>OX940877.1:17392500-27392500 GCA_954870665.1 Stratiomys singularior | reverse complement strand
AATAAATAAAAAAAACAATTAGAAAAGAGAAAAGAAAAAAATGTTTCGGTCTATCCCGAAAGCCATTTCGAACCGCCATTATAAGTCATTTTTTCATACAGACATACCTAAACAGGATGCGGTGAAGTATTATTGTTGAGATAAAGAAAACTGCTGAAGCCTAAACGAAATATGTACATTGGATAGAAAAACGGCAAAAATATTGAAAGGAGTTTAAGGGACATTACTTCACTTCGACTCTTGTGCCCTTTTTTGGTATTCGGAGAGGATTCGAATGATTAATCTGCATAAAAAATAAATGAAACACAATATATATTGAAATTTTGGAAAAGAAGTTGAAGACATTTTAGAGAAGATGGAGAGGGAACCCGTAAGATATTTTCCCTTCCGGGGTTCTACGGAGCAAATTAAGTATATGGCAATATGAAAAATTGCTTCGAACAGTTGAATCATTCCCTTCATTTAGGAAATCTGATGTTTACCACTTGTTTTTCACTTTAAAAGTCGAGAAAAAGACATTGAAGACGAAGATTCTAGATAAATGAAAAATGAAAGCAGACGATGAGGATCTGAGACGAGAGGACGATGAGGGAGACACAGACTTTTCAAAAAGCCGGGCAGAATCCAGTAAAGAACGAAAGGAGAAATTCCATATATTAAAAAGGAAAGGCTTTATGGTTCCACAGTTAATTTAGATTTGCATTTCTTAATTCTCTTCTCAGGGCTCAGAAATGTCCAGGTTTTTTCTATTCCAAGATACTTTTTGCTGTCCAATAAATGTTCCAATAAATGATAGTGCACCAAACACTCGTAAGTTCGAACAAGGCCGGTTGTAACCATCACCATCTTTAAATCGCCAGTAGATATACTAGATTATCAAGGAGCAACTCGATAAGTGGCACAAACAATCATGTCTGCATCATTTCCTTGAACAATGCATCAAAACACAAACTGGAAAAAACCGAATCGAAGCGCGATAAACGAGCAATTATCCAACATGCTGACAGGGAGATAATGACTATTAATCCTGATGTTTTATTACTGGATAAATAAAAACTTCGTGTACGATAAAAGCATCCAGAAAATATAATTAACGCAAACAAATGCTACATTTATTTGTTTTTTTATGACAATATTCGTCCTTGTTTTTTTCCGCAGAACACAGGATATTTACTAGGAAATTTTGAATGCATTGTTTTTAACGTACTCTACTACACATGATGCAAACCGGATCAAGCATGTGACAATTGAGTTCTGTTTTGTGCGCTCAGCTTTTGAAAGCTGGCTCATTTTCTTCCTTCAATGTTTTTTGTCGACGGTAGTTTCACTGCATTTTGATTGTCTTGTTTGTGTAATATTTTTATTTATTTACAAAAGCAAAAAATGCGAGTGTGGTGGACTTTAATCAATCCAAAAAATTGCGTCGAATGTGGAAATGTTTCATACGTCACATATGAAAAACACAACGCATTGTTTTATGATGGAATTGTATTTTCTGTTTCTTTCACAGAAATTTATCGATTGCATACACACAAATACTTCGATAAGTCTTCAAGATCAACAAACCGATTGCTTGATCAGGATCTTATCAAATATTACTGGCATTTAATTTATTTTATTGATCGCCGTTCTACATTGATCCAATATGTAAATTAAACGGCGCCAGATCTACCATAGGCCGGTGACGAACGAAACAGGAAAACATCTCATTTGGTTTCGAGAAAATCCCTCATTTACATAAAAATTTCAATCCGCGTACGTTAACAAAAATCCACTTCAGTTAAAGAATTCCATTCAGTCTCGCCGTAACAGATTCTAAGTAATGAGAAACAAGTTGAAGGTTCTTTTTCGCGTTTCTTGCACGTTTGATTACAATCAAGAAAAAGGAGATTAAAAAAAAAAACAACTTGATCTTGCCCGATATTTTTGTGGTAGTAGTCAATGACGTCAGAGCAATGAAAAATTGAATTATGTCGGCCAATGAAATTGAAATTAAATGAAGATTTCGACGTTGATTAAATTTGCTCATTTGTAAGCGCCGTCGGGCAAATGAATGTGTGGGAAAATGTTGTTATACGACTTTAGGTAAATTACTGGTTGAACTTTTGAAATATTACTTGCTACATTGTCCTTTAAATCTTTTTGTTTCGATTTTTTAAAGGCTTTGTTGAATCACTGAAACTACTCCGGATGTTTGAGTTAAGTTAAAATTTTTGTTTTATTTTTGAAATTCGAAAGATTCAAATGATGAGAACGCGAATAGGTTTTGTCAAAGGAACAATTCCAAAAACTGGTCTCCATTGTGTACAACATTTTCCCATAGTTTTTGATCACTGTTTGTCAAGAAAAAATGTTGTTATTACTGAGATCATCCTCTGTTACCATAACTTCCTTCCAAATGCAGACAGCGATCGGGAGAAATTGGGAAACAAATTTCAGCTGTTGACGATAGAGCAAATATAAACTGCATTCTTATTGGCATTAGACGGCCCATACTGCAATGAGAAGATTTGGCTAAGAGAATCGACAAGAAAATGTTGAGTCCTTTCTTATAATACCTCAAAAGGAAATGACAGCTCTCCTGATCGGTTAAACGTCACTGACATACCTTTTTCGGAATTGCAAGTCAAAGAATGTTCTAGCCTTGAGGTGTAACATATTCTACAACAGCCAGAACTGGTGAGCCATTGCGAACGTTTTTGGCCAAATTATATTTTTAATCGCAGTAAAATATCATGTCGAATACTATATTGCCACCATAGATTCAGATTTGATACTTTGTCTATAATACGAGCGCAGACACTTTTTGCCGGGATGTCGAATTTTCAAAACTATTTCCCTGAACCGATGAACATTATAACAATTTTGCGTCCATATTGAAAATATTCTTAGAATCTATGAACATTTTTTATACTGAATTTCACACCTTTGTACCCGTTACAAAGATAAAAAGAATTAAGATAAAAGCTCTCTTCATCAACTAATTCCATTTTAATCCTATGCACAGTGTGCAGATAACACAAAAGACTGAAATATATAATTTCTTTTTGATTTTCATCAAAATAACAAAAGAAAAACGATTTGAGTATCAGACAGACGAATTAATTTTCCTAAAGAAATGTCAAGATAAGATTGCTGCCATCTTCGTTGCAAAGTGAGAATCTTTAACTTGAAATTCGAAAATTGGATCAACAAACTTTGGATGGCAAAAAGAAAAAAGAAAAAGAAAAGTATCTTTTAATCCTCAACCTCACGTTGAGGAGAGTATAATGAAATGATGAGGTATCTTTGTATCTATGTTGATAATATGTTAGTTTAGTGATGACTGATAATGTCAGCAAAAACGAGGTGAATTATTACGAATTTGATTATTTATTTATTATGAGTGGGATTTGTGGGGCAAGGATGCTCATGATGGAAGTGTTATAAGGAATTCCGGTAAGATAAGAACGTTGACGTCTTTCGAAAAACCGGAAACACATTATCATGCGTCTATTAACGGGAAAAAAACGTATAATGAATTATAGCGTAAGACTCAAATTATTTACGAGTTATTATTACGAGTTCACTTCAATTTGAATCTTTTAAATATTATTTAATTAGAAATAATTCACTGAATTACTCCAATTAAGTTACAATGCTTGCCGATGTCTAACAAGGACAGACACATGAAATCTTCAAATAGGTCCTCATAAATGCATCAAATCGCAACACATTATATATTCATAAGCATGCTTTTATGTTCGTGCAATCAAGACATTGAGAATCGCAGGATAAATTGCTAAGAAAATAAGGCTAGCAAACACAGCCTACAAAGATTTACAGAATATTAATTTTATCTTAATAACAATTTATCAGGTAATTTTTTGTTTGTTCGACGGGGATGTAAAAAATTTTCTTGTTCTTCGAACGAAGTACTATCATTCCCTGCCTATTTCGTTTCCAGGACGAAACCGCACACACCAGAAGGTGCACCACCGAAACGCGTCTACAAAAATTGCAAACGCGTCGAAAGAATGCAAGGAAGGAAGGAACAGGGGGAATTCTTTTTTCAAAAAAAAAGAATTTTTTTTGCTAGAATCCTGTGCAGCTAAACAAATAAGCCACAGTTTCCACCAAGAATCTTCAAGAATGGCTTCCTTTTTGAAGATTCATAATTCCAAGAATTATAAGAGGACGAAATGGTAATAAATAACCAAGTTGCGAAAGTTTTTCAATTTTGATTTTGAGAGGAGAGGAGAGAAGAGAAGAGAGGGAAGGTAAGGACACAAAAAATAGGAGAAATGACCACTACAACGCAATTAGAGTAGTAAAAAAAATGTCAACTCAAAATGAACACTTTTGATTCACTATAATTAATTTCAGATACTTTAGAATTCAAGGTTTCTTTGAACTTGGAATGAAATCGAATGAAAATTCCTGGGTAATGCGTCCACTACAAGTCCTCGTGTAGTGGACGGTACTTGAAATAGCATAGAGCATGGTTCTCGTAGGATCAATTTAAATTAGATTTGAAAAAATCATTAAAAAATTAAAAAAATCTTTTTCACATTGAATTTGACAGGATCAATTCAAATTAGATTTGAAAAAACAGAAACATTGAAAAAAAAATGTCAAATTATTTGAATTAAAGTGATTCAGTAGAATTTAGTAAATAAAGACGACAATTTCTCACTGAATCGAGTTTGCTATTGAAAAAGGGCTGACATTTTAGGAAGATACTGAAAAGAATAGATGATTCGATACAAGAAATATGCTTACGAAAAGAATTTGACACTGACATTAAAATATTCAAATCATTTCACAAAACTTCACAAAAAATGAATTCGATCCTGGGGGAAAAATTTTTTTTTTGATTTTTAAATCAATTCAACTTATGACATTGCGATTGTAGTACTACTAGCAGTATCGGGAGATATTTTATTTAGTCACCAAAATGGTACCTGAAAGATACAAAGTCATGCTTGTGAGAGAGATAAATCAAAGGACCTGGTATTTAAAGTTCCATGTCTGCGAATTTTGTGTTTTATGAAATGTCTGAGGATCTTTTGTTGGTTGGATATATTCATGAAAAAGCGGCTGTAATTACGGCCAAATAAATTGACTCTGTGTGCTTCTAAGACTTACTATTAGCAAAAAGAGCCGTGAACGACAAAGCATAGCCCCCATCTGATGATCATACAGGGGAAGCCATAATGTTCACAAAGCTGAGGATATCAACAGTGTTTTTTTCTAATTAAAGTTGGTACCGCTGAAATTTAGATCGACTGGACAGATACCTAGGAGTGATCCTGGTTAAAAACTTTCTTACTGGGAATGTATCGGTAGTACATGTGACTAGGTCTTCCGATGAGTCTTTCCTGAGAAGGAAGCTTATAAATCGAGTTACCAAGACCTGATATTGTGCATTGTATTACAATGTAGAGTGCAAAGATCTGGGAAGATATACAGAGAATCGTTTGCAGCTGTTACAATGACTCTGAAGATGCAATGTTTTCACCGAGATAATGCCTATCATCTTGGAAGAATTTAAAAGTGGCTTGATCATAGCTGGCATTGAATTCATAGCACAAACTCTTGTCAGAATAATGCATTGCTTACAGGAAGGCTAGGCAGCATTTTGAATTGAATTTCCTCGTTGCATGACTAAACTAGGTAAAATTAGTTACTCCTCCCGGCCAGGCTTATCAATCCATAGCGACACTACTTTATCCTGTTAATAGTAATGGAATATCTGTAGATTTTCTGTAACAAAGCTTTCCCGGTGTGGCTTCCGCGATGCCTATGCTTGTCATGAAATATAGGATGTGCTTCAAAAACAATTTGGAAACATCGTTACTGAAGCTTGCTACTCCGAGTGTCACCTATTTCCTTCCCTAATCACAAGGAAATTCCTCCACCTTTTTTCCTGGTCCACAACTTTTACTAAAGTAAATTTCTACAAACTAAAGTTTGTTACCATAAGAACTTTAGAGGAAATCACCTGTGTAGATTTTCATCAACATATCCGAAAGAAATGCGGCAGCATCATCATGTATGAGTTAGTTTCGTATTTGACCGTTTCCAAATGATTTTTCGTTGTTCATAAGAGTTCATGAATCATTTTATGGATTCAATAGTTCGACTTAGTTGTCAAATTTTTGCCAAGGGTGTCCTACGTAAACTACTAGCAGATATTTCGGAAGAGAGAATTTGGTTGCTTGAAGTCTACTTTTTTCTAGCTAGTGTATCGGCCAGTTCATTCCTTTTATCTTCAGACTTCTGCTTTTTAGCACTTTTGATCTGATATTTCAAGGAAGCAATGCCTTAAGTGTTGACTGAACCCACTGTGAGAGTGGGTTCACCACCCTACTTTGCCCGTGCCATTTACAGACTGGATGTCTGCAGACGGTGTTTACTATCGATATTTGTGTCACTGATTTCTTTGAGATTTAAAATTTTTAAGATGTTACTACAGCTTGAGCATAGCATAGCTAGTAGCTAGTTATTAGCTACATACAGTCCTAACACTCTCGTCCAATTGCATGCAGAGATAGATGGAAAGAGAAAGAGAGAGAGAGAGATGTATGAGGTAGTAAAAGTTAAAGTAGAATTATATGTACATTGACTCTTTTAATGGAAAGAAGAAAGTAAGGAAATCTACCAGACCAAATAAAATTACCCTGTTTCTTGATCAAATACTCTCAGATAGCGAGATTCTTCAAAGTGTTAGCGCAGTGCTTCCTGCCTTGTACGGCTCGAGAGTCTCAAACTGGAATAAGTTGTCAAATCAGGGAAGAGCACTGCCCTAAGGACTTCAGTTTTTATTTCCGTCTGCGAACAAAAGTATACCTGCCTGCAAATTCTTTATCATATTTCTTTAACTTCTTAACATTTTTAAATCTTTTGCCTTAGACCTGTTGCCTCGAATCGTATTCAAGTAGCTCCTATCGAATGCAAGTCTGGAGTTTGTACACTGGTATTGCATACTGAAACTGATACTGACATCAGTTAACTGAGAAGCGTAGATCTGATTTGCGATAAAAGACACATCTGTCATCTAGTTCCGGTGTCTCTCGCCAGGATGACATTCAAGGATTACGAAGATATGAAGCACTGTGCTGGCATTTAGTTTATGCAGGAATAGCTTTTATATTCTCAAATTTATACCTGTTCTTCACTTTATTAAGTCCATTCATTAAACAGGTAGACTTGTAGTCACTCTTATTCCCCCGAGAATAAAATTGGCTGACATTTTGTGAATTTTACACTGGGCATGAACTTTTTTGTGAATAGCTTCATAGAATTGAAAACAGTTGAGCAAACTTTTTGATATTGCGTAAAATTTAAGCTTAAAGGAAAGGCTACACATGTCTGCAAACGCTTTTCTGTAGAAATGGTTACTGCTATTCTTATGGTCGGTCTGGTTAATCCTGATTCGATCAGGTTAGGGTTGTCACAAATCCAGATTATTTGGTTGTTCATTGAAAAATGAGTCATGCCAGTCGGTAGAACTGACAAATTTTGAAAGGTGCAGCGTGAAACTACACATCAAGAACTACACCCTGAAGGGAAACATGAGTAGTAGATTCTATCGTCAGCTAGCGATGGAAAGATTTTTGGATGTCACACAGAAGCCTTAGGGACCGTTTAAATATTACATAACGCAATTTTTGAAGATTTCTGACCCCTTTCCCCCCTGTGTAACGCGCCATAACGTTTTTCTGTACCATAGTATAATATAAGTATACCCCCTGTAACGCATCGTAACGTTTAATAAGACCCCCCTCCCCCCAAATTGCGTTACGTAATACTTGAACGCCCCCTTAAATGATGAGACCAAATAGGCTTAAATATTTGTATTTCTATTCCAATCACCTACAAAAGTAGGTAAAAAGAGACGACTAGTATAATGATCGAAGTAGGAGTAGCAGTTTGGTAGCAGAAGTATCAGTAGTAGAAGCAGTAGTAGTAGTAGTAGTTGCAGCAGTAGAAGTAGTATTAGTAGTTGTCCTAGTAGAATTAGTAGTAGTTGTTGTTATAGAAGAAGAATAGTTACAGTAGAAGTAGTAGTAGTAGTAGTAGTAGTAGTAGTAATAACTGTAGTGATAGTAGTATGAGCAATAGCAATAAAAATAATGTAAGCAGTATTAGTAGAAGCAGTAGTAGTAATAGTAGCAGTAGTAGCATTAGTATTAACAAAGGTAGCAGTAGTATGTTAATGGTGGTTTGAAAAGTAGTGCTGGTATTAGTAGTGTTAATAGAAGTAGTAGTAGTAGTAGTACTAGTAGTGCTAGCAGTCGTGGTAGTAGTAGTAAAAGAAGAATTACTAGTAGGAATAGAGTTGTAGGAGTAGTTTTAGAAGTATTAGCAGTAGTAGCAGTAAAAGTCGTATTGGGAGTGCTGGTGCCATTCATTAGTTAGAAGAGTAGCCTAAAGACAATACAAACTAACTTTCGATCTAACGGTATTCAACCAAAACAAATGAAACTCATTCGAATTAGAAAATTACTTTTCATTCTCACGTAAAATATGAGTACCCTCCAGAGTTTAGCGTGTAAATTCACAATACAAATATAAATCTTATCCTATGCTATTTCTGTCTCTGTCTAAGAAAAGCAACAAGGAAGTACTTGTGCTGTACGGACTTGAAATTTTGTAGGAACATAAATCTTGAAATAGGGGCAAAGGTTGCATGATGACGCTACTAGGAACGTAATAACTGAATTTACCCCGGGAAAAGCGGGGCTTACATAGTTCTTTGGAGTGCATGACGATTTGAAACGTGATGCCATTAGATGAAAGATATTCATGTTGAGCTGTTACCAATGCATACAGCAAACAATTACTCATCGCAATTAATTGTTCTATTTAAGAAAACTCAGTCTTTGTAGAAAACAAGCCAATGTCTAACTCTATTTGGTATTCAATCTATATCTAAAGCAGCAATACTTGCACTGGCTCGTTCGTAAAAACAAAATCCTTCTTGGCTTCCAAAGTCCAAACGGGATTAGAAGAAAGTATTATAAATAAACAGAAAAGCGGAATGGAGTCTTTGGTTAGAAAAACAAATGTTTTTAAGGCAATTTTTAAAGACCATGTCAATCATGTTAAGCTAAGAACAAACTCATAGAAAAGTCTAAAGTGAACAAAAATATTTGGTTTTGTTGAAATCTTCCCCAAATATTTTTTAACGTTCTAAGGATAAATATAAACAAAATTTAAACAAACACTTTTAAAAGATTAACTTTGTTAAAAAACCTCTTTATCTTGAGTGTGTACAAACGTGTGGAACTGAGAGGATTCTCCTGTGATTGCAAAATGAATGCAATGCTCTGTTTCGTTTATTTAAATTAATATTAAAGAAAATTTATTTAGTCTATATTTATGCTATCTGAATGGAATGATAAAGGATTTATTATACAGAGTCGTATGGAGTCTATTCAGTTGATACGTGTACGAATTCACTTCGAGAAAGTAAGCTAAAGGGAAAGGATTACAAGCGCACATTTGCACAATAATTTTCATGTATTAAGGGTCGGTCATTGGTTGCAAGGTGAGTATGTGATTTATTGTCTTAAACAGTGGCTATCAGGCTAGTTCCTTTTTACTTTTTCGAACAATTCACACACGCGCAAGGTACGATAATATCAATTTAGCATATACGATTGCCATAGACTAAATCGACTTACTTGTATATTATCCAAAGACGGGGTCCCATTATTTCTCGCCCTTTTCACTCCTTTTCAACGTTAGTATATTTGGTTTGATAAAATTTGCAAAGTACTTGCATGCCACCGATCCGCGAACTAACTTTATCGTTTCCTTTGAGATGAAAAATGGAAGGAATATGTGTGTGCGAAAAAACAGTGAGAAAGAGAGCGAGGAAGGAGGGTGCAACAAATTAGCGTTTATTCATATCAATAAAATGTATTATTATCCTACTGAGAATCGACAACAAGTTGCCTCATTATCATAAAACACGCGTCAATATAATCACATATCGATAAAAGTCGCCGAATCGCAAACTCATTTAACAACCACACTTATTACCAATAATATTAATGGCTTTATTAAGTATATTTCTATTGTTCTATCCTAATAATATTATGATTGTGATAATAATGGAATTGTTGATATGCGATTGCGATTCGTTGGTTAAACATTTAATTCAGAAGCAAAAATAAAATTTCTCTCATTGCATGCAGCCGACACCTTTGTATATTATTTACATTAAACAAAAATATATAATTCTCATATATTCGCACGTAACATGATTGATTGTTTTATTTATGACTTTCTTATTGCGTAAATAGTTGTTAATCTTTGAATGGTACAATTGAAATTTATGGATTTTTGCGGTTTATTAAAGATTAATCTTTCACGATTGATGGAGAATGTATAAAGTGCATACAATGTATCACATGACCACATGAACGGAAATCAAATAGAAAAGAAAATGCATGGCGGCGATAAAATTTTACAAGACTGTTTGGTTGCTCCTTGGAAAGTATATGATGCAATTAGTGCCAGACAATGCGATTTCCTGTCGTTAAATTCACCAATAAATTGATAAAGTAAATGCGGAGGGATACGTTGACTCACAAAGGGACATTTTGGTTGTAAAATTAATATCAGAGATCCTGCACCTGCTATTAATTGATTTACTGTGTGACTCAATAATTTTTTGTGGTGAATTACATGATGAAATAGTACACGAAGTTACTGCATGTGAATTAATATTGGCACGGAAAAACTTGAGACAGCTTTTTTCTAGGTAGGCATAATGGAGTCGCAGGATGGCTTCAATAATTAAGTAAATACAGTCCAAGAAAACAAAGTTCCAAAACGACTCGTTTCGAAAGACTTCGCAACCCGGATTAACCCCTTAAAAGCGGTCAAAAATAACGAATCAATCTGAAATTGACTGGAATTCTCGAAGAAACTACCAGTCCTTGTTGAGCATGAAGAAGGTTGACTACAGGATTATGAGGCTCTGCTTTATCTGCAGTTATTCCGGGGCTAGCATATGCTCTTCTTCAGTTTCATGTCTTTTGAAGCTAAAATTGGGTAGTGATAATTCCACAACTTTTTTAATAATGATGATACCAAACTACTATCCGAAAACTATGAAGGCATATTACAACTTTGTACGGCGTACAAAATACTTTTGAAGAAATTTGAAAATCAGATCAGATTATGCGCCAACGCTTGGCTTTAGAGCTGGTAGATCAACGAAAGACAAATTGTTTACTGTCAAGCAGGTAGTTGAAAAATGTCAGAGTTCCGTATCAAATAATGCTTTGGTATCCCAGGCAAACTAGTTCGGCTTACCGAAATGACAACTACGTCGACAATCTCCCAAGTCCGCATCAATAACCAACTCACCGACGCCTTTGACTCAAATACTGGACCAAAGCAGGGAGATGAGCTGGCCCCTTTGCTGTTCAATCTGGCTCTGGAATATGTTATAAGAAAGGTACCTGTTGATACAAGAGGCACACTTTTATACAAGTCAAGCCAATCGGTAGCCTATAGGAATAACATCATTATTTTGTCCCTGTCGCTGATAACCACCAGAGAATTTTTCCTGAAACATTACAGCGAAATTAATCTAGTATCCCAAAAATCAATGAGAAGAAAACAAAGCTCACATGGTGGAAAAACTTCGCGAATCCACAAAATATCATAGTTGGCGAATAAACTATTGAAAATGCGCGAGAATTTGTGTTTCTAGACGCCAAAATAGCAGGAACGGCGGGTTTCGGAACGGATAAAACGTTTCATTCAGTTCTGACGATTATGAAGACCAGCATATACAGGAAGCTCCAAGCATACAAATCTGTGATTAAACCTTTGTTATGCTTTGGGTGTGGGACGTGGACTCTAACCCAACCATCCGTAAATATATTGAAACTTTTGAGCGACGACTCCCAAGGCGGATTATTGGAGCGAAGCTAGATGGGGACCAATGGCGACTTTGATACAACGATGAGCTGTATGAAACGACAATTGTAAGACAGCGAAAGCTGCATAGGGGTGACCATATGAATTGTATAGACGAACAACGCATACCAAAAAAGTATTCTTAGGGAGAAATTAAGGGCGGAGATCGGTGGGGAAGCTTGGAAAATTAACTTGCTGGTCTAACTTTTTTGACGAAGAAAGTGTATCACTGCTCGGATTTCAAAATTTAAGGACGAGGTCAATGGAATGAGACAGTTTGTGGCGTTTGTTGCAGGAAGCAAAAGGGTTGAACTGCTAAGAAGGAAACTCCATAATTTACCCTTAAACCTTCCGTTGGGCGTAGCTTATCTTTCAACTGATATCCCGGGTTTTTTGAGTAAGTAACAACCAGTGAAATTGGCGGGCGGAGGATAGAGTCTCCTAGTATCTTCCTGTCTTTACACTTTTTATTGAAAATCGTCTCAGATTTGTTGTCAATACCTCACTGAGTCTTGTGAGCAATGTGTCAGTCTCCCAGATAAATTGTACCCGATCGTCTAAGCGTTAAGGATTTACGAAATTTAAGTGTTTTTTTTGTTTATATGGTGTTCTATCTCAAAGAAAATTTGTAATCTAAGCCTTCATTCACTGTGAGATGATATATAATATGTCAAAGTTCTGCGCCCGTTCGTGTGATAGCATAAGATTTTTTGTTCCTCTTTGAAAGGAATGGCATCTTCGTTCAAATCAACCTACTATTCCAATGGCTTCAACATCAAGAGGACCTTGGTACTCGAAATTTCAATCTATAAAACACTGCTGATTCAGCTGAAATCCAGAAAATTCGATAACGACGAGTTATTATCGACTGAATGGAGTGGAATTATATGATTGAGACGGATAGTGAAGAACGTGGACAGAAAGGCAAAGAGAATTACAATACAAACCGAGATGGTGAGAGATTTGACGCATGAGAAACAGTTGAACATGAATTTTTCTTAGGTAAGGATGGAAAAAAATGGTCAATAGTAAGGCCTTCGATCAAATGCAGAAGAAGTGCCCACCATCATTCATTTCTTTTAGGATCCTGCTGCCTAAAAAGCTTAATTGCCCATTGTGTTCTGTTCACTTAGATGTTCTACTAATTCAGAAGTTATTGCCATGTAAGTATCCCTCTTTCTATTTTATTAAAAGAAAGTTTCTATATTTAGGTTTTTTATTGACTTGATTGTCTTAATCGTCCTCGTGAGAAAATTTTTAATTTCTCTCCTTGGAGAAAGGATATAAAGACAAAATGGTGGTCAATTTCTCCATATAATTTTATATTCAATTTACTTTCATTTATTGTCTGGTTTTAAGCATGATAATTTATTACCATTCCGATCCCCTTATTACAAAAAAGTCTCTATCAAAAGGGGTCCATTCTACGATCAATGATGTAAGAGCTTATTTGGTTTGCTAGTTGGCGGATTTGTATCCCTTTTATTTTGTTTGTACCCGAGAGTGTTAGCACTTCTTAGTACATCGTGATTCATCTCTTCGTAACTTATGTTAAAAAAAAAAACAAAAGTTTAATAAACAAAAAATTTAACCAATACATATCTAGTCAAGAGATTTCTAATTAAAAGCCTGTCCTGGTAAACCATTTTTTGAGTTTATTAGATACGATTGCGTAACTTGTGATGGAGGATACGCCGGATGTGAATAACATAGATAAACGAATATAGATAATAGGTGTATAAATATGAAATGCGGATTTTTTCTGCTTGAAATTTGCGTCCACTTCTCATTTTTTGAGGCTAACCACTCATCAAGCCAATTTTTAACTTCTTCGTAAGAATGGAAGTGCTGTTCCGAAAGTCCGTGCTGCATCGATCGAAACAAGTAGTAATCAGAAGGAGCCAAGTCTGCTGAATACGGCGGGTGGGGCAGAACTGCCCAATTAATATTTCCCAAGTAATTCTGGACTGATATTGTAACATGCGGCCGAGCATTTTCATGTTGAAAAATGACTTTATCATGTCTTTGGTGAAATTCTGGTCGTTTTTCCTTAAGTGCGCGGTTCAATTTGATCAGTTGTTGTCGGTAACGTTCGCCAGTAATAGTCTCACCAGGTTTCAGCAGTTCGTAATACAAAGGTCCTTTCCTATCCCGCCAAATACACAGTGAAGTCTCCTTTCCATGAATATTTCGGACTGGTTGTGATGTTGTAGGCTGGCCTGGGTCTACCCATGATTTTTTCCGCTTGGGATTGTCGAAATAAATCCACTTTTCATCGCCAGTAACAATCCGATGCAAAAAACCTTTTCTTTTCTGTCTGGCAAGAAAAATTTCACAAATGGTTTTTCACCTTTCGATGTCTCTTTCTTTCAATTGATACGGCATCCATTTTCCAGCTTTTTGGATCTTTCCCATGACTTTTAAACGTTGTGAAATGGCTGCCTGAGTAACTTCCAACGCTTCTGCCGACTGTTTTTCAGTTTGTGTGTTGTCTTCATCCAATAATGCTTGCAAATCTGTATCTTCGAATTTTTCTGGTGGGTTTCCACGGTCTTTATTGCTGACATCGAAATTGCCACTTTTAAATCTTTTAAACCATCGTTCACAAGTGTCTTGGGGCATGTTCACCATATGCTTCCACTAACAATCGATAAGTTTCTGCTGCCGTTTTCTTCAAATGAAAGAAGGTTATTCGACTTCCTCGCAAAACCTCTTTTTCTGGCACGTAATTCGACATTTTTGAAGTGAAAAAAAACTATGTTGTTTGTACAATCAAAACCTATGACATACTGGAATTTGTTGCCAGATGTTTACCCTCTAAAATGCCATATTAGTTGTCCCCGACACAAACCATATGTAATGGTTATGCCATCTGTTAGTAAAATCCGCATTTCATATTCATTATACACGTAATAATATTGACTTCAAAAACTTTGAACGGTTGTAAGTCTGTTATCAAAGTGCCACTGTAAGTTCAGGATATCCTATTTGGTATATCAGCATATGCTGTTGGAAATAATAATCCTGAATTAACGGCGGAGTTAAAGAAATACCCATATTTTTGCTGGAGACATTCCAATAATGCATACGACGAAGCCTGTTTCGTATATATGGATAAAATCTTTGATAGGTTACGGTTTTATGGAAAAGGTTGAAATATTAAATAAAAGAATCTTAATCGGCGAATCAATTAATAATTTTCAGAGATCTACGTTCAGAATTACTAATCTTTTATACTTAAAAAAACCGGTGACCATTATATTAGTCCAAATAATTTTTAACATTATCTAAGAGGACTTACTTACGTCAAGCAGTGACTGAGTATTTATTCCATATCTGAAAACTTTTACGTAAATATTAATATGACCCAGTGAACAAAAAGTGGATTATTTTCAATAAATTTGGTCATTCCTTCCAATGAATCCAATTTCCAAACCCACCATGAATGGGTTCTTAAAAATTATGAAGCATCTTTTTAAAACGACGTTAAATTGCATCAACATTGCGATTACCTTGAAAATGTTAAGGATTTTTCTTCGGCACGATTCATCTTTTAACTTCACAACTTAATCTGCAGTCAACAAATCCATATGTTCACTTTTCTCGTTGAGTAAACGTAACAAAACATTTGCTTACACTTATCTCGACATGGTTTCTACGCTGCAGTCTGGTCAATTTGGACCATGTAAATATAAAATCCCTCCTAAGTAGTGGCATCGTGCCAAACTCGAGATGATGCATCAACAATTCAGTGTACACCCTGCAGGGTACTAACTGGGTCGGGTTTTCCCTTCTTATCAGAGTACTGTAGTAATTTCATTTGATATCGTTTGAATGGACATATGTGACTTTGTGATAAATTCTATCTAACAGCAACGAATGTTAGCTCTAGGATAAATGCTAACAAATTTATATAATTTCACTGCAGTAGAACTTGCCACACTTCGTATCTTATTCTTAATGTTCACTTTCTGGGTTATAGTAATAATTACTCGTTGAAATTCTGCGAAGTTTGTGTGTGTATTTGTTATTATTAGCAACGTGTTGGGCCATATGGAAGCGCTCAATCAAGCATTTTAGGTGTTAATGATCCATGAGAAATAAATAGAACTATTCATGTTAGTTCTGGCTACGATTTCTCTGGAGTTTCAAAACGAAAGTGGACATCGTAAACAATTAATTAGTTTAAATATTTATTTGATATTTAGAATGCGGCTGAGTGATGAGAAATTCGTGATACTCTTCTATGATCATTTTGATTCCAGGATCTGGTGCTTTGGTTTGCGAGATCAAGCATTTAGCTTATAACACTCCCTGATAAAGTATTCTTGATTTCTAGGAGATTCTTTGTATGTTAGCCCGGAAAACTGTCAGGGTAGCTTTATGTATCTCTTTTTCTCAATGCATGCTTCCCTTTCTTTCGAGAACTTACACATACTGCCCTACCCATACATACAGGGTGAGCCATATAAAATTTTAAATTTAAAAAGTCAATAAAAAAAGGGCTTGATATTTTTCAAAGGTTGAACATTTATTTGAAAGGTTATTTTATGAAATTTATTTGTGAAAAACAATTTCGTACAAATGATCACCATGGCTGAGTTTACAGTAGCTCATCCGATCCACCCAATTTTGGAGTACTTTCTCGGTGGTTTCAGGCCTTATGGCAGCAACAGCAGCTTGAGTCTCGTACTTTAGATCTTGAATTGTTTTTGGATGGTTGGCGTAACATTTATCTTTAACAGCTCCCCAAATAAAATAGTCCAACGGCGTTAAATCGCAGCTTCTGGGAAGCCAATTTACATCACCTCTTTTGCTGATTATGCGATTTTCGAAGATAGGGCGCAAAAGATTGAGTGTAGCGTTTGCTGTACGGCACGTAACGCCATCTTGCTGGAACCAAATGTTGTCCAAGTCCTCCTCTTAAATTTGCTTGAAGAAAAATCCGGATAACATTGCACGATATCGCTCGCCATTGATGGTTACGGCGGCTCCTTCTTCATTTTCGAAGAAAAATGGGTCGATGATTCCACAAGACCAAAATCCGCACCATACAGTGACTAGTGCTGGGTGCATTGGTTTCTCGACAATTACGTGCGGGTTTTCTGTGCCCCAAATGCGACAATTCTGCTTGTTTACGTAACCACCGAAATGGAAATGAGCCTTGTCCGAAAAGATGATATTTCGTTAAAATTGACCATTCTCGGTCAAACGATCTTCCGCCCAATACGCGAACTATAGACGGCTCGGATGGTCAAGTGGCTTCAGCTGCTGCACCAATTGAACCTTATAAATTCGCTAAATACGTCGCAAAGTTGTTCGTGGAATGTTCAATTCTTGCGATCAACGGCGACTTGAGGTGGATCGATTCTCACTAACACTTTCAGCTACAGTCGCAATATTTTCGGTTGAACGCGCGGGAAATGAACGTTGACGTTTTGGTTTATCCACCAACGAGCCAGTTTCACGAACATGCTTGACAAGTTGTTGCACAAATTGAACTGATGGCACTTTTGTCTGTCCATTTTTTTTGCCAAATTTCTCACAGTTTGGGTTGAACACTCACCACTTTGGAACAAAGTTTTCAATATTTCCCAGTTTTCTTCTAGCGTATAGCGACCCATTTCGTCGATTTTATACTTTTTACTGAATATGTGTTACTTTCCGAATGGAATTTGACGTTTCCAATGTCGAAATATAGATAGATCAAATTCAAAACGCTAGATGGCCCACCCTGTACATACAGAGTGTCCCATATTTATAGAAGAATTACGTTACTCATGCACAAGTGCACTCTTGACCAAATCGAAAGAAATTTGACCAAGATATGTCGAGTTATGATCTAAAATTTCTGTGGAATTTTGGTAAGCCTGCAGAAACGAACTCCTGTTACTTGGCGATTTTTTAAAATGGTATCCCTGCCTGCCTGTAAAAATCTTCACACTCAAGCTACTCCTCTTTTTTTAGATAAACTCTATTGGAAACATCCTTCTCTGTAGAGCATTCTTTTGAAACCCTTGGAATAACATTCGATCCAGAATTTAACGTTGACATTCATATGCTTCGCACAATACCTACGTCATCTAGAATTTCAGGGTTTTTTACTCAACTACACCTGACGTAGTCAGACTACTAACTCTAGTTCGTCCAGTCCTTGTACTTCTTCGATATTTGTACTTCCTTGGAAAGTGTTAAAAGAAAGATTCAATTGGTCATTTCTTAAGTTTAACCTTAACTACCAACGTAATGCGTTTTCTCCATTCTCGATTTTCCAACATTAGTATCTCTTAGGGATTATTTAGATCAGTGTTTATTATTGCAACTCCCTGACAATTACCATTACTCGCTTCTAACACCAATGATCTCTTTTCAATTCGACATGTACTGGTTGAAGTGAATTGCGGACAATCACTATCGTCAACACAAATGACATTTATAAGACAAGATTACGTGAAGCGAAAAACAGAGCGAAAGCATAAAATAGCCTTTTCCCAACCTTTCTCTTTTTGGCTTTCTAATGATACCGTAAATGGTGTGAAGAAAATTCCTACATTTGTCACATTTGTTCAGCCTTCAATATAAGGTAAAATCAATGGAACATATCGTATGTAATAATATAGTTCGTCATTCAAAAATAAGTTAGTGGACTTCAGATCGTGAACAGGGTCAATAGTAATGAGCACTTTTAAAAGTCCTTAACAAGAGTACTCTTGCCCACATATCGTTGATATACAACGGAAATACATATTTAGAGGTTGATTCTATTCAATCTTCTTACAGTTTGTTCAAGAATAGACTCAACTGATAAGTCCTTAAGTATTACAACTCTTAAAAAATCAAAAAATATTAAATTAACTTTTAATCGCCATATGATCGTCCTTCTAATTGATGTTCATTGGAACTAAATACATATAAAATGAAATCGATCCTCTACAACCGCTGTCTTTGAAAATAAATTTAACTCTGCTTTTGGGGCTCAATGCAATGTTTAAAGAAGGCTCAGTAGGGACGCCAATTCACATGTCAATTTTGATTAAAGCAGAACCTTTTTCAGGCAGCCTCTCACAATCATATGAAGCGATGAACTAACCAGAAAAGGACTCGGTAGTTGGTAAAAAAAAGATTGTTTTCTTTACACTCCACAACCAATGCGATGATTGCAAAATTTTTTTTAAATTTTACTATCTATTTCAACGTTTTTATTTTTAATTTATCTTAAGCCAGTTTTAAACTAAAAAGCAAGTTGTCCAGAGTTTTTTTGCCTTTTATTTTTGCTTTTAGCTAGTTTTGTTATTCTTAGCTACTTGTTTCAATTTTCGTCTGTTATTTGTTCATTTCATCATGCAGTTTACTGTTTATTCAATGGAAAATAAATAATTAGAAAAATTACAAGAGCACTGCTTACAAGTTGCAGTAGCATTAATTCAGGAATGCCTGCCAGGTAAAATCGGTTGCGAGACGATCCAACTTTGACAGCTGGAAGTTTCTCAAAACAGGCAGAAGGAAGGAGCTGTCAGATGTCAAGAAAACCTCCATTGACGAATCTTAAAATATCCAGCAAGTTGAACCGGCTAACTGTCAAGTTAAGTAACTGTTAACGGCTAACTGTTACCTGTTCCTAGGTGCAATATAGAAGCGTGTAAAAAAGCAAAAGCTTTCAAAGTACCATTAACGAAGAACTTCTGTTCCAAATTCTCACACAACTAAGAGCTGTAGACGGATTAGGAGCGAGGTCGCACCACTCGAAACGATAGAGTTACCACTAAAAAACGATAAAATTTGCAAACAACTTCTAATTCAACAATGTTTGACTGAAATTTTTCCAGACGTACTGGTATTTGTGAGCAAAATTTGTTTGAGATATGATATGAAGACGGAGGTGCGACGAAATATGCTTTAATATTGTCTTGAAATTTTTAATGCATACATAATTGCTTGCATTTACTATTCCACAGGAATTATTCTTCCATACATTTAGGCTTAGAAAGCCAAACATCCCTATTTCATCACTCAATTACGTCGTTTATTTTGAAAGCTCCCTATCTTGCAAAGCTTCCTACCTCACAAAGCTCTCTGTATTTGCTACATGAGGTATTTGTGTCTCTTTCTTTGTGATTCTCCTCCGGACGCATTTGGTCTTACGGCTAACTGTTAAGTTGTATTTATGATTTATGGTTGAGACGATGTACTCGCTATAGAAACTATAACTATAAAACGCATAAAAAAACAATAGGACGTGTGACCGAAGAAAAAAAATTGCTGGGATCTAGCTACGAAATTGGAGAGGAGCACCAGTGAAGCCGCTACAAATGTGTCACGCCCGTTGGCATCAAACATGAGTTTACGAAACCGGAAAATAAAAAAGGTGCAAATTTTCCAGAAAGCCTGGTTCCAATACCGTGTTAGAACGTTCAGTTCTAACAGGTGACGTACAGGTATGCATGAAGACTATGTGGCCACTGAACGAATCAAAAGAAGGGACTAAATTTTAAAATTTAAGTACAAAAACAGGGTACAAAAACAGGTACAAAACAGGGAATAAATGAATTTACTGAGTCAGTCAAAGAAAGGAAGTGACATTGAATTGTTCAGATACATAAAACAAATTAAGATACATATAAGTTTCACTTCCCAGCCGATTAAAACGGTTCGAAACTTCATGCTACATTTAAGAATATAAAAGTACCTATCGTGTGATGCGTTTCGAGACATTTTTTCCCAATGATTCCAACATCTCCTTCGAATACCCACGAAAGGACAGGAAAGCACTTGCGATAGGAAATGAGCAAAATAATAGTTACAGAGCTTGCACGCTCGAATGGAAAGGACGAAATCATTTTGGACGAAGTTATGTTAACAGAAGCAAATGTTACAAATTGAACTGATTGTGCACAAGGATACGAGTGCAAGATTTTATCAAATAAAACGAAATTGCAGAATGGAAGAGGTTAAGAAAAATCATGGAGAAACCATCTCCTTGGCTTTTTCGTGCGTTTCATCTCATAGCCATTACACCAAATGATGTTTACTTTCAAATAGAAAACAATTCCATATCCTTCAGCATTAATGTGCTGTAAACCATTGCCTTATATTTTTACACATATGATAAAAGCGTTGCAAAAACGGTTGAGTGTTTGGTGACCATGTATGTTTGGTGTTGGATAGTGTTTTTTGTGACAAAAAAGCTGTTTTCAGACATATGCGTGCTGTGTGTATTTTTGCGATTCGCGCGCGGAATATAGGAACAATTATACCGTTGTATCCTTTTGAAAACGTTCGGCCATGAAGCTGAAGGAGTTTAATTTCATGCTCACGGATAATCTAATAATAACATTTGGAGCACGATAGAGACATGTCTATCGCAAGCAAGAAAAGCTTCGTTGAAGTGCGTGATAATGAGAAATATGTTAATAAACAGGAGGAGGAAACTGGAGCCATGTCCATGGTCTGAGTTTCTGAAAGAGTTCTGAATAAAGAAATCGCGAAATACTGACAAGAAAAATCCCCGAAATTATCATTCCGTAATCAGAAACTGGTCTATCACCGTGTCATGTATTCAGGAATATTTCAATTGATAGATATTCCAGTGTGAGCATTATCAAAATATCTACTGGATTGGAATGATGCACGGAAAACCATCTAGAAGGGGTAAAGGGTTGTAGTCTATATTATTGGTTTATATCCTTTCAACAAGTAAAAATTATCGTCTATAAGGATAAGGATAGCAAACATATGGCAATTTTATTGCATCCCCAATTCATTATGTGTTCAACTTGCATTTGTATTGTGTGCTTCAGATGTTTAAATAGATGAATGATGGGAATTACTTTGCACAGAGGATGAGTTATTGCTATGCTAAAAGTACTTTGGGTCGGAAGAAAATACGTTGAGACACGAGGGACGGCTGATAAGACCGCGGCCTAAGGTACTTCATGAAAGAAAATATATGGTATTACTCACATCTCGCATAGAATGCCTTTAACCCACCTAAAAAATATTCTGTATCTTTTTCTTCAAAACGACGATCGACCGACGCTTTCATTTCGTTGTCATCTGCAAATCTCCAGCCCCGTAAGTCCTTTTTCAATTTGGAAAAAATAGCAAGAAATCGCTAGGTGCTATGTCTGGGCTATATGGAGGGTGATCAATCTCTGAGAACCCTGTGTCTTTCAGGGCTTGCCTCGCAACATGTGTGGTGTGAATGGGCGTGTTACCTTGCAAAAAGAGTACTTCGCACGTCCGTTTCTCATGTCAATTCTGTATAATAGCCTCGCGAACCTCAGTCAATAAATTGGCGTAATATTGGCCATTCATCGTAGTTCCCCTGGGTAGGTATTCGATTCGCCATTAGCTTGGACGCCCACTTTTCCATCTTGAATTTCATCGGTGGCCTTTCTCCTGCTATTTATGCATGGACTCTTGTTTGGACTCCGGATCGGCGGGCGGCCCCATTTTTTCCTGAATCGTGAAAAACCGATAACATTTCTTCAAAAATGTCTTTCGGTGTATTTTCCTTCTTTTCGAGGACTTTTATCTTGACACAGTGGTCAAAATTCCGGGAATTTCCAGATTAGGCTGAGATGGTGATGACAACAAGAAATGAATTATTACACAATATTATATGGGTTTGCACATAAATAAACAAAAATATAATTTTAACTAATTAATAGGTGCGGTGGTTGGGGCGATGTATTTTTTGAATTCAAGCCCCTTTAAAACTTGTTTGGGAACAACGAATAAAGCTCAAGATGGGTCGCGTTAAACAGCATTTTGGTGTACGAAAGTTTGCAGTAATTATATATATGTATTCAATCTTAAAAGTAAGATTGCCAATAAATATTATTTCTTACTCTTAATGAAAAAATATCGAAAAACGAAATTACAGGAAGAAATTAAACTTTGTTTTGGGGTTCTTAAAAATTTTATTCAGTGAAACCTAGAGCATTGTCCTCCAGCACCCTTTTTTTATTTCTGCTTATGATCCTTGCATACTTTGCTGGTTATCATCATATGTTTTCTCATTTGATACTGTGCTGTATTTATGCATTGAGTAACTATTTGTGTATTATTTGATTTTTTTTTTGTAATATTTAGTATGTTTTTGAGTTATATTTGGGTGTCTTTGCTATATAGCACTTTTCGTTCTTGTTTGCTCGGATCTGCTACCTCCTATTATTATTACTTATTTTCTATAGAAATATTCGGAATTGAATATGATGCTAAACATGAATAAAGAAGCAAAACATTTTGATCATACCCTACGGCCCCAGACCTTAACATTGCAGCTTAGCCATAAATTCTTGCTGTAGTTTGATCGTCTCGAGTAATTTACATAAGGACTACATTTAATTGTACCCCTTGCGCTAGACAACAATCAATTTATCATATAATTTAAATAACCTGTAATAGAAAGAATCGACAGAATAACAAATTTATTTATAAATAACATTTTTTCTCCGCACCTAACGCCACGCAAATACCACTTCGTAGGACTTTCGAGAGGAAGTTTTAACGCATTGTGTATTGTTAGTTAATTAGCTGAGAAATACACATAAATCATCGTTTGAAAATATATTTATGGAAATAAAATACTCTCAAGTCCTCCTTTTCACCTTGTGAACTCCCGCATCGAAACCTATTAGTTTCTCCTCGTTATGAAATGTGTACATAAGTTAATGCATTATCCACGGAAGCTCCTCAATTATTCAAGGTAAATAAATGTAAATTAACTTTTTTTTTCTTCTTTCTTGTCGTACATCGAGTAGTCGACGATATTATTTAAATAATGTATGAACTTTTCATGTGTCTGATCGGTGAATAGACTATACGAAAATATTTGATAGCATGCAAGTAGCAATTTGGAAGGAGTTGGTAATTAGTAATGAATCTGTTTGAGAAAGAAGACAATATGCTCCCGGAACTTTTGGGAAATTTTTAAAAAATTTGGAATAGTTACATTTTTAAATCAAGCGTTTTAAAGTTTGAAATACATATTGGATTTCGCTTAGGGTATAACTGGCAAAACAACAACAACAAAAAATCGACAATAGAAAGCCCTCCTAGTCGTGGATATCCTTGTCGAGAGCTTTAAATTTTCAAAACAAAATATTTAATTTTTTTTCCATGATCCATGAAAAATACAAGTTCTTGATGAAAATCTTAAGTTGTGCAGTTAAATATATTTATTTTCTTCCTGTTCTCAACTGTTTTTCTAACCTTTTTATAAAAAAATCCCGACTCCTCCGAATACGGAAAACTCACTGATAGAAAACTAATGAAATTGATTCCACCAAACCTTTTTTTAATTTTATCACAAAAACTAGTCGCTACGTCCTAACCCAAGTTAAATAATAATACTGAGGGACACAGATCGTATCCCGGTGGTATTCCGCTTTGCCCTGAGAGTAGGGACTTTTTTTCATTTCCAAATGTGGACGTTTTTTTCTCAGAGCATGGTTGGAAAAATCCAACTAATTGATGTCCGTCCAATTTTTTTTTCATGTCTACGTTACTTATATGAATTACTTTTTGTATATGTTTGTATCTTAGAACGTGGTAGTTATGGCCTTATCCGTGAAACAGTGGCCTTAACCTTTTAAGCGTTGATTCGCCTCGGTACCTCTGTTTTACTTGTTCTTTCATTCAGGTGTATTGCTAGGAATCCATATATATATGTTCTATCAAAGAGTTATCAAACGATACCAAAATTCATTTCTCATTATTTAAGATTGGTAGGAAGCTGATATTCGTGTGTTGTTTTATCCAAAATCGTGAACGTCCGCGATATTCGTCTTCTCAAAAGCTTTTTCACATACAAACGAGTCCCTAGTATGTTTTGAACCAGTTCAAATGAAATCAATCCTACAGTAACGGCATTCTTCAGCGTCTTAAGATACTGTAGATTTTCTCCATATCTTCTCAAGTGGTAGCCTGTTTTTGACGTGCTGCTCAACACAACTGACAAAAGGCAAACCGTTGAGACTAAGTGATGAGTTAAGGCTGAGAATAAGGCAAAGAGCTATATAGAGATATAGACATAAATAGACAAGGTAAATAGGCAAAGATATAGCAATAAAGTCAGGAGCAAAAGATCAGGTTTGTATGAAACGATCCTGACCATCTGGACATCCGACCGCATCCGTAAAAAACCTTTTTGAGAAATGAAATAAACAACAATGCGAAAAGCCATTTTGACATGGCAATATGTTGTACGAAATTTTCGTCAACAGACAATCCAGGATTCTCCAAAGTAGTTAAGTTACAGAAACTTTTGCGAAATGGTCACATGAGGTAACGTCTTGAAACCGAATCCACTTAGTGATTTCACGAACTTTAACTCTCTTAAGATATCGTGGGTTTGCTCTATAACTTCTGAGGTGGTAGATTGACAATTGGCAGTACACAAAAATGGAACTATTGAAATTAAATGACGAATTCAGCTCGTAAATATGACATTTTATGCAACCGTGGTGATCTAGACATCCTTTTGCTTACGTAGCTCACCGAGGCTCCTTTTGCTGTGGATATGAATCGGGCCTCCTCAAATACAAAAAAAATAGCATGGTAAAGAACCTGGACGTCTTCAAATCCGTTTTAACAATCGGTTGCATGAACAATAGGATAATCCAGAATTTTCCAAATACACAAAAGCCGCGGTAAAGTCAAACTTTCGGATGGCCACTAGAACTAGTGAATACCTAACAAGTAATTATGTGATGACAGGACTGAAAGACGAAGACTAGTAAACAAACCTAGAATGCGGTGGGTCAATTTTAACGATATAGACATTGTTTGGCATTTTTTCTCGCATTCAAAATTTTTGGACGCGATCAAAAGTCGCAGAGAGTGGAAGGCATGAGGCCTGTAAGGCCAATTTTTGAGGCTTGTTGCCAGATCTTTAGGACGATGATGATGTTAACCAGGTCTTCCGCAACTACACCGTAGACTCTGAGCAACAAATGGTATGTTTAGTAATATGCTAGCATTTCGAGCGGTTTTTGTTTTCTCAAGTGAATTTTCTGATCTTACAACTATATTTTATTAGTGAAAACTCTTTAATAGTAAAAAATATAGTCAAAAGAAGAAAACTTTAATCCAGAGAGAGCAAAAAGCCTGTTTGAGTACATATCTGGTTAGAGTTGTATGATTTGAGCAGTGTTTTAATGGTGATCGATACTTTTGAAGTTTTTTTTTGTGTTTTACTCTGCTTGCATTACTCTTTTTGTAACGATTCCTCCATTTTTTAAATATCAAAACAAAAATTTATAACACGTCCAAATAACGCAAAAAAATGGAAAAAATCAAGGAAATTTGTTTATTTTCAAAAAGGACTCTATTTATTACTGTAAACGAATAAATTTGCTTGTCCAATTTGTTGTACGAATATATTTTTATATTTTATTTTTAAATATAAATAAAATATATTTTTCGATTTTGAGAGGACATTTCGAATAATATTTTTGTTTATTGTTCAAAAACGGTGTATGTCACACTTCCTTTGCGTTCAAGTCACAGTGCTCCTTCTAGAGCGTCATATTCAAACTACATCGTCAAAGCAAATTGAGGCCAACTATATATGTTTAATGCTAATCGATCTGACAAGAAATTTCGTATAGTCCTGGAGTTTATTCTGTAACCGTGTCTACATTACAGAATAGGTGTGCTAACGCACAATAACCACAAACGAATGCTCCCTGAATCCAACAGATGACACACATCGATGAAACGTTTTGACGATTTACTGAAGGATAATGATGTGTAAGATAATGAGAAATGTACGTTGAAGCAATAGAAATTGTTATCAATAATTGTTGTTTATTATTGTCCATAAATATTCAGCGTATGTCTGTAGAAGCGATTGTATATGAAAATTACAATAACAATTGGAGTAACCACGAATTATAGTAAATAAAAAATACAATTGCCATACAGAACAATAACAATAACATAAAAATCAGAGAAATCCGAAGACCAAAAACTACTGACGACATTCAGGACGATTTGTGCCTGGATTTTTTTTTCACTAAAGCTATTTGTTATTTTTTGAACTGGAAATTGCATCGAAATCACACTGAATAGAATCAATCATTTGTGGATGTAATATTAGCTCAATGTAGGGACATATTGATCCTTACAGCAAGGTCCAAAATTTTGGTGATTTTGGAAAAATATTTGCGGGCGTGACCAATTTCTAAATTTGTACCCAGGTCAACGAAGAAAATTATCAGTATTGATTGAAAAGATTAAATTTCCTTCACGATGACTGACTGTTTCGAGTGACTTGTAGGCTGTAGACTTTCTAGGCTGGAAATTCTCGAATATTTCTACGTTAAAACCATTGAAATTAATGAAATACCCAACAAAGGCATGCTGAGCAAGAGTTTATTTCGTCAAAGAGTAACATGAGAACACAGAACACGTCTTTTACGAGGATAGTCTTCAAAGTTTCCGACCACCACGTAAAGATGCCAGCACTCGTCAATAAAAGCTAGTGAATGTGGATGTGAATCTTTTGACAGTTGTTTACCAACGTTTCAGCCATTTTGCAGGAACATTTTTGAGTTGAAAGTCGATTGAGTGAGTCGATGTGACCATATTTGTGAAAACGCAAAAAATGAGTATAGCGCTGTTATTAAACGTTTCTCTTTGAATAGTAATACGCCTACGCAAATCAAAGATCAGTTGGACTCTGCGTATGTGGACTCTGCACAATCTTATACCACAGTAATATTTTGGACAGCTGAATTTAAACGTGGCATTATGAACTTGAGAGATGATGAACGTTCGGAACGTCCAACAACTGCGACTACTGACGATAACATAGTCAACGTTCGGCATACAACGTGAAAAACTCCTCACCCAGATAACGTGGGGTTAGATTTACCCCATAAAATATGGTTTGTGTTGAATATGAATTAAATGTATTGATGTATTAAATAGAATACATGCACAGAACCTCCAGCTAATGTGAAATTGCATTTTAAAAGTCTTGGGGTGTAATAGCCCAATAATAGAAATAGTTCACCAGACGGTGTTAGATGACCGCCGGATTAACGCGAGAAAGATAGGAGAGGTTATGAAAATGTCCAAAAATCGTGTTTGTCACATATTAAATCAAGGTTTAGACATAAGAAAGCTGTCCATGCGTTGAGTGCTGCGTTCGCTCACAAATATTCGAATGAAAAAAAATTCAAACGTTTAAAATTCAAACGAAACCCGAATCCAAGTTGATTAGGTTTAGTTTTTACTCTATTTCAATTGGCACAAAGCTTATATTGCTCTACTCTATCCTTTTATCTTTTCCAACGAGCGCAAACTTCAAAGTGAAATTATATCCTTATAAACTTGTGACGGAGATCAAACAAGGAATGCCGACATTACAATATGAATTGTTGCAATTACAAACAGCCGTTACAGTTCTCATAGTTTATAATCTATAAAAAAAAACAATTGTGCGATTCTTATTGCTTACTTCAATGAATAAACTCGATTAAAGCATTCCATATTTCTTTCTTCCAATTAATTTCATCATTTCTTCAATCCACAATAATTTATAGATCGTACGTCAATGGAATTACAAACATTTATGCATGTAGAAAATGCGTCAAAACTGTTGGCGATGCTTTTTCAAACAAAAGTTAAAAAGCATAAATAGGATATGAACTATGCAAACAATAAAGACACTTTTAATTAACAACAAAATCCAGCGATATGATTGAACCAAGCAACAATAACTGATGATAGTAATAATGGTTTGTTCTTGTTGCATGACCTCAAACTTTGATGGTCTGATTGACCTTCAGTGCATGTGTTCATATGTGCATATATTCACTTATATGCGAGTAGAGACAATGAATATGTACTAAGTGACAAAAACACAAATCAATTGACCATGTTTAACGCTAATGGCTGATGAAATGCGAAAATGAAATTATTTCGAAGCAACGACAAGTAAATGTTGGGCCAACGTGTTTTGCTATTTAAGTCCTTTAGTCGTTGCTTGGTAACAATAAGTTTGATTAAACCATTGGCGAAGACTTGGACATCAAACTAGCGACTGATTATATCCGTAAAAAATTTAAATAAATTTTTAGTTTATTTGCTCACATTAATGCCACACAAACCTCAACACATGAGTTATGGAAAAGTACTAGCGCTTTCTAACCATGGATGAATTCACGACTCTGCGAAAGTAAATTCTAATTGTTTGCGGTAATAACGTGATAATCCATATGGAATGTTTTTGATCGTAGAAACGTTCATGGCCCAGAGAAGTTTAAATCCGCCTTCAAAGTAAAATTAATGCTTGAGTGTCAATAAATCTGGTTACATTTCTGAAAAAATCAGAACTAGGTCTGACCGCATTCTCCAAGTCTTCATACCTAAGAAGACTTCGATATAAAAATCCCATTACGCTTATTTAAGCAAACCCATCCCACAGAAATGACTTATTACGATCCAAACCATTATATCCTTGCTTATAAAAGGACGCCAACCATGGCAGAAACACGTAAAGGAGGGGACACGGAACGCGAAAAGGAGTGAAGAAAATGTGGACACAGAATGCGTCTTGAAGAATATTGAAGTATAAGTGAAGTATTCGTGGCAAAATTAAAGTGAGATTCAACAAATGAACAGTTCAAAGAACATTTTTTAGTTTGCTGGAAAATGTCCATTGATCTGTTTCGAGACCAAATTAAATCTGCCTTAAAATAAAATAAACATTATTAATGATGAACTTTCATCCAAGGTACTGAATACAAAAGAATATCCAAAGGGCTGAGTTAGTGGTTCAAGCACGTCCTAACACACGATCAAATGTATCCTTTTAACGGAAGAGAGCTTAGGAAGAAGAGAATAGAGCGAAAATCATCCCAAATGAGAGTGTGAGATGTCTTAACGTAGAAAGAGCGCATCTTCCATGCCGGGAGCATTCACACGCTGCATGACGAGCCTTGAGTCGTTATCATCAAACCACTACACTCTAAAATTCCAATTAAAATATTTTTGAAAACTCCAATTGAAACATTTCAAGTGGGTTTATTTTTTTATTTTAATTGGGAGACGGAAGTATAGCCTAACAACATACAGCACTTATACTCTCAGGAGACTCCTCTCAGACAGAGATAGAAATAGCACCACTAGACTTATCTTTGTATTGGATCTATCTTGAGATGGAGCTCCGTGTTTCACGTTAAAATCCAAATAAAATAAGACTTACTTTGGTCGAATACCGTTAGATCGGGAATTTTTTTCGAAGTATTAGCGCTGTGTTTCCTTACGCAATGGCTCAGACCGACTGTTGACTTCGCGACAAAACTAGCAAAATCCAGTTGAATTGTGAAAGTTGGACCAACATATGGAGGAGCTGGGTATGAACCAACACAGGCTGCCCATCGTCCCGAGCTAAGTTAAATCTAGCAGGACAGAACAATATTGAGAGCGAACTGCGATCGGACGAGGAAACGGTCGTCAAATTTCAACCTACCCTCAAAGCAATTAAAAGTGTTTTTCCTGCAAAAAAAAAGACTTCCAAAGAATGTTAAGCGAGGTATGCCTGTGAAGCTCAAAAAGATACTCAATGTGATCGATATGTGCATGAAGAGTCGGTAGAAGTTGGTGTTAGTAGAATGACAACAGAAAAATGGTTAGCACAGAACCATTTTGACATTTGATTTATTCTTATTGCCAGAATTGCAACTACTAACTATTTGCCACTACTAACATTGAAGGCAGTACAACCCAATCAACACATGAGAAACATAGTGACAATATTAAATGGTGAGAAATTCCACATCAGACGGGGAAAAAACGGCCAAATGAAATTGGAAGCCTGAGAAATGCCATCTCAGGAGAACCAGGAAAGACCAGATGAAGCCAGCATAACTAGACCTCTATAAAAACTTCTTGCTTTGTAAAATATCCAGCGGAACATCGTTCTACCAAAAAGGAAACGGAAAAGTCTTACAAAATTGGAACCCTCTGCAAGAGCAAACTAGGAGAGCCCGGAAATGCCACACGAAGCCAGCATCACAAGAAAGTGAAATTCTGCTGGTCGCAACATCGAATGAAGGTCCTTTGTGAAAAAGGAGAAACAAACAAAAGTCACACACGAAATTTGAAGATTTCGTTAGGCAGCCTAAGGAACCACAAACCTAAGAAGAGGAGAGTCAAAATTCAAGCTAGAGAGAAAACAAAGCAACTCAGCGATGCGGCAAAAATTCCCAGGATCTAATGCAATCTATGCACAATAGTTAAGTGTGATCGACAAAGCCATTTGAGACTATTCAGGATGAAAGGAGCAGTCTGAATCAGTAAAACAGTCAAGTGGCTTCCTTTGGAACTAATGGATTGCGTCAACTTTAGCAATATGCCGACTAGTGTTAGGGATACAGCTGTGAGAAAAAGATTGGTTCAAATATGAGGGTTTAAAGAAAATCCAGTCCTAAACATTCTCACAACTGTTAAAGATCTTTAATTAGCTATGGTACTCGATTCTTGCTTATGAATCGACTGAATTTGACCTCCTCTTACTCTCCTCTTTTAAGCTCAGTGGGTAAGGAAGAGAGAAGTCAATGAAACAGTACTCAGCAACTTTGGCAGACAGAAAGGATTAAATGTGGCTGATTTAAAAATTGTAAATTCTGCAACTAGCCCTAACAAATTAAACAATGATTCCTACCCTGACTACCTCATTGCAAAGTTAAACATTTGTAACAAAACTGAGCCAAAATGACAAACTTCGAACTAACTTTCAAAGCCTGTCGAATAAGACCATCTGAAATCGCTAATGTGAAAGAAACAACAACAAATTAATGCAAAAAAATATGCCAAATACAAATTTATTGGATCGATCTATGGAGTTTCAGAATGCAGATTATATCGAATTGAAATCTCAAAATTTTAGGGAATGCCGTGCTGTTCCGTATTATTCTGTAGTGAAAAATTGAGAAGCATAAACCTGTAGCGCCCAAGAATTGCAGTTTCAACATAGCAAAATAATTTGAAAAAAGAAAATGAACAAAAAAGGATCAAATACAAATGTGCATAATCACGCAGATGCATCCAAATGATTCTTATCTTATCCAAATAAATCTTATCTTTCTTGTCAAACTACTCAATTTTGTCGTCCTACCCAGGAAATGGGTCGTATGCTTATCGCCTATCATGCATCATCACCTTTGGAAATGTTTTATATATCTGGATCATTACTTCGCTGTTGGAGGTTCGGGGAGATCACACATATCTGGGCGTATTGCACTACAGAGCCCTGTTGGCATAAAATTGGGCAGAACGTGCTCAATAAGTGGTCGAAGCCAGGACACGCGAAGCTTACGGTGGAGCTCTCTAAAGGCTAAAGAAGAAAGGGTGGATTGGATGATCGTCGTACATGGTGACTCTCAGATCCGCAGCATCGTTGTCGATATTCTTTCGACAGTTGTCCTTGCAACTAAAGCAGTACTGATGCTCATCAGTAAGCGATAGACGAGCAGTGAATACTTTTCCTGATTCTTTGATACAACTACTTTCGAAACAATCGGGTCTACAGATTTAGAAATCAAACACTGGTTCAAGATCATTTTTGATTGAGGCTGCAAGGGCCGTCACACTTGGATCAAGACCGACAAGATTTTTTATATGGGCTGACACTTACCGTCACGTGGCTCTAAAAAAGAGCTTTAAGGGAAACTGGATTCATGAGGAGAATTACTATACGGGGTGAAACACAACTGGTCGTTGTCGGAGATTTAATGACAAGAGAGAAAAAGCGGAAAATGAATGGCGTAGCAAAAACCAGTCGTGCTAGTTGCGCAAGCCATGGTATATCCCCAACAAAAAACAGGACCGAATTCGGAGGGTACAATCTGGTTTTAAGTTTGGTTTCAAAAAGACCTGGCCAGTTAGGTCTAGAACTGAAAAGTTATAGGCAACTAAGTTTTCAACAGTCATAATCACGTAAGTTTTCAAATCCTAGATTCAAGGATGAAAGAGAAATTCTGGAGATCTGGTGAGGATTAAGTTTCTTCAAACACATCAAGCTTCAATGTGTTCTTCAGGCAGGAATGATACCCTTGGTGCAACAGATGCGGAAACAGTGGCCACTAAAATAATCGAGTTCATTCCACCTCCATACATTGATGCTAAGTTAAAAGAGTCCTCACGAAGCATGATCCATTTATTGAAGAAAGTAAAATAAAGTGGAACTTGATACAAGAGCAAAAGCTAGCAGCAAGAGGAACAATTGAAAAGGTTTCACAAAAATCCCTTTTTTATTATTCAGTGTTTATACACCTTTACAATTTGTTTTCCATTTCTTTAATTTTCCGTGCAAAGACGCAAATCTTTTTTCGTAATAGTGGAAGTAGTAGTTCTCCCTTCTGTAATGTTCACAAGGATAGTAACAAGAGGTTGGCGTCAATGGTAGCATTGGCTCTTTGACAGGGTACTTTTGAGGTTGCAGTGTCTCACAAAAGGTCCTTTGGATCCAGGGGACATGCCTATTCCCAATACGCTTGACACAATGTCATGTAGTGTAGGAAGTTCTTTAAGGATAATGTGTATGAGAGACGTATTTTTTCCAAAGAATGGTCTGATAACGAACGCAATTGTACGGAGCGATTCTTGTGTCTTCACTCAAGGATAAGTAACGAACATCGGGTTCAATCGAAAGAATAGAAAGACAATTTAAGTATTTTGTTCATTCGATAGTTGTTATTTTGTTGCGCAATGATTTCTGCCATACGAGAAAAGATTAGCTCAACATAGGTTTAGTCAGGAGATGGCTGTTTAGGTTTTAGATGTAGTTTAAGAGTCCTTTTGAATGAATTTCGTTTTGAAAACTATGCACTTCAGATTTTGAAACGTAGAACTCAAAATAAGTTTTGTAATGGATGACTGAATTGTGCAAAATTGTTATTTGTGGCGCTAATAAAATTTGGGGAGTTTTTCAGATTATGTCAGGCAGAAATCATTTGGTGAAATAACTTTAACCAGGAAGGCATTAAATGGGACGAGGTTTAAATTATTAGTAATTGAATTGGAGCTACAGGGCAGAAGTTGATATGAAACTAAGGTACAATTTATGAATAATTTACCGAGTTCTAGTAAAATGTTTAAGTGTCATTTTAAAGTGTCCTGAACTTCTTATCAAAGATACCATTCTGTAATTTATAACAATAATCCGCTGACAGTTTAGATCAAGCTAAAGATGTCTTCAAATGCGTCGAAACTTAAAGAAACGCGTCCTCACATGCGTCTCAGCATGGCAAGGTGAACCTTAAATACATTTTCATTTTGCCGTGCGCCAACAATAGAACGAATTTCAACTAGTTTTTCGCCTTCCCACCAAACGCGCCAACTATGGTCTTCACTAGTAGAAATTTACATCTGACATTTTTCAGAATAATTAAACATTTCAAAAAACCGTCAGAAATCGCAATTATAATCAGCAACAATTCTTATTTAGGAAAATAACATTGAAAAAGGAAATAAGAAGGAAACAACAGGAAGTATTTCCTCATACTACTCCAGGGTGAATGGTGGGTTACCACAATGGTCTGGAAAAAAATGATATGTTTTGGATGGATGACGCAAGGGTCGGGAGCTAGACTAGATTGATTTCGATTGGGTGTACACTTCCTGATGGTTGTGTAACACATTCACAAAAAATATTGGTTACAAAAGGACATTTTTGATACAAAATTTTTTAATGCAGTTAAGCCTTCCTAAAAAACAACAGACGGATTTTTTTGGGTCATCTAATTTTGTCGATCTCGTCAGCTCAACTTATGTTCATACCCAGAGAATAATTTTCGCTATGAAGCTGATTCACATAAGGCGTTGTCCATCTATTAAGCGTTAGCTCATAAAAGACCACATATGATCATTGATTAGTCAAATCGTTTGTTAAGTTTCGCGATTCTGCGGGTCACCCAAGTTTAATCCAATAAAAAATAAATTAATAGGTCATCCTTTGAATTAAAATTGAATTCTTGGTATTTAATCTGTTGCGTTTTAATTGTGTCAGTTGCGGTTTTTAGGCTTGAATTTGAGTTGGCTATTCAGGGGTTAAAAATACTTGGACAAATTTATTCTAAAGCAGACGCTGAGAAAAAGGTAATCGACTTCAAAATAACAATAATCAATGATTATCCATCAAGCTTTTTATTTGTTCCTGACATATATGTATCTCCGGGATAAATTGCCTCTTTTCACGTTCTCAAATGTTTCCGAAAAATACAAAGGCCTTGTTTCTTGCTTGTTCTAAGAGGAAAATGCAATTTAACTGGTCTTTTTTACTTATGAATCAATTTAAATTTTATTATTACATTATTTAAAATAATTAATAAATAATTTATCATTAAAAAAAAATTAAAAACCAAAATATTATTCATAAAAAAACCAAAATATTATTCATTTATACTTTAAATCTATAATCAATCGATATTGCGGGATTCCGCTTTGAGTCTTAGCGTTGAGACGTCCTATAACGATCTCATATCCTACAAAAATGCTCCGAATTTTTTTGAAGGTTTGAAACCGATTTTGCGAGTATCGACAATAAGGATATCGCATCAAGGCTTTATGCATAGCAGTATCAATGTTCACTTCTGGTTCAATACCAAAGTTCTCACTACCTTAGTTTTGTAGGCATTGGCGTAGTCTGATACAGTTTTCACAAAAGACCACTCCACGTGCCCAAGGCAGTAGGAATTACTTGTCGGTTACTAGAATATTGCAATCGACAGGATTATTTTGATTTTGTACATTTTCCACGCACTTGAATGTGTTTTTCTCGAACCGTGAGGGGGCACAGTTTGATCAGAGATATTTCTGCCCCACAAATTTTCCGGAGCTTATGACAGTTTAACGTCACTTTTCAACACGACATGAATCGTATTTTGGGTAAAATACGGTGAAAATGGTTTCAACACCCAAGAAGTTGCATGAGGTAATTGGTTTCTAGGGCCCGGATAGTTTAATTTCAATTGTGGGTTTGCACAGAAACTTTTGTGAAAAGGATGGTGGTTGATGCTTTAAATTAAATCATCTGAGACCCAGATAACTTTATTTAAGTTAGGAGTTCTCGCTGAAACTTTCGGGCAATAAATGATGATTGACGTATGGTATGGTTAACGACTCCTTTTGGATAACTCTCACCCTCCAGCATAGATGTCAACTTTCATTCTTTATGTCACCGGTATGTATGGAGGGCTTATTTTAATGGGTCTGAAAAGAAGTCTTGGACATTTTGCATAGAAGTCCTTTATATGAGCGCCAAACCATTCGGAGGACAATTAAATTTCATCCTTTGATATTTGATTCGGCTGCTACAAAAGTCTGTTTCTAGTTTGAAAATCAAAAATTATTACTAACAAATAATGCCCAATTACATATTTTTGAATTATAATTGATTATTTATTTTTGGCAGATTTAAATTTCATTTCTTTCGAAAGATTTCAATTTATTTAAACTAGGTTTACCATATTCTAGGTAATGACATAGACTATTCAACATGGAGACGTAGCCACTTATCTGTAACTTAATTACAACCTAGAATTTTTCACGTTATTCTAATCACGATAAATATGATGTTGTAATGCTTTATGTAAAGTACCGATCTATGGCTGAATTCTGAGGAATAATAAAAGAGGAGATTAGACATGTAATATATGGAAGTAATGACGCTATCAAAACAAATACAATGAATGCATGTTTCATAAGCTAGCTGATTGCGACACAAATGGGTGGCTGTTGAGAATTTTCAGGAAAACATACAGGTAATTTGATAAATAGTACATTTCAACTTTTATCTATGACTATTGACTATCGGGAAGACAGCACTTACAATAATATTATTCACATGGGTATCAGGTTAAATTCTATCACATTAGAGGAAACTGACAAACCTCTAAAATATTCTTTGAAGTAAATGCAAAAAAAAATTGTTTTGAAACTTCTTCAGCTTGGTTAATTGTTTACAACTATCTAAATATATCATTAATTTCTCTTTTCATTTGCTGGTTAAACAACACCTGGATGTGCTAATTTGTAGTATTTAATTTTATAAATATTCACCCGCATAGACAAATCAATGCTAATATGTGTTTGCAACCGGCAAAAATTGGTATATTTAGATACCATGCTTGTAAATGATTTCAGCAAATGTTTGGCATCAAAATATCTACAATTATTTGTATCCTGTTCGTGAACATTTTAGTATTTCAATACGTTTGTGGAACTGCCCGAAACAATTTCGGGCCAACACTTCATTGGAGGATCAAGGAACATGAAGTTGATTTGGTGAGAGCCATTCTTAGTCTTAGATTCTATCGTACTTGCAATAAACATGGATATAAAGGTCATAAAAAATAACTCTAATATGGTACGACTCCGAAGATTCTTCTTGATTTTCCAGAAGATGACCAACCTTACTGCATCAGAAGGCAAATAATCATCAACATCAAGTAGGGCAGTTCCTCTCTTTTCAAAATTACATGACAAGACGGATGACTTTTCAAATCTGGATCGAGAAGTCTAGTCCAAAAAGTGACTCTGAGAGACTCTGGTTTTAGCAATTTTAATTGTGAAAGGGACTATATTAATTAAAGAGAACCAGTGAGTCCTTGAAACATTTGCACGTTTCGTTTGGGAGAAAACAACTGAAAGACAACTGAACTCAAAACAGGAAAAGCAGGAATATGTCCGAGGCCGAAAATGGTGCTAGTGTTTGCTGACACAATTAATAGTTCTTGGTCCAAGTCTCGACGAAGCTTGTCCTACCTTGTTTTAATTCTGGAAATATTTTCATCTTTTCTTCCAAATGAGTAACATATATCTTATCCTATCCGTTAGAACTTTTGATTGTGCTTCCTTGCAACAGTAACTTTCAGCAATCGTTAAACAATGGGACAAGGAGGGGAAAAGGTCCTATGGCTTTGTTGGTTCCGCGCGTCCACCTCCGTGCTTTTGTTTTCACAAAACACTGAACAACATAATCCAGCACCTATATGTGAGCATTTCGTAAGGAACATTAATTGGGGCGATACGCAATTTACCAATAATCGTACAACGTGCTTAACACATCCTGTTGGACATATGGATCTGCTCGAAAGCACAAATTGCCACATTACCCTATGAAAAAATTATCATTTTGGTGGAAAATGCATTTGCGTAACTTTCATAAAACATTATTGCTAATATTTTATGACAGTATATGAAAAAAAGGACGAAAAAGGTATGAAAAGGATGTTGAAACGACGCAGTCTGATATAAAATTAGATTTATTCTATGAATCTGGTTCAAATTTTTCATGTATGTTCTCTGGTAATGATCGCCATATCAATATTCAAGAGGACTCAATCTGGCCGAGTTCGGTAAAGGATTTGTTTCGAAAATTTTCTTAGGTTTTTTCCTTGTTAGGTTTGCGAAGAAAACCTGACAAAGATTTGCCCCTACTTTTCGTTGCCTTTCTATAAGTACTAAAATAAAATGACTAGTTTCCACAGACTTTCAAAATCGTCATGCGTCATGCGTCATGTTGTCATACGCGTATAGGGATGAAACACCACCTTCTGTTCTGACGTCAAAGTGCCCCAAGCAGGACGGGAATAGGCTTCCTAATATTTATTTTTTCAATTTTCTTTAAGCCACTCAGTTTGAAATAAAAGTAAAACACATGCATATTTGGTATATTTATTGAAAGTCTGGGAACAGGATTGGTTATTTGGAAGGATGAACTTGTTACTGTTACAGATTCCTTTTTTGAAGAATATTCAATAAAATTGTCTGTATTGATTTGAAATCTTGTTTTTTTTGATGATGTGTTTTTTTACATAAGGAACGTCTACAGATGCATTCACTGAAACTTCGCTACGCTTGTTTCTAGAATTGAATCATTCACAAGGATTTCGAGAGGTTCAGATATGTACTTGCTTAGTGCAAGCGTTTTTTTGCATGCTGGCATACTTTGCTGGGACATATATTCTATGTACAGAATTGGGTATATCACACTAGTGTAGGGTACTTTAGTCGGTATTGAATGTGTTTTGCTATGCAATTTCGTATAGTTGACTCAGAATCAGCTCTGCCACCAGTCTAAATCGATTGTTCTGTATAATTCAAGTACTGACCAAGGACCGGGTGATTCGGTCTAGAAGTAGCCTTTCAAATATTTTCCATAGGACATGCAGAGCCTGAACCTGTTGTTTCAACACTGGCTTCAGGTTTAACTAGTGTAGGTCTTACTAGCATTGTGGAGTTCTGCCAGTTTAGGGAATAATGCACCGAAACAAAAGACATTTGAGGTGTCTAAGGATCTTTTTTTTTCAATAACGGCCGTTACTTGATAGTGTTATGGTAAAACGTTCGTGTCCAGGAGCTTTGCTTGCATCGGTTGCTTTAAGACGAGTGAAAACTTTCTTTGTTTTTCGATTGTTGTAGGACTTAGTGCCAGACAGTCTGGCTGGTCTGTGCTATTGACATCTATCCTAGACGAATCGGAGAAACAATTAGCAAAAGTTTCTGCCTTTTCCTAATCGGTTACCACACAGTCTCTTCTTGAATCTTTGATTGAGGTTTTTTGATAAGGTTAGCTTAGTATTTAATTGGCTTTCTACACTGACATTTCTTTATTGTTTGGTATATTTATGGAGCCTGCAATAAAGCCCTTGGGGTTGCACCTTATTCTATTAGAAGCACTTTCCAGATCCTCGATATTGCTGTGTTCAGCAGGACTTTGCACAGAATGAGCATTTCGTATGCCAGTTGAATTTGGTTTTTTTTTTTTCCATTTCCTTCAGAAACCTCAGTATTGAAGCGAGTTGTAGGATTTTTTTCATGTTTAACTGGGGATTTGATTTAAGGAAGCTATTTTGGTAGATTTTTGCAGCGAATAGTGAAGTGATTTGAATAATCATCCTTTGGTAATTAAATGCCAGCAATGAGTCTCACTTGTGACAGTGGTAATGAAAGTAGTGTTTCTGATGTCTGAGTATCAACGGACCTAGATGTGATAGGTACCTTTGTGGAAATCGTGAAAGTCACGCGTAATATCCACTGGATCACCTTCTCCTGAGCCATTGGCCTTAAAGTGATGTTTTCCTAATTCATCCAAGCTGTGTAGAGGTCTAATGCAATACTGAAACAATTTTGTCAGGTTCTATGACAACGTCATTATTGTATTGAAGTACCATATCCACAATCGAAGTTTTTGAGTGTTTTAGGTGTTTTGGCATTGAGTACTTTGGCACAACAGTGGCCTATCCCTGAGCTCACCGAATTGTTTTAATATAACTTGCAGTCATTTTTCAATTCCTATTAATCAGGTATAAGATAAGGATCAATCAGGAGGGTTTATTTACTAAGGGCATTTTTCAAGGTTCTCTGTTTAATTTTAAGGTTGGGGGAAGTTATCAGAGGAAAAATTTTTGGTAGTTCCATCTTTGGCATGAAACAAAATGCCATTTTTCAATATCCATGATCTTGAGAGCCGTCCGCAGGACATCATGCATCGTTGCTTGCACTAAAGATCTGTAATTTGTTGTTATTGTAAGTTGAGATGAGCAGCTAACTTCGTTTCATGTCTCAGTCGTTAGGGTATTCACTTCTTAGTCTTTTGCGATTGTAATTCTGTGGCTTAGCGGGTAGGAGGGCTTGTCAAATTTTTCGCTGGTGCTTAATAAATCGGTATGTGATCAAATCCCTTCCATGATACTTTTTTTCTTTATTAAAAATCTTTAATCGCATCGTGATTGTTTTGGAAAGTATAGAAGCCTCAGCAAAGAGAGGCAATCTTCCGTAAGAAGATCCAGATCAAATGCGCGAGGCCTACCACAACAAGTAAACGTCTGCGACTACTAAGTAGATTCTGTGATTACTTCATAGTGACTACTACGTGTTTACCATTACAAACGAAAGTTTTGCTTTCACAATACGAGATGTGAGAGAAAGGGAATAAGAGCAGGATTCCATTTATTTTTCTTAAATTTTTATTTATTTTTTATCAAACAAGAAAGTTATTCCCTTCCAAGCAGTATCCGCAGGCTGCTGAGCACCAGTGAAGTCTTTGTTATCACACTAGTTGTATCGCTAAATATCTGCAGCTTTTAGCCGTCGGCAACAGTCTTTTGAATGTTCTCCAGGGTTTCATATTGACTCCCTTTAAAGATATGTTTAAAATTTTGGAAAAGGAAAAAATTATAAGGACTCTATATGAGGTGAATAGAAATGTGTTTTGAGATCAAAATTTGACAATGGCCGTATGAATCGGGACATTGGTATATTCAAGTATACACTTTTCCGCAATATCTGGGCATACACGAATCACTAAACCTTATGAGGACAGTTTTATCGAAAACTTTGTTGACAATTTATCTAGGTGCAAAAAAATCATTGTTACGGAATCTTTATTATCAAAAGAACAAATCAGCATGGTTTTAATCTCTGATTTGCTGATTTGACATTTTTTCTGTCGAGGAGATGACATAGTGTACCACTTCTCTGTTTGCCACTTTGTTTCAAGATCATACTCAAATATCTAGGATTCATCACCAATGATATCATCGTCTCCTAATCCCTAAGGAGACCAACACACACGTTTCTTCGATAGCCCTTAGGTTCAGTTGTGAAGTTTTTTCGGCATCATTTTGGCAAAAATCTTTCGCATACCCAAATCCTCTGTTAAAATTTGATATATGATGAAAGTGCTGAAACTAACCAGTTCGTTAATCATCTTTCTTGTTATACGATGGTCCAACCTCACAAGATCACTAACGCGTTAAACATTTTTTTGAAACAAAATGGCCGAAGTCGGGTTTTGAAGCTATCCCTGAACGAAGATTGTCTTCAATGTCTTCACAGTCCTCAAAAAATAGCTTGTACACACAGAAAGCTTATGCTTTTGATGAATAATTTTCCCTAAAGGGGTCATTCGACTTTTCAAAAGTCACAACCACGTATTTTCCAAATTTAACACAAATCTAGGTAGCGCAACGTTGCTCTGAATACCCCATTTTTGTTACAGGAAATATACAAGTTCACTGGTGAAACTCAAAATACATGTTAACTGAATCACTGTCAAAAATAATTAGTCAGTTGTTTGGAGTTGAAACCTGAACTGAGAATGGAGTTGGGGTTGAAACTTGAACTAGAAACGTGGAAGGAGTAAGTAAACCGGTCGGTTGATACATCGTTACCAGAACGCCTACAGTACTGTCAGTCTCATCAGTTTTCTCATAAACCTCACAGATGAGAAATGCATTTTCACATTTCAAAATTTTTTATAAGCTAAAAAAAGTAATAAATTTTTTTTATAAGTAATTTTTTATTTTTTTTTATTTTCTATAAGTAATAAAAGTAATAATGAATAGCATCCTGTATATTGTCAGTACAAATTGATTTCGTCCTTTGAAAGTTTACGATAATTTGTGCAGTATAAGGCCGGCATCCGCGGAACTGGCAGGGATTGAATATTTAGTCGTCCCGACTAAATTTTTGCAGTTCACAGATTTCTATATGGCAAGTCCAAAGGTGAAGATACTGTACAGAGAGGCTGTTATTGTCTTATGATTCTACGGATGTTTGGCAACTTTTTGAAGATGTTTGCTATGAGGATGTATTTTGAAACAATATTTCAGGCAATGTAATCGGCTGAATAATGTCAAGATTACCGTCAAGGTTTTCTGCTAACCCTAAACTTGTTGTGAGAAGAACCTTAAATTTAATCCTACAAATATAATTGGGAATTGTCTTTTCAGTCATTCAGGATCTTCTGACCCGGCTTATTGGAGAAGAAATGTATAACAGAGAAGCTTTTCTGAATATGAGTCTGATCTAGTTTTCGTCCTTCTCATATTTCAGGCTCCGATCAGATACAATCAAATCGAGCTTTGTACAATTTTTTTCGATTTATTTCGTTCCTTTCAGTATACAGAGGGCACGAGGTAAGAGGGGAGACTCTTCCAGCTAAATTGGAATTCTCGTCTTAGAAACTGTAGTAAAAATACGTTTCCATTGACATTGATGCTCGTGGAATAATTTTAATAGTTAAAAAAGGCAAACTGGAGCGTCAAGAGGAGTCGGCGATGATTAGATCTCTTGTTTAGTACTCTTTTCCTTCCTGCTGCCGGAAGGCTTCCCTTAATATGAAAAAAGGGTCCTGGAGAGATAAGAAAACACAGTTTAGACTAAAGCAACGGGTCGAACCGTTCTAGGCTAGGTGCTCAGGTTGACGAGGGAGGTGTTTAGTGGTTTGAGTGTTCCACAATTGGGACGTAAATAGCTTTCACATCTCAAACACAAAAATGGAAATCTACGCCTGGCAGTTGGGCATTTTTTGTGTGGTGTCATCCTGGATATTGATCGTCGTCTCATATAAGATCTTCATTTCTGGGTACAGACGATGTGTACGCTGAAGGTGTTAAAACCTTTTGGCACAATTTTTATACAATATATTTACTTGGATTTGCTAAAGATAGAGTAATGCTGGGATGGAGGATTGTGCTGTTCTTTTCCTTGGTTTAAGTATCGACTTAAACTTCTATGTAGTAAGGTATTCATCTAAAAGTTGGTTTAGTTCCTTAGTTAGGGTTTGTTCTGGAAAGTTTTACTTCTTACGATTGTTGTGTATTATAGGAATGTATTATTTCTAAACCACTGGTTTGTAGTCTTATTATCATGTTTCATCTTCTCATATTTTTGTAGTTTTACTAAGAATGGCTATGGAATGCTTTCGGGTTGCTCCAAGCACAACTGGAACTCCTAGCTTCCGAAGAGGAGTTCCAGTTAGCTAGCCTTAACCGCTCAATCTTCAGGTATGTCAATAGCCTTGATCGATCGACAGTCGTTGAGAAATTGCCTTAACCTGTTTGTGAGATTCTCAATGAAGACGCTTCTGAATGTTACTTTCGAGTAGAGATCAATTAACCCCGAAGAAAATTAAGAGAAAGCTTTTTGATTTGGAAACTGAAGGAGGATTGTACTCATCATTGACAAGATCGGAATTTATCTTTCAGTAAAAAGTACTTGTAAATCTCGTTGGCAACAGAGTAGATAATGTCATCGTGATGAAATTTCATTCTCTGAAGATTTTTGAACTTACAGTCAACACAGTTTTGAATACATTAATGCAGAATAAACAGAAAAATTAATTTAAAGACTGTCTCAACAGAGCAATGCGACACCGACACGGTGTAAATTAAAGTTAAGACTTGACACGCTTATTTGCTAAGCAAACTATAAACATTCTTTGCTTATCTAGAAAATATAAATTGTCGAGCATCGAAGTACTGAATCTTCAGGTAAACATATTCCGAGAAATGCTTCATTCCTGGCTTCCACCAAGTTTTTTCATTCATTCCTGGTGTACACACGGAAATGATTCTCGTTAACGAATTTTTCAGAAAATTCTAATTCATTGATTCATTCTCTTGTTACAATTTACTAGATCAGACGGAGTTGATAATTTGATCTAATGAAATAGTCCAACGAGTAATTGTAATTGAAATTTGCGTATTTAGATGCTAGTCATTTGCCAACAACAAATTTGTTAACACTTTTTTTTGGTCAACCCAAATAAACAACTTTATTGACAGCTGGACCCCCTGGGAGTGTGACACGCATAAAGGACCGTCAAAATCTGTCCTACGTAATGAACTTTACTCAGTTCATGTTGTTCAGTTCTTTGTTTTAACCAATTATTTGTTTGTTGCTCACTTTTTTTTAAATATTAAAGCGTGGCTGAAGTCCATAAACAGATTCCCTAATAACCCCAAAAAAATAGACAAGCACATGACATATGTTGCTTGGAAAATTTTCATCGCACTTCAGCAGGAAAACATGAAAGAAGATGAGAAAAACAACAATTTAATCAATAACGAGGTGTCGAAAAATTAACACAAATTTCAGCAAGAATTCATTCTAATCAATTTGTTTACTGGTTTCTTTGTACGATGGTTTGAGATTAAATAATCTAAATTGAGTAGCACTTCAAGATCAGTGGAAACTTGAAAAAAAGATCTTCATAGTAAATTTGTATAAGGGAAGACCCAATGCAAATGTAGATACCGAATAAACAGAAACAACTTCAAAAACGTAAAATTAAAGATAACAATGCGCACACCTTGACCAATTTTCGAAAGTTTCAAACGTCTAGAAAAATTAGACTAAAATATTTAGCCAGTAGCTTCTGATAAGAAAATCAAATTAAAAAGATAAAATAAAATTTAAAAGGCATTAAATATTAGAGGTAGAGTATGAGGTCATGTCTACTCAGTAAAATCTTTTACATAAATCAATCGTATTGAATTTTGACTCCTGGCCTATTTTTCCACGACAAATCATACACCTTAAACGCTTTCTGGGACAAAGACTGAAATACTTCTTGTGAGACATTTTAACAATAGCAAGTAAAGGCTGGTATGTAACATATGATGCATCATTTGTATACGAGCTAACATGTGTAGAACGTATTATGAAATAACCGAATATTTTCACATCTGATGCTGTTTAACCTTAATCCGAGTGGAAACATTGAAAAAATATTTCAAAGCGTTACCTTGAAAACAAAACCATTTCCCGGTAAACATTGCATTTGCGACTTTTGTTAAAAACAATACAAAAATAAATAAAAAAAAACCAAAAATTATTTGTTGACATGGTAAATATTTCTTTTTGATTGAAAATTTTACTTGGGATCATACAACTTTCACTTTTGCTCTTTCAAGCTTTCTTTCATTGAAATCAAAAAACAAAATAGAAACAAGGATAGTAATAAGTCAGCGATAAAAATTTTGAATTTATGAAATTATCCCTGCGAAAGATTTGGAATATTTTCCTGTCCCATATATCCGAAAAACAATTATTACTGGGTTTTGTCTTTGCTTTATGGTTGAGTCTCTACCGTCGAACTATTAATTTACTACATTTTATAGAATGTCGTTCCCACGACGTTTACAACTTCATTACACATTAAAAATACGATCCTGATAGAACCTCTCATTAGTAGTTAAGTACTTCTGCAGGGACCTGAACCTTTTTTACACATTGTCCAAACTGGTTTGCAGTCCAACGAGAGAATTGTGCAAAGATGGAAACAAGTACAAGTGTTCAGGACTAAGGTCCGAAAGTAAAAGAAAAGTAGTTTTAAATCGAAAAGTTTTTTTGAGCGTGCAAAACTTTTTTCAAAACAAGTTTTTCAAGGACATGTGCCCAGTAGTGTCGAAAGATTAACAACTTACGAAGGTTTTCTGAAAACTTTCCGACCTGCACGTGAATATGTTAAACCTTTTCAACTGAATTCGAGGAATGTGCTGACGTATGTTTTGAAAATACTCGTTGACATTTCAGTCAAATGGCATGATCTGTTGTAGTTTGACAAGCACTTTAGTAAGTCGTCGTAAACTTTTCGAAAGAATGGAAAAAACCGGGTACCGAGCAGTTATTTAATATTTGCTTCTTGAAAGGCAACATATCTACGCGAATAAAAAATTAATTTGGGTCTGCATATAGAAACTCTGAGACTCATATAAATTCATACACTCCCCATCATTACAACCCTATCATTTTGGGTAGCTGAAACAACTGAACATTTTCGTACCATCTTTACTGATTACGAGTACTATGAAAGACCAAAAACTACGCTACCCTGCGTTGGAACATCGGAAACGTTCATCAAATGGTGCTGGATGACTGTCACAGTAAGGTTAGAGCGATATCTAAATATGTGGTAATATCTAAAGAATGCACTAGTTATGTATTCGCTAAAGAAAGGGACATACGTAAGGTATCCGCGCATTTGGTAACACGTTTGCCAAATTTTGGGTCAAAAACGCGTACAAATTAAAATTTTTAAAGCCTTTTTTGAGCTATTCAAGTGGAAGGAGTCCGGTTTTTCGTATTGATTTATAACTAGAGATGAACCATAGCCCTACCATTAGACTCCTGTTACAAAACGATAAAGACAAAGGAAAGAAAGGAAGTGAATCAAAGGATTGGAATCCGATTGAATGAACCTGCAAGGTGAACACAGATTTTGGGTACCATATTTTAGTAGCCACGGAATTTTGCGAATGGATTTTCTTCAAAAAGCTAACAATGTTAATAGACTTAACCGGAAACTTTGTTGAAATATAAAAATAAATTTAAAAAAATTGCTTCGGTTATTATTTTAGGTAGGTTGCTTAGACCAACTTGTGTCATTACCATGTTTGGGCTTACCCCTTTTTATCTCTTTATTAATGTGGTACTTTAAGAATAATAAGCAACACAGTTACTGTGTTATTTGGAAGGAGCACAAAGTGGACAACATCCTTTAGATCACACCAAATTAACAGCATAATATTTTTCAACCGAAACAACCTAGAGGATCAATGAAGACCTACTATAATAAAGTAGGTGTAAATAGTTTTTTTTTTAAATATGTACAAGTATTGTATGTGTATCAAGGCTCCTCCTAACTTTGATGATATGTTAAAAATGTCTTCGAAATGTCGTCTTCTGTTGACACTTTTCTCAAGCTCCCTTGCTGTATATTATTGCTAACCATCTATGTGTCATCTTTGACCGTCAATTTGTTCAAAACGTGATCAATTTTTGATGCTTCAACTTAATGTAGCAGATGGAAAACCAGAGGGTTCGATCGGTTACACTGAGTTTATGCTGGAATCAAACATGAAACCTACTAATGCAACCAAGTCGATGTTTATGACTTTTCATACTTGATTATGAAATTTACATCTATCTGGTATCATTTGAATCGTATGACGTTGACTTTCAGCTTCTTTTGGTTGTCGTCCTTAACCTCTTTTGTTTAACCTGAGTTTCTCGAAATTTGCACCGAAAAACAATATTTGGAAAGCCAATCTCAACAAATACGTTCCGAAATTTCATCACTACATCATTCAAATTATGTTTTACGTGTATATACGTCCGGTACTGATTCCTTATTTCATAGATGCCATACTCGTCCCTACTGCGCTAAATAAATCAGGGTCTCCATAATGAATCACTTCCATCGTCCCTATTGGGATATGGAAATTCGGTAAGGATTTCTTCGTGAAACAAATTGTTTTGCATGTATTATTTTCAACACTTAATTATTACTCTGTTGACCAGTTTCAAATATCACGAAAAATATGCCCTACAATAATTGGACAATAAAACCAGAAAAGAAAATTATGAAATTTTACACAATTGAAAAATAATAGATTAAAAAATAATAATTATAATACCTATCTCAACATAATAATATAAATATATGAAAATGCAGATATCAACTGCCGAACAATTGACATTTAAAAATTGAAGCATCGAAGTCCCTAAAACCCATCCCCGATTCAGATTTTTCGTCACCAACGACAATGGCGGGAAGTTTCCCTTTTTGTTTTGGGCAAAAATAACTTCGGAAGCGAGCGAACATTTTGTGAGTCTTCACCCTTCCTTGATGTGGGAGCCAAGGTTCCAGTTTCACTGACAGTTGATCTATCTATTTTCAAGATAGAAGTCAAATCCTCATGATTTTAGTCGCATCTTTGAGCGAAATTGTGAGTTATTAAACCAAACGAATCCTTAAAAAATTCCGCGCATGCGACTGTCTAAGACACATCTAGACTTGCACATTAGGAATGAAAATCCAAAAAAATTTATGCCAAAATAAAAAAAAAAGAACTAACATCAGTTAGGATTCCGAGCGAGCGATCTCTGGTTCAAAACTTAAAACTTTTAGGCGAACTGACTCAGGAGAACCAGAACTTGTTCTCAATAAACTAAGGCATTGTATATGGATCCACAGGACGAGATGCAATAGACCTGCATCTTTTAAAAGACCTGGGACCTGGATCTTTTAATAACTCTTCAACAGAAAAGCAAATAACCTTGGTCTTATCTTAGTTTAACACTTTTGTAAGGCATAACGATTTTCTTCAAACATAGTAAATAAGATAATTCAACAGGAATAACATAACTGGGAAACCCTAGAGGGTCAACGATGATCTACAGTGACAGGGACAATAGTACTTTTATTAGTAGGTGCATTAAGGTTCCTCCCTATTTTTCATTACCTGTTAAAAATATCGTCAAAAAAGTAGCGAAACACAAACAAATGTAGGATACATAAATAATTGTGGCAGCATAAGTGCTACTGAAATGGTCATGGATGAAAGAGTTGGCAAACAAGTGATGCAAGTTAGACAATTTTCGAAAAAGGTGTATAATTTCGATTACGTGCACAGCATTACAAAGTATCTTTTGCGTAGTAAGCATTACTTTGCAGCAGAAGAGCTATCAAAGTTAAAGACAGACAATTAGCAAAAAAGGACATAAATCATACCTAAACGTAGCCATACCATAGCCATAGAGACTAAAGAGGAATATCGTTCAGGATGTCCGAAAGGAGTTCGTGTACTTGAAATGATCGACAAAATCCAGCGCATAGTGTTTAGTTGACATATAAATTTGAAAATTAAATTTGGCCAAAAAGTTGAGGTCATGAGAGTGTCAAAAGGCATCATCATATTAATTTGACATAAGTAACTTGAACTTATGGTAATTATTTTTGTAAAATCGAATATTATTTTGCGACCTTATTGAGTCGGTTGAGTAACAATTTAAAGAAAAAGGGCTTCATTTGAACATAAAAAGTTTTAGTTCATCAAGACAATGCACAAGAGCAATCCTTTAATAGCCAAAATCACAGAGTTGAACTTGGTCGACCATTCACCATTTTAATGAGATTTGGAATCCAGTCAAATCTCAAATTTTTAGAAGTCTCGTTTCCTAGTCAAAAAATCATCCCAAACCAGGTAGTCAAATAACCGACTAATGCGTTTTTTTGAAAATCGAATATATTTGTCTGATGTTTTTTACTTTTTTTTTTAAACTATTGATAATAAGGACTTTTGATTGAGAAATTGTAAAAAAGCAAAACGTGTTTTTCTATATTTTTGCAAGGAGTTTGAAACCCGAGCTAATAATTGTTACAAGCAAAGATAAAAGGAAATGTTGTGAAGACGAATCACCAACCAAAGAAACGCAAAACTAAAAATTTCGGTGGGGGTAGAGACAGTTCATACCCTAAATGCTTACCAAAAAACTGCACGTTCTGGAAATTCTTCTATGAGAAACAGAAAAGGCAGCCTGAAATCGTTACCAACAATACTTCGGACTCTTTTTTACGCCTCACGATCCCTTCGTATGAGAAGATGGCGTTTTCCTGCGGTATTGAAGAATAAGGTTGACTATTAGTAAAGCGACCTCTCGTGCCAATAAACTGTCCCCTTCTTTTCTATTAGGTTGGCTCGAGGCTACTTTACAACCTAATTTTATCTGTCAAACGATTTCGTATCTGATTGAGCACTCCAGTTTTTTCGGCAAGTGTATTACACTTTGCGTTTTCTGTTGTCTTTGTGCACTTGAAAAGGAAGTGTAACAGGCCTCATCATTCTGTGCAGTGTGGATGTACAAAGGGTTTCTTCCTTCAGTTTAAAGCCCTTACATTACACTATTTACGAATTTGCATTGTTTTTGCTATTTTTATCACTCTTTGTTGTTTTAAGTGGAAAATTCTCTATTGACCGAAGGAGATCTGCACACACTTAAAAAATTTCCTGAAGATACCCATGACGGCTAGGTAGGTTATGAGCTACGGTCTGCATAAAACTCAAACCATTGGTTTGGTGGAATTCAACACCAGAATCTACTACACATGAGACGAGCGTCAACCCGAGTACTTATCGCACTTCAGCCTTCAAAATTTCCGTTCGAATTTTTTATTTGTGCAAATCAAATTTGATCCTGAACTTGCATTCATCACAATTTGATTGGAAATGCAAGTAATTTTAAATATTTTTAAGGGGTCCTAAATCACTGCAAAACTTTGATCGAGCCCCAGTTCCAACCATTTATTCGCTCTTTATCAAAAAATAAAAATTCTGTGAATCATATCCTGTTGAAAATATTCCAGTCCAGGAAGAATGAACTTGCTTTGTGTGACATTTTCCGTAGAAAACGATAGAACTCACATCGGTCAAATCATCTATCCTGCAATATACATCATGCGAAAATCCATTTGTAGACTCATCCTTCAAAATGCTTTAAGGAGGACAATTTTGATGGAAATCACAAAAAATTATCGATGGTCTTAACATGTATATTGTCTAAGTTTTAGAAAACACTAGAACTTATCAGAAAAATACCTAGAAAGAAAGAGAAGAAAGGCAGCAACCTAATAATAAAAGGATTCAAGGGGGGATATTTGACTTTTAATAAGGGTTCCAAAGATGCAAAGATGCTGAGTCTCATAATTCTTTGGATACCAGTGCTGATTTTGAATAACCCTATAAGTAGTTTGATATTCTGATTGTCAATGGAAGGAACTGTCAGTTTTGTTGTCACAGTTGTCATGGAAGCTAACTGGGTTAGCTTGCATTTATACCAACTGTACAGGACGCTCTGCAGAGTTAGGGATTACAGATTTGAATATTTGGAAAACCATTTAAACTCATTGCAAGGAAGAGGAAGAGGTGGAAATGGAGGTCAGCAGATTTATTTTTTGTATGAATTGATCGGATTTATTACAATTGATAGAAAGACTTGTATAGACTTAGATATACTTGTAAGATTCGTTTGGAATTGTTGGACGCGGTATTGTCTTTGTTGGACATGCACCGTGTGAATGCTCTCGGGACCTTTTGAGCTTTTTTAAGGAGACCGCTAGTCATACTGCGAAAGCGATGATCTTAACTTGACAATATCAGAATATCCTAAATTTGAATCATCATAAACTTTGACTCGTAAGTAAATACAGAAGTTTCAGCTAGAATGTTCGAAAAGTGTTGCAGCATCTGAGCTTCAACGAAAGTACAAGGCCTGAAGCAACAATTCACGAAGTTTCCGCTAGTGTTTCACCCTTAATACGCATAGGAGCAGAATCTTTATTCGATTTCAAATCAACTATTTGATAAGATGTTTGAACATATTTGAGATTTCAAAAAATATTTATGATTCCAGATTTATTAAATCCAAATAGAGCTGTCTATAATATTTATCAATGAACCTCGAAGCATCTGCACCTTTTTCTGCAGATAGATATTGAGAAATTTTATACTGATAATGTTTTTTTCGAGGTATGTTTTAGAGCGAAATGAGACATTTGAGACATTTGCATTTGAATGGATATGTGAAGAAAGATTTTTTTCGCTTTGGGTGAGCTGGGAAACCCAGACTAATAACATCAGATAGCACGCTTAAAAGGCTCAAATCGACGTCACGACTCGGTCTGTCAGTGAAAGGTAAAATAAGACAATTTTCTGTTGGAAATGCGAGAAGTATTACAACACATAGCTGTCAGGCATTTGACAAATAGTTTCTAGTCAATTTCTAGCTTTCAAAGTCTTGCAGTTAAAAATACAACATCATATTCATGGATCTGATTTTAGTAAGATGCAGCTCGTTCCTATTCTGCAAGAGGAAAGACTATCGTGACCTGTGTAGAACAACTTCTCATCTATTTCCTCAAAAATTGATATCTCACTTTGGTTCAATTGCATGGCAGGAACGCTTACCAGATTTGGCTATCAAGCTTTTTTCTGGATGAGTATCTTGGGCGCAAACTTTACGTCAATACCCCAGGGAATATTTCCAAGCTATAAAGAAAAAATCCATCGGAAAGTATGCGGAATCGAGCTTGTTATGTTGATAACCTACGTAAGCTCAATTTTGGTGCGCCGAACCGATTTCATAAGATTTGCAAAATAGTTGACTACATCTGTAAGATTTAGTTTTGAAGAAAAAAACGTACCTACAATCAAACTACATCGTTATCATCGTCGTGGCGCTACAGCCCCTTTCCAGCGTTCTCTTCGAAATATTCAGAATCGTACATCCGATTTACCAACAGGAGACCTGGTCGTAAGGACGAGACTAGTAGTGGGGTCCTGTTCAGGAGTCCATCATTTTTTTGATAAAAATACCTTGAATAAAACTTGTATTTTTTTAAATTTGTTTGGGGGTTCTAATTCTCCTGTGCGATATTCTGTACTTTTATCAGTTCCCGGTGTGTTTCCCCGAAAATTAAATATGCGTATTGTTACTATAAAAAACCTGTAGACGAAGGTACTTCTTTCTGTAAATCAGCGCTGATTCTTACAATCATCTAATGTAATCTAATGTAATCTCTGAATAAATGAAATAAAAGATAATAACAATAAATTCGAGTTTTCAACCAGTCGCCATTCAATCTGGTGAAAATATTATGTACAACTGAGTGTTTTTCCGAGCAAACAGTTTAACAGCTTCTTGGAACGAAAGATTTACGCGGGCATTTTGACGAAATTTGAAAGTAATGACGCAATTATCTGCTCGTATTTATTTGTTTCACAATAAATTTTAACCACAAAAACAAAGGTCAAGAAAAAATACCATCAACATATATTTTTCAAATAATATATTTTGGCAACCGTTGAAATGTCTCAATTTTATTTTAACGTGATGATCTAAGAGATTGCTACTCAACTGCTGATACAGCTGATCCCAGGACGTCACTGTGGGAAAGTGAAAATTTGTAAATAGGTATATTTTTGCAGACACGAGTGACCGCATAGGGAAAATTTGTTTTGTAAAAATAAGTATGTTCTCAGTTTTTTTTTTGTTTTTGAAAGCAACAAACGAAAATCAAAATGTCAAAAATTCGTTGACATGAAAGCAGGCGACGGGCGAGTAGTTTGTTGGCATATAGACAAAGATTTCCTCAAATTTATATGGTACTTCCTGGAAAGCTATAGTAGCCAACCACTTAACGCGCAATGCAAGCGAAATTTCCTCGTGGCAATGTGTAAATTTGTTTAATAGCTTATTTACGCATCCGTATTTTGAGGTGCATTGTGAATTTTCAACTTTTCCTCCGGGGAAATCGCTAATGGCCAACAGTTTACTTATGTTAAGGCCAAGTCAACCGCCAATCAAGGAAAACGAACTATTTTTGAAGACTACTGTGATTTATATGTTTTTTTGTTTCCTTTGTACGGTTTCGAGGGAAAAATAAAAACGATTTTCATAGACCGTCGGATTCCGTGAAAAGCTCAAAATTGTTTATTTACAAGTCTAAACTTGGAGGAAAACTACGTCTCGCGGAAAATAGATTTTCTGTTTTCAATTGCTATATGTGCTACAGCGGCTACTATATGATAAACTGAATAATTTGCATTACTGCTGGTTAAACGTGATTTTTATGAAACAGCGCAGTCGATCATTTCGTTCTTGCGATTGTCTAGAGAATTCAAAATGTTCGGGTTGATTATGTCGCGGGAACCATATGTAATGTATTTATTTACAAAATTATTAACTGGCGTGTTAATAACTTTCATTAGAACGAATGCAATCAACCGGTGTCGCAGTGTTTTCAAAGTCGGATTTATTTTCATTTCTGAACGCACGTGTAAGTACGATGTGTTCAAAATGCTGATTAATGTATAAAATAGCAAAAATATAGTTGAAACTACAAAAATGGCCTTGCTGTTGGATCACGGACAGGAAAACGAAGACGCTGCAACGCAACTCAAGTTTTCTGTCAGCAAACGTCAACATTTTGCAATTTACGTTATTTTATATAACTCCGAGAGTTACCCTAGATTAAACCGAGAGAATACGATCACCTTCTTCAACTGAATCTCCTTTGTTAACAGCGTTTAGGAGCTGCAGCCGTAAAGAACTGTAATTTAACAAAGCAAATTACTTAACCTCAATCAATGGCTGCATTCAGATTACTTCTAGCCCTTAATACAATAGATCAACACTTACTTGATTGTAACGGCTACTAATACAATGATAAGGCCGACAAGGAGCATAGCAATAACCACTCCACATACCATGTAGATAACATCGTTGGGAGCATCTGAAAACATAAAAATGAAATTCGTATACCATCAACTAATTTCATAAATTAATTAAACAATTGTCTATAATGCACCTGAACAATTATCAACTTTGTTCATAAATCCAATCCTAATCAACAATACACCAGCATGTGTTTGTTTTCACATATCCAATAGTTCCAATAAACATTTTTAAAGTTATTCCATTTCCAATTACAGCCCCGATAACTTCAAAGAAAGCCACAAAGAAGTAATTTTCCCGCTTTCGATCGAAATTCACGACAAGTGTGAACATTTGAAGTTAATTTCTTCATAATAATTGTCTTGTGATGACGTCAATAAGACCAAACTATAATGAAAACTTGAGCGATAAAATGTATAGAGGAGCAAAGCATATGTGATAAATTACATGCTAAAAATATATTTTATAGGTTACCAATGGAGTCTGGCAGCCGATATGGGACGATAGTGTTGAAAATCATTAAACAGAATTTTCTATAGTTTGCTTTGTGGATCAATTTGATTTACTGAACTTTGCAGGTGTCTAATGTAATTTTGTGAGCGGAAGACGTTGTGGAACAGAAGGATATGGTGCTCTCTTCTGCCATATGTGTATGTGATGATACGTTGAAGACACATGTAATCAGCAGATGGTTTTTATTAAATAACAAAATAGAAATTTGACGTACGCACATGAATGGATTGGAGTCTTGATCTAAATATTGAAAAAGAAGTCAAAGGAAATTTTGCGATTAAGATGAAGCAATTTCCTCAGCCTGCCAAGGTAATCAACAATATGACCAGATACATGTTTCCAGTAACTGGAACAAGGTTTCACATCTGGCTATTCAGCTGATGAATAAACCAGCCGATCTTTGTTCATCTTTCTTTTCATTTTTTTTTTGTGTATTGTTGACAATATTCCGCAGGAAAATAAGATCAAAGGATAACAATGTGCGATAGAAAGTTAGACTTTCCTGCAATTATGTCCCTGGTATTAGCCCCACATTAAACCGGCTAAGTTGTATGTCCGTCTGACTGCCTTAAACCAATGTTAAAGAGGATGGTCTAACTTCGAGTGCTCGCAACGCTTGACTTGATGACAACTGCCATGGAACAAGGATCATAGCCTCAGATCGAATTGACAAAACGGCAACAACTCTCGCAACGAATTGAGGACGATTCTTTTGGAGGTTGAAACGGCTGGTCATTGAAAAGACTAGGTGTACAGCGAAAACTTCTTGAAAAAGTATGCAAATATAAATTCAACATCCTCGCAGCGCTAGAGACCAGATAACCTGGCTGACTGACGATAGATGTTTTGCCGTCAAAGACATTAAAATTGTTCTGAGGACCTCAAAACGAAATCAGCCGAGAGAAGGCGTACAGACGGACAACCAAAGGGTACATCCTTCATGCAGAGACCAGCGACAATAGACAAATACTGAAAGACTTCCCTACAAACAGAAGTTTTATAATTGATTCAAAACATTTCGACATAGAGATATTCAGAAGAGAACATCGGTATCCCCAGATTGCCGCACATTCAATCAAATTCACCAAGTTCTAATACACCAGTGATCAGTAACCAGCGATTTCTTTGTTCGTTCCGCGGCGCCGTCTGCAGTTGGAATCACTGCCTTATAAATTTTAGGTTCCAATACTTCATCTCCAACAGCTCTAAACGAAAAAGCACGAATTCACCAAAATACCGTGTCAACAGCTGGTTTATGGGATACTGAGATAACTCAGTAACAAGCAGATACATGTCAGCGCTATAGCACAGTATCAACATACCCCTGCAGGCTGTTGACATCAAAATCAGGTGGAGGATAGTGAGAAACTGGGAACATAAGATGCCGAAGAAATATCTTAAGATCAACCAAATAAAACTCAAAGCGATTGGTACCACGCGGAAATCAAAAAGGATAAAAGAGACCAGGTGTACCTTCAGCGAACAACCCGGGCTAAAGAAGACTCCTATAACACCCTACGATGACAACCTTCGCAAGTCTATCAAAAAAATAAGCTGCTGACCATCAACGCTGGGATTCTAACTTCTAAACAAAAAACATTACGTCACACGAACTCAAATCAGGGTATGCCTTTATCAAACAACACTGAGGAGGCATCAATCCAAAAACCAGTCGTTGCAAAAAAGCACAAGGATCAATCAAACATCAGCCAGTCGATATCGAAAAATCGATTGTTTCGAATTTCAAGAAAATATTCACAACAATCCAAGCTCAACAACAATTGAACTTATGAATGTTCCAGAAGCAGAAGAAGAGGTTATAGTTTCACCGGAAACCAGATACGACGCGGAAGCAGCCGTATTTGATCTCAGCAAAAATAAGGCTCCTGGAATAGATAAAATCCCAGTTCTGCTGGCAAATAGTTCCAGCTGAACTGGAACTGCCATGTAAGTATCCTTCTCCACCGCTTAGTTTGCAATATACGGTCATAGGGTAAGTGGAAAAAAAAAGGTCAAAAAAAGTATTTTTTGTCCTGTTCACAAAATGGGCACAAATACAGAAGTTTTAAAGTGAACATCAATGAGGTATCTCATTCCTGTGTAGGTCATGTAAATCTTCGAAATCATGGAAAGAAATTTGAAGAAATCTTAGAAAGCCGTCCTATGACAAGCATTGTAGAACAGAATCACAAATGCTTTCAAAATTGACGGTCTAGAGTATATCAAATATTTTCAGTTAAGGAGGTTTCTAGAACTTCAGAGGATATAAAATGGATGTGCACCAACGCTTTATAGACTTGAAGCTAGTAAGTATGTCGATAGCTGCAAGGATAGGGGCTTACCCCAAGGATCTTAATATAGCGTGGGAACACATCATCGGAATGTACTCCATCGGGAACGTCATCGGTTGAAATCCGAAAAAAATGTCTCACACACAATTCTGTTGGTTATAATCGAGATTCAAGCAATCTATTGGATTCTTCCCACTCCATGTATCGAAATTTGGCTTTTTGACATCTACAGTTAACTAAAAATAAGCAAAATTTTTCCGTTGAAAACCCTTATAAATTTTTAATTGATAATGAGTCCAATCTGCGACTGTTAAACGGAATTTTCAATTGAATTTTCTAAAGGTGCAAAGCCAAATCTTCAGTCAAAAATTTTCATGCGGTGGATGAGCAAAAGGCAAGTTGTTATAAACGTCATCGAATTGACATTTCTGGCTCTTTTATGACTCTTTCACTAACAGAGGCGATATTTATTTGGTACGAACATTTCTTTGTCTTGGTTTCAAATCTTGTAATGAGCGACAGGGACGGAATTTATCAGTAAAAGTACGTACGGTATACTAAACTATACTTTAAACCTGCAGGAATTGAACTTCGGCTAGTTAAATAAATTGCCACAATTTTAACGCAATTTTCGGGTTCTGAAAAAAATATGATTAAATGTCACATGTTTTGGCACATGTCATAGGCGGTTCATCCGCACTGAAAAATCTCCGGCGATTTCAAAATACTCTTTTTAAGGTGCACAAACGCCTAAACAATATTCATATGCATTAAAGAGAAATCAATGCTTTTATTCTTGGGATACACTGAACCTTACGATATTTTATGTATATGGACAGTAGGCGGATACAACAAACTACGGATACAACGAACATTTGCGGACTTCCTTAAATTAAAGCTGTTGAAATCTGGTTACAGTGATTTGTGCCTAAGTGCAAGTGAAAGTTTTAACAGTGAATTTTTCCACATGAAACTGCTTCGAAGAAGAGAAAAACCAGACGATCCTGACAGCCGAAAAAGTTAAAGTCATGTATTTTGTCCTAATTGATAATTCCTATTTGGAATTTGGAAAAAGGACGAGCAATCACGTTGCCGTAATACAGTGCATTTATCTGATAAATAATCGGTAGAACCCAGGAGAACAGCTTCCCACTTTTTGCTAAGAAAACTCCTTAGTTTCAGTTCGATTAGTCAATGGAAGTCACCGCGACCCGTACCATTTTGTCCATGGTTGCTGCCTTATTTATGCCAAACGACTTTTGGTCCACTGGCCGCCTTTCAAGTTTTTTCTCGCTGGGCTTATTTTCGGATTTTTTGAGTTTTCTCTTTGCTTTTCAGATATTTGAGCGCCTGCGAAGTGGGGGGAGATGTGGCTTGCTAGCCGAGAATTTTATAGGGCCATAGAAGATCTGCAGACGGACATTACGATTCTTAAAATTGTGTTCACTACATCTTATGCCACAGATCCTCTGTTCCCCAGCGGAGTTTCTGTCAGATTAGATCGTGAAATTTGACATTTCCGTTTAGTGAAGATTCCACAAGAGCGTGAATGATTGTCATGCCCCATTCAATCGATGCCGATGTGATTTCGGTCAAGGAGCAGCAGCAAAAAACTCAGCATTGTGTCCCGATGTAGATAAATCAGTAGGATATTGATCATTACAGTAGCGCTTTGGCTACGGGTAAAAATTTTTGAAAACCTCGAGACTGTTTCCTGTATGTGCAATGTATGTGGGATGTGCGTCAAATAATCTGCTCTTGGATTTCAGTCATCGCAGAGCACACTGAGTACCCTTTATATGTTCTCCTTTGTTTCATGATTTGGTGCAATTGTAGGACAATGAGCCCCGATCAGATCTGTTTGTGTGCCTACGAGGTATATCCATATCCGAGGGACGTGAACGTCTGATGAGCATTGCACTTAGCCGTGTCCGATTATGATTCTACCCTAGTCTCACTTTTACCTGTCCATATTAGCTGCTTGGCTTGCATCTCTGTAAGTTAGGATATGGGTATGCGTTGATCCATATTATTTTGTTTGGACAACTTAACTTTCGTCTCGATTAGTGCAGGGGTGTTGTGTTTTAATACCTCTTCTTCTTGGGCTAGTTCCATAACGCTATCAATGCTTCTTATTTCAAGTGTGGTCATAGACTCCTGTAAGACCGCTCTTGTTTGATCTCTGAGGACGTTTTTGACGGCGTCTAAAACACGTCTCTGTTTGTTGTAGCTGGTAATAACTCCACAAGAAGGTCGCCTGACTGATTTGTCCGTACAGCTTTGAATGTAGTTTGGATGTCTTCTGGGTGTATGGATCCTATGATTTCTCCCAAGAGATTCGGATTGACTAACTACGTCTGGGTTTGTGACGTTTCTCTGTCTTTATTGATTGACTCACATCTGTTGGTTTTTAGTACTTCGGTTCCTGTGGTAGTTAGTGTTTTTGAGCTTTAGCCTGCTTTCTTGGCTACTCATAATACCATCTGAAATTCCTCCGCCGGCCAAATTAAGTTTTTTTATGTTGTATCCTCGTTGTAACTTTGCTTACCTTCCCTTCTGACTCAACTATAGGATAACACTTTGCTTGTAGTTAAAATCGGAACAATTATTTTGCTGCCAAAGGGCTTAGTCTTCTTCTACTCTTCTGCTTTCAGCCACTTGTATTTGTAGTGGCCTGTACGGGTAAGGGGAGCTTTTACCCTCAGAACTTCCTTTTTAGCCTGTTTACGGAGGACCATTTGTACATTGCAGGTGGGAATGGTACACTTCCGAATGTTTCCCACTTTACGGTAGTGTCGGTATTCTTCTAAGTGATCCAGAATTATTGAATAAATCGGTGTCTTACTTGTGAGGAGTATGTTTGAATTAAAGTTTCATGCTTAAGGAAGGACGATGTGGGAGTTATTGCTGCATTTAAATAATCCTCAAATTTTCAGTTTCCTCCACCGTGTGTTTATCTTTTTTGGATTCCACGAGTTTCTACTTTTCTTTTCTGGTCTTTTGCTGGTGCTGGTAGTTTTCATAGCATGCACACAGTTTTCTTGATACAAGTGAATGTTGAAAGGTTCTCTGGCCGTACCAAATTTTCTGGAGTTCACTTTTCCGTTCTCCATGATGCATAATTTTTTTCTTAGGTCTGCCAAGGTTTTGCCAGAGGTTTTTCAGGTGTAAGAGCAACTAGGATCACAATTTTCAGTCTGTTAGTCGAAAAAGTCAGTTTGAATTCATCAGTCGAACTGTTTTATGCATAGTTAAGGTTCATATTCCGTGTAGTCCTTCGTTTTTTCGAATATTTCGGGGGAGCAAACTCCGAATAATGCAAGGATCAAAGAGTATTCCCGTCGAGCTGCGTTTTCCGACTCCAGTGGGGGCATAGAAAAGAAACATTGAAAAAGTTTTTTATTTTATAGGGTTCTTATTGAATCGTTGTGCTTTTAGTAAGTAATATAAATCCAAGAGGATACTCTATACTTTGATTGAAAAAGTGATATTGTATGATGCACTAGATCACCATGCGTTGATCATGCATTTCTTATTTTGCTTTGCATTTTTTGTAATTTGGATGATTGAAAGGAGAATCAAAAGATTGTTGATCGATTTTTGAGTCATTTTTGAGTGTTATTTGATTGTGTGATTGAATTAATTATCAATATAAAAATAAGAATCCCCAGAGTAAGGCCTATCAGTTGGGGACAAGCTGGTTGAACTGAAATCAGCAGTAAAGTACCTGGGCGTCCTGATAGACTCGAAAATAAGTTTTCCCCATCAAATCAGGGCAACCGCTGAAAAGGTTGTAACGCGTGTAACGGCACTCACCCGATCAATGGCCAACATAGGGTGGCCCACGACATCAAGGAGACGACCCCTAATTAGCGTTGTGCATTCGCTTCTACAGCAAGGAGTTACACCGGAAGCCGTTGGCACATGTGCAGAAACAAGGACACTGCAAATCTCATGCGCCTATCGAACATTCTCCGGGGCGGCAGTGCTGGTAATCGCAAGGATGATACGCATCGCCCTCCTTGCGAGAGAGCGCCGAAGTATTCACCTGCGCAGAGGCGAAGACCGAAGAGAAGAGATCACCACTCTCTCAGTGATTGGCAACAGCCCTGGGAGCAAGTCACGAGGGGAAGGTGGACTGCACATCTGTTCCCTGACCTGAGGCCGTGGCTACATCGAATGCATCGTGAGACTGATTTCTACCTGACGTTGCTCTTAAGCGGGCACGGTCGTTTACGGTCCTACCTGCACAAGATTGACAAGCACGGTCTCCTAACTGTGTGTTTTGTACAAGAGAGTTGGATGACGCCTGTCACACATTCTCCTCTTGTAGAAGATGGAGGGCGGGAACATCTTCAGCGAAATCGGAGAGCTCTGTCCGGAAAATATGGTCGGAGAAATGTTGAAAAAGGTTGACAATTGAAATCGGCACAGTTTTGGCACAATATGCTCGGGCAGTGGTGATATTGAAGAAAGCTTTGTTGGAGCGGTGGGAGGCATCGGGGATGTGGAACATCTTTTCCAGCACTTCCTTCCTCTTGATTCGTTTTCTTTGGAGAACAGATTCCCAAAATCTGATGATACCTTTAGGCATAGGAATACGAGGCCTAGCTCGAAGCAATGTGTCAAACGGTTCCAGGCTAGGTTCTCAGGTTGACAGGCGAGGTGTTTAGTGGGTAGTCCAAAAGCATTGCGCGACTGGAAGTCCCACACTCAGGGTGTAAACAGCCTTCACCTCCCTACTACAAAAATGGCTGCAGGATCCGTCTGTTGAGATTTGTCAATTAGCGTTTGCTTCTTCTCTTTCCTTAACTTGATGGGATTAGAGCGTTTGGAAATCTTCCCAAACTAGCCTACGCATCGCAGGTTATTTTTGACTCCTTTGAGTAAATTAGGGAACGATTCTTTAATATTTATCGTTTATTACCGCTGGTAAGCCTATTAAGATTGGTTTCCGAGACTTTGCACCATTCTTGATTTTCCCCAATGCCTTGTTTATGCTGTGAAGAACTTTTTTCGTTACTTCCTCCACGAAAAATCATCATATGGAATTCACCCTTGATACAAAGCGTTCTTGGTTCAAATTCTTTGCTCTTTTCGGCTTGTGCTGAACATTGAGGATCACCAGCATATTGATTCCGTGTTGCCCTTGATTATTTCCTCAATTGAGTTACACCTTTGTCCATAGGTACCTGGACTCGTGCAGTAACAAAATTTCTTGAGACAAAGCATTACAGGCATCATAAGGCTTCAAAATGATGTTTTTAAATATATATAAATGTTTTAAAATATAAACCCAATAAAGCTGTATGAAATTTTTGACGAGCCAAAGGTCTGAACAATTGTAAGACTGCGGAAGATGCCATGGTCTGGCCATATGAATCATACGAACGAACAAAGGATACCCAAAAGTTATTCGTTGGGAGCATTGAAGTCCGGAGACCAAAAGGGGAACAGAGAAAACGCTGGTCTGACTCTGTTGACTAAGACAGTGCATCGCTGCTCGGATTTCAAAATTGGAGGACGCGGTCAATGGACCGAAATAGTTGGAGGCGCTTGTTGCAGGAAGCGAAGCCCCTAGAAGGGCTGTAATGCTATGAAAGAAGAAGAAATCCGATCAAGGTCACTGAAAATTAAGTCTAAATATTTCCGCAAAATTGATGGCTGCTATCCTTAACAGTAATGTCGTGCTTCGTACTCACTTATGACTATGATTAACAATGATTCTCATTCGTAAAATATTGGTTTACATGCGAATGCAACAGATTTTATCATCAAATATCTGGCGATGGGCCTATGCCGGACATCAATCGTCAAAAAGGTGAATTCAAAGCTCAAGGACCAGCATCACGTCTAAGATTCTTTGTAGAGTTCTTTTTTATGTTTAGAAAAACTAATAAATTGCTTTTTGACAGTAATTTAAATAATAATCAGAGAAGAGATGTTTCTGATGCAATCATTTTTCATTGGCATCCTGGACAAAATGGGAGCATTCCGTTGAGGTGATTTATTGAATAAAATCGTGTTGAGATTCCTGCTATAACACGCTTACAAAAAAATAAAACGAGGGTAAGACCTTTCACTGTCTCATTTGTTAAATATATCATTAATATATAAATTATGTTTTTTCAGTAATTTCCATGTGTGCTTGGTAAATGCACGTACGGTTAATTTCATTAAACATTTCTTATCTGTTCTACATTCGGTTTTGATTCACGTTGGGATGATGAAATTTCCGAAAGCCATTTGAATGGAATTTTTTTATCTTAAATACTGAGAGGAATACTTAAATATGAAGAGTTAAATGCAAACGAATGAGGAAATAAGACTGGAAAAAGTAATCAGACTAATGATAACAATTAAATATTTAATTTCCCAACATATTATACACATTTAACGTATCTAGACAGCCACAAGGAGTACAAAATGGAATGTATAATTGACTAAAAGGATGTTCCCGACATTGAACCGGCAATGAAATATGTTCTATGTGGAAAATATTTGATATGGTAGAATTCTGACGTGGTATTTGTTACCGCTGCGACCAGTATTGGAAAATTAATTGTTGAAATCATTTACGAGGAGCGAATTGAATAAATTAACAAATAAATTAATTTTTTGATTCACATTTAATGCCTTTTTTGCGTTTCGATTTTTCTAATTATCACACTCTAACGCACAGGTTGAACTTGAACAAACCGCGAAGTTTCCACCAGGAAACAACGTGATAAATGAAAATGATTCAACCAAGCGCATTTAGTCGGACTCCAAATGAAATCTAAACATTCCAGTTTTTTACATTAACATCAATTAGTGAAAACTGAATCATCTTTCTAAAATCTTTCATTTGTACGTTTTCCATCGTTTATCTTTGGCATTTATCACTGTGAAAATAAAATTCGAAATGTTTAACAAAAATCCAATATCGTTTCGCAGATCAAAACCGATTTTTACCTCTAAGACAGTAAACAATCAAATAAAGGTATTTCTTGTTTTCTTTTTTCGTTTCATTTAACAATACATCTTGGAAAATTTGCAATAAAACGAACATATTTGTATGCGTGTCGACATGTGTAATCAAAATTCTAGAATAAAATTGTGGGTTTTTCTTTCGTTTGAGCTGAACATTTGCGGTGGATTCCACTATTGGAATGGGACTCATAAAAATTGGAAAATTGCAACAACAGAAAGTGTTTGGTTCAAAGACAATGAAAATGTTACAATTCCTAGTACATTGTACTACATTTTTACAGAATTCCCAATCAAAAAATTCTGTACGGGGAAATATCGTTGGCGATGCGACTGATAAAATTTATAAATTTACAATCGCAAATTATTTCGTTTAAAAACTGGAAAAACCGAAAAGTAAATAAAACACTGATTAATATCACAAATTAAGAAATGGCTTCGTGGGTATATCGCAGACTTCTTTGATATCGCTACCAGATTACGTTGAATTATTTCGTCCATTTGATAGTGTGATTAATTTGTTATATGTAAAGTGTGGCAGTGCATTGAACACTACATTCATTTTGGCGACACAATTATGTATTTAGGCACATTGACTTGATTTCGAAATGCCGAATAATATATATCGTCTGACATAATATAAATTCGAATATCAATCAAACTAGTGTTATCTGTATTAATTTATTCGTGCAAGTACGCAACGCAGATATGTTATGACATGGGTTTGAGATTATTTTACCATTTTTTCTGCCCTACTTTGCCTGACTGGCATTCTGGACACATTAAAGCTAGCATTTGGGGGTCGTTCAATAAGTTCTTAGAAAACCTTGGAAAAAGATGTCACGCAGAACTTCTGTAGCGTTCAACACAATCATCTTAAAGTGTAACACACGTTTCCACCAGTCCTGCAATATCTTCGATGGATTAAAAAGTAGAATCTTAACTGGGTGAAATATTTGGGTCCTGGTTAGGCAAAGTACATGAAACATGATCAATGGGCGATTGATTAAATTTAGACATCAAAACAATAGAATGCGAACAGAAATAATATTACTACCATAATATTATTAATACATAGAAATTCTGGCCATCGATGTACTGCGGCTGATTTTTTTGCGCGTGCTGAACTATATTTTTTTCTTCCAAAAACAACTGATTATTCAATGTTTATACTTCAACAGACCCAATCGAGGAGCATAAATGACTTAGGTGATTGCTTGACTGTTTATGGGAAATCTGTGCAAGTTATTAAGATTTCATCCAAACCACCATGAATGTTACCTTGTCGAGCCTCGAATGTTATCTTGATGCTTTTGCTGACATTACCTTGTTGAGAGCCACCGAAGCTTCTTCAAAAATTCAGTCCTTCATCTACAACCCTGCTCCTATGACCTGTAACCCAGCTTCTATCCATCGTGGACCAACTTTTCTAGATAAATCCACCATATAGCACGTTAAGGTTACCTCAAAAGCGCCAGTGCCATCTAAGACCTACTTGTCATTGTTACATCATGGTCCATTCTGGATACAGCATAGGCCAACATCGGCACTAAGGTATCTGTGAGGTGTAAATTGTTACAGCTGATTCATCCTGCTGTATAAGTATTCCAAGAAGATGCCCTAGCTCTCTGTTGGCCAGCTGTTCCAGTTCTGTAAACATTATGCGCCTGTCATGTGCCGAAGCACATTTGCTTAAGTACTCGTAGACCAGTACTGTTCAATCAAGGATCAAGTTTTCTGTGCATTACATTTCCGCGAAGTAAGCTTAACAGGTTCCTCCGATTATATATTCCTATTCGTTTGGCATATGGGCTCAAAAAATGGTTACCTAGCCTTCAAATTAAGCATATCATTGATCTTGTCTTGCTTAAGCTGACATCTATGATGCCGAGTTGATTCCAAACATTTTGCTTATTCCTTCCGATATACCTTTTGCTTCAGAATCGTATAATCTCAATGTCCTGAACATTTTGACTCGTTGATTGCTCACGCTATGACTTTACTAGTATTTTTCAATTTTAAGGATAGTCGAGCCTAACGCAGGACAAATCATATTCATGACTTTTCAGAAAGGTCTAAAATTCTCATGGCATTACTTGAAAACATTGATCATTGTTTAAAGTAAAGCTGATTATATTAAGAAAAAACATGCAATACATCCTGTAGCCTTATTTGTGTGAGACCGCAAAATATATTTAAATTTCACCAACATCTGAGACGAGCAAAAGACACAGCCGTAAAGGAGGATATAATATAAGGACCCACGAAAATTTAATTTAAATACGTTGAAGAAGAAGAAGAGTATTTAAGACCATACTCTTCGTCTTCTCTTCTTCTTGGTCGTTGGGTACGCTTTGATTGATTTAGTGTAAATAGTTGATGAATTGCGAATTTGAGCAATTCAACAATTCAATCTTTCTTCAGTCCTTATAAATGGAGTCCTTACCATGGAATACAAACGTATCAATGAAAACTTTATATCGAAAAGTTGACTTTTGTTGGGATGCCACAAGGGTTTCTGCTGGAATGGATGATGTTCAGTGCCTGTTCATTACATTTTATTGTTAATCGCCTAAATTAACATTAAACATTAAAATTACTATTCTATACAGACTGTGAAAAATCTGTAGAAAAAATAAAACAGGTGGGGGGTAAAAATTACAGAGCCACATGTTTTATACGTTGCAATTATTTTCAAGTGCAAACTAGAGTGAGAAACATTGACACATATGACAGCCACATTTTTTAAAAGCACCTGCAATTGAACCATGCATGTAAAACTCAGGTTAGGTTACCATTGAAAGGTAGGGCAAGTTTAAAGCATCTGGACTCCCGTCAGTTTTGAATCAAAGTTCTCCAAAAAAATTGTGTTTTGCACACAGTTTGATAAGACTCTAATGTCATAATGACAAATAAGTCTGACAAAAACACGTTTATGCTTGAGCTACGGGGGTCTGGAGGCTGAACTACGTTGGTTTTCAAAATGTAATTTGAAAAAGATATCTTGAATGATGAGAAAAAAAAAACAAAAACCTTTTTCGAAATTAATGGGACCTTTCGTGAGTTTTAAGATTTGAGAACTAATACGTGATGTAGAATCAAAATAAACAGGAGTTGAATGTACAGAAAAAATACCAGATAAAATGAAATTTCGAAAATATGGTACTAACATGCTTAACTAAACCAGCATCTTGATTACATCCTAGATCTCAAATATAAAGGATGACTTTTTGTTTTTGTTACGTGAGCCCGTAAGCCGGAAATTCAGCGCATCCCTACGCATAATGAAGTCACTTTACTGTGCACCAGCTTCTCTAATCGCGTTCTTCGTTAAGCTTGAGGGTCTCTCCCTTTTTCAACGATACATTACTCATCATGGTTCCCAAGAAGTTCAGAGGTAATTTAAGTCGCATCGATGTCATGCAAGCAGACCTGTATGTAGTCCTGAAATGACAGCTAAGCCGCCTGAAATAAAATGAGGTCAATCTGCCCGCAATGTAGAAGGATAAGTTCCTAAGGAGCATCTCGATCCGACTCACCGAAGCTGCTTCTCGCTTTGCTGGTTCTACTTTAGGGAATCGTATTTTCATGTGTGATGCAGTGATTTGAAAACTCACGTTCAATAAAACACATATCAGGATCTAATACTTCGCAGATTTCAGTGATGTATCAATTTGGTGTTTCTGATGACGTTTACCCAACCTACCTGTTTGTGACATGTACCATTGAAGTAATAATTATTACTAACATATACCATTGAAACAATAATTATTGCTCTCAGACCAGTTATGCGACAAAATACAAATACGTTTTGACATGAAGTCTCGTGGATTACCGTGGACACCTGCCTTAACGGCTTAATCTCACGGTCTCCATAGACCGTGGGACCGTGGGACAGTAGAAACAATGTGTCAACCATCCCAACCACTCATAGGATCTGAAACAGGTTTCAGTCCTAGGTCCCAATTTATTTAAGCTGCCTGGATTCCCGCACAACTGGTGCGTGCTCTCCTCCACTCTCAAGCCTTCGAAACCACTACTACCACATTTCAGCCAGGATACGTTCCTCATCGTGTAGGGGTCTGAAAGTAACCTGTCATGGGCGTCCCCCTAACCCGTGGTTCAGATAACCTCTGATCAGGTTGCACTTTTCTACTGTCCAAGAAAAACTGTCAGTTTTTGCTCCAGGAACAAGGCACTAAATTCGTTTTGACAGTAGATTTCTCGTGGATTTTGAATAAGAGAGACAACAAAGGATTATTTCGGCACATCAGAAAAGAAACCAATTGCCAAATACTCAGCCGGTACACTGCGGAACTGAAACATCTAGAGGTACCAAGTCTACCAAAATCATCAGAAGCTGAAGAATCGTTAGTTAAAAGATGAAAGGTAATAGAGAATTTTAAATACAATTGAAAAGTTAGTACAATATCTTAGTGGTGAAAGGAAGGAGAAAAATCTCATTCAAAAGATAAGAAAAGTTTTTAACTTCTATGCATTATGCTCTTCCTCGGTCAATAGAAGGATGGAAGGTAGTAGAGACTTCAACATTTATTTGAATAGTTAGTACTATGTCTAACAGATAAAATGGAAGAGGAAAACTTCACTCAGAGATAGAGAAATATAGTTTTCTTAGTAACAACAAATTTGATCCTTCAGCAGTCATAGCAAATACCGAAACAAATGGATTGAAGTTGTTTATTTAGTTTAGCAGTTTAATCCCAATCTTAGATCCATGACGACGGTCACACTCAACAATGGCTCCAGTGACAACGATGTGTAATGCTAGAAAAAGGTATGATAAGTCGGTATAATATGGCATTTCTATGAAAATTTGATGAATCGAAACAAAAAAGTGCTGAAATTCACTTGCTGAAGTCAAGTTGCTGAACTTCAGGACGCAATTTCTGAGCTCAGAAACACAAGGAAGATTCTAAGGAAAATAGTGTTGATAAAACTAGAGCGATGTACTTCACCAAAACAAGAAGCTCTGAAAAACTTCTTGACATATCTATTTACTTATTAAGGTAGAGCGAGCCCATATTAAGGTGAAACATACGAGTAGTATCACCGAATTAGGTCTTGTTCTGGACTGATAGGCAACTTTTATATAGTCCTCAATACCATATAGTCCTCAATGGAAAATTTATAACATCATTCTGGAATTAAACACAGGATCTTTGATGAATTCTAAAAAGAGATTGATTATTCAAAATGGTCAAACAGCTTTTAACATTACATGGTGAGCACATGGGTGTTGGGCAATTTGATTTGGTTTTCGTGAAAACCACGAAACAGATTATGCGAAGGATGTACCTCAAAATTGCTTAAAATAGATCGTTTTTTCTCCATGGCGTTTTTTTTAGTTTTGGATTGAGTTGTTTTTGAGTAGAATAAGTCAATATTTTCAGGATCATTATAAGCATCATTTCATTTATGCATACGTTAAAATTTCCTTTTTTCACACCAGACGAGATCCTAGCAGGAAAGGGAGAAATTGTGTACCAACTTTGTCCAGTCATGTTGCTCAGCATAATCAATGGGTGTTTCCCGAAAAGGCTCGAAGGATAGCTTGAACAAAGGATAGCTTCCATCTAATTGCTTGTTCCGATGTTTGTTGAGCATTGTTGGGAAATCTCTGATCAGACTGATCAGAGACAGTCTCGAGAATCCATCCGAGCTACTCGGGGTCTATCCCCTTAGCAGTACGGCTTCAGGGCTGGACGATGCGAGATCGATGCAATAACAGAATTGGTGTAAGCGGTCCACCGGACAGAAACCCATAATCACCACGTGAGGCGAAAAGTATTGTTTATATCACTCGATGCGAGGAATGCCCTTAATTCTGCCAGGTAAATAGATACTCTCAGAAATATTTCATGGTGCCCAAGTATCTTATGTGGTTATTCAGGAACATCTTCTACGGACGAAGACTCGTCAATGACGCATAAGTGTTTTGACGAAGAATAAATGTAAAAGCAGGCATATCGCAAGGTTCCATCCTTGGCCCAGAATTATGGGATATCGCGTTTGACAGGCTTCTGAGGTTGCAGCTAACGGAGAAATCGCGCCTGATCGGCCATCTGGATAACATAGCAGCACTAGTTGCCGGGCGTTTTACCAAACATGCGCAACTTAAATTAGGTATGGTTTTGCACAAAGTAAGCAAGTTGATGGCTGGTGATGGGTTTGATTTAGCGCTGGAAGTCCAAGTGCCTATTAAGAAGCGGATCTCTCCTATTATTCAACTTCAGGTTTTAGGTGACCTTCATCAGGTCGAAGGAATCAATGAAATATTTGCCTTCTTTCATTATATTCCGGACATCAGCTGACATGGCTTTAGCAGGAGTGCTGACTTAACTTTGTTTAAAAGATGTCTACTCATGAGTACGATGGGTTCAGTGCTCCGGATTCTGGTGTGCATTAAACATTACTTCGTAAGAAGTCATACCGTGAATTCAGGTACACATGCAAGCACTTTTAGATAGGTCCTCAGCCAGGGGTTGTAGTTCTCACGAAATTGTCTGCACAACGGTCTTTTTTTGAACAGTGAATGTAATTCTACTTCTAAATGGTTGAACCGGAGAGAGAAATAGTTAGCCGAGAGAAAAGAAGTTCGATTTATAATTAAAAAAAATCGTTGGTACACGAAACGCACGGCCGGTGGACGGCTCGATTCAACAGTGACATGTGTCTCTGCAGTTTATGCATGCTGAAACTGTTTACTGCCTACTTCTAGTAATCGATACGTACAGGTAATTTATGTTTTTTTTCTCTATCAGATGATAAATTCATGGTCGTTTTTTTGCTTGTTCCGCCCGGGAACCACTCATTACCACTGTCATAACTTCTTCAATTTAGATGAGAGACAATTGGCGGACTCTTTCCAGAAAACATAAAGGGAAGATGTCACCTCTTTAAGCCAATTGGATATGCGTGTAACATTACGCGTAAATGGTTCTTCCTATTAAGAAGGGCATCATGGATCCTTTAACGAAGCTGAGGATAGGGAGGTGTCTCTGACTGTAATCATCTTCCTACCGATGCATCTTTGCTGGAAAAGAGATTTGTCCAACTTTAGGGCGCCGCTAGACGAAACCAAAGATGTCTAGTCCCAAACAAATGTGAAAAACAGTTTTAGGCTGAATTCTCGATGTGAAAGGGGAGGTGTTTAGTGAGTAGTCCTTCTGTGTAGCACTGAGATCTCGAAACTTAGAGCGTAAACAGCCTTCAACTTCCAGTCACAAAAAAATAATATTTTTACTATTATTACTTCTATTACATGCTGACACCGATAATTTATCGTAGTGGCACATGGAAAAAGGAAGCCATATATTTTAGACACATTAGTATTTCCTTTCCTTACTTAGACCAAATCCAGGGGTTTCACCGGGAAAAGCATAAGGTTTTCTGATGTTTTCACTGTTTTGTCTTAATACTTTTTAAAACAAAACAAAACAACTTTAGTGATAAGCGTAAAGTATTCCTTGTATTACAATTGCACATGTATGCCGTTCACACATATGAGTTCCATTGCATTATATTTTACAATCACAACTCTGCGAAATTCTTATCATTTATTATATCTCGTGTAAAAAGCACCACTAGGGCATAAACGATTCGAGGCATTTGTTGTTATTTTTGTTATTATTTACAGCACTGAATCTAGATCAATGTGGTTTATTGCCTTGTTGATATTTTGGACAAAGTTTGGCACACATTGTGTAATGGTTCGCAGGAAAGGAATAAGATATTGGAAATTTTAAATACAACTTCCGTGACCATGATTCATCTTTGACCAGACCAAAAAAAAACTTAGTTAAAATAGAAAACAACTGAAGCGCGGTGCAAAATTGAAATTACTTATTTCCTGTACATATTAATTTTTATCTATTGAATTATAAAAAACAGGATGTACATTTGTCATTATATCGGAGGCTCACGTATAATAGATTGCAATAAAAATTTTCCGGAGATTAATTATTACGGGAAAGAAGCGTATGAGTTTGCGTGTGGAAATTTACTTTGGGAAATATTATCGTTATCTTATTGACAAAACCAAGTAGATGAGTTGATCTAGTGCTTATTTTATTAAGTGAATCTGCTTAATATGAATCCATCTTAAGATTTACTTCTGAAAATAAGTGTGTGGTTACTGCAATTAGAATAAATCTTGCTGTTTCACTATAAATATTTATAAGTTTTGCTGCTTACTATGCTACTCATGTAGGTGATTTCACAATTTTTTCAGTGCGGAGAAAAATTTGCATGCTACATACGTTTCGAAGCAGTTGGGGGATTTCTTATCAACAAGAAAACTTGACGAAACAACATCAAATCCCGAAATTTCCAACATTTCAAAACAGTTTTTTTCTACGAATAATCACTCATATGTGAGAATATGTGTTTTTCATTATTTTCAGAAGACAATCGGACGTACGCCATACATTGATGGCGGTCGATTTGAATATTCTTTTCCTGTTTACATTTGTCCATTTAATTGCGTACACCACAAATTTCTTTTCAGTTGAAATCGATTATCATTTCTTTCGTTTCCGTGGACCGGAAAAGCTTTAAATGTTTAGCGCTATAAATTTCTTCATGTTAACACTTTGTTTTTGTGATCTTTTTTTTTTTGTTTTTTCTTAAAAATCTGCGTTCAAATCGTTCATTCGACAATCAATGCGTCTCCTTGAAATAAGTTTTTCCGTGAAATGCAAAATGCATGATGGGCTATTTTCAATTGCGGTTAAACGTTTAAAATAAAATTCACCCGAAAATACATTAAATGAATTGGAGAAAAGCTAATTACATTTGGACATCAAGGAAATCATGTCGTTTACTTTATTGGTCTGGAGACGTTGATGATGAAACGTGATGATAAAAAATTTATTGAAATCAGAAAGTGGGGGGAAATTTACGGGAGGAAAGATAAAGACCGCTAAGACAGGAAACCAGACTATACGAAAATCGTTAAATAAGCTTTAATTTATCTGGGAACAAAAAGATTAAACATTGCGGAAATCCGATCTATTTTTTTACGAACTTTGATATCAGATTAATCTAAAGGATTTCAACGAGCTTGCCAGGCGCATGCATAAGTTTTTTCCGATATTTTTTGGTAAAAACTAACAAAATACTGGCCACCAGCTTCTACACATTTCAGCAATCTTTCAAGTAATATATGAATACCATGCCAGAAAAACTGCTTGTCTTTTGCGGCATACCATTTGTCGAGCGACTTACCAACTTCCTCGAAATCGCTGAGATGTTGCCCTGCGTGCGCATGTCCAATTGATGCGAAGAGGTGAAGAAGTGTTCATATGAAAACCAACGACGGGTACAGGTGGATGTCCTATTCAAGTGATTTCACTGCGTTCGCACTGCTCTTCCTTTTCTTAGGCTACCAAAGCGCTCACTGTCTTTCAAATTGAAATTACTAATTCGGAATTGTCAAAACCATGTCTCATATGTCCTAATTTATGAAGCGTTTCCATCACAATATTTCACCAACAAACGATGACTTTCAACAGCCTTTTTCTTCGGTTAAAGAAGACAAGCCATGCGTGCCGCAAATACTTGTTCTTCAGGGACAATATTCGGCATTTGACAAAAAAATCGACAACACGCTAGTTCTGGTGAACTCAACTTGTGTGTGTTTGTAGCTAAGTGACAGACGATCGAAATGACGTATGTGTAAAATCAATACACTGCGTACTTTTCACTGGCGCTATCTCTTAGTTAAAACTGGAAAAAACATATGCATACACCTGGTACAAATGGAGGGTTCGAAAAAAGGGTTCACTTGGATCTAAACTCTAATCCAGCATAGTATCCCTCTATTAACACAATAATTACCAACCGGTGAAAATGATTAATTGGTCGAGTATCGAAGACGCCAGAAAATAGCAAATAAATGCTTGACAAACTTACGATTTACTTGAAAACTGAGGTTTTGTAATCCCTCGCTGATGCTGTCATCCCACTTAAGAGATTTAGCCTGTTCAGTGAAGTGATGTGATCTGCATCACACCCAAATATTTTCAGACCGGTGAACTTTATTCTACTATAAAACTACGATTCGGCCTCTTGAAACGTCAAAAAGCTTCCTCTTTCTATTCCCGAAAATACCAAATTAATGATATCTTGAAGGCAGGAAATTAAAAACTCCGATAAACCTTGGAGTTTTTACAAATTTGCCAACGAATTTGACTCTACTCGGATAATCGCCACTCAATGATTCAGTATGTGAAGTTCCATGATTTACATCATTTTACATTCTGCAAGAAACCAACAGAAAAGGAATTGGTAAATATTTCCAAAGGAAGAGTTGAACATTCAACAAAATCCAGAATGCTAGCTAGGCTGCCCGAAAATTCGAAACAAAATGAAGACAATACAAAGAGAATGAATAATGATGGAAAAACCATAATGATGAAAGCTTCTTCAATAAAGAAATGACTAAATCATCCTGGAAAAGGACTCATTGAAGTTAAGATCATTATGAGTAACCAAAATAACTACAACGCATCTATAAAACAGCTTGTACCAATCGACGTGATCTATGTAAAACCATGTATCCAACGTGTAAAAGAATTCATTCAAGCTGAGATCAATAGCAGTGGCCAAAATATCCACAAAGAATGCGTTCAGGACAAAAATGTTGGCACTTAATAAGGATAATCAGGAACACATGTTCAAAAACAATTGAAATTAATTTCGCCTTCGGTTCTGAAGAAGAGAACAAGAACGTATACAAATACCTCCGGTGTCAAAACAGCTCCTAAAATTAATATCAATCAACCAATGAACCAAATTCGAACCAGCCGAAAAGCTTTAATTGTTCAGTGTAACTCAGTTTCAATGTTAACTGATAATGAAATTTATAATGGATTAAAAGGATTAAATTTTATAAAGTAGGTATAGTAGACGCTTTTGGAAACACTTTTACACTCAAATCCTACAATAAGGGGATTCATCTACAATAGGGGGATTCGTTTGATGTGAAAAAAAGTTACATGGTCCGGAACTTATATTAGAAAAAGGATTGGTCCAATGTAGTTTCATGAAATGATTGTAGGACTTACCAAAAGAAATGTACCTGGCGACGGTGTTCAAATATTTCGTTTGTATGGATAGAATCATTAGATTACGGTCCTTGGCAAAGTATCGAACTGGCTAGTAGTTAATTTCGGTGACTCTATCGGCAACAGCAAGAAGAATAGTTGGGTTCCGTTTCTACCAGTACCAAAGTTGAAGACTCTCAATGGAAACTGCACCCCATTACGATGTAGTTGGGGGGGGGGGGGGGATGTGGTAATTGACAAATCACTGATAATTTGAGGTTGGGTCTAATCAAAGGGGTTCTTAGAATTTTCATTGGCGATTTCATTGGCTTGGATGTGTTCAGAAGTGAACATCAAAGGTGAAATCGTTGCAAAGTACAGACCTTTCACTTCCATAAAGATAACTTTTTTCTCCAATATGATAGAGAATATTAACAGATAAATTACTAAAGCTGACGAGTAAGTTTATGTACCTTTCATATCTCTTTTTCAATTCTCGTTATCATCGAACACCAAGACAAGACTGGTACAATCGATTTACATTTGTTTTTTGGGTCCTCCAGATGAGACATTTGGTTAAACAACGACAAGACTAAACCTATTCAAAACAAAAAGCCAAGATAATTGCTTACAATATTAAATGTCAAATCTGACGTTATACGATGTAGCCGGACAAAAAATATGTTGATGTTGTATTTGTGTGACCTGGCATGAATACATGCAAAGCAAGTTGAACTATAGCATTAGATATCATAAGAAGCATTGAAAATATAACCGCTTCAATACCAAAAAGGAATTATTGAGTTGCAAAGAAATAGTGCGGCTGTAGTCCAGAAGAATCTAGGCCTCCAATCCTTGCAAAACTGAGCCAGGTAATATGAGATTAGAAACGGTAAAGTTAAGAAGGATCTGTTTCACTCGATACCCTGTCAGGAGCACTTCATGTTGCAACAACCACCGAATGAATTTTAAAAACAAATAACAGCGCACCAAAGCAGTGATTTACTCGACACTTTTTGGGAAGGCCGAGAAAGTTTATCCTTGCCGCCTTGCCTAGTCTCATAGTTACTCTGTTGACTAGAGTTCCAGCATTATTTGCATGTTGAATTCATAGCCTAAGTATCAGTTTTACACCAGGATTCAATCAGAAAGATTTAATTAACATAGCAATTGGAGTCTCTCAATCAACAGCATTTTTGTGCTTTTGTGATTAAAGGTTCCATCCAGTTGAACGTCCTTTTGTTTGAAAGGACGTACTGCTAGATAGAACCTCAAATCGTTTGATTTGCTAATCAAACTCATATTTTCATGATGACATTGACGTTCGAGAATCAAAAGGACCCGAATCAGTATGATTATCACGTTCGGTTCGAAACAAGGTAGAAAAGAAGCTCATTAGAAACCCAGTAGCAGTAGGGACTTTTGCGTAGTGTATTCATGAGGTTTTACTTCACATTTCATGAACGATTAGCATACTTTTGGGATGATCATCATTGAAAAGAGCTAAAGAGTAATGCTTATCAGCACTCTATGTTCAAGTGTAACACATTCGTCTTATGTACAACAACAGCCTAAAGGAAGGAATGCAAAAGGTTTCGGCCATCAATTCTTGTTAGATCACCCACTCCTCTACACCATTGGACCCTCAACACCAATGTGTCTAAGGACACATGTCAGTTAAACGTCCACTCGAATATCCAGAGACGTATCCAGAGACTTGCATTCGTTTGAAACCACACGGTGAGAAGATGATCAACCGCAGGGGCTTGCCTCTTACTATGTAGTTTTAAACGAGTAAAGGACTCTTGGGAGATCCTCCAAGGCTTAAAAATCCGAGTAAATGCAAAATAAACACAGGTCCCTGGACCCAACTGTTTCGAGGGAAACTATGGAACGGGTAATCTAGCAAGAGCCGGGTCAGCTTTCCGAAATGTAACTAGAACAGCTCAAAGGACACACAAGAACATAAAAATGGAAACACGCAATACCCTCTAAAAAGTAGAAGATACGGCTTGAATTGACAGGAACGATTGCATGATAAGCCGAAAACTTTGGCCTTGAAAACCTGTCGAGCTTGTGGTGAGGAAGAAGTGAGTGAAGAACAAGTCCGTCTAAATTGTCGAAACTATGCCAATAAGTTTATTGGCTGAGGAGTACTAGTGTACCAGAGTTGGAAAACATGGCGCCCAGAGAACTAGAAGATCTGTAGGACGACACGACGGGGCATCTGCAAATAGTACCTTCATACGCGGTGAGTTAACAGCCAATCCACGCTTTTTTTTCTACTGTCTACTGTATTAAATAAAATTTCGTAACAAAGACACGCTCATTGTCTTTGTTACGTTATCTTACATCGACTCCCAGTTCACCCTTCGCCATAGCCAATATCTTGCTGTGGGGAATCGAACATTTAGAAGCTTGGTGTGAGTAGCAGTTGGATAGAAGAAGTAATGAGACAACGCGCTCCTACGAAATTTGTGCCACTCGATCAAAAAAGTTAGAAAAATTTTTTAAGGACGATATCATCCAATAAATCATGGCTATCAGGTATGATATCAGTGCAAAGGTCTAATCATCATAAAGGGTAGGAAAACTGTTTATAAAACAAAAAAAAATCATTCAGTTCTTTTCAGCATCAAGGAGTTGTTCACAGTCTTATTTGATACGATAAGTGTTTCCAACCATTAGTCCTTCCTTTCCAGATCCACCGGTGAACCAGAATTACTTTATTGGAGCGAGATGTGATATCCATTGCAAAATATCAAAAGTAATGAGCCGAGTTGGCTGATTTTACTGTGTAAACAGTGGTTCAACTCTTTTGGAACCATTCCTTAGAGCTTGCAAATTTTTGTTGAAACCCTCCATCATTGTTCTTTTTCACACGAAACCGTTTTCTCTTCTCCCATCTACTCCCTGCTCAGCACACTTTTCTTCTTTTGACTTAGGCGTCTTCCTCGAATTCTTTCACTCATTTCTTCAAAGAAAGGATATTCGAAACAATTTAAGGCATGAAGGTAAAACTAACTAACGAACTAACTAAAAGTGTCTACAGAAAATTATCAAACAAGCATAATATGATGTCCGCGTATTTTGTGAAATTCTCTGACCTAAACCTGTTAAAGTGAATATACTCACTTCGTCTCCCTCGGTTTTTTGAACACATGTCATGAATGTCATTCCAGCAGATGTAGTGGCCTTACAATTTCAGAAACCATTGATTCACTCCATACCTGCCACCTCCATACCTCCATACCTGCCATACCAATTATCTCCCGCATTACATACAGCAACAAAACTCTCGGTCAACTTCTCTCAGACAGAGATAGAAGAAGCACAAGGTGATTTACATTTGTATTGCGTTTTAACGAAACTGCTGTAATGCCATGTTTAAGGTGGTCATGTTTTAAGCAATACTGAGAGGAAATTTCGATTCCAAAATAAATGTTTCTTGTTTTGGATGGATACCGTTTAAATGGGAGTCTGTTCGAAGGGTTAGGGTTGGATAATAGTAACGAAGGAGTGGTACTTTAACTGGCATTCGTCGGAAAAGCTTAGGGCGAATACTTGTTGGAAAACCAAATGGGAGCTAGTTCGGATCTGTGGACAGCGATAACTCAAGAGTTAACTCAAGAGATAATTCTTAGAGTTTAAGATTAGATGATGAAGTTAATGGCAACCGAACGCAATACAAACAGGAATTTAAAGACTGGAATGAGTCGTCGTATTTCGGCGTCCTTGCAACTGCGGAAGAGTCTCGCAAATAGGATACTTGGATGTACCATTACCTGTTTGTAATATTTCTTAGCGAAAAGTATTATATTCTTGCCTAAATTGGACGATGAATACTGCTTTTGTTTTTGAAATAATATGCAATTACTACACAAAAATGTTTACCATCAGGCAGTATTTTTAATTGTTATTCAAATCATATATTTTGTTAATAACAGTATTTACGATTATATAATATAAAAGACAAAAAACGCGATCTTTTCTTATAAAAGCTTTCTAATTTGCATAGTTAAAAGGAAAAATAGACAAATTAAACGTATTAAATCCGAATAAAATGTTTAAATACTAATTAAAATTGAAAGATGCTCCAGTTAATCAAATCCGAATCTAGATTAAATTGAATGCATTGAATTGAATAACGAAACATATAAATCCAAATGAATAGTTTGAATGTATAAATAAATCATGACACAGAAAGTAATTTTCATGGCTGAACATAAAATCGATTGCATTCTATTAAGTTTAATCAGACGATCGAATTAATTGCTTGATCTGATTTGATGAATCATCTTATAATTCAAAAGTCCAAACAGTGCAGCAGCGTGAAAGAAAATAACAACAAAAATAAGGAAAAAAAATAGTAAGGATGTTCTTAATCTGACTGAGCTGCGACTGAGTCCCATAGAAATTTATTCAAACTATTTGCAAGGCAAAACAGGAATCCCATCCAGGAAATTCACTCAATCAATGGAATTGTAAGTATGAATTAGCATGATGTTCATTTTTGCTGATTTTCTGAGAATACATTTGAATATTTCAGTTCAGTGTCATTCATTGCATTTTCAGAGTAAACCATTTCATTTTTGAATAAATTGAACTGCGAGTTTCCATTGATCTTTTGCCGGAAAGACTGATTTTAATGAGTATGTTGCAGAAGACGGAATCAAGACAGTGACCTCTACAGCTTGTTCCTTTTTTAAATTTTTCGAAGTATATCTAGATAGTTCTTCCAGCAAGATACTGCTGGAGTATGGGTTAGGTGGAACTAGTGCGCTTAAGCACACTTTCTTTAGTCCCAGCTGTGAGTGATGAACCGTCGCAATAATCTGACGCATCCCTCTGGTTGAGGTATATGTTATGGCATTCTTCTTCCCGGATTTTGAGGATTCTTATTATTCTATTTCGAAATATCGTCCATCTTGTCACATATTTCAAGTGCTCTATCCTTCAACATGTTTGTCTTTCAGTATGTACATGTTCGGAACGTACCTTGGAATTCGGCAAATACACCGTGAGTCTCTATTATGCAGAGACTAGAGCACTTTTTTTTAGGTCTTCGCAATTTGACAGTAAGCCGTAGGAAACCCATATAGAAGTGTCTGTCTGATTATCTGTAGATGAGAATCTTGTTTTTCAAGTTTAAGCTACCAGAGAAGGAGAATATATAGGGAAGAGGGCTCTTTTTTGTATGTTGTCTTTCCAAATCATCCTGTAGCTGTGTATAAGTTCTAAGCATTTAACTCTTCAGTTCCTTGGTATTGTGTTGGAATCTTTGTGTAGAATCGTTGGTTTATGTGCTCTACGTTTTGTGGCAAATAATGTTTGGGACTTGTCTTTGTTTATCTTAATTTTCTAGGTACGGAAGTATTCTAGCATTATTTCAATTGAGTGTTGATAGTTTTGATAGAATGACAACTCCTTGTCTTGAAGTATAATATATGCAAGTGTCTTTCACACATAGTGACATTTGAACATTATTTGATATGGTCGGAATGTTTGCGCTGTATAGGTTGTACAGTATTGGTGAAATAAGTGATCCTTGCGGAATTCCAGCTTGAATAGTTCACAGGTTCTAGCGATGATCTTCTGCTCTAACTCTAAAAGATTTACCTGTAATGAAGATGTTGATCGTTTGAATATATGGTAGGGGGATAGAGAATTCATGCATTTTACAGATGAGCCCTATACGTCAGACTTTGTCAAAGACTTTCGCTATGTCAGATATGACTAGATCTGTTGACTTCCAGCACGCTGGGACACCCTAATCGGTTGAAGTTCCTTCGAACGTGCTTCTCTGAATTTATATTTTCCGTCTGGGATTATGTGTCTTACGATTGTCACTTTAGTGAATCTAGCCAGTAATTTCTTTTAAGCTACTTCGCACATTGATGAGAAAAGACTTTCCGAAAAAATATTTCTCCAATTTTGAAAAAATGCATGATTTTTTTCGAGCTTGGGTATAACTGTTATGATGTCCAATTTCCACGCAATAAGGAACCTCCTCAAACAAAAACTTGTATCGATTGTATTCGTGAAGATGTTTAAGACGTGTTGACTGTGAGTCACTGCAACATTGTCTAAGCCTCTGTGTCGAGTCTTGGTGCATTCTACTTGTCAAGTCTGAGTATTAACTCTTTCCTGTTTGTAAAGTGGGGAAAATACTGTTATCAGAGGGTTGATATTAAGATTATGCTTCAAATCAGCACATTCCTCACTTTATTATTTTTAGTATTATCAGTGAATTGAACTCTCGTTTTGCGGCAGAAATGGAGGATGAATCAAATACCAAGCAGATATGTACTCTGCGGGCCTAAACTGTTATCTGAGACCATTGCTTAACCGATAAACTAGCGCGATTGATTACTACCTGACGAAGCTTTTCATCGAGCACTATTATTTGCGGTCTCTTCAGTATAAAACTGGAAATCCACGGTCTAGTAACTGCCTTACCTGAAGATCGCGGATTAAGCATGCCATACCTTCTTCGCATGGAAAAACTGGATGCTACACCGTTTGAATCTTTACATGGGAATAGGTGATATATCTGCAGACAGTTTAGTGAGAAATACACTACCAAAGGATCAATGAGACCGTGCATTGCACTACGGTCGGACAGATTTTCCTATAAAGAAAGCCAAATTTGATCACTAATTGCTGCAAAAGTAAGGGGACAATGCTCTTAATTTTCTCTGTCTCTCTGTTTTATTTTTGTGGAAAAGGCTCTTTCCTAGCCCGAAACGGCGGCCAGGAAGTACTTTTGAGTCTTAGTGAAAAGTCATTTAACATTTGACAGTTTCCGCCTACGATCTGCATGTGACAGGACATTAGTTGGTAAAGATTAGTCGTGATAAGTCGGTCGTTCAATTACTTTTTGCTACTCGAAGTCTGACAGTCAAGGTGTAAGATACCTTTACTTCCAAATCAAAAAGAATATAGTCATTACTACCAGGAAAAGTCAAGAAGTACGACAAGATTTCATAATTTGAAGTTTTTTCAAAAATATTTGAAACAGGAAGCAATTGACACTTTGACAGGTGACACTTACATCCGAAGTATGTCAAAACATAGGAATAATTACATCTTGGAAAAACACAATAGAAGATGAAGAGGAGCGCTTACATCGGAGAATATACAGAACAGATTAATCAGAATAATTAAAACTAAGTTCATATAAGATTTTTTGACAATAATTGAAATTAATGCAATGTCCGGTCATTCTCGTTAAACCTGAAATGAGGCGAATGTGCGTTACTAAAAATAAGAAAAATTAACGATACCAAAAAAACTGTCTGATATAAAATCAAATTTTGAAAATTCAATGAATAATTTTTAAAAGTTTAGCAGATTTGGAAATACAATTTTCGCCTTAATCGTCATAAATACGCAGCAGCGTTTTCTGGTTTTCTGTAAACAAAGACTAGAAATTTTCAAAATATAAAACAACTCTTTTCTACCCGAATAAACTTCCAACTTTGTTTACTTATGGCAAAGAAACGCATGCCCTCCTGCCTAATTTACATTGATCAAAAGTCTCTCAAGAGCAAGGCAATCATTCTGATTCATCCAAGTCATGGACGATCTCAGTTCTAGAAACTGGAAGTGTATGCACTACTGAGTCGCCATGACGTCTAGTTTTAAAAATAGCCAATCATAAACGAGAATGAATGAAATGAAGTTCTATAAATCGAAAATAAAAATAAACTTTTGTTTATATCCTTCACACTTTTCCGTGCGCTTTTAAATAACATTTTCAAAGTTTCCGAACTACGCCAAAAGTAACAAAGTAGCGTAGTAGAAAATGAACTACGAATTTTATTTGGCTCATCCAAAGAGGGCTTGTCTCCCCGATTCATTATCTCTCCATTATCGGCGTATTTTGACCTCAATATCATAATATTAGTTTAGTTTCATTGATAAATTTACAACGTTCGGAGTATCGTGAAGGATGTTTACATACGTGCATAATATTTGCCATAATTAATTCAGTGACAAACTAAATGCGCTTGTTGGGGTGGTCGTAAATAAACACCACGGATAATGATTGCGTTTTGTTATCATGTGAAATTGAAGGGGTGTGATTGGCAGTTTTGCGTAGTTTTTCACGTTCCGTATGTGTAGATGCATTGAAGGAACTAGAGCAATTTTTGTTATGCGCAATATTTATTCAGTAGGGAAATAGGTCCTTGAAATTGGAACTTTAATAGGAAACGTATTTTTAGTTAACGCGCGAAAAGATAGAAAATAAAACATGATATGTAATCATTTCTTTTATATTTGCTGCAGCCGCTTATGTTGTTACTACCACTACTACTACAACGCCTACTACTACTACTACTGCTACTCCAACGACTGCTACAAAAACAGCAACAACATCTAAGAAACTATCAAGACGACTATGACTAACTGCTACTCTTACTACCCCTATTTCTTCTACTACTTCTACTACTACAACTACTACCACTACTACTATTACTACAATAACAACTACTACCACTACTACTACTACTACTACTACTACTACTACTACTACTACTACTACTACTACTACTACTACTACTAAGCACAATAGTAATAAAAGAGATCTGAGAGATCGATTTTTCTTTATTTTCAAGTTTTCCCGACATTTATGATTTTTCTCAAATTTATTATAAGAGGAGCATTCCTTTGCTTTTGAGCGTGATGTAGGTCGTCAGAAGGCGTTGAGGTGAGGAGTGGGTCTAGATGACTTGAGGCCAAACCGGGGGCTCAACTGTTTTCTTTAATTCTCCTCAAATTCTCCTACTCCGGAAGAGTAGATCATCTTTGGCTTGGGCAACGCATCATTGTAAAGTTTTTAACGAAGCAAGGCGTTAAGCCAGTTGAAATTAGGGGTTGATGGCGGACATAGTTTGGGGAGAACGCACTTTTGTGGCCATGAATAAAACCATGGTGTGCCAAATTTGGAAAAGGGTGGAAAAAGTGGATAATGTATGTCACCGAAGACGTCCCAGCTCCAGCATTATGACTAACAACGTTCCAGGTGTTCGAGAACGTATTGAAAGAAATCGTCACATTATCGTATCAGAAATCAATAAGGAAACGAGAATCAGTATTAGAAGTGTAAATATCATCATTCGAAACCACATGGAGTTTGAAAAACCTTGGCGAGGTTGATTCTATGTCTGCTTACCCAAGGACACAGAAATGTGAGACATGAAATTTGTGAGAGGCTTTTCGCTCGTTTTCAAGTTGAAGCATTGTGACATGCAACGAAACGTGGGTTCCCTCCTATACTTCCGAATCAAAAAGGGCTAGTATGGAGTGGAGAAAAAAGGGAGAGCCAGGACCATCAAAAGCCGAAACACGCTTGTCACCCGGGACGGTTATGTCAACGGATTTAAGGGATTCTCAAAGAGTTTTACTCATTGATTTGCTTCGTGACTGTCGGTCAATAAACGCTGCCAACTATTTTGGTCTTTTTTAACCAGGTTCGAGCCACGTATCTTTAAAGAAAGACGCCGTCAGCCTGTCCGTGATGTTATTTTTCGAAAAAGGCATGAAAAACTTACCTGTTCGGTGGAAAAAATGCATTACTAAGGAGTGGAACTATGTAGAAAAAATAAATGAAGTGGATTTTCTTCTTAAATGCAAAATAAATATATATTTGGAAAAGACTCGTTTATATTTGAAGGCGTCTCCAGTATTAAGAGTATTTCTAGACACTCTCGTGTAGTATTCCGATAATCATTTCTGATCCGTCTCACACGGACTTTAGGTCCTGATGGAACCCTCAATATGTGTGACGCTGTGAGCACCAGAATTTCCAGAATAGAACATAATAATTACGAGAATAAATGTGATGATCATGTTTTCTTCAAGCCTTTGAAAATCAGTCAGGAAGCACGAGGAGTATGGTTAACGGTCAATGACAAGGCGTTCAACCCTAATTTATTTATCATATGACCCTAATCGCTATCTTCGAGGAAAAATTATACCAGAAATACCAAGTTTTAACTTTTTTCTCTGAATGCACGACAGAATTTTCGTAATATACACTGATTTGTTATGGCAGTTGTGGCGCAAAATTTCAATACAGGATTTGAACTCTAAGGCGGGTTACAACGATATTATTGCAAGCTTAGAAGATCTTGAATTTCGAGAAGATTATCTGGTCAAATTTTCGATTGACCTTGTTCGGTCCAAAGAAGAAACCATTTACAGCTGATCTCCAACAAAAGAAACACAAACTCAAATGTCAGTGTCACTAGTGGGACTAGAACTCAGCATTTGCTGCATAGAGGGCAAGTTATCTAAATTTCAACACAATCTGGAGTAGTCGCAAAATGTTTTAACCTTTTCTTTTATGCTGTTTCTTAGCAATGCCGTTTTCTTGGTGAATGGAAAGTCTATTTATAACGTCGAGTTTCCCAGCTGGTCTAGCTTTCTAATCAGGAGATGCTCCACTATCTCGTAGATAAACAAAGGATGAGCATCTCGTTAAGTAACTTTGTCGCCCTAGTAATAATTCACGATTCTAGGAATCACACTAATCAACATCGGATGAACTGACGATTTACATTTTTATGTTTTAAAATCTCGATAATTCTCCTTTGGCTTTTACAACATGTGCTCGAGACAGTGCAGCCTCCATTTGTAAAAGTATGGATTAAAAGACACTTTGAGCATTGTTTTCAGAAAACAAAAAAAAAAAATCAGGGTAAGGCCGTCAGGACCGTGGCTAAGGAGATCCACATGACTTCAAAATTCAAAAATGACCGATATACCTTAAAAAACAATATCTTTCACAGATATACGGGGAAACTGGTAAGTCAGAAGTCATTCTTCCTGTCGAAAAAAAGGCTTTGGGGTTTTTGTGCAAAGCATAACAAATGAAATAGTATTGTGAACGAAAGAGCAAATTAATTTAGGAAACAACCGATATTCCTTTTTTTTCGTTTAGGAGGTGAAGGCTATTTACGCCCTGAGTATCGGACTCCCCCGCTACCGGACTACCGACTAAACACCTCCCCTGTCACACCAAGAACCTAGCCTGGAACTGTTTGTCACATTACTTCGGACTTGGCCTCATTAATCATCACTTAGCGATGTCTTCAGGCTAAGGGAAATCTCTCTTCACGGATGGATAGGAAGATATTGCGATTAGTAACTATAATATTGCGTTACAGAGATGTTCCCTCCCTCGCCAAGCGATCCATTATGTCCTTCTTTATAATGAGTACTGTCCGTACGTAATGCGACACACAGTTCCAATTGTCCTTTGATTTCATCATTTTTCCCGTTACATTTTCTAGGGAAATTACGGCAATTTTCTCCGAGAGATGCGAACGGAGTCTTGTGAATCTATTACACGTAAAGAACGTGTGGCAAGCGTCATCCGTCATCCCCGGGCAGAACACGCAAGTTGGGGATGGTGTCTTTCCCATCTTATACAGGTAAGACTGAAAATACCCGTGACCACTGAGTAGTTGCGTCAGATAATAATAAGTCTCACCATGCATTCTGTAGAACCACGGCCCCAAGTCACTTATCAGCCGTGCGGTCCAACTGCCTCGCGTTTCGTTTTCCCATGTTTACTGCCATAAGATAAGGATTCTTCTCCGTTCCTCTCGGCTGACGGATTCTCTCGCCGACTCCCCCCTACGTGAGTATACACGTTTCCGTTCGTCTGCAAGTAATTTAATTGGAACCACCCTCGAGATTACCAGCACTGCAGATTCAGAGACAGTGCGGTATGCAGCGGCTATCCGTAAAGCTCCTTGCCTCTGCACCTGTGCCAGACGCCTTCGGTACGTCTCTTTACTAAGAGCGTCAGCCAAAACCTCGGAGCCATACAAGAGAACTGACTCCATTGTACTCATCAGTAGACGTCTTTTGCTCGAGGGTGGTCCCCGCGTGTTGGTCATAAGGTGACTGAGAGCCGATACTCGCACAGAAGCCTTATCCGCAGACGCTCGAACCTGCTCGAAAAAACTCATCTTCGAGTCAATCATCAAGCCAAGGTATCTGTTTGATTCTTTTGACTCGATGATCATTTCCTCCACTCGAACCGGGATAACACGAGGGAACCACTTTCTGGTCAGAACAACTACCTCGGTCTTTTCCAGCGCTAGGCTAAGCCCATTGTCTGTCATCAACCCGCTCACTCGGCGTATTACCGCACCCAGTTTGAGCTGCGTCTGTCCGATAATACGTCCGGCGTCTAGTACTGCTGCGTCATCTGCGTAGCCAACCAGGCGCGACTCTCTCGGTTAAACCGATATTCCTTAAAAACAATATTATTTGCAGAGATTACGATAAAAGAAAGACATCCTTCTTGTACGAACAAAATAGTCCGGATTTGGTTATGACAGACGACATAACAAGTGATGTTGTCTTGCAACTGAATGGGGAAATATCCAGAAGGCGAATTAGAATACTTTTTATTCAGGCCTACCACAAAGACACTGATCGCTCAGAATTAGTTACATGCTTTCAATAGTCCGTTTTACATTGTAGGGATGAATAAATCTTTTCAATGAAAATGTGAAAATGTGTCACTAGTAAATGAATGTCCTATGTTCAGGATAACCACGCCCATGAATTGCCTTATTTTCATTGTACTGCTCGCGACTTAAAGAGGAACAAACGAGGGAAAAAGCACAATAACAGATAATCCGGTTCTCATTTGAGATATATAAGAATGGATATTAATAATAATATTAATAAGAATATAAAAATAATGGAAAATACTTCCGGAAAATTGTCTTCCGTCAATGAAAAATGGCGATGAAGCCTCAATGAGGACTAAGCACATAACGATCGCTGAGCAATCGGTATAATCGGTATAGAAGAAGATGCAAAATGAAATAATTTGGAGGTCCTCAAAGTTATGTTACTTATTTTCATTAAATCCATTTTTTAAATCAAAAATAAAGCCACCCTAGTCATCAACAACCTTTTGTTATGAGATGTGTCAATGTTCAATCCTCGACCGAGTAAAATATCTCAAGACAATATTTTGGCCGTCATCAAAATTTTTAAACTTTTTACGACAAAGAAAATGTTCTAGGGATCGAAATGAACGAAAATCCGAGGGTACGATATCGGGCGTGTATTCCGAGTTATCAGTACATTTCTCCCAAATTTAGAGTTTTTTTCCAGTCGCCCTTCGCTTTATATAGCGCTGTCTTGCTTTGTCATGTTTGCAGAATGATGTCATTTTGCTTGAAAATTGACAACTTTTTGACTGAAGGTCGATTCAATTTTTCAGAATAAAGATCAGTATTAACACTTTGCCTAGAATTCAATACTTTAAACTGAACGTATCCTAGGATACTCTACCAAACACCAAAATACGTAATTGGGAATGTAACCTCGGTTTCGCAGTGCTTTGTGGTTATTCAAGCATGTCACTGCCTTTTGCATTTTTCCTAATCATTGAGGTCCCATGTTTCGTTTCTGGTGATTAAACTGTCAAAAAACGGTTCCGTATGTTGGCGTTAAAGCAAAATGTTGCATGTGATACATCGGTCGACTTTTTTCTCTTTGGACAGATTGAAGGATACCTAATCTACGGCTATGCTTATTTTTTCAATCAGTCGTCACTATTTCTGCATGGTCAAATAAGGCTGGATCAGCATCTTTGACTGTTCTTCGATTGTTTGACATGGCTTTGCTTCCACTTCTGCCCTTGTTGTTTCCTTAATGTTGTTGGTCTTCCTGTCTTCCTTCCATCGTCAGTAGTCAGGGAGATCAAAATTTACCAAACCTGTACCTGAAAAAACATTTTTGACATTCATGAACGTCTAATGCCCTTGGGTAACCGTCGCGAATGTTTTGGTTGGAACTGCTGCAGTGCTCATCCCAAACTGAAAACTCATGCTTTTCTGGTATTTGGCTGGTAAACTAATCCACAATTGTAGAAAAATAAATTTATATTGAATTATTTAGAAGTAAATAAGTCATCATGATCTTAAAATTACTTAGGCATGCCTTCGGGATACAGACTCAGCAGTCAACCGACAATCAAATATCAGTAAGGGCAAAAATGGCATAACTAACCGGTCCTTCTAATAATTGCCTGCAAAAACCTAATAAAAATGGAATTGACAAATTAACAAAAGGACGAAACGTGATTCGATGTAAAGAAATCATTGGTTTCGTATAGTTGCAGCTTTGTCAACTCTTCATTATAATGAAACAAAAACCTAAATGCAGGAAACCACAGATAATCCTCAATTATAATCCTAATAAAGGTGTTATGGATACTTTCGAGCAGATATGTCAAGAGTAAATAATCACAAGAAAACCAGGAAAAAGGTTCGCCTCTTTTTTCGTCTCTTTTTTCGCCTCTTGTTTGGAATGATCGATCAACCCAGATTAAATAGTATGATCCCTTATTCACTAGTTAATTGACAGAAAGCAACAGAAACGTAGAAAATTCTTTGACAAAAAGGAATTTAGTGATCGGAACCATTGATGGTGGGAAGATTTCAAATCGAAACACCCCGGAAGCCCCTTAACGACATCGATTCAAGGCAGATTGGGCATAAAAGAACAGTCAGAGCAATTTCAATTAAGTGAAATTAAATACAAGTGATGTTAAATTTGTCGAAAGACGAAGAAAAAAAATGGTCACAGTATGCGAAATTTCAGTATGCAGTAACCATCGGGTTATTATTTGTCAAAACTATGTCTGGTCAACTGACTTACAAATATAGACAACATAAGTTTTTTGTCGAATAATTTTCAAGTTTGACAAGTTCAAACGGTGACAAATTAACCAAATTTAACATTCAATACTCAAAACAAAAAAGTTTTTAATTAAAAAAAAAATACATAAGGACACATAAAATAATAAATCAAAATTAAAAATATTTTAAAAACTAATTATAAATAATTAAAAATGTATTTTTTGGTAATGTTTTATTTTTTAATGTCAAAGAAAAATTGGTTCAAAGTTGAAATATTTGTTTGTGAAATAAAATTGGTTCTTTATTTTGTATTTTGTCTCTGTTTATTTATCCTTTGTTTCTGTATTTTTGTTGTTTGAGGTTAAAAAAATCAACACAATTTTCAACCCTAAAACTAGGTTTTTTTGTTTAAAAAACTAATAGTTGGGGCATGCCACACCCCCTTTTAGTCATTCGGGGGCAAAACGTAAAACGTGTCATTTCAGAGCTAATTCTCATGCATTAGCTCCTATCCTTGTTTATGCATGAATGCATGCATGTGCATGTGAATTCGATATCTTCCAGTTGCAAAAGACGCGTGTGCCTCAAATAGAATTGACAAAAGATACACTCGAGGCCACAAATCATTTCATAAGAAGTTCTAAACAAATTGTAATCATATCCACTTGTTCCCGTTTCAGTGTGCATTTGCGTCACTGATTCTTAAGGACATTTCACAGCACTTAGATCATCCCCCAACCCCCGCTCGCGGCCCAACCTTATTCCGTTTCAAATCTTTTTTCATCTGGTCTCCTTGACAAAATTGAAAATTTGTTTCGTAAAATTTTATTTATGTATATATACACACAATGTAAACCTGATCAGGGCGCGTATTTCACAAAATAAAAAGTTTTTTTGGCTACCACAACATTTCGGTACGCAATTTTACGGTCACTATTGACGTCATTGACATGATGATGGCCCAGAAGAATGTTCTTGTATGCCTGGTAAGATGTTTGCCAATGTTCGATTGAATACGACACCAATGGTAGTTGGCTAGGAGTCGAGAAAGTCACTCAGCACTGGTGCAATACTAGACAAATCAGATTGCTGCCTCATTGGAGGGTGTCTCGTGATAATTTCGCCACGATGCTTTGCCACAAAAAGGGGCAATTTACGCTTACTCAGAAGTCTCCAACTAAAATAACGCGATAATGGCGGGAAAAACAAATAATTTTTGCTGAATATTCGCCAATAATAAATTGAGAACTGTCTCACGATTGGCTGGCATGCATGACAACAAGATGAGGTGATCTTTATTTCTTCCCCGAATTCATTAAACAATTATAATGCGTCATAAATTTGCTGCTTATTATTCTGTATAAAATCAACTAAAAGTTAAATTACGCACATTAAATGACGTAGAACTTAGATACGAATCTCCCGACCAGACCAAGAAAAGGACACCTTAGCAGGTGCCGAAATTTAAAAAACGTCAAAATTCACCCCCAACCAAAAATATAATCATAAATAAATTTAATAATTTTCCCTTCATCCTCGACCATCTTCGCAGCTAATTTCAAATCAACCAGGACACTGCACCTGATTCTCTGTGTTTCCTAGCACTTTTCTTTGCTTTTAAATGCCGTGAAAATATTTTTTCGTGTAATGAGATCTGGAACTCGGGTCATCTCTTTGAAACTATAATTTAGAATGGGCTCAAGGAGAACAATTAATAGATTAGAAAAGCGCACGTTCATGTGGAACATCTGGAAAAATTGGGGTTGCTCGAGTGTGGCATCGACAAAGTGACAACAATGTCATACGTACGAAGAAATGTGAAAAGTATCTTTCAACTTGGGTACATTTCCGTAGAATAAATTCTCTGGTTTACATAACTTGCATGTGATGATAAAATGATTTGATGAGTTGGCACGCGAACATTTTGATTATAGAAAACATTGTCAATGCATTTTCGTACAATATTTTCAGTATTGAAATAAGTTTGTTGTGTCCAATTATTCTCATTTAATAATTAAGAAAAGTTGTCATGCTCGACACGATATATTAGTACTTGTATGCTAGATATTTGGCAAACGATTGCCACGTTTGTGGTCATTCGTATTTTTGGAAAAATGGCTTAAGATTTAAATTGTATTTTCTTTGCTGTTTTGAAAATTATTACCGAAATTATTAAAATAAATATTGATGTAATGTCAAATTTTATTCAAATAAAGCGTAAAAAATGAAGTTGGAAGGTAAAGAGTATTTCTACAGTCAGTGTAGAACTACCAGTGATGCAGGGTTGCTGGACTATCCTCTGATTGTTCATCGTTCATCAAATTTCTTCGCGGTTGACCTCTATTTTCTTGCCCTAAGTTAGGGAAGACCATTTATCCTGCTGAAAATTGCGGAGAGGTTGCAGTGGCGGTAGAAGTGACTTAACTTCCCTCAGTGACAGAGGATGAATAATCTTAGTATCGATAATTTTTTTGTGGTTGGGAAGGCTAATTACACATACACATTTACACTATTTACATGTCGGCCTGCCGTTTAGGCACCTCCCCTATCACACTCAGAACTTAGCTTTGACCTGTTTGTCAGAGCTCTGAATCGTCAGAGAGATGGGATCAGTGAACTGTAGTTTAGTTCTGCGGAGAGTATCGAATATTAAACACGTATTTCTTATCCTTATGTCCAAGAGACTGAGTTTTAAATAAATCTCGAATGCGGTAAAATTAAAGCGTGACATTTGCTGAAGCGGGACTTCTCTCACGTGAGACAGCAAGGAGGATGAGGTGCAACCAATTCGCTGGGGTAAGATTCATAAAAAAATGCAAAAGAGCAAAAGAAAGGAACTGGAAAAAGAAGGAAGACCGTTTATATCGCAAGATGATGAGATGGGAAATCACTTCAAAACTGCTTAAGAAATATCTAAAGATCTAGCAGATAGCAACTTAGCATAAGTAAGTCGAGGAAACAGTTAGCGAAAAATTGCGAGAAATTAAATATTATTGAAAAAAATGAAACATTCTCGGCTAAATTTAGCGCAGAATTTTAAAAATTGGTATTCTGATGACTAGAGGAAAGTGATGTTTTCAGATGAGAGTAGCTTCAACATCTTCAGCTGCTCCATATGTAAGACGTCGGCAAAATGAAATATTTGACAAACCCTGTACTATCAACAGTGAAACAACTGGCAAGTGTGATAGCCTGGGGATGCTTTTCCTACTTTGAAATTGGCCATGGCCAGGCAATAGTCCTGATTTAAACTCTATAGAAGACTTGAGGATGAGAATGAATAGAAAATTTTATATAACAAAGCCTTAGAATAAAGATGAGATGAAGCAGACAATCAAAAGGGTATAGAATGAGGAGATTATGGACGAAATCAGAAAAATTTTAAGAATCACCTCATTTATCAGCGCTAATGGCGTCTCTACAAAATACTGGGTTATATTACATTATATATAAATATATTTTTAAAGTTTTTACATTTTACATACATTTACATTTTACATACATACATTTTTTTCAAATAAATTCATATGAGTATGTAAAAAACAATTTTTTAAGCTTCTCGCTAAAACTGAAGGTTTTATTTATCATGTTATGAATTTTGTTTATTTTTTACTTGTATTTGTATTTTCATGGCTTAAAACATCCTCCTACCTTTGTAAAACATTTGAAAATTGTCAAAAGGTAAGAACAACATTGGTGGCAGAAGATCCTTCTTTATTTTTATGTCATGCAATTTCTATGACCACAAATGCAGTTTACTCAACCTTCGTTATTAAAGTTTTCGGCTTTATACCATAATCCTGGGATTCAAGTGTCAAATTCCCTTATAGGTTTACTGGTAATGCCCAATGATTGAAATATATTTAAAACGGTGAGGGAGATGGATACCTTGACGGTCCTTGAGAAGAAATGTAGTCATGATTATGTCTATTATGACATAAAATAAGACTGTCTAAAAGATCTCGCGCTCAACAACGAGATGCAATGAAGTCCATTGATTGTAGGGATTAGCGTGCGGTCTAGACTAAAACCAGGCATTTTAAATGCAAGTTATGATCGATTTATGTGTGCTTATCATATCCTTACGAGGAAACGGCTAAGGCTCAGTCAGTTAAATCCCCAGGAAATTTTAAATTATGGACAAAAAATTATGTCATAGGCTTTTTATTATTATTATTATTAGTATTATTATTATTAGTATTATTATTATTATTATTATTATTATTATTATTGTACTGGGGTCCACTTGCTGGAAATTAGCATAGGCCAGGAAAACGGCCCTTAGCTCCCCACGTGTAGTACTATTGTTTACAGATGGTCCATCCTGTCGTCCTATAGAAGCTAAGGAGTTCCCCCAGTTCTGTGGTCGCTAAGTGTTCCAATCCTGTTACGCCTGTACACCTCAGCCAATCAAGGCGTTTGTTGGCCAGACTCGGTCAATCTAGAAGGAAGTGTTCGGTACTTTCTTCCTCCTCGCCGCAAGCTCGGCAGGTGGCATCTGTTTGGATTCCTATTCGTTTGGCGTGTTGACCTTAAAGATTATGGCCCGTTAATACTGCCACCAATGTTCTAACGCCATTTCGGTTTTTTCCTAGAAGTTGTTTTGTCCTCATTTGATTAGGGTGAGGCCAAAGAGCTCGGCTTATCCTGCAGTCGTTCCTGTCATTCCAAGCCGTATCTGTCTCTTTCCAGAGGATTTCGTCTAGTTCCTTTTGTGATAGACTTAGTGTAAGTACTAACTAGCGCTAACAATGTTGGTATTCCGTTCGTCATATTTCTTAATATAACGAGTCCCTAACGAGAGTACTAGAATTTTATGGGTATCAGTAAGGGTGTTCTGTTTCAGTTCTCATTATTTGGTTTGAAGAATAATAACCCTTCATGGTGGTTGCCGACAATGTCAACTATAAATCTAGTATCATGTGCTAAATATTTATCTTCATGTCTCTATTTTCAAGATGACTTCAACCCCTATCCTTAACAGCGTTAGCTTTCTATATTGATAACGCTATAGTATAGATGAGTGGATATAAACTGAAGTGAGCAGTTGAAAAAAAAAGCCACAATGCAATCATCAATTGTTATTCCAAATATGGTCGGTTCTGACGGAACAGTTAAGGATCTGAGAGTGACTCTGAATGGCTGACTCCTCACATTTTCGAAGCAAAAATCATGGCACATTAGGAGATAAATAATTGTCGATTCCCGGAAGAAAGCAAAAAGCTAATCAGCTTGCAAATCACTTGATTTTCTTGCACCGAGCCAATGCCTGAGGAAAATTAAAAAAAATATATCGACTTTGTGGATCATTTGTGACTACCGAAGTATTTTGAAAACAGAAGCAATAGGAGTAAGGAGAGTGACAGAACGAAGAGAGAGGGGCACGCTCTTAGACATTGTTATTATAGTAGCAGCAGCTGTTATCTGTCAAAAAATTTGATCGCTGGATGTTCCAAAATTGTTTTAACTCTAATCCTTGCAGGGTACTTTAAATAGTACTTCCATAAGGTTTGCAGGGTAGGAATACTACAATGTAAGCCCTGCAATACGAGTCTTGGGCACGCACTTCACATAGTCTACGATTGCAGCCGTCTCAGTATTATATGTTGTATTTTATCTCAATTATAGACAAAATTTTAATGATTTGAACTTCGGTCAGAGAATTTATGGGATCAATTCTAGATCTTAAGTATGCATTCGGTTACTCGACAGACGGAAAAAGTCGAAGGAAAGTGTGGGATTAGGACGCAGGCGTAAATATTGCTTCCTTGAATGACAAAAGCAGCGTACACCCTACCTTAATTTAAAATCTGTGGGCAGGAAGACATGGAAAAGGCTATGAGAAAGGAATGCTGGAGCGTCAGGAGGCAAAGGGGATGGAGAAATTTCGTTTCTAGCACTTCTTGCCCTTCTCTTCCACCCCACTGGAATGGGTTTCCACAATCTGAAGGCACCTCTATGCATAGGAACACGAGGCCTAGCCCGAAGTAATATGTTGAATGGCTCCAGGCTATATTCTCCGGTTGACAGACGAGGTGTTCAGTGGCTAGTCTAGAAATATGGCGCGCCTGGCAGTCCCACAATCAGGGCGTAAACAATCTTCGCATCCTTACCACAAAAGATCTATGAACTGCCAAGATAGTGATACTCTCGACGGATACTTAGAAAAGACATAAACATCGCACACCATTCCGCTTAGAGTAAAATAAATATTAGCACAACTGTCTATACATTAGAGATTCGGCTTTGAGGAATGTTATAGTCACCAGACTTTTAGGCAAAAAATATACAAAAGATACTTTTGTAGGCTGAGCACATAATAAAAAGGAGAAGGTCAGTTAGGTTCAGAGCTTGTTCGCTTGTATTCATAATCTGACCTCTTTTTCTGAGGTCTAAGTCACACTTTTCCAGAAGTGCACATGTCTTTCCAAGAAGCTTAACCAGTTTTTGTGCTAAACTCTATCATTGACTTGAATGACGTGTGTAACCTAGTAAAATACTCACTAACCTTAGTATATGGTTTAGGGGGATAATGCAAGATAATGCTCAATTGTCTGATTCGACGAGAAAAAGTGAGACTTTTAGTAAAAACATAGGAAAAGAAAGTCGGACCAACTATTCAAGGAAAAATGTTACGGAGAAAAACGTTCGGCCGAATTTTAAACTCGCTGAAAATGAACATCCAAGTAATAAAGAAATCAGGCGTTAAAAGTTAAGAAAGGATAGATCAAACACTATCCTTACTAATAGTGTGTATTATATCTTAACAAAACTTCTAGTTTCTCCCAAAATTTAAAGCAAAATATATTCGACAGTTTTAAACATTATTTTAAAAAAAATTGGCCCAGAGATACTTTTGCCAATACCTCCTGGATCAGTCTATCTGAAAAAAAGCAAATATTGTAAGGATTGCGGACATTAAATATAACAGCAGTCGATGACATCATCCTAGATTCGAAACCGCTATTAATTTCTAATATTTACATTTCTCCCTTATTTTTCCCCCTATTTATTTTTCCCCTTATTTATCTTCCCCCATATTTCCCACTTTACTTATTGTACCCTTTCTTATTTATTTTTAGCAATGCATATTGGTGGAAATACTTGCTGTATTACATTTTCAATGACATAGTAAGCTTTCCATTATTGCACCGATGTGACATTTTGAGCACTCGTTACGGAAAGGCTTTGTCTGGGCCTAAACATTTTGGCAACCACCTCAGTCCGCCGGCTTGTAAATATCCAAAAAAACAGGACCAAAATTTGAAACATAAATTCTCGGTTGTCTATAATTTGATTAAGTTTTAAAAATATTTTAACAGCAGCAAGAAAAATATCATCAATCACAGAACATGTCTGTAGGTTACAAAACATCATATTCGTAACAGTTGGATCAAGTTTCCTTTTATTTTCAGTACTCTCAGTATGGCAATCATGGATCAAGACAACAGGAAACTGCATCGGATCCATTCAAAGGCATGTTCACTTTTACGGAGCCGGATTATGATGTTCAAATGACGGATCCAGTAACGAATCAACCCATTGGTCATCTGATACCCGGAGATATTGTTTCAAATGTGGGCCGTGCTTGCATGGGAGAAGGAACTTGGACGACATTTTGCTTTAAAAACGACGAAAATCCTTACGATCCGCGTACACAGGCGTACGTTCAGCACTATTGTCCGGGCAGAGGTACCGGCTTGCCCGCATTACCTTACCAAGTCGATGTACGAAATGCAAGAACCAAATATTTGGGAGTCGAGAGGGATTGTGCCAGTAGGTGTTAAAGCCCCCGTTTTTTGACCTTTTGTGGTCGAAACTCTTAGATAACATTTGATATTTCCTCTTTCAGATCCGTCAATTCGTAGACGTTGATAGGAACAGGAAAAGTATCGTGAAGTTTTAAGAATAATGGAAAATTGCTTTTACTAGTCTGAATTTTTGATTTTGAATAAATTTTAATGTGAAAAGAATATTTGGTTTTATACATTTTGGATAGCAACCACGCACCACATAATTTGTGGTGCGTGCTGATTTTTCTGATGAAATCGGCATATTTTAAGTTAAATAGTTGCGGACGGGAGTTTGAGCTTGACAATCAAAGTTTGCGCTGTAATCCCAATACACAGGGAGATAGAAGTCTGCATTTTTATTTACAGGAGTACTGAAATGCTAAAGCAGTTTTTCGAGTTATAAACGTTAAAGCAAGTTAAAATTTTCATTATAAATATATTTTAATTTAAAGAATGTCACATAGCCTCACATTATCACTTGTTTTTATTAGACTATTAAAAAGATTGTTTACTACATCTTTCTCGGCAAACAGTTTCTCTTGAACAAATTTTTTTCAACTTTGTATGAGCAAGTTGCCTAGTATTCCCCAAACGTTAAAGTCAAAGTCAAAAGCATTACATTTAATACTTATCATTTTACATATTTTTAAAGAATATAAAGCTGATTCTAAAGAGTAAACATATAAAAAACTTAATGGCCCATATGGCTCTCTCTTCCCAGACATTAGAACAGCTTAAAATTCGAAAGGATCAGTTGGCATGATATCGTTTATTTAAATCTGTCTTTGGCACCGTCACCTAGGGGAAGCTTTTTTTATCTCAGTACCTACGAATTGAGCATGATTGGACAGTTTTTCCAAGGAAAAATGAATGAAGTCGATATAATTCCCCTGATGTTGAAAACATAACTTAGATATAAATAATATGAAACTGATGACTTTCCACAAGGTTCTTATCTTCAGCCTGTACTGTTTGTCACTTTCTTTTCCGTTTTTTTCTGTAAAAGCTATCACAGAAGGTTTGAGAAATCTCGCAATACATCTTGTAGGGTCAGGTTCCAGTAACGCCTTAAACTTAAATAACACCGCAACCGAATTCCTATAAACAGCGCATGACGACCCTAAAATCACAAATTTGCTGCCTAAACACACGTCAAATAAAGTGAGACCCAAAGCGCTTTATATAATGAAACATTATAAATTTTCTAAGAAAAAACAAGAAGCGAATTCCACACTACATAACTACTGAAAAGAATTACTGGCCCAAGCTAATCGCAAAAAAAACTCAAGGCAGCAAACCCCGCATTTAAAGGTCGCCTAGCTGCATTCCGCTGAAATTTTCAGAGATATCTTCTCGCTTACCGAGTCTCGCATGAGTCTCATATAATGCAATGGCCCGAATCACAATGCCCATAAGGAAAAGGTAAACGCATGTCCACCCTGCTACATGCAGATCAACAGCGAAAAGAAAGCGAAGCAACAATAGCTCTCACTGAAATAAAATTAGGTTTCTTCCCAACGTGGTGCAACGCTCCTTTTTAAACGTCTTTTAACTAAAACGGTTGCTCTATTTATGCTCGAAATGCAAGGAATTCTTCACATCCGTAGACAAAAATCTTGTCTTCCTTTAGCTTTTCAACATAGGAAAATAAGCAGGAATAAGCATAATTAGGCATTTCTAATTACTTACCCCAGAAATGAAGCGTCGTCATGTATGAACAAATCACCACCAACTATCCATAATGATGTTAACAATTGATACTTTTCTAAAACCTGCAATATCGATGCACTCCTTGCTATAATTAAGAGTTGTTCGAAACTAAATAAATTCAGATCACGATATTCGTTTTTTCGTTCCCGCAGGCGGAAGTTTTTTCGTTGTTGCTTAGGTCTGCCAGGCCTTGCTATTTACTGTCGAGGAAGCGTTTCCCCTGTATGCAGCCGTCTTCTTACTTTTCAGGTCCTCTGGACGAGCAGAAGATGATTACACACAGCCAAAATGCGTCCTACACTAAAAGCAAAATCCAAGCGGATTAAAGCAACAGCTACAAAAATCAGATCAATGTCTCTATTTTCACGTTTTAGAAATGTAAACATTGGTTTGGTCCTGGATAACAGAATAGTTATCAAAGCCTGTATGCTCTACGAAAAAGATTTTTCGTGAATTGAGTACCACCCTAAATACCAACATTTGCTCAATTGACATAGAAAAAGCATTCGATCATCGGTTTCTTTATTCTCAATCTGGTTAGAAGGACTCAAACATATGTTGCTTCAGGCTCAGAGCCCGTTCCACTGAGTCACATAATCTGGCAACGAACCTGGACATTCTCGCAAGAACCTTCTGCAGAGTCAAAAGCAAGCACATTTTCAGAAGCTATTGATGCTCACTCCGCAGTTCCATTGGGCTCAATCCTTGTACCAGATCTGTTTATTTTTTTTGTTAATGGTGTGCACTCAAATAGTTATCTGTTTGCTCATAGGAACAGCACAAGCCATATATTGTGTAAGCGGATGTCATAAATTCTGTTAGCTGATCCTTGGGCTCCCTAGGTTCGTTGGTCTTGCTAATCGAGTTTCTCGGCAATTGCTTGAAAAGAGCTTTACTCAGCGATGCAAAAGCGAAATAATATGGTTTTGCAATGTTTGCCGAACAAGGCATCAACCTGCTCTTGCAAAGAGAGTAAAGCAATATTTTTTTCGAAAATTTATATAATAAGAAATCTTTTAACTAAAAAATGTTTCGATAATTAATAGATTATTTAATAATTTATTTGAACATCTATTAGTTATCAAGAAGTCTATCCAAATAGTACACGTAAAATTCAACTAGTATCCCCGGAAAGCACTTGAAAATGTCACTAGAAATTTGGCTGCGTTTTCGCAATTGCTGTCAGGCAACATTATTTATAAAGGTTGAAAGATTTTCATTTAGAAGAAACAAACAAGACCTAAACTTGCAAACTTCTTCTATGTGTGAGACACGATATCCTTGCGGTAGAAATACAAACCTTCAAGGAAATATTATTTGTAAGACGAAGAGGAGCTGTACAAGCTGTCTTCCTTAGTTATTAGAGTCAGCTGTAGTGGCAAAAAACAAAGGAACAAGGAATAAATGATAAGCTAAGAATTACCAATTAACTCGATGCGTAGATTACTTAAGGGAGAGAGTTCATACGAAAATTTGTGATAGGTAACGCAAAAATCTTTAACTTTAAAGCCGTTTCCGTTTTTACTCCTTTTAATTTAACCCCTTAACTGGATTGACGCTAGCATCAACACGAATTAGATAATTAATAAATGCTCATATTATACTTTCAATGAAAATATAACACGCTCACGTCCATTTTTTTCTTCAATTATTTTGAATTAATTTCCATTTTTTCTTTCTTTTATCTACACCGATAGTAATTAGTTCCAAATCATTGGCATTTCCCTTTCGTGCGTGTTAAACTATAAAAGACGGCAATAAAACAAAACATCATTTCGAGTCGAAGTTGTTTTCAATGACGCTATCACTAAAAATATATATAGTTCGATGTTTTGTGTTAAGTGTGAAAATCCAGAGACGGGACTCAATCTAAGTTCAATTTCCTTTACACAAATAGTGTACATTGTTGCTATAAATAGCTGAAAATTTATTTTAAATCTAGATTTCATTTCGTAACGCATTGTATTTTAATCATCGATAAGATATTCAGCCAGAGCCTATATTTAGAGGTCCACTGATTGACTTTTGTTGTTAACAACAATAAAGATATCGATTTTCAATTTGTAATAATTATAGTGACATTTCAGATTCGCCTATTGTTTATTTCGATTGTTTTTTTTTTTTGAAATTTTTTTGAAAAGGAAATTGCAATTAATATTGCCAATTCTAGACTGGAGACATGAGTAAGTAGCAAGACATGTGCCTAAATATAGATCTTTGCAGGGAAATAATGAATGAAAAGCGAACTTGGTGATGGATGCATGTTGAGAATGAAGAATTCTTGGATGGAACGACCAGGTTTTAATGATACAAATAAAATTACATTTAAGTACGATGCTTAATTGTAGTATTCAGATACAATTAATATTGTTTCTGGTCGGAAGTTTGCAATCCTAATTAAAATTTAATGCTGCAATTACAGCAGTTAATTGATGAAAACTCTTCACTTCAATCAATTATTTATTTTAGACCACTGCTCGTCCATTCTGTTGTGATGCATGGAAAATATTCAAAATGATTCAATTTCGGTCATTGACTGAAAAATTCGTTGCTGGCTGAGTTCTGCGTGTTCAGAAGCTGAGGGCCAAACTTACCAATGTAAAATATATAAAATTCTTTTAAATTCTGTGCTGGTACTTGTCACTCCTCACAAAAATCTGATCTATTCGCAGTTTGGTTGCAGGTGATGAAAATGCGAGCCCCGCGCAATGAATCAAATTCCAAGCCCTGACGCTGAATTTGACCAGAACTGAACTGAAATCTGTACATCCTTTATGTTTACACAGCTTCAAAAAAAAACGCAAATTGGCCAACGATCTTCCAGAAAACTATCTATGAAAATATTCTTTCGCCTCAGGCCACACAGGATTCCTCAAATCCAGCGGAAACAATAGCGAGGAAAAGGTACGAACCGAAAAATATCATTTGAAACGCAATCGACAACAGTGCAGCAAAAGACAGCAGCAGTCTCCGGCTCATGGAACTTGCTGAGGAAGCTTAAAAACCTATTCGAGGGCGTAGTTGTCATCGGCCTCCGATGTTGATGCAAAAGAAACTACAAGAAGTCTCTGAAGGTTGGTATAAACCTAACCACCGAGAGCTATCAAAATCAAACTCACGAACCTCCAAATCTAATGCTGAAGCAATTATCTGAACAGCCTTGCCCACCACAACGGACGAAAAATCTGAAAGTTCACTAAAATACTGAAGTGCAAACAATCTTCAATCTTCTTCATCTTGCGATCTTCGACATACCTTGAAAAAAGACAATGGTATCCAAATTTATTCACGTGAAGGTAAATTAAAGTTACCAGCTAAGAATTTTTATGGTTATCACAATATCTCCCATAGAATTACCAATAATGTCACAGAAATAATGGGAGCTCACTCACTGCAAACCATAACGAACAATGCCAATTTTTCTCCTGAACCACTCATAAAAGCCACAATTCATTTAGCAACTATTAAATTTGGAAAGAGCACGCCCCTGAATTCGATCAAATACTAATTATAGCGTTCAAAAATCTATCGAAATAAGTACAGTCAACGAAAAAAGGATGAATACGGCCTACCTAAAAATTTTACATTTCCCAAATTGCTAATAACATGCAAACGTTAGCAACATCCTTTCAACTCTTGGCCAATAAAATTATTGCCGGTGCGTGGAAAGCATTTTAGAAGTTATTTCTAAGAATTTTCACTGAATTTGTGGAAAAATTAGCATGCTCCATTTTTCCGATTTTGAGTTTGGTTTCAAGAATAACGGGATCTACAAGAACAACAGAATTTCTTCTAAACAGAATTTGTGCAACAGAACCACCGCTACTACGTGTTTCTATGGCAAAAAATTATTGCCGGACAAGCTGACCATTGATACTCAATATTCCTATGATAACATTTGGTCCACTATATAAGCTCGAACAAGACAACACCTCACCATGCTTCCACAAACTGATTTCATACTCTCTGAAACATAAGAGACCCCAGATTGAAGCTGTATGGTCAACATCAACTAAACACCTTTCCATGCTGGTGTTCCACAAGGCTCATGATTCAGTCCCACACTTTTTAATATACACACATCCATTTAATCTACAAGCCATGACAACGTGTAGCCAACGTGCCAACGTGTAGCAATTGCGGACACCTGATTCTACACTTGTGGCACAAACCATAGCTTTAGCTTCGCTAATCCAAAGGGACTGCTAAAAAAATCTGCCAGTACTTTTCAAGGTAGGAAATGAAAATTAATCGAACGAAAACCATGGCAATCTTCATAGAAAAATCATGAATTCCACTTTGCTGGCAGCAAAAACTAGATCTTATCAACAGATCAAGAAGCTTTCCATTTGTTATGGATAATTGATCCGTAATCCCCCAATTCAGTTGAAAAAATTAAAACAGAAGTTCTAGGATAGGTTCAAAATCATTATATCACTGACTCCAATCTGCAGCATACGTTCCGAAACTAAAATGAACAAACAAAAACAAATATAAACATCGCTCAGCTTTTCTTCCAAATTGTTTATATTATTAACAACATTTAATTTAGAACTTAAGGTACGAATACGGTCTAGAAGGTGTAAAAATGAAGATTGAGACATTTTCTTTATAGACATAAACTTTATTAGACATAGCAAAGAACGTTTTTTCAAATTTGCATGTTTAATGTATAGAAAAAATGTTTTGTAGACATTTAGATATAAAACATTTCTTTCCTTTTAAGATGGCGCATGTGTCAAGCGATTCAAAAAAGTTGTGGTAAGATCACAGGTTAGTCACGGAATGGGCACGGCTGAAACAAAAATTCCACCGGGGCATTCAAAAAGAGATAGCCTTACGTGACAATTCACCAATATTTGTCAAAAATGCAGAAAAAATGACGGTAAAAAGAGGGTTTCAAATATCAGCCCATTGTTGCGTTTTTTCATTTGTCAAATTTTTGTGTGGCATTTTCATTTCGAAAAATAGTTAACTGTCATATCGTGTCATTAATAAAGAAATTGTCGCAAGGTTTATTCCAATTTGGCTGTGGGAATTCGGAGCATTACTAGCGGCCAGTTGAATTAATGTCATTTTGAGAGAAAAGCGTTTGAAGTTCTGATAGTCCACGCAACGAGTGGAAACGTAGTCAGCTATATTATGCTTTAACTTTTATTTTCTTTTCGAATTTCTATGTAAAAATTTTAGGATATGATTCTTGATACTTGAGGAACTCAAAAAATGAATAAAAATCGATTTTTTGAAATTTTTAGACCATACTGGAACCTTAACTGAAGAAACACTCCTTGAAAGACGCTTGGGTACAAATGAACCGAATTAACAACAAAATGTTTGGCTTATAATCAGCTTAAGCCTCCTTCAATTTTCACAACGAATTTGTTGCCACAATGTCAATTTGGTCAAAATCAATTTATGAAGAGTTAAATTAAGGATGAACTTCTGGAAAGTTGCCTTAGTTCAAATACGCAGATTCAGCTTTGAGTCGCTCAGAAAAACTGAGTATTAGCGCATTACTGAAATCACGGCATTGGTATCTTTTTCCATTTACAATTAAGGATTTTATTCACTTTTTAATATGTTATTCACTTGCTAAAAATATTGGCATGAGTATCGGTCATGGTACTAAGTATTTCGTGATGAACTACCACAGTTAAAAGTTGAATGATGCCTTCGGAAGCAGTAAGGCTGGATTGAAAGAAAGAGGCGATTTCACCGAAGTAAAGTGGCTCGAGAAAGCAAGAAATCCGCACTTTGAGTCAGGACTTGCAGGACAAGGGTGAATTTATTATTTTTTGAGATATGCGGCAAAAATTTCGTACGAAAAAAACTTAAAACGCGTCTTTTTAAATAAACATTCGCTATTTTTTATTATTGTTTAATATTATCTTATAAAACGAACTGTCGAAGTTAAAAAGAAAAATAACCTGAAAGCTAGGTATCAACCAATATCTGTTAAACAAGTGAAATTTGTCATTTTTCATTATGTGACCAAATTTCGTAAGGATAAATTTAAACACGTTTTTTCAAACACACTTTTCGATGCTTGGCATCAAATTGTAGAAAACCTAACCGGGCGATTCCGTTCAAAGTTTGCACACTTATTCGTTAATTGTTTAACAAAAGGAACAATCTTAAAGTTGCATATTCAGCACTTTAATAGTAGAATGGTCCCTGAAAAGTAAGGAAGTTTAACCATGCCACCTAGAGTACGTAACATGACTCTTTTTTCAACGTGCATGCCATTTTTTCATTACATTCATTAATTGGTCCAGAAAAATTCCGAATGAAAAGGATTTTCTCAATCGTACTAATTGCTCTCCAGTCTTTAACGTTTCAAAACTATGATTAATCATTTTCATATTATATTAAAGTCCTTCTTCTGCTCTCATAAACTACTTTCATCTTTCTTGAGTCATAGAACACACCAGGCTAAATTTCGCGTGTCAATATCTACTATGAAAACTCTCCATACGGGCGTTCTACAGGGTTCGTAATCCGGTCCTACACTTTTTAATGTATATACATCCAACATACCCACAAACCAATGCTGCCAGCTTGTAGTATTTCAATAAGAAACTGTTTCTGTAACACCTGTTTCTATAAGAAACTTCGCCTTTTTTTCATGTGTGACAAAGGTTCAAATAATTATTATTTTAGTACTAGTATATATTAATTGCATTATATAAATAGTAGGATTGTGACAAATCACATAATTTGTTCCCCGAGTTTTACCGCTCTAAAACTTGATTTTCTATTGTTGAAAGTTAAAGGCGATTAATGTCCTGAGTCCGGAACTCCCAGCGGCAGAGGGTTCGTAAGGTAATCTACTAAAGCACCAATCCTGTCACCCTGTTAGGGGTCATCAGGTTAGAATTGTTTGACATATTACATTTGGCTGAGCCTCTTTTTTACTACTTAGTTGACTAACTACCAGTCGTTAGTTTAGTTAGTGGTTAGTGGTCTTTTGGTTAGTGGACTATCTTCCTAACTCAGACGGAGCAAAAAAGGTAGAGGTTACTTTGGAAACTATCTCTCCCTCTGCGTCAAAGAGTAGTCCAGGAATCCTTTCTTCGTCAGAATAACCATCCGAGCATAATGTGCCTCACGGTTCTATTTGCCAATTGATGACATAACATTCAACAGGCTTCCCGGAGAAAGCGCTCACCATCTGCATTTGAAAAAAGTATGATAAGCGTCGTCCAAGCTCCTCGGCCAAAACAGACAGTGGACAGAGTACGTTCTTTCACTTTCACTTTCTAAGAAAGGAAATACCCATTCCATAGGAGCATCTGAGATCGGTCGCCCCAAATCTTCGACTAAGGTCATAGCCTCACGTTGCAACTAAGTCGCGCCGTTCACCTACCCCGCGTCTTACGCTCCCAGCTGTTCTAGCACAGATTGCGAGTCTTAGCCACTTCTTGCGTTGGTCCTCTCCTGTTCATTATTTCGAGGCTAGATCACGCTCTCCTGCTAAAAGAATGATAGCTGCCAACCCTTAAATTTACAATCAATGTTGGTCCTGAGACGGGTCAATAAGCAGTCTTTCAAAACAATGATTAGAATACTTTGCAAACAGAATGATTCCTCAAAATAAATTGAAAGAATATCCTCGATCATGGCGCTTATTTTTGTTTCGAATTGTGCTCATATTTACCTTTAACAATTATAAATAAACTTAAAAGATCAAAGGCACAAGGAAAATAAAGCCGATAATAACATTCGGTTAGGAGGATGAAAAGACAAAATTAGGCAAAGTCAAAAATAATTCAGATACAATTTTATAGATTCAAAGAAATTTTTAATTTTCAAGTTCCAGTGAAATTCCATTAGCGTTTTCTTCTCCCAACTGCCTACTGTCAATCAGCTTTGAAATTTTCCTACGCGAAAATAAAGTTTATCGTTGGCTTAATCATTATTTCGCAACTATTTTCTGTCCACACGTCGAATTTTCCGCGTTTTTATTGCGTCCTTTTGCCATTCTCCCTCCTTTTGAAATAAAGTACTCATTTAAATTAGAAATAAATATCAACTACGTCTAAATATAGTGCAGCTGTATCTGTTTTTAGACCTAAAGGCCGACCATGTTATCCACGATTGTGAAAAGTTCGCGTGTGGATAGGATGCACACATGTCCGAATATATATCAGGCGTGTGTTTCAACTGTACATATACACATGTAAATTTCCTGCTACGTTATTTCTTTGCCTGCTTTATCCTCCCTGCTATTTTGGCCGTTGCTCGTTTCGCTCCCAGCTCTATTTTTAACGTCAATCGGTATAGAAATAAACATAACATTTGGCGTTGTATGTCAGAATTTCACAATTATGTTGGTGTAAGTGGCGCTTAGTTTTATGGAGAAGATAACGAATGGTTTTCTAATAAATACTTATGAAAAAGAAAGGAGTAATAAATTAATATAATGATGCGTATGTAGGTTGAGAGCACGCAATATTATGCAAGGACTAGCGTCACATGTGATAGTTCACATCAGCTGATCGAAAATTTCGAGAATGTGTTTATTATCCTTTTTTAATAGCCATAAGCCACCATCCCGCCAAAATACCACGAAATTTCTGAGCGGCGTTCCAAATTAATTAAGCGAGTTCGTTTATTCTTAAAGCTGCCGCTAAATTATTAACTAATTGAAAGATAATTACCATGTACACACACATGAATATGTGGAATTCCAGTGAAATATAAAACCCTAACAGCGTCTTCCCGATATAATTAATTTGATCAATTCGGGGCCAGACAAAGTTAATTAATTTATTAGTTTTGTTTTGTTTCGCTGCGTTTTTCAATCCAAATTCACTCTTCCTATTAAAACATGGGTGATTGAACTGGAAAAGACTTATTGTTGTGCTATGGAATTTGTTGAATATATTGTCAAAATAATTTTTTCTCAAAAAAATAAAATATAAATCTGTGTCAATGTAAGCCTTGACTATCTTCTGAATTGAATTGATTTGTTTACAACCGTCTAGCGTGACTGATTCGTTACCAGGTGGTGCAATATGCCCAACAGGAACTGAAAATCCATAATGGAAATCAATTTAATTGATTGAAATCAATTGAAACCAAAAGACGGTCTCAACTAGTCACGCTTACCGAAATGACGTTAGTAGCCATTTGCGTCAACCTGATCCCACGCGATCACGAGGTTTTATTTGTTTGAATTCTATCGATTTTAACATTAATTTTTCTGTGTACATTTTGTCAACAAGCAACGCTTAAAGAAATTGTTTATAAGCTAACGACAATTCGCGACATATGTGAAGTGTAAGAAATTTGTGTATATCAATTAGTATAATCAAGACAAAAACGCGAACAGGTACTCGACCCATCGTGTTGACCAGACATTTTCCCACAGCCACCCTTACAGCGTTAATTATTGAAAAAAAAAATACGACGAAACTGCAATTCATTTGCACAAGTTGCTTAAGAAAAGGAAGTAAATATTTAATCAGTAGATCTTCATATTTAATTAGTGCTAATGCAATGAAACTGTTAAAAGTTAGTGCTTACGCTTGTTGAATTAGTTGGCAGTTAACGTCTTTCAAATTAAATGTTCATGGTAGTGGTTTTCGCCAAACATCCTATTCCGTTGTGGTGGTAGTTTATTCAATTTTGCCTTACGAATATTTGAAAGTGTCGAAGCCACCCACTCAGCACAGAGACGACCGTTGAATGCAAAAAATAAGCTTTGTTCGGGATGAGACATCAAAATATCCTGCAAATCTTGAAAACAATAGACCTTAAGGATACCAGACTACCTAAGACTATACATTGTTTTCTGTGGAAGAGGATATTTGCTAACTGGGAGACCCTAGGAGTTGAGTATGTTTGGGTATGTTAGCCACTAACCAAAACAGTTTGAAGTTCGTCAGCATTCTTATTCCACATAATTTTAATGCAGCAATTATCTGCGCTATGTCCTTTATTCATTCTCTCTTATTTCATCTCATTTCAATCCACAAGAACGTATTTTAATGAGCCCACTAGCTATTTTGTGCGCACTCTTTTCTGAAATCACGTTTCTCAGTTCCGTCTAAATCCTTTTCATTCTTAATATGTGTCTTAATATCCTTTTCATCCTATTAAATGGCAATTTCAAGGAACATTCAGAAGCTTCAATGTTGTCCATATTATCATTCACGAATTAGGGATACGATACCATGATTTTTTTAATCGAAACTGCTTGCACACCCTTCAAAATATCTGATCAAGGCTCAAAAGTCTGAGCCTGGATCAACATTTTCAAGAGGTTGTGAATATTTCCGAGTCCAATACAAGTCTCTTTGAAGAAAGCCCGTTGCTAGTTTTTGTGCATACTCGTCTTCCCTCAGATTTTACTTTCCTTTTATTAACAAATTTGACATATTTTATTAACAAAGCGATTTGTAACAATTTTTGCATTCGATTTTGGATAAGAAGTTTACGATATTGAACTTAGTATCACGGAAATTCTCTCTTTGTTTGACAAATTCTATGAGATGCCTTAATTCCTGCATAAAACATAAGGACTAGTTTCTTAGGCTATGAATGCATTCATTATTTCTTTTTCGACTGTCTTATTTTGATATCACTGCTTCATCGCTTGTCTGATGAATATTTTCAGTAATAGCGTCGTTTGTAATAGGTTGACCAATTAGTTCCCTTCTGTAGTAGCAGATTTCGATTGATTGAGTAAGGAGAATTTGTATGGAGAAAATTCCCGTAGGCTGTTTGGAGAGCAACGTAAGTCTAGTACGAAAAGCTAGTACAGAGAAACTTATTTCATCATCAGTTTTTACAACCTATTCATCTATTCAAGACCCATTGATCCTGCTGTATTTTATTCATTATCTCGTCTTTAATGTGTTTGACATCGCTTACGTCACCTCGTTTCCGGTATAAAGGGCGTCTTTGACAGTTTTACCAATTATTTCTCTGTCTCTCTCTCTCTCTCTGTTATTTTGTCGCCTCGTTCCCGGTATAAAGGGCGCCTTTGACAGTTTTACCAATTATATCTCTGTCTCTCTCTCTCTCTCTCCGTTATTTTGATTCGAAATTCATGGGTTGAATAACAGATTCTTAATTTAAAGAATGTCCACGGATACCATTTGAAGGGCAACGTGAGTCTAGTACAAAACAGTAGAACAAAACCACTTCTTCTATAGTCTGGGATTTGTTTTTCCTTCTATTCTTATAACGGTGCTACACCCTACTTTATTTATTTAATTGAAACCTTATTATGTACTTTTGCCATTTTTGTCCGATTCGGATGACCGATGAAGTTTTTCGGTAAATTTTTTTTGCGATATATCTACAACTTTCCTTCTTTTTTTTGCAGTCCAAATTCTTTGACCGGGAAAGAGAGTTTTGATTCAAACTCAAGGGAGACCGTTTTACAAGCAAGACAGTTCTAGCACAAAGTCAATACAACCCATTTCTAAAGACGTCTAGTACTAATTTTCCGTTCTAAAGCTGTAACGGGTTCGACGTCTTTATTCTGTTGCATTTCGTCTTTATGGCTTTATTCTGTTGTATTTTATTCATAAACATATTTTCAATACATCCTACATCCCTTGCCCCAACTGGTCTTCGATGAATATTTTCAGTCATAAGGACGTCTTTGACAGATTTAACAATTGGTTCTGTTTTCTAGTAGTAGATTTTGGATCATTGAATAACGCGATTTGAATTTTAATGGAGTATACGGAGGCAATTTTCGTGTAACACAACTCTAGTACTAGCGCTAGTACAAAACCGTTTGTTTCAGCGTCGGGATATAATTTTACGTCCTAAGACTGTGACAAAGTCGAAGTATTTATCGTTTTATTCTGTCCATTAATTCTTCCCTAAAATGATTGACATCGCTTGTCTGACCTAGTACCTGATGAGTATTTTGCGTAATGAATACGCCATTGACAGGTTTGTCAGTTAATTCCTTCTTGGGTAGAAGTTTTTGACTAATTGAATAATGGGATTTCGATTCAAAAAAAGTCCCCGGAGACCATCTAAATGACACCCAAATTCTAGGAGAAAACACTACAACATAATTTTTGAGTTTACTTAAGCAGTTAAGGCTCAAACAATCGAAGGACTACGAAAATCTAGTACAAATTTATTTTCTACACCATTATTTACCGTTTCATTTGAGGTGTACCAGCTCATTTGTTGAACTGTGATAAATCTAGATGATTTGGTCACAAGTTGATAACTTCTTATATTTCCGCATTGACGGTGGTGAGCATTCACACGAAGAGCATTAATCATGCAGCCAGGAATATTGGGAAGGGTAAAAAGACGTTTATTTTGAAAATTGTTGGGAATAGTATACGGAGAAATGCGAGTTTGTTAATAAATTTGTACAAGTCTACGTTATGTCTGATAATTGTGGTGATGCATCCAGATCCAGATTTTCTCTCGTGAGAAATCATCCAAATATATGCTGAATCCGTTGAAATGTTCTCAACGTATTGCCCCAGTTAATTTGTCATTTTTCGGAGAAAACAGTTTCTAATATGATTTTCTGACATTTATTCAATTTTCTGACATTTTTCGGAGAAAACAGTTTCTAATATAGAAGATGGTTCAAAGCATCGAAACTTCAAACCGGGACGAAACCACTGTTAATTTTTCAACGTTTTTGCGAAAAATTATTGCTATAATACTATGTATTTTTTGGTGTATTTTTTTTGATTTTTTTCGTAAATATTTTATATTTTTTCAAATGTTTCGAGTTTTTCAAAAGTTTCGAGTTTTTCAAAAGTTTCCTCAGCATTATCAGCACAAATCTGGGAATTTTTAGAGGAAAGATCAAAATAGTCCTGAATGCAACGTTATTTTTCAACTGTGATATAAAGTTTTCGGCGGTCTAACTATGCACCTGGCATCATTTTAGCTCGCAGATGATGGGAGCTCACGTGTCATAAAAAGTGTATCTTAAGATAATTATTCACCAGTCATGGATCGCCATTGACGTTTTATTCAAACCAGCTTTAGGGAATCCGGTAGGGATCCTATCAATGCAGGGTCCCAGATATAAAATAAATCCCCTCAAATCTTCTCTTTGACTCATTCAAGTCATTTTTTTGAAAAAAAAATGCAGCTAAGCAGAGTCCAAAGTTTGCAAATTTTGAATCAGGGCAAAGTACTTGTCAAAATTTGAGGCAAAGTTTTGCAGGCTCGAATGCGGAGGGCGTGTCTCCAATTTTCTTTGGTTTTAACAGAGTAGTATATCACTACACGGCCTCGCCCCACACTCATTGTGACGGTTGGTTGTCTTTAGTACATAAGCTTTGATTAGAATAACAAAACGGTTCTGAAAGCGAAATTTTCAAGACATTTACGATTGTACTGCCTCGAATCTGAAGGGTATGTTCACCTCTTTCTTTGATTTTAACAGACTTGTGTGCAATCAGTACTTTCCTCATAGCAGAATTCATTACACGGAGTAAAGTCAAAGCTTAAAAATAATGTAACTACATGCAGCGCTTACCGTCACGAGAGAGTTCTTTAAGACAGAGATAGCAAACTCCAAGTTTAAACGAAGGCTTTAAAAGAATTGTTTTTATCTTACAGCGAAAACGATAGAGCATTTTTTTAATCCATATAAAGTTCCACTAATTTTTGTCGATTACCCCTTTTTTCGGGAATTTTTTTGAGGTGCTTGCTTTATTTCTTGTTAAGCTGTGGCATTAAACTGCAAAGCGTTAACACTCAGAAAAAGCACCACCAAGAGCAAGATACCTGTAAACCATGTTGTAGATTACGTGAGCTTTCAGAGACGGAAAGAAATCGCAATGGCTGCCATTCTGACCTTAAATGTAAGTGCGAAATATTGTTTCCGGTATTTATGTGTGAATACAAATGTTAAGAGAATGAAAACCCCACATGCATCTAGACTCCCGTTAAATCTTGAAGATTCGAGATTTAAGTTTAGGACTCTTCTAGCGCTCTCGAATGTTCTAGGGCTAATTAATAGTTTCACGGTGGTCATTGCATAGCGATATATAGCGCTAAAACTCTCGGGTAACTTGTTTCTGAAAGAGAAAGAAAGAGCACAAGATTGATATTCGTTTTGTCTTTTCACGCAAAAGCTATTTGAAAGGTTTTTTGTGTGCCGAAGAGAAAATTCACCTATACAAATAAAATTCCACTTATTTTGGTCGAATATCGCTCGATCGTGAGTTTGCCCGAGGTTTTTGGGGGTGGTTAGTTGTTACACTGCTGCTGTATATGCTGCTTGCATGAAGCAACCAAAAAAAAACGAAGTCCGTAATTTTTTAATGAAAATCGTTTCTGAAAATATTCTCCATTAAGATCACTTTTGCATGCGTTTACACCAATTGTCAAGACATTTTCTACTATCTGTGTAAACATCTTCAAAACATAGTTTTCGAATGCTTCAACTGTTTCTCCGGGCATTCGTCGTCCATGCAGTGTATTGTTGATGTATTGGAACAAGTAGAAGTGGTTGAATGTCAAATCAGGACTATATGGTGAATGACGTTTCAATTCGAAGTTTTGACCGATCAAAAAATCAGTTGTTTGACAAGAGCGAATCGGCCCGAATTATCAGACGCTGTTTGCTTTGTCTTGTAATTGCATCAAATACTTCAGCCATACAAATCATTGTGTACTTTTGAGAATTAATCGTTCAGTGTTCCTGGAACTGTCACTACAAGATCAGTGGGTCTATAAAAGAACATGCGACCATTTGCAGTGCTTCTTACAAGACCTACTTTTGTCGGGTTCGGCTCGTCTCGAAAGACCTACAGGGTCGAATGATAATTCGCTTCATGCTCATACTCATGAATCGATTATTTGTCACCTGTCACAATCTTAAAATGTCCTTTGAAGCACAGCTTTCGAGTTTTTTGAGCATTTCTCTACACAAATCGTTTTGAGTGATGGTCAGAATGTTTGGGATCCGATCTCATGTAATATTTTCTGTATGCTGGAGAAACTCATGTTCAGGAATGTTTCGACCTCGAGGTATATCACATAACGATCTTCGCTTATCATTTTACTGACTGCGTTGATGTTCTCTGCAAAACTCACTCACCTTGGACGACCTACACAAAACTTATCGCTGAGTGAACATTGACAACGATTGAATTCGTTATACCAGTTTTAACAGCGCTTAAAGACGGAGCTTTATCGACAGAAGTCGATGATTTTGACATTCTCTTGACAACCGATGACAATCTCTTGACAACTTAAGTCAATTTCTTGACAAGTCGGAAATTGTAGTAAATCATCGCCCGAAAATGTTCACAATGTAAATTTTTCTTCCCGTTTTTTTGGCCATTATAAGTTTTTCTAGTTAGTAAAACAAAGCAAGTATCGCTCGTACGCCAAAAAGTTTTGAATACTTGAATGTTAAAAAGTCTGAAACTTTACGAACAATGACAAAGGTTTGCTACATTACTGTTGTCTCAGGCCAGAAATATAAATAGCAACTCTCGCATGGCTGTCAATGTGTGGCAAATGTGCTCAAAGGAGTACCCAAACTATTATTTTTAAGAGCGTTTTTCTACCGCTCAATTTGAATTGAAGAACCATAAGAGATAGAATACACGCTTATGAATTGGGATTGAAGTTTTCACTACCAGGTTTCAAATGTCACAAAACAAAAAGCGACCCAATCTTGGCAGCACGTATGACTATTTTGAAAATGTCATATGTGTTCTCATGCTACCCCTATCGATATTCCGATTCATTGATCCATCCATGCTCTTCGCATACTAACTGTATGTATGTGTATGACTTGGCGGCAATGTAATAATCTGATGCGGGAATCGGTGCATTCTAGTTGAAAACAATAGAATAACCTTCTACAAAGCACGATTTAACAAAGCGTGTAAGTTTATGCTTCGCAAATGAACGTTGCCCACCTATGTAAGTGCATGAGTTGTGAAACGTATGACAATAATATTCCAGAAACAATTTCCATCTAGACTTGTATCTGCACAAACATCTATCAGCTGTAGTGCAAAGATACATTTTTGTTCTCCTCAAGATTGAAACTGATGAAATGTTCATTTTTTTTTTCTTTTCGTTTATTTATTTTTATGTCAAATGGAAAAAAGCTCTTGCAATCAAATCGACATTTAATTCTTTTCTGATGGCAACATATGTGCATATGTATATGTAGATTAGGCCAAGCCTTACAGTGGAGCCTAGACCCATTCGTCATATGGTCGACGAGCGGAGCGACTTCAAGGCTATCAAGCCGCTAGATAGCTTGCTTAGCTGCTAAGCTACTTGCTTACTTGCTTACTTGCTTAGCATGGTTTCTTCTTGGTGCTGAAATTTTCTGTGATTAATAATGATTTTGTATTTAATTACAAAGCAAACATGTATTACGTGGATGCATGTTTGACTTCCCGTTCGGAGAAGTGACTTTCAGATGGCACACGCTTTGTTTGGTTTAAGGAATGCTTTTCACAAACATGATGGCAATATGTCTCCCGGACTTTCCGCGTAGAAACACCGCGAACTTCGCTTGAATTTGCCTATCCTTGGTTGGAGGGTTTTGCTGCTATGGAGGCCGTCGTTTGTTATTGATTGTCCATAGGAGTGTTATGTTATGAAGTTAAATTGATAGTCGCCCGACGATTGAATATTGGGTTACTGCTTGACCTTCGATTCTAATTCATACAATGAAAATTAATACAAAGTGGGTTTTTGGAACATTTTTCCACCCAGATCGGTTCTATATGCTGAGATAGCAAAATCCGATCAGCCAGTTCTGAAAGTACGTGTCAAGTCGGATTGGATTTAAGTCAAGGTGGAGAAATAGAAGCAGAATCATGCTCAAGGCACAGACAACCAGTTCCAATATTTGGTCTGAAATTTTTCCTGGTCTAGACCATAGTTATGCTGGTTCATCTTGAAACTTCAAAAGTGACAAAACCCGTGGCCAAGTAGCAAATAGAGTGCTAATCAGTTGACTGACATCCGAACTCACATGGGACATTCTTCTACTTAATACAAACAGAACTACTCCACTTCCGTCCCGTACCAAATGTGGGCTTGTTGCGAAAATTCGATGCGCGAACTCAACGAAATTTGACCAATTAAAATTAATTTTCAACTTAAAGTATGTCCTATGTACCCGTTTATTTTAATTGAAAAGAATTTGCCATCAATTTATGCCGACTTTGATGACGCGATTTTAATTGTTAATATAAGAAAAAAATTTGTTATAACGATAATTGCCAGCACAAACAAACAATTTTTGTTTATGCTTCTCAATTGTGTTAATGTGCGAAAATTTCCATGCTGAACCATCATTTCCAAATGATCTTTGGTTTATTATGGAGTTGAGAAAGTTTGTTTTCACACCTGACGCTGATGAATAGAGGCTTTTGGAAGTATATCGGTCAGAACAGGGGCGAACCACATCATATGTAACAACGGCGCCAGCAATAAACATTTAGATAGTTATTAGAATCGTTCGAAAATGACTCATACAGTGAAGTGAAAGTTTGCATCGAGCTGAAATTCGCTGCGAAATTCCTTAGTCATATACGATCGTCTTCAGCGTGCCCACAGGATCTCTGCACAGTATTTCCAAATGAGTCCAAGATGTGTGTTAATTAGAAAAAAACCGCTTCATAGGCAACCTTTAAACTAAAGTTAAGCCCAGTCGAATCAGCACAATGATCTCTTCTCAAATGAAGTTGAAACACCTTTTCAACCACTTAACCCATAAAAACTCCTTGCCATCAAAATGCTACAAAACGATTCATGACCTCTGGTCAATAAATTTGTTATGATCTAACCACATTCCTCCTTGAGCTCAAATGAACTTTCAACAAGTCAATGAAATGAAATTCGTTTAATAGATTGAGGGAATAAAAATGCTATTGTAGATTTTCTTTTTTGCAATCTTTTCAACAGCCTTTGAAATCAATAGAAAGAAAATAAAATAAAGTGAACATATGTTACGAAATAGATGCAAGTGGTTCATTTGTTTTCTATCGATTTCAGACTGGTCGCAATAAATGGCTCCCATCAACAAACCAATAAAAATCCCATGCAGATCATCGAACAACAATTCCTGGGAAATGATTTAGGGTTTTCTAAGCAATTTTCATTGTCATCACTCTGGTCATGTAAGGATGCTGTGTCCTTATCCAGTCACTTCAGCGTGAGTTTTATCTCATCATTGCGTAAAATGTGAGTTAACTAAATCGCTTCCAGATCAAACCAGGCTAGATTACTTAAAATTAATTTTATAAATCGAAATTATCCTTGTTGGATGAACTTTCACATTCTGTAGGATAGCATAGGCAAGAAATATAGGTCAGTATGTAATGATTTTCACATATGAAACTAAAGTGCAGTATAATCCAAGCAATGGAACAATGCTTGGAAATTTTGAGGTCCTGTTTAATTTCTCATGAACTGTCATGGCCGGAGTTGTTAAGGTGTAGATATAAAGTAGAAATTCCTGTGTAGACACCAAAAAAGATTATTCGTAATGATTCCCATATATTTACTGATAATTCCATGTCCATAAAGACAAGAGGATAAAGTATTGCCAAAAACAGGATTGGCTTACCTACAAACTTCATTCACTTAAGTTCAGTTAAGCCTTGGCAGTATAATCCAAGCAATGGAACAATGCTTGGAAATTTTGAGGTCCTGTTTAATTTCTCATGAACTCTCATGGCCGGAGTTGTTAAGGTGTAGATATAAAGTAGAAATTCCTGTGTAGACACCAAAAAAGATTATTCGTAATGATTCCCATATATTTACTGATAATTCCATGTCCATAAAGACAAGAGGATAAAGTATTGCCAAAAACAGGATTGGCTTACCTACAAACTTCATTCACTTAAGTTCAGTTAAGCCTTGACTAGTTTGCTTAAGTAAAACTACAGAATTTACCATGAAAACTTTGAAAAACTCAAACGCATCAAACTGATTTCGGTTTTTGTGACAGTGAGCCTGATATTCGTGATAAATATCGAAATACTAGCGTAGACTGGAAAGTCAGTAAGATTAGCAGGAAAACGTAGTAATTGATCATGTTTCTGTTTTTGTCCTTCAAAGATAGTTCATTTGCCGAGCGGCAAAGTTTCCCCCACGGCTCCCTTATTTTTAAGTCCTTGTTATTGTACGATTTCAAAAACTCTTTAAAATAAGCATTCGTAGCAAGAAAAACTTCCTCATTCCACGTGAAGCGTTTACCTTTGAGCCCAGTCGTCTTATTTGTGAAACGAAAAGGAAGAAAAGGAAAAAAAGGAAAGAAAAGAAACGGAAAGAAAATGAAAGAAAAGAATGGAATTCCTGCGAGACTAGGACTGACGATTAAAAGGCATGTGGCAAAATATCGTAGCAAAATTCAACAAATCCAGCCTAGAAAATATAGAATGAAAGGATAACAATATTGTCGTGGTGAAGGGGTACTTTTTTATAGCTGAAACAACCTCATTCTCGGCGGAAATCGACCCAGTGTAATGGTACCCCGAGATCGTTCTGCTCGTGTACGGAAAGTTGACGGGTGTCCTCATGACTGTAAAAAAAGGAGCGATGGTTAAGACCTTCCTGTACAATAAGGCCATCTTTTCCTCCCTCAGAACATATTCATATGGAAATATTCATTGTTTCCACTACTGCTTCGTCTCTGACAGTAAACTACTCAAATTTCCTAAATACAATGGTAATTATACGCATAGGTTGCTCGAGAAAGGACACAAAGGCGAAAATACAGAAAGATGCGAGCGATTAACAGTCTCTTAAATATCATATTTATACACACTGATCTACATATATAAAAAAATGTAAGCTCAGAAAGCTTGTTACAGCGTTCTCTCCACTCATTAACGTAAATTCATTTAAAAGCTCCCTATCTTACAAAGCTCGGTTTTTCGCTGCATTGTCCTGATGACTATAACACCAATAATAGTTTTAGAATTGAAGCCATTTTTACGCTTAAAAATATCAAAATTACGATCAAAATATTTAAAAATGATTGAACGTCTTGCTAATTATGCTTGACAATTAACAAGGTCAGATCAACATAGCCCAACAAAATTTCCAGAGCTCATTAACAAAACTAGACGATAACATGCAGTAATGTGGTCCGGCAACAAAACAGCTGTTGGGCTAGCTACTGAAATTACCATCATTGTCAAATGCGAAGTTCAGTTGCCTTTGAACAGTCGATGAAGTAGTTCGTAGAGGTGCGGTTAGTTACGCGATTTTGACATCTTATTAGAAATATTGAACATGTGATATTCAACGAACTTGTTGTGTAGTTCAATTTTATTGTTGATTACAAAACTTTATTTCTAAATGAAGAATTTTTATCTGCTTCTTTGTGATGCCGCACCTAAGTGTAAGCTATTTTTTTAATAATGCAAACATAAGCTATTATCCGTGACTACCATCGACGTTCGGCTCACCCACATGAATGAACTTTGATGACCATTTCCTCATCTGCAACTGTTACCGCCCGGTAGATGCCCATCTACTGTGATGATCATCCTTGGCACTTTTGTGTCCAGATTTAAGCTAGCTTGAGACAGGGAACTAGAGGGAGAACTAGCGAGAGAGAGGAAGAAAGATAGCAAAAAGTCATATATACATCACGTATCTTCCTTCGCTTTTTTCGAAACCATCCAGAAATGCTTAATAAAAGCATGAAATTCGATGTTATTAATTGTTATAATATATCCCAAGAACTGTACAATCCATCCGTCTGGAAATTTGACAGCATTCCATAACCGATTGACGTTATCCGCCACTATAGCCATTTTGGATATGCGGGCCATAACTTACCCATTCTGCAGACTTTTCAATGTACCATTCCATAACATATAAATCAACACAACAAGCACAGTTGCAAGGACATCTATGAAACAATACGAGCTCATTGAATACCGTTGAAAAACAATGAGGACTGCCCTGGTGTAGTTCTTATGGGGATGTTTGGCTCATTGAAAATAAATTACTATAAAGTGAACATTCTTCAACTTCAGTGTGCTCTTCCTCATCTTTTCGTGTCATCTAGAAATTCTTTTATTTAAAAAAAAAATCTGCACTCATCAAGGATACTTTTAGTAACGATAATCTTTTTATATTGGGGTATGTCACTTGAATTTACGCTGGGAAATGTTGAATTAGACACATGGTCTTGTTATGCCATCCTGCTTGCCGCAATCAGGATCAGTTGGGTATTACGCAGGAAAAGGGGACTATTGCAACTCCCTAAGGGGTGTTTCGCTAAGCTAAAGTTGTTAAACTTTTCTTTCGAAAGTTCTAGAATTTGCAACATGGAAATCAACTTGAGATAGCTCTGCGAAGCCACCAGCTGTCCTCGGTCAGATGTTGGGTATTCCAGAAAAAAATGTCACCCTCAATCACATCGACGCTCATAAGCAACTCATTCAAGCTCATAAACAACTTGTTTATTCCTGAGGACGATTTGGTGAATCCCAAAACTGATTAGTCCGGCCAAGGAAAAAGGATGTCTGCAAATATTTTTTGAGAACTTTTTGGTAATGTACATTGAACTTTATAGGCTGGAAAAATTCTCTCTTCGGTAAATAAAATAAGCTGTCTGATTTGGATAAAATGATAAAATACTGTCATTTTGGAAGACGAAGTAAACTTAAAAGACAGCTCTTATCTTTGTTATGAATTTTTCGGTTGAAAGCCTAAGTAGTAGCCCATCGATAGACCTTTGAATAAAGTAAACAGGAAAGGTTACATTCGAAAAAAAGAGTTTATTTAGCTATTCTCTCTTTTTTAATGTACGTCAGATGATGTCATGATTGAAATGAAGAGGGTTGTGCTCAACTGATTGATGTTAAAAGTTTCTGGAATCAGTCATTAATTTAGATCTTTGGCAGCCTCGTTACTGTCACGATACTGCGATCAAGGATATTTGACTAGTTTCAAAGCTGAAAAACCTGCTCGAATTTTTCTACTCAACAGGTTCGCAAGCCTGCCTGTTGCATGAAACAGTGAAATTTCAAACTAACACAACCGGTTCACTGAAGACCATTCGAAGAACCGATCGTCAAAATTGCTTCAGGACGTGGAAATACTGCAAAGAGCATCTTAGTCGACAGAAAAGGATTGAAATTGTTCGGTGCATTCAATTAATCACTTTTTGTTTGAGATACTCTCTAAAAACGCATAACACGTGATCAGATTTAAGGATTAAAGGACCCATTGTAAACATCAATTAGCTTGGGAAAATTTACTGCTAAATACTACATGGAAAGATTTAATTTTGATAGAATAGAATATTTTTATGAAGTAAGTGGAAAATATTTGAAGGGAAATAAACAAAACTTATGCAAGTTACCCGAAACTGCTGCAAGTCTGAAAGAATTCCTGCGAGTCCTAGAGTAGATGTTGTTTTCTAAATTAACTAGCACCGATTGTCACATAAAGTATTCTGGCAGTATAATACTCTGTCAAATTTGCAGTTGACGATTTGTTAGACACTGTCTACAGATTGTTTGTGATTGAATTTGTTGCCCGGAAAATTGACAACACTATCGGAATTTTTGCAGAGTACGATGATCAGAAGAATGATATTGGTACGTGAACCGAATTTTCAACTGGGACCGCAAGGATCACTTTTGAAACACGTTTTGAGGTAGGGATTCACAGCGTGCATTCCTAGGATAAAGTGTTAGATAAATAAAGGATAAAGTGTTTTGAAAACAGGAAAGAGAATACGACAAAGGGTCAAAAAATCTAAAGTATGAGGTCAGTGAAATGGCAATAACTTCGACATCCATCATATTGTCTAGATCTTGAATCTATCGATTATGATTTATTTCCAAAAATGATAAAACGAAGAGATGAGATAATATCTTTTCTCCAAGTAAAGATTGGAATCAAATTTAGTGATGATGCGTAAGTTATGTCATCAATTTCATCCTATTTTGACGGTCAAGACAAATTATCGTTTTTTTTTTTGACGGTACCAGCAAGTCATTTTATGGTTGTAAAAATATATTAATGAAAAGGGAGAGTATTAAACAAGGATAATTTGTTTGATATTCCAGTTTGATATCCTTTTCTGTCAGTGCACAATATTTTTGATGTTCACCAATCTTCTAAATGTCCAAATTGTCTAGAATTTCGACAGAAAAACGATTTGACAAGGTTTTGCAAAATTGGGTTCTGTCGGATAAACAACAGATATATCATAGTGATTACAGATTAAAGTTACAAATAAATTTTGACCTAGGAAATTTGGATAAGCTAAGCAGGAAATTTGGAAGGATTGAGCAATGGTTTTTTGATTCAAATTTACGCACAATAATCCAGAACGAGAAGAGCAACAAAAGTGATAATATTTTTAAAACGATAGTTCAATGTGGGCATTTACGCTAGAGAAAGGTTTAAGGATTTTTTTGGATCAGAATATATTACATCATAAACAATATGGCAGGCGGAGCTACAAACCGGAGCTATTAGCTCCATTCTTCAAAAAGAAAAATTGAAATTTCAAAATTTGAACATTATTCATCAAATTTTTCATTGCAGCTTACAGTTCATAACAAGTTAATTGAATGAGGCTTTCATTCAAAAAACAACATTTGTATTAACGTATCAAAACTGGAAAAATAGGTACCAAACCATGTTAATATTGACACAGCGTAGCTACAACTTGCGCTTAAACTTCCAACAAACTCCCGAGCTAAGCTATTTTCAACCAAAATAAATTTTGTTTATACATGTATTGGTAAATTTTCTCGGAATTCAGCGTAAAAGAAGACTACTCCTCTCGAACCTATAGTGTGAAATTGCACTACACACATAAATCTGCTTGTACTTTTTCCGTCTCTTTCTGAGGAAAGTCGCCCGGCAGTGTTAACGCTTTATGAACTTAGACTATGCTAATGGTATGTTTGTCGATTCAAACTAAATATTGCTTGTCCCGAATGGACTACCTTCAGCTTTTTCATATTTTCTCACGCTTTAACCACTATAATTGTCCGACACAATATTTTCAGTCCTCGACCCAATCCTTGTCAAAAAAAGAAAACGCGACGAACCCGACAACGATAATCCCACGATCCTGAAAAGACCCAAACTTAATGAGCCTCGTTAACACCTAATTAACCAGACCTACCCCTCCGATAAAAGTTTCACATATAAAAAGATGGATACCGCGACAAAGACACCAGAACGAGCTGAAGATGGCTGTATGCAGCCGAAACGCGTCCTCGAGACCCACAAAGCAAGGCCCGGCGGATCCAAGCCACCCAGAGACTATAATTGTTGTTTTTGTATTTTATTTTCAAATTATTACTGATAAATGGCTTTTTCTTTTCAAATTATCACTCGCTGAAGGCTCTAGCTTTGACAGGAAGCTTTTGAAATTCTATGTTGCTGTTGTTTTCATTCTGCAACTGGAGGCAACTGGTATTAAGGACCCAACTTCTAGAGCTAACTGAGTTTTGCACATTCTTCTCAATCAAACTACTAAAATTCTCCAATTCATCCTCGACATTTTAGATACCACTTAATGTAACACTGCTATCAAGACCAATTTAAGTTCACATATCGGACTGTAAAACAGAGTAATTTCAAAAAAGAATATTGAATTATGGCAGAAAATCTTCAGAGCTTTGTTGAAAGACAAATTTTTGAGGATATTTGTTCCTCGCCACTGGAATTGTTTCAAAAAAGACGAAATTCGATAGAGTTGGATTGAACGAAGATTGGGCCAGTTGACGTGCATCAGTAAGGCTTAGCAGGATATTATACAGATTCCTTATCTGAAAATTAAAGTTCAGAATATATCACGCTCCATTATTGCTCCTTGAAGTTAATAATTTAACTTTATGATAATAATCAGTCAAAGCAGAAAATTGAATGGTGAAAAGTATTTCCACTTAAGCAAACACACGAAGTGACCTTTTTCCAGATTATACAGAGTTACCCGGATTAGCAATTTCAAGGCATTGAATTGTTGATTTGACGGAAATATCCTTCGTAACGTCACGGAAAGCAAATGTACTCCAAAGGTAACTTTTGACTTTCTCACACGTATACTTAATTTGGGAAATTGTTTCAAAATTCAAAGAACGCTATGCTTCACGCTTTTAAGTCTTTCCCCCGTGCTTGGTATTTTCAGCTTTAAGGGTGTAAGAATGTGAACCTCTCGAAAGGACGAGATAATATCTTTCTCCATGTATAGTGCAATCGAAACTAGGTGTTAGTTGTGCGTCAGATCTTTATCCCACTCATTGGGCATATCAGCTAAAAGGATAAAATAAAGAAAGCAGAACAAAGAAGTTGCAGAATTCCCACAACGGGGAATATTAACCCTGTTCGGGGGTGGAATCTGGAACATCCCTTGTGAAACTTCTATTTACATTAATAACCATTCTAGATCTGAAACAAAATTATTGATTATTTATTCTCAGCAAGCAACAAATAAAACGATTATCAATCCCCGTCTGATGAAGGCTCCGCGTGCAGTCAATAAACAGGAAGGCATTGGACGCGTGCATATGCCGGATGACTTGCTGACACTAAAACTTATATTTAATGAGCAATTCTAAATAATGGAGTCCCACTTACAAACTTATTAACATTTGATTAACCATATCAGGAAAGCCCTCAAAGCGATCAACTCCATATTGCCTGTAAAGCATAAAATGTAGAATCTAAATTTAACTTTCCCAGCCGATTCAGCCAGCCCAGTATGTAAATTCAGGGTACGGAGGGGTGAAAAATTTTATTAATTTTGAACTTTGTACACTCACGTTGGGGCTCGACATCGATACGATTGGTCATTGCCCACACACCACTCGCTGATTGTAAGATTATTAACTGTTTTATAACCCATTCTAGAAGTGGTTGTTAAGTTAACATATGATCCGGGCGGAAACCGTTTAAGACTTAGAGGCCAGAGTAACCAAAGCCTTTAATTATGCAATATCGTGTGACACCAGAGCGGAGCGATTGAGTCCATTCCATATTGGAAGTTGAACGTGTGGCGAAGTGGTTGAAAGATCGCGGGATCAGTAGTCTTGCGTGTAGAATATGTGCATATGTAATGTCTCGCTGAAGTGAATTTACTGTCCATGGCAAATGGATCGTTTTTCCGGAGCAACAATTATTTAGGTCATCGGCACCGTTGGCCGTGCCCATTACATAGGTGGATCGATATGTGATTCGTAGAGAATAGCGTGTGGTATGGAAAAGGGAAAAATCGATTGTAACAGCTGCCAAGCGACGAAAAACCATGTGTTGCAAGCGAAATTTCGCACTGATCAGCGATATGGGGCCGGGGAGCACATTCTACATGCTGCAAAGTTAACACATGTGACGACGAAATGGACGGAGCCGTGTGAAAGTGTTTGTAGTAGACACCACAAGCAATCATATCTGTGCGAGAAGATGATGACTTTGTGAACACATTATTATATATATGTACCTTGTTACCAAGAGACGAAATTTTCAGAACTATTCTGGTTCCTTGGCCTGCCATGAACTTTTGCGAGATTCGCTGGACGAAAAACGTTGCCATTTACTTTGCGATGCGGTAGTCCAGAAAAGATGAGAGATTTGAGGTGTTTTGTTTTCTATTCTTTTTTAAGTTTGGCAGATAACAGAGAACGTTGGGAATCAAGATATTAAATCGGTAACAATGTAAAAGTTAAGACAGCGAAGCCGTTCATATGTTGATATGGCGTGGACATGTGATCTCCGTAAACATGGCGTTGGACGGATTCAGCAAGACAATATAATTATTCATGGAAGCAAGGTTAATGCCACAACCATTAAGCGGAGATGAATGGTGTATAGTACTATAGTTTAGGGGTCGACGGAGAGAATCAGTTACATGACCAGGAGGGAATTGTCCTTCTAAGTTATTCTCGCATGCGTGATTGCTGGATTTATTTACATTAACACCGATCGTGCAAATTGAATTATCAGCGGAAGTAGTTGGTACTGAAATCGTTTCTTCTTTTCATGGTTGTAGCTGATGGTAATCCTCATTTGGGACGTCAACATTATTATTCATAATACAAATGTTTATATGTTTATTCTTATACCGATTAAGCTCTACGTCAGGTATTGAATTTTATCCTCTACCATTTGGCTCATTGTTTGAATTAATTTTGTTCAGGGGGGTCTATTGTAGCGAATTATTAACAGAAGCTGATCCTTTAGTAAATAACTCAATGCTCATTGAAAAGAAACAGCAGCACTCCTAAGCTAATATTTTGCACTTTTAATCAAAACTTCACCTTATAAATATGGAAAGAAAAAATTAAATACCCCCAAAAAAAATATATTTATAAATTCTAAAAATTATTTTTTACCCGGGGAGACGGGGGAAAATTTAGAGCTAACTGGAATATATATTACACATTAGAAAAAAAATGAATAAAGCCGCGTATAAATATCGTTTATGCACTTTAATTTTTTTGGGTAAACGTTTTAAATCTTATTTTGTCAAAGTCAAAATTAAGCTACATGGTCAAAATTAAAGTCAAAGTCAAAATTAAGCTACAAGCACGAAAAAAATGTCCACTTTCTCCCTGGAATCGATGGCTTAGATTTGTTATTTCTGAGCTGATTAATTAAATGAGTTGATAAACTCCATCGTTAACAGGAGCGATTGTAATCGGAAGTAGTGGAGTTGAGGCAGTTGTCCCTTATTTTACGCTATTTTTGGATTTTGTTTTTGACGAAAAGTGAAAAAATTCGATTCGAAATTTTATAAAAAATTATTATTGATATTCCAACAATAATTCAAAATTTATTTGAACTAAAATTTTCATCGTAATATGAGTTACAGGAGTGCAAAAGGACTCATGTCGATAAAAAGCTTGAAAACGGTCTCCGCGATTCTAGCAGATTGGCTCATCAGAATTCAAAAAAGGCAAATGGCTTATCAATTTTTAAAATGATGGCTCTCGAATGAATGATTTAGGATGATGACTAGGATGATTTGAAAATCTTAAAAAGTGAATAACTGACATGCTTTGGAATATGAATATTCAAATTTCTTGACTTTTTCAATTGGTTCGGTACAAATTTGGTACGAATCCGGTACGAATCTACGCATTATCCTAGTTTGATCGATGACATTATACGAGTATGTGCTTATTTAACCAAAGAAATTTTAAAGCTATTAGTAGGACAGTTTTTGAGATATCCTGCAGATCAGTTAGAAAATCATCGTTTTAAGTAAAACGCGTTTAAAAATTCAAATAAAGTTTAAAGTACGGAAAATTTACTCCCCATTATTCAGCTGTATTTTTCCAACGACTTCGAATATTTGAAAATCATTTTAGGAGTACTTTCGACACAGGTTTGGAAGTAAATTTATGCCAAATATAGAATTCGATTTTTTCAACATAACACACGGGGTGACTGCCTTAATGCTTTAATCCTTACTCACATTTTTGTGACCGAGCTTTGCATGGTTTGGTTGATGTTATGATCCTTGAGGAACGTATCGGCAGGAAGCTTGGGCTTGCCTTTATCGACAAATTATATGACCCCATTTTGATTTTCTTATATTGAGGGAGCAATCATCTGATTTTCTTTGTCAATCATGTGTTTTTTTTTCCAACTTTTTGGAAGTTTTATTCATGTTTAGCAAGCATCAAATTTAAATTTCCGAAATTTTTTGAAAATTTTTACAAAAATATGCGTTATTAGACTGTTGTCCTATATGCATTACATGCCCCTGCCTTGCTGTCACTGGCTTGTGACAGAGCTTATGATTTGATGGGATAAGAAACAAACAAACATAACATGACAGTAAACAATTTTCGAATTGAATTTCGAGAAAATTTTCTTTTGTTGGGTATTTTTTCTGGTATTTTGTTGGGTATTTTGTCAACTGTTACTTCATATTCATATTACGCTTATTCGGTTGGATAAAATAGACCGATTTGCTATTATGTTCCAAGATTTAAGTTCTTTCTTTGAAAGGATTAAGTTTGCTCTTTATTTTCTGAGAAAGAAGCTTTAAACCAATACCAAAATCATGCTGATTCGCACAACATACTGTTTTGCATTTTCCATTTTTTTAAAAGGTCTACGCATCTATGATAACGTCATACCCAAGCTCGGACAAGTGAATATTATCAGGAAACTAAATAAAACGCTCCTAGGTATGAGAATAAGTTTCCACCGTTGGTAGATAGATCTTATTACAGATACTATTTAAGTGCTTGCTGTGGTAGTGTTTTTGGAATTGGAAGTTGTATGCGCAGGCACACGAGCGCAGTGGTCAACATTCGTTCAAAGCGTGAACACCGTTTTTTTTCTCGTGTTGAAAATGTCGACATTCATCCCGAAAAAGATGCATTTGCGGAAAGCCTCAGTTCATTATTTCATTCTCAAGAAAAGTACTGCGGAAGCTTATCATATAATGCTTGATTTTAATGGTTGTCATGCTCCATCAGAGACAACTTGCTAAGAAGGGTTTCGGCGTTTTAAGAATGGTGATTTTGACGTGATTGATAAAGATCATGAAGCAGCACCACAAAAGTTTGAGTGTTCACAACTACGGGAATTATTGGATTTACATTCAAGTCGACGCCTAGAAGAATTGTCGTAGGTGTTAAATGTTGACAGATCTACCGTAAGCGTCTGCACGCCATGAGAATGATCCAAAAAGCCGCATCAACTGAGAGAGGGAGAGGGACATCGAACGGTGTTTGGTGACGTACGAGATGCTTCTTAAACGACAAAAATGAAAGCCTTTCATGTCATCAATGGTGACAGGTGATGAGAAATGGAAAGACAACCCTAAGCGACCAAAACATTGGATAATACCAAGTGAACCAGATCCATCGGCTCCGAAACGGAATATTCACGCTTCCAGGGTCATATTGTACATTTGGTGGGACTAAAGTGGCATCATCAATTATGAACTCGTGAAACCATAAACCACTGGGAACGAACATGGACGGTAACTCATCCGTCTGAGTCGAGCTTTGCAGGAAAAATGGCCAGAATGCAATGACAGACATGACAACCTAATTCAGCCCCAATACACTGCAAGGCCACACGTAGCCAAGCCGGTCAAAAAATATTTGGAAGATGTGAATTGGGAAATCATGTCCCACCCGCCGTATTCCCCAGACATTGGTCCTTTGAATTTCCATTTATTCCGTTCCATGCAATAAGCCCTCACTGGAGACTGACTTACTTCTTATGCAGGCATCAAAAAATTGCTCGATGATTTGGCAAATGATCTTAACACTAGTCCGGTACTGCTTTATGGTTGAGTACTAGGAGACAACATTTTTGTCAAAAATTTCTGTGCAAAGAACGTCAAATATAGTCAGAAAGAGGTGTCAAAACTTATAAACGGTGGCTTAATAACTTTTAGTCCTTAGTTTTCCAACTTTGAGTGATTTTTGACGTGAATGTCTTTTCCCAATCAGTAGTTGCACTACTGAAGCAGTAATTTTTGGCTGCAAAACAAAACTCAGAATGGCTAGAAGTTTAGAAGTGAGGTAGGTATAAATGTAGCCTCCATCATGAATTCACAGGAACGGTTTGAATTGTTACTCAAAAGGCACTTTAATCACTTATAAGTGATGTTTACATGAACAATGAAGTAAATTTAGTTAGAATGTAAGTACTAGAGAAGCTATGCTTGATGCCAAAACTCTGGATTCAATATGACGACAAAATGCGGACAATAATGGGGAAAGATGAACAGGAACAGATAATACTACATCGAATAACACCGACTCTATGGAGAGAAATATACATTTCAGCATAGAAAACAATATACATACAACATAGAAGAACACAGAAAAGACACAGCAAAATTACATTTTCCTTGTAGTTGAAATTATTGGAGACAGTCAGATATAATCCAAAAAATAATTGCAAAAAAGGAAAAGCAGACCAAGCAAGATAGACTAGTAACTCCTTTAAGCCAAACGTAAACCAAACGATAGGAGGTCATCGGACGAGCATCAATCGGACAAACAAATTTTCCAGCAAAAAAAAAAGATAACCTTCACAAGGTCTGAGGTTTTCCCCAGCTCAGTATGAGCCTTGAAATCAGGGATTAATTTTGTTTCAGTATAAGATTGTAAAGGTTGAGTAACATGGAATCAACAGCACCAATTACCCTGTGAGAAATGTTGGACAAAGAAGATGCTTTGTCTTGATCTAATAATAGATACTTTACAAGAATAAAATAAACGTTACCAAAGAAAAGAAAGAAAAAACAAAGAAAGTCAATTGAAATCGAATCAGCCATACCCAAAGACAAAAAAGAACAGTATACAGTGCCACAATGGAGAACTTGAAGAACTTTTCGGCAAATGCAAAGGACAGGTGCAATAGATACTTAATAAATGTCTAAAAATCTTCATACTACCTGCAATTCTACAAATAAACAAAAAGTTGACTCTTTTGGCGAATATGAAAACGCAGTAACTTCTTCTAAATAGTATCGTATTGAGAAATCAGCCAAGGCTTTGTTTTTGATATAATCAGATAATTTTTTTTTGTTTTCATGTACGAGGGCGGTTCAACTATGATCGAGACAAACGCTGCAGAAAGTGCGCATGTATGTTTTGAAGATCGTGGCTTGAGTATGTGATAGCTGGGTCCCTTACAAATAGTGTGGCACAATTTTTGTCGCGACAGCATGTTTCACGCGCGTGCTACGACCATGAGTGAACGTCAAGTGCCGACCGCCGTTGTGCAACGTATTGTCATGCAACGTATTGTTAAAAATACGGAAATTTTTTCTGCGTTTGTGAAATCAGTTGGAAAGTCAGTGCCTGAGTTGGGCTGCTGTATTTGAATGGACCAAAGCATTCAAGGATGGCCACTAAACCGTCGAAAATGAGTCCCATGATCGTCGACCGCGAACCTGCATCACAACAGGCAACATTCGCTGCGTAGAACAACTCATTTTTGAGAACCGTAATATTAATGTTCGAGACATTTCGGCTGAACTCGGCATCAGTATTCGCAGTGTAGAGTCTTTCATCCACGAATACCTTCAATATCGAAAAATAACGCCGCGATGGGTTTTGGATGGATTAAAAATTTACGCGGTTGGAAGTTTCTCGCCGTTTGCTGACGCGATACGAGGCGAAGAGGGACGGTTTTTTAACGTGAATCTTCACTACAAACGAGACATAGGTACACTATTATACTCCCGAAAGCAAAGTGTCGTCTAAAGAGTGGAGGAAGAAGGAGGAAGGGGCGCTAATCAAAGCGAAGACAACCAGGTCCGCGGGGAAGGTTATGCATACTGTGTTCTGGGACCGGCGGGGCGTGCTGTACGTCAATTTCCTGCGCACCCAACGTTCCATCAATGCTGCATACTACTCTAACCTTCTGAAGAAACACGTGAAATCCGCTTATCGCACGAAGCGGAGGAACATTCCAGCACGAACTGCCATTCTTCTCCAGGATAACGCGCGCCCTCATACCCCGCGTCTCACGCTCGATACAATGTCGGAATTGGGGTGGCAGGTACTGGAACACCCCCTCTGCAGTCCGGATTTATCGCCTTGCGACTACCACATGACAATTTAAAGAAGCCCTCGGAGGTCGAAGATTCAACACCGACGACGAGGTAGAGGAGTTCGTGGGTATATGGCTGTCCGAGTTGCCCCAGGAATTCTTCGATACCGGCATCAGAAAGCTTCCGAAAAATTGGACAAAATACGTAACTAGTGGGGGACAGTACCTAGAAAAACTAAATTTTTTCGATAGTAAATAAACGTGTCACAGCATTTGTGTCGACGGACTTTTTTTCTATAAATCATGACACTACAGGCGCGATCGAATTAAATTGATTAAATTATAAATAATAACATCGATTCAATAATATAAATAATTGACCTTAATAGGGCAGGACTCCCAGAAAACTAAGTCACTGGCAATTTAATCCGTTATTAGGATAAGTTAAGGCTTAGGCTAGTAATTTTTATTCTTATTTTCAACTCAGGACTGTATACTTATAAACAAATGAAATAGAATCACACGAAACTTATCAATGTAGTCAGGGCATGTGCATTGTACTGTGTGGATCCCAACCACGAGTAACGGTACTTTAACTGCCAAAATTGTGAAGAAATTGAAATGAGAATATGATGCTTTCTTTGTGGACGCAGATATTGAAAAGTGGGTATTTAAAATCGTTTAATCATGAGAAAATATTTGATTATAATGGCGCTTGTCATCCTCTGGAGTACATATTCAGGTAAACCAAATTCAGAGTATGATTACTTTTAGAGAAGACCAATTTTTGGATATAGATAGTTCTGACGGTTCCTGGCACTTCTACTTATAGGAAGAAAAGAACAACAATTGTGAACGAATTATCTTCTGCCATATTTCATCGCTTAAAAATATAAGTTTAAGACACTTAGCTCGTCATCTGAAACATAGTTAGCTGTATGCGCATGCTTCTTGACAGCTTAAGGTATTTGCGATTTCTGGAAAATTCAAGACCGTACTAGTATCCTATGGAATTGAATCAACTAGGACTGTTTCATTAGTTCGAACTTTAACTCGATTGAATGTAGGACAGGATTCATTCAAGTAAGAATTTACAAAGGATTGACAACGCGATGTATCGTTCACTAGATTTCGTTCAAAATGTTTTAAAAACAAAAGAATAGAGTCGGAAACGCCAGAAAGGCTGCGAAAAACTACACCCTGCGCATGTCATGCTGGGTAAAAACGACCCCTACAAGTCGTCAAATCGATTCTTGCATGAACACAAACAGAAAAACCACTGTAAAGCTTATGGACTAAAATATAACGGTTTTGGGAAGTTTTTCTTGACAAGGAAGCGATTTGACATGCGAAATACTAGATATCATGAAGACTGACAGATATGGTATAGTAAAAAAATCAGTTAATAAATATATTTCAAAAAATTAACAGCTCTAAGCATACGTCAAAGTTGATTAAGAAATAATTTGATGACAACAAAATTAATTTTCGTAGATGGCGTCCTAATTTAAGCCCAATAAAGAATTTTTGGGGGGAGCTTATGCATGTGATAGGACAGAAAACTTTTGGGAACGTTGAGGTATGATGGGAATTTGTGAAAAAAAGTTAGTATGAAATTCCCATGGACACTTGTTCCATGTGAATTTCCAGTATGCCCTAAAAAGCTACGGTAGCCATTCAAAACAAGGAACGTTAAATGGATTTAGATTAATTTTGGATATATGGATAACATGTTTCACATTTTAAATTTTTTGGTCACTAACGTCGAATATATCTATTATTTTGTCCAGGCAAGCGGGAACTATTATGGTTATGCACCGACAGAACATTGTTATACAAGATTTGATTTTTAGAAATATGTTATTTTATTTTACTTCAAATTAAAACGATTGTTAGCATAATTTGAAATCAAATGAATAAGCTTGTTTTTTGACAACTGTCAGGTATGCTTCCTTTATTTTGACCAGGTGTGTATATAATGTCCCCAAATTTTATTGAGTAAGTGGAGCAGCTGCACTGCTGCGAACAATAAAAGGCGGAGCAACCGCTCGTCCTTACCTGCTGAAGCGGCTACAAACCTTGAAATACCATCAATTTCATGATAAAAATTTGACAGAGCATACTCAGAACTCTATTTCGAAAATGCCAGACAACCAGGTTGCCTTCAACCCGTGCAAAATGTCTTTAATTTTCTTAGTCTTATTTAAATTTAAACGAATAGAAAGAAAACAATTTCACAAAACCAGAATTTTCCTGATCAAATGTTAAAGGCAATGCAATTATAGTTTATTTGGCATGCAAATGTTGGCTGCCCACCTCATTGTCATCTGTTTCATGGTCAAGGACAACTTTGAAAAAATATGCAATCACTTTGACTGGCGTACAGCCAATTATTTTTGGAAATGATTGCAGATTTTTCAAACAGCGTTTGATAATTTCAAAAGTTCAAATTTCTGTTTCAATGAAAATTACAGGATAAAAAAAAACAAAAACGATTTGACCGTCGTTTCGTTGGCAGACAAATTATCCTTCACCTTTGATTTTGATGCTCCATGCTGTCTGAAGTCGACTTTATGAACTTTGAATATTTTTTTCAAAAAAATTATTGTTTAATGAATTCATTTCGCCAACTATAAATCAATCTTAAAGAAAAAAATTGAATTGGTGTTTCCGTTTTTCATATGTTTTAAAAAAGATTATTAACTAGAGAAACGAATAAATTTTTCATCAAACTGTCAAAAAAATCAGTCTACAACCCAAAGGATGGGTCCATTTTTGAATTTTTTTCAATGGTGAAACGCTTTGCGCCGAATAAATAGCGAACCCAGACAGACTGGCTAAGGCTGAACATTTTTGCGTTTCACTTTTGAAATTATGAGTATCTTTTCAATCTTTCATCAATCATTTGAGGCGAAACAAACTTATCTTTTCAATGCGCTCAGCTAAAATAAAGAAATGGTTTTTTTAAGACTAACAATTATATAAACGATTTTTTTAACGTTAGCTTCTCTCATGTACTGCTGGGCAGAACGCTGTTGGTCTATTTTCAGTTGTCTGGTTTCCTTCTAGTATTTTTTTAACATATTCACACCACACCTGCCACTATCAATCGACAAACCCATCTGCATGGCATCAATTCATCTAATATCCCCTCTAGGACACCATTTTTGTCGTCACCATATTCGTTATATGCAGATATCACGCACGTGATTCAAATTCATGGGCAGGGTGATGGTACGTGGGGCTTACAATTCTGTAAGATGCCTCTAATTACCCATAAAATTTCATAAAAATGCAGATAAATGTCGGCAATGCCGAAATACTTTCGTATATTTACATTTGCTCACATGTAAGACGCATGCTTAGCGTCTAAGCAGATTCATGTGTGGTTGAGGTTAGGTCATATATTATACTCCCACACAAGAAGACTTGTATGTGCGTTTTTTCTTTTTTCATTTTCCAACGGTGGTACCGCAGAGATTTTCAGAGATATTTCTATTTTATTCCCCCGCAAATAGAGTCGTTGCGAATTATTAATAACATTTTACTATGGTTATGGAAAATTACTCGCAGAATGAGTTCGGTGTATTTTTGGGGCGCCATATCTTCATTCCAAATTCGGCTAATGAGTATGTTGCCCTCACAGACGTTCTTCGAGACAAATGACTTACTTCGGACGTTTGGTGAAACCATATGACGTCATTGGGTCAGCGCTTTAATTAGAAAACTAGTTGGCATTCTCCCAGAAGTGTTACAATCTTGTGTCCTTGTGCAGATCAAGTTCAAGGATTTCCACAAGACCTTGACCCAGTATTTGAGTTGTTTTGTGATAAGCGAATTCCTTCTTTGGATAATCACTAAATACAATCAGCGAAAAAGTTCGCGGGCGAGCGCGGAGTCGAGCCACCGATTTTCCAAAAACCAAAACGAAAAATATCGTTGGCAAGACAAGATAATGCTGCTGCTGGTCAGACAATCCGACGAATTCGCGGTCGTTACATTAAATAATTTCAGATTTGTTTACATCGAGTGAATAATTTTATTAAGTCGAGTTGAAATTTCGATGCCCATTTTAGACCGCTGTTATCTAATTGAGCAACATGTGGCCCCACATTGGGCGCCGTAAAGGTGTATGTTGGATATCATGTGGCGATTGGGGGTCATAAATAATTTTTCATCCATTATAAAATTTATTTTTGTTTTATTCAATTATTTTTACTCGCATTCAAAGCGTTCTTTGAATTATTATACGTCAAATAAAAACGTTCAGTACGAACGAACACACCCACTTGCTGTGAAAAGAATTTTGAAGTTTGTCATGCGCTGCGGCTTCGCGATATTGGTTTGAGCGAATGAAAGTGAAAATTTTTATTTTTAATTTCATGATTTTCTTTTTTTTTTCTTGTAGTTTTGAGATGAAACTTTTTCATAAGCTCAAAAAATTTGCATAAAATGAAATGTATACAATATTTTGAACGAGTCAAATAATCTACTTGACTTGTTTTCAGTTTACTTCCTGCAAACTGCAGGAGCCAAAATCGAAAAAACAAATCATTCAGGAAATTTATTCAAATTAAAAATAATTTTCTATGTAAAGATGAAAATTATTTGATTATGCCCTGCTGCGCTGGTGGGATTGCATTTTAATTTTTTGGTATAAATTGTTCAGAAAAGTTCACATAAAGCAGAGTATAAATATTGTTAGTCAATTGAAAGCTCATTCTTTGAGTTTATTTGACATAAATTACCACAATTTTCACGCAAACATCGTGCAAAGACAGAAAGTATGAATGATTTAAAATTCAAGAAATGCAAGAAACATGTCTGGAACTGGACATCTGCAACCTGACTATATGGACTGCCTTGACCATACTTCTGCAACATGATTATGCTTTATATGTACTCCAGCCAGAAATTGAGTCCAGTACGTTTTAATCTCAGGACGCAATCAATATGCTGTTGGTATCTTTTTGTACACAGAAAATGAATTTACAGAGAAGACAAAGTAATCCTTCTTACAAAGAAGAGGTGTTAAACATCGAAGCCATATCCTAACTATTAAAAAAGCTCTGATTTCGGAGGGGAATCAAAAATAAAGAGATACAAATAACCCATGCAGCAAATATAGCGAGCTTCACAGGTTAGAGAGCTTTAAAACTGAACGAGTTCGCTATATAGCGAAATCGTTTTTATTTATCTCATGTATAACTCCACCCTGGCATTGCTTCCCATCATTCGGCGGAAGTTTCTCTTTAAGCAACTCTTATTGACTGTGAAACCTCTTATTTATTTTGATACCGGTATCGGTGTTTCTATGTCCTGTTCTTGTCCAGCACTACGTTCAACACCTTTAAAGTATATTTCGGAAGTTATCATCAGTAACCTTGTAGACTTCATGTGTCAAACTTTGGGTAAAATCTGATACGCCAGAAGCGAATATAATTAAAATCCTTTTGGAGTAGCTCGAAGGTTCCAATTGAGCTTTTCGTGGTAGATATATCAGAGTTCAAATTGTTTTCATAGAGGACAGCTATATAATCAACGACCAACTAACGCTAACACTTCGAATTAACATCCGATTTGACGGTATTTAAAGAAAATAAGCAGGTATGTCTCGGGATTGGAAAGATTTCCTTTATTTACATGTACAGCAAGATTATCCTCCCAATGCTTCCTTAAAGTTTTTGCGTAAAAATGCAGCAGACATGCATAACCCCTCTTTTTTCTATCTCTGTCTAAGATAACCCACTTGTGAGTGTAAGCGCTGTGTACTTATGGTTTGGAGTGTTATGGCTGTTTTGCGTTTTCCCTATTGTCCGTACATTCAAGAAGTGAATTGATCACTCAATGTCAGTTGTCAAAAGAATATAGTACAAAAACCAGTCTGTCAAAAAAGTTTGATATAAAATTTCGAAATAATATCGGTCACTAAAGAGTGCAATTAAAATTTCAAAACAAATTTGGGTCCAAGAAAGCGATTAAATCAGTAAGGCACTGAAAGTCAGAATTAACGAACTATGGAGCTAATGAGAACCATCAAATACAAATAAATATTATAATAATATAAATAATAAATAATAAAAAATAATAAAAATGTTTCCTATATCAGGCAGCGTAGGTGGAATGATTGGTTTCACGATGAAAGAGGAAAATCTGTTGCATGTTCATTATTTCGACAGAAATATCTTAGCGAAGATAGATCAACGAGTACCTCGGACGAACCACAAATCAATTGGTTTTACTAAAAACTTAAATTTAATAAAGAAACTCTTTATTAAATTTAAATTGGGCCCGGCGGGCCCAAGCCACCCAGAGGTAATTTTGGCCTGCGGCAACACCAAAACGAACTTTAATAAAGAAAGCTAATTGATGGGAATTCACCAAAAATAAACTTTAACATCCGACAAGCGAATGGCGTTGTTCAAAGCTTTAGCCACGTATATGAGTCCTGGATGATAGTATGGTAGTGAACAATATCTCTATGCCTCTGGACAATAGCATTTAGGAGAGACCAGCTGAATAACTAAAACTATTCCTCAATTTCACCAAAGTTTCGAAACGATTTGACACAGCTAATACTTCCTGTCAATTTATTTGCCATAATTATCTCTGGAAACAGGAAGCCCAGCTGACTGATTCCGTAGACAAACGTTTTTGACTTAAGCATGAAGGATGAGGACAAGATTAGATAACAATATTTAAGATAACTTTTCGTTGCTGCTAGCATTTGAATCACATCCGATCTCACAAAACTTCCTCTGAGTCTCCTTTGGCATGATCAACGCTAGAAATCGAAAATACTCATATGAAAAGTTAGAAAAACACCAAAGTGCCAGGTATTTATGAACTTCTAGCCAAAGTAATAAGGCAGGACAGCAGCGTACAACCTCCCAACAACAAAAGTGGTCCAACACACCAGAGTCAAAAGTCAATCCCACGGGCGTTGTATATAGCGAGTACCATCACAATCCACAAAAAAATACAAAATCGCTAAGCTTTTAGAGACATCTAACTACCCTTTACAAAACCGTTTACGCCCTTTACCCCGAAATTTTATTTGAGAGTGTCAAGCGGGGACTTAAGAGCTTGAAGACCGTTCGGTCATGCAAGTGTTGGAGAAGCGCTAGGAGTGTAACATTGATATCGATTGGTTTTTGAGGACTTCAAACTTGTATACCAGGAAACAGGCTATACCAAATCATGCGCCATTGTAGCATCCCATAAATATTAGTCTGTCTCACGAAAATGACTTCAACGTTGACAACATCTGCTCACCGATACGTAGGACATAAAACTTGGACTCAAACACGAACAGGAGCTGTCACCTCGCTCTTTTGCTAACTTAACCCGAGAGAGAGATGTAGAGATGTCTCGTTGACACATGAGGTAAGCTCCTCTATAAATCGAAACAAATTGTAGCCCACGCGGATGATCGTTATATTCTTTTATTGACCCTCGACATCTTTCAAAAAAAAGTGTTCTCCATGCGTCAAGCAACAAAACAGATGGGACTAAAAATTAAGGCAGCCAAAATCAAGCGCCTGATCAAAATCATAAAAACAAAACCTAACCGTCCTAAAATAATTTGCAGTGCTGAAGGAGTAGAAAACGTGGGTGATGCCGAGAAAGTTGACTTCAAGCTTTTGAAATGGACCAAAGAATCTGCTGAAGTAAACGGAATAATATAACTTTGGTGTGAGCCATACTTTTGACTTTTGTGGATTTCTTATGTTCGGTGCAAACACAGGAATATATAAGGCTACGATAACGACTGCGTTCTGATGCGGGTATTGGTCCTGTATACTGACTCAAATATATGCAAACAAAATATTATATCAAATATATTATATATTATAATCAAATATCTGCAAAAAATACATTTTAGTGATGATTTCAAAGGCGTCTTTCAGGAGTAAATAAAGAAGGGGATCACAAGGATTAACCTCGGATTTTCCAGTATGAGAACGCGGTCGATATATAGAGCCTGTTGTAGTCGTAAGTAACTGAAGACAAAGGCAGTGACCAACGACCAGTACAAGCACAACAATGATCAACTTACTGAAAAATGTGTAGAGCTCATTGCTCACCAGGATCATTAGGTTAACTTTCATCAAACTTGTCAACTTTCTGGCTGATTGGACAGGTTTTAACTCTTCGAATCACTTCTTAATTTCAAAAATCCAAGCTGTCAGTAAACAACTTTTCTAGGACAGAAACATAGGAAACAAGAAGATTTTAAATTAAATGTCCTGAAAAATGTCTATCTGTTCCAGATGTATGAACACTTTACAGCAACAATCTCCAGATTTAAAAATAACCCCTATAATGTGACAAAAATCTTTGCTTATTTATAAGAATCCTCAAAGTAAAAAAAAACATCTTCCTATTTGTATCGTCTAATCTTAAGGATATAAATATGGTTGATACAATGGATCAGACAAACTTAATGAATAGGATACCAAAATATTATGTCAATCGAAGTTTAACTTACAAACTTACTGAGATCTAAAATAGGAACATGTTCAGAATATTCACGGATCTGTCTGTGATGCAGGAATGTTTCCGTTGGATTTTTTGGGCCTGACTCAGCTTAGGTCACCGCAAGATTCAGAATAATACTTTCGATAGTTACTAAAGTAAAATTTACGGAGATTGGAGAACGACCAAGAGACACTTCATGTACTGTACTAATGCGCCCGGCGGGGAGCTGGATGACCACACACGGGTTTAACCTAGCGTTAGAGAAAACCGAAGTGGTCATCCTGACCAAGAAGAGGATCCCCAGAGTAAGAATGGTTCGAGTCGGGGACACATTAGTAGAGTCGAAACTTTCAGTCAAGTATGTGGGCTTGCTGAAAGACTCTAAACTGAGTTCCTCGGAGCAAATTAAGGCAACGACAAACAAGGCCGCAGCAGGGGTTTCGGCAATTAGTCGACTAATGGCCAATCATGGGGGACCAAGTCCAACAAAAAGGCGTCTGCTAATGAGTGTAGTGCAATGTACGCTTCTTTATGGAGCAGAGATATGGAGTGAAGCTCTGAACAAGGAACTGCACCGAAAACAGCTGGCACAAGTGCAGAGACGAGGAGCACTGCGGATTGCATCAGCATACCGTACAGTCTCTGAGCCAGCGGTGTTGGTAATTGCAGGGGTGATACCCATCGCCCTCCTTGCTAGAGAGCGCAAAAGAGTCTACTTCCGAAGGCCCGAGGGTAATTAAGAAAAAGTTGCTCGCGATGAAAGACGATGCACTCTCGACGAATAGCAACAATCATGGGAACGTGAGCTAAAAGGAAGATGGACCGCGGGACTCATCAACGACTTGAGATCGTGGCTCAGTCGAACGCATGGTGAGGCTGACTTCTACCTGATCCAGCTACTGAGTGGATACGGTTGTTTTCAGTTTTACCTGCGCTAGGTAAATCACGGTCTCCAGATTGCATATTCTGCATTGGTGTGAAGGATGACGCCTGCCATACATTCTTTTCATGCAGAAGATGGGACAAAGAGCGCTGTGATCTTGCCGAAAAAGTGGGAGAGCTTCATCAAGATGACCTAATCGAAGAGATGCTGAAATCATTTGACAAAGGGAATCAAGTGGCACATTACGCTCGGGCAATGCTAGTAATGAAGAAAGGCATACTTGAGCCTAGCCCGAAGAAATGTGTCGAACGGTTCCAGGCTAGGCGCTCCGGTTGACAGGGGAGGTGTTTAGTCGGTAGTCCAGTAGGTGCACTGGGAGCTCGACACTCAGGGCGTAAACAGCCTTCACCTACCTACCCCGAAAAAAGGAGACACTTCATCAGTTTCATCGCTTCTTGGTCAGGACGACGACCTCGGTCTTTTCCAGCGCTAGGCTAAGCCAACGGTCTGTCATCCACTCGCTCACTCGACGTATTACCGCACTCAGTTTGAGTTTAGTTGAGTCCGACAGTACGTTCGGTGACTAGTACTGCTACGTCATCTGCGTAGCCAACCAGGCGCGACTCCCCCGGTAACTGCAACATCAAAAGCTCATCGTACGAGACATTTCAGAGGTTCGGGCCCAGAACGGAACCTTGCGCCACCCCTGAGGCTTTCTTGGGATTAACCAGTTCATCTGTTTTCTAGATCTGTAGAATAATTTGAAGTAATACCTGGATTTTGAGATTTGAACTCAATCTACATTGCATTTCATCTACATTGCCAAGAAAATTGGAGGTAGCCTGATTGAATTCGCACTGCTGAACTATCAAAAGAATATTTTATGGTTTTTTAATTTGTCCAAAAGTGAAACCACCATAACTTTATTGCCAGTTATTGAAAGTTGATTAGTCACAGCTGTAAAGGCGTCAAACTCTAAGAGAACAACAAGGAAAGGGGTTTTCGCAAGGAAGGATAATTATTCAAGAGTATTCTGCAAGGAAGGGTCATTAATAAGGGATGTTCTGCAAGGAAGAAGATTTATTAAGGAGTATTCTGCAAGCAAGGACAATAAATATGTAGTCGCATTGGTTCGCCTGGCACAACCTGATACATTTCATCGAAAACATTCTGGCATATATCAACTTCAAGCTGCTAAGGAAATTCCGGGGAATATCCATTTCCCGGAATGAGAAGCGGAAAGAGGAGCTCCTTTTCCAAACATTCTGTAAAAATTCAATTGAGAAGGATACCTCAAATATTTTACTTGGTATTTACGAGGTACTAGAGGAGATGTTTTGCTAATGGAGACTATGTCTCCATTACTATGTAAGAAAATGTCAGTCATGCATTTAATTTGTAGAAGTTCTTGAAACAAAAATGCTTTTCCAACAAACAAAGTCGAACACGCTCTTACTTAACTGACTGTAGAAGGTGAAAAAGGAACAAAAACAAAAAGTTCATCATAAAGGAATATTGAACATCAGACAAACAACACGCATTGGGGATTGCAGTTCTAATGACGAGAAAGTAGGTGTGGCGCGCGAGGACATTAAGCTTACGTTAATGCGAATTGAAGTAGAAACATGGGAAATAAAACTTGGAAACATGGGAGTGGGTTGTATAATTTACAAGGAAATCGGAATGAGTCAAACATTAATTTATAATGTTCAATTTTATTTCAAGCACTTTGAAACTAGCTTTTGGTTATGAGGTGCCCAGTTTAAATCGAAGCTCTCAAACTTGTTGATATTTTGTAGGATTTTAGATATCAATATGGGATTGCGTTTCTAATGAAAATTTCACACAAGCGTTTGTAAAAGAGGAAATTTATATCCTTTCAGGAATTCTTTGAAAACATAATTCCAAACCTTATTTCCCTGTATGTGTCGTGGCTCTTAACGAAATGTTTCTGAGTTTCAAGGCATTTTAGGAAATAATGCTGCGTTTAGATAATCGTTGTCGAGCTTAACATGAGCAATAATTACATTAAACAAACGAATTAAAACGTTTTCTGGAATAAATTGATCACACGAGAACTATCAAAACACATACAGGTAATATAAGGTGCAAGGACATTTCGAATTTCGTAAGCAAAAAACTGGGACAAATACCACAGCATCTAAGGATATCACTGCCATCAATTCCATTGAACTTTAACATTTCGCGTCTTAAGTTAATTTTCGTGTTGACTAATTAATGTATATATATATATTTACACTTAGCCTACTAGCAATAATATTTACAGCATTAAGCAGAATAAAATGGCATGCAAATATATCAAAAATGTTAGGCGACCCAAATTGCAAATAGCCAACCCTAACTACCAAATTTTTGAATTTTAACGAGAGTGGGATTTCAAACTTACCAAGATGCGAAAGAGAGGAAAGTTCAGAATCTGAAATGGTAATAAACAATCAACTTAATTAGAAATCGTCTTACTTTCAGTATTCTCTTCTGCAATATAAATTTTAAACAAATGGAACATAATAATAATAATAATAATTCACATGCATTACGACAAACATATTTTTAATTTAATGATACCACCCTTGACTCGTCCTTAAAAGCTTTTGAATTTTGGATGCGCTAACAACTGAACTGTAATTACCATTTTTCATTGATTGGCCATTGATGACGATTCTGATTATGAGTGATTCACACCGCGATAAAATACCATTGAATGGAATAATTCCTTATATCGATCCAGGACACGTGTTTCACTGAAGCTGAACAATGCCGAGCGGACAGCAACTATGACGGTTAGACTGCGAGGAAGCTAAAAGGATTTACGACAAAAGTTGTTGTTGAGGGATGTGGATGTTAGCTAGCTTTTGCCATCCTTCCATGCATATTGGATCAAGCTTTATTGAAACCTTCTGACATTGAATTGGAACACGGAATTTTTCGCGCTCTTCATAAAGCTTCGCGATATTCCTAGTTGGAATGTTGAAGCACGTTAGCCATACAAGGCAAGAAACTTAAAAACAGCTTCACGATAAAAATGCATTCACTAAGCTTTGGGAAAGTGAAAAGCTGGAAGGGAAGTTATCAAAGATAAAATTTGAAATTTGAAAATTTGAAAGTATCAAAGATAAAATTTGATACTTTTCAGCAGTCACCATTGTAAGCTTTCGCAATTTTCTTGGAAAAGTAAAGCTTAGTAATTCTTGTGATTTAGTCTTGAGCTTGCTTAATGTTCTTGGAAGTTCCCGAGATACGTTTGTTAATAACAAACAGAAGCTTCAAATATGAAATTGTTGTTATTCGTTGAAATTCAGTTTTGAACTGTCGATTCGTTTTGGGACAAGCACAAAAGCCGAGGCGCATTTTCCCGAAAGCTTCTGTTGGTGATAGGTAGATTGTTTTGGTTGGTTCAAGTATGTAAACCCAACGATTAGTTTGAGAGCTTAACTATTATATTTTTATTTACAATATGAAGTTTTACTATCTATAAATTGTGGCTTAACTGAAAATTGTCCTATCACGGTGGTAATAGTTGGCACTAATTTTCACCATTTCCACTTTTACCAACAGTAATTAAATAAATTGCACATATCCTATTGTTGCCCCATATACAATTGCATGTTTCGCGTACAAAATAATAAACACATTTTTTTTATGGTTGGGAGGAGAAGGCTTTTCCGCCATTAACGTCGGTTCCCCAGTCGCAACTGGGTTACCGACTAAACAACTCCCCAATTACACTGAGAAGAACCTAGCCTGGAACTGTTTATCACATGACTTCGGACTCATTAACCATCGCCTAGCGGCGCATTCAGGTTAAAGGAAATCCCTCTTTCTGCACTGATGGATGGGAAGTAAGAGAATTGCTGGCAGAGAGATCCCCTTTCCCGCCAAGCGATCCATGATGCCCCTCTTTCTATGAAGAACTGTCCGTACGTAATGCATCGCGCAGTTTCGATTTTCTTTTGATTGAATCGTTTCACCCGTTACGCTCTCTGGAGAGAGAACGCATATTTTCTCCGAGAGGTGCGAAGGGAATGTTGTTCATCTTGCACATGCAAAGAACGTGTGGCACCCGTCATCTGTCATCTCCGTGCAGAACAAGGAAACTGGGAACGGTGACTTTCGCATCTAATACAGGTAAGACTGGAATACCCGTCGCCACTGAGAAGTTACGTCAGGTAATAGTCAGTCTGACCGTGCATCGTGTAGAACCAGGGCCCCAAGTCATTGATCAGCCTTGCAGTCCACCTACCTTGGGTTTCGTTTACCAATGATTTCTGTTACAAAGTAAGGGTACTTCTTCTTTCCTCTCAGCTGACGGCTCCTCTCGCCGACTCTCGCTATGTCAGCATATATGTTTCCGTTCTTCTGCAAGAAGCATTATGGGAACCACCCTTGAGATAACCAACATCACAAGTTCAGAGGCAGTGCGATATGCAGCCGCTATCCGCAGAGCTCCTTGCCTCTGCACCTGTGCCAGACGTCCTCGGTGCGATTTTATGCTAAGAGCATTACCCAGACTTCCTAGCCATACTAGAGCACTGATTCCCTTGTGCTCATCAATAGACATCTTTTACTCGATGTTGGCCCTTGCGAGTTGGTCATAAGGTGACTGAGAGCCGGTACTCCCCCCGAAGCCTTATCCGCTGACGCTGGAACCTGCTCGAGGAAGCTCATCTTCGAGTCAATCATCACGCCAAGGTATTTTAATAATAGTAATTATTACTATTCGAAGTAATTGTTAAAGAAGAACGCCATCAACGACTAGTCAACCCAACATCAAACAAAACCCACAATAGAAAATCTATCAATATTGTAAGCAAATAGAGGTGCTCAAAATAATACTGAAACTTAAATAGGAGAGGGAACACTCAAATTGAAGGCTTTATAAAAATTGGAACCAAGAATGCAGTACAAATTAACTCTGGGAAATTCTCAACTTAGGGAATACTGGATAAGAAAGTGCAAGGATCAATTAGCGCAGGCCTTTCTGTGCACAGCTAGCGGTCGCATTAAGGCTTTCATCAAGATTGCAATTATAGTGTGTATCAAGGACCAATGTTTTATGTCAGTACCTGCCTTGATTAGGGAAAACATTACACTCTCTGTAGAAGAGAGTTGAAATTCATCAAGTAATGTCTCAATTACCTCGTAATGAGGTACGCGTTTACATTGACATCTCCAATTTCTACACTGGTTGATACGGCACCCAGCTTTTCCTGGCGTTTTTAGAGACATTCTTAGAAGACGTTCTTAGAGACGTTCTTAGAGACGTTCTTAGACGTTCTTAGAGACCGTTCCCCGGAGGCCCGTAATCCAATAAGCTCGCCACTTCATACGGCTGTGATGATGACTTACAGCTACCCGTGGAGCCTGATTGCACTTCCAGGGTTGAGGCTTCCGTAACGAGGACACTCCAGACGGTAGTATCTTATTAGGTTGGTAGCTATGCTTCCAACTGAGATGACGGATGTAGTGGTTTTACTTCGCGTCAAAGTATGCGGGAGCACCATCGCTCATCAGATTTACTGAAATTCAGCCATAAAGCGTACATTTCATTCTATCAGATCAATTTGCACTGCGACGATTCATATTGGATTATGCAGGTTGTCATCCAAAGATCTCGTTTCAACTGCCAATAAGTTGGAAAATGCTGGTAAACCTGAGCCTGCCGAGCACAGCGAAGAGAAAAAACAGTGATAACTTGCTGAACAAACATGCAAACTAAAAGGATGCAACAAAAATAAGTGGTATTTTATTTACATTGCTAAATTTTATGCCACACCTATTCAAAATTTTTGGGTAATACGCCCATGAAACCATAAATCTAATTATGCTTTCAATATGTTTGTCAGATAGAAGCCAGCCGGGAGTGTTCTTGCTCTTTGTGCTTATTATTTGGCAAAGAAAATAGTCAAATATCATAAAACAGAGGCTATAAAGTAGTCCAGCAAATGCTGTGAGAAGGTAGGAACGACGTTGGCTGAACCAACGCTAAATGCAAAAGAAGGCATAAATCCAGAGTCACTCTGAGAATCTCATGAGGCGAAATGGTAGGGACCTTACACCATAGGTGTTGGAAGTGTGGCAAGGTCAGATACATGAGAGCATTTAAAACACCTATTTTAGTTTTTGCCAAAATTTTTGAGCAAAATTCGCTATTGTATATTTCGGGTTCCAAAGCATGCAAGACTCACCGAAAGATTTTTGTTCTGAAGAAGGAATCGATCTAAAAGTCAAGTACACTCTCCTCACATGGAAACGATTCCCTTGTTCAAATAATGCTGAATTTATTGCTACACACGGATGGCAACTGACAAATCAGAACTCATAAATTCATCCAATTCAAGCTTACTCATGACATGAGAAGGGTTGACGCACAGGTAGACACTTTTGAGTTTGCGATTATGCTATATAGACGGGTTAGGATTCCAAAACAACTAGAACGGCGTGCAAGTCTTTTGCGTCCAATGACATACAATGTATTGCTCAGACTTGTGCCAGAATCCTGCAAAGGTGGCGTAGACGCTAACAAGCAGAGTTTCAGACCATTGTACGGATAGACGTATTGGACATCTTGATGCTTTAATCAGTCACATTAATGGGTAGATAAACTGTTATCTTTGCCAATTCCTGCCAGGACACAAAATTGAAAGATGCCGAAATGCTGTCACTGTCTCAAAGGATCTTACAAAGATTTCGATGTCTTCTCCCGTTTGTGGTGCGTCTTCTTTAAAGGAAAGTTAAGGTCCAACGCCAAGACAATACTAAGACCGGGAAACCATTCAGTGTGATCTCTTACATTTATTCTCAGGCTACACAAAACGAAGCGTGCCTGGCATGAACCAAAACAGGTTAAAGTGATAACAAGAACCTAGAAACTAGAAACGACAACCACTGACACTGCTACAGGCTGCCTGTGTTATTTTTAGACACATAACGTCCAAGAACGCGACAGTTTTACCCTGAAAACCGAGCTCTATTACTCTCCGGAAATATCTCGAGAAAAAGATGGAGCAACTGATACTAGAGTCAATTTTTGGTCTTTTAATCAAGTATTTTGACAGAGTTCGCTTTGATAAAACGAAATTATCTAAACGAAAAGAGTTTTTTTGTGGATTGATATCATTTTTGTTCAATGTATTACAGTCTAAATCAAGACCTGATGGGGATATCTTAAAGGGGGGATGTTTCACGAGCGGGATAATTTGAAGAGATCCTCTCACACCATTCCTGTAGCATCATATTTTAAAAACGTAAATTTTAGAGTCTTGCAAAAAATTAAAGTAATAATAATGTTGACGCTAATAATAATTATTGATATTATAAGGATCATAATAGAAGCAAAAAAAGGAATTAGTGCTGACAATGCTTAAAATGTTCCTTATCATAAGAGTCAATGTTGGAAATATTGTCTATGTTGTCAATATTGTAATCGTGATAGATTCCATGGCCTAAAAAGGCAATCAGGTCTAGAAAAAGGATTTTGGAATGGGAAACTTCACATTACATGTTGTGGTGTTAGCAGTTCGAAACTGTATGATAAATACAAACGCTTGCAGTAGGGCTGAGTTTTGAGGCGAAAACGACGTTAACTAACTTATTCGCCTATTCCTGGGACAGGTAAATTCGTTTCAACTAGTCCTTGACTTCATAATGAGGGTAACGCTCGAAGAACTTCTTGTATTTTCTGAATATTGACATCTTCATGACGCCAATATCTAGTTCAAACGGAGTCGTCTGTCTAGGGGATAAAGGACAGAAAGTAAACCTTAAGTGAGTTAAATAGTTAAACTATGCTCTTTGTAGCTCAGAGGGTATATGTCATTCCTGGTAGTTTCTGGCGACGACAATGCAAGAAAGCTGGACTATCTAGAAATGCCCAAGGATGACGGATTATTGTACTGGTGGTTATTGATTATAGAGCAGCTAGATGGTGTTAATCGCGGAGTTATCGGTAATAAACAGGACACCTTTAAATTCAGAACTCCATTCATGATATGAGATTCGTCTTAAAAAGTCGGGTGAATGATATTTAAAAGGAGAGAGTGGTTATCTTGGCTACGACTAGCTTATACTAAATTTTTGATAGGGCAACTTACCAATAATTACATCATTTTTCATATTTGAGAGCACTGCCTGGCAACATTCATTAAAGTAAGAGCTGGAAAGCCAAAGCTGGAACCCTTCAGACCTTGATAGAATAATGCGTGATCATGGTACATCCCAACGAATTACTCCTGATTTTATATCCAGCAGTTCAACTTTCCAGAAACTGATGAAGGCAAAAATATGATTTAGATTCAGATTTTTTGACCACGAGTGCGAGTTAGACTCCTTATTGTACCACAGTTTTCATGATCCATTTATGGCACTCCAAACAGGTCAACCATCTTAAGAAAATGAAGCCAAGAAATTGTTTAAGGAAAACCGAATGAGCTTCCATGGACTTTGTGCGGAACAGATTCCAAAGGGAGCAAACTTTTCCTCACAGTGAGACACAAAACAGTTAAAAAGGAACCTCCATTGCTCCTATGCGGGATAGAGTTCAAAAAAAGCAAACAGTCCTCAAATATGTCAAAACTGACACTCTGTGGTGTTTCATACTGACTTGACCTTCTGCAAGTGCCTGATGGATGGATGGAAGCCTTCAACGTCATGACTAGAAAAAGGATGGCGAAAGTTTTGCTTATGCATCCAATTAGAAACCAGATTAGGAGCAGGATGTTTCCCGCTTTCTGTGGAGAAGAAATTGTTACAAGTCATGAAAATTAATTTTTTTTTCAACTGGATGAGCCGGGCGTAACTTAAGGCACATGTGAAGATGTCTGTCTGGCTATTGACTTGGCTGGCACTTGCCAAGGCTTCCCATCTTCATAACGTCAATTGTGCGTTTATGCAAGAGTTGTCAAGTCGTTGAAGGTGCTACTGGCAAAACAATTGCCAGCTTATTTACAATTCCAGCGAAAGGATGCAATGGGATCCAAAGAAAATCATGTCTATAAATAATTTTTGGAACTCGGCGAGCGTCTGAGACTAAGATCAGACCTCAGATCACATTTAAATATCAAGAAGTGTTGAAACTAGTCTTACTGTCACCCTAAGAAAAATTGCGGAGTTTTTAGGTTCACCAAGCCAAGTCTATCTTTTGAAGAACGAGCTGATGATGGTTAAAGAAGCGTTAAATGGTTCTCGTCAATAAAGCAGCATCATGAAAAACGATAAAATTCGAAAAGTGTCTTTCCAGCTGATTAGGTCTTCAAATTAGTGGTTGTGGTTAGTGTCAGCAGATCTTCAGATTTCATTGAGTTGCAGATAAGACTACCAGGTCGTGTTCACATATAAATGAGTAATGACGAATAACCACAGACATTATCATACTGGTACCAACTAGGATATCAGCCATCATTTCAATTTTATTTGGCTTGGAACATATTTAAGCTGAGATGAATTTACAAGGGACAATTTTCAAAACCAAGCTGACAAATTTGAAGGATATGTAGAAGTTTCGTAGTAAAACTGTAAAGCGTTGGTTAGGATTCACTATTCACGACCGAATGTTCCAAAAACACAAAAAAAAACAAAAAAAAAAGGTTCACAATCTCTCCTCAATCGATCCTGCTGAACAAACCTGCAGTTTAAGCTAACAGCATGCAAATAGTGATCCGCCTAAGATGGTAAGCGTCATGAAACTCGTCACGTCAAAGCATGGTGTCAAAGTGGTGTTAATGCTGGAAAGAAGGGGGTGGTAGGGATTGTTCCGGACTGAGGGGCGCTGTTTCCATAGCAAATAAGCTACTTTCAAAGAAAGTTTGACTTAAAAAACGAGGATGTACCCAAAATTTTGAAAATACTGCCTGGTAAGCGTTAATGACATATTAAACACTGTCTTCGATTCCTGATAATTTTTCAAAAACAGAGCAATATTCGAGGCGGTAATGGGTTCTCTAAATCTTGTGATGAGCGTTGATAGAATACTGAGTAAATGAGAGAAGAGAGTTTTGGGATTTTTTTTGGATTTTAATTTAAAAAAGATATCTTCCTGGCTGATAACATTGAAATCATGTGTAGCTGCCAAGATAAATCAATGGCTTATTGTTAAGAGTTTATACGAGGAATTGTTTTGTAAGTGTCAGATTAACCCATGTATGATTGAGGACTTGAAATTGCCAAAGATACCTATGAAGAAACTGTGGGCAATAAGGGGAAAGAGACTGCTAGACCATTTTTTTGCATTACGCAGTTCTCATCCTTTAGAATTGAAAACTACTCAGAGTATCAACTTGTAGTGATCTGAAAGTAATTCATCAATGTGATAGGAAGCAAACTAAACATTTCGCGGGAACAATTGGTACGTTCTAGATAACAAGTTACCCGGACACAATTGGCTCTATTCACCAAAAATATAGCCAAAAACGAGGTTGATATATTTTCTATTGTTTATTTTTCCAATTCTCGAACACTGTCACTAAATATTGTTGTGAAATTTCTCAACTTATGCTTTTGATTTGATGATATCCATTTCGGTGGAGTTTATTTATTTTCAAGGATATCGCTTTCTCGTTGGAATAAAAAAGTCAGAATCTATATTTTTCGTGTCTCGAAAAATTCCAGGACATGGACGATGTATTTCGAGTCCCGAATACCCATGATCATCACTGTTCCGATTGTATTTGCCTTCATCTGAGCAAATTCGGCAAGAAACATGCATACCCAACAATATTTACAGTAACCATGAAACAAGGACCTCATTCGTCTGAGCTCGGGGGAAAATATTAGATTAAAAATACCAAGAAAAAACCAAGAAAATCAGAGAAAACGAACGGAATCAGAAAGGATCATTTGTTGAGAGAGAGGCAAAACGATCGCCATGTTGTGAAACATAAGCCCCGGATCATTTTGACATCTAACGCTCTAAATCAAGAAGATCCATCTGAATTCTGGGGGATTAAATAACAAAACCATCAAAACAAAAACAGAACAAAGGGGGATAGGATCACTGGTTAAAGAGAGAAAATCATTCTTTAGCTTTGAAAGGCACCAACACTTCACTATCTTGGTAAAGGACAGCCTTGCTGATGGTTCACACTGTTGTGCAAATAATGGCTGGATCCTTGAAAACCATATTGGCTTTTTGAGAGTTTTTGTTTTGACAATGCATTCAATATTTCATAGGATCTGTCACACCCTCTGCAGTGAAACTTTTTTGTTGGTACTCTATAACCCGCCCGAATGACACTTCTTTTGATATTAATCAACGTCATCGAATATAACTTTTTAACGTTACGTTTTGTGAACCACATGAGACTTCCTTTGAAAAAAAAGTGAATGTCAATGTGTCACCTTAAGACGAGCTATGTTGTCGAAAAAACAGTCCCAGTGCAATGTCGCATAGTTGTTCAGACAGGTTTTTCGGAAGTAGTTATTTTGTTTTTGGGTTGGGGGGTAAAGACAATTTACGCCCGGAGTGTGGGACTGCTAGGAGCGCATGCTACCAGACTACCCACTAAACACACTCCCCCCTGTCAAGAGACCCTAGTCTGGAACTGTTTGACACATTACTTCGGGGTAGGCCTCTTTTTTACTTCGTCCTAGGCCGCCGTCAGCTTTGAGAAATCTCCCTCCAGCGGGAGGGGGCAGGATGGAGAAGGACTGCTGGAAAGGAGACCCCTCTAGACCCCACGCCCAAGGTTATCCATGGCCACTTTTTTACTGTTAGTATTGCCCGAGAGTAATGTACCACACAGGTCCATTTGTCGAAAGTTTTCAGCATTTCTCCGACTAGATTGTCTGGAGAAAGCTCTCCCATTACCTCCCATAAATCCTGCCGCATCCTGTTCTACCTTCTACAGTTGAAGAAGGTATGACATGCGTCGTCCCTTTCCCCTGGGCTGAAAATGCAGTCTGGGGACCGTGATTTACCAATCATGTGCAAATAAGACTGAAAATACCCATGCCCGCTAAGAAGCTGGGTAAGGTAATAATAAATTTCAGCAAAGCTGAAAATACATACAAAGAACAAGTGGTGGCTGCACTAAGGCTTAAATACAATGAAAGCCAAGTAGCAAGAACACTTCCGGGTAGTTTCCCGTAGAAAGAGATAAAAGCAAGCAATTGTAGTTTGATCTTTGTACTGCATTCTTGCTTAAAAGCTTTCAGATCGTTATTAGTATTACGGATGATCTGAGAAAATGAGAAAAGAATTAATGAGAGAAAATTTACCAATACAAATAAAATTCCACTGATTTTGGGTGAATTCTGTTAGGTCGGCAGTTTGCTTGGAGTGTTCTCTCTGTTTTATACTTATACTATGATGTAGGACAGAATCAACCCGAACAAAAAAGGACAAGGGATGTAAGCTTGTTTAATTTTTCTAAGGGTACAACCTTTTCCGTTCAAAATGCAATATTATACAATTTCCATTTCAGCACTAGTTAAAGAAAGTCTTGTAGAAAAGAAAAACAAAAGGAAAACGATTAATTCAAAAGTCAGAAGAAAACAAGAGGCAAAATATAGGGCAAATAAAGTATGAAAATACCTAAAGGAAGAGTTTTCGCATCAGATAATCGCTCTTCTTTGTTCTAACTAGGAAGCAGACATTAACATTGAAGCAGAAAACCATGGTCTTACGTGGGAACGATCTAGCTGGTGCTATGAGCGATAATTCCTTCGGATAACAGGCAGAGAGATCCTGAAGATCAGAGTCTACAGAAATTCCTGCAGACTCTGAGCTACACGATCTCTCTGGCTGAGCTTACTGGAACTCTGTAAAAGGTTCTATTTATGGCATGTGCTAAAAGTACTTAGTCAAGGTACTTAGTTAACGTAATATGTTTTATCTTTTATAACTATAAGATTATTAAGGTGACATACTCCAAAGGTGTTCAAAACCGAACTGTAAGAGTATCTTCCCAAAAGACCTAGAATTTACAATTTGGAGAATTTTCCAAAAACGTTCCAGTAACTGACATGGTCACGTTACCCTTTACCTTCATGATTCTTAAAATGGTTTTGTGGTCATATGAGTGAAATATCTCTCCTGCGATGTACCAGTTCTTGTGTGCCCTACATCTGTTTGAAAGTGCCTGAATTACAAGTTCGTATAATTCAGGCACTATGAATGGTAAATTCTCTACATGATAGTCCTGTAATTGACATTTGAGTATGAAATCTTACTGCGACCTCACGACGCCAAAAATTTGCATTGTCAAATATTGTCAGCAACAAAAACTAAGATAAGTGAAAATGATGTTTAAAGTTCGATTGTTTATCTGAATTCCGTTGAAAATTCTCGTATTCATATCATGTGAACTTGTTTTCGAAATAAATCTAATTTAGGGGGAGACGTTAAGATAACCCAAAAAACGTATTCATAAAAAAAAGTTACGTATCATCAGGCTCATTAGTGTAAGGAATGAATACCAAACAGTGGCAAAATGGTTGATAAATAGCGTAAATAAACATTCGACGCCCTTGAGAACATATTCTCTTCCAACTGCTTGAAAGGGAATGTCCCAGCTATCACATGTGTATTATCTTTCGTTTACATATTGTTGAAATCAATATGTTTTCTGGTAGCCTATAAAGCTGTACCTGTAGCTGAGCCAGCGATATGAACTATTCACTTATCACTATGACACAGGACGATTCACGTATCTTTTAATACAAATCCAACAAAAAAAAAACGTGTGAATCACTTTGTTCATCGAAGTCTATGCATTGTGATCTTAAGATTGGGTTCAACCAGTTCGAAGATAATTGGTAAAACTACCGGCTAAGTTTTTTTGTATTTTTTTTTTATCATAATAAGGATACACAATACGAAGAGATAGAGGAGTACTATTTGTTAATGTTTACAGAAACAAATACTGAACTTATTATTGTTACGATTCTAGGCTTTCCAATTCCCAAGCTATCATTATTTACTAAGCCCACTAAAGCTAAGCACTGCAGTTTTATCTTTAATCACAAGACACATGAATTTCGCAGGACTCAACCAGACAATCATTCGTTTTTCCTTACCCATGATAGACTGCTATTCCGAAAATGTTGAGAATTTCGCCAGATCCTTATTTAATTTCCATAAAACGGCACGCGATCGATTCGATTTCTCGTGAAACTCACGCACTTTTATCTTTAAGATACGACGAAAATCATGATGTTGAACTTGAGAAAAGTAAACCGCACGACAACAATCGAGACCGGGTATTTGCGTTAACTAGGAATCTGTACCCGGCGCGTTTTAAATATTAACTGTCCCTAGTGCGCCAACATAGTTCAGAACTTATCATATAAATTAATCAATCGTGAACAATAGGCGTGAAGCCGGTACACGTATCTTAATCTTTAGCGATCTATCATTTAGATCTCGCGGGTTGTAACTGATAAGCGCCAAGTCAATGCTCATATCTGCGGACAATAATCAAAAGTTTCGCAAAATCCAAGCTTGGCTAAACAGATTTTATATTTAACTATTATATGCACAACGTTTGTTTATTTTATCATCACGACCGTGAATCGGTTAGAACCCGAGTTAAAAGATGAAAAAAAGTATCTAATTGGAAAGCAAAGGAACTGTGCAGACGTGCTAAGAAAATGGAGCTTACAGCTAGTCGTTGTTAAGATGGGGTGGTGAATGGATCCAAGTTAGTTGGAGTGTAGGTGTGCAGTTGTTAGACAATTCAGGAAAGCTAAGAATAAAGCTAAGTTGGGTAACAGGCGCGACGTGATGTTATCCGTGTCATACATTCAGCTCTGACTTAATGTAGATGATCAGGTATTAGTTAAGTGGTATCAGGTGTGCCATGTGGTTTCATATGAGTCAAAATCCGTTAGGAATCGTCAGTGGTGGTTCGAAAGTTGAAATTTTCGGTGCATAGTGGCTTGTTTTCATCATGACTGGGAACTCCTTGAAAACTCCTTCAGTATTAATGCACAATATAGCCTTTTGGCTTCCCAAGTCTGGCGTCGATCGCAAGACCTAAATCTCTCACGTGATTTTCCAGTGGTTAATTCTGTGGTGGAGTCCAACTTGCACTTTGTACTGACATTATGTCAGTTAATTACAGAAATTATCCCTAAATCATTTTAATCGCTTGATAATGTTCTCATAGTGACGCGCTTCCAGATTCTATTTGGTTTTCCCCACTTAAAATACTTAGGGAAATGCACACTTAGTAGTTAACGACCAACATTGTTTGTAAGTGGAACGCGGTTATGAGCGGGTCACGCGATGTTCTATCTAACAACAAGCATTAATACTCACGCATGCATCACAAAGAAAGAGATGCAAATAGTCCATGCCGCTCATGCGAACAACGTAGATAAGAGAAAGAATCGCGATGCTTAACCTTTTTAACTTTAATCCATATCACTGAAACTTTTTTGACGTCTTTATGTACGTGGGTCATCGCGTTTGGATCCACATTGAAAAGAATGTTAAGTTTGTATCTTAACACACATTCCTATTTATGTTCTTTGCTCATCCAATTTTGTTTACCAGTAACGATGCGTAATGCATTGATTTAAATCAGTCACATCCCCCTTGATAGAGAATTCGTTGTTAACACATTTCACATCAATACCAGACAATCTTTATTTTCAGAAATTTGAGCTTCTTTGAAAAATTTAATTCTGGGTTTCACAGAGGTCTCATTGGAACTTATTCCGTCCGCCAGATAAAAGCAATTGGCAGGGATTTTGTACTCTGACTACCTTTTATTATAACATGAAGTAAATGCTTTTCTTTTCAAGTATTAATGCTATTGTATATCATTTCAAATTATTTTCATAACTATTATTATTATTATCCCTAATAGTATAACGATGGAAAGAAAGTAGGTGCTTTTATACGGCTTGAAAGTTTGGGCTGAAACTCTAAAAAGAGAATGTTACTAGAATCGGGTGATCCCGATGTAAGGACGAGGTTCTTTGTAAGTCTCATCTGCAGATTATACTGTTTTCGAGCCAGTGGTGCTGAATACCGAAGGCACGGCGCTCATTGTTTTCGTTGCCAAAGAAGAAACTTGCGAAAGGGAAAAAAACTCAGAAGCTAGCTCACAAAAGGAGAGAGGAAACCTTCTAACTCAGGGTGGGACAACTGTATAAATGCATCATGGGGCGGATGGAGTGCCCACCTTATCGCCACTCGACCGCAAGCAGGGCGAGACTGATAACCACCTGACGCAGCTTCCCAGCAAGCACGGTGAATTTCAGTCCTTGCTTCACAAAATGGGAAAGTGAGGATCTCCAGGCTAGCTATTTTGACAGAGAGAAGACCTTGGAGGTTTCTAAAAAGAGTTCACTTATTTTCTCTACAAGATGTTAACGATGGCTCATCAACCTTGGCTCCACCCAAACGACGCCTGCCACTACTTCTTTACATGTGAGAGGTGAAATGAGTTCTCTCCAGGAATCTTGACGAAAAGACAAACGGAACTGTGTATCGCACTAAACTGGAGAAGTTCTGCCTTTAAAAAATTCAACTAAGAACAATGAATAACACGCACTCTAGGTGCGATCCTCACCGATAGTTTGTCTGCACTATTGGAAGGAACTCTCTCCGTATCCCTTCTTTTTTTCTGCCTTTTCGTTTTGAAATAATGATCTGCCTTTCTAAAAGCGGGCACAAGATTTTAAACGACCGCTTGTCGGGCCAAACTGAAAGGGGCCCTGTCCCTATCTCTTCTACTTTAAAAGTTAAAAGTAGTTAAAAGTCCTTCGCTTGTGCAAGGATGGTCTCCCTAACCAAAAAGCGCCACAAGGTGAGACTTTGAACGCCTGATTTAAAGTAATATAACTAGCAAATCGTACCAGGCTAAGTTCTTAACGTCACAGGGTGTTGAGTCGATAGTCAAATATCTTTGAGTCGTCAAGACATTCAGGACAACATTATCATTACTTATATTATAATTATTCCATTCTTGGCCCTGACGAATGGAATACTCCGTACGACTAGCTTTTTAGGTTGCTGCTACCAGAGGAGTCATATGATCGGCTATAGGGATGTCGTAGTAGGATTAGTCGTCGCACGTCCTGTCGAACAGGCGCCACTCAAACGAGGTATATTACTGCGTTAAGTGAGCAAGTGGATGACCAGCCATTGGCTGAGTCTATCGCTTGAAAAGGTCGAGGGCTTTATCCTGACAAAGACACAGATCTCCTGAGTTATTCCCGTTCAGTTTGTAAATCAAAGACCTTGGCTTGATGATTGACTCGAAAATGAGCTTCTTTGATCAGGTTTGAGTGTCAACGGATATGACTGCTGTGGGAGTGTTGGCTCTTAGTCGCCTTATGGACAACAATGGAAGACCAACCTCAAGCAAATGACGTCTTCTCATGAGAGTAATGAGGTCATTGCTCTTATATGGCTCCGGAGTCTGGGCAGATGCTTTTGCCATGGAGTCATACCGAATATAACTCACACAGGAATAGAGGAAAGAAGCTTTGCAGGTAGCAGCTGCATACCACATTTTCTCTGAGCCTTCAGTGCTGGTTAGCGCAAGGGTGCTACCCATAGTGAAGAGCGAAGGCAAGTCAACTTACATAGGTAAAGTCGGAGTGAGAAGTTTTTAACCAAGAGGAGAGAAGAAGGACCCTGACTTTGTGGTCAGAAACTTATCATCTGTTAACCGTATTACATTGGCTTTAGTGGAGAAAGAAGTTTATACCTAAAATTGTCCGCTTAATTATTTTGATCAAATGCTATATGCTATATGCCTTACGTCATAATTTTCACGTTGGAGGCGTATTTTATGTAAGTGGAAATTTTCGAAAGAATTTCAAATGTGTTAAAATTTCTTGAGAAAGAAGAAGCAGGCGAATTCCTGCCGTTGCTGCTGGCACCGGAAAGCTTTGGAAACACCGATATAGGTGTATACGATATACACCGATATAAATTCCTCTCAAAAAGACAACTGCCGCTCCTGAAAAAAACTCGAAAAATACAACAAAAACTGGAAAACACTCACCATGACAAGCAACAGACGCTGTATAAATTTGAGAGGGCCTTCGAAATGGTTTAAAGAACTGGCGTTGATGTGGAACAAGAACGTAATATATGCAACGACGAAATAATGTATTTGGTATATTGATTATAAAATGACCATAAACGTTAGAGTTCTAAATTTTCACCGAAAATATATTGGAGAAAGAAAATCTAAATTTCGCTCTCAGTACTATACCGAATTATCAGAGCAGAAATCGGGGAAGGCTTGGAGGGTCAAAGGTCTTATCCTTTATTGATATTTAGTGAAACCTTAAAAATAGTCGCCCGAAATATTCAACATTCAATCATCCCGGAATTGAATAAGATGATATTTACTCTTTACAGAATCCGCCAGGTTGCCTACCAGGCGATGGTGCAACGCTTTGATAATCGTGAGGTAATGGGTCATGCTTGCCAGGGACTCAGATGCACATCGACGAATTTTCACGCAAAGGCTCAATGTGGCAAGTATAAGGGACTGCACTTGAGTTTGGTCTATAGCAAGGAGAAAAATATAACGTCAAAAGTTGGCAAAGGTTGGAGGCAGGAAGTTCACACTCCCTGATATGTCTAGAGAGCAATTCAAGAGGTGCTATCGAAAGAGTCTTCAAGGAACGAACTCTCGCAACAAAAATTCTGTCCCGTATATTGGCAACGCAGAAGGAATAAAAGGAAAATATGAAACAATTTTTTGTCTCTTTGCAGATACAATTTCAATCTATAATGCAGGATATGATTCATAAACTGTTCTTGGTTATGTATGAGGACTGACAAAATATTACGAATACGGATAAGACCAGTAATCAAATGTAGATTTCAATAACGATTCTCAAGTGGGATGCAACTCCCCTATTTCAATTCTCTGTTAAGTGGAAAAGCCAGAATTAATCGAAGAAGGATCGAGCTAATCAGATCTATAATCTTCTAGCTGAACTCGAATCAAATGTTCGGCATAACTGGATGAATCACCTGGATACAATGGCGAATATTTCTTTCTCTCCATTGGTGAAGATCTCACAACACAACACTTTGGTCTCTAAACACTTCTACATAACTTAAAACTCCAAAGTAATTTCTTAAATTTAAAAATAAAAAAAGGAATTTGTCCTTGCAGAAATCTGGACAATTTCCGGTTAGAATTGGACGGAATAGATCAGTTTCATGCAAATACAGATCTTTCAACAAAACCAAAGAGTTTTGACCAGAGAGTGTTAAGATTTCCCCAAGGATAAGTAACTTTATTGGGTTGGCCTTAAGTTTTTTTAAATTATCTCTGCATTATGAATGCTTTATTTTGGGTTTGTTCAGGGTAATTTCCTGGTTTTTCTTCAATGATGGGTCGTAACCTGGACGTCTAATTTCATAAAAGGTTCATCACTAGCTTCGAAACGATCGCAATCTTTGACAAATGTTCTGAAATTATATTAAAGCCCTGGAAAAACTTTAAGGTTTCTTCAGAATTTTAGTTACATCATGGATGTTTTTTCAAATCGGATAGGATTCCGTTCTCAGAGCTATAATGATGTTTGACATTTCGAAATTGGCTTGGAGATTGGCTGCATTTTAAGTGACAAATGATGAGCAGTGTGTTTTTCAGTGTTTCCTATAATTATTAGGTCACCAACGTAGAAGTACGAAATTTTGGAATAAGTAATTACAATGTATCGTCTATCATTCATACAAATACTGCTGGAGTGCTTTTAAGTTCAAAAGGCATTTTTGGAACTGCTGAGAACATTATTTTTGAAGATGATCTAGAATGTTGAATGATTGGTTGACAATATTAAATCTTAGGGCTTAAATCTCCTGGCATTAGGCCAGGAGATTTAAGACAGGTGACAGAACTGACTTTTTGACTTTTCTGTCAGATGACACCTGACAGAAAAAGGACTTCATGTTCCTTCGCCTATTCTCGTCTTTATTCTTGCTCTTTCAAAAAAAAAAAAAATAAGAGTTAGAAAAAAGTTACTTTTGGCAGGGAGTTATTCCCTTCCCCGGAGTCAATTGAAAACAGTTTTAAAAATGCAAATTTTGCAAGGATCAGCATTGAAAACTGTGCTGACACATCTTATACAATATGCTAAGCTAATATTGGCATATCTTATGGGAGGATTCAGTAGCAAGTTTCGCCCAAAAAACCAAGAGTATCCACAAGATTCTTGAATCCATGAAGCTAATGCATGCAAGATGGAAATAGGCATAAGCTAACTAGCAGAAGACTCAAATGTCCCATACAGGGTTGGTGTTTCATCTAGGGAAGAGTCAGAAGTAGCTGTGAGCATCACGTCGGGAGAGTGTTGATGTTCTACAATAGCGTCAAGCTAGATGAGGGTGCTGGATAACTATACCAGGATTTTCTAGTTGCAAAGTTTAACATATAAAGCGACGGTGGAAATCCCAACAAAGAGCGTTAAGTGCAAACTTAATACCCTCTAGGATAACAAGTCTGTACGGTATACACTGACATTAAACGGTGTAGCTTATCAGCAAGTGCAGGGTTCCCGGAAGGCACTTGAAAAAGGAGCTGAATAGTAGTGAGGAAAAGTAAGATGATCTAGCGAGTGTAAGTCCAGCCCTTCAGAATGCAGAAAGAGTGGACTCTATTAAAGGTATACTAGCTGCAGCAGAACAAGATTTAGAAGTGCCCTTTAGACATATAAGACTCGGGCTTGGAGTGACAGCCATGACTTTAGGCTACACCCCGGCTCAGTAGCAAGGATTCATATTTTTCAATCGTCAGATTTATGATTCAAGGCAATAAAATTGAGAATCAAATCTAGGAAGACAGTAAAACCTGATTCTTGATGCATTTATAGCATTTTAATGACCATATCCATTACTTATCGATTAGCCCGAATCAATTTTATACGGGAAAATCAAAACATTAAAATAATTTTGAAAGTTTGACACGAAGAACTAAAATTTTGGATTCGGCAAATGAAACAAGATCTTCACTAGCCCCTAATTGAAAAACAAGTTCTGTGAATTTCATCACTAAAGAAATCCTTTTTTATTTGCCACTAGTTATAAATGTTGCATAACGGACAAAAAAGAGTTGACAGCGTATTTTGATACACGTATACATGTGTGTAATCATATGAGCTTGCGCAGACATCGATGAATCAATTGAAATCTGATTAACAGCTTGGAAGGACCGTTATGGATGCTTAAATGAATGGTTCAGAATCCGAATTCAAGACCAATAAATAAACATAGCAACTGGTTGATACATCATTATGGTTGTATTAATTTTAATGCTGAGTTGGTGGTATATGCAAATTATTATAGTATTCACATGCATGAATGATTTTCGTTAGCGAAAAAGGAATCAAGAAAAATTTAAATGGACAACGAATAGTTTTGCTTTCTGTTAATTGATTTGGATTTGAATTCCAATTCTCAAAACTGCTAGTTTTCAAGTGGACTTTTTATATTTCTCGCGGACAAATCACTTGCAGACAATATAACATTTGTTCTGCGTGAAATGTTTGACCAAAAGATTTGCATGGTGTTAACTTGATACCCACATGATTGTTTAGAATTTTGAAAATAAAGCAAAAATCCACCGATTTGTTTGTAGTATTAACTTTGGTTTTAAAATAGAATATAGATCAGTGGATTAGCAAGTGATGTTTATGCTTTAAGTTCATTTAATTTCGAATTCAAGTTGAGTGGATTGTATTATGTGATGCGTTATACTAACGTTAGTAGTCCTTGGGATGTTCTTCTAATGTGTCAAGTTTTTTACTAAGAATTTCTAAGTTTAATACTCTATGTCAATGTCAAGATGCAAGTTGTCTTCTGTTGGAGGTTCTCTTTACAACATGATAAATACTTTACGCATTCTTCGACAAGAACTACAGAGGATTGAAAATGCTACTTAAAATCGGAAAACTTCGTTCTTACCTGTTACCTGATATTAAAAGTGCCTTTGCAAAGGCAATCAGGACTTTCTTGAGAGAAAAAAATTAACTAAGATTGATTTTTACCTGTATCATTCAGGAGTCCTTGAATGTCATCATTGTTGTCTATGTCACTCCCATCTCCAATTCCTGAAAAAATAAGCAAAATGTTTACATTAGTCAATTGATTTTTTTACTTCACTCCGATTACTAATAATTCTAGACATAAATCTACTGGGAATTATAGACTATAACATTGGACGGCGCTAAATTTTTTTGGACTTTTTGTGCTAAAAATAAGATCAATTATTTCAAAATTTGTATTGTAAATCTCTCCCTTTATTTAAATTGTTGCCTTTCATTATAGACACCTTCTATACTGACAGTAGCAGATATTCTGTGGCTTATTGCAGGAAACTTCATTAAAGTCATTTTTGATTTGAGGACATTTGAAGTCTGGAAGGTCCGTAGAAGGTGGTATTCTGGGCGAGTTAGGGAGGATTTGAGCAAACGTAGATTACATTTGAAATTTACAATTTGCAATTGAAGTTTTGTTGTTTCATTATTCATAGAGTCAGTATATGAAATGCGGAATCGCCATGATCCAAAAAGACCCAACTGATGTTCGCCAATCCTGGAAATATTTGGCTATTACTCGTTCATAGTGTTTGCAACTTACTTCAATGCGTCCTCAAATCAATAGTTCGCCTACGCAAAAGAAGTTCGTAGCAGGTCATACCTTTTAATTTCCACTCAACACTGTGCAAAACCTTTTACGGTGACAAGTGCGCCTTTGAGTTTATTCCAGGCAATCCTTCGGGTGATCGTCATGATTATTTTTGCTCGATGTTTTTGTAAGCAACCCATTCTTTGTCTTCCATGACAATATGCTTCGTAAATGATTTCCTAATGACCCCAAGTTGCTATAGTTGCCTTGCAATGGTGCCATAATATTGCTATCTTTCTCGATTTTTTCTGGGATTTCGCGAGTTACCTTACAGGATTATCTCAAGACGCAAGATGACAACATTTTCAACAGAATGAGGAGAACGAGGACAAAAGTTATTCAATCTGCATTGCTGGAAAGGAAACCAAAAACGCACCCCTGGAAAGTGTCCTGACCGATATCTTCTTCACTGCACACAGCGCATATAGTTCGTATGGAACGTATCGTTTTCTCAAATATTTGTGATTTTAAGATAAAAAGATGCATCTAATATGAACCCAGATCTCTTCTATTCAGAAACCTTTTTTTTTACGTTTGAACCAATTATATTGAAATTTTTTTTGTCTGTGGGTAACATCTGTAAACGGAAAACCTACTTTTAATAGTGTGATTATTTTCCATTCGGATAAGTTTAAAGATGGTTGATCGTTCGGTTTTTAGACTCGTGAATTTAAATAAAATAGAAAAATTAAAAGGTTTTTTTTTGTATATACAACTTTGCTTCATAATATTTTAGATTACTTTCTGGACAAATATGTCAAAATATTTTCTGAAATGTCTGGGTGGGTGACATAACCTTTCGGAGCATTAAACATAAGGCAAGGTATAAAGACTTACCAACCGAAAAGCATTTGACTTTGCTTTGTACTACCTTGGGTTCCACCCACTCTAATTTAAACAATGAGGGCATCGGAAATACGAGAAATCAATGTAAGATACATAAGTACATGCGAATCAACATAAAATGATCGTAGACTAGAAAGCAATAGGACTATCGAAGGGCATCAGTTAGAAAGAGACGGAAATACCCCATCCAACAAATAAACTGAACTCATGTAATATAGAGCGCGTGAATACTCAACGACGTAACTGATTGGGAGGATTGCGATAGTTGGCATGCTAGCAACATTCTTCCCGTGTTATTGAATATGTTAGTCATTGTGTTTGATTGAATACACATTTAAAGAGAGTATTAACAGGCATTTCAACACACATTCGTCTTTACGTTTTAGTTCTTTACGTCCTCAGTTTTGGTGTTCAGAAATACCAATCCATCCAGGAGTAAATCGATAAAATTTCATTAGATTGAGAATTTCTTCGAAATGTTGGCGCTTGACAGTTTCCACATTTTTAATTATAAAAGTAAAACTAATTTTTTTATAATAAAAGGAAAATAGGAAATATTATTTTATAAAAAAAATAAAAAAGGAAAATAGAAAACTCCATGTGACTTCTTTTGTTCCTTTTAAAATATTAACCCGCCTGGTTGGACTGTAAATGTAGTTGAAGTACATACAGTGCGAATTCCCGATCTAACAGTCTTCAATCAAATCAAATTATAATAGAAATGGTTGACTTTATCTCATTTATGCATAAAACAAGTTGCCTCTCCCGCTGTAAAGCTATAACGAGGAATGGAAAGAAATAAAAGTCAACTTTCGTTTTGTCTTCCTTTGTTTGAGCCAAGTCGCCTGAGAATGTTTATTCTATATATAGCAACGCTCTGAATGAGCGTAACTACTAAAATGCGTTCACAATTTAGAGGGGCATCATGAAGAAAGAGATACGAATACTCGATGTAGCAAATGAAGCGAGCTTTGTGAGATAGAGAGCTTAAAAATCAAACAACATTGGTTAGTTACCAATACCAAGGGCTTGCTTTCTGAGTTTAAACATACGTGAAAATAATTTCCAGTGTAGTAGTGCACATGAGTGACCTTGTATGCAGACAATATTTAAGAGAATGTGAATGCGCATACTCGTCTTTATTTCTTATTTCTGACATGTTTTGCTTACATCTTGTAAATCAGAGTCAAATAACATTAGGTTGATAGTCTTTGATTATACATAAATCATCTACCAGATGATTATGTTAGGATTGACAGCTGCAAATACTTACTTAAATACAAATACAACACTTTGATCAGTTAAGTGATCCTAATCAAACGTGATTGAATAGATTCAAGACTTGTATCATTCAAGTCGATTTTCGTTTTGGAAATGAAGAGGTTGATATATAAGAAATGAAAACGAAAAAGTTAAGTGAGGCGAGCAACAATCAAGGAGGTGTTACAGTAGTGGCCAGTTCTATGGAAGCGTAATTCCGTAACAAAACAAGAATGTAACCAGTGGTCTTGTCTACGGTTCTCAGTCTATGATTTTTGATCGCCTGCAACTCTAGCGTACATCAGATTAAAATAGAGAAAGGGCATGACCAAGCCTATCCTCAAACGAATGAGCTCCTAATTTGAAACTCTTGACTCTGGACTCTTGACCAGGAAGCAGGAATCAAATGAATATAATCACGTAGAAAGTAAAAAAGATATTTCTCACAGGATCAAATTCGCGATTAAAGACATGCTCTTAGATACAATGTGTCTCGCTGGAAACTTTCGATATCGAAATCAAAGATGAATTAAAACACGAAATTTGGTTCTGATGAGAAATCGTTAATTTATTTCGCAATTTTGTTTTGTGTTAAGAACCGGCAGACACCGGTGTTTCCATCGAAAACTATTTCCTTCATCTAGTCAGAAACTGGGCTCTACTTAAACTAGAACAATAAAACTCAAACAGAATGAATACTAAAATTAGTTTATTAACTTATTCTAATACGTGTCTAGTCTTAATGCAAGAATTAACGTATGTAATCACAAGGAAACAGTTTGCCCCCAATATATTCATGTTCATCACAATTTTTGCACTCAACGACATCGTAAAATTTTTACGTTTTCTATCAAGCACGGGTTCTGCTTGTTTTTTAGATGATGTATTTGCATCTCTTTCTTCGCGATGCCACTCAAGAGTGTTGATGCTTCCTAGTTATTACGCTATTGATAAAAGTTACTGACAGATACTACAGGGTTTCAAGTGAAAAGTGCTGTCGCATGTCACAGCAGTCGAAGAAATGCCAAGGAACAATCATAAGAGTAAATTAGACATGCTCCCGTTTGACAAGTCAGTACGGTATTTTGTTGTCTTATTTTCAAGCTGGCGCTCAAAACCGCATTAAAACTCAAGGCAATATGGAACAGGTGTCGCAAAATTTTAGCTTGACATGGAGACAGAGGATACAAACGTTCAACTTTATGGCTCTGGAGGCCTTACAAATTTTAGAATCTTCGGATATCTCATTGTGAATGGACTTGAAGAGTGGCGCAAAAGTTTCTGGACTTTTGAAATGAGAAATCAACCCGAATAATTTCATCGTCCAAAAACAATCATCAAAAGTTTTGATACCTACTTCAACCTTCTTGTAATTCCATAAGGAGTGAAATAATACGAAAAAAGTGATTTTCATTTAAGCGTCATTAAAAGCAAGTATGAAAGATTTTTAGGAAGGAAATTACAAGTAAAATATACAGAGTTGTAATTACTTGGGTATTTTTTTATTGAGCCTTCGATACTAGCTCCTTAACAGCACACATGACGTTAGAAGTTTGCTTCCTTTAAGTGAAAGTATCATGTTTTTCGAAAACCCTTCTTTCAACAATTTTTTGTACAAACTGTGAAAACTTCACAGATCTTCAACGGATTACATTGGGAGTTTTTCGCGAGGAGAAAGGTAAGTTATCGAATTTGAAAATGTACCGCGATTCTACGGATGCATAAATTTGAGTTCAGCTACCACCAAATATGGCAAATACTGTGAAAACAAGTGCAACATCGAGGAAGGATGCCTGTAGGATACGCAAAGAAATGGTCGACAAACAGGGCCTTCCGCTGAAGCAAAAACGACCACTCGAAAATTGGCTCAAAAAAGCCCAGGAATGGAGACCGAAAGAGTAGCAAAATGGTAACATATCTTCGGAGACCACTATAAGGTGTCTAGATAATCGTAGTCAAACATCGCTCCTCTATCTCCGACCAGCGAACCAATCGACAACGCAAGATACCTCAATTTTGCGAGCAGAGTATTCACAACAAAATTCTCAAAGCCCAGGATTTGCTGATGACAATTTTTGTGGTTATAGGCTGCATGCAAATATCCTTTTACCAGACATGTCGTGATTTCAATTGATCGTTTTCACGGACGAATCGTAGATTCAACTACTGAACGACTGTAAAGGACAGTGAGAACTAGCGATCCTGGAAATATTCTCGTGATACCAACTCCAAAATTCGACTTATAAATCGTGGTTACTGGTGGAGTGGGCAGTCGTGATAGAAGCCATCTTCACTTTGTTAGGACAAAGAGTGCCCCAACTTCACAGCAAAGAGTGGATCTTCACGGAAATTATTGCTGGAAATAATTTCCCAGTGTTTGAGCAACTCTTCACTAGTCGCCAGCAACTCAAGTATGGCAAGGAATTGATTTGATGAGAGAAAGTGCTTTGAAAATTTATGAGGCGATTTATGAGCGGTTTTCTAATTTGTTGATTAGTTGCTCTGATAGAACCTCTGGTTTAAGTCCCATTAAATATGTGTGGCCCAAATTAAAGAAGAATGTCTCTAAAGGTTTCTCAAACCAAAAAACAGGCAGCAGATGAATCGACATCTACAAATTGAGTGGGATGCAATATCTGCGGACTACCTAGAAACATTTTTCAGGAAGTTTCCGAAAACGAATTATAGAATGTAAAGAAAACGAACGAGGACATACTCTACACTAATTGTTTGAAATATTGGCAAACTTGGCAAATCAATTTGTTTTCTTATAAATTTTATGCCGGTAATGCCATCAGAATCGGTCAGAAACGTTGGCAAAACTCTGTAGATTGCTGTAATACATCCAACAAGCTTAGTGTGGACATAAGGGTTATCCTATGGTTATTATTATTATTATCGTACTGGGGTCCACTTGCTAGAAATTAGCATAGGCCAGAAATCGGCCCTTAGCTCCCCAAGTGTAGTACTATTGTTTACAGGTGGTCCATCCTGTTGTCCTACAGAAGCCAAGGAGTTCCCCCAGTTCTGTGGTCGCCAGGTGTTCCAATTCTGTTACGCCAGTACACCTCAGCCAAGTAAGGCGTTTGTTGGACAGACTCGGTCAATCTAGGAGGAAGTGTTCTGTACTTTCTTCTTCCTCGCCGCAAGTTCGGCAGGTGTCATACGTTTGGATTCCTATTCGTTTGGCGTGTTGACCTAGGAGATTATGGCCCGTTAATACTGCCACCAATATTCTAACGCCATTTCGATTTTTTCCTAGGATTTGTTTTGTCCTCATTTGATTAGGGTGAGGCCAAAGAGCTCGGCTTATCTTGCAGTCGTTCCTGCCATTCCAAGCCGTATCTGTCTCTTTTCAGAGGATTTCGTCTAGCTCGCATTTTACCGTTGCTAGTGGCACTTTAATTGTGTCTATTCTAGTGGCATTTTGGTCGGCTGATCAAGCTCTCGCTAGCTCATCCGCTCTTCCGTTTCCCTCTACACCGCTGTGTGCAGGGAACTATGTCAGTTTTACATTTACTCGGGTTGTTGCGGCTTTGAGAGCCTGCCTACAATCCTGCACCAATTGTGAAACTACGTGGTTAGAGGCAAGCGCCTACAGTGCCGACTTACTGTCCGAGAGTATTTGTATACTCCCATCAAGGTTGTTTGTTGCCGCTTCTATAGCCGCTTTTATTGCAAACACTTCCGACTGGAAAACTGTGGTGTGGCTCTCCAGTTTATAACTTCGGTTGAGTTGCGGGTGATCTCGAAAAAAGATTCCGGCGCCGCTTCCCTTATCCGTTTTGGAACCATCGGTGTAGATTATAATCTCACTTTCAGGTGTGAAATCCTGCACCGTTTTCCGCGTGTCTCTGGTCGGTATGCTGATCTTGTATGGAATTGTTGTGTCCAATATTGGTTGAATTCTATGCAGCTCCCTTTTACTTGACGGTGCCATTCTCTACATTTTTTCCAAAATGCATGCGTGCCCCGTTTGAGTGTGGTTAGATAACCCATATGTGGATTTTAATCTGATGCTTGCGAGTGATGCCTCTCTGAAGATGAATTTGTCGAGTGGCATGAGATTAAGCATTATCTCCATTGCAGCAGTTGGCGTAGTCCTAATGGTACCTGTGATGCCAAGGCAGGCCATTCGCTGAATCTTCTCTAGCTCTTTTGCAATGGTTTTCCTTTGTAATGCCTGCCACCAAACCAATGCCCCGTAGGTGGTAATTGGCCTCACTACTGTTGTGTAGATCCGGTGGGCAATTTTGGGTTTCATTCCCCAGGTTTTCCCCACTAGTCTTTTCATTGTGTCTAACTGCTCCTATGTGTAGAGTCCAAGTTAGCTTACTATCCAAGGTTACTCCTAAGTATTTCACCTATGGTTACCAGGACACCAAAAATAACCGGGATAATTTGTAATCGCTTCGACAGCATTCTTTTGTCCTGAACTCTTTAGTACAAGGTACAGGGTCAAAAAAGAAGATGAGAAGAGTGAATGTAATAGGCTCTGATGGAGACTTACTCGGATTCCACTGGGAAGCTCTTCCTTGACGTTTGTGACAAGAAGAAGTTTCGAGCATGGATTGGCATGTACAAGGCAAAACTAAAGACCCTCACTGCAATCTCAATGAAGTATTGTACACTCGGAGAATATCATAAAAATGGGCATGAAAAAAAATGCTGAGTGAAGACTTTTAAATTTTTCGAAGCCAGAATCAGTGGATCAGTCAGTACATTACAAATTTCTATCCTGCAGGAGAAGAGACAATTTAAAACAACGCTACTTGCTTCTTGATAAAGATTTGGAACGCCTGAAGCTAAAGCAATCTCTTAGGAAGTTCGATTTACTTAAGGCCCTCATCAAAGGTTGGGATGCACTACTTTCGATCAAATGGAAACAAGAGAAGCAAAATGTGGATCCTCGACACGGGCATAGTAAACGATGATGTAGAAGGAAAAAAAGGAGAGGACGAATCAGCAAGAGCTGGCTTCAAGTCCTCGCAATTTTATGATTACGCTACAGTTCAAGTATGCTGGATGCATACTTAGATGCATACTGGATGCATAGGACCAGCAACAGCAGTCAGTGATTTGGCCTAAATTTTCTGGAATATAATGGCCTTAGCCTGAAGTAACTGGATCATAAATGGTAAAAAAGACCTCTAGTAACCCTGGTAGTACCTGGTAGTACCCATAACCTCTGTAGTCACCGCAAGTACCGGGCATACAAAGGAACAAACAATGCGGTGATTGGAACCAGAAAGAAAAAGGCTTGGAAGCATTTCCTTTTCACTATTGATACAAGCTTACAAACGTTTCAGATGGGTGAGGGTGAATTAAGTCGAAGAGTTTGAACAAACAGCGTTTACAGGACTAGAGGCTCTCCTTGGCGCTTTTAGGGCAACATGATGGTTTATAAGTGAACCCATGATGTCAGCTTCAAGCTTACGCTGATCTTTCTTTTTATATTAAAAGTAAACAATAATAATTATCAACAGTAGAATATTTTTGGAAATTATTTTAGTTTTAATTTTTTTTTAATATGCGCCGGGAATGGTACTATAAAGCTTCAACTATTTTGTGTATCAAAGTAATATACTGAGCTTTGTTTTATTCAATTTCAAATTATATTAAGATAATTAAGGTTTGATTAAACGAAAGATAATGTTACATGAAAAGACTGATTTAGTGCTGTTTGACCGTGAAGTTATTATTTTTGAATTGATTGCTAGTATTTACGGCGTAGATATTCCGATGTTAATTCTTAATTTTACCACAAGTTTTCCTCGAACTTATTTCATTGTACCTGTAACCTAATTATCTTGAAGATATGATCAATTAATTATCCCAGCACGTAGTAATTACTCACAAATCAACAAAGTCTACCCACATGAACGTGTTAAGATAAATTTGAGGAGTTGCGATAGCAAATTAGTCCATGTTAGTTGGCAAGTTTACATGTGTCTTCAGCAGAATAGTCATTATCTTTTCATACCGTATGTGATTTTTTACCTTAGTCTTATCTCGGCTACTACATTTGATGTTTTGCACCCATTTAACAACTTATTCACAATTACAGGCTTATTTCGCCGACACCTTGAGGCCTCTGTCTTATCAGAGCCTTAACAGCAACAACAAGAAAAGCAACTACAAAGCAAATCATTGCGTGAAACGATTTAATATGTGGAATTCCCGTAGATTCCGCGATTTCCATTCCGATCGATGCTTTTCGTGTGTTTTAATGTAAATTTATCGATTTGCGTTTAATGAAATAAGAACTTTAGTTCTTTGTTTAAATGATTTTCAAATGTAAAATACTACGGCACATGCAGTACAAGATAGTAAATAATGATACCGAGCAAATCTAAGGCAAAAACAAATTTTTTTCCTTTATTTTATTCATTCAAGTCACGAGGATTGTTGGCTTAAATATAAACTAATAGAAATTGTTGCATTGGAGTCGTTGTGTGACTTGGTGTCATCGCAATAGATAAATTCTAAATGAAATCTCTATTCGCTAGGATATTGTCGACATCACTTGTTTAATTTGGCATGGACTTCGATCCGGAATGAATTGTTAAAAATTAAATTGATATGTGCAATACTATATCGAATCGATCACAAGATCTCCACGAGATTATTAATTGATTTTCGTGCCATAAAGGCAAAGATTCAGGCACAAAATTGCAACTTTAATTGAGCTTGAGTAATCGTTTATGTTTCACGTGACTTAATTACATCTGCTAATCAATTTAATTTATCATATATTGCAGACAGCTACTGATAAATTAAAAGCGGGAGTAACAAAATAGAAACGTGACTTTCGCGTGCAACGTGGGTCTCGATGCGAGCAAATCAATTTAATTTGAAATTGTTTTGATTTTGTACAATACGTGCTGATTTTTTTTTTCTAAGCCATAATTTATCATCTTAATCAAATTATAAATTGATTAACAAGCTATCAGACGTGATTTATGACTTTATTCTTTTCAACTAGTTTTTATGTATGCTCAGCCACAGAGGAGAGCTGTAATTCCGCGGTTTGGACTGTAGTACTCATTCATGGGGAATTTCCGCCGCTTTGATTTGGAAAAATAAGTGTTTCTATATCACATATGTCGAGTTAGTTTCAGTTTTTAACTCAAAACGGGGAAGAACTTACAAAAGTTATCAGACCCAAATGGAAGGACCTAAACCTTTTTGTCCTTAAGTGCAACATTTAAAAATTAGCTCGATGTTTCTTGGCAGAAGATTCTTCAATATGTTCAAAACTTAACTCGCTGCAGGATCTGACCTAGGCCTTGGATGACCAACCGAATGATCATGTCAGGTTCACATTTTAGCTGATAATTCAGACCTGATCTTGGAAACCCCAATGTTGATCTATCCTGATTGCTTCACAGCAAAAGGATATCACAGATGAAGCAAGCGGAGTCACAGGAACCAGAAGCGGAAACATTACACATGGCTTTTATAAAAGAAATCCTTTATAATAGAATTCAGAACATTTCCTATGTTTGTGTGTAGTATCGAGGGGTCCTTACTTTGTAGAGTAAGTTCGTTGGAGATTGCCACAAGAGTTGTGGGATGATCAGTCAAAATTATTTTTGCCACGCTTTCTCTGTATTACGTGTTACTTGGGTCACGGTGTGCCCCGTCCGGAAGGGGGGGGGGGGGGGGGGTTGGTCACCAATTTTAAACCCTGGTTCGGGACCCAAGAGCCCTTGGAGCAGCTGAGCTGGCCTCGGTCGCACCATATGTTTCCTAAAGGGACCGTGACCGCAACCGCAAAGTCATGATGTCTGCTCCGCTGCTATCTCGCTTTGACTCTGTCTGAACTCTGACGAAGGACCCAACTACTGGTCGCCGTGGTCGAAACTTTCGCTCGCTGCTACTCCTTTTGCTTGGATTTTACTCCTTTTGGTTGGTGTTTCCTCCCTTTTGTCGTTACTCCTTTTGGTTGGCTGTTACTTTCTTTGGTTGATACTCCTATAAGCTGTTAGTCCTTTTGGCTCGCTGTTACAAAGCAAATACCACGATATGTTCAGCTCGAAGGGCTTTTTAAAGCATTAGCCTTCGAACGGTTAGACCTTGCCTTAAATTAGCCTTAGACCTCGCCATGGGAAAGTCGCAAACCACCTCCAAGCTTGTTGCCTTCAGAAGCTTGCTTGTAATAGTTATATCTTTATAAAATATAACTATGTAGATAATATTTTCGATTTCTGTAAGTGCGGGAATAGGTAAAAGATATTCCTTTGCTACAAGAACTCTCTTTGAACGCTGCCCAAACAGTAACCGTTCCAACTCCATGTGCTCTTCTTGACATGATCCAAGGAACGAAGGAAGACACGATCCAAATCCTGCCAGTATTATTTAAAATCATCTAGTCCATTAAGATTAATCTTTATCCATCGGTGAAGATCACATGATCCTTAATCTGTGATTTCTGTATAAACGTTTTCGGCGAATTTCAGTCTTGAATTAATGTGTCGTTTTGCATTCGACAACGCTATCCATTTTCTCACTAAACAAGGATCATGATTTTTCAGACTCATAGCGATTTTTGATGATGTAGCTTCTGTGTTTGATACTTCCCTTGAAGCTTAGCGTTTAATAGCGTTTCTTTTTCCCATAATTTTCGATTTCCAGCTTCGAAACAATTTTAACTACACTTTGTACTTTTCAAGGTTCAAGATTTTCCACAGTTTTTCAAGTGAATAATTTTTTGTTTTTCAACGTCACTCAATTTATTTTCTCGCGGCATTTTAGGATCAAACTTCTAAAAATTTTTACAAAACCAGAGTTTAAAAGAAATTTCTATAAAAACATACTTCCAGTTCATGCAACCATTCAAATTCTATATAAAAACCCAAAATCGACCACACCAAAAGCCCTAGGAATTTTCAAACAGAAAAAATAATGATTATTCACACGCATCGTGTTAGCTACCAACCTCCTTGATGAGAAGCATCTTCCGCCAAAAACTGGTTGATACTAAGGTCAGAACGTAAGCAAAAAAACTGTAATGAGACTTCGAATAAAATCGAGATCTAACGGTATCAACCAAATTAAGCAGAATTTCGCTTGAATTGGTAAAACTTCCACTCATCATTTCGTCAAACAAGAACACTCTTCTCACAGCTACTGCGTTAAAACGGGACACAGCTCTATATTAACTTATGCTTATTCTATCTCTTTCTGTGTGAAGTCGATCGTAAGTGTTTTTCCTTTTTAAGCATAGCGTGGATGCATATAGCGCTCACCCTCCCGAGAACTTCTCTCAGACATAGAAAGAAAAAGCAAAACAAAAACAGATTTTTTATTTTGTTATTTTATAGAAAATATTGGAGAAGAGTTCCTTGTTTTACGCAAAGAGGTAAAAGATAATTTAACAATCCAAATTAAGTCTTACTTATTTTGGTCGGATACCGTTAGATTAGAAGCTTGCTCGAAGTTTTAGGGCAGTATGTCCTTACGTTATAGCACCGTCAATTTGCTGTTAGTGACGTTCGAGACCAGAACACATCAAAAACAGCGTGCAAAAATAAGGGAGCCGCAAAGCACGCATTTACGCTTTTTTATCGAAGATGATTCCTATTATTGCGATACGTTATCCCATCTGCTGTTTTATTGAAAAACAATAACAACAATAAAGCAATATCTACTGTTTTATTTAAAAACGGCGAGTATGGTTTTTTGCATGTCTCGAACATCGTACCTGAATGTTCCTTAATGAAATTTGATATTAGCTGTGCGTATCTAAGTTGCGAGAGGTAGTCATATAAGGTCAGTTTGACATAATCCTTTTCAGTTTTCTTGTTTTGTTCAGATATAATTTTTTGGCATTTTTAGGGGAAAAGGAACAAAACAGACAAGCTGCTGCCGCTTAAAGAAATCAGAGCACAGATCCTGCTATAACACCTATGAAAGCTGGAGAAATATCTCTTAGCGAAATAGTAACTGTCTGGGGTGTGACCTAGAAGGCTTTATTTACTTTAAGCACAAGAATGATAAATATGAGGCCCAACAATGATTGAAAATCAAACCGAAAATCGATCTTCGGAGTACCTTGAATTTTATAATAAATATTTTCTGTCTAATTATTAGCTAATATAAGGTATAGAACTTTAACTTGGCAACACTTTTTAATGCTACGTATAGTGTGACAGCTGTCAGAAACCATCGCAGCTGTAGACTACGCTCCTCTACCGATTAAGATCGAAGTTAGTCTTTTCGAAATTGTGCTCATCAAATAAAACCTTCACCATCTACATTATAGAAGATTTTACAGAAGGATCTTGGTTTGGGGGCTTATAAAATCCAACTCCTGAATTTCATATAAAAATATTGTATCCCGATGAGGCTTATTTCTGGGTGAGGGCTACGTCAATGAACAAAACTACTGGATCTATAGTGATGAGGAACCGCAAGAGGTTGTCCAAGCTACTTGACATCCGGAGTTAGCCTCTGTTGGTTAACATCCGGAGATGGTCACTGTTTGGTTATGGTTTACACGCTGATGGAATCATTGGTCAATATGTCTTCAAAAATACTGTCTGGAATATCGTCACAGTCATAATCCAACATGATCAATGGCTTTCTCTTTCCGGGGTTGATTCACCGTAATTCAGAGAGCCTATGATATCAACAGGATGGAGTGACATGCCATACTGCTCAGTGTAAATATCGAATTATTGAATTTGTTTTTGTTGCGGGCACAATTGCTCGTTTTGGACCTGCAACCTCACCAGCAATGTCTTGTGATTTGGAATCGCTGGATTATATTTTATAGGTTATTTTATTTTATCGATAAGTCCGAGCCGCTTGATCGTTTGGACGACAATATTCGCCCCGTTTTTGGCGGGATTTGGCCTCAATTATTGGTTTAGAGTAGTCATAAATTAGAATTTTAGTTGGAACTTCCTCCTCACCATTCGTGACGATCACATGCGCATCATTACAATGGTACAGGATTATGTGATAAATGTATTCAGAGTATTCTACTTAGTGTAACGATCTTCTAGCAATTTGATGTCTTTCTTATAGTAAAGCTCCTGATTTGAACGAAATCTATTCCCGGTAAGACAATGTTTCAACCGGAGGAACAGGTCATAGTCACTGATGACCAAGTTAGACGAATAAGCTGGATGTTCAACCCCGTAATAATGCAATACCTTTAATTTATCGGTTGCGAGCAGAATGAGCGTTCTCATGGTGGGACATGAGGTATTCTTATGAAATCAGATCCTTTCGCCTTGATTTCGTTGTCCAGTCGATCCAAGTATGCACAATATATTGTTTGCTGATTGATTTTCATTTTCCAAATTATCTTTGAAAACTACACCATGTGCATTCAAAACAAATATAAGCTAGAACTTTACAAGCTGATTGTTACGTCTTTGAGCGCTTTCCACGGCTGCCTGCCGACTGCCGATAAGACTCAACTCATGAGTGTGGAATCCATTTACCGTCCATTGTCACAAAATCGCTCAAAAGTTTCTTTTCGTTGTGGCGAAAAAGCTCCAAGTTTTGCTTTGATAGACAAGAACGTTTTGCTTTCTGGTCAATTATCTGGAAACTTTTGCATGTGTGAATATTTATAAATGATATATCCAACATATTTCTTCACGATGCCTATAATGCAACCTATCTCAGCCAATTAAATTACGCGATCTTTCTACACAATACTCCTGAATTTTGTAATGTTTTCCCGGATTACTTCCCCATTTGGCCTTCCCGATCGTAGGGCATCACTGATGCTAGTACAGTCACGTCCAAAATAAGCAAATCAGTATGAAGCGGCTGAATATAGTAGGACAGGTGTTTTGTTACACCTATCAAGCCATGGTCTTGCTTGCATCGAACCTTTGCCCATTAAAAACCATTGTTTCATCAGAATACAAATATCAGTTTCTTCATAATTTTTATATAAATTCAGAGGTAGCGTCACTTCGACAGCTATAACTTGGAAATGCGTGAACCAAATGTCATGAAATTTTGACACGATCTAACATAAAGTTCGTACTCTACAAACATTGCATGGATTTTGAATCGGTGGCGCCATCTCCATGTCAGGCCAAATTCTTTTAGACCATGTTGCAGTACGTACTGTCATGAAAATGATATATTATCGGTTCTAGGAACATGTTTTATTTTTGTATTTGTAGTGATTAATGCGAATGATCTTTGTGATACCTTTTAAATGATGGTAAATAAAACTATGACGTTTGTTTATGATGTTTGATAAAATCGATTTTTAGATTAAGTTAGCTGCGATCAAATCTAATTTTTTTTTGTAAATTTGATTTTGTAATTTTAGTTGTATGAATTTTGTATTTAATTTTATAATTCTAGATAAGACTATCAGTCAAAACAAGAAATGTTGCGTAAAAACAAAAAACAAAGAAAATCAATTTTTGAATTTTTTTTATGGGCTTTGCTAAGGAACGCGTTTACCAACTTCGTAGCAGTTAGTTAACGTGCGCACGGTTACCTGCAATAGAGGTAAAGAGAAAGTATATCAAATTTCCTTCTTTAATTTGTTGCTGCAAAATATATTTTTAATTTGTTTAGTTTTCTTTTTTATATTTACAGACGGCCATTCAAAAGAATTCGCTTTAATTTACGTATTTTCAATATTATCGGGTATGGGAATAAGTTTCCGCCATTGGTAGACAGATGTTCTTGCAGGTACTATTTTAGTGTTTTTTGCGGTAGTGTTCTTGGAATTGGAAGTTGTGTGCGTAGGCTCACAAACGCAGTAGTTGATATTCCTTCAAAGCGTGAACACTGTTTTTTTCTCGTGTTGAAAATGTTGACGTTCATACCAAAAAAGCTACATTTTCGGGAAGTCTTAGTTCATTATTTCATTCATAAGAAAAGTGCTGCGGAAACTTATCGTATAGGGCTCACTGTGGTCATGCTCCATCTGAGAAGACTTGCAGACATTGGTTTTGGCGTTTAAAAAATGGTGATTTTCACGTGACTAATAAAGATCTTCAAGAGGCACTGAAAAAGTTTAAACATTCACAACTATGGGAATTGTTGGATGAAGATTCAAGTAAAAACCTAGAAGAATTGTCACAGGAGATAAATTTTGACAGATATACCGTCGGTAAGCTCTTGCACGTCAAAGAAATGATCCAAAAAGCTGGGACTAGGGCGCCGCAATAACTGAGAGAGAGGGATATCGAACGGCGTTTGGTGACATGCGAGATGCTTCTTCGACGACAAAGAGAAAGGGTTTCATGCATCAATTTGTGACAGGGGATGAGAAACGGATGTACAACGACAACCCTAAGCAACCGAAAACACTGGGTAATGCGAGTTGAACCAGGTCCAGCGATGCCAAAACGGAATATTCACGCTTCCTATGTCATGTTGTGCATCTAGTGGGACAGCAATGGCGTCATATATTACGAACCCCTGAAACCATCTGAAATAATCACTGGGGATGTGTACCGACGGAAATTCATCCGTCTCAATCGAGCTCTGACAAAACGGCCAGAATGGAATGACAGACATGACAAGGCAAGGCCACACGCAGTCAAGCCAGTCAAAAATATTTGGAGGGTGTACGGAATGAGAACGATTTACTTCTTATTAAGGCATCAAAAAATGGCTCGATGGCTGGATCGAATCGAAGGATTGGGATTTTTTCCGTTGAGAAATCCATCTAATACAAGAAAGATGAGAGAAGGTCTTAGATTCAAATGGCACATACTTTGAGTGACATGACTGTATTCTTTACTGTTGAAATAAACTAAAAACTTTGTCGAAAAAACGGCGGAAACTAATTCACATAGCCAATAACAATAAAGTATGGTTTGAAAAGCAATAGTGGGCAAAGTTGCCCTAAATCAATTTTATTCTTTGTACTAAATTATTTTGTTCTCATTGTTAGAACCCAAATTTTGAAACAAATAAAATATTCAACATGGTTAATAAATACGCAACCAAAAATGAATTTTTCAAACAGATCTGAAAGCATCTCAGAATCTGCACGTCGAAAATATCTTTTATTTGTTAAATAAAAGTTTAATCATCTTGACACTGTTTTAAAAGATCATTTAGAAAAGACACTTAGCATTAAAAATATGAAAAAATTACCTGTTGAATTCCTTTTCGTGTAAGGATGTAAATTTTTAACCAATGCACCGAGAATGTTCAGCAGCTTCATACTGAATTTTTGACAAAATTCGTCGCAAACTTACTGTCAATGCACTGAATTTCAACAAAGAACCTGAGACTCTTTAGAGATTCATTCAGGAAAGAACATAATAGTCCTGTATAACTTCCACTATGACCAATGCACATACACTCACACGATAATGTGTTGACTCGATATGTATGATATATTCTTCGGCAGTTTTAAAATTTCAAAGGGAGCAGCAATCATTCCATTCTGCATTTTATTCACTTCAAGGTTAAAATTCGTATTATTGTAATTGAACCTCACCCTATAATTTGAATTCCAGTTGGGCGTTTAGTCTCGAAAACAAATTTCCAATCATTTCATTCACTGAACACTAAATCAATTTAAATATTTTTCCATGTAACGATCGATGCTAATAGACGAAAATACATCCTAAATTACTTTGACTGAATTAAGTCTGAATTGGTGTCACAAAACGCTGAAAATAATTCATAAACATCGAAATTCTATAGAAATGATATCAAGGGGAACATTTATTCCGTTGTGAGGGTGCTAATTAAATTATGGTAAAGGGTACTTGATGGCCAGTGGAAAACCACTTGTTTCAGAGAAAAAATCGTGAGAGCATTGAAAATATTATCCAGCTCATAACGAAATCTTTTTCTTAAGAAACTCTTTACTAGACGTTATAAGAATTTAAATATTTTTATGAGCTTTTGCGTCGTTTGTTCACGACCAAAATCCCTGAACGTCCAAACAGCCGTGGAAGAAGGAAATGTTCGTCAAAAGTTCAATTCCGAGAAAACGGTTGAAAGTTCGACAGTCGTAATAACAATGGAAGTTTTCGGCTTTAACACTGAAGAAAATGTTGGAAAAACAATTAAATACTTAATACATTGAGCTTGGGAATTCCCGGAAAAAATGTTAATACTAAAAGTTTTTGCGACATATTTCAGTGTAATTTTAAGCCATTCTCATTAGAATCCTTTAGAACTGGCAAATTTGCAGCTTGACGAGTTTTTGTGCGTCATATGTTATTGCAAAATTGTCATAGAGTCTATTTGAAACACGCTAATAAATCATGATTTAATACGGTAAGCAGGAACATTGCAATTATTATTAATTATTTGAGAATATGCAAACAGCAAGTGACGAGCAGTTGCAATTGTTTGCGATGAGTGATACTAATTATTGTTTATATGCAACTAATAGCTATCATTTGCAATGATTTATAATAAATTTAATGTGCATTTATGTAATTAAGTTCCATTTAGCAGGTTCAGTGATTGCAACATGTGAAACAAACGAAAATTCAAACTTGCATGAATGTCATTTGTTTCTACTATAGTTGTGATTCCTTGTGGATAATTAATTTACTCCAAACTGTCATAATTGTTAATAAAACTATATTTCAAATCGAAATAGGAAAACCAAGACAGACGAATTTATTATCAATATAAATTTACTTTCATTAATTTTATGAATTAAAGAGTAAATTTAAGTAAGTAAAGTAAATTAAAGAGTAGTACAGAGGGTTTACAGCCGTAGCTTTATCAGAGCCATTTTTTTAAGTCAAGAAAATGAATCGCTCATTTCAAAAACTATTGCGATGAAAGTTTCTGGCATGGGTTTCTGCACATTATAAGTAAATGTCACATCAGTTCCAAATACTGCCGGAGAAATAACACATTGACGCGATAGTCGCAAATACCACAAAAATTTCACAATTTATGATGTTTTTCGATATAAGTTGGAATGACGTTAAACAACCGACGATTATCGATTTCAGTATGCAAGCTATCGTCAGCTAGTTCAGTCCTTTTGCGTTGTGTGCTAAGTTTATTAAAAAATATGACTTTTAACGGAACTGAAATGGAAGTGCCACCGGAACTTTAGAGGTTCCGAAAGAAAGAAAGCCAAGACTAGAGACGTACTAAACGGTACGTTACTCGTGAAAACTGGAAAGGAATATTTTTACCGACATATGTAACAGGATCCAACTGCAAGTGGGGCTTATAAGTTCAGCACAAAAGATGAACAGGATTTCCTTTTCCATTTCAAGGAAGGTATTAACTGGAAAAAACACTTAGAATTAGAAGAAAAAGTTTGATTGACGAATGAATGAATGTTATACGGGAAAAAAGTAAATTAAAGCTACACAATTTTAAGGGAAAGGAAACGTTCATATATCAAATTATGTTTAATAACAGGCCAGCAGTTTGTCAAATCGTTGCCTTATTTTATGCTTGTATGGCATACCCCAAAAAAGAGCTGAACGACTTTGTCGACTAGCAATTCTGCAGAAAACAAAGAAAATAAGGAACATTTTGATTTACCTTTAAACCGACCTAAAATCAACAAATGTGTACAACTTTCTCGATACACTTTCGTGTTTTAATTTTCACCCTATCCTTTTGTCCTTTTCTACGTGATGCCTCTTCGGAGTGTGAGCGCTCTTTAGGCATTAGTCTACAGACAAATTATAGTTTGCGAGTCTTATCTTCACGATGTTAAACAGAGCGCAACCACTAAGAAACGAAATAACTTATTATAAAAAAATTCCAATCTAACGGTATTTTACTCCAATATTCCATATGCTATGGCATAGATGACACAAAGGCAAAGGTGCGGAAATATGCACTTTGGCGGTCTCTAAGTTTTGCTTTCATTAGCAATGACACATCTACGAGAATTATTCTCACATATATTAAAGTTCAGAAAACTTACGTTCAACGCGATCTCTCCACTCACCTACGCCGTTCTACTTATAAGCTCGCTATCTTGCAAAGCTCATTATATTTGCTATTTGCATTTGAGGTTGTTTCTCATGAGGTTTGCGCATTCTTTTGATAATTACTCTATGCTGCAGCTTGGAGGTTTCGGGAGATGTCTTCAAACCGGAAGATCTTGATTTTGGGCATGGGTACAAATAACTACATGATATGTCAAACTTTTCCACAGCACTTTCTTAACCAATATGCAATTAAATGGGCTAAAGAGCTATAATAATTTTGTGATGGTGCTCCAGCTGAAAAATGGAAAAAGTTATCAGGTTTGTTGCGTTTTAATGCAAAAGGTACAGACAATTTTCATTTATTTTCTTACATTGACTGAGACAGTGATTTTCCAACTGTGTTAAGAACAATGCGTCGTAATTATCATATTTATTATCCAGAAGAGTAGGAACATTGTTTTAAATATTCAAAAAAATATACATAAATCTCGTAAGAGACAGATAGTCGTAAAGCAAACCACAGAAAATTACAAAATATAGCATATTTTATTTGATTTTCGACATTCCTCAGATAGGAAAGTGTGACAGCAGTATGTTATAGCAGAAATCTTGGGAAAGAAACGTCAACGTAAGACGTCTTCAACTTTAAAAAAATTTTACGTGTTCGGTTTGTCCATTGAACCACTTGTTCTTGTGGTTAAATTCCTTTCTTCGATGGCGGATTTTGTGGTACACCATCTTTTTCGGTAACTGAAAGCGTGCTTTAGCGAATCGCAGTTACATTTTTCATTGGCTGAAATGAGCCCTGTTTCGTAAGGAAAACTATGCATCGAAATTAAAAAATGAAAGATTTCAGAAAAGACCCAAAAAACGAATCTCATTTACATTTAGACCCAGAAGGTCTAAGAAGACTTTTTAATAATTAGACTGTGCTGCAGACAAATTGTGATTTACGACTCTTGTCTTTACGACCTTAACCATGGCGTAACCATTTACAAGCGATAACAGAACAAACTCATTTTCTACGTCGATTGGTATTAGTTAGTGGAACTTGTTAGGTACAGATAGGTGTAGGGTACGTGGATACAGATGCGTATTAACATTCATTTACAATAATTCGTACAAACCATTGCACCTGTAAAATTATTCTAATAAACATTTCAGCAATGTAACCATTACGACCTCGCCACTCAGCAACGTAACTTTATTTAGAAGCTCTCTGTCTTGCAAAGCTCGCTACGTTTTCTAGATTAGTTATTCACATCTCTTTCTTCGTGATGGCCCTCCGAAGTTTGGGCACTTTTGAGTAATCACTCTATGCTATAGCTTTGAAATTCCGAGGAATGTCTTATCTATATATAAAATAAGACATTATTATTAAATTTATAGGGCCAGATTATATATATAATTGCACCTTATCTTCATATCAGGAAGGGCATTTAAAAAACAACGTGTGGAGCTTTTTAAATCACTTCATCAATCAAAATGTGAATGATGAAGTTAAACAAATATTCTGATTTTATGATGGCATTGTGGAAAACATAAACGACACACTAATCGGGTTTCTAAGGTTTCTTGATGTAAAAAGCAACGTAAATTTTCATTTATTTTCCACAATGTGGTAATTCTTACAGTGACGAAGAAGAACAATACGTCGTCATTTTCGTATTTATTATCCATACCTGTATGAAAATTGTATTGAATATTAAAAAAATATACGGAAATCCCGAAAAAAAACATAAATGTTAAGTAAACCACAGAATGTGACAAGTTATAGCAGATTTTAATGTTCATTTTTGAAATTCCTCAAAAAGAAAGGTGTGACACCAGTAAGTAATGGCAGAAATCTTGGGGAAGAAACTTCGACGTAAGACGTTATTCATTGTTAAAAGATTTTACGAGTTTTGTTTCCCGAATTAACCAGTTGTTCTTCTGGTCGTATCTCTTATTGGCAGCCTTGAGGAACACCATCTTTTTCGCCAGCTAAAAGCGTGCTTTAGAGAATCGTAGCATTAGTTTTCATTGGCTGTTGTATTATTGCAAGCAACCCTATTAATCGAGGAAACTGCTTAATATTTTGAAAAAAATAGAAGAGTTCAGAGAAGTGTATTGATGTTTTCTTAGTGCAAAGTCAGTTTTAGTGAAGACATTAATGAATGGTCGATATTGAAATTGCAAGAGCAGCCTAAATAGTTTTAGTACTTTTTAAATCAGTTTTTTGTTTTTCCTATTTTGCTTTTTTGTCAGTGTTTCACTTCTAGTCACTGCGATAACATCTTCTCTTTTAAAGAACTGTCAAAAATAAGGTTAGGTTTTGTTAGATGACAAATGTTTTTTAATAAAAAAATCATTTTTTCCAGAAGTCAACTCTTGAGGAATAAAACATAATTCGAGGAGGACAATAAGTTTTCTAATAATTTGGGGAGCACAAAGAACATTTTTAACAATGGAAAAAATGAAAAATTGAAGCATTGTATAGGTGACATAATCCAAGAATAGTACTCTTACTTTCCTGATGAAATTAGGAGTAGTTTTTCATGAGGTTCGGAAAATGGAGCTTCGATCGAAGGTAACACACACTCGTGAGAGATTTTTTTTTTTTGGGTAGGGAGGTGAAAGCTGTTTACGCACTGAGTACCGGACTGCCAGTGGACCTACTGGACTACCGACTAAACACCTCTCCTGTCAACCGGAGCGCCTAGCCTGGAACCGTTTGACACATTACTTCGAGCTAGGCCTCCCAATCTTACGCCTTTTGGCGCTTTCGGGTTACAGGGAGTCCTTTTCCAGTTGGATGGGAAAGAGGAGGAGTATTGCTAGAGAAGGAAACCCTCCACCCTCGACGCCTTCAGCCAATCAAGTATGAGAGTGAGAGATAGCGATAAAGAGAGGGTACATTAAAAAGAAACAAGCAAACAAGGTATGTAGGTAACTGAGCGATTTATTCAAAGTTTTTGAAGGAGATTGTCAAAAACGAATTAGAGATCATGTAAAAAAGCTATTAATTGAAGTGAAATATTTCAAAGGTTCGAATATTAAAAAAAAAGAGATATTGTCTTGAAGTCCTGTTCATTGAGGTAATACTTTTAGGCTGCATCTGTTGACACTTTTAACAGCGATGTTGTTAACACAATCGCCTTTGACAGAAGCTTAACGATGGTCTGCTCTACTCTAAAGGTCCTTTGAGCAACATTTCATGATCAACTGTTTATTACAATGATTACAATGATTACAATGAATGCTGAACGGTGCTTCATTTAAAATAATAAAGTCTGGATTCTCCAAATGGACAGTGAATCCAAACACTAAAAGAAAAAAAGACAAGACTCGTATAGTTGCATTGGATTGACCAGCGCACCTACCTAATGCCCATCTCATGGAAAATGCGTGGATTTATATTGAAATTCCTAGAAGGAAGCGACTGTACACACAACAAAAGAAACTACTAATACTACTACTGCTAGAATTACTACAACTATTATCACATCCGCTACTACTCCTTCCTAACTATTAGTACCAGTGCTACTGCAACTACTTCTGCTACTAGTACTGCTACTGCTGTTGCTGCTACTGTTACTACCACTTGTACAAAAACTAGAACAACAAACTTATGCGACTAGTACAACTTCTACCATAGCAAATATAAGAACAAGAACAACAACAACAACAACTACTATTACTACTACTACTACTACTACTTCTACTACTACTAGTACTACTACTACTACTAGTACTACTACTACTACTACTACTACTACTACTACTACTACTACTACTACTAGATACTACTAGCTAGATTTCAATTTGGAAGCAATTTCCTTTCAATTGGGGAGTGATTTGTTGCAAAAAGGGCTAGACTCGTTGTTTAAAATTCTAATTCAAGGATCCTTAGGGGCGGATTTTCAGATGCATTCCTTTAATTTATATATATTTTATATATATATATATATATATATATATATATATATATATATATATATATATATATATATATATATATATATATTATTATATATAATAGTTGAACATGATACTTATTTTAGTTATAAGATAAATTTAAGTAGATTCAAGAATAAATTCAAGATAAATTCTATTACATTTCAAGGACTAGTACACAAAAGCGGAAAAGTTATTTCAATTTTAAAGCCTAATGGAGGTATTAATCCTAATTGGTTTATAAGTAAACAAATATAATCCTGTATCATAAAATAAGATAGCCCAAATGCCGTGATCATACCTCCATGATAAAAGGTAGTTTGAACTACTTTCAATCGTTGATCAGAATTTCTGGAGTACCGAAATTAATTAAACTGTTTGTAACTTCATGGAACTTATTTCCTGAAATATGAAAAACACAAAAAAATATTAATATTGCTTTGAAATCGAATTGTTTATTATCGGTCAGTAGTATAAACTACAAATCATTGATTTATCTTATTAATAAATGTTGACAACTAAATTGTTTACGCGCTCAGACTGCGATAATTGCTTTATCATCATCATCGGATCACCTAATAATTAACGATTTCAAGACAATGGCAGAGTTCCAGGAAATCGAATATTCGTGATTTGTTTATTAGATGAATATATATCGAATGAAGTGGAAAAAGTTGCTGTGAACCAGTTGTGTCTTCTACTAGAGAAAGTCATCATTTATAACACCATAAATTTAATATAACTTTCAAGTGAGCTATATGACAAAATAAATTGAAAGTGAGCGAGATTCTGCCGGGTTATTTTCTAATTCAAGAGCCTTAAAACAATTGCAATGATGATTATATATAAAAATCATTGAGAAGAGGCTTCCATAAGATCCTAAACAAAACCGGCGCTTCAAAGGCTGATTTCTCAAAAAATAAAACTAAACACACAAACCAATAGCAAAGAATCACTTTTCCATGAAATTTATTTGCCGGAGCCGAAACGGATTAATTCCCACCCATACGCTAACTCAGTCATAAATCCAAATGAAGGACATGGCCGCGGATTATGTTAAAAAACCAAAAATAACGAAAAATGCTCGCAAGGCTACTTCCTCGCGGAAAGTTATCAAAAAGAATAACTGGCTTTTAAAAGTATCTATCTTTCTTTAACAAAGTCCTCTTAGAGGATATTCACCATCTTTTAAAAGCCGGAATATCCTTTTAAAAAATTGTACGTCTTGCCTTTTTCAAAAGGGCTCTACTTCTCCCGGTGGCCATCAGTTCAGCACAGTCTTTGTTTTTTTATGATTAAGTTGTTGTAGAATAGAAGAAAGAAGTGCAAGGAGCAGGATCTTACAGGTAGGTTGGGTAATATCGTAAATTAAAGTCTGCCATTTGGACGCAAGCTTGGATCAAACAGGATCCCATTAATACTCATACACATTCTTCAGGTAGGGACTGTAGACATGCAACTAATAAAAGTAGTTCCTTTTTCAAAGATCCCACCATAATAGCCCAATCCACATTCCAGAAGAATCTTAGTATTTTCCCGTTATTTATATATAAATTGCAAATAAAAGCAATACAGTACGGATTCCTCACACACACAGCAATTACACATTCGGGGTAGCGACTGCCCGAAAGAGATGGAAGAAGCGCATTCTTACTATAAAACTTACTTATTTTTGTCAAACGAAACATTGAAATAAAAATTAAAATAAAGTAACACAAGTACAATTCTAGTTAATTTGGTTGAATCCCGTTAGATTGGGAGCTATTTCGAAATAAGTTCGCAGTGTTGTGCTTACGCTGTGACAGTTGTCAAGATTATACAGGTAAAAAAGGTTTGTTAAGGAGGGATAGTTGTCTAGGATGTTATCTCGGTTTGCCCAGAGGAATAGTTTCATATGAATTTCCTATTTGGTTAACCAGAATACACGCTTGATAGAGAAGGTAGGCATCGTTGAGCGTCATGCGTGAATACGTATAGCGTAAATTAATAGCGAAACATAACACAATTTAGTTTAATAACGAAATAGCCATAATACTCCATGCAAAACCGGCGTCAAACAGCATTGAACCGTGCTTACTAAAATTTTATTAGTGTTAGTAAATTTTTTCTTATTCCAAACTCATTATTATAAGCGATGATTAATGAGGCCTAGTCCGAAGTAATGTGACAAACAGTTCCAGGCTAGGTTCTCGGTGTGACAGGGGAGGTGTTTAGTCGGTAGTCCGGTAGCGGGGGAGTCCGACACTCAGGGCGTAAATAGCCTTCACCTCCCAAAAAAAAAAATCATTATTACGTTTTACCAGGAATAAAACACTCTCAAAACGGTAGAAAAACAATGACCTAATTATTTAGATGTCATTCTAGATTCGTTTAGAATGCATTCTAAATCATAAAGACAACGAGCGAGTTCTCTCTTTTACTTGACGTTGTTTAGTTTTCGTGCTCTCTGTTATGCAAGCACTTCCTGTATATGCTGCAAAGGGTATACGCGTCTTTTTCTTTGTGATGATTTCCGAGAGTGTTTATGCTATGGTCCAGGTGCCAAGGATTGATGTATTTATGCTATTTATGCTATTTCACCGAAGGTTATTGTGAAAAAGCAATTATAATGTCATCAAAGTGTCCGTGTGCCTCAATAAGGATGAGTAAACTATACAGATAAGGACATATTATCACACCGAATTTGTATATGGGAGGATCAAACACCGAATTGAGTTATTTTACGGCTATGTATGCTCCCAATTGGTACGTTTTAGTAGACCTTAGATTGCGAAATTTCTATATAAGTCATAATTAAGTTAATGGTTGATGGCACCAATAAGAAGTAACCGGCTTCTTGCAGAGGATATGAGAGCCACATCAAGCACAACTGGAAGAGCACGTTCTTGTGGGAAAGTTTCCAGTTGATTCGTGTAAAGCACTCATTTTTGAAGACTACATGCAAGTAGGGTTCAGATGTGCAGGATAATAAACTCTTCATGAGAGCCAGAGCACAGGCGTAGGCACGGATTTCATACCCAAGGAGGCGCGCTTCTGAATATATTGCCATCTAGGATCTAAAATAGTTTATAGCAGAATTTAAGTCGCGGCGACATCCTCCTTGCTTCATTTTCAAAGATAATTAGAGGATAAAAATTACAATTTAGAGAGGAGGTTTAAAAGCCCTAAACAGTTGATTGAGTCCTGTGGTTGAGCTATCGTGAACAACTCACGGTTTCTTCTGGCACAATGGCAAAGCAAATTTTGGACCAACGATAAAGCTGAAACTCTATTAATAAGATCGAAATTTACAACATACCCGTGCGTTTGGTCGGTTATCTTTAAAAAGAGGGATATATTACTTGTGAACTGTCCACTCAAATCATTTTCCAAATAAATTACCAGATAAAAAAATACGGATTAAATGAATACTACAAAAACGAGTAGAAGCACTTTGAGGAGCAGATTTTCAAGGTCAGTGGTGTGTCGATATCAGAACAGTAATAGAAAAGAGTGGTAAGCCAGTGATTTCATTGTCAACCAATGCCGGCCTCTCACCTGTAAGCCCTATTTCGAGGTGGCGTAAAGCGGCGTAACAGTGGATCCTCGTTGATTGTCTTACACGGACGTAGTTGATCTGGCTGACAGTTTTTTAAGGTACTCTATTACAATCGCAGTGCGTGCAGATTTAGTTTAAAGGAATTTTCTCACCACTGCTGGACTTCTGAGTCGAGTGAACCTGAAGGGATTGGCGTTTCTGGGGTCCACAGACACTTAGTAAAAACACTAAAGTGGCTGTCTTGGTTCAAAGCATGATGACAGAGCTCGTTAGATAGACTCCATACTATAGGATCGGATAATACTTTCCCACTACCAAGGGATCATTGTGCCTCATTCAAACCACGACTTCGGAGGTATATTCAGATAACCCAGGTAACTGGTAAGCTCTGATCCGTATGGATACCGCTGCATAATGGGTTATGCCCCTTCAGCCAGTCGGGGAGTAGCATGGTAGTTAGCAGTGCATTATAGTGGCTTAGTCTCTCTTTCAGCATCATCAATACTTAATTTCCGTATCTACCAGTATGAAAGTCGGAGGGCCTCATTCTCACCATCATCAATACCTGGCTTGAATTTCAAAGTAATGGAGTGTGGTAGTTGACAAATCCAAACTTATGAAGTTGGGACTGTGGAAGGAGACTGTGAGTTTGAACTTACTCAAGGTGGCTATCCATAATAAACTTTGCAAATTTAGATGCGTTGTTACAGGTAAAAAAACAAAGTGGATAAATTGATTATCTTTCCACTTTTTGCCTCTGTGTCTGTTTGAATATAGATATCGGCTGGCAAATCTTTCATCTTCATCCAAAGAATGATGCAAATAAGATACCATCACAAAACTTTACCTTTGAAGGCTGATATGAAGTCGGGTAAGAAGCATGGACGAACACAAACAACTTATCCTTAGGATGTCCACCAACAACTTCTTTTGGAAGCTTACGATAGAACACTGATGGAAATAAGATAATTGATACCAGCAAAGTATAATCAATCAATCAGCGTAGCTAGATACAGCGTGAACACTCTCGGGTGACTTTTCTCAGAAAGAGATAGAATGATCACAAATATATTTGTATTCATATTTCATTTTTAAGTAAAATTTTTTAATAGGGGTATTAAAAACGTGTATAAAACGAATCTAAATTTCTCCATGCCTAATACAATTCCTAACTTTTTGATTTTATACCGTTAGAGAGGGAGTTTCTTCGAGTTGTTAGCTAACATATATTTTTGATATATACTAGTAGTGTTGCTGGTTGACAGTTACGCTATCCCTGTGTCCTGGCTGATTTGATATTGTATCTTCAGCATAAGAGCTACCGTCAGATGTATCAAGATATGCTAACAAGGCGTTCATACTTTCAAGTCCAACCACGAAGAAAGAGAAGGAGAGATAGGAATGCGCCATATGAAACGTATATGCTTTTACAAGAAATACAAGCATGAAGCAAGGAAGCATGAAATTCAAAGAGGTACTTTGGTGGTGTTATGAAAAATTTTGTGTGAAAATTGCATCGGTAGACGGTGATGGTAATGTAAAAATAAATAAATAAAATTGTTTTTATGTAAGCAAAGTAAGAAAAAAAATATTTCATAAATAAATATAGATAAAAAATAAATAAAACAGTACAACATTAAATACATCATAAAATAAATATATAAATATAATAAATAAATATTTTTTATGAAAAATAAAATAATAAATAAATAAATGATAAAAATGATGACACAACAAATAAACAAATCACATAACAATAAAATAACAAATAAAAGAATAGCAAAAATTAGTGCTGCGAATGATCATCTGAGGATATTTATAGGTTTTCAAATCAGACATTTAACGAAGGAATAATTCGTTAAAAAAGAAAAAAAAAGAATGGAATATAAATCAACGGAGAAATTTTTGTGGAAGTCATTTCAGGACAGTTCTATAAGATAAGAGACAATTTACTTCGTTTTCGAAGAGAACTAAGTACATGTGAAGTCGAAGCAGATCATTATCCTTTGTATGGAAATCAGTCGGAGAAAGAATAAATTTTTGATGGTTGACGCGGTCTATTCCCGATAGAAAATCAATAATTGAATACAAAATATTGTCGGGAAGCGTTTAAGTACTTTTAAAGATTTGTGAAGACACATGTCCTTAAAACAAAAATTACTACTTTCTCCTTTTTTATGAAAATTTGGACAAAGTCACTCATGACTACAATGAAAGACAAGACCGTTGGATTGCTTGAATGAGCAATAAGTCTAATTATTGTAAGTAATTATTGTAAGTAATTATTGTAAATAAATAAGTCCCTATCGACTTCATGAAATCTGCAAAGAAAAAAACCATCGAAAAGATTGACAAAAATGGTTAATGAGGGTGTGAGATTTGCGATAAGCTACGCTGAAATGACTGTAAAAGAGTCACTTTCATGCATGGCGTACAAAATTATGACAAATATTCGACAAAAATCGAATCAATTCATTTACGGAACAAGCAACAGACGAACGCACGTGGCTTTTGATGACAGAACAAATTTATTTTTTGACTGATCAACCTTGAGAAAATTCTGCAGGAATAAAATCTATGTGGGCAACTGCTTCATCATCATCGACTCAGAAGCAGAACTCCTCGCACACAAGAAAAATATCCTACACAACATCAAAATCACCATACAGAAAGAAATCAACGGAGAACTTGACTGCAAGGACTGAACCACCATACGGAAAGAAAATCGCAAAGAGCACATAACACACAGGAAGCTAATAGGTACGAACCACTCCATAAATGCTTTGTCTAACCATCGTGGCCAACGCTAACCAGCAGCATACAGGTCAATAATGCAGAGACAACACTCCATCGCAATGAATTCCATCAACCACCCCAACAAACTAAACAACATATGTAGGATAGCCGATAACAATGGATACAAAAACACATTTACCGTTTAGTTTTCGAGGAAAAGTGGTAAGATAAACATGGAAGCTAATAAAGTGCGTATCAGGCCTTGTTTACTACAAGAGTTTGATCTTGGACACTAGGAGCCTTATTGAAATGCATGCAGATTTTACAGAAATAACGTTGCCAATGGTTTTAGTAGATTCGTTATCTATAACGACAGTTTGAAGTTCAGTCACGATCAGATCGGCCGAAGCAGATGACAAATGCTGTTTGATCGAGAGTTATGCAACGCGTATGACATTCGCAAATTATCGAAGGGGTTCCAGGTCTACTGAACCACTAAAGATATATGATAAAGTTATATGTTATATTACTAAACTACACTAAAGTTGTATGATATGTAGTGATTTTGGATGTTTGGGTGCCGCACGAACTTTTACAAAACAATATGGAAGACAAAGTATCATGTAGTGTTTTCCATTCAGCTCGTCAAACTAGTGCAGTTTTTCTCCGAAGGATGGTTACTTGCGATGAAAAGAAAATCCTGTACAATGTATGACACCCCGTGACAGCTTGCAAAAGAGGTGAGCCATCAGCATCTACTTCCAAAACAGTCTTGCATTTATAGAAAATCGTATTTTTGGTTAGGTAGAAGTCTTGGGAAATCATTTGTTAGGAGCTTGTGATACGAAATAAAACGATAAACAAGGTCTGTCATAAAAGTTCCTAGACTGGTCAAGCATAAAGAAAACTGATAGTGACATCTTTTAGATCTTTTCGGCGTTTCATCTAACATCTATCATAGACGTTGTGTAAAATTTCATGACATTTAGATGAATAGAACCAAAGTGATTGCGCTCTAAGTGACAGTACTTTTGTATCATCAGTTGTTTAATGAATTTTGAACGAAGAGCGAATATTAAATTCTCTTTAAACTAGGTAGCGGTGGCCCAGACACATCAAATGATGCAAAATGCTTATGGTAGTGGATGTTTATCCCGTGCCTCTATCTTGGAGTGGTTTAAACGTTTTAAAGAAGGTCGGGATGTGCTGGATAACGACGAACGTTCTGGCCGTTCAATATCTTTCCGTTCAACTTTGCATTTGTGCGTGAATTTATTAAAAGTGAGATTTCGTTACATGGAAATGGTGCTTTGTATGTCCCGTCGATTCATCGCATTTTGACGTAGCACTTGGGCTTACTAAAATTTGTGCACGATTCGTTCCTCACAAACAAGATCAATGACTAAAAATTGCTTCGCATTCAACATTGCAAGACTTGAATAAGGAAAATAAAAAGGACCCAAACTACTGGAAATCCATGAAACGGGTAACCAAACATGGTTTTATCAATATGATCCCGAAACCAAGCTACTAAGTGTTGAATGACAGCATCCGGATGACTCCATTTTTTTACTACGGTTTGGAGATGTCAAAAGTCAAATCGATGTTCATTTGCTTTAACAATTCCAAGGGTATTGCCCACAAAGAGTTCATTCCACAAGCGTTCGAAGCGTTTATGAAGCGTTTGCTTTCGCGAATACGTCGTGTTTGGCCAGGATACCGTGATTGTGGAAGTAGGCATTTGTTACATGATATCGTGCCGGCTAATTTTTCAACGCTTGTGACCGATTTTTCGATAAAAAATGGCATTCTTTACATTGACAACTCGCCTTATTCGCCTGATTTGGCACTGAGTGACTTTTTTTTTTGTTTGGTAAATGACATTTGGCAATGAATGGTAAGCGTTTTGCGAACATAGAAGACATTCAAAAGTCGACGACCGCCGTTCTAAACATGATATCAAAGAATGACTTAAAAAAAATCTTTTGACACGCTTATAGACCGTACAAAGCGGTGTAGAGGGGACGGAGGGAACTACTTTGAATAAAATAAATCCGTATTGCAGAAATCATTCGTAGTTTTCTATATTCTTTATTTCTATATTTTTTAATTCCGAGAATTTTTGAGACACACCTTATGTAAATCCATATTTGTTGAAAATGACATTACGAAGCATCAATTTCGCTAATATAAATTGAGTTTTTTTTTGGAAAAACTTTAAAAAAAAACTTAGTTTGCGGAAAACTGGTCTACGACTAAACTAGCTGGTATTCCTGGTATTCTAATACGGAGTTTATCGTCCTGGATATTGATCAAGTGCAATTGTTCAACGTTTTCACGTTATACCTAAAAAATGTATATTGTACAGAATAAGATGAATTAAAATTAGTGTAATAGGAGATTGTGGGAGCATATCAAAATTTGCTTGTTTGTATTCAGTTGACCTTAATCAAAATTCCGGTTGGTCATTAAAATGAAGAAAGAGAATGCTTTTTTTCAATTCAGTTGCTCCTTAATATGAAGTTAAACAATTAACTTCTTCACTAAACACTTGATGGAAACTGCAATCGTGCACAAGTGCCAAAAATTGAAGAATCTTGCTGAATTTCAAAAAAAACTTGACCTGTAAATGATGAACAATTTTATCTAGGAATTTTTTTTGAAAAAATCAACAAAATCCTTTTGTTAAGAATTCAACTCCTGTTTATCCAATTTGTTTACTATTTACTTATAACAAACAGCTCATTTCAGTCAGACAACTGCGATGTCTTAATCTTAGCTTCAAGAAATTAGTATACAAACACGTAGTTCACCAGTATCAAATAAACTTCTCAAAATACCGAAGATCTGCTCCTCTGAAGCAGACGCTTCCTGCATTTGTGGACAACAAAACCAATGTCGAAAAGTACACAAAAGCAACTCGTCGACTTGCCTTATTAAGTTTTTGTTGCTAAAACCTCAATCACGAGTTTTGCACACTTCATAATTTTGAATGATGATGAATGACCATCAAATGTGCATGAGGATTAGATTATTAAGAAATCCTTAACTTAATTGACACTTATGAAAATAGAAGTAGATGATTCGAAAATAGAATATTTATTACTCTACATGTTTAGATGCTTGGTGCTATGTAAATTCAACAAAAAATTATTAATAATAATAATCATAAAAACAACCAACACATTATTGTAATATATGCAAAAATGTACATGGGTAAGTTTGAAAAGTGACTCCAATATGCAAAGTATACCGCGAACAATTTTTGTTCGTTCGGATCAATTATGATGATTTTTAAGAATTTTCAAGCAGAACAAAAAAAATTGTATCTTGTTTGGAGATACTACGCGCGGTGGTAGGAATTGTTTTGATTGAAATAGCTTGAGGTCAAATAGCAACAACCCAAGACGCCATTCATTAATGGGAAATATTTACTTGTATCTAATTAGGGTGCATGAACTAAATTAAGTTTAATTAACAAATCCCAAAGTTTCAAAGGGCTTCCTATGTCGCAGTAGCAGTGATTTTCCAGGAAAAACAATTGTTGTTTAGCATGTATTACGTTGAAATTAGGCACATAAGTAAATATCGTAAAATTAGCTATGGGACGATGATTAAAGCGAAAAACTACTGCACGCTTTGTAAATTAATTAGAGAAAACCATTCCAAGAGCCTTTTAATATTTCCCTCGTGACTTTGTTGAAGCTATTTTCAACTGAAATCGCAAAAGTCATTATCGGACAAGCTTTATTTCAGTTCGAGGCGTAGCAAACTGCATGAATTTCAGACCTACACGAGAAGATAATTATCGAGCCATAGCAAGCAATATCTGAGTATCTAAGTATCTTTCTTTGAAATCATCAAACACGACTTTCAGATGAATATTCCAGATAATTGTTGGATGGATCTCGTGGGTGCACTGTATCACAAATTGAACGATACGAAAAGCTCTGAAGGATCACTGGAAACGTTCATACCGAGCACTTGTTACGAAACCACAGAATTCTCGTTGTTACACGCGGCTGGAACGCAAATCAATAAATAAATGGAAAATAATGTGTCATTAACTAATGCAAAATCAAACAGAAAATCAAGTCCAGATAAGATCTTATTCGCACGTTGATGCCGCGATCATGCGATTTCTTGGAGATGTCTCCCCGTCAACTAAAGAAGACACTCCTCGCCAAGTGTGATATCAACCGTCAATTGTTATTATTGCTATTAGGGGGTTGTCTGACACCCCAAGCGTTTAACCGTCCATGCATGTTTCATAGTTAGACATACATCAAACAGCTTATGATTTAACAGCTCGCTATTTGCCGATTAATAAATATATCTCGGTATGTTCTAGATAAGGGAAATAAGTTAACATATGAGCGTGTACCTCTATGATGCACTGGACAGGTGTAGAGGATCATTATCGATACTGAATGAAATTTATCGCTCGACGTAGTGCATGCGGCGCAATAATAGTACCAGGAATGCGAGATAGACACGCTTTAAGTGTATTGTTTCTAATAAAGCTTATTATATTAATCACCTTGTACCAAAAATTACTCAAGTGGTTTCATTTAGATACTCGCTACATTTAACGAGTTCAGTGGGTACTATTGACTGTTAACGCGAAGCATATGCTTGTTGGTATCCGCAATCGCATATGTGATTGGCGCTATTAGCGGGCAATAGACGGACATCTCGTGCGAATTATTATTACTATTCTTGATTGTATGCAATAAATTTATTTGAAAAATTGCGATAACTCTATATAAAGAATATTTCCGCTGTGCAGTCGGTGAATAATTCCCGTGCAGGTTGACGTAAATGCATTTTCAAACTAATCAAATCGTAAAATTGTAAAGGTGTGCTACAAAATAAGATTAAATTATTTCTATCCGTGCGCCAAGCGTTCACAGTCCCTACAGTTGATCACAAACCCAGAAACACTTTGGTTTTTGCTAATATGCACATTTCCCCCCCTGAAAACTCCTTTTTTGCAAAAAGAAAAAACGAAGGAAAAACGTTTCGGAATTCCTTGATTATATACTAATAAAAAATTGGTTACTCTCTGTGTCTGCATACTTAGATTTCGTACCATCAAACTTAGCTTTAATAACCGCTTTTATTTATGCGAACAAACTGTAAATTCACTAATCAATCAAGTCCTTTATTTGTTCACCGTTTTCATTTAAAACAGAATCGTTCAGTCGCTGCTGAGGCGATGCGACGACTAGGAAAATTACCTTATGATCAGAAAAGATCGGGAATTTTGAATTGCCGCGCTTCTCCATTGGTAAATTTTCTCAACGTTGGCAATACTTTTATTAATGTTCTGTTAAATTTTGACGCATATCGTACGATTAGTATTCAATTGACGTCTGTACGAAGAAGTCACAAAAATTATTGTGTGGCGATTTTTTTAATGGATGAAAAATAAGAACAATACGCTTGCCTAAAAATTTGTGTCAAAAATGAAATTTCGTGCGCCGATTCGTTGAAAGTGTTACAAAAGGAGTTTGGTGAAGCGTGTTTATCGAAAACACGAGCATACAAATGGTATGAAAGGTTCAAAGGCGACCGAGAGAGCCCACAGCACAGTGAGATCCCTGGACAGCCAACAACGTCTGTTAACAAAGAAAAAATCGAATCATCGAAGCAAATCGTGTTGGAGAATCGTTGTTTATCGATTCGAGGAATTGCTTTGATGTTAAGCATCTCATATGGATCAGCCAAACACATTTTAACTGATATTTGGGTCATGAAACGCGTCGCCTCTCGGCTAGTGCCAAAAAAGCTGCATTTCTTTCAAAAATAGCGTCGTATTGATGTGGCCAAAGAAATGGTTTCCAACGCAGACAACGACCTCAAATTCATCGATCGCATCATCACTGGTGACAAAACACGGGCTTATGAATTTTATATGCAAACCGAACAACATTTGGCCGAATGGTGCTTTGAAAATGAACCAAAACCTAAAAGAGAGCGCCAAAGTCGGTCCGAAATCAAAGTTTTCCTGACAGTTTTCTTTTATATTCGTGGTGTGGTGTACTACGAATTCCTTTCGGAGCGCCAAACGGCCAATAAAAAATACTTTTTGCGCATTATGCATCGTTCACGTGGTCATTCGCGAAAAATTTCATCATGTTCTCTATTACCCAAACTCAAATTGGTCTTGCTGAAAACATGTTTTGCGAAAAAAGAGGCCATAAAAAAGAATTCGCTGCGTGAGGTGAAAGCCACACCTTTGGCGGCCTATATAAAAATGTATGGAAAATTGGATCAAACGTTGACCCGCATCTATTGCCGCAGCAGAAGAGAATTCTGAAGGGGATAACAAAGAAATTTATTAAAAATTGAAATTTGCGTTTTGTTTTAATTCCCGTTATTTTTATCATAAATAACTTATGGTAAATATTTGATAGCAACAAATTGTCAAATAGTTTGCGAAAGTTAAAATCAGGTCGAATCTGTTTTCCTTGCTAAGTATGAGTTTTATTTATCTTTCGTTCATTTTAGCTTTAATTCGGGTCCTTATCCTGACATTCACCTAAATTAGCCTTATAAATTCTATTCAGATTTCGGGTCAGCAGTCTGATGAAGGAAGGGCCGGTTAGTCCGAAGAGAATGTGGGAGCAGGAACTGTAAAGCTAATTTAAGTTCTATTTGCTCACCAACGACATATTTTGACATATACAGGTATCAAATATAGAGAGTCCATACCCGTGTATGTGACAGTAACTGATAAACGAGTTTTCTTCTTTTTCCTTTATCAGCTGTTCAAATATTCGACGTCATTCGTGCCTAAGGTAGAGAAATATTCAAAGTAATATTTTGGAGCGATGAGAAACATATATGTAAATGTAAATGATTAGTATTCAAAAGGTATTGTCTTCGCAGGACATTCTCATCAACGACATTGACACCTGCATTATTGACTGATTACATTTGATTAGCTAAGGCTTGATTTTTTGGCTGAAAATCGTATTTTTCCCTTGATATTTTGGTTTTGGCAAACTAGTCCAATATCCAGTATCTATCAAAATTATTTTTATGGGCGATTTTATGGGCGGAGCTTAACTCTTCTTGAAAACGATTTTCTTGTTCTTGATGTTCTTGTGGAATTAACTTTCTCGTTAGGTCAATCCTTTTGTATTTATGGGCAGAATAATCTGTTGATGATGGTGCATCGTTGTATTGAATATCCCATGCGAATCAAACCAAAACCAAAAACGAGCGAATATTTAACGTTTGTTACCATAATTCCCATCACGATATTTTTTCCCCAGTGATACATATTACCTATGGGTATTTTTTTGGGTATGTATTTGTGAATTTTTGTCACTAAATTTTGGGAAATACGGACAAAATTTGTGCTTAGGGCCACTCTTTATTTTATGCCTCACTGAGCGACCCTTAACTTTTTTAGACACAACGAGAGTCACGTAGTCACCCACGGTCGCCTGGCCTGGTTTGAACCTTGAATGGCTGCCCATAATTTGCTGTCGCATTGAAGAAAATCGTTGTTTCCGAATTGGACTAAAAAAGTTTGATTAAAGGACTCATTTAACGACATATTCCGATAAAACAAATCTCATACGATAGTTTCGGGATGAGATGACTATTTATTCAGCCTATTGGCACTTGATTCAATCATTTACTAGAGGTTTTTAAAATTTTTGTTTCATGGAAGAGTGTATTGATATGGTAGAGTTTTTATTAGGTTTTTGGAATTTTCACAAGCACTTCCGGAGAATGTTTCTTTCAAATATCTAAAGCTCCTCGGCAATGGTAGAACCGGTAAACCGGAAAGCAGTATTATATTATACGCCTGAGCAGGGTTTTGTGCATGAGCAGTTTTGTACTGATACTGACGGATCTGCTCGAATCCGTCAGATACTTGTCACAGTGCTACAAAGGCTATGCTTGCTTTCGAAATGGCCACGCGGGCATAATTTGAGGAAGTGGTGGAATAGTTCACTCAAATATGTTATTGTGTTTTTCAGCGGCATGGGAATGTTGTCGATATGTAAAGGAGGTCTCTACCCTTTAGCAGTGTCAATTGGGGGCGTTTCCTGGTTATTTCAAAACCGAAGTAGTTCGTAGATTTTAACGTTCATGGATAGCGCCTATTTAGGGAAGTGGTTTTGGAGTTCTCTGATGTGTTCATATATTCGCTCTGCTCGTATTCGCGGTGTATTGATACTCCAGGTTTTTTAGGGAGAAGAGTGGGTGGCCAGCACCATGATGTCGTCTGTAGAAGATAGCAACCAGATGATAGTGTGAAGAGGGTGATGGTATGCGCGTTCTGCATGCGATGATATGAAATGATAACTAGCTAGGCCATGGGGATATCGTGGAGGAGGAAGTTGAAAAGATGCGGCCCAAGACTAGATCCCTGAGGAAATCCTTAATTCAAACTGAAGAGGTCGGTAGATGTGTTCGATATATTTACTGAAAATTTCTTGAAGGAAAGAGAAACTTTCGTGAATGAGGTGAGATCTGATGGTACCAACTGACATGGGAAAATTATTATTGAGGAGTTTATAAAAAAGTTTAATGATCATACTGTGTCCAATGGTTTTTGTGAGATTAACAGAGCATGCAATGGTTGTTTGCTTTGTTTTTTGCCCGGTTGAAATGCGTTCGTGCAACTGTAGCTCTACTTCCTTTGTTGATATCTTCTCTTGGCCTCCAAATCGTTGAGCAGAAATATAGAGTTCAGCAATTGGCTGGAACGAGAGAAGCATGATCTTCTCTATAATCTTTTCTAAACTAGAAAGCATTGATATTGCTCTGAATTTATTTATGTCACTGTTCGAATTCTTCCTGGGATAGTGTCTTTGAAAAGTTCTGTCAATTTTTCTTTCCTATGAATTCATCTTTTTCCGTCCAAGTGGGTTTAAAAAGGTTCTCAAAGCTCTCAGAAACAATTTGCATTGAATTTTATTTGCGGATTTAACAAATATTACCTAATTTTCCATTCTTCTTTATAGTTTTCGTGAATTTCCTTATGAAGAAATCCACGTTAACGTTTTCATATGTCTACTCTGCGTTTCAGGTCAGATCAAATACAATGTTGGGATTGCGTGTATGAAAAATTTATTAACGATTGATCACGGAAACAAAAACAATGCGAAATAAGTTATGCGTTAAATTGAAAACTATGTATGGTTGCTACTCATTGTAAAAAAAACCGATTCGCGGTTGTATATTACATCCGAGTGATTATGACTCGAGGAATACAACAATCGTGTGATTATTTAATTAACAATTTTTTTATGTATATTCACCGCGAAATTCGCATTGGGTCATTGGTTGAAACCCACGTATTTATTTCTCAACCAAAACAAATTTTAAAAAATCTCCACTGTTTGCCGACCTCTGCTGAAAATGTCACCGAGCAACATTATCCATTTGCACTTATCATTCCTTCAGGCCACTTAGGAAAATTGTTGTGACAACAGTGAAAATTACATTCATGGCGAAAACCACACTGGGTCATCCACTTGATTTCGGCGAAAATATTTATGTAAGCCCATTTTGTATTGTGAAAATCTTGTCTTAGAGAGTGAAAGTTGAATGGTTGATCGCCATTTTTGCAAGATCTTTGAACCAGATTTTAAATATTTATTGATTGCTTATGGATTAGTATGAGGATATGAATGATATTGAAAAACTTATATAGGAGCTTCTATTATTGGATTGTTTGTGAAAAAAGCAGAAGGTTACAGACCGACTTCACAAAAATGGGAAATACTTGAATGAGTTTTTTTTTTCAAAAATTATAAGTTTTCATATCAGGTGTATAAAGTTCACTCCAAAACCTGGCAAGTTTTTGGAAAAACCTGACACAATTTTAATATCTTTGACTAGAGTTCACAGATCCTTGCAGTTCTGATAATGAATAATTGGTTGTATAATGAATGAATAAAAGGAAAAGAAAATTTTTAAGTTTTGACACTGTTCCCAGGTCCTTTTTTTCTGCACTTTGTGGGAGCGTAAATATGGGTTCATTCACATATTGAACTTGTTACCAGGAAAAGACTCACCCAAATAGTGCAGGACTATGCTACAATGTGAGACTCCCCCTTTTTGTTTTATGTTTTTTCACCAATTTTCCATGCCCCAAAATCCCACGTTGACATAAATTTTAAAGGAGTAAAGGAGGTCAATTGGGATGGGCAATCAGGTTGCATACGATGTTTGTTATGATCATTTCAATATTCAACAGTTATTTAAATTAAATCCTTCTTAGGATTTCGATTTCCTTGGACTGTTCCTATTTATTAACAAGCAATGATGGACTTGTTGTTGGAGTCCTTGAAGTATGCACCTATAAGCTTCTCATACTTCATCAAGAACAGAAATACCATTGATCATATATAGTGAAACAGATTTCACTGGTTGGTCTTGTTTATGAATGTGGGTTGTCCAGTGAGGGCTCTACTGTATCTGTAACCTGCAATCCACCCTGATCGTCGTCCTTCGATTTAAGCGTGAATCAAAGCCGTCACTCTGCTTACTTTAAGGACATCAAATCGAAATCTTTTATTAAGGGAATATTTTGCGTTCAGTGTGACGTTTGTACTTCAGACAATTTGAAATAATTCTGAAGTCATCAAAATGGGCAATCACACATATGCATAAGATCATAGCATAAGATCTAATATACAGGGTGGCCCAAAAGTTCCTGGGATTTTAGACACTTTGTATGTTGCAAGGACATAAAAAGATAACTTAAAATACCTTTGGCATAAATGAGATTGAATTCTGCGAAGTCAAAGGTCTTTAGAAGAAGAAAATATCTACAATGGGACATTTGCAGTATAAGTCATACTCAATTAGTTTGAAAACTTTCCAAAAAGTTATTCATAAAATATAATTTCTATGTATTGAACATTTCTAAGTACTAATTTTTCTGTATTCTTGTTGTTTCCCTGAGTTCAAAAGCGAAGAAAGCTGAACCAGTTGGGCTACAGCCACGTCCAATTCGTCAAAACGTCACATGTCAAATATACAACTTTGAAAAATGGTTCTAATGGTCCTCCTTCGTGGCAGATATTTTGAGGAAGAGTCGGGCATCAGTGCTGACACAAGAAACAAGAATGAAGAACCGAAAAATAGCTGAACATAAACAAGGTGTAAGTTATTTGATCTTCAACGAAGCGACTTAATACGTCTCTGGAAAAAAAGTGAAAAACACAATGGACAATGATGGAAAGATCGGAAGTAGGCTTGCATTTGCGTTTTACTTTTACCCACAAACTTGAGAACGTTTTTTTACCCAAAAATGAGAGGCAAGTAACAAATCTATTGACAATTCCTCTCATTTTGGTCGAGTACCGTTAGATCAGGAGTTTGGCTTAAAATGGTAACGGTATGATAACTTACGTTTTGTCACTACTAACATATAAAAACAGTGATAATCGATTAAGATCTTGTCAACAGCTCAAATATGGACGTTAAAAAAGACAAACGTATACTTCAACCCGGGGTTTTGTTTATGCACAAATCGTGGGTAATAGGGCACCCAAAGTTACAGACACGAAATGGAACAACGGGAATGTGCAATCCATATACCATTGCTACCATATACCGCGTAAGTGCGTACAGCGTTATTACTCTCAGACGGCTTATCTTAGACAAAGATAGAAAAAGAACAAGTTGATTTTGTATGTGTGTAGAGGTTTTACACAGAATCTCTGTGATTCGGTTTCTTCTTTTACGCAAAACTGAGAGAAAGCCAAAAAAATCCAAATAAAATGCAATTTCTCATGGTCAAGGATGGTTGGATCAGAAATTCGTTAAAGGGGTTAGCGTTAATTCTGGCTACGTTTTGGTAATGGGAGCTGAAGGCGGCAGCAGCTTTGGTAAGAGAAAACTAAACTTTCTCTAAGACAAAGTGTCAGTAAGCGGGGAATATTCTACAAATAATATTCTGTGTGTGTGTGTATGCTGAATATCTAGAGAACAGAGAACAATTTCCAAGGATGGAACAATTGATATAGATGCAAGATGGAACTTGAGTCCACACGATCGATAGAACTTATGAAGTTATATGTTAGGGCTTATGACAGGTCAAAAGATTGAGCCCAACTTCAAGGACTAAATTGAAAATCACATTGAAATATTTGAGCCCAGGTGACAGAACAGTTTTTTTGACCATCCTCAACTTAAAACAAGCAATCATTGACTTAGCGCCTAAAAATTATTAAGGTTCAGTCATGTCACAGAATGTGGAAGAATGCTGTCAAAATTTTTGAAAACGAAGACCCAAATACTAAAGACTAAATTGAAATTCAAACTGAAAATTTTCAAGCGAATGGACAGTTGCTTTAAGCATCCTCGACCCCAAACAGGCAAAAATTTATTTATCGCCTAAAAATGAGTGGAAGTCAGTTACGTCTCAAGACATAGAAAGTTTGTGCAAAAATTTTCGAAAAAAACATTTTTCAATGTTAAGAAATTTCTTGGAAATTTAAGAAATTTAAATAATTTATCGTTTTAAATAATTATTTGGAAAAATAATAATGTATATTTAAATTATTTAAATATTAAATAATATCACCTTAAACACTAAATAAATATTTAAATATTAAATAATATCGCCTTAAATACCATAATACATATTTATTATTATATTATATTATTTAATATACCAAAAATGCCATGCATATTTGTTAATGCGAGACAAATTTCAAAAAACGTGTGGACCTTGGTAGATCCAAGTGTAAGGAATCAGTTGATTTGATGTTGATTCCATTTACCCTTGCCCTGTATGAGACCATTTTGCACGTACAGTATGACATATGATTGTCACAAGTCATTCATATCCTTTTATAATCCTACAATAAATAAAAGACTTTTCATGCCTTAAATAAAATAATTAGTTTAAAGGTAAATAGAAGAGAAAAAAAAAGATATTCCTCGTTGCAGTAATCTCAACTATAATTCATTTTGTCCGTTTGGTATGGACAAGCAATGGGTCCTTCGTTTGGATACAATTACATATAATTGATGACATCAAAAATTGTTGACGGAGTACACAAATGAAACGCTTTGTTATGTTTGAGATATCAGACAATGGGCCCAAATGCCCTTTGATGCCCCGTGAGCCTTTCATCATTTTGGTATTCTCTGGACAAACATGCTTCTACGTTGCCTCCATCACAAAATGCCTTGGAAGTTAGTTTATTAATTCTCCTTTTACTACTTTGTGATTTGATTGCTATCTCTTATTCGTAGAAGACGAGAAAATGGCAAAGGTTTACTTGGTCTTTTATTTTTATTTTTAAGGTCTTTGCTTGGTCTCGACGAATGAAACGTCCTTTAGAAACTGGAGAAAATTCCTCCAGATAAACCAAAAGTGCTGTGCATGATGGTGGCTAATTATTCGCAGCAATTTTTTGACGCGTCAGGAATCGTACCAAAAATTTGTTGTTTAATAATCAAGTTAAGAGGGTTATCGGTGGATATCTTTATGATCCCTACAGACTCATATATGCAGTCTGGAAATACTGAAGACAGCTATTTTGAGCAGTAGCTGCTTTATCATGTGCCGTGTAGAACAATACGGACGTTTGGAACTGGGTGAAAGCATGGCCAGGATGTGCTTTAAACCACTTCAAGACACTGGGAGAACTCTGGGCTAAGCAAGTTTTCAAAGCGACAAAAATGAAATGTCAAACAAGTGGCTGCTTGCGCTGAGTGCAATGTGTTGGCAAACCATGATAAAGACACTTATCTTTGCATATTCCAGAGTTTCAATTCCTTTAAGATTAGCATGTCCATCCACAATCAAATGACCTTATTTTCAATCTATGACAACATCGCTTTAAAAAATCGAACCTTTTTCAAATATTTGACTGTTGTCATCCCTGATTGAAGTGCTATGCTTGCCAAACTACTATCAATAGTAGCTTCGTCAATGAATTGTTTTACCAGGTTTCTTATCCTTGGCAATATCCTTGTCCTTGGCATATCTCATCATTAGCGTTCTAACATTTTTAATACATCAAATAGCAGTAATGTATGATCCACGAAAATAACGCCGCATCGCTTTGTACCTGTAAAACCAATATTAATTTGACTTCTGTATAATAGCAAGACCTGATTCGTCTGTATTATAAATGCTAGTGGCTAAGAATCCACAGACTCTAACACTTCTCTAACTTCTGAACTTGAGACCAATTAAACTTTTAATCGCGAGCTTCAAATTTTGTTTCTGGTCTACGTATAGAAATACTTCTTTTACAAATCAAAAATACTTCCAGCCATTTTTGTCCTGTCTTTTGTTTATATTGACGAAAACTGTGGGAGAAGTCAATTCTTTCAGTCCCATTTAATGCGTCAAATTCTGAGCTGCTGTTAGAATCAATCCAAACAGCTGAAATTCAAGTTGCTTCAAATTTCGTTCAACATCCTTTCTTGGATGTAGCCTTTTGTAAATGTGGCAGCAATGTCGATTCTAAATATCCGAAGCGTGTTAGACTTTGACATAAAAGGTTTATTCGCAACTGAAGTATGCCTCTGAAGTGTTATTTCACGAACTTGGTATGTTTTGATTCTTTCAGCCAACTCATTTGTTTATTTTCAACCCCTGCAATAGCTTTTTGCATTGATTCTGCACTCCCGGATCGGTGATAAGTTTTACGTTTATATTTTTGCGGAATGTTGAGATACCTGTCAAAAATTCAAAAGCCGGTTCAAATGACTTTTTTAGTTGGGCTCTCATTAACACAATGACATATCTGAAGCATGTCATTATGTCCGATTTGTGACTACGTTGTCTTGTCCTTATGACGTTTCGAAATTAAAATCATAGGATACAAAGGGTTTAGTTTTCATGGAAACAGTTATATGAGTGTTACAGCAAACGGATGGAGGTTCTAACATGTGGAATGTAAACCAGGAAAACAGAGAAAATTTACCAATTAGAACCCGGAAAATTGAGCCAAAGAGAGAACTCGATCTGACGCAGAACATATCCTCACGCACGACGGTCGAACGAATGAAAGCAACGCAATGACCCTTTGGACGTTCAACAAAAGGCTCTCAAAATATGTTATCGGGAAGTCTGATGCACGCTTGAGACTGTCTTAACCGAATTATAATGCTCATGTCTTTTTGTATACATCGGCATGTATAATTTTGTACGTATAAATCATTTTGTACGTATTCCCCGCCATACTTTTATCACTTCTACGCGTATAACTTTATTGAATTCTTTTGTATTTTTAATTCGATCGTCAAAGAATATCTGTGGTTCCAGCACCTCTGATTGTCCTGTCAAAATAATAATAACGATTTTGTCAAAACAGCGATTCTGTTTCACGACTAGTTGATTAAACGTAAACAACTCACCTTGGAGGAGATTTTTTCGAAAAACTAATAAATGGATGTCCTTTTTGTAACTCGAGGACATATTGTAGTATCTTTGGTAACAAATGCAGCAAAATAATCACAAAGTTCAATAAGCAGTTCAATAAGTATCTGTGCTTAACGACAGAGGGCATTCCTGAAGGAAGATGGTATCACCATCGTGTGCTGTTATTTATCGAACGACGATAGAACAAATTTTAGACAGATTGATAGTTTGGATTTGGCAGGAATGCGAGTAAGATGTGTTTCGTGATTTTCGCTTGAATGAAAAAAGAGCATTATCGTTGGGTAATTCGCTTTTGATTTTTGGGTGGAAAAAAAAAAACGCGGAGATAAAAGCAAAGCGGGTATTGTTTAGTGAGCCACTTCGCCATCTATGGCCACAGTTAGATTTTGCTTGAACGAATCTAAACGTAAACGAATATCGGGCATTTCGTTGATGAGCGACCAGGGCACCTAAGTTCAAAATCGAACATAAACTAATTATTCAAAAAGTTAACGAGATGATTCTCGCTGATCAACGAACGAAAGTGCAAGTTGTAGCAATGGTCTTCGGTGTGTCGGCTGGAACGGTAATTAATGTTTTACATGATAAGTTACAATGAAAAATGTTCAGCCCGATAGGTGCCGTGATTGCTCAGGATGGACAACAAGCAGATGCGGCTTTTAGCTTCGGAGCAGTCTTTGGAGCAATTTAAGCAAGATCAAAAGGAGTTTTGCGTAGAGTTTTTCCCCTTGATGAAACCGGGATTCATGGTTACACACCAGAAACTAAGCAAAACAATGGATTTCTCCCGATAAATCTGCTCATATGAAGGCGAAGACGGTCTCATCGGCCGGGAAGGCAATAGTAAGGTATAATTTTACAGTATGCAATGGCGTCATCCTCATGGGTTTTTCAGAAAAAGGAAGAACGATCATGGGACAATGCTGCAGTGAGTTATTGGAATGCTTCGACAAAAATTGAAGTAGACACGGCCGCATTTGGCGTAAAGAAGGTGCTTTTTCACAATGCTAACGCAACAGCACCTTTATCCGGAAATTAGGGCTGCATCCCCACGTATTCACCCGATTTGGCTTCCTGCAACTTTTTCTTGTTCCCTAACATGAAAAAATGGCTTCCGTAAAAAATTTCGCTCAAACGTGGAAGTCATCGCCAAGACAGACACATAATTTTGAGAGTTCGTCAAATCCTATTTTTTTGTGGGGTAAACAAATGGCTCGAACGTTGGAAGATGTCTAATTTTCTAAAAAATTGTGTCTTTATTTCTAACACGGGTACTAATTCGACCGCCGTCGTATTCATTTTGTGATATGCGGAAATGTTAAGGATATATGCATGATCCGTGCTTGCTTCTTGATATATCATGAAGCCTTATGGTGACGCACTCATGTCAGTGTTTTTTATCTTTCGTTGGAGGTCGTACACTTGGAGCCAAGTAGAAGCATATCCACGGATGACTTTGGGTCATCCGCACAGAGAATTTTGCTTAGATTTGTTGTGTCTGTCAGGCAATTGACAAACGAATGTGTCAGTATCGTATGTTAAGTATCACATATGGAATCGCATCTCCAGAAACTAATTTAGTATTATCATGAAATTGGATAAAATCAAAATACAGTCTTTAAAAAAAGTGACACCCAACTTGAGAAAATTGACAAACTTGTAGAACTTGTTACTCGCATCGAAAAAAATGAGTTACCAATTCAATAATTCTGGTTCCATCATCACTATCATCGCGATGATATTATTATCAATTTACCAACCCATTGCTCTTCAACGAAATATCTTCATTGTGATATCAATCAACACTTGAACTTTCTGCCTCTTAAGCAAATACATAATGTTTGCGTTATAAAAAGGGGCCAAAATGCAAGCACATGATTTAACCCGTCTTAATAAATTCAATTGGTAGCATTGAATAAAAGGTCATATAAATGCACAACTCGGTGCGTTTATTTACTTATATGCTGATTGCAAAGACAATAAGAAAATTTAAGGACAAATAAATTTCTTGTGGAGCATAACTCACAACACCACTCGTTTGCAATTAAAAATAAACTTCAGTTGAATTTGAAAATTTTATTTTATTTTTATAAACTGTTCAGAATTGTAAACAAAAAAACAAACAAATTTTAATTTGACACTTTACTCGTCAATTGTTGTTTTAATTAAAATAAACTAACACTCATCGCAATGGATGAAATAATTCACTTGAATAAATATTCAATTTTAAGGTGTGAATTTTTCCTTCAGTTAATTTTAGTGGTCTGCTCCTGTGAAGAGGAGAAGGAAGGGTGTTTTTCAACTCTATTCGAGAAATTTTGACGGTGGTTCTTTGTCGGGAAATAGTTAATTAAAGCGCAAAAACAACAACTCATCGGCTGTTCAAATAATCTAGAAGCACAATGAGTACATTAAGGAGCAATAGACTTTAAATTTAGAACAATTGAGCGATAAATTGTACTTGGATTTGCAAATATAAGTTCGCAAATATTGAAAATTGATTGTATTTGATGAAAACGTTCTGTTTTTTGCGTTTAATAAAATTTAGTTATAGACTATATGATATTATCCAAATGAACTTAGAAGTCCTTGAGAGTAAGTAGAAGGACATCAGATTGTCCAGCAAATAGGTTCAGCAAATACTTCGTTTAGAGTTAAACTAGCATCTATGTGAGGAATGGGGGAGGGGTTGAAGGGGTCAATTCTGGATATATTTGCCATTCCCTAGAATCCAAGCCCTCATTTAGTTTTGTCCCTAAGCTGAGACAACTCGTTAGAGGAGTTCAGAAACTAAACAAAAGCTCCACCGAAAGTAAATTTGTATTTATTTTATACTTTTCCAAATAGTAGGCCAAGTTTGATTTTCGTTAGTCCTTTCTTCCTGGATTTTTTTCGGAGTATTCAGCTTTGGATATTTTCCAGAACATGCGACTAATAACTCTCTTCCTTACACTTTGCATAAGTGTCACGGAAATTTTTGTTTATATTCCTTTAATTCATAGTTCTGATTCCTTTGGGGTATTTTCGAAATCAGTTCTTCAAAAAACCTTGAAGCTTTTTTCAAAATACATCAAAACTGTTTCCCTGATGACTCCTTGAAGTCCTTGAAAATAACTTGAAAGTATTTTCCAATCAGCCACTTTCCTATGTGCGAGTATTGAGACAATAACTTGAAGGTAATATCAGTCTTTTCAGTAGGATCTGCTGATATATAATCATAGCGTTTATGGGCCAGATTATATTTATAATTACAATCAAACAACGTTAATAACAAATTTTATTATTTTTTCTTAGGGTTGGATCATAAAGACTACTGATATCATAAATGCAGCACTTTCAACGGCATCAAGCCTCCGAACTTCCCACTCAGTCCTTCCATTACTTCAAACTCAATCTCTTTTTCACGTGGGATTGCACCTTCGGAAAGAATAGAAGTGACAGAGGTTACTATAAAACTACCACTTCGTGGTTCAAATAATGCTGGGAGGGCCGTTTTCTTAAGCCAGATATAAGCCATGTCAGATCCTTCTTTTAAATATGCAAAATGTGTGCAGGCATCATCCAGAATTCCTGCGCAAAAAGTCCCGGACAAGATACTAAAAAGTCAAGCACCCGTCAATTATCAGCTTATAACAAGTCACGTTTTATTCTTGGTTGAGAGACCCTCTAAGGCTCTTCAGCAAGAAATATAAGATAGGGAGAGACAGAGAGAGAGAGAGAGAGAGAGAAATAGAAAAAAAGAGAGGAAGTGGAACGTAAGCCAAACTCACGAACATAGTCGTTTTTGAACTTAAATCCTTTTGTGGTACGACATTTTATTCAGACCCCAGAGATTTATTGCTGAGATTCCTGCCCACTATTACTCTGACTAGATCGAAAAGTTCCACCTGTGAGTCAACAATCAGGCCAACGCTAATTCCTTAAATCCGATGAAATGGCTTTTAGGAATTAGCGACTGAATGGGTTATCGAGATGCGAATTACTCGAAATTCCAGCCATCAAAGACCATCTTGGTCTGGTCCAGCGTAAGGTTAAGCCCAGTTTTCCATCAAGTTGTCGATACAACACCATTCTTAGTATGGGTTGCGCTTTTTTGACGTCCTTGATGAGAGTGGGCCGTTAGGAGAGTAGTAGAGAGTAGAGGAGTAGACCTCAATCTGTCACATCAAACTCTTTCAGAGGAATCGTTCCATGTCTCAGCTATGGAGCCCTCTTCAGTCATAGATTTCTACAGAAATTTTCCACTATTCTTTTTGTATAATGTACACCACCTTCCAGTTCCTAACTTGGTCCCTGAAGATAATTATATATGATTTTTTTTTGTCTTAAGTACAGAATGAAGTTAATTTTTGCTTTTAAATGAAAGAAAAATTATTTGATTTACCATAAAAAATCATTGATAATAAAATTATTAATTAATTTAAGTTTTTAAAATTATTAAAAATCATTAAAACCTCAACTTTTTTTTCGCTTTTTTTCGGTGAATTCCCACCCTTAAAGCAGGAAATTCTATTTGAAAATTTTCACTTTCGAATAATTTCCCAACAACATTACTAGAATTTACAAAAAAGTTCAAAAGAAAATCTCCTTAGTTCTTAGTAAACTTGTCTGTGGGAGGTTCTGCATAAGTCAAATCCTGTGCATAGTTAAAAAACCCTCAATGAGGGCGATACCTCAGTCATAGGCAAGGGTATAAAGAGTAGGATAAGAGCCTGACAACGAACATCAGAACCTTTCTAGCCTGCCTAGTTCGTAGGAACACGAACTTTCTCGCAATTTGGGACATTTTGGAAATCCTTTAACGTTGAACTGTCTTAACCACTCAAACCTGTTCATAATAGTATTCGTCGAAATTCTTCGAATTAGGCATAAGAGCACTTTGAAAAGGATTCTGATTTTCCGGGAAAAAATCATCTTTTCGGATGAAGCGTATTGCTGGCTCCCAGTATTCAGTAAAAGAGTAGATTATGGATTGGTTAAAATCCTCAGGAAAATTCCAAAATCACATCTGCTTGCTCAAAAAATGTGTTGCCTTTGGGCTCAACGTATGGTTAGACCTTATTCCTTCAAAGATCAAACTGAAGTTCAAGTAACCGTCAATGGTAAGGGATAATTCAAGTTCTGATACGCTTGTTGGCAAATTCCTGTAGGAGTTTGAGTAGCACTTTCGAACATATACGAGATCTTCAAAATGTGTTCAGCAAATATACATAGGGCAGACGAGGATTCATAACAAAACGTCAAAGTCATATAATATATTTTATGGAGACGTAAAAGAAAAAAGGACTGTCTGAGGCTGCATTAACGTATGCTATCCGGGAAAAGTTATAAATACAAAGTTTATAACTTGCAATTCGTTTTTGAAGTTCGGACCCAAGTAACAACAAAGTTTATAGCTTATATTTTGAATTGAGGAATTGGACTGTTATAATAGCAGTATAATATTTTTTAGCGACATCAAAGGATAACGAAATAGCGAAAATTTGAAAACATACGATTTATTTGTTTTCTAGCTCGCAATGAATGACAGAAGAATGTAATTCATGAGAATCCTTTCATAATTATTTAGCAGAAACCAAAGTACTTCTCCAATCTCCATGCGTTCGTCATGCGCCACCAGTTGTTCTCTTCCTCAAAATTCTAATTGAATATTTTAGTGCATTGAAAAACTCTTCTACAGTAAATTTATTAATTTTTATGGATTGAAATTATTCGTAACATCTAGCGTCCTTCTTCTTCTTCTCAGCTCTACAGCCTCTCTCGGGCCTTCGCTTCATGCAACCTGCGCCTCCAACTGTTTTGGTCCATTCACCGCGTCCTCCACAATTTCGAAATCTGATCAACGATGAACTGTCTTTGTCAACAGAGTCAGACTAGCGTTTCCTCGGTTTCATATCATGTGTTACATGGGTCGTTATAAGCCTTGAATGGTTGTTACGTACTTTGAGACCAAAAGGATAGAATACTTCCATGGTAGGGTCCGTGTTAGGATATATTCCTTATATTCGGATATATTCCGTTAAGAATGGTTTTGAGTTATCGTCTCCCGATGAGTGTTTGAAACATCTCCCCAGAGATGTCCAGAATGCAAAAGGACGCCTACGGATGGATGGCCTAAAGGATGCCAACGATCATTCTAGGTTGACTTTTCCTTTGCGAAACAACACGGGTATGTCTAGCTAAGTGGAAACGCCTTTTCTCTTAGATAAATGTTGAATGCGTTAAAAATATTATCATTTCAGATTGACTATCGCAAAAATTTTTAAGCACATTCTCGGTGGCCTCCTACTTCACGATGATCTACAGTCTTGTGTCCGTTTTTCTCGCAATAAATTGCAAGAAGTTATGCTGATCCACAGTCATACAGCCTCCGAGGTTTAGCTTTACCATCTTGTAGGCATTATTTTACGGAGCCCTGTAGGAAATGCTCATCGAGGCTCAAACAGCAACTTCGCTGTGATTTATGAGCATGTAAAAAGCTTCGAAGGAAACTTTATTCTAGCGTTTGTGTGGGAGATTTTTCCCAACTCCTTGAAATATGGCCTTTGACCATTGACAGGAGCCTTTGGCCATTGACGGGGCAAGGAAGAACGCCTTGCAAATAATGTTGTTTATGTTTAAAATTGCAAATTGTCACGTTTGCGTTTTACAGAATGGTTTTGCCTCCCAGCGCTACATCGGTCATCTTTTAGACGCTCATTCAAACAATCTTCAACCAATTAGTTGGTATCAAATCATAGCATTTTCAGAACTACCGCCACTGATTTCTGGCCCTAGTCTGCAGTAGTCTTCTAACTCCCCGTTATTCTTAGCCAACGAAATCAAGGACTCTGATGCAAATATTATGTTCAGTACTTTTCCCAGACAACCTTTCTTTCAAAAACTGAGTTTAAGACCCGCATTTAAAAACGAAAAAATCATTAACAAAACGCTAAGGATTTGGCAATCCAAAATTGAAATAAGATTCCAGATTCAATCACGCATCCAATGAGTCCCTTTAAAAATAATCCTCGCTATCTAAATAATTCATGCGTTATAAAATTGACTCTTAAGAGTGTTATACCTAAACATCTTACCTGAAAATAATAAGGTAGGGTGGATTGTTTCCAGTTGGCATTTGTCCTTGAGTAGTCACTGAGTCATTTTGCATCTTCCCTATGATGCTCTAATATCAGCAGAAGGTTAAATCCTTCCTTATTTTCCCTAGCGTGAAACCGATAAATCCTGTGTGTTTTGCACGAATGTGTCTTGACTACGATCGTATTGAAACTTGGATTTGCTTATTGTCGCTTTTAACAAAAGACACATTCGAGTTTTTGAAACATGAGCCAGATTTTTGGAGGACGGTTTCTTGGGTTCATGCAACATGCACTATACTATATGAAGAAATATGTCAGAAAATACAAAATTTTAAGCATCGAGTGAGGATCATCTTCCGGTTAAACCTGCAGATTATTCAGCCGATCAGATTTTAATTTGGCATACTATTTTTATAATTCCTTTTTCTGGGAGGTTGACCATTGAGCCCTTTGACACGTTTGCATGGTTGTCGCTCGGCACATCTCGAAACTGTTTACCTCAAGATAAGTTTCGCTAATGGCCTCGTCTAACTCTTCTAACTCTTCAACGATATACTTGACGAATAAGGAATTTCTTACTATGCCATTGGATGTGTAGTCAAGAGAACACTCTTGACTCCTAGTAGATTGTTGGAAGCTGTTCAAATTCATCCTTTTTTAGTTCTTCTGTCAAGTGATTCGCAAGAAGTCCACTAATTTTGTTCGCTCGTGCCATTCATATCCGGGTTCCAGGCTGAGGTTTAATATGAAGAAAGGAGCGATGGCCAGTTTTCGATGAATTGCGAAGACTTCTCGTCCGGTATTAATTCGTCCTTGACGAAGATTTCTGTAGGGTTTTTTTACTTGCTGAGAGATTCTGAATTGCAAACTTTTGCCATGTGTTGTTGATCCGTACCAGCCTTAACTGGAAACAATTTACTTTAGGTCTGATGGCCCCCTCTGTCCTAAAAAGGTCTAATGGCCTCTTTTATAAATTATAGCTATTGAAACACATAAATTGTCTCTTATTTCTAAAGAAACCATTGGATGTAGAGTCGAGAGGACACCTTTAGTGCGCAGTAGATTCGTGATAATATTTTTAAATTAATTCTAGTTTTAAGATTTGGCTCTGAGTTTCACAAGAAGGCCACTTGTCACTAGTGCAATCGTTTACTGGATTCTTGTTTCTTTAGACTCTACGATTTTCCCTAAATTTATTGAAAAAGTCAAAGTAAGTCCTGCCATTTGTTGGCTGGAAAAGCATCGTTGAACTTACAATGTCTGGTTTTTTTAGAGAAAAAGACGAATTAAGGAGCTTGGAATGGGTCAAATCTTTGGTTCTCAACAGTTGGGCTTTCTTCAAAGTTGACATACAGCACAATAAAAGGCAGATGCTTTTTACTGAATTTCCGAAGGTAGCAAGGAAGAATTAGCTAGGACAATAGGATCACTTCCCATGGACTAAAAGCTACTTGTTTGAATTGATTTGGTATCTTTCTCTGATTGGTCGGACCTTAAGTCGATTGCGCTGGATAGAATATTTCAAAAACTGACAACAATTCGCTTCTGTCTATTCACTTTATTATAAGCCCTCAACCATATATTTTCATTAGGCTGGGCTATACCGACCAAATGATCGAGCTCGCTGAATCTATTTTAATGTCTTCAAAGACGTTTTTTGACAGTAATGGCTGTTCTTCTTGCGGTTCGAAACTGCGTTGACGTTTTGAGATACTTGCTCTTCTGCAGCAGTGTCTTAGATTATCTTTTTGACATTCAGGCCTCAGAAATAAATTGCTGTCCGGAATCGGACCGACACCCAATGTAGCCAATTTTTTCCGGTGCATAGCTAACCAAAGTCTGTGTCCTACTAAGGCTGGGTGAACTGCTCTGATTTGTCAAACTTAAGCAGAGCGTCTCCTGGCTTTTGATACATGATCTCATGCTGATAAGGAACTCTTACTTTAGAGTATTTCGGACTCACAGAATTGTCAACATGAAGTTCCCAATAGAACCTGGCGTGAGTGCTGCATTCCTGTAAATCATTGCCGAGATTGGAGATTTTCCATTTTTGATTTTTGTATTGGATGCATACTTTATATATTTTTCATGCTCAGTTACATTACAAAAAACTTAAATTAATGAAACAAAATACTGAGCACTTCATTGAGACTGAAAGTTTATGTGATGGCTTCATGAAATCACTTTCTTTTGGCTATCCCTCTTGTAACTAAGTTCAGGAGCATCTCTGCAAACAAGCCAACAGTAATCCGCAAGCATAGCTTCATTTAAATGGCCCTAATATCTTCCTTCCCTTGTAGAAATATCCCGATGGAATCTCTCTCTATGTACGTCACTGACAACTCCACAGCTAGGAAGAAAAAAGTCCAGATGGGAATGGAGGAAATGTATTTTCAGAGACATCTTGCATCCGAGTTGCTGATATGTTTGCAGAAGTACTTTTACAAGGTTTCTATAGTTATCATCTCGTTTTTTGCACAAAAATTCCTTAAGAGCATCCCCTGCTTTCTTTTGTTTCATTTCCAAAACTTTTTCAAACTCAGCATCCTTCATATGTAGACGAATTTGTGGTCCAACGATAATGACTTCTTTGAACTTTGCGTTACTCAACGTAGGAAATTTGTCTCTCAAGTACTGGAAGGCTTGTCCTTCTTGATTCATTCCCTTGACAAAATTTTTCATCAGGACTAGCTTTATATGCAAGGGAGGAAAAAGAACATCTTTTGGGTCTACAAGAGACTCGGCAACAACATTTTTCTCTATGATGTTCAGATTTCTTGCTGGCCAGTCAGATTTTACATTATGAGATTTCCTATCCCTACTGTTCCACATGCATAAAAAACAACAGTGTTTAGTGTGTCCCAATTGCCTCCCAAAAGTACAGTTTTTGAGCCCGAAAAAATTTCCTTGCTAGGCAGTGTAATTAAAACCGAACTGGTGTCATTGTGAGATGCGAAAAAAAACTCAAAAATCGAAGCGAAGAAACGAAAACCATGGTTTGAAAATTACCTCATTTCGAGCCCAAAATTACGCGAGAAGGTGGTATTGGTCAGAACCACGCTTAGCCTTGACAGTGGACGTATTGCAGGTACGTATACCGACAATCAGACAACGGTCACTACTAATATTGGTAATTGCATCGAGGATCAAATACTGTTATCACTTCCTTTTGGTCCTGCTTTCCTGTTGTCAAGGGCTGCTGGCTTCGCAGCAGTAGAACATCGATTCTGAAGCAGGTTAAGTTAAGATTGAAGTTAAGTGCAATTTTTCTTGCAAAAAATCTCCTGGTGTGAACCGCGTGAAGGGTTTGCTGTTACTGTGGAAAGTTTCGGTTGATGAGAGGAAATACAAACGAAAGGCTAGGGAAGCCTGTACGCATTCTTTTTTCATTCAGACTTTACCATCCTTATGAGTCCCGCTTCGATTTTCGCAAATGCATACATGTCTACACATTCAATTGGAATCTTGCATGAGTTTTTCTTTCATCCGATTGAGGAATACCTTGAAATGCGTCAGATACAAGTTTTTTCACACCTAATCATCCGGAAATAATTCACTATCAAACGATTGAATCATCCATTATATAAGATAAACACATGGTGAACAAACTTCCGCTGTTTTATCATCGATATAGCAATCCTTATTAGAAACGGCAGCATAACTAACACATTATGCGACCAATGAAAAAGGAATAGGCGAAAATAATGGGAAATTATAGCCTTAATCGCAGACCATTGCCGTTCAACATTACTTTTCACATATACTACACACATGCATAGAATTGAAAATCGTCATCATTCACGTGCTCATTTACCTGTTCCATATCACGTGAATCAAATATTTGCTATCTACCCAAATATTAGCATCATATGTGAAAAATATGTGTGCAAGCGTGTGTGATTGCGTTTTCTTGTATTTCGTACTGTGTATTGTTAGTCGATGGTTTTTTTTAACACCACATACGTATTTTATTGTCGTCATGGTATATTTTGCATAACAAAGTACAATAATATTATAAATCATAGCGGCAATGTTGTAAAATTTCTTCTCTCGCTGGGATTTCGTTCAAAACTCCAACAACAATTGAAAATAAGAAGCCTCCGACCATGAATATTTTAAACACAATCTATTCAAATTAAATAGCGGTGAAGGAGGTTACGGGTGGAAGGACGCAGGAGAAAAAAAGAGAGTACATGCAATAAAATAAAGATAATTGGAAAACCGAAAATTCAACAAACAATAATGAGCATTGAATGGATGCAGGTTGAAGGTATGACCTAATTGAAAATGCATCTTTACTATTTGAATACGTTGATATCGGGTGACTATAAATAGCATGCAAATAAGTTGAGTTAATTGTCATCAGCCATGATATAACCGTTAAAAAAGTACATATGTTTGTATTTTACAATTAACACGACGGAGAAATTATCACTTGTGCTGGAAAATGAATGCGAATAAATTATGCAAATTTATTCGTTGTAAATCATAGAGAGAAAAAAAATTGAGATGTTTTGCGCAGATCCGTCTATTGTGACTCCTTTGCATAACATACAATTTAAGTAATAAATTTAGGGCGTATTTTCATGGCTAATTTTACGCGTAGCATGCTGCGAAATTTCCCTTTTTTTAATTCTAATTTCGATAGTGACGCTATCCATCAAATTGTAATAAAATAAATTTAATTCATGATACTCAACAATACATCATATGAATACGCAATGAACGTCATATCTATTGTCTAATCGGTTTTTACAAACAAATGACGATCAAATATTGAAATAAAAGAATCAAGTAGAGCATGGCATGCAAAGCAACCTACTAAACAAAAGAAAAACAAAGAGTTAATGCACTGGCAGGTTATTGTGTCCAAAGAGTGAAATGGGCACATTTGGTGTGGGCAATTCGGAAAAATTCTTAAAAACTTGCATAATGTTGAAAGTATCAAAATTTGTAACATTGATGGAGTTAGCAATGAGAGCAGCAATGATAAAATAATAAAAAAACAACAACAACATTGAAAGCAACGTTCAAAATAATAAAACGGACAATTGAAAATAATTTATCTAATTCATATATCTTTTCATCTTTGTTCAGTGAAAAAATTCCGAATGCTAACAAGCAGGAAACATTTGCAAGTAGGTCAGAGGTCCTAAAAAAGGAATCCACCTAAACTTACTCCAATTCGAATAGAAGAGTCCTCAATTTCAGAAACTGCATTGGCTCCGTCAAAAATGAGCAACCAGACGGATCGATGACATTGCTACCACGACAGATGATATAGACATACATACTATAGATAGGACACAAGGGCTAAGAGATATACGTACATAGAATACAACCTCAGTTGGAGATATGCCCAAAAGGTGGAAACAGCTCATCATAAATATCTCAGAGGTTTTTTGACTGGACTGCTGATTTAAATGGATTGGCAGAGCCGGTAAAGGACATTTTCAATACTTCTATCGGACGACTTTCAAGCAGTGAGCAAAGTAATTTCACAGACCAGTTGAAAATTTTGCAATGGCAAATGGCTAAGGCACAGTGGAATTCCGGAAGATCAAATGGGCCAGAGGTATTTCTGGAAAAAACCGAAGTGGTCATCCTGTCAAAAAAGAGAGTCCCCAGAGTAAGGACTATCAACGATGGAGACGCGCTAGTTGGATCTAAATCAGCGATGAAATATCTGGGCATCCTGATAGATTCGATGAGTTTCTCCCAGCAAATCAGGACAACAGCTGACAAGGTTGCAGCGCGTGTAACGGTACTCACCCAATAATCACTCAACACATCAAGAAGCGGACTTTTAATGAGCGCTGTGTAGTCAGTTCTACTCTTTGGGTAAGCACTGGGGCGACGCTCTGCAAGCGCAGAAATACACACCTGCGCAGGAGAAAAGACAACAGAGAAGAAGTCGCCAGGGAAGAGAAACAAGGCTCTATCAGCAATTGGCAACAGTCCTGGGAGCAAGACACAATAAGAACGTGGACTGATCCCTGACCTGAGCCCTTGGACAGTCGTGTCCATGGCCAGACAAACTTTTACTTGACCCAGCCCTTAAATGGGCATGTTTGTTTTGTGTTTCTTACCTGCTCAAGATTGACTGGTCACGATCTCGTAACTGCATATTTTGTGCAGGAAAGGTGGATGATGCCTTTCACACATCCTTCTTTTGTAAAAGATGAAGTAGGCAAAAACCTCTTCAGCGAGAGCTCTGTCTGGAAATTACGGTCGGAGAAATGCTGAAAATGGTTGACAAATGGACACTGAAAAAATTCATACTGGAGCCATGGGAGGCATCAGGGATCTTTTGCAAGCACATCCCTCCTCTCTCTTCCTTCCCGCTGGAGAAGAGATTCCCTTAACCTGAAAGGCCTCTAGGCGTAGGAACACGAAGCCTAGTCGGAGTTAATGTGACAAATGGTTCCAGACTAGGTTCTAAGGTTGACAAGGGAGGTGTTTAGAGGGAAGTCTAGAAGCATTGCGCGTCTGGGAGTCCCACACGCATGAACTAAACAGCCTTCACTTCCCCACGACAAAAAGACGCATTTCAGATGCCTGAAGCAGTGGTAAGGACACGCAGTGTTCTTCTCAAATCACTGAAAGTTTGAAAACTTTCGTCAAAAAAACACACAAAAAAACAAAACGAAGACAGTACATGTCCCTCTTACGAGGAAACTAGGTAAGACTGACAATAGTAGGTGTAAGCCATCCGAAGGAATTTTTTGATTCAAAAACCATGGGCGGAAATTATGACAAAGTGCAGTGGAATTCAAAGTAACTTCAAAGAAGAACTACGAGCTCGCTCCATTACAAATGCTGCCCAGCGCGGTGTATTATTGGACCTAGTTAAAAGAGATGACAAAGGATATCAGAAAAATGAAGCGCAACTTTTCGGAAATAATTAATAGAATTAAGCAAAACTTCAGATTCAAGTTGTGAATAGCAGATTAAGGTCAACTTGCGGATACTTACTTTCAAAAAAACCGACGGTCCTCCATTTAGACAAGCACTAAATCATTAAGGAGTCAAGAAGCAAACTCAAGAAGCTATTGAGCTTCAGCTAAAAGATGACGCCCGTTTAGGATTAAGGAGATTAAGGACCTCTCTTATACATATCAATCCAAGAAAATTATTGCAGATACATTCGAGATAACTGGATTAACAAGCTGTACAAGATCGGGTTCAAATTTAAAGTTGTTTGACATAACTTTATGATTTTATGTAATGATAAAATTTGTTGGAAGAGTTATTGCTATTTTTCTGCTTACGTAGTACTAAGGACAACTGCTGAGAATGCCAGCAAACCGAGCATATACCGACAGAGAGTACATTTGATTATCAGAGCAGATTACTGGAAAAACAAGAAAAATGCTGAGAAACAGACACACCGCGGCTTTATTAAAGGACATGAAGAACAATATACAAACTAGTACTCCAGGTGGTACTAGTTTGTAAAGCAGGTATTACTCAGTATTACTGAGTTGTGACATATGGATCTCAAGTATTACTGCATTGTATTGTAAGTTGGACTCCTCCTACGGCATCTTTTTAACTTTTTAAGTCTTGAAAATCGACCAACAAAGCAAAGTAAATTGAAGACAAAGTGCAGCTTCGCTGACTTTTTGCAAAGCGTTTCAGCGTTAGAAATTGTCAAATATGGTACCTCCTGGATCTGGCTTGTTCTGCCTGGATCTGGCAAGAATTTTCAGAGATGCAAGTTGCTCAACCACAGGTCATCATGATTTTTGAAGATGGCATTTAGTTCTCGCAATCTTTCGAGCACACATCGAGCCTAGGAATCATGTCAAAAATATGAAAATCTTTTTGATGTTTTGAAAGAGCTTCCGCATTAGTTTTGTGCCCTAATTTACATCGACGACTTCAAAAAAGTTTAGTTGTGATGTTAGCACCTTATCAGCACAGACGAAGTACGGAATGCAACCAAATCATTATCAATGTTGGTTCAAAATTATGGAGCACTGCTTTGACAGATGCATGATTACACTGACGTTTGTGTTTTTGATCATATATGCAGGCCACAAAGTATCAATTTTAGCTACCAGATGACTAGTGCATCTATTCAAATTTTCAAATTCATTCAAGGACTCTTGAATGAGAATGGCTAGAAAAAGGCAATCAGTCAGCAAGTTGTTGAGCAAACTGACGGTGTATGAGTAGTCTCAGTGCAGAAACGATCAGATTTCTGGTGATAAGGATACATTCGGTGCTACTAAATGGGAAATATCAGTGGAAGACATAATAGTCATGAGATTAAAGGTAGGAGTATTACGAATATTACATCAGTGAGAAGCATCGAGCAGATTGATAAGACTCATTGCAAAAGTTCCATAGAAGGACTAAGCTGTGACGCTACCCTACATGTTATTCAGATCGCTGGATGACAAAAAGAAAAAACGACTTGGGTTTCTTGGACTTGGGAAAAATTTTATGGTTTTCATTCGCTAGTAGGCAGGATTCTAAGGGCTCGCTTGATAAAATGGGTACAGTAAGAAAGCGGAATAAAATTGCCAAAACATCATCTCAACATATGGCTTGAGGCACTCAACATTTTTGATTTTCGATTGATTGCTTTGCAGAAATAAGCCATTATTGTTGGTAAATTAACCTGATTCGCTTATGAACGCAATGCGAAAGGCGGGAGAAACTTGAAATGAGTATTTTAAAAGTCTGTTGAATCGATCCTTAGCTTCAAAGGAGCCGAGCTTTGTTATCAAACGCACAAAAATAGGGACAGAAAGAAAGCTTATGCCAATTTTTTAAGTTGCATTCATATTTTGCACAAGAAAACTTATTTCGAAGTAGTACAACAACATTCGAGGGTAAACGTCTCAATCCGATAACTCAACTAGAAGGAGACAATTAGAAGACTTGCTAACCCTCAAAAGTAAAACTGACAGGAATCCTCTCTCTCACCTGACAGAGTGGGATGACCAATTGGTAGACTAAGAAAAAAAATTTTTTTTTTTTTAATTTTTTGTAGACTGAAGGGAGGCATGAAAAGAATCGAAACGCATGTAGCAGGAGCTAAAACTTTATGTTAATTGTGTCATATCAGCAAGTTTTCAAGTGGTTTCATTTGCTGGTCTGTTTTTTAAGTTGTTTTGAACGGCATGCATTTCTAAAAATGTTTCTTGAAGTGATCCATCTTCAATATTTCTTATTTTACCGTCGTGGTCTGAATAACCTTATGGTATCGCCTTTTTCGTTTATGTGGCCTTACGTTTATTATATATATATGTAAATACATATATCTAGGAAGAAAAAACATGAAAAAAATTACCCACAAGAAAAAACACGAAAAACTATAAAAGCAAATCTACATCTACTAGTAAATCAATTCACGCATTGATGCCAAATTCTGCAAGTTTATTATTTAGACGTTAAAACCAGATAACAATCAGTTCACATTATGCAGAACGTTTCAGTATTTCAACAAAAAATTGTCTAGAACCATGCTGGGCATCATCTTTTGCGATTTTATCATATTAACAGGTAAATTTATATATAACACGTTTTAGTTGCATAATATCCGAAAACTTGAATGCAGTGGATTCAGTTCGCGTAATATTTCACAATAAATTTGCAAACGTGGAAGCTTTCTCCGATTAAATTTTGTATCTATGCATGTTGAATTTGGGCGGCATCTTCACCAAATTATACTTTCTTAGGATTTTCCAAAAAAATATGAAGTCAATAAACTTCATTCATTGAGAACCCTCGGAAATTCACTAGAAGACAGCTTGGGGACACTTCTAGACGATTTACATAATTCAAATTTGATGACAGTTTTCGCTTAAAACTTCGGTTCTTTTTCTAAATTTTAATCATTCAAACCAAGCAGAAGAATGAATTTTTATTAAGTAAGAAGAAAATGGAAATGGGAACGTGTTATTTAAGATTAAGATCAAGTCTCACGACGATTAAGTTTCGGAACACATGGACGCCGTGGGTAGAATTATTTAATCGAACTTGCATTTTAAAAAGTAAAGTAATGTGGGAATAGAAGTGATAACAGTGCAACAACTACCAGTTCGCTACCAAAGGAAGGAGGTTCGTTCTGGTATTATATATTTTCAGGCACAGTGTACTCAATTTGCCTACTGCTACTAAGAATTCGTCTGTTAACTTTCGTAGATAAAAATGCCTCATAAAGCCTCAAAAAGCCCTTTAGTGAATCTTGTAAAATTCTTTCCCATATCTAAAATATATAAACTCTCCAAAATAATCTTCTTTCATTTCAATTTCTCAAAAGTAATTTTCTCAATTTTGATTCTTACAATCCTCAACTTGCTGGACCTGGACGAACTTGGTTGCACTGTGCACAAAAATATGGTGAGCCACGTATGGAAAACCACTTCAATCAAGAGTTAGAGTCATCGATTTCCACACAAAAACTGTAACGTGAGAAACTAGAGACTCATTACCGCAGAGCATGCAAGAAACCTAACAGACCTCACTGTCCTACACTTCATTCAACGTGTCCCTCTATGCCCACTTACTAAGACCTCTTTTTGACCATAGAAGTTTAAGCACACCTACCCAACTGACTCTGAAAATTTAGAACTGAGTTCCTTGTTTGTCAATTCCCTGGAGATGTGAAGACAGTCAAGTGGAGCGAAACGTCACTTTGAGATTAGACAACAAGGCCCGGGGAATTACAAGACGTGCAACTTTGATGTTTTTCATGATGATATTCTCACGAAATGTATTTGGTTGGAAGTGCCAGAATCATCTCAATATTTGCTTACACAAAAGTCAATTAAAATAAACTTTATTTTTGTCAGCTATATGATTGTTGGATCAACAGGACATTCACAGAAAGCTAGTCCAATTTAAATGAAAAATTTGAAGGCTAAACTATACAGCAACTCCTGGCACAGGTAGGACGATAAGCCGATGAGGATCACATGAAGAGACAGTAAACTGGCAGATAAAAAATAGATAGACAGAATAGAAAGCGCCATATTGCAATGAAGCAGAAAAAGGGACGAATTTCTGAGAATCTTTTCCTGGAGCCGGCAAGAAATTAATTTGTGGCCGTTACATACGAAGTCAGTTTCCAACGTTTAAAAGTGAGATATATGCAATGCCTTGTGACGGTCACAGCAATTTGTTGAAATAGTAGTATTCTTAGCAAATACCAATTCTGACAATCAAAACATGATATTTAGGATCAGTTGGTGAATGTCATTTATATTGATTTCCTTAGAGTGTCCCGACAAATTTTGCTATATGTTATGTCAGACAGTTTAAGTAAGCTCTATAAGACATCAACAGTGTGGAAAGGTTTGTCCTTAGTTTTGTCTATAAATTTTGTGCTCGGGGTTGTCGACAGGCGACTTTTTTATATCTAGCCAGAGATTAATTGAGCGCTTTGCTGTCAGAATGCAGCCCAAGCTTCGGTTTAATCGGGGCTTTAACGTTTGAATTAACCAGGAAACAAGTCGTTTCGGGCGAAAACAGACTGTGAAAACTTTTTGACACAGGAGGTAGCGCCGAGATCAAGTTCCTCAAAAAACAAGAAAAGATATATCAAACGAGAGATTAGCGAGATGTCAAAAGTATAAAGACACTCCTTTTCTTGTAAGAATATGGTTTAATAATGGCGCTGCCTTTTAGTGCAAGGGAGGTATACAATTGTTTTCAACCTTCAACCTACAACACTTGGTAGGGCTATAACGCAAAAGATCATCGAAAAGATAAAAACACTTACATTGAACGAAAATTGAAAGATGTTAAAAATTTATTGCGTTGGATTATCTGAATCACTTGAACGTCTTCGGATGGTTAACGTTTGTGCAAGATAGATTCTGAGGTTGTATACCACAGTTCACAAATATGACCGTGTTGAAAGCCCCTGTGATGTTCTGGGCCACTATGGAGAGCAAAAAGAAGATACTATAACTCGGTTTGTCACTCTCAATAAAAACTGGATCGACATTTACCATTATTACCTTAAAGAACGACAAAACATGAGTCAATGCAGAGGCCTACAAAAACCCCACATTTGCTAACTTAAAAAAGTTCAAAGTATTCTAATCGGCAAGAAAGATCACGATGACTATTTTTATGGGGTACAGAAGATATCCTTTTGATTAAATAAAATACAGACAGAGTCTCCATAGCGAAAATTAACTGCGTATCTTTAAAAGATTGTCTGAAGGATGAAATCTAGTAAAATAGGAGAGAAAAATTGGCATGTTGAGAGTCACTTCCACTACTACGCTCTTCTGCAAAAAGTGCTGCTCTGATGGCTGGGATTCAACGACGACTTTTCTAATAATGCCGTTACCTATTCTACAGTCTTTTCCTGTCTCCAAGTAACTATTTTTCATCTCGAAAAGTGAAGGGAGAATCTTGTTAAAAAATTAACACGAAGATGATGAAGTCACATTAACAATTTCGGTTTTTTGGATAACGAAGATCTTAACTTTTTTCCGACTTTATTTTGAATACTTTGACAGATTTGCTTGTCAAAATGACATAGTAGGAGTTGAAATTTTTATTCAATTTTTGGATTCAACAGAAAGAGGTTTCAATCAATAATTTTATGAAAATAAATAAAATGACAAAAGATAACAATATTTTCCCTGTTGTTGTGAAAGTATTCAAAACAAGTTGTCGGCATTTTCAAAACAAGTTGTCGTCATAAGAAAAAAACAACGATATATGTTGAAGCACTTTTACAAAGCGTATATTGACCGTTGATTTGCTCTACTTGCATCGCTTGCTTTGAAGTAAAAGCAAAGCAGATAAAATAAAAAAGCCTCGAGCTTGAGTGTGCTTATATTGGTAAGTCTAAAAAGTATTGAGCGCTTTTTTGTCATTTTTCAATTGAATATTTCCTTTATTTGAAATTGATTTTATTTAAGTACATATTGTCCATTAATATCAATGAACTTTTGCCATTTTTTGGGTAGAGGCATTATTCCGTCTGTGTAGAACTTCTAACGTTTATCGGCGAACAACTTGACCAAGTGATTTTCACAGTCCCTTTTTGAAGTGAATTTCTTTTCATTAAGGAAGTTTCGCAGAGACCAAAACAAACTGTGGTCTGATGTTGCAAGAGCTAGACTATACGGTGGATGCATCAAAACTTTCCAGCTAAACTCTGTCAATTTTTGCTTGGTCATCAAATATGTCCCACATTGTCATGATGGAAGACGACGCCCTTTCTATTGATCTGGCCGGTTTTTTGAATTGCTTGTTGCAATCTGGTTAATTGCTGACAGTACGGAGCCAAATTAAGGGTTCGGTCAGTTTCTAGCACCTCATGATTAGCAAATTCCTTCCAATCCCACCATACACACAGCATTACCTTATTTGGTGTCAATCCTGGCTTTGAAGTCGTTTATAATAATTCACCTTTTTTTGACCATGATCTTTTTGGAACGACATTCTCGTATCATAACCATTTTTCATCGCCCGTAATTATTTGCTTCAATAATGGCTCGATTTCATTGCGTTTTGTTAGCATTTCACAAATAGAATTTCGGTCGATCACATTTTTTTGTGTTAATTCATGCGGCGGCCAAACGTCAAGCTTCTTTGTGTATCTAACCAAATGATTTCAAACTGTTTGGTGATGAATATGCAGTTCCTTAGCAATATCCTGGCGGCTTATGTGTCGGCCTTCTTCAATTTTTTGTAAGATTTCATGGACTTTTTCAGTGATTGGTCGACCTGGGCGACGTGGATCTTTTACATCAAAATTTCCAAAAAAGAAAACGCGCGAACCATCTCTTCGCTGTAAATTTTGCTAAAGTATCTTGACCATAGGTACCGCACATTTTTTCACAAGCCTGCGATGCACTCTCACCTTGATCGAAGTGATATTGTAAGATGTAACGAATTTTTTTCAGAAATTTCACTCATTTTTAAATGAATACAACTTTTGACACGAATGATGAAATACAAAACTATCCATATTAAAATTTTAGAATGAAACGTCACCTTTCAAACGCATGTCAGTCGCATTGACTCAATCTGACTAGTATTGCCCGATATATGACAACGAACACCATCTATTGACAAAAAAGGCTCAATACTATTTAGACTATCCAATATTTATCAGCTTCGCCACTTTTCCTAGGTAAACGTTACCCTTACATAAGGCAACTGAAAATAATAAGCACTGCAGTGCCTCGCGACAACTTGCACTAATTAACGTTTTGAATTGATGAAAGATTACAAAATTAGATTTGAATAGAATGCTGGCTGAATAAGAGAAATGGGAAGCAAAAAGGACCCAGATCAAAAGACCAAGATGAAATTTTCCAATCGAGCTTCTGCAATTTCATTGCCAGAAAATATGCGTCAAAGGACTCAACTTGACGTTCAGAGCACATTGCCGAGTAAGGCTTAGTAACTACCATAAAAGTGTCATGTGCCACCTTTGAACACCTTGAACATCGATACAAGAATGAATTTAGTAAATACATTTCAGTGGCACGTTATCCTGTTTCTTCGAAAACCGACTAATTTTTTCAACAACAAGTCAATTTTTCAAAGGTTGAAAAGTTGACAACTATGGCATTGATGATTCGTTTTCGATGAATTGTCAAATTTGACATTTTTTTTTCAGAATGAAAACAGACGATATAAAATCCCTAGTCTTTAAATAATTTTTACCATGATTTCTCTATTCAAGCTGAAAAGAGAGGGCGAACACTGACGTTTCAAGAGAAAACAAGTACTTTTATCAGTACAACTTGTGGCAGTAGAGCTAAGGAGTAGATCGTTGACTAGTTAGAGTAGAGTAGTTAGTAGAGCTATTGCGCTAGGAACAGATTCCAAATTAAACCAAGAATGAAGACACAATAATGACCCAAAAGCTCTGATGAATAGTTGAACTGAATTTGAAATTTTGAAAAAGCAATGCACCAGAGTCCTAGGCGCTGATACCTTGTTATCCCAACAGTTGTCCCATTATCAATTGCTAGGTGTCATCGTAATTCATTAGGCATAGGATTTGCGACAAAGGAAACTCATTTGGCTTTTTATCTTTTCTGTTTATATTTTCAACTTTTTGAGAAATAAAGTTTTAAAATTATTGAAAAAACAGAACAATTTATCATTGTTTTATGTCATCTCTATACAGCCCTTCATTTTCACCCTTTGATTTGTGGCACTTACCGTCGATAAAAGCTATAATTGGTTAGACCTGCCCCTAAAATATCTCCCTATCTGCCAAATATACTGGATTGATTTAGGGGTGGAGTAAAAGATTCGGGCGCCATTGTATTTTTAATGTTATGCTGGAATTGTGTCAATACCCAACGCTGGGTTATTTTTGAGTTTTTGCCGACGAAGCTTCTTTCTTGTAGCATTCACTGTACCAGAGCGCACTCAAAGGAGGCATGGATGATGTTAAATTTTTTTTTGTGGTTGGAATATAATTTACTTAATATAATAAGAGTTGTATAATTTACACAGCTCATCTCACAGTCAGATCCGATACTGCTATCGTCGGGCTTGATTAACATGGTTCTGAGATTTTATCGATCCCTCAAATTTTCCACTTGCCTATAAGCTTGACCGATCTTATTGTTCCTCAGTTTTTCTTACTGCCATGCATAGTAGTAAGTTCAAAAAAATTGTCAAAATCAATTATCAAAAACTTCCTGCCAATGAAATCTTATATAGAAAAATCAGCTAATGGTTCACAGGCTTAAAAAATCAAGTATGCGATCAAGTACAATCAGACTTCTTCGTAGAAAGAATGTCAAAATTCTTCCTTTTGACTTTCCAAACAAAGTTAGTCTGAAAAGTTTGCCTACAAATACCTAAAATACCCATTTCTATTCATCCGATAGATCAACTTAAAACTAGGCATTTCATATTAGAACTCGGTTCTTATGAAAAACTTATACTCAGCTCCAGTTTTGTTCCACTTTTTGACGTTCTTTGACTTAAAAAATTACCTGAAAACAGAAAAAGAAAGCCATATTAACATGAGTTTTAAAATTGTGTAATACGAAAAATATCCTAGAATATCTAATCGGGACTAATGAAGAGAATATATAATTTTCATACGCAATATTCGAATTTTTAAAAAATTAATTAAAATCCATTCCAAAACCAAGTCATTTTTTTGTTCTTTTTCTCACTTTTAGTCTTATCCATGTCGATTTTCAATTCACTTTTTTTTCAAATTTAACTTCTATATCATGAAATTTTACATTTTCCAAGTCAAACTAACTTCTGAACATCTTCTATGGTCTGCGCAGAAGATTCTTGTCAACTTACATAAGGACGGCCTAACTAGTAAATATGAAATCCTTCATTGTTTTATGAAAAAGGACTTCTAAAGCTTCTGTCTAATAGTATCATTTTCCAAAAAACTGGTACATATGCATAAACTTTTGATAGGAAAGGTTGAAATGCAAAAATTTTAACGAATCAAACTTATTCGTTACGACATTATTTTTAAAAACTTCTTTTTCAATTTGTATCAACTGGTAGGTGCTGCTCTCATGAAAAGTCCCTCAAACAATTTGGAGGGACGATGAAAAACTGCAAAGCACTAATTAAAATGTTTTCAAAAGGGGGATAACTAAGCACATATTCCTAACAACTAAATGCCAGTCGATGGTTGACAAACAGGCAAATTAAATGTGCTGAAGGCAAAATTGTTGACATTTGCCCCACCACCAACATATAAGGTATTGGTGACTTACGACGTAACAACTTTTGTTATGTGTCATACAGAAGACTTGAATACATCAACTGGTGATAACAAAAGCAACTATAAAGCAAGTCTAAAAGTGAGCAATTTTACGTTCAAAGCAAAGTTATACATAATCCAATCAGGAAGAGGTCAGAAAAAACCATTTTCACAATGTTTATCCTTCAACCGAGAAACAAAATCAAAATAAAGGCCAACTTATTTGCCAATGTCAAAAGCAACTGCATCTTAGTTGGTGTGTTGATATTGGAAGACAGAACGAATCAGTGTATTTCTTGATAGACGACTCACAAAAATCAATCGTTTCTAGAATTTAGAGGCTTAAGAAAGTACCAGATTCACAAGGAACGCTCCTGAACCGATGCAACCATACTCATTAAATGGCAGTACAATTTCTTCGAACACGGATTTTCCAATTTACTTTAACGCACCACAGTAGAAAAAATTTTCGCACAATACCAACAGACATGCTTTTTGGAAACTGGAACCCATGAAACATGGGCATCAGCCCAGGATCCCAGGAGTATCTGCTTTGGCGACAACTGGATGATAAGGAAGGCAGGACGCGCAAACTAAATTAAGAATCGAAGAGTTGTCTCACCAACTCCGCGATAACATTTGACAATGCCAATGCATCCGACGATTCCCTTTCTGCATCGAAAACGCTGGAAAAAAAGTTCCAGCTTGAAAAGCCTGCAAAATAACACTGCAGCGGGCCGTGATGAGGTTCTTGTAGAACTCATGCAGGATGACGGCAGCAATGCTGGCAATGCTATCACCAAGCTGATCCAATATATTTGGAATGGAGCGCAGATACCGCAGAAGTGGGGTCCAAGGTCGACGACGGAATCCAACAATGTCAGTCTACAGTGTCAACTTTGTAGATGGATATAGCTACATCATATAAAATAAAAAAATATTTCTGAGGCAACTTAAACATAAAGTTATCTTTTAGGCAGAATATATCACTAGGGTTTATCAAAGAGCCTTTAGAACTGGCATATGGAGCACCGACCTACCGTTGACTATCACGAATCTTTTGGAATCGATCATGAAACAAGCCGAAAACAATGCCCATTGGAACGCGCTGCTCTCTTATCGTACTTAATTTTGACATTCCAGAAAATCTCTCCTAAATAATCAAAAGGTAGTAATATCGATGACATCACAATGTCAAACAAGCTGATGCCCTTGACAAAAATTACAAACTGAAACAAAGAGATGGGCTGCCCTCAAAAATGTTTAATGTGGTTCCAGAATATACCATAACGGCACTCAACATTCATGCAAAATGTACGCTAGTCTATTAATCTAACCATGATTGTAGCTTACAAAAATGACGTTAAAATGACATCACGCTGAAACCCACCCCCTTTCAAAATCCGTGACAAAAATCCTGTTTGACCGGTATGAAAATTTTGACAAGTTATGTCTTTTGAATTGCGAAACTGCAGTATCTACAATGGGTTGGCCATGTGCAGTACATAAACGAAGAATGAATACTTTGCAAAGTATTTGCATGTATATTTAGGTACAAAGAGTATAAGAAAAATTCCGGAAGCTCTGGCCAAAATTGATTTAAAAGGAGCATGAGTTGATTTCCGTATTTCCCTATCGGAAGGCGCGGTCTATGGTTTGGAGCTGAGGAGTCATAACTGGTACGTTAAAAGTATTACTTTTTGTCCTTGACCTTTTCCTATGGAACAGAAAAAGCATGCACAGCAGAAAAAGGACATAATAGATTCTATAAACTGAAGTTGCAATTTTATAAGATTCTGGAGAAAATCAAAAGAATTCTTTCAAAAGGAAGAATTCAAATTGCTAAAAAGGAATCACTAACTATTATACATAGTTATGACCAATTAAAAAAACGGCTCAAAAGGATGTAATTCATGACTTTAGGCAGAAAAAGTTTGTTCCAAAGTATCCTTGAATTCATGAAGGACAATTGACAGCAGTATGAGAAAGTCAATACTAACCAAATTGGCGTCTCCAATTGCCAGCAAGTTTACCAATGCGATTGGTCAACATGAATTCCAGGGATTCGAAGCCCAAGAAAGGAGAACAAAGTAATTATTTGATCAGTGTTGGGCAAGATATTATTTGTAAAGAACATGAAGATTCTCTACAATCAAGTTAGGATTTTCATGGAGGCAAGAAAAATGAGGAAGCCAAAAGTCGTGAAATACATATCCGGAGTCTATTTTCCCTGAAAAACAACATCCTTATCAGCAATCGCTTAGATATTAGCGACTCGCGAGAGTGTGTTTTTTTTTTTGACATCCAACCTTGTCCTTATTCAGGTTGAAAGGATTTTTTATTTTTAATTATTATGAACTTGCGGTCAACTGTTAGCAAAAACGCGTATGCATGCACCAGCCTTCAGCTCCGCGCGTATGGTGCTGTTGCTTCAAGATGGTACATTCTGTTGTTCTACAGAAACCATGAAGATCTCTTAGCTTTTTGCTGTGTCGGTTAATATTGCTAAGCCTTAGACATTTTTGTTCGTCAGTCTGAGACAGTATTGAAGGACGTATTTGGTACATTCCACTTCCTTCCCTAGGCGTTACTTTGTCATCGTTTTAGTAGTTTCTGTCGTTCCTGTCATCTCCAGCTGTAACTATATTCTTCTCCAGCTTTTATTAGGTTTCTTTTTTCAATATTACTGGTGAAACTTTGAACGTTCTATTCAACCAATCTCAAAAATGTCGGCAACTTCACTATGGTCGGCTGATTCTTCGCTGGATCTTGCTAGATCATCTGCCCTCTACACTGCTATATCCAGGGAATCATGTCAGTTTTACATTGTCACGGGTAGTGGCAGCTCTAAAGGTTCACCTTCCTGTTGTTGGTTCAACGGACTCAAGTCTTTGACATTGAAAAATGGACAAAGTTTAAAACCTGGTCAAAACGGCGGAAATTTTTTAGCAAAATTGATTAATTTATGGTATGTCCAAGCTCAGCTGAAAAATAATCACTTTTTCAATGGTAGAATTTTCTCCCACTGCTTTCGTTATATGCTTTATATTTTTTAAGTAAAGCGGTTGCACGACGGAACTTTCGTTCGAAAAAAATATTAAGAACATTTGTATTTTTGGACCTAGGAACAAAAGGATATTGTTTAGAACTTCAAGTGAGCCGGTAACATTCACATCATTGTGATAGAATAATAAAGAAATTCTTTCTTTAAGGTAAGACAAAAATAGATGACAGCATTTAAGTTCCAGTTTTTAACAGCTTTCAAAATAATTTGTTCACTTGGTAGACGTCTTTTTTAGCGGTTGGCATTGTTTTGACATTCGCTGAAACTGCAGATGACAACATTCGCGAAGACCAAAAAAGAAAAAGAAATCGTAACAAATAATAGTTCAGTTCAGTTCATTTCCTTATAGGGTATAAAGTGAGGAAAGATTAGGGTAAAGTATTAAGGAGAGATTTTACAAAAAAAATTGAGACCCCTTGCATTAAACTTGGTGCAGAATATTGAAAAAGTTCCTAGAAAAGATGTTTAAAACTGATATGATAGGATAAATTTGAGTTTTAAGGGTCCGTAAAACGTTTAGTACGGAAAACGTGCATGGTCAGATATACTTTAAAAAATAAACTTTGATCTAAAATTAATTTTTACTTCTTTGAGTTTTTTCCGCCAAAGAGCAGATAAAATCGCCACATTTTCAAAGCCATCATCAGAGAAGTCATATTAAGACATGCACCAATTATGGCTGAGTTGTCCATATCCCACTGGAACTTTCCAGTTCTTGTATGAAGCTCCATTATGTGCTGTATTTTATGTGCACACATATGCTACTTTTACTACCCAGCGGTCAACCCTCTCCCTCCTTGGATTTGAAGAATAGACAAATTATTTGAAGAATAGAAAAATTATTTGAAAAAAAAAGAAAAATTTTTGGAACGTACTTTCAATTACTAAAATTGATTCATTTCATCGGATAAAATTGATTTAGCCTTAATTCAAACGAAGAAATAGCACTAATACTCTCGAAAAACTGCTATTAGACAGAGATAGAAGAAGCACAAGCGGACTTATATTTTAATTTCATCTTTACACAAAAGCTTTGGCAGAGTATTCTCCTTTTACACAATAATGAGATAAATTTGGCAATCTATATAAAATTTAGGCAATTAAAACTAATGAACATCGGAAGACTTTTGTGTCAAAATTTTGAATTAACTGAAACAAGACTAAGAAATATATGCCATTATACGAGAATAACTACCTGACCCTGACGCACAGCGAGATTATCTTTACAATATAGTAATTCCTTCATTGTTTTCTTCATAAAAATATATGCAGGTGCAAAAGGAGGTGCAGCAGGAAGAGATACTCATTCACCACAAGCCAATAAAGTGAGCTTTGAGAGATAGAGAGCTTAAGAAAGTTAAGTTTGTGACAGACTGATTTCTTCCGATGTACGAGTAATAGTATATGTGAATCATTGTGCATTATTACAAAACTTAAGAGAGTGCTGAAGCGCATCTCCTGTCATTTTCATTTCGATATCCTGTCTCCAACAAGTTTGCTTACAAACACCGATGCATCTGGAATATCGGAGACGAATATCGATAGGTTGGGAGTTTACTCAAAGCAATAGCGCCCTTTACTGGTTACGTTGTGTGTTAACAGTTTTAGAGTTGTAAGTTCTTATGCTATGGTCTTTTTGAATTCGAATGGCATTCTGGGTTTGAGAAATTATCCGTATCTATGGACAATATTAAATATTATTTGATTGTGTGATAGGAATAGCACATGAAAAACTTCAGAGTTTTATTGGTTATCATTTTCGGTAAGCCTGGAGCATTTCAAGCAGGTTAGTTGACGTATATAGTAAAGTAAATGATCTCCTTTTTGGACGAGAAAGTAATTTAGTTTTGTTACGTAAACTGTCACTTCTTCTGTGGTGATTTCCAGGGATGCACATATTTTTCAACTTGTGCCTTCAGTAAGGCTCTCGAGCTTTCTCTCATCCATTTAAATACAAGATCAAAACTTCTCGACGATATTAATGTCCCGCTTTGACATATTAGGGTCTCTGCGAATAATTTACAGCCTTCGGAATTCCCTTTTTTCATTTTCCCGACGGCCTATCTAAATGAAACTCTGTACAAATATGCTAAATGATTCAAGACGTATGGATGCTGTCGAGACTCTCTTTCTCGCTAATTGATTCACCTGCTCATTGCCCACAACTCGATTCAGTCTGTGAGCATTCAAGTTTACTTACTTATCTTTGAGTATCAGCTAGCAACCATTCTTAATGTAATCATTGGTAATGCAAGAGTCTTCAGCTACTGTTTGACTACCAGAATGTAAAGTTCAAGCTTCACCTTTGTATCCTCCGTGTGAGGATACAAAATATGTTGATTTATGCGACCGCAAAATACAATTGGCTTAAGCATACCTTATTACGTTCCAGCTGTTGAGAATATTTGGTGGAAGTCCAAATCTTTCAAACTACAATCCCTTCTACGAGTTTGAACCATTCGTATACCATCTAATTGCACGAGACACTGGGCTTGACTAACCTCAAGTTTTGAGGATTTCACTTTGAAACACTACGTTCTAATATAGTGTGTTTTTATTGATTTTCCCAAACCAAGCCATAAATTACTTTTAAACATATCAAAACGTCAACATAGCAACCGTCACAACAAAAGAACATTTTCAAAGGTCTTCGTGATAGTTATTGATAGTTTGTATAAAAAATGCATGTCGGGCAAGGAAGGCAACAATTCAAGGAGTATTTTAGCACAACTACTGCAAACACATGTAAAATTATAGGAGGCAGCAGACAACCTTAAGGTACGTCATTTCATGCAATGTGAATCGAAGGCATGGTCTTACTTTTACCAACTGTTGGAAATGATTTTAATATTCCTAATCAGGTAAATTATTTGCTAATCCTTCAAACCGTTCAATTCGTTCTAGACGAGAAAGCAGTTTCCCAAATGGAATTTTCGCGCTATGTCAAAATACCTGCGTCAAAGTGGCGTCACTTATTTTAACTTACGCGACGCTGAAGTAAACAAATAAATGACATTATTGGCCTATCTGTTGTTGTGGCAAATGCAATTCAATAATAAATCCATAAATATTGAGTGCTAGCCATTTATATCTTCTACAATTTTAAGAGCTATTTGAGCAATAATTTAATAGTTTTCCGGCATGAGCACACTTTTGCTAAAGTATTTTGGTTACTTCATAATTGAAGAACTGCGAAAACAAATATACCATAAAAATAAGTATTTCTGGTAATTAATGAATTTATTTTGTAATTCAACCAATTTTGTATCTTCAATGTTCAAAACGTAGACGATGCAATAATTTTCCAAAAAAAAACTATTATCTTATCAACAGATATATCACCAAATTTTATGGATAATTTCCCGTTTGATGAACTTTTGTCTAACGACTCCAGGTTTTTTTTTCAAATTTTGTTTTTGGAATTTCAAGTTCATGTCAGCGGTTTTTGTATCTAAATGTGCCGATTATTCATTTATTGATATATCATAATTTTTTGGTCGTTTACTTTTTTTAATCATCGTCTGAATTTCAACTTGAAATATTGCCGTATGAGTTTTGTTTTAAGCTGCAAAGCATCATAGATTAAATATTTAAGCCGCTTTGTTGAACGTGGCTTAGTCAGATACATTTTTTCCGCGGTTCGCTACAAAAGAAAAGCTACCAAGCTTAAAACTGGATGCTACCGTTTCGCTGGAAATTCATTTAGACTGTAGACTGCGATTTAGTTTTGTATGATAACAATATTTAATATGTAGATTTTATGGATGAAAGCGCGGCAAAATGATAAATGTCCATTATATGTGCTCTGTGGAAAAATCCTATCTTGGATGTTCACAGAACGAAATGACTATCGGAATGTTTTTAGGGTTATCAGGATTAATTACACAACGAACGTGGGCACAGACCATTTAGCCTAACGAAAACTTGAAATACACAATGTTTATTTTGATTGATATTAAAATCAAGTTTTTATTTAATATTTCTACGAAATGTTTCCATTGATGAGTGATTTGAAAAGTATTTTTGTCCTTGTTCAAAGATGACACACGGAAAGCCAACTTACATAACACTTATTCACGGTCAAAAGAAAGACCTAACCTGAAACAGGTGAGAACGACAGTTCCCATCTTAATATTTTCAAGATGAAACACAGATCAAATAGTGCCTTAGATGGAACGATCTTTCAGCTTAGGATGTATTTGAGGCTGAAATCTGAGAGCTTATTTGTAAACAAATAGACAGGCATTAATTGACGACTCCAAATTGCTCACCAACCATCATTTATCAAACTAAAGGTCTTTTGAACCAGTGCTGCTGGGATTTTTAGTCAGGTTTTTTGAATATTAAGTAGCCGACACAGAGATGTAACGGAAGGCTCCTAAAAAGATGTGTGATGGCTTCTCCGGCAATGGAGGAAGAATTATAGCTTGGCTCGTTTTATGCTGTTCTGTGTTATTCTACATCTATATATACTATATGCTACATGGTTCCTATGTAGCTAAAGCACGTTAGTTAGGGGGTTCAGAAAGTGTGAACATTTCGCAATCACATACGGATTAAATAAGTCTTAATTTATTGTTGGGCTTGTTTGCCAACGTAGGAAATCCAACGCCAATGTTGAAGACGTTCTGAAAGCTAATAATATTCAGTCACAAGACTCCATCAAAATATCTCAATCTCAATTGGGAATACCCGAAATACTAAGCAAATAAAATTATATATTAAAATTCTATTGTAATATTAAGTGGATAACAATCATATGTTGCGCAGAACTATCGATGTAAATGTATTGATCCTGTTAAGCAAGGCTTCAGCGGCTTCAGTTCAGAAGCGCACAAAAAGCTGCTTGTCTGGAATTTCCATATTGGGTCAGTTAAAATTGAAAACAAATAGTTGCGTTTGTTTTTTTTTTGGTTTGAGCGAAACAGAAAAGACAAAATTACAAAAAAACCAAAATTAATAATAACGAAAACAATCATGAAACTTGCAAGAAATATCCGAGCCCTTTCATCCTGGAGAAGATTATTGAAGGTATAATAAGAAGGAATTATCCGAGAATCCCTATGATCAATGCACCACATTACAGGACTTTTGCTCGAGTAACTTGCAGCAAATCAAATAAAGGTATGGCGGTTTTGCGACCTGGTCTTGACACTCAGTGAAATTAGAGAGCATATTGTTACGTCGCTTTGATAAAATCACTAGATTGATTTCCTTGAAAAAACTTATAACTATCCTCTTTCACATGAAATTCAAGCAATGTCACGACGTAACCACTAAAAATTCTAACAGTTCGTAGGCAAGTTGACAAGGCAAGACAAAGATGCAACTACACTATGTAATCAAATAGAGCGAGCTTCGCAACATAGAGAGCTTGAAAGCTAAGCGACTTGAGTAGGTGAATGCGAAGATCGTGGTGAAAAGCCTTCTGAGCTTAAAAATTTTTATCAAATGTTTTGAATTTTTCCATATTTTTTTTTCTTTGTATGTTTTCTACTTTTATATTCTTAGAAAAAGGAACTGTTTGTATGCTGAGGCCTGTTGAGTCTTATTGATGCATGGAAGATCATATGTTGTTTTTAAAAGCAGAGACGATGAAGCCTGTTGAATCTGTTGCCACTGAGTGGTAAATTGTTATTAACTGTTGAACAAGTTCACTTTACTTCCTTTCGTTAACGTTACAACAAATGAATTGTGAACTTATTATGAAGGGAATCTACAATTTATTTTAAAGAATTCCTTGAGTAAGGATTATTGTATTTTTATTTTTTTTATTTTTTCGTGTTTCCCTTATTAATTTATGGTGTTTTTATACGTTGAATAGGGTTTTCATTTCTTTGATTCAGTTCAAGTACGAAAAAGGTCACTCCAACTTTTTTTAAATTTTAAATTTTTTAAATCTTAATATTGGAGTAATTTTTCTAATTAGAAATTTTTGAAATTAGTGGTAAGTTAACGGAATATCTTGTCTTATCAGAATATTAGAATGTGCAAAGAAATGTTCAAAATATTTAATTTCTAAACAGGACACTCCTAATTAACAAAATACAAAATTGTTTGGTGAGTTTTGAAAAATTTAGATTTCAAAATGAAAATAATCGATGAGACTGAAATTTGTCCTAATAATTTGGACCGAATGATATATTAGAACTACTTCAATCATCCTTTGATCAGACGATTTGATTCGAGCCAAGTTTGGCGTTCATAACACAAGTTTTCACGGTTCTATTTTTTCAAAATTGTTCTAATTTTCGAAACATTCAATTAGTGCAATATTTTGCTTTATTTGACGATTATTTTTTATTTATTTACGATTTATTGAGTACATAAGAAGTGAAGAAACCTGGGGAAAAATCATGATTTTTTCAGATCATGAGAAACATTTGAGCTCAAATATTGTAGTAATTTTGCACAAAATTCCCGATTACTTGCTCAAGATCCGGTGGTTTGTGGTTATTAAAAAAATTGTTGACACCACTTTGGAATGGTGAACTTTGGTTGCGGCGTTATCAGGCGTTAAATGTCTTGTAAACTTTGCATAAGTAATTTGTTTTCCAATATCGGATGCGACAGTAATTCCGTCTCTAATTTTAGCAAATGACAAGTTGTTTGGAAACAACTTGACTATGTACTGGCAAGTCAGACCTTTGCGATTTAGACGCACTGACATAGTCCTTCATAAGGAAGACAATGTTTTGTAGGCTCAAAGGTTTTGTTGGTCTGGCTGATTATTGGTACACCTTTCTCACAAAATGATGATCAACTGCACGACAGCACAACAGACACAAAAAACTGCAAATTTTCGTGAATATATATTGCAACACAACTACTAGATAATATTAATAACTTTTTCACGTTCCAAAGCACAATGGCAGCATAAAAAATGCTCAAAATGATGTGAAATGCAACGTGCTCAGCTGACAAGTAGTAATGCCAACATGCGCGAACTCCAAAACATGCACCAATGTCAACACATGTACTGAAGGTTAGGCAAGATTAGGGCATCAAATTACGTGGTTTGTTAAGAGTTCAAGGCATCAAATAATGCCCGGAATCATTTTCATCTTTTCGGGTCCAAAACTTCACCAAAATTCTTAAACTTGTGTAATCAATACCGAAAGTATTTATAAATTTGCCATCTTTCAAGGGATGTAATCCCTACAGTAGAAGTGTCCCGTCCTGGTGTTTCCCACAGCTTCTATTTTGGGAATTCAGTGATAGGCTTACATATGGAGAGGCTTCCATAGAGTGAACAAAACTCATAGCGCAGTCGAGAAAAAATTCCCAAAATATCATAGTTGGCGAATTCAGTATTGAAAATGTGGTTAAAGTTGTGTATCTTGACACTAAAATAATAAAACCAGTGAGTGAGAGAGACGATACGATATACGATACGAAATACGCCGAAGAGCGCAGCTCGCAATTAAAACCTTTTATTCAGTTTTATGCTATAGGTTTTAAAGATGGACCTTAACCCAAGGATCCGCAAATATATTGAACTTCTTAGTGCGACGGATCCTAAGATGGATAATTGAAGCGAAACTAGACGGGGATCAAAGATGACTTCGATACAACCATGAGCTGTATGAAACTTTTGACGAGCAGAAAGTCTCAATAATTGGAAGACTGTGGAAGCTGCAACGAAGCTGCGCTTTGCGGCTCCATCATGATAGTCCCCGGCCTGTATAAACTAGAATGAAAGATGCAAGGTAGCTTGTTGTCCTAGGAAGTTAAAATGAAGCCGAATAGGAAAAACGAAAGGCGAAATCAATGCCCAATAAAACGTTGTATACGTTGAGTCCTTTGTGGAGTGAAAATGTTGAAAATGAAGAAAGACATACTGCCGAACATTTTTAATGTTGTAGATGTTTTGATGAACCTGATGAAACCGATTTAATGAAAGAGAGAATCGATGATATGAAGGAGATGCGGCTGGGAAGGACGAAATGAAACGAGTACCTAAGACGTTGTCTATACAGGCAGACCTAAAAGGTGTATAAATATGAAATGAAATATGCATTTATTTGAATAACAGAACAAATGAATTCAATAATCAAAGTATTGGCCACCGTTAGCTACGAATTTTTCCCATCTTTCTGTCAATTAATGGATTCCGTCCCAGTACCACTTCTCATTTTTTGAGAATTTTTAACTTCTTCGTAAGAATGGAAGTGCTGTTCCGAAAGTCCGTGCTGCAACGATCGAAACAAGTAGTAATCAGAAGGAGCCAAGTCTGCTGAATACGGAGGATGGGGCAGAATTTCCTAATTAATGTTTCCCAAGAAGTTCTGGACAGGTTTTGCAACATGCGGCGGAGCATTGTCATGTTGAAAAATGACTTTATCATGTCTTTGGTGAAATTCTGGTTGTTTTACCTAAAGTGCGCGGGTCAATTTGATCAGTTGTTGTCGGTAACGTTCGCCAGTAATAGTCTCACCAGGTTTCAGCAGTTCGTAATACAAAGGTCCCTTACTATCCTACCAAATACACAGCAAAGTCTTCTTTCGGTGAATATTTTGGACTGGTTGTGATGTTGATGGCTGGCCTGGGTCTACCCATGATTTTTTTCGCTTGGGATTGTCGAAACAAATCCATTTTTCATCGCCAGTAACAATCCGATGTAAAAAAACCTTTTTTTTTCTGTCTGGCAAGCAAAATTTCACAAATGGTTTTTCGTCTTTCGATGTCTCTTTCTTTCAATTGATACGGCACCCATTTTCCAGCTTTTTGGATCGTTCCCATGACTTTTAAACGTTGTGAAATGGCTGCCTGAGTAACTTCAAACGCTTCTACCAACTGTTTTTCAGTTTGTGTGTTGTCTTCATCCAATAATGCTTGCAAATCTGTATATTCGAATTTTTTTGGTGGTTTTCACGGTAATTGTTGCTGACATCGAAATCGCCACTTTTAAATCTTTTAAACCATCGTTCGCAAGTGTCTTTTCTTTGTGGCATGTTCACCACATGCTTCCACTAACAAACGATAAGTTTCTGCTGCCGGTTTCTTCAAATGAAAGAAGGTTATTAGACTTCCCCGCAAAACCTCTTTTTCTGGCACGTAATTCGACAATTTTGAAGCGAAAAAAAACTATGTTGTTTGTACAATCAAAACCTATGACATACTGGAATTTGTTGACAGATGTTTACCCTCCAAAATGCCATATTAGTTATCCCCGACACAAACCATATGCCATCTGTTAGTAAAATCCACATTTCATATTTATACACCTAATACATCCCGGGGTGTACCGAGGGAAAGTGGAATGAAGCCTTTCTGATGTGCGATGACTGTTGAAGCATGAATTGATGAATTGCTGAAATTCTGAACAGCTAAACTGTTGTACTGGTAGACTGATGAATTGCAGGAAAAAATGAAGGAATGTCGAATCGAAGAAGACTAGATTGCAGTTTGAGAGGTTGGACTGAAACGAGTACTGATGACGTCGCCAACAGGGTTTCTAAATGGTTGAGAACCTGGGCCGTACCGAGGGAAAGTTGACGAAAGCCGAACTAATAAGTGACAGCTGCTGAGACGACTTGATTTATTGAAGTAATGATAACTGAAGACTGGACGGATGCAAGCTGATGTGCAAGTGTATTGAAAAATAAGATGAAAATTTGGATGAAAAGTGATGCATTGATTTAAAGTTGATATATGTTGTTAACCGTTGCAAGACTGACAGATGACTTATAATACTGAATGTGACAAACTACGTGTCGTATTAGATGTAGACGAAGTGGTGTTAAATGTGTTTAGCGTTTGGAAAAACTCGGGCGATGAAGCAAAAACTGAGCATTTTTCTCGGACCGGAGAAGCTCAATCTGATTAGATTGCGCTTCTCTACGGTCGGATTAAGTGTATCTGAGCCACGGGTTAAAGGGAAGCCAATTACAGGTTACTGTTAACCCCTACACGGTCAGGAGCCTATCCTTGGTTGAAACATGGTGGTTCTGGTTTCGAACGCAAGAAAGTACGGTGAGCATTCACCAGTTGTGTTCGGGAATATAGGAAGAATTTAATAAATTGTGACCGGGGACTGAAACTTATTTCAGAATTTGGGGGCGGTGGGTGGCACATTGTTTCAACCCCGTCTATGGAGACCGCAGAATTAAGCCAATACGATAGGTGTCTACGTTAAACCTTTTAAATTCATAGCCATGAATCGGCTGGACAAACAACGGATACCCAAAAAGGTATTCGTTGGGAGAACTGAAGACCAGGCGGAAACCAGCGGCGAAATTGAGGGAACGCTGACTCTGCTGGCAAAGATAGTTCATCGCTGCTCGGATTTCGAAATTACAGGACACGGTCTATGAACCAAGACAGTTGGACGCGCTTGTTGCAGGAAACGAATCCCCGAGAAGAACTGCAGTGCTAAGAAGAAGAATAAAAATATATCGCTTTGTTAGATAATAAGTGAAGTTTTCGCCACGTCCATTGATACTTGCGCCTGAGAGGTGTTGCACAGAAGGTGAGGTCTATAGCCACTCCCTAGTCTCTAGCTATCCGTAGCGCACCATGTATTTTGAAATGATTTGAAATTATTTGAGCTTCCTTGTTGACATTTTTTTACTTTAAACCGTATGCTTGTCAACAATTGTAAATCGTTTGCAAAATCATTTAACTCGAACGTGCTGAAGGGTTTGGAGCACCCTTTGAACAAAAACATCCGGCAATCAACATCAATTTCAAATAAACTTTTATCATATGTCAACCGAAACAATAAACATTACAACAAATAGATTTTAGCGTGCAATTGTACACATTACATGGTAGTAAACGAGTAAACACCCAAGTTACCCATCAAATGTAAGCGTATTAACATTATTTACATTTTTTGTCGCATATGGTTGGCCGTTCATTAGCCATCGCATTACGATTCCGTGATGTCTGACCGTGAAAACATGTAAAATTCAATTACTATCATTTTTCCAACTATCCGGAATATATTAGCGCGCAGTTACTCATCACGTTTCCTTTCCGCATCGTAGGTATATGTTGCAATACCACATGGGAACGTGCTGAAACTTTTCCACTACTTCCAATGTGTTCAAACATGGAAAGTTACATGCCTGCGAGTATTTAGCCGACCAACAATCAACTTAACAAATTACCGATGAGCTCCATTTGAAAATGATAAAATTATAAAATTGATGTTAATCATATAATCGTGTGTCCTTCAGCCATGTTCCTGACTGGAGATTTGGTAATGAACTTTATAGATATTTTATCCATTTCAAAATAATTCAGTTTGAGGTTATTATGCTAAAGGTGTAACGGAAAACCGTGGTCAAGTTCAATTCGAAAATTGGCGGGAAGGCGTTGTGAAGAAAATCGAAAATTTTGTTTTCACAAAGAAATCATTAAAGATGCGTCGACCTCCGTCAATGGTGTTCGACGTCGATGACTATTGATTGGTCAATAGAAATATGTAATTGCCCGAAACGCCAATATTAATTTTGTGTTTTATGTTTATTTAAAATTAATTCCAATTTTCCACCATTGGTGAATCTTTTCAAATCATAAATTGGGCAAACACATATTTCGCTGAAGGTAGTTGCCTCGAGTGCTTTCGCCTGCAGCTGGCGCATGTTGAACTTCAGCTCAGCGCGTACAAATAATTAATTAAATAACATTTACTACATAAGTAACGCTCAGTTTAAACGTGAAGCAAAGCCATCGCGGACATTTGCATTTTTATGCCATAATCAAAACTAATCACAATAGCATAAACGCACATAATTGACAATGAAAACATTTTCGGTGTACAATCAAACAAAATTGTCCGAAGGATTTCTGTGAGTGTATTTGTCGGCGAGCATGAGCTTCAATTGGTTTCGCGAAAAATCTCATTTCTCAATATTGAAATGCAACGAAACAAAAACAAATTGTAAATTGTCAAGAATTAATGTCTCTCGAATAGTTTTGGAATTTCGGTCACGCATTCAACTTGCAATGCCTTCGATCAACGTGCGTAGAATTATTAATCGAATGAAATTAGTGTTAATGGTGGACGCGGTTTTAATCGAGTTTTTTTGTTGCCGATGGATGTTTTCTTACCTTTTTTCTACTTTTATAAGAGATAGAGCATTTTCAATTTATTGATACATTATTGCAGTCAATCCAAGTATGTTTTAATGGTTTCCTGAATGACAGCTTCACTTTGGATTCAATTGAAAATGGATGCCTGTCCGTCCATCAATCAATTTTATTGACCCTGCCAATTAAAGAAACCTTGAGTGTGGTCCAATCGGCGTTTGTGGTTACTCATTCTTTGCTATGGACATATTGCTTTGTTCAGTAGCCAAATTTGAAAAATGTTTTCAAATCAAACCCACCAAACCAATCAAACAAACAGGATAATTAACCAAAAATGTTGTCCATGCTTAAATTTTCGGATTTGACTAAGATGCTTCAGCATTCACGCGTCGACGTCAAAATTTCATGCACGATTCCTTAAAGCCAACTACGGACTAAAGCACATTGATATTACTGTAAATCACAATTATACTCATTGGGTTAGTTTCATCTATTTGAGTTTCAACGTCAGTGCAAGATGGCAATCAATGAATCCTAAGCCGACAGAAAAAAGGCATGCTGGAAAACTTGTATTACACAGCAGGAATGTCCTTTAAGCGCATTGCATACGTGAGTACAATAATGTGTATTACCGCAAAAGTTTTGGATAAAAAAATTTGTGGACAGACTAAGTGTTGTGGAAACATTGTGTCGCCGCGAAAACAGCGACGGCCAAATTCGCGGCAAAATTCCTCCACAACTTTCTCGTAAGAGCAAGCAGGATCTTCGAGCTGGACGAGTAAACAGGACGGAATAAAATCTCATTCAAAAATGCTGCAAAACAGAATACGTTTCATTTTTACCCAGCTCAGATCATTTTTAAGGGTTGGCTACGACGTAAGGGCTTGTTTCGGTCTAAGAAAGAATTTTGAATGGTTTCTATGTCGAAAACCTGGATGAATGAGGATCTCCATTCAATTAAAACTGCCTTTTACAAGCTTCAAAGTTTGGAAGGAAACTATTAATCAGAGACACTGTTCAAAGCACAACACACCTCTACTTCGGTCAAATTTGTACAGGAAATAAATTTTTATCATACCGAAATAATTGCAAAAATTTTCTAATGCTTTCCAATGCAATCCTTAGTAAAACTTTGAAGAAACTCCAAATATAACGGTACTTGACGTCTATTTCCTGAATGCACTTGTATTTGTCAACAAAACTTATTGAACATATGACTTGAGACAGAGGTGCGGGGAGATATGCAGTCTCTCAAATTTTGTCTTCACCCACAATTAATCCTGTATACTATTGCATTGGAAAAACTCTTCTCACATCCATTAAAGCTCAGGAAGCTCATATTCACGATCTCACCTGTCACTTTCGTTGTCAATTTCTAAGCTCTCTATCGTGCAAAGCTCATTTTTTGTCTTTCCTTGTTTTGCAGGAACGGGCATGTGTGCCTGGAAGATATTTCGCCGTTTGAACTAGTTCTTGTCGTCATAATGATCTCAAAAACTATTTCAAAAATCATCGTCTACGGTTAGCGACACTTTAGTTGGCACATCAGGCAAACATCAGCTACTTTTAAATAGTTTCGCTGTAAATCAAACATTCCGATCCAACAGTTTTTGCCCAAAGTAAATGGAATTACTTTTGGGCTGGTCATTGTCCTCTTATTTTTGTGAAAAAAGCTTTCTCTCTTTCTCTCTCAAAGCTTTTGCATAAAAATGCTACATAAATATAAATGGCCATACGTCATCACGTCTGCCAACATGAGCGTTTTTTTTGGTGGCCACGCTGCAATTTGAACACTCATTCAATCCAACACTATTTGCTGTCCTTTTCTTTAGTGTTTCACAGCTTTAGTCTTTTGAACTAGTTCTTGATGTCATAATAACGTCCAAAACTACTTCGAAAAGGGCCAAGTATTAGCCCTTTTTAATGGCTGCGTTGTAAATCGAACAAACTTCCGAACCAACAGTATTCAACCAAACTAAATGGTATTTCGTTTGTCTTTGGTCAATGTTCCCTCGTTTTATGAAAAACAACGATACCTCTCTTAAAGCTTTTGCATAAAAATGCAATACCAATACAAAAAAACTTATGCTTTTTCTTTCTCTGTCTGATAGAAGTCACCCAAAAGTGTACAAGCTATATTTAGATTACGCTTTGATTGTGTTATGTTCTGTTTTTGCATATGTTTTGTCTTATTATCTATATAGCACGACAGACACTGTGCAACAATTTGTTCTTTAATTGATGCTTTGTTTTGATTCATATCCAAAATAGCAAGAAAACATGAAATAACATTCGCAATCGCCATCAGCACTTGATTCTCCGAACGGATCTCTCTTCTTGAGAAGAGAGGCTTAATAAGAAAATGTCGCAATTCCCTCGTCACATGATCCTTGATTCATCACGTGGTCCTTTATTTCATCATCGTTTTTGGAGTGGAAACAATGCGAGGACAGTTTTTGCATTCTTTTAGCCATGCTGACTCTGTTTTCAACAAAACTAGGTCCTGATATGTCCTTAGTCAATAAAAATAATCATAAGAACAGTATTTCCTCGAAACATAACAGATTTTTTTTACATGAGTTACCTCGAGAAATAGTCGAGCCAATGTGCTCAGGAATCTTAGGATTCCTTGATGTTTGGATTCAGGAATCGTAGGTTTATCTTAGGTTTTTTTTGATTCCAAGAACCATCGGTTTTTGATTCCTAAGATTATTTCCGAATTCAGAGCAGGAGAAAAAGTCTTTTTGAAAACATCAGCAGCTGCAATGCTTAATACAAACGGTCTTGCTGGCTGTTTGCCGACATACTTGGCCAAACTCTACGCATAAATTGTTCTGGACACAACACAGCCTTGTTTATTTTTATATTACACCATGTTTTTTTGGCCTACTTTTAGCTAAAGTTACAGTGTTCTTTGAATGATTGCAGCGTTCCAATGATTGTAAAGTACTTTCCTGGAGAATAGTGAGCATGAATATGTCTGAAAATGTCTTCTAACAACTTCCCTGATACTGACTTAGTTACCTATTTGTTTGCTTTGTTCCTGATTTGGCCTTTCGAGGACTTAACTCTCAAAACGTCCAAATTGAAATAGGAACAAGAATTGTTCTACAGAATTAGTTAATTTTTTTGGTTGTGCCAAAGCAACCGCACGTCATAAACCCACAAAACGTCGAAATTGTAATAGGAACAGGAATTGTTTTAAGAAGTTATTTGTGGTTTCTTTGGTATTTTTGGAACCACACGTCATATCACCATCAATCCAAATTTCCTTAACTTTTTTCCGAAAAGGACTTTCATTTTGAACGCTACCATATAGAGAGTACCAACTCATACTTTTATTTCAACTACTACGCTCTTTTATTTAACTATTGTCGTTATCGCGTTCACGACAAAATGGTTATTTTTTTTGTCAATTTTTTGTGTGTGTACAGATTTGTTCAACTGACAGTTTGCACCTGCAGTTGACAGTTTGTGCCTGCACCTTCAACTGCATCCATTTTATTACGGCTTAACTTCTGAAATTCGTTCAATCAAACAGCCGAGCCATAAAGCATACACTGACAGCGTTCAAATTTTTTAAACTCTAGGGTTATCTTTTGTAACTGGTGGTTGCATGACATGCAGACAAGCTAGTCTGCTGACGAAACGCTTTCTCTGTGAATCAGAAACTCTAATCTGGATCTGTTTGACACATGACTTCAGGGTTACTCAGCTTGTTCTGTGCTTAATCTTACCTTCGGGTCCAAAAAATTCATTTTTCGGTTTTAAAGAGAAAGGACAGAAGAATTGCTAGAGAAGAGACTGCGCAATTCTTAACGAACCGAGTTTTTTAAATACTCGAACCGCCTGGACGTTATGTACCCCAGGGTTCTATTTGACAGCGGATTTCAGCACCTCTTCGAACGGGTTTTCGGAGCTTTCGTAATTTTTCAAGCAAACCAACGCATTCCTGTCCCACCTTTTGCGTGAAATAGAAGTATGATATACTAATAATTTAGGAATAATCATGCCAAGTTGGAAAGTCACAATTCTTTTTAATACAGAATATGCAATCTAACTTCCTTAGCTGAAGATGAATGACCAATGACCACCTACGTAACCATGACTGGCAATGACTCGCGATGACCATGACATGGCGAAAACTAATCATAACTCATACTACATGCATCAGGTTGCGTATATGTTCTTTAAGCTTTTATTTGCGATTTAACTTCGTAAAATTAGAAAAACTAGCTATTCTTGACGCTTTAAGGGACAACGACACCCGCATGCGCCACGAGCTTCAGCGATACTCCTTCAAAGGCTGTAACACATTAAACTGGTTCATCCACTTAGACTGGGGCTTAGCAGTTGTCCATAGAATCTGGATGTATCTGGAAGGATGCGGCTTGCGGAACGAGCTGAAATAATACTCTCTACCCTATACGGCTGTATTTAATAAGCTCAGCCACTAAACGTTGGAACAAATTCTAGCTTTTGTTTTTTTTCCAAGGGTCAAGAGCCAGCTTGAATGTCAATTCCGAGTGAATTTAGTGGAATCAGAGTTTAAATTCAGCAATAGGAAGAAAGCAGTTTTTGAAAATGAACAGACGTCAGGTTCTTGTTCTGCGTGTTCTGTGTTTTGCGTTTAATTTTATATAAAAGGCATTTGTATGAAAAAAGGACAATGCAATTTTTATTTGCCAAAATAAACTGACTATCACTCATATATTTGAACGATATTTGAACACGATATTTGAACTGTCCGTGATTACATAAGTAGTTCTTGCGAACTTTTTCATATGTCGCAAGGGAATGTCTTGGAAATTTTGAACGCAAAATCTAATATATTTCGTTACCTGGTGACAGTTCATATTTCTATCGTCCCAATACCACTGACATATACAAAAAAGTACAGAGCTTACGATACTGGCTTATTTTTCCCTGACTAAATATGCGCATTGGTTGGTATTCTGCAAATGTATATAAAATTGTCGAAGAAACATCAGTTATTCCAGTTAGTTTGTATTCTCCGTCAAAGCCTCACAACATTTGATCTGGCTCCTAATATCATTGTTTGATCAAATTTATTTCCTGCATCTATTAGGGCTTCAAATTTAAAAATTTAAATCTGAAACCAGTGACACCAGCCAACACATCGCTTTGTCAACCGGATTTTGAGATTCTGTCACGTTTTTTTTTTCTTTTTTAGGAACTTATTGGCTCACACAAAAATTGTGTTAGAAAATGCTTGGCCGAAAAATCTTATTCAATTTTTATTTTTGAACCACTCGTTAACTAGTTCAATTTGACAATTTCACGATTTCTAGGACCGTAATATTATTGTTTTCTTGTTTATTTTATTATTTTATTTATTTATTTTATTTTTATTTTATTAGTTTATGTATTTGATACTTCGGCATATCGCAATATTTATTAAATATGGCGATACGCGAAAACTTTTGGTCAGGTCCTTTTGAAATATGTGAAGATTGACCGCGACGGTTAAATATTTCCGTTTCCTTCAACGTATAATCACTTTTGGGTAAAACTTAAGGCCTTGGCCTTAGGTGCGGAACGTCATTTGCGAACGTTCAATATTTTGAGCCATATATCTTCAATGATACCGCCAAAACTGCACGTTGAGACATTTTAATTAGCTTCAACGTACATTGGAAGCTTCTCATTGAAAAAGAAATGAGGATCTAGGATGAAGGATGTCAACACCTTTGTACCATAGGCCTAAGAGTCTCTCTTCTTCAGAGATCATCAGTCTACCAATTTCGAGATCCGCGAAGCCACTCTCGGAACGCTCAGCGATCCATATATCTGTGGGATATTAGAAAGATAAATGTGGAGAAATCAATCAACATGGTCACAGGACGCCACAGTTCGGCTCTTCGTTGGGGACCAAAGGACAGGCTGCTTAAAATACGATGCACTGTACAATAAGTACAATGAAATTTATCATCTATTTCCCACCGAAGATCCAGACACAGGCAAGCCTTCGGTGAAGTTGTGGTTAACTGAAACCGAACAACGGAGGAAGCAGATCAAACTCTGACAAGAAGCTCAACGGGAGTTGAGCCAGGACGAGGAATGCACCGGAATGGCAGCATTGGGCTCGATCAGGATATGTGCTCACGGGCTGATCAAAATCAGGTAGTCCCGCTGATGGCGGAATCTCGTCAGAGACCTTCACAGAATATGCAGAAGTTCAGTACCCTGTTTACATGTAATGGGCAAGATGGATGAGAAACTACGGGCTGTATTCCACAAACATACGTTCCGTGCTGAGGATGCCTACATAGAAACACCAGTTCACCTTATCCTCTTTACGAAGAAAGAACTGGAATAAACAGGTTTTTCTTTGGAGTCGAAAAAGGCTTTAGGACCAGACAGTATTCTGGCCGAAGTATTGCAAGTGGTCTATCACTGTTGCCTTGTCTTGCTGCTCAGTACCTAAAATGCCTAACCCCAAGAACGGGTTTTCCTTGAGCCATGGAAAATGGCACGACCCATGCTGATACACAAAGCCGGAGGGATTTACTGAGTGACCACTAGCATGCCGCTCATTCTACATGTTACGAATGGTCGGGAAAGTGATAGAGAAACTCACTTTTATTTCTCTATGGAAGTGCTGTTTCTGAACAGAGCGCTCTACTGTAGCTGCAGTTGCAGAAGTGGTGACTGAGATCTAAGTTATGGAGGCCTACAGTCTTTCCAATCACTAAGAAAACCTTCGCATGATGCTGAACATCAGTAATGTGTCATGCCAGATAGACGGATATTCTGAATTCTCGAATGACCTGGTTCGGAATAACCTGAAGTACCGCAGTCTTATCAACGACTCGACGCAAAGTCACCAGAGAATGTCATTCACATCAGATACATTCCCTACAACTCCCGCTGGAGAAGGAGTTCCTGTAAACCGAAGGCGGCATAAGGCGTAAAAGAGGGAGGGTCCAGCCAAAGGTAATTGTTCTAATGGTGTAGGTTAGGTACGCCGGTTGACAGGGCTAATTTTTCGTCTATAGTCCACGCGACACTCAGGGGGTCAATAGCATCCCAACCCAAAAAGAAATACAATCTTAATGAAAAAGGGGAGGTGAGACTGAAATTCTGTGTTTTGCTGGTTTTTTTCTAAATGATAAGGACATGTTTTCGAATTTATGTGGAAGCTACGATTTTCGCTAATCATTTAGACGTCTGAGTTTTAGAAAATGGAAAGAAATTCAGTCAACTTATATAATCAGTATTTTCCTTAAGCTCGAAAATATTTTACTTTACTGATTTCAATAAAATTGGACACGATTACAATCCTATACTAGTGTCAATGTACATTTCTTAGAATACTTGAGTGTCAGGAGGCATCAGTAATGGAGAGACCTACTCTCCAGCACTCCCTCCCACTTTCTTTCGCTGGATAAGGGATGCTCCTTCTTTCAAGGTGCCTATAGGCTTAGAAACACAAGACCTAGCTCGAAGTAATATGTCAATTGTTGTCAGGCTAGGTTTACAGCTTAAAAGGGGAAGTGTTTAGATCGTAGACAATAAGAGCTATGAGTCCTTTACTCAGAGAGTAAATAATCTTCACCTCCCTACGACATCTTCACTCCCAAATCTAAGAAATAGATTATTTGAGTCATTATTTGTTCTTTGATGAATGTTTCCTACACATTTTTTCATGTGTTTCATTGCGTACTAGATATATAAAATTCAATGACAAATTTCAACGGTCGTTGAAATCTTCAATTTCGAATTGTTGAGATTAATTAATTGGAAACTTTTTTGCATTTTTGTAAGTCATCTATACCTAGTCGGAGACATATTCAGACGCCAGAAAAAAAGGTCCTCCGCAAATGGTCGTCAAAACTGACATTATGTTGTTTTTGCTGAATCGTTTATTAATAATTTATCAATTCTTTGATTTTGTATCTAAGCGTACAGCCTTGTTAAATAAATTTGTAATACATTCATTGCAAAAAAAGTTCTTGGGTTAGAATTAGGCAAAAACGCCGTTCCTAGAATGCATAGGAGAGAATATGCTAGAATATTTTTGGTACAACACAAAAGAAGAAAAAAAAACATTCGACAGTTGACTGAATAAAACATTGTTTATCTGAATAATGAATTAATGACGAGTTAATTGAATAAATTAGACATGGCAAGAAATGTGTTTTAAGATACTTCAGCTCTTTTTCTTGCGCATCTTTAAGATTTTATATTCGTGCTTGACTAATTTATGTTTAATGCGAGCGTTAGTAACAATTTTTTATACTCAATTCAAGGAGTTTTATGTCGCGCGGCTTACATCAAAATTAAGGACCGTGTGGAAGGTCAAAGCGAAACATTTTGGAGAAAATTAGTGTGCAATGCAACTACGTAGCGTCGTAGCCATTAAAGTTAGATTTAATGATTCTTGCGCACATCCAATAGGTTCATGCAGCAAAAAGCGGTTAAATCTTTTTCGATATGGAAGCAGTATCATCTTCACTTTCAGATTGAATGCTTGAAGTTTTGTTACGTAAATGCTTACTTACTTTTGGTAGTTAGATGAATGCTTAAATTCAAATCTATGCGCGGCGTCGGAGCATGCCATCCTCAATTTAATTCACGATTCCACTCTGCAGATTTAGTACCGACGCCATTGCAGTTTTCACCATCATTAATTATAATACCAACATCCTCACATGCATTCGTATTATGGTCGTTGCGAAGATTATCAAAAGTTTTTGCATAATAAAAGCACGATTCATCATAGTATTGGTGTAGTAATTCGAACTTATGCAAACCTGTGCTGTTTGCATGTAGGCGTGATTTTTGTACTCCTCTTGCGAGTGAGAGTGTATTCAGTCACAACTACACATAAAGTAGTTTTTTTCCCGCGCAATAACACGCTTTCCACCCAAGTGTGGAAAATGAATACATCACATGAAATGTAAACATGATCGTTTTTCCATTCAATTTGCAGGAAGGAAAAACTTCTTTACCTACTATTTATTGTAAATATAAAATTCATTTGTGATAGAGAAGTTGAATTTTCTGAAGGACATCGAAATCGAATGTTTTTCAGCGCCTAGGACATGATTGACTCAACACCATTTGTTCACTTTGGTGAGAACTTCGATGAAAATGATGGAAAAAGTTCTTGGAAAATTATTTTGTTTGTTAACGCAACCAACAACAACCTTCAATTTCGGTGCATTCTTGACGAGACAAAAGTTTCATTGACCATGCATCTCTTTTAGAGTTATGGCCTTTTCAATATAAATTTATTAAAATATGATATGCCGTAATGAATAAAAGCTTTTTGGGTTCATGAAAATTGTTTTCCAAGCAAAGGTGAAACTGAATCCCCCTGGATTGATGCTATAAACACATCCATTGCGCTGTCAATAAAGCCACAGCATTGAACTCGAAACCTTTTTTCTGGGTACATTGCTTAAGTGAAAAACGTGATGGATAAGTTTTTTAACTTTAGTATTGTTTATTTATCTTTTTTCATGTGTTTTTGTGGTAGCAATCTGTTACAATCATTGAGTGCGATCCCGCAGTCAGTAAAACTGCTGGGTCATATTCGTATGAGCAATGGCTGCCTGAAGAAAATGATACTTAGCGACGATCCTTTCGCCATTCAGTAGTTAATAAACTATTGCATGTTACCTTTCATTTTGGAACCTTTTGGGTATGCCTTTGAGCAATTATCGTCAGGTTTCTTGCAATTTGATCGCCCAGCATGTCACTCTAAATGGATTTTAAATGTATTTTTTAATGAATTGCAGTTTTGCTATTTCGAACGTCTAAAGCCACATGGAGCTTATATTGGGAAAATCCTGAAGTCTTATGGAAATTAAAGTGCATTGCAAAAAAGTCAAATTGTAGCTGAAACTAATCAATTCTTCTGAGCAGTTCTAATGTTTTCAACTACTACATACGAGCAGTTTCTGGAATATGCAGTTTTTTAAAATGATCACAGCAGGACATGTCATATGCAACAGGAATTAAAATTTCATAATATTTTCTAAAAAAATAAACATTCTATATGTACAAGGAATGAGAAAAACTTCTTCCTTCCTTTTTCAGAAAGATTTGTCGTATATTCATTCGAGTTCATTGGAAACATTCGCCATCGAGAGCAACAATTTTTGCGCATCTTTCGGGCAACAGATTAATTTGACGACAATCTGAGAGAAACCAAGCGGAATGGATACACAAATGCGTTTAACCCCTACTTCTATCACATCCTTCGAATCCATGTCGATATCGAAAGGCCATTGACAAAGAAGTGGAGTACACTACAATTATTGTGGTCGATTGTTGCAGAAAAATAGCTTCAAAAACTACCAACAAACAAAAAAGATAAACTAGCGAATGAGCAAACTTGAAGGGATCAGATAGAAGACGCAAAGTTCATGCAAAAAATCCCAGCTCGGCAAACTGGGATACGGATTGGAAGGTCTACAAATGAATTCTAAAAGCATTCAAAGCGACAGTAAGAGAGAGAGAGAGATGAAAATTTTGGTATGTCTTCTGCATTAAGATTGAGGAGCCAAAAAGACATCAAGCGTAAACAGCACTTTTAAAAGAGAACCGAATATGGACACCATGCTTCAAAGAAGAGACCCATTATGGAGAACAAACAGCAAAGAAAGTCTCTAGCTCCTATGAAACGGACAGTTTTCCGGGCTCAACGACCAAGCAACCAACGGGGATCGTTATCGTGCCGCTCCCCACCCCCTCACTACAGGAAATAGCATAGTCAAGAAGAAGATCCTTTGCGCCATTGAAACCTTCGAACCACAAAGCATAACATACACCATACACCAACAAGGTGCATCCGATCATACTTATGCAAGGAGGTATCGCAAAAAGACTATACCAAACCTTTCATACAACAGGATATATCCTTTGGACTGGAGACACATTAAGATGTTTCATATCAAAGCCAGGCACTATAAAAAAGGACAATACACCTATCTATCACCTTAACCTCTTTTATGCTGGAAGTTCTGCAAGGCACTGCAGGAAGTAGAAACCATGATAAAGGATAACATTTCGTTGTGATTGTGCTAGGGAGTTTTGGACTCCCAGACAGGCAATGCTTCTGAACTAACGATGAAAGGCCACCACTATAAACCTGAAAACCTAGTCTGGAACCGTATGAGCAGAACCTTGCCATCAAAGATTGTTCCTTGGTGGTCTTCATCGATATCCGGGAAGTCTAAAAAATGTAAAATCACAAAGCAATGAAAAGGTACACAAATCATGAACAATAAAATCACATCTAATAAAAATGTCGTCCATTCGTAATTAGTGGATGACAGAACTACTTTCTAAAGAGATATATAAAGTCCCAAAAGCGTATCCTTGAATCAATGGGCTAATAGGAATACACCACAGGGTTACCAAGTTTGTTGAAGATCTTGAGTTGAGTTGAAGAACAGAAAGGTTTCAGAGCGATTGCATATGCAGATGATATTATTCAACTTATCAGTGAAAGGCTCCCCGCAATTAAGAGGTTTGACACTTGTGAACCAATTCAATCGATTAAACAAGTTTTTCAAACAGCGATTCAACAAGCCTTGTGCATCGCCTTGCACCGAACCAATGCGCCAAAATTGTGACGCTGTACTTTGAACAAAGTCGTTCAGTTTTCCTGACTCCATGCGCATATCGTTGAAAATATCCTGGTCAATGGGCACCTTTTAACCACGGCGTCAATAAAATATTCCGTTTGAACTAGTTCAACGTTAAAGAATTAATGCAACGTCACAAAACGAGTTCAACGTCAAAGAACTAGTTCTTTCTGACAGTGAAAGAAAACCACAAGTATTTTTATATACTACTGTCGACAAAAATTAGTAAGACGTTTTAACTTAAATTTCGCGCAGAAACCCATTCGTCGAAATATTTGGTTACTAGGTTGGTATGACTGTCAGTGACATCTGTGCCAAATTTTACACCCAAATAATCATTTGTGTTTAGTTTAGATAGATGTTTGGATCTACGCGTGTCTTTCAGAAGTACAAATAGTGCATTTGACGATTTTTACAATGAGTGAAATTATTCAACAAAGAAGTGCCATTAAATTTTATATGCAAATCAAATTACTTGTGCCGGAATGTTCAGGATGTAAAGGATTTCGGTGATAATTTAATGTTGCGATCAAGTGTTTTTGATTGGTACAAATTGTCCAAACAGCGTCGAGAACGCGTTGACAATGAACCACGTCCTAGACGGCATCAACATCAACTGATGTTTAACACGTTAATAAACTCCAGGAATGGGTGCTCGAGAATCGACAATTAACAGTCAGAGACCTTACTGGCATCGTTGGAATATCGGAAGGATCAGTGAAAACCATTTTAAAAGATCATTTCGGCCTAAGAAATCTGAAGCACGATTGGTTCCAAAATCACTCAATTTTCATGACAAACAGCATCGCGTTGACGTCAGTGAAACAATACTTTTCGACCATCAGGATGTCATGAAACTTATTGTTACCGGCGATGAGGCTTGGATCTATGCTTGCGTCTCGGGAACAGGCGATCAATCGGCAAATATCGTGCTAAAGGTGAGCTGAAACCGAAAAAACCTCGTCAAAGCAAGTCAAGTCACATGACCTTGATCATTTTGTCAGTTTTTTTTCGATTATCGAGGTGTGGTGCACTCCGAATTCCTTCCAATCGGCCAAATTGTCAACAAATAATACTATTTGAGTGTTATGCGTCGTTTGTGCGAATCTGTTTGTAAAAAGAGGCCCGAATTATGGGCTGATAACTCATGGTTTTTGCACCACGATAATGCACCGTCATGCAGTATGCACCAATGCATACTGCATTGATTCTTCGTGAGTTTTTCGCCAAAAATTCAACTAATATCGTTCCACAACCACCGTTTTCGCCTGAATTAGCACTGTGTGAGTTCTGGCTGTTCAACATACTCAAACAACTGCTCAGGGGAAACCGTTTTAAGTCAAGCGAAGACATTAAACTTGCATCGCTACGCGCATTGAAGGCTATTCCGGAAATTGACTTTAACAACTGTTTCGAGGATTGGAACAAACGTTGGAACAAGTTCATTGGTGCCAGGTAGGATGACTTTGAGGGAGACGAAATAGATTTGGAAGAATAAATAAAGAATTTTAAAATTCAAAATCTTACTATTTTTTGCCCACACTAGTATGTGTTGCATTTTTATGCAAATGCTTTGAGAGAGCTGTTTTTGGTTTTTCACAAAAATGGGAAAATCACCAATCCAAAAGAAATTCCATTTACTTTGGACGAATACTGTTGGATCGGAATTATTATTGTTATAACGTCGAGACCTATTTCCGTAGAGGCATAACAAAGAAAGAGACAGTAATACACCATGTGGCAAATACAACGAGCTTTGTACGATGGAGAGCTTCGAAATTAAACAACATAGTGGTTGGTGTGATCGCGAGTGCTAGCTTCGTGAGCTCTTGCGTATGTGAAAAGAGTTTTTCCGATGTAATAGTATTTAGTAGTAATTGTGTATGAAAATTTGAAAGAAAGTTAATGCATGTCTCGCCGTACCTTCGTCGTAATGTTCTATCACCAACATGTTGTGTTTACAAATATAAATGCCGACCTAGGCTAAGTTCAAGGAAACCCCAGCACATGGGATTCTAAGAAATCCCTCTTTGTATCCTACATAAAAGGAATTAATTTTCACCTACAATTTTCATCAATATGTTCAATGAAAATCCCAATTTGGAACTTATGAAAGAGGAGTTATTCCATATGGAACATTTAAAAAAAATTATGACAATAAGGACAAGTGCTCTTCAAGTAGATGAAGGACTGACTCTTACCGTTTTTCTGGTCTCAGGGTGCACAGAAATCTTGGCTTTGATCTGTAGAATTGAGGGATAATTCACATCTTTCTTTGTACAGGACATGAAAATCAGCCACAAAATAGGATAATGAAATAATGTCATTGATTTTCATTTCATACTTTCTGTATCCTCAAAGAAAGTTGTCTTACATGGTTTATAATATACGCGAAACTTATTTTGCTTAAGTTTTTCATTAATACCAAGACTGTACTGTTTAGTGAATTAAATTTCAACTCAGAGTACCACTATTTGCACACATATCACTTATTTCCATATATAATTCATACGCGTTTTCAAGGTTATCAGCGATTTAAACTATCCAAAAGAATTTTCCTCCGTATTCCGCAGTTCATTCTTTACAGAATGAATTTTAAATAGTAGACAATAACTTACCTCACCGAAGCTCATTTCAAGTGGCAATAAATTCAAATGAAGTACCATGTGTATGCTTCGAGTCGGGAAGGACAAAAAAAACGAACAACAATTTTTTCGCGATATAACACCTTTCATTTTCCATATTTCCATAGAAGAAATACCCAAACAAGGCACGTGCTCTTACGATGTCACTTTTCCAGTCACTTTTCAATTAGGTTCACGGTATCTGCTTGCCACAATACTTAGTTTCGCTTAAAAGAAGAGTTAGACATATAATCATAACAATTATCACCACATGTGAATCATTTCCAAATATTGTTAACATCAAACCAATGCATGAGGAAGCAGCATGAAATCATACATGGTCTATTTCATACCAAATTCAGTTCAGAGTTAGATAGTATGCATGCTGTGACTCAAATTCTGGCACCCTCAATGAAATTAATTCATCCATAATAAGAAAAACGCAAAAAATACTGAATAAATACAGAAAACTAGCAAGTCTCAAAATCATGTGTGAGAATTGATCAAAACAAGCTCCAGGAAAAGTGCAAACTCATAGACACGCGCGATAGATATTTATCTGTATCTTGTTAAGAAGGTGTCGAGAATATGCGCTAAGCCTCAATAGTTAGTACAAACCGCAACGGCATTACCAATATAATAAAAAAAAAACCATTCAACAACTTGGAGAATTCAATTAAAGATTCACATACTCAAATCACAATTGCTGAAAAAGTAAAGGAGAATTCCAGCTCCTTAGGATTCGCCGTTCAATCTTTTTAATATATTGGCAAATACTGTTTGTTTTTAATAATCAATCTCTTATAACTCGGCTGTCATTGGTGACAGGTATATCGAAACGTGAGGACGTAACCGGTCCCCTCAATTGACCTTATGTTGATTAACAAAAAAAGATGAGTTCAAGTATTTACTGACAATTATTACGCAGGTATAGGTTTTGGTTAATTGATATGACATTAATTGCTCAATCGAAGCATACTATAAAAAAGACATTTAGACGAAATGTAGTAAAGTTTTATGTTTTCACCAGCATCGATTTCGTGGAATTGTTCCCTACCTTTGAGTATGAAGCAAGTGTTAAGTCGTCAAATGGAATGCGTATGATGAGGGGTTGAGGAGAAATGTTCGCACGGTGTCAGAAGTGGATTTATAAGGAATGCGTGCTAAGAAACAATTGCATTTTGTGATTTTTAAATAGTATAGAACCAAAGATTAATTAACAGCTCATTTGGATGCGTACAACCTTTGGCAATTAAAGTTTATGATGAATATTTATAAATATATAATATGAATTATAATTATATTTTATGCGCTCACCTTAGCTTCTGATGTAACGAGTTCGCACGAAATGTCTTACACAATCTAAGCAACCATTTCAAAGCAGGACCGTTGAAGTTTATAGAATAGATATCACGGTTCACTTGAACCCAGTGCCTTGGATTGCAATTATTAGTTTCGTAATAAATGAGTATATTACGTTCCCTACACTAAAGATATTCCATAAGACGAGACAGCCTTGTTTCAAAGTGCATACGCTGTTACATATTATTAGGTCAAGTTGGAATTGATGATTAAGTTACGTATGAAATGATTCACTTAATACTATTAAAGCAAGCGGCATTTGATTTTTCCTGTCAAGCTTACAGACGATTTTCTTTCGATTCGAAACTTATATCTGGAAAAAGATTACAACATTCGAGTCAGTTGCCTCGATTTTCCTCTCTACCAACACGAAAAAAAAACTTGAGCTTGAGGTAAGGTTGCTGTCTGAAGCAACTGGGACATCGACTGTGTAGTAAAAAGGCTTAAAAAAGGAGGCTGGCAAAATAAAACTCTGCCATATATTTTGGATGGTCGGATGTTCTGTCAATGTCAATTTCTTTCAATGTCAGGCCTTGCATGCCTACTTTTCACAAAGAAATAAAAAAAACGGTTGTCACAGAGCCACATTAAATAGAACCCAGCCCTTTGTCAAAAATTTTGTCAAAAATGGCGAACCAGTATGGTCTGATTTTCTATCATGGTTAAAAATCCTGCCCCACATTTGCCTAAAATAGGATTCGTTTTTTCGTTTTCATCATAAAAACTTGTTAATCCAAGTTTACTTCATTATAAAAAACTAGCCCATTGGCCCATTTATTTTTTTTTGTAATCAAAATGAATATGAAGATGTGAACTAAAAAAACTATCTCTGAATGAGCAAACCCCTTGACATATCGAAACGCCAGATGAGTATTATCTGAGTAATATATAAAAAATTGTTTGTTATGACACTACTATAATGCGTCCTCTACAAACCAATCTTTTCCTATCTAACCACAATACAATGACTCACGCCCATGATAACATTTGACAGAAAATCTGGACCAGTTTGAAGCAGTTCTTTCTAAGCAGAACATTTTTCAACTCGTCGTTATCAAATCCTTTCCATTTTCTAAATGCTCCACTTATAATTCGGTTAAAAAAATTTCTCAATATTTTCATTTCAGGTATTTTCAGGTATATTTCATTTCAGGTATGTCAAAAAAATTGACATCCATCAACGTACTACTTATTTTGAATGAATCAAGCTCTGCTTCACCCATAATGTCATCTTTGGAAGCAGTTGTAAATATAAATTTGTTTCAAATACGTTTTTACCAGTAGAGACCAACAAATCACAACAGAATGCTATGTAAAAGCTCGTCATAGAAAAAATTGGCAAAAAGGACAACCCACCACCAGCAAAATCTATCCCTACAGATGACCAGACAAGTTTAAAGTTCAAAGATATCAGCGGTACTGGACGTGTCTTCAATAAAAGTTTCACTATTGACTGTATATGACTGTATATGACTGTACTATACACTATTGACTCAGTTATGCACAGAAAAGACAACGCAGACGAAGACAGAAAGGGGCAAAAGGCGAGGCCTTTTTCATTCTTCAACATTCTTGAATTGACTACCCTCCTAAACTGCAAAGAATTATATTTTAAAATTATCATAAATATTATAGAGATATTGTTGTTGTGTCACAACATTTCCCTCAGGAACTTCCGCAATGAGACATGATAGAGCCACCTTTTTTCATAATCAAAATTTAGAGAGAAGGTTTTAAGGTTAGAATTCCGCTTGGCTATTATTTCCTAAATTTATACTTCGGTTTCGAAGGTTAATATTCTAAATTCCCCCGAATAAGCCCATAGCAACTAGGTTGACGCATACTCCACCACCTTAAATATTACTGTCACAACCTTAAATATTACTGCCTCTAGCGGTACCCGAACCTGCTGGATTCCAAGCGGGGTGAAACCGGCTTGGTTTGAAGCGGTTTTCGACCCAGAGTTACAGAAAATGCGTATTCTAACTAGCAAGCCATGTAGGGTACCATCATCTAGAGTAATTTTAGACTTTGACCAACTTGAAAAAATTGAGAGTTATAAATGACCTGGTGCCGCTTATGGCATAACGATATTCAGCTTAATCGTACTTTGTATTGTGAAACCAAAAAGCGAGAGCAAAGTTTGACGCAGTAGTTGTCTTTGTGACCCGTTTTTCAAAATAAGTTCGAGAAATCTTGCTGATTATTCTAGGAACAGAATCATGAATTCAGCTTCTACTGCTATCAGCATGTTAGTGAAGACCACAGGTATATCGAAAGGACTATGTTAATCACTTAAGTAAGGAAAAAGCAACTAAATACTATGGCTCTTTCTCACTTGGTCCAAGGATGCGTGCTCAAAGATTCACAGTGAAGGTAGTTTTTTCGGTATTGTCGAAGTATTGTGCATCTAATAGCGCATAAACCCACTCAGGGCGTGAACAACCATCACCTTCTGACAAAAAAGATTTTTTGAGAGTGATTGATTGGCACGAAGAAAAGAGACCACTTATAAGGTTTGTCGAATTAGACTCGATGAAAATATATGTCTGGCCTATTGCTGGTCTAATATGGATCTTCTGCATGAAGGCCAGAAAAGGTTAACTACTTCCTAGAATTTGGCGTAAACGTGACATTTGTAGAGGAAAGGGACTGTCACTGAAAAGGACAAAGCGAAGGCGGTATTCTGATTTGATATTATACGTCAAACTACGCCATCTCTCTAGAGTAGGGCATTAAAAAAGTTTGTACAGGGATAGAACTGTCACTGAGAAGGACATTTTTCCTGCATCATTCTGATTTGACGTTAGATATCATTCTAACTAGTAGACCAATTTTTTGAAAACCATTGAAGCACATTTCAGTTATACTTGATGTTCTTGGCCGGTTGTAACGCCAATGATGCGTAGTTTTATTTCATCAGTCACGCAAGTTATCAAAAGGATATTTTTTGGTTTTACTGCCTTTAAAAATTTTTATACGACTGCCGAAGTGCTGCAGGTAGCAAGTAGATTGTATTTTTAAAGAAGTAATTTTTCAGGCAATTATCAAAGATTGTTGTAATGTAATTGAGGTTGATAAATGAATGGGCTGTCCACAGGGCTCCATAAGGTTTATTTAGGCCTTGACTCCTTGATATGGCTGTTGGCTAAGATGTTGGTATATCCAGAGGGTGGGTTATTGCAACAGTACACTCAATGATTTTGGACGAGAGAAACATTGAAGCCAAATTGTTTCAGGATCGCAAGTACGCAAAAATGAGATCTGCTCAGCGTCATGCTTAACTTTGACACATGACGTGTAGTACAATTCATATGTCAAAGTTTTCAAAATTTGAAAATTCAAATCAGCAGATTTGAAATCCTATTGAATAAGAGACAAGTACACATTACTGGAACAGTATAAAATATAAAGAGTGTTTTTTTGATTTAGTGTGATTAGTTCTAAAGAGAAGACAAACTATATGTTGATAATCTTCCCTGGTCTGACATAATTACCAGGCCTTGGAAATCCTGGCACTGAACGAGATTTTTTCTGACAATATTTTCAGAATTTTTAAGGGTTTAGGATTTAGGGTTTTTCAAGGTTTAATAATTACTAAGACAACGAGAAAGGGCTAAGTTGACGCAACACTCATCAGCAATCGATGGTAAGCAGTTGACATTCCTTTCAGCAAAGAGGATATTTTTGTGCCTGAGTTTTTCAGAATTTTGAAGTCAGCTCTCGCTCATAGTTTCAATAATTACGCAGACTAAGTAAGTGACACTTTGGCATATTTTTATCGGTTTCTCCGTAGCGCTTCTTGCGTTCAAGGATCTGTCTCCTCTGCTTGCACGAAAATCTTTAACTTTTCACCCCTTCATTTCATCATATTACTCGCTTGTTTCAAGGAAGTCTACGCGGGGTTCCATGAGGGCAATTCTAGTGGGTTACTAAATTATCGATAGAAGCCTTGTGTTCTAATTGCGATTTGCTTTCCTTTTTCTGTTTTCTGCATGTGATTGTGGTGATTCCTGTCACAGAAGCTGTCTCATCAAGATAAAGACCTTTACACGATCGGCTTCTGAAGAGCAAGTGCTTTCCCTGTTACGAAAATGGAACTCTTTTATACGGAAGAAGGAAATAACAATTGTATACGTGGATAACCCGCAGGTTTAGGCAGCCCGGTTAAATAAAACCTAAAATCTGATGCTGGATTCGAGTAATGATTCCAGTAAACCCGCGGGCGTCTGCTTCAATCATGGTAATTAGATGCTTCGTTCATATATTAGAACTCAGATCTTTCTTCGAAGCATAGTAGCCAAGTTTGCTAGATAGTACCGTGTATACCATATATTGCGACTCGTTTGGCAACCTTCAATCCTAGACGATCCAGGTACCGAGGGTAGTTGGTAAGCTCCATTTCCATGGGTGATGACTCTATAGGAAATAAAGTAGTGGCTACTGGCGCGTAAAGGAGACGTTGTCCCTAAGAGCGTCAAGAATAGCTGTTTTCGAAATCAATCGATGTAATAGTTAGAGATCCTCAATGTGGAGTGCCATTTCGCTACGACGGAATGGGTGACGGTGCTTGACGAATATAAACTCGTGCCCAAGGAGACCATGAGGTTGAGCCGTATCAATGATGTATTGATATCCTTTGTGTGAGGAATCCAGCGCTTGTTGAGCTGAGGGACGCTGCCTAGCCCTTAGTTACCTGTAAAAAATTGACAGTGAAAGAGATTTGGGGATACAAAACCTTTCGATGAAAGAGCTGTCCAAGGAATAAATAGCGCTAACGTGGGGCTACTGATACCCTAGAAATTTAAAAAGGCAACAACTTTTGATGTAGCGCTTTTTCTAGGTTGAAAATAGTGTTGACATTAGTCAACTGCATTTGAGTATCCTGCTGTTTCAATTCTATTTCAAATTTATATTTTAATTCAATTTCATTTCGTTATTTGCTTGTGTCCTGATTAGCAGGTTGATTTTTGAAATCAACTAAGACCCGTTAAAGTGCAAGAGACTGATTATTGGACAGTCACTACAGTAGATACCACCTCTAGCAAGTAACTTCACGTTGGTCCTGTCACTACCCAAGGAGTATTTGAACACATAGGAATAGTATGGCGTAAAATTCAGGAATGGAATCTTGAACAATATCGCAAAGATTAGGAAGGAAACATGATTGATCTCAATCATGATCAATTGATCTCGCCATTTCGAAAATTTCAAACCTAAATTGATAAAATCTATCAAAAATATTTTATTTAAAAAAAATATTGTAGGGAAAATGCTGCACAAAAAATAAGTTATTCATTCGTCTCACTCATTAAAATCAAAGGTAAAAAGTACTAAAACGAAGACCAAAGGCAAAAGAGATTTTCCAGATATTTCTAGGTATTCCAAATTGCACGCAATCTATTATCTGAAAATTGATTTATGACGTTTTAAATGCATTAACTTAACTTTAAGTTACTTCGTACTTAAGAGTTTCGCGGAATAGCTGTGTTTATCAATTGTCAGCATCTAGTCTACTTAATCCTATGCGTAAAGTCACTTTGAATATGATATCAGTTGCTAATCAAAATTTTAACACAAAATAACATAAGTTGGTTATCGAAAATTTAATTGCCAATAATATTTGAACAAATATATTATAATAGCATTAAACTGTCTGGTAATTTTCTATTTGCAAATTTCAAAAATTTTGATAACACTTTCTTCGATGGCATTTGCACAATCTAGATATTTTTCTATTGTTGATATCTTATTTATGTATAGTGTTTTTTTTCAGGTGACTATCAATATTTGAATTCTTTAAGTATATTTGCCCTATTCCATTCATTTGTTATTGTTATCAGCGTTAAAGCCTCCCTAAGAGAGCTCCTAGGATCTCAAGATACCATTTTAATCCCAAAATAGCTACAAGGGCAACATTTAGTGGCAGTGTTCGTTGTAGCTGTAGAAGTAGTAGTAGTAGTAGTAGTAGTAGTGGTAGTCGTAGTTGCAGTAGTAGGAGCAGTAATAGTAGTAGAAGTCGTAGTATTAGTGCTTATTGTGTGGTAATAGAACTGGTTGTGATAACAAGAGCAGTATCAGTAGAGTCCTGTTTAATGGCATGCATGCAGTAGGCATGCAGATGGTTCTACGAGATTTAGCTCTCTACAACAAAACACGAAGATAGAAATCCCGAACATCTTGACCCTTCCTAAATGATACCCTTTATGGCAAAATCTGATTATAGTACGAGACAAATCCAAGTCAGAGAAAGAGGTCAAAGAAATTAGATGTTATTGGCATCAGTGAATGAAAATATGGAATGAGGAGTGTGCCGAATCCTTATCTGCCTGCACGTTATAAAATCGGAAAAACATGAAAACAAAAGGAGGGAACAAAAGTAAAAATGAACAGGCTTCCTAGAACACTAGAAACAGAGAAGCAAGATTGTTTGTTTCTATGGAGTTTTGTGTGAGAGAGACCAGTTTAACCTTCCAAGGGTAAACCACCAAACTAATCCAAATATATACTCGAAGGATCAGTCATACAAAGAAAGTGGTCATGCGTGGACGGAGACGTAAAAGTACCAAAAATAACCGTCTGAGCACGAAGCACCAGTTTGTAGGGTAGGCAGTACTAAATAAATGGCTTACTAACAGATCATCATCACGCTTTGCAACCTCGCCTACTTGACACAAGCCCCAATTTATCACGTAACGCATGGACTTCATCTCGTTTGAATAACATAACCCCAACCTACCCGTCTGGTGAGAAGGGTCATTGGGGATGTGACAAAACTTTGAGGAAATGACTTTCCCAACATCTACTACTACATATTAGGGTCAACCATTCATGACCACCGAACCTCTCTGTAAATTTCGGGAGCCTTCCAGCACACTTCATTGCTCCCCGAATTTTCGGCCAGCTCGTATCAAGTACTAATTTCCTGCGAAACAGACGTGTGCACGTCCTATTTGAACAACCAATAAAAAACCATAGGCCTACGTACACTCAAACAACCATCGTCAATTCAAATAGATAATAGGATTAAAGGAAATTTTATAACAGAATATTATTTCCCATATTCCAGTTGATAGGAATTATAGAGATAATCGGAACAATTAGGAAGCATGAAAATCACTCAAACTCATTGGGATCAGCCTTAGTAGGATGACATTAGGAAAATGGAAAATGTCAACCCACACACCATTATGATATTTGTATAAACACAGCGTAGTTACTGATCAGCATTAACACTTCAAACCAACTGCCAAAATAACGGTATTAAACCAACTCCCAAAATAACGGTATTAAGTGGAATTATATAACGGTATTATATAACGGTAATAAGTGGAATTTTATTTGGATTGGTAAATTGTGATGTCTCTCATGTTTGTGCTAGCGAAATTCTCTGTGCCAAAAAGTCTGTGGATTTGGTTTGGTATTTGGTCGATGACTTAATCGTGATTATCCTTGCCACCAATATCATCAAAATACTTACCGATTTCTACAGAAGGCTTAAACAGAGCTCCAACCACCATAAACTTAAGTTCACCATTGACAGCAAAAAAGGAAGACCCATAATCATAATGAGAAAGTTAGAAATACTACTCAAGACAATGAAGAACACCAAAGCAGCTGGGAACGATGAAGTAACAGCATAACAGGCTAAATACAGAGGAGTTGGAGGATGCTGAACGGCATATGCTGAATACTTTATACTTAGCATATCCTTTAGAGCCAGGCATAAATCCTGCCAGTGGAACAAGGTAAAATTAGGACGATACACCCGAAGGGCTACAAGAAAAATTTAAAATAGCTACAGAGCAAGCAAAAAGTTCAATATTATACATCACGTCTACACACCATAAGGACATAAATCGAACAAGTGACAACTCTTACAAGCCTTCATTCGCTCCGAAATGGCATTCAACTGAAAATACACACAGAGACACGGTAAGATGAGCCGCCTTTAAGCAAGGAACTAACTGACACAATGTGGAAGGCTTGTATACATGGGGTAAGTCATTGACAGATACTTTTTTCGAAAAAATATTACTACTGGTTTGCAATTCCATTTGCTGGGCAGTTTTCAATATCATACACGAGAATCGTTGTCTACACTTATTTTTTTTTTTGAAGAATATTTGTTTTCAGAGCTGGCTCTTACAATGCTTACAATGATTCCAATTTTATGTGTCAATCAAGAGAATTTCGTTTTTTTATTTAACCAATGACGTAAGTGCTGTTCAGCAAAACCTCGATCGTAGCTGGCTCATTTGGGTAGACTTGCAATTTGACTGTAGTCCTCAGGAAAATGTGCACAAGTGTAATGCTACGAAAGAGACAAAAAACACTGATTTTATTTACCCGATTTTTAATTTTTTTTTTTCAAAGAATAACGTTCTACCCTTCAAAGTCGTTCCTTTGGGCAGCTCTTCCCCAAGGAAGTCGGTTTCCACAACTGGCACAAATCATCACCTAAACTGGTTGGTCGCAGCTTTTGAAAACTCTCCAGAGTTTCTAAATGACGTTCTTTTAAGACATTTTTCAACTTCTAGAAAAGGTAAAAAGTCAAATCGGGCGAAGAGGAGAAGTGTGTAACAACAGAAATGTATTTTGAGATCCAAAATTCTGTCCGACTCTCAGATTAAGAAGAAGGTCAAAAGGACTCAAATCAGGTGAGGAGAGATATTGAGGAACCACAAAAATGTGGTTTGAAGTTTTCTGTCCAGATCTCAGATTTTTGGCACCATTTTTCAGGTAATCTTTTGTTTGCGCAAATCGTCTAATAAATTGGGATGTGAGGGGAAAGTGTTGAAATTTAACATTTTTGATCAAAGAAGAGCCCTCAACCGCTTAACTTTTCCGTCAGTTTTTGAAGTTCTGTTAATCTCCCAGAGCAAGGAATATCTTCAACGTGTTCACTGCCTTCCGAGAAAGATTTGTGCCAGCGGAAAACTTGCGCTCTTGGTAAGCAATCATCTCCGACGACCTGTTTCAACATTTCAAAAGTCATATTTAAGGATCCACAACGTTTAATACAAAACTCGATGGCACATCGTTGCTACAAGTTCCGATGCTCCATTTTTGTCACACACAACAAGGACACAAGTTGACTGATGTCGCTGTCAGAAAAAGTGTGTTAGCAATACGAAGTTGAAACTATGACAAAGAAAGTGAAAGAGATAAATAAACCGGCCTAGCACAGGCCGGTAAACACAATGTTGTCAAATCTTTCACTGTGTTGCCAGTCCTATTACTTTTTTCAAACATCACATACATGATAAAGATGACTGTTGACTGGTCCTAAATGTGAAATAGACTGGATGCCAAGCCGTCGTAGGGAAAGAGTCATTGTTGCATGGACTCGCTGGGGACAGGTGCAATCTTTTGAAAACAAATGTCATCGTGAGAAATGAATGAATGAGGCTAGTTTTAACAGCGCCCAATAAAGACTTACCTACTTTTTTCCTATCAAGTAAAACAGTATGTCAGCATGAAAGGGAAGGAGGATGCCAACCATGATTAAAGGCGGCGATGCGTAGTCGCTTCTACAAATGAACTTTGGACCACTAAAGGAGCAATGAGCAGGTGTATATTGGCAATAACGAGAAAAAATATGAAAGAAAAACTTATGAGTGGATTTGAAACAAAATAAAGGTCGTAGAAATGTCTTGCAAAGAAAAAAAAAACCTCAAAATGGCATCAGGCAGAAGAAGATTTTGCAAAGATAGGTCGACAAGCAAATAAGTGAAAAAAACACAAAATCTTAGACCACTCAAGGAGCAAAAGAACGGCACATATTGGGAATAACCAAAAGAAATACAATAGAAGAACTAATGAGTGGATTAGAAGCATAATAAAGGTTGTAGAAATGCGTTGCAAAGAAAGAAATCCTCAAAATGGCATCAGGCAGGAGCTTTTGTGAGGAAAAAATCTGGAGAGAAAACAGGCTACGGCCAAAACAATACTAAAGTATCTCGGACGAACGCTTCCAAGAACTTTAACCATAAGATAAAACTGTAAAAATTAAATTTAAATAACATTAAATTTAAATTTAAAAAACTTAAAAACACGTTTGCTTTTGATTGAATTGAAACGTTGAATTGGAGTGGACAGTCAATCCTTCTTCAGTGCCGACCTAACAAAGCTGTCAGTTTAGCGCAGAACTTTACCCGGAAGATGACCAAAAAATTCAATGTTAAAAGGTAGAAAGATACTAGGAACCAAGCAGGCACAACCTGGTATCGAAATGCCAAGAACCAGCAGAAATGAGCGCAAAGGAAAAACGTATAAATTTAAGGCATCTGCACCGTTTAAGAATGTTTGAATGAACCCGGAAATCATAAAGATCATTCTGATGATATTATTGTATGAAATATAATTGATTGAAGTTTATACGTTTGCCGGTGGTCGACCCGGGTAATAAGGTTCAATGGCTCCAATTTCTCTTGCAAACCTTACATTATTAGTGACTTGATTCGCTTGGAGTCACGAAACGTGTAATCAAAGTCTTAATTTTTTGTTCAGTGATCTGTAATTGAATTGAAAAGACCCGTTCCAGCTCGTGTGAACAAAATGCGTGCATTACATATGACTTTGCATAAGAGGACTAATTAAGGGTTGGGCAAAATTCAACTCTAATCACGTACTGCCTGCTGAAACAAACAAAATCAAAACTTCAAAATTAAAACGATCAAACTTCATTCATGGGAACCAATATTTCCTCGAGATAAATAACACAAGTCAAATCCTCCCTGCACCTACTGGGAGTTGGTGATTTGGATCACAAGAAAAGAAGAACAAGCATCACTTAGCTGCGCTTCCTTGCTAACATCATCCGCTCTGCATTGTCTTCGCTTATCAGATTTCGCAAAGGAATCACGTGACTCCAGAGCATATATAGACTATGCCTGTAAGTGGTTAGTGCGTATGGTCAGACAATAGCAATTTGGACAGGTCAATGTGTTGCTCTCATTCATATGATCTTCAGCGACTATCGAGGGAATTTGAACATCAACAAGAAAAAACATCGAAAAGCATTTAGGATTGATCCGATTTGGTACACGTAGAAGCGAAAAGAAGTCCAGAATAATGAGTCCAGTTGGCACTAGTCTAAAAAGTTGATAGTCTTCCATGCCTCTTACCTATGGGAGTCGGTGGACTAGAAACATTATTGACATGATATCCAAAGTAATCCAGCGTAGAAGATGTTTATTGACTTTCCACGAGTTAAAACTTCTTTTTTACGCTTGTGAACACTGCACTAAATGAGCTTTTCAGGAACTAACTGATCAGATAATTTCACACCAAGCACCCAAACTCATAACTAGCACAAATCACCTGGAAGGAAGCAATCAAAACAAATACGGTCAGATGTACGATCACTTACTACGCGAATTCTTTGGAACAATAGTTTTAAAAAATTTCGTGGAAAATTACAAAGGACAATACCACGACGACACACAACCTTCCGCCCGTCTTCCGTATAGCGCGAAATTCGAAATGAGCACGCAGCGAGGAAAAAGAACGTTGTAAACTGATAGTCGTTGTGGCCAATTGAGTCACAAGAAAGACCTCCCGAAAATATCGAAAGCCTCATAAAGCAGTCCAAAAGGTGAATACGACTATAAATGTATCTGCAGATATCGTGACGTGACGAGTAAAATATTGTTAATCACCGGCTCATTACTATTGTCAACATATTTAGTTTGGATGCGAATTTTCGTTGCGAGTTCGATGATACAATCCGGCGACGACCGTGAAAAACAAAAGCGCGTCTTGACTTTCAGCAAAACCAAAAAAAAAAAATAAACAACCAAGCAGATATGTTTAAACAAATTGAAAACTCTGCTCTCGGGCTATTAACAAAATAACCGAAGGATACACTCGCGCAACTTTATTGGATGTCACAGGGATCGTTAACTCGTTCACGCATAATTCCGAACGACAAAATAGCGCCAATCATCGATGGGAAACGCTGAGGCTGACAATGTTAGTTACGAACCCGGCCCGTAGATAAATCCAAGAGATACAGATATTCTACCGTCATTAACGTTGCGCGGCAAGTTAAACAACTGGTAACGATTTCCGAGAGAACAGACGTTAAGCTATTATCTGTAGTGCGGGGCAACACTGCTAGCTGATTGCGCACCTCAATTCGGAAGACGGACAGGTACATGCCATACCTTGTCGCGATACGTGTTTTAATCGCGGTCTTCTATAGATTTCCTTGCCTAACCGACAGCGGTATTGTGGATCTCGCGCGAAAACTACCCCGGCCCAATGGGAAGGGACCGCGAAATGGTTGTCGCATTTGTTTTATCGGAAGTCAGGTGTTCTAACACACTGATTAGCCCTGCCCATGGTCGACTACTTCCTCCTCGTTTTTGGAGCTCCCCATCTGATTCGGTCGGCTTGGATGATACGGCGATCGATAAAATATAAAAATTTGCAAACGAGATTTTTCCGCGGTAAGCATCTTCTCGTTTAACACTTAAGACATGTGATCTTGTGTAAGGTATCTTAACTGCACGGCAAGTGGATACATATCAGCGAAGACCGATCATCTCTCAGTTAAGATACTGGTTTTAACACAGATAAATTTTGGCGAATCTCAGGACAGCGGCAAGGTGCGACACACTGCGCCACAATCGGGGGATCGTTATGTATATGCCTGGTCTGGGCCCAAAATCGAGCTCCACTTTAGACCAGGCCGCCGGGAAAACCTGCAGCTTCAACCGGTATATAAGTATATAAGCATTTAAATGAAGGTTAATATCGTTTTCTTGTCTTGCCAGATACCTTTACCTTTGGCTGCGTTCACATGAGGCCGCGCAACTATGTATGAAATGTTTATGTTTACATCGCGAAAAGTTTAACCCTAGATCAATTAGACGACAGGTGAGCGAACCAACTTCATGTCACATTGAAAGCTTGAGCGGCACTTTGACTGCATCACAATGAAGATATGAATGGAAAGATAAGTTGGATATGATGACCTCTAAATCGCTATTTACGTGGATAGATTGTATAGAGTAGTTGCTTAACAACATTGTTACCCCATCGACTGCATCACTCATGACAACGACTCTTTTGTTGCGTTGTTTTCTGTATTTCTGTATCAAATAAGTTTCTATTTTAGAAGTGGTTTATCTCTTATCATTTTATCCAAATATCTTTGCTGAACAAACTAACGATCAACGGAGATAAGATAAGATGTCGCTATAAGATGTCACTTGAATACTCAAGTCAAAATATCAAACTGAAATTTTGAAGACGAATTAACAAATGTGATGTTGAGCTCATTAATGTGGGAAATTACCCGTGGTACCTTTTGCTTTTTCAATCAGCATTTTTGGTTGCTTATACGTTAATCATTTCCAAGAAATAATTTCTCGCTTAGCAATCTGATCGTCTGATGTTCAATTTACGTTTTCCCAGAGCGTGGAATAAGTCAAAATCCAAAAAAAGTCAACAAAATAAGGGAGAATTCAGTTTGAATTCCCATTTGAATTCAACATCCTAATCAAGAGTCTTAGCAGTCCACCCAGTTCACAAGTTTTTTTCATTTTTGAGACTACGTTCGAAAAACCCAAACTCTTGACTAGAATTACTGAAAATGCATGTAAATACAGCCAAGTCATGTAATATAACAATAGTTGTAAATGTTTACATACATGAAAAAGCATATCTAAATCGGTAGGTACAACTGCATAAGTATTATTTACACTGCTAGCAACTCAAATATAAGCTTAAATCCTTCCCAAAAAAGTGTAAGAGGGAATTGTTTGTTTTTTCAAAATTTTCTTGAAATTTTCTAGAATTTACACCCTAAGCAGCTCGACTTTAAGCTATAATACAGGCGTCACTCTATTTTATTTTTTAATTGTACGAACTGTTACAATATCTCATACTAACAATCAAAGCGAATTTCGGTAATTCATCGATACCAGAACTCAGTTGGTCATCCATGCACTGAAAAATTCATCTTCGGCCGAAGATAAACGTGGAAAAAAATCGATAACAGACGAGAAGCAGCAGGTTAAATGCGTATTAAAAAGTTGCAAAAACAAAACGAAAATGGTTCACTCTATTTGGTTAAGAAATGCAGAAGTATGTTCTAGGAATCAATTCACGTGTTAAGAGCGACAAAGGGTGTCTCAAAAAATTAATTGAGTTGTCGTTTCAGCAGAAACGATGTTTGTGATTAAAATATGGGCACGACTATTATTTCCGTAGCCTCATCAACAAATGATTTTTTTTTTTTTTGATAATTTTATCGATTCTCCACTCCTCCCAAACATTTTTTATCGATTCCCCACACATTTTTTCGAGATTTCGAGATTTGAGTTGTTATTCCGAAACGATGTATCGTTGCTTACCAGAATTTATGCTTCGAAACAAAAGGTACAATTCCGGTATTTTTTAGGAACCGTGAAAGAAATTAACATATCATAACATAATATAAATTAATACATAAATAAATAAATAAACTTGAAAGTGTCGACAGAGAAAAATCAAGTCGAGTAGACAAGTGCCATCAATCCTAAAGTCATAAAAGTTAAGGAGTCCACTACAATATCACGGAACCCGATGATTTTGAAGAAAACAAGTTGTTAGCTTCATTAACTTCTCAAAAATTGTCAATTGTTGAAGGATTTCATATTCATTCATAGGAGTTTTTAATGTCATTTGGATAATTTTTGATGTAATTCTGATGTAAAAATCACCAGCATTTTATATTAGAAAGGCAAATGAGAAATGTATTTTCAAAGGGTCTTCTATTGAACCGTTGGGTGATTTTCAGCTCTGCAACTCCTAAATGTGAAGGGAATCCAATCTCCTCCCATGGCACTTGGACTTTACCCTAAAAAGATAAAGATTTTCGTCTGCTGACCAGTTCTCACCAATGGAGATAATACAATTGTCCTTTTCATTATCAACATCTTCAAGCGTTTGCTTTTGTTGCATGAGCTCAGCGAAGCTACATAAAGCTCTAACACTCTAAGGCAACTTCTTTCAGACAAAGATAGAAAATTACAAGAAGGTTGATATTTGCATTGAAATTTTATTTCGCATAACCTTTGACATGGATGATTTTGTTTTACACGAAAATAAGCGAAAATTTGTCAACTGAAAAACAATTCAACTTATTTTGGTCGGAAACCGTTATACAGCGAGTTAGTTCGAAGTCTTAACGTAGTATGTACTTAGAATATGGCTGGAGGAAGAATCGTCTCTATTTGAAAGGATTTTAGTGCTCAAAATGATGAAAAATTAAATGCTGGCGGGCGAATTTGTTTAATGGTTCAAAGTTCTTGTCTCTTCTCTCGGGTGCAGATTTAAGTATCAAAAATAAATGGTATGATTTGGAAATCCATGCCATCGGAATACTAGATCCTGAATTTTCTGTTCTTTTAAACAGAATTTAGAATCGCGTTTCGTTGATTTTTTTTTAATAAGACTTCCATACCAATTTGCGATTTTCCCTATGAAATTTTCAACGATTACCATGAGTTTATGACATATCGATATTGTTAAACAAATTTCAAGTAACTAATAAACAAACTAGGTTTGTCACTTTTTTAATGCGTTGCAACTAGTTCCTGACAAGAATCAAAAAAATTCAGACGTCTATTAAGTTTTGGCTAACATTTCTGAAGCATCTGAAACCGATCGAAGATCGAAATTTTGAAATTTTTCCACCCTCACTCAATTTCGATCTATAATTGGATTCAAATGAAAATCTGGTAGAGCGCAAAAATGTCCAAATTCTTTAAATCCTCCAAGTCTCCGCTAAATTCAAAAAGATAAAAACTTTCTGAGCTCATCACGTCTGCAACGATGCGAGTTTCATGTATCTGAAAAAATTTGCATACCTCATTGCAGAGGCTTGTCAAAATGTTTGACACCGTACAGAAAACTTGACGCAAAGAACGATGTTGCTGTAGAAAAGAAAATTATCTAAGGAGGATTCTGCGTAAATTTGCTGTACCGTCAGAAGCTTGTCAAAAGTTTTGACACCGTAAAGAAAAACCGATGCAAAGAATGATGTTCCTGTAAAAAAGAAAGTTATCTGAAGGGAATCCTGAGTAAATTTGTTGTACCTTCAGAATATTTCAGGTCCGCGCAACGTTTTGCACTCGTCGATGTCAAATTTTTGGAAGTCTTTGAATAATTGAAATTTTCATAATCAACTATGTTTCATTTTATACGACGGTTTCTCTGAGAAACGTCATATTTAAAAATCTTTAAAAAACATTGCTAGATACCAGACAATTTGTGAAATATTTTCTACAGTGGGGCTACAAAGTGGGGCTACAAAAACGATGTCTGACCGTCCCAGAAATGTAAAAATTAAGCGTCTCAAAAATCTAAATAAGCTTTTCTCAAATCGAAAAAAACGGACAATATTAAAACGGTCCACCAATAAGACAGTCCACATAACTCATGAAATACATAAAGTTATACCTGGATCAAGTTCTCACCAAGATCACACCCTTCAGACTAAACGAGGGATGTGAAGTAACCTACAATTTCAAAGGTCTTGAGGAGATAATCGATCAAGATCGAAATTCTCGCAATTTTCTGCGATGAGATGACAAGGGCACTCACTTGTAAGCAACGGATTCTCGCTTCAGATATCACTGAAATCGCGTTTCTAATTTTTGGACTGTTTGCGCTTTTATGTGACTTATTATATGACTGTTTTTTATTACTTTATTCTTTATTACTTCAGCGGAAGTAATAAAGAACATGCATGATTCTGACCAAGCAAACCTTTCAGGTATATTTGATCTAAGAATAAGGGGAGACAGGTCTTCTTTGCATCCTTCCTTGTTTCGACCAATACATGGTGTACCTACGCTTGCGAGCAGTCGAAACCTGCTGAAGTTCATGAGGTTGAAACGTTAATCTGAGCATGCAATTGGATCACCTCAAAGAATTGGGAAAAGCAAGTGAATAATTGAAGTTTATATAAATTGAAATGTTTATGGCGAAGGTTTTGGAAGCGTTAAAATCACAAAAGAATTGAAAAATTCTGAATATAAACCTGAATTTTGGACTTTAAAATCAATGTTCTCCACAATTAATTGTTATGTCAAACATTGCAAGAAACTGTATTAGGTGAAGGCATATTTAATCAACTCTTAAAGAAAAAGTTGAAAAGCACTTTTGGTTCTAATGTTGAAGTATTCTTTGGTTTCTTTTCAGCTTTTGGCTTCTCCAGCAAGGATTAAATCGAGCTATGCATAGAAAATTTTCAGAAGTTGGTATAAGAGCTGCAGGGGATTGATAGAGTTATGGGCCCAATCGATCCGATGTGTGTTGAGGACCTTTCAAGAAAAGAGAGTTGGGTGAAATGCTATACGCTAAGCGAGAGCCCTGCTTGAGAGCCCTGATGTCAAAATCCTTTTGGTCCTGAACTGCAAATGTAGAGATTCTGTTTCATTAGAAACTCTTAGTTTACTAACTTGGCTTTTGGTCTTTCCATACGGATTTTTTTTTTTTTTTTGTGACCTGAAAGTTAATTATCCTTGATCCCATTTAGACAGCATATAGAAGTTTGGAAGTCTAATGAATGTGACTGCAGAAAGAAATCACTGTTGCTTTTGTATTTAAGTTTCAAGTAAAAGCCATTTTTACAATAAAAGTTCGATCTTGGGCACTCGGGAGTCTCGTTAGAATTTAAGCAGAATTTAAGAAGAAAACGTTCTAACAAAATAACCATGTCAAAATCGGATTCAAGGTTTCTGTAGTAGAGAACGCCTTTTCGGGGATCAATCCAGACCGGGACGACCCAAGAAGGTCGCAGATCGCATACCTATTGGTAGTCATACAAGAAGGTGATAAGATGACCATCGCAGATTTATCCGAAGGATTCCAGGTCAACAGAACCACTATAGAGGAAAGCATTCATGCGCTACGATAAGTGGTAAAGCTGAACGTTTGGGTAACCCATAAACTATCGTACAGAAAGGGGTTCATCTTTCTCGTTAGACTAATGAAGGATTTCTCCAACGGATGGTTACTGGAGATTAAACCGGACATTTTGTAAAAAGGCGAACCATCTGCATCAACTTTAAAATGAGGCATGCATCCACGGAAGGTATTATGTCGGTGTGGAAGGATTCTCATTTAACAAAAAACACTAAATGCGATCTTTTTATGTCATAAATGACAGCGGCTTCAACAAGCGATGGATGATAAATGTCCTTGATAAATCAAGCTTTGTGGAGTCATTTTACACCGATGTAAGATATACACAACTGCAGTTACTCAGCACGAATAAACGGAAATAAAAAAAGCCTCTCCCACCACACTCTCCCGATCCTCCTTCAACAAACTGTCACTTGTTTGAGTCCTTAAAAAACTGCCTGCAAGGAGATAACGACAACACTGAAAAGGATCTTCATATAACACTAGTAAACTTGTTCGAAGGTAAACGGAAAGAATTTCACATGAGTGAGATGGTGAGGTATCCTTTTTCATTTCCAAGTCATAGATAACTATGTCGGTTATATATTAGGTGAAGTTGTAATAAATTAGTGATTGAAAAAAAAAACCTTAAAAACTTTTGCAAGCACCCTACAGATTCCTACATTATACAATAAAAAGTTGTGTTTTAAGCTATGAGTTTGTTTTTCTATTTTTTGGTCACAATGTAAAATAGTTTCGATTTGTCTAAGCTTCTGAGTGAAATTTAATTGTTAATAACCAAAATGGAAGTTGAAAAATGCAAAATTATTGTAAACAATAAACTAATTTTCAAAAGTGAAATGGAGACTGTTCTGATTTGATGGTTTGTTTCGAAGTAGTAGATGGACCGGAGAAGAGATGCGGGGACTGATCTAGAGTAGGCAGCAAGTAAAGATAATAAATAGTCGTATCTGGGTAAATTGTCCTGCGAACTGAGGTCTCGCTTCGTGGATTCTTTGGGTGCATGGCCCACAACAAGCCAAGTTTAGGACGAGGTTACAAGATTTCAGCCAACAGTCGTAATGTCATATCATTTAGCCAGAATATCTTGATACTACTGTATGGAATATTATCGCCAGTCGTTCAGCAACCCTCAATCCAGGAGGTTTATCCAGGTACTATGGAAAACTGGTCAGCGTTATCTGTCTGAGCAGGTCGGCTAGCATACTATCGTAATGGTGCATGGTGCAGAAGGGTGCCAATATACTTAATAGCGTCAGGCAGATCTGACTTCTGTATCTACCAGTATAAAATTTGGAGATCCAAAGTGTAAAATGTTAATTGGTTACAATGTATAGGGTGCGATTGGCAACAAATTTCAACTCGTGTCTAAAGAGATTTCGTATGAGGTTAGGACTATGCAATGCAGGAACTTACATAAGACAAAATATCTAAATTTCAGGCAGAGCTTTCTCATGATAGAATTGAGCCGATTATTGGGGTATGAAAAAATTAATAACAATTTGGAAACAGCTTACTATGAGATAATACGTTTACCCATAGCACTCTGAGGAATCGGCTAACAAAGTCAACTTTATTTGGACAAGATTTTTTGCTGTCTGCTAAGTTTATATTTGCAGATCATTCTGGTCTGAAAAGGACATTGGTCAAGTGTATGTCTCGCAAATGTGCTCTTTACCGAATATAGAGAACTAAGTTTACGATTCTATAAAATTTGAAACAATGAATAAGGTTTTATTACAACAATTGAAAATTCTGCAACCACCCGATTTAGTGGGAAAAGCTTTCCGGCCAAACTAATAAATGTTTTTCATGCAATATAATGTCACCGTCGTCATCGTTAATCATATATTCATCTGGACTTGTGACAACAAGCCAATCATAATTATTTAATTGATTTCCGGATAGGAAAAAGTTAGCGTCCACTGGGCTACGAAAATAAGCCAGACACGAACTAATCAAATGGAATCACATGAGCCTTAACAGTTCTATTTTAAATTCATTTCATGTGATAATGAAATTTTCTCATAATTGTAAATGCAAGCATTCAAATTTTACATATACAATCCGAGCTTATTAAATATTGTTTTTGCAACTATACAATTGTCAAGATATTTTCGTAGTTGAATTTACATAAAACACAAAAAAATTTGAATTGCATAACTATAAGATAGTTGGGTAGGTGTTACTTTGGTGGGCTCAAGACAATAATAGATGTTATGATTTAAATTTTGGCGCGTCTTACCTCACCAAATTAAAATTGTGTTCAAATAGGTTATGGCGAGACGATTGAAAAAACTTTTCATTGTATTTGATTGACTTTTTCTTCAATTTTCAGACCGAGGAATATATTTTGAAACCGAAAAAACAAAAATTATACAAATATGTTTCATGCTCAGAAAATGGGCTGTAGCAACCTTGCTGATGATTGATAAAGTACACACACAAGTGTTGATTCACGTACAAATATTCATGTTGGTCTCATTAATTTTATTTTATTTTCTCATCAATCTAATGGTCTTATCAGGAATTTTCTTTTTTCTTTTCCACTCATGATTGTTTGAGATTATTATTAGGATCAAATGTGAAATCCATACGCAGTAGATCAACTAAGGTACGGAATAGAAATATTGAGACATATTATCCCCTCGATTTGCGCAGCTTAAACAATTTACAAGCGTTTGAAAATTATTTATGATAAGTTTCGGGTTGGCCCTGATGAAAATTGATGCAATAAATTACCAATTATCACTTGCAATTTTCTAACAACAATAAAATCAGTTGCATTTCTTAATCTTGACTTACTAGATTCAATTCGTCTACAACTCACTTTTTGAGCATGACCTTAATGAGTAAATTTTATTACGAATAATTCGGTCAGTACTAAAAAGGTTTGCCATTAAAATTTACGTTTTCATTGTAAATGTAATGATTTTTAGTTGCAATTAAGTGCTTACGCAAGAACGCAAATAAATTATCACTTGTTCGAAACGTTAAACTCATCATATTCAATGATCACACATGCGTGAAATTATTAAAAGAATTTATTACTGTTTATTCCCCTATCAAATGTTGCAATGAAAATAACACCACACATGTAGTGCGACCAATTCGACTAATGTGTAACATATTCTATTCAGTACTATGTTAATACAATCGTTTGCACTTGAAGAAATCTTAACCTCATGTGTTCATATAAGTCAAGGAAGAATTTGAAAGGTATTTCAAATTTAACGTCATATGCTAACATATTTCTCCTTACTCCATCGGCAGATTCTGATACGTTATCCCATGACCAAAACAACATATCAAAAAAAACGGAAGGTCAGTTTTACCACTTACCATCGCTGTGATATATTACAGTATTTTCATACGATGGAAAATAGTTTTGATGTAGCTCTCAAGTAAAAAAATTCAACATGTCCTAGAAATTCCCAATTTCAATCCTGAAAAGCAGAAGTCAGTACAAACTTTCCTCTGAGAAAAAAACTAATCCGAAATGCAGGGATGAAAACCAAAAAGCGTGAAAACGCATAACAAAACGAAAGGGTTCGAAGCATGACAAAACCTCAAGCAAGGATGTTTGTCATGAGCTCCTGAGGCCAGACGATTTTCCAAGAAGACATTAAATTTGGTTTGGTAGGAAAGATGAAATTGAGGAAAAGGAAAATGGCTTATTCTTTCAGTAGAACGGGGATAGGGCATGTGCAAAACACCTTCAAACGGCGAACTACCAAAAGTAAGATCGAAAGTCATGAAAAGGAGGCAGGATCTGGTCTTTAATAGATACTGTTTCAAAATTGCAGGGATCCCCAAGAAAGGCTTAAAGAAGGTTACTTAAAGAAGGAAAAATATAGGAAGGATTTAATATGGAGCGACAGGGACCCATTAAACTGCGGTTTAGAGTCTTAAAGGCAGCCTTGTTTGTGAACCCATTGGATACCGGGAATCATGCAAAAGTATCTCGAAAAATAAGGAGTTCTCCCTAACCGTATGACATTCAAGCTATGATAGAATCCGTTTTCACTGCCAAAATTTGCTTGACCATACAGCAACGACCAGAAGCAAGGCAATGTTTCGTAATGTAAATAGCTCAGAAGGTCCTAGTCGAGAAAGCAATTACAGCCAGTGAAGGACTACTGATGTTCAGTCTATGGAAGACATCTGGCATTTCAACAGCTTCGAGGATTTAAAAGAGGAAGAGGCGGCCATAAAAAAGGATTTGTAAACCGTACTAGACTTAACGTACTTATAGTGAAACTGACCCAAGAAAATAGCCGGGAGCAATGGATAGTTCTGATTGAAGTTCCTGGCAAAAAAAATTGAAATAAATCTTAAATAAAGAGCAAAATCGGAATGATCTGCAAAGTCTGGCAAACTTCCTCCCTACTAGTGATTGTCACTTAATAACGGCAAGAAGAACATGTCCTGCCCTCGATTACCTTAATATAAACTTCTTGTTTTACGAATAGAGCAAGCTAGGAAAGTATTACAGTTGCAAATATCCTCCTCTCTTCAGCGTAAGATAAGTTAATATCTCGTTTAATGACCATACGAGTGGGGAAGTTCGGAACAAACCTTAATCAGGTAATATATGGATATTCGATTGAGTGCACCTTTTAGATGACCTCACACCACTGAAGCTCCATAAATATCCTGCTTAAATTTAAAGAGAACATAACAAACGGCTGGCACCGGCTTAGTAAATCTCAATGGCACTAATACTCAATGGCTGATCTTCGCCACATTATGTTTGAGATCAATAATGCAGCTTCTTCGCACTGTTCTTGGATGAAATATTGGGAGAGCTTATGCATGAAAGTTCGCTGGAAATTTCACAGGAGACAAACAAGCTCCTGGGAAACTCGTAGGGTGGCGTAAGGTAATAATTTGAAGGCCTGGTGGTTTGAACTTAGGATGCTTGTCGCAAGCCCATCATACGGAAACTTGCGGTGTCGGTCCAAAATACCTGATGTCAAAATAAATCGGTTGACAGCAAATGAAGTGTCAAAAACCAGCAATAGGAGCACCGAAAGCATATGTTTGAGGTAAAGCATTGGCTAGGGCAGAAGAGTTAAAGTCTACCAAAAGAAGCATAGAAGGTTACTTTCTTCACAGCATACAATGCCACTACTTTATGCTTCAGGTGAAGCTCCAGCAATATTAAAGGCTGAATTTGCGATCCTGTAGAGGATGCCTGATCAATCATGAATCAATCATTCAGTGACAAATTTAAGTTAATTGGCATGGTTACTGCTGTATTTGAAACATAAACATCCAACCTCTTTTTATTTTGTGCAATGTTTCGTGAGATATGCCATGAGAATTGCAATTTTACAAGAGTCTTTTTCAACTAAGCTTCGTTTTCTTAGGCATCATGAACGCAATAAATGTTAGTTTTAGGAATCTGGTAGTATCATTTGTGTACAATATTCGATTTTTCATTGCAACCATTAAAGCTGAGCTTGTAGCACACTAAAATTTTAAATGTCACCAAATTTGGTATCATACCGTTTTAAAAAATACTTGGCTGTCAAAATGCTTGTTTTTGCTTTAGTTCTGTCAAAAAATTCCCCAGATGCAATTGCGAAATCGTTATCGGACCACTCATGTTAGAAGATTCAAAGAAATAGCCATGAATGATGTCTAGGAAGTGAAAGTACCTGCATTTTATACAATTGTAGAATATTGAATTGCAGAATCAATATTTGTTTAGAAAATTATAATAAAAAAAATATAATATGGAGGCTTAACAGTCCCAGGTATCGCATTGAACTGTTTATAAAATTGTTGTTTTTTTTTTAAATTTGTAGCATCGAAAAAATTTTGATTCAACCAGTCATCAACTGTGCAACACAAGACCAACGTCCTCTGACTTTTTTTTAAAAAAAGTGTCCTCTATACAGATTTTGACAAGTGTTAAACATATGGTATCAAAGTGTCAGAGTCACGTCAAGTCATGCAGGGATCCGATTGGAAGTGATGCGAATGCAATGCTGTCTATTGAAACGAGCATGGCAGAAGACGTTAACAAATTGGAGAAAACATTTTGAAAGATGGCAGTTTGAAGAAAAAAGAGCATTTTAAAAATAGCTTGATTCTTTGAAATCTCAACATCATGTTTACATCTGATTATGAACTCCAAAGATGTGAGTTCCTTTGCAATTGACTGCAAACGGACATTACTAGAACGTTTGTAAATTTCAAGGAAAAAAGGCAGCAAAATATGACAGTTACTTATTTGCACGGCAATGCAGTCGTATACAAGTTAAACTTTGATAGCTATTATACAAGTAACGGGCCTCAAACTCCGGAGAAATCCTTCCTTTGGCTCAGATATCGGCTCAAATATCATTTCGAGTACTTATTGGCACAAAAATAAAATCGTATACAAGTGCAAATTTCAGTGGCGATTGTTTCTTTCAATGTATATAACTTTATGTTGGTCCCACTTTTTAATATTAGCTATGGTGACAGCTGTCATGTGTTCTATGGTTGGTCTGGTTTGCCATTTTATCATGGATAGGTTGACGCCTAAAAAACGACTGAAAATTGATTAGATTTATTTCGCCAAAAATAATTTTTTTTAATGTTTTTCAATATTATGGTCGACATAACCGTCCATCAGAACAATTCATTCAGTTTACCATGGATCTTTTCTGCCCCATATTTACTCTCACTAATAAGACGCAACCAACCAGATGTCGCTCAGTGTAGAAAGAAGGAACCACAGCAGCTATAGAGCCTAGCCTAGTATCAGTAAAGTCTCCAATAAGGCCAAGTGAGCCATTTGTCATCGGGCGTAAACCTTTGCCCACCCACATATTGGCAGATTTGACGGAAGCATCTTGGCTTACGGGCTTAAAGCATCCAACTCGTACAGAATTTAATACTAGACGAACAACGGGCACAGTGTATGAATCGAAAAAAAAAAATGCTGCATACCATGCTGCAAAACTTTTTTTAACAATGAGGCTCATTACCGGTTGAATGGCTACGTCAACAAAAAAAAAACTGCTGCATTTAGAGTGAGAAGCAAATACAGGCATTTGTCTTAACACTGTTCTATCCAGAAAAAGTCACTTTTTAGTGTGCTTTATGACCCAGTTGAATCATTGGTCTATATGTCTCCAAAAGTTATGTTGAGAATAACATTACAGTCAATTGTGACCACTATATAGCTATGATCAATGACTTTGACTCTGGTTTCATCTAGATGGCGCGACATGCCATACACCTCATGCAACCATCGACTTATTGAAAGAAGCATTGGATGAGCGCAATATCTCGTTTTCGATTTGTGAACTGGCTTACAAGGTCTTGTGATTTAAAATCACTAGAATATTTTTTGGCACGGCAAATCACTCGTCTACGCCGACAAGCCCAAGATGCTTGGCCATCTGGAAGACAACTTTCGCTGTGTTATTGTTATTACCGTGTCAACAATTGGTTAGAGTAGTGGAAAATTAGACTTCACGTTTGGGCTTCCTCCGCACTAGTCGTGGCGTTCATAGGCTCACAATCATATTCAAAACAAAATGTTAGAAAATTATCATTCGAATAAAGCCTGACGGGGGAAAAAGAGCTACAGTCTTCCCAGTAAGACCAATCAATCAACGTTAGACATATTTTTGGCGTTTGAAAGATGAAGACGTTCATCGATTTGTTAATGAGTGTGGATTAATTGGGATAACCAGCACCAAAAGTGTTTTGTATTCCTGGCTCTGAAAGCCGTCAAAATTTATGACATGTATCCTAAGCCAAAGAAATTCGTAAGATTTTTGAAGAGAATTAAATTTTAAATGATAATGCATAATATTTTACATTCCGTTGCCTGAATTCCATGAAAAATAAAATTTTCATGGAATCATAACATAAATTATTAAAAATCGAAAAAGTAATAAAATATAACCATATAGTAAAGTACCATACATAAAAAAAAACAATTTTTTTCTGAAACTAATACTTTAATACTAAGGTTATCCTAGTAAGGCCTATACTGTCCAATATCAGTCAACAACTTAAGCGAGCCCTTTCCGAGGGGCCAGTGTTGACCAAAGGATTAAACAACTGCGAACAAGCACAAACTTAAATATACTAGCCCAGAAAATTGACAACAAGTCTATAGGAGATCGGCAATTCAGATGAACTTCGTATCTGTTCGATCAAAAGGATGAATTTTGTGAAAGTTGGTTGATTGCGTGAAGTATAAGTTCAAAGTGCGAAGTGAAAAACAATTAGTTTATAGTCTGACTTCTCCTTTCTTCGCAGTACCTCAGCTCTTCTCGGACCACCGCTTCCAAAAACCGTCTATCTCCAACTGGTTGGACCCATTGGCCGCATCCTCCAGTTTAAAAATCCAGGCACCAATTATTTGGCCATGTTGACTGGGTCGGACTAGATTTTTCTTGGCTACTCCACTAGTCTCTCTACTGATCTTTCTCCGAATATTTTTTAAGGTACCCCATATATGTCCATACAATTCACATGCCCAGCAATCTTGAATTCTTTCTATCTTTCGCCTCGTCATATGTATCTGACAGTTGATGGTTATATGGTTCGCTTCTCCTTTCGCTCTAGCACTCCGCATTAGGACCCATCTCTTGAAGGTCTTCAGTATATTTGTGGGAGCTTGAATAAAATTTCATGTTTCAAACCCGTCCACGGGCGGTTGTTAACGAGCGTGGCAGGAGGTTGATGACAGCCGCATAGGCCTTGCATGTTTATGGTAAAGTTTGCTCCTGTCGTCTCGTGTAATCGTCTGCAGCTTGGTTGCTTTCCAATTACGTATTTCATAGACCAATTTTATAAATAGGGATCAGTGCGGCTCCCGTAAAAGTGCGGTCAACGGAGGTGTCTAGGTTTTATTGAAAGTTGAAGATACTCCGCGTGGACTAAGACTGAATTCGAAAAAAAAAACATATAATTCTCAGAATGCCCTTGCAATCTGCTAAATGCGTCATAAAATCGTTTGTTTGTTTAAACAAAACATAGAAATGCTGATATAACTAAAAGGATCTGGGTGCAGTTTTCAGAAAAAAGGAGGGTTCAGCAAAGATTACATTCTCTCTCATGCAGTCCATATTGAATATTCGAATTTATCGTATCATTTTCGGAGCCCGGAGAGGATAGTAGCTACTGACTCTTGTCCTTAACTTGATGCGCCTGACCGAGCTCTATTCCTTGCGACCCTGTGAACTAGAATCTGTAAGCTTCTGTATGAGTGTTCCTACAGGTGATCGCAAAGCCAGGACAACAAACTGTCCATAAGCGATCAAGCCATTCTTTTGTAATCTGGACTCAAGTTAAAACATCAGACGAGTGGTAACAGTCGTTTTTTACGTCGATTTCTTTGAAAAACGAATTCTGGGAATTGGATGACATGATTAAGCGGGGGAAATGCTGAGGACAATAACAATATGTGTTTTGTTTTCAAGCTCAGGATGAACACGCAACATCGATTCTACCTAGAAATATCGACCAAATTTAGAATTCCTGTTAAATATCTCAGCTTACGTACTTAGACGACTTTTGCTTGAGATGCACATACTTATGGCAGACGTTGGTGGTTTCCAGACCAATATTTACGATCTTTTGACGTCAAGCGCTATTGACGATCACCTGGCAATTCAATGTAAACACTTACAATGTCTTCCGAAGTAATATCACGTACTACCAAAGAATATAACATTGAAGCCAATCGACCTGGAACGTGTGTCAACTAACGTAGAAATTTCGTTTTAAATTTAAATAACGTTTGCGCGTACAAATATTTAGCATGTATCATATCATTTTCTTCATGTGAAACAGCCTGATAAGCCGCCATAGAAGCATATGAAGGTCTATTGATATCGCATCCTCATTTCGCAATCCATTAATCTTCATCCCAATCACAACGAATTCATTCATTCATTTCATTTTTTAATCTGGCTCGAGCGGCGTCACAGCTCAGGTGAAAGATAAAATTTTTACACCTGTGAAACCACACATTGAACGTGACACACATTGAATATATGTACGAAAAAGTAAGATTATTTTCGTTGACCTTGTAATAGATCGATACACGGTTCGTGACAAATATTGTTATTATGCACTCACTTCTTTGATCGCGAAGTGAATTCAAGGTCGGCGGCGTTTATATCTTATTCATTTGGTAGACCAAGTAGTAGATATAAATCAGAATAATTTATCATGCATCGAAGACATTCGATGTAGGCTTAAAGCAATCGATTAAACGTTTTTATCAGAACTTTAGGACAATCAATGAATGGAATAAACCATGCATGGCGTGTGGTATGAGGCGCGCGATTGAGCGGGGACAGATGGAGATTTATCAATATCAAAGTGCTATACGTGTACGCTCCTCCGGCACCTGCAATTTACCACCACTTGTCTTTGTATTTACATTATTTATCAATCCAATGGAAGACAAATATCACGAGTGGCCTTTTACGCCGTCTCATGTCATTCTTACTGTTTACAATCGAACTTTCTCTTCAGCCAACCTGTATCGTTTTCTTGGATCCGCGTACCAACATAGGCTCGAGAATGCTCCATACGTACTTATATGTGCATTTACCGTCCTGTTTATCATCTCGCTCTGATGATATTGAACCAATAAAAGTCCGTGATAGGTGGGATACAGTAGCTGTCGAAAGTCTTGGTGTCTGTCTGATGTGCGGTTCTAGCGGTCCAGGAAGAGGAGGCTTGTAACGGGTCAGGTTCAGTACCCTTTGTAGATTCTTCAATTGATAAGATGTCCTTCTTTCGTCAGAGCACCATTTTGGCGGATTTAGAACGTTTTATTACTATGAAATTCAAAGCATTATGCGTTCATGTCAATAAAATAAAATATTTCAAAGAAATTTGTGGAGACAAATGAAAACATGATTGTCATTGGTGCAACAGCCCGAATTGTGTCTCCCTGCATAATCAAGATGGAAACAAACTAAATTACGTGAAGTTCGTAAGGATAAGTTGTTCTTGTTTACATTCAAGCAATTGTTTTTTATTAAATAGTGCCCATCGTCACGGATGGATTCACTTTACACAGCAGCGATGTGAAAATAATTGCTCCTTTCTCGAAGTTCAACATAGCTAGCACGTCAAGGGAGCAGAGAGAGAGAGAGAGAGAGTAGGGAAACTGGAAATACAATTTCGAAGGAAATATAGGAAGTAATCGAATCGAATCAGCAATGGAACTTAGTTTCTAGATTATTTTTTATACAATTATAAATTTATAGCACCGTTTTCCATTTGACAGTTCTCGTATTCAACTTCAGGTAGGCAATGAAATTCTGGTTGAGTTAAAACACAAATGGTCTAGTAGTTAAGTGCCTGCGCTTTTTTATGAATTGAGTTTTTTAATATTCCTGATGGCGTTGAATTATCTGGCTACGAATGGTTAAAAATCTAATTAATTATCTGGTTAAGTTCTCCTCTTTCTAAAAAAGAGAAATTTGAGAAACAGAAGTCTAAGGTAACTTCCTTCCGCAAAATTATGAATGGAAAAGTTTAATATAGACCCAGTGCAGAATGACTTCAACAAGGCTTGCCAAATGTTACAAGTTGAGTTAATATTAGGTTTGAAAAAAAGTATGAAAAAGGTTCACTGAATGGAAGATAAAGGGTAAGTAATAATGTCCAAAGCTATAAAACACAAAGATTTCTGCAAAAATTTATTTTTCTTTCTGAATGTATTCTGCCTAAGTTCTAATACCTTTATTGGATCTTTAAATTAATCAACAAAAAAAAAACAACATAGAACTGCTTCCTCTTAGTCATCGGAACAGATCAGGAATGCGCTTTTCACCTCTTTATCACTGAAAAAAGTACCCTCTGCAATAATTCGTTTGTTCTCTATTTTAATTTTGAAAACAACAACCAAGACTCTTCTTCCTATACTCAGCATAAATTTTTTGACCCACTCTCGAACAAGGAAGGATATGAAATGATAGACATCGCAAAAGCATTTTTTAGGTGTATTATTACTGATGAATTGTTATATTGCACACATTTGGAAAGGACCCAACCATTGCTATTAGAAATTACCATCGTACTTATGCGAAAAAGTGAAGGGTGAAAATTTATAAAGTTAGCATGCATAAGACCATCTTATATAGATGTGATGTAAATAAGATCATAGGCTTCAGAAAAAACTTAAAACAGAAGCTATACCGATTATTAATACAATTGAGTCAAAAGAAACCCAACATAAAGCCAGCGTGCTGGACGAACCTGCTCAACCCTTTGAATTCATCTCAAAATTTAGCAGGTTAATGGTTTCCCATCATGGTTTTAACAGTGTCCTTGAGTACCTCATCATGAACTACTCAATAGGCAACATGGGAACTTATATACCAAATTCAGTTGAGTAATAGCATACTCTGATAACATCAATATAATGGATCTAGCTTCAGCTAGGAATTTGTCAATCAGCAAGCAAATAAGTCACGTTTAGCTACTAGAAAATCAAGGCCTTTTGCATGCGTTTTGATTTTAAGATAGAAAAGTTTCACTCAATCATAGGCTTGTCAAATGAATCCTTACCCAAACTTTTGGAAAAATAATGAATATTTTGCACCGCCGCGTGTTAAGTTATCTTTTGGGACCTGCAAAAGACATATCAAACTGACAAATCCATTCCAACCACAAGTTCTCTATGATCAGCCACCGATCAGCCACATAAACTCGATGAACGAAAAGCAACATGCAAAATAATTCAGGCAAAAGAGGACACAACAGTCACAACATCCATCTGGAAATCAAACTTCTGACAAAGAGGAAGAAAGAAGTTCGAAGAAGAGCTAGGAGCGCTGGTGATTCTAGATTGAGAACAAAAGCAAACCAGCTGACGGCCCGGGCTCGAGACCAAATATGTGAGTTTAACAGCCGTCTATGGGTCTTGGAAAGTCTAAAGCCAGGAGATGCGCTATTGTGGAGACTGGTCAAATACTTCAAAAAAAAAATAAATAATTATTAGGTCCTAACGTCGACATGTCACAATATGAGGAAAAGGACAGATGATAAAGAGATGAAGACAGATGATGAAGACTGACAGAAAGATGAACCCTTTGCAGACACTGCGGAAATTCAATTTCGAGAATATCTTGCTGAAACAGAGTACATCCTCTAAAAGGTCCTGGTAGGAATCTCAGTAGAAACGAAACTACGCATTAAATCAGAAGAAAAATATGTTATGCGGCCACTCGATGTGATGAAGAAGATATGATATAACCAAAGACATGATATAATTAGTAAACACAAACAAAGCACCAGGATACTACATACAAACAAAAACAATGATGCTATGGCTCTCAGAAAATCAAGTACAGAACATTATGTAACCACTCCGACGAATGAGAGGCCAATTAGTCTTCTCTCAGCGCTAATAAAACTAGCGTAAAGAACCTTGCTCAATCAGCTAAATAAAATAATTGAAGGAAATCAACTCCTTCCTGATACGCAATATGATTTCTGAGCAGCATACTCTAAAACAACTCCAGCTTACAAGGATGGTCTAACACATTTGAGATGGTCTGAATTGTAGAAAGTCAACAGCTACAGCTTAGTTATGTTTGGCATAGCTTTGTCAAAATATGGAATGCTGGACTTATTTATTAAATCTATGTACTCGAAATTTCTCTTCCTTTGACTTTGATTATCTAACCATTTTTATAAGATAGAATATCTCGTGTCAAAAAGTCAATCATTTTTACGATGTCCAACTGATTCAAGTTGGGATTCCGCAAGGATCACCCATGTCCTTAATTTTCTTAACTCCTATAAAGCGGATATGCTTCGTCTGCCAACCAATGTTCAAACATATGCTGATGACACGTGTATCTTTTACTGAGTCAGACAAGTCTTCACTTCAAAATTGTAAAGCTCTATTAACGTTATCCTGGGCCATTTCAATAAATGGAAGCTTACCCATACGTTCAACCTTACTCATCGTGAACAAAGAGGACATAAAATACTAACCCAAAAGCTTAATTCTTTGGACTTCTATTCTTCGACTGAAAAACTAAACTGAATGCAGCATATAGGTACAAAATAACGACAATGCATGAACATTATCAAATCTCTAACGCTGCTCCTGAACAAAGGCCAGTTAAACAATAAGAACAAACCTCTGATCTACAACCATGTCATAAGACTGACAGTACTATGCGGAAATACCATACTGAACAAAACGACCTAGACGAACAAAAAAGGATTCAAGACCTTCTAGACGAAGAAGGCTAAACAAGGACAACAAGGAACAAAGTAAAAATTGAATCTTCCAAATTCCATGGTTCGTTAAAAATATTGTCTTACAAGCAAACATTAAAGCAGACACCATTGACAAATGCATTATTCGTGACAAAGCACTGCACTTATTTGACAACTTCAATGAACACTAATATGGGGTCCCTAAGATATTTACTTTAGGAGATGAAGATGAGATGAATAACCTTATTACAAAAAAAAATTTATTTATAAAAATGTAAAAATTTGCAAAAATGTGAAAATAAAATTCTAACTATTTTTTTGACATATTCATCCCGTAGGTAATTTTCACCCACAAAGACAAAGGAGTGCAGGTGTTACATCTAACCAACTCCAAATAGGACCAACGAAGAAAGACCAGCTGTCACTTTGAGTAATATGACACCATTTGAAGAGTCGATAGCCAAGTAACCAGATCTGAGCTTATTCAAAGTGTTTGACAGTATGGTAATAAGGTGATGAGAAGGCTAACGAATTGATTTTAGTAGGATATGCAAGTATTGTTGAAGGGTACAGATAGCGAAACCCTAAAATTAGAGAAATTATTACGGGAAGAGATGATATAATTATGAAGAAAGAAGATTCGGACGCACCTCAAGTGACAAAAATATTTAAAAAAAAAAAGGATATAGATAGATATAATCACAGGAAAAGAAGAAAGTTGATCGGAGAATAAAATTAAGAATAAAAAAAAACCAAAATATATCTGTCACTTATCGAGGCTCTCGATAATTCGTATCGCTCGGTTAGTGGAGCCAAAAATTGGCCCATCACAGAGAATTCATCAGTCGAAACATCAAAAGCGTTTCATTATGTCATGACGTTTGTTCGTTAATTACAAGAGCATTGAAAGTATTTAAAGTTTTTAATTCGTACTACTCATCTTTCTGAAAAAATAAGCATTCCATTTGAATTTCAGTTTTAATATTCAACATAGCCTGTAGTTTGTCTTGATTCCAACTTTATGATTGGATCCGTTTTTCTTTATATTACTTTTTCTGTTTTGTATTTCTATAACGTGTTTGAAAAATATAATCGCTGTTTTTTTTTTTATTTAATTTTGGTTGAAATCGATCGTAAGCATTAAATGGCAGAATATTAACATTATTATCTCAATACGTTGCACGTTTCTAGCTATGTGGAAAATTTTTCTATTTTATATTCAACTTCTTTGTATAGGACAAAATAAATAGGACAAAGGGGTCTTCGTTATAGTTAGCCTCGCAATATCAAATCACTGGACGTATGGGTGTTTTCGGATTCCATTACAGGTTCACTCTCATATTGCCGTCTTGTTGCAGTATAAATAGTAGTAGTAGTAGTAGTAGTAGTAGTAGTAGCAACAGAAGTAGTAGCAGTAGAAGCAGTATGAGTAGTAGTAGCATGGGTATTACCTGTAAAAAATAGTTTTCGAGGATTTTCAAGAGATGGCGTCACTGACATTAAATCTAATCGGACAATATTGCAACCAACTTCAGTTTGAAGCCTCATCATTAGGCTTTCTTTTCGTATGTATAATTTCTCTGAAGTTTACACCAAATAGATTTTCAATGCTTCAAATATGAAAAAAAAAAAATATATAATGAAATACAATTTGCTTGTTGCATTACGTGATTGCTTTCATTTGAAGATATCTGCAGCTGAAAGTCGTCGTTTGCTTCATAAAGCCTATGGTGATCATGTTCCATGGAATTCCACCCCTGAGTACAGGTTTCGACGTTTTAGAATTAATTATTTAATACCGGTGATAAAAAGCATGAAGGACGGCCAGAAAAGTTTGAGGATGCCGCGTTGGAAGCTCTATTGGTTGAAGACTCGTGCCAAATGCAAAAAAAAACTCACACAAGCATTGGAAGTTAGTCAACAAGCCAAATCTGTTCACTTAAAAACCATGAAAATGATCCAGGAGGTAGGATATTGGGTGCCGCATAAAGTGATGCCAAGAGACGCCGAAAGCCGTTTTTTCACTTGTGAACAGTTGTTATTCTTCAGCATGACAATGCTTGAACACCTGTTGCAAGGCCAGTCAAAACATACCTTACAACGATTAAATGGGAAGTCCTACCCCACCTCCCGTATAGCCCGGACATTGCCCCTGCCGATTTCAATTTGTTTTCGTCGATGACGCAAATCCTTGAGGAACAGCGCTTCCGCTCTCTTAAAGGAATCTAAAATTGGATCGAACGTGGATAGCATCAAAAGATGAGTCGTTCTTTCAACGAGGAATCCGTATGTTACCAGAAATATGGGAAAAAGTAGTGGCTAGCGATGAAAAATACTTTGAAATATAAATTCGTAGCAAATTCTAACACAATAAAGCGTTGAACTTCAAAAAAAAATCCTTTGAATCTTTTTTGTACAGGTAAAGGTAGTGGTATAAGTCATTATGGTAGTAGTAACAGTAGGGGAGGTGCGATAGTAGAAGAGTTTACAATGTAAGTATGAGATTCAATGTTGTGAAGTCCACTACTACCACTTCTACTGCTACGACTGTTACTACTCTTTCTACTACTTCTACTGCTGCTAATACTCTTAAAACTAATTAAAAGTTACTAAAATAATATTGAAATTGATGATGGCAAAATGTATGCATAAAAAAGTTAAAACACCCAACGCCGAACGTTTACTCTGAAGTGCCTAAAGCTTTTTAAAACATATTTAAATAAATACATGAATACTAGATAAATGTTTCTTCGGCATATTTTTCATCGGCAATGCTGTATATAATTTATTAGAATTAATTTGACCTTTGTGAAGAAGCGAGAGCAGCCGCGGCTAGTATTATTACATTCATAAGTCCTGGGAGACTGCGGCAAGTGCATTCAATACATTCAATGCAATTTAAAGGCTTACACCACCAAATTCTGGTAAATAAAAGACAAATAGAAGTTGATTCACAAAAGTATAATCGAATTAAAATATAGCGTGGTGGGAATTTCCCTGCTTTGAGCTACAAAACGACCCCAAAAAAATTGCATGTCATTCACTGTATTAACTTCACAATCACAATCGAGAAATACAATGTCTCATCAATTATGTGACATACTTTAAGAATTACATATGCTAGCACAAAGCTCTACCGCATGTTAACACCGATACTGCCATCATGAGACGTGTGGCAGTAGCTTGGGACATTTATTGGAGACATAAATCGTTGATAACGCAAGTTAGGAGGGTGAAAACGTTCGTGGTAGCTTTTCAATGAGCTTTCGCAATTATTCTCGGAAGATTTTAATGTTGACATAGAAAAGTTGGTGAAATACTTAAGGGATGCGTTGCAGCAATTCATATGTGAAACGATTATTTGAGTGCATGTGTATTTATGGTGGTGGAAAATAGAAAGTACGATAGACTAAGAACAGACTGCACAAATAAATTTCATTCAATAAAAGGTAAAAGCTAAACAAATGAGAATGAAAATAATAAATGATTATAATAATTAATTTTTTTCTATAAATATGGACATTATTTGCGCCGTATCATAGACCAATTTACAAACCGGAGGGAAATCCTCCCGAAAAAAGCAGAAGTATCTTTTTCATTTAGTCCTTGATGATGAAATGTTTCATAAAATAATCTTTAAATCAAAAAATTAATTAATTTTAATTATTTCATTTTTACAAATGAAAATTATCAATAATTAAGTTAATAATTATGTAATTTAACTAACTTAAAATTTGAAATTGATTTAAACGGAAATTATTTGAATAAATTTAATGGAATAGTTCCAAGGATTGAATTCATTAGAAAGTGTTTGGGCTTATAACATGACTTACCTGGATTCGTATTATCATCTTGCAGGTGATGCTTTAATTGATGCAAATGGGCATAGAAGTGATGATGATGCAGGACACATGCTAAATCAGTGCAGTTTAACATGACTTTAAATAGAATTTAACTAATCCTGTAAAGAAGAAAAATACCTCATAAAGTATTGAATATATATGTTTGTTGCATTTATTTCTAATGAAATTATTTTGGTGAAATTTTATTTGCTGAGGTCAATCGTTAATGTATCCAAGAAAGTTTAATTTCAATTATACAGCACTGTTGTTGTTATGTTTTTGATGCATTTGTTTTTATAAGTATAAATCTGACTTGACAAATTTTCAGTAAAAATAAATTTGAAACAAAAACGCAATCAACCATGCGTTCCTTTATGATTGTATGATTGTCCTAAAACAGTACAAGCAATGCTTACAATTTGGTTCGTGCAAACTCAAATTCTGTAACTTCAGGCTATTAGTAATAAGGCAGGAAACAGGATAAAAACCTAATCTTCCCACGCGCGCTCTCGCAACCATTATACGAGCGTGATACACCATTTGCCATTAGACGAGAAGTTCCATACATTCACCCTTAAGATTGGTCTAAAGATGCCTCAGATGAGCTATAACTTACAATCATTTATACGTCTTCTCATTTTGGCTACTGGTGGATTCGTTGGAAGGCGAACGGAAGAGGGCAAACCAGGACTATCCCTGTAATTGAAATCCAATTCTGTTTTGAGACCCAAAATGGGTCTCCATGGGGACGTTGAGCTGCAAGGGACGCTCTTAAGAAGGCATGAATTTTCTTGGTCTTACCTGCACAAGATTGACAGGTCATGGTCCTCTAATTGCGTGTTCTGTACCGGAGAGGTGGATGTCGTCTGTCACACATTCTTCTTTGGCAATAGTGGAGTAAGCCGAACTATGATCTTTTCAGCAAAATTTTAGAGCTCTGGCCAGAAACGATGGTCGTAGTACAATATGCTGGATCAGTCCTGACACTCAATAACGCACACTGTTGGGCCGGGAGGCATTGGGGATGGAAGGATCCTTTTCGAGCACTTCCTTTCCGTCTGACAAAGTGGTTTTGGTAATCTAAAGCCGCCTCTAGGAGGAGGAAAACCGTGCACAACCAGATGTTATGTGTCAAAAAGTTCCAATCTAGCTTCTCAGGTTAACAGAAGAGGTGTTTAGTGGATAGTCTATAAGCTTTGCATATCTGGGAGTCTCACAATCAGGGCATAAATAGCTTTCACCTCCCTACCACAAAATATGGTTCCCCATATTAGATTGGGTCAACTAAAATTTATTTATGATTAAATTGAAATGGGACCTTGTAAACGTAAAGTGCATTATTCCATTCCTCTTGGAATGTAAGATTTTTGAAAAAATTCTATGGCTATAAGTTATTATACCTGGAAACCCTACATACTGGCTGGCAATTCTGATATTGGATTGCTGCTGGCAATCCTGAAATCTAGATTATAACGAGTCTTGCGCCATAAATCCAAGGACATTAATTATAAGTGTCAATCCTGGTAGATGCCAATAATTCAGAGTTATTTTTATAGTGGATAGGGCCCACTGTCTCACATGCCTGACGTCAAAATCATAAATGGGGGCGTGTATGCGATCCGCATTAGTATCATTTGACGTCATTTTTGGACATTTTTCGGTTAAGCCTTTTCAAAAAAAAAACAATTTATTTTCGTCTCATTGCCACTCTTAAATGGAGAAAACCACTTGCGAAAATTTCACTTCACCGGGTCACCAAAAACTTTGAATCGTCCATCATAATCGACTTCTACATTTCAGCCTTTGCTAGTTTGCCAGTCTACTTTCAAAAAGGACCCCATAAAACTGTGTCACTAATAAAACCTTAAAACCTCATAAAACGGTGTAACTCTCTACCTTTAACCATATTATGTGTATTATTATACAAAAACAACGCATCGGAGATTGACTGGAGACATTCCCCCTAGCCTTCCTTGCCATAGGAACTATAACGCTCAAAATTTGATTGACATTAAATGCAAGATAAACAAAGCCTTAAGGTTAACATACTTCTTAAATTGACATTACCCATTCAATCGATCCAAATAATAATCATCTAGCGAATGCGGTCTTCCAGTAAACCTGATGTCTATATGTTTGTTTTTGACGTATGATTTGCGACTTGGACCATTATCTATTTGACCAAATCAATCCTTCGATGTAATTTACTACAATCATTTACTACACAAAAAACAGTCTTCAAAAAAGTTCCATGCGGCGTCAACTGCTAAAGAGTTCAATAAGACTGAAAAGTAGTTTTACCATCATGCTTTCAAATAAAAGGTTGAATACAACAACGTCAAATTTGGAACAAACTGAAGTAAGCCATGGCGCAGTGAGTTAGCGCGGAAGAAGAACCAAAAGGATATGTTGGGGGGCGAAGTAACTGCGCAATATATAAAAGCGAAATAATTGGATAAACGATAAAACTGAGAATCCTTTAGAGAGAAAAAATAGACCTACATCGATTTTTTGTAAGAATGAAGGAAATCTAGGATGATCTGTGACGAGTAACGGATAACCTGCTCTATGGCAGGCCAGCTTAACAAATTAGAAAATTTGATGAAAGGACCTGGAGTAATGATAGACAATGAACAAAAAAATAGAGGACTGATCAACTTGAGACGTGGATCAGAAACCAAGCACGACTTATGGAACCACGAGACTAGTTCGATCATCCCCAAAGACAAAAGCTCTAAGGATAGTTTGGCTTGCTCTTTTACAAAACCCTTTAATTCAGACAAAACTCAGATAACAGAAGACACGATCAATCTGTCCTCTAATCTTTTAGGTACAGCCGACTCTGAGGATGTCGATTTCACAGGGAAAATAATAAAACGTCGGTCACAAAGAAAATGCCAACAGAACTTATATAATATAATATGGTGATAGCAAAGCTCGAAACGTCATCTTTCAATTGATCTAATGCATTTCGGTTTAAAAACAGATTCCACCGAAACGGTACCATTAAAATGGAGAAGGAGAGAAGGAGGAGAAGAAGAACATCAACTGCATTGTGGAAATTATCAAAGCATATCACTAGTCCAGACATGTAACAATACAAATATTCATGAGTTCAAAGTTCCTGCAACACAAAATCGTTGTTCATACTGAAAACAACATTTAAGAATTTGTAAGACAACCAATTTTTCGCGAATTTCTGGACAAAGATTGGAAAATCAACACTATAGTTCACCTGAATTTTATGACTTCAAGCAAGCGTACGATAAAATTGATCACAATATACTGCATTAAATTCTACTTAATTTTTGCATTCTAACAAATCTAATTCATCTGACTTAAATTGCATTAACGTCACCGGCTTCATAAGTCCAAAAAAAACACCACCTGGTTTGGACCTTTGGCATGACAGTTGGACTAAAGTTGAACAGCATTGCGGAGTATTTATGAGTTTTTAATGATAGAAGGCCGATTTTCGACGGTTAAGCAAGTCCTGGAGAATCATTGGGAGTTCAACAATGAGGTTTACAAAGAATTTGAGACGTCAGGCTAGCTAAGGATGACAGCTATAAAACAGATTGAACTGAATCATAATTGTATCTGACCGAAACTAAAATAGTCCACTCGAAAAAATGACATTGACCTCAACAACATTGCTCAGACAAATCAGCTGATTGATGCCTTTGACACTAGGGTTGCGCTGGGCGGGTCCCACTGCTATCTAACGATTCCGAAATGGAACAAGACGTGTACTGGTCTATAACTTAAAGTAAAATGTTGCCTAAGCAGATTTTAATAGCCTTGTAACACGGCTATTAACCTCTGCTGACGAAATCCTTCTAAGCAAGCTACATTAAGCTGGTAGGGCTACAAATTAATAAGACAAAAACAGAACGCATGGTCCAAACATGGTAAACGTTAACAACGAAACGAGACGTAAGAAGCGGTGACAAAATTTTATACCTTGACCCAACGCTTGTGAAAAACGGCTAGCAAACAGCTCAAGAAAATAAACGAATATAGCTCGTACAGGTAACAATAGCAAAGATCCTAAAAAAACATAGTGGTGAAAAGGTTTTTGGTATGCTATGATTTTGAAATGTGAACATTGATGCAAGCTTGTTGAACATGATGTGAAAAACGAGTTTGAAGACGCATATTACGATCGAAAGTCAGAGGCAATCAATGATGAATATAATAAAACCACGAGTTGTACGAATTTACTGACGAGTCAGAGGTGTCTAATTTAAAAAAAACCAAGGAATCTTCTGTGGAGGATACTACTATGGGAAAAGCTGCTCTTAAATATTCTGGCAACGACTATGTTCCATGGATGTGTTTGCTGGAAAACCTGAGTGACGAATGTCAGTGGAAAACCCAGCAATGGTTGGACTCACTTTACAAGGCAAATAATCCATTCAATTTCAGTTCTTCGAGCTCTTTCCCGGAATCTCAGTTCTTGGAACTATTTTTCGAAATGGAAGCCTCGGTGTTAATGACAGCTCGCTTTGCAATTGCAGACTGCTAAAAGTTAACGGTACTTGTTGTTGTGCCAATTTTCTTTTCAAATTGTGTCACATTTTGTTTCAGCAAACGGGCTACGCGGTTTCTAGATCCCCATTAAAAATAATGGGATCTAAGCTTGACACAGGCCAAAGTTGCTGAATGCTTTCATTATGGAGTATCAGGGTGACAAGTGCCACAAATCACAATTTTTGAGGTATCCTCAGGTATCACGGTAGCTGATAAGCCTCCATCCATTGTATGGATCTACATATTCGATATGGATCTGCGGGAATATTTCGGTGACAATTGGTGTTTAAGGATTGTGTTACCTTTACAACTTTCGGAATAGTTGGGTCCTGTATACTTTCCGTTCATCAATATAAAAATGAAAGGTCCTCAATGTAAACTGGGAACTAATTACGCAATGTAGGGCACGTTAGGTGATAAATTTTGGTAGAGAACGTGTAGTTAAGCCATGTCAATCATTGGGAGTGCTATAGGAGGGAACCTTTACCTGAACCAATCAATCAATCTCAATAGTTTCAAATCAAGACGAACATACAAGTCACCGATGAACATTTACCAGAGAAACTTTCTCTTTTATTTGAAAAAAAAAACGACTAATTATTAAATCTTGAAGGATTAAATTGCGGGAATTTCAAACCAAATACTATAAAATATGACCAGACTAATTGCCTAGCATACATTGCAAAACGTTACTACACAGGATCTGGTAGTCGTGCTCTTCATATGTTATACGTTTTAAGTGAATCTGGTGTGAACCTATCCTTTTGAATTGAAGGTCAATTGGTAGCCGCAAAACACAACATAGAATGACAGAATAGTAATCAATGCAAATAAAATAGGGAAGGCCTCAAATAAGAGAGGCAAGCAAATGAACCATGTTCCTCCTAAGAATAAAGACGTAAAATTCGCTAAGCACGTTAACACCAATTCGCTAAGCACGTTGTCGCGAATAACCAATAAAAATTTTTTAACAATACTGTTACCACGTGGACCTAGGATATCAAATTTCATCACAGCCACCAGATTTTCTTGGCGTTCCTATTGCTGGTTATTAGTTTTTCAGTCTCTTGACAATATTTTGTGAGGTAAAAATACAATTTTAAAAGAATATTGTTATTAGACTACCATATTGTACTACCAAACTTTTAAGTAGATATTCAAAAGGGTTTCCACAAGATAAAGTTTCGATGGTTTTGCTCCAAGAATGTGGGAGATATTAGGGTACAATTCCAAAATAACATTTGACACGATATTGATCGTTTGAATAAATAAAGCTCAAACCATGGAAGTATCCATCTCCAGTTTAAAATTGAATAAACTATTGCAAATATTTTCGTGGTTGACAATAGAGGGCGTTCCTGAGAAAAGTTGGCATTATCATCGTGTACTGCTATCTATCGAACGACAATAAATCAAATTTCAAACTGATTGATAGTTTAGTTTGTATTTGGCAGCCATTCAAGTAAAACGTGTTTTTCTTGATTTTCGCTAAGATGGAAAAACAGAATTAACGTTGGATAATTCATTTTTTGTTTTTGGATGGAAAAAATGCGAGGAGATAAAAGCAAAGTCGGATGCTGTTTATGGGGATACTTCGCCATCTATGACCACAGTTACATATTTGTTATACGAATTTTAATTTGACGAACATTCGTATTTGATGAGGAGCAACAAGAGCGCCCAGCAGAAGTGGTTACCGAAGAATCATTCAAAATGTCTACGACATGATTCTCGCTAATCGACAAACGAAAACGCGCAAAGTAGCAGAGGTCATAGGTGTGTCGACCGGAACGACAAGTAATATTTTACATGATAAGTTGGCGATTAAAAATGTTCAGCCCGATGGGTGCCGCGATTGCTCACAGTGGACAACAAGCGGATGCCACTGTTAACTTTGAACCAGTGTTTGGAACAATTTAAGTGAGACCTGAAGGAGTTTTTGCGTTAAGATGTCACCGTTGATGAAACCTGGATTCATAATTACACACGAGAAACTAAGCAATAATCAAAACGATGAATTTCTCCCGGTGAATTTGCTCCACAGATTTTGGAGCGAGAAGTTCCTGAAGTGTTAACTCTTTAAAGAGTTATTTGCCACCGCGATGTCCTTTTTGTTTGCAAACAAGAAGAAATTGCATTTGGCCAGGCCAAAAAAAAAGGAGTAAGTACGGCACCAAATTGGTAATTTTTTCAAGATAAGATTCAGGAGGAATGGTTGGAGCATGGCCGTGTTTGAAGAGTCCTTTTTCCGCTACATAAGAAACCATTTCACCTTCAATATGAGGTTATTTTGACCCAATGAATCACGGTAACATTGTTCTAGTACCGTGATTCTAATGTGCAAAGAAAGTTAACGTTGAAAGCACCTTTCGATATATTCGTCCCATAAGACAGGCTTTCCCTTCTTCGGAGCTGATTATCCTGGAAAAGTCCACCGTATTGACCACTGCATGATCTCTGATATGGAGTGTTGGATTTAAGTGTTGTCATAGTTACCAATCGGCGGAAATACTCCTTTAAATTCACTCCTTAACATACTCCTTCGAAGCAGGAATATGATTTCCGCTGATGTGTTCAGGCTAAAAGCGGCATTCAAATCCTTCCCAAAGTGTTGGTGAACGATTTTGGTTCACAATAAATGAGATTCCTTTTTATGTTAACATGAGACTCGTGAGATTTTATGGGAGCAGCTCTCAATATAACGGTATTCGATTCTGATTTCCCATATAAAATGTATTTGCGAGCAACCCTTTGTTGGAGACAGGACGAAAATAGACGAAGGCAGTGAGGTCCCGAACTATGACGGTAATCATATGTCAACAACGTGGCTCGCACGGCTGCGTTTGAACTCGCTTATCCAGAAACTAACCACTAATATTCTTCTCGGTAACTGACAGTCGGAAAAGAAGGAGGACTGTGACACAAACTTTCTGCAATTTATCACGTAACTCTGCCGTCATTTGATTCCTCTACCAATAAATTCTTTCCAACTACATATGAATTAGGTGATTTTCCTTCTTGCGGAAGTACCAACTTTGCTCAAAATACAGCCAGGTAAACACGAGCCATGAGACGTATCTGTCAAAAAATTTGACAGTTTCACCAACTAGTTGGTGTTACCACACACACCCATACACACTAGAGAAGAGTACCAATTGATGATCAAGGAACAGAACCACTTTCGTACGTTGAAGTTTCTTCTTATTGATCTTAAATCTTCAGTCAAATGTTAGAGCATTTAGAAAAACGAATTCTTAACAAAATGTACCTGAAATGTGTTGAAAATTTATTAAGCAATTCATTTTCAAAATAGCACATTCTCTTGTCAAAAAAGGATTTACTATGAAAAAACAACGACTCTAAACGACCAGAATATTAACAAAAGGCTCGAACCACTATACATTGTGAGAATATATAGAATGCATACCCTAACCATGACCATTTTATGTAATGTTGACCATGGAAAATGTTTACTGATTCCCTTGTGATTCAAAAAAAAAAAAATGTTTATAGCTTACAAGATAAGGATTGCTGACTGTGCTGATTAAGTTTCATCTGAAGCGAGCTTCTAGGTCTTCGTTGAAAATCTAGTCAGTTTACATTGAGGAGCCATAAATGTGCTTTCGGGTGATCTCTGTTACGAAAAATTTGCAGCATCAGTATGGGATCTATAATTTTAATCCTTTGCGTCTTAGCATTTGCAAGCGATTTAGTTAAAAGTACCAATATAGAGAAAATACGGAGGGAACATGGAAGGCTCATGCATAGTTATATGAACCATCAAGTGGATCCGTGCACGGATTTTTACAAATACGCTTGCGGCAATTGGGCCAAACATCAACAAATCAACGAAGATGAATTAAGTTTCGAACAAACGGATGTGTTGACCAACAAAGTCAACAGGTTCTTCAAGGATGCGCTTCTATTTGGCAACATTACATCAACCTTAAATGATGATGTCAAGCGATTATTGGCGACCAGTCAGGTACAAACTATAAAAAACTACTATTCACTTTGTCGAGATCAAAGTGGCGATAAATATCAAGCATACATAGAAACGCTGAATTTTCCTGGAGGCTGGCCAGCGTTAAATCGAACCTGGAACGCCCAACATTTTGACTGGCTGAACATGACAGCTCAACTCAAGCTTTTCCGAGTGGAGTCTTTATTCAATGTGATGGTGAACCCACATCACCAAAATACATCGCTGAATTCCATATACGTCCATCCGGTAGACAAGGCAATGCAGCAGCACAGCTATTTAAGCAAACAAAGTCCTTTTTTTGAGAAATTATTGATTCGATTGCCGTTTACATATTTGGGCATCGAACGACGGCAAATCGACTCGATCGCTGCACGCTTGATAGAATTTATGACTAAATTGAAAAATTTCACCCCGGAAGAGGAGGAGATGCAAAACGAAGATTTGGAGGAACTGACGTTGAAAAAACTGGGTCAACTCTTTCCTGAGATCGACTTTAAACGTTATTTGCGAATCATATGCGAAAAAGAATTTAGCGACACACAACAGGTCCTCTTCGTGGGACGATCTTATTTCACGAATTTGGTCAAACTCTTGAACGAAACAGATAGTGACGTGCTAGCAAACTTCTTTTTGCACCAATTCATATCAGCGATTAGTATAAATACTGAAAAGGATGAGCAGTGCACGGATGAAATCGTTGATTATTTTGGTTTTGCGCTTGGCCCTATATATAATATGGCTTTCAAAAAAGAGAGCATCAGCAAGGACGTTGAAATCATTGGTAAAAGTATTCTAGCGACGTTTAAGGATGCTGTTGAACATACAAACTGGATCGAGAGGGAAACGAGAAAGGAAGCAGTTTCCAAGTTGCAGAAAATATTAATAGTCATTGGAGGACCAAGCAGCTTCAATGCAACATATGAAATGATAAGGAAGCAAGTATTGGAAATGGATCTTGATCATCAAAACTATTTTAGAGCCTTTTTCAAACTAAAGGCTTATACCGTTCGCAACACATTTAAACAACTCGACAGGCTTAATAAGAAAAATGAGATCGATGTTAATACCGCGGTAGTGAATGCTTTCTACGATGGTGGCAAAAATCAAATTTTCATCCCTGTGAACTTCTTGCAACTTCCAATCTATGACCATAATCTACCGTATAGTGTGAAATATGGAGCCTTCGGAACTATTATCGGGCATGAATTGACGCACAGTCTTGATACATCTGGGAGTGAGATTGATTCAAACGGTAGAATGATAAATTGGTGGTCTAACACGACGACTAAGGAATATTTGAAACGGAGCCAATGCTTAGTGGATCAATATGCCAGGTTGAGGCCGAATATCGCGAAAATTAATACTGACACCCTCGATGAAAATATTGCAGACAATGGTGGTCTTCGCTACTCGTATCAGGCTTATCAAAATTGGCTGTTGGCCAATCCTGAGGTGGATGAAACGTTGCCGCACGTCAATTTGACAAGTAACCAAATCTTCTTCTTAAGTTTTGCCCAATTTTTCTGTGAAAAGGCCAGCAAAGTTGGAATCTTTTTTAGTTTGATAAGTGATGAACATTCAATCAACGAAAATCGTGTGATTGGTACTTTGAGTAATTTTGAAAAATTTTCCGAAGACTTCTCCTGTCCCGTCGGGTCGAAAATGAATCCTATCAATAGATGTAGAATATGGTGATTTCAAAAATGATGACGCTCAAAAACAGTCTTCCGACCAGTTTGACTTTTTTCGCAATATTTTCGTACTAGAGAATCAATTTTGCTAAAACGCGCTTTAAATATATTTGTTTGTGTTTGTGTTGTGAATGTGTTTTTAAGATAATCTTTCGGCATGTGAACAAAATTTTAGGAACCAGTTTCAAAACTTCAGAGGTTCATCACGTCGAAAATACAATTTTAAATTAAATTTGTGCTTGGAGTGGACACCGGCGAACATAAAATATACCACAAGTCATTAAATGCTAGTCAATACCACTTTCAAATCAGCACTACCTATTAATAGAAATGTAATGAACCTTAATACGATTTGAATGTTATTTTCTTTCTTAGTTTACCTAATTGTAATGATCCTTGAGATATTGTGAGTGCCATTAAACGTTATTTCTGTTCCGACAAAATCAATTTTTACTTTACATCCTCTCAATACAATGCTCCCAACAACGCAAAGACAAGACGAAGCCGATATAAAACGAACTGTACCGATTACCCTGCGAGAACCGGAGAAATGTACAGGACTAGCGAAAACACAGAGACAACTCAAAATCAACTTTTTTTCGGCGAAAATGTATACAAATAGTACCCAAAAGCACAAAAGACCACAGACAAATCGCCAAGCTACTTACTGAAATTAAAACTCAAAATCATAGCTCAATGTATTACTTTCCCGAGGAAAAGAAACTGAACTGTTGCTAGGACTTCATGGCTGTGAAGACATCAAAGAAGACCTGCAGGCTCCAGGCTTTCACCCCATTGGATTCTTCTTCATCAGATTACAGGAAAGTTCTTCTAAACTGGCCGAAGTACTTCTGCCAAAAGAGGAAACTAAAATATTTCGTATAACTCCTGTCTGTCATTTAATCTGTCAGGTTGATGCGCTCATACCACGAAATGGTCTGGCAATGTGTTAATACAGGCAACAATTTAGCCATTCTACGGGGAAATGCTACGCACAGGTCAGGTGCGTCAAGTGTGATTGGCTTCACCACCATAAAGACTGTAAAAACTCCAAGAAAAAAGCACCAGCGTGCCCCAATTGCAGGGGTGAGCGTCCGGCAAGCTACAGAGGTTGCCCCAAAAATCCAAATGACATTTGGACAAATAACTGCAAAAAACATTACAACCACGCAAACGAATTCCCCAACCATTAAGAATCCTACAAATAAATCAAAATGATATACAACTCCCACCTTCACAGCACGAAAATGGGACAATTCTTCACATCTATGCAATCTCAGTTTCAATGTATAATGCAAGATATGATGGCAAAGATGTTTCAGGGCATGTGCACAACCCAATACATCAACACCAACATCAACCCAAATAAACAATAATGGACCTGATGAACCACATCTTCCATACTCACGTCGAATGCAAATTCTTTTTTTCATAAGACCGGAGAACTTAAATAATTTTTATAAGGTTATAAAACTCATTTTGTACTTCTCTAGGAAACCTTTCTAAACCGGATTTCGTCCGGACTTCCTTAACAACATTCTCTATAGAAATGACAGATTGACTTGTGAATGACTTGTGACTCTCGTGAATTCCACGATAATAAAAAAATTGGAGTCATTCTGCTCTCCTGCGAGCATCCACCGTTTCACTTTCTTAAAGGGGACGTCATCATCGACGAGCCGCCAAAAGAAAAGAAAACAAAGGATTCGGTAGTTTTCCACGACAATTTAGTGCGTAAAAGTTTCACCAAAGCGTAGACAGACAGCTCATGATGTAAATGTTTCAAGAATTGACCAAAAACATCAAGCAGGCAACAGAGTGCCGAACAGCCACGCCTTCGATCGGGGAACATGTTCCCTATGAACTCTCTGAAGAATAAAAAAATCTCATATGGAGTAAGAATAAAAATCCAAAAAAGAGCTAAGAACACGAGTGATCCTTGATTACAAACGAAAACTAACCGTTTGACAAACGAAATAAGAAAACCCATCTTGGAATGTGGTAACACCCAATGGACAGGCTTTTTTACAAAGCTTGGAACTTAGCAAGATTTTCTTTCGGAGGATAAAGAAGTTTTTTCGCCTCGAAACAAGGCAGTTGTGTCGCTTGTCTACGGACCAAACGGACTTCAACGGCCTGTCAAGTGAAAGCTTTTGCAGATACATTGGAATAACAATTCCGTGAAAACTCCTCCAGGGAGCACAATCTTGCCGAGGGGGAGAGTATCCCAACAAAAGAAACTGAAAAAGAATAATGTATGATACGGCTACTAAACCTCCGCGAGACACAAGAAACTATGCTGGGTGTAATCGAAAGAAAACAAATAATCCAGACTTGATAATCAACATGATACTCGAATGGCATGAAGCCAATATACTACAGACAATATCGAACACAATAAACTCAATTTTCCACCCACGGAAATACCCAAGGGTATTATACAAGGAAATACCAAAGGGTATTATAAGGAAATTGACTGCCAAAGTTGCCATCCCGGAACCAGGCAAAGATCATACCTTCCCTCAAAATTACAGATCAGTAGTCACCCTTCTTCTCTATCAAAAATCGCTGAAAGAGCAATCTTAGATTCCTCGATGACCAATTTGGCTTCCTAAAAACTCTTACACAGAACTCCTAGGTTGGATTAACAAATGAGCTGTCATTTTTGAAAGTGATACGAGGCACGTCCAGAAAGTAAGTGTACTGGTACACTCAAAGTTGTAGGGAATACCTTTTCGACATGTTGGCAACACTGCCGCGTAGCCTGACCCCTCCCCTTCAAAACGAGACCAATTCGAGGTTAGTGTGTTGAAAACTCTTGACACAGTAGCATCTCTCGCGAAAAACAGTAGCATCTCTCGCGCCGTCATTCGCTACCTCGTTGCGAAGGGAAAGGATCCGGTTGAAATTTATAATGAGGTGAAAACTGTTTACGGTAATAAAGCTATGAATCGTACGAGTGTGTACAAGTGGTGCTGCGAGTTTAAAAATGGCCGTACTTCCGTGCATGACGATCAGAGGAGCGGAAGACCTTCAATTGTGGCTGACGAACTTTTGGAAAAAATCGAGATTGCGGTCCATGACGATCGCAGATTGACGTTAGATGAACTTTCTGCGATGTTTCCGCAAATCTCCTGATACACGAACCAATCACAGAAACTCTCGGATATCGGAAATTGTCTGCGAGGTGGGTCCCAAAACGGCTGACAGAACAGCACAAGTTGAATCGAGTGCAGAGCTCCAAAGAGTTTTTGGAACGCTACGAACTTGAAAGCGAAGATTTTCTCTACTCTATTGTTACTGGTGACAAAACTTGGGTTGCCCACTACAAGCCTGAAACTAAGAGGCAGTCTCAACAATGGCGTCACATCTTGTCACCCTCCGCCAAGAAATTCAAAATCACAATTTCAGCCAAAAAAACTATGGCATCCGTGTTTTGGGACCATAAAGGCATAATTTTGATTGAATAATTGCCTCACGGGGAGACCATCAACGCGGCAAGATACTGTGAGACGCTAAAAAAACTGAAAAGTGCGATTCAGAATAAAACGATGGGCATGCTAACGAAGGGAGTATGCCTGCTGCACGACAATGCCAAACCTCACACGACCATCGCCACGAAGCAACTCCTGGACTCTTTTGGATGGGACGTTTTGAACCACCCCCCGAATTCCCCTGACATGGCCCCTTCATATTTCCATCTTTTCACATCCCTTAAGGTGCACATGGGTGGGAACAAGTTTTCAACGGACGAGGAGGTGAAGGGGGAGGTGGAGAAGTGGGCGAAAGAGATGGCGGGAGACAGGCATAAAAAATTGATCCCGCGGCTCACCACTTGCATCGAGAGGGATGGTGACTACGTCGAAAAATAACTTACATATGTACAAGTGTAACCAAGTATGTTTTTATTTAATTAAACCGTACATAAATTGAGTACACTTAATTTCTGGACGTGCCTCGTATAAGTACACGTTTGAAAGAAATGAGTTAACAGTGATACAAAAGCAACAAAAAGATTTTATTTGATCCCGAAATTCTCCTTTCAGAAAATGGAATGCGTCCATTTCCAATGATAATATTTCAAACAACTTTTTTTGTCAATCAAAAGAAGTGACGGGGAACGACGGGATGTTCCAAGGACAAAAAAAATAATTCCGTCCCCGTCGAAACACATAATTTCAATGAAAAAACTTTCTTTTTGCATTTATGTACACTGCGCTTTAGCATTCATTGTCAACAAAAATGACATTCTAAACAAGAAAACGGTATTACATCTCTGATAAAATCTCAAGATAACGGTATTATTCCTTTGATTTTGTTTAGTTTTCTTTTGTAAGTCCATCTATTTGGTTTGTGTTTGTTTTAGGTTGTAGTGTAAGCTGTATATATACATTTCATTGATAATAAAGCAGATAATGGAAGTTTTTAATAAATAATATTAAATACGTTTCTTACACTGAATTTACATAGCTATGAAAAAGACGATAATATGTCAATTTGGTCTGATAGTGATGTTGGTAAGTCAGAGTAACAAAATGATACGCAGCGACACTGGAAGTTTTTTTTAATCCATGTAAGCTCATAAATTCTTTGAACCCCATGTTTTATGTAAATAAAACATGTGAATATTATACCTATGAAAAAGACGAGCTAGAATTTGAAAGGGATCGACAAGAGAGTGTAATTATAAATACTTTTCACTCAATATATGATAGGAGAGTATTGTGACATGTAAAAGGTTCTTGAGAGAAACATTTAAAATATCCATAAGGTAGAAAGAGTACTACTAGAAAAAAAATGGAGTTGTACCAGTTTCAAAAATAACAGCGGGATAAATAACGAGCTTTGCTATGTTTGGCATAGCGAAAGCCTTTGACAAAATTTGGCATGTACATATGTAAGGAGTTTTTTTTTATTTTTGCAAATTCGTAACTAATTTGCCTAAGATAATTTGAAAAAAGACATTACTGATCTGTAACAACTTCAAAGCGAGGATGGTAGCCACAAAAGACAGATTACCTCGACAGAACTAGCACGGAATCGTTTTACTGGGAAGTTGGAAAACTCCTCACTAAAATGATGCACCGAAAATGCACTATCAAACGTTGAAAGTATATTTTCAATTTAATCGTTCTGACCAGCTTCAGCAATCAGTGCGTGATATGAGTTCTGCATTTGTTAGTTATTTTGGACACATGTTTCACTTCAATAGTGCATTTCTTCTCCAAAATTTATGAGATCAAAAATGGTTGGGAGAGTGATTTGGTAAAATTTTTTTTAAAGTTTAAATGTATATAAGGTCAGTTGGTGTAAATGGAAACAAACGTCATAACAGCCCTTGTAGTGTTTATGATATGTTAGCGATTATCAACTTGGCAACACTTGAAATACTCAAAAAGAGTTCCCGCAATTTCCAGTCTGCTGATTGGAAGTGTCAAAAAAGTTTGAAGTTGACATTGTGAAAAAAGTTGTTTATCGAAGTTTGGTGAGGTCAAGTTTTCCTCTGCAGCACGTTGAAAAACGCTGAGTATGCGATTACAACTGCTTGAATTTATTATGTGGGATCTTAGGGATAGAATATAGTTATTATTTTGATTGATGTGTAAGTTTGATGTTTCGACAGACCCCATACATATTTCATCCTTGGATAATCGCAAAAAACTAAACTACTGCCTCTCATTTTCAGAAGTTTTGGTAGATCAATTTTTCCATTTTCACTTAGAACTTATAAGTGATTTATACCCTTACTAAGCTAACTCAGCGAAGACTCATGGGTGCGGAGGTTCTGATCAAATGTTTCGAGTACCTCGATAGTGAATTTTAATATTTTATAAAGAAATGTGAAATATTTTACAAAGAAAACTTTTCTTTATAAAATATTAAACTACTGCCCCTTGCGTGGCGATAAATCACCCGTTTAGCTGTGAATAATCATTTTTGGTATGTACTATACTCAAATATGGCATGTCTTAGAGGGATTCATCTTAGTAAATATTATCGGATAAAATTTGGACGACAGTTGATTTACATGATCTTTACAGGATGCCAAGGACGTATCAAAGGTAAAAAAACACCTCCACTTTACACAACAGATAGCTTACAAGCAGCTGTGTTTGATGTGATGAACGGAAATAAGACATACAAGCAGCCTTAAACGTTCCTATCTTTGTTATATCTAATTGAATCAAAGATCGATAGACTGAAATTAATAGAATTGGAACAGGCCGTTCAACTGACTTATCGAAAAAAGTCGAGAAATGTCTTGTTAGATACCTAATTGCTCGTTCACAGGTTGGGCTCCCTTGCGACAAAGAAGGCCTGAAAAATTCAGTTCAAAAATTTATCAAAACTGACGACCGTCAAACAAGGTTTTGAGGTAATCGTCCTGGTGAAGATTGGTATATTGCCTTTATACGCAGGAATCCTTCGATCTCGTTGAAAAAGCCTCAACACTTGTAAAAGGCAAGAAAACATGCGCGGAATCCATATATAGTGGATGGCCTTTTTGATACCGTCAATAAGGTCGTAAGAAAACCAAAGAAGTCTAATATTCAATATGGACAAGACAGGTTTTGCATGGAAGAAGTTGAAATTTTTAACTTCAACAAGATGTTTGTACCAACGTTATTGAAATTCAAATCAGAAATAACATATTGATGAAAAAAGTCGTAGACTATCCGACGACGAACGTACAAGTCACCTAAGCTTAAAAATTATAGAACAGGATATTTCCTAACCATCCTACTGATCGCTTTTGACCCCTGGATATATGCGTCTTCCGACCCATCAAGACAGTTTAGGGGAGGTTTTTAGTTAACCATAGATAACAACCTCTCTCCTCCAGATGGATGAATTTTCCATGGTTGGTTGAATTGTTCCTTCTGATAATAATGATATCGACGCAGTCCCACATTTTTGTCGCAGCAAAATGAGGGAGTCAGAAGGAACCTCTGGTGAGGCAAAAATTCGGTAGATATTTTCTTCAGATTTCTGAAGAGAGTATACCAAAGAACGCTGTTGCTTCTAAAACTTTTATCGAGAAAGCGAGAACAGAAACGCGGTTAAAACAAAACACATATGGAGAAGTCCTTACTACTGATGAAGTTGTTGAAATATTGAAAGTAGGTGAGAAGAATAAAATGATAAAAAGGCTGACAAAAAGGAAAAAGACAAGGAAAAGCAAGTTATGCAAAAGAATGATGTGCAAATAAAACTGAAGAAATCGACAGACTAAGACAAAAAAACTTGAGATAATAACGAGCGAAGAAGAACAGTTATATCCAAGAAACCTGGCACCGGTCGATGATGAAGGCCTTTACGGTTCCTGTTATCGCGGACTGACAAACTGACAGTATCTTTTAGTGGAATTTATTGGAGGTGTCCGAGAAAAGACTCGGTCCCATTAAGTGTGCCGGGTTGACGGATTGAAGTCCTTGTCATATGAAATTGAAGTAAGCGGCCTGAAATTGTGAATATACGGACAAATAAATAAATTTTGTGGAGAGCGACCAATTTTGTATCAAGGTAGAGCAGGTTGAAGCCATTCTGACAACTCCAAATATCGAAAAAGATGGACGAAAACCGTCTTCAACTTTCAAAGAAACGTGAACTTAACATAAATTTCGCTGTTTCCTTTTGTTGTTTTGATTTATATTGCAATATTACTGTGCCAAGTTTCCTTACAATAAAGTATATTGAATTCTATCTGTCTACTTATTCCATTAGAAAGTTAAATTAGAAGTCAAAGATAAGAGTTCCACGTCAGTGAAATATGAGCTGGAATAATTGGCAACTGCCACTTGGCGTGAACGACTATATGCGGTCAACGTCTTCAAAGTCTATCTAGGACTTTTATGGCCTGTCAAATGGATGTGCCGGCCTCCCGTTATCCTTTTCATGAACATCGGGTTGAAATCACTGTTTCCACTTACCCCGTAGTCTCTGGGGTAATGCAAAAATTCTGAGGTATATGTAAGTAGGCATTTTCGAATTTAAAAATAGGAATAGAGTCGAAATTTTCAATCCCTATAATTGAGGTGTAGTTCAATTTTGAACATTATTTACAAAATTTCATTTCGAAAATCAAACATGGGGTAGGGAACGATACCAATGCAAAATATTTTAAGTTAATTTCCCATTATTCCACTTGACCCTAAATAATCTTCGAAATTCTACAAACAAACCAAAAAACAATTTATTATTATTTTTATTAAGAACGAACCTAGACTTTATTGTACACATCATGGACTGATCATTTCGAAAATCCTATATTCCAACCATGACGACTTTTATGTAATAAATGCTTTCCTTGTAATTTAAATATAGTTTATAGCTTTTTGAGATAAGGATTGCGGACTGTGCTGATTAAGTTGAATTTCAAGTTCGTTACTAAATCTGTGCAGAAATTTTTTTCAGTTTACATTTCAGAGTCTTGGACGTGTTTCGTTTGTGATAACGCATTGGAATCGACAAATGTCTAATGCAAACAATTAAATACATTATTATGGAATACGCTAAATTTATATTTCTTATCCTTGTTTTCGCAAGTGATTTCGTGAAAAGTACAAATGTAGAGCAAATTCGTAGTGAACTCGGAAAACTTATGCATAGTTACATAAATTATCGGGTGGATCCGTGTGTGAACTTTTACAAATACGCGTGTGGGAATTGGGCCAAACATCAACAAATCAGCGAAGATGAATTAAGTTTCGACGCATTGGATATTCTCACCAACAAGGTCAACAGGTTCTTCAAGGATGCTGTTCTATTTGACAACATTACATCAACCTTAAATGATGATGTGAAACGATTATTGGCGACCAGTGAGGTACAAACTATAAAAAACTACTACTCACTTTGTCGAGATCGAAGGGGTGAGAAATATCAACCGTATTTACGAACGCTCAATTTTCCTGGAGGATGGCCAGCTTTAAATCGAACCTGGAACGCTCAACATTTTGACTGGCTTAATATGACAGCTCAACTCAAGCTTCTCAACGCAGCGTGTTTATTTAACGCTTTAGTTGCACCACATTACCAAAATGCTTCGCGCAATTCCATATACATAAGTCCGGCAGATTTTATTTTTGTCCAGAAGGACAAAAGTGGCCGAAGTCCTATGATTGATAGGGTGTTGACAGAAGCTTTCAAATTGACGTTTCAAGGTCTGGGCATCAAACGGCGGAAAATTGCAGGAATCGCTGCTCGCTTGCTTGAATTCGAGACCAAATTGGCAAACATCATGCCGGAAGACGATGACAAGGACAACGAAGAAATGGAAGAACTAACTTTAGAAACAATCAGTCAACTCTTTCCTGAGATCGACTTTAAAACGTATTTAAGAATAGTGAGTGGAAAGGAATTTCCAGAGTCGCAAGAGGTTCTGCTTTTAGGTCGATCTTATTTTACGAATTTGGTTAAACTCTTGAATGAAACAGACAGCGCAACACTAGCAAACTACTTCTTGCACCAGCTCCTGTTCACAATAGAAATAGGTAATGAAAAGGAAGAACTGTGTACAAATGAAATCGTTACTTATTTTGGTTTTGCACTTGGCCCTATATATACTATGGCTTTCAAAAATGAGAGCATCAGCAAGGACATTGAGATGATTGGTAAACGTATTATTGCGACGTTTAAGGAATCTGTTGAACATACAAATTGGATCGAGAGGGAAACAAGGAAAGAGGCGGCTTCCAAATTACAGAACATGCTTATAATTGTTGGTGAACCCAGCAGCTTCAATGCAACATATGAAACGATAAGGAAGCAAGTGTTGGAAATGGATCTTGATCTTGAAAACTATTTTAAGGCTTTTTTCAAACTAAACGCTTATACCGTGCGCAACACATTCAAAAAACTCGACAGGCTTAATAAGAAAAATGACATCGATGTTAATACCGCGATCGTGAATGCTTTCTACGATAGTAGCAAAAATCAAATTTTCATCCCCTTCAACGTCTTGCAACTTCCAATCTATGACCATAATCTTCCGTATAGTGTAAAGTATGGAGCCCTGGGATCAGTCATCGGGCATGAAATGACGCACAGTCTGGATGCAACTGGAAGTGAGTTTGACGCGAACGGTACGATTCGCGAGTGGTGGTCTAACACGACATCTAAGGAATACATGAAACGGAGCCAATGCTTAGTGGATCAATATGCCAGTTTGAGACCGAATATCGTGGACTTGTCACTGGAAGAAATTGAGACCGACACCCTCGATGAAAATATTGCAGACAATGGTGGTCTTCGCTACTCGTACCTGGCTTATCAAAATTGGCTCTTGGCCAATCCAGACGTGAATGAAACGCTGCCGCACGTCAATTTGACAAATAACCAACTCTTCTTCTTAAGTTTTGCCCAATTCTATTGTCAAAAAATAAGCAAAGTTGGTGTATTCATTAATCTAATTACAGATGAACATTCCATGAACGGGAAACGTGTTATTGGTACTTTGAGTAATTTTGAAAAATTTGCTGAAGACTTCTCCTGTCCTGTCGGGTCGAAAATGAACCCAGCGAAACGGTGTAGAGTGTGGTAATTTTACTTTTTAAGAGTGTTAAGGGATCGTTTAATAATATTTTTTGAACAATTGGTCCCGGTCTTTTTTATTTTTCGACAAGTATTCTGGTCCTTTTTAAATTTTTTCCTTAATATAGACTTGAAAGCTAGGTTATGCTTAAACTCAGTGACTAGTTAGTAACGTTTTTTTAATGTAAGATAAAAGTCTAAAAAAATGTCTGGAAATTTTTTCTTATCCATTCTTACACTGAAAGGAACTTTTATGAAAAATGAAAATGAAATGAAAAAAGTTTTGAGGGTTTGACTGCATGTGATGAGAATGTTTATACAGGTAAACATAATGAGCAAATGGGAAATAGACATTCACTAACCAATACCGACACAATCAGCACGGTTAACACAAACAACACGATCGGTTACAGTCCACGGCTCGATTATTCCTGGCTGAAAAGAAACGAGACGATGCCATTTTGACAACTCCAAAAAAAAAACATAATTTGACAATGCCTAACCCAACCTTACGTTTCCTTTGCTACTTGGTGATCTCGGTCTGTCAAAAGAATGCTCAGCGTCGATCCAGTTTTTTTTTCAAATCTATTCGTTTGTAAATTGATTCGATATTTTTTTGAAGTGACACATTCGACGAAAGTGACAGATTTCACGGCGTCGTATTGATGAAATTATTGTTATTGAATTTGTGGGCACCCAGAATTACAGAACTTTACAGGCCGAGTTAGGACCACCTCATTTTGAGACCAAAAGTACAAGAAAAAGTGATTTGTCAGAATAATGATTGCCGTGGATTTTTTTCCCTTTAACAACTAAGTCGGCTGATTTCTCAACATCGAAAACACAGATTATAATGCAACTGCCACCAACTGGACTCGAATCCATTGTTTGATGTACGAAGGGTTAGTATTCTTACTACTATACCGAATAGAGACACATTAACACCTATAAAATCTTTTCTTATACTCGGATGCATAATGGATATCCAGTAGGCGAAAATCTTGTGTTGACTGACTGTCAAACGAAAAAGATCTCGAAGATCTCTCTCTCGAAGATCTCTCAAAACATCTTTCCGGTGAAATGACTTTACAATAAGGAAAGGTGGTGGAACTTTCTGAAAACTTTCTCGCTCCTTAAAGAGAGATCCATAAGAAAGTTCGATGTTTTATAGTTCGAACTCCTTTACGCTAATTTAAAACGAAAGGAAATTGTTCTTCTAGCCAGTCTAGTTTCTAGTCCTTTGATAAGGTTTTATTTTAATTTTTTTTTATTTTATTTTTGATAATTTTTTGTCGCGAATCTGCTTCCAATAATATTTTCGATCCCTGGTTTTAATCTACGTTCAGCCTGTTCACAATTTTCTTTGATTTTGACTAGAAACTCAGTGTGATAATCTTTCCAATTTTTTTTACATTAGGCACCCTCACGAAATATTTCTTCACAAAATCAGCACTTCTTCATTCGAACCCCTAGATCTCTTAATTTCTACATTTTATGTTCTTCAAAAATATGTGATCCTGATACAAAATTACCTATATTTCACAATTATGCAATTGCTCACTGCTTACGATATAATATTTATTGAATAATATAATTTTCACCATTATTGGAGACGTTTTCTCAACAGGGTGGCATTTCGGATAATATTATATATTTATTACATTTTTATTAAATAGCTTGCCTTGAGACAAACATCTTTCTTGGAACTCAAGAATCCAATCACGTCAATCCAGTTTGTAAGTTTGACAGCATTGTAATCGATCACAGGTGGTCGCTTGAAACGCTTGCCATCAGTAAAATTGAAATTGCTCGAAATGTCTTATCCTTGCTTTGTCAAAATTCTGTCAAAATACATAAATTTCGGAATGCTGTTGCTACACTTGTCTCTGAAATAGAATGTAGGAAAGATATCCATAGGTAAACTGTTGGAACAGCATTTTAGTTTTAGCATGTTTCTTTGGCTACACCGTTTGGTCGGCGGGAGATGACTCCTTGCAAAGTGGTAAACTGATAAAAATTACTCAAATATGGCTGCCCCAAAATCCTTGATGTACTCAATACAGTTCCACACTTTTGTAGAAATAAAATTCGTGACCAAACTTTCACAAAAATGAATGTATTGTTCAAAATATAACCAGAATATGAATTTTTCATGAAATCGTATAAACTATTACTGTTCATTCCTTCAGAGTAGTCCTTAGCACAGTTTCTAAGCCTTAAATCCCTGCTGGAATTCGATGCTTGCAAATATATATTGGACTTTGGGGGGTTCCGTTTCTAATTCCTTCTAAAGCTGTGAAGGACATCCTCATACGATTCCCTTTACTTTTGGATACAGAAAACCAAAGCAGACGTGACCGTATCTGGCGGAATTGGTGTTTGACCCAGACTCTGGCTTTCAACCTCTGTCCGGTCCTTTTGCTACATCAAGTAGATAAAATTATCATGTTTGGACAGTCTTGAGGACGTAGTACCAGATGGTACCACGCAAACGGTGTCGAATTCGTTAATAGTATTCCTGATTGAAAAAAAGATTTCTCAGTTGCGAATATCCCCATTTTTTTTCTATCTTCTTTGAAACTAACCAATCCACCACTCACACAGCATCTTTTTCATCACGTTTCATTGCCAGAAACCGTTCTTTCGAGCTCGCGGACATTACTCTTCAGGCAAAGGCAACTTCCTCAAAGCAGATTTAACATGATGACATCACATCAGATTTAACATGATGAAGTACATGAATCGAATAAAAAGGGTTAAAAGATTAATTCTGGAGTCGACTCAGTAGGCAGAGGCCAAAATATGCCAAAAAGACATGATTTTCACAGAATTAAGCCCGTGGTAAGTGATTCAGGCGAAAGTTTAGTGTTTTGTTCAGGTTTCGCTCGCATTTCGTTGTTGAAATGTCAAAGTGGCCACGTAATACGTTAGGATTCTACCATCAATAGTACCATACTTTCGCCTAGCCGATCCCAAGACCGATTTAAAAGAAATTGAGAACTGTTCAAGTGAGAGTATTAATAGTTCAATTAATCACAAATAGAGTGTAGAAAATCGCACTTTTCAGGAATGACATACACGTGGTGAAGATTTCATTGGCGCTGAAATACTGTGTCCCGAGCAATATTAACAGGCCATTACTAGGGACAAAAATTGGAGCTACCAGGCCAATTATTTCGTACGGTTGCGCATGGAATTCCTTCTCTTCTTATCTTATTCCCTTCTTCTTCGTACTGCAGCCTCTCTCGGGCCTTTGCTTCTTTTAACCTTCAACTGTCTCGGTTCATTGACCGCGTCCTCTAATTAGGAATTCGATCAATGATGAACTTTTTGCGTTAACAGAGTCAGACTACCGTTTCCTCGGTTTCCCCACTGTTCGCCTGTCAGTTATCCCAACGAATACCCTTTTTTGGTATCCGTTGTTCATCCATACGATTCATATGGTTAGCTCATTTTCTAGCTTTCAGCCCAGCTTCCGCAGTCTTGCAATCGTTGCGACTTTCGGCGCGTCACAAATTTTATATAGCTGATGGTTGCTTTGATCTCGCCATTGGTCTCGGTCTAGCTTCAGTCCAATTATCGGCCTCAGGACCCGTCGCTCCAAACCACTCAATATATTTGAGGATACTTTGGTTAGGGTCCATGATTCACACGCTTTGCTTGACACAGGTCTTATCACAGATTTGTATACCTGGAGCTTTATTTTCCTGTGTACGCAGCTGGTCTTCATAATCTTCAGAACGGAATAAAACGTGTTATTTGCGAGCTGTACGCTTTGCCGTGTTTTGTTTCTTTCCTTAACGATTCTATGGCGCCTCAATACACAAATATGCCCATATTTTCGATACTGTATTCGCCAACTGTGATGTTTGGATATATGATGTAATTTTTCTTCCCTGCGTTATAAGGTTTGTTTTTTCCCTCATTGATCTGTAGCGCTACTAGTTTTGCTTCGCTGTCAAGTCTCAGGAGAAGTTTTCTGGCGGTTTTAAGCAACCGCGACAAAATATTGATGTCATCCGTATAGGCTTTGACTTGTAAAATAGTGTGCTCCTTGTATCGACAGGAAGGTTTCTTAAGATACATTCCAGAGCAAAATTGAAAAGCAAAGGGGCCAGCCCATCTCCCTGCTTTAGTCCGGTACTGGTGCCTAAGGCGTCAGTAAGTTGGTTAGACCTTGGAGCTGGTGGTCGTCATTGTTATTTTAGTAAGATGGACTAATTTGGCGGGATTCCAAAGTGAAGTATGATTTGATAGAGTACGTTACAACAATACTGTCGTATGCTTCCTTAAAGTCAACAACGATCCAGTAAACGTCAATGTGAAACTCCCAGTTTTTTTCAAGTGCCTGCTTGACAGTAGTTAATAGGTCTATGCTCAATCTACCAGCTCTAAAGCCTACCAGCTCTCAGTGCCAGCGTGTGTTTATTTAAAATAGATTAACAATTGTGTCTGTCACTAAGCCATCTTCGCGACTACCCCACTCCTCTACACTCTATTTCCTATTATAAAAAAATTAATACTGTCTTTTCTGATTCATGAATTGGACATTGGAGAACGGCGACTTTATTTTGTAGACGGGAGAGAAGTGCAGGTGACTTCAAACAAATGTTGCATTTTAAAAAATAAGAAGTTTCCTCGGGAAAGAGTGAAATAAAAGCGAGCAATTGTTTGAGAATGAATTCTAGACTATTCAGGTAGCCTTATTTTGCCAGAGAAATAAAAACTACAAGTGAAAAACTGTTTTGACGTACAATGAAGCTAGCTTCGCTTGTCTTATAATCAGTAGTTCCTGATTAATTACGGTGGAATACAGAAATTAAAGCAGAGATAAAGGATAAAAGTAAAATTAAAAGTTGAGACACAGTGAAGCTGCATACAGCAGTAATATTCTCAAGCGATTACTTTGAGACAGAGATAGAAGAAACACAAATAGGTTTATGTTTGTATTGTATTCCTACGCTAAAGGTTGGATAAGAGTAATATTGTTTTGTAAAAACCTGAGAGGGAATTTACGAATCTATATGAAATTTCACTTATATTAGTAGAATACCGTTAGGTTTTGAGTTTATTCAAAGTGTTGGACTGTATGCACTAACGTTATATTTGACGAAAGGAAAATATGTGGAAATAGAGTATAAATTGATTATGTTCAGAGAGAGTTTATATAATTGTCTGCATAGATTTTCGAGTTTGTGTTTTGAGTGATCGTAACAGAATTCTTTTTAAATTTTTTAATAAATTACAGGAGATTTGACATGCGATTTTGCTGGAAATATAAATAATCTTTATTGATATGCGTACCCATAAAAAAACAGAAAATCACCGGAATCCAACTGATAAAAAACCGCGAAATTTTAAATTGGTTGATATTTTCGAACACATCTAGGGTGTGCTATAATTATTTAAATAGTGATAAGAAATTGTGTTTTTCAATCGAACTGGAACACTGGAAAAGCTTAGATGCTTCATTTTGGTACTAGTTTTCATTTCTCAATATACTCCAACTGATCAAAGAGACAAACTACAACCTTTTAATTTTGTGGTTTTCTCATGTTCGAAAATCATTTTCGACCGTAGCCAATTTCGACAATAAAAGGATCGTAAAGTTAAAAGGAATTTATTGTCTCTTTGATCAATTATATGTTTGTTTACTTGATTCTCTTTCTCGATTCGCGAGGATAAGGTTAGGCAGAGAGCACTGGCTCGTTCTGTCAATTGTTAAAGCAGGCGTTGCCAATAGTGATACCAAGAAAATTGCAATGCATCCTGAAAATAGTATGCTGACCGTAGTGCCAGCTTTAAGCGCTTTTTATCTTGAATGAAAATGATTTGAATTATTTCGTTTTCATACTTTAGAAAAAGTTGAAATTGAAATAAAAAATTGCCAAGGTTTAAATTTTATGCGCTCATATAATATCGAAGGAAGTCTGCCCGCCTCGTATTTGCATATTCATTGTATTACCACTGATGTTCGTATTTCCATCTGGGAATATTTAATTCAAATTAATCAACCAGCCTTCGTTATTATTCTCTTATAGCTCAGCATTCATAACTTACCAATTCGCTTGAACCAACATATGCATATGAGTATACGTTCGATTTGATGGTCAACCTAAAATTCCTCTTCACCTTGGTCTAAGGTGATAGCAAACAGAACACTCACAAAAAAGACAATAATAAATTGGTTTTTATGTTTGCAAAATGACTAAAACGTAAATAAATAAATAAACAAAAAAATTCTTGCATACAAAATCCGTTAATTCAAACAATTTCAAGTGGAAGTCGTTGGAAAATAGAAGAAAACTTACGAGTAAAATAAAACAGAAACAACATCGTCATCGCGTATTGTACAATGGATGAATACCGATACAAAGGAAGACCCCAAGACATCAACCAAAATAAGGTATGTAAATTATAAACAATTGTCACGTCAGTTCAAGACAACGTTGTAAAATCTTACTTATGTCGGTTGGGAAAACATGTTATGCAACCAAACAAGTCCACCACACGGATTGAAAAGTTCGATGATCGCGTTTGTACTAGAATTGTGAACGTTAAAAATATTTCAATGCTGGTTACATACTTACCACAAAATACTATCTACGAGACACGTAAGTGCATACACTTAAATCTATCTGTATCTGAAGTTGCGTTGACTGAATCTAGAACGAGCGTAAGGTCTTTTTATAACATTTCGTTCACCTTCTTAACTGTTCTACACGTCCAATCCATACATTAATCAAATGATTTGATTTAATTGACTACAAGATGTTCGAGACGTTTTTTTTTGTTTCTTCTCGAATTGCTTAAGATTGCTTGATCCATCGATTATAATTGGGCGTGCTTTAAGGAGCTAGGTGCAACGTTAAGCATGAAGAATGCCTTGAACAACTTTCTTAGCTGCTACCTTGCGGGCATACAAGTGGCTGAAATAATGTCGAAGATCTAGAAACTTTTACTGGGTTACGTATGCGTGATTTTGTTTCGATATAGGATTGATGTGACAGACGACATTCATCAGCAAATCGTCATTGATTCACCAGAATTCACTGAAACTATCCAAGGACACGTTCTGGATATGCACAACTACCGAATGGAGTTCCGAAGTTCCAAGAATACGGCAAGAAATAATTTATTGGTCGACAATATTCTAAAGAAGATCCATTTACTCAGTTGGTAGCAACTGCTCAACACACATGCAAGCCAGCCTGGGTACATGTATGCATACATCCATACATCAATGTGCATTCTTCTGAAAGTTCGCGCTACGACGCCTACTTATGCTTGTTTCTTACCCTTGATATTTCACACACCCTCGGTATTGACTGATTAATTTTATTTTATGCGAGCATGTTTTTATGATTTAATTTCCATAGAATCTGTGTTTTTTCAACGAGAACTTCTAAACCAATGTTGACAGTTGAGATTTTATATACATCAAATTTCAAGGGTCTCCAACAAAGTTAGATATGGCAGGTTAACGTTTTGCTTTTGTATCAGCATTTTTGACATCTTGTTTCAACTGTCATCAACCAGATTCTCCAGTTTAGAATAAGACTATGAAGCTTCAGGTTGGTGCAAATTTGGAATCAATTTATCACCAATCAAGGAGTTTTGTTGCTACTCAAACTATACTTCGTAGTAAACATGGTAATTTTTTCAATCCAACATGGGTTATGTGTCTACGATATACTCAAAAAGAATTAGTGAACGGGGTGGACTATGCACAGAGTCAAAACAGAGGGTACCGGGTCTAACATTTAAAGCATCTATTTGGAAGTTTCTTTAAGAATTAGAATTTACCCAAGAAAGGCTAATACTTGTTTCAAATCGATGGTACAATTTATTTCTGAAGCCTCTAGAAAACGTAACACTAGGCTCCCTTAAAATATCCATTCACATCACCAATAAATTCTGCTTTGCTCTCAAATCATTCTCTGCTGACGTATTTTTTGAGGTTTCAAAACAGAACGTAGTTGCTCAGTTTTAAGGTAGTAGCCCGGTGTGACGGCCGAAATTTCGACGTTTTTTCGTGAATTTTTTTCAGCAGGAAAATAATATGCGATGGTTTTTTTTTTATGCATGTTTTTATTACTACTTTCAAGCATTCAAAAAAAGCCAAATCGGTTTTCCGCGAAATTTTAAAAACATAGTTTTGAGAAAAACACGTTCAAAGTTTTGACAACAAATAATACTTACATAAATCAATCAGCTATGCCTGGTGCATAGAGTAATCCTTCTGTTATCTCTAAATTATCATTTTCAGCGGCTTTTAGAGCACTGTGTAAAGTTATGGCCTCTTTACTGTTGGCTTCTGCAGTTTTCTCCGCCCGTAAAACTCGTGCATTGCCTACAGTGTCAGCGTAGTCCCTGGCTGTTTGACCTATTGTGACCCCCATTACCTCCATAATTTTGAGTACAGGTAGAAAACCCTCATTAAAGATACAGGCAGCTGTATTGGTAGCAATTTCCAGAACGTTTTTACCAGTAAAAATGTGCACTCGTCGAGCGAAAAATGGTAACTGATGAACTACTTCAAAATCTTTCTGTTATATTGTACAAAATAATTATATTTCGTCTTTGTTAATCGCAAATGCTTGATTTATTAAGTATACCTGCGTGTCTTTGAATAATAAAGGTCGGAAGGACAATATAAGAGGGACCGGACAGAGCAGCTGCCGCTGGCGTAGCCACTACTTTCATACACACTACGGCGCGCTCTCCTTTTGTGGCTATAACTTCGAAAATATTGAAAATTTGGGTCTGGAAATTTTACAGTATATTTTCGAAAGGTTTTTCTTTTACAAAATGTAAAAGGAAAAAAAAGGATTTTTTTAACCCATCACACCGGACTACTACCTTAAGTCAAATACGATCGATAGACAGTAATTTGCAGTCTATTTCTTTGATTTCAGCTGCTGTGACGGTTGGCAAGTATGCAAAAGAACTGTCACATTGCCGCCGACACACAAAACTTCACTTAAGAAAACTATGTTTCATTTTGCATTATTTTTTCAGTCAACTTATCCAAACAGAAGTGATGTATTTACTCTTTTCCATCAGTGAATCCATCGAAAAATTTAGTTAGCATTTCAAAAATTGAAAAAGCGTCAAACCAATCGATTAAATCTTCGTAACCTCTCGAACTTTCTTCTGGTCTCGTTGATTAGTAGTTTCTTACGCTTTTGATTGTTTTTAACGTTATCTAATACATTTTCCATTGGTAATTAGAAATCATTGCAAAAGTTTATCAGGACTTCACTTTTTGAACGCTGAATTCTCACTTGACACAGTTTTTTTTTCAATTTTTCCTGTGACGTAAGCAATCGCGGTACCAATCTAGCGAAGAAAATCCCCACAAACAAATACATTGAAATATATTCCGTCTGTTGCCTTTTCAATATTTGTATTAAAAAGTGTTAACACTTCAAATAAACACCCAATGTAACGATATTTCAAGCAAATTTTCCAGATTTACTCGTATTTTCAAGCAAAACTGATTGGAAGTAAATCATAAAGTCGATGATGCGGAGAGACACTCATTACCATTTCTTAGACTGACATATATATAAAAAAAAGCGCTAAGAAGGGAATGAAATAAGAGAGTTAATTCAATTCACCTACGTTTAAGATTGTGGAATGGTTAATACAAAAATTCCATCATATAGGAGACACTGTGAGCAAAAATATTCAGTGAAAACCTCAGTAGAACTTATGCAAAAATTGAAGAGAATTAAACCGCTAAAAGTAATAAAATACGGTATCATTTGACGTCAAGGCTGGCGGAAAAAAACAAACAGTAAATCGAACCTGCGACACTGTGCCTGAGCGAACATTATTTTGTGTTTCGCGACCGATTTTTCAAAAGTATAAATACGTTTAAAACTGTTTATGACACGTAAAGAACAGTTAATCGAAAACATAGAAATAATGGCAAGAACCGGATAAGTTCAGATAAGTCGATGACGTATTAGTCATTATGGAAAAGGACAAGTTCGAAGACGTCAAAACAGCTATCAAAATAATCCATAAAAACATCGAATTCAACATGGAAATAGAGGAAAATGGAGCGCTACTTTTCCTGGATATAAAAAAAAATTAGACATAACAAAGGCACACTTTTGACATTTAGACAAAAGACAGCAAAGCAAAGAACAATCCCGAGTTCATCTAATCATGCATACCCGAAAAAGATGGCCGCGTACAACAGCTGGATTCATCGACTGGTCACTTTTCTACTAGGGCCTGAAACTTATGAACAAGAAAGACAATTTATATTGGATACCGCGAAAATAAATGGCTACAATGAATTATGCGGATCGTATAACGTAAAAAAGGGCATTTAAAGAAAAGGGGCGTATTCCACATTATTCAGTGACAGAAGTGAGAGTAAAGATAATAAGATAAGAGTGAGCCTCGCCAAGTCAACTTAGTTCAATAAGGTCAAAAACTGAAAAGGCTCGACATAGAAGTTATTGGGACAAGCTTCAGCTCCTGCCTTAAATCTCAACTTACAAGTGAAGGAGACCCTCTTAAATAGGACAAAAAAAGTGTCATTTACAGCTTAGAGTGTCAAGAATTCCAAATAAAATCCGTAGGGCAAATCAAAAGACTAATAAAGGTATTTATTAATAAAATAAATATTATTTATCAATAAAGATAGTTATTAGTCTTTTGGTTTGTCCTACGCTTCTCTGATGTACTCCTTGAATCGGAGGACATCACAAAAGCGCAAAATGCAACAAGAAAAGGGAATTTCACAATGAGTTAATCACTTGTGTCAGAGATCGTCGAGCAAGGACATAAAATCGAATTAGACAACGTAGAAGCTGTGAAGCAGGTGAGAAAAATCTCGAAGGTAGACGAATGGGAAAGTTTGGAGATATTCGCAACGAAAAATTGTTTCTTTTACAACAATGCGAAAGCAACTACAAAGAACGGTAGTGTTAAACTAAAAAAATAATTCTCACATATATTAGCCTCAGAAAGTCAGTAATCGCGATCTTGCCAAAAAAGTACATTGTTTGATTTTTCACGCTCTTTTTCTTTCAAAAGATGTCTTTGACACAGGATATTCACATCTCTTTTTCGTGATGCCCCTTCGAACTTTTGGTGCTTTTTTTAGGTTAAGGTACAGCGTGACTACATACAGCCCCAAAATTCCTGGGTGACTTCTCTGAGACAGAGATAGAAAAAACGACAAGTCGATCTACATGTGTATTGCGAAGTTACGCAAACGCTTTGCGAGGGAGAATGTTGTTTTACGCAAAAATTAGAGGAAATTCATCAATCTATATATAATTTCAGGTATTTTGGCAGGATACCGTTATAACGGGTGTTTGCTTGAAGTGTTCCAAGTTACGATATGGCTGCACTATGGACTCGGCTATCTCAATGAATTTAAATCTGCGGTTTTGTAGCTTTTTGGTGTAATATTCTATTTTATTACTTTTCTAACTTATTAGCCGTGTTATCACATTCAAGGGTCTTCCGAAGCGTGGTAAATCATATATGCTCGCGCGATATTTTTGAAATTCAGAATGCTACTTTTTAACTTTTCAAAATAATGGCAAGAAGTCTTTAAGTGTGTTTATTGGAGGAAGAAGTAATAGATAAGCTAGAAGACCACATGGTCTTTTAAATCTGCTGTCAAAACTCTTTCTATTTCTAAGAAAGATTTCTTGTCTAAATGGAATCAATCCTGTGTATCTGGCTGACATAGAGGTAAAAAAAACCTGTATAAGTTCTCCGGGTTCGTTCCATACTTACTCGGACTGGTAGACACATATACTAAGAGGGGTGGACAACTAAGAAAATGTACGCGTTTACGTGTCCACCAACACAATTCGAACCCTTTCAAATCGAACAGTCGTTACAGTGTTCAATAATTTCGTAGGGACATCGCAACTGTGCCAATCCTTTCAAGACTATAAACGAATACTCGAGCAAAAATATACAGAAAAAACTGTTTACTGACTGAATCTTGATAAAACTTGGCCGCCCTGGCACATCAGCCAAGCCTGGATTCCGTCCTGACGTTTATTTTTACCTCAGAGTGATCTCTCTTTCTGATTTGTCGAACAAAACAATACATCATAAGCTCAGGTGAATCGCGATTACAGCATTGTGTTCTAACACATGCTTCCAAAGTACTAATGAAAATTCACTATCTTTGATTAAATGTCCAATTTTCAAATGTCTTTTTAACGTCAATTATCTCATGATAAAATGTCAAAGCATTGATGCATTTAGCACTGTCACTTCGAACTAACCTCCAATTTAACGGTATTTGGCCTAAATAAAATTTTGCTGGTTTGCCTTTTATTGGTTGCGTAGAACAACGTACACGTAAACGAACAATGTATTTGTGCTCATTCTATCTCTGTCTGATATTCCAAGTCGCCCTAGGATGTTAATGCTATGTGCAGCTACATTCAGCTTATTGTAGCTGATAGCAGATGTCAAACATTGAAGCTCAAAGGAGACAATTCCAAGCTGTCAAAATTATACCGCCCTTGATTTGTCAAACTTTTCCTCCTCCTTGACAAACAAATTTGTCATGGAGGAGGAATCCAGTATTTTCTTTCAATTTTCCTTTGGGATTTTCGACGTTCCGCGTGTATGGTCGATTGGGCAATGTTGGCTTGATACTTCTTGGTCTTAACTCAGTGGTCATGCTGAGGACGAGTTACTGAAGTTATAAGAAGGAAGATATTTACTGTTTAATGTAGTAGATATTAGGATCTATGCAATGCATGTTGTGTCTTTCTCGCAAACTGCTACTAAAGTCCTTCAGATGCTTGTATTGTTTTGGGTTCGCTTGAAACGTTGGAAACGTTTGATAGAATGACTTTTCCCATATGTTGGGTAAAATGACTAAGTTCATGTTTTTAATTTGTCTTAGGCGAATCCGAAGTTAAACTTTCCGTCTGACTGAATGAAGCATTCTTGAGTCCAGCAAAGTTCATCTTTGAGCAAAATTTATTATAAAGAAATATGTTTGGTATGTCCTTTATTTTTTAATGAATATTCTTTCAGATTTACCGATTTTTTCCACATAAATAAAGCATAATTTTTTATTGCAAGAAAAACATGTTGCTGAGTCCTGGTTGCTTGGTACCATCGAGTGATGTGTTTTTTTTTTCTTTTGCTTGCTCAAAATGAACACGAGGGCTAAACATAACCACGAACGGATGATATAGGTCCTTGAAAAACTAGGCTTGGAGAGCTCAGGTAGTAATTAAAAAAAATTTACCTCGACAACTAACAAACTTCTGACAAAAATGAACTTTAGTCAATTATTTATACCACATTTTATTTGACGAATATTTGCCATTTATCTGACAATATTATAATTCCACGTTCCTAGAAATCCTGACCAATTTTCCTTGAATTTTCGGATCCTTTAAATGATCAAAAAAAAAAAACCAACCAAGTGCGACCCTTCATGGCTAAAATAGTTTAAAACTTTAACGCCTAAGGAGTCTTGCAAAAGTATTCATGAATAGTATGCAGATGAAACAAAGCTAAGACTTTATTTTGGGGGCTGTAATAAAGTTTGTAACCGAGCTCCAATTAGTTTTGACGACTGACCAAATATATATGTTGCCAAACCTTATCCTCGTGAAAAATGACACGATTTCGATCGACCATTTGGGACCCTTTTTCGTTTATCTCTGTGTTTAGTAAGTTGCGTTGGCAGATTGATGCAATCGATTTTAGAGTATTCAAGAGGGGTGGAGCTTGTTTTTAAGGTTCACTCAAGAGAACAAATAGATCAAATGATTCCTAAGGAGCAACTCAAAATCTACGAAACTCTTTCGATCCTTACATAATCAGGGCGAAATCTTTTATTCGATAATTTATTTTGAAATTTTATCAGATTTTTAAGGACCATGGACCATTGACCATGATTATTATCGATGGGGTTACGATAAATAATCCACTTTTAACTGCCAAAGATGACAAGTTTTAGAAAAGGCATCTCGGAAAAGGAGTTTCAGGGAATTCCTTTTATCCGTTTAAAAAAGGAAAATTATGATGAAAATGGTCGTTTTTCTGTTCTATTTCGGAATTGAAGGTAAACCAAAACGTAGATAAAGTAGAAGCGAAATTTCACTGCTAAGACAAAGAAAAATTGACAGCTAACAAATGTCAAAAGGATAAGAAGCAAATCTTTGACCGAATCTTTTTACTAGTAAAGCCAGAGACTTCGGTGATAATGACAATCAATGTGTCGCCAACACAATGAATGTGTTGATGAAACAAGTTAAGTAGAAAGAATAGGATAATTTCAGTATCTAGATTCGGATCAGAGTTAGGTTGTCCTTACCTTAACTTACCTTACCTTACGGGAATTTTCAAAAGGTGGCACCACTAGAAAATTAAAATTTCCAGAGACTTATCTGTCACCAATTTATGTAAGAAGTTTCATGACGTTTTGTTTATTTGTTTACAAATTACAGTCGTTTGAATCACGCTACTTCCGCTTTCGTAAAAAAATTGGCAAAACAAGAATATGCCGTCTTGATCAAACATTGATTTTTGCTGGAAAAACCTAATTATTGCAGTGATTGCAGAAAGATTATGCCGCATCAGCTCCTTCGAGAACAACAGTTTATCGATGGTTAAGTGAATTTCAACTGAGTCCTAAAAGCACGGAATGAGCAACCTGTTCTGGAAGACCAAAAGAGGCTAAAAATGCGGAAATCGTAATGCAAGTGCACCGAATCATCTTGAAAAACGATAAAGTGAAGCTGCACGAGTTAAGTGAGGCCATGGGCATCAAAAAAGAATGGAGAGGTTAAATTTGGGAGTATATTTTGGCGGTTGAAAAGCAATCGGCGCGAAGGGTGGCGCATATGCTGGCCATCGTCAAAACCAGCAGCGCGTTGATTATTTGACAGTCGGGTCTGCCTTGTTGCAGCATAATCAAACCAACTTTTTGCGACGTTTTTAGCCAATCGTTGGTTAGAAAGCCAACGTTCGATGGCCATCGTTTTTTGGAATGCTCATGGCACAATCTTCATTGATTACCAATAGAGAACAGAGATAAGAGAGTACTATACAGTCTTTTTGAGCAAACTGAACGACGAAATAAAGAAAAGAACGGACCCATATGGCAAAGAAAAAAGCTCCGAGTTGGTTGCTCCCAGTGACTGTGAATAGGTTCACAAACCGCAAGGGGTGTGTCCACGGAAAGAAATTCAGATCGAACGAAGAAGTCATCACGAAAACCGAGGGGAATTTTGAAAGCTTGGACGTTTCGTATTATATAAGGGACATCGAAATGCTGGAAGATCGCCATACCAAGTGTATTGCCCTTGAAAGGCTTTCCCTCGACGCTTGTTACCATTAAAAATTCCGGAACATACAATCTACAAAATGTTTGGAAAAGTAAAAGAAATATTTCTTCTTTTTTTCTGTTTATTAATGTGTGTTGGAATAGAAACACACCCAGGAAAACGTAACGATTATGAATGATGAAAAGGCTAACTCAAACTACTGGAACAAACTTTTGTCACAGCGTGAGTACATACAGAGCCAACACTCCTGACCCAATGTTGTTTCGACAAAACGATTAGGCTTTATTTTTTATTGTTAAATTTTCTCATATTTATTCGTAACACAAAAATCTTTTGCAGCACCTTTAACGCAAAATCGCAAAACAAATACAAATCTACGTGTACTTTTTCCCTCTCTTTCTGAGAAAAGCACCTCGAGAGTATCAATGCATTAGATACTGATGCTCGTTTAAATTCTATAGTCTATGGTATTTTTAACATCAACTCGTTGGCACGAAGTATGTCCTGCTCCTTTAAGCCGCTTAGGTCTACATGTTGAAAAAAATACTTTGAAGAAAAATCCTTCAATAAGTTAACCATTGTAGTAGGCATCTAGAATGTCACGTTTTCTAGATGACGAGCTTTTGGTTGAGAGTTGAATTTAAAGGAGCTGTGTGAGCTACCAGTTCCAAAATTTTTCAATGTCATGGCGTACGCGTACCTGTTTCAAGAACCGTTTGACATTTTTGAAACGACGTCTATTTAGTACAAAGGTCACTATTTATGTCAAAGCACAGATACACTGAGAGTTTCGTATTGAGTTTGGATTTTCATGTTTAATACTTTGAAAAATGAAAAAGGGTTAGCAAAATGACTGCAAAGTTTTGGTCGGGAAAGATTTTTTCATTTTTTGCTCCAATGTAATATGCATTTTGTATTGGATTCCTTTGACGATAATCGAAAATAAACGAAACAAAACTGGTCTTAACTCGGCTGAACTGAGGCTGTTATTTGGTTTTCAAAGCGCCCGACGTGGTCAAAGTCAACGAAAAAGGTTATGGATTCAGGTTTTTAGAATGCAAAAGGAAAAGTATCGATCGAATATATCCAAAGTTAAAAAAAAAATTCACAATGGAAAGTTTCTGTAGTATTTCTAGGAACTAGAGGTGAGGGTTGGACCTGATCCAGCAAAATGGTACAAATTATTTTGAAAATTTCTTTTAAGACAATAACTTGAATATTTTTTGCAAATTTAATACTTTTTACAGAGCTCATTGCGAATTGTTTGATTGGAGATAAAGACTGAATATCAAAGCATTTCCATTCCTACTCACACGCTTCGTTATGATGATACCAAAGAAGCTTGCACCCATTTCTATGATTGATCACAGCGAAGTGACTCCAATTATTGCTATCAAAGAGTATTACATTCAGAAAAATTTATCAACATTTTGTAGTTGAAATGCCAGGTGATATTTTGAGATTTTTTCACCTTATTCAGAATGGAATGCACTCATATGGAGGCACATGTCTACGCTCGACAAGTGTGTGCAGACCAGATGTTTTAAAGGTTGATGAGTTTTACATATTACAATGGAATTCTATTCTGGTTTGGCTCGAATTGTGTTTATATTCGTCAGTCAACTATTTACCAAATCAAGCTATACGTTCATCTTGAATTTTAATTTTTTTTTTGAAAATGATTTCAAGTTGTTCGCGAACCAACCAACAACAACCAGTTATTTATCTTGAAAAATTTCGAACACCCTGGAATTACAGAAGCACTGCAGCTATGGGAAGGAACTAAAAATAACGTGTAATTATTCGCGGAATCTCGAAATACTTTAGTGGGTAATCACACAGATCAATCAGCCAAACGTTCTTCCGCATGAAATCTTTCAAATACATTCTAAAAACCAATGACAAGCATTTTTGACAGCCAATTTTTTGAAAAAATTCTTCCCAATGGGAGATTCAGAAAAAAATAAACAAACACGACGAAATTGTTAAGAAACTTAAAAAATTGGATTCACTTTTAAAAGCAGCAATCATCATCTTTTGGTAAATGACTTGGCATTAATATCTACTAAAGGTAAGCTCGTACTTGAGCCATGCGATGTTAGAGTACGCAAAGTTTACTAAACCGGTTGAAAACCACCTGTGCGAACTGCGCGCAGTTGCATATGTTAACAGCTTTCAAAAGTTTCTGTTGCAGAAGTCTTTCATGTGTTCAAAGTTATGAGGTTTATTGCACTGCATATAATTCTAACTATGGTAATATTGAGTTAGACTTGAACTCTGTGCTACATTGATTTTTCAATGGATTTTTATGCAATTTTTACAAACAAATTTATTTATTTATTATTTTAATTTTTGTTAAATGAATGAATTATTATAATCACGGTCATGATGATCAATTATTTGGATATTTACTCTAGTCGGAAATTCTGATTTATTCTATACAATGAGGATTCTATTCTATTCTATCTAATGCGATTTGTTCTGCCTTTTTTGACATTCGTTCCAGGTTTTTTTTCTTTGTTTTAATTTAGTTGACTTTAGACTAACGATATTAAACTATTATTTTACTTTTTGCCAAAAATTTTATTTTAATATTTTAATTTTCTCTTATAAAAGTTTTAGTTACTTTGCAAAATAAACAAAAATACTTTTTTAATACCAGCCAAATTTATTATGAATTAAATTACTGCATTCACTTTGGTATTAAATTAAAAATATTCAGTATAGAAAACCACCTCTGCCAACTTTTTAGGGAATTATAAACGCTTTACCTCCATATTTTAAATGAATTTTAGTAAATTAAAAATCTTGATTGAAGCAAATCGAGAATGACCCGGTTTCATAACACAATTTGTAATATTTAACACCAGATTTAATAAATTATTTTGCATATAAATTAGAATAACTTTACTTATAGAAATTTGACAAAATATAACGCTATCTTCATATAATACCTGCTCTTTTTTGAGCGAGAATTAAGGCAATTTATTTTCATAACCCACTTTTGGAACCACATTTAAGTGAGCTCTGCGTCGATCAAACAGCAAAAAATAATCTGACCCTGAAAACCCGGTTTACACAGTGGATTCCACTGAATTTTTCAGTCTAGGTCCCTCAATTATTGACTAGCCGCCAAAAATGTGTTTGTCCTGTGTTTGCCATGGTGGCCATATTCTATGATCCGGCTCTGTCATTGTTAACGCGTCCTCTGGTTTTTCTATATTCTAGCCGCTTTTTTGAGCTATATCTTCCAGTGAAGCTAGTTGGGAACACGGCATGATAACACAGACGGGTCACAAGTTTTCTCGTGGTTCAAGTCCTGTCTGTTACGGACCACTCTCGAGTTTTCTTGTGTTTGAAGTCCTATCTGTTTCGAAAAAAACAATAACGAAAAAGCACGTGTTTTTTACACTCTGTCTTTCGATGTCACCTGCTTCGGTACATTGTGTCTGGTTTTTGTATTGAACTATTTCAACTTGATTATTAGTTTCTCGATCTTCTTGGAATCTAACAACGATCACTGAAGATGCGTCTTCGTCCTCATTCATATCGAACGGTACTATCCGTATTGCGGAAACCGAGCAGATTTTGTTGAAGAACCAGTTTCAAACCACGAACGCGATAAAGAAACATCATATCTCTATACTCATGTGAACTACTAATTTCTGGCATCAACGAACTGAAGTGCTTAGACATTTTACTCTAGACAAAAAATTTGGAATAATCTTACACGAAGAATCGTTCTTGAAGCCCGGAACGCGTGTCTAAGTACCCAAGTTATATCCTGTATATAAATGACAGATTGAATAGTAAGGTAGGAGAAGCGATCATTCTTGTGAGGTCTGATTTTTTCTGATTTACACACCAGAACTATACAGAACAGAACGAACTGCCATCAAAGTGTAAACGAATTCGTTTTTAATTTTGATTATTTCGGTGTCGAATGCACCAAACAACAGATCCTTTGGGCAAGACCTCTACAGACGTTTCAAAATAGAAAGGACACTTTTAGTCATTGGAGACCCAAATGCTTATCACAGGTGTGTGGTGCTATGAAAAGTAATGAAGCTTGGATTGAGCCGTACAGATTAATCACAAGGACTGCAGAATACAAGCCTGTACCTATCCAATGAATCAACGCATTCTGGGTCTCCCGCGAATTTCACTCCAACAAATAAACCAATGTAATCAACGAGCTCTCTTCAGATCATTAACCGGTTCACTTCTTAAAAGAGGACATCTACATCGATGAATCTATAAGAAGAAAACCGACTAGCAAGCCTTGCATAACCTTGTGGTTAATGAAAGTTTCAGCCAAGAATTCAATATAGCTGATGCTGTCGAAAAACTATTGAACTAGGTAGGAATTATGTGAAGCAGACAAAAGAGTACCATATAGTTACAACTCCAAAAAGGGAATACAATTTCTCTGAGAGCGCGCGCGAAATTAGAATCAAGATAAGAAGGCTCTGAAAGCCCGTTCTAAATCGACACCATGATAGAGTCAATAGAAATGAAGAATGAATATCGAAGAAGCATGGAGCATGGGTCATCATGAACTACGAACGAAAGCTAACCGATCGACAAACGAAATTCGAGACCGTATTCATCAACTTCGAAATGAGCCACGCGAGAATTTTCTGCCCAGCCTCGAGCCTGGCGTGAATGCCTTCACCAGGACGTTCAAATACTTCCACATACGGAATCAGATAGTTGTGCCACCCATATATGGTGAAAACGGTATATAGCACGACCAATTCGGAAAACCGAAAGTCTTTACAGACACACGGGTGCTACGATTTCAGGAAAGACCTGCTGAGATGAGGGTCTTGACAAAGCAGATTACATTATTAGAAATGTAAACAAACTTATCAAAACCGAGTCTCAGGTAGAGGATGTAATAATGCCACTAGACGTGAAAAAAGGACTTAAACAATGGCTAAACAAACGACAAACGCCTGGACTCGACGCATTGACCAATATGATTCTAGAATGGCTCCCAGACAACATCATTACTGCCCTAACAGACAAAATATACAAAATTTTCCACTTGCACAGGTTTCCAAAAACAAGCAAATAGGAAAAAATCATGTCTTGCTTCGAAATCGGAGACACATAAGCCTCTTTAATCTCGTTAATTGCTAAAAATGCATTACTGATAAGATTTAACGAAAAAATGCATTATCCCCGATGAACAAAATGGCTTCACAGATGCACTTTTGACGGAACTCCAGTCAGCAAAAGTGGTCCAGCACATAAGAATGAATTGAACTACTAGAACTTAGCAGACTTAGTTATGTTTAATATGTTATGTTTAGCTTTATTTTTACACAACATACTTAACGGTTGATTGTCACGAGTTAGGGTGGAAGACTATCTCTCGAGCCTATGGAATATTCAACTATTTATGAGTCTGCGAACTATTCAAGCTGGAGTTCCACAAGGATCGTCCATATCACCAATGTTGCGAAATCTGTACACCGCAGCCATTCAAATTTTTACAAACAATCTTGAAATATAAATCTATGCTTTCGTCTTATAAACTAAACATCAAGACCAGCAGAAGTCATCATATCAAGACTGCAATCCTCAGACGAAGCATTCCAAGAATACTTCCGTAAATGGAAAATTAGGCCAGGAAAGACAAGAAACAGATTGGCTCTCAAGACCAGCAGAAGTCATCACATCAAAACTCCAATCCTCAGTTGAAACACTACAAGAATACTTCCGTAAATAGAAGATTAGACTAAGAAAGACAAAAAAAGAACCTTTTTTATCAACAAACGTAGAGGACTACTTCCAACGACTTTACACACAGCCAACGACACAATATCATGGAACAGAACTGTCAAATAATTAGGACTGACATTAGATCACCAATTTACTGGGAAGATCCTACCCGCAAAAAACTAGCCCACTGCCTAAGAATGCTCTCCTTCTTCCGGTACCTAGCCATAGATAACAAAGGGTTCATTTACAAACAAACAAACAAATAATTTGACTGACATTACTCTATGGCAGTTTCGCTTTCCGTCTGACAGCCAAAACGCAAAAAAATACGCTCCGATCTTTACAGAATAGATTCAGACGGTGGGTTTGTAGGATTCCATGGTACATTAGTAACACGGACATATACAAGGATTTACGACTAGAAACACATACGAGACGGAGCACTGAAGCTATTCGATAAAACAGATATGATTCCTAACCGCACCATGGAAGTCGTCAAAGTCCCGGCTAAGACTAGTCGATTATATATATCAGAGCCTCTGATCTATCAAACAAAATGAAAACACTATAATTTCTAGTTAATTGGTGGTGAGTGTCCTCGTACTCACAGGCATGAATGGAGCAAGAGTGCTCGATCGCACTAGCTCCTCGCAAACCTTACTTCAATAAAGAAACAACTTCGTTTCAAAGAGAATTTGGCATGGTGCAACGCATCTCGGTGATTTGAAGAACCCTGGTCTTCAAGTTCTGAAAATTGCCTCATTTAAAAAAGAGCTGGAAACGAACGAAGGAGAAATAGTTTCGGAAGTTTTTCACGATAATTTATCAGATGTTGCTAGTGAGAATGAAGATGCGGGAGACTTTTTGTCAGCAGACTTAATATCAGCAAAATACTTAGACCTCTACAAATGAGTAAGGTAGAAGTCATTTTAACTGACTTTGACACTGACCTTGACACTGACCTTGACACTGACGAAGAAAATGATAATTATTGATCTGAAATTGGTACACCACTATACATAAAAGAATTTAAATGTCATCCTAGAGTCATTATATTTCCATCTCAATGGAACTCTGACTGACTGACTCTGTAGCCTGTAACCGGTCCCTTTTTTGTAAAGAATTATTTGGATTTGTTTGGAAGGAATTGCGCAGCTTTTGCGATCAAAAAGCAAGGATACACAAAACGTCATTCAGAACACTCAAAAAGTTGCCGGTTACACCGAGAGACATGAAGCAATTCCTTTGTATCACTACTTTGGTGGGTCAAACAAGACAACGGGGATATTATTGGGAAGATTCTTTTAGTTCATGGTTCCTGTTTTGGCATATGGCACCATATTTTCTAATACTATTATTAAAGTATATCTACCGCTGAATTGCTCTTGCAATACAAAACTAAAGAAAGTGGAACTATTGGAGAGAGAAGAGAGTTATCGTGAAATTTGAAAAGATAAGTCGTCAACGATGAAGAAAGGCGACATAATATTCCGTAGACAAGGTGATTTGTTTCTCCTCACATGAAAATACAAACAGACTATCAAAACTATGTCAAGAAATCATGATACTTCTGTCTCAACAACTAGAATAAATTGAAAAACGGGAAGAACATCCTAAAACCTGCCTGCACCCCCCTACATGAAAGGAGTTGATCGTGCAGATCAGTCCTTTCGTACCACCACATTCTGACAAAAAGGTATGAAACGGACAATAAAAGGAGTCCCCTATGTTATAAACAGTGAACTTTCCAAACTCCTTTAAAGACATACAAAGGACTTGCACTACACAACAGTAAGGGAAGTACGAACAATTTGGTGGCAACATACTGGTGACGGACGACAACGAGAAAGACTCTTCAGAAGCAAAAGGAGCCCAGACGATATCTTTTCCCGAAGATGCATTGAAAGCACCATTCCCGTTGTAGAAGGGATTTCCATAATCTGAAGGCGCCACTAGACGTAGGAACCCGAGGCCTGGCCAAAGCAATGTGTCAAACGGTTCCAGGCTAGCTTCACAGATTAACAAGGGAGGTTTAATGGGTAGTCCAGAAGCATTAAGCGTCTTATAGTCCGACGCTTAGGGCGTAAGCAGCCGTAAATATTTCCTTACAACAGCAAGCATCATACGATGCAATCTATTATGTTCATCCTAGAATGCATCCTATTATAAATTTTCGCTTCACAAACATGTTGTTGATGATATCATGTTGATTTGAGAGTGCACAAATAGGGCCAAAATGTGGTGTTCCAGGCAGTTATGTTAAAGATTTCTGTATGGCCCTGAATTTAATATTATCGATGATTTGTTGAGACTAAGTCAGTCCATAGTAAAGGATTGTTTCTAGTTCCTCAAAACGTACAAAGCCAGCTTCCTTGGCATTTATGTTAAGTTTGCAACCAAGACCTGTTTGACATACTAATGTTGTGCCTTATCCACACTTTGATCGCTGTTTATCGTTTTTTAAGAAAAAGCTCGACTAGATATCATTCCAGCAACGCTTCATATATGGAAATGCTATTCATGAAGTTTTTCAGGGTAAATCGTATGCCACCCAAATTTCGAGCTCCTTTTTTAGTCATGCCCAATCTAAATGATTCCAGACAGATCTGTAATCAACCAATATTATATAGGGTTCTATCGCAGGGCTGTTCGGAACGCCTATTTGTCGGTCTGGCTAATGGAATTTATCCGAAGATACCCTACTTTTCCACCCCAAAGAATTCCGCTTTTAACAGTTAAAATTTCCAGTCCAAAAACTACCGAATCATTCGCAAGCAGGGCTATTTGTCACGTCGTCCCAACAAATATCTGCCAGAAATATTCGGTCATATTTTCGGACGCGTTTTACTTTTTCTTGTAATAGAATTTCAAAATGCATCTAATTTCTTGTTAAATTTTACTTTTTTTTTTTAAAGATGCTCTAACTTGCAACATGAATCATGCATCACAATATTTTATTGACAGTTTAAACGTCACCTGTCAAATCAATGATGAAACATGATTAGTGTTACCACATAGAAGCGACCTAAGAGTCATTTGTAAGGAAAATCGATGGAATCATTTCAGATATTATAATTTCATTTTAAATTTGATTAAAGACAAGAAAAGTTGTAATTAATGCTCAAAGCTGTTTAATGTTAAATCATGTGGCTTATTATATCCAAGTATTCAGTACAGTACGCAAACTATTTAACTATGCGCCACCTCATTTACATGCGGGCTTAGCTTAATTTCAAAATAATCTAAGAATAATAACGTTTTTTTAATTCGACTTCAAAAATCCTTTTAAAATTCAAACTCATGAATTTTAATTTGTTATGTCGATAGTAGCTAGAAGGCAGCAAAGATAAAAACAATAAGTAATATTTATTTTGCATTAAAAACTGATGGAAACTTCAAGAAACACGTTAGGATACTTTCGCATTCATTTTTGACTCATTACTTATTAGTTTTTGTGAATGTTTACTCACTGACGAATGAAAATCTTGCACTCAAACGAGGATAAGATCACTTTCGGTTTTACACAATATCCTAGGGCAAATTTTCGTTATTTTAATCTAAGGATTTGTGCAATAGGTGTTAATTTTAACCATAACGTCATGTACAACGTAGATATTTCGCCAATCTTGCTTTCAGTTTTCCTCAATTCAGTAGAATCGTATTCGGGTTAGATAAAAAATTTCATTAAAAATACCAGCCTGAATATTTCAAAACAAATAAATCTGAGAGGAACGTTCAAGTATCCTTCGGATTCAGATTAGTTTGATGGTTTTTTTTTGCTTATTTGTTCCACATTGGGTTAGTCGTTGCTAAATTAGAAACAATAAAAAATTAATTCATAAAATACATGAAAACAAACTTAGTCGTGGTTTATTCCTACGCTCAGTTGCTGTTTGCTGGGCAGGACTCGAATTTATTTGTTTATGAGTTCAAGGTAACTAAGTTACGGTCGAATTCAAGAGTGTCTCAATAGGCAAAAGTTAAGTGTAACTCGATTACTTAAATAGGTTTGTCTACTTGAGTGTAACCACTTAATATTATTTAAAAGCACCGTGAACAAACCTAATGGTTATGCAATCTGAATTACAAACAATTTTGACGAAAATTATTCAGAAGCAAGGAGCTAAATCAGAATCTAAACAATAGAAAAATCCAAAATTGAATGATTGAAGGCATATTTTAATTTTTAATTCCATTGTAATGGAGGTTCTACGAAGACAGGTAATGCGAACAGGACAATGTTGTCGTCCATGTTGCAAACTATGTATACAAATGGTTTTTGGCTAAATAAATTCCTTCGATGCAGTGGCTGACTTTAAGTCCAGACTTAAACTCAGTTGAAAACGTCTGGGATATGACAGCACGTCAAATTTGCTTGAATAGAACGCATAATACTGTCGGAGAGCTACGAAGCGAAATTTTGTAATGTTTGTAATTTCAAACAGAAAAAAAACTATTTAGTTAAATGTTCAAGTCTGCAACATATGGTATGTAAAAACAGCATAAACATTCCGAGGGGACAACTTGCAGAAAGAGATAGAAAATTGTAAAAGTAAATTAATGTTTACATTGCAATTTTGCGCAGAAGCTTTCAGACGGTAATCTTGTTAATAGGAAAATGACTGGAAATTTACCAATCCGCTTCTTTTGCTTGAATACCGTTAGATCTTTTGTTTGCTCGAAGTTTTATTGCTGTCTGAATATAAGGAAAACAAACTAAGTTAAAGATACTCTTATTAATCATAGTCTCTTTTATTCAGGCATTGTGATTTGAACAGAAAATTGAAAAATAATTTTGAAATGGAATTCAAATAACAAACGCAAAGTAATACCAGGGTTGTTAGTTGAAATTTGCCGGTTTTACTCATAGATGTCGCTAGAAATATGTGTACATTTCTATGATGTGGCATCTGTGTCATATTTTTCTATTGACATTAACCTTAAATAATACACAATGTAACAATCTGCCAAAACAATAGCGTTATAGTTGTTTACCTCAGTGAATATGTCGAGTTTCGTTCCAAGTAAATCGCATTTGTGGCATTCGTTGCTTTTCTTATTTCATCAAAAGCAGTTGAAGCTCATCGGTTGCTGGTAGATACTTATGTTGAACATGATCCAGTGATTAGAACATGTGAGACATGGTTTCGTCGATTTAAAAGTGGAGATTTCGAATTAACAGACAATATTCCTGGTGCAGCGAAAAAGTTCGAAGACGAGGAATTGCAGGCGTTATTGGATGAAGACCCAACCCAATCGTGATTTGCCAGTGGAGCAATTTGCCAATGTTTAAAAGCTAAAGGAAAAATCCAAAAGAATGGAAAATGGGAACCACAACAACTGAATGGAAAATCAAATTACCATTTGTGAAATGCTGCTTCAAAAGTTCGAAAGAAAATCTTTTCTACATCGAATTGTCACGGGAGACGAAAAATGGATTCATTTTCAGAAGCCGAAGCGGAAAAAATCATGGCTTTGGGGAAATATTATCGCACCCGCCGTACTTTCCAGACTTTGTCCCGTCTGACTATCACCTTTTCGCACCAAGTCACTCATTCGCAGAGCAACGCTTCGCCAATTTTGAAGAAACCGAAAAATGGCTCATCGAATGGTTTGCGTCGAAAGAGAAAATTTTTTTTTGGAATGGTATCCATGATTTGCCTGCAAGATGGGCAAAATGTGTAAAATCCAATGGTTAATATTTTGAATAAAAAATGTTTGAGATTGCCTTGAGAATTAAGCGTTTTCTGTATTGAAAAAAAAAAACGGCAAACTCCAACTACCTGGTATGTTAAGTGAAAACGAGTATTTCTTTTCTAGGAGAAATCCTGATACGGTTGAGACCCGGGGATCCGTTCAAACATTTTTTTCGGAACTCGAAACTTTTTAAATGTTTCCTTTTTATGAAAATTGAAATAATTTTAATTGTTTATTAAAGATGCTTGAATGTCATCGGGATTGCTTGAATTTAAAATTCATGGACAACTTGTTTTCTTGCTAATAAAATTTGAAAACCAGATCTCTCAGAGAATGGTACTACAAAAACAATATACAATCAATCGATTAAACTATAGATTGTTCAAAACCTTAAAAACAAAATACAAAAAGCAGAAGATTTGAAACGTTCTGTTCACCAAAAGTGCCCAAAAAACAGTGAAAGATTGTCTTGAGAAAATAGAAAGCTTGTATTGTAAACATCGGCATAAATGATATCAGTCTAAGGAAAACCTCGATAGCGTTTGAATGTCTTAGAGAAAAGTAGAAAGAATTTTTTGAGGTTGTTCCTAATTTGGTTGAAAACGAAAGCACGAAGAACTCATTTTTGGTCCAATACTCGATAGAAATTTAACTTATAGCCAGTTAGTAAATCCCTTAGATTGCATTTTCAACCGAGGCAATTTTCGCAACAATGACAGTCGCTTACTTATATACCATTATTTCATAACTTACACAGCAAAATGTAACCAACATGAGCTTGAAAAAATCTAGGAATCGAAGAAAGTCTATCAAAAAGATTTCAAAAGGTTTAAAAAGTTCAAAATGTTGTAGGAACACGACCTGCCTAAAAAAATCAAAACCGTTTAATGATTTTTGTCATTTTTGATCTTAATTTCTGTCACTGCAGTCAGTGTCACACTGTACTGAAATTATTAAAGAGTAACGACTTGAACACAAGTAACCTGGTCAACATTTTGACGTATTCTTCAAAATACTTCTCAGACCAACAACTAAATCAAAATGAAAAACAGATGATTCATGACATCCACAGGCCATATACCAATCTCTAGTAGTAAGCTACAACTTTTATAACTTATTGAGCTGCTTGACGTTCGCAAGCTTGCTGAAAATATACAGACAAGCACCCTGTTCGTAATTGTAAGTAAAAATGTCGTTGGAAACACCATTCTCACAGAGGAGATTCTGTTGTTTTGGGACATGTATGGACGGGTATGTATGAAAAATTACTCAATACATGCGAAAACGATCGTTTCATTGATAACAGTCATAAAATGTGTAACAAAGACCGTATCGAAAAAATTGGTCCCTTGTTTTTCAACTGCTTATTGAATAAGAATTGTGAAATGTATGCAGCAAAAGGGTATAAAGCTGACAAGAAAAAACCAAGGTTTTTGGCTAATATCAATTTTGACCGGACTATCTTTTATTTATATTTTTTATATTTGAGCAAACTGCGATGGAATTTCTGCTTACTGAACAAACTTTCGTCGTGTCTCGTCTCTTTCCTTCGTTCTTACACAAACGAGTTAATTAATATGTTTTCATCGGTGTCTTTTTGTCTTTTTTCCAAAATAGAACAAAAAAACACTACAATAAGTGAAAAATAGTTGTTCGTCTAACGAGACCTTACAATGAGCACAACATGACGCAAAATCTAGTTGTCAATTTTCAAAGTCAGTAAACCACGTGGTATTTCATATGGAACACTATACCTAAATATAAAATGAAGGTCGTCGCAAAATATGCTTGGTCGCTTTACCAGTGTTTACGCTCATAGAAAAACAAGAAACAGTGACATATGCCTAAAAAACTAATAGACCGTATTATGGTTTAGCAGGAGCTGAGTTCCTGACTGCTGAGTGTACGCAACAATCGAAAAAGGAAACATTTAAATGACAATACAGCTGTTAAAGGATAGAGTGAAATTTCATCGGTAAGTGGGATACCAGAATCCTCTCCCTTAACAAGTTTGAAATCGCTCAAACGTCAACCTCTGAAACGGTTTAGTAATCATCCCAAAGGAAAAACCCTAAGGACAAGATCGCATATAAAATAGTATTCAATATAAGTGGATCAAAAACTGTAGTAACTTCAAATCAACGATCAAATATATTGTCAAGAAAAAATAGAGCAAGAAAATTTGTATGTTTCTGCAATGAAATCGGTATATTTTGATCTCTTTTTTCGCCGCCTTTTCAAACGTTTTTAACTTTGGATAGTGAAGCTTGCTGCATCATCGCCAAATTCTTCTGTTAAATTGCTGGTAACGGGTGGATTCGACGGTTCCAGGCTAGGTTCTCAGGCTAACAGCCTAGGTTCCAGGCTAGGTTCTCTAAACAGCCTTCACCTCCCTACCACAAAAAAAACGGGTGGATTCAAGCTAAGAAATCCTAAGAATATTTTCAAAAATAGGTTCAAAAATGGCCAAAGAAAGAAACTAGAAACTTCTGTAACATTAGAAAGCCGTGAACCATACAGAAGATTTGCTTCATTAGAATATATTTCAAAGAATAATGTCATGTCACATATTGATTGTTGTCTCGGTCGAGGGTTGCACCTTCCTTCTATTTTAACTTCATTTAGTTTTTGGAACGAGTTGAAGCTGCTTGCACATTGCTGAACCGTGTAGCCAAATGGAATGGACGCAAGGTCTGGTAAACACAAGTAAGAATATACCAATTATTACCTGCGCCAATGAAAAAACGAGGAATGTAGTACAGCTTTTGACACAGCCACATACAAATGTCAAAAAAACCATCAGATGTCGCTGCTCATAGATCACTGCAGAAACACTTTGTGATAGAAAGAGTTAGTTTCTAAAGAGCTCATTATGACACGTTAATCCATCAAATAATTGGATTTGAACAGCATTGTTCAGATTATGGCTGGTGAGGTTAGTTCAGAATGTTTCACACAAATCCAGTATAGGATATCTTAGTGTGCATTTGAATCAGCAACGAACATGTAAAAATCATGCTGTGAAAAGCGCAAAAGGATTTTCAGCTACTTCAGTGATACTTTCATTCCAAATACATTGATTAAAAGATGAAAGCTATCTGGCATAAGCCTTCAGTCAGACCAGTTTAGACATACAGATCAGATGTGATACAGATTTTAAATCTGGTATAAGCAGAGTGCTAACGGAATGAAGACATTACAAGGCTTCAAAAAGTAGTATCTTTGTTTACCTGTTTGTTTTACGATAAGCCAGAAGCAGATCACTAATCACTTATCAGCAAATCACCGCTTTAGACTTTTATTTTTCGCACTTAGAAAAGCTGAAAGTGAAAAATATTGAGAAAATAATTTTTAAGATAAAGCAAAAGAACAATGTGAGAGCCAAAATCCAGCCATAAAAAGCTTGAAAGGTTAAAAAGCCTTCTACTCACACGTTTCAGAATAATGAAACCAGGTTTAGGTGCGACTGCATACACAAGCTTGATCTAATAGGTATGTATTTTTAATTGATTCTTCAAACGAACCCAGAAAGAGAGACTCCAGTTCTTAAAGTAATCCCATCAAATCTCACCAATGAATCCATTCTTAAATTCACTGAAGTTTTGACAACCGATGTCATAACGAGCCGGAAACTTTAATTTAGTTGGTAATACATGACAGCTTCTTTCTCATATTTGACAGGTTTGACGATAAGAAATCATTTGACATTCATCACAACCATGTGATAAATGCCAAACAAAGAACAACGAGATTTAACTGACATTGCTTTCACGAGTTTTCGCTACTGTTGGACAATATGTTGTAGAATTAACTTTGTTCGAAAAATGAGCTTGTTTATAAAAAACAACGCTAAGTGGTCCCAATCCTAAAAAAAGAAAACGGCGAAATGTGCGCAAAATGCTGACCGTGCACTCCAGCCAAGTTGCTGGGTAACATCAGAAAGGTGTTCTAGGTGATACTAAATAAGACAATAAACACCCAAATTCAAAAATATTGCTTCCGATTTTGTTTCGTACTAAACGAGGTCTTGGCCGTGAACACTGAAAAGTAATTCAAAAAGTTTTTGAAACATGGCTTGTGTAGATACCTCTGAACAGATACATATACGTATACGATGAGTCGTATACGATGCCTTGATGTCCATCTGGATCAGCATTTTGTAAATCATAAGCGTCTAAAAATCACCGGAGAAATCACCACGTTGACCAAAAGGTATATATAATCTGCGAAACCTGTTTTGACGCCTGAATGTCAGATTTGGTATAATCAGAATGCTGTGTTGATGGAACAACAAGTTAACGACATGGATTGCCTTCGCACATGGTCTATCGTATTCAGAAAGCCTGAATCAGACTGCAAACACAGGAAACACAGTGTAGCACAGTTTATCAAACTGTCAAAGTGACAAAAATAAATATTTTCATATTGAATTTTGTTAGAAATTAAATCAATAGTTCAGTGACTAAGAGCGAAAATCCTTAGGTTTCGCAGACATTTCACCCTACAGACGGGTTGTATTGAGTTACATTGAGACTTGTCTCACCACTGGCTTTGATGGCTCCTGACACATTTTAAGACATGACAGATGATGTGTTCGGTTCTGATAGTGTCCCGACTATATACCATTCATATAGACGGACCACCAATAGCAAGATAGAATGTCCGTCAAATTTGAGTACGAGGACTGGTAGTGGAGAAACCCTGTTGCAAAATATGTGGAAATTAGTGTATCTGAGATTGTGTATTGGTGGCTGCATTGCAATATCTATAGTTCTCAGGAGTTAGCGTTGCAGTTTTTGTCTGGGATTTTTTGTGTTTAGGCCATCAATTAATGCATTTCTTGTCTACAAAATTAGGATCACTATGATTTGTACAAAAATTTACACTTTTTCCCTCAAAACTATTCCTTGTGTATCTGTTATAAACGAATACAATTTCACCCTTTATCTCCATCTTTGGCTTTCATAACAATTTTTCGTCCTGCGGGCATACTATCAATGCAGTTATCAATCACGTCCTTAATTTTCCATTTTCCATATTTACAGTGGGCTTAGAAACGACATTGACTAGTGACTTCAAGTGGCTCCATATATTTTCAACAGGATTCAAAGCGGGAACACAATCAGGCCATCGAAGAACCCTATTACCGGCGCAAACGAATATATTTTACAGGTTCAGATTTTACAGGTAAATACGGCGCGGGGTCTGCTGTATCAAAATAATATTGAAATACGTATTTTCTTGATTTCTGAATACTGAAGAGTATTTATTGTCCTGTTGTGAAAATAGAGCGATTCCAATTCACCCACAGAAATGCTAGACTATATCATAATGACTGGTGGAAGCTAGATAGTTTTCACAACCTATGATAGATACAAACTCAACCTGTATCTATTCTTGAACGAGCTCAGCAAGCCTACTACACAGGCTGCATTTAGCTGCTTTGTATCGCTTATGCGGTCTTCTCCGAAGGACTTGGTTTATTTCAAAGGGAATTTCAAGTCCAATCTAAAAAAGGAAAAACGCAAATCCCAAGATTTTGTTTAAAGCAAGGAAAAATGCAGAAAATTATTCAATCATGGAAGTTTACCTTCGATACACTTCAAAAATTCTGCAAAATTCTGCGTCTCTGCAAACTTCAGTTCAGCTTTGTACATTTTCGCTATTAATTTTGGTAAATTTTTTATTTTCCAAGCATGTAAGGTCGGTTCTCTTGATCATCTTCTCTGAACGGAAAACCGTTTCAAAAGTGTTTTTGAGTCTCCTGATCGACTACTACGGATTTTGCTACGGTTTGTGCATAATTTTTCGTCCTTGTTGAGTCATTGTACTCCTTTTCGGACTAGAATTCTTTCGATTGTTTGCATAGGATTCACATTCTCGATCTCATTTATTCGCAGCACGGTTTAAGGAGAAATTTTGACGATTCGTGGGATTCCACGAAAAAATATCCCTATTAACGCAGTTATGGGCGTTGTCCCTTGCATAGATGAATACGTACAGGTTTCCATGTTGATTTAGTATTAGACTTCGTAATAAAATACGCAGAGCGATTCAGGTATCCAATCAGCCACGACAAAAGTGAAAATCTTACAGTTTGAAAAATCAATGGCTTGGTCTCAAAAACCTTCGCAAATCAGTCACAAAATACTTTTGCAAATCAATAACTTTTTCTTTTCAATTATTAGTGAATCGCTAACGACTTCGTTGTGAGCAAAAAGTTTCGTTTGTTTTGTTATTTAATTATGAACATTGTAACAAATGTTTGTTTGTTGTTGCCCATTTCCCGATCTAATTGAAAACAAAATTTTTTCAAAAAGATAAGTTATTTTTCATAGATTTTTTTCCCAATGGTACTACATTAAATTTATTGTTCCTGTGCTAGCATGTTTTTTTCGATTTTAATTTGTTAATTTTGTTAATTTTGACTTCTCCATTTTAGCTTTGCACTTTCTAAGGATAGATTTTTTTATATTTTCTTGTAGTTAAACAGTTCCGAAAAATATTCCCAATATTTCATCAATTTTACGTCGATCCAATCAAAGTTGGCAAACACATTTTGCAGATAAAATACTAGCCCCTCCACCAATGGTGAGTTTTAGAATTTTTTAAGGTATTTTTACGTACGAAATGGCAGAAATTTCTGCCATAAAAGGACTTTTCATTTTTAATATGGCCGGCCAAAATTTCAAAGCGAAAAATAATCTCAGATCGTTAGGGGGAAGGAAAGGATTTATTGGTACTTTGACTAAACTCAATGGTCCATGATTTGCAATATTTTTAGGCGGGATATAAACACAACAAATCGTCAAAAGGCACTCTGGGAAAATCTCGTTCTACGGCTTGTTTGTGAATATTTTTGCATCAAAGTTGTACAGAATATTCCTAAAGTTGTGCCCACTAACGTCAAAATTGTTTTAATAAATTTACTAAACCACATTTTCTTAAAAAAAAATCCTTACAAAAGTGAATTTTCAGCGTTGAAAGCCCCATCAAAAATTTTGAATTTGAATTGAAAAAAAAAGTCAAAAATCAAACTGCAAATTTTAATGTGGAGGACGGTAATCTTGGGGACCTTACAGAAGTTTTATGTCGCTGACAAGTACTTTCAGACTGATCCCACGACAGGATATCCAAAGTATTCGTCTTTTTACACACAAATTGATAGAATTTCGATTTTCGCGTTATTTTATTACGTATGTTTTACGTATGCTGAAAAAAGCACTTAAAGGTTATTTGCCGTGAGTCGTGTGCATCAGTAACCTCCTTGACTTTTACTTTTTTTTTCAACACATCAGTCCATGCATTATATTCTACTCACGTGATTCGGATCCTATTGCAGAGAATGCTTATAAGCAATGATATAATTTTACAAATTCAACTTCACTGTTTTGCTTCGCCATGATTGAGCCAATAGAGATAATAGACCCAACACATTTCTAGAATTTTAACTTGAAAGAAATTTCGGCTGTAGATCTTTGAAATTTGGCAGTTTGAGTCAGCTAATCCCAGGTTTTAATTGAAAAAGTATATAAAACCCCAAACAAAAAAAACTAGTTATATGTTAGAATTCACAATTAGTAAAAACACAAATAATTCTTTTCTGATGTTGCCGGATCTGTCCAATGCAAACAGATAGCAGTCTTTCATGTATTTCATCAACTTAAAAATCGTTGAAATTGTCGACAATGATTGATTTCGCGCTGGATAGCCTTCCAACAAAACTTCCCATTTTCCAAGCTTGTAATTGTTCACTCATTAGCTTTGCCGGTAGATTCTTTCCTTTCGACTCAGGTTGCAATTGCAATTAATTTTTAACCTTTCATTGTTTATCCGATGCTTGCAGCATTTTCTTTTTTTTTCAAAATTTCTGCATTTCATTATTGTAGTAAATCATTAGTTGTTAAAAACCAAAAGAAAGACGAAAAACCAAACGAATGCGCAACTCATACAAACATTATCACTGCACGTTTCACTCTTCGAATTGTTAAAAGAAAAAAAAACGTGTCTAAAATGTTTGAGACCATCAAAAAAAAAGAACTAACCTTCAAAGATTTTGTCAAAGCATGAATTCCATTGTTTCGATGGACTCCCCCATATTCGGTTCGCAATTTTCGGGCTTTCTGCAATTTCATTGTCTCAATTGTGAGCCCACTCGAACTTTCCACATGCAATCAAAATATCTTTTGCGTCCAGGTTCATCGGCATCAGATAAAAGATACAAATATGGCGAAGATGGAAAAAAAGGAAGTAACGAAATGAAAATACGGCCGCTGTATTGTCGATTTGAGCTCCAAAGCAAATAAATTAAACAGGATCGACTTTCGTCCGAAATGTAATAGGCTCATGCTGTTCATCGATTTCGAGCGTCTTATTCGATAATTACCACAATAATTGCATAAATCATTGATTCCCGTCATTGCTTGGTTTATTGGCTCCGCATTTTATCGGCGTTCATTCAACCGTGCGGCGAAATGTAAATAAGTGAAAGTTTTATGTATTGGAACCTAATAGCGCGTGTTGGTCATTGAGGAAACATATATTTGCACTCAGAGATCAAGAGGTTTGGTCGCGCCGTCTGACGAGCAAGTGAATTTCTTTGATCATCTTTTGTGAAAACTATCGAAAATGGTCACATGTGAAATGATCACGTTCATACACCTTCCTTAAAAATTACTTAACCTCTGCATTTTGGAGGCTTTGTGACCAACTCCGGCACCTATAAACGGCTTAGCCGCGTCAGGTATGATCGCATTCGTATATGCCGTACTAATCTTAAGCCTAATTAACAATTCGACTCAGCAGCATTCACATCGCAAAGAAATTAGAAGGCGGTAATTAAAAATGTTGCTTGTATCTTTTGATTAGATTTTCGTTTTCTTCAATCTTTCTTCACATACAAATTGCACTACGGCAAAGAAAAGTTGCATTTTTTTTTCTTATTCCTCTTTTGTTTTGTGAATCATTGTCTTGCGCTTTGGTTGTTAATGAACGAAGACCAAGAAAATGTGCCAGCGCAGGATTAAACATTGAATAACCGCTAGATTTTTTTCGTTGGATAAACAAATCATTTGAATAATATCTAATCTACTAATTTGCTTGACGTATGGATGATGTCGTGCCGCCTACTTACGGTTACCTCGCGATTTACATAATAGTTTTTTCACCCATCGACTTGTATAGACTTATTTTCGCGCATTCCAAAGCGGGATCGAAAAAATTTTAAATGGAATTTGCAACAGCGAAAAATTAATTTTGTGACGGTTAAAAATAGCGCCAATGAGCGCCGCGCCGCGCCCCTCCCATCCAAGAACAACCATAAGTTCAAAAAAAAAAGTCTTAGTAGAAGAGTAATTTTGAGTAAGAAAAGAAATATAAATAAGGCTTGAACGAGCAACGAACGCGCTTGGTTGCTTCAATGCTAAATCAAACAATGGTCAAGCAAATGGGAAAAGACAGGCACAACATATTCCTCAACAACACCAACTTGTAGCCTCTCTTGCAATCTTCTTTTCATCAATCAATCAATATCCGTTGGTATGTTCATCTTATTCAATACAGCTGGCTTTTTAGCATTCTTAACTCCACAAAATACATACAACTTGGTAAATTATATCTTTGTCAGCATAAGTACTCTCAAAAATGCGAACCAGTAGTTGAGACCACTTTTTGCTTACTTCCTTTGATGGATGTTGATGAGAACCAGCTTGAAAATCGACAAAAACCAAAGAGTTATGATGGATTCCATCAAACCGCGCATGAAATCTTCCTCAAATCCACATTTGACTACAAGGCTGCAACTCATGCTTTAGGCGAACCCCGAAAGTAACATCGATGGCAATTTTCAAAATCTTCAGCATAAGTGTGTTGAATTGTTTGAGATAAGCATGAAATTCATTAGTGAACATCTGATGGCCCTTCAATGTATTCTTGAAATAAATATTTTGCCTGATTTTTTTGTGGGAACTTTCATGCACTTGACTTTTGAAGCTGGTTTAAACTTATAGAAGACTGTTCCGTGTTTTTCATTACACAGATGAAAATACGCATGATTCGATGCCAAATTTTGTCACTGATGGCTTTTCCTTTCTGTCAAACGTAAGATTGACAGCAGACTTTCCTGAACGTCTCACGGCCCTTACAACCTGCTAACCATATAAGTTAGACGAATGACCAAAAAAATGTCACATATCTAAAAATTATATTCAGTTATCTTAGCTTAGTTTACATCAGGACAAGAATGGAAGACAAGGAAACTAAAGAAGACACACGATCACCAAAGTGTCCTGTAATAAATCATCTCAGAAGTTAGTTCACTTGAGCCATGCAGCAGATACACCCTTTGAATCCCTGCTTTTTTCGAAAACACTGGATCAAAATCAACTTCGATCCACTGGAGTTTGTCTACTATATCTACTTATCAAATCTCTGTCAAAAGTCCTATCCGTGCTGGTCAAAATTTTGATATTATTGAATGGAAAGGTTCGACAAAAAATTCAATAAGATAATCCTTCATCCTTCAGCCAAAATCGTCATCATTTACTGAAGACGTCAAAAGACTTTTCTTTTCAATGCTGACCAATCACCCTTGGAAGCATAAATAATCGAGTTTCCACGTTGCGGGGCTCAGGTTTTTGACTCCTGTGAGCGATAAGATTAATGGATGCCAACGACATACCTAAGATTTGAATTTATTGGCATTTTTACAAAAATCGATCAATACAAATATTGTCAACTGGAAGTTTTGAAGGTGAATACAAATAGATAACAACACAAAAGGATGTTATTCGCAAATAAATCTTCAACATAATTTTGCAAATAATGATAGTTTTCCTGCAATATTTTGCAGATCTCGTACAAAATATGGTCGAAATACTTATATAATTTCAACGACTTTAAAAATATGTTAAAATATTCTGAGACAATAAATGTTAGGATTATCTGTCAAAAGATAATACCATAGTGTGATTGCAACAGAGGTATAACACTTCAAAAAATTCTTAATCTGATACGATTGGCAATTGTACTCCTAGATACAAGGATATTTGTGTGCGAAACTTGAAACAGATATGACATAAGGACGAACTTTCATTGACATGCAACCTAGCACTCTCTCAACCAAGATATAAATCTTTGATAAAAATTGTGGTTTTGATCGACGTTTATCTTATCTCTAACATTCTTTTAAGACTTTTACCTCAGGCGAATGTTGCACGTTTCCGACCTGGTGTATTTGTTTCTCTTTCTTCGCGATGTTCTCTCAAAGTGTGAGCGCTTGTCAGTGATTGTCCTATGATAGTACGTCCAAGTTTTAGTACCCAAGCATTGCGTGAGAAATCAAGAACACAACGTTTGGTGTACTGGACGAAAAACACATACAAACACAAACACATATAAACACACTTATAGCGTATAAGCTCAGGATCGGTATCTTCAAGCTTACACTTACTCCACCAATAGCGTAAGCACTAACAGCGAGAACTCTTCCGGGTAGTTTTTCTCGGACAGAGACAAAAAAAGCACAAGTAGATTTATATTTGGATTTTTTTTACGCTAAAGTTTTTAAAAATGTGTTTGCTAAATGTTTTTAAAAATGGCAGCAAATTTACCAATCTAAACCAAATTCCACTTATTTTGGTAAAATACCGTTAGATTGGTTGGGCGTTAGTAAGTAGAGCTTACAATTCGGAGGGGCATCACAAAGAAAGAGCTACGAATGCTTCACTAACAAATGAAGCGAGCTTCATAAGAAAGAGAGCTTAGAACTTACCGAGTACGTGAGTGGAGGGGTTGCGACGGCTAGCTTACTACACCAAAACGTATGCGAGAATACTTTTATCGGCGTAATAGTATAAGGGAGTGATCGTGTATGTAATATAAAATTTAAGGATATGTTAATTCCCATATTGTTGCGCCTTCGTCTCTGTGTCTTATTTCCAACAAGGTTTGCTTTCAAATGCCAATCATCTGGAAAATACGGAGTAAGGGAGAGTAGACAAGGAGTAAGCTTTGTTTACAAATACCAACTCATCTGAACAATTGCTGAACTAAACTGAACTGGGAGTTTTTAAATTGTATTTGTATTTTTTTTTCTCGGTGATGCTTCGTACGAAGTGTGAGCTCTTTTGAGGAATTACACTATGCTTGTCAAAAAGAAAGGACTACGATATGAAGTACGTCACAATAACTGCAGTTTCTTACTTTAGAAAAGCATGTTCATCTAATGATGTTACACCCAAAAGGATAAGTTGGTGGAACAATGAACTGGAGAAGACCAGCAACTAGAAGCAATAGTTAGCGCTTTTTAGTTTTAATACTCTGTTTCGAATAAACTCCCGAATAACTGTTTTCACTAAAAATAAGTAGAATTTTATTTCGATTGGTTTATTTGCTCTCATTTTTGTGTAAAGCACACAGACCTTTCTCATTTTTACTTCGTTAAATCGAAGTACAAATAAAACCCTACTTGTGCTCATTCTATCTCTGTCTGCGAAAAGTCAACAGCGAGTGTTAGCGCTATATATACTTACGCTATGACAGTATGTTCAAGCGAAAAAACGAAAGCATTCCGTGAGAATTTCAAAATCTCGATTTGGCTCTGTGAACAGAAACTGTAAATTTTAAGGAGCTCTCAACAGCAAACATTAAATAAGGTTTTTTGCCCCAAACATGCATAGTTTAGCTGACACAAGAACTACCTCCTAAAAAGAGCTCTTTACCTGAATGACGCAACTTCAGACAGTGGATTCCGATTATCCTTAGCTATGCGATTTTTTCATTTTGATGGCTTTGTTAATTAGATTTTTAGTTCTTGTTAGTTGAAAAAAGCAATTGTCCTCATTTCAATCGTTGCTTTATCTGGAACCTTGAAATTTTTTCTCAGCCAATGGAAAAACGAAGACCGATTAGAGATTTATCAATAAAACTGGGCGATTGTCATGTTGACAGTTACCGTCATGTTGACAAAGTATAATTGCGTGAAAAAAATATATGTTCGGGAATTCATAGGCTTTTACAAACTTAGCTACTTTAGCTAGTGTGATATTATTAGACCCTGCTGATAGAAGGATTTCTCTAACCCGGGCCTCCTACATCCGGCAGCAATGAGGTTTAGTCCAAAGTAATGTGATCAAATGACAGAATGCGCTGTCATTGTGACGGGGTAGGTATTTACCTTCCAACCACAAAAAAAAATATTCAGTGGCGTCAGCAAAACAGAAAACGCCGGCTTTAATAAGCTCTCTATGTAGAGAGAATCTAGACTGATTTCTCTAATCTGAGCATCAACAAGGTGACAGCCAAGAGGCTTAGTCCAAAATAATGTGACCGGCAGTTCTAGGCCAGTTTCTAGGTGTGACAGGTAAGTGTACAGTCAGTACTTCTGTTGCCACTGGGAGTCCAACATTCAGGTCGTTAATAGCCTTTACCCCCCAACCATAAAAATATATTAAGTAGCGCAAGCTCTTAAAGAATAAAAAAGGCCAGGAGGAGTAATAAGTTCCCAGCGTATGGCACTGAAACGTTTAAGAAACAGCGGTAGAACGCCTCAGCCAAGTGAGGCGTTTGTTTCCCGTGCGTGAAAAATCTAGACACAAGTGTTCTCTACTTCATTCTTCCTCAGTGTAAGTTTGACAGGTTTTATCCGTTTGGATTATTTTATGCTGGGCATGTTAGCCCAGAAGACTCTTGCCTGTTAGTATTGCCACTAGTATTCCGATACCATTTCTGTTATTCCCAAGAACTTGTTTTGTCCTCGCTTTGAAAGGGTGGCTATTAAAGAAATTGGGTTATCCTGTAAACATCATTCCAAGCCGTATCTGCTTCTTTGCAGAGGGTTTCGTTTATTTCTTTTATTTATTATTTTATTTTATTTATTTTAGTAGCTCACAAAACGACGCGTATCTCAAACACTAATGAATATTTTGACATAGATGTCACTGACAGTACCACCAACCTAAACAAAAAATAATTCTCCAAATCCTTCGAAGCGCGCAGATTAAATTCAAATATCACCTTATTTTTTGGACACAGTATGTAGAGAGGTTCTATTTTCTCAGCATTACAGCTTGCTTTCCTTCGCCACATAAAGCATTAACACTCTCGGGCGACTTCTCTCAGAAAGAGATAGAAAATGCCCAAGTAGATTTATAATTGGATTGTGTTTATGCACCCCGTTTTGAAAAGGGGTATATAGGTCTTACGCAAAAATAACAGAAAATTTATAATATCTACCAACATTCGTATATACATTCGCTGTATGTATTCACGCTATGCATTAAGATATAATTGACCTACAAAAATTGTAAAAATTAAAATATAATGCTGGTGCAATGCACACTGCATTTCCTCTATTTTTTCGCAATCATTTTTGCGTTGGAACAAATAACTTTTTGGACTTTTCCATTTTCAATATGTGAAAGCAGAGTACGTTCTTTCTCCACTGCGTAACTGGATACAGCAATGATACTCTGAGGTAGTTTCTCTCAGACAGAGATCGAAATAGCTCAAATAGATTTATGTTAGTGTTGTGTTTCTAGGCAAAAGCTTCGCAAAGTAGTTTTCTTGTTTTACGCATAATAAGAGAAAATTTATCAATCCAAAATAGGTCGAATATTTGATTGAATTTTTATTATTTTGGTCAAATTTGATTTGTGTTAGCACTCTATGCACTTACTTGCTTACAAGTGTTAGCACTTTATGTACTTACATCATGCCTTAGGATAAAAGTGGCCTCAAAATTTTGTATCTGTACACTTTTTGTTACTATCCCTATTTCTTTACAATCAATCTCCATTAGTTCGACAACACTGAGGTGTCCTGTTTGGTGGGAGGTATTAGAGAACTTATTTGGGTTTAATTCTTATACGCATGTGAAATATGTGTCCTGTTGGAGGGTGAGGGTATAAGAGAACTAATTTGGGTTTAATTCGTTTAAACGAAAGGAAGGCTCTCTGAAAATTCAAGTGGCATGAGGTTGAGCATTTTCTTCATTGCCATAGTTGACGTAGGCCAAATGGCTCCTCGTCCCAGAAAGGCCGATCACTGAATCCGCCGTAGCTTTGTGCGAGATTCACCCTTGTAATGTTCTAATAATACTACTTCAGTGCTTCGTAAATTATCCTCTTCTAGGTATCTAGTGTGCGATTTCGAGTTTGAAGCCCACAGTTTTCCCTATAACTCATTTTATTGCGAAGTAGTAAGTAACGCAGTAACTCTCTTTATAATTTCTGTCATGTGTGTTATGTGTGAAATCGAAGGTATTTCACTTTGTTCACCAAGCTTACCGGTGCGCAAGTGTGAAATGTCGTTTTTTGACGAACAATACATAATTATTTAAGAACAATGACAAAACATTATTTATTTAAAATATTGGCCCTCACTTTTTAAACATTTTATCCATTTCTCGGGCAATTTATGTAGACTATTCGAAAAGAAAGCTTCAACTTTCATTGATATCCATTCATCGAGCCATTTTTGTACATCCTCGAAGGTCTTGAAGTGTTGGTTAGCCAGTGCGTGTCCCATCGATAAGAAGAGGTGATAATCAGAAGGTGCTAGGTCTGGTTAATATGGCAGGCGAAGTTCCCAACCAAGCGGGGAAGTTGTTTCTTTGATCACTTTGACTGAATGTGCAGGAGAGTTGTTATGCTGTAGATTGACTTTGCCGTGTCTTCGAGCCCATTCTCGCCATCTTTTGATCAATGATTGGTTGAAATTGATCATTTGTTGTCAGTAGTGGACAATATTAACTGTTTCACCAGGTTTGAGGAGCTCGTAGTACACTACTCGTTTCTGATCCCACCACACACACAGCATTGTCTTCCTCCCAAAACGATCCGGTCTTGCACTCGATAATGATGGTTGTCCGGGCGTTACCCATGTTTTCTTACGTTTTGGGTTCTCAAAATACACCCATTTTTCATCACCAGTTACATCTCAATGAAAAAATAACCCTTTCTTTCGTGGCGTAAACACAGCATTTCGCACACATTTTTTCGTCTTTCCATCTTTCAGTCTTTCTTTCTTTCAGTAAATCCCATTTTCCAATTTTTTGAATCTTTCCCGCGGCCCTCAAGCGATCGGGAATGGCTTGCTGAGTGACATTCAACTGCTCTGCTATCATTTGTTGGGTTTGTGTATCGTCTTCGTCCAATAATGCTTGCAATTTGTCATCTTCGAACTTTTTTGGTCGATTTTCACATTTTTTGTCAATAATATTGGAATCGCCACTTTTGAAACGTTGAAACCAGCATTCACAAGTCTTTACGGTTGGAGCAAAATTGCCGTATATTTCTTCAAGAATTCGATGACTTTCCGATGCCATTTTCTTTTGATTGAACAAGAAAATCATTACATTCCGCAAATGCTCTTTACTTGGCACGAAATTTGACATGTTTAACACGAAAAACAAGTATGATACTAACTCGTAAACAACTAAACGAAAATGACGTTTTTTAGCAGGCAGTCTTACCAACAAATTGACGCTTTGGGTTTGACAGGTTACTTCAATAGGTTTCATGCGCCATCTCTTGCTAACTAACCGTCATTTTAAACTTGCGCACCTTGTATGTGTTCACCATCAACAGTTGAGTGAGAAAAAGTTTCCTGTGGTTGAAGGTTTGTGTAGTGCAACAACTTTTTGAACTTTCTGCAGTTTTATGATGATAATTCATATGCACTGTACATATAGAGTTACGTTTACTTAAGAAAATCATTGAATCGGTTTTATACTTCCTCTGACTTCCTTCATTATATTTAGCCTTAACAGCCTTAAATTTAGTAATTAAAAATTGTTTATATGAATCATGGAACCCTTTTTATTTATAAAAGCGGAGAAAGTGTTTCAGGATAACATTTATTTCGATCGTGCAACAAGCTTACACAATTGTAATACATTTTGTAACAAAATTTCTTCTATTTTATTGAGTCAGATGTATTGCACATGCTACGCATATGTGCGTGTTCCCTTTTTTGCAACAGAATTCAAATGTTTATTATTTAAATTGATAAGTAAAGTAGCATCTTCGTATTTCGAGCGAAATCCACTTAAATCTCATTAGAACTACATATTAACTTTCGCTATTTCCAATGATGTGTGTGACTTGCTTAGCATTCAGTGTGGAAGCTTTTCCACGAATTAATACGATGGCTTGCAGATTAGGGACGATTGTGATTCAATCAAAAACAAAGTGAATTGAATAATTGTGTCTGAACGTTTCCATTGATTGTTAGAAATAGTTTTGCTACGACAAAGGCCAAGATTTCATTTTCACATTCTTCCCAGACAAACAGTCTACTCAACGTTGGATATATCCAACATTCTATCATACTACTAGCCAATGTCAACTAATTTCCACGCATTTGCACTATATATGTAGTGTAAGATGCACATACGCACCATCTAGGTACATATGTAATTACGTGTCTATGAAATTTTCACTTCAATGATCGCATATCGCGAAGGCTTTCCGTCTTTCCGTGTGGATAGCGAGAATTGAAGGGCAAAACTGCCATAATCGTTGTAATTAAAGCGAGGAAATTCTTTGGAAGGAATCAGTATCCATGGAGGAGGGTTACAAAGCTCAAGCATAATTAAACGTTTGTATGTATGCAACCGTATGTGACGTATGAGAAAATGTTATCGGTTAATTAATTCTACTTTCTAGCTTGCTTAAACTTGAGTTCAATCGTTGTGGAAAAATTTCATTAATCAAGCGCTGTTTGATGATGGATGAGTTCGATGGAAAGTCTTTAGCAGTTATTTTAAATGCCAAGGATTGAATAATCAACCAACCTGACGCCGCGTATTATAAACTATACTGTTATGAAATATGAATAGGAAGTCTACAAAGAATATCCATTGTAAGATGAAATTCCTAGCCGTTTGTTTTTGCTTCAATGGAGTCAAGGACATTAAAGTTAGACATTTCCAAAACTATTTATTTTTGAAACATTTTTCGCTCTCAAGACAGGTAGGAATAAAGCCAAAAGAACAACAGCATCTCCATTTATTTGAATTATTTAAAAGAAATTATGCATCCGTTTGTAAGAAAAAAAAATTCACAACAAAGTATTTTTTGCAGAAAAACTGAACAATCAAACTTTTTGGTGAAGTTTCCAGCCAGACTTCAATGAAATTCAGGCAGACTGAAAAACTTTTCACAAATATTTCTTTTGCATTTATTTATATTTTTTTCCTTCGTTTACTAAATTTCTATTGTGCATGCAAATCTCTATGTCGCCTTAGGAAAGCGAATACAAAAGTAAAAATAAACAAACCCAACATCACAGCAATTAAAAGAAGAAATAATATTAAAAAGTGACAATAAATTTGAAAACTATTTTTCAAACTGCCAGCGGCTATTATCTTCTCTTCACGATGAAGAAGAAAGTGAAATTTAAAATTTTTTCGCCTACCTCCTCCTAAGGTCGCCAAACATTTAAAATATTTTTCCGCCAAAAAATTTAAAAACCAAAAAAAAATTTCATGACATCATTACAATTGTAATGGTAAATAAAAACAATACAGCAACACACTTGTCAATTGAAAGTACGTAAAACAATACCTCGCAAGGCCAAAAGCATGAAAAACTTCTTTTCAACTTTGTTTAACTTTTTGTCTAAAATGTTCAGTGCTTCAATCTTTGGTATGGTACTTTCTGTATTTTTGCGAAGAACACTCACATTTTGCCTATACCAGTTGCTGTTGACATTGATCCATTGTCTTGGGCATGTGTTTAAAAATCTTTTATTTAAACTAAAATTATTTTCGGACATTGTTTTTAGTTTGTTCAATCGTTTGTTTATTGATTGCCAGGCGTGGGATTTTTTTTGTTTCGATTTTCTCGGAAAATTTAGTGTTAGTGTTAGTGTTAGTACTATAGCGGAGCCAATGTCTTATTTGTAAACATACAAACTTTGCTTAAAAAATTCTTGTAGCCACACATGTAAAACGCTATCAACGGTACTTCGTGAGTATTTGTAAAGATACTGACTGAGATGAAATACTAGTCTTGTGAATGACACTGGTCTTAGGATTGCATGTTCCTCCATGTTAGGTGATAGTTTTTATGATGGTATTACCAGAATATACAATTTTAATTTATTAAAATTAATTAAATGAAAACCATCATACTATTGCGCAAATGAGCTTAAAGTCGTATCAAGTCCTACGCTAGGATACTCTTCTTAAGCTCATGCTAGATGTTATGTCTAGTTGTGAGGGTCGAAATAAATTAAAATCATTAACTTAAAGTATATTGAAGCAAGAATATCTTCACCAAATTACAGAACAATTGGTGCATTTGTTTCGAAGATAGATTACGAAAAAGCTTTACCGACAACAATAAGCCCGACGCCTGTCCGCTGCGAAACATGCCCAGCAGGACAATACACCGCACGGCACGCCTTTCTCCCATTTTTGCACCATTGTAACTTCATTGAAATATGTTTGCATTAGTATATTTGAAAACAATTGCTTGACTAGGCATGTACAGTTGCATGCACAGTTGCTGCATAAACAGTCTGTGAAAATTCGGACGAAGTACATTGTTTACAAATGTACTTCGTCCGAATTTTTACAGTTACTTGAAATTCGAAATGTGGAATTAGTTACGTTTGGAGCTTTGAACAATTAACATTGTATACTTATACTCCTCCGTTTACTTAAAATCTCTCACCATGGCCGGTTTACGTCATAAAACTTGGAACATAGAAAGACTTCCTCGAGGACTTTGTGAAAACAGATTAAAACAAGGAAAAAATTTTAAAGTTTGATGGCAAGGAAGAAATGTTTGAATAGATGATACCGAATCGGACATTTTCAGTTATTATATCAATAGAATTCGAATCGAGTTATATTCGGAATTTAATAATATCGGTGACAGCGGAACTAACACATACAGCTTTCTTGTCAAAAAAATTAATTAGGCTCTGAAAAGAATTTGGCATGTTCGAAAATGAATGAGCCGCACTTGCGCTATTGCAAAGAAAGGGCTCGGAGGTAAGGATAAGTTGACCAGAAAAATTAACAACAATTTGACAGTTTTCTACAGTTTGGCAACTCGTTCGGTTTGTAATTCTGCTGTAAATATGGAAAAGATAAGTTGGGCTACGAATCTTCTCTACAACTTGACAGATCCTAAGTTGCAAAACGATAAATGTACGCCTGTAAGTGAGTCATGGTGCGATTGACAGACAGAGTCTGCCGCGCTATCCGAACATAGTAAGAATGACATAGCATCTTTCATACACGCGTATGCAGCTCTTCCTACCCCTGTTCTGAAAGCGATTAAGTCGATTTATGAAAACTTGTTCTTCTTCTTGAAGAATGCGTTGGAGTATCCACCTAGAACAACAACAAAAGTTATGATCAGCTCATCTGGGACATCTTACCGAACCGTGTTCCAGGTTGCGTGGTACGGATTCAAATATTAGCGTAGCTCTGCTCCTGGTTTTGAAGTCTCTCGGAATGTACTGCATTCCTAATCCCCTCGACTTCATCATTCGAGAGGAAGACTCGCATTGGGCAGGCAGAATGCCCTTAAGACAACAACAAATCAATTTTTCTGAGGCTGCAGAGTCGATACCTCTATGTAAGTTGGGCAAAATTTATTTTAAGTGGCAAAAATAAAACGTGAAACTTCAAACGTGATTACCTCGAAAGCGTTTTCTTTACGCTAAAAACACCTTCAAGATGAAGACGATCACTGAGTTATTAATAAGGCCATTTCCAGGGTTTTTTTTCTGTTATAATAAAGGAAGGATGCTAGGATAGCTAGGAAGGATGTTTAATTCATTGACTCAAAAATATCTGCGTCAGTTCAAACTGCGAAAATGGGGCGTGCTCATACAATAAATCCTTATAACACAATGACTAGTATTAAGTTGTTTGGACTGCTTTGCTATGGTTTGTTTCGTTGGATAGTGTTGCGTAAATCATTCCTAGTACTCCAAATGATTCCTTCTGTCCTTCATTTTTATAGCCCGAAAAACCCAAAAATTTTCAAAAAAAATTTCAAACTTTTCAGTGAAATTGCCGGCATTTTGTTCAAAATTGAAATTTGGACGAATTCCTCACTCTAGGCTAGGCTTTAGCCAATGGAATGTTCTAACGAAGTCTTTTTCATAGCTTTAACAGAGCCTTTCTCGAGCTTACCCACCGCGAGATATGCCCAAAAAGGGTCCTTCTTGTTGTCCCGTTATGCACAAAATTTTTTTAAGTGGGAACTGCGGGAAAAGTACATGAAAACATTTTTTAGCTTATGTAACTAATAGTTATGTGATAAATATTGATTATGTTGATGAAAAAGAATCGAAAAAAAAGTCGTTACCTTTCCTGTCAAAACTAGATATGACCCTTTAAGCTTTCTCCGAGCAACATTCGTCATCAGTTCATGTAGGATACAAGTACATCTTAAAACGAATACATTATTAAAAATTTGATTACAAAGCCTCACTTGTCTTCTATAGACAGGATACGTCTTCGACTACAAACTATATGATTACAAAACGGAAATACACTCTGTTCTGACAATGAGCTCATTCTTGACAGCTGATCGATGTCAACTATTTCTTGGTCATCAACCTTATGATACCTTATTCTAAAAACTCTTAGAAGAAATGAAATTTCTCTAAGGACTCTTAAACAAATCGGACTAACATAATATTTGACCAGAGCTTTGCGATTGACCAGGATTAAGCTGCCTGAACAAATGAAGATAACCCGCGTTTGGCGCTAGAATTGGCGGTTATAAAAAATGAAATCCTCGTGCGGAAGGTGTATATTCTCAACTAAAAAACAACTAAAAAATAAAGTCATATCTGCAGGTCTCATTTCAGACAGCAAGCTCACAAATGGGGAGGAATCTATACATATATATATAGGGTGCATATAACCTCCGTTTAGGGGGAGAGTATTAGCTCTGAAATTGTACGAAAATTACAGTCTTATGTGTGGAAAGTGTTATATCTTATGTAAGTGGGAAAGACAGAAAGCCCTATGAATGGGAGGAACCTATTCTAGGTATAAAACAAATCCATAAATAGGTTGTATCTATTTGAGGAGCTTGATAGTGAATATCAGATAAGCAAGAAGGTAAAAGCTGACCGTCCCATCGACCCAGTTGGTCTACTGAATAGGCAATTGAGTTTATACTATGCGAACAAAAAAGTTATAAATATACGCTGCTAATTGTCCTGCGGCTAACGTAACAACATCTTATGGTCATTTATGACTTTTAAAGCAACTGTTAACCAACCAGTGACAAAATTGAGATCCAACGGTAGCAGTAAGCCTCTTAAGACAAGCGTTAGTAGGGGGCCATATGGAACTTTTCCCCACTTTACTTCACTTCAGAAATCGAACTGACCTTTGAAGCACACCTCACAGCTCAATCAACCGATGGTTGCTCATGAAAACTCCCTTTGCATGTTTAATAGACAAATACTGGTTACAAAAAAGTAGCTTGGAACTACAGAGGGTCATTGAGGAACTGAGGGTCATTACGTCCTTTCGGACACATCAGGCCATCAAAAGATGAAATGTTCAGCAAATAGCTTATATAACTATTTATCCCTTTCTGTCAAGAAGGCCCTGGTAGAAAACTTCACTGGTACAAGGAACCAATGATTGAACAGAGAGATTCCTAGATTTTGTAATGTACTGGCTTTAATCGGAATCATCTTTTATCTTAGTAAAGTAGATGTTTAAAAATGAGCCGGCTGGATGGTTAGCAAATCGGAGACCGACAACTTGGCCCAAATGTCATTCACTACTCTGGATATATATTCAGATATATATATTTTTGTTATATATTCTGAGGTTAGACGAAAGATTAAGAGTAGATTTACAGTTCCTGGTTCCGTGAACAATATACGTGAACGCCAAACATTCCGAATATTTCGAGTGGAACCACTCTAGCCATTTGAAGCCCTCATGGGTCAGTCTAGGTTAATTCAAAATGAAATGCGTTTTCACTGCGGTATCCAGCTCTTACATACTAAGCTACACTTTCATTTTCCTTTTAATTTCAATGTTCAGAATCTCAGATGAATGTTCGTTGCCTTTGTCGGCCAGCTGCAGATTTGAAAACCTGTCATCCTTTTTGGACTTGCTGTGACGGTTTCATGTTTCTTACAAGCAAGCCTAATCGAGGGGTTGGTCATTGACATTAATGCTTGCTTTTCATTGAAAATTTTCCAAGTGGACACTCTGGTATGACTCCCCGGCATTGAGTCTGGGTTAGGCTGACTTGTGGATGGTGCTGGAATTTAAATGCAAGGTTAAATTCATTCAGCGTTTTTCACAGCACTTCTACCAATTCCGATCTACACTCTCGGGAGGCGAAATCCCACGTCTTTTCCCAACTCTGCTCATATCGATTGATTTATTCTGTATAGAATATTTCTACTCACTAAAGGTTTGATGAGCTCCAGCTCCTAGCTGTTCATGGAACCATTTATTTGTATTGAATTCAAAAAATTAAGGTGGACCTTTCGAACATGTTGTGTAAGGTTCATCATGAATTTTGGAAATAAGTCCTCGCAGGATCTGTTCCAAAAAAATCCAGGTTCTATTAATACTGCAGTAAGCGTTGCTTTTTGGAAGCCAGTGCCCCTCGAAATGCCATTTACTGGAAGTTGTTTACGTTCCATTATGAGTTTATTCAGCTGCTGTCTTCATCGTGGCACTATAATGTATCCTTACCCTTGGCTTTTCGTTTATGGTGGCTTCAACTGTCTTGATGTATTGACCGATTGTTCCAATGGAAACATTCAGTCTTAATGAAGGTAAGCATAGAATTCAAGTGCCAAAGTTGCTTTATGCAGTTGTTATCGACACTTGAATGGTGACCATATTATTCTCTACAAAAGAATATTTTTGATGGAATCAAAGTGAAAAAGTCTGATAGCGCTTTGCATAAGCAAAAAACCTGAAGGGCCCTTACTCTACTGGTACGAGTCTAACGAGATTTTAAAATAAAAATAAAATCTTAAACTTGAACTTCGCAACATAAGTAATATAGAATATATTTAAACCTTGAACAATTCTAGCTTATATTTGAAAGTTGTAGTCTTCATAGTATGGAATGCATGAAGATTTTCACCGAAATGGGTTCTCTTTCTTAATTTTCTCCGTTTAATGAACGCAATTTCAGTAATTCTTGTGATTAGCAGAATTTATTTGTTAGCAGAAGAAAACAGAAGAAAGTGATAGCGAATTGCTTAGAGCCATTCTGCACTATATCACAAAAACAAAATGCCAATAGTTTGCGTTCACTAGAATCTTACAAGCACTCTATGAATTTAGCGTATATCTTTTTGGTAGGGTTATGATGGCTATTTACGCATGAGTACCGGACCCCCAGTTGCATCAAACCTACTGGAACACCGACTTAACACCTGTCAATCGGAGTACCCAGCCTGGAAGTGTTTGACATATTACTTAGGCCAAAGCCTCCCTATTTTTGCCGAAAAGCACCTTCGAGTTACAGAAATTTCTTCTCTAGTGGGAGGAGGCCGATTGCTAGAGAAGATACCCCTCTACCCTCGACACCTTCAGACGATGAATTAAGCCATTTTTGACATAATTGAAAACGCTGGCTCAGGTAATAGAGAGTCTCACCATGCTCTTCACCGTGCCACGATATGAAATCAGTTCACGCGACAAAACCATCTTCCTGGCATATGAAGCAAGATTTGGCCTCAATAAAGCGTCTTACGAGTTTTACGAAGCAAGCATTTGATGTCCAGTTGATGCAGCGACAAAAAATTGGTGCAAAAATTTGACCTGTTTGACTGTCAGAATCAGCTCGAAAAAAGAAACTTCATAGAAAATGCAATGGTTGAAGTTTCTACTGAAGTCATATCGGTAACGCCAACCAATATGCCTAGGCAATAGTTCAAAGCCTACTGAGAATGAGCGTAGACTTATATGCTGAACTATTCAAATTTAACCCAGGAAACATGCTCTTCGTCGATGCGACGGCTTTGATACATCAAATCCCCTATTTCTTTTCAGTGTTCGTATTGCTATGAGACCAGGTCTTGCACTAAGGAATATTTTAGACCCGTTTTTGCTGTTTGAAAAATGACTGGTCAAATAATGAAAGAGATGGTTAAACTTACAAACTTAGAGATTGTCATAAAAAGAAAGTACCATGGGAAAGTTACATTCATCCTGAATGACACAAAAAATCACAAAATCAGAGATCTTTTGGTTAATTTCATGTTAACATGCAGCGATTAAAGACAATCATGGGATCTGTGATCTGTGCGCATCAATCATGATGAGCCTTGGAATTCAAAATGGAATATTGGGGTTCAAATTATGCACCATATGCGAGTAGAGACAGGTCATCACTTTGTTTTGTGATGCCAAGATTTCGAACGAAAAAATCCTTCATTTCCAGCGACAAAAAATATCTTTAATTTACCTTTATTATATGAGGAATATATGAAAAATCCTTATGAATAAGTGCCGCCAAACGATATTCTCGGTACAAATCTCACAATTGACGAACCCTAGCATTTCAAATCAGGTTCATGTTCAGGATGTATATTGAAAACATCAAAACCCGCCAAGTATGGGGTCAACCGAGAAATAGTATGGGCCAGTGGCACAAGAACGTTAAGATCTGACAAAAGTGAATCCCCAGTGGAAATAAAAAAACAGGAAACTAGAGACGAAAGGAGCCTGCAATATGTTCAGAAAGGTTAAAGCATGAATATCTGCATATAATGGGCCAATTACACTCCTTTCTGACATGCCCATGCAATCAAAAATGGTGTAAATATATACTTTCAAAATATACTTTCAGTTTGCGCTAGAAAAGGTTCGACTAAAGCTAAAACAAAAATATATTGCACGATTGAGGTCTAAAACAGCGCAAAAAGTGGTGTAGACAGACGCTTTAAATCAACCGTGTTCTGCAATGTCCTGCAGCAAAAAAACCAATCGATGGCCATTGTGCATTTTCTATGGAATGGTGAATCTAGCGTGCAACACAACGCACATCTAGGTAGTCTAAGAGTAACATCATTGCTCATTCATCAAAAATCAATCACAACTTGTAGATATTCTAGATAGAAAATCTTAAAAAAGCTCCTGGCTGACCGGTAGTTTCTACCATTCCCGGGCACATCGGTCATGACTATTGGATGTATTACCTGTAAAACTGAAAATTAATACCAGTGCCAGTAATTATTCAGTAATATTATTCAACCAACAAAGGCACCAACCAGGAAAGAAGGAAAAATTGTCGGTCTACGTTTTCAATAAAAAATAGTGCAGGACGGAGCCATTTTGCTAATCTTATCGCATCCATTTTCCGTGAGAATAAGGTCGATATTTACATAAAAAACAAAATAAGTTCTTTATAGTTTCTCAATCAAGTCTAAAGTATGAACAACTTGAAGTTCGTTTTGGTGTTGCCGCAGGCCAAAATTAACTTTGGGTAGCTTGTGTCCGCCGGGCCTTGCTTCGTTGGTCTGATTAGGCCTTCGGGCCTTGCGTTCTGATTCAGCTCAGAACGAGCTGAAGATGGCTGTATGCAGCCGAAACGCGTCCTCGAGACCAACGAAGCAAGGCCCGGCGGACACAAGCTACCCAAAATATGAACAACTTATTTAATTTTTTTCTTTATTTTTTTTTTTATTTTATTTTTATAAATATATCGCCTTACTTGATGGCATTGGAATAGTTTAAATTTTTATTTTTATTATTTAATTTTAATTTGTTCGCAATTGTTTAAAGTTTAAGGAAAAATGAGGACATTCAAGGAAAAAAAATTTTTTTCTTCAAAGAATAAATAGCTTGTTTTTGAATTTTTACAATCAACTCAAGGATTTTTGCACTTAAAAACAAACTATTAAAAAATGCTCGTTGATTCGACGATTGGTTAGGCTTACTGGGGAAGAATGTAAGGAATTGTTTCTCCACGCATAATTCAGGATGAATTCTCACACATGAAGTGTGCACACTGCATGTTAGATATTAAGCCCTAATTTTAAAAAAATTAGCTAAGTTATCATAAATAGACACCAATTCAAATCAACTGAATTCCGGGTAACATAATTTCAACAACTAATTAAAGAAAATACATTAAGACTTTCTTTTACGCAAAACTTAATTTTCATTACAGCCGCCCAATTCGCCCATCCTTTTCCATATATGTTGCTAACATATGTCAAGAAAGCTTGTCAAGAAAACCAAGTAAACATGCAAATTAAGAGTGGCTATAAATCAGTCCGTTTTGGGAAACTTGGGGCGAAAAAATTTCTCATTTTGTTTAGCGTAGTAACTAAAGCACTATAAAAACGATTAAAAGCAAATGTTAAACTTACAATTTTAAAATGTTCCAGCTTCCATGCATTGCTAAGTTAAGTATGCAAACAAATTATCACATCTGCACCAGGCACTTGTATATAAAATAATTAAAATTAAAAGTACTAAATGGTTACGAAATCACATTTTCTTAAACAAGAAAGGAGAAGAAGAAAAAAAGAAACACAACGGCACGCACTCATAAAATCGAGCATTGAATAAATAAACCCTCACGTTTCTTGCCAACGAAATGGAGCGAGGCAACAATCAAAATGTTTGTAGTATAAAAAATAAATCAAAGTAAAATACAGCACATTAAAGAAAATGAACAGATCATATGTGTTGCACCTTTCACAGATTGTTGAGCGGTAGATACTCGTATGCGATTCGAACTAAAAGCATTTGTTAAATAGATTTCCACTGATTTTTATTAATTTTATTCATTTGCAGACATGAGAGCACGATCACTATTTCGAAGGCTTTAATTAACACATTAACTAAGTCAGCGGGTTAGAAAAACTTTCGGAAACAAAAAATGATTTCCATCATTTTCTCATTGTTATACGAAGCATCTAATTGCGAGCAATAAAATTTAAGTACATATTCCACGTAAAGAACGCGATCGCAATGTAACAAGTTGTTGCTGAAAACATGCGCTACCGATGAAAACAAAGAAAATCATTCAATTTTCTTAATGACCACTGATATGTCGACAAAAGTATCTGAAATGAGATCGTAAATTTAAGCAATTATCAGTTACAGGCGTGCATATCGATGTGAAATATTAACAGCACCAGTGGAAAGTAGGGATGTTTCAGATGTTCATTCGTGCTTGGAATATCGATTTTCTCGTATGGCCGAAAGAAACCCATAAAGGTAAAATGGAGGAAAATTTTTTCGACACTTATCCAATGGTGAACGAAAGAAATCTCATAAGCTAAATTGAACATATGAGAACATGTACCTGTCCGAAAGAATCGTTTTTTGCCCATTCCTGCCTAAACTATTTCACGCGACTATTTGTATCTGGTTATCACCTGGGGACACATACGACCTATTTACAGCATTCGGTAACTTCTTTTCACCTTTCAAATATGTCATATTGTAAATAGTAGTTTCTATAGGAAAAAAACTTAGCGGACGAGAAGAACAAGCAAGAAGTACTTCATGTTATAACACATTGGAGAGATAATAGTTCAACTATTCATAGCCTACATAGGCGTAGTAACTTTTATGAGTGTCATTGACCAACCTGTGGTCGCCGGAGGATATGACGACACTGGTGCAATTACTCTGATCCATTTTGAGCATATGTGCTTTGTAGATTGCAAGTGATTAGAAAAACGATTCAAATTCGTGTTCAGATATCAGTTATGGAATCTTTGAAAAGGCGCTAAACAATTTCAAAAACCGTTTAGTCATTTTAGACGTTTATTATTGGGTTCACCCCTCAACTCGACCGCCGAAACATTGCCGGTCTAATGGGGTTTCGCAGAAGGTGACCGCATACTCTCCACCATAAAATCAGAGAGGTTCAAGCTCTGTGTGTCAACTGTTAGAGCCTTTCTCCTTAGGCCTAGTGAGTGTACCACACTAACCTGTCTGTGCAGCGGCAGTATATGAATGTATTTGAAATGTTTGAACAAGAAATAATAAAATAGAATCCAAAAACATACTTCTTGGGTGCTTATATACTCTTCAGTTTAGCTTAGATTAAAATAGTATACACAGGCTACAATTCACAAGAGGTGCATTCAACTTCGGATCCTACGAACGTTCTGCACACTACCCAAACTGCTACCTCTTGCTAAGCTCCCTCAAAACAAGCGGATCCAAACAGCGTCTTCTGCCAAAACGATTACCACAAGAACATCACCGTCTATCGTGCCTGGCACCTCTTTGGCATATGTATCCCGTTCTTGCACATCGACACCGTCACATAATTCTTTGAAAAGGAAATTATTCGCCATTTCAAAGCAAATATCACATTACTGACCAGCTAGCATCCTTTCTCCTTCTGCTTTCTGCATCCTTTCTGCTTAATGCCACGAGTAGCCTGACCAAAGATCAAGTGTTTATGTTCTCCTTCCTTCCTTCTTGTCATGAAAATCAAACTATTCAAGCTGAACATAAATTCACTTGTTCCTCGTCCTCGTAGACGCGAGCTAGAAATCTTGTTTAACAGCATAAAATCCAACATCGGAAAACTAAACTATACGCTTGACATCGCCACTCTTTTCCAAGATTAACGATTTGCCGAACTGGTTGCCAATCAAACATTTAAGGCGGTAGTACTGGGTTTATCCAATCCACTAACTTTTTAAAACGTTCGCGCCCTCCCAAACCCTATTGATAAAAGAGTTCACGTTGTATGTTGTGAAGACTTCAGGACTGGACCCCTACTGGCAGGACTGCACTTCCAATCTCTGTGGACAGTTTTAAGACGGAATCCACAGTGCAGCACTTCAGAATCAAGTCGAGCTCAGTAGCCCCACAATTGCAAGTTGCCATCACCCTAACTTCCACTTTTATATTGTGCTAGCCATCCATAGCACTGATATACTCATAATGCAAAATCCGATCATTGTTCCCTTCCTAGAAACTACCCTCGGTTTCGACGAACATAGAGGCCTTCTGTTGAATTTCTTTCTCGACAATCGATCCCCCACCCTTAACCGTCCCAGACTACAGCAACAACGACACAGCAACTGTAAAGTATTGACCATCTCTTTAAAACGTCAGCTCACCCCATGCCACCGCTCAACAACTCACCACCCATCAACATTAATATTGACCTCACTGTAGAAGTCCTGACAGCCGCTATCAGAAGCACGTATACCCGAGTTATTCGAAAAAAAACAACACATCAACTATCGCCCAGCAATTTCTCAAATTACATTTTTCTGTTAAAACCAAACGAAGACTCTATCTTAAACAAAGACAAAGACTTAAGACAAACTTAAATCTAATAAAGAACGTATCGATGACTTCACTTTCTCCATAAAAAAGCGGGTCTTAAATATTTATGCTTCTTTATGCGATTTCTCGAGCAAAATCCAGCCATTACCTTTCTTAGTACTTACGTCTTCAAAGAACTCTGGAAATTTTTTCACTGATTCTTTGAAATTCTGATAAATATATTAAAGATATTAAAACATTTCCCTTTCTAAGGAGCGAACTCTTTAGACGATAGAATTGCAGTTGCACAGCATTTCCCTGACCAACACACCAACCACCAAACAGAACGCGTCTGAATTGTCTACTCTAATTCAGAAACTATCAAGTTGTCCTTCTGCCAAACACGTCCAATTCACCACTAAACGTCCCTCCCACACCATGTTTCCCTGTGCTCTAATAGGTTTCGTTAAAAAAACACACCATTTCAAAGAGACATGGTCCCAACCCAACAATAAATCTATCGGGAATGACAAGATTATTTTCACCATCATCAAAAAATGTGGAAAAAAATTAAGCCCTTTTCTCGCCAAACTCTTCAACCACTGCATCCTACATGCATACTCCCCCGCATATGGCGTCATACCAGCATTGTCCCGATCCTCAAAAAAAAAACATGAAAATGCGTTTCTACCCAGCATCTGTCGTACGATTTACTCTTCTGTCTTACCTTCGAAAGATTTTCGAAATTTTCATCTTATAGGTAACACCTGGCTTTGAATGAAATCGCCTCACATTTTCAGTTCGCAAGCTGCCCCATTCAATTGACCAAGCTTTTCAGATCCTCCAAACAGATACCTGTTATAACATATATAGAACAACCCACCTACTACCGTGTACCTGCATCCTAGACATTCGCAAAGACATTGACACGGTGTGGCAATCATCAAAATATTCATCACTCTCCACTCTAGTCTTCATTTATGTCAAACATTCCACTGTTTCTTACAGGTCGGGCATCCTCGGTCAAAATTGGTGACAGTCTGTCAACTCGTTTTTCTAATTCATTCGGGATTCCACAAGGTTCTGTTCTATCTACCCTCCTATTCTCTATATATACCACCGACATGCTCAAGCACCAACTCACTTTTATAACATGCTTTTCCTTCTATACATGTCTAACATAGCTACTAAACATAGAATAACGTGATACTACAATATTTGTCAAACAAATTGTCAAAAAAAAGCCAAACAAAAAATTTTTGTTGCAAAGCTAGTTACATATAAAAAAACATTTTCATGCACCTGCAGAATCGTTTCTAGAAAATGTTAACAAGCCAGACGCAGGTGTCAGCAATTACGAAACTATAAATTTGCTATGAGGAATAACCTCTCTCTCAGTTGTCGCGTAGCCCTACGGTACAATACTAGTAATCGGTGTTAAAATAAAGAAAGCTAAATTTAATACAGTTGTTTTTATTTCCGGTGGAAATTTTTATTTTTTTGTCCGCTCGACCCTCGACCACGTAATTAGCTAGCATCCATTTCAATACACACAGACGAAGAATCAGGGGGAAAATGCAGAAAAACGAATTTGGGCTATTCTCAAGTTACCGTATTTGAAAAAGACGTCTATCAAAACACATTAAGATCAACTAGTTTACTATTAGGGACCACTATGGCTTGTGTGTTGCACATGTAGTAGCACATGATGTAGATTTGGACCTGTGCTGAACTGAAGACAAAGATCATTAAAGACGTCCATCAAAGTGTCTTATCGATGAAAAATTCAAAGATTTATGACACTTGGAAACCTGGCCTGGCCAGTGATGTGCTCAGCTACATCATCATCAGATATATGAATGAGGTCGCAAAGGCCCAATTATAGCAATGTTCAAAAAATCTTTGTGAGCAGATCACACTTGCACAAATTCTCTGTACACTCTGTTGCGAGAATATTAATCTACGTAGAAAAGGAAAAAACCGTCAAAATTAACAGTCAGAAAATGAGCGTTGTTGAAACTGGAAAAATTACCATACCATAATAGCATACCAGTAAAATAGGCATGTTTCACGACCATAGACAAGGTATGCAGTTTTCATTTTTCTCTCTCGAAACTAAACAACTTTCGACGACTTCAATGCGAGCTTCTTAAACGAAACGAAACAACTCAGAGAGCCTAGTTCCACTGCAAGGATTAGCACGTCCAATATTTTTTGAGGCTGAAGGATTATTTATGGATGCTTAATCACAAATGGATAAATCGTAGTAGATTTTAACAAGCATAAAAGACGCAAAGCGCTGGTAGGAGTCCTGTTCTACCGAGACAACGCTACCTCTGACAAGATACAATGGCGATCGGTGTCGTTCTAGAAACCGATCTAGTTCGAAAAATCTAATCCGTTTTTTGTAAAGCTGCAGGAATAGTGATAATCAAATATTTGGAAAAACGGCTCACTACTGTGGACTCTCACAACGCAGGCCAAATGGGAAAACAGCAAGAAATCATCCAGGGAAAAAAAATCGCAACCTCAGAGCCGGAGTCTTGTTTCACCAAGGAAATCTCGCCCCCAAAGCTGCAATCGCCCCGGCTGTATTTAAATATGTATTAAGTGTATTGAAAAAGAATAGGTACAAAAGGAGAATATTCTGAAGAATAAAAACAACAGGTATTCCGATATTTTGTTTTGACAACGATATTAAGATCAGTGTCAGTAAGATCACCAACAAAATACATTTTTAAGCAATAAACCTTACTTCGTAGTTTACTTACTTAAGTCTCCTTAAAATAAGAAACTTGACTCAGGGATAGAAAGGTAGCATTGTAGATATCTGAAGAAAATTCAATTCGTTCCTTAGATGGGTAAAATTCAGGAACCAAGTTATCTGGCCAAAAGGCATAAAAATCTCATTGTAAGACCAATTGGAAAAATAATAGAAATAATAATTTTAATTGCCACAAAATAAGGTTTTTGCAAAAAATTTACTGAAAAGCATTTAAACTATGCTTACTCCATTTTGTTCTGTCGTTCATGTTTTCTCTCTGACATTGCACCATTTCTTCACGTTGTCAAACTGCGTATTTTATTATTGTTATGAGGCGTAGTTTAAATTCATCAAAAACGGTCGAATGGCCAAAAAAAACTCCAAAATTGACAGTGGAGTCTACACTGGAGTATAAGGAAGGCACGCACTATAAGACAGAATACGCAGTTAATCAAGTTCAAATGTTTTGACATTTCTTAGCAACAATAGTTCAATGGAAAAAACCTCAAATTAATTTTTTAAACATTCTTTTTGAGAAGCGCAATGTAAAAACTAAAGAAAAAATAAACCACAACTGGAGGAATCCAATTCCAATTGCGCTCACATACTCATAACATACACATACTGACAACGATCAAAAACCAATTACCAAAACAATTAAAAAAACAAAATTAACAGGCAAAATTGAAAGGAAGGCCCTATTTTTCCCGAAATATTTTGCAAAAATGAGATCAGTTACGAAAAAGAGCAAAAGGAATAAGCACATCATAAGTGGATTGTAGAAGTCTTAACATTGTAAAAACAAAATTATTTGACGAATTCTAGAAGTTTTGAATGATCGACTTGGTTTTGGTACGCTTAAAAAGATTTCTTTATTTGAGGAACGATCTAATGTTGAGGAAAGTGCGAGATACTCAAGGATCAAATGAATCGCAAATCGCGGGAAACACGAAAGAAGAGTCTGCAGTAAGTTTCAACGCAATAAATGTCCGCCTTATACTGAATCGTATTGGGATAAATGACAGAAGAGCCTGCAAAAAACCATATATTTTTGAAAAGTAGCAAAAAATCCCGGTATCTTACAAATTTGGATGATAAAAAGTATAAGTAAAGAGTTTTTGCCTTTGAGTTTGTCGTTTGGTTTGACTTTGCCCAGAAACGCATTCGCATTTCTGGGAAAATGAACTTTTAACTGACAAAAATAAATTTGAAATATTTGGCTCCAAGAAATCAACCAAAATATCCAAAAGTAAAATCTTCTAATTTTGAACCGGAGAATATAATTTCAACTCATAAAAAATTGCGGTCGTTGGCGGTTATGGTCTGGGTTTTTATGATAGCATCAGTCCCCCAAGTGTTGCATATTCTGGGGGCCAATGCAGCACTGGTCTTTCAGTAGGACAGCGATCCGTAACATACCTTATAAGCAAACAAGAGCGGGAATTTTGAATTGCCGCGCTTATCCAATCGGTACATATATATTTTCTCAACATTGGCAGCACTTTCCTTGGTGTCCTGTCAAATTTTGACGCATATCGTATAGTATTCGATTGGTTTTATATACGAATAAGTCGAAAAATTGTTGTGTGGCGATTTTGATAATGAACGAAAAAATAAGAAGAATCCAAGTGCCAAAAATTTGGTGTTGAACGAAACGCGACTTTGTATTCCGATGCGTTGAAAATGTTACAAAATCCGTATTGCGAAGCGTGTGTGTCGAAAACTCGAGCATATGAATGGTATAAAAGGTTCAAAGGCAATCGAGAGAGCCTAGAGCATAATGAGATCTCTGGACGGCCATCAACGTCCGCTACTGAAGAAAAAATCGAATTGGCGGAGCAAATCGTGTTGGAAAATTGTTGTGTATCGATTCGAGGGATTGTTGCGTTGTTGAGCATTTCATATGGATCAGCGGAACACATTTTAACCAATATTTTAGACATGAAACGCGTTGCTTCTTGGCTAGTTCCAAAAAAGTTGAATTTCATTCAAAAACAGCGTCGTATTGATGTGGTCGAAGAGATTATTTCCCACGCAGACAACGACCCGAAATTCATCAAACGAATCATAATTGGTGATGAGACATGGGTTTATTAATTTGATATGTCGACCGAACAACAATCAGTCGAATGATGCTTCGAAAATGAACCGAACCCTAAGTGAGAGCGCCTAAGTCCGCCCAAAATCAAAGTTTTACTGATGAGTTTTCCCGATATTTGTGGTCGAAAAACTACGACTACGAATTCCTCCAGGAGGACCAAACCGTCAATAAAGATAACAATTTAGGCGTTATTCGTGAAGCTATTCGCAATAAAGTCCCGATTTGTGGAAGAACAATTCTTGGATTTTAAACCACGATAACGCGCACATGATAGAACCTTGATTTTTTCAGAATTTTTGGCTGAAAATTCGACCAATGTCATTAGCCCAGCACAGTCAAAACGTGGTCCTGTGGACTTTTTTCTATTTCCCACACTCAAATTGCCATTTCGAAGAACACGTTTTGTAACCATAGAGGTTATAAAACAGAATTCGCTGGGTGAGCTGAACGCCATACCTTTGACGGCCGAAAAAAGCATGAAAGACAAAAGGTTGAGATGCATACATTGCCACAAGAGTGTATTTTGAAGACAATGCTAAAAAAATATATTAAAAATTGGAATTTTGCGTTTTTTCGAATTCCCGTTCGTTTTTGATCTTTTTTGAGGTATGTCAAAGTTCGTGCTGAAATGGTTGTTGTATAGGACACCTAAGAATGTGGATCATCCTCCTCAATCTCCAGAACTTAACTTCATCGAGCATTAAGGAGATCTTCTCATGATATTGAACCGCGAACGGAACATAGAAGGAAAGAAGTCAATTTTAATGGAAGAATTGCAAAAAATTCGAGTGGGTATGAGAAAAAGAGATTATGATAGTGTCAAGACGCCTATTAGCTGCTTCAAAGTTGCAACGAAGCAGGGCAAGTACTTACTTTGGTATTTTCGCTTACTGTGTACTTTTTTGAAGCATATGGAAATTTTTTTTTTTTTAATTTTGAAGTAATTTTTTTTTTTGAATTTTGATTGTTTCGTTGAAAATGAGGACTCATTTTACGAGTTTTTCAATGTGTGACACATGTATACATTTTCTTTTGACGCGCACAGCATTGGAGCAGTTAATTTTATAATAACTGCTCATTTAAGTAACCAAAATCAAATTAAAAAATTCCAAAAAAAGTGTCACACCAACTCAAAAATAGATTCTTTCACTCTTGAGCTTCATTAACTCAAATCTAAATATTAATTCCAAATAAATAAGGTTAAATAGGTATTTCAACAATACATCCTAACTTTTATACGACCCAAATGACAGAACTTGTGGATCTGATTTCTCTATGCTTTTGACTTTCTTTGTTGCCGTTTTTATACCATTTTGAAGCCTCCATTTCGTATTATTTAATTGTCTTACGAAAAACGCGATATCAATGTCACTCGCAAAACTCGCAATTCTAGTTCTCCCAAAGAAGATGCTAATGTTGGGTAATCCAATGCAATTTCACTCCATAAATGTTGACAAATATCTGAAGAAATCCAGTAAATAATCAAAGTCTACTAGCTAGCAGTCAGCATTTTTCGTCGTCATTAAAATGTAATTACTTTAAAAACTCGAAGAAAAAACCCCGAAAATGATTTTCATGCTAATTTACTTAAGTGGTAACTTCTTAAGGCTGAAACGTCTAGCAAATAAATTGTAAAGAATGCGATTTTTGGATGCGATTATGTTGTTTAACCGAATGATATGTTAAATTTGATGCTTTGGTGTTGCTGGTTAGGTAACGACTTCTCGTAAGAGTTTGAGAGTTGTAAAAAACAATTAGTTTTTAAGGTTCAAGCTTATAATTATTAGCCTTATGAACGAGGAGTGGTGCATTTGTGATTAGTAACAATTAACAAAACCTGATTTGCAATTTAGAAGGAAAAATACCGGCAACAGGAGATGAACGTATTTAAATTGCAAGTATGTGTAAGTACGTGCCGGGACATAATTTATTAAAAAAAAAGCGATTTCTTCAAACGGTAATATGGCTATGAAAAGTTGATTCAATTTTAATTTACTCTTAATTGCGACTTTCTTTCTTCTCCCGTCCAGACCCGATTTTGCGTTGGCTTATTTTCTCCTCGGGACTTTTTTTGCAAGACTATGTTGTAGCAACAAAAGTGTCACTTGTATGTCCTGAGGCATAATTTAATGCCTTGGCCTACTATCCGAATTTGTCAAGTCTGTACCGTGTATCGGTTAGCCTCAAAACAAAAGATAAATCAAGGTGGTGACGTTCAATATAGGCTGAATGACATAGAGGACCGGAATAGCAACGCGTGTTGATATTCCGAAGTTAATGTAACATACTTGACTTGCTGTGCGCGACCATAATTGCCTATAAAATATTGGCAATAATGTTTCGTAGAGTTCCAATGAATTTATCACGGACGTGTGTATATGCCGTTCTCAAATATTCCAGGAGAATTAATTATTCCGTCTATAAATGGACGAGTTTCATGGATTTATTGCAATCCACTCTTTTTTTTTTTTGGCAAACCAATCCATGATGAATGAAAATCTTCTTTGACAACCTGATAAACTTGCTAAGCAAGCACACTGAAATTTTATTCAAAATCATTTGGAAAAGGTCAATCATTTTCGAGATTACACTCAAGATAGGAAAATTTAGAAAAAGTTTATCAAGTTTTTACGTTTCTTATGGATTAGGCGAGTCTAAAGGAACCTGATTAAAATTTCAAAAGAAACACTTGAGGTGATCAATTTTGCACAGCTTCAACTTGTTTCGATTTCTGAACGAAATGAGTTGGAAATTATTTATAAATATTGTTAAAGTAAAAAAGCAACTTGATAGTTTTGACTGCAAACAATTAAGGAGAATTAATCCATGAGAGGATTAATCCACGGGTGCAAGGGAAAGTTTTTCTGATGCATCCACACGAGAAGAAACTAGAACTGTCTCGGAAGTCGCTGAATAGATTGCTAGGATTAGTTAATATGCTTTCAATTAAGAGAATAACATAAAAGAGTATGAATGAAATTTAAATAAAATTCTATTAAAAATTTAATTCTTAAAATTGAATTCTACAATCGCTCAAAACAACAATATTGTTCCTATTTTAAGAAGTTTCTAAATCATACTAAACATTCTGGTCTGGTACTCGAGACTAATCACTTATTATTGTCATAGTTGCTGATACATGATATGCCTTACATATCCTGGATGAAAACGAAAGAGATTATCTTCAATTTTCAGGAATACTTTACTTTACTTTACGGTTAAAAAACAAGCGTCTAATAAGCAATTTTCAAAGGAAGAGGATGTCCATTTTTCAAATTTCTTACATAAGATGATCTTGTTGTGACGCAACACAACTTGGGCTGTGAGGTCCGTCAATCAGCAGCAATCCACATAAAGCAGTGTTTGGAATCATTCTGCGCATACTAAAGTTTTCGAAATTGTTACTCCATGCCTTGGGCATAGCATTAAAACTTAGAGCAGCAACACTCTCCGATGACTCCTCTTAGAAAGAGATAGAAAATGCGCAAGTCGATTTACTCTTGTATGGCGTTTTACGTGCTAAAGCTTGAGGATTTTGCTTACTCTACGTGAAAATGAGAGGACATTTACTAATCCTAAGGAAATTCAATTAATTTTGGCTAAATACCGTTAGATCGGGAGATTACTTGAAATGTTAGCACTGGTTGCAGCTGCGCTATGCCATGAGTCCGAGGACAGTAGGTGGCAGTAGCAACTTAAACTTGAAACTTTTTCTGGAAATGACAATGCCTTATCAAAAGAAGAAACGCTAATGCCTTATTTGCTTACCGTTCCTATGTATATTTTCAAAAATGCCTTCTTCGGTATCTTAAAATAAGGCTACTACAATTTGGCGTAGGCCTTCTAGAAGTCAGCTTCTGTTATTTCATTGAGAGCTCTTTGAGATGATGTGTGATAAACAGATGTCGCTTCAGTTTAATGCAGAGAAATACAGTCAAATTAGTCAGACCGGAGTTATAGGCGGAATCCGGCAATGTGGAAACGTCGTATCAGCTGAAAAGTTGCTTCAAAATGAGCACGCTATGGAAAGACGCATTGTCTTGATGTTGATGCCGACTGTTGGAGATGGCTGGCCGGACACGATTCAAGAGTTAACACTCTTTTCACGAAAACAGCAGTCCGCTCATTATGACCCCAGTTCTCTCGTCACCGATCGTTTGGTGCTACCTTTTTTGACAGTTTTCGCAATTCAAAAACTCCGGAGAGGCTCATTTAACTACCCCTGTAAGCCTGTTTCACAATTTTTAGGACCTTCCGAATTTAACACAGAATTTTATCGAATATTGCTGCTAGAAATTTTAACTCAACTCATGTGAAACAATAATGACAAAAACATCCATCAAAACTTTTATACTCAACCAAATTTCGAAGGCGACTGCGGATAGTATTTTCTTCTTGCAAAACACCCTCTCCACCAAACTCAGCCAGCTAAGCCCTTCTCAACAGCTTCGCTTTGGTTATCGAGAACCAGTCCTAGTTCTTTTGATATTAGTTTTTTGAAAAAGTTTGGATTGAATTTTGAAGAATATTCGAAAAAGTAGAAAAAAGCACCGACATGTCCCATAGAACTATTTACCAAAATTAAGTTTGCTATTTTTTGCAAAGGTATAGGAAGAATCCGACACACCCATTTCCAGGGATTCTACCTAAGGTCAAAAGCTTACCGGTCCTAAGTATTTTTCACCAAAGTAGTTTTGAGGGGTTTTGACATGGGAACTGACTGAAACCAACACACATATTTCCAGGAATTCGAACAAAAGACAAAAGACTTTTGAACATTTTTATCGACATTTCGTGAAGCATGAAATACCAGTTTAACAACAATAAAATACAAAACCATGAACCCAAAAAGAAGGACAATACGTGACTTCTTTACTCAATCTTGGACACACTAAGGAAGCCAGAAAGTAATGTACGAAAGTACGAAATTCGCAAAAACCCCAAAAAAGGCGAAAAATAGTGGAATTAAGCTGAAAATTGACAGCATAGCTATAAATATTAAGTTTATTATTTAAGAATGAAATCAAAGTCCTGGAAAACTCAGAGGATCAGCGAGGTCTTGTTTAAAAAATAATTCAATTTTTAGTAGTTTGTTGGTGGTAGGAAATAACTATAAAATTGTATTTTAAAGATAGCTAAAATTATCGTGATTTCCCTCTTCAACGGAGGCGAACCGATTAGTTAGGACGAATAATAAAACAGTGTCAAAAGCGGGACAGTCCGTGAAATCGAGCAAAATAAAAAAAATTAAACCAATTCGAAACTAAAAAACTTCAATGACTATGTAAAACTTTAAGTAAACTTTTTCAAAAAACGCGCATTGAAAAGTTTCTCGAAAAAATCCCGTAATACTGTTTTCAGGAATTAAATAAAATAGTTACATGCATAAATCATACGCAAAAATACTGGATTTTTGTTGTCTGAATTGAAAATGACGAAAAATTTTCGTATAGGTTGCAAGTCAAACTTCATCTTCCACTTAGAGACTGCGCTCATTGACATTCAGTAGATGACCATACACATCTACACCATAAAAAGGGTGAACAAAATAAACGTAGTATTTATTTATTGCAGTAACGATACCATAACACAAAAAGCAAGAGCACTCTTGAATGACAACTGATAGATAGAGATAGAAAAAACATAAATAGAATTGTGTGAGGGTGTGGTGGTGTTAAACGTGAAAACGAGAGAAAATTTACCGATTCAAATTCCCTAATTTCGGTTGAATAACGTGCAAAAAGTTCTTTGTTGGAAATTTTCTTGCAATTTCGAGTTTACGCAGTTGTCAAAACGATTTCCACTGACAGCATTCAGAGGATCCTTGGCAACAAACGACAGATAATGAGGTCATAAGCTCGTTGGGTACTCTGAGTATCAATAACCGTTCAATAAAAGAAGTTTTATGACTCTTCAAGAGCAAATTTTGGAAGCTATCGAGCTGATCCCGACACATTTTTGAAATTATTTCGAACGATGAATGAAATTCATATCCCGTAGTCTTGAGCCTGGAAATAGGTTTTTTATAGACACCATACTGGACCGAAGTTCCAAGATCAGCGCTGGAAGCTATGGCACTCAATTTTGATAATGCCGAGGAAATTTCAGCGACATATCTGCTGCAAAAGGGATTCACTTTTATTATGTGTATTACGCCAATCAAATTGAGAGATTTCCAAAGCAAGGTGAAGTAGTAAGAGGTAGGTAAAAATTCAGAATTTAATCCGTATTGGTAATTTTATTTATTATATTATTAGCGTTGGTATTGGTTTTTCATCATTTCTTTCAACAAGGATAAATCTCTCATAGGTTTTGAGTATACAGTTCAACTCTTGTTTTTTCTATCTCTTTCTACTAAATACCACCCAAGAACATTCTTGCTTTTTGTGTTTACGCTATAGTTATGCTACGACTCTGTTTAGGGAGCCACTCAGGAGTAATGTATCTAAAATCAATAGCGTTGTTATGGCTATTGAAAGATCTTTTCAGAACGTTAGCATGATGTCCATTTTATTGCTATCAATTTTATCAAAAATATTTGCAAAAGAAAAGAGATCGCTTATAACTAGAACATGTTAAAATAAATGAAAAATGAACTAGGAAGCCTTGTGCTAAGTCCTCAGTGTCGTTTTTTTTTCGTAAGAAAGTTGACACCGCTAGCCATTAAAGAAGTTGAGGTTTCTTTTTTTTCTGATTGGATAGAAGCAACACCGCAAAATTGAAAACTAAATTAGTGGTCTAGGCAAAAAAATCACGAGAAACCATAGAGACAATGACAATAAACATCATTTTGCTGGTTTTCTTTTCCTTTTGGACCGAAATGACGCTTATAAAAATTTTACCTATTAAATTTTTTTTTTTTGAAACTAAATTTAAATACCTTTACAAAAGTGATAGCAGCTAAATCAATCGAATTAATCGTTAAGAACGGATTTGGAGTAAGCTGTTGTCTATTGATGTAAAATGAAATGTGAAAAATACTGCTTATATATAAATAAATAAATATCTCTAAATTTAGAATATTTGACAAAATTTTGAGTACGTTGTTTTGTGAAAAATAAGAAAGGAAAAATTTTAGATAATTTTAAGATAATTTTAGCAATATTTACGTCATTCTGAATAGCATTTGATAAAAAGATACTCCAACAACAATCCTGTTTCAATTTATGCATAAAATTAAACCGTCTCTTAATTTCTTTCAGAAATGTAGACAATTCATAAATGATCACCACGCTAAATGAATTTTACATTTGTTAATGGCGCACTCGACATACGGAGACAGTTCATTTGTTCAATAACTTTTTTTCATGAGTGACGCAAGGATCTACAAAGTGGCATTGTTGGCAATCCGTTTTGAAACTAAAAATGGACAAATTGTTGTGCATAGCACCAGATATTTATGAAAGAAATTACTTAATTCATGTCTGATATTAAAAAGATCATTTATAGAAATTATGAATAAAATGATGGTCTAGAATGGTTCCTAGTGGGAAACCAGAATAAATCAATTCAACCAGTTCAATATAAATATGAACGTAATTGACTTTCTGAATTCATTAGGGCTCCCTTCTGATAAAAACAACAAACAAAACACTCTACAAATGGAACCAAAATCTTTGGAAAGAACTCGTTTCATTGGGTTAACTTTCAAAGTACTCACTATGGTAGATGTAGAAATCTTAGGAACTTCCACAACAGTAGCCTTAGTTCAAAAGCAAGGTAGGTAAATGTTAGTCCTTATAATACTTTCAATACATAATATAGTAGAATAAAAAAAAAACTTCAGCAATTCATGACAAAATACACCCATAGTATCCTGGAGCTTTGACGCACTTTCACTGGCTGATACTTCCAGGTTGTACAACGCTTGCATCTTTTCAGTGTAGGGCTTACTCCTTGTCGGGCCTATTTTCAAACAGTCTTCTTTTTTGATGAAGCCGTGACCAAACTGCACAATTCGTTGAGAGCATTTGACATTTCTCTGAGCAACATGCCTGAATATTTTTCAGAACTATTGGGAGTAAATTGAATTTCCTGTGACAACATTCTTAGTTAAATGTCTGCTATGTAGATAAATGCATGCTACTACGTATTTTGACGTGCCACAGATCACAATTTAACAGATCATAATCTTTTTTACCACATAAATTATCTTACATTTCCCCAACAAGTGAAAGGTTTTAGTCCTTGGACATACTTTACATACATATTCCAATTCGGTAATACTGGAAGAATCTGGATGTTTGTTAATAGGTTGATTTATTTAACAATGGGAATAAAAACAAGGAACCATGCATACCATGAACCGTAGATGTCACTGACTGGTCCCTCTTGCCCTGACTCTCAACCTGACTCTTGCTCAATTTCAGAGCCAGCTACCGCATATGCGTAGCGTTGTCATATAAAGTTCAACCTATTTGCGCCATCAACCCGGTTACAAAAGAACAATATAGAGGTGCTAAGCCAACAAATTTCAGGAGGGGGATCATTTCAAAAACGTGGGATCAAATGGTTGCATGATAATGGGTTTAGTTGTGTAATAAGAAGTTCTCTTGTCAGCATGCCTTTCCTTTGTTTTGAATTTTCCTTTCAAGCTCTGCGTGTTTCATATTCTAGTAAAAGGTGTCTTGTGGATGGTCCCACTTAAGTAAGGACTTTGATCGACATTATGGTATTTTCGGGCTTTCAGCAATGAGTTTTTGTTTTTCGAATAAAACGATTTTTTAAAAAAGTAAAACAACATCAATTTATTGGCACCAAATTAACAAAACATATAGACGCTCAAATGCCTAATCTAAATGTGTTGAAAACCATCTTGGTGGCAAATGTTTGTTCAGAGTGGGTTTACCATGTAAAGTTTTGACTTCTCGTCAGTATCCCTTCGCTTGTGTTATGAATACTCGTTTTGAGTGTCCCGTGTCTCACAATATTTCAGTAAATTGATGTTAGCTCTCTGAGGCCGCGATTTGCTCAACTTTTGGGCCTTAAGTTCAGAGTTCGCGCATAACAATGTGTTGCTTACGCAAAAAGATTCCAAATTAGTGGCAGATGAGATGAGAAGCTGCTCACGAGCTGTTTGATCGTAGAATATTATCTCCTGTCGAGGAGCGGTTCAAATGTCAATAAAAGGATTTTTTGGTAAACTACCAAAACGACGATCCCAGTACTAATAAAGAATTATCTCAGTGAATGCTTGAAACGAACCGCAGACCTAAGAAAATTCAACAAGTTCGATATATTGTCAATTGAATACTGTTAATTTTCTAGTGATCCTTAAGTTGTTGACCATCAATCCGTACGTATATAAGCCTCAATATTGCGCCTAGAATGTTGAAATATTGAAATTTCCGTCACAATATCTTCAAAACGTGACTGAAACATGACTGTTTTCGCTATCACGACACCGTTACAGCCAGGGCAGCCATCAAAACTCGCAAATATTCGAACAAACACCTCAAGGTTGACCCCGTACAACTCATTTAGCCTGATTTTCATTCTGATTTCATTCCTTCTGATTTTCATTCTTTGGTTATTTCTTTATTTCCAGCTTATACACAAATTTGCGAGTTTTGACATCTGACTTGACAGTTTCGTATAACCAGACTTTTTGAGACGATTATTTGAGACAGTTGCCGATATAAAGGCAATTTCAAAACGTGTCAAAACACTGTTGAGATAGTTGTGTTCGTTGGAAAAGAATGTTCTTTGACGAGCCATGAAAGTTCGGAATGAAATGATGTTGCTTTGATTGTTGTTATGAAGCGAAATAGTTCATTACAGAGCTCGGGGCTTGAGGTAAGATAGAGCCGCTTCGTTTCAAAATCAAGGCTACATGAGAAAATGATGTGAGCAGAATCATGCTTGACTATGGCAACTTCCCCGATGATCCTTATCATAACAAAGTGGGCTGACAATGTGACACCAAGACCACTAAATTATATTTGCAACGCCTCCGAAACCAGATTCTGCCGCACAGAAAGTGAATACTTTTAATACTACATCAGAATACCCTTGGTGACGCCAATCAAGAATATATAGGAATTGAGAGGGATAGAAGCCCGACACTAGGATAACAAACCTTTCACTGGCTCAAATGCTGTTCTGTGTAAATTTCCCTATTAAACTTTTATCGAAATATATCTTCTGATTTTAACAAAATCTTCAACATAAAACAAATCTCTTACTATTTATTCTTGATAAACAGTAGATTTTCTTATCAGCAAGATTATCCAATGCTTTCGTTTATGGTAGAATAAGTCAATGGTAACATAGAGCATAATTTATGTATAATTTACTACATTTAGAATTTGTAAGTCTTCTGGTGTTTCTGCCAGTATTAGAACGAGTCGGATGGCCTCGGATAAGGTCTCCGGGATGGCCTATGTTTATCGTTATCGCTATCGCAAGTATTGTTTTCATATCCAGTATATTATTCAAATAGACTGTTTTCGATATGCAAATTTCTACGCAGCAGTTTCAAGTGGTGACTTCAACGACGATTTCTGTATGAATTCATGCGAGATTCCTGCCTAAATAGAAAGGCCCAGAGATTTTCTGACAGAAAACTAGTATTTTCGTATGATCTTACGAGCAAAATTAAAATAAGAAAAATAAATATTCAAATTGAGCAAATTATTGATTAAAATAAATGCCATATTTCGCAAAGCTTTCCAGTTGTAAATTAAATATGAAAGGGATACGTTTTCAGTACAACCTTAAGATTCACTACAATCAGTGTGTTATTATCCATCTCCTGGCGAAAATAACATCACATTTACATAAGAGACTTCGGATGGTACAGAGCGCAAGATATTTTAAGTAAATAACAATGTTGACGTTAACTTACTTTAAATAAAATTTCCTTGCGGCTAAAGCCTTCTGGCTGAAGAGGAATTCAACTGAGTCACGATATTGCAGAAGTAAAACTAAATTTCGGCGGTTGATTTCATCTGTCGATTTGCTCCACATCAGGTAATATTTATCAACAATGAACAAATGCACTGATATCACAATACCTTGACTCTTGTACAACACTTGAAAAACACACGTTTAACAACCACTAGACTTATTATTTTTCACTTGACTGCCGCAAATGAAAGCGCAAAAAAGTAGCACACATTACTCACAATGCACTTGTGACCACAAATCATTTCACTAAATCACATATGCAATTCCGCTTCCGGAACGACACTATTGAAACACCCAACGAACTTGCATCGATCGAACTACTATCTACTAAACGCCTAACGACTATTCACTGCCTTACTAATTATTTTCGAACACTACAGAAACTTAACAATGGCTTAATCACTAGGTTCGCTGGAACTAACTAAGCAAAAGACAACAACACGCCGAAGTATCTAAATTTTCCATTGATTCCCGTGTAGCGTTTCGTTCCGCGGTTATCGGCACAATAGTACTGAAGGCAAAAGGTACCACAGCATGATCGCCGTCGCGAAAGTTAGTAAATTTGAGATTATGTGGAACCTTGTCACTTAATCACGCCGAACCAGCAACTCTAGTATTTGCACCAAGTATCTTTCGAGTGCATTTAGCAACTCTTGGCTCATCCGTTGGAAAAAAGAGGCAGTCCAGCAGCTGATCTGGTAGCTCCCAGCAACAGGTAAGCCCGGAGTCTTTGAATGTCACGCGAAAGCGGAGACCCAGTGGCGCAAGCAGCCTCCGACTATCCGAAAATCTCGGAATATTAGCACCTCGATCGGATGCCCGGATTTGCAGAGGTACTTCACGTTACCGCGAAAAGCGAAAAATCGCGTCCAGCGTCGACACGTGATCCACCAACGTGTCGGCTGATGAAAAGTTGATATTATAACTAACCAACCATTCGCGCTGTTATTAGCATTGAACCAATATTGTGGCCAAATGTGATCTCGGCTGTATTGGGTACCTCAGCCCCATCGAGTATCTACGAGAAAATCAGCGGTGGGAAAAAAGATACTCATACTACACCATACCAAACGCACCGCGCAAATTGAGACTTGCGAAAATTTCGTGCAACTATTTCCACCAAAGAGTTTTCCAAGAAATCACTACCCTCCGCATAAGTATGCACCCGATAGAGTGTCGCACAGGCCAGGCGAAAGGTGACAATCATGTGCATTTGCGTAAATAATCAACCTGCTCTCGAATCCATTCAGAAAGTCTGGTGTCGAAGTTACATGAAGGTTGCAGCCTATCTGCGCTACCACCACATGTGCCGCCGCAGAAACAGATATGAAGTGGACTTTAACTAAACTCATATCTTAACTCGGCTGCAGCGACTTCACAACCGATATCTTTCTTCGCGTTTGCCATGTGGAGAGGAGATAGTTCTGTCGTGGTATCGAGCGTGGCCAGCGTTACCGTCTTGGCTGCCGAGCAGCTAAACTTTATTTCAGTATCTTTGACTACAGATACGAATACCAGTTTCCCCATTCAAGATAATTCTCATTCCGGAATCAATGAAAAGATCTAGAAAATCCATCGAACCGGGAAAACTCTCAGCGGTTGAGTTCCCAGTTGGTTATAGGATATTTGGCAGCTTCATCTCGATGTCTACTTCTGAAATGGCAGGGTTTCAATCCTGTGAGTGAAACCCAGAACGTTCATGAGCAACGAAGAACGTCTGCTTACATGCAATCTTCCATGAAGACTCATCGATTCAATGAAGATTACAAATGACCAGGTTCAAGACGGGTATGAACTGTTGAGCCTTAAAATGTGGCCGAACTTCCGAACAAGGCAGTGGTCACTATGGACTTCCTCCTAACATGGCAGCACTGGCCCATATTAGCTGCTGTCTGTGTTCGTTCATCTTTCTGAAATTCATAGAAAATGCGCGGTATGGTATGAAGCAATGAGTGTACAGACTCTAAAATGGCCAACTTTGAAATGCAATAGAAGTAGTAGAAAAGAGTTAGGCAATAAACTTTCTGTGCAAGCATACAAACGAGCTGAAATACTGCAACCTGCTTGTGTTGTGATATTCGCAAGATTCACTACTCACCGCCATCATCTTCCTTCTTTTTTTACAACCACCATCAAGAGCTATTAGCAGATGGTTGAATAATTCGATAGTCAAATTGTCGATGATAGCGTTCAACAATTATCTTGGAACGGTTGCGTTAAAAATAGTTTTGCAAATAAGACCAAGTTTTCCCCTGAGAAACTTTCTACGACTATTTCAGAATGTCGGAGCAGCTCCTCGACGGACACTTCACTTTTCATTCCAATCGCCATATCAACCGTCGGGATTTCAATGACCTTTACCATCTTTTTGACGACTATCGATCAACTGTGTTTGCTCAAAGAAAAATTTGCAATTATTTTTTGACATCACTTTTACAATTTTCAAATGTTAATTAGTCCAAAATCGCATGTCTTCTGTGTCTTTGTTCGACTGCAGCCTGGAGGATCTGAGTGAGGTGCTCTCGTGGTTACATTGAATATTGTGGGTGGCCTCGTCAACGTTTTACTGTTCCTTGAAAACCCTCTTAAGTGTTTTGTATATCACTCACTCAGTCAAGGTGGACGCTGAACTTGCTAGACGAGGCTTCCGGTTCGCGAATAAGCCGTTCATATGTTTTCGTGACATGGTGCGAAAAATAACGTTCAAATGATAAACGACAGATGAATGTAATAGTTGTACATAATTTGTGGTCATCGATACATTGACCAACTTTTCCAATCGACATAGTTCGCTAATATAAGTCATTGCAACATTTCTATCGGAAATACATTAAAATCGTGCTTTATCAGACACGAGCGCGCATTTGAATTTATAATTGCGGACATTAAATAAACTAAACGCAAAGAGAAATGCATTCCGAGAACCATGTTTACATTCATCTTGGCCAATAGCCAGCGATCACAAGCTACGATAAACCATTTCAATTCTTTTGTTAGGTGAGATTGTCTCAAGGCAATGAGACAATTTGAACCGTATGTGAAGGTTTCTTTGATAAACCTAGAGTCAGCTAACTTGTCCTTATTTTACATTAATCAAATGATCGTTTCTACTTCCTCAGAGAACCAAATTCTTTACTGATCCTTGACTGAACCCTTGACTACAAACAGCATTAACACCCACCGGCAGCAATGATTAGAAAGGGAAAGAAAATCGCAATAAAGCTTAGTCATGTATGGTATAGACGATTCATAGAAAGAAAATATTTTCCGTTTATTGTAAGCGAAAATCCAGCTTTAAAATTACATAAGTAGAAATAAGAAGTGTGTGAGAAAAGTACTCTAACTGGCAACACTGCGAGCGATCTGTCAATGTTCTGTCTACTGCCCTGTGCAAGACCCGTTTGTTTATCCATTCCACTTTATCAGTCCAAGTTTCACTTCCATACAGCTAACACAATATTTTTGTCAGCGCCATCAGTGAACTTGTATTTATGTTGAGTGTTACAAAAAAAGAGCTTGGAGATTGAGAACAGCATTGTATAATCAAGTTTTGCCTTAAACGTGGTAAATCCGCGAATGTGCCTTTTAAAAAGTTGAAACAGGTCTATAGGGAGAATCGCTTGAGCCAGAGCACAAGTTTTCCCCTGGCACAAATCATTTTCGGAAGGTCAAAAACACGTTAAAGATCAACCACGCTCAGCGACACCTTCAACTTCGAAAACCGATGAAACGTTGCACGTACAAGGACTCTTGTGATTCTCGGTTGGAAATGAGGACGATGAGTAACTGCAAAACTTAAGCACTTTCACCGTGCATCAAACTGTAGCAGGCGACTTAGGCATGCGACTGTTTTGTGCCAAAACGGTACCGAAAAACTTCAGAGCTGAACAGAAGGACAATCGAAAAAACGTTTGCATTGACCTTCATGAGACAATTGTCATTGACCAAGAATCTTCATTTGTGTGATCACAGGTGATTAATCCTGGATATTTGAGTATGATTCTGAAACATAGCGGCAAAGTGAGACCGACAAATTGCGTTCTTTCCTCAATAAAAAAAATGTCAAATTAGCCAACCAAAGCTTACATCCATGTTATTTTATTTTCTGGCAGCAAGAGTATAAATAATAATAATAAAGGTAAGTCTGTGGTTAGTGCGTTTGGCTTACGTGAAATTCCAGACATGTAGATGCCAATTTTTAATGACAATGCCTTTGTGCCTTACGTTAGCCGTTTCCATCAGTAAATTTTTGAACTCATAACGCATTTAACTTTTTCCTTAACCCCATTTTTCACCTGATTTGAGTCCTTGTGACTATTTCCTTTCGTCGAAATAGAATCATGACCTAAAACGACGTCATTATGAAGCTGTCAATCACGTTCAAAAGACTGAAACTGGCCAGTTAATGGCCATACCAGCTTTAAATTTCTGCGTCACTACCAAGGGTGAGAACTAACATAACATTTTTGATAACATTTTAGTTTCGAAAAACTAAATATGAAGAAGTTGGTAAATGAAAGTCGCATAACTTTTTTGACACATGTCAAATATTGCTTGAATTTCACATCTCCTTCATCTTCGTGGTGATTTTCTCTTCCAGTCAACATTACAAATATAAGTTTGATTTTTTGTCAATGATCGACTGCACACTGTAAAATTGTCAGCCAGCCAGCTTAATTGTTTTTAGTCTATTATCCTTGATAGCCATTTTGACATCAAAGCGACAACTGACAAGAGAAAAAACAATACTTTATCAATAATTGACAATTATCTTCGGTACGCGGCTCTAGAGACGTTGAGTTAGTCTTAACCCTGATCTGCTGCCGTAGCTCAATCGAGTGTATTACGAGACTGATTTCTAGTTGACCAAGTTCATGTGCGGGTGTTAATTTTTCTGGTCCTACTGGCAAAAAATTGGTATGTCATGGTTTCCCAACAGGACGTTTTAAATACGAGAAATGAATGATGGGTGCCACATATTTCTCAGACACAAAAGATCAAGCTGGTGACTCTTTCATTGGAACTGGCGAGCAATTAAAACTTATTGACAAATAGAAATGCGTGACACAATATGTATGAGCAGCACGTGTCACCTGAAAAAGCAATAAAAAGCTAAACATCAATGAAAAAGAGATCACATCTCTAGCACTCAATTCCTTTTTTTTTAGATCCCTTACTTTGCTCCCTTCCCTCCCTTCCCAAAAACGAGGAGATTCCAATGATTGTAGTCCCTTGTAGACACAGAAATACCAACCTCGCCCTGAAGTTATTTGACAAACGGGTGCAGACAGGTATTTCGTGAGGTATTTCGGTATCAGACATGTGGGAGTCCCACATCCTGGGCGTAAATAGCCTGTTTTGTAAGTAGTTCTTTTGTTTTGAGCAGTGGGACTAATGACAAAATACCCTTCTTAGAAGGATTGAAAACTGAAGCTTTAATAACTTAAAGGGCTAAGAAAAGCGAAGAAATTAAGAAAAGCCACCATACTAAAAACCAGGAGATTCATTGAGCAAAATTGTTTCCTGTTTTCCTAACACATTTAAATGAATTGGCTATGTACAGCGGTCACCATCAGGTGGCTTATCATAGGTTCACAGCTCTCATATTTAGGAAAGTCTTAAGCAACGGCCTGTGCTTATTATGCTTATTGTGATTATGTTAGCTTTTCATAAAAAACACATCATATTTTAGGCAGAAGATAGCATTGTGGTCAACCAGAAGTTACATTTCATTCTTGCATCTAATTCATTACATCTTTTTACCAATATACCTAATATACATTTACCAATATACGTAATATTTGTGCTCCTAATTCTGATCTTACCCAAGGCTCTATCTTCTGACCTATTTTGTTTTAGTGTCAACCAATTGATTTTTCTGCTGGTTCAAACTGGATCGGTAATTTCTAGCAAATAAAATTTTCTTATAGTAGTTGTTTGGATGTGTTGTTGAATTCTTGCAAAAGGGCTTAAAATTTATCGAATCAATTTTCGAATCCATTAAATATTTATAAAAGTCTAATAATTTATCTTGCGAGTATTCTGTAAATAGAAACAACAACATTTCTCTTGGTATCTTGGAATCTTCTGATGGAAGTCATAGTACAAAAGGACTTTTTCAACATATTTTCGTTGCAGTGCTGTTGAGTCTCCTAGAAGATGGGATACAACTTATTGTATCGAAAAACAGCGGGGGAAAAAGTGGTCGAGCGCAACAATGATTGGATCATTAAGTTGTTAGCGTCTTGAGCAATGCATTCCAGTAAGAATAACAAATATTTCAACAAACCTTTGTCAGAACCTCGTTTCGGATAGATTGAATAAAATCGATCTTCGTAAAGAGGCATCAGTAGAATGACAGCTGTTCTAAACTGGAAAAATAGCGACCCTAAGAAATTAAGGACATGCATAATGCCCAGCGATGACAGGAGTCTTTCATTGTATCGCGCAAAGTCTATTATTGCGGAGTGAAATGGGTTGAATGACACAATGGAACCTGACAACGATGATAGCTATCATAAACTGGAGAAAAATATTTCACGATCAGGATAGAGTCCTGGAGTGTTATCACCAACAAGGCAAAGATAAATTATAAATTCGTTCTAAGTAAACTAATTTTTTCTACCACTCGCATAAATTTTTGTTTTATTATCTCCTGTGCAATGCTTATGTTTATGTTAATATTCACATATTAACTTACCTTATGGGTCACATTAAGTAAGGACCCCTGGGTGAATGTTTGCATGTACTTTGACATATTTGCCTTTGTCTGTTGATGGATTTCTATATTGATTTCGAATCATCATCATGATTCCTTTTTCGGTTCAAATTACTCGCAAACTCATTGTAATTCAAATGCACGTTCATGAACATTCTATGGCACCGTTTAATCCTTTAATGTCGCCGTTGCTATCATGCAAAAGCCTCTTGAAATGAAAAAAAATGAATAAATAAATTATGCATATTTAAATTAATGTATAAATAAATATTAAAAGAAATACAATCGATATAAATATGACTAAAAGCTTATAAAGGCATGTACGCACTATAACGCATGGCCCCGTTGTTAACGTCAAAAAAAATTCCTAGCTGATATTGATGGACAATAGGCCCATTCAGGAACTAGCTATTGATTGACAATAAGCCCACTCAGGAACAAAGCCGAAAAAATGTGTAAATGAAATGACCCTAACCGTGGAGGCTCCCGGCAAGTGCAGGACTGTAGTCTTTAGAACACAACGAAAGACATCTGCAGGTTGTATGGAACAGGAAGAAGTGGAAGAAGTCGAACTTATGAATGAGCTATCAAACTCTGTGTCAGCCAATCAAAATACAGTATGAGTCAGCACGTTATAGTAAGGGTCCTATAAATGAAATGGGGTAGATGCGTTTGCTTCAGCTGAGCAAACCGAGGACCACACAGCTCCTCGGTAACAAAAACAATAGAATAAAGACCAAAGGAAATTTGTTATATGCCTCATCCTTTCAGGTAGACGTAGCAAAGGAATGGAAGAGACATGCTGGTTTTGAAGAGAAAAGCAGTAGGAGAGTAGGGCATTTAATCCAAGGTGTTGTATGCTTTCAAACACCTGAAACCGCAAGGTTGGAATCAGGGAACACAGTTGCAATGCTAGGCAACTTTGAGACTGCCGACTTTTGGTGACTAATATAACGAAGCTGCAGACAACAATTAAAGCAGACAACAAAAGGCAACGCTCCACAAAAGATTACGACCAACAAATATGTCTAAAAATAGTTTGTCATTGGACTGTGAACGCCTTTTGTGTGGAATTTCCAGACGTGCAATGCGTAGCAGAAACCTCATCTAAAAACCTGAGAACCTAATCTGAAATCGTTAACCACCTTACTTCAGACAAGGCTTCCGGTTGTCTGGGGTTTGTGCTACGCCCATGACAGGTTACTGTCAGCCCCCCACACAGTGAGCGGCCTATCCATGGTTGAAACGTGCTGGTTTTGATGTCGGAGGCTAAAGTGAACGGTGAACATTCACCAGTTGTGTTCGAGAATCCAGAAAGCTGTAACTAAATTGGAACCTGGGTCTGAAACTTGTTTCCGAGCTTGGGGGTGGTGGTTGACACATTATTTCAACACTGTCTATAGAGACCGTGGAATTAAGCCACAAGGGCATGTCATTATAGGACCTCGCGGGCTGTTCAGGACTTCCTTCAGAAAATGCAGGCGGATTGGCTTCTTTCCCGTCCCTTGAAGTTTGCCAGACTGAAGAGACTACCCAAGTCACCGGACAAGGATCTTAGTTTGCCGAACTCGTAGCGGGGCGTATTCTCTCTTCCAAACGTTGGAAAAGTGTTGGCAAGAATCAAGGAACAAGTTGTCCGGTCGTCTGCCGGATAGTCAATACACCCTCCCGCTCAATAAACAGTATAGCTTCTGGGCGGAAGAGTATATGACGCTGCGTGACAGTACGTGCAAGTATATACTCGGAGTCTCCATTGCCTTCAAGGCAATAAATTTAGGCCACAATACTTAAAAATATAAGGAGCATGGGCTTTGGAGGAGCTTCTTTTCCATTGGAAGTGTATATTTTCATTTTGTATATTGGTATGCTTTTCAGTTGGAAAGCGAGGTGGAATAAATGTGCAAAAAGGCTTGTGACGTTTGTCTTGATTACAGCATGAAAAAGCCCTGACTTAGACTTCGTCTGGGCTTGAAGTTCATGCTGAGCAGACATGGAAGCCAGAATGAATTTAGGCACCGCCGTAGATTATCTGCCAATAGTTTGTATCCTATGTATTGGAGGGAGATTGAGACCTAGCGACACTTACTGTTTAATTGATCAGCATTTTCTGGGCTGCACAGTGATTAAAGTTTGGAATCTGTATCTTGTCTGGAAGTCGTGTGTGACTCCTTATTGGATACTATGCGATTCTCCTTATTGGACCTCTTTGCACGGTTTGTCTTTAACAAGCGGATACGGTTACATGCAATGCGGGCTAATGGCGATTCTGGAGGGTCTGTATTGTTCTGCTCATTGTCCATTCTTCTGACAAGTGGTTATCGTTGTATACTCATAAGAGCCCGAATAAATGAATTTCTTCAGATCACTCCCACGACCCCAAGGTGGGATCATCATCCTTGGATACAGACAAAAACGACACAAACGATAGCCGTTCTCAGATTGAAGTAGGGGCAACCTGAACAGAGGTTTGATCTGAACCACGAGTTAGGGGTTTAATATGGCTAAGGAGTAGTAAAGAAAACTCACCAGTTTTTTCTTGAGTATCCTGTGCTGGTCTAGGAACTGGTATCCCATCTTTGTAGGGGGTTGGCGTTGGTTGACGCATTATATCAAAAGAGGAATGAGGCTTTAATGGCAGGTATTCACGTTGAAGCTTTCGACTTCATGCCATGACGGCACGAGCGTAATGTTTTACGCAATACAATTTGTCAACCGAGCATTTATCTGACTATGGTTTCTGGCGCCATTGCACTAATGACTCCATCTCTTGTTAACAAGAAATATGCGATAGGTGCGGTGTTTCTTCCCTATGTAAAATGTTTATTTCGATACCGTGATCCATTATCCATCCATTATGCATTTTGTGCTGTAAGATCGGAAACATCAACACCCGCTCAAAAGATGGGTCAAGTATAAATCAGTTTGACTCCAGGATGAAGCAAACCACAGTGCCGGCTTAGAGACAACGTGACCGTAACATCAGACCATCGGTCAGCTGTTTGTGTTCGGCAAGCAGATTCTTTGCCAATCACAGTGCGATTTCTACATTATGGTTCTACTCCACAAGTAAGTCCTCTGTGCTCTCCAGCAAGGAAGGTGATGGGTATCGCCCCTTCGATCACCAACATCCTAGTCGGAGGGATTTTTCGACATGGGAATGCAATCACCAACGCTCTTTGCAGTGTACCAGTGGCAACCGCTTTCGATGTAATTCCTTGTAGAATGTGTTGCATACAGTTGCATCCTTGTTGCATACAGTATAACGGGATGCGCAGCGCTAATTTTTAGTCCTCTCCTTGATGTGTATAGTCATAAGCGACACGTTGCGGAACTATTTTCCTTTAGATATATTCAGAAATTGTGTTGAGTAGGTTGTGGTCCTTAAGAAAGGATCTTAAAGTGCGCATCACATTTTCTAGTACTCGCTTTTCAGCATGATGAAATGTATTGCTGAAGTTCTGAATAACCAGGGGGACCTAGCCGTGATGTGGGATTATAGAAGTATCAGAAATAAATATTTAGGATGAGTTCTAGTTGCCATCAATAGCCGTTACTTTAGGGTGAGCAACTGTATTGTGCGATATATACTATGGAATTCGCATGAAATGATTAAAAAAATTAATGAACTGAATACAGGGACTTTGTTCATATTTGTCTTCCAGACCGTCGAAAACAATTATATACTGGTCGAAAGAAAATTTCCAGGCCGTAGTCCAGCATCTCTCTGGAACCGAGTCATTGCAATGAAATACATTATTTCTGAGTGAGAAATGCCTTGCTCGGTATGACTCCATTTCTTTTAATCGTCCTTTGGTGATGCTCATCAATTTATGTAGATGAGGATTTATTTTCATTGCTACTGTGGTTAATTGGAACTCCTGTATTCACTCGAGAGCCCTTGCATTTACCTACATTCATTATCAAAGGACTCTCCATTGTAGGAATGAATTTGCCCCATTTTCCAATGAAAGGACTTCGGCAAACCAAATGATTCCCATGATATTCCCGTTCATCATGAATGTTAAACACTTCGGAATCTTCACAAATTTTGTCACTTCGTCGTTTGCAATTATTGAAAGTAATAAGCAAAGGACACATTTAAAATGCGGAATAATTAAGACAACATGGTAAATTATCCACCAGTCGCATGGACGCAGGGTGTCAATGGTTGTATTCATTTAATTCATCACGCTTTCAATGTTCTCGCACCTCACCCAATTAGTATTCGCATTCTTCAGATAAAACGAAGGAGTGGTATAAAAGGAAGTGGTTAAACATACCATCGATGACGACTTGGCCAGATTCAAAGCCGTGGATGTTGCTGACGTTCTGAAAATGATACGAGAACGAGAACCTTTTGAATGTTTTGCGTGTTATGGAATTTTATGCACAGTAATCAAAGTTTCCTCTCTTATTTTGAAAGCCATACATCATCGTCCTTTAGCGCGTTGAGTCGTCTTTCAACGTAACAAGAGGAGGGGAGAAGCCGACATTTGCTGTCGCGGGGACTTAAGCCTTTGCTCCTGAGCCACCACGTACCTACTTGTAGGATTTTCAAGTGTGTGCAAACGGAAAAAGAGAAATGGTTTCACTCGACTGCCTCCATGGCTTTCTTTTAGTCATGCAGTTCAAATTTAATGGAATTTAGATGATACTCACAGCGGGAAACGTCGAGTTGCTATTGAAGAATTATTATGAATAAGGATAGGGCACAATTTGCCATTTCCAGAATTCCACTTACATCGTGTAAAAGAGGATTTCAATGCAAATGTAGAATAAATCAATATTTATGGTGACATTTGAGGTGCAAATAATTTTCAAGCACAAAAGCGTGCATGAATGTACCATACATGAAACGCAAATTGGATTTGTAGAATACAAATAGGATTTTTGGGAATGAACGTTGGCATTTTTTAATTTGACTTCCGACTAACAAGAAGTCATTCGAAAAGAAACCTGAATTTATGGTATGAAGGATTCCATACTGGCTGGGATTGAATGCGAGTGGTTTGCCTCCGACAATGGAATAATTAGAATATTCTTTTGATTTACTACAATGTCTGCACATACTTGCGTCCCAGCAAGGTTCCTTTTGAACTTTCGATGCCACATTTTTGAATACTAGTTGGCGGCTTCAACACAATAGATTTGGACAATGGTTTGAAATTTGGATAGGGCGAGTTTGTAAAATAATTCAATTAGGGAACATTTTGGAACCCTCTTCATATTAATTGCCGTGTGTTTTTAATTTCAGTTTGATAGAATATCATGCGAAACATCTGACAGCTGCTCGTATTTGACAGAAACTGACATAACTCTTCTACGGATCAAATATCATATTGTACGTCATTTAGTTTCAAATCATCACCAGTAAATTAGAATAAATAAGTTGGTGTTATCAGGGTGGTCCCAAAGAAAATGACCGATTCAAATTTACTATTCGTTGATCTTGCTTAACTGATCCTCCTGTAAGTTTATTTGACAATATATAGATTGCTAAACAATTTTTATCTCTACAATTTTTTAACGTTATCATTTCAGAGTTTATTTGGGCCCTCTAGTGAAAATAGCAGAAGATCTTAAGCTACCAGGGTTTGATTACTTCCAACTGTCCTTCAGGGTCTCTTAGAGAAACCAGTAGGTGACACTGCTTTCATAGTCGGTGAGTGTTATACCCTCGTTATGGAAACTGCTTTTTGTTAGCACTACAGTCTTTCTCAGACCCCTACTTCTTGCAACAAGCGTCTCCAACTATCTCAGTCCATTGACCGCATCCTTAGCGTTTCTTTAGTTTTTCCAGTGGTGTCCACTCTTCAGTTCTCCCAACGAATATCTTTTTGGGTATACGCTGTTCGGTCACATGGTCAGCGCATTGAAGCTTCCGCAGTCTTACAATCGCTGAAACCTTCGGCTCGTCAAGAAGTTCATGTAGCTCATGGTTGCATGGTTTGCACTTTTTTGCCGTCTGGCTTCGCTGCAATTATCCACCTCGGAACCCGTCGCTCGAAGGATTAGCTTCGTAGTCGTGAGAACTGAATCAAACGGTTTATTTTGGAGCTGTACTCTTCGGAATATTTCGGCCATTTTATAAGCCCATCTGGTTATTTTGGCGGTCTTTCTCTAATATGCCTTCTGCTTCATACTGTGCAGTTTCAATTAAACATCTGGGTAGGGGTGCTTACTGTTACCCATCAAGCGCCACATGTTTTTTAGTTGGATATAGGTTAGGTTGATAGATCAGTAGGTTTTGATTGTATCGGGGATGACTTAGCGTGCTTTGGAACAAAACATCCACTCGTTTTATCTGGATGAATCTATTTCTTTCGTAGAAGGGCACTGTATTTCTGTGCCGGGAGAATAATTGTACCGGAGTCCAATTTCATATTGCTCGTCAGACTTTAGGTAGCTTGCAGCAGTTAAAGTAATAGTAGCCTATAGTACTCCTCCTAACTTCAAAACTTTCTTGTGGTAATTGCTCTTGTTGCTTGTTCAAAATCCAACACTCTATCAAAACATTCAGTTTATGTGTCGTTTTCTGTTAAGGTCATTTCTATTTAGCCTCGTTTTCTGCCTTAACATTGCTGCGAAAAGCACGTTAAGGTTAATTTCTCTCTTCCCACAAACGTTTTGAAAGTGTTCAGATTTTGCTTACTCGCCTGCCAATATAAATCTTGATTTAAGAGGTTAGGAGGCCTAAATTATTTGTCTTGGTTCGCAATAAGTTCTTCGAGGCAAGTCAACCCAAGATTCGGCGATACACTTTGTCAAATTCTCTGGGTCATTGAAGTAAGTTTGCAGGGTACAAATATGTCTTTTGTTAAAGAGTATAGGTACTCATATTTCAATCTACTTTACTTCTGTGATACACAACCAATAGGGACTTCTTTCCTCTTTTTGCAAGGAGACAAAGTCAAGATTACTATCCAGTAAGCTTAACATCTTCATTTTTTCATTCCAATCCTTATTTTCATCCTTTTTTACTAAATGAGTGTCTAGACTATTTACTTCCTGAGTGTCGCTTTCCTGTTGCCTTCCAATGACTAATACCTCCCCTGTCACACAGAGAATCTAGCCTGGAACTCGTTGTGACATTTCTTCAGACTATGGCTCATTGGATTCAGATTGGAGGAAAATCTCTCTGGAGAAGGGATGCCCTTCTTTATAATAAAACCCGTAGTTTCACGTAGACACGTAGTTCCAATCATCTTTAGATATCAACATTGTTCCCATTTAGTTTTTGTGGTGTATCTTTCGCATGCAAAAAATGTATGGCAGGCATCATCTGTCGTAAGACAGCAAGTGACACTAGGGGATCTATCCTCGCAATAACTCGCGAAATTGTGATATGCAAGTGCTTTTCAAAGCTCCTTGTCTTTTCACCTGGGCGAGACGCTCTTGGTACGACTCCTTTCTTAAAACGTCAGCCCAGACTAGGGAGCCGTACAAGAGCACTCAATCCATTGGACTCAGTAGCAGACGCCTGCTCGAGGTTGGGGGTATTTTATTGATTCCTTGGACTCAATTATCGTTTCTCCAACCCAGAGGGAAATAACACGAGGGATCTACTTCTTGGTTAGTATGACGAGCTCAGTCTTTACCCGCTTAGTAAGCGCAGTGTCATTGCTACTTTGAGTTGCGCCTATTCGACAGTACGTTCAGCTACTACTGTTGCTACATCATCAGAATAGCCGATCAGACGCGAATCCTCCAGTAACTACAACCGCAAAATCTTGTCGTACGAGACATGTGCTATCTTCTGACGGTACAACCATTTTTTTGCACATTTGATCTTTGAGGCAGTCCTTCAATATCAGTCATCAGTATATCATGCCCAGAAATCCAAGGCTTTCGGCCTCCTCTTCTAAACTATCTTAAGCCCTGAATATGTGAATGGGGTGAACTGAATTTATTGATTTCATTTTCCCAGGTGATTTTAATTTTAAATATGTTTTTAATGCATTGCGAACCACCATTTGGAAAAGTTACGAATATTTTTATGGTTTCAAGTGACAGGTAGTCTAGCTTCAGCAAAACTCAGTTTATAATCATATTAATAACCAGCTGGAGTGCAAGAGAGTGAAATAGAAAGAGAGAGGAAAAGAATGTTTCTATTTCTATCTACCCGTAATTTATAAGTTCATTTTTATCCTTCTTCTTGATTTCAAAAGCTGTCCCAAAAGAGTCTGAAAAGTTGTCAATTTAAATACGCAATTGTGGAAAATTATCGAGTCTTCCGTTGAATCAGTGTATGATAATGAGGACAATGATAATCCTTTCGAATAGCTTCGTCCATAACAATTATATGAATTGTCATGAAACCATAAAACTCTACAATTAAATTCCTTCATTAGTGAAGTTGCAGAATAATAGTCTGGTAATGAGCTTCTCTGGAATTCATTTTCGCGTCAGGACATTGTTTTATTTATAGCCACCGGCAATTGTTATAGGTGTGTTTCTTCGTTGCCATCCAATTCTCTCATTCTTTCTTGCGCACCTACCACTTGCTAGGCATGTCATTTTCTCTAGAATGCAATAAAAATTAAAAATAAAAAAATACATTAAACGATTTAGTTCTGGGCTTGCAGAAGGTCGTGTGTAATTAAGACAATACATTTAAGGAGAATCTGTTGCTTGTTGTTATGAAGACTAAGAAAAACAAGCTAAGAAAGGATATGATGTTATCTGAAATGATTCCAAATTAAGGATTCAGGTCAAAAAAAAATAACCGATTCGCAGTTACGATTACCTTTGGTGGAAGATTGGTATGACCCTCCGAGTTTTGTGCCAGGCAATCATAAAAATCATTATTTCAAAAGTCGTCTGGAATAATTACTTTTGAAAATCATCCTTTTCAAATATATGAAACGGCACGAGCAGAAATATTAATGAGTAAAATTCTTCGCTCCCGGACACGCGTTTAAGGATTTTAATTATTTCATGCTCGTAGCAGGAGAGCAAGAGTGAGAAATTCTGAAATGGTTTGTAGTCGGCAACAGCCCAAATGCTTTGTCAAATAGGCTGTGATTAATGAATTCTCACCCTCTCCGTCTCCCATAATATCCTAATTACTAAGCAGTATTCGATTTTTTATATCTATCTGGTAATCACGGCCAGCTTGTTATGCGCTTGAACTGCGAAACGAGTTAACACAGTGTAGATGGTGAGACTGTACCCAAAAGGACTATGCATAAGCTGAATTGTGGTAGGATAACCACTAAACTGGGAGAAAACGGAAAGGATCAAAATAGACAAAGCAGAAAGTCATATATTATTAGAGTAGTGTGAATGTAACTGATGATTAATTTGGTGCATATCCTGGTTATGTGCAGACGAAAATGCTCTCTAAGGATAATAGCTGATTCAAAATGTTTAAATGATATTTGAGGACATTTAACATGGACCTACAGTATTTTTGAACAGTATAATATTGTGGGTCATTGTTGGAGCTTGTCACAGTATTCCTGCTCAGGAACCTTTTAAAAGACTTAAAAGGAGGACATAAATAAAAGCCTTTCAAACCGTCCACTGAGCAACAGCCAAAACAATTGATGGGTTGTACTTTAAAATGTTCTGAGCTTACAGCAGTTGCATCCACGCTAACTTACTACTCCGAAAGGTCATTCGTTGATTGATCCGCCTCTTCGGATTGGTCGACTTTAATGTCATAATAATTTATATATTAGGTAATTTTGCTTTGAAGTCCGTGGTAACGTCTACTGCAGGTTCAATAAAGCAAATGATGATGATGACAACAATTATAAAGATAGGATGAAGAACGCGGAAGATCATGGGTTACGTATTTATTCATTATCTAAGGATGTATAAAAAGAAGAACTTCCTTCTCTCTGTTACTAGTGGCACTTGACTTCAACGTTTCAACTAGAGTGCGTTACAACAGGCTCACGCGGATTCTACCATTCGTCTGCTTTACCGGTTTTACACCTCCTTGTCCAGAAATATATGCCCTTTTCACTTTCCTAAACATAGTTCCAGTGCCAACTGCCTGTCTGCTGTCATGTGCTGGTCATGAGGCTAAGGCGCGAGAGAAAAGTGCCTGCAATTCTGATTCATTATCCAATAGGATATGAAGTTGGCTGGTGAGGCTGGCTGTCAAAAATTATAGCTGCTCTAGTTACAAAAATTTTCAACCAGAAAAATGTCGTTTGGTCCTCGATCTTGAGTCTTCAGTTGAGTTGAAAGGAGAAGTAAATACCGGGTCTTACGCCCTAATATGCTGCCCTCATCTATCACCTGTCAACGTAGGTAAGCAGCACCCTTTTTGAAGTGAAGTTCAATGCCGTCCGATACCTTTTCCTCCTTCGGATATTGACCACGTAATGGGTAATCGAGTGTCTTGCGTCTTCTTACAGAAAGAGGAAACAACAGTAGCTAAATTGTTTCGATACACGTATACATCTTCAGTGAAAACCACCTTCTTTAACTCGGGGGTTATCAGATGGAACTGAAAAAAGCAACAATTACAAAAATTACATATTCACCAAACGTTGATCACCTTCTACATAAAACAAAAATCACAGGTCTGAGTAAGGTGTTAAGGTTCAATTTCTGATTGCTATCGTGCCCAATCACAATTTTCTATTTCTAAGACCCCACAAAGCGTTTTGCATGAAAAAGACATAGCACGAAATATTTTATCATTTTTTATCACTTATAGGAAGGTTTTTCTCAATCCATAATAATATTTACCAGGATCTCAGTTTGTGAGACGAGACAGTCTCAATAACCACTGTTTGTGGTTTTTGGTCTTTTCCTGTTCATTGTTCAAACAACTTACTCTATTTTGTTTGGCATCAGTACATGAATACACTTCCCTAAGGATTGTATTTCCGATATGTTTTACTTGCTTGACGATGTCTTATTGACAAAAAATGTATAATTACTTAATAGCACTCACCATTGAGAGGAGCAGCAAAAACAAAATAATATGAAAAAAACCATCAATCTAACGATATTTGGCGCCAATGTTCTACATACATAGTTTAATTTAAGAAAAAGAGAGGGTTGTGCAGAGAGATGCGTATTAAAATTCTCTAGAATCATGAGTTGATTCACAATGATTCACGTATACTATTACATCGAAAAAAATGATGCTTATATACAATTAGAACTAAAAAGCTCTCCTCCGTCACCTTAACAACTTTCTAAGCTCTCTATCTTGCAAAGCTCATTTTATTTAGGCATTTTTTCCCTAACTGATGCCCCTCCAGACTGCTAGCGCTATTGAGAGTTTATGATCTGCAACTTGAAAATGATAAACGTACTTGGGTGAATCGGTAAACGTACATGGATGCAACATGCATATCATATCAAACCAGTTTGATAATTAGAGCTTGTTTTTCCAGGAACCGACTAATATATTATAGATAATGAAATCAAAATTTTGACCAATAGGAAACTGAAGTCGAAATGAACCTTTGCGCCAAATAATGATTCAACGGACCATACAAGCCAGAGTACCATCACACGAGCAATGACCACTCTTAATGCCAAACTACATATACTCTTGGTAGTAAATTAACACAGTTAAGTCGTCCTTCAAACCACGTAGTCTTACAGGTTCTGCAGTGCTGCGGGGAACTACTGAAAGATGGGACAAGTTTGAATGGGAGTAATATGGAGTCCATTGACACAGAAGTGTGGAGAGTAGTTAAGGAGTGGGTGTGCTGCCAACAGATAGTCTATCCGGCTAAAATTTGTTAGGTACAAACTCAGTCAAAATGCATCTAGCAAAAGCAAAAACGGAGTCAAACAAAATTCTCTAGTGGACTTAATTTGGATTCCTCGGAGAGGACATCGGGTGAATATAGATGGATAGCACTGATAGCAGGGTATTGCGAGAACTTTTAGCATTGACTCTTGTGACATTGTTTCCAGTTTATAATCTTCCGGGACCCGACACGAATGGGCGTCCAAAAGGACGCCTGCGGCAAGGATGAAGGACAGTATATTGATATAAATGAGAACATTCACTAAGATCTTGTATGTAATGTTTGAGCAACTACCACTCTACATTGGTGCGGATTTAGTTCTATAACTTGAGTACTGTTTAAGTTTCAGAAGTTTATTGTGTCTCCGTATACTAAAGTCGATTTTCAAAACAATGCAATGATTGACACCGGCTTCAAGAAAACGATTTTCTCTTCGGCAAGGAACTAGCATTCTTATTGGTCCCTTCTGTAAAGTCGACCAAGATCCATAAGGATTCCACGAAGGACCTCTAGCTTTCTGTTTTACATGACGGTACAAGCTCGAGACGTCTCCATGTAATATACCTGAAGGTAGAGATTTCCAGGACCTGAATGCTCTGGAAATTCTGTGTAAGATGTATATCATTGTTTATTTTCTGCTATCCTTGTTTGATTCTCAATCAGCATCCAAACTGTTTCTATACAAGTTACGTTTTCAAATATGACATAAATATTCGTTAAAGTAAATAAACAAAAAATTAACAAATTTAAATTAATTTACGCTGCTGGTTTTTTTTTCATTTGGCAGAGCATTTTGTTATAATTTTCGTGATTAAAAAGATTATGAGCCGACTCATTCACTACATTCTGACACAAAGATGTAACAAAGAGCCCTAGGACCAGAAACCGAAAAATTTCGATATTTCGATTCAAAAGTAATGAAAACTCCTTTAGACTGGGAAAAACCCCAGACCCTTCTAACAATATGATAATAAAATACAAAAAAATTTTAACACATCGATAGATTTAATTAACACTCACATTCGAAATTTCAAACAAATAACAAAATTCATAAATATTTTTTACGATTATAACACAAATAAACAAATCAATGGAACTAGTTCTAACTCAGTTTTGGGTAGTTTTATCGTTGACAGACTGCAGTCATCAGAGTCTAAAATCGATCTTAATTGGCTTTAATTTATTTGTAAAGTCAAAGTTTCATAGGTACATGGTACATAGCTCGCTTTGAATACAGCTAAGGTTAATGTGAAATTCGTTGATTCAACTGGCTTCCATTCTGCTATATATTATTTTACTGTCACTGCACCTCTTGCACCCACAGTTTCTTCACAAATAATTTTTGGAAACTCCAAGGATGCAGCCTTGTAAAACGAGTGGCAGCAAGAAGTATTGGATCCTACATTTTGTCTTACAGGTTATAGCAAGTTTAGAAAGTGATCTTTGCCTTTTCTACTCAAAATTGGGCTTCAAAGTCAGCTGGCCATCCAGGAAGATACATAGATAGTTTGCATGATTCATCAGGACCAATATTCACCTGCTTTCACTAGCAGTTCAAAGGCTTTTTATTAGAAGTTCAGTTTCGGTATTCTTTACAACATTGGTGTTAAATTTTTCCGATATTTGCATTTGGATAGCAACACTACCAATCATATACTTAAGTACACTTCATGGCTTTGAAGAGCTTATCCTGATATTTTTTCTAACCAGTGTTTCATCCAGCTATGAGGTGGGCCGTGTCATAGAGAGTACTTTACTGTCACTGTTTCTTTTTGACCAACAATTTCTGCACAAGTCATTTTAGGGATTTCAAAGGATGTATATTAGCACACAGTCTGGACTCCCTGACGCACAGTTGTTCTTGACTAACCAATAAACATCTCCCTTCAAACCGATTTCATCATTTCTCCGACTATAGTTTCCGCTTCGAGCTCTCCAGTTTCGCTGAAGAGGTCACTGCGCTACTAATCGGTTTTTCAGAAGGCAAAGATTTTTGACAGGTGTCATCCGCCTTTCTTGAACAAAACACTCACTCAGGAGACCTTAACGTGTTACTCTTTTGCAGGTAAGTTGCAGGTAAGGTTTTGCCGGTAAACGAAAATATCTACGCCCACTTAAGACCTGTTTTCAGTAGAAATCAGTCTCACCATGCGCTGAATTGAGCCACAGCCTTAGCTCAGGGATCAGGCATGCAGTCAACTTTGTTTTGCCACCTGTCAATGCCAATCGCTAAGAGAGCGGCATCTCTCCTCCCTGGTGACATTTTCTATGTTGTCTTCACATCCAAATATTCCTGCGCTTTCTCGCGAGGAGAGCGATGGGTATCACCCCTGCACATACCAGCAAAACAGTCCAGGAGACTGTTCGATATATGCAAGCAATTCTCAGTAGCCTTTGTCACCGCACCTGGGCCAAACGCATTCGATGTAACTCTGCTGAGTTATACCGAATGCATCTACTGAGAGTCTCAGCCTATAGTTCTGACCCGTCTCCTTGATGCTTAGGGCACCCTTGCTGACCATTAATCGGTCGAGTGCCGTTACACGAACTGCAGTCTTAGATGCTGTTTCCATGTTTGTTTTTTTTTTTTTGGGAAAAACGTCTTCGTCTTCGAGGGTATCAGGATGCCCAGATATTTCATTGCTAATTTTGATTCAACCAACGCTTCCCAATCACTGATGGGTCCTAATATGAAGATTCTCTTTTTTGTCAGGATGACCATCTGGGATTTTTCCAGTGCCAGACTGAAATCTTAACAACGTCCGAAACAGTAGGATTCCATGTCGACCAGTATTAATATTAGAGATCCTCAATGTGATTTGACACCCCCTTACAGTGTAATGGGAATCGATTGTTGTCAAATCTAACTCTTATCCACAGAGACTGTAAGATTTGGCCTTTTCAAATCAAGACCTCGCATAAAATCTAGCGGCTACATTTTACTTGTAATTATGTTATTGTTCGCCACATCATAGGTAAATATCTTGGGATATAAGAAGTGCAGACATTGTCGCCAAACTGTTTTGAAGATTTAATTTGATTACTATCGGGTTCGTTATTTCTATGAGAAAGCAAATAGTGTCCTGCGTATAGTGGTAGTGGTATCACATAGATCCCAGAATCATTTCCATCCTAAATCTACTGACAAAGCCCTGTCATCCCTGTTTTGTTTTCGATATCCAAGAATGATTCAACTAAATTTCTGTGAGGCTTTTTTCATTTCCGTCACTCTCACGCAGCTTCCTGTGTTAGCTGAGTTGAGTAAAGTATTTGATTAAATCAGGTCTAAAGGATGAATCTCACTACTTTTTTATCTAAAGGCTGACATGGAATCTTCTAAGAACGTTTGCTTGTTTCCTGACATTAAACCCCCTTCAGCTGTGTGCGAGTATATATACCATAGAATCTGGAGCTATGATAGCCTCAATTGCATAGTTTGGATGGCTGGGACTTTGTTTATCTCATCCGGCTCCAGCTTGGCACCTTTCCATCCTTCTCTTTACAACCAAATTGAATACCGAATTCTTTGAATACATCAATTGAGTGTAAAGTGTTCCTAGCAGGTTAGAATGCTAACACACCCAAATTACCGTGAATCATTGAAAATAAAAGGGGTTTTGTCCAGTTTGTCTCGTAGTATTGGCGTGGACACAGTTTTCACAAAGGTCCTGTGTACTCCAGTTACTGTGAGCCACTAGAAAGTGTATTAGTGAATCTGTCAAAGGTTTTCTTGCACGCAGAACGGATATCCTTTTCTAAATTCCCTGGCGCCTCGATTTTTATCTTCACATTTTGATCCCCTGTCAATCTGCTCTCTGCTGTTTTGAAACTAGCTTCTGAACCATATTTTTGTTCACACTGTGACAAAATTCGAGGACCTTGCTCATGAAACATATTATTGTACTGGGTCTCCACTTGCTGGAAATTAGCATAGGCCAGAAATGCTTAGCTCCCCATGTGTAGTACTATTGTTTACAGATGGTCCATCCTGTCGTCCTAGAGAAGCCAAGGAGTTCCCCGCGTTCTGTGGTCACCAAGTGTTCCAATTCTGTTATGCCAGTACACCTCAGCCAATTAAGGCGTTTGTTGGCCAGACTCGGATAATCTAGGAGGAAGTGCTCTGTACTTTCTTTCTCCTCGCCGCAAGCTCGGCAAGTGTCATCCTATTCGTTTGGCGTGTTGACCTGGAGGATTATGGCCCGTTAATACTGCCACCAATGTTCTAACGCCATTTCTGTTTTTCTCCAGGAGTTGCTTTGTCCTCGTTTTATTAGGGTGAGGCCAAAAAGCTCGGCTTATCCTGCGGTCGTTCATTCCAAACCGTATCTGTCTCTTTCCACAGGATTTCGTCTAGTTCCCTTTTTACCGTTCCTAGTGGCACTTTAATTGTGTCTATTCTAGTGGCATTTTGGTCGGCTGAACCAGCTCTCGCTAGCTCATCCGCTCTTTCGTTTCCCTCTACACCGCTATGTCCTCATGAAATCTATCCGGCATTTCAAACCAGTTCTGCTGCTTTAAATAAATTTTTTGGTCTAGGTAAAAACTTTATAATCTGGCCCAACCTGTTGTCAGAAGGTATTTTGTGTCTAAGAGCAAAAAAAGTTTTATTAAAATCAGACTGGGCTGAAAGAGAGCGGTCTTTCTATGCTCTGGCTTAACGCGTCCTGTACTCGAGATGCACCGATGTTTCAAATGTGGCCAACAAGCCCTACACCCATCATCATACGAGTAGCTATAAATCCTTTCATCAGACGAATTTCAAACAACGTTTCGTTTTAATTATTTTATCAACTGACTTTATATTGATCACAACAGTCAACGCTATTAGAATTTCGAAAGGACACACGATTGTGAAGAATTGGTTAGAAAGCATCACTTTGATCACTAAAGTCGACCTTTAAGTACTGTACGGTGAGCATATCCCTGGAAAAATCTGCTGAAAGGCTACACAACCCTTCAGTTTTCCTTCAAACTTTCTCAGCTAAATGAAAAAGGATCAACCAAGCTTTCGTTAAACAAATCAAAGCTTCATCGATCAATTAGGGAAAGTGAGTTGAGTGAATTTAAAAAAATAAGAAATATTTCTAACTTATAAGGCATACAGTGTTGAGTGATATACGAAAAGGCGTGGCTTCCACGAAATTTGAAGGTTTTTTGGCGAGGAGCTACTATATACTAATACGCTCCTTTTCTTCACGAATAAATTTTTTAGACAAAGAATGATATTATAACTTATTTTTCAAATCGCTCTTTTGAAGGATGACTTATTTAATTAGTGATTAATCGATTAAAAATAAAAAACAAATAAAGTTTGAAAAAATATTAAAATTTTTGTGTTTGGTTGCAATTGATGTGATCGACTTTATCCGTCAATTTGAAAATATATTTCGTCCTTTATACTGAAATGAACTTTTCTCGTTCCAGAGCGAATAAATTTAATTTTCAACATCCAAAACGTCATCTGATGTCATCCAAATATTATCCTTTATCACTGTTCAGTATCCATGTGGCCGAACACTGTCTACGAGCAAGGGAATCCCCTCGTTAAAGAGAGCCATAAAACAATTGTACTATGAGAGATGCGTACGGACTAGATGTATCTCTCATCTCGCAAAGATACACAACGTGAATCTGTACAGGGAAATGTATCTAAACTGAAGGGATGCTGCCGTCAATGGACCATGTGAACGATTGCGAAAATAGTATCTTTCGCAGCACATGGTCGGAAGATACCAGCCGGACTCGATGAAAGAAAAATGTTTCTATGGCCAGTGCTAAGTTAGATGATTTTGATTATGAGCGTGGTTTGTTGGACCACTATAGGAAGATGTAGCATCCCGATGTAGATGGTTCATTGCTTGTTACACACAATGGGAGATGAAGAAGTGAGTCCTTGGTATTGTCTGCATGCAACGTCTGTGGATAGAGGATGGGGTTGGTATGTTGCGAGGCTGGATGCTGGGCAAAGAATGTTGCTGGGGATCATTGCCATTTGGGGATTTCTCAACACAAAATCAGTTCAGTTGTTGCGGTGCTCGTGTGAAAACGTGGCCTCCCGGACGTTCGGCGAATTGTTTGTAAAACGGCGCGGAAAATGTATCTCAATGAGTTTAATGAGATTCAAGTTGGTGTTCATGATGCTGTTGTGAATATGTGAATACCACTACTAAGTAGCAACAGAATTAGGAGTGATGTATTCACCAACAACAATATAGTCTAGCGATGTTTATCATTCGAAAATATTAACCGAGAGTTGGCAGGATGATGTTCAGTTGCGATTCGGCCGTTGCCGCTGAAGGTCCTACTTCCAATCGCAGATAAACGGATACGTTTCAACGATAGTAGTGTGCGCTTATTTATGGTTTTCATGTGCTTTGTGATTGAGTTTGCAGTTGTATTTGCTTTGTGGATGTTTAATGAAGCATCGCAGTGTCACGACTGTTAGAAGTCATTTTTCTGCTTTTAATTAATCCCTTGAGAGTTTATAGCAGTCGCAAAGGATTGAATCCTTTGAACGTAAAACCAGAAACTCACTGGTATCTCGGTGGCAAGTGATGATACTGATTGCTGGAATCTAAACCACTTTTTATAGTGTGCTATTGTTCAAATGCCGATTGTTAGTCCCTCCAAGACATACTGAGACAGCACGATATAGTTGACTAGTTTGACCGGCTTACGATTCGCATACAAAATATCCGTATATTATTCACACACATTGTAGATCCTGAGATCTTGCCGCGATACTTAACATTGGTCTGATTGTAGAGTGCATCGAAAGGAATCGTGACCAGACACGGAACAGGCGAAAACAAGGGAAAAAATAAGCAGACGCTTCTGAAAAAAGGATTTTTCATCCTCGAGCTTGTTTAGATAAGGTAAATGATACTTTTAGTCTGTGATTTTCAAATAACAAACACTGGTCGACAATTGGCAGCCGGGCGTACGGGTGTTGAGTGAAAATCACATGCGGAGCTCCTGTGGTTTCAAGATAGATGATTTCTGTATCACTCGTATTTGGAATGTGTTTTTCTTTGGGGTGGAAAGTTCACACAGCCGTGAATTTTGTTGATATATTTTCTGAATAACTTTGTTAACGTTGGGTTGGAAGAGAATTTATAATTAAGTATCTGGTAGGTGGTATGTTAATTAAAAGTTCTTAAATTCAAAGAATTCATTTGCTCAAGACTTAAGTGCCGAGAATCTATTTCATTTAGGGCATTACAACTTATACGTCCATTTATTCTCTAGTGATAAGGCATATGCAAATGTTTGTGTTTTTTGTTTTCAATGCCTTCGACCTTATAGTTTTGGATGTCGGAATAAAATTACAAATTAGGGACGAGGATCAATTTATACTTGTTACGTTTCCTTAGCTTCCAATGTCTGTTTTAGATTAGAAAGTTGTTCGTATATTCCTTTTTAAATTATTCACGAATGTTTTTTAATGATCCGCTCTCATTTTATTAAATATTTTCCTAAATTTGCAAGTCGTCCTTCCTTTTGTCTAATTGCATTTGGCTGATACGCCCCTAAATAAAGTGCTCAGTGACCGTCAATCATACAGGACTCGGTTGTTACCATAAATTATTGTAAAATAAAAAAAAATAAAAACAAATTAAATCGCAGCTAAATATTTCAAAAAAGCATAAATTTTCAGGGAAATGTGCAAGAATATCAAGATTTGAGACAATGTTCACCTTTTGTAGTATTAAATACGCTTGCATGTAGTCTCTCAACCATTGATGAAAAGGTTAAAGAAAACTCAATTGCGATAGTGGAGGCGTTAGAGTATTAGCTTGCTATGCATTAGGTTTCACTGGTTCAAGTTCTTCGGTTCGTGCTCAGCTTGAGGTATTCACTTTCCAGGAAATGATTGCCGAATTCAAGTACCAACGCCATTGACTGTGGTATTTGAAATTGGGTTTCAGCTGGCGGAGTATCAATTAGATATTTTTTAATAACTAAGATTAAATGCGGTTTTGACCTACCTTGTGGTGATTCTTTGGTCTTGAAAGGAGGCACCTGTAAAGCATCTCAATTTTCAAGTTCTTTAGTGAGCGGTTTCACCACACTGAGATCTTACTACCAAACTAGCAACAGACCTTGATGTCAAAGGTGCCTCATGATTTCAATAAATTTACTTACTAATTCAATATCTGGAATTTTCGGTGTCAGAAAAGAGTTTGAGTGCCAGGAGTCGGACAACAATGTATCGTCAACTATTATTGAAAGTCAAACGTATACGAGGGCGGTCCCAACTTAGCCTCACCACCTGATAGCATCATAATTAGGTATAACACTCTCCTAGACAGCGACTGTCAAAATTTCACCCAAATCGGATGCGCAGTTTTGTTTTAACAGAGTATGGAATCGGGTAATACCACGGTTCTTAGAAAAATTGAGAAATCGTAACATCGCTTCTTGTTTTTAGTAGGGAAATCACATAGCAAAATCAAAAAGACCTTATTATCCCTTACGATGAGTCTGCTCCTGCAATGGTAAGCATAAAAGATTGTTTTAATAAGTTTCAACGTGGTCGCACGTCGGTTTTTGATGAGCCAATAGCAGGTGTCTCAAAAACGGTTACCACGGTAGATAACGTGACAAAAATGCGCAATGTCATACTGACAGATCATCGATTGAAAGTGCATGAGATAACTAAGACAGCAGGAATTTAAAAAAACTACGTGGGTCAAATCCTGCATGGAATTTTAGGCATGAGAAAACAGTCGGTATAATGGCTGCCGCGTTGGCTTTCTCCAGACAACATATGCAACCGCGAGACTACTTCAGAGCAGTGTTTGACGCTGTTTAAGCTCATTCTGAAGGAGATTCTGCGTCGATTGGTGTTCGTTGATCTTCATGGGTCCACTTGTACATTGCAGAAACCAAGACTCAGTCAAGATAGTCTATTGAAGAAGTTCTATCAGAGAAGTTCTATCCTCTCAGCATTACAGCTTGCTTTCCTTCGCCAGATACAGCACTAACACACTCGGGCGACTTCTATCAGACAGAGACAGAAAAAGCGTAAACAGATTAATTTTTTTTTGTGTTTATGCACCCCGTTTTAAAAGGGAGTATTCATTTTTCACGCAAAAATGAGAGAAAATTTATCATATCAATCGTCATTCTTCTTATTTTGGTCGATTAACGTTAGATGACAAAGTTTTTCGACGTGTTAGTGCTGTATGTACTCACACCATGCCTTAGTATATTATTGGCGTAAAATAATTGTGCAAATTAAAATATAATGCCGGTGTAATGCATGCGTCACTTTCTCTATTACAATCATTTTCCATTTTCAATATGTAAAAGCAGAGTGCGCTTCTTCTCCAAAAGCGTAACTGCATAGAGCACTGATACCCTCGGGTCGTTTCTCTCAGACAGAGATAGAAATAGCTCAAATAGATTTATGTTTGTGTTGCGTTTCTAGGCAAAAGCTTTGTAAAGTGGAATTCTTGTTTTACGCATAATAAGAGAAAATTCACCAGTCCCGGTAAGATTCCACTTATTTTGGTCGAATATGATTGAAGTGTTAGAACTATATGTACTTACGTCATGCCTGAGGATACAAATGGCCTCAAAAAAGTTGTACTGGTACACTTTGTATTACGCGTAAACTGGTACATGTTGTACTAGTACACTTTGTCGAAACAAACAAACAGCTTTTGGATTTTCATCCAATTTCAACATGTGGAAAGTCGAGTTATTGCTGTTTGAGATGTTTCTCATCATTTATTTCATGATTTGCATTTAAAACTCATTGATTCGCAGTTGTGATTGCCTTTCATCTACCCACAGTTTTAGCGGAATTAATTTCGTATGTGTAAAGGATCCTGATAAGACTTCCATGACATTCGCACAAACAACAATCACGATTGATTCAAGTCTGTTTTGCAACAGATATTTTCCATAAAATATATTCTGAAATTACGTTGAATAGTGATAGAGCTCATCATCGTGCATCTGCACAATATTTATGCTACAGATATTTCGTCAGTAGTTTATTAATTTTGACATGTGTAATTGGTGACGGCGAAGCCATTTTCATCAGGCGGATTGGTTTCGCAGGAATTCTAAAATAAAACATTATTTTCAGACATTATCCACTGTTTATGACTCATTCAAAGTCCTCAGAAATTCAGTGTGCATGAGTGTCAATTCAGTGTGTTTCGGAAACAGCCGCTGACATTTTCCGCCGACTGCAGAAGTGTTCCTATTCTGGTGTTTAAATTACTTTTAATTTCATCAAAGCACCTTTTTTGAGAGATTTTGCTTCATTATTGAATTATTTAAAAAGATTTCGTAGTAACCTGTCTAATATCAGTCCTTCTATTAATGCCACGTCTAGTTTTGACAATTCAATAATGTGAATTTCAACATGAGGAACAAAGAACACGAAGGAACGTCAAAAATGTTCAAAGATCCAGAATTGTCAAATTCAATTGATATCCGATAAAAATGCTTAATGTGTCATCTGCAATGTATGAAAACGTTTGCCTGAAGTGGAAACGATGCAAAAATGGAATAGGTATGGAATGGAATCTCGTTAAACGTTTGCTGGTTTATCAAATTATTTTGAACAACAAACAAGGAAGAAGTTTCTGCCTTTGCAATGTTACTTCACAAACTTTGGTCATTTGTCAAACAATGCTCATGAATCAAAAAAGGAAGAAGTTTCTCCATTGCATTGAGAGACATTGCAATGTAACTTCCAATGAAAAATTAACAAACGACAGTAATAATAAACGTCAACCAGGACCATCAGCAATGCTATGCTCTTTAGACAGGTTCAGTTTTATGGTTCACGTTGCTCACTGCGGGCCAGAGTGTTACGGTAGAACCACCGGAATAGGATAAAGGAAACCATGCGAAAATATTTAGTATCAACTCATTTTGAATGTTTATATTGAAGTTAAACAAGAACCTTTGTTCAAAAAAGGCAACATTTGTTTCATACTTTTCCTAATTTTGACTTTATTGAACTGCTGTTCTCTTTGCTTTTGATCTGGTTGGAAAGTGAGCTTTTATAACATATGTCTTCACAAAATTACTAGAATTTGACCAATACTCTATCCAGTATGAATCAAGTGGTTGTTTATACAAAGGGAGTCGTGCACGGCAACTTTCAAAGGTATATAGTGGCCCTTGAGTGCCCTAAGCCGATTGATTTTTTGAAGAAAGTGAGGATGTTGTCTATTTATATTTGCCAAGGAAGCAGCTTTCTTAGTTGTCACTTTCTCTACGGAACAGTGCCTCAGAGTTTGCCAGTCTTTTCACTTGTATTTCCACTCTGCGCTCACTCTTCGCTTTCAAGCCATATTTTCTCAAGCTTTATTCCGAGTACGCAAGATCCAAGAGATTCGTGTAAAGTTCCCAGTGGGGTTCCCTTATTCGCTATTCTTTTAACGCTATTCTGGTAATTTCTTTTCATCAGAGACGTCAGGAATCAGTTTTGGCAAGCCCAGAAAGTCTACTCCAAAACTGACTGCTTTCTTTTCGGTGATTTTCCTTTAGGAGTAGGCTCCTAAAGGAAAAAAACTTTAAAAAATTAATTTCAGTTCATGTTCAGTGTGTGACAGCAATCGGAAACCACGTAAACACGAGGATTCTCATCATCGAGGATTCTACTGGATTTCAGGCTGATTGGTTATGGGATAAGATAGCCATTGTTTTGCCTTTATACTGTTTGTCTATTCTGAGTTTTGCGCTTAGACCGCTGGCCCAAACCTTAGTTAGAAAATTCGTTCATGCGTACTTCTCATCGGTTGTGAAAATTTGCTTTTAGATTTAAATACTTCAATACATGTTCCCTGAGATATCTCCAAATCATCCGCATGAGATCTTATCTTGATTTTCCAGCGTTAGGAGGTCTCAACTCCGATCCATCTTACCCTAATATAGGATTATTGAGATCCGTATTACAATTCTCCTTGTTTTTGTGATAAAGCAAGGATTGTAGCCATAAATACAAAGTATTTTTCAGCATTCTCTGCCAGGGTACGATACCTGCCAAAATTTTAGAGGTGCTTCAAAACATAGCGGACAAAATAAGTAACTAATATTACCAAGAAAATTTAAACTCCAAATTCGTTTTGAAATCCAATTCAAATTGTACATTTGACTCTCAGAGATCCATGTGTTTTTTACGCACTTTACTAGATTTCCATTTTAGTTCAATCATTTACTTAAAAAATTTGACTTGGAATTGAATTTGAATTTGAAAAAATTGACAGCTTTGCGATTGCAACGATTCAAACTTCAGACACCTCAATATACAATGGCCAGCATAAACACTCACCAGCAGTACTCAAAGTTATTTTAGTAGCTTCATAGGATGATGAGATTTCTTCTTATCGTCACGTTTTTCATCAGAGGGTGGTTACTTTTGCCAAAAAGTCCAATTCAGTATTGACTGATGTTTCCAGCTGTTTATTTGACATTTGTACCCTAAATTCGTGCACAAATAAATATTGCCATTTTGCTCGTAGGAGCATCGGCTAGTTCTTTTCCTTCGATTCTGGAATGACATGGGATTCTGTAGATCTGCAACTCTTTGTTCTCATTGGATAATGTTGTTGTCACTTCTGCACTGTCTAAGTTTAACGTTTTTTCTTTGATTATCGCTAGATATCGTTATTTGGCTGTCAGAATTATAAGCATTTTACTTCGCGCAAGAGGAAGAACATTAGATACTCAGACCATGTTTGTCAAAAAAGTACTTATTTTGGGACCAACGCGCAGAGGAAGAACAAATGTTTTCACACAGGACACTCGTTGCAAAACTTAAGTGCAAAATGTGTTGGAAATGTTTGCTCGAATTTCATAAACTATCTTTAAAACAATCTTAAACAAATTGTTTCATTCAAAGTTCAGGGTATCGATGTACTTAACCATGTTTGAGTAAACTTCTTAATTTTCGGTAGTAGAATCCATTGCAAATTTTCGTTTTCAATTGCAGTGTTGAAAAGATACAAAAATTTATTGCATAAACGTCCGTTCCAAACTGACAACGATGAGTACATTACTTTACAAATAATCAACATAAACTTTTCCTTGTGCAAACAAAAGCGTTTTCATTTACGGCAAACGCTTTTAATTCAAACAAGGACTAAATTATGTAAAGCAATTGGGCTTTACGCGTGGCTCCCCTTAAAAAAAAATTTAAAATAAACAAAAATAACAAATAAGCTTGTTTGTCAACAGGTTTCAAATTGCGTCTTGCCGATGTTCTCCCATTTGAAACATCACAAGTGAAACCTAAGTAAATTTTTAAGCATAAATCCCAATTAGTGCTTCGCTTCCATTTAATTTTGCTTATCCTCTTTTGGGTTTGTCCAACCGGGCCTTCCTGGCATTCCTTTGGACAACAGGAACAGAAGCAGGGGCAGCAAAAGGAAGATTAGACCCTTTTCACTTCTTTTTTTGTCGAACCATTTACAAAGTAGGTATTAAAATCAACAATCCACGCAAAATTATCCTTTTTTTTCTTCTGTATACGTAGGTATTACATATTACTTCGGGTCAAAGCTAAAATGGTTTGGTTTTCGCAAAGAAGGAGCAAATTGTGGACGAAAAAAACAGATTCCTTTCCCGTTTACGAGCTGTATCATCCTCCATGCAGGAAAAAAGGCTAAAAAAGCGTCGTACAGCAAAAAAGGGGGAAAAAAATAGAGAATGGTAATCATCATCTTTAACTTCTTTCAAAAAAAACGGAAATGCTCTTCATTTTTTGCGTGAAATGTATCCTTTTTGGTGGTTAATCCCCCGGGTCATTTGTATTCACAATGCTTTTTGTATGCGATAAGAAAAGCAAGAAAAAATAGAATAAATGAAAAGCTCCCCGAATTTTCAAAGCCAAACCGGCAAGTGGTGGTCGTAGATGCAATGTAGTAGGCTCTGCTGCCCCTCCGACAATTTGTAATGTGCGGAAGTGCTTATTCCTTGCCTTCCATTTTTGCATAAATATCTGGGAGATTATTTAATGTTTCATTTGCAAAACTGGACCTGACCAGCGTACATTTCGCATACGAAGGAGCAAACATTTTGTTCATTCTTTTTTTCACTCTGTCTCTTATTTCAAACAGTTTCTCGTTTTTTCATCCCTTTCTATTGTTGTCGGGTAAGTTGACCTTTTTCTTCTTTCGGTTTTTTTTGAGAAATGATTGCTCAAGGATTACTGCTTACTGATCCGAAAATGCTAAGCTCATTTTTTGCAAAGTGATTTAAATACGAAGCTCATTTTAATTGTTTAATAAATCTCCTTTGAGGGTAGGAAAAAAAACGAGCAGTAGCGTTCGTGCGAGAAGAATTTTTGTGAATATTCCAGATTAGTAGTTAATAGGATTCTTAAGTTGGTAATGTTGTTTATTAATTAAATTTTTGCTCCCGAGGGAGAAAATCATAAGTTATGTTTATGGCAGAGCGAGGGATTTTTCCCTCTCACTCCTTTTCTAAGAAATAACACGCTAACCTAGCGTTGCTTAAATCTGTTTTTCTAATATTTTGCCGGAGAAGGACCTAAGAAATGAATGGACGTAATAAATGATTCAGTTCAGTTTATAATTTAAATTATTTCTGGAACAGAAATATTAAAACAACGATGAACAAAAGACTGAAATGTGGTTCAGATTTTTGTTCTGCGTATGCTCACACACATTTCACGTATGAAGAGACAATAGAATATTCAAGTCGTCTAGTACAAATCCTTCATTATTCACAACTGTTTGTGTGTATTTTAATTTGAATGCAATTTTTCCGAGGTTGAATATGGTGAACATGATTAAGTATCAAAAACAGAAATCATGTTCTGTGTTACGACCAATTTTGCAGTTGTTCCGACTAAAGTCCTTAATTTTTGTTATTTTGGTTCAGTATCCTTTTCTGATCCTTATGTTTATACCATACGAATAATATTTCGTGAGCATGATTGCAGCAGAAAGAAATAGTAAGGGTAGACAAAATTCGCAAATTTAATTTTAAATTTGTGTACGATAAGTTATTTACGCGAGACTTCCTTGTGGAGGCTCTTCAAAATTTCTCAAAAAATATTAAAGTAACCGCGGTAGGAATACAAACCAGGCAACAATGACTATAACTCTTATATAACTAATACAACGACTCTTAACATGACCAGAAGCTATATACAATAGATAACTTTAGGAAGAAGTTAGTTTGGTTCCTACAGCAGACCTAAATTTTTAATGTTTCCCAGGACAATGCTTATTTCACTGTCAGGAAATATTTCGGCTACATGCAGTTAACTAGCGAAAAAACGTCCTGCCGTTGCATAATCGAGTTAAACATCGACTATAAGCTGAACTGACAAGACTATACAACTGACAATCAGAGACTATAGTACCTATGTATGGAGGGGAAGATTATGTCGCCAGAAAATGGATCTTACAGCGACAAGTTTTTGACAACAAAAAATTCAAAAAACTTTCAAAACTGGAAACAGTATTAAGTTTGAAAATATTACAAAAAAAATAAGCAAAAGTTTTGCAAAGCATATACCAATGGAAATCTTAAGAAAGACCAGAAAAAAATCAAGGACCAAGTCAGAACAAGGAACAACGCAAGATACGTTAAGAATATGGTAATCGACAATCAACTAACAGTTACAAAGATCGGTCAATGGTAACTATCATAAGAACGAAGATCACAAACCGCAATCAAAACTCTTAGAATTAGGAATCTTAGAAGTAGAATTCTTCGGAGCTAAAGGGTATAATATGATGAGTTGAGGTTCTACAAGCGAACAATAATGGGGGATGCAATTATCTGAAGATACTAATCATCCCTGTTAACTGGAAATTCCGATTCATACCTTTTAATCCCGCAGCTGCACCCCTCTAAAGCCTATTCACAATCTGTAGACCTCACACTCCCATTATACCCGTCGTTAACACCCACCCAACAGCATTCTCCGCCCTTGTCGCCTCTGAAACGCATATAATATCTAGCCACGTTTTCGGAAACGTCCTAGATCGAAAGGGTATACATATATAATAAATAAGAGACACGAAATGCCTACTAGCATAGAGTTAATAATTCTGAACAAAAAGTATCGACATGCATCGCTTGCCATCATCAACTTCTTCGCATGCGTATCCAAAAACGAACCCTAAATCTTCTGAAAGATAAAACTATTAAGCTAGCAACAGTCTACAGAAAAATTGATAAACTTCTTCAAAATATTAACCATGTAAAAGAATTTCAAGTTTGACAACAACATATATATTACTAACGACCGACAAGATATGCGGCAACCAAAATCATCAGAAATGTCAAAAGTATTCCCGCAAAGTGTGGAAAAACTTCACATATCAAAAAAGTAGACGTGTTCAAACGATAACTAGGCAATTCTTGATTGTCACCAAATCACAAACAAATACCATCCAGCTCATCATTGATCTGAATATGAGCTGAAAAACATAAGTATTACCAAAAAATGTCATCTGTGAATTGTCTGTCAGAAATACTACGGAAAATCTAGTTTAACCTTTTCAAATCCCTACCAATATTTTAAAGTTTATGTTTTCTCAAAAATGCTTTTATTACCATGACTCTACTTTGTTTCTTAAAGAATTCTTTGGTTCGCTCTGCACTTATTTTGGAGGTAATGACAGGTGGTCCATGGTTCAAGAAATACTATAAGTCTAGAAATACTATAAGACTATAAGTCCATTAATTCAACAAATAGAGATAGTTACGATCCAGCGTAAAATCTTTTGTATTGACCAATATCTTGCCTTGGACTTGACTTAGTTCACTTTTCTTTTCCTTCTTAATGTCATTCTATGAAAGATGTTTGTTCATTAAACCAGACGGGTAACGGGTATATAATTTGACAAGTGCGATTTCAGCTTCAGAACCAGAAAGATGTCTGTCAATCAACCGATCTTTCAAAGTTGATGGTGTTTTGCACGTCCAGCGTTATCATTAAGACGATAGGTCTTCATTAGTTCTGGATTTACGGCTCTCGCCACTTCCATAACAGCTTCTGACATGATATTCACTACTGAGTGGTCTTTTCGGATATCCTTCAGCTTAAATCAAACACGGCTGAATACTCAAGATAGCAACTCTTGTAAGGGGTCGCTATCTTTTGCTATGAGCTTTTCAATAGTTGGCAGTATGGAAAACGAGTGGAGATGCTCGGATTATCTGCAACTTGGTACGAAGAAAAAAGAAAAAACGGATGAGTAATCAGCTGCCAGTTGGATCAGCTGTTCAAAATCTGGCTTAACCACACTCTGTCGAAGTACAACTGCAAATGTTAAGGAAGGACTTAGATGAACAATCTAATAAGAAACTGATAGGGTTTGGAACGGCGGAACCTACTGAAAGATAGTTCAAGATCTTTGGTCTCACTACCGAAGGCAAAACAAAATTTGGATAAAAACATTGATGACACTTCTGAACAGTTATTCTATTCTGGAGAAACGCACCAAACCAATGTAAACCCAAATGGAAGACAGCTATCTAGCATGCAGTTAGGAAGAACAAAGAAGCCATACTGGATCCTCCCAGTCTGATCAGGCCAACAAACAACTCAAATGGCTAAGGAGTAGCAACATAACAAAACTGGAACAGTTTGTTGCCACCGAGCTTGGCTATCTCCATCGTTTCTGTAGAACAACAGAATCGGCCGTTTGTTAACGAAAGTAGAATACCCGGAGATCTAAATCCCGATTTCGGCATGTCCTATTTTCAACGATAGGCCCCGGTGTAGGAGAAGTAATAAGAATAAAATATATTTCTCTTTTCGATACAGACTAGTTGAACCCTTCTTCAAGCAAAATTTTCAGTGCAATTAATCATTTAAATTTTAGAAATCAAACTAACTAAAAATTACTTCAACACTACTGCTGCTACTACTACTTTACTTATACTACTACCACCATCACACAAAGTTCAAATCATGGCTGCTCTGAAAAGAGTGGGCTTTCAACTCGTCGCAGAACCTTCTAATGGGTCCTAATTCTTTCTGTTCTTCTTCTACGGTGGACCAATCCAGTATTCGTTCTTCGCCTTCCTCAAAATTCGCCTCCACTCTTGCAATAGTTCAACGGCATCCTCCCATCACCAACATAGATGAACTTTCTGCACGTATTCTCAACAGAATCTTCCCGTAATCTAATTTAGATATTGCAGGCGGGGGTCGTTGTCAATGTATTCTGCCTGTACAAATATCCTGCAATCGTATATTTTATGCGTTTAAGGTGGCCTGCCAGTAATCGTTTGCGTAGAAAGAAGGTCAAAAACTGTCAAAAACTGTCAAAAACTGTTATATGATCGAAGTTACAGTAAGGAGTTGCACTCAAAAGCATTCATTTACTTTTCAGGCGACTGATTCGAAGTCCTTGTTTCACTGATATAGGACACGATTGATCTGATTATTGGTGAAAAGACTCTAAATTTTTTCTTCCTCTTTCAGTTTCAATTCTTTAGTTCTTTTTTCCTTATTATTCTTGGTTGAATCATAGTTTTAAGTCATGTTAAAAAACTCTTTGAGGAAACAATTTGCCACCTTTTATTAGCTTAAGTTCGAGTCGGTCGCTCTTCAACTTATAACTATAGTGTAAGAACATACAGCGCTTACACATGGAACTGTCTTCAAAAATGTTTTCACACTTTGAAGGGGCATTTTATAGAGGCCCAAATACCCAACACAACTAACACGTGAGCTTTGAAAGACAGAGAGCTTGTAAATTCAACGACGCATATAACTGCCCATTTGAGCTTTAATGTATGTGAAACGTACTTTTCGGGAAAATTGAAGAGAAAATGAATGTACATCTCGTTGTACCTGTGGCATAAAGTTTTATTTCCAGTGCTGACAACTACTCGAGGTTATGATGATAGGATAATCAAATTTTCAAGTTGACGCGCCGATAAGTATCCTCTGCAGATTTTGGTCTCTCCTTTTGAATATGTGGTCATATAGAAGTGAGAAAGTTCTTTGACAAGAGTTTAGGGTAGACCCAATGCGATGGTACCTAACTATATAAAACTATATATCTATAGATCTACCTGTTGCGATTTAGAAGTATGCTCTAATACTCCTAGTTATAATCAACTGTTATCCAACTGTTGCCAAACTGTTTGATGAACTTCTCTCTTTGTCGGAGTTCAAATAATTGAACTATAAAGAGTTTCATAGGGAAATTCTTAAATGTTTCCTTGATCTTGTTTTATTAAATATTCCATTTCATCGCCTGTCAGTTTCTCCTGGCTTGCAATCCTATGCTCCTCTTGATATTAACACCCGCCATTATCTCATGACCTAGCCTAAACCTGTATCGTCAATTTTTTCAAGACATGATTCATTGAACAATGAACTTCACTCGACTAATTTGTTTGCTTATCCTGGTAATATGAATAGTTGATTCCCTTCCTGCAAACATTGTTGGCACCTTTTACTCTTATTAGATGTTCTAGTCCTTTCGAACTTCTAACCGAGTAAAACTTGGATCTGGCAGTGTTGACCCTGGACTTGTTCCTCTGCAAGCTTAAAATAAGGCTCACAGTTGTCCTAAATCGTCCTGTAAATTTGAAGCAAAGACTTACTTCTGCTCAACGCGCTCTATAGCTGATAAAAAAAACTAGAGCTGCTTTGAAGGGTTATTCCTTAGGTGTGTGAAGTTTACATCGCTGTAACCGGTCTCCTATTTTTTCTGGTCTCGAATTATTTGGAAATTCGCTGACGATCTGGCTCCAGTGAAAAACTAGTTCAGTGCCAGGAGAGACCAAATTATGAAAAGAAATTACAAAAACTTCAATCAAATGATCCAAAAATACTTCCAAATAAATGGAAAAAATGAGGCTGTTACGTATGCAATCTTCAGACATTTTATGTCGTCAGCTTCGAGAATTCACTAAGAACAAGTAATACAAAACCTTTCTGGCCGAAAATCAAATCACTAAAATCTCCAGGCACATTTCCTAGTATAGTTCAATGGGACGATCATGTAGTATCTTATCTTTACTTATAGAGTAAATATATCTCCCTGAAGATTATTCACGTTGGTTTTTTGGCATACTTTTTTTCTCCTTCTATATTAACCGTTATTGTACCCACCTTCGCTATCAAGGATCTTGTTCCTTATGATCTCTTCTATACTGTTCTTTGTGAAATAGAAACAAACATTAAAATTATTGAGCCACGTTCTGATCGTAATGGTATTTCAAATGTATTTGTGAAACCTCTAGCATCCTTTTTTTCAGTGTCATTGATTCTTCCCTTCATTCTATCCCAGTTTGGTGTATTACCCACTGATTGGAATCAATATATGACTGCTCCGTCATTAATTCTTAAATTCTTAACATTAAATTCTAAACATTAATTCTTAAAATGGGTGATTCTTTTGATGTATCTAATTATCGTCTTATATCCATATTTTCCTTTTTACCTCCATCTTTTCCTTTTCGAACGTCTTGTTTACAACCGGCTGTTATTTAAAATACAATCAGTTATTGCTCCCGAGCAACATGGCTTCCTTAAACGTAGTTCCATTACTACTTAATTGTTTGTATCCATGAAAAACATTGCTGAGGCCTTCGATATGCTGTTTCAAATTGTTTTGATCTTCTCAAATTTGTCTAAGGCATTCAAATGTCGATCGACATTTGGTATGTCTGAAATTAGAAACTCGGTATTTCGATCGATGCGGTCTTACTTATTCCATCGTTTCTGTTGTGTGAATCTGTACGGCACTGCAATTTTGATCCCTTTTAATCCTTCGTCTGGCATCCACTAAGGTTCTATTCTCAGACCACTTCTCTTCTTTTTTTTCATGAAAATCATTCATTCTGTTTCCCGATGATTTTAAAATTTGCCGGTCAATGCAAAATTATCAGTTTCCACAATATGACATAATTATTCTCGGTGACTGATGTCCTTCATTTTTTATGTATTACTACCACAAAATGACTCTCTTGTTTCAAATCTCAACAATGCTCTTTGGTAAATGAACAGCCTTTCCTTGGTGTTACCATTTTTAAAGATCAGGGATCTTTTTTCGTCCCAAATTTAAAATTTGACACCCATGTCCTCAATGTGATTCCTCAAAAAACAAGAGTCTGAGTTTCATTTATGGCATTTTCATGATTTCAATAATTTTTTCACTACTGTACATGGTTTCGGTTGCTTGATCGGTCCTATCCGCAAAATTTAAATTTAAAGTGGTCTCTCCTTATTCTTACCTCATTTCAATTGTTGTTTGCTCGCTTTGTGTTGTAAATGGCAACTTATGTTTCCCGGTTAACACTTCTTCGCCTCCCTTATTTGAAGTTCAGTCTTTCTTTCCTAGACCCGTGCTTTATGTATGAACTTTCAACCAGAATCTCTACATTGATATATGTTTTTGTTCCGAAAGTAAATAATCTAATAAATACCAATTTAATGTCTTCCGGGAAAATATAACGTCTTCGAGCTGGGTCCTTTTGCTCCTTCTTACTAAGCTTTTGAGTCTTGGTTAAAGGATGTTGTTTTACTTTTGGTTTTTAAACTATATAACGTCGTTCCAGTTTTATTTCTTTGAAAGGTTCATACGTGTTTCGGCAGTGTGCCATCTTCGGTTTGTGATTTCGTCCTGAGTTTTTCGGTCTTAAGTGCCCTTATTTACAGATTCGTCCTTTGCGCAAACAGGGTCCTCTTTTATGCGTAGGAAACAGTTATTTATATTTTAAGGGACTTCCTTGATTTGGACCCGCGCTCCTTTATCTGTCTTGTCTTGGAGCGATATGTCCTTTGATTTTGGTAAAGTCAGCCGAAGTAGGTAGGTCAAGAGACTTACTTCCTTGGACTTTACCTACACAAGCTTAATTTTATTTATATTCAATTCAATTCTGTTTTGTAGTTGGACTGAAATTGCAGAGACAGAATATGCATAAATAAACAAATAAATTATTTGACCGATGTAGGAAGAGGATTTCTTCAAGGTTTTTTTTTGCACAATCGTGGGCTACAAATTTTATTTCTTTTTATCAATGGGCACCAATCGACAACTCTGTAAATAGAGTTCTATAACTTCTGTTAAAGAACAACTGCATTGTCCTTGCTAAGGGTTGAACTATCAACAACAAGGGTATCCGCTGCTGACTTTCAAAATTTTCTTCCGAAATTCTTCATAACAAATTTGAATCCTAAAAAAAATTCAAAAAAAATTGACGCTTTATCTTTTCAGGCAAGACCAATTGAAGGCGTAACTACAGAAATTATCCGCCGCTTCTTCGAACTGCGACTATAAAAGGATAAATACTGACAATCCTCTTGCTTGCTGACGCATCACGCTTGAAAATCCATCGTAAACTTTTAATTAAAACAAAAATTATCGTCATCTGGTCGGGGACTCTTTCAATACTTTAGCCGTAAAGATGTTGGTGGTCAGTTGATTATAAGACATAAAAACCGAACAGATGTGAGAATGATGATAAGAAGTCGGCCAAGCACCATCCGCTATCTATCTTGAGAAGATGAATTACAAGCACAAAACAATTAATAATATTTAATAGCGCGATATTTTGCAGCTCCTTGCGGACGCTCAGTTAACGATAAGGTACGAAGCAACTTGGGCCCATAATTTGTATGTGGTGTGTCGTGGTTGTACACTTAATGAAGTATTTATAAATAGCATTTACAGTCTATTAGTTCCCAAATAGTGTGTTTCGGTAGTGCGCGCCACCCTATCAGAAGCGCCGTGTCGAACGGGTATAATAGGTCACAAGAAGTTGGTTCGGTAAAGATAGAAGATACTCCGCGTACAGATCAGATACTGCCCGAGCGAATGTCGAAGTGAATAGTGTTGCGAAATCATGGCGCTGGTACTGTGTGAAATATTCTGCAAAGATACTTCACGGAAATCGAGATGCAGTGCCGTGCCGAAAGGAATGAGTGCATTTTTTATGATAGTGCTGTTAATGGTGCCCGTGTGCGATGGCATTTATATCAATGAAAGTGTGATTACGATGAAACACCACCAGCATCAGCAGCCCCAGCGAAGGGTGTATCGGAGTAAATTCACCATTGAGGAATTGCTCAGCACACAGTTCGAGTACAAGACATCGAACGACATCGACATGGATCCTTGCAAGGCGGGTAAGTGGATAATTCACTTTTCCTTTCAGCGCACCTATTTCGGTGGGACAACCTTGTCACAGTCGAAGAGTTGTGCTGAGATCACTTGGAGTACTTTTGTTGCATGTGCTTCTGTATTTTCTCGTATCCAAGCAACATCCCCAACTAAATACACGCAACTTATCAATAAGAAAACGCGCTGAACTTTGTTTGGAGTGTTATCATCTTATTATTGACCTTAGTCAATGATTACGTTTGAGGTCGTTGTATACGCCGCTCAATTACGTACCATCACTAATATTAGAATTTATGCCTTAATTATAATTATTCTTTCAATTTTTAAATCCCAACTTCGCGTTTCGACGTGCTTCTTTGTTGGAGCGCTATAAATTAGTGAACATGTGGCGATGTTTCACATATGTCTTATGCACAACATGATTTGCATTGCAAAGCACATGATTGTTGTTTGTGTGTTTAATACAAATGATACAATGAAAAATGACCACAACATTGGAAGATATAAATTCTGTTCAAGGTTGGAGTAGTAGGCAAAGAACAATTAACATGATATGACCATGACTGCAAACGATTCCTTTGACGGTTCAAATTCTTTCGCTCACATTTGACTTGTCTTTTTTTAATATAAATCCCAATGTTTCTATATAAATCCAAAAAAAATATACTTTATAAACTCTGTTATAATCTAAAACAAAAATCAACAAATGATAAAGTTTCCCTGATCACCTGTATCTGACATATACCCAAGATGCACTCCGGTGGTAACATTCCAAAGCATCTTCGGCTGAAGAACGAGTTCTACCAAGTAGTGATTAAAGGATATCGAAGAGTACATTGACTCAGGTTAACTCATGTTAGGTCTATGAAATCCTTTTAAATAGCATACGAAAAGACCATTCCTTCAAAAAAGATTAAAAAAATTTCGAGTCCTGGTTTTAAAAGTAGCATTAATCAACTTCAACAAAAAAATCTTCTACAAATTGAGTTTATGTCAGATCGAATTTTTTTTGATACAATTTAGTTGCATTAGAGGCAACATAGTATTCACGTATTTCCCATTCCTTTGAAAACAATCTACTGTTGTCCGATTACGCAAGCCTGAGAAAAGCCACATTCAATAAAAAACTAGAACCCGTACAGCCTTCTCACTATTCGAAAAGCTTATCCTTAAAGTATTCACTGCTTTCGTAGAGAACATCAATAAATTGCCAAACTTCCAATGCAGTTTAAGAAACGGATAGTCCATGGATCATCAGCTTTAACACGTTAGACGACATAAAGTCGTCTCTGAAAACCATGGAATCAGTACATTTGGACATAATTGACATTGAAAACGTGTTTGACACTGTATGACACAAGGAGCTGGTACATAAACTTCAAGAGCACAATACGCCTTGTTCTGTCTGATTGTTTTCTCCCTTAAGGGTCTTTCACGGTAAAGGTTCGAACAACTTCATTTTCACTGGAAAATATACCGGCTGGTGTCCCTCAAAGCTCTTGTTTAAGTCCATCGCTTTTCAATATCAAGACTATTGGTTCGGCTTCATCTAATTTCTGTCCAATTCCTGGCCGCTTCTACTTCTCCGGAACTAATCACAAGTCTAGAAACGATGCCCCCATTTGTAAGAAGAAGAAAGTGAGCGAACCTAGAGTAAAGAGAGAAAAAAATTGAGAGAACATAGCTTAAGAAACCTGTCAGTTTTGCTTCAGATTGAAAATACGAACAATAACTAGCAAAGCTAAGACTTTGCCTTTTGGTAATAACGTCAATCTGCTGCGATTCCTAATTGACTACTGAACTCTCTAGCACAGTTTATTCAACCGTAAAACACTTGACATACTTTGGCTTAATCTTAAACAAGAAATTCAATCCCAAAGAAAATATCAACCACATTAGGGTCAGGCTATTAAGCATCGTGCTAAACTTCATCGGCTACTATACCAAGGATCTCGCTTCAGTTGATAAAATAAAACATTGATTCTAAAAATGGTAATATGACCTATAATTTCAAATGGAGTGCCGGCTTAGAGCCGGATAGGCCAATCCCTCAAAAGAAAAGCTTCAAGCCGCCTCTTTCTTTGAATAAACCTTTTGTTTTCTCCTCACGAATCTTGTACAAGCTTTCTAACACAATCCTCATCTATGCATTTGCGATTTGATGCAGAGAACGTTTCCTCGACAGAGTTATGTTGGTCCTCTAATTCTAAGTTTCCTTATGTTGGTTGGTCTTCTATGTCTAACTTTCCCTTTTTTTAGTTGATATTCATACGTAGTCCCGATTTAAAGGAACAGAAAATAACAATTCCCTGCTAAGCGTAAACCCATAGCAATTCAATCATAACAACTTAATGATCGTTAAACAAATTCTTCATTTATATTGTAACACGTTTGAATCTTCGCTTAAACTGAGAGAAGAAGTTATAATTTCCTTTATTTTAAGGTATCAAATCTGCGAGCCATAACGTACCCAACAAAGAGCGCTAAAACTTCAAAAAAGCTCCTACTCTAACGGAATTTAGATTAGGTATAACGGTATATCCAATTTTCCAGACACAATGGTATTTGTGAAAAAAAAATTTTCAAGATAAAAGATAGAGACAAAGTTATGCAAAAATGCGCCCAACATTCTTTTAAATTTTGTACACCGGAAAAATGTTCTTCCTCCACTCGTTCGCTTATGCTCTAAGCTCTCGCTCTTGCAAAGCTCACTATGCTACATTCGGAACTCTTTCTGTGTGGTATCCCTTCACGCAGTTAGCACTTTTGAGTGCTAACGGTATGTTGTTCAATTAATGTCAGATTTTTCGCATGGCTTGATATAGCTGCCCGCTTACACTTTTCCACCCTGTTTGTTTGCATTAAGTAGAGCTTAAATGAAAATGAACAGTTCGACTCTCGAGTTAACTCTAAAATTTGTGTAGCAGTAGCTTTAGTCAGTCGTTGTTTGTCATTATTACCAAGACGTTATCAGAATTGCATTTTTTTTAGTTTTGACACAGCGCTTAGAAGTTGTATAATTTGTTTTTAATATATTGCATGGTGTTTGAAAATAAAAAAAAATGCCGGTATATGTGTATTATATATATATACATATATATTATGTATATGTATATTGTATATATTTTCGGTATATTGGTACACCTTGGACTGTCACTTTAGGTGATGCTGAATACAATCCACGTCGTCTCGCTTAAATGTTGCCGTGGAAAAACGTACTGCTTTCAGATGAAATCAAAATACCTTAAAGTGGTCCAGATAGGCATCTTCGTGTCGGTAATTGTAAAAAATAAGGGGTTTGCTTCTTGTACTATAGCCGAAACAGTGGGTTATCAGGCTGAATCAATAATGATTTGAGGAGGAATTTCTTACGAGGCATGTCGTATCATTCGCTCCATTTATTAAACAAAATGATACGCTTCTGCGGGATAATCCACGTTGCCATGTCACTAGATCTGTCACATTACCTTAATGAAGCCGATGTTCAAACTTAGTCATGGTGAGCGCTTACACCCTTAACCATCCTTATATCTTAATTCCATCGAACATTTTTAGGACAACCTTAAAAGACGTTTTGGGGTAAGAGCATGAGTGCTTGCTACCCTAGGAGAACTCATAACAGTAGGAGTAGAGGAGTGGCAGAATATCCCTCAGTTGGAAATTCAGATTGTGATATATGCTCTTCCGAACAGGCTTCAAGAAGTCATGAAGGCCCAAGATGGTAACACATATTATAAAAATTGAAATCAGTGACAAAAAAGGGCCTTTTTTAACTAAACAGTCAACGAAAATAACTCATTTCTTTGTTTTAAGCAATATTTTCATTTGTTTTTATTAGATATAAGTTAGATCCGTTTTTCAGTATTTCAATACTATTGTTCCACATTTTTCATGTTGAGGTCGAGGAAAATGTCTTTCTACGACCCAGAATAACAAAGAAATTGGAGGATGAAATCTCCGAAGATAACACATCTAATAACAGGTGCCTGATTTACTGTCAAATCAATGTCAAATCTTATGAAAAAAGCTCCCAAAACTTTCGGGACCACTATGTTAGCCAATTTACTGACGCTAGTAAATTTTAAGGAATGAGTCAAATGTCACTTTTTAAATTTTTTTCGTGGGTGGATATAAAAGTGTTTGCAAAAACTTAACGTCTAGTTTTTCCTCACTTCTGTATGCAAATGACATTGAATGCCATTGAAAATGAAAAAAAGGTTCTACCGAGTGATATTAGACTCATCAATGGGAAGATTCCTTGCAATCCCTCATAGCTGCCCGTAAACCTAGGCATCTTTTGACAGGTATGGTTATAAATCTTCAAACATTGGTAACGGGTTTGGGATAGACATCGATTTGCTGATACTACGGTCTTTCACTAATCATAAAAAATTGCTAACATAAAACTCATCACTGAAACATTCTGAGATTTTTGTATCCTTTTTTGTCCGTATCGGAAAACATTGCGTCTATTCATTGAACATTCTTGCCTACAACTGCAGACGAAAATCAAACAAAGTGAAAATTGGCACTGTTTGTTTTTAAGCGTATTGAAAGGGAATTCGAAAAGCGTTTAATGCTGTCATCACCAGACTATTCAACCTCAGAAGTGAATTTTCAACATGAGTCCTGCCACTCTTAGCAAGTTTAAGTGCCATTGCTGCAGTACAACCTGCATTGAAAATCCCATAATGGTAGAACGCAACGATTTGATTCATTCAACAAGTGCTGATGAGACCATTTTGTCTAGCTGTCTTCCCATGTTACATTCCCTGAAGTACTATTTATACTGGAAACTCCTCATCATTTATTCTGGGAGAATCCGAACAAGAACTGTATGGCAAAGTGATTTTCTAGTCAAACACGTCTTTTCATCGGTGTTGGGGTTGAAACAACATAGAATGCAACTTATAGTCGGCAATAACAATTCTCGAATTTATTCTAGCTGACAAAATCATAACGTTTCAGAATCTAATTTGACAAATGTTGATATATCCTTAGAGAGTAAGTTTTTTGATATGTTGACGAATACTTGTGTTATATGTTATATTTACAACTTTGTGCAATGTTCATGTTATTTATGCGCTCAGATGAGTCAATTTAAAGCAATACCAGCATCAAGAATGATGGAACTTGTTACATTTCCGTATCCTGAATGAGTATCAACTGTACTAAATATACAATCGAAAGCAAGTTGCCCACTTTGAATAGCAAATTACTTCCTGATACGACAGTATTGCATTTGTTTCTATTCAGTATCGTTCGGCAAAGAGCGTAATATCAGTATATTCTCTTTGTCAGTTCATGGACAATGTTCATCCGGTTGTTGGAAATTTGTTGTGAAACTCAGATTGATGTTTATCTCTTGACTGTAACTTCGAAGAAATACATTGAATTCTTATGAATATTCAAATAACAGTCAAAACTTCTATTTATGATGAACGAATGCTTCCGATACGAGTTTTGCATTTTCTCCTGAATAACTTTGCTCCTCTGACATCTCCACAATATAAATGTTGACAACTTACCTTTTGAGAACATCGATTTTCAATATTTGATTACTGTCGCTTGACAAGAAGAGGTAATAAATATTGAACTCAAAATTGAATGAAGGTATTCAGTCAAATCAGGAAGTATTGGAAACAACGGTCATCGATAACACCAGATAAAGAGCTGTCACTTTAAGAAACGTAGAAGGCAAAAAAAGTTACAGGCGAAGAAAACTTCAACTCATTGCTTTCATTGAAAAATAATGAGCTATGAAAGTTCGTCTAGCCATGAAAACTCACAGTAAATACCATGCTTCTTTCTATTAACTTAACATAAACAACTTCTGACAGCGACTGCAGCGCTGCTGTAATAGACTTGTCAAGCACTCGCCTGGCTCATCTGTCTCGGTCGTCCATCTAACTCGAACTTACTGTGCATCAAATATTGCTTGGGTGATAGAAAAACAATTTAATAAAAATAGTGAGCCAAAAAAAATTCGCCTCGCCATAAAGAATTATAAACCTTAACAGAAATAAAATGTCAAGGAAGCAAAAAACGGCTGTATTTTATTGAAAGCTCGATAAGATTCCAAAACAAAAAAAAAATTGAAAAAGTTGCCTCTCTTTCTATGACTAAAAAAAAAGTATCGCATGGATCACTTTCAAAAATAATTTTTCTAAGAAAACTTCACAACCATTTTTGAATAGGACTACATCTAATATAACCTGCTCTATCTCTTTCTGCCAGAAGTCACCCCAAAATTGCATCGTTGTTTTGTGGTTTCGCTACGACCTGATCGAACAAAACATCGACCTGATCGAACGAATAAACTCCTGATCCAACAAAATTCAAACGAGAGTAGTGGAATTTAATTTAAATTAGTAAATATTCAGGATGCTTCATTTTATCAATAATGCATTTTCAACACTCTAGAGTCAAATTACTTTTCTTATTTCTGTCTCCTTCTTCGATATGACTCCCGAGAGTGCTACTGCTGTTTTCTAACCCCACTATTTCACCACTACGATTCGACATACATCCATTGTTTCAATAGAGAGGCACAAAAAAAACGACCCCTAAACAAAAAAGCACCGTAGTCACTGAAATTATCAAGAAGCTTAAGGTTGTATTTTTTTGGCGCTATGAAGGAGTTCCTCCCGAAGGTGACTCCAAAAGTCGATGAAAACTAACCTGCTTTAGCCTACAGAGCTGTGGTTTCGAAGTTAAATATTAAAGCCTCACACATGTCACGTAGGAGTCCTTCTTTAGTTTCAAAATTGAGCTCGAATCTGAGGAGGAATTTTAAGTAACCATGCCGAAAGTAAACAAATTGTCAATTAAAACAATAACTTGAAATAAGAACTCCAGAAGGAGTCAGTTCATTGGAGAAATCAAAGCAAGTTGATACAGCAAAATATTTAATTTAAAATTAGTTCACATGGAGTTTTCAGAACCTTTCCACTAAAATGATGAAACGTTTTCAAACTTGATATGGAAGCCAATAAAAATCCTTTGGACACTTGATGTGAATAATGTTTCACAGACCATTCCGAACCCAGTCCTCGGTGACCAAGGACGACTACTAATAAAGAAATTAATTAAACTAAGCAGATTAGAAATTAGTAGATGGGTTATATCAAGGATCTATAACAAAAATATATCTACTTGTCACCCGATGAATTGTAACCACGCAGCCAATCCTTGCAGGATGCATTGTTTGCAATTCATCGTAAGGAAAAGAATGCAATATCATAATCAACAGAATAGTGTTTGCTTTTATTAGGATGAGGAAGATGTTCTCTCTGTAGCTAAAATCAGGAACTGAAATGGCACTGCTAGTCGGAACTCGGTACGGCGAGCTAGAAATTATCCCAAAATACATCTTGTTCCATATGACACGTCCTCTCTTTTGCTCTCTTTTTGTCTATGTCCCAAATGTGATATGAGAACTTGAATTTGTTTGAAATATTAAAGAACAAATGCAAAAGGCATTGGGAACTCTCACCTGTTCGGTAATATGTCAAGCGAATCCTGACATGATTTTACATTTTAACCGCCGGATAATGCCAACCTGCACCGAAATTATTGCGAGATTTTTTTTTTAATCTAGAGGCCACCTGGTGCTGAACCAGTTTGCTCATTTTTCAAAAACAGAAATTTTTCAAAATTTTTCCATTGTCTAAGTATGAGGAACATTCTTCAATTGGAGCTAGAACAGGACTCAGAAAATTCCCATGAAGCAAAATTAGAACTGAGAAAATTAATTTATTAATTTAATTGAGTTTTTGTTGTTGCTGGATTCTGTTGAAACAAATCCAACATTTTATCCCTTCCACGCTTTCCCACCGTCATTTATCCTTTCAATCTCATATCAGAAAAACGTATCTATCATCTATTCTGGCATGACGATGCGATATCCTATCGACACGAAGATCATTCCAGAACACATTACAACTAAACGATAATGACGATGACGATAGAGGTCCTTTATGCATGTTCACTTAATACAACCATTCACGGTAAAATCAATTCAATTTTCCCGATACACAAGATAAACTTTCAATTAAATGAAATTGTTGGAGAATTCGCTTTTCGTTTTTTTCGTTTTTCTTTCATTTTGGATAAATTTTGTAAACTATCCAGTTTTAACTGACAGGCAGCTGTTGCCTGTTGTGAAGAATGCCACGCAAATAAGAGGTGAAAGGAAAGGAAAGTTGTTGGCTAAAGTTACTTCATTCGGGTTTGTGCACGAAAAAAGTTTTACCACCAGCAATACCCTTGAGACAGGACTAAACTAAAACTATGCGGTTTATCATTGAGTTACCAAAGACGTATTCACTTTGAATGAAAAGTATTTGGAGTGGATGAAATTGGAAAGGAGTCAACGATGATTGTGGGTTTTTGGGATTAATTACAACTATCGATCTTAAATACGCAAATTTAATTGTGTTTGTTGTAACATCTAATTAATTTTAAGGACGAAGAATTTGAGGATAAATCACGTATGCAAGTGAATGCTAAGCCTTGTTGTTGGAGCATTTCGAAATTGATTTGGTTCAACAACTTCTTCAGATTGCATCAGGAGTGTTTTAAGCGTTTAAAGATAATCATTGAAGCTATTTAAAGTTTGAATCCTTGCGGCAAGTATTTACAATTGAGCTACTCAGAAAAAAGGACGCAGGGCACAGAGTTGAATAGAAGTAACGAGAGTAGAGAAACTACCGGTTCTGCTAAGCCTCTTGCCATTATCTTCACAAGCAGCAAATACTTTCCAAGGAATGATAGAAAAGGGTTAGCACCATTGTGACATTTTTGACAACTTGCAGCCTTTTGCTTCATCATACAAAACAAATAAGCATTCAAACGGATGATATCTTGCGACAAAGGGGAAGGAAGCTTAGAAGACTTTTCTTTAGTTTGACAAAATCTGATTTCGAAGTCTTGCATATGGCTTGGGCATGGCTTGGGGAATCACAAATCATAGTTTAAACTTTTGCTGATCTGAAAAAATAAACCATGTTTCTAACAGTGTTTCTGAATAATAATAAAAATGATCACCAAAAAAAAAAATAAGGGCCCAAGTTTGTAGAAATAATGGAGTCAAAAACTTAACGATTCAAGATTTCTTTTGTGTCATAATTTACTCTTTCTTGACAGATATGTTTTGACTATTAGCCGTCATCGGAAGAACACCTGACACTAAAAATAATCAATTTTTCAAAACATGTTTGTCAAAAGGAAACCGAATATAGATACAGAACGACTACTACATTTCAAAATATTCTTGATCAAGTGGATCCGTAAGTCATCTCTACAAGCTGTTGAAAATGACAAAGAGGGAGAGCGAGAAAGATTTCTGTTATCTGGCATTTTTCAAAACATAAAGTTGATAACGGTTGAACCTATCAATTGACAAGGTCGACATATCTGTAACCATGTCAACCGCAGTATTTAAAAGTAACGTTATGTTTGGTATAGGAAGGATTTTTAACAAAATATGACAGACAAGGCTGTTGTGCAAAATGCATTTTGAAAACTACTAAAGTCCTAAACTACTAAACTAGGTGGAGCTCTGCAAGCATCATTTTTCCCTATGACATATAACTAATTTAGTAGAGCTATATTTATGCTCCTCCCGAACGCATTAGAAGATTAATGATATATCTCATTTTTTTTATCTGTTCCGACACTCAATTAATTGTTTTCTCTGAAGTATAATAGTTTTCCCGAAAAAATACGCCAGAAATTTTAATTTGGCAGAGACGACAAATATTGATCAGCTTAAAATTGGTATTGGTCATTTAATAGTAGAAGAAATCAAGACCCAATTATTTATTTAAGAACAAAGAGCCAAGTATTTACGTCGAAACGAAGCGTCAAGCAATCAGGAGTAAGTTTTGACAAAAAAACTGTAGTATGTACGAACGATCAAAGGCCCTGATACTGTTTACCGTCAACACTATTTTGCTTCCTAAACCCAGAAAGCAGTTTAGGAAAAACTAGAATTCTAATGATTCTGGTGATACTCAAGGACCGAAGCCTAGAAACCATTGATATGAAGTTTCGTAATTTGTTCTTCGAAAACGAAATACGAAAATCAAAGCGAAAAACGTACATCTTTGGAAACAGCGGAAATTCATGTACTGATGAAAAACGAATTCGACACTGGAAACCTTGTGCCGCAAATAACTTTCCCACTGAAAAGGTTACAGAACGCATCGTCTCCGTTTTGTTCCTAAAACTGCTTAATTTAGATTTGGAAAATAAGCCACACGGAAGACCAGTGTCTTAGTTGTGTAATGGTGCCCTAAAGTCCTGCGTAGAGCTGAAGCCAAGCCAAACAGACAAGGAATCATCAGTGATTTTTAAGTGAAATCAAGCAGATGATATTGAGTCATTTGGCCCAAATTGGCAAGCTCAAGAAGCAAGACAAGCGTCTACTGCATAGTTTGACCGATTCTCAAAATGAACATCAACACGTGGCAAAGCTTTCGCCTCTTTCCAGAAAGGACAAAAGAGCAGAGGGGTTGGGCAGTAGGGATGAATTCCGGCCAAAACGACCAGAAATTATCAGTGATTGTCGGTTAAGCCACGAAAGCTATCTTAACTGATTTGGCTCAAATCAAAAAAGTCAAAAGATTTGACAAGTGTGTACCGTAAAGTGGGCCTGACCATGAAAGAAAACATCGACCTATTCGTTCCGCTCATTATTCGCAACGAAACTGGTCGGTTATCGACTGAATTTTTAACAAAAAATTGTGACATGTTTCATGAACAGACTAAAAAGCCTACCAAAAGAATGCTATACTATTTCAAAAATTCAAAATTTAAAAAATTTTGCCGTTTGACTTGTTAATATTCGATTGTATCGCATATCACTTTCTATGATTGATGAAATGCATTTAGGACCCCTTATGTCTATAGTTTGAAATGAAGAACCAGTAGACCGCAAAAACTCAAAACGCCGAGAAACGATTTAGGAAAGTTTCAACCCAATTTTCTAAGGAAAAATAATGCAGAAGATGAACAAATTTGACACGGCTTTGTTGCAACGATGTAAACTTCAAAAAACTCATTTTATGTTTTCCGAAGACATTTAATAAAATGGTGAATGAATCATCATCGTACCAGGCTTAGATCAGCCTAATTTTCCAAAACACAGCGTACCCAGGTATCAAAACTTAATGACAAACAAATCTCATTTGTGACATTTAATATCGTTGCTTCGACCTCAAGTGTTCCTAGTTTTTGTTGTCAACCGTATCACCTCCATCATTCGACCATTCAAATCTGTGCCTAACCTCAAAATGGTTTTTTTCATAATAAGGAATAAACAACTCATGGTTGAAAAAAATTCGCCAGTCCAGCCTGCTTATGGTTACGATAATAAAGCTAAATATGCCGTTTATTTTGTCCGATAGATATCGTTAGATTTTTTGAAGCTCTTTTCAGCAACTTTTTGATCGATTTTATCACTAGACCTTATTGATCATTTGTATGGGTCGTCTAACTTCTTCAGAGCTATTTTCTTGGCATCAAACTTGGTAAGAACTACTTTTAGGGAACTTACTAAAGGATACACACATATTGACATCAAGGATAAGAATGTATCCTTGATGATGTCTTCACAGTCTTCACCTATCCTTATTGACTGCAATCTGTCACGTTTCTGAATTGCACATGCATCAGTTTCCTGTTTTTGCCTTTGTACTGATGACATTTTAGACTGTGTTCCTTGATATTTTGCATTTTTATAAGGTCTGGCTACTATCTTAGCTACTCGGCGTAATTCTGCATTGTTGCTCGTCTTGATTTTGGTTGTTCTCTTCCCGGTAATTGCTGATAAGTCCGCTTTATGATTTCCAAGGCGTCACTACATTTTTTGTATCGTCTTTGTGTTTAAAAATGGTATGTACCATGTTTCTACGGTCACTTTGACTATCAATGACACATCCTTTTAAAAATGTTGCTACATTTAATCAGGCAATGTATTACCAAAAAACATGCTTGTGTGTACTGTCACCTCTTTACTTACATTAACATATTCAAATATTCCATTTTGACCTCTTGTGTATTGGTCCTTTTTGCTGTGGTGCATCTTGCGTTATCGTAGAGGTATTTTGTCCTGCCGAAATATTTTTCTGACTCGCAATGATATCTCTAAAATGATTTGATGTTGGTGTTGCTAGAAGGAATCCTTTCTTGACATTGATAAGGCTGACCTGTAGGAAGTTTATCTGTCAAAAGATATCCAAATTTGGTTACCGATTTTTGGTCTCGGATGTAACTACAACTGATTACCATTCTTTTACTAGTTAATATTATTTTCTTGCATTAATCACAGTCTCTGCTATAGGGTACCTTGTTTCCTTCCAAATATTCAGAAATGATTGTTTCACCTTTAGAACGGACTTTCGACAAATATTAATAGTTCTTTTTTTTGTTTTTCGAAAGAGCTTGGGTAAAAAGTGCCATTTTATAAAATATCCTCACAAGATTTGCTAATACTATGGTGGTAGAGTGAAAATTCTTGATTTATTTATGATGAGTTATGGAAAGTTGAGAGGTAAATTTTTCAATTCTATTTTCCTTCGGTTACGAGTTCAAATTTGGTAAAAATTAATGGTTTTTTTTTCTCTGAAAAAAACTTAGTCAAAAAGTATCCTTTTATAAAGTTTTCTGTCAAACGGAACCAAAATTGTAATTGGAAGGTGAAAACTATGGAGACGATGCGGCGGGATGGTTGATTTTCGAAATGGGAGAGTTTTCCAAATGCGATTGTATGTATCGAAGCATGCAAAGTTTTCCACATACCTTGGTCTACAGTTTATTTACTGAACTTCCAAAATTTTTCCAAAGTCGAGCTTGATCATAAATACTTAATTATTATTTTATCGTCGAGGTTTGAAACGTCTCAAGCATAAACGAGACGCCGAAACGTCGTTTTGCGATGAACTTCAATTCAGGCTCTAATATTTTTGTCAAGATTGAGTAGGACATTCAAAATATTCATACATCTCTATAGTTATCACGTCGCACTTAGTATCCCTTTTTGTGGAAAGCATGGATTGCCCTTTCTGACTACTCCTTTGGCATTTATTCTAGGTTCCATATGTTTTGAATCAATTGCACGATTCCTAACCATAATTTTTGTATAGTTCCGTGCATCAAAACTGTTTGAAGTGTGGTTTATCAATGGTTCTGTCATATCTGATAGGCTTTGTCTCATTTCTAAGCAGGTATATGTGGCATAAGTGGATTATCCCTAGAAGTCAACACATCTTCATAGTCATTTTCTGACAGTTTACAATCTGCCAAAAATTGGTGCGTATATCGATAAGGACCGCCTTTGTAAAGATACCGTTGGTTGTCGACTTTTGGTTGCTCTATTTGAAATTTATTTTATTATTAATATGATAAACAATCGCTGATATTCAATCGCTTTTAATAATTCATTATTAATTGGTGAACAAATTCGACTTATACGGAGGTCCCTTTGTGCAGTTCATAATTTTATTCGAAGTATTTTAAATCATTTGTCAGTAAAATTCAAGTTTGAATATTCCATGAATATTCACAACAAGTTAGATCATCCTCAGAAAGTATCTAAGTAATGACATCTACTCAGACATCCCTGCAAAAAATAAAACAACAGCAACATACATCCTTAAATATAAAATTATGCTACAGTGGCTCGGGGCTATTTTCAAAAAGCAACAAATCCTTCTAATACGAAGAACATGTTGCAGAAGAGCTGAAGTCATTGCACTCCGTCAAAAGGGCACTACATTCATAAGGACAGCAACCTAGTGAACTCTTCAACTGTAAAATAGCGTTCTATGCTTGTTCCTTTTTTTAAAGTGTAGTACTTTGCAAGTTTCTATAATCACGTTTGCTACAGTTGAACTATTGAATGGAGGAACGGACAAACCAACAAACGAACACTTTTGTAAAAATGTTAAGTAATGACAAATCCACCTAGCAAAGTCCAAGGAGAAAGTGTTGAAGGATTGACACTTTGGTAGATGCAGAGTAAGAACATGTCTTTTGTCGTACGTACAAACAGAAAGAAGTCAAATACAATTGTAACTGCTAAGTGGATCAACTTCTAGACATGTTTTTTTTTTTGAATAGACATAAATATCCTCGGGACAATTGCAAGAATTGCTTAATATATTCGCAAGAAATGTGAATTCGTTGTAAGGAATTCAACAAGGAGCTCTTTTAATGTAAAATGATTGTACAAGTTTCCGTTTAGTGTCGAGTAGATACAGAGAAATATTAAGACTTCTGGAGAATATCGCGATGAAGACGTTCAGATTTCGAGTATCAGGTCATTAAGAAAGGTTGTAAATAGCGCTGAGATTAGGACTCCCTTATCAGCCAAGTAAGAAAAAAACGCTGTATTCATTAGACTCAAATAAAATAATAATTACAAGTATAGTCAGGTATTGAAATTTTTCTGTGTCCTTTGCCTTGTGGAAAGATGCATCTGTGAATTTCTTGCAGCATTCTCAGACACTATGCTGGAATTGTGCAATATTGTTGGGACCATAGCACATCTACTCAAAAGTGCTAACATTTCGAAAAACTTAAAATTTAACGGATAGGAGTAAATGAACCAAGAAACAAGAAAGCCACTAACATTTCAAAAAAAAAACTACAAATCTACACGCAATCGTATTTTATGGTTTTTGGAAGGACATAAAGACGAATTAACGGATGGATATGCATGGACATTCTTTTAAATTTTGTTTTCACACGTATTACTAACATGTACCACTTCACTGGGTAATTTATTCTTACATACATTTAATCCCAGAAATCTAACCATCTTGATCTCTCCACACACCTACGTCGTTGAATTTGCAAGTTCTCTATCTGGCGATGCTCGCTTTATTTGCTACATGCAGTGTTTGTTTCTCTTTCTTCATGTTTCCCGTTCGAAGTGTGAACGCTTTTTAGTTATTATGCTATGGTTGGACTACCAACGTCATTTTCCTATATTTTCAGTAGTTCTATGCACTTCAATGCGGTTTGATTGGTGTTTTGAAAAATCTTTCCTTATGCTCACGATTTTCTATCGATTTTAAAAGATACTGCATTAATGAGTAGCTACTGGCAATACATATAAAAAAAAAAATACAAAGACGACACCTGAATAACATAGATGTCTTTGATCCTTGTCGCAAAGAAAGCACCTGATGTGCTCGTTGTCAAGATTATGCAAAATCTACTCCGCATTGTGAGAAACGAATGTGTCTCAAGCTATTGAGTCCCATTAGATTCAAACATTAACAAAAATAAAGAAGAGCCATGAAAATCATCGCGTTCAGTATCATTGGAGTACCTACAATAAGTGATGGACACTTTTCCGTCTCGGTTAAAATAGGCAACTTTAAGATCAGGATAACTTAATGTCAAAACTGTCCCTATTATTGCTTATACAGAACTAAATCCTGTGCTCAGAATCGTAGAGACGAGATTTCTTTTGCGCAGGGGCTTGAAAGTGTACAACAAACATTTTTGGGTTGTCAAAATTGACAATACATTGGCTCTCGTTGCATATTTATGAATTTTGAAAGTTACTTTTGATCAGGTCGAAAATAATCTTTAATATTTTCATCTTATTTAGCAAAAGCGAAAATTGCAAAATCGATGCTGACAGGCTGATAGTATGTTGATATATATGTAGGATCCCTTCTAATTTGGATCCTTAATATGAAACTTGATAATACCTTTTTACCACAACCTGTACATTGCGTTGTACAGTGCTTATATACTTCTCTGTATATCCAACAAGCGCCGAGTCCAAATACCGCTGCCAACAGTGTTAATTGATTTTTTGTGTCGAACTAGATTAAGGTTCCGAAGTGCTTAAAATCTGACACTGACCATCAGGGGTAAACCTAATACAGACATTGAGTAACTTAAAACTTGACAAAGACGTTCAGGAGCACCATATTATCGGCTATCTCCGTAGTCTATACTTGTTGCAGTAGATTTTTCTCAAGTAAGCTCAAACTTAGCAGTGATTGCGGCGGATACTAATTTTTGAAAACCTTAGTGAATAAGGTTATTTTCACTGAAGTTTCGTGGTCAGAATGTCTTCCAGCTCCTTTTCGTAAAAGCTGGGTAAAGAAGTTAGGAAATTTTGTACCGTCCCATCTTTCCTTGTTTGCTCCAAATTTCTACACAAGTTATTCATTGCAGTTTGACACGAGCGTCCCTAGAAACACTGGTTAGTACAACTCCTTATTAGCAGAACACAAAGGGAGTTGCATTTCAAAAGAAGCTTCATAAATAACTGTCATATTATCGCACTCCTTCAACAGAGTTTTAATCGAATATATTAAACATCTCAGAATCGTGTCAGTGTGACGCTAACGAGGCATCTTTTTGTTCTGGATGATCTAAAAATCGCCGCGTTGACAGAGCGGATCCGTGGTCTCTGTTCTTATTGGTGAAAATATAAAAATTAACTGGAGAATTCTTGCGAATGCAGTTCTTGCTGAGGAAGCTTACCTCCATGGTAGTTCGATTTCAGAGCAGGACAGGCCACTATATGTAAGACAGGTGGTAGTACATGCGATGCAATGGACTATTGCTTCCTTCTGTGTCTCCCAACGAAAATTCTAAAGAACAACAAGCATTAAGGCTCTAGGAAAGCTTTTCAGCAAACAATTCTAGACAAATTTAGTAGGAATTTATAAAAAAACTTTCCAAAAAACTATAGATGTTGTTGTCGTGGTAGAAAACCAGGCGGTTCAGACAGATTCACGCCGTCTTATTTAGGAAACTAAAGATACATACGAATGTGATCTGGTCAGTATCACGCTTGATCTTGATAATGCAATCCGATCCGAATTGATATACTGTTACTTATACAAATTAAAATATTATTACTAGCAGGACCTAAACTCAGCACTTGAAGCACAGATGATCGGTACTAGAACTATTGCAATAACTGGAGGATAAGTCTTATAATTGAAGTATAAATCTTATAATCAAGAATTATCTTTTTTAACTTTACTCTTTGCTAATGTCAATGGGCTCTAGAAAGACGTGTTCTATCCTTCAATAAAGAACTAGTAATCTGCTTGAACCTTTCACTTAGCCTTCCCATTCTTCCCTCCTTTTAACCATCCGGATGCTGTTTTTATACTCTAAGCAATACATGCAACTCTGTATCTGTAAGTTATTTTCAATTCTTTCAATCTTTAAGCATACAAACTCAGATGTTTCTATCAAAATCATCACTATATATCAAGTGTCAGTTTTTTTAAAAACTCTCTTAGAAGTATAAATTGTTAATCCTCTTTGCCCATTCGATTTTTATCACTTGAGGAGTCGTCAGTTTGAAGAGTGATGTTAGTCTCTGCTCTGCTTTCCAAATTTTCTTCAGTAACCCTGAACGAATCTGTTCACTAGTGCTTTCATGATATAAATTTCCTTCCTAATCACTGACTATTCTCTATGTGGATCTGTAGATCTTGACGGAGAATAAATGGACGTTGCCTATCTAGTGCTATCTTATAAGTTCCAGTCTGATGCTCACAAGTGCTACCTTTCCAGAAATTGTTCTCAACGAGCATTAAATTAGAAATTCTTTCAGTGCAACAGGTCCCGAGGATATCGAAGTTAAATCTGACATTTAGTGGATCATATCTTGTTTCTTTCTGGTTGCATTCTAATGCTCTAGGGACTTATTCCCTGTTGGAGACGGGCGTGAGCGCCACTCCTCTACCTTTGCTGAGTCTTCATAACATGCTTCATTGTTAATAAGTTTCAATACCCAACACCAAAGTTGTAGCCAAAGAATGGATGCTTTGTGAAAGGATCGTGATTTCCTTTGAATTCAGCAGCTGCCGTTTCATCACTTCGAACCACCAGTATCCACAAAGTCACCGTGAGTCCAAGAGATTGGTTTATAGATCAATGGAAAACCTCCTGAAACACAATAGCAATTTTTGGATCATCTTCAGGATCTTCGCAAGCAGAACTGATGATTGGGCACTATCCTGTTACTAACTTGTCTTTAATGGTAAGATAGTTGGAAATGCTTCAACAGCTTGTTGGTCAATGAGATCATCTTTTAAGTTCTTTTTTTTCGGTCCGCTTGATGCAGCCATTCGTCCTTGCCAATTTATCCAATTATCAGTGTGGAGTACATCAAGTTGGATGCAAACGTAGGATGCATGTCTTTGCGGGCTTTCTATCTATCATCCAGTAAACTTCTGTCTTCGGTGTATGTAATCGTTATTGTTTCAATCTCTTCTGTTTTTGGCATGAAGTTGAAATTTTCAATGCTTTGCGTAGACCTTATGTCACAGTCTCTTGAAATAAGGGTGAAAATTTGTGACTAACGTCAACTATCACATCGTAATCTGCAATTTACATAATTTTGCATTTAGGATCTTCGAATTTTATAAGGGTATAAATGGAACCCAGCGATTGCTGACAACGAAACCCTCATGCATCACTATCCGATATGATACTCTCCGATGGGCTACAACCCAATAACCTAGCCCATTCACATCGGTTGGGACTGTTGAACCTGAATACACCTTCAAAGTTGGTGTTGCGGTTGAAAGCGCTTTGAACTAGCTTCAAGGATACTCTGTACTATGGGCTAATAAGCTTATCCACTGTCCTTCGGACTAAGATCCTGCACCCAGTGTCTTCAAAGAATCTGAAAACGACTCGAGGAAGGCATTTTACGTAAAGTAGCATTTTTTGCATTGTTCAATTTCGATGAAAGCTCCAAAGGTGTATATATATTTTTTACATAGTCTCCCTCTATCCTGCTAGCTACTTTGTAAAATGCCTTCTCTGTTAAAGATCCTCGAAGTTAGGCACGTTGATCGTGAGAGGTCTGTTGCACTTACAATGCTTTCCATCCACACACCTATTGTACGCTTAAGGAAAATCAACATAAAATAACATAGAATCATTAGTCTGTGATCCTTGAATTTGTCCTGGTTTATTTACAAAAATTACCGTTACACATACTCAGCTAAACGGAATATATCCCTGAAATAGTAAAACCCAGTTTTTTTACTTGTATATGTTTTGCATGGTTGATATTCGTTTTTGCGAGGGTCAGTCAGAAAGTGAGTTTAAGGGTGGCATCGCTCTGCGTGGCGAAAAGATAAATTAACGAAATAGGAGGTTATTCTCTCATCTATCCTAACTTATTTTTTGAAACGGTTTAAAATGAAGACGCCCATAGAAGTAGCGTTCAAATGTGAACCGCGTAGTGTGATACGTTTTTTGACCGCAAAAAAATAATCTCATAGTGAAATTCATCGCGAATAATCGTCTGTATACCGTGAGTGGTGTATGAGCCTTCAAATGGTTACGCGTTCTTGAACCGTGTAACAATTTTCTTCGCATGCGAGGTGTTAGCGACAGTTTTTTGGGATTATCGAGGTATTCTTTTGATTGAATAATTCGACATAGGCAAGACTATCAACGCAGAGTACTACTGTGGTGTTCTCGATCGTTTACGAAAAGCAATCAACAACAAATGGCCAGGTTTGTTGAGTCGCAAAGTGTTTTTGATTCACGATAATGCTCGTCCGCATCCGGCCAGTTTAACCCAAGAAAACTGGCCTCATTTAAATTGGACGTTTTTGAGCATCCTCCTTATTCCCCTGAATTGGCCCAAATGATTTCCACCCTTTCCCGACGATGAAAACAGCGTTTAGACGATGTGACGATTCGTCACAACAGATGACATAACCGAAGCAGTCACAGCGTACTTTAAAAAATTTGACCGCAAAATATTTCGACATCGGAATTACGAAGTTAGTTTGTAGATACAAAAAATGCATTGAGAGAGATTTCCCGAAAATGGTCCTGTTTTTTTTTTTATTTGACCACTTCTTCCCCCTCCCTATTCGGACACTTAAACTTACTTTCTTACTGACCCTCGGTATCAGCCTGATCCAATATATCTCGTCAATCACAGATAATTTGTACGAGTAAGAAGATCACGCAGGCTTGTAAAACATTTTACGCGGTTAGGATCTCCTCGAGTCAGGGCTATCGATAAGGGTTTATGTTGGTTTCCAGTGTGTTTTCTTTTTGATTCGTTCAGACTTAAAAGTATTCCCTCTAAAGTTCGGGATGAATTTTGCTTTTACTTGCTCACAAATTAAAACTCCTGTGACGCATCGTCCTTGAACGCTTTTTTTGGTATAGCCCCCGTCTACAGTAGTACGTAGTGCCAATCTTTGCAAGAGTACTTGGGTTTCGTTCAGCGGTGTCGTTAACTCTGTTCAAATAAGCTTTGTTTGGATTGTATTAGGGCTTTAACGCACTCTCAATCCTTTGAACTTTGAATGTAACGCGTCCTTTTCCTTTTAAACGGAATTCACTGGTGGTCTTGCCGATGTGTTGGCGGCTTATGGAACTCTCTAGTCCTGTAAATACATTAACAAACCATAACTTGCACCAGCTAATGATGGTAGGCTCGTTGCTTTCATCGTTAACCTTGGGTCTGCTTTCCTGGGATGTGTATTGAAACCAGAACAGACTGTACCGTGGGCCCACGCTGATACATCCTGCTCGCCCTTGTCGAACCGAGATAGCTCTGAAGCAGCCACTAAAGGAGGTAGATTTTCTGTTCACCGTACGGTTTGACAGAAAGGTACAATCCCGTGCAATGCTCCAAAGTCTTCAAGTCTTATTTGAAGTTTTATCAGATCTCTGGTTGAAAATCATTCCAAGCGCTTTGAAAGATTCATGCGTTCATTCATGTTTTCACTGATGCCTTGATGATACAGCCAATCTCGTGGCATTACTTAACTAATGTCATGTCTCTAACAGTCTCTGTCAGAAGATCCAAAAACTAATGCACTATCCTCGCTATTTAAGCCGAAACAATATTTCCCAACTATCCTTTTGGTTTTCGTCGCCCAGAATTACTTGTTGATATGCCTTTCTAGGTGTCTTTTGTCGACATGGATGTAATTTTTATCAGATGAACTGGTTTTGATGGGATTCTCTAATCAAGCGTTCCTCTCCCTTACTTGATATATTTTATAGAATAGGGATACGCCTCTTTAATGTTCACACTTTGTGTTTTTCTTTGTGAATCTTTACTTCAATGAATTGGCACTTATCACGCGGCATTTTCCCTCGATCCGAGAATGATATTTGCAACAATAAACAAGAAAGAGGAACTTATTTTGGGATTACATTGAATGTTAATAATGTCACAAGTTACTAGAGTGTTAATTCTATTTTCTTTCGTACTGATTTTCTAGTTTTTTTTTCTTCTTTCTTTTGTTTTTATTCAGTTACAGAATTCCTGATACAGCTAGTGCATCAGGCGCTAATTAAATAAATACATTCCTTATCTTATCCAACGATTCGCCTGCCTGCCACGCTTTGAGTAATAAACCGACAAAGGATATAGTATATCCTGTGCTTTACGCTACTTCACTATCTCCTAGCGAGCAGTGGCAAAGATAATTATATTTCCCAGAACGCCACAGATGTTGCCGTCATTTACTGGGGAGAATTTTTACGAGACACATTTTATTACATTCATGCGAGATATATGCAAGGAGGGGAGAGAAAAAACAGCATTCGTAGATGTATCTATGCACGTATGTAAGACGTGTACGCATCCATAAAAAATATGTTAAGTGGCAACCTCTGAGGCGTTTGCATCCCTTGCGTTGAGAAGCAGTGGAATGTTTTTAGTGCGATTGCTGTTAGTCCATGTCCTTTGAGGTTCTCATTCACACATTCGTCCTCTACTTAACCCATAAGATACTTACTCATATATCTGCACATCCATGCATTCGTTGGTTCGGAAATAAATACTCGAACATTAAAAGCTTATGCATTACAAGAACAGGAGTGGAGGGTCTAAAAGCAACGCACACAACTCCTTGGACAGATGAAAGTCGGAAAATGCTTGGGTATGCGCGAATAGATCCTTGTCACAGTTGGTTGTCTGTTCAAGCTTACGAACAATGTATTCTATAGGGGATGGTGTTGACGAAGTTTGCAAGGACTCAGTAGGCTGGGCAAAGGATTTTACGGAGTAAAGGTTTTAGCAGTTAGCAGCAAGCAAATATGACCTAATATCAAATTTAAATCTTGAGTTTTTCATATGATGAAAAATCGAAAACCACGAATTCTTGACAAGTTCTAATGGAAGTGGTTTTCCAGCTCGCAGAGTGCATAGTACTAGTGTAAATACTTTTTTTCTGTGAACATAGAGATAAAATAAATAACTTGAACATTGCGGAGTCCACACGGTGTCTCCAGGACTAGTAAAGAATTGTCGGAGTAGTGATTTGATCCCCGACCATTCATTTATAAAAGCATAACGCCATTCAAACGCCACTAAGCATCTTAGGACTTAATACTTCAAATACCAGAACCATCATCAAAGAACAAACAAGAAAAGAATAAAACTTGCTTTCGGCAAACTATCAGGAATTCTAGTGGTGATAGTCTCTTTGTAAGTACAAGACTGTTTCCAATGCCATTATAATCTCCTGCCGCGCCATCGCCATCATCCTCACCATCATCCTCACCACCATCACATCTTTGTTATTATCTTTCGCTCGAAGACACGTTGAAGAATTCTTTCCGTTGAAACTTTACAAGATTCCACGATGATTTATATCATTTGTTGTGGTTACTTCCAGTTAATTCGATTCACTCAATTAGCTTTGTACTTAATGCGAATCAATTACCGACGACAACGTTTCGCCTCACTAGTTGGACTGAGTCCTTGGAATTCTGTTTGTTTGTTGTGGAAGTCTTTGGGAGCGCAAGCAGGGAAGCTTGGGAGGCGAAATTTTTGTTCAACTTTTGTTTTAAGTACTACACCCAGACCTTACGAGTCATTGCTTAACGAGACGAAATTCTTTAAGAGTGATGTTGGGAATTATTATTGGTTGCTCCTTGCATATACCACAGGATTATCTGTATCCGTTTAGCGTGTGGTTTCCCGTAATTGTGTTGGTGTTGTGAATTATTAAATTTCAAATGAGGTTTTACATATTCGTGACAATGAAAATAGCAATTGGTTGTTCCATGTTTAAAAGACAGTGTCCTTAAGGCCTTATGGCTTGAACAAAACGAAGGACGTGTTCGTGCTTCCGTTTGGTCATTGTTTCCTTTGCTCCTAATCGTCAAATAAGCATAAAGTTAATTTATTGACAGCACACTTAATCATGAGGCCACAGAATCATTGAACGATACATGACACAGTCTCAATTAATAATAATTAATATGTTGCACATGGATTGATAAACTTGACGCTTCTTAGCAACTACCAACCGGAGATTGGAATGAAATGAGAGAAGAGAATTATACACACATCCAAAAAACTTCTAGTAATAGTCGCCATTCTTCACCTTATTAGCGAACTTGTAACAGCACTCGCCTTTTTCGCAAATGGTCGCGAGCTCCAGCGCTATTACTGGATTGTAATGGTCCATTTACGAGGGTGCGTACGTGCGTGCGTCGTAAAATCAATATTGGAAAATGCTAGACTATAGAAAAAACTACTTAATTCATACTTAATTCAAAATTCATCACGATCATCTTGGCATGACAAAGGTCAACGCTAGGCGGGTGCCGAGAATACTCATATCATCTCAGCAACAACTCCGCATAGTGTTCCCGCGCGTTTTGGACCTCTGTATTGAAGCTAAAATGATTTTTTGACTCGGATTGTTACTGAAGAATAATTTGGGTTTATCATTATGACATTGAGTCTGAACAAGGCTCTTTGTAATGGCTCAAAAAGACCATACGACCCAAGAGGTAAAATCATGTCGACAGTCTTTTGGGACTCAGAAGGCGTCCTGTTGACGGACTACAAAAGCGAAGGCGTCTCCGTAACCGGAGAATATTACGCTCCAATCGTAGAGAGGTTGAAAAAAACGTATCAACGAAAAAAGGAAGGGGGAAATTGACTAAAGGTCTCCTCGTTCTACACGACTTCGCGCCTATTCACAAGTGACATGTTGCGATGCCTGCCCAGCACAAAGTGGACTTCGATATTTTCGATCACCAGCCCTACAAGCCTGACATAGCATCCAGTGATTATTATCTGTCCCCAAAGATTAAAAAAAATTTCATGGGTAAAAGTTTTCATTCGTTGAAGAAGTAAAACACGCAGTATCAGCATATTTTTCGAACAAAGCCAAAATATTTACGAACAAAGATCTGAAAACGTTATTAGAGTCTCAATTGAATGTTCAAAAAAAGAAAAATAAATCGGTAGTTTTACTCTCACTTCTTACTCTCCATTCCCCGAACTTCATATCGCCCTTTCATATTTGTAACTCTTCAATGGAAGCAATGGAAACGCAGATCGTCGTGAGAGAAGTAATATTTATCGTCAAACGTCATGAATTATTCTGAACCAATTATCACTTGTTATGTCCTTGGCCTTTGAAAAATATCCTACCAATATCATAGAGATCCTACCAATCATGATGGCCCATGAGTTATCAATGATTTTCCTATAACTTTTGTACCGTTCTAGTGGGCAGTTTTACCTGCACTAAATCAGAAAGTCACGGAAAATCCTGAATACTTGCTTAGCCCAGGAATAGCATATGATGCCCGTCTTATCTTCTTCACTGACGAAAGGTATGCACCGTTTATATATTGAAAATAGAATTTTGAACGTCCCCTACGTCGTGCCAAATACAATAACTTGTTCAGAGGGCAGATGAAATTGCGTTTTACACTAGAATCAGCCGGTCCTACTGCTCAAAAAGAAGGACATTTTCAGTACCATGTCGGCATACAGGGATCATGGATCGCTTCTATAGTAATCCAATTTCTGTACTGTATAACTAGAAAAGATATCTTCACAACTTCAAGGCTCTATCCGGCAAAAAAGGAAATAAAGAAAATGTTCAAAACCAAAAAACTAGCCAGGTTAGGTTCAATCCTTTTCATTTTCGATGTACATTATCGATGTTAAAATTATCTTGTGTCACTTGGATACTATCTTGTGTCACTTTGATATTATGACAGCTTGACAGAAACTCAGTCTATTTTAGTTTAAGGGTATAGATCACCATCATACCCTGTCATAAGTAGACAAATTTTTTTGAAATTGTTTATAGATACAAAAAAAACACGACTTTGCGATACATGTTTTGGTTAGAACACAAAACCTAATTTTTTTTTTCGAAATAAAATTGAAGTCGGCAGTCTTGTAAACTGTTGCGGCTCGAATCGTGCGACTCCAAAATCTTCAAAATGCACAGCACAGTAGACTGACGACACATTCCTCGATCGTGGTTTTTCGAAAGAAATGATATGATTTTGACAGTTTATAGCAGCCATCTTGGAATTACTGTTTTTGATCCATATTGTGAATTTTTATCAGTGAAATTAGTCCTTTAATTGCGCATAGTTCAACTTTAGCGCAAGGTTTAGAAATTGTCTAGTTAATTTTAGTAATTGTCTGCGGTTTTTTTTATCTCGTTCAGAGGGCATTTCGTGTTTAATTTATTCGTTATGTCTATCTAGGCTAGCATTCTGATTTGTTATCAAAACAATTGAAAGCAAATTCACTACCCATCATAATCAAATGCAACCGCAACATCCTTATGTCAGTAATAAAGAGAATATAGTCCGAATTGGAGCAACTGATGCAGAAAAGATGCTGTGTGTACTTCACGTTATTTCCAAGGATTAAGTCTATCTAGAGCGTCTTTTTGACACATCATCCGCTTGGACCTGCATCTTGATCTGCATCTTGATTTGAAAATGACCGGAAAATTCAAGCCACCCACATCCTTGTGTCAGTAATAAAGAGAATATAATCCGAATTGGAGCAACTGTTACAGAAAAGATGCTGTGTGCGCTTCGCGTTATTTCCAAGGATTAAGGCTACCTAGAACGTCTTTTTGACACATCATCCGTTTGGACCTACATCTTGATCTGCATTTTGATTTGAAAAAGACCGAAAATTTCAAGCCACCAAACCATAGTTGATGTTTGAAATTCGCGGTTTGGTCTCCTGAGAGGGTCAAAACAGACTCTGGTTGTCAGGACGCCTTCACGTCATGTTTCGCACTAGAATCTTGCTTTATTTCCATGACAAATGATAATGACTGAGAAATTCAAGCAAGGTTACCTTCGCTTATGTCAGAATTTTTCGGATAAGGGTCTTGAGGCAGTCAAAATTGACTCTTATTTTCAAAGTTGTCTTTCCGTCGTCTTTTGCGCATTTTTTCGATCAAACTTCCTTTGAATATAAGCGTAATTTTCGCTGGTGGGGAATGACGAATTTTCGAGTCATTCACGAGTCATTAATATACCTTGTTTAGATATAAGTGTAGACAATAGCACGAACAGATCTTTCCAAAGATGAGAAAAGTCATGTAGTTATTGCCAATCGTCACCCTTACATACATGGCGAATCCTTTTCAAATAATTTGGTCAAAATCACGCTTGTACATTTATTATTACCCAAAAAGGCATCTTTCGCACCTAGCACTATTGAGAGACTTTCAACTGCACTGACAGTAGTTCAGTTGACAGGATCAACCTGGGAAGTGTAGTTAATTAGACAATTTATTAGTTCGTTCTTTCGTCTTTCGTATGCCAAAATTTCTTGGTTGTTCCTTGGGTCTGCCAGACCTTGCCTTTTTTGCTATTTAGGGTGTGACAACAAAAAAGCAAGGCCCAGTAGACCCAAACAACATCCAAAGTAGTATATTTTGAGTGTTCCAACATGATTAGCGCTTCGAATATTAATATTTTTTTATTTGTTGTAATGATAACGTTTCTTTTAGAGATTGTTTGACACACGTCAAACACAAATAAAAGTAAAAAGAAGCGTTTCCTTAAAAAAAAAACAATCATCAAAAATACAAGATATTTAGAAACGTTGCCTCTCCAATAGAAATGCTACGACTGTTTTGAAATACTTTCCATCTTAAGATAAAATCTTAAAGGTTTAGATAAGTAAAAAAACAAAAAAGTACAAAACACCTTGCAGTCGTTGTCACTGGCAAATGTAGAATTGCTTTCAGGATCCACCTGAGCTTACTGTTTTTTGTATTAGTTTGTTTTTGTATTAGAACACCTTTCTTTGTTCTTCTGCAAACAAGCTAAAGATGCCATGAAGGGATCAAGGAATGGGATCAACCATCAAGTAAAATTAGACGATTTAATTTTCGAGATAAATTCTTCGGCGAACTCCTGGATCCTGCACATGATACAATCTAGAAATCGATTCAAGCAAACTAGGCTTGAAGTGAAGAAACGTTGTGCTAATGATAGAAGATCTCTGGGACCGAATTAAAAAACTGGCAGGTGCTGGGATCGTAGATATACGACTGGCGATTTGTGAACAATATCGAATCATCAAAAGGATAAACGATATTATACTTTCCATACAGGAGCATCTTGAACTTAAAATTTAAACTACAATTTGTGCCTTTTCCTTAACCACAGTGTAAGTACATGTCTCTACTTACATGTTTGTACAGCTTCAAGACAAGGAAGAAACTTCTGATATAACGGTTTTTGTCTAAAAAACATTGAATTTTATTTGGGCTGGTAAATCTTCTCTGATTAAAACAAGAACTTCCCGCCAATTTTTCTGTGAAAAAGTGCTTTACATACACATACTTATGTGTGGTTTTTTCTATCTCTCTCTGATATGCATCGTCTGAGAGTATTATGCCTGAATGTTGTTACTCTGTGCCTATACTATGAATCAGTTGACATTAGCATGGCTGGGTAGCCACTATTCTAGAGTGAAAATAATTTTAGACGGAGAGATTTTTCGCTCTCCCCCTCCCCTCGCCTTATTGCAATGAGGCGCAATGGCCGTCGAATGACCAAGTAGTTGACCATAATTATTGACACATTATGGACCAATTAGAATCTCTCGGACATCCACAAAAGTATTGAACCTAGCAATAAATCACTCGTTCTGAATTCCACTTTGCTTCTTTCTCTTTTTGTCCGGAACAATTTCAATTTTCAATGACTCATAAGACAGAAAGAGAGTGGAAGAGAACGCCGTTTGTGGTTTGTGATATACACTTTAATGAACGCGTAATTCTGTAGTCCTTAATTATTCATCGGAAAATCTTATATACATGGCACAATATTTCCTAGGTCTTTGTTATCGTCAAAATCTTTGTCATTGTCAAACGATTGCTCTGATATCACTTCCATTTCACGCCTGCCAACCGTGAAATACATATAATCGCCCATTGCACTTTTTCAAAAAAATATATCTTTTTTCAAACTGAATGATATCTTTGTTTATTCAACAGCAAGGAATCATCACATATACACCAAAATTCCGAACCATTCGTTACTTCAGAGACAAGAGACAAATGTATGTCTTAAGCAAATACGCAAAGGACAATCAGCTTTTAGTGGTTACCACAATAGGAAGCAAGCACTTTATCGGACGAGTTCAAGTACTTCCTGCATTAGTGTTTATTCACCGAAGGACTTCTGCATATCACCAGTCGATATGTAGATGAATTTCCCGTGTATTCCGTTTGACTCATAAAATAGTACACACACAAAGATGTGTGTCTAAATATGTTTAGCTCTTCATAGTACATTCACACACATGTTACACTGTAGTTTGCTTTGCACAAAACTTTGCTGGATAATCTTTGTCATCGTTCTTATTTAAAGTACTCTTTTACTGGGGCAAATGGAAAAAGGCATTTGCTTTTGTTACTACTTTACTGAACGTCGTCCTTAACTTCTTCCACTTCTTCTTGTTGTTCTTCTTCCTTTTCTTTACTTCTGGTGTTTAGCGGCTGGAAGACGAGGCTGATAAGGACTGTAATAATGATGGTGATGATCATGCTTATGAATAGGGCAACGGAAAGGAAGGCGGCTATGGGTACAAGGCATAGCAGAATAGTAAAAGTTACGTCTTTGGACATGAATAGTAGAACTAGACAAAACGGAAGGATAAAAATGAATAAGTACACTCTACAAAGTAGTCTAGATTTTCAATTGTTTTATAGTGTTATACTGTTCTTTATTCAATTCAAAGGAAGTGACTTGGAAAAGGCGTGTACTGTCATAATGTAGGAGTTTCTACAATCATAAGAAAATAGGAAGAAAAAAAAGGAAGTGCTTATTTTTTTTCCTTGTTGATGCAAGACTCATGCAATTCGAAGATAATTTCCATTCCTTTTTTCCATTCGATCTATTGTGTAGCAAGGATATTGTCGAGGTCGGAGGTAACAGTACATTTGTCTATATTGTTGTAAGGAGCCACTTGAATAAAAAAGTTTTGCAGAAACATCATAAATTTCCATCGTTAGTAGTTGTTTTCTATTGTTAGGTTTTCTTCGGTTTTCTCTTCACTTTTATGCAAGAGTAAGAACTTTTCAAGAAATCAACCTATGGAGATTTCAACATGGAAGATGAGAGGTCCATCAATGCCGAGGAAAAAACATGAATAAAGTTTTCATTGAGCAGAGAGATGTTGACAGCTAATGCAAGAATATCAATAGGTTTCTCGTCAAGTAATTTGATAAGGAGTTAAAATTATTCCTAAGGATTCACACAGATAATCCGATGTTAGATAATTTGTACTTTGGACCTTTTTCTAGCGGAAATTCCAATGCACATAAACCAATTTCAGTACACGTTGATATACATCCTTGTTTATTGATTTCTATCCTTTTGCCTTGCTACTTATTTTCATAACATTGCATTGCATAACGTGCTTTTGAATATGAGGACGCGATGTGTCAGAAGTGATTGAAAAGTTACAATTTCAAAAATTGATATACTGCCGGCAAAGGAAATAAAAGGGGAAACATATGAAAGTTTAAAGTGTTCCATGAGCTTGATAATTATTTTAGTATATATTTAATTTCCAATCAAGAGCGGAACATTTACTTTGGCATGTTTTGATATAGGTTTCTTTGGAGCCATGTGTGGCTTCATATTCACTAAGGGTCATCTTATCGTTGAAAACTTCAACGTTTATATAGTTTTGTATGCTTAGTCCGAAGCTTTTTTCAGAATCCACGTATAAATTACTTTTCATTTTGTCATTAGACGGATCAAGGCCTTGATGATGCTTCTGAAAAAATCAAGCCGTTGCATCAGAAACTGATTAATATGTTGCTCCTCTAGGCAGCCGAATCTGTAGCAGACTTGGAAATTGAAAGTATGTCCTGTTTTCGAACGCTTTAGTCCGTGTTTCGGAGGTCGAACTCACTTCGAATTCTAGTAAAAAGAAGCAACAAAAAAAGGTGGGAAAGTAGAAAAGAATGTAGAAAAGTGAACAAGTGAAGCAATTTCGTTTTCAAATTTTAAAATTTCAATTTTTAATTTTTTACGCTGGTTGAGAAATCTGTGTTTCTCTCGAAAGAACTCGTAGATTTATAAGTGCCACAGTCATATCCCATGGTTGTACAGTGAACAAAACGCAAAACAAATAATTTTGCGTTCATTTTGTTTGGACGCGTATTGAGTTGCACCCAAATTGCGCTTTGTGAATTCTGTCAGATCCTCCGGAATTTTTCAGGGTCCCATCGTTTCTCATGTAGATTTTGAGTGTACTGTGAACTGTAAGACGGACCTCAGAGAAAAGCATATATACGTATAATATATAATTGGGAGAAAAGCGAAGATACAATATAATATCAGCGATGTTTCAGGGCTGTATCTTCATCATGACCTCTGGAGTGTCTCATTCGATGATTTTTTTGGATAAAGAGCAGTCCAACTAGAGACGCTCTGCAAACTAAAAAAACTTCGTCATGCTCATCAAAAAGAAGATCTTTAGAAACTTTTTCCCACCAATTTTGGATATGTGACCATCAAATTCAAGAAAACGATAAAATACCTTGGCTGGATAGTCCACTAGGAGATGAGGTTCTGCAAGCGATTATAGGTTGCGTGGACGCGATCAGAGCAAGAGTTTCTGCATTAGACTGTCTGATTGTTAATGCTGAGAGACCAGTCTCAAGAAAGAAGTAATACTCCTTATAGGCATAATACTATAGACATAATACTCCTTATTATGAGTGCAAGAGAATTAGGATTGCAATACACCTCCAAGATTTCAGCTGTTAGTTGGGAGAGCTATTGGACATATCAACGGACTTCGTCTGCATAGTCCGTCGTCTCGGAGTCGACGTTGCCGATTATCTCAACAACGGTAACCATCAACTTATTGTGAAGGACCAGGAAGAGTCTTACCTGCACGGGATAGGAAAAGATAGATAAACTGATTCATGAGAAGAATGAAAAAACGACTCTCACTCTGTACCATAAATAGTAAACGAACGGGCAGTTAGAGCACGGCAAGAATGATAAGCATCTGACGCTACTTCTGATCGATCACGGTTGTTTGAAGTCTTATTTGTAAAGCATAATCTCATTATAAAACTATTTAACTTGAAAGTAAGCTAACTAACTGCTGTCTTGCGCAAGGAGGAAGATGTGTGACTGCCATACCTTCTTGATATGCAAAAGGATGCTATGGCACCGTATATACATACGTATATATATACATACATAGAAATCTTAGCCGAAAAGATGCCAAGTTAAAGCGCAATAATTTGTTGAACGGATATCAACAGAGCCTGAAGCCCCTTAAGCGGACCGATCAAGTGTTTTTTTCTTTACAAAGCCCGAGCAAGTTTTCAGTTCGCAGATTAGACTAAACTGTTTAGACCACGGAAATCTCCCAGTGAAAATATCCAAAGTCCATTCTTATAATGTTAACATTCGCACTGGTGTCCCTCAAAGATCAATACTAGGGATAATGACACCCAAACATAAATGCAACCAACAAGTAGCGCAGAGCATTTTAAGCAAATCAATATCATAAACATTCTTCTCCACATAATCCTTTGCGCGGGTGATCATAGCCTCATAACCTAAACAAACATCACATGGCCCGAAACTATCACCACACATGAAGCCATCACGATGCTAGCGCTACACGCAGAATCACTAAAAGTAAAAAAGTATACCGGAAAATTCCGTAGAATGACAATACCGAAAAACGCGGACTAATATGCTTCGAACTCTTGCTAAGGCCACATACCATCACCAGCTGAAATTGAATTACTCACAAAATACACCGACAATGTCCCTTTGGTACCAAGTAACTCTATAAAATACTTAGATGTGCTGTTTCATCACCAATCTCCAAAAAAAATTTAATTGTCACACCCATAGAGCCATTTAAAAAGCCTCTTGGGCTTCCACAGCCATAGTCCCCTGACTTTCTAACAAGTTAGTATTACGTCCAAGTTAGAATTAAACTTCTAAAGGATAAAACCCTCAACAGACCTTTTATTAGCTATTGCCCCACGAATAACCCCACAGTTGCAGAGGAGCTGCGCATTTTTGAGAGAAACGTATTGAGGTAGTATCTGTCCAAACATAGAAAGCCAAGCTGTCAAACTAACCGGTTAAATTGCTTAGTTGCGATCATCTGCTCTTGAGTAACCCTCTCAAAATTTTGTATCACAAGCTCTGAGTCTGTTTACAGACAGAAAAGGGTGACCGCGGCTAATTAAATCAACCGCTGTGAACTTCAAAATCGATCCCCTAGATCAATCCTGTCATCTAACGCAAAATACGGAGGCCTTGCAGACTCCTCATGTCAGCATTCCATCCAGATTCGATTATAAGCACCATACCAACACAAATAAAACAAGGACGAAGCTACACATCAAAGCTGGCACACAGCCGAAATACGTATGTGAATGATGGAAACTGAAGGGGAAAAATGGATCTTCGTTCGGCAAACAAATATAAAAAAAATATAAAAAATAAAAAAAAATAATAAAAAAGGATAAATAATTGTAAAAGATTTTTGTACTTCAATTTCAAAAAAAGTACTTCAATTTCAAGTCAAGAATCAGTTACGACCAGATCCATCAATCTGTCAGTGTCAAACATTAGACATACTCATATCGCATAATGAAAACCATGTACGTGTAACAGTCTGAATAAATATATCTATCTGTCTATCAGTTCTTGTCCATAATGCGGCCGGACAACACCTGACTATAGGAGACCACAAGTTGAAAAATCTGAATAACTTCGTGCATCTTGGAGCCAATCTGAATGAGAAAAATGCACTGAAAAAAAAGGATGGGATTGGATGCCAAAAACAAGGTGTATCGTTCCGTTCCTCCCATTTTAAGGTACGTATTTGTGTACAGACAATACAAACTTTGCACCTACAAATCATAAGTCAAGCCGGTGCTTCTGTAAGGAAGTACAGCATGGAGCCTGACGACTGAATCCGAAAAGCCAATGGACATATTTAAGGTAAAATGCTTCGAAAAGTCTACGAACCAATGATAAACGGCCCTGAATGGACACTACATTCCAAATATTGAATTGTATGAGTAATTTGACGAACCAATTGAATGTATTATCGTACGGCTATGCATACTGCAAGGAGCGGAACATCTAGAAAGAATAGAAGAAAACGGGCTGCAAAAAATGATATTGAAAGGTAGAGTATAGAAACGTCAAGCAAGAAGACGGAGAAGTTGATGGGGAAGACCACGATAAACACTGAAAACTGATGCTTGTTGGAAGTGATAATTAGAAATCGAGGTCGCACAACCCAGACGATTTGAAGAGGTAAATCCTGAGACCAAGGCCTGGTTCGGGCTGTCGAGCTGTGGTTAATGTTGATTATAAACGATCTATCTATCCGTTCATCTGTCTATTTATCTATTTAGCTATCCATCTATCTATTTATCAATTTATCAACCTAGCAAGCCTTTCTACCTAGAAAAATGTCTACCTATTTGTTTATCCATCTTTCTACCTTGGAAATAAAAAGAATTTGCACTGGGCCAAATCTGGAGAATTCGATGAATGGGGTAGGAGTCCGTAGACCAATCTGACCGACGGGAGAAGTGTTGGCCGGTGCGTTGTCATGGTGGAAGAACACTTTTTCTCAGCTAAATGAGACTTTTTTCTGTAATCTAGCATCAAATCCGCCCAATAATTCGGACGGATCAAAGAGCCCTTTGATGGTCTTTCGCTTCTCCGGGTAATCGATGCAGATCACACCTTGGAAATTCCAGAGAACGTTTGCCATCACCTTTCCAAACCAATATGACAGTCCTTGCCTTCTTCAGAGCACGTTCGTCGGGTAAAGCCTTATGTTTCGACTGTTTGTGGATCCACCAGATCCATGCTGTTTGTGGATCCAAACTCCTTTAGTTTGCGCTTAAACAGCGTCAAACACTGCTCTGAAGTGGTCTCACGGTTATACTTGCTGTACGCAGTGAGGAAATGCCATCCTTCATGCCGTCAGCTTGCTCGGGCCCAAAATTTTCCTTACTCCTCCGAGATGGTTGAGGCCTGTCTACGACTTAAGCTATAAGCTAAGACACTATCAAGTTACATAGACAAATCATTACTACCCAATCGTCTAGACGCTTCGTCTAGATTGAACCGAATGGGTACTAAATACCTTCAACCCCTCATTGCTTGAGTAGCTTTCTATTACCTTAAATATTGATAAAAAATAGATAATAATTTCAAAATATTTCAAAATAATTTCAACCAGCAAATCATTTATTTAGGAGCGTTTAAATATTTAACAGCTTTCTATTCCCGGATCAACCCAAATCTCCATCTTTTAGATAAAGAATAGAGAAGAGTATCTTTTAGAATATAAATCCTTAAATAATTGAGGAATGAATATGAGAACTTCCTGACATGAAAATGAACTCTGCTAAATCAAATTGGACAAAAACCCAATTAATTGTTATTGATTATTGAAAATTGATTTACATGTTATTGATTAAAGATAAACTGGACGATATTTTGTAAGTTTCAGTCCTTCACTGAAGATGAAACGAATCTGAAAAATTGTCAAATTTATTTGATTAATCCTTTTCTACAAGACTCTACGCCTTTCACTTTCTTCTAATCTAAACATTAAATATAAATTGTACTCATTAGTATTTATAGCAGCAATTTCGTTCGTCTAGACATAAATAATCCTTGCAATTTGTATTCAAAAGACCATAATAGATCTTATTTTCCATCAGCAACAGCAAAAACATCGGAAAAACCAAACCGCTTCACTGATGAAATTAATTAAATTAAATCAACTTGCAGCAGGAGCGTTCAGTTGTAATATCTTCCATTCGATGTTTACAGACAATCACACACCCGAATATTTGTAGTACATCATCCTGTCTCGGAACAAACCACCATTGCATGGTTGAGTATACCAAACAGTATCCTGAACCGAATTGAACGCAGCATTGCCCAGACATCTTACTAATAACTCAATAAATCACGCTAAAGCTCAATTTATGTTCTACAACAGCAATTAAAATAATTATTACATAGTCGAAGTAAAGTTCAGGGCATTTTGGGGCTTGTTCGATAATTGGTTTGGATCCTTCTCAGTTCGCTTGTCTACAACGAATTAATTAATTTACAGAAGAGATTTTCGACAGGTTTGAACTGGGGGAAGATATATGTGTTTTACCTGTGTGCACCTTAAATTTATATAAATTACGTAGGCAAGTGTTACAAGGGTTGAAACCTTTTGTGGGTGCTAAAATTTCAGAAACTTTCCGGGACACATTGTTTATTTTGATAGCACCCATATCAGCAGCTTGAACGTATCAAATTGAACGTTCGCTGTGATTCCAGGATCAGATATTTGAATTCAGCAACGAGGGATTTTGACACGACTTAAACTCCGCCGACTAAATCTAGATAAAAGATCCTACAACCAAGTGTAACTTATATTCCATTGTATGCACTCACTTCCTCGAAAACTTGTAATAGCTTCAATGAAATTTCAAACCATTCAAATAACTTCTAATGTTGCACACATACCACATTGTATAGCAATTAAGGAACGATTTAATTGCAACTTTACGACCCTGCAACAGAAATAATACTAGGTGGAAACTTTTGCGAGGCTCCCCCATTAACTTGAACTCACAACGAAAGTGAATGCAAGGATCTAATGGTTATGAGTTTAAGATCAGCTCTCGAAAGGAAGAGAGAGAGAGAATGTGTTTCAAGTAAAACGCCCACCCCCACAAAACGTGGAGCCGAAGAAAAACATGACGACCATACTGAATTACACAGAAGTCGTTTCCTTGAGAAAATTAGGAACACTGAAGACGCCAAGTTGAGTAAATGCAAGAGAAAATCACAAACTTGTTGGGTGCGAACTAATTTAATTTATCGTTTTTGTATGATTTTTCGCTTCTTATGAAAAACTATAAATGAAAAAGTTTATTTTAATTGAGTTGCACCAAGACATTCAATTCAAATTCCAAGTGGTCCTTGGTGGCGTTTGATAATAGAATACTAGAACAAAAGTCGAATGATGAATTGTCTTCCAATGAGACCAGAAGTTGAGTTACGAATTGTCCTTGTAACTGTTCAAGTCTTCTGTGCGGGTGAAGAATAAATTAAGAGAGTTTACAGACATTATTTACGTGCGAATGAATTTCAAATTGTCGTTTTTCAAAAAATCATGTTCAGCGACTGCGACGAGATGGGAAACGTAGACAATTATGATGAAAATAAGGCGAAGCAGATGGCTTACTAAATGATTGCACTAAAGTGAGCTGCGTTTTAACATAGTCCTTTGGCGTCAAACCAAGGCTAAATTGAACTCATAACAAGGCAAAAAAAAGAAGAAATAAGGACTTCCCGGCTGTTGCCATTTAAATCTTGAACAGAGTTCAACCGTTTGTTGAAAGAAGTGATGACTGCTAGATTTAATGCATGGACTCAAGACGAGAAAACAAAACTTACTCATGTCGAGAGGGACCCTGATTAACACTTGCCTTACGTAAAACGTTCTCTATTAACACTTCAAAAAACTCCCAATCTAATGAGATACGACCAAAATACGAAGAAATGTGGTCAGATTATTAGATTCAATGCATATTTGCGAGTTTTTAAAGTCGAAACAAGCAATCATCCTGTAAATGTATTTTGCCAGATCTGAGCATACCTAAAATCATTGTGCTGTTAATACTGCCGAAATTGGTAGGAACCGTAATTTATGGAAGTGAAATTCACCGTAAGCGTGCGATGTAGACGCAAATGTTTCGTCATTCTGTTGGAGCCGCTCTTAGGTAACGAACGTGGTTTTGATTGGTTTGCTGCGACTCTTTTAGTTTGTGTTGGTATAAACTCATAATTAGGCTTGATTTGTGAACGATAAGCATTGAATTTTTACTCGGTAATGTTCGCTCTCCCTGCAGAATTGTCACAAATGCTGTTCTTTCAAATTATAGCACTAGTGGGAAAGAAAAAAGACTTGAACTCAACCACAATTGCTGAAGCGGAAGTCATCTTGAAAGAGAAACGCTGTTACTAATCAGAAAAAGTAATTTGAGCGCTAATTTCGCTCAAATCTGTTGTTCATAACGGTGAATCTATATTGTCAAACAACAGCTTTAGACATTCTCGGGTGGCGAATTGTGGTCTGAAACTGAATATAACTCAAGGATTAAAGAGAAAACCAATAAATTTATGCTTATGTAATAGAAAATTCACATCTGCAGAATTAAAAAAACAATTGCACACAAACGGTGTTGATATTTCCTCGAGGAATGTAAGGCGCGAATTTTTCAAAACGGGTTTCAAGGCATGCAAGTCAAACAAAGGAGTGAAATTCCTTCCAAATATGCGGAAAAACACGCCTTGCGTAAACTGAGGGGCACCTAAATAACTCTATCGAAGAATGTAGCAAAGATCGTAATAAATTTCATCTCTACAAATATGGTCCACTTTTAATAATAAATCGTGTAACCAACTCTTTCAAAAAACTAAAACTGCAACTTCCAATTTTTGCACCGTTTTGTTTCCTTTTACTTAAGAATTGATTCAGTGATGAAAGTATTTTCACTAAGGTTAAAGAAACTATAGGTGAAAAAACACAGTACAAGAAGCATAGTATGTAAGAAGGAGGACAGCTGAAGCTTTTATCACCAAACGTATTCAACAAACTTTTGAGTATTTTGAGTGTCTGAATTATCATCCTGAGTTTTAAATGCGTTCACGGTCCTGCAAGGTATTTCTATTATTAAATGGCTGGCTTCAACAACTTGCGTAACCTAACCCTATTGGAATTGAATCCGAGACTGGTTTCCATGAACTCGAGACTGGTTCCCAAATCAGGGTTGTATTTTAATGCAGGATGGTGAACCTTGCCATAAAGCTTGATAGGATATCCGTTTTTCGGCCACAATTAAAAACCAGAAAATTTCTTTCCTAGCCAGGAAACATTCGCGATATGATTTTCCCAGGAATTTATTATAATGGCACTCAGGTCAAAAGGATGCATTATACTCTAATTGACGGTAACCAGTCGAAACAAAAGAGTTTAAGTTTACTGAACTACTGCATACCAAATATTAAAATATGATTTGTTAGTTGCTGTTTTTTTTTATACATATATTTTTTTTACTTTTGTACTGGTACATATGTGTATCCTTAAACCTGAAACCTGTTTGAGCTTAATGTGTTCACGTTCCTGATGGTAATTTTATTTGAACTAAAATAATAAATTAATATATTCCCTCTCATTTTTTGTCTAGAAAGAAATCACCCCTCTCGGGTTTTGTGCATAAAATCGCAATACACAAAAATATATATGTACTTGTGCACTTTCTATCTCTGTCTAAGAAAAGACGGCCGAGAGTGATAACGCTGCATGTAATATTGAAAGAGTTTACCAAAAGGGTAAACTCGATTAACGTGAAATAAAGGGCAGATTGTCTATTGTTGCTTGGTTGTGCTGTTGTTGAGCTGATGATGACAGCATGCGGTCAAAACATGTCCTTGGTAACAAAAAAGCAAGGCTTGGAGGACCCAAGAAACAACATAAAAATTTTGGCTAGCGGCAACGAATTGAAAGGGTAGGTGCCAGGGTGTCAGGGATATTTCCAGTTTTTAAATTTGTTATGCATAGGATAATATCGATTTTCATGACGGTTGTCAGCTGGGCTTTGTTGTATGAGTGCAAACGTTATTATATAGGATAAGCAAAAATTATATAGAATACGATAAAAAAGGGAAAACGTGGAGAAAATTTAAGAAAATTTCTATTGGAATGAAAAGGAAATTACAACTGTACGACCATGGTTCGAATTAGACAATGTCTAAATTAAGTGTCTAAAGATTGTATCTTTCAAAACGCAACGGTCTTCATTATTTCACTTTTTGAATATTTTTTGAATTATTTGACTTAAAATTTTGGTTAATTTTATTCGCGTGTTTCGAAAATTTTGCAGTATACTGGATTTCATTTCAGTTTTAAGAAATATGGAAAAATTGGACAACCTTGCGTTTGCAACGATGCAAACTTCAGATATTTGACCACCACCAACACCAGATACCTTCAGACGTCATAGGCAATGACGGTCAGGAATGACGCTGGAAACGTTTTAAGTTTTCTTGAATCATATCTGGAAATTTCTTTCAGACTTGAAAACAACGGGGACCATAAATTCATGTCTACTGTTATGAAACTGTTCGTTTCATACACGGACTATACCCGAAACTCATATCTCATGACATGAAACTCTTTGTTTCAGGAACTTAAAAGAGGGTTGAAATAATCGAAATACCCCGAAAGTGGTTCATAATTTCGTTTGGTTAACAAGTGGGCAAATATTTTTTAAATTTTCAGTCGAGATGCTTTAACATTACTAACCATCTGGAAGATCGGCGGCTTATACAGGAAAACAAAGTTTGAAGGGTATTAAGCAGTGAAAAGACCTGTGCTTTAGTATTCGAGTGGAACTTGGACCCTGCTCCAAACACACCCAAATATACTACATGCATTCCAAAGACAGGTTCTAAGGGGGACTGATCTGTATAAAATATTTGACGAAGCGGAGGTCTTAACGATGATAAGACTGTGGAAGGATACCAACAAGTACCTTACGGCGTACAACAGGTTACTGGGGGTAACTGGTACAGGGTACAACAGGTTACGAGTATTCTTAGGGCGAACCAAAGGGATAAGACTTGTGGGGAAGCCAAGAAAAATTTGGTCCTAATTTATCGACGAAGACAATTCTTCGCTGCTTGGATTTCAAAACTTGAGGACGCGGTCAACGAACCGATACATTTTAGCCCACTATTCGCGAGTGGCTCTAGAGTGTCTATAGCGTTACGAAAAAGAAGGAGTGTTCATTAAAACAAAGACATAGCAATCAATCTCTTTCCTGAAGAAAATAAGAAGGTTTCTGATGAAAAGGTTTCTTACTTCGAACCTTTACACAACTCCTTTGATAAGAAGAGTTAATGTAATTAGTCTAACGTATTACGTTTCAATGACTGATGACAATGGTAATCAACATTCTTGAAAATCTTAAAAACTTCAAATCTAAGGACTACGAAAAACAACTAGCTATAAATTCGCCTAATAATAAAATGTTTAGAGGTTGGGCTAAATCTATTCAAAATATGTCATCAAATACCTCAGGGATACTGACTTGTTCTCACATTGACTGATGGACTATACTCATCATTCTTCCTTCTATTTCATCTCAAATTGCATAACGCCAACAAACTAGATCACACAAGCACCAACTGTAAGGATATACAGAACACAAATTAGGACAAATGCTTGGTGTAGGTCTTCTTACTAGGAAATCTCCGAAACACTAAATACATGTGTACTATCATGATAAGCCAATGTAATGCAAAAACATAATGTTAACAAAATGAGTGATGCAATATGTTGCACAGGAAATCCGTAAGGATATACACATGCATGTATAACGTCGAAGAGAATGATTTAACATTGTGTTGTTGTTCAGTTGTTTGGCGTCGTTTCGGCTCACTGGCAGGTTGGTTTTGCGGAAGCTTGTGATGTGAAATTTAAATCCAATTGTATGACGATATGTCAGCTAAGGACACATTTGGTATTACAGTATAAATGGGATACAGAACGAGTTGCATGTCAGTTACATTATGTTGTTCTTTTTCAGCCCGTAGATGCATGTATGTTTGTTCAGTTTTTCGAATGATACATCCGATATTGCTGGTGGTACAGCTTAAACTAAGCGTTCACTTGTCTTTCATATAATTATAGGGAAAGTGTTCGTCTGCCACTTGTTTGGCGTGTGAACTATGGATATAATGACACACGAGCAACTTAAATGAATTTATAAGTGAATGAGATTTTACGTAGTTGTCCATTTGATTTACGGTTTCATGGATAATTTGCTTTAATAAGTTGCAGCACGTTCATGAATCGTAAATGATCCAAAAGGTGAGAATGCAAGAAGTAAGGCAACTTTCAAAAAGGATATATTATTTAAGTCATTGTGTACTTTAGCTACACATTGTCCAACAGTAACAACTATACAATGTGAATAAATATATGTTATATATGAATTCTTTATCCTGCATATGGTCCTTCAAATACTTCTCAATCGAATTTGAAGTTTTTTCAAAAGTCCTAAAAATATCGTGAAAGATTTCTGAAAAAAGTTCCTTATGAAAGGAATTCGGACAGATTAAAGTTCGGATGGCCTTATCCTACACAAGTGTTACGAATATCAACGCAAAAAAATTTGTTACTCTGCAGTTTGAAAGTGGATTGAAGCATTCGTTGTCGTTCTCCTGTTGATCTAATCTACTAAGATGGTTCCTGTGTATAAATTTTATGCTTAGGACCGATACTAACAGAAGAAATCATCATATATGCTCTTTTCAGAACCAAGAACCAATTTAGCATTATAGCAATCGTATCGGAATACTCGCCATCCGAGGATTTTCGAAGCCAATGTGGTTTGCCTTCTTCATGTTCTAAAGATAGTATTTAATTAGCCTGACACGAAAGGCTCTGGGTAGTTTTCGGACCTCCCAGGACTTCCCAGGCTTCCAGATTTCCCTTTCAGCAAGATGCTTTTGTTTGACAGCTTCTTTCTCCCCTCTCTCAGCGCATAGTCTTACAGCTACCCAGTATTGTGGAGGTTTACCAATGCTCACAGTTGTGGTGTTATTAGGACTCCGTTGCTTCCGTCGACAACTAACCGATGGTTAATTCCGCCAGGAGATGCATCAATTCTGGCACCGTACTCAAATCGCTCGCAAACGAACCTCTTTAAAGATTATATATCAATTCCATGAATCAAGTCTAGCCTTCATAGTTAAAGTCTCTCTATGTAAGCGAAATCGATATTAAACAAAAGTTGTATCCTGTGGTATGGGGGGGGGGGAGGGGTATTTCTACGATTCCACGTTGAATCAATGATCTCTATGTTTTGTCCCAGAGTCATAAGCTCCTGTACTGACTTGATCATTTTCAAGTGCAGTTACGTCTGATAAGAAAGGATCTAATTTAGCTGCTTGCAACCTAGTTGTAAGCCTGTATCAAAACAGATTTGCCATAATGGTCAGATACGTTGCAACCGACACCGCATGATATTTTCTGATTTCCTCCATCAGTTTTAGCGGTTGTTTAGATTCGAGAAAATATTTTGAGTTCAAGGCGGAACTCTGCTGCTTCTTCCATGCATTTATTGACTCTAGAATGAATTGCCTGTAACGAATTTCATCCTTTAAATAACTCCATTACCGATTGGCAAAGTCGTGATGTGGTCATACTTCCAACTAAGGATTATTTTTTTAAGATCCACTATAGGAGTTCAATCCTTTTGCAACTGGAAGATCCTGATAATTGAGTGACTGTAGAAATTTTCAATATAAGAAACATAGTCGTCCTGCTCTTTCACCTAAAATTTGAAGTCATTCGCCAAACTATCCTCCTGGGATCTTGCACACGCGGTGTTAACCCAGAATTTTTTCCATTGATCTCTTTTATTCTTCCTAGGTCCGCCATTCCTCTCGTATTTGTCTGAGAGCACTGGACTTCAGTTTTAATCACTATTGGTGTTATTGGTTGACAAGGACGAATCCCTCTTGAACTGTAAACGTTGACAGTCCTCTTGGGGAATGTTTTGATTGTACCGTGGATTAATTTCTTTTTTTGTTATTGCGAGCAATTTTGACAAATTGTTACAGTTCTTTGAGTGAAGACATTTGTGCATGTAATGCGACCATAATTCGGTTACTTACATTAGAAGATCTTGCTCAGACTGCTCAGGCTTACAAGCGTTGAAGACACTTCTTATTAGGGATGGAACAAGACAGCAGGAGTTCAACGTGTCCAAGAATAATAAAATTGCGCACTTCGACCATAGAAAAATGTGTTGTAAGATTATGATAATTCCAAAAACCGTGAAGTGAAGGATTTTTCGATCAGATGAATAAAAAGGATATTCAATCCGTGTGTAGAAAGACTACCGAAAAAATGTAGAACAGGCCCTATCAAATAATGGAAGGGTTTTGTTAAAAGGCAGCGAATTAATCTTGAAATAAATTCTACCATTGGGTATACATTATATGATTACACATTATAGTATGCATTTCCTTGGACCATCGATTAGTTGGAAGGAGATCTTCATTTCAGCTTGGCAATGATTCTAGGTACGCATAGACATGATGCGACAACTCTTTAAAGCATTTTTAATGGAATACAGTGTAAAGCTTTATTGGAGCGCTTGGAGGCATCGGGGATGGATGGATCTCTTTTGTAGCACTTCCTTCCTCTCCCGTCATTCCCGTTAGAGAAGAGATACCCATAATGCGAAGGCGCCTCTAGGCGTAGGAACACGAGGCCTAGCCCGAAGTAATGTGTCAAACGGTTCCAGGCTACGTTCTCAGGTTGACAGGGGAGGTGTTTAGTAGGTAGTCCAAAAGCATTTTGCGTCTGGGAGTCCCACACTCAGGGCGTAAACAGCCTTCACCTCCCTACCACAAAAAAAAATGAAATACAATGTTCATGTTCTTTGACATGGCATTCCTCATTTTATCCTTAATTCATCCAAACTATATTTATTTTTGATTTAATAAATTTCAGTTCATCATATTCACATTTTTCTCGATTAACATTGTAGATACTTCCTTGGAAAAATCGTGCAAAACGAAACCGTGTAAAACGGGATACAGAGTTCATACAAAGTAGACGGATGTGTTCGGTTTACCTGAAAACCCTGTAAAAAATCGTGCAAAAAGATACCATGTAAATCGAGACGCAGAGTTCGGATTGGTGTTCAATTCACCAGAAAACCGTGTACATCTATCCAAAAGACAAAGCAAGTCGAAGAAATGTTCATTATAATCTTGGGAAATGAGATGAGGATTGAGGAACAAAGAGAGGATAGGTTCATTAAGTTTCAATTCGATTCAATTTGTTTTTGAAAACAATAAGCGTAAACATTACGAATATTCCTTTCAAATAAAAATACTTAAAACAATATTCTGTACCAATAAAAAACGCAATAGAATTCAAACATTATAACTACAACTTAATGACATAAATTGAAATCAGCGTTTGCTCTACTTCTGAACTTTTTCTTTTACGAAACGAAAACGTTCTCCTCCTTTTCTTTTACAAAAAGTTACATTCTTCAATTTTGTTTTTTATTTTTGTATTTTACCCGCCATTTACGCCATTTACACTTATTTTCAACTCTTTCAGCTACGGTGGGGGGAATCGTTATCCAAACAGGAAAACAATTTGCTACGATAGTTCGAATGACGCTTTGTGCATCAACAGTTTCGCATTAAGGGTTTTTTTTTAGAAAATAGAGGGGGATCTATTGCAGAGGATGTTTTAGCTTTCTGTAAAGCAGCTCTTGAATGCGGATTACATTTTAAACGGTGGTGAAAATGGACGTCCAAGTATTTTATTGAGTTATTTAGGGAAACCGTCTGTATGCCCTTTCCCCTGGCGTCACAAAAACATATTATTTGAAATTTTATTATGTTTATGCTCTGAGTCCATTTTTCCAGACATTTCTGTGCTCTTCCTATGTGCTCTATATGATTCCTGAGAGAGCTGTACTCGAAAAGATATCGATAGCTAGTAACAAAATATCGTCTAACCAAAACATTACTTGGTAACTACGCGTTGCCAGTGTTATATGTGGTTTCAAGATTAAAGTATAAATCGTGTATGGAGAAATTGAATAATGTCGGTCCTAATGTGGAGTCTTGTGGCACTCCAGAGTGCACTCGTATATTATCAGATCTCTCGTTGGCGATTCTAATGACCAGTGTCCTTTCGTTTAAGTAATTAAGCAATAATTCGACTCGATGATTTTAGCAATTGTGATGAACTAACTTGTAAAGAAACCCTCTTGACCACGCCAAGTTGAAGGCCTTCTTGTTTATCAAAAGTTGATTTACTTTGGATGGCACAAAACCAATGTTTAATGTTTTCTTTCTTTGGTGAGTATTCTTACGTATTTCTTCATAATGACTGAGCGCATTTATTAATGTTCTTTGAAATTTCAATTCTTTCTCTGATCTCACGATCTCTGTTCCAAAAATAAGTATGATGCTCTATACTTAACCCTTCAGCGATTACTTTTCCACAAAATTTTTCAGCTGTATTATTGTCATCGTCAGCGCAACATCAACTATCAACGTTATCTAGTCTTTTGTCGTTATAATTCCACGAAATCGCCACCTGAAATTTCCTCATCTTCTTTCTGAGATTTCTCAGAATTTCTTTGAGATTTCTTTTTCAATATCTGTAGATATTGAAGTCTTGATATTGGCACAGATATTTGCAATTGAACTCACGTTTCTTTCTGCTATTACCTTGGGCCATATGATTATCCAAGAAGAATTCAACGTAGATTTATTATTTTTTAATAATAAAAATTTGTAAGAAAATTATCCCTTGATCTTGAGATTGAATTACTGGAGTTTTTTGAGCGGGAAAAACTCCATTTGTACATTTGGATGTTACAAGTTCATTGGAGGCCTTGGTGGAAGTCCAGAAAGAATAAAATTACATAACCACAAACGTTTTTTCTGGTAAATAATTTCTTTTTTTTTCTTGAAAACTTGTGGTTTCAGCTACGAAACAATCTTTTCAACGCATGCAGCCTTTGAGATCAGTAAAGGATAATTTTGTAATTTGTTAGTAAAGAATTCGAAATACGATCCTTAGTTGCTTTAAATTCTCCGGCTCATCTCTCAGATCTTGACGAATAACATTTTTTTTTTAATTTTTATTGCTGAATAACCCGGTTCCATCAGCATTAAATACTTTTTCAGGAACGTAAGAGTTTTCTTCAATAATTTTTGCCCCTTTTGCCACTTTTGCCGGATATTTTTTGGCAGATTACTTATCATCGGAGGCAACCCATCGTTTAAGATGGATTTTATATAGGTTGTGTCTTTTTTGAAGTTTTCAAAGCATCCCTTGCTTCTGTAGTAGATGAAATTTGTCGCTTTTGTCGCTTAAAATGTTAAGCGCTTTGCGTCTTATCTCTTTGTCTCTTAAGACTTTGTGTCTTTTTAAAAACCGTGTTCAAATGAAACCACGTAATTCCAGTGTCGTCGAAATCAGGTGGCTAATAGTGTATATAAAAATTATATATGGTTGAAATTATAAAATTTTCTTATCACATTTGATCTGGATATTCTGGCCCTGAAATACGCACAATTTTTCCAAATTTATGGCACCATTCAACGATAAACAATTTATAAAACTAAGAACCAGTACTGATGGAAAATTTGGTCTTCAGCTCAAATGATTGATAAAACTCCAATTTCATTCAGGATATGAGTGAGATGAGTGAGATGAGTGAGTGATATGAATGAGATCCAGCAATCAATTAGTTGAAATAAAGACTAAAGACCCTCATGGGCATTAAACTTTGAATTAGTTTAGAAAAAGGAAATCAAGTTTTACCTGACCATCGTCCCCAATGTGACAAGACGAATTTAAAAAAGAGAATCAATCAAAAAATACAGAAACTATAGCTCTATTTCTTATCCAACCAGATATCAACATCTGATATAGAAATATTTAAACAAATTTAAGTTAGCAATTGTTAAATTTTAAATGGTAACTTTTCCATTCAATTCAAAACGTTTAAAGGTACCTTCGTGTTATCGATTTAACTCATATCAGCGAACTCTTCATACAAAATATTCTCAGAAATTTTCAAAGGATTGCGTTACGTTCGCAGGAAAAATTATTGTACAATTTTCCAAAGGAGATAAGTTTCATTCGCGGAAGACGCCGTTTATAGATAAGCAATCTGAAATCAGTGTGGATGCATTAAAGTCAATTTAAGTTTACAAAACATTAAATTTTCAATTTAAATGTTTTCACTAAATTTCAACAGTGGAAGTGTTAAACTAAACTTTTACCGCGGAAATGCGTTTTGATGATTTTCAACGGAAATTGATGCTTGTTTGCAACCAAATACTTCTAAATTTATTTTGTATGTTCTTCGTAAGGTTTCATTGATGGTAAATGAGGAAAGTTTTGAGTATAGTGAACACAACCTAGACAAAAGACGATTCGTGCATTAAGGACATTCAGCCTACACAGCGAGACATGTGCTTAGGATACCTTTTTGCTTTTTCCATATGCATCATGTGAACCATTTTAAAAGACAATAGGCAAAACTTGGTAATACGCGAAACTAGGACTGTTGACCACACTTCTAAGCAACTTTTCCGTCGCCTCATCAGCACCCGAAGCCACTCAGATCCTTATTTTGAACACAACGCACCGTGACGAAACCACCAACTACCGTTAACACTCAGAAAAAAATCTAAAATCAATCGTATCTGGAAGGTTAACTTGTTTTCATACTTTTTTGACAGATGAACTTGCATTACCAAAACTAGAAGTAGGACATCAATATGAACCCATTGTGAAATGCATTTTGACACTATTTTTGAAGCTTGTTTCCATACACTAAGACCTACATAAACAATAACATGAGGAAATTCTTCTTTACAATATACACTCAGCAGAAAAAGTCGACTTAGTTATTTAGAATGCACAAAAATTGATAAGTTAAAACCAATATTGAATATTTTTTACGTACATATATGCGACACTTTCTAAGGATTACTTCTAGAAATTTTTTTTTGGACAAAGGAAACTTTTTATCTCAAAAAAAAAACAGTCGTATAACGCGAGCTGCTTCTGTCAAAAAGCATCTCTATAAGCCGCCCGAGTTCTGGAATAGCGTCATGTTTTCATATGAAAGTAAATCCTGTATTTTTGGTGTCAAAGTAAGGAAGAATGTACGGCAAAAAAAGGAAAGCCGGTCAAAGTAAAATAATCTAGGGCCTACTGTGAAACATACAGCAGCCCCCAAATTCGATTGGGACGTGAAGAATGTCTTCACCCAAAGTGAAGGCATCTCAGCAGCAACAGGCTTCTACCTTACTCCCGAAACGCCTCGAATGTTATCTTTAAAACCAAACCTAGAACTTTTCATCACATTGCATCGGACTATGCGCCTATTTTTTTGCCAATTGACGCCTTCGGTTGGATAAGTTGTTGTGAAAGTTATCCGTCTCCTCTCTGGATCAACTAGTCATCAAAGAATTCTTTCCCCGACAAAAGAATAAGCCAAGCGAAATGTGCCACACAATATCGTTTGTTAATTGATAATGTCAGTGCACCCTCCAGACTTTTTGGAGAGAGTATTCCAATCCCCTTATAGCAAAGAAGAGAGCTACGTTCGTTTACTCAACGTCTGCAAAAAAAGAAACATTATGGACGAAAAAAATTTCGGGTTCACTGAAGGATTAACAAATTATATGGATGCTCGTTGAAAAACCACCCGATTCAAGTATTCAATATTTATATTTGCAATAAAGAATTCACTCTGGGATTCCTCTAGCTTTGATCACGCCATTTTGAACAAGTATGCCCCAGTTACGGACCAAGGAAAAGAATACAGTTCTCAAAGCACAGAATAATATGACACTAAATAGCAAAAATCATTCGCAATAAGACCAGGTAGCAACAATGCGCCCGCAGAAGTTTCCCGAAAACCCGGAACCGAATCAAAGCAGCATATGTCTCGCCTTATTTCCAAATTTATTTCCTCGGCACAATCGTACTAATTTGAGCCTTTTAAGTAAGCCGGAACATGCTCAAGTTGGCTAAAAATTTTCATTTACTGAGTTATAGTTTCATCCCGGTTGATTGACGAAAAAGCTTCTTCATGTTTGACGCAAAACTGATAACTAGATTATCTCTAGGAAAGAACAGTTGATGAAATCCAGATGCTTAACCCTGAATAGAATTTTTCTCAAGAACTTCACCGTCTTTGTTTTGTTTAGTGGATTATTTTTTCACATTTCGTACCAAGGCTGTTTTCCAGAGTTATTCTGGATTTACGATAATACCCAGGCTGTCAAAAATAAGCCATTCCTCAAACTTACTAAAGAGAGAGAGTGGGCTTAAAAACGGAGAAGAGTTGATTTTAATTAAATAGTGCAACATGTCTAGAATTTCACTCTAAATTCTCAATCGACCAGAGCCTAAGAAAAAGATCCTTTGACGTTTCCAATCGGTGTTTGCCGGTGCTGGTGTTTCTCGCTTGCTTTAACTTTACAAAGGCGAATTTCTGTCACTCCAATAGTTTGAAATAGTTATTGTAGTTGTTTGTTGCTGACGTTGTTGAAAGTGCTCCAGCAACGGCTAATCAACGCTGGAATAGACCAAAAAAAGGAAAATATCGTTTGTATTGTTGATAGATCTCTAAAAATTGAATTTAAGTTAAGTTTTCCCAATACTGTAAACTTTTTTGAATTGCTATTAAATAGCCAATGAAAATGGAGAAGATAAAGTCTGTAACAGTAAAGTTGAATTGAAACCGTGAAGAAAATTTGTTCTAGGGTTGGAAATCCTGGTTGAGTGGAAAGAATATCACCCTAGACATGTTTTGCTGTGTCAAAATATTGGTGAATTAATAGAATATTAGACTCAGGACTCACTGGAGGGAGAAAAATCAGTGGCTTAAATTGTTGTTTCTTGTTAAATCCACGCACTATTTCCGTGATATGTGATACAATGAAACAAATGAATCTATCAAAACAGTTGCCGAAGGACTTTTTTCAGTTGCAAGAGAGAATAAATAATTAAGGAGCGAAGAGAACGGTGCTGCAGGCACTACAGATCTTAATGTATCAGGCGATGACACTTAGAAAAAGCGCGGTCTGCTCGTTTTGTAAGTTATGTGAAGCTTGGAAAAAACACATTAGGGTTTGAAAAACAAAATGGGATCGTATGAAAATCTTAGCAATCGTTGTATTTTTTCAACGCTGTTTTGACAAATATCGCATTTTGGAAGCAAATGACATTGACATCGAGAACACTAAAACACATTTCGAAATTCGAAAGAAAAAAACGTAGGCCAGGAATATAATTCAAATTAAAAAACTCTCTCTGGTATAAATCTATATCCGGCATAAACCTGCTTTAATTAAGCCCTACAAGCCCACCTAATCCCTTAAACAGTCCTACGTCCAACGATTCTTCGAAGGACAGTATAAAGGTGGTCGCAGTGGTCGTTTTTTTTCGCATTTTTGGTGGCCATTGTTGAGCATTCTTCGTTGAAATGATTTTAGTTGTTGATTCTTTCAAGATGTTACACAATGTAATTCACGTAGGATTTCAATCCTGGAGTTTTGCTGCTAGGGCGCCAGTTTTAAGCGTTTTCGACAGCAGATATAACACTCTAAACAATCAGATGACAGATCAATTACATTGACGTTTGACAGTCACTTCCGTTTCACAGTCACTTCCGTTTGACAGTTCAGGACATGCATGCGGGATAAAACTGATATCAATGCAGCCGAAATTTATATAAATAAATACAAGTGCAGCTGGACGGCGGTTTATAATTCAAACATTACGTTAGCAATTGTTATGCTTAAGTGATTATGATTATATTATAATTCATATTCATTTATACGAGCTGTGTTCAAAAAATACCCACGATTTACGTTTTTTGAAAAAAATATTTATTTATTCATTTACATCGATGTTATCCCTTCAAAGTAGTCCCCACTAGATATTATGTACTTATGCCAGCGCTTTTTCCAATCATGAAAACACTTATGGAACTCGATCTTTGGGATAGCTTTGAGCTCTTTCAGCGACGCGCTTTTAATGTCATCTATGCTTGTGAAACGACGACCCTTTAAGGTTTTTTTTTTATTTTTGGAAAAAGGAAAATGTCACAAGGGGCCATGTCTGGCGAATATGGAGGTTGGGGCATCATCACAGTGTTATTTTTTGCCGAAAAATCATGAACAAGCAATGATGTGTGAGCAGGTGCTTTATCGTGATGCAAAAGCCATGAATTGTTTTGCCACAAATCCGGACGTTTTCTTCGCACTGCTTCTCGCAAACGGCGTTGAATTTGTAGATAGTGCTCTTTATTGATCGTTTGACCATGTGGCAAGAATTCATGATGTACTATGCCATTAAAATCAAAGAACACAGTAAGTATAACCTTGACGTTCGACCGTACTTGCCGAGCCTTTTTAGGTCTTGGAGAGCCAGAATTCCTCCACTGGGACGATTGAGCCTTCGTTTCGACGTCATATCCGTACACCCATGTTTCGTCACTTGCTATAACTCTTTTGAGCAAATCTGAGTCGACGTTGACTTCATTTAGTGATTCCTGAGCAACTTCAATTCGCCGCTGTTTTTGTTCAAAATTCAACAACTTTGGGACAAATTTCGCTGCCACGCGTTTCATACCCAAAATGTTCGCAAAAATGTCATGACATGAGCCAATCGATATGCCAACATCATCAGCGACTTCTCTGATTGTGGTTCGGCGATCATTCATAATCATTGCCTTCACTTTTTCCACGTTTTCATCTGTTGTTGATGTGCTGGGGCGTCCGGGGCGTTCGTTATCTTCAACGTCTTCACGGCCATCTTGGAAACGCTTATACCACTCGTAAACACTTGTTTTTTTTTTCCATAGCGCACTCATCATAGGCCTATGTTAACATTTTACACACTTTGTTAAACTTTATTTAATTTTTTACGCAAAACTTCATGCAAATTCTCTGATCCATTTTTTCTAACAAACGAAAATCGCCGAGCACATGAAAACACGTGGAACCTTAGCGGCAGCCACAGATAAAGTAAACCATGAATACTGGTGAAAATTGTGACACACTTCAAAGGCATGTATACCAACACAATCGGACTCTCCAAACCCGCGAAATTTAAATATTCCGGGTATTTTTGGAACACATCTTGTAAAGAACAAGTTCAATAAATTTTGAATTACAATTGCAATAAAGTATCAACTCTTTATTGCGGATGGAAAAGTGCCCAAAATTCTTTTGGTATCATTGTCTTCGTGCAAGTTTTTATTACCCATCATAAAATTTAAAAAAAAATAAAACGCCAAAGTATAGCAGAAAATTCGCTAACATCTCAAGTCAACCCTACCAATAAATTTCTGCGTTCTTTCGAAAAATATTTTCTGAACAGTATTTGATTAATGGTTTGGATTTCCCTTTGAATAGAAACATACGGGTAGCTTTCCGGACTGGAAACAGAATGAGGGTACCTTTAGAAAAAACAATAGAATAGAATAGAAAACAAAAGGATTTATATCATGAAGCAATCAATACTAAGTTCAATCGCAGTATTGTCTTCTAGGAATTAGGTATTCGAAACCATTAAGTTTTTGCCACCAAAAAGTGAAGTTGCAAATGAGGTCCTTGAGGGAAATTTTCGGTTTGGCTTTTTCCTTTGATGCTATGGTTTTCATGTAGAAAGTATATTTTTGTGGTTCCTTTCATTTATTAATTTTCGATACATGGATCAACTTTACAAAAACTCTAACATGATATGTCGACAAGTAGACTTAGCTGATGGTATTCCTTGTCAGAGTTTGTTTCCAACTTGTCCGGGTTCGTTTGTAGAGCTAGTATAGAAAAGACGTTCCGACTTCCGCTATCCGGATGACGAGGGCAAGTTATATGGGCTCTGATCTGATATCTTCCAGGTTCATCATTATGGGGATACCTGTCCTTCCATGGTTGTCCTCCAGTTTTGTTTCTGAAGTTCCCATTGATAGTCGTTCGATGTTCGCTGTTGACTATTAACTGAATGCCTCACTTTACCTTATCGCTTAGGTAGTCCTATTTCAGTCAAAATATATCTAGTCGTAATGTTGGAGTGCCGTTATAGTCTTGCTATCTATTTGTTGCTGTGCTTTGCTAATATCTCTACGACCTGTTTAACTTTTTGATCTCTTAGAAGGACATTTTGATCTCTTAGAAGGACATCGGCCTTTATGAACTAAGTTTTTTGTGTTAAAATTGAGCTTGCTTTTTTTATTAAGCTGCCAGAGGATTTTTCCGTAGATCAGTCATGATTTCTCCTTCTTTTTAAGGACGTGTGCTTTCAACGCTAATCTTCTGTCTTCTGTGTCTTTTACTTCGCCGACTAATTTAACGGATTTGTTCCTTCTTTTGATTGGTTTCCTCTGCCTAAATGATTGAAGCTAATTTGCTCCGTTGTCCTTCCACTATACTTGTCAAAATCAAGCAGTGAAATTTTTCTTTCCAGTCAGTTATGTTGCCCAGCTAGTCTTTGATCACTCTATTGGCAGAAGTGTGAAGATAAGTGCTGTATCACTTGCAAATTTGGCTGCAGTGTCCCTGTCTATTAGGAGATCCACTGTGTATAGGAGGTAAACCACAGGTCGTAGCAAGCTTCCTTTGGGTTCTTCCGCACAATTTTGATAGATTTGAAATTTCCTTTTGTCTAAATCTCGAAGAATCTAAAGTTTGCATCGTTGCAAATGCAACGATCTCGATTTTTTTCACTTTTCGAAAGTTTTTTTGGCATAATTTGACATAAAAATTTTTAAAAATTTTACGCGCATTTTTGACTTTTCTGCACTCTACAAGGTTTTCATTCAGTTTAAACATCTGCTGAAAAGGAATAGATAAAAAAATTGACAGCGTCGCGTTTGCAATGATGCAAACTTCAGACGCCTAAATCTAGTTGCGAACGATATTGTAGAAGTTGGTTGGGAGTAATTTTTTCCATTTTTATTAGCATGTATTTGCTATTGACTTTGTCAAATAGTTGAGATATGTCGAGGAATAGCCTTAAGCGATACTGCTTGTTTTCCGTTGCGTTTTTTGACATTTTCCGAGATCAATTACCTGATCTATGTTTTCTGAAACCGAATTGAAGCCTGACTGCGATGATGCCGTTGCTGTCTATGTCAGTTTTGAGTTTGCCCAGCAACAAATTTTCGAATAATTTCCAGAGAATGGGAAGTAGACTTATAGATTTCAAGGTCTCCAGCTTGAATGAATCATTTCAGGGTTTTGGGATACAAAAAATGGTTGATAGTCTCCATTGTTTTGGGTTTTAGTCAAAGCGGAGGATAGTATTGAATATAAATGCTATTCCAACATTCCGACGAAGAGGCAACGCTGTTACGAGAGACTTTGGCGAGGCTTGGAGCTTTTTAAGTAAAAATATGTAAATATAACATTTGCAGCATACCATTCCGTCATTACTACAAAACGATCAAATTTTTAATCAACTTTATTATATCTTTCAACTCTATATTTTCTTTTATAACTCGATTTCTGTATTACTGAACTAATTACATTCACGAAACTGGAATAGAAAACCCCTTTAAAAAATTTAAATTACACTTATATCCTGTTTGAGCGTCAAGTTGTTTATTTAGGACACATTTACTGCATTTTACAGGATATTTGTGGGGTGTAAACTCTAAAACTAATGATAAACGCAGTAACTAGAGCTTAGTATTAGCAATATTTTAGTCAGTTATGCAATGAATTTTACTATGCCACATAATACCCTCGGAAATTCTAACCATAAACTCATACTTCCCTCAAAAATGAAATATTTCACCCGTAAATCAACATGTGTGATTACAATAACGGCATTTTCTACCAATTAAACCCATCTAATGGGATTTTTAGTTTGAAACTAAAGTGGTCCATATTTAGATATGTGGGCTATAAGCGGATATGTAACACATATGTGCAATATAACAAGCAGATGGATGTTATTAGGCTATGGGGCCATGATAGTTCGGTCTAGCAGTTGAAATAACATCCGTAAAGCATCACCATCCAATATTAGCTGTTCATGTGTGTTACCTATGTACAGTACACACACCCAAGCCCAGAGCGTTTGGAACTATAGATGCAAACGTGAATTCCTTGGTAATCCGCTATCATCCGTAGGGGGCGGATATTGCTATTTAAATGTAGTTCACGTTGACCAAATGGATTCCATTCCAGCTCGAAAAAAAGAAGATTGAAAATGCTCATACGACTTCCCAGCCACACTCCAATCTTTTTGGGTGTCATCAACTCTGCGCCTACAAGTCCGCTCCCCCATTTGGATTTAAATCGGAATCTCTGTTTGAAGTGAAGCGCTCCAGCTACACATGTCCAGTAAATTGAATCTTTTTTATGATCCCGAATTTTTGGGACCCATGGAAGTGCGTTCGTGCCTCGTCCGTAATAGACTAAAAATATTCATTGTCATTAAATTAATCCGTTGCCTATGCTGGCGTGACACGAGTCAAATCCAACAGGATTGTTGCATATGAACTGCGATGGGGGATGATGCTCTGATGATTTCATTAAAATCATGTGAAGCGAATTAAGATAGGAATGAGAACGAATGAGGAATTACGATTTGAACACATCGCGAAGAAATCTCTGAATAGAATCCGTAAAAGACGTTCTTAACCAGATAAGTTCCTACCGACTATACATACATGGATGTGAGCTAGATCCTCACATCAAATGACTAATGTTAACTCGTTCCTCGAGAAGTTCTGCTCATCACAAGCGGAAGCAAGAACCGTGCAATGCTTTATGGCGCTCGTTATTGGCGAATTCATACGAAGACAATATAAATTAGTTAAAATGAAGAAGAGCGCATCAATGCTTGAGGCTTCTTAAAGACTTCGACTCGAGATGGCTATTAAGGATTTAAAGGAGTCATTACTATCAAGCAGCTCTTACATCAAGCTCTCCAGCAATCCCAGAAAAGAGGGACAACTGTAGCAAGAACATAAGCCATGGAACCAACCTGAAATTGGAACAACGCTCGCTTAGCTTTGTGCATCATCCCATTCGTCCTTCCGAAATAAAATCTAGCTTGTACTTCTAACGCTTCAATTTCTATGATGTCTATTTTATTTCGAGTCACTTACGATGAATCGACAAGGATCTCTCGGGTGTTTTGTGTTTGATGAAATACAGATGCTGTGGAGCTCCCGAAGCGATATACACAATTATATATGCAGACATCTAAGGAGCGTGTATAGATTGCACACGCAGGCAGGCAGCCATATATGACGGGAATGGTGGACACGGACAAAACGCACAAGCTTTCGGGGATTAAAAGTATTAGTTGGGTTTGAGCCCGTTATCATCTCTCAAGTGCCTTCCGATAGCATGACTCGCAGGCAAATAAGAGTTCTGTGTAATAAGAGACAAGGATTTGTGGGAGGATAACGAAACGATATTAGGGTTTTAGTCATGCGGACAAAGTGTATGTCATTAGGATAATGAATGAATGATTAATACAGGAAAAGGACCACTTTCGCTAGTGAGTTGGCCGTGATTTGGGGAAACAACAACGCTAAGCGGATTGTTTGTCAGGAGCAGTTTGTTAGTTAAGTGTACATTAAATACCAAACGTAGGGTGAGACAAAAGATGTTAATAGCACTTGTAGAGTCTTGGTACATGCCCTGAATATCTTATTTGCTGACGATGTTCAACGAGAGCGAATATTTGCTTAATGAATAATAGCGAGGACGGTTCCAGGCATCGCCTGATAGGTAAATGTCATTTTAATAAGATAATCATTACGGATGACGCTGGCTCGAAGGACTAAAGTGAGTTATACATGCTTCGTTTGTATGTAGAGTGATTTATTGGGAATCATGCAAAAAGGAAGCAATAATTCCGTGCTCGAGGAGTGCTTCAAGTTGGATATTATCTTACAAAGCATATCTCATTAGAGTAATGATGTTCAGCGTAGCTGAGTTGAACAAATCAAGTTGCTGTCATGAGTTAATAAACTTCTTCGTCAAGATGATATTGTTGGTATCATCGAACAAAACAAAAAGAATTAGCGAAAATTACATTAATGTTTTACTAGAACACGGTACTGCGAATTGTAGAAAATAGATAAATCATCATGAAATATCCTGTCTATCATTTTAAGGCTATCGACTAGTTTAACTCTTGGCGTAATCAGCCACATAACGTACCTATTCGCTGCCGATACCATCGTATTCCTGGGATGGTCCGCGTATAGGACCATCTTCATTCGGTAATTTCCAAGGACACACGATAGTTTTAACGCGCAGCCTACCACTGCAACAATAATAAACAATTCCTTCAATTTCTAAAATTTCATACGAAAGAAACATTTCACAATAGTGTAGGGAAACATGCACAACTTTCACAACAAAAGGATGCTAATAGTTTGCCAATTACATATCAATTTTGATTGTTGAAGCCATTTTTCTCATTTACTATCAAATAACGGTATGAAAGGATATTTACTCAGCCCACACTAAACGCATCATTCTTCCACCTATTTCAATAGCTCATGATATGTTTTCTGAGAAAATTTGAGGAAAACTGAGGTAATTTTCCTCAGTTTTCCATCCAACAAGTCGTGCATTCATTAAGGATATGAATACATAAATTTTATTTAGATTGTGTTTGTATTTAGACGCAATTCATGTAAAAAATCGATTCGAAAGCGTATTCGCTACATGGGAATAAATAAGTGTTATTAAAATACAATTAAGCTCCAAAAGCTAGCCACCGCGATCTCACCACTCAACTACGTTATTTACTTTACAAGCTCTCGACTTTGCAAAGCTCGTTTTAACTGCTATATGGAGTGTTTCTATCTCTTTTTTCGCGAGGGTCTTTCCCTGAGTGCTTTTTGCCCGTTACGCTATGATCTGTATATTTTTGCGAGTTTTTCAGTATCCGTGATTATATATGTGATGAGAACAAAAAAACGGATTCTAGATCCAATCACATTGACTGAGTATGCGGCTAGGGTTCGTTATCAAGAACTTGAGGCCAAGCAATATTACATGCAGTGACACAAAAAACTGAAAAAAGTTAGCGTATCACCACTGACAGGAAAATTACTGGCAACTGCTCGATACAATACCGCGAGCATCTTTTCTATGGAATGGGAAGACAAGGATGTAACTTGGGGTAACACTCTAGCTTGGGGTTAAGACCGGGAAAATTGACTGAAGTGTTTCTATTGTTGGCAAACAACCTTCAATGAATATTGTTCAAAGATATTCACTATCATTTAGAAATGCTGGAGTTTACGACTTTTAATTCTTTGAAAATTATCAGGATTCGATAAACGAAAAACAGACAAGCGTTGCAGGTGAATCACATACAGCTTTGTGGAACCAAAACTATTTAATTTTGATTTTACCATCATGCCGGGGAAACCAAGAATTCACTCTTCAGTTGCTCCATACTTAACATTTTAGGAGAAAAATACTTCGAAAAACGGTGATGCCGACTGTAGTATGCTTACAAACAACTTTCGTTTGGGATATGTTGAAAGACAGTTCGATCAGAGCAGTCCTTGAACGATAAATCAACTTGAAGCTAGATATTAAAGAGGCCACACAATTGGTGAATAATCAGATCTCCTTGAAATACGAGGGCGTTCCATGAGTTTCCTTGTAAACAATGAATTTCAAGATAGTTTAGAAAAATAAACTTCTCCCAACGTTCGTGTCATTTTTTAACCCTTCCATAAAATAGAATTTGAAGATCTTTCTAAAATCCGCCTCCGTTTCGACGATGACTTCCTCTTTTCGGCTAAATTTTTTGCCAATGACCCATTTCTTCGTGTAAGGGCACAAGAAAAAGTCGATCGGTCGATCACAAGATCGGGTGAATACGGAGTGTGCATATCCTCAAGTTTTAAAAAAATTTCAATCCAATTTCTTAAAATCAATTATTTTTCATGTGTTATTTTTCAAAAAAAATTCTGGAACTAGTACTTATCCTGCAATACTACACGCCGAAGCCTTGAGAGCTGCCCAAATTATATTTGGCAACTCAATTGAGTCCAACCGTTTCAATTCGTTGTGGTGGTAAAATATTTGACTCTGGAGAACAAGATAAGTCTCATGGCACCAAATCAGCACTATTAATGAGTTGCGGTCGGTCACCTTCGAGAAAGTATAGCTGTGTGCATATACGTAATGCAATCTCCAATATCCTGACGATGATTGGCCGCATAAGTTCGGCCCTCCTTTTCAATGCTCCTAGGACTCATCTCATCATCTCGAAAATGGTCTAGGTGGAAAAATTCAAGGTAGAAAGCACTTTTTACTATCTGCCACTCAGGTAAAAATGCATAGTGAAACATTACCGTGGCATCGGCAAAAAAACGATGGTGTAGCTCATTCGAACCTTTTTGAACAAGGCAGTCCTACAATGTACTACTTGGAAATTTGATGCTTTGTTTGCAAGTCGTATCCAGAGACATATCATTTGATTAGTGTGTCAACGACCTGTAACAAAGGTCCTGGCGAGCAGACACTCGCCTCTGCTTTTGGCTGTCCGTTACGACTTTTGTGACAAGTTCGGCGCAGATCTTCAGCGTCACCAAATTTCCAATCATTCTGGTGTGAACTGTAATTTTGCCAATGTCAAATTCGATCTGCGATCATGCGCGTACTTCACCGACGATTTTCAACTCACCTTGTCATCAGTTCTTGACGTTTACGATCATGTAATGCTGGGGTCTTACTTCACACTCCCCTGAGTCTTTGTCCCACTTTGAAACTGCAGTTTGACAGTTGTTTTCATCAGTTGTCAAAATACGACCAATGTTTTTGGACACAATTTACACAATTTACCGTTATAGAAACAATACTATCCTACCCCCTAAACCCGAATATGCCCTTCTATGTCCAATAAAGAGAATAGAGATTGCAGTCACTTAACACGACGCTTTATGTAACCTAAAAAGTAGTTCAATCGCCCTGGCTGACAGATACTTTTTGGAGACATTTTTTTTTGTGTTCCCATTTATATATCAATCTTTCGAAGCTTGTTTAGATTTCCGTTGAAGGCGGTGAACAAAAGTTTCATCGCCATAATAATTAGTGTCAAAATTAGTTCCTTTCACTCTATTAAAGCACTCCTATAACTTTCAAGAGCATACATGGCGGTTACGCTTATGACGTCACATAAACATTCTCGGAAACCAACTTGTATTGACGTTTGCAAATTTTGCAGATTTTGTTCCAATTGAATTCTTTGCTCATTGATTAATTTGACGCTTATGACCTAAACTTGTGCCTACTAGTATTGCTTCGTTTTACTAGACATTACATATTTGACTTGCAGCGGTTGTGTCTGTATTTACTACTACCCCTTGGAAAAAAAACAACCTCGACAATTTTTTTTTCATATCACTCTAAATATACTGAAAATATTGGTAAATCAGGAAGTGCCCTAGTAACAAGTGGTAGGATTATGCTTCTTATGCAGTTGACAACTTTCAACAGCAAAAACGAATGAAACTGAATTCAAGATCTGTTCAGGAACATTTTGCTTCGATGCTGAAATTTTTTGACTCGAAACAAGCTCAAACCCTAGAACTTATAGTTCAGAAGTATGATATGTGATACTGCGAAAAGTTGCCTGAAGCGAGTAATATGTCAAACGACAGTGTTAATCAGGTGATTGTCCATTTACGTGATGAAGCAGTAGATCAAGGATATCTCCACTCGGGCAATAGAGAGCTCTACTAGTAGGGTACGATCTTCACACTAGGATACTAATCAAGAGTAGAGCAGGAACAACAAAAGAAAGTGACAATATTGAATATATAAAGTTGCCCAAGTTTTTTGAGGCTTTTAAGGGCCTTTCTCATGAGAATAGAGTTGAAATTCGAAAAATTGTGAACGAAAAGAGTGAAATACTTGCGGGTAGAGACTCACTTTACCGATATTTGAAGGAATTCGTATCCCTCATACATCCTAGTCCAGTCACAAATCCTGCTTTTTGACGCGAATATAATTTTTGAAACGTTTGGTTTTTTTTTTGTTGTCTAATAACATAAATCATAATTCAATAAATTTATTAAATAAAATTAGCAATATCATTTCAATAATTTTTGAAAATATTGACGACTCTGAAGAGTCCTGCGAAACAAAGTATCCCAAAGATTGGTTAGGGCAGGATACAGGCTACCATCTACTAGCATCGTTTTTTGGTCACATGAAACATCCATCAAAAATTTTCATTTACATTTTCAACAATAAAAAAAACGCCATCAGAAAACCAAATATGTTAACCGGCAATATACGATACATCATTTTCCCACAAGAATCCTTATAACTCGGAGGCAACGAGTCAACAAATACAAACCGATAAATTCGGTAAATTGAATTTAAATTTCATTTTCATCCCAATCGTATTCCTGTGACTTCCAGGCAAATTTATATTGACACGGTCGTGCTTCATTGAACACATCCCTATCCCTTATGAGCTGGGCCTGCTTTCCAAGACTTTTTCCCAATAAATATTCTCTCAACGAAAGTTCTCAGCCCCTGAATTTTCCACCCGGTTCATTCGCTTCCATGGCATCGTTATCACCACAACCACTGCGGCACTCATTATTGTAATTATAACTTTGTTGATCATTTTCAAGCTGAAATTTAATAAATCCCAGCAAATTTTCCCAACGGTGATAACGTTCGGCGAAAACAAGGTCGCCAGTTTGTCAGCTTTGTCAGTTAGTGAGGTCAAAGGCTACTACCTTACTCCCGCACTACCCCCACATTCAATGAATGGTTCATTCATTTTGTTTGCTTGGGGAGGTTGAGTTGTAATCATTATGTCGATAAGATTTAATTTGAATTCGATGAAATAATGGAAATGGATTCGATAAAATGTTGATAGGACAAGCTTTTTTTTTTCTTTTCTGTTTTGTTGTAGAGTGACGTCCCATTTCGGAATACTCTCAAGCGAACGTCATCGTAGCCGACGGTATTGAAAATTGAGAGTTTCATTTGAGTAGATGCTTCAAAGTGAATCTAATGAGGCTGCTTGCAAATTCTCGGCTAGATTATTTCAAAGTAGTCAGCATTTATGGGTTCGATTAACATGACAGGTTATCAAAAGAGTTTGTTTTCAAGTTTGTTTTGAATGGACTTTGTATTTGGGTCACTACTGATATAAGATTTGAATTGCTGCATGTGTCGTTTGAGTCAGAGAATATCTTGAGGGTTTCCCGAACTCTCTGGTCATCTCAGAATCTAATGATCAAATAGAACCAGGGTTTAAGGCCCTTTTTGACCAGTGACGGTGTTTCTAGTAATATTCTACTTTGCGCTGTGCTGATATACCGCATCACTCGCTTCCATTCATTTATTGTCGAAAATTCCGAACAGAATAGTCAGATATTTCACAGCTTTATCGATCGGTCTCCAGTGAATCTTGTATCTCCAGTATCAGTTAAAGGATCTTGTCGGGATAGAGCTGAAGTCACTTGTTTTTTGAATACCTGCCTCGGCCTTACCTCACAGTCACTTCAGAAAAGAGATTAGATTAGTTATCTACCCCACCCCCCAACATCGTAACGAAGAACCAGTTTACATCTAGTATTTCTATCAGAACCCTGAGTTATTTATAAAGCTGTTGAGGATAGAGCTACCCTTATGCATTTCCACCAGCCACGGTACCCTCACAGACCTATCACTCAATAAGCTAACCCATCCATATAAATGAAGGCTTACCAGATTACCCTCCAGGTTGAGGTTTTAGAAAAGAGTCAGAAGGATACTCTTTACGGTAGTATGTAGTAGGCTCGGCCGAATTGAGACCCTTGTTCTCGTACTTTTCTTAAGCTAGGAACTGCTAGAACACCAAAACCCATCAGGTTATATCTATCAGTAAACAGGAAGCTCTTATGAGCTTAACTTTACCCTGCGGAGCGGTTTACCTGTTTTATTGCCACTGCGAGTTCTGTCCTATGATTGGGTAGAAACAGTCTCTAAACTGGTGCGACAGGTTCCTGTGGTTGATGTTATTGTTCTACAGCCTCTCGACACGGGTGCATCCTTCTAGGATTTCACTCAATCACATTGCACTAGAGGAGAGTGAGTAACTCCTTAGTTCATTTTCCTTGCTTATTGCCCTCATTTTATTTTTATGAGTACTTTACTGAATCGACCACGCATCTGAATAACTTACAACGTGCCCCATTCCCGATCACGCGGATATCTTTTTTTTTGTGCTTGCGAATGCCAGGCTACCAGTGATACATCTGGATTACCTACTTAACACCTCGCCCGTTAATGAGAAAATCTAACCTAAACATGTTTATCAACATATTTCAAATAAGCCCTCCGGTTGAAATTTTTAGACTTGGAGAAATTACTCTACTGCGTTTTTTAGAGGTCCTTTGTGACATGCCATCATCCTTTCTGCTACAGAAAGAAAGTCGTCCCTCAGACTCCCATGAAGCAATCTTACTTTACCTAGAAGTAGCAAAAGCAGGGGTAGTTTCTAAGAGTTGTTTCTGCTTCGACCGAGGGTTAGAACACTAAACCCTAATTTGACTAATGATAACAGGAATGATATCAAGGATAAAAATAACTGCAGATCTTATCTCGGAAATCAAGCACTAGATTGCAGGAAGTTAAGAATAAATGGAGTTTCATAAAAGCCAGATACACAAATTAGCCTTTTATATAACTTGAATGCAACGGCCAATTATTGAAGTCAGTTCGGAATCAATATTTTTTTCCCCCAGGATAGTAGTTGCAAAAAAGTTTAACACTTCAACCCGAATATTTATTCATCCATACATACCACCGAGATACATTCAAGTGGAAGTTCACAAAATGTTTCTGACACCCGTCGAAGGATATCAATGATTCAGTGAAATATAGACACAGCCAAACACTTGTTCACTTTACCATATCAGTGATTGCTGTTGCAAAACTGGGAAATCCTGTGATTTTTTTTTCATTTTTGCATCTCCATTTTAACATCCCTCAAAACAAACTAACCACAAAAGAAAAAAACAGCGAAAAGCTTATCATCAACAACTTTTCGTTTTCAGGTTCAACCAGCATGAATACTGAATAAAACCATGCTAACCGCCAGGAAAACACCAACTAAAGGAGCTATGAGCAAATCATATGTTTTGCGTTTGAACATAAGTTTTGTTTTTCATTCGTTGCGTTGAGATAGGGAAGAAGTAATCATGATTCTGCTCAATTTTTTTCCCACCTTTTTTTCACCACTTAGAGCTCACAAAACTTTTTGGTTTCCCTCCGTGCCAACCACGGTTGATATTCTACCGAAAAACTCGCCCCAATTATTTTACGAGAGCGTAAAAAGCCTTTTTTGAACTAATGATAAAACTCTTATGGAATCGTTTTAGGGAAGGACGTGCAAGGATATACGTAGGTACAAGTATATTTGTAATTCGCTCAAGTTTGTTGATATAGACCTAGTGGATGATTGAAAGGGGTGGCCGCAGTTGAAATATAGGGTGCACCCTTTATTTTCTAATAGATAAGTGGATGAAAGGTTTCATGTACTATGGGAAGATAAAATGCATACTAAATAGTAAATGCATTGCTGAAAAGCTTTGGCCTACCATTTATCAAAAAAAAAATTGCTCTCAATACTTTGCAAAATTATTCGCAGGGTTTCGAAAACCGAACATTTATTCATCAAATTCATCATTTTTTAACAAACGTAACAACCGTTACTCATATAACTTTCTTACGATAATGACCGGTGGTCAGTAAATTCTCACTTCATGGCCTGACGTCTTTGATTAGGTCAGTCCTCCTTAGAATTTCACTCTTTGTAAGGAAGGATAGACTTCTTTACAAAGAGTGAAAATCTTTCAACATTTAACACGTGAAGCAACTTGCCTATACTTTTATTACCACCCCAACCCCCTCCCCTCCACTCTATTCTACTTTGGTCCTACATTGTCCTATACCAAGGGGTCACATGCAGACCTCTGTCAAAATAACCAACAAGGTTAGCTCAGATACATCAGATGTCAAAACTCAACTGAGAGCACACAAAAAACGAAAATACCGAGCGATAGGTAGCTTTTCAGTTTGAAGCAAACCACTATGACTCGAGTTTTAAAATCCTCAAGCAACAAGAGCATCAAGGATGGAAGAAAATAATCTTATACCATTGACATTGACCAGGTGCCTGGACTATTAAATGCCATCCAAAAAAGTGATTGGCGAAAAAACAGCTAAATGAAAATTATTAAAAAAAAAAACAAACTTTTCCAGTTCATTTTTGGCTCTCTTATTTTCTGGACTGGAAACGGCTTCCGCTATGACATGGAGGTTTAGTTGATTGTGACGTTCTAAATAAAGAAAACTATGATAGAGAATTTGGTAAAATTTATGATAAGTTATTGTAGACAGAGAACTTCAGACATAAAAACGGTGACGTATACACTGCTTCAACCATCCTGGAAAATCAATATGAGGATCAAACTACACTGGTTCAAAATTGGAGGAGGCGGTCAAAAGACCGAGGCTATTGGAGGCGCTTGTCGTAGGAAGCGAAGGTTCGAAGGGGGCTTTAGTGGTAACAAGAAGAAAAAGATACTTGTACAGAGTGTACACACGGGTACAGAGGTAAGGAAAACTCTTGCGCGAAGAAACAGCTTCAAATATAACATGAAGGTTCAGTTAATTGTTGGTCTTCATAAGTAAATCCCTGACAGAGATTTGGGTAATATTCATAATGTCTTAAAAAAGAAAGCGAACTTGAAACGTCAAATGCTGAAACGCTGCTTTACCTAACCTGAAACATCATACGAGGATCAAACTGCATTCGTTTTAGTTACTACATAGGTTGTTAGTTCACTACATGGGTTTGGAGCATCGCAAGAAGTGGGGTAGTAGATAGGTATATACAATACTTACTTTCGCTGAGGTCGACACGGAGCTAACGCAGGTCTTGCGCAGGTTCATGTCATCCTTTCGAAATAGGACGTGAGAAGAGCTTTCGAACTTTTTCAAACCAGTTTACCTGATTTCAAGTTGCAAACACTCACTGTCAAATGAAAAAGGGGTGGAGAAAATAGAGTCACATGAATGCGCAATTATCCTTATGTGGTCGGGTAGATTTCTCCCTTGTTTCTGAATTATAGGCTTGATCTTGAATATTAAAACATATTGATATTTTGACAAGTGTTCTGCCGTAAGACATAAGCATACTCAACAGAAATGCTGTCAAACTAGGTATGATTTCTTGGCAGAAAAATGTTTCCATTTACTTCCATTCGTCAATGACAATGAGTTCAGCTACATGGAGTTCCTAAAGTTTTTGAGCTGAGTGCCAAGAAACACATTGAAACTGCCGAGTGTGATGTCCAAAATAATCCAGAAATCAAACCTTGTCGATTAAAAACATATTAGAAATGCAGTTGAAGAGAAAGTTTCACTACCGCAGATCTACGATTCTGCAGGAAAACTCCAGACAGTTTAAGCTTAAAAAAGCTAAAAAATTATCCGGTGTTTGGGCTTTGGCTTAGTCCAAAGAAGTGCTTAGAACTGCAACGATTTTTCCACCTACACAACTTTGACATATTATCCTCGTGAATATTTTATCACTATTGTATTTTGCAGGGATTAACTGCTAACAATGCCTATAGAAAGTCTAGATTACATCTAGAACCCCAACAGAACTTGAGGAAAGGTCGCATTTTTGGATTTTAAACTAAAAATAAAATTTCAATAAAATACTTGTCAATAAATCCAAACAGCCCATCATATAGATCGACTTTTGCTTAATGAACGGAACAAGGCTATAATATCAACAACTTCTGCCGGGAAACCGATATGGTTCCAACCGAATTTCAAAAATCATATTTTTAATTTTGAACAAAATTTCAGGAAATGTCTACAGAATACACAAATTCATCAATTCTCTTACGCAGAAGTTTGGAACGATGTCACTATAAAATTTATTTTTATGTCAAATTTTCACAAGAAAAACCCCATGAGCTCAAACTATAAAAAATAAGCCCAAGGCAAGTAGGTTGTGCCATTTAAGTTGAAATTTCCAAAAACAGCGAAAATTAGACCAAAAGTCTAAATCCACCTTAATCTGAGATATTGATTCTCAGAGTCGTTTTCTGGAATTTTGGAATTTGGAATATGAACATGCAGTTAAAACAATGTTTCAAATGTTCGCCATCTTCTCAAGTCAAAAGGCAATCCATGTAAACATGTTACATGTGAGCCTAGCGACCCATTTCCGATCCTACACAATCATAAGTAAATGAAGCCGGTAAACGTCAGATTGACGTATCTATCCCACATCAATCATCCAACGATTCAAACAACAAACAAGGAGCTTAATTCTCATGGTAGATAGGGCAACCATATTGCATGACAGATTATAATTAACACTGAACTACAAAGCTTACGCTTGGGATGGTCAACGGGCCTGTGTTGTGGTAGTTCATGACGTCATGGACTGATTTATTCTGATTACGATGACACACGAATAAAACCGAGATTGCAAGCGAAAAATGTGTTTTTTACTACTTACTTTAAATATGATATCCGAGTAAGATGAAAATGAGTTTAAATAACTCCTTTTTTCAAGAGTTTCTATCACGGTGTTGAAATGGTTTCCATTTTCATATGACATTTGAATGGCACATCGTGCAAAACGTATTATTGAACTAGTAACACTTATTCTTTCCTTCCCTTTTCTGTTCGACCGCATTACGCTGCTGGACCGCATTGAAGTCAGTTTGAACCTATTCAATTGAAGGATCTATTTGAATCAGTCCATAAACCAGTTCTGGAATGTCAATTTCGTTATCACATCAGAAACTAGTTCAGTCACAGTCGTCGTAAATATACTCCCCAGACAGAATGAATCTACTTTTTCGTTTAGAGGACCCAGATTAATGACGACGCGGTTATTTTAGTTTAATCAAACGCAGAAATTCTGATTTTGTTAGCGAAATATGATTAGATAACATCAACAGACATTTGACAAGCTTCAGCGAAGCGTCAAATAAGTACCTAATAAGTATTAAAACATAGAACCGACGTTTGAATATTACACTGTTCCCATTAACAACTCCCAACCGGAAATAAGAAGTTGTGAAAGATCCTGACAATTTGATCGAGGTTTTGCTCCTGTCACTCTTGTGATTTATCATAAATGCGTTTTGTGCTTATCCCTGTGAACTGTTTTAAAGAAAAATCGCAAACCTCATTGATGTTTTAGTTAATCAAATTGAAAAAATCTTAACAGTAACACCACCTAATGCTCCATCAACTGTTCAGTCATTGATTGGCTATGCAAAGTGTTGGCACATGGATACACTTCGAGCTCATTGTTGGGTTCAAGTCCTTACGATCATCTGAATTTTTTTCAATAGATTAATACACAATTTTCATGGAAGCCTCATTCGTTCAGATATTCATGTTGTATTATTTTATTGTTATTAATATGCAAACAAGGAAAATCAATTTACAAGTAATTTATGATTTCGCCTGCTACAACCTTTTCAATTCAATTATTTCCAGACATCTAAATTTTTTCCTTTCTCAAAAGCTTTCCATCGGTAATCAGCTTTACCTTTCGGCGGAAAAAAAATTCACATTTACGAAACTGCTCGACTGGCTGCCTTTATTGAGTTTCATAAAATTAAATAAAAATCAATTGAATGTAATTTCCAAAGTGACTCCATACAATTCCTCCTTCTCCCGAGTCCGTTTGCTATCTTGCGTTTCCACTGAATTCAATGAATTTCAAAGCAGAATTGAAATGAAACGTATAACATCTGACTTCCACGAGCAGATATTAAATAGAACCACACAATTCAATTGTCCGAAAAAAAGGAAAATCACAAATCTCGAAATAGGACCTTGTATTGTACATGTACATATGATGATGACAATGGAGAGTAATCTTTGTACGGTTATTGGTTTTGGATGCTTCATTTCCGTTTGTATGAAAGCGACTTACCTCGATAGCAACTTAAGGACACAGACTACATACTATCATCCATTGTCCTTGCGTTGGCGCAACACTTGAACGCCAACTCCTTCGGCTTGTTGTAAAGGAGGCCTCGGATTTTCCAGGCGAATGAAATCACTTCAGTTTCGTCAATCATCTTTGATTCGCAAGCAGCGAACATGTATCTACCGCCACCTACGTGCCTTATACCACCATATCCCCCACGTACGAACCAACATATGACTGGAAATGGAACAGTGTCAATCTGCAACATGTTCGTGATTTTGATTGCCATCATCAGTTGGGATAGCCATTGAGAATGATTTATCATAGGACTGAACAAGAATAGGCTATTGTGTTGTGCAATCTTCCTGTTCTCCATTCATAACCTGATTAATTCCATTTGAACTAGTTCTCGGAGGTAATTGCCATTTTGCGATACAGCTCGTCTTCTACTAAGGGAAATCGATAAGGATATCAACGGTTCCGATGACGATTTGTAATTGTAGATAACGAGCCACAAATAAAGGACTTTAAGGATTCAATCGACGAGAATGTTGTCCATCGCTTCTGTCGATAGAAATGTGTTACAACCCGGGAAGCGTAGTTTGAGTAAAACCTGCTGTATTATCCACAGCAAGGAAGTTGACCCAAACGATGGTATACGCTCACTCAAAAGGGTTCGCTTCAGGACATTTTTGTTCTTGTCCTTGGGCTATAACAAAGAGAAAAATCGTGGTAATGTTTTCCGGCCGACTGAACGATCGGCTGCCGGGAATGGCAGAAATGCTCTTTTATGCTCTCAACAAGGAGTAGTCAGTTCCTTTGAAACATGTCTATCGTTCGATAAAATCTGATTCCAATCAATTTGTATGATACAATCTGCTTCATATGTGTGAGCATTTGTTCGCCGCTATCCAATGCTTTCAGCAGGGTTTTTGTTTAATTTTTTTTTTCATCCTAAACTTGGTATAAATAATTTTTGATGCTTTAACGAACCCACATTTCTGTTTGTGTTTTGATGTTATGATTTACATTTTTGCAAGATTTTATAAAAGAATAATCTTAAAACATTCGTTTTAAAGCTATTCTCGCATAAAATTTATAGGGAGGAATTCCGAGATTTCATAGAAAGGAATTTAAAGATTTTATGGAAAAGAACTTACAGATTTTAGCCTCATGAAATTGAATATAATATACTTTGAGTATGCTCATTGACGAAAAAAATAAATTATCAATGTATTTACCTGATAGTTTGGCCTTGTTACGACTGGTTCTCCATGTGTCATATTGCTGGAACTACGTAAAGTCCCATCTGTCAGTTTTTGGAAAGGGAGACAACTGAAAAAAAACAGATGAATATTAATTTCAGCTAGTTGCAGCTAATTTTAGTCAATGCAATTTTCAATACTGATTATAGGAACGTCTTTCACGAAAGCAGAATAATAAAGAAGATAAAATTATCACATTCCTCCCAGCTAGCCTAGTCAGTTGGTAATTGTGCCCTATTTGAATCCTTAGAATCTTCGAAATACGAGATTTTGGGTCCTTTGACGCACTTAGGCTCTTTGATGCTCAAACTTAAAATCAATCATCACTAGAGCACGCCCTACGATACTAGAAAAAGGTCTGAAACACAACTCTCACAATTACAACTAGCAAAAAGAAATGAAGGAGACCTTTATGGTCGTAAAAGTTCCCATATCAGCACTCCTAGACGATGAACAAAAGCAGGCCAAATGCCAATGTAGACGAATCAATGAAAAGGGAATAAATTCCAAGAGAGAACAAAACAGGAAGCAAATACTTTCAAAAACCTTGTGAAGAAACTGAAAACAAGCAACATCTACAAAGGCTGACAAAGCAAAGTACCAATCAGCAAGGAAGAATATATCACATAAACGGAAAAACTCAATGAAGAAATGGAATGCAAGAAAATTAGGAGACATCTCATGGATACGTATCAAACAAGAATCACGTAAGCAAGAACGGAGGCAACGAAAATTATAGACCCCAAAATCACGCAATGAACCTTTTGGCTACACCACTGTTCACGCTACCAAAACTACTCAAACCAAACGCTCCAACGAGGCCCATAGTCCAATAGAAACCGGTTTCAGGATATACACTAGCCAAGGATTACCAAAAGTAGCATTAAACGACCTCCAAGATCTAAAACGCATTCGGGACATTGTAGAATTAATTGAGAAATATCGACCAAATCAAGGAACTCTTTCACAATAGAAACACTCTGAATTTTTTCCTTCGTCCTGTACAAAGGACTAATATTTGTTTGTGTAAACGACACATCTATAAATAAGAACACTTAGGACCGACAAACTCAGGACAAAGATTGCAGACTGTCGAAACGCGTATGTGAACCTTACAAGGAACCAGACCGGGAACGACGGAATTTTACGGAAAACGAAAACCAACATTAACATCCTTGTCGGACAATACGCGGGGTATTGCGAAACAATCCACCAAAACTCTAAAGCAATTTTATGTTTCAAAAAAGTAAACTCTGTACTAAATGGACCCTACACTGTCAATGGTTTCAGATTTATTTATGATTATTTAATATGATTATTCAGTATTTTATCACTATTCAATGATACCCTACAATCTTCATCCCAAAGTCAAAAGTTTTGGGAATATGAGGCCTGTACGCGTGTAGTTCCGCGCATTTCGATCAGCTGAGCTCTTTTTTTCGCTGCTCTTTTGTATTTATTGCTTCTGTCTAGAACAGATGACGGTGTTTGAACTAGTTTTTGACGTCAAAATAAAGTAAGCGTTTGGAAAAGACTTGAAGGTTTTTCGACGTTAATGTCATTATGACGTTGACCACAAGTTCAGACGGCGTCGCCTATCCAAGGTATTAAGGGTAATACTTCAAGCTTACAGAAGTAAACTCTTTGATTTTTACTGATGATTAGAGATTGATGCATTTCAGAAAAACTAGTTGCATCTCACTTGGCTCAAACCAGTATCAAATATAGTTGCACCACGATACTGGTACGAAGTTCCTTTTGTGTGTTAATAAAATAGCCATGCCAATAACATCAAATGAAAACACTGATGTAATTCAACATGTTCAACAACAAAAGGATGGGCGTACTTCTTGTCTTCGTAAGCTTATATAGACACTTTTCTAAACAGGTGGACTCCTTTCTCTTTTGCTTGGTTTGGTAAAATATTTTTTACCAAACTCTACCGGCTACGTCCTGGCTACACAAAGGATGCTTAAAGGTTTCCTTGTCAAATTGGTCAAGTTCATCTCATGTCATAACGGTTATGTTTGTCCCTGCGTTGTCCTGCCACCAGTTTTGTCGTTTCTCTTTCAATAAGGTTGAATGCGCTTGAGCGCCTTCGATGTGTCTTTTTTCGTCGATTGCAGTTCTCATTTACAAGCAAATTTGAGTTTTGGGTCCCTGTCAAAGACAAGAGTAGCTGACATTGTAATTTCTTCAAACTATGCAGTTTAGTCAGAATTTTAATTCTGACAGATTACAGATTAGTTGGTATTCTTCGTTACTATGTCCTTATTGCTGGACTGGTTTAATATGTTAACTCGAAGTAAGGAAAAGTTTTACTTTTGTCTCTTCCCTTGAATACTTCTACACATTTTAAAGAACATTTGTTATGCGAACAAAACTTAGATCATGTTGACAGTTTCGTCATATGCATATTTTTTTTAATTTTCAAAACAAAACAATCTTGGTCAAACTAGAATATAGACATCTCACGTTCTTGATTTCGCTTTACTGGTACTAATCTGACTTTTAATTGGTTGAAAAACACAATGATATACCGTGGTTTACTTGATTTCAGGTTTATGAATAGACTTGAAAGCAACATGTAAAATTACATTTTAAAATTTTTTTCAAGCCTTCTCTGGAATTCTACATTTTTTGGTTCCATAATGCTAAAGCGCTGCTCCAAAACTTATTTTCCAAAAGGTTTAAACGTCTCCTGATTAGGGATTACATACGGGAATTGGAAATTATAGGGTCAAAATGACTTAACTGATAATTGATATAAAAGGGGGATCTGACAGTTTTCTGACCCAATAATTTCGTAATTTTTTTTTTTTTGATTTTTTTTTTCTATATTTCTGCAAAGGTTTCCTATGACTCAGCATACTATTCATAGCAATGCCCTCATCCCTTTGAGCTGTCCAAAGAGTTATCGACGTTGGACAGAAAAAAAAAAATTAAAAATTGGACAGAAACTCGTCAAAATTGCCCCATTTTCGACATGAAGTTGTTGTTATTTATGATTGGTATGACAATATTCCCAACCTAAAAAAGAACATAACAACACTAATTGAGATTTTGACATATACCTGTCAACATCGCAGTCTTTTCGTCATTTATTTGTTGCTAGTTGTTGTTTGTAAATATTTCCAAACCTTTACGTCAAGATGCCAAAACTGGGTTGGGTGAGTCGATGTGACATTTATTGGAGAAATGGTGCACTAAATATTGAAATGTTTCCGAATACTTGTTTCTGAAAGGAATGCAGGTATGCAAACCAAATTACGATGTTTATGGCTTCTCTACACCATTATTTATGATTGTAAAAACTTTGACAGCTAAACCTAACCTGGACACGCACAAAGTATTCCTGATTGTCTAGTCTTTGATCGATACATAGATCCTCACGACGAAAAAATGTGTTGAGTTTGCTGTACTGGTGCACCAGGCTACTGCAGAACTTAAGCCTAGAGGTATGTTAGAACCGCCTCATTCCAGGATCAAAGATACATGAGAAGGTGACCTGGTCAGAATCACTCTTGATCTGGATAATTTCTTACAAAGGCTGATAGGCTGAAACCAGTAACGCAATATCACAGAGGATCTTTAACTGACACATCTATTGCATCGAAGTTGACAACTCGAGTACCACACTGTTCCGATTGGGAAATAGCTACCCCATCTCTATTTCATCATACAATATAAGCAGAAAAGAGTCTTCTTCTTTGAAATTTGACCGTTGCTTCGTGTGTTTGAAAAAGCGCTTCTAGTCTTCTGGGTTATTTTGACTGCGCTCTAGAAAGAGGAACTTTCATTTCATTATTTAACGTGAAGAATGAGTTAAGCAGCCGTGAAAACAGAATTTGAATCATGTGAAGCGTGATATTGCGATCAGATTTTCGTCCTTCATGTCTACTGCTATGAATTAGGTTTGTTTCAGTTGATTCCTATTTTCTTTCTATTACAAAACAAAGGAACTAGGAAAAAAGTCACTTTAAAACTTTACTTTGTTCTGAGATCTATCCGAAACAGGCTCAATAACTTGACATATGCTTCAAAATAAATCAAAGTAAATGTTGGCGCAAAAAAAGAAAACAAGTTCTGAACTATTATACGCGCAAATATTTTTATAAGGCTTGGCTTCGAAATTCTTCACAATTGAACATTCTGGGGGTAACAGATCCGTTTTTGAAAAAAATAAATTAAATTTTATTCGTTCGTTTCGAGGAATAAATCACTAGTTCAATTCGACTATTATTTTTTGTTTCAGTTTCCCATACGGTTTTGTGATGTGTTGTCATATGTGCAATGACCATTTAATAACAAAATCATTAAGAAGCTGGTTTGGGTTTTTTTAATAAATTTATTTTGTTATAATTTTTTTTTAGCCGAAGATTAGCCGAAGATTTCCAATGCCATTGTAGTAAGCGTTGGTTTATATTCACGTGTTTTTCGTGGATCAATTGGATCAGTTGGATCAGAATGGATCAATTGGATCAGAATCCTATCCTAAATCATCCCTAACATTACTTCATGAACTACTGCTCTCCTATCAATACTACTACTACTACTTTAGTACTACTACTACTACTACTACTACTACTACTACTACTACTACTACTACTACTACTAATACAACAATCACTACTTCAACTACGATTAATGCCACTTCTACTACTACTACTTCTAAAACGACCACTACGACTCCTGCTACTATTACTACAACTACTTCTAGTAGTACAAGTAGTACTATCACCACCAATTCTACCACTACTCTAACTACCACTACTACTATTGCTACTGCCACTACTACTAATGATTATACTAATACTATTATTACTACTATTATTATTACTACTGCTATTGTACTACTACCACTACTGCTACTCCTACTACTACTACTACTACTACTACTACTACTACTACTACTAATACTGCGGCTTCTACTGCTGCTGCTATCATTATCCTTGTGATGTATCACACTTTTTTCAACATTATAGAATTCCGAAAAACGTTGATTCCTCTCAATTGTATTATGATTATTTTTTGGTTCTATTTGCCAAAGAGCTGGTGAGATGCAGTAAGCATCACTCGTTAATTTAAATTTTCATTTCATAATGGAAAGCGTTTTCTTATTTACATAGACCACGACCAGTGCGTTTGCATACAATACATAAGTCATGCACCATAAGAAAATGGACTCAACTGCATATTTATACATCATTAAATCTTAAACATCGACCCGAAACTGCCAGCCATAACAGTTTTAAGAACTCACAACTGTTTGCCGAAGAAACAATCCACCACAAAGTACCTGAAACTTCTCACATCCTTGCGCCATTATCAAGCCACCAAAAATAAATGGCTCATCAGACTTTCCTGTAAGCGTGCTTGCTTAGCTCCTTGCTGACCAAAACTATTCACATTTGCAATAGCTTCAGTGGAACACCCCAGGCTAGGTAGACACACTGTTCTAGGACCAACTCTTATTCCCATCCACCGTGTATGGCAAGTACGTGCTGAAACCTGCATATGTAGAAATGACTTTGAAAGAAGGAAGCACACACTGAACATATGCCAACCATGTACAATTTCTCTTCTACCTTATAACTTATATTCAAGGACACTCGCCTCGAGTGTGTACTCCTACAATAGCCGGTACAGGCTATCCATTCAGTCACTCATTCATCCAAGGACCATAGCATATTGAACGTATCCTTAACGCTCGTATTCTATTTAGTGAAATTACTTTGGGTCTCGCTACTAGTTCCACTTTGGTAGCCATTTAAGTGTTACATGGAAGTCAATGATGGTAAGAAAAAGATTGATGAAAGTTCAGATAGAGAGTCGCCGGAATAGAGGTTGCAGCAGGACGTGAGAAAGTATCTTCAGCCTATAAAAGGATAAAGTGGCAATTTAAGGGGAAATTTTGAAAGCATAATGGGAAAACTAAATTACATTGGCCTTAAGTACAAATATGCAAACGATCCTACTATGGCATAATAAAATTGAAGAGGTTTAGTCGTAAATTGATTTTTTTCTGTTTGCTCCTTCTGCTTACTGTTCACGAGCCGAAATTACCATTCCGCAATAATGGTGATGGCTTATACTAGGAGAGAAAGTACCGATTAATTAGATGAGATGAGAAAATGAATAATATGGAAATTTGGATGCTGGAAACTTATTAAGTTATTAAATTGAATTTATATGTTTTGTCAAGTGTGTAGATGTTTAGAAGGAGGATAGTGATTCTATGCATGAGTTCAGCTTTAGATTTGAGGGGATTTGCTGATTTCGGTGAAATTTGATAAACCAACTCGGAATAATGAGAAAAATCCACTCAATGCGCTTGAAGTTTAGCGTACTTTTAAAATTGAAGAAAGTTCATACTATGATTGCTACTGTGTCAAAACTTCAATATGAACATTGACAAGAAGAAAGATCCACAGGCTCATAAAAAAGGAATAAGAATAAAGCAGAGATATAGTCTTCAACGTAGATACAGTTGGAACTCAAAATAGATGGACAATACTCTGCTTCAATGAGATTTAGTTCACAACTTGTCCCTCTAAACTTTTAGTATTTAAATTAGCAAGCAGCCTCCACTCGACCCAGCAACATATATTATCCCTTACCGTCCCCTAGCTAGCATACGTCACGCTTCTCAGGAAAAAAGATACTAACAGTTTCTGTCGTCGGACCCTCAGAAACTTGGAAAAGATCGAGATCCGAGAATCTTCAAAAATTACTTTCAGTCTTTCAGAAACCCACTGCCAATCATCAGGATGGGTCAAACGAGAGCGATAGGACATCATACCTGGGTTGAAAAGGGATTAAAAATTAGACTGAAAAGCATTGAGAAACTTTCGATAGGATCATTTTAAAAATTTCAATAAGAAGTGATATTGAATGGTTTGCTTCCTTAGCTCCTGATCATTCGGACCAATCATTGCAGCATTGGTGATTTTTTCGAATATCCTTTCAAATTGCTTACATTAATTCATCATTGTTCTCTGTAAAGACGCCAGATCCCCGACTGCAATTCAGGGAGCTTTAGAAGACTTGGTGAAATTTTACCAAAAATTTATAATGACATTAAATATTAGTCATGGGTTTTCGCTGACTTCCAAATACGAAACTAAATCCGACAATTTGGTCGTCTCCATGTCAACCACTTTAAAGATGTTTTGGTTCAAGAAATCCTCATCCAAGACAAATTAAAATTTTATCGTTCAATATTATTCTGAATTTAATTATTTGTAGGGCCATAAAGAACACGTGTAGCTCCCTACTACCTTCAACAGATTTACGATAGTACTCCAATGACCTGGAACCTGGATGGGATTCAAGATCCATTTCAGAGAGAATCACTTCAAAGGCTAGTTTCAATCATTTATTACTTGGTTGACTTAGCTAATAAGCATTGAGCCCAGTGGAGGTGATCGAACGAAAAATAAATCGAACAAAGAAGAATGATATAATACATTCTCCATCTTGACTTTATAGTGGTGCCCCAATTCACCACAGAAACTTGGCTATGAGGGCCAAATTATTTCAAACCCAAAAAGATGTCCTAGTTATAACTTAGTTACGCTTGACCTTATTAGTTATCCCGAAGTATCTATCACATGTAGTTGAGCTGATACTTCGACACCAGAAGTGCAAAGATCACTGCCAACAGAGAAAACGCAGCATTTGTTCCACAGGAGATATGTACTCTAACTACTACCATCCGGATTACTGGCTATATGACGGGTACATCAACATTTGATAGAGAAATTTTCCAGACAATTGAATGCCTATTCTATTAATCAATGTCGGACTGTTTTTTGAAGCGACTTGCCGCAGTCTATTAAAAATCTAGACAACAGACTTTAGAAATGAAAATCTTTTATTCTGGCTTCGTTCTCGTTTCAGTAAGTTCACATGCCATTTTTATTCCTTGAACTTTTTAAATTGGTATTGACAAAATGTTATCCTTGTTTTCTCGGCTGTAAATAAAGGCCGAAATACAATACTGCGAGACGGCGATGCGAGAGCGATATGCGATTCGCGCTCGCCGTCGCAAAACGCATGCAATTTACAATGCACGCGATACGAGGAAGAATAATGTTCATATGACAAATGTCAAATTGGTGACGTTTTAAATGAAATTTGCTTGCAATTATTCTTGATTTTTGAAAAGTTTTGAATTTGGAATTTTACTTCGTTTGGCAAATAATAGCCTCAACAAGGATGCACATTTTTATTTAAAATTCATTCAGAATAACCCTAGTACTTAAAAAAGTAATTAAGGCGTTTGAATTAACAAAATTTCATTTAAGCGCCGTCAAGTATCTGACAAACGTCAACGCATGTCGTTGCGAGGATTTTTCGATTTTCCGAATATTTCTCGCCTCACGTCGACGCATCGCAATCATAGTACGATGTCGTATACAAATGCATGTTACGGAAACTGCTTGCCATTTGCTGCGAGGCCACGCTCTCGCATCGCAGTCTTGCACTATTGTATTTTGGCCCTAAATATTCATTGTTGATTGTGATGATGAGTTGAATGTATGCTGATTCGAACGTCTTAAAATTCAAATACATTCTTTAACAATTCATACATCCTTACACAAATGCCTCAAAATTGTCCTGTATATGACGATTCAATTTGGGTTTTTTTCTAGAAAAATAATCTCAATTTATTTAACAATCTTAACACAAGGACGAATGAAGCGAGGTGGTGCTTCGCAACCGCAATTCCTTGACAGTTACAAATAAACCATGTACATTTTGTTGCATAAATTTACATGATAAAGCATCTTAACTGTAATAACCGAAAATTTCAAATTAACGCCCGGCAACATTATTGACTTTCTTCTTAAAAAAAAAAACAGGATTTTCTCCAGGATCCAGAAACTCTAATTATTTTCATATCAATGTAACTTTTAACGCAACTCACGAAATACAAAATTGTGTCTGTACAAAAACACTGCATTTCACTTTTCAGTATGACTTTATTACTTGAGAATGCGCGTTTTAGTATGACAGTTGCTATTTGGAGTTGCCTGATAGATGACACCAACGCCATCATTCTCTATTTGGGGTTGTCTGATAGGTAACGTCAAACGCAATCTAGTGACAAAAAACTTCTCAATACTGTGTGCCTTAATCTTATGTCTAGCGAAGCTGTATTATGAGAACGGTTTAATCTGAATTTTTATTTTCTTTAAGTTTAAAAATTAAAACATCAAAAGGAGGTTATTTATTGCAGATCGTCTTGTGTCTTTTCTGCAAATATATTTTATGAACCTAAAACAAACTTCAATGATTTTGCTTTGTTTGAATTTGGAATTAAGTCTGTAATTAGTATGTATTTTAATACATTTTCTATATATACGAGAAGCAATTTTTCAATTTTTCAGAAGTTGTGAACCTTTTTTTCGTTCGCTTGTTTGTTACGGAAACGATATCTACAACTATTCGGTTTGCAAACCATAATTGAAAACGTATAATAAATTCAAATTTTTAAGGTCTACGAGAAAGTTTATTGTTTCGAATTTTTTGGAATGTTGAGGAAGTGCTTAAAATTGAGTGTCTGGAGAGGCATGCACATTTCTAAACGCTTTTACTATCGGCTAAAACCAATGATTTTATGATCTCATTAAAGAAACAAGACCGGAATAGCACGAATTCTTTTTCATCAAAATAATGCGCCCTGCGTTATGTTGAGAAAGAAAACTTGAATTGGTTATGCCTACAACTCAACACACTGTTTTCGAGGTACTTCCTCCCTTATTCAACAGATATACCCTCAGTGTTTTTTTACCTCTCCCCTAGACCCGAAGAAAAATTAAGGCAAAAGCATTTCGAAGACCGACTATCGTGAGCTGATAGTCGCTTTAGACTCATGTTGACAGGATCAGAAAATTAAAAAAAAAAAAGAAATACAAGAAAAACAATACAGTACATACGTTGTCTTTATTGGAGGCTAAGTTGAATATAAATAAGATTTTATGCCATGGCGATTGTTATACATCCTCGATACCGTTATCTTCTGATCACTTGTCACAACCACATTCAGCCCGCGAAAATTCTTGATAATTTCCTTATGCGAATTATGGAACTATATGAAGGCCAAAAACAAAACAACGATTATTTCATTGATTGATTTTCATATGAATTGAAATGGTTGTTTGCTCAACAAACCCTTGGGAAGCAAACGAAAGAAGAAAGCAGCATTCAACTCCGTTTGTCACTTTGGCAGCTCCAAAAACGTCTGTCTTACTTTAATTCGAAAAGAGTTGCAGGAGGTCCCCTCATTGGTTTGACGCAAATTAATTAAAACAAAGACCGGCAATTACAAACATTTTTAGATAAACTTTCCTGGATTTTCATAATCAGTTTTGGAGTCCGTAGAATGGTTACAGTTGTCAACTGATTGATCCTCGCTAGTGCAAAAAATATTGCCGTTGTACTATTCCGATTCATTAACCTTCCCGATACCGATTTCGACGACAATTGCTCGAATAAACAAATAATTCTCGTCCCTGAACACTCAATGCAACAACTTTGAATGATCGCGGATTTTCGTTTGCGTTTAAATTCAGGATCATAGTTTTAGGACCTCATTCCAGTACACATAATAGTTAAGCTGAATGGTTTTAAGGCTGCCACTTAGATGGTTTTAAGAGTTTTTTGTGTGATATGGTTTTGTTTGGGTCTGTACCAATTTTCAAACGACGCTTTTATAATTTTGACAGCTGTTTGACAGTTGGTTCGTGTGATATAGCATTATGAGTAGCACAACTTTTGTTATTGTTACAAAATGATTGGAAATAAATATTGTATCCTAACAAAGCATTGCTCTTTTTCAAAAAAAAAAACTTTTGAAGTTAAATTGAGACTATGCGCGAGAAAAATCAACCGCTGAAAAGTCGTTTGGTAAATTTTATCAAGAAATTTGTTAAGAAAACTTTTCGCAGAAAACAATTTCACAGCGTTGTTGGAGCATTTGAAGAATGAAATCACAAAAAATACGTTTTCCTCTGCAGAAATAAAAACGGGGCTCTAAACCTATTTTGAGGTTATGGAAAAAACTTAAAATGATATCAAAAAATTGGATGACTGTTGTATCGTTCTCTGTGGCAACTTTGTTCAATTAAAAAAATAGTTTTACTGACAAAAAAGGATGTGTTATATAATACTCCCCTATGAAGTTTCAAACCTAAGAAACGGTCTATCGATATATCCGCTTCGCTTTGTGAATGTCAAGCTAGTGCCACCAAAGGGGTGAAGACCGGATGAAGATTGAATTTTGCATGGATATCGTGCTACAGAAGTCATGAAGATGGAGTTTGCAAGATAAGACGACTAATCTCGTCTTGCGAACGTTGGAACAACTCTCAGTAGCTCAGTATTACCCATTGTTGGTTTTAACTCTCTTTCCTTTTCATTAAAGATAATTTCTTTTGCACCCCACAATACAGTTTTCAATACCTTATTTGCTGATTAAACGGGTTTGGGCATCTTTGGGATTCGTTGCGCTTGGTGTAACGAACTCATCCCATTATTATATGTTGACAAGGGTGATAATAGATTTTGAACCAACACAGTAGTTTTTCATACGCTCTCCTCTGTGGACCTCTCATTTTGAATTTGCAGTCCCTATTGTCATTTTATGAGGTTTCCTTCCTACCCATAAATTTTCTGGGTTCTGTCCTGAACGGAGCATACTGATTGTACTTCACCAGAAATAATCATAATACGTTTATTTATTCCGGGGAAATATTGTTTGACTGTTGAGTAAGGTGGAGAAGAGCCTTTTCGTAGGGACCTCATAGGTATAACGTCGTGCGTTTTAAATATAAATAGAAGTGTTTGTTAACCGTCAATTTCCCTAGTCTTTCCGATTTCCCCTCAGGCAACAACGTATCTTATTTTCTAGATTCTTAATTATATCCTCCATAATCAAATGGGTGGGGGACAACACATGATGACTGTCACGCCTTCTGTTCATGCGGATTATGGTTCAAACACTGTATGTAACTCATCGAAAGAATTGGAATGCTTTCTCCAGAAAATATCATGAGAAAAATATTGTGATCATTTATATATGAACTAAGGGGATATTGTACTACACTTATTTGTAAATTAAATAAAATGCAATTTGTTGTGCTTTGATTATTTTTGATTAATACGAACTTTGGCGATATATCTGTTTATTTTTTGAAAATAATGTCTGAAAAGTGTCCTTTACCAGCAGCCTCACACCTACTAACCCCACTTTTTCCGGATTTTCGATTACTTTTTCAAGCATTTCAGGAGTTATTTGTGCAACTTCTCGGCGTATATTGGCTTTTAGTTTTGCGAGAGTATCAAGCTTATTTGCATAAACCTTAATTTTCAAAGAAACCGTCACAAAAAGTCCGCTGAAGTCAGCTCTGGTCATCCAGTGTGCCAATCATTGTCACCATCTTTTGAAATTAGTCTACTGAGAAGCATTGTTGTAAATGAATGCATGGTTTTATCAGCAGTATTGAATGTAGTATCGTCTTCTTGGAGTCCAGGAGTCGTCCATACCAATTTCAGTCAGGTTATACGCCAAATATCGAGTTCCACTGTCTTGTATCGCTCGAATCGTTCGCTATACATTTTCTAAAACTATTGCATTATCTTCACTTTGAGAAAAGTATGGCACAATGATTCTTTCCGGGTATAATATCCACGTTATGTCACTGGAGAGGCTTACGGTCAATTTAAAGGATTTAAAGGGCATTGATAATGAAAATTTTGTGTAATGACTTTTCTAAAAAGCGTCAGATTTGCTTTGTAGTTCGTGATCAAACGTCTCCAAAATTATGTTTCCCTATTCAAGATGTTTTTCATGCATTTGAATATGTATTGAATTCAACATGCCTCATCTTCTGGCTTCAATTTTTGTACGAATCGAAATTTTCATCAATTAAACTGCAAATTGAATTCATCCCAAATCGAATTAATTCGTGAATTAAAATTTATTCCAAAGTGGCTACAGTGAAATTGCTGAGTGAATCAACGTGCTTGGGTTTTAATCAAATCGGCGGTACAGCTTCAATCACATCCCCATTCGGACGTGGACGAACGTCAATCTTTAAGATTAATGTTGCCAATGACCAGGTTTTATGGAGTTAAGCCACCAAACGTCAAATTATCTTCGGTGTTGCCACATAATCCCAATATTTAAAGTAGCTTAAAAGTTATTTTGACTCTAAACTTTGACGCTATTTCGGTGTTCCATGGTTAAAATTGTACTTGATGGTGGGTTGATGTTTCCAACACGTATTGACACATGTCAACTTGACAGAAGACTGTCAAGTTATACGAATTGAATATTGGGTACCATAAAAACTGACTCCTTATGATTATTGATAACCTGTTGTCCGCTGTTTGGAAAAGCATTGACCAGCACCCGCCCTTAGCTCCCCACGCACGATAGTATAGTTTGCAGATGGTCGTATCCTGCCCATTTACAGAAAACGAGGATAGCCCTCTGCCTCGTTTGCAGCTAAGTTTTCTAGTTCTATTACGCTAGTGCACCACAGCTATGTGCAGGGTTTATAGGCCCGATTCAGATAGTCCTAACGGAAATATTTTGCAGTTTGTTCCTCCTCGCCGCAAGCTTGACAGGTGTCATCAGTTTAGATTTCTAATCGTTGGGGTATTGAATTAAAAATAATAATCGAAATAAATTAAACTGGCTGGCACTGTTTTTCATACCGTACGGTAACTTTTTTCTGTAGTAAGTAGAATCCTTTTTTCCCCTTTATTTAAACAATTCTTTTTTATTTATTGAATCGAAATAATTTAAAAAATTGATTGAGATTCCATTGTGACTGCCCATTCAATTATTCCAATTTATCAATCGTGAGTTATGATCGTTTATTTCTGTTCAATTCGAGTGCTCAACAATTCAATTGAACATTGATTATTTGCTTAATTGATCACAAATAATTTGATAAATTGCTGCCAGCTATATTATTAGCAAAGGAAGGTGCCATGGAAATATCGATTATTTGAAAATTCATCCGCAATCCTGCATATTAACATTTCAAAGACTAATATATGACTGAATTTCCTCACACATACACGAACCATACTAAGAAGGAACATTCTAGTCCACTTTGTGTAATGGCAGGATGACAAGCTCCTCTAAAATTATTTGAAATTTGTTTTTGACAAATTGTGAATTAAATATTTACCAGGTAAATTCATACCAGGAATATATTGACCAGTAACTTTAATTGCGGCTCCCAGAACAATCAGCGTATATAGCATATGGAATTTGTAAATGTTGGTTCGGTTAAATTTCAAACAGGATTTAATTCATTTTCATGATGTGAATTTATAGCAATATTTCACAAGTTTGAATGCAATTTAGATTTAATAATGTTGCGATAACGAGCGTTCTGATTTGAACAGATATTGGACTGGTTGGAACGGAAGGAGACCATTGCTATGCATATTATTTTAAGGATTTAATTTGTACTTAACTAGATCCCTGTAATAGATATTAATCTTCTTAGAACTAATAGGGAATATTAAATGGGATTTGAACAGATTCTCCGTATCATGTTTAAAATATGTATATTTATAGAAAGTTTAGTTTATAGTTATTAACGCTAAATATTTTGAATTTGCTTAAAACAGAAATAAACAGGAAATTGTGGAGGAAACATGTATTCCTTTTTCTATGTTCTAAACATTGCCGAATTGAATTGCGATAAAGCACTATTAACTTTTCAATCTTTAGAGTAATTTAAACAATCAATGATTGCTAGAACCACTAGACGCAAGAAAGCATATGCAAAAATTACTGACTTTGGCGGAGAACGAATACCTTAGTCAAACTCTCTCTCATCTGAATCCGAAGAGATAACGAAATGGCATTCTTAACAGCGGTTACAATCTAAAAGAGCAAGTAACCGACATAGTTTCTTAAGTGAGTTGACTTTCATCACCTAATGCCTAGGGCAGACGCCATTTGAACTAGTTCTAGGCGTCAGAGTGACGTAATCGTCAGAAAAACTTCTTATGATTTTTTGAACTAGTTCAATCGCGATCATCTGTCTTAAGGATAATGCGTTGAGAAGGAGCAAAGTTCATTAAGAGCTCAAGCGATATGAGACTCAACGGTTAACTCGAACTAACTTTAGGGAGACCAATATAAAATTTAGTAACTTAGTTTATATTTTCACTACCACTCGATAGGAAGAACTTCTTACTTGTCAACTAAATGATCCAAGAGATGTTAAGAGATGAATATTTGAACAAATTGGGTTACGTGTGAAAAATGGCTCAAATAAATATTAAGCATGCATAAGTTATTTTCTTACCACCAATAAAATTCGATCAAAAACATGATGGTAAGAAAGCCAGCGAAAACCAAGAAGTGGAGGAATCCTAACAAAATTCACAGGATTGCTTGAAATTTATAACTTTATATAAAATTTGAATGAATCATATACATATAGATATATTATATATCTTATCACCCTCAAAGAACTCACCATTTGATACAATAATGATATGCCAAAGTCACTTCCTATTTTGGAAAAAATTTTAAGGCTATGATTATAGCATGAACCTTCAGTTCTTACAACAAATCCCATTCAAAATTATCCGGAATTGAGTGAAAAGTTCAACGGTGCTGGAATTGAAAGTTTCTGAAGTAGTAAATACCTGGCGGAGGCCACGATTTGATTCTTCGATGGTATCTTCTGGTTTACTACTACTTTTGTGTTGACCGCTTTTTAGGTCATGAATTAGTCCGATAAACATAGATCATATCTCATCGTTTTGTGGATGGACTCAAAAAGGTGAGTAGTAGCATCCTACGCATCTTCCGTTTGCAATATTGGCTCAACGATCATATCAGGAGTAACCTGGTCAATCCTAGAGGCGAATTCACTTCTCCATTTAGATGTAATTTCCGCTTCCCAACAGCTACTGCTTTCAGCCTCCATCGCCATAGTATGATCTCGACATTATTCCAAGCCTTCGGGATTGAGCTCATCACACAGAACCTGCCTTTTCGCGTGCTTGCTTAATTTGTACTCTGCTAAGACTTGTTGGATATCCTGTCCGTTAAGGACCTACTGGGTTCTGCAGGCTAGGCTAGGCTACTTCATTTTGTCCACTATTGTTTCAGTGACAGCATCAGCAGGAGTAGTCGACTCGCCCAGGAATAAAGTTGAATGCAAGTATTCGCAACATTACAAACCTGCAAATACTAGCATTCGGGACATTCCTTGCTGCGGCTTTCTTGATATGGTAGATGACATAGTTATGCTCACTAGCAGAGTTTTCCTCCATCACTCTCCAGCCCCCAATAATCCCTTGTGAAGCCGAACCTACGTCGAGAATAGATTCACTGAACCCAGGTCAGCTATTAGTTGGTGTTTTTCCTGTATTTAGCACTAACACTAAGTCGTCAAGATTTGAGGATCTTTTGGACAAGTTACTAGCTCAGCTCCACCATAGCCCGTCGCTTTTTGCACTGGTTTGGGCGCTACTGAGAGACATTTAGTTTCGTCTTTTTACTATCCTCTGTCGAATTCGGAATTGAATGTGGACTGCCAGGGTCCAATCTCCAATTTCAATCTTAAGTTTTAAGGCGCGCACTTTGACTTCTCGTAATTTAGCGGCTATAAATTTGATGGAAGCTTCAAGTCGCTGTCTATCAGCCCACTCAATGAGCTTCAGCAAAACTCACATTGCGCTCTTTCCCGTTTCCACGGATATTTGTTCCCTTTTCCTCGGATTGAATGGCACTTTCGATGCCTTAAAAGACCTTCTGTATAAGTCTATGCCAATGCCGCAGCTATTTACACGGCAAACCTCTGGGTTCATTTGCGTTTCCTCTTAATTTTAAAACCGGATCCACTTATTTCACGTTCTCAGTAACGTACTTCGAGGCTTTCTTCTTTCGAAACGAAAGTGAGACTTTTTCTTTTTTTTTTCTACTGGTATTTCCCCACTGATGCGCACAACTCTACTGGCCTTTTCGGACGTGGTTTTATCTTCTTTCCGTCTCTTGTTCTATGCGAGAGGTTCAGTAACAAGAGTATCGACGGTAGAGAATGGGGTAGCTTGTTAATCGTTTGCTTGCCTCTCTATTTCACTTTGGCCTCTTACCAATTCCTACGGCATGCGCAGATCACGGGAAGCGATTCCTCCCTTTCTAGATGTCCTTGCTTAACATTTGACAGAATATTCTTTTGGACCAAAAATACTACAATATAATACAGATTTAACAATTGCATTTAACAATTAATTTTATTATTTACGTAGACCAACTTTTTTTTAGTTGTTGTTGATTTTTCTTGATCAAAAGTCTGCCCAACCGCAATTTGAATGAACTAATTTTTAAAAAGTGAATGAATGTAATGAGATGTCCACTTTAAGCAGTGAAGGAAATAATTATGCAGAACGTTAGGACCGCAATCAGTATTTACGCATTAGACGAATCAACAACAAAAAATGATTAACGAAACGAAGACCGAGTACACTATCACGTCTCGAAAACGGATCGATCAAAAAGCATCCTGCAGCATGCTCTCAAAGAAAGATGCTTGCCATGCTTTTAAAAGAAAGTGTATCTTCTTTTAAAACAAAACGTAATACAAGTCAATAAGATAGGAATTAGGATCTTAAGTACTAAGAGTCTGCGCATGATTCGTTGCACAGTACAAAGGGTCCGGATTTTCAGTACTAAATTGTTTAGTGAATTTTATGAAACGACGGTGATGACGTCAAAATACCCACTGAATCTTGCAAAGAAATTTAGAAAAGGATTTCCGAAAATGTCACGCTAGGTTTAGACGCTACCCTTGTTTAAGCGTCTCGTTAGCGACTACCCTCATTCACCAGTGGTATCTGGAAATCAATGGTTAAGGTGACGTCATTCTTCAACACCTGATATGAGACCAACTTCGTCTCCTGTCTTGCCAGCAGGAAAGTCCTACGATGGGACTACCATGTAGAGGGAATAACGGAAATAACCGTCTTTCAACCTACTTTAGCCGATATTGTTTCAAAATAAAAAACATTAGAAAAAATTGTACAAAGTGCAGAAATTGAGTACATAAAAAAATTGGGTTTCAATCAATATCCTACGGCTTATAATGCGAATGCCTTATAGAACAAATTATCTTGACAGGAGCTTGTATGTCACATTGGAAGTGACAATACGAATTTACTCGACAACTCGATGTCACACTGGAGCTGACAACACTCAGTAACTCTACAACTCGTATGTCACACTGATGGCACACAGGCGGAGATGACAATACTCTTACACAGTAATATTTTGTCAAGTTTTGCTAGTCGAGTGTAAGTCGTACACGGTATTCGTTCTCTTTATATAATGCAGTACACATATATTTCCCCCTCAAAATGGATTAGTGGCAGTTAGTCAGAAGAATGACAGTGAATTTGAATTTACTAATATAGATATGCGCGATAATAAATAATAAATGAGATCAATATACGTTGAATTCTACTACTACAAATTACTTTAATTCATTTAGCTAAAAATAATAACAAGCTGACACGCAACGACTTTGAATTATTAAATTGAATTGTTTTTATTGTATTTCCTCAACAATCAAAGAACATTTGAAGATAGAAAGCATATCTAAGAAAATCATCAAAATGTCAAAAGTTTCTTGTCATTCGGAAAATGGTATACATTTTCTTGATTTCTACTTACAAAGGACTATTAGAAAAAATCGTCATAACTACAGAAAACAATTATTTGAATCGTAACTGACGGTACCAACGTACGCCTAAGGTAACATTTCAACTGCAAATAAATTTTCCATTTGAAAACCTGGTTTGGGAACAAATAAATTGGAGCCATGTTAACGTCTATAATTTACTTGCAATATTTGTATTTGACATGATAAATGTAAGCCGTGCATTTGCATTAATTCCGATGGAGCATTGTTTGATAAATATTGCTGAATTATGTCCGCAAACTGGCCTGGCCATTAGTCGAACTTACCAATTTATTCACAATAAACAGACATCGAAATTCATAAACAAATGGTATTTTTCTAGCAAACATGAATCTAAGTGCTTCTCCCCGACGTCTGTGCCGGAGGGCGAAAGTGTACCAAATGCTGTAACCAACCAGCAGTGGAATCCCAAAGGATGGATAAACGATGAGATGGAATAGCCAAATAAGTCCTGGCGATAATAACCGATGTGAGGCTCCCAAAAATGTACGTACAGTTCCAGGACTGGCATAACTCATGTTTATTTGCACGATGCCATGTGTGCTCTCGTGTACAAACAACCCTTGCTTGCTCCAGCCTATTTGCAAGGGATGGTTGAAGATATTGTGCATCAGGAAGAGGTTCGCTCGATTTCTATCTGTGATGGGATTTTGCGGGCCAAGTTAAGTAGCATAAACGTTTAGCTGTTGCAGCAGCAACCATGAGTCCATAACCCATGAACAATAACCAAATAATGCCGCTGTGTGGTGGCTTTATAAGGATCAAAAAAAAGTTTTATTGACGTTATCCTTTACTCAGCGGGCACACAACTATCTCAATCCTTTGTAATATAACCAAAGCAAAATACTCCCAAATGACAGTGTTGGTCCGCTCCCACGGTTACGATATGCATGCGAAGAGCCCACAGATAACTGATAACAATTGTAACGAGAATTACGATGTGCATTGAATTGGAAAATGAGTTTATGTAGGACGAAATCTCCTGGCCGGATCAGAGCACATTGAACGTACCGCCCGTTCACTTTAAATATCTCCCAAACGGCAACGCACTACGTAATGTTCGATTGGATTACTTCAACTGTGTAGTGAACGAGCGAATCGTTTTAAAAGGATGATATAGTCCCGGCTCGGTATCCACTATATTTTGTGGTGTGTTTTCTGAAGAGATTAGCCCAACTGTGCAGTGCAAATATTTATGTGGAAAGTTTCAGAATTTATGAGCTCAGAACTCAGGATTTCGCCTATTTATTAAGGAATATGCGAGTTGAATTTTATTTATATATTTTTAGTTGGTGCATGCACGTTCTGCGCCATACTATTCCATACTATAAAGTTTTTGTCAAGCAATAAACCATTTTTAATCAAGTGCACACACACAACACTGAATTAAGGATACGATTTGGAATGAAAATCAATACCTACAATTAGAATTCCCCTCAAACTTAATATGATGCTTCAATTTTGCCTAAAAGCGTCTCATATGCGTAAAAACAAAATTGAATCCTTGAATATTCGACCCAATTGATACCAACAAACAGTATTTCATATTCATCCTTTGTAAAACAAAGGCTCTAAACAGCTTAAATGCTATTGATTACATCTGAAATCCTTTTTTGTCCCTAAATTTGGGTAAACAGTTTTCATTTAAAGTGGATGGGTTAATTGATAAGGGAGCATATACCAGTAACAAATAAAGCCATTATACAACCAGTCAAATCAAATACATTCACCCATCAGATGATATCATGAGCTTTAAATCAGTTTTAAATATTTCATTACTAACAGAGAACTGAACAGGTAATCCTTGAAATTTACTTGTAGACAATATTTTCAGGGAGCTCATGGTTATTTATTTTTCAAGTACTGAAATAGGGACTTGACGCTCTTCGATAGAATACAAGAAGGATAACAGATAATCTCAATACTGTTCCTTAATTAAGATGCTTTAGTGGACAATAAACCTCTTAAAACCAATACACATGAGTATGGAATACACGATCCTATTATCCAGAACGTTTTTTGTGATGGAAATGTTGGTCTCTACCGAGGCCATCTCACGTTTGAAACTGAAACTATAGGGAATTTTGAGTTTGAAAGTTTTGATGACATTTCAGATATGACAGGAAGTTGGTTTCATTTTTGACATTTATCAAATGAGTCGCTTTTTGCTTGAAGAATATCGAAAATATCACAAACTCTTTCCAAAACGGCGAGTTTTCTACTCAAACTGTAAGAAATTTACGTAAAAGACAATAAGGATATGCCTAAAACGCAGTTTGTAAAGTGACTACATGAAACTGGATCGTTGTTGGATAAAACATCCCATGCCCGTACTTGTCTGACGAGCTCAACCGATAACACCGCTGATGTTGCTCAGAGTGTGCGTGATACACTATCAACATCAACTCGTCATCTTTCTCAAGGATTAAAAATTTCACGCACTTTCTGCGAATGCGTACAAAGTTCAAATAGTGCAAGAGCTGAAGCCGCGCGACCTTCTGATGCGTTTTTAGTTTGCTCAGTTTGCGAGAGACCGCTTGAACGATGATGAAAATATAATCTTTTCAGATAGCACATTTTCAACTCGGAAAGTAGCAAAAAAAAGCAAAATTGTCGTGACACAAATCATCGTGAATACTTCACGATGATTTGTGTCACCTTAAAAAATGATAGACTGGTGCAGATTGTGTTCTGGTGGCATTTATTGGGCTATTCTTCAACGAAAGCAAACAAGGAAACGCCAATACAATGGATGACGATCGCTACCACGTCACGTTCAGCAATTTTTTAAACTCCCAGAATTGAAGAGGATGACAAAGCCCACATTTGGTTTCAACAGGACGGCGCAACGTGCCACTCAGCCAACGTAACAATCGATCTGTTATGCACTATTTTCGAAAATCACAGAATCAGTCGAAATTCCAGCCCCAGTTTCAAGTCTCTTAGACCCATACTAAGCCTACTCAACAGAGTCTTCAAGCATTAACGAAAGTCTTTTCGAACTCATCAGAGTCTTCCAAAACTCAACAAAGTCTTCCAGAGTCCTTCAAATTAAGCATCAAAGAACGAAAAAAGGAGGACACCAGGAGGTCTGCAGAACTGGACCATCCATATTAGACACATTAGACAGGGTTGTCGCATTTAACTCCAGAAATTTGTTAGCTATTTATCTATTACAAGAAAACTTCAATAGTAAGGCATACTTACAATAAACTTTGAACGTAGCAACTACTAATAATGTGTTCGTATTAAGCACATTCCAGTACCCATGTGGTCGTATTAATGTACCCTGTAAGCATCTGTGGTTCCTGAAGAAATTAGTACGAAGTTTACTATTACTGAAAAGGTTTAATAACGGCAAGGTGTACCGTCAATCAGTCAATCCTCAGGTGACAGTCAATCCTTATCATAAAAACGAATACCACCAGTGGCCCTTGAATCCAGGGCATGATGCTTTGAAGGCGAATATCGTGGCCAGAATATCATTGAGATGAATTATTTACCCAAAAAATTTTATTCTGACTATTCAAAAACTAAATTTTGAGTAAATTATTTATTCGGATGATATTCTGTCATAGGTCTCATTGACAGAAGTACAACAAATGACGTCGAAATCATCAAACCTTTTTTTTTGGGTTGGGGGGGTGAGAGTAATGTGCCACGCAGGTCCGTTTGTCGAAACTTTTCAGCATTTCTCCGACCAGATTGTCTGGAGAAAGCTCTCCCATCACCTCCCACAAGTCCTGCCGCATCCTGTTTCACCTTCTACAGTTGAAGAAGGTGTGACATGCGTCGTCCCTTTCCCCGGGGCAGAAAATGCAGTCTGGGGATCGTGATTTACCAATCTTGTGCAAGTAAGACTAAAAATACCCATGCCCGTTAAAGAAGGTGGGTAAGGCTATAATCAGTCTCACCGTGCCTTCGATTTAGCCACAATCCCACGTCCCCTATAAGGCGGGCACTCCAGCGGCCATTGGAGTCGCCTTCCAAGCACTGTTGCCACTCGAGTATTGTGCGCTGCCTCTCTTCTCGGTTGACAGCATATCTTGAGCCCTCCACTTTACGGTCATAAATTCTCCGTCGTTCTCTAGCAAGGAGGGCGATGGGTATCACTCCTGCGATCACCAACACCGCCGACTCAGAGACAGTGCGGTATGCAGACGCAACCCGTAAAGCTCCTCGTCTCCGTACCTGGGCCAAGCGCTTTCGGTACAGCTCCTTACTGAGAGCTCCGGCCCAAACCACTCATGAGCACAGCACTCATGAGAAGTCGGCGTTTGCTCGGTGTGGGCCCACCGATGTTGCACATTAGTCGACTCAAAGCTGAGACGCATATCGCGGCCTTTTTCGTCGTTGTCCTGATCTGTTCCGAAAAGCTCATTTTGGAATCGATCAATAGTCCCAAATATTTTATTGCAACTTTAGACTTAACAGTCGCATCTCCGATCCGCAAAGGAATTACCATGGGAATTCTTTTCTTCGTGAGAATGACCACCTCGGTTTTCTCTAGTGCCAAACTGAACCCGCGGGTGGTCATCCACTCACTCACTTGACGCATTAGCATTCCCAGTCTGCGCTGCGCATGTTCGACTGTGCGTCCGGTGACCAGCGCTGCTATATCATCTGCATAGCCGACCAAGCGCGACTCATCTGGCAGCTCAAGCCTCAATAGTCCGTCATATGTGGCGTTCCACAAGTCTGGTCCAAGTATGGAACCTTGCGCTACACCAGACGTTATCTCCATACTGCGTCGCCCATCTTGTGTGTCATAGAGCAGTCTGCGGTCCTTTAAGTAATCCCTCAAAATCCGCATCAGATACCCTGGCAATCGGAAAAAAATTTCCAATGTGCCAAGAATATCCGACCATCTGGCGGAGTCGAAGGCATTCCTGACGTCAAGCGTCACTAGCAAGACAACTCGTTTTTCAATTTTGTGCGCTTCGGCTCGACGGACTGCATTCACCACTTCCATGATGGCATGGGAAGTAGATCGCCCTGCTCTAAAGCCATACTGCCGAGGAGATAGGTCCCCTGCAGCACGAATTGCGTCTGTGAGTCTTCTTTTGATGAGCTTTTCGAACACTTTCCCGGCTGTGTCCAGCATACAAAGCGGCAGGTATGTAGATGGCAGCCCGGGGTCCCCTTTTCCCTTGCTGGTCAATGTGAGCCTCGCCACCTTCCAGCGAGATGGGAACACACCTTCTCTCAGGCGTTGAACACATTGAGTAGCAAGTCAGGACGAACGTGGAAGACCATTTGTAGCACCTCAGACCATTTGTAGCACCTCAATCATCAAACCTTGCAAATAATCTCGACTCTACGAATTCAAGATGTTTTGCCTCTTTTTCTGGTTTTTTGATCGCGTCCTCCGTTTTCAAAGTCCGGAGAGCATTGTCCTTTCTCTGAAATGGCTTTTAACAAAATGCCTGCATAGATCAAATCTGTCCAGCGATTTTGACTACTGCCTTGTATCTATTAGCCTTTCCGTCAAATGCCTAATTTAAATTCGTGTTTCTTTAAATTCTTCGGGGAGCTTCGCATCTTACACCTGATTCAGCTTTGGTCTGATCCAGCTTATCTTGCTCTAACGACTATTTTAAGGTACCTCCTTGCTTCATCATGCTTCACACTCATAGCATGACACGGCTCATATTTTCGATTCGCATACGCGAAGCTCGCTTTTCCGTATTTGCAGTAGGTTTCGTAGGCAGCAGTTTCGACAACATCAACACCGAATAATGCTTAACTTATTCTTATTTTATCAATCGCGTGCAAAAGTGGCGAAAGTTGTCCCATTTTCTGATTTCCCTACAATTTCTACCGTGAGATAGTGGTTTCCTGTTTGAGTCATAATTTTTGGGTTTTTTTTTTAATTTGTGGCCTAATATCGTGTACTCCAAAGTTAATTTCAGCAAAACTTCCATTCCAAAATGATATTTCATGTTATGTGTCTCTACTGTCAACGGCAAGCTATTTTATGGCATATACCAGTGTCAAATTAAGCAGATACTGGGCCATCCTATCAATCAACTTTGGAAACTCTCGTGTGGCAAGTATGTTTATGATAATGTTCGATTTGTGCTGCATGTAATGTCCATAGCGTTACTGCTAGACAGTCTGGATGGGCATCACACACAAAGCGATACGAATACGCAATGTTGCAAGTAAAGCGAGCTTTTCAAGATAGAGAGCTTGAAAATTATGCAACGTAGGTCAGGAAAAGGATCGCGATAGCTAACTTCTGTCGCTTATATTGGTGTTACAATAGTCTTTCCGATGTTATAGTATGTATGTGTCACTTTATATGGATACAAAATTTAAAATGTACGTTTTATAAGTTTCCTTTATGAAAACCAATGCATCTGCAAAATTACAGTCAAATAATGTCAAATAAGGAGTTAGTTTAACGTATTTGGGCTAGCTAATAGGGACTCTACGACGACCTTAAAATCAAAGGGGTGCTGGTAGTGGTTGTCTTGTGCTCCGATGAGTCTTTACCCTACAGTTGTTCATCAACGAGTCTCCTCATCCCCAACTATTGTATTCAAATCGTCAGCAATAATGCTATCAAATCAGTTCATTTTGCTGCTGTTGACTTGGTTTTTGTAGGGAAGAGGGATTTGAAGCCCATTATTCCAAACCCTAATTTGGAAGACCAGTTTTGGGAGACCAATTCAGTTCAAATTCACCCTTTTCATCTTTTTATTTTCTGAAAGGCATGAACTCCGACATGCAACAATTTTTGCCTATGAAACGATTTCTAATATTATCCGTTCAGGTCCAGTAATATTTTCTTTTATTTACTTTCCCTGAAGCTCACAAACAATTGCTAGACTCATAACTTGACATATTTTCACCGGCGTGAAAATTCGAAAACAACAAAGTAATCGATTGTTTTGGATTTATCTGATAATACCTACCATTAAAACAAGAATGTTTTTTTCCCTGGAAAATATAAAAAGAAAAATCATAAGATTCGGGACTGAATAGGCAATCGTGGTATTAACGTTCATTTCGTTTCAGCCAACAAAAGTCCTGAATCTGCAATAAACCGCTTGTATCTCAGCTATTTCGGTTGCATATTTTACATTTTCCCAGAGTTTGAATTACTAGGAAAAATGACAGAATAAATCACGAAAAAATCAGTAATTTACATAATACTAAGGATTACTAATTGTACTGAGGGAAGCAGGATGAGGGGTTAAACGATTCAAACAATATTTAATCTAGTTGCATTAATACAATAAGGAACATAATCAAATAATAAAATGAATTAAATACATGAAAGGAGATTGAACGAATGAAATGAGAGAATAAAAAATGAACAGATGTAATGAAATCGGTTGAAGCATGTATACTAAATACTCAAAGTCATACGGATTTGGACAGAGTCCTCATCAATGTAAGGGAGCAGCGAATGAAAACGGAATGATAATGAAGGACCTACTGGAGAAAAATTTACAGAGAAAAGATTTGTTGAATTCCAACGGAGGAAATTTATAGAAATAATTTAAATATTATACGGCCTAATCCTTCACTTTATTCGAACAGTCAAATCAAATTAAGGACTTTTGATGGCAACCAGCTTTGTTTCAGGTCAAACGCGCTGATGCGCTTCTATGAAATGACGCAACATCGTAGATAGTAATTATAATAGGCATGACTCTAATCGTACATTTTGTTCCAAGCGACAGTTTGTCCTTCTGCTTACTCTGGGCATCTATTTAACTGTGCTGGACGGCACCTGGGAGCACTTGAAAATCGTTTTGAAGTACCAGAGCACGCAGAAAGGTAGCCGTAGAATGTAGGACAAATCAGATTTCGCACCCAGAGCTTCGTCCTCATCCCGGCACGTACAGTGGAGCTTGCACAACTTAGACGAATTATGCTCATGCGAGGTGAAACTGACTGGATGCCTTATTTCGGGTTCTCCAGTACCAGCCTGAAGGCCGAAATACAATACTGCGAGACTGCGATGCGAGAGTGCGACGAGAGTCTCGTAGCAAATGTCAAGCAGTTTTCTCAACATGCATTTGTATACGACATCGTACAATGATTGCGATGCGTCGATGCGAGGCGAGAAATATTCGGAAAATCGAAAATTCCTCGCAACGAGATGCGTTGAGGTTTGTCAGTTGCTTGATGGCGCTTAAATGAAATTCAAACACCTCAATTACTTTTTAAGTACTATGGTTATTCGGAATGAATTTTGAATGAAAATTTCATGCATCCTTGTTGAGATATTATTTGCCAAACGAAGGTAAACTCCAAATTCAAAAATTTTTAAATATCAAAAATAATTTTAATCAAAGTTCATTCAAAACGTCACCAATTTGACATTTATCATATGGACATTATTCTTCCTCGCATCGCGTGCATTGTAAATTGAATGCGTTGCGCGACGACGAGCGAGAATCTGGGCCTTGAACCTGCTTGCAGTTATGAGATAAGCTACAATTTTCCGAGTTTGTGCTCAGCGCGACCACCTTTGAGGCTGCAGCGCTAATGTTAATGTTTAACATATGAGGGTCCACGTCATCACGGAGATGACTTGTAAAGAACGTTTTTTCTATGGGGTAGTCATAGTGGGCGACGCTCCGCGGAAAGGTTACACCGAAATCGTTTAGCAAAGGAAAGAAGGGTTAGGTACATATCGAATGGCCTCCGTAATGATGGTGATAATGTTTGCATGTGTTACATCCATTTTACGGCCTCCTTGTCAAAAACCGTATGAACTTTATCGGGCGCAGAAAAAAAGAGGTCGGCCGAGAAGAGAGACAACACTCTCGCAGCGATAAGCAGCAGTCCTGCGAGCGGACTGCACATCTGCAAGGGAGTGTGGACTGCAGGTCTCATCCCCTATCTGAGCCGTGGCTGAATCAAGGGCATGTTGAGACTGATTTCTATTCGTCCTAACCCTGTAGCAAGAATGGCCATTTCTGATTGGTAGCACCAGATTGGCAGGTAACCACAGCACCAACTGCATAGTTTGCATAAGGGAGGTGAGTGCCACTCATTTTTTGCTTCTTAAAAATAGGGCAAAAGCGGGGTAGCTTCATCATCAGTTGGAGGGTTTTTCCCCGAAAACAGCAGCCGGAGAAAAGCTCACAATGATTGACAAAGGGAAACGCGTTGTAAATCATACTCAGGCAATCCTGATACTGAGAAAATTGATACTGGAGCTTCAGAAGACGTCGCTAAAAAAGAGATCTCATCTTGAGTACTTCCTTTTCCTCCCGTTTCTCCCGCTTTCGAAGGCATCTCCGTCATTCTTGGAACGTGGATAAAGTCCTAGGAAATCGATAAATAAGCGCTGCATTGGCCTATCAGATATGCGCTTTTGACCCATAAGTGGACTGAGGACTTTATTGCACGGCTTAACTTGCTTACAAGTACTGCATTGGAAGATATATGAAGCGATGTCTTTACGAAGGGCTGGCCAATAATAATATCGCTGCAGTACTTCGGTGGTCTAACGAGATGCTTCCGGTCTATCTTGAGCTTGGGAACTCAGCCTAGATTGCTGACTCACGGGTACTCATAAATTGGTACGAGGTATGTCTAGATCTGGGTCGTTAACTCTTCCTATATTAATGTAGGTACGAAATTGAAAGGATTCGTTCAGGGAAGTGATATGATGGTGCTCGGGAAGGAAGGGGAGATACAGACACGAAACTTCAAACTTCACTAATACTCTCGTGAACTCGGAGAAGGGCATCGGGGATGGTATTAGCTGAGCCCATGTTCTATATTGAAGTTGAAACCTTGCAACTTGAGATTCCAGCGAGCTAATCTGCCGGAAAGGTCTTGTTGGCTTATGGTCCACTTCAAACTAGCGTGGTCAGTGATAATGGAGAAGAGAAGTCCTTCAATATAGGCACGGAATTTTTGACGCTCCGTACGGCGGCGAGACACTCCCGAAGTGCCCGAAGGCACATGAGCATGAGGGCTAGTATTAAGAAATGTGTCAAACGATTCGAGGCTAGGTTCTCAGGTTGACAGATGAGGTGCTAAGTGGAAAATCCAGAAGCATTTTGCCTTGAGATCGTGGGATCAGGACATAAACCCTTCGTACAATTGAAAAAATATATATTTTATGGACACCAATTCTAAATCTGGCCTAAAAAGGTCATGTGAAGAACAAAGTATATAATTTTTATAGTATTTTTGAATGAAAAATAGTTTCGTTAAAAAAATACTTCATAACGACTGTCAATTTTTAAATTCCGTGGTGCATTTCCGTGGTTCATAAACCGATTCCATGAGATCAGGCAATAGAAAAGAGTTATGGCAAGTTTCGCTAATTTTTTGTAAAATTTTTGAATACTAAAAAAATGCTCTTGAGTTATTGACGATTTTCTCCTAACTTCATAAATCAAAGCAATAAAGTTAACCAGGATTTGCGATGTTTCATGGCAAGATCTTCGTTTACTATTCGATTCCAATTCTTAACGGTCAATCGAAATGAAGTTCTGGCTATCCGTTCTTGTAAATCAAGTTTATAAAGGAACATATATGTCTGATTACTTAGCGTAACCACTTTCACATAGATTGCGCTTTTCGATGTATCGGTTCCGCCCATTAAACTTACAAAATACAAAGAAAACCCTCGCCAAATTTGCCATCTGGATACCTTTATCCTTTTTTACTCCATTATGACCTTCTTCTTTTATAAATAAGTGTTCAGTCAAGCAAAAATAATTGCCATTCTAAATGGCTGTTGCGTTTGAATCCCGAAAATATTTTACTTTAAAAAAAAAAATTTCCAGCAATTAGACCGATAACTGATTGGCATGGAGCGAAAATTGATAAAATTTGTGATAAGAGTATTCTTATTGACAAGGATATTTATGACATCATGTCTTCTGAAGTGGGACCTGCCAAGTAGAAAGCAATTTACTCAGCTTACGTTAATGAAGGTTTTTTGATTGAAGTGTCGAAAATTTTTGGAATTGAATGATTTTTATACTTGGAAACTCAAAGTATTGTGAACTGTGGAATTTGAACCTATTGTCTAGAATGGTCATGACATTCATAGCGGCATAGAATTTTTCATTTATTGCCTTATTTTCGGGTTGAAGTTATTTCTTTGATTGCTTCACCAAAGATTGAAAAGGAATGTATATAATTCACAGAAATAAGAAATAACGAATAAATAGAAAATATAGAAACAACTCGAAAAATTGAAGTTAAAATCATTGTTTGTAATTGTAAAACCTGTAAGACGCTCAAGGCTATTAGCCCTTATACTCTTGTGAGCTGCGTTTAGAAAGAGAAACAAATACATTCTGCAACAATTAATCAAACACATGCACGCTAGAGAACATATAAGCTAAATGAGACGCATTTGTGCAAGTAAAGTAGTGGGTAGCTGAATTTTGTGATTGTGCAGTTGCCTTGGTTCATCAAATATCAACTCACATGCCGATATAGATCAATTAAGGTTTCCAGTCGTAGTCCGTTTTTCATCGGTTGTTCTGGAAATAGAATTTGGTATTTCAGTGAATTTCACCATCGAAATTCAACGTGTTGTCGTCACGAAATCTATAAAAGGATATAGAGTAAACTTTTTGTACATCGTCTTTGGTAATAAATCGGCGTTACTTGGTCTCGCATCTGCAATGTCAAAATTCACACTTGGGATCATATAAGGACACGAAAAATTGCAAATAAAATCGCCATGCAGACTGATAACATTTCTTCTAAGCTCGACACTTTTTCTATTATGTAAAACGCCCAAGCTACGTTAACAAGACATTGACCGTGTAGTTTTTCTGAATTTTCTTTTCTTTTTTGCTTGAGTGGATTTGTAAGAATTTTATTTATTGAATTGCAGTTGCTAGATTCCATGTATACCTATCAATCAAATTATATTTATTGGTTCGAAATTTCAATCCCTTCGTCCGGTATGTAGTAATCTTTTTGACTTTTTATTTGTATCCTTCCAAATTTCATCTTATTGTGAGAGAATTTAGACTGTTCTTTGTATCCTTTTTGCATCCGTCCAAGGGATTTTTTAAAGCTAAATTTAACATATCTCAACCTAATGTCAGTGTGGATATTTCCGTCACCCCAGATAAAGTTGATGTGTGTCCTGCTGTGGGAGTTGAGTGCTGGTATATATGAAACTTATATTTTTAATTCCGTTTCACATTGTCTGTCAACACTGCTGCGCAACTCGTTTCGGCTGGAAGCAAACTCCTCTTCTTGCCCAAGTCTCATAGAAGAATATCTGGTAAGTTTTACAAAGCAAGTGATTTATTAGCCTGAGACTCCAATTGGCATTCCTAAACAATTTTTCTAGTGCGAGGTCTGTTTTTCATTTTTGACTGTATTCTGAAGAGAGTAACTTGGACAACGGACTTACAATTATATTGGGAAGATAGGGTAAACATTTCATCTTACCACACTTTTTTCCTTAATTTTCCCAATAGAAGTCAGTTAATCCTTGTTGGAAATTAGGCTGCTTTATACTTCGCTAATCTCTTTCGTGTTCACTATTTGTTCATTGTATTTTTTGGTGTAATTTTTAAGATTAATGCGTCTCAGACCAGTTTTTTTCTATATTGTACTTTGCAAAATCAGATATGTGTCCTGTCTACATGCAATATGATGTCAACGCCGCTTTAGTGAGGATACCACTCATCAGATCTGACTTGTGTCCATCAATTAATCCATCGACCTATATTCACCCTATTCTTGGCCGGCTAGAAATAGTGCGAAGGGGGGCAGCGGAGCTTTTTCAAAGAGACTCATACGTTTTCAGTATCTGCTTCCCAGGATGTGAACTGTCCTCTGTGATAATGTTTTTTTCTGGAGACAACAGAGGCGCTCAATGTTATCCTTAGGCGGTAGGAAATGGTCATGAAAACAACATAATGAAAATCTGACATTAAAGTTTTTAAGCTGTTAAGAGAAATTTTTTCCGGATCTTATTGTCTAAGTTGATATAATAGATGTTCTTTATTTTTTCTCGCGCCATGCGGACGCGCCAAAATTTCCTCCCGCACAAATTGCACTTATGCAGCATGCAAGTTTTCTTAAAAATCGGAGGCATGTGATACTAGTATATGAACATGATTTTGCAGGGAATCATACGAGTAACCACGAGTTAATAAATAAGAAATTCGTTGTTTGTCTGAAATGTAGAGAAGTTTTAGGGCATATTGACAATGCAATTCGTTAGAAAATGGCACCCAAATTATGATGGTAGAGTTAAAATTTGAGTGATTGGTGACCCTGAATGGTCGATTTTCAATATTAAGTCTTCTCAAAATCTTGAAATCATGTTAACGTCAAATTGATTTAGTAAATATAGGAACCGATGCTATAAGTTCTAGTAAATTTCATGTTGATGACCCCAAGCAAGATAACAAATCTTATAAAATAATATCCGCAAAAAAATTAAAGATAGTTCTCTGCAGCATATAATGCTTTGAATGGCTTCCATTCGTCGAGATTCCTCGTCGTTCTCAATTCATATTGCTAAAAGTAAGGTGTGGACAAACGAAATGCTTGCATTTAAAATTTAACATGGGCTCCTTGCGTTATTTTCAGTACACCATTAATCAACTCAGTCTCGCTTTACATACGAGCGATTACAAAACAGGCTGTCTTCGAAACAACCTGTTTTCACGAAAGCAGAATAAGCGGAATTTCAGTTTTATATTAAGAACTAGCACTTAATCCTCCCCTAATTTTAAGTCCTTCTCTATAGTTTTTTGCGAACTGATAATTGTTGTTTTTCTCTCCGTTTCTCTTCTCATTTCTCGTTTCATTTATTATACTCCATCTCCTCCTCTGTCTGATAGTACCACGCTCGTGGAATCAATAGAATAGGATCAACCTATACGAATCAAAGTTTATTTTTCCTCAGCTAATTTAATATCTCCCTGGAGACAGACTAACATTTACATCAGCAGTTTCTGGATCCTTTGTTCAAACGTATAACATTTGACTGATTTTATACCTCACAACTGATTTATCTCTTGCTTTATCGGTAATATTATTTACGGAAAATATGGTATATTTAGTTAATATAACATAATTTAAGTAATTAATTATTTAATAATGTACTGCATGGAAGCTGAATGTCGCGAAATCCAAAAAAATAAACGGAAAATTATCATAAAATTCGACGTCATCTTTATCTCCAGATTATTTTTCAGGGCAGCCCCAGTTTCTTGTTCTTCCCCCACCAATGATATTCTGAAAGTCCAAAAAATGCTAAATCAACGATCAAAAGGATTCTTTTAAAAATTTATTCCTTGACAATCAAACGCTAAAACGTTGCCTGAAACTTCATCAAATTACGAAAATCAAATGACTACATCAAATTATAATACTCCCTTACCTCTTCGAACTTCTTAATTACTTTCTCTCTAATCAAACACCCCATTTAAACGCCACCACTTCAACATAGCTTAACAATATTGCTTTCACATCAAATCCTTACAATTATCCTTTACTGACGTTTTTCCAGGTGGATTTATGGGAGACATTGCACTGCCTAGCGTCAATTACGAAACCGGCCAAGACAAGCACTTGCCAACACAATATAATATCAGCTTCCAACAGGATTTGGAACGTCTCAAACAAGAAGTCTACAATGAAGGACTTCAAGTGGAAGAGGAGGGCATGACAGATATAATTAGAAAGAAGACAAAACTGCCAAACATCAATAATGAGAATTTAAATCAACGCAGTCGTAACGATCCTGTATTGGTAAGTAGTTGTTGTGTTAACAAATGAGTGAAAGTTGAAAATACTTTCGGTATTAAAGAAATAAACAAAATCCTTACACCTTGTTAATGTACGCGGGAGAAGTATGTCAAAATTCAAATGTAATGCAACGAAACGTATGTACGGATGGTTCTTATCATCTTTTGAATACCAAATGACGTTTTTCTCTTCTACATGAAAATTTTCCATTTTACATTTTCATTGTTTCCGTTTTTCATGTTAATTAAAAGTTTACTGAATCGAAATTTTCCAGAAAAGTAAAAGATTGTTCCACGCCGAAGGGTTAACGCGTTGTTACATGTTCAACATGATTATCCTGCGATGTTGGATGGAATGGCATAAGCCGTTTGGCTATGTTTGTGATTCAAATTTAGCAAGGATTCCAGAGAATAAGTGGGGCAAATACATTTGGCAAATTATTTTTCTACTTCCGAGTAGGAATAAATCGGTCTTTTGTTTGAGCAGCATACTTTGTCTCCATAACACAGATTGCAAAGATTGAATTTTACCAGTGAATTTATCGGCATTATCCATTTTTGGAGTTTATTTAAGTTGAAATTATTCAGGAGCTATAAAAACAAATTTAAAAGCACCAAAATGGCTGTAATGAGCCAATTAATGTGCGCTTAGCACAAATTTTTGAGCTTGAGAGGAATATTGTTAGCTAGGTCGATTGCTATGTAATAAAATAATTTGATTTTTAGGATGAACGTTTCTTATTCAAATATTTCAAAGTTCTAAGTAAGTTCAAAGTTCAAAGTTCAAAGTTCATATTTCACTTCCAGTACCATCAGAAATAACAATAAGTCCCAATAATAACACCAATCATTGTAGTAAGTTTGGTTGGCAGGCGAAGCCAACTTAAAGCCCGGCTGTGGACGTAGCACAACGCTGAAGGACTACCCACTAAACACCTCCCCTGTTGCTTAGGACAACTAACATGAATATGTTTATCGCAGTACTACATCCTAGGGCTCTTGTTCGTTTTCAATCTCTCTCTCTCTCTCTCGCTCTCTCTCTCTCTTACTATTTCACAGAATGGCGCTTTCAAAATAGGGAAATTCCTTTTTCAGTAGGCCCCTGTTCGTTATACGGTGACAATCGATCAATTATGCTCTGCTTATGAACTAAATCGCCAAACTTAATGTGAATTTTTGTCTTGAGACTGAAAAACCTGACATGGCTCTCATACTTTTGGTTGAACGACAAATCCAATTCATAAATTAGAATTAGAATTAAATTTGTTCTCCCACTTTTCATGTCTAAGAGTAAGAATTTTTTCTTCTCTTTTGCATATCTTTTGCTCCCCTACATTGGTTGATTCTCTTTTGCTTGCTATCAAGGAGCAACACACATACTACAGTCGTAAGATCCGGGATCGTCCGTTCAGAGATATTGCTGTAAATTGACTCATTCTGCAAAGCACTTACTTCTAAACTTGCATGAAAGTCTTCGGGTCCGACTCCCTATTGTAACCTTTAACACAAAATTCCGATTATTCTACTGTCTGTTGATGCTCTGATTTGACAAAGAAATCTTTATTCAACATGATCACTTAATTTTTTTTCAAAAGGAGTCTTCCTGAAAAGATCGCTTCAGGCTTTTTCCTCATGCAGTTATCCTTTGACTAAAGTCATAATGTACGAATATTGTGATTGACCTAGAGATCCTCGTCGAGAATTGAGCCATCTACCACACTTGGTACAACGTTCTTTTACACTCTAGATACTCTCATTAGATACTTTTACACAAAAAACTCTCCGCTGGAAAGTTAACTTTGACTAAAAGAGTTGACATGAAGTCGAGTTGTTTAACGTGGACACCTGCCTTTATGGCTTTTTTCCACGGTCTCAACAGACGAGATTGAAATAATGTGTTAACCACCACCTCTAATATCTGCATCAAGTTTCAGTCCCAGGTCCCGATTTATTTAATGCTTCCTGGATTCCCGAACACAACTGGTGAAGTGGTGCTCACCGTATTCTCTAGCCTTCGAAACCACCTCGTTCCAGCCAAGGATAGGTTCCTCGCCGTTTGGGGGGCTGACAGTAACTTGTCATGGGCGGCCCCCGAACCCATGGTTCAGAGAAACTTTTGTGCATGTTGCGCTTGAGAGAGTTGACAGTTGGCTTACAATCCATGAAAGTTGACTTCCAAGTAAGCTGTCTTGCTTTTGGTCTTACAATCCGTTAGGTAGTTTTCCAATCTCTCCATGAAAAATTTCGTCAAATCTCCTTCAGGGAACTGAACATTTTATATGTTTTTTATATATTTACATATTTATGTATTTATTTTATATATATTACAAATTATATATTTATTTTAAAGAATAAAAAAATTTCTCGCGGCAAATATGACGAGTAGCACCGTACAAACTGAGTTGTGATCATGTTTTTCCACTCTATGATCTATGTCAATTACATGTACGATAGGATATTATATGATGGATCTTCACTCCTAATACCACACTGTTACCGAGACAGATCCCTACGGTAGAACTTGCCATGATGAGTTGTATTTTGATGCTTTTTGCATGTATATGGATTCGTTTCAAGATAGTAACTCCGGGTTCCCCTTTCCCTTGCTAGTCAACACAAGCCTCTCCTCCTCCCAACATATAAGGACTCTCCTTTCCTTTGCTAGTTTACACAAGACTAGTCTTAACACACAAGCCCTTCTTCGAACAGTTGTTGAAGGCGTTAAGCGGCAAGTTAGGATTAGAAATGGTGCTAAGATTGTAGCATCTTGATTCGGATGCCATTTGATCTAGTCGCTTCTTTGTGGTCAGCATCCCTGAATGAACCTTTCTGAGATGAATCGCCACAATAGACTGATTAAGCAAAGATAAATTCCCGAACGACATAATCCAATTATTCTATGACTGCACGACTAATGCAAGTGGTCTTAGAGACATTGAGCTTTTAAAACATCTGCTCATAGCCCATACCCCATAATCTTCGATAAATTTGAGCCACTAGAGAATTTCGTTCTCCACGATCAGCTCGAAGATCAGAGCCGCGATCATCATCGAAGAAGTGTTATTGCCGATCTATATTCCTCAGTTCTAGTATTTACCTTGAACTCCTCGAATGGCGTACAGACATTTTAACATATGCAACTTTTCTCAGCGATTTTCGCTCCCCAAAAATAATCGCGACCGATGCTTACCATGTTGTGTCCGTGACTAGGACTCAGAAAACTTGCAGCCAGATATGATAAAAAAATCTGAAAAATAACTCACAATATCCTGAGCTTCATCTAGATCTTGCAATTTCCGTTGAGGTCATCAGAATTGATTGACTTTTCAGGAAAAGATTGGAAAGAATGCGTTCTGGCATTGTAATTGCTGATGACAACACCACGTCTGCTGATCAATGTTGACCGCTTTTTTTGAAGTAATTGCTGTCACCTAACTAGCTTGTCAGAGAACAACTGAGAAACGATAGTTTGTCCAGTTTACAGAGGATCAAAGTGCAGATATCCCTTATCGTTCCACATAACACAAGAAAATACCTTTTTTAGCGTCAATCATGGCTTTGAAACCTTTTGAAAACTCTTTCTACACACCAGTATCGAACGTATTCTCATTTTCTTTTTTTTCGCCCGTTTTCATTTCTTTGTAAGAAATGACACTTTTCATTGACATTGACACTTTGTCAATGTCGTTAAATGAAGTCGAATATTTCGACACTGGTCCAACGAGGTTGAGGTAACATTTCTGGACTGAAAACCACTACGAGGAGTTGTGACAAACATTCACGGGCAGCTCTTTCAAAACTTGCATTATTGCCGTATTTTGTCTAATTTTTCTGCCGTTCTTGTGGATGTGTTTTCTCCTTTTTTGAACAAAGAAATCACAAAATGTATATATTTTTTTTTTTATTTCACCTATAACTTTATTTACCTTTCTAACTTGTAAACGGAATCACAATTCACTACGTTTCATTCAAAAAAAGGTTAAGTTAAAATGACAGCTGTCAAATCAATTCCAAATCACAATCGGTGATACCAGAGAAAAGCGGCCGTAAAGCGAAGCTTTTTTTCAAAAGGCAAAGCTGCCTTTAGGCAAAATTGGTGGAAACTTATTACCCTGGTTCCGACAGTAAGCATGGCTCGAGACTATTAGGTTTGTTTACTAGGAATGCCAATGAAGGAAGTTTCTTCTTTATATCCGGGATACACCATTAAAGAATATAACTCCTGCGTGCTGCAGCCGTGTCTGGTGTACTCAGAAGTCCACAAAGATCATACATGAACAGTTGCGGGTTATACTCAGCAAAGTTCTTAAATTTCAATGGTAGGGAAAAAACTAATTTCCTAGTGAAGATATATGTGGAGGAGTAGGTATTGTATGTACGATCATAGGACGGATTCTTTGGTAATACTCTTGAATGGTTTTATGCAAGAGAATACTTGTGAGAACACGATTGGAAAACAAAATGGTCGCTTAGAGTGAGTTTTGAGTGTACTACAGTGCAACGTCTGGTCTTCGGGATACAGCCCAAATTTTCTATTAAAATATGTGTTGAAAAATCATCATGATTCCAACACATACAGAAATATGTACGTTATTCTACTGTGTTCACCCATAATAAAGAATTCCTTATGTATTACTGCATACTGCAGGACAACAACTTTAACAGATTCAAAGTTTCTTTTAAAATGAATTCCTCAATAGCTCGTTAATAGTACAAAGTTTCTCATTAAAATTTCCTTTTCAAGCTTTTTAATTTTCTTCTTTTTTTATATTAATTTCATCCCCCCGATAAACAGAGGATATCCTTGAACATCCGCACAACACACGGACATATACACAATTGCATGCACCTCAAGCAATTATTTGCATGAACGTGTACCAAGTCATCCATTAACCACACCAAATCAATTTTCTTTCAGTCAATGAATGAGCCCATCAAAGAAGGAGGTCACAGCATCCACTATACGGTGAAAAGTAGAATATCTGCTCCACAAAGGGAATCCTTAATTACATTGAACGCTAATCACGATAATACAGATTACGTTGTCACTACCAGTACCACAGAGAAAGTTGAAAAGATGGTTGTTAATGTGAATAGAAATGTAGACTATAGGAAAATTCAATCCAACACAAAGGATATTGTCGACGACTCCGGAAGGAATTTCGTTACAACGCGAAAAGTCATAATACTGCCAACATCCCAGCCCATTCCGCGCTCCACACTGCCCAATGTTTACAGTAACGCTGGAGGAAACGGTGGGAGTTTGGATGATGTTGAGATTCTTCATGCTGAAGGGTCGGTCAGGCGACGTCATCGACGTCGACGGCAAAGACGGTGAGTATTGAAATTATTTTGAGTACAGGGTGGTGAATAAGTTTATGATGTAGAAATTCATTTCCTGACTCTTCTTCTGCATTTGTACACATTTCCAATATTGTCGAAGGAAATCGTTTTCCAGATCAACGAAGCCATCCGGGAATATTTAACTAATGCCAACTATTTCCATTTATTCTTTGATTTTCCAGAAGAAGTCATCTCATTTCAGGCGGTGAATACCAGGCCAAACTCGATCAATTGAAGGCCGAGCTCAATCGCCCTGTCCTCACTGCTGAAGAAATGCAAAGCCATTACAAAGCCACCTCACAATCGAAATCCTCTCTGACTACAACCCCAACAGCACAAATGCACAACAAATCTACTGGTCGACAATACAAAAGGATCAACTTCACATCCGGACACTATGATACGATGGACATTTTAACAAAGCGAAAGTCCACCCTGGAAGCAATGGAGTCGGAACTGGATGCTTCATTAGCCGACTTGGATGCAGATGACCTTAATGAAGGGTAAGGATATATTTCAAACTCGAAGCATCGTAGAGCGTTGTCAGTGGTTCAAGTGGCAAATGCTATTGAGATGCACAATTTTTCTTGACTGCTCCTTTTCGTTACAGAATGATGAAGAGTCTGCAACACCATCGTCGGGTGGCACGTGCTGTGACTGCCAAGAAGGAGCGCGTCTGGGACTACGGAGTGATTCCTTATGAGATAGATGGGAATTTCAGTGGAGTCCACAAAGTACTTTTCAAACAGGCGATGCGTCACTGGGAAAATAACACCTGTATAAAATTTGTCGAACGGGAGCCGGAAATGCATCCAAACTACATAATTTTCACTGTGAGAAGCTGTGGGTAAGTGCATGATGATGGAAGCACATTTTCCCGCTTCGTTTAGGATGGTCATAAGGAAGTGAAGCTGGCCTAGATAAGTGGTCCCATTCTGTGTTACCAGGCGAAGTGAAGCAACTTGGTGTTACTTTTCAGACTACCAAAAACTTTCAGCTGACTCTATCTGAAAAGTTGGTCCTTAAAAGTTTTAAACATATATTCCATATGATCTGTATTTATCTCGTCAAAATCAGTACATGTTGAATTTAATTTTCGTTACTGAATATTTCAACTCTCTAACAAAACTCCTTATTCACAGTTGCTGTTCGTTTGTTGGAAAACGTGGCAACGGGGGACAGGCCATTTCCATTGGCAGGAATTGTGATAAGTTCGGGATTGTCGTGCATGAGTTAGGACATGTTGTTGGATTTTGGCACGAACACACACGCCCCGACCGGGAGAAGCATGTCACCATTGAACTGAGTAACATTATGAAAGGACAAGATTACAATTTTAACATGCTCACGCCGGACGATGTGGATTCATTGGGAATGCCATACGATTACGATTCTATCATGCATTACGCACGCAACACATTCTCTAAAGGCACATATTTGGATACGATTTTGCCGATTGAAGTGAAAGGGAAGAAACGTCCTGAAATTGGCCAACGAGTACGATTGAGTTCTGGTGATATTGCACAAGCAAATCTGCTCTACAAATGCCCAAAATGTGGACAAACTTTTCAAAGTAACTCGGGAAGTTTCACTTCACCATCATACTATTTGCCAGGAATGATCAATGAAACGGAAAAGTGCGAATGGAGGATAACAGCAACACACGGCGAAAGGATTACGTTGAAATTGGAGAATGTGGTAAGTGTTGAATTGCAATAGTTTCGGTTATTTGCAGGTTGAAATTTTGGGTTAAAATTTAAGTTGCTACGAGAACCATGACCAAAATACAAAATTGAATTGAATCAAACCATATTGTTCTCATAATTAGAGGAACATTACCAGCTAATGGTTTACAGGCCAATGCTAGCACTTGATGTATGTTAATTTGTGCATGTATGTATACATTTTGTAACAAATAAGTAACTGAAACAGTGTTTATTGTTGTTGCGTTTAAAGATACCATCAATGGATGGATTCAAACTTCATTAATATTCACTACTTTTTGGGACATTTTCCCATAACCTACATTTTATAATAAACATACCTAAATTATCGGCCCTACATCAACGCAATTGATTTAATTTTTACACAAATATGAAAGATGCAAGGCCGGCCACATAAAGTTTGGAATTGGAACTCTAGATTATTTTGAGGTTAGAAGGTCAGATGACATTTTCAATGTGACAAAAAGTTAGTTGTCAAACAAAGAACATTTTAGAAATGAGTCGCTTTCCGCAAAGCTCGTAAATATTAAAGACTTAATTTCAAACAGGTGAATTTTCTACTCAAACTGTAAGAAACTTACGAAAAAATTTTGACAAAAAGGATGTGCCAAAAATGCAGTTTGTGTAACAATTTATGAAACGAGTTCGACTTGATCAAAGATGAGTATTTTATCGCACATCATAGTTTCCAATAAAACTCAATTCCACTTGGGAGAATACGTCAATTAGCAAAATTGTCATATCTGGGACTCAGAAGATCCACATTGCATTCTGGAGCATTCGTTTCTCCAATGCTATTTAAATATAATTTTAATCCAATGCCACGTCTGGTGGCATTTTTAGGCAATTTTTCTTCGAAAATTGCCAGGAAACGCCGTTACATTTAATGGTACACCGAAATCGAAGAGGATAACATAGCTGACATATAGTTTGAACAGGACAGAGCAATTTGAGTCAGTTAGAGATTTTTGGGGGAGCTGTTAAGGACAAGTGTTACGCTAACTATCCAGAGACAAAATGAAGGCCTAAACAATCGAAAATGTACTCAATCATTTGATTGATTAACGATGTATTGTACGGCCTTCCGTGGCAGTCATCAGAATGATATCACATCAAAAATGATACATTTTTGCACGACTTGTCTTTACCTTTTCGTAGTATTACATATTTGAAGGAGCCTTCTTCGTTAAAGTGAACATTTTTAGTTAACCAGAATGCTTGAATGAGGCCGCGGACTAAATCGAGTCTTTTCGGAGAGAACCAAAGTGTTCTAATAGTTACGATACTGGAAAAAAGAAACAACCAAAAGTGAGTTCTATTCGCCGAATCAGAGCCTAAAGTTGTATCAGCCAGACTTCCTTCAATCCACAGAACCACATAAAACGCTCTATTTGGAAACTAAATCTGCCATCTGATCGTGACATTGTTGCCATTGCACAAAAACAACTAACATTGCGAACAAATGCACGATCTAACGGTACTTGACCAAAAAAAGTAGAATTTTATTTAAATTGGTGAATATCCACTCATTTTTATGGACAAGAAGATCATTCTCAAAAAATTTTCAATAAAAACTCAGTACAAATTCATTTGCAATACAAATATAAGTTTACTGCTTTTTCTATCTCTGTCTAACAGTATTCTCCCGAGAGTGTTAAGGCTGTATGTAGTTATGCTGGGGTTTTATCCGTTCAATGGTCAATATTATATTTGGGCAAGTCGAGGTTGCATATTGTCTATAGCTTCTATCACGAGGGTCAGTTTTTTTTGTTCAAGTCATGATCATCGCGTTATTTTGAATATATTTGTAAACGATCCTATCAATCATTCGCCACTCCTTTTTGTTTCAGTATAGTTTTCTCTGCAATTCAAAAGTAGCGCTACGGAGTGCTGGTTACTACTAATCAAGGCTTGCAGAGCAATGTTCTTCCCGTATAAACTGTAGAAAGGCCAGGACAGGGATGGAAATGCTTTTTTTTTCTCGCAACGAAGAAGTTCCACTGTTCCCCGTTTTGTTTTTTATCGTTCATGTTCGCGATTTGAAGTATGCCATCTTCAGTGTTTTGTTTCGTTCTGATTATTTGTTATGATATTATGTGAAAAACAAATTATTCTTATACCTCCGTAGTTCCCACATTGTATTCCATTCCTCGCACCTTTTGCCTACTCCTGTGCTATGGGAAATTGTGAGTCGATCTGCCTCCTTGTTTAATGAGTTCTTGTGGATACTCAGAGCATGCGTTTCCTGGCACTAAATGGCACTGATGTTGTCCATTCAACATCTTCCCTCACTTAATATTCTACTTGTAGTCTCAGTTCAGTTGCTAGAGAGGGGTTTAGAATTCTTTAAGTGAGAGAAGCGCTTCGGAGCTATCAATATCTTTCATTATTCTGTCAGGTTCGCTTTCATTCCATTCGTTTTTGATTGAAAGCTATCATATTAATGGGTGTACAGATTTTTTTTTGCAGGCCTGAGGCAGCGGTTTAATTTTTTTCTCCTAGCTTGGACCCGTATGAATCGGCTTACAACTAATTTTGAAATTTCTGAATCTCGGAATTGCTGATCGAACTGACTTTTCTTCGTAACGTTCCTGAGATTCAAGGAGGCTTTGCTACAAGGAGGCTTTGCCAAGTAATCATTGGCATCAAAATTTGCTAGTTGCAAAAAAACAAAAAAGAATCTACTTGCCGATATCAAAATTCATGGAGACTATGCTTTCCAATTATTCCTTTGCAAGTCTCCTCTTTCCCGATTTTGACGTTAAAATTGTCAAAAATGACGCTGCAATTGTTTGGGGACAACGGAATAAAAAGTTCTTTCTTGGATTTAGTCAGGTCGTAAACACTTATACGTCAAATGTTGAAAAAGTTTGCTGCAATGTACATTGCATATAATTGTTTATTGATGGTATTGAAATCGATTGTTTTGTTTCAACTCCTTACACATGATGATCGTCATTGCGATCTCAGAATCACCTCTGGTTACCTATTTTTGTTCATTCCAACATTCATGGTAACCTCGCAGCAATTTCAGTTCATTAGCACATTTAGCACTTTTAATTTTCAACTGGATCAGTTGGTAAGTGATACAAATCTATCGCTCTGAAAAGGTGGATTTGCAACGCCGTCATTTCAATTTTATCAATCCATTCCCGGGATATTTATCGTGTTGCTGTTCAAGAAATTTTTTTAAGACGTGTTTTAGTTACATTTAGTCAACTTGGGCGAAGTGATTCCTTTTGTTCTTCCGATTTAGACCGTTCTTTGATTTTTCACTGAGCAAACAACTATATGAGCTTTGTATCCCTTTCCACTACCCAAAAAAAAATTTTTAATTACTAATTTGTTGAAAATTTCCCGTGAAATATATTGCCAACAATAAAGCTCTACATCTGAAATCGATAAAGATTGATCTTAAAAGAATTAGATTAAAGGTGATTTGTATGAAAGTTCTGAAATAAATGTATGTAAAGGTCTAGTCTCTTTTTGACATTGCCTCCAGGCTAGAACCTTAAGTGTGGTTTACATGTGGAATACTTATTTTTCCTATACAAACCTCTGAACTGCATTATGGGAAGTACAAAGACAAATTAATTTTCTTTAATCTCGTCAGATGTCGTCCTTTTCGATTCTTGTACCTTTATCTTGGACTTTTAAAGAAGTTCTTAAACATGCAAAGCTGTCTCCAGTTTTGAAGTCTCCCAAGAATTTTGCAGACTCTTAAAATCCGATTATATCGAGCTTGTTCCATTGTCCTTTACATCAATTCTGCCGGATTTAGTCTCTATATTTAGAAGTAACGAAAGCTTTACCGTTGTAGAAAGGAATAAATTGAAAAAATTGAGCAATCTGAATGAGCAAGCAGGTATGAAAAGGAAGAAAACATGCCTATCTATGTAGATCGTTTAAACTATTGTAACCGCTGGTAACCATATTGGTACAGGAATCTTCCAGAATTTGTTCAAATGGTGAACATGGGAGCTATAGTTTTGTTGAACGTTATATGAGAGTCAGAATCAGGTCGTTCCTCTGGTACCATCGGTGGTTGGAAAGTATGAAAAGAATAGTGTATTACCAGCTGTCCTGGTCAAATTGAAGTTCAAAGCAATTCACTTAAACTTAAAATAGAGCAATTTAAACCGACTTGTTCAGGTGCACTTATGGAATGAGTTGCTGAACAACTCCAGTTCCTTCCTGATTTCGTCCCTATCAGAAACAATCATGACACTAGTTCAAGTTTTGTGCAACAATTTACTTAACTTCCCACTTGCTGAAAGCATCATTAATTATTTAAACGGTTGCATTTAAGTACCCTTGATGTAGTTTGGTGTTTATATCCGCATTCCAACTCGTTGAATCGAATTTAATGTAAATACTTAACTAGGGTTGCTTAAAATCCCATTCTAAATGCTCTCCAGTTTAATTTCTTAAGCTATTCATTATTCTCATTCTCAAGCATGTTTTTGTTTTCGTTCTCGTTCTCGTTCCCGCCTTCATGCCCAACATTGCTCCATGCAGAATTTACTATCAACGGAGAAATGCTTCACCGACTATCTGGAAATCCGCGATGGCTACTGGCATAAATCACCATTATTGGCCCGTTTCTGTGGAAAAGTTACGGAGAAAACAATTACAACAACTTCAAGTCGAATGCTCCTAACCTACGTTAATACGAATCGCAATGCCGGATATCGAGGATTCAAAGCTGAGTACGAGGGTAAGTAAGCAAGTGAGTTACTATGAGCTCCCCATTCGAATCCATGAGACTGCTCAAGCTTCACTTCAACTACGTTTGTCCTTTGGATTACTGATGATTTCGCATCTTTCGTATCCGCAACCATTCCAGCAAACTGCGGGGGCGAGCTGATGATAGACGGAGAAGGACGACTCGAATCACCAAACTATCCACTTGAGTATCTGGCGGGATTGGAATGTATTTGGATTCTGTCCGTTCCGGAAGGTTATCAAGTTGCTCTCAAGTTCCAGTCGTTTGAAGTGGAGAATCACGACAGCTGTAACTACGACTATGTGGAGGTGCGAGACGGAGGCAATTCGGATGAAGCGGTGTCCCCGACAATTGGAATATTTTGCGGATACCGAAATCCTCCGAATATCAAGTAAGTTGAATTCCCTCATGAATGGTGGAGTGTAGCGGCTAAAGGATACCAACATCATGCTACTAGCATACGGAACTTATAGAAGGACCTTTAATCATGCAAGAGTGCACAACATATGAGTGTATTTCCATATATTGAGCACTCAAGTAAACAAAATCATTTGTTGCACCCACATAAAAATTTCATCGTAACGATTCAAGCCAACATTTTCCATCGTCCTGCTTCCTGGGCATCACAGTTATTGGCATTGAAATGGGACTGAAGTCTTCTGTAAGTGTCTCATTATCCAGGCCGCACACCCTCCACCCTCCACCCTCCCATTATTCTCAGGATGGCTCAGAGTCCGCATAATCGGAATTCCTTTCAACAGGTCGACTAAAAATAAAATGTATGTGAAATTCTCATCTGACAACTCGGTCCAGAAAGCAGGCTTTTCAGCAATATTCATGAAGGAGGTGGATGAATGCGAGACGCAGGACCATGGCTGCGAGCACGAATGTATTAACACGCTGGGCGGATATGAATGCAATTGTTATATCGGATACGAGCTGCACAGCGATAAGAAACATTGTGAAGGTACGCACTGAAACACATTCTACAGAGTCCTTGGCGCGTTCATTTTCAGGAAATAGACATTCCATCACGATTAAATCTTGTTATCGACAGAAAATGAATCGGAAATTTTAACATTCAATTATTGACCGCGTTTGCATGCTTGCATCATTCATTTCAGATGCCTGTGGCGGAGTCATTGAGGCGACCGAGGGCGCAATCAGCTCACCGTCATTCCCCGAGTATTATCCTATTTTGAAAGACTGCACTTGGGAGATTTTAGCTCCACCACGCAACAAAATCTCCTTGAACTTCACCCATTTCGATTTGGAAGGCAACAATCACCAGCACGTCGACTGTGGCTACGACTATGTAAGAGTCTTTTCCAAGCTGGGTGAGAATCGCCTGAAGAGCCTCGGGACTTACTGCGGCAGCAAAATACCCCCGATCCTTACGTCTGAAGGGAATGCACTACGAATTGAATTCCATTCAGATAAATCGATTCAGCGGAGTGGATTTGCTGCAATATTCTTCACAGGTAACTAAAGATGGCTGAAATTGAAATGTTGGCAGGGTGGAAATGAAATGGAGGGTTGTTCAATTTAAGCGAATAAGTACATTGAAGGCACATGCACTTACTTTCCATTTCATGCACGTAGCGACATACATTAAACTTTATAATACACACATCTCCTTTTGGATTTGCTTTTTCACCAATTTAATTAGATGTTGATGAATGCGCGACGAATAATGGAGGTTGCCAGCATGATTGCCGAAATACTATTGGAAGCTACTTGTGCGGATGCCATAATGGATATACGCTACATGATAACGGGCACGATTGCAAGGAGGGTGAATGCAAACATGAAATAAGGTTACCACATGGGATTATCTACAGCCCGAATTATCCAGATCTGTATCCGGCAAACCTTGATTGTGTATGGCATTTTTCGACAACACCCGGCCACCGAATTAAATTGATATTCAATGAGTTCGAAGTCGAGTCACATCAGGTTAGTATCAAATAATTGTAATGTTGGTTGAAAAGGATTCGGCTCGTAGATTTTTATGTGAGGCTTGTGGCTTTTCATTGTGGTGGAAGAGGTTATAGTCAGGCTACAGGTTTCTATGTTTAGTGTGTTATTGATTTTAGTTGGAAGTTGCAAATGAACTACGTAATGTCCACTTCGCTTTTATTTTTTTTTTAACGAAGGAGGGGCACTGATAATCGTAATTTTCATGGCCTACACTAGAAACGAACTACTAAGTATTTGAGAAGAAAATTAAAAGTAGACCAAAATCTAGATAATAATTTAATCAGTAGACAGTTAGATGAATTAATTTTTGTACATTTTTGAGGATTAATGATTTTCGAATATAAAATTAGATTTTTTTTAAATGTTGGTAGTATCATGATTTATTCATCGAAAAAGACAGAAAATTGTTATCTACCGTTCCTACATTTATGAGCGAAAGTAACAAAAAGATATAAACTATTAACATTGGAGGTAACAAAAACGTTTTGACTACTATCGATTTGCCCCTTAAATGTGCTACAATTATTGCGAAAATCAGTCGAGTCTTCGTAATCAACCTAAAGGATTCAAAAAGATTTCTAATAAATGTCGAATATACCAAAGGTTTCCAACGGTAGCGGACTTCAAGCACCCTCTATGCTAGGTTTGAACATTCTGTTCCCAATATCCATAGTTCGAACGAAAAATAAAGTTAACATAATTCTAAATTCTATCAAATTCAAAACAATTATCTGCAAAAAGCAAATAATCTAGCAAGTTTCGCACTTTTAATACATCCAAGGTTTTGTGAGGATTTTCGTCAAACTCTTTCTATCTCCAAACACGTGCACTTTGGAGAGTGCGAACCTCAAATGAGAACCTGTCAACATTTCAGTTGACGTTTGTTTTGCTCATTTTCAAGTTATTGCTTTCCAAGCATTGCTACCTTTTAGTTATTGTTAACAATGGGAATATTGAATTTTGAAAATTTGCGTGCATGTGAATTTCGTGTTTTGATAAAATGTTTTGTTATGATGAGAATAAATGCGTTGCAAACAAAGGCAACCCCACCATATTCAACCATTCAATTAGGGTTTGCCGAATTTCGTCGTAATTGCACGAGCATAAGTGATGCGCGGCAATGGGGAAAACCAAACGATGTAGTATCCTCGGAAAACAAAAAAAAATATGAGCGTGCCCGAGGGCCAAGTCGGACACGCCATTAACGAATATTTAAATATGTGAAAATTGTTCGCACGATTGGTGCCGCGTTATCTAACCATCGATAAGAATGCAAAACGTGCTTCGCAAAAAAAGCAAAATTTGGAGCTTTTTCAATGTAATAAATAGGAATATTTAAAGTGATGCCTGAAACATGGACTAATCACTAAATGACTGAGTCCAATCGCTGGTCGGCGTAGTGATTATTGTGAAGGCGCGAAAATCAACTGGGAAGGTTCTTGCCATTTTTTTTGGGATGGACGTGGCATGATCTTCGTAAATTATCTTCAACATGGAAAAATAATCAATAAACAATATCGCTGTGCATTATTGGACCGACCGGGCAACGAAATCAACATTAACGGGTCTCATTTAGTAAGAAACAAAATCTTATTTCACCAAGAGAACGCTCCAGCTCATTTTTCATCGCGATACAACCGATAAATTGAAAGAATGTCGCTACGAAGTAGTTAAATACACACGGTATTCACCTAATTCAGCCCTCAGAGCCTATTAACTGTTTCCTGGGAAGGGTACCTATTCAAATAGAAGCGTGGGTATAAAAGAAATGACTATTTTGAGAGACTTGACGCGATCCGCAATAAGAAGGGCATCGAAATTTTGAAAGATCGTGGTTCTAAGTGTATAACCCTAGATGGAGATAATGTCAACGAATAAAATCATCTTAACACTGAAAATATCGTGGTTTCTTTCATTTTAAGGGCATAGACTTTTTAGTCCAAGTAGTATGACGGGCTCTTACCTTGTTTACAGCCTGAAGAATTGATAGAATTCAGTTCTTTCGATGTATAACTTGAACGTTTTTCAAAGTTCAAGTCATATATCAAGAGCAAATGTTGACTTTTAATCGAAAAAATTACAAAACCTAGAATGAACAGAAGTCTGTTCAAATGTTGCTGAAGTGTTTTTTCAGCGTGGACCTGAAGATCCGAGAAATTACAAATACATGAGCTGCGTAAAAATCTTATTCTGGATGTGGATCCACAACGCGGGGGACTGAAGGTTCAAAGCTTTCAAAAAACTGAAAATCCATAAGGTTTGTAAAAATCTGCCTGTGCATTAATACTGCGGGGATTGTCAGATGATCTCCCTGTCTTCTTTAACCAAGCCTGTGCAACGAACCCTTGAAGCGACGAAAAAGCCATTTGAGAGTCATAAATTCAACTTGGATACACTGAGTTCGATTATACGAAAAGTCAGCAGACGAGGACACCGAGAAATCAATATATGGCAGATAGCAGAAGAGCTACGGATTATCGTAGTTGAAAAAATTTTTTATGAACATGCTCACCGAAAAATACGCTCGAGAAAAAGCAAGAATTTAAAAGCTTCAAAAGTCTTGTGGAGTCGTTTCAGTTTAATTCACATGTAATCTGTAACAACATTGTGACAGATGATGAAACCTAGGTTTATCGGTATTATCCCGACTGCTAATAAGAACCAACACGGTGGTTAAAGAAGAGAGTAAGACCACCCTTCCCTTGTAAAAAAAGAAATTCGAAGTCGAAAATTCAGCTCCGATAACTCTGACTACCGTTTTCAGGGGTAGCTTGGGAAATACATTGATTGATTGATTAGTAGTCGTGAAACAATGACAACAAACACCCAGCATAACGCCTATTTAACGAGTCGGGCACATAAGGCGGTCGTTTAAAAAAACTGTCAATTTGATGCGCAGATTGTCAGGATATTATGTTACGAGGAATACTTTTAAAGCTAAGATCAACAGAAACTGACTAACCAACCTACAATCTGATACCCACCTCCCCCCTTTTGTACATTTGCCCGGAAGAGAAGGATGACGCTTGCCACACATTTTTAGCATGCGAAAGATTGAACAGGGTACGGCAGGACCTATACAGGGAAATAGGAGAGCTCAACTCGAAAAACCTTATCACTGGTATGCTTGCATCGGTTCACACATCGAACGATGCGGCACATTATGTTCGGGCAGCTTTGGAAAATAAAATGGGCGCACAGCAACTGAGGGCGTCGGGTTTTGGGGATCACTTCTGTGGCAATTCCTCTCCCTCTCTTCCTCACCGCTAGAGGAATGATCTCCCTGGCAGAAGGCGCTTGATGGCATGGCGAAGCGAGACCTACCCCGAAGAAGTGTGTCAAACGGTTCCAAGCTAGGTTCTCAGGTTAACAGGTTAACAGTCCAGTCACTTGTGCCTATGGAAGCCTCACGCTTGGTACATAAATGCATTTACCTCCCAACTTAAAAAAAAAGCTATAATTCGGTCATGGATTCATGCATGAATGGCGTATTTAACCATTCCTTGAAATTTAAAAAGGTTTGGAGGGCCGGGACTGAATTTTGTGTAATGTAGCGCCGCCACACAGGTATTGGAGTTGTGTTAGCCAAGGTGGAACATCACGTAGGTTTTGGCACCAGTCTGGAGTTTGACCAATACTTTGAGACGCGCGGAAACTATTCAAGGACAATCACCCAACCAAACTTGTACAAACCATTTGATGATGACAAAAAGAACAAGTGAAGATTTAAATGTAAGCATATAGCTATTCTTTCATCTATACCAATCTCATCAATCTCTTCGAACAATTATGTCCTCCGTAGCCTCTGTCTAACTTCGATTTTACCTCCCAAACCATCATAATAAATGAATCACCGAGATTATCTCATCAAGGCAAGGTTAATTTGGCAGTACAGATAATTGTCCAAAGTTAAATGAAATGTTACAGGTTGGTGAAAGACAACACATGATTAAATACAAAACAGGAAATGGTTTGGAGCTGTAAATCTTCTAGGACCCTATCGCGCTTACTTAAGGAATGACCTTATACTTAATGAATCTTACAGATAAAGTATAAAGAATCCATTGCGTTCTATTTCGTTGAAGAAATTAGTTATGAATAAGCCTGCCCAATACTTTAGTTCAGGATACCCAGTTTTTAGAACTACTCTTAATAAAAAAATAAAGGACAATTTGGTAAAGTAAAAACAATATACACAGTACAGCCGAAAAATTAAATTTTTTCAGCAACAGTTTTGCAACATATCTTTCGTAAAGCTTCAATAACAATTGTTATTTGAACATTTACAGGACTGTGCCTACGACCATGTGGTTATATATGATGGTGGTTCGGAAGATAGCTCAACGCTGGGTCGATTTTGCGGAGACAAAATACCTTATCCGCTTTCTGCATCGTCTAACGAAATGTATATGGTATTCAAGTCAGATAAAAATAAGCAAAGACGTGGATTTTCAGCGGCTCATTCAACAGGTAATTGAGAAAAATCAAAGGACCTATTCTACTTATACAAGTTACAGCAAATTAGATTTAATTTAAAATCCCCGATATTTGTTTTACAGCCTGTGGTGGATACTTACGAGCAACAAATCATATTAAACATTTATATTCTCATTCGAAATTCGGATACAACGACTATGACTCGAAAATGGATTGCGACTGGACGATTCAAGCGGAGTCGGGACGTAATGTTCAATTGATTTTCCTATCTTTTGAACTGGAAGATATTGAAAATTGTACTTATGATTATGTGGAAGTATATGCGGGAATGGAGGATACCAGTGGACCGTTATACGGACGATATTGTGGCTCGAACGTAAGTTCCATCAATCATTCAAGTTTCAATGGAAAACTAATAAATTTCTATTTCATAGAATCCACCAGATATCATTTCCCTGTCCGATTCATTGTTGGTACGGTTCAGGACGGACGATACGATGTCGAAGAAAGGATTTTCCGCATCATATGTAGCCGTTGATCCATTTGAAAATAGCGAAGAAGTTAGTTCAGATGCTTCGGATATGGTGACACCCTTTCCAGGATATCTAAAAAACATATACAAACCTGATTCATATGACTATGATGAATACCGAGATTACAGTGAAAATCAGTTGAGTGCTGTGCTCAAAAGGAAAACTAATCATTGGAAAATTACATAAGACTTATATTATTAAATCCATTTTCTTGCACTAAAGGGCCGATGTCGTCCTTCGAATCGGTTCTTTACGAGTAAATAAGCGATTTCGATGTTTTGAACACAAAATAGGACAATAGGTATATTCTATTACGTTTTAAGTTGGAAATAGAATATTAACGGCTCTACTTACATAACACTTGCCAAAACGAAAACAAATCAGTTGTAAGAAAGCAACAATTAGAGGATGCAATTTACTATTTAATGTTCATCTCATTTCCATTTTCCCCACAATTGCAATTGACTCTTCTGGTAGTTTACCAACAACAGCAGCGTCTGGAAAATTCATTAGAAGTCCTATACTACCAGCAACCTAACCGTATGGAAACTTTCAGTATGATCGATTTCCAGTAAATATAGCCAAATTGTAGTCCTGTAGGAAATTTATGACAATAAAGGAAACGTTAAAGGCTAATAACTGACCGTTTGCCAATTTATCAGACATATTTAATAATCATATCACTTGGCCATTTTGCGTCGTAAGAAACAAACCTTATCCCTTTTACCCCTATCATTTGCATATGATTTGTACTAATCGCAATGCGAAGGATTTAAACCGCGTAATATTTATCTAAATGCACTTTCTATTCAACTAATAAATAGTTAAGAAAGAATGTACCTTACATATTCATAGAGTTGATTGTCATTTTTTTTTTTGTCCTGTCTTCTTTCACACTTCCCTTCCCCACTCAATGATGTAATCGTTAGAAAATGTATAAGACAAAATAAATCTCTCGAAATAGATTTTAAAAAATGTGAAAATAAGATTGAAACTATTTTGTTCACTGCTGAACACAGTGATAATGAGATTCACTATAATAATGCATCTATTTCGACATATATCAAAACTACGTATTTCTCTCGATACTAACGTGAATATCCTTTCAATTCATTACAACACGTGCTCTTATAGTGCATGTGATGAGTTTATTTAAGTGTAAAGATAAAATAATAATAGTTATAGAGAGTAGAATTTAATTAAATATATATATATATTGGGTGTAAAGAAAAGAAATGTTTGTGAGAATGTTTGTAAATGTTACTCTGTTTAAAAGAGGAAACATACAGAATAATAAAATTTATTATTATGTGATATGTGGAGTTTGCTTTGGAATTCTCGTTGCTTTTGTCTTTGATTTAACAATTAAAAAAGTGATTACAGGCACAATTTAGCGCTTACAAGCACATTTTGATGGGATACAATGCTAAATAGGAAGCACACAGCATATCTACAAACCAGTGTTAATTCTTCGAACTAATTTCCAGTCTAACAGCATACAACTGAAATGTTTTAAATGTGTTGGTATTTTTTAGAAGAAAGAACTCAGGACAGTTCAAAAACAGAAAGGTGCGGAGTGAAGTACTTTATCATTCTATGAAATTTTTTATCCATACACAGTTGACCGGGCAAACTTTTCTCACATTCATTTATCTTCAGAAAGCAAGCCATCGCGATCTAACCACTCACCTACGTTGTTTGATTTACAAGCTCCCTATCCTACAAAGCTCGCTATATTTGATACATGGGGTATTCGTATCTCTTTCCATGCAATGCCGCTCAGACGTGTGAGTGCCTTTTTGATAGCAACGCCCAGTTATATTCCAAATAAACGAACAAGCAGCAGATTCCGAAGGAATCGTGAAAGTTCGTTTATTTGGACCACAGGAATGTTCAAATTTTGGCGAGAATCTTCCAAGACGGCCAAATTTCATTCTAAAAAGCAGATTTCTTCCTTTCAAAAATGTAGTATTCGTATCTCTTCATCATGTCCTTTAAAGAGTGAGTGCTGTTCAGTAGTTGCGTTATGCCACAAATTAGGACGCTACTATACAGGATCTAAGTTTGAACTTATAACTAATATAACTAATATAATAATTTTTAATGTACAAATGGCTGTCTTGAAAACACTGCCTTTTGCACCGCTGCTGGAAAGTCCTGGAGGATTAATCAGTCGGTAATGCATGCATGCGTGCCCTTGCAAACGCTTACATACTTGACAACCTGCATTCAAGTGTATTGCGAAAAGGAACTTTGGGTAGTTCGTTAACATCTCTGGCAGCTGAAAACGGAGTGAAATTAGTGGTGCGTATTAAAACGTCTTCTACTCCCTGCAGGAAGCGTGTTGCGAAGAGAAACTCTACCTCAACTCTTGATGGAAGACAAGGGCAAATATCTTCTAGCAATCACAAAATGATGAAGAAAAACACACAGAATCGACCGGGAATGTCCATGACAACCTCATAGAAACAATCCCAAACTGCATATAGAAATAGGAGTATGATTTATACCTATTGCTGGTTGTCGTCAAATTGAGTACTTTAAGGACTGTCTCCTGACACTATAATACGTTTCAAAGGGCGCCAAGTTTAAACGGATGCATGGAACACTGTATGGCATGGCCGTGGACACCTCCCTTTTCGAGACAAACCTGTTACCTCGAAGTGTCAGCTATGCAAGGGTGAATGTTCAATTCTGGACACATTTGTGGGACAGCAAAACTGGAGCCAATTATATGAGTTAAGTCTAATAGGTAGACGCTTACAACGAGATAGGTATGAAGAGGACGAGTATATGCACCACAAAATCTGAAAAGCTTGCAGTACATCTGCATAAGCTAAACCACAATAATGTCACTAAATCAGGGTTGCTTCAAAGCGAATCTCAGGATGAAGAGAATGCCTCTACAAAGCGAAATTGGAAAGGCACAAATATGGTCAGAAACCAAGGCATAGGGCTAAATGTCAACTCCAAAAGAAATATCAAAACTAGTGAGAGGGAAGGACAGCTAACGGTTCTTCACAATCCACAACTATGAAAGATATTGGTAATAGGAGATTCACTAAGACTATGGAGTAAATAGAAAGAGAAACTCCACGTAGAGCATGACAGGAAGATGGGCATGAATTCGATAAACAGACTAGGTAGCCCAATCGTCCGTGTTCCATAAGAGTTTGAGGAAAAAATCAGCACTTGATTCGACCCGAAAGAAAGGTTCAGGTAGATGATATCCAACCTGGTTTTCCACATCATCCAAAAACCAAGAAACGGATGGACCACGGGCTCCAAAACTTGCAATGGGTGGGATATACGAAGCTCCCGCTTTAGCTAGCAACAGCCACTTAAGTGCACTGAAAAAGCGCAAAGCGATGCTCGCAAAAAGCAACCAGTGTGGTTGTAGACAAAAGGGGTATTAGAAAACACTACTCTAGAATAAATTCAGAATAGTAAAGATCTCCATTTCGAAGGACTGCATTTCCGACCAAGGATAGTGTTAATTGTTATTCTGACAGGATAATCCACATAGTCTGTGAAACCACTATATTTATAAGTAACTCCTCACAAGTGTAGGGTGGCCACTACAGCCTCTAGTCAGAGCAGTGACAACTAAGAACAAAGACTTCAGTACGCAGCAATGGAAGGTCTTGAGTGTGCGCGGTGAAGACAATAGCAAGCATCCGATCACAGGCGTTAATGGATCACTCAGCCGATTTCATCATTGTGCAAAACACCTCCCTAACCGCCAGCGTTAGTTAATGTATACTGACGGGCGTGGTGAGGAACTCATGTATTCGGACATATCTGAGATATTCTGATGAAACGACTTCTTGTCATAGCTGTCATCATAGGTGTTTGCTCGTCTACAATTACTGTCAGTATAACAACGGATTTTGCTATACCTGCGACTTCTGTACAGGTGTCTCATTACCTCTTTTTCTCTATGTCGCACAGCCGTTATTGAAACGATTCCCCATTAGTGACCACTATCGGAAGCGTATCCTTCCCTCATCGTATCTTGCGCAGCTGGTTCTATGCGGCATTATGATCAGGCAATGTATTCCTGCCTCCAGGGTGGTGGTAACGTGGCATACTCCATCGTTGCCATCAAGAAGACTGTTCCTTCTATGAGGGTCACAATAGAAACCGTGAACGCAAGAAAACGTGACTCAGAAGAGGTTCACGGGTGAGAGAAGCACCTAAAGTAGGCCAATTCGAGAACGTTCTTCATCTTTTTGCTGTGAAACATGTGGTGATCACATAGTCTAGATGAACCTCCACTATGCAAATATACTTTAACTGTCTTGGTTCGAAATTTCACGGAACAGAAACTAAGCTGAGCACTTATTCAAGGAATCTGCACCGAAGAGAACCACCATCAAGGACTGAACACCCGCGTCTATAACGGCGGCCATATCTCCCTGAATGGGTGCTACGATCATGAAAAACTCTAATTACGTATATTTTCTTCTACACGTGATGCGGGATTTATATCTCTCTCTATGATGAAGATGAGATATGCAACAGAATTATTGTATCAAGGAGATGTCGAAGTCTTTTGTATCATTTCGACACCAGAGATGTTTCTAATGCAATTGTGATGCCCATAACGAACAGTGTACAAGTGAATGATACGAATCAAAGATCAAAATTGAATGAAATCAAACTTAGTCCTCCTTAATGTAGTAAAAGACGCCTACATTTATCGCCAGAGTATAAAGGGAGGGAGAAGATACGAGGGTCGTTTGGTAAGTCCCTGGCCCAAGTAAAAAAAAAAGCATTTTTTCCGGAAATTTTTTTTTTATTTTTCAACATAATCTCCCTGGAGGTTAATACATTTGGTCCAACGTTTCTCAAGTCCTTTCATACCGTTCAAAAAGAAATTTTTGTCACAGTCTGCAAAAAATTGGGAAACGGCGTCTTTCACCTCTTGGTTCGATGAAAATTTTTGTCCACCGAGGTGAGTTTTCAATTTGGGGAACAAAAAAAAATCACATGGGGCCAAGTCGGGCGAATACAGTGGGTGGTCAACGATCTCATACCGCAAATCGTGTAATTTGGACATGGAAACCGCGCAGGTGTGGACAGGGGGGTTATCGTGGTGGAACAAGATCTTCTTTTTCTTCAAACCAGGACGTTCCTTTTTGATTGCCTGGTCCAAACGGCCCAAAAGTTTTGCGTAATATTCCCCGTTAATGGTTTTCCTCTCTTCCAAGTAATCGATCAGAATAATCCCCTTCCCATCCCAGAAAATGGTGGCCATCACTTTCCCCGCCGATTGGACCGTCTTTGCCTTCTTTGGAGCCGGTTCTCCTTTCTTAGTCCACTGCCACTGCATCGACTGTCGTTTCATCTCCGGAGTATAGTGATGGACCCACGTTTCATCACCAGTAACGAAATGCCTCAAGAAATCGTCAGAATTTTTACGGTAGAGTTCGAGAGACGCCATTGAAGTCACGACTCGGGTGCGTCTCTGGTCGACTGTGAGCAGGCGCGGTATCCAACGCGCAGTTAATTTTTTCATGTCCAAATCAACTGTTAGGATGTGATGCACCCGTTCAGTTGAGATGCCTATGGACTTAGCTATGTCACGCACTTTAAGTCGACGATCACTCATAACTAAATCGTGCACTTTTTCAACGTTTTTGTCCGTCAACACACTGTTTGGCCGCCCGGAACGCTCCTCGTCAAGAACACTCGTACGCCCGCGTTTGAATTCAGCAACCCAAAATTTTACTGTTGCATATGAGGGCGAGGCTTCACCATACACGGGATCGAGTTCGACTTTTATCTCGGCCGGCGTTAAACCTTTTAAATAAAAAAATCTTATGACCGCTCGGTACTGGACGTGCTCCATCGTTGACGATTCGCGTGACACGTCAACTTAGAATGGCTGCCAAAAACAAACTGTTACCTACAGAAACCTGAAAAAATTCATGAGACCGTTCGAAAGTGCCATCTACCTAGCGACAGCAAAAAATTTTTCGTGAAATCACGTTTTGTCATTTGGGCCAGGGACTTATCAAACGACCCTCGTATTCCTGATAGTAGTATGATTTTTTAATCTGGGTGAAACATGGCTTGTGTTTGACGAACTAAGAAATGTTTGACATAAGAAACTTAGGGTACGCTATAAACGGATTCAATGTAGAGTCATTAGAAATCCAAAATGCATAGATTGGGCATTTTAAAGCAAAGGAAAGGAAGAAAAGGAAAGTTTGTCTCCGTTGAGAAAACACCAAACAACATAAATTAGCTCGGGTATATTGTGAATGGAATGAACAAGGCTACTATCAACGCTTTTGAAGAAAACTTTCCTGAACCTATCGCAAGGATGAAGAAAACCCCAATTCATTGAAATGGAGAACCAGCCAGAACAGTGCTGTTTCGAAAACACTGCAAAAGGGTACACTCTAACAATGATTAAGACGATTACTCTAAAATTTGAACACACTACGGGCAGGGTTATCCGAGAAGCAAAACAAAAAACCATCTGTTGCAGCCAGGCAACATAAATTTTTTGCAAAGCGGAGAACTAGATTTGACATTACATTAAGAACAACTGACAGTTTGTTCATGGGAACTGAATAGAAGCTGAAACCCTGAGCCCGAGAAGCATTGTAACGAATCAAATGTTGGAAGGAGTACGCTGTAACCCCAAACATGCAGCTCAGGATCAAAGAAGCCTGGAACTATCTTGACGGAGAAAAGCTCACGAAGGGTACTAAGCTCATTAGAATGCCGTAAGTTTACTCAAGTAGATTAAGTGTAGGAGAAAAAGGAGGAAGGAGAATTTTTGTAGGAGAAGAACGAGAATGTTTTAGTTATGATATAGAATTTACACATCATACAAATATAAAACTGCAGATCGGATTTATGAGCTTAATCTGAATAAAAAAATTAGCTAGAATTAATGTTTCTTAGATAGTTGTTTCCAGTTTCCCTTCTCTCGATGTAAGGTTCAATCATTCCAGGTAGTTCACTCTGCCATTCTATATAAGCCAAGAAGGACCTCCAGTACCATGGTGAACAGATATTTCAACTCTGCTGCTTGATTCTGCTCCAGCTACTCAGAATGTTTATGAATCGAAAAATCGAGAAAAAAACTACACTCCTCTCCGCAGACATGACATGCGTTGTCCGTTTGGATATCCTTTCGTTCACCATGTTAACCTATAAATTTCGTCTGTAAGTAACGCCACTAGATTATAGCATAAGCACGTACAGTACTAACACTCTCGGGTGGCTGATCTAAGACAGAGATAGATTAATAGCACAGAGATAGAGTAAAAGCACAAACAGTTTCATATTTTTATTGCGTATTCATACAATAGTTTTGAGAGGGGGATCTGGTTTTGCGTTTATTCAAACATAATTCCAAAAATATATATAGTTGAATACCCTTACTCGAGATTGTTCGAAGTGTTTACTCACGACTAGCCTAGGGTTCTGACGCAATTCTCGCTCTTCAGTAGCAGTTGTTTGGTTCTCATTTTATTAGGGTGAAGTCAATTGAACAGAAAGTCAATGCCCGAGAGGCCCTGTAACGCTAAGAATAAGAAGAAGCCAAATGAATTCGCGCCTATTGGCTTCACTCTTATCTTGCATCATTTTAAATCTAATTCATCCCTTTCCAAAGAATTTTGTTCAGCTTCCTTTTCACAGCTACCAGTAGTACTATATGTTAATCCACTCTTAGTGTTTGCTAAAATTTCAAACCCACGCTTGCTAGTTCATCCGCCTCATATCGTAACTACAAAAAGCGCTCACCCTTCCGAGCCGCATTACTAAGAAAGAGATACGAATAATACCTCATGTAGGAAACAAAACGCGCTTTATTATGTTTAGAGCTTCCAAATTCAACGCGGTAGATGAGTGGAGCAATCGCGATAGCTAGTATTCTGGGCATATATGTATGTGAGAATATTTTTTCTGATTCAATGGTTTGTGCATTCACACATACCATTGAATCCTTTCATATGAATAAAAAAATGCAGAGATTATTAATGCGCATCTCTTCGCAACTTCGCGTCTTACCACCAACAAGTGATGCTCACAAAAGTCATTGCATCTGGCAATTTGAAGCCGGATACCGTTAGATCGGTAGTTTGTTCAAAGTTTTAGCGCTAGCTAGTGGTTATAGTGTTCGCGAAACAGCCAACACCTAAAGATACGAATAAGAAACTTCAGTAAATATTCATCTGAGTTTCATGAAATCATAAATTCACGCTTACAAATACGAATGCATTTGAATTGAATGCGTCGAATACCGTTAGATTGGGAGTTTGTTCGAAGTGTTGATGGTCTTTTGCGGCTACGCTATGGTCTTTATTCCTGTTTTAGCTGTGAGGCTACCAGATTGGAATAAATCGGTCGCAACGCTTACTTGCTATTCGAGAGGATGCGTAGTCTGAACTTATTCATTTCCATAATGAAGTTGTCCATTTCCATTTCTGTGGCTGCTTTAATTGCGAAAATATTCGCCTTAAAACTGTGGAATTACTCCTGAGCTTCTAGCGTTGTTTGATTTGTGGGGAGCGTAGAAATAAATACAAGCAACAGTGCTCTTATTCATTTTAGACCTGTAGGTGTTTACTTCGATTTGCCTGTTATGAATTTGACTTCGACACCGTTTCCTACCCTTCTCTGTGAGGAAGGTCCTGTCGAGGTTTTCGTGTGAATTACTGGTTTGGTTGTATACAATTCATTCCTACTTGAAAGATTTTCGATGGATCGGAAAATTTGTACGTGGGCCGTTCCGAACATTTTTGGTTATTTCTGGGGTCTGCATTTAAGGAGACCTTGTCCAACTGAATTTTCCACTAGCCTGTATGACAATGTCGTTGGCAAACGCATTTGTTCTAAACCTTCATCTATTTAATTCTTCGACTATCTGATAACCATGGAGTAGAACTGAAATATGCTTAATCATAACTAGATCGAAATAATTTTTTTAGCAGGACTTTAAAATAGCCAGCAAATGCATGCTGATAATTTCAGGAGTTTATAAGTGCGTATACAAGAAATTTATTTTTTGGTTTAGTTGGGTTAATTATTAGTTAGGTTGATTAAGTAAATACTAAGAAGAAAATAGTAGCCCCTGTGAAGTTCAAAGCTTAAAAAGTCCAAACGATTAAGACAAGTCACATATATTCTAGAAGAGTTTAGAAGTTCACCTTGTGGTAAATTATGCAATGTGAGTTTTAAATCTTCTATTGAATGTTTCAATGATCGAATTGTAATTCTTTGTACTGGCAACTATCCAGGTTTGCTATTCATTTAGCCAGGATTGAATTTCCTGAGTGAAAAAAACATTTCATTTGCTGGTAGCCAGTTCCTGTCTTTTCCTTCCTGGGAAGTCTAGCGTACTATATCGAATAGTCACAACCAACTCTGTGACAAAGCAAAAAACTGATACAAGTTCTTAATATCGTTGTTTAAAAGATTTTGACAATTCTAAAGTCAATAATCGTTAGGATCTTCGTCTACTAATCAATGGATGAACTTCAGAAATATTTTATTCTAACTGCAACCGCGACTATACTTCAATTTTCAGAATAAAATTTAATATGTTGGTACGATCCTTAAAATATCTAAATTAAGATGGAATCAACTCCAATTCATAGCTTGTGACCGAAAAATGGAAGCAGGCGCCAAAGTTTGAATATCAAGTTCGATTTAATTGATTGCCAATCAAACGTTCGATAGCACTTTGATTGCTGGAACTGGTTGGAAACGGATATTTCTTATTATTTTCTCGATAAAATAAATTTCATCCAAACGCACTGGTAACCTCCTGAAATTGTCGGCATGCATGATCGAAACCATATAGATTTTAGATTGAACTGAGTCTTTTAATAGAGAAGCGAGACACAATTTAATATTATACATTGAAGAGTGTGCTAGGGAAAGCACTGAACGGACGACAGAATGAAAACATTCTATCAAACATATCCAGAATACTCTCTCTATCTCTCAGAATAAGCAATATTATTAGGTACGGAGTATCTTTTCGTAGCACATGCAACATATGTGCAAAGTCGCCAAAGAAATTACACGATCAGTAGACAAGCTCGCGATCATATCGCTCCACCATATGACTATAAATTTAATTGATGATATGTGGAAAAGTTTGTGCATATATTCTTCAACACTGGAGCTGTGCAACCGTATAAACTTTAATACAACAGTACATCGGGATCTTTAATTTACTTATTTTTTAAACTTCCTCCATTTGAACGCTATCGTACGGCATCATGCTAAGACTTTGTGCATTATATTTTTAGTTTTGTTAACATTACACAAACGTTTCTCATTAATTTGTTTCGGGTTGTTTTTTTTTTGTTTTGTTTTTATTTTCGGTTTTTTTGCTTCCTTTTTTTCACTTAAAATCGTTTTAATTCTTCATCGGATCACGGCAGTATTCTTAATTAAAATGACTTCAGTATGCATTTTGGCGCGTTAAAACGAAGATGTTTATTTAAGTGATATCCCCGAACGGAAATTATAAACATTATAAACATTGAATACAATCTCAATTTGTTTATCGTACATGAATGACGCGCGGATTAAAAAATTAAAAAGTTTCCCTAAAGCGATGAAAGTGATTCAAAGTCCACGAAATTTATTTATTTTTTTTTTAACTTTCTGTTTAATCTGAATATTCATACTCGTAACGGAATTAAATATTTGCTGTAAATCATTAAAGTTTAATAAAAAAAGAGTGCTCATCCGAAATTGACAACAATAAATACCGAATCAACAGAAAAAAAACCAAAATTTCCAAGCATTAAAGGATAACTTTCCGGCTATTAAGTCAACGCTTGCGGTTGAATATAATGTGAAGATTTTAATACGAGTCATATTGGGAAAATCCCTTAATTTCCTCTTGAAGGATACAAAATATTGTGAGTTTACCTGTGAGCATTTGCATCTGTAGACCATTTCAGTTTCACTTTTGTGACCGAGTCTTCCAGGAGTTGGTCAGTGTTTGCTCATTGCATTTTCCACGCTGATACGACAACGTAAAAGTGAAACGTGAAAAATGGAGTGTGTAATTTTCAAATTTTGGACTTTCGGTGTTGTGTTGATATTAATCCTTGGTAAGTTGCTAATTATGTAATTTGTGTTTTAAATTTATTAATTCTTTGACTTTATACGAGAATTGCCAGTAATTAAAATTAAAAACGAGTAATTAATTAAAGGATACGGTTGATACATTTAAATTTAGTAAGGAAATAATCCTGAAATAAACTGTTCATGATCTTAAAATTTTTTTCTTCGTGTTTCTCTCAAAATCTAATTATTGAGCGAAATAAATTAATTCTTTCAAAGTGATTTCTTCTAAATTGAAAAAAATTAAGCTAGCAGTCTGTGAAAAGTTTCAAAAGTACTTAAAGGATTAAGTACTTTTGAAACTTTTCTTTCGGAATGAAGCCGAGCTAAAACAGTAACAATGTTAAACATCATGAGGTGAACGTAGTCCTTTTAAAACCAGCTTTGAGAATAGAAATAAGTTACAGGAACATATCTGAGTGAACTTGATCACCGTTGAGTAATAATAGGCCATTTTTTCATAAATGTTACTAGTCAACTTTGATATACAAGTCGATCATACTTTGATGAGTTGTCGTTAGGTTGTATTCGCATTATTTGGAATTGGTTTATCTAAAAATCAAATGTAGTTTTTTAAGCTTAAACCGGCTTGCCAAGAGCTAAGGATTGACAACTTCGTTGGATGCAGACAATGCAAAAAATCTTCTGTTATTCCAAAACCAAAAGGAGATCCAGATAAATTCCTATATTGCAAGAATACAGACATAATAGATCACCTTTTGTTTCATTGCGTAGAAATTCAAAGCATCAGCGCTAGTGATGTCAAAAACGATTCACCATTAGTATTGCCGGTGTAGGATGTCATTGAGATATAAGTTGGACTGAGGGGATATATTAGATATTCAAATGATCTCTCTTTGATCCTATTGTTACCGAATATGATCCTACCGTTTCCGTCTAAGCATTTTATGATCATGGGTCCTGGAACCCAGTTTATCCTGCCGGGTTTACTATACTTTCATCAATTTTCTTTTAAAAAAAGTCGTGTCCTTATATCTAATTATCTTATACACGTTACTCATAGATTGAACTTGTTTTTTTCCTCATTGTCTAGCTATTTTGGCTACCAAAATTTCTATAAGACTGTTTTTTTAAGGGCCCCTTCGAACAGCGTAAAATACAGTTACTTCCGCTTACTTCCAGATTTAAGAACATGAAAGTCTTTATTTTTGAAAATGATAACAAGCTCCTTGAAAACGTTGAAGGATTAATTGTAGGAGTAGATTTGAAAATTCAAAAACCAAATCATCGAAAACAAAACAAATCATCAATCCATACGTTGACCATAGTAACTTCACAATTTAGCCATACAGACTAACCTGAGACAAGGACAATAAATGACAAACACAAGAATGAAAGCGCTCTAAACAGGAACTAAAGTATCACAGCGGCCAGGCCCGATTAATCTACTAGTACCAATTAAGAACAAATTTTCTCATCGTTTTTCTATTTAGTTGGTCTACCAACTACTTAGTTACTTCTTAGTTTGTTCTTAGTCTACTTAGTTTGTCTAGCAATTGCAACAATCGACCTGGAAAATCGATTTCACATATTCCACATGTTATATTACCGATCACAATAATCTTCGAGGACCTTATCAGTCATATAGAATGTAGTAGATTTGGGATTTCAATGAGACTTCCAACCGCGTCTGAATGAGTTTCGCGGAGCCGCATTCAATTATTTGATAGGACTCTAACCCATATTTAAATCCTTGGAGGATTTTAAGTTACAATTTTCAAAAAAACTTTTTTAGGTGATTTTTTCATAGAAGAAAAAAATATACCGTTTTGAAATTTAGCATAGACTTTTATAAACAATTTAGGTTTACAAAAAGCGATTTTTAAGATTTTTGAAGCTGTTTTATGGATTTTACATTAATTTTTCATTCATTACAATGAAATTTAAATAATTTTTCATAGTATTCCCCAAAATTTATGGCGGATGTGATTTTACGATGTGATTTTAACCACTGCTAAAAATACAAAAATAGGGAAATTAATCCTTGTTCAACAAGTTAATTGAACAAGGAAATTAATCCTTGTTCAAGCGCCTATCGCGTGAACTAGAATAATCTTTTCCGTTGAAAAGTAACAAAATGGCGACCATTTGAAAAAAACAACCATCGGTTTTTGAGGTTAGAAAATGGCCTGAAAATCGCAAAACTTATTTCCGATCAACACGAACGCATTTCACGCGATAGTCAGACATGCCACCAAAAACATATTAAAATTTATTTCAGAGTGATTGGCCCCATGGGTTTTTTTTTCAAATCGTGTCCGCCAACTCAAAAATGTGATTTTGATAAATTAAATCTTTCGCATCGTATTTTGATTGTATTTAGAACCAATATCAGTAAAAAATTTCGATTTCCTAAAAAACCGCTTAAATTTTAAAATCAGTCATTGTTTTTTACAAATCGTGTTACACTTTAAATACCATATCTTGAATATCTGAGGTATTAAATAATACATAGTTCAATGTAAACCTGTAAGAGATAGGTGATAAAGATGAAAGTTCAGACAGAACCGTGTTAAAATTTTCTTAACTTTTCTGTTTATACACAATGACTCACATATGCTATTACACAAAGCTAAAATTATTCGCACAAACACTTTGCTACAAAAGCTAGCCATCGTGATCTATCCACTCACTAACGACGTTTGATTAGAAAGCTCTCTATATTGATTAGAAAGCTCTCTATATTGAAAAGCTCACTTTCACAAAATAGTAACGCTATGATTATAATTTTTGCAAATAATTTGTTGCTCGTTGTGGATCATTAGAATAAATATTGCATAATATTTGCGAAAGTCCATCTCTCGATATCATAAAACGTAAAACTTCGTAACGTTAACACCGATTCGGAATGCAAGACATTTTTAAGGTTTGATACCTGATCAGAATACATGACCAACGTATGACATTCAATGAATATCATAACTTCATAAAAATCTGTAGTTTATTGTTGTAGAAAATATGTAGGTTTTCTTACTTTTTGCGAATAACTTCAAAAAATACAACAAATATAGTGTTGCTTCAGTTTAGACCTAATTATTCGTACAACTTCGATTTTCTGATATTTTCATTCTTGGTACAAAGTTACTTTCTACATGTCAGTTGTAGAAATAGTGGGTTTAACTTGTGGAATAGTCAAATCCAACATTTTATGTTGAAGAATTGGTGAAATTATCTAGAAATGTTATGTCCACTCAACTATCTTACTTATAACAGACTTTTATGCATAAATTAATTGTGGAATTAGATGTTAAGGATTCTAATTGAGACCCGATCGCGATGAAGCAATCCGCAGCAATAAAGGAGGTTTTGTTAGACTTATAGTTAGCGTCTACGCTTAGAACAGCATACTTATGTCCGAACAGTCTTGAAAGGGTTAGCTAAATGTAGCTAAATGTATGTTTTAAAAAAAATGTTTTTAATATATATATATATATATATATATATATATATATATATATATAATTTCATTCAATTTAAAATTTAATTTATAAACAATTTTTTACTAAAGAATAGTAAGCTTTTCACTGTTCGTTTATAATTGAGACCGTTCGCAACGATCACGAAAAATCGCACACCTTCATCGGCTATCGTTGTTTGGTTGTGTGTTTAGTCTGGTTGGCATACGTGACAAACCTCCTTAACTTATCAATTAGAAAGAAGATACTCATGTTCTCACTATTTTGAGTTACTTCTTTCACCACCTACCTCAATCATTGATACTGTCATTCCATCGATAAATTTTGGCGATTCAGTGGTTAGAATATAGGCCGGAGTTGGCATCACTGAAACGAGTAATCTCTGTAATATCGATGAGGGACTCTTTTAATTTGACATCCGGCTGAAATACCAAAGAAAAGTGTTTTCCTCTAGTAAATTAATTAGGCCGATTGCACTGGAAAGGCAAGTGTTGGTTCCGGCAAACACACTGAACCTGCTGTACGCCGGACTGAACCAGGATTTCGCCATTATGTCGCATCTTAATGCATTCAGTCGTGTCCAGTGAGATCCTTTCTATAACATATACTTGTGCGGCTGTGTTTACACAAGCAATGAGAAGGCTCAGATGAAAGGCAATGATGATCTTGAAAAGTCATGAACAGAAAATGAAACACGATGCTCCAAAAAGGTTCCGAAGTCATTTCTAAGACGAAATTTTTAAAACCCGACTCTGAGTCCATTAGACTTACCGCGCGTCATCCACTTAATTTGGTCGTCTATAGTCTAATTTGCATGACAGACGTTTATGGCCCTTATGCATCTCCCAACAGTAGTGTGGTGAGCGCATAACTCTTTTATATTGTGATTCCTTTGGGTCGACATCCAGCATCGTCTAATCTACCGTGTCCTCCAATCACAAAATCTATGTAGCTCTCCACTAACTCGACTAGAGCTCTTTGATTTTCTCACTGGTCTCCTACCGTTTCCTGAGAACCTTCCTATGTATCAGCTCCGGGATTTGTTTGGGAAGCTCATTGCAACTTTCACAATCATATACCTTTGGCTTTGGATCAATGGAGACTTCTGGCTTGCCAAAATAAATCTCTTATTCTCAAGAACTTATTGGCCACTAATCTCCTGAGTATGTTCCTTCAATAAAACACGTTAAGATCCTTCTTTGAAATGCGTTAATTTTAATTGCGAATTTTCGTCCCAGGAGCAATCTCTTATAAGTGTTACATAAGACTTGCCATATCATAGTTTTTCTAGAAACTGAACTCTATAGAACTACTCTATAGAACTGAACTGTATAGTTTGATGAATAGGTTACACTGATAAGAACGTCTTCTGGCGAGCTGTCTTCATTTTCCTTTAACTGATTCATTGTATTTTTTAAAGGATTTTATACCAAAGTATTCAAAATCGTCAACGTTTCTTACTCTTTGACTGTTAAATATTGCCTTAGATTTCTTAACTTTTTTGGTTAAAACATGTACTCTGATTTCGTTAATTTGCAGCCCTACTTACACAATTTCTGCAGCAAGTTTAGAAGGCCGTCCACCAATTGATCTTTACTTGTTTACTACTCCTTCATCCAGTTTCTTTAAAAAATTGGTGCTCTTACATCTAATTACTTTATTCGCTACTCATCGATGGAACTTTTTGTCCCCTTATATTTCGGTTAACAAAATTAATTTTTTTTTTTTTGACAACTCACAACTTTTGATTCACAACAATTTTTCTTATTAATGCCTACGAACAATCGTTTCCCTTACGCCAGGGAATATATCCTGTTGTTTCTTCCGACTGAATTACAGTTCGAACCTCTAAATGGCGATCAATTTCGTTCGAGATCCATCTTTCCTGAATAAGTTTATAGTCAAATTGATTGAACGTGGTATCATCTGATGATGCCAACGTTCTTTCATGAATGCATCATAGAAGATATGTCAATCTTGTTACGGTGTTTCAGCTGCATGCGAGGTTTCGTTTCGTCTCGCACCGATGTACTACTATTTCTTTTTGACATTTTTGGGCCCGGTATTCCAGTAGGTTTGTTTCTGTATAGCGAGCAGCTGCAAGCGGCTGTATAGTAGATACCAGGACCCTTTTTTGGTCTTTAATTTAAAAAAAGTTAAACTGCCTTTTTTTTCAGAATTAAATCAAGGATTGTTGGCGAAACAAATCCATTATCATCGACGGAATAGTATTGATCACGAAATAGAAATGACGCTTCAAAATAGTAATTTTTCAAAGCTTCTTGCTGAATACAGGAAAAGAGCAGAATTGAATAAAGAGCTTGTCAATGATGGAAAGGTTAGTCTTTAGTTAAAATGGATAAACTGTAGTAAACATGTTTCCTCCTTCAGAAAATAGAAGATGAAAATGACAAACGCGTCCCTAATCACTACTTTACGGTTCGCACATATAGCCGGCGTAGTACGCCAGGATCGCCGAATTCCGACATATTGTTGGCTTCGTAAGTTCCGTCTTATATTCCCGAAAAGGACTCATTTCACGACGATTCAATATTTGTCAATTTTCAGTCACCGAACAGCCCGGACAGTTGTAGCTAAACAGGAGAGAATTTGGGATTATGGAGTCATTCCATACCGAATCGATCGCGTTTTTAATGATTCGCAACGGGCACTGTTCCGAGATGCCATGAACCATTGGGAGAATTTCACATGCATTAAATTCATAGAACGTGACCCGGATTGTCATCCAAATTATATAACATTCACCATTTTACCATGCGGGTATGTTACTTTTTGATGTTACTTGTCTAGATGAGTCTTCATAACAAAACCTTCTTTGGTCAGGTGTTGCTCCTTTGTCGGGAAACGTGGGAATGGAGGCCAAGCGATTTCTATCGGTCGAGACTGCGACAAGTTTGGTATTGTTGTCCATGAGCTAGGACACGTCATTGGATTTTGGCATGAGCATACCCGTCCGGATCGTGATGAACATATTTTTATTGATCGAGCCAACATAATTGAAAATCAAGAATATAATTTCAAAGTCCTGACAAACGATGACGTTGATTCGCTTGGCATGCCTTACAACTATGATTCAATCATGCACTACGCCCGGAATACTTTTTCAAAAAGTTCCTATCTAGACACGATCATTCCGAAACAAACGACCGAGAAGGGTCGTCCTGAAATCGGCCAGCGATATAAATTGAGTCGGGGTGATATTGCTCAAGCCAATTTGTTGTACAAATGTCCCGAATGCGGTAAGACGTTGCAAAGTGAGCAAGGAAGTTTTGAATCGCCATCGTTCAGTAAACAGCCTGGATCAGAAGGGATTGCAGAGAATTGCGAGTGGAGGATTACAACCCAAACCGGCGCTAAAATTGAGTTAATATTGTCGAATTTGGTAGGTAGCATTTTCAATGGATTAGATTCAAATTTTCAAAATTTAACTTTTTCAGTCAATTTTCGAATCAGACACCTGCACGGTGGATTATTTGGAAGTGCGGGACGGATACTGGGAAAAATCGCCACTAATTGGAAAATATTGTGGTAACACAACTGAAATTAAAATCAGAACAACATCCAATCGATTGTTGCTTAAATATGTAAACACACACAGGCACGAAGGCTTCCCAGGATTTCAGGCTTCATACACTTGTACGTTTCAATTTACACGAATTTCTAATTTGTTTACGCAAATTAACCAAATATTATTGAAATAAATATTTCAACAGCTTTTTGCGGCGGCGAACTATCAACATTGACAGATAAACGCATTATCAGTCCGAACTACCCGCTCAATTATTTGCCGAATAAAGAATGCAAATGGAAATTGATTGCGCCAAAGGGGGTGCATATTGCATTGAAATTTGAACAATTTCAATTGGAATATCACAAAACGTGCCAAAATGATTATGTCGAGATTATCAATGGTGATGTGAAAAATGTATACTGCGGTAGCTTACTTCCACCAATAACAAGGTGAGTAGGATTCCTTTTTTTCTTTTGGTTTTCCATTTGACTTATCCAGAATGCAGATGAAATACATTAAAATTGTTTTCTACTTTGGAGAGCTTTACTACATATTTAATTTAATAATTCAAAATCCACTTATTCAATTTTTTATTTGTTATCCATTTAATTATTAATGGAAATTTTCCAATTAGGTCAACAACAAACGAACTCATTCTCAAATTTTCCACTGATAGTACAGTACAGCGAATGGGATTTTCTGCAATTTTTGTGAATGATGTTGACTACTGTGCTACAGAGAAACCTGACTGTGAGGATAAATGCGTCAATATCTTTGGCGGATATAAATGCGCTTGCGGTGTAGGATTCAGACTTAATCCCGATGGAAAAACATGTCAAGGTAAGTTATAGTAAACTTTTTTGTTATGAACATTATTCTCTCCATTACAACATTCATTCACGGAAGATGCCGAAACTTTCAATTAGTCATCTGGGAAAATTTTCTGTTCAGAAAAATTTGTGTATGTTAAGAGTTAAGAGGGACTTGATGAGACCTTTGGATTGAACAAGTTGGAAAGAATTCTTCAAAAAACTATCTCAATAAAACCATTGAATTCAGAAAATTTCACAAACCGTATTCTGAGCCTTGAGATTGTATCAGAGAAGACTTCCTTTATTTTGAAAAAAAAACATTCTAATAGCGTTAAATGGAACGGTCCACAACCCGATTCGAAAAAATGCCTGGAAGCGCGAGAAAGTAAATTGTTCCTACTCAAAGCTATCAAATTTGAGGTTCCTGGAACACAAGGCAAGAGATTCCTCTGGTTAGGTCTTCTTTTGATGCTTAGGCTCCTTTATAAATATTTTCAACATTAATTGACAAGATTATCAGCAAAATAAAAATATATATAAATATAAGAGCATTTTATATCTCTCCAAAATTATGCTCACACAATAAAAGATTAGTCTAGTTTGCTTCTATGTTATACGATCAATCAAAATATCTCTTTGCTTTTCTCTCTATGGCTCTTTATTTGGCCCCAAGTTTAATTGTTCTCTAGGTCTAAACACGTTCCGAATTTTGGAGATTATTTACTTTGTATTTGATAATTTGACAGAATATTTTTGACTCCAATAGGAATAACCAATGGTACAAAGTGGCTCACAGAAAAATTTTTAGAAATTCAATGACTAGTTGATACTCTGGGTGGCTTGGGTCCGCCGGGCCTTGCTTTGTGGGTCTCGAGGACGCGTTTCGGCTGCATACAGCCATCTTCAGCTCGTTCTGATGTCTTTGTCGCGGTATCCATCTTTTTATATGTGAAACTTTTATCGGAGGGGTAGGTCTGGTTAATTAGGTGTTAACGAGGGTCATTAAGTTTGGGTCTTTTCAGGATCGTGGGATTATCGTTGTCGGGTTCGTCGCGTTTTCTTTTTTTGACAAGGATTGGGTCGAGGACTGAAAATATTGTGTCGGAGTTGGTCATTATTTGTTCGTTGATAATATTTCCGTGGGTTTTTTTGTGTTTGTAGATCTCTAATTTCTCTAGTACGTCAAGTCTAAGTCCCTTCTTTTGTTTGTGTAGTAGCGTCATTGAGTTTGCCATGGTATCGGGTTCGTGTGTGTGATTCTGTAGGTGTGTTGCGTAGTTAGAGTCTGCTTTGTTATGTGTAAACGAACGTATGTGCTCCTTATATCTAGTTGTTAGTTTCCGTGTCGTTTTTCCTATGTAAACCATGTCGCAGTCCCTGCATGTTAGTTTGTATATGCCGCTGTTGTTGTATGTTGGTGTGCTGTTGGGCTTCGGTGTTAGTTTGTTTCCGATGTTGCTGTTGGTTTTGAACGCTGTATGTATTTTGTATTTTTTAAAGAAGCTTGCTAGCTGGTATGTCTCCTTGCCTACGTACGTCAATGTGGTCCATTTATGTGCTTCCTTCGGTTCGTCTGATGGTTGGCGTTTTTTCGTCTTTTGCCTCTCTCTTTAAATAAAAATATTTGGACCCCGCCGGTTAGAAAATTTAAAGACAATTGGATGTTCAATAACTTGAACAAAAAGAGTCATAAAGAGTCCTTTCTCTTTGAGTGAAATAAATTTGCATCTCATCTGTGAGACAATCTATGGACGCAATAGAGCATGAAACCTACTGTCTATAATGACATGGACAAATGACTGACGACACACGGAAACGAAACAGCGAAGCACGAAGCACGAATCAAAATCGCGGCGAAAGTGTTTTATGTTTTTGATATTAACTTTGGTAACAGAAAATTAAAACTCTGACTATGTAAATCAGTTAATTGTCTTATTTATGCAATTAGAGCGTATCGCGGACCCTTATGCTGAAATTTTAATTTTTATTTGCTGAAGAAATTGAAAATGCCTCTGACAGAAGGGTCCTGTGGAGAATTATCTTAGCAAAACGAAATAAACGTATTGGCAGATCGGTGAAAATCTAAAATTGCGCGCAATATTTGAAGATTGCGAAGTTTTTTATGTAATAAAGTTGCGGAAAATCCAATGAACTGGGCGTTTAAAATGGCCGAATGATGACCCCCGAATGTCAAAAAAGGTGTTTGACGAGGTAATCTAACATCGAAGCATCGAAGGCAGAGAAGCTCCAAAACTACCGGGTCGACTCTATCTCCGAAGAAAGTGTTTGGATAAATAGAAGGACACCAACAAAAGATCAAAAATGTACGGATCCGATAGCTTGAAGGTCGGATACCAGTTGTAGTAGCTTTGATAAGGAGTACAACGACATGATTCAAACGGAAAGCTTAAAGAATACATTGAAATGTGTAAATTAAAAACGTAGAGACCCTGATGGCTACCTCGTGAAAGGATAATGCTCGGCTTATAGGGGGCAATAAAATTTGCGATAATCCTTGTAGCATGTGATTCCTTCATTGCGCTCAACGGAAGTTTTCGAAGTCCAGAAAGCTAGTTTACGTTTAATCCTGTTTCGCCGATGTTTCATCCCAAAGGTCAATAATAGCCTAGCAAAATTGCTTCGAACGCTCTCTCTAAAAGCTCACCTGTACAATCCTATCCCTTTTTCAAAATCATTAATCCCTCGCCTTCCGTTAAGGTAATCATCACCGCGGATGATTATCGCATTGGCAATAATTCTGCAATATCTTTAAATGTCAACACGCAGTTCCTGCTTTCCGAATCATTCCAACATATCCCTCCCTCTTTCTTCTGCCCTCACAATATTTCGACTAAAGAACTTTTTCGAAATCCTTGAAACATTGTCTTCGTAATGTTTATTTTCATTGTCCTTTTGATAGTTGTATTAGCAACCGCTTCTATAAATCGACCCAGGCGTCGTCCTTGCCATTTTTCGGTTTTCTAATTTTCTGATTTGGGCCAACAAGAATTCTCTTCCTACAACTGGAGCAGCTGCCTTCCATTGTTCTATTGGATTTGTACGACATTTTTAAGCTAGATCAGGAATTCTTTCGTGTAATGTTATGCCTAGTTTTTCAACTAAGTGAAACCTTTTCTAGAATGGGTGCAGGATCACTCATAAATTCTTATCTTTATTTCCTTTCGTCCTTTCATTGCTCATCCAATATTTGCACTATTGAATCCCTATCGAAAACTGAGCGTCCATTTCTGTCCATCCGCGTTTATGAAGAAGTTCATTGAAGCAAGAACCACAAACAAACAAAAGGATGAGGCTTAAAAAAATTAGAATTTAATTTTAAGAATCTAAGAACGACAATTATTTGCCGGTGTCCTTGTAGTACCTATTTTCCTCTTCATTCTATGCTTTCAAAAGTATCTACTTTGTTCGATTTTGACATTCTCTTCGGTACATTGCCTAGGACTTGCGTTGAGTAGCGATTATTTCCCTTCCCTCATTCTCCTTCAACAAATTTTCAAAAAAATGCACCTAGTAACTAAACAAAGTCAAATGAATCAACATTTTCACTTATCGAATTTCCGTTTTGCATCTGCATCTATGAAATCATTAATTCCCATTATCGCATCCGTTTTCCTTATCATTTTCACCCAATCAAACAAAAAATCATTGAACATCATTTATATCAAACGAATGGCAATGATAATAATCATTACCATTATTCAATCCTTCCAATTTTCAGATTCCTGTGGTGGTCTCATTGAAATTGAAGATGCTACAGGCACTATTGCATCGCCGCATTTCCCCGATGCATACCCACATAATAATGATTGCATTTGGGAATTAATAGCTCCGTCGAATCGTCAAATTTTCCTCAATTTCACTCATTTCAATTTGGAGGGTGGCGCTCAACATTTGGATTGTAATTATGACAATGTTACGATTTTCTCGCAAATCGACGAACAACTAAAACACTTGGGAACATTTTGCGGATCAACCAAGCCACCAATGATAGTATCCGAAAAAAATGCATTGCGCGTAGAATTCCATTCGGATAAATCAATACAGCGCGGCGGATTTTCCGCTTTCTATTTCACAGGTAATTTTCCGAATGCAATTAGGCTATGGAATTACTATGGCGGCGGCTGCTTAGCAAATGGTTTTTAACATATATTTTGTGGTGGTTATTTTCGACTTAAATTGAATAATGGAATCGATGCGATAGATAGTATTGCGAATTATAATCAGTTCGTTTGGTTTATCTCATTTGCAGATATTGATGAATGTTTAGAGAACAATGGCGGATGTCAACATTTTTGTGAAAATACAATTGGCTCGTACATTTGTTCGTGCCGAAACGGGTACGTGTTGAATGCAAATAAGCATAGCTGCGACGAATCTGATTGCAAATTTGAATTATTCAAACCTTTCGGAATTATCCGGAGTCCTGACTACCCGAAATTATATGCACCGAACTCTGATTGTGTGTGGTATATCACAGTGCTCGCTGGTCAACGCATCCGGCTTATTTTTACGGAAATGGACATTGAATTCCATCAGGTAAATGAATTTAAATTTAATTGATGTTATTTATAATTGAATTTCATTTGGAATATATGCTCGACACGCGGGAAATTAAATTTAGATATACCTAGTTGGTCCTGCAAATGGAATTATTCGAAATTGAATCATACAAAGTTCGCATGAGGTGAATAAAGAAAAAGGTTTCGGTGGGGTTTGCGTTATTTATATATAAATTATACTCGCTCTGATTGAAGCAAATCTACTTAATCTCCTACGTCTTTCAAGCCCTGTTTCAATTGTTTCGAATACGTGTATTGGTTCCATTGAACCATTTGCTTATCATTGAATTTAGTGAAATTGCACATTGGTCTAACATACGTTCAATTTCAACTAAAAAAGGAAGATAAAATCCTTTTAATCGAACCCCGCGAAATGAGGTTTAATTATAGAACAATGCACTTACACCGGATTCAAGTTCCCGATTTAATGCATTCGACCAAAATATGTAGATATTTGATTGGATTGGTAAATTTCCCCTCATTTTTCAAAGATTTCCCCACTCAAAGCTATTGCGTGAAGTCGCAATACAGATATAAATCTAATTGTGCTTTGTTCTCTCTGTCTGCGGGAAGTCGGCACAGAGTGTTCACGCTATGGTTTAGTATTAGCAAGGAGCAAAACAACCTTACCTTATCATGCAATCCTGAAATTGTGGCACTTTCTTTTAAATGTTCGTCCAAGAAATTCAATGTAAATCTTTCCCAACTATAGCTATAGGAATAGCTCATAATAGATTACACCAGGCTGATCACACCGTATGTATTTCACCAGGTTCTCCTTGTTCTGAATCTTCTCCTTTGGTCATTATGTGCGCAGTGGCACTATCCAAACAAACTCTAAGATTATTCGCGCTTCCATAATTGTTACGCGGTTGCTTTTCGTCACCAGCGGTTATTTGATGCAAAAATCCTTTTCTTGCCTGTCGTTGGAACAGCAATTTACGCATAAGCTGTTTGGTTTGACCTCATGTAGGACCCATTTGTCTTAATTTTGTACCATTCCTAGAGTCGTGAAGTATCCTTCAAACATTGATGAATCGACTGCAAGTGATTCGGATATTTTTAAACATTATTGGTATGGGTTTTAAATAAACAATACCACAGAATTTTCATTTTTGAACATTCGTAGACTGTCCAAGACGTTTTTTGTCTTAGAAAACCAAAGTTTGAGTTTTGAATCGCACAAATGTTTTTGTTATTAACTCGAGACTATTCAACCCAAACATCTTTTTAAGTTCGGTTCGCTTTTTTTGCTGATGAGATAATCAAGTAACACACGCCAACAAACAGTTTTTGATTCACAAACTTTGACATGTGAGATCACGTTCAATAAAATTCTCTGTATTCCAAAAATAATTATCGAATAGGAGAAAAGGCACGTCCTGTCAAAAGCATTTTCCAGAACATTGACCTATGTATGAGCGACAACTTATCTATGGAACAGTTCACTAACGCCATTTTCTAGGCAAACACAAGAACCTAATTCCAACAACAATATATAAGAGAAAAAGGGTGGACATTAAATTCAACTACTCAAATAAAAGGCACTCCTCAAAAATCAGAACATTCTTTAGATTTTTTGTGTGGGGGGCGTGTACCCGAAGTTGGAGGAACCCGAAAAAACTTGTTAAGTGAACAACTACCAAAAACTCCCTCAATCAAGATGTGATAGAGAGCGTGTTTCCCTCTCCGTCTATAACATTTCTTCAGACTCAACTCAATGACTGCCTCCTGAAAATGCTCTAAGCATAGGCAATACATTGTACCAATCACACAAAAAAGGGATGAAGAGAACTACAAGTAACTAGTATCTCCATAATATACGCAAGTGATTGATCCACTAGACCAATAGAGCCCAATAACTAATAACCAAGAGAAAATCTAATTTGAAATAGAAAAAATTTCTAAAAACAAAAAAAGCGTATTGTAGCACATAATTTGGTTCTTCCGTGGATTAGGACATATATTATTTCCAACATAGATTCATAGACGGTCCCATACCTTGAAGCAAGTCCATACCACAAAAGAATGGCCCGAAAATTTGTCTTGCTCATAGGAAGCGTGAAAGATGGACAAGTTGTACGGAGAATGGAATTCATTTCCATAAATTTCCCTTACCTGAAAGTTGATTCCTCCCTTCACGGTGAAACAAGTGTCGAGTGAGAGAGAATTGGTGAGCTGGATAACGTGGTCCGAATTGCTGAGACATACAGCAGTTCTATTAAACTAGTAGTTCAACTGGTTTCTCTTGGCGTCAAAAATGATTTTAATTGTGACAGATTCGCAAGCATCCTGAAGGATCTAGGATATATTTCCTAACCACCAAAATATTTGATATAAATTCTGAGGTACTATGGTGGAATGCAGGCTGATCTACCAACGATTCACGTATAAAAATTGTTTGTCAAATTAGATGTTGCTGGAGTTTCCATATCCGGTTCTGACCTGTGGGACATCTCGATTAATGGAAGTCTGAGGATTGAGCTGCCAGACGTAGAGCATGTGCAACTCAGTCGGGGTAATCTTAGACGAAGGCTAGCTACATTTATACAAAAAGCGAGGAACTGGATCAGCCTGCCACCAAAAAAAACCCCGAAGTTGTCTCCATGACAAAGAATAGAATCTGCAGATTGAGTACTACCACCGTTGGAGAAACCTCTTTTAAAACCTATACCTTGTATGGATTTCATTGGCTCGCACCTAAGAAACCTACTCAAAGATGAATTTTTCGGAGCAAATCATGGCAATAGCAACATGGCGTGTAACAACATACATTCGACTGGTGGCCAACATTTTGGAACTTAACGCATCAAGATGATCACCGTGCAGTTGGTACTACTCTATCTGTCAAAAAAAAGTTGTGCTCCGAACTAGTTGGTAGAGTATACGAATAACGGATATATACAGCGATGTTGTTGGTTAGAGAAGTTATACCCAATGTTCAGGTAGACAGCGCAGATACGTAAAGATCACAACAGTGTGGTCGTTATTAAGTTCTGAGAACGTTCTCTCAGGAATTAATGACTACTAATTACCGTCATAGTATGAAAACAATTGTCAAAAAGAGCAAAAAGAAGTTCCTTGAGCGCAGGCAACATGCCGATTGAAATTCAAGGCACAGCGTAGGCACATTCAAGGCACATACAGCAGAAACGCTATCGGGTAACTACTTACAGACAGAGATAGAAAAAGCGAATGTTGATTCATACTAGTATTGCGTTTTACGCAAAATCTTTGAAAGGGATAATCGTTGTTATGTTAATATAAGAGTAAATTTATCAGTCCAGATATAATTCCACTTATTTTGACCGAATACCGTTAGAAATGGGATTTTTTTCAACGTGTTTACGTTGTATTTACTTACAATACCGTACAGAGCCTTAGATTGTACGACACTCATCAAGAGCCTCCTTTTTGTTGTACATTTTCGCCATCGGTCGACTAACAATTGACAAGTCTGGTTTAAAATTGGCAAGTCGACTAACAATTGACAAGTTGACTTCGGTCGAGTACCGTTAGATAAGGAATTTGTTGGAAACCTTAGCGCCTTATGTACTTACGCTATGATTTTGAGAACAGTTTAATGAAGGATTACTACGTAGCGACTGCGTTTCAAATATCAATTGTTGAGTTCGCCAGAATTTTTTCTTATATTCTTTCAAGACTGATGCCTTTGACACCATATCAGGTTGTAGCTGAAGTGAAAATATTAAATTTCTTATACTTGCGATTCATTACAAAGCAACAGCCAATCTAACCAATATATATTTCACTGGGTCGCTGGGAAATTTGGTGAGATGACTTTTGTGGCTCGGAAGGTTTTGGACAGAAGGTAACCATTTTGGTAGATGGTGTATACTTTTTACTTGCACTGTACTTAAGTAGTATTTCAAGATAAAATGTTTAGTGTAAAAAGTATATAATAATCTTCGAGTTGTTTCTGTAAGGATATACGTCGATTGAACTAAGAGTTCACATTATATTGAATTATTTCTACTTTACCATTACTGAGAATTTTTCAGGACTAATATAAGAAGTTTTGTTTTGCCTTTAACTACCACGATTTCAATAATATTCAGTGAATCCAATACAGGATTTTCATTCCTGCCTGATCAATAAATTCCATGGATTCTAATTAAACAACATGCCCCTAACAGCGATTCAATTTTAGGAATGCGTCTATGACTATCTGACAATCTACGATGGATCATCAGCATCTGGTTCGTCGTTAGGTAAATATTGTGGCCGAACTAAGCCATATCCAATAACATCAACATCCAACGAATTATATCTAAGCTTCAAATCCGACAACACATCGCAACATTCTGGTTTTATTATCTATTATTCAGCTAGTAAGTACACACTTGACTGGAAGTGAAAATATTTCAAGTATACAAGTCTATAAGTCTATTGATCAAATCGTCCTGCCATCCAACATATACTAGCTGTGTGTACTCACATCCTTCCATTCTTATGTATTTTTATAGTATGTGGTGGATACTTACGTGCAACAAACACAACACAACATTTCTATTCGCATTCCAAGTACGGTTTGAAAAACTATAAACACAATATGGACTGTACATGGACCATTCAAGCTGATCCTGATTATAGCGTTCAACTGACCTTTGATGCGTTTGAAGTGGAACATACTGAAAATTGCAGCTTTGACTACGTGGAAATTTATGATTATTCCGGACCGAGTGGTAAATACTTTGGAAAATTCTGTGGCAATTCGGTGAGTTACAATATTTGAATTTAAATGTGTGATACAAATAATATTTGATGCATGATTAGCTCCTTACGTGAAAATGTTTCATTTTATGCTAACCCTTTGACCATTTACAGATACCACCAAACGCTACATCCATTTCAGATGCACTCGTTCTTCGTTTCAGAACGGATAACGATTTGAATTTGAGAGGATTCGCCGTTTCATATATTCAAGTGGAGCCAAATTATGATTATGAAACAGTTCTGCCGGAAAGTTCAGAGATTGTAACGCCGTTTCCAGGATATCAGAAGAGCATTTATCTACCCGATTGGGATGATAGTACAACAGGCTAATGTGTCCATGTTGACTTAAGACATTTAGATGAATCAATGTGTTTTTTGATAAGAATAAATCTGCTTTATTTTATTACAATGAAATTGGGGCGTTTTATTTGATTCAAATATTTCAATCAATGTTTGAATATTAGTGCCGTTATTTTCAGTATTCCCTCGGGAAACGTTAACATCAGGAAAAGAACCGAGCGTGACTACTAAACAGCACTCACACTTCGGTGCAGTATTGTGAAGAAAGAGGTACGAATACTCCATACAGCAAATAAAGCGAGCTTTGCCCCATGCAGCAAATAAAGCGAGCTTTGCAAAGTAGAGAGCTTATAAGAGAAATAACATGGGTGGGTGGGGGTGTAAAAAGACCAGCTTTTTGAACTTCAATCTATGTGAGAATATTTTTTCGGAATAATTAGCTAAGCTGGTCGCTGTAGAAGAATAAAAAATTTATAAGTGTGTTAACGCGCCAACCTCCTGACTATTGTCTCTATACCTTATCTTCAGCTTACAACTGCCAATGCATTTACAAGATTGTTGTCGATTACCGTTACATTCGGAGTTTCTTCGAAATGCAAGCACTTGCAAATGGTTTCGTTGTAAGCGCAACACCCAACACATATTATGAGGTCACGTATGAATAACTTCAGTCAACATGTATCTTATGAATTTAACGGAAACATGTACGCTTTCTTGAGTGGCTAATTAGTAAAATCGAAAACTGTAGGAAAATTCAAATAAATACATGATCGCATATTAATCAAAACACATTAACGAATTAAGAAACCGAGAAGGTTACACGCTCATTTATCTCAATTCGAGTATTTCCCAAAATACTAAACAGAGAACGAATATGCGCTACTGGTTCCGACTGAGCGTAAGAATCTTAATTTTACGGACTATGAATTTTCACCTGAAATATGATTATTTATGCGCATGTAATTGGTGATAAAATTGTGAGCATGGAGAACACCAAAACTGAATATTCAAATCGAAAGTATTTAAAATGAGTACAATGAAAGCAAATGTACAAGCGATTGTTGTAAGAGCTTTTACTTTTAACATGCCATAACATGATTTGTTTATTTGTTTTGTTAACAGAGAATCGAAAATATGCACGAACAATTAGCAAAATTTAAAATACCTTCGCGAAAGCATTCACGTACAAATTGCATTAGTCGTAAATAAACACTGTTTGTGGTCACAAAAATTAAGCTAAATTTCAATTGTAGTGATAGCGGAAAAAGGATAACCATAATAACATTTCCAAACAAAATGGTTGCATTATAATAATTTTTAATTTATATTGTTAAGTATATCTCCGGAGCAAAAAACTAGAAATACGTGTAACATTTCGGTCTAAAAGGATGCAACAAATATAAAAGAATGACAAAAAATAGGCGAGTTATTGGGGACTGTCTGTCGCAATAGTCTAAGGCATTAAAAATAGGAAACGACTATCGCATAAATAACTGGCCTTGGCAAGTGTAAATAAATTTCTTTCCATGCAGAATGCATTTCATTTTACCAAACAATATCCTGACAAGTCCATACACTCAGTTCGACGTTTTACTATTTTTTCTATCTGCTCTGAAAATAATCTTCACCGCAAAATTTGTTTCACCGAGCTGAATTCTTCGAATTTGACATTGAAAAATAATCCGTTGAATATGGTCGATGGGGTAGCGACTCGTATCCTGACTCGTTTTAGTCCTAGGGAGCACATGTTCAGATTGTTTAGATTAAACAGGATCATTTTCTTCGCTAAAAGTAAACTTTTTATCCCGTAAGCATGGTTGAAATAATTCAACAAGTTGGCGTAGTACCTCCTTTTATTCTTTTTCCCATTTTCAAGAGAATCAAATCGCATAAATCGTAAAACACCAAAACTATATCTATGTATACGCTTTCGGTTTTTTGTAAAAGAAACATACTTTCCTAAATACAATTTTTTATTATTCATTCATATGCGCATTTCGGGAGCAACTTACTCCCTTTTTCAGTGCCTTTGTTTCTGAAGATGTCATGGCTTACAATCGAACTTAGATACTAACATAAATTCTATACAATTATTACGCTTTAACTGCTTTTAAACTACATGTTAACCTTTCATTACTTTTCAATGTTTATTATTACCTGTTGTCCCTGCATCTTCGTATAGGAGTTGATTTGGGGGAACCTTCATGATCTCGAAACTATCTCATGCGTCTAGCTTCCAGATTCTTCTCACCTGCTCTCACAGCTTCTACTTTGTCTCATTCGATATTATGTCCTTGTTCCACGATAAGAGCCACGATTGATAACCTCTTTCTTTTTGCATTTTGCGCTTCTCTGATGTGCTCCCTGAATCGTACCTTTGTTAGTCTTTTGGTTTGTTCTACGTATTTCATTTTGCATTCTGAGCACTCTACACTGTAAATGCCACTTCTCTCTGCCTTTTTTAGTGGGTCCTTTTCTTTTGGGAGTTGAGTTTTAAGCCGGGAGCTGTTACTAGTCCCAGCACTTTCATGTCGAAAGTTTTCAAACAGTTTTTGAGCCTATTGAACTTAGTTGGCATAGGGAGGTTTACTCTTATTCGATTATCTTTCCTCTCACTTCTTACACTCAAAAATGTGGAATTCGCCCCTTTCCTTACCTGTGCTCCTTTCTGTTGTACAATCTTCATCATTTTTAAATCATTATATCCATTCATTTCCGCGGTATCCAATATAAATCCTTCTTCCTGTTCATAACATTCAGGCTTTAGTGAATATGTGACCAGTCGGTGTATCCTTAGTATGGGACTCCCAAAAGCGCAATGCTTTCGAACGACTCGCCAACCACCTCCCAGGTCAACGTAAGAGCCTAACTTGGAATCGTTTGACACATCCCTACCGGCGCTTTCACCTAACGGGAATCTCTTCTGTGGTGGAAAATAATGTATTCCTTGAAGAGTTAGAAAAGGGAACCCTCCATCCCTGACGCCTCCCATGGGTAAGTATGCCGACAATAGATTATAAATCCAACAAAATAGAAACTAAGAACCAAACAAGAGAACCTATGGATGAATTTGCGAATTCAGGCAATGTTATATGTGACCTGGACTATAGAAAGGTACCTATGTCCCGAAGAATCAATTTTTGTTTTTTGATCGAAATTCATAGAAAATTGGGAGTATTTTTCAATGGAACAAACTGCAAACTTGTCAGTTTGAAACTTTTTCTGGAAAACATCCTTGAAGTTCAAAATTAATTATAAAAATCGCGAAAAAAATTGTAAATGGATCGAGAATTGTTGTTTTTGATCTTTTGCACCTGTGGTCGGAAAAATCGATGGTTTTTAATGGAAATTTGTAGAAATTGAAAATTGAACACCCTTTTCCATTCAACAAACCATAAACTCCTATGTTTATTATCTTTGTAACAAATTACACAAGTTCAACAGAAATTACAGAAATGCAAGAAAGAAAAAAATTATTTCAACATTTCTTTTTTTTTCCCCTTTGGGATTTTTTCGATGTTTCCTCTTTCTTTTAATTTTTTTTTCAAATCTGCATTTGGCTCATAATAATTTTTTTGGGCGCAGATGCCGCATTTTGTTCGTTGACTTGGATGTTTTCTTTGTTGATGCTTCATTCCTTGTTTGAGGTATTTTCTGGGTTGGTAGAGGTGCAATTGAGTCAGCTTTTACTTTGTCATGAACCAAATCTCTCAAATTATTGTAAATATACGACTGCCTTTCCAGACTGAGACCTTGGGACCTGAACCTCTACATTGATCTTCGTAATCTTCATCACAATCCGCAAAATATTGTTTCCCCACTGCTTTAAATACTTCTTCTTAATCAATTCTATACTGTCACTAACTGAAACAATTTTAAATTAGCTGCATAACAACGAAAAACCACGATCTCCAAAATAAAATGATAAGAAAAGCAGCACGTATTATTCTAACTTTTTCAACGTTCACAAAATTAGCTATTTAGGGGAAATATAATGTACTGTACTACTAACTTACTGATAATAGGGGTCTAAGGAGAGGTGGAAGCCAAGTGTAAGACGAAAACAGAAGAGGTAGAAGCGCAAATACTAAGGTGACGTATGCACACGACTTGTTATCTTTAACAGCTGTTTTCTCGAAAACACGATTTCTAACCATAGGTACCTTTCCGTAGTCCAGGTTACAAATGTTAACTAGCACAGAATTGACGAGGCATGACAAAGAAATGGTTGCGAGTAAACGGGCTCTCAAATAAAAGGATTAAATCGTACATAGGCGTTTAATACGTTGGGAAATGGAATCCCAGGCGTATAAAACGGAAAGAAAAACAACTGCTGTAATCAACCCACGAACGATATCCAATCAGTAGCCGAAGAAGCAATTGAACAGTGAGGGAATAAATCGGATTGATAGCAAATTCTAGACAGCATTCGAACATCTGCTTGCATACATTGAGTTAAATACTATACAGGGGGCGGAGCCGAAGCTGAATCAAATTATTCGGACGTTACCGTTCAATTATACACACAGAAAGGGCTCCCTTGAAGAACGCCCTTACACCTGCCGCGTCCATGTATTTTCATAGGATTAGTTCAGCACATATTGATTTTAAATCAGCAGAGGATAATTTGATAAACTGAAAAAGATTCCCTTGAAAATTTGCAGACTTTAATCTGGAAATCAGATTAATTCAAGCATGAAATACATAGTAATAGTAATGATAAAACAAGTGGCAACCACCAAGCTGATTTCGGCAATCATTGTCCCTGCAAAGAAGTCAGCAACTGACGAGAATCAGCACAGACATATGGTTACGTGCTCAAAGAATTTCACGCGCCACTGTTGTTGACAAATAGTGAAACAATTAAAAGCAAGTAGACCATTCTCGCAAAGGAAGAAGTAATTCAATGCATTCAAATTAGCAACACCACCAATGCAAATGCAAGTGATTTAGATCGTTGAGTCGAAGATGATCTACATGGAAGGTCTAAGCAAGTTCCGGATTTGCAAAATACAAGTATAAAAACGGCTCCATAAGGCCAAAACGAGGAGTTATGATCAAGATTTGCGAAAGAAAAGTTAGTTGGAAACTAAAGTTTCCAAAAAAAAAATCGTGTCAGGATGAATTTGAATTGTACGCGAATCAAAGGATTGTGATGGATTCATAGAGAAATAAGATATAGTGAGGCCCTACGCCTCGATTTTTGTCCAGAATCATTAAAATTCACACAAATTCACCAATACTTACTTAAAAATACTCGAGTGGGCGAAAATTTCACGACCTGAACTATGGTCACAAAAATTACAACATTTGCTAGCTTTAAGTCAAGCCCACGTTGCATTTTCATTCGCATTTTACTATTGAAATAATAATAAACAATATTTCTTCCTAATATTTGCAAAATTACGAAGAAATATCGTTACATTAAGTGCCCCATCATCAACAAATTGACGCTGTCCATGGAAACAGGAGAATCAACTCAACGGGCATATTAACGCCACACGAAGACCTTTTCCCGAGGAAATAAATCGTTCGGCTTTAAATTGCTCGAGCCGAATGAACATGGAGAAGTTGCAATCGGAAGCTGCTATCAAGGCTGCACAAAACTAATCAAATGTGTTCAAATCTATAATTCCGTTGTAAATGTCATTAATGAGCTTATCCTTATGCTTAATGGAAATTAGAAATGCTGAATTTAAGCGTTTTCACGTTTTTCAGCGTTTCAGCGATCAATTTGATAATGATTTGAACAATCAAGTAATTTGTGTGACTATTCCTTTACCCAAATTGCTTTTCTAACTGTAATGTTAACTCCACTGTCAAATTTAACACCAAAGGTAGCTGAAGATTTTGAAAAATTTAAATTTTGTATTGTTTGGACATTTCATGAATGAAAATGTTTTTGATTTTCTAATTAAACGCTCTAATTAGTTTCATGTGAATGTGTCGGTAATGATACTGATGGATTATTTTCAATTTCAAGGCAGATATATGCCCTCCAACAAAACATATAAAGCAGTACATTTTTCAGCTGTAATGAGTGATTTTTGAATGTAATTTTCGTATTTTTGCCTATGGTCGGATAGTAAATAGTGAATGTTCAGTATATTTGCTTCTCATCGAGCGAAAAAGTTTAAAATTTTCATAGATTACACAAATGGCAGTAAGTAATGGAGCCGAACATTTGAACCGCTGATAAGGGGAAAGAAAGATAAGTTTAAAACTTCGGAAGCTTGTGTACACGGATAGGGCCTATATCTATATCTTATACCTCTATGGATGGATGTAAAATTAATTTAGAAGTGATTGACAACTAAGTGAAGTTTTAGTTGACATTTTTGAAGTGTCTTAAAAAAACCGAAAGAAATTTTAATTAACTTTAAAAGAGTTTTTTCACTTGCAAGAAGTTTAGTGTTTAGTAAGTTAAAGGCCCCGAACCTGAATAAGCGCAACAATATATTCGATACCAACTTGGATCTTCTACTTTTTTTCTCTAACAAATAGATGAAGCTTACAGGAAATGTGCACTTACCAATTTCAAGTTCGTTGTATTTTTTGAATTTGTTGCTTTCTTTGTCACTTAACACTCGAGAGTGCCCGAAATATTACTTAGAGATTACTTAGAAAAAAAATTGCATGTTTTTGGAAAAATAAAAATATTAAAAACAAATTGCTTAGAGCTTAAAGAACAATCAATTTATATTGACACTACGATGTAATCTGCGACGATAGCACGACGATAAAAACAACGATAACACCGATAACTTTTTCTAGGCAACTGAATGTTGAAAGTTAATTCATATTTGTTTACGGAAAACCTATGCAACAATTTAGCATTTTGCAGTGATACTGATACATGCATTTGGTTCAGCCTTGTCCACTTTGGTAAGGTTTTTACCTTATTACCTGCCATTGCACATTGCGTCTTAAATTTGTCAAAAATGAATACATTCAGACTACGGGAACTAGAATATCAAAAGCCACACATTGCATTGAATCCCGAATGAAAAGATAATAAACTTTTTAACAAAAACCCGAAACATTTTACTGTACTTGCACTTGACAGACATTCTCGGAATTGACATAAATGTCAAACCAACAACAATTTGCAAAATAACCGCGAAAATAATTGGGCTCGCGTATAATCTAATTATACGAAATGCGCAATGAGTTAATCCATCCTCCCTCAAAACTGTAAACGCAACTCCCTTAGTCATTTCGAGCACTAACGAACAAATTTTCAAACCTAACGTCCCTAGCCAAGACACAACTCGTTCGAATCCAACAACCACTCGCTCGCCAAACAGATTTTTCGAAAATCATAATGACAGCTGCTTTCGAACACTTCACCATTTCCAATTTGAAGTTCGATTTTAACTTCAAATCCAAAACAACCGTTGTCATAATCGTGTGCATTTGTTCGTGTGATAATTCAGTGTCCAGTTGTTTCGTTTATTTTAGATTTATTACTTGGTTGCATCAACGGACATCCACCAATTCGTAGAATTAAGTTTACATAAACGTCAGTGCTAGATGTTTTGAATTTTTTCGTATTTCGGACGCTAACGGTTGTTTGAATTTGTAATTGAATTTTATTTTTTGTTGACTGCACCCGAACGATGAATGCATTTGAGGTGAATGCAATATTCTTATTTCTAAATTCATGTCTGATTTGTGTGCTGGCCGCGACGTGTGAATATTTATATGTAACGATTTTTGCAGGTTTCCCTAACTCCGACGCGAGTCAAGAAGAAACCACATCGAAATGAAAATCGTGAACCCGTCTCGGTTGTAATGGCTCCGTTCTCGGCCAAGTCAATTGTTGTCTTCGAAGACGTTCCGGTTGCCAAGACAGCCCGACGAACTCTCATTGTAACAAATCCAACCGATGCACAGCTGGAGGTATGTATTGTAGCGTGTATCAAATGTTTGGAGACGAGTTAAAGGGAAGCATAATTTGGTTCATTACAGGGAAGGTTCCCTAAAGCGTTTCCTGTCTCATAACTTTCAGCTCTAATGAAGCTTTAATCGACTCCAATCTGGTGATCTTTTAACGTTAGGGACATTAGCGAAAGAAAATGAAATTGTCATACAGCGAATGTTTGATCAATAATGGCTGTGACGTTTTTCAACCCAATACCCTACAAACCGCACACATTGCACTTCTATGGCCATATGTTACAGGACATATGTGTTAAGCCAAGCCATGGATATTTGCGGATAAGGGAAATGCCAGGAATGAGAACTTTGTGCTCAATCAATTTTCTAGTCCGCGAAAATCAGGAAGATATTAGGAATGAATCGAAGGCATTTGTTTGTGTATAAAATTAAGCGCTAAGTAGTTCTGGGTCTGTGTAACCATGATCCGCTTGACATTCTTTTGTTTACAATTACAATATGATCTCACGGTGCCTGTATAATCGTCCAGACAAGCAAAAAGGAACAAAACCAAAGCTATAACAACTAATTTCATATGCATACAATTTACCAACTATCGTCCAATAACATTTATCATTTTAACTTTATCTTCCTTAACGTCCTTTTCGGTTTATCCTAATTTCAATTTTTTCCCAATCTTTGGTCCTTTTGAAAGCGCAAATGGTATTGATATTTTATATACAAGCCAAAAGCGTAGTCGCCAAATCGTAGAGCCTTTAAATCCTGATCCAATTGTCAAATTCAGTATAGAACAGCGTTGGTCTTCGGCTCGTTGCATGTGATTTAGTTTTTGAAAATAATACATCATGTCGCCGTACAAAAACCTCAGAAGGATAATTGAGTCGAAGCGTTCACGCTTTACTTAGTGATTCCATCTCAGCCAATTGACGCGTTTTCAACAACACGAAAATAGTTAAGAGAGAAAATAGTCAGCCACGCTTTCTTCCTCGCTGTATGTTCGTCACGGTTCATCTGTTATCCCAAATTGTTTGCCAGATTGACGCAAAACATTGTAGCATGCCATCAATGTCCCGAAAGTTCAAACGACGTTTCTACGCATCTCTGGCTGTAGTATTATTCTCATAAAGGTGATGCCAAAGTGCTTAACCGTTTCAGCAGTCAAATCCAAACCGAGTCTATCCACTTCCCAAGGACAACGTCCGGGCCTGTTTTTTCTGTTCAGAGTGCTGTTGTAATTGAAACCCTAATCATACCACATTATCCATTCTTTCATTTTCTTCTGTAGCTGAGTTACATTCAGTTTTATGCGCTTGGCTGTAATTTTGAGTGCCTTCTGCCAGTTCTGCCACTAGTACAAGCAAGCACCTAAAACGCAAACTTACCAAGATCATGTTTCATTTTACCAAGATCACCAATTCATTGGCTATCTTGAATACCAAAAATCTCCAACTGGAAGACTGTGATGACCGTTACAGAAAATTTTGCGCCGTTTTTAATTTTGTTGACATGTTGACTCAGTGACGAATCCTTGTATAAACTGTTTAAGTTATGCCCATATCTATCCAACCAGGTTAACAGGACCATTTTCTTCAGCTCAGAATATAGAGGTGGCCTATTCGCAGGATCGATTATGAGCGGCTCGCCGATGTTCAGTCGGATTCCTGCGTATTGAAGCCGCTTTTAATACACTTTTGTTTGTCTGATATGTCTTGATACGAAATGCCAAAAACCTGATAAAATTCCACCTCTGCCAGTTGATGGGAACCAATATGTTTAACAGGCAAGTAGTTAGGACGGCAGTCTGGTAGTAAGCAAACTTGGAAGTCAAAAACAGGAGGTAGAAGCGAAAAGCTACAGTTTCGCTCGTCTGGAAAACCTGGAAAAAATACTTATCCGAAGTCGTAATTCGAGAATCCGTAAAAGAGGTGACACCAATAATCCCCTACGGAGCAATTATAGGGTGACGGGCTCTACAAAAAAGAACTGAGGTCAAAGATGTGACGATCCAGCGGATGTCGTTGGTCTCTCTGCCTCCATTAGGACAACGCCTAAGTTCCATCATTGCTGAAATGAAGATAATGCTCAACCGTTTGCCATTCGACAAATTCATCTTTAGCGAGGTACCACTTTCGAATATCATATTAAAATCAAGAAGGCATCACCTACGAATACCAAATTAAAAACTTTCATCTGGATACTGAAAAAAATGAGAGAATCGCTCCGTAAAGTAAAAGGGAGTTTTATGGATTCCTACCTTCTATCAAAGAAGCAAAATGGAGGATGACATGAACTGTCAGACAACAAGTGGAGCCTTGTTGCCACTAAACTAAAGGCCCGTTGCCTCTAATCTTGCAGTATCGCAACTAGTGTAGGATTGTAGGCACGACCTCAAACCGCGGCAGACTGATAAACCGTAAGAGAAAAGATGAAAACAGAAAATTAAGAGAAAATGAAAAGAAACACAGTATACCAATGGGATAGCACGGAATTCAAAAAAAACGTAAAAGAAGAATTAAAACTGCTGAAATTGTATCAGGCGTACAAAATGAAAACCGCCGTTTTTTCTTAGGATTTGAAGCTTTGTTGTAAAAAATTCGTTGGATACTAATTCTTCAAACTAATTTTAATCGCTAAGCATAACTTTTTCCCATCTTTGTGGCAACTTCTGAATGCCTTGTCGAAAAAACTGTTTGTCTTTTGACGCGATCCATGATTCGATCCAATTTTTGGTTTCTTCGAAAGTTCTGTTCGGCCACGTCATGCGTCATCAATCGGAATATGTAAGTAGAAATCAGAAAGGGCGATGTCAAGAGAGTACGGCGGGTGGGATAGGATGTCCCATTTCAATGTTTCCAGGTTTGTTTTCACGATCTTGGAAACAAATGGCCGAGCGTTTACGTGCAGAAATATTATATTTTCATATCTTCCCGAGTACTGCAGGCGTTTTTCTTTCAACGCTCGACTCAAACGTTTTAGTTGCGTCAAATAGAGAGCTCCTGTAACGCTTTCGCCTGGTTGCAAGAGTTCATATTTAACTACGCCGAGCTGGTCCCACCAAATACACAACCAATGAATGTTCGGTTTTGCTGTCGAAGTTGATGCATGGTCGGAAAGCCCCTACGATTTTTTCCGCTTCGGATTGTCATAGTGCATTCACTTTTCATCGCCTGTCGCGATGCGATTCCTAAAACCCTTTCTGTTAAGCCGTTAGAAGAGTTGTTCGCACGTGAAAAGGCACCGCTCGATGTCCCTCGGCTTCAGCTCGTACGATTTGTCCCAGTTTCTGGATCATTTCTAAGTCTTTTAAGCCTTTTAACCCAATAAATTCGCAAGTTCCTGTTGCGTTCTACAAGAGTTTTCATCCAGCAAAGTCTCCTATTTTGTATCCTTTTTTTGCAACCTTTGCAACTTTTTTACATCCGATACGTTCTTTCACTAATAGAACTCACTCTCGAATGAAATGCATAAAGCAACACTTCGAGCAAATGACCCATGCTCGGCTCGAATGTCGCTATTTTCACGCACGAACAAAACGAACCACAGTAAAAATAGACAAGCGAGATTCTGTAGAGTTGCTGACTGATGCCTCAGCTGGCTATGTAACGTTTCTGATCGTACTTATCGACCGTTTTGCAATGCTGGCGTCACCTATGGCAAAACGGCAGTTTTCTATTTGCACGCCTGATATTTAGCAGCCAAAAAAACTAATTGAAAAATACAAACTGGGAACAGCAAAGGACAGTGTAAGGAATATGAAGAAAATATACTCAAAATATGCTAAATCCATTGCAAGGGAATTGCTACAAAAAGTGCATCTAGCAGACAAAATGGTAGTCGAGGATAAAGATGTCCTAACACATTACAGCGAGATAAAAGAGCGAGAAAAAACATCAAAGTTGGTAAGCTAACAAAAATCAAATCAAAATGAGCATAAAACGACAGGATCGGCATAGAAGACTCGAAAATCATATACAGCACGATGGATTGCAGCAAACCAAATCCAGAAAAGAGTATCGAAATCTACAAAAAAAGTAGAATCTTGCGAACGCGCACCAAGGAAACGGGTATACCTCGCTATTTAAAAATTTATAAGGGAATATATGTAATAAAAAAAATCATTATGTTGAACGTTAATTTTATTAAAATTAAATTTATCACAAAATCAAGTTTATTATATTAATAAGAAAAAATTAGGAAGCGTTTTTCTTCTTCAAAAAGTTGTGGACGCGCCGAAATAAGACTGAAGTAGTGCCGAAAGTACCTGAAAAACTACTGCAAGTAGTGCCGACATATATCCGAGGTCTATCAAAGGTCAAAAGTAAGGTGACTTTCTAGGAAAATTATTTTTCAAAAAGAAAGAAAACTATTTTTAGGAAAAATATTTATTTATTCATCAATATTTGTGTTGTCCCCTTCAAAGTAATCCTCCTCAGAGACAATAAACTTGAGCCAACGCTTTTTCCAAGCACTTCTCACAATCACTTTTCGGTATAGCCTTGAACTCTTCCAGCGATGCAGTCGTTATCTCCTCAATCGTCCTTTAATAGGTCTTTTCAGTTTTGGAAACAAGAAAAGGCACATGTGGCAAAACCCGATAAAAATGGTGGCTGAGTCATGACTGTGGTGTTGTCATTTAGGCAAAAAATCTCTCACAAGCAAAGATGAGTGAACAGGGGCATTATAGTGATGCAAAAGCCACAATTCCGAATTACTTGTCTTTTCTTCGTATTACTTGTCGCTAGGGGCGCATAAATTCAAGATAATCCTCTTTATTGACCGTACGACCATATGGTACTGATGCACTGCACCCGGTTGTAATCGTAGAAATCAGTGAGCAAAACTTTGACATTTGATTGAACTTGGCGTTCTTTTTTTGTTCTTAGCTCACCTGGACTCTTCCATTGGGACGATTGGGCTTTGGTTTCGGTTATCATAACCATATACCCATGATTCGTCACCAGTTATGATGCTTTCGAGCAAATCAGAATCATCATTGACATCTGTCAACAGCTCATGAGCGGTGCTCATGCGAAGATTCTTTTGTTTAGAAATAACAAACTTCGCGGACACCCATCTCATGCCCAAAACGGTCGAATAAAATTCATGGCCAACATGTTGTCATAATAGAAAAACCATTATGCCAACATTCTCAGCAACTTCTCTGATAGTGATTCGACGGTTTTCCAAAACAATTTTCATCACTGCGGGAAGGTTTTCATCTGTCGTTGACGTGCTTAGTCGTCCAGAGCGAGGCTCGTCATTGGCTGCTATCTCGGCTATCTTTAAAGAGTTTGTACTACTTGTAAACATTTTTTTTTTTTGTTCACTCAAAATAGTTTCGTCACCCTATGCCACTGTCAACATTTAAGCCCGCAGGGCAGTGGATCTGGAAGAAAGAATCTTTCTCCCTATTGTTGGGTTAAAGATTCGATTCCAGTAAAGCTGACGGGGTGTGGTAAACCCTCGGTCCTTAGCCTAGTAAAAACACTAGAACTGGGTTCTCGATTCGAAGCATAGCAGCTGAACTCGTTAGGGTACTACCAAAATGGAGTGCTAATACGACTTGGTTGCGAACCTCAACCCTGGAGGTATATTCAGGTACGCGGGAAGCTGATAAGCCGCCATCTTCGGATGGTTCAGCTTGTTGGTGTCGGCCCTTCGGGGAGTATCGCGGTGGCTGTGATGCAACATGGGCGGCATTGTCCCTTAACAATGTCAGGAATAGCTGGGTTCCGCATCGACCTGTATGGAAAAAGTTGAAGAACCCCAACCCTAACAGCTACTGCGTTTCCCAGCAATAATACTAAAAAGGAATAATAATCAAAGGGGATTATCGGCGGATTTGAAATTGAACCTCATTGAAGGTATCAATCAATGAAGCCACACAATGGACAAATGAGAGTTGCTATAAACGCAATCTCTCGCTGAGCAATAATATATAAAACAGAAATTTAATAATACACAGCTCTATTAGTTCAATATGGCGCGAGTAATTTGAACGCAAAAACAATTTGGGGACTTTCGGAAGTACCTGGAGTCCAAATATGGGACAGGATCGTCGATCGATCCGGACCCGGACTACCAGGCTTCTATTTAATTTGCAACTACGGTGAAAGCATAATATTAACTTGAAGAGATGCTGGGACACGCAGGGAGGTAATAGCCTCTTAAATGCGCATTCATTTGAGCGTACAAGTCATGTACTTGGATACTCAAATGTCTGATCTGGACTGATGATGAAGTTTGACCGTGAGGCTCAGGAACTCAATCCAGCTGGTCTAGTAGAACCCGAAGGTTGTCAATATTTCAAGTGTTTTGGAGCACTTATTTTCATTTTTTACACAAAAGTTGATGCGAATGCTTTGATCCTTTTTTTTTCGATAGCATAAAATTGCCAAGCTAACCGTTATGCCTCTCACAAACACACTAAACATATTATTTAGCTGGAACTGTAAATATATGTTCGCGGCGAGTGTACCAACATTAAAAAATTAAATTTATAATCGAATGTTCGTTGCCTGCGAAATTTGAAAAGTCACCTTACATTTTGAACACACCTCAAATTTTAAAAAAATAGAAAGCCAGCAAACAGAAAATATTATTACTACTGCATGCAAAGGTGTAGAGGGAGAAGAGGATGAATAAGCAAGCGCTCGAAAATACAATCTAGACTAGACACATGAAGGCGAGAGGTTTAACGTGGACACCTGCAGTGTTGGCTTTATACCACGGTCTCCATAGACGGGGTTGAAACAATGTGTGAACCACCACCCCCAAGATCTGAAACAAATTTCACTCCTAGGTCCTAATTTCGTTAGAGCTTTCTGGCTTCTCAAACACAACTGGTGAATGCTCACCGTATTCTCTAGCCCTCGAAACCCCATATACCACTTTGCAGCCAAGGGTAGGCTCCACACAGTGTGGAGGGTGACAGTAACCTGTCATGGGCGTCCCTCCAATACGTAGTTCAGATAAACCTTTGATCAGATTGCGCTTTTCTCCAGTCCGAGAAAAGCTCTCTGTTTTTGCTTCTGACACACGGAGCTGATAGCCCTTCCTCACTACCACGGGAACGTTGTGGCGACACTCCCCTAAGACTGAATGGAATAAGCCAAAGCCGAGAACACCAGAACGTCTAACTTCTTTGCATCATTTCTACAAGTCCAAACAACAAGTGACGAAACGAACACAGCTTCTCAATTCCGCTTCAAATTCACCTTTCGGCCTCATTTCAACTTTGTTGGACAACAGATTTCTTTCCATTATCCCTCCCACTTTACACAGGCTTGGGACTGTCATAATGAGCAAAGCGAACTCACATCAAAGCGAGGTTCTGGACTAGACACAATCAAAATACTACTGACAAAACAGTAAACTAAAAAAAAAAACATTTTATAAAGCTTAAAAGCCGGCCCCTATTTTCTCAACCTAACCTTTTGCTTTGTTCGAACCCTGGGAGAAAAAATAGAAATAGCTTAAGACCATTGGTGGCAATATTATGAAGATTCAATATATTGGGTAAAACATGCAAACGAATAGGGATCGAATCGGACAAAACTTTCCGAGCTTCTAGCGGAGAAGGACAAAGTCTAGTACCCTTCTTTTCAGAAGGAGAGTACTATACTTTCTACCTCAAAGTTTCAGCATTTGTCTGTATCTCAGACAAATGAGGCCTCATTTCTCTGAGACATACTAACGGCGACCACAGAGCAAGAAGACTTTCTTCGTTTCAGCACGACTAGAAGACGGATCATTTATAAACAAAAGTACAATACACGGACAGCTCTGGGATGATGCTGATCTATACTCTGACCAACAATATTCTCCAATGTTTTTTTTATTTTTGGTTGAGAGGTGAAACCTATTTACGCCCTGAATGTTGGACTCCAATTGGCAATCCGATTATCGCCTAAACACCTCCCCTGTCACACCGATAAGATAGCCTAGAACTGTTTGTCACATTACTTCGCCTAGCGGCTTTAGGTTAGAGAAAATCCCTCTTTCAACAGCGATGAATAGTAAGAAATATTGCTGTCAGAGGCTTAGCAGAGGCATAGCAATCTGCCAGAGGCATAGCAATCTGTCAGAGAGATCCCCCTTCCCTTCAAGGGAAGAAGAATCGTCTAATACGTCTAATCGCCACGTAATGTGGCAATTTAAATTCTAATTGTCTTTGGATGTCCAAGCTTCCTCAATTTGTTTTAGAGTGAGACTACGGCTATTTTCTCTGTGAAATGCACATGAAGACTGGTCCATCTTCCGAAAAAGGTGTGGCAGGCTTCATCTGTTGAATGTTCTTCAGTGTTTCAAAATTATGTCCGTTTAGATCATGATTCGATTTGGGGAAAAATTAAAACCGGGCGATTTAATCTTTTTCAAAAATAAGAACTCGCAAGAACTCAAATGAGGCGAAAAGGGAGGTTTAGAAACAAGTGGAATGCGTTTTGAGGTCAAAAATGCAATGATGAAAATGGTCGTGTGACACGGAACATTATCATGATGATGAAACCACTTGTCTACAATGTCTGGCAATTTGGGGCAAATATTACGCAGAAACATAAAGGTAGATGACCCGCTGGACAAACAGGGTGTATATGAATTACCCTGTACACACCAGCATAGCTACACCGGCCAATCAGGACGTTAAATAAGGATAAGATTTCGCGGGCACATAAGAGACTACAACAAAAGGCTACGGAAACCGGACGCAACAACTGAGTCAAACGTCGTAAACAACATGGTTAATAACAAATGTATACCAACTCGCGCCAAGGAAACAGTGAATGTACTACATGTAGAATATAAAGGACGACAGTTGATCGCACTGGAAAATTTGTAAATATACAAAACAATATAAAAAAAACATTCGAATCGTAAACGAACAAACAAGCACTCATTCGTATATACAATAAAAAAAACTTTTTCCAATTCATTCAAAGAAGCTTTTACTAAAAGCATTATCGACAGTTTGTACTGGTGTAACAAATACTTCGTCCACGATACCCTTAGATTTAAAAAGAAACAAATCAGCGTTGTCTTTAACTTTTGATTTGCTCATTAGAGGTTTTTTCTATTGAAATGATGACAAAGTCTGCATAAATTCGCTTTAGCGCCTCGTTTCAGGATGATCACCAATCGAAAAATTCTTGATCATTACCAATCCTGTCATAAAGATCACAATCACACGTTTCTTCAATTGTCTTCCAGTTCAGTTGTGAGGCTTTCCGGAACCATTTTCAGCACAAAAATCGTTCGCATGTCAAATCGTTTTTTAAAATTTGATTCACGGTGAAAGCTTTTAAAATTAACACTTTACACATCATCCTTTTTGCCAAACGACTCTTTGATCTCACGATAGCCCACACATGTTTAACGTTTTTTGAACGTTGTTTTTTGAACAACGTTTCCGCTAGTTTTTGAAGTTGAACGTCTTCCTGCGAAGTTTATATTCAACGTGTTCTCGGCCTTCCAATAATGATTCCTGCCAGTGGAAAACTTATTCCTTTGATACGCAATCATCTTAATAGGTCCGTCACAACTTTTGTCAAACTCTCAGATTCACCAAGTTTAACACAAAATTTCGAAATGAATTTCTAGGTCGAACTAGGAAGGAACTGGAAGCTTCTTCCTAGTTCGACCCAAGCCTACCCTAGCCGCTTCCTGTTGAATTCTATTTACTAGATATAGTCGTTGCCACTTTCCAATCGCAGCACTGAGTCTCTGTCTTATTAGTAGTTTGTCCCGGGCCTGCTCGGAGTAAGAGTGACTTTCCTGCAATTTCGTATGTTTCATAATTTTCTGAATGCTTCCTAAGCCTCAAAGTCGCAGAAACCAGCATTGTTAAAGCGTAGGAAACATTGTCTAAATGATTTATTTATTCGAGCATAATCACCAGAAACTTCTACCAGAATTTTTCTGCTATACAATATATGAGATATTCAACACAGTAAAAAACAAGATTTTGAGGAACTCAAAGGAATATATTCCTTTATTAGAATGTATGAAATATATGACACATTATCGACATATATCTAACCTCAATGACATAACATTGATAACAGCCAAGGCCATCTTTTGAAAACGCATCGAACTAATTCGTACTTGCAAGAAGTTAAATCATAACTTGCAATGATTGCAAAAGTAAACTCTTATTCATCATTTCACACTTTACAGCTTTTTTCTCAATACCAAATATTTACATTCTAGGTAACGCTCTCGAAAGGACTGAAAAGTGATCTCAATATAACATTAGAATGGGAAGCACAAGTGATACCGCCACAAGGAAGTGTTAACATGGAAATTGTTTGGTCTCCATTGAAATTGATTGCATGCAGTGAAAGTATACAATTCATTGACAATCGTAATTTTCGTAAAGATGTCAGCGTCATCCTGAAATCAATAGTTAAATTTTCGGGTCCAAAGGTAAGTGGTGTTAAACGACATAATTATGCCCCACCCTTTATGTACAAAACAAACTATAAATTTTCTGCAGAATGCTGGACGCTTTCCCAACATATCAAACGGTGTCTCCAAACAGCCACCAAAAATGACCAAATCGGCCACATCGCATACAATCGCCGCACCCAAAGCCAAAATCCAACCTCTTGCAAATATATCAAAGTCTGAAATGAATATTTCAAAAATGCATAATCCAAATACTCAACCCATTTCCAATCACAATAATTTCCTGGATAAATTGGATGCGTTAAGTCCGGTGACGAGTCCTGCTATCGTTCCCGATAGTATGATTGGAAAAGAGAATGTCAGTCCGGAAACGCCGAAAAATGCGTCAGATCTTTTTGATAAATTCAAATTCACGCCGGCGACTGAAACAAAAACCAAACAGACAAGTAATCTAGAAATTCTGTCGTCAATGCCCACTCCTGTTCTGAAGAAGAAATCAGAGCCCAAAATATTAGTTGTCGATAAAGTAGATAATGCATGCGCAGGGAATCGAAAACGATCCATGGATACTGCATCGGAAAGCGCCGAAAAGGAAAGGCATCAACGGCAAGGAACGCCGAAAAAATCGCCTCGATGGGTTCCGAAAATTGTGAGACACTCTTGCACGCCCCCGTCCGACGAAAAATCAATGAGAGTGAGCGTGCCAACTAAATTTGACCCGCATATCGTTTCAACAGCTACAAAACGCACAACCCCAGAGCGGGCAGTGCCAGCCATATCTCCTACTAACTCCAATGAAGGCAAACGCAAACTTTTTGTTTGTCAACCCACCCGACAGATTACTATTAACAAAACTTTTGAATTAGGTAATGAGTCGATAGGTAAGGCCGACAGTGGGGAGGCTCTATGTGAGGAGGGTGCAGCCGTGGAGCCTGTGCTGAACAAGACAACGACTATCATTAGTACTCAAGCGAGGATCCTGACGATTATTGATGAAGAGGAGAAACTTGACTCATTCAAAACCGAGATTAACCCGACAGAATGTTTTCAGAAGACGTTTGAACTGCCGGACGAGCAATTACTGCGCGATGTTCAGTTGGTCGGCACGCCGCTGCGAAAGGTATCGGAGTCGATGAAGGACTTGTCTTCGAAGAAACTGACGATTGCCACGCAAGGGTCGATGCCGAATTTAAATGAAATGGAAGCAATTAAATCAATTGAGCAAAATCGTTACTACCAACAGGTGAAGCTTGAAGCAGACGATTCTTCGGACGCGCTCGATGTTAGCAGCACAAGTACGCGGAGTACGACAGTAAGTGTCCAAGAACTGTACTTCGATCAACATGAAATTCTGGCCCAATCGAGTCGTTTCAATATCCACGACGCAGGAAAGAAAGCAAGTGTGGTGTCGCCAACTTCCGAGGATCACTTCCACACTCCTGAAACGGTGGCGACTGTTAAACTGCCTACCTCGGAAGTCGTTAAATCCGCTGCCGACTCGCAGAGCACAAAACGATTCAATTTCACCAAGCGTGCAAGAGAACAGTCTGTAGATACCGCTGCGACGAGTAACTTTTTAAGTGCAGATGCATATAGTACTGGCACCGCGTATTCCGTTTCTCCTCCGAAGAAAACGAAATATGACAATTCAAATGTAAATGTGAGGCCAGGAACGAAAATTCGAGTAACAAAATGGAGTGCGACACAACCGAAGAAACTGAAATTGATTAGGCCCACAGCGGTGAAAACACCTTTGACACCGCGTAAAATAAAAATCGAGCCTGGCGTCAAGCTCTACGATTCGGACATGTATTTACAGCCGTTTATAAATCCGGACCCATTTGCCGCGACGACAACCTTTGACCCGTTCCTCGCGTCCACGATGTATTTGGACGAGAGTGCAATCAAAAGGCACGAGCAACAGCTGATGAAGTGGTTAAATGCTTTGGTGACGATCCCAGCTGAACTGGACGCCGATTGCAGCAAGAAAATTGATGTGGGCAACCTGTTCAACGTTGTTCGCAATCAGGAGCTCATGTTGGCCCCCACTAAGGAGGAGCAATCGATGAACTACTTGACGAAATCGAAAATGGAAGCGTTGCGTAAGGCAGCGGTCAACCTGTACATGAGCCAGGAAATGTTGGAAATCTGTTCGAAAGTGGCGGTTCATATCAGCAAGCATTCGATAGAGGTTCGCAAGGATCGTGACTTGCATTTAGATGTAGTCCTGCAGCGCTACATTTTAGAATTGCTGCTCAGCTTCAACCCTCTGTGGCTCCGTTTGGGCTTGGAAGTCGTGTTTGGAGAAATCATTCACCTGCATTCCAATTCGGATATTGTAGGTCTGAGCACGTTTATTTTGAATCGATTGTTCCGGGATCGACTGCTCGAACAGAAGAACTCGAAGGCATACTATTTATCCGAACAATACGCTTCTCACATCAAGAAGTTCATGCTGCAAAAATTCCTTTTGCTGTTACTGTTCTTGGACAAGGCGAAAAATAAAAAAATCATCAAACACAATCCGTGTTTGTTCATCGCTAACTCTAAGTACAAGGAGACTAAGGAAATACTTTTGCGATTTTCTTCAGAACTTTTATCGAATGTCGGCGACATCACGCGTAATTTAAAACGACTTGGATACGTGTTGACCCACAAACAGACCTACATTGATGAGTTTAATTATGCATTCAAGAACTTAGCAATCGACCTAAGGGATGGTGTGAGACTGACGCGAGTCATGGAAATTATTTTGCTGCGCGACGATCTCACAACGCAATTGCGTGTTCCGGCGATCTCGCGCACACAGAAAGCATTCAATGTTAACCTAGCGTTGAAGGCTCTGGCGGATGCGAACTTCACGTTGACTGGGGGCATATCTGGGTACGATATCGTCGACGGACATCGCGAAAAGACTCTCTCCCTTCTCTGGCAAATCATATACAAATTTCGCTCGCCGAAATTCCATGCAGCGGCAACAGTTATTCAGAAATGGTGGCGATCCTGTTGGCTACGGGTTGTGATAAAGCGACGAATTCGGATCAAAATAGAAATTCGACGAAATGAAGCAGCAAAAACTATACAATCGGCATACAGAGGATATATCTCACGAAAAAGAACTACAGTTTGGCGGAATGAACGAGTGTCAGCAACTGTTGCAATACAACGGTTTGTGCGGGGTTTTCTAGCAAGGACACGCTTTCATCGAATCGTTGCCAGCATAGTATTGATCCAGCGTTGGTATCGAGCAACCCATACGGGTAGAATGGAAAGAACCAACTACCTGTCGTTGAAAACGGCATCAATTCGAGTTCAAAGATGGTATCGTCGGATCTTGCTATCTAGGAAGTTAACATGCGCGGCCGCGATAGTAAAGGAAATAAAACTGCAAGCCAAGAAGGAATATAACAACGCTGTTATAATACAACGTGCATGGAAATCGATTATAGTTCGAAGGAAGTTTCAAACGATCATTCATCAAGTTGTCTATCGTATTCGAACCGAAAAGATAGAATACAAAAGTGCCGCCCGAATTCAATCATTCTTCCAAATGATCAGAGTGCGTCGAGAGTTTATGATTAAGAAATCATGCACGATAAGGATTCAGCGTGCCTGGAGACAATACAAGCTTACGAAAACAATAAGAACCATGTTTTTACAACAAAGGACAGCGGCTATTCAAATACAAACATATTTCAGATGTTTCAAAGCGATGAAAGCCCAACGTACGGAATACCAAAAGATTCGTTCAAGTGCAATAAAAATTCAACGAAGATATCGTGAAACACAATTGGCCAAGCACGAAAGACAAAAATTCTTGCATCTTAGAATGAGTGTTATATCAATACAAAGGCGATATCGTGCTACGCAGCTAATGGAAAAGCAGAGAAACGACTATTTGCAGTTAAGAAATGCTGCGCAAATAATTCAGTTTAGATTCCGTGCGCAGATTCAAATGAGAAAAGAAAGAGCCGATTACATGAGGCTAAAAACATGTGTCGTAAAAATTCAACAAAAACTTCGAGCTACCCTATTGGCCCGAAAAATACGATTGAATTTCCTCTCGTTACAATATCATTCTATCATCCTGCAGCAGCACTTCCGTGCCAATCGGCTAATGAGACAAGAAGCCTTCGAGTACAAGCGGCTGAAAGTTGCCACCATCAAAATTCAACAGCAGTATCGCGCCCAGTTACTCATGCGTAAGCACCGTCAACAATTTTTAACCATGAAGAACGCAGCAATCACTTTGCAGAATCGTTTTAGGGCTCAGCGAGCAATGAAAAAGTACAGGCAATCATTCCTGACTCTAAAATCCAGCACAGTCATGCTGCAGCGACGTTTCAGGGCGCTGTTGTTGATGAGAACAGAACGAGCTGGATACCTGAATATGAAATGCGTTGTTCTTAATATTCAACGTCGATTTCGTGCTAACCTTCTGATGCAATCACAACGTTCCATGTATCTAAAACTTAAACATGCTGCAATCGTCTTGCAGGCTAGATACCGAGCACAAACTTCAATGAGATCTTGTCGCCAATCCTATCAGGTCTTGAAGTTGGCCACTATTAACATCCAACGACGATTCCGAGCTACGCAACTCATGAAGAAAGAACGAAATGATTACAATCGCCTGAAAAACGCTGCAATATGCCTACAACGGCGGTATCGTGCAAATAAACAAATGCGTCTCCATCATTCAGAATATCTAAGGCAGAAGTCGAACGCAATAACAATTCAGAGGCGATACAGGGCAAACAAAGCAATGAAATTACAGCGAGCTGAGTTTATTTCGCTGAAGCAAGCTACAATTGTGATACAATCAAGATTCCGTGCGCGGAAGTCCATGCAATCATCCTTGTCTCAGTTTATTACCTTAAAATGCAAGACAATAATAATACAAAGATTTATCCGGAGCTCTATCCTTACGAAACACACCCGTCATCAATACCTAACCCAACGACAGGCAATAATCAGCATACAAGAGTGGTGGCGCAGGACATCGCTTCAACGAAGGGAACGTCAATTGTACATACAAACTATTACAGCTGCTAAAATCATTCAAAACCGTTGGCGGGCTACCTGCCTAATGCGGAAGACTAAACTAGAATACCTTCAGTGTCGATCGCAAGTTATTTTGATTCAACGCAAATTCCGCTCATATTTACAAATGAAAACTACCCGTCAAAGCTTCCTTCATCTAAAACAATCCGCAATAACAATCCAAAGGAGATTCCGAGCGCAACAAATTATGCTAAAAATGCGACAAACATTCCTTCAAACTAAAAATTTCGCAATTAAAATTCAACAATGGTATCGAGCCATTCGATTAGGGAGAAAAGTTCGCGAGGACTATCTACGCCTTCGTCAGTCGGTGATATTTGTTCAACAAAAGTTCCGGGCTCGAAAATTAGCCCAAACCCAACAGGCAGCCTATACACAAATAAAAAGTGTAACTTTGAATTTACAATGTCGTATTCGTGGTATGTTGGCGCGTCAACGTTTCAACGAACTTCTCACTCCTGAACGACGTGAATTGATTCGCAGGCGAAAGGCTGTGAAAGTCATACAAAGATATTGGAGAGGATATGCGATACGAAAGCGTTGGCAAAGTATTGAGTTCCAAGTAATGCGAAATCGCATTAAAGAGGCCCGGGCGAATTTCAAGCCGGCAAATGCAATAAGAAATTTAGTTTTAACTTCAGTGCAACGATTAAAGCAAAGATACCAAGTGACGGAACTTCTGTCGATACTGATACGTTTGGGTGAGTGTTAAATGGTTTTTTTTTTGTTCCTAGTAGGTTTATGCTGAAATTATCAAGGCTGTGATTACGATAAATGTTGTTTATGGCCGTTTCGTAATAGTCTCTGTGCAACATTTTTTGCTTTATCTGCGTGATAATCATTGCAAATATACTTGGGGATTCAATGATACGTTTTATTCGAGCGCAGAAGATTAAGCGAGATTATTGTCTTCACTTTCTCGCCGTTTATATGAAGCAATCCTAGTATGATTTGTTTTATAGGTAGGCCATGAGTGTGAGACTCCGAAACAGGCAATACTTCTTAACTATACACTGAATACATAGAACATAGAACATAGAACCTAGAACCGTTTAACAAAATGTTACGGATTCGACATTGTTTTCTTACGCCTGGAAGTGCCTTCTGGGAACAGGAATAGAAAATATATTTCTGACGCCCTCAGAAGCTCCTTTTCTAACCGACAGAACAGAACTGTTCTAACATAATGTGACTGGCGACTACAATTGTTAACGATTCTAAGCGTTTCGCCAACTACTGAGAATAGTTCCCTAATTTCACACTTCTTATTCCATCTTTTGCGAGCAATAAATTTCTTCAGTACCTCTCCTGTGCAAAACACATATTTTGAACTGTGACGTATCCATCTTGTGCAGGAAAGTTGGAAAATTTGCATGCACGCTAAAAATCTGGGTCAGAAGAAACTACTGTCGCGATTTTGTCGATTGGGACTTCAGGTCGTGCGGCGTGTAGTTTCCATTCTCTTTATTTTGTTTTCCCAAAACTGTTGCCAATCGTTGAGAATGCGTTCTCCTCCAATCTGACCGTCTTCCTGTTGCCTTCGTTTCTGCACACTTCGATAATTCTGTTCTCTAACAATGAAGGTAATGGATGTCATCTCTGTAACCACCAATACCGACGTCTGGATGCTATTCCATGTACACATGCAATGAGCTGTGCTCCTTGACACTGCAGCCGTTTCAAACGCTTTTGATACAGCTCCTTACTGAAAACAAATTGGTCGAGTAATGCGCTGCCCCGTTCCCCATATCTCCTTCTTGCTTGGAATATTATCCCTGAAGGTGATCTTGTTATATCCATTTCGGCCACACTTGAAAAGGACTCCGCAATATTATCCCTGAAGGTGATCTTGTTATATCCATTTCGGCCCCACTTGAAAAGGACATTCTTTACATGGAATTGGAGCAATCTAACATTTGATCCGCTTAATCTAAGGAAATCGCTTTCTAGGGTGTCTCCTACCTTGAGCAAGTCTGTAACGGAGTTACAGTTTATGGAGCACCCAATTTCGAGAGTGACCTTCGACTCCAAAGGGACAAGGATTACGTCTCTGTGAAAAATTTATTGCGAAACGTGTCTTTATAGTATTTGCTCTGAATTTTCTCCTGCAGACCGTTAAACCTGATTAGTAACTTACCCTCTATTGCCGGCTTGAAGGGACGGTTCAAGTAAACCTGAGGGGTTTTGACGCTTCCACGGTCCCTAGCTCAGTTAAAACACTACAACCGGCTACTTATTTCGACGTAGTACAATTAAGCTTGGTTGTCCCTACCTTAAGGAGTATCAATGTGTATCAATGCTACTCGGTACGCAGACCTCATTCCTGGAGGTATATTCAGATACTAAGGGTAGCTGAATATAGCTCCAGAATCGAGCCCCAACTGTAGATGTATCAGTTTATTGGTGGCGACTCTTTTGGAACTATCGTAATTGCTGTGGTGCATAACGGTGGGGTTGTTGCTAACAACGTCGTGAATAGTTTCGTTTCCCATGTACCAGCATGAACGTCATCTGTTTAAACAATACAGCCTAATAATAAGTTCTGGAAATTTGAAGGCCAAATTTTAATCATAAAAGCCGAAGCTCGGGGTTACTTTTGTACGTTCCGAATGCACACCGATAAGACATATCCTTCATGCAACCAATTCACAACCTACTAGGATTAATAATAATATTAATATAAACTTGTCAAAACTGAACTCCTTTAAGTTTGATATAGAGCACTAAAATTACAAATAAAGTTGTGGAATCTATACATTCCATATATATAGTCAATTTGAAGACTCTCGGCAGATTATTCGTTCAAAAATGAGAAGCTCAAATCTTAGAGGTTCTGAGATTGCAGAGAGCAGAAATAGAGACCAAAGATGAGACTCTGCTGACTCGTATATGTCAACAATACAAGGAAAACATGCGGGGAACGACGGAATTTCGTTTGGAGTGTAAAAAAACATAGCAACAGTATTTTTACTTGAACAAATAACTTCCAAAATCTGCGGATATTCTAGTAAAAGAAGTAGCAAATTTCAACTTATGGAAACGTTGGATTCTTGCTGGGAGCAAACGATATCATCTTAAATGCTCCGCCCATCTCATCTTGGTCAGATGAGAATTGTACATACTCTGATTAGTCACAGTCAAATTATGTATGTGGTTATGCCGTGGGTCTTGCAGACACACGGTAAAAGGTTCCTTGTTTCACAAAATTGATTCTAATTTCATTTTTTTAGTATTCCTGTCTATTAATACTCCAATGCCTTCTGTTATAACGTCTCCTTGTTTTTCGCAGGACATCTAAAAACGACCCATTGTCGCTGGGTTTGACTGACAGTTCCTGGTCATTTGATTTGTGACGCTTCTTATTCTTGAGTTCTCGGTCTATCCTCTTGCAAACGATCAGATGCCCCTTTGTTTTTCGATCCCTATGTAGGTGTGCCGATGTCCAAATTTGTCGCTGCACCTTGATCATGCAATGTTTCATCATTGTCTTTCGTCCGTTTATCCCTATCCCCTTCCAGCATTCAGGTTGAAGTTTTGCTGCTAGTAGGCGTTAGGAAGGCTATCGCGCTATCAGAGAGCTTCAGAGAGACTCTTCGCCTCTGCCTCCGGCTACTTGCGTATATAGTAACCTTGGGATAGAAGGTCTCTCAACGGCAAAACTCGCTTTTAATTTTGTTTGGTAAAGTCGATTTGGTACATCGTTGATGGCAATAATGTGGTTCAGCACCATTTCCACTGATAGAGCCACTGCTCTTCTTAAATTTGCAGCATGATCGCTTTGCTCGGCGTCTGCCCGTACTTCAGTCTCTTCAATGGTGACGACATCAATTATGAGGATTCTCGACTTCACTTTCCTCCACTATGCGCTCGTGCATAAAAGACTGCGACGACCTTTGCTCTTTCCTTTCTGGTCGCTCCGGGTTCCAATTTTCCAGCCTCTAGACGCGAAAAGAATCGCTAATTGTACTAGATTTTCTCATTTTCGCTGTTTTGTTTTCAGTGGTTTTGGCCCCTTGATTATCTTCTCTTTTGTTGTATTTGATTGTTCAGGTAATATTCCTTTTTGATCCAATTTGTAGATCCGCTTTCTGATCCTTTGTGTAGATGGACGCGCAGTTACCTTTACTAAAGAGAAATGTCATTCGGGTGTTAACATTAACCCTTATAGGGTCAGTTGCTTCGAACCAGATCGCGTTGATCAAGAGTTCGTCTCAATGCAACCTTGACCAATAAGTCAATAGTGAAAACATCGAATGTACTCTGTGTTTGGAAACCGTTTGGAAACAGGCGTCACCTCGGTGCTACCATGCAATACATCTAACTGCTAAACATCATATAACACAACGGGAGGTTTCATTCCCAGTTTATCAAGCGAACCGTATTCCATGCATCGTTCAAAATCTTGTTTCATGTTGAAGCATAAGGCAATCTTCCATCTTTCCGTGGTATATAGATGAGTGTAAGGATTCGAAATTCCTGTACATTTAATCATCCTAGCCAGAGAGATCTCTGGTTGTTTCTCTGTCCCTCGTCTCTGTTCCGTTTTCTCTCTCTCTCTCTTTTCCGCTCCTATTTGTCTACTATTTTACTCCACTGTCCTCTCTTTCACTTTGAATAGCGGTAGATAGCAAAATCGACCTGTTCTAATTTGATTGGAATAACTCTTGTGGTCATGACGTGAGTTTTTCCTTTGCAACATACAGAAAGTTTTGTTACAATCACTGAAGCGCAATTACGATGACCGCGAAATACGTTTATTGTAGTGAAATACCCATTAACTATTCACATAAGGCCTTGGTAATCATCACATGGTGTTCACTTAAATAGAAAAAGTTTCATGGTGACGGCCGATTACTTCAATTCTTAGCGAATATTTTTTCGATTCTGTGGATTATGTGAATGACTTTACCCTGTCAACCACAAATAGAAAATGTAATCTTATTTTCTCAACATTTACAACAACACTCATTAAATTGAACTTTCTTTTATTTAATATTTGCAAGAAGAAAGTAGTCATCTCATTATAATGCCTGACCCCCGAACAGTCCATTTACTACGGAGATGTTTAACGGACTTTATTGTATCCTGTATCCTTCATAGTATTGACTGAACCTGTTATGATTATAACGCTCGAGGGTCCATTAGATTTCAGTTGTGGAAATTCTTTAATTTTTGTTTTTAATTGGACAGATTGACCATGCATAATGCCGAATCGTTTCCCAAAAAATGTTTTCAAGGGTTTCCATGTTGGTTTCTATTTCCACTTTTTACTTTTCCAATTTGCACACTGTTCTTTTTATCGACTGCCCTTCAGAATATTGGTACTCGAATATCATTTCTCCCTAATATTACGCGAAGCTGCTAAAACTTTTCTTTAGTTTTTCTTTCATGCTTCCAACATTTCGGGATTTCGAGAATTTCTCATTAATCCATTCGCTGCCAAGGGTGTGTATACTCGTCTTTGACAGGGTGTTATGCATTGCCAAGACAAGTGTAATCACCCTGCTTTCGATACTTTATAACAACCAGGTTTTTGAATGGGAAAATCTATTATGACCACAAATATAAACAATCACATGGAAATAACATGAAAAACATACTACAAAAATTTCTATTACAAAAATAAAACTTCAATTATGGATCTTTTACAAATTTAAAAATTCGTTCGTAACATTATGTAAAAGAAATATTATCGATGATAATAGTATTTATAACAAGATCCAGTGCATAAGGGAGGCTTATCAGGACAAATTGAATGAATGAATTTTGTTCGGCAAACCCTACATTATCCATAAATAAAATAAACAACTATAAGCCTGTACAACGATGTGCGATACATCGCAGCACAGATTTTTAAGTTTTAAATTTCACAGCTAATATTTATCTGAACTTTTTTGCTAACTCTACAAAATTGTCCCGATAAATCAGCTCATCACGATAATAACAATTATGTGTCAACTATATCACGTTTATGTACTGCGACGTTGATGTCTCCCTTGTGTGATCGAAAACAGTGATTAGTTCGCTTTTATAAATTAACAGCAAGGCTGTTTACCAAGCTTTGTGTCTATATTATTTGTTTTTATTGTTATTGTTTTATATGCCTGCGCTACTTCAGGTGTCTTTTTCTAAAAAAAAAAAATGCAAAAATACGGAATACGATATTGAGTCCTTTTGACAGTTCGTACCACTCTGCAAACATTATTCTGCTCCTATCTTCTATATTTCTAATTTCATCCTGAATTTGAATACTTTGTGGTCGTTGCAACCGAATCGAACGAATACTAATGAAATGATTCATTCAGTACTAGATTGGCATATGTCGAAGCTTTTTATGTCGATAATACAGTTCGTAGGTTTGCACCTTCGCTAGCAGATAAAAATTTCCGTCAGCTGAAATCAGGCTTTGAAAGTTTTGGTTGAGCAAATTAATCAAAATTTGTTTAGAAAATTAACAGAAGTGTAGTCTTGATAAATGATTTTAAATAAGTCTGAGAAATGTGGGATTGTTTTGAATTTAACTTTTTGAAATTAAGAGATTCACTCGTGTTTTTTGTTAACATGTGGCGAAAGTATTCACATGTGGTTCCATAGTGTAGCGGTTATCACGTCTGCTTTACACGCAGAAGGTCTCCAGTTCGATCCTGGATGGAACCATGAGTTGTCTCTTTTTTGGTACTTTCAATTTAAAAATCACACATTAAATTTTAGTTCTTGTTTTTGCTAATTTCATTCACTAATTTGCTAATTTTTCTTTCACGGAACAAATAGCAACTCAGTCCTCCTAAATCAACCAAAAGGTTTAGAAAATGTTTAAATTTTTTATTATTCTTTTTAGCAAATTATAAAAAATTATTTAATTTTGCTGAAAATATTTCACAATTTGTGATCTTCATGAATTTGTAGTCTTCGCAAGATTATTTTGGGCTTTAAAGAAAATATCGAAAAAGTTTTCCTTTTAATTGCGCCTTTTAGTTTATTTTCTTTCGATTTGCATTGGTCTCATTACCATTTTTGTTTGCTCAATTTTTTTTACTGTTATGGAGTATTTGATATTGATCACAATGACAAGAATTTTGGAAACAGGACGGGAAGATTGTTTACAAGTTTCCTTTAGGAAAAATGCCGTTTATTATTTTAAAGAAATCATGCAAGAAAATGACGACGAAAAGGACGACTTCAAGTTGATCTCGTTGCAAACTCCTCCCTAGTCAACCATTCTCTCGAGAATGAAAATTGAAACATTCGTCACTTTTGTCAAGCTCCTTCACAAGCGGTTTCGGCTGAATAAAAGCACGCTTATAATAATTTTTGCCCTAACTTTCAGCTCTTCCTCGCAGTGGCCAAACTTTTTGTGACCAATGGCATTGCTTGTTATGACTATTCCACGGATATATCGTCTTGTTTCTCCGTCTGCGCCTTGGCATCAGCGACTGTTGCTTGCCGATTGTCGATTCCAGGATGTTTTTTCACTGATATTTGTATCAATTTTCCGAGCCGTATCCTTACAGGATCCTTTTCAGTTGCATCACGATGACCTTATTGTATGTTTCAGCCTCCCAAAAATGTTGTTTCTTCTCTTGGGTGGTGAAATGTTGGATCTTTTCTCAATTTTTCCGGCTTTTCTGAGCTTCACTTCTATTCCTATTGTTGATGGTAGAAACCATTCAATTTAGTCGTCTGTAAAATATTCCGCATTTCCTTCTCCTTTGTCGCCGCGCTTAATGGAAGCATGCAGATAAATCGCTGAACTGATTATATCGCTGGGGAATAGTTAGAGCAGGCTTCCCAATGAAACTGCTGCTTAAGAACAGAAATCAGTTCAGACACAGTTTGCAAAGCTAGACCTCTTGTCAGGTTTTTATTTTCCAAGCTTTAGAGTAGTCCTGTCTCAGTAAATGGCCCTAAGTCTAACATCAACTCAGCGTCTACGGGAGGAGCATATTAGAGCAGCTTCTCTGTGAATGCTACTCCTTAGGGGAACATTTTCCATTGGTTTTATGTGTTTGAATCACTCTAACAACCGTCCTTCTAGCTTCTTCTTAGAGGATGCATTCTTGGCAGATATTATTATGTCGCAATTCGTTTCGCTCCTTGTATGTTTCAAAGATACTAAAACCTTGATAGCGTAGCGGCGTGTTAATGGATTTTTTTCATAATTTACACTTAAAGGGTGAAGGCCGAAATACAATAGTGCGAGACTGCGATACGAGAGCGCGACGAGAGTTTCGCAGCAAATATCAAGAAGTTTTCGTAACATGCATTTGTATGCGACATCGTACAATGATTCCGATGCGTCGATGCGAGGCGGGAAATATTCGGAAAAACGAAAATTCCTCGCAACAAGGTGCGTGACGTTTGTCAAATGCAATATGGCGCTTCAATGAAATTTGAAATTCAAACGCCTTAATTACTTTTTAAGTACTTTGGTTATTATGAATGAATTTTGAATGAAAATTTCGTGCATCATAGTTAAGGCTTTTATTTGCTAAACGAAGGAACATTCCGAATTCGAACCTTTTAAAAAATCAAAAACAATTTTCAGCAAATTTCATACAAAATGTCACCAATTTGACATTTGTCATATGAACATTAATGTTCCCCGCATCGCGTGCATTGTAAATTGAATGCGTTGCGTGACAACGAGGGAGAATCGCATCGCCATCACGCAGTATTGTATTTCGGCCTTGATTTGAGAGATATCGAATTTTAAGTTGGCAGCACCTTTTAATGCTACGCACAATGTGACAGCTGTCATGCGTTTTATGATTAGTTTGGTTTGATATTTAGCCATGAATATGGTAAAACGGTTTTGTTCAAGAAAGTCATCGCGTAATTTTGTCAATTGATTCCGTCGATTTTGTGGCCGTAGTAATCATACTACAGAACAATTCATAAACAAACAATAATGGATCGTTTCTGTACTATGTCTAGTCTCCCTGATAATACGCATGCATTCAGACGTCTAATTGTCCGCAACAAAGAAACCATAGCAGTTATTGAGCGTAGTATCGATGTAACTCCCAAGTGATTTCATTCCACATCGTGCACAATGCTCAGTGCTCATCGTGCTCCCTATTATGGTAGATTTTACGGAACGAGGATCTTGGCTTGCGAGCTTACAAAATCCAACCTGTGCTGGATCTGAAGCCGAACGACCACCGGGCACGTCGTCGATTCCGTGTATGGGCCCAAAAAGAAATTGCTGCAAATTCCAAATTTTACAAAAAAAAAAAATTTTAGTAATGAAACTCATTTCTGGGTGAGTGGTTAAGCATCATGAAACAAGCCCGTCGCATTTGGAGTAATGAGCACCCACAGGCGGTTGTCCAAACATTGTTACATCTGGAGAAAGTCAACGTTTGGGTTGCTTTATGGGCCGTGAATCATTTGACCATATGTCTCCAAAGAAATGCTACTGACTGCTATAGAGCCATACTCAATGGCTTTCTCGTTCCCTAGTTAACTCGCTTTGCGGCGATGCAGGGGACCATTAGTTTCAACAGGACGTGACGTGAAACGCTATACAGCTGGTGCAACCATCGACTTATTGAAAGAAGCATTTGATGAGCACATAATTTCTTGTTGTAGGCCTATTGCACTATTTCTTGAGGGAATACATAAAGTAATTCATCTACGCGGACAAACCCGAGACGCTTGACTATTTAGAACACAACATTCGCAGCGTAATTGACGAGGTAGGCCCCAATTATTGGCAAGTGTAGTCGCAAACTGAATATCTGGTTTGGCCTGCTTTGGCTTCCGGCGTAGCGCTCACTTGCCCGAAATCATATTCAAATAAAAATGGCATATAGTTGTCTTCCCAATAAAAACAATTTCATAGGAATTAAAAAACAATTTTTCTGTATTTTATTTCATTTCAAAGTTCTATTGCTGTTAGAAGCTCACTTTACTTCGAGATTCTGATGTTTGATCAGAGATAGTTCGAGGATTACTGATACGATTAAGAAAAAACTTTCTTTTTATACTGGCGACGAGTTATTGAACGCGTTATCATTCCGATAATTAAATTTACTGGTGACCTAACTTTCTTTTTATACTGGCAACGAGTTATTGAACGCGTTATCATTCCGATAATTAAATTTACTGGTGACCTAACTTTCTTTATTCCACTAACATAAAAACGCACCCTCGTAGCTTTTCTGTAACTCTTTCTTTGTACATTACTTAGTTCTTTATAAGGACTGAGTGCCCTTTTCAGACTTTGATGAAATAAACCGGCTTCATTGTTATTCCCAAACTATGATTTTCTTCAAGCTTATTGATGTTTTGCGCACACCAAATGTTTGCTTTCATTACTCATTTTGCACTCGTTTCTGGCAGCTTGCTTATCACTGATTCCATTTCTATGATTTTATCCTCCATTGGAATCCTGTTTGGTTGGAACTCGTAATTGAGTCTCATACCCTCTGTTGACAAACTGATCGTTGACTTGTTGATTGCCGATCCACGAACCTCATGAATTTTAAAATTTTTATTGATTTAAGATAAACCTAAAAAATGAATGTTTAGTTGTCTCTATAAGAAATTCTTGTCCCCTTCACATTAAGTTGGGCTTTTTTTTCAATGCCCTGGGTTTCAATACCGTTCCTCTACATTCGCAAATTTTTCTGCGATTCAACTAAAGCAGGAAATGTTGATGATATGTTCGGATGAGATAACGATAGAATGGAAATAGATAAAAATTTCGGATGATAATGAAATTTGAAAGCTTTCTGATCGAGGTAGAAAAACCAGATCAGAATTCATTCAATAGTGTCGTTAATTTTTATGCAATAAAAAAAGTGCTAAGAATAAAGAGAACGAAAAACATTAATTGAAAATCTTGTTGACATGAGTATTGTACCACTGTGAGCGATTTAACCAAGATTTGGAGTCATCTGAGACAAATTATCAAAGGTTTTGGGACCAAAATCCATTCCAAAATTTTACTTGATGACTTGACAATAGTTGGGCCCTAAGAAATTGTAAGAATTACAAGTGGAAATGTCTTTTTTTTTGTTGTTTGCTCTTCAAGGCTTTCCGGACCTTGCTTTTTATGTTTATTTGTATTATCTTTTTATGTATTACCCGTTTCGACTGAATCATCATCAATTCATTCTGATCGAATGGAAATATTTTAAAAAGTTCCATAAGCTCTCATTTTTTGGCTGTTTATTTTTTATTACCATGCTTTTTTGTTTAAAAAGTAAAAAAATGGTCTTTTCTCATGGATTCGAAGGTTCAAAGCCATGTAAACTAGGGCTATGTAAAACAAAGTCTATGAGAAGCCAACCGAATCGATCACAGCCTTAATATTGAAAATCCGTGACATGATTAACAAAATAGACTCGCCATTTTGCCAAAAAGTGATTGAAAACTGATGAAAAACTCTGCATGGATAACTGTGGCCTTGATAGACATTTTTCAGTGGTCATTTTGATTTAAAATTGCCACCAATGTTTACTCGTTCTATTTATATGAAAATTAGAAACCTTTTCGTCGGAATTCCTGATTTTGTTTTATTTTTTAAAGCACAGTTCTTCTTGAAAACCCTTTAATATTTTATCAAACTGATCACGAAACAATCAGTCAATAACACGTTTCACCAAAGACCCTAACTCACTGGAATTAATTACTTCCTCTCCACAGAAAACCTATCACGTGTCGTACCGCACACACTGAAAGATCCAGCTGCGTTTATAGCATCATTCTCATACGGAATAATGGCGCAAGCAAATCGTTCCGAACCCGATAAACAAGTAATCGAGCTATGCAGTCGAATTATTTTAAATTTTGCACGTTATTCCGAGACAAAGGAAGCCGTCTTCCAAGAACCAGGACTTGTGACAATAGCGCAAATGCTTCTCCGATGGAGCGACAAAGACTGTCCTATTTTTAATACGCTCTGTACACTTGTATGGGTGTTTATTCATAGTGAAGAAAAGAAAATGGTAATGATAACGAACGTTTGAATTTGAATTTCAGGACATTCATAATTGATGTTGTTGCTTTTTGATTTGTTTCATTTTTAGGTGATATATAATTTTATGACAACGCGCGAAGCAATGTTTTTCATACGTGAAACGAAGAAGTTGGTAATGCGCAAAGAGAAAATGCGTTCACGATCACGAAAACCGAACAATTCAAATCAGCCGGACTCGAATACGCCAAAAGCCTGGCGACGAAAGCTACCCCATTTGGAAACTGATTTTGGTGTGGTGAAAAAGGCGCCATATATTTTTAACTGTTCAATATTCGCATTCGATACTATATTGTCGATTTTAGAAATTGCCGTGTGATTGTATAATGTTTATATTTTTTTTACGTTATCCATACATACAATACTATGAAAAGGTTAGCTTGTACTGATAATTTTAGTTGATATGTTAAAATGTATCGTATGCATTGTGTATTATTTGAATGGCTAAAGTTAATATATCGTAGAATAAATTTTATTGTAAAGGAAGTGTTGTTCTCGCTAAAATCGTTAAACTCTCAGTGCAATTCTCTTAAATTCTCACTGCAACTACCTTTACTTTTCGTACGGGGTGATATTGATGGAATTTCAGCTTCCTTGTGCATTTGCTAATTTGTAAGCCGGGGTGAGAGATTCTGCTCAATACGAACCCAAATTAGATGGAAGTCATAAGCAACAAAAACACGATGAGAATCGTATGTTAGAAAGAATTCTGATTTCCTGAGTGTCATGAAAATAACTATTTGAACTTCTGTCGAAGATTCAAAACGACTCTTACTCTCCTGACAGTCATACTGGAGGACTGGGAATTGTAACAAGTGGCTTGTGCAGAAACAGTATTAACTAGTTGCCGAACTTTCATCTAAAGAAGACAAGTTGGTCTAAGGACCAAAAAATAAAAGCTGTAAAACTCATGGACGAACAAAATTATCCAATTGGAAAATACGCCAATATCATGAAAATTCCATTTTAAAGTCGTCAAAAACGTACACAAAACAAAAAAAAAATCTACTAAAGGAACTCGTCTTGGCTGTAACACTGCCTGCACGCCTTAGATGGAAAAAGGATTGACAAACAGAATTAAGCCAATTGGCCAATGCCTTCTACGGTTGCAAGTCAAACCAAACAAAAAGAGCGCCTTTCGCACACATGGAATCCCTAAAGCTGTCACTAAAGCTTCATGATTGGCTGCAAGAGTTTGGTTTGATATATTAAGGAATAATGTTTTGGTGCGGAAGCCTCAAGCTACTAGCATCAGCAGGGTTTAAAGATTTATGAAGCTGCTAGAGCTAATGAAAAAATACAAATTACTGCCTAAAAATATTGCTGCAAACAATAACTGCAATAAAACCTGTATTTTCACAGTCAAAGATCCTAGAAAAGCATGTTCTGTTAAACGACGAAGAGGATACGATCTACAAAAAGCAGGGAAACATGGAAGAATCAAAGTAAAGACACTGCTCTGCGCCATGAGTGCTGCTGTTGGATACAATCCCCCAACGTATATCTCTTCCCGAAAGAGGATGACCCCGACCCTGGACAAGCATGACCTAAACTGAGCTATTTACATATGCCCAGACAATTGTTTGCATGCAATTAAACTTGACACTTATTACGACTCTGCTCCAGCCTAACGTGATGGATACTATTCTGGCCTCATAAACGGCCACATGCTGTTCTGGCAACTGCATATGTACAACAAATCCCTTTTTGCATAGGTTGTATCAGCTTTAATGTCGTAAGACTACTTGGGCATCGAGTTGTAAAATAATACTTCGAATAATATTAACTTTCTTGTGCGTAATTGAGGAGCGTTTTCACAAGGCGATACAAAACAAAATTGTTTTTTTTCAGTAGATGGTTTTTTTTATATGCTATTCTAATTATAAGGCATTGAAATGAAGTAGTAATTGTTTTAAATACAATTGGGAATGCACTACAAAAATTTGGAAATTATTGTGTTCTTATGAAATAATGAGACCTGAAATCGGATCGTTTTCTCAATGTTGATACAACTACAGAAGTTGTATCGTTTTGAGAAAACCCCGATAGAATAAAGTACGGACTGGGCTGTTATGTTGGATGAAGACCTAGTGTGAGGTGAGATTCCTGCTCAGCTGTTGGATGTACATGGGTTAAATAAATAAAATACTTTTTGGTTTTATTTTTATTTATTTAGAAAAAAAAAACAATAAAATTACTTAAAAATTAAAAAAATTCTTGTTAGATTCCATTTTTAGGTTGATATTTTTATTTTGCAACAGACAGCTGTTTCGAGGCCGATATGGTCCCTTCTTCAGTGTTATGTCTATTAAAAATCTAACTGTCTAAAAATGGAATCTAACAAGAATTTTTTTAATTTTTTAGAAGGTTGCAAACATCCGAACCAACAATTAGAAAATAAAATTACATATAAATCTTTCGGATAGAAAAAAATTATACGATTGGCTCTTCATCATCGTAGTTCCGTCTAATATTGTCCTGGTCAGGACCTGAGCCCTGAAGCACGTCTTGATAAAATAATTCTGCATCTGGATCGTCGGATATATCACAAAACTTTAATAAGTTTTCAATATCAATTTTCTTCTTTGAAGATATCATGTTCCTCTTTGGCAACTGGATACAATCAAATCTCATAAATGATTTTTTGATCTTTTTAATATCAGTAGTCACTGGTGAAGCAGAGTAGGTATCTTGAACACCAACTTCAACGACCTTCGAATTATTTCGGGATCTAACGGCAGTAAAATGTATTATACGTGTTTGAGATATTTTAAACGGCAGTTTAGATTTAACTATTTCTTTTGCCTTTGTTTTCATGTCAAAAGTAAACCAATCTCTACCCCATTCGTTGACTTGGCCATGTTTCTTCAATATCTCAATGTATTCCTTCGGCGAAGTAATAGTTTCACGTCGACGATAGTCTTTTTCGACTCTTCCAAACACTCTGTCTGGCGGCATAAAACTATGTCCTCTAATAGGAAAGAAATGACTTAGCTTAGTGAATACCTTGCTAGAAACCATGAAATTTGCGAGCATTGTTACCATTATAAAATTTTTGTTCTGACTAGAACAAGAATCTGAGTATAGCTCAATCTTTAATTTTTGTTTATTTTCTGTTAAACACTTTGCTTCCAACTTTTTCAAATAGTTTTGAACGGCTGAGGCTATCTCATTGGCTCCGCGACTACTTTGATTTTCTAGCCATACATAAAACTCTATATCATCCTTGTCTTGTTTGGTTTTTGGTTTATGTTGCATTATACAAAGGTTATATAACCAAGCGTGACGAGAATAGAATACCTCTCTAACGCTCAACTTTGGAAGCGGTTGATTTTGCTGGCAATCAAAACAAATTTTTATTACTGTTTCTTCATTATATGCACTCTCATTATCATAGCCATTCAATAAAGAGAAAAACTTTTTAGCTCTTAGTTTATGAAGACGATATTCGGTACGAATGTTGTTTTTAGTTTCCAAATCCTTCGCATTTTTTATTTTAATCAAAAATTCTTTGCAGGCTGAGCATGTATCTTCATGAGGGTTTCCAAATTCTAAGTTGAAGTTTTTATAGAATACTGATTTATATTTCGATAAAGAACATGTTTTTCTATAAGTTATTTTTTGATTTTCTGTAAATTTGTCGTACATCGATTTCAAATTTAGTTCGGGACATAAGTACGATCTGGAACATTTATTTCGTGAATAATGACTTTCGCGACGTTTATATTTCATAATGTCTTCTTTTATTAGTTCAGTCATAGCTGCAATATCTGCCAGCTGTTTTACATTCTTACCTCCTCGCTGCTCCTTTGGTTGTGATCCAGTTGCCAAAAAAGCATTGGCCACGCGTAGAAGGCGCATACGTTGAGTACTGGTGATTGAAGTAAACGTTTTAGAACAAACCTGTACTTCCTCACCATTCTCCTTGAGCACAAAGTAGGTGATTGACATCTTACGAAAGTTTGCCAATTGCGTCATTTTTGTTCGCCTTGGGGGGTAGCCACACGCATAAACTTCAACAAAAAGTTGTCCTGCTCGATTTTTGTAGCATTTAAGTACAGTTTTCGTCTGAATTCTATAACAAAAAAAGTGCTGTGTACTTGTGGTTTGTCGTAGCTAGCCCAAACAGATCGCTTGGATGTACAAAATCACATCAAAACGCGGCGGAGCAAATTGCGATTTGAAATGAGACGGTCGCCATCTTGTACCCTGTTACCTCTCATCGCGTTTGTTGTGTAAAGTACAATAAAAAAACAAATATTCACTCGGAAAATATTGCGCTCTGAATTAATCAGTTAAATAGGAAGTAGTTAGTTCTTTCATATCATCTAACGTTAGTTTTGACGACTGACAGAAAGACCTTTTGTTGATACCGCTTATTGATACATCTAAATGATGATCGCAGTTGAAATCAGGGTCTCCTTTGCCTTCAGATGTGTATTTGGAGGTACTACAACGTTGGTGATGTTGCCTATGCTTTCGTCCTCGGTTGATTGTAATAACAGGAGAATTATACTCTTCGTTATTCATGTTAATTAGTTCACAAAAACAATGCGCGTGCTTTCTCAATGACGAAATAATCAACACTAACATCTATCAAAATATGAATGCAAACATCACGTGTCATTTTTAGAAAGTCACCTACCGCGTTTGTTGTATCGCTTTGAGAAAACTCGCCCTTGGTAGATGTTTCACTTTGATAAAACTCCGCAAGTTTGCAATACAATTTCAATGCCTTGTGTACCATTTCCTGAAAATTCATTGATGCTATCGTATGCAGCTCTAGAAAAGGTGTCCGAAACCGCGAAAAACCCGAAAATTAAAATTTGTTGGTTGTATCGCTTTGAAAAAACGCTCTTCAATTGGTTTCACCCTCACAGAAAAGAAAGACCTTCTCTTTAATCTCGCGTGTTAAACTTTTATTTTTCTGTAACCGATTTTCAACCGTAATTGTTCAATCTTCCTCAGCGATTGTTTAATTTGACCGTGGAGTTCTACTTATATGATAAGTCCGTAATTTCATTTAGGTGTATTTGCTGGAGAGTATGATTGCTTTTGAAAATTCGTATAATTATAACATTTGGGGCGAATTGCTGAACTAATTAACATAAAGAGCCAGGATTTGCAATTACCGGCGTCATAGTTCCTTAGCTTAGCCTTTCCTAAAATGGTGAAGTTTTCCATTGCTTTCAGCTCCCTCATGTCTCTTGACTTTCGTATTGGTGTGACGTCTCCTGTTGTGATTTGATGACCATTAGTAAATATATGTTTCGCAACCACTGATACCAAATTGTTCCTCTTTCACCTTGTATTCGCTGTGCTTGCATCGCTTAAATGTTCTCGCATCCTGATGTTGGTTATTCTTCTTGTTTGTCCAATAAAAACTTCGTGGAATTTGGAGCATTCGATCCGGTATGTACATACATGATTTTTCGCATGATTGCCGTTTGTCCTTAGTTGATCCAAAGATATTTTTTAAATGACTTTTGTCGCCTGACTCGATTAGTCGTAAAGACCAATAATGTTTTAGCCTCCTTTTCAATTCGTATGGACTCATGATGTTTTAGCCTTTTTTTCCAAATTTATTGGTGATACTTTCGTAGTAACTGCCTTCGAGTACGCCTTTACAGAATCCGGATTGAGTAGTGTTAAGCGTTCTTTACTTTTTCGAGTTCTTCTGAAATTATCCGCAATTCTCTTGATCGTTATAGGCTTGAATCCTTTCAAATTTGCAGTATCGAGAATATACTGCATTTCCTTCTCCCTGGCTGCCGTATTTAGAGGTCGATTGTACATCCTTCGAATCATGGCTCGGTTATGAGAATCTTGCGCTTGTTGCGCGTGGTTCGATGTGTTCTGAATCGCCTTCCTGTAGATATCTAAACAGACGTCACAACTCGTCCTTGTTATCGTCAATGAACGGATATTTTTTAAATCTTTTCCTTCTTCCACCGTGAAATTGATGTCCATGTATGCATTGTTCAATTCCACCAGGGCTTATTGCAGATCTCCTTTCTTGACAAGACCAAAAATTGCATATGTCATAAAACGTCATACGTCACATGCACCTTCCAGTCGCGTCATAAAATTTCGCTGAAAAATGGTGATAGTGGATTCCCCATAGCTTCTCCTCCTTTAGCTTTGTAGAAATGTCCTTTGAACGTAAAGTACCTTTCTGTCATACACAGTTTAGACCACTGGAGATATTGTTTCGTCTTCTACTGAGTAACGATTCCTCGATGTACTCAAGTGATTCCATCAATGCTGCGGAAGAGAACTTTAACCTTAAAGGATACCATCATTTCGTCTTCTGCCGGCGAGCCGTGTGTAAAAAGCATATCTATGAATTGTTACATTTTTTTTGAAGGGTTTGTTTTCTGCCGGTTGCATCTTTCTTAATTCTTCGATAATTTTTGTGCTGGGACTTTAACAGCTGATTTGAATTCTCGTATCTCATTCTCCTGAGAATCTTAAGCAAATGATTGATCCTTGGTAGTGTTGGGTGCGTTACTCTTACTTTTTCTCGACAGTTCACCGATCAATGACTCACAGTTTTTGAGCGTCCTCTCAAACGTTTTAATAGACTCTTCCAGGAGATTTTCCAGATGTTGCCCTCGCGTCCTCGTATTTCTCCAGAATGGCAACAGTGTTTCCTTTCTCCGCTTGTCTGACGTATATCGGTTTTTTCTTTAATTCAAGGGCTACGGTTGCTTCCGGGTTTGCCGCTGACTTCAGAAATCTCATTATTGTTTTCGTTTAAGAATTTTACAAATCAATTACCTTCTCCAGGAAACACTCCTAAATGTGAATAAGGACTTTAATATATATATATATATATATATATATAATGTATATAATATATATATAATGAGTATTTAATTATAAGTAGAGTTTTCGGGATACAAAAAGAGTTTGCCGGATATAAGTAGAGTTTCCAGGTTAAGGAAAACAATGGCTGGGAACGACCGAAAGATATTGATCAAAAATCTACTACAGAAAAATAAAAATTTAACACGAGAAAGTAAAAGAAAGATTAATCTTTCAATTCTCGCTTGAGTATTATGCATTACCTACATCTCTCCTGTGCTTTATCGAACACAATTGATGCATTTGTTTTCTTCAATCATTTTTGCAAATTTTCCCCAAATCACCGTAGCGATTTTCCCTTGAAGTTGAATGTTATGCAGATTGCGTCTTTTTTTAAAGTTTTCAATCCCTTGCTTACAATAAATTCTGTAGTAGATGGAGTTTGTTGCTTTTCTTTTAATGAGCTGAAAATGTCGAGCACCTTATGTCCTTTCGAGTCAATACTACCGGGACCATTTTTCACTATTGTCCTCTAGCCAAATCAACAGAACCTGCTTCTCTCTGATGCTTCTATTGAATCATCTCGCTGATTGGTGGAAATTATGATGTGTGGAAATTAGCGGTTACAGTAGCTTCCTGCACAGTAGCTTGGCTGCACTTTTTCGAAGAGCAAATTCCATCCACTTAATTATCCTAACAGTTGCCTCATTCCTTTCTGATTCTTTTGCTGCGAATGTTGAGCCTTGTCAAGATTTGAATATATTAAAAATTTTAATTTCCCTGTCTTTTGAATTAAAGCGTGAAATTATAGAAAAACTTGAGCAAGATGTGCGAGCAATTGACAAAACTGCCGATGGTGTGGATGACAGAGAAGCAGCTTGAAGGAGTAACCTTAACACAGAGCATCATATGTGAAAAGGCACGAGCGATTTACGGTGATTTGATGAAGCAGATCCCACACACGTTCTCAACCGAGGAATCGAAAGACTCGTTTACCGCTAGTCGGGGCTGGTTTGGTAACTTAATGAAAAGGACCGGCATTCTTTCCGTCATCAGGCATCGTGGGGCAGCAAATTCGAATGTGAATGCAGCTGACGTTTACATCAAAACGTTTCCCGGATTGAAAGAAGCCAATGGAAACATCCCCCAACAAGTCTTTAACTGTGATGAAACAGGGCTTTTCTGAAAAGGGATTCCGAATAGGACATAAATAACGGTAGAGTAGAAGACGATGTCAGGTCACAAATCGATGATGGATAGATTAACTCTAGATCTTTGCGCTAATGCGAGTGGCGACTGCAAAATGAAGCCTCTGCTAGTATATCGTTTGGAAAATCTCAGAGACTTTAAGTTACATAAAATTTTAAGAGAAAAACTCCAAGTTGTGTGGAGGGCAAATCCAAAGGCTTGGGTCACCAGGAAATTCTTTGTGGAGTGGATCAAACTGGTGTTTGGAACTTCTGTTAAAAAATATCTACAGGAAAACAACCTACTCATGCAAGCCCCTCTCGCTTCGACAATGCCCCTACTCACCCACCAAATCTCGAAGATATTTTATTCGAAGAGTTCCAGTTTATAAAGGTTCTCTACATACCACCCCACACGACTACTATCCTGCAGCTCATGGACCAGCAAGTGATTTCAAATTTTAAGAAGTTGTACACCAAGCACATTTTTCGGCGCTGCTTTGACGTGACGGAGAGCACAAACCTTACCCTTCGAAAGTTCTGGAAGGAACATCGTGATATGTCTAAAAATTATTGAACGGGCCTGGCTAGGTGTTACAACGAGGACCTTAATCTCTGCATGGAAGAGGCTGTGGCGTGAGGCTGCAGGTGGAAGGGCCTTCGATGGATTGGAACCCGAAGTGTTAGTGGTATAGCAGATAGTTTCTTTGGGAAAATCTATGGGTTTAGAGGCGAATGAGGAGCTGACAACCAAGGATCAAACACAACACGATCTAAATTCGCAGCGGCATACGGTGGTTCAACGAAAAATTAGTTTTAAAGAGGAGCCAGAGATGGAGGAGGTTATCTCTACAAGATATGTTAAGGAGATTTTGGGAATGTGGGAGAAAGTTGTAGAGTTCGTGGATAAAAATCACCTCGAAAAATTGGCAACTGGGCGTGCATCGGAGTTGTTCAACGAAACTTGCCAAACACATTCCCGTTATATCCATAAAGGGAGGAAATAACAAACCTCCTTGGAAACTTTTTCTTAAAACGATATGCACGTGAAAACGAGCAAAGCGTGACGAAAAACGGGAAGACCTTTCTTGTAAGTAAATAAAGTAAAATATTAATCTTGTAAATACATAAATTTTTCTTATTCAAAAACCCTTAACGAACGCGACTGAGGTAGTTTTTTGGGATCTGGAACGGATTATTGGCATTTCAATTAATTTTAATGAGCGAAATAGCTTTTAATACGAGCAATTTCACATACGAGCAAGTTTACGGAACGAATTAAACTGGTATGTCGAGGTTCCACTGTATTTGAAAGTATTGATGAAACTTATTTTTTGTGGTAAGGAGTAGGCTATTTTTGCCCTGAGTTTGAGACTCCCAAATACGCAAAACTGCTTGTCTACCCACCAACCACTTGCCCTGTCAACCTGAAAATCAAGCCTGGAATCGTTTGACACATTACTTCAGGCTAGGCCTCACGTTCCTACTCCTAGAGTCGCCTTCTGATTTCGGGAATCTGTTCTCCAGCGGGAAGGAATGGAGAGGAAGGATGTGTTAGAAAAGAGATCCTTCCATTCCCGACGCCTGCCAATGCTCCAGCATAGCTTTTTCCACTGTCAGCACTGCCCGAGCATATTGTGTCACGCGATTCCATTTGTCAACCGTTTTCAGCATTTCTCCGACCGTAGTTTCCGGACAGAGCTTTCCAATTTCGCTGAAAAGGTTACTGCGATGCTCACTCCATATTGTGCAAGAGAAAGATGTGTGACAGGCGTCATCCACCTTTCGTGCACAAAACACGTAGCAAGGAGAACGTGACCTGTCAATCTTGTGCACGTAAAACCGAACACAACCGAGCCCGCTTAAGAGCTGGGTCAAGTAGTAGAAATCGATCTCACCACAGGGTGCATTTTCTAATAACAATAGTACGTTGAGCGAAACAATAGTAGTTCAGATTAGAACACCGACGAAGTATTCACATGAATACGAATTCGTTCCTGTATGAAAGTGTCCATGGAGGATCTAGAAAACGAAATTTAAAATTGAAATAAAATGCCATCTTGGGACTTGCATTGAATCTTGCTTAGATCCGTAATTTTAATCCTGAAAAAATGAAACCGTGAAATTTCCTTTCTTCCGGTCATGACAAAAAGGCTCGAATAATGCAGTACATGCTCGTCAAACATTTAATCCTTTTGAACCTAACCTGAAAAGTTATTTGCAGTGAACTTAATGTTTTTCGTGCATTATCCTACATCACCTCCAAGTTTCAGTGGAATTGAAGCAATTCAGCGAAAAATCCACAAAATCCCTCAAATTTTCACTTTGATATCAGAATGTCGAGTCTGTTTTATTCACTTATCCTTTATTAAAATCAATTTTTCTTTCAAATAACAATTAAATCTCATTCTTGCATTATTTTTCGTATAATTTTGCATTTTTTGTTTTTCATAATATTCAATTGAAAATGAAATAAATGCAGATGAAAGAATACATGGAAATAATTTGCTTGCAATTTTATTATTATTACATGTGGATCTTTTTTTTTCAAATATATTTGTTTTATATTTATTTTAATATTGTTGTCCATATAATTAGTTTATTATTATTTATCTTGTATATTATATATATTAACAATTTACACAGCATACAATTATATGATATACATAATAACGTGGAGTAGATACGAAACGGAAATATCGAACGGAAAAAAAAGGATCTTCATTTTCATATTGAATATGTTCTGTTTGTATGTTACTGACTGGCTTTAACATACAAACAAATGATGTAATTAGTTTGAAATCAAAAACTCAAGCAAACGTACAAAAATCAAATACATGCATAGACGGGGATACGTTTTAGCGTTAATACATATGTTTGCATTTGCATTTACTAAGAATTAATGCTGATTTTTTTTTTTGCAATTTTTTGGCATTTACATTGCACTGGCTCAGATAACAGGGATGAGGTTTGTGAAGACAAGGTTTTTCTTTTTAATTGAAGAATCTTATAGTCATATATGCAGATGTGTTAAGCTGTGGTAAGCTCTTTAGCGTTTTCCCAAACCAAAGTTATATCGTTGATCGTTGCCGCGGAAGGCTGCCCGCTTGCCCAATCCAAAGCTGTACGGTCGGCCGCGTTTGTTGTCTGCAAGCAAGAAATTAAACTTTAGATTTTCTTTTCACCCTGTAAAATCTAAATTCGTATGTTAGTTAACAGTAACTGTGGAAAAATTAATAATATTCAAGCGTTAACATGTGGTTCCATAGTGTAGCGGTTATCACGTCTGCTTTACACGCAGAAGGTCTCCAGTTCGATCCTGGATGGAACCATGTGTGTTATTTTGGATCTTTTCCGCATTGGTTGTGTAGAGAAAATAAATATTTCAAATTTTTTCTCGAAAAAGACATGTTTAAACACAATTATTTGATAGAAAAACCACTGGTTCCATCCAGGATCGAACTGGAGACCTTCTGCGTGTAAAGCAGACGTGATAACCGCTACACTATAGAACCTACGCATCTCCGATGGCATTGCGCGATATTGTGGATGCCACTAACGTTCCCAGGACACTGGTACATAAGCATTTAATCAAGATGGACTACGCATAAGACAATAAAATTAGGTTTAAAATATTGTCAGTTAGAACAAAGAAATTTTAGAAAAGTCAGTTAGAAAGAAATGACAACATCTATCTGATAATTTTTGTATTTTAGATGTTCCTTTTCCTGTTCTCTTCTCTTACTATTACTCTGATTCAAGGAGCGTTAAGTTTTTTATCGAAAAGAGCTTCACCTGTACACATCGAAGTCTCTGAATGAATGAAACGATTCCTGTTTAAGTTAAAAAATAAATAAACAACTAAAGTGACTGTGAAACTAAGCAAAACTTACTACAGTTGATTTTTAACTAATACAATAAACAACCACGAAGTTTATGTAGAGTCGTGCAGTGTAACGATACGCAGTAGATATTGTGGATGTCCCGTTGTCTACAAATGATCATAACGTCATAAAGGCCCAGATACAATACTGCGTGAGCACGATGCGTTTCTCGCTCGTCATCGCGTAGCGTATTCAATTTAAAATGCACGCGATACGAGGGAGAATAATGTTCATATGACAAATGTCAAATTGGTGACGTTTATGAATGAAATTTTCTTGCAATTGCCTTTGATTTTTTAAAAGTGTTGAATTTTCCTTCGTTTGAAAAATAAGAGCCTCACCAAGGATGCATGAAATTTTCCCTAAAAATTCATTCAGAATAACACCAGTACTTGAAAAATAATTAAAGCGTTCGAATTTCAAATTTCATGTAAGCGCCATAGAGCATCTGACAAACGTAACGCACCTCGTTGCGAGGAATTTTCGTTTTTCCGAATATTTTTCGCCTCGCAATCATTGTACGATGTAGTATACAAACGCATGATACGAAAACTAGTTGGCATTTGCTGTGAGACTCGTCGCGCTCTCATATCGCAGTCTTGCACTATTGTATGTGGACCTTAAATTAAGTTTGTATCCCACTTGAAAACATGCACATTGCAACCGTTGGGTTTTCCGCGGCGTTGTGAACAGTAGTAAATCACTTTTGTATATAGATCCATTTTTTTATTTATTTGGTGAATTTCCATAGCAAAGGCAAAATTGTAATCTTGTTTAAATGAAATTTATCAGTCGTTTGCGTAGACATTTTCTAGTTTTCTAAGGCAACTGATATTGTGGGTTCATTTTTATTTAGCATCATAGAGCAGGATAAATGTAAATCTGCCCCATCATGTAAATTATGAAATATTTATTATTGAATCAGTTACAGGAAAGATAAATGCTTCGTAAATCCATCGAGAAATATCCTGGTCGCAAGTTCTGGATTCAAGAGTTGATTGAGACAGCGCGAAACTCCTCCAAGGAAGTAAAGCAAAACGAATGGGAGCTGGATTATTGGAGTCAATGTGAGTGCTTGAAACTCAATTTCTTCGTAACTTTGATGGGACAGTATACACTCAAAATTGATTTAAACTTCTCAAAACATTGATATGAATGTATAATTTCAATTTTAGATTTATTTTATGAAATTTATAATCATTTCAAAGTGAGTAATGCAAGTTTTTACGCCCTCACCTTGATTGTTATTGGGCAATCGGTGTATGAATTTGCCGAAGTAAAACAAATTGAGCACTCATGCGATAAAATGACGAAAATGGCTTGGAAACACCGGCTCTATAAATTTGCGAAATTACTTACGAATCTACTATCTTTGATGCAGACCTTGTCTTCTAGTATTGCAAAAGTTATTGGCTTTAATTAGGTTCAGGAACATCGCCTTAATTCAAATCATATAAAGACAAGTATAGTTTTGCTCCCAGTCTTGTATATAGTATGAACGAGACTGACATTAGCACAGTCTTTAAAAAACTTCATAAATTAAACATTTAAAAGGAAAAAGCAGAATCTTAAAATAAATTATTGTCGGAGAACATAGTCAAACCATAACACTTATTTCATGCGTTACTGCGACAGGATACAATGTTCCACCTGCATTTGCTTTCCCTCATAGAAGGATGAAGAATGATTTTATAGTTGGAGCTCCAAACTTTAGCATTGGGATGACAACTGATACCGCATTCGTCAATTCCGATCTTTTTATATTTGGCGTCATCATTTTAATGAAAGGTTTCCTCCAAGTGCGGAAAATCCTGTGTTGTTAATTATCGACAATCATTCAAGCCATGTAAGTATGCGAGCTACTTAGTTTGGCCGGGATCGTCACTATCTCTTACTGGCTCTGCCATCTCACAGCATTCACAACTTACAACCCTTAGATGGGGCTGTTTACAACCCTCCGAAAAAATCAGTACGCAGTAGATGATAAGGGCTAGTAGAGAGATGACACAGCATCCTGGCAGGTCTATGAATTAATGTTGTGGGCTTAATGTTCAGACCTTATGTTCGTGTCTCTACGACCAATTTTCTTCGTCAACGTCATGAAAACATTCTTGTCACCAGAGATCATACGTCGATTTTGTATCGAAATGTACATAAAAAACGCGCTTTGTCGAAAGAAAATAGACCTTCAAATCTAGTGTAAACTTAACATGATTTGAAAAAGATTTTTGTTTGTGTATTTAGAAAGACTAGAATGTGAAGTGTATTACGACCCCCTTTCTCTAATTGATACTATCAATGTTGATAGTGGCGAAATGTGGCACTGAATGAACGGAGGTCTCGCTCACGGATAGCAATCGCTCTTCTTTCCATCTATAACTGCTGGTAGATATTCTTTTTTTAATCTAAAGGCACTGCTAGGCATGCCCAAAGAGGCCTAGTCTGAAGTAATGTGACAAACAGTTCCAGGGAAGGTTCTCGGAGTGACAACCACAAAAATTATTATGATAAATGACTGTATGACAACGTAAAGTCCAGTGTCAGCTCTTAGCTTCCTTTATATACTTAGCATTTGTAAATAGATCATACTCTCACCCAACAGAAGCATAGGAAAACCGTTAGCTCTCTTGGCCTTCGATACCTTAGCTCTATCGTGTTGTTTCATCTCAAATATTTGAAGCTTCGATTCATTTCAATCGTTTTCTTTCTTCTTTTTTTCGCGTTTTTTTTCCTTCTTATCGCTTTCTTATACACATGTATGATGAGTATTTATAGTACTTTCAAAATGGATTCCATTCCCATCAAAGTTGACTTTCTAATGTTTTTAGTGGTACCATAGCGTAACTGCTAAAAGACGCTTCAATTTCAGAGGGGCATCACGAAGAAAGAGCTACGAATACCCCGTGTAGCCAAAAAAGCGAGCTTTGTAAGGTAGAGAGCTTAGAAATGCAACGCATGTGCTTAATAGAGAGATGACTGGCTTTCTTTTCGAGTGTAATAATAAATTTTGCAACTATCGTGCATAAGAAGCAAGAATACAAATACCAAAACATATGGAAAATTCATTTTGAATACCGTTAGATTGGGAGTTTGTTCTTTATGTTTTCGCTTGAGTTCATCCACTTTTTTGCTTCCCTATATGCATTTGAGCCCACAGGGCCACTATTCCTTCCGAATGACTGTAGTTTTTAGAATCCTCCTGTATATCCAATAGTCGAGTTTTGTGGCTTCAATTCAGCGTCTCTTATGCAGATTTATCAAGGAAAATGTGTAGTTTATCGTCTGGATACTCGTTGGAATTTCTTTGGTTACTTTGATTGTGAAGTTTTCACTGGAAAACATAGGTATCCCTCTCTAGCTTGTAGTTGCGGTTTTTTTGTTCATGGTCACGTAATAAATCCCGGTCACAGCGCTTTCATCCATTTCAGAGCCGTAAATTTAGATTGTGTTTACAGTCTTCTCTAAGGTACACATTAATTGTAGTGCCGTCTCCTACTTTCGTTAGTCCTGAGGATGATCCAAAAAGGGATCTTCCTGTCCACTTTGTGTTTGGTTATATTAGTTGGACTCTTGCTTGATGAAGGTATGCTCTAAAATTAGGAGCTTGCATGTTAAAGGATGGTACCCGGAATTATGCACAGTTCGGTTGACATATACCTATAATCATGTTACATTTTTGATGGTTTTGATGTTACATTTGGTCACTTCTTATTACAATACATGATATTATTATATTATCTAACTAGCTGATCTAACAATAACATTTATGACAAATAAATGATTTTGAAAAAAAACAGGGTGGGACGTTGTCAACCGTAGCTGCGGTGATACGATTTTATGACTTTGGAATAGTGTTTATTGTCCTGAAGCATTGTAAGTGATTCACCAGAAACTTCCGTAGCTAGGTCTATAATTGTTATCGAAGAGTTGTGCACTGGATCTATTAACACAGGTGACTCATTGTATGCTTCGCAATTATAGGGAGACTGATTTCAACATATGGATGTAAGGATACGGTCAAAATCCGGCCTCCAGTGGCATCTATGATAGTTTTTTCGCCTTTGAGTCCTTAAAAATTCGTCGACAAACTGCTATTTGAGCTGAAAGAGGTCAGACATGCCAATGTGAGTGAACGAGCGGTAAGGATACGGCGATTAACTTGTGCTAGCAAAACTCCAAAACCGGTGCTAGCTCATAAGGTGGCATCATTCACATTCGTTTGAGTTAAGTGCCCAACCATTGCCGTGACTCACCATGAAAGAATTCATGGCCATATATGGTAACCAAACTGTGACACACATCTGCAATCACATCTATTTTTAGCAACAAATCAGAAACAGGAATCATCACCCTGAAGAGATTGTTACACTTATGAAAAGACACGGTCAAGGGCCAGACGGTCTTTCTCTTGTATTATCAGTGATGCGATAGATTAGACTTTCAAGTTGTAGCTAGTTAAGAGTGGTAATTATTTTTCTTGCCTAACTTTTTCTTTTTCAACTTTAATTAATTCCTGTGAGCGTCAGTAATAAACAACTGAGTGTTGTCATAGCGTAGCTAAAAACAACGCTATCACTTCCCACGAACTCCCGATTTAAAAGTGTTCAACGAAACTAAACCAATACAAATGTAAATCTACTTGTGCTTTTTCTATCTCTTTCTGAAAGAAGCTGTTCAGGAGTGGTAGCGCTGTATGTAACTACGGTACAGTATAGTCGTGTATTATTCAGGGACGGGAGCACTTTTTGCGTCAATTTTGAGGATGGAAGGATAAGGATCTAGAATTACTGAGGAGAACGGCATTTCGAAGCCATTTCAAAGAATGCGTGTTTTCTGATGGAGGACCAGTGATGTTATGAGCTGGAATTTGTGCTAATTTAGTGATCATTCAAAATTGATCACTTCTTGCACAGCTTTTGTTCATTCCATGGTTTGTAGTGTTTTTTTCTTTTTGGCAGGACGACAGGGTCGAGTTATACTACGCGTGTAGTGAATCTACTTTAATAATATAGAAATTACTCAATTACAATTGCAAGGGCGTTCGCTAAAAATGGATTCCTTAGAACATGTCTGGTATATTCCGGAATTTACCTTTTTTCAGAAGCATTTTGAAGCGTTTAACAAGATTTTACTATATGATTAAATGTTGTAGCAGCTTCCTATATACAACTGAGTGTGTATGTATATAAAAATGATAGTGTCAGTTTATTTACTGCTCGTAAAAGCAAAAATGAATAAAATAAAAAATATAAAAACAAACGGAAATGATAATATTTTTAATAAAAATTAAAAACTTACTGGACTTATAAGATTTGAATCTTCGGTGAGGACCTGTTTAATATGGGAATTTGAAAAATCAATTTAAATAAAGTTCAAACTAAAATCTTTTTCAATACGGAAAATGTTTCGGAAAATCTTGAATTTTACACTAAATATTCTATACGAAAACTCTCTACTTACTTGGATCATCCAAATTTGATGTCAAGAAATTCAATCCGTATTCACTTTCCGGGTAGTCATATTCGAAAGTCCTTTTGCCCAAACCAAATGAGTAGGGTCTTGATCGTTTGCCCAATCCAAAATCATAGCTTGGCAAACGTTTTCCTTGTGAGTTTGTTGTCAACACATATGATCTTCGTCCCAATCCGAAACCATATCGTTCGTGTCGTTTGTCCAATCCATTATTTTCATCTGCTTCCAGGTTATTTGTTTCACTATCGCTAGCTAACAGTGAGTTAATTCGTTTCGCTGTGAAATCATCGCCTGGGAATTGTTCACATGCAACATAAACTAAAAATGAGACGACGAGCAGGACGAAAATTGACGTGCTACGCATTTTTATTGTTGGTAGGTTATGTGGAATGAGGATACGATTGAGCAAACCGATGTGTGTTGAATCGATGCAGTCGATCCTGTGAAAAGGGAAAGTAAGAAAATCTATGAGTCTCGGTTACAATTGCTGAAATGAACAAAACATATAAATATTTCGCTAGATATGTGGTGAAACTCGGGACATTATTTTAACTTTTACCCTTTGCCCAGATTCGGATTCTTTTTTATCGAACGAAGTATACCCACCATACTAACACATAATTCATTTATTTATTTCATCACTATTTTCACTTTCACTTTATCAAAACATTTAACATTCACTCAGTCCACCACATTTTTCATAGAATTTACGGATGGATTGTTTTGTCCTTTATCGATATACTTCCGTGTATTTGTGACATACACATATACATATATTAACATGTGTACGCGTATCCAGTACATATTGTTGCCATCTGAAGTTTGTTGCACCTTGAACTCGTTATCCTTTATAATAATTTCGTTGACATCACTTCCAAACATAACGCAGATACGATGAGTCAAAAAACCTAATTCGATTTGCGAGTATCCTTTTCAATACCTTTTTGTGATTTACTATTGTCCCTTAAAATAATTTCTACCAAGCGGTCACTGTTCAGGAATATTTGACAGAGTCCTTTGTACATGTAACAAAAAAATTTTCCCAGTTTTCGTAGTTAATCGAACATAGCTAGCATGAAACCCACAAGGGCAACAATCCAAAGTGCGTGAACTAGTAATTAATTATCACCTGTAAAATTTCACTACCTTTTGCTGCATTCCTCCGGTCTACTCTATTAATTAAATGGAAAACTTATCAGTTTGGAATTCTGGGTCTCTTTGCTTTTTAGATCAATCGGTTGCCTTTCTTATAACTAAAACAAATTGTTATTGTAGATAGTGATTCCATTAAAATGCCTCGAATTCAAAGGGCACATTTCTTACTCAGTGGAGGCGTTGCAAGTCCATGCCCTGGGTTTACTAGTACATAGTAAATATTTACTTGGTAACTATCGAATGCAAAAGGAATTCCGATTAGGTGGACAACAAAATCATATCGTGGAATCGTCATATCATATGAAGTAAACAAAAAAATTATCTGAACGAAAGAACGGAAGTATTCGTCACAGAAATCCACATATGATTCATCTAATGCTTCCATGGGATTAGAAGGATTTAATGTTTATTTATGCGATAAATTGATTTCTATTCACACGAGAATGCCCACAATTTCGTGGAATTCATTCATGCGAATTTCCAACACATAAATATTTTATTTTTATTTTTATGAGCTGTACATCCTACGTAGAAAACTCACCAGGACTATATACAGCCTTCGGGTTAGGACTTGCACTTAAAGATAATTGTGCAGTTCTTGCCGTAATCTTGCCTAGTGCTCTTGTAACGTGGAGCACGTATTGTGTTAGCATTAAAAAGGTTTCGTTTGTTTTGTGTTCAAGAATTTGACATGTGCAAATATGTGAAAATTATAAAAAAGACTTGAATATATTTGAAAGACGACCTAAAAGACTTGCTCCTAGTACTGCTTTTGGTATTGGCGCTACTTCTCGTGAACTGTTTCTTGTGTGAACAGTTTTGCTCTTTTCTTTTGTGGGAAGTTCATAGCTTGGAATTACGAGAATTCTACCGAGCTAGCCATCGACCAGATATTAGAATACAATACTCTTCTTCTTCTGCTTTGTAGCACGACAGTCCCTTCGGGCATTCGTTTCCTGCAGCATGTGCCTCCAATTTTGAAATCCGAGCAGCGATGAACTGCCTAACTCAACAGAGTCAGATCAGCATTTCCTCGGTTTCTTGCAGTTCTCCCAACAAAGACCTTTTTGGGTATCCGTTGTTCGTCCATACGACTCAGTTGGTCAGCCCGTTGCGATTTCCGCAGTCTTACATTCTTTGAGACTTCCGGCTCGTCAAAAACATCGTATAGCACATGATTGTATCGAATTAGCGATTGGTTCCCGTCTAGCTACCCTTCAATTATCCGCGTCAGGATTCGCCGCCCAAAGGCATTCAATGTATTTGCGGATTCTTGGGTTAGGGTCAATGTTTCACACCCATAGCATAGCACAGGTCTTATCACGGATTTGTGTACTTGACGCTTCGTTTTCCTGTGTATGTAACCGGTCTTCGAAATCGCCAGGTTTATAATAAAATAAAATAAAAGGTGTTATTTGCGAGCTGTGCTCATCGGCGTATTTAATCTCTTTCTCACACTATACGAATATAATATCGAAAAGGGCCTTCATTTTCGATACTGTTTTCACCAACAGCGATACTTTGGATACTTGAGGTACTTTTTCTTTATATTGCCAGATGTGCTAAATGACTTTTTGGATGGCTTTCTGAGATACGAGCACTCGATGTAGCAAAAAAACTGAGTTTTGACAGATAAAGAGGTTAGAAAATAAATGACGCAGATGAGTGGAGAGGTCGGGATAACTGCGTTTTTGAGTTTAAATGTATGTGAGGATCCTTTTGATTGTGTAACACGATATGTGAATCATTGCCTATGAATACAAAATTTTAGAGAATGTTAATGCACATCCCTCCAAACCATTAAGCCCTATCATAAACAAGTTTGGTTTACAAGTCGAATAGTTTGTACGTTGTCTTATCGCTTGTCAGTTGTTGCGTCATGTTTCGACGGCAGATCTATTGTCGAAGATTAAGGTTTTGAATTTCAAATACAATTAATAAATGCTTCTTTTGTTGTGGTGACCTGTGAATCACTTTAAGCTCATCTAACTAGTTGTTAGTTTGCAGTTGCTTTACAACATCTGTAACATTTTTAAGCTTTATAATATCTATCTTGATTACCATGGCATACACTTTCCATGACATACACTTCACTGGATCGAATTTCGTGCAAAGAGGGCGTGAGAGTTACCTACCAGGCTAAAATACATGCTCGATATTTTTTTGGGTTTTCTGAATATCGACTTTATTCCCTTCACTCTCAGCGATTTGTCCTTGGAACGTTACCATTTTTTAGTTTTTTATGGTAAAAGTCTACCATATGACTGGATAAGATTCATAAGACCACAAGACTCATGCTGGAATTCATTTTCATGCAATGTTCAACGTTTATAACGCTGGAGTCCCTCTTTATAGATATCTATGATAAATCATGAAACCTGAGCATCATAAGCAATGATTAATTTATCCATCAAGTAAGGCGACATAGAAAGAAGTGATATTTTAAATTATTATTAATTTTGTTAATAATATAATAATTATTATTAATTTTATTTATTAATGAGAAACTTTGAGTTGACAACACTTTTTATTTCTACGTATGCTGTGACAGCTGTCATGCGTTTTATGATTAGTTTGGTTTGCCATTTTATCATGAATAGGTTGACGTCTGAGCAACGTCTGAAAATTGTCCAGATTTATTTCGAAAAAAAAAGGATTCTGTTCGAGACACTCAGCGTAAACTCTATCAGTTTTTGGTAGGTATAATCGTCCATCAGAACAATTAATTCCATTAACCATAGATCGTTTCTCACTGATAATACGTATCCATCTAGACGTCGTACAGTGCGTAATGAAGGCCCAAGTGAATTCATCCGGCATTGTCCTCAACAATTTAACATGTACTTATCGACATTATAGAAGCTTAGCTCGTGTGACAATCGACTTAATATAGAAGCATTTGATGAGCGCATAACTACACGTTTTGGCCATATGAACTGGTCTGTGAGAAATTGTAATTTAACACCGCTGGCCTTTTTCCTGTACGGAAACGTCAAATTATTCGTTTTCGCCGACCAAACCCGATATGCTTGACCATTTGGAAAACAACATTAGGCGCTCCAATTGTTGGTTACAGTAGTTGAAAATTGGAACTCTGTTTTGGACTTCCTTCCCGGCGCCATGACTTGCTCTCATGCCCAAAATCATATTGAATAAAAACAGCAGAAAACTGACTTCCCAACTAAATCATGACATTTCGTGACAATAAAGAAAAATAAAGTACCTTTACTTTAAGGAAGAACACACAAGTGTACAGTTGTATAAATGCCCTGAAATACATGCATACAATTCGACATAATTGAATCGTTCCGTGGATTTTCCAGTCGAATGATGTGGTCGATTGAATAAGACAATTGGAAGCATTACAGCGACCTAGACCTAAAACGAGCTAAGCTACCGGGGCAACGGTGGCATAAGCCATGATGCTGAAGTGGTTTCAAAATTATGTTCTTGAGCTTTAGCTAGGAATCAGTTTGGAAAGTTAGGTTATGCATATGCGGCTGAGGCAGTACCAGGAACCAGGAAAAAATAAAGATAAAATTTAAGGTTTTCGGTAAAAAAAAGACCCTAGTTGTGGTTTCTTATTTGAACGCAAAATACCGACTGTCCTTGAAACATTTCCGTAAAAAAACTTACGATTGAAAAAGGACTCACTAAATCGCTGAAATAGGGTGCGAGAAAACATCAATTTTTTAAGATCCAAATATCAATTTTTAAATATTCAGGATAATCGTGGAATTGTCCCTTGAAACCGAGATGGGTTCAAGAATGCAAGAGAATTTATTTCGCATCTTTTAGATCGTTCTCTTTCTCACGGGGGTGGTATCTCATAAGTTCAGCGTCGCAGCATTTACATTTGAATGTAACAAAACAATTAGCGAAATGAGCGACAATCTGAAAAAGGATATTGGGACCCTATTAATACAATGAGCTATTTTTCACTCTTTTTTGCCACCTTACATGTCACATATGTGACCAATTACCAAAATGACACTCTCACATAAAGTTTGTCGTATTTCCGAGTGATTTTACACATACACTTTTGGTATACTCATTTCGTCCTTTAATCTCGCACAACTTTGCTACAAATTTCCATTTTAATGACATTATTTTTCAATCAAAGTTCTGCTTCCCAAATAACCTTTATATATATAATTTTTTCGAAATACGGTGATGATGAAGCGTATATACATAAACTCCAATGTTTGTTCCTAGACATGACATTGCAAAAGATCCTTTGCCGTGTATAATGAACGGAAATTAAGGTGAAATGGTTTTTATCATAATTTCAAGAAGTTCAAGCGAAGTAATGCGAGAAAAAAGCAGCAAAAGAGAAAAGTGTTTGAACGTTAACATAAATAAATAATGGGTTGAAAAAAAAAATAGATTATCGTCTTCGTTTAATATAAATTGCTAATTAAAAAGAATAATTTGTCAAGAAGGAAGAAAATTTACGAGAGAAATTCTGCGTTAATTGCAGGACGATCTGCGATTTATTTTTATGAATTTGGTTTGACTTTATCGGTAATGGCTCATGTAAATTTGGAAGGATTTTGAAACGATAGCTAATTATCTTACAAAAATAAGACAAGATTTGATGACATTGAAATTGGCTTGAAATGTCTTCAAATGCGTGTTAAGTCAAGCATCGGCGCAGGACTATCAGCGAAAGTCAAGAGAATTAATTACGATTGTGCTTTATTTGAAAGGAGATTTTATTTGGTAATCAATTCCAAACTGGAACTCCAAAGTATTACGTTTGAATTTCTGTAAAGTGCCATCATCACTGGCAAGATTTATTAAACGCCTTTAATATTAGACAACATCGTTTTGCCACCCACTCAATCATGCAACCCCCAGGATAACCGGTAGCATGATAGCATTCTTACTTTACTTCACCAGTGTTGCACCCAGTAACAGCTTTCCTATTTGCAGCATTGTGATTAACTTCCTACACTTCCGATAATGTTCCTGTACGACTATCATACTTTGCATTTAGTCCCACTTTTAACGTACAATTCCAGCAAGGATACTATTATTTGTAGGAGTTTATATGTAAGGAGGAGTGAACATTTTACTTGTAGATTTGTTTGTCCTTTGTTTGCTTCCATTTCATATCCTTTTTATATGATTTCTGCAAATATAATCCTTAAAGTTTGGAAACGAGGTCAGTTATTTCATTTCATTACTGTAACAGGCTTTTTATCTCCGACCGTTTCACTCCTTTGAAATAGTTGTAGGAATTCCTACAATTATTCAGGAAAATTTGATTTAAAATAATTAACATTAGTAGTGTGGGTTGATTATGTGATTGCTGAATTGACATTAAGTTGCTAATATATTGTCCTTGTTTTGTTTTTTTTTATGAAATTCTGCATCCTTCCACCCTTCACAGCCTATGAACTATTGAAGAGAAGTTTACAAATTTTAATTGGATGGTTGTGTTTGCAGTTTCAAGTGACTCCCAAGTGAGTAATGGTAGTTCTGTTGACGTCATTTGTTTTTGTGCTGAAGGACTCTGATGGAAATTATTTTTGGTGGAAAATACTGACATTTTCATTTAGTGCATTTAGTGGTGAGTATAATGTGGTTGACTTGAATATTTTAATTTAGCATATAATTCCTGATACAGATTGTAGATAAAAAATCGAGAGTTGTGAAGTCATTAGTCCCATAAAATAAGAAAATTTTTTGAAAACATCCTTAATTGCTAGCAGAAAATAATTCAAAGAAGCATTAAGAAACTGAATCAAGAAGGAGAAGATCAATGTTCACCGAAAGATGCACAATTAATCATGCAGCAATATAAGGAATTTAATTGGGTTTGAGGTTAATAAATAAGAAACCTCGAGGAAGTTGATAAAAAAGGATTATCTTGCACTTTCATGATTTTCTTAATATTTTATTGTCTTATCCTGTTGAAAAAAAACTTTTTAAATAATATTAAAATAAGAGACAGAGTCTATTGAAAAACAAAAACGACGAAAGAATTTCGAAGGCGTTCTTTACGAGTATCCTTTAGGATCGAACTCAATGCCTTTCAATCAATTTTTGCTATTCCATTACATGGAAGTGGTCCTTATTTAGTATTAAGTGTTGCACAATAACGTTTTTCTCCTACGTTCATGGTATTTCGGGTAAACCTGTCAAATTTGTCGAAAAAATTCACTTACACCAACATTGCACAATCCATGTATTATTCAGCCTTTTATCACGAATTCGTTGCGGGTCTTGATTCAGACTCCTTGTGGCGGTTTCTTTTGGATATAATTCACTTGACTTGATCGACTTGCTACAGGGTAGTTTTAATGAAACTTTGTCTCGCCACTAGTAAAGATGCGTTACTCGACGCTTAACTCATTTTTAATCAAGTCCTTGAAATGTGTGGAACTATGTATAGTCCTTGCAATGCGTTAGACTTGGGAAAAATAGCATAGGCTGACATGATTTTTAGTGTTTTGAATTTGATAAGTCTCCTCAGCTTATACGGGTACGTTGATTCTGAATGTGAATTTGGTTTGAGCCCTTCACGTAGAGATTTTTCTAAAAACTACAGCAAAGAAGTATCATATTTATAATACAGATGTATCATACATATAATACAGATGTATATAATACAGATGTATATAGATATCATATTTATAATACTAAATTGCATTACAATTCTTTCTTTAAAATACTTGGTAGATGGATAGAAAATATTTCAAGTATAATTTTATGTTTATTTCATTTCAATGGCAACACAGTTTCATTTTCCCATCTGTCAAAGTCAACTTGATCGCATTATTGACCTACCGAAATTGTTAGTTAAGGTCAGTTGTTTGTAGCATCGAGATATGTTTTATTTTCCGAGAGTTTAGTGTGTCACAATGTCATCAAAAAAGTGTAAAAACGGTTCTGACATATTTTGTCACGGTTTTGGTTATTTAACGATAGCAATCATCGAAACATAACAGAATTTATCAAAAAAGCTTATCATGCTTACTTCGGTGTTAAGGACTTGCTGATCAAGACAAACCTTGGGCTCCAAAATGTGCTTTCAGTATGGTGAGCAACTGGGATAATGGACAAAAGGTACACGTAGCTCTATAGCCTTTGGCATTCCTATAGTATGGAGGGAACCAAACAACCATGGAGATGACTGTTATCTTTGGCCTTGGGATGTCAAGGTTTTCAATTCGAAGATAAACATACTATTCAGTGTCCTGATTTTCCGTCTGCTAAGCGACTTGTATCTCATAGACCAGGAATTCTCATTCCTCCAACTTTTTTCACACCATCCATCAGCAATCATCACATGAAAGTTCAAACGAAAAAACCGATAAAGACGAATTCAAGCCTGATATAGGCCAACCTAAACAGTTTATCCAAGCTGAACTAAATGAATTAGTGAGAGACTCGGGCCAATCGAAGGATGCTGCACAAATCTTAGGATCACGCCTGAAACACATAATCTGTTGGCTCCAGGAACCACATTTTCATGGTATAGGCATCGTGAAAAAGAGTTCTCGAACTTTTTCTCTGTATTTTCTGGTGTATTATAATAATATTCCTGAAATAGTCATGAAACTGGGAGCTGACAATTACGATTCCACATTATGGAGGTTATTTATGGAAACTTCTAAGAAAAGTCTGAAGGGCGTCATGTTGCACATTGGTAACACTTATGCCTTGGTGCCTGTTGCTCACTTCATGCATCTCAAAGAAACGTATGAGGATCTTGAGTTGTTGCTAAATAAAATAAAGCAGGGAATATTGTTGGCAACTCTGTGGAGACCTCAAAATAATATCCACGCTTGTGGGTCAGCAGTCTGGATTAACAAAGTATCCATGTTTTTTATGCGAGTGGGACAGTTCAGCTTGAAATTGACATTACGGTAAGAAAGAATGGCCACTCAGAGAAAGACTTATATCGGGACAAAGAAATGTATAGCGTGATACATTTGATGACCCAAAATTAGTCCTTTTGCCTCCCCTTCACATAAAGTTAGGATTGATGAAGCAGTTTGTGAAAGCTTTAAGCAAACAAGGTGGCTGCTATAAATACCTGTATGACAAATTTTTAGCACTTTCTGAATCTAAACTAATACAAAGAATTTTTGTAGGCTCTCAAATTCGACCCTAAAAATCGGATAGATTGTTCTAGAACACAGTGACCTAGGATGAATCTGAAGCATGAAGTTCTTTCATAGAAGTCATAAACGGTTTAGTAGGTCTCCAAACTACAAAGAAATTGTACCCAACATGGTCGAAAATTATAAAAAACTGAGATGCAATATGAGCGTCAAATTTCATGTTCTGGATTCCAGCGTTACTCTTTTCACAAAAAAGCTGTCAGCGAGGAATGGTGAACGAGGTTCCATTCAGACATAAAGTAAATGGATAGATGTTATCAAGGAAGATGGAATATTATAATGATGGCTGATTACTGCTGGACCTTGGAGAGGGACTCGCTCACAAAAATCCACAAAAAGAAAAGGACAAAACGCAATTTGCAGGAAAATGAGAACAATTTTCCGTATTTTTCGATTTTTCGGTATTTTTGGCAGTTTTTATGAAAAATTTCAAATACACTTTCTCTGAAAATCTGACGTGTGGAGATAACTAAGCATAGATTCGTGATCAACACACCCCATAGTCTTCGTCATCTTGTAGCATCGCGTGGCTTTACTTTGAATGCTTTGAAACGCATTTCTTTTTGGATAAATGTATCTGAAAACGACTTAGAATAATTCAAAGATTTTGTTACACTGATGTCGATGCAATGACGATGAAATAAATTCAAGAATTGCTGATGAAATTAACCAACAGTTCCTAAACATTCTAAAGTACCTTGGGATTTTCTTCCTACTTTTAAAGTGCGCTTTTTCTATTTTTCAAGGCCTAATTAGTCTAATTTTATCCGGTAAAATGCAGCAGAGCCTTTCTTTTAATATATCTTCCAGTTATCAGTAAATAAGAAATGATGAGAAGTACATGCAGGTCGTTAACTATCTTTAGACAAAAACTCATGAGACAATTCCAGGGTATAGTCCAGTGATAGGATCATCTTTCAATTTTTAAAAAACTCATAACACCCGGATACGAATCGAGCTCATGATCTGTTTCCGAATAAACACTCTAAAATACTGTGAATCTATTTAGCACTTGAACGCTCATAATCGAACAATAACTGACATTTGGCATAAGCATTCACGTTTGAGATTTAGAAGAACTTTCAAATTAAGGATACATTGTAAGGTGACATGTCCTGAATATTCGTTTGTTTGGTGTTTCCAACGAAACTCGTTATAGCCTCGGAATATTTATGGTACTCGTAGGCATCTAACTCGTCTACAAGCTCAAGTAGGTGGACACTATAGTCAACAATCGATAGTACTCAAATGAATGATTCTTGAACGCAGGAATTGCATCGTGGAAGGCGAATGCTCTCAGAAGATATGAAGGACTCTATAAGTAAAAATCAGACTACGTTTTTTTCAAGTTCTTGAAAACAATTGTCATTAATATTTAAATCAGTCACCTGATTTTCTTTATCAAAGGCTCGAAATGCTTTTACATAATTCGAAGGAATTTTAATCTTTACGAATGCTCGTTCCTATTTCACAGTAAGGAAAATTGTTTTGGGACGTCCATTTTAAGAAGAGCTGTACCAACCTATGACATGTTCGTTATCATTATCATTCATAAAAGAGTCCAGTAGAAAGGATAATGTAATGCAAAATTTATTAATTTTATTCCCAGTAATCATCAGAACCACCTACAACTTCACAAAGAGTCAAAAGTCCATGTTTAATTAGATTCCATAAATTCACCACTTGTTCATTGAAGTTCACGTTAATGTACATCCCGATCTACATCAACTTTTTACTCCCAATGGCAATGAATTGGCTCCTTTCAACAGGTTGATAGTGTGACAAATTGAACTAATTACGTCAATTACCGAGAACAGGACTGCGCATTGTAGCAGACTCGTAGTATTCTCTCAGCCGTATTTGATTCTTTTGCCCTTAAAGACTATATCAACGAAAATATTTAACCGAGTCCTTCAGACAATGGAAACCTTATTCAAAATAGATTTGCAAAGAATTCCGCATTAAATACGGATTATTGTAAGATTTTGTGGTCATCGGGATCCCGGCAAATTACCTTCAGTCTAAAGGATGAGATTCGATTCAACGAAAAAAAAAAGAATAAGAAAAATGGAAAAAAAAGTCCAGGAAAAAGGAAAATGTTTGTAGAGGATTTGGTTTAGGCGATTGTTCTTCTTGCTGTGATGAGCGTCCGGTCGTTGTTCGCTGTTGCTGCCTCAATGATGCTTGTTCCTGCAGTATCCTGCTGGACAATTTCATTTACTTGAAGAGGTAAATTTGTTTGTCAGCTTAGTCGGGCTTCTAATTACTACCGGCATATTAACAGGACTGTTGAATAGCGTCGGTAGATGACGGCTATTTCACTAACTACTACTCGGGTTTATTAAAATTTATCCTTTTGTTGGTTTTCAGCATGGCACTCGTTCTTCTAAGTAAATGGTACGGCCGATGACGCAACTGTGTTGTGACTGGGTAAGATTTTTTAACTGTTGGATCCTATTAGAGTCAAACTACGCAAGCACAAATTCCTTGGTAAGCGAGCGATGACGATGTTCTGTTTCCGACGAATGGCATTTCACCATTCCACGCGAAGATATTAATTGTAATTTACTTTTTCAGTAACATCGAGACAGGTTTGTCCATTATCCTTGTACTTTATAGAATTACGCTATTCAAAAGGCGCAGAAATGGAGGGCTGAAATGGATTTTGTTACACAATATTTTTATAGTTGCATTCTAAACCTGAGAAACTCAGAAATAAAACATTGCTAATGAAGAAATAAATATAAATTTTCACTAGTCTGACTTTATTTATTGAAATATACTGAATAAAAAAAGGAAAGGAAGTACTGCAAAAGATAAACGACTTTTAACGTTTTAATGAATCAGTTCTAAAACATTTTATCTTGCTTAGAATGATTTCCGTTAAAAAAAAATATAGCTCTGGAATCCTTTGGTTTCAAGTCAAAAACGACACTGATAAGGGGCAACAAACTTTATAGAAGTCGTTGCTGATGAATAGAAATGGTTCCCGAAATTCGCAGCAGGGGAAGCTTCCACAAAGTTGGAAAACGTTTTTTTAAAGTTCATCAAACTTTTGGAGAACTACAAAGAATGTCAGAATGCAATTCAAAATTTTGGAGTAGCTCAGACACAATCTTTGTCGTAGTCACCTTTAAGCAAAAGAAACATGTTTTGTGCAAAACCCAAATAGCTAGATGTCTTTGTCTTGCACTCGCCAGGTCCAACTCAGACCTGTCAAAGGACTTATTGCCATTTCTTCAGTACGGGGCAGATTCCCAATTTATAGGCCCTAAACTTTGCTTTGTGGTGTAAAATATATACAAAAATAATAAAATGACCTTCCATACTCAAAATCAGATGAATTGAACGATGCTCCAAAATTTTTTTGCTTTCGTCTTCCGGCAGCGAAATCCTTGAGTTTCTTTTTGAAGCAACACAATGTAGGGTGCAACTTCTGCGAATAATCCATTCTATTCTAGCTAATAGGGTGTCTAACGGTTATGTCAATATATGTACTCGTATGTGATTTCCCGGTAGAGATTTTTCATCGGATTTGGATGCTGATGTCTCTGGTTTCATCAAAAAACCTGAATAGAATAGTTGGTAATCAGATGCTTACAGTGGGCGTACAAGTGTTTTTTGGTGCAGTTGGTTACAATTCCTCCCTTAAAAATTCCTTTTGCGATGACTCATGAGATAGTTTACAGGAATAATCCTTAACGTGATTTAACGAGCGAAAGTTACTTCACCAACTGCTATTGTATTGCGTAAGCATTTAGAATTTTCTAACGGTAACGGGTACAACAGAATCTCTCATTAGTTTGTTAGTTTGATCCTTTATTTTGAAAGATCCAATAATTTTGATGATTTCAATAGATAATGAACTTTTTCGATAAATTTTAGTATTAAAAATCAATATTTTAATTAGTTTGATTCTTATATTGCAAACATCTTAACAAAATTAAGCGTTTGACATTTTACAAGCTTTACAAACAAGAAAAAAGCAGCTGTCTGTGCTTCGAGGTCGATCAATCCTTTTTTCATGTTTGAAAAGTGCTGTCGAATCAAGTATTTTCAATATATCGACACGATGGTCTCAAAGCTGGAAGGTCTTAAAGCTGGAAGCTTTAAAAGCAGAAGATCAATAAAAAATTATTGAAATAGTATTTCCAAAAATGGTATCACCAAATCAAAATTGGCAATAAGTAAATAAAGGTATCAAATAGTGCCGTAAATAAACTTAAAGGAATACCACGCAAAGATTTTTGGCAATCCATTGGTACGAAAAAAGAAATATTATATTATATAAATATAATATAAATAAAAAAATAAACAGTGATGAAGTGCGTAATTTGACAGGTAAGAAAATAGTTTGACGTGCCGAAAGAGTCACTGAAATACATATTAAGCAACGAGAAAGTTCTGAGTGAGTGAAACAAATAGTGCAAATGACTAGAATTTTCAATAGTATATGCAAACAAAACCAGTTAAACCATAGAATTTATTTAATAAGTTTTTTTAACAAATACCGATATTTCGGAAGACAGTTGCTTCCTTCCTCAGTGCTAACTGCAGGAAGGCACTGAGGAAGGAAGCAACTGTCTTCCGAAATATCGGTATTTGTTAAAAAAACTTATTAAATAAATTCTATGGTTTAAAGGAAAATTGCGTATTTTTCAATAACTATCGAAACCAACCATAGCAAAGCAGTCCAAACAACTTAATAAAACCAGTTAGTTTTTAGAAAAGCGTTTCGTCTAGTGACGTCTTGTGATGAAGTGAGAATTTCATCTAGTAATGAGATGAAGTTTTGCGGATCAACTTGGCGGAAGCAGGCAAAAGCAAAGTCAGCTCAACAACATAAAAGAAGAAAAAGGTCTTTGGTCTTCGGATTCCTGTAAGCAGCAGGGGTTTATTTATTGGGAGTATCATAGTTTTTTGAAATGAACCAAAAAGGACTTAGGAGGAAATATGACGAAGCGGGTGTTGAGTGACAGTTTATATTTCAACAAAACAATGGACTTGCGTATTGTGCGTGAATTTTCGTACCGTCATAGATACTGGTATCTCAAAAACCTCCTTTAAACAAGGAAGTTTATTGCTTCACTATTGGTTGATTCGCAATTTGAGGAGTGCACTTTGTTGCGCATCAAGATCCTTATGGATCTGTAGGGCACATAAACCCATAAACATTTGCGGTAGAACTATGAGTGGCAAAAATATCGCTTTGCATATTGTCCTTAAACGTATTACTGACTATTTTTTCTACATAATTATTAATGTCGTCCTGAAGCATTAAGCTTCCCCTGTCCAGCTCAGATAGAGATTTATGCAAAAAATACAGGACATCTTGCAAAATGTAGAATGCTTAAAAACACTGTAATGTAAAAAGTTCTCTAAAGACATCGAGGAAACAATGAAAATATTCTGTCAAAAATAAGATTGTAAAGCAATAAAGATTATTCTTATCGTTAAAAATTCGTACTTTCGTGCTATAGATGACGTATATCTCTCTAGTTGCAAACTTATGTTAAGAAAAAGAAAAAATTTTTGCTAAAAATCCATTCAGGTCTTCATTGATGAATTTTGTTTTGGTGAAACCAACCTTGAAGTAGTTAAGATGAAAGGAGTATAATTTAGGGGCTCACGCTGAAATACATAAAAAATTGTAAGGTTGGTAACAATGAAAACATAATCTCCATTTTCTTAACAGTGATTCGTGTTTACATACAACATGGCAGACTAATCGTTAAGCGAAATTAGGGTCGGAGATGAAAAATGGGAACAAAAATCAGAGATTTTAAACGATGGAAAAGCAAAGGATCCAAAGGAAAGCTTTAGAGTAGAATTGCATTAAAATAAGTTCAGGCTCACAATCCGGGAAGGTCTCAATCCTTGATGATGGATCCCGTTTGTAGTTCTACTTCCTGTTTTGCTGATTAGCGTTGGAATTTTAATGATTTTGTCTTATAAGACTATGTTTCATGTCCAAAAACCGTATTATTATCTTGACAATTCCTTTGACAAGACATCATAAACCATGACATTTTTTGATATGAAAAATTTTCCGGTAAAACTATTGTTTCATTCGGTTCCGGCATAAGATACTCCGAAATGTAACATTTTAATCCTGTTTTATGAGAAATCAACCCCTTTTTTGGGTTGACATGGTTTGAAGCGACAAAAATGCTGGCACTATAGTTTTTTTGGCTAGTTTGAGATGAAAACTCTGATCTATAATATGCTGAACAGGAGTCTCAACTTCAGTTTAAAGCTATGCCTAAACATTTTGTGTAAGTAACAATAATTGTAGAAACATCCTAGATATCCTTGAAAATTCGGTCAAATTTCCCTTGAATTTTCGTTGATAAATAATATTTGCCAGCAAACATTTCGTGATGAATATTAAATTTAACCCAATTTCCTGACAACGTTGAGTTACGTTGATGCGAGGTACTGAATCTCTTTATGATTTCTTCACCTGACTTGGTGTTATTGTCCCATTCACAAAATTTTTCTCTCTTGAATCCAAAAGGAGTCATTCCCACAGGTCGTTACGAACTTATTTGCTGAGTTCTTATAACTTATTTCGCCGTTGTTTCATCCCATCTGAAAGCTTTTTCGTAGGTCAAGTATGTTTATGACTTCGGTCTATATTTTTGGTATGATTTGTTTTGTGGCATTATTATTGCTTGTTAATCAGAATGGATAAAGGATTTCGATTAGCTTATCTCCTTCCTTTGACATATTTACTAATGTATTTAACAAACGAATCTTTCGTGTGGATTGGCATAGTTTTTTATTTTTAATCAACTTATCCTTTGAAATGATTCCCGTGAAACCAGCAGAAAGGAGTCGTTAATGTGAACCCCAGAATTTATTGTACTCAAAGAAGCGCGCCAAGCGTTCACCAATTGGTAAAGAATATCCTTTGCACATCACGAGAGATCTTTTACATATGTACACGAAACGAAATCAATTTTTACACAACACAACTTGGCAAATCGTCCTCTTCAAGATTCTTGAAAAGTGCGTTTAATATATTTGCTATACCCTTATTCCTTAAACAAAATTTTTAAGAGAGTTTGCATAGTATTTATTTGTATTGCACCACTAAGAATGCTTCAGCAGCACATACAATTCTGTAGTATAATCAAGGATATCTTCAATAGCAGGAAAACTGTTAAGTTTGAATATTAGGCAGCGAATATGGAGATCTGTAAGTTTTACAGGTCCTTGAAAAAGGCAAAGTATAGCTCTGCGGATGTCTTGATTTTCAGTTTGGGGTTTTGAATCAAAATGCCAGTGAACATTTAATTTGTTTCGGTTTATACTGAGGGCATGCCTCTGCATGATCTGCTTTGTCCTTAAATATTTACAATCTGAGGAGATAATCTGCAATATTTTGATCTATTCTGCATATTTCTGTACCACCTGGACCTGATGATGAAATATGCGATGAGGACAGTGAAAAGAAGGAATCCACTTAATTAATTCCTATGCAATTTTCGGCCTTTAAACTCACATGCGCACGTCAGTACTTGTGTAAGAAGACTTTGTAACCTTCTGGTATGTAATGGAAGAGCTCTGGGACATACACAGATGTCAATGTGCAACAAAAGCTTAACCAAATTTTATACAAAATAAATATAAGAAGGACAAGTCAAAATGAATATCAATCTGAATTAACAAATTAATATGAAAGTTACATTTAAATACTGTTAAGCCAAGGATCGATTCATTGAGGATTAAAATTTTTGAACTTAAGGACAACCTAGTTTCATCATTTATTCCTGATCTCTCATTTTTGGAGCTAATATTTGCCTATGAAGTGGTCAATAAGACTCCTAGGCTCGTGTGAATGTTGTGATGTCGCATGTCCTTGCGCAAACGCGATATTAGTAAACATCTTTCAAATTCTTTATGAATGCTGGACGGTCAGCGGATACTAGAAAAGTGAGGCTTCGTCAAGCTGAGATCAATTTTAAGCCAAAAACAAACAACATCCACCAGGCTGGTAGCGCCGGTCCATGCGCCTCTGCTGAGGAGTTAACATCGGACGAAAATCGATAGGAAAAATGTTTAAAGGCCAAGTTGAACTATTTCATCCCTTCTTGCTGACATACATAGTTTGACGTTCAACCCGTTTCATCAAAACTGCATAAAAACTTTATCTCAGTTTTCTCAGCATCTTTATTGTTGACTTAAATTTTATATCTTGTTCATAGCTTTGATCTATTTTATGTCATGTCATAAGCCAGGATATGATTTTGTCCGAATTCTTATTGTTGCTACAATTTTTTTATATTGTTTATAGTCCTTTCGAACTATAACTACGTTTGAACCATAACCATACCATACCATAACCTTGATACCATAACTACTAGCCGACGCTAACACTTGGAACAAACTCCGAATTTAACAGTATTCGACTCCGAACTCACAAATATTTTTGTATTCTTTAGGAAAACTTGTTGAAGAAAGCCCTTAATGACGAATGCGCGGTGAAGTGCGCATTAATATTCTCTTAAATTTTATGTACATACGCAAGGACTAACATATTCTATTAAAAAATTGGAAAAATTATTCTCACATACATTTAACCTCACGAAGCTAGTCATCTGAATTTCTCCACTCACCTGAGTCATTAAACCGAAAAGCTCTCTATTTTGCAAAGCTCGTCATATTCGCTACATGCATTATTCGTACCTCTTTCTTCGTTATGCTTTCCGGAGTGTGAATGATTTTTATTGGTGACGATAGTGTTTTATTCTCTCGAAAATGTTCTTAATTGTTTATTTTTCTTTCAGTTTTCATTAATTTTAACTTCCAGAAAGTAATATGGGATTATTCACTGTGAAGGAACTAGTGAAGGGAACGGTAAGTAAGTACGCGACATCTGTGGTAAATTAATGACAGTTTGAAATTTTCTTTCATTTTTCTACGATATCAAATTGTTTGTTGAAAAAGGACACTCCCTAAAGTTTCGCTATCGGAAACTTGTGTCATACATCGTCCATGGAGCAGTAGGATTACAAAATTACATTAATACACAAGATATTGCCAAAGAGTATTGTAACCGTTGATGTCACCTTGATTACGTCCGTCACATCTGAGATAAAAGGAAAACTTAATGCTGCTCGTGAACATTTTTCCTGATCCTAATGATAGCTATTGTTTTTGCATGCTAACGGAGGTGTTGCTGGTCGAGTTCAGGAGACAGAGGGCAAAGATTACTGAGGGCGTGAACTTTAAAGCGATGAAAAGTTTAAGAAGAAGCGAACAATACAACCAACATTGTATGCTAACTTCTGGAATTGTGTTTTTGGATGACAATGCTTGACTTTATTCTGCTAAGGTATGCAAGGAACATTTTGGACAGGTCAAATGGGAGGGATCCAATGAAAAGCTCAACAGTCTTGATTTAGTTTTTAAGCGATTATAAACTCTTCCAGCATCTGAAGAATTGATTTGAATCTCACTTGACTTGACTAGAAAGAAATATGCGATCACTAGTTAGACCAAGGCGTGGGTGTGAGATTGTCATGCTTAAGGAATTGCGAAGAAGTATGCTTAAACTTTTTCATAACTGAAAACTCTGTTGAAAAATAGAGCGAAATAATTCTAAGCCTAAAAAATAAATTTCCGAAAGGCTCTCCAACAGACCAAAGTATGTAATCATATGATTCAAAGGGCACGACTTCTGGCAACACGACTCACGTACGTAAGGAAGTAAAATAGTCTTCATTAGAAAAAATAAACATGTCAATTCTTAGCTTCAAACGTTATCTTGTTTGGTTCTTGGAGGATAACGAAACCGTTGACGGACAGTTGCTACGCTTAAAGAGATTTCGATAGAAAAATGACGAATCATATTTGGACATCAATGGTAAAAGCTTTAGGAAATATACTTAACAAAGAGTTTCTACATGACTGCCAATAGATTCTAATTTTATCACCCATATATGGCACTATCATATAACATACAACTGAGAATTTCATTGCTTTTTTTATCCTCATTACATAGCTAAGCATAGTAGCTGATGTGGGACTACTTTCGACTCGATATCCAGATTTATAAGTTATTTCTCCTTTCTAGTATTTGTACACGAAAGCTGCCACAAGTTAAAGATATTAACAAAATTAAAATATAGTACCAAATATTAGTTAAGATTTTCTTCACAAGTCTCAGTCCTGATGACTGACAATACTGATTGACGAAGTCTAAATAACGAAAAACAAGCCACACAATCTCGTTGTGTTGAGCCTCGTTGTGTTGAGCCTTGTGGTCTTTTGATGTGTAGTTGTTGGAATTGACTTTTATTTTATGATGAGTTCCATTTACCACTTTACTCTTCTCCATTAACTTGAAGATTTTTACTATTCATGAAAAGTTACTACCCAAAATAAATGTTGAAGCTAATTTGAATGACGGCGATTCCAACCATTTTATGACAGTGTGATATCTGAATCATGAATGCTTGCGAACTTAGAATCACCAGCAAACTTAGAATCACCAGACAAACCAATTCTTCATACTATGACTGTGAATGAGTAAGAACCTGCTCCCTCAGCATTCTACTTTTAAGATGTCAGTTACCCTCCATTTTGTTGAAGTCATGGATTTTCACAAAACCCATATGTTTATCTAGCTAGACCAGTATTAAAGTTTCTGCATCATGTTTACCCTTAATGGGTCCAAGAATCGTCCTTTTCTAAGAACAATCTGAACAGATACAATATTTTCGTACTGACGATTTTGTTGCCTAGTTACGAAAGCTTAATAGTGTTTGTTAATGAATGCACTTATTGGACGTATAGAAAATGGTTTCTTTGTTTGATAACAAGATTTTTATTTGAATATGACGACACCTCACATGGATACGGGCCAGCAAACTAACATATTAATTTGTTTGATTGAAATGAGGCAAATCAACAAATTTCTGATTGCTCAAATTCAACACATTGTTTACTTTTTCCTGAACACAAGTCATCGGGATTATGCTGTGGTCAATACTGTCTCTTTCGTAGTTCATTACTCTTTCCTAATCTTCAGGCCAATGTCAAGCAAACTGACAAGTCATGAGAGCAACCCAAACGTTATAAACCTGAATTTGTCTTCCAGGATGCATTTTTCTAACGTAGACTGAATGGATTTCAATTTTTTTTTACCAGGATAAATATCCTAGCGCCCTTGATTGATTATGAACATAACCTACGTCAATAATCTTGACAGAGTTGTGTTGTTATCATTCGAGCAAGATTTATCCTTAAGGCTGCCAAGCTTCAAGCTTTAACTGCTCGATTGAGTACAACATGCGAAATTAATATAGTGTTGATCTTTTTATTTTCTATTTCAACAGAAATTGTGTTCTAGCATTTATTACACTCATGACTCCTTTTTCCCTGCCACCCTCCAAATGTCCTTAATATGGTAAGGATAATCCACATGGAACAATCTAACATTCTTTATATCGAAGGATATGTGACATCAGTGACAACATCGACAACAATAACCTTTCTTTTCTGTTTTTAATAAACGTATTGTAACCAATATTGGAAATTCCATATAACAATGTCCTAGCAGATAATTTGCATCGCACCAACTCATCACCTCCATCGTCTTACGATACAATTGTAAAGACACTCGACCTAATATGTCTCCTACAACCAGTCGAAGATAAATTCCTTGTTGACATTTTTTTATGCACACTCGTGGGTGGTAGCGTAAAGCTACCATAAAAAAAAATATAAATATAAGTGTTAAATGTTGATGGTGGTGGCTTTATTGTATCTGCCACACTTTTCTGTTGTTCTATGTTGCGTTCTAAAAGAAATTCTGGGAAATTCTGAAATAAATGCGCTGTAAGGGATATTTTCAAATTCAAACAAATGGTTTGAAAAAAGAACGATAAGAATATCAAGTAAAGAATTTTTGCAATTTTCTTATAAATTGCTTATCCACCAATGGAATCCTTATTTTATAATCTCTACGAAAATGTGTTGGGTAAAGAGCGTTTCGCCATTTGTACTATCAACCCTTTTTAGAGTAAGATGGCTATGCACCGGTTAGTTCAAATATTTAAGATCAATTTGAAGCTTAGGTAAGTCGGAGTTAGTCAAAAGTGAAGGCAAAACGTCTTACCAGAATGGATTTGAAGGGTTCTAGTGTGGTTATTAAATTTCAGTTAGTTTTCTTGATTCAATTAACATTGGGATCCTTGTCCTTTTTCGATTCTGATTTTTGATAGGTGTTTCGCCACCGCCAATTTTCGTTAGCCGAGTGATAATTTTAGAATAAATTTATGGTTCTTTCAAAAGGAGAGTTCGTTAATTAGATTTCGAAAAATACTTATGAAACCCAAACTCAATATGCATCTAACAATTTAATTGACAAAGTATTGTAAAGCGGAACAATATTTTCAACTTTTTTCGATAAGAAAATGACGAAAAAGTGACAGACACTTGCAGTCATGGACATACAAATAGCACAAATACGATGAAAAAATTTAATTTGAAATTTTATTTAGTAAAACAATAAAAACGAGAATATTCTTTCTTTAACTTAATAATGTGGTTATTAACAAACTCATTTCGAAACTGAGCAAAATAGTTCATAGAAATAATATAAGAATGATACCAACTTCGAAAATGTGTTGAAAACGTTAAAAAAACAATAAAATATTTCCTGAAATCAAATTGAAAATTTGGTAAAATATTAGCAATAAATTTTTAATTTTATTTGTACCCTTCTTATTATTAAGCACTGTAGCCAGAATTTTTGATTACCGCCTGACATCTACGCCCCATACTCACGACAACCTACTGACATTGAGCCTTTCGAATATAATACCAAGCTTCCTTTACACCATTCCAGAGTTAATCAGAGTTTTTAATTTTTTTTTGGACCAATCCTGACCCTAAGATCGTTTCATATATTTTCTGTTAGATTATGGTCAGGACTTTGAGCTGGCTAATCTAAAACGCTAATTTGTTCTCTTGAAAACCAGTCTTTTATTATACGAGCTGAAGTTTAGGATCATTTTTATGCATAAATTTTCATTCTACTGGCATAAAGTCAAACGCATATGGTTCCATCGTATTCGTTAAAATGTCCAGATGCTGAAATTTATCCATGTTTCTAATTATTTCGACAAGAGGTCCTACTTCATGCCATGAGAAAGCTCCCCACACCATAATATTACCGCCGCCGTGCTTTATGGTCTTCTGTGTGTATTTGGGACTCAATTCTTGATCTTTCGGACGATGGACAATTGTTCTACCATCTGGCCTAATTCTGTTTACTTTGGTTTCGTCACTCCAAAGTACGGTTTTCCAGAATTAGGAATCCTTATTGTTGTGATGTTTAACAAAGCTCAAACGTTTTTTGAGGTATTTTTTTGACAGAAGAGGTGTTTTCCTACTTATGCGTCCAAAGAGTTTAGCTTAATTCAATCGCCTTCTCACTAATCTATTTAACGTTTATTTCACATTCTTCATTTATTTCATGCATAATCTGCGTTGATGACATTTTGCACTTTCGAACTATGGCTGTATCTATAGAACCTGTAGTGTTCCGTGCTTTTAGCTTTCTTTTTTTTATTTTCCTTTAAATAAATACAATTTGTCATTGCTAAACGAATCGCATTGTAGACCTTTATCTTGGAACATTTCATTATTTTGGCTATCTCTGCAGGATTTTTACCACTATTGTTCATTTCATACATAATTTTTCTTTTTTCCACTGTGCATTTTTTTTGATACTACATTTCCGTTTACTTTTTTCCTCTATTCATTTTGACACTGAACCAAAATCAATTAAAAAGAAGAATTTAATACACTTAATAATAGAACACACCAGTTGCAATGTTAAATTTATTCGCGAACAAATATACCGCTTACTGCAATTTGTGCTATTTCAATGTCCACGCCACATACTCTCGAAACTTACTAAAAATAACGCGTATGAAAACTTCTGAGTGATAACGGTAAAAAAATTTCTTAGAATTCTACTGTATGCTCGTGATAAACAGTAGCGTTCATCAAAGTTGGAATATTTGTCATTAATTTAAAAAAAAATTGTGTATCAAATCTTCTTACGAATTTGTGTTATTTGTATGTCAAAGGCTGTATAATCATTAAATTTCTAAATGCATATAAGTACATTGTTCTAAATAACGTTTAATTCTGTTCAGCAATAAATATAGTTTTTAATAATGTAGCCCAACATTTGAAACAAAATTATGCTTTTTTGAAGAGAGGTTTGACTCGAAATCTCTTGTAATTTGGTATTTAATTGTACCATCTTTAGGTTGGCTTTTTAAAAAAAAAGATTACCGAGATGTTAAATGCAACTAATTATTTTTCAACCCAGAAATTTTCAAGCCCGAACACGTTTAGTGAAGTTTTGGTTAAAATTAATATGTCCATTGAATTCGGTTGATCGTTGTTAAAGTAAAGAGGACATCTTTCCTAGCTGGCCTACATCATATTGTAGCAGTACGTTGCAAAACCTAACGGGGATTCTTTTTGTAAACACACTCATTTAGTGTGTACTGTGTCTACCTCCTATCTTTTATTGTATATTGTGGATAAGAATGGTCATCCTTTGTACAAAAGACTGCGTGTCCTGCGTATCATAGTCTTATTTTGATTTGTATTCCTCATATATGTTTACAGCGTTAATAGGTCCCTTCGAAGAAAGTCTCACCCTCAACAGTGGTTTTGAACAAACCACCACCTCGTGTACCTTTGGTCTTGAAATGGGGAGGCTCAGACCTACCTCAAGTCGCTAACATTATTAAACTGTTGCGCCACGAAAAATAGTGCTCACTGATTAAAATAAGAACAGAACAATGGTATCCGACATGAAATTTGAATAGTAGTTAATTGCTAGGTACTATTTTCCTTACTTATATTCGTAATAAAACATGGTTTGCCTAAAATATTGCGTCTGCTCAGTAATATACATACAAAGGACTTTTGCATCTTTCCTTAGTTTAGTCGTCCTTGTGGTGTGGAAAGCCCTAGCATAGTGCGACTTAGATTCATTCTTCAGCTGATCTCAGCATTTCTTTGACTTAGCTCCCTAGACATACCTCCTATCCCGCTTTCTTGGTAAGAATGAAAGGATGTTTGTTACATCCTGTGCATGCCCAAACGGTTTGGCGGGCGTTGACGTTTCCATCACAGATTTTTTGATTTGTAGGCTGGATTTTACCGATTTTATGCTGGTAAGACGGAAAACGCCTGTTCCCGTTAAACATGATTTTCATGTGATTGACGGAAGTGCTCAATTCTGGAGCTCCATGAAGATTTGAGATTTGCCGACAAGCGTGCACAATAATATTGCAATGTGGTACCTGGTTTTATCAAGAACATTCAGTTTTCATGCTAGTGGACCCAAAACTCTGCTTTTCATGACGTTTTAAGTGATGGATGCCATACTTTTGCTCAATATATAAACCAATACGTCGTATGGATGGGTCTTCTAAACGTGGTGCCAGAATAAACTTTCGTGGCTTCAGCTCACGAAGCAATTTATAGTTGAATTTCCTAAGAAAAAGTTTCGCAAGCTCCGTCACTATGTTTTGAACAAAGGTTTATCCTCTGAAAATTTTACAAAACGTCTAGAGACCGCTGGTTCGCTAACTTTCGTGAGGATTCACTGGAATCAGAATACAAATCCAACAATAAAGAGAAAAACAATAGAACAATAAAGAGAAGATTAAACGCCTGAAATACCCAAAATATGACACTTTGCGAATGAAGTATTGAAAATGTGGGCAAATTTGTGTATCTAGGCACCATAATAACTAGAACGGCTAATGAAAGAGACGGACTACGCCGAAGAATATAGCTTGCAAATAAAATCGTTTGTTCTGTCCTGACGATCATGAAGACCGGCTGTACTGGCGAACACTAGTAGGAAAACCGATGAAACGCTGATCTTTCTCTGGCGAAGACAGATTACCTCTGAAAACTTGGAGGATGCGGTAAGTGGACTTTGACAGTTGGAGGCACTTGTTGCAGGAAGTGGAGGCCCGAGAATGGCTGTAGTCCTGAGAAGAAGAAGAAAAGTTAAGGCGAAGATTAGTCCTGCTCTACGTATAAGGTCTGATTCAAACAGAAGAGAGGACTTGTCTGCTCAACAACTTGGTTAGGTAGGATTCAGTCTCATAATACTTTGACTGGTTCGCCGGTCTCAGATTGTGTATAACTAGTGCGCTTCGTCTTCCGTTGAGCTCACACCACCATCATCAGGCTGATTGGAGGGAATTGCGTTTTCCTTGCTTCCCGCGGGCCTTTGGAGGCTTGGTTTTAACGGTCTCTTTTTCTCTAGCACCCCAATCAAAATGAATGTCACCAACTCAGACACTTTGCGGCATGCTGATGCAATCTAAGTGCCATTCGCCTCTGCTCCTCTGGTAACTATTTTCTAGTATTTTTCACTATTTAATGCTCTCATGAAGTTCGCTTAGAAATATTTTTTTTGATATCGTAAGAAATTTAATATTCTGACAGTTATTTCCCAAAAAGATTTGCTTAACTATAATTTTCTTTCAATCACAATCACAATCATCCTTTTATGTGCTAAATTACAAATATCCTTTTATACCGTAAATTATTTTTCCTTATCAATTCGTTACAATCACCTCCAAGCGCGTGTTAAGCCCGAATTTGCTTATCCAACAGTCAAACTTATAAAACAATCTCAGATGCTACCATGGGTTAAAAATTATTTAAACAATTCTATAAGATTAAATCCTTTCCATATTATCTAAAACCAGCTGCAAACTTCCAGTTGAACATGTTGCAGCATCTCCAACACTTTCTGTGAATATAGCCGTTCGTGATCCCACTAAACATTCCATGCACGTCCTTTACAACTTGTAACAATTTTTATGTTGTGCTTCATATTAGCACCATTCATACCAAGCTGTACTTACACAAGTTTCATTTAACCATTGGAAGGAACTACAACATTTTATCAGTAGACATACCTCGTTCAGTAAAGTAGCTTGTCTACGGGCAGTCCGTACGATAAATCCTTTTTTTAAGTATTTCCTATCAACGACCGTAGTCTCCTTGTTTGTTGGTTCACATTATTTGTCTTTCTATGACTAACGTAGAAATAATGATGAAGAAGAAGGAGTTGTTGGAGTGCGAGATTTCTTGTAATCGACATGAAGTCAACGACAATGGTTTGTGGGGATACGGAACGATATTTGGCTGGGACTGTCTCCTGTCTGGGAATCACGCACAAAAGCCACGAGTTCAATGGTAAATTTTATTGCAAAACAGTGAAAAACTAGTTTAAGTGTTCTCCGGAAGTCACAAGAAAAAAATATGCATGGAAGAATAACAAGGAAAACATTTTATTACATGGTCACTGAATTTTTGATGTTCAGTCTGCCCACTGTTACTTAAGCAAGGAATATGATGTTGAACGGAAAGAAGGACAATCATTTTCCCTTTGGTTAGCTTTTCGTCGGGAGCGTGAATGGAATTATCAAGGGAGAACGTCTGTGAATTAAATAAGAATTCAAGAATATTTTCTCCATGTATTTTAACAATTTGTAACCATTGAATTTATGTTTTATTAGCCACGAATGGGACTTGTTGAATTTATTTTCGAAACATTAAGGTACAAATTCAGGAGCGCAAAGGCCATGCTAAGTTGACCGAATACTGATGTCGCATCCGTGAAATTCTGATGAAAAATACTTTTTTCTGTGAAGGTTTGCTCAGGGGGATGTTTTTTGTTCTAAACCTGAGAGCATTCTCTGCTCGATGATTAATGAATATGTCGTCAATTTGTATCATAGGATTGTATCAAACATGATCCAGCTATGAGGGGAAATTTCATCACTCAAAGACATATGGATAATGGAGGCAATTCAGAAAAAATGGCAAAGTCAATATTTAGGGATAGCATTTTTGCATGCAGAAAGCGCTGTATTATTTCCTATATATTATTTGGCTAGATTATCGTTCCTGTTGTTAATGCAAGTTCAAAAAGTTTGGGTTGTTTGGAAGGATTAAAACCCTTTGTCTATATCCATTATTTATCAACTTCATCTCTTAATTATTAGTATTTACTTGGATTCCAACGAAATTGACACAAAGCTCGATCAAAGTTATTGTCATTGACCATTCCTAATCGTGACATTTTATCTGCATTGAAAAATTCTAATGATGATGCATTAAGTAACTTATTATCACTGTCAATAACAAGTTTTATCTTAATCGGTTCAGTAATCCTTGAACTATCGTCGATGAAACATCTCAATCTGAAGTGAAAAGAGAATTATGGAGTACGGCGCTCTTCATAAGCTCCTTACCAAGCAAGACAAGTCAGTTGAAAACATACTGGAAGGGATAGCCTCCATTTACGAGGAACTTGTCCGAGTAAAACCATCGTTTAGAAGTGGCCTGCTTGAAGACGAACCACGGCCAATCGGAGTGTACATTCGGAAGATGACTCGAAAAATCGAAAAAATAATGTTGCGGAGTGCTAGACCCGAGAAAGCTTAAACGGCTTTCAGAAATGGTAGCAGTAACGAATATGACAGACAGGTCAGCACTAGATGGGACTACCGAGAATGTTCAAATTACCTCAGAAACAACACAACGTTGAGTGTTCCGAGCGTTTTTGGAACTCAGTAGTGAAGTCAAAGATGGATACTGAACTCGATTTTTTTCTGAGAACGAAACTTCGGCTCATCCTTGTAAACTTGATTCCCAACCCTATGCAGTGGAATAAAAACGGTAAATTGCTAGCCTAGAAGTTTAAGATGTCACAGCCACCTGGTAAAATCACGGTGGCAGTTTTTTCGGGCTCAGAAGGGTACATTTCCGCTGATTGCAAAGATAAAGCCCTTACCATAATAGGAATTTACTATGCTTCATTCATAGAGAAGTTCCAAGAATTTGTCAAGGAAAACAGAACAGGCACATCGACCAAATATGTCCTCCTTTTACATGACATTGCGCCTGTTTACTAGAGCTGTGCTGTGTTGGTTGACTTACATAAGGTGGGTTTTATTAATTTTAGCTTATCCTGTAGAGGGTACGATTGTCACTTATTCCTTTAGCTGGCCATACACCCGAAGTACTTCACCTTGAACACCTTATACCGTTGGGCTCAATCATGAGGTCCTGAAAAGATGTTGGTGGGATGCATCAAGTATCTCTTCACTACACTGAGATACGATTGCAATTAGAAGCTCGATCTTAAACGAGCCTTTAATGAGACTTTGAGAACAGCAAATGGTATTCTAGTTTTCTAAACGAAGACTTGTATAAGCCTAGATTAGTCTGGTATAAGCCAGACTTCTGACTCTGTGGAGGGATTGTAGTTACCGGTCGTAAGACGTCTCTCTACTCTAGCTCAAGATTAACTTTGAACAGGTTGTGTTACTACAAATCAAGAAACATCATCAGTTTTTGCTTCTGGTGCAAGGGGCAGATAGCATTGGCTCTCAAATATGCGTTATAAAATTGACCCGCCCATTCTAGATTTTCTAGTTGTTTTGCGGGGTAGACTTCAAGCTGGTCTAGAATAAAACTGAATTTCGTTCAATTCGTTGCTCTGCCGACCCAAGCATTTATTTTAATTTTTTCTTAATATCATCTTACTTCATAGTATTTGGAGCTTTTCCGAAAACATACGTCAAAGATAATTTTTGGCAGGCGCGAAATTTAGTTTTTCCTTGTACAGATTGAGATCTCTGAATGATGAAGTTCCGAAAGAATGCTTTTTTGAGTAGACAAATATGTCCTTTTATTTGCTTGAGCTTATTTATATGTTTTGAGGGGCTTACTTTTAAGAAACACAAAGCTTAAAAAATTCCAAAATTATGGTTTTCTATTTTTATCCTTTATCTTATAAGCGTTGGTTTCCTTAGTTGAGTCATCTGTTTTGTGAAATTTGATTTGATTCCACGAAAATTTGATCTTATCAAATTTTGATAGCTCCCCTGAATCATTGATAGATCGGGACATTATGCTGGTCTCAATTGCATTGGCTACCCGTGGTAGAGCCTTTTTCGGTAGAATTACAGTCGGTAGAGTCAAAGTTTCATAAAACTGGTCTAGATCCTTTATGCATTCCAGTCAAGTAGCAACTTGACATTACATATATTGTTCCTCGATCAACGTCACCGTAAATTTATTTCTAGTAAAGCAAAATTTGATGTCTCAGATGACGATTCAAATTGTGTGTGTGTTAAATGTTTGTTAGACCTTAAAAATTGTTAAAAGTTGTTCTTAAAATATATTTGACCTTATAAATATAGTTGTCAGTGGTGTAGTCAATCTTTCACATCCAAGTGTGCATTCAAACTTTTTAATTTAAAGATTCATCAAATGTAGAGAGTAGTCAGATTCCCTTGTAGTTCCCATTATTCGTCTTTTTTCGAGTAAATGTGGCATACAAACTTTACCCACCATTTTATCTGGCCTCACTTTTTGTTTTTAAATGCTAACGACCAAATGGTAGAACGGAGGGCTTAAGCCCCGCCTATTTTGAAGGGTTTGCGCAGGGATAGCAACTATGGCCGGTACTTTTTCGGACTTTAATGGCTGTGATATTTGATTTCAGTTGGCTCAATTTTTGACTTGTATTTTTCAGAATATGTATTATTTGGTGACTAACGAGTCACAAATTAATCTCTGGTTGAAGTAGAATATCCATCCCTTTTTCAATAATTCTTAGGTACTTATGATACCTTCACTAGTATCCAGGCAATCGGCTTAATTTTTTTCCTTATAGTATAAGTGCTCATATATGGATTTCATAACTAAGGTAGAATGTTTGTTAAATTAAACAGGAAGTAAGCCCCTCATCGTATTGAAATTCTTATTTTATTATCCACCGCTCTCCGTATGTGTCCTTGTATAATTCACATACCGATTTTGGCTGTGTGCCATCTTCGTTGTGTGTTTCATTCAATAAGACTTGCATAAAATAACTTCGTACTCTTTATTTTACAATGAGTTATGATCTCTTAGTTATTTTTAACCATTTATTATGATGGAGTTGACTGTGTATAGTTGGAGCCTGAATGTTTCGAAATGTAAAATTTCCTCGCTCTTTATCAGTCTTTCTTCATTGATGTATTTTGTAAAGTTTGCAAGTCCTTTTGTTGCTTTTTAATTCCTTCGGAAATGCTCTAATGGCTGTAAAATCCTTTGTAGTAAAGCAGCTTTTCCTTTACCCATAACAGTGGCCATTCAAGCATATAATGTTTCCTTACTCATAACATGCATTTCTTGAAAATACGACACCTCCCAGAGACTTACATTATTAGTGTCATCCCCTACGTTAGTTTCTCACTTTGCAATCATCAACAACATAAATAAAATTCTCTACGCGGCAATATACATTCCTTGTCTCGATAAAACCTTATGAAAGGATACCTAACTTAACGTTTTCAAACAGAATATGCTGGTCTTGATATGATTCCACATAGTGTCGCCGCTTATACGTGGAGAATCGCGTAGTACACCGACGAAACAAAAAAAAAAAATTATATGCAATCTGGTGGGAGTCCCACGACTATTTGCATAGAATGTTATTTATGGGTGGATTCATTCACGAGTCCCTTATCTGATATTGAATTTACTATAGTTGCTAGTCGCCATTCACGTCACTTGCAAAAATATTTTAAGTCAAAACACTATTTCAATTTAACGTATGCATATGACATCATTTTGAGAGCTCATAAAAATGGCGCGAGGGGGTTGCCGAGTCAAAATGAGACCTCAATAAATCAATATGCCATATTGATTAAACAGGAGAATTCAGAGGTTTGATGGCGTAAAACTTTTAAATTAGAATAAAAATAAATTAAATTCACTTGACGCCATTGGTCTACTCTCGGCAAAATGCTAAGGAACTTTATCTTTCTTTTTTGAAAATTTCCACTCAAATAAATTACAGAAAATAGAACAAACGAAAATCGACGGAAGCGATAAGAAAAATATCTTTTGCTGCTCGAGCTGCAGATTTAGATCTAGCAAGTAAACAAGTATGTGTATATTGTAGCAGCACGTGACAACACCTCAATGAACTGCTCACCTCACCTTGGCCATGATTTATTCCAATCAAAGCACCAAATCAAAATGCTTTCGATGAAATCGAGGTCAATTCGCATGAATTGCTATCGGAAATCTGTGAAGAAGACATAGAAATAATGTGACGACCATGTTCCATTGCTCTTGCTTCGATAGTTTCTGCAGACATATACCAGAGTTTATTATGTAAGTGTGGATGTGTTGGTTTGAGGGAATGAAGAATGTTTCCACAAAGGAAACTCAATGTGGAAAAAAAACAACAACAACAACAACCAGATAAAATGTTTCATTAGACAGAATGTGTCAAGTGAATAATAAATGGTTCTATTGTAGATTCCTTCGAGTAGTCGTTTTTAAAGTAGGATACACACTACATATTAAACGTACGTTGCTCTGTTTGATGCAAGGATAGTGTTTTAACATCGTATGATAAATGAATTTGGATTTATTATGCATAGTGTTACATCAATTTGCTTGAAATTTTTTTAAATATTTGAAATTTTCATCAATATCAAATGGAGCTTCATGACAGACTTCTTCGTTCAATGTTGGAAAAGGATGGTCCAAGGATGTGCTGCAATCATAGCAAAATCAACAGACAAAGTAGAGTTGTCCTGGTATTATTTCATCATTTTGTGTTTATTTTTAAAATCCTCATTAATAATACAGCAGAATTAAAATTTTTATGTTTGATTCTCTGAGTCAGGTGCATTTCACTTCCAATTTGCTTTTGATTACCAGACATAAAACAATCAGCTTAATTTAGTTTCTCTTCAATTTTCCTTAATAGTTTCCATCACTTATTATCATAGACATTTGAAAAAACTTATTGGATCAATTAAATTCAATCGATTTCATCGCCCCGTTGCATTTGTAACAAAATATACTCCCACTAAGCGTTAGTTTTTAAAAATCTAGAGAAATCACTATCTCCTCTTCTAACAACGTAAAAATTACCATGGTCGGAAAACCTTCCTGTAAACCAAATCGCCTACAGCCAAGCAGGTAGGTACTTGGTTATAAATTGGAAAAGAACTAGAGGAAAAATATAAATTTGTTTAACAATTACTGTTTAAGGACAAATCTATGAAACCCAGAAAATTTACTTTAACATCTACCACCTTGACTTACCTATAGCAAGAAAGACAGTAACATTCAGGATAAAACCATTCAGTTAAAATACGATGGTATACATCTATCCTTTAAAAAAATAATAGAAAATATATGCGTTCCTCACCAAGACACATGTAGAATGCCCCGGTAAATCCCCTAGGAATATGATGAGCTAGTTAAATCAAATCAAAAATCGGAAAAAAATCTCTTGCTTCATGGACATCGACAGTACATATGCCCCAATCATTCGGATCCTTTTAATCATCACCGAAAATAGTCCCAGTTCTACCAAAAATATCGCAATATTTTAGGACTCCTTCAAAAGCAGGAGAGAAACAAGCTGAAACATCAGTCCTCCCCTAAAGTTGGAAAATTCCTCAACAAAAGCCTGAAAATAAAATTAACTCGTTACAAACGAAGCAAATAGTCAGTGCTAAAACAAATAAAGGAGCAAAGAATACAAGGAATAATGTCTGAAAATTTGGTTAAACTTTTACTTGGAAAAATATAGCAAAGTACTCCTTGAAAAACAACTGAATCGACTCGAAACTACAATCAACACAATGACAGAGAGAATTACCGTTTCAAAGTATTGCATGGCTACCATGTCTAGGATCAAACGTCATAAACAAAATTAAGTGATGTTACAAAGAAATTTATAAAATAAATAAAAACTAGTCACTCAAAAAGTTCACAACAAATCCAGATAACAAAAGGCGAACATTTCCGAGACAGGCAAATGTAATAAGTGACAGGTGTGACGCACGGCACCATCCACCTATTGACCTGTACTAGGTTCAACAACGCAAGAGAAGTAGATCCTTGCTTTGAATTCTTTTATTCAGATAATGCAAGCCACCTCTGGCAGCTGAGAATATTCCCAGAGTAAACTCAGAGGGGGCTTTAAAAACTGCTCATAATCATATCCTTTTCCAGATCAAATCATAATCTCAAATTAATACTACCAACCTAAGCTCAGAGACGAAGTTATGACATTAATTCCAAGTCTAGTCCGGCCAGAAAAACGCCTAAAGCCGTAAAACAACAACAAGGAGCCAAAAGAGGCCAAAAAAACAATAAATATAGGTATAAATAAAAAAAAATCACAAAAAGATTGTCAAACCTGGTCTCATTACATACAAGGAGGAGACGGGTCTATATGCAGTGTCAGTGAGTTTGATGAAGTTTCATTGAATATAGATTCATGTTAATTGATTTGAATATCACAGTTGATACAGTTGGATACAGCTGAACTCTCAATTATCAAACGAACTTATTTTTGGGAATTCCAAAACTTTAACAAAATTACTCCTTAGTCTTATCTTTTGTGCATGTCCCTCTTTTCGATCGTTTTGTGTTTCTTTTGAATCTTTTATCTTGTATCTTTTATCTTTCCAGATATTATATGAATCTTTTATCTATTTTCTTTGATCTATTGTTTGCTTGTTGTGTATCTTTTGAGACAAGCTGAATGATAAGGATATGATAATTCGCCAAGGTATAACAGACTATCTCTGTGGACGGTGCTTTGATTTGTGTTAGAGCTGTCATATCGGGTTGACAGGACCATGTCATTACATAGTTTTACTTAGAGTCACTTCATTTTCAGACCTGATTGCAGAAGCTGGTTTCGAGGTAGTCCCAAATTATCTTCGTCATCATTCTAAAGATACTACAAAGCCACTGAACCCGCTGTTGCCGAGCTCAAATCATAGATTGATGAGGCTGTAGTTTGACAATCGAGTTGCAAGTTAAAATTTCGTTACTACTGATTGAACAACAACCGAGGCGCTCCTCTGTAGCGGGGGCTATTTGACCCCCAGACTAGAGGTGGCATATTTTACTCAAAACAGTATTATTTTTTTAGGTTTTCAGACGAATTAGCTAGGAGTAAGCCTTAAAATTTGACAATATTTTCGGGGCTAAGCCGGTCAAGGAATCATGTAAAACAATATCTGTTAAAAACTACCATTGAAAATATACTTCCAAAACATACATATAAATACACTTGGAAGCTTCTATAAAGCTATCACAAAGCTGTCGTTAAGTTGCTCTAAAGCTCCTGCCTTTATTTATTCTCAAAAACTCAATGCGATGACGAAGCCGTAAAATGAGGATGGTTTGGCTATCCACGATGAAATTACCAAGCGTAAAGCTGTTTATCGTATAAATCACTAAGTAAATAAGATATAAATCACTGAGAAAAAGTCTAATAATATTTGAAGAAACAATACTTTTAAGGATGGTATTAACAATAACTCTTGACACATATGACCGTAATGACTCATAAAGCGTTAAAAACTGGAAGAGTTCACTTTTTTATAAGCTATGGAAAATCGTAATTAGCTCCAAAGGCAAACGATATTCGGAGTTTATCACTCCTTTTTCAATGATAAGACACTGTTCTCTGTATTCTGTTGAATATTTTGAACAGTAACTTAGTGCAAGAAAAAACACTGCAGGTATACGCATTTTTGGTAAGACCTGTGTGTTGTGTGTCAATGTGATGAAGACATTGACATGGATGGAGACATTGACGAAGATGGAAGCAAGATGCACGTTCAGGTATTGATTCAGGATGCATGAGGATTCCATGCTGGACCTATATGCCTTCCATGAAAAGTGTACGCCATAGAGATTTTAGATCTTATAGACGAGTTATAGGTTCGATATACCACATTATACAACTGCGGAAGCTAAGTTTGATTGGTCATGTACAGTGAATAGTTAAGACCGAATGTCAAAACAAGGCATACGCTTGGATTACTGCGAGAAAATCGTTTTTCGTGGCAATCCGGTATCAAAACTGAGCATTCCATTAAAGATACATTAAAGATACTGTGGTAATAGTAGTAGTAGTAGTAGTAGTAGTAGTAGTAGTAGTAGTAGTAGTAGTATTAGTAGTAGTAGTAGTTCTCGTGTTCACCGTAAACATCAGAAACGCTTTTAAATCCGCTGAATAAACTGGAAGCCCACGAACAATCGATACAAATCCCAATAAATGTGGCGCGGATCCATCGGAGTTACCTGAAGGATCGAGGTGGCATCTATGGTGCAATGGTAGGTCGGCAGAAGATGTTAGTCATTTAATGTGTTCTACAGTATCACTTCAGTCTAGACCAGTGTAACATCCTTAACAACAGGCAACATCCTTAAAGACTGAGGCTTGAATTGCCATAGCCTTTGCCATTGCCAGTTAAAGCCGTGAGAAGGGAGATGGGTGTCTACACATTGTGTATCTACTCATGGACTTTGTCTTGTACTGAAAGAACCCAAGCCAGTAGTTGTGAAAAGAATCTTTACAATAAGAACGGTGAGCGACGAGCATATATTGGTTGAGACGAAGCAATGTGTTACTTAACTTACTGACAGACTATAAGCTTAGTTTTGCGAAACCAATTAAGGCAATCTCTGAAAAGACTGAGTTTTGGTTATGACTCGCCTGATGGTCAACGCAGGGGCCGAATTCAACAAGAGGGCGGTTCCTGATCTTTGACGCCGCTTTGAAAACGCCGCTCGCATAAAGGAGTGTCGAAGAAAAGTAGGACGGCTGGCTCAGAGTGAAGAGTTATTGCTGGAAATTTAACCAGCACTACAAACTGTTTCTAAGTAAGCAGTGTTGATAATCTCAGGAATGATATCCGTGTACCCTCTTGCGAGATAGCGTAAGACAATCTATCTGGAATCTACCTCCAATGACAGATCTTGCTAGTCATCAATTTTCCTGAAAATGTTAGCTCAAGCCGTGTGGCTGGCTCATCTACGATTTCAGGCCCTAGTCCAGTCGCAAACATGATGAGACTGACATTTAACTGACCCAGCAGTTGTCCTTTGGTTTACCGAGCCCAGAGTGGTAAGTTTTTTTTAGGTTGCATAATATCGATAATACTCAACAATCCAATGGAATATTTTTTCACTGATGGAGTTGTTTTAAAAAATTTTGTTTCTGATACTCGAACGATTTCGGCCAGTTACCTTTGATCTGGCAAGTGCCTGGATTTTTACAGCTTTTCTAACTCGTTACGTTTTTCTGATATGGTCCGATGTGTGATGATAGTTGTCACGAAGATTCGATGCAAAGAAATTTGATGCAGTCTGAGGACTAGACCTGACAAAATGTAAGGCGATAACTGAATAAATGATGGCCTGGATGTAAGCTGATGTGCAAGAGAATTAAGAATGAGAAGTATGAAAGAAATGATGCTCATAATGAAGCGATGTACCGTATAATCAATATTGAAAGAATAATGAAGCATATAGACTTGTACTGTAGGGCTTGGGGCCACGCAAGGGGGGGGGGCAAAAAGCCTGAGCTGCGGCTTATTCCATTCAACCTTTGCGGGGATATCGTCCCCACGTACCTGAGGTTTTGAGGAATCAGTCCCGTGTGTCTGGAGCCAAAACTGGGGGGTTTTCTCGGACATTAAGAGATCGCAACCTGATTAGAGGTTTATATAATAAAGGTTTATATAAACTAAAAAATAAGGTTTATATTTTATATGACAGGTTCCCGCACACGGTCAGGAGCCTATCCTGATTGAAACGTGGTGGTGTTCGGGAATCTAGAGAGCTTAAATAAAGATTAGGATCCAGAACGGAAACTTGTTTCAGATCTCTGGGGTGGTGTTTGTCACATTGTTTCAACTCTGTCTGTGAAGACCGTGAAATTAACCTTTAACGGAAGGTGTCCATGCACAACACTTCCTCTTTTTTCGCATCGATTGTGTATACAATAGAGTCCTTACTTAATTGAAGATATTAAGTCTCCTCTATACTATGATATTATGAAGGCCAGAGTCACCATTAACAACTAACCTGTCTACAGAAATTTCTGTCTCTTGGTAGATATCTTGCTGATAGACCTGTTTGTTCGTCGAAGTCCTGAAATTGTCGATCCGTGAAACATTGGGAAGTATTCCAAGAGAGAGTCACTCATCTAGAGTCCATTTTGATGAAGTATTAGTATCTCCCTAATCAATCCTCCTTTCGAACTATGTGACCTTTCCTCGTGCAATGCATCCTGTAATCCTTGTTTGCTTGCATTTAAGAGTGGTGTCGTGGTCAATTAAATTTTATAGTTTTTTGTCTTTAATAAGGCAGAAGTCAATAAAGAAGTTTCCCTCATTTCCGTAACTGTCCCTCCTTCTTTTTATTCGTCAAAGCCTCGAATTGAAGTAAAACCTAGTTCTTCTTTTTCTTTTTCCGTCAACATCTAGTATTGTAGTTTTGGGTGGTTGGGCCAGTACCGGAAGAAAGTTTCCGCGAACGGACCGTTGTCTACTGAGTGTTGTTTTCTTAGGAATTCGCGTGTCACAACCGAATAACACTCGCGACAGCTCAGTAAACCATTTTTGAGAACATAAGATCACAAATTTCTGCAACTGCTAGCAGTTGTTTCTTCAAAAGAGCACCTTGAAGCGAGTTGAGTTTTATGAAAGTTTAAATTTTGTGTATTTTCTCGCGAAAATTATAAATAATAAACCTAATAGTTTAGTTTATCGCAATAATGACAACTGATCTTGTCTAATTCACAAGAACGTGTCCTTGTTGAAAGTCTTATTTTGTTGCTACCGTTTCTATTCGAGTCATGCCCATTGAGAATGAAATCATACCTAATTACTCGTTACGAAAACTTGGCTAATGGCATTTTATAACCTTCCATAACATATCGTTTGATCTTCATAACCGCGTTAAATGTTGGATTCAAATTAAATAATAAGTAATTAGCTGATGTAATTGCAGCTAATAATCAAGCTTAATTGAAGCTTCTATTAAATTTTATATCGTTTGGAATAAATCATAATAGATCCTTAATTTATTTCACTGATTCTCGGAATAATTATATCTTTTTATTTATAGTTGTCATCACTGACTTCCTTCCAAGAAAATAAATTCTTTATTGCTGCATACATTATTCGAATAAAGGATAATCACGAAGAAATTTATTCTAGCCTTACTCGATTTGCATAAACATTATCCTGCTTGTGGGTTTAGTTCGTCGCCACCTGCAGGATTTGTTGAAGTAAGTTTATCCTTCATTGACAATCGTCAACTGTTTTCGCTTTTTCTAATGAACTGAGAAATCTTATTCCAATTTATGCTCATGAATATTGTAATTCCAGAAATAGCATAACCATATCAGGAATGTGATAACATAGTTGAAAAGGGTGGCGACAAGTCATTGCACCGAACTAAGTGAATACGTTGCCAACTTTCAGTCGATACGTTTCACGCTTTTTCTAATTAAAAACGAATTAATTCTATCAGCTAAGCAAAATTCTATGTACTGGCATGTATATATTATTGTCCTGCATATAAAACACCCCATTTTGTGGCACATGAAAATTCAATCCCAAGAAACTAGGACGTGGAGCTAGAACTCTCCGAACTAGGGACGGACATCATCATTTTGTGTAGAAAGCGTCAGGTGCGTTTATTTTCATATCGAAGGCAGCGTTTCGAATTACCATCAAATAGGTCATTAGTAAGCGTTTCACATCACACCACGCATTTACCTACAAGAGCAGATACGAAAGTTCACACTAATTATCGCTATGTTTGATATATGACACCGCAACAGGATTACAACCGCGTGCGACTGGGAGTTATGCGAAAATTTTCACACCATTTATCGCTGAGCAACGAATTGATTAGGACGTGCATGCTTGTCAATTTTATCAAAATTATAGGTTTAAACCGTATGTTATTACATCAAAGGGAATTACCTGAATTTATGGTAGGTTTTCTTGGAAATTTTCGTATGTAAATCATTCGAAAAGTTCTACTTTTCGGAACGCGTGGCTTAAATTTTATCTATTTTTAAATTTATGCGTTGAACTGAGAGCTCTTTCAAGTTTGAAGCTTTACTTCCAGCTATTTCTTTGGGACCAGCTTCAAATTTCAGACAAAAACAAAAGTCCAATAAATTTTGTTGAAATCAGCGCCATTCAGGACAATGTTGGGAATCCAAAAAAATGATTACAAAGGAACATCATGCATATCGTAACCATGGTGGAGAGTCCAGAAATGTCATACTTCAACATTTCCTCAAACGAAACTGAAGCAACTAAAATGCACTTACATAAACTTCTTTGGAACTTCAAGGAGCAACTAAGAAGCTTTACTGCATAGACTTTTTCTTCCTTTAGTTTTGTTACAACCAAAGTAACTGACCCACCTTGGAATTAACTACGTACAGGGAATGTTCAGAATTACTCTCGACGGTGTTCAATATTAAGGAGTTTCACATCATAACGCTCGTTATCGAAAAATTACTCTTGCATTTAAAGTTTTTCATGGCTCGTCGGCAAAAATTTATTTAATGTATTGATTTTCTCCGCCATGTATTTAAGTCTCGTATTTTCGGGATTTCCTCGCCAAGCAGAATATTATTTCCTTCGCATTTTATTCTCTATGGATTACTTGCAAATGTGTCAAATACTCGCATGTGGGACGATGTTAACATACAAATAAAGTTACCGCTAAATTATATACGCTCCATTGCGTAGATTCAACGTTCTGAAAATTATATATACATTTAGCATGGATGGGTACAAAAGCATAAACATTTACAACTCATCAATTTTGAAAGTAAGTTGAGATGTTAACATTCATTGCAAATCAATGCACAAAACGGAGTGACCTTATGAACTGCTCAATCATTCATCAATGACCAGGATTTTTTTTTAATAGTGGGAGATTTGTGAATGATATGATAAATTTTATTTATCTTTTCCTTGCAGCTTAAAAATGGGCATGTCGTTGGAATAAATCAAAAGAAAATTTCCATCTTTGTTTTCTTAATGGCAGACTTGATGGCTTCCAGTTCCAATGCAAACTAAAATGGAGTTCAATGCTTACGCGTGTGTGACATGAGTGTGAAACATCTTGAGAATGTCTAAATGACTACAATGACTTCTGTTAAATTGTTATAAAATCCTCGCATATGTTGTTGGATATGTCAAAATTAATGATGTGGAAAAAAGTGTATAGTAGGTACAAAATATTTGAATACTTAAGGCTCGTCTCACTTTCTTCCTAGTTGCTCTGAATTATCGACTGTCGTTTGGAAGTGGTGGTAAATCGCTTCGTCACGTGTCTAGCAAGCAATTAATTGGATGATGTCCTGGTACTATTAATGCGAAAACGTCTAAAATATGTTAATTGTTTCTACCAGTTAATTAAATGCGTTAGATGTAAAATTCATATTTTTACTCCTTCCAATTTACGAGTTGGAGTCAGTTTTTAAATAATGTTAATATTATCTTTTAGATCCTTATACGGTTGGCAAGTGCTATCGGTTTGTCCAAGATGCTCGGGGGGTCCTGACAGCTTGAAAAAGTCATACTAAAGCATCAATAGACGTCGGCCATTATTGGATCTCATTTCTAGCACTCTAGTTCCCTCACTTCTATCCCACTACGGATAGGAAATCCCCGATCTGAAGAAGTCTAGAATTGTAGGCGCTGTAGGAACATGGAGTCTAGGTGAAAATTATCTGTCAAATAATTCCAGGCTAGGTTCTCAGGTTGACAAGGAAGGTCCTACTATTAAGGTTTTACTATCTAACATTATCTTACTCACTGTCAAGGAGCCGAACACACAGGGCGAAAGCAGCACTTTTCCCTTATTATCATCACAAGAAAAGAAAGAAAATAAATTCCAGAGTTAGATAAATCGGTGTACACTTCAAACCGTATTCACAATTTTCTGCGTGATTTTTATATTTCTGGAATTTTATCTGGGTAAAATACCGTTATTCTATATTAGAAAGAATTTAAAGATATGACTATAAATACTAATAAACACCCTTAAAAGTCCCTTTCGAAAAGGATATCACTTAAGCTTTAATTTCGATTATTTTTATTGCTGTATTGCAGACGTAGGTTAAAAAATGTCCTTACTATACCACATCTTCCAATCAACCTTGTATATAGCACCAAAACGAGGTCGTTTGTTTTGCATTTAGTCTGCCGCATATGCATACTTTCATGAGTACAGTTCTCGATTGTCATCCTTATCATCTGCCTAGCAATAGATCAATATAGAGTAAGTAGTTCTAAATTGCCACCCTTGTCATCTGTCTAGAAACCCTCTTCAATTATCTTAGAAATCTATGATTGAAACCTGTTTGTGCAATCAGACTATTCCTCTGAGCTTCTGTCTGATGGTACGAGGACGTCTGGAAACCCCAAAAATTTTCGCTAACCACCATTTTATATTTGATCGTGGCAGGATGTGGCACAGCACTATGATTTTATTGAAAGAATTAAAAGTACAAAAAAAAAAAGGAATTCCCAGCTCTCGGAATTCTTGGTGTTTTAGAAACAATTGGCCGAGGAAAAAATTTACTTCCCTCTGCTTCGAGCAATCTATGGCTGATGGAATAGAAACAGAGCAAAGCTTGTTGAAAATGTAATGTAAATCGAGATTATTCTCAAAGGCAAGAGTACTGCAGCTCAATTACCAGAAGTTGTCTGCCAGGCTTGATGGTGTCATTTAAAATTTAATGTCTTGGTCCATAACTTTCGGATTCGGTTGTAGTCAGGCCAGACCCGAGCCCCGGAATCCAAGAACCGTGAGCGCTAATCATAAGTAGCTTTTTTGACAACCAAGTTTAGAGAGTGTGAATGCAACTTGTTTCGGAAATCACAGCCCTGGAGGTGTCGTACCATAACAAGTAGCTGGTGAGCTTTAGGCAGCTGAAGTATAGGTAGATGCGGTATCGTATTGAATCTCAAGTGGTAGACCATTGGATGTTATCATATGAGATGTCTCCTGGCTGATATTTCATCACTTTTATCCCTTTCTCGTAAAGACTCAAAAGAGGTGTTTTCCAGCACGAATGAAAGAATCATTCCTCCATGTTACTAGCATGAGTTTATTAGTTTGATCAACATGAAGCCCAGGTGCGTTTGAGAATTTTATTTGGTTATTATAGGTTTCCATAGAATTTCGTTTCTTTTCTTGCTGCCTTATGATCTATAAAATGTCGTTTCTTTCTCTTCCTTCCGTCTCGCTGGAGAAGATATTTCTATAATCTGAAGGCGTAGCAACACGAGGATTAGCCCGAAGTAATGTGTCTTACGGTTCCAGACTAGGTCCTTAGGTTGACAGGGGAGGTTTTCAGAGGGTGGTAGTGAGTAGAAGCATCGCGCGTTCTTATTTTCCTTGGATCCTTCACAACTTTGCAATCTGCTGATTTTATTTCACTTCAATTTTTCGATTCAATTCATCATCTGTTCATCGTAACAGTTCTTCCATGCAGTGTTCAAAATATTGGATCCTAAATTTTTCCGACTGTCCTTACTCAAAAGTAATGACAGCCTTCAGTGTATCCACGTTTAGAAAGTTGCAAATTTTATTGCGAATAAGAGTAATTTTATATGCTCGGGGTGTTTGTTGGCTTATAATAAATTTCAATCTTCAATAATGGCGTTGAACCCTTTTATCAGTAGATCTAAGAATTGGAACTGCTTATTCCTTTCTCCTTTGACTGAGACGCCTGCATACTAGGGAATTAATAAGATTAAGATTAACCTTAAGATCGAACTATACCAGTTTAGTCCCGTTCTTGTGACTCCCAATGCCTTTACCTCGGTTTTGACAGAATATTTTGCCATTGGTTCCCAGTTTTTGTAACTCTTAATGAAATCCTTTAGTTAATTTTGATGATGGCGCGTTCATTTATGTCAAATCTTTCTTATTGCCCAAACTTTCTTGCCGATATTCAGTCGCACATTTGGTCTTTGATAGCACCGGGATTCGATTTTCAAATGTTTTTTTTTTCACATGAAATCTATGCATACTATGTGCACATTTTCCACTGTTTCCTTAATAATCCGGTAATGTTCCGGTTTGAAAGATTGGGTTTTTTACGGGTGACCTGAATTTTCGTCCTTGATGTTTGTTTTTTTCTTTTCTTTTTCAAATCAACTTGTACTTTATCCACCAATTGGTCATACTTTCCTTTCTCCCCAGTTCCTCGTTTTCTACCTTTGGGTATTTTTGGACAATTTTCCGATAATCCCTCTTATCACTGAATATTTTCTCACTGATTCCCAATTTTTTTGTTACTTTTATGGAAACCATTCTGCCAAATTTGATGTTGGTGCGTTCACTTTTTCCCAAACATTCTAATTGTCCAAACGTTCTTGTTGATTTTCAGTTCGACATCTGATCCTCGCTAAGTAGCATCGGATTTTCATTGTAAAGTTCTTCATTTTTTATAAGAAAGCTTCGAAAGATTGAATCTAGTATAATCCAGGTCCTGTTTGAGTTCCACATACGCTTCGTAACTTGATTTTTCAAATACAACTTTGTCATACTTTCCTTTGTCTACCTTTGCCAGTTCGTTTTGCTTAGCCGCTCTCAGGTAAAATAGAGGCTTATCTTTAAGTCACATCCAGGGTTTCTTTCCTTTTTCCATCTTTTCATTTTATCGTTTACTGAACCCTAATTTTTCAAATATTGGCCATTTTTCGGAATTGGGGTTGCTTTTTTCATTTCGAAAATACTTAACCGTTGCCCCAGGCTCTGCTAACTTTTTCTCTGTTCTTCTTTCTCGGTTCTTCTTTCTCTGCCTAAACTAAGTACAGGGTGGTACAAAAGCTTCTGACATTCGACATGAAAAACCAAACACTATTTGGGTTTGGTCAACAAACTATCGTCTATAATCTAAAATTTAAATGCTAATATTCTAATAATACTCTCAAACTAATACACTAAAATTTAAATTTAAATACGATTAAATACTATAATCGGCAAAAAACTATCGTCAAAAATTTTGACAGCCACTCTAAATTTTTCTATAGCGTCAACGTACTAATTGACATCCATAAAGAGTGAAAATAGCAATTTTAACGAGAAAACGAAAATAAAAAACTTGATTTCAAAAATGTATAACGATTCAACGCATGCATTGATTGAGGTATTGCAAATGCAGAATGCTTAGGATCAGCAAGAACACCGTGAAGAAATGGCGCAATAGACCAGAAGTGGAGGGGGGGGGGGGTGAACAGTGACCAAATGGCTTAACAGCTCTCTGGCAGCGGCTAAAAACGTGTTGAAGCCAATCGTTTAGCCGATATATTTGGTCCACCAACTCGATCCGGAAAGCCTTCAGACAACGCAAGAAACTGCTACTTTCCACGGCGAAAGTTTTAGTCCTGCTGAGTTTCTGCCAAATCTCCAAATCAAAAAAAAATCTCGGACTTACTGATGTTAATGCCCATGATGCAAGGCTGTATGCACACATCCTTCTTACGGACGAGGTGTACATTCATCCGCATACAATCCCCCTTTCACAGAATAAGATGGTAAGAACCAGCTACCACGCTAATAATGCAGATTCCGAAATTCGACTTAAAAATCATGGTGGGAGGAGCAGCCGTGAAGAAAGCTGGGAAAAAACTTCAGTAAGGAGTGGCTGCTAATGCACAAAAAATAGACATGGAGAAAATTCTCCCTGTTTTTTGTAATGTTTTAGTTATCGCTACCAGTTCAAGGACGAAAAGGATCTAATTTTAATGCAGGATGGCGGCAAGACGCATACCGCTTCAAAGCTTATGAGGCGATTTTTGAACATAGTTCTAATGTCTGGATTGATTGACCTATTTTAGTTATTATGTATATATATATATTTTTATTGACTGGGACAACTGAAGGGCGGAGATCAGTAGCGAAACCGAGGAAGCTCTGTTCTGACTCTGTTGACGAAGACAGTCCATTGCTGCTCGGATTTCTTAATTGGAGGACGCGGTCAATGGACGTTGACAGTTGGATACGGTTGTTGCAGGAAGCGGAGGCCTGAGAGGGGCTGTGGTGCTTTAAGGACATAGAACAAGAAGCTCACGAAAGGCGATATACTTCGAATTACATTGAATTTTTAAAAATCTTTTCGCAATCTATAATATTTTTGTTTGATTTTTACATGCAATTGTAACAAAATTTTCTCAAAGATAACGATTGTTGTGTGATGAATTTTCGTGAAAACCGATCTATACTTAATAAAGTTAACATTGCTTGCATTTTGAATTATTTTTGCTACAAATTCTTTTGTTCTGTTGAATTAAAAATGTGCGTAAGATGTACAAATAATACTATAAGGGTTTGCTGTATACTTTTTAAATTATGTTTACATCCTTGTTGGACAATTCATATCGGTAGCCAGAGTGCTTCTGAATAAATCACATTTAAGATTTCAAAACAACTTAGAAGTTTTTTGGTTTTATTTGAGAGTTACTGAATGTTCAATATTTTTTTTAAGAATTTAGGAGTGGTTCGGAAATATGTATGGAAACAACACATGAAATCCTTATAGAAGAAATCATTTCAGTCATACGTTATAGGTGAAGAAGTTAGTTTCGTTCAACATTTTGAGTTGGTTTTTATAATACTTTGAGCCGCCTACCCACAAATACAAAATGTTACTGTTAACACATGCAAAGGGAAAATACCAAAAAAGGAAATTCAATTTAAAAGTGTTTATTTTCATTCCAATGTCCTTCCAATATGATACGAAACTGTCAATTGAATCTTCTCGAGGAAATTTGATATTCATGTGTGTTAGACGTTCTCGTAGTGTTGCATGACAACTTTCTAGATTAATAGTGTTTCAATTGTACCAAGCACGTACTTTTATTTGCCCTTCATATAAACAACCCTTCTAAGTTTTCAAATTCCAATTCGCCATTCCTTACATCCAGACCGACGATACAATTTTAATTTTCGATATGTTTGCTGTAGTTATTAGTTCAGTGAGAAATTCTATTTGCGTGGGTAAACCCTGCAACACTGTGATGCAACGATGACATATCCTTTCATCGTCTGAAGGACAAATAAACATATTCTTCGAAAAGCATTTGCACCCATCACGGCAAGGATGCATGCACACACTCGGGATGAATTTCGTGTATCATGCTGGACAATAAATTTTTCAGGCGACAAGATAAACTCCCACGTAAATTTTTGATAAGGGGAATGATAATCTTATACCTAATCTAGTCAGGATGGAAGCTTCGTTTAATAACTTAAAGATTGAGTTCGGAGAATGACTGTGTAAAGTCAGATATTAGGGAGCCGACGCCATTATTTCAAGAACTAAACGCAAATTTGACTTGACGTATTGAAATTAGCTATTAATGAAGTTACAAAGTTTTCGTCATCGATACGTAACCTAATAAGGAAACACCTGGAAACTTTCTAATGCAAAATGTTGAAGAAGTCAAACATCAAAGATGTTACACCAAATACGATATGATGCGAGGAGGTGGACCGCGAATCTGATTATAGATTCACTTCGCGGATCAGGAATCTATCAAACTCACAGGAAAACTCTCAAAAAAAAGGAAATATTTATAGCATCCCTAAACGCTGCTACATCTCAAACGACACTGGGCCTTGTCACCAAACATTCATCTCCCACCTAAACAAAAAGGCATTGGTACGTGCGTTCCAATGAAATAAAGATTGATTGAGGTCATTTTGCAACGAGACCCAAAACCTATCAAATGCGTAAAATTTTTTCGAATGTCTTCTTTCACATAATATATCTTTGTAATTGATTTCCACTACATCTGTTTGCCGTGTGATCAACTAAGAAAACAATTTACTTACGATTGCCCTCTCAACGGAACATCCATATCCTTCGGGCCGAGCGTATTGAGAGGGCGAGTCAAGAACTTCTTGACTTTGTGCGAATGTTTACGTAGACACGTAAAGTTGACGATAATCCTGCGGAGGATTTGCCGAGCTGAGAGGACTGACTTTGTCGACGAGTTGCTGCAGTGGGAGGTTGATTGTTAATGATACCAATATTTACATTATCATAGATTATCAGGTTTTTCTGAAATTGAATTTTGATTTTGTTAACGGAAGTGATTGTATTGAAAGTGACGCGCAGTGCCTATGCTCCTAAATATAGACAGGCTCGGGGGGCGGAAAAGATCCGAGTTCACCTGACGAGGACATGATGCGAATGTTAAGTAATATTACGTTCGACGAGAATTTGATGAGGCGTTAAAAAATTCAATATTTGACCAGATATCAATGGTATACTTAGTTACATGTACGAGTCCGTCAGGATCATAAATAAAAGTTTGATTGCCGTGTAATAACCGCAGTGACGTTAGATCCATGGTCCTTATCATAACATTTTGTGAAATGAACACACAAAAAAAAAAAAATAGAAAAAGAAAGAATTCTTGACGTTGAGATCAAACCACTTAAGAAGTAAATCCAAATGCTCCATGGATTTTTCTAAAGTTATATAAATGCGATTGGAATCTTTCACCCGCAAAAGATTACAGGATGATAAATGCTTCGGCCGAAATGCGAATCGAACTTATCTTTAAAGAAGATAGACTTAAGGGAGGAACAATGTGTGTGTGTGTATGTGTATGCGTGTGGAGTTAACATATGTTTAAGGCCGAGTATTAGGTTTATTGCTCTTAAAGATATTCATCTGCTTGGTAAAAATTCAAATAGGACACGGATTTACATATAAAAATCGCTTTGCAGCTAAGCACGGATGGATGACTTGATGATTTCCATGAAATATGCAATTATCCGTCCGAGAAATGAAGATTTTCAGGAAATAGAATTTTATGCGGAATCATCATTCACAGAATTGAATATGCCTTACGCACATAAATCAAACACTTGCTCTTTAGGATGTTATTGATGGAGTTATTGTAACCCATCGTATTTGATGAGATGCTCTAAAATAAACCCTTTTATTGAAATTGTGGTCAAAGACTGTGTTTTCGATATTTTACCAGTTGTTTTTTGTCGGAAAGACTCGTAACGCTCTTAGTATATGTGTTACGTTTTATATACTAGGTGCATTCAAATGTAAACAAGCGTTTTGCTTCCCAGGATATAAAAAGCGTGGTGAAGTTTGGCGAAGCGTTGGAAAGGGTCGGGGTGGATTCCATCTAGATGAGTCGAGGCGAAACTGGCGGCTTGAACGGTTTCTTTAGTTATCCTCAAAATGAGTGATAGAGAACTTCTTCGGTTGTGCAACGCATTACAATAAAGCTTGTAACGAAGGAAGGCGTTAAGACAGCTAAAATTCGGGATCGGTTAAGTGAACAGCTCGGAGAGAATGCATTTTCATGGCCTCGAATGAAAGCCTGGTGTGCCAACTTCAAAGAAGGGCGTTAGTGAGTGGAAAATATGAGCCACCGAAGGCATCCCAGCTCCAGCATTACGTCTGACAATTTTGCGGCTGTTTGCGAACTTATTGCAAGACATCATCGCGCTTTTGTAGCTGACATCAATAAGGAAACCGAAATCAGCGTTGGAAGTGTACATGGCATCGCCCGAGACCAACTTGAATTTTGAAATGTCTCGGGGAGCTGGATTCCACATCTGCTAACCCAAGCACACAAATTTTTGAAATGTTAAGCATTGTGAAGTGCAATGAAACATTTGTTCACCAATTTATTGGGTGTGGTAATAAGTTTCGTCCATTGGTAGACAGATGTCCTTACAGACACTATTTTATATAAAGCGTGAACACCGTTTTTTCTCGGGTTGAAAATGTCGATTTTCATACCGAAAAAGTAGCATTTGCAGGAAGGATTAATTCACTATTTGATTCTCAAGAAAAGTGCCGCGGAAACTTATCGTATAATGCTCAATGTTTGCGGTAATCATCTGAGACGACTTGCAGTGATTGGTTTCGGCGTTTTAAAAATGGTGATTTTGACGTGACTGATAATGATCGAGAAGGGACACCGAAAAAGTTTCAAGATGCACTACGGGAAGCCTAGAAGAATTATCGCAAGAGTTAAATGTTGACAGATCTACCGTCGATAAGGGCTTGCACGCCATGGGAACGATCCAAAAAGCTGGGACTTGGGTGCCACATCAACTGAGAGAGAGGAAAATCGAACGGCGTTTGGTGCCGAGCGAGATGGTTCTTCAACGGCAAAAAAGGGTTTCATGCATAGAATTGACAGACAGGGGATGAGAAATGGATATACTACGACTACCATTGGTGACCGAAACATTGGGTAATGCGAGGTGAATCAGGTCCATCGACGCCAAAACGGAATATTCACACTTCGAATGTCATGTTGTGCATCTGGTGGGACCATCTAATAAGAACTCCTGAAACCATCTGAAACAATTACTGGGCGTGTGTACTGATGGCAACTTATCCGCCTGAATCGAGCTCTGTAGAAAAAATGGCCAGAACAAGCTGATGACAAACTGATTTTGCTGAATGACCATACAAGGCCACACGTAGTCAAGCTGGTCAAAAAATATTTGGAAGGTGTGAATTGGAAAATCTTGTCCCACCCGCCGTATGCCTCAGACATTGCTCCTGCTGATTTCCATTTGTTCTGCTCCATCCAGTCGGCCGCACTGGAGAACGATTTGCTTCTTATGAAGGCATAAAAAATGTTTCGATAACTGGATCGAATGGAAGACTAGGGAGTTTTTCCGCCGAGGAATCCATCTACTTTCAGAAAGATGCGAGATGATCATAGCTTCAAACGGTGGATACTTTGAATGATGTGACTGTATTTTTTAATGTTGAAATAAACTAAAAACTTTGTCGAAAAAATGGCGGAAACTCATTCCTATACCCAATACAATCAAATCGAAAAGGAATGGAAGAAGATAAAACGAAGCGGATCGAAAAAAGAGGAAGAAGAAATTGGGAGCAAGGTCCATTAAATATAAAAAAAAACGTGTTTCAGTCGGGAAAGTTACATCAAAGGTATCTTAAGATTCTCAAGGAGTTTTACTACTACCGATTAAACAATACTGTTTACAATTGGGCCCTTCTTGGTCAGATTTGAGCCACATATTAGTTCGAAAGACGTCGTCTGTACATTTGTTTCCTGTTGCATCTGTATGGCAATGCCAGACCGCAAACTGAAGCTCTAACAATGCAATAGACTGTGTTTTAATACCCTACCTACACCCCCGACATATCACTATGTGATGTCCAGAAGGGGATGCACGGAGGACACCGTTTCGGAAACAACCACCAGTTTCAACAATTTGTGCGCTGTTCGCTGGATATCCGGCTGAAGTCATCCTTTGAAGACGGTATGAAAAATCTACTTCGTCGAAGGGAATAATGTACTTGTAAGCAGTTTATCTATAAAGTGTATTTTCTTCTTGAATGTAAAATAAACTTGTTTTATAAAAAGCTTGTTTGTATTTGAATGTATATAAAAATTTATGTGTATAATATATGTGTTACCCATATTAGCTTAAAGTAAAAATAGGCACTCAACTCGGCGAAAGTCAAAATGCTTTTGAATTATTGCTTAAATAAGATCGTGTGGCATTGGAACCGCTACCAAATAGATAAATACAACTTACTGTGGAAACGTATACCAGTTTTATTCCAAAAATATCGAGATTTTATTTAAATTTTCGCATAAAAACATCCGAACGCCTTTTATCGGGTATCAATACCAACTAAAAGCTTTGAGCAACTCCCGCCTTGCCGTAGGTTGTCTCGATACGCCTAAACCTGCACAAAGTGTTATTTTGCTTACTTAGACTTTTTGTGTTTGTCGGATTTGTTTATTGGTTTAATCGACATAAAGAATTGATCAACGAATTTGAAAAAAGAGCTCGAAATCAATTGTTTCCACCAATATTTGATGAATTCGGAGAGAAGTGTGGCAGCATAGCAAACTTCATACATGCGGTTTAAGTATTCTCGTACGTCAGTTAGCAGCCATTCATTCTGTGGCCAACCTTCGAACACAATGACATTAAAAACGTCGTGCGTGTGTGACATGTGATTAAAGGAGATCGTCGGTCGACAATTCGCGAACTAGAAAGTGATCTTGAAATACCTAAAAACAATGTACGGGGACTTTAAATGGAGAATATAGGGAAAAATTCGAAAGAACTTATTCATTTATACTCCCAATCATCCAAAGATAACAAACAGAATAGAAATATCGTTTAGGAAATCACTCAGTATAACTTGGAAATCGTTATCAATGATGGAAATGTTCTCAAGAAGTTCATTAGTCTTACAAAAATAAAGCCACATTTTTCACGTCGAAGCATTCTGAACTGCCAGGGCCATAAAATCATGTTAAATTTAATTATGGAAGTGTTTTTTCAATTATTAAAGTGTTGTGTTTCACGAATATTCTACAAGTGACCAATGGTAGAGAAGGCATCACACCGTATAGCTTTGTCAGCCTCCATATAGCCCTGACAAAGCTTTTTGCAACTTTTAACTCTTCCCTAAATCAAAAACGTCGCCCAAAAGGACATTATGCCAGGATAAAAAGATAGTCAAAACTCATGCGGCGAATAAAAGATCGAAAGATGACACGAGGTACTGAACATTTAAGGTTACAAAAATTGACATTTTAGCCAAAAATGGTTGAACGCGGATCGTATAAGTAACTTTCGTAAAAAGAGGGATGAAAACAACTATACCGGTACATGGTACAGTATGAGGGGTCAGTATGTGCCCTCTGTGCTGGTATTTGTAACAAAGAAACTGGGTCCAAAATTAATCTTGTAAGATGGATTGATTGCATGTAAGGAGTAGGGCCAGTCTTTCTTCAAAGATTTGTTGTGCCACCGCCGCTATGTTCCCTCAACAGCAGTTCGATGTTTCCAAGAAAAGGAATGATCTGCTTTGGCTCCAAGAATACCGATTCCTCGTAGACCAGTCACCTTGGAGTCTCTTTTTCAGCGGAACTTTATAGTGTGGTAGGTGTAAAGTTCTTATTAAAGTTTGCTTTATAGTGTGAAAACTGATGCTCAACGGGGCATCTAGATCTTGGAGTATATGTAGTAACATTCAGTGGTTGACTACGGAAGATTATCCCTTCTTAGCTTAGTAAGTTTGTGGAATTCTTCAGGGCAGCATTTGAACGATTAGTTTTGTTGTTGTCTGGTTCAGAATGAAGACCACACCCAAAATACTGGTATCATATTTAGGGGTCGATGACATAGCATCAGAATTTTGCGCTTCCCTCAACATATTACCCATCGACCTTAGGCTCTTAATGTTATAACATGTAGCATGTGTTATGTCAATCAAGTTACAGCGTGACAACGCAGTAATTCAAGAATGGTATTCACGCCGCGGGATGCCGGGGAAATTTTGGGGAGAAACTTTAATACAGCCATCATCAACAGCTGTGAATGGCTTCCGGAAATCAGACAATCGGGAATATGATTTGACTGTTTTTACCGAAGCAGATTTTGATCCCTCCTTAACGATAGGTAACCCGGGTAACTGAAGGACCTGAAGGACCAACTACAGGTATGGTTGCTAGAAGATTAGATGATAGAATCACAATTACGTTATGTATATATATCGGCAAGCTTCACAACTTTGAGGACTGCATCCAATGAACCAGTAATAGATATTCCTTTCCCATCCAGCAATGTAGTTGCAACCACAACGGACACATTTTGTGTATTCTCGTTACTAAAGAAATCCCAAAAATAATTTTCTGATGCCTCGGGTAGACTTCAATTTGGACATACTTCCAATTATTTTCTCAGCTTTTTTGACAGCATCTGCAAGTCTTTCACATTGAATGCAGGACTTAGGTTCAAGATTCTAAGTCATGGAATTGAACGGTGTCACTTATGAAACTACAGATCAAAATCACAAGTGTTACGAACGGTGTCACTTATGAAACTACAGATCAAAATCACAAGTGTTACTATACCCAATGGGGAACTTGCCCCTATATTGACGTTGGAAGCAAGATGTTGTTGTTCATTCAACAGTTTGGAGATTGATAAAAGGCCATAATCGCCACAGCAATCATACCAAAGCAAAACAGCCAAACGAATTCTGAGAACTCTTCTTGTTTTTATTTGTCTGATTCCTTTTTTGAGTGACATGTGCATGGCATATTTTGTCTGGCAATAACAGGCGTATTTTAGTGTTGTGCTGATCCTGAGAGTAAAGAAGAGCCTGCGAATTTCCCGTGCGAGTTTTGTTGAGTTCGTACCTCTGTTTTGTTTTAAATTCATTTCCTGTCTCCTTCCTTTCTCCCCTAATTGTATGAATAAGCTACTTTGAATGGATATGGATGCTTATGGATAGAGATTTTGGTGATTGAGTTTAGAGATGACTCATCTTCCAGTTTTGTTTTGCAATTCACTACCGCATTTACAGGCTCATCAGTAGGATAGCACTGTATTGACAAGTTTTTTCAGAGGAAAGTGAGTGTGAGAATTAACGCTCTAGTAAAGATATGATTCCTTTTTCTTTGCAGGAGCTTCACGATTTGTTGATTGATTGATTGATTTGAACAAGGAAAACTAATTCATTGTGAAAGTCGAAACCAGTTAGAATAGTTGCAGTAGGACATGAACCGAATACATCCTTTTCCATCACTATCATTATAAACTTACGGAAAAGCCATTAACTAAATTTTCCATTCTCCGCCCCGCATGGTATCGAAGAAATTGATTGGAAACTAGTTTTGAGGTATACTACATATTTCCACGTTTGCATTTTCTTCAATATTGTTGAATTAGATAAGAATTTTCCGCCTGAATCCTTCTTTCAGTTTGAATCTGCTTAGATTAAATTCAAAATAAAATTTTACACTCAATCGCTTATTTCCTTTGTGATGAACAAAACAATTCAAAACTAGGAGCAAATCAATCAATTCTACATACGGTGGGTTGAAACCGTTGAAATCAGAATGTTCAACGCCTTGTTACGCATGAAAAAGGATGAGTTGGCGTAAAAAAGTTCAGGCCATTTTTCCGACAGAAATTGTTTAAAATTACATTCCGAGAATCATTTATGTGTTTCGCAACGTGCAATAAAGTCTACATTTTTATGAGCACTATAAATTTAGGGACAGCCTTTAAGTATCCAAGGCGATACATCAGCTCGAACATCTTGAATTCCAAAAAAAAAGATGGTGTGTTTGCATAACACAAAAAAACAACCAATACATGCTCTATGAAAAACCAGCATGATACTAGCACATGAAAGCGTTTGTTACTATACATTTTCTATAAAATACCCCCAGAATTGATCAATCCTTGACCTCTTGTCTAATCGACTCGACTTTCACTGATTTTCAGCGTGTACATTAGTCAGTCCTTTAAGATTTTATATCCCTTTCCCTTCGCTCTGAGTCGAGAAATAGGCAATTCACCCTAGACTGGACTGGATGATGGACCATTAAGTTCATTGGAACAACTTCAAACAAATATTTATGGAGACTACCCGATGTTAAACATCAAATCATCTTTACACCCTTTTCGATCATACTCGCCCCCTCTCCTAATTGAGTGTCTAATAGTTGGAAAGAATAGGAAGGCGAATGCAAAAAAATATGCACAAGGCATCTCGCCCGCAGAAGCTTTTACACAGAAATTAGATGAATAATTGATCAAAGCTATTGTGTAATTGGCTAAAATAAGGATTGAAATGATAAAATCCTTGCTCTCGAGGCATTTACGCAGATTCATACCACTGTTATTTCTCAACACTGCCAACAATTCCAAGTCGAATCCAAGTGTGAGTGTATACTTATCCTGGCGCAAGCATTAACATTTTGTAATATTTTAAGGCAGGACGAATAAACGTTATATGGGCTTTAAATAAAGGCCTGTATGTCTGCGAGATGAGGATGTGTAGCTGCGAACGGTTTTAACACAATAAGAAACTCATTTATATCTTAAACGCCAATGGAAATTCGAATTTCGTCAGTGAATGTTGAAATATGTGTAAAAGAAGAAAATTTATTCTTTCAAGTCAAAATGGAATGGAATGCTTGGCGTAATAAAGCATAAAGTTGATAGAGGATAGACATGTAGAAAGTTAATATGTGAACGAATATTTTTGTAAAAAAAAAAAACGTTTCGGAAGAGTTACGCAGTTAGAGCAATATTAGACTTTACATTTTATTGCGACTTGGTAAAATTAACTGCAATGACACCAGAAAGTCAGATACGTTTGGGATACTTTTGCGTTAAGGTATGCCACAAAATTGGAGATGATAGGATTAGTGACAGGCTTTAACTTAAGATAAATATAGCTGTACGATTTGACTCTGGTATCCATTATACGAGTAAATGAATTGACTCCTACGGTTTTCGTAAATAACGAGTCTGAATTCTGCATTACAAATAGGTGCCATTGCTAATGGAATTGGATTTTGTGTTTCGTTTTATTAATAGTTGAGCTGAAATGCTATTTTTCAATAAATAATAAAGGATCCTCAATAATATGTTGCATGTTTTATTTGGTTACAATTTCTGAAGCTTGAAAAATTGGCGTGACTTATTTATATTCTGTATTGTTATGTTCTTAACCATTTTTGTTAACTATATTGGGAAATTATCCATAATACCATCATCTACAATACAAAAAAATTTCTTTGAATTCGAAAAAATCAGTAAGTCTCAAGGCTTCCCCAAATAACTGGTTTATCAAGGATCCCACTCATGCGAACCAGGGAAAACGTGGGAAAACTTCGCAAACTATTCTCAATCTGTTTGGTTGGATTAAAATCACTTAATTTCAATGCTTCGTGCCTAAAAGGAAAACTCTGATGCACCACAAGGTAGCCATCTACGTCATCTTGTTATTAGTAATTTCAAAGTGGATATTTTTGAAATGATGTTGTTTGATCTTCATCTTTTCTATACCGACGACTTCCAACTCCATTTCAAAATCAAAGCCATGTTAAAGCCGGTCACAAAGATGCATCATAACTTAAAAGCAAACTTAGGTTTCTTGAAAAATGCTCGAAAGTCAACTTAATTTATCTGAAAATTTCAAAATGATAGGTAATAGGTTGGCGACCAAACACTCATGACTATGACCTTAGCCATAAATTTAACTAAGGGAAGAGCTGATATATCGTAGAACTCAGCGTCATTTCGGACAAAAAACTATGCTCAAATTCAAATTATGGTGAAATTCTCTGAAGAGACAGTAAGATCCTTGATTTCATCGAGCGAAAATACTTAATTTGAAAGGCATTATTTGTTTCCTAAGGATGACTTTTTATTGAATATGACTTCTACAATAAGTATCCTGTCTTTGGTGTTAGTAAACACAGGATTGAGGAGGATTTTAGGGATTTTATTGTATAAAACAGTTCGTCCTTCTTTGTGTTAAGTTCACCATATCATTACTCAGTGTCCACTGCGCTCCAAAAATTTGCAGATCCCAAAGCCCTTTTATTGTTTAATCTCAATCCTTTAAAAGTCATTTATTTTATTAAGGATACAATAAGGTTTTTAAACTAATTATAATCAGAAGGATTGTTGGATTCAGTATTATACGATCAGTTTCATCTGACGCTTACCTAGATTTTTGCGGTGATTTCTAGCCAATGCCTTACTTACTGCTATTGCTAATGTGTTGAAAGGTGTTTGAAGTGGGGTTTTGTTACTATTGTAATGTTAACTGCTAGACACTTTCTGAACGTCTGTTATTTTTTCTCATTTTGTTAAAAACGTTTAAAGTTCAAATCAACAAAACAATACGAACGGATACCCAAAAGAAACAAAATTTAATTTTCTAAAAGTTTTGCATTAAATTTTCTAACAAAAAACGTTCATTTTGGAACTATTATCAAGCACTTGTCAAATTTTTTCACTGCTCAAAAAAGTCTCAAATTCATCTTTGGTAAGATAGTAAATATGGGTAATTTTTGGTCAAAAATCGGCACCATGAAATGGCTTTGTGTGCAAGGGCTTTAGTATGGTATAGAAAAACTAGTTGTTTGACAATCATTAATCCAACCCCCTTCCAAAATCTTGCGAAATCTTTTCAAAACTCCTAAGTTGATAGCGTGGTCCAAAATCTGGTGAAATATTTTCAAAACTTCCAAAAGGATAGCTTGGGTCTGACCACTGTCCACTGAACTGTCTGACCATGCGGAAGAAACTCTCACTGGACAACATCGTCCACATCGAAAAATTAAATCAGGATTTTTTTTGGCTTTTGAGGTCACTTTACGAGCTTTTTTGGGATGAGGGGAATTCGAATTTGATAACAATTACCCCGTGGAGAAGGGTTGATTGTTGCTTTATTCAAGGGTCATAACCGTAGCACCATGATTTATCACTTGTCATAACCTTGGAACAAAAGTTTTTTGGATCATTCTGAAACTCTTTTTTCAGCAAAACATGTTACCGCGTGACCTTGTTTTTGTTCAAGGTTCAACAGTCAAGAATCCAATTAGGAAGACAGTCATTTTTACTCTCAAATCATTCTTTGAAATTTACTAAACTAAGCTCCAAGTCACTCCAGACAGTTTTGAAATATCTTCAATAATCTTTCGTCGATCTTCCAGGATGGTTTTGCAAATTTCGCAACATTTTCGTCAGCTCGGGCCGTAGACGGATAACCGGAGCAGGGTTTTCCCTTTTCCTGGAATCGGAAAATCCATCAACCACTGGATTCTTGCGAAAAGCACTTAGGCCATTTCATTGGCCTGACCATTGTTTCAACATTTCAAGAGTTTCTGTGCAAGTTTTTCCAAGCAAAAAGCAAAACTTTACGGACGTGCGCTAGTCACGAAAATTTGTTTCCGAATGCGACGAGAACCGAAAACCACTGTCACTAAAAAGTCGCACAAACTGAATGCAACATTCGTTAGTGGTGACGTTTGGCTAGTTGCTTGCCATATCATTTGGCGTTTCATGATTGTTGCACGATATTTCGACGTCATATTATTCTTTTTTTTTCAAAGCTTTTACTTTTCTGTATGTTATCAATTTTCGGTGGTTTATTATTATCTATATTTAGATATTTATCAATATCTAGATGAAATTCGTCACTTTCTTAAACAGATGTCAATGTCTATGTAAAGTTGCCAAAATTTTATAGAAAATGGTGAAGCCCAAATTAGCATTACTATATTAGTTCACTATTTTAGCATTTTGACAGACTTAACAACCTCTTCTTAGTTCGTGCACCCTTTCGTTATCCTCAGGACTTCTCTGTCCTGGGAAGCATGTTAGGTTCACTTTTTTCCGGTTAACTACAGTTTTGACTGCCGGCATGCAGCCCTGCTGTTGTTGGCCAGTTCGAATAAGTTTGTTTATACCATTCCATATTCCAGAGACCATTCTTTGGGCATGCATCCATCGGCATTATTTCTATCGCAACTATTGACGTAAACATTTTGAAAGCACATTTGATGGTCTTTCGCCCATTTGAGAACCACTAGCTTCAGCATTGTCCTGAAATTCTTTCAGCAGACCTTTTCTATACCAGCAGTAACGGTATGAACTACTTATGTACCAGCAGTAAGTTGAAGTACATTCTCAGTTTTTTTTTCTTACTTGGAGCGAATTTGTTTAACATTTTTAAGGCTACCTTAAAATGTCAGGAACAAGCTAAGTGTGTGTATCTTTATTTAACTAATTCCTGAAATAACCAATTGTAGATAAATGGTTCATGCATATATCAAAGTCCTGAAAATGCATTCTTAAAAGCCAACGGACTCAAGGCAATCAGCACATCAGACACAACCCTACTTGGGACACAAGAAGAACTTGCGACAGCAAAATCCAATTAACCCGTAAACAAAAGACAACTACAATTATTTAAATAATTTTTTTCTTTGTTTTTACTTATTTGCATCCATTTATCACAACTAACATCCTATTCCCACCACTAACTAACAAGACATCACAGCTACTCGCGTCCACTTAACACTGGATGGAAAGCTAATAACTATATCATTGCCCCTGACACAAACCTACATCATTTCTGCGAGCCAAAAGGATTTTTCACAACCAGTCTCAACTATTAGCAGCTTGGAAAATAATTTCCCTTCAGGATAACAATCAAGTCACGTTTCATATCGGTGATGATGATGCTACGCAGACTACCATAGTTGATAATTTTTGCTCAGAGATAATTTTCTTGTTAACAGGATTTGATTTTGTTGAATGGAGAAAGGAGAAAGTTTAGTATAGTAACAAGAGAATTGTTCCGCCCATGAGAAGGTTGAACAATTGTTATAAACGACAAACGACGTGATTTTATACTTTATCTGAATTTTTCTTTCTAATTTTTATGCAAAGGAGTCTGCTGGAGAATCTGGAAAGTTTTTCTTCCAATTAGTTCAAAAAGTTTTTTGTTTGGCCACGTAGTAATCCTTATTTTAAGAATGTTGTAGGTGGCGACCGTAAGTATAGATTCAAGTGTCAGAGTATTGGAATTTGTGAGTGTTTGATATAGGTAGCGTTGCAGACAGGGAAATACTTTTATTTTACGTTTAGATTATAGAATAGAGAAGCAAATTTATCAAGTCCTTACAAATCATTAATTTGAACACTGATGGAGATTTTCATGGCGCCTGTCTTGAGCATTGGGGTATGTCCTTAATTACGCCACATATTAAACAATTATTCTATCTTGCAAACATTTATTTTATTTGCTACTGATGTTTGATTTCGATAAACTTGTAAGCTAATTTGAACCATGTCTAATTTTTTTACGAATATTTTGAGCCTTTCAATTCAAACAGAATCTGCAATATCATAACCACAAATTGAAACCATCAACTCTGTTCCTCGAAATTCTAGAGGCATATCAACACTCTGCAGGACTTCTAAAGTTGTACAGATATTATAAAAAACTTAAACGAATCTCTTAGAATGGGAATCTTCGATTAAGCCTAAAACATAATTTGGAAATTGCTAGAATTCTAGCTCTAGAAAATCAACCACCGACCAACTGTTCAGGATCAAGAAAGTTCTGGAGAAATGCCTGGAATTTTTGATCGGTGGCCGCCAAACTTTCGGGTAGTTTCGACAAGCATCTGTATTAATCGAAACATACTGCACCTGTAACTTTGTGATCATGCAGAGGTCACGGAGCTGATGATTATGATTGAGAAACCTGTAGTAGGCGGGTCACAGGCTGATGGCTGAAGGATGGGAAAACTTAGATAGCTTTGATTGGATTCGATTAATGATGGTAGTGAATCGCTCATCGGAATTTTCAAGTGGAGGACGCGATCGATTGGCCGAGACTGTCGGAAAATTCATTGACAAGCGGTAGATTTCCCAGGTAGGCAGTACCAGAGCATGACAAGGACTGAATCAAAAATTGCTTTCTTTTCTGTGTAAAAAAATAAATAGCCAGTTATATGGCACAGATTTTGACCATTCTTAAAAATTATTAATTTGTATATTAGAACAAAAATGTCGAGTGGCTTTTTCGGTTTGATTTTCGGTAGACAGCACACACCAAATTCAAAACGTTGCAGGAGCACCATTAATAAGTTTTTGGGCTTCTTTCCCAACATCTTTGGAATTTTCATTAGACACTGGACCCAAAAGTTTGTAAAATGTCCTGAAAAAACATAAGCAACAGAATCAAACTGGCTATTCCTCTCAAAGCATCATTTTAAAACAGATAATAGTGATTGCGGTGCCAGGAGGTTTTGATTTAAGTATTGTGGTGCTTGCATGATAGTTCGATTCAAAACACTTGACAAAAAACGGAGGGTTGTAATATTTTGACAATGAATCACCCTTATGTCAATGAATTATTCTAATTTCACAGATACAAAAAAAGTGTGTCAACTTGGACTGCAGCAACGATAAATTGAAATAAGAACAAAAATGATTTTATTACAAAATACAAGAAACCCAATTGAGAGCTGGTGATCACATGTCCGTACTTATAATCTCCACATTAGAGGAACAGAAAAAGTTTTAAGTCAAAATATAATCTATATAAAAAAAATTTTTTTCTTGATTTAACTTAAGATTTTTATTTGGCTCACCTAAACACCTTAAACGCCTGTAGATGCTCAGTTTTTTCGATTACTTAGCAAAAACTAAGGCTTGAATTTCTAACACGCATCGTTCGACCAGAAACGGTGTTTTTAAGAGGTATAGAACTTTAAGTTGGCAACACCACAACATACTAAAATGGTGTGACAGCTGTCAAGCGTTTTAGGATTAGTTTGTTTCGTCATTTTATCATATGTAGTTTTACGCCTGAGTATTGTCTACAAATTGTGCCGATTTATTTCGAAAAATAACGGTTCTATTTGGAGAACTCATCTCACTGATAGCTGATATAATCGTTCATCAGAACAATTGATTCAATTAACCATAGATTTTTCGTACTCCAAGTCAACTTTCAATGATAATACGCACCCATTCAGATGTCGTACAATGCGTAATGAAGAACCCACAGCAGCTGTAGAGCGGTGTACCGATTATGATCCAAGAGATTCCAGTCAACATCTTGCTCAACAATTAAACTGGTTTCTATCCACATTATGTAAAATTTTTGATCTTGGATCAATGAAGATGAAGAGGATTTTGGTTTGCAGGCTTACAAAATCGAACTCGTGCAGCTATTGAAGTCGAATGATCACCGGGCATGGTGTATGGATCTCGAAAGCAAATTGCCATAGATTTCGAATTTCATAAGAATGTTTTGTTTTGCAATGAGGCTCATTTATGTTTTAATGTCTACGTCAATAAACAAAACTGCCTCATTTGGGGTAATGAACGACTACAAGACGTGTCAAAAGACCGTTACATGTGGAGAAAGGCACAGTTTAGTGTGCTTAATAGGCCGGTAGAGTCATTGGTCCACATGTCTCCAAAAATGTTGCTGGGAATAACATTACAGTCAATTCCGACCACTATAGAGTAATGATCAATGACTTTTTTGGTCCTAAATTGACTCGTCGTAATGCAAAGGCACTTTTGTTTTCAACAGCATGCCATGACATGCCATACAGCTCGTGCAATCATCAACGTATTGAAAGATGCATTTGATGAGTGCCTGATTTCTTGTTTTGGATTTTGGAAACTGGCGTACAAGATTTTGTATTTGAACAGAGCTAAACTATTATTTGTGGGGATACGTCAAATCACTTGTCTACACCAAGTCCAGCATACTTGACCATTTAGAAGATAACATTGGCCGCGTTATTGGTGAGATACCGTCCTAATTATTTGTTAGAGTAGTCGAAAATAGACTACTCTCAAGTAGCTTGAACTTCCTCTACACCAGTTGTGGTGTTCCTATGCCCCGAAATCATATCCGAAATCCGATAATTCCAATTCACTGGCAATTAAAACAATTTATGTGTATTTCATTACATTTGAAAGTTCAATTCCTCCTAAAATAACGCCGTCTATGAGCGGTACCTATATCAAGATAACTAACTTCTGGATCAGGATTACTTACATCAGTGGAGAACTTTTAGGGAGTGAACTGGGAGAAATTAGTGACAAGTGGACGGGGACTATAAATATTCTCCGCGAGAGCCTAAAATGTTGTGAGGTAGTCTGACTAAACGGAAGGAAACGAAGTCCGGAATAAAGGATTGCGCTATCAGCAAAGCTATCCTTTCCAGATAACCAGAAAATCGAAGAGTCTGTAACCACATGGAAAATGAATTAAGGCTAATTCTCTGTACTATAAGCCTTGTTCTACCTTCGGTTTACTGGAATCTCTTCTCAGGTGAGATGGGTAGGAGCAGGAGCGTAACCAAAATGGTGTTTCCACCACCTTTGGCGTCTCTAGTGGGAAAAGTTTGCATTTCTTTGTTGTAAGGATAGTCCGAATGTAATCTACCACCTAGTTCCATTGTCCAGCCGATTTAAAAATCCCTCCCATAAGGTTTTCCGGATGGATATCTCCCACTCTTTTGACAAGATAACTGCACTGTCCCATCTTCTGCGGGAAAAGCATATATGGCAGCCAGCATATGCCTCTTCAGTGCATAGTATGGAATCGAAACACCTTGCTGTACCGATTTTTTACGGGTAAGGCTGAAAACTATCGCGTCCTTTCATCACCTTAAATAGAAGTCAGTGTAATTATGCCTAAGACATCACATACTAACTATTACTATAATCAGTAAAGTTGTCTGCAATGCCTGCAACAGCAGTTCTGTCTTGTCTATAAGGTGTAGAAAGCATTACATGAGCGATAGTTGTTTTGGGCTGTCAGGAAATTTATTGGACGCACTGCATTAGGAAACACTATGGAGTGAATGATCCCAGGATGAGCTTCAATATCAAATAAAGTCGGTGAACAAGTTTGCACTACGGCGTGTTTCACACACTTTGAAAAATCATCACAGCCCAGAAGAACTTGCGGAGTCTTCGATCTTCATTCCTACAAAAAATAATAGCAGACGTAATGGCATTGTCCCGAGTGATTGTCCCGAAATTCTTAGCTAATATCGTTGGTCTATATAAGTCCTTTTGATAAATATTTTCGGGCAGAGTATTAAATTATTTTGACCATTTAAATTTTTGTTTAATTAATTATCGCATCTGACTTTGACGATTGCTTTGAGGACCGGGCCCAATTCGAGCCGAATTCAGTGTATTTTGGATGATAGGAGACAGAGGTTAGATTTTTGTTCCAGAAGAGATTAGAATGCTTTCAAATCTTTGAATCTTACGCCACCTATGCTCGTGAATTCTTTTAATAAGCATTACTCGTTGCAGCCACCTACAAACGAGGGTTAAACGATATTAATGGTTATTATACTTGAAACATTTGCAACATTTGCTAAAATATCCTCTCCTTAGTAAAGATGTGATATTTTTTGGCACGGATATCCTAAATAAAGATTTCCTTTTTGATGTTCCAATAAAGTCTTATCTAACGGTATTTAATACTGGGGAATTTATCCAAATGACATTACCTTCCTGTTCACTTAGTCCGAAACAGTATAAAGAGTTACTAATATTAAATTCTTTCCGTTTTATCTACTTCTGAGATGATTCCGAGAATCAAATTTGCGAAGAATTTTCAGAAAATTTCAGAACCTGAGAGAAATTGGAAAACAGACATTATGATAAAGATAGACGACAACAAATTCTTAATTAATATGTTCAACACCAAAGTAACTCGTGCGTCCTTCGTAAAAAAAGGAAATTCTTATAAAAACGCAACTTCAACTTGGAGGCTCATTGGATAATGTTGATAAGACACTGTATGGGTTGTGCGTATTTATAGAGAACAAAGAATTAAGACAAAGAACCATTTGCAAACACCACTGTAGGATTGCGTTTCGGTACGCAAGGAAATCCCACGCTTTCAATTCAATTTCGCTCAGCCACTCCTGTCTAGCAAACCCATTCCAAAATGACATAGACTGCTTCGAATTAAAAATGTCTACCTTTCCACATCACATATATTGATCCTCTTGAAACAAATTCTCATTTAATCAAATTGAAAAGATGCATATCTACTTGTACATTTAAAAAAAAAAAAACTATCTCACAGGATCTGTCACCATTTCTTTGCTGCTGCAAAGACGATCCTAGCAGAAAATTCATTTGGCCCCCGCCATATTCAGTAAACAAATTCACTTAAGTTGCTGACACATTCACATTCTTTTTGCACTATTCGGAAATAATTCGGATTATCTCTATCTTATGTATTCTAAGAAATCCGCCAAAGAGTACCGTCCTCTGTCATGCTCTCTTGTAAATTGAAATAAGAAACGAAGGAAAAAACCAAGATTTTGCATAATTGGTTGGAAAATGAACCAAGTACGAGTGGGTTTTATGTGTGACGACATTCAATGCCTTCGACTGCTCGAATGTGTAAAAGAAAATGCATTATTCATTTAGAGTGTATGCCAATACTGAAGAGTTCAAAAGGTCAACAATAATGAGAATTTAAATAGATTTCGTGATGATTATAGATGCAGTTTCAGTGAGTTAATGTTTGCTATGCAATTTCGCTCCTGTGCGTCGTGCGTAAGGATATTAAAAATGATAGAATCAGATTAACATTTTAAATGCAATTTGGCGAATGGTAGTCAAACGAAACATTAAAACATGTGAAAAAATTAGTCTCAGATCACCTGAAACTAAGATTGATTTGGAATCGAAATGGGAAGGACCCACATCCTTGTTGCGTAATAAGTGCTATGAAATAACGAGAGATCTACATTTGAAATAATGTTCAAATCACAAAGAATTTATTTCAAAGTAGAATATCCAAAAAAAAGAACGTTACACGTTGTATTGATATCAATCATAGTTATTTTCGAAGTTATTTCACATCTTTTTAAATTTCAGAATTGATGAAACATGGTCCTGGTGCAATTTTAGGTGGACAAGGAGAAAAGGAAAGCGTATACCCTTGTCTAAACATACCATCTGCAGGGCAGCTAGATTTGATTTTTCTCCCTGAAGTTTGGTATGAAATACGTTTCCAGTGAACCTGACGAGTGTTTGTACTCTTGAGGGTGCACAATTTAAAACATAGTGGTCTAGTATCCTTGCGGCTCGTTCAGCAATCTTCAACACTGGAGGTATATTCAAGTATGACACGTAGCTGTAGAGGTTCCATGCGCTGAGCTCCTATTCCAGCGTGCGTTTTGTATGAACACTTTCATAATCTGTTTGCGGAATGCAAGGTTTACCGGAGGCAAAGATCCCTTTTAGGGTTTTTATGGCTGCATTACTCATTCAGAAACTGTCAAAAAAAAGGAGTCACAGTCAAAGAAAATTTGCTACGGGAAATTAGATGAATTTCGTGCAGAAAGTTCTAATCGGGCAAAAAAATATCCTCTAACCAGTTTAAAACAAACGATTTGCATAAAATTTTGCCAAAGGCACTGGCGAAACCAGGATTTGTGAGTTTGACAACCATTTAAAGCAAGGTATTGAAGAATCTATTGTGTGATAGTTCCAAGTCGGCACGACCTGTCAAGCAGATCACAAGAGTAAAAGTTGACAAGCTCAAAGAAAAATCGGAACTTTACCCTTCTGCGCTGACTTAAGCTTCAAAATGAAAGTTGCATCCGTAAAAAAAAGATGGACAAGGAGAACAAAGCCTTCAGAACGAGCCGAAGATGGCTACAAACAGCTGAAACACGTCCTCGACAACAAAAAATTAAAACCCGAAGAACCCAACTAACAACAAATAAGCTCGAAATTATCAGAGGGTAAGCTGCAACCATTTCTTCAAAGGTTTGTGATAGGGGCTGCCAAAAGATTTTACGGATCAACCGAAGTTGATTATTGAAGCGAATTTTTGACTTTAGGCTTGACTGGATTATTACCGAAATTGAAGCTATGAGCCTGAACCCCTAAGTCCAAGCAGGACTCCATTTGAATTCATAAAGGACACATCAACCATCAATATATTTTAGGTATCCTTTTTGACCCGGAAACGGGTGGAAAACAAAGAAAACCCAAATGAAGAGAGGAGAATATGAAACTGCTACAAAACATACGTAATGTCTTGAGGGGAAAAAAAGAGAGGGAAATTGACTATGGACTTATGCTTGAGCAGAAATTCACGGTGGCTGGCACTCAAAGATTCGAAATGTCTAAACATCCCTTCTTTTGCCTAGCTCTACCTTAAACTTATTTAGCAGAAAATATTCAACTAGCTCAAAGGAAATAGTGTAATATCAAATGTGATCCTGGCTTCGAAAATAGTCGTATCAAGACTAAACTTTGAAATTACAACTTTTGAAAGTTCTGTACCGAATCTCCATTTACCGCGTTGAAAGAGTTAGAGAAAATAGTCCCCAAAACGGAAAAAGCTAAACTATTAAAAAAATTAGCTTTACAAAAGACAGAAATTTCCTCCACATTACTAACCTTCCACTAGGGTCTATATGGACGTATGACAAGAGGACCTTGACAACCGCAGCTTCTTCGAAACTTTTTGATAAGACTTTTTAGGTTATATACCTCCTTAGCTCATAGAAACCAAAGATATAACCTTGATACTTAATCTCCCTAGTAAATAATCCCAACTCAATTCATCCTTTATTTGTATTCTTTGTTTAATTATTGTATTAAAAACAAAATTATGTTTGATGTTTTTAAAATTTGAGATAAAAGGATGTTTAAAAAATTCAATTTAATAAGGGATATGGAAGATGGCATTCTTTTCGAGTGAAGTAATTCCAAAAAGTTTCAATTTCAGTTGCTCAGAGTTCAACGTGTGGAATCACGGGTTCCTTGTTCGAGTCCTTTTTGCTTCCTCGACTTCCCCCTGAAGCTTGAAGAAAGAGATAAAATCTACGTTAGGCAAGGGCAAGAGAATTGGAAACCAATGGAACAAATGAGAACCTACTAATACTTGGCAATAAAAAAAAAAACAAAGATAACAAGGATAAGAGTATCGAGAAAAGACACTACCCACACGAGTTTTGATATTGCTTAGCTTAGAGCTAGGAACATCAAAACCATGAGTCCAATGTAGTCACCCTAGAAATTAGGGCAATTGAGTTAAACGGGCAGGAACAACCAAAGAATTACCTTAGCAGCCGTTTTTTCGCTGAGACATTTCATCATATGAGGCTTGCAGGACAGATTTCTAGCCCAGCCCAGTGCTGGCTCTGTAAAATGTGCAACTGTTCACCGCATCTCCAGCAGTTTTCTGTGAAGAGGTCTCATCAAAAACATTCGTGAACTCAAGTATGCTATAAATGAATTGGATAACGCTATTTTGGTTGGCTTATGGAGAACTCTCCTGAAAGCATCACAAACGATGGCCTCAGAAAGGTGAACAAAGACCTATAAATGCGACCATCTGTACGTATTAGGTGGACTTTAAACTCTTTCCAGTACTTCAGATCACCGGAATCATATGTTGTATATCGAGCCTATATTGAGCCCTTATCGAGATGGACCATAATTTGCTCATTTCCCATTTGATATGACACTTTAGGAGCTGTCTGGCGTTTGAAAGTATGTCGTAGCTAGGGAGTCAGACAAGAGCTGTATTTATATCGAAGTGGCAAGCAATGATTGGACTTATTCCAAGGCATGCTGACCATTTAGTCTAGTGTCAGTTATTTGCAAAACAATGAATAAAGTAAAAACCTTGGCACAGCCAGCCTAAATTATTCACTAAATCCTAATCAACATTCGCACAGGACGGGAAAATTTACATAAAGTTGACTCAAAAAATCGAGGAACCACTTGAAAGAAGTACAAGGGGCATTTCTTGATATTGAAAATCTCTGCGCCAACACCAGCCTCGATGAAGTGTGAATAGCGCCGGTGAAAAAAGGGATGAACCCTGCCTTTATCCGTTTATAAGCCGAATCCCTTGCCGTTCGAGCCGTCGTTTGTAAAGTCTGATCAAGGACTACCAACATGCGTTTGGGTCATGGATGTCCACAAGGATGTGTTCTGTGCCCTTACGTCTTCTGATATAGCCTTTGGTGCCAAGACGAAGTTATAGCTGAAAACATTGTATATGCGTATGTAGATGAAATTTTTATCATAGGAAAGTACGAAGCGACTTCGCGTGATATAAAATAGTAAACCTGGATAGTGATCTTTAGTTCGAATCGTGAACAACTATTGCCAGACGATAGGTTTAAGGCTGAACTTTAATAAAACCACACGGGAACCTCTCAAAAGAAGATGAAATATGGATCGAGCTTACACCATATATTTTAGTGGGAGAGGGATCGGGTTCAAAAATAAAATAAAGTATGTCGGAGAACTGATGGACGGTGGATCAATGTTCAAGGGGCACATGCAAAAGTTACTAAGACTCCGATGTAGTGGAGAAACATGACAAGCAAGTTCTCGGAATGATGCATGGTGCATGTATTCTATGATGGTGAGACTAATCATCACATATGGAATCGTAGGTTTGGACAGGCATAATCCAATATCATAAAACAAGGCTTCCACTTGATCGAGTTTTGAAATTAACATGCGTCTCTAACACCGGAGTTCTTGAGTCATGTCCCATAGAATCTTTTTAGAAATTACACTTACCACTGCTGCATTTACGGATAGGGGCTGAGTGGCACACGCATTTATAGGAATTGGAGTATTTGGGTCTGTCACCACTTTCACAAACGGTGGAAAGTATGTCAACCGTCTTTTTGGTTGGAGTTCTTGCCACCAATATAAGCATCCAATTCAGTAGGGACAGAGTATAGAAAAGTTAAACTTTTCCTATCCTATCCGGTAGCAAGATGCTCTACAATCACCAGTTATTCCGTCTAGAGTTATTTTAGATACACTCGGCAAGTTGCGTTCGGACAATAGGTTAGCCTATACTGGGTGTCAGAGCACGCTGATATTCACTATTATAAGCAGAGGCTTTAACATCATTCGTTGAACTTGAACGCGATGGACATGTTAAAAAACGGACCTGAAAACGATTGGGGAGTGCTGAAATCAGTGGTGAGAAAATAAGGAGAAAGATCGAAGAATCTTCCTCTCTTTCCTGATTTTTGGACTCCAAAATATTGTATAGTACAATACAACCGAGTCACACAAACGATTTTGATGAAGATCGTACAGGACATCCAACTGAAATTACAGACGCAAAAATGAATGAGAAAATGCACAATATCGTGATCAATAATTGAATCGTGAAACGACACGAAAATGCTAAGACTGTAAGTCTTCAACTGTCTTGATGACTGTCTTGATTTCAACTCAACGGGATCAAAATATTTGAGTGACTGATTTGAATGTCAAAAAGTGTCCTGTGAGATGGGTACCCCGTTCATCCATGATTCAGAATAAGCACAAACGTGGGTCAACTTCCAAGGCATTTTTGGCAATGAAAAATCACCATCGGAAAGATCCTTGTCGTAATATCATAAGGCTGAATGAAACAAGCATTCATTTATGACCTCCAGAGAGAACGAGGATTTTCTTGCGAACATAAAGAAAACAGTGAATTTTGTGGCTTGTGGAAGATCCACGAAAAAGTTAATCTTTACGGGTCTACTCAACGAAGGCAAACACTTGTCTGTCACGGATACGTTATTCCTTTGGGATGGATACGCCTTAATTCTTTTAATTATATTATCATCCAGTAATGAACAATTACCTAAATGGGGGAAACAATGCTGACTTATTTGACCAACTGAAAGATACAATACATGAGAGAAGCGTCTATAATTGGCTAGGACAAGAATCTTTTTCCATTAAGGTAAAGCACCCGCACATACTTGCATTGTAACAAGGACAAAGTTTTAAATGCTAAGATACGAATTTCATTCTCATTTACCATTTTCGGTGACACTAACACGTAAGAATCAATTTATCTTTTAAAATTAAATAGGGGCATTTAAAAACAAAATTTAGCTTGAACAACGAGGTCATTACGACAATAATGCGCATTAAAGGGCTGGAGGGACCTTATGTTTGAGAGGGGATACAAGACGTTGAAAACGTTACCCTGACCGTAGCGAGTTGAAAAAGGAAGAAAGATGTAGAATATGGTCAAAAGCAAAAGTCATTATACAGTAAATATAAAATTACAGGATGCATGCGTCATTTCGTCAAAACCGGATACAAAGATCAACAAACAGAATATTGAATTTGAGACCAATGGTGAATAAGATGTTGGCGGGGTCACCACAGCTTAATCTTAAACCCCAGTTAGACATGGGTGTCTATAAAAGATTAACTAAGATTGTCCTAATTCAACAAGTTTCCTTTGTCATCAATACACTTTGGTTTTGTGGTCTAACACTAAGGTAAACGCTTCTTCCAGTTCACCATCTGGACTGCATGCATTTCATAATACTATGGAGCTATCACAAATGCGATATGTTTGACTCCAGAACAATTACGTGTGATTATTGGTAGTTAGAGCTAATTTCCATGATGTAATCAGAGTTGGGTTCACCAATTGGAATTCGCAAAATTACACATACTGAAATAGATATATTTTCTTTCTAACGCTGCACGAAAACCACTTGATCCTTATCAAATCACTGCACAATCAACGTCCATCAAAACCTGTCCAAAGTAAAATAAGACATTTTGATTATGCACCATGTCCTTGAAGATTATCTTATTTCCACACATTGTAACGTCAAATCGTTATCTATGATACAAACATCTACGCTTAATTAGCTTCATGTCTATTATATGGTATACCTGCAACCTGATGATAAATCCTTACAGACAAACGTGCTCATTGTTAATTCCTTTTGTTAGTCGTCCTCTTATCAACGAACCCACTCATACGTTAAACCTAAAGATTCGTTCTTGAAAGGATTTCAAAGCATGCATTTCGCAATTTTTTGTTCTTTTTTGTGTTTTAATTTATTTCATTGCACGATGGATTCACCTCAAAGACATTTAACAATTTATAATACACTGAAAAGTTAATTAAAGCGTTTTTGGGATTTGATTTCTTAATGCGTGACAAACATGAGGGTGTATGATTTTCGCATGAAAGTCGTGAACAGGAATTCATTAGGGGGACATTTGCATGATCTCTCTTGGAGCGCGTGGTATGGGGCCTTCGAGAGTGTAAAACAATAACAAATGAAACTGATGGTTATTTAAAGTTGGAAAATTAACGTTGAGGAAATGGTTCGATAAGAATTTGAATAAATTGCCAGTAATACAATGTTAAGGATTTTAATGTTGACTTAAAATGAAGGTAAGGTTAAGTGTACTTGATTTTGAACGTTTCTTAGGAAGGAAATTCTGGTCCTGGAGAAGCGAAATAGCGTTTGTAATTTGTTCTTCTTTGTACTGCCAGAAAATAATTTGCTCCTCACATTTCGCAATATCTAAGGAGATGAATGAGCAGCATTCATATTATCCGGCCCACCATAAAACTTGCATTTGTTCCATCGGAATCAATTGCCTGGGTAAGTTCGTATTAATTTAAATAGTTTACGGAATCCCATTTATTGCATAAAAGGATCTGAAAACCTAGTGTCGTGTACACTTCCTAAAGTTGGATCTTTTTATGATACAAATCGAAGACTGTTTCTTACTGATATTACTAACCAACACAAATAAGGAGGCATTCAACAGACAAGCCTGGAATCTATTAAGGAATTTCTAAAGTTTTTGATAGTTTTTAGTTTTAATTTGAAAATATCATATTTACAACCCATAGAGTAGCGATTGGGAACCTGTAAAGGCTTGTTGTTATTGTACTGTCGAGCGCTTATAGAGGAAGCTGTCCGGATCCCGTACAGGCAGAGAGATACCAGGTCCTAAGGTCTTAGCCAAAAGCTCAAGGATACTCTCATACGACATAGAAATACAATTTGAATAGAGATTTATCTGAGTCACAGATTAGGTAATGTCCATGACAGTTTACTGTCAGCATCACATGATATGGAGCTTACTCTACCTGAAACGTCATGTTCGTCGCCCAGAAACCTTGTAGACAGAGGTAAGCAATAGGTAGCTCAAGCACTTTATTCAAATTCCGCAAGCCTTTGATTTAGGAGAAACCCTTTGTTTAAGTTGTTGGTGTATTGAGATCAAACGTTGGTGGGTGCGACAATGTATCCTCGTAAAAACAAATCCATAGAATTACACCTCCTATCTCACGCTGTCACAGGAGTGAGTCCACTGCTAAAAGCATACATTTTATTCAAAGCGTGTTATAGTATTTTATTTAAAACCTTTTTGGTTCAACTTACCGATTTTCAGAAATTGATTGAAAGTTTCTTACGCGAAAGGCATCGCAGATGTCTATTTTTCCCAACCCCTGAGATTAACTTTGCTCTCAGTCTTTATCCAGGAAGATAAGACGTCAAAAGAAAAAAGGGGATTGTGAATGAGGATGACTTCCACAATTTATAAGGACATTTTATACTCTTTACAGGGTGCCTCAATGGACCTGCAACTTTCAAAAACTTTGTGGCTTATTTTATTTTGTTTTTAAACAAATTTTATTGAATAAAAGCAAAAAATATCGAAGAACATGCAAATTTTTGTGAATCAATTTCTGTTTTTGATGTGGCCATCTCTGGCTCGGACTGAGGCTGTCATACGTGTGACGAAAGACTGGCAAGCTGCACGAATGTGACCGGCTCTAATCTTGGCTCATTCACAAAGAAGCGGTGCCTCAAGATAATGAGAATATTAGGTGATGAGAATAACACTTTCGATGAGAATTGTTGCCTATAAACATAATTAAAGAGAATATCATTCCGCGCCTCTCCGCATTTTCGTTTTTACCTCGAATCTCCAACAAGTTTTAAATACAAATACAATAAGTTTCAAAAATACAAATGGATTTGAAAAGTTGGTATTGAATGAAAAGTATATCACAGATAATAACCCTTGCATAGGGTGCTTAAATTTTACTAACTTTCGGGTGAGGAGGGTGAAGTTTATGCTTTCAGTGAAACCAAGTGTCATTAATAATCATCAGATCCGGGTCCGACCGGTACGTGATTTTTCAGACCCAAGAAAAGAGTACTGTACACTGAGTTATCAGCAACTCTGTCCTTCATTTGCCTTTTCCAGTAATTCTTCGTTTGCTTTACTGGAACCAACCATGGTATAAAATATTTAGAGAATTTCAAGGGCTGAATGAAAGATTTGCTGAGAACAATGTCTTAAGCAGTAGCAGATGGTGTTTACATGAGTTCTACCCTTTTGATGCAGTTGATATTTCGGTGTAATCACTACAGCTGACACCCATTTATTGTCAGGCATAGATATTGAATTCCAAAATTATGGTTGTAATTATAAAACTTTGGTTAAACCCGAAGTTGATCGCATTGCTCAATAATGTAAGGAAGCATGTCGAAATTAAATCGAAAAGTGAAGATCCTTTCGTGTTTACATTACAGTCTCTGCAGTGCGTTATACTCGTGTTGATGTTTTCACCTGAAGTTGTTCATCGAGGTGGCTAACCCTATTTAGAATGTTGTTAAGAATGGATAGTTTGGAAAACACCACAAAAGATATTGAGAGTTTCCAAAATATTTGAAGAGCGGACCTCCGTGGTGCGTGATAGCTTACATTGAATCTGATGAATGGTGCGCTATAATCCTGTTTACTTATAGTTATATGCAATGATCGCAAAGAAAGGAGTTGTTCGAAAGTTGTGATTTATGCTTCGAGTGTAGCCGATTTTCAGTAAGAAGTATCAGATCATGCTCCGAACAACACATTATTCTTTTGTCTAGTCCCTGTAGTCATGAGCTGATGATGTTGTTTGAGCTGAGATTCTCAGTAAAACTAATCATCAATGTTGGCATTCAAACCCAAGCCGAAGCGCTTATAAACGATTATAACCCGTCAATCTCCTTTTTAAGGAAGCTGTCGAGACCTGCTAATAGATACTGCTCCGTGTTCATTGTTCGACTCTTACGAAAGTCGGCCAAATAGAGTAAGTAAGCCAGCAACTTTCTGTTCTTTGTGCACGTCTTTAGAATTATGGAAAAATAAGTTATGCGCAATACTCATTCTGGACAGCATGGCTATCATCTATCCAAAGCCTGCACTGGCAGCCATGCTGTTGGGTATTACAGTACCAGATTAACCAAGGCCTTAACCAATCCTAGTGCTGGGCTAAGTTGACCCTAATTTCTAGTAAAGGGCAGGTGGTAAAGTAGTCCAATCTGGAGCTCCCTTTCGGATAGTAGCGTATAGAGTTGGTTCCATTCATGGTTCTAAGCGGTCCTCGAGCCACTTACACAAAAAAAAAACGAAAAAAATTTCGAAAAGAAGAAGAAGGAAATTATCAAAAAGGATACTACTTATTGAAAATTTCCAAGATTCTTTGACTATGCCCTGATAAACACCAAGGTATTTGGTAATGAATGACGTGTTAATGTTAAGTGGTCTAAAATTGAATAATTTGAAAGAATGACATATTTCAAAGCAAACTGTGATTGCTTAACTTACTTTTCTTGAATAGCACATCGAATTACGTAGCTTCCGAAAACCCTCATAAGGATTTTTGCAATGCATTTAAGTGCCTTTTGAACTTCAGATGGAATAATACCGTCCATGCCAGTGCTTCTGAAGTTGGATTCTAACCAACGAACTTATGTAATACCAGCATAATCATATCGTACATACTCATTAAAATCTTTTATTAAGCTCGTGTCCAATGTACATCTTTATTTCATTTGGCATAGTAATTTTCGGATGAAATACTTGAGAAAAGCAAAATCTTGAAGTCCATTGCTTCAAGTCTTATCAAAGGAAATTTCCAAATGAGATGTCCTCGCTTAGTATTTCAACGACCGAACTGTTACATAGTCTTAGCATTTTCATTCGTCTCATAATAACAAAAACTACAAGACAAAGTTATCCATCCCCTAAAATAACTCTGAAATGCAATACAAGTGTCCAATTTGGATAACAACATAAAAAAAAAATAAGAACAAGGAATCTGATTAATGGACAGCGTTATAAGAAATCATTACAACTGGAATTTCCATTGACGAGGGACAAAGAATATGCAAATTGAATGGCAGGATACTAACACTGGAATGCTTTTTGTGTGCTGAAAAAAAAAAAATATTTCACTCCCGTACGACATTCCATACTATTGTATACTCGTTCTTGTAATTGCCTTCAATTTAGAACAATATAGAAAAAAATTCATAGGAATGAACTAAGTATGAAATTCTATGCAAAATAGACGAAGACTTGCTTTCATGTGACCGGAGATGTGGCTGAAGTATTTTAAATGGTTCAAAAGAGGACTGAAAAAGAACGCTATTCAATTTCCTAAAAATTGGAGTTCTGTGGAAATATGTTCGCATTTAACAATAATATACATCTTGTGGGTAATTTTTCCATATTTTGTAAAGTGTCCTCCAGCGAATTCCAACCAGTACCACCTTCTTCATTATCTGCGTCATAGTTGCCCTTCCCGGGACGAATTCGACTAATCGTACTTGTTCCACAAAAGAAATCGATGGCTTCTGAGTACGTCATCCCTTGCGAAACTTTGCGGTAACTGAGATCATTTCCAACGAAAATCTTACTATGACTTCATATCTCGGCTGACTTGGAAGAAAAAAAAACGCAGCGATATTTGCTTCATCTGCAGACATATGATTATAACTAAATTGAGTTATAAAAAGTCCTGCGTGGTTGCACAAAAATTTTGTTTTCACATCATTCGCCGCGTGTTTGTCAAGCATTAAACAAACAATTTCACGTAAAAAGGCTCAAGGAAAGTACGTGAAAGAAAGTATCTCCGATCGTATCCCATTCCATTCGTGTTTTTGCCAATTTCACATGTTTACGGCGCGAATGTGTGAAAAATTCTAAACAAGGAAAACATTTCGCCACTTTCTGTAGAATCTTCAAAACAACATCGCCAAGGATTAACTGCATGGACCAGTTTTTTCTTTTCCCCTTTTGAACTTCACGCGTTAAGTGCAAATTCATTGTGATTCAATAGAACATAAATTACCATTGCAAGGATGTGACCGTAAACCAGTGCTAGCATCATTGTCCAGAACGCTTTAGTTGGGAGTGTACTTGCGTGCATGCAAAGGACAACATAAAATAATCATAAAACTCATTGTCAGCACCATTCAAATGAAATTGTATATCCTTTGTATACACATTCAGATTGTTGTCCCATTGCTGCTAGATATGTTTCTATGACAGATTTTAGTAAGGCTCCGGTAAAAGTAATTTATCAATTAAAACAAGAGCAAGCATCAACTTTCACAATTAAGTTTTATCCTTCGCTCCTGTGAGCCTGATTACAACTATATTTATTTACCTAATAAATTCTTGGCATTATGCTCAGAAACATGAACCAGATTGCAGTTAGGTCTAATTAAACCAAGTCTCAAATCAACTTTCCCGGCCAAAGTTACAATGACTGAGGTCAAAGGATACGATCCTCTAGGTTATCTCTGTTTTGAAATTTCATTTATTTCATAACCTTTCGACTCAGCAATAACTTTGATAGTGTAGAAAATTAGAAGAGTCAACGATTGCAGCTCGAAGTCTATGTAAAAATGAGATAATGAGATACGAAGGATGCGAATCGAAGTTCAAGTTGACGCAAAGTAATTTATTAGTTTATTAATGAATTTTGTCAAGCAATATAAAGTTGCAAGGTTTGAATTTTATAATTGACTCGAAAAACATGTTAAACACATTCAGTTGATGTTTCGTTTCGTTTTTTTATGGTAATTTGTCCTTCTGAATATGACTAATAAATAATTGCTAGCTAATTTTCAATTTCCAGGCATTAAGGATTCTAGTAAAATTAATTGACATTCATAATCTATTGACTGAAAAAACCACAACAGTGACTGCCAGACAACCCAAAATCCTCGAATAATGTATCATTATTATATAAATCAACTGAAAAAAATGTATAAACTGTGAGAGGATCCAACTTTCAGAGTCTCATTATAAATATTTGAAAGTCGCTCGATGGCTGTATTTGAGGTTCAATCGAAAAATCACACAGCACTCCTGGATGTGTTGGTGTCTGGAGGTATCACAAATGTCTCGATTGGAAGACAGGGAGCCAGGTATTTTTGGTACCTCCAATTTATGGCCCACCTGGCATCATGCGTGACAATGTAGTGTAGACTCTTAAGGTTAAGTCTTATTCCGTAGCGTTAATACACACAGCGTTAACACTCTTGGGTGACTTCTCTCAGAAAGAGATAGAAAAAGAGTTTGTTCGAACTGTTCACATATGTTTTAGCTACGATGTGCTTATACTGCATTGACAAGGATAAGGTTGTAGGAAAATATTTAACATGTCGATATTGTCGCTACAGAAAGTTTAATACCTTTGGATTCCTCAGAGGCTACTGACGAAACCTTCCAGTGAGCTTAAACGGACTTACTCATGCTGAAGATCGTTTTTCAGACAATGAATAAACAAAAAGCAGGATGAAAAACACAATTCTTTTTTAGTTGCCAGACAATAAACGAAACTTTAACTTTTCTCCGATATTACGAATAGTACCTTACGTCGAAAAAAGTGTTCTATTAAATGCCAAATAAAATTTTATATTATCATGAAACGTTTTCCGAAATTGCAAAAAAAAAAATCTAGAGGTGCTTTCGGATTCACTCACTTAAAGTCTTATCTTTCCGCTGAGCAGAAACAATAGCTGAGTTCTTGATTAATACACTCAAAATGATTCAGATCTAGATGACCAATCCGGCTTTAAAAAAATTACTTCATAGAGCTTCAGCTAACAGCAGTGGTATATCATATAAGCGTTTTACAGAAGAAAGTTCAAAAACAGGGTATCAAAAGGTATCGTTATGTCTCACGGAGAGAAAAGTTTTGGTAAAGTTTTTGACAAAAAACTATGCTATGAAATGTCAGTCCAACTCCATGTAAGTTATGTGACTCACCCTTAGAGCCTAGAGTTTGCCGTATTAAAATCGGCTAAAATCTCTCGAGCCTGCTAGCAATCACAGATGAAGTTCATCAGGATCAACTATTCCTATTTTAACATTCTATTCACTGGCTTAAAGGCCAATGCTAAAACTACGGTAACTGAAAGAGGAATAAACTGGGACTGGAGGCGTGAAGGTTAGGTAAATGGATCCCATTAGTCTGTTCAAAAGCTTCAAATGAACAAAAAGGTGATAATGTCTTTGGTATGCAATAAGGGTGATACTTAGATTCTCTCTAAATCATCAGCAAATAAGACAAATTTATCCAAAAAATCCATTCTAAGATGCATTACAAGAGCAACTTAAAAAGCAGCTCATTGGAAAAATCTTTTTCAACAAAGGTCAGAGGTCGCTCTGATTGGTATAGTGCAGAAGCTTCAATGGATAGGTCACGTGCAGTGGGTGAAATGCGCATGCATGTCAAGAAGGATATTCCCAAATTATATTGGAGAGCGCTGTCCAGTATTTGAAGCAGGGTAAAGCTGATTGGACTCCATTGGCAAAGATTGTGAATCGCTCCTCGAACTTTCTGTTGGAGGACGCGGTCAACTGACCAAAACTCTGAGACGCATCACTTAAGGTTGATGAAGCCCAGAGAACCATAAAGACGACTTATGGCTGAATTGTACTTAATGTTATTTTTTCCCATTATGAAGCAATTTAAATATTTCATGGTCATAGGGAAGTAAAAGCTTTTGTCGTGAGGACAGGACTCCAAGACGCACTTTGCTCCTATACAACTCTTTAAACACGTTTCCTGTAAATCTGAAACCCTAACGCGGAATTACGTTTTTCAAACATAACTTCAACCTACGTGCCGTTTTTCTTACTTAAAGGCACTTTCTTGTTTCCAGGATTCATTTTCCGGATGGGAGAGCCTGGAAATGCTTCATAAAAGGTACCTTCACCTCAAATGCTTCTTGAATAGTTATTTCTTAACATGTCAGGACTATCCAAGCATAATGTGTCATCTGTGAGCCGGTCTTGGAATCTATTTAACAATAGCGTAGAAAGGATAATTTAAGAAACAAAGGATCTCTAATTTCACAGAATTGGTCATCGTACTCTTAACGCTTATCATTGCGCTGAAACTTTTTTGAAAATTTAAAGAAATATCTATCCGATATCAGGTAGTAGAAAAGGAGTCAAAACGCAAAAATGTCTATCGAGCATAAGTTACGAGAAAAGGATTAAATTTGACACGTTGATTGGTGAAACGGTAACAGTTATTTGTAACGGTAACATAATAGAAAAAGTACTCGGCTAAATTCAACAAATTATTCATTTACCTCTTATTAATTTTCTTGAAATTTTTGGTGTGGGTTCAATTTAACCTTTTCTATCGTTATCTATCGAAATTTTAAAAAAAGGGATGAAGAATGTCCAACTTAAATTTCATTGTCAACGGATCATGTAATACAAATTCACAATCAATCAAGTCTCAAGGAGTGAAAACTAATAAAGTGGGTCCTAATTTCTCGAACATTATGTAGGGTAAGCTGCTGGGTCAAGAACTTTGTGCGGATATTTTTTTGGCGGATTTTTATTTAAAATCAGTGCTCAACCAATGAATTTCGTTTAAGTATCGAAAATATGATCAAAGCATGGAAAGAATGGAGTGGGTAAGAAAGGATAGCAGCGAACAACTACGAGCCCTGAAATCAGAGGGTTGCTACACAAGACTAATTGAATTGTAATTTCTATGAAAGCTTAGCCTGGTAAAATAAAACCAGTTTCCTGGTTAGATGTGCGGTAGGCACGATAGGCGTGATCTTTTGCATCTAGAACTCTTGAAGGCATGTGACTAATATTGCTGTCTAATCCAATCATTGGATAGGCTCATGGAGTACGTTTGTTGAGAACGTTTAGAAAAACGAAGCCTGTTTGTTTATTGCTGTGCAACAGTTCACTATCAAGTTTGAACCATGAGTAACATTTGAACCACCTGATTTTAGCGAAAACTTAGGCGAGTCTAACATGGTACACGAGCGATCCTGCACAGGTAATGCTAAAATAAATGATATCTAATATAAATCATAATTAATTCCAATATCACTGTCACCAGTGGGACTCGAACAAGGTATCTGCTGCATCGAAGGTGAGCGTCTTACTAAATAAACGTCTAAATAAACGGAAAAGAAGGAACTCAATTCTACTGTAAAGTCACAAAACCTCAGATGATACCAGTAATAGTCAGACAGAAAAGAGCAATCATAGTGAGGGTCTTTCACTAATTATTCCTGAGAATCCTTGCTGATGCTGAAATGTTATGAATAAGAAATATCCGTTGTTTTAGAAATTATGTCTGAGCAGAGCAGTGCTGAGCAATGTCTGAGCTGCTCTTTTGAAGAGCAGTGTCAAGACGGCAGGAAAGTGGAAATGACGCCCGTTTTTCCAGGAGAAAAAAAAAAGAGTATACATCAGAGTACAGTGTCAGTTTCCATGAAATATAAATGTTCAGTTAGCCTGATTCGTTTTTGGGCTAAAAAAGAAATGAATTCAAAGTGATTAAACGCAAAAATCAGTTTGTAGTCACAGGATCACTGCAGAAATGACGTTTATTTAGGTTTTCTGAAATGACAGAATCCACATATACCGTCATTTCCACTGTCTCATCTATATTCTGCTTAGAGATAGTGCTTGTTGGCTCGATTTAGATTCGATTCAGGAAATTTTCAGTGAAAGCTAACATATCTTCTCTGAGTATCATGGAAAGATCGACGCTACAGATCCGTGATGTTTATTGTCGACAAAAATGAATGCCAATTTTCCATGCATTTTTTAGTTTTTCAACATTTACCAGTCTTTTGGTGAATTCTTTGTTGTTTTCTACTGTGTTACATGCAACATTCTTCATGTTCTTGAACATCTCTACAAGAAGTTTTTGCGTTTTACTTTTATTTCGTCTCCCAGTTTGTGTATTTTTCGCTTTCATCCAGGTGAGCGTAGGATTTGAAAATTCCAGTTTTCTTACACACATGTTAACATTCATTGCATTTTCCCACTTTTTAAAGCTGTGGAAGCCTATTGCGTCTAGGTTTCCTGAATGGGTCCTAGGTGATTTTCCCAATAAGTCGGTTGTACCCACCTCGTTACTATAGAACCACTTTTTTTCCTTGGACACCTGAAGATATTAAACAGCATTTTATTATATTCCATTAAACACTATTCTCTTCCGTTGAACAGCATTTTATCGATTTGCTTCCTGCTATTTCTCCAACACTTTTTTCATTTTATTACGTATCCTTTTCATTCTCCTCAAGTTGTCTATTGACGAGTCCTGCGTTGCCGGCCGCAATTATTTCACTTTTGTGAATTGGGTAATGGGCATGAGATCATATTCTAATGCCCTACTTAAGAATTTCAAAAATTAAATAGAAAACTGTTGCGATGATTAGTTTCCAACGAATCCTTAAATTATCTCTATTGCGTTTGGCTTCATTAAACTCTTTTTCTTATCCTGTTGCTGCAATTATTCCTATTCCACTTAATGTGATGTCACAAGCCAGACGGCTCAACCCATAAAAGTTAGCAAATCCTTAAAGTTAGTACTGCTAATTCGATCACTTTAGATAAATTCAATTATTTATATTTTGAGTACTTTCACAGACAACTGCTCTAAACTTTACTATTCCTTGAATGATTGTTTGATGTTCATTTCCGATTTTCACTGAGCTCCTCCTCATAGCAAATGTAAAAGTATTGATATTGTAAAATTAAATTTTAGTTCGATTCGCTTCTATGACACAAAATTTATGCTGTAGGAAAAATTCCCGAACAATTGAATTTCTCCCAATTCTACGTAGCAGATTTATCTGGGATTCTTTTCCGTATTCCAAGGAATATCTTCTGATGCTTGTTGTACATCTTTTCGTCATAAGCAATTGTGTTTGAACTTTTCAACATTTTTTTTAATATTGCTATCTGTTGGTCCTGATGGATATATAGAGAGCTATTAAATGTAGAATTAAGTGACTTGGTCAAAGATAAATTGTTGATCCTTGACAATGAATGGAAAAGAAGAAAGATTTTTAAGGAATATTAATGTAAGTCATTTTGCTTGCACTGCATTCTTTTTGAATGCATTATAGCAACAATCAACGTAGCTTGGATTATGCTTTCGAATTCTACAAGGATTCAAATTGTAATGCAATTTGAATTATTTTTTTTGGTACTTTCAATTCAAATGAATTTTTTGTTGTGTACGTTGGAATAATGCTGCAACACAAGTGTTACTCCTTATTAGAGGATCGTAAGATTCCTTTGTAAATTATTAACATGGTAAATAACTTGGTTTCGGTTTCACGAAAATGGTGCAAGTAATTTTGTCTGCAATAGTTACAGTGCATCTATTGTCGACAATTTTTCTGCAGTTGCCAATATTACATGATATGCTGGTTACTAATTTGAAAGTACTTTTTTTCATCGGCTAGAGTTTCCAGCATCTTTGGATAAAATAAAAAGTACAAGTGTTTACTATGAAAAAAATTGAATCAATCATTGGGTACCAAAAAACTTCTCTTAAATTTTTTTTACTTAGATATAGACTTAAGGAAGTGCCGTATAACGCACCAGCAATAGTCACACATGATATTCTTATTCCAGAAATCCTTGTAACGATCGTCAATGGCGCTTCAATCTTGATACATACGCAATTCCTGATCTCCGCTCATGTCTCCTAAATTTTCAGGAACCCTGTCTAGACAGCTATGGAGGAAGTGTAGTTTTTTTCATCATTTTCCACTCATAGTTTTGTTTTTCTAAAAGGAATTGTCCTAAAGGGTGTATTTTTAAGAGGAAGAAAACTTTTAAATGAAATCTGGTTGACACGACAGGTGCGGAGAAAGTCAAAACAGTGGTGTAATCTTGACTACTCTAATCAATAATTGACGCCGTATCTCCTCAATAATGAGGCGAATTTTTTCTTTCAAATGGTCAAGCGTTTCGGATTTGTGGTCGTGGGAAGTGATTTAAAGTTCCGCTACAAAAAATAGTCCAGCCGCGTTAAATCACAAGATCTTACAGGCCAATTCACACGTCTCAAACGAGAATTTATGCGCTCATGAAATGCTTTTTTCAATAAGTCCATAGTTGTACGAGGAGTATGTGGCTTGTCGCGCCATCCTGTTGCAACCAAAGGTCCCATGCAGTACGTGCGAGTCAATTCTGGAACGAGAAAGTCATCGATCGTGGCTCTATAGCAACATTGTTGGAGGCAATCGAACAATAAAACTCATCAAACAGCTCACTTTTTCCGGATTTTACGGTTACGGTAGTTGGTCATCACTTGAAACGGGACAGTATTCTTTATTCGCGAAGCCATTCAATCAGAAATGAACTTCATCGCTAAACAAAATTTTCTTATTTTCTTAAATTCGGAATCTACACACCGACTCTACTCCGAGATCGGTTGTCATTAGGCTTAATTAGCTGCACGAGTTGGATTTTATAACCTCGCATACCAAGATCTTCCCGTTAAAGCCTTCAAGACGTAGGTGGAGACAGGATCAATCGTTGAACACGATGTCGAATAGACTCACTTAGGTCACCATCGATACTATACTCTACAGCTGGTATGGTTTTGTCATTACGCACGGTACGAAGAATGCGTATTATCAATGAGTGTTAAATTGGTGCGAAAACTATACATTGTTAATTGAATTAATTGTACTGATACAGTACACGATGAGTTTCTCGAATATTTCTAAAGAAATCTGCACAGTTCGCAAGTAATGCTCTGCTGTCAACCGACGCACTATAAAATGGCAAAGTACATTAACCATAAAATGCATGGCAGCTGTCGAACCATATGTAGCATGAAACAGTGTTGCCAACTTAAAGCTGTATCCCTCTAAAAAAAAAAGCCTTTACATGTTCAGTGTAATTTTTTGACTGTTTGTTTCCAAGAAAGTTTTGCATTGTCGATACGAAAGTTGTCTATTCTGTTAATTCAAAATTAGTCATAGAATTTGTAAATTCAACTTCTTTAGTATGTTACCTAATATCGACTTTTTAAACTTTTTCATGATTAGCAGATGAAAGTTTTGGCACATGTAGAAATAAAACTTTCTGCTTTTATCAAGTGCTTTGACAAACTGTTTCATGGTTCCCAGTTTTTTTTTTTTTAAATAGCGTTAAAATAATTTTATCACGAGCTTCTTATGAATGTTGGTCATACTGCCCAGGCGCGATATGTTCTTGTTTTGCTCCCCTATCCCAAAGTTATGGAAAACATAAAAACTTTTTGGAATTTGCTTTTAAAATTTTCCTTGTTAGGGTGCGAAGGCTGTTTATGCTTTACGACTCCCAGAGTCTCTCAGCAATAGAGGGCTATTGATTACGATTGATTACTCTCCAAACACCTCTGCTGTCACCTTGACAACTCAACTTGGAACTGTTTTTTCCCATTACTTTGGGCTAATATTCTTTTTTCCTGGCCAGTTGGCCTATTCAGTAAGAGTTCTTCTCTTTTCCGGTGGGAAGGAGCGAATAAGGTAGAAGTGATTTTAGTTCCCTCTGCATAAACCAAAGGCCCTAAAATCCTTTTTTGTCCTTCCTTGCTCTGACTTATAGGTGGTATTGGCGACGGTGCTGTGTACCAAAGACAACGTTTAGCGTCGTCAGTACAAATTAACATTGTGATACATTTACCATATAAACTAAGTTGGACTCAAGTTGGGGCCTGATTGTCCTCAAAGTTCTAAACGCCCTAAAAGGGCTTAGACCATGTTTTAGGCTCAATAGTTTTCAATTTAGTTTGTGCTATTGAAAATTGTCTTATAATACACCCTTTGTCGTTGTGGACTGTACTGCCTTCTCGGTGACATTGTTGACTCATATGACATAGGGTTCATTGAGGTTCAAATGTTGTTGTGATAGAAATTGAAATGGAGCGCTGCTACTTTTGTTGCAGTTTAGTTACAACCACAGTCTCTTAGTGATACTTTGGAATAATGAAAATTGATCATGTATATCCAGAAAAGCCCAAGAAGTTACTTCCTTTACCGATTTGTATGATTGAATTGAAAAGTTTCACCGAAGTTGCTTCCTTCGCCTATTAGTATGAAATCATCGGCATTATCCGAGTTTGGTTCTCATTACTGACGTTGTGCAGTTTATGCGAGTAAGTGTTGAAGAGCATTGGACCTATACCATAGCCTTGCGGTACAGCGATTACAATTTCAATTGAGCTGTTTTCCAACGTAAATATTCTTAGTCTGAGGAAGTTTTGTTTCCACCTCGTGTAGTATGGCTCATTGTTGAAGTTATTGAGAGTTCAGATTAGAGTGTTGTTATTAAAGCATATACAAAAAAGCATATATGTTCTGCGTAGTAAATTTTTTATTCACGGCGATGTCTTTTGCTTCTCAGAGGGATACTTCATTAATATTGTTTAGGCTATTGAACTGTTTAGGCTTGTTTCACTGAACGCGGATAAGTCTTTCATCATTAAAGGAACACGCCGAGCGTGATTTATCAACAATTTCATTTGTCAATTATATCAAATCCACCAGACTTCCAGGAGATAGACAATCAAATTATTCGTTTACTCAACACTCTCCAAAAAAAGACGAGAAAAAAAAGCTGCACAAAAAAGGAGTTGAGGAGCTGAAAAGAAGCTGCACTTGAAAACGGTGTGGTAGACGGTAGACCGAATATTCTTGCAGCGCAAAAGTAACAAAGATAATATAGCCCCGGTTCATTTAGTCACTGCTAAAAACAAAGCGCAATATCTGCTGAAATTCGCAGAAGTCATTCAGCAAACTATCAAAAAAATTATAATCCTCCCAATCCGATACAGCCCTGTCAATTTATGGTATTTCCTTTCCAAAAAAATCCCGCAAACTATACCACATCTATGCATAAGATAACAAATCTTTTTCGTATCAAAATCAATGACCGACATACATAAAATCGATTCCTTTCTTGTATCGCATAAATCCTCGACATTATGTGGATTCCTGAAATCAACAAAAACCAAAATGGTGATTTTTGGTAATTAAACGTCTATTAGTCGTCTTTATATACTGAACAACAATTTTGCGTGGTACTTAATGGGTTTGTTGCCATTGTAGTAGAAAATTGAAGATTTATTTGCCGGTAGCGTATTTCGAAGCTTTTAGGCAGTGACACTGAAATTATATTATCCTTTTTAAGGGATGCTTTTCAATTAAGTTTAATTAGTAAACTGAATTTGTAAAATGCGAAGAAGATGCTCAAATTCACACAGATACAAGGTATAGCTTTTTACTAAATTATTCCGACAATAAAATAATGCAAAAAGATTCTCTCATTCGTTTCCATTGTGAGAAATTACAGGTTGAAAAGGATAATTAATGGCAAGTCGTCATATCTTTTCTCGTGATTACGTTTGATTGCGTTGAATCGATGCCGTGTGGATGCATTTATTCGAAATGATGCTTTCATATTTGAAAAAAAGGCAGGAATCAAATCAAAACACATTAGAGGTTGCGAGACGAAGGACTTGAAGGATGCAAGGAGAAAATATGTCTAGATACGGGTGTTGGAATTGTAGAGTTCTGATGGTATTGCACGAAATGTGGTCATTTTGTAAGACATCGTGAGGGTTTGATAATGAAAGTGTTTTGTAGGTCGTTTCAACCTTGATTATCTTACACAATCAGGATCAAACTGTGCAATAGGTGGGATAACGTTTCATAATTATTTCTTGTTAGGTTTTTATATAATGTGGCTAACGTAGTTTTAAATCGAGAGTTACTTTGGATTGTTTCAGAATCACATTTTGCTATAATGCAGGATCAGACTGTCTTCCAGTAGTGAGCGAGTGAGTAGGCAGAGCAACAACCTTGACATCGCAAAGGCGCCCTTTTGAATTAAAATCAATTAAATGTACGATTTGCTAGTCAGTTCGTGGCTCAATACAATCTTAAAACATTAGAATAAATCTGATGAAAACTGGTTCAAACTAAGAAATTTTGCTATTGACTAATGCAGCTCTATAGCATGATTCAGACCAGCTGAGCGTTGCATTTACCATTGGGCTCATAGTAAGGTCTCGTATAAACACTTTACTCTGAAAGAGTGCTGTTGCGCCATTGAATATCATAATTAATGCTGTTCAAACTCTTTTAGCTCAGGTAAAAGAGAATCGTACTTGAATGAATTCTGGACTATAGAATTCCAGAGATGAACAAAGTAACAGAATGAAGACTTTGAAATTTCTGGTAGCATTCAAAGCATTCAAAGGACAAAAGGATTTGTTGTTTCTTCCCTACCAAAAGCTCAAAAGCAGAATGTCTATTCAATTCTTTGTTGGTAAATTTAATGCAGTCACGAAGTATCCAACAGGACAATTGTAGTAACAAACAGTAAAATGAAAAGTATCTTACGATCCAGATTAGGACCAACAATTCTAATTCAAGGTCGATAAGTTCTGTCGTAAAATCGGATATAAACATGAAATGATTGCCAAGTGAATTATCCTTAGAGCATTAAATACTTTAAACTTTTGAATAGATTGCTCTATAGGTATAATACGAATAATGTGACTTTAGCCGGCCTACAAGGATAAAAATTTTAAAGTATAATTTATGGTGCAAGTTTAATATCCTTCTTCGTTTGCACGATAGTCCTAGCATGTCCAGAAATATCTGTTTTAAGTCTTGGGTAAAGTGTAATGCTAATGCATGAAGTTATATCTCTGAATCTGTCCCAAAAATGTAGACAAAAAAATCTAATTTCAATTATGATGTTAAATAAATAATTTTCATCCTGAAATGGTTTCATAAATAACCTTGCAAAGACCGAAGTTTTAATAGGCATTTTGAATTTAGAGAATTCACGTCATGGTCGCTTTGCAACAAGAGAATATAATTTTAATATATTCCAGGAAAACTAAGACGCACAGTCACATGTACTGCACATGTAGTCACATGCACATGTATTTATTTTGCTGATAACTCAAAAGAGATGCACACCTAAAAGCATGAAAATGTTGCTATTATTTATTGGAACAATGATGGAGCCTATTGAACAATAGAGCGGCCACCGTTCCTTGTAGCCATGCACCATGCTCATAAGCAATCCTGTATTTGGCTAAGTTTCTAGCGTCAGCTTGATCCAATGGAAAGGCAAAGAGAGTAGCTCGGCCCCTTGTTACTCGTTCAATAGAGAATATTATTAATGTGGACACGGAATTTTGAATGAATCCTGCCAAAATTGACGAGATAAGATTGCGTCCAATTGTTATTCAGTAGGCATCTATCGTTTAGATTTAAATTAGAGTTTGGTGAAAGATCTAAGGATAATACCATCAAAGGTTCAAACAATTCACCCCAAAAAAGTATTTGTGCTAACCCCCAAAAGAGTATTTGTGATCGTTTTAATTTCAAAAAATACTCAAACTGGTCAGAAAGATCAAATACATCCTTTAAACTTTGTATTTCTTTAATTTTTGAAGTCCGAAATACGGTCGAAAATCGATTTCGAAAGAAAGGAATGGCAAAATTAAAAGGATTTACTCCAATGCTCTGCATTTTGCATTCAAAATCAAAATTGAAAACGATACCATGAATTCCGCTCAAGGAGTGAACTAAAAGTCCTTTCAAAACCCAAAAATAGTTATTAGGAGTGTTTGGTGCCAGATTTGCAGTGAAAATTTCGATAAATCTTGTTTATTTGGATGTCCTTAATACCACCGTAACTAAGTGTTGCGTACAAATGGTTTTTTGTTTTTTTTTTGGGTTGGGGGGTGAAGGCAATTTACGCCCGGAGTTTGGGACTCCTAGCAGCGCATGCTACCAGACTACCCACTAAACACCCCCCCCTGTCAAGAGACTCTAGCCTGGAACCGTTTGACACATTACTTCGGGCTAGGCCTCTTTTCACTTCGCCCTAGGGCGCCGTCAGCCGAGAGAAATCTCCCCCCAGCGGGAGGGGGCAGGATGGAGGAGGACTGCTGGAAAGGAGACCCCTCTAGACCCCGCGTCCAAGGTTATCCATGGTACATTTTTTGGCAGTAAGTATTGCCCGAGAGTAATACACAGGTATATTTGTCGAAACTTTTCAGCATTTCTCCGAACAGATTGTCTGGAGAAAGCTCTCCCATCACCTCCCACAAGTCCTGCCGCATCGTGTTCCACCTTCTACAATTGAAAAAGGTGTGACATGCGTCGTCCCTTTCCCCAGGGCAGAAAGTGCAGTCTGGGGACCATGATTTACCAATCTTGTGCAAGTAAGACTGAAAATACCCATGCCCGCTAAGAAGCTGGGTAAGGTAATAATCAGTCTCACCGTGCCTTCGATTTAGCTACGATCCCAAGTCCCCTATAAGGCGGGCAGTCCAGCGGCCATTAGAGTCGCCTTCCCAGGACTGTTGCCACTCGAGTATTGTGCGCTGCCTCTCCTCTAGGTTGACAACATATCTTGAGCCCTCCACTTTTCGGTGGAGGTTTTCTTCAAAGAAAACATTGAAAAGGAGATCTCCAAGGTTTAAGTCCGGTGTTTTGAAGCAACAAATCAGAATGTCAATGCCTCCAGAATGCCAAGGAGGTGGTTGATGAGGCATTACTGCATTCTTGACTCATTCATCAACGTAAGTATGCTTCCAAACTCACATTGTTGAGCAAACCGATGAACGAGCTCGCCCATATTAAGCAAAGAAGAGAGAATGGAGAAGAGAGCTATGTTTGTCAACGAATCCTTTTCTCAGACGAATTGAAACTCAATCTTATTGAATCATACCAATCGTTGCTAATCGTACCGAAGTGATGATCAAGGATCAAGGAACAAGTTTGGCAGTGTATCCTGGATAAGCTTGTAGTGCATGCGATTCAATTTCAAGGATATGTAAACGCTACGAAACAAAACAAAGGATATACTGTGTGTATTTTTCCCTGTAGCATTTCCAAACTATTCTTTATTCTTTGATTTTTCATTCAAAATATTTATATCCGCCAAAATTCAAATAAAAAAGCATTTTGGTATGAAAAATCCTAAAATAAAGGATGAAACAAAAGAGTTCCAGCAATCGTGAATTTAAAGGTAGATATCCCGAATTTTTTGTAGTTAGACGTTGCGGCTCCTGGACACTGAACTCGCTCTGTACATTATTAAGTCAGATACAAACAAGTTTTGGTCATTGAGAGAGTCATTGTCAAGAACTTTTGATAAATCTATCATCGTTATGACCCGGAAAAAATTCCTGACTCAAACACCATACAAAACTTTTAACAGACAATCGGGCCGATAATAGGAGGAAGCTGAGAACTCACGAAAAATTTTAATTGCGTCGAAACAAAAGGATGGGGAAACAAACACCAATGAAAAAATGGTATACATTTTTTTGACAGCATTAAAGAGCGAAAGTAGACTTTGCATTTAGCTAAAGGTGGGTTGACCAATTTTCGATAAGTTTGAACTATGTAGAAATGCAATCAACTTTCCTAAATATTAACATATTGATAGCTTACGAAACGTGTTTGCTTTTTGTTAGTGTCTTATCCGAAGTAATTTAAAATAAAAATTAATATTTTTTTCACACGACATTCGCAACTTTATTTGGCCCCTCAAAGATTGTTTTTGCTGTTGGTTGGTGGTACAACTTTTTGCCAAGATGGTTTCCCAAAAAACCCAACCTCTCATCACAATTCAATCATAACTTTAGCCGAGAATTTCGAGGGTGCCTTTTAGGAATCAAGTTTGGTTGTTGACTCCTCACAAATGAGTAGTCTGCTGCCCGTACCAGCAAAATCTTTAAGGTACATTCAGAGAATGTGTTTTTGTGAATTCTCCTTTTTTTCCTTGTCAGATGCTGTCAAAAATACTTCACGGTACAACGCTGCAATATTTATCGCGCCTCGGGTAAGAGCATTTGACAGAAACAAAGAATTTCAATACATTTTCCAGCACCAGTACAGTCTTGAGTTAGCCATTTGAAACTTTCGGGTATTTATGAATTCAAATCCTGGCCCAGTGGGCTAGGAATCTTTGTTGGTGATGATTTTAACATTGCGAGTCCTGATCATTTATCCGATTTGGCGATTGCTAACTTATGATTGCCCAGCAGAAGTATTTCGCGAATATCTAAGTTCTCCGGGAAATAATATATAATCATTTGAAATATATAAAATAATTTCAAAATTTAATTAATAATTTTCACAGACATGTCCGAATTCATCAAAAATGTTTTACCAAACGTTTTTCAGTTAAAGCCGTCTGAGTTCAATTAGAGCAACCTAGTTTTCTTCTAGAAAAAGCTGCGATCATGGTCTTTAACTTCTTTCCTTACTAAATACCCTTCTGAAATTGAGGAACTATCACTACGTGCTGTGACTATGGTTAAATCATAGCATAACTACTAGAGCTCGCTATCGCTTGGAGGGTACTCTCAATCTAATGGATTTCGACTCTAATTGTCCAGGTGCAATGGTATTTGTAAGGAAAACTTGTTACAGATAGAACTTTAAAAGGAAGGTACGGTAAGATGCCCTTTAAAATGTTCCTTAATTTTTTACAATTAAACCACGATACTAATAAGTTCAAAAAGGTAGCCATCGCGATCCTCCCACTTATCTACGTCGTTAAATTGTTTAAGCTCTCTATCTTGCAAAGCTCGCTTTATTTGCTACGTGAGGTATTCATACCTCTTATCTTGTATTAGCTTTTTGGAGTGTTCGTGCATTTTAGTGGTAACGCTTAGGTTAGCACCATCGTACAATTTTTGGTCTTCTCAGAGAATGTCGAGTGAGAAGACAGAAAGAAAAGAAATACAATGAGACGGATGAACAAAAAATAAGAAGGAATTATCGTTGTCCAGTTAAAATATATGATTTTTTTATGTTATAGGTTCTAATTTTCAATAAGTTATTTGTTAATAAAAAATCAGTACGATAGCTGGAAAATCGTTCAACACACAAAGTTGGGCATCTTTGAGATCCATAAATTTTGTCTACATCGCAATTTGTATAAGATTTATCCTATTTCATTGCAAAAACATGTCCTTGTTAAAATATAAAACAGGGAACCAAGCGCCAACGGCAAGGCTGTAAGGATTTCACTCAAGGGAGGGATTTTTAAACTGAATTTGATTCGTAAGATTTCGTATGAAAAGTTCATCTTAAGTATGGTTAGTTTTTTTGAATTTCCTCGACTGAGTTCCATCGTTGAATCATATTTAAAATGACGAGAATTTTAAAATTATGCTTAAATTTACATGCAAAGTTAAAGCTAACTAGAAAATCGTATAATATGGAACGTTTCTAGTTGCTAAGTACAACCCAGAATGACATTCTCAGAATTAATTCGTCACTTAACAATTATTCATATATCAAATCAGGCAGGAAATTCAAACGATCTACAAAAAATTAGTCGGAATTCGATTGCTATAATTTTATAATTTCAAAACAAAAAATACTAGCCTGAAGGATGCACTCACTGTTAAATATTTAACGACGGTTTAGAGTTAAAGTGGTTCAAATTATTTGATTCATTAAATAAAATTAGATTTGTTTTCTTCGGAGGGTGAGTCATCTAACGTTTGAAATTGGAACTATAGATTATTTCGAGGTTAGAAGGTTCGATGACATTTTCGATGTGACAGAGACTTAGTTTTATAATCGGCATTCATGTAGTGGGTCGCTTTTCACTTGAACAAAGTTTTGAAAGTATTGATACTCGAAATGTCAAAAATTCACGAACAAATTTTGACAAAAAGGAGGTTAAGAAACGCAGTTTGTAGATCAATTCGTGAAGCGAGCTGGATCTTTCTGTGATAAAACGACCCTTGTACGTACTTGTCCATTGCGCTCAACCGAAAATATCGCTACTGTTGGTCAGAGTGTTTTCGAACAACCATCAACATCTATTCGTCATCCTTCTCAAGAATCGACCATATCAAGCACTTCTTTGAGAAGAATTTCGCATAAAGATTTTGGTATGAATGCGTACGAATTTCAATTAGCTAAAGAGCTGAATCCGCATGGCCATCCGATGCGTTTTTGGTTTATTCAATGGACCGAAGACCGCTGAATAGAATATGGGCATTACCAAAAATCATCTTTTCTGATGAAGCTCATTTCCTCCTCGGAAAACTGTCCAAAATTGTCGTATCTGGTCCTCCGAAAATTCATTTGCCTATGGATCCACAACGAGTGACGAGTGAATCCGAAAAATCGGATTGATCAAATGGGGTAAAGTAAGACAAGAAGTGGTAGGCATTTCAATGATGACGTCTGTCATTTCTTAATGAAGAGTTCCAATCTTTCTGATAAACTCATAACTAATCAAAAAAATATTCATTAAGTTTTTTATAGCCCTTCCAAATTCCGCATATTAAATGGCCTACCCGGTATTATTATTTTATTTTATTATTGCCTCCTCTGGGAGGCAATTCACAGGATTCACAGAAACTGCATCATCTCCAAAAACGGTTTGGAAAGCTTCACCTTGAGAACTAGCAAGAATCATTCCATATGGTACATGTCATTCAGCTGGCACTGCTTTCCAATAAAAGATATCATTGTGTATATCATCAATGATTCAAAAATTTCTCTTCGATATTGCAAGCTATTAATGATCTAACGCAATGATATTCGTGTTTTGATAAAACATTTTTGAATTTGATCAAGTATGCGTACCATTACTAGGCTTGATTCAATGGAGGAGAGATGACATGATAAAAATTATTTGATGTAATTTGATGAAATATTAAAATATTTTAATTAAAAATTATTTAAAAATTATATTTATATTTAAAAATTTTATTTAAAGTTAAATATTTAAGTTATTTATTGTATAATCTGGTTGGAGTTTTTCCACTTGTGAAATTTTTCTCAAAGCATATGGGTAGCCTGGTTACAGGACTAAGAATATGACCTTAGAAGAAATCGCATAACACTACCAACCCCCTTGCCTGATCACACTTTGATTGCTTTGTGACTGAGTTTTTACTTTCGTAAGGAATTTTCTAATGCAGCAGAGCTGTGTTCCAAAGCGGCAGAGCTGGAACAGCTGGCGACCAGGGAAATTAGGCCCAGCCATGGTTTCTCCAGTGCAACAGGAATGATAACTTGCAAAAAGGAGTCCCCATGAAGGGGGTTAGGTAATCTAACCAGTTCTAGCCCAAACGGGCTGAAACTCAAAACAAATGAAACCTTTGCATTATTCCGAAATATTTTAGCTTAAAGAGTAAATGCGTATTTTTTCAATTGATTGGTGCTTTTAAATCAGAATTCTTGGCTTTGTGTGACGTTATGAAGCCTAGTTTGTGTTACATATAACGAAAGTCAAATATTTCAGACCATTTTCGAATGTACTCAAGGAACGAAACCGCGGACGATAAGTTCTTCGATTATATTCAAACTTTGGCTTTATTAAAATTTTTACAAAACCCATCAAGGCTTTTATTAGGATGCAGATGTTATTCGAGGCAAAACGTTCACTTATTCACTTTCTATTCTATCGCATTATCTAAACAGTAACATCAAAAAGTTCAAATTTCTGAATTTAAATGGATTAAGACAGCCCACAGATCAAAAACTTTCTCGAAAGCAATTTCACTTTTCTAATTTAATATTATTGCGATTCTATTTTATCGTGAAAGGATTCCCTTGCGATCGCTTGCTCACTGATAAAATTTCAGTCAATATATTTTCAAAAATTGATTGGTATATTTGGATTGGATACTTTTAAACAATTTTACACTTTATCGGGAAAAGTAATAACTGCTGCCAGGAGATACAAACGGTTTCAACCTGCTAATAAAGCCCAAAAGAGCGAATAAGCTATAGAAAATATTAAAATTTTTATAGCTCTTTTTATCAACTGAAAAACTTTCTCCCTAAAGTAGACAAAAAAAAAACGCTTTTAAATGTCTGAACATCGATCCTAATATAAATGACCAAAATTGTTCAAAACTCTCCTCGTAATGTTGAAATCGCTAGAGGGCTCGTTTCGTTGAACCAGGTATTGGTTACACGTTTGCACGCTATTTTCTTAGATTTCTAACATTTTAACTCGTTTCCTTATTCGAAAGTCAATGTCCCTAAAACAGTCTGTTTCTTCCATTGTTTTACGATCCGCACTTTTGATTTCGAAATATCTACTTCCATTTCAGAACCCTCTGTTACCTTCACAAACTGTTTCGTAAAAGAAAATAATTCTACTTACAATCCGTCCAAAATATTCACAAAAAACCACACCACCAAATATCCGATCAACGGTCACAAGCACAATTTTGAAAGCACAATACCACTGGAAACCCTTTAAATTTTCAACCCTAATTTCACCACCATCTAAACCTTAAAACAAAATTTTCTTACCGTGTAGAAAAATCTTTCACTTAAATTGCCAGACGATAGGTGAGCACCGTAATCTACGCACTCGTCAACACTTAGCAATCCTTAAATATGACAATAATCCTTATTAAAATATCTCAATGTGTATCTTTTGACTCTTGACTTCACTTTTAGCTTTTGCAACACTCGACGACGGTTAGTTTCGATTTAAAAGAAGATCCGTTGATAGGATTCTTTTTATAACAGAAACAGCGACAATATCTGAACAACAGGTCGTCGTTGTTGTTTTTGTTGTAGTTGTTGTTGTTGTTGTTGCTGCTGCTGCTGCTACTGCTTCTGCTAAGGACTTAGATGGTCGGCGAACGTAGATGTAACAAGTAGGGGTAGTGCAATTTTCGAGCTTTTACTCACATCTGATACGCGCTGTTCACAAATACATACACAAAGTCATTTCGCATACGGACCAGACGTAAAGTAAGTATGAACATACGCAAGGATAGATAAGTGATAAGATGCGAAAGCTTTGAAATGAGTTCGAGTAGAAAAGCGGCGGGAAGGATACAACATATACTTTTCGACCAAATATCTTTAGACCAGAACATCTTGCGATAAAGGACTTGAGTTAATGTTAATGTATCAACAATAGGAGATTTGCAAAAATTTAACAAGAAATGTTCACGGTCATGCGTCTCAGACCGAGACAGTTTGAGGAGAATTGAATTGAAAACGCTGAACGGAGCGGAGAAAGGCTAACCAACCGCTGATTCTGGCGGAAATCACTTATACATTTTTCCACCGGAAGGACATTTCAACAATAACGACAACTTGTTGGCAGATTGTTCGCGGTATTATCGGTGATAATCTGTTGTATGGATATTCGATTTACCAAGTGATTGCGTTTCAGTGATTTTTTCATGTAGTTTTCACTACGCTGAAGGACATTGAAAAAAAATGGGCTGTTGCTGTTCAAAATTTGGCGTTACGTTCTACAACGTCTTAAGGACTTTCGATAGAAATAGTGTTAAATTTAAAAACGCACAAACTGAGCAATAAATTAATTCATACTGACAATGAGAATGGAAATATTCGGAATACTCTGTGTTTATTTTCCCTAGTTTAGTACTTCCAAACTATCCTTTATTTTTTGATTTTCTGTTCCAAAACGCTGTATTATGTTTTTTTCTTTTGACAGACATATATTTCCGGAGTAATTGACACTGAAGACGGGAGAGACTTACTCCCGAAATCTGTCAAAAAAGAAACATAGCTTTTTGGAATGGAAAATAAAAAAATAAAGGATTATTCAGGATGAGTTTATTACTGCTTTCGTTCCAATATAACTGTTGATTAAAAACTATTCATCGAAGGTCAATTGAAATTGTCACAAGGACCAACCAAGAGCCAACGAGTATCAACAGCATTTCTAATACTTTCTCCAAAAATATCCAAGACATCGATCCTTAAAGATGATTTATTCGTAAGTTGTATTTTACCCATATAAGCAGGACTTATGATGTGTTCAAATATGCTACATAAATCGGTTTAAGTTACCAGAAAATTAGACGTGAAGAAAGGATTCTTCAGTGAATTTTTTTACAAGTTATTTTTGTTTTCAGCAATTAACATTAGCGAGTTTCGCTTTTTGAACCCAAGGTTGATACTTCTTGCCTCAAACAAGAGAATAATGCCATATGAAATAAGGAAATTTTTGAGGAACTATATGCGAAATTTGTCCCAAATGTATCGAGCCTACCTGCAAAAGTCCGTTCTAGATTTGTGCTTTAAATATCACAATAATTCTCATTTAACAGAAAAAAATGCACCCAGTAGTGTTTTCTGTTGTCTTTCTGTTCTGAAGGACAGTTTTCGATTAAGTTTCTGACGTCAAAACAGATTCAGAGTTTTGACTTCAATGCATTCGTCGCATTAGTTTCAACCGACACTTCGTTGTTGAACTGATGTCCTTTGACTGACAATTTCTCTGCAACAAAGAGCCAAAAGTCACAAGAAACGATGTCGGAACCATATAAACGTTGCCCAAGGTTCGACGAATGTTTTGAAGCATTGTCATGGTGAAGCATCTAATCTTCGCTTGGCCAAAAATTGGCCCCCGCCCTCTCCTTACTGCATCATGCATTCTTTTTAATACTTTGCGCTGGTATTCTTCAGTGACAATTTGATCCCTCGGAACATTTTCCTGGTGCACACATTCCTCGTATTTTTAATCAAAGAAGTCAATGTGATTTTTTTTTGGTCTTGGAAATCCAGGATACTTCCACTGTGAAGACTGTCCCTTTGTTTCTGGATCATATCCGGAATCTTCAATTATCAGTAGTACTTTCCTGGAGTTATTATTTACGTCATTAGAAATCATTTCGAAGTTGTTCTGAGCATTTTCAAAGCAGACATTTTCTCGTTTACCGTTAGCAATGCGCGGAAATTACTAACGGTAAATGCCTCGAGAAAAACCATGAAACATTCTCTAATTCGCAGTTTAAATTATTTAAACGATAAGGCAATAATTAATGTCGTTTTTTCATGCTGTCAAATTTAATTTATATACATATAAACCACAAAAATTAGTCAACGATATATGTTCCAATTTTTTGGGTGATCCTTCGCCATCTTTTGGTTAGTTTAAAAACTCCACATTCAAAAAAATTTTGGATTTTGGAGGGTTGGAGGGAAAAACTGATTCTACTCATTTTTATCAGCCTAATCGGAATTCAATGTTGTACTATTAAAATGGGTTTGAAGGAAGCTTAACAAATAGTAGTCTGATGGGTCTGATAAATCGGGGCTATGGGGTGGATATCGCATCTGTTCCCAATTGAGCTCCATTAATTTTTGACGGGTCATCAAAGAGGTGTGTGACCTGGTGTTATCGTGATGGAGCATCACTCCTTTTGCGGTTTCGATAGTTGACGACAGTAGACATTTAATTCAATGCTTTGATTTGTTGGAAGTATAAAAGCTCAAAGTAGACAAAATCCTTGTGCTTCTACCACACAGAAAGGCTTTGGCTTTGGAAGTCGATTGTGCAGGTGTATCTTATTTGGTCTACTACTTACTACTTACTACAACTTACTACTCTATCGTAAATAGTTCATTCTTCACTACCCGCTATGATTCTTTTAAGAACTATGTTGTTTTGGTTATGATTCAGCAAAAAGTCGCATGTGTTAATGCCTTCAGTCAGGTGGATTTCCTTCAATTCTGTGCAAAAAAATACACGCGGTATGCCATCTAACCTCTCTCAAGTAAACTGCGACATCGAGAGTATTGACGTTTAAATTGACAACTTATATAAGAAGCTCGAATATTTTGACGCCGAGAAAAAAAGGTAGACTTGATACTTTTCGGACAAGTCTCGCATGCCTTGAGCAATGAATTTCAAACTTACAATCTAAGTTATTCAAGCAAACATTTAAACCTAAATATAGACGGTATTTTTCATTTTTCAATGTGTTATCGAAGAAAGAACATAGTTCGTTTTGAAAAATAGTTCCGTTCTCTAGCACTGGTGCCGAATAATGGTAGCGATTTTAGAGAGTAACACTCTCTGCTTCCAGAAGCTTTCGGAAATTGATTAGCTGGAATAGTCAAACTGATAAGAGTTGCAATCATCGTCATTGCAGCCTTTTTTGCAATTATTGGTTTGTAAGAAATTAACAGCTCCTTAAAAAGTAAAAATACCCCTCTGCAATGCACTATTCAATACACTTTTGTAACAAAACATTAAAATTTCAAGCCGGTATTAAAAGTAGATCTTTATAGACTAGATACTATTTTTTTTTGGGTTGGGGGGTGAAGGCAATTTACGCCTGGAGTGTGGGACTCCTAGGAGCGCATGCTACCAGATTTCCCACTAAAAACCCCCCTGTCAAGAGACTCTAGCTTGGAACCGTTTGACACATTACTTCAGGCTAGGACTCTTTTTACTTCGCCTTAGAGCGCCGTCAGCCTAGAGAAATCTCCCCCCAGCGGGAGGGGGTAGGATGGAGGAAGCCTACTGGAAGGGAGATCCCTCTAGACTCCGCGTCCAAGGTTATCCATGGTACATTTTTTGGCAGTAAGTATTGCCCGAGAGTAATACACAGGTATATTTGTCGAAACTTTTCAGCATTTCTCCGACCAGATTGTCTGGAGAAAGCTCTCCCATCACCTCCGACAAGTCCTGCCGCATCCTGTTCCACCTTCTACAGTTGAAGAAGGTGTGACATGCGTCGTCCCTTTTCCCGGGGCAGAAAATGCAGTCTGGGGATCATGATTTACCAATCTTGTGCAAGTAAGACTGAAAATACCCATGCCCACTAAGAAGCTGGGTAAGGTAATAATCAGTCTCACCGTGCCTTCGATTTAGCCACAATCCCACGTCTCCTATAAGGCGGGCAGTCCAGCGGCCATTAGAGTCGCCTTCCCAGGACTGTTGCCACTCGAGTATTGTGCGCTGCCTCTCCTCTCGGTTGACAGCATATCTTGAACCCTCCACTTTTCGGTCATAAATTTTCCGTCGCTCCGGTATGCAGACGCAACCCGCAAAGCTCCTCGTCTCTGTACCTGGGTCAAGCGCTTTGGGTACAACTCCTTACTTAGAGCTCCTGCTCAAACCTCAGAGCCATACAGTAGCACTGACTGTACAGCACTCATGAGAAAACGGCGTTTGCTCGGTGTGGGCCCACCGATGTTGCACATTAGTCGACTTAAAGCTGAGACACCTATCGCGGCCTTTTTCGCCGTTGCCCTGATTTGTTCCGGAAAGCTCATTTTGGAATCGATCAATAGTCCCAAATATTTTATTGCAAGTTTAGACGCAACAGTCGCATTTCCAATCCGCAAAGAAATTACCGTGGGATATTCTTTTCTTCGTGAGAATGACTGAGCCCGCGGGTGGTCATCCATTCCCTCACGTGACGCATTAGCATTCCCAGTCTGCGCTGCACATGTTCGACTGTGCGTCCGGAAACCAGTGCTGCTATATCATCTGCATATCTGACCAAGGGCGACTCATCTGGAAGCTCAGATGAGTCGACTAGATAGATAGACTAGATACTATTACCTGGAACCCGGTCTTCAATGTTCTAGGTTGTGAAAAACGATTTTAAAGTGTAAAAATCAGTTCAAGGTAAAAACGAAACAAATATTAAGTAATTGTATAGAGTCTTTTATTCACGGGCCACACTTACATACCATTTTTAGCAGCTACCCTCAATCCATACAGCCGACTTCTCTGCAGACGCTAGTGCAATCTTGCCGAATGGGTAACATTTTTACTTTTTCTTTCTGTAGGACGAACTCTATTAAAATTAGTCTCTGACTCGAACTAAGTGAACATTACAGCCACACACGTCTAACGTGTGGAGGATACATAAAAGCTGTTGTGTCATCGTTGAAGACGCAGCCCAATGCAGTGATGCCCAAAGTGTTAGTTTCACCAAACAGTCCTTTTGGATTTATATTTCAACTCATTACATTGAAGCTATGATCTCAATTGTTGATATTCCGGGCTGGAAGCCAGAAAATATTCATAATTGACAGTCTCTATTCTTACGAGTCTTAAATAGCACTGCCCTAAACTATAAGGATATAAATATATTCTCTAGTTCATGACAGACAAAGGGCGATGCCCCTATAAGAAAACAAAGAGCAAACAGTAGATTCTACTGACTATTCATGGGAACTGCAGCATTGGAGTGTTTTGTTATTTCAAAGAGAAAATTGCAAAAGCCCATCGGTCCTATTTCATTTATTGCAGCCCTAACGTCAGTAAAACACGCACAATGAGAAGATGCTAACTTACAACATACAGGACGACGTTTGAACGTACTTGAAATCATGGAAATATACGAACAAAAACATTTGACGGACGAATCATAAACGGAAGGACAAGCCCTCATTCAGACATAGCTTTCGAGCTACTAAAACAATTTTGAAAATTCTTTTAAAATCAAAGACAAAATCTCACAATAGCATCAGACAGTATTGCCGGATCAAATCAAAGGACATCTTCATAATAGAGAAATTCTGGACTTTTTCCTAACGGTATAAAACGACCTATATGTGCTTGTGTAAATGACGGGTTAATCAATCTAAGTCCTACTATCTCAGAACAAAAGTACAACCCGAAGATGGCGCGGTGTCAAAACACGTTTTTGAACATTATCATATAGACGGCGATAGACGGATTTTCATTCGGAAAACAAAAAACAAGGTTTTGTGGGTTCTAAATCAAATTTGTAAAAAGGTTTCTCATGCCAGTAACTCATGTTATTTGTCTCTCAGATTGCCTTGTTGGTCTGCTAATGGTTTCAACGGATTAGTTGCAGTGACAACTACGGGGTACGGGTGCGTAACCCGTAATATATAATCAACTTGTCATTGAATTTCCATTTTTCAATTTTCGTCGATGTGTTCCCATGCGTTTCAAACTGTTTTTTATATATTAGCAGAATTGTTTTCACAATAAGGATTGCATCTACAACTCTCTTATGTGTTTGCAAATCATCATCGCCATTTTGGTTTTTATAAAGTACGTCATATCTTGAAATTAATCTTTGAGGCATCTCTTTAACTTGGCGGGAGAATGCATACTTTCGCAAATATTTATCTTTTTGAATAAATTTGCATCGCACCGCGTTAAGTACGTTATGAGTGACGAGTGACAGTCCGCCATGTTGAATAAACTGTCAGTTTGCGTGCTGTACTTATAAGGTAACATATGTATAAGGAACGTATGGCTGTTTTCCAACTAGCGATTCTTTATGCTTTAGATTTTTATCCGTCAAGATTAAGTTTTAAATTGTTTTATACTATCAAGCTTATTTTCTTCTTTTCTTTTCGATAGCAGGCACTGTCTTATTTTCTTCTTAAAAAACGAAAATAGGACAGTGCCGTTCACAGTGAGTGAGGTACACAGGACAGTGAAAGTAATGACGAAGGTGTTATTCATGAAATTGAATATAAAGAAGATTAGAGTTAACATAGAAGTAGTTAAGAGCAAGAATGAGAAGGCATATGGGCATCCAAACTATGACAACATCTAGTGAAAAGGATATATCACCTACTCCTCGCATAAATATTCAAAATTGTCAGTAGCAACTCATCCAGTGTCTAGATGACATTGCTTTATACAAAACAAAAACACCAGAAAAGATAAATATACGGTACCAACAGGGCGAGTTGTAAGTTGTAGAAGCAACACAGAACGTTGACGTTTGTCTACACACGACACTGTTTGTGTTATCTATTCACCGGAAATGTCATGGAAGCGGATCACAAGCTTTCAACTTCATCTGTTCAACTCATAAAGACGCGCTGTAGGACTACGGGTGACGCAGGGGGGCTGATGGTTTGAGCTTTGGTTTAGTCCATTCAGTTTTTAGGGGTGCCGATCCCATCGGCCTGTGGTAGTGAGGAAGGGTAATCAGTCCCGTGTGTCTGGAGCAAAAATTGAGAGTAATTCTCGGGTTGTAGAAAAACGCAACCTGATCAGAGGCTTACTTGCACCAAGGATTGGGAGGATGCCCATGATAGGGACTGTCAGCCCTCCACACAGTGAAGAGCCTATACTTGGCTGAAACGGTTATGGTATCAAGGCCTAGAGGGTATGGCGAGCATGCACAAGATGTTTCGGGAATCCAAATCGCTTTAGCAAGATTAGGGTCCAGGACGAAAACTTCTTGCAGATCTAAGGTTTGGAAATTGAAACAGTGTTCCAACCTCATCTATGGAGACCGTGAGGTTAGACCTTTTTTTGGCAGATACTCATGTTGAACAGTTCGACTCTTTTCACATGTTCAACTGTCAATTGCTTGAGCCGTGATCGTATCTTTGAAAAAATGACATATTTCAAGATACTTTTCTCTATTAAGGTGATAGTTTGGCCTTACAATTACGTCATCCTTAATGTACGCAAAGTAAGTAATCTGCACTACCACAATGTTGAATTAAACTTTGAATTAAATTTATATTAAACTTGTTGATGCCTAGGGTAGGAACATAGTTCTATTGAATGAGTTTTTTGGGTTCTCCCAAAGACATGTCTGAAGTATGAAGGCTTGTCGAAATTTATTGCCAACAAATAGTCTTCTATCAAGAGGCATTAGTTCACTAAATATAATGTAATCCTGAATTGTTTCAGAGTATCGTTTCTCCCATTTTTCGGATTTCTGTTTGCCACGACAGATCAATAGGAGCAGTTGAATTTGATTTGGTTTTGTTTACTATTTATCGACTTTTGTTTTCAATATTCAACGTCAGTCGAGGGTGAAAATTGATTTATTTTTCTTGATGATTTTGGTAGCATATCTGGTAAGTTCTAAAGTTTGTGGGCATCTTCAAATAGTCCCGAAAGACTATTTCTTTTTCCCAGAGAAGACTCCCTACTTTTTCCCTCTTGTAAACAGGATCAGGCGTTTGTCCTTGTATAGAACATAATAAACACTTGCGTAACTTATTATCAGTAACGAAAATTGCTTCAATTGCTTCAAAATCAAAATAATATATCAAAAATAAAATATTTTAACAAATAAAAATAAAATCATAATTATTTAAGGTAATTATGGATGAATCTCTCTACACACTCACTCTCCACTGGAAAAGGATTAGGGTAGTCTGGAATAGGAACAAGTGCTAACTATGAACTAACTATGAATGTTAGGCATTCTGCTTCCTACAATATAAGTTTTTTAAAACTGCAGTGTAAATCGATTAGCCTAGTCACCCAGTAAACCTACACTCCACAATCTTGTTGTAAAAGAATTTAATTTAGTTTTACACTAACCATCGACGCCACGCAAATTGAAAAATAAAATTCCATACAGATGTCTGCACCCCCAGAAGTTTTTTTTCGAAAATTTTAATCGAAATTTTTGAAAGGATTTTATTCATCCGATCAACAACGATTTAATGTTGACATTTTTTCACTGAGTTTTGGTCAATTTTGTTCTCGTTCGAGCATAAGTGAAATGGTTCTGTTCAGAATCACTTTGAACGAATACAATATATCAAATGTAGAATTTAGAAGTACGTTTGCATTTTAAACCACGGTGACATGAGTTTACGAACGCATTATAGTCGTCTTTAGGCACATTATAATATAAAGGACATACCTATAGGAAATCACTATCCAACACAATTGCAGTCCTCTCTTTTTACTATTCCATTGCACATTTTGCACGCAAATGCAACCTCCACATATTACTGCCGTACTCGTATGCAATCCTTGTACTTGGACTCAGCGCCGTAAGGTCAGCTAGTTCGTATTTCACCTGAAAATTGTCGTAATGCCTCGAAACTTTTACATTGCACTACCTAAATTTTCACTAAGTAACACAGAATAGCTTTCAATTTTTTCCGTATAGCTCAATCAATAACATTTATCGTTCAATCAAATATGAATCATTGACGGAATTTCTAATAATTATTAAAATCGATGGTAAGCTTGTGGTAGTATGGAAACCACAAATGCTAGCTTATCCGTTTTCTAAGAAATTCTATTAGCAAATTTATTTTAATTTGTTTATTTATTCCAATTTTTCGGTTTTTCGGTTTTATCTTCGTCATCATATGTGTTCGGGTATCAGTTAAGCTTTAGTGGAAGATTTCTAAATAGATATCGAGTTAAACAGACAAGAGCAATGTCCTTCCCAAAAATGAAAAAAAAATTATACAGGGTTGTCTTTTCAATCCATCTATCCTGTCGAACCTGACCCTGTTAGCGGTAGAGCGTACAAGGATCTATCATCAGAGGGATGAACAGAAGAGAAGAGCTATCGTATACAAGGAAAATCATTGACTCTCGCTCTATTGCAGAATGCACAAAAGCGTGAAACGATGTTAGAAACGAAGTTCATTAGTCACGAGAGTTCACAACCTAGTTAAGGACTCAATCAAACCGGTTACTAGCTGACTCAGCTCCTCAGTAGGTAAGGGTGTTTTCTGCCTCACTGGTATAAAGATTGGAAAGAGGATGTCTGTTGACGACTACCTGTTCGGCTTGGCGAGAGTAGATGACGCCTACAAAGCCTCTTTCAAACGCAGACGGTCAAGCGAATTATATCTAATTTCTGAACTCCTTAATAAGAAGGACAACTTTGTACAGTAAACACTAACCCCTTTTTCCCACACCCAAACCAATTAAAAAGTATCTCTCTTTCCAAAGGGACCAATATGCGAGGAAAATGTGGACTGAACTTATGTGCTATGACAAACATCAACGACTAACGACTTATTGTAGTGTAGTCTAGTGGAAGAAGTCCCTCGCTAAGAGCGTCAAAACATCCAAAATATTATAAAAAATTGCTTAATATAAGCACTAATATGAAGAAATATGAAAGATATAATGTTTTATTTTTCCCCGGAAGGTATACTACCTTGGCGTAGTTGGATGGCATGTTGATGTTCAGTTCAATCAGTGGTTGACAATAACAACCTGGTTGCCATTAAAACTTCAATCAAATGTGTTGTAAATCACGTCGACCACACAAGATCTTGATCCTGTTGACGAGAAATTATGCGCTCATCAAATGCATCTTTTAATAAGTCGATGATTACAAAAGCACCACTGGTCTGCTTTACGGTACCTCACCTGCTTTACGGTGAGTCAATTCCGGAAAGAGAGATTCATCAATCATGGCTCTCTACCGTCCATCATTGACGGCTATGATATTCTTAATAGCATTTTTATGACATATGGATGAATGATTAACCCGGCCCGTAAAGCACACCAAACGGTGATATTCCCCGAATGTAACGGGAGACGATCATGTCAGCCTTAAAATTGACGGAGTGCGCGATGAGAAATAAATCTGCACAATTTACAGACCTAGACGTCAACCTATTAATGATCAATGGCAACCAAGCTAACCTGAAAACGCATAGCAGCTGTCACACTGTACGTAGCATTAAAAGTGTTGCCAATTTAAAGTCATATCCCTCTCAAGAACACATTTATTACACATTAAGGGACAAAATAAAGTTCACTACATCCAATAATTTACATACATTATATTTAATTATTATTAATTTACATTATATTTTATAGCGATCGTTTTCATGTGCAAAATCAATTGCCTAATTAACAATTTTTAAAAATTTGTTGGTAGATGGTGGTGTAAAATTTTAATATTTAGTCGTCCTGGTAATGCGTCGTCCTGTTGTTTATACTTCGGATTCAAAGTTCACGTAATGTGTGTTACAGTGATTTTTTAGTTTGTGATGAGTATCTTCATATCAGTGGGGAAGCACGAAACAGACAAAATGATCTACTCATGTATTTTTGGGCCTTTAACATTTTGATTTTAACACATCTTTCTCCAATTAAGTTGTAGGGCAAGACAAGGCAAAAAAAATGAGCCCAGAAATGGCACACTGTCAACTTTGCAAGCAGTATGACCCGAGACCAGATTATTTGAAACACATCCCAGTAACCACATCCCCCTAACCAAGGTCCAAGTGCTCCTGCGATGGTACTCATCCTTTAAGTTAATCTGAATTGACATTTTGCAAGAAAAAGGCAAGCAGTTTTGCTGCTGCTCAGCTAGCAATCCTACACTAGAAGGTCCCCATAATGGTATCTTGGCTGTGTTCGGGAACTACACTCTGTAATTTATAATTAACGCCAATGAATTGTTGTTACCCTTTAAACTTTATGCTTTGGAGGACGCTGTTTCGAGTACAGAGGGCCATATGCTCTTCAGAAGAGCCAGGAGTCATTCAATTTTTCATGCGTTGAAACCAATGCCTGTGGCATGCTTTAATCAGATGGTCGGGGCAAACGGATCCCTGACATGGCAGCCAATCAGTGCTCGTCGTATTGGATACAGACCATACCCCTACTATATACCGATGAGGTCGCGATGAAACCATTCCTGTTGTGACATTCGCTTCGGAGGATTACTCGGCCACAGATCACCACATAGCACTGAAAATCCAAAACGGTGCTGCCAGGACACCACGCTTTCAGTCTTTTGCGCTCTTGTGGAATACTCGAAAGCAGATACTGACAAGTCTGTTGAAGTGCTTATGGGACAATCACCGCTGAGAGAAGTTACATCGGGAAGCGGAGATACTGCGGCAAAAGATGTGATGAATGATGAAATCTATAAGAAGCATTACGTCTGCCTGGCCCGGCAAGGCAAGCCCCCAGTTTACTGGTGGTAACCTCAAGTTGTCGAAAAACAAGGGGAGTGTCACAAGCTACGACGAAAAATCCAGCGAATAGGGACCTGGGAAAAGATATGATAGATAGAAAATGTCTCCGCGGATTCATCAACAGCAGCAAGGCCAGCCGTTGGCAAAACTTGGTGGACGACGTGGACAAAGATCTATGGGGCCTGGCATGCGAAAGTTTGGTGCTCAAAGATACCTTCACTCATACGAAGCAAAAAGAATGGACGAAATTGGGCGGGCTCGTTTCCCTTTCTACTCCGCGATCGTTGAGGCCGTTCACGCTGAAATGCCAATGGAAATTCCACTCTTCACGAAAATAGAATTTTAGAAAGCAATGTTGTTTACGAAAGCAAGAGCGTCTCCAGCACCAGATGGGATTCCAGCTAAGGTGCTACTGATGGTCTTTCACTTTTGCCCCGACATGCTTAATTCAGGTGTCATTGAGGACTCCATTCTCGACCCGGACCTATGGAACATCTCTTATGATCTTGAGGCTTGATCGGTTATGCGAATGAAGTTGCGGCGCTAGATGCTGGACGCACAGTTAATGATGCGTAATTCAGACCAAATATTCCAGTGCGGCGAGTAAGGGATTGAATGACTGCTCATGGTTTCAAGCTGGCAATCGAAAAACCTCAAGGTGTCATCCTAACAAAGATAAGAACCCCGGAGCAAGGTTTATCAGTATCCGGAAGGCGCAGATTGAATCAAAATCAGCAGGGTTTTACCCGGGCGTGCTAATGACTCGAAGACGAGTTTTTCCCAACAAATCAGTGCAACAGCTGACAGCGCGTAACGGCACTCACTCGGCACACAATATCAAGAAGACGAATCCTAGTAACCGCTGTGCAGTCGGTTCCACTATTTGTGTCAAACTATGGAGTGACGCTTTCAGCATTGACGCTCTCACACTGAAATTGATTGGCAGAGGTGAAGAGACAAGGAGCGCTGCGAATTGCACAGGCATATTGAACAGTCGCTGGGGTGGCAGTGCTGGTAAGTTTACGGTCTTACCTGCACAAAATTGGTCGGACACGGTGTCAACTTATTGCATGTTTTGTGTAGGAGAGGTGGATGACGTATGTCATATATTCTTCTATTGCAAAAGATGGAATAAGCAGCATAGTGATCTCTTTAGCGAAATTTTAGAGCGCTGTCCGGGAGCTATGGTCGGAGAAATGCTGAAAACGGTTGACAAATGGAACCGCAAGGCACAATATGCTCGGGCAGTGCTGCCATTAAAAAAAGCCATACTGGAGCGCAAGGAGACGTCGAGACACAGCCTTCATTTCTCTACCACAAAAAAAAAAAAAAAATATTAACAGGATTGATGAGATCTTTATTAATTTTGTTAGTTTATGTTTGATAGGCTTACTTCAGCCAATCTGGCAAGTAAAATTTTATTGTCATGGTTTACCTGATACTAAAAGTGCACGTAACAAAAAACAGCGTTTCAAGTAATTGTAAGGAGTTTCTAAATCGAGAAGATGGATGGAGCCTATTTAAAAACAAAAAGCAGTATCGCAGTAGTAGTAGCGCACGAAAAGAATTTTGCGCTTTTATTAGTTCCGTTTAATGTGAAAAACTACTTCATTCGTTGATTACGCATTCAACGCTTTGCCGCCATTTTATGTTCAACCGCCTCCAAACATTTTTCACGAAAAATCCTAATATATTTGGTCAACGTACCACCCACGTACTTGGAGTTCGAACATAATTTGGAAAATCCTGAATTCTCGTTCGTCGATATGCTCAATGTGCGACGGAACAATGATTTATAACCAATATCGAATAATTGTTGTAAACTATTTTCGATTCGATGCCATGACTTGAAAGCTATCCGACATAAATAAAAATTTTGTTACTTTATTACGATGTGTTTGGTGTTAATATTCAAGTTGAGTGCATGCATAGAGTCACCCCTTTTTGCGGACATTTCGCACCAGGGAAGTATTGTTGTTAGTTCGTCGATTGCGTTACAATCATAAATCAAATAGAGGATATAAATATGTAGAGCATACAAATAAATCGATGAAAGAGGAAAGTTTAGTGAATAGATAATTTTATGCCTTCCCAACGAACATTGAAAAGCCAATCGAAAAGGATTTTACATTTTCACCATTGATTGATAGTTGGAAACAATGGGCAACTTTAATATGTGAGTCGAAGCGTAAAAAAAACGCATTTGCACAATTATCGGGAAGGAGTAAGATCAACTGTAGATTCAATACTATCAAGTTTTCATATTGATCCTTTAAGCTCTACCCTAATGATCCGGTGCTCATTCACTCTTTCAATGCCTCACAATCAATCATTGGTGGCTTACTCGTAAAAGTGCAATGTGAACATTTTCCGTCGAAGTCAATATTACAATTGATGTAAATAGCTGCATAAAAATGTCCTCTGTCCTCTGCCTGCATATGAAAACCATCACCGCAACCATGAATATTGCTATAAGCTCAACAGTTGTTGTGTCAGATATTGGAAAACTTCAGCGACCGAACTATATATGAAACCTACGTAAGTTTGCTGGTTAAGTCCTTATTGGTATCCGTGATTTCAGTATAAAAATCAGAGGACCAGAGAGGTGTGATGTGAATGCCGGGGGGTGTTAGAGAAAGTCGTGTTAGCTTGAATATAATTTTCCATTGACAAAACTTTCACTGGGGACGAAAATTCATATATTTGATTTCGCAGTTTAGAAAAGATTTTTATTTTATCACTTTGTCGTAATGGCAGTAAGACGGAGCGCTTTTCATGAATCGATTGTCGAATGGAGAAGGATACGATTTTTTAAAGTTCCACTGGCTTCAAGGACCTTAAAATAATTGATTGGATAAATATGGACGGGCCTAGAAGACCTAAGATGAAGCTTGCTTAGTTTTTGAACATATTGAAACCATGAGCAGATTTTCCTTAACACAGAAATACTGACTTTGGTCTTATTTTAACATCCTAATTGTCAACTGTTGTGTGAGATTAGAGTGAGAATAAATATCCTGCTGAGTTGTTGTAATTCAATTTATAATAAATCGCGAGAATACAAAATTTCGACAAATTACTGATATTCACAGTCCGAATCCTTCGAAGTTTGCGACTAGAACCCTTATAAGTCTGCTAAAATTATGCCTTAAGCCAATAAAATAAACTCAGTTACCGTGGTATCACTCTGGACCCTGTGCTGTACTCTACGATTCTTCTAAGGATACCCTCGATTAATATTTAATAAATTATTGGAGGGTTCAAATATTGAAATCCTGCATTTTTCATTTTCGAAATCACTTAAAATATTTCTATAAATTTGGCTTATAATTAAGAATGACCACGCTTTCCTGATACAACACTGGTATGAATTATTACTCCTTTCTTTAGCCGTTCACCTATTTTGTTGTATAGAAAATTTGCCCTAACATAGTATTATATGCACAACAAAAGAAATGCTCTAATACTTCCAAAACATTCCAAATCTTTTGAGATTCAACCGATAAACTTCTAGCTACATTGGTATTCGCAATCGAAACCTTTTTCGAGACAGGACACCAGAACAAAGGTTTCGTGAGATAGGAATTAACATTCTCGTTACCTGCCGTGAACTGGGTGGAGTTCAACTGACTCTAGTAACACAAAATCCTTCGCAACTATATGTATTAACTTGCAAGTGTTAACGCTCTGAACAAGTTCCCAACCTAACGATATTCAATTCAAAATTTGCATTGGTGTTTGTAAGCAATGTTGGCGTTAGCACATATGTAGGTATGCATAAAAAGTGGCTTTAATTTTATATCCATACGCAATCACTCACCTACGCTGATCCTAAAATTATTCTCACCCGCATTTAAGCTCCGAAAAATACCCACCACGCTCCTTCGTTTAACTTACGTGATTCAATTTGCACCCTCTCTATCTTGAAAGCTCGCCTTGTTTGTTCCATTGGTTATTTTCCATCTCCTTCTTTTTTATGCTCTTCTGAAGTGGAGTGCTTTGTTAGTAGTTACGACCATAGCGTAAGCATTTGTAGCGCTAACACTCTTGGATGGCTTCCCTCAGACTGGGATAGCGAAAGTTTCGGGAATGGTATTCCCGGGTAAATTTCGGGTATATTTGTTTTAAGAAAATATAAAAATTTGAGAAAATTCACCAATCCAAATATAATTCAAGGACCGAGGAATCAGAAATTGCTTCGAAGTGTTAGCGTTGTTTGTAGGTATGCTGTGGTTAAGTCATTTTTGTCACTCTTTGAAAATTTGCGCAGCTTTTTCAGCTTCAGTGGTGACCTTACCAAACCGCTTATTGTCACTGGTTTAGTAACCATATTGGCGACGTAGCAAACGTTCAGGATCATGTCCGTGAAAAACAACACCTCTACAATATTTGTTTTTATTTGACTGTATTTATCATTTTAAAAATCCAGACAAAAAGATTTAAAGACTTCGTAAAGTAAATAAACAAAATGAGACTTTTAGTACCTGGCAGTAAGGATCATTTCATGGTTAGTCAGTGGGAACATTGAATTCTAAAGGAAACTCTCTGATAGCAAGTATTCTAGTTTTTAACTTTTTACATGAGAACGAAAAATGACGTAAGGGGTGACTAATTAACTTCGGCTATCACGTTTCCCGGACGAAAAGAGGTATGACAATGATATAAAAAATTATTTAGCTTTTTTTAAGGAGGTTTTCCCCATAATATTTCAAGATCGATAATCAAACACACGAATACAAAACATGCTAATCGAGGCCACAAACATCTCATAAACCATCCTTGTATAAGGAAGGGAACTGGGAATGCTGGTATTCAGAAACGACTAAATCTAAAATGAAAGCAGTATCTAGGCTTTTACTAGCTTAATGAAAGCAGGTGAAGGCTTTTTACGCCCTGAGTGTGGGACTCCCAGACGCAAAATGCTTTTGGACTATCCACTAAACACCTCCCCTGTCAACCTGAGAACCTAGCCTGGAACCTGGAAGATGGAAGATGGAATTGGAGAGAGCAGTCTTGTCTATGAAGGCCAGAAAGGCTCCAGGACCAGATGGGATTCCAGCTGAGGTGCTACAAATGGTCTTATACTTTTCCCCTGACCTGCCCTCCGCATGTTCAACGCATGCCTGCGCGAAGGGCTGTTCCCGGAGTGCTGGAAGGTGGCGAGACTTGTGCTCATTACGAAGGCAAAAGGGGATCCCAAGTCGGCAGCTGCATACCGCCCACTGTGTATGCTTGACACGGTCGGAAAAGTTTTTGAAAAACTTATCAGGGGAAGACTCGCTGACTTGACTCGTATTGCCGGGGATCTATCTCCACGGCAGTATGGCTTCAGAGCAGGCCGCTCCACCATCGATGCATTTGGAGAAGTAGTGAGCGCGGTCCAACGTGCGGAGTCTCACAGTATTTCCACACGAAGGGTCGTCCTACTGGTTACTCTGGATGTCCGAAATGCATTTAACTTCGCTAGATGGGTGGATATTCTGGAAGCGCTAGAAAAGCGTTTTCAAGTACCAGTGTACATGATGCGGATTCTCAGGGACTATTTGAAGGACCGAAGCCTACTCTACGACTCGAAGGAGAGTAGGCAAAGTACAATTCTTACTTAAAGTGTCGCTCAGGTCTCTATCCTTGGCCCTGCCCTGTGGAACATCTCCTACGATGGACTGCTGCAGCTTGAACTGCCGGATGAGTCACATTTGATCGGCTATGCGGACGATGTCGCGGCGCTGGTCGCTGGACGCACAGTAGACCATGCGCTACTCAGGCTCAATATGTTAATGCGGACAGTAATGGATTGGATGACCGAAGTTGGAAAAAACCGAAGTGGTCATTCGAACGAAGAAGAGAATCCCCAAAGTATGGCCTATCAGTATAGGGGACGAGCTGGTTGAATTGAAATCAGCAGTAAAGTACCTGGGCGTCCTGATACACTCAAAGATGAGTTTTTCCCAACAAATCGGGGCTACAGCTGACAAAGCTGCAGCGCGTGTGACGGCACTCCTCCGATTAATGGCCAACATAAGGGGGCCTACCACATCAAGGAGACGAATCTTAATGAGTCTTGTGCAGTCGCTTCTACTCTACGGATCAGAACTGTGGGGCGACGCTCTCAGCATGGAGTTACATCGAAAGCGGTTGGCACAGGTGCAGAGATAAGGAGCATTGCGAATCGCATGCGCATACCAAACGGTCTCCGGGATGGCAGTGCTGGTAATTGCCGGGGTGACTCGCAGGTGACCCTCCTTGCGAGAGAGTGCACAAGTATTAACCTGCGCAGAGGTGAAGATCGAACAGAAGAGATCACCAGGGAAGAGAGACGTCGGTCTCTCAGCGATTCGCAACAGTCCTGTGAGCAAGAAACAACGGGAAGGTGGACTCCACGTCTGATTCCTGACCTGAGGCCGTGGTTCAGTCGAGTGCATGGTGAGACCGATTTCTTCTTGATCCAGCTCTTAAGCGGGCACGGTTGTTTTCGGTCCTACCTGTACAAAATTGACAAAGCACGGTCTCCTAAATTTGTGTTTTGTGCAGGGGAACCGGATGACGCCTGTCACACATATTTCTTCTACGAAAGGTGGAGCCAGCAGTGAGGGGTTCTTCTCAGCGAAATTGGAGAGCTCTGTCTGGAAACTATCGTCGGAGTAATGCTGAAAACAGTTGACAATTGGAATCGCGTGGCGCAATATGCTCGGGCAGGGCTTACATTAAAAAAAGCTTTATTGGAACGCTGGGAGGCATCGGGGATGGATGGATCTCTTTTCTAGCACTTCATTCCTCTCCCGTCCTTCCCGTTAGAGAAGAGATACCCATAATGCGAAGACGCCTCTAGGCGTAAGAACACGAGACCTAGCCCGAAGTAATGTGTCAAACGGTTCCAGGCTAGGTTCTCAGGTTGACAGGGGAGGTGTTTAGTGGGTATTCCAAAAGCATTTTGCGTCTGGGAGTCCCACACTCAGGGCGTAAAAAGCCTTCACCTCCCTACCACAAAAAAAAACTAAAAGTAGGATGCAATCAGGTATTTACACTGTAATCCTGTTTGTGCCTTTTCAACACTCACCATGTCTTCCATGCTCGTATTTCGGAGATTTCTTTGGCTACAGCCTTCTTTCAAGACGCTCCTAAAGATTTGTACTTAAACTTGTATACTGAATCCAGAGTTGAAACCTCCCAAAATATAAAATGTCCCTGAAATTTTTAAGGTCCCAAAATTCTAGAAATGTTGCAACGTTTAATCATTTATCCTGTGGAAATTAATGGCGATGTCTGTAAATAAGCATTTAACGCTCAAGTTAGATAAAACCCATTTTAATTTAATGATTTATTGATTTATTTATTAATTTTGGCGTAAAGCGTTAGAGTACTTGCGAGAAAAGCAAACAACTTTGACCCTAATCCTTGCGGTTTTCAGAATGAATTTTTCCATGAATTTTATCAAATACTGGAGAGTTATTTGCAGTTATAGGAGTTATTTACAGGAGAAAGTTTGGGGTGAAAATAACGAGAAGTGTAAATGTTGAATGCAAAGTGAATATGAGTGTGTGGTAAGAAAGGGAATCCATTTACTTCCTGAATTTACCAATAATGTTAAACTGAGATTGAAGCATTTCAGTAGGGTCGGAATGTTACAAATTGACTTAGAAATTCTTATTCTAAAACAAATTCCTATGAATCATTAAATAAAGGAAGACGTCTAAAATGAAGGAAAATATTCAATTGATGAGAATCTGATGATAAAGATTCAAGAACAGTGAGAAATGATGCCGAATCATCAAATTAGGGGTTAAAACGCTTCCAGAGTACTGATTAAATTAAAAATTTCACGTGTAATTCGGAAAATTATACCCGAAATCAGGTTGAACATTTCAAACCATAGACGATCGGTTGCCAAACAACAAAAAATATGAGGACTAACAAAGCTATTGTTTTCCTGTGGCAAAACAATAGAACTTTCTAGCACAATACAATCAGAGGCTTTCGTACCTTTGCAAACATACACAAGATTTGTTTGGTTTCGAAATTTCTGAAATAGACTGACGTGGATTGTGCATGGAACAACATATATGAATACCGACAAAACATCCGTACATAAACCATGATATTAATTTGAAAAAATAGAAAAAGCATCCTTCCAAGAAATGGCAGATAAAGTGATTCATGCAATTCAATATATCTCCTGCTGTTGTTTCCACAGCATCGCAAGATTCAGTTTGTTCGTTACCTAAATTTCATCCTGCGTGATCAGAAATTTTGGAACGGCTGAGCAATCTGGATATTTATTCTTAGGATAGTCAAAAAGTCAAAACAGGCATTCAAATTGTTCAAAAAATAGCAATCCCAGGATACATCTGGGATCAAACACAGAAATAAAACAGGATGAGCAACATACGGCTGCTACAAACATATGCTGTATGGAAAAACGACACTAGACTGCAGGAAAACCTACAATGCTTTGCAATGCGGTAACTACTGAAAGGAAAATTGTAGACAGTGGTGACATCTACAGGAGAACCGATTTTTAATTCCCCCCAAGTATTGGAGAAAGATTTTCTTAGTAGGTGCAGCTCCAGAAGTGTCAGTAATCCCTTAACGCAGGAAATCTCAGAGGATGATGCACCAAATGAGGCATACCCAGGTTTGAAATTTTCTCATTCGAAACAGAATTTTGACTTTTTTTTCAAATAGTCACTCAAGCTTGCTTTACTTTACGCGAAATTTCGAAACAACTGAATCAAGTAAAGCATCTCAAAACCTAATGTATGCATTATACGAGCAATATGACATATGTCAGCTGTACTGTTTTTGCTCTGGTATGTAAAAAAATGTGTTGAAAGCCGCTTTAAAAAGTATTTTGATTGATGATGAAGTACAAATGTTATGTACTTCGTTAGATGATCCAAGATTTAGTCAAATTATAAATCTTATTAATGCTTATTTTTGATGAATCATATTTTCTAATAAATTCAAATTCAATATTGATATTACTAAAAGAAAATAAGAAAAAAATAATATGAATCAAATAAAATCTGATAAATTCAAATTTTGGTAAATAAAGCTGTCAAAACGTACCTGGTTTTGAGAATGGGTCAATTCCGATCTACGCTTGCTTTGGTTACATTCTCACTGGGTCTAGTCCAATCCCATGCTTCGTTCTGTCAAAATGCTCTAAGTATATAAAGCGCTCATTCACCCCACGCCTTTTCATTTATATTATAATTACTTTAGTAGCAGTCCTCGAGGTGAAGAACATTGTTCAGAGCCGATACCTTCGCGGTTAAGGCTGGTATCAGGTTTCGTTCAAAACGTAGCGACCAATGCTTTCTCACTTGTTATAAACCTACTCAGGTGGCTAACTAGGCTCGGAATTTTTCACTTCATGTCCATTCAATCCTTGGCAGTTATTTTCTTCTATATGCAATATTTAGGCAACTCCTTATATAAATTAAATCACCAAGGAGCAAATTTGGTAAAAAAATATAACTTTATTGTTTTAACTCTAACAATCGAATGACTTAGTTTCCTAAATTATCTAACTCCTCAACTCCTAGTTGCTGATCCCGCACAACGTGATTCCACATTTGATGGGTCACACAGGTGTTAATTTCTCCAAATTGCGACACATGCCGGAAACGCCTCGAATGCACTTTTGATGGGATCGGAAAAGTGCAATTCGTGCAAAACTGCTGGGAAAATTTATCATTGGTTGAAAATGATGTTCTGTGCGTTAACTTATATTTGGCCAACGAAACTTGAAATATCCTTTCGATTCTGATCGTTTTATTTACCAACAAATGTATGCACTCGTGAAAGTAAAGAAGAGTAAAACCAGTAAAAGGACCACCATGGATGACTTCGACACCTTTTCTGAAATATTCATCTTCGAAACAATTCCGATCCTCCATTCTTTGCTTCCAGACTTTCGTGGTGTGCATGTCTCCTTATTAGCAACAATTTCTATGATATGCTTCAGGACTTGTTAGCCTAAGGAGACTTAGGCCGGTAAAAATATGTCCGAAGGAACATTTGAAGCTTGTAACTGGTACAATCTTGTGTTGCTTAAAATTTTTATAAGTTCGGATGACTTTGTTTATATGAGTCAATCTTCAACACAATCGCATAAATCTCTCTGGATCATTGAGTTTATCTCAGAAATACTGCAGGACCCATTTTCTCATTATACCATAATGTAATCCTTCTAAAGGCAATATACATTTAATAAGCAATCAACATAAGTTGAGCTGTTGAGAAGTTGTTGCATCCTCTTATCCTTTTAAGCTTCAGAATCGAAGAACACATGATCCGTTCTCTTCCACCACTTATTCCTGCTTATTTAGCCTCCTAAAAGTAGTTAATTCGTTTTGCTGAATAGTTTACTCGTTATCTCTTGTACCATCGCACTCTCTTCAGGTTCTACACTGTTGTTTGTTTTGATAAGCCAAATGCAACTCCTGCGCGGAAATAGGCTTTGCAATGAGCCTGAGTCCTTTTTGGCAGAACGTTCTGCGTGGACATTTCAGCTTTTTCTGGTTTGACTGACCTTTAATTTTTACTTAAAATTACTTATTTTTGTTATCTTCATTGTAGTATCAAATGTCCCTTTTCCTTATATTATAATTTTCCTGTGGAGTTCACTCAATGGAAACTACCTACTCAGCAATAATCGGTATCATGCGTCATCCGGCAACAGATCGCCTGATAGAAAAGAATTCGGAGACAAGATGGGGGTTAGGATCCGCTTTAATTGTGGGCTTCTATGGGACAGTTTGAATCATTTATTCAACATTTAGCTACCAACACAGTGGGCAAGTTTATAAAGGACGACTGACATGTGCATATAAGATTCGTTTGTGCATTTGAATCTGAAAGAAGTTCAAAGGATTTGTATATTCTTCATTAGCTTCAATGCGTAGGTAATAAGTGTGGAACAAGGGATCCAAATTATGCACCGAGGATGCAACAAGAGTCTTCCAAAAATGAGCCTCTTCACTGTTTACTGCATTGACGGCAAACTCACACCAAAATGAACCCTATTTTCAAAGAGCCGCAACGGCTAAACCCACCCAAATATGATTATCCAAAGAATTCCAATAACAATATGGGATCCAAAGAATTCCAACAACAATATGTCTACGCTAGGTCAGCATATTTCAGTAGAAGAGGATACATGATTAACATAAAAATTTTCAATAAAGACATTGATACTATGAAGCTCTGGTGTTAAAAAATTAAAATCCTTAAAGTTGAGAGACAATCAAAATTTTGGGATGACAGTGGACTGACCGGTCGTCTATGCAAAGATTGATCCTAAAGTCAGAAATTCAAGTGTCAATAAGACTCTGTCAAAAGGGTAATATTATCCTATTGAAGAGAACAGGAGCACGTACAAAAGAAAGACATAACTAAGTATAGTCAGCTGCAATAAATTCTTGTTTTGGGATGTTAAAATATTTTTTAAATTCTGTATAATTTTTAACTAATATAAAGGACTTCTTGAACTAATACAAAATCGATATAATATAGATATAATACAAAACTCCTGTCATCATTGTTCAATCTGGAGGCTCTACTTCATTTGCCTTGAACCTGATTGCAAGCTATTGCCGCAAGGTGCTGTGACACATGCATTTGCATGTAACAATCCTTTTCAGAATCACCCACAGTGACTTCCATATGATGAATTTGTAACGCTCTAACAAGTGGCAAACTTTCAAGGCGTGCAAGCTCTGAATGCTCTTTGCCTTGACATACGATGCGGGTTGGATGCCTGCAAGGAATAAGAGCAAGAACTGATGATAGTCGAATGATTGCAAAAAAATGGAAAATACAAAAGGACATAATAGAGAGGGCGTGTGTATTATTATGACTTTAGAATGGAAATAGAATTCCACAGTGTCAGGACAATTTTACACTAAATTCAAATGAGGTTATCTATCACGTGTGACGTATCCTTGTCCTTATCTTCTAACAATTGGCGCATATTAACATGACTCAAACTTGCTCAGCTAAAGCAAAATCATCTGATGAACGTCTGTGCATATGTATATTTCGATTTTGCGAATTTATGGCTACGGGAAGCAAAATATCCTGTCGTAATGCAACCGAGAGCAGTAGGTCGTATGAATTTGCTCAATAATGTGTAAAATATTAGCCGGAATGTTTGTAACTCCAACCCAGACATACGTTTGTACGTTTCTCCTTTCTCGACTGAGCAACATATTCTCGGGAACGTCATGGCAGTGGTTTTCATGGTAAGTGAATTTTTTACACTTAATTTTACGGGACACACACATATGCCTTTCACATACGCTTCGGTGAATTTAAGGCAAACGATGAAATGATACATGAACGTCAAAGGAATTGAAATGTTGTTAAATTTCTTTGTTATCACTCGCGTCTGATGCAATCTTAAAGTGCGAGACATTGACGTTTGTACCAGATGTCCTTCGAAGGATGAAGGATGGTTTTACGAGGTTATATTATGGGCTGCAACAAAATATATTCATATTTACATAAAAATATCATAATTTCGTATTGAGCGTATCATCGATTTAGACTACGTGTGTGGAAGATATGGGTTATAAATAAGGATCAATCGATTTTTTCTAATTTTTCGAATCGGATTATCGTTCGCTGAATACCAGCTGATGTAGATTTTTAGATCTTGTTGAGATAATAATTTTGAGCACACCATTAGCTCTAGCGAGAGATATTTCAACTCGGGTGGATAAAAATTTGGGAAAGCTCTGCAATCTCGCTGATAACTCGTTATTTTGGGTAATTATTGAATGATATCGTTAGCAGAATAATGTCCCATAAGGCTGAGCATAAGCATGTAGTAGAACCAAATCCTTTGGAGATGCAGTCGTAGATGATGAGAACCATATCCAGCTATACTGCATCGTTTCTTCTGGATTACTCATTACAGATTCATCACATTGCAATAAATTCATGACTGGTCAACTGATCCCCAATGCTATTGGCTGGGTCATCAGCCGGTCTGAGATATAGTTTGACATTTCGAAGGTATTGCAATCATCAATTATGCTGCCTTAGGTCAATTCACTTTCTATTTCTACTTTGGCTTCCCTGGCTCCTTTAAAGAACTTTTAACGCTCATCTGTGGCGTTTTTCGCCCAATCTAGAAAGTCAATTTCAGAAGTTTTTGGTAGATCAATTTTTCCATTTTCACTTACAACATTGTAAGTGATTTATACCCTCGCTAAGCTAATTCAGCGAAGACTCATGGGTGCGGAAGTTCTGATCAAATTTGAAACCAGCTTGAGCTCTTTCCACCTTTCTCAATATTAATTCACTTTCGAGATATTCGACAAATTCGATCAGAACTTCCGCATCCATGAGTCTTCGCTGAATTAGCTTAGCAAGGGTATAAATCACTTACAATGTTGTAAGTGAAAATTGAAAAATTGATCTTCCAAAAACCTCTAAATTGATAAAGTCATACCAAAGGCAATTTGGAAAATAGGAGAAGTTCAAAGCTGTAGACCAATATTCATAACTAGTAAATAACCAGTCGACATCCACCTAAGCTGGTAGTGCCAATCGATGCGTCCTGGCCTGTGAGTTGGCACCTGACGAGAAGCGGCAGGGACGCGCGTTCAAAACCAGCTTGAGCTCTTTCCACCTTTCTCAATACTAGAAAGTCAGTTGGGAAGATATTCTAAGTTTATACTTATTGAAAACTTCACGTTTGTTTTACACTAGGCTACATCCTGGTCGTAATCAAGCTTTGATAGACAAGCCCTTCTCATGAGTCTTCTAATGAGCATTAGCTGTTTTGCTCTCTGTGTCAGAACCATGGGGTAACGTTCTCCACAAGGAGTTACATCGTAGGCGGTTGTCACAGGAGCAGTGACAAGGAGCATTGTGCATTGCATGCACCTATCAACTAGTCTCCGGCAGGGATGTAAGTCATCTACCCCTAGTTAAACAACCTAGAAATATTTACGTACGCAAAAGTGAAGACAATAGGGAAAAGAAACAATGCAGATGAGAGCTTGACAGCACGTCTGGTGGCTGACCTAATATGTGGCTGAATCGAAAATATTATGGGACCGAATTCTATGTAATCTAGCTCTTGCGCAATTCTAAAGTATCACAAAATCCATAGATCACGTGCGTTCAAGGGTGTGGTGTGCACAGGACAGGTACATAATGTCTACCACATATTGAATGCATATAAATATGGAATAGATGAAAACAGGAATAAGCAGCGTAAAAAGAAATGGAATAAGTCTCGAAATGATCTCGAAGTGAAACCGTGGTGGTTTCCTCGGAAATTACAATCTGAGCTGAAAAGCTGAGCTGACTTGACAAATGATATCGCCTAGCAGATGCCGAAGGAATAGCACAAAACATAGCATACTCGTCTACTCCCTTTCTTCTCGCTCTAAAAAGTCTTGTAACCCCAGGGCACCTATATGCGAAGAAAAACAGGCTCTAGAGCCCGAAGTAATGTTTTCAGGTGGTTTTAGGCGTCTTTAGGCGTAGGACAGCGAGTTTCAGAGTCCGAAGTAATGTTTTCATGTGAGGTAGTCAGATTGACAAGGGAGATATTTGGTGCAAAATCCAAAAGAGATTCATATCTCTGCGTGGACCCAAACTCTATGCGTTTACGAGGTTTCTCCACGAGGCCTGTAGTCTATCTTTATATCCCTCCGTAAAAATGTTCAAACGCCCTTTAAAGGGTGTCAAAAAAAACTTCAACTCTTCCAATGTCGCGATTTTTCTCAAGACGCCATAGTTTGCACACACCGTGTATTTATTTCAGAGACTATTTCGTGTTTGCCGGATGTTTTTATTCCTAAATGTCAGAAAAAATTGATCAACACATGTGCATCTAGTTTTGCTTGAATCTCGGGAAGCTTAGAAACAATTCATATTATGAAAGAGGCATTTGTTGAGAACTGTCTGAAGAAAACCAGAACAAAAGAATGCTTCAAGCGGTTAATAGATAGTACAAGCGGGCAATCGAACTCTGGCTGAACCTCAAGCCTGAGCCCTTCAAGCAATCGTTTTAAAAAACATCATGCGTGTACTAGTTCTGAATGAAGGATATCCCGGTCTTCTATGCGCGAACAAGAAAGTCTATTTGAAGTACGAAAAATTACGGTCTGGGAAACTTTAACTGATATTTTGGGAAAGACTCGAATGTGTGGGAAATTTGATCTTAAAATTGGTAATAGAATAATCCCTTATACTGCTCTTGATAGCTTGGGACTAGTTTTCTTATGCTACAAATGTACTCAAGAAAGCTATTAATGGTGACGAATCATAGATTAACGACTATGATCCAGAAACAAGTGACGTTCTTCACAATTCAATTGAAAAATCAAAGTAAAATTGCCAAAATCACATCTCGGAGAAAAGCTACGAGGACAATCACAAAGGTTTTTGCATCAAAAATCTGCTCCGGGCTGTCAAATGATCTAAAGAATAGTCCGCTGTAGTATTCAAAGTGTTGGGTGACTCAGTGAGAACAAATGGCCCAATTTTTATCAAGTGATTGATCAGTATCGATCATTGGAACGGTGATTGACTCTACCGATCAATCGGTGATTAGCTCCTTCTCCACGACAATACACCAACTCATTTATCGAATATATTGCAGTAATTTCTGACAAAATATCTACTTGCACAGCAATACTAGTCTGCAAATAGTTCTCACGTAGCACCTTACGACTTTCGGTCCTTTCCCGCACTGAAAACAACAGCAGCTCTAACAGTGGTTTGATGAAAAAGAGGTGGTCAAAACTAATTTGACAAATGGACTGAAGGCAATATCGAACACCGGTCTTCCAGGATTGCTTCAGGAAACGTAAACTCCGCTCGAAACGTATTATTTCTTTCAAATCGAGACTACTTTGACTACTACAACATATGTCCTACTTTTTCTACTTGTCTAAATTTTGAAATCAAATGGGGACTACATTGAAGGATTTTCACTCATCGTGTAATAAAGAATAAAACCTATACAGAGATGTAAATGTACAAATACTTTCGGGGTGAACCTCCTTTACCTTCTCCTTCCTATCACTAAAAATCTGTAAAGCATTATGTCAAAGGTAATGGAGGGATTTGTTTACACAAACTTTGGCATCATAAGATATTATGTTCATATATTGACGTAAGATATTACCTCTTACGCGAGGTAGTTATTTATGGTTCTTTTGGACACGGTGGTAGTATTATTCAGATTATCTAATGAAAACAAGCGTTTTTTAGGCAAAGTTATATTTATTCCTCAACAGAGTTGCCTTTGGGGGCTGTATACATGTTAGAGTGATTTTCCAACATTTTGATACCCTTTCTGTAATACGAAACGTCCAAGCAATCGGAATACGCCTCGGTGCCCGCGATGACTTCCTCATTCGATCCGAATCTCTTTCACAGAAGCCACCGCTTCAGGTCTGAGAACAGAAAATAGTCATTTGGGGCCAAGTCGGGAGATTACGGTGGATGAGCAACCTATTCGAATCGTTATTGGTCCAATTTGGCCGTCGCTTTCAAGGACCCGTGTGACGGAGCATTATCGTGATAGTACAAAACTTTTTTTCTCGTCAAATAGAGCCGTTTTGTTCTCTTTATTTCATCGTTCAGAGTGTCCAATAACATTGCATTGTACTCTCCTGTGACTGCTCTTTTTTGGCAGGTAATCGATGAAGGTTACCTTGACCTTCCCGGCCAAGCGTTGACTTTCTGGCCGCTTTGGTCGTGGCCTTCGAGCCAGTCTGAAGACTGCCTATTGGACTCAGGTGTATAGTAATAGACCTATATTTCACTTTTCGTCACGGAATGTCAAAAAAAGTCCGCTCGATTATGCTGCAACGACGCCAAAGCGGCTTTTGAATCATCAAAGTGATCCTGTTTTTGGTCAACGGTCAGCGAAAGCGATAGCTTTTTCATCTCCAAAATATCGAGCAAAATATATCCTGCTCGTTCTTTTGAGATGCCCACGGCCTCACCTAACTTGCGCAACTCCACTCTACGATCATTCAAAACTAATTCGATGCACTTGCTTTAGATTTCCGCATTCGTAGCATATTTTTGCCTTTCAGGGTGAGGTAAGTCTTCGGTGTTTTTGTGACCCGTTTAAATGCTCTAACCTTCGGTAAATTGTTTTCTCGAACGAACAGATGTGGGATAATATTTCTACAACCATTCCAATGATTGTTCAGAAGTTGTTTCCATGAAAAAACAATTTTTCATCAAGATGCGATGTTCCTGTATGCGATGTTTTTTCATTTTGTTTACGAAAGCGAAGGTAGCGTCACTCAAACGACTGTAGTTTCTAAACGAACAAACGAAACGTAATGAAACTTCATACATAAACGACTGATAAATGAGCCTCTCGAAACGAGTGAGGTTCAGTTTTTAGTGCTGCCACCTTTAGGAAAATCGCGGGACTTTTCAGCTTTTCAGGCAGAACGAGGTAGTTTATAAAAGATTGTTTTTCCATAAGTAGAAATTCTACCATCTTTCTAGAAACATACGGAGCTCCCGATGTTAACCCTTGACTCTTTGAAGATGGATTCCTTGATTTTCGAATCCTTGTCTTTTGACGAAGTGAAGAAAAATTTGGCTTGACCACGATATGAGTCATTAACCTGAATAATAAGCTGTTGAAATGGGTAAGGCTGATTGAGAGATTGGGAATGCGCTTCCGAAGTTATGTAGGGAATTTTTACATCATGGAGGCATAAATACATATGAAAACAGTCAAGACCTCCTTCAGATGGTCGGTTAGTTTAAACATCATGCTGTGACTGGCACCTAGATATTTAGCGGCAGATTTTGATGTCTCCAGTACTGATTGTTTCTTCTGAAAGGACTCTCTTCTTTGTCAGTTCAGTTTAAACCACAAAGAAATGCGAATCTGTTTTTGCTAGTGATGAGAATCCACGTGAATTTATATTGCCTCATGTAGCGATTTCCTTTTCATGTAACTTGATATATTGGGGCTAATTGAGCTCAGTCAAAACTGATCCCAAAAGATATTCAGCAGAACGTTTTTGCCATGAAATTTGATTCCTTACGGAGCTCCACTTCACTATTTTGGTAGTGAGCCAGGACGCTTTCGTGGTTTCAATCAGCTCTTTTAAAGTATGCATGAATTTAAGCCCAGTAGCGCCTCTTCAAACGTTCTGTTTTAAGTCCCACTGGCCCAGTTTTATGTTCTTTAAAAATCGATTGAAGTTGATACGGAAATTGGGAAACACTAAATAATTTGACGAAAGATAAAAATATAAAACAACCTCTGAAGACTCCATATGATGCCTCAATAGGTAATTCATCCCTTTAAGGTATTCGATAAGTAAATGAAATAATACTTATTCCTTGACTTACTAATTAATAAGTTTAGTAATTTAACAAGCTTTCGCCAGTAATTAACAAGTTTTATGATACATCCAGCTCTCCCCTTCCACAAATCATTTGACAAATAGTTTTTCGTGAATGAAAAACGGCGTTGATTCCCCTCGGCTTGAGTCCTTACGGAGGACTCATTTCACTACTTGGGTCATAGTCAGCACACTTTCGTGGTTTCAATCATCTCTTTTAGAGTCTGCATGAATTTAAGCCCAGTAGCGCCTCCCGTTCAAACGGCTTGAAATCCCAATAGCCGAGTTTTATGTTCTTCAAAAATCGATTGAAGTTGATACGGAAGTTGGGAAATTCTATACAATTGTCAATACAGGCACCAAAAAATTTTATGAAAGATAAAAATGTATAATATATATTACGAAAGATATAAAAAAGCCTCTGAAGCCTCCATATGATGCCTCAATAGATGAGTCATCTCTTTGAGGTAATCGATAAGTAAATGAATTAACAATTATTCCTTGACTTTTCGCCAGTAATTAACAAGTTTTATGATACATCAAGCTCTCCCCCTTCCACCACTTATGTGAAGCACTCATTAGTCCAATGTATATCATCAATTGGTTAAGATAAATCTTAATGCTCAACCGTCAACATCCTTCCAAAATGAAAAAAACTCTAGATATTAGGTTCCAACATGCATGTCCTTCGATAACATCATTCTCCTTAAATTGTTCGTTTGCAGGACCATACAAAACTAAACGAAACTATCACCTTATGCAATTAGCTGAACTGAAACTACCCCATAAAATTATCCATTATGAATTTGATGAGGGAATCCCACTAAAAAGCGTTCGGCATTAATGAGTCGACAACAAATGCAGGTCGTTAGCAAGTGTGATTGTGCAATTAGTTCGCCAATGAATTATAATAAAAGAATACTATCGATTACATTGCCATCAAATTCGTTTATTTATCGTTTCTAACGAACACATTTGCGATACCCTGCCGATATAGAAATTATTGTCATAATCAATTGTACTAGAATCACGACCGAATAGCAAAATGCAAACATTACGTTACACTAGAATTGGCTATTAATCGTCCTCCCACCATGTCACGCAGTCATTTCAACAGGAGCAGCATTGAAATTTCTTTAGGATCGGCTCCTCTGGACGTAATTGATCGAAAAGTAGCCTTTTCAGAACAATGTACGGATGCTGGGCCGTCTGATATGACATCACCCTGCAATTTTCGATAGCTTTCGTCACCCACAATTTTAGTCCTCTCGTCGTGTCCACAAGCGAAAGAACCGAATAGTAGGCAAATCGTCCTCTTTTACTTATTCCGAAGAACGAATAGAGAACATTGACATGCTAAGCACGTCGTGACGTAACTCCAAAGCCGAACAAACGTTGGCGGTTTTGAGTGATGCCCTTTGTTTCAAAGTGTCCCGAGGACGAAGCTCCATTCTACATTGTAAAGCACTATTGCGTGAATTGTTTTATTAAAATCCTTAACACTGGATAGTCCATTTTTGCGTTGGGACATTTCAGATCGATACTCTTCGCGCCCCAGTTTAAGGGATTCAAAGCTACAATCTGGTTGAAAAGTTTCCCTTTATTCAATAATCTCATCGGATGCTCCCTCATTCGTTTATTCACCGGAAGGATGTATTCCAACCAATTTGTCGTGCTTTTGGAAGCGTTCTTTTATAAGTTTTGTTGAAAATATTTTGAATATATTCCTTTAACTACTTTAGTGATAGTGGAATTCAAATTATCATCTATTAGTTCAATAATCTCTGTTATTATATTCAAGGAGTCGTATATTAAGGAGAAATGCAAAGTAACATCAATGTTTAGGCGGGTAAAAAGGTGAAAGCTATTTATGTCCTGATAGTTGAACATATCTAGTGACTAGACCTGAATAACTAAAACCCTACCTTATCAACCAAAAAAGGTAGTTTGATACCGATCAAAACATTACTTCATGAGCTTATGGTACGTCTGAATCACAGGAATTCATTCTCCAGGAGGAAAGGAAGGAGTAGCAAGTAGGCTAGAGAAAAGACTCCACGGTACTTATCACCTCCATTCAATAAAATATGTCTTATGGTTGGAAGGATTGCCTCAGCGTTATGTACCACTGGGTTCCATTTAAAGAGGTTTGCAAAGGCAGAGGCCTCAAAGTTTTGAGTCTACCACGTATAATTATTTTTCTAAAAGTTACCCAAGTGTAACGTGCTACATAATTCTTTTTGAAAAGGATCGTAAGGGTAGAAATATCTTCAACCTCAACGGATCTAGCTGATCAAGTATACTTTAGGATCTAGGATCGTCAAAGTGTCATGTACCATCTTGTTTTTTTTTTTCGAGAAGGATTGCCAGGCAAGAAACTTCTACGCCTTCGCAACAGCCATCCTATCAAGTATTCCTTTCTCCTGGGTAGCTTGGGTCCGCCGGGCCTTGCTTTGTGGGTCTCGAGGACGCGTTTCGGCTGCATACAGCCATCTTCAGCTCGTTCTGGTGTCTTTGTCGCGGTGTCCATCTTTTTATATGTGAAACTTTTATCGGAGGGGTAGGTCTGGTTAATTAGGTGTTAACGAGGGTCATTAAGTTTGGGTCTTTTCTGGATCGTGGGATTATCATTGTCGGGTTCGTCGCGTTTTCTTTTTTTGACAAGGATTGGGTCGAGGACTGAAAATATTGTGTCGGAGTTAGTCATTATTTGTTCGTTGATAATATTTCCGTGGGTTTTTTTGTGTTTGTAGATCTCTAATTTCTCTAGTACGTCAAGTCTAAGTCCCTTCTTTTGTTTGTGTAGTAGCGTCATTGAGTTTGCCATGGTATCGGGTTCGTGTGTGTGATTCTGTAGGTGTGTTGCGTAGTTGGAGTCTGCTTTGTTATGTGTAAACTAACGTATGTGCTCCTTATATCTAGTTGTTAGTTTCCGTGTCGTTTTTCCTATGTATACCATGTCGCAGTCTCTGCATGTTAGTTTGTATATGCCGCTGTTGTTGTATGTTGGTGTGCTGTTGGGCTTCGGTGTTAGTTTGTTTCCGATGTTGCTGTTGGTTTTGAACGCTGTATGTATTTTGTATTTTTTTAAAGAAGCTTGCTAGCTGGTATGTCTCCTTGCCTACGTACGTCAATGTGGTCCATTTGTGTGCTTCCTTCGGTTCGTCTGATGGTTGGCGTTTTTTCGTCTTTTGCTGTGCAATCAGTTTGTTTATATCACGTTTCCTGTATCCGTTATTGTCGGCTATCTTATACATGTTGTTCAATTCGTCGGTGTAGTCGCTGGAATTCATAGGGATGGAGTGTAGTCTCTGCACCATTGATCTGTATGCTGCTAGTTTGTGTTGGATGGGATGGTTAGATGAAGCGTGTATGGTGTGGTCTGTAGTAGTCGATTTTCTGTAAATTTTGTGTTCCAAATGGGCTTCTCTGCGTATGATGGTTAGGTCCATGTAGTTGAGTTCTCTGTTTGACTCTTTCTCCATTGTGAACTTTATGTTGGGGTGGATGTTGTTCATGTATGTGATGAGTTCGTCTTCCGCGTTCGAGTCGATGATGATAAAGCAGTCGTCCACATACCGTTTGTAGTATACGATCTTGTATTTTTCTACTATTTTTGGTATGTGTACTTCCTCTATGCTTTGAAGGAAAACTTCGGACATTATAGATGATATTGGGTGTCCCATGCCCAGTCCGTCTTCTGCAATGTAGATGCTGTTGTCGAACTCAAAGTAGTTCTGCTGGAGTGTGATCCTGACGAGGTTCAGCAGTTCTTCAGTGAACCGTCGGCTGTTGTTCAGTTGTGTTCTTCCTCTTGCGAGATCCAGCGTTTCATCGACGGGTATGGAGGTGTAGAGTTTGGTGATGTCCAACGAAAGAAGCCGATAATTGTTGTTAAGTGTTAAAGATTTGGTCGAGGTGGCTAGTTCCTGACTGTTCTTGATACGTCTTCAAGATTGAGGGCGTCTCCCAGTACAGATGCTAGATGTTTTGACAGTTTGTAGGCGGAGGCTGGACGGTAGTTGACGATGGGTCTGATGGGTATTCCTTTCTTCTTCTTCGGATCATTCAACTGTAATGTTCCACCTGCTACCATTGTGGAAGGATTACAAAGGAACAGACCCCTCTGACCCCGACGGCTCTAGCCAATTAAGTATCCGTTTTTGGGTATGTATGGTATTGTATAAGTATGGGTTGCCCGAGTGTATTATACCATCTGATTTCATTTGTCAGCTGATTCGCATATCATCCATAAGGCTATCCGGACGGAACTCTTCCAATTTTTCATTGAGATCACCGCGTTTTCATTTTCTGCATGAAAAAAAAATAATACAGACGTCCTTCTTTCCTATGCAGGATATGCAACCTGAAGATAATGACATACCGATTTGACGCAGGAAAGAAAAAGCCGTGTCAGCTATTGAATTGAAACTGGGTCAGAATCAAGCCAATCTTACCATGCTTTCGATTGAAACACAGTATCATATACTTGATGAGCCAAGTATTTGAATTTTGTTTAAGCTGAAACTCCTACGATGTATGCAATTTGTGGGGAATGAGACGTAAGTCATCGCTAACAACTTTGTTATATAGATTCTTTGCTATGCTTTTAGCTTCGGAAAAGATTCTTTTACAATATGTTTGAAGAAATTCAATGGGTATCACTCCAGTGACTATTATCACTGTCAGCTCAAAAAATATTCAGCTCGTTCATGCAATCCGTCGTTCTCCTCGCCTTTGTGCTTACCAGGAGCGTAGCGTAAGTACGTTAAAGCGCTAACAATTCGGGGAGGTGTCACGAAGGATGACGTCACATAAATGAAGTAAAATAGTCTAAAGGCAGTTTCGAAAATACTTTTCTCTTGCTGGTCAGTATTAACCATTCCTGCGAAAGTCTTGGAAATACTTCATTCTTCGGACAGGCTTTTTTATTCAAATTCAAACTTTGTGGAACACTTTTGTGGTCTTTTCGTTTTTTATGGTCTGCACCATAAACTAACCACCGAAAACGCTCACACTTTGGAGGCGCAACCCGAAAAAAGAGACAGGAATACCTCATTAAGCAAACAAAGCAAGCTTTGCAAGATAGAGAGCTTTTAATGTAAATAAAGTAGGTAAGTAGATGGATCATTATGGCATTATCAACTTAGTGCAAACTTTAAGCGAATATTATCATGCATCTCTTCGCACTGCCGTCTTAATGTCCTACCGCCAACAAATAATATCAACAAGATATCAACACACCCGGAAAATTCGAACCGAATACAGTTAGGTTGAGAGTTTGTTCTTTGTATTAGCTCTTGCCAGAGGCTAAACAATGGTAGCTACATAAAGCCCTATTACGCTTGAATGACATCTTTCAGTCAGAGGTTTAAAAAGACCCAATAAGGTGAAAACTTGTATTACGATTTTAGAAGCTTTATAAATTGTCTTGTTTTACGCAAAAAAGAGAAAGTTTAAAAATTCAAATATATTGGGTGTGTGTGAAAGCTTTTTCGGTTTTGAATTAATTAATTTATATTTCTGTTTAAATTATTTATTTTTTAACTAGTTTTTTTTCTTTTGTTTAAAAGCTTGAGAACCTTAAATAAAAAAAGACAGAAATTTTGTTGGAATGATTTTTTTTGTGTCTATGATCTGGTAGATAATTTTAAGGCATTTATTTTTTAAATATGATTTCCACCATTTGTCCACAGTGGCTTCATTCGATCAGTCCAATTTTTCACTAGTTTTTCCAAACAATCTGATCGTATGGCTTTAATGGTGGCTTGAGTATAAGCTTCCAATGCTTCAAGAGTTTCTGGTTTTCGGAATAAGCCAATGACTTAATATAGCCCTACAAAAGGAATCAAGAAGCGATTAGTTGTTCGAACGAAGGGGCCAGTTGGCACGATTACTTCTGAAAATAAAGTTGTCAACATATCAATTTTACAATAAATTGATGGTTAAGGGCACTGTAAGGCAAGTTGTGCCATCTTATTGGAGCCAAATGTCATAGATTTTTAGCTGATTAATGTATGGAAAAAAAATTAGTCAGCATCGCTCGATAGCGCTTGCTTTTCACCGTAATGGCAGCTCCTTCCTCATTTCTAAAGAAATAAGGACTTATGATGCCGTCAGCGTTTAAAATGCACCAAACAGTCAATTTTAATAGAAGTGTTGATGAAGCGTTAATAGCTTGAAGATTGTCTTCGCTCCACATACGGCGATTTTGCTTATTGACGAAGCCATTTAACCAGAAATAAGCTCCATCACTAAACGCAATTCTTCGGTAGAATTGAAAAAGAAAAAGTAAAATTAAATTTAAAATTAAATTAAATTAAATTTAAATTAAATTTACACAATTTTTTGGCGTTGTTATGGCGTTTAACGATTCATGATGAATTGTCGAACCTTACTGAACAGAAATGTCAACACAGTTTGATATCTTCAACTGTCGAAACCATAGACAACAACCATCAAAACTTCACATACAGCCAAACAAACATTAATTATATAGGCAGCATTATTATTTATGATTTGTTTTCAAAGTTTCGGAAGTTGCTATGTCGTCTAAAAATCTTCCTGCTTGAATAAGTTTTCTAGTCCTATGCGTAAATAATTTTAAGTGTTGTATTCCCTGCACTGCAGGTTGTTGTCCATGTAACCGAAACAAGTGATAATCCGTTAGAATAAGTTCCGAAAGATATACTGTGTAGGTAGAATATTTCCATCCAATCTCTTTCAATTTGCACTGAGTAACTGTAGCTGTGTGCGGTATCGCATTGTTGCCTTGAAGGATCACTCCACGACGATTGCCATTCCAATTTCTGACAGTACAAGTCAATACTCAAAGCTTGTTTTCCTTCCAGAAGCGTCCAATTATTCACTCCTCCAGAAACCAACCAAGCAGACAATTAGATCTTCCCTGAATGCAAACCTGGTTTAGAATTGGATGGTTGTGAATCATTTCTTTTAAAAACTGTCTGGCGCCGTTTCACGTTTTTGTGCAGGACAAACTGTTCAAACCATCAGTTGGAGAAATCCTTCATTAGTGAGATAGGCAAATGGAAGACATATAAGCCATTATTTCTTCATTGTTTCTGTGCGAAAATTCGTCGGGTACCTAAGCATTTCCACATATTCTAGCACATGGACTCTTCTCTATGTAGTTCTGTTGACCTGGAACTCCTCCGATAATTTCGTGATGGTCATATTGTAACCTGCTAGTATGAGTTCCAATAGATCATCATCTGTCAATTGGTTGGGCCGTTCTGATCATACCTGATCTTTAAACTATCCTTCTCCATCATGTAAAGGCTGAAACCACTATTGAAATCCTTATTCTTTTGGGACGCTAGCGTTCATAATGTCAGCTTATATGCCGATGAACCGCTACACCGTGAAACTTGTATTGTCAACAATGCCTCATTTGCCGTTTATTACCTTTCATGTTTGCTTTACCACTTTTGCAATAAAAAAAAACAGTGGAAATGCAATGGTAATTTCATTTTATCGCAATAGTGAAATTCACAAAACCCTACATATTACCGACATGGAACCAAGGACTTTAGATTGACAGTTTAAAGAAAATCCACATTGAAAAGTACAAAAAAGAATTTTGCACACACCCTATGATTCTGCTTAATTTTTGTCGAATTTTTGGGAGTTTATTCGAAGTATTAGCACTGTATGTACTCACGGTATGGCTTTGCTTTATATTTTTGCTCCCTTTAAAAGCATAGGTTGTACAGCACTCATTGAGAGTCGCGTTTTCGTTTGTCTTGGTCAAACAGCGATAAATCCCGTTGACTTAAAGCTGGGACCTCCGATGCGTCCTTATCAGGCGTGGCTCCATTACGCTCCGAGAAACTCAGCCCAGAATTGACACCAACCGCAGGTACTGTATCCCATCTTTAAAAAAACCGACCTTACGTCAGGGAATCCTGTCAGGATGTCAGGATTAATCCTTAATTCATGAATTGTCAGGATTAATCCTTAATTCATGAATTGTCAGGATGTCAATTTCAGTAATTTATAGGAGTAGGATCAGTCAATGAGTAGTTACCCAGCTCTCCGAAGACTCCCAGCCTTAATTTAGTTTCATCCCAGAAGTTAGTGCCGCATTTTCATCTACATACCCAATAGAGGCGATCCCTTCGACAGTTCGAGTCTCGTGGACGTTCTACAGGCCTAGACCGAGAATGGAGCCTTCGAGCTCACCTGATGAGGCAAGCATCATCTATCGACTTTGTTTTATTTCGTAGATCAGAATTTTATCCTTAAGGTAGTACAGATATGCCCGAAGTAACCGCAGTGTTCTCCCTCCATCTACAAAAAACTATGACTTGCGAAACACTGTTGCCAAGAAATTGGCAAATTAAACAATGAGTATTAGTAAATATGATTTATATCCCTATCTTCAAGGAAATTTCTCAACGATAAATCGAATACAGAAGATATAGAGGAGATAGACAATATTAGCTTTAATCCACTTGCTTTATATTCATCACAAAAGTTAAAGGTGCTTGCAATCTGTTTTGGTTTGTAGTGTGAAGATATAAATAAATAAATGTCGAAGCAGAAGAAGCTTCGTTTTGTTTTAAAATGCTATAAGACTCGAAAATGTCTAATCGCTTTCCAAAATGAAAACTATGTCGACAGCCAAAGGTTAAAGGTGTATAAACTTAACCACATGGTTATGCAATCGCGACTGAAAGACAACATTCACGCAATAACGCAATAAGGCATATTTTTTGCGCAATCGCTCTGCTTTTGTTGATTGAATAATCCACAACAATGTTTACCATGCGAATAATTTAGCCGAGGATTTTCGTACATTTTTCACCTTATGGCCGGAAGAACACGCTGATCCTGGAGTTTTTTTACAAGTTTTACTTCTTTTTTTGCTAGTCCTTTCTAGTTCGCTTAGCGCAATGTTTTTTTTTTCTAGTGAAAGACACATGTGAACTCGTGTCTGGGAGAGGGGACAACGTCGCTAGGCTTCTAGCTCTTAGCCTAACACATAACTGTAGAATCGACTATGTAAGCGTTATCGTCTTGACCATCGATTGTTCAACTTGGTTTTAAATTTCAATTTTCGAAGTGACCCGCGCCTACGCGAGGCACTTACGTGTGTTGTCATCATGCATGCATGTAAGTTGAGAAGTCATCGGAAACCCGAAAGCTCCGACCTATATACGGTTCGACCCAGTAATATCAAGCGGACTTGGAAGACGCAGCAATTCCTGGTGAGTGTCGAAGCGAAATGCTATCACTTCCATCGAACAAATTCAGCATGAATCTGTTAGATACAAAGTATAGGATCCGCCTTGGTGAGGCTCGAGAGCGACTTAGCGGAACGTGTGGAAGAATATGTGGAAAGCTTGAACTTGCTTCGGTATGTATTCGAGGAGGCTCAGTATTGTTTCTAGACTCGATAGATATTCATGAGACACCTCCACATAGCCGCGGATCAGCTCCACATGTTGGGTTCTGCGGCTCCAGCACTTGGGAGCGCTATCGCTAGTGTGGCTAGGTTTGGGTGTCTTATAGAATAAGACGCGGCGGCCGCAGCGGATTCTAGCTACGATCTGTGAATCTCATGCCAAGAAGGCGGTAGCGCAAGATGGTAGAGACTAGTGGAGCTAGTAAGCAGCCAGGGAGCTCCATCGCGCACTGAGCGGCCATTGAGATGCGACAAACGTTCGGTCATCCACACACTCTCCACGAGAAATTCCGCGGGGCTTTCGGTTTACTACCGTACGTTGTCTGACTGACACACTTTTAGATCTTGAATCCGTGAATCTATGGAAGTAGGTCTCCCGCTGCCGCCGTCGATCTTTTCTTCATGCGCGAGATACTCATAACTTCTTGCTTATTCATTCGATCTCGAGATGTTTTCTTTTGGCCTGCCTTCTCCCTGACTCGATTTCGTAGATTTTTCACTTGGCCTTATGTAAAGTCGATTTCTACCTCTTCTTCTTCGCGAGACGGTTTCCAATTGATATTATTTCCTTCTCACTTGTGTGACTTCTCACGGCTCCAATCGGGTCCGATGCGGTCTCGATGCGACCACCGCCATTTACTTATTTTCTCCTTAGAAAATAGTTCGGAGCCGACTCAGCACTACTTTCTTGCACTGAACTCAAAATGCTCCATTGGCCCCGCATTACGTAGCATTAGGCGGTTCAATAAATTTCGGATCGAGGCGAATCGAATCGAATCGAATTCAATCGTTGACATTGTTCATATTCATGTGAATATGTTATCAATTCGCGGGTTAAGTAAATATTTTGGTCGCAAGTGAATGACCCGCCATTGGTTCAGATCAAACGCTGCTTCAGCTCGTTTCTTGGTGACTTTTCCCTCTGATTCACCGTCGTTTGCAGTCTCCATTCCCGATGAATGGTTACTTGAAGGCGGGCAGCTTTTCGCGGGTCGTTTCTTATTGCGAGTGATGTTTTGAGTCTCCCGAAAAACAATCGCGCTGTGAACACGTTGCGCGACCCCACATCGCACTGCCCCAGGCGCCACGCAGGTTGTGAGTCTGGTCCACATGCTGGGTCGGCCAAGTGTTAACTAACCTCTGACCACCAAACTCGTCATCTCGGCCGATTTCCCTTTTGATGCCTTCCTGCCGAAAGACTGCACCTCGAAGAGTTCTTGGCGAGACCCCCACCGCAGGCGCACTTCTTGGAATTCTTGGAGCTGATGAAGTACATATGTGCGGGCCTTCCCACAACTCGCGCTGATTTGTTAATCCGGTCAGTGTGCCAATATCGGATTTAGCATAATACCCGGACCGATAGTAAATATCTGAGGCGAAGATACGCAGCATCCCAGCGCGGAGTTTCTCCGAATTTCCGACGCTTGTGTTTACGCGAATCTCGAAGATGTCGAATCAGTGCAGAAGCTGCGGTCGCGACCTTAACAACAATTACACCCCGTATGCAAGTGGTTTTCCGGGCTCGAGTACAGGCAGGAGCAGTGGTGGTGCAGATCGGCAACAAGTGTCCGCAACGGCCGCGACTTCAGCATATCAGACAAGGTCGTCGACTTCCACAACATCGTCAGGCGTGACGTCAGCATCTTCAACGTCATCGACCGCCAATCCGGCAAATACGCATATCACGGCTAAGGTGATGTTCGGCTCGGTTGGCGCCATCAAGGAGTTGCGGGAAAGTGAAAAGGCCAAAAACGCTGTGACCCGCGCTGGCAGGCGGAACTGATGCTGTCGAGATTTTTCATCAAGATATAGATCTACTTAATTGAGATATTGAATAAGCTTTAATTGTAAGGTAAGTCAATTGGAAGTTCTTCATTGTTATATTTATTGATCCTCATGCACGAGCAGAGTGGAAAGTGATTTGCAGCACTTTGAAAGCTACGCGAAAAAAAAATCGCTTTAAGGTGATCGACCCACATGCAATGGCACCTTCTCTTACTTTCTTGTCATATTTTTGAAAGACGTTTCCACATAAAAAAACGTCTTAGAGTGCTAGATATTGGTTATAACGATAAAAAACTGCCATTCTTTCGTCACACGTCTTAACTTTCGAAGATGTGGAGCGGAAGATGGACTACCAAGAATCAAAACCTTTAATCGATTTCCGATGGAACCTCTTTATCTCTACATATCTCAAAATCCAGCAATAACGAATCATAATCTAGGATAGTAAGTAAAACAAACTATCCTTGTAATTAACAGGAATGAAATTAGACTTAGGATTCATATGTTTCAAGTCGGGCCTTTAGATCTCTCTCCGTTTATATGGGATTTCCTCATTCAAAATGAATAAAAAAAACTCTTACTATATAAATAACTATAAACTTTACATACACAACTTCCTTCGGATACAATTGTAAATATTATGAATTACGTTAAAAAGATTCACAACACATATAGATCACCATGAACAATGTTGGAGCCATCTTACAAAAGGCTCATTCTAGTTAGTGTGAATCTTTCCGGGCCTCCTCTGAAAGATACAGAGAAAATTCGTATAGGGATGTGTGCTTGTGACTCGAAACTAGACAATAAATGTTTAAAATGCTTTTGAAATTTTATTTTTAAAACTAAATTAATATTTTATCCATTTTGTATACAGTCACAAAAGTCACAAAAGTATTGACTCACGCAATGCACCTAAGAAATCTTTTCAATTCATTTATGATTCAATATTTTGAAAAGAATAATACTCAATAAAATTAAGAAATTTTGATTTATATTTTTTCAGGTCTATATTTTAATTAAGAGAAATATGATACACAGCATAATTAAAATTAATAAAATAACAAATCAAAGAAGAAACTGAACACACAGAAGTAATGACTTATCACGGCAAATAAAAAATAAATATAAATTTTTTCGGATAGTCTTTAGATTTTAAATGTTTTTTATTCTCCAAGGTATTGAATGAGCCAATTTTTTTAGTTAAATCACAATTTACTTTATTCCATTTTTGCAATATAACTGTGCGCAACATGTTCATATGTGATATTTCAATTCGACGATTGATTGGCTTAGATGTCCTAATAGATGCTCAATGGGGTTGACATCTGCTGATCAAAGCCGAGTTCAGAGTCGTCTGGGTCATTATACAAAATCCGTTCTTTTGCAATTCGCGCATAATGCTTCGGATTATTAACTTTTTGGAGTAGAAAATTGTCCGGAAATCTCCATTTTTCGGCGCTGGCATTCCAATTCTTTTTCAAAATGTTCAAATTAAAAATATTATCCAGGGCCCCGTCCATAAACGCAAGGTGTCCTACACCAACTGCCCCCAGCATATAGCCCCTAGCCATCAGAGAACCAACTCCTTTCAAGTTTTCTCCACACACGCTATCTTATCGATGAGCCAAGTATTTCGAGTTTACATTGGTCGCTAAATAGGACACCATCTCAGCAGTCGATCAGTTTAACCACGCGCTCCTTTGCAAATGGAATTCGTTCCCTTTTCATTACCTATTCAATTCATTAACCAATTACGGCCTTAAGTTTTTTCAAAGTATCAATTTGACTATCATGCGAAATAATAGTCAGTGGAGGGCATTCAAAGGATCCAGATAGAAACCGAGCTTGAATAAAAAGTTAATATATATAACCCGTCCGACAAATTGAACGTTATGCCTAATAGAACCATTGTACCACTGTAGGATAAGTCTCTGAAATAAAAATACAATTGAGATTATAGACAAGCTCATTGCGAAAATAAGCACTTCGGTCATATAATGTTTACTTTTTATGATGAATCAATCACATGGTAGCCCATAAAACACTCACGATGAAGAGCTACATCATATTTCACGCATATGACTTTCGACTTCCCTCCTCATTGATTTGCACAGGGTTGGTCCTTGCTTATGGAAACAATCCAAAGTTCATTACCATCATACGTTGTAGTGAATAGGGGTTTGGCTGGCTTATGCCCTTGGTGCGGTAGAGTGCCATAAGTGAGGAACCAGCTTCGGGTCACATACCTTGTGAACGCAAACAAGGACTTACTTTCTTTATTGCATCAATTGTTCCTGGCGAGTAACTTACCGGTAACTACCTACGAAGTCAAAAAGTAGGCAAAAATTGGCAACCATCATTTCCTGAATCCTGATTCGGATTTCCGCATTCGTGTCCAAACATCCCCAAATGCTGTATCACACTTATCCACTCCGCTGCTTGTTGGACCTCGCAATCATTGAAGACGGAGGCAAAGAGATTTTCACGTTTTTCTTCATTCAACCAACGAGTGAAACATATTAACTCCAAGTTGTCAAAGTTGGTTGCCCCCCGATCACATTATTTCCGTTCCAGCGACACACAAAACATCGTCATATGTTCTATAGCAACCGTGGCCTGCGTTCTACTTGCTTGAAGTGTTTCACATCTTGTAAAGGTGTCAAGTCTCAACACGGTTGGCCTGTAATATGCCGGCCGCAGAGGAGCCCAACTCGCACATATGCTTCATTAACGGCAACGAGTTTAAAAAAAACTTGTCGAAATATATTTTGACACCATTTTTTGACTGCCAACTCGCCTTGGTCTATTAAGGTGCGAGCTTCATGGTCACCTTTTTCTTTTTTGTGTTTTTTCAAGAAAACACAGAAAGCCACCATGTAAACAGTGCTAACACACAAAGCCCAATTTACGACGCCAGATTTTATCGTCTTCTATGTGATAAATTGTTTGGCGTAATATTTCCCATAGTATAGGGTCACGCTTTCGTTGACACTGTAAGACTCGTCGATACCATGATGTTTCCTAAAGATTCACTTAGGCAAACTAATAGCGGGCACAACTGTCAAAGCCTGTCAGAAGAACCCGTTAAAATCGTATTGTCATTTAGGTGTGAACATGACGTGTAACCCATTGCATCTAATACTCTCTAACAAAAGCATTGCCTCATCGTAGTCTCCGGAGAAATATAGCCCCTTATTTGGTAACTTTGTGTGTCACGATAACAACATACAGCCCGAACTTACATATATGTCATCTTCAGTGACAATCAAAGATGGATTTCTCTGACCAGCGTAAAGATTTGTTTGGTTTTCAATATGCCTCACCAAATCCTTGTGGAAAAAGAGCTTGAAATATTCTAACGGGTCTTGGCAATGTAGACTTTTTTCTGATGTTGGTTGTATGTTATATTGTGTACACGTAAAATATGTTAATCCGTTTTGCCACAGTGTAAGCCTCTTTTTCTTGGCTTAGAATCCTTTCGGCTACTAGTACGAGCTCTCAGACAAGAAAGTTGTTCATTGTCTTCATGATCGCTTTCTTCATTCGATAGGGATGTCAGTGAAATCGATGTAGATGTTATTCGAAGTACCAGCATTTGACTGAAGACATGCGGATGTAAAGAGTAGAACGTCACTACTTCGTCGTAGTTCACATCGAGTTTTAGTTATCGTCCTCCCCAGGTGGCTTATGTTGGCGTCATGTTCGTCGTCCAACTTGTAACTATCCTCATTTGTAGTCTGACAACTCCTGTCGAAGGGTGGTACAACATAAATAACATTTTCCGTTGGTATCACATTCTTCTTCGCATTCCACAACTAATAAAATTTCATTCACCGACAACCTGCGGAAAGCAAACAAAGATATATCGGAAGACCTCTAAGTGCAACGCGTAAAATCAAACTATCACGTGTAACATAATATAAAGCTTATATTTGCGTAGGTTCACACTGTTGCATCGAAAACAATTGAATTTTTACGTTTGAAAGCTGGAAGTTTAAGGGTAAAACAAAAGTAAGCTTACAATCTTCTAAAATTTCTCCGACCGTGATCTACTATTTTCGAAAAAGACAGATGATTAATGACGTATGTTATTAATTCATTGTAAATGGGGTTGCCAATGTAAACAAAATACTGAAATATCGATCAACGACGAAAAATAACCGAATCGATATTTTTTAAACCAAATATTTGCAATATATTTGCGACCAATTTATCGGACCTTATGCTGTAATGATTCAACTCAGAGATTTTTTCGCGCTCTGTGACCACTTTTTCTTATTGTTCGTCGAACAGTTGCTCTCTTCGGGTAGTTGGTCCCTTGGAGCCAGTGCGATTGAGTCTTGAGTCTCCAGTCTTGTGAATGAACGTTTTTGCAATCACTGTAACCTTAGATTATTTACTAGATTCTGTCAGTAATTGATCTGATGGTAGGATAAGTTATTTTGTGTCTTTTTTCGGGAATGTTGAGGAATTCCACGGTCTTGTTAGAGTGTCTGTTTATTTGGTCAAAAAGTTTCAGTGCTCTGTCTTGTATGTATTATTCTATTGTGTCGAACCTGAAATCCTTGTGTATGTCCATGTTTCTAATGTACCATGGGATTCATCCAATTCATCTCAGAGCCCTATTCTGTATTGCCTGGAGTGCATTTTTGCTTGTCTTCGATATCTGGTAAAATGCAATGTTGCCGTAGAGGAAAGTTGTTCGTTTTCATGTGTGTAGATTAGCTTTTTGTTGGTCATGTTCTGGCGTCCAGATTTGAGGATTGGTTGTAAGGATACGAGGATTTGGATACAGTGGAGTCGTTTTTGTCGTATCTGGTCATTCCATTTAAGGCGTTGCTTAATTGTTAGTCCTAAATATTTTGCTGTCCTGTTCCATGTTATCTGTTCGTCGTCGTTGATTTCCCATTTGCGGAAGTATTCCAGAAGGGTATTGATGAAGCTTTGCAATTTAAAACGTAATGACTTCTCGGTCTTCTTGACCGACTTCTCCTATCGGCCGTATAAAGATAAACGCACGTATTTTGGCAGACTAGGCAAATCCGCGGTGTATAGACTATAGAGAATTGGTGAGATGGGTGAACCTTGCGGAACTTCAGCTTCTATAGATCGCATGCTTGAGTGGTGATTGTCCTCTCAATCTTGACATGAAAGGCCCCGCCTTTGAGAAAAGACTGAATTATTTGTATCACTGGGAGTGAAATATGAAGTTCATGCATTTTGACGATTATTCCTGCATGCCAGACTTTATCGAAGGCTTTTGCTATGTCAAACATAACGAGGCCTGTCGATTTGGTGTGAGTCATCCCGTTGCGTATATGTTGGACCACCTTGATGAGCTGGATCTATTGGAATGTTCGGAACGGACGCCTGATTGTTTGTCGGGGATGATGTTTTTATCGTCAACTGTTTCTTGTAGTCTATAAAGAATAGTCCTTTCAACAATTTTGGAAATAGAAAAGATGAAACTATTACGTCTCCAATTTTGGGGTTGGTTTGAGGATGACTTTTATTGTAGTTAGTTTCCACGCTCGTGGGTGCTTCCGCAATTGAACAACTTTGTTTACGAGGTTTGTTATTGTCTTTAGTATGTTTTAGAGAAGTCATTTAGGCATAGTATTCGTGATCATGTCCGGCCCAGGCGTCTTTCGTTTGTTCAGTTTCAGTATAATGTTCTTTGTCTGATGGAGGTCCATTGGTCGTACTACATACTCCCCCTATAACAGCGAGGATATTATTTTCCTGGCTTTTATTTGGATTGCTTCCTCTTCGTCAGAGTCCTCCTCCGGGAAAGTGTTTTCGCGAAATTGTTTTTCTAGAGTGTCCGCGAACGCTTCCGCCTTACCTAATGTGTCGTATTGGAGTCCGTTTTGTCCGCGGATAGGTGAAACAACTGTTTCGACAATTGCTTAAATTGTGTATGTGTTTATAAGTTCCTGCACTCCATCTCAAATTTCTCCTGGACTAACCCTCGCGTTTTTTTGTACATTTTATAATTTGACGCTTGGTTTCTTCACTTTTTCGTGGTCTAATATGCCAGGACGACTACAACTGAAAATTCTCTGGATGCTCTAGTAGCTTGACAACTCACCTCTCTGAATAGCGCGTTCGAATCTCGAATTTATATCATCATCCCATGTAGATTTCATTTATAAAATTCAAGTTAATCATCATCTCTCTAAAAATGAGGTAGCGCTAACCCGCCACAGCCAACGTTCCAAGATACCCAGGATATGAAATGATAATATTCAAAGGAGATGAACTAAAGTATATGCGGCAAGATTTCAAGGTGTCTGGAGCAGAAAAGTCGTGGAACATACATTGCGAACCTGATGAAGTTGCTGAAAAGGACTAAGAAAAGCCAATACTACCTCAGTAGTAGTAGTAGCAGTTGGATTCAATTTGAAGTGTAACACGATATACTTTTTATACAAATTATACAAATAATAGAATGGCATTTCCTTATCTTCCTTTGGTGTTATCTAAAAGGGTATTTAGATGACTTCTCTACTGCATTGATTCAAACAAGTTTTTCAGCATAATCTCAAAGTACAAGGACATCATTTTGAGGAAAATATATAACACACGCAACTGCAAAGTGTTGTACGACTTGAATAAAGGTTAAATATTAAATCCTGCACTATCCTCATCTTCAGAGCCCTAGATAGTAACCAATATCTCCTTTGACTGCGTTAAAAACTTTTCTGATGGAATATCATCCCCAGTGTTTCCTAGAATTTTAAAAGATTTTTTTATAAATAAATAGAAACATTCTATTCCAGAGGTCGTGAAGCATAATGCTCGCGGCTTAAAAACTATTCCGCATCTTCCTGTAATCGAAGGATAATCTGAAATCATTTCCAAGTCGCTTGTCCTTTTGAACCGTTCTCGTTTTAATGAGTTAATGGAATAAGTTAATTAAACATCATTCTCCCTTGATTTAACAGATTCATGTAAAAAGTTCTACCACCCTATCCACGTTTGTTTCGTCTTTTCAGGGTAATTTTTAACCAATTTATAAAATTCAACTAAACTTTTGTCAAAAGCTCCACCAAATCCTTCCGAAAATTGGTTAACCTTCAACATCCGACAAAATCCATGCCTGAAGCTCTAGACACAGGAGATGAGACAGCAAATCATAAACAAGAAATGTCCAACGAAATTTTGTGTCGAGAATTTATTTGCATCCCTTTTTTAATTTCACTCTGAAACAGAACATTTAAATTATTTAGGATATGTTTGAATTCCCAGCGAATATGAGCATCAACGTCCAGTCGGTGCTGTACGAGTTATGTATGAAAAGAAAAAGAGTTATTGTTTATTGTTTGCCCGGTCGACCACTCTATTCTTTTCATACATTCGCCTAAGGTGTTGTGTCTACGTGGAATTGGTCTTTCACGCAGTAACCTTACCTGTACGGTGTACGCATGATGGTCTCTTCCTACAGGCATCCTAGCGAACTCGATGTGTAAATCTGAATGAATCGTATGAATTGTTCACTCGCAACCTGCAAACACCAACCATGTATGTATAGTAACGCACCTCAGATTCCATCCTCAATGGTGAAATGTTTGGGGAAGTGTAGGAGTTAGAGGGTGAACTGTTGCAACGAATACGTCCGCACAGGTTGACAATACTTCATATCAGAAAGAGTGTCTACATATGAGCAGTATGCGGAGCGGCTTTGTGATAAAGGAAAAGCAACAGGTGTGGTGACCTTTGAAGGAATGATTATTATGTACGGATTTGCTCAAGTGTGTCTTGTTTTATGTGATATATTTCATTATGGCAACTTGGTCACGCTTTTGTGGATGAAATATGCGAGGGAATAATAGAGTGTGAAAGGGTTCCGGGTTTTCCAAAAGAAAGAATATTTTTATCGATTAATCGTATCGCAGTTATTATGTAGAGTTGGATAAATTAGAAAAATTATTCTTTATTATTTTTTAAATCAGTCAAGGCATCTTAGCGAATTGAAATAACAAAATTAAGCAAGATTTTTCTAGCAAGTATGTATCCACAAGATTGCTGTTCTCAGCTCCTTTTTTAAAAAGTTAAAATGGTAATTTTGTACATTCAGTATTGAAGTTTTCGAAAGTTCAATAGTGTTTTTTTTCTTCTAATTCGAACCATTATAAAGAAGGCGCGAAATTCAAGTTCTCGAAAATTATTGTCAAATTGCGGACAGGACTTATTTCTGGAATGCAATTTCTGACAAAGCATCCCAAATGGGATCTTAAAGAATCTTAGGATGTTAAATGAAATAAGATCTCGTGAAGGATTTCTCACGTTGGCATCCGCCGTCATTAGTTAGAAATCGATTAAAATAAAAATGGCGTAAGTTTAAAAGAGTGGAAAAATCGGAATTTTTTCATTTTTCACGTTTTGATGGATTCCCGCTCAACATTCAACAAAAAAAGACACCAAGGCCTTTTAACATAAGATTTAAGGACGATACAACAATGTTCAATGATGAAAAACATTGATTTAGTATTCATACAAAACAAGGATACTTTTAAACTCGTATAACTATGCCTTGTCATATATAGATGCAAATGATATTCCATCCAAGCCTTAAAGAAGGCAATTGTATAACCCCGAATAAGAGTTTAAATCAACCGGTGGAGCCAGCCGTTTGACTGATTCAGTAAATCATTCCTTTAGCGCAACATTAGATACTGCCTTAAGTGATGGAAAATGTACCACCCCACTCCTTTCATCGCTCCATCTCCCAGTAACATTCTGCACCAAAGTGGGTGTATGTAAACCCGGCTGCCAAATATTTACTCATTAGTACAAGACACTAATTAGGCAGTCTACAGAGAATATAGCAATGACACCATTCCTCTACTAATCCTTACCGCAGATTCAAACAAGCTTTTATTGAATAGCAAACCTAAGAGTTTAGTATGACTCTGAGAAGTATAGAAGTATAGAATGTATCACGACCCGGAAAATATGCCAACACAATATCGTAGAACTTGATGCTGAGGTCATATAAGCTCGTTCAAACACGAAACAAAATTAAAAAGCGATGACAGCTGCCAGCAAAACGTTAAAGCAGTTTTTAACTGCCGCACAATAGCTGATTAAGTAAAACTTACTAATCATCGTAACCTGCGTTACGAGTTCGATGCTCGGTAAACACGGATAAAATTCAAGAAAAGTATTGAAATTCATCAAAATCTTTAAGGGTAACCATAAAGCTATTCCATCAATGTGAAATGGCTTTACTGAAGCCACGCGACCTACTTGTAAACCCATTTTACATTAACAATAAAAAAAACCTGTGTAATGCATAGCTAGAACATAGAGACAATGGTTAAATCATCTCATAACTCATTCTATCAGCTGACATTCCTGCCCATTATTGGAAGAATCAAATCGAGTTGCTTCCGTATCCAGAAAATACCATAGCACCGTCCTAAATTATACCCCTAATAAAACTTTTCTGCAATAAAAGCCTTTCCAATCCCATAAATTACTGGAGAAACTGTTACTGAAGCGTATTAGCGAATTAGCGCGTCTGGGTATCCTTCCTAACTACCAAATTAATTTCAGGCATGCATGTGCGAGTGAGCACCACCTATGCTGAGTCTTCACGGAAATAAGAAATGCACTCAAAAAAAAAAGTTTTCCTTTCCTTTACATATTGAAAAGCATTTGACAGTGTATGAGACAGTAGTTTTCATTAAACTGGCACAACTTTATTTCCTGAATCACTTAGTATGTATTATTTACTCCCACATGGACGAACGACACTATCTTGTCAAAATTAAAGACACCTTACCTACCTGTCTAAATATATCAATCAGTTTGCCTCAGGAGTCTAGCTTAAGTCCACTCCTTTTTAACATCTAAACCGCATACCTTCGCATAATCTTTGCACACTATTTGCATTTGCTGATGATCTTTGTTGGTATACTGCATTCATAAATTCAAGCGGGATCATTCCAAACCTGGAACACCATCTTGAAAAGCTGTAGCAATAATTCTTTCAATGAAAATTCAAAAGCAACTTCTGTGAAAGGTAGGCAATGTTTTTCACATAAAAGACTTGTTATCTGCTCAAGGGGTAAACTTCTTTGATCATGAAATTGCATGGCCTAATGAAATATCTAACTTAGGAGTTACTCTGGATAGTAAATTAGCTTGTAAAACCAGTGGAAAGTACATGAAATAAAGACTCTGAAAGATTGCTACCATTATGTCCCAACCGGAAGAGGAATCTCACAAGAAGATGAGAAACTTAGAATGGAAGTCTAAGCTTCATATCAAGAACAAAATTATTATATTAAAAATGAAAATCCAGTATGTCATCTCCTACAAAGCACACGCTAGGAGTCAATGCGCTCTCTTCTGAAAATCCAACCTTCAAATCTTGCCAAAAAGTTGCTTCAGAACAGGTCTCAACAAGTCCTTCTATACCTAAACTGTGAAACTCCATCAGCTTGTCGGAATTCTTATAATTCAAAAATCCTTCTTAGCCAACGCTAGTGATGCACTCGAACCATTAATAACCAGTTAAATAAATATGAAGTAACATTTTTGATAGCTTTCGCATTGCCCTTATCACTGAGATTAGTTTAAGTTGATCGAAAGAACTTATTTTTAGATGATCTGAAGTAGATCGAATGAAGGCCGAAATACAATACTAAGTGACGGCGATGCGTGAGCGCGATGCGATTCTCCTTCGTCGTCACGCAACACATTCAATTTACAATGCACGCGATGCGGGGAACATTAATGTTCATATGACAAATGTCAAATTGGTGACATTTTAAATGAAATTTGTTTTTGATTTTTTAAAAGTTTTGAATTTGGAATGTTCCTTCGTTTAGCAAATAAAAGCCTTAACTAGGATGCACGAAATTTTCATTCAAAGTTCATTCATAATAACCAAAGTACTTAAAAAGTAATTAAGGCGTTTGAATTTCAAATTTCATTTAAGTGCCATAGAGCATCTGACAAACGTCACGCACCTCGTTGCAATGAATTTTCGTTTTTCCGAATATTTCCCGCCTCGCATCGACGCATCGCAATCATTGTACGATGTCGCATACAAATGCGTGTTACGAAAAGTGATTGACATTTGCTGCGAGACTCTCGTCGCGCTCACGTATTGCAGTCTCGCACTATTGTATTTCGGCCTTGAAGCTGAAATCAGGATTTAAGTGGATGCTTTTCTGGCCTGTGCAAGACCGGTTTCTCCCTTCCACTTTGTCAGTTCGATTTTCAATTCCGCACAAGTTACACATTATTTTTGACACCGTCATCAGTGAACTTTTGTTTCTATTGTTTGTTCCAAAAATGGAGCATTGGAATGTAGAGCAAAAGTGTGCAATCAAGTTTTAGGTTAAACTTTGTCAATCTGCAAGAGTGAGTTTTGGGAAGTTGGGGATGATTTCTAATCACTTCACTCATCGAGACCTTCAACTTTGAAAATTGACGAAAAGATCAAGAAAAAGAAAAGAAAAAGAAGATTGTAAGATCAGACGTTCAGAGGCGATTGTAAGATGCAAATCTTATATTACATTCTTTCATTATATATCAGTGTATTATTTCATGATTTATTACCCACATTTTGGCTTGTCCAAGTAGGAAGGGGTGCTTACTTTGCCGGGTTCCGGCACTTCACGTAGAGCATAAGCTCTATTTCGTCAGCACAGATATTCAATTTGTTTATCCTCGCCAATTGATTTAATAGTAAGAATGCAGTCTTCACCCAATCAGACTTTGTCGCGGCGACTTTTCTCGATTCAGTACGGGGATGTCACCAACTTGCGCAACTCACCAACTTACGCAATCGTTTTGAAACTCCTTAAGTTTCAGCCATCGACTATGTCATCCTGTAGTCTACTCTTGTTTATCCGTTACTTTAAGATCAGACCTTCCTTTTTCGGCTGTGACTTTTTTTTATAAAAGTTTTTTCATCTGTTTGTTCAACTTTGAATGAATTCAATAATTTTTAATGATATAACCAATGCACGTCTTGTTTCAACATTTTTAGGTTTTTTTTTCGATATCGACGAAGGTTATCTGGATGTATCCATGATTGTTCACGCTTTTTCCCTCTCTCTCTCTCTCTTTTCTGCCTACCACTTCATGTTGTACTGTCAATTTTCGGGTACCTCGTAGTTATGAGTGCGTTAAGGACGTAGCTTTGCAATCTATGCAATGCTATTTAGGCACTCTAATCTTTTCAACATTAATGACATTATGTTGAAAACTCTAATGTTCTTGCATAAGAAGGGGCTGTTTTTAGAATTCTTTAGTGTAAATAGAAATTAAAAATAAGTATCTAGTTCAAAATTATCCATTCCTTTAGTCTAACTATCCTACTAATAAAATGAAGAACAAGCTGTATATTTTATTTCCGGGAGCCTTATGAGAGTAATATTGACTTTGTGATGCTTCCCTGTTGTTGCTGAGTCAAAGTTCATCAATCGTTTGAAGCATTACATTCACAATACTGAATAGAGACATAGTGACTTCTTCGGAGTGTCTCTTTATCCTATCTCTATCCCTTATCTTGGGCTATCATATCGGTTCAGTAGACTTTCAGGTTTCTTGACTCAGTTTCTAGTCTTATCAAATCTTATCTTGGGTTTTCATGTAGGCTTTCTTAGATTAATAATCTCCGCTTATTTCAAATCAAGTGTGATTTAATGGTTGTTTGACGGAAATTGACATTTCATTGGAAAAACTCAAAACACGTATAACCGTAGTTCCAGACAAAACGAACCATTTTGTTAACAAGGTATACATGGTGTGTTTTGACATATGGCAGTAGACAATGGTGCGAACATCCCGCAGCAATGCCACCTTTTTTCAAGGACGGATAGATACCAACCCTCGTTTCTAAGTTGCGTGTTTAAGGTTTCTTATTCCTATGTAGGGTAAAGGCCGGACTTAAGTTGGCCCACTGAAATAGGCACATACAAAGTATAATGCAACATTTATATCAAAACATAGATCTTTGGTCTTTTATATTACCTGTGCAAAAAAGTTTCAAAGGATTTTTTTCAAGGTTGACGCTTTATTGTGTTAAAATTTATTATAAATTCATTTTTCAAAGTATTTTCCATCGCTAGCCACTACTTTTTTCCATCTTTCTGGTAACACACAAATTCCTCGTAAAAAAACGACTCATCTTTTGAGGCTACCCACGAATCGATCCAATTTTGGAACTACACAAAAGAGCGGAAGTACTGTCGCTCAAAGGCAAGCGTCCTAGACGAAAAGAAATAGTAGTCTGACGAAGAAATTACCCGTTTAAGCGTTTCCCATTTAAGCGTTTCAAGGTATGTTTTGACTGCCCTTGTAACATATGATCGAGGATTTTCATGCTGAAGAAAAACTTTATCGTATCTTTGCTCTTATTGCGGCCCTCTTTGTTTCAATGCTCGGCTCAATCGCGTCAATTGCAGTAGATGAAGTTTCCCTGTAATGGTTTCATCTGGTTTTAACAGTTTTAACAGCCGTGAACATTCGTCTTTGGCGTTAATTTCGGCGTATGGCCGGTTGGCCCGTATGATTTTTTTGTGTTTGGGGTTATCGTAATGAACCCATTTTTCATCTTTTCATCAATTATAATACGATGCAAAAATCCCTCTCTTTTTTGCCGATGAAGCAGCTGTTTAAAAGTGAAAAAATGTCGTTCGACGGCTCTCGGCTTTAAGTTCATTCCTATGGTTTTTATGTGAATAGATATGGCTTGTTGACTCACTTCCAATGCTTCTCCGAGTTATTCTTGCGTTTGGCACAAGTCTCTATTCGAAAGAGCTTCCAATTCGCCATCCTCAAATCTTCGCACTCCTTGTGATCGGTTTTAAAATCACCACTTCTAAAACATCAAAACCAGTACTCACAAGTAAAATTTGATGGAGCATGATCTCCATAGGCTTCCTGCAGCACACGACGACTTTCAGTTGCAGATTTCTATGTTTTCATTACTTCTATGGTTTCAGAAATGAAAGCATAGAAGTAATCCTTCCCCCGAATTGTGTTTTGTTGGCACAAAAGTTGACATATTCGGAGCAATGAAAAACTATGTTGTATACACTTCAGAGAAATTACACTTACTGAAAATGAAACTCTACTGATGAGGATGCAAAATAAAGTTGGTTGCAAAATTGACCGATTCGATTTAATGTCAGTGACGCCATCTCTGGAAAATCCTTTGAAACTTTTTTGTACTGGTAATATCAATCAATTTCTCGTTATATATAATAAAAATAAATATAATAAGTATTGGTTATGAGTATTTCCTGTTTCATTTGACCTCTAAAAAGGGGAAATTGCCTACTGTAACCTAGTTTTGAAATTTTGCTAGTTGCCTAGTATTAAAATTTAGCCCTTTTTGAGAAACTTAGCAGTATTTGCGGAATAGGAGATGAATGATGCAAACATTTACATGGTGGTTCTTTTAGAAGGCAAAAAGTCTTAAAAACTGCTATATGGCGATTTATTCAGGCTTGCATTACTCCGCTTAATTTGATTAAAGGTTGTTTCTACGTGAGGTCTTCTAGAGGTTTCTACTGATAGTCTTCTACTGAATGAACGGAACGTTCAAGTTCATTCAGTGTTCAAAAGTTAATGCAGTGGAGAGGACCTCAATCAGGGTCAGATTCATTTACTCTCTAGAAATACTTGAAATTCGATCATTTAAAGACCCAGGCTCTCTTTTTTGCGCAAGCTCCTTCAGTGCAATATCTGATCTAACAAGCTCAGTGGCGGACAAAGTACTAGGATTGACCGGTTAAATTCCGCTGATTCGAAAACCAATTATTGCATTTTCAGAAGTAAATACACGAATCTACTCCTTGGTTCTCAGCTGACCTTAATCGCGGCCATCCTTTTTTTTGAATGTATTTGTGCGCATAAAATGTTTGTCTCAGCAATGTCAGAATATTAACGTATCTAATAATTGCAATGCAAAGATAGTATGACTAGGCAAACAAAGTAATACTACATCATCGTTTTGAGCGATATCAAGCATATTGGCAGTACTTGAATGTGATCTACAATTGGTAGTAATTTTCTGGGCGGAAAGCCGTTTATAAAGGAAATTCTAAGGAAAGTCTAAGGAAATATAAGCCGATTTCTTTTGCGTTACAATTTGGAACCAAGTAGAAGCCCATTTTGAATTCTGGTTTATTTACTCCCTTTATAATCAGAACTGCTAGGAGGAAATTTCCAATAGGAATTCAACAACCAAAAAGAGTAATTGTTACTTCTTTTTCACAGGAAGTAAACGATTCAAATGTCCTGGCACACTTTGGCATATTTGTGATTGAGCTGGATACGTATTTCGTCCCTATTTAATATTCTGATCGGTTTACCGAGCAAGTCGTTTTCAGTCAAGATAGTTGTTATATATAGTCAAAATGACATCGGAATATCATTCAAGAAAGTTTTTTACTGGCCCAGCCATTTAACTTTCATTGTTAAAGTTGCGCTTCAATTCAATTGCGTAGCGTCGTCCTTTCATTGGCCTCTTCAGTTTCGGAAGCAAGAAAAAGTCTCAGGGGGCTAGGTCTGGGGAATACGGTGGCTACGGCATTATTAGAGTGTTATTTTTGGCCAAAAATTCGCGCACAAGTAACGATGTGTGAGCAGGGGCGTTATCATGGTGCAAAAGCCAATTTTTGTTCTTCCATAAATCCGTGGGTTTCTGGCGGATTGCTTCTCGCAAATTGCACATTACTTGAAGCTAATATCCCTTATTGCCCGTCTACCCTACGGCAGGAACTCATAATTCACCACGCCCCTGCAATCGAAGAAAACTGTCAGCAATACCTTCACATTTGACAGAACATGGCGTGCTTTTTTCGGTCCCTCTGAGAACATTTTGTACCATCGATAAACGTTGCTTTTGTCTAAAGTAGCTTCGCCGTATGCAACAGTCCACATTCTGAATGCATCGGCGCACTTTAAGTTGTTTTTCACACAAAATCTAATACAAATTCTTTGATCCATTTTTTGGGATAGACGAAAATCGAAGACAAGCTAAAACACGTCCACGCACAATAACTGTCAAAAACTGACTTGACATTCCAAATGGCCGGCATTGTCAACATAAGTGAGGGTCATGAGTGATAACATAACGCCACCAAAAGATCAAAAATCGAACATACGTAGCCCGCGAAAATTCAAAATTCACGATACTTTTTGAACAAACCTCGTATGAGCTGTCAACGTTATTTCATAGCCAAAGCCACGGACAGGATATTTTTCTAGAATTTTTAAGACGTGCAATTAAGTTTGAGAAGTACAAGATTAAGTTTGCATCAAACCTTGAGCCAAACCATCAAACCTAATTTCTGGTTCTTCTTTTCGTTGCATGTTCTAAACGTTTGACAAGAGATTCGGTGAATTCAAGTTGCTTTAAATCATAATCACAAACAAAAATGCTTGTTGCGAATTGGAAGAGTTGAAGATGAGCTTTTTTTTCTAAGCTAGAGGACCATAATGTTTATTAGCTTGAATTTGAACTGGTTGATTTCCTTTTAAATTTCTATTTTGACAATTAAGACTAATTAAAAGTAACGATTACACTAAGAATCTTAGAAATAATAAGAATTGTTTACCAAATTAGTATTTGCACAAACTAAACCAATGAATTGTTGTAAAAGTGTTCAATAAGTACTTGAAAGACAAAAGTTAACGTCAGTCACTCTCACATGAGAGCGTTGTCCCATTGTGTCTTGCTCACGCGTACCCCTTCCGCCAAAAAAACGCGTGTTTTGAAGCAAGTGTGTTGTTCAAGTGATCAAAACTGGTTCACGTTTGTTCGTGAGCCTTAGCACAAACTGATTTGACTATTTTTTTAATTACATTTTTTGAATTGACTGTAATTTCATCCGACTTGGATGCCCACTTAACACAGGTTTGGCTGCATGAACTGTCCGGCAACTACTCACGACATAAGTGGTCAACGCATGCGTCGTCAGGGCTTTTGAGTTATTTTCTGTACCAAGAGAGAAATATCTCTCTCTAATTGGTCCAATGAGATGACTGAAGCGCTGGTGGAATAGTGCGACATTACAAAGATTGAAAAATATCAAAGTACCTGACTTGGACCCTCTAAGTCAGAACAATATTGAAAAGAAATTTTACGATGCCATTTCGTCATACGTCCGAATTTCATAAGAGAGGATTTTCCCTCATAAGTAGAAAGCGCGTGCACATACGCTTGTGGCTTGTATGACCCTGAAGCGTGTGGGAGATGCGCTTTCGATTGTCCCCAAATGTTAACACTACTAACACCTCGCACGTATCGTATTATATACTGAGATAACTATGCGGGCTTGATTGATAATGTTAATAAAACCACCAAACTTTGGCAAGGCTGTAAGGATAAAATTGGTAACTTTGCTGTTCTCTTTTGTTAGTTATTTGAACCTTGAATGAGTCTTCATAATTCGGTCAAATATTCGATCCCAGAAATAGAGTGGTATATTCGTTTTTAGGGGTTACCATAGATGGTACTGAGACAAATTATTCGATATTCACTATCAGAGACATTATGTCGATTTAAAGTGCTTACATGAAATTCTCAAGAAAAGTTTGGCTATGAAGAAGTCTTTTCCTGGAACTGTCGTTCAATTGAATTCTTCAACTATTTCGCCATTCCAGCATCTCGTTGATGGACGATTCTTTGTATTATCTTACCAAAACAGTTTATTCTTGGTTCTTTTGAGATGAACTTTATATCGTAAACCACTTATTTCATGGTTTGCAGAACTCGCGATATGTAGATTGCGTCCATTTCTCTTTAAGCTGGGGCTCAACGCAATGAGGTAGCGAATCTTGCAGATAGCTTAAATGTTATTGCCGTGTACGCAAAGATGAAATTAGCTCCTGCGAATTCAGTACGAGAAGTGCACGGCAAAGTGCATGGGAGTAGCATGAAATAGATCGAATACTGGACATGGTATGGTATCCATAACTGGAATTATTTGAAAGTAGCACCCCTTTAAAGAGCGCAACTTCTTGAGTGACTTCTTTTCCAACCTTGCTCGAGCCACTTTTATTCAATGATAATTATCCACTTCTATTCGCAGGTAGATATCATTTCAGGTGTAAATTTAAGAAGTGAAAAAACCGCAGAATAAAACCAACAGCGCAACAGATCAAGATTAAGATCAAGAAGCCGGAGAAAAGTAGCGACAAGAAGTTGCGGAGTATCATCTCCTTCTCTAATAAGTACCAGAAAGTTGGGTCAGTTACGTCCACTTTTACATTAAATCAAGTTTGTCCGCGTACTAGTTCGGATCGTAATTGCTTCATTACAATATTTTCTAAGCTTCGAATCCCATTCTAATTGCAAATTTCTCTTGACCAATTTGTTTCTGGTCCGTGCGTACTTTGGTAGAAGGTTACCTGGCCAAGCGACAAAAAGAAGTTTAAGTTTCACATTCGCCACATGCAAAAAGTGCGCAACTAGTCGGAAAATATTAACTTTGATGCAATTCAAGTTTTGTAAGGCATAAAAATATAACAAGCAACCACAGTAAGTATAGTTTGCCATTGATTGATTACTATTTCATATGAGCTTCCATTCATCTCCGCGAATTTATCTTCATTTGTGATTCTGAAAAGTAAATCAATTAGAGTGCAACAAGAGGGAAAAAATTCAATATAGCAATAATGATTTCAAAATTGTTGTGGTTCTGTGAAATGGTGTTGAAAGGTAACCAGAAAACGTTTACTATGTATTAAGAAGGCCAAGTTTCAACTTAACGCTTTTGTTTGAAATCGAGGTCGGTGAAGTTTTGCTCAAGATTCGTGACACTCTTTCGTTTTTGCTCCAGGATGTTATGGCTATGGTTGGCTTTGAAAGTTTTTTTTGGTAATTAAATGTAAACAAGACGTTAGTTTTGGACACAACAACTTTAACATTCTAATGGACCAGAAAGACACTTCGCTGATAGTTCAGGTGTTAGCAAATGTTTTGGGAATTGCAACGAAACGTGATTTGTTGCACATTTATATGATCTTGCTAAAATTTAAACAATTCATGGAGAAAATTCTGTATACGAAGGAATCTTACCGCCTTATACCGATTCACAGTTGAAAGTATTACTCAATAATGCAAGCCTGAATTTTTCAGAAGGAAAAATTGTCAGGAATATCTGCGAAATATTTTCCACATTAAATTTCACGCTTTGCTAGTACTTTCTGAAAAGTCGGTTCCTTTTCTTTTCTTGCTTTTCTGTGTTGCTTCCAAATATCAAATATATGGGAAGCGGCCATACTATTTCAAGTTCTAATCTATGCCTGGTAAGGGTTTGGTCCCCGCGGAGCTACAAAATTATCAGATTCTATCAAAAAATTAAGTGGTGAAACCCCTACAATGGAACATTTTGGCCCAGCTGCCTCTAGTGGTCAAACTTCCTAAAGACATGCAAAATGATCCAAACTAGGCTCATGGCTAAGCGTCAAACATGGAGTAAAACATGCAACTCAACATTATTTCATATAAATTTTGAATCACAGAATAATATGACATCTGTAATTGTATTACATTTAAACAAATTGAGGTTGACACAGCTGAAATTATAAAAATATGATAAAAATATAGTTTTGAATTTTTTTGAAACGAACTGAAGTAAAGTCTTTTGACAACCGAATTGTAGCACTCTCAGCTGCATCAAAGTAAACGGACGAAACATCTCTTCTGTATCCTAGAGCATATAATCTATAACTATACTGGCCCACTATTCCATTCTAGTATGATTGTGTCGTGTTAGATGGTGTCTTCAATCTAAGCAGGCCATTATTTAAGCTGATAAAGTTCGAAAATATAGGAATAATGTTAAAATGACCTCCTTCAATGGCAAGCGCTTAAAGATATCCTTTCTTATGAGCATAGCCGCCCACGCTTAGTGTGTCCTTTCACGCTTGAATGTTATCCGCCAAAATATTTCGAAAGAGGTCCTCGACTATCTTAACGTGCTGTATTTGGTTACTTATCTGACTTTTACATGAGAAGAAGGTATTCTAGACATCATCCCTGAGCTTCTGGGAAAACAAACAGTTTGGAATTGACTTTCGAATTACATGAAATGATTTCGTAACTTTCGAATTTTATGAAATGAAAACAACATATATCCGTACTCTCTGAGGAAGTACATCAGACAACAGTCAGTTTCGTCGTACCTTGGGATAAGCTACGGCCCCACACAGAATAAGAATAATAATTAATTATAAATAATAATGATTTTCCACACGTTTAGTTTCATATATTTTCTATCAAAGAGTTAAACTCTTTCCCCTTTGTCTCGTGAAGCAGTTTCGTATCCTTATTTCTCTTTGCATGTGGGTCCATGTTAGCCGTTTAGCTAGGAGTGCTATTGAGATTGCTCTCACAATCACCAGTATGACTCGCACAGAGTAAAATGGTATATAGATGAAACCTGCAAAGCTCCTCGGCTGTGGGCCAGTTTCTACTGACATTATTATCCTTATTAAGAACGTCAACTCAAACCTCAGAGACAATGGAAGCAACGACTCCAATTTGATTATCAGAAGGCTGCTTTTCTTCGAGATGGATTAACTGTTGCTGGTCAGCAGTTAACAGTTGTTGTTGTATTTGCAGACAATCTGAATTATTTGAATAAGGCCAGCATCATCTTGGTTTTGAGTTCATCATCTTGGTTTGAACGCGCAAAGTGAGTTCGCCTAGAAGACCGTCCGGCGATCAAATACTCTCCATTCATTGCATAGTTGATCAATTTCGTTTCCTCTCATGAAGTGCTTAACTGCAGGCTCTAAAACTTGTCATGCAAAACTTTTCAGAGGTCCTCACATTAGCATTAACATAAACAGCAACAACACTCCCGGGCGACGTCTGACAGAAAGAGATAGAAAAACCAGCAGTAGAATATTTTTTATTGCGTTTTACACAATTGCTTTAAGAGAATGATTCTTTTTAAACGAAATACTAACAAAACATTTACCAATGTAAACAAAATTCGACATCTTTAGCTAAAAGCCGACAGGATTGGGAAGTCGTTTCAAGTGTTCTCGCTGTTTTGTTCCTATGGTATGGACCTGGCCAAGAGTGCGATAATGTTAAACACATATTTTTTGTCCACTATTCAACATATCTCTTGTTTGTTGAAGGACAGTTACCGCTTGTTTGTTGTTGGTCGCCGTTCGTCTTGTTTGTCTGCAGATTATCTGCATTAAATATTTCGACGCTCTGAAGGAAGGAAGCCGTAAATATTCGTCACTCTTGCAAAATTGCAGAAGACATTCCACAGATCGCCCGACGCGAGTAGCACAATATGCCTTTATGGTAGGTGTATTCATCTTTCCGTCAGACTTTCATGACACTGTTGATGGTTAATTTGAAGTTTAATTGCCTGACTGTTGATGATCCCCTCTTTAGTTAACTTTCTTCTTTATGGGTTTTATGGGGATAAGCTGTGGGAAAATTCTTTATCATGAGTAAGGTGAAGTAATCTGAAGTTCCGATTTCCCTTAATTCTACATTAACCCCTTGACCATGAGCGATTTCTATCCGTTTGGGGATGAATCCCTGCAGTAGTATAGCCTGGATGTATTCCCATATTATTGTAAATCTTGTATGCGTCAAACCCTATAAAATGAATATTAAGCAAAGATTGAAGAACAATTGTAGGAATGGAATTAGGTCCATGGGATTTTGCTTCTTCATGTTCTGCATTGATGCGTCCTGGTGGTCTGCATCCTGCATGGTCTGCATTAATGTATCTTAATGGTCTTCGTTGAGGCACTTACACGTAGGACCGAGCAGTCAAATAGTTTTTCATCGGTTAAAGCTTCAAAATTATTGTATTGTGAACAAGTACCCGAATGATATCCTTATGTTTCTCTGAGTTCAGGATGCACCGAAAAAGAGAGATATTGGGCATTGCGTGATCAACTTGTAGCTATATCGGTTCTGGTTTGCTGCATGTAATGTCAATCATTATCGAGTTCGTCATATGTTTGGTTGCTGCCCCGCTGATGTTTAGCATATGCAAAATGCTCTTCAAAGGGACATTGGCAAACATGTTAACGCCCATTTTTCTAATTTTACACGCTGTGGTTGGAAACATCACACACAAAACGGTAAGGTCACTCGTTTCAAGTGCACTTTATTGATAATCGCTTGCTTTTAATCCCCCAGCTTCCTCCAATTTAGGGGACTGTATGCATCAAGGATTCCTAAGTGAGCATCACTTTCGAAATTGCTTTTTTAGAACCATTTTGGTGAACTGTAAGTGTATTGATTGCGGCCACAATGTCACACCTTGTCCAGAGAATCATTCTCAAGACTTGATTTCCTCTGGACTTGGAACGACGTGCGTCACTTACATAATGGTTAATATAAATGATGAGTACTTCCAGACAGTTCGCCTTGGAACGTGCAAAGTGTAGGTAAAGGGAACTCCATGAAATTGGAAGTATTGCCTAAGTTCACAACAAGTCCTCTGAAATCGAAATAAGGCATTCTCCATTGCACGGTCATTACATGACATGACCTCTCGGCGTGGAATAGACACTCGAGAACGCCATGATTGATCACCATACTGGAAAAAAACGATCCTCTGGACTGGAGGTCAGGTGTTGTTCCGTACCCAGCTAGTGTCCATGTTCATCTGGATTCCGTGGTTGTGAAATCCTACCGCCTCTTCCCTATTGCGATGTGGTTACGCATGATAAGACTAATATCCAAAGAACTCAGTTATTATGGGGCACAAATGTTGCTCGTTTTACCTAACAAGGAGCTGCTAACTCTGATCGTTGATATGCCTGAGAACATAATCGACTGTTTGAGATTTGATACCACTCCTGGAGTTATTTCGCCATCATTTTTGAGTTGCAATCATTCGTTATCCTGTTTATGGGCATATATATATATTTCCCAACGAAACCATTGGCACATTCATCTGGTTATAGCAGCAACTTTGCCTTATGAAGAGTTTTCTCCTTGCTGAGGTTAGTCCATTTATGTTTACCATGAATCAAGTGATAGCTAATACAATTAGAATAGGCTTCTTAGCCTTTGTACTAACTTTTTTCGCCAAACTCAGCTAAGAGTCTATGCCTCTGTACTTATCTGTGAGTTTTAGCATCACTAATGTACTCTCTACTCTGACTGCTCTTACTTTAGGGATCCTCTTCTGTATTCTAGCATTAAGGTTTTTTCTAGGACCGGATTAACACTATTGACACTTGTTTTCACAGTGTTCTAATAACGCTTACTCAGTGAATAGTGTCGCGACCTCATCTGTATAGCCAATCAGTCGCGTCTGTTCTGGCTCTTTGCGATCCTGTGGTCCGTCATAGGAGCCGTTCCACTGGGTTAGAGAATGAAGGTTTCCCTTCACCTGATATGACTAACATCATTCGTCATTCTTGTTTTGCGTAATCAATCTTTCTCAGATTGCGATCTTTCAGACGATTTGGAACTATCTGCATCATTTTAAGGGCTGGCAGAATGTTCGTAATATCTAGCCTATTTGAATACATCCATGATGCCAACAGAATGACTTCCTGTCAGTTGGATTGACTGCCTTCACCTATCGAAACGCAGCAAAAATTACTTTCACAACTACTCTATAGAAAAATAACGTCCTCCAAAAGATCTGTCGCGCAGGAAGTGAAATTTATTTTGCCAGTAGGTCTACTTTTTTTCATTTGCTCGAACCGATGGGTCGGGATTACCCTTTCTTTGGTGATCTGCACAGGACTTGTCACCTTCTATTGCTCAGGGGAAACTCATTCGAAGTACTCATCAGGGAAAATGTGAATGACCGATTAACTTTTTCTTGACATGAGTACTTGTCACGGAGCCCTTTTTAAATTTATGGAGTTAACAGCTTGTTCGAGGTTTTTCCTCGTAAATAGAGGATCGTTTTTTGCTATTTCTTTGTAGACAGCTTCGACACTCGCAGGATGTGGAGAAGACAGTCCTTACTGTGTCGCCTATCACATCGAATTCGTGTAAGTTGAATGCCTGGAGAACATGGAGCCTCCGAATAATGCGTTCTTAACATAGCTCAGGCCGCACCGGAACCTTTACCGGGACTGACTTTTTACTTTGGGACTTACTTCTCCTGTTCAAGCCGTGAAGACATTTCTCGGTCCAACTTGCCTCCAATGGTCCAATGCCTCTCACAGGTTTTGCTCCCGTCGAGCTTCTTGTTTGAGTTTCTCCCTTTCCAACTCATCGATTTTGGTATAAGATCACGTACACCAAAGTTATGTAAGCTTTTGTTTTTGTAAGCTTACAAAAACATGTGATAGAATGTGTTATAGGGTTCGCCATATCTTGGGCACCCATTCCTCTGTCTGAGCTAAGAGCGCGAGGGACAGTGTGTTAATATTGATGTGTATCAATTTCTGGTAAGTTGTTACGAATAATTTACAAAAAGCTCGCTGTAAAAGAAGCTCGAAGTCTGATTTCTCATGAGTTAAGGGTGAAAAATATAGCAGCACATCGAAATAGCCATTGCGGTGTGCCGCTGAATCACAATTTAACCGAACTTTTTCTGCAATGTGGCGTAACCGCGATAAAAAGCTCGCTACAAACAGAAGCTCGAATTGTGGGTTCTACGCTGCGTTGGTGAAACACAAGTAACCGAACTATTTCTGCAATATGGCTTGACTGGAAATGAAAAATGGATCATATTTGACAATCTGAATGGTCAAAGGTCGTTGATAAGGAATGGCGAGTGATGAAAAGCGTTTGTTTATTCAGGATGCACGTAAAAATGATACTTTAGGTGTGGTGATACTGGACACTGGAAGGCAATCGCCCACCATGAGATATTTTCAGGTGGTCACCAAATTGGTTCTTAAATATGCTGTGGACATATAGAAAGATAATTGAATAGCAGGATAAATGTTACTGTACGTTCGGTAATAATGAAATCCGGTAGTCAGACTGTCATTCCCTATTATCATACATATTAGTATATAAGATGACTACCCTCCACATTCGGATCAACAGAATAAGTAAGTGAAACGTAAAATTGTTTCCCAATTGTAGACGAATACTTTTATATCCATTGTACGAAGGGTCTTAAAGAAAGTAAACAAATCAATAGCAAAGATTTAATTATTTTAAATTTAGTTTAGTTAATTTTTGGGTTTGTGGCAAGCAATTAAGAAGAATGAAATTGTTTATTTGCCACAAAATTCTTCAAGCTGAAGACAGGCATTGGCCTAGAGATTGGCACGTTTGAACTGGTTAACGTTAGAACCCTTAAAAACTCTGTCAAAAATTACGGGAGTTTGATTGGGGAGTCTCTAAGCAACACTATTTTCAATCTTTGTAGAACTCTCTAAATGGGATAGATTTCTTTTAAAAGTGGTTTGTAACAACCACTTTATTCAGTTTTTCTGTCAGAAACCAGGCATCATAGTTCTATTTGAAAAATGGAGATGAAGCAATGAATTTATTTATTAGTAAAATCGAAGCAGTGCTCATGATTTGAGTGCTTAATAAATAAAGGGGCGACAGATAACCTCAAAAACAGATGCTAGAGTACATGGAGGTTCTGCAATTCACAAGGGAGGGGTTTGGAAAGCTGTAGCGCAACCTCATGGTCACAGATTTGTGTTTTCCTTTTGTTTTGCCAGGTTACACTGAAATGTAATTCAACACGCTGATGATACACGGAGCCATTAGTCTTTATTGACGAATGCATATTTTATACATTTAATGGCTACATAAAATCCTTATGGCAACCAAAAATCTGCGTGAAACTCTTTATGCAATGTTTAAAAATAGAAATATATTTCCCAACATCAGCACTCGTTGTCCTTCAGCTACAGTTGATGCATAATAAATAGAATCGTAAAGAAGAATATTAAAAGGACATATTCTTTGAACATATCCATGTAATACAATCTGACAACTAGACTAGAACAAGAAACTTAGGATTCATTGTCGAAGTCTGAGTGAACTTTTGGAGACTTTGTATAAGGACCACTCTATAAGTCCATTAAATATCCACCCAATATCATTCAGATTTCACGTCATCGAATCAACATGAATTTGGCATCCTAGACAACTTTGGCAATCAATCATTCCACGAAGCCTACGCATTTCTTCCAAACCTAATTGTTTAGCGTAAGACATTAATCAAGACCTCATGACCTTAGTAGGTATCGTACGAGCAATGCGTGATTTCATTGTAAGCAAACAGCATGTAACTTTCAATTTCATTGTTTAATAATATATTCGTTGGGTGTTGTATGGATGCAATGAATGCTCATATGTACTTCTTCGTTTTGTGAAATCAACTTCTAACAGAGAGGTCATCATGGAATTTTATGTAATAATAAGTAACGTCTTAACTAGTTAAATGAGTTGATCAAGCTATGAATAAAGAGATGTTGTTTACTTTTATTGATTACACCATAAATTATCGATAAAATATTAATTGAATAAATATAGTTGAGCGATTTCTAGAATGCATTTTCGTTTCAGGACCCATGGATGCTATATATATTTCCAAACTTCTCCTCTCACTAACTCTGCTAGCAAGTATACGAACCACAACCAGTTACAGTACTACCCAATACGAGCACTACACCCCTCAACAGGATAAGTCGGAACTATTAAAACAACAAAAACAGTTTGCAACAATACATGCTCAACTGCTCAAACAAGAAGCCTACACCAAATTAACTCAAAATAAAACAAAAAATGTTGACCCTATTGTGGATCTGCCAAAACCTTTAAAACTTAAAAATATCGACTACGACTACGATGACAGTGAAAATGGGACGTTTTCTGAACCGACCGGCAAAGATGAGCCAAGACGTCTCAAACACAAAGCCCAAGGATCGTATGCCTCCAGACTTAATGCTGCTTTAAATCTAGCTGCTAAACAAGGATTAGATGCAATGGTCAAACTGTATGAAAAAACCGAACCGGATATGTTAAAGAGGGGTAATATGGACAGAAGTTCAAAATTTCAAAAAAGAATAAACTTCCTTTTAATCATTGCAGGCGAATTTCTGGAACCCAATCATCCAGGAGCACTTTTATCGAAATTCAGTGAGGCTTCTGATGGGACTGAAAACAACGCCAAAGCTGCCTATGCCACTTTGGTTGCTACAAAATACTTTCAAAAAACGTAAGTACAGAGACAGTTTTCGGAATTGATATTTAAAGGTGAAGATAAATCGCCAGATTTGGAAAATTCAAATTTTAAGTCATAGTGTTGGAATTTATTTATCTAGTCGCCGTCAAAATGGTTCTGAAAGTTTTTCAACTGAAAATTATTTATGGACCGTGCTCAATTTATCCTGACTTCCAAACTTTACTCGCTTATGAAGACAAAAGCAGCTTTCCGAAGTTGTTGATAAACTTGCTATGCTTGGAGTAACGGAGTATCGTTCTAGGTCTTTATGCTGATTGTTCTAGGTCTTTTTATGCTGGAAAATTTCACAACTTTTTTCAGTAATCCTAGAAGATCAAAAAGATAAATTTTTCTTTTCTTTTAAACAAAATAAATTGGCCAGAGTTTCCAAGAAGGAAAAAATAATATCTATGTTCCTGTTGTTTTCAGTGTAGGCTTTGCCCTGGGTTCCAATGGCAACTTTCCGATTTCCACTTACTCTAAACCTATTCTTTTTTGAGAAATTATTATCCAGTATACCCAAAGTATAACGTAAACATGCGTTTTGCCCAATTTTTTCCCTAAACTCATGATCCTTTAAATGAATTCTTTTTTACCATTACTTATCCCGTTTGTAGACATCCGTTTTGTAATAATTCAACAAAGTAATAAATCTTTGAAAACGAGTGTTACGGAAGCGCCACTAAGTAAAGAACCATTCCAGCAGCCGGTCCTTGCAGGCAGAGTAAAATAATTTTGGCCACACATGGTCTACCAGCAAAAAAAAGTTGTTTGACATCTCCCGCCAAGGTTGATGTTACGGAAAAACAGGAACTGGCGAGAATTCTTGACAGGGACCTAGCAAGTCGACCGATATCTGCGCCAGTCGCCTGCGGGGCTATTGTATAGTGACCATGATCGTTTGTTTGGATTTCTGTTGAAGTGACGCGTTCGATTTCGAAGATGCTTCATTCCTAAGAGCTGCATTACGCAATAAAATTTACTCTGCTAAATAGGGGTTGTTGCGAGGTTGCTAGTTTTAATGCTAGTATATGTGTACCCTCAAAGTCTCTTTAGATAAGAGACACGATTTGTCAACTACGAACGATCGTCCTCCATTACATCGTTATAGAATTTCAATTTAGATTAAGAGTCTACGATTTCTATACCGGAAGATATAATCCTTACGCACAAGTAGCCATCAAGATACTTCCCGAAGGGTAGTAACTTAATCAACTAGCCCAGTCTTACCAGCTGGAGGCTTAATTGGTTAGGCAAGCCTAGCATAATAACTCCAGGGTTGAGGTTTCTGGAACGATTCACAGCATGGAAGCAACCCTAATTGAGTGTGTTACTAGAATCCTATGAACTAAGATCCTAGTACTAGCGTTTTTAATAAGCGTCTGAAGAACGCGGGAGCGTCAACGCCCGCCGGGTTCTCTGAAGTCGTAACTCAAAGCCAGCACTAGGAAGTTAGTTTTTTTGAACCATATCTGTTGTTATGCTAGAGTAGGTCTGCGGCAATGATGCCATGTCTCAAAACGTGGTTTATTGTGGCTACAAAATGTTTAAGGATTCCAAAGAGTACGCTAAAGTCGAAAACCACGACGAAAAGTAAATAAATTGGGAGACATATTTAAATCAGATCGTCATGTGACAGTTAGAATACTTGCAGGGGAGTTGTATGTGCTCAAAAATATAGTACACCACATTGAGGATCCTTGATCCTCAGTTAGTGCTATCCGCAGTATATTGGAATATCGTTTGCGAGGATTTCGTATCCTGAGGGTTATTGTGTTGGGTAGGGAAGCGTATTAATACAGTCAACATTCAGAGTTTGGTGGATTTTAGGACTTTTATGTTGAGTTGGCATTGGCATTGTCATACATAATTTGATAACCCTAGATATCGAATTTTCTATCAAGGAAAGTTCAGAAGGTCACCTCGGATGACCAGAAGCCGTCTCGTGCAAGGTTTATTCGTGAACGCCACTTTGAGCCTGTGAGTGATCCAAATTTTATAAAAAATACTACTCCAAATTTTGTAGACAATACTCCTGATAACAATATATAACTCTATCTCGTATATAACTCGAGAACCAACATGCCAAGTGACACATGTTGGCTTCCTCACGGCCCCAAATCTCGATGCAAATCAATACTCAGAGCAAATCTATGTTCACTGACTTCTGACCTCTTCCAGGAGCATTGTTCACTCAGAAATTTCGCTACCAACACCGACATTGACATGTTAACTTTACTTGGAAGTCCTTCAAAAACTGGAAAGCAGAGTTAACCAAGTGGGGATGAAGATCGGGAAATTCTGCCGTCTTCACCGTGACAATGTCCCGTCGCACACGGCCTTCGTTATTTTCTGCCACCTGGCTAGATGTGATGTGGCAACACTGCCCAGCCACCTTGCAGCCAAGAAGTTGTTATTTCTAATTTATTTTTTCCTAAGCATCAAGAGGCAACTCAAGATCCAACATTTCATGACTTTGGAAGCTAACCAAAGATGAGGGGCTAAGGTAAAGTGCTTGAAGAGCTCATCATTGACACCTTCCAGGGGCCATACTGTCAGTAGAAGAAACGATGGTGCTGGTGGTTTGATATGGTAGAAGCCTACTTGAAGGTATTTAGAGATTGTTATTTTACACATCTGCAATGAATCTTTTTTTCCCTGAATTAATGTAGCTTTACTTAGGGAGAGGAACCTGTATTATAGAAATTATACCATTATTTGTAGGGCTTCAGAAGGAATTCTCGCCATTCCCTGCCTTATTTCTTTCTTTTATTTCGTCCACAGACACGTTTCAGCGATATACTACCTTCAGTTTATTCTAGCCATGGTTAAATGTTTTGTGCATTCGAATGCAACATGTATTTTGAGGACTTATTATGTGTATATTCTCACTATAGCAACTGTGTATCACTTTTAATAAACTCCCAATCTGACGATATTCGATGGCACTTTCCTTGATGCGTTCCTATTTGTAAATAAAATCTTCTTGGAGACAGGACATAAAGGCTATGGTGCGGAAATCGCTCATATTTTGTATTAATACATATTGACCCTGTATAATATTACACCAACAATTTATTCTCAAATGAATTCATGCACAGAAGGCTAGCCATCTCAATGCTGACACAAACCTACGACGCTTAGCTTTCAAGCTCTCTATTTTGCAAAGCTCACTTAATTTGCTACATGCGGTCTTCGAATCCCTTTCAATGTAAAACCTTGTCAGATTATCAGCCCTTTTTAGTAGTGACACTACAGTTTTTACAAACTACATATATCTAGCATATCTATATATCTAGCTTTTATATATATCGTATTTATATATCAATCGAATCAGCCTATATATCAAGCATACCTAGCATATTATATGTATAACAAAATACATATGCCTACCGTTTGGCGTGAAGATACATTAATTTTTAAAGCAGAGAAACTACTGACGGGGACCAAGCAAAAAACAACTTGCATTTGGATACACTTAAGGGCGAGGAAGGGATTTATGAAATACAGGAAGCATTCATAAAAATGTGCTAAATGGCAGGAGTTCTAGTCGACAGCTGTGTTGAATTCGCTCAAAAATGGTCGCTTCTTTTTGTAAAAGATACGATGCCCGTGATGGCAATAAGGAATAAGGATTATTTTGTGGGTAGGAGTACGTACTTAAAGGGTTAATATTTACAGCATCGTTATTTTGGTGGCTTTTTAACTATGACGTTGGCATGGTCAATGGTTTTGGATTTTTTTTTTGACGAATAATACAAAATTGTCCTTGTGAACCATCATGTTATTTAACGTATTTGGATAGTGGTAATACTTGCAAGTATTTCGTCTTTATAGACCACATTATTTAGTTTTTATAGACCAGTTTTTATAGTCTTTATAGACCAAGTACTTACTTCGACCAGTGTAAGTCGAGGATCCTAATATGAAGTCAGCTGAGTTTCTCTATATCTCATTCCTTTCATTTGGTTAGAAGATATGTCAGGCTTGAAGACGAAGGCGAAGCGAATTATTGTCTATAAAAAAGGATTTTATAAAAAAACAGGTTTAGTTTTTGTTGTGTAGTGGGGAAACGTTTCACATGATAGGAAGTAATTTATGGAAGACACCAACAGTTTTATCAAGGACTTTTGTTATTTGGGGTACGGGAGACAACCACTTTTTAATTGTTATGCTGGATTAAGTGATTTAGATGTGCGTTGGGATTGCTTTTCAGGATAAGGTTACTGACAATTATCCAGTGTTTCTAGGTGAACAGATTTTGAAAAAAAAAATTGTTTTAAATTTCTTAGATTTGATAGCAGGTTTGAATAGCTCGAAATATAGGAGCAGCTTACAGTGAAAGTCTTTTAATTTTGGTATTTTAATTTTAATTTTACTTTTAATGATATTTTCGGAAGATCCTTGGATGTTTCTTTATACAGCTATAATATACGGGTCCTTAAGGATATTCAAGATGTAATTTGAAGTTTCTGCTGCTACCAATGCAAATCAAGTACCTTGATAGCAATTTGCAGGTTTTTTGATGATGAAAAGTCTGGAAAAATTTTGTGGACGGGGTCATGTTCGCATGAAGATCCAAAGGATTTGTATCTACATTTAATTTCTCGCCTGTTGGATCTAATGTCAAACAGACAAGAAATAGTTGGCACTAAACGTGCCAACTATTACTAAGGCCCTGCTTACTAAGGCCCTAGCTTGTTGGCATATTTAATAAGGCCCTGCAAAATGTGCGTTTCTAGAAATAAAAGGGCTGGTTCAACAACTTGATAAAGATTTTTACCGTTATTTAAAAGAATGAAATATAAGGGCAACTGTCAGAGTTTAGGGATCCTTCGATTTTTGAAGGGTCAAGGACAATAAGTGCTTCACCTCGTTGTTTGGGAACGTACGCATTATAGTTGCAATGATTAATATGGTTAGGCAAGAAATGTATTAAAAATTGTGAAGCTTTGGTTACATAGACATGATTTTAACTATTTTAACTAATTTTACTAATTTTTATAATTTACTACTACTCATTTTAAATTGCATGAATTTTTAGGAGATACTGAAATCAGTGGGTTTGAAAATATTTATTCAGTCGGTCATAGCACATGAGTTGGATTACTAAGCAGGGTAAGGTCATCAATTCTTTGTATTGCGGATGCTACAACTAATTCCAAATCAAAGTTGCGTGACGCAGTATCGTAGCCATTAGAAAATTGGTTTGCTAGTACGTGTTTCCTTCGAGGATGTGTTTTTCCGAGGATCTATAGGTAGGCTTTGTAACGGCTGGCTAAGGAAAGGAAAACGCTTCGTTCTCCAAATGTTCTTAGACTAAGGATTACATTAGAGAGCTGCACTTTGCTACACCTGTTGTAGATATTTGTTGCCTTACAATGAATCGAGGATTCTAGGATTGTTATTTGGCATAGGAGTTACCAGAATGGAAGAAGCGGTGATCACTTGAAAGAAACCATGCTTCGGGCTTCGGTTTCCGATTGGAGGTTTTTCCACGATTGCTTTCTCTTGGGTTTCGGTAGTTGAGAAAACTAACTGTAGAAAAAAAAGGAATTCCAACGAGATTGTAGAGAGCGTATTAGCGTCATTGTCACTGAAGGACTTTTTTTGAGGATTTGCAATAAAATTTTGATTATATGTTTTGATATCAATTTCGACAACAGTAGCTTTATTTTAAAATAGATGCCGGTGAGAGGAGTAGTTTAATTTTCAATTTTTTGGAAATGAAAATGGCAGTGCCACTTCCAGAAAACAGTTGAAAAAGTCTGTTAGTGTGTAAGATAATTGTAAGTAAATATGGGGTATGCGAAGTGAGTTGAAATTAGTTTTGCATGAATAGATATGTCGACGATGTTTGTCAAGGAAAACCCAAAGTTTATGTCTTTCTGTCAACAAGTCAGTTACGGTCAAATTTCAGGACTTGCTAATATGTACATAAAGGAAGAAAGGGTGGTTTGGTACCTAAGGGATGCATTGTAATTACTCAGGAAATCGGCAAAGTGATGTACAATACCAATAAGATATTTTTTGAAAAGCTTTTTGACAGTTTAACGGTTTCTGTTTGAAAAATCCATTTAGTCACAAATCGATCCTAGCGATAGCAATGCAAGGTGTAAGATTAGATGTGATACCAGTGCTTTGTTATGCTGAAGCATTTTTTAAGTGATGATCTTTCAGTTTTAATCGAAAAGAAGTCTGGCGCTTATTGTTTTGAACTTTTCAAAAGCAAGGCGATTTCTGTAATGAGCTGTGTGGTGGGGTTGAACTTTCAAAGGGGTTTGTTTTCTAACCATGAGCGTGTGTCAGATGCTCTTTATGCAGTGGAATTTAAACTTGTAGTGTAACGGACAATTTTCGTTAATGCCCAACAGAAGATCACCAATGTAGTTACAACATCAGATAGTAAATTATACCACGAAGGTCGTAAATAATAGCGGAAGAGTGACTTTGGTCCTTTTGGAAAAGGTTATGATGACACATTTCACTGAAAAAAAATTGAAACCTATGATTTTTCAAAGTCAGTGATTTTCGTCCGTGTAAGACTGGTTTTTTAAACTCTCCCGATAAAGTTTATCGTCATTTCTACAAAATTTAAAAGAGGAGAGTATTCATTCTTTTCATTTAATCGGCAGGTGTATCAGGTAACCAGAGTCGTTGTTCCTGAAGGTTTTATTATCCGGTAAATCACATTATTTTATTGATAAGTTATTTGGTACCAGTAGTATAAATAGCTAGCAACCATGCGTGTGTATGATGGGTTTATTTGGACCAGGAAACCCAGGTGGAGCATTTTCATGCAATTGCATTCATTTTGTTAAAGAACGAATCGTTCATCGTCCCGGATCATCATCTCCGGGAGAATTATGATTCTAAGCCTCTTTATACATGAAATTCAAGTTAAGAATGAAATTCAAGTTAAGAATAAAGCAGGGCACATTTTCAAAATCTATGTTTTCGAGACACAGTCGACTATACTCACATAAATCATGCAAGAGACCTTGAAGAAGAAGAAGAAACAAACTAGTTTTCACTAAGGAACTGAGGATTCAAAAAGTTGCTGCTTCATATGGTTACGCTGGAAAAACTTCAACCGTGGTGAACTGTGGACCGTAATTTGATTCGTTATAAAAATATTTAAATTCTTTTTGAACTATTTGGGAAGATTATTGGTCGCAAAGTCATGAGCGTTGTATTGCTTTTAATGGGAAAAATTAACGAGAAATGAATTTCGTTAGCCTTTTTTGTGCGCTTTTTATAACCGTGCTTAATACAAGACAAGACAAACAGATTTACAGCTGTCAAGCTTTATTCAGGATTACATTGATTTTACATTTTTGACTGATTTGTCACCGGAACAATTCATTGGGGATAATCCCTCCCCCGACTTTGAAAGTAAAATTTTCTATATCTCTCAATCTACTTATCTTTAAATCTTACTTAATCCAACCAAAAATTTATTTGTGGCGAGGTTTACATAACAAATCGCTAGGAGACTCAATACGGTTGCATCTAACAAACTCGGCTGCTGTGTTTTGAAGTAAATTCATAGTTTGAGCGTTTTTATCAAGGGTCTATGAACCCCGGCCACACCAATTCCCAACAACTCTTCTTGTTGCACCTTTTGCTCCAGCGCACCACCAAACCACCCACAAACAAAAAAAGGACAAAATTTGACCTTAACAAGTCTCGTGTCTTAATATTGGCAACACCCGAAGCGATTTTTTTAGTGATTATAATCAAAGTATAGTCATAAGTTCTGACAGCCCGTGCATATCGAGTGAAACTGAGATCCCCAAAATGGTCACTCTGCTAAACAAAAATTTTGGACACGTACCCTACTTCCAGCCAATTTATAAACCACCCCATTAGTGTAAGGGTCAAGTGCTGGTGAAAAGCAAATTCCAATGTGTAACTAACCATGTTGTAAGAGGTTGTGGAGAGTTCATTTGCTGGATGAAAGTGGTGATTTCAACAGAATTCGGCACCGGCACATCAGGCCTTAACAGTGGTCAGAGCGGAGGGCCATTATTTGCAAAAGTTATTAACTGGTTTCGGTTCTCAGGCATCCCTAAGTTGAATCTCTGAGACCACCGACTGTGGAACAAGCTTGAAGAGGTTTCTTGTGCACGGTTATGTACGATTTTGAGTGATTTCAAAGTGAGAATCATGAAGACTGTCCGAAAAATGCTTTTATGTACTGTCGGGATAGTGTTCGATGCCTGGCACAAGAGACTCCTAGCCTAATTTTTAGTTATTTTTTTGATCAATAAAAGCTTTATATATTTCGCCCCAGATATATAAATTCCAATGGATTTCATTTATAAGATCGTGCGCAATAAATATTTGCATGACACACAGAAGTTATGACTGTACTATGTATCACGTAAATTTTGGTGTGGAAATGTCAAATTTTCAGCCGGAAAAGCATAATTTCATTTTCGTTTGATTAACTTTTACATATTACGGAAGTCCTCAGCAAAGTCACATCAATTGCTTGAAGAAACATATGGGATGGTTGAGTAAAATCATAGAGTATCTCGTGAGTGGTTGCGAAAATTTAAAAACGGTCAGCTTGCACTGAACCGCGGACGGCCGAAAGTTAATGAAGACACGAACTCGAAAATGTTCATAATAGAAGGTTCGTGCCAAATGGAAATAAAACTTGCCATTACATTAAGAGTTACCCAACTTTCTATTGAACATCGTTTTAATTCGTGGCAATCGATTTCTACATGCAAGAGAAAAACCGAGCAAGACAATTTGATTTTATATGAACTAAAACTGAAAAACTTTGAACGTCGATTCGGCATTAGGGAATTCCGCTTGCCAGAGATAAGCGAACGGGTACGTTGCATCGTCGAGTCAAATTTACTTAGAAACACTCAGCTAAGAAGTTCTAGCCCAACTGCCAAACAGACATTGATCAACCATTGCTGCTTCCGACTGTCATTTGTTGCAATAGTGACACTTGACAGCACATGACACATTGGCTCAGTTTGTTGGATAACCTCGATGACGAGTTCTCGGACGTTCCTTCGAACGTTGCTTGCGGGATGGAAAACATTAGTGGCTCGCTATGGATATTACTTTGAATAAAGCCATATTTTTGACAAAAAATTACTAATTTTGACAAGAAACAGGGAGAACATATCAAACACTATCAACTATAGATAAAAAATTTGCTTTGAAGTGGGTGGATATCTCATTGTGCATGTATTGCTGAGAATTGTTCGCAACCGTTTCGAGAGAAGGTTTCTATTTCGAAACGTATTCTTTGTTTACGAAAATGATTTGACCACATTCAAGACATCTTCATAATATTTACTGTCTATGATTAAATCAAAGTGGAGACTCCATACAATTGCTTGGGCATTATGCGTTGCAACACTCATCAGTCTATTTAATATTCAAAAAGCAAATCCATTCATCATCGCTTAATCAATAAACCTCTTTAAACACCTCACGTCAACTACATTAAGTCAATGTAACATTAAAAAGCTTATTGATGTCATTTTCATGTTGCATATTTCTTGCGAAGCAAGCTCACTCATCTCGAGGTTTGGTTGCCCGGCAATAAGTGCAATAAACTCCATTTGTATCTATAAACAAAACGTAAAATGAAACATGACAAGCCGATCTTCGAACAACTATGGTGGTAACATCAGGTTTACTGGCCATTTTGGATGTTGTTTTAATCAGCCTGCTTTGAAAATCAAAAGAGGAATTCAGTATCAAGTACGACATCTTCAAGATCCGCAACATATGCATCGTAAACATGTATTTTGTAGTATTTGTGTTGATGGTCTTTTCTTCGTATTCCCATGCTCGGTCATTCAACGAAAATTCAAGACGCAAACCTTTCGGTTGATCTTTTCAGAAAAACAAATAAAAGGTTTATTATGCGCCGGATCTATGGAAATGTTTTTCGTGTGCGTTATTTGGAAAAGAAAGTGATGAAAGAAGAAATTATCACTTTCTCTCGGCTTTTCGAAAGAGAATTGACCAGTTTGCTCATCACTTACGTCTATGAAGATGTAAATTTGTTATCATTTTGACCACAAGCGTCACTTCATAAGGAGAATCGGATTATGGGATTTAGGCATGTGTTTTCTTTTTTTTAAGATAAATTGTTTGCTTTCATTGTTACATAAACCGCACTAATCGGCATCGTTTACAGACGAATTACGTTTTGTTTGATGTATTTTAAATGAGCCATTAAAACAGAAAATGTAGTTTTTTGCGGTACAACAACATTATGCGGTGAATAAAATTCGTTAATTCTCCGAGTCTTCCTATAGAAATTTTAACTTTATGATCATTAACACCATTAAATTCTTTCAAGCTTAAAAAAACAAATGATTTGGAAGTATTTAAATAACTCATAATCAAAGATATAACAACACGAGATTTAACACTAAAAAAGTGAATAACTTAACTTTAAACTTTAAGGTTCGAGCTTCTGCTCCAAGCAGTCATGGTTAAAAGTGCTATTACTGTTTTGAAGTATCCTAGGTTTTAGGAAGTTACCAAGACTCTCGCTAAGAAGACACTCCGTTTGTTCTTTCCAAAAACGGAGAATGTGTCTTTATTTGCAATCATCTTATTATTTATTTTTGAAAAATGCCAGTGACACGTTCAGGATATTTCTAGATTTTTAACCAGAGGAAACCACAATACTGTCTCTTCTTCGAGAAGCTAAAAATAACTCCACTTTCGCTTTCAAGTTCATGTTGGTTCCACCCAATCGAAGAGATTAACAAATAAAATAAATTTGCATAAACATTTGCATAATAATGCTCAGCGGAACCGGCAACATGGTTAAGCCTTTTATATAATACTAGACATGGTTTTTATGTGACAAAAAGTCTCAACCAGAAAGTATTAACATTTTTTTGCACTCAAATTAAGCTTTTGTTTAAAGCAGTTGCAGGTAGAAGCTATTCTAGGTTGCTATTTAAATGGAAAGTCTAAAAAACATAAAAAATAACGTATCCTAGTTGATCGTCTCTCTGTAGTTGTAGGACACTCCCCATTCCACAAATATTGTTTTGATTAAACGAAAACTAAATTCTAGGAACTTTTAGAGAAAGCAATGTGTCAACTGCATATAATTTAGATTCCATATAATTTTACGTCTGAAAAGTGAGACATTTACGTCATAGAAACCATATCGTTTATAAGAGAAAGTTGATTCAGTTGAATGATCCGCAGACGTAAAGGAAACATGGACAACCTACGTTTTAATCTACACATTGATAATGCCTAATAAAATAATTCAGACGCTTTTATAATGAAACTATAGTCTACTACCGATGATGATACATACATTTTCAGCTACGAGATTGCTTTAATTTTTAGTACGCAGAAATTTAGTTAACGTTCGTTAATTCTGCGGTCATTTAGTAACTTCGATACAAAACTATGTGACGCATACAGAAACTATGACAGCTGCGTCAGAGCCAAATTTCAGTCGAACCCGGAGCTCAATGCGAAACTTATTTTGACCAAATAAGTGGCTACAGATGAAAGTTTTGATTAAAATCCATCAAACTCATCGGCTTATCGTAACTACATCGGGTTTTGCTATCGTAACTACACGGGAACTTTGATAAGTCAGTGATTTTTTGAATATAAGCGATTTTCCTCCCAAAAAGTTTAAAGAATTAATAAATCCATGCTTTTATCCCCCCTTCCCCCGTCGCGCAAGGCTCCGTTCTGGACCCGGACCTCTGGAATGTCTCGTACGATTAGCTTTTGAGACTGCAGTTACCAGGGGAGTCACGCCTGGTTGGCTACGCAGATGACGTAGCAGTAATAGTCGCCGGACGTACTGTTGGACAGACGCAGCTCAAACTGGATGCGGTAATACGCCGAGTAAGCGAGTGGATGACAGACCGTGGACTTAGCCTAGCGCTGGAAAAGACCGAGGTTGTCGTCCTCACCAAAAAGCGAATCCCTCGTGTTATGCCGGTTCGGGTGGGGGAAATGATCATCGAGTCAAAAGAATCAATCAGATACCTTGGGTTGATGATTGACTCGAAGATGAGTTTTTTCGAGCAGGTTCGAGCGTCAGAAGATAAGGCCTCCGTGCGGGTATCGGCGCTAAACCGAATTTGGGCAATACGCAGGGACCAACCTCGAGCAAAAGACGTCTACTGATGAGTCCAATGAAGTCAGCGCTCTTGTATGGCTCCGAGGTTTGGGCTGACGCTCTTAGTAAAGAGACGTACGGAAGGCGTGTGACACAGTAGCAGAGGCAAGGAACTTTGCGGAAAGCTGCTGCATACCGCATTGTCTCTGAACCTGCAGTGCTGGTAATCTCGAGGGTGGTTCCAATTAAGTTACTTGCAGACGAACGGAAACGTGTATACTCACGTAGGGGGGAGTCGGCGAGAGAAACCGTCAGCCGAGAGGAACGGAGAAGAACCCTTATCTTATGGCAGCAAACATGGGAAAACGAAACGCGAGGCAGGTGGACCGCACGGCTGATAAGTGACTTGGGGCCGTGGTTCTACAGAATGCATGGTGAGACTGATTATTATCTGACGCAACCTTACCTGTATAAAATGGGAAAGACACTATCCCCAACTTGCGTGTTCTGCCCGGGGATGACGGATGACGCATGCCACACGTTCTTTACGTTTAATAGATTTACAAGACTCCGTTCGCATCTCTCGGAGAAAATTGGCGTAATTTCCCCAGAAAATCTAACGGGAAAAATGATGAAATCAAAGGACAATTGGAACTGTGTGTCGCATTACGTACGGACAGTACTCATTATAAAGAAAGACATAATGGATCGCTTGGCGAGGGAGGGAACATCTCTGTAACGCAATATTATAGTTACTAATTGCAATTCCTTCCTATTCATCCGTGGAGAAAGAGAGATTTCCCTAAGCCTGAAGATTAATGAGACCTAGTCCGAAGTAATGTGACAAACAGTTTCAGGCTAGGTTCTCGGTGTGACAGGGGAGGTGTTTAGACGGTAGTCCGGTAGCGGGGGAGTCCGACACTCAGGGCGTAAATGGCCTTCACCTCCCAACCAAAAAAAAAAAAATCCCCCCCTTCCCCCAGAATAAATCCACATTTTTGTCCCAAATATCTTCAAAATAAACCTTGCTGTCGGCGATGACATTTTATGTGGGTCAAACACTTCATCACCAAACCATTCCTCCAAGTTTTGCAAAGTGAAATTGAAATTTTACACGAAGGTTCACCTCTTTCAAAATAAATTACCACGCGAGTTTTGGTAAGCCTTATGGACGAAAACAAAGTTCGTCAAATCTTCGTTAGATTCGCAACACTTTGTATTAAAAGAAGGTTGATTTTATTATAAAACTTTTTATTTTAGGACTATCGGACATGGCTTCCGTGTAGATAAAATTAAATACCTTAATTACATTGATATTGCTGACACGAATGTCTATGATGAGCCATGTGTTTTTTCCTAGCTGATCTCGTTGCATTTCCCAGCTTGGGCAAATGTAATATTTGGAGTATTTGTTTAAAGTTTTCATGTTCTTTGATTACCGTACACTTGAGTCGTGTCCATACACAAGCACTGTGGCCATGACTTTGTCCTTGATACTATTACTCTATCAGTCAGACAGAGCCATCCTAGCATTCTTTGGTGCTCCTTTCCTTGAAAAATCCACTGCTTTGACTGTTCCCTGATTAGGATCGTGGCAGTATATTGCAAAAAATTCCTTTAAAGTTGTTACACTATAACTTTATTTGCGGTTTCATTGAAAATCGATTTGATTGTACCGCTCAAAAAGTGGATCCCGACAGTTTGACTCATTTGGACTCGTGATGAGACCATCGAGTCCTAATAGATAGATTCGAAAGTGATCCTCATCTCGAAGATGAAAAAACTGAGTTGAAACTGAAATGAAAAGTCACAGTCTCCTGACTGCCTATTTTTCCCGAAGATTGCTGATGATCCCTACCACACCCTCGTCACAAGTGAAAGGCAGGTGAAGCATGAAGAAAAGTTCGGATAGCTTCCTAGAAAAGAAATGAGTTAAATAATTATAATAAGAGAACGGTTTTTGAGTGGGGATTTTTAAAATTTTTGACTAGTGCTCGCTTTTTAATAAAACCAAACAGTTTCCCTCAAATTCCACTATTTATGTTTGATTTTCATTTCCCCTATTAACTTATAACAGAAAGTCTCAAAAGACATGTTGTGAGCTTTAAGACCTGTGTATCGTACTACGCTTGGTCAGTTCTTCTTTCAAAGAAGCAGATCTTCGATCGCTTGTTAGTTCAGAGGACAGGAATTTAACGCTTTGTAATCCTCCTCTTTGCCAACCATCCCGCCTGAAAATAAGATCTCTTATGCGAATGCGCCGCTAGTTGCTAACCTAATAAATCTTTCTCCGAACTAATGTGACTTACAGTTACGGACCAGGTCTTCAGTGTGGGACTGTTTAACACATATGATACATCGGCCAAGGTGTATCGGTCTACGAGGGCGGTTCAATACGTACCCGTGTTTGACGACACAAGGCGTTACAGACGAAAGTTGGAAGTTGGATATTATCATCGTGTGTTGCCATCTATCAAACGACAATGCAACAAATTTCAGACTGATTGATAGGTTACTTTGGATTCGGCAGTCATTCGAGTAAAACGTGTTTCGTGATTTTCGCTTAGATGGAAAAAGAGCAGTATCGTACGGTAATTCGCTTTTTGTTGGTAATCTTGGGTTGTTTGTTTGTGACAATTCGATATGTCACCGTTGATGAAACCTGGATCCATCATTACACATCAGAAACTAAGCAACAATCACAGTAATGGATTTTTCCTGGTGAATTTGCTCCGAAGAAGGCAAAGATGGTCCCATCGGCCGGAAGGATCATGGCGTGATTTTTGGTGATGCAAACGGCCTCATCCTCATGTATTTTTAGAAAAAGGAAGAATGATCACTGGACAATGCTACAGTGAGTTATCGGACCGCTTTGACAAAAAATTGAAGGAGATACGCCCACATTTGGCAAAACAAAGGTGCTGTTCCACCATGATAACGCATCAGCACATTTATCCGGGATTGTCGCCGTCAAACTGCATTAAATGCCTTACGAATTACTGCCGCACCCCCGTATTCACCCGATCTGGCACCCTGCGCCTTTTTCTTGTTCCCTAACATGAAGTAATGGCTTGCAGGAAAAAAATTAGCTCAAATGAGGAAGCCATAGCCGAGACAGAGGCGTATTTTGGCGAGTTCAAAAGTTCCTATTTTTTGTAGGCATTTAAAAAAAATGGCACGAACGTTGGGAGAAGTGTATCTTTCTAAAATGGGACTATGTTGAAAAGTAAAAAACAATTTTTTTAACAATGGTGTATTCATTTCTAGCACGGGTACTTATTGAACCGCCCTCGAATTTTTCCGCCTGTTGGCGTCTTCCTTCAGAAAATTCGCTTTTTTAGCCTGCGGGAGCGAAGGGATAGGAGTAAACTCTAAAAGCTATCTCTTTTGCTTCTGCGTCAACCCCAGGCCAAAATCCTTTCTTCAGAAGAAGAATCAGTTGACCGTAATATGTCGCACAGTTCCATTTGTTGATTGATAATATAATCACATATTACAAACTTCAATCAGAGGACGTGATTATAACACCAATTACCAAAAAAGGAAGAGTTCAATAATTCTTTCGCAAAAAAGAGAGCGCTCTTTTCCTACCGCCTGCACTTGAAAAGGATGTAAAAGGACTTGCCCATGCTCCCCGAAAGGAGCACACAGTCAAAGAACTGCGTCTTTTTCGTTATGTGGCTGGGATAGTGCCATTGTAAAAGACCCCAGAATTGAATAATTCTTGACTCATCAATGGCACGAAAACCAAAAAATTTCGGAGTTAGTCTTCAAAATCGCAACTATACACAGACAAACATTTTTTCAAACTGTTTTTACTGGAAAGCTCATGGGTGAAAAAGTGGTTATCAAATGGTTACACTCGATAAAACTTAGAATGTGACTATCAAAAAATTGGAGGTATTTACTCAAAATCACAACAGAAATAGGAACAACGTCCTTTGCGAATTTCGAACCAGGTTGCACGCGTTTTATCGATAAAATGCTTCTGCTAAATACTGCTTCAATACAAAGCCTGTATACAAGAGTACTATTACAGCTAACAATTTGCTCCTGCGAGTAAATGATTTATAAATTTTTTGACATATTTGACACCAGGACAAAAAATATAGTCCACCATCGAATTCGAGCGTCGAATATCCTTCACATCTTATACAACCTACGAAAACAACTAAATGTGGTATTAGAATTTTCACAAACGCCTACTGAAGTATTAATTATCTTGAAGATATCTTTTCTTATTATCAAAGTTTACCTATGGAGAAATGATTGTAATAAATTCACACGTTCTTGAAACCGTTCAACGGCAAAGAAGCGAACACCTTGTGGTAACAAGCAGACCCCAGTTACCAACTGACTGAAGACTTTGCTCGACACGTGGTAAAAGTTAATCTCCGATTTTGAGATAAAGTTAAAGGTGCAAACGATTCTTCATAATAATAATAATAATGAAATTTAATTAGTAATAGAATTAAGACCTCCAGTGATTCTCTTCCACGCGGCTGGTTTGTCCAAGCAAAAAATGGTTTCAAATTTCATAATTTAATAAACAACAAATTAAATTTCATGGCACTAACACAGGCACCATAAGGCGGAATTAATATGAGACTGTTTCAAAAAGATTAGACTGGAGTTGAAAAATTATTATTGGTACTTTATTTATATAATTTTTCATGAAAAGCATGGAAAATCTCCAGTGTTACGGATACATTGTCCCTTTATTTACACGAGTTCAGTTCAATCCTGGCAATGCATCCCACATTATTTTGTGATTCATCCTATTGGAAATGGTTTGAATTATATAATAATGATTTTATATGTATAATTTTTAGATTATATAATACGCGTTTTTAATGAGTGAAGCTTAAGAATCACGTTCAATGAAACTTAAAATGCAATAATGCAGCAGACTATAAAAGCTGAGCCACTTGGCAAATAACAGCAATGGCCAAAAGTCTAGCTAGAAGTCAAATCAAAAGCGATCAAGGTAACAGAAGAAACGTAAATTCTTTAAGGATAAATTGGATGAAAAATATGCTCACAAACGTACTTTAATGAAGGAACAAAATTTGCGTAGCACCAAACGTGCTAAACAATAAGTTTTCTAAGGATGTGACAAATAGGGACATACCGCGTACGGTGTGGAAAACTTAAGATAGACCACGGTACAGGCGGTCACCTCTACCAAGATCTAAATGTACCGATCAAAAGGAGACATTATTAATTTACCAGTAGCAACGGTGGTGAAGAAACTGCATAAGATAACTTGCAAAGAAACCAAAACGTTCTAAGGACATGCCTATTCCTGCCCTTGATAACCTCCGATATCAGAAATATTATCTGCAATAATGATTCGATTATATAGCCATGGAAGCGCATAGACACACATAGCACTAATATTATCGGGTAACTTTGCTCAGATAGAGATAGAATATGCCCAACAAGATATAGACTAATTTTGCGAATGACGTAAAAACTGTGAGAGAGATAGATCAACTTGTTTCAAATAAAAATCAAAGGAAATTATCCGCCCCAGATAATATCTCCGTATTTTGGTTAAATACTGTAAAGTCGGGAGTTTCTCAAAGTATTAGCTCTATATGTACTTGTGCTATGGCCAAAGCGCAAACAACGATCTTTATTGGTACAGGGTAGTCCAAAAGTATTTTTGTATTTCAAACAATGAAAAAAATATTAATCACATATGTTAAAAACTGTTTATTTATCATAAAAGTATCCAAAATGGGAATTATTTTCTTAAAAATAAAAGCCAGATGTCACCTTTGATTATTTTACCACTGCTGTAACCTGGAGCAGAAATTTTCAATTACTGTCTACAAGTGCTTTGAAATGTTTGGATTTGCTCTTGGATTTTAATTCTTCAAGAGATCCTGCATTGTTGTTAGAAACTTTACTTTTAATGTATCACCAAAGGAAATAGTCCATTGGGAAAAGTCTGAGCTACGAGTTGGCCAGTTAATGTAACCTCTTTTTTGGATATGACTTTCTTCCCGAAAATTTCGCGAACTGCATTCAATGAGTCGTTAAAGGTGTGACATGTTGCTCCATCTGGTTGCGACCACGTACGTTGATTAAGACCATTGATATCCTGAAGCGCTGGAGCAAAAATAACTTCTTGCATTGCGATATACCGCTCTGTATACACTGTAGTAGGATTTCCTTTTTGATCTTCATAAAAGTATGGACCAATAATTCCTGTTGTTGACAAAGCTACCCCCACAGTAAAATTGAGTGAATGCAGGAGTTTTAGATGTTTCTACCTCGGATTTGTGCCATTCCACTACAATTTTGCCTGTTTACATGCCCATGTAGGTGGAAGTGCGTCACGTCAGAGAAAGTAATGTTGGTGAAACTGGCGAACTTCTTTGACATTTCATTAGTAAACTGCAACCTGTGGACATGACTTTGATTCTTTAAGGGGTTACATGGGTAAAAAATAAAACATTTTATTCAAAGTTTTTACTGTCTTAAAGATAAGTATTTGAAGAAATTTCCGATGACGCCTCGGGAAATAGGTGCGTCCGCGTTGTCAGCAGAACTCATGACAGGATCACCTAAATTAAAAAAAAAAAAAAACAAAATTCTGTTTTAGTTAAGAGCATAAACTAGAACTTAGACGAAGAAAAAAAAGTAGAAGTGAGAATTACATTTTTGGCAGACATTTTTACAAGAAAATGCAAATTTTGGTCAACTTTTCTCTACATTTTTTGTTTTTTAAATAGTTCTAATTGAAGGAAAAAAGAATCCTTCGTCCAAGTTCTTGAAAATTGTATCTCAAAGACCAGTGTAAAATTTCATCAAGATCGGTTGAGTAGTTTTCGAGAACTTTTGACAACCGATTTTGAAAACACAGTTTCGAGAAAAACGTGTTTGAAGTTTTGAGTCACAATAAATCTGGGGGAAAAAAAAAATTTTCAACCTACATTGAATCGTCGATTCCTGAGCCATAAAGTAAACAACCTGCAGAAGCTGCAATGTCCACGGCAGCCTTTTGCTCCTGTCTATGACGAATCCTGGCTTCACGAGTCTCGCTTGCAGATTTTTTTTCGGCTGCGCACACACGGTTTTCATCAGCATTTCGGGCATATTCGTGGGAATTTCGGCCAAGTTATAAATCCATTCCATGCATAAATGATAATAAAGCTGTTGTTCCTTCATTAAAAGTGCAAGCAGCGACTAATGCAGCAATATTAACGATTTTTAAACCAGCAGGAAGTATTTTTGGAATAATCAAGTAATCGAGTTCTCGAAAGTTTAGGCATTTTTCAATAAATTTCACAACAGACACTTTGGATAACTTCAAATGAACCTCGTGATTCAAGAAGTAATCACCAACTGAAGCATTTCAAACTAGTTGTCCTTAGAAAGTCAAAGCAATAGACAATAAAAACAGACAAACAATAGACGAGCAGCTACGGCGCTCGGAGCCTAGCTGACCTCGAGCACGCACCTTCACAAGGCTGTTTCTCCGAAACTGTTATTCGGATCGACCTGAAAATTTACGACAATATTCTCGAAAGGTTGTAGAATCATATAAGACAATAAAAAAATCGATTTTTATGAAACTGCGAAACCCATGTAACCCCCTTAATTCCTGCACAGGTTGAATTTTGTACGAATTTGAGTGTAATTCTTTGTGAAGAATGTGACTTCAACATATTCTGGACAAATTTGAGATACTAGAACTAGTAGAGAGTCAGGATTGTTCGCGAACAGACGCTCTTACAAGCTCGACAATTTCGGGATCTCTTGATGTTCTAGGTCAGCCGGATCGTGGTCAATTTATTGATGAACACATCTTCTCGAGTTTTCAACCCTTTCTCCCTTTACCACAATCAGTTGAATTGATTGGGCCAATTTTTAAGCCGTATATTTTAACGAGCGCAACATTTTCCTTGCGCTAGAGTCGATGAATCGTTTTTTCGATAGTACGATAGTACGCACGTTGTGCTTCGGTGAACGACGCTATGTTAATAATTTCCCATTGACCACTCTTTCAATTCGTAACCCCTCTGCCCGACTCCAGTTGCTATGCAATGCAGCTACCGATTTAAATGTTAACGAACTTTTGGTCCATCCTGTGTAAGATTTTCATACAAAAGTTTTGAGATGGATATTGAATAATTTGCTTAACCCGAAAATGACAAGAAAATTTATCAACCTAAATGAAATTTCTCTTAGTTTGAATGAATGTATATATTGAGTGGTTCTTTGTAGTGTGCCTTTTTTGTAGTTGCGCTGTGGTGATTGTTATCACTAAAGGGCGCTTATTTCTCTTGGGATGTCCCATGTAGCTCCACGAGATGTCGCTTCAAATTACTCCACATACCCAAAAGTATCTGAGTATGAGTAGGTACAGAATTAATTTTCATTGGCCTTCTTCCTAAACAATTCTGCATGGTTAGTAACTATTGCGAAAAAAAGGTTTTATTCTCGAGTCCTAACAGTATACACTCAGCAAATGGCAAGTATCCTGTGTCAAGGAAGACACAGGTGATTCACGATACTGAATGTGAAAAGCCTATAACCGTGATTTGGTTTAAAGTATAATAAGATAGTTTCAGTTTTTGAGTAGGCAATGGCTCCACCTTTAACTGTGCTAGATTGGTAAGTTACTGTCTCCCGAATGCATAGTTTTCGTTTTACAAAATTTTCAACATGATATGTTCTACTTATTTGCCCCTCCTGTATAAAAGATGCTGCACTAAGTGCGATGATAGCCTTGATTAAATGAACTATGTCTCTTCGAACATTTGAATTGGAGACGAAAAGATGCTCGGAATGGCACTAAACTGTTGTAGCTCCTTCATTTCGGCTGTCTGAACAATAAAAAGATATACTAGATCACAGTGACAACGATTATTGATACCCCACTTATAAGAAAAACTTCTGGAGCCTCTGTGGTTCCCGTAGGAAAATGTATCCTCGTAGCTTAATAGTGTCTAATATCCGGGACATTTAAAGTAATTCTTCACCTCATAATGATGTCAACGTTAAAAAAATGAAGTTTTTCTACAGCTGCTGTGATCATTACCACAAGGACTACTTCAGATGGCCTTTTGTTTGGTATTGACGATGTTCCAGGTATTAAGGCATGAGAAAAAATAAAGAGTAGTCACAAGTAATATCTCAAAGCAAGATTTCTCAAGGCAAGATTCTCATTTTGACAGGACTAGCTTCTAAAATTAGATTCTCAGAAAACACTAGAGGTACTCTGTAGACAGTTCAAAAGCCTTGTGTTACTGGAGTTCATTCCTCAGTTGTGGACGTGAAGCATACATAGGAAAATGTATCCTCGTAGCTTAATAGTGTCTAATATCCGGGACATTTAAAGTAATTCTTCACCTCATAATGATGTCAACGTTAAAAAAATGAAGTTTTTCTACAGCTGCTGTGATCATTACCACAAGGACTACTTCAGATGGCCTTTTGTTTGGTATTGACGATGTTCCAGGTATTAAGGCATGAGAAAAAATAAAGAGTAGTCACAAGTAATATCTCAAAGCAAGATTTCTCAAGGCAAGATTCTCATTTTGACAGGACTAGCTTCTAAAATTAGATTCTCAGAAAACACTAGAGGTACTCTGTAGACAGTTCAAAAGCCTTGTGTTACTGGAGTTCATTCCTCAGTTGTGGACGTGAAGCATACATGACAAAATTTTCGTACCAACCATAACAAGTCCATGTATCATATATGAACAAATTGATAGATGATTTTAAGAACTTTAAGGGGGTTTTAAGCTGCAAATTTTCGAAAAATTAAATTCAATGAAAATCAATAAGTTTCAAAGCGATATAGCAATTCAAGTTGTTAAGCGCCTAAGATGAAACGCGACGAGACCGCATTTTTTAACTCTCCAGCGTATTTCTTCGTTCTCGGCCCTCCACTCGTTTTAAAACATCTACTTCGATTTATACTTGGATATATATAATATGTATATAATACAATGTACATACAGTGTATATATTTATCGAACATATTTTACGTGTATATTCTGTTAAAAAAGGGGGGGAGGGGGAAACTCATAAGATATTTTCAACGTTAATTTCTCGAAATCACGTTTCTTGGGTTTGAGGACACGATTAAGTAAAAACTATTAAGCCGATCACTCTTTTTTTTCATATATTTTTTTTTTATATGATTTTTTATATGTTGTTGATCGCATGCCTGGATATCACGTGAACTAGGATCACGTTAATCGAAAATAAATTTTCCGATTTCCAGCCGATTTTCTAACCTCAAAATTTTGTTTCCTTCATTTTGTTATTTTCCTGTGGAAAAAATTATCCTAGCTTACGCGATAGCTGCTTTTATTTTATAGTATTTTGCTCAGATGTTCCAAAAAGGAGATAACACGTCCGCCATCAATTGCGAGCTTTTTTTTAAAAAATTCGTAAAATCAAAAAAAAACAGCTTCAAAAATTCTGAAAAAATTTTCTGCCTACGTAAAATAAATAGTTAGTTAATATCGGCATAAAATTTTTAAAAAAATATTTCTTGTTGTTTTTCGAAGAAAAAATCATAGTAAGGAAAGTGGTTTTTTAAAAAAACAAATCGTAACCTTAAAGCCCCCTTAAAATGTTCCCATAAAAAAAAAATGCTCCTATCATATGTGATACATCATGCAACGAACCTGCTATACTTTGCACAAAAAAGGACTAACAAAAAGGGTAAAACACATAAAAACTATCTTATTCCTCCGGGTTGAAAATTCTTACCCGGATCGTTCTATAATATTCCGTAAAAGACTGGATTTGTGTAAGTCAAACATGCGAGGCTTCCATTTCACATTTTGTTGTCATCAGTGTGGCCACAGCCTGGATTAGTCTTTGGTCTACAGAAAACTTATAACTGACAATTTTGTTTCTGGGATCTCATTTATCACTTTGAGATGTCTGATAAGGATTTTACCATCAGCTCAACTCGACCGGAATGAAGTATCCTAGTTTGGTTTCTCATTGAATCCCTTCCTTTAGCTTTTCACTCCTGACGTATATTCATATCAAAACCACACAGCTTGGCTTGTAAATGTTTTGAGCTCCGTATTTGATGCGAAAAAAATGAGAAAGGAGCAAGAACTGAATACGTCGATTGATTTGAACACACTAAATTATTCAAGAAATCGGTCCAGACAAGAATGGTAAGTAATCAAGTAATCGATTGAAAACCCAAAACACAATGCAAGATTATACTCTGTTCAAATGAAGAGGCCCCAAATTTGTCTTATCTATAGCTAACAAATTGAGAAAAAATGAATTTATATGCACGAGATGTGAAAATCCATCTGAAATATTTGACAAGATATAACAATTGTGCAAGGATATGATCAGTTAAAAAAGCTTATGAATAAGACCACAATCTTGAGTTTGGAAAACCTTTTGGAAAAGACGTTTTCTACTAGTTTGAACCGTCTGAATTTTTATTCTCATAACTAGATTCAAAAGAACTCTGTGATTTATGAACTTATACCGTTTAATTGCGCCAACTTAGGGTTGTACTCGGAAACTTAAAGGGTAAGCGAGTGCTATAATGTGGAGATTTTCCTTGATTTATTTATCTCTTCAATGCAAAAGGTAATGCCAATTTGACCTAATTGGCAATATCAATTAACACTTTAACAAACGAATGTTGCCAACTGGATCAACATCTTTCACTTCGGGTTAAAGATACTACAATCCATAAATATTGCAACCTGGGAGTCACTCAAATAACATCAAGATGCCAATAACCGCCGATTCAAATGAATTCAATGCCAAAGTGAAAGTCACATGTCGTAGTGTAATGCGACAGTGAGTTATGCCAAAAAAAATATCACGATTTACAAATGATCATCACAGTATGGAAAAGAAAGCTTAAGACAATTTTCTTATTTAGTCACAACAAAGTAATGGAAACAGACAAGACTTAATTCAATGCGAGGAGCGATCCGACTCGTCGATGGTCATCCAGAGTTCAAATTATCTTGCTGACAGCGTGAATAGGCACGATAAGATGAATGATAAAATCTAAATCAACAGCTGGATCAAATTCATCAAATTAGATATGTTGAATGTACCTCATCAATCACTCACGATCAGGTGTAACGCGAAAAGGAGAATCAGATGCACTAACATAGTTTCGAGGTGTTTATCACAACACCGTGTTGAGATCAATTTTCCACAGTCTCTTGGATACTTTGGGCTTATTTCAGGCTCTTAAAATGGGAGCTGTTTTTCCTTGTCCAGTTGAGAGGTACTTTCTACTTTCAAGTAATGATTATTTTGTTTATTGACATTCAACAAAAAATAAACAAACATTTGATTAGCCCAATAGTATTGAGATTTCTTGTTTTCACTGTAGTTCTTCATTGAAGAGCTACCAAACCACTCATGATTGCATTAAGTTAAGATGCTTGTTGAATCTTAATTGAAAGGAGGAGTTGTGATGAGTACGAATAAATCCTACTTTCCGAACTCTTTCCTTAACTTGAAACAACCACACACGAATTGCTGATGGAGTTGTCCAACATTTTTCAAGATCTATGTCGTGATTATTGTTATCAATTCATCCTACCTTAAGATTAATGGAGAGCTTCAATTTCATTTCACAAAATTTTATTTGAGGTAAAGACTTATCTGTAGAAAACTTCAGATAAGTTTCACGAAACAATCTTTACCTCAATTAAAACTTGGACTAAAGGGTCTTTAGTCAAAACATTGCCTAAAGAGGAATCGTTAAAAATCTTTGGCTACTTTTCTACATTCATTGGACACGTGGCCAGTTAAGGAGGCAAGGAGGGTTTCGTTCCTTACTCCTGTAACAGTTGATTAAGAAATGGGACTGAAGCTTAGAATATGTTTGAACCCGAACTCGTATGATGCCATGCTGATGTTTTGTACATTACCGCTGAATCACTAGTAAAATTAAGGGTTACTCACAAGACTCTATTAATTACGTTTCGACAAGAGTATGATTTGGCATATTAAATTGTCGGAAAGTTCTTTTCGGGTTTTTCAGCTCCATTGGCACACACTCTAGTCCCTGCGAAGATGCATTTTGGATTCCAATAGCTTTTTTCAGCTCATTATTTTAGAAGCACTTTAAAAATGAAAAGTTTGAGTCTATTGACCACGTCCTCCAATTAGGAAATCAAAATATCTATTCACTATATTCATGTTTGGAGCCCCACCAACGCTTCCTGGGTTTTCACGCCGGTCCTCGTCCCATAGCTTTACTTGCAAATATGTCCCTAGGAATCTGCCATCGGTCATCCACTTCACATGATCAACGCAATTTAGTTTCTTCAGTTGTGTAATTTTCAAGATCTCCGGCTCATCAGAAAAATCCAAAGAGTTCATGTAACTTATGATTGTACCACATTCGTCTCGGATTTTACCATATTCGTCACTATTTGTTATAGTGACGAAGTGTTATAGTAACATATTTGTGATAGTGACACTCATTTCAATCTTCATGCGTTTGCATGCTGATGATTGTGTCATGATATATGCCCTATAACCGTAGTGTACCGCAGGTCTTAACACAGCTTTGTATAGGCAGCTGCCTATAAGAGTTGGCAGCACTGAAAAGAATGTCCTATATACAAGCTGTATTCTCCTATTCACGTTAGCTGACTCATTGCTGTCTTTGTCTAAGTTTACACCAATGTTTGCAAAATTGTCGATGTTTTATAATTTGCAAACATACAACATGATATTTGACGGGTTTGTAATCATTTTGATTGTTTAAGTCATTCAGTTTTCCGGTTTAGTACACCAACTGGTTGAAGATTTTCGCTCGAACGCATTGGAGCCTCAAAAAATGGTCAATTTTAAGATTAAATTCCGAGTTAACCACACAATACTTCTCAGTATCAAATTCATTTAATAAATCAATGATTCAATCAAATATTCTACAAAATCGTGTGGAACCCAAATATTCAGCTTCTTCGTTGGTTCGTCGGTCAGTTTCAGTGTTATAATGCTTGTCAATGGCTGTATGTGATACATTTAACTTCTCTGCAATCTCCCGTATAGTTACGTGATGGTCCGCTTCGATGATGGTTTTAATTTCGTCCTAATTAACCTCAACTGGTCAACCCGTACATTGGTCATCTTTAAGAGAAAAATATCCAGAATAGAACAAACCTATTTTGGGTTTGTATACTATAATCAATTCTTTTTTGGGCTTTATCACCATGCGCATCACGTAACCTTCTGGCGGCTTGCACTGCGTTCTTATCTTTACGGAAATAATAAAGCAAAATATGGCGCAAATTATCATATTTGCACTTCATATTTATATCGGGGTTTAAAAAAACTTTAAAAAATATCTTCACAAAGAACTTCTAAAGCTAGGTAATAATGACAGCTAACATGTATAAGAAGAAGAAGGTCATAAAATTTATGAATATCATACAAACTGGAGTGAGAGACATCTATAACTGAAATCAGCAATTGCTTAGTTACCAATCCAACACGTTCATAATCGATAATTGGCAAACTTTCTTTGGATCCATTTGCCGTTATAGCCTTCTACCATTTATGAAATTTATTGATGAAAACTTATTCCGTGCTCATCGCTAATAGCTCTCAAATTTGCTAGAAAAACTCCAGGTGAGAGTCGAAAAACAAATTTTTTGGTGACATATTGCGACCCAGTGCTTGGTAAACCAATAATAGTGCACTAATAAACTCCATGCAGCTTCCAAATGAAAAATATTAAATTAATCGATAAAACAAAAAGCATTTAAAAATAACAACTTACATAAAAGGCATCTTGCTTGTTTTTCTAAATCATGATAAGCTTCAACGAAAATGGGATCTGTCATTATCTTCCAACAATAATGTCCTCTTTTTACTGTCAACACTTTTTCGCAGGAAATGTTTTCTTGCAAAACAAAATTCTACCTTCGCTAGAATCTATGACTTTTAACAATATTGTTTGATAAGGCATCATGTAATATGCGATGACGGAAGAACTAGTACAGAAGCATGCAAGAGCATACATGGCATACAATAGATAAATATCCAACATTTTCTGCTCAGACGTTAAATATACCTACAAAGACTTAACTCTTTCATGATGGCGGCTGGTTTTGTCACGACTTTATCCTCCATAAGCATAACAACATAAATTGGTCAATCCCAACTTAAGTCCCAGAAATAAAACTTTCGAACTATCACTAAATTTGCAAGAATATTTACAAAATTCGATTTGTTTCAAGTAAAAAACTTACGTTTTGTAAGGTTTCTTCATTTTAGTAGCAAAAGTAGTAAAAGTCAAAGGAACAGAAAAAAGGACATTTTCTTGCATCAATAAGACTGCTTTAAAGATAGTTTTTCACGAGTGAAGAAACAAGCACCAACATAGATGATCAGATCCGATTTTCCGATTCTCCATAACCCTGTTCATATGATTACAATACAACAATTCTCTACCTTGAGAGTAGCATAATCTGATGAGAATATCGTGTATTTGAAAATGGCTAACATTCGTTCAAAAATGCCCCAAACTCCATTTTTTGACAGGGATACAGAATTGTTTTTGACCCACGTTCAACTGGCGAACTAAGTTGATCAGGTCTCGTTGAATCGTCAAGTGTGGCTTTGTCGAGGTGTTTTTTTTTCGGAAAGTCATTGTAGTAACCAGAAATTTGACTCGATAGGAAATCTAATGAATCTTTAGTATCATCAGGCACAGATATAACTGATAAAGCCAAATCTTTGTCACTTTGATGTGCTGACCGTTTAGTTGGCTGCGAATCAGGGTTGGGTTACATGTGTTTCTTTTTCCAAGTAGGGGTTTCCATTAAGGGCATAAGAGATTTATCTTTTAATAAAATGCAAAAATATTTTAGATAAAGAGTTCAAATTTATTGTTTGTGTATTGTCAGCATTACATTTTATGAATGAAGTTAGATTTCCATCACGAGCCGGTTTACAGCGGTTGATTCTTTGGTCCCAATTATTCCAACACTCTGGCAGACATTTTGACCGGTATGTTGGCAATTTGCATTGACTCGTCCAAAGTTCCTGGCTAATTGGCATACACCAGTGACTTGATATAGCCCCAAAAAAACCAAATCCAATGCCGTTAGATCGTATGAACAATGTGGCCATTCGGCCGGTCCATTTCTCGTAAGAACACATTCACCGTATTTGCCTTTTGATAAGTTGATTGTGAAGCATGCTTTGTGGATAGTGTAACCTTTTTTGAAACCACATATCGTTGATGTCTAGTTCATTCAATTCTCGCCACAAATAATCTTCAAACATAACACGAAAGCGCTCTCCATTGACGGTAACATGACGGTCGTTTTCATCCACGCAAAAATACGGCTCAATCACACCTCCGGCATGAAAACCGCACCAAACAGTAATTTTTTGCGGATTCAACGGTGTTTCAAACATATTTTGCTTATCAACAAAGCCATTCAGCCAGAAATGAGCTTCATCGCTTAAGATGATTTTTCGAACAAATTCTTCATTTTCTACAAGCGTTGCCAGGGTCCAATTGGAGAAGTTTTGGCATTTAGTATGATCAAATGGCTTTAGCTCTTGAGTCAATTTGATTTTGTAAGCATATAGATCTTATAACATGATATGCCACAGTGTCGTTTGAGCGATGCCCAATTCTTGAGAATGACGTGGAATCGACTGATTTGGTTCATTTTCAATCGACGCCCTTACGGCTGTGATATTTCCTTCGCTTCGACCGGTACAACGTCTTTTTCGCACACATTATAGCACACACAGCCTGTCGGGTGGACGATTATTAGAGCTGAAAATTGGAGTAAGCGCTCTTAAAGTTGCGACCCCCGACTCAGAAATTCGGTAGTAATTTTTAATAATTTATAAGCGTTGCTAACTCACTAACTTTTCCATGGTGAAAATGTTGACTTTGACTAATGTTTTGACATTGACAGTTCATTAAATAAGTTTAAGGGTGCACTCATATGAATATAAGAAATTTTTATGTCCCTAATGAATTAGAAACTTAATCCCTTGGTTCGATGACATGTTGGTAGATACAGCAGACGGTATATGGCCACGGCGATTTTTCGAATCTGTTTAATTCTGAACACACGTTTTGCAATAAATCTGAGCGGCCTAACATCTGTCAGTTATGCCAAAAATGTTAAAATGGCCCACCAGTTCAAGTTGATTTACGTTCGTAATTATTTACGGTTTATGAAGGTTTAATTACGTGACGTAATTAAACCTTCCGGACATATTAAATTACTCATAAATGACTAAATATACTTTAACATGAAAAAAATTAATTTTAACCCTCCGAGTACACACCTATTTTTTCGATCATCGAGTACATATGGGGTCAATTTGACCCCAACCTTCTTTGAACGTATGCAGTATCGCCCCCACTACAAATATTAGTTTGAAAAAATTTTCAGAAATAGTTTGAAAGCTCTTTAAGTAATTCTCATACATTAGAGAGGCCTTAAATGTCCTTAGCCTATCTAAAAAAATTCGCGAACAACCTGATAAAACGAAAATTAGCATTTTTACATAAAAAATCGTAACTTTTTCAATTTATTATATTTTTGGCTAAAAATTTACCTGGAAACTCTCAAGACATAACAAAATAAAGGAAAAATGAGCCCTATAATGTCCCTTGAAAAGAAAGTATTTATTTTGCATATTTACGATGACAATTTTGAAGATTTTAAAATTTTCATATTTTTTCAAAAAAAAGGTTCATAGCTTCGTCAGTTTTCAATATTTTGAGTTAAAAATTCATATGAATACTCTCAAGACATAGTAGAATAAGGAAAAAAACCAGCTCTATATATAGGGTTGCAAAAAAAGGTTTTCGTTACGCATACTTGTAATGGTAATTTTGAGGGTATAAAAAATCATGCTTTTTAACTTTTTTCAGTAGGAAAAACTTTTTTGATTCTTCAAAACATATAATAATAAAGAAAAAATAAGTAAAAAATAAAAAAATCAATTATAACCAGCACAATCGTTGCATAAGTATACTCGATGCTCGTTACACATCGGTCGGCTGCAGGATGGGCACGCATCACTTGTTTTGTGGTCCTGGTGACGAGTGCACAAAGAACACCTTGCTCTTTTTCTCAGCTGAACACGCTCTACCGTGACAGGAGGGATATTTATTCCTAAAATATTTTCAACCCCTTTTCTAATATCTGTACGCATACAAGGGTTTTTAATTTTTTCTCGTAAGTATGGGTGAACAAGGTGAGCCACATCTTTTAAGGCACCAACAGCAGATTTCTTTTTGGTAGCGTCATTGGCATATTTACTGCTTTAAAAAAAAAATAAAAATACTTTCAAACTTTTTTTTGTCTTTTTGAATTAATCTATCCATTTATAAAGTGAAAAAAAAATTCAATTTTTACCTCAAAATTGACGTTGAGTGCACAATGGGGTCAAATTGACCCCAGGCTGATTTGAAAGGTTTCTCAACAATAACTAACGTCTTCGAAAGGTAAACAAACTATGTAAACTTATAGTCAAGACATTAAAACATACTTAGAAGCCCATAATACCCCCACTCTCCCGCAGGCCTAGGCGCTGCAATCGGTCAAAGTAGCGTCTGGAGTCAAATTGACCCCATGTGTACTCGGAGGGTTAAGACTATTTAGTCGTGACCCTATCCTTGTGTTAATTGCTATAGCACTGGTTTTACTAATCCTCACATAACAAGAATTCTGGGACCAATGGAACCAAAACTGTTGCAAATAAAGCCACGTAGCCTCATTATTTGTAAACACTAAAAAGAATAGGTATCGAAAATTATCTTAGCTATCAGAGTACGTTTGGCATTTTTAGTGTTGGCGAGTGTTATGCCTTATTTCTTAAGTCATAACACGCACAACACTTTCTTAAATTTGTAGCTCGTACTCATAACGTGTGCTTTGAAGCAAAATCCTCACTTCAGGATGCAACGATTAATGTTACTATTGCAACTTGACTTAAACAGTATAAATAGAACATTTCAATCCCAAATGTGGTAAAAATGAACATATTTGACTTTAAGGTTCCTTTTTTAACCTCCTTGTAACTTGCTTGAGTCTCTTCTGCAAAATTGTTTATTTGTGGTGCTGGAACGTAAACTTTGTTGATTCCAAATTGTTGTAATTAGTAACTTTTCAAAGACAACGTGTGGTAGTGGTTGCAGTTTTTCATGTCTCTCACAAATTTTCCGTTCATCATTGACTCAAGCAACTCTCAATGATTTAGGAGCCTTCTTTTTAAAATGCGTTTAAGTATTGATAACATGCTACACAGTAGATCTACAGATAGAGAAGATGTGCACAGAGGATACTTGTTTCAGAACCTGCAGAACCTGCTTACACTAAATCAAAGCAGCGCGAATCTAAAAGATAGCAGCACAGAATGTAATATCTTTTATCTACCGCAGTATCTAGAAAGTAGAGAGAACGAAACATGTGTCCAGTCAAAGCTTACCATATGATATCAAATTTTTTTACCAGAATTGTGTCCACAGGTATCATATTTGGAATGATATTCGCTTTGCAATATGTTTTTTCACATCTCTCATTTCCCATCTGCATTTTTAACCATTTAACTGATTACTTCATGTGTCTCTAGATATTTTTATCTACTCACACATACGTTTAGTATGAAAACTCGTACGTTTGTATCAGTGAACATCTTTTATAGTAAATATGCATAGAAAAATTATTGACCCATAGTTGGTCCCACTGAAACTTGATTCTTCTCTGAAACTTGATTCTTCAAATGTATATAAGAAAGGGCATAGTTGTTAGTTCCGCTTGAGCATAAAAGAAAATTCCCGTTACTGCATTGCCTTGCATACACGAGTCTATCGACATACACGTATATAATATGTGGCGGTTGGAGGAAAAGAAAAATTTTCTTTCAGCTTTCTCTCCAACGCAATAACATTGCAGCATGTATTACACATTTGATATTGCCCTAGGAGCGCAAGATAGTGGCAATTCACATATAACTTCAGTTGTAAGTACGTCATAATTTTTATTTAATGTTGATAAAAATCTTTTCACTTTAAAAATCATATTTGTAATGTATTTTGGTCATTCACACAAGTAATTATAGTTAAAGATCTAAATATAAATAGCTACGTTTCATACTCGTTATAAATCTGGAGTGACATGTCTATTCCATCGGACAAAGTCCAAAATTCTAATCTAGAACTTTTGAGCCTTGAACCTCTTTCGATTTGATCATGGATTCACTCTTATGTGAACCTAATTTTTGAAAAAATAACAAGTAGATACTGGAGTCTGCTAATGAAATACCAAATTAAGTCCTGTTGAGCAAGTCATTCCCAAAGAATCCCAGCTTTGACCATAGCCAACATTGAAGCTGTATTGTCTTTTCTATAGCCTTTACTTCACCTTGGTAGAGTTGGTTATCACAACCAATAGCCACGTAGTCACACACCTTGACTTTGAATATGTTTTGTGGGCGTGTACGATTTGACATTTCTTTTGGTCGCATTGCATTGTCCGGACTTTCATCTAATCGCGGAGGCGAATAGGGACATTCATCCCTCTCTACATAAATGTCGTGTCCTTTGCATTCCCTTTCACGGTCTGATGTATCAGGAAATCCCACAGCTGGAGCTGGATGAGGTGTCAATCAATCTTGGAGAACTGCTCCTGTTAAATTTGAAGGCTGCGTAAAATTATCGTTAGCAGAGAGGAGAAGGGGTGGTATATCATCAAATTTGAAAATTTTTCCTTTCCGGAACATTGACTTTTCTACTTCTACTTCTTTCTGTAATAGTTTTTGCTGTTCTTATTTACCGCCTTTTTGAATTGGGATATTAAGATAATTAAGCTCTTTTCGACCATTTCTCTGGTATAGTAGTAGGCGGAAATTCGATAACTTGCATAGTCAGTCTGTTCAACATTTCTTGTTGATTTAGAGGACAAATTCCACATTTAGGTTTTTTGGCTTTTAGGTTGTTTGATGACGTTTTTTGTAGATTGTTCACCGCTAGACCTTGAAATTCGGCCTTCGATACCGGTGAGTATTGACTGTTCCTTCCAAGTACTAAGTATCTTTCGCTATTCTATTTGTATAGATCGGATAAATGGAACTTCCAGAGCTTGGAGAAAGTGGGTTGCTTTTGAGAGCAGTTTGCGACAGAGCCAAAAAATGTACGTAATTTTCTTGGCACAGATGTATCACATCATTGTTTGTCACCTTTCTACATTTTTCCCCACATGCTTTTTAGAATTGGAAGCAGTCAATTTACGAATCAGTCTTCGAAGCATTGGCAGTTAAACCAATCATATTTCGTTCTTTTCGGGGCCATTTTCTACCCAATACAAGAACCTAGGTTGAACCAGGATCATTCACAAGACACGTTTTATTAAAATTTCAGATATTTCGTACTGGAAATTTTCCTATCCACGATCTCGCGTTTGAGATGGTCTTTAAATCCGCTTATTACTTGACAATCTGGACACTCGATTGGAAATTTTTGCCTGGTACCTTTTGAGAAAAAATGCTGCCCTCTCACGTCCTGGTAGGTTATGCTTGAATTTTCTTACTGTCCTGCCCTACCTTTTGAGGAAAGATTTAACAATAATTCTGAGTTCAAGTACACTAACGGGGAATCCGAATGGTGATAGAACTATAACATGGGAAAAGAAAGCTCACTCCTCGTCTTCTGTGAAAGGAGTTGGTTTTTAGGGGGTGTAGTTTCCTTTGTAAGTGTGTTTCTGTGTTTCCCGTACTTGCTTCGATCAACTCGGCTGGAGATTTTTCCACTTCGAATCTCTTCCAAAATCTGCTCTAGAGTTTTTGGCTACTAACTTTGTACGGCCATGTCCCAGATTTTCGAACGTACTGACGTGGCATACTGTAACTGACAAAAATCGGTTCTAAAGCAAAGGCGCATCATTTATTACAGATCAATGCCTCAAGATTTTAATTGGATATACACGATATCAAAAAATAGCGCAAACAGCAGTCATAATACAGAATAGAGTCAATGCTTTTTAAAATATAAATAAAACAAGTTGATTATTTTTGTTCTTTTATTACTTATAATTAATTCTTATAAACCACGAACATAACCAGAAACAAATATATGTGCGTCATAATTCATACAAGTCACACTTGAAAAATTCTCGTTATTTAATTTTTTGATATCGATTAAGATGTTCCTTAGGTGCTATTACTCCACGAAGACTATCCTTTATCGAAAGTACTAGCTCTTGAGTGATATTGGGCATAATTTGATTCCATTCTTGTAAAATAATATCTTTCAATTGAGCACGGCTAGTAACGTGATGTGCACGCTTCTTGTTTTTCTAAATAATCCCATAGATGCTCGATTAGGTAGATTAGGTTGTAGAGCAACCTATCACGCACTAATGTTGAAGAATCTTTGAGATGATTTTCTTGGGTAAAAGAAAACCCACCGTTTATGCCGATTTTGGCATAAAACTTCCTCTTTGGCAGCTTCTTTTCTGAGCATAACAATAAGTTTTCTTACTTCAATAGAGACATTTTTCTTTGTTTGCTTTATTTTCAAATGATCTGTGCCAATAAAACTACTTAACACGTTCACGAGAACTTTGGAACTGTGAGCATGATTGACACACAACGTAGCGTAAACCTGCTCTGAAAATTTAGTGCCGTTACTTGTGCTTTAAGTGCATTAGATTTTAATTTTAAATCATTACATGTACATCCAAAAAATGCACATTTTTTGGATGTACATGTAATGATTTATGACGCACAAATGAAAGAATCGGTGAGAAAATTAAGTAAACGGAAATGTTTGTTCCTTGCATTTAGAAGAAATAACTAAAAGTAATCTAAAACCAAATCAATATATCTTCTTAAATCTAAAAGAGCGCGAATTCTATTCCCTATTATGACTGCTGTGTACACAATTTTTTGTTATAGTGTTTGAAGACGACGTAGCTCTTAAGACGGTTCATTGAGAGTTTAGAATCCTCTCTATTTCAAGAGTCGACTTTATTAGCTATTGAAATATGTAACATATTACAAATCCTAATTTTCAATCGATTTCCGTCACCAACCTTTCTTTTACAGACAATGACTGTTCACAAGAAAACACAACTTTTGCTAACACGTGCGTTCTGATCGAAAACTTTCGTTCCACTAATTTTTGTTCTTATTCGCTATTGCATTTCTATGTATGCTGTTCAGGAGAAATGAGATAGTATGGATGGCGCGCGAGTAGAAAGCGCCAAGCATAGAGGTATAAGATATAGGGTGGCGTCCTACGTGAGCGTCCGAAGTTAAAAACTCATCTTTTTCCCCTAATCAGCTGTTCAAATGTTCGGCTCCATTCGTGCCGGCCATTTGTGTCATATTCAACATGATATCCGAAATTCTATCGAAATTTTAAAGTTTTGTGCGCAATGAAAAGCACATATACTTTACATCCACAATGTTCTATCTAATCATAGGCGTTAATACGAAAACTCCAATCATAAATCACTCATAAAAGCTAGACAATGCACTACTTTTGTATCTATTATTGGAGCGCATATATCTGCCTTGAAATTGGATATTATCCATCAATATCATTACAGACCCTTTCACATGACAGGTAGCTAACCTTTTAGAACGTATAATTTGCAAATCGAAAACATTTTCATTCGTGAAATGCAAAAACAATACAATATTTGCATTTTCAAAAATCTTCGGCTACCTCCGGTTTTAAATTTGACAGTGGAGTTAACATTACAGTTAGAAAAGCCATTTCTGTAAAGGAATGGTCACACATATTACATGAATGTTGAAAATATTAACAAATCGGTCGCTGAATCATGCACTTTAATCGGTCAACTTTGATCGTAAATGTGAAAATGTTCACATAAACTATTTCTCAATCTCATTAAGGATAAGGATATGCTCATTTATGAGATTTCATAATCAGCTTCAGATTGCAATTTCTCCATGTTCATTCGGCTTAAGAAAATTCAATCCGAAGTTGGAAAACTCTATGGAAAGGGTGGGGCTTAATTCTTCGGGAAATGATGTTCGTGTGGAGTTAACATTCCTGTTAAGTCAATTCTTCTGTGTCCATGGGCAGCACAAATTTGTCGATGATTGGACACTTAATGTGATGATATTTTTCGTAGTTTTATTTATTTAAGGACAAAATAATGTTTATTCATATTTGGATAATCAAATGCGAATGAAAACAAAACTTGTGTTTGAATTATAGCAATGTAATTTTGTAAAGTTTGTGACGATAGTTCAGATTGTGAAATTTCCGCCCTTTTTCTCCTACGAACTATGGGTATTTTAGAGTAAGTGTTGGTGAATTTGTGGGGATATGCGTAAATTTTGGTGATTCCGCAACAAAAATGTGTGCGTAGGGCCTCTCTATATCTAATAGATACAGAGGCCTCTCCAACTAATAGAAGCGGGCCAGAACTTCGAGAAACTGGAGGATCTAGGTGCATTTTACAGTAAAACAGCGATCACAGAACTTCGATAGCATTTGAGTTAGTGTGGTTTCCACTGTTAGAATTGTTGGGATTTGATAAGGGGAATTGTGGGAATGATATTGTTGGTCATATATGTTCTTCCTATTCAGGCTTTTCTCCCGCTCCTCTTTCGTTTTCTATTCACGCAATTACTGGCCTGCAAAATGGTCTATCGTAAAGTTGTTGGGTCATCACGATAAAATTTTTGTTCTTTTTTGTCTACAGAACTCTTTGCAGGAGATTCAATGGATTTTTCATTTCGCTTGATTTGCACTACCACTGGAAATCTTCTTTCTGGTTTTCCAGCATCCTAAGCTGATTCTTTATTTGCGAGGAAGCTTGTAACATCGAAGGAAGACGATGAAGTATCCAAATTATCTCTTGTCCATATTATTGGTTTTTTCTTAGTATCGTTCTTGAGATTGTGCTTGATTTTGCCATGAAGCTGAACCTTACCCGTTCTTGTAACGATGCTCAGCCAGCTTGCTCTCGCGCTGCTCTTGGTTCAGAAAGCATCACATTCGGCTTACCCTGATATTAGTTTTAAAGCCATATGAAAACATGAATATGGGATGGAATAGTATATATGGATAACGTTTGGGCAACACACAATCGTTATATCTAATCCAGAAGCACTTATACCAAGATGGAGAGCTCTAAATCATAGATCGTGGGCCAAAGCCAATTGTTACCGGTGAAATCTGAAATCTTTCAAATTCAATTGTTACTGCCCTAGTTATTACTGCTCTTAAGCTACTTTAGATAAGACTTTCTTTCTTTCCAATCGATTTAATCATTGAACGCTACGTCTGAACTCATCGAATTTTTTTCAAACAGAATTCTCTTCATCGCAGCATGAACTGAAACCATTGTATAAGCTTTTCGATATTCCTGACTCAATGAGTCTACGGTAACGAATTTCATTGAAACATGCATTTTTCCTAGTAGAAATTCAACCATGACTGTTTTCCTCTGAATATGAATGATGATCAGTCATTATGAGTAGACGCAGCATTTTCTCCAACGTGACCCATCGTTTTGGTTTGAAAGTCGACGCACTGCCAGACTAATATCTTTTCCTATACGAGAAATTTCTAACAATTCCTTTGTTCATTGGCCATAAATGATGATTCATTTTACGCCGATTAAACTTTATGGAAGAAATTGAGGAAATGCATTTCCAATGATCAATTTCAAACATATGCATTTAATGTGCAATTTTTATTGTTATGTTTATCTATTAACAATGATACTTGATTAAGTAAGAGTGCATCTTTCGCGGTAAATAATTATTTCAATTCCTACGTCTGATTGCACATGCTGCAATGACTTCCTTGTGAAATTATACACAGGCTTCGAGGGTCCATTGTTGAGCATCTTTGTTTGCTTGGGATATATTAATTATGACGATTTCAGATCATATCTGCACGAGTTGAAATACGCCACACACCCGCGTAATGATACGAAAGCGACAGTTTTTCTCACGAGATGCAACCAAGGATGCACTATCTTACTGCATGCTATGTGTGTTATTTTGTAGTAATTGTTATGCTAGCGTGGCATTATTTTCGAAATATTGCATTTTTTCTTGCTACATTACAGCAAAGTGTGTTTATAAGGCGATGGAATAATTTGTTATGGTTTTCCACTCAGCTTGCAATCGACATTTTGCATGTAAATTTCAATTTCATTTCTGGCTTGGCCGTTGCTAGTAACTTTGAAAGTCGTCACAGCACAACAATAGATGGATCCCGTGCATATTAATTTTCTGATATAAAAGTAGCGTCAATAAACACAAAAACTATATAGAAATACACTCTAGAAAACTCTTTAATGTTTTGTCATAGGACACAGTGGCACAGGAATGTGCCGTCTAATATGTGATAGTAATTTTATACCACAAACGAACTCGTGAACTTCTATGAAAAAGATTCTCCTAACGTATTGTTTGTACTATCAACACTACTTGCCGTTCACATCCTTGAGCAAACAGTGTTCAATGATTCTCTATCAAATTGCTGCATGCTTTCATTTTCAGGATAATCGAAATAGGAATTGATGTGTTGGAAGATAAATACGTCCACCATTTTTTCACGTTTAAAACTAAAAGTCCGTTGAAGGTTGTTATACTTTTACGTATGAAAATCCTTCAACGATAAGGGATACTCTTTTAGATAACGATTAATTTAAACATAAAGTAAATAACAATTCTTGAACTGAATTCTTCATGAATTTGGCACAAAATTATTTCCGGCGAATTCAAACCGAATTTCGTTCCTTAAACTGAAGCCACTCTTGAATTTTATAACTTTCAAAAAAAAGCTTTCTTTTTTCCTATACTATACCTCGATAACATAAAAATAATGTGGCAAATTTGAGGGCCCTATAGCTATATTCGACCAAACAGTATGGCCAGATGGTAACAATCGAAATGTTACCGCTAGAGACCGGTAACATTTCAAGAAAACTCCCTAACTAACTGTATTTGACGTTAATATTAAGGTTATAGGACATGTTGGAAATAAGAGATATGTTGGAGCGACGATGGTGCGGAAGGACGTGCATAGACATTCCTTTATATTTTGTATTTCTTTACAACTACTCACATACACTATCACACCGGAAAATTTTTTTCTTCATTTAAAAATAATCCTTTAATTTAGGCTCCAAATGCTCGCCATCGTAATCTCCTCACCCGCAACCGATTAACTTTTAAGCTCTCCATCTTGCAAAGCTCGCTTTCATTGCTGCATGGAGTATCGTATCTTTGGTTTTGTATTGTCCCGCCGGACTGTCTTCCGGGCTTTTCAGTCTTCAAACTATCGTAGTAATTTTATTTGTTTCCCATAAATCTGGGATATTGAAAGCATTCTCATTGTCTAAAGATGACATTGTTAAGACACAAATACAATGTAATAAACCAGCGTTGTGTCAGTTGGACGTTTGAAGAGAACACTAAAGCACATATTTCCTTTTCGATTTTAATAAGTGATCTCAGTCATCGAAATGTTTGAATTTTTAAAAAAGACACAATTTAAACGTCAAAGACATTATTGATGCTTTCAATTCCAATTGATGAAGTTCCAGTTGATGGAAATGAAAAATAAAAGTATTGTCTACGTTTTACCATAAACTATTGACTGGCGTCGAGATGCAATACGATAGATGTCTACCTGGAGAAGTTTCGGGGTTTTCGGGAAAGTCTACCACGAAGTCTACTGGTAGCATTTACAGTTACACACATTGAAGTTTACAGGCAGCTGTCAGTTATGAAGTTTTCAATACAATCAAGTTCACAAAATTCACAAAATTTTTGATTTGTTGTCCTCCATGGTTGGCGGCAATCCAGGTCTTAAATCTAAAATCCGCAATCTACAGTCTTAATTTTTCCCAAAAAAATCTCGACTTGCCTTAATCCGAAGACCGTCCTTCCACCAATGTGAATAATTTCTACTTTTATTGGGGGAAAAATTAAGGTTCGAATATATCGAAAAGCGATTATAACACCTATAAATCCTCTGTTCTATAAATCACCCATGAATCACTGCAACTTGCATATTTAGAATGTCCTAAATATTCGTTCTTATCAAATCGAAGGACATTCAAGTGAGTTCTAAAATGAATGAATACCTTATTCAAAGTATTTGCCGTCGTACATAGTGATTTTCAATTTTTAATCTTTTCGACAGTTCATAAATTTTGCCCCGAAATAGAAAACTGTTCACGTTTTGAAGCAAAGAACAAATCAGATCAATTCTCGATACTCAGTTCTGAAGTGAAACATTTTCCAGTAAGATCGTTCTGCATCAATGCGAGAAAATTTTAGTCAAAAGGAGCACGATCCATGCTGTGAAGTAAAAGCGATGGGAAAAACTTCACATCCATTGTTTCCAAATAATTTTTGACCGGTATGAAAACATTTGCCCCAGCGATGTCACAATGGAACCTAGAGTAGTAAATTTAAACAAGTGGTTACGTATTTGACCGCTTATCTGGGCCTTTTTCAGCTCACTTCAGATAAATACAATATTTTCTTTACCGGCATCCTGTTAACGTCTAGTTTGATATCAGAACCTCATAACTTATCGCATCATTATCTAGTCTCATCAAATACTGAGTAGCGTCATAGATCTTTCGCCATAGATTATTTCGCTACACTAATTTCGTTGGTTGCCACGACTTCGTTCAAGATTCCTCGCGCTTCTAGTTGTCGCATTGAATCTATCTTCCATTTTCTGCATTCAATTCAACGATAGCTTACTTCTTGTTTCAGGGCTCAAACAGTATTTGTAACATACAAAACCACCATCGAAAATTCTTCGGGTCCAATTTCCTACTAGCCGACACTGACTTTTGAATGGCCCTATTGCCTTACTTTTGAATCAATTGAAAAAAATGCCGAAGATAACTGGAAATCGATCTATGTGGCACGCTCAATGATAGCCCAAGTTTTACTTCAATTCGACGCATGTCCTAATTGAGATATGTGTCAATAAGGCCACATACTTTTAACAACTTTTTTCGCTATCCCTGATGTTGCTCGTATTATAAACCAAAACTACCATTTTTAAAGAGGACGAACTATCGATATGTTTCCTCTACTGAAACATGTTCAAGAAACGTTTCTTGCAACAGGAGATAATATTCAGCAGTACTTTCCTTCTGATTTAAGAACAAAAGCAACTCTTTCCGAAAGGAGTGTTTTTCTTGCAACGAGATTCGGCATATTCAGCGTAAAAAATATGTTTTATACACTCCGACTAGTGCCAATTCTAGAAGTATTTTGACATTATTTTGACAGTTCTATGCAAATAGAATGGCCACGTGAGAAAAGTATTACTAATGTCATCCAGCAATAAAATCTTCAGTATGCCAATAATATACAATAGGTTGAATTTTGTGTCACCCATAATGTCGCAACCTTGATAGGGATATATACATATAAGTTTTGTTAGGACTACGTTTTTTTTTTTTGAGTGTATATCGCACCTAAGCAAGACATTCGGTGATAACCTAACTGGGTTTTTAACCTAAGCTAGTTCACAACCTCTTAGGCAAAGAAGTCCCCGGATTTGATCGTATTTACTATCGGGTTTTCACATGGCTTTCCAATCCATGACGAGATCAACTATGGGTATCACAAGTACGTCCTAACAATGCCCTTCTAACCGATACCGATTGGATAAAAAGCTGAGAAACTGTCATTTTCGCGTATTTCACCCGCTAACGTAACAACATCGCACAAGCATTGTTGACAGTAAATGTTCCATGGATAGCAAATATGTTATACATATGGATAAGACTTGAATGTTATCCTGCCGAACAAATGTTAACTGCGGTCCCCATAAATCAAATTCAAAGCGGACTGAGTTTGTAATGCATACACATCCGAAACTAAGCTTTTGTGGGAAAGAACATTAGTATACTGAAAAAAGGAGAAGATTGCGGGAACTTATCAAAGAATTCACTTGTTAGAGATTGGAAAAATAGGCAAAAACGGCTTCAAATTGTGAGAAAAATTAGATGGGTGCGAGCGAATACAGCGCTGGTACTTCAACAAAATCTAGATCTAACTTCATTGACAAAAATAAGTTGATATATAATTGGGTTGGCTTATTTTCTCTCGTTTTTGCATAAAACAAAATTTGTGTCTGGAAAGCTTTTTCCTATAATTACAATACAAATATAAATCTTCTTGTGCCGCTTCTATCTCTGTCTGGTAGAAGTCTTCCAAGAGTGTTAACGCTGTATGTAGCAACGCTCTGTTAAGGGTTGCGTTCGAAAGAAATTATAAACAACTGTTAGCTTTCAATGATAAAATTAAGGCAGATTCATTAGACAAAGGGTTTCAGCTGATTTCCAACTTATACTCTGAAAATGAAGAAAGAAGGTGAAGGGGCTTTTAATATTCAAAAAATGTATTTATTGGAAGCAATTTTCGCAGCCAAAGTTTGGTGCAAATTTTAAACATTGCAATTATGAATTATTGATTTATTGACAATTATTGATGACAAATGCAAAATGTTTCATTCACCGATAGTAAATAATGGCAAATAGTCTGAAAATATCTAAATTGAACGAATCCTTACTTAAAAAAAATGAGAGTAACACACATTTACTATGTTGATTATATTTCATTTGCACGCTGTGACATCACTCTATTCTCTACTTTTTAATGGCTCCTAATCGATTGGAAAGTCGTGACCAAGTCAAATACAATTAAAACTGTACCGTCGCGCAACCACACCATTTTCGAATATCAGTTATTGCAAGCCTATTTACTCAATATCTATTGCGGTTTGAAAAATATTATTTGGCCCCTTTAAATGACTTGGTAATCGGTGGCAGAGAAATTCCGGAAAGATTTCCAATTAGTTGTTTCAAGCCAAACCATTACTCAATTAATTGAAACCACAGTTTAGCGTTCACATATGAAAAGAGTTCTTTTTGTAAAATGTGACTGATATTTTTTCGTTAGCCGTCATACGTGCATTCGCGCTAAGAAGGTTTGAAGTTAGTTCAATTCACTCATATTTTCTCGGAAATTTTGTGTACTTTACAGCTGTAGAAAGTCTTAATTTTGCTTCTTTCACTCGAAAGTTAACTTCAAAAGTAAGAATCTCGCCTGGAAATTGGATCACAAAACAGTCCTACGGCTTCGGAGTTCCATTGAATCGAATTGAAAATTCCCTCGCGCACCAACGATTTTTCCCACCTGCAAGATCGACCTTAAATTCAAACAATGCATTATTTATAACTCCGTTAGAATACAAATTAACCAAATTATGCAAGGCAAGATCCGCTACCAAGTAAGTCATTATTTTCAGTCCAAAGATCATTACCACAATTTTTTTTCGAAACAACAACTGGAACTGACCGAGACCTTCATTGCTGAGCTTCTTGTTTTGAAATCGACTTTTCATCGGATCGGTACAAAGCCATGGATAGATACAACCTCAGCCAATCTGGCCAGCATCGCGCTATTACCGTTGTCCGTAATTGTTTATGGCTTCGGATCTAAGCTTGCAGTGCCAGCTTTCACTGGCTGCACTCAGACTCCGCCAGCTTTAGTTGGATGGTAAATAACGACCGAAAATCTTGCGGGTTTTCGAAACTTGAACCCAAAAAAAAAAACAAAAACCTTTCTTTCTTTCCAAAGATCACTGAAGATCAAGTCGAAGAAAAGAAACGAAAGAAGGAAAGATCAATTTCTTTGGCCTCGCGAACTCTTCATTGAACACATACGTACGTGTATCTAAACTTCGCGCCGCCAAGATACGTATTTTGCCTACACTATGAAAAAGTATGCAGTTGGTGCTCGCTGGTCGAATTCCCACTTTCTCCGCAACATGTCTTTAATTGAACAAAGTCTTATGTTGCCCGCCGCGGACGGTATTGCGTTTTATAAATACGTGAGGAGGTTCGATGTTGTCTTCACTTTTAGTTAATCATCAGTTTGGTGCACATCCTTTGATCCAACTTCTTCTGTCCAAGTCGTATCCTCAAAATGTGAAACAATAGAGGAAGGCTCGTGGGGCCATCCTTGTCTAATTTATGCAGTGTCTAATGGTGCGTAGTTCAGTGACGAAATTTAAATTTTTGAAGCTTGGGGTGTTAGAAGTTAGTGGAACATTCACTGGACAAGTAGTTCACATAAAGTAGTTCATATGCAAATTTGCTTGTGCTTTTTTTCTTGAATTTCCCAAAAAAGTGTAAATTTTAGTTTTGACTGTTATTAATTGGTTTCTCTTTAAAATTTCAGCTATAAGCTGCAGCCCGATGACTTGGGTCGTCAAGCGCCACCGCCCAAAGTATCTTTTCGGCGTACTCCACTCGAAGGACTTTGTCCTCCGCGGGATCAACCCAGATGTCTCCCGGCGGCACAGCGATATCGCACGCACGATGGAACTTGTAATAACATGAAACATTTGCGTTGGGGATCCGCGTTGATGCCTTTCAATCGTTTCTTGCCACCTGAATATGGCGATGGTATTGACACTGTGCGATCTTCCTTTGATGGAGGTCCTCTGCCGTCCGCACGGTTCGTTTCGTTGCTTGTACATGGATCTCGCGAAAGTGAGGCGCCAGTTACTCTTATGATCGCACAATGGGGTCAACTAATTGATCATGACGTCACTTCGACTGCCCAACCCAGATCCGTGAACGGATCAGTGCCACGCTGCTGCGGATCGGATGACTTCCATCCATCCTGCTTGCCTATAAAAGTTCCACTAGACGACCCGTGGCTTGCACCACTAAAAGTTCGATGTCTGGAATTCTTAAGATCAGCTCCTGCGCAACGACGTGATTGCGTGTTATCCTGGCGGGAGCAAACAAACCAAGCCACATCCTACTTAGATGCATCTCCTGTGTATTCTAGTAGTGCCCGTACATCCGATTTTGCGCGAGTTTTCCGAAATGGGCTGCTACAGTTTGGACGGGGATCCCCTCAAGAAGACGTGTGTATACGCGGGGCTATGAGCAGTGGCTGCATCCGACCAGGAGACGGACGAAGTGGAGAGCAGCCAGGCTTGATGGCTATGCACCACGTCTGGGTAGGAGAACACAATCGTATAGCATTAGAATTAAGTGATCTGAATCCTCATTGGAGCGACGAAAAGGTGTATCAGGAGGCTCGACGAATTGTTGGTGCTCTATTTCAACACATCACCTACCGAGAATTCCTACCCTTAGTGGTTGGACGTGAAGTTTGTAAACTTTTCGATTTGGAGCTACTGAATTCCGGCTACTATAATGGCTATGATCCAGAAATCAACCCGACAGTGGCGAACTCATTTGGGGCAGCTGCCTTTCGGTTCGGTCACTCCTTAATACAGGGAACGTACATGCGATGCGATAAGAATCATAACTTCTTGGATAATAGTAAGTTTAAATTTTCCTTTTGCTTTGTTTGTTTGCTCAAAAGTTATGTTATTCTTCAGATGTTGCTTTGCATAATGAAAACGCTAAGGGTGACATGGACACCGCAGGTTCCTTGCATCGCTTGCTTCGAGGACTATCAGCACAGAAAGCCCAAATGCGTGATGAGTTTATAACAGCCGAGTTGACCAATCATCTCTTTCAAAGTGGAAGTGAGTATATCGTCCGTTCTTTTTCAAATTAAAAATTTAAAATCAAAGTCAAAAGCGCTAACATGTTCTTACTTTGCCTTTCAGATTTTCCATTTGGACTCGATTTGGCCGCTATAAATATTCAACGTGGTCGTGACCATGGTGTTCCACCCTATACAACCTGGCGTGAACCTTGTGGATTAACTCCAATTCAAACATGGCAAGATCTGGAAAAAGTCGTTGGCTCTGCATCTGCCAAACGTATAAGTCACGCATATCGAAGCGTTCATGACATCGATCTATTTGTCGGTGGAATCGCCGAACGACCTGTTGTCGGTGGTCTGGTTGGTCCTACATTCGCATGCATAATTGCTCAACAATTCAGCAATTTGCGAAAGGGTGATCGTTTTTGGTATGAAAATGCAGGCTTCGAGAACTCATTCACACCAGCCCAACTCCATTCAATACGCCGAGTCTCTCTAGCTCAAATCATCTGCCGAACTTTGGGCGGTGGAACCCTTCAACCGCACATATTCATCCCACATGATATGCCTGGAAATGAACGTATGACATGCGGTACTGATCTGCTGTCTCCAATCAATCTATTGCCTTGGTTAGAAGAAGATCCTTTCCAAGAACATCGCACCCCACCACTTCCGCCAATTCCACCAAGCCTAGCGGAGCAAACGCTACTAAACTCACCATCACCACAAATCTTCGACAAACTTGACTTTTTACCAGACGAATCGAATATACATCATGCTCAACCTCTATTTGACCGACGTACTCAAAACAAAACTCATACCAACACGAAACTCACCGACAAACTTACGATGCGATTCCCGCCCAGATTTACTTCAACTCCACCACCGAGACGAATTGTACCCAACAAAGTTGACAAACAAAAACGCAAACCTTCACCGACTCCTGCACCTATCAAAAAGCTACAAGACTTCACCACTAGACGGACTGTAATTATCAACAACATTCCACTAATTCTGAGACGCAGTGCTGACCCTTTTTCGACTGAAGTTCTTGACCCAAACGCTGAAATACGGAGCGAAGACATTACTGTACAACATATCGATGAAAAGACCAACAAGCAAGAACAGGACGCTATTTACGTTCAGATTAAACACATCAACATGACCAACCCTTACTTAACGTGGAACAGTACCAACAAGAACCATCCTGGGAAAAGACTTGACAAAGAACAGCCAACAGCAGACACTAACATTGTTCAGAAAGCACTGAAACGCCGACCGGACAACGGAGAATACGAGATCGAAATCAACATACGACAAACAAACAATAGACGACCTGGATCACAATACTATCACAGTGACTACTCCTCAAACTATGGTGAAGTGAATGGTGGTTCAACACCGTTCAGTTACAAACCAATAACACTTAGACCGACTTATGAACAGTCATCCAACTACCGACCAACCACAAAACCACCAAAGATAATTTACATTAAAGAAGAGGACGATCTGACAACAACTCAAGCGCCAGGACCTCTACAAACATTCTTTACAATTGGAACGAATACTGTAATCGAAAACCTTCAGAAACCTATTTCTTTCTTTCAAAATAACATTCTTGGTGGTGGCGCAAATCACGCTTCCAATGTTGCTTTAAATTCTAACCACAATGCCCCGCCTAGTTCGTCCAGTCACAGTGCAGGGCTAGTCAATTCTGGCCCATCGAGTACAAGTGCCGGCACGAACACTCATAACGTTTTCAACATTAACATCCGCCCATCTCCGCAAAGCTTTGACATATCAGACTCTCTTTCTCCGCAAACTTCTTTGGCTTCTGGAACTTATGGCTTACACACTCCTTCAAGACACCCTACACCGATCAACTTTGATCACGCAAGGCCTGGGAATCCTTTCTCTACTGCCTACCCGCCTTATGACTCTCCGCCCTCACGCATTACTTCACCGCACAGGGACTACGACCAATTTCAATTCTCGACAAGTACGACACGACCTTATTATCGCCCGACAAACAACTACTATCCCCGGACTAAAGACGTATCTGCTTCACATGTACCTGCTGAAAACATTGCTCCTTTCGCCGACGAACTACCAGCTAATGCTTTTGACTATACTTTGACAACTTTCTCCTCAATTCTTCCTGCTTCTGACAACACATCCACAAACGCCGACTACGTGGACATGAAATCGGACCTTGCATCCAAGTTTGACAAAGACGGATACCTTCGACCAGAACATATGATAATAAAGGTAATGAGCCAGAACTTCACAGGAAACACGACTTTTACTGAGACTCCATACGAGACCAACATGACCGTAGCAAGTAGGGACGACTACGTACTACCCGTACTGATGGAGACTGAAGCGAACTTACTCCCGACCGCACAAAACGTGACCTCATACTATGACGCAATACCGAGACGACCAGCTACCGAGATCCTTGCTGAAGACTATGACGACGTATCAGCAATTAACACACGACGCAACGTACATAAAAAACCTTCTAGCATTGTTCCTTTCGCTCCTCTTACAGTTTTAACGAAACCGGAAAGGTAGGTCGTCGACGCATGTTGGGGATGGTTTATTTATTTCCTTATTTTAGGCCTGACAAATGGGTAATTGTTGATGAGCCAAAGGAGCAAGATCCACTACCGGAGCCTCCGGGCCTGACTCCTGCACACACAGTGACCATTGAATTCCCTAAGCCCATTATGATCCGCGTCCGCAACTTTTCGAACCGATCTACAGGATAACGTCCGAGGAGTGAATTTCTATTTCGCTTTTGCTTTGCACTATCACAAATCTTTAGACGCTCCCTATGCCAATAAGTTTCATTTACTATGAATTTTTTATATTTATATAATTTAATTTTTAAAAATCTTATATTGTTATGATCGTATGCGAAACAACGAAACTGCGAAATTATTTGAATCGAGACAATATTTATTCAACTATTTATTTATAGCAAATATATAACTTCAGTTAAACTATCGAACAGGCTTTTGTTTTAATTAAATATTGGATTATTGACCTGGGGCCTGAAATAAATCATTGGCCCTTAAACAAAATTATAAAAAAACTTTATGTTTACAGATAATCCTTCTCCTTTTGCGCATTTGTTCTTCTTTTAATTTCAGCATCGTTAAAAAACCAATAGCGTGTGATATGTAAAGAACCAACTATCTGACACATTTTCCCAATGACCCTCAAAGTCCTTGCCTACAGAATTACTAACGTGGATCAGCCAACCCCCCAGAAGACACTTCTAGCTTGTGTAATCGAGATTGTAGCCAGTAAATTGCATGCCCATTTGCATGGAGGACTTGCACCTCGTAAATTTTCCTAAAAAATGAATGATCTGCTTTGGCTAAAGGCGTTCCAAAATTCTCTACGATCCAAATCCTCACAAATTGTAGCTTTTCCTGCAAGAAATTCCTTGGTGAGGCCCTTCGAGTATGGAACAAACTGTGAAGATCGCAGGATCTCGTGAAGATCTAAAGGAATAACGATAGATTACTATTATTCTATATCCGCAATGTCCTTTTGATTCATCTAAGAGGAGCTCATTTCCGTTGAGCTCCTCTTTGGAGCGTTTCCGTTGAGCGGCAGAGAGAACTGCTGATGTTCTCTCTGCCGCTAATTGATCCGTCATCTGATTATCCTCGATTCCTTTTTTCCTCGCAAGCTCCACCCTTTCGCTTTAAAGCAAAAACCTTATGCACGCTTTGCTTTGTTCGAAGCTTCATATCAAGCGCAGCAAGGAAAGCAAATCAAAGCAAAAAATCGCGCTTTGACGTCATTGCAATTTGTTTAAAGAGTTTAAAAGTTAAAAAAAAAACACAAGATCTATGCAATAGCCTTTAATACGTCAGATAAATTTAACTTTTCAATATAACTTCAAAATGACGTACATTTTGATATGCAATGCTGTCGTATGGCGTGAAGCAAAGTGCCCAATTGAGAAGTCCATCCTTTGTTCTCTTTGCTTGGCTCAGCTAACATTCTGATTGGGTTAATGAACCATAAGAATATGTGCCTTTCATTCAAGCAGTCTTCCCTTGCCCTCATCTTTACTTCTTAATATCGGTATCGGCGGGGCAAGAGTCCCGTCAACTTAGAGGCTCGCCAGATCATATGTGGGATTTGTCAAGTTCCGGCGAGAATTTGACCATCCTCCTGGAAAGACAGCTTCCCGTTCATCGGATATATAACGTTCATGAGAAAAAGATGACTCAAACCTAAAATTTTCGTGCTGCATTGTTGGATGAAGGAATAAGAATGTCCTATCTAAGCCCGTTGTATATTCTGCACATTAAAAACTGACTTGGAATCCAGGTTGAACAAAACTGAGAGTATAAAATCAGCAGATCACCGGAACATAAAAAGCGTCTGAAATCACCTACCTAAATCACCATTTGGTTAAAAACAGGAAATTAAGTAAAGGCTTTAGCCGTTGTCCCCACCTTGCCCAGAAAGATTTTCTTAAAGAAGAAAGGCGCCTCTGAAGGAGCATTCACATCGATCAAATTTAGGATCGAAAAAGAAAATGTTTGAACTATAGTCGAGCTGCAACCAATATTAACACCTCGAATAAACTCCCGACCTAACGGTATTCAACCAAAAAGTCTTTCCGTTCACGGGTCTAAGTTCACTTCGGATTTTCCACCAAATATTACGACGATCCCGTTCCCAACAACAGTTCTTTCCTCTTCGCGGGTATTACCCTCTTATACTTCGGTCAATGTCAATTTCTTCGGAGCGGATTGAATGAGATGTCAATCTCACGTCCCAGCATTTTGGAGTCCACAGACAGCCGTCGATCCACTGCGTAACGATGCTCCTTGACACGAGTCATCCTAAAACAAACTTAAAGCACCTCCGTCGCCACTCGTGCCCTTACCGTGAACGTACGTCTGTGAAGGCCATTTCATTTAATTGTAGCGAGAATTGTTGTTGATAGAATTCAATGCATTTGAATACGAAGTTCATTGGATCGGGTACTTACTATTTGAGGTGGATGTTTAGAGAAGTGATGTGGGGAAAATGGTGAAAAGAAAATGACAGGTGAGAGGAATAGGTGAGAAATGGGATTAATGCACAAGAAATTATGTCAACAACCTTAGAATGCTATGTAGAAAACAATGTGGCAGCGTGGATCGCAACAATGCCTCAGAGTACCCTCAACACAATCTTTAGTACCAAGAGCAATCACTGTTATTGAGTGTTTAAATGCTTTTTTACAGCAACTTCTTCGGACTTTTCTCCCGGATGTCTCCTAACAAAATTACGCATTTACATCATTTTCTCTAAACGTTACTCATTACAGATGAATATTTGTAAGAAGATAAATTTGACATTAGGCAGCACTTCACTTTAAACTACTTTGAAAAATTTGTATACCCCAGTATTCAGAAGTACCGTTTCGTAACATTCAATGGTGTAAAGGAGCGGAAGCTGTTCAGGTTCAGGTTGCAATGGCCGATGCCAGTACTAATCAGTATTTATTGCAAGTACTAGTGTTCTGTCAGATTGTGAACATCTGTCAGGAAGTTTTCGACGTCTTCGGTTGCGACTGTTTTGGCATTACAGAAGGGGATGGTTCTAGAGGAAAAAACCAACTTTAATTGATCGATGTCTTGCTGTCATATGTTGGACTTATAATGGATAAGTAGTTCCAGAATTTCAAGAAGATATAGCAATAGCCGTTTTGAAATAACACTCCCAGTCTTTAGTGATCCAATGAAGGATTTTGTTGTTGATAAGCTAACCAACCTCCTTCACAGTTTCCTATTTGGGTCTCAATTTCGTTATAGGCTCAGCAAATGTATCAAAGTCGTAAGGTTTCGGACTACTTCATTGCAGTCTTAGTAACTGTTCCAGTAAATCTAAGCTCTGTCAAAGAGTGAAAGGAACTACTGTGTAACCCGAGAAGAACTTCTGGCTATAACTGAAAAAAGAAAGCAACTCCACAAGCAGCAATATGGGTAGAAATTCGTCCTTCGAACAGATCATGCTTTGTTAGTATGGCTGTTTCATTTCGAAAACCTCAAAGGATAAGTTGGTTGGTGGATCGTAAGACTACAATCATGTGACTACGAAATCGTCCATCGGAAAGGTGGAGTTCATAAAAATGCCGAAGCTGTACCCCGTCACCCTTGTCCAGCTTATTGTAAACATCTCCGACGAGCCGAGGGAAAAGAACAAGATGTGAATGTGCGTGAAATAACGACTGAAGTCGACAAGGGTTGGACGCAGCACGAACTTCGGTACACTCAGCTAGCTGACGATGATATTTTACCATTCTTGGTATGGAAAGAGACAACTGGACGTCCTGAGTGGAAGGACATATCAGCACGTGGCAACGTGTTTAAATGCTATTGGGCTCAATGGAACTGCTTTCAGGTTGAAGACGGAATAGTTTTACAGAAATGGGAAATAGTACATCAGACAAGATGCAAAATGTTCTTCCCAAAAGTAGAGTCAAAGGAGTACTTAAAGAGATGCAAGAAAAAACATCGGAAGGTCAACTTGGTGTGAACAAGACTCTGACGAAGATGCGAGAGAAGTTTTACTGGTGTGGTAAGTGAACAATATGTGCTTATGTTAAAAGCCTGAATCGAAGAACGAGAGGACAAGTGCAGACCTGTAAAGAGGGGGGTAACATGCGAGAGAATAGTTGTGGATATCGCAGGACCGTTTCCCGAGTCTTAATGGGATAATGGGTATACACTCATTGTGTCTGATTACTTCAGTAAGTGGCCAAAAGTAAACCCGATTCGCAACCAGGAGGCAACTAGCGTAGTGGAGCAAATCGTGTCACAGTGGAGTTGTAGGTATAGCGTGAAGTGCATTCATTTCAAGGCCGAAACTTCGAGTCACAAGTTTTTGACGAACTGTGTGAGCTGCTGGCAATGCGGAAAATAAGGACAATAGCTCTTCACCTCCAGTTAGATGGAATGGTCGAACGCTTCAACGACACGCTCAATAAACATTTGGTTAAGATGATTGGCGAACATCAGAGCGGTTGGGATTGACGCTTTCCATTGTTTTTTATGGCGTATCGAACTGAAGAACATGCATCGCTTACATGCTGGTGTGAAGTTCGGAGCAGGACCGCAGCAGTCTCGAACTGTTTCGGAGTACACAATTGAAATGCGGTAGTAAATCGAGTCGACTACATCAAGAAGACCACATATGGACCACATGTGGCTGTATAACCCTCAACGTCGAAAAGGCAGATCTGCAAAGTTACAGCTGAATTTGGACGGGCCCTATCTGCTCTTACAGCTTCCGTCAAGCAATGGAAGCTCCAAGAGAAAAAATCAAAATTGTGGATCTGGACCGCCCTATATTATCACCAGAAAGACATTGAGACGGCTGATGGGACATCTGTTCGGAGTGAAAAATATAAGGTGGGGGAAGTGTTACGCGTTTGAATAATTTTACGCGCCACTTTGGATGCTAAAATTAAAAAAAAAAACAATAAAAACCAAAACAACTAAAAATACAAAGATTATTCTCGAAGACAATGTAGTGCAAATGATTTAACGCGTGAAATCGAGAACGATCTACATGGAAGGTCTGAGAAAGTTCCGGATTGGCTCGATACAAGCATATAAGCGGCTACAGAAGGAGAAGCCACATTAAGAGCATGAGATAGTCATCTACGTATTGAAGGTCCTGATATTTGTGGTCAGCTTCGACCCGTCATTTTGTGGTGTAGATTTTGAAAGGATGGGGGACTTTAAAGATGGATCTGTAGGATTACTTTGATAGCCTCTGCCCTATCCATTTCAGTAGTTTGTCAATATTAGATTTAGCTGCTGTATAGATACCAGAGCCAGTGTACTTGGATCCTAGATATGTTGAAGTTCAGCAGGTTTACTGAATGGTGATCAAGATCAACTTTTCTATAGGAGTAGATGATGTCAATTATGATTGTGATAAATTGGAGGAAATCACTGAGATGAATATACCCCATCTGCTAAACAAGATCAAAAATAAGAAAAACGCACAATAAGATACGTCCAGAAATCCTTAATGAGAAATACTTTCGTCTGACACCATCATAAAACATCTTTCGCTCAGTAGAGCGCGAAACTTTTACAGGCCTTCGAAGCTATTCAAAATGTTAACTAGTCTGCAAAATAAAATAGGGACACTAACTATTGAGAATAAGAAAATTGATTGCTACAATCGCAACCTTAAAAGAATGGATGAGCCCCCACAATAATGATAGCATCATTTCATTGAAATCATTGAAAACATTGTTGAAAGCACATGATTTCACATAATCCGACGGCTAGCACATGATTTCAACGAAATCACGAATATTGTTTGTATTCGGAACATTCCGTCGTTACTCATTTCCGTCGTCACTTTCTTTGATTTGTCCACAGACTCGTTTGAGTTTTGTCGGTTTCCAGTGTCCTTATTTATATGTTCGTTGTTTATGCAAGCAAGTAGGATCCGTGATCTTTTTATTCAAGGGACTTTATGATTTTGCTTCGGACTACTTCGGGCGCTACTTTTGCTTTTTATAGAGCAGTTTAAGGTACTCGAAAATTATGTCCGAATAAGTACCTGTTTGTTCGTTGCTGATGCATCGGTCAATTTTTGTTTGTTCATATGTTTCCATGTTTTCTAATGCGTTCAATCGTCGTCCTTTATGCTGTACATGTAGTAATTCCACTGTTTCCTTGATGCGGGTCGGTATACAATTGTTGTTAATCATGTTTTTCGCAAAGTTGGACTCAGTTGTTTTGCCGGTTTGCGTATCCTTTTGTTGTAATCCCTTTTGTCCTCGCGAAATCTTGTCCTTATTTTACGTGCTGATTGACCGGTGTAGCTTTGTTGGCACGTACAAGTTCATTTATAAACACTCTGTTTGTCCAGCGGGTCCTCTTTGTTTATGTTTCTTCCTAGTATTTGTCCCAAATTAAGCCTTGTTTAGGATGCCGTGTTTATGTTGTATTTCTCGAACAACTTCGCTAATTTTAAGTAGATTTTCCGTGTATGTTGATGTTTCCAAGCTTCCTTGTCTCATTGTCCTTCTTTTCTGTGCATTTTTAGGTCTTTCACCAGGTCTTTCTTGTATACATTGTTTTCTGCTATCGTGTATATCGTGTTTAACTCCTTGCTGTCAGCTTGGTCTGTTAGGGGTGTCGAATTCAGTTATGTTGTTAATTGCGTTATTGCTGCGTTTTCTATGTTGTTGTGGATGGTTCGACGAGTTGTGTATGTTTATGTACCAATGACAATGGAATGATTGAATTTCTACGAATGAAAATACAGAGCACTAGCAAACATGGGACAATAAAGACAATATCTCCTTTGTGCTGCAATAAAAAGTTCTAAAAAGTAATTAACTTCAATCCTAACGGAAGGGGAATCACCCAAAATATTTCGGATCAAATGTTAAGCGTACGCGAGCCGCCTTACTCGACAACGAGGTGTCGCTGTCGTAGGCAAAAGGATTCACATTATCAAACTGTGACTTTGACAGTTGATATTCTCTCAGCTTGGCTCTTTGGTCTGCGAGTTGTTTACAAGATTTTTCGCAGTCGCGTTCTGTGCTTCCGCATCTGAATAAAACGATCAAAATGCCCACGAAACGCCTAAAAACTACGTAGTTTTCCATCGATGAACTACACCGACGTACGGCCTGACGTTTTCCATTTGATATTTCAGTAAAATACGCCTAAGATTAACCTCAACGCGTCGCCTGTAATTTCTGGCCGGGGTCAGCTCAGTTGTTAGTCGCGTTCCTCGCTGAATGGCCTTTTCCTTGTTCTCGTTTCGCACGCTCGTGTCAAGGCCACTCTCCATCTGCTCAAGACGTGATCGGCGGAGCCGGCAGCCAAGGTGCAGTGGACATGACGACGGCTATGGGGAACGGCAGTTTCTACAACGAAACCTCGTCCGATGAATTCTCGTCGGACAGCAGCAGCGGCGCGGACGACGGTACCAGCAGCGAAGACGAAAGCTCCGTGAAGTTGACGTCGCCTTACAAGAGTCCTCGCCGAAGTTCGGCCGGCCGAGGCCAAGAGGATGGAGCCGATAGCCGTGATGGGTCCGAGGAGAGGAATCAGAATATTTTCAGCAAATTGTTCAACAGAGAGGTTGGTAAATCATTCGATCCTGATCGGAATGTTGGTTAGTTGCAACTAATTCTTCCGTCCAAACTTAGAGCTCGGGATATTTTCACAGCCAGCTGACTGGGAAGTCGCATCAGCAAGCATTTAGAAAAGTGCCAACTAGGCTTAGTTTTTGCCTTAAGGATATCGTCCCCTATTGCTATTTGCAAGGGTAAGTTCAACGTACACCGCTCCTACGCCCAACCAATTCCAACCTGAATCCTTTCACTTGCAGCCACATGTTCATGGGACTGACGGTTTGCGGCCAATTCTTGATCAGTTACAAAGTTTGTTACGACGAAAATTCACTAGTTAGCGAATATAACTTTAGTACACATTACAAATACACGTAAGTATCCTCGTTGGGATGAGTTTGGGCAGAATAAATTTCAAGCAATTTCTTGTGTCCTTGTTCAGATTATATTTTTGGATCTATCGTCCACATCAGCCGCTGGGAAAGTACTACAAACTTTGCCTGTTCGACGATCACGGTGTTGACAACTTGAAGACGGTCACGATCACGCAGTGGCTGTCGAATCCGCGTGTCCTTGTTGTTCACGGTGCATCGGAATATGAAAACGAAGATTCCTACCTAACAATCGTACGAGTTCCTAAATTGGGTTGTCTGGACTGCAAGGAATTGCGGGAAATTGATGCAGACGGATGTAAGTGAAATGTGTTTGATTATGTATGTTGCGTGCGTTAGATGCACGTCCTTTTGTTGAAACTTAATGTCCTCGCTCAAAGACATTCGAAATTGTTTATTTAACACTACACACTTTATATCATATCATACATTGTCATTTCATATTTTAAACACAAATGTTTTGTTTTTAAATTAGCACCGGGTTGAAACCAGTGAGTAACTGGTCCTGGTAGCTGTGGCATTGGTCAGGATTTGGCAATTTATTTATTGTCCCAGTTTTAGGTTAGTCGGTATGGCACTGTTGTGAAGTTACTGTGGTAAGCGCAGGGATAAATGATATGTTGTATTCAGGATGATTTGGTTTCTACATTTTCAAATCTTCTGCAATAAATGCTTCAAAGTTTTCAAAGTCGAAGCAGCTTGTTATCATCATCGACAATCAAGTCTTAATATTTTTAAATTGGTGAAAGAAATTGTATTCTACCCTGATCCTGTGCAATTCTGCGCAAAGAAACAAAAGGTGACCTGGTGAGTCTGTGTTGTTGCAACATGTGCAGTTGTCTTCATTACTTTTTTTGCTTTAGAAGAGCCTGAGTTAATTGCAAGCTCTGTTGATCTCAGAAGTTTTGGTAGATCAATTTTTCCATTTTCACTTAGAACTTATAAGTGATTTATACCCTTGCTAAGCTAAGTCAGCGAAGACTCATGGGTGCGGAAGTTCTGATCAAACATTTCGAGTACCTCGATAGTGAATTTAATATTTATAAAGAAAGGTGGAAAGAGCTTAAGCTGGTTTCGAACACGGGTCCCTGCTGCTTCTCATTAGGTGCCAACTCACAGGCCGGGACGCAGCTCTGTTCAGCTCAGAGCTCAGATCAGCTCTGTTGATCATAAGTCTATTAATAGTTTTAATAGTGTTTTTGGGGTATATTACTGTTGCGACACCAAGGTTTACTGTTGTTGCTGAGCTGATGTGCCTCTTTCCAGATGCAAGGGGCGTAATTGCTAGTTTTTGCTCCCATATTTGTCTGCCATTGTTCTTAGCCATCTTCCTTGATGAAATTCTTCTTTCTATCTCATCTAGTTCAAAATGCACTTCAGTTGCTCTGTGACTTATTCTGACTTCATTGGTTTGTATCTAAGCTATATCGAGTGGTTTGATACCCATGTGTCCTGGGGTCCAGATCATTCTGGAAGGTTATCTCTGGGTATTTGTTTATGGTATCCCATATACGTACGGTATCTCGTATCGGTAACGTATGATATTCCATACGTTACTTTTTTCCAAGTTGTAATCTATTTTTCGGGAGTGGTTCAAATACAACTGGAAATTTGGTAGTACAAAATTTTATTATTCAATTACAACGCTACGAATTTTTTCAGGTTTTCTAGGTAGTCTTCCTCACAACGTATTCATTTTTGCCACCCCTCAGAATGCTTTCGTATGTTTTTTTTTCTTAAAAATCTCGCGGCTTTTCACGTAGGAAATGATTCAATTTCATCATTACTTCCGAAACGTTGTCCGCTGAGTGCCTCCTTCAATGAAACAAATAAATAATAATCACAGTATCTAAGTCTGGACTGTATAGAGGATGTTCTCCCTCTGTGTCTCCCATCGCAATTCGTTCAATGTTTCAATTTTAAGCCGAGCTGTATGCGGTCGGGCGTTGTCTTGCAGCAACATGGCACTACGGATTGGAATATCGCGGAGTTTCGATTTTTAGGCAGGCTCTGCGTTAATTTTTAGAAGGCTACTGTAATACTGCGTGATTATAGTTCACATTTGTGTGAAAAACTCAAGCGCGATTACCCCTGTTATGTCCCAAAACACGGTACTCATCACCTGCCCAGCTGTCAACGCGACCTTTGCTTTAACTGGCGCTTCCTTGTCTTTCTTCCTCCATTCCATAGATTCGCGTTTATTCTCCGGCGTATACTGGTGTACCCATTTCTCGCTGCTGGAGGCGCGTGAGATGCCCAATTTCTCAGCTCTACCGCGAACATTACTGCGTCGATCACCCAAAATGCGTTTTTCAACAGCGCTTACGTTTTCATCGATGCCAATGGTCCTAGGGCAACTATCGTCGGAGTAATGCTGAAAACAGTTGACAATTGGAATCGCGTGGCGCATTATGCTCGGGCAGTGCTGATATTGAAAAAAGTTTTATTGGAGCGCTGGGAGGCATCGGGGATGGATGGATCTCTTTTCTAGCACTTCCTTCCTCTCCCGTCCTTCCCTTTAGAGAAGAGATTCCCATAATCCGAAGGCGCCTCTAGGCGTAGGAACACGAGGCCTAGCCCCAAGTAATGTGTCGAACGGTTCCAGGCTAGGTTCTCAGGTTGACAGGGGAGGTTTTTAGTGGGTAGTCCAAAAGCATTTTGTATCTGGGAGTCCCACACTCAGGGCGTAAACAGCCTTCACCTCCCTACCACAAAAAAAAATGGTCCTAGGGCAACGCGCATGTGGCAAGTTCGTCACCAATTCTCGTCCTTTTCGGGAAGCAAAACACCATTCATACCCTTGGGTCTTAGAGAGGCGCTCATCCCTGAACAGTTCGAATATTTCGATAAATTACCGCTGATTTTAGATTATCTTTTAACAAAAAACGAATAATAATGCGTTCCGCAACAGTCACTGGTACATTCTTTTTTCTCATGGCTATAACTGCGCTTAGAATTGAAGTTAAGTGGTTCCAGCTGTTCTCCACGTTTTGTCCCTTTTATTTGAACTGCCCTCGTATTAATTGTATTGTTTCCGCCTGTTAAAGTTACAAAAGTTTTGCGATCCTGAATTTGCTATTTTTTACGGCTGCTAGTGTTGCCTATAGTTCTGCTTCGGTTTTGGTTACCAAACGTGTCGGTAGGTTTATTAAGGCATCTGACGATATCTCCTAGATTCAGGGCGTGATATATGAAAATAAATATTTACTTTTCATTGATCCTGATCGTTTCCGAAATCCCGATTAACGATTGTTCACTTTATTTTATCCATGTTGATCATTTTTTTTTTTTCCTCCATGAACACAGAATATTTGGGACTTAGCCTCTCTCTCCAATTTTGAGGAAAGGCATGGTTTTTCTCTGGCTTGGGTATTGCTGTTATCATAGCCGATTTCCATGTTTAGAGGAACCTACTAGAAAATTTCGTTGATTGAGCCAATTCGGTATTGTGTTGCTTAGTATATCGGTTCCGGGTGCTTTTCGTTTGTTTAGTCTCTGTATTAGGTCTTTTGTTTCTTGTACGTCTAATGACCGCATCTTATCATCACATCATCAAATTTTGTGGTGAGCTGATTTAAATTCTCCTCGACGAGGTTCTCCTCCCACTATGTGAAATTGTAGCTCCAGCATGCATGCAAACGCTTCTGCGTTTTGGAATTTGTCATACTTTATACCGTTTGCACCGATTTTCGGTGGCACAACTTTCTTATTCGATATTCGGAAGTATTTGGTTATCCACAAGTAGGCATTCTCGCCAGGATCAAGACTCTGCACAAGACTGCTATTGTTCATTGCGAAACTGATGAATACGATCTGGGTTTTCGTTTATCAATCGATTAGCTTTCGTTCGTAGTCCTGGATTACTCATGGTTCAGGCTCTTTTCCAACATTGATCATTCCTCTGTATCTACTTGGCAGGGGTTATCTTTCTCTTTCGCATTTTTCGCTTTTTCTCTCTTGCCTGCTGAATCGTTAATGTTTCTATAGTTTTTTGCAACGTTATCGGCAGTTTTTACTCCTTGGCTGCAAGTTTCATAATTCAGATGGTCATAGAAAGTTTCAGGTCCGGCATCATCCTGAAGGGGGGGGGGGGGTCAAAAAGAAGCTACCGTGGCGAACTTCTAGGACAATAGGGTGGCTGCGTCTGCGTTTTCACATTGAATTGACTTTAAACTTGTGACAGTGACAATGTGCATTTTCATGATGGATCTCCCAGTCGTCCTCTTTCTTCTCCTGTCGAGTGCGACGAAATTGATCACTCAAACTGGTCATTCCAAGTTTGTCGGGCAGGCATAACCTGTCGATTTTAGTGGGAATTCTAGCGGCTACACTTGTTAGATTCTACGTAGGCTGCTATATATATTTCTGGCCTAGGCAACACTAAGTGTTGCCAGGTGCAATCTGACATTTCCATTGGAAAGTTTGACATGTTTAAGCATAAACGTACTCAGAACGTTTCGACGTACGACTATCATTTGTGTTGTTTACAGTGACTTGAAAAAATCAATTTGGCAAAAAATGGAAATAACTCGTGAACATTTTCGTGCGATCATTTTTCACAACTTTCGACGTGGATTATCACGACAAGAGTGCATCGATGAACTTAAATCTTTGTATGGCTATGAAGCACCATCCTATAGCACTGTGAAAAACTGGTACAACGAATTCAATCGTGGCCGACGCTCGCTCAAAGACGAATTTTGTGAAGGACGTCCAAAAACAGCTGTTGTACCAGAAAACATCGATGCCGTGCGTGAAATGATAATGCAAGATCGTCATGTGACATACCGTGAGATAGAGGCATCCTTAGGCATTTCTCCCACCAGTATACATTCGATATTGCATGAACACCTGGCCGTAAAAAAGGTTTGCTCTCATTGGATCCCGCACAATTTGACAATCGCTCAAAAAATGGCTCGTGTGGATTGGTGTAAGGAAATGCTGAAAAAATACAATCGCGGTGCTTCAAAAGACGTTTACAAGATCTTCACAGGTGCCGAATCATGGATATATGCGTATGAACCCGAAACAAAGCAGCAATCAACCGTGTGGGTCTTCCAAAACGAGGCCAATCCAACAAAAGTTGCTCGCGTACGAAGCACTGCAAAGCAAATGATCGCTTGTTTCTTCGGCCGAATGGGTCATCTGGCCACTGTTCCGCTTGAGCAACGTAGGACAATCAATTTTGAGTGGTACATGACCATTAGTTTGCCTGAAGTCTTCGGAGAAATTCGCAAAACGAACAAGAGAAGACGAATCATCCTCCATCATGACAATGCGAGCTCTCACACATCTCATCAAACACGTGATTATTTGAGCACTCAAAACATCGAATTGATGGGTCATCCGCCGTATAGCCCCCGATTTGGCCCCCAACGACTTCTTTTTATTCCCACACATTAAGAAAAAACTGCATGGTCAACGATTTTCGTCGCCAGAAGATGCTGTTGAAGCGTTCAAAACCCATGTTTTAGAGGTGTCTCAATTGGAGTGGAAAAAGTGCTTCGAAAATTGGTTTGAGCGCATGCAAAAGTGTATAGATCTTCATGGAGAATACTTTGAAAAACAATAAAACCATTTTAGATGATAAATATTCGCATTTTCATTATTAGGCCAGAAATATATATAACAGCCCTCGTACCACATGCTGTATACTTGCCACTAGCTTTGCAATTATCAGCTCTGAGGATATATTTAGGTGCTACAGCTAAACCTCGATCCATATAAATGGGCCGACACATTGAGCTACAGTCGATTAGGAATTTCAGGATGTCTGGTGGTGCATAAAGGTGACATTGTCGTTTACAGTGTCAGGAATAGCTGGTTCCGTATCTACCAGTATAAGAATAATTTCTTTAAAATTTCGGCAGTTGATTATGGGACCAGATAACATGAGTCTGTGCACTATATCACCTGCCATTAAGTCGTGTTGAATTCATTGATTCTTAGGGGGAAGAGGTGGTGAAAATAAATGACTGTTCACTGCCTCAAGAAAGACCAAAACATCTTCAAAAAGTGTACCGCTGTTTTTAGAAGTAAGTCTGTTGAATTATTGTATTTGTAAAAAAAACCATAGACAGCCACTTCTTACTTTGCCTTCCTTTGCCATATTTTCCACTTTATTAATTGCCCGATACTTGATCAGATAGCAATTGAGTCCAATTTAGAGGTTAGGATTGGTAAAGTTGGGAGTCGACTGAATTACCAGCAGCACAGTTTAAGTAGGCTTGTGGCTGTCTATTTCACATCTCGTAATCTACTTCCATTGTAGGAAACGATTCAGGTTGATGTCCTGATGGCTAAGACCAATTCAGGCAATTAATAAAGTGGAAAATATGGCAAAGAAAGTCAAAGTAAGAAGTGGCTGTCTACGGTTTTTTTTTTTTGGTATTTGGTATCTTTGTTATTGTGGTAAAGAAGTTCACTACAGAACTTGGGCTCTAAGGCCGGTTAGAGCCTCTTAATTTGAAGACCAAAGGAACATGAAATGTTGATCTGGTCAGAATCACGATTGTCCTTAATAATTTTCCCGCAAGTACCCCATCAGAACTCATCAGAAACTCATATTCAAATATATCGACCAGGACGTTAGCGACTAAAAATTGTTGTCGCAAAAGTAAACCTCCTAATGTTACTTGCTAGTGGATTTCTCCCTGTACAGGTGCAGTTTGACCTATATATACTGCTCATACAAAACAAACATTGCTAGATCCGGCCATAGTGTCGATTATAATTCACCATTTTCAACGTTAACAGTGCAACATTCACAGTGGACTTCTCCACGATCTTATTTTGGCACTTTGTTGGTTGTGATGAGGTCATTGAGGCTCCGTGCTAACCTCAGTCACATGTAACTGAATCTAAAATGCTTCTCGCCCCTTCTTTCATTGATTCATTTCTTATCAATAGCATGTTCTGCCGGCACATGCTGAACATTAGCTCGGTTTCTTTCGCAGCTTGGAGTCTCATTGCAAATATCCTTGCTCACCAAAATTCTAATATACAGGAGCACTTTCTTCCTTCTGCTAACTGCTTTCATTGCTTACAATCGGCTGTCATTGTTTGTTTTGCTATTTTGCCAACGACAGTGGCGCGTGAATTATTTGAACGCTTTAGAATATTGTTTTGGTCGTCGTTGGTATAAAGAACATTATTCGAACATTATTTGTGAGTTTCCATTTCACAAATACCTATATAAAAACTTATAATACTTTAAATCTTTTATTTTCGAAACCGATTTTCGATTGTAATCCTTCGGTCTAATTCGAACACCAATACAATTATTAATGTGTAAATTTGTCAAAACTTTCTTTACAGACATACGCTGTGATGCCTTATGCATAAAATGCAATCTAACTATTCACACTAAATACTCCACGACCGAATCCGATCCTCGTTTTAATCCTCATCTGAATCTAATTTGCCCCGAGCGAATAGTGTTGGTCGCGAATGGATTCGTTCATATGTTACATGTTGAATTGGAGGTGCAAAAACAACCACAACAATCGCCTCAACATCAACCCCAAGGTGTTAGTATACATCACCAGCAAGTGATAGCCATGACGACAAAATGCAGTGCACAAATGCAAACAACAACAGACGTAGGGATTGCAACTAACAATGCGATACAATCCCATCAACAAAACAATGAGAATAAGACTGTAGCTGTTAGTGAATCCGTTCAAATGGATTCAACAGCAAAATCCGGCCCGTTGCCAGCCCCCGCAAGCGCAGATACTGGTTGTGATAATAAAAATAATTTAGTGGCTCGAATAATAGCCGATTTCTCCGATATAGAGAACGATGTACAAACGCTGAATGATAAGAATCATCGTTGGACTGATAGCAAAACTCTTAATTATAACGAATTGATATTTACGTGTGGTTCCAGTAGTGTAGCCAACTCAAATACTAGCAATAGTAGCGGAAGTAGTGGGAAACCTGCCAACAATGCTCGTAGCCAATCAAAAGTCACGTTGCTCAATCATCAAGGACGCCGCAATCACAAGATCATCACTAAATCATACCGAAATTGTGTGACAACGGTGGATCTGCAATTCGGCGGGGGTATTTCGAGTACGGATAAATCAAATGCCTATGAATTTTCGGAGGACAACGAGAACTGCGAGAAAATCGGTACGTTTCGAAAACGTCGCCTGGCCGACAAGAAATACGCTTTCTCTGAAGATAATTCCGAGAATATAGTCCCATTTACAAAAGCGCGACTAACGACGCAAACGCCTCGTATTCATCGAACGTTTGCATCTAGTCATCATCATAGTACACATCCGGGAGCAGTTTTAGTGTCTGCTTCGTCGTCCCAATCATACGAGACAACAAGCCATTTGCATCGCGCGTCACCTAGCCAAGGATTTCGATCGCCGTGTGGCTCGCCCGTGGGCAGTAATAGATTGTTGCGTTCGCCTCCTGGTCGGACAATGCAAATATCCCCGCCACAGCAGCAACAACTTGCAGTAAAACCATTGAACTCGCTATCACCGCGCCAAATTGTTTTTCCTAAACGATCAGCTAACGATCGAGACAACTTTCTGTCGACGTCCCCGATCCTTTCTCCCCGGCGCGATGATCATTTCTTACAATTAGACGGCACCGAGAAACCAACATGTACAAAGAAATTCAAAAGACGATATGTCGAGGAGGATGATGCTGCTTCTGTTATAACAAGTGAAGAAGGTGAGTCAATTATTAGAGTACATTTTGACAGCGTTGTTAAGAAAACAGTTTTTAGGTTCTCAATAAGATCTCATTTTTCCGACTGAAGTTTTATATAAATTGTGTGAGAAAAAATTATCTTGAATTTTCTGGATTCTTATAGTAATAATTAGCGGCACATATTGGTATACATATTTTTGAACCACAAAATTTAATGACCAAAACTTGCTTGGATTCATAATCAATTTTCGCAGCAAGACCCCTTGGATATTGAGCAACATACTAACGAATGGCTCACGTTCAAAACAGTCTGTCCTAATGTTTTTGTCCGTCGTCTTTTCAGGGTGCAATAGAGTCGGGTTGACTTGTAGCCAATTGCAAAGTGTTTAATTTTACAGCTAGTCTCTCTGGTTTCCCTGCAGGAACCAATGAGGACTGATTACTGCTGATGGATTTAATTCGTTCGGCATATCCACTAAGAAAGTTGGCCTGTTACCTATGCCACATTTCTTCGTACTAAATTCCTATTTTTCTCTAAGATTTGTTCAGACCTCTTTTTGCTAGAATAAAGCCCAACAACTCGGCTCATCCTGTGGTAATATGCAAGCCTGGAGTCAAACTTGTTTCATAATTGCAAAAAGGTTCGTCTAACTCACTTTGCTGTTGCCGAGACGCGTTTCGGCTGTATGCAGCCATTTTCAGCTTTTCAAGTTTTCAGCTCGAACGAGCTTGAGTTGGTTGCATACAGCCGAAGCGCGTCTTCGTCAACAACAGGGAAGCATGGCCCGGCAGCAACAAAGCAATTTAATACTCAATTTAATACTTATTGCAATTTCACTATCTATCAATACTCTGAGTTTCTGCGTAACCATTAGCGAACATCCTTCTTGCATACAATAAAAAAGTGAAACGGCTCTGACAGTAGCCGCTGATTCGATTTTTCCTTACAATGTCAATTGAATAGGGGAATTTTTATGCGAGCCCCGTCGCAAATTCCCAAACGCTGAATACCTGCAAGGAATATTCAAATTGTCAACAGTGTTGTTTGACTTATTTTCTATTTCTTATTTTGATGTTCTGTAGGGGTTAGGTAAAATTTTAGTAACCTCGAAAAATAACAGCTATAAAACTTATGTGGACAGCCAGCAATTGTAAAACGCTTGCATTAAGCTTCGAGCTTAACCAAAACAGACCTTTTTATTTTAGTATATTTTCACTTAAATAACGCCAGGAGACGGATCATTTTTTTTTTAATAAATGAGCAATGTGCTAAACATTTAAACTGCGATATACCTGATGCAAGAATGCACTTCGGGCATAAAGAACGTCACTGCCTCTGCCTATCATAGATCGCAAACGTAACAATCATTATTCTCCTAGAAAAGTTGTCGTCCTACAAACGTGGGTATGTATTGCGGTTAGTCATGAAAATATTCGATCTTTTTCATCAATGAAGATTCGTTAGCATATCCTCCCGCGTCTTATCGGTTAGTTGAGATATATTACTATGTCGTAGCCCTTTGGTAAGATAACCCTTTTTCTGTTCCGAGCACATGTTCCTTTTCTTTTGCGACTGCTTTATTAGCCTTTGTCCAAACGAATCCGTTTGGGTCGCATTTTACCCTTTGCTTCGACGGTTAACAGACGGCTTCCATGAGAGCCACAACCGAATCCTTTCTTTAGGTTGGCGGTCATCACCAGAATTAGGTGGGAGCTCTTTCGCCTTGAACTTTAAATTGCGCTTAAACTTTATTTCTTCGTGTCGTCCTAATCACCAGGCAATCACCATTCCGCTTGCTTTCATGTTGCAGTTGCTAATGAACTGTATGCCCTGCTCCAACAGTGGGCCATAATGTCTCAACCTCTCGGGGCAGTTAGGACTTGGTGTCACCAAGGCAGCCATCCGGTCGCCGAAAAGTTGCACTTTTGATTTTTAAGTTCATATTTGTTTTGGCTAGTACTGAGCTCCGCAGCTCCATCTCTACTAGGTTAGACTCGTAGAGCCAATCGCAGTGGTCGCTGGAAGCCACTAGATTCATTCATCCAGCTAATGTAGTGTCTATTCTGGTTCAAGGCGAGTATCCTTCTAGGAGAATTAAAAACTGTCTAAAATGGCTTAATTACTTTGACAAAGAAATAAATGTGAATTCCGGATAGTGAATAAAGGAACACCGAAGTAAATTTCGTCTGAAATAAAACCAATTTACCTAGTAAAACCATCTTTTACTCGTACAAGGGATCCGGCTCAGTTTTAGACATTGCTCATAGTGACGGAAACGTAAATCTATCGGAGATTGTCGTCCTTCAAGCTCTCTCTTCTGCACATCTGCCCACGTTCTTCGAAATTGAATTTTCTTACTACTCCCAAAAGGCATTTGAAGACGTTCTCTTGTATAGTAAAGCAAACTGGCCAAAGTTCAGAAATGTCGTCAACAACTCCAGAATTTCGATTGAAAAAGTAGACGACGATATCAACCTATAAGAGGGAATTATTTGGAATGCTATAGATTGTAGTGTCCCGAAGGAAACCAAAATCTTCCAATAGTATTCAATTGTACGATGAGACGTTAAAACTAATCCAAAAAAGAAATACTTTGAGGCGAAAATGGCAAAGATTGAGAGACAGGTTTACAAAAGCTGGAGTAAACTGCCTTACATCTGCTATTTGATCAAAAATTTGGTTTCTTCGGAACAGCCAATGAAACTCTAAGCTTCATAACCTTAAATTGGGCTCTCAAAAATTTTGGAAACTGAATCGAAGGTTGAAAGAGAACCCAACGAGTAGACCGTACGCTTTAGAAGACGCGGTAGGTAGAAAACTACTCTAGCGAAGGCAAAGCAGAACTACGGACGAATAACTTCCTGAAACACCATTGTGTAACATCTGGTCACGCCAACGTAATCATAGACTCAATGGTGAATAATACTGGTTATTGCCTCCCCAAACCTCTTTCTGAGAGAGTTAAGTCCAGAGAAATAGCAAAGATGCTTCATAAGTTGAAACCCGATAAAGCTCTAGGTTTTGATCGAATTCCCAACAGACCGTTGAAAAATTATTCAATGCAATCTTCAATCTGTATTATTTTCCAGTAGGATGGAAGCATGCAGTAGTAATTCCTCTTCGAAAGTCTGGCAGAGACTCTTACTTGGGTACTAATTATAGGCCTATAAGCTTGTTACCGGCTCTGGGAAAACTTTTTAAAAATGTGATCCTGAGACGATTATCGGACTTTGTAGAAATTTACAATACCTTCTCGAATTTTCAAACTTGCTTTCGGAACAACAATTCATCAGACCTTCAGCTTTGTCGGGTATCGGGTGAAATAAAATCAGCACTTAGGCACAAACTCTCTTTTGGTATGGTTATGATAGATATTGAAAAAGCCTTCGATACTGTTTGGCACCGAGGTCTTCTATAAAAACTTCTTACTCTTGAGTTTCCACCCTAGTTGATCAATTTGATTGATTCCTTTCCTAACGACAGAACTTTCCACGTAAAAATATGTGAGTCCGAATCTAATCGTCTCAGTCATGTCTCAGCCCAACTGTATTCAACATTTTAACAGCGGATATGCCAGTGCTAACCAGCTGCTCAATAGCCACTTTTGTTAAAGATATCTGTATATATGCAGCATCCTCGGATCCGGATGAGATCATTAAAATTCTCGAAAAATTGCTCGAGAAAGTCTTTCAATATTTTATTACCCCCTCGTAATTTGTTCAATTGCCCGACAAGAGGGTTTAGAGGAATCCACCTCCGAGTTGGAGTTATTTGGGTCCCGGAAGCCCCGTCGGAGACGGGCTTGGGCTCCACTCCTCTACCCTAATAAGCGACCCCCAGCCCTTAGAGGAGATGGGCTGGCCTCGAAAGCCGGACACTCGCAGCCTCTGGTGGATCCTTTGCCACCACCACTCTTCAAACGCGTCTCTCGCGATAAATCTGCCGCGTGCCCAGTGTCGCGAGCTGTTTTCAACAAGAGTCTTAACTAAGTTGCTGGATTGAAAATTATTTAATTACTTAATTTATTAAATATTAATTATTAAGGGTAAAAAATACGGGTTTTAATTTTAACAATGAACAAGCTACTCCTTACTTATACCTAGGACTTACGCTAAATACAAGAAGTACGGCGGGAGCCCCCCAGACGACTCGTGCTCCTCGATGGATAAAAAGGCTCGTCGGACGGTAGTTCTCGTTGTTCTGCCCTCCTCGACGGATAGGAAAAAAAGAAGATCTCAGCTCCGGCCCGTCGGACTTTTATTCCTTTCGCCCAACGGTCGCCCGCTAAGATGAATGCCCGTTAAGGTGTTTGCCCGCTGAGGTGATCGCCCGCAAGAGGGAAATTCCCGGGTTTCGTACCCCGCACTTAGTGAAGCCGCAGACCCTTCCCAGAGCTTTTGCGGCGATGTTGTTGCTGCGGCGGGTGATACGGAACAAAATTCCCCCACAGCGCTTGATTGGCTGGCGAAATATCGCTGCTGGTTTCCTAGACTCCGCCTCGCCTTCGCTGGTCTTGGCGCACTGTACCACCGCTCCACTCGGTTGACAATCGCAGGTCTTCTCTTTTCGTCATCGCGAGCGTTACAGTTCTGATTATTAATATCATTTATCCTTCTTACCACTATCATAATTATTGTGATTTAATTATAAACACAATTAACAATTTTTCAACAGATAATTCATCATTAATAATAATATTTCTTTCGTGGAGAACAGCCTATTTCCTATAGATATCCTATGAACCTTATCATGATTTAATTATAAATACAATTAATAATTTTTCTACATACAATTCGTCATTAATAACATTTCATTCATAGAGAACAGCTCGCGGGATGAGCAATAACCCACCGTCAAATTAATTCATTCGCAAAAAAAAAAATTAGAGTTGCGTCGTGTCGGCTAGCGAGCTCACTGAGGAGAGGAGTCGACCCGTAACAATTTCCATCGATGACAAATCAAAATAAATATTGAAAAAAACCAAAACGATCTACCTCACTGAGAAAAGAAGAGCCAACAAACTTCCTGACCGATGCGTTAACTTTTTGGTGCCAATTATCACACATTTAGGCCTTGTCTTGGATAAAAAGTTAACATTCAGCGACCACATTGATTCCATCGGTGTGAAGATTCCGTACATCATTCGAGGATTCGAATCATTCGAACCAGAAATCTGTATTGAGTAATAAAAACAAAATCTTGTTGATCAAAACTGTCATACAGCTTATAATGTTATACGTAGCCCCAGCATGGACGTCCTATACAGCTTACATGATAAGCAAGCTATTGCAGATATTGCAAACCAGACGTCTCAAAATGGCTCTAAATAAACCGTCTTATTTCTTTACCCAGAGATTACATGCGTTGACTAATGTCCATCCTATAGGAGAACTTTCACTTCAAACACTTCAAAGAAGAGTAAAAGTTCTATCAAAAGCTCGTGCGTCCTCCAATGCTTTAGTTGCAGCTTTGAGCAATTCCGATTCCCTACAGCTTTTGCGCCTTCTAATTCTTATCAACACACACTATGCAAATTAAAATAAGGTTTAGGTTATTTTAGTGTAGCATAAGTTAAAGAAAAGTTAAAAAAAGGGTTTTTTTTTATTTGAATTTATACAATTATATTAAACTTTACTTTAGTTCTGCTTAACTATGTATTATAAGGCTGTAATGACTTCAAATGAGATCTCTTGATTAAGACTCCACTACTTTTGTGAAATATCACATTTGAATAAAGATTATTATTATTATTATTATTATTATTATTAAAATCAATTTTAAAAATTCTATTTCATAGTAATTCAATTGATGTAAATTTGCTGTTTCACAGATGATTGCATCTCGCCCGGCTATCACACGTCCCTGCCAATCGAAGTTCATGGATCCTGCTATTCTGATATGCAAATGATTTCCGAGACATCGTATCAGAAATTGAAATGTCCTACCGTCATTATTACTCAGCACTCATTCGATCTCGATACATTCACGTATCATGTGATAAGCAATTTGTGTCAAACCAATAATAAAACCTACGATGTGTTCTACGATTGGGCTTGTGAGTTGGTCAATGTGAGTATACACAACTTGCACTTTCACTATGCAAACACCAAAAAACAAAAATAGCAATAATAATAATAAAGATAAAACCAGACAAACTAAAAAGGCAACGTCGTACGAAATAAATTAAAATCAGGCTCCGGGCTTTGTTTATTTAATTTGATTTGGTTTGAAAACTACTAAAAATTTTTGTATTTCAGGTGTGTCCGCACAGCAATTCGATCTCGTGCATTCTCATGGCACACTTCACGGCGCGGGATCGGCTGCCGAACAGCAGTAAGAAATGCATAAACTGTTCACGCAACATTGATTGTGTATTTCATCGAAAACAATTCGAATGTCGGATATTTTTCACGTGGAATATGGAAACCGGAGTTTGGGATGTGCTAGACTACGGCCAACTAATGGAGGTGCCATCTTTGAATTTGAATATCAAAAGCAACGGCGGCAGCTTAACGAAAATCGCGAAAAATCTAGCGAGTGAGCTTATGGGCGAGCTGCAAACCACTCACAGTTTCGTCAGTAATTTAAATGTACTTGATTCGAATGTTGATAAATCTAAAGATAGTTTAGTGGATTTTAATAAATCGATTGAATTCTATCGAAAACGTACGAAATTGTCACGATTGCAGCATGAGATTGAATAGTTAAAATCAATTTGATTCTGCTTAGTAGCGTAGATCGTAAGTTTTGGATTTTGATAATGGAATCCTTTTGGGTTGGCGCGACGCGACGAGACAGCAGTGCACCACGGACAAAAAATGAAACATCGTATCTCTCTCTCTCTCTCTCTCTCTCTCTTTCACTCTCTAACGAACATTACTGAAAAAAGACTTTAACTTACTGGGAAAAACTTGTGATTTAGTTTTCATTTTAAGTTTAAAGTTTAAGGATAAATCGAAAATATTATTTTGTATCTTTCCAATACGCTTTTGAAACGAGTTCTTCATATGTCGACTCGCAATTCTACTGTAACCCATTTTTAAGGAGTGAGACATTTTCTGAAAAGATTGAAATAAATTAGTTTTAACTGGAATCCAGTTGTTTTCATTGTTATTGTTAATTCAAACGGAATGACCCTATGTAGCACTTACATGAAATTCTAGGTTTATTGCAGAATCCTATCTACATTCGAGATAAAAGTGAAGAGGATCATTACCAAGCAAAATTGAAAGGAGTATGCTGACTTCCTCTTCTTTTTATTTGAGAATGTTGATATATTTTCCGCACATTTCGCGATATTGTCTACTTCGAAAGTGTGATCCACAACAGGTTTAATGAAATGAAATTCTGAAAATTGAATTCCAACATAAAAGTTGCGTTTTATTGGCAATCCATACATTATTTAAAACGAGTTAAGGAGTGATGAAGTCAACTAAGAATTAGCCTTGGTATACGGATAAAGATTTGTATCACGGATTAGCATTTTTATTATCGCGAAGACAAGGAACGATCGTTCCGTATTCTCTCAGGTGGATGCCATTTTCAAGGGCACTAGCATTATTCGAATGGCAAAACATTAACGGAGGATTCACATTCAGGTTCATTTCACTCATGAGCGTGAAGATAATAAAAGTAAATGCTATAGCCAAGAATAGAATTTTTTTTTGTGACGAAAAAAAATGTATAAGACAAAAGTACATCTGGTTGTACGATACGTTCAGCTCGAGATCATTCATATGTTTGATTCAGGATGATAATGTCGTCGTTTGCGGTTTTAATTACGCCTTGCCATTATTTTTAATTGTCTAGAAAATGCATTTTAAAGCAAATTCAAAAGAACTCTTAAATGTAGCCCGAAAAGGCTTCCACTCAACTTGAAGTTTTTATGGCAAACATTTTAAATGCTTTGAAAACCGAACCCTTACCTTATCTGTTCAACAGATTTCTCTTTCGTCTCATAAAACGAAATCCTAGATCCCGCATATTAACTGGAAACGCAAACCACAGTAAAGTGCTTAATTATAAACTTGCGACCATAAAAACTGCTTACAAAAATTATTGGAAAATTACATGTATCTGGTATCCTGTTTTTAAGGGCGAACACCACTCTAGAGCTGCGAAAAAAATCTTTTATTTTATTTTTTTTAGAAACGAATCAGGTTCCTACGAGTTCAGGGTTGAACTAAACACATATTGAAGTTTGAAACACAAGCTGAAGTGTCAAAAACCAGTCGGGAAAAACTTAGTTATTATTTTTTCAAAACAAAATGAGATCCGCTAGAGCAAATTTTCTCCTTTGGATTTTTTATTTACTTCCCCGTTTTAAAAAATATTCTTCATAAATCAAATAAGAGGTAAGTACTTCACTAGATGATTGGGAAGCTAAAAGTTTCATAGTGATCTGTCGAGTAGTTTCCGAGCAGCGTTTTGGCCCCTCTCAAAAAGTGGTTTTGAGAACAACTCGTTTAAAATTATGCAAGTAACTAAATCTTTAAGGCAGTGAACCCATGTGATAGCCCGTATTTTTCGTTTTTTGGGTTTGGCTTTTATGAATTTATGAATATGAATAAATATATCTTTATTTATTCATATTCCAGCAATAATTCAAAATTTCCTAATATCAAACTAAACTATTGACTAAAATTTTATCACGATATGAGTTACAGCAGTGCAAAAGGGCCAATGTCCTTCAAAAGCTTGAAAACGGTCTCCAAGATTGCAGGAGTGCAAAAAACCAAGTGGCGTATCAATTAGTAAAACGGTGGCTATCGAATGAATTAGAAAACAATCTTGAAAACTGAATAATTGACATACTTTTGAACATAAATATTCAAATTTTAAAATTTGCTTTTGCTTTTGGCTTTGGGTATGCTTTTGGTCTTAAATAAAAATCCGGTGGGAATTTTTGCATTATTTTAGCTTAATCGATGGCCGTATGTGTTCCTATTGATTATTACCGATGTACCAATGGTTCTCAATGATGTTTCAAAGCTATTAGTCAAATCGTTTTTAAGAAATCGTGCAGACGAGTGAGAAAAACGTCGTTTTAAATAAGACGACATAAGACAATTTACTCGGCTGTAAATGCCTGACCCAAAGAGTACTCCTTCTGCTTGCTCTTGGACGTCTCTTAACGCTGCATGAGTTACGTCACTACATAATCACCATAAGCGACCGACAAACCCTCATTAAGCAATAAAATAAATGTGTGCACGTAGATGAAACATTTTATCCTTGTAAACCATAAAATGTTTCAAATAACATATTGAGCATTTGTAAATCATAAAATGTTTCAAATAAAACCATATAATGTTTCAAATAACACATCATTGAACCTATGTAAATCTTTTAATATAAAATATTCAAATTAGCATTAAGCAATAAAACGAAAATATATGTAAATTTATGTATAAATAGTATGTAAAAATCGTTTGTAACGTTATTTGTTAGAATAAAGAACTTTAACACAAGGCAAACGTCATTGGCGCAGTCGACGTTCGAACCATAGGCTTGGATAAATGTAAGCTTTTCTCGAAGAAGCTATAAAGGTGGCGTGGATACAGGACCTTTTAGAGGCCCTGCCTAGCATCAAAAAACATGAACAGGGAAAAGAACAAATAAAAGAACCACTTGGGGAAGGAACAGAAGAATCACAACAAAGGAGCATAATGGACTACAAAACGGTCAGCATATATTTGAACTCCATCCCATCATTCGCAGGTGATCAATCAGACCTTCATCCGTTCATCAATGCCATCGATGCAATACAACCAGGGATACAGGAGCTCTCAAAAGCGCAAAAAAACTTGGTGGCGTATCAAATCATCGGGAAGCTGGTAGGAAAGCCGAAAGAAATCATCAACGCTCTTCCTAATACAAGCTGGGAAACAATCAAATCAACACTGGTAACACATTTTGACGAGCCTGAGACGGAAGCTCGACTCATGGAACGAATCCTAGGAGCTAAATTTGCCTATTCGGTACTAGTGAATTCAGGTTATCTATACTTTGGTGCTAAACGGTATAAAGAAAACACGCGGTATCAACACGGTCCTTTTCAAAATCCGCGTAGAGATAACTATCGAGTTAACGATAATCAAACCAACCAATTGCCAGTTCAATTAGTGCCTCAGTCTAATTCTGTCAATCAAAGACAAAATTCTAGAACCATAACTCACAATTATCAAAGAAATGATCTTCATCTTCCTTCTGATGTATCCATAAATACCGCTACAACCTCGGGTTCATCGTTGTTTGTTGGGAATGGAAATTTTCCGTTACCAGCCTCGGACTACCTATTCTTCGATTAACTATCGAAGGTAAGATACTTCGTTGTCTCATAGATACAGGAAGTACGCATTGTATCATGAATATTAAGTATGTAAGCCCAAAAAGACAGTATAAATTATCACAACCATTGATTATCAATTCTGTTTCTGGAACCAAGGAAATCAATTTTGGTTTCGACACCCCCTTTCCTTCGGAATTTCATACAAACCATCGAATCGGATGGAAATTGATGGATCTCGCATCCAACTCGTTTCCTAGGTACGAAAGCGAGTATTGACTTTAATCTAAAAACTCTAACGATCAACAATATTTCATTACCTTTCAATGCCGAGCATGGCGAACTATATGTGTATAATGTATTAGCTGCTCAATGTGAAAACATACTAGAAACAGCACGACATACTCAGAAAAAGGAAATTTCTGAAAAAATACCAATCGACAAACAACTTCAAGAAGAAAAGTAAAAGAAGAGCAAGATCTTATCGATCGTATTAAAACTGAATTTGCTGATATTCCATACAATGAATATGAGAAATTAACATTTACACATGAAGTCAAGCACGAACTGAAACTGGGAACTGATAACCCAATATACCAACCAAATTACATATACCCATACTCTTTAAAACCATTTGTTAAACAACAAATCCAAGAAGATTTGGCACAAGGTATTATACAGCCATCGAAATCTCCTTACAACTCTCCTATTTGGGTAGTTCCAAAAAAAAGGGAAACATCGGTTAGTGATTGACTACCGGAAGATAAATAATATAACGATTGGGGACAAATACCCGATTCCACAAATTGATGATGTCCTTGGGCAACTGGGACATGCCAATTATTTCACAAGCATTGATCTGGCTAAAGGATTTCACCAGATTGAAGTGAAACCAGAAGATCATCATAAGACAGCATTCTCTACCCACGAAGGTCATTTTGAGTTTACTCGAATGCCATTCGGGCTGAAAAATGCCCCGGCAACCTTTCAGAGGTTAATGAATTCAGTGTTCGCGAAATAAATCAATAAATTCTGTGTTGTATACATGGACGACGTTCTTGTATATAGTACCACCCTAGAAGAACATGAAGTTGCACTTCGCAAAATATTCTCCACTTTACGTAAAGCAAATTTAAAAATTGAAATAGCAAAAACACACTTCCTTAAAAAATCAACTGAGTTCTTAGGACATATAATAACAAAAGACGGTATCAAACCCAATCCTAAGAAGTTAAACGCAATTGAGAAATTTCCATTGCCTACTACTCAGAAGCAAATAAAATCTTTTTTAGGCTTAGCTGGATTTTATCGCAAGTTTATCAAAGATTTTCCCAGAATAGCTCATCTCATGACAAAATATCTGAAGAAAGATATTAAAATAAAAACGTCAGATGAAGAATACATTGAAGCCTTTAAAAAACTAAAATTATACATATCCAATCATCCAATACTACAATTTCCTGATTTCAACAAAATATTCACTGTCACAACAGACGCTTCAAACTTCGCAGTTGGAGCAGTCTTATCTCAGAAGCATAAACCCATAAGCTTTGCATCCAGAACTCTAAATGAAACGAAGATACGACATTCAACCATAGAGAAAGAGCTCTTAGCGATCATATTTGCATTAAAGTATTTTAGACCATATATATTCGGTCACAAATTTGAGTTAGTAACAGACCACAAACCTTTAACTTACCTTCAAAACTTAAAAGTTGACAATCCAAGGTTGCAGAGGTGGAAGCTGAAACTATTAGAGTATAACTTTACCATTAAACATGTTAAAGGAAAAGAAAATATTGTAGCAGATGCACTCTCTCGTATTGAGCTTCACGTTCATGAAGAAGCAGATTGCAATTCACTAGCAACGCAGCTTACAGCTACAGAAGATGATTACTATCTCTGAAAAACCACTGAATTGTTATAATGTACATATAATAGTTAAAACAGGCAAAAAAACACAGTCGGTTAAAAGAGAAAAGTTCAAAAGAAAGAAACGTTTAACATTTATATTTCAAAACTTCTCCGAAAAAGAAGCCAAATATATTCTCAATAATCATATGCCGCATACAGGCACCGCAGGAATCAAACTATCCGACAAACAAAATCTTTTAATATTACAAAAAGAATACGTTGAATGGAAACTGGCTCATAAGAAATCGACACTTGTCAATGCCGAAATTTTACTTCATGATTGCACCCTAAGCGAGATAGAAGAACTCATAGCCAAAACTCATAAACAGTCCAATCATATAGGCATTAATATAACTTACGGGGAAATACACACTAAATACTATTATCCTCGATTAAAAGAACTCGTTCAAGACTACATTAACTCCTGTGAGATCTGTCAGCAATCTAAATATGACAGGAATCCCTCAAAAGAGCCGTTCAAGGAAACAGTCACACATAAATCTATTCGCGAAATCTACCACATAGACATCTGGTTCAAAAAAATAAGAACAACCCTTTTATAACTTGCATTGATAAGTTCTCAAAATTCCTTACTGTTGCTCCACTTAAAAACAAGCAATGGGACACCATAGTTAACACACTTCGCGCAATGTTTAACAAAATCGGTAAACCAAAGCTACTGGTAACTGATAATGAAAGCGCAATTAATTCAGAGAAAACGAAAGATTGGTTTCTTAAAGAAAATATTAACTTCCATTTTACTCACCCTAATCATAAAACTGGGAATTCACATGTCGAAGTATCGCATTGCACATTAAACGAAAATATGTGAACATTCCTCATCAGACAAAAGGAGGAAAAGAATTTACTGTCTCTTAATCCAGTACAAGAGTGCGTTCAATATTACAACAATACGGTACATTCTGCTCATGGTGAAAAACCAGCAGATATATTCTTTAATGAAATAGATACTTCACATACAGTGCTGTGCAAAAGTCTTCGTACAGCACTGAAATAAAAGAAAGTTTTTAAATTTCAAAAAATGGAACAAAGATAGTTCAAATTATCCTTATATATTTACAAGCTATATAAAGACTAAAAGTAATTAAATAAAAAAAAAAAACAATATTTCAGCATTTATAATAAAATACAACAAAAAGTTCATTATAAGTACTCAAAAGTGCTGTGCAAAAATCTTCGTGCACTGCCTATGCTTTCCATAATAATGGAATCTAGTCCTATCAAAACATGTTTAATCTTTAAAAATCCGTTATCAATCCGGTATTTGTCTGCAAAATCCTTCATGCAATTTAGTTTAGTTTTCGCTATCTGCAAAGTTACTTCGCAAAATGCATACAAACGGAAAACGTAAAGAAACCAGTGTCTGTGTAAGAGAAATTATTATTAATTTGTATAAAGACGGCAAATCTATTAGTGAAATCTGAAAAACTGTAAAAAGAAGTCGTTCCACAGTTCAGTATATAATTAAGCGTTACACAGAAGAAGGTAGAATTCAAAATAAAGTGAGAAGTGGTCGACCTAAAAAGTTAACGGTGAGAGAGGAAGCTAGTGTAGTTCGTCAGGTAAAGACAAATCCTTTTGTAACATCACCAGAAATTGCAAATACACTTTAACGCGATTTCGGAAAGCACGCTGATCCATCAACAGTTCGCCGAGCTTTGTACCGTGCCGGCTATAACGCGCGGGTTCCTAGGAAGAAGCCATACATTCGTGCAGTGAATCGAGCCAAACGTGTTGAATTTGCGAAAATATATTTGAGTTCTGAAAATTCGTTCTGGGAAACTGTAATTTTCTCAGACGAATCTAAATTTAATATTTTCCAATCAGATGGGCGAAAATTAGTGTGGAGAAAAAGTGGAGAAGAAATGGAGGCGAAAAATCTGAAAGCAACTGTGAAGCATGGCGGCGGTAATGTTATGGTGTGGGGATGTATGTCGGCATCCGGAGTGGCGCGACTTGTATTTATTGATGAAAGAATGGATCAGTACCGTTATTTGTCAATTTTGATAGACAATTTGACGCAAAGTGCCAGTGAAATGGGTTTTCAAGGGAACTACTACTTTGAACAAGATCGAGATCCGAAACATACGGCATATATTGTGCGGCAATGGCTCGCATTAACTGTTCCCCATTTGTTGGATCTCCCATTTGTTGGATCCCCTGCTCAATCACCGGATCTCAATCCGATTGAGCATTTATGGGCCGAATTTGAAAAAAAATGTACGAAAATATGCCATATCCAACAAATCGGATTTGAAAAAAGCATTGATGACCGAGTGGGGAAAAATAACGGGAGAATTTACAAAAAAAATTAGTTCAGTCAATGCCCCGAAGATTAAGTGCTGTTATAAATGCAAAAGGATACCCTGCTAAGTACTAGATTTTAAGATTGAAAGAACTACTTTTTTCATTTTCTTATTGTAAGATTTTTGCACAGCAATTTTGAGTACTTATAATTAACTTTTTGTTGTATTTTATTATAAATGCTGAAATATTGTTTTTTGTTTATTTAATTACTTTTAGTATATATGTAGCTTGTAAGTATATAAGGATAATTTGAACTATCTTTGTTCCATTTTTTGAAATTTAAAAACTTTTTTTATTTCAATGCTGTACGAGGACTTTTGCACAGCACTGTATATATAACAAATTATTGACATATAAGCAAAAACTACTACAAAAAGCCAAAGCCAATAGAAAATACTCTTTGCTCGATAATAAATGGGTAAGGAATCCAAACCCTACAAAATTAGACCCTCGCTTCAAAAAAACTAATAAGAATTCAAAGATTCATCCTCAGAATAAAAAAAAACTAAGGCAAACCTCCTGTTTCAGGAATAGTGTTCCTCACACTTCTCGTAACAACTGCAATTGCGCAGAAAATACAAATTCAGCCTCTAACGCAGCAAAACAGTTACGTCACGAAGAAGATCGTTAGACCATTCGAGTCAACTTCCTTAAAAAGAAACATATTAATCCACAAAGAAATCTCAAAGTATAACATCAACGCTCTGACACTGACAAACATTATGTTAGACGTGATAGACGTGCTATTGAACAAAATAAAATTACCATTTTCATTGAAATATTTCTTAAAATCTATTGTTAGAATCAAGTTGATACCGCTACCGAATTCAAAGCAATTACAGATCCATTTTCAAACTTACGAATTCCTTGTACATAATGGCATTCAAGAAAGAAAAAAAAATATTTGTTTTTAAAATGTAATGTAAATGTAAAAATACTGTATATCATATCAGAAAACAGTAACCTTATGCTTACTATAACACATTGCGTAGTTAAAAGTACTTTTGAATTTACCTTAGAAGAAATTCGTTCATAGCGAATTTCGAATAAACCGAAAACAAAAACAGTCGAATTAAAACATACAGGAATTAAATGAATTAAAAGATTCAGGTACCCTCTTTAAAATAACCCTTCATACAACAGCAATTACTTTATGTATCATATCAATGGTAGTATTCTTATTTGGCAAGTATCAGAAGTCAACAAGGAAACTCCGTCAAATTCTCAAGATCACACCTTTGAAAACTGAGGACAGTTTCCATCTTAAGGTGGGAGGAGTTACTTCACTACATGATCACCATAAGCGACCGACAAACCCTCATTAAGCAATAAAATAAATGTGTGCACGTAGATGAACCATTTTATCCTTGTAAACCATAAAATGTTTCAAATAAAATATTGAGCATTTGTAAATCATAAAATGTTTCAAATAAAACCATAAAATGTTTCAAATAACACATCATTGAACCTATGTAAACCTTTTAAGATAAAATATTCAAATTAGCATTAAGCAATAAAACGAAAATATTTGTAAATTAATGTATAAATAGTATGTAAAAATCGGGCTAATGCTCAGTTCGTAACGTTATTTGTTAGAATAAAGAACTTTAACACAAGGCAAACGTAATTCATGCTCTGCTCTTGCTTCAATCATGGCTTGTTTAATACTTTCGCTCATGCTCCGCTCATACCGAGCAATGCGTGCATCGTTACGACGTTGCACGTAAGCATGTGGTTCGCAGCAAATCCCATCGTGGCCATTGTTTTGATAACTTCTTAATATCCCTCTTTAAAGATGATTAAAGCCCAACAACCTTTAATTTCAACAATCTTCGCATCAGAGTAGATGTTTCGGAGCGACAGTCAAGATCAAAGAGTCGAGAAATTAATTCGAGTTCTGCGTCTCTGCTCCTAAACATCAGGTCGGCAGGTCTTCTATTGATCAGTCTTCGAAGACAGGATTAATGGCTGCTTGAAATTCAGAGATGAAAGGGGACTTGTGATCGAACTGGCTGGTTTTACCCTTAGCTTCAGCTTGTCACCAGTTGCACCAGCTCTATTCGCCCTCTAGACAGTTTTGATGCTGTGGTATTTAATCTGACGGAATTTTCAAACTTCTTTCTTCATTTTTTCTAAAGAATCTGGATGCCGGTCATCGTTATAATGTTGATGATGATCTTTAAGTACGCCTTCAGTCAGCTTACCGACGCCTTTTCCACCAATTTGTTTGCTACTCTTTCTAACATTACGGAGTCGTGTCCTCATTCGTTTTTCCACATGCCTCGCGTATCCTTTTTGTTGAATCTTTCAATATTTTACTACAACAAAATTGAATCTCTTATTTATATTTATTTAATCCTTCCTGAGGATTCATTGCTGACAACACATCTGGTCGGTTTTGTTTACTTAGGTGTGCTTTTAAGTACAGTAATGCAGTGTCTGCATTTGATGGTTTTATTTGTTTTTTTTTATTACATGAATGTAAGAGATGAATAGCACATGTTAAGCAGACTTGCATAGCGTTGTTTAAATACCATTCCAATACTTTTTTTTTAAAGCTCAGGACTCTCCGTTTGGCTTAGCATTTAAAATTCCAGCAAAAGTTTTGCTATCTTCATCACGTAGGTACGTTCTTTACTTTTATACAATATGTTTTGGCTTTCCACCGATTTTAAAAACATTTGTGTAATGGCATTTATTTCCATCTTACCGGAGCTTCCAAATTGATTTACACTGCAATCATTTTGATGAGCTTCATGCCATATTTAGTAAGCTGCTGGATCAGTTTCTTTTTTGATCTTTCATAGATTACATCCACCACAAAACATTGAAAGACAATCGTCACCGCTGAACTCTTTTTAAACAGGAGAAATCGCATCAGTGATTTCTTTAGATAGCGGTGACAAACCGTGACATACATACACCGCTAACTATGCGAGCACGAACTCCTAATCTAACGGTATTCAGCCAAAATTAGTGGAATTGAGTTTGGATTGATGAGTTTGTTCTTATTGGGTTAAGTGGAGAGTAAAGAATAGAAGAACAATACCATTCTCAAACATTTTCGCGCAAGAGTGAACTGGAAATATAAATCGACAAGTAGTTTTTCTTTCTCTGGCTGAGGAAAGCCACCCAAGTCTGTTTACGCAATGCAAAAGGCGTTTCGCGAATTGAATACTCATTTTGACGATAAATCCTAATACTTCTATGGCTTGTTGTATAATCAACCCCTACATGATTACCAACTAAATACTGCTGAGCATGGCGGCCAAAGGTACAAACCATTACGGCACCATGAAGGTTTTTACGTTGACAACCAATAATTACTGCCATTCATACTTGTCAGCTATTAAGCTGTTGAAAATTTTTGCTTGGCAACTCTTTACCACATATATGATGTGTTATTCAGATTGTTCATCAGTTATGGGACTACCTTTATGTACGATGATGAAAGCTGTATATCTGATTGCCTTTGAAACGCCAAAGCTTAAATAAACGATAAATGTGTATATATGTGCAGTCTTTTTTGTCCTTAGAAGTTATAGTCCCTATAGGTACGTGGTTTAATTTGTCCACAAATAATTTTAAATTGAAAAAATTTCGTCGGGTAAACAAACAAATCCTTTCTATTTTTCCTTCACTTACAAGACTGGATAAAGCTATGCGTTGGGGTTCAATATATACTTACAAAATTTTTTAAATCGTATCTTCCCACCTAAAGGGTCGCTAAGACTTGATCGTAAATGAGTCATAGATATTCTTACCTAACTCAATGGGTCTTAGAGACACTTTTATGTTGCGATACTTTTCGCTAATTTCTTTCTAGGAACTCCACCAAGTGTGAGGCAAATGGTCTTATGTAACTCTATGTACTAAGGAATGTACTAAACTACGCATCGGTAAGCCTTAGAGCGCAAACTGGACGTTTACAGTAGGAAGAGTGAGGATTGATCAGCTGAGAATGCTATCACAGTATCATGACGATTGATGGAGGTCAATCCTGAAGTCTAAGGACGGGCTTGGAATGTTGGATCGTGACTGATGATGGATTCAGCATTATAAACCAATTGATCAGATGCCAGGTATTGTTTTTCACTATTGATACGGAGATGCTATTGAATGTAAATAAAGGATGTTTTTTTAGAGGTATAGAACTTTGGAATGGAATTAAATATGAATAAATTATTATTATAATTACCAGCCAATTGAAAACAATATCTTTGAAATATTATTTAGTATGATTTTTTGCACGTAGGCGCCTCGATTGGTGCGTAAAGAGTCCAAACCAGAAGTCCGATTTTCCATCACTCTAACTAATATTTGAGGCCTTATTTCACCAACAACGCGGTGCATGTTGTCTTTGCAAATGGTCAAGTGTCTTGAACTTGTTGGCATGGACGACTGATTTGAAATTACCCCACAAAAAATGTCCAGCAGAAAAAATGTCCAGAAGTACCTTGCATTACGAGGAGTCAATTTAGGAACGAGAAAGTCACTGATTGTGACTTTATAGCGGTCACAATTCATTGTAATGTTATTTCCGACAGCATTTTATAAGACATAGGAACCAAAGATTCCACCTACCCCTAAAGCACACCAAACAGTGATTTTCTCCGAATGCAAAGATGTTTGGACAACCGCTTATGGTTGCTCATTACTTCAAATGTGGCAGTTTTGTTTACTGATGTAGGCATTCAACGAGAAATCGGCCTTATCACTGAACAAGATTTTTTTACGAAATTCGGGATGTGCAATTCCAATTACTGATGTCGAGTGGACTCACTATGGTCTTCATCGATACAAGGCTCTACATCTGCTATGGTTTCTTCATTACGCACTGTAGGCATGTGGATTGAAACGTGATGTGATTAATTATTTTCCATCCATCAACATCAAATTTTAGAACTGTCAAAACTTAGTAATGAGGAGAAACTCGAAAGAGTGAAGGAGTAAAAGGGAAAGAAAGCAATTGTATTGTAGAAAGGTAGAAATTGGCGTTCGAATTGTAAAAGAAAGTGTCTGTGAAAATCCGCCAAAATCAAGAAAGATATTGTAACTGCAAGAAAGGTTACGCCGTTCCCGAATTGTCGAGAACAGGCTATTCGCTTTTGATTATCCAAAACTGTGAAATAAAGGACATCTGCAAAATACAAAACTGATTTATTTGATAAACTATTTGGCATCAAAGAAAAAACAAAACGTATTATCAGTGAGATTAAACGTGGTGCGGAAACGATTTATGGTTAATCAAATTAGTTGCTATGATGAACGATTATGTCAGCCATAAAATTGACGGAGCTCGCGATGAGATTCTCGAACAGAACCGTCTTGTTTTAAAATAAACTTACATAATTTGCAGACCTGCCTCAAGCGTCAGCCTATTCACTATAAAATGGCAAACCAAACTAACCATAAAACGCACGACAGTTGCCACACTTAAAGTTTTGCCACAATTAAAATCTAAAAAAAATTGTTAAAGAAAAAGGTGTATGCATAAGTTTTTTCCGAAAATACACAGCGTATAAATTTGGCATATATGCCATTTCGATCATCTGACATATAGCTATAAACACACACAAGTTGATTCCGCCAAAACAAGTGCGTTTATTTTATGTTGATAATCAATCATGTCGAATTTTGTACCTGAAAAAAAAAAGCATTTGTGGCACGCATTACTTTTTTTTCTTAACCAAAAGTAAAAGGCTGTTGGAAGTCATCGTTTCCTGGTTAAAATATATACTGGACACTCTTCATCAATTACAACAATTAAGACATAGTTTCGTCAGTTCAAAAGTGGTAATGAATGAATGAATAAGAAATGAATAAGATCAATAAACTCGGTACATAGGTTCCACATGATTTGAATGAACGTCAGATAGAAAATCGCAAAGTAACTTGTTGAAAGCAGCTATGGCGCCACGAAAGGAAATCATTTTCGCATCGAATTGTGACGGGTGGCGAAACATGGATTTGTTTTGATTTGAAATTGTGGCTATCACCTGGCGATGTTAGTCCTTCAATACCAAGGCCAAATCACTTCGGCAAGAAGACCATGCTCTGTGTCTGCTGGGACTAGAGTCGTAGTGAGTATTATGAACTCTTGATCCCGGTGAATCCCATTTATAAACAGCGCTTTCGTCAACAAATGATAAATGTAAAGCGCGCATTAAACAAAAAACGACAAGAACGGGCCGGAAGACATGGCAAAGTCGTACGCAGCGAAACTAGTGAAAGACACAGTGTAATCGCTTGGGTGGGACAACGATCTGCACTCACCGTACTCCCCAAACTTGGCGCCATTTGTATCACCTCTGCGCGCTTGCAGAGCAGGACTCCAGCGATTTGGAGAAAGTTGGGAAGTGGCTCGACAAATTTTTTTTTTGGGTTGGGGGGTGAAGGCAATTTACGCCCGGAGTGTGGGACTCCTAGTAGCGCATGCTACCAGACTACCCACTAAACACCCCCTCCCCCCTGTCAAGAGACTCTAGCCTGGAACCGTTTGACACATTACTTGGGGCTAGGCCTCTTTTTACTTCGCCCTAGGGCGCCGTCAGCGTAGAGAAATCTCCCCCCAACGGGAGGGGGCAGGATGGAGGAGGACTGCTGAAAAGGAGATCCCCTAGACTCCGCGCCCAAGGTTATCCATGGTACATTTTTGGCAGTAAGTATTGCCCGAGAGTAATGTGCCACACAGGTCCATTTGTCGAAACTTTTCAGCATTTCTCCGACCAGATTGTCTGGAGAAAGCTCTCCCATCACCTCCCACAAGTCCTGCCGTATCCTGTTCCACCTTCTATAATTGAAGAAGGTGTGACATGCGTCATCCCTTTCCCCGGGGCAGAAAATGCAGTCTGGGGACCGTGATTTACCAATCTTGTGCAAGTAAGACTGAAAATATCCATGCCCGCTAAGAATCTGGGTAAGGTAATAATCAGTCTCACCGTGCCTCCGATTTAGCCACGATCCCACGTCCCCTATAAGACGAGCAACCCAGCGGCCATTAGAGTCGTCTTCCCAGGACTGTTGCCACTCGAGTATTGTGCGCTGCCTCTCCTCTAGGTTGACAGCATATCTTGAGCCCTCCACTTTTTGGTCATAAATTCTCCGTCTCTCCGTAGCAAGCAGGGCGATGGGTATCACTCTTGCGATCACCAGGACTGCCGACTCAGAGACAGTGCGGTATGCAGATGCAACCCGCAAAGCTCCTCGTCTCTGTACCTGGGCCAAGCGCTTTCGGTACAGCTCCTTACTGAGAGCTCTGGCCCAAACCTCAGAGCCGTACAGTAGCACTGACTGTACAGCACTCATGAGAAGTCGGCGTTTGCTCGGTGTGGGCCCACCGATGTTGCACATTAGCCGACTTAGAGCTGAGACGCCTATCGCGGCCTTTTTCGCCGTTGTTTTGATCTGTTCCGAAAAGCTCATTTTCGAATCGATCAATAGTCCCAAATATTTTATTGCATGTTTAGACTCAACAGTCACATCTCCGATCTGCAAAGGAATTACCGTGGGAATTCTTTTCTTCGTGAGAATGACCACCTCGGTTTTCTCTAGTGCCAAACTGAACCCACGGGTGGTCATCCATTCCCTCACTTGACGCATTAGCATTCCCAGTCTGCGCTGCGCATGTTCGACTGTGCGCCCGTGCTGCTATATCATCTGCATAGCCGACTAAGCGCGACTCATCTGGCAGCTCAAGCCTCAATAGTCCGTCGTATGAGGCGTTCCACAAGTTTTGGTCCAGTATGGAGCCTTGCGCTACACCAGACGTTATCTCCATACTGCGCCGCCCATCTTGCGTATCATAGAGCAGACTGCGGTCCTTTAAGTCCCTCAAAATCCGCATCAGATACCCTGGCAATCGGAAAAAATTTTGCAATGTGGCAAGAATATCCGACCATCTGGCGGAGTTGAAGGCATTTCTGATGTCAAGCGTCACTAGCAAGACAACTCGTTTTTCTGTTTTGTGCGCTTCGGCTCGACGGACTGCATTCACGACTTCCATGATGGCATCGGAAGTGGATCGCCCTGCTCTAAAGCCATACTGCCGAGGAGATAGGTCCCCTGCAGCAGGAATTGCGTCAGTGAGTCTTCTCTTGATGAGCTTTTCGAACACTTTCCCGGCTATGTGCAGCATACAAAGCGGGCGGTATGTAGATGGCAGCCCCGGGTCCCCTTTTCCCTTGCTGATCAATGTGAACCTCGCCACCTTCCAGCGAGATGGGAATACACTTTCTCTAAGACAAGCGTTAAACACATTGAGTAGCAAATCAGGGCAAACGTGGAAAACCATTTGTAGCCCCTCGGTTGGAATGCCGTCTGGTCCTGGTGCCTTTCGAGGTTTCATAGAAAGCACCGCATCCCCCAGCTCATTTTTAGTGAACGATGGACATTCGCCTGAGTCTACCTCGTGGGCAGCATCAACACGGACAGGGTGAGTTGGAAAAAGTGCCTGCACTATTCCGTCCATCTTATCTGCTTGAAGTAAATACGGCTTCCGTGAGGTACCGAGCTTGCGCCACACTACCTTATAGCCGAGCCCCCATGGATCCCTGTTCACATCGTCCACAAGTTCTCGCCAGCAGCTTGCTTTACTCTCATTGATCAGCCTTCGGAGTTCTTTCCTCGCTGATCTGTATGCTGCTCTCCTATTGGATGCTTCTTCTACGTTTCTCGACCACTGAGCTGCACGTTGAAGTCTGTGGCACTCGCCTCGTTTGTCTGCGATATCTTTTGACCACCAATGTACAGCAGGCCTGTCGTATCGAGGCATAGATGAGCTACAGGCAGAAGTGATGAGGTTCATCGTTGACTCCACCATTCCCTCGACTGGCTCGACAAATGGGTTGCCGCAAAACAGAAGCAGTTCTTCTTGCATGACATTTCATAAATTATCTGCCTGATGAGCGAAATGTATAGAAGCCGATGCTCAGTATTTTGAATAAAAAAATTGTTTCCCCTAGAAAATTACGCGTTTTTCTTACCAAAAAATTGGAAAAAAATTCTGTATACACCTGTTAATACCTTGTATAAGGAATATGCGATCACAATGACTTTAAGCGGAATTTCAAATCTACTTTATTTTATGAATTCCATCTAGCATGAGAGAGAATTGTTTCTCATTTAAAAATCATTCTTTGACTTTCAGTGACTTTCGATTTTTCGGGTCGTCTTGGTATTGGTCCCATCTCAAGTTCCGGGTCACAACGTAAAGGTGTTGAATATCCATGCTACTGATCAGCAGCAGCAAGCAGAATTAAGTTTCATTCTCTTACGATAACTAAGAAATTGGACTTTTTTTTATAAAGATTGTGTATTCTTTGCTTAAACGTATCCGAAAAAATGCAAAAAATTCTGAAGTTCCTTCTTCTTTATTAAGTTTCTACGATGAGAATGAATCGCAATAGAAGAAATGTGTTGCTACCAATCCAAAAAGAGCCGTCATTTTTATCTAATCATCGCGTAAAGATGCTCTCCTTGCATAAAATCTTTTTATTTATTTTTTATTTTGTTAGGCTCAGCTTCCACTTCGTATTGAAACCAACCATTTACAGCACTTGGGTCGAAAATGAACTATTTTGCCTCAAACTATTTAGAAGTTATGGTAGGAAAGGCATATTCAACCTCCTGATTAACTATGAAGAACAGGCTTAAAGGTTTGAACGGTTTAAAGGTTTGCAAAGGAAGATTTCTGAAATAATGAACTTTATGAATTGAAGCTGTGTAATAATTTGCGCAATGTTCTTAGGTAGGGTCGTTATCATAAAACATCAAATTTCCTAAATCTTAAATTCAACTAAATACTACTTTACGCCCTTGGAAGCATCATTTCAGTGAACTTGTTAAATAGCTCTTTGGTATTCATGTAATCCATTTTGAAAACTCCTATTAAGTCGAAAAGACTAGTTTAAGGTTCGCTCAGTCAATGACACTTGTCTTCCAAATGATAGTAAATTGGGGATACGTTAATCTTTTCACTTTAACTCACTCACTTTCATTGTCCTAGTATCCTTTATATTCTTCATACAGTTTATGCGAGATGATGTTATGATGCATTTCGTCATTCAAAAAATGATCAACCCACTATTGGCATTGTCATACCACCTGTCAAAATAAATTTTTATGGCGGGTATTTTTGAGAGAAGCGGAGCACGCGGAGAACGACCAAAAAGTCGGCAGACACTGGTGAGACGCTCTAGTAGAACATAACGAGTGTAATGACGGTCTGTTTCAAAACTTCTTCGAGGAATCGAAATGTCCAAAATGGTTCGCCCTTAGGAGCACCAGTTTTCAATTAATTTTTTTCGTCGAATTGAATAAAACTGGTATGTTAACGTGCAAAATGACTCAGAATGCCTATAAATAAGACGCTATCCTAAATGTCCAGCTTTTAATGAAGCACTACACATTCTAAGATGTCCGTAAGGACCTGGAATGATGATCAACCCTCTGGACTTGAACGATCAGAATTGACGAAAATCTGTCCAAAGTGTGTCAATTTTCAAAGGGTGACCGATGTCTTAGCATCAAAATGAGTTCAGGAGATGCCGGGAGAAGACAGATGACTAGGCGATCCAGCATAACTAATCGTCCTTTCACACTTGCTTCACCGTTACCGAAGTTTTGACCCGGTTTAATGTGATACAATTACTACTACCAGCCCAAGCCCCGTCATAACCCCCAGTGTCTTCTTTTTGTTTTTTCCAGATGTAGGGAGACACAAATCGAAAGCAGTTTCACCACATCACAGTGGTCTTAAAAATGTGGAAGTGGGTTTTGGAAAATATTCTAGATGAGTGCACCTGTCAAGCCTTATACTTCAATGGACTATACTTCACGGCCTCGCCCAATTTCGCCTTTTAGTCTGCGTCAAAACTGCTAAATCGGGCTTTGGGTAATCAGCCATCAAGGCAAGATCCTTCAACTTTCTACGAAAATTCTGCTCCGCAATGCTGATTTTCTGGTTTCGTTACTGACTTTTTATCACCTTTGCAGTTACGTCATTTTTTTGTTTGTTGTAATTTATCTGGGACATCTTTTTAACCTTGGTGTAAAATTCAGATTTACTTACTTTCACTCATTTCCTTCACCTGATAGATTTTTCCTCGGATTTATTGGATTTCATTTTAGATTTTTCAAAATATTCCGATCTACATGAAACTTCTTAATTTGGTTCATTTTTTGTAATACGAGGGTCAGTCAGAAAGTAAGTTTAAGGGTTGCAGTGCTCCGCGTAGTGAAAAATAAACTAACAAAATTTTAGGAGGTTGTTCTCTCATCTAACCTGACAAATTTGACGCATCGCTGAGCCCGATAAGTCTATTTTTGTGTGTTTTACAACGATTTAAAATGGGGACGCCGGTAGAAATAGCGTCCAAATGTGAACCGCGTAGTGTGATACGTTTTTTGACTGCAAAAATTTAGTGAAATTTTTCTAGTGAAATTTATCGAAGAATTATCGTCTGTATACGGTGAGCAGTGTATGAGCCTTCAAATGGTTACGCATTGGCGAACAGCGTAACAATTTTCTCCGTATACAAGGTGTTAGCGACAGTGTTTTGGGATTATCGAGGTATTCCTGTGGTTGATTACCTCGACAAAGGCACGACTATCAACGCAGAGTACTATTGTGGTTTTTTGGATCGTTTACGAAAAGTAATCAACAACCAACGGCCAGGTTTGTTGAGTCGCAAAATATTTTTGATTCACGATAATGCTCGTCCGCATTCTGCCCGTTTAACGCAAGAAAATTGAACTCATTTTAATTGGACGTTTTTGAGCCACTTCCTTATTCCCCTGACTTGGCCCCAAGTGATTTCCACCTTCTCCCGGCGATGAAAACAGCGTTTGGTGGTATACGATTCGACGCAACGGATGACATCACCGAAGCTATCGCTTTATAAATTTGGACTCAAACCATTCCGACGTCGGAATTACGAAATTAGTTTGTAGATACACAAAATGTATTGAGAGGAGTGGCGACGTCGGAGAAAGTTAAAAAATGTCTGAATTTTCCGAAACTGACCTTATTTTTTTTTGTTTTGACCACTCCATCCCCCCTAATCGAACCCTTAAACTTATTCTCTGACTCAACCTCGAAGTAAGAATCGAAAGGAAAACACAAACTAAAAATATAAACTTGAATGTCACGGAATCCTTTCGGATCATTTTTGCAATAAAAACATAAAATTATTTCTTTTGATCAACAGTCGCAATCACTAATGAAACAAGAGGGGCTTTATTTAGACCCTTATTGCGTTGAAAAATTTCAAATGGAACAAAGAATACGATCCTGCGTATCCTGCGAAAATCTTGCAGGCTTATTCTACTTGCAACGGTTTGATAGTCGATCAATGAAAACAATACGAATATGTTGACCAACTTGTTTTATTTGTCCACAAATTCAACGACACGGATGAAATACCCTGGAAATCCTAGGCACTTTCCTTTCAAATAATATTTATAAATTCTTTTTAAAAATCTTGTTTTTACATCAGCCAAAGCACAATCTTCACTTTGCGAACGCGCAACGTACAGAACGATTAAGGATTAGAAAGCTACGGAAAGCTTTTTTGGAGGAAGAAAAGTCACTTGAACCATTTGAATTTTAATTGTTTTTTTCTTTGTTGGATGTCATTCTAAATATAATGTATGAGCACAATTGCTGCCTTATTGCCATAGTTATGTATTTTTTTTTGTTTGCATTAATTTTATACAAAATAATTTACAACTCTGTACCTATGGATTTTCAACTTTGTTGGTTTGTTTTTTTGTTTGATTTTTTTTTTATAAATTTCTCTTCTCCGTTATTTTACTTTATTACTTTTTTTTACAATGTAAATCTAAGAATTGTACAACTAAAAAACAAAAAATTAATTAATAATTAATTATAATTAAGATAAAAATAAATTAATATTATTTTTGAATTTTTCTCTGCGTTATTTCCGTCGGTAGTTCACCGCGCACGTAGTAGTCGGCAGCCTTGGTTGCAGTTGATGTAATTGTTCGTGTTTCTTCTGATGATGAATAATGTTCAGCCGCATGTCCGTTTGGTGTTGTGCCATTTTGATATTGTGTGTCCTTTGTGTCGTTCGATGGCATTTTACCATTGCTGAGGGGTGCTGTTGTGCCGTTGCAGTGGCCGTTGGCTTTGGAGGCGGGCAAAGCTTGTTTCTGTAAGGATGAAAAGGAGTTGTGTTATTCATTTTATGTCTTATTTTTTGTTGGCTATTTTGAAATAGTAATGACTCAATTGAAACTAAATAAGGCGTAAGGCCAGTACAGGATTTTCAGAAAATCAAATTAAATTTTTCCATTATTTCAATTATTCCCACAAATAATATCCCAAAACATTATAGCCGGGAAATATTTCTAAGTAATTATTTTCTGAAATTCAGTACAAGCCTGCCAGGTAATGACTGGAAAGAAGGATATTATTTGAAGAGCCTCAAGCTACTATGGAAGACGTTTTTGAAGCTATTTGTCATATTTTAAGACTTCTGCATGTTCCGTTTTCAGGAACGTCGGTTGCAGTCTGTTTTGTACAGTAGAACCTTTGAGATTGCAGCCATTCTAGAAACGTTTAGTTTTTATCAATAATTGCTCACTTTCTTTTCAATTTTCTGAGTGCTATAAATTCGTTTCTTTAAAGATTGACAAAGTGTGTTGTGGTCAAAAAGGTACCAAAAAGACGTTCGGCAAGAGACAGACAACATCTGTATGAAAACCACTGAGTCGATTCGAGTTAGGGACTCCACGTCCCCAGTAAGCAAATCATTGGTAGGACATCCACAAAAAGTTAATGTCAATGTCAAAAAATTGAAGTTTCGAAAATCGAAAAGTTTTGAAAATTAAAAATTTTGGAGTTTTGAATCTTCGAAAAATAAAATCACTTCAATGTTGTATTGCAGTTAATCCGAATCCTGAACTCAATACGATATTGAAATGAATCCAGGATTTGGTTTTCGTGTGAATAATTTTATTGCAGGATTTTTCAGCTAATTAAATCGTTGTCGTTAGTAAAGTTTGGAAATCGGTAGTTGAATTTACGAAAAGAAGAAAGCGAAAGTGGTTTGGGATTCAAAAATAAAGAAGTGATGTGTGAAAATATGTGCATCCTTTAATATCGATGGTCTTTTTATTGAAAACCCCAATAAAATGATTAACAGAATTATAATTTCCATGCGATTACTTGGAATTAGTCGCGTATACTCATGGTTTCAGTATTATTGCAGATTCAATCTCGTATGCATTTTTGAAGAGAAATTTTGTAAAGAAAGATGCATTTTTTGTGCCTAGAAGCTGAAGCAAATGGAATTAATTATCTGGGTCCCGATTTTCAAAATAATCTTTTTTTTCGATGAATTTTTTTTTGAAGGAAAGTGAAGGAAAAAAGATGATGGAAATAAGATATCGATTTGAAATTTCGCACAGATAGCTACACACATTTTAGGTAGACAAAAATGTCCCAAATTCATGACGGGCGTGATTTCGTGTTTGGAATATCTGAGAAGAACCAAAAAAATCGAAATTTATTCTTGTTTAGGTGACTATCGAGTGGACTAAAAAAAATCTATACTTTCCGAAAAATCATCATTATTATTTGATTTTTTATTTGAAATCGGTTATTTGAAATTGGTTTACATGTGGAAGGCCCTGTGCCAAAGAAGGTCCTCTAGCTTTAGTGTGTCTGGAAACATGAAAGCTTTTATCAGTCAATGAAAAAAGCCCGATTAGAGATTTATCAGTATCCATGGTTAGAGAAAGGGCCACGATGGACGATAGTCATGTTGAAATGCCATTTCAAGAAAGAACAAAAGTATTATTGGGCGAAAAAATAGGTTCAGGAATTCACAGGCTTTTACAACCATGACAACTTTAGCTATTTGGATATCTTTATTAATTACCGAGATATAAAAATGGCGGTTATTTGGAAAAAAATCAGTTTTTGAGGTTAGAAAATCGTAAAATTAATTTCAAATTAACATGGTCCTTGTGTCACGATCATCACCTATGTTGTCACGAATGACATCGACAACGTGTGATCGTGTGATGGACAACGTGTGAAAAAGTGTGATCGGCTTAATAGTCCCAATTATTTTTAAACCGTGTTCGTTAGCTCAAGAAACGTAATTTCAAGGAATTGACGTTCAAAGTTTTTTTTTTTTTTGAGTTTCCCCAATTGTTGCTAGGAATAGAAATGTAAATATGTAATGTATAGTATATTATCGAATTTGAAACCCCACTTGGTTTGAAACATTTGTTTCCAATCGAAACAGATGTTTCAAAACGAGCGGGGGGGCCGAGAAGGATGAAGTACGCTGCAGAGTTTCAAATACGTTTTCGCCGCGTTTCGCCTTAGCTGCTTAACAACTAGTTCAAAATTTCGCTCTAATACATTTTTTCATCCTATTTTTGATTTTATTTAGAGCCGAAATCATTATAATAAAATTCGATTTATTGAAAATACGTAACCTTGAAACCTTTATTTGTAAGCTAAAAGTGAAAACTACACTCATATGTATGTTAAACGAGGAAGAATACTCCATCCCGATAACATTTGACTGGAGGAGGCTACAGCTTTGAAAATCTGAATATCTTTTAAAAAAAGGTGTATCTTGGATCCAAACTTAATGAAAGTCCGACGAAAGGGACGAGATTGGACGCCTTAAAAACGCCTGAGATAAAACCTATCACTCCGTTCTTCCAATTCTACAGTTCAAATGTATGCTCAGACAAAACAAGGTTCACATCTAATAATCATTAGTCAAACCTGTGCCGCTGTATTGGAATGAAGTACGGATTCTGGCGAACGAATTCGAACAAGCTGTCAAAAAATTGAAAGCGAAATCTCTCTCTCTCTCTCTCTCACGGCGAAACTAAGGATGGTTCAGAGTGGAGACAACATTAGAACAATGAGTTTGAATGAGTGTGAATTATTTGACGAACAACCTGTGTCGGCTTGCGTAAAGCTCTGTAAACTACATTGGGAGGCTATGTCAAAAAACGGACGAAAACCGGCTGCCCAAAAGGACGTTGAAAGGTAGAGCGCAAGACTAACTTTCAGCAGGATAAACAAAGATTCGATGGGAAGACTTGATGGACACTGAAAGCCCATGTCTCCTGCTAATGATCAATTGGAGGCCAAGTACGCTGAACCGTGACAATCGAAGGAGGTTTGTCGTGGAGACCAAGATCCGGCTTGAGCTTTCGAGTAATGTTTGATGATGATCCTAATTACTTTGAATTGGTTTGTACGGATTTCAAAAGATTTGTGCATCGAAGAGGTACATAGGTCTATGTTTCAGTCTTCCTATTAGAAGTTGTTTACTAGAGCAGACTAGAAGACTAGAAATAATTCAATTGTAACTGAACTAGACTTTGAACACAGTATGCAACCAATCTAGGTTGTAAACCAGGACAAAAGCGACAAAAAAAGTTTGTATATAATGATAGCAAAGGATCTAGTTCAAACGCTACCAAATGGGCTTGGAGATTGACAAAGCGCGTATAAAATGTGCAGAGTGATTGCTGTCGGAAGCTGCAAAAGGAGGAGAATCGCTTTAATTTCCAATAGAAAAGAAAAGGAAAAGCCACCGTCTTGCTTTTCTAGAAGGCTAATGACATGATGCTGGCAACGCGGACTAAAGGTAGTTTTGCCATTGTAGGTCTTTTTCGAAGTCTTTGTAGGAGGCTAGAACTTGAGATTTTAAATGCGTTTAAGTCGAATGTGTATTTTACAAATTGGCTGCAATCGTAGCCCGGACAATTTTTAACAGATTCACGTTAAAGGTTAGTTAAAATTTAAAAATTATCTTTCAACATATATTGTCCACATAAGTACGTAGAATATTTTCTTTTTACGGCGTTGTTCATTCATTTTTAACGATTTCCTAATCAATTTTCTGTGGTTTTTGTAAATTTGGCTTTAAGAAATTTGAATTTAAATTTCAAAAATTTTGTGAATTTGTAAATTTGCCATTCCGCCAAAAATCCATACATTAAAAACAAAATCCTGCGTATATCTGTAGCTGTCTAGTGTATCATTAAAAACTTTTAATGATTCATCGTTACTTAAAATTTAAAGCAATTTTTGGCATAGCCGGAGACCATTTCAAAAAGGACCCTTAGTTGGGGCATCTGAAAAACGGTGTACAACCGTCATTTTTGAATAAATTATTCTATAAAAATTATGTTAAATAGTCAATCATATGAGCAATAAATTTCCGACCTTGTAAACTCGATTTTTTCGTGGCTTTTCCAGGCATTTCCATTTCCGTGGCATTTCCGAAATCCACAAAAATGCCTTCTTTCCGGCCTCTGGAGTGGCCTAACACCTTGATTATAATTTCTAGACAAAAATTCATGTGAAGGGAAGTTTTCTTTTTTGATTCGCGATTTCCAAACTTGACGAATTCTCACGCTGCCTAATCATCGGTATCTTAAATCTTTGATTTCCCATTACAAATGTGCCTGGAAGGCAAAACGTGTCAATTGCCACCAATGCCGATTGGTGAATAGCTAAAAATTGGTCTCGCCGATGAGAAATCAATTGGGTAATTTAATCAAACAAATCCTAATGGTGTTACATAAACAAGGTCATAAATAGTCAATACCTGACCATTTTCTCGCTTGCTTAATTGCACATTCCATTTGGATTTATTCAGCCCTCTCCGCGCCATTACTACATAAATTTCACGCAAATTAATCGCAGCCAGTGGACCCATAGGTGCAAAATTGTAAATCCAGTCATTCGTTCACCAAACACCGCGAAATAATGCGAATTTACAAATGCGGTGACCCACATTCGCTCCCGCCAAACTATTGATTTGCATGGTATAATTTCCGTTGAAGGAGCAAAAAATAGCAGGTTTAAGTGCACAGGTTAAAAAGATAGCACGCCATGTTTGCAAGATATGCCACACAAATTGAACATAAATAAAAAGAAAGATACCGCCAACGAAACGCATATGGGTTGGTGGCCATGCCATACCATGTCGAATGTTGATTTGGTCCAGGCATTTGAAATCACCTGTGAAAGCGCTTTTCTTTTTCGGTCAATGGCTAAACAATCAATTACATTTGGTAATATTTCCTCATGTTTGTAGGTCGATTTGCCGATAGGATCACATGTTGCAACACTCGTTACATTGAATCGATGTAAGCTTTTGGATAAATCTTTCCGAGTGTGTTATGCTTTATCAATGAACTATGTAAGATGTAGTGGTGATTACCCATGATAAGAAAATTGCCTCATGTAAATTTGGATAAATTAAAAAAAAAAAATGGTTATGTAAGACATGCCGATTTCAAATGGGATAATGAGTTTGCTTTTGCAATTATTTCAATATTATAGTTGGCGTATGTTAAAACTTGAATTAATTGAATTCATGATAAGATAAAAACTTTAGTTATGGTCGCACGACTATGAATAGATAATCCCACGTACATTTCGAGTGTATAGGGAATATCTCCCACAGACATATCTGGCAAATACGCCTGGTCTACAAAACATATGTAGTGGCCCATACCATGCTTCATTGCAAACCTATTAAGCTTCGAAACTGGTATTTTCACACATGAAATGACTCAACCGATGGCAGGTCTTAAATCTACATTTTTTATCATGCAGACTCGTATCGGTTCTACAATCTTCAAAAAATGCTAGTCCACGGAAATCACATACATTAGATTTCAATTTAATAAACTCACATTGAAAATCAAAATTGTAATGAACAGACGTAACCAATCAAACCCAGCGACGAATCCTTTGATTATCACTAGCGTAGGAACTTTATTCCTCCCCCGAAGCTGTCTCAATCGTTGAAAACATCCACAAATGCTACAAACTTAACAAAGGACTCAGCGGAGGCTCAGTGGGAGCATAGTGTGGATACCTCTTTGATCCTAGATCACACAGGAATCACGAAGAATGAACAGGGTTGAAAGAAAAAGCAATAAGAAAAATGAGTCCTGGGATTTTTCCTCGAACGATTAAATACGTTGAGGAAGTATTTATTGGAGATCTACGGAAACGCCTCTAGAAGTTGAAATAACCATTTTAGACCACTTAGATAGTCTCAGCAGGAGTCTTTAACAAATTGGATAATGTAATCATATGACAATTGCACGTTAGGAAGGAAACCAATTGCATTATGAAGCTACAACAATTTTTTTTGACTGCTCTTTGCACCACTAGCAAGGATGTAAGCCAGTCGCTCATACAGGATTTCTGACCTTCGATAAGAAAAACCGAATAAATTTATCGGTAAAAAACGATTTTCAAAAATTTTCGCACCCATTTTAAATTATCTTGTAGCTAGATAGGTGTAAAGAAAACAGGTGAAAAAAAAACTAAAATAAAGAGTGAAAATAGAAATTTGAACGATACTAAGAAAACAATGACTTGTAATTAAACGTCAGTAAAATATAAGATATACCAAGAGTAACCAAGATACCAAAAAAGGGAGCAGCTTGATAGCTCTTCAGAGGCTACGTCAAAATGTGTCGGGGCAAACCGATGAGAGATATATTCGTCCACCAACTGGGGCCTTTAGGACGCGTAAGACTCCTCTAATTTTCTTTCAAAGAGAGAAATAACTGTCAAATCGCTGAATATCTGCCAAAATCTCAAAAACCTCGGATTTGCAGATGAAAATTCTCGTAGGTCAAGGTTTTGTGCAATTATACAATTAACGGACGGGTCGTTATGTCAACTGCGCCCAATACTCAATTGACAGAATAGGACGGTGAGAACCAATGATCCTGGAAATATTTCTATAATACAGACTCGGAAATTCGACTGAAAAATCATGGTACCTGGGGCACTAAGCAGTCGGGGAAAATCCCAACTTCACTTTGTTCAGCAAGGAGTGTCAATTAGTGGAGAATATTAAAGGGAAAATATTCTCCTTGTTTTCGTGAATGCCTCACTAACAGCCAAAAATTCAGGAAACGGAAGGATGTAATTTTGATGCAAGATGGCGCCAAGGAGCATATTGCATTGAAAGCTTATGAGACGATTTGTGAGCATTTCTTTGATGTGTGGATTGATTGGCCTGGTAAAGAAGACAGTTGTGTGAAAGATGTGAGTCATCAGCATCCAATTCAAAACTGGCCTAGCAACCACGGAAGGCCTTGTTGCATGTTTGGTGGAATTCTCGAAGAGTCATTTATTGGTAGCTCCTGATTTAAACTCCTTCAAAAATGTATGGTCCAAAATACTGGAGAGTGTCTTTAGAGATTTCAGACTCCAAAATACAGCAGGCGGCAGCTCATTCAACGTCTACTAGTTGAATGTGACGCGGTTTCTGCCGACTGCCATAAACATGTTATGTGGAAGTTTCAGAAAATGAATTTTAGAGTGTACAGAAAACGACGGAGGACATACTTTATACCAATTAATTTTTATATTACTGAATGTGTGTGATTTATAATAAAATTATATTATTAAACCAATTTCTTTTCCTTCGAATTTTTTATAAGAAATACTAGAGTCGGACACTTTTGCGCTACCCTGTAGATCGCATGACGTACATTTGCGTAATTTGGCAGTTGTAACAAGTGATGTTTATTGTAATTGTAAATGGTCGAGGAAAGAGAGAATGTTGAGCATATCTTATGTAGTTGTCCCGTAAACATCCGGAGGCTATAGAAAACGCAGATAGTGCCAAGTAATCTGGATACCATGTTCAAATATTATATGAGGCGACTACTAATATTCAAGCCGAAACATAGCTATATACATACACTGTTAACACACTCGGCCAGGTTCACTTAGAAAGAGATAACAAAGCGACAAATATTTATACTTGTGTTACGTTCTACAAAACAGTTTCGAGAGAGAGGGTATTCCTGTTTCAAGTCGAAAATGAGAGGAAATTTACCAATCCAAACATACTTGAGCTTATTTCGTTCGAATATCGTTGGATCGTGAGTTTGATCGAAGTTTTAACGCAAGCTTAATTAAGAAACGTTTACCGCAGTAGGTACGAAGGTCTTTGATATATTGTATCAAGATGTGTCCACATCGCTGTAAGTCTGTGGTTTAATAGGGTTTAGTCAGCTGCAACGAGATTTGACATATGTCAAGAAGCGAACAGGACAGAAATAGTTTGTAAAAAAAAGTGTACAGATAATCAAAATGCATGACTGCATTGAATCAAAGTAGCATTAACAACGAAATGTGAAAACGGAATCCAATGAAACGCTCCGGAAGATGGTAGACTCGACTTGAAACGGCTTAAATTACAGGACGAAACCTTGGGCTTTTTCACATTAGAATAATATAAAGACAACGTGGCTATTAGAAAGTAGGACAAGGAATCATGAAAAAGTTCCTTCTAGTTCTAATTTAGTATTCATTTAAAATTATATGTTGAATATTTTTTTATAAATTCCATCTGTTAAACATTAGATTTTGACTTCATACTGGGGATGACATTTTTGCTAATATTTTCTATAGTGCTCGTACGAAGTTGAGTTTCAATGGAGCAATGGTGCGAAAACGGGTACGTTCAATGCGCGCAATGCGTTCAATGCAATGTGATCATGCACTCAAAAATGGAACTCGATTGGAAAAATGTTACACTTCGTGTCTGATGTAGTGTTTGGAAAATCGTCAATTTTTCTGTGGTAAGAAATGAGCAAGCTCTGAATTCTTATTTAACTTGAAATTATTTGACGCTATACGCTTTAGACGCTTTAGACGCTATAGGTATGGTGTCAATATCGCTCGCGTTATATACAGGGATCATGGCGTTAAGTAATTATTGGAATCAACTTTAGCGTTTGCCGCATCCTGTAATACATTTAGATAGTGTGTTTCTTTATTTGTTTATTAACAAACAAAGGTAAGAGTCAGAAATAAAAAATACAGTCAGATGGCAGACCACAAGGTTCGAGTTTCTGTTAGATATTTAAGGTCTTCAAGTTGTTCTACTAAAATAACTTCAGAGTGCGAGTACCTCTGACATGAGCAGTATTTGATTCTATGCCTCTAATTTCGGGTTATCAATCCGCTTAACTGAAGTAAGTATCATCAATGGCATATTGTTTCAAAAGTAATTTAGATCAGACCATCGTTTCATATACCCTTGGTCCCGCAACAAGATGGCCTTAGCATATTTTAATATAAGGCTCCAAAATGGCTTGGCTGGCATACCTTGCTTTATATTTCATTGAAATAGCAGTAGGACTCGCGGGAAATTTCATGGACTACCGTAAAGGCGTCCTGATATATTATGGAAACAAAAGTAAATTCGCTGTTCCCATTTCAACAGGTGGTATCTTCAACCATTTGGACCAGACCACAGATGACACTTTCTTCTCATGCAGCGGATGATTCAGGGTCGAGTTGAATCCTTTCAATAGACACAGTTAAATTCATTCTAGACCTTCCATTTGACAGGATTTTCGCATTAAAAGACATTTTGAATTGCGTGTCACAGAACGTACTTGTGGCCGTCATAAAGAAGGACACTTCCTCTTTGCTCCCGATCTTCTATCATTGTTGAACGACTGATCATTCAGTTCGAAGGTACCACTCGGTGAGGTGATAAAACCCTAGCTCAAAGTAATATGACAAACGGTTCCATGCTTTGTTCTCAAGGGAAGGGAAAAGGGAAGTGTGTGGTTGTTTTGTGTCATTTAGAATCTGACATTTGACATTCACTCAAGGCAAAAGCAGCGGTCACCTCTTAAACATAAGAAAAAACCTTTTTATATTCCTGGCAAATACAATGACGTTCATTTCTGCTTATTCCACAATCTTAGAATCGATGATGCTCGTCTTTATGAGGCCGGTACCCATCCTGATCCGTTCAAAAGGACGAATAAGGATCTACTAGCTTGTGCTGAGAGAAAAACGAAACTCGTAGTTTGCAAAAGAAGAGAAGAGAGCATTGAACTTTATGAATAATTAGGGCAACAATTATTCACAAATCATTTATATTTGCCACGTAACCCGTGGTAGATTAACTGCGTGTCTTATCAGTGTCCTGGGGCCGTGGTATCACTAAAGAATTGGCGAAACGCGTGGTGATTGGTGGCGAAAACTTGGTGAAAACTTGGACTTTTTCACATTAGAATAATAAAAAGACAACGTGGCTATTAGAAAGTAGGACAAGGAATCATGAAAAAGTTCCTTCTAGTTCTAATTTAGTATTCATTTAAAATTATATGTTGAATATTTTTTTATAAATTCCATCTGTTAAACATTAGATTTTGACTTCATACTGGGGATGACATTTTTGCTAATATTTTCTATAGTGCTCGTACGAAGTTGAGTTTCAATGGAGCAATGGTGCGAAAACGGGTACGTTCAATGCGCGCAATGCGTTCAATGCAATGTGATCATGCACTCAAAAATGGAACTCGATTGGAAAAATGTTACACTTCGTGTCTGATGTAGTGTTTGGAAAATCGTCAATTTTTCTGTGGTAAGAAATGAGCAAGCTCTGAATTCTTATTTAACTTGAAATTATTTGACGCTATACGCTTTAGACGCTTTAGACGCTATAGGTATGGTGTCAATATCGCTCGCGTTATATACAGGGATCATGGCGTTAAGTAATTATTGGAATCAACTTTAGCGTTTGCCGCATCCTGTAATACATTTAGATAGTGTGTTTCTTTATTTGTTTATTAACAAACAAAGGTAAGAGTCAGAAATAAAAAATACAGTCAGATGGCAGACCACAAGGTTCGAGTTTCTGTTAGATATTTAAGGTCTTCAAGTTGTTCTACTAAAACAACTTCAGAGTGCGAGTACCTCTAACATGAGCAGTATTTGATTCTATGCCTTTAATTTCGGGTTATCAATCCGCTTAACTGTAGTAAGTATCATCAATGGCATATTGTTTCAAAAGTAATTTAGATCAGACCATCGTTTCATATACCCTTGGTCCCACAACAAGATGGCCTTAGCATATTTAAATACAAGGCTCCAAAATGGCTTGGCTGTCATACCTTGTTTTATATTTCATTGAAATAGCAGTAGGACTCGCTGGAAATCTCATGGACTACAGGAAAGGCGTCCTGATATATTATGGAAACAAAAGTAAATTCGCTGTTCCCATTTCAACAGGTGGTATCTTCAATCATTTGGACCAGACCACAGATGACGCTTTCTTCTCATGCAGCAGATGATTCACGGTCGAGTTGAATCCTTTCAATAGAACTGTTAAATTCGTTCTAGATCTTCTATTTGACAGGATTTTCGCATTAAAAGACATTTTGAATTGCGTGTCACAGAACGTACATATGGCCGTCATAAAGAAGGACACATCCTCTTTGCTCCCGATCTTCTATCATTGTTGAACGACTGATCATTCAGTTCGAAGGTACCACTCGGTGAGGTGATAAAACCCAAGCTCAAAGTAATATGACAAACGATTCCATGCTTTGTTTTCAGGCTGAAAAGGGAGGTGTGTAGTTGTTTTGTGTCGTTCAGAATCTGACACTTGACATTCACTCAAGGCATAAGCAGCGGTCACCCCTCAAACATAAGAAAAAACCTTTTTATATTCCTGGCAAAAACTACGACGTTCATTTCTTCTTATTTCACACTCTTAGAATCGATGATGCTCGTCTTTATGAGGCCGGTACCCATCCTGATCCGTTCAAAAGGACGAATAAGGATCTACTAGCTTGTGCTGAGAGAAAAAGAAACTCGTAGTTCGCAAAAGAAGAGAAGAGAGCATTGAATTTTGTGAATAATTAGGGCAAGAATTGTTCACAAATCGTTTATATTTGCCACGTAACCCGTGGTAGATGAATTGCGTGTCTTATCAGTGTCCTAGGGCCGTGGTATCACTAAAGAATTGGCGAAACGCGTAGTGATTCGCGGCATGAATTTTTTCAAATTTACTTGCAAAAGAATGGAGGTCATTTGATTGCTTGTTTAGACCAAGTGTGGAATCCGCCACATCTTCACATTCGAAAGTTTGGTGATTTAAATTTTGGATAGTGAATGGTGAACGATCTTTGGACAGTTTAGTGTGGAATATACTACGTTTGTACTTCGCTGTGTGCTGTTTTAGGCTCGGGTGAATATGCTGATTCAGAAAAGTATTTTCAATTCATTACCACAGCCGCGTTATTTTGGGCCACTTTTGCAGTAGTAGCCATCGCATCCATTCATTGCAACTCAAAAAGGACCTCGGAAGTCTGAAAGCTCTGTCAAAGTTCTTATGTTATCATTGCATAACGGGTAAAAAGCGTTCTCTTTCGGGAGGAGCATGACTTAAAGGCAAACGAACACCCCATGCAGAAAATAAGGCGAGCTTTCTGAGATAGAGAGCTTCTAAGTGAGACAATATAGGTGACAGGAGGAATTGTTGTAGTCAGCTTTCTTAGCTTGAATGTATGTTAGAATAATTTTCTAGGTTGAACAGTATTTATGAGTCAGTGTCTGTGAATATAAAACTTAAGCTTAGTTTAATGCAGATCTCTTCGCATTTTTGTCTTTGCGTCACATCTGTTAGAAGGTTTGCTTACGAATACCAATAAATCTGAAACATTAAGCTCAAATACCGTGGGATTGGGAGTTTGTTAAAAGTGCTTTTTGGTTACGGAGTAGTATTGTGAGAAATAGACTCAAGCCTAGATTTTTGGTGCTACAAGGAAGGTGTTGTGTATATAGGAAACCTAGTATCACCGGGAGAAAGTAAATAGCATTCGTTTTTCAGCTACAAATGAAAATATTAATTTTTATTAATGTTTTAATTATTATTAATAACAATGCATAAAAATTGATTGCATTACTTCAAGGCAGTTTCGATGTTGAAGTGAACCGTTCAAGTGATTGTTATGCCTATAGCTGAAAGAGTGAAAGTGAGTTGATTTCGAAGGATATTCTCTGTGAAAAAGTCAAAATTAATTTTTTTTCATAAAGAAATCTCATGTTCTCTCACGCTTTCTCTCTCTTGCTCCCCTCACCGTTTTAGTGGGTAGTTAGTTTTTTGAAATATTAAATGGAAATATGATCTGGTCGGACAAGTATTGCTAGAATGTAAGGTAGGAAAAATTTTCTAGACCTTAGGAGCAATTATAACCATCACATCCTGCCCTACGCTTGAACATTTCGAATTATCTATTCCAACTTGTTTGAACAATACGTTGCCCTTGTAAGAAATTTTGAAAAAAAGTTGAAAAGAGGAAAAGACGATTTTTGAGCAGTACGAACAGAGGTTTGTCCTTTTTTTTTGTAATAATTAAGGAAAAATGTAAAGTAGCCAATATATGACTTTTTATATGATGGAGAATTAAGATTATATGCAAGGAATTTTTGAGTAAACATGAAGGTGTAAAAAATGACTTATCATTCGTTTCAAGACGTCTCAAGCATTGAATGAATCCTGATTGAGTGGTTTAAAAAAGTTGAAGAACAAAATGCGATACATGAACGATTGTTGATTGCCGGTTTCGAGAGACTTTTAATGATGTTGTAAAAGGACAATCACAGGGTTGAGTGTATTTTCTAAGATAAAATTTGTTTTAACCAAGTAATGTACCATTGCTTTCACTGTGAAAGTTAATCAGACTGATAAAGATTGTTCATTCGTGGTTTGATTTATTGGTGATGGTGAAGGCTAAATGCTGCATATACCAAGTTTCTGAGGAATCTAATGACTTTAGCTTTGGTAAAAAGTAGTGGAGCGAATGAACCTTTAATTTTTTCATTCATGTATTATAAAAAGGGATCAGCAGATTCACAACGTCAAACATAATTTGCAAACGAAAAAATGTTAATTTTCGAAATAGTCCCGATGTTCGCTGTTGCTAATTTGAATTTGACAAAATTTCGTGACACAAATGATGTAACTTATTCAAATTCACTTGTAAAATATCACATAAATCTCCTTTTTTGTAAGTATTTTAAGTAAGTTTTTTTGTGCACTAGGAAAGGGCACGTTTGGTTTTTTTTTGGTCGCGCGATAAAATTGAATTTAAAATGATCCTATTCTTAGTTTAGCGAAATGATGTTAGCAATCCCTTTGAACTTGCGCTGGCTTCATAAATTTTATTGAATTTTTATTGATCTTGACGCAACGAATTACCATACTGAATATTCAACTGGAAACTCGGCTGGAAAAAAAATCTCGCAAACGCGATTTGCGAGGAGGAATGAAAACAGACAAACAGACGACAATCTCAAAAATGTTTGGGTGTAATTCGATGTGTATACATCGGGACATCCAATAGTGGTGAAAGTTATTACACAATTATCGATTTACTATGCTGATTGTGTTGTCATAGCCGTTGACCACTCCATTTTCGATTTCATGTTTCTAACGCATGTCGCTGTGTCTTTCTTTTCCATATGTTATGTACAAATTTACGTATGTAAATTTCGTTAGTCTCCCTCTATTAGATAAAATTTTCTTGGTTTTTTGGTCTGCCGTAGGTGTTGTTGGGTTGCGTTTTACCACATTGAATGAACAGTCATATGTGATATCCGCAATTTGTTGTAATTTGAATTTAGACTCACCAGAAAGTGAAGCAAACTTCCGATGATTATATGCAACGAATGTCTAGATCAGTATGGTAATAAATTCACAAAATCTGGATACCTAACCAGCATTGGTCATAAACGGATCTTCAAATTCACCAAAAACCACTGCGAGAGAGAGGGTCTGAGGGTTTGGAGTGTAGTGTAGGGTTGAAAATTCAGCCAACGGCTGGCAATTGATGGTCCGAAGAGGACTGAACCGATCGATTTCAGAGAATTTCTACGAAACAAATATGGGAGACTCGATTGTGGTTTCTATGTCAACATATTATTTAATTAGCCGCAGGTTGATCTTTATGGTGGCTAAGATGGTGCAATATGATCAATCATGGCCACGATTATTATGGAAGAAACGTTGCACGTTCGTTGACGGTTCAAGGCATAATCAAGCTTCAAATACCTTCACGTCAGATCGGCAATCCAGCAATAAAATATTTTAAAATCGACAAGCACGTATTGTTATCGAAACCCTTATCGATCATAAAGATGGTCAGCGCTTTGCAGAAGATGGTCTTAGCGCGATCCCATTGAGAAAGTTTCGGTTTATGGTTTTTTGGTCAGCAACAAGACGTAGTTTTAAGCATTTTTAACCGCTTCTAAATTAACCATCACATATGATGAAAGTGTAGACACGAAAAATTTGAGGTTTTCTTCATTCATGAATGCTTTGCACGGGGCGTGGAAAAAAATATCTTCGCAAGGTATAAGTTTTGGCTGTGGACCGAACACGCGACTTAGCATGCGATCAAACCTGAAATCACAGTTCTAACCGATAAAGCTACCAGAAATAGAGAATCTAATTATAAATGTAAATATCTGCGGGCTGCGAAGATTACATAATCCGCGGAATAGATCGTTGGCCTAGCCGCGACATTATGGTCACATCTACTAGCACACTTGGTTATGTAAGTTTATTCAGATTTGTATGCATACCTCGATTTAACACTATTCTGCGAAAATTAAAGACTTTTTTTTCTATTCTTTGACGTTCCGCGATGTCCAAAACTTGTTAACTGGCATTTCTGAGCGAGATTAAATGCGCGTGTGATGAAACTTAACAGAGATATTGAAAAAAAAAATGTTGAATGAAAGGATTTTTTTTGAATTTTTTTTCTTCGTGTTCAGATTCTAATTGAAAATCACTTATGCTACTCGGAGAGCATGCAAATATCCTGAAACCAAGCTTGAGAGTTTTATGCCATAGTACAATACCCAAAGACTTTTGGCATTGTTCCAAAAAAAGCAAATAAATGTGACTCAGTGTGGTCTTAAAAGTGTAAGCTTTTGTATATAAGCCCGTCCTATTAAAAATTAGTCCTAAAAAATCAAAGGTCCGAAAAATGTTCTCGGTAAATAGAGAATTGTTCCAATCAAAACGTCTGCTCATAAAATTTTCAATATTTAAACCACATAAGGAATAAGATCGAAAATATTTTTTCTACAAACAGAAGAGTCTCCTAGAAGAATATAAAGAAAAAAAAATACAAGAAAGTTCTGCACGTCAAAAAAAAAAAACTTAAATAGATATTTATGAAAATATACTCACCAAATTCGATGTGGAACGAGATTTATAAGGCATGCCTAAGAGACATTTGAGCATATTTCTAGCAGCGATAAGCTGTTGATTAGAAAATGAAGATTAAAATCATGTCAATTTTGAAAGGGGGTAGGGGTGGTGTAGTAAGAAAATCAATGAAGACGAGTGCCTATGGAATTGTCAATACGACACCAGCTAACCGGAACAACACGGTTGACTTCAAACTGTCGCCCTCATTGATAGTTTCGTTTTTTATCTTAACTTATTTTTTTGAAAGCTATTTCATCTAGTACGGGTTAGAGTTTGACAGATATTAAAGTTAGGTGATTTTTAATAGTTAGTTTGTCCCTTTGCATGCAATTACCTTAGCTGAACTTAATTTTTCGAGTGTGCATTGCGTGCGCATTGTACAAAGTATAAAAAGAATTTCACAATTTCTTCCTACCGTTGTAAAATGTTACGAACATTTCTCTGCTGATATTAGAAAACAATAGTGGTGAGTTAGTAGATTCTAGTAAAAAAATATTTCTCATTTTATGTACAAAGCTAGATTCCTTTAAATAATACACATATCCCTATCGCACAAACTAAAGCCATTCAGAGTTTGATATCCTCATTGGAATTGAAGATTGAACTGAAAAGAATGGCATTTAGATGTGTAATACTCAATTGGGCAAAGGTCAGAATGGTCAGTTCGTACCTTAAGCAACGAAGTATTCAGGAATTTCATAGTGCAGGACTACAATGATCAACATTCAAAAGCTATTGAACCTGATCTCAATGCCAGCGAAGCAAAATTCTCAATTGATTCGGTGTTAATTAATCTTATACATTAAGACATGCTTGCTTGGCGTTCGGGATCCTACATAGCATAGGTCCAAACGAGCATGTAACATCCCTTCATCACAATTCTTATTATTACTTTAACTTAAGTTTTCCGACAGACCAACTACAGCATCAATTACATCGGCTTGCTTGCATTTGTCTTGAATCCCTTCTGTCTTCCTCCCACATACTTACATTTTTAAGGAAAGTTGTAATTTAAATGGCCAATTTATGAAGGGTCTAAAATGAATCTTGAGATAGTTTAGCAGGAGTAATTTTAAAAAATCAGTTAAAAAATATTTTCTTCCTTTTTGAAAGCTAGAAAATAAAGTTTGAATTAAATAATGATCAAGCAATCGTTTGAAGACGTTTGACACGGCAGCGCTTTCGCTCTTCCTAGGATGTCTTTTTTTCTCACTTCTGAAAATGCTACTATAAAAATATTGAATTTATCTCAATTCTAGAATCGTTTACCGTCACCAAATAATTTAGTAGACAACGCTTAATAACTCATTCAGTTTAGTAATTGTTTACCCCTCAGGACAGATGGGGTATATTATTTATAGATTGTGAGAGGGGCTCCAATGTTGGTCCTTGCTTGATGTCTTAGCGCTTATTCTTAAGATCAACGAATTGAAGGAATCATAGGTAGGACGGACATAGTTTATATATATTATGGAAAAAACCTGCTTTTACAATTACTCGTTTTAGATTTTAGACGTAGTGCAAATATTTTTTAATCCTCATAACAGATACAGTATAATTTTCCCTGTTCATAAAACGTTTTTTTTTTATATTTTCATTATTTCTTAACAGTAGGATTTACTTTGAAATTTTCGATAAATAAATAATTTACAAGGTTGTGCAGTTCAATAGACGAATAAAATGGGAGGAAAATGGAAATGGAAAATTTGGGAAAAATCTAACTATTTTGACTATTTTGAAAGACTTGGTAACTTTTCCAGACGCAAATCAGCTTCCTCGTGATTATTTTTCTCGTGATTTTTTTTATCACTATGCGAGGCGTATTTCAAATGCAAGGATCATATTTTTATATTTAATTTTTGAGTGGCCTAAACACAGGATCACGGATGCAATGCCATCTGCTAACTACTTATGGAGCATATGTCATTGTTTTTTGGTTTCAAAAGACGTTTGCCAGCAAAAATTCGTACAGCAAAGTACAATGTCATCAGTTATCCTTCATCAGTTATTCAAATATAAGCGATTTATTTTGGAGGGTTGCTCTTCCCGTTTCACGATTCTATAAGATTGCATGATACAAATTTCATTGGCTAACTTAATTTAACTAGTCTTTGAATGACGTTCCCTTTGTGTCCTTTAAACATCCTGCATCGATGGATCGAGCACGAAGTTTTTCGAATTATTGCCGCAGGGTTAAATTCTTGAGTTCTCCACGGTCTACCGGGTCGTGCTCAACTTGCTGTGAGGACGCGGTTTTCCTCGATCAGAACAGAAATGATGCATTAAAATTGGTACCAGCCTTAAAAACCGACTTTGATAATAAAGGCTTAAACGTGTCCTCACATCAAAATAATCATGGTCTCGTGTACCCTTACCACGGCTCGGTGTTGTTGAATGTAAGGATATTGGGCGGTTTCAGTTACCCGCGTGGTGTAGTGTTTGTATTGGCAATAATTCAATTTGAGGTTCGAAATATTGCGAAATCAACTTGGGATCGGCCGTGCAAAAGCAGTTTATATCCAAAGTTATCCAAAAACTATTATTTAAACGCGTAACGAAGGAGACTGCATAGTGTTTATCTGTTAATGCAATTAACTTCATAATTTCGCAAGAAAATCGTTAAAATCTTTCCTCACTCCAAGAATTTCTACGGCCAGCAAAATATGTTACAACATCATACATTAACAACGACATACGTTACACACGAGATGTAAAACGGCGTCCGGCCATTATATGGTAATGAATAGTGAACTCCAAAAACTAGTACTTCAATGTGTCATCACCAGAAATCATCTTAAAATACGCATTTGAAAGATTTAAGACAAAAATCAAAGTATTAATTTTTAAAATCCCTTAAAAAAACTTTCAAGGTTCAAACCAGACCCATGTGGGCCGACATGTCTTATAAATTCGTCAAATATTGCTGGGACTACTTTCAGGTAAGGCTTTGACTTTCTTGGTTTGATGATCGAAAAAGGCTGAAAAATATCAGAATCACCAAATTATGCCCTAAAACCTATCACGGCATAGCCCCAAGGAGTCACAGGACGAAAATATCAAAATAATTGGGGTTTGTATTTTAATTTTGGCGTATTTTTTTTTCTTTACGGATAACCGGATAAGGATAAGTTGTATTTAACGATATCCATGAAAAGATCAATGGTATGTGCAACCCTTGTTCATAATGTTTCGCTATTTGAATTCATTACAAATTGGAGACCAAACAAACATTCCTCCAGTTACATTGCTCTGTCCACATACTAAGAACAGAAGGTCACATATCGGTTTGCTTACACAAAACTGTTTGCTCAACTTAGAACTATTGATGTAAGTGGTGGAATAATATTTTCTAAAAACTGCCGGCATGTGCTTAGGGTGCAGCTGACGGAAAGGATAAGGGAAAAAGTTTAAAACATAGAAACATTTGATTTTTAACTTCTTACACTATTTATCCCGGCGGTAGGGTTTGATTCATACATTGTTGTAATGGAAAAGTCTCCAAGTGTCATGAGTCAAATGCTTTTCAAAAAAAACCGCGGGGATCGTTTGAGACTGGATAAGAAATCGTTGAAATATATTTCTGATCCTTAGGAGAATCTTTTTGGTTTGCTAGCAACTGTCTGATCAGATTGAAAAAATGTAGTAGTTTAAAAATGAATTGATAGAACGAAATAATATTCTTTACTTAAGAAAATTGAAAAATAACCCTAAAAATTACAAGTACGTGAGATTGATTTGATTCCTAAGAGGAAGCTTTTAACATCGTAGCCAATCAAGGTATGATTACAACTGATAAATTTTTTGAAATACAAAAGAAGATAGAAGTTATTCTGAAGAAAATCTTTTTCCATTAAATCTGGATCCTTTTTTTTCTAAAGCTATTTTCGAGCCATCTTTTTATTTATTCATTATTTTTGCTTCTTCGAAGAATAGTTCAAAGGCTTTACCGCTGGACAGATAGCCTGAGAAGTCCTGAGTGCATTTGACGCTGAAACTAACTAACATTCGGAAACTAACTTGACTGATCGCAATTCTCAATAAGAGAATAAGTATTGAGTATATGTTTGACAAGAGAATGAGTATTTCGATGAGGAGCGTAGGAGGGAAGGAGGGGATTATTGCATGAAGTCAGTTGTACGTTTTCCAGTGAATATGCTTCTGATTTCAGGAACTGAAGAGTATTTAATTTTGTATTCAAACAGACTAAAGACAATGCAGAAGACTAGACAATGCAGAAGGCTGAAGTATATTTAAGAAGGAAATCTTCCTAATTGAAGGCAATTTTCTTTATTAAACACACCCTTCCTCATTCCTTATTGAACTTTGGAGAAATCATTTGATCAGTTAAATTAAGTTTTTGCGTGCCATCACACAGGATAATAAAAAAAATTCAATATTTAAGGATTGGGAAAATATTTAGTAATGCCAGTAGTAATTTATTTATTTATTTATTAATATTTTATGAATAGATCGCTTCTCGTTATGGGAACTGATTTGGATTGTTTGTTTTCTATTCTAAGGTACTTTTCGAGGAGCAAGATATATTAAAACAACTTCATCATGAGTCCAAAGTTATTCAAAAAGGTGCTTTGGTCTGGATAACGCGTGACATTATTGCTTTGGATGTATCAACCAGAGTTTGATGCATTGGTGGAATGATTGAGGATGATCCAGGTTGCTACAAAGATGACAAGGTCCTTATCCACTATCCCATCTTGGCAGCACTCATTGAATTTCGCACATAAAATATTTTTGGTATAAATTTCTGGATGAGACATTGCAAGAGGAAATCGCTTGAATAAATTCCATTTTTTGCATGCATGGTTGTGTCAAACCCCAGAGGCACTGCGGCGTTTAATTTTTTAGACATTTTTTCCCAATTTTTCTCGGCCATCTTTGTTAAAAAATTTACATTCACAATAAAAACGGGTGACACAAATGTGATGGACAAATCTATGTCGATTGCACTGAATTATTTCTATTTTGAAAAATACGGTCTCTATTGTAATCAACCCTTTGTTGAAGGTTTTTTGTTATGTAATACTAGTGTATAATAAAGCTTGTGAAAACTAGTTATACTAGTCCAACAGCGAAAAACTTGCACTGTGCAAAGATTCATCCTAGATGGATTCATTTGATCGTAGTGTGTCTTTTGTGTTACCATTAAAAATATCAAATACTATCACAATCAGGCCAATAAAAGTCTCGCATGAATGATATGATCGCAACGAATACAAATTTCAGGTTGAATTGCATGTACGCGAGTACATCAAACGTCAGTGCGCCATAGGCAGCAACAGTGACACGATATATCGATAAATGTTAGGTAAAGACACAGCGATGCCATCACTTCAAACGAGTCCCAGATCTACCGTCATTCAACCAAAACAAGTGAAACTTTATCTGGATTGGTAAATTTTTTCCGATTTTTGCGCAAAATAAGAACAGCGTTCTCAAAGCGAACTGCTTGTGTTTTCTATCTCTGTCTGAAAGAAGTTTACCAGGAGTGCTGATGCTGTAGCTGCTCGGAGCTAAGGAAGTCAGTAAAAGGAGATAATTCGTTTCGGCGGATTGGAGTCGATCAGTTATAAGTTGTATCATGTGTAAGCAGATAGTGCACACGTCTGTTGCGAATCACGGCCCATTTTTGGCGCTCAAAGATGGCATCAAACCTTTCAGAATAAAGCATTGATTTTCTACACAGTAAGGTGATGTATCCAAGTCTACAACCAGCAACAAACCATTGTTATACGTTCTGGAGACAATTAAAACCGAGCTTTGGAAGAATCATTGAGCCCAGTATTTTTAACCCTTCCTTGGTACTATTAGAAATTCCTGTACACGTCTAAATATTATAGAGAAGTGCGGAATTACTCATTCCAGTTTATATGGGGTTGCCGAAAAAGTACGCACACAACCGGTTCGTTGCCTTTTGGCAGAAAATCATAAAGGACACGTCTTGCCGTGCATAGAAGACTTCTGGGACGAGGTTTCAAGCAGAAGTAGATCCTTAATGGGACATCAGTACACCTAGACTGCCTGAGCCCACCCTGAAGTCGGAAGTGCGTAGGTCTGGAAAAGCAGCACCATGGAAATTCAGATCCATCTTTCTGCAGGAAATGCTCTTACAATGGTTTTTAGAACTCCAGTGAGGCTTGTAAAACGGCCAAAAGGCGAGACATATCGGTTCGAAATGCGATTTGGCTTCTTTCTGTTCGAGACAAAACTCTCGGGAAAATATAAATAAGGTTATATGACACAAATAAATATGGAAACATTTGAAGATACACCGTCCTGATTGTTGTATATGTGAATACCACATGTTTTTAAGGGTTACTTCCATAAAGAAGAACCGAAAGGTTACCACGTTTATATGCCAAAGGTATAGAAACGTTCGTGCAAAATTCGTTGCTGATATAACTAGTTGCATCCTTTGATAATGGAATTGAAAAACTACGGACGAGAGAGTAATAATGATTTAATAAGGGAGTTGATTTTGTAGAAAAATAAGGTTCAGAAACTTCTCTCATATATAGCGCTTCGTGCTAGATATGCAAAAGAGTGCTTTATTGTTTACTTTAGACATAAATATATATTTTGGCGGTGAGTTACATCCCTCATTAATTTCAAGAAGACAAAACACACTGAAAAAGGGGGCAAATCACTCACCCGATGCATGTATGTTTTAAATACATAAGAATACGTTTTCTCGAAAGAAATAAAAATGGAAAAATATTCAAAGAATGTTGCCGAATTTTTAATCGCTGTTCGAATGAAATTTTCAAAAAATAATTCGAGTTCTAATTGAAAGTTTCAGATAGTGTGATTTTTGCTTGCAACTAGTACACCCCACAAAATCCATGAAAGACTCGTCGTTGGTGAAAGTAATATTAACTATTTTAGCACTACATCATACTTTCGCAATTCTAATATACGTAATCCTTAAATTTCCACAAGGTGCTTCATTTTATAAGTACTTAATTCTGATATTATAGTTTCAAAAAACAGTCGCAAAAAATTAAAATGATTTGAAGCATTAAATTTGAAATTTTTCATGTAGATTCCGAATTGAGGTGGATTTTAGTTATCAAGTAAATTCTAAAGTAAAATTCGTGCTTCGGAATTGATTTCAGCTGAAGCCATTACAAAAAGTATTCAAAAAAATTCCTTGTAAGTTTTCTCTACCGTTTAAACCCACTTTCAATTCCACCAATCATTCATTAATTCAAGTGGAATCGCAGTCATCAAATACTAATGAATTTATGAGGTAAAATCATTTTATGACGACCCTAAAACAGCTACAAGGATGCGAGTGAATTTTGAAATGATTGCGTTATTACTGAGATGAGAAGTAATTAAATTGGTATCTTGGTAGTTAAATAAATCAACCGATTAAGGAGGGAAAGTTTAATTGTTCTCTGCTTCCATTTTTGTTGTGGTTTCTGTACATCGAACTCATCGTTGTAGATGTACATTTTCTGAATAATTCTTTAATAATCTTAATACGACGAAAGTCTCAAAAGGCCGTCGAAGACAGAGCAACACGGAGGTTCTCAAATTTACATGGATGCATTGGAAATCAATCAATCCAGACATTATATATAAGCAGCCTTTCCTCATTTCGTTATCTCGGCGTGCAAGCTATCAGTATAAGGGAAACTTCAGGTGAAACAAAAAAATACCAGCAGTAACGAATCATCATTAATTCGATAAAATCAGGACAAAATGGAAACTTGAGCTAACCTAGCCGGATTTGCTTGATCTTGAGATTTTTTAATACAAATTTTTTTTTAACTTTCCAAATAAATTTTCGTATTTTCTATCGTTTTTAACCCGCAAAAACATTCTTAACGACCAACATATACAGCATGGATGCATTCTGATTAGAATAGTATTTACGAAAGAGCCCAAAATTATTATAGCCTTCACTTACCTTGGCCTTATCGTTCCTGTAAGCCGATTTGTAGAATTCATTGAACAGGAAGAAGAACATAACAGCGTGCAGACCAATCCACCAAACGAATGCACGTGGGTAATTACAATCAATGAACAATAGTTGGAATGCGTGAACCATAATCGCAACGAATTGAACCTAAAAACAGAAAAATTTTAAAATAAATTAAATATTATTACACGCCATGGAATTCAATTCGTTATGCATCGTATGTGAATGTGTATGCACAAGTGTGTAATGAAATTTCATAATCTATTACATTCTCTACATTAATTATACAAACTACGAACCATTTGTAGAGCTGTAAGGTATTTCTTCCACCATAAGAATTTTTGGTATCTTGGGCCCATTGCAGCAAATAAATAGTAAGTATACATAACAATATGCACGAATGTATTCAACAATCCGAAGAACGTACTGTGACCACCTAGAAGGAAAATTGTAAGGAAAATTTTTTTATTCGAGTAATACTGGTTTTGATTCTAAATATAAACGTGAAAGTTGTAATCCTTAAAAATGAGATAAAATAATAATAGCAAAGTTCGCATGATACAGATAATTTTCATTTTGTTATCTACCTAATAATAATCGCGCCGTAAAAATGATAAATTTATAATTTCAGGTGTGGAAGCGTTAAGGCCAATTGAAAAAATTAGGTTATTAAAATATTATCAAAATTACGCAATTTTGAAATCGTATGAAATTTTGGCGCTCTAATAAATTAAATCATAATCTATCCAGGACACTTTGAATGGGTTGAGTTGATCCAAATCGTATGTCGTATGTATGTATCAGGCTAGTGTCGATAAGCAAGACGCCAACATCATAATATTGGTATAAAAGTCGAAAGAAATTGATTTTGCCGAATTTATCAGGTTCGAATTTCGGGAAGGCTCCCTTATTGGACCCAAAAGATATTCTAGCAGTCTAGTTAAAAAGACAAATGACCCGGCACTTATTATTTCTAGAATATTTACCTTCACTCTATTTATTCTCTTTACTTAGACAATTCTTCTGTTGCTACCACACAATGCACAGCGTGGAATATTATAAACATTGTCTTTTCGTGAAATTTGTTACATTCCAAAATTACCACAGCATTTCTTCTCTTGATTGGTCCGCTGAGGGCCTCAGTCCCATTAGGTACATGGGAGACGCTACTCATTTAACCCAAGCCTTAAAACACTACCAAGGGAGAATGCGACAAGCCGAACAGGACTCTTCATGAGGATACTCTCTCAGCACCTTCCGAGATTTAACAAATAGCAAATATAACATCAACTAGAAGGCCCACCTTTTAGTTGGTGTCATATTGTATTAGCCTTCGCAAACTACCCGATCTGCTGCACAATCTGACTCTGTTGATAGCGACCCAGAAAGGAAAAGCAAACACGGGGAAGAACACTATACTCTTTTTCATAAACAGAAAGCAAATCAAATATCCTAGTCTCATGGATATATATTTAACACGAGAAAGGAAAACATATGTAGGTTCACGATTGCCTCCTTGTTAATGGAAGCACCTTTTTCGCTGTCTTTCGCATATCTCCAACTTTCTTTGGACCGCTACCTTATATTTCTCGACGTCGGAGTTCACTGGTTCTCTTCACCTGGTGTTCATCGGATACGGAATAGACTAGTTAACAAATTATCTTTTCAACATGGCTTTGTTCGTTTGAACCTCACAGATTTCATCATTTAACATCAAATTGTAACTTCTTGCCGAAGGACCAACCACGTCAGAATATGGAAGACAACAAACAACGAACCACTTCCTGCATTTTTATTTATTTCGTTGTACTTGTACGATTCCATGTCCTTCCGCTATGTCCGTTCATTTTAATATATTTTCTCGATCTGATTTTTAATATGTTTCTGTATCATCTCTTTCAAAATACTCTCCTCCTCTGGCAATACATGCATGCCAAAGTTTGATTCAATTTGCCACACAAATTGTTTATGGGCCGCCAAAGATATGGCTTTGCAACTCAGGCGGTGACTTCTTTTTTATGGCCTCTATGGTCTCAAAACGCATGCCTCGCTATAGCAATTAAAGTTTAGGAAAAAGAAAAAAGGTCAAACGGGTCCATGTCTGTACTGTATGGTGCATGGCTGATGGTATTGGTCGAATTTTTGGCCAAAAATTCCAAAATAATCAAGGCCGTATAAGATGGCACCTTATTGTGGTACAAATTCCATTAATTGTTCTTTCACAAATCGGGCTTTTTTTTGTGAATGGCTTCACGCATAACGCCTAAATAGTATTTTTTATTGGCCGCTTGGCCCTCTTGAGGAAGTTTGTAGTGCACCACACCACGAATATCGGTGAAAACCGTCAGCAAAACTTTGATTTTGGACCGACTTTACCGTTCTCTCTTCAGTTTTTGAAGTACAATTCGGACGATTTCTATTCCGTCGGCATATCAAATTCATAAACCCATGTTTCGTCACCAGTTATGATGCGTTCGATGAATTTTACGTCGCTGTCATTCATTCTGTCAATCGCTGTCAATCATTTCTTTGACCACATCAATAGTATGCTGTTTTTAAATGAAATTCAGCTTTTTTGGCACCAGCCGAGAAGCGACGTGTTTTATGCCCAAATTATCGGTTGAAATGTGTTCGGCTGATCTATATGAGATGTTCAACAGCACAGCAATCTCTCTAACCGATACACAACGATTTTCCAACACGATTCGCTTCGCCGATTCGATTTTTTCTTTGGTAGCAGACGTTGGCGACCGTCCATGGATCCCATCGTGCTCTATGCTTTCTCGTCCGCTTTTGAACCTTTTATACCATCTGACTGCTCGTGTTTTCAACATACACGGTTTGCAATAGGCCTTTTGTAACATTTTCAACCAATCGGAACACAAAATTTCATTTTCAACACAAAATTTTAGACAGGCGCGTTCATTCGAATTTTTCATCCATTTAAAAATCCATATAAGCAACAAAACAATTTTTCGACTTTTTCGTATAGACACACAAATTGAACACTAATCATACCATATGCGTCAAAATTTAACTGAACACCAATAAGAGTATTGCCAACGTTGAGAAAATAGAAAAATCACCGATTGGATAAGCGCGGCAATTGGAAATTCAAAATTCCCGTTCTGTTTTGGTCATCAGGTATTTGCCAGAGTAAAGCCGCTCGTAGAATGGGCAATCTTTTTGTGGTTTTTAGGAGGTTACCGGCTTCTTATTTCGTGGTATCTGTGAATTTTCGGGTTTTTCGTTCGTCTTCATCTACGACATCCTGCGTGAGTAGGATGAGCTTCTTCTACTGCTATTTAGTAATGCGACTACTGGGCTACAATTTTAATGTTTGTATCAATTCTCGCAACTAATAAGCTACAATTGAACGTTTAGTGTCAATTCTTGTGGTTACTGAGTTACAATTAAAGTTCCTTACATGCCTACTATCGCTGATAAACTAAGAGGGATGTTATTTTTATTACTTTTTTCAGAAACTGTGTTCCATTGCGGAGATCCTTTGAGATGTGTGAACGGTTGCTGAAACAAATTATTCGGGCAAGATGAAGAGATGAAGATTCAAACTTTCAACTCCTTCGGTTATGAGCTACAGAGTTTACATTGAAAGCAAAGAGGGCATGCGCAAATTTTTATTTTTTTGAACGAAAATTGAAGATTTTCCCTAAAAAAAACAGACGGAGTTCTGGTTTTACTGCGGAACTTTGTTGTTTCATTTTAATTTTAATTAATTAATTTTCGAACAATTGTAAAAAAGGCTTAACATACTGTACTTTTGACATCATTTTGAAAAGAAAAGGAAAATTATTTTATTGAAACTGTAAATCCTCTAAATCTTGGAATATTATGTTTTCGAGACTATAATTTTCTTGAAATTTGAATGGACTTGTTTTTCCATCTATACACGAGCACTCAAAAATATTTCGACATGCCTTTATAAGTTGTTGTCTAGTTTTTGAAACTCTAAAAAAATGCCAAATTTTCGATTATTTGTGGTATCGCTAACGTTGTACCTGTAATTATTGGTAAAAATCTTTGCAATTTGCTTGTTCCTTTAGTTTAATTTCAGGAAACATGCCTGTTATGACAGCGCTCATAAGTTTTATGACAAGTTTTTGTCAAATAAAGGAAGATGCGTCTTGCATTAATCAAACGGCGAAGATGGTGGAGCGGGTCTGATTTGTCCAATTTATTGTTGGGCGCTGATAATAAGATAAAGGTCCATTGATGGAAAGCATTATGGATGACGTAAATATTTTGACATTTAAAGATCGGAATCTTGAAATCCCGAAATACTTTTGGTTCCTCAAACTTTCCAATTAGCTCAGCAATGCTGTATTTTAATAAATTTGAATTTTTTTCCAGTGAATTTAAGAAAGATAAGATTGGTTCTAAGCAAAGCTCGTTCTTGTTCAAGTTGAAAGTCTCGTTCCTGATTTTCATGAGAGGTATGAACTATCCAGCTTTGGTATTTTGGTTAATTGAAATGAAGGTACTGTCAGTGTCCTGCTATGTTACAGTGTATTGGGTAAATTTAGTTCAAGGCATCGTCATAGCACAATTTCATACAGCGCAAACACTCTTGGGTGGCTTCCCTCAGACAGAGACAGAAAATCACCCGAAGGTTCATATTTGTATTGCGTTTATACGTAGGGACTTTGAGAGGAGGAATTCTTGTTTTATGCGAAAATGAGAGAAAACATACCAATCCAAATAAAGTTCCACTTATTTTGGGCAGATACCGTTACAAAGTGTAAAGTATAAAGTGAGTTTTTTGAAGTGATAGCGCTTTTTGTAGCTTCTTTAAAGCATCGTTCGGATAGGGGACTTGACTGATTGTGGACAGAGGACAGGGGACTTGATTGGTTATTTGATTGTTGGAATTCAGCAACGAAAAGTATTTTTGCGGGCTGTTATGCTATACAAATTTTGAAAAGGCGTCAATATTGGAAGTTGGAAATATTTAAAGGCCAAAAATATTGAGAACATTAATTTCAGCCGCGCTCGTGAGAATAAAATAATAAAAGTGAATAGTATATACGTCAGGGAATAAATTTGGGAGTTTATACTCTCCACTTGGCCTTGTTACTTATTTCTAGGAACGTGTTATGGCTGTATTTTGCCATCTACGAGTCATTCCACGAGAAGAAGGAGGCAGTGTCTGCAAGACTCAAGAGACATTCATATATTTTAATTTTTTATAAATCTTTTTAACAGAATAAACGGAATTAAAATGTGGTTTGGAAAAATTCAAAATGATGATTCCATCTTGCAAGTTCCACCCCCGCGACGGCTTTCTGGTTATGATCTACAAAAGTAGAAAACTGAAATATTTTAACTAAGGAGTTTGGTTAGCTTAAAAAATCCTGTTTTTTAATGATTTCTCAGGATGCTAAATTCAAATTAAATGTACTAATAAAGTTTCTACTACTGTCAATGCGTCTCGGTTGAAAAGTAAGTAAGGAATGAATAAGTCGTTTTTCGTTTCGTAAACTATCAGAAAACCCACTTTCAATGGAATAGTGACAGGTGATGGACAGGAAACATTTAGGATGACAATACACAGGGAAGAGTATGAATACAATCCAATTTAGGTATACTTTAGACTATTACTACGTACCGTAACAATAAAGTTGAATTAGTACATCAACAGGACACTAAGTTCGATCTAATGATCCAAAATAAGGTTTGATTGCAGCCAATCAAAAAGGTATTCTCTACTTCAATGACAGTGCTAGATCACATGTTATTCAAATAACTCTGCGAAAGATGAAAGGATTGGAATGGGAAACCCTGAAGCCTTCAACATGTTCTTCATAAATAAAAGCTTCCTTTTAATTTTGTGTTTTATTTTCTTTCTCGAAACCGGTTTTCGACCGTAATCGTTCGGTCTTCTTCAGCAAGTCGCTGAAGAAGACCGAACGATTACGGTCGAAAACCGGTTTCGAGAAAGAAAATAAAACACAAAATTAAAAGGAAGCTTTTATTTATTTGCTCACGTGGAGTATTTTGTGAAGAAAAAGGAGAAAAAATGAATTCGATTACAAATAATGTTCTTCATAGTTCCAAATCAGGCAAAAATATATGCAATCCTTCAATCTATGTGAGAACAATTTTGATCCTTCCTATTTCACCGTCTTTTTCAGATATATTAAACATGAAAATACAGAATATGACGTAGTTCTTTGCCTGTCTTTTATATAAATAATCTGACAGTCAGAATTCCCAAACCGAGAAAATTTCAAATCTTTTGTAAAGGACCAATTTGTCTCAAAAAGTCTCTTTGTATTTATTGAAAATGCTGTCAAAAGTTATCCATCATTGTAAATGAAATCAAAGATCTAATCGATTGAAGTTTGGTTTCTCAAAATTATCAGGACAATGTCTACACTCTTTGAACGCAAGCTTTAATTTCTTTTAGGAGCATCAAATAACACATACCTTTAAGCATAAGAATCGGTTGGCGAAAAAATACGTCAGCAAACTTCATCTTTACGTATCAAATCGAATTTGCATACCATTAAACAGTTGAACCTTAAATCTGCTACCGTTTCGAGTTCGAATCAATATGATGAGGGTCGAAGATTCAAAAAAAAATCCAGAACTAACTTAAAGCACAGATTCGGTCGTCTCAGCGACTTTTTATTTGCTATGTGTATCTCAAATCAAGATACATTTGAGGTATGATTGCAATATATTCTCCTGCACGATAGATATATGTCTTATTAATATATAATTTATTTTTTGAGTTCTTCCGAACTTCAATATAAATTTCAGAGGCAATATTTAACAAAGATAAATATATACGTGTAAAGATTTGATTTCCGAAAAAAAATGCTCTTTGCGTGAAAGCTAAACACATTATTTTTGCATATGACCGTCGAATTCTTTTATAATTCTAATTTATTCAAATATTTCACAAAATACTTTAGTTCCAGTTTTTTCAACAAAAAAAGAGAAATCTAAACTGGAGGCATAAACTGTCTGCTACATCCTTGTTTAGAAATATTCTTGAAAACGACGCAAGAGGACCTGTTTACTGTATCGTGCAAACTATGCCGACCAAACATTAGAAACGTTTAAGCTACTCTAATATGTCCAAGATATATCACTTACCTGGTGTAAATTTAACTCCAAACCATACTGACATTGGCATACAACCGTGGTGTATAACGTGCAATGTGGACACTTGACTAGTTTTCTTTCTTAGCACAAAGAAAAGCTGAAAAGGTAAAGAATAAGAAAATTAAATGGTAAATTTGAAAACAAGAATTCATGTGTGTAAATTGAAACGTGAACTTGATAAGGCGTTACAAGAATCTAAATGGATAATGTCAGGGCAAGTGGCTTCAAATCAAATGCAGCAATGCATAGGATAAAATAATTCCATTGGACAAGTCTAGAAGTTTGAGTGCATTACACCTGAAGCTATTAGATAATTATTTAGGTTTTTTTCCACGATGGTAACCGGCAGGTTTCGAACATTCACTCCATGTTCTCGGTACTTTAATCTAGTTTTAGTTGGAAAAGATTAAAGCTTTCGGCTGCAATTATATGTACGTTAATTGTCAAGGACTTGATAATATTCTTGAAATGGGCAAATGTTAATTGAAACTGAGGTATAACGAGAAACACTGCATGCAACTGCAAATGGCGTTTTAAGATGTTGCGGAGATATATACTAATTATTTACAATTTAACTTATTATTGAAATTGCGATTCACTTTATTCATATAAATTTAATTGGCTTAGTAGCTAGAAATCAAAGGGCCGACGCGTTTTAATAATTGGAAATAGTCTTTAATGGCTTTTAAATGGTAAAAACAAATACATGCAAAGGTGGAATTTTTCATGAGACAGGTATGGCAATCATGGGCTGAGTACTTAGAATTCAATGTCATTGCCTCCTAAGACTAGTTTTGAATAACGAAATGCTCCTTTTAAGACGAAACCAGCCTTGGTTCGCTTCCATGCTGAAACTATTATTTTTATTAATCCTTAAAAAAGTTAGCGTACGGACAATAGAATCCCTTTGCGCCACTATCATAAATCAGCTTTATCTTTTCTTCTTCTTGTTCTGAATTGTATTCAGTAAATTGAAAAAATGAATTCCAATTGTTTTTTAAGAATAATTTAAAAAAAAAATCTTTCTTCTAGAAATCATACTTCGAAATCAATTCATGCATCTCTTCCGTGAATACTTCAAGAAAATAAAAAAAAAACACACTAGGTGTGAGAGAAAAGCAATTAGGCTGGCAAAATTGAGGGTAATCTGGCAACGTTGTGTCTACCAGTCTATGCTGAACCGGTTATTTCATCCGTTTTACTTTCGCAGCCTGATATACAGCTTCATTCAAGTTAAACATTATTTTGACATCGCTACCAGAGAACTTGTGGTTTTGTTGTGTGTTGAAATATGAAGCATCGGAATTTAGAGCAGCGTTGGGCAGTCAAGTTTTGTGTTAAACTGGTTGAATCCTCGGGTGTGACGTTTGGGTAGTTGAAAGAGGCCCATGGGGACTAATCCTAATGAAAAGCGCAAGTTTACCGCAAGTACAAATCATTTCATAAGGCTGAGAATACGTTGAAGATCTAATTCGCTCATGAAGACTTTCAACTTCAAAAACTTATTAAAACGTTGAGCGTTGTTGTAATAATCAATAATAAAAATAATGCATGAACCGTTAAATTTTTAATACTTTTTTTTCAATTCGTATCAGAACAGAAATAGTAGATGAGAGGATGCTTCATCATGACAATGCACCGTGTTCAACAGTCATTTCCATCAGCGTTTTGACTTCAAAACGCATTTCTGTATTCTCTCGTCCTCTCTTTTCACCTGATTTGAGTACTTGTGACTTTTTCCCTAGAAAGTTGAAAGATTTCAAATGATTTTGAAAATCCGGAGAACATTCAAAAGCCTGTAACCGACCACTTATAACGACAAATTAAAGACTTCTAGTACTATTACTAAGAGTGGAAACACCGACTACAGTGTACAGCTTCCCAAGGAAATTACTTGGAAGGGGGTAACATTGTTATACGACATTATGTAGCTTTGACTTCACTAGCTTTGTAATTGTCATCTTTCTAATCTTCATTAAATATTTCATTGCAAGTTTTTAACCTTATTATCCGTTTCGATTTCAAGTAACATTCGGCTGAGACAAAAATTGACATGCGTTGAAAAAAAACCAATATAAAACGCATCAATTTTTGTTGAATATCTCTGAAGTGTATCGCACTTTATATACAGAACTTTTCTTTAGATTATTAATTGGGTCTGGACAATTTTTCCGCACATTTTGATTCAGTCTCATAAACTGGCATCAGCAATAAAAATATCAAATTTAAAAAAGACATTAACCGATTAAGTCAACCTGATAAGCCAATAATTCACTGCCAACTCGGTGAGTTTGATTAATCTATTCTAAATTTATTAATAATCACTTACTAATATATTTTATTTGATTAGATCTTAGATCTAATGAAGAATTAATTTCACGTGAATACCTGACGAAAATTGGCGATAAGTGCATAAAACAATTGAACGACATTTATGACAGCCTTTGGATTTGGTTTTTATGAAGAAAGTCGTTGAGAATAACTTATTTATTGCTAGGAGATCTTTTTATTTAGATAAAAGGATAATCGCATTCAGAATTGTGATAATCATAATTTTAATTTAATCTTTTTTTTTATCAAATTCAAGGTAGATTTGCGAGCTGCAGATATTTTCTGTTTTATAGCTTCTATATTCAGAGTAATACAGCTTTTACGATACATTAGAAGTTTCTAATGCCGCAATGGCAATTCTGGTTAAAAAATCAAATGCCAACCATAACGCATAAATGGAAAGCGAAAGCGTTTCGAACAAACTCTCGATAGAAAAGGATTGAACCAAAATACTTGGAACTAACCCCCGATCTAACGGTATTAGACCAATAGAATTGAAATTCAGAGTGTTAGCTCTTTTTGTTTACGCTTACCCGCTCTGCTCAGTAATGTTTGGCAAGTGAACATGGAAGGGTTGTTACAGTGCGTTAACATTTTTATCTGAAAAATCGTGTTGAGAAACACATTGAAAAATTCTCCTTCTTGATGTGAACTGGCCGCCAAGAGTGTGAAAGATTTTTGGTCTTTGAGAGTTGACAGCAAAGAACAATTTGCAATCTTAGACAGAACATTCAGTGAATGATTGCAAATTATTTGTGAGAAATTAGTGGAAAATTTGGTATCAAGGCTGCATTCAAATCAAAAAAACCTAAGAGTATAATCAAATGAAGTTACTTTTAGAACTTAACGGCGTCGTACGTTCTTGAAATGGATAATAAGCACATGGGCACTAATGGTTGTTATCGCTTTGCTTCAATTTAAAGTTTTTGCTTTCCGTGTGGTAAATTCTAAATAATCTGAGAGTATAAAAGAATTGATAAGCATGCGTATGGTATAGAAATAATGAAAGCATAAATTGTATAATCATTAATATTTTAGGGAATTTTAAAATTAAAGTTGTAAGTTTGAAAATCATTTCTAAGTCCTTCTGGAATAGGTTTCACGAATAAATAACTTGAAAGGATTTTGAAGTATCTCTCTTATGACCATTTGATTTATTCATGCATAAAGAACAAGCACTTTCCATTTGCACTTTGGATATCCTTTTGATTACAACACTTCTAAATTGCCATCAAGATTTGACTCATATTAGTATGCAAAATACATGAAATATTTCATATATTCAAAGAAGCATTTTTTGTTGTTATATTTTTATGGATATAATACCCCTGAATTTCATATATTCAGGGGTATTATATCCATAGTCTTGTCTTGTTAAAATAGCTAATACATTGCCATTAAAAATGTGTTAATCATTAAAATATTCTCGTTGCAGGTCCTTCAACGGAAACATCAAATGGTTCTTTAAATTTCTAGAGACTGGTTGTAGCTTTCTCTCATACTAGCACTGTTTTGTTTCGGAATGGTCTTATTTTGACAAGCTGATCAACCTGTCTCGATATACAACACGATAATTGTGTTAAGTTTAGACACTTCAAGACGATCCAATGTCTTCTCACAATTATAAAGGGTGCGAGTTTGACTTGTTCTAGTGCTTAAGCAGGTTCAAATATCAAAATATGTACTATCTGAATTATTTGCTTTCTACTAGTGTTGTCTATCGTATCATCAAAATTTTGAGGACTGTCAGCATTATACTCGGATTATAGCTGTCATCCTTGAGTCCACAAAAGGTACAACAAAATATACTTTAAAATCTACTATTCTCTGTGGTCTTTTCTGGATTTTTGTCGTAATGGTTTGTGTGACTGTAACAATAGTCATACAAATCATTTCAGACCCTGTCTACAGGTCTTGCTTTCAATTGCCTCGAGCTTCTCGACTATATTCCCGATTTTGAAAAGCAGTACTGAGTTATCTTTGTAAGTAAGATGCTTGTAAGATGCTTGTATGATTTTTTTGGTTCAGTCATATAAGGGCTTCGAAATGTTGATAAAATGTGAAAAAATGAACACATAGTGCGATAAGCATTTAACAATTTCGGCATCTGACATCCTTAATTCCAGTGTCTTGTAAGTGTTTATTTTTATTGTGTTTTAGTAATAGGAAAGTTTTTTCTAATAATTTTTGTCTTTTATTAATAGAAAAGTCTTTTATTCTTAATTTGGTAGAGGAATGAAGCAAATGATTTTGAAGCAATTTTCGGACAAAACTAGCTAAGAGATCAATCTTTGATAGAGTTTTTGTATTTTTTCGTGGTCAAATTAAAAAAAAACCATGCCCATGTTCATTTGAAAGTACAAAATATGTATTGGTTGACAAATATATTTTTTTATTCGAATTACTTCGTATGTAATATGTACAGGGTGGGCCATCTAGCGTTTTAAATTTGAACTATCTATATTTTGACATTGGAAACGTCAAATACCATTTGGAAAGTGACAGATATTCAGTAATAAGTATAAAATTTACGAAAAGCAGAAGAGAAGAAAAGAAGCTAGAAGAAAACTGGGAAATATTGAAAACTTTTTTCCAAAGTGGTGAGTCTTCAACCCAAACTGTGAGAAATTCGACAAAAAAATGGACAAACAAACAGTGCCATCTGTTCAATTTGTGCAACAATTCGTCGAGCGTGTGCGTGAAACTGGCTCGTTGGTGGATAAACCAAAACGCCAACGTTCATTTCCCGCATGTTCAATCGAAAATATTGCGACTGTGGCTGAAAGTGATAGTGAGAATCCATCCACCTCAACTCGCCGTCGATCGCAAGAATTGAAACATTCCACGAACAACTTTGTGACGAATTTTGCAACAAGACCTCGCTATGAAGCCATATAAAGTTCAATTGGTGCAGCAGCTGAAGCCACTTGACCATCCGAGCCATCTACAGTTCGCAGACTGGGCGGAAGACTGTTTGATTGAAGATGGTCAATTTGACCGAAAAATCATCTTTTCGGACGAGGCTCATTTCCACCTCGGTGGTTACGTTAACAAGCAGAATTGTCGCATTAGGGGCACAGAAAACGGGGCATTTGGGGCACGTTATTGTCGAGAGGCCAATGCACATAGCACGAGTCATTGTATGGTGCGGATTTTGGTCTGGTGGAATCATCGTCCCATTTTTCTTCGAAAATGAAGGAGCCGCCGTAACAATCAATGATATGAGCAATGTTATCCGAATTTTTCTTCAAGCAAATTGAAGAGGAAGACTTGGACAACATTTGATTCCAACAGGATGGCGCTACGTGCCATACAGCAAACGCTACACTTAATATTTTGCGCCCTATTTTCGAAAATCGCATAATCAGCAAAAGAGGTTATGTGAACTCGCCTCCCAGAAGCTGCGATTTAACGCCGTTGGACAATTTTCTTTGGGGAGCTGTTAAAGATAAATGTTACGCCAACCATCCAAAAACAATTCAAAATCTAAAGTACGAGATTCAAGCTGCTGTTGCTGCCATAAGGCCTGAAACCATCGAGAAAGTACTCCAAAATTGGATGGATCGGATGAGCTACTGTAAACTCAGCCGTGACGGTCTTTTGTCCGAAATTAATTTCCACAAATAAATTTCATAAAATAACCTTTCAAATAAATGTTCAACCTTTGAAAAATATCAAGCCGTTTGTTTTTATTGACTTTTTAAATTTAAAATTTTTTATCGCCCATCCTTTACTATCAACTCAAAATTCAAAATATTCAAGACCGAATCGAAGGACTCCTTTGGTCAATGAGAAAAAATAGTCAAAATTGTGGAAATCAATCAGCGAATCAGTGTTTAACTAGAAATATTATACAACAAATAGACACTGAAGCAAAGACTGTATAGGCCCCAAAACAGCTGTCTGTTCCAAAATAAAAACATAAACGTAATAATGGAAAGTAATAAGAACTTTTTTTTTATTAGAAACATTAGTTTTATAATTTTGATATCGAATCGTTTTGATATCCGAAAGGTAAAAACAAAAATGTTTCGAGAATATGTTTCGAGTGTTATCTTATTGCAAGTATGACCTTAAAACTCTGGTAGAACAATGGAAGATATGAAATTTTTTCAGTTAGTATGCGGACTATGTAAAAGTAGCTGGAGCAGATAGATTCAAATCTAAAAAGTCCAGTGGCTTATCCAGGCTTTCTCACAAATTTAAGGCCTAACCCTGCTATATATTTCAGCTCTGGTTAGAAAATTGGTTACGTTTTGAACTGAAGTTTTCTATGTACATTCAAAATTCACTTCTTTTACTCAATTTCATAAAACTTATAATTGATGTCATTAAATAAAATAAAATTTATGTGCTGCATATGTTTTTTACAGTGGAAGTTGAAGTGGTGACCCCGAAAGGCGTCGCCACTACCCAGTAGTTTGCAAAAAAAATCATACGACTTCACCATGCTAAGTAGATTGTTACCCGCAGGTGAAATAAAATCTAACGTTTATCAGCAAAAGGATATTGCTTATGAGTTCTTAATTTTCTTGACGATCATAATTCCGTGAATAAGATCGAGTAATTGCTCAAAAGGGATGTTCCAAATCCTCAAAGAAGTTCTCAGGCACTCATTTTTTCTCATTTCCTCATTTTTTTGAGGCAATCATAGAACAAACACTCTTCATTTCCCACTGAATCCTTTCCAGTGGCTTATGCCTTATTCGATTGCATCACACATGTATCTTTCCCCGGTATATTTATTGCATAAAAAAGCAAATTGTTAACAATGTAACCGAAAATATTTGAATTTTTCTCTTCCTAGCGTTAACTACGCACGACTTGAAAAATGTTTACGGTTAATTAACATTGCTTGTAAGAAATATTTCAAAATTAATTACAACAAAACCACGTAAATACCCAATGCATCACGATGCAATAAAATTTACAACATTAAGCTCGAGACATCATTCGGTAGATATGTGTTAATTGTACCATATACAATGCAAGATTTTGCAACTGCATTTAACCAAAGAAGACCAAACCCAACGGACCATAATGGGGTAAAACATTAATTATGCTTTAAAAATTCATTAGGGAGAAATTAGTTCGGATTTTGAAAGTGCAATCCTTGGCACCGACGAGGCATGTTCAGGTGCTTGCTAAATAATTTATGAACACTCAAAAATCACTCGGAATAGTTAAGACCTCACGTTTTGCCAACTAATGTTCATCTTATGGTTTAGTGGTCTAGCGAAATATCTAGATACAATAAAGTTAGATAAGATTGGATGAAAAGTTGGTAACGCATCGACGTTGCCTGTTGCTTATATAATTGTGCATAATTGCCTATCCTGTGTTCAAGCGGGTAAACGTCTCGCATGGAAGACTAAAGGCTTAACAGAAAAGCGCCTACGAGTCGATTGGGCATTCCTGGTTGAATCACCAACGACTAAATTATGTCGAATTTGATATCTTCGCTCTAGTTAACCGATTGCGCTGCAGATAATCTGGGCGACATAACACTTGACGAATCCTTTGACATGTCGTAAACTTTCTTTTTCTCATGACCCGTGGACGATGAAGATCTCAGTTTGGCCTACATTCCATAGAAGGACGCCCTTTTCGGAAGAAAATGCGAAGTCCCACATTTGCCGATTGCGTGTGAGAAGAGATCGAAATCGGAATAGCATGAAAATTCATTTGGATTCGAATTCGCCTCATAATTCACTTTTCCTTTCACCTGAATGGAATACCTGCGTTGGTAACTTTTTACCTTTTCTTTCGGCGTGTAGAAATTTCAAATGATGGCTTGGCGGCTCGTGGAGTTACCAATTAGTTGCATGGAAGAAGCACAAGGTTGAAAAGCCGGTTGGCCTGAGACTAGGTGAAGAGTGAAATAACATTAGGATGAGATTATCATAGGTCAGTGATGCATGACGATGTTTTCTTTTATGTTTAACCATGCGAAGTTCGATGTAATAATGATTAGGCGCCCGCGTAACCACAGGTGTGAGGTAACAAGCGGTAGTTATGTCTTATTTTCTTTTCCGTTTTTTGCGAGAGCATTAGAAAATGTTAAGTGCAATTGTTGGGATAAGGTGACTTGAAGGTGAAGATGATTCGTACGTACGGAGAGTATTTTTGGTGATATTTTAATAATTAAAAATTTAATTTAATCAGAAGCTCTTCAATATTTTCCGAAAATTCAGTTATTTAGAATGAAAAATCCTGGGTGCCATAAATGAGCACCTTAAAAGAATGTCATTCAAAAGGATACAATCGCTTCTACAACTTGGAAAAGCTAGTCAACGGACAAAGTTTCCGAGGAACCATCGAAAATTTAAAAGTACTCGTTACAACTTTCTTATAAACAATCGTTAAACTCAACCAAAATCACTATCCCACAAAAGTGTAACGATGTAAAACAATGATGATCTCGAACTTCATTGTGTAAAGTGATTACAAATCCCTGAAATATGGCACAGGTATTAAGGTCAGGACAATGCTTCCTCCTTTTAACCACTAGCTACATCGAGCATTGATTCAACTAAGAACTCAATTCTGCGCATGATAATTCATTAGATTCTGAACAAAAAAACACATTTAAAGTATTCAAACGTGTTCAGGGCTCCTGATCTGCACCTTAAAAGGATTCATACATGCACTTTAAAATTGCAAAAATAAAAATATTGTTTTCTTTGGAATAGATTTTCCTAGATTAAGGATTCTAGCAATTGCATCACGTAAAAAGGTAGTAATCGTAGGAAGCCAAATTATAATACTCACAAAAAGCGTTAAAGTCCTAAACTCATTTTTCCTTATGAACCTTTCACCCGCCACAACCCATCTTTCTTTGCCAACTTAGTATTTAGTTGTACTAATGATTCCCTACCCATTCAACTCTCCCTTCACCAGTAAAAAGGTTCTCTCTGAAACTTACCCATCAGAAAGGGCTGAAGATTACTCAGGTGAGCTGAAAACGCATCAACAAAGTGATTGCAATAAGGTCTTATGTGGATTGAAGATGACAATTTCATCACATAAATTTTTAGCTTATTAAAAGGATGTGCTCAGCTAATGTGCCAGCAAATCGTTGTCAAAGAATCTTTTAGGGATGTTCTGGTCGCATGGAGTAAGCCGAAAGGAATTCATCAGCAGCTCTGCTAAAAAAATGATTATGACAGTTCAGAATTACTGAAGATGGAACTGGTTAGTCTTATTCTATAGTATTAAATATCATAATAATATTATATACTATTTGATATAATAATATTATAAGCATTTGATATCCTTTGGAACATTTCGAGGAATATGGTTTTGTAGTATTCCTAACGAGTTAAAAAAAAAAATTGGGCTGTAAGGTCCATTAACTATTGCCTGTAGATTATGCTGCATATTTTATAGAGAGAATAGGCACCCTTTTAAATGCAGGGTAATTGTGGGATTAATCATCTTCTGCGCAACAGACGCCTGGGAAAAAATCCACTAGTAACATTGATATTTAAATCAGTGTTTCTGGTTTCGGAGTTTCAGGCGATTTAGAGGCTATCGATTAATTATGCGGGCAAATTATCATTGTCAAGCGTGATACTGACCAATTCACTTCTTGAACTGTGCTAGCTCGAATGTATCTCTCGGCATAAGTTCTGTAGTGATTTATTGCGCCCAAGCAATCAAGCAAAATGCAAGAATTTAAACGGTTTTTTCTGAGATGATATGATTAGATTAGCCTTTGAAATAAAACAGGAGGCTATAGTGTCTGCAAAATTGTTAAAAAGTTTAATCCCAGTTGCTAACTAGGTACAAACTGTTAATTCTTCTTCTTTTGTGATGCTTCATTCTACAATCAAATCCTGGGTTCCCGAGAATATTTTGAACTTTGTTTACAGCCGGTGATCTCATCTCACCGTTCGAAATATTTCAAAGCAGTTTGGTATTCGATTCGGAAGGAGTTAGCAACCGATAAATCATGAAACGAGTGCCCAGGCTTATGTGGTATTACTCACGGATAAAAGCCTACAATTCGTCAATGTCAACAATTCTTTCAATATATTTTTGGGTAGTATTGGTTAGAACATTTGCATGAAGAAGTTACTTCTTTTTTTTGAGGTATTACCGAGTGGTGCTTTCGATTCATTATAAGGACGTTACAAGCCATCATGAATGAACATTTTGCTTTTGATTATGTCGATTTAGAAGTGTTAGCATGACACTGAAAACGTTATCATTAGCTTCAAAAATTATGTTTCAGACAAACATTATGAGTTCTTCAGCGTTAATCTGTTCACCCTTTCGGAAAGTGCCAAATCATAGAACCATATCAAAACTCACAAACTTTGTTGAATGCGCAATCAGTTTTCTCAATATATTGCCGACCAGTTTTTGTATTTTTTAAAGCAGAAAAGTGAGAGAGGGATGGGAGTTGTCCCTTTTACAATATGTGACCTAATTGGGAGTGCAAGTTTTTGATAGAATACTTGAAGTGTATTCAGTGTTAAAAAGTATTAGGACATTACGTTTAACTTATTTCAATAGATGTATTGTGGCTTTTATCTGTCGGGCCACGTTGCGGTTTTGACAAGGACACATTCCAACGATTTGACGATTTGACATTAGACTGTGTCTTCTGTCTGCCTAGCACTATTGCGTCTTTGGCGGGGACGCGTTTCAGCGATTTTTAGCCCCTCACTCAGTTCATTCCCAGAACACTTTCGTTTTGAACGTTTCAGCGTTTATTAGCCATTTACAAATCATTCGCCGAACGAGCTGATGATGGCTTTGCAGACCCAAAACGCGTCCTAAACAAAAACGCAATAGGATCGGTCAAATATAAGACATAATATACTTTCGTCCTGCGATAACCTTTGCCGGCGAATATCAATAATTATCTTTTAAAAAACAGCGGGAGAGGTTAACACAAGAACAGTCGTCAAATTTTTTCCCAGCGCGGTTTTGAAAGGAAATTGAAAACGGTTACATTAATTTTTGAAATCCAAGTTTGGATTTCGAATTTAAGTTTTTACAATAGATTAAGGCTGACACACAGGCTTATCAACAATTTTGGGTTTTGCGATGAAAAGTGCTCGATTTAACTAAACTCAACACAGAATACGATCAATTAATTGTGTTTTTTTATGAATCTTGTCAAAGGTCAACGACGAAGTTGCTGATTTCTAAAGGATATAGAGTTCGTTCCATTTGATTATGTTCGTTGTCAATTTACTTCACGATGTTATTTCTTACGATTTTAAGAACAAGTGGAAGTTCATTTTCTTTGTCGATGTTTATCATTTTACAATTGATATGTTTCCCAGGATAATTTATGCGTTCGTAGGAAAAGTCAAGAGATACAGTTCAATGTACATCCTCAAATGGTATGTTATTGGTTAAGTTTATAACCCACTTGACAGGTGTCATTGCTTGGGACGTACAGGAGACTAGGTTACAACTTGATTTATTTGGAAACCAAGGGGTTTCACCAATCAAACTGCCCGAAATAGTTGAGGTTCTAAACATGTTGGAAGAACATTGCCACGTATTTTGTATCGAAAATTATGTGTAAGTAAATCAAGTTATGATGGATCTGCTGTTTGCTAGAGTCAATATTGTAAGGGACGTTCAGTAGAAGATGCAACTACCGAAAAGGATTTTTAAAATTCCAGTGTAACTGAATTTGAATGAAGAATGCAAATGCTGAAAAGCAATTAAGGTTACAGGCATGTCGTAAGGTATAGATAAAGAACATACACATAAAGCACAATACTTCCTTCTAAATCGTCCAAGCCGGGTCAAGGAACGCCTCAGATGGTTTCGGAGTGTGAACGAAAAAAAATCGGCGAGAACAGAGCTAGAAGACTTCATTGGTTTCTATCAACAACAGGAACGACAATCCTTACATAATAGCACGATATGTTGGGAGGTTAAAGCAGATGGTGGCCTTTGCTTTTTATTCTAAAGTTGATCCCTAGTCAATAATAAAAAGGTTCAGATGAACCCAGATTTTCCCGAGCAGTGGAAATAATCTGAACAAAGAAGACCTCGGAATTTTCACGACTTCAGTACAGATCAGCAGCATTTCGTTTTCTCACAATCTACATTTTGGCGTTGCTTAGTTGTGTCTCCTCATTCTGCTGCCGTGTTCTCGTGGAAAAGTATTTTTGGATGAAGGATAGACATACCACTGAATTCCAAACTTACGAGCAATCGTTGGATATACTGTTCGCGTTTTAAAATATTTGATGCGCTGGTATTTATACATAGGATAGGTGACACGATAATATTCTTATATTTTATTATATATTTTATTTTATATAAAAACGATACTATAAATATAATAATTGGAATAAGCTTCTGATGTTATATAACGTCAAAGTTTTAAAAATTTCAAAAATGCTTAAAGAACAAATCTATAGACTGGTTCAGATATATCCTGCAGTTGAACTAGTTCAAACTCACTTAAGTGTGCTAACACACTATTTGTTTGGGAACGAAAAATGAAACGCTTTGAATTTTTAATAATGCCAGTATGTTGTGTCATTGTGAATGTCGTTGAAAATTCATAAAAGGAAGAACAAATCTGGAGTATTAATTTTGATGTATTTCGTGAGATTAAATATAATAGTTTTGCTTCATGCAAGAAATTATTTTACTTATTAAGGAAGCTTTTTGAAATTAAAGTATATTGTTCTTCTTAGTTATTGTTTTATATCCAAAGGGTTGGGTCATAACATTCGAGTTAGTTTTGAATGTCAGACGTGTGAGACGTGAAGGATTAGGATTATAAGGCTCGCAATCTGAGCTATGATACAGAGTAAGTTAGCCGAAAGTCGCTAGTTCCATTGAACATGGCTCAGGACTAGAATTTGAGGAGGTCTGCAACTACGAGCTACTGCGACTCAAATTGCACTTGTAATCACGTAGAAGATCAGCTAGACATGTAATGTTATAGTATGATTGAATGGGCCTGTAGGCAACTAGGCAGGACAATGTCTAGATACGATAAAAAAACTAATGTATTTTGAATTACTGAAACAATAAAATTTGTATTTCCACTGATTATTACGATTTTTCGCGTTGTATTTGGCACCATTCACAGCCTTTCTTTGGAACACGACGAAATAATGGTTGGATAATCGAAAAAAATGGAATTTCTTCAATGAGTCTTTCTACGGATGACAATTTGAGGCTCGATTTTCAATATTATGTAATATAAACTGAAATTTCTACAAGCTCCACTATGATTAGGTGATTCGCTAGGGGCTAATTTTTATTAGCGAAATTGAATAGTTGGCTGAATTCGGCATAGAAAGGTTTATCCCTTCCTTTAATGCTTAAACGGTGGACTCTGGGAAATCGTGAAACATTGTGAACCTTACGAAACAAATAATAAGAGTTGACAAAACGTTTAGAAAGTCAAGAGATTATGTTGACAAACGTGATGAAAAAACTCCCTCTTACAAATGTTTTATTTTTGTCCCTTTTTATAGACCATTTGAACAACGATGATAGGAAAGATTTTTTCAATTAGTTCAATAATAAAATAAATTTATTTCATCACTCTCAGCAATGATTTCGGTAAAATTGTACCCTCCAACGGGGATCGAATTATTTATTCTTTCATCGGTGTCCTCAGATCACACTGAAGATAAAACGCGTCTGCGGACGAAAGAAATAACATGACGGGGAACGAAAGAATGTTCTGAGGACCAAAAAAATTCATTAATTATGCTTAAAATATTTCAGGAAGTTATTCAACCTTTAATTTCATAGCTTAATAGTTCATAAGTTCAAAGCGGAAAGGATTTTGATTGGACGATTTTTAGAAGCTTCTGTCTCAATGCAATGGAAATTTTCTACAGGATCAATCTTTTTTAAATGTTGTTTAGGTCTCTATTTTACCAGGATATTTCAAACTGGACATATGCGAGTTAGACTTTTTGCCCGTACCGATCCCATCTTGCAGCATTGAATGCAAAACTTTCCAAGATGATCTGATTCTCCCAAAGTGAACAATGTCAATTTTGGGAGGGTTAAATATTTTACAAGGACTATGTAAAACTAAAGTTTCTGACAAAGAAGGATTGTTAAGTTAGAATAAGCAGTTTTCATTGCAAAAACAATAAAATTAGATCCAAATATTATAATATGGCTATGTCTGACAGAATATATCCAATGTGAAATCCAAATAAAAGTTGGCGGTATGAACAACCGAACTAGAGTTGTAGCTGCAGTGTTTCCGTAGGATCAAAACACTAAAGCTCTCTATTTAATGTATCCTTTTCATTAAAATAATATTTAATTTAGTTTTTCAATTTTCTTGGAGAAGTGTTAATCGTTATGAACGTGTTTTTTTTTATTTAGGGAAAATATGCAGTTTCTCACTTTAAAGATTCGTTCTTAGTAAAAGGAGTTGCTATTTTTCGAGCTTGAATAAACATTATATCACTGAGCTCTGTCACTATACTCAAGAGCGCTTTATTTTGCTACCAAATATGTTGGATTCAGTGGATTAAAAGTTAAAAATGGATGGAAATTATCAAAAACGGCCGGAAAATTCTTCAAGGATATGCAGCATGAATTTTTGTATTTAGGATATATCATTCTCATTTTGCCGATTGGAGGAATATCTTTCAGCTTTTTGTGTTCTGTTTTCTGGGTCCAAACGAAAAATATTATACAACAGGAGTAAATGATCAACAGGGGGACAAGATGATTTAAACATAAACTAAGAGTGAATTGTTAAAAAAATCTTGAAAAATTTACTTACCGTGTCCATAAATTCAGTGAACTTGGAGAAATAGTACCACCAACACGCATGTACCATCTAGATAGTGAATGTATAAAAATGTTTATATTAATTCAGTTCATTAAAAAAAATCTAAACAATTCTTTAGCACTGTTTGCTTACAAACAAATCATTTTCTTTTCTATTTAAATAAACATAAGAAAAAAACATTATCATTGACTAATGCAAACGTAACTGCAGCTCTCTCGAAAACAATTAAAATTATATTCAAAATTGGTTTAATATTCAGTGGAATCCGAAATGATTACAAGGAAGTAATATCAAATTAAAGCAATTTAAGTGTTGTTTGACGCATTTCATTGGGATTGTACGATTTTACGCGCAATTATAAATTTTAATGGAATCTTTGAAGAATGTTATAAGAACGGATTAAGAAAATAAATATAATTATTTATTTAAAATCAAATTGAGCACGCTACGTTGAGGACTAATAAATAAAATAAAAATTTATATAAAAATATCTTATGTATAGATTCCAACGAAAGTTATATTCTATACATACACATACGGAGATAGGTTAAAGGAATAAAAAACGTATTGGTAAACCTACGTTCGAAATTCATTCAATTCCACTTAATTTAATTGATTCCATTTGATATTCGTATCTTTCGTTTAGGGTTGTTCCTCGTCGTAAATTTAACAATAAATGAAACGATACTGAAACTCGATTCTATTGATGTCCTTCGACTTAATTCGCCTTGATGTGTGTTTTGAAAAGCAAGAACGCATCACAAAGGATTTACAATGTCTATTGCACGCTACTCAATTGTCGACCAGTGTGCCAGTTATTGTTATTGTAATGCAATAACAATAACATTGTCGTCCTGGCATTAAAAACAACCTCGAAGGAATAAAAAATAAATCAACAACATTTGAAACATTGTTCATATTATTTATTTTCCACTTAAAACAGTTTCATTGCTTTGAATTCAATATCGTTTCATTTTTGTTTTGTTTTTAAAATAAACAAGGATCTATCTCGGATTCCATAAAATCGAAAAAGGCACTTATAAAACCAGGAAAATTATAAGTCACAAACATTTATGTTTTTATCATTGGCACAGAAGGAGTTTTGAAAAGATAAAATTAGATGTAGATTGTAGTTACAATTATTGTTCACTTTGACAAGATACATTCAACATTCACCACATTTAAGACATCGATTAAAATGATATATTCAGAGTTAAATAATGAATGCAAGTAAGTAAGATGCTCAATTAAATTTAATGCTTCCATAATTCAATGAGAAAATTCACAGGTAACACTTGGGCTACAATAATCACTTTGTAAAGCGAGCAGAAAATGTTTCAGATAAAGTGTAAAGCTATTGTAGATTAAGCCTGCGACATGGAGAAGAGGAGAGAGAGATAAAGAGAGAAGGAGTTAGCGGATATTAAGATTTTCATTAGTTCTGTGTTCTTATTCGAAAATAATGAAACATAAGATAATAACAATGATAGTCTGTGGCCAAACATTCGAATTGTTGCCTCGGCCTTAAAATCTTTTAAAAGCTGTTTGCTTTCGAGGCCAATGGAACTGCGAAAACGTGGTTTAATACCACAATTATTTTACTATTTCGATTGTTCTTGATTGCATGACAATGGCAGACGAGCATTACAGTCAGATACGAGTGTCGATTTAACTAGGGATACTTGAATCCCGAACTGGACCCATGGATAGAAATCAAACCGCACTGCAATGGATTAGGACACTACTCTGTAAAGTTCGGTGGCAAGAACTTTGCTTACAAGGTACGAGCACTGGTAGCCCACCGCCAGCTTTAAAAGTCAAGGGTGGTTCCATCTGGATCCTACTGAAAAGATGGAAAGTGCTTGAACTTCACTGCCATATACTGTCCATCAATAATTTTTTTAATAAGATACATTTCAGTACCCGCATGAATAGCTTGGGACTAAAATCATACAGATCTGCAGCAGAAAAAAAGCGAATACTCAAACAAATACAACATTTGGGATCGTACGATTTCACGCGCAATAAAAGCTACGAGCACAGGTAGCCAGGGAGGTAGTCAGGGAGGTTCCAATTGGGTCCTAAATAGAGTAATAGAGTAAGAATAAAATCTACATTCTGGAATCTAGCCGTAATATTCTGGCCATCAATATGATATTAGATAATTTAGATTTTATATGACATAACTTTTACATCCCAAAAGTATATCATGGGATTAAAATCATATTTAGAGGAATTAACTACGGAATTAGTTCTTGATCTTCGGACGGGCTACGGAGAAAGTGATTGCTTGAACAAGTACAACATCTAGACCACAAGAAGGTTTATATCTTGTCAAAATTTTGGTAATATCTTCAAGCATTTTTGTCCTAGGACTTTAAAAAATTTTCTAATTTCTATTCAAATAAATCTCTCAAATAATTGATTTATCAAATATGCAAGGAACAAATATAAGTAAGAAGTATACGAGGTTTGTTCAAAAAGTATCGCGAATTTTGAATTTTCGCTGGCTACGTATGTTCGATTTTAGATCTTTTGGCGGCGTTATGTTGGTACTCATGACCCTCACTTACGTTGACAATTCCGGCCATTTTGAATGTCCAGTCAGTTTTTGACAGTTATTGTGCGTGGACGTGTTTTAGCTTGTCTTCGATTTTCGTCTATCCCAAAAAATGAATCAAAGAATTTGTGTTAAATTTTGTGTGAAGAACAACTTAAAGTGCGTGGATGCAATCAGACTGTTGACTGTTGTATACGGCGAGGCTACTTTGGACAAAAGCAACGTTTATCGGTGGTAAAAAATGTTCTCAGAGGGACCGAAAAAAGCACGCCAAGTTCTGTCGAATGTGAAGGTTTTGCTGACAGTTTTCTTCGATTGCAGGGGCATGGTGCATTATGAAGCCGCAGGGTAGAACGGTCGATAAGGAATATACCTTCAAGTAATGCGCAATTTGCGAGAAGCAATCCGCCAGAAACGTATGGATTTGTGGAAGAACAAAAAATTGGCTTTTGCACCATGATAAAGCCCCTGCGCGGTTACTTGTGCGCGAATATTTGGCCAAAAACAACACTCTAATAATGCCGAAGCCACCGTATTCCCCAGACCTGGCCTCCTGTGACTTTTCTTGTTCCCGAAACTGAAGAGGTCCATGGAAGGATGACGCTACGCCACGATTGAGAAGATAAAGACGGCATCGAAGGAGGAGCTGAACAAGATCACAAAAAATGATTTCTCAAAATGTTTCGAGGATTGGAAAAAACGTTTTCACAAGTGCATAATGTCTGACGGGGATTACTTGAAAGGGACAAAATAGATATTCATGAATCAATAAATAATTTTTGAAAAAACATGAAATTCGCGATACGTTTTGAACAAACCCCGTGTTTATGAGATTAGTAGCAGACGCCCTGACCAGTGAAAGAGATAAAGCCAACAGGAAATTTCCATTTTTGTGTAGCTTTTACCAAACAAGTACCCTTAAAAGGTAAGAAATCATTTAACTTTTTAAATAATTTTAACTTTTTAAACTTTTCAATTTAAAAAAAAACATAAAAACTAAAAACTGTCAAAAAAGTTTGGTTCCTAAAACTCTCTGTAAGCCCTAATGGAAATTATTTCAAAATTATTTGAAATTATTCAAATACTGCAGCCAGAAGATCAGTGTAAGTCTTCTCTAGATTCCTTTCAAAATAGAACATATTTTATGAGGGGGGGACAAAGCATCCACCGCTCAAACAGAAACTCGGAAAAGGGATAAAAATCCATTGCTGTAAGGTTTGCATTCCTGTTGTGAAGAATTTGATACACAAGTAATAAACAGGAAAGGAATCGGCTTATGGATTTATCAAAGAGCATATCAATCATTGCACAGAGGATGCGCACGAGTATATCAAACTATTAGCAACACTTTCGGAAGTTCAGACCGAAGGAATGGATTCATCTTTTGATTATCATAACATTTGACGTAGACTTCTAGAACTTCAAATAGTGAAGCTCTTCCTTGACATCTGTGTCCAGAAGAATTTACGTTGGTGTACAGGAATGGACAAAAACTTAGTTTCACCACTGGATCGTTTTAGAGTTTAACCCGCACGGAGGACATCTCAAGAAAATGAGCCTGAAAGCGAGAGTAGAAGTTAGATTCTTCAATTTAGCGGAGGAGAGATCAACGCATCTGCTAGCACATTGAAAAGTACTGTCCTGTAGAAAGGAAAAGAAGAAAGGAGCTGCTCCGTTTTTGGAGAGGAGTTGGGTTGCCTGATGTTTTCATCAGGTATTTTGATTATTTTATTTCTTTCTATCTTTTGCCTGATGTTTGTTGGTTTCTATTTCAAATCAGTTTATTTTATTTCTAAGAAAGATCGAGTTCCTTGAAGCGCTCTAGGTGCACCGGAAACAGAGACACAATAAACATTTAAGGCTAACGTGTACTAGTCCTTATATATAATGCATCAATTATTCCTTCAATATTGTACGTTTGGTGAATTAAGTAATCAAAAAATGGATTTGGCCACTGTTTTGGACATCATTATTATCAAAGGTGGCCTGACAGTCCTGTCGAGATTTTGGTTTTCAAAAGAATTTGTCATCGATCAAGTTACCTAGTTGATCAAGTTGGTCTCCAATTAGGAATAGCTGTCAAGAATTTCCAATATAACATATCTTCTTTTATTTATCAAATGTTTTCTATTTCATATGAAGCCTCCCCTTTTTGAATATGGAACTTAACTCAAGGTTTAGTCAACAATAAAGGAACGAAAGACTTTCGTGGAAGCGCTTAGTAAACAAACAGGGCCATTGAAATCTTCTAAGGAGGCTATTGAGATGATAAAGACAATTCTTCTCACCACATCCTCTACAAAAAGGAGATCAATATCCAGCTAAAGATTGACTAAACTAAAGATATCAAACTAAAGATTGAGGTTCAAATATTGGAAAAGAAATATTGGTGATATCGTTTTTGATGTGCAGTTAGCACTGTTTTTTCTTTGAAAATTCCTGATGCTCCGGAGAATGCTTTTGATCCAAGCATTGGTTAGTGAAAGGATCCAACTTCACTCCTGACAGCACGTTTTTTTCAAACCCGCGTCAGCTAGATTTGGGTTTAAAGGATTTGATTTTAAAGGAATGGTTGCTTCTATTTGCTTTAAATTTTATGCACTAAGTTTGTAAAACGACACGTGCAAGGACGTTACGCACCAAAGATCAGGAATAACCATTACTTCAGAATCGTGTTTTCAGAAGTGGTTTCAAGAGATGTTCCAAAAATTTATTTAAGCCCCTAAAATGTTGGCACGTAAAATGTTTCTGCCAGTTTTTAAGAGCATAGTGATGAACAAAAGGAAAAAGTTATGGTGGGTTACTGAAAGTGAAACTAGGTTTCAGCAACATGAAACCACGTCAAAGCTTAATTCGACGTTTTAATATGACACAGGTACAGCCCTTATAGGTTCTCGATATGCCGCAAAAATCGAGGCGACTATTATGGAGTTATGTCAAATATCCTGTTTATCGTCTGTAAACAACGTATTGGTATAACATAATTGTGTTCCTATAACGAGTTACTTTACAAGATGTTCTTTGTTGAGTGACGTGACTCAAAGTTTTATGGCAAGAAAGATAGAAGGATGCTTTGAAAGGAAGCCAAAGAAGAAAACTGACCAAGGTCGTGTTTCTTTTACAAAAGGACTCAAGTTTTGTCGAGACAAATGGCATCCACCATAGGCGGCTTCAGACGAAAATGCGCATCAAGGACGGTTTGAATGATTGAAAGACATTGATGATGTAACTTCGGCAATTTAGGCTGTATTGCTAACAAAAAACAAGCAATCCTTTTTTTTCGAAGGTATTAATAATCAGACGATATATACGATGTGAAAATGCTTTCGCGCAAAAGAAGAATAAATTCCAAGGATAAAGTAGTTTCAGTGTTATTTTAAGTAGCTTCCCTGTCATTTCATAAACATTTTGGTAAGTCTATGTTATTACAGGGAAGCAACTTGAAATAATTGCAATTTTGAATGCAACACAAGTAAGACACATACTTTTCTGACTAGGTGATTTGGTCAGCAACACGCTTGATCTGGTTGACAGTTCATTTTTATTGGCAATTACACTGACATGGCACTAAACTGGGCTGCCAACGGATCACAAATTCGAGTATCATTGTCATGATTGCTTACTTGGAGCAGCTGTTGCTTTTTTGGTGAGGACGAATTTGTATTTTGTTCCAGAGTAAGGATTTTTTTTGTGCCCTCGTAATTAAACGATAGAATATTGTTTGCCTTTACCTTTCAGACAATTTCAGCATTGACTGGTCGAACATCCAGAGAAGAGAAAGAGACAAGAAAAAAAGCAAAAATTGAATTCTTCATTGGCCATTCAAAAGATTCAAGCGAGGGCTTCAGGCTGTTTTGAATAATCCCTAGTTAAGCGAGGGTTTGAACAGGATCTTTTTTGTAAGCGAGGTGGATATGTTGCCCTGATTAGAGGGCTCAATTTTCAAATAGAATATTGAATCCTGTATGATGATGAAGTCGGTATTTCGCATAGACAATTGTTCGTCCGAAATAATATAGTTCAGAGAACATTCTTCTATTCAGAAAAATTGTAGAGTTAAAGGTTCTCCTAGCTACACAATATTTTGAGCCGTTTCAAATCGTTTTTACAGTAAAATCACTCTGTTGACGGTCATTGTTTCTTCAGGGAAGGTGTAGGGTATGTTGAGATCATGCCGATAATGTCGGATTCCAAAGTTGACAAATAACATGAAACATAGATAATCAAAATTTAGAAAATTACTGTCTGAAAAACTCTCCTTTAGAATCGAACCAAACCTTTAAAGGAATGAACTCCTTTAAGTTTTTCTTATCACGGTTGCCAGATAAAAGTCAAGTGAAATTCTAAATAAGGGCGAAAAAATCAATAAACTTCTGGTCGGTATACCTTTTGACAAATCAAATGCTCTCCGTGAACTAAAGCCTTTTCATTGTAATTGTTGTTGTATTGAGTTTGTAGCATAAAAAACAGCTACGAAAACTCCAACCTAAGAGTACAATCAACAATAAAAACTTCCTTCAAATTGAGACAGCAAAACTATTTATAATCTTCAGCGTAGCTACCTGCTGGAAGTATCAATCGGAGCAGGTGAGTATGAGCCTCTGCAAAATCGCATCAAAACAAGCGGTAAGACAAATATTTGAAGGCATTCTTTATCTTAAACACCTGAAACACTGAACAGAAACATGTGCGTGAAGTCAAAAATAAAGGACTTCCTTTTAATTGTTGACGAAGACCGCACAATTTCGGTTGTAAATCGATCAGGAAAATTAAAAAATTTTACACGCAAAACTAGAAGTAAGACCTTGCTTATATTTTTTTGGAAATATTTTGCGAAAATCAAACCAATGACGAACACTGTTAAGGTAAGTTGTGAGAAGTTCAAGGAAAGCTTATTTGGACAATATATTGGGTCTGAATAAAAACGTTTTTGGCGTCTCTCCGACAGAAGTCGTTGATTACAAACGACTCGGGCTGGAAAAACACATACCGACCACTCCTTAAGTGACATTTAAGATGACATTTGAACGTTGCTTCGAGCATCAAAATTGCAGAAGCCATTAGAATTTTGCTTTCATTTGAAAATAAAGCTAAGGAATCGATAGTTTTGGTATAGTTTGCAACATAATGAGATAAAGGGAAGAAATTTTTTCCTGTGTACCACGCTGGTACTATCTCAGTGGTCCAGCTCCTGGTGAAGAGGTTTAGAAGTGAGGACAAGTCACATATCGGTTGTTCAGTCACTGAGAAAGCTAATAAACTACTTGAAAAGATAAATCTAAATGTCTTTCGGTAGGTAAGGAGAAAGGTAGTGGTCATAAAAACGTTCAAAACCAGTTATACAATGCCGGTTAGAAAAGGATGCTCGATGTATGGTTTCCTCATGAGTAGATCGTAAAAACCGAATAAACAGCTGTAAGAACCTCATGAAATATAATCAAATAGTACCATTTCTGAAACGTGTTGAAAACTAGATAAAAAATGAATTAACATAATCTGTGTTGAAAATAGATCATATCCAGCAATCGGACTTGTCAAATATCGGAATCAAGTGCTCATGAGCGTTGAAAACAAGCATTTTTAACGCCAGGATTGACACCGGAAAACGCTGTGATCAAATACTTTGCCGGTCGGCTGAATTGAAAGGGAATCATCAACAATTAGCGGCTAACATTCGGCCAGACATTTTAGAATTGGCCTTATTGTAGACAACTACCAATCAGTAACTAGTTGCGCCCGGCAATTCAAAGATTACGGCCCAAATGGAAAAATAAATAAGATTTTAATTTCATCATGCCCGATCAAACTAGACCCTCATATTTTTGATAACCTGCCAAAAATTTCTAAAGCTTTATCGAAATGTTTTTGTAGCCATTGTGCAGTCTAGACGTAGTATCCTGTGACTTTCTATTTTTGCGACCTGTGCACAATTCTCTCGATGAAATTGAGATTCGTTGAACGGAAGTTGGAGTGGAAAGTTTAATTCAAATTCAAACTTTTTGAAATTGAAACACAGTCGGTAATTGCGATTGGCCATGCCATAAAGCCTGTCAAATTGTCAAAGTAAAAAAATTGACTGTGACGAAGATATATCCTTCGTCGGTACTCACGAATAGCCATGTCAAATTGACAAAGTAGAAAAATTGAATTATGGTTGAAGTAAATAGATTTTGGGCATTTTCGATTGAAATAAATTCATTTCGACCCTAGACCTGAAGCAGTTGAATTGTCGTAAATAAATGCTACGAAATTTTATCTGGATTCAATATTTTCTCGAGTAAGTAGTCTGATTGCCAGTGCTGTTGCCATAATGTTCTTTTTCAAGGAAATATTTTCTTGTTCGTTAAGATTGTCTGAGATAGTTTTTGAAGAATAGTTTTTGAGCAGAATTGATTTGCAATCAGGGAGTTGTTAATTCAATCTGTGGATAAGTAATAGTCCGAAATATCGAGAAGAAGGATTAATATATCTCAAAAGTGTAAATAAAAGAAGTCCTAGCCAAATGTTTCATAACAAATTAGAGTTGTAGAGACCGAGTCTTGAGTGGTAATTTCTGTAGGAATTCAACATTTCCTTTGCAGGAAATGATTGTGACTGTTGCTAGGAAATTTTGTTGTTGTTTTGAGCAAGGGAGCGTGTAAGATATGGGGACAGGATCTATGGTACTATAAGTAGCAATTTTTATTGGATGTGGCAGTTTGCATTTGTTGAAACAATTGGAAGTATAATAGAATATAACATTGAAATATTCGCAATGTAGGAAGGATAACTTTTAGATACTTTAAGGCTGTGAATTAGAAACTCTGGTCAGACGTCAAAGCTTTTCGTCAAACTTTCGAAAACTAGGAAAGAAGGGTGTGTTATACTTAATGTTTTACATTAAATCATTGTAAAAGCAATACACACAAAATCTGCACGCTATTCAAAGCTGTAAGTCCAGTCAATATAAGTAAAATTGTAAATATATACATTGTAGAAACCCACTTAAATCTAATTTAATCACACACCGTAATTACTTTGGATGAAATTGATACCAACTTTTATACGACAAAACATAAAAAATAAAAAATATACATATGAAAAGAAGGAAAATTTAAGTATGTCAACTTTACAACAACATTTAAACAACATACACACAACTAACAACATTTAATCTTGGTTAAAATCTGAAGAAAAATATACAAAATAGATTAGAAAGAAAAAATAATAGAAAATTAATAATGTTTAATGACTGGATTAAAAGAAAATTTGTTAACGAAGTCCACAGTTATGAGACATTTACAAAATAATTTTGTTTGTTTCTTATGTTTTTCTCTTCGGTCATGTTTCAATTTTGAAATGTTTGTTTGTTTGCTTGCTTGCTTGCTTGATATGAAGAATTTCCACATACCCTTAATGTTTTAGGGTGATTACTATAGTCAACAGGCTGACAGCGGAAGTTATAATGGCCTGTTAGCCAACCAGATAGAGCGATCTGTAATAGTAAAATAAGGAAAAAATATTGCCTCAATAGCATCACAAAGTTTAATATTTCTTTTGTTATTGTTTTTAATAATGATGTGATTGTGTTGGGTTTGATGATCGTACAGTTTAATGAATATCTAAACAGTGTCTAATATAATTCAAACTATCAACTAATATATCCTAACTCTGATACATGTTTAACTTTGAATTTGAATTTTAAATTAAATTTTTGCAAATAAATAAAAATATCTTCAGATATAAGCTAACACTTGTGTGTTTTTTTTTGTTTTGTTCACTTGCCAAATCAGTTTTAATTTTTATTGTTTTTAACGAGTAAATGTTGAAATAAAATCGTTTTATAGGTCATTTTTGTTTAGTGTGTTTGAAAATCTACCTTTTGTAGGCTTTAGGTGACAATCTTTCCGGATATGTTAAGTTAACTCACAAAGTGGATTTTTTTCAACTTTCTTTGTACTTTCTTTGGTGAGAGCATAAAGAAATCCAACAATTGGTACGATTTAGTGGTCTTCTTTCGTCAACTTTGTACGTTTTTGTCTGTTTAAACTGCAAAACTTCTTTAGTTTGATGAGCTACGGATTATTCAATTTTTTATACAATTTTGCATTATTGAACCAGAAGGCAAGCAAATAAGTTGTTGTTTAGCAAAAAAAAAGACAATTTATTTATTCTAATTACGTGTTTTAAATCAGGGTCTAAAAGCTCGAAATTTCATTTTAAAATATGATCGCTTACTTTGTTTATTTTCTAATCAAAATTCTAATCGAAAATTTCTTAATTTAAATATTTCTAATCAATTCATATTTCAGCGCTGTCTGCGTAATATTTATTCTGATTTTTCCGTGTTGTTTGTTTTTTCTGCAATAATTTTGAATAATTAAAATAAAGTTACGCACTTGAATTTCGTTATAAATTGATTGGGATTTTTGAATTGTGAATTATAAGCACGCATCGATCCTAAAAAGACAGAAGCTTCGTCTCCTTAAGCTTTCCAGATTCCGCGTTCAGGATAATTTTGTTTGATCGCAAATATCAACGGAACTATGTTAAGTTTTTTGCCATTGTGATAGTTGCATATGTGTTGCGTCTGAATGTCTCAATTCTATCCAGAATTTTCCTTCACTCGCTGATTATACTTAACGCCAGTCCACATGTGAACCGAAACTTTCCATTATCATTTTCCGTCTAATCCAAAACATGTAATTTGCATATGTTTCGGTCTTCAAGCTAATCCATTTATTCGACGTATAAAACTAATAAATTATACTCAACTTATGTACATATTTACATTTAATTATCTAAGAATTCCATTTACATTTGGTGTCATATCAATAGAAAAAAGAAGCGAAAAACACACAGAGCAAAAAACTAAATCAATTTACTAAAGGTTAATGCTACTGGTTTATATTTAACGAGTTTTCATTGACTGCTCTATCATAGTCATACAATTATTATTATTTTTATTGGGATGGTAAAATCAATTGATTATTTTCATTCCAGGAAATTGCTTTTTGTTTGTGTTCGAGTTGGAAGTTCATGAAGAAAAAAGATTATCCGTAGAAGTCAAAAAATTAATCTACCATCATCAATAATATTACTATCATCCGAAAACTAATCAGAAGTCTTTTTTCCAGCAGAAGGCTCGAACTCTTCATTGACTTTGGAATATTATCTATGTAGATGGCAAAAAGGACCCTATATTATTCTATTTACGTTTCAAAGCCATCTGCAACAATTTTTTTTATTAACTTTTAATACATTCTTGCCGCTGGTTGAAGTTATCGTGATTTTAAATGCCTTTAACCAAAATATATTTCAGCAAGGATGTGTTTTGGCTACAAATAGCTAAAATGCGAGTATCCTGCTTTTTGTAGCCAGAATGTATCCAGCATTCAAAGAAAAAGATATAATTTTACTTTTTGTTACCCACGTTTGAGTACTACCAGGTGCGCAAGTTTAAAATGTCGTTTTGTTGTCAACAGACGGCGCATGAAACCTATTGAAGTAACCTGTCAAATCCAAAGCGCCATTTGGTTGGTGAGACTGCCCGCTACAAAACGTCATATTCGTTTAGTTGTTTACGAGTTAGAAGCATACATCTATTTCGTGTCAAACGTGTCGAATTTTGAGCCAAGTAAAGACCATTTGCGGCATTTAATGACTTTCTTGATCAATCATAAGAAAAAGACATCGGAAAGTCATCGACTTCTTCTAGAGACTTACAGCGATCTTGCTCCAAACGTCTAGAACTTGTGAAAGCTGGTTTTAATGTTTCAAAAGTGGCGATTTCAATGTTATTGACAAAGAGCATGAAAATCGACCAAAAAAGTTTGAAGACGACGAATTGCAAGCATTATTGAATGAAAACGATACACAACAAACACAACAAATGATGGCGGGGCAGTTGAATGTCACTCAGCAACGCATTTCCGATCGCCTGAGAGCCATGCAAAAGAGTTAAAAGGTTGGAAAATGGGTTTCACACAAACTGAGCAAACGACAGATGGATAGACGAAAAACTGTTTGCGAAATGCTGCATTTACGCCACGAAAGAAAGTATTTTTTTTTTTGCATCGGGTTGTAACTGGCGATGAAAAATGGATATATTTTGAGAATCTCAATCGTAAGAAATCATGGCTAACGCTAGGACAACCATCATCATCAAGTGCAAGACCGGATCGTTTGGGAGGAAAACAATGCTGTGTGGGTGGTGGGATCAGAAGGGAGTAGTGTACTACGAGCTTCTCAAACCCAGCAAAACAGTTAATGCGGTCTTCTACCGACAAAAAATGATCAATTTAAACTAAACATTGATCGAAAAACGCCCAGAATGGGCTCGGAGACACCACAAAGTCATTCTGCAACATGACAGCGATCCTGCGCATTCAGCCAAAGTGGCCAAAGATTGGATGAGAACTCCTACTCCACCCGCTGTATTCACCAGACCTGGTACCTTCTGATTATCACCTCTTCTCATGTATAGGACACGCACTGGCTGAACAACACTTCAAGACTTTCGAGGATGTCTCGATGAATGGATATCAATGAAAGTTGAGGCTTTCTTTTGGAATGGTATATATAAATTGCTCGAGAGATGGATAAAATGTGTACAAAGCGAGGACCAATACTATGAATAAAAAAATGTTTTGCCATTGATTTTAAATAATTGCGTATTTTTAATGAAAAAAAGGACATTTTAAACTTGCGCACCTGGTAGATATATTCCATTATTGTATAAGCTAAATCCTTCCTTGATCGGTGAGCAAATATTTGATCCATTTTTGCTGCTGATCGCATGAACGATAAAGTGATTTGGAGATAATTTTTAAGCCAAAGCTTTGCTTAAATTTTTTTTTATAGTTTTCTGTTCATTATTTTATCAATTTTCGTTCCCTTTAATTTTTTTAGAAACATCAATGTCCTTAGATGTATTGTATCGCAGCACGATAGTTCTGTATTGATGCTGATAACACAATAATAATGGTATTTTTATTTCTTCCTTTGGTCCATTGTTGAAAGAACCATGGGAAAACTACCTTGTGCTACCAGTATAATGTCCTTATCTTCATGACAGGATAGTAATAGGGAGATCATGGAGGACCATAGTTCTGTGGTCGCAAAGTGTTACAGATTTGTTAAGTCAGTACTCCTCAGCCAAGTGAGGCATTTGTTGGCCAGCGTCGGACAGTTTAGAGTGACAAGTCCTCTGCACTTTGTTCTTCCTTGGTAGAATGAACTCATGTGGCATGTTTACATAAGAGACTGTGTTCCTTTTTGTGGCAGAGTGATCTGACGCCATTTATGTTTTGTTTAGGAGCTTTGTTAGGATTCGTTCAAAGAGTTCAGCTCATCTTGTTATTGTTTGTTTCATTCTAAGGCGTATCTTTTTCTTTCCACATAGTTACGTCTACTTTTCTTTTCACTAGACGGTTGTGAGACTGATTGCGTCTAGATTACTTGCAATTCGATTGGCTGAATAACTCCTTACTCTTTCTTTTCCCTCTAAAATGATGTTTCCAGGAGCTCATGTAATTTTAATATTCACCCAGCTTGTTGCAGTTTGGAGGGCTTGCCTAAATATGTAGGTATATAGAGGTCTTAATTGGATATCAAATTTGATCTCTGCTTTCTATGAATCGACATTTAATCAAGCATCGAAATTTTGAGAAAACAGGCTTACAATTAGAATGTTCATTCTCTACAATGGTTAACAATTGCAGCCAGAACACAAGATATCCTATAATCATAGAAATAAGTTTTGATTATATGTTCTTCATATTCGGATTATTTTGATCCAAAAGAAATGTGAGAAATATAGGCGCAAGTCCTCTAATTATCATTTCAGTGAAGTTTACAAGTTCTTGGCTTCGCAGTATAGAGTATCACAGTTCTGACCGACTTTCATCTGCACCACATTAATTCTTTTCACTTTTCGCCAGCTCGTAATGCTCCCTTTAGAATGGGACGGCTGTCACCTAACTCATACACAGCGCGCCCTAGCGAACATTGCAGGGAACGTGTAAACGTCAGTAAGTAGACTGAAGCTTTAAGAATAAGATGGTATCATGTTGGAATTTGCTTGTTATAACAAAGCCAACGAATTCAAATAGTCGTTCATCGCAAAAAGGCCCTTCGGGAGGAACTCCTGAATATAAGGCAGTTGAAAAAGTGCATCACAATTTATGCCACGTTGGAATAAGTACGTGAAAGGTTTACTGTGAATAGCTGCATTGTACAGAGAGGTGACACAAAAATGGGGTCGGAGTTCTCCAGGTGACTGTGATATTTGAAGTTGTCAGTCTGGTGTATATCAAAGTAAATTACATGTAAATTATCAAAGACGACTATGGTTCTAACCAAAGCATTTTCCTGTCAATTTCGTGTCAAAATGAGGCGGCTCAAACTCACCGCAAGGTCCAAATTATGTAGGGAACTTTTGTGCCACATCAATAACAGAGGCAGTACACTCATTTTCAAAAGGCTTGTCAAGGCCATCAAAATAAATAATAGTAAAGCAATGATTACCCCGAAAAAAAAAATGTTGAAGTAATGAAGAAATGTTTTTTTTGCTTCTGGGATTTGTGCGATGCAGGTGTGCGGAATGTGAGGAAGAGTTGGCATGTTTTCCTTTAAATGACTCCAGACCTGACGAAAAACTTGATCCTTTTGGAGTTCTTTGGAAAACTTGATCTTTTTGTTGTCCTCAAAAGTACCAAAAGAGTAATTCATTCTTTAGTTTTGCGAGCGCACTATGCTAAATTTTTAACAAAGCACATGGTTTAATTAAAACAATTAACCAAAAGAGGGAATGGAAGTAGAACCGTATGGAAATGAAATTGGGAGCTAGGGCCTTTAAAAGCCAGAGCACGCTTGTCCGCCAGGAAGCTTATTTCGAGGGATTTCCTTGTGACTCAAACAGAGTTTTTCTCATCTATTATTCTGGCTTACTTGGCCATGAGTGATTTACAATTAAGTAGAAAAGTCGCCATCAGCATATCCAAGATGTCCTGTAAACCGTACATTGCCGTCCCAATAACCCAAAAATTGTCTAACATATATTGGACTGTGCTTGGACCTCCCTGTAGTGGTAATCTTTCACCATTAGATGTCCATATGTTCGAGCCTCCCAAAAGGATACTAGGATTGGAGTATTTTGGAAACAATCAAAAGATTGAAATATTTGCCCGCAATCCGTGCGAAAAAAATTGCGGAAAAATACTTATCCGAAAGGAAAAATGATATATGTAATGACTTGACTGTGTACAAAATTGCTAAGAAGTGGGATTGCTCCTTGAATACAAAATAAACAGATATTTGGAAAATGTTCGTTTGGGATTGAATGGCTCATAACTTTGAATTCAACGATTAGAGTATAGATGGAGGCGAAAATATTTAGGATATAGATTCAGGTGCTCGATGGAATTCAGATACCGAACGGAATCCTGACGCTGGTAGCAGTTTATGTTAGCGGAAGCCTCCTATGTACAATGACAATAATTTTTTATAATTCTGAGTAGGAGTGTTCCTAGCGATACCATTGCTAGAAAGATTCATGTTATCGTCATTGACTCTAAGGTGGATTGTAGTTTTTATTGAGGGTAGATTCCGTAGCTGCTTGTGGTAGGTTGGGTTACTAGGAGTGCTGCTTGGCAACCTTCAATATTTACTGCTCTCTGCTATAATTGGCATACAGAGGGCATTTTAAATGGGTCAATCAGCCTGGGAAAGCCGATGATCTTCTTTGACTTCTGATGATATAATTTCCCTTTTGCAATGAAAAATTTCATCAAGTTCTCTGTGCTTCTGGTTTTCCTAATTCTCCGATTCCTCTTTCTGCTAGTAGATGCCATAGCGCTTCCTCCTATAAAAAATTACAGTTCTAGAGCTGTATGCACCATTTTTTTTTCAATCCGATCATTTTGAGGTATATATACTCCGAGTGTTCAGTGCCTCAAAATTTTTCTAGTAAGAACTTTTAGTATTCTCTTATCCATTCCGATACAATCTCGAAATTTCTTCACTACAAAGACGTGGAGTAATTATTTCGATATTTGTAGCACTGAAAGCTTTTCTATAGCTTGTGACATTCACTTTTCTCAATTATTTTTAAGGCTTTTCCGACTGAAACTTGCTTTATTTGAAATGAAAGGTTAGGAACTGACTCATTAACCTTGATTGCGTGTCTCGACCCTAGTAAAGGATGGTCCTATTATAAACCGTTATAAAATTTTAGGCTCATTCTCAATATGAACATCGAAGATTCAAGAGCCGTTAAGGATGCTTGGCTGTCCAACAGGATCATTTAATGTATCATTATTTAATTATTGTATGTCTTTCCAATGGCTCCTTATTCTTTTGAATATATCTTTCAAATTTTTTTACTCTGACTCAATTTCAGCATGTGTGTAAGATCGTCTAAAGCTGTGCTGCATATACAACAAATGTATTGATTGATCTGAAGTTAAAGATGTTTTTGAAGGTTGCACAAATCAATTATTTTGTTGATAAATAAATTATTCTTGGCATCTGACATCCAAAGTCAGTTCTTCTTTTTTGTTTGAATGGAGTCTTTGCGCCCTGCTCAACACTTTGGTAAATAGTTTTTCTACCTTATCATTTGGGACTAAGGTTATTTTTGAGATACCGAAGAAGCAGTAATAGAAGTAATGGAAGAAGCTAATTAAAAGCGAAATATGTAGGAAATAATTCTCTGAAGGATCAAACAATTTGTTTCATAATATTTCCATTTGTAAGGGTCGACAGGATAATAAGACAAAGTTATTTTGTCGGATAATGTAAGTCTGACCAACTGAATGAAAGTAAATTCACTCTGTTGCTAATTTTTTTATTAATTTTTATTTAGCCATCACAGTAAGGCTGCTTATGCCACTTTGAATGGAGTAGTCCAGAAAACTCATGACTTCCTGACAACCTACTAAATACCTCAGTGCTGTCGTCTAGAGTAGCTAGCCTAGAACTTTGATAAGCAAGTTTGGCGTTTACAATAACAATTAAATATTGAAAACGAATATAAGTCCCTAAGTTTTGCAGAAGAATAATTCTTATTCCATCCACGTTGCTGAGAGAGTGACCATAAAAATTAAACTTGTCATCTTTCTTGTAGAGATTACAGGATTATCTACATTTTCGAAAATATGGACGACGGAATGGCTATTGGTTATGCAGGGAGATAGTACATGGTTAGAAACTGGCAAAAGTTAAGTAAGTAAACGAAAACTACGAACACAGACAGTGGTCCTTAATATTGATCACAGAGCATGGCCAAGTCAACATCATTGTTAAACTCACTTAAGACGAGTTTATCACTCCCGAGGATATTGTTTTCTCAGTATCATCCTCATAAGATTAATACCTCCTCCGCCTCGATCTCCTGGTTGCATTTTTTTTGTATAAGAGAGAAGGACTATGTCTGGTAAACACAATGTTTGTTCAAGAGATTTGACAGGTAATAGGATGATCTTCTTCTCAAGATGTCACTGAAGGACGAGCACATTATGAACAAGGATAATTTTTTCTGCGAAAAAATAATATTTAATTTATATAATTTTTTCTGTGATATTTTTTTCTGCGGCGATTTGAAAAAAAGTCGGTTTTTGAGGTTAGAAAATCTGCCGGAAATAAAAAAAAAAATTTCCGATACGCATGATCCTAGTTCACGTGATAGCCAGACATGTTGCAAATAACATGCACAATAACATATAATACCAATTCAGAGTTACTAGGCCATTAGTTTTTTTTTTTTGAATCGTGTCCGCAAGCTCAAAAAACGAGATTTTGCGATATTAAGGTTTAAAGTTCGGATCTTTTGTGTTTCCGCAGTTTTTCTTACAGAATATATATGATAAATATGTAGATACTCTATGAACAAGATCAAATTTTAAATCGAATTAGATGATTCAAAACGATTGGGGAGCCGAAAACAATGTAATACGCTGGAGAGTTGAAAAATGAGCCCTCGCCGCGTTCCGCTTTAGGCGCTTGACAACTAGTTTAAACATTTTATACCGCCTTAAAACCTTTTGCATCTTATTTTTGATTGTATTTAGAAACCAAATCAGTAAAAAATGTTTCGATGTTTTGAAAATTTGATTGACATAAAGGCGTTCCAGTAATTATGGTTATATTTCAAACGTCTAGAAGAAAACTTTGTGGGCTCTATAGGACTCTCTCTATAGACTGAGTTTTAAGAATGTTTGCTAATATTTGGTTATGATTGTTTTCTATTTGGTTTCTTATCCTTTATCCTTAATTGGTAACTTAACTACGTCTAAAAAGCATTCTTTGTTATGTTTAAATAATTTTTTTCAACATAGACCAAGGCTATGGTGAAATGCAATAATAACTAACTACTGCAGCAACGAAATTATACATTTGAGTTGAAGGATAGAATTTTATCATATCGTTTCATTTCAAATGCCATCAATTCTAGATATATGTTACATATTGGATACTCCTTATTATACTTGTTATCTTTTTTTGCAAATATGGTACAAATTTATACTTTCAATTACCAGTTACCCAACAAAAGCTTAAAACTTAATCTTAACTGTAGTGTAAAGCTGAATGATAAATTTACAAAGAAATCAATGCATCTTATTCTAATTCCATAATTAAATCTAAATTAGATAAAAATCAATTTCACAACGATAAAAATGAATAGAAAGCATGAATACTAGCAATCTACAAGTTGTTTAGTAACAATTTTCAAATCCGCTTAGCCAACGGTTGGATTAAATTTGTTTTAATATTAAAAACTTCCAAAAATAAAGAAAATGTATATTAACGTTTGTTTTCCCGAATAATATTTAGATGCAGCATACACATGAATTTCGACCTAGGACTCAAGCTAGGCTTTAACATCTTTTGGTAAGTTTTTTTTTTGTTTTTTGGTTTTGATTGTTTTTGATTTTTGGTTTTATTCACCAGAATTTATGTTTATATGTATGCATGTGGTAATGTTTTGTTTACATGTATGACAAACTGTAATGTGTTATTATATCCAATGCTAATTTCATAGCTTTGACTATGATTCTTATGATAATTGTCAAACATTCATAGAGAGATTTTTAAGACATGTGGAAAGGTTAAATTAATGTTAATGGCGTGGGAATTTTCATTATCTGTTTCTTTTTGTTTTCTATCATTTCCCTCTTTTTAAAATATTAAATCAAGTTGCAGCTTAACTTTTCATTTTCTAGACAGAGTTGACCAGAATATTTCGAGAGTGCGCAGACAAAAGTTTAAGGACTTGAAACTTGTAAAAATCAATTCTTTTGCGATTTCGAAAAACTGTTGAATATTGAGCAAAAATAATGGAAACTAGAAACAGTCAATTAGTGAGTAATACGTTTCATAAAAGAAAAACAAACGACTGCTCTGGAATTCCGAAAACGAACCTTACTTAAAAAACTTACTATGAAAATTTGAAAAAACTTACTTAATTTTGAATTACTTTTAAAAAAGACCAAATTTCAGACAATTTACTATTTATTAATGTCAATTTAAATCAGTTGTTACAAGTTTCTTCCTCAATCAATTGTAAATAATAAATAATTCAATTACAGTTTAAGTTTATTTTTATTTATTATTTTTATATTCATTATATTCTAATAATTGTTGCGCACTTACTCTCATCGCAGTTGGACTATTTGAATGATCCACTGGTTCACATCGAAAACTATATTGTCCCCACCAGCCTCCCATTAAGCACTAACAAATTTACATATTTATGTTTTGAATTAAATGAAATTGAAATAAAAGTAATCAAATGATCAAAATGACAAATTACCTGAGTAAAAAAATTAATTTAATTTAATTTAATTTTATTTTAAAACTGATTTCATTTCAAATTCGAAATTCGTTTGTTAAAAAATTTAACCTTTTTCTTTGAACGAAAAAGTTAAAAAAATTCTAAAGCAAAAAGCAAAAATTAAACAAAGTGTAAAATTAAACAAAAATGTTGTATAATAAAGACTTTTTTTTCGTTCTATCTTTCTAAATGTGTGCATTGTCGGGTAATAAAATGGTGGAAAATTTAATTTCTAAATATTGAAAATCAAAAGCAACATTTTAGGTGTAGACACGAATGGATTATGATTGAAAATCGCATTTTATTGAAATGAAAGCACGAAAAATTTGGATGAAATAATATTTTTGCACTGTACTCACCTCATAAAACAACCATGCACTAAATATTACTTGTGATAGATTATAGACTATGAGCGTATTTTGTAAATGGAATGGTTTGCGATTTTCCATTAATCGCGGTCCTAACACCTGCAAGGATAAGAAAATGGTCATTAGATACAAAATAAATTAAAGATATATTTTATAATCTACGCGTAAACAATTTATTTCTTTTCATAAATTTGTGGTAAGAAACTAGTACTCTAACATATTTGTAACAATTCTTAAAAATATTCTTTGTTAGTATTTATAGTCTACGGTCAAAAGAATTGACATGTTTATGTTTATATTTTTATTGAAATACTCTTTCAAGTGATTACCTATCAGCTGATATTTTAGTTTACGTTTACTCATTTGATAAGGAAATCGATTTTATAAGTAATTTAAAGCGAAAAAAACAACCAACGTTTTATCGCTCACATCAAATTCCCTGCGATCTAAGAAATTAGATTTTTGCCCTCAAAAATGTCCGAAAATGTCCAAATGTGCCCTCAAAAATAAAACAAAACTGTATATGTGACAGTCACAGAATCTTTAAGGTTGAAACTCTAATCTTCTACGAATTGTATCTGTTTTGAAAAAAGCATAGTCTTTCAAAATCTCTGTCACGATATCCGAATAAATTATATGAGGTTATTTGAATTGTTTTTATTGAGTACTTGCACAATTGTAGGAGTTTTTGGATTGATTTTGGAAGGATTAAGCCTTTAAAGAATAACTCGTACTACTACTAATTGCATTCTATGTCATTTAAGGATAAATCAATCTCCAAAGTGAATATAATTCATACATTGTAAGTTGTCCTTCAGAAGATGCAAATCAAAAAGTAGTCAAGTATGATGGTTGTAATTTGTCGACCTCCGAAAATGCTCATAGTTTTTATTACGTTAAATAAGGAAAAAGATCATTTCCACTCAAGAAGTGAATAACTCTCTCTAACTGGTTAGAATGAATCTAACCAATCCAGAAAAAAATAAAGATAAACCTTTAATTTATCCTGTAAAGGCAACCCTGACATCGATTTCAAGTTCTAACGAAAAAAAGACAGCTTGGTAGCTCTTATGAGAAAGAAAACGTAACAGTAAATTGTCATTTTCTGTTCAGTATAAATTAAAGATTGACGTGAGTGGGCTTGCAATAAAGAAGTACCGATTACTATCGAGTAAGAATTCCATCAGGGACATAACAATTTCGCATCTTCATATGAACGCACCGTTACACTTTTTAATCAACTGTCGATGTCAAAACGTTGGATAAAGTCAACATTTTCATCATGGTAAAGTTAACAAACCAGCAACGTTTGAGAATTACTAAAAATTACTACAGAAATTCTGTGTCGGTGGTCCTAACTTAAAGAGCGCTTATCCCAATTTCGGCTGTAAAAATCGTCCCGCACCAAAACTTCACCAATTTGTTCTGTCAACGCTTGAAGAATTGACTGAATTGAACATCTTCAGCGATGTAGCTCGTTTCTGGCTAAATAGCTTTGTTAGTAAGCAAAATATGCGTTATTGTGCATCCGCATGTAACTGTTGGTGCGGTTGTCCTGCCGGAAGTGTGCTTGGGCCGTATTTTTTCGTGGAATAAACCGACCGTCATATCCTCAATAATGAGCGCTATTGTGCTATGTTGGAAGATTATTTTGGGTCAAAACAGGATGAACGAAATGTGTACCAGAGTGGAAAATTGGGTCCAAAGAATCGACCGCTTCAAATAGGCTCGTAGGGGTAATTCCGAAATAAATAAATATAAAATGCATAAATTGCAATGCTTGCACTACATCCATTATTACTTTGAACTCAATATCTTAAATATTTCTGTGTTTTTTTAATAGATTAAATTATTATGCCCTTACTGGAAAACCCTTTATTAAAAGCGAATCACTTTTAGTAGATTAGATGAACGGTAAGTGGGCACTCTAGGAAGTACTTTCATAATTAGAAACAAGAAGTGTGGCTTTGCTTCAATGGCAAGAAATGTTCACTGAACGACCGATGGATGAAGCTGATGCTTCGCTTGAAAATAGTGCCAACATGATGAATCACTCACTAGATTTCGTTCAAAATGTTTTATAAACTAAAATAGAGTTATTAGCTCGAGATAAACCACAAAAAACTACTTTCACAGCTGACCATCGCATTGGCCGTTGCAATTTGACAGGTGACATTCTTTTGAATTCTTTAAGAAGCCTTTTGAAGCCTTATTATCCGGCCCGTACTCTCAACAGACCAGTGATGCTATTTTTGCATTTCTGAGGGTTTTCTTTTGTCATCTTGGAGTCGTTCCGGTCATTCTTAGCCGAATCGATTTATTACCAGACTGTTGCTTCTAATTTCTTTTTATTGTTACTATTGGTACACTGGCTGTGTCTATTTCAGTTGCATTTTGGTCGGCTTATTCGGCTCTTGCTTGATCATTTGCTCTGTCAATACCCTCTAAATCGCTCCGTAAAGGAGCTTATGTCGATTTCTGTTTCAGTTTCCTTGTCAGTTTTCGCTTCAGTCCTGTTTTCAATTTCAATTCAACTTTGGTTGCTGGGGCTTTAAAGGACTGCCTGCAGTTCAGCACTAGTTTTGAAACTTTGTGGTAGAGGCAAGCATCGGTAGTGCCAGAAAGGTGTCTGTGTTGAATTTAACCGCTAAGGATGTTTTCTGCTCTGCAATAGCTCTGACTGGATATTGTGATATGGCTCTCAGGTGTATAGCTTCGGTTGAGTGGCGGACGATCTATCACCGCTTCCTTTGTCGTTTTGGTCCTTGTATCTAGCATTAGTTGCATTCCATCCAACCCTTTTTTGACTTGACAGGGCCATACTCTCTATTTACTTGAAAATTTAAAAGTCGTTCCGTTTAAGGGTTGATTTTTGAAGCCATACAATTTTGCCTTCTATTAATGTAAAATTGTGCAGCTTAAGCTCTGCATTTTTATCACATATATATGTACATATGTATTAAAATTGTAGTCCCTATATATGATAAATAAACATTTTGGCCTCTCTGAGTGGGAGCCTCTATGACTGAAAGAGCTGTCATGTTAACCTGTCCATTTTCCAAAAAAACTGTCTATTTGGAAAACTGGCATGTTAACATGATATGACAACATGAAAATCAGAAACTTATTATGTGATAAATAATTCTAGGTCTCTTGAGACCCCAGTTACACAGATTTCCCTGTATGTTATAATTTAAATTTTTATCTTATAAAGAGAATAAAAATCAATATTTTATAAAGATTTTAATTTAATTCAATTGCTGAACCTGGTATTCGTGACGTTGATTACATAAGTTTAACTATAACTGGCAGTCAACTGCACTCAATGAAAATGTATCTATGAAATTCGGAGGTCTAGTACAATGCAAACATTTATAACCTCGCGATTCCTGGAGTTTTTTTCGCAGAAATTTATCACCATTATGTGTTGTAAGGTCAGGAGCCGCTGGAGATTTATTTCCTCATCAGTACGGCTTGCAGTCTGGGAGATCCACGATAGGCGCCATCATGGAGGTGATAAATGCGGTTCGGAGAGCGGAAGCCCACAACCAGCGCTCAAGGCGAATTGTTCTGCTCGTGACGTTGGACGTGAGGAATGCTTTCAACTCCGCAAAATGGACGGATGTCTTTAGGGATGGATGTCTTTCGAATACACCTTCAGAGTACCGGAATATCTGATGAGGATGCTGAAGGATTATCTGCGGGATCGCAAGTTGCTATATAACACGCAGTAAAGCCGCCGAGTTATGGAGGTGACATCAGGAGTCGCAAAAGGTTCCATCCTGGGCCCGGATCTATGAAACGCCTCATGCGACGGTCGGTGAAAGATGCGCGGCTGATCGGCTACGCGGACGACGTGGCGGCATTGATCGCAAGAAGCTCGATAAAACAGGGGCGACTAAAACTGGGTGCGGTTATGCGACAAGTGGATGGGTGGATGACCAGCCGTGGTTTCAGCCTGACGCTGAAAAAAACCGCAATGGTCATTCTGACAAAAAAAAAAACGGATCCCTAGAGTCCTTCCTCTGCAAGTAAGAGCGACTATTATCGATGCAGTCCATACTTTAAACGGATCCGAACTATGGGCTGACACCCTTAACAAGCAGATGTACCGGAAGCGTTTGATTCAGGCGCGAATGCGAGAAGCCTTACAAATCCCATCGGCTCGCATCATTTTAGAACCAGTGGTGATGGTTATTGCAGAGGAGGTGCCCATCGCCCTCCTAGCGGGAGAGCGTAGGAGAGTCTATCTTCAGAGTAACGAACAAGAGAGGGAGGGTACTGCACGCGAAGAAAGGCAATGGACTCTTGCTCCGTGGCAGAACAACTGGGAAAATGAGACGCGGGGTAGATGGACGGCGTGACTAATTAGCGACGTGAGGCCATGGTTTAGTCGGGGTCATGATGAGACCGATTACTACGTGACCCAGCTCCTCAGTGGGCATATGTATTCCCTGCCTTACCTGCATAAGATAGGAAAGACGCGGTCCCTCCACTGCTTGTTCTGGCCGGGGAGCGCGAACGACGCGTACCACACCTTTTTCGAGTGCAGATAGTGGGGAAACGAGCGGTTTCTCCTTTCCGAGAGAACAGGTGAACTCTCTCCAGAAAGTTTGGATGATGTGATGGTATTATCAATTGACAAATGGAACTATGTGTCATATAACACTCGGGCGGTTCGAAAAGTACAGAAGAAAAGCATCCTGCAATATTGGATGACGCAGAAGGAAGAGGGGTAACTTTTGCAGTAACCTCTTCCGTCCCTCCGCCTGAAAAAGAGGCTCCTCTAACCGAAGGCGCCAATCGGCGAGGAAATAGAGGCCGAGCCCGAAGTAATGTGATAAACAGTTCCAGGCTGGGTTCTCAGCGTGACAGAGGAGGTGTTTGGAGGGAAGTCTGGTAGTCTTCCGCTGCTGAGAGCCCCTCACTCAGAATGTAAATAGCCTTCACCTCCCAACCAAAATAAGCTCAGGAGCCCCAACTCCGTTTGATTGGTATATATCATGCAGTACTATCGAATGTTGGAGCTATTAGGAATTGTAAAACAGTGGTCAAAATCTAGAATAAGGATTAGTTCGAACTGTTTTCAAGCATTTTATGGAACGATTTTATGGCTTGACTCTCTTTTAAATAACTTGTCATTGGATCTTTTTATTGAAAGCTGTTTTTTATAAATTTTTTGATTAAATGAAACTTCAGCTACCAAATCAATTTGAAAACTTGGGAAAAGTCATTAAAATTATTCACGGTAATTTTCCAATCCAGCGACAAAATGATTTCCAAATAACTGCCACCAGATCGCATGTGTGGGAACAGTAGCTTCAGCTTATCATATGCGCGCAGTTTGGTAATTTCATGCTTTGCAAGCAATGTTGCAGACACTACCCAAGAGCTCTTGTGTGCAAAAACTTGGTTGAATTTTTTAAATAAATAATTATGTAACTGATGCGTGGAACTTTGAGCTTTGCTTAAATATTTAAAATTGATAGAGGAGCTAATTGCAATAGCGTGCGTAAAATTATCACCTCCTAATGTGTGCCTTGATATTTAATCAAAGCTCATATGTGGCGTAGCACGTTTTAAGACTCAATAAACTGCTTGGCGCTATTGTAAAATAATAGAAAAACATTCAAATAATATTCAAATTTTGTCGGTTGCTAAATAAGTTTGCATTCAGTTGATTCGAACGTATTTCAGCATTCCGAAATAAAAGAGAACGAAATCGCGAAACGAAAGTGATGATGTGTAATAAAATATCATACATGCTTCCTTAAGTGGTTTCGTTATTGATTCTTCTGATAGATATGTGCTCATAATCCATTCAAAACAAACATTGCAAAAGTCTAACCGCAATAATTGACTCGTATATCATTGGAAAATGCGTTGGCCAAATGCAATAACTCTCCACATCTACTATGTAAGCAGTTAACTTCTTAAGTTTGCATGTAAACATCTTAATTATATAAAAATTTTCAAATGCGGTCGATTATATTCCTTAACCGTAAGGCTCAGTATTATTTTCGATCACGTAAGCAAAATGGTGGGAAGGTAAATCATGTAAGCGATCAAGAAAGTAATAATTTAATCTTCATATTGCGTCCATTGCAATGTCTACACACTCAATTAATTGTTTCAAGCTAGGCTCGGAGGGGCATTACCGAATTCCCATAGTCACTACACATTCCTTCAGTTTCCTCCTTTTATAGGCGGTCTGCTATTATTAACTTCAACGAAGTGTTCAAATATTGCAGAGCGTAATCCATAAAATAAAAATACAAAAATACACAAATTAATTTTATATTGAAATAACCGCAGAGCAAGGTGTAATAGTTGATGGTTCACTTAACTAGTGACCAAAGCGCGAAGGGAAAATACCGTGAAACTAAATAAATTGTTTGATTAATTATGTATGATCGAATGAAAAATTCATACGGAGTATGCGAAGGACTGGTGAAATGATTTGGTGAGCGCGGAAATTGCTACGTTCTGTTCTATTTATGACTTGAATGAAAATAATAATGACTAGTTGCGTACCGACATTACCCATTTGATTACTTTGTTTCAAAGGATAAATACCTTCGTTCTGTGGGTATCCTGATAACAGAATTTTCGTGGTTCAGGCTGAATGTTACATGGGACAGTATTGAACCTTTTTCTTAACAAGAAACATAGAATAAATGATTTCAATAGAACCGGCAAGCCCAATGGTTCCTAATTAAAATAATTAAAAATTTATTAAGAAATAATTTAAGTTAATAATTATTTTGGCCCAATGTGTGTTTGGTATACAAATGAGGTCATTATAGAATGATAATTTTAAACTAGAAACCGACTCCATCTTTGCTTGCACATGTTCTAATCAGCATTTACAACCTTATCTAGTTTTCATCGAAAAATTGAGCTTTTGTGTTAAAGTTCATACCTTCAGAATAAAAATTATTGATAAAAATTAAGCTTGTTTTTTCCAATAATTATTCCTAAACAAGGACCTTCAGAAGGATTTGTGTTTGTTTAGACAAAGAACAAAATGAGAATGCAACCCAAATCAAAGAAGAAAAAAACGTGGTTTGCCTGCTTGTATTGGAAAAGGGAGAACCTAAATTCAAAAGACTCTATTTTACAATGACAATAAAATTTTCAATCCTTTTTCAATCCTTTTTCAATCATAGCATGACTATAAGAAAGTGCTAACACTCCAGGGAGAAGCACGACAAAAGAGACACAAACACTGCACCTAGCCATTGAAGCGACAATGACGCATTCTTTCCTGCAAGAAAGAGAGCGTCAAAATTCAACGCTGTAGCTAAAATGGCTGGCTTTCTGAAATTAACCCATTTGCGCCTACCGTGCTGAAATAAAGACGCTTCTTGACTTAACCGCAACTTTTTAATACGAAAACTAATAGTATTTTTTATGCATGTGTATATTAGCAGATTATAGGTGAATTTTAAAAGCAATTGCTAATCATGACATTGCTAATACATTATTGCAATGGTATTAGTGGCCAATTGAAGGCGGTAACTATTTTTTTTGTTACAGAAAGGTAATTAAGATTTTATTTTATTATATTTCAGATAGTTTTCTTTTGTTTTATTCGAAAAGTTATGACATACTACTGTGGGAAAAAATGGCAAGACTTTTGAATTTAAATTATGCTCGGAAACTGATTCGTTGAAATGTTCTCTTTAGGTTGGTATGACTGCCAGTGACATCTGTGCCAAATGTCACATCTAAATAATCATTTGTTTTTGATCTACGCTTGTCTTTCTAAAGTACAAATAGTGCATTCGGTGATTTTTACAATGAGTGAAATTATTCAACACAAAAGATTTTAAATTTTGTGTGCGGAATCAAATTTCTAGCGCCAAAACATTCAGAATGTTGCAAAACATTCTGAAAGTGTTTGTTCACGACATACAATTATCACCAAAGTGGTCTTTGGTGATAATTGTATGTCACGAGCAAGTGTTTTTGATTGGTACCAATTGTTCAAAGAGGGTCGGGAACGCGTTGACAATGAGCCAAGTCCAGGATGGCCATCAACATTAACTGATGATCAACACGTGAATAAAATCAAGGATTTGATGCTCGAGAATCGACGATAAACAGTCAGAGACCTTACTGGCGTTGGAATATCGGAAAGATCAGTGAAAACCACTTTAGAAGATCATTTGGGACTAAGAAAAGTGAAAGCACGATTGGTTCCAAAATCACTCAATTTTCTTGATAAACAGCGTCGCATTGGCGTCTTGGAAACAATTCTTTCCGACTACCAGGATGTCATGAAACGTATTATAACTGGCGATGAGTCTTGGATGCTTATGCTTATGATCCGGAAACAGACTATCAATCGGCCGAATATCGTGCCAAAGTTGAGCCGAAACTACGTCAAATTAAATCAAAAATCAAGGTCATGTTGACAGTTTTCTTCGATGATCGAGGTGTGGTGTACTCCGAATTCCTTCCGATCGGCCAAAATGTCAATAAGGAATACTATATGAGCGCTATGCGTCGTTTGTGCGAAGCTTTTCATAAAATGAGGCCGGAATTATGGGCCGACAACTCTTGGTTTTTAAGGACATTCGAAAACTTCAAATTTATAATTAAAAAATTAACGCGTATGGATGAGCCTCCATTTCCTTTAATCCATTAAAGCTCATTGTATGTATGCAATGCACATGCAATACAACTGCAGTCTCACATATCATGGACAATCAAAACCACTTGTTGTTCGTTGTCAAGTTAAAAAAGTGAAAAATGTAAATCATTACGAATCCAACAATTTCAACAATTAGCTCGTTCTGTCGCTTGAAATTTATTGTTCCAACTGAATGCTATGAACAAAACATTTGCAATTATTGCAGGAAATTGACAATTCACATCGGACCGATAAATAATTCTTATCATGTTGAAAATCTTCACACTTTTTAGTGTTAACACAATGGGAATTGAAAATTCAGTGATATGTTACATATGTGATCCAATGATATGAGCCTGTGGAAGTGTTTCATAGTTGTGCATTGGTGCATTTGGATTGATAGCACTAATTTGAGAAGAAAATAGAGAGGTTTCACTTGCATTCTTGATTATTTCTATTCGCTTTTTTTTTGAGACACGACTGAAGAGCAGCTTACACTCGAAAGGTAAAGTGCGTATAGTAATTTGTTTAAAAAATTTTAATAGTTTATTTTGGTTTTCCATACTTGCATGTATTAATTTGAATGAAATAAACTGGCCTAGTTGTTATTACATCATTTCTAGGTGCTATACTAACAAAATTACTCATCTCTTGGTCTTATACCTAGAATGAGTCATCTCTTGGTCTTACACCTAGAAGTGATGTAAGAATTATTGCAAGAATCAAAAGCAGTGCACTTTGATTTCTTTTATTGTGAGGAAATATGATTGGGTTTGATTATAAATTGGTTTTCATTGTTATTTGTTTAATAAAGTATAAAATTTGATTAAGCTAAAATTGTATTATAGTTATAAAATTACAATAGAAGGAAAGTCACTAAAATGGCATTGATTAAACGGAGATGTCTTCTCTGTCCAAATTACAAAAATGTCGTTCTGAAATTTTCTCGGCACGGAAATTTACAGTCGAAAATTGATTACGGACATGAAAAACGCTCAAAACAAAGTGAACTACTTGACCTTTGCTTCAATATGTTCGACGAGGAGGGAAACAATTGGGAATATTTGTTTTATAAATACTAAAGAAAGGAAAAATGTGTTTATCCATTCTAAAATCCCTTTCAAAGACTCTGATATATTCATGACGTGCCCAAAATCAAAGTTGGTACAAAATTGATAGGTAAATTCTTTTAAATCATAAACTTTCGCCTTTAATGTCATTTAAAATTTTTTTAAGTCGATTAAACCTAATTCGCATCCTTTGTTTCAAACTAGAAACGTTGACGTGTAATTCAAATTTCCGTTGCAATGGCAATTAATGGTAATTCTAAATAATCATATTTATTTACCCGTGGCTTCGAATATTCCTAACAACATTGCAAAATAACAATAATTGCAACATGAAACAAGTTGAATGCATTGAAATTACTTTTGCAAGCGTCATATAAATATCATGTTGGGTTTACTTGGCACATTGGAATTCCAGATTTCTTATCAATCAAAGATCTCATCAGCATTATTACGTAAAAATTGAAAGCTTGCAATACTATCATTTTACATGGAACAGCTCCTTGCTTTTCCGTTTTTTCCTTACAATTTTCATTCTTTCTTGCGGTTTTGAGAACGTCACGTTGATGGTAAAGTTGCAAATTAATGATAGCACATTTATTTATGTGTTTCTTTTTTCTTCAACTTTATCTGCAGGCAATAAGTATCGTTTTACATTACTCAATTTTTAATAAACTTATGGTGTAACGCAATTATGGAAAATTGTTCGACTAGTTGTTAACATATGCATAATATTCTAATTTTCTTTCGTATAAATTAATATTTGCAATTTGATCTATTCTATAAAACATCCCCGTCGAGTTTTCCAGAGAAATAAATATACGAGGGCGGAAGGCATGATTAAAAGATCAATGGGTAAACAGAGTAGAATGAAAAGTCACTTTATAAAATCCTTTTCAGAGATTCAACCACTATGTCTTAGACGTCTTCTACGGGGCTGTAGTCTTTTCCCTTGAGGTCTCCATTGAGGCAAGGAATAAGGCAAAAGTCCGGCGAGGTGTGGTCAAAACGTTAGTTGGACAGAGAGGGAGGGGAAGCGGTTGACAAATGAGGTAAAGTGACAGTCCTGAACCTGATAGACTCCACAATCCTGAAGCATGACGCTTTGCCGTTATGGACAAGCATCCAAAAATCAGTAATGTCTGGCCGGTCGCGGAGGACGCATTTGTGCAAACTATCAAGCGCATCCGGTTAAAATCGGCATTCACAGTCTGTCTAAGGGGTACGAGCAGTGACCCACACAATGACGGTCAAACAGAAGATGACCATTGGTCTGACCCTTCACTTACCCTCTGTTGGCTTGATTCGTCCGCGGGGATCCTTGGTGTACCAGTCGGCACTCTGACGTTTAGTCCCCAGGTAGTAATCAAAAAACAACTTTTCATCACCAGTCATTACATGGTTATGAAAATTTCGGTTTTCTTGGACGCAATTCTGAATTCAATGGAGGACAAGCAATTCATTTTTTTTTTGTTCATTACTCAGGACTTTTGCCACAAACTTGGTGCACAATTTGTGCTTGACACAATCTTTGGTCACATTTTGTTGGGCATGTCGTTATACACTAGTCGGAAGAGCACCTTGACTTTGGCCATGTTTTTACCAATCATTCAAGTTGATCAGCGCGTTGATTGTTTTCAAGGAGCTCCCATCCTTCCGGAACAGTGTATACCACTGAAACATTATTAACTAGTGCGTGATAGCATCCCTGTAAGTCTCCTCAATCAGATCGAAGATCTTCATCACGAGAATGACGAGTTCGACGTAGAAGTTAATGACGGAGTATTGTTCCATGTTTACAACGCTACTACGTTTTAATCTGACCCTATATTTTATTCAGATTCAAATTTTTGACAATTGGTTAACACTTTTTAATATTCCTCAGCTCTTGCCCTATTTCCTCATTACAATTACAGCTCCAGGCATTTAACGTCTTTATTTGTTTTCATCATGCATAAGGAAAACTTTGGTTGGAACGGTTAAGTTTACTCGAGGCATTTTGTTCTTAAAGAAAATGACCCAGCTGTCAGCATCAAAAAGAATCAAAAATATCATTGCCATCGTTCGAAGGCATCGCAGAGGTAACGTTAGGCTATTCCTCTCATTTTTTTTGAGATACAAATGTTTTCCGTTCGTCCCAATGCAGTAACAAACGCTTAAATTGAACTACTTCAGCGTTTGCAGAGATGAATATGCCTCTTTATTTGTGTTTAAGACATTTGCCATTGCATTGGTGCATACTCCTTCCACCTGTCCATTCCTCTGAGTCATAAACGTAAGGAAGTACTAAGAAATGTCACTTTGACAGTGTCGCCATGAATTAAGTCGGTTTCAACTAAGAATGCATCAAAAATGGATGTTTCAATCGAAATATCACAATTAGAAGAAGGTAATGGAGATACTGAAACGGGTTTGGTAACAATACAAGGTAGGAGACAGGGAACTATGGTATTTCAATTGTATTTCAATCGGAGAACATAACAAAACAATAATTATGTTGCTTCCAAATAAAACACAGAGTAAAGTGAAATAAATTCATCATGTTTAACATTTTCTCTTGATGAAAAATAAAAAAACTACGCAGTCCAAAAAGGGTTCTCAAGTTTACCAAAGCAATGTATAGCGATTCAGCAAATTATAATAATTCTAATTGAAAGAAAAACCACTTGACATTTGAGTACCACAGGAATAATCACTTTCAAAAGGAAGATACTTTCAAAGGTCCTAAAATTGTTAATAGAATTTTTCCTTCAGTTCTATAATTTGTCCGAGGTCGTTTTTTTATTCTTTTGCCTGAAGAATACGTCAGGGCATCATCGTATCCTGATCTGGTTTATTCAAAGTCGAGTAGCATTGGCAACCGAATCTTCATATCGACTTCTTGGTTTTCTCAAGGCTTGTTTTCTATGTTTTCTACCCATATTCGTTATGCGATTGTAACCTTGTCTAAAAGGGTCTGTTTTCTTGAGATTTGGATACACAGAAGCTACCAGAACGTCACATAATGCCGCTAATTCATTGTTGTTGGACCGAAAATTTGTCAAATGACTTTCCACCTAAAATCGTTTAGTACATTTATAGAGGCCTGCATTAAAAAACATGTCCAAGCATAGCATTTGTCTGATAATCGTTTTAAAGACACTTATTTTGTTTTTCCTAGGTGTGCGTTTGTTTCCGTTTAATTGTCTGCACCGGAGAATGTGTCCTGTGGTTTCGTCTCATCATTATTATCAGTAGAATTTAGGGGTAAATAGGAGAAGTTATCTATTTGCTGTATGCCGTATGTTTTTTTTCACCGAGTATATTTTTTGTCAGTTTGGTGTTGCCTTCCTCGATAAAGGCATAGTTTGTAGTTTTTCTTGTCCTAACTTAACCATTTTTGGTGCAAGGGGTGGATGTCAAAACCTGTTAAAGGGAATTTATCATCGACGCAGGTAAAAATCTGAAAGCTTTGATCAGTTGATCCTCATTTGAGCTAGAGCTGCATCCATCATCATTTTGAATTATTACTTGAGCTGATGAGCTGTCAGTGTCATTTTTATGAGCTAGACCAATTTTTGAGATATTTGAGAGAGATGTAGTTCTGTGTATAGCACTTCACGGTCAAAACAATTTTTCTACAATCAAACAAACGTTCATCTGCATCTGCAAGGACATTTTGCTGGAGTCCCATCAGTTCCTTGTTGTTTCATGTCTCTTTTTTTGTCATCAACAAGGCTTGTTATTTTGTAGTGGGTGGGGCGCTTTGTCAAATAATGCGGATTAAAAAGGATTTGATTTTTTTAAGTCTTAGGTCTTAAGCCTTAATGATTCTTAGGCTGAAGATTTTTTAAATACTTTCAAACAAAAACTTATGTCTATAAAATATTTTAAGCAATTTTCTCCAGAATTCATAACATATATATTCACTTACCTTAACTATATACACATAGCTTAAGCATACTGCTAATGTTGGAAATGGTGACGACATAAACGGCCAATCTTTCGTCCTCGGATCTGAAATATAGAAAAAAATTCTGTAAATCTAGGATGACAGGTTAGGTAAAGTTAAATATAAATGTACTTCAGGGAGCATAGCAACCTGATCTCTATGAGATTACGCGGTTTTCAGTTATACGTTTCTGAGCTTGAAATAAACTGATACAGCCACAACATCCATATAAATACAGGCACATATGTAGAAAGATCTAGGAACGTAGACCTGCCCGCACTACTAACGAAAGGTACGATATCAATCGCTCCTTATGGGTGGAATAGGAACCAGATTAACTGAAAAATTTTTTACCGTGATAACCCACTTTCCAAAGAAGCAGTGAAAGAGTTTTTAACACAGCCTCGAGACCGAAGATGGCATCTCCTGAAGTTTATCAAATAATTTGGACAAAGCTATAAATAAGTAACGCCGCCAACCTAGGGAACTGATATAATAAAATTTAACAACCTAAAAAAGCTGAAACCCTGAAATGCTCGAACTACAGTTTCGTCAAAACTCTTTTCACGAATAGCGATAAAGGAGCACAGGAATAAATCTGAACATTGGCAAACAGATTCAGACAGCAAACACCTAGGACGATCGCATAGAGAAAACAATACCGAATAGATAAGACGAAAGATAATCTTGAGGATAGAAATATCATATATACTCTCAACCAAAGGCAAAGCAATAGAAAAGGATACAAAAACATAATAGAACAAAGACTAGGCTATCATTCAATGTATTGCACATACCGACAGACATCGCCGATACTTTTACAATTAAAACAATAGCAAATAGACGGAAAGCAACAGTTTGATGTGTCATATTTCACGGAAAGCTATAGTGTTATTATGGTTGTTGCCCTAACCTGAATAGGTCCTAAAATTTGCACAGAACTGGCCGCCTCTGCGGCGGTCAAAAGACTAGGGAGAGAGTGTTGCTCGATAAACTTGCAGGTGTGGCTTTCTAAAAGATATATGTCAAAAGGTCAAAACACTTTAGCTCCAGCTGACGAGAGTGATCCAAATGAATAGAACGTGAGATGAGTTCTTAATACCGATTCAGCCCATCCCAATAAATAGCTCCTTTCTGAAAGACGGATACGTAAGCATCTCTCGCAATAAACGAGATATTCAAGCTGGAATCCCACAAGGTTGATATATTTCCACGGTCTTTGATTATACTTCCAATGCAGATCCACCCCGATAGCGAAAAAGGAATACATTTTTTTCAGAAGTTTGAAGGCGCTATCTATAAAAAGGTCCCCGTTTTCAAAGAGTGCCTTCTCCGCCTTTAAATCCTCAGATCTGTCATTCAAAAAAAAATCGATTGGGAAAAAAGTAGCTACTTGCAAGATCATTCTGTGATATCCAATTTTAGATGCAAAAACAACCAATATTTTGTAGCGAATGATATTTTTTTCGATGATTGTGCATAAGTGCATAAGTGCATAAGTGCATAAAGCACTTACACTTCAAACAAACTCCTTATATAACGGTATTTGGTTAAAATTTTCGCTACTTTACTGGGCTCTTTTTCTCTTTTCTGGGAAATTTTCTCTCATTTTTTCGTCAAAACAAGAAAAATAATTTTCGAAATTCTGCGTAACAATGCGATAAAAATAAAAATCAAATGATGCTTTTGCTATCTCTGTCTGATAGCATTCACTCGACAGTGTTAATGCTTTATGTGCTTAAGCTATAGGTGAGCTCTTGCTATGCTTTGTATGGCCACCAGAACTTTTTGGTGCGTGCCATCCTCGCATGCTAATAGTGGGCCCATATCATAGTATAACTACACAAAACCGATAACAATTTGGAGGAGGATCACAATATACAGGGGACGAATACCTTATTTGGCGAAAAGAGTGTTTTTTACAAGAAAAAGCGCATGAAAATTAAACGATGTAAGTTAGTGAAACGATCGCGAAAAATGCATTTCTGAACGTAGATATATGTGAGATAAAGCTATCTTTCTACGGTGAAAGTCAATGTGATTCATTGGGTATATGGATACAGAATTAATGAAGATATTTTTTCTTTTCTGCATCTCACTGCTATTTTATTTATTTATCCTGTTACCAAATAGTTTTATCTACAAATCGAATGCAGAAGATAATAATTCGCATGAAACCCGTTAGATAGAGAGTTTATCTGCGGTATTAGCTCCTGTATGTAGTTTCACTGCGATAAATATTGTCTGTTCACTTCATAATGAGAAAGCAATCGCCCACATATCATGTGTAGTATACAACATTGAACTTTTCTGCTTTTTTGATATGTGAACCTCCTCTTTATTTAGCAGGAAAACTTGTACCGTTATTGGTGAGTTTGTCATAAAGTAGGCGGTCCTAAAAGTTTTGTTGTCAAACGTGAGCTCGATTTTTGCTGATGTCTCAACAAGGGGCATCAATTCTTTTGTAAACCGTCGGCGGTTTCCATTAATTCTATCCTTTACTAGATCAAATTTTTCCATCCACTGGTATGTATGTGTAAAAGTTGCTAATGCCAAGTGAACATAGACGATTGTTATAGATGTGTGTGTGGATAGGTTGCGATGTCGGAAATCACCTGGATGGGATGGTATGACTGGTGAGATGTGTAAAAGCATCTGGCGAGCCATACCAGACTATGTCCAATGTCTGTTGAGTAGATGCCTTCTACTAGGCTCCTTCCCTATAGACTATAAGCGTGCCCAAGTAGTGATACTGCTTAAATCGCCGGAAAAGGATCCAACCCTACCTGGGTCGTATCGGGGCATTTCTTTGCTTCCATCGCTTGGTAAAGTGATGGAGCGGACAATGGTCCGGCGACTCTAGAGGCTTTACTCTGATTCCCTGTCGGATAGGCAGTATGGATTTCGCGAGTAGCGTTGCACTAGCGATGCATGGTTAGATGTTCTCTCAAAGGTGCGAGCAAGTCAACATAAATATATGCTGGGTTTATTCCTTGATTTTAAAGGAGCGTTTGATAATCTTAGCTGGTCTGCCATTCTGGCGAAACTGGTGGCGGTCGGGTGTAAAGAGTTGGGCCTCTGGAAGAGCTACTTCTCTGGAAGATCTGCGTTTGTTCAGGGAGTCTGTGATAGTGTTAATGTGTCTGTTGAGAGGGGCTGCCCACAGGGATCCATTGCTGGACCATTTATTTGGAACCTAGTAATGGATGAACTGCTGAAGGAAATAATGAATGTTAGCTATATGTGTGCGTATGCGGATGATTTGCTGGTGTTGGTGGAGGGAAATAGTCGTAGGCAGTTAGAAGTAGTGGCTATGCAATGCATGGCCAAGGTAGAGGGATGGTGTGGGAAGGTAGGACTGACCGTCTCTGTTGATAAATCGTCAATGATGCTACTGAAAGGAGTACTCAATCCGAGTCGCCCTCCATGGGTAAGATATGAGGGACGAGCTCTCAAGAATGTGACTTCTGTCACATACTTGGGAGTTCGTGTGGGCGAAAGGCTAACGTTTTGGCACCATTTTAGGTGGTTGAATGAACGCCTCAAGCAGCTAGCCTCAATGTTGAGGAGAATCTGCAAAAAGGACTGGGGTTTGCGCCGGGAAGCTCTCAAGAGAGTGCATTATGGACTATTTGTCGCGGTAGCGACGTATGGTTCTCCTATACTTCTTGAGAGCGCTATGAGTACTACTGGCAGAATCCTCATTGTACGTTGACAACGAGCGGTGCTTATTGCATCCCTGCGGGTATGTCGCACAGTCTCCACTAGTGCTATGCAGGTCCTCATGGGGGTCCCGCCACTGGATCTGGAAATCATCCGCCGAGGACTGATTTACAGTTTGCGGAAGGGTTTCCCTATGGGTGAACATCAATGGCTACGTGGTATGGATCCTAATGGACTAAGTCAGACCGCCATTCGTCAAATGATGGAAGAGGGATTGATTGCTCAATGGCAATCCAGGTGGAGTGAATGTGCGGAGGGTCGTACTACGTATCAGTTCCTACCTGATGTGATGACTGCAATGAAGATGCGGAATTTTGATTTTTGTTTGGAGTTAGGATACTTACTAACTGGGCATGGTAGTATGAATGAATGGTTGAGTAGTCGTGGTATTAGTAATCAACGTGAATGTCCGTTATTTGGTGCTGGGGGTGAGAATTGGCAACATGTTTTGTTCGAATGTCAGGCATATGCTGGCCTTCGTTTTGCACGGGGTATTACTACTTTGAGAACCCCAGAAGATGTTGGGGATGCATTGCAGGATGAGGAGGCCTTTCCAAGGATCAACGGGTTCGCGCTCTGTTACGCAAGGAAATGCAGGCTCTGTTACCGTCTGCTAGTCCCTAAATGTTGTCTTCGTTATGTGTCCCAGGCTCTATGTTATCCTGTTTTATGTTTTGTCTAGTCCTACTGTTGTGAATGTATTGCTGTCTGGGGACTACGGGGTCACCAACCCTTCGATATAGGAACGTAAATTGGTAGTGGAACAAGTCTATGTTCTGCGAAAACCTGAGCAGAGGTTTGATCTGTACCACGGGTTAGGGGAGGCCCATGACAGGTTACTGTCATCCTCCTACACGGTGAGGAGCCTATCCTGGCTGAAACGTGGTGGTTTGTGGTTTGCAATTTGGCTGGAAAGTAGTTTTGAGTACCAACCAGTTTAGCTTGGGATTCCTAAATTTTGATTACTGAGACCTCATTTTTAATGAGGGGCGTTGGTTGACGCATTATATCCACCCTGTCTTTGAAACCGTGAGGTAAGGCCTAATGGTGGCAGGTACTCACGTTAAGCACTTCGACTTCATACACGATTGTTGTCGTTCAGGCGTAGTATTTTTGGTAACAGTGTCCTTTTTCATTTGTTTGCTGTATGTTTGTCGTCAAGATGTGGAACATACATAAGAGACGTTGTAAGTTTTTTTGCACGTTCCTAGACGGATGCTGGGTGATAGTTGACAAAGGATCTGTAACAAATGTTAGGTTTTAGGATGTTCGATGGTACATTGAACTATCGTGTTGGAATCCCGGCATCGGTATTTATTTTTCCGGTATGATCATCAACCGTGCACGATTGTATGCATCTTTTGTTAGTAGGAGGTCAGGCGTTTGTTAATAGGAAGTAAGGTGTTTGTTAGTAGGAAACAAATTTGTCCTAAAGGCTTCTTTGGCGGCAGCTAATACCGTTGTGTTATGGTTGCAGGCAACAGACTACCAACAAACTGTCTGCAGTCTTTTTATGCAGGTTTTTTACAGTCAATTATGGATAATATTCGTCAATTGTTCCTTGCTTTGTTCGCATTTATATTAATCTTTCTCACGCTGTCCCAGACTGTATCCTGAGCTTGTGCCTGTTCTTCATGCAATATTTCGACTGCTTTTTTTTGTGTTGATAGTCACTTCCTCAATGTCCTGGTTTGTCTCGTTTTGTGTAAGTTGTTTCTAACCTGTTGTACATTGGCAGTGTTATTTTGCTTATTACATGAGTACGCTAAGGACACAAAAAATTCCGAAAAAGCCACTGAATAACTCAAAGAATTTTGTGTAGGAATAGAGAATCAAATTATTTGGCAAACGTGGGATGAGATCGATAGCACTTTGGACTTTCTTTATAACTTTAATAATATGATATGTTCTTTTTTTGAATCTTCTTTTTTCTTGTTCTTCACGAGCAAGTTCTGATCGATTGATATTAGTTTTTTGCCGTCATGGAACCAAACAAATTAGAATGTAGGAAAAATTCTAATGTATACTTACATACAGGTTGTATTATGGGTATTTAAAAATAAAGTACTGAAATAAGAGCTCGTATATTATTTCTGAATGAAAAACAGAAAGCGTTCCGTAAAAGTGCAAGAAGGTAAATGCGTGAACCCCATTAGAATGATGTCAGGTTAGTTTTCGTATGTAAATTTCTACAATTCAAATGTTCCCTTGTCGTTGACACTTTCAATATCAAAACAATCAGACTCACTATTTTCATTCGAATTTAATTATTCTTCGCCAAATGGATCTAAATGACGCATTATCTCCGTCTACGTAGTAGCTGATAGCCAGTAAGGATGCTTGTATTTTAATACCTACATTTTAGTCTGTCACAACCACAAATCAAAGTAATTTAAAAAAACCTACATTTTACTTCAATTAATTGCAAAAATACTTGGGAAACGAGTTTCGTTCTTTATTCGTCAAATTTCACATCCTCAAGGGTAACATTTCTAGTTTGAACTACGCTACAGCAGATTTGTCCTGGTACTGAATTTATAATATCAAGCCTGCAAAAAAATTTCAGAATAATAAAGTCCATTGGAATTGTGGAAGTCCAACGAAATTTCGCTACGCGGAATTGAATTCTTGATAGAAGGTAGTTTTCCTTATGAATAAGAATTCAGATGTCTCGAAGATCTTGTTTGGTATTTATTGTATTTAGTCGGACTCGACTGAATTATTTATGTACATTTAAGCCCACGTACGGTTCGTTTTGTTTTTCTCTTTATGGCAAACTATTTCTGGTGGAAAAGTTTCGAAGGTTTTCCGGTATTTTATTATATCTCGTAGTTGATATAATTAAACCCCACATGTGGCCACGGGTGATAAGTTAGAATGTATTCAAGTGTTTCATCAATGCCATCGTTTGATCGGTAGCGACCGAATGCAATAAATATGTTAATTTGATTGGCAGTCTATGTATCTATTAATAATGCACAATCAATAATTACCAAAGCCGATGGATAAATTGACAGATTTTAATAGCGCAGACAGTGTTCACATATAAACATTGTTGAATGCAACAATAAATGCTCGATGGTAATGATAAACTTTTTATGGGTTGCACTAGCCCGGAAATTGATAAAACTATGACTCCTGCATCTCTTCTTCATTTAAATGGCAAATAAAGCGCTACTAGTAAGATTTTTCTTAACTTTCCATCCGTAGAACGTTTAGAAGTCTATAAATAAAAAATTGAAAGCTTACTTTCGTGATGATTCAATTTGGTCTGATAACCAGAGACATTAAAAAAGATTGCATTGATTTTGATTTTTTAATTTAGCGAATTTTGTAGCACGAACTTGCGTCAATGCAAGAAGTATCTCAATAAAGTAGATAACGTGCTCATATGTCTTATCTTTTTGTACCCTCCACTCCCGACAGCGTAATTAGTAGAAAATTCTGCACATGACTCTACAAAGGTGATTCATTTCTTCAATGCGAAATACTTTTGGTATTAATCGATAATATTTATTAATGATATGATTCATTGTCTTAAGTCTTTGAAATATTTCTGATAAATCAAAACTTCTGTACAGTTCGAAACAGAAGTATGATGGCGCTAATTTTGTTACTGCAGATATCAACATTTGACCATGCCACATACTTTCTGGTAGCTAACAATCAAAAACACATTTTTGATTATCAGCAACCAAACATTTCCATGTGCGGATATTTATTCGAATCAAACGAATAAAAAATTATAGTATATTTAAAACGAAATGAGTTTTTAACGTTCTATATCCCCAGGTCTGTTTTTTCCACAGAAATGTTCGGGAAAATGCCTTCTTCAGGATCTTTGATCGCTTCCCATTTCTAATCCAGTTGAAATTTAGAGCTGAAATTGAAAACCATTCGATTTCGAAATGTAACACTTCGATTCTTTTCAGGACTCTTATTTTTCTGTCAAATAATAGTGTTTTGTACCAGTAGAAGATTTTTTACATTTACTAAATTTTCTTGAAGATTAAGTTTAAAAATCCAGTCCTGACGATATAATAATGGAAGCACTCACTTGCAATACACCAAGTCCAGAATTCAATTTTCCCTGAGTCTTTTAGTTTTCGAGCTATGTGAGTACTACAGCATATAGTTCTGATTCCTAAGTCTAACATGACTCTCACATGGCCATCACACCGAAGTTATCAGGGTGGTAGTCATCGTTAAGGGTGGGTCTTCCGAACTATTCTTTGCCTATAGCTTAAGGATTCATGTAATTTACGGCCACAATATTTGCAATAATTCTCAGAAAAAAATATTGATTGCTTCTAATTTGAAAGAGCCGCCAAATCGATAAATGATGTAGAAAATCAAATTTTTAAAAATTTACGCACTGATAAATAATTCAAGGAAAATTTATCAAAAAAAAAACAACCTTAGAAATATGTTAATTGTCGCAAGATTAGATACCATATACAACTTAGGCGTGTGGATATACAATCGACAAGTAAAGTAAACCAAAGATGATGACACCATAAAATAAACGTAAAACAGGCACAAGATTCCCGAGACTTCCTGGCGCGGAAAACCTGCACGTAATATGACTTTAAAGCCTTCCTTCTGTCTAGGTCATAAATCATTTTTATTGATGCCATTATGTTAAGACCTAGATAAACTTGAGACTAATCAAAAAACATTTAAATGAATCAATAAATTTGAGGAGGAGTCATAGCAACATAGCAACAGCAACAAAAAACGTATCATAGCAACAGAAAAATATATCACAACATGATAGTGAGAGCTTGGTGGTATTGGCTTCAAAGTTATTGGTTTTATTGGACGATGAGAAGTGTTTTAGCTAATATATACCCAAACTAGACGAGGGTCAAAGGCATCACTATGCCAGTGGTGGTGCTCAATAGCCTAACTCACGCTCCTTACCGAGTGGGTTCCGAAATAATGCAAAACTCATCCCTGAGTGAAATGCGATGCACTCGTTTTGTGAACATTTAAGATGGTGCAACAGAGGTTGAAGAGGAAGCAGTAAGCGTGCTTAAAAGCAGCAAAAGGGACCATTATTCGATAGTGAAATGATATAAACACGACGTTTTTCGTGGTAAGGAGGTGAAAGCGTTTATGCATATAGTGCGGGGTTCCCTACTCTCGTGTCTGCCTGAGAAACTACCCTGAAACCGTTTGACACATCACTTTGAAACAGGTCTGATTTTGTTGCGTTTAGGGGCCATGAAGCTGACGGCTTTTTATCGAGTGGGAGGAACTTTAGCAAGACAGACTGCTAGCTAAGTGATACCCCAAAAACGACACCTTCTTCTCCTTTGAGACCACTTTTTCTTTCAGGGCTGCAAGAACATAATATGCCACGAGGTTCCATTTGTCAAACGTTCGAGCATTACCGTGATTAGACCATCTGGGGTGAGCACTCTTGTTTATTTGCTGCAATCCTATCATAGCCTGTCCCATTTTAGGCATTGCAAAGAATGTGCGGCAAGTATTTATGGTGCATGGCTTAGCAATCTTGGGCAAGTATGACTGAAAACGCTCATGCCCTCGCAAAAGCTGGGCTAAGTAGAAGTCAGTTTCACGATGCCCTCAATTTATCCACGGTCTCAATCCGGGTTGATTCCCTTCGTGTAATCTACCCGTGATTGCTGCCAATCTTTCATTAAACGCTGATTCTTTTTAGCTTTTTAGTTAGAAGTTTTTTCCCTTCAATTCAGAATTGGCTGTCTTTATTCTAGAGATTCTCTTCTTTGTGAATATGACCGCTTCAGATGTCATCTTACGTCACGTGTAAGGTGCACTTGCTCCAGAAACTAGAGGCTAAACATCGTCCGCACAGCCGATTGATTCATATGGCATCCTAATCTCGGTAGTTCGTCTTAGGCACGTTCTACAGGTATGGACCAAGATCTCTGGGAAACACGTGATGTAACCTCCATACTTTGCGCGTATGGAGTCGTAAAGTAAGCTTCTGTGCTTAGGGTAGTCCCTCAGAAATCGCGTAAGGTGTATACATGTATACGGAATATTCACATATCTCACGGAGTTGAAGGCGTTCCGAACGTCGAGCGTCACTAAAGAACGATCCATCGTCTGGTACCGCTGTATGTCTCTTCCTTTTGAGAACGCGCTCACCACTTCAGCAATCGATGGTAGAGCGACCTACTTTTAAACGGTTGTGCAGATACGACAGGTCTTCAACTGCAAGTATTTCGTCAGTGAGTCTTCCCTTGATGCGGTTCTATTGCACTTTCCCCGCGGTGTCTTCGGGGATATCTCTTCAAGCACTCATCTCTTAAATCTCAAAAAATTTAGGGCTCAAGGACCTGTGTCAATTTTTAATAACGTTTCGAATGATGTCGGTGAAAGGAACGAAATTATAATCAGCAGAGATTATCAGGAAGTTTCAAATACTTCCTTCTTCTCCTGGAAACCCTTTTCATTGACAACAAGTCTTCACAAGAAAAGACGTTTTGAGATTACCATAACCAATTTCAATCAACGACTTATAAAAGTGGATAAGACCTGGATTTACCACTTTGATCTCACCTGTGAAAATTGGCTATGCTTAAAAAAATGCATAGATTTGCTATACTTCGTATTTTACACAAGAGAACACGAAACCACTCATCGAAGATAGCATACTGCCGGAACACGTAAGTCAAAGATCCGTGGAAACTGGCAGGTAAAGCCGGGAATTCGTTTGGAGAACAAAAACAAATGGTTTCCTTGAGATATTCAGATCTTTGGCTTCAGAGCGCGTCTTCTGGTCTAAAAATTATTTTAAATTATTACTCCTTAAAATTCCCGGGAAGTAGACGCACTACTGAAAAGATTCAATATACTCAAACTAATTTGAGAGAGAGTTTTGCCAAAACACGTCAAAATACCTGAATGTATGAAACTAACAAATGAAGAGTATCGGTTGAAAGCAAGCGCAAACAAAGGCTCTACTTGGGATATCGTGACATATGAGTGACTCAATTGGACTTAAAAGGGAATGAAGTATAAAAAGGATTACATGGAATTTCGTACTGCAAAAAGTGATGTGGTTCCAAAAAAGTTAAACGTCATTGCAAATAACATTGCATTGAAGTTGTCTTCACAGGATGCTGTTTTTTCGCACATTCTCTGGAAACCAAACTTGGAGCTGCATCCTTTTTACATGAAAACACGTAGTTTTGCCAAAGTCAAAAGTTGATAAAAATTCAACTTGGAAACCAAAACTTCTGCAAAGACTTACTAAGGTGTCCATCATAACAAATTCAGGGCTTTCTTTAATATGAAGTCTCCTGGCGCTAATATCCGCTCGCATATCGATACCCATGATAAAGGAATTATCTAATCAAAGTTTAGTGTAAAGTCCAAGTTTTATCATCAAACTTGTTAATAATTGTAGAAAAAATTTTCATTACTAATTTTCATCTTAACACTTTGTACGCGGCATTCTATGACAATTATTAGCTTTGTGAATGTATCGGCAGAAGAATTAAAAGCCACCTGGTTTGATTAAAGTTTTGATTATAAACATAAATCAATAATCAGTTCTTATCAAAGTTAAGATATGCTCATTTGTAGAGGCCTTCTATTTATCGCATTCAATACCCTTCAAACGATAACGAGAATAATTTCATACGTTATCTGACTCACATGGATATTGTGTAAACTGTATGAATTAAAAAATCAAATCAAAGAAAAAAACGTAACGATAAGAACTCAATACCTGATAAGCCACAATTAAGAACGTATGTTATGCTGGAAAATTAAAAATAAATAAGACTTACCTCCATGTGAATCCATGTATCTGTGCATACTGTCTATGTATTTCATTATTAGTGCCATTGTGCTTATCTGTAAAAAAAGAAGAAACCAAAAAAATTAAATTACAAAATATTCTTGACATATTTACAAGTTCATATCTTGGAATCATTTTTAAGTACTTTGTTATAGGATTGTTGACTTGAGAAAAAAATATGATTTCTCTGTAGAATAATGTGAATTATCTGTCAGAATACTGTTTTATACAGAATTAGATCAATTTTCGATTTAACAGACCCCTAAATTGTATCATTACATTTCAGACTGAGCAGAAATGCTGATGCATGTGAAGGTCTTGTGGTCAGTATCACGCTTTAACTTTATCATTACTCCCAAGCCGCAAGTCACGACTGGCTGCACGCGTAAAACTATATTAGAAATAGATACCCATGAACTTCATCCTGCTGCATCAATTACGATTGGTTTCTATGTTTATGTTCGATTGGTTATAAGTTTAGTTTAAAAACCTTATGGAGTTAGACAATAACAAGAAGTCCTGGGGTAGTTTTTCTTTTATAATAAACAATTTGAAATACTCAGAGGAACCGGATGTATCAGAATGTGAACGGTAGTCTTCAATATTTTTAAAACAATATGCCAAGATAAAAGTTCAATGGATCGTTTGACAAATTTTAAATAACGCGGAGAAGCTACGAGATTGCCAGGATATACTTTGTGACTATTCTGTTTTTGTTAGAAACGTTTATTTCCTTAAGAATGGCCATGCAGAAATTTAATACGGCAAACGTGCCCGGAAAATCTGTTAAAGAGAACTCAGCGATTGATAGACAGATTATTTCGATCAGAGGAAGCCTTGCATTAGATAATAAATGAGCCGCGAATCTAATCCTTGAGAAATGAAAGCTTATAAGAAGTATAAAAATAAGAAGATAATAAGGCAATAAAACATGTTTGGTCTTTACCACAAGTGTTCGTGATAAACCAAGAAACAAGCACGTTGCTTTGTCTAACTCTAGTCAATCTAGTTGGCTTTTGTGCTGCCGTAGTCATAAGTTTATCCATTGGACACAAGTCCAAAATCTTATTTTTGAGACCTACACAGATCACAACAGGATGTATATGAGGTAGAGAAAATGCACGATTTGTATCTTAATTCATTTTATTGATTTAGCAGTAACTGCGATATGCACAATTCTGAACCCATAAATATTCTTCTAAAAGAATCTTTGGATATTTGATATTATTCGAAATGTGAAACTTTAGTTCACCCTGAAAACTAAGGATTACGATTAGAAGAAATTTGAAAATTAAGTCGAAGGGGAGCTTCCAGCATAGATATCTCGTTCACAAACGAGACCAGACAGTGAAATTTGTTTGGAAAGTAGGGTAACATCGCTGTCTAGGATGAAAATTCTGAACCTGGCAGGTATTTACTTCATGGTTGTGAATATAAAATGAATAAAACTTGCACAAAATCAAGTCTGTTAAAAGAATTCATTGTCTGTCAATAGAAATAGTTATTTTATTATCAGCGTAGAATTCAAATAATTAGAATGGTACAATAAAGGATCCCAATCATTGTAACAATTTATTCATCATCCGTGTTGCCCATTCTTGTTCACTTGCTTCTTCTTCCTTTTCTTCTTCTCAGCACTGTCAACCGCCAACTATCTCGGTCCATTGATCGGGTCCTTCAATTTCGAAATCAGAGTAGTGAAGAACTGTCTTCGTCAACAGAGGCAGGCCAGCATTCCCTCGGTTTCCCCATTTGTCTCCGCCTTTCTGTTCTACCAACGAATACCTTGTTTTGGGTATCCGTTGTTCGTCCATACGATTATATGGTCAGCCCATTGCAGCTTCCACAATTTTACAACCGTTGAGACCTCCATCTCGTCAAAAATGTTGACAAGCTGTCAGTGCCCATCGGTTTATTGGCAATAAACTATGTCTCATGTTAGAATCATATTAAGCAATCAAAAATGAGCGAAAGGATGTTTGAACGCTTGCCAAGTCTTTGTGGGTTAAGCATTGGCGCTATCCAGTAGGTTTCCTATGACACTTTATCACCATTGCTAAGGGAAGGATTGATCGGAAGGTAGAGGCTAAGCAAAGACGGTTGAATCATACCAACAGAAAACAGCGAAAACACAACAAAATAGTTCTCGATTCAATAGAAATCAACCAGAACTAGTAGAATTTTATTTGTATTTGAAAATATTCTCTCTTCACTAGGTTTAACAATGCTGGTTGGTTTAGCTAACGCTAGACTGAAAGCGCAGTACAACTTTAAATTTACATGTGATTGCTCTATCTCTTTCTAACCGAAACCACCCGGGAGTGTTCTTGCTGATGTGCATTGACGCTTTGACTGCACTTTACACTGAAAGACACTATAGACGAAAGAAAGAATCAACAAATACAGAACTGAAAATCATCACGAATTTTGAGATGGTGCGGAAGCAAAAAAAAAAACTTGCCTCGACACATAAATTTGTGTTTTATCTGAAATTAGTAATTGTGCTGCACGGAACCTTCAAATTTTCGACACGCATTCATCGTTTCAATGTATGAAATATGAATATTACGAAGCCTAACATCCATTCAAATATATTTTATGAATGATTCGTGCAAAAAAGAGGATTAAGCACTCGTCAACCGTAAAAGAGATTAAAATTATTCAAATGGATTGGATAAACAAGAATGAGAGTGCTTTACCTTCAAGTTTGGCTAAAGAATGAAACGTTTGTTGCGTAACAATCCCGTTTCCACTCCTTCAACACATGTGGGTATATCTCGTCTGTTTTTCTGATTAGCATAAGTGCGTGTATTTGAATAATGCTTGCAACAAATACCTTCACTTAACAACCAAAAAAAAAGCCAGAGAAGCGGACATTTACGATGACATATGTGCACTGTACATATGACTACATGAAAAAAATCATGCATGGCCGGTTAAACATTAACAAAGATTGTTGGGCGTTGATTACACGAAATGGAGTCACTGACCACCATAATGACTCTGAATGGTTAATATAAAAACTTAACAGGCACATTAAAGCATAAGCTTCAGGATATGGTAATGTGGGGATGAGCCCACATTACCATATCCTGAAGCCTATTTATTGTCTTTAGGGATCTACTGAAAAAACAACAAAAAATAAGTTCGGGCTTCAACATGTAATCGTAAGTGACATAAATTTATTTTGAGATATGACGTGTTGCTTTTATTTATGACTTTATGAATTTTTTATATCCTATATTCAGGCGTGCGGTGAGATAGGCAAGCAGGATAAACAAGCATACAGGACTAGATGTTTAGGATTTATGCCCATGAATGTCGGATCACGTATATAAGGAGAGCTTTGAGTTAGTCAACTTCTAAATCAGCATTGCGCTGTTCATTATAATAAATCCTGATGAAATATGATGTTCATACGCAAGCTGTGCTAGTAATTCGCATAACTGAACCGCCTTATTACAGGATAGAGACACCATATACTAAACCAAAAGTAGAAAATAAACAGCAATTTACTCGGCCACAACATCCTTCATTTACTCTCCTACAATCACAAGGATTGTAGCCTAAAAATCGAATGCAATTAGATCGGAAATTTCATTTCGAGTTCTAATCAATTTGTTCACACACGAAATAAGTACCGTACGAAAGGATATTGACGATTGCCGGTTTATATGGAGTGACATCTACAAAAGGATTCGGTCATGTAATCGTAATGATTGTTTGCTTGTGCTTTGTTGCCTGAATGCTGCAATTTTCCCAATCGTTCTGGTGAAACGACATAACTTAGTTAAGCTCGTTAACTTTTGGGCCTACCATCGACACACATACAACTCCATCACTGACAAGTTCAGCGTAGTTTATTGACACAAAACAGCCTTCCCTTCGATTTCTGAGAATTGAGAAAGCATGTTTTGGTGCGTGTCCTGGCAATTAATCATGTTTAGTTGAAAATTATTCTGTTTTCTGTAGTTTATTGAACGTTGATTACTTCATTGTATCTTGGGTTTCTGTTAAATATAAACGATAGGTATTGATCCTGTCAATTGCTTAGGGCTTATACAGAAAATATGAAGGAATTTTAATTATTAGCGGGTAATTTCCATGGAGTTATTTCCTATGTTGAGTCAAGGTTTTCGTGAACCTTCTGCAGTAACGATAAACCAATCCGGCTGAAAATTGTTAGTTTTTAAAATTTTGAACACCAGTCTCTGTAACTACTGTGCATACTGTCCTGCAGTATGATTGAGCCTGTAATGTAAAAAAGTAGATTTTAGGACCCACAATCCTTCTTGTAATACTTCTTGCGCTGCCTTCGTATTTTACCGCTCACTGTAATAGAAAATTAAGCACATACTTCAATCACAATGCGAAGAACATTTGGTCCTTTCTGGCTGAAGAGCTTGTGATGCTGAAGAGCCTGCGATTCCTACATTTTGTTTGGATTATAAAGTATTTCAATTTTCGGTTGATGTTTTTTCTCTCTGCCTCTAGATTTTCATCTAGAGTTAGTTGGACAACCAGGACAACGTGGTTCGAGTTTTTTAGTATTCAATTTGTCTTTTTATTATTTATCTTTATCTGATCCTTTTGGCGAAATCAGAATTTTGAAAATTTTTTTTGCCTTTCGTCTTATAGTCTTTGCATCAGTGTTAGATGTTTTGTCCTTGTTTCTGCTTGCGTTTTATATCCAATTTATATTGAAGCTAGTTAATCTTGTTATTAGCACTTCGAATTGAAAAACGTTTTCGAAACGATCAAGTTTTTCACGAGTCACGTCAAACTCTGAACACCAACAGGAGAGGAAGCTCAACCATATTCTACAGTGACAAGGCGATGGGTAGGGTTCAAACTTGGATGAACATTGACGTCTGTTACCCAAAAAATGGTTTAATAATTTGATAATTCAATAAAATTTTTAATGATTGATGATTTTGATGATCGTAGAATGGCAGTACATTTCATTGCCGAAGAATTTCAGACCTCAATAGGAAGCGCTGATAATATTTCACAAGATTATTTTAGTTTGCGGAAAGTATCCGCACGTTGGACTGCCTGAATGATCACAAATGCACAAAATCAATTGCAACTCAAGATTTCGAAGAGCTCATTGGTATGCCTCGAACAAGTCCTGATCGCTTTTTAGCTTGGTTCATACCACTAGATAAATCACGGATGCACTATAACGATCCTGGCAAAAGACAACAATCGATGTCACCGAGAAGACCGTAAACTCCAAGTCCGAAGAAATTAAAGACAAAGTTTTCTGCCGCTAAGAACATGAGCCCTTTTGTTCAGGACAGCCAAGAAGTTGACCATGAATACTTTGATCATGGAGCAACTGAAGCAGGAAGTGTGTACCCAGAGCAAATAAGAAAACCTACATCAGAAAATTTGCGAGAAACACCAAGGAATATTAGGAAAAATGTTCTTCCGCATTAGGACAACGCAACGGCACACACGTCGTCAGTTGCCATGTTAGCAATCGTTTGGATGTTGGCTTCAACATCCTCGAAGATCCTCCATATTCGCTAGACCACTGGAACACCTAGCGATTTTTATTTATTTTTTCGGGTATAAGAATACTTAAGAGGCAAACAAGTCGACCACGATAAAGAAGTGATAGCAGCTGTAAGGAATTTTGTAAGTGCCCAAGAAGAAGACTCTTTAAAAAAAGGAGTACTAGCTGTAAAAAAAATGTTTGAAATCTGTCAGCCTAGAGAAAATTTATCTCCGAAAATAAAATTATATTATACTTGAGTTTTCGCTAACACTGGAATGCTCAATACTTTTTGAACACGAGATGTGTTTCTTTTTAGTCATAACTTTTAACCTAATTTATGCTTCTTATGTCCTTATTTTGCTTCCTATTCGTACCCGCTTCTTGTTGCTATCTTCAATTAGTTAATAAATGGAAAATAGCAATACTTCAAAGATACAGAGAACGAGCGGGGAGCAGAAAGGACGAAGAGAACAGAGAATAACAAGCTGAGGATTAATGATTAATGCTCTTGAAGTTTGTTGTGTTCGTTTATTAGTAGAGGCATAGGTACATTTCGATAAGATGATGCTCTTCACTGAAACGTTACTCCACTGCAACCTTGGTCATAACGTACAATACGAAGTACAAATGATTCAGGTGAGGACCCGCCTCAACAGCCTTACCTCACAGTTCCTTCCGAAAAGAATCAACTTCAATCAACCATCGTCCTCAACTAGATTGTAAAGCGAACCTAGTTTGAAATGAGGATGATTAACTTTTATACTAGTAGATGTAGGGACTTGCCATTCCAGACGCTGTAGGACGAAGCCTCTCGTATTCATTACTCGATACCACAATACTGCCAGAAAGGTTTTACCCAAGAAATTGATCCATCCAAACGGACGGCGGATTATCGCCTACCCGAGATACTTGAATATGGCTCCAGTACTCAGGTTACCAAAAGCAGTTGCAAGGATGCTCCACACGGTAGTAATATTTAGCGACCTCGGCCACTATTTTTCGAACAATTGACCTACTACTACTCTTTTTACTAAGCGTCTACGCATCGCTGGAACGCTAGCATGCAACAGGATCATTGAAGTCAGAGTGCAAACACATTGGGGGTAAAACTTCTCTGATCCAGAGCTAATCACACAAAAGATTCACTGTAACGTATCAAATCTATTCGCTTCCCAAAGCTATATTAAGATGAAGCTCGTTGTTTCTTTGCTGTAGACAAGTCCATATTTTTGTTGAGTTTCACCTATTTTTGCTGATTCTTCCTCTAGAACGTTTTCCTTTTTTCGTAACAATCATTAACCCATTTTGAAGTGAAGGTATTCAGAGAAAAAAGAGAGAGAGAGAGAGTTATTTTCTATGGTGTAGTTTCGACTGACAGTTTCGATTGATTGCTTTATCTCTTTGGTAACTAGCTGGCATAATTATTTCAATTTTGGCAATCAAGTCCGCACAACCTTATTCTTCTTTCATGTTTGACAATGGACAATTTCTGGAGGAGTTTGCTGCTCTGGTAGCTCTATAGCTCTGGATGCGTTTAAGGATCAAATGATTCATCTACAACATATCATGGTTAACAAATCTAGACCAAGAATAGATACTTGGGTCTTTCATTCGATGATATGCTCTGTCTGCACTGTTTGAGATGATGATTAGTCCAGTAACATCAAATTACTTGCATGTAAGCCTATTTTTGAGATTTAATACATTAAGCAGGGAAGTGTCACAGAAATGACAAAGTATTTTGTGGTATTTACGATGAACTTTCAGTAATTTCGAAAATTATATCGATAACTGAGTATCCTCTTCAGAAGCCAATATGTCATGAAGACAAATCTTCCGAAACTTTTATTGAAGTATGAAGCCTGGAACTAATGGATGTCCTGAAAAATTAAGCTCATATCTCAAATTATGTTGAACGTGCTCACTGACCAGAAGGAAGACGAGGTTGCAGAGTCCCTCTTTCTCGTGTTAAATGCGCACAAGCAAAGTGGTTTTCCAGCGTGGTGGAAACCCACCCACACTACCACAACATGGCAGTAATAATGAGACAAGTAGTAGTAGTAGTAGTAGTAGTAGTAGTAGTAGTAGTAGTAGTAGTAGTAGTAGTAGTAATAAAAATAGTCGTATTAGAAAAAGTAGTAGTAGTTGTTGTTGTTGTAGTAGCAGTAGTGCTTGTAGTATAGTAGTAGTAGTAGTAGTAGTGGTAATAGTAGTACAATAGTAGTAGCAATAGTAACAGTAGTAGCAATAGTAGAAGTTGTTTTAGCTGTTGTAGCAATAGTAGTAGCAGTGGTTGCTTTTATTGTTGTTGTGGTAGTATAAGTAGAAGTTCCAGAAGTGGTAGAAGTAGTTCTAATAGTAGAGGTAAGAGTTATAGAAGTTGTAGTAGGAGTAGTAGTAGTAGTAGTAGTAGCAATAGTAATTATCGTTGTTGCAGTAGAAGCAATAGCAATGATATCATCTTCGGTGAAATCACAGCCACCAGTCCCGATCCTAAGCTTGTTTTCTATTTGACACAGGTATCCTCGTGTTCGTTACCAAATTCTTCAGCAAAAGTATGTCAAACTGGTCGGAAGTTATAGTGTCATAGACTTTGAGGGCATGCGTTGGAAACAATTTATTTTACTAGTTATTACCTCAATCATTTGCAGATTGCATTGTAACATCTGGTGGTGCCAACCTGGATGGAACAAAGATCCATGTTTACATTGTTACAGAGGGCTTCTCTATGGTATTTTTTTTTGATCAACACCTGCTAATGTCACTGTGAACTTTATCTAGGACAAGTATTTAAGGTCTTTTCATAGGAAAATGTGTAATTTAGCACTGAAAAATCAAGCAAATTGCAGCCGTAATGGCAGTGCATGGTCATAAAAGTAGTCGCAGAAGTATGCTAAGGATCTCCTATTGATGTTTTGTATTCCTTTAAGAGTAACAAATATTATTACTGATAAGACCTAGCAAACGCTGTGACTATACAAAATAAACTATTCTTCTGCTTATTCACAATAGTTGGAACCACAATTGAAAATCGGCTAAGGCTAGATTCTACGGGATGAAATTGTTCAACAGGAACTTAGCTCGAAACTACAGGCTTCAGTCCTGCAGAAACATAGGCAGCCATCTACAAAAATTATGTTAAAACTAAATATATGTTGAAGCGATCTTTTAATGATTGTTCTGCTTATTGCGTTCCGGGATAAGTTCGCTGAATTTTCTTTATATTAAAATTGATCCTGAAACGATCCGTTGGCTACAAAAGAAGGTATTTGTATTTTTTCAAAATTCCCATTTTTGTTCTATGAAATCGGTGATAATGGTCTTATTTTTTTCAAGTTTTTTATTTTCATCATTATATTTCAGAGTTTAAAATGAAGTATCCAGAAAGAAAAAATTAGGATTTCCGACCTTTTCTTTTCAGCTGCTAGAAGGAAAAGGGTTTCGCAGCTGTTACGGGTATTTACGACAAACTTTGACACACACGAAGGTGTCACAGGCGCGTTGATTGCACATTCTAGCTTGGACGACACATTTCTAAGTGGAAGACTTTCAGATTTCGGTTAAGGTCCTTTTTCTCGCGCAATGTGGACACATCAAAATTAGCCGTCACGCATATTCGACTTGTGCGAGGTTACCAATGGTTTTTTTTACTGATGGTCCCCATGAGGTAATACTAAATGAATATGACTTCTAGAGGAAGGACTTGCAAACACGCCTTATCCAATGAAACCCGTCCTTATCCGACAGATAGAGCAGAATATACAATGCATGCAGTTCATTACACTAGCAGACTAACTTAGGCTGAAATACAGGAGCCGAGTATTGTTTAAGGATGAAAATTGATGAGCCAGGGTGGTCAATTTTCCAAAACTGAAAGCTTTGAAATGCGGTTTTCTCCCCTTAGGAATGGGAATTCGGCGAGAATCAATTGTGTCTTTTTCCCGAAAGAGTTTTACCAAAAAGTGACGCATCATAAGATTTCCCGTCGAATGGTATCCGAATTATGATTTTAGTGTGAAAATTGTGCAATCGATTATCATTCCACCAGCATACAGATGCCTAACAACTCAGAAATTGGCCAAAAGAACAGTGATTCGGGATCGTAAGATCAATCGTCTTCATTCAACAGGATTTGACGAAAAATTGGGGGTCTAGATGATTCACAAGCTTGACAATATCAATGAAGAAAATTATCTCCGAATTGCTTGGCCATATCTCACACGACATTGAGCAGGACATGAAAAGAATGTCGTTTTCGTAACGAAGTAGTCATGGGATATAAAAAAGTTCGACTGTTTTATATCCCAAGCGGAGGATGTCCATAAAATACGCTGAAGTCGAGAGGCAAGCAGGTTCTCCAATCAAACAAGACTATAATCTGCGAGTCATGCGACTGAGAAGCACATTCCCCCAGCTCCCCTGCAGAGGATACTCGAAAAAACTGCTTCAGTTAACAATAAGTCGTACATTGCTATTCGGCGAAAAGAACTCGATTGACAATCCCAAACCGAAATCCTTTAAAGAAACTTCAAGCTTGATAACGCAGGAATTGCCTAAAATGGTATTCCAAGAATTCGAAAGGAAGCATTAGCATTCACTGCAGACTGAATTCTCAGTCCATCAATCCGAAAGGGAGGTTCTTCGACGTCCGCGTATCCTCTGCATCCAGCACAAACCGATTATATCCTTTTTCGATAGATATCTTAGTTGGCGAGAGGAGTGAACTGACGATAATTGATAACAACTTTAGAAACTAGCTCAACAGATTCTACGATTTACGTACGTAATGGTACAATTTCCGGGAAAAGAATTGAAAAAACAAATTGTTATAAGATTTGGTGTATATTAAAATACAATTTGGAGGAGGCCACAAATAGCAGCGGCGAATGGATTATTGATTAATTTATCCAAATCCAAATCAATAATTTATCCAATCCAAATCAATAATATTGATTATTATATTGGGTCTATAACTTAATTCGTCCGGTTTTTTTTCAAAATTTGAACGTTTATTTAAGAAAAACATGTACAATAGTATTATTCAAAGTATTGCCCATCTGAAGCTATGACCTTTTCCCATCTTTTTGGCAATTTGTGGATCCCATCCCAAAAGAACTGCGCCAGCTTGGCAGCCAAGAATGAATCAAGCCAATTTTTGATATCCTGCTCTGATGTGAACCGTATTCCAGTGAGGGCGTTCTGCATCGATCGGAACAAATGGTAGTCAGAAGGGACAAGGTCTGGGCTATAAGGCGGGTGGGGTAAAGCTTCCCATCCACTGTTTCCCAAATAGTTCTTAACCGGAAAAGGAACGTGGGGCCGAGCGTTGTCATGATGGAAAATTATTACCTCGTGTCTGGTCGCATATTCCGGGCGTTTTTCGGCTACTGTTCTTTTCAAACGGATTAATTGTGTTCGGTAGCGTGCTCCATTGATGGTTTCACCCGGTTTTTGCAGCTCATAATACAGCACACCCTTCTGATCCCACCAAATACAGAGCATTACCTTCACGCCATGGATATTCGGCTTTGCCGTTGACTTGGCTGGTTGGCCGGATTTCACATATGATTTTTTGCGCTTGAGGTTGTCGTAATGGATTCACTTTTTATCACCAGTAACTATCCGATGCAAAAATGACTTCCTTTTGTGGCATTCCAGCAGCATTTCGGACATGCAAAACCGCCTTTCGATGTCTCTCGGCTTGAGTTCATGTGGAACCCAATTTCCTTGCTTTTGAACATATTTAGCCGCTTTTAAACGTTTTTAAATGGCTGCTTGAGTGACACCCAAAGATTCTGTGAGCTCTTCTTGTGTTTGGCAACAATCTTCATCGAGTAGTGCTTCCAGTTCTTCATCTTCAAACTTTTTTGGCTGCCCAGGACGTTCATCGTCTTCCAAGCTAAAATCTTTTAAATCGTGCAAACCACTTTTGGCAGGTTGGTTCAGCTAGAGAATGTTCACCATAAACTTCCACCAAAATACGATGACTTTCGGCAGCAGTTTTCTTCATATGAAAGTAATGAAGAAGAACTCCCCGCAAAAACACTTTTTCAGGAACAAAGTTCGACATATTTGAGTGAAAAAAATTATTGTTGTTAACGCTTCAAATGAATGACATACACTGAAAAGACGTACAATGACAGTAGCTTTCCAACGCAGGTTCGGAATATTGGAACGATGTAATATTCTACAAGTTACACCATCTCTTAGCAAACCGCACGAATTAAGTTATAGACCCAATATTATGATAATAAAATTTATTGTTTGAAGGTCCCAACCCAATATATTTGTTCTGTGTTTATTTATTGTATTGTATATTTAATGTAGCATATTTGGCTTTAGTAAAAATTTGCGGAAACATGTCTTATATTTGAATTGATTGATTAAAATTAAATTCAGGATGCAAATTTCACTTAATTCTCTTTAAAACTGTTGAAAAATGTGCAGTCTATGTGTTGATTATAGGTAAAGGAATTTGAGTAGAACTCAAAAAAAAATTTGGTTCCTATGACAAATTCGTTTCAAATATGAGTAGACTGCAAACAAATCGTGTTTTCTTATCCTGTGTGTCCTTGTTGTCAATAAATGCAATTAGCTGAGTAGTGGATATGGAAAATTGACTTATAAAATGGCGTAAATCACTGACAAGTATCATATTTCATTGTTAATTATCCTAATTAGCGAAGCATTCAAAGGCTCTACTTACAAGGACTTGTTTGTCGAAATCATATCACTTCAGTGAAGCGATTTCTATTCATTCGCCACCTGTACAAATTGCATCACACGAAGAAAGCCTGAATAATTCACATGATACGCATGCATATATGATGGTTATGATTTCATGGTCATTATTCAGCGGTAATTAATTGCCGTGACCAAACCAACAAAGTTCATATTTACTTTAGCCAACACACATACATTTGCGTCTCGCATACCACGCTTGCTTCATCTCCTTCGCCGGAAAGCATCGAAAATTCAAAGCTCAATGAAAATTCTCACACTAAACTCGCATATTGTTTTCCTTCCTGAGCTTAATTTTATGCTCACATCATACAAGTTCATCCGATTTGCGTTATGTTTACATATGACAACGCGAACATTGTTGGTGTTGAGTGTATAATTAACACAAGAGGCTTAATTATAAATTTCAGACGTGTGATAATCCACTCGTCTTTTCTAGTACCATAACACGAAGAACAACCAAAGACCGATGAATGGACAACGATGATGCTAATGTGGTACTAAAGGCTAAGACGCGCATCCGTTCGCTCACCTACGATATGTGGTGGAAATTGTGATGAATGTGGCTTTGTTAGGAGCTGGTGCAGGTGTTGTATTGTTGATTTTGAGTGGTGTAGCAGAATGTTGATGGTGCTTAGGATTTTGAATCGTTTATCAGCAAATATTCGATTATTCAACTTAATATTTGGTCTGTTGTCAGTCAGTTGGACAGAGCAAATATAAACAATTATTTTTTTATGCATTGCTATTTGCTCACCACACACGCATTTAGTAAAAGCGATGGTTGCTGGGATTGGTTAGGGAGTCCTTAATATTTCCGATGATGTAAGTTTAAGTTTAAGAACAAATTATTCCGTTTTGTGGGCACAATTTTACATATTAGGAAAGAATCTTCTGCCAAATCAAATAAACATAAACATTAACCAAATCTCGAACCAACGTTTGAACAAAGAACTTAACATCATCGAAACCACTGTGGCTAAATTGTTTTTTATTTCGCGGAAAACGTTCTCACGTGAACGTCTTACTGTCTGGTCATATCAATATTTATTCTATCTCCGCCATGTGTCTTAGTACAGGTCAAGGCATTTTCGATCTCAACGGCAAATCCACTGCATGAATATGATAGAATTGATAGCTTACATGAACGATTTTGGAGATTCGAATGTTGAAATATTATAGTTTGGGAATTTGGCAAGATGATATTGTCTCGAGTACTTGACATTCCATAAAAGTTTTATCTAAATATATCATAGATTTGGTAGTCAGCAGAGTTTTGTGGTTGATGAATAATTCTTTCTGCCTACGATTGAAGTAGGGTCGGAGTCAGAAGTGGGATTCTATTAGAAGACATAGTTGAAGAAGGGTTAAAATGATCTTAGCTCCTGAAAATTTTCCATATTAGAAAACAACAGAGGAAATTGTGAGGATTCAATGTGGAATTCGAATAATATCTCACACAAATTCAACTACGAAAAAATTAAATAATAATAGGTGAAAACTTCTAAGAGCGAAAAAAGAAAAAGTATCTAATCGTGCATGGTAAAAGTTCTGAAGAGCTGAAGTACCCTTCCATCTTTTCATTTAAGAATACCAATATAAAGGACGAAATGAAAAATACCAATGTAAAAAGAGTGTATCATCCTGAAGCTAAGGCAAGGCGCATTAACAAAATTTATCAATCTGGCTAGGGGCTGCCAGGCCAAATGGAATTCGCTTATGCTGAATCGTTTGACGATCCGCTAAATTTACAATCTTATTTAAATAATTATTTGTAGTTGGGGCTTACAACAGACAGAATAGTCTTATAGCGCATTTTGACCATGAGGTTAACTATCACATACGCCTGATAATGCCTTTCATTGAGTTCGCTGTCGTCCAAGAGATTTTTTTGCTCGGTTTGCTTATTATGGACTTTTTGCCCCTAAACTTATGCCCCTAGATTAACCGGATGTTGATTTTTAGACGATTGGTCTAAAAATTTAGTTGTTTAGTCTTCCTTGGAGCGATTTTAATTTTTTTTAGTCAAAAAATTTGAATATCGATTTATCTGACTCAGAGTTCACTAAGAAAATCGGTGGGGATGAATTTCGGGATGCGATCATGTTATATCAATAGTAAACAATCGAAAGCATTAAAAGAAACCAAAGAAATACGGGATGATAGGCTTTATAACTCTATCTTAGTGTCTTTAGTACGTCTTTGTATAAGTCGGTTTTTTCATAGAACATTTCAAATCATGCTGAAGTTGCGTTAGTCCCATGAATACCTGACGAAGCCTCGGTATAACAAATATAAGAAATTCGGTGCATATAGTCAGATATGTTTTGACCAAAAAAAAAGTTTTATCCTGCTAGATATTTCTAACCGATTTGCCTATAAATGGACGATAAAGTGGTTGCCCCTTCTCACAAGAATTTACAACAATATTTATAAAATTTTTGACAGAATTGTATCCTAGATGGTCTTGCTTTCAACTCAACTATCTACAGAAGTTTATTCGAAGTTTATTATTTAGAATTTTATTATTTATATTTATTTACAGAATTTTTTCTTCATTTTGGTTCCAGCGAAAAGCTTGTTTCATCGATGAGGAAATAAGACCGATCTACCTCGTCATACCTCTGCCGTGAGTGCTATGATTGTCATCATGAAGAAGTTCCAGAAACTTTGATATGGCTTTCATTAATTTCTAGTGCACTACGTAATACGTTAGAAACAATAAACATTTTATACACATGCTTATGACGTTTTCATGAATTTAAGACTTTTTGGGGTTTCTTTTGATGTTTATTCATTCCCACCTTACGAAAATCCTCCCTCTTTTATCTGGTTATGCTAGTTTAACTGTAGCAAAAATGACCAGTGATGGTAATTTATATAAATAAGCGTTTTTTGAACCTCATTAGGCTGCCATATCAGGGCTGAAAGGTGGATCTTATCCAGGGCAAACATTAGTTTAGAAAGTTAGTCCCGACCAGGCTAATAAAATTACAAAGACAATAATCACATGATCAGTTCAAATAAAATATTTTTAATTGTTGAATATCAATTGATTTATCGGTGGTTGACAGAGGAGTCAGAGCAATTCTACTGAATAAAGGAGTGGAAGGAATCCAGTCAGTTTTTTTTCCGGAAGGCTAGAACCGCATAATTTCCAAATACAGATAAAATGTTTAATTTTGTTCTGATAGGATAGTCTTTAGATGCACTTTGTTTATATTTCACGAGAAGATACCTCTAGGATATTAAATAACTCTCCTAAATCTGTTTAAATGAAAAAGGTGTTGTTAATAAGAGACTGCTTACTTGAAGTAAAAAGAATATAAAAAAGTTCTAGCTCTCACATTGATTTAGCAAGGATTTAAAGAAGATAGTACTAGCACACTTGCCTTCCGTGCATCAGGACTCATTTTCAAAGTATTTTTGATGTGCAAGACAAATCGGCCTGATGATTCTGGGGCAATTGACCCAGCGCAACAATCAAACTTTAAATTTTTGGAGTAAAATTAGAGGCAATTTCTAACCAACTTAAATATCCAGATGTTGAGTAAGAAAGGACTCATGCCGTGACGATGGAAAAGTTTCAGAACTTTTGATGGAAAACGACTTACACTTTACAACTATGTTTGTGAATACCGGTGATTAGGTGATCCATGATAGCATTGAATTACAATCACTATATCTACGTCGCCATAAAACACTCAACAATTTGATTGGAGACAATCGAGTTACCCTATACTGAATGCTGGAGTAGGCAGGTATCCAGGGAAATGAGCAGTCGGATTAATTAGCAAAAAACTAAGCTTTGACAGCATTCACCGGACTTGAACCCTTGAATGCAACTGGAATGAATTTTAATTTAGTTTACAAGGCTCTAAAGGAAGATGAGGAAAGAGAGACTATGGAATGGACTTCCAGTTTATTAGTAGTATGAAACTTTTTCTCGGCATTTGTTATGAGAAAAAGTTTCGAGCGGGCAAAGGAAAGGAAAAAGCTAAAGGTCCTCATTGAGATCTTTAGGGAGGAAGGCATACTCAAAGGACGCTTCAAGAAAACGGCCCTGAAACCAAACGATCAATGCAGAGTCTACAACTATACGGAGGAGACCACAGTGCATCTGCTAAAATTTTCTTATTCACTGTTCTTGCTGTCAATCTAGGAAGCTACTTCTATCTACTTCCCTTACTAAAGTTATAGCAGATCTTTAACATTCTTGGAAAGATTGATCGACATGAAGTACTCTAGAGGCACGTAAATCGGGAGCATAAGGTCTGACATGCACTTGCAACGATTTAATCAATGAAGTAAGTTGTTGAATTTTTAATAAATAAGACCACCTAGAAGTACATGGACTCAGTTCGAAAAGATGAGAATTTCCACTAATGAAGCTGAGTACACTAAGCTCCTGCCAACAAATCGGAATCGAAATGAAATTTATGGAAGAACCGGAACGATATAAGATCTTTAGTGCCGTCATGCACTGTTCTTCACTGGCATTAGAAAGTATATATTAGGAGAGTTTTTGGCGAAGAAGTGAAGAAGGAGAGGCAGAGCTTTTTATCATCGATTTCTCAAATGGCTCGGATGGAATCTTACAACAGAGTTCGTACACTTGAACATCACATAGCTGGAAGCTTTTCTTACCTTATATAGTTAAAACTGTAGAAGGCCAACTATGGAATAAAAACATCAAAAAGTTTATGAGCAATCCGTACAAATCAATACTATGCATGAAAACCTAATAGAGAATTCCCGTCTGTATCCTGCATTATATACCAGGAAGAGAAAAAATAACCTTCGACAGATGTTAACATGAACAAAAAAAAGGCTCACATTTTTAGATATATACATATTGTGCTAATAAATTGCCGAAATCTGGACTTTAAGAATATTAAAAATATAACCTAAATCTTATACAGACCTAAGGAACGAGTTAAGCCACGTAGACGCATGAGAACGAGTATGCTTACCTCGGAGCATGCAGAAACTTCGAAAAAAATACAGACTGATTTTTCGGATGGAAGCGATATTTGAAATTATTTAAAGATATCAAAGAGCAATGAGATTAACTCGCACCAGTATTCAACTGAGATTAGATCATTTTATGGAATAAAACAATTATTCTGAGGATAAATAGCTTTGAAAACTTCCGATGATCACCGTAAAAAAGACGAAAGGGGCTGAATTTTACAAAGATCATTGTTCAAATGTAAAGATAAATATTGCCAGAGTGGATCCCTGTGGGACAGCGGCAACATCTCTGTCGAACAACTTTTTCAAGAGATTTTCGTTCAAGTTTTAAAAACGTAATGGTCCTAGATTGGATCCCTGTCAATCACCAGCCGTTGAAAAGAAAGGCGAAGGTATTATTTTTTTCGTATATATATAAGTTCGCTAGGATAAATGAAAAAATATCAGATGAATGAGTTCCTAGCGATTTTCGTGATTTTTAATTTGTACTTTATGACTTGAAATCGCATGACTTAAAAGTTAAAAGTTCCAGAAAAAAGTCTTTATTCACGGTATAAGTTCGCAATCTCTTGTAAAATTCACGAGACACACCATCACAGAAGGCCGATTCCTGGTCGTCTGCAGGAAGCCGATTCGTAGTTACAGTCTACTCACGAATAATTCTTTGTTAATTCGAGGGCGAATCAATAATAATTAATAGGGCGAATCACAGTGAATCGTTTATTATAAACTATAGTGTGCCAAAGTTTTGGCGAAGTGATTATGACTTGAACCACTGAATAGTTCCGACTCGTAAGATTATTGCAAAAAAATTTGAACATCTAGTTATTGAATTATACAGCTCCAGAAATTTTGTATTGTAAGTTTTCCTATAATTATAAATATAGTTTCAGGATCACATCCGTTGAGTATGGATTTCTTTTACAACGAGAAAGAAGTTTCTTTCCAGGCAACTTGTACTCTTGTTTCGAAAAACTCCTCAAGAGTTCTTTAAAATCATGAATCGTTGCTTTTCATATTCTAAGTCCTTTGCTTGATTTTACACTGACCATATGCCTCATTAGTTAGAAGGATTGCGTATCATAAAACCTTTCAAGAATAAAAAGTTAATTGACAACCCTAAACGTCCGTAAATTAGTACCCTTGTTATAGGTGTCTGACAGTTGTTAATAGGAGTCTAGTTAATGGTTTCTGCAAAGCATTACTATCTACTTATTTCGTTTCCTTTCCAATTAAAGTAAAGACACACATTACTGCCTTTTCTATAGATTGTCATTCTGTTGAAAATTCTTACCGTACGTTATTCGAAACTAACCTGCAACGAAAAAAAAGGAAATAAAAACGATTAGAAATCATCATTCAAAATTTGAATTAATTTCAAATTTTTAATAGAAAATCACGGAAAAAAACTAAATTCTAATATACGATTTTTAAAATGATTAAAACAAAATTCAAACAAGCTGCCTAAAATATAGAAACTAACCGCGTTTTTGATGTTATGATAATGAGCCATCTAATTCTTCTTGAAGATAGAAAAACAACGAAATTGCGAAGATGTTGAACAACTTTTTTACCCTCTTTAGCTTGCATAGAGATAAGCGTGAGCGTTCTTTTTGCGGAAGCTGCTGTAATGGCAAAAAGGAAACAAGCAACTTTTTGGCCATTTGTCGGAACCGACCCGATGTCCATATCACTGAACAATTTTGATATTTTTTAAGTTCATATTGTCATTGTTTCCTTGCCTGAAGATGTCGCATTTGCACTATTCCCTGCCGCCAGATGACGCTCCAGGAAAGTGAGAGTGAAAAAAAAGGGGTTTTATTAGGAGATGCTAATACTGCAACAGTCCCCAGAAAAAGATTTCCAGATATTTTATAACTTTTAAAAAAATTTCAAGAAATTTCATAGTAAATCCACTATATCCACCTTTTTTTGGGTTGGGGGGTGAAGGCAATTTATGCCCGGAGTGTGGGACTCCTAGGAGTGCATGCTACCAGACTACCCACTAAACACCCCCCCTGTCAAGAGACTCTAGCCTGGAACCGTTTGACACATTACTTCGGGCTAGGCTTCTTTTTAATTCGCCCTAAGGCACCGTCAGCCTCGACAAATCTCATCCCAGCGGGAGGGGGCAGGATGGAGGAGGACTGCTGAAAAGGAGACCCCCCTAGACCCCACGCTCAACGTTATCCATGGTACGTTTTATGGCAGTAATTATTGCCCGAGAGTAATGTGCCACACAGGTCCATTTGTCGAAAGTTTTCAGCATTTCTCCGACCAGATTGTCTGGAGAAAGCTCTTCCATCACCCATCGCACTCCTTAGTTTTTAGATCCATTTGAGTGGATTGTGATGCCGTTGTATGGTCGTATACGATGCGGAAATGGGTTTCAGAATTTTAGGTACTATTACATTGTTGAAAAAAAAATTTTTTTGATTTTTTTTTTTGGCTAATTATGTTCTTAATAATGTCAAGAATGCCTGTGTAAAATATTTTTTCGACAAAAATTGTCTTTCTTTAATACATAGCGCGCGCCCTTCTTGCGCTCAGCTGGCGTCGGCCGGTTTGTTCTTGTTTATTCTCATTGTTGTTTTTTTATATACCTGCGTACTATAACCGTTATTTTGTCATTTTTCGACTGATCAGTATGAATTTTGCTGTCGTCGAAGTGTGTTATTCTGTTCATTTATAAAAACAAATATGGCAAGAACGAAGAGAAAAACCGGTAAGCATCGTACTCAAGCAACTCGAATTTATAAAAAAGCGAAATTTAAAGGCAATCAACATACAATTGAAGATGATACTTCACATGTAAGTTCGTCAGCAAAGAAATTGCTTTCTTTTGGTTCGTTTGAGGTATCCAAAGATCGATCAAGTCTATATGTTTTATTGTGGTTCACGCTATTTGAAACGTTATCGAACTATATGCAGTGTTAAAAATGCAACGGCGATATACAATTTTGCAGAACGAGTATTCAAGGTCTTGGGTTCAGGTTAGTTTTGAAATGATCTTGCGACGAAGAAAATATAATTTCATCTTGCTCAGTCGTGCATAACGCACACGAGATCAATAGGGGAATAATTTTCATCCTGCGAAGGATTGCCGTGGGTCTGAATGGACTGCAATTTTTTTGTTCTCTAATAGATCTTTGTGATCTTTGCGTATTCAACCCCAGTTTTTATTACAAAGTAATGAATGGGACAGTAGAAGCTGCAACATCCGCTGTTGCCAACCTTTTTCAAAAAAAGCAGGTGACGAAGAAAGAAGGTCGAATCAAAATCACGGGCTGCCAGAAAACGATTTCACTGTTTCCGGTGATGGAACTTGGTTAAAGCGAGGATACTCCTCGCTTCTCGGCGTGACTACACGTATAGGAAAGTATTCCAAAAAGGTTTTAGATTATTTTGTCTCTTCAAAATCGTGCAAATCCTGCGAGATTCGACGATCAGAGGTGAATAACGTTGAATTCAAAGACTGGTATGAGTCTGAACACAAAGAAACTTGCACCGCAAGTTACGACGGTAGTTCAGGGGGGATGGAACTGCAGGGAGTGATTGAAATCTTCAAAAGATCATTAAAATTACATGCTGCCAGATATTTATACTATATTGGGTACGGCGCCGAGTACTATGTAAAAAAACTTGAGTGCATTTTGCATGGCGGCAAACGCATGTATCGGTATTTGACCGAGGTTAAAAAAAAATTCACCGAGAAAAAAAAGTTAATGAAAAATATGGATAAAGAAACCGCCACCGCCACCCAAACCTGAAAAGGGTCTAACGGGTAACACGATGAAAAAATTATCGTCGTATTATTCTCTAGCAATTCAGACACATCCCGATTCTAAAGCAACCATGATCCACGAAATTTGGGCTGGTTATTACCATTCAATATCATCCGATGCTGCGCCACAAAACGATCATTGCAATGAAAGCTGGTGCGGCCATCGAAAAGCCAAGAAGAATAATATACCTTATTCTCATAATCCAGCGTTAAATCCTGCAATTCGGAATCTCGTCAAAGAAGTCTATGTAAAACTCACCAATGACGAATTGTTGGAACGCTACCTGGGTGGTAGTACGCAAAATTATACCGAGTGTTTTAACAAAAATCTCTGGGAAATCTTTCCTAAACACAATTTTCACGGAAAAAAAGTCCTTGGAATTAGCTGTCACATTGCCGTATCACTCTTCAACGAAGGTCGTATGCCCATTTTGAAAAGGATGGAAATTATGGGCATCAAAATTGGAACTTACGCGTACAACTTTTCAATTGTCAAAGACAACCAACGCATTAAAATAGCCGAGAAGTAGAGTAAAAATGAGAGCAAAGAAGGACGAACTTTGAAGAAAAATGCGAAACAACTACAGGAATGGGCCTACGAAGACACGGAAGGACGGTTATATGGACCAAGAATTGCAGATTAATCGATTATTAACCGAAATTTTTTTTTTAAATTTGCATTTTATGAAAAAAAGATGAAAAAAACGTAAAAAAAACTTGAAAGGCGTTTTTCTCAAAACGACGTTTTCCTGAGCGGATGAAACTTTTTTTCAGCTTCCACATTACAAAATGCAACGTTCGTGGTCTAGATTTTTTTGTAATCGTGTCAGCTAGTGCCGCAAGCAGAATTAGACCAACATATTACCCCTCCCCCCCGCTTCTCAGGGCGTCAAAGAAACTATTGAAAAAAAGGTGTTTTTTTGCAATTTTTCATTTCGGTGACCCAATGCTGGTTGCGGCACTTGCCGCAAAAAGCTTGCATTATAGATTTTCTATATAGCAACCAGCTATTCACAAGGGTAAAGTTAAGTAAATGATAAAATATTCGTAAGTACCACTTTCGCATTGGAATCATTATTTTATATCTTCCGATCAAACTGTCTAGAAGATCAACACCACCCATGTGTCGGTTGTATTCTTTGACAATCGAAGGACATGAAATTTCAACAACTTTTTTTTTGTTTTTTGTCGAATCTTTAATTTTTGCTAAAGGTAATGCGCCGACAAAATTCGACACGAATGTGACAAGTTTATTGTCCTTCCACGCAACAGTTGTAATATCTGTGCCATTTGCATTAGAAACGAATTCATAAATACTGCCTCTTGGATCCTTTTTTGTGTCAGTGTCAGTAGGCAATTTACAATTAGGAATTCTATTCCTTCTTATTGTCCCTAAAGAAAATATACCCATGGAAGATAACTAGGAAACCAAAGGTATCGTCGAATAGAAATTATCAAAGAAGATTCGAGAATTTTGGTTTTTTGGGACGTTCCGAAGAAGCCGGACTACAACATTAGCACAATATCCCAAGTCTGGCTCTGTTGGTAGTGTCTTTATATTGAATCCCGTATATATTTCAAAGTTATAAGCATATCCACTGACGCCGCTCAAAACTAAAAATTTGAAACCCCATTTATGGGACTTCATCGGCAAATATTGATTGAGATAGTGCTTCGTTTTTGTTGAACATATTTGCTCGTCCACACACAAATATTGTTCGCATGGTATGCTTGCAAATTTAGCGTTTAAATAATCCAAAACAGGCCGAAGTTTAAACAATCGATCAAAATCGTCATTACCCTTTGGTTGCATTTTTGAATTATTGTTGAAATGTACGAATTTCTTCACATTCTCGAAATGCTTTAGGCACATCGTTTCTTTGATATATGGCACTCCAAGCTTTGTAGCTCAATAGCATCTTATATTGAGTAAGTGTATAACAGACATGAATATACATACCCCCAAATATTTTTTTACATCTGCAGCCTTGAAATGGTTTGTAGTACCTATATCTTTCTGTTTTGCATATACGTTGGACTCTTGTACAATTGAGTTGATCAATTCATCATCAAAGAAGTATCGGAAATAATCGTAGGGACTTTCTAATGTCGATACCGATAAAGACAGATTACTGTCTCCTCTGAACTGCTTTTGCTCTTCAAATAATATAAGGTTTTTTTTCTTCCAAATTATATTTTTAAAAGAATCTTTATAATTTTGCAATTTACGTTCATCATATTCTTGATTTAGACGTTCATTTTCAGTCACATTTACTTCCTCTTCTAATTCATAATCAAAAACAATTGGAATGTTTTCGATATCGAAGTTTTCTTCATCTTCAGAATGATCGAATTCATCTTCGCTAACATCTCAATTGTCAATTATAAACTGCAGCTCATGCTGTTTCAAGGGCCTTTCGTTTTCACCTGGGTTCATTCTAAATATAAAGCAAAGACCACTGTAACACATTTGATACATACAACAAAATTCCCACTTACATCACAAGCACTGCTTTCTTTCTTATGAAAGCACCACTGACACATTCGGGAGATATTCACAAATATTATTAATTTTTTTCAAAACTTAGGGTCGATTACGAACACCTAAACATAATCAAATAAGCACGACTAAAACCACTGATGAGCTTCTAAGTGTCACTTCTTCGGAAAATCAGAAGTACCGTTATCATTGTCGCATTTCTCTTTACAGTCTGATGCAAAATGGTTGGAGCGCTTTGTGACAAATATGATGAAATTAGCGTTGTGATGAAAGTGATATTCTATGCCGATTAATATTGATTTTTCCAGTATGTATCATTTATGATACAAAATGCATTTTAGGGTTAGGAGAAAACAAAACCCTACTAGTTTGATCTGTCGTTAAAATGACACGAATTCCTGCCAACAGGACCCAATACGATACTAGGATGGGAATAGACTTCCCCTTGATTAGACATTGGCGTTCACAAACAGGCAACAAAGCATCCAGACTTAATGATTGTATTTTCAAATACATGTAAAATTCTTTAAGATAAATTCCAGCATTTGAAAATAATTGAAATGTTGTGTTTACACGTTCTTTGATTTTTTTGCGTGCGTTGCGTCAGACTTGCTGAATTAAAGAAGATTCAAAGTTTTCAAAAATCGTGTAATCAGAGGAATTAAACTTATTAAACACTTAATAACAATAATTGTAAAAGCCAATTCATTGGTTTTGTTATGACGTGTAGAATTTATTCTACACGCAGTACAAACGAATTAATTTCACAAATTTCATGCAGTTCATATAGGAGCAGAGCACGAGGGTCTATTAATTATTGAAAAACTAATTAGCAGTTATTCAATCCTAACCATTTTTCCAACTAATTGGTTGAAAAATTTCTTAAGAACTTTCTTGTTATGAAAAACTTACGAGAATTCTAGGGAAATTCATAGACGGCAAACTACGGAAAATGTATATCGAAATCGAAATTTAATTGAAAGGATAAAGCGCAAAGTAAATTATCACTTATTTGCACAAAATTTTAGGAATCCTAATAAATTTTCCATCTCGTTTCGTACTGTTTTCCACCAGCTCATATACATTTGAATTCTTCGAATCAAACAGAGGCATTACGTTAATATCCAATATCCTTACATAAATCTGCCTCTCAAACAACCCACGCTCGGCTGCAGGAATGAATCACTGACTTTATACTTCTTCGCATTTACAAAGGATCAACAGCTCGGCCTACCCTGCAAAGGAGAAGTTCTATCCCATTCTTATCACAGTATAGGCTATAAATGAATTTCGTAGAATTCCTTTCACGACTTTTTGTAATCGTCGAAATTGTTCGAAAAGTTAAAGTTGAATCAATCAAATTCAAATATTTTCAAAATTGGTTTTAAATTCGTTCCAATGTCAGAGTGTTTCTCGTTCGATTCGAACGTGAAGACTATTCTGAAGTGTTTATTAACGCTTTTAGCACCTTTGCCCGGTTGTACGTGAAAATCCGATGGACCTTTTGATTTTTTTTCTCGAGTGGATAATCTTTGCTGAAGTGTTTCGCAAGCAATTAAGATTTATTTGTTTCTTTGGTTGCATGGCATCATGCAAATATCAAAACCTGAATTTATATAATTGCTATTTTGATAATTATTTATGATTGGTGTTGGCTTAACCTATGAACTTGGCGCAGTTAAGATATATCTGGAAATGATGTCATTGACATTCAAAAATGAAAGAAGAAAAAAACTAAAAATCGTGCAAATTAAATTTGATTTGATACAAAAATCAAGCAATATGAGAATATCAAATTTAATTTGAATCCGTGACTGTAAAATGTTTTTTTTTTATTAAAACTATAAAGTTCAAGATGTCAAGAGGTATTGAACGATGCCACCTAATACTAATTCACCTCACCTAACATGTAAGGAAAAAATTTTCACAAAAGTGATAATTTTTAAACGAATTTTATTGTTTAAATAGGTTTTGGAATTTTAATAGACTGCCAAAAGTGAACCTAGAGAAAGGGAAGGATTAAATATTTCCTTGTTTGTTTTGTTGACTGAATGTTTCAAAAGTTTCAAAATTATATTTAGAAAATTCTAATTCATCCCTAAATTCGAAATTGACATCACTTCTTTTTTGCTTTCAGACCAATAGCACTAAGTTTAGACCTAATAATCTGTTTTTTCTATGATACTTCCTGAATTTCTCTCAAAGTCACGAAGTTTCGAGACTATAGTTACGAGATAGAAAGATTTAAGCCTAACCACATATCACTCTATGTGCAAAAACGAAGATATCTATCGGCTAAAATTGCCTACCCAAAACGAAAACTTCGTAAAAATCGGCCTACCCAAAAGCAGTTCTTCTACCCCCAGTAGTATTTACACCCAGGATATTTTCCACAGAATCTCAGATACCCTGTAACTCAAGAGTACAAACTCAGACATTAGCATTATGTTAGCAATAAACAACAATCCAATTAAAAAGGACATGGAATCTTATGGATAAAAATTCAGTAAGTAGATAAATTGCAACGAGTTTAAATTGAGGTTCCAATATTTTCCAATTTCCATGTTTCATATAATTGTTACGGGTTAATTTGATTTCACCCCCTCCAGAGACTTCCGCGGCACCATCACCACGCGAAACGGACGAGTCGGGTACCCCGAAGTTGGGAAAAGATAAGAAGCGCCACCACGATTCGAGCCACAACGCTGGAAGTAGGGTAAGTAAGAAACATACATATTAATATAAGATAAGATTGTATTTAGTTAAGGTAGTGTTAAGGTAGCCGCAGTAGCAGATTCGAAAGAACGTACCAGTTAGCAGCAGCCACAACAAATAATGTTCGACTCATGCTTATGAATCATATGCAACACCAACAACAACAAACGCTTCAACAGCAGATTCAACTGCAACTGCAATTGCACAAGAGAGTCATCCAAACAAACCGATCAAAGGCAATTAATATTGCAATTCAACAAACCCCCGTAAAACAACTCAGGTAAGGACTGTCGGAACGTGGTGAAAAAGTGCCGTGAAAACGAGCTGCGAAAGGGATTACCCGACACAGCCTGCAGTGCTCAAGTGTTATCGTGATTTCGGTGGTTCTTTTGAAGGCCAAACAGCCTACCAAGTAAATCAGTCCGAGGATCTTTGCGTTAGCCCACAAGCGAACATTCACGGATCTCGCAATGGTATACACTGAAAAGGCAAATGAATAGCAGGCGCCCGTAGCGCAATTGCAGCCAGCCGACGACCAACAACCGCAACAGCAAGGAGGAGCCCCCGAGAAATCGGCGCTGCTTCGCAGCAACCCGCCAAGGAGTTAATTGCGACGAAGGTAACAGCGATTTGTAAACATGGGAAACTGTCACCGTCGGGGCGAATGGAGGTTAAGGTAGTTCGCGACGAAAGAAATTGCGGCGACCTCCGGCGAATCTACATGTACAGCGGTTGCAAGTGAAGCGGCGAAAAAAAAGGTTATCTTCCTAGGAGCGGAATGTTTGTTTGGCCGTTAGGGATCGAGGAAATATAAGAGGGAAGCTAGATAGCGGTCGCTCTTTTTTTCTGGTGCTGGAAAACGCCTAGGAGTGCGAGACGCGGGTGAAGAATTAGAATAAATAACTATTATAATATGTAAAATAACAATATTTCCTTGGTGAAGAGTTGAGACAAAAAGAAAATTAGTAGGACAAAATTAAACAAGGGAAAAAGTGAAGAATGGAACTAATAATAGAACTAATAGAACTAATAGAACAAGAAGTGGATAGTGATACGGGGTCGTAAAGAGTAACAAAATTGAAGTGATGACTTAAGTTAAAGGAAAACAAAACAGTTTAAGACAAAATGAAACCGAATGAAGTGCTAAAAGGGACTAAAGAAAAAAAAGGAAAAGACTAAAAATTATAGTGTGCACGTCGCGGAGAGACAAAAAAAAAGAAAAGTAAAGGGGGCCCGTAGCGTAAGTTAGGATAAGTAGTAGTTGTAAGCTCGTCCAAGTGTTGCTTTTCACCAGAGAAAGAAAAAGGATTTTGACTAATTAAAATATTTTTTCGGATGACCGCATCTTTTTTTTCTGTTTACCGTGGCATTAGTTTTCTCTCTATTTCGTTGTTTGTTCTTTTTATTTTTTTCTCTTCCAGGTGGTAAGTGGCGGCGAGGAGTGGTGCGCTTGAGAGGTGGAGAGCGCGCGTTGAATTGGTCGGTGGTTCCACGGAGGAGGCTTCGTAGGGTGTTTGGTGTTTCTTTTGTTTTCCTCTATCTTTGTTTCGTGGAGTGACGATTCCCCTTTTCTTTGAGTTGTTTTGGGGTTTTCCGGAGGTGCGATCCGGCGAGCCGCATTCTCGCTGGGCGGTTCCTTGAGGCTTATCAGGATAAGCGAGTGGCGCCCACGCCCGTCTTCGGCGAGCTTCCGGAGCCCAGAGTCTCAACCGGGTGAGCGACAACCCAGGGCAGGCGAAACCCTGGCTAACGGTTTACTTTTGTAACAGGATCTTTCTTCAGTGGATCTTCGGACTTTTTTACTTAGGTAGAGATAGAAACAAAAAACCAAACCATTGGTGATTCACGGTGTTGTGGGAAAACCGTGAATATCTGTTACCACATTTTTTTTTATTTCTTCGATATCGAATAGAAATTTGTCAAAAATCAAATTATTTTGTCGACAGGCACAATAGTGTGTGTACTCTTTGTAGATGTATATAAAAAATAATCAAGGATAAGTGTAATTCTAAGCCAATAAATAATGTATCTTGGATTTCAAAATTAGACCAACATCGCAAGCGTTTTGACTTTAGTGAAGTTTCACTAGGTTTTGTTTTGGCTGATTTTAAGCCTTCCAAAATCTGGCTAATATATGAGATAGAATGGTTAATTAAGGCTTCACTTAACCTTATTAGAAGTCACCCAGCTCCAATGATAGGGACGCTATTGTTCAAAACCTAACTTATAATAATGACCCACTGTATAGCAGGAGAAGAACGAGGTTCCTCACTTTGGGGAACCGCTATTAATCGGTTCTATTATGCAGCCGCTGCTGTTTAACACTGAAGAATGGTAGAGGAAATTTTAGTTTAACTCGAACCAATGTGCGAGCATACACTCAGCTTATTCATGACCGTCAGCTCTGCTGTCAAACTATCCCCAGCTACCGAGAGCTAGGTATCCAGTGACAGTTGCTTATAAGGAAGCCTGTCCTCTCCCCTATGATGTTTGACTGAGGGTAGTAGTGCTAATGACAACCACAAATGTCACTCCATTTGATGTTAGTTGTGTACTCTGAATCATAAACCAACGTACTAGTATTTGACTGAACAAAAGATATGCTTTGAGTCAAATATAGATTTTGGTGAGCTTAACCCGATAAATAAATGGTGGTTAGCTCTTTTGACAGTAAAAAATAACACTAAAATAATGTTTTCAGAAAAACATGATTCGATGATACCAGTGCTAAGTAATTTTGAATATTTCGGTTATAACTATAGCCTTGAAAAGAAGGAAGGGAAAAATTGTTCTTCTTGTTATTATTCGAATAGTTATCATCAAGTTTTTCCAAGATTTGACAAAACTGTAGGTTAAAGCTGCTATAAAAACACTGAATTCTCTTGCAAATATCCTGTACTGATACAATAATCTTCTTAGACGCAAGACACGGCAAGTTTTGCCGATTGATAATAAATAAGCTGATTTTTATCTGAAAATGATTCTGTACTAAAAATTGATGGCCATTGATTGATGCCGAAACAGCAATAACCAAAATATTAATAAACTTTTCTGTCACTTGATGAGGCCTGATTAGGTCGCAAATAAGGAGGACTTTAAACATTTGTTCTAAATCATTATCTAGGGGTTTCATCAATATTCAAATATTTAGAGTTTGTTCTAAACAAATGTTAAAATGGTAGGAACCCTACTACCACTTCGATCACAAATTTAATGATAATTTTGCTTAATAAAATTAACTTCAGAGAATTAGAAAATTAGAATTTCCGAGAATCAGCTTGATATGTCGTCAAATAGTTTGGGAAATTGATCTTGATGGACCTCATAAATATTAGCATTAGATCGAAAATATCAATAAAATATCCTTTTATTCTTTCTTATTTATTTTCATGCAAATTTATAATTATTTATTGACAAAATTCAATTTGTGGCCTAATAGCAGAGTGAGTTGAAGCCTCCGTGATTTTGGGGCCTTTCAGAATATTTTTCGGAGGGAAGTTTATCGAAAATCTGGCTTGATTTTGATTATAACCCCAAAACTGTCTAGTATAAGAACAAGTACTTCCTATCGGAAAGGAAATTCAAAACTTGAAGTAACATTATCCTATCATAGGAATTGGACCGAGAACAATAGGACTATAACTATTACTCTATTGGAAGACGCGCAGTCTAGCAAAACTCTCTCCTGGGGTATGATTAATACTTTACAAATTGCACTTTAGCGCCCCTTATATGTCCATTGAGAGTTAACTTCTTGTGACAGTTGTCTCAAGTTGTCTTTCATCATTGACCGCGTCCTCCAATTTCTTTGAGTATCATTTTGTTATCTTCACCTATAGGTACAACCCGATCTTGGCTTTCCCACTGGCGATCGCCACTCAGGTTTCCTAGTAAGCTTTTTTCATGCTTCCAAATCTTAACTAAACTTTTGCTCCTATACAGCTCATTGTAACATCTGTAGTCTTCATTCATTTTTTAACTATATATTTATGTATTTGTTCACGCAAGGCAAATGATCAGTTGCGATCTTTGTCGTGAGGAACCTGCATTTCTGGTATTCCCAAAATTAAAATTTTGAAATGCTATGAAAAAATGAATTTCCAGGAATATATAGTCCAGAAAAGGTCCTCGAAAGAGTAATTTCAAGAGACTGTGATGACAACCGGCCGCCAAAATACCGCGGACACACATGATATGACTAGAGTTTTTCCGATAGTTTCTCAATTTGGTCTGGCGATTGGTAGCTAGGTTGAAGAGCCAACATTTAAAAGATTGGTCCTTTGTACCATTTCGAACTGCATGCAAGCAAATTATTCGGTCGTACATAGATCTTGTTAACTTAGTCCCGAATTCGAGTCATTCAGCTAAAAACCATTTAACGTGGCTTTTTTTTAGGTCGAAAAAACATGGACGTAAATATTAACACCATGGAAACTGCAAAACCCTTGAGTCGCTATTGCCTGCAAAGATTCATTATCCTTTTTTGACAAAGCCGTTGAGCGAAATGGATCAAGTAACATCGAGACTTCTCTAAAGTTATCCTTATCGGAATATCACGTCTGAATCATACACAAGTAAGTGTTGGGGTTTGATGGTGCCAGTTTCTTGAAAGAGTAAATTTTTGGGATCAACAGCTCAGAGAGGATAAAGATGAGAACAATTGAGAGAACATAGAGAACTTTTTTCTGCAGAATGCGTGATTTGGTAACATGTACTACCAACCCATATGAAAAAATGAAACGAATAGTCATCGTACTTGGCACTGTCATTGCAACTAGAAATACGAACTTGGAACCGTCTATGGCGAAACCAAGAACAGATAGTCAAAGAAATTTTGATTCAGCATTGATGACTCATGATCAAAATCAGACATAAGTTAACTTTACCAACGCCATTCAGTCGAAAACGATTCAAGCCAGCCAGAACCAAATACTGGAGGCAATATATAGGTACTAGACAAAATATATAACATGATTGACTAAAACAAAGAAGGAAAAGGTTTATGAAATATGATTTTGATGGTGTGTAAAAATTTCAAATTTTTTGACCTTTAGTTTTTTTTTTTTGGTTGATTGAAATTCTCAAAATTTTCTTCACAAATTGAAGTTTTTCTATTTATTTCTATTTAGTTTTGTTATTTCAATCAAATGATCCACTCAATCAAAAAAATAATCGAGAAAATTGTTGTTATACCGTATTTTTGGTCTAGAATTTTCAAAATTGTAGGTCTTTGCAAACGATGCAAACTTCATACACTGATTAAACATACAAGCTTGGAATTTCGTTCTAAGCATGGCGAAGGGATTGAGTTATATAAATTTTGAGAATACACAGGGAGAGCCTAGTTATAAGTCTATAAAAAGCAAGAAACAAAACCTTTATTATTTAACATTATAACATGGCTTAAAAGAATTCTCATTGACGTTTCGGACGCGACTGACTGCTAGATTATTTTATATACACTAATGAGCTCCGATTCCGGGAACGAAAAGAAATCCAGGAATAAAGTCTTATTCTCTTTTGATCTTTTTTCAAAGCACTTTATCGTCGAAAAAATGTATATTTCATGTTCGCAAGTCTTTTGCTGATTTTGGTTGCACTTTTTAAATATTATCCCTTTAAAAGACTGAGAAAAAATACCTAACAAATCAAAAAACGATTAAAAATTTCGTAATAACTTTTTTTTAGAAAGAAATATACAAGAGTTAAAGTTGGTCTCAAACATGCGTGCCAGCCGGTTCCTATTAGGTGCTAACTCTCTGGCTTGGACGCATCAAATGAGAATTGACAACGGTGCAAGTTCTGGACCATCTTGAGCCTTTTTCCATTTCTCTCGAATCTAATTTAGATTTAAGTCAATCGAGTAACAAATCTTGAACAATTGCCTCTGAACTTGTTAGGCTTCCTTGTTCTAAGTCGGCATCAAGAAAGGGTATAATTCCATTACAACATGTTAGTGCGATCGGAAAACGATCAATTTAAGAAGATTCTAGGAGTGATACTTTTGTTTCCTTTAAAATAACTTATTTCCTTTATAATAACTTATTTCTTTATCGAAAATTTGCATCTCGAAGCACTAGAACTAAACAGCGTTCTTTTCAGCATAAGAAGATACTTCAATCAAGATCGGTGCATGAAATCTTTCAATAGAAATATGTTGTGTATAGGATATGTCAAAATTGACGTTTCTAGAATTTGTGGATTTAGATAGGTTCGGCATGTTAATTGATTTTCGAAAAATTTACCATTTTGTCTACAAATTCTCTCGATGGAGGTCAAAATCCATTAGAATCTGGCCAAAATTTTTAACCTTAAGATATTAAAAAATATCTTTGAAAACCGGTTTTTGAGCATAATACATAAAAAAATTTTTCCATGGAGCGTGGCAGTTTCCTTTAAATTCTACTCTTTATTTGTTTCCACACAAATCCAAATTTCGCCTGCTACTTGGCGGCTTCCTCAGTTATGCTCGATTCCAAAATCTTTCAGTTTTTCACTGAAGATTTTGTTCAGTGTCAGGCCTCAAAATCAATGAGAAAACGACCAAGCTTTTACCCTGAAGATTTTGTTTAGGAATGCGCTAAGTTTTAACCGATTGCATATATTAACGCTCAAAATCGTTAGATATGGAATGAGAGCGATCCAAGACAATACCTTCAAGCTCCTTTATATCGACTTAAGTTGACTATGTGTTGTTTTATACTCTGTACTCACGACATACTTGTAGGGCCATATTTCTTTCGAAATGCGGAAGAATCAGCTTTAATAGGACATGAACAACATTTTTGGACCATGCTCAATGAATTTTTGTTTCCAGAAATCAATGAGATAACATCCAAAAAGTTTGGTAACTAGCAAGGATGGGCTACATGCCAGAGAGTCGTTTTAGCAATCGACTTATTGGAAATTAAATTAGGATCGAAACGTTATTTTATGAAATGGTTCCGTCAATGCGCGTCCAGGTCGCGATAAGACGCCTACAGAGTATTTTGTGGGCGCATATAACAGTCTTACGTTGAGTTAGCAAACCGGCAATATTTTGAAGCATTGGGGGAAGATTTTTATAATACCTTTGATCGTCACTAAATACTCAACCATGAATACACCTACCCAAAAACTCGCGAGCAGGCTCGTGAACGAATTTAAGAGAATGAATCTAATGAACAGAAATTCTTTCAAAAACATCAAGGATATCTCAGGGAAGTTTCTACAGTTTGGCCCATCAGCAGAAAAAAAATGATGGTCTCCTTCGAGATGAAACCTCTATTTTATTTTCTATTTTATTTTTTTTTCTATTTTATTGAAACATTATTTGTTTCAATAAAAACAATTCTATTTTTTTCTATTTTATTGAAACATTAGGTAAGATACCTAGAATGATGTATCTTACACCATGAAAAATCACAGTCATGAAAGATAAAAACCAAGCAGTACATACAACTTGCAAAGCTGTTCATGACGGAAAATTACTTCTCACTCAGGGGTACATTTTACATGACCAAAAGGGGGGTAGCGATGGGAAACACTTTTTCACCATTCTTCGGCAACACGACATTCTTCATTACACAATTAGAAGAGGAACTAATTGGGAAAACCTTTTAGCGAGATGCTGGATTAGATATGTGGACGATGTATTTGCATATCTAGAAAGCAGCGAGATGGAGAAGGAATTGTCAACGTCAACCAAACCTGTAAGAGCGTAATGTTCACATTGGAGGAAGGGAAAGATAAATAAAGGCTATTTTTTTATACACGGTCGTAAAGAGGACACAAACAAGCCTTATATTCGAAGTTTACCGACAAAAAACTCACACATGGAGAACATTTCTAAATACACCAAACCAAATACATCAAATTCTGGCAAATTCACAGCCAGGATTCATCGAATGCTTGATTTCTCGCTAAGCAAAGATGCCAAAGAAACAGAATATCGGCCACCATCGAAAAAGCTAGATTAAACAGGTTCAAGAACTCAAGGATTAAGGAAAAAGCACAGAAGACCCAAAAGAGCAGACAGCGACGGGATCGATCAACGTTAGCACATTCAAGCGCTTAAAGGATATGATGCAAGACTCTTACCTACCATGAAGGCAAAACTCCGTGCAGCTGACCGAATCAAATAGGAAGAACCAGCTCAAAAACATTCTCTGACCAACGAAGGACGAACGCGAAACACAAGAAAAATCTGACATTTATCTCATCGAAGTTCTACTTGAGAAGGGTAGGACATAGGACAAAACTCGTTTGCCCGAGAACTAAGGAGCGCCTAGGGCAAGCAGCAATAGCCAAACAGAAGGGAAGAACTTCAAACTTCAAATTGACCACAGCAGAACATAGTATCACGAAATGACACGAGATAACAATTGAGTTGGAATCATTGTTCTATCTCTTCCGCCACACACCAGCCACAAGCTGCAACCTCTAGACAGAAGCGTGTTCGGACCGATCAAGAAATTTTATAACGCGGCGTGCGATAGTTGGATGCGAATGCCACAGAATGCTGCGAGAACTATCACCATGCATGACATCCCTGAAATCGCTCGCGAACCGATCCAAAAAGGCGCATCGATGTCGAATATTCAATCAGGTTGTCGTGCGACTGGAATTTTCCCGTTAAACGAAATCATATTCACTGAAATTGACTTTTTGCCTTCTGAAATCACGAATCGTGAAGAGGAAAACATTCGACCCACGACCCCTGGAAATTCTTGCGAGGAGGAAGAAAACAACTCTACCATTGACGAGATCATTGAGGCTGTAGTTACTGTGGAAAATATTCGCCCTTTTGCAAAGGCTCTCCCACGAAAGCCAACAAACAGAAGACGGAAACGCCGTAAATCCGCAATTTTAACGGACGAAGATGAAATGGAGGCGCTGCGCGTACAACAACAAACAGCTGCAGAAAAAAAGGCAAAACAAGTATCAGCGTCAGGGGCAAGAGCAGAAACAAGAATTTTGAAAAAAGTTGCAGCCCAAAAAGAAAAAAAAGTGCCAGAAAAGAACCTACGAAAAAAGTGACGAGTAAAGCGACTTCAATTGAAGCAAATATTATCCATTTTACGTTTTACTTAAAGATTTGTAGTTTTTCAACAATAAAACATATTCAACAATCATTTTTTGACAGTTTTTCATACCGTATTTAGTTTTAAAAAGAAAGTGGTTCTTTTACCCACACCATGGAGTAAAAAAGCCAGATAACAAATTTTCTTTAAACAATTGTATCTTACCGAGAAATGAAGTTACATAACAATAAACCATCACATATTGTTGTTAAGGGAATAAACTTTCAATATTGGGTTGGGATTTACGAATATTCCTAAAACGCATAATCTAGAGCACCTCAAAGGAAAAGTTGCTTTTTTACCCCACCTTACCCTACATCACTACAGAAAACAGTTTCTTGTCAAAATGGCTATTAGTTGAGTAATTAGGTAGGGCCCCTAAGCAGTATTAGCCCAGAATCCCACAAATTCAAGATCCGCCCCTGTTCACGACGGTCAATTTTAGGTCTTAAATGGAGTTTTTGTTTTTGCCTGTGCAAGACAAACAAAAATGCCCCAAATAATCAATCAATTGTCGATGGCTTGCTCTAGGAAAAATATCTTTACTGCACTTATGCATATGTAAACTGCAATTTTGTATGGAACCAAATTTTAAATTAAAAGAAAAAAACGTTGCAAATAGATACAAAAAAAGAGCAAATCTTACAGAAAATTGCAGCCAAATCTTAATTCAATTTTTCGTATACGAATTCACACTAAACGCGATTGAAGTTTATTTTATTTCAAAACAAATATCTATCACACATTCCACCACAACGGTCACAGTATCTCAACACTGGCTGTATGTTCACTCTTCGACACCTGATTTAGCACTAAATGAAAACTGTTCACGACACGCTTTAAAGGTAACGTCTGAATTTAGCGCAACAATATTTTTTATTCAAACTCAAATTGCTTAACTACGTGTAAATAGACAACACTTAATTGCATTGTATATAATCGTACGTATTTAATGTGATCGTACACCTCGCAATATTCACGCGAAATACAAAAAAAAAATTATAAATTGTAATACTCAATACATTATTTACATTTACACTAAATGCATTGACAATTTACCTGCATATTTTACATGGAAATTGTTATAGCGCATTCGCAATCGACACTTTTACGTTGTTTCAATTTTTCCGCGAATCCCATTTTCCCATAGAAAATTTTCCGCTTTGCTCGGAACACGATAAATATTTCATAGGCGCCAAAACAGGGACAATAAACTGCCGGGAAAATGGGGCTAGCACCAACGTTCATTTTCCATCTAACGCTTGCAAAGTGGCGGGAAACCGCTTAATTATGATGTAAATGCACTCATTGGATGTGCATACATGAATCAAAAATTAAGATTATTCGACATAAGTAACGTCTTGTACTTATATGCATATGCTGCGATAGTAGTTCATACGAAGAAAGCCAAATTACCAAGAAAACTATATAATTTTCATCGAATTTTGTCCGGTTATTCGCGCGCGCATCTGAAAATTTTGTTATAAACAAAAGACCATAGCGCAACGTCTTGCACTTCTCAATTTAACGCTTACACATATATATCAATTAATTACTTTGGCAGATAGCGCGCGATGATTTTTGAATTGTTGCTTTTGACCTCAAATTGGCGGCGATTTCATTATCAAACAGATCTTTCATTTTCTCACATTAGACATTGGTCCCAGTAGCCGGCGATGTTTTTCTTCGAAACGTAAGTTAAGATTACACACTTGATTCGTTTACAAATCAATGAGGCAAGATTTTGGAAATTTACAAAAATCAAGAAGAAGTTCGTGAGCATTTGTTGCATCAATTTGGGTATTTTTCGGGCTGAAGTAATAGAAGACCGATCTTGGAGAAAATTCACGCCATTGAAGCATGTTTGTTTGGTTTTAATGCAAAAAAAAACAGCTCTACAAATGTCCCAAGAAAATTTAAAAACCTTTATCTGTTATTGGAACGTAAAATACCATTAAAAAAATGGAAAACATGATGAAAAATTAATGTCAAGCGTAGAGCGAGAGAGTATCATAATTGGGCAGGATTTTCTAACAAGAAGGTTAAGTCATCTATCATCCATCAAAGCCGAGAAATTATATGGTGAGTGGTTACAATTGACATAACTTGATAATATTTCAATTTAGTAAATTAATAAAGAGTTACGTTATTAACCTACTTTTTTCCTTGAATATGCAGCAACTTTTGATCAATAAGTGTTTCAAGTATCTTTTTTTAGTAACATGAAGTCTTTCAGTAGGGATAAACTGTGTATGACACATGTCAAAGTTGACAATTCAGTTTAAAAAACTTACAAAACTCAGTGATGAAGCTCAATTTTGATTAACTGTACACAACAAGTTATTTGTTTTGAAAACAAACGAAAACAATACCTTGGAGACCCATTGCATCCACTCAAATTGACTGATTTAAGTGATGCGACATCACCATTCCATATTTTCTTCCAAATATGAGAAGAGCTGCCGTTGCGGCAAATGCTGAATGCTACAGGGCCCTTCTTATTGAAAATTTGTTTTCTAACGACAATAAATGAACGTTAAAACTATTTATTTACAACAGAATGTCACTACATGCTACATAGGGGTCAAAACTTTTAATAATGATATTTTAAGATAACATAGTTTCGAGGAAAGGAACAGTTCATTTACTGGAACACAAAGATAAAGTTAACGTCTCCTAATTATATTCTTGGAAACATGACAGGTTATTTATTGACATGTCTGCAAGAAAATCATTCAGGGGCACACCAACAATATTGTATGCATCGAAGGAAAGTTCCGGGGAAGCCATTGACGAAATAAGACCAACTATCTTGCAAATTTTTTTCCGAAATGGTGTAGGTCAAACTAGCTTTGATATTGTGGTGATATTCACCAGAAATCGATTTTAATTCTGTTAATAATCCCAAATAATTTTGGGTATTTGATTTCAATTTAAAAAGCTTTGTCTTCTGAAAAACGACTCGTTAGTCTTTTCTGAAATTACTTACAACGTTAAGAGGCCTTGACATTAAATTCTTGTCGAGAAATCATGAGTTTAGCAGCATGGATAGTATGCTTATGATAGTATGGTAGTATGTTTTGGCCAGCTTATAACAGACTCTTCTATATAATCTAAGTGTTGTTATACCCGATTCCAGAGAACTTCCACAAGTTTAATTTTGAATTTTAGATAATACTTGCTACCGTTTTCAAAACCCTTTCCAAAATAACAAACTTTAACATCTAATTCAAGCGTATTTGCATAAGACTTTCAAATTTTCGAGAATTTTGAGTCAGCGACAAAGATATAGGACATGGAAGTAAAAATGTCAAATCTGTGCTAAGTAATCTTTGATTACTTTGTTAATTAGATTAGATATTCCATACATCTAAAGGCTTATGCTCAAAAATATAAGAGGAATCTGAACACAAATATAACTCACGAAATTTGAAAAGAGACAAAATTTACATACAATTTATTTCAAATTTACATTTTAAATGTAGAATTTAGTCGACGCGACAAAACTATAAGATACCCCTTGTGTATCATACAATATCATATTATGAAGGTATGCATGTATGTATTTTTGTAACAACCTATGCATGTGACACAAAACTTAGTAGACCTGTCTTTGTTACTCAGCACCTCACGTATCCTATTTTGCAAAGGAAGAATATAAATTTCTTATATAGTTTTGGTCAATTCGCGTGCATGCTTTGCTGATGCTACTTTTCAGCTGCCTACCGTCTGCCATTTATGCGTGGCGGAACGTTCCACCTCGTCTACTGTTTTTAAACTCCCGTCTATGCGCGTAAGCTGAAGCATTAAATTTCCTCCACACGTTTCTGATTCTGTTTAAGTCCGCAGAACGTGAAGGCCATGGAAGAACGTTGAAATTTCGCTCTCGGAAAGAATGGCGCAAGATACGGACGTTGTGATCTCCCTCATTATCTTGTTGGAAAATGTAATTGCCACCAGAAAATTTAAACACGTGACGCGTTAGCTGCGTATAGTTATGTAATGATCCAATGCGATGATGGTTTTGATTTAATCCCCATTACTGCTCGACTGGTCAAGCTGAATGCTGTCCATCTTTCAGTGAAAAATATCCAGAAAGGAATGTTTCAAAACACATTTTGGCATTGCCTTTCTTTAGGCCATCTTGGCGATACACATCACCTAACTTTTCGGTGGCTTGTCCTGCGTTCTTTACTTTACGAAAATAATAACGCCAAATATGACCAAAAAGGTCGAAAAACAATCAACAAACCTGTAAAGCTAGGTTAGGATGACAGCTAACATGTATAAGTAGAAGGAGATCATAACATTTACCGATATCATTTAAATGGGAGTGAGAGACATCTATAACCGAAATCGGCAATTAATTAATTACCAATATTTTTAATTATTATATATTTTTGCGAAATAGCGGCTAGCGGCAGTTCTATTATGAATTTTGAAGCAGCAGCGTTGCAATTTATTTTTTTTACCATGAAACTAAAAAGCAAGCGTCGGGAGGCGGGAAATTTCCTTCACGTTTTTTTTTTTTGCAAATGAGCCATCTTCGGTATCAACAGCGCAGAAGTATCCATTTTTCAGGAAGTTACGAACATATGCCAACGTTTTTTGTAATCAATCCAGAATGTGAATAAAAATATTTAATTTTGTTCATCAAAAGTGTCCCTATTAATCGTGAACAATTTTTTTAAATAAATAAATAAATTTTATTTATATTTAATAGTTCTCGCATGAAAAAAAATCAGAAAGATACCATTTTTCACAGCGTTTAAATTAGGTAGCTCTTTTTCATTGCACTAGAGTCGAAAAAACGTGGTTGCGTATTCTAATTCGATGAAAATTTCAAAAACATTTGTTCAATTATATAAAATTAATTATGTTAAACAGCATTTAGAAAACCGTTGGAAAAACCCGAAAAGTCCTTTTCAACTCAAATAACGAAACCAAGTCATCATGATCATCTATCTGCAAAAAATCTGAGTTCTGGCTAAAATCAAAGCATTCATTGTCATCGATTCGACCCGTAAATGTTTTCCTAGTAATTCCCTTCTGTTTTCTTGGTATTGAAGTTAAGTTCAGTATTTATCTATTTTTCCTTGTAATAACATTCTTGAATGAACCGAAACTTTCTATGAATTCCTACAATTTAGTCAGCACAATTTCTATACGTTTGAATTTAATGTCATCGCATATTCTACGAGAAAAATTAAAAACAAAACTTAAAAGGAAATATAACACTTTCAATTCGATGCGCCAGTGGTCATAATCAAAGATTATTTAAATGGTAATGATAATCAATTGCAAAATAAAAATGGCATTGACATCGTGTGATTGATAGGAACAATTGATTGTGTTCTAAAATTTTTGGCAATGGCGACGAATTTAGTTGATTGTTGCGACAGAGTCACGTTTTAACACTAAATTTTGTGACTTGAATCGTTGAAAAGTTGCTTCTAGAAATTCCACGAGTGTTTTTTGCATATGTAGAATTTCTGATAAGGAAGTGTTAAATCATAAATATTTTATACTTAATTTTATGTGTTTCATTGTTGTCATATTGGTTTTGGAACCATTTTTTCAACAATTTGAATCTGCAGATTTTAACAGAAACCAGTGGATGTGAATACGATCAATTACTTTTTCACGCAAATTGTTGATTTTTGCTGTTTGAAATAGTAAAATATTAGGAAAAATAGGAAATATTATTTAAAAAAAAGCCATAATAACCACAGAAAGCCAATGAGAATTTCTTATTTCATGGTGCATACCAAGGATAATTTCATATTTACTGGATAACTAGGTTAACCTCTTCATTACCAACCAATGAATCAGTGGTGTAATTTAATTCACTGAAAATAGCATGGAAAAAAATGAATTTTCTTTCTGATTGAGAGGCAAATTTTTTTTGCGTTCAGAGTTGAAGAACTCCAGGAAGCATAAGGATAGCGGATTTTCCCCTTATAAAGGCACTTCAACGCTGTCACCTATGAAACGAAGCTTGAAACTTCTCACTTCTATATAACTTTTAGCTAAGATTATTTCTTCTCATCAGACTAGACCAATTCCTTTTTAGGTGCATCTGACATTCCGCATCGAGACGCATCGAAAATCGATGAAAGATGCCCAGACGCAGCCGGAGGTGCAGATCAATTTACTAATATTTCTTTACTCTTAGCAAAGTTAAACTTAGATTAAACTGTCCAGTATCGTTGGCAACCCCTTGCTAAAACAGAAATTCAGGAAAAAATACGGAAACTGACGTGCCTGGAAGCTGCCCTTGGCCTTTTTTTTCGTATGAGTCACGACCGTCGATGACAAACGAGATGTTCGGTCTACTCAACTGAATCAGGTGTCATGCGTTAGACACTGACACTAAAGCTGGTGTCATTTATTGGCGTTTCCTACAAAGAGCAAAACCTGCCCTTCCCTTTCATCTCTTAGTCCTTTGATTCGACTTTGGAGCGAACATTCTTCGAAAGAACTGGAATTTTATTCGGATTGGTTGATTTTCTCTCGTTTTTGCGTAAAACAACCAATACTCTCACAAAATCTTTGTGTGAAGACTTTATGGAAATATAAATCAACTTGAGCTTTTTCTATCTCTCTCTGAGGAAAGCTGCTTTAGAGTGTTAATCCTACATTTATTTACGCTTTGTCCAGTTTACTAAGGAAGTACCCGGGTTACCTAGCGTACATCAGATTATTTCACTCCTCCTACACACGGCGAGAGTTTTCTTTGCTCTCTTCTCTGATCATTTGAAAAAGCTCGCTGAAGCCTATTTCTTCTGACTCGCTACCCAGGAAGATCCTCTTTAATTCTTCGGCCAACCAGCACCTAGACAATGTAGTATCGACCCTGTGCCACATAGCTTTCCAGTAAAAATAATATTAACAATAATAAGAATGATGGAAATGACATTGCCAGCGAGTCATACCTAGTGTAAGTCTTCTTTGACCGCTCTGAGATCCTCGTACCTGAAAGACAAAAAGAAATCACAATTAAAAAAGAATAATTTCAGTAAAAGATCATCTTTCAAAAAAGCTAAAGGAAAAAAATGCCTAAATTGTTTTTACGATTTTTCAATTAATTTTAATCAATTTTTTTTCGGCAGCAAAAGTTAATTATAAAAAAGGAAAAAAATTTCCAGAGGAAATGTGTAATAGAATCATTTTAGAGGATTCTATATTCTGTTTCAAACAAATTAAACTAAAAAATCATCCAGCTTTCTCCTGCGACTTGTTTTCGAAGTAGTGCTTGGGTTAGTAATGTTGCTTATCAAATTATTTCTGAAATATTTTTAATTTGGAAAAATTTTAGTGAATCTTCCCGCAAAAAATATTACATATGATTGTGCTGTAATTGCTGGATTTGCTGGATTGTGCTGGCTAAAGGTTTACTGGAGTTTCATATTATGTCCTAGAGTCCTAGAAAGACTCTGTTGACTTATTAAAAATGTCTTCAAAAGTAAGAGAGTTCCATGGGAAAGGATCTAGAAAGACTCAATCGACTTATTAAAAATCTTCAAAAGCAAAAAAGTCCCATCAAAATAGATAAAATTTTTCATACGTCAGGACATAGAGATTCCCGACGAATAGCACTGACATTGCCCTAACAAGTACTGACACTGTGTTAGAGCGAGCTGATAAAGGGTTGCAATAAAATCTTCAGTCCTATGGTCAGGCTGCCCCGCGGCACACCAGTTTCTAATAAGGAAACCGGCCAAGCTCGAAGAAACTGGGAGCAGACCATAAGGATATTTATGCTATGTAAGCTGAATAGTTTAGTTAGACTAATTATTTTTATATTTTCCCTGAATGCGGCGACATTTTTTATACTATGAAAATAGTGAAATTTAAAGCATTTTTAAAATTCATAAATACAAATAAGTTAAAATTTTAATTCACTTATAAGTTTTAAGTAAGAATTGATAAAATGGTCAGCTGAAAAGTCTTCTGAGGGCCATAGCGTTAGTACATACAGGGCTGACAATCCCACATGACTTCCCGAATACAAAAGAAAGAAACAAAACAAAAGAAAACAAAAGAATAAAAGCAGACTTACTTAATTAATATTATTTTTTGAAGGGAACTTGACAGAGGAGAAGGAGGAGGTGGCATGGCGCATATCACAATCCTTGAAAAATTTTATAAAGTGTGAACAACCGTTTATATTGTATTCAACGTGTTATTTACTTTGACTAAAATCTGAACCGTACCTATCCATTGTAGGTGGTAACAGAGCCAAAAATAAGGGTATAATATGGTTCAAAGCTAGTTACTAGTCCTTAAGCTTACAGAGTCAAAAAAATCGGTTGTCCAATCACCAATTATATGTCAGGTACTTCTTTGGTACTTGACTGAGGGTTGATCCCTTTCCAGGATAACAACTTGAACTTTACTGAAAGATTGTTTGAAAAGCGTCGAATTTATAAAATTGACCGTTGGTATTCATCAAATTAACGCAATTTTTACTGAGGACTTGAAATTCTAGAAATGAGAACTTAAAATTGTTGCGCTGCCGGTACGGACGACTTCGTAGTCGTTGATAATATATTCTGTGTTGCAAGTCCTGGATTCTGTGAAAAAAGCTCTGGGTTGGGTGCAGCAAGTTTGGACAGTTCAGTGATAAAAGATGTTCGATTTTGTACAGCGGGTCCTAGATGAAAGGACCATAGGAGGCAGTGATGGTTAACCGGTACTTATTCCGGACTGACGAATTGTTATGGCTTCAGAGAAAAGCATAGGTGCGTTTATTGGTGTAGTAAGTTATTCTATAATATGATCGTAATAAGTTGACTGAATTCACATTCATGGGATTTTCCTCAAAAGCGGACTGTTTGGCCATCGATTATTCAGACATTATTTTAGACTCTTCGCTGAATTTTCTCATTTTCTTAGATGATTTCTCTAAGATAACGATAGAATACAAGAATACCGTCTGACAAAAGTTACCCGAAAGTTGATTTTGTATATATTATATACACTATGGCCCATCTGATGATGACCAACTTACTACAGGTTAGAAAAAAGTATCACCTGAGAGTACTTAAAATTGACTACAGAACATTAGACATAAGTTTTTCCCCCATTTCCTTCTTGGACCTTCATTCTCTTCAATGAATAATGTATTGGTTGACATAGTCGTAATGAATGTCAGTGGGAGTGAAGACGCTGTCTCTGGCAGGAACAATGAGCTCCGTTGACCAGCGACAGATGGTACAACAAACATGAATGTTGGTCGTTTTCAATAGATCCTGTTGGGACACTTTCATGATTGTTTATGTTTGTAACATTAATAAACGGAACCTGTGTCCAAACTATTTTTCTTGAATGCTCAGAGACATGCGCAAGAAGTCCTTGCATTATGATGGTAAACAAACAATTTTTTAAGTCCATAAAATTTATGTACAATATCATAAGACTGTTGTGCCAAAATTCAATATAAATCACTGCCAAATTATCGAAACCAGGACTAGCTGGTGCTGAAACTCTGATGATAATGGAAGAGCATATTGTTTTGTTCCTTTTGTATGATCCTTGAGATATTTTCTTCAAAAAAAAAAACTATTGCAGGCTGGTAGATACAGTTACAGTTATATTTCAGTTTAGAAATACACTTTGTATAGTCCTTCTACCTTGATTTGCTGTCGCTACTTTTGGGCTGTGGTCTTTTATATATAATTCAGGAAATGTGACAGGAAGTTACCAGAAAACATCGAAAGAACATTTTGTTTCAAAATTTTTGCAAAGATGCGCTCCTAAAGCGATGCATAGGCGGAGTCACTGAAAACAATAATGGGAACATTATCAACACATTTGGAAGGTTTCAGTTCGTACAGAGAGTGGTGGCAATCATTGTTGAGTTTGCTATCGATGTACCTGCGTCTATCCTCAATTAGACTTAAGACTGCGTTGCCTACTCAACATTTTTTGAAGAGATAGGAAGCAGTAGAGGCCCAAGTTATCATGGACTGGTGGAGAAAGTTGATCAACAGTGAAACATACCAAAGAAGTGAAAGATCGTTCTAGGCAGAAACGAAAAGATGCTTTGAAAATTCTAGAACAAGTTTAATGTTTTGATGATGATTTTCTGTAAGTATCGAAAAAAATTGCTACCTTATCTTTGGGTAGGGAGACGAAGGCCATCTACGCTCAGAGTGTCGAACTTCTAGTGGCATAAACCTACTCGACAACCGACTATACAGCTCTCCTATCATTTGGAGTAGCTATTCTGGTACCATGTTAAACACATTACTTTAGACCAGAGCTCCCTATTTTTCCCCCTCGGTATGAAGGAATTCATTAAATTTTCAATCCGGCGGGAGGAAAAGAAGATAGAAGATTTCTAGAGTAGGGATCTACTCCTTTATGAAAATTTAATTTGTGGCTTTTTCGATCGGCAAAAATGTCATGCGCATTTTTCACAAACATTTTTTAAGTCTGGACCCTCTTTAACTCAAAGTCTACCGCGCGAATCGTTATGAAGTTTGGGATTCTATTATTTTAGATGATTGGCAAGCTTGCAAGGTCCTAAATTCTTTAGTTATTATATATTTATTTTATTATATAAATTTTTTTTTATTTTTTTTAATTATATTTTATATTTATTTATTCATATTTTCTTATTGTTGGTTAGTTTGACTTTTGAGTATTGAAAAAATAAAAAAATAAATTAAAAATTAAAATTAAATTAAAAACATTAAAAATTAGCAAACATTGCGATAGCTACGTAAGAAAACTCATTGACTTATGAAATGAATGTTAATTCCTTCATTTCACACAATGATGTAGGTTATGTGGTTCACCGCAGTAGAACCTTATTTTGAGGAGACTGCGCAAGATCACGCTGTTTGGTTTATTGTTTCTATTTTCCAATGAAAATTCAACAAAATATTCCTCTAAAATTACTTTATCATGCAATAATTATCTAAACGAATTTGCATTAATCAATTCTCTAAATTTAATTGTCAAGAAATCGCTCTTTCGCTTCCTGGATCCTACCTCCTTTTTTCTAGGATGCATTATTTACAACCCACTGGTTATAGCGTGTTATCATTTTTACTAATGGAACTTTATATGTTCTTTATAGGGTTAGCTTATATCCCGAGAATCTGAGGACAGAAACAAAGAGTGCTAAGTTTGTGGGGGTCATATAAAGGATCCAAAGAAGAAAAAACGCTAGTCCGGTAAGAGGTAGAGGTAAATCATACAACTGCTTAGAAGAAAGAAAAACTCAAGTGTGAATGTTTACAGTTTTCAAAGGATATTATACTGAAGTCCCTGTTGTACATGCGTTGTACGTTGTTGTACATGTTGTATTTGCGATTGTTTAACATGATAACATCGATAAAAGGGAAGTCACGCCCGAACTAGGTGACCTCAGCAGAATGCCTCTTTTCTTTAGTAAAGGTTCAGTGGTAGGGTAGATCCAACCCAAAAAAGGACAATCTTGTAGCATCCCAAAATATTCTACACAAGGGTAAATTATGACCCTTGTGTAGAATATATAATTTCTTTGTCCTACGATCGAAACCCCATCGTTCCTCGCCTGTTTCCTTGTAGCATCGCGATTCGGTGATGTGCCATTTTCAGTGTGTGGTTTCGTCCTGATAATTTAATCTTTGGTTTTCGCTTTGTAAATTGGATTGAATTTTGATTTGATGATCAATTATTGTCAATCATGCTTTGGTAGTCATTACCATAATGGAAAGCAATTATTAAACTTGAAATAATAAAAATAAAATTGTTTAACGTTTATAAGCAGACAAAATAATTCTTCGAAGACTTAGAGCTATGAAAACGAAATCAATGAATTGAAAACTTTTACAAAACTCATACATTTGCAGTTGAAATTATTTCAAGTGTTTGAATTAATAAATATCAACGCAACAAAATTTAGATGTTTCAACAGATTCAATGTCCATATTCTCTTGTTAGCCTTGGCAATCAAATCAACTATTGTTCAATGCTACCGCGGCTGGAGGTTAAACTCTCACATATGATACATAAAATTGATGATCAAGGTAAATCATTAAACTTCTCTATTCGCGCCAGCACATGCGTTTCATATGCTTCAGATAATAGTTAGGATATCTGCAACTCTGTGCAGTTTCTCATAAAGTGTAAGCTAATTAAGTGAAATCGTTAAAATGATTTTCTTTTGATTCCATTTTTATCGTAACTGATGTTCAAATGTTTTCAAAGCTTCCATGTAACTCACATTATGTCTTGAGCATTTCCTGTTTTGTCGCGTGTAAATAAATAAAACCTTAAAGAGTTCATTTTTCACGAAATAATTGCCTTGACCGATTCTAGTTTGTAAATCGAATCAATTACCAAACTTATGTGCTCAACTACAATTTCAACTTTGGCTCATTAACAACAATATGCCAAGAAACTGAATATTCGGTTAACAACATAGTCCAAGAACAGTGAACAATTCAAGGCTGTTTAGCACGTTTTTCAAATGAAAACGTGCTAATTAATTGCGTAATATTTGGAAAATATTCTATCAACATGTATCTCATTTTCGAAAAAAAAACAACGCACGTACTGTTTTCTCGCATTCGAATATGTTTTCACGACATGGATGAATTCAACTGAAATTAAAGCACACACATCTGAGTTTCAACGGAATTTAATGTTGTATATTTTCATTGACGAAAGCACTCTGTTAACTTATCTGGTCACAAAAAGTAAAACGAATTTCGTTCGTGGTTCCTAATCAAGTCCTCCTAGTCCTTCGTCACCGTTCAAATAAACTGGCACTATCTTAGTTGGAATCATATTCACTACAAAACAGATAAAAGGTGAAGATTCCCATGCACCCCTTGGAGGTATAAATGTTTATTTCAACTCCTTTAAAGTTGATCAACAGAAAAAGTTCACTATTTGCTTTTCTTCAGAATAACTTTCTGTCGTTCCCCTATCTCTCTCGTCGCGTTAAGGGCGTACAATCTTCAGTGTATTGTTTTGTTCGCAAGTCTAGCAGTCTTAAAAGTTCTTATACGTCTTGCGCGCCAGTTCCGAAAGCTATGCTCCGGTAGTGCACATCTGACCGCTGACGAGGCGTTAGGATAATCCTTAAATTCCCTTCAGAGCTTTCTCGATCGGCCCTGATACACTTGTCCAATCTTTTATTCCATTGTTAAAAAATGTTTTAAATGTGTCCTGGGTGATGCCCGACAGCGCCTCCTTCGTTTTTTTTTCCAATCAATAATGTCAGCAAAACGCTTTCCGTTCATGTCTCTTTTCACTTGGAGAAATAAAAAAATACGCAGGAAACAAGGAAGGCTGCATAAGAAGGATGGAGCACCGGGTTCATGCAACTTTTGGCCAAAAATTTGGCACACTGCTAGGACTGTGTGGGCAGAAGCGTTAGCGTGGTGGGAAAATCAGGCACCCAATCACAATAAATCAGGCCTCTTCTGCCACAAACTGTTGTGCAATCCTTTCCAAACTCCAGGGTAGAAAGCCTGATGAACTGTCGGATCCTGTGGAAGAAACTCTGAATGGATGACTTCTCTCACTCAGTGAGCAGAAATCATTATTGTTTTGACATTGGATTTCACTTCAACTAGAAATCAGGTGAACTTGAATCGTCTATTGGCTTGATTGTTGCTTCGTTTGAGTAGCGCAACCGTTGCACCGCGATTCTTCACCTGTATTATTTGTATTTGTTTGGGTTATTTCAGAACTCTTCTTTGAAAACAAAGCATGCTATCATGCAATGTTGTTTTTGTTCAGGAGTTGAGGCACAAATTAAGTAGACACCCATTTTTATCCTCTTATCTTTTGTTAAATTTCGTTGACAATTTCCTCAAATATTCACCGTCGATACATCGCAATGATTTCGCGAATTTTTTCAACATTTTTGTCGGTTAAGGTCGCTGATGCACGCCTAGAGCAAGGTGTGTTGCCAAGTGACCTTTCGCCATTTTTTTATTGGGGAAACCACTAAAGCACAGGGAGTGAAAAACTACTCAAACACTTGAGATTTGCCAATAATATCAAGAGTTTTTGAAGTTTCAGGAGTTTCTGTAGCAGTTTTTCCCATCAAAAAGGACAATTTTATGGATGTGCGCTGTTCACAAGAATCAGCTTTTGAATAATGACGAGCACACAGAATAGCTGTCACTAAATAAATCACACAAAACGAACGGAACCATCTCTATCGGCGTCGCTTGTCTAACCGACCCAGAAATGGTGGATACTTACGCCTTTAGTGGCAAAAAGCGGTACTACAAAAAGTCGGTCCAGAACTTTGTTTGGGTCCCTTTCGGGTACCCCCAGAGGAGTGCGGTCGGTACTTTCCAATCGGGTACACTCTCGAATGGTTGGTTTTTCCCACTTGAAATAAAAAGATGTAGAGAAAAACAAAACCGAATGAGAATATGAATCTCCAACATTTTCAACCAATTGCTAATATCACCTCATTTTTTTTAAATTTTTCTAACCCAATAAAAATAATCGGGTTGATTTTCAAAAGTGACTTACTCACAATAACTTATTTGCTCTTTTGCTATTTGGGAGAAACAACGTATCTGTAACATCAGGGACGAAATATTATTGGACAAAAGCATGCAGCAAAGGTTATGCAAGTTTTGTTTTTTTTTTGTTGGATGTCTTGTTTGTTGCTTCCACTATCAAAAGGCTTCGCTATCTACTATTTACTATTCGGAAACTGACACTTTAATTTGGACAACGATTCGCCTTGCCCATGTTTCAAGTTAATTTTTGAATAAAATAGCATGACATTTATGTTCCATCTCTGTACTTACCCAATCTTGCCCCCAGCGACTATTTTTAATTTCCCGAATAAAAAGAGGCATGAAAGGAGAGCCTTTTTGTAGGAAACCTTCTTTCCTGTTTTCAATATCAAAAGACTTCCAGACTTTCTAGTGAACTAATCTTTCACTTGAAATCCTAATTTGGAATCATCCGACACCTTAATTTGGACAGTTCTTCGTTTTGCTCATATTTCAAGTTATAGTCGAGCTACAGAGGTCCTTGTTATAATGACAACTATGAAACCAAAATAAGCCACTGAGGAAGCGACTCATCATCTTCATTATAATCGTGAAGCCATGTTACTCTTGTTCTGCGGTTAGGACTGTTGAAACACAATGTGTCACAAGGATTCATTTGTCAAGAAAACTGCGAACTCTGGTTAAATTGGGGAGAGTTTGCCGAAATCTGATGGAATAAGCCAAAACTACTTCTTATGTTTCAGCAAGTAAATCACCGGGCTGTCATTCCCATCAAAAAAGTCTGGTTGTCTGAGAATGTGCCAAAGCACTTGTGGTAGAATCAAAACATACATTCTCACCTCAAACTTGCGTTAGTTAGACATTCATCTAATCATTCTTTGGAACGCTTTTGGTAAAAAAATAAAAAGGAGGATCAAGTCAAAATCGTTTAAATTGAAGACTTAGAATTTAACTAAGAAGAAACGTTGTCACAAAAGCCGTCTATAGCGCAATTCGTGTAATATTGAGATTTAGCCAAAAAGCTGGGCGAAACGTATGTTTTTTCTTTCCAAAGTGTTTCATGTGGATCCTTTTTAGTTACTGCTGCTTCAAACTATTTCACTGGTGACGCTGATGATACCCGCTGATCTGACGCTGATCTACAAGGATCTCCTCCCACTTCGCAACATATCATTATAAAGTGTGTAACTTTCAGAGAACTTTGAACAGCGGCAATTTTTAAATATAACCTAATGATTCGATGATCACGCATTTTCGAGGACATAAACATTAGCCTGACATAAAGTGTTCCAAGAGCCACAAAAACATATTGGGATATAGGCACACGATTTCTGTTCTGGATAAGCAGAACACAAAACGTAATATTTATGTGATGTGAAAAATTTTTAAGGTCCATGGATCGAAAGCATCAAAAGGGTCAGAACAGGTCTGAATAAGTAATGAAAGGGATCAAATGATCACCACAATGACGTTCAAATTCGTAGATTGTGTACTGGATGAGTCTCTCATTTTACGACCATAAATCAAATGTAGAGACATGTTGACGTATGCCAACGACAGCGAGATATACAGCTTGAAGTTAGAGATGGACTTCCACATATGACGAAGCATGGGTCCATATCAGTTCCGTTTTGAAAATAAACAAGTGAGTAGTGCCGAGAGACAGAGCAGGTCAAGGCAATGCAAATCAAAATAAAGACCCCGGTTAAAATTGAAAGGCTTCATACTCCTCTTCAAAAAAGATATGAATCGTGAAAAAACTGTCATGATGTTCACATAATTCAGTCTTCATGGATTATAACCGTAGAACATAGTCATAGTCTAATTGTGTTGTATTACTATAGAACCAGGCAGTCCAGTATTACCTTTAAACGAATAGGAGACTTTATCAATGACAATGACGGTTTCACGACTTCTATACCGATTTTTGCAAACCTGATGGTCAATCACTCATTGGCACACTTTGGCAAAACAGCTAAACTGAAAAATTCATAATAATCGCAACACCACAATCACCAGATCGGGGACAACGATATCTCCTTTCATTTCGAACTTATTTTTTTTTTTTTTTTGGTATCAACTCTGAAAGATGGATCGTGTTGTCCTCAAAATTGCAGTCCCTTTGCCCAGGAACCCCTTAAAATGCGCCTTTATTTTGTTTCTTTTTGTATTTTCTATCGAAACTTACTCACCCTTCCCTCTTCGAGGAACGTCAGGTACCCTCAAGATAGTGGGACTAGGATGATTGATATGTCGAGCGTTCAGGAGTCTTTCAGAAGCTGAAAGTGGTCACCAAATCCATTTTAGGTGGAGTCAATGTTACGAGGCTATAGGCGTTGCCTCTTTACTTTTACTTTGATCCATATAAAATCTAGTCTTAGGAAAAAGCAAACAGGATCAAATCTTCTAGCAGGAAGAAATCTCGAAGTACTGACCACAGATTAAATCGAATGAGAAAGGTCAATAATTGGGAAAAGTCATACCAAATTGAACCTGTTGGATTGCATAATTAAAATGATTTGTTCCAGAAGTATCATTTGACACCTTTCAAAGCAATGCGGGAAAAAGAAAACCAGAAAATGTCTGAAATTTCCTATATTTCATCACTTTTCAACATTTAATTTCAAGTTTTTTATCATTAAACTCACGCTTTCAATTCTTATGAATTCCAATTATATAGATTTAAAAAAGCTGAAATTACACATGCCCAAATAAATTTTTGAGATCTGATAAGAAGCCTTCAAACGTTGACCTAAGAATCCAAGACCCCTAACAATCTCAGGCGCGACAGTCTAATTTTGAGAAAAAAAAATCGTTAAGTTGTGTTGAGTCTCTTTACGGGACCAAGCGTTACACGTTCTGGACTGACGATAAATTGATTAGTGCCCCTAGGTTTTACCCTGAAGCCATTACAAATCGCTGCTAGTCCACTTTGGGGACCAGTGGAACAGCATAGCCCCTAATAATCCTTGAACCCAGGGCCGGCTGCATGGAATGTAACGTCACTAAAGACTATCAGAGTTACTAAATCTGCACAATAATTTCAAGTCCTCAATTATGAATTTTCAAGCACTCAATCAGGTTAGCGTCAATTTCCTTAATATTAATGGTCGATTATTATAAAATATCCTGACAACATGTTCAAGTCAGTAATTTTTCAGTAAAGTTCAAGAGTTTTCTTAGGAAAAGGATCAATGCATAGTTGATTACTCAAGGAGTATCAGATGTATGATCGTCAAAAAACTATTTTTTTGATTTTGTTAGCTAAAGGACTACGAACGAGATATTGAATCACTTGGTAACTAGTCTCTTGGGTCAGTTGTCACCAGTAATTAGGATTAATGATTCGGATTGTAGTCAAATGGAATGTGACATGTTAGACATAACTTAATTTTCCAGATCCTACAAAATCTATCAAGGAATGTGAATAAAATAGCTCCTTTTCCTTCGAGTTCTTTTCAAGAAAATAATAAATAAAGGAGAATACAAGCATGAATCAAGGAAATCCAAAAGGGATATCATTAATTTTAAGCTAATGAACCCCATTTGTAAGTAGACCTCAAAACGATACTAACGACAACGCATTGAAAGTCAACATGAAACGGAGCTCAATTCTGGCAAAATTGTCGCGGCGGCCATGGTTTATATGCAAAAATGAACCATTAAATAAATATTTCTCACAGGTGTAATATTTTCTTAAAACTATAATAAAAATTCAAGCCACAATCACATACAACCCAATTGTTACCTTGCTCACAAATCTTTCTGAGCTCTAATGAGACCACCGGGGTGGATTTTTTTCTCTGCACTTAAATAAATAACGCAAAGTTAACACGAGCGCAATTTCAAAGGAGATTCAATGAAACGTTATGTGCACTACCGATCAAATTATTCTGTATTACTGACATTGTCATGCTTTATTAATATTCTATGTTTAGTTTTATTTGCACGAATTATTAGCTTTTCGGTACTGATCCAAGGTTTAACGAAAATGTGCTCAAACTTCACAAAAGATACATTTGGTTTTAACCATTGAGAAAGTGTAATGTTTGTAAAAGGATTGTAGAGAGGAGAATCATGTGTAAATTAAATTATGCTAGCGTAATTTGTTTTTGTAATTGAATCACCACTTGTTGGTGTGAAAGTTTTCACAAAATTCTGTATGGCGGAATATTGGAAGGGGTAAAGCTGGTGGGAGGGTAAGTTCAATGAATATTGGGCGGGGGCTTATGGGAACAAAATTTTTTGAAAATTTCCTGCACACTTCATAATCATAATCTGTTTATCCTTGATCATTCGGTTGATTTTTTGATTAGAAAAAAATTCAGAAACAGCATCAGTCGCAGGCGTAGTAGTCTCAGTAGTAGTAGTAGTAGTAGTAGTAGTAGTAGTAGTAGTAGTAGTAGTAGTAGTAGTAGTAGTAGTAGTAGAGTAGTAGTAGTAGTTGGAAAAGGAGTAGTAGAACTAGTAGAAGTTGTTGTACTATCAGTTACCGTAGCAGTTTTGCTGGAGATTCTATTTGGAGGATTGTTTCAGTATTAGCCTACCCCAGAATCTATACCGCAGAGTAAGATGACGTCTGTAACATCATTCATTCATGCCTAAGATTGCGAAATTTTTTTGACAAAAAACTGAAGAAATCCTTCCAGATAACCAAATCAAAAGGTTGATGATATTATTCGCTGAAAACTGAAATTAGGCGGTACTCATCGCCAAGGCCTGCCCTAACAGCGAAGGATGGCGTACTTGATTCGTTAGAGGCACCGAAGACGGAGAGGTTCTTTCTCTAGTAATCCTTCCACTCTCTCCCTTCTGCTGGGAAATTCACAAAAGTTTATGAATTTTTGTAGCCTATTGTAGCTTTGCTATTATTTCAGAAGATTCGTATTTGCTCTAGATCAATTTTACTCACTATTGTCATACTTTTACTGTCTCTCAGTTACTCTTGATACTTTTCATCCCCTATTTTGATGAAAATATGAAATGCAAAGTAAAATGTCTCGATTATTGGAAATAAATATTGAAAATATATCGTGATTTCATTCAGTTTCATTAATGCTTAGCAAATAGAAAATTTGTACACAAATCTTAAGCTCCGAAGGAAAAAACAAATAAATCACGAGATTGTCTCTCAGGAACGCATTTGGCAAAGTTTAGCAATGAACTGTCAATAAACCTGTCAAATCCTCAGCGTAGGCAGTGTTGGTCGAATAGCATTGGCTGTTGATTGCAAAAGTTTTAAAATTAAATGGTATTTTTTTGGTTTTTACTAAAGCTCAAATTGTGTCTCTTAAATAATTTTTTTCTTTTTTTTTTTTGGTAAGACTCAAATTATGTCTCGTTCTCATTTCTACAGAAGTCATTGCACTGTCAATTCGGCTGCTATTTCGATTAATTCCTAAACGATTTCTTGTTTTTTCGTAGAAAAACCGATGAGCTGAAACACTTTTCAAACTAGGTTTGAGCGAAATCGGAAAAACCAAATCTATGCTCGAAACGAATAAAATTTTCGATTCATTCGATTATACATACTTGTGGCATGGCACTAAACTATAAAATATCAAAACTTCACCGAAGTTGGGGCAATTTGTCTTAAATAAAATGCGGTTTATACGGCTGAGCTGGACGAAACAGGATAGCTACGGGTACGAAAACCTGTTGACATATGACAAATTAATCTTAGAAAACAGGAATTAAATATTCAAAATTATTGCCTACCAACCGTAAAGTTATTGGCAGATCCCAGAGGTATCAAATCTTAAAATCTTAAATCTTATACCTTATACATACAATCTTATAAAAATAATCTTATAAACGAGTTAGATTCAAATCGACCACCCTCCCATGCATAGTTTTGAATGCTTGGAAAGCACTGGCTTTTATTTTGCAGTTCCAGACATCCAGGTCTCAGTGGAATTAAGTTGAAGACTAATCTGAAGACTAATCGAGTAAATGTCTATTCACTGATCTCAGCTCATTGGTAATCAGATTTACGAAGAATTGAGTAAGAGCTGGATTTTCTATGAAACACTTATTTGGAGATTCATTCCAAATTCGAATTCAATTGATGAATTCAATTGATTCAAATTCAAATTGATGCAAGACGCCGTCGCATAACATGAAAGCGAAGGTACTTCGGCACATACTGCAGTGTAGTATTCGGCATACTACACATACTACAGAGGAAATTTAAAAAAAGTCGACGGCTTGCTCAGTGACGTCCTTTCGCCGGATTGGCAAGAGCAATCCAGGAAATGCCAAGATAAGAATACGACGAAATATCTACAGAAAAGGCATGAAAATCATTTTTTCTGGTGGTTTGCCTTTTACAAAAAGCTTGCAAAAAGGACGAATCGGAAAACGAATCGAAAAATAAATTTTACTACAGAAATAAAACAAAATACAGCCCACATACAAGACGTTTTTCTTGTATGACCAATACTTAAAATCAGCTGCAAATCTACAAAGCAATTGTAATGTACGAATGCATGATGTTGGTCCAGATACCAACATCCAAAAACGAAAGGAAAAAACCGTAGCATAGGCCGGAGCAAAAGGTCCCACATTATGCTACGATGGTAAGACGTTGACTTAGGTGCATTATAGAAGCAAAAATGAAGTGTAGTACAATTACGACCAACTCTACAAACATTTTGACGATCCATATGCCTCCAAGATCGTTTTGCTGTGAAATTCGCAATAGGCTGTTGCTTGAACCAGATGAGTAAAGAACCCTAACGATAAAACTACATACAAACTCCTAATCTAGCTAAATTCAACTCCGATTTTCCAAAGAGATTGGTATTTGTATTAGGCCAAAATGATTAGGCCAAAATATCACGACCACACCACTCGCCTACGCTGTTTGCTTTCCAAGCTCTCTATCCTACAAAGCTCACTCTATGTACTGAATTGGATATTTGCATCAATTTCTTCGTGATGCCCCTACCAAATTTAAGTATCTCTCAGTTGTGACTTTATGAAAGTAAGTCAGAATCCGTGGGAAAGTTGTGGGGAAGCGAACCACCACTTCGATTCTTCACCTGAAAGACGCGATCAATAGACTGAAATATTTTTGAAGACATTACAGAACGGAGGACAAGACCAGAAACGGGCTGTAGCGCCACAGTGAGGATAATTTCAACAACACGGTAAATAAAGCAAAAAATATAAGTGACATACCTTAAATAAAGCAAAATTGAAGCTGAAGCAATCTTAACACGATCAAGAGATAAGATTACATAAAACTAACATAAGGACAGTAATCATATAACTGGTAAGATCTGCATTTTTTAGACTCCCAATCATTAAAAATTTTAATGGTTAAATACTAAATGATTCGTATTTTCCATTCTAGTTTTCTTAGCAGAAAATTACAGCTTAAAACTTTCTGTGCTATTATTGTTGCAATTTTCACATTATTACAATTTTTCCTTAGATTAATTTAAGGATTAACAATAAAAGAAGGGTACTTTTTTCTTCAATTATAATCAGAATAAAGTCCTCGTTTAGCAAGACATATGTTTTCAGAGCCCTCGAAGAAACAAGTCAGATGTATGCTTTGAGTTTATTTGACGAAAGGGATCGAAAACTTGAGGAAGGAGATTACTTAGGAAGGAGATATATATACTGTGACACTGTGAGACGAGTTTAATGCTTGTTTTACGGAATCTTGAGATTACTGATTAAATTTTCAATGCTGATTCTCGTGGCATAATCCTTGTCAATACTTATAATACTACTCACTATTCCTGTAATGCTTTATGTCATTCCTTTGAATGGAAACGGGAGCTTACCTGAAATAATAATAAAGGAAATAAGTTAATCACAATGTATTATTTCGTCAAAATTTTAAATTAAAAGGTAGAATGTACTTTGTGTGACTTTTGAGACCTTTTTGGGATTCAGTCATCAGTTGGAGGGTGATAGGTTGTAATTTTATAAAAAAAAACATCAAGAAAATTATTTATTTTCATCCTTTGTCATTTTTTAATTGCCAAATTTTTTATGTTCATCTACAAATTCGAAGAATTTTTGTTGGATTTTTAAGTTAACTTTTGTTTTTGTTAATATTTGATTTATTTTCCTAATTATAAGAGCGCCAATAAATTAATTGAGTTGAACACCACAGAGATTGGTCAGACACAACAATGTGTTATAATTCACAAATTTATGGATGAGTATAAGTGTGAGAAACAAATCTTGCTTTTTCTGCTGCTCAAGAGTTGTGGCGCAACAGCTCAGTACAGAATATGGACCTTGGATCGATTTACAGCCCCGTCATTTGCAAAGCCAAGGGTACACCATATGGTGATGTGGTCAAAATCACGCTTGAATCAGGTTTTCCCACCAGGTTTCTATTATAACAAGGTGAGCTGATTTTTCGATAAAAAAAAAGTAGCAACGCAAATGTCACTGTCACCAGTAGGACTCACTAATCTGACCAGTTGGATTCATTAATCTGACATTTGATTCGTGAATTCAAACCACAATTTAACTTTTACACCACCTGGACTGCAAAGGACAAGCTTTCTCTATTAGCTCAATATTTTGAAAGCAATCGTTGTTGTGTAGTAAATGATAAAAAATATTAAACAGAACAAAAAAAAACAAGGACAAACAGCCATGAAATACAACTTGAAAACAAATTCAGAATCATTTATAAGCACAAGTCAGAGAAATTATCACAAAAACGATATCATTATATTGATCACAACGCAATTCTCAAAGAATTTTGATATGCGAGACACAAGACAAGAACCGAATTGGGATTTTCAGGAACTGACCAACGGCAATGTACGCGTTAAATGAGGTTATGATCCTTTGTCAATTCTACCAAGGATATGGGAGCTTATTCTAGCAAAATAATATTTTTTTACTATTTATTTAAAAATTTCATACATTTCTTAGTATTTTTATTACTAATATTTTTACGTTTCTATTGGTCCGAAGATCATCGAAGAATTTTTAATGCCTGTTGAGGTTTTAATGGACTGTTTGCCTTTTTTCATTCGGCGTGCGCATACTACTACTCAGAACCAGCGTCTTAATAAATTAAAATTCGGTCTTAAAAATTCGTCAACTGAAAAAAATGCTATAGGCTCTTTTGGACTTGCTGAGTTCACATTTACAAAATAGTAAGAAAGTAATTGCTTACATATCTTGTATTGAAAAGCAAAAATGATTTTCTTGGACCTCGTATCCTTTACATTAAAATTTCTCTGATGATTCTTTTGAACCACGTCCATTCCTTTCAAATTAAGAAAATCAGAACTCTATGAATAAAACGCATTTCAAAATCAACCACAAAGCGCAATAATTGGCCTGAAAAAGGATAAATAACTTCCTGGAGCAAATTTTAAATTCTCCCAACAATATCAACTTGTTTGCTTTCTGATTTCATAAAAAATGGGTCCATCGGATTCAAAACTACATTGCAGAACCTATTATAGTAGTTTGCATAAAAAGCTTTCTCTTTATTATCCTTGTATCCACTTCACTAAAACCGCTATAAAATTCAATTATAAATTTCAATTTCGCCACATTTTCTACTTTTTGGCAGTCGTCGGAAAAGCAGTTTTCAACAAACATTGCAACCAGTCTGCATAGTCCCGCGTAAGTAAATATTACCATAATCTCAGGTTCTTCGCGATCCTTTCACATGCACCTCATTCATACTGTAACTATTCACGTGCCCATAAAATCATTTCAAGTTAAAATTTTCGAATATAACGGAAAAAGCATCCTTTCAACACACAAGCGATGGATTCGGAATGATGAGAACCCAACCCAGAAATGGAAAAATCGATTTTCATTTCAAGCGAGCGCAGAGTCCTTGCTTTTAGTGGGCGATACTGCTGCTGGTGCTGCTGCTGCTCCCATTCCCAACGGCCAGCCACAAACGAGTCAGGACGAATCTTTCACCCCATCAAATTATGTTATTCATTTAAATTTAGGCATGACAAGAGCTTGTCAGCTTGTTGTCGCTGTAAATCCTTTCCGGATTGTAAAAAGGAAAGAACGGTATGTAATAAAATAACATGTTTCATCTTACAAGAAAAGAATGAATGGATCTGTGCCCTCCCTCTCTTCGAAACATGCCACAACCCAACCGAATCGGTTGCTCTTGTATCATCAGCGCCACCCCATCGGGTAGATGTACTTGAGGTTTTATGATGCTTGCCAAGGAGATCTATGTTTGTGCTACAAACTTGAGTGATAAAATGCGGCTCGAGGGTAGTTTTCAGTTATTCTGTTTCTGAGCTAAATTACAAACTTCGCGATATGAATAAAAAATCTGAGTTGGAGGGTAAACACCACTTGGCCAAGACGGAAATAAGAGTAGGGGAATGGAATGAAGGAGTTGAAAGTGGTCCTGGAGATATGGAATGCGTTGTTCTTGTGCTGCACTGTTGCCTGCACATTGAGAACGACAAAGCAAAAAAGAACAAGGATGAATGGAAAAACTCATTCCTGTTCATCTTCTATTTTTCGTCGGTTTTTAAAGTCTACTAGCGAAAAATACAAACACATACAGGACACACAAAATTGTGAGAGTAAAAAAAAATTGCAGACAATAGGGCAACAGCGAAAAACGTTGAATTTGAACGGCAGGAAGGAAGGATTTTGCACTTTTGTAATTCTCTACTGTCCTTCTTTAACGGCGCACACCACACTCGCATGCACACTTACACATCAAAATGCACACGGAACGCGTATTTTTTGGGTCGCTGGGATAAAAGTTCAAGGAGAATAATTATCGATCTGGAGCAAAGTTGTTTGTTGTTGTTGTTGTTGTTGCACGCTTGGATGGACATGGATTTGAGTATGAACAGGATTACGCAAAGTTTTACGGAATAACTTAAATGGAGTGTAGTTAAAATTTAATGAAACTAAACTTAATAGCGTAATGACACTTCAGTTAGACAGAAAGGATAATTGAATGTTTTAATTGAACTGGGACAGAGTTCTCTCACTGAAAGGTTTGGGAAAGGTTTGGACAAAACGAAAAGGAATAAGAACTGCTGCAGATTAGCATGATTAAGTTATGAGTATAATAGAGGTTAACACGCTATTCAAACTGGAATAAGTTGTTTCCGGGTTAAAAAACAATTCAAGATAATCATCGTGTGGAAAGAAAACAAGGACGAAGTTGTAGTTCATTTCAAGTTAATGGAGAAGCAAGACTGTCTTGACTGTGTGCATAAGAACCTTATGCACTTTAACGTTTGCAAGCTTTATGGTTCCGACGTTGTTTATCTGTAATGGTTCACATACTACAAACTAATGAGAGGTAATTATTAGTAAAACATCCTTTGAAACATGCAAACAAGAGGAGTTTCATTTAAATTGTTTGCAGAAAAGTACCTGAGAGCTTAATGAATTTCGTTGTAGGTTAACATTTTGCTGAATAGAAACAGAAAGTAGACAAAACAAGGCAAAAGTCACAAGTCAAAGAAGAATATAAAAACTGCTCAGGTTCCAAAGATTAAGATTTCAGCTACAGGATTGACACTGCCGACAGCGATACGTTTTCATATTGTGGTTGAAAAAAGGATTTACATGCGGGTTAACAATAACTCAGTTCGTTTGAATGTTATTTATTGGACTGCCAAGGACTCACAGGGTCGCCGGTAATTAAAACAATTGCATTGTACATAGAAGACGTTTTCAAACCTTTTCAAAACTGTTTTCTTTGTTTTAAACACTAGTTTTTCATAATTTTTGACATAAAGTGAGCGTGAATATAAAATTAATGCCAGTATTACTAAGCCAACTCCTTGAATAGCTTCTGACTAAATCATTTATTTTTTATTACACACCACCGTTTTCTCGGTCCAAAATATAAGTTAAATCAATTTCAAAATTTTTATAAACAAACTCATGTGTCAATATAAAGTTAACTCATTGATTAAATTCTGCTTCAATAATTTTTTTTGTCTACTTTTTCCCTAATCGCAGGACCAATCTCCATGCGAAGGCTCCTTACGGCTTTTCAGTGAGTTCTGATCAGATTTTTCTCATTCCAGGTGCAATGCTTGTCTAAAATCCTTTTTGCAAGTGACATTAGATTTGCAAATTGTCCTGTCTATCTATCTGTCTATGCTCTATGGGATTTAGGTTCGGTGAGCATGGAAAATGTGTTAGTTGCTGAAGAATTCTACACTTTCGCAATTTTTCTTACTCAAAATTTGAGTAGTTTCGACACTTTTTTAATTTGAAATTTATCCTTATCTGGAAACAATGGGTTAAAACAACACCCATGAGTCGGACTTGCATGAGTTTTGTTTTACGAAACACCCAAATTCTTATATTGGTAAGTCAAAAACGTATTGCGCCTTTTTTGTAATTGGATTGGATATTTTTTTTATTTAAAATGGATTTTATTTAAGTACATATTGCCCATTATTATCTATGATCTTTTGCCATTTTTGCGTAGAGCCATTATTCCATCTGTACAGATCTTCTGTGGTTTATCAGCGAAAAACTTGACCAAGTGATTTTCACAGTCCCTTTTTGAAGTGAATTTCTTTTCATTAAGAAAGTTTTGCTGAGACCGAAATAAATGGCAGTCTGATGGTGCACGGTCTACACTATACGGTGGATGCTTCAAAAATTCCCAACCAAGCTCTGTCAATTTTTGCTGGGTCATCAGAGATGTGTGTAGTCTGGGATTGTCATAATGAAAGCCAACGCCCGTTCTATTGATCAATTCCGGCCGGTTTTTTTGAATTGCTTGTTGCAATCTGGTTAATTGCTGGCATTACAGAGTCGAATTGAGTGTTTGGCCAGGTTCTAGCACATGATAAACAACTCCCAACTCCCAATCCCACCATACACACAGCATAACGTTTTTCAGTGTCAATGCCGGCTTTGAAGTCTTGAGTGATGATTCACCTTTTTTTGACCATGTTCTTTTTCGAAGGAAATTCTCGTATCTTGCCCATTTTTCATCGCCCGTAATGATTTGCTTGAGAAATGGCTCGAATTGGTTGCGTTTTATTAGCATTTCGCAAATGGAAATTCGGTTGACCAAATTTATTTGTGTTAATTCATGCGGCACCGAAACGTCGAGCTTTTATGAGTATCCAGCCTTACGCAAATGGTTCAAAATTGTTTCGTGATGGATATTCAGCTCCTTAGCAATGTCATGGCTGCTTATGTGTCGGTATTCTGCAATTTCTTGTAAGATTTCATCGACTTTTTCACTGATACCAATCAGTGAACCTGAGCGAGGTGCATTTTTGCCATCAAAATTTCCCGAACGAATGCAAGCGAATCATCTCCTGGATGTAGCTTTTGATAATGTATCTTGATCGTAAACACCACAAATTTTTTCACAAGCCTGCGATGCATTCTCACCTTTTTCGTAGTGATATTGTAAAATACAAGGAATTTTTTCAGAAATTTCACTCATTTTTATATGAATACAACTTTTGGCATGAATGTCGAAATACAAATCTGTCGATATGAAAATTGTAGACTGGAATGTCACCCTTCAAACGCATGTCAGCTTGACTCAATCTAATTAGTATTGTCCGATATGTGACAACGAACACCATCTAGTGACAAAAAAGGCTCAATACTTTTTAGACTACCTAATATTTACAAATGATTTTTCTAACTGCAATTGTGGTCAACTTTTCTAATTTCTCGTAATGATTTTTTCCTTTTTCACATTTCCGCGATGATTTTCCGCTCTTCATTTGTACCGTACTTTGCAAGATCAGTGTTTTTACAATTTTTACTCAGAATTGAACATTCAATCGCTAAAATTTTAACAAATATGAAGAAGAAAAAGATGTATTGCCGATGTCAATGACTAGTTGGTGTCCGACTGAAACCGAAATCTATCGATCATCTAAACAAATCCAGTAATAATTCCAGAGAGGGATCCCGTTTAACGTATAACGGTACTTGTTCGCATGGGTCAACTTTATATTGACACGTGAATTTAGAGTTTGTTTTATTTAAATAGCTTAATCCTTTTTTAGTAATATTCTTAGTGATTTTTATTTTATTTTATTTCGACAGGTTTGACTCTTTTAATCTGTCAGCTAGTTGGTCTCTTGCGATATTTCTGTTCTTTGATAAAAATCCTTTGGTCCTAATTTAGTTAGGGTCTACCTTTCCACTAACGTGCCATTCCATGCCATCCAGAGGGCTTTGTCAATTTTCATTTCAATTTCTGTTGAAAATGTAATTAAATTCAGAATTTTTAAGTTATCAGTGGTTATGGTTCAGCCAGGTCTTGTTGGCTTGTCCTTCTTTTCTTTTTCCTTTTTGTATACCGGCAGTCTTGCATTAGCTTTAAGACTTCTAGGAAAGAGGAAACTTTCATAATGCTGATTGGCTTTTGTGTGGCTCCCTTTATTAGAACAATTCCTGCTGAAAAAGTAGGGTGGAGCTCCTTAGCCTGTACCTTTTGGATTGAGTCGTGAATGCTCACAGAGGTAAAGACCCGCTACAACACCCTCATTCTTAAAAAAAAAAACAGTCCTCTTCGGATGTTACTTTACTTCCGTAATGACACTTTAGCCTGCTCAAAATATTGACCCTAAAAGCAGCCTTTGCGTCCACTAAAAGCTTTTCCAGCTACTTGAAAAATTCAATGTCTCTCAGAATGTTTCTTCATCATAACACAGTTTTGTCAACTATGGTTGGTTATTCTCTTCCTGAATCTGAGGCTGGTTATGAATCCCTCTCGTAGGATTTGAGCATTATTTTCGTGGCACATCCAAATCCTTTTTCCTTGAAACTTTCTTTGTTGTTTAATGCAAAGTTGAATGCAAAATATGTAAAAGAGTCCCAAACGCAAGAACCCAAAAAAGGGAGAAGAGAGAGATTCTCATCCAGCAAATAGAAGCTCTTTCAGTTCTAGGGTCATAACGTTACAAATGACGTTCTTTGTGGCAGAAACGATGAAGCCATGGGCCCTATAAAAACGCGAATCATATTCTTCCTTTCTACAAGCCCATGCTTGCATTGTCACACATAAAATATAAATTTATTTTTATTAATAAAATAACGTTCGTGAGTTTTATAACGTATTGTTATATCTTTATCACGAATTATTTATCCTGGAATTATTATAATCCGGAGAGTTCGATTGGCAGTAGGCTCGTTTTGTGGTTGCTTCGGAGACAAAATTCTCTGCTGGGAAAGTGACGGCATTTCGAACTCGTCCTTGTATTGTAGTTGGTTGTGATCAATATAATTTCAAAGATAGAACAAAAGCCGGCCTATGCATACAATAGCTACGATAATCATAATAAATGGTTGACCAACACAACCTACAAATTCTATAAATCTTTTTCACTTTCATCACTATAACAGCCGACATACTACCACACTATAGAATAATATTCACACATGGTAACGTTCATGTTTCCTGTCCGACAGATACTACCAACATGCACGCGTAAATTTTGATTTTCAGAATAATGTAGTATACTACGAATTCTCTATACTACTTGTATACATTGTCTAGCATAGAATCAATCGCAGTGGATTAAGCACACGATTTAATTTAATGGATGACTGTTTAACTTTATGAAGCAAGTTCCTCATTTCTATTGTTCCATTGACTTTTTGTGGGTGATTGTCTGAATGGTACCCTGCAACGCATAAAAGAATTGTAAGACAATATTATTGGATTAATGTAGCAAACAAATGGGTAAGGTCCTTATGAAATCTTTTTTGCTGACTTTGTATTAAACCCAAGCTAAATAAATATTTAACATTCCCTTAAATTTCATCAGCGTCAGCTTTATTATATTGTACATTATGCTCTACTACATTATGTTCGTACTTCAATAAAAAATTTTAAAATACAGAAAGTCACCCGAAAAAGGGTTCACTGTAAAAAATCTCATAAAAGGAAATTCATTGACCGTATAATAATGCCTGAACGAATCTTTTCAATCAAATTTTAAATATTCTCTGTAATGAGATTCTTCCAAATGGAACTTTCATGAAAGTTTAATATGTCAGCCTCCATTTTGCAATTTTCAGTGATCTTTTTTTTTTTAATTTTAAGGAATTCACTTTATCACATACATTCAAAATCGATTATTTGAAAAATCGAGTAATATATAGTGAGCGTCTGAACGATGACGCGCTTCCAACGATATTGTGACTATGGCAACCCTTATTTAAAAGGTTCACGAATAAGTTTGCAGATTTTTTGACAGATGTTTACCTAAACTATAGTCAGTTTGCACAGTAATCGTTCGTCAAACGTTTTGTGATTCGATCCGTATGTTTTTTGGTGGAAATAGAAAAAATCAAGTATCAGGTTGTCATTAAATATTTGTTTTCAAAGTTAATATGGCTTCGTTAATCTCAAATGAGTTGAAAGCTGTAGTAGAGAAAGCTGCAGTGGAAATTCAGCACCATCCTATACATCCATGAAATTTTGGAAGGCTGAATTGAAACCCTCAAACTGTACCACCATAGGCGACGATCGACATGACAGACCCCCAAAAAATACAACCAGTAACGAAAATATCACTGAGCATGGCAAATATCCTTAAATGGTAAATAATCACTGATTAAACGCAAGAGCGAACGCTTAGGCTATGAATATCTCCAAATATCGTGTTTGTTTCACACCAACGAAGGACTGAAAGATATAGGCGCGCAGGATGCCGCATTTGCTCACTTTAGAACTATAGTGGCTTGCAATTAACCTTCCTAAAGCGGCTTCTACACGCATTGTATGCAATAAATCGGAGTTTTGGCGCTGATCTTGGCGCTTTTTGATTGAAAAAGAAACTTTGAGACATCTTAAACAAATATTCTGTCAAAACAAAGCATTGCGAAGGAGGTCTCAGGTCCAAACGGGACACCATTCATTTTTTTCGACTGGCAATTGCAAGTATTTTTCGATAATAAGAAATTACGTTCATAAATCATCTCCACATTGCCTCTGTATTGAAAACCTCAGCAATATCCTGAGTTTTTCACTTTTTTTATCAAAACAGTTTCCTTCACCCGTGTAAGATACACAAAGTGTACCGTTAAGTCAAAGGGCTTCATTATTTATGGCAAAAGTGAAGGAATACCACGGGTTTGAAGGGAGAGCACAGCGTATATAGAGCCGTAACACTCTCGAGCGACAACTCTCAGACAGGGATAGAAATAGCATAAGTAGATTTTTCTTTGTATTCCGATTTTTTTTGGATTTTGTACTTGGTTTTTTGTATTTGCATTGCGATTTTAATTAAAAGCTTTGTGAGAAGTTGTTTCGGATTTCGGCAATTCAAAAATATACCAGTTCAAATACAAGTTTACTTAAAATGGTTGATTACCTTTGTAACTAGAGCCCTTTCAAAGTGTTTGTGCTGACTGTAACTACTCTATGGAAAAGATTTAGTGAATTTTTGTCATGAGTGGCTGACCAAACTAGCTGCCAAATTCATACAATGCTATGAACTAAATCCACATTTATATCACTGAAGCAGGCGTTACGCTTGATTCTTAAGATCTTGAAAGGACCAAAAACAGGCAGAAATTTTATACTTTCGGTTGAAGACATTTGTGCGATGCTGACCAGAAGTACACAACCGTATTCATCCCATGAACTCAGTCAAAGGCTAAGGATTCCAGGGCCATTCAATGAAATAAGATTTCGATTATTAGGATGTAAGGGTCGCTGAGAAAAGAGTGTATACGCACTGCAAGAGTGTAGTAGATAAATGAAAAAGACTTTTATAAACAAAGGTCATGAAATTGATTTTATCTGAAGACGGTAGTATGAATAGTATTTTTTTTTATTTTTCTAAGGTCACAAAACCTTGACCGATGAACCAGATCACACTCGAATCTCATCAATAGCGTGCTTTCAAGGACCTTAACATCTCTAACATTGTACACTTGTACTTTTTTCATAATACAATTGGTACGTATTTTTTTTTCTTTTTTTTCAGTTCTATGCCCAATATGTTAAAGATATCTTCTTTACCTTTCACACGTGAAGAAAGTTCGTTAGACGTCGTCCACAATCCCCACCATCCCCGCCCTACTTTGACTGACCTGGATAAATTGGTCCAGGTAAAAGTGACAGAATGAAGCTGTGTTAGGTAGTTATCAGTAACCAGTAATCTTCCAGGCACAGAACGAGAGACCTTTCTGTCTCCTCTTGTTAAATAATCTTTCTACCTTTCTCATACCCTCGCAGGTTGATCCACCATTGTTTGTTAGAATGAAGCCCGACTGGTAACAGATCAGGCTACCTCGCAGGCTACCTCGTCTTTGCACCTGATAATGGAGCTCCGATACTTTTTACGAAGAACTTCAACAGATTAGTTATTTAGGATGGTCAAAAAATAATCATATCCGAATGAGATAACAAGTGAAATGTTTTTGAGTTCCTAAACAAAATTAAACCCAATGAAGTCGAAGTGTCGAAAAGACATCTGTCCAACGGCCTAATCCACAGTCTCCATAGACGGGGTCTAAGTAATGCGTCAACCAACGCTCCCTCCCCCCCATCCAGATGGGGTATCAGTTGCTAATCCCAATACAGGATACCGAAGGTACAACTGGTGAGCGCTCAATACTACTTTCTAGCCAAATCAAACCACAAACCACGTTTCAGCCAGGATTGGCCCTTCACCGTGTAGGGGGATGATTTTAACCTGTCGTAGGCGTTCTCCTAACAGTGGAAGCCAATGCTCACATAGATTGATAAAGAGGAATTGATTTGTCCTATCACAACTTGAGTGATGCCCTATGACAGACTCCTGATCTTGAGTATCACCATGGAATTTTCTCGATACTTATTGCGAAAAACAACACAGGACAATTTTAAAAATTTCTAATGATCAATTCAGACCATTTTGTCACATTTTCTTTGTTTTTCGTGACCTGAATAACTTATTATGATGAAAAACTCACAACATATGACAACATATGTTGATGATAGACTTACAACATATGTCGATGATTCCTCGCAAATACTCTTCAAGTCTTATTCAAATCACGATGTCTTCTCTCAGTGTTTTGTAAGATGTGGAACACTGTGGAACACTTTGTAAGGAACATGTGGGGATCACTGAACTTCCTTATAATCACCAGGGTTACAGGAAGCCACACGCAAGTAGCTAAAGTAGCTGACTACGGGCTGATAACTTGGAAACTGTCAGAATCTCGACACTGAGGATACGAAGAAAGCATCTTTCAAAGCCAAACTCCATAGATGATAATATCCTTGCCGCAGGCATGAGGCTCTGAAGAGCGCGAAAGCGTAGACAAAATCAGATTGGTGTCCTACAGGAACCAAAAACACCCAATTTGCCAGCGATTCTTCAATCAATTCTTTAATTTAAGGAGTCAGAGCAGGGGAGGCGGTTAAGGATAGGCTGGACATAGACTTGGAAAATGATAAAAGCGATCGGATTCTAATTTTCTGTGGACTGAATCGGCAATAAAAACAATTCATTATTATTATATCGTTATCGAATGATCAGGTGCTCACTCGTTACAAAAAAAAGCAGTTTTCAAATAATTACAATTTTTGACGTTATCCTGAGATATTTGTCTGAGAGTTTATATCCTTCTATCGCAAAAAAGTGACCAAGTCGTTCAATTTTTCCTGTTTAAGTTGACTCAACCATATGATCTGTTTGTAGATTAGGATCAGGAAACCTGAAAGGTCATTTCCTAAATTTCGCCCACCCTTGCCGCGAGCTCGAAAAGTGGACCATGAAGAATATAGTTTTATTTAAAGCAAATGACACTTAAATTCATATCGTCTTTATCGGACAGTCGGGCAGGATATCCCACACGTTCCATATAGAAATACTGGCATGAGATAAGGGTCCTTGCCAGTTGGTATAATTGAGCAACAGGACTTATTATTTGCTTGTAGATATGCAAAATCCGTCATAATTCACTGAATGCTATCAATTTCACCGACGTTTTTGTTTATGTTTATTTATCATTTATTATTTTATTCATCTAAAAATTCTCCGAAACTCAGGTTCATCTCGCCCAGGTCTATTATTCCTGGCAAAAAGTATCTTCATTTCGCATTTTCAGCACTTCACGCAAATTAAATGTAACTTTCCGGCTGGATTTGATCCTTTTTTGTTCAAAAATTAGAAAGTCCCGAAAAGTTTTAATTGATTAACATGTATAACACACATTTTTTGCACATCTTGCATACATTGATATGCTAATGATATGTGTGTGTCTGGAACGAAGCAATGTTATGCATATTCATAAGCCTTAGACTTTCAGAATAAATTAATAGTAAATCATATGTTTCAGTAGCACACGAGAAAAGTAGAGTAGCAACTTATGACAAGATAAGGAGCATACGGAGGGCAGATGTGGTAATCTAATATGTTAATCTCACATCAGTTGTTGACCTCTAACAATACACCAGACGAGCCTCTACCTCAACTATACAATGAACTCTGCAACTACCTCACATGGTTGGAAAAAAAGACAGAAAAGAAGCTTCAAATAGAACAAAACGGGAACTGACCAATTGTTCATTTGATTATTTAAGAGCGAAAGGGAGTGTACATGTGTGATATGTGAATAAGCTCCGAATTACAAACATATGAACATGAATTCTACTAAGAATTACGAACGTTGGTGCTTTCGGTTTTACATTTCCAGACAAGTGATTCCCCTTCGGAATGAGGCCAGGAAGTACTATAAATTTCATATACAACATTCAAGAATGTTCACGTATGGAGAACTTATTCAGAAATATTTACAAATTTAGAATGCATGATACGCACTGAATATAAGGATACAGAGAGGAGATGGGAGGTTTCAATTTTTTTTTTCACATTTCCCAACCCAGCTTCATGTGCTTGTCGCGAGTCAGAAGATGAACTTTGGTTGCATTCAGATATGTGTTACAAATGTATATCACGTTGCTAATTGACACGCACGTGAGGAAAACAGCATATGAATTTTCTATTCTTCATGGAAATCCTTCGACATATAATTTATAACATATTGAAATATTGCGTTTAAAGTTTGATATGAATAAAGTGTTTATAATGAAACCAGAACCGATATCGATTAAAAACGTATAAGGAATGAATGAGTAATTTTATTGGTTGCATACTTGGAATTCGATGCATTTTCCCATTTTTCATAGCTAAAGGTATTTCCGTATCAAATCCAGCGAGTGATATAAATTGATGTTTTCCTGTATGGATGAAATTAAGCTAGTACTCGGTTCGCCTTTGATAGTTTTCATGAATTTTTCCAACGGTCTAAATTTGACAGACTTCGGCAAGGACATTTTTCAAACAATTTTTTGTGTTTAAACAATTTAAACATAAATGTTCTTCATATGCGTTGATATTTACAGTTAGATCCAATAACCACCACTAACGATCAACGAAAGAACTACTTCGCATAGTCTAACAGGCTTTTCTTAATTGGAAAAGTCACCAGTCTTCCAGTTTCTTTGATTGACAAAATTATCTTTGGATGTTACGGTCAAAAAGATGCGTTCATCATGGCCAAAATAAAAACTGATTTGCGTTGAACGAAGAGACTGTATCTCCGTTTAACGTTGATGGATAGACGCCCCGGATAGCAAGAAGTGAAAGCATCAATTGATAACACAGTTTGGGCCATCTAACGTTTAGAATTGGAATAATAGATTATTTTGAGGTTAAAAGATTTATTGACATTTAAGAGTTGACAGAAAACTAGTTTTACGTTTGACGTTTACGAAACAGATCGCTTTTCCCTTGAACAAGGTTGGTCAACATGAAAAATTCATTACCAAAGTCGTGAGTCTTCTACTCAAATTATAAAAAATAAACAAAAGAAATTTCGGAAAAAAGATTCACCAAAAACGAATTTTAACGGATGAGGTGGATAGAGAAGCCAGTGAACGTCCTCGTTTAGTTTTCTAAGCCACAAATGTCCATGCACAATCATCAACTCGTCATTGTTCTCAAAGATTGAACATTTCACGCACTTCTTCGATACGTTTTCCGTTTGCTCAATAGGCCGAAAACGGATTGATCGAAAATGAGCAGCTTTATCGAAAAATCATCTTTTCAGATGAAGCTGATTTTCGTTGGAATTGATGGCATTAATTTTAACTACTTGACAATGTAACTTTAAAATATCAACAAAAGAATTTGTATGCACACTTTTCCCTTCTAAAAAAACTGTTCCAAAAATGTTCTTTCTAAAAATTATTGAAAAAAAAATAGGAAAAAAATTGTATCTCGTAATCTTTGGTCGTTCAAAGCACGCCTTAAAATATTCACCTATGAACCACCTCTGAACAGTTTTTATGGTTAAATTTTTAAGAAAATACGATCCACACGTTTAACTGCTGCTTCCAAGAACCGTGAAAATAAAATTCACTATTGCACAAGGCGAAGAAGCGAATGTTAGACTCAACCAATCTTAGCCATACTGAGCTCAGTAGTTTCTAATCACTTTCCGAAATTTCAAAGGATTTAATTGCGATGCAATCCAGAAGAAGTTTTAGTCGGTATTTACCATGGTTAGAAAAGGTGAATAGTTAGCTTCAAGGTTGAACGTTTATCTAAAATGGTTAATTCTCATGGGAAGACTTCGTAATGAGCCATAAAATGAAAATGAAATGCAAAACTGCTTACTTTGGGTTTATTGCATATCATATGAATGTGAATACCTTCCGAAGCATTTCATATGGAACATCGCATCATAAAAACTTGTTTATTTTATCGTTCGACTTTAATAGCTATGAACAATTGTCTTTGCACTCCTATTTAAGTCCAGGAATAGAAAAACAAATTGTCTGGGCCTGGATGTATCAGGGTTATATTTTTCTGTATGATACCTTTGACACCATACCGTGGAGCAATGAGAGCATTGACCGCGATTCCAGGAAAGAATTTCCGTGTTTTCTTTTATTTTGGGGCAAGTGTGGTTACCAGAAAAGCAACAAGGCATCAGAATAAGTGTGCCTTGAATTTGATATGATTTTTGGTCATTTTCCTAGATTTAATTTTAAAAAATGTGTAAAAACTCCAAACTACAAGGCCTGTCTCAAAAGTTCCCGGACTGGTGGTAACCCGGACTGGGTAAACTGGTGATGGCATCTCTTAGATCTTTTCATCGGCATTTAATCAAACATCAATCATAGACGTTGTGTCAAAATTCCATGACATTTGGAAGAAAAAAACCCAAGTTATTGCGCTCTAAGTATCTTGTATCATCGGTCGAAAAATGAATTTTGAACAAAAAGAGTGTATATTAAATTCTGTTTTAAACTCGGTAAAACGGGGGCCCAGACGCATCAAATGATGCAAAATACTTATTGTAGTGACTGCTTATCCCGTTCCTCTATCTTCGAGTGGTTTAAACCTTTTAAAGAAGGCCAGGATGCGTTGGATGGCGACGAACGTTCCAGCCATCACAGATCAGTTGTGAACGATATGAACGTTGAATTTGTGCTTGAATTTATTAAAAATTAGCCGAAATCCTCATTGCCTTACACGTAAATGAAGCTTTATATGTCTCGTGAGTTGATTCATCGCATTTTGACAGAGCACTTGGGCCTCAGAATGATTTGTGCACGATTAGTTTCGCACAAGCTGACCAATGTACAACAATGCAAAGACTTGATTAAGGAAAACAAAAAGTACCCAAACTACCGAAAATCTATTGTAACGGGTGATGAGACGTGGTATTATCAATATTATCCCGAAACCAAGCGACAAAGTGCCGAATAACAGCATCCGGATGACCCCAAACCGCAAAAAAACACATTTGGAGAAGTCAAAAATCAAATCAATGTTGGTTTGTTTTCACGATTCCAAGGGGATTGTCTACAAAGAGTTCATTCCACAAGGCTACACGGTTAATTCTGTGTTTTATCTTGGTGTTATGAAGCGTTTTCTTTCGTGAATACGTTACGTTCGGCCAGAATATCGAGAGTGTGGAAGTTGGCGTTTGTTATACGATAATGCGCCGACTCATCGTTAAACGCTTGTGACCGATTCTTTAATAAAAAATGGCATTCTTTCCATCAACCGCTCACCGTATTCACCTGATTTAGCAACATGTGACTTTTTTATGTTCGGAAAATTACATTTTCCCATGAAAGGAAAGCGTATTGTGAACATTGAAGACATCCAAAAGACGTCGGCCGCCATTCTAAACATGATATCAAAGAATGACTTAAATAAAACTTTTGACACGCCTACACATCATACAAAGCGGCGTAGAGGGGCCAAAATGAACTACTTTGAATAACATCAATCCGTGTTGCCGAGATCATTCGTAGTTTTCTTTATTCTTGAAGAGTCCGGGAACTTTTGAGACACACCTTTTATATTCAAAAAAGTAACAAATCCTTTTCCAAAACTAAAGTCAAATTGAGGATCACTAGAAAGAAAACTGATTCACTTTATAGCCAGCAATTCTACCTGAGCAGATTCTTATTCATTTTTTTAATTTCATGTTCCACCGAGATATTTTGCAGACTTTTGGGTAAAACGAACGAATTCAATTGAAACCCTAGTTGCACACCGATTTAATTTGATGAAAATTCGTATCTTCAGAACGGAGCTGAAGGAAGAATTTTTTATAGGATGAGATTAGCCCAAGTATGATTTTCAATGAGATAGCAAAGAGATTTCAATGACCAGGACGGAGTCCAATGGGGAGCTTTTGTTATATTGATCAACTGATAAGTAAACGGGATAGGTAAGTCGTTACAAACAAATCCATCCTGTCAAGTGACAAATAATGCAAAAGTCTCTCTGTGACAAAGTCAAGTATACCCGCCAGGATTCTTTGATATGATCACCCAACGATCGATAATGAATATTATTTAATGAGTCAAAATTCCCATTACCAGCTTTCGAGTGAAGCATATATTTTAATGCTATTTAAGATCGATTGATCAAATTTATTTTTGATACCAGATCCTTAGAAAGGTACTAAAGGTAAAACAATTAAAATAGTTTCAGAAAAGTAAGTTCAGCGGTCTTCATCGACTCCTGTGCTAAACAATCTTTAAGGGTATCGCTTGAATCCTTCTGGCTCGCTCTTGCGACTCTCTTGCCTCCACAATGACGTGAGGTGTTATAGCAAAGTAAATAGCATTCATGCAGGAGTAAGGGACCAATTAAATCCTGATCAAAACGCAATGATTGGTAAAGCCAGGTGACTGGCGTTTTCTAAATGGTTCTTTTCAACCAATGCAAACGCAATGGGAGGCACTTCCAATGGAAAAATTGAGAGAAGCTTTAAAGAAAATTTGATTATTAATAAATATATTGAGGATCGCTGGTACTCAAAATGATTTTCAATCCCGTTTAATTTTTTACAATATAAAAATTTTTTGGATTTAGATCATGTACCCGCGAGTATACCTTTTGTATGTCTTTCAAAAATGTCTGACTATCTCATCAAATGAGAAAAGCACTTGACAACTTTTGCTAGTGATAGCTTCCCAATACGGTATCTAGGTCCAAAAAAGAACTGATTGATTTACAAGATGCTTGCAGACAAACTTCTGGCACCAACTGTCAAGAGTTTTATTTCATAGACTCGGCGATCGTCCGTAGAGGACGATGAAAACTGTGCAGCATGAGGAATTATTGAGCGAACAGAGAAAAAGCAAGAACAGGAAGATTTATCTCATTCTGATCTCTTCCTGATCTTCATCAAATTCATTAATAATTTTCTACTTAGTATTGATCATGATAATTTTTTTTTTAAACTAAGTTTTTGAAACTACAATTTTGATTACACAGCGTTTTGTATCCTTCTAGAAGCACTATTGAGTGAAAATTTTCCCTGCGGTCACAAGCCCTCGCGGTTAAGGTAGCTAGGTTTTACTGTAGCCCGCATATTCGTGGTAAAAAAAAATTAAGAAGCTTGTATGAAAAAAAGTGATCAAGCGTGCTAAAAATGTCCTTATGCAGTCCTTAGACACGTCCTTAGAGCGACTCGTTCCAAAATACCTAAAACATCAAGCTCTCAATAAGCTGTCATCCGCTGAAGGGATCAATTAATTGAGTGAGGCTACCTCCTAGAATATTGTGGTAGAGGTAGTTGGTCATGATGAGTAACGTTCCCCTACAGTATCAGGAATAGCTGCGTTCCACATGCATCTATCAATATGAATTGATTAGCCTCATAACAACCTAATAAAAGTGCTAGTATGAGAGACCATTAGTTTGTCCTGATCCATAGCAGGACCTCGTGATATTCATTTTGAATATCGTGAAAATTGAAAAATGTTTCAAAATGATTGGCTGACTGCGGGGCGAAGTAATGTTCCTTACATTGAGAAATAGTCCTTCAAACTAACATTTGTACTATTCCCTGCAGGCCTGTTCAACTATATTCAGTAGTTGTCGTAGTTATTAGTAGTTTAGTAGTATAACGTTTAACTATTATCGCATTGGGAAACTTAGCTGTCAGCGTGTGCAGATTTCAATGATAGTGAAATTTTTTAAAATATTTTTTAATTAAACTGAAGGTTTCCACGCTAACTTCTAGGTTAACTTCTTCGCAAAAATATACAGAAACACGAAAAACTCGAAATAAATGCGCTTAGTTTCTTTTTTCATATTGAAATTTACTAATATATGAGGGCCTTAAATGTGCCTTAGTGATGAAGTAAACATAGTCACAAGAGTGATTTCGAACCCTCAATAGTTTAACCATCTTCGATGGTTTATTCCTTTTTTGCCGTGTTCAAGTTCTGCTGGTGACAATGATACTTGAATTTGTGTTTGAAGTGTCCACTAAACGTAATCTCAACCACACCACCTTCCCAGGTAACTCTGGTCTTCAAATTAGACTCAAATCTTCTAACCAACCAAATCTTCTTCTAAAATCCAAGTTCTGTAGTAAACTGTTGACGCACTACAACAAAAATATTGTCAATAGTGGAAGTTTTGATTCGTTGAATAGTTTCCTTTTGATAAAAACTTTGAGTTTTTATCTAATGTTGACATAGAACAAACCAAAAAATTAAATAACAAGTATACATCTATACTGTCAAAAAAGTACCGAAAATTTGTTATTTAAAACGCCTGCGCTGAATGCATTTTTAATTTTTTACTTTATTATATTGGTAAGACGGTCTGTCATCATTATACCAAGTTTGAGGGCGATTTGTCAACCAGTTTGTTTACAGCAGCTGAGTAAGTCAGTCAAACTCGTTAGTGCGTGCCGATTTTCAACACGAACGAAATTATTGAACAAAGAATTTGCCTTAAAATTTGACTTGCAAACGAAATTTCTTGTGTTGACGCATTGAAAATGTTTGAAAAAGCTTATAGTGATTTAATTTTATCCAAAAACCGTGCATATGAGTGCTACAAAGCGTTCAAAGAGGGCCGCGAAATCGTTAAAGTTATGCCGCGTTCTGGACGACCTTCGACCTCTCTAACCGTCGATGTAGCAAAAGAAAAAGTGGTCAAAAATCGTCATGCTAGCTTAACAGGGATAGTCAACATTCTCAACATCTCTCACGCATCTATTCGTACCATTTTGATCGAGCATTCGTGCATGAGGCGCGTTACTGCACGGCTTGTTCGAAAAGAGCACGATTTTCATCAAAAAACAGTACCGCGAACAAGTCTCTTTGGACATGTTTGAACGCTCGAATTTCGATCCAACATTCATGAAGCTGATCATAACTAGTGGTGAGACATGGGTGTATGAATTTGACACTCTCACCAGTCAACATGGCGTCATTCCGGCCATTCCGAATGGCACGCTAAAATTGAGTCGAACCCGAAAAAAGCTCAAAGTTCAAGGTGATGCTCATTGTTTTCGTCGATATTCGTGATCTGGTTTAACATGAGTTCGTTCCACAGAGTCAGGCGGTGAATTAGGAGTTTTGTTTGAGCGTACTAAGTCGTTTATTGTTTATTTATTTACGTGAAAGAATTCGGAAGAAACGGTTGGAATTATGGGAAAAAAACTCGTGGATTTCTCCCGACGATAACGTGCCGTCGCACCGAGATACAATTGTGAACGAATACAGGGCAAAAAACTCGATAAACACCATCGATCAATCATCGTTTACACCTGAATCAGCTTATGTGATTTTGGCTTGGAAGGATAAGACGATCGTCAAACAATTGACCAATTATCACAATGCAGAAATGAGTACTGTTGAACGAATACTTCGGGATGGTGTCTAAACCGTGATTTCAAAACCTAATGCTATCACAAATTACACTCGATTCATGGGTGGCGTTGATCTTGCAGATCAGTATTGTTTGACGTATTGGTCTATGTGGAAGTCCCTAAAGTGGGGGCGCAAACTGTTCTTTTCGGAATTGAAAATATGCGTAATTAATTCGTACATTTTGTACAAAGAAGTCACAAGGCAAAGAAACGAACAGCCGCTTACACAGTTACAGTTTCGAAAAAATTTGGTAAATAAATTGGGAGGAGATTATCGACAACTACGAGAGCGAGCTTCAAAATCGACGAAGTTCGTCTGAACGGGAAACTGCACCTAATCCTTCCGGGAACAAAGATGGATTGCAAAGTTTCTTCGATCCGTAACAAACCAGGAGGAAGACATCAGACGACATATTACTATGATACATACCCAGATATCCTACAAATGCATCTTGGTGAATGCTGTACTTCGTATCACACGAAGCGACATTATAGATCGTAATTCTTGTAAAGATAGTTAGTTTCTTGTATACATAGTTTTTCTTGTAAGGTATAAAGATATAAATATTCAGTTTTAAACATGACAATATAGATAAACAATCGAAAAACAACGTTTTTAAAAGATAATTTATATGTAAGATCATTTTATTGTATCATGTAAATCACTCTACATATGTTCCCGCGAATTGTTCCGCGTATTGTTCCCGCGAAAATCGGTCAAGCGAAAATGGCCGGCCAAAGAATATAGAATATATTCTAAACTAAGTTTGATATTAACAAAAAACTATCTGACGCAAAAGAATATTTTGTAGCACAAACATGAGACAAGCCCTAAAATTAATTTCAACGTCAGTGTCTACGAATGGAGAAGAACATGTTTCTGTTCCACTTTTGCGAATCTGAAAACAAATTCTAACAAACGGAAAAGTGCGCATCCCCACTCACTGAAAAGAAAAAGCAATCGAAAGGAATTTTACATAAGTTTTGGCAAGCTTTCCATCGTCTCCTTGAAATCGAGCCAATACAAACATCACCCTTGAGATTAGAACTATCGAGACAAATATTGATTGTACACCCCGTGATGGAATATTTCATAACCCAAAATTTCTACAGAGCATGGTGTGAAGGGGTGGTTGTGTTTGAAGACAGTACATATCCTGATCAAATTGAAACGAAAAAGGATGACTGCATAATTTGGTTTGTCCCTATTTTTTCAACGTCTGATTTGGCTTATCTATTTGTCAGGTTGGAACTTAAACAATAGATCAGTGTTAAGTCAGGAAGCAAACGAAATCAATCAATCAATAAAGGGCCATTATATCTCATTCGATTGACGAAACAGAAAAGTTCATCGACATCCGTAGCTAATTAACTAATGGACAGGACTAGTATGTAAATAGTCAAACAATTTTTATTTCACAGCCACTAACGCGACAAAAGCTCATGCTAAGTTCTGTCACAAACAATAAATTGGCCTATATCTAAAAATATATTCGGATTTCCATTGCTTTCCCAAAAATATATTTTTATTTCGTTGCGACTGGCGTCGCGACTTCTATCTAAACAATAATTCAAGAATAATTCCTCGCAATACCTCCCCAGCTCCTTAAAAACCGAACCAACCACTGCGTGCTCCACAAAAAAAAAAAAAAACGATCACATCGTAAAAACCTCCACAAAGCAAATCCAAAATATTCTTCAGACATTTCAAAGCAGGACCTAAATTTATTTTTTATGGTTATAAACATACTCAAACGCGCAGTTAAGCAGCAATTTAAGATTGCATAGTACGATAAGTTCTCCGGGGGAAGTCTACGTGGTTGGCGGAGTAGCAAGAAGATGATGTAAGATTTTCGCCGGTACAAGACGTCTCTCCGTAAGTTAGAGCCCAAGCACCACGACAACATACCGACTTGTTAACATATATGTGTTTAATTATATTTGTATACGTTGGCTCCGATAGTTGGACCGAAGCTTTATAAACTTGTGTAATTCGTGCTGGTTAGTGGTGACTTGCAGGCTTAGTGACCAGCTCAGCTACCTCATAATGTCACGTAACAGCCATTAGTCACCGTCACAAAATTCACACCCCGGGAATCGCTCCTAGCTCGTAACTTGGCTGAACTCTCTGTACAAAACGATTCGCCCCAATCAACTCCCCCTAACCCCCACATGAAAATTCCGCGGTGACGTAGCAATACGCTCACATACTTCGTGCACACAAATGTGTGCTTTGCGGAAAAAAAAACAAAAATCAAAAAATTCCTTCTTTGAATTTTGAAGACGTTACGAAAATTGCAAAATTTTTGTGGGTGATATTCTTAGCCAAAAAAGCGCCTCTCTAGCGTAGGATGATGACGTCGTCCCGAGAGAAGAAACGTATGTACTTACTCGTATGTGGGTCGCCAAGAACACATGCAAAGCTTCTTCATATTCTGCATCTGGTGTGGCTGCGATGTGAAGAAAATGTGATGTAATATATTCGTTTTGCGGGGGATGATGACTGCAGCCGGCAGAATGCAAGCAAGCAAATAAGGCTCACGTGAGCTTGGAATTTCATGGTCGAAAATAAAGTAAGGAATGTTCATGTAAAAAGCTATCAAACAGATGAAAAATGGATAAAAAAATTATGTTTATCGTAGGACATAACAGCTAAAGGATATTGAATAAAATTGATTAGTTACCCAGGTCTCACGTTGCAGAAATTTCGTGCTTCATTTATGCGAAATCTTTTGGGCAAATGGACTTTTTGGGATGTAAATTATTTCTCCTCCTTAAGAGAAGGTAAACAGACAGGTGATAACAGGCACGATTTAAGGATCAAGAACTGATGGGTCTAGCATTGAGGCATTTCTGCTGAAAAATTTTTAGGTTTAACTTTGAATTGCATGACACCGATTGACTGTGAATTTGGACTGTGGCTGCAAAATGACACACATTGCCTGAAAAAAGGATCCAGGAAAAATTATTAAGAAACTTAAATTCAAAATTACCAAACTTTTTTTTTCCAGATCTCGATTGATTGAAGTGATTGCAGACTTCAAATTTGAATATTGATTACAAAGTGGCCTAGATTACCCGAAAAAAGGATTCAGTCAATTGAAAAATTTATGATTAAAAAATTTTAATTCAACATTTCAAAACAATTTTTAAGAGCTCGATTGATCTGATTGTTTTAAAATTTGAAAAAGAAAGAAGTATCCGAAAGAAGTATCCACTTAGTTGACGAATTTGCGATTAAAATATTATAATTCGAAATTTTGAAAACACTTTTTTTCAGATTTCCAGGAACTTTTGAATAATTCATATATTTTCCATATAAGAATGCAAAATAAGGTAACAATAATCTAAAAAATTAATTTTAAACATAAACAAACTAAATGAAACTCGGTGTTTGCCGCCTAAATATCTGTTCAGGCGATTTATCTCGGAAATCGGCGGTATATCACGAATTTAATCCAAATTCGAACCATTGCTTCGTTCTACATCTTTTTAACTTCACTTTTTCAAACTTTTTCTTAAAAAATTCTTGCAGTCTTCTTGGTATCGACGGCACTAGGGGACGCATGACTTAGGAGGAGACATTTCGCCATTCTTCTAGGATGATTGCCTTCAATTGAACGTTATTGTTCTCACTATGCCCTCTGATCCTCCTTTTGAGGTGCTCCCACTTATTTTCGGTTGGATTCGAGTTAGACTCTTGTGGTGGTGTGTGGAGAGTATAAAGGATGCTACACACAACAACCCTTTCATCGATGTGCTAGGTTTGTTTGGTTCCGTCATCTTCGGTCAAGATCCAAATTTTCGGGTTTTTTCCAAGATATTTTTGTATTTTTGCTCATCCCATCCATTATTCATTAGATTAAAAATAAAATCACCTACACGGGGAACTGCCATGCAACCCTCCAACATTACTCCACAATTCTCCACAGCAAGAACGATATTTTTGATACTGATTTCAGTATTGGACCTTCGGCACACTAATATACTTGCATGGCACAAAAAAATATTCGATTGGCTTTCATCTGAAAAGAAAAATTCGTACCAACAGTCTTCGTGTTTGTCTTCGAACTTTTTAACGAACAGTAGCGTTTTTTTTTTGCATGTTAGTTTTATTTTAAAAGGGTTTTTGCTAGGTCTTCTCGCATTATAACCAACACGTCCTAGGATATTTTGCTCTAGGTCTAGTTTGATCTGTTCTGGTTTTTATTCAAGACCTAGTTATTTTCGTTCTGCAAATTTGTCGCTTTTCAAATACTATATCTGATGAAGTATTTTACAAGGATCCTTCTAATAGTTTCAAAACTAACCTTTTCTCTTATACCAAAGATTTTTGTTTTTTTGATCGGCCACTTCTTACTTTATTTTTGACTTGTTTATAGTCTTCCATCCATCTAAATACACTAGCAGCAGTAATATGGTTCTTATTCCTTGTTTCTCCAATTTCAACCAAGGACTGTACAAAAACTTAAAATATTTACATTCAGCTCAAGTTGTCCCTAATGGTTTTCGACCCATTTCATTATTTTATTCATCGTGTTCTACCCATATGCCAAATAAGTTGATTTATAAGTCTTACAACACAATAATTTTTATGTATGTATTAGAAGTCCCCTTTGTTCATCAGCTTTTATTTATTATATTATTAAATATTTTTTATTGAAATTTACTCTATTTAAAATATTCCTGAATATGATACATCGATATCTATTCCCGGGCGCAATCGTATTTATCTCTCTCTTCCTGTCTCTCTCTCTCTCTCTCTCTCTCTCATTCCTTCTTTTTTCTTCGATGTATGCCATTTTTTTAACTTTCCCGCTAAACCTTATGAATGGATATGGGCTTTAGCAGTTACTGTGAGCCTCAAACTACCACAAAAACCAATACCTAATGCATACGATATTGGTAAATGTCTTAGATTAGACATGAATCACGTGAATCCTGACAGGAAACACTTGCTAAACTTTTGTTTATTTTAAAATTCCAGTCAGTCTGAGGACCTCGTCTGGAAACCTTTGACACATTACTTTGGGATAGGCCACATTTTTCGCGTCTTCAGATTATTCGAATCGCTTGTTTAGTGGGTAGCAAGGGAAGGGAGTGTTAGTGAAGAAATCTCTCTATAATCAACACCTCCGGTCGTTCCAGTACTTCTTTTTTAAGTGTCAGGACATTTCGAGCTTGCCATGCTATGTAATTTTATTTATCATTAGTTTCACACATTTCTCCGACTACAGTTTCCAAGAAGAGTTCTCATATTTCGATGAAGAAGTTCATCTTTGGCACGCATTAAAGATTGACAGGCGTCACCCGACGCCACCCTTTGCAGAACATGCAGGTGAAGGGCCGTGATCTACCAATGTTGTTTTGAAAAGACGGGAAATAACCCAGCCTTCCAATATTTGGCAACGACCTTATACTAAAGTAGCAGACAAAAATATAACATTATCCAGTGTCCTTTGTCTGCTGGGCCATCATGTCTTTTAATTAGAACGCGTTTCGGTCATAACTAATCATCATCGACTCTGTTTTAAGCTGCCTACCAATAGCCGAAACGAAAACTTAGCATAAACGCAGTATGGCCGGGGGGATATAATCTATAAAGCGCGGTAAAAATAAAGCGATTAAACATTAAAACTTAATACAGAAATTCACTTACGTTTATTTAGATTAGTGTCTTGGCGTATGAATTGTATACATACCTGAAATAAGAAGGAAAATAGTATGAAAATCTGATGCAATAAAACGAAACAATGACAGTACTTGACAGTAATGACAGTGACAGTAATTTAAATTCAAAAATAATAAATTAAAAAATCAAAACGAAGTAAATGAAAACATATAAAAATATTAAAATTGGTTTTTCTTCTTTTTTCTCGTTTTTTTTTTTTTAAATTCAAATACCTGTCATTGACTTTCATTTCTGTCAATTACTTTATATTTATAATTTTATATTTTCCTGATATAACTTTATATTTATATTTTAATGAAATTGAGGCGAGTGCATGCGATCAAATCATTTCTCTATTCCCAGTTTTCTGTTTTTTTGATTACAAAGTTTTAGATAAACTCTGAAATAAACTTTTAAAAATTAAAAATCAATAAAAAATTGAAGGTATTTTTAATTCGTATGTTTTTTGTTTTGCTCTGTTTGATTTGCTGAACAATTTACTTAAGTGAAACTGCAAGCCTTTTTTATTATGTAATCGAGTTAATTTTACAGTATAGTACGTATGGAATGCTTCCTTTTATTCCTATGCTACCTATAATGCAATCCTGTCATGGCTTTGACAGGGCGTTTATGTCTTTTTCTTTAGAATCAACCGATAAGGGCATAGAAACTTTTAAATTATTTGTGATACATTACTTTTTGTTTGTTTTTTCTTTTGTGGCTACAAAACATTCAGACATGTTTTTGATAATGTCCTTTTGTCTTGTTTTTTATTATTGGATACGACTATCGAATGCAATCTTTTGGTCATCTTTAGCGATGAAAATTAAATGAACAATGGCTTACATGTAGCGTGATCAGTCTAGAAAGGCAAAGCAAAAGGCGAAAGGAAAAAGGTTAGGCAACCTGTCTTTCTAAGCTTAGACGATTAACCAAAAGATTTAGTTATACAATAACTCTTCCCTTTGTTAAAAAGAGTATTCTTCTCCTTTAGAATTCCTAGCTTTCTAGAGCAACTAATACTACCTAATATTTTTATAAAGAATTGTGGAAAGAGCTCAAGCTGGTTTTGAACATTGGTAGTGCCAATCGACGCGTCCCAGCCTGTGAGTTGGCACCTGATGAGAAACGGCAGGGACGCGTGTTCGAAACCAGCTTGAGCTCTTTCCACAATTCTTTATAAAAATATTAAATTCACTATCGAGGTACTCGAAACATTTGATCAGAACTTCCGCACCCATGAGACTTCGCTGAGTTAGCTTAGCAAGGGTATAAATCACTTATAAATTGTAAGTGAAAATGGAAAAATTGATCGAACAAAAAATTCTGAAATTAATACTACCTAGACTAACTTGTTTTCTTCCTTGGTTTGCGTTATTTTTATCTTATCATGTTCTTCCATGATAATAAGCTCGGCTATTGAATACCTGATTTTCTCCTGCTTTCCTTTTTTTCCCCCTGTTACTTTCTCAGTAATAGTCTCCCGAATTCTGGTATTCATTAGTGGTCTTCTTTGCCCGATCTGGACTTCTTGACATTTCCAGCATACAAAAAGGAAGACCTCCGATCTCTCACGCGGCTATCACTTGCCATTTCTGCATTACTGGGTGATTTTTATTTGATATTCGCTGCAGTAGACTATAAGACCTATTGATTTATATCATTTGAGAATCCTTTTTAGAACGTCTTTTCCTTTAGACGAAATTTTGTCTTTGCCTAGAGTATTTAGTGTTGATTTTTCCTTTAATTTTCTGAATTTCCTTATCTCTTCTGCTATCCTGGTACGTTGATGGTTTCAAACCATTCCATTTACCCGTCTGTAAAATATAAATATGCCTTTCCTTCTCTTTTGCTGTCACGGTTAGAGGTCTTCGATGTAGTTAATCATGTTAATCAGATGGAAATAGCTTAGTTTGTTGCGCCTCGTTAATGGAGTTTTTGTTCCTGTGTATAGGTTGGTTTGCTACAACGCTGAACCATAAGCAACCGTCTGTTTTGACAAAAGCGTGTCCAGGAATGCTAACCCTCCGTTCTTTTCTTCCTTTATAGTCAAGCTGATGTTTTTGTGTGCTCTGTTCATGTCTACAAGACTTATTGCGGTCTCCTTATTCTGAAGTATGCCAAGACGTCATCTACGTACCTAATAAATATGCTTATAAGTTGTCTTTTTCTCTAAGCTCCTTCTCTTGTCTGATCATAAACGTATCACTGAGGAATGGTGGTTTTCCATAACGAATCCTATTTAAGTTATATTGAAATTCTCTCAGAACGTAAATTTTCAAATCCTCAGTGAGTGATTACATGCTACAATTTTACATGTTTCAATGTTTCCAGGCTTAGTAATGTTTATCGAAGCTTCTTTTGACCATAAGTCTGTCATACAAACTTTGAAAAGTTGGATAAATAATATGTTTTTTTTCAATTTTCCAAGCTTGAGTGTTATCCTTTGTTAATAGCCTGTCCTCAATCTAACCTTTTAGTTCCATGACAAGTGCACTGCGAAAAAAGGCACATCCAAGGAAATCATCTTCGCATCACTTTCCCTCATCGTCTGTGGGAGGATCATATGGGAACAGGTTCTCTGTGAACTGCTCTTAGGGAGCCACTTCCCTCAGGCATCAATTTTTTTAATTCCTCATCCGATCGCCTTGGTAGCTTCCGAGTTGGTGGTTCCTGGGCACATTTTATTTTGTATTTTGTTCACTGCTCTGTGAACATTCATTAGCCCATCAATCCTTTTAGCTTGAAGTTGCAAATCCTTACTTTCGACACCTCCCCGATTAGTGGCTCGTAGCCTTTAAGCATGTGTTCAACTCTTTCAATTGATACCTCCGATGGATTTCAGCGAAGTTTGAGATACTTCCTCTTTTTGAGCTTTTCTACAAATGTTTCTATCTGTTTTTTTTTCTGGAGGGGGGGGGGTGTGGATTTTAGCTGTTTGTCAATGTCTTTTTATGGCCATTTTATGATCATTCTGCCAAAACTACTGGTTTTTTCACATTTTCAGAAGATTTTTCGAAAAATTCAACACATTTTACCAACGAACGGTTTAAGGGTTAACCAGATTGCATGGAAATCGCAACATGCATATGAAATGAGATTGGCCATGACCAACATTATTTGTCAACGCAAGTGCAAATTTCCAATTCCAAATAACGCATCTTTGCACAATCCACCACCTCATACCACTGTCATCAATTTATTTCTGCATTCACTTAAAAAATTTAAACATATATATATAAAAACAAAAAAAACATTTCAAGCTTGTTTAAAATATCTACAAATTGTTCAAAGTTCTCTTGACCAACCAACCAAGCCAACAAAATATAAATTCAAACAAATGTTTGTATTTAACTCATACGTAACATATATGCATATACACATGCATCGAATGAAGTATGCATGGTGAAAATTAAATCACTTAAAATAAATTGTTTAGAAGGTCATTATTGCGCAAGTGCGTAAAACACGCTTCTTCATCTTTTGAAGCTCACACTGGCACAGTTTGATTTTCAATAACGTGAAAATAATTGAAATATTTAAATTTCTATCACATCCACAGAATTTTCAATTGACACACGTCCACATATGTGCAACACGTTTGTTTGTTTCTTGCAAGTATTTCGTGATATATTTTTATGTTGTTGTTCCTTTTCCAAATGCTTGTTACGAATTGAGCGTGAGATAATAAAATAATAAAAGAGCTTAAATAAATCGTGAATGTCGGTGAGTTCATGACAATTCACTATAATTTATGCTTAAAATCTCAGATAATTGCAATAATTAATCACATGTGTTACATTCTTCTAGTGTAGAAACCACCAATACCTATTGGGTATTCTTCTAGGCATATATAGTTAGTTGAGTTCATCTGAGAGGGACATCCTTCATTCAACTCTAAAATTAGGTCGCAACCAAAGTCGAAGAAATAGTGAAAGGTGGTCCATGTTGCTCCATCTGGACAATTTTCATTACCGAAGGAACGATGAACAGTTGCAAAGGCAGGAACCTTCTCAAATAAAAGGAGCCTGACCTAAATTTCTGACAGCAAGAAGAGAGAGAAGAGAGAAAGAAGTAGAATCCACGACGGTCAAAATTTTAGGCGGGACGTTGCAAATTAATTTGAAAAAATTTCTAGTTCAATAATTTAAATGGAACAAAAATAAATAGAAAAATTGTGAGAGGACGACAAATTGATAAATCCTTGAATAATGATACCAAAATCACAAAAACCCACCACAAAGTTCTGATGTCAGAGCAGCAGCCCGCCTATGTTGTTATAGGTCAAGGTAAGGTAATAGGCAAAAACTATTAATGCCAAGCATGATTCGGACCAAATCACCTTCTCGTGTATTTCTGATCGAAGCGTAAGTACTTACAGTGCTAACATTTCTTTAAAAAAAAAAACGTCCTATCTGACAGTTCTAGACCATAATGAGAGCAGTTCTATTTGGAATGATAAATTTCCTTTCATTTTTCCGTAAAACGAGAAGCTTTTGCGTGTAAACGCAATACAAGTATAGCTCAAATTAAACGTTATCTATCTCTGTCTCAAAGAAGTCACTGAAGAGTGTCAGCACTATGCGTAACTACGAAATACAGTGCTCTTGAAACCAAGGATATCAAATACATGATGTATTCTGAGTGTACTGTTGCCCCACATTAACAATAATTATCCAGAAAAAAATCTCAAGAATCGGGCTCTAAGGCATATTTTGCCGGTAGAATATCTGGCTTCATTTTCAAAATTTATCCCTGAAAGGGTGGTTGTAAACGTTTGATTTCCACGAGATTTAGTCCAAAACAGACGAAGCGTTGAACGGACATGCTTGCTTTCAGTCTAATCTGTACGTAGGCTGCTATATATATTTCTGGCCTAGGCAAAACTAAGTGTTGCCAGGTGCAATCTGACATTTCCACTAAAAAGTTTGACATTTTTTAGCATAAACGTACTCAGAACGTTTCGACGTACGACTGTCATTTGTGTTGTTTACAGTGACTTGAAAAAATCAATTTGGCAAAAAATGGAAATAACTCGTGAACATTCTCGTGCGATCATTTTTCGATGTGGATTATCACGACAAGAGTGCATCGATGAACTTAAATATTTGTATGGCTATAAAGCACCATCCTATAGCACTATGAAAAACTGGTACAACGAATTCAATCGTGGTCGACGCTCGCTCAAAGACAAATTTCGTGAAGGACGTCCAAAAACAGCTGTTGTGCCAGAAAACATCAATGCCGTGCGTGAAATGATAATGTAAGATCGTCATGTGACATACCGTGAGAAAGAGACATCCTTAGGCATTTCTCCCACCAGTATACATTCGATATTGCATGAACACCTGGCCGTAAAAAAGGTTTGTTCTCGTTGGATCCCGCACAATTTGACAATCGCTCAAAAAATGGCTCGTGTGGATTGGTGTAAGGAAATGCTGAAAAAATACAATCGCGGTGCTTCAAAAGACGTTTATAAGATTGTCACAGGTGACGAATCATGGATATATGCGTATGAGCCCGAAACTAAGCAGCAATCAACCGTGTGGGTCTTCCAAAACGAGCCCCAAATAGGCCAAATAGCCCCGATTTGGCCCCCAACGACTTCTTTTTATTCCCCCACATCAAGAAAAAAATGCGTGGTCATCGATTTTCGTCGCCAGAAGATGCTGTTGAAGCGTTCAAAACCCATGTTTTGGAGGTGTCTCAATCGGAGTGGAAAAAGTGCTTCGAAAATTGGTTTGAGCGCATGCAAAAGTGTATAGATCTTCATGGAGAATACTTTGAAAAACAATATAACGATTTTAGATGATAAATAGTCGCATTTTCATTATTAGGCCAGAAATATATATAGCAGCCCTCGTATAAGGTCGATAAGGTATGGTTTTCTGATTGTATTTTCTGTTTTGACACGAAGAAAACCCCTTATTATATTTTCTTTCATCCATTAGACGGGACAAAAACTGTTGTAGTATAGAAAAACTAGAAAGCGCTGGAAGAAAATATACCAGCGATACACTTTGTGTTCTACCATTTTTCTAGTTGGTGTGTGCAACTGGGAGTGCAGTACTTAGGTCGCAAACAGCGTGCATATCCTCCATATCCTTCCATATCCCATAGTCAAATCTATCCCGAAAAAACAAAATTACGAGAATTGCATGAGCTTTTCCCAGTTGTCGATCGTATCCACTTTTTTAACAATTATTGTATGTCTTTACGATTGCATGATTTTTTCACTACCGAAGGGACTTAAAGCTTGTGACAATACTCTTTAATTGAATCCGTGAAACTAGATCAGACAATGACAAGCATTAATGGCAAAAAAAAGGGACTGAGCGTTAAATTTTTAATAGATATTATTATTTAGGGAGGCAGGGGGTGTGGCACTTATGATACAAATAAAAGAAAACTTTTTTTATCAGTAGGAATTTATACTTCCTCCGATTTCTGGTTTTTTTTTTGTCCAAAGTTGACTCAGACAGAGGAAGTTGAAATAATTATCAGACTAACTAGTGTCTTTATATGTTTCAGTAGATTTTCTAGATAAGGTAAGTGCTAAACTTGGATTAAAGCCTAACCACAAAAATCGAAGCTAAATTGAAAATTAGCTTCACAAGCAAAGACAACAAAAATTTTCAGCAAATGTAGTATGGTATGCTCAAATCGCTGGTCACTGGTACAACTTGGGTCAAAAAAAAAGGATTCGTTGAATAATTTCCTAAATGCAATGGCATCTCGCAGACAGTTTGTGAAAAATTTGGAAGAAAGACACAATTATCGAAATATTTGTTTCTAGTCTTTTCATGTTCAATAGGGAGTTCAATAGCTTTAACTCCTTTACAGTAGTGTTACTTTGCTTAAAATTCCTGATAAAAAAGGACTGAAAGTTAAAAAAACAAATTTCTTTTTTTACTGCCCCAAACCAATCCCTTTTCGCAACGCGTCAATACTTTTATCAGCTTAAGAAGGGTTAATAATTGCACCTTCTTTAAATATTTAATTTCTTTAATTTTTTTTTTCAAAGAGAAAGGTTCCTATCTTTTTTGACAAATATCTGTTTCGGGAGAAAGTTGGTCCTTTGCTCAGTGTCAATTATTTTCTAATTGCTTACTTTGTTGTCTTATTGCTTTCCTTTTTCCTGGCTGGAATTCAAATCTTAAAAAAAAAACGATCACCTGTACACAAGCTAATGGGGTATCGGCCAACCAAATTTTTCATTTAAGATTTCATCATGCGTACACATATGTATGGATCCTCAGATTTAGCGTGAATTCTGCTTCAAAATGGAAAAAGGGTGTAAAGAAAAACGTCGGCGTATCAGTTGACATCAAAAACCTATAAAGCAAGAAAATGAAAGAAAAATCTTAAAGGTACAAAGCAAAAATTGCGCGAATAGAAATTGCTGATGCGAACTTTAAGTACAGGAAGGAAATTTAAGCTTGAAGGATAAGTCGCTATGACTGACTAACGAAAAGCGATACCGAAAGCTTAAGCATTTAAATTCATCATATATGCTAAGCGAGAACATATGTGCATGTAGAGCGAAGGGAGCGAAAGCCGTTGTAGAAAAGGAAAATCAATGAACCCGTTCAAGTGGATTGCGATACCGAAAATATTGTGCAAGGACACAATGAAACAACAACAAAAAAAAGTTAAAGGCCGTTGCCAGAAGACTGTCTCCCTTGGGTCGTGCTATTTATGGATTCGTGTAATCGTCAGTCGTTTTCCATCCTTCAAGGAAAATTGTGTCATCCGAAAAATATCAAGCAATATCAAACGTTTATCACGAAAAACATGTCCTTTTGTGGCAGATGAAAAATTCATAGAGCCATAATGTGCCTTGGGTCGTGCTTTGGACGTTTTCATTTGCAAAACAATTTTACAAACGAAACGTTTATTTGCTTAATTTTCTTCATTTTCCATTTTGAACTTTTCCTACGCTTTTCTTATGATTTTGCAACATTTTTACGCTTACACGATAGAAGAGTGTTTGTTGTTTGGCTCTCTAGTCGCCATTGCCGTGCGATTCAGAAACGAAAGTCGATTGCGTTTGGGGGGGTTGGAAAGAGGGCGCACTAATACCAATATATCAGCGTTATCAGCAATAAATGCAGCGAAAACATTTCATTTCTACCTCACAATATGGACATGCTTATGTGCAAATGATTAAGCAAGAAGAAAAGCTCAAACAAGCACACGACCGACTTTATTTGTTATGTAACCGGACGACACGGCTCCATCAATTCCGTCTTGTGAGACTGAACCGTTCAAGTGGAAGAAGCAACAATCTTTAAGTGAAGTGAATATGCGATATTGGCCCCCACATATAGCGCATTGTATGATATCGCCGCCAATTTACAGTATTGCTACTATCAGAGCCACTGCTCTATTCGCTTTCGTTGGCGGAGGCCACAGACATCAGTAGCAGGAATAGCGAAAACACCAGTTTCAACAGTGTTGACAAATACAATAACAATAACAAACCTACTGCTACCAGTCGATATACATATATTGTCACATATGTATATATATGCTCAGGTAGATGTCTACCTACCTGGTCGCGTTTTCAAACTTTCAATTTATTCAGCAAACGTTGTTTTGCTTACTATGAGCAGAGGCTTGCACGGTGCCTGTTTTTCTTTTCGTCACTTCCGCCAATAATAAATAGGTAGACAGACACTAACACAGCAATAAGGAAGCCACATTCAAAGGATTAACACATCTCTTGGGTGTTTGGTGTGAAGACATAAGAGCCCAACGCAACGTACAACGCACTCCCTCCTTCAAATCAATAATTTTTAGATAACATTTGGAATCAGCTTTCAGCTCTTGTGAAGGAACAAGGATTTAATATTATTTTGCAAATTCGCAAAACAACAACAGGAATCGATTTTCCATAAAAAAAAACCACAAATTACAAACCAAAAATACTTTTTGTTTCGTAATTTTCGCTTAAGGACCCGCTGTCCTCATTTTCAAATGAGGACGCGTATCGTTTTCAGCTCGCTACCTCAAGCTCGTTCTTCCGAGGACCATGCTCCAGAAAATCAGCTCGTTCACATCTCCCAAACAGAAGAATTATGATAAGAATCAAAAATGTATGAGCTTAAGGCAAGGACAATGTATTATCTGAACTGATAATGGTCTGAATGAGCTGCAACACGTCCTCATTTAAACATCGAAAAGAACCAATGGATGAAAAATCATCGGACATTTAAAAGTTTAATACATATTTATACTCGATTTCATATTTTTCACCTGAGAAAATCAAGGCCTCTTATACCGAGGACGCCTAGACCCTATACCTCTAAGAGTTATGACTTTATCTAGAAATATTTTCAAAAAATCATTCAATGAAAGTACGATTGATTATAACACTTATTTCAGGAAATGGTTGTAAAAGCCCATTTTCGGACCCGTTGAAGTCCAAAATTCGTATCATTTCAAAATTTTTGAAAGAATTGCTGCAATTTTCTTCAAATTCAATTTTTGTTTAATTCTTATTTTTCATATTTACAAGTAAGCCACCATCAACGCCGGGATTGTAATGAAAAACAGAATTATTAAATCGCTTCCCAATCATAAAGTCGACATTAGAATCAGGACTCCGTCAAAAAACCATAATACATCCTCAGACTTTCAACGTGATGGTCAAAATAGTAAGCAGAGTAGACCATTTTACAATGACTTCTGAAAGGACCCTCAATGCAAAAAACAGTCTTATGTATAAAGCGACCGATTGAATTAATATTAATCAACCGAAATTGCTGGTCTATTCAATTTTTGCAATAGGTTGATGAAAATTTTATCCTGGATAGCGAGCTCAAATCCTGTTTACTCACTAAAACTCAGTAGAACTCTATCCAAAAGCTGATAAACAAAGCATTTGAGTTTTGAAATCGAATTGAAATTGAACAAAGCTCAAAGAAATTTTAAAATAGGACCATTATTGGTTACGCTTTTTTTTTCGAAAATAAAACCATTCATTTTCTCCTAATTTCCACTACTAAGGGGAGAAAATGGCGTTCGAAAACTTTCTCTTTTCAAAAATCAACGTTTATCAGGATCAGACAAGAAATTTTTGAAGGAAGAACTGCTTTCAGACGTAAATCTCGTTTATGTCGGAAAGAGTTAAAACAGAAGAAAAACAAGGCTCATAAGAGTTGACAGGAAAACTTAATGGACCGGAGATGTCAGACAATACGAAAAATCAATGAAAGAAAAATATCCTCATTGAACGAAATGACACATTTTACAGCGAGTATCTACAAAATCGAGTTTTATGATTTTACGGAGTCGGAAGTCTGCTAAGGGGTAACTTTTTTCTCTCTCCTCTATTTCTTGAACTTCCTTTGATCTATCGGATTTCAAGTCTTTCTAGTATTAGTATAGTGTAGTATTTCGGAAAATTCTGAGTCGTATCTTCTTCTATTTTTTTTGTTTTTTACTTGTAAACAAAATGCCCCGCAGGTCTTCTATCAACTTTATCTTCACACTACGGCCATAGCGTACGCACAAAACAGACTCCACACTTTTAACAACTCCTTGTCTAATGACATTCAACCAATAAAAATAAAATTTTATTTGTATTGGTCAGTTTTTTCTTATCATTTCGTTTAACAAGAATAACTCACTTACAGTTTGAATGAGAACGCAATACAAATATAACTCGTCGATTACTCGCCCCGTCTCTTTCTACCAAATAATGCCCGGGAGTGTTCTTGCTGTTACGTGCTCACGTTATGTCTCAGCTTACAAAAGCAAGATGATTCACCAATTCGAAATTAACACATATGTTATTAAACTATTAAGTTTAGTTGATCTGTGCTGTAATATATTTTATATTCTTCTCAATATTTTCGTTGTTGTTTACTTTTCGAAAATTCATTTCTTTGACGTACATCTCTATATTCCGAGAGTAAAGCTGCTCTCTTTCTCTCAGTCTCAACTGTTTTAAGGAGGAAATATCAAATACCTTACAAATATTTGACGTTAAAAGGTACAACGGAATGGATTTCAGAAAAGGACATGGTTTTATATGACAGTTTCAAAAAATGTTGTATTAACAACTTAGTTAACTGAAACATTTATCAACTATCCACGGCCATACCTTTAGTACATTGGGACTAGTACTCTCGGGTGGTTTTTCTTAGACAGAGATAGAATGAGCACTCGTAAATTCATAATTTCATAGTGTTTATTTGGCAAAAAAATTGAGCAGAATTTTCTGTTTTAATTTTCAAGAGTGACATCAGGTTTCTGGTCCAAATAATTTTGACAAAAAACCCTGCCATTTTTTTGTTTCACGTTAAAACCACCCCTTAAATAGTGGTTTTGATGCTCATTGAAACCTATTTTTAATTATTTTTTATTTGTGGTGTTCCAGTCAGCGGAAATCATGGACGCTGTAGTTTTTGGCGTTTTTAATTTCCAACAATTGTCAGAGCTGAAAAACTCTTTCGAAATTCTCAAAAACAAACATTTTTTGTACATCAAATTTTTGGAAAAATTTTGGATACCGTGGTTTTCTGTGTTTTCATTTTTCCAAAATTTATGAAAGTCAAAAAACGATATCTTAAAGCATAGAACAAACCTGTGAACATATTCACAATGAATCACAATTTAATATTTAAAACTCATTGAAAAACAAATTTTTTGACGATTTTTGGAGGACCTTGTAAGGTTTTTTGATCCGGAAACCAGCCATTTTTTTATGAACGCGACAACTTCGTGGCTTCGTGCAAAAAACTTGAAGATGAAAAACCTTATTTTTGATTGGTTTTTCCGAGATCCCACTCAGCCAAAATTATGCACACCGTGGTATTTGATGTTCTTGTTTTTCAAAAATTTTCCAGAGCCCAAAAACACTTTAGAAATTAAAAAAGACATAGATTACATACATTTTTAATTCTAAAGTAAGGTTGCAAACTTTCAAAATAATATCTCGTTTCATTATTTTGAAAAACCATCGAAAAAAAAATTTTCGGGATCGGGTTTTCCGGCCATTTTTCAGGCCTTTTTGTACAAATCAACGCTGTTTTGTTGCTCCGAGCTTCCAAAATGCCTTTTGTTTAATATTTCATTCATTGAATAGCTGTTTTGATGCGAATCGCAAAATGTTTTCCATTGTTTTTTGGACGTCTCAGACGATCAAAATCATGGATGCTGTGTTTTTTGATGTTTTTTATTTACATAAACTGCCCTGAGCCAAAAAAATCCCTTCGAGAAATTCAAATCAAAATTATTTGTACATCTTTTTGAAGTAAGGCCTTACCAAATAATATGGTTTTGGTTTTTTCAAAATGGTGTCTTCATTCATTTTTTTTTTAAATCAATGAAACTGAATCTTTTTTCAATTTCCGAGAGCGTCAAGTCATCGAAAATGCCAAACTTATTTACAATGAAATGTAATCTTTCTGGGTAACACATTTCTGTAGTTTCGAACCTAAAAATCGAATAGAGTTTCGCGTTATCGACTTTCACGTGATTTCAGGTTGATAAAAAGGTTAATTTGACAGGAATGAGAAAACAAAGCTGGTATATAAAGTGATCAAGCAATTGTGGGCAGTCTCTGGTTTTTCTAGGATATAGATAGTTTTTATAGATCAATGGACTTCTCCTGCTTAATGTAGCCAAAAGTAAGGCACGATATGTCACTGCTGGGCTATGCTCGTAAATACTGAAAATCCAGAACAATTCAATAGAAGCAATTGCTATTGTTCAATTCACATATTTTTATTAAATAATGTAAGAAATTTTCATAAATACTATTAATAATTCATAAATACAAATGGAATAACTAAAGCAAATTTTTTCGGATTTTTGAAGGTTTATTAAAAATAATTCAAAAAAACTTAAAACATCTAAAAAAAATTATACAAATGTTCAACAGCACGTTAAAGCATCTTGCAAATAGACCCTTTGACATTTCGCTCCAATTTCAGATGGTCAAACTTTTGGCACGACAATTTTTGTCAAAATCGACATAAAATTGATTTGCTGTGTCCTTCTTTAGGACTTTATATATTCAATCATACTGGCACCACCTTGCCGAACCCCAAATTGTTCCCTGTGATTGATTCTTTTTGTTTGCAAAACATCTATGAAAGCCTCAGACCAGATTATTCTGAACTGGCATTACAGCAGCTTCAGATTTTTTGGCGGAAATTAATTTGAAATTATTAAAGGAGTAAGCAAATTGGAATTATTTGAACAGCAACATTTGTCAGCTTTCATCTTTTTGCAGTCACTCTGCTTTTTCGCTACTATCTCTCATTTATCAGGAAGCGATTGATTTTGAAATTTTCAGGTTTAATACGAAACAAGTTATAGAAAAACAGACTTGTTATGATAATACCCAGTTTACACCAAAGTGACCGTGAATGAAATGCAAAAACGAGTTTGCGATTTCTTAAATATTTTCTTCGTTTTTCCGTTTTTCGGTTGGTGAAATTCAGTTTATAGGTAAATCAAATTAATCAGCTCATGTTAAAATATTCAAGCGTACGCGAAAATAAATGCATGATAAAACAATCACTGCAAGATTTATAGCGAAACGGAGAAATTTTTGGTGGTTCTTTGTAATTAATTGGGAATTCAACAAATAGTTTAAGTGATTCGATAAAAGATTTTTAAAAGTCAAAGAACAACGCTTTATCAAAAAACAAAAAAATCACTATATATTTTTTTGAAATAAAATCTGAGTGCTCAGTTTAGCTTTTCGGAAACGCTATTAAATCCAACTTGATTTCTTCAGAACGTAGTACTGTCAAAACTACAAAATTTTTCAGATGTCGAATTTAAAATTTTAAATAAATAACAAAATTATATAAAGCATACGTCCAAAGTCGAAAATGTGCCCATAATCAATGTAATTCTCCACAGCAGTCAAAAAAACTTATTTTCTGAGATTTTTTTCGACAAATTAACGCTGGAGTTATCAGTAAACCTATCTTGCAGACACAAGAAAAAACTATGAAAACTGGCTGACAACTCCAATTTTTTGATCGTCATAAGATGTTTTTTTTTTCTGTTTCACTCTTTACCTGCATACTGCGTGCGTTCAATGCTGGATGATAGCCATAAAGTTACGGTTACACATGAGTTTTCAATTAAAAACGGTGGGAATTGTTGCAGCTGTGAAGTGAGGAGTATGACTTAAATAAAAAAACGTAGAAACCTCAGCATAATTATTGTAAATAAATTATCCTCAGCAGAAAGCTCTCTTGTTCTATTTGCCTTTCAATAGAACTTTGTGATTAGTTCTAGTGTTTAGTTTCAGACGGCGTTCCTAATATTTTAAGACTGTCATTTCTGATATGTATCGTTCGATGGAAGTGACGAAGCCCACGAAGAGGTTAAAACTACTTCTGTGATGCGAATCTGACAAATTAACTTGATCACGTCATTAATGTAGATCGATTCTTGGTCTGTAAGCGCTTACATAAAATAAGAAGGAGCAAATATTGAGGAACTGGGTATTAGGGGTCACTAGAAAGAAGGAAATATTGACAGACGCTTCTTCATGAAATTTTCAGTCGCTCTTCAAAGAAGGATGATTTTCCCCATTATCGATCATTCCAAATATTTCAATTAATGTGAATATGATCAAACCATTTTTCGATGCAAAAATCCAAAATCTATAGCTCAAATGCTATTCTCCGTATTTGATGCGATCTGCAGGATCATCTTTCTAAACTATATACATTCATCAGAAGGGATTTTCATCGACTGCAGCTGATTGCCTCAACCTCTGAAGGTAAAACGGCCGGAACAGAATTCGCGACAATAAACTGATTCTGTAGCAGGACAGCCCAAACACTTTGGACACAAATAGCCTAAAAATATTGAGAAAATATTGACTGTTAAACCTGATCCACCTTGTTATAGTCACCAAACATAGATCTTTGAAATTTCCATTAGTGTTTGTCCATTGACCCACGCTGGGGGAGCGACTCACTTCTCATGATAAATTGGATTAAGGGTAAGGATTGAGGAATTAAGTGAAACGGGTCCGCAATTTTTAGTCAGGGTGTTGGTCTGTAGCCCAAACTACCGGAGACAGTTGACGCTTTACATGGAAAAAATTTAAAACGAGCTCACTTCACATGTTTTTATTAAAAATTTACAAAATATTTCAAACAAGTGCCAGAAGGTATTCCCATAATAACAGTAGCAATATCTTAACAATAGAAACTACTACTGAACAACTCATATTGCGTGAGTATCTATTTAAAAAAGGAACCCAGGAATCCAATGAAACTGGCGTTGTTCAAAGTTCATGGAGACACTGAAACTTTTTTTTTTCAATTGTACCATATCAGCCAGCTAAGCTGGAATCACCCAGTACGAGCATTTTCAATAAAGATCTTCCAGAACATCAAACTAAACTTACCAACTCTGATTTGACGAAGAAGTGAGTTAAGTTGCTGAGGCTTAAGGGAGTACCACTGAATGACAAACGTCAGTACAGTCAAGACAGTTTTACAAACAATATGGCCCTAAGTATACGCCGCTGTGAATGTAGCCTGAGATGTTTTATCAGTGCATATCAAACACTTAGTCTCACTCACAAGCTATTATCCTTGACTGCCTGTTATTTTGAAAGTGATACCGTTTACCACCGCGAACTGAGGGCCACATTTATTCACGACTGAAAAAAACCCCAATTAGTGTCAATCGGCAAGGATTACTTGTCAAAGTTCAAGTGCAACCCCAAGGAGTTTTGGCGTCTGTTCGTAACCTTTGATGGGACATAGATTCATCAATGCATGCCATTTATGAAAAGCCAGGAAAGCTTGGTCGAACGCAAACAACTGAAAATCACGAATCAAATTACAAACACTTCAAATATTTAATAGAAAATTCAAAAGGCCAAAACTTATTGCAACAATGCGAAACCATACAAACTTCAGATACAGAATCAGCAATTGCTGTCGTAAATTCTTTCAAAAAGCAACGCGAATGGTAGCTGCATTGCAAATCAAATACTTAACATTATCAGGATAGCATTGTTTCGGAAAAAAATGCCTTCCAAGACCAAGCAGCGAAATTGAAAAAATCAGGTTGCCATTTCAAGTTAGCTAAGCATTGATTGACATTCTCAGTATGTATTAGTGTATCTACTGACCAAAGTTTCAAGCCCACATAAACAAAACGATCTTTTACGCCAGAAACTGAAAGTCTTGAGCGTCAAACAGCGTCTTGTACATAAGATGACTGACAAAATAAGGAAGAGATGACCACGATACCCTTCAAAAAATGTTCTACGAATTCTTTATTTCTGATATTAAGAAATATATGGAATAAACAAACCTGGAACTTTTCTTCAATTGAAAAATCAGTTTCTGAACGTTTAGAAAATAGTTCAATATCCTGACAATATAGACATAGCATAACAATTTGATATAACGAGTGAATATGAAAATAACGATTCAAATTCAACGATTATCCTTTGTCTTCTACAGTTCTGTGAAAAACGTCTATTTATATCTATGCCTCGAAATTGCCCTGAACCGAAAAATGCTTCGAAATTTCAAACTCAGAATTTTTTTTGGATGATCAAATCGAAATTTTTCTGTTTCCTTTTTTATATTGGAATTTCGGCATTCGCGCTCATCTACTTCTCCATCTAAGTCCGAGCATTGACTCAACACGCTTCAATTACAAGCCTTAGACCCTCGCTTGACAAAGAGTTGGTTTTGAGTTTTCAAAAGATTATGAAAACTTGTTTCCTAAAAAACTTGTTGTCTCTTCGTTTTAATGTTCTGGGATGTCTTCAAAAATTTGTGCAGGAAGCTTCTGACAAAAAGAGCAACATATACGTTGCCCAATCAAGCCCATCACCAAAAGAAACACAGAAAAAACGCAGAAGGATAACGTTGCAAGAAAATTTAATAAGAAAATACACATATTACAACAAATGAATAAAGGATGAGAAACACTGTTTTGTATGTTCTATATAACTTTAAATAAACAATAATATTAGGTATATTTTCTACTGTGGTTAATTATGATTAAAATAATGTGAGGAGAATACCTACGCCGACATTACACTCAGAGGACGTGATCGATGGACCAAGGCAGAAGGAGGCGGCACATACAGAAGGTTCAGACCCGAGAAGGGCTGTAGCACCATGATGGAGTTGACAAATGGTATATGAAGATGCAAAACATAGGGTTCCGATTGTTAAAACTTTTATTTAATGCAATGCTTGACAGCAATCGGGCTTGATCATCTCCTCTTCATAAGTTCCGAAAAAATGTGATATTTTCGCAAAAGTTTTGAAATAATTTGTAGATTTTTCGCAAAGAAACAGTTTTATTAGGAATACGACATGTTAATACCATTCAATATCTGATCTAAAGAGGTTATGAAATGATATCGCCCAAGTTGTGCTCAAATGCTGTAAATATTGTATTGTAGAAGATTATTTTTGAGACTAAAAACGAAAAATTAATTAATTTAGATTTTATCGAAAGTTTAACTGAGGAAAATTAAAAGATTACAAGATAATTTTTTTTTTGTAAATATGTTTGCAAGTTTCCTGGGACGTAAGAAATTGAAACTTTATTAAAAATATTTTTCAAAAATATTTATGTATCTTCAATGCCGAGTAACTTTAGCCTACAGGAAACAAGCTGAGTGATCAAAAACAAGGATTTTATGTGACGCTCAACAATATATCTGCGACAAAAATGTCGTGTAATGGTCGAATCGGTTTTGAAATTTTTAATGTTAATGTTTTCCTGGGGATGACAAAATTTCGCATTAAAGTGAATTATCTCCTATGTCACGAATGACACATTAGGAGGCGTTACATTGGCATACTAGGCCACAAGATACGTTATGGGGTAGGCGTTATAACAAAAGATTGCCAAACTGGGCTTTTGATATGACAAAATCGTTACGATCCCAGCCGATACCCTTTCGGATTTTTTAACCGATTTGATCGAAAAAAAAGAGATACCGTCATTTTTGACGTTTTTCTTTGAAAATTATCCTGTCAAATTCTTCGCTTTGACAAAAAACCAGCCATGCCTGCTCGAAATGTTACCAGACAAAATTTACGGCAATAAACATCTCTTTATATCGGGAAAAGTTGAAAAAAATAATTTGGTATAAATTAGTTACAAACTTCCTCATACAGTTTTATGTTAAAATTTAAACCGATTTGATTTTAATTTGATTTAACTACAAGCCGGTGGGATTTTTCCAAATTTGAAAAAAATGGAAGTCTACAAACGCTGAAGAGAATTCCATACTGAAAGAAAGATAATTCAAAACTCAGAAATTGGTAAATTAGCTTGAACACCAATGTTAAACTGGTTGCAAAGCGAGACAAAATTTAACACGGACGTACAAAACCAGAAAGGTATCTTCAGTGTCTCAATGTATATAATTTGAAAAGATACGATAAATAAAGGATACTTGTAAGGCTGCTAAACAAATTAATTAAAGGATACAACACATACTTCATATTTTCAAAATAAGTTATCCAAAATTGTAAGTAAGTAAGTAAGATTGCCACCCAAATTTATCAAAGGATTCATAACATACTTCGTATTTATTATATACCGGACCTTTGCAAGAGTGATATAAGGATTAATCAATTGATCAATATCATGATTCACATTTCTTATGTATTTATTATTTTCATTTAATAATCAATCTTTTTTCCAAAATAATTTATGAAGCATAATCTTCATTTATTTGTAAATAAATGAAGATTATGCTTCTGGAATTCTGTAATTATAAAAAGATAGAGTTCAATTATGAAAAACGTGTTAGCATTACTAAATAGATACAATTTTGACACCAGTATTACTCTGGCCGCAACTATTTTCCGCCACAAATCTCATACATGCACAACCATTGAAGCTACTCAAGAACTACCAGAACGATAAAAAACTGAAACTTAAACGTTGACAAATAATCTATTGACGTAAGGACGAAGTTCTCTTATAAAAATAGAATAACTACCAAAAAAGGGGAATATGAGAATTATTTCTACTATGCGTTTTTTCGCAATAGAACACAAAAAACAAACAAAATTCATCGCGAATCTGATCAACGTAAACAGGAACTACTATCTAAATTATTAATTAAAATTCCTTTGAATATTTAAGATTGAAGTCTATATTCAAAGTAGAAAGAAAATGGTTTGAAAACGGCCTAGTTACTCTTTAAATATTAAAAAAAATTGCCCAAGGCACTTTATTCTGTGCTTAACATAATATTGATATTACGTATCGTTTAATTACCTTTTATTATTTATAAATAAATATTTATAAATTCTCGATTATGTTCCACAATTCAAGAATTTTATATCGAAATGTTTGAGATATTTCGATTTCCAACAGAGAGGAACGCAGGCATTAGTCTTCACATACACAAACCAGTAGGTTCATAAACCACGGAAGAACCTTACAGAAAGATTGTCAAAACTTAAAGAAACACTTGACAAAAGAAACAAAAACGATTAGAATGAGCACATGTACGAAAAACAATGTCGCATGCCTTGCCTCGATAAGGAAGGCCGCTAAACAAAATTTGTGAATTCTCCAAAACTCCATTACACATTAAAAATTACTTTTTGACGCTCATCTTAGTAAACAAATTTATTGATTTCTTCATAGGAAATTTTTAGTAAAATATCTATAACGTTTTTCTTTCATAAAATTTCCGATTTTTTTTTTTGTTTGTATTTCCAATAATTTTACGTAATGGATTTTTTTCTATTTTTTGCCACTAAATGAAGACATTTATGACAAAAAAGCATGTATAGGTGTTTTTTTTTCTCGTCCGAGCAGTCAAAAATCAAAGTTATGAAGTTTTAATCCTACTATGCGTTGCGAGTTTCATGAATAATTTGTTTACTATATTTGCGATTGATTTTTTTACCATTTATTTTCAGCGTTGCTTACGAAAAGATAGCTAAACAACATTGGACAACGAAAAAATGGATTATTATGAAACTTCCATGTGTAAATAGATGCTTTTAATATTGCTTGGGTCGTTTCAGGGGAAAAATCCTGCCTACAAATCCTGACCATGATACAAATCCTGAAAGAATCTACTCGAAATGCAACAAAAACACAATGGAAAACAGTTGCAAAATTACAACTAATTTTGAAAATTTTGCATAGTTATTTTGAAAATTTTGCTGTTTTTTCTTTTCGAAAAACGAAGAAATTTCATCAGAATACGAATCGGTTTAGGTATGTCTTAACATGATCTTTAAAGGGAACTTTGTTTTTTTATTTCGAATAAAATCATGCAAGTTCGAATCGAAACGACTTTAAAACGGCGAAAAAGCGAATATGATGCAAAGACAAAATGAAAAAATTGTTTATTCATAAGTCAATTAGCATTTGCCTTTAATTTTATTCCTAAACACTCAACACAATTGATTGCATCAAACCGAATGATTGTATCAAGTCAGACCATGTTTAATCATAAAATTTAGCTTTGATTAAATCACGAATAGTTTTGCTGTAACCCCAAAAGCCAGCGACATAGTGAGCCTTAAAAGCCTTCTTCATTATTTGAATTGCCTCGCACTGGGGTGTGTTGTTTCTGGTTATTCAGATCAAGAAATCGTAACGAGAAAACCTCAAACGGGAAACACTAGTGGCTTCGATACTTAATCTCTCACTACTTGGACTAAATTCCAAAGCGCACCCTTGAAACTTCATCAACTACCCTAGAAACGTACCCTCTCAACGTATGGTACTGATACTGCTAGCAACGTTCTATATACTTCACGTTTTCCCAATGCTTACTCACATCACACGAAATTTTCACACTTCCCACTGAAGTGAATTGAAAACACGAAACTTTTCCGCCTGGAAACAAAATTCATTTCATTCATTTATTACCTTTTAAGTGCTGTTGTGTTGTTATCTTCCGTCGAAATTATCCACACACGTAAAAGAGTGTACTAGGAGCAGGATTCAATGTTGAACGAGCTGATGGGAGCGGCAATAGGCAAAGCAAACCAGCAATAAATGTCACACAGTAATCCACAGGAATCGAAACAGATAAGAATTTCTTGCGTATTTTATTTTGTTCTTGGCTGGATACGAGTATGTATTAGTTAATCACGCACGTGCTTTTCGGTGACGATGGCAGGACGACAACTTGATTAGGTAGCGCAACGCCAAAATGCGGAGTCGAGGTCTTGCACGACTGTTACTGGTGGAAGATGTAAAGCTTTCTTCTGCGAAATGCACAAATTAATCGGAAACGCACGGTAACTAACAACGACTAATTGGATTGACAACGAACGCCTTAGATGTTTTTTTGTTTCTGAACAACGACGGTGGAATCTTTTATCTACGGATTTTTGTCATGAACACATTTATGCGAAGCACTTTTGACCGCGGCGATTCAGCGCACTCAACTGGTGGTGACAATAGCGAAATTGGCGAAACGTGGATTGCGAAAGCCGACCTACTAGTCCCGACTATCTGGAGTATCCCTGAATCGGCGAAAGTATCTTTGACTGGCGAACTAAGCTGCTCAACGTCGCAGGGATTAGGACGAATACTTCAGTGAACGGAGTACGCTGCCACTAGCTCAGGACGACTCTCGAAAAAGATTCATACAAAAAGGTAAGGCTAGGCTTGAATAAGTATTCGGTCTTGAGGCAAATAGCGACAAGCTAGGTCTACTGTTAAGCACTGGGAACGAGCAACGAGGTACGAATCCGCGTCTACACCAGAACAACTGTCCGATTTCGAATGTTATGATATTTATACTCGGTGTTGAAAACAGTGTTCTCTACGTTTCGCTTCCGTTTATAACGTGAGCAAATATTCTTGGCCCAACCGACTTCCTCTGGTTCCAATATTTTCTCAACTCAACTCAAAATCACGAGCGTGTCTTGCGTAAGCAGCGCCGAGTTTGATTGTGGAGAAAAAGTATCAGGACTTGTTCTTTAAAAGATAAGCTCAGTAAGCTCACACTGAAACAGAGAAAATCTTCACGAATCGTCCGCGATGTGTTTCCACTTGCTTTTACGTTGAGCGCTTATCGAAAACTGAAAATTGAAATGGGGAAAGGTTTACTAGCGCTTCGCCGACAAGTCTAAGAAGTGTGAAACTCGGACTATTGAGCCATTGAGCAGACATCGGTGTTGCTGCCAAGCACTATGCCAGCTAGCTCTGGGTATGCCGTAAAAGCTGCAAACCACCGCTGCGAGCGAACTTCACCTGGCTCTCAGCCGTGCGATACCCAGCCAGCCAGCATATGTGGAAAACCCGACACCAACAAAAAGCCAGGAGTATTTGCAAACATTTGAATTTCGGCCTGCAAAAAGCCTCAACGAGACATCCACAAAAAAAGTTGAGTTACTCCAATCCCCAGAGCTGTTACTATCCACCGCGAGCGCATCTCCTGGCCTCCTGCACGCCACTCTTTGGCATTTCGTATCTTTTATCTTTTATCCGAAACTACTCAGGGGATTTACTTATCGCGAAATCATATGATTTCGAAGCTTCTGCGCGAACAAAGTCCATTCTATTTGGTGCACTAGCCCAACTCTCCACTGAGTACACAGCAGTCGCTATATGTGACGCTAATGTACTTATAATTCAACATTGCCTATTCTTCCGCCATCCGCCCGCCTGTGCCCCCGCACTCGAGACAGCTTATTACCGACATCATCAGATACACATGGCCCACATGGCCTACTCTTCACCGGTCATGCTCAGTAGAATCCCAGCTGAATAAGTTTCCGCGATATACACCCATCGCAGATGCAGATACTCTCCACGCCACGACTATATACGCGCAAAGTATCTTTTCTGCACGAAACTCGAACGCGTTCCACCAACTTGAGCTTTTCTGATGTCATAGCCCACGTAGTGTGGAAGAAGTGTGCTGTTTGTTGTTCCAAGAAATTCTCACCTGGCGACGAGATGAAGCGCTTAAGAGACATCTGCAAGATGCTTCGCGCTCTTAGCTTGAACATGTGATTATCTCATCGTGTTGAGCTTCAGAATGGACAGATTGGTGGTAAAACGTTCGAACTAGAATGAGGATTTTCACTGAATCGCTGCACAGCACAGTTTATGAATGGGAAGATACGAATTGTGTCTGAGGACTGTTTTCAGTACTTTGGACACAAGTCCTGCAAACGCTTCATGTTCTAATAAGCTAGAAAACGGCTCACTTCTTGCGGGTAAAGAACGCGTCGTTATACGTTAAATTTTCGTCTAGTCTTGAATTCAACAAGGTAATGGAATCGATTTCCCTGCTTCTTCGGTTTCACGTTGCCATTTTCGGCCATTGTTCGGCAGTTGATGTCTAGATGAATGGGTGATACAAAACGATTGCTGATGCATAGTAAATTTTAGAAACCAAGACTTGGCAGAATCGAATGGAATACACGAAAACTTTTGAATCCTCCTTTACTTCTTACCCAGAAGGAATGGAACAACGCAAATATCATTGCAGTTTTAATCCTCTACTACGTTGGAATGAAGTCCGGTCACATATGTTCCATCAGCGGATTCAAAGCAGTGGAAAAGGCTTTAATGATTTTACAGTAACATGAATCTGTCCTTTCAAGTAATATCCATTCCTAGAAAGTTTCATAATCAAAACAGCTTCATTAAGTTCTTTTCTTATCAACCAAGAAGACGTTCTTAAAAAAAAAGACTGTACAGTAATCTTTTCAACCAAATGACCACTAGAGAAATCAAAGTCTACTCTGCCTATTAATTCTGTCTAATAGCAAGCAATCACTTTTTTGTAAATGTTGGAAAATACCGAAAACATAAAAGGAAAGTCCATGTTCAGCTCCTCCATCAGCCTAAACATTATTATTATTATTATTTTTATTATTATTATTATTATTATTATTATTATTATTATTATTATTATTATTATTATTGCACTGGGGTCCACTTGCTGGAAATCAGCATGGGCCAGAAATCGGCCATTAGCTCCCCATGTGTAGTACTATTGTTTACAGATGGTCCATCCTGTCTCCCTACAGAAGCCAAGGAGTTCCCCCAGTTCCGGGGTTGCCAAGTGTTCCAATTCCATTACGCCAGAACAACTCGGCCAAATAAGGCGTTTGTTGGCCAGACTCGGGCAATCTACGAGGAAGTGCTCTGTACTTTCCTCCTCCTCGCCGCAAGCTTGGCAGGTGTCATCCGTTTGGATTCCTATTCGTTTGGCGTGTTGACTTAGAAGATTATGGTGCGTTAATACTGCCACCAATGTTCTAACGCCATTTCGGTTTTTTCCTACAAATTGTTTTGTCCTCATTTGATTAGGGTGAGGCCAAAGAGCTCGGCTTATCCTGCAGTCGTTCCTGTCATTCCAAGCCGAATCTGTCTCTTTCCAGAGGATTTCGTCTAGTTCCCTTTTTACCGTCGGCTGATCCAGCTCTCGCTAGCTCATCCGCTCTTTCGTTTCGCTCTACACCGCTGTGTCCAGAAACCCATGACAGTTTTACATTTACTCGGGTTGTTGCGGCTTTAAGAGTCTGCCTACAATCCTGCACCAGTTGTGAAACTACGCGGTTAGAGACAAGCGCCTTCAGTGCCGACTTACTGTCCGAGAGTATTTGTATTCTTCCATTATGGTTGTTTGTTGCCGCTTTTATTGCAAAGACTCCAGTTTATAACTTCGGTTGAGTTGCGGGTGATCTGGGAAAAAGATTCTGGCGCCGCTTCCCTCATCTGTTTTGGAACCATCGGTGTAGATCATAATCTCACTTCCAGATGTGAAATCCTGCACCGTTTTCCGCGCTTCTCTGGTCGGAGGCGTGGAAAACGGTGCCTAAACATTACTTCGACTTCAGCTGGGATGAGTTCGCAGCCTGCAGTTTGGTTTCTGTAAAAATGAGCTAAATTTTTCTAGGGGGCGTAAAACCATGATATATCCCGAGACGGTGCCACTTTTCTAGAAGGCGTGAGACCTCTTCTTCATTGTTCTTGCATTAAATTTCTAGAGTTAAGATCAAACATACTTTTTTCTGGGTACGAAGTTGAACACTATTTACAACAGTAGTGTCACACTCCCAGAGGCACTGGTCTACCAACTAAACAAGTCCTCTGTCACCTACTGAACCTAGCGACGAACTATTTGACACGTATGGTCGAGCTAAGCATCCTAATTTTTGCAATATGGGTCGCAGGAATCTACTCTCTAGCGTAAAGGGAAGCAGAGAAGTATTGCTAGACAAGACATTCCTTCGCTTTAAATGAAATTGGCATTGAATTTTAAGTGAAAAATTTCCTCAGAAACTTTAAATTTAAATCGAATCGAATTTTAACACGTCGTAAACGTCTCTTGGTCCAAAGTTTTAAAAAGCTAGTTCTTAAAAAAGATCAAGATTTTGAGGTCCTACATTCTTCGCAACAATCAGTTTACGTTACTAATCCATGGATTGCATTGTATGCATTGTCTGGCTAGACGCGTGACAAGGCTCACTAACATATTCAAAATAATCGTAGCTCTTGCCAAAATTCTAGCCCTAGTTTGGGCCACAAATTTTGAAGCATATTGCGTTTTTCATCAGCAGACAGCAACGTCAGATCAAGGTCGAAGCACAATGACTTCGGAGGAAAACTATTTTCTTAGCATAGAAAGGCAATTTTTGAATCACTTTCGAATTTCCCTCATCCCAAATCCTGAATTGCGGCGAATAAAATTTTCATCATCACATGTTTCATCCAATCAGGACAGCATTTTTAAAAAGTAAACTTTTTGATGAAAACAACTGACACGGAGAAAGGGAGCAATTATCACCCAAAATATGTAGGAAAGTCAAAAATAAAACTATAGCATACTTTTTACAGAACCAAAATCAGCGAAAACAAAAAGAAAAGTTTAAAAGTGTTGAACACGAAAAAATTATACAGAATGTGTTTTTCTCCCGGAATTTGAACGTCCAACGACTCTTAATTCTAGCCTTATTTGCAACAGTTCGCCGCACCACATGACCAAGATGTTTGACTTTTTGGGCCAATCAAACCTTCGAGACCTTCAAATGAAGATGCTGTCATCAGAGCTCCTGATCTTAGTTCCAACGGAAAATGCTCTTCTGAAAATAAGACACTGGATCGCTATGAGAAGAGATGACTCATGCGAAAGGTGAGAATCGTCGGAATGAAGATGAAAATTTTCTGGAATGGTCAGAAAAACATAAAAAAGATTTCGTGAAGAGTAAGTTAGTCTTAAAGGTGCTTTTCGACCAAATGGAGCACTACACACGAATGATCCTTAAAATGGCAACAAAGTGCTACCAAGAGACTAGCGATCATCTCAATCAAAGGAGTCATTATACAATGACCACACAAAGAGCAGCGAACAAGAGTTTTTGTTAGTTCTAAAGTTTAGAACCAAAACAAAGCGTTAAGACCAGTATCCCACTCAAGAGCAGAGAAAGATAAGCTTCTTTTTGAAGACAATGATAACGAAATTTTTGAGCAAGACGAGGGAAGGTAGGCACTACCAACTCATTCTGACACATCCTTGATAATTTGAATATTCCCATTAATAGAAAGACCAACTTTTAATTGCCTTACAAATCAAATGTTAGTAATATCCTAATTGCATTCTGAACAAAGCTGAGTTGGAAAGTAGCCTTAAAGGTGGCGTTTTGAAATTTGAACCTCAAAAGGTCCAAAGCTAAACAAGGTAAACTAGGTAAATAGTAAACGATCGACAAATGACATCCCCTTAAAATGCTTCTGTGAAAAACATAGAACATAAAAAAGGCGGATGATCTGCATGATAAGAAACCGTCAATGGACCAAGATAGTTGGGGGCACTTGAGGCCCGAAAGGGGCTGTAGTAGTAAGAAGTAAATATCTGCATGATGCGATAAAGAGCAGTTCTTTTCTCCAAATATGTAGAAACTTGCATAAGTCTACGTCCGCCCTATGTTTCTCACATCTGGTTCAGTTTTTCCTGATAACCCTAAGTTCCATTCCATGTTCCAAGAGCCAATTTGTCAACTCTGCTGCTGGAAATGCAAACCACAAATCGTCAAAAGTCTTGGATGGAAAACCGAATGTCAGAAATGCGGTGAAGAAGATTATAAAGATAGGATGCATGTGAGCGGGATATGGTGTTGATCCCGAAACTAAGACACGATTCAGGAACAGGAAAGTGTCGCGTGTTCATAAAAGTCCTTACTAAAGCAGACCTCCGCTGCAGCCCGCCGAGACGTATTGTTGAATAAACATCGGGTAACTTCTTGGGTAACTTGCAAAGGATATGAAAACTGAACTATTATTTTGCGCTAAGATCACTACAAAAGTTCGCTGGTAGGTATCCCGATCAGGCTGACCGAGCTTCATCAGCCGTGGGCAAACTACCGGCAAAGAATCAGTTTTGTGTAGTTCTCTAGTGTGTAGATGACACTAAACTAAACTAAACTCCCAGACGAGTCAGGCGCTGCGTACAAAAATAAATTGAATATCAACGGAGGACTTAGCATTTTGCGTTTCTTCTTGCTGTAGCCATCTGCGTCTGTACTGCCTGGTGGTAGCTTTAGCCTAACAGAGCTCGGCTTTTTGAAGGACGCTGTCTTGAGTACAATGGGTCATGATTTTTGGGGATTTCAATGAAGAGAGCTATTGAAGGATTTGTAGCAATGCCAAGCGGGAAAATAAAAGGAGATAGCAATAAGGAAGTGGCAATTAATGGTTATCCTGGAAATAGCAGTCAGCAAGGGTTGAGCAATGGCGAAATCCCCTTTTTCGACTATTTGCTGGCTGTGACCCTGTAACCACTTGGGCCCATAGACCCTTCCGGACGAAATACTCGGCCGGTCCTTCTAATTCCAAACATCTGCAGTCGAAACGATCAAGGCAATTTATTGATCAGTGATAATCAATACATACGTCCGTGACAGTGATCTGGTACGCTCACAAAGTAAGCGGTTGGTCTTCATACCCCATAGGAGTGTTACAAAAGGAACACAGAGAAGTTATCAAGAAGTTTATTACACCGACGAAACAGTCTTTTACTATAAACTACTACCAAAAAGCGCTAGCTTCATTGGGTAAAATTGCGTCGAATTAAACACATGATCAGCTGAAAGAAACATATAAAAAAATGGATCCTAGCTCTTTGTGGATGTACTGGCAGGTTACGGCAGTGGAGGCTAACTTTGTTCGCAGTGGCTCTGAGAAACACTCAAACTAAACACAAAAAAAAACTAAAATTTAGCTATCATGTTGATTCTTTACCTTGATTGGGATTTTACTTGGATCACGGGCTATATTTTCAGTCTTAGTTTTTCAACCAGCACGTTCCATCTTGAAACAAAGAAAGCATTCCCATCGTACTCTACTGTTATATTACAATGACTCAGCCATGACATTCTTATAAAAAGGATTTAGAGAAGGGAAACATGAATGGTTTTATCTTTTTCACCAAATATCTAAATATATCCTTCCAATGGATCAAGGAGGCATAGAATGGTTAAAGATAAGCTTTCACAGAACGTACGTTAGCTTGATTTTTGAAAAGTCCGCAGATGGTCATGGTCTTTTGGTCTCCATATCAAAGATACTCTGCATCCAAGTTTGCTTAGACTGCTATCTAATTGGCTGGATAAATTTTGGCTTCTTCTTTAGCGTTACGGTCACTAATTTAAGACGATCAAAATAACATGACATCGTTGAAAATCTACAAGTAATACGACTGAAAACTCTTGCCAGTGAAGCTGATGAGGTGAACAACAACTATGTCGAAGATTGAAAAACCAATGAAGAGCTATATGAAGACCATATTATTGCTGTTTCGGAAAATAACAATCAATGTGAACAAAGATTTGTACAGTCAAAGTCATGAGCTTTCTATCTGAACTTCATACACCAATCCAAAAGTACTTTGGATGGTGTTCTTCCGTACATCAAGCACAACTCTACCCCAACACCTACGAGACTTTTTTGGATCAAGAAATCGAAGAATACTCCTACTAAGTCTACATTACCATCTTATAAAGCAAAATTTATGACTGAAATGCAACTACGATCCATCCAATGTGAAAATCTATAAATTTTTCCAGGTAACTTTTACTACAGGCAAAGCGTAATAACAATACAAAAATTATACTTCGAAGAAACTTTGAAAGTTCCCAGAATCGTATATTTTTTAAAAATTCCAAACAGTTTTTATTTCCTTTCTCAATGTTTTATTTTAATCAAGAATACTCGCTTAACACGCTTCAATCACAACGTAGGATCCTACTCATGCAGCTGTAAATCAACTTTTACTTTTTCTGTCTCTTTCTAACGGAGCCCCGTTGAGAGTGTTATTGCTATTTAGTTATTGCGATATACTTTATGCTATCTTCAATTTGATTCTTGTGTTCATTATTCATTATCATATAATTTCTTCTTTTCATTAATGGCATGTAACAATTTTCGTGCTATTCAGTGCGATTCACTTCGAGAACAATACACGCTTTGTTGACTTGAGAGACAGTTTTGTTTTGCTTTGATTTGACTTAGGGACCTTCTTTTGTGCTCTGAACATAAACCTTTACCCCGAATGTGATGTATAAGATAGGTTCTACTACAATTAAATAAAGTAGAACTATATATTCTACTATAATTGCCATGCCAAATACCATTCATGCGTTGATGAAATTTTTAATAATTTTGGAAGAAGATAGAAATTATTCCAAAACTCACACAGAAAATATTTAAAATTTTTAAAAATTTCAACACCTTAAACTTCAACTACCTATTTTTTAATAATTATAGAACTATAATAATTATAATTATATATTTTATAAGTCCCTCTAAAACATTTAGTGAATATTTCTGAAAATCTATGAATTATTTTATCTCGTCTTTGGTAAATTTTGAATACGCCTAAATATGCCTAGCTCCGAGCAGAGGCCGACACATTGGCTGCATTTATCTATCCAACAGATATCGGAGCTTTTTCAACGTTTCAAAGTCCACATGCTAGTCTGCAACTTTCAATCGCGCAAACACGTGAGGTGAGCACATTCCGTCGTTCAGTAGTATTCAGCCAGTCCATTTTCATGTGAATTCGGCTCATGTGCTTGCTCCTCCGTACTCAACGAAAACGATAGTTTCCTGCCGGCGGGCGCGACTGTTCTCTTTCTCTATTGTCCGCGAAAGCACAGCTAACTTCGCGAATCTCCACCTGGTCGTCTCTGCAGAGCTCCCCGGTCGGCACTCGGCATGCAAGAAAGCATTTCACTCTCGCCTAGTTCAAAACTATGGGCACCAGCCACTACCAGCTATTTCATAACTGACCAAGTCTCGATCTTATGTAACTTTGTGCAATATCTGCGGCAGGAATTCAACCACTACCTTGGCGAATATTGAATAGATAGATTGGCTCGAATGGCGACTCGCTGCGCGGCTCCCCCGTGAATATGGGCTCAATTGTCAAGTATTAACGTTTAATTGTTAGATTCACATATGGTCAGTTTGAGGCGTATGAGTATGAGTGAATGTATGCAAGGGCGAAGACGTCGCTGTCGAAGGTAGACGAAACTTTCAGGCTTTCGGCTTGCGTTCATTCAATTGGTCATCACTTTTTCACCTCTATTTGGGACCAAATTATAACCGATGAAAACTATCTATAAGACAGATACAAGTTCGTTGCAATGGTCTGATCCATCTATTGAATGATAGTTACCTGAGTAGTATTTTGCAATGCGGCAGACATGCTTGTGAATGACTGACCCAGCACCAGCAAACCAGCATTTGTTGCGTTAGTCCTGCGGGGAGGGGATCAAAAAATTGTGCATGAGCATTGCCAAATTTGCGATCGACTGGAGGAGGTGGAGTCGTAGCCATAATGATGGCGTTCTATTGCATAAATACATTGATAAAGTGATTATTCATGTTGAAAGATAAAGTATTGGGAACGCTCGTCTTGGTTCATGCCGAAAGTAGGTCATAAGATTAGGCTAATTCACTTATTGGCAATGAAATACGGCAAAGGTGTAATGAAAATGCAATGCAATTGGTAGCCTTGTATGGAAGTTTCAGTTGCACTTTGGATTACTATTTGGGGGATATTAGGTGTGTGTTTGGTAATGAGCCGTACAAGAAGCAAACACTTGATACGATGTTCATGCAAGGGCCGAAACCACGAGCAAAAATGCTGAGTAAAGTGGGTATTTAGCTCATTGCATATGCAGGACTACAACCGAGTAAAGTATTGTCATTTTAGGGGGCTTGGCTCTGCAGACTTCTTTTTTACGCTTTCGTGCCGAAGAAGAGCGCTGCAGGCTATAGCGGTGACGGACATGCGAGCACGTGTAATTTATCGTCGACATTTATCAACGAATATGGTTCCTACCACATCCAGCAGGATATATGTATCTTCCATCAATTACATATCTATCTCGAAAGTATATCTATCTCAAGCATATCACATCGTAAGCACAAAACAGCAAGAACACCACTGGACGTCGTCAGACAGAAAGGGATAGCGTAAGCTATTATAAATTTCCATTTGTGTTGCGTTTTAAGTCCAGTGCCCTTCCCTACCCACTTAAAGACGCAAGTAGCCAACGGACTTACTCTTGTGAAGAAAAAGCAGAAATGCTTGCTGATAAATTTTATAATTACCATAAAATCTCAAACAAAAGGCGCAATGATATCATAGAAACGATGATAAATAACTCTGTGCAAAGTATATCTAACACATGCAACTTGCCCCCCGACGCCTACATCAAGACCAGAGAAATAGTTAGGCAAATTAAAAAACTTAAGAATCGCACAGCTCCCGGGATCGATGGAATTCCTAATTATGTGATGAAAAATCTGCCAAAGAAATGGATTGTGCTCACTTGCCTCTTATTTAATGCTTGCCTCAAACTATCTTATTTTCCACTCGCCTGGAAACAGAGCTGTTGTAGTACCACTGCTAAAGCCTGGGAAGAATCCCCATGAGCCAGAAAGCTATAGGCCAATAAGCCTTTTGCCAGCCTTTGGTAAACTATTCGAAAAGCTAATTCTCAAAAGACTCACAGACTTCGTGGAAAATGCCAAAATACTTCTTAACTTTCAGTTCGGTTTCAGACACGGCTATTCAACGGAGCACTAGCTGTATTGCGTCTCAAACGACATTAAGACAGCTCTAATAGGAAAGCAATCAGTTGGAATGGTTCCCATCGATATTGAGAAAGCTTTCGATAGAGTCTTGCATGGAGGTTTACTTTATAAGCTCCAAGAGTACAAAACTCCAGCATACATACGTTATTTGATAGCTTCCTACCTCGAAGACAAATCATTTAAGGTAAAGGTCCGAGATAGCACCTCTACTGTAAGAAGCATCCCTGTTGGTGTTCCCCAAGGCTCATGTCTGAGCCCTACCCTTTTCAATATCTATACCTCCGATCTCCGATGTATTCAATCCGAGCACTGACAAATAGCTGCCTTTGCGGACGATACCTGTTTTTATACTTCAGGAATTCACCCAAGTACAATAACTGCTAACTTAGAGAAAATGCTTGAAAAAGTATATCAGTTCCTCTTCAGGTGGAAAATAAGCATCAATATTGACAAAATTAAGGCAATATTTCTCACTTAAAAATGTAAACGTTCCTTGCTGCCTAATCGACCGATTAACTTTTTAGGACATACATACACATACCATGGTCCAAAAATCTGGAGTACCTTGGGCTAACGACAAGAAACTCATGTTCAAAGACCACATTGAACGAATAAGCATTAAAGCATTTAATTCTGTACTTCAACTGTATCCACTACTCAACAGACGGTCCCAACCGAACACAAAGAATAAGATGATAATTTTAAAAATTATAATTCAGCCTATTATATTATACGGAGCGCCTACTTGGAGCCAATGCGTAAAATATTTGAATCAAAGCTTCAAGTCACCCAAAACAGATATTTAAAAATGGCGCTAAATAAGCCTTTTTATCTCTCATCACGCAAATTTTACGAGCTTGCTAATATTAGCCCTATCAATAATCTCGCGCTGTCACGCAGAGATAATCTACTAGCTAAGGTAAAACATGGTTCAAATCCATACATTCAAGTACTCAGGATTTAAATTAATAGATTAATCTGAGAGATCATGCGTCCTCAAACGAGTATTGATAGTTATCATTAAGATCCAAAATAGTATGTAAATAGGTACCCATGCCAAATGTCATTGTTCAAAGATGACTCAATTGAAACCAAACAGAAAAGATACAAGAGATTTCGGAGGCTCCTTTTTTGTCCTTCCTGCTTATGTTGAATGAACGTATGATATAATACCAATGTATCAACTTTGAACATTGAGCTCTGGAGAACTAGAAAAAGTTGCCTTACCTATGTAGACAAAAAAGTGTCCAGGTCCTAATTATATATGAGCTGTGGTACAGTGGATGGTCAGCTTCTTACTTGTTGTCAATATGCTGGTTACTTACTTCCGTAAGTTCTTGCTGGTTACTACAGTACCACTCAGAGTATTGTAAGGTGTCAAAACTCGTGTTGATCGCAACAGGTAAAGAAAAATTATAGGCAGCCTATAATTTTTCTGCCAAACCCCGGTGACGCCACTCATGCTACTATGTGCTACTATGAACATGTATCTATGAAAGTTTGGTTTCAGAGTAGGTCACTTTACCATTGATTTAGTCTAAGAAGTGCAGAACCGGATTCAAAATGCAAGAGTACAGAGCAGTTGCACCCAATGGGTTGTCTTGTGCGCCTGATGGGACTTTGAAATCTATGAGAAAATATCCCCGAAGCGGTGCAAAGGGGTTTCGGACAGCCAGAATATCAGATGCGGATTCTGCAGGAATTTCTTTTGGGCTGAGTAGAGGTAGCCCATGGATGATAGTTACAACAAATGTCACTCAGGACGCTATTCTTCATCCTTATCGATGGAACACCTTTTATGGCCTGTTACCTCTATGCCTAATATGCCTAATAAGAATTGAACCACAGCAAGAGTAACGCATATTCAGGTTTGTGAACGGAGTTTGTCGAGTCACTGGACAGCCAGTCAAACATGCCCAAATTGTACCAGCTGCATTAGTTCGAATATTTAGGTATACCTCGAGGGGTAAGTTTTGCACTGGAAAAGTTAAAATGGTTATCCTAAGAAAGATGTCCGTTTTCAAATTATATAATCCTATCGAAAATAATACTGAATTGCTGTGCTATCGATACGGCCTCCAAGATCTGTTTTTGACCAGGTTTTCGATTTTTTCCAAATTACCAATACGAATACGAATTAAAGATTTCGGTCCCCAAAATTCACGGTTAATACAAGAAAAGATTTTTATATCAGTTGCTCATTTTGCCTCTGCAAAACATGGAGTAGCTGGATGTTGACCTCTAAAATGGACAGCAGGCTGTCTCCTGTCAGTCAGCAAAATGCTAAGAATGGTTGTCAAATGGATTCGCGCGGCATATTATATTGGAGTAGTCTTGACAGTTCAGACTAAAAAATATACATAACTATCAAGAGGTGTCAATATAGATCCCTTTCTCTTCTTCGCTCCTTTCTCGTGAGACAAGGTATTCCTTTGAATTAAAGGCACGTCTTGGTGGAGGAATATAACTCCTTGTCCAAAAAGTTTCTGGCAAGCTATATACCATGGCTAGGTTTTATGAGTGACAATGTAAGTTTTTGGTTGATTATCCAGTAGGACTGCGTCAGGGATTTATATTTCAAGTTTCATTGATTTTAAAATTCATTTCATCAAAAACCTGCAAATTTAGCCGTGAAACGTCAAGACATTTGTTAAAAGAATTGCAAATGCAGGTATAGCGTCAGCATTTTATGTACTTACATATCAGAGTTTATCAGGTCACTCTCACCGGTTCCTCGAGAATGCATGAATGAGGACCAAAGATCGTTGTAGACGTTTCAAAGAAGGCGTTTCAAAAAATTAAATTTGTTTAAAAATAAATATCGAATTGTCTTGGGTGGGTGCCAAAATTATATCCGTTTTTCCATATGGACTTTCTTTGAAGTGTAAATCATCAATCCTTGATCCTATTTTGGCAGCAGATACCATTTTGGAAATCCCTTTATTGTGACTATAAAACGAAATCAACGTTTTCATTATAGTTTTAAGCATAGTTATAAGACACACATGGAACCTAAGTGCTTATGAGACATTGTTCATTATATGAAGATGATCCAGTTTGACTTTGCGTAGATGAGGCTCATCGGGATATGAGCAGAATCAATGGAGAGATTCGGAAGATTTGTTATAGAGACCGACAGTATGAGGACCAGCACAACCCAAGGATGTGACAAATTTTTGTGTATCGGAGGCTATACAAATGGATGAAGAGATGACAAATCGGAGAGTATCCAAGTCCAGAGAACTAGTATAGAGAGAAGGTTTCATTTGCTAGGATATGTAGTAAAGTAAACCTGCATGCTTGCGTATCCCGAAATTTTTTTAAAAAGAAATGCGGACGAAAGAATGTCCTACTGTGTTTCGCATTTCGCTTGTTCAAGTAACGAACGATTTTTCCGACGAAAGGGCACCAAAGATGTAGAATAAGACCTGTCCAGCAACGTGACCAGTTTACCCCCCACTCACCGCCAAAATTTTCTACACTGGAGCATCTGTTGGTCTTGCCATTTTTTCCTCACATATAACCGGGAACAACGGCAACGGAGAGTTTGGAAAGGAGGAGAATCACCAGGAGGAGGTGTATTATCCACTTCAAAACCAGGCATACATCCCAGGAGATATGGCCTGTTTGGTGGGATTTTCGATGAGTCATTGATTGGGAACTTCTGGAGCAAAATCAAACCCATAATCCGGGCTTTTATTGTCAACAAATAAAGTGGCTTCAACCAGCAAAACTTGATAAGTGTCTCCTGCATTATTTTTCGTCGAATAGTGATATTTCGTTACATTCAAATTTTTGACCGACGGGGAAAGAAACATTGTTTATTTTTGTCTACAAACAATGTTCCGTCGTACCTTCTATGTTTCCTAGTGTCGCATGCAGACGCGCTTCAGTGGTATGCCATCTTGGGTATGTGGTTTCATGCTTATATTTCACCTTGGCGACGCGAGATTGCAGACAGCTGCAGTACTCCACGACAAATTAACGAAGATTGGCTGAGAACGTTTAACGTCATATCCTCCCGATTTTGTTCCTATAGATTATATCTAGTTTTGGTCCCTAGCAAACTACCTGTACGGAAGGGCATAACACAATGAAGGATCTTCGCATGGAACTAGCAAATTTTTCAAGGCAAGGGGTATGATTTCTACGTGAGCAGGATACAGTAATTTCCAGAACATTGGACAAAAGTCAGGGATAATAATTGTGATTTTATATTAAGTTTAAATAAATAAATTAGATTGAAAATATAACTTTTAATTAGAAACCGAAAAAAACTTTTGAACACACGCAATATTTTATCTATCCTCATTTAGGCAGGAGTAGCGCAATCGAGGAACATATCAAGTCGAAGCCGTCAAGGATAACTCTTGATCACGAAACAACTAACCTTGAAAAATCCACACGGAATATTTCTTCATTGAATACATAGTTTTCAATAAACATATTGAATACAGCGAATAAGAGGGACGGAATTCCTTAGAGACCGATACGAAATACTCAATATATTTCGTGCAAACATAATAATATTGTTCATGATCGGGATATTGTCCAGGAAGCCAATTTACTTACTGACGCGAAAGAATAATTAAACATTGGAACTAGAGAAGCTAAAAAAAGTGATCAATAGAGCTTCAAGGATGATACATTACTTAAACTCCAAGCGGGGTTGGCAAGAACAATTCGATCGGAAATGTGAAATTATAGAAATTAGGCCAAAAAACGGGCATAAGAAAAGAAGCTCCCCATTTTATTAGATCAGAAACACCGAGATGGATCCTTTTATCATTCAATTGCAAGAAGCGCTTCACTAGCTAGAGTCACTAGTCCAAGGACTTGTTTCGAAATTACAACTAATCAGGAAGAATCAAGAACTCGAAACGACATATTGATGGAGGAAGTCCAATACATATCCGCATTCATTGGGCAATGCGAAGTTGGAAAAAATATCTTCATTAACAACGTAGCATTTTCCTTGAGTCAAAATAAAACGAGGAAAACAGAACGGATGTAGTTCGAGCAAGATTTCAGGGAAAATTCCAGGGCAAGCAAGCGAGTCGATCAGCAGCATAAAGGAAGTAGCAATCAGAACAAAGCAAAGAAACAATTTAAAGTTCGATACCGACCTGATTTCAAACCGGCTCAAATTTATAAGGAAATTACCATTTCCAAGGAGCAAATTATGTACGGAAACATAAAAATACCATCTTATTTTGTGTAGGTACAGAACCGTCTTAAACAAGAAAGTCTGATTTTTGAAATATTCTTCACATACTCAACGGAACGGTCTGAAAGGTCTGAATGCCTGAAAGTTATATGAAAAAAGGACCAATGTTACTCTTTGCCAAATTTTCTACGCATCTTCAAAAAAATTCTTTCTTTAGCGCGGCTTAAAGACCGGCTATCTCATATGAAGATCTTGTTTGGAACAGAACAAATTCTTACGATCAGGCGTTTTAGAACTTCAAGGTAGAATACTCCTGGAACAGTCGGCTCTGCGAAACGAAATTGTCGATGCGTGATTCCTTTAGCATCGAAGGATGTGATGAGCAATGTCTTCCTTTTTGACTTGAACTTATAGGCTTTGATCAAATGACCCTAGTGAAGAGCCTTCGAGTAGTTGTCTGTTACTAGTTGGGTCTCACTAAAAGCATCATATTTTATCGCTAGGAATGATATTCAATAACAAGTGGATATCGGCTGCTTCAGCTGAATTCTCGGACACTTGAAATCGTTGCTCCTTTTGGTCCCCTATCAGAGAACACATACCAATTTTGGCAAACCTGGTCAGTAGACTTATATAAACGTTAATGATGTTCTGCGCTGAACGTATCGCTATTCCTATCCTACTCGCAAAACATGGAATACCCGTACGTTGGAAGTGGTCATCCAGACAAAGTATTATTAGGATTCCAGACAAAGTACTATTAGACAAAGTATTATTAGAATTGAACATCCTGCAAACAAAGAGGATTCCTCCAGTAAGAATGTTCGTTGTCGGGGATGCATTGATAGAGTCGAAATTGGTAGTTAAGTACCTGGGCTTGCTGATAAACTCTAAGCTGAATTTCTTGGGGAAAATTTGGTCGTGGAAAGGATCTCGGCATTGAGTCAATTAGTGACCAATATTGGTGGATAAATTCCAACAAAAGGCGACCCTTGACGAGTGTCGTACAATTCACGCTAGTATATAGAGCGGAGGTATGGAACAAAGCTCTGATCTGCAAAAAAAAACATCATTAATGACAGCGATAGACCAGGAGTACTACGAATTGCATCAGCATACCGGACACTCTCAGAGTAAACGGTTTTGGCAATCGTGGGAGCTGTACCCATTGCTAACCTTGCCAGAAAGCGATAAAGGATCTACCCTGGAAGACACGAGGGTAAAATGAATTGAACGCCAGCGATTGAAACATAACGCACTCTCGACGAGTGCAACAATCTTAAGAGCGTGAGCCAAAAGGAACATTGATCACTTGGCTCATCAAAAATTTGAGATTGTGGCTCCGTCGGAAGCGTGACAAGACTGACTTCCAGCTGACTCACCCATTGATCGGAACGGCTGCTTTCAGACTTGCCTGCATAGGATTCATAAGTAGCGGTCTCCAGGTTTCATATTTTGCAATGAAGAGAAAATTGACGTCTGTCAGACTTCTTTTCGCGCAGAATACAAGAAAGACTGCCCGGTGATCTTGGCAAAAAAGTGGGAGAACTCCGTCCGGATAGGCTTATGGAATGAATTTTAACATCCGGTGATTAATCCACCAGATGGTATATTGATACCATCAATATGCAATATTAATAATAAAAAATAGGTTGGCTGGAGGCATCGAGACTGGAGAGATCTCTTCTCTCTTAATCCTTCTCCTTCATCCTCTCCAACGAGAGAAGGAACACCATTCGACGTAGAATAGAAAAGCCTAGCCTGAGGTAATGTGTCAAACTTTTACAGGCGAGGTACTCTGGCAGGCAAGGCAGGTTTTGGGGAGGTATTTCACAGTCCAATAGGCTTTATGCCACTGGGAGCGCGACAACGAACGCGTAAACCAACTTCACCTCCATACAAAAAAAAACATTAATATGCCGCTTGATTTGAAGGAACTTTAAACAGACGGTAGATATGTCGAGATAAATGTAGGAAAACTCGTTAACTTTGCAATAAAGTGTTTTCTAATTTTTAGATTTACTGGTCTTCTAAATATTAATGATTGCATATTCTTGCAACAGATGGCGTTATAACAGTTCTCGCACTGCTGTTGTTATTCACAAATATGATATAGTTGTCAATAATGGTTCAACAGTTGACGGTTTGATCCTGTAAATTATGCGATTTGATTGGTGTTTGAATGTTGAACAAAAAATTTAGACTGGGAGTACAAATTGTGAATTGGTGCCTCATTTTATTGTTTCCCTCAATTTATTAATTGTTCGCAATACTTTATGTACTCACGTTTATATTTTTAGGCAATTCTATACTACTCGTTTATTTGGCAAAGGATTTTACTGCTTCGAAATAGCAAGAAAACTATTTTTGAAATTATTTCCTGAGGCACGAACACTATGGGTTCCTTAAATTCTTTCAGAGCAACAGCAGGGAGAACAGAGGAACTGAATCATACCATTTGGAGAGTAAAAGACAATAGTGCACCAAAATACAACAGGATACTTAGGATCTTAGAACTTACAGGGGGAAGGTTCTATGCTGATTCGGGTGGGTGATTCTCTCTGTCGTCGGTGGCAAAGAAATTATGAGCCATGCTTGGAGATTGGTTCTATCCTTCCAAAAGGAGCAATCAAAATCACGGACTTCCGAAATCAGTGCGGAAACAATCCTCTTAGGTACCTTAACTACAACGCAAGAAAGGCTTGAAAGCATGCTCAAAAACTGAAACCCGACACTATGGTCTGGAAAGCGTTGATGGTATCCAAATTCATTGTTGTGAAATGAAAGCAGACTTATTAGCTGATAAGTACTACGAGTATAACAATATCTTCCATTGAATGAACAACAACGTGAGAGAAATGATGAGAGTTAAATCCTTGCAAATCGTAGGAAACACCGCCATAACCCGGAGTTTTTTTTATAAGGAATTGTGAAGCCCTGTCAAAACCAAATATAGCAACCAAAAATCTTCCGGAATATGAAGCAAATTAACAAAGGAATAGTGTTCATTTGCCTCATAGCCAACTCAACTGCTGAAAGCATGTCAGCTTAATACCTATCGTTAAGACTCTAAAAGATTCACGAGGTGCTAACAATTACTGGCCTATAAGTCTCTTCCCGATGCTTGATAAAGTATTTGAGACGGTTGTCTTGCAAAGGCGGACTGATTCAGTTGAAAACAATAACATCCTCCCTAAGTTCTAGCTTTGCCTCAGGCATGGATACTTATCAGAGCACCAGCGATTAAGTATCTCCAAAGGCACGAGAACTGTGCTGAATACAAAATAATCAGTGGACTTGCTGATGATCGATATTAAAAAATCCATTGATACCGTTTTGCTGGGCGGTCTGCTTTATAAGCTCACAGAAAGGGATATACAACAACACTTGCTCAATCTGATTTTATCTTTTGTGGAGATAAAGATGGAGATGGAGTATGCCACGTTGAAGTTAGAGATTCAACAACAACTACGAAAACGCAGACTGCAGGTGTTCCGCAAGGCTCGTATCTATGTCCCAGATCTCTCATACGTGCAAAATTACAATATTTGGTTTCTATTAGTAAGCCGGATCAAATGCGAAATAATACAGATTCTTTTTAAAAAAATTTCAAGTAACTATGGTTAATTTTGCATGTTTTTTATTTTTTGGTGAAACATGGTTTTCAAATGTATTTCCTTAAATTTAAATTTTATTTTAATTTAATTTAATTTTTTTTGTTTTGAATAAAATTGTGCGTTTAGGAGTTACGTGTCCTTTGAGGTAATGAAATTTACAACGAATATTGATGTCAAATCACTCCTTTCATCAGCTCTTTCTCATGCGTATGCCAATAATTGGATAACTTGCACCGGAAGATCATAATTGTATGCCTTTGGCTATAATAGTCATTTATTACACATCCGAAACACTCAATCTTGTCTATGATAAAATTTTCAAGCTTCGTTTACTTCATTCATCAAAATCGGTAGATTGATATCTAATGGCCGCCAGTGACCACCATAGGTAAACAAAAAATTTTGCTGAAGAGATAATTTGCCTCGTTTTATGCAGTGGATACTATTGTCAAGTTTGAAAATTCGACATTGATTGAGTTGGTCTCGTGATTGCTTCAATCCCTAGCCCCTAAACTATTCAGCGGACAAACATTGTCGCGGCTAACGTTCAAAACTTGACCTGAAAAGCGCCTGAGCGCAGTGTAAAAATACATTGCGAAATTTTCCTAAGCTATTACGCCAACACCGTGAAAGCAGAAAGCCAAGACATTGATAAATTCGCCAAACATAAACGAGGAAGTTACCGCGAAACGGAGTCTTAGCGCCTTGCATCAGATCTTCGACCAGGTGTAGAAAAACACCTTTGATATCTGCATTTGGAAAATTCGCGATGACCTTTGTAAATGGAGCTGAGTTTGCTCATGCAGCGACTTATCGATAAATATGGTTGCAACAATAGATTTATTTCATCAAGTTGAGCTTTCAGTGTCTTGCGCGTAGCGCAATTGTATGCGGCAATAAATATAATTATTACTCTTTCTGCACAACACAATTTGCAATAAAAGTTTTGCCGGTGATTACACATCACTTAATTGTTTGTTCTCGCGCTGCTAGTGTTGCTTTGTTGGACACTAGTCAAACGTTTGTAGTTTAGCTGAAGATGAAAGGGACACCCAGCAAACCCTGGCAACAATGGGTCCTTTTTTATTTGCGGGCGATAATTCCGATATCAATCCGCAGTTGGATATCTCAATACCGAAAACGTCCTTCCTCCTAAGCCTAACTCCCGATAAGGGACTCAATTTCTTAGACCAACCTTTTTCCTTGAGATAAAAGTGCGGGTCTCTTGCCACGAGAGAAAGGATCGTCCATCAATAATGTTGACGCGTTTGAAGGTGATAGTAACATTTTGGCGCCACATTTGAATAAAACTAATAACTCATGGTCTGCAACGAACTAATAACTTTAGTACTGAAACCCAACTCGGCTAATTTCGACGAAGGCGTCGCTATCGTTAAAGAAGGAAAAGAAAAACAATTTGTCATATTTACATCACACACGTAATTAAAATGAAGACAACGTAGCAGTAACGCAACAATTAATTTTTACACCTGCTACGTCTTGTATACGAACGACTTTATTGAAGTCAAGGACAGCGAAGTTGCTACGAATTGAGGAGGAACCCCAATCAGCGTTGCATTGTGTCGCTTCCATTTCTCAATTTCCCAACACCGTATAAAACCATCCGCTCAAGACATTTGCCAAGATTTTGTCATATCAAAGTCAACCGTTACCATTGCAATACGATGCAAACATTGCGGAGAGTCCATTAATTAAAGTAAAATCTTAGCCAGTTCGATGGAAATAGAGAAGAAGACAAGAAAATGGTCTATGGAGGACTGACTTTTAATGCTCGACTCTGGGAAGCATGCGACGAAATTCAAGGTGTGCAGAAAATTTGCAATTTTCGTCGGTGGACATAAACAAAACGGATAACAATAGATAAAAATGTATCTTTTATTGGGCACGCTTTAGCCGATGCGTGGTCAGATTTTGTAATGGCGCTCGAATGCAACATTGTTTGTTGTTGCGACAAATTCGATGCGACTAATGTGCACTAAGCTAATTTGGACTCATGCAACCAAACGATAGTTAAAATTTTTACTTTGTTTTCCAAAAATTTCATCTCATTCATTTCGCGGTAGCTTATGAAATTGAAAAAGATAGAGAAATTTTTTAACGCAGCACGAACTACTTTTTATTGGAGTTGGTCACTCATTGCAATAAAGTCCCATAAAATACGTTTTGAACTTGTCCAAATCTCCAATCAACATATTGTTGCTAGTTAAGATAATTTCTAACCCTAAACTTTTCAGTTCTGCTTACCTCTAGATCACATTGATGTTGTTTGAATTCTAACCAATAAATTTCCTCTCTGAGATGGAACCAAGGAACGTTTTTTACATACTTCCAAAGACTCTTTGACTCATTAAGCAGATGTTATAGCAAGTTAGTTATTAAGCAGATGTTATAGCAAAGAGCAGATGTTAAAGCAAGATCAAGATCAGCTGACTATAATACAGCTTGAATAAAAAGGATACAAGTGCCACTAATCACCGTAAAAAGCGATCTAAGCCAGTCGAAATACCCGCTTCAAAGAAATAGATATGACTCAGAATGATAAGAACAACATCGATAGAATACGTTGAACAGGATATACCGAACTTTTTTCCCTCATCCTAACAAAATAACATATAGTCGAGAGGTTTTACGTGGACACCTGCCTGTATGGCTTAATTCCACGGTCGCCATAGACGGGGTTAAAACAATGTGTCAACCACCACCCCAAAATCTGTAACAAGTTTCAGTCCCAATTTAGTCACATCTTTATGGATTGGATGAATGTTCACCGTATTCTCTAGCCTTCGAAGCCACAACCGCCATCTTTCAGCCAAGGATGGGCTCCTTAACGTATGGGGGGCTGACAGTAACCTGACATGGGCGTCCCCCCACCTCGTGGTTCAGATAAACCTCTGATCAGGTTGCGCTTTTCTACAGTCCGAGAAAAACACACCGAGAAAGACACACAGAACTGATGGCCCTTCCTCACTTCCTCGGGTACGTGGGGAGGCACTCCCTAAAAACTGAATGGAATAAGCCGAAGCCTAAACCATCAGCCCCCTGGCGTCACCCGGAGTCCTATGGCACAAGTTTGTAGGGTACTAGGTGTAGGTATACTAGTCTTGCATCCACCCCATCGACATAGTTGGTGTGCGAGCTTTTAACCGGCGAACAACAATCAACATTACTTTGTTTACATGCAAGAGAACATTTAGTTCGTCATATTCAGTTTTACTAGTCGTCTGCCAGTTTGCAGCAATTCACTACAGATTCCGTCAATTTGCATAATTTTACTTACATCATTCACTTACACATCTGTCTACATTCAGTTCCTCGATTTTCCAATAAACTTCTTTATTCTTCAAATCATCCCCGCAGCTATCATCAGTTCGGCTTTTCTCAACTTTCCTTGGGAACGCCCCACGTTCCTAACCATTTAGAACCCCTTTTATTGACGTCATCAGTACTGGTTTCAGTCCGTCCTCCCCTGAGTGAAATAGACTATTTCGATTCACCTTTCATCCATCATCTTCCTTACTTCAAGTCAATCAGTCAACAAGTCAACAGTTACTTCTTCAGTTACTCCTTACTTCAAGTCAACAGTTCTTCAGTTCAACGAGCAGCGGTCAGACTACATCCGCTTTCCCTCGGTACACATCACGTGGCAAAGGTGGCGTTTTCAGTACTTGCTTCTATTAATCCTTCCTAACTGCCATCTACCACTCCTCCCTTCGCCCCGCATTACATCTCGTCCCACCATTTAGCGACATCTCCTTCGATACATCCCGTTCATCAACTTTCCAACTTGGACTTGTGCGACATATATATCGTCCACCGGTTTCTCTGTCGGCTTAATATCTTTTCAAAAAGTTCACACAATAAGAGACCAAACGTATAAAACGACTGAACTCCACATCAAATCCAACTTTCGGCTTTATTTCTTTTTTGGACAATATAGACTCCTCCCATCTTCCCGCCGACTTTACTCAGGCTTGGGACGGTCATGATGGAGTCACAGAGCGAACTCACACCAAGGCTTGGTTTGCCACCAGCAACAGTAAAAAGCGAACAAAGCCAGTCAAAAAAACCCTCTTTAGGAAATAGGCATGACTCAAAACGGCAAAAACAACACCGATAGGATACACTGAACTATTTTGCCTTAACCTGACTAAATGAAAAAATAGCTCCTAGAAAATACACAATTAGCGTAAAAACACTGGTGGTAATACTTCAAACCTACTTTCTCACAGTCAAAAACGCTAAATGTCAGGCTTGTGACTCGAAAGAGGAATGAATGGAACACGCCAAATGTCAGGCTTGTAACTCGGAAGAGGAGCGAATGAAACATTTCCCTCAAGATCATCCCAGTCCGGCAAACAAACGCTTCACATGACTTAAGAATACTGACAAAACAGAATCGGAACACTTGACCAGCTCAGAGCTAGTTGATCTTCTTCGTGACGGCAGGACGACACTATGTATCTATAACAAGATTATTAAACGCAGGGAGCTAAGAACCGATGCTGGCTTTTGCTTTTTTTGCATCAGTGGACCCCGAGTAAATAATAATAACAACATACGAGGGTGTTCAAATATAACACGGAATGCCGTAAAACACAATTTTATTATTACAATTTATTATTACAATTTTTCAATAGTTTTGCTAGGTAGTTTCCCTCCCACTGTATGCATATTTGCCATCCCCCTGTGGAAACTTTCGGATGTTATTTTTTCTTACAAATTCGGCGGCTTTTCACGTAACTATTCACACATAAACGACTCCATCATTGCTCTCAAAACGTTGCCCATGGAAATCCTCTTTCAATGGATCAAATAAATATATATGGAGGGAAGCACTGCCAACACAATTTGTTCAATGTTTTAATTGTAAGCCGAGCTGTCTGCAATCAAGTAGTACCTTGCAGCAATATCGAAATACGGATTGGAATATTGCGTCGTTTCGTTCTGTAGTGTTTTCGTCTGTCATAACACTGCGCATTGACAGTTCATTGTTCAGTGAGAAAATCAAGCACAGTTATCTTCTCTTACCCCAATACACGGTACACAGCACCTGCCCGGCTGACCCGTCACCAACACTTTAACTGACGCTCCCTCGCGTTTCTTCCTCCATTCCATAAACTGCGCAAGTAATTTTCGATAAATTTTCGCTGGTTTTAAAGGATCTTACACCGAAAAACGAATAATAACGCGCTGTGCAACATTTGGCTATAACTATGTACCAGGTGTGTGCGTACGTTTTTTCTAGTTGTACTATGAGATGGTGCCAGCGAAAGGCACGCAACGAATGAATTTGGCACATAGTCTGACATTTACTTTCGACATTACGATCTTTACTAACAATCACATACAAGTTGAGTCTTCCAAAACTAGAGAGTTTATTTTATCGTATTGATTAATCACAGCATTTGCAGCACGCATTGTTTTTCGTGTTTAATCAAAAGAGAAAGGCCGTTGGCTCCATCAATTAGGATGTGTGCAACATGGTTTCGACAATTGGAAAGGGATATTTTCAATGTGAAAGACAGTGCGTGTTCTGGTAGACCATAAAAACGCAATGAGGAGAAATTGCAGGAGTTATTTGATGGTGCCCCGACTGAAACTCAGCAGTAAACAACAGAAGCATTGTATGCATCACCGGAAGCGATCAATAGACGTTTATGAACAATGAATCACATCAATAACCTCGGTAAATGGGTGCCAAACTTCGCTGCTTCGCAAATGCTGCTTCGGCGTCGCTCGCAAAACAGCACTTTAGCGATTTCGAGGAAGTTGGAAAGTGTCTCGACTAATGGTTTGCCGCAAAATACAAGCCGCTAATCAGTATTTTGAATAACAAAAAAATTTTTCCCTGGAAAATTAAGTAATTTTTACCGAAAAAAATGGAAAAAACTTATGCATACAACTGGTATATATAATCCTTATATAATGGTTTTCTGTTATAATTGAGGCCACACTTATGCTAAGCAGATGAGTGCTCTGATCGTCTCAGTGTAATGGGTTCATTTTTTTATGGGTGCGAGGTGAAGGCTATTTACGCCTTGAGAGTCGGACTCCCAGTGGCAACTAAACAACTGACTAAACACCTCCCCTGTAACATCGGGAACTTAGCCTGGAACTGATGTTGTCTCATTACTTCGGACTAGACCTCATAAATCATCGCTTAGTGGCGCCTTCTGCTTAAGAGAAATCCCTCTTTCAGCAAGGATGGATGGGAAGGAAGAGGATTGCCGTTAGAGAGATCGCCCTTCCTTCTGTGCCGCCAAGTGATCCATGATGCTCTTTTTCATAAGAAGAACAGCCCGTACGTAATGCGATGCGCAGTTTCAATTGTCTTTTGACGTTTTCGATTTGACGATTTACGTTTTCTGGAGAGAACTCGCCTATTTACTCTGAGACTTCGGATCTGTATTAGACCACTGACTCCATTGCACTCATGAGTAGCCGTCTCTTACTCGAGGTTGATCCCCCAGGGATGGCCCTAAGGTGGTTGAGAGCTGACACTCCCGCAATAGCCTTATCGGCTGACGCTCGAATCTGCTCGAAGAAGCTCAGCTTCGAGTATTTTATTAATTCTTTAGACTCGATGATTCTTTCTCTAACGCGAACGGGAATAACACGAGGGATGCGCTTCTTGGTCGGTATGACGAATTCGGTCTTTTCAAGCGCTAGGCTAAACTAGGCAGTTTAAGTTGCGCCTATTCGACAGTACGTCCGGCAACTAGTACTACAATCTACATAAAAAATCTGCAAAAAACTATTAGTACAATCAAACATGACTCCTCCGGTAACTCCAACCTCAAAAGCTCGTCTTACGAGACATTCTATATGTCCAGGGCAAGAATGGAACCTTGTGCCACGCCTGATGTCACTTCCATTCTTCGCTGACCCCCCATGTGTCATAGACGAGCTTCCGATCATTGAGGTAGTCATTAAATACCCGCGTCGGATACTTTGGCATCCTTAAATATTCCACAGCACCGAGAATATCTGCCCATCTAGCAGAATTAAAGGCTTTCCTCACGTCAAGTGTTATGAAAAGTACTATTCGCCTCGAGTGGTTATTGTGGGCTTCTGCCCGCTGAACCGCGTTCACCACCTCTGCTAGTACACTGATCGTGTTGTGGCTAGTCCTGAAGTGGTACTGCTGAGGAGATAGATCCCCAGCAGCTCGGAAAGCCGCCCAAGTATCTCTCCAATGAGCCTCTCGAGCACTTTCCCAGCGGCGTTCAACATACATAGAAGCCGATATGAAGATGGTTGCTCCGGGTCCCCCTTCCTGTTGCCGATTAGCACGAACCTCGCCTCTTTCATGTGCTGAACAACATGTCAGGGCGAAGTTGACGTGTAAGCTTCACCACTTCCGCTGGGATACCGTCTGACCTCGTGATCTTTTTCGTTTTTAATAATTTCACTGTCGGACTTTGCAGGCCTTTTACCGTCTGAAACATTGGGGTGGACGGCTGTCACAGGGAAAAGCGCTCAAGCCACTTCGTCCATTTTTTCGGTTCCAGCAGGCAGGCCCTGCGTGCGGCTCCTAGTTTCCGCATGACAAGCTTGTAGCCCAGGCCCACGGGTTCATAGTAGCTAGCAACCTAGGCCAGTGTAAAGGATTCATGGTAAATTAATATTGGAATTAATCACATTTCTTGCATTCAAGTTATTCGAATCGATGAGCAGGAAATCTGGATCTGGATCTGGAAACTGATTGAGTCTAACTTTAGTAATCTTAACTGTTTTGCCATTTTTTTTTATTAATCTCCCCATTTTGATTTTCTTCTTCTTAAGGTGGATATCGAATGATGTTGGCTTTAGGGACTGACGTGACAGTGTCAACACTTGGCTTTAAACCTCTTCTGGTGTACAAATAATTTATTTCGTCAGTTGCATTCATTTGTATAATTAGCAAATGGGAAAGATTGGGGAGAATTTGCATAGAGCAGTTGAAGTTGAAATAAACTCCAGAAATTTCCAGCACATAAGCAGTGTAATAAATTCTGAAGTTCGACAAGCCCATTCCGACTTTAAATTTAAAAATTCCCATGAATCAACAAAGCAACAAAGAATGGAACTAATGGCCATGTCTTCAACTTAATCTGCAGACATCAATTATCAATTCAGATGATGCGCCAAACCTCTTTGCTAACACTTCCTAGACACTCTAAAACGTTATGTTCATTCCTTATACGCCTAAACCCATGTCGCAGTAATCTTACAATGGAAAACTTTGAAATCAACTTTGAAAATTTGCTAGTTTTGTTTTATTTTTGTGGTTGTCATTCGCCTGAAAAAAATAAACAAACAATTGTTTATTCAGTTTTACTCACATCTTGTCATCGACTCACTGTATCTAAAATATTTGCAAATAAACCCACGTTGGTTTTTTTTTTCTACCAACTTCAACAAATGAAATTTAGCTTGTAATACTGATCATTATCAAATATCTATCGAGTAAGGATGACGGGGTCGAATTATAAATAATATCTGCAGTAACGCGATGACGAATAGATAAATGTTAATTTCGAAAATACTTGACGTATTTCAGTGCAACAGGCCAATAGCCCGCTCTGCTAATGACGCGCGATGGTGTCATTCCTTGATTAGAACTCTCAAGACGAAGATACACAATTTGAGATACTTGAGTAATCCGCTTCGGTTCCTTTAGTTCACATCCGACTACAAATTAACAGCAAATATTTACCTTATCATTAACGTCGCTAGAATTTTGAAATTTGCATCCAGAATTTTCCCAACTATTGGTCGGGAGTTCAAATTCGCTGCTGACTGTTAGAAATTTCCATGGAATAAAGCGTTTACTGTTTGCAATTGAAGAAATACACTTTGACTATGCATAACAAATTAAGGATGTTTAGCGTCCATCAAAACGTCTAGACTGATGCAATTTGACATTCAATTGTATCTGAACCTTGCAAATGCTCAAGTGCAATGGACTGGAATGAAAGTCAAATCCAATGCAATTTCCTTATCAACAGTTTTCCGAAAAGAGACGATCAATGTTGAAATTAAGTTGGGTGTGAGATAAAGATGGAATTCCTATATTTCTGTTTCAAAGGACCAAGCCGTAATGTATTGAACAATACCGGCCCACCGCGGCTTTGGATGATGGGACCGATACGAGTGATCCACAATTACTTTGCAGTTATTTGAGTGATGGTTTTGATTATGTCGACTATAAGGACATCGATCGATGACAACTTAATCTGTGACTACACAATTTCAGAAAACCCTACAGGGAAATGTCGACCAGGGTTACATCACATGATTTTGGCGGCCGATTAACGTGACTTCTGTCGGAGTTAACAATTCCCTAAATTGATCATACAACATGTCCATCCTGGCATATTCGGTTTGATCTTCTTCATCTTTTCTTCTTCTTGTCATTACAGGCCTTCTCAGTCCTTCATTTTCTGCATTTTCCATTTGTCTCGGTTCATTGACCGCGTCCTCCAATTTTGAAATCTGAGCAGCGATAACCTGTCTTCGTCCACAGAATCAGAATATTTGTCCATACGATTCATATGGGCATGAAGTCGAAGTGTTTAACGTGGACACCTGCCTTGTCGGCTTAATTCCACGGTCTCCATAGACGGGGTTGAAACAATGTGTCAACCACCACCCCTAGAATCTGAGACAAGTCCCAGTCCTAGGTCCCAATTTATTTAAGCTACCTGGATTCCCGAACACAACTGGTGTGTGCTCATCGCCACTCTCTAGCCTTCGAAACCACAACCACCACGTTTCAGCCAAGAATAGGCTCCTCAACCGTGTAGGGGGATGACAGTAACCTGTCATGGGCTCCCCCTAACCCGTGGTTCAGATAACCTCTGATCAGGTTGCGCTTCTCTACAGACTGAGAAAAACTCTCAGTTTTTGTTCCAGGCACAAGGGACTGATAACCCTTCCTCATACCTCGGGTACGTGGGGACAGCACTCCCCAAAGACTGAATGGAACAGGCCGAAACCTAAACCATGAGTCCCCCTGCGTTCATAATATGGGCAGCCAATTGGTGCTTCCGCAGTCTGCCAAGCAGTTAGACCTCAAGCTAGTCAAAAATTTCATACAACTCATGGTTGCATCGAATTCGCCATTGGCCCACATCTAGCTTATCCGCCTCAGGACCCGTTTGGTTACCTTCGTTTAATTTGTTCCCAAAGACTTCGAATACCATCGTTTTGAAGTGCTCACTGTCGACGGTGACGGTCTCACCAATGTTATTTTCAAAAAAACAATGACGGACTAATAAGTGCCCCGGCTAGAAATCCGCACCAAAGAATAACTTTTTGTGGATGCATCGCCTCCTAGTGAACCTCGTGTGTGATGGTATCGTTTCATACATTGCAACCGTACTTGTTAACACATTCTTTCAGCCAAAAATGCACATGTCCCTAAAGCTAATTTTTCGGCCGAAATTGGGGTCGCGTTCCAAACGCACCACGCCCAGTTAGCGAGCAGAGGACGTTGTCTATGATCGTTGACTTTGAGGACCCAGGTCAGTTGGGTCTTGGACTGGTACTTCAACTTTGGTTCGTCTTGCAGACTTTCATGAACCGCGAATATTTTAGCCGACCTAACGTTTTCCTGACGAACAGGTGTTGGTTGATCCTTTACTAAACAGGTAATGAATCGACTTTTTCTCCTAAAAATGGGTTGACATCGCAGTATATACAGTAACAAACGTTCATTTTGAATATAAAGTTTTATTATTGGTTTATTATTTCAAGGGGATACCGTTAGATACGTCGAAGAGAAAATGAATACAAAAGAGAAACTGACAGGTGGTGAACTGGAGAACATTGACAACATATGACAGTGGGACAGCTAAGATGATTTTTTTCAGACATTTTGGGAGCGGTTTGAATCCGGCAGATATTTTGGTTGTGGGTACTCTCGCAGATCCAAGTGATATTCCAGTTGTTGGCAGAAAAAAATTGTAACAACCGAAGAGGTAGCTTTGCATGACGACACTGTTGGAGATCATCTTTGTAAGGGGTTTTTTTAGAGGCATAAAACTTTATGTTAGCAACACTTTTTTATGTTATCTAAGTTGTGACATCTTTCATGCGCTTTATGGTTACCTAGATTTGCCATTTATCATTAATAGTTTGAGGTTCGAGCAATGTCTGCAAATTGTAAAAGTTTTGTAGAAAACGGTTTTGTTCAGTTTTCATTATTCTTAACCGAAATTCAGTTTTCGGTTCTAATACTTTTCGCGCACTCAATGACTTTTATGATCGACATAATCTTCCATCAGAACAATTGATTCGATTAACCAAGGATTGTTGCCGGACCGCATTTTCTCTTACTGATAACACACATCCATCCAGACTTCATACAGTGCGTAACAAAAAAACCACAGAAGTTGTAGATAGTATCAATACATAGTATCAATGAAGACCTAAATTTTTCGATTCTACATCGTGCTCAACAATTAAACCTGGACCCATTGACATTATGGTAGATTTTACAAAAAGGTCGTGGTTTGTGGGCTTACAACACCCAACTCGTGCAGGAATTGAAGCCGAATAACCACCGAGCACCACAGCGTAGATTCAGTGTAGAAACCGGAGAACAAATTGCTGTAGATCCCAGAGATTTCGTAAGAAATTTTTTGAAGGAACACATTTTTGGATGAATATTTACGCCGAAAAACAAACTACCACATTTGGAGTTCTGAAAAATAACAGGCGGATGTCGAAAGAGTGTTAAATCCGGAGAAAGTCACTGTTTGGTGTGCTTTATTGACCGATACCGCTGACAGAAGCTACCCTGCTGAGCGGAGGACTTGTGGCAAAAGATGTGGTTAACTCAATTATGAGAATTAACAGGTCTTTCATGCCCCTACGATGACCCTGGATCAGCAAGCCCCAGTATACAGGTGGTCACCTGAAGTTGCCGAAAAACGAAGGGAGCTTCACAAGCTACAAAAAACACATGCACCCGACATTTTCAACTTGAAAACGTCTCCGCATATTAATCAACAGAAGCAAGACCATGCGTAGGTAAAACCTAGTGGACGACTAGTGGAACAGGTATCTATGGAGCTTGGGCTACAAAAGAGTGATGTGAAAGCTCGGTGCCCAAAGGTCGCCCCACACATACGAGGTAGAAAAGTTGGAAACAAAATTGTGCGAGCTCATTACCCTGTGCACCGCGCCATCGTTGAGGCTGTTCACGACGAAATACCAATGGGAATTCCACTTTTCATGAAAATGGAATGAGAGAAAGTAGTCATCTCTATGAAGGCAAAAATGATTCAAGGCCCAGATGATATTCCAGCTGAGGTGTTACATACAGCTTATCACTTTTGCCCTGACCTGCTCCTATGCAAGTCCAACGCTTGTCTACACGAAGGGATTTTCCCAGAGTGCTGGAAAGTAGCGAGGCTTCCGCTGAGTAGGAAGGAGAATGGGAATCCACTATCCACCCACTATATATGCTAGACACGGCCGGAAAAGTTTTCGAAAATCTGGGGAAGACTATCCCCACGGCAGTAGGGCTTCTGAACAGATTGCTCTACCATCAGTCCAATAGGAGAACTGGTAGGCGTAGTCTAACGTGCGGTGGAACACAGCATTTCCAAACAACGAGTTCTCCTGCTCGTATCTCTGGATTTCCGAAATTCATTCAACCGCGCTAGACAGGTGGATATTCTAGAAGCGGTCGTAAAGCATTTCCAAGTACCAGCATATCTGATGCGGATTATGAGGGACTATCTGAAGGATCGTAACCTACCCTGCGACTCGCACGCAGGTAGCCGAAAGACGATACTTACTTCAAGTGTCGATCAGGGCACCATCTTCAGCCCGGAGCTATGGAACGTCACTTATGATGGACTGTTGCAGCTTGAACTGCAAGGTGAGTCTCGCTTGATCGGCTATGCGAACGGCATTGCGACGCTAGACGTTGGACAGACAGTTGGCCATGCGCCAATCGGACAAAATATGCTAATGCGGCAATGAAAGGACTGGATGACCGCTCACGATTCCAGGCTGGTACTAGAAAAGCCGAGGTGGTCACGTTGAAAATGAACAGTATATGTAGAGTAGAGCGTAGAAACACTAGTCCTAGCCCGAAGTAGTGCATCAAACAGTTCCAGATCAGGTCCAAGTTTTCAGGTCCACGGGGAAAGTGTTTAATGGGTAGTCCTGTAGCATAGCGCGTCTGGAAGTCCCACACTCTAGGCGTTAACAGTCTTCAGCTCTCTACTACAAAAAAAATATGGACAGGTGATGATAATTATCCGTAATCCAGGAGACCTCTAGTTTCAGCAAGATGGTGCGACATACCATACAGCGCGTGCAACCATCGCGTATTGAAAGAAGTATTTGATGAGTGCATAATTTATAGTTCGTATAGTTCGTCCTGTGAACTGGCCTGAAAGATGCTGTGATTTAACAGCGCTGGACTATGTCTTGTAACGAAATGTCAAACTACTCGTCTACGCCGAAAACCCCGAGACGCTTTACTATTTAGAAGGTCACATTCACCACGTTATCCACGAGATACGGCCCGATTTATTGGTTAGGGTATAAGCCGAAAAATTGACCTCTGGTTTGGACTTCCTCCACGCCAGTAGTGCCGCTCTCATCCTTTCAGAAAGTCCTGAAGCCACCAAAAAAATAGACTTGCAGAAACTGAAAATACAGAAGAATACAGAAGAAAGGTTCTTGCTAGGAATACCGAAGGAAGAAGGCAATTTAGAAAACTTAGGAGCAAAGTGGATTTTGTCGTCTAAGTATTTACATGCAAGACTCGAATTTAGAATAAAGTGTTTGATATCGAAATAAATGGAGAGAGAGACATTTTGGGTTGAAAGTTTGGGATGGAATCATCAGCGATTTCCAAATTATTGATTTTGAGAATAAATAATCTGAGTAACAGGAACAGTGCCTACGATATCTTATAAGGAACTTATTACGCGGTCTGCGTAATAGTCAAATGCATATTTGTTGAGGATCGCATACCCCTTAAAAACATATTCTAAAATCTTCAAAATCAAAATCTGTGTGAGTTGCCTATGGTCAGCTTAAACAATTATTGTTTCATATTTTCCGCCATTCAATCATATGCAATTATATCTAATTGAAATGCTTGTAGCATATCACTTGCACAATATTTGTCCTTCCTATTTATTAATATCAAAACGAATAATTTAACACCATCTACTTACAACACGGAACGTCTTGCGAAAACCGCGAACATTGTTTTGTCAACAACACACTGCGCCATTGTACCGGTATAGTCCAAATGAAATTCTCAGCAAAAAAATAAACGTATGCATACGATCGAAAACATATGTGTACATCGTAATAAGTTGACCACACATGCGCAAGTGTTGCGCTCGGATGGTGTTTTATTGCAGGAGTATCTTTTTTTTAACCAACTCCACACACCATTCTTCACTCTTGCTTCCGTTCTTGCTTCGTACCACGGCGGCTATGCGAATTCAATGTCACTGCTGATCAAGCATCGCACCACTCCATTGACGCAGGAACTTTTCACCTGTCCACTGTGGTGCGCGCCTACCTGAGTGAAATTATGTGTACCTGTGTGGCAGTTTAGGTGAATGTCTTCCGAGAAATGATGATTGGGCGACATTGCATATGGAATTCCATTGTCATTTTCTTGCATGCATACGAATTTCGGAGGTAGTGGAGCGTTGGCGAAGCTTGCAATTGTTTGCATCTGATGCAACACCCATTGTGTAGCTGCATATGCATGTGTGATGGGCAAGTAACTTCCCGTCCATTCATATATGATAAAGTGCGGAAGACACTCATACTGTTGAATTGATAAGCATAGGACACTGTTGCCAGTGGATGGAAATGAATCAGAAAGGACGGAAACCGTTGGATATTTCCTCCCGTTCTATCGGATATACCAACCCACCCCTTAGAAGTGCTCTGAGGATTCCCATAACCCCTTGTGCAGTTGACAATTTTTACTCGCCAAATTTACTTTCACCTTATTCAAAAAAATTTTCCTGAATGTTGTGGCTCATATGCCTGCGGTTAGAGATATTCTTGCTTGCATATATGTAGATCACTTTAGAAACTGCTGAAGGTTGCACGAAACTTTGCGGTTGCATCAGTATATCGTCTCCATGCGGTAACCGATATTATCTTTAAAGTTATGTCGGTGATTTTTTCCCGAACTACTGGCTTGCGATTTGAATTAATTTCTGCATGATTTGAATTTTCTGAAGTTCCCTATGCGGAATCCGATTACACGCAAAAATCACATAAAAATTATACATTCAAGGTAACACACGAGAAAGAAGTATGAGCACATGTGAACTTTTCAATGATGAGACATTTATTAAGATCAGTTTGATTAAATTTATCCATCATGTTTTCAGTGCGAGTTGTTGTGGTTTCATATCCTCACATGAAATCTCTTTCTGCAAGGGAAATACAGGAAAACGTTTCTTCATTAACATATGCACGAATCTTCAATATGTTTCTATCAAATCATATAGGAGAAGTTTCTAATAATAGGTGTTCAAAGTCAAAATCGAGCGAAATCTTCGGTGTTATTAGGATGGAGTCCGTGTTAGCGTACAAAGATTTATTAAATCAAATGGTAAGGGAGAAACCAGGTCTGTCATATCAATGTATAGATGGTACAAGAAGGAGTTTGTTTTTCCGAAAACTCGGCTGTCAATGTAAAATTATTTCGAGATCAAAGGTACATCTAAAGGTAAGTAAGGAAAGAAGCTTTTCCAGTGCGATTTTCTTCTCGATTTTCCTCGTTAAAATAATGATTTTTTCGAAAAAGTTTGAACGGCAAACGTCCTTTTGTAAAATATCCCGTCAAATGTTACCAAAGTTATGATCATAGGCTGAAAATAGTGGGATTGGTGATTCTAGGGCTTAATTATAAGCCTGAATACGCCTACGAAAGCTAAATACGCGGGAAGTCAAGCACTAGGTTTACAAATTTAAGTATTACTGAGATCAGCAGTAATTCAACGTGAATCTTGCTGCCTAGGAAGCAAAAGATATTATGACTAGTTCATTCGGACTAAATACTGGCGAAATAAAATTCGTGTTAGCAAGTATTGACCCAAATGTTTGAGGGTCCTTCAAATAAATCCCTACTTTCCATTTCTAGCTTTTCTATCAATTCATCGCATTTGTGCTTTCATATATAATCTCTCCTTGACATTCTGCACTTTGCATGTTATCCATGTATAATCTACATTCACCTTTTCTTAGATCCAGAGTATGACGTTTTTGTTGTTGTTAAGGGTTTTACTATATGCAGAGTCAAAATGTTTAACCGAAACAAACACGTGTGTACAACTGGTCTTTACATAATTTTTTTATAATTTTTAACGACAATAGATACCAATTAGGTCTTAAATATAATACAGTATCAATGTACTCCCCAGCTTCACTGCGCTGAATTCAGTTTTCAAAAATACAATTTCCCTCGGCTTTCTGTTTAAAACTGCGAAGTAAATTTGGCATGTTTCGTCTAAACTCGCGGCATAATCCTTGGTTTATCTTTATAGACCAACCAAGATTTCAGATCATTATATTAGAAAACATTTAGGGGTATCAGATCGCACAACACTGCTGGTCAGTTAACATTCTCAGTTTTGAATTAGTAAACGATAAGTATTGCTATGTGGTCAAATAATTTCACGCGTCACTGTAGCTACCAAAATAGCAAAACAAACAATGACGACCAAAACAACAAATTCGTAGATCATTTTCAGCGGGTAAAAGGCAATCCAGCAATTCTATCAGGCAAAAGGTCCCTTATACTGAGGGATCGGGATACGCATAAAAGCCAACTTCGTGGGATGGAGATTGAGATTGGCTAGGAGGGTCGATGCCTCCAGAATCACCATCATAGTGTCCAAACTAAATCGGAGACAGGAAGACTAATGTTTTCGTAATATGTTGACAATGATAAGTTGACAATGAACATTGCGCTCTAACTATTGACACTGGTCTAACAAGACCAATACTACGACCTGATTTTATGAGCGGACGTTTACTCTCCAAAGGCTAACCACTTTTGTTACGAACAGTAACGGGAGAAACAGTGCCCATATCCGGCGAGATCAGACTCTAAGTGACATTAGGGGATTTACTATTTAAGCATCTGTTTCTAGTCGCTTATATTATGGACGACTGTATCCTGGGATTGCACTTTTACGACCACATGGGTTCACGTTGAATTTGGGCTGACGGGTTATGAAGTGGCGAAATGTCGACATTCTAATGAAAGATCACTTCAACAACATGTCAACACTGAAAGTGGTGGTAAGTGACGACCCTAATGTACCAACAGTTTCCAAAAGCATTGTATGGGCCAGATTTTAAGATGATCCTGGAGCTCAAATATCCTATGTGATTGAGGGCAACAGTATATTCAATCCTTTTTAACTTGTTCACAATATTTAAAGCCCTGAAAGAAGGAATAAACTTTATGAAGCTGGTATTAATAATTTCTTTTGTAGTACTAGTATAACATCATGACAGCGTTGTTACATACAGCATTGATACCCTGGAGCAATAGCTTTCAGAGAAAGATAGAATAGACACAGCTAGATTTGTATTCGCATACAAGTTCAACGCGTATGCTTTGACAATGGTTGTCGTGTTGTGAGGGAAAAGGGGAGAAAATTCAAAAATGCAAATAAAACTCCACTGATTTTGGTCGAATACCGTTAGATCGGGATTCTGTTCGAACTGATATTGCTGTATGTACTTACGCTATGAATATCACCATCCGAATGCTAAAGAAAACTAATGCGTCGTATTCGCAGTGATTAGTCTACGTTAAGTGAGACGCAATGGAAAAGTCTTATTAAACCATTTTTCTCTAGATGAATTCCAGGTGGGTAACCTTATCATTTGTGATCTATTAAAAAAATACGGTCAATTTACCGTGGGACCAGTACGAGTGCATTTTTAAGTAAACGTTGTCTTGCAATTGCCTGGACTACGGTTGTAAGAAATGTCACTAAAATGTCAGAACTCAAGATCAAGAATGAAATGAGATATATGACCGTAGTTGTGAGGACATAAACAAAGAGGAAACAATTTTACACTTCCTCTTTTAAACCTAGACAAAAGTCGGTTCTTTGCTGATCTGAAGATGCTCTCCGTGGAAGATATTCTTCCAATTGCTTTCCAATCGGCCAGGGAACGTTTTACGGTAATGATCCTTCCTGAAAGCATAAGTTTGGATTGATACCTTAGAAAATACAACAAAGACCGTTATGAAACCGAAAAGTTGCATCCACCAAAATAACATTATATTTATTTTGAACACTGCCCAATTTATTTCTAACTTGTTGGTTATTACTGCTAGTGTGAACGGCGATGTGGTGTTAATCACGGTTAGTAGATAACCAATCGGTGCAGTTACAGAAAGTGCAGTTTCCTTGGTTCTAACTGAAGAAGGACTGATTCAAATAGGTTAAATCGTTAGGATTAAACGACCTTTTGCGCCTTAAAATAGAAATATTCGTTATAGTAAAGAAGTATCGCAATTACAGGAACCTTTCGATCCTGACAGACAGAAAAGACATAGCTTGATCAAGGCTAAATCACCGATAGCTAGGCATCTTCATGAAGCAACAATATATCTGAAACGAAGCAAACCCGACCGCAGACCACACACCTTATAAACGTAAACAAAATGAAAGGATGAAAGGAAAGAAATCCTGATCGCCACTGAGTTGGATAGGAGGCTTATGTGTGACGGAAGAGTTTTCCGCATAGCTTCCACATAGCATAACCTCATTTCTAGACCAAAAGTAAACGAGGATGTGTAGGTGATTAAAATCTCTCTCATGATCATTTTCCCGACGGTACCTTTCACTTCTCGGTGAGCTGGTACCCGGACGCCAAAAAAAAGGCAAATGCTACTATTTTAACACGAATTTGCATCTGTTGCACTGAAGGTAAGTTATCTAGCTACTACACCATTGGGTTTTCTTAGCTAATTTTGTTTGGCATCTGCAAAAATTTTCGGAGGGGACCACAAATAAGAAATCATTCCAAAATAAGCCTCCAAGGATAACTAAATCTTCTCTGTACCCCTCTGTACACAACTGCAACTTCCGTCTATTACAACCTAGAAACTGAGGGCTGACTCCGGTCTAAAGGATATATCCCATTAGACTGGCGAGAGACTGAAATCGTGTTTGAACTAGAGCCGGCAAAAGTAAGCCTCAAAAAACATAATGGATTACCGACGTATCCATCACAGCAGCTACAAATTTGGCAACAATTTGAGATAGGACTTGGAGCGTCTCTAAATCCTGAAAAGTCCTCCAAAGCCTCCAAAGGCTATTTAAATTTCAGAGCAGAGAAGAAGCCATCAAAAAATATGATAAACATTCATATCTAATTAAATTCATCACGGAAGTACTAACGGAAAGGAAGGTTACAGGCGAGAAATATGGCGTAAATAAGTGGACTTCAAAAAGTGGACAAAAAGAGGTACACCCCAGCTTGGCAAAGTACTTGCCTGGGAACTCACAGTTTAACAAATAGGTGAAGGCTTAACAGAAAGGGTTTTAAGGTTTTCAAAGAATGCTTACTCTGACAATATCCATATATATACCGATCAAAGGAGGGTTCCGGATAACTATGTCAAGCCTAATAAACAGATTACGCAACCCAGCAATAATCTCGGATTTGAGGCTAACTTGATCTCAACACATAAGACATGACAGGTGACAGCCATGACAGCCAGCCATGACAGCCATGGTCCTCACAACGAAAAGACTAGCAGGGAGAACTTCTGGCTTAAACAATTTAATCATTCATTCCCTATGTGGTTATTGGTCTTATTACTGTTCACATAGTAATAAGACCAATTACCACATAGGGAGCACTACTATGAGGGCCAGCACTAAAAAGAAAGCATTGCAAAAGAACTCAATAAAGTCCAGCGATTATGCGAATTGCTACCGCATAGAGGAAATGTCCAATCTCATGCCACGCGACAAGTTCATTTTCTGGAAGCCTACAAATAAGTTATCTAACCACCCCTCAACATGACACCTTCATGTTGAGGGGACGGATCCGTCAAGTAAAAAAGAGTTGGATAAAATTAAACCGGTGTTGGGCACAACGATCCCACACAGGAAGAGTGCAGGACTTCACATGTGGAAGTCAAATTATGATCTCCCCCTATGGCTCCATCGTGGGCTCCAAGTGGCATCCGCATCGAGATCTTCCGCAACTCACCCAAATTAACGAACTTGACAAGCCAATCGGAACTAGCTAACCAATCTAGCAAGAGCAGGATCAGCTGATCAAAATGATAATATGACGGGCATTCAAATATAAATGAGCCCTTTCCAAATATATTGTAGGAAAATAATTTGATAGTTATTTTCCTACATAGTTCCCCTCTTAAGTCATACATTTTTTTTATCGAACAGGTCGTTTTTTCATGCCGTTCTCGAAAAATGACTTCGAACGGACATCCAGTCAATTGCACCCAAATTGTTCAACCTATTGATTGTTTGCAAAATGCCCTCCTCCAAGTGTCCTCTCGAACGGACCACAAATATGGAAATCACATGGTGATCTCCATTTGGAAGTCAGTGGGATATGGATATAGATACTTCCATGGAACCTGGTCAAGAAGTCCGCAATAGTATGCAGCAGCGATAAGAAAAAGAAAATCAATAAGTAAAGCTCCTTCAGAGTTCCGATAAGCCGTTGAAATATCCTTTCCAGCTGACAAGCGTGTTACCACTTCTTCTCCACTCCGTACTAGACGTTTTTAATTCAGAAGTGTAGGGGTAAACCCACGCTTTGCTGCATGTCACACTGCGTTGCAAGAAAGTCTGCCCTTCATTTTGAAAACGAACAAAAAACCTCTGACAAATTTTAAGTCTCGCATTTTTGTGGCATTGGATAAGCACACGTGGAATCAATCTCGCCTTTAATGGCCTCGGATGATGAAATTAGAGGAAGTGGTCTCAGACGATGGTATATACTACTTTTCTAGTTGCTTTCTGCTTTCTGCAGTAGCACGACGATTTCTTTCGATAAACTCGTGAAAAGCTTCAATGTTGTCAGGCGTAATGCTGCAGCTGAGGTGTCCTCGGTGACTCCGATTTCTACTTTCTCGCGGCTTTCTTTTATTAATACAAAGCTTTCATTCGTGGCCGTGAAAAAGTATTCTTCCCAAACTGTACACGCAATCGATCCCGAATTTCAGCTGGCTTAACGCCTTCCTATTTTAAAATTTTTATTATGATACATTGCGCAACCGAAGGATGAACTTCTTTTTCGCTCATTTTCAGGGCAACTAGAGAAACCGATCTAGCCGTCGGTCTGGCCTCAAGTCGTCTATAGGCGATCTCTCCAAACCTTTCTGGAGCTTCGCCTACCTGCAACACGTTTCTGTTTCAACAAAAGTTTCGTTTATATTTGAATGCCCCTCGTAGAATAGATACAATTGGAGTGCCGAACTTTAATCCAACTGTTAAAAGAGAACTACCCAAAACTCTCTGGAAAGAGATAGATGGACGGACAGGATCGACTGCTGGATACATTGAGATGTTTTTGTAATCACCCTATTAAGACAGGGGACGGGGACAGAACAACTCCTAGAGCAAATAGAAATGGTGTTAGAGGACTGGTGGCAATATGTTAATTTTCGGCCATAATCTTTATGGTCAACACACCAACAAACAGGAATCCAAACGAATGACGGCTGTCGGACTTAAGGGGACTGTCCGATTTTTTCGACCAAAAAACGGGTCATGTTTATGATTTTTTTAAAGGAAAACAAAGAAAGGTAGAACAACAATTTTTTTTCCAAGCATTTTATTCATCCTTCGACTATGCCTGTGAATTTTGCTGAGTCACCCCGGAAATTGTCATCCGTTCTCTTTTAATCCCACCAACCGTAACCGCAACCGCAAACGGCGAGCGGAGATATTCGTCGACAAAGTTGAAAGTACATTTTTCGCTCGATAAAAGTGTATTTTCTCATGAAAAAAGTGGATTTTACTCGGTTTTTTTTTTACTTACATTTAAACATCGATACCAGGACCATAAAAAATCCCTTCCTCACGTTCGTATTCCTCCTCCTGTTGCTTTTTTGCCTTTTTCCTTGCTGTTCGCGCTTCGTGCGAGTTGTACTCTAAGCTGCGTTCAGCGCCGCTCAGCCGATCCTCGTCTCTGTTGGTCGCGAACAATTGTGCATGTTGTCCAATTTGAACTCCCATGATTTCCAACATTTTTAAAACGATATTGAACCCCTCGTTGAAAATGCACGCTGCAGTGCAAGTCGCTATTTCAATCACTTCTGATCCGCAGAATTGGGACTTTGGTGCGATTTGCTAAATCGTAGCATTGAAACTCTCATTATTATTTTGTGTGTAGCCTCCCTCACATTTTTTCAACAAATCATCATCCGTCAGGTTTTCAAAAACCGGAAAAATGGCTTTCTGCACTTTAGGATCCAAGGGAGGTTTGGTGTGGTGAAAATTCGACAGCTCATTCGCAGCCTCAGCGCGCTTCCACTTACACCACGATTCGAGGCCCTCGGGACAGTTTTGATGTTGCGGTTTCTCGTCGATCGATATTTTATGGTAAAATTCTGCCCAAATCTCCTTTTTCATTGCTTCAGAACACTTAAGATTGTGCCTAATCGCAAGTCTATAATACGCAGATATTTCGGTTATCATGTTTCCTGTTAGTTTGCCCGGACCAGCTCCACCCAATTGGTCGCTTTTTTTGGCTTTTTTTTATAACGCCGCGTAGTTGCGAACCCATTCGCTTTCCCACGTGGTTGATACATTCGGCTTTCACGACATTCGGGAATTCATCTTTCAACGCATTCATAATTTTTACGTCGCCGTCTCCGATGTACCTTTCATAATTTGCACCATGCATTTCCTCGGCGCGTCGAAATATTTCAAGTACACCGTCAGGCTCCATTTTACCGGAACTGCCATTGTGGGTCAGTGTGCACTCTGCTTCGTGAGTGTCCATCCAAACATCATATTCTACAGTGTTTTTTTTTTGATTCCATTATCTTACATCCGTTGCAATAACGCGATTTTACAACCAGATCAAGCACTTTGTTCGATTTGTTGCCGATCAATGTTATAACGCCGAAATTAGACGTGTGTCCCCTTTTGCTCTACGAACCATCGCGAGAAATTGTTAATTTTCTATCTCCATTTTTATCCTCAGCAGTTAGTTTTTGTTCTTCTTTACTAGCATGTCTCATTACAGAAGCGAAAACGTTGACGCAAGCGATGTGCGCATTTTCGAGCGCGGCGTAAAAGTAGTGTTTTGTAAATTGGCCAAGATCCATCAACGAACAAAAACAATGTAACCCTTGAAATCCGGCACCCAAAATTCGCATAATAAACACTATTAATTTCATAAGCTTTGTCATCGATCCGCGGACAAGAATGGATACTCGTTTGACCACACTTGCAGCTGACAGTCAGTTGAAATCCCAACCCTTTTTGATTACTCTTTCCAAATTCTATCGAACCGTCGCATGTTTTACACTTAAAAATTTTTGGCGCTTGTTGACAACGCTGGGACAATAGTATCGTGACAGAGCTGGGTCAATTGGTGACACCAGAGTTTAGGGCCTACTTGGTTTCTGTAGGACGATAGGATGGACCATCTGTAAACAACATCGTCATCCGTGGGAGGCTCAGGAACGATCCTAGCATACGCTCCTTTCCAACAGCAGAAATGAATTTTATGTGTTGGCATCATTTCTCCTTGTTTGCATAGATATGGTTTCAAGTAAGCTTAACTGCATTTTGGTGTTTGCACCTTCTAATCAAACTAATAACTCTTGACCTAAATGAAACGCAAGGAGTAAATAAGCGTAAGGAGTAAGACCTAATACAAACATGTCTATCATGAAGGATGTTTGCATTCAACCACTCTACACAATAAAACAAACATTCGCTGCTGCACTTGTGACCTATTTCTCCAACTACAACATACATCAACAAGTTTGCAGACAATTTTTTATCCATTTTGATAAGCCCCGACAATTTCTTGATTAACTCCAGCAAATACTTGCTATCGAATTTACCTCAGTGGTCCAGTGGCAAAGCCATTAAATAGTTAACGTTTTTGTCACAGTGCCTAACATACCCGTAATATGTGAAGAGAAAGATCCACGAGCTCTGGTCAGCCATCGACGGTCATATCAGCGCCAAGAAGTTACCAACTCGTGCACCTTTATCCGCATGTGTATCAGTACAGTTGCAAGCGATATTGGCACAAGCAACAATAACCATACATAGTAGTGATTAGTGTAGTCACTAGATCACCGCATTACACCAAATGTAGTTGCTTATCGCGGTATGCTCCACGTTCCACCACCTATCGCGCTACCATGAAGAAAACGCGATATGTGCGATAATGCCGCAATAAGTGAAAGTTATGTAAGATTATGCGATCGCAGACGAAAGAAATAATAAAAAGAAATGCATGACGATCGTTTTTTGTTTACATTTTAGTCTTGATCAAAAATTAGTGGAGCATACATGGACTCGACACACATGCATTGGCGAATCACATTTAATACAGGGTGTACAGAAGTTGATGCGCGTGTAATCTAAATATTTACCTTTGCGTGAGTCTAAACGCTTCTACATATTAAGCACGGCAATAATTTCTTTGAAAAACATTCAGGACCATTACAAAAATCAAGTCATTGAATACTAAATAGCGCCTTGACCATGGAATAGTATTTCGAAACTATTCTGAAATGTTTAGAAAAGGATCAAGAATCTTTTTCACCAAGCATGGCGGATACATGCATGTGGATGGAAAAATAAGTGAAATCTCATTTGGTTTGGTAAATATTATCTCAATTTAGCGTTAATCATGAACACCTGTCTCAAATCTTTCGCGTCAAGATGACAATACAAACATAAATCTAATCATACTGTTGTTATCTCTGTCTGGGAGGAGTCGCCCGAGAGTGTTAACGCTGAATGCATTTTGGCTATGACGGAAACTATCGTCGGAGTAATGCTGAAAACAGTTGACAATTGGAATCGCGTGGCGCAATATGCTCGGGCAGTGCTGATATTGAAAAAAGCTTTATTGGAGCGCTAAGAGGCATCGGCGATGGATGGATCTCTTTTCTAGCGTTTCCTTCCTCTCCCGTCCTTCCCGTTAGAGAAGAGATTCCCATAATCCGAAGGCACCTCTAGGCGTAGTAACACGAGGCCCAGCCCGAATAATGTGTCAAACGGTACCAGGCTGGGTTCTCAGGTTGACAGGGGAGGTGTTTAGTGGGTAGTCCAAAAGCATTTTGCGTCTGGGAGTCCCACACTCAGGACGTAAACAGCCTTCATCTCCCTACCACAAAAAAAATAATTTTGCTATGACAAAGGACTATAAATGCTATTTTATTGCGTTCTATATTCACCGAAGCAGGCTGCACTGTTAATAAAGACGCGTTACGGCTTTTCGTAGCTATCATCAGCTCACTTTGGTTTGTCTGTCACGGTAGACGTTATTTTCAATGCTTCGCTTTTTATTTCAAGGGAATTAAGGATAAGTTAAGGATTGTAATAAGTCGGTAAAGACAGGTGCGTTTGATAATTAGAACAAAATGGACTCTCTAGCTTTCGGCCTTTTTGGATGCGTAAAAATGTAAATGTTTGGATTTTATTACCTTTCTAATAAAGATCTGGTCGAGCACTGAAAACATTTTATTACAATTGGTTACCAGCTGTTTGTTGATAATTTTCCTAGTCACATCTTTTCCACACTTTTTTGTGATTTTCCACACTTTTCTATTCCTTATTTACACTTTTCTGTCTTTCCAATTTTTCTCTGCTCTTAGTCCTTTTTTTTGTCTAGTAATGTTATCGATTGGCTCGTGTGTGTGTGGGTCTATAGGGAGGTTGCGTGGTTCGAGCCAATTATGTTGTATATGAACGAACTTAGATATTCTTGCATATTATGTGATAGTCCTTACATATCCGTGGTATTAACTATGTTAGCAGAAGCGGTCAAGTTTTTGTCTAAGTTAATTTCCAATGTGATCGATGGTTTTGAACAGCCACTATAATTTGCACTTCCATAAAAGTTTTGCCAATGGATGCGCACTATGGAAGTTAGTCTGTTCCATTATTGAGTTTTCTTTAGTGTGTCTTGTTGTTGTTTCCTCTTACTATATTGTGAGTTCAGTCCTTTGATCTCGTTTTTCTTTTCGTCACCTTTTGTTGTCAGCTATCCTAGATAAGTTATTGAGTTTGATGAAGTAGTTGCTTGGATTCAAGGGAATGGAATAAAATCAATGTACTATTAACCTGTATGCTGCTATTGTATGCTGACCGGGTTGGTTCAATGTTGATGGTCAATATAGCGTTCTCCGGTCCAATTGGTTTCCTGTAAATTTTGTTCTCCATCAACTCATTTGGGTCATTGAGACAAATCACCTAAATGAAGAGTCGGAAGTCAGAGTCAGTTCAGAAATGAAGAGTCCTAAAAATTCAAAAAATACAAGATGTAAGTGACCGTGATCAAAAACATTGAAATATTACTCCTTGCCTAACAGCCTGCACTTTTAAAAATGTAGCACAATATCCAGCTTCATTAATGCATTTGTGCTGTTTATTGAACCGTACATAATAAATTTTTTTGTAACCCAAACAGAAAGTAAGGATACTGACACGTACGGACGATGGAGCCGTGACAACCCTCGGAAATTAAGGCCAATATTTCATGATTATTTACTGGAGCATTGGTGCCAGTAAATACTCATGAAATATTGGTCTTAAACTTACAATAGCTGCCCTCAAGGAAAAGCAAGGAGTCTGTAAGCATGGTTTAGTAGCGTAGAGATTCCAGCTACTATGTTAATTATTACCACCATAACGTAACTACCAACAAGGGCAAACACTTCGAACAAACTCCCAAACTAATGGTTTTCAAGGCCAATTTTGAAATTGCGATGTAAGCAAAACTTGTTGGAGATAGGACACATATACGAAGGTGCGAAGAGATTAGCACTAAAATTGTCTTAAATTCTATATTCATACCCAATGACTTACATATACTTATACACCGGGAAAAATTCTTCTCGCATCCATTTAAGCTCTCTCTCTCTCTCTTCAACCTTCTCTCTTGCAAAGCGCGATTTATTTGCTACATAGGGTATCTATCTATTTCTGATCCTCTCTAAACTAGTTGCGCTTTCAAGTGGTTATGCTAAGTTCTCAGGAACTCCAAGGATTCCAAAATCAGAGAAAAAACATTGGCTGCGATTCTAGAGAGATTTGACATAATTTTTTGTTAAATTATTTTTTTATAAAAACAAGTGTAACCAGCTGCAATCCAACTGCCCATAAATGCGTGGGTGTCCGACATCCTTGCTTATGAGGTAACGCTCCATCCCATGGACTTATGAAGTGTAAACCTTTACAAGTTTTCAAAATAAGGGACCTGAATTTGGACCGCGGCAGACTGAATGCAGGAGTAGTTGGGTAAGGTTTTTAATGGCGCTGTAAAATTCTAAATCTATATCAGGCAAAATCAGCTAAGCATAAATTTTCTGCGTATTTTCTTCAGGAAAACAGATCAAGCAAACAGAAAAAATCCAAAAGAAAAAGGCAGAAGGAGAGAGGGAGCGAGAGTATTTATCCATGGACTGCTTTGAATCATTCCAGATCTTCAAAAAACTGGGGTAGGACAAATAGTTTATGAGGATCACGGTTAAGGAGCAGGTTCAGCAAAGAGACGAGAATTGTCTATAGACAGATTGAAAAATAAAAAACTATTTAGAATCATAAAGTCGGAGTTGACCTTGCAGCAACATTGTTTAAAATACCAAGAATCACTCCCGAAAAGGTCACTAAGTCACATAATTTTTATATGGGATCCATGGAAGGAACACATTTTATGGAATTGAATTCGAATAAGCAATTGCTGTGCATTTGAAAAATTAACAATCGCGGAGTGCACAAAAAACTAGCTCCAACCCAAACAATTATTTAGCAGAAAAGATTTCAATCAACTGGACTGTCAACCATGAAATTAAATGTGCAAACGTGCTTCTTCTGAACTTTCCATCCGGCAATCGGATAAGAACGATATAGCCAAAGTGAAAGGGCCGAATGAACCGACAATTACAGCCAAATATTACCTTTTCTTTTAAATGTCACTTTGACCCCTTAAAAATGTTTTGAAAAGCAATGGTCCTATAGGTCAACCTTGATAAAGCAAGTCTATAACTGAACAACAAGTGTAAACAAGTTGTTCCCTTGAAAGGTTCCAAGAGTGTGACGTCTGTTCTTTTCGAAAAAAAGGGTGAAACCATCCCAGTACTGGTTACTGTGATTATATCACATATTTTGACAAATATCTCCACAACCATCCCTGGCTTTAGTCATGTGAGCATGCTTTGGTTGAGGGTTTAAAAATTAACTTTTGTTCAGCTCGGTCCAGCTGCGTGACCAAGCATCACTAAAGAAGGATAAATCCACCACAATTTGATATGCTTCTTAACAAAGCTTTAAAAACACTGAAAAGGATTGAAAATTAGGATTAAGATAACAAGTAAAAAGAGGCAACGAGACATACAAGAACGGCAGAGAGTGCACCAAAAAAGAGAGGACGAAGAAAAGTGACATCAAGATACAAAGAACGACTAAAAGGGTGAAGATATTTAAAGGTTTTCATAGATCAAAACAACTTTAACTGGGATTAAAATGATTGTGAAAAAAATGAGATGGAGATTGGATTGTGTGTGTGTGATGCTCTCACTGGAAACTTCAAGGATGCATAAGATTTTAAATTTAATATCATCACCGTAGGATACGAGATTGTTGAAAGACCTTGACAGCAGAATGATTAAACCTTCTCAACCATGTAAAGATAACCCAACAACTTGTTGCCTTCAAAGAACCAGGATCATCTTTATAGCTTATCGAAGTACTAGGATTACTATCAATACCAGCATATACTATTTCTTTAGGGCTAGGACTACTAAAGAGCGACATTATATCTTGAGTTACTTGAATCAGTGGCGTAGATGTCGACAAAATTATGTTGGAAAATAGATGTGAGATGCTGCCAGGATCCTTAATCTGTGGATGAAGACAGAAAAACATGGTGTTGCATCGCATCAGATTCAAAAGAAATGGTCCCTTAAGTCCTAGTGCTGAATATCGGTATACATCCTTCATTCTTCATAGAGCTAAATATCGATATCCATCCGTCATTTTTTCGTCCTCCATATCATTGGTACAGCTACATATCATTGGGACAGGGGATGTGTCCGGAGAGTAGTCTAGGAGCCGAAAAAATGAATAAATTACGACTCGATGTTTAATAAGATGTGTTTCAAGTGTTGCTTCCTTTATGAATAAGATGTATTAAAATCTCCACCAGTCCCTATTAGATGATCCATCCAGCTTCGGTTACCTGGATCACAGGTTAGCGCAACATAGAACAACTGGTGATTCTCAGGCGACAAAATATAAACAAGAGCTTCTAGAGCGGTCATTTCAGCAGCTACCGAAATACTTGCAGTTTTGAAATACTGGGGTTAAGATTTGGCAACAGATTTAGTAATTTGGCTGGTACGTCAATCAAGAAACTAGTAAATCGACCTAAGTCCTTTGAGTAGGTGAAGCTAGAATTACGTTCCATAAGCTGCCACTGCTAGTCACACGCGCGGTAGTTTCACCGTTACGACAGAGTAGCTTCATACAGTACTAGCACTCTAGGGCGTCGTCTCTTCGACAGAGATAGAAAGATCACAAGTCGATTTATATTTGTATTGCGATTTTACAGAAGAGTCGTGAGAAAGGAAATCTCGCTTAGCGCGAAACTGAGATGAAGTTTACCAATTCAAATATAATACCATTTATTTTGGCCGAAAATCATTAGACCGGGAGATCTTTTAAAGTTCTTTCAAAGTTTTCATGCTGTTTTTATTCAAACTCTGCCACTAGTACTTAATGTTAATGGGAGATTTGTAAAATTAGAAAAATACGCACCTTACCTGGACTATGATATATTTTTTTAAAGAATGGACGCAGACCCCCATATTAGCATTTCACAGATCATATTGATCATATAAATTTTAAACACTAATCAATGATCACTAATCAATTTGATCGATTTTTTTTGCCACTTTTCTAGTAAAACCATAATTCCGTCACTGCAGAATTTCTGAGGTTTTTGGGCGAAAAACTGAATTAACTGATTTCCACAAGCCTCTTTTGAATTCCAGCTTTACGCCATTAAGAGAATTTTGTGGAGAGCGGATCAAATAATAGTTTGACGGGGCATGGTCAGGACTATACAGTGGATGTATCAAAACTTCCCCGCCAAACTCTCTTAGCTTTTGACGAGTCACCAAAGATATGTGCGGTCTTGCATTGTCGTAATGGAAGCATTATCGATAACGCCTTTCCTATTGATCAATTCTGGCCGATTTTTTTCAATCGCCTGCTTTAATCGCATTAATTATTGACAGTAGACAGTTGAAATAATAGTTTGGCCAGATTCGAGCAGCTATTGATGCACAATACCGTTCCACCCCCACCAAACACTCAGTATCACCTTGCGTGGCGTCAATACGGGTAATTCGCACTCTAATATGTTATACAGACTCGAAAGTTCTAAACATGCTTTAGTATGACTTCCTGAATATTCATTACTAGAGACATACAACTCTAACACAATCTATTAGAAAGAAGCGAAATTATTTTTTCCCCAACCCAATATATTATACCCACAGGAGCTCTGCAACCATTCTTAAAAAAAAATAGTGATTTTAATATAATTAGAAAGCTCTGTAATGAGATCTTTTACTACCATTAGGTGACCAGGCGTTATATATTCGGTCCAGATGAGCCTTTAAGGGGGTCTTATTATATAATACCTCATTTCCGAGTGCTATATTCATAAATTGATTACTAGTAAACTACGAATGATTTCGGGAAGCAGTTTTTTGTAATGTTATCATTCATTATTGAGCTTTACACAATTTTTTTGGTTTTACATAAAAATGACGTATGTGACCACTACACGTCCTTCACTGTGTCCTCGTCAAAAGTGTCCAGGGCGCACGAGGTAAACGATTTTGACCGATCAGATGATCTGAAACCAAAAAACCTTTAAAATTTATTTTTCTCATCCCCTTGGCTATGGATAGACACGAGCTTTTTCAAAAATTCAAAAAATTCTTATAGTAATAGAATTTTGAAGAAAAAAAATTTTTTTTTGCCATTTTTTTTCTGCTATTCAAGGCTGTTAAAAATTTTTGGACAAGAATTTCAAAAAAAGCTCGTGTCTATCTGTTGCGACATGTTTTCTGATAATAAAAATGTTTAGTATGACAAGATCGGTCAGGTAGATTTTTCGAAAACGTTCACCCCACCTCAAAAAAGACGAGTTTCGGAAAAAACACGTTTAAAGATTGACAACGTAATAAAATATTGTTAAAAATTCTTACGATCAATCTGCGATCCCAGGTCCGTAGAGTTCACCTTCTTGTTTGAGGAGGAATTCGCGTTGAGCCACTTGCTCTTCTCTTTGCTCGATCCAAGCCCTTTTCGCTGCATCAGTCACCCTACGCTCCGAGCGGTCGATGCTTTGCTCGTCAAGTCGCACGGCGCACGCCTCTGCTTCATGCCCAAACGTGATTTCCATAGTATTCATGGTTTTGAGGATCGTTTGGTATCCTTCATTGAATACCATTACTGCCAAACAGGTAGCAATGTCGACCACATGATTACCTGAGTGCAAATGTTTGGGCGCCATTGGCCAAATGCAACTATTCAAGGATTCGTTGCCGTTCTGCGTGAAAGCTCCGATGCACCGCTGTAGCAAATCGGTCGAGGACAAGTCTCGGTAAATCGACTCGATAGGTTCTATGACTTGAGGACTCAGAGGAACACGTGTATGTTCAAAAGTTGCCAAAGTTCCGGTTGCTTCGGCCTGACGTCACTTGCACCAACTCTCCTTGCCTGGTGGGTACTTTGAGTGCTTAGGATTATCATCACTTGAGCTGCAGTGATCTAACGTAGCCCAAATTGCCTCCCTCATTTTTTGAACGGAATTGGGATTTCTTCTTATCACCAAACCGTCAAATTTCGTAAGTTCCCCGATGATTTTGTCTGTCAGCTTTCCCTTTCCTTTCCCTCCGAGACCTTTCTCGGATTTTTTCATGTTCTTAAGCCTCGTGCCCATCCGCTTTTCTACATGGCCGACGCATTCTTTTTTTAACGAGAATACTGTCTCCGTATGGTTTTGATGAAACGATTCCATTGTAAGTTTTGCTGTCACCATCACCTACATACGTAACGTACTTCACGCCATACTTCTCTGTGGATCGTTTGAACATCTCCGTTACTCCGTCAACTTCCATTTTTCCAGAGCTTCCTTCGTGGTTTGCGTGACAATCTTGTTCATGACTTTTATACCATTCTTCGAAATCATCTGAGCTCCCGTTTGTCAACCTTCTCTGGGATGTGCAGGCTTGGCAAAAACTAGATTTCACTATCGCGTCTATTACTTTTTTGCTGTAGATTCCAATGAGTGTTGAGACACCGAAAAAAGAAGAAAAACCTCTCTTCTTCTACGTTCCATCCCCCGAAACTGTCAAATTATTCTCATCGTTTCCATGCAACACACTTAGTTCTTTTTCTTCGTCGACAGCTTTTTTAAAAAAAAAACAGATTCGTATACAGCCGACGCCGCGGTTTCATTGTTTTTCAGACACGCGTAATAAGCACAGACCGAAATTCCACTACAAATGTCCATTAAACCACAAAATTTGTCAACGCCAATTCCAAAATTGTTAAGACAATTGCCAGCAAACGAAATATAAAAACTAATCTGCGGTTAATTTCATACGCATTTTTTTTATATATGGACATGAAGGAATAGTTTTTTCACCGCACTTGCACTCCATAATAATAATGAAACCCGCGCCACATTTTGAACTCTGGAAAAATTTCAATTTTTCCTTGCACACCTTGCATATTGCATTTTCCGCAATGGCGGTGAAAACAGTCATGAAATTCAAAATGCAATACAAAAAACCAGGAGTAGTTTTCACTTCCACTGATCGCCTGGTCTTGAGTTTTTTCGCCGACGTGCTTGCATACACTGTTTCCTTCTCCGCAACATGCGGATTCGGGGTTTTTATTTTCTTGATACGACCGCCAATACGACTACGACGCACTGTTCGCGATCTTTTTTTATCCATTTTCCACGAAAAATGAAAAAAAAAAGCGAAAAAACTGAATAAAAACTCCGACCGAAACACTTTCGAAACAAGCGAGATGTTCAAGGTGCTAACGTTATTTTCAGACTGAATCAAAAGTAAGAAATAAAGAATTTTTTCAAAAGAGCATCTCAAACACTAACTAATGGGAAAAATGTAAAATGGTTTTCACAACTCTTCACAAAATCAGTTCCGCACCTCGAAAAACGGTCCCACGCGGGACTACAGCAGAAACGTGAAAAACGACCGCGCATGACCGTGAAAAATGTTCTGTCACTGTCAAACGAGCCCGTCCACAGTTAAATCCTTTTACCAGCGTATTTCTAACACTATTTAGATGAAAAAAATGTTTAAAAAAATCGATTTTTTGAAACTGTTACATAGTAAGACCCCCTTAATCTAGTCTAAGACTCAGGAAGTCAAGAAAAAGTCTAAGAATATGAAAATATGGTAAACTCCTTCGAAAAGGAAATCATTCAAATCAAAGAGAATTTGGAGAAAAATTCGCCTCCATCGCCTCCATTTTTTGCAAATTTATTGTGACGAAAACGAATTGCCAAGCTGAGATACAACACATAGTGGTACGAAATATTTGACGAGCTAGAAGTGTCCAAAAGGATAATACTGCAGGAATTCCAGTAGAATAGTTTCTTGCAGTGCGGGGATGGGTCTCGAGAAACAAAAGAAGCGTTTGAAGGGTGGACGAAAACGAGTGGGGAAAGCAATAAAGCGCTGCGTGGATTTATTTGACACGTATCATTCCCTAAGGGATTCTCAAATTGAAGGATGCGATGAAAAGATCAAACAAGTTGACGGTGAAACTTCCTGGTACACAAGGCGGAAAGTGCCCTGTTGAATCTTCGCAATAAAAACATAATCACTTGCTTTCTTATTTCTATTCCGGTAAAGTGCAAACTCCATCCGCGCTGAGTCCTTCAAAACTAAAAAAAATTCTATATATCTTCAAAGGTATTTAAAACAAGCTCAACAGTCTCTCCACGTATATTCGGTTGTAAATCAAACTAACCAGAGTTTGTTGAAATTAGCAAATAAACATTTTTTATTCATTTATTTTTTGCAAATAACATCAAATTGAACCAGTTTCGATTGCACCCTATTAGAGCAACACTTATTGTATGGTGCGGGGCACGTTTTATGTGGTATTGCTTTTCTGTTTTGTATTGGGCACAAATACATGCATTAAATTGGATTTGATTGGAATTCGTAATGATATCAATATAATATGCTCTGAGCCATTATTCTCAACGTGTTGTAATTTGCAACTTAACGATATTAGCTAATTTCTTTGCGAGCTTGCTCATGATGAATTGCATTCATTCGTTCGATGACTGTTGCTAGTGACTCATTGTGAATTGTAAATCTTTAATTCATCGAATGATTAACACGGTCATCTTTGGGAGGACTTGAACTCACGAGGTTAAGTTCGACTTTGAACTTATTGCGATAGAAACACAAAAATGTGGACTGTTTCCAATAGTTTCCCATCCAAATTCCCAAGTCCACATTCAAAACTGAGCAGTTTCAATTTGCTTTCACAGAGGTTTTGCGTAGTCCGAAACAAATATTGTCAGATCTCGTCCTTCAAACAGCAAAATGACAATATTTTTGTAGTATGTGCAAAATTTGGCAAGTGAATTTCAGACAAATTCGCCGAGACCACACACTACCAGAATCCGTGTTGCTTTAGTCATTACGAGCGAAGCAAAGTAAATATCAAACATTATTCGTCTTTGGCTTATTAATTTGCATAACCGTGCAATAACGTCTTACACTGCATTCACACATGCTGTCCTGGTAGCGCGAGGCTGATAAGAATGAATTCGTTTACGTTTTGTTTACTCAGCGCTGAAGCCTGCAACTTATCGACTCATACAATATTCATTCAGGTGGGACTCTGCGGAATTTGGTAGGCGTGACTGCCGTGGGATGCATTATCAATGCAATTTTCCATTTTAGTTGAAGCAGGAAATTAATGGAAGTATCCTTTCTAATTAACTGCAATTAAGTTCACATTTGACTTTGAGATATTTACAAGCACGTGCCCGCGTTTCGAGGTAAACAATACCAAATTTGATCGAAAGTGTCGTCACAATGGTTAATTCGCGCATAATCTAGTTGGAATTCATCCGTTTTCATCTTTGTTTATTTTAGCCGTTGCATGGGGCAGCATTTCAGAAATTAATATTTCACATTCATAATGCGATCCCGAGATGCTACTAGTATGCGCACCTGATCACCCCTCCTCTATGATGAATACATGGAATAAAATCCAACAAGTCGCTGAGATTCCTAAGAAATCTGAAGGTATTTATCGGTATAATGGCGGCATATATAAAATATTCTCAACACGCTCGTTGTTAATGTTTGGATTTCCCGGTAAACCATTCATACTGTAAACGACCATCATCATATCCAGGGCTTTTAATTTATTTTTCTTTTGCTCCGGGAAAAACCATTCCATTCTTTAATATCGCTCGCATCAAAAGGAGTATAAAGCGAAGAATGGTTTATGAGGACATCCAAGTATCACATTATAGATAGGCATATTCTATAAATATTACTTTTTATTCTGCACGGTTGTTTGGTTTTTCTTACATACTGGACCATATGGAAATCAATTTTGTACAAAGCTATAGGTCAAATACCTTAAAACAAGTATTCTTGTTTTAAGATCAAGAGCTTTTATGTCTTGATTTCATTGACTTGATGGGACGGATCTACTCCTTCCATTTTTTCAGGTTTTTTTTGTGTAGTAAATCTTACAGGATTTATCTGATCTTTCTCAAAAGAGTACATGACAAATTTTATTAAAAAATTATTATTGTTTGTATTTTTGTGTTTCAACATGACTGAGATATAGCACCCTCAAAAGAATGTTATTTGTTTCACTTAATTTGCTGACCTGAGGCCAATCGAAGAAATAAAAAGGAGCTTAAGATATACTACGGCAGCACGATAAGTACTTCATCTCCAAATAAATTAAAATTTTGAAAAGCGGTGATTCGTTCTTTAACGTTGTCTGATTTTTGCTCGAAATACTTGACCCAGTAATGCTCCAACTTCTTGATATCGACTGAAAAATACGTTTTCACAAGACCTCCAAAGTAGGCCTCCGTGGCTGCCCGCCAAGTGACTTTTTCGAGTTTGGAATTATTAAAACGTGGCGTATTAGACGCCCCCTGACCGTTTTGATCTTCTCCATGTGTTCCAGATCCCACCTTGTGAATATTAGAAAACGATGGCCATCACCTTTCAGGCTTATAGGGCTGTCTTCTCCTTTTTTAGAGCAAGTTCGCCGGATTAAGTCCACTGTTTTGACTGTTTTTTAGTCTCTGGTGTGAACCAAAGGGCCCATATTTGGTCTACGTTCACAAAACAACGCAGAAACTCCTTCGGATTGCGCTTAAACCAAGCACTACCTTAAATTGGTCTTACGGTTGCGCTTAATATCCCGAGTGACCTAACGCGGCAACCAGCGCACCCACAGCTTTCTCATGCCCAACATATCATGCAGGATGTGACTCACGTGATGTTTTTGAGGTGTCACCTATTGCAGCTATCTCGCGCACTTCCAATCGGTCATCTATTAATGCGAGATAGTGGATTTTTGTCTCGTTATTCTCCGTAGCAGTCGTTTTCGTGCTGCTACGTCGCGTTGATGACGTTGAAGACGACAAAAAGCGACGTCCGAGCAGTTGAAACTCATTAAATCAATCTATAACGGTCGCTATCCCAAGACCAAAGTCGCCATTCACAGCATCCAAGGGCTCTTTCATTTCGTTGCGGGATTTTCCTTCCAAAACTAGAGTCCAATCACCTACCAATACGGCTCTTTCTAAATTTTTCTAAAATCCACGGACATGCCCGCTTCCACCACAAGTCCGATCAGCTGAAAATTGACAATCACTATCTACAAAAATGTCGATAAATGTAGAATGAAGATAGCAAAATTTCTCTTGCGATAGTGGCGCAATCTGACGGTGAGGCTTAACACTTATCAGAACACTCTCATAAGTAAGCCCCTATAGGCAGTACTAGAATGCATTGCTTTGGATGGAAATAAAAAATGCTGGAGTTTAAAATTTTCCGATTGTTTTTTAACCTGAAATCGTGCAAAATAATTACTTAAATGATTTTGAATATTCATGACCAGAGTAAGGGCCATAGCTATAATATATGTCCAAGGTATCATCGCAGGAGACAAATTTTTATTTAGGTGTTCAATGATTGTTCAATGACAACCTGTAAACAAAAACTGCATAAGAGGTAATGAAATTATAACAATCCGTAATATGAATAAATGCTAGACAACACGTACAAAAAGCAACGGCGATCTATAAATGACTAAACACCCTTAAAACTACATACCGCTATATATTATACTGTTATGCTTTTTAGAAACAAGCGACGTTAAATACGCGTGCAAATCACTACACACAAGTTAAAACAAAACTTGCCCGAAAGAGACTCGGGAACGTCGGTGTAGGTCAAAAATGTCACGCCGGGGCAAAACTGTTCAATGGTTAATTTTGTATCTACAATCGCTCCTTCGGCTCATCTACGTAGACTAATTTCCATACTCTCTATCATGAAAGTCTGCCTTTATTTCCAACATGAAATATTCGTATATCTTTCTTTGTGATATTCTTCCAGACGTTTGACTAGGTATGCTGTGGTGAAAATGATAGAGGTTAATTGGCCAATGGGATCGTCTTCCAATCGCAAAACAACAACATGAGGAACAGCACGGTTCTGCAAATTCGGGGACCCATTTTTATGGTCTAGTAATCGCTGAGCGACCTCTTACAAGGGCTATCATTAATTTTCACCAAATTACAAAAAATTTATTAAATAATTTACAGATTTATAAAATGTTTAATTCCATCCGTCTTTGACTGTTTTTTATAAAAATTGGTGAGTTGCCTTGTGAAATAACTTTTTTTTCGCAATTATTTCAGTTTTTCGTTTCAGACTTGCCTGTTCGAAAATTAACTGTTAACTGCACCTCATTCTGGATAGTCCAACTTCGAGCGCCCTCCTTTATAATGTTATAAATATAATCATTCGAAATATCAAAAAATGTAAAATATCAAAAAATATATTATGGATGCAAAGAACGATCCTTCTGAAAAATATCAAAGAAGCATTACATGAAGCAAGATGGAAATGTATGACGAGCTTAGGGGATTAGAACTTACTACATGGGTTGCAAAGTCGCGGGATTTATCAATAAGTGGCACCACTAGATAATGAACATCACACATTTCGAGAAACTCATTCATCACTAGTTTATGTTTGAAGTTTCAAGACATTTAGCTTATTTGTTTACAAACTACAGTCGTTTGAGTGACGCTGCTTTTGCCTTCGTAAACAAAATGGAAAAACAGGAATATCGCGTTTTGATCAAATATTGTTTTTTATGGGAAAATCTTCGGAACAATCATCGCAACGGTTGAAGAAAAGTTATCCGACATCTGTTCCGTCGAGAAAAACAGTTGTTCGGTGGTTTCGTGAATTGTTCATAAAAGCCCTGAAGACGTACCTCGCTCTGGAATGTCAAAATAGGCTACGAATGAGAAAATCATAAAGCATGTGCATCGATTCGTCTTCATTGATCGTACAGTGAAGTTGTACGAGTTTCGTGAGGCAGTGGGTATCTCAAAAAATCGGATATGATACATTTTGCACGATATTTTGGACATGGAAAAGCTTCCGGCGCGATAGGTACCGCGTTTGCTGACCGTCGACCAAAAACAGCATCGCGTTGATGATTCAACAGTCTGTTTTGCATCGTTACAGCATAATCGACCCGACATCTTTTATCGTTTTGTAACGATGGATGAAACATGGGTCCATTACTATACACCTGAGTCCAATAGGCAGGCTGTAAAGTGATTGAAAAGCCACGAAAGCCGACCAAAGCGGCCAAAAAGCCAACACTTGGCCGGGAAGGTTATAGCCTCCGTTTTTTGCGATGCCCATGGCATAAGCTTCATCGATTATTTGCAAAAGAGAAGAACAGTCACAAGGGAGCACTATACAGCTTTTTTGAGCAAACTGAACGACGAAATAAAGAAAAAAATGCCTCATATGGCGAAGAAAAAAGTTCAGTACCATCACGTGAGCGCACTATCTCACACGAATGCGATAGCCAAATTGGACCAATTAAAATTCGAATCGGTTGCAAATCAACCGTTTTCTTCGGACTTGGCCCGTAGTGATAAGTATCTGTTTCCAAACCAATCAAAGAGATTCAGATCGAATGAGGAAGTCATTGTGGAAACCGAGGTGTGTTCCGAAGACTTTGACATTTGGTATTACCGAAAGGACATTGTAATGTAGGAAAATCGCTGTATCAAGTGTATCGCCCATGAAGGCAACTACATTGAGAAGTGAATCTATCTTTGTCCAAAAAACGTTTGTTTTCTTTGAAATTCCCGGGGTTTTTAAGCCCATGTAGAAGATGTGAGCTGAAGGAACCTGTAGAAAGAAAAGATTCTGACACCTCAATGGGAAATTCACCATACGATCCTTACACAAATTTATGAAAAGCGTTCACGGTGGGCTTGCAGCGAAAAAGCAGAATACGACAAGTGTGACAGCATTGATGGTAGAAAACGAGTAATTAAAACGTATTGGGTCGAGTATTTTATATCCCTATTCATCCTTACTACCCAATTTTGCTCAGCATGACCACTGACAACGAATGAGAAACAGTACTGGAGCTTAATCTTTAATACAACCAGTATTAGTATTCTCAGTATTCTCCCAGTATTCTCCCAAGGAGAAACAAATTAATGATTAAAAGACCGAAAGGCACTAAGCAGTAACTGAAGAAGGTATTCCGGGCGAGCTTTTTAGAGTAATCTCGATGATGCATGAATACATTCAGTGAAATAAACGCTTCAGGAGTTTCCGCCGAGCAAACCCAACCGTGAGGGTTCATTGAGCAAGCAATGCACTCCCTATAAAAAAAGGTGTTTTTGAAGGATAATCTGTCAGAAAATTAGAAAAAATGGCGTCTTAAAAACAATTTTTACAGAACGGAAAATGTTGTACAATAGGTGGTATTATTAGTTTTTATTTATAATCTCATACCACACCCCCCCCCCTCTCATTTTTTGACGATTGAAATTTTTGTTCTTTACATATTCTTGATATGTTTCTCGGAGGTGAATAAGCTCGTGAACCAAACTCATTATTGCATACTCCTTATTGTGTATGAAGTTTAGTTTTTTGGTTTCGAACTTTCCGTTCCGTAGATCAACTTTTGTCCATGGATGCACTGTTTTTGGACAACTCAACTTCGGGTGCGCTCCTCAAATGTCCAAAATAGAAAAGAATAAATTAACAAAAAATTTTTTGTGTTGTTTCAAAATTACTATTTATTATGGAAATTACAAAAGAAAGGTGTTAAATAAAAAAATTATATGAAAAAAGGAAATTGGTTAATGTTTTGAGGATACGAGTCCTTCGAAAAAATTTCCTCAATAAAGTCAATAAGTAATATTGACGGATGGTGCATCATTTGGAAATTCTTAAAACGTTCTTAGAAATGCCAAAACATTACTTATTGCTTTATATAATAAAGCAATATTTATATTATAATATTGCTAAAATTACTTATTACTTATATGTGTGCACGCATTGTTAACATGCTTAGCTTCGTCATACTGCGTTAGTGTTTTTCCTATTTGCTGGCTTTCAAGTAATCAGATCCCATGCATTTTTAATCTGGTTATCACGCCACAGGTTCCTAAATTTGAAATATTTACAATGTGGAAACATAGGCACCCAGATCGCCTCAAAATGATTACAATGATAAACTCTAGTTAAATTCTTTTCATATCTATTTACCATACAGGTCGTTAAACTTATCACTGATAAGATAGCACTTATACTGAAGCAACATATGCAAGTGTTAACACAGTATTAGCCTTTCTTCGACGTACAGCATTGTCTATTAAAGAGTCCTTATACACAATCAAAGTCTTAGAGATTTGATATCATTATGATAGTCACTCATTATCGCAATATGTGATAACTACTATCACACATTTCTACTAGAAGTTCACTTGGTTTTCCCTGCAGACATGTATAAAGTTATCTAAGTTGAAAAGCAGAAAAAACAACCACGAAATTCTCCATGTAAACCACTTATCTGAAATGCATATGTTTACAGTCACTTAATCTGTTCTTGGTGAAAATTAGACCAGTTTTTCTCAGACCACATTATGTTAAGGATAATAAATTTACAATGCAATTGGTATGAGTACACACCCCTTGATTTAATTTCGATTGTTCTCGCGATTATTTGAAACGGGCTTCATCGTCCGCTTTTATCTTTCTCCCGAAAACCCTTTCTTTCAATTCAAGTTTACTTAAGCGTTTTGTTTTTCTTACTATTATTTTCACTTTATTATTACTTTTTTAATTTTATTTCAAAGTTACTCTCAAGCTCTAGTTTGCATGGCAGTAGCTGAACAGAAGCATTAAATACTAATTTCAACTGCGGAATTATCAATCCGGAGAGAAAATTATTGAAAATATAACAATTTATTTCAATGCTAATGGGCAATTTAATTAATTTAAACAATTTAATCGGATTATAACGATAAGTATCCCCAAATACTGTGCACATGTTCATTGAGCGCCAACTGAACTGGTGCGAACCTCGAAAATTAGCTTAAGATATTTCCGAAATTCCATGAGTGCTTCGGTTGGAAGGTAATCACGTAAAGTGCTCTTTATTTCTATCACAAAGTACTTACATTTGCATATTACCATTTACAATAGAATAATTTATTCTCTTACCTTCGCGAGAAGGTTGTCGCAAAGACAAAGATGCCCAAAAACGTTTCATGCGACAACAGATGAAGATATTCATTTTCGGAGAATTAAAGCTTGCTCTTAAGTCTATTCAAGCCTTTTTTGCGGTTACCTTCGAAATATGTCTTAGCCAGAATATGCACATACAACCCTCACATGTAACATCTTGTTAAGAATAATAAGATCTAACAAGATTTATCTGCTCCAGGTAATCTTCTGACATTCGATACCATTTCAACAAATTATCTTGCATGGAAACGACTTTGTTTTTATTATTTTTGATGATTTAATGTTTCAAAAGTTGTTTCTTTTTCTTGTTTCTTGGTTATAAGGTTATGATTTCCTAACGTATGAATTCAAAACGAAAGCAAAAACATGGAAACATCTAGATAAAAGATAAATAATTTGGCATTTGGTAATGAGGTTGAAAATTCTAAAGAATAAATACGGGCTCAAACTTTTCTACTTTTGGGGATTATGTTGTGCGCGCGAAAATTCAAAATTATGGGAATTTACGCTCAGACTGCATACCAGAACATCCCAACTTTGGTTCTGCAGAGGACAGGTTTGGATTTATATAGTTCAAATATCCTTCATCGATTTATTCAAGTAAGCAATGAACAGAAATTTTGCTCTCGTTTAGAATCGCCTGCAAAGAGTACGTGAATACACCGTTGACCATCTTTAGTGCCCCAGGTATCCCTTTTCTACAACACTTCACACACTCATAGTTTCATCGCAGGATAAGTAGAAATAGCGCCACCACGTCGAATAAACTCCAGGTCTAACGTTATTCAAAAGATGTGAATAAAAGCTTATTTGAATTGGTGATATCCTTGTTTGCGTAAAACAAAAACACCCCTCTCAAAAATTAATGGTGAAGTCGCAATATTTTTTTAGAGATAGAGATAGATTTATCTCTATCTACTCTAGTTTTTTTGACCCTAGCGTAATCACTTGAGAGCGCTAACACTCTCGTGAACACAGCGTTCATACAAAATACGGCAATACTCTCGGACGGCTTCTGTTTGACATAGAAAGAAAATCATGAGTGGATTGACATTGACAGTTGTGTTGCGTCTTCATACAAAAGCTTTCCGAGGCGCAAGAAAAAAAAACTCGATAAAATTTGTATCATTAAGACTCTCTCAAAAACTCTGCTTTTACATCTACAAACCAGGTGTATACATAAGTTTTTTTGCTGTTAAATAAAAGATGGCGGTATTAATTTGACACATACGCCATTTCGACCGTTTGGCATTTAACTACAAACACACACAAGTTGTGTTTGCCAAAACTATCGCGTTTGTTTTATCGTGTTGATCAAGCATGTGGAATTTTGTGTCTGAAAAACAGCATTTGCGAGACCCATTGCTTTTCGTGTTTAACCAAAAGAAAAAAAATGTTAAAAGTTAACGATTGCTGGTAAAAACTTATGGCAGACACGCTCCATCAATAAAAACATGTAAGCAATGGTTTCGACAATTCAAATGTTATAATTTCAAAGTGAAAGACAGTGAGCCCCCTGGTAGCTCGCAAAAATGCGACCATCTGAGACGAATGACTCAAGCGACTCAACTCAAACTCAACAGTACTTAACAAAATCATTAGATCAACGGACGTTTACGAGCAATGTGTAAGATCAATCAACACGGTAAATGGGTCCGACCTGATTTAAACGAACGTCAAATGGAAAATCGCAAAGTCACTTGTGAAATTCTACTTCAGCACCACGAAAGAAAATCAGTTTTGCATCGAATTATGACGGGTGACGAAAAATAGATGTATTTTGATAACCCGAAGCGAAAAAATCGTGGTTTCCACATAGCGAAGCCGATCCTTCAATAACAAGACCAACTCACTTCGGCAAGAAGAACACGCGCTGTGTCTGGTGTGATTAGAGTGGTTTTATGTATAATGAACTCTTTGATACACAAAGCTGTCGTCAACAAGTGATAAATTTATACCACGCATTAATCGAAAAACGACCAGAATGGACCAGAAGACATGGCAACGTTTTACTGTTACACGACATCATTCCGTTGCACATTGCGAAAACAGTGGAAGACACAGTGATTTCGTTTGAAGGGGACATTCTTCTGCACCCGCCGTACTCCTCAGATTTGGCGCCAACTGACCATGGCCTCTTTGTAACAATGAAGAACGCGCTCGCAAAGCAGCTCTTCGGCTCTTCACCTCATTTTGAGGAAATCGGAAAGAGCCTGACAAAAACAAGAAGGTTTTCTGGTATGGTACTCATAACATCCTGAAAGATGGGCAAAATCTGTAAAAGCCAATGGCCAGTATTTTGAATAACTTAAATCCCCTAGAAAATTGCGTATTTTTTCAATACAAACACCGGAAAAACTTATACATACTCCTGGTACCTTCTACCGGTTCTTCCAAGAGTGTTAGTGCTTATTATAAAAACGCATAAAGGGCATGAACATAGCCCCCGTCAGAATGCAGGTGCCTCCTTTTAGATTTATCTAATTGACGGTAGCTGAGGTCAAGGAGAAAATGAACTCTATCGTCAATTTATGTAAGGCAAAATTATTTGCTAAAGCACAGCACCACATCCGCTTTCGTTGCTTATATCATCTCTCACTTATCTTGCCCTCAAGTTAATCGTTTTTATTTTTTCCACCACAATAAATAGTTTGTTCGAAAAATGTTGCCAGCCCCTGAAGTGTGCGGGCAACTAAGCATGTAATCGTAATGGAAGCACAAGTATTTTACGGCACATTTTCCAATTAATTTTTATGAGAAAAATAGAACAAGCTAATAACGAACTGAAAATATAAAAAAACGGGTATGAATGAATGAAAATAAAGAACGGAAGAGAAGAGATGAATGAAATATTATCGATTGCTGAAATATAAACAAATTTTAAAGGAATTAATAGCCGAGCCCAGAAATGTGTTAAAAAGCGAGAGTTGATGATGAAAGTGATAGGCTACTGCCGCCCAAAATTAATTTGTGTTAAAAAAGGAGGAGAAAAGATTAAGGCATTATCGCTAGTAGTCTCATTCTCGGATGTAGAAGAATCTTCGACTTCTGTCGATTAGAAAAAGGGGGGGAAATTCCAGGCTATACGCAATGAATGGGATACCAAAAATAAATGAAGAAAATATGTTTCCACCATACATATATTCAATGGAACGTCCGAGGACAAAAAAATCCACCATAGCTCAAAACTAGTTACAAACATTTGGATAAACGCCATAAATGTTAGGATAAATGAATAAATTGTTTAGATAAATGTGAGAAATTGTTATTTGTAAGGATTGCCGAAAAGAGGAAATAATCCTCTTAAAAATCGTTGGAAAAGAAAATTATTCATGGTCATCATTATCCATCGACAGACATTAGGGCGAATTTTGTCGAAAAACAATTTTGGTTTTCTCTGAAAAACAGCAAATTTGAATTCACTAACTTTATAAAAAAATCCTTCGTTCTGTAAATCCTGATGATTTACTAAATTTTGGAAAAATATCACTGCATTAATTGAACGTACTCCCACACATCACCTCATTTTTTTCCTCTTTTCCTTATAGAACAAAATAACTTTGCGTTTACATCAAGGACAAAAAGAAAACTGGAAATCTCGAATGTAAGTGGGACTAGGACATAATCTACAGACATTAAACAAACAAGACTTATAGATGATTTTTATGTGCATACATCATACATTATGCGAGCACTTGCAATCACATGAACCATTCACACAGTTACCCCTGCCAGTGAGTTCATACAGGACATGCAACAATGCATTGTACAAAAGTGCACATGTTAATGGCAATCCTAACCCTTTAGTCTCGTTTCGTATTTTCTTTATTTTCACTATAACAAACATTGATGGCGTGACGTGACTTTGAGATACACAATCTTCGTTTCGTATAGCTCCCTAACGCGTGCTTGCAATGTATTACATGGACTAGAAATAGAGAAATGTGTGTATCGATTCCAACTAGGACACCGAACAAGAATGAGGAAATCAATTTGAAAAAGGCTTCGCTTAAGCTATTTCGATATGTGTACATGAGTATATGTAAGTAGGTAGTGAATACAGCGTGGAGTAAAACATGGCGCCAAAATGTCTAAAGTCCTCTATCGTACGCCTTGTAGTCTGGTACAATTTGTTGTGTATAATTATCCTGATTTCGAGTGAGTCATTGGCTATGGAAACGGAACGAGGCTATCTTCTGTTTCTGTGTGGCTTTGACTTTAATTCCATTTCGAAACATGTTTGTTGTGATGTGTGTTTCGTGTCTTCAAAAAATTCAAGGAATATGGTGATCACGTTTCTGGCGGCAAAATAGAGATTACGCGTCAGTTACATGATTTGTTAATTTAGAAGATTTCATTATCCTGTTAAAATTTGTTTAAAGAATCAATCGACACACATTTGATTTTATAATCATACTTAATTGGAGACAACTAAATTGGCAGTAGTTAAAAACAAGTATCATATCAGGTTCATTTTTAAGTATTCTTTCAACAAAAGTTATCATTTTGGACTGAGGATTACAGGTGATGGTGATGAACTACAATTGTCAGGATAGTTAAGAATGTCAGATTGTCAGGAATTTTTCAATCCCCACATGTTCATCACATATCTGTTTCTTTAAGGTTATTAAACGAGACGAAGCACATCGATCTTTTGAAGAAGCCTCAGGTGTCCTTACTCTTCTACAGCAAGGATTTGGCAGCACAGATCGCCTCTTCTCTTGCGGAAGAAAACTCGCACTCACCATTTGCTGTGAAACCAGTTTTATTGAGATGTCCTTCGAGCATGTAATGGATATTGAAGATCGCTTTTTATGCACCATTCCATTGCTTTCTATGCTTTCTCTGAACCATTTTCATTCCTTAGCCTTTTCCGAACCATCCCACTGCAAGGTCTAATCTGCATCTCCTTTTCAAGTCTTCGACTTCTTCTCTGGAACTTATTCTTCAATATATTCAATGAGCGCTTTCAAATGGAAATCAATTAAGTTATATTGAAGTTAAGGAACGATGGAGCTCCTTACCCGTGCCCTGATTAAAGATCGATGAATGCTATCTTAGATTTCATTCTCGTTAATCGCCCCGCGTGCATTTCATACTTGTCTCTTGCCTGCTCGGACACCCGATATACGCTCAGCTTTTTATCAAGAATTTAGAACCACTTTTGATGCAATCATTGGTAGTTGTCTTAATGGCTTTTGCTTTAACCTTGTAAATCAGTGAATTGTACACAAACAGACACACATTCCATGGACAAAGAAAGTGTCCGTGTCAAAACCAAGTATTCCTAATCTAATTTCCTCTGTAGTCCTGTCCCTATCCCTGTTGCCTTATTGCATACGGCTATGCAAGGTGCATGACGGTGCAGTGGTTTACTCAACAACCTAACCTTGTGTGATGTTATTTTGTCTTTTCTTAACATAAGTTGAAATTAGATAACTAGCGTCCACCGTTTGTAATCCAGCAAAAAGCAAAATTGAATCCTGCTTTTCCTGAAGTTTTAAAAGTAAACACTACCCTTCCAGCTACCCCTGGTAACTGCATATGTACCTCAAGGTTCGAAATTCTTGGACAAGTCATATGAACGATTCCAGCAGGTTTAGCCACAATGTTTCTAACTGAGATGAAGCTTATAGAGCCGCAAGAACGCCAACTCCGGTCATGTTCTCGCGACGCAAAATTAGAACCCAGGACTAAATAAAAAGTCCTGTGAACAAGATCTACCAACCAATGACACTCTCAGAAGTGAACAAAATCAAATTTTGAAACAAAATTTTACCGTTATGGATACCGACAAGCAACCCCTTAAGTTCAACTTGGTCTTTATGTCCTTTTTTTGTCAAAGAATGTTCTCCATACTGTGGATGTCGCTACTGTTGCAAACACAGTATGAGGTGGTGAAAGATTTTTAACTCTCTCTCATTCTACAGTTTTCTTATACGAAAAAAGAAACGCGGAGCTCCATCCACTGTAAACGTCCTATTGGGTTCTTGAACATCGCGTGATCCATTCCGTGATGATTGGTGTCGTTGCGTTTAAACCAAGTTCCCGAGTATACCCCAAGAATACTGTGTTTTTTCCACACTTTTAGAGATTCTTTCCAGAGAGGAGAAGTAGAAAATCTTTCTTTCCACCTCAGTCTACAATTTACCAGTAATCGTACATACGTTATTGCAGAGTTGCTCCAAACTTCTGTTATGCATAAATTGGTATGTGGCCCAAATTTGGTCTGTTTTCTGTTTCTATTTGAGCTGCATCAGCGTGATTTGGTCAGAGTTGTACTTCAAACCTATTTCCAGATTCCATTTATTCAATGTTGTCCTTAGCATTATATCATACACCGTGCGTTCGTACTTCCTTCTGTTTTGAATGGCTACAGGATTGGAATTATCCTTACATGTTACCCTAACTTTACATATTACCTAACTAAATAAAGCCTCTTTGTGGTGATACATGGGTTGGATGTGCGTTTATGGAACTTATGTCACTTTACAAAAGGACAGTTCATTCCTTTCCACAAAATTCAGCCAGGAATCACCTTTATTTTCAACCGTACTTGTCTTATTGTATTGTGGCTATTATTATCAAGATATTGTCCCTTGAATTCCAGAGGGATTTGTTAATCAAACGTTTCTTTAAGTTTTTGAATTAACTCATGCGAAGCCATGTCTAGGTTTTAATCAGGATCGACTGGATACTGTGTGTATTTTAGCACTTCTAAATTAGATTTTATTTTTCGATTTTTCATTCCAAAATGCTCTGTTTTTTATTTTGACAGGTATATATTTTGGGAATAAGTTGCTCCTTACTTCAGGGTAAATTATTTTTTTTACTTTGAAAAATAATTGACATTGTCCGGTGGTGTTAAATCAAAAGATCTTGCAGGGCAGTTAACAGGTTACAAAACAACAAATTCTTCACTCATCAAATGGTTCTTTCAACAAATCGATTGTTGCGCGAGTTGTTTGGCATGTCTTGCCATCCTGTTGAAATCGGATATGTCTTGCATTACGGCGAGTTAGTCCCGGAGCAAGAAAGTTATTGATCAAGGCTCTATAGCGATCACCATTTTTCCCAGTATCATTTTTGGAGATATGGGTACCAATGACTTCACCGACCCATAAAGCCCACCAAGCAGTGAATTTCTTCGGATGTAACTGCCTGTGGTTACTAATCACACAGACAGTTTTTTTTGTCAACCTATTTATGATAGACTGACAAAATTAACCGTAAAACGCATGACAGCTGTCACAGCATGACGTGTGACAACACCAAAAAGTGTTGCTCACTCTCTTACATTTTATACCTTTACAAAAACACGCCTTTGTAACTGCATTTTGTTCAACCGAACCGTCTTTTGAATTTTGTTCCTTGTATTTGTTCACCCCTATGTTTCTCAATTGAATAGGGGTCTGTCTGGGGGAATTTTCGGGCAAGATTTGGTTTGATATTTGCATGTATAAATACATGTACATAGTATTCTCTGCAAACTATAACCAATTCATCAAACATATTTCTCAGAAACCTTGAAAAAAGGATACTTCCATTGAATTGTGGCCTCTTGTATCGTTACCCAGCTCCGTTTAAATTCCATGAAGTACGACGTTGTGCATGTTATGCATATGTCCATGTTTTGCAGAGAGGATTACATGAATGTCATTTGAAGATCAGTGGAAAAACATCAAATGGAAAATTCCATGTGAAAATAGAGAACATGTTTCAAGTTTTTTCCTTCAAGATTCCTAGACAATTTTATGAAACTTCCATGCCTCATTCACTAATTTTTTCATATATTGCGAAAACATAACAGGCAAATCAACTGAACAACATATTTTCCACACATCAATCATTCGCAAGTATGTTTCCTCAGCATCAGGTCCATTTCGAAGTCCTTGAGCGGAAAAAAACTCGTCGAAGTCATTTAAATGTCGTCAACATACTCCAATCACGTCATCAAAGCTAAGCGAAAAAATTTCCGAAGTTGATCCAATGGACAGGCTCAGCCTTGTACTTGACTTCTGCGTTGTCGTCTTGAGATTTGTTTTCAACTTCACGTAATCTGCGTCGTCATAATCCACAATTCGACCTTAGTTGGATCAATTTGAATAACAACTCAAATTGCACTTGGTGGAAATGATCTGCGAATTGAAGCTTTTTATGAGCCCTTCACTACTGACTGGTGAAAAGTCGTTACAGGTTGCAATTAGCCAACATATGAATATTTTTCCATTGCATTCGAGGTCTACTGCGTTTTGTTCCGAAACGGATTTAATGCAAGATGAAGTTTTTAATCGCGATGTAATTATTTGAATTTTTCTGATGTTTTATCCGTTCAACTGATTCGGGTGATTTAAGTTCCTTTGTTTGAGAATGCATTTATTGATTGGAATAATGGCAACGAGAAACATAGTAAGGACATCAGCAAATGAGTCCATGCAAATGTACACAAGAACGAAATCGGCTTAGAAAGTCCTAGTTGTCGATCAAAAGTTAAGAGTCAATGTCCCCGGGATAACTCCTTCGAATTCGTAACTTTAATAGGGTGTTAAAATTTATACCAGTGCACTTGCGGTACTGTGAAGTTTGCATTACGTACGAGCATGCAGACTTGTTACTTCCCTGTAGTAAACGTGCTTACCTTAGCTTTAGCTATTTATATGTTTTCCACCTTTTTTGTTCTACATATGTATAAACAGTATAAAATAGGCGGAAAACACAAATATATATTTGTATATATGTATATTCGATTACGAAACGTAGTGGTAAACCTTTTCGAGTTTCGAAATTCAAAAGAAAAAGATGTTTTTTAATGGTACAGAACTTTTAGTTGTCAACACTATTTAATGATACGTTTGGTGTGACAGCTGTCATGTGTTTTATGGTTAGCTTGGTTCGTCATTTCATCATAAAAAGTTTGACGCCTGAGTAACGTATAAATATCGTGCGGATTTATTTCGAAAGAAAGAACGGTTCTGTTCGAGAAACTTATCGAGGTTAAAATATTGGTCCCCCTGAACAATTAATTCGATCAACCATGGATTATTTACGCACAACAATTAAGCTCATTGATAACACGCATTCATCCAGACGTTGAGTCGAGTGCATAATGAAGAAACAAGCAGAAGCTTAGTATCGATGAAGACCAAGGTGAGTACATTCGACATCGCGCTCAACAGTTAAACATGAGCCCATTCACATTATGGAAGATTTTTCAGAAGAATCTTGGTTTACGGGCTTACGAAATCAAACTCGTGCATGAATTGTAGCCGAACGACCAACGTGTCTGGGACAAAGCACTGCACATCGCGAATTATGAGGTACATTTCTTGTCATATGTCAATAAACAAGCGTTTGTCCAAACACCGTTACATCCAGAGAAAGTCCTTTGTGGGCCGGTAGAATCATTGGTCGATACGTATTAATAAATGCTGTTAAAAATAATATTACAGACAGTGGCGACCGCTATAGAGCAACAATCAATGACTTTCTCGTTCCAGATTTAACTGGCCGTAATTCAGGAAACCTCTTGTTTTAACAAAATGTTGCGACATACCAAACAGCTTGTTTAACCATCGACTCATTGAAGGAACCATTTGAAGAGCGCATAGTTTCTCGTTTTAAACCTGTGAACTTCTGTGCAAGATCATGTGATATAACATCGCTGGATTATTTCTTGTGGACAGTTACGTCAAATCACTCATGACCATTTGAGAGAACATTCGCCGTGTTATTGGCAAGATATGTCCCCAATTATAGGTGAGTGTAATCTAAAATTGGACCGCTCGTTTGGAATTCCTGTACGCCAGTCTTTAGGCACGCATGACCAAAGACATCTTTGAATTGAATAAGGCAGAGATTGATTTTTCCACAAAACCATTGGTCTTCCCATTTTATGGCGATCAAAAATACTTGTCCGTACTCAAAACTTAACAGGAAAAATACTTAATACGTACTTAAAAGGAAAACCCTTTAAAAATTTTACACATTTTAGAAGACTATTCAAAATGTTTATAGACTTCTGTAAAAAATTATCTCGTCTATGCCAGGAAGAATTCGAAAGTCATCGAAAATAATGGCGGAAAATTGAGGTTATGAAATGTAATAAATAATTCAATAGATAAAAAGACCACAACAATCGAAATTTCAACATTCATTACTAAATAAGTTGAGCACAACAATCATTCTGGGTGTTCTGAAAATAGGTGTCTGCTAGAATAAACTAAATGCAAACGCATTTTTGAATAATTAGCCAAGCCTTAGGTTTTTGTTTAAAACGATGAATTGTGTTTATGTTCAAAGCTAACTCAATGCTTGAAGCATAATTCAGTATTTCGTTTCACTGTTATCGCAGGCTAAACTTATATTGTCTTTTATTTCCGCCAAGCAAAGCTAGTTTTGTGGTCAGGAGGCGTTTCAGCTGTTTGTAGTGGATTTTCAGATTGCTCCTGTATATAAGATCTAGGAAAGATCTAATGATGGCTAGACACACATGAAACTCGTCCTAATCAAAAAATAATAATCCAGCGCCATAAAAGAGCTCAAAAATTAGTCCACCCAATCCAATTGTATCGAAGGCTTTCCGCATATCAATGAAAGATGCTTTAATGCATTCCTTCTTGCTCAGTTTCCAACGGAAACCAAATTTGACCATATTTCTCAGAAAATATGAGCAGCCCGATTGAATGCTAGGTTCTCCAGTTGACTGAGAAGTCCAGTCACTCGTAAATGCATTCACCTTCTCATTTGATGTAAGAGCCATGAACCATGAAAAGATGACCTGAATATAAAAGACTGAATCTTTCAGATTCCCACATCATGGAGCTCTTTATATCAACTGAAATTAGGAACCTGTTAATGTTCCGTCTTAAAAACGGAGGTCACGAATAGTACATTTGACTTGAAAGTTATAACCTCAACGCCATTTCGAACAGGAAGTATTTCTCGCCAATACTGAGGGTTCTTTTGAAAGTATTTGTCCCACTTATCTTAAGACAATCGGAAGAGAAATATGTTTAGGACCGAATTTTTAAAATCATTTTTACATTACTGCAGCTAATTAATCGATGAATATCCCATCTTCATCCCACCTACTCTAGCCCTTGATCCGTCTTTGATCTTTCAGCGATCATTATTTACAAGTTAATTGCAGATATCGTCGATTTCAAACTACATTTTTGTCTTATATTATTTGCATTATTTTGAATGTTTTTTGACGGTCCTTATACGAAGTATGCAAATGATACCCCAGTCATCATGGGGTTAGAAAGAATTGTACTATGGTACACTTACGTTGGCTTTGCTAAATTTCTAACCTTTGCATCATGAGATTGGAGCATCTGCTGTATGATGCTGGAAACAGACCGCAGTTTGCATCTTTGGCAAAGGAAGCACGGGTTGACTTTGCTCTTCTGGAGGCGTCCCAACCTCACAACTAGGGAATTCAAGTACCTTACCTATTGGAGGTTATTGACACTACAATCTTATGGCAGTATTTTCCAATCCCTTATTTGCAATTTTTTTAACTGACATGAATTTAACAGTAAGTGCTGTTTCCTTTGACATATAAAGAAGAACATCAATATTTTTGCCCACAGTTCAGATCCTTCAAGTAGAAGGCCTGAATTTTCTAGAACTCAGGTGTGAAGGTGAAATGGGAAACTTTGCCCTCCGCTAGAATTTGCATCTTTTCTGCGCCGTCAAGCGCCTTCAATCTGGGAATCGCACCTCTCACGAGAACGGAGGGATGAAGAGAGATTGCTTCACAAATGATTCCCCAACTCCAACGTGCGCGGTTGCTGTGAATCCATTTTATCTTTCACAACTGCCCGCATATAATGTGACAGATGAGTTTCATTTTTCAACTGATCCATCAACGCGATCAGACTAACCGAGGTGGGCAATCCTGTTTCCTTGTAGAAGTCCTGTCGCAGCCATTCCTGCCTTTTACATGCAAAAAAATGTATGGGAAGCGTCGTCCTCCTCTCGTGGACCATATCTGCAGTCACCCATGCCCACTTAGAAGCTGGGTCAAGTAGAAGTCAGTCTCTTCATTCCATCGATTTAGCCACGGTTACAGATCTGGTATCAGCAGCGCAGTCCACCTTCCCTTCTTGCAATTCATCCAAGATTGCTGTCAAGCCTTGACTGAACGCTTGCTCACTCACGGGCCATTATCACCCTCGAATCCTTTTATCGACGCAGGTAAATGGCTCGGCTCTCCCTAGCAAGGAAGGCGATAGATATCCCACCTGTAAAGACTATCACTGCCGAATTAGAGACTGTCCGCTATGATGATGCAACACTTCTCTGCGCCAACTTTATCATTTTTTGAAGAGAGTTGAAATTCTTATTTTTGAGATATTGTAAAATATTTCCATTATTTTCTTCAACATTAAAACCCATGGAATGGTTCAATTTTGCAACAATAACAAAAAAAAACTTTTTGAACTTTGAACCTGAACTTTTTCGACTTCGTCCTTGTTTTTTGCTGACATCTTCTTTATTGTTTTTTTTTATCTTCGTTAACTTTGGCTTCCGAGTACTTCGTAGATCATTCTCTAGAAGTTTCTCTTTCTGCAAATTCCTTGATTAAGTCCTCAAGGGAGGAAATTTTTGATTTTTTATTTATTTCTTATTTTTTCTTTTTCTTAATTTTTTATTCTTCGTTTTACTTTTTCAGCTCCTCAACCTGCTCCATTGGTAAGACGTGGGTTTTGACTGTCGCTTACCAATCAGTTCGCGATCGTTTGAGTGTGTTGTTACCCATTATAACAGCTGTATTTTGTCCTCCTGCCTACTTCCTCTTCCTTATTGATTTCATCTTAGTTGCGATCATGGACCTGGTTTTGTTGGTAAGGACGGGAACATTTCGGCCTCTTCCTTGTTCTTGACCGCAAAGTTCCTGCTTTGGTTTTTTTTCTCTATAGAAGGGTTGATAAGAGTATCATCGAAAGTCAGTCGACGTTAGGTCTCCTAATTTTTTCAATAATACAAAATTCGGTTTCCAAAATATTTATTTCAAACTAGATTGATATATAAATGTTACTTTTCACATGCCTGAACGGCTTAACTGCTCCGAGTTGAATCATTATTCTCGTCAGAAGAACTTCAAAATTTGACAAACATGAGTAAACCAATTGAAAAGTCGTCCTTGTAAATGTCCTCAACAATGATTTCTAATGCGCTGAAATAATATGATGTATGACAACCCTCTGAGTAGGCAATATTCGATATGTATATAGCTATGAAGAAACGTCTTGCATTTACGCAAGCATCCACACATTTAATAGTCATGCATGTATGATGTATGGGTAACCCATATGAATGAAATAAAGCTCCGAATGGATTCATGTGCAATCGTTTATTAACAAGAAGGTAGTTCCTTCAATTTTCCTAATTTACACCAAAGCAATTAGGCAATGTGAAATTCATTTGGCCAACATCGCATAACACTCAAACTTGACCCAATCTAATGCAAACGTATCACGGCGCATATGTAGTACCCTCATCAACTTGGACGTGCAGACATACCAATAATTTGTTTTGCCCCCCAAAGACCTGTGCGCACCTTTGTCATAAGATTTTTCGGCAGAGTGGCTAGCACGGTTCGAGCCTCTCAATCAGCTGTGGAGTATACAGCAAGCGAGTCCGAAAATTGTTGGAATGGCAAAAGAAAAGAAAATTGCGCAAAGATAATGGCAATATCAAGCAGCAATGAAAAGAAAGCTCCCAGCATCGCCTTCTTCGCCGCCGAACCCATTGTTGTTGCTGTTGCATTTGTTGTTATTATTGTTAATGGTCAAGAGAGGAGTGTAAGTGAAGTACATACATAGGTTGCGTGTGAAAGCTTCGCAACAGCAATATTGCACATTGGCTAATCGAAACATTTTATTTTAAAATCGAACTCAGCATTGGCCCATCCGCGTATAATAACGTAATAAAATTAAACACACCATCAACGTACCGTGCCCATCTACGGCGGGCCAGGCGCTCTTGGAATTTGCCTAATTTTTAATTTGGCTAAGAAATATGTCAATGTTACAAGACCGTGACGTGTAAGCCGAAATTGTGTAAGAAATCGCGAACTTTCTCATGTGTGTACCCAACGCCTAATTGGACTTCCATTCATCTTCCCTAAGGACTGATCGATTTATTTTCGCTCGGGATTTTGTAACCCATTTCAGATGTTACCACACACAAATATCTGCACGAATGCAGATTGCAATAAGATCCGCTTGAGTGAGCTTAACTTGCACATTTCATTTCAGAGTTAAATTGGCCTACATCGAATAAACTTCGATGCTAGATGCTGCTGAGAAAGTAGCAACATAACATTTCGATTAATATTGATACAATTCATCATGCAGCAACATCAAATCGTTCACCTGAATCAATTCCAACGCGTGCTTATGTAAAAACACCGTTTGTTCACTTCCTTGTAGGAAAAGAAGCACAAAGTCAATTGCACTTCCACCAAGATACAATTTGGTAACGATTTTGGGTTTACATAATTTACAAAGTTATATTTTTCCGATCAGAGTATTTAATCGAAAATTGTGTCCTTTGCCTCTCAAGTTATATAAAAACTCCTTGAAGTGGCGGTTTCGGAGCATGTCCTCCATCTTCCGGAAGAGAGAAAATGGGAAGATTTTAAACTGCTGTAGGACTGAAAGATTTTAATAACACGGTCCTTAATCAAAGAGGCAGGAGGATTGATTGATTTGATTGATTTATGGTCGGGGATGATGCATGTCAAATTTTCAGGTTTATTGTGCCCCCGCTTGCGGTGCTCGTAGAGTGCCTCAAGCAGATCGTTATTTCTGAGAAAGTCAATGATCTGCTTCTGCCTCAGGCGTCCCAATTCCTCCTCATCAGCGAAGCAGCTTCCTAAACGGTTTCTTCTCCTGCGGGACAATGCGTCTCAGTGTGCCAGCAAATGCACTGTTGTCTCCTCCGCAAGATTGCAAAATCTGGAACCATCATTCGCTGTCAAACCCATCCTTTCGAGATGCCCTCCAAGTGTGCAGTACCCCCTGAAGATCCCAGTCAGGGTCCTTAGGTTTCTTTTATTTATTTCGACGCACGCTCGAAACTTCTTCTCGTCGAAGCCCTGGAAGTCCATTCCAAAGCATATTGCATTCTCTATCCTCAGTTTCCTTTAGGGCCTTGTGAATGAAATTCATTTCAGTTGCGCTAAAGGATTCAGGATTGATGAATGCTGTCAATACTCCTTTCCTCAACTGGCGAGGAAAGAAGTCCGCCTGCTCATTACCCTCGATACCTGCGTGCCCCAGTTTAGGGTAACCCTATTGTTCGTACTCAATTTGTTGAGTGTATTGCAACAATCAATCAATTATTCTTGATGTAATCATCATCGGGTAGTATAGCTATGGTTTTGCCTTTGTATCCTCTGTCTATGCTGAGTTGTGCGCTTACAGTGATGGCATAGACCTCAGCCAGAAAGATACTTGGTATACTTCCCATCGGTTGGTAGTATTTGGTGCCGGGCTTCAAATACTCCAAGTATTGTTCCCTTAGATGTCTTGGATCCATTCATATACCACCTGACTGCATTCCGTCTTATGAAGTGCATATTGCCAACGTCATGCGATCTAACGGTGCATATATGAATGGGGACACCTTCACTCGTTTAGCTTGGTCCTTGTGCCCAATTCTGAGGTCATTTTCTCTTCCTTCGTGGAAGATTCTTGTCATTGTAGATGCCGCTACTGTTTTTATCACCAAATGAAGTGGCGATATGTTTAAGATTTTCTGGAGAGCTGCCGTGGCACATGACTTTATGGCTCCGGTGATACAGACACATGCCAAACGCTGAACTCGATCGAGTGCAAGCCTCATCTTGCGTTCTTGGACTTTATCTGTCCAGGCAACCGCTCCATAGGTAATGATTGGTCTCACCATCATGGTGTACATCGACCCCAGTATTCCCTTTAGAGCTCTGACAGCCTTTGCAGGCACTGCCTTTATGTGTCCGTTCCACCCGAGTCTGCCGCCCAACAGTAATCCGAGATACTTGATTTCATTCTTATACCCAATCTCCGTCCCATTTAGATATAAGGTGTGGAGTTGGTTCATATTTATTCTTCTTGTAAACGGCACAAGTGTAGTTTTATCTAAGTTAAGCCTTAGACCTATCTCCTGGCACCAGCTGTTTACAATTCGTAGTGCCCCCTGCATTATATGACACAGTGTCCCTTCGTATTTTCCTCTGGTTAGAATTGCGACATCATCCGCATACGCGTAACATATCACCCCAGCTTCTGTCAGTCTGCCTAAGTCTTCATCTGCCACAAGAGTCCATAGTAGTGGTGAAAGAACACCTCCTTGTAGGAATCCGCGGTCCGTACGTACATTGATGGTGCTTGATCCCACTTTACACATGACGTTTCGCCCCGCCAGTTATCGAGACAGCCAGCGAATAAGGGTAGGATTAACATTCCTTTTCATCAACGACCTCTTGACCGCATCGTGGCTGGTATCGTCTGACTAATCGGTCAGCACGCCTTTAGATTCATTTTATCATTTCTTCCCACTTTGGGTACAAAGACTGCTTTCGCCTGCCTCCATGGCTTTGGTATACATGCTCATGACAGGCTACTTCTAAAGAGGCGTATCTGATACGATATAAGCAGATTCTGTCCCTTCTGCATAAGGGCTGGAAACACCCCATCTACTACCGGTGATTTATAGAGTTTAAAGCCCACCTTATATGTTGTTCCGTACATATAGTCGCAGCCGTCTCCCACTCTGAGCTATGTGGTTTTCTGTTTTGTACCACCTCGTCAATCCCTTCATTTATTACACTGTTTCCCGGGAAATGGGTCTCATGAGCAGTATATTGCGCTCTTTTTCATTTTCCGTGAAACTGCCATTACTTTTCCTTAGTGCAAGTTAAAGTTGGCCTTGGCAGTGTGTAGTCTAGCTGTCACAGGTGTTTCTTTAACATTCTCTCGAAAAGGTCTGAAACTGTGACGTTTTGCCCTTCGGATTTCTTTCCCATAGTGTGTTATTCCATGGTATTCGTCCCAATCGTCGGTATGCTTTGCCTTATTGTGTAGTTTCCACACTTCTACTCTGTTTGGGTAGTCCTTCATTCCATCACATGTGTTCTTTATCCGGCCTTATGACGCGTTCAGGACAGCTTTCTTCAAAGGCATTCACAATAGCCTTGTTAACTTCATCTACAGCATGTTCAATTTCAAGACTATAGGCGGAAGCATACGGGCGAGGGGTGAACCCCATGAATATGAACAGTGGAATCCCGAGCAGTCAAACCCTGGTTTCAATGGACTGCATGTACGTCCAAAGTTCTCATTCTCTACCGAAAGCACTTAGCACCGGTTCACTGAAGAAGAGAACTGAGGATTGTATCATAATATCTAACAGTCTCTGATTCGGCAGTGAGAGTCATTGTAAGCGTGATACCTTTCGCCATCCTTGCTAGGGAGGCTCGCACCATTTGCCTGTGTCCATTCGAAGGAGACAATTGCCCACAAAGGAAGTCTGCGCTCACTCAAGGATTGGCAGCAGCCTTGAATGAATTGTGCGAGTAGGAGGTGAACTGCGGTGATCGTCCCGGAACTATAAACGTGGCTAAATCGAGGGCATGGTAAGATTCTACCTGACCCACTTTTTGAGCAGGCATGAATGTTTTCAGTCTTACCTCCATAAGATTGCTAAGTCAAGTTTGAGTTTGCCAGTATAGGAAGAAGACTCTTGCCACAAATTTTCATGCAACACATAGATAGAACAGATTGTGCAACAGACACATGCAACAGATAGAACAGATTGCACCAGTACCTCTACAAGACAAAAAAGAGCACACCCCGGATGGTCTGATCGTGGTAATGCTTGTATTAGTCGACAAATGGAACCATGTAGGACATTATGATCGCGCAGTCCTGAAAAATAAAAAACACTCACAGCAGTCGAGGTTATTTAAGTTGGAGAATCACTTGTGTAACAATCCTATGTCATCTGTCCCTTCCTTCTAGAGAAGGGGTCCGCCAACAGAACGAGATCTGATCTGAAATAATGTGTCAAACAATTGCCGGATATTAAAAACATTCTTATTATTTTCCATTTTCATGTTGAAGTTTTTAATTTTGGAACAGACAGCTGTTTCGAGGTCGATATGATCCCTTCTTCAGTGATTTATCTTTTATGTCTGTACACATAGATGTCTCTATGCAGCTGTCAGAAGGTTGCAAACACCCGAATCAACTATTGGCAAATTGCAGGATAGTTTCTGAGGTGGACAGAGAGGTGTTTAGTTGGTAGTCCAGTCATTCGCGAGCATGAGACGTTCCTTTCAAGATCGTATGAATACAGGCAAGAAACTTTCAGATTTGCAAATCATAAAATTCCTTATATCTACTTAAATTAGGAAGTTGCTGGTGTTACTTCTTACAAGGGGTGGTCACAAATATTAGACTTGACTTAGTGGTTACCGGCTCGGCGATTTTTGTATCAAGAAGTAGTTCGCAAATACGATGAGATTCCTTTCGAATACATATGTTAAATTATTTCTAAACTGTTAAGATAATCATGAAGGTAATATGTCCAGGACCAAATCATTGAAATCACTTCAGTGTTAATGGAGCTAATGAAATGATGTTTATTTCTACTTTACCCCTCGATTTGTGCTCGATCTTTCTGCGATCATTATTGATAAGCAATTTCCAGACTCAGCCGTAACGTAACTCAGTGACAAAATTACAACAGTGGACTAATTTTCTTAAATTAATTTTAAAAGAAGATATTCCCGGTATTCTAGTTGTCCTATTTTTCTTATCTAGTGCATCTAGAGGTATAGATGGGTAACTCATGATCGGAGTAAAAGAGAATGATCCTTCGGATGCTAATAGAGCTATGTAGAATTTAAATTATCTAACTTTAAAAATTCAAAACTGAAACAGCAGAAACTCACTTACATACCGGACGCAGAAGCCACTTAGTTCAGGGAATAACCAGTATAAATATGTACTTAAACAAAAATGTGACATAGTAAACTTACAACCCACGCAATCACTGCAACGTTTTTCTTAACTTTCGATCCAATTTTGATAAAACTACTTTTGACACCAAACAGACTTTATTTAGGGTTGGAACCATGTAACTGCTTAAACGTTACTGCCGTGCTAATCGCAAATCTTTCACCAAACTTTTATCTTGATCACTAACTCCAGGGATTTACCAGTAAAAAGCTAGAGTTAAGAAAGAGAATATCATTAATTATGTGAAGCGTGTTTTTTAGAAGTCTAGAATTTTAAGTTGGCAACCCTATTTAATGCTACGTATGGTGTAACAGGTGTCATGCGTTTTACGTTTAGTCTGGTTTGAAATTTAATCATAAATTGGTTTACTGCTGAGCAACGTCTGTAAATTATGCAGTTTTATTTCGAAAAAAAACGGTTCTGTTCCAAAAACTCATCTCGGACATCATCAATTTTAAGGCCTAAATGGCAGTTCATCACTAAAATTAATTCGACTCACTATGGATTGTTTCCGGCGATACGTCATTGCATTCATCTACGCCGACAAGCCCAAGGCGCTTGACCATTTGGAACACAATATTCGCCACGTTTCTGGCGAGATATGGCCCCAATTATTGGTTAGAAAATTCTCTCGAAAAACTGGAAATTTGGACCTCTAATTTGGGCTTCTTCCGCACCAGTCGTGTCGCTCACATGCCCGACATCATGCAAAGAAAATTGGCAGAGTTTTTTCCAATAAAACTAATTTAATGGAAAGTCGATTTTATCGAAAGTCAAATACTAATTTATTTGTAAAGTCTGACAGCCTTTATAACTAGCCTGGAGGCTTAAGTTAAACCCAAGTTTCATCAAAGGGTGGCAATAATTGACAACTGAATCCTCTTTTCATATCTTTTTCCTTCTTTTCATAGATAAAACGTAGAGTGAGACAGTTTGGTGGCAGGAACCAACATGGAACCTCAGGTGTGATAAAATGAGCACATCTGAGTAATTTGAATTTCGGATATAAACTTAAACTGCTTGAATTTCCATTTTGCAAGTAAACATTTCTCAAAAAATTAGCACTGTTAAAAATATATTCAAAAACAGGCAGAAAGTATTCGAAATATTCAAAAAAAAACAACAGCGAATTTGTGAAACGCAAAATTAAATTGCAAACATTGAACCTTATTGCCCGCATGAACATACTGATCACACGTAAAATCACCTTTTGAGAGTCAATAACACATTTCTACCTTAAAATTGATATTTTCTCATGGGCGCGAAATTACAGAATTTAATTTAAAAACAAACAAGTATCGTTAGCAATCATTAATTATAAGTTTAAATAAATATTTTCAAAGTTGTTTGTTTAAAACTTTGCACCTTTTTTTTTGTTTCCTGGAAAGTAGATCTCGAATATTTCGAAACTTAAATTTTCTGATGCAAGGAATCACAAGCAAAAGTTTTTAGAATATCCACAAAAAAAAACAATTAGGAAAAATTACAGATCATAGCGAAATTTGGACGGTCAGGAAACTTTCCAACAGTCAAGGAAAGTCAGTGAACTGAATGGTTAATATCTATTGTCTTTGGAAATGATTCAATTTTTAAAATCTGGTTAAGGCTAAATGCTCTAATTGAGGCTGAAAAACATGGAAGTGATAATTCCAAAAGTTGTTGCCCGCAAATCCTTCAAAACAGTTCATTGGAATACAAATAAACATACATGGCAGGTTGCAATGCAATTCTATTTTTCGCTTCTTTAATTGGTGTTAACACCCCATAACTTGCAACCCCATATATGTCCATTCATAGGTAAATCCTCAAAGCTACGAACTTGTAACCTTTACCTTGTACCGATGCTAAAAAAATATTCCTGAACAATTTACGCGTGCGTGGGATCATACGTTATGAAGTACATTAGCCTTTGTTTGAATGAGATGCCGAAGAATTCGTGAGATACATTCAAAAGATAATTTAATGCTACCCAATACAGATTTAGCTAATCACGTTGACAAATGGTAACATTTAGTGCTTTTTTCCGTCATATTTCCAGGTATTCACTATTTAATTTATAACGACATTCAATGACGATTAGCATTGGACTCTGTGAATAATATTGTGCCTGTAGTCTGCGGACTACACAAACAATAAGATCGGGAAACCACTGATTTCGATATAAGATAAATGTGCTAATAATAATTGAACGAAAACGTAATTTTGTTTTAGATTTCTTTTGCCGAAATATCAAGGTTTCTATAAGTATAGAAATGCGACAGTCAGTGCTAATTTATTAAATTATTCCAATTTTTTGTTTTTATTTGCCAAAATTTCTTCAAAGGTGGTTGCCTTTGAATTGGAAATAACGTCGAACGTGTAGGGTAAGAACAATAATATTATTGAAAAACCTTACAAAATTCAAGATATTTTGCATATTAATTATAGCAAAGGTTAAAGCAGCATATTTGGCTTTTCAGAACAGAATATGCCACGGATAATTGTTTAAATAACGTATGGATATAATATATAAGTTTTATTCAAAAGAATGTGTTTTTACTGTTTTAAAACTTTGGAATGAAATGAAATACGAATCTGTTATATTTTATTGCTATTGGTCCAATTGAAAAGATAATTCTCTTTTTTTCTCTAATTTTTACTTCCTCCGGTCCAACATTCGACGTCTTTAGCCACTAATTGGGACCATACCTCCCCAATAACAAATGTTTTTGCTGAAAGTTGTCTTGCAAATGATCAAACTTCCGGGCTTGTCGGCGTAGACGAGTGATTTGACGTATCCCCCTCCCCCCAAGAAATAGTCCAGCTGTGTTAAATCACAAGATCTTGCTTGCCAGTTATCAGGTCCAAACCGAGAAATTCTGCGCTCATCAAATGCTTCCTTCAATTAGTTGAAGGTTACACGAACTGTATGCCAACATACTGTGGAAACCAGCGGCTCACTGCATTCCTTCCAAGTCAATTCCAGAACGAAAAAGACATTAGCCATGGCTCTATAGCGATCACCATTGACTGTAATGTTATTCCCAGCAGTTTGATTGATGACATATGGACGAATGATTCCACCAGCCCATAAAACACAACAAACAGTGACTTTTGCCGGATATAACGGTACTTCGACAACCACCTGTGGTTGTTCATTACTTCAAATGCGGCACTTTTGCTTATAGACGGAGCCGTTCCATCAGATATGAACTTCATCTCTGAACAAAATTCTTGGTAGTGGTCGTACGGTTTCAATCCCTACTCGATTTGCACTTTTTACGCCCGAAAACCAAGGTCGTTCCTTAAAGTCTTCCAGAATGTTAAATTGTTTACACAACTTTAATTGTTGAACACAATATCGAATGGACACACTTGGATCTTTTTCGATACTACACTCTACAGCTGCTATAGCTTCTTCTTTGTGCATTGAACGATATCCAGATGGATGCGTATTGTGCGTAAAGATTAAACGTTGTGCGGAAAGGATCGATGGTTGATCGAATTACTGATTGTATTGACGATTAAGTTCGCCATAAAATTAACGGAGTACGCGATTATTCTCTCGAACAGAACCGTTTTTTTGGAAACGGGTCTGCACAATTTGCAGGCGAGTTCATGGTAAAACGACAAACCAAACTAACCATGAAACGCATGTCAGCCGTCTCACCTTAAAAAGGATTAAAAAGGGTTTGTCAACTTAAAGTTCAATACCTTTGTAAAAGCACTTTTTACGAGAAAAGTGGTTAATCCGCGTAAAAATTCGATAGAATGTATTGAATTGACTTAAACACTTATCAGGACCTTGTATTTTGGAAGCAAAGTGTGGAAGAGAAAGGTTTATTTGCTCCAATATACTCCAAAACGGTAATAGCAATGCTTGTGGTAAATGCTAGTTATGCAGTTACTTGTTACCCACTCACTGAAAATCACCTTGTATAGTCGAAACCGGACCTTTACCGATAATATTGAACACTCCATTTTTACATCTTCCCTTGCTTCAGTATTTCCTTTTATTCATTGTTAGTGTGCATCTCGTAATTTAAATAGGATTCTTTTCAGAACCAAATAAGAGTAAAATGAAAAATTTTTAACACTAAAATAGACAAAAACTCTTATTCAATATGAAAACGAAATGTTCTTTCTTTGTGGTTGAGAAGGAATTCCCGACCTGACAGTTGGCAATCCAGAGATCCAAAACACTAAATTATCCACTAAATACCTCCCTTATCACATCAAGAACCCAGTTTGTAACTGATTCGAATAGTGCTCGGACTAGGCTTATTCATCCCTGCATCTTAACATGGAAGTCACCCTTTCTTTCCCTCTTCCTCAGACAAAAACACTCAACTCTAGAACAACTTGTTATATTAGAAATTTCTATAAAGGATAGTTTCCTGATAGTTTCCTATTCTTTCATACGACATCATTTCACTTCACATGCAGATTCAACATAGATTTACATGAGTAAATGTTGACCGGTAACGCAGCACACTTTTCTTAATTCTAAATAGGTCTCCTAAAAGAATGAACCTGTGTAGGAAGAGTAGGAAATAGATATTCACAAGTTTGCAAGTTTAAATAGTAATCCACAGGAGTCCGCGCTGACCACCACACTCTATTAAGGTTGCTTTTAATCGAGCCGCGTCTAGATCATCTACTGAAACTCACACAATACTTTATAATGAAAACCTGGAAATTATACAGACAGAAACTGATTTACGATAAGATCGTGCCCGTATCAGCAGAAATTGACAAAAATAATGTGATAAATGCCCTGCAGTAAGAATTAATAAAGGAAATGAAGCAAAAGTTGAAACCAAAAGCTTAAATTCAAAAAACAAAACACCAGCGTTAAAAACCACATGACGTTCCACTACTCGTAGTGGTGGGAATTTAAACTGTTTTTCTATAAAATTGAGTACAAGCTCCTGAAACTAAACTTTTAAATTCGGCATAAAAAAAAAATAATAATATTCCTTATGCCTTCAAAAACAGCCTCTTAAAATATTTTAGTGAAATCCGAAAAAAACTTTGGTTTTCTTGCGAGTATTCTCGCAGCTACCAGCCAAAAATCATCTTTTATATATTTTCTCTCTCTGTATAATACCGGTTTTATTCTTTTGTAATATTTTCGAATCTCTCATATGCTCTCAATGTCTATTTGAAAGTCAGTAAATAAAGTAGTGCGTTGACAAAATACCACGTTATAGAAACGGTAATAATCTTGAGACAATCTGAAACGTCACAGCTCAAACGTCAATTATTTGACGTTTTAGCTGAATACTGGTAAATTATTTGATTACTTTGCATCATCAAAAACATTTCAAATATACAAAGTCAATAAAAAATAAATTACGTTGAATTTTGGGATCTGGTATGAGAGCGAACACAGTCAAGTTGGCAAGCTATGAAGGTAGCTCCAGTGGTATCATAAATACGTTTAACAACTCAGTCAAACTTCACAATGCCAAATATTAGTTCTGTATTGGTAATAGGGAATCAACTTTCATGGGGAACGACTTTCACCAACCTTTCCGATACTAATTTCTACGGAAACAATTTCATCGTCCATAAGCTGAAGTTTTTGCTTCACGTAGGTAAACGCTTGTTTCGAAACCTCAAAAATGTCAAAAAATTGTTTTGACAGATATACACAAAGTTTCAAGAGCTGATGATAAAATGAAATTAGAGCAGAAACAGAAGGAAAAACGAAAATAAAGATATGGGCGAACTTTCACCATATCTTTACAACTGAAAACAGTCCCACAACATCAGTTTTGCAATACAGACTGGTGCAAGTAGCTGAAGGCATAATCTGACAACAAAGATTCCAAACACGATCCTGCTCTAAAACCAGAAACACAGGAGTATATGAAACCAGTGATTGAAATACCAACCAACTAGGATATACCTCTGCGATGTTGTGGAACTTCCTGCACAAATTTCATATTCCATATTTAGCAAAGTCCTTGTGCCCTATTCGAAAATCATGGAGACCATAGAATGCAAAGTTGGCATGGCAGCCTACAATTATCAGCTGCATGAAGATAAGGAGAGAATCCTGATAGCTAAAAAGGTGACGCAGATGGCAAGAAGGCAAGGCCATTTGGTGCGGAAAAACGACAAACAAATGGAAAGACAAGCATATATTGTTGAGGGAATACTTTTATATGGTCCAGAAATAGCTGACTCATTCGGAAAGGATTAACTAAAAAAAAGCGAAAAGAACTTTTAAACAGGTTTCATAGAGCGGAAAGACAATCCAAAAGATTTCCAGATCCATTCCAAATCCAAAAAAAAAATCAGGATTGGCATGACCAGTTTCCACGAAATTATAACGTTGGTTGATTAGGCTGTCCTACAACGAAATCCGCCACAATTTTTTTAAAAAGTGGGGGGGGGATTTAGTATATAGCAAATTACGAAAAAATGGAAAGATTTTTTTCAAACAGCCGCAATTTTTATTATCAGTCGTGGATTCCTGCGTGAGAAACCTTCCTCTCTATAATCTTATGACAATTTTTTATTTCAGATGTGACAATCCGGAGATTATCTGTTCACCATGGAAAAAGTGGCCTCATCTTGTCGCCTCATATGAAGTCGTTAAGAAGACGACAAATAATAAAATCCTTTTTTTCCTATTTTTTTATCCTTTATAATTTTTTCTGATAAGTTTCATTTAAATATGTAATAAAGGTAACGAGGAAAAAATTCTCAAATAATTATAACTGCTTTTTGATTTTGTAATTCGAACTAGGACCCTTAAGGAATTTTGAGCACGTTACGCGCCTGGATAAGTAGCAAACGAAGGGACACAAATGACACTTCGATACGATAGCGTGAGGATGATCCAATAATTGAGAATTATGTTGTCATCATTCTTAATATTGGATCATCCTCACCTACGAATCATCCAAATCGACGGCTGGAATTGTTGAATAGTGCGTCTGCGAACCACTTACAGGGTAACACAAGGATACTCATGTCCCGAAAAGAACAATTTTACAAGTATTTTTTGACTAAATGTAGGAGACCATCAGAATATGTCACACAATAGATGAAACAAAGTCAGATCGAAACATCGAAACAAAGTCAGATCACAAGAAGGAAACGACATGGATGCCTCTAATGCCTGCTGAAGTCAATGAATTCCTGTAACGTTCCCATAACAACTGGTTTCTACTCAAGCAATCTAATTACTATTCTAGGGACGATCGATTTATTTCGTGCTTTGATGAACCTCGAAAGATTTGTGAGGTGAAGCAGATGCAAAGTGTGTAATGATGATATAAGCCGTAGCGATAAATAAGGAAGGTTCCAGTCCTAGCTGTAGGCTAAGGTAGTCCTAGCTGTAACGCAGGATGCCTGGATACCTAGCACGAAGTATTGTGTCAAACGATTCTAGGGAAAGTTTTGAGGTTGACAGGAGAAGTGCTGCGAACAAAGGATACCTTAATGAAATAGTGTGATCCAAGCCCTTAGAGTGTTAGATCGTGAACGAAGAGTTATTTTCTTATCAACATACCATAGCGCTCTCGCAGTATACTGCGTTGTTACATGCCACATATGATACAGACATTTTTTTAGTTACATGATCAGAAGAGATTATACTCATCCCAAGGATAATTTTATATTTTCTCAAGGATATTTATTTTAAAAGCGCTGCCAAATGAGCTACAGGAACTCAACTTCACGGTAAACGTCGTTAAGATGCTAATACTGATGAAAGTCCTGGAATCGACTTTGTTTGGATATCGTTTATATGCTGACGAAGAAGGGCAATCTAACAGGACTGTCATTGAAATTGGAAATTATTTCTAACTTTACCCCTAGCACAACTACTGCGAGAGAGCTGTCTTTCAATGGTTTCCGAGTTTCCAAACAACACATATCCAAACAACATTATTTGTTCCTACATACCCAAAATGAAAAAAATGTGTGATACCGTTAACAATAGTTTATTATCCGTAACATGCATCTGAAACTCAGAGAAACCTTGATACAATTCTATATTGCATCAATATCATAGGTGCTTTTGCCAGAAAAGTGCCATGCCTTTAATTTTTCAACATTTTGGCTATAACAGCCCACATTATAACGTTACTACTAAAAAGCGTTTAAACTTTGGAAGAACATCACGCAGAAATAGATACAATAGACTACATGCGGTAAATGAAGCGAGCTTTGTAATATAGAGAGCTTGCGAACAAAACGATGTAGGTGAGTGCAGTGATCGCAATCGCTGACTTTCTAAGCTTAAAAATATGTGAGAATATTTTTTCCGGGGTACTAGTTTATGAAAGATATTGTGTATAAACACAAATTTTAAGAGAATTTTAATCCCTCTCTTACCGTTTGTTCTTTCAATGTCTTATCACCAAAAGTCTCGCTCACAATCATCGAGGCATCTAGAAAATTTGAGTCGCATGATCATAGATGCTCTCATAGATTGGGAGTTGTTTCCAAGTTTTTCCAATTGTTATTGATTATCCTGTTCCCTGCTATGTTATGTTATGTTGTAAAGAGCTTTCATTAAAGATGCACTCGATATTCTTTAATTTTTTATTGGATATGAAAAGGTAGCTAGTTTATGACAGGAATAATTTGTCAAACGAAAGAGGACACTCAAAGGACGTATCGTTATCGGAAACGTTTCGGGAAGAGATGCTTTTTAATTGACACATCCTGTGAAGGGAGATGAATTTGGATGCTTTATAGAATACTGCAACACCTGCAAAGGTTTTGCTAGCAAACATCAAAGAAAAACACTAAACAGTAAATGCAAACGTAAGGGACCAATTGCAATAGTAATAGTCTCGAAATCGGCAAATGCCAAAGTTCCGAGACAAAAGGCGAGACAAGTAACTCAAAATAATATTAAAAAATATTTTATATACATATTTACATATTACACTATATTCTATTTTATATATTATATATTATGTTTAATAAATTGTATTTTAAGTATTATATTTAAAAAGTATTATGTTTTTTTATTTTAATGAGAAAAGGTGTCAACTTATGTCAAAATAGTAAGAATAAATGATGAAAATTTCAACTTGCTTTCGATTGAAAATATAAGATAATTTTTAGGCTTTAGTTTTTCCAGAATTTTCATAATAAATTCAGGTGAACATTCTGCTCCTTATTAATCAAACATTTTAAATTAGGTTGCTGTGAGTGTTAGGCATGACCTACGTCAGTCGGTAGTCTTTTAATTGAACAAAATATTACATTAAGTTCAAATTGAAAATTTGAAAATGATGTAATACTTTGGCCTTATACTTAAGACCAAGACCGAAAATTAACAAATAATTAAAACAAACTTAATTGAAAATATTAGGTGCGCAACTAAGTTCCCGCTGTTTTTTAAGAGATGGCTCCAGTAGTAAGTGCTGGTCGATTGTGACATAACCAAATCGTCATGAACCAAGCTTAGACATATGGTAAACAAACCGCTTTGACACATAAGTGATTTTGTTTTTATGTCATAGACTTTTGGTTGTGTAAAAATGTCGAATTTTGTGCCTAATAATCGTCATTTGCGAGAAGTGATGCTTTTTTTCTTCCATTCAAAGAAAATGGCGGCTGAAGCTCATCGAGAGCTGCAAAAAGTTTATGCGGAAACTGCTATGAGACAACGTGCCGTGATTGGTTCTGTCGCTTCATAGACTGTGATTTTGGTGTTGAAGGCTGTTCCTGTCAAGGAAGACCGAAAACCTTGGAAGACGCTGAATTGGAGGCATTGCACGATGAAGATCCGTGCCAAACGCAACAGGAACTTGCTTCAGTATTAGGAGTCACCCGCCAAGCAATTTCCAACCACTTGCATGCATTGGGAATGATTCAGAAACAAGGAACTTGGGTTCTTTATGAATTGAAGCCAAGAGACGTTGAGCGTTGTTTTTTCGCCTGTTAACAACTGCTTCAGCGGAAAAAAGGAAAGGTTTTCTTCATCGCATCGTTACGGGTGATGAAAAATGGATTCAGTATAGCAACCCAAAGAGAAGAAAATCATGGGGACTGCCCGGTAATGCTGCTACATCGTCGGATCGTTTTGCTGTGTATTTGGTAGGACCAGTGCGGTGTTATTTATTATGAGCTATTGAAACCGAACAAAACCATCACTGGGGAACGGTATCGAACTCAATTGATGCGATTGAGCCGAGCACTGCGAGAAAAGCGACCACAGCGACGAGCAGAGGTACGAAAAAGTCATTCTACAGCATGACAACGCTCGGCCTCATGTTGCCGAACCCGTTAAAACCTACTTAGAAACGCTCAAATGGAAGGTCCTAACCCACCCGCCATATTATCCAGATATTGCGCCGTCTGATTATCACTTACTCCGTTCGATGGCACATGGTCTGGCTAATGAGCAGTTCTTCGCATATGAAGACAGCTCAAAATGGCTTGATTCATAGATAGCCTCAAAAGATGAACAGTTCTACCGTGACGGTATTCGAGCTCTACCAGTAAGATGGGAAAAAATTGTCGCCAGCGATGGGAAATATTTTGAATGATTCATTTTTAACCATTTTTTACAAAATTTTTTTCATTTTTTCACAAATTTCATATAAAAAGCAGCGAGAACTTAGTTACGCACCTAATATAAAGTGATAATCAACTCAAACTCATTCAACGATGATATCATTAAAAATATTTTTAAAACATTCATTCAGACCCGAAGAAGGTCTTATTAATTTTTAGCAAAGAAGTGTGAAATCAGGGATATGTTCTAAGAATTAGGATCATTTTTGTTGCATGACATCAGAATATTTGACAAATCAATGTGCTTCAAATTATTTGCTATGCATTCAAAGCTAAATAATCAGCAAAATTCAAGGATTTTATGTGACAAAGAGCCTTTGTTATCTTAAAACTACGTTAAAAATGTGTTGACTGTGCTCTTTATTGTCAAAATGCATAAAACATGTACAAGTGTGGTTCAGAAACCATTTTTGACAAATATTTGGTATGCCAAGGCAACAACTGCATAATTCATAGGCCTATTCGATGCAAATCTTTATTCGAATTTTTGTGGAATTTCTTTGTTATGGAGCTAATAAATACACTGAAGATCATAAGCATAAAATTATTGAATGTGCCAAAATCCTTCTTCAAATGATATTGTTTGCAACACTTTTTACACTTCACATGACATTTCAAGGAAATATCTGACACACAAATTCGGCGAAATTGGTAAACAGCTATTTGCTAAGATGAATGCACTGCGAATTCCCATGAAAAATAGCAATTTTGCGTTTATTCACACACCGAAAATGTTGATTTTGCATTTGAATTTCGCATCCAGAATGATTTGAAGAATTTTTAATTTAAGAAAATTAGAATCTATTATTCTTACCTTTTATCGCTTCCTTACGAAATATCCGAGAATGAATCACGAAAAAAAGTCAAAATTGTTGATTTGTAACTTTTTTAAAAAGTGTTGTCAGTACTCCGATTGAATTTAACACTTTCCTTAGTCAAATATTGACATGTTCAATAGAAAAATAGGCTCGAAATTGATAACTTCTATAATATTTCACAGAAATTTGGGTGAATCAAATCAATTAATTCAGAGTTTTCCAATCTCTCTTACTTTAAGAATTTACTATAACTGCCGCGTGCCAAACCTATTCACGGATTTTAACAGACTGTTTTCGGTTCTTGTTTCGAAAAGAACCATTCAAGAAAACATTTCAACGATTATCATTTGTACGAAGGTACAGAAAAGATATTTGCAAACATTTCAAGTGCTTGAACAAATCAATTAACATCGAAGGTTTTGCCAGTCCATCTAAAATCAATTCATTTAAACAAATAATTGAGCCCATGACTCTGTTTTCTAGTAGCTATCAATGATTTGATTTGCTTTTTGCATACTTTTCATTCGTCAACAAATAACGAGGCTACTTCATTAATATTCGCCAGAAACATTGAAATCGATAATATTAATTATTGGTGCTCAATTCAAGTGCGGGTTCAGTTCTCAATCCATGCACGACAAAGGGCTCCTTCGATCCTTTAAGTTCTATGACTAAATATTGAATCACTGTCAAAAAAAAGACTCAAGTTTCTTTTAAAATTTTGAAGTAGAACTGCCAACAAGGCAATTCCAGGCTTTTGAAGGAAAGACTAGACTTCGAGCGAGTTTGTTTATTACGCAGAATTTCCCTTCTGCCCATCAGCTTAGTCATGTTATAGAATTCGCTGGATTTTGTTGGTTGTCAGAGCTTCGTGAATAACCTCAATTCGGTCTTGTTGACATCCACATTACCAAAACGGGCTCAATTCCTTATCCCTGGACGGTTGCTGCTATACTTCTCGCTTTAACATTATTTAAAGCTTCTGACGTATTGCCATTTTGCAAAGTCGGTCTCTATCCTGCCCTCTATTAGATGCTTATGATTTCTGTGAACATCTGCCAAGAAATATATTCTCATTAGTTCATAGCTTCAGTGTACCTAAGGCTCCTTTGAATGTTCTGGAAGATATGCGTTCATATTGCGATAAAGCTCTCTTACGTTTAAAGTGCTTCGAGAAATATCAGCATAAAAGATAATAGTCCAGCAGGTATCCATTGTACGCAGTCCTTAGCTTTGAAGTAATTATTGTCTGCATTTCTGATAAATTAGTAAAAAATACTGTTTTCTCGCTGTGTTTCCTATCGATTTCAACCTGCCAGTACCCACTCTATAAATCAACTGTAGAGAACCACTTCGAATCTGCCAATGTATCCATGATGTCATCAATGCGTGGAAACGGGTAGCTGTCTTTTTTCGTGACGTCCTTGAGCTGCCTGTAGTTGATACAAAAGCTAGTCCCTCCATCCTTTTTTTACACCAGGACTACACGTGAGGCCCACGTACTAATTGATGGACCGATTATTCCTTGTTTTTCCATTTACGAGAAAATTGCGTTATCTTCTCCTTGCTTGGCCAATAAAAGTCGTCTTGACACATTTCAAATTGGCTTGGTGTCTTGTATTTCAAAGACGAGAATCATCATACTCATTCGCCTTTGTTCGTCCGATAATATATATAGCTTTGATGCGTATAATCCGAAGTGTTGAGGACCCTAACAGGCACACATACTAGACCCCCCAAACCGGATTGTGCGGCGCCGGTGTTTTCGTTGGCTCGATTGGATCTTTTGTATCCAAGATCACCTTCAAACCTGGCCCATAAAATGTTCTCGGATGATTTCGGTACGTCGGTGTCGGCAGTCATGACTACTTTTAGCTGTGCAGAAATAACGAAATTTCACAATTTCAAGACCCGTGTGCCCAAATCTAACATGAACCCATGTGGGTGTTAGAAATCTATTCCCAAGATGCAGTCGTCCATTATATAAGCGACTAGAAATTTATGTTGAAAGAGTAAATCCCCTTAGCTTACTTGGAGCCTGATCTCGCCGTTTACGGGGGCTGTTTCTGCCGTTGCTGTTCGAAGCAAAAGTGGTTTATCTTTGGAGAGTAAACGTGTGCTCACCAGATCCGGTCGTAATATTGAACTGGTTGCAATCAGTCTCTGTCGACTTTCCCATGGACGCATAAGTCTGCCTCTCCCCGATTTAGCCTGAACACGATGATGTAGGTGCGGAGGACATCGATCCTCCTAGCCATGCTTTGTCTCACGAAGTTGGCTTTTATGCGTTTCCAAACCCACAATTTCAGGGACCTTACTGCTAAACTCTGGTCATGACCTAAGTCTCCTTAGGTCTAGCGGTCTCTTAGGTCTTCTAGTCAATCAACCTATTGGCCAGCGTGTGCCACTAGCTGCAGTCTAGTTGCAGATGCCCTCGTTAACCACACATCCAGCATATAGGCGAATCATTCACCTGTGCCTCGTCGTGCATGCCAACGAGCTAACATCTGCATTCTTCTGTTGTAAACTCCAGGATCTTGACTGTGTTACGAGCGGCTGTTTTTTGTGGCTTCGAAATTTAAACAATAGGCCTTTACTGAGAGTTATTTTTTACTGAAGGTTACTTGGATTACTAGCTATCATGACTGTGGCTTGCAGCATTTTCAATTTTCTCACAGTTTCCGCCATTTTGTCCATTCTTTCTTCGAAACCTTTAATTTAAAGGGTCAGCTTTTGGCTTAGCCCAACTAAATCTGTTCTTAAATCAACTGATTGCCGATCGAGCTTCTCGTTTAAGTCGGTTGGTTGCTTTTGCATTACCATCAACACCTGCATCAGCCTTTTTGCAGTCAGAACATGTTCCTCCTCTTTGCCCTCATTAAATTTTCCGCATCGAGAAGCTCAAACGACTCCGCATCCATCCCTTTCGCTGCAAGCGCTTCGTTTAACCGAGTGATTAATCTAGCCTTGCTTCTTACGGCGGAAACGATCCACGTCTTTGTTGTCGTATTGGCCGTCATCGTTTTTCGCATTGCATTTTGGCAAGCACAGTGGCACTAGAAATTATTCGAACACGTAAAATGTTCAAGATGTTACCCAAGGATTTTGTTGCCTCAATCCACTCTGCATTACCAACGGACATTTTCTCCACAAGTCTTACTTACTTTTCATGCAGAAAAACGTCGATGCCGTCTACTACTTATTCTCTTCTTTTATTTGATATTTTGTTACTTTTTTGGATTTGTTGTAAGATATTCAATGAAACATAACCTTCACCGGTTCGTTTCTATGACGTTGCGTTGAATTTAACCTTTAGTTAATGGTGAAAGATCGAGCTTTCTGGTTAACTGTTTAATTTCTTCATTTTCCGCTTTCACTTTTATCCAGGAACTAGTGATCAGTTCGGGATATCTTGTGCAATATACCCAAAACTTAGGAAACATTTCCAATGCTCTTCTAGAACATTTTCTCAGGGAACGCCGTTGAATATACTTCAAAACTTAACAATATTCTCCAAACACAAAAGTTGTTCCCAGGCAAGCTTCTAGTACAAGGTACACCAAAAGGGACTTCATTGATTGGTCACTGGGGCTTTTGGACTCATCTTTCCTCGAGTTCCCTTACTGCCACGAACGTTTCAGTCGTAGCAGTAGGATGTTATGTGAAGCTTTTCCTTTTCTAGTGAATTTTCAATGGTCGCTTAAATTAGGTTTTATGGTCTTCAAGATGGAAGCCTCAGTCTAGTATTCTTCTCGATTAGATTAAAGGATACGCGACCAATATCACATTAGCTTAGATAACTCTACCTAAGACACAGTTAAATAAACTATTCTGGAGATTGTTTCTGCGCTTTCGAGTAAGACACTTTGAGTATACTTGAAATAAATTTAATATTCCTTCTCAACTTAAGCTGAATTAGTTAAAAAGGTCCCGCGTATCAGTGCCTAAACAGACGCCATCGCCCGACAATCGTAAATCAACAACTAAACGATCATTCCGTGGAAAATTTTAAAGAGGCAAAAGAACATTATGTCTACATGGAAGAATGCATGAAAAATCGATCTTTTACTACCGAACAAATTTATCTTTTTCGGCGAAAGAACTTTGATTCGCAAATGTTTATTCGCAGCAATTTACTTTAAGTTTAATATTGACTTCGTACACATGTCGACATGAGTTCATTCACAGAAAACTCAAACAGAACCCACGTAATTTTCTTTCACATAAATATCCTGCAGCGGAAAATGATATCATTCCCGAGTAGCACTTTGACGTCTATCGTCTATCCCATATACGTGGACAAGTATGTGGACACACATCATACAGATCTTGAAACTTTTTAAGAACGCTTAATATTAGACGGATTTTAAAAGAAAGCAAATAGTGAAGGGCATAAGTATTTGTTATTTGAATATTTAACACGATCGAACAGAAAGATTAGTTTAAATTTTACGTAAGTGTGCTCTTGCAGGAATTTCTTTTGCGCTCAACTGCGCTACTTGACTTTTTTCCGGATTTGTTTGATGTTACTTAGACGTCTTTACATACACATGTAATTGAAATGAATTACGTCCCCGCTCAGTGGTCAATATTTGATGGCACGTGGAGTAACTAAAGTTAAAATTCAGAATGGTTTGAAATTCACCTGGAATTGGCGATTACTCTCAACTTTCTGCAGATTGCGCTGATACTATCTGCAGGATACAATCTTTCTCTTCGCTACTTTGAACGTATCGTTTGAGGTCATACGATTCGGGGGTGCGTCGGAAATGGACTAAATCTCGACCCAAACGACAATAATGTAAGGAGGAGGTATACTGTACCAACTACAACCAAGTGAAGAGTTTTTGAAAATTGCTAACTAAGGTCGAGGAACTAATGCAATGAGTTGTATCCCTCAGGTAAACTTACACAGCAGGACAAATACCCGAGATCCTCTTGACTGGTTCACGATGGGCACGAGCGCTAAGCTGCTACCGCTTTGCAAACGACAACGCAACAACAGTTCCTCAGGTTGGTATCTTTGTCATCTGGATTTTGAACAGTAGTCCCTTCCGAGTGCCATACCCAAAAATGGTCTCGCATGGATTTGAGACTGGGGAGCATCATACTCAATTGCATACTTCAAATCGATCCAACAAATGTCATCTCTCCACACTTAGTCAAACCCTCCCTCTGCAGATGTTTTCTCATTGGGGGTAATTTGAAAGCTAGAACTATTAAATAGGACAGATCTCGCTCAGGTGCTGGAGTGAAACGAGTACATGAGACGGCAATAAGGTCAAGGACCAGTCGTCATTACACAGGCACTTTTCACCTACTTTGCTTCCGTCACTGAGTAAAACTATTCCAGATATGATGTTGGCTTTAAGATCTGTCGTTCCAAAGATACACAAAAAGAGAATACTGGAGGACTATTCAGCTGTTGACTATCTTGACTTTTCACTTGAAATCAATGATAGAGGCTCCCGAACCCCATACAATCGATCTCGTGGTAACAGATAGGATAGTGAAAGAATGTTTGCTGGAAAATTTACAGAAAGACTCATGGTGGGCATGCTGATTCTGTGAATTTCGCTGGAGAGCGGTGATTTGACAGCGAAACAGTGAACTGAGCTGAGTACTGATTATAAATCATGTATGGCCCACCGGAGATCCAGGCACGGTATGTCTGCCTACACCGATAATTTACTGAAATCATCAAATAGCAAAGGTCTTGCCATGAGGCACAACATGAAGCCCAAAGGATAAGGAACACAGATGAGGCAGGCTTCAGGTTAAAAAAGACAAGTCTATTAGAAAGAGCCTTCGAAAATTCATCAACGGCCCGATCCTGATATCATGGAAGAAGTGAAGTGAAGAACCACTCGTGAGACCAAGGCTATAAACTTTTCATGCAAAGCTTCAGTACCCTACGCACGCCCTACTAACTTGCAGCACCAGAAATAATGAGTTGAGAAATAGTGTGAGATAGAGCTGTTTCTTTTTTAACAAACCCGTCTAAGTCAATCCTGTCCACAAAAATCACAAATATGGCCTCCTGTCACACACGCGGAACTGGAAAAATAGTTCTGCAAATGAAGATTAGGACGAAGCAACTGTCGTAGCAGAAGTCTTTTAACCGGTCTACAACTTCCGCCCTAACTTCTGTGATGTATTTCCGAAAAAAAAAATAATAAATAATTAATAATGATATAATTGTCGCAACCGATAGGTGGCACCTGCAGCGAAAAAAAAGGAACAAGGTTAAATAGTTATTTGAAAATACAAAGGCCGGATAATGGCGTCCGAAGGAAGTTACTTTTAACACATTGATTGCCACGCGGTTTTATAGCGACTTCCCCGTCAGGCCGCGCACGCAGGTATCGTAGTACAGCAATGCGAAGCGCAATACTGGCAAATTAGAGTTTACTCGATGGAAATTTTAAAACATATTAGGGCCATTGTTTTTTCGCATAGTGGAAGGTATTTCTGTTCGAAAGGGAATGCTTATATAAGCATTCATTCAACACGTTAGGCACCTCACCTGTTTTGTTTATAGTTTATAGTATACATAGTATAGCATAGTTTATAGTATAAGGAAGCCGACGTTCCATCCAGCAGCGTTGCAACCAGTAAAAAACGACACAATCTGCAGACAAATCTTGGCCGAGTTTCAGCAATGCGAAAATATTGCAAATCGTGCTATGAAGAAAATGCGGCACAGAGTCAGAGAAAAATAGCACGAAATTTGACCATACAGGTTATAACATTTTGTGACACTTGCGAGGGACAACCATTTTTATCTTTACCTTGTTTCAATAAAATCCATTCAAGTTTTGTGAAAAAAATGTTCAATTTTTACCTTTATTATCATATGTTATACTGTCAGTCAACGGTGACTGACGCGGCCTGAACTGAAAGGTCGGTGTCAGTCACCGGTGACTGACGTGGCACTCAACGTGTTAACCGACTAGCTCACCACCCGGGCGTTGGGTTCTTAGGACATTATTTAAGCCCTGATCTTTCCATGTCACACACACACAGAAAGATTTTACTCTTTCATTTTAGACAAAATAAAAAAATTAATAGAAATAATCAAATGAAAGTAAGTAAATATAAAATATTCAATTTACATGAATGGTTAATGCGCTGATTCTGACCACCTCTGCTTGATTTCGGAACTTCACTTGAGCGTATGAATTCTGCTGCGCTGCGTCCAACAAGAATCTCCACCTCTGCTTGATTTCGGGACTTTACTTACTTCTGCTGCGCTGGTTCTGACCACCTCTGCTTCCTCCAACACGAATCTCCACCTCAGCTTGGTTTCGAGACTTCAATGAATTCCACTGTGCTACCTCTGACCACCTCTGCTTGATTTCGGGACTTTAATGAATTCCGCTGTAAGAATGTGGGGTCGTTCAGATTCAGGAGACAAACGGTGTCTCGCAGGCGAGGTACTTTCAACCAGAATAGGGTTTAAACATTTAGTTTCGTTTGTCGATCGACGGGTCAATCATTGTTCTTCACACTCAAGGGTAGTCCGGTGTCTGTGAATCGTCCTTCTGTCCTCACCGGGACATCGGTAATGGAGAAGCCCTGAGGCGTAGAGTGTCCTGACGGCAATAATTTCACCGGTGGTGGAGACGACATGCTTTGACTCTTTTATATTTTTCAATTGTCCTTATTTCCTCTTTAATTCTCTACTTCTATAATTTGCAAAATATTCTAAGTTTATTTTATGCTTCTATTATTATTTTTTTTTTTTTGAAAATAGATCACATGGCGCCCAAATCATTATAACTATTAATTATTTATTATATTTTTCAATTTTTTTTTTTTTTTGTTTTTTGAAAATACATGACACTAAATACTAAGAACATTCAATACTTGTCAACGTTTCCAACGGATTGTCAATGGATTTTCCTGGAGCTCTTGAAGGTAGGGAGGCTAGTACTCATTAGCATGTGGTAAAAGGAACCCAAAATCGCTGTCCGGATACCTTCTCATATGTATGCTACAAATGACTAGGAAAGTTCAGAGGAAACCCATAGACTGAATACTTACCGATATGTTTTCTTCTCCTGGCCCCTTTTCATGACCGCAAAGATTCAAAGCTTGACCTTTTCCATCAATTCTGTTCCAGAAGTGATGACTCTGGTCAAAAAAGTCAAGGCAGATACTTGGGCCAACAGAGGTATTGTCTAACTAGTTACAATGTTAGAAACGTATTCAACACCGTCAGGTAGTTGGATTTTCTCAAAGCATTGCTAAGCCACCACGCACTAGAATCGAAGAGTATGATGTACACTCTGGCAAACTACTTTAAAGATCGGAATCTTTTGTTTGACATGAGAGAGGGCCGAGAATGAATATGAAGTGCATTAGGCGTCTTTCATGGCTTGATACTTAGCAAAGACTTCTGTAGATTCTGACAAATTGTTTGATATCTCGGAGCCTTTTGAAGCTCAGGAGGAATGATAATTAAATCAAGTGTCATTCATGACTGCATCCTTGGCATGATCTGTGGAACATTTTCTATGACGGAGTAATGATACTTGAGCTGCCAAATGGACAACATTTGAAGGCTTACACGAATGATGTTAAGGTGTTAATCCCTGATCACATGGTTGATTAAATGCAAGTTAGGCTAGTATGCACAAGGAGCAACTGGATGTCAGTTGTCAAGATGTCAGTCGGTGGATATGGGTTAAGTGAATCAATTGAGATAACTAAGGTAAATAATATCCCTTGACTTATATTCGTCTGCATCAGAGAGATGCGCTGTGTATCCAAACTAATAGTAAAGTAGCTGGGATTGCTATAGATTTGAAGCTGAGTTTCTGCGAACAAATCACGACGACCGCATACATGAAGTCATAATATTTGATGTGAGTACCATCCTTAATCTATCCTAACCTCTAAGTCACTTTAGAAAAGAGTTGAGATATGCAAACTACCATTCCCGATTACATCGTAATAAGGTACCCGTTTAATTTACATTGAGGATCTCCAGCCTTTCTTGACGATGTAGGCAACAATGCCACGCTTATACACTTCTAGCCACCATGATACTCCCGGAAGAGAACTGCGAATGGCTCAAAATGCTGGCCCATCCACACAGATGGAGGCATACTAGCTACCCTTGGTACCTGGATATACCTCCAGCGTGTAAGTTTGCGGATTGTGTCGGAAGGATTCTATACAGCGGTAATTAGCTTGCTCGGCAGTTATGCTCCAAACTAAAATTCTAGTTCTAGTGATTTAACAAAGCATCTAGGGAGCGTAGGAATGCTAGCGCTCTTTTTCAAGGGGTGGGGAGGTTAATGCACTTACACACGAAGTGTGGTGTTCCTAATTCACAAATGACTAGACTTAACACTTCCCCTGTCAACCTGGAACCATTTGACACACTGTTTAGGACCTGGTCTCTCTTTGCAAGCCCCCTGCAAGCCTTCAAGTAGGGGATCACTCCTCTAGCGGGAAAGGAAGGCGGAAGAGGAATTACCAGAGAAATGATCCGGCAACCCCGGCGCTATCGGCTGCTGAGAGTCCTTTTTATTTTTCCGGATTGCCCGAACACAATGTGCCACATGATTCCATTTGGTAAACATTCAGTGATAAGATTAGCCGAGGTGAGCTCTCCTGTTTCTCTGCATAGATGCTTCCATAGCCTGTCCCATCTTTAGCATGCGAAATGCACTTTGAGCTCACTGGAATTACAGCCTCTCGGGACCGCAGTAATGCCAATGCCCTTTGGGTTTACTGGAGTTGTAACTAAAACCCAGCATAAGTGAATAATTTTTTTGCAAATGGGTCCACACACCCTGCGGTTGCAATAGCATACAAAGCAGCAGCGGATATATTGGCCTTCAGTCGACTGATTGCCTACGTCGGGAACCCAGTATATAGACGAAGTGATTTTGAATGAGCACCGGACTGTACGGTCTACAATAGGGTTCAAAAATATGAGATGACACTTTCAACTGGGAACTACTACGAAAACGGCCTACCCAGGTATGAGAACATGGAATATTACAGATGGCATGGGCAAACCTTGCAGTGTCTGAGTTGCAAATACCAGCGATCCTAACATCACTCACAGTAAATATCGCTTGCTTTGCTCGACCTTTTACAAATGTAAATGTGTAGAAATGACAGTTCGTTAGAAACTGTGGCGAACGAACAGGAACTACATACACTTCAGGAGTGTCATCAACTTTAGGCTCATGAAAATTTGCTGCAATAGACCACATTACTTATCAAAATTCTTCGATCATGGCGCATAAGAAGATTAGTTGAGATTGGTTTCCTCTTAACCGACCTTTTGAATATTTTCAGTTTTGCTAATTCAATACTGTCATTACTTTATATTGAAAAGCATTTCTTTGATAACGATAATATCATAGTAAGCGAAAGAGAACTTCTTCATGGAGTTTGACCGTCTTTATGTTGAAGGACTGCTATATGTAAATGGTGCCTAATTAAATGGTATACTTTTCTAGTGAATAGTTCTATAAAAGAAAATTCAACACATAGCCACAAAGTACTTGTGAAACGATTTCAGGATTAGGTTGTTAAATGAGATGTTAAATAAGCAGTGCAGAAGCCTTCTGCTTCACTTCCTTCAGATATTAACTCAGAGCATGAATAGCCTTATCGTCCTACCCACAAACAAAGCGTTTTTATTGAGATTGTTTTCACATTGATGGCATGCCTCAGAATCCCCAAGACCGTACTGAATTTTCACCTTAGCAGCGCCTCTTTGATTCTATTCAACACTATACAGTTGGCAAGCTTGCTTTTTGGTAATACCTCCAGTCTGTTTTCAGCTTATGCGTTTTGTGATTGTATTATCTTATCATAATCATATCCTTTTGTGTCTGTTTTCTGCATTAGTGTCAGTCTAATCAGCATTACGGTAGGAAGTAACGCTTCCTTACAAGGAACGTTTCCTGGCGTGGCCTCACCCTATGGATGCGCAACGCCTTTCCTCCTTTGCTTTGGGCTGAAGTAGTCTGAGTGTTCTGATTTTCAAGACCACGTCGATAAAGCAAAGCAACCGATGGGCGTGACCGATTTCATGTAGCACTTGAGCGCCGATCTTAATGCATTTTCGAGGTGGGGCTTGCAAGAGTTATCACGTGCAAATGAACACATCTAACTCGAATGATTGATCACTTGCGCCAGTAAATAAATTGCTGGCCAAACATGCCAACATGGTAGAACAATCTATCAACTTACCTTCGGTCTGGTTTTTGAGGAGTACTCCAGTTTCACACTCGTTTTTTCCTTAGGATCATTTGCATTTGTTTTAATTGTTTGTTTTTTTTTTTTTTTGTTATTTAGAAACCCGTTTTGATGACAAGTTACCGTCCTGAGCACCTTACCACCCTAAGAAACCAGAATTTTGGCCTTCAAAACCGATGATAGCAACTATCATAGAATAATCGTAATGATGAAGAATTGTTGTGGTTGAAATATGACGACTATTTGCCCGCTAAGTGCAGGTGACATATTCCGAATGGCAATTGCAGCACCGAGTAAACACCTCCTCTGTCAGAATGAAAAAAAAGCCTGTTTCGCCAGAGACACCTCTCGTATATGAATAGGGTATGATAGGGATCATTCTGGTAGCAGAAGTGACCGTGCAGGTTAAGCAAAAAATACCCATGCCCGCGAATGGGGTTGGTCAGTCTCACCACGCTTTGGTTTAGCCATGACTACAGATTATACATGCTGTCGATCTGTCTTACTTTTTTACTCTTTTTCGTTCTCCTCATTTAAGTCCTACTATCTTCTTTCCCAACCCCGAAAGGGTACATCCTTAGCAGGAAAAATTGCATACTTAATCAAAGGACGGTCAACAAGATATGGATGATTTTAGATGCTTAACAGACCCATTGAAGCATATACGTAACGTATGCTATAAGGACATTCATACAGTTACATCTAGTCTAGAAGAAAGACTAGACGAAAAACAAAATAAAAGATAAAAAAATTACCAATATGCTATATTGATATGTGGACGATATCTTTGCATACGTATAAAGGGGTGTGTTGCAAAAAATACTTACCAGCCTTAATCGAGTCAATAAGAACATAATGCTCACAATGGAGGAAAAAGGTAAACCAGCTTTTCTAGAGGCAGTAGTAAACAGGATACAAACTAAAAAATTATTTTCGGAGTGCATCAATAGCAATACTTACGCAAATCACCATTCATAATAAGCAAAGTATTCGACGTTCAACGGTTTTCCGCTAAGTAAACAACTTAAAGAAGAAGAATGGCAGAAAATCATTGAAAACTGATAAATTTAGACTATTAAATGTAAACTGTTCTTCACGATATTTTTTATCATGCTCATATTCGTCTGTGTCCGTTTTAGCTGTCAAGGAGTTTTTTTTTGTAGTAGGGAGGTGTAGGCTGTTTACGTCCTGAGTGTGGGACGTAAAAAGCCACAAAACACCTGGCTTGTCATCGTGAAAACCTAGCCTGGAACTTTTCGACACATTACTTCAGGCTACGCCTCGTACTCCTACGCATAGAGGCGCCTTCGGATTGTGGGAATCTCTTTTCCAGCGCGAGGCAAGTGAGAAGGAGGATGTACTATATAAGAGATCCTCCCATCCCCGACGTCTCTCAACGGTCCAGTATAGTGTCAGTGTCAGCACTGCCCGAGCATATTGTGCCAGGCGATTTCATTTGTCAACTGGTTTCAGCAATGCTCCGACCATTGCAGACAGAGCTTTCCAATTGCACTGAAGAGGTCCCCGCGTTGCTTATTCCATCTTTTGATTGAGAACAATGTGTGTCATCCACCTCTCCTGCACAAAACACGCAGTTCGGAGACCGTGACCTGTCAATCTTGTGCAGGTAATCCCGCAAACAACCATGCCCACTTAAGAGCTGAGATCAGCAGAAATCGGTCTTACCATGCACTTTTGCAAGCAAAATGCTATATTGATTAGCAATTAACTATTTTGATTCTAATCAATAATTGCCATGGGCATCAGTGGCAATAAAGGATAGTAATAAATGTTGAACTTACGAAGAAGCGAACAGCTCAAATTTCGTATTTTTGTGATATTTACATAAAGATATTAAATATATTATATTATTTATTTTAGTGAATGAAAATTGATATTTCATGAATGTTTCAATTTTATAGTGGGTAAGGGAATAAGTTTCCGCCGTTGGTAGACAGGTGTCCTTACAGATACCATTTTAGTGTCTGCTGTTGCAGTGTCTTGGAATTGGAAGTTGCATGCTTAGGCTAACGAACGCAATAATCAACATTCGTTCAAAGCCGTAACACCGTTTTTTCTTGTGTTGAAACATCGAATTTCATACCAAAAAAGCTACATTTGCGGGAAGTGTTAGTTCATTATTTCATTCTCAAGAAAAGTGCTATGGAAGCTTATGGTATAGCGCTCGATGTTTATGGTGATTATGCTCATTCTGATACAACTTGCAGAGAGTAGTTTCAGCGTTTTAAAAACGGTGATTTTGACGTGACTGATAAAGATCATGAAGGGACACCGAATAAGTTTGAAGATTCACAAACACGGGAATTGTTGGATGAAGATTCAAGTCCTAGCCTACAAGAACTATGGCAGGAGCTAAATATTGACAGATCTACCGTTGGTAAGCGCTTGCACGAAATGGGAATGATCCAAACAGATGGAACTTGGGTGCGGCATCAAGTGAGAGAGAAGGACATCAAACGGCGTTTGGTGACGTGCGAGATGCTTCTTCATAGACAAAAAAAGGGTTTCATGCATTAAATTGGGAGAGGGGATAAGAAACGCATGTACTACGACAACCCTAAGTGACCATAACATTAGATAACGCCAGGTGAACTAGGTCCATCGTCGCCAAAAAGGAATAGTAACGCTTCCAAGTTCATGGTGTGCATCTGGTGCGACCACAGTGGCGTCATTTATTATCAACTCCTGAAACCATCTCAAACAATCACTAGGGATGTGTACCGATGGCAACTCATTCGTCTGAATCGAGCTTTGTAGGAAAAACGGCCAGAATGGAATGACAGACATGACAAGCTAATTTTGCTGCATGACAATGCAAGGCCACATGTAGCCAAGCTGGTCAAAAAATATTTGGAAGGTGTGAATTGGTAAATCTTGCCCCGCTCGCCGTATTCCCCAGATATTGCTCCTTTGGATTTCCATTTGTTCCGCTTCATGCAATCGACCCTCACTGGAGAACGATTCACTTCGTATGATGGCATAAAAAAATGGCTCGATGACTGGATCGAATCGAAGGATGGGGATTTTTTCCGCTAAGGAATCCATCTACTACCAGAAAGATGGAAGTAGGTAATAGCTTCAAATGATGCATACTTTGAATGACGTGACTGTATTCTTTAATGTTGAAATAAACTAAAAACTTTGTCGAAAAAACGGCGGAAACGTGTTCCCATACCAAAAAAAAAACACCCAAGATGATTGAATATCAATAACCAAAAATTAAATTATTATTTTATGTCCTTATTCCGGTGTGTGAGGAGTGGTTGAAGAAGTTTCAATTATGCAGATAAAACTCGATAACTATGGGTAAAAAGTGTTTTCCTTTTCAACTTAGTCTCTTAATAATTGATTTTATGAGTGTCCAAATTAGTCTTTTTTAGTCCTGGAAGTTATCTAAACTCCGGATTCGCTTACAACGAAATCTTTGACTCTCATGAATATCAGAATCATGTCTCTCGGAAAACGTTTCAACAGGAGGCCTATTTGGGACTCTGTGTTATTAGGACGATGTGTGTTCTTTTTTAACACTTTTTTATTGTTTGAAAGAAATTTTTTAGGGATACAAGCTTTAATTATTGCAAAAAACTTAGTGCTCCTTATTTTTAATCATCGACTGTACTCGAGATAAACGAGAAGACTGATTGGGATGAGAATCAAAGAGCATGGAGGCCGTAGCAACAACGAAAAGATTGACAGAACTTCCAGTCGGCGGTAGTGGAGCATATCATCACGAAGAGGCACAATATAGCAATGGGGGATGCAACTGTCAACGAAGAAGGTATGAACATACGTGAATTAGATGTCATGCAACACCAGCGCTTTGTATAAGCCGTTTTTAGAAAACGTTGAGGGACTTGCTAAGGGACTAGAAAAAGTTGAGGAAAATTGTAAGCTCTGGTCATAACATGCCCATTAAGCCATTGACAGAATCTAATCCTTTTTGCAATTTTTTAAAGATTCGATGGGAGATGCTCAAAAAATTACGTTCCATTGCATTTTTTTAGGTTAAGCGACGTCACGTCTGTGAGTCCATAATCAGATATTGTAGACAAAAATGATAATTTCGCTGAGAAAGACTGAAAAATTACGGTCAAAAATCGATTACGAGAAAATATATCTCGGCACAAGATTTAAAGGAAATCCTTTATGTTTAAGCTCAGGTTATACCACATAAATATTTTAGAAAAATATTACAAATAACGTAAAATAAAGAAATATACTTAAAAAATCCAATTCCTCCTTGCAGTGTTCACTTAATTTTTTTCAAATTTTGAACAGTTATTTTAGATATTGCTATTATTGTGCACAAGAGTGTAAAGGCAACAATAAAAGCTATATCAATAATTGATGCATAGATTATGGAGTTTTCTTCATGAATAATCCTAATCTTATAATCTTACTAACTTAAAATTACAAAATTTTTTGCGGAAATTTTTCTTCTTCTAATTATTCCCATCCAACGTATTCAGAAGGCATAATTTCCTTTATTAAATCCAAAACACAAAAATTTAAATTTTTCAATTATCAAAATTAAGAAATTTAGAAAAAAATCTGCATTTGCAATTTGCTAGCAAACCAAAAATATCTATAAATATGTCAACGGCCATAGTTTTTCGATATTAAATGTCAATCAGCACGGCACCACGTCCACGGGGAGCATTTCTCTTCCGTATCCATTGCACATATGTGTTTGAATTTTCCATTAACATATCAACTTATTATTCACACATCTAGTTTATGTATAACATGTGAAAGCATTGCATGCACACATATCGCGCATGCTGCCGTATTAATGCTTAAATACTACCAAATATTCGAACGATGAAAATTTGATAATGAATACATGATTTCTATTTGTAAAAATTTCAAACTCGATCCATAAATGGTATTTCACAAATATATTTGTTAAATGTGTGAAGATTGTGCAACACATGTGATCCGATGATTAACAGTTGAGAAGAAATGCTGCGAATAAATGTAAATTTCATCAATTAAAAAAAATGTATCAAAGAAAAATCAATGGGAATATCTTTAGAGTCGAATACTTACCCTACAGAACGCATCCTTAACGACAAATTTCAACTGTAGACAACGTGAAATTCGTCGGCTATGTTTGAGTGAGTTCAAAATGCGTGATTTTCCCCCTCCAAAAAAGGAAAGTAGCGATTGAGTACTTCATAGCTATCTCAACTTGGTTCAAAAGTTGAAGCGTTTCGCCGGTACCCACCTTCGTGTAATTTTGATTTTTATTTTTCAGTGTTAATATATTTGGAATTCTTTTTTTTTCAACCTGAAGTTTACTCGAGTCTGTTATACAATTAACCAAAAACCAACGCGGCGAAATGAAAAACTCAAGACAAATTACTTTTTCTTGTTCACTTTCTGGTTTGTTATATTATTTTTATGCTAATATGACTTTGAAAAGTGTTTGATGAATTCTACTCGCAAATTAAAATAAGATTTTTCGCAAAAAGTGTGGAATAAGAAGGAAAAACAGAAATCGGTGGTGGAAACTGTGTGTTGGGTTAAGAATAAATCTTTAAGGGAAGTTTTTCGATTAGGTTGCCGTTGAATCGGATTTGATGGAAATCTCTGACGAAAATGGACGCTTCTAAATATTCATAAGACATATCCTTCGCAATGAAAAACGGATTTTAATACCTAGAATTTGTTCAAAAAATATTTTAAACCCTGTTCAAACTGAATGGACCAAGATATGAATCGTCTCAAAACGTTGCAATGCAAAAAGAATTGAACTCATGTTACAAAACAATTATGTTTATTTTATTGTATTTGTATATTGTATCGCCGATCATGTAATTACCTCAATTTTCCCCTTATTTTGAATAAAATCTCTCCCATTGTGTAACTCAATCAATGAAAATTTAACAGGCATTCGAAATTTAAGAAATTACTCATTAAATTGAGGGTACAAACAGTACAAAATATATTTTATAAATTATATTTCATAAATGTAAATTGCAACAATCACTTCATTTGAGTATCGTTCAAATTTATTGATTGAATTTATTTTAATTATCATTTATTTGTGAATATCGGTGCTACATTATTTTCAAAAAAATCTTGCCAATCAAATCAACACAAATGTATATTCCCACTGGTTAATTTATAAAATTTAACAGTTCTCAAAATTGAGCGTACCCTTCAGAAAAAGAAAGAGACATAAAAAATAACAACAACACTCACAAATTTATTTTCAAAGCCCCGGGACTCGATGGAATGTCAAATTTAGACATCAAAATTCATCCGAAAAAAAAAGGAATTATGTTCCTTTGCTTCATATTCGTGTTTGGAGACTTCGCCTTGTCAAAATCTGCCAGGGCCAAACAAATAAAACGGTTGAAAAATGGAGCTGTGCATGATAATATGATCAAGGTGTGGCGACACTTTTAAAAGCCATAGTCGAACGCTGAGAGGTGTCCGGGATGAAGGAATCTCTTTTCTACCACTTGTAGAAGATTCTAGTAGAAGGTACCCCCGTAATCTGAAGGCAAGCCCGAAGTAAAGTGTCAAACAGAGGTGTTTATGATACCCATCATTGCGAAGTCAGATTGATTGCGCATTTGCAAGTCCCAAACTCAGGGCATAAACAGTCTACCTTCCTATCACAAAAAAACAACTACATGCCAATAAGTTTAAGACTGTCCTTGTTCGGAAAACTTTTTCAGATGCTCATCTTGAAACGGTTGACTGATTACGTAGAAAACAATAAAATTCTCCCTAATTTTCAGTTTGGCTTCAGGTTTGGATACTCAACAGAGCACAAGCTGCTCCGCGTCTCCAAGGTCATAAGAACAGCGCTAGATTTAAAAAATTCGGTGGACCTGCCTTTGACAAAAAGCCTTTTATATCGTTTGGCAATAAGGGCTACTTAATAAGCCCAAATAGTGCAATACCCCACCATACTTGCACAAATTGCTTTCATCCTCCCTTGGAAAATATACCAAGTTAAATTTCCATTATGTTATAATATAAATAAAGGATAAAGTTATCCACTATGAAGGCTGTTGGTGTTCCACAAGGTTCCATGGCTAAGTCCCATACTTTTTAATATATACTCGTCCGACTGAAACACAAGCCAAAATTGCCAACTAGCAGTGTTTGTGGGCGACACTTGCTGTAACACTTCTGGTAACAATTCCAACCTGATAGTCTCCAACTTAGAGGAAATGCTGAAAAAAATCTACCAGAACTTCTACAGATGAAAAATTCAAATCAGCGTTAATACTTTATGCTATTACGTTGATTTTAATTTTTTTAATTAATTTGAGTTTTTTTGATAGATAATTGAAATCATCGTTAAGCAAATCACGGCAATATTTTTAGCAGAAAACAAAAGTCTGCCATCCTGCCTAACAAAACAATATTCTTCATAGGCCAAATGATTTCATGGTTCGAAAATCTTGGTTCAAAACTCGATGGAAAGCTAGCATTCAAGACCACAGCGAGGACATTAGTACTAAGGAATTAAAGCCTGTCTTTGTACTCATTTCTCAATCGAACGTCCCCATGAATCATCAAAAGGAAACCCTCATCCTTGAAATGACCATTCAACCTACAATTATCTAGAGCCACCACATGGAACACCACAACTCGCTTAACTCCTTAAAATAAATCTTCAAGGCACCCACTTTCGGCAATTAAAAATTGACCTAAACCAACCCTTCTACTTCTCCACCTGATTGCTGGACTATTACTTACATAGAATAGAGACAATCTACTCAAAAAAGCTCTACCTATTATCAAATCCAGTGTTATATAGAGCCCATAAAAATCATGATCGTGTGGCCATACCCATGGATTTGCCTAGGTTAATTAATTTATAAATTAATTAGTTAAAATAAGGATAATAACTTGAACTTAAATGTAAGCCTTATAGAGGTTTTTCCTTTGTACGTAGTATGACTCATTATCCTGTTGGATATAGAATTCTGAAAATAAATTTCAATTTTGCGATTTTTTTAAAAGTATTACGAGTTATTTCACTTTGTAATAAAGTCCAAATTACAACCTCCATTTGCAGTCAGAGACTCCCACAGTATAGCACTACCACCTTCATGCTTTACAGATTGACCAGGATATTTCTTCTTGAGTTCGATGTTAGGACAAATAGAAAACAGAGATACTAAATATGAACAAATGTCCTACGGCCAAATTGTATGGAAAGATGCTTTTTTCTGAACTAGGATTGTAGATCTCCTATTTTGTGAGTAAACACTCAATTTTTTGTTTGTATAAAAATTAAGTATTGCAAAGTTTTTCTGCTAACAAATTGAATTTAAAAACCTTATTTGGTTTGAGTTTTATTTAAATAAATCCATTAAAAGATAAATTTGCGAAATTTAAACACACTTTAACGGTGGAAATATTTCTTGATTACCGTTACTTTTAAGGATGTTTAGTTTCAATATGGATGTGTCCTCAATTTCGTTGCTAACATTATATAAAGCGAAAATATGTTTAGAGCCAGAGGATCATCGAAAGTTAAAACAATTTTGCACAAAGATTGTTCATAACCAACAAAAGAAAAGGAATTGAACGACTCGATAGAAACTCATTTATTCCACAGTACCGTTATGAATGAAAATTCTAATTCCTATAAAAATTTACGAACTAAAGTTACTACTCTTGTCTTGGATACTCGAAAAGCTTTAATGTTCTTCAGGATTGTTCAAGCAGTTTCAAAGACTGGAAGCAACTGATTTCCTGGTCGTTCAATTTGAGGTGTTCCACAAATTTTGCAGTGGAGAATTCGATCCTTAATTTTCGGTTTAAAATCTTTTAATAATAAAGAGCTGATGTATCAAACTCTTCACATACTCGCTTTGCACACCAGGGTGTTGAATTTTTTGCAATGCATGGGACTACCGTTACGCCGCAAATGCATTTGGGGTACCTACCGTGCACAATCGGCTGCCCAGTATCCTTTAAACGCTTAAGCCAATTAATACATATTGTATTCGTCTTTGAAACATAACCATAACCCATTTTCAGCATCAAAATTTGTTTAAGGGGTCACTGTTCAAAATTATCGAATACATTTTCGACTACAGTCAAACTACAGTGATCCAATTTTAAGATTGCCAATCTACAGCGATCCAATTAGATCGCAAACATTGCTACTGAACTTCATTCTCAACTTCACTAATGCCGAATTGGTCGACTCTCACCTTTTTGGTTAGAATCCTCATCAACAAAGAAAGTATTAAAAACCAGTTCCCACTAGCTTAAAGCTGAAACGAAAGTCTGTCAAGCTGTCAAAAACTGCCAAGCTCCGCCCCAAACGTGGGCAAAGCCCAATCAGAGCCAATATATCCCCAAATTTTGCAACCAATGTAACAAAAATGATAAATGTAGGACCAAATTTGCTTCAAAATAAAGTCTAATGAACCCATTGTACATGAAAGACGCCTAGTGATCCTGGAATCGGCATCAAAGACAAAGCACTTGCCATAGCCGAGGGAGCAAACGCCAAAGGAATATGTACTCAAAGGCCTCCATGAGAGAAAATTTTTAAGGAATTCAGAAACAATTAAAACAAACAGATGCTAACTTCATGTGGAATAGTAGTACGAGTATTAACGTTCCACGGAATAGATGACAGCTACGGGTCCCGATGGTGACAGAGACATTCGAATTTATGTAGCTGATGACTGAGTATGAGTCCACACATCCGAATTGGGGATTAAGCAAGATTTGCAAAGGATCAAGGCCAGATAATCGTCTAATGTAACCTTGGATTGGAAATCAGTTGGCTCTAACACGCTTCGCAGCCCAGGTTCTCTACTAAGCTGTTATACTTCATCAAGAACACATTGAATATCCTTATCCTTATCTAAGTCGCGTAATAAACTACACGGTCGTTCATTTTCCACTAGCATTTGCAAAGCAAAAGTGTTTGATTTCTGAAAAGTATTTCGAGGAATTGTGGTTGATTTGTGGAAGTAAATTAACTTTATTCCATGTTGATCGGGAATGTAGATCGTCCCGTGTATTTCGATGAAATCTTATATTAAGACAATGTGGTAAATTTACGAAAGATTTATGTTTGCCACAAAAAGCGTCCATAACCGTGTTAGTAAGGAAAAATAACTCTCCTTTTGTGTAATCGCACGAATGGAAAAGTCTTCCCTCAAACTTTGATGCGAATCAAAAGATCGCGACTGAGAGTCCTTTGCAAGCTTACAACAAACGTAAGAATTATGGTCGGGACAGAAGTGCAACGAATCGGACAGTCCGAACAATTATACAGAAAGTCTGAAAAACCGTTTTTGATCCTTGCAAAGATTTATTAGAATGATTTTTAGGAAAAATCACGCATAATAATGAGTGTCACAAGAAAACACTTTCGGCTATAATTTCTAAACGTACGTTTGTTGGACGAGTAGTAACTTCGTTGGCTGCAACATATCTTTGTCAATTATTAATGAGGGACGAAAGACTCTTCTGAAGATAATGGAGATTATTTGGTGTCTAATAAGTCATTGCGCTTTTGGTTATGCATGAAGAAAAAATAGAGCAAATCTCGGTGGTCCACGACTAACAAAAGCAAAAGCTAGCAAAGCTACGTCGTAAGAAGCCCATTCGACCAAAAACTCAACCCGACAGGAGGAAGAACGAGGGCTTATAGACTCGGGAATTCTATACGAGCTAGGAATCGCGGAATAATCAATTGTAAGTGTTAAAACTTGAATTCTTTTGAAAGTACTCTAACATAAGTCGTAAAAACCTTTAAACACGTTTTCCTCCAAATAACATTTTTCAAACTGGTCAGAGTTATTCTGTGCAACCAATTGAAAGATTTTTTGAAATTCTTAGTGAGTTTGTTTTTTGTCACCCCTATAGTTACTTCGTTTTGTCCACAGATGCATTTCGGTGGTGCACCATCTTCGGCGTGTTGTTCCGTTCTCAATGTTTTGTTTGTTTTGATGTCTTTTACCGTCATTTACCGAAAATTTACAATAAAAAACTAGAAAGAAAATTTTGCCTTGGAAAATAGGCAAAAAAAATTGCTTTTTCGGCTTTTTAGTGGCTAAAAGCAATGCAAAACAGCGGCTCTGTAAAGCGGCTTGTTTTTTTTTTTAAAAAAAACCAAGGTGGTAAATAACGATATTAGCTACCTTCCTCTGTTAAAACCTTATGGCATTTTTCGGTTGAGATTTACCAGTTTCGAGATTATCTCAGCACAGTGGAAGGCTATCCATTTTGCAGGCGATCTTTGGTGCCCTCGATAAAATTATTTTACATATAAATTATAGAATTTTTTTTAAACTACAGTAGAACTCCAATTATCCGAACCACAATTTTCCAACCACGCCGTACAGTAGAACTCCAATTATCCGAACCACGCCGATTTTCGGCGAAATGATAAATTTTTAACAATACAGCGCGAGCGCAGGCGGGGCGGTTGGTTAGTGTACAGGCAATGCCTTCGTGTCGTTACTATAGGAACGACGCGTTCACTATCCATCGTTGCTTGAGCATGCGCTCCCTGCATTCCCACCAGTCTGCCTTGTCTACTTTGCTGCTCTCATCCTGGTTGGTTAAGTTTACCCGCGCCTGCGCACATGCGAGCATTCGACCGCTTCACCATTCTTTCAGTCCAGTTCGTTTTCGCTCGTTTTGACATTGCGTTTGCTAAAAATGCAAAAACTGAACAGCTTGCAAACGCGGTTTTGACGCATGGTTCCTACAACCACGTTCAATTGGAGAACCGATTTCAGGTCCAATTTTATGTGAAAGAGCACTGAAAAATTGGGCATGGTTGATTTTAAAGCAAGTCAAGGTTGGCTCCGCAATTTTAAATCTAGGCATGGCATTCGGGACTTAAATGTAGCGGGAGAAAAATTGTCTGCCGATCGTGAAGCTGTCAATAGCTTTCTGGAAACTTTTAAAAAGGAAACTAAAGACTACGATCCGAATCTTGTTTACAATACCGATGAAACACGTTTAAATTGAAAGTCTTTGCCTAGGAAAACATTGGCATCTTAAAGAGAGGAAAGTGCTCCAGGGCATAAGGCCAATAAGAAACGCGTCACCATTATCGTTTGTGCTAACTCTACAAGCAACCATTGGCTACGTTTGCTAATGATTGGCAAAGCAAAGAAGCCAAAAGCTTTTAAAAATGTTAACAACTTGCCATTGACTTACACAAACCAAAATAGTGCATGGATGGATTCGAGTATATTTCTCGAATGGTATAACAAAACCTTCATCCCTGATGTAAAAAAATTTAAAAAAGAAACCGGGAAAAGCGGAAAGGTTCTTCTAAGGGTTGGGCGAATTTAAATACATATTCCTGCCGCCTAATGTCACTCGTCTACTGCAGCCCATGGATCAGGGCGTGATTGAGTGCACCAAACAACATTACCGACGCCAGTTGCTCCGAAAATTGTTATTGGCTGAAGAGAACAACGAAGAAATAGATTTTCATTCATATACAAAAATTAATTTGAAAGACTGTTGCTACACGTGTGCCGATATCTGGAATATGGTGAAAAGGGTTTCACTTAAACGAGCTTGGAATAGAATAAACGGCACATCAACAAAGGAACAACTGGAAACCGAAAACCAAAGTAAACAACAACAACAGCAAACAATGGCTGCCGTTGATGAACAGGAACACGGTCTGTTCGTGGTAGAATTTGTTAACATTATCAAGGAAATAGCGGCTTGTTCAGAATACGATGTTGATGATGTGGTGGAGTGGCTTCAATATGATAAGGACGACCAAAGATTTCAGATTATGACAGATGATCAGGTTGCAGAGAGTGTCATGAACGAACAACAAGATGATGCCAACGAAAACGATGAAACCGGGGTAGAAACCGTGGATGAAAATATACCCACCCATGGAGAAGCGTTAATGTGTTTTGAAAACACCTTAAAGTGGATGGTGCGGCAACATGAATGTGACACAGTACAATTTTTAGCTTTCAAGCGCCTGCGGGGCCGCACCGCTCGAAATTTTCAAAAAATAAAATCCTGTGACCGCAGATATTTTCAACAGAACTACATATTATAGTTTATACGAGGTTTGTTCAAAAAGTATCGCGAATTTCAAGTTTTTTTCAAGAATTATTTATTTATTCATGAATATCTATTTTGTCCCCTTCAAAGTAATCCCCGTCAGACAGTAAACACTTGTGATAACGATTTTTCCAATCCTCGAAGCATTTTGAAAAATCATTTTTTGTGATCTTGTTCAGCTCCTCCTTCGATGCCGTCTTTATCTCCTCAATCGTGGCGTAGCGCCATCCTTTCATGGGCCTCTTCAATTTCGGGAACAAGAAAAAGTCACAGGGGGGCAGGTCTGGGGAATACCGTAGCTGCAGCATTATTAGAGTGTTGTTTTTGGCCAAAAATTCGCGCACATGTAACGATATGTGAGCAGGGCGTTATCATGGTGCAAAAGCCAATTTTTGTTCTTCCACAAATCCGTGCGTTTCTGGCGGATTGCTTCTCGCAAATGGCACATTACTTGAAGGTAATATTCCTTATTGATCGTTCTACCCTGCGGCAAGAACTCATAATACACTACGCCCCTGCAATCGAAGAAAACTGTCAGCAAAACCTTCACATTCGACAGAACTTGGCGTGCTTTTTTCGCTTCATTTGAGAACATATTGTACCACCGATAAACGTTGCTTTTGTCCAAAGTAGCTTCGCCGTATGCAACAGTCAATATTCTGAATGCATACGCGCACTTTAAGTTGTTCTTCACACAAAATTGAATACAAATTCTTTGATCCATTTTTTTGGGATATACGAAAATCGAAGACAAGCTAAAACACGTCCACGCACAATAACTGTAAAAAACTGACTGGTCATTCAAAATGGCCGAAATTGTCAACAGAAGTAAGGGTCATGAGTATCAACATAACGCCACCAAAAGATCAAAAATCGAACATACGTAGCCAGCGAAAATTCAAAATTCGCGATACTTTTTGAACAAACCTCGTATGTATGTAACACTTATCAGTCAACATTTTATGTACTGCAGCGTTCATAATATATTCTGTACGCTGTTTGCGGTGTAGTTACAGTAGAGTAATTAATTATAACAAAACCGAAAACCAAGCCACAGAAAAAAACCGGAAACAAGCTCTTTTTATTTAAAATATACCTTTTTTCGTAAAAAATCCAATTATTCGAATTTTTGGTTATCCGAATGTGGTCCGGTCCAAATTGATTCGTATAATTGGAATTCCACTGTATTTTATTGTTCACAAATAAAAACAAAATGTTGCATAAGGAATTTCAATGCAGGAAACGAGGAAAACCTTCAATCATGAGTCATTTTTTACCCTGGTAACCCATTCTAATCCCCTTAACTTACAGAGGCTTTCTACACTAAACATTTTCCACGAACAATTTTTTACATTCACTACAAGTTTTTATGGCTTTGTTTTCGTTACAACATCCTGGTTGATACGGCTTGCGTTCGTAAAAAATTAAATTAACCTAGCTTTAGGGAATGTTCTTTTCGTATTTGTTCTTGTTTTCGGTTATCCACAAACTTATGCAAAAGTCGGTCCTAAATTCTATAGCAAACTGTAATAAAGAGTAATTGCTTAGAGTTTAATTTTTCCTGTCAGTTTTTTGTACGAAATCCTGGCACTAAATCATAATCCAAACGAAAAAAGATTCAACTAAATCACGAATATTGGGAAATACTTAGAGATCCTGGAGAATACTTGGGAATACTTGGAGATTTCCTCGCCATTACCCACGTCAACGGCAACTTAATGTTATTGTTATAAGAAAGTCTCTAAGAATGGAACACTTGGCGACCACAGGGCTGGGGGGGAACTCCTTGGTTTCTGTAGGACGACAGGATGGACCAACTGTAAACAATAGTACTTAACATGGGGAGCTAAGGGCCGATGCTGGCCTATGCTATTTTCCAGCAAGTGGACCGCAGTACAAATAATAATAATAAGTCTCTAAGAAACTGTTAAAAACTGTGTAAATGCTCTCCTCTTAATCCGGGTAACTTCCATTGATTGCAAGAGTGCAACCACCATTTCTGAAAATTTTCGATGAAAAGCGCTTAATATCTTTCTTTTTCTTCGTATTTATAGCCAACTCCCATTCATTTCAACGGGAAGTTCCAACTAACATAGGTTTCTTGGTATCAGCTGTGTTGCTAGGGATCAGCTAGTGAAGAAATTACTTGTGGTTACAGTTCTACCTCAAACATTAAATGGTTGCATTCATTTCAGTACTACATATTCAGAGAATGTACTGGGACGGACTTATTTTCATCTGTTCCTAGACATGGAAAATTATTTTCGGTACATTTGTTGCCGACGTCCCATAGCTGTTCGTCTCCAGTAATATTAGCACCAGAGTTGAAACAATTTTGACTGATTTCGTGATGCATAGACAGCATGGCGAATTTATCCTTTTTCAAACGTTGCACAGTGTGATATTTTCACAATCTAGCGGGACAAAATTCAATTTTCCTACATGTCGTGACAGCTCCTTTTAGGATTTAAATAAAAAGTAAACATGTTACTCTGTAGTGTTTTTCATTTTCCTCGAAAAAAATGGAAAGACAACAAGTTTAAATGGGTCGCAGCAGCCGGGTTTCTCAGCTTGCAGGAAAACGTCAAACTTCTTTTCACTCAGTCGTGTAAGTTTGACTTATTAGTACGCTGTGTTTCCGTGTGCTAGTGGTGATTTGTTGTTTTGATTGAATTTGAGGAGCACTCGAGTTAATTTTCCGTAAGTTTTTTTGCTAATATGTGTTCTATTTTCATCACGAAAATCAAATTCATGGAAGAAATACATATCATTAGCTTTATCTTGAGTTTTAGTTTATTTCCCGGCATTTCCGTTTTCATAATTGACATTTATTTGAAAGATCTACTTGTAAGCTAAGAAAAAAGTGTTAAATCGTGTACGACAATTTGCGACGCTCACACAATTTGCACTTGATTTCAGAATGGATTCCCAGATTTCACGTCGTTCATTTTTTGATATTTGGCTTGCTAACGACAAAGAATTGAGACAGAACGCTCTGTTCCAATTTACTTTGCAAATTTCAAAGCAAAAATCAGTAGAGTTTCTAATAAAATTCAGGAAAAGTGATCGAAGTCAGGAAGGCGCAAAGAACGTGTCATTAAAGCAAATTTTTCCTGGCTAAAGGCAAATATTTCATTTAGTGATATTTATCGTCGATCTACTGCCAATACTGTACAATCTGAAACAAGCAGGGGGGTCGGAAGACCACTCAAACACTTTGTAAATTCAAGTGCGAAAACGACAAGATGTCGAATTAATCATCTCCTTCAAACGACGAGTCCAGATGAGATGTCATTGGCAAACGGGACACAGCTTCGCAAGTCGGGCAAAAGATATTCAGCTACGAACGTTAAAGAGCTCAAGTTTGCTTCGCCTGGAAGAGGTACAGCAATAAAACAAACACGGAGATGTTTAACCAGCACAAACCAAGGTGGACTTTCGCAAGACCAAGCACTGGCGTTAATGATTGATGCGATTATGTTCACTCACCAATACTGCATCACACGGGCGTATATAAAAGAATTAAACAAAAAAATTTATCCATCTTATTACAAAGTTAAAGCGGCAAAACAATTACGTTACCCCAGTGAAATTATTGTCCCCGAACACACGCTGAAAATAAACTTCAGTCCTTAATTGACTATACGATTATTAGATTATGCATAGCACACTACATAGCAAGGGGTCTTGAAAGCGGTAAATGATATAAAAAACCTGAATATTATTGTTAAATGGGGTTGTGACGGATTTGAACAAAAGCGATATAAACAAAGGTTTTCTGAAACGCAAGATACTGATGAAAGGTTGTTTAATATTAATATTTAATCTATAATAAACGGGCAAAACAACAAACAAATCGTCGGGAAAAAACCCTTCATCGTCTTCTGAAGGAGATGACAACCGCTTTTTCACAGTCTTTAATCTTTGACTCGGTAGTTGAATTTCATAAGGTATCGCTTTAGTTTTGTTTAGGAAGGATTTCGTAATTATTCTTTATATCAGTCTTAAAATCAAGATCTCCATTACAGCCACATGCCAAGACGCGATGCACATGACTTTAGGATCGCCAGTGACTCAGCCTACATTTAAAGTTAACCAGAGAATTAACTTATAATGTAATGAAATGGGAAATGAAAGTAATGAGTGTAAATATTCATTTTACTTGACAAAACGAAACTAAATATGGAAATGTAATTTTGCTAAATTTTAAGACACATTAAACGTAATTAAAATTTCAAATGGATGAGGTTGGAATGTTTGATGACATTTCTGATGTGACAGAAAGTTAGTTTGATGCTGGACATTTATGTAGTGGGACGTTTTTTGCTTGAAAAAAAGTTGAGAAATATTAAAAACTTGTTTCCAAAATGGTAAGTCTTCTACTCAAACTGTAAGAAATTGTCGAAAGATATTTGACTGACGATATGTCTCGAAAACACAGTTTCGGACAACAGCAAACTTAGCATGTTTGGAATAAAGTATGTATGGCGACAACCGGGTTCTACACTCAGCGAAGAAAAACCTCGCGGCAACTGTGAAACATGGTGTTGGCTGTGTCATGGTCTGAGGGTGTATCTAAGCTGGCGCAAAAGTTTCTGACATCGACCTGAACAATCAACCTGAATAAATTTATTGTCAAAAAACAATGTTCGAAGATTTTTCCACGCATTTTAAATTTTTTGACGATCTTTTGTACAAATACTAAAAGCCTCCTGAGTCTTCAAACGTTTGAATTGGAATTATTTTGCGAAGATAATTGCAAAGAATTGTACAAATAAATGTAGAATACTTAGGATCAGCAAGAACAGAGAAAAAATGCACAATGCTGAGAAAGGAAACGTGGAGGATATGCAAAGAAGTGCTCAACCGTCGGTACTTTCAGCAGAAGCAAAAAGGAAAAATTCGAACATTGACTGAAAATAGGCCAAAAGTTAAGACGCGAAGAGTGACGAAACGGCTAGACCGCGGAGGCCACTAAAAGTTTTTCGAGGCAAACCTTTCAACAATCAATCAGGCGACCCACTATAGCCGGCAAGCCTAATGATAATGCAAGAAACCATTACTTTCCATCAAAATCTCAGAAACCTCCGATTTGTTGATGACAATACCCGGGATGAAAGGCCGCGTGTGAAAACACCATTTTTATGGACGATTGTATCCGATGCACAAACGACGAACAGTGAGAACCAGCGATGCTGCAAATATTCCCGTAATACAAACTCCAAATTTCGACTTAAACTTTCACAATGGCGGCCGGAATGAGCAGTCGCGAATAAGCCAACTTCACTTTGTTCTGGATTCTTGCTGAATTCCAATTGACAAGCACTTTTGGGTCTGATCATAGGAAGGGATTTTTCTCACTGTTTTTGTGCAATGCAATACGAAGCGCCATCAATTTAGGGACGTAAAGAAAGTGATTTGAAGGCAAAATGACGCCCTTTACATTTTTCTGTGTGGATTGATTGGCCTGGTAACATCCTAGATTTAAACCCATTCAGATCTATGTGGTCCGAATACGGTAGAGTATTGTAATCCATGGTGCTACGTTGTTTTTCTAGGTAGCGTCATACGGATTGTAACGTCATTTCTTATGCATCATTCTCATTTCTCATCTCTTCGTGTCACTGTAATTTCATTCTCACCTTTTTACCCATAGCAGTTATCCAAAAGTTCAATCCATTTGAATTCCGTAAAGTTCAAATACCTTAAATTCCACCAAGGAATAACTAACATTACCCGCTACAATTAAATTAAATGACTGCCACCGACGTACGTACAGGTTAACAAGTTTGCAAGCGGCCATGGGGGTGCTTGATGATTGTTATATAGTAGATGAACTCAAGTCAAGCAGCTCTGTCGCGCAGTGGATTGGCTGCGGCCTCTAGACCTTGACCGAAAGATAAAAGGATAATGCCCGCGAACAGGAAACAACTTTTGTGTCGAGAAGGGAGTGTGTCGATGGTGATGTGGAATCAGTAGTGAATCGAGGGAAGGATCAAAGAATCGAGGACTGTGAACGGATAAGGTGGCCAACTCAACATTATTTTTGCGAAAAAAAGAAAGTGTTTTTAAGGAAAGAAAGTGAATTTTTAAGCTGGAAGTGCGCGGAAAATCGCGAAGAGTGTCAAAATCACCACCAAAATCATAAAATTAAACAATTTTTTTCTATCAAATGTGTACAAAAACAATAGTATGGTCAAAAAGCTTTGTGGTAGGTAGGTTGGGAGGTGAAGGCTGCTTACGCCCTGAGTGAGGGACTCTATGACGCGCAATGCTTTTGGACTACCCACTAAACACCTCCCCTGTCAACCTGAGAACCTAGCCTGGAACCGTTTGACACATTACTTTGGGCTAGGCCTCGTGTTCTTACACCTAGAGGCGCCTTCAGAATTTTGGAATCTCTTCTCCAACGGGAAGGAAGGGAGAAGATTCACCCCATCCCCGATGCCTTTCAGCGCTCCGATAAAGCTTTTTTCAGTATCAGCACTGCCCGAGGATATTGTGCCACGCGATTCCAATTGTCAACCGTTTTCAGCATTTTTCCGACCATAATTTGAGGACAGAGCTCTCCAATTTCGCTGAAGATGTCCCCGCGCTACTTACTCCATCTTTAGCAAGAGAGGAATGTTACAGGCGTCATCCAACTCTCCTGCACAAAGCACACAGTTAGGAGACCGTGCTCTGTCAATCGTGTGCATAGCTAGTGTAAGAGCTAGGTCAAGTAGAAAACGGTCTCACCATTCACTCGACTGAGCCACGGCTTCAGGTCAGGGATCAGACGTGCAGTTTATCTTCGCCTTGTGTCTTGCTTCCAGGACTATTGCTAAACGCTGAGAGAGCGACGTCTCTCTTCCCTGGTGACCTCTTCTCTGCGGTCTTGGCCTCTGCGCAGGTTAATACTTCTGCGCTCTCTCAGAAAAAGGCGATGGGTATCACCCCAGCGATTGCCAGCACTGCCGCCCCGGAGACTGTTCGATATGCGCATGTGATTCGCAACGCTCGTCTCTGCACCTGTGCCAACCGCTTCCGGTGTAACTCCTTGCTGAGAGCGTCGCCCCACAGTTCCGACCCAAAGAGTAGAACTGACTGCACAACGCTCATTAGGAGTCGTCTCTTTGATGTGTTGGGTCGCCCTATGTTGGCCACTAATCGGGCGAGTGCCGTTACATGCGCTGCAGCCGTGTCAGCTGTAGCCCCGATTTGTTGGGAAAACCTCATCTTCGAGCCTATCAGGATTTACCTATGCTGATTTCAATACGCCTTACTCTGGGGATTCCCTTCTTTGTCAAGATGATCACTTCGGTTTTTTTCCAATGCCAGTTTGAGACCGTGAGCGGTCAACGATTCCATTACCCTCTGCATTAGCATATTGAGTCTGAATTGTGTATGGTATACTGTGCATCCAGCGACTAGCGCCGTGATAGCCGATCAAGCGTGACTCATCCGGCAGTTCAAGCCGCAGCGGTCCATCGTAGGAGATGTTCCCCAGGTCCGGGCCAAGGATAGAGTCCTGAGCGACATACATACTTACAATGTGCCAAAACAATTACGTGCACCTCTGCAACCACCAGACCTCAATCCCATTTAGAATATATGGGATTAGATTTTCGGATCCGCCAACACATTTCTTCGAACGAGATGTTAGAAAATGTAATATTAGAGGAATGGCGTAAAATGACAACCAAGGACACATCAAATCTCATCAATTCGATGCCAAAACATTCGAGCGAGTTTATTAAGCACGAAGGATATCTGACTTGTTATTAATTCATACAATTCTTATATTAAATGAATTGGATAAATTCTTATTTGTTTGTACGCAACGATTTTCTCAAGTAACTTTGTTTATATTATATTTTTTTGTTGTTGCTAGTTTCTGCAATTTGTCAGACATTTAAAAAGTGTCTGACATTTAATTAAGCAAATATACGAAAATAAAGTTTGGTTTTGTATTTCGTAAAGCTATTTTTCAATCATTTTTTAAATAAATCAAAAATGACCACAACTGGTATGCAAGCTAACTCTGACTAGTGTATGCTTTGTTTGTTTTTAATTGAAACTAACTAAAATTGATTTGAATGAAAACAAAACCAAATTTCATAGTGTACACGTCTGTTGCTATCACCTTACCAGTAAATAATTCTACGCTCTCTCGTTACTTTTCATTTAACAAAATAAATTGTATACTTGCAGTTCAACGACAGCAGTTAGCATTCAATATCCCTCCAAATAGAATGCGTGCATAGGGAATAATTTTCGATAATGATGTCCGGAAGTTTGCTCTTTATCAGTTACAGATTTGAGCTGTTACCTGATAGATAGCAGCTTTAAATCTTTCATTCTTTCTCCGATTGTTCCTTGTCCTTTAACTTGGGCGGTTACATGGCTTTCAGATTACGTCATATCTTAAAACAGACCAGAATTAATTTGAATGTTGGAACTCAACTCTGTTACTATGTTGTGAATCATACACGGATTAAGTTGAATAACCATGAATACATTTTATCCATCAAATTATTTGCAATGCTAGACATATTCAATGAATTTAATGAAAAACATCATCTTCCAAAGATTGTCAAAAATGCTTTTTATTAGTAGCTAATTCATACCAAAAGAGATTAAATATTTCAACATAACTGATCTTATAATTCCTGTACATTTCATGTATCGGTTAACAATACAAATGCATTTATAGTCACATGAAACGTTTCTCCTTTTTAAATTTAGTTTCTTTCGATTTTCTTCTTTATCATTTATTTATTATTTTTAATAACTTTTAACATATACACAAGGCAGTAACTATGTATTGTGCAGATTAACCAAAAAAAAAGCAATAAGTAGACATAATTATCGATATAAACAGTAATCAATAAAACAGAGATGAAAAATATATGTATATATTGTACAAGTAAACCTCATAGAAAGTAGTAAAGACAAATGACTCCTCATACACATTAGATAAAAGTGTAAAAATATAAAAAAGAAACACCTTATATCCATCACATTATTGCAGCGCAGACATATCTATGTTACAAAGTATAAATATGTTCTTTTTTGTTCATTTTCCTATATATTTTTTTTTTAAATCTTCTTCTATATTATATTTTGATTTTTTTTTATTTATTTTTTATTCCCTTAAGGTATTGTTATTTACTTTAAATTTTTTTGTTTTTTCACTTTGTTCAAAATCTATGTAGTGTATATAGATGTAATAAATTTATTCCCAAAAATAAATTGATTCACCTTCTATTACTTTTTTGGTAACTACTTTAGTCTAGACGAATCCCATTTACATTTACATGAACAACAAATATCATCCTGGCGTTCTTTTGTTAATCGTTAAATGCAATTCTAAAACCCATTTTACGTCCCACTTTTTTTTGTTGTTTTTCAACGTCTTACAAAGATGTTTGGATGATACACAGGCATAGCGTTATCAAATAGTTGTGTTTTTGTGTGTGTATGTTCTTTTTTTTACAAGGTTTATATCCACGAACATTCTGTCGCACGGAAAAATTATAACGAAATATATTATTCGATTTCATGTTTAGAGTGGTTAAAGTTTTGTTGTTTGCTATTATTTTTGGGTTTCAAAGTCTTAACGAGCTAATTCAGATGAATTTAAGGTCCTATACCTATGTATTAACTAAGCGTACCAATCATTATAATAATTTATTGGCGAATAAGCTTTTGTTTGTCGTTTCTTTTTTTAATATTTTTAAATAATTTAATAATTTACAGAGCTAAAGTATATAAAGGGCGACAATGAATGATGCAATTGGTTTGATGTTGACTTTTTAATTTGTTTTCTCGTGTGTGTGTGTGTGTGCTTTTTCTTTTTGTTTTATGTTTTTTTTTTTTATAATTTTTTATCTTGTTTTGGGGGTGGTGTGCAGGTTTTAATTTTATCTTTGATTGCCTTTTCCAGATTTTAGCCTTGTTCATATTTCATTCAAATATGTACTAACCAATGGTCGACATGTTACGCTTACCGAACATTAATAATAAATTGTAGAAAAAATATAAGCGAAATAGAAAGGCTTAAATTAGGTACGTGTTGTTATTTGACTTGCCGATGATGTAAACCATTGATACTAGATGTACTTCCATTTGCGTATCCATTTGATGCATTATGCACATGTCCATTCGCTACTCCGTTCTTGTAGCCGTTGGATTTACTATTCAGCTGCGTTTCAGTCGATTCATCGTTATCGACGGGCTAAAAATGTTGAATTTACATTTAATATATTTGCATTACGAACAGAGATTATGTTAATATTTTGTTTAGAAATATTACTAAGGTATATTGTTTGATTTTAATTTTTTAATGTTTCTTTTTCAGTTTTGTTGACAAATAACTTTAAATCATGAGTTATGCGAAAGAATGGCTGGATCAAGGATCGACACGGGTTATCGTACCACCAACGATGAATTCAAAAGATGCTTTAACCCCTTAAATATAGATTCATACTTTGAATAATTTTAAAATTTTTAGTGTCTAAAGAACTGATTTAACAGATTTATTCCTACTGGACACATTAATTCTGTATGGCGTAATGTATAAAAGTAATACATTTTATTTAGTATATACTTATAATGGTAATATCAACATTTTTTGTAACAAATTTCAGTTTTAATATGAATATATAAATAAGTGAAATTAAACAGAAATATTTAATTAGAACAAGAATCAACTTAAATTCAAATAGTTCTGTGCCGTGGGGCGTTTGCAATACATGCCAATGCCAATGCGGTAAATGCCAAGACACAGGACACTGTTTGGTATTTTTCCTTTTCTTATTGTATCACGGTGTCCTTCAACCAAGTTTAAATGGTCCAGAAACAACTCTCGAATACCCTTCGGCTATCTAAAGTTTCACCTTCAAGAAGTTCAAAATCGAAAAAACCAGCCAAATCCGCGGAACCAATTTAAAGATTTTTTTTTGCCCAAAAATGAGAAAATTCGAAAAATTCATTTTTTCTTCTGAATTTTCAATTTTTCTGCATATGGCTCATTTTCTATAAGAATGCGGACGAAAACTTGTAGGAAACTGAAAAAAACTTGAAAACTTGAAAAAAAAAAAAAAAAAATGCACTCAGCTGGGACCGGATTTCAAGAAAAATCTAGTTTTTTTTTGTCCTGATCCATGTTGGAATGAATGCGTTGAATTGTTTGTAACACGCCATCTAGTGGAATACTAATAAGTGTTTGTCTTTCGGGAATAAAAATCATATGATATGCTTGTAAAAAATGAATCTTTATCTAATCTAATGACGGAATTTATTTGGAGTCTTTTTGTTCGAATTAAAAAAATTGAATTATTATTATTATTATTTGTGCTGGGGTCCACTTGCTGGAAAATAGCATGGCCCAGCTTTGGGCCTTAGCTCCCCATGTGTAGTACTATTGCTTACAGATGGTCCATCCCGTCATCCTAATGAAGCCAAGGAATTCCCCCAGTTCTGTGGTCGCCAAGTGTTCCAATTCTGTTACGCCAGGACAACTCAGCCAAATAAGGCGTTTGTTGGCCAGATTGGGGAAATCCAGGAGGAAGTGTTCTGTACTTTCTCCCTCCGCGCCGCAAGCTGGGCAGGTGTCATCCGTTTGGATTCCTATTCGTTTGGCGTGTTGACCTGAAGATTACGGCCCGTTCATACTGCCACCAATGTTCTAACGCCATTTCTGTTTTTCTCCAGGAGTTGTTTTGTCCTCGTTTTATTAGGGTGACGCCAAGGAGTTCGGCTAATCCTGCAGTCGTTCCTGTTATTCCAAGCTGTATCTGTCTCCTTCCAGAGGATTTCGTCTAGTTCCCTTTTTGCCGTTGCTAGTGGCACTTTAATTGTGTCTATTCTAGTGGCATTATGGTCGGCTGATCGAGCTAGCTCATCCGCTCTTTCGTTTCCCTCTACACCCGTGTGCAGGGACCCATGTCAGTTTTACATTTACTCGAGTTGTTACGGCTTTGGGAGCCTGCCTACAATACTGCACCAGTTGTGAAACTACGCGGTTAGAGGCAAGCGCCTGCAGTGCCGACTTACTGTCCGAGAGTATTTGTATTCTTCCATTAAGGTTGTTTGTTGCCACTTCTAGAGCAAACTTTTATTGCAAACACTTCATCGCAGACTGGATAACTGTGGTGTGGCTCTTCAGTTTATAACTTCGGTTGAGTTGCGGGTGATCTGGGGAAAAGATTCCGGCGCCGCTACCCTCATCCGTTTTGGAACCATCGGTGTAGATCATAATTTCACATCCAGATGTGAAATCCTGCACCGTTTCCTACGTATCTCTTGTCGGTATGCTGGAATATGCGGTTGTATGGAATTGTTGTGTTCACTATTGGTTGAATTCTATCCAGCTCCCCTTTACTTGACGGGCCATTCTCTCTATTTTTTCCAAAATGCATACGTGCCCCATTTGTGGGTGGTTAGATAACCCATATGTGGATTTTAATTTGATGCTCGCTAGTGATGCCTCTCTGAAGATGACATATTTGAAACAATGGTTGGTACATTTTGCCCGAAGAATTATATTTTGTCCAACAAAGTTTTGCAGGCATTTCCAGCAAAAGCGGAAGCCCCATGTACGAAATCTTTCGAAAAATTGCAGGACTTGACCCATTTTTCGGCATCGTGCTGGAATTTTTCAGTTATACAGGGTGCTTACAACTCCCAACACTTCACACATCCTTGAATAACGCGGCTTTTACTCCATCTTGATATTGCCGTTTCGCTTTGTTATCCGAATTATCATTAGCTGCATCAAATTTGAATTGAATAGATAAAGAAATTTTCAAAAATCCACCGTCACCGTCAAGACCGAATTTCAAATCCACTTCTTGCCATGCTCTTGCTTCTTTAATACAGTCAACCAATCCTGGAACATCATTGCAATACACGAAATACTCAGATCTTTTTATCGCCCGGGAATTTTTGGTATTCACCACTCCGCAAAATCAAAACTCAAAAAGGAATCAAGACGATGATTTAACAAAAATAAGTCATTTTTTAAGTTGGTTTGAAGTATTTTTTTACTCTTCCCAGTACTAACTCGCAAAGCAGTCGCCAGAGAATTTGTTTTTCTTGTCGACAGACCTAAATCTGTACTGATTTTTAAAATATCGCTTGCTGCGATTGATTGTGTTCCCGAAAAACTGGCAACATTGTTTGGATTCACTATCATCGGTAGCTTTTTCCCCCCTTCTGTGTGATAAACAGAACTGTCCTTGTTTTGTTCTCTGTACTCTGGTACAACTAAAATATCTTTCAATATTGACGATGTCATTTGTTCCTTTTCTTTTAACGATAAACTCTTTTTAATTAGAAATTAAAATAATTAGAGTTGAAACGCATTTTGAAGAAGTGCAGAAATTCTCGGTACCCAGTTTTCCTCCGCATTTCTTACATTTTCTATGAACCACTTTATTTTTCATAATTTTCCCAAGAGTTATGTTCTGTGGTTGAGCTCGCGCAAGGTTACACAAATTGCACTCACAAAGTAGGTTATCCTGAGATCTGGTTGCACATCGAAGTTCCGAGAAAACATAATAGTCCGGCAAAGATAATGTTGGTTGATCTCCGGAATGATTTACTGGATTTGTAAAAAACGATTTTGCAAGACCTTCAAACATGGGATATGGATAGTCGATATCCATAGCGGATGGATATCGACTATCGTTAACATGACCATTGACCATATTTTTTGAAAAAATCTTCAATATGCCTGCAATATTCCACATCTTGTCATTTTTCTTTAACGATTTCCTAAACGATCCGCAGCGAGTGTTTTATTTTGAAATTCACTGGTAGACTTGAACCATGAGAACTACTGCCTGACGCCCCCTATAGTGTCCTGTGTAATTTTGAAACAACGATTTCAAAGTACGCGCTTTACGAAGAATTCTATAAAAACATTGGGTACGAGACACACTTAAAGGTAGGCATGCACGCGAGAATTAACGAGATGTCTCCACACAGACGCATCTTTATGTGAGATCAAGCAACCAATGATTTCATTCGATTCTGCATGCAAAATTTTACGCGTGATTTCAAATGTGTCTTCAACTTTGGGGAAAAGATTAAGGGATTCCAACGAGAAACAACGGATTTTTCGTATTTTCTCATTTTTCGCGAATAAAAATCCTGAAATTGAGTTTTTTTGAAAACGGCTCCGCGGATCTGGCTGATTTTTGCGATTTTGAACTGCTTGAAAGTAAAACTTTCGATAGCTGAAGGGTCATCGAGAGTGGTTTTCTGGATCATTTAAACTTGGTTCAGAGACACCGTGGTATGTTTATAGTATAGACGGCATCGTTTCGTAAGGCGTTCCTTTAATTAATTTGCCGGAATATTGCATGAAATATGTGCCTTATTTTTCTCTTGCAACCAATATGGCGCTCACCGTAATTTTAATTTGGCAGGACCACGTGTGTCAATAATTCTTCAGCGATATTTAAACGAAATTAGACCGAGTCGAGTTTGGTTCCGAAATTGACTACTATGTACAACATGAAAATCAAACTTCCATGTGTAAAAGATAAAGCGCCTTTGTTTTCGTTACATTTCACATATTTTTTCGATCACGAAAGAACGATAGAAATTGGTCCTGTTCATTTTGCTTGTTTTTATTGGACAGTATTATATAATGTTGTCTCATCGGCGTACCGCAAAGGGCGAGCAGCAGCAGCTTGTGTAAAAGTCGTCGGTATTTCGGCCTTCTTTTTCGCCACATGCAAGCCATTGTAAAGGAGTGATCGTCCTTCTGCTCTTGGATTGTGTTCAAGAAAATGAATCAGTTGTCGCACTTGACGTTGCCGTAAGAAATCTATGTCTAATTTGGAAAAACGTGACAAGTTCAAGCTGAGAGCAACAATAGCAAGTAAAATAATCAGACGGCATCCATCTAGCTGGTAGTGCCAATCGATGTGTCCCGGCCTGTGAGTTGTCACCTGATGAGAAGCGGCAGGGGCGCTTTTCCGAAACCAGCTTGAGCTCTTCCCACCTCACTTTCAATATAATTTCACTTTCGAGCTGACCGAAGAAGACCGACACATAAGTAGCCATGACATTGCTAAGGAACTGAATATCCATCACCAAACGGTTTTGAACCATTTTCGTAAGGCTGGATACACAAACAAGCTCGACGTTTCGGTGCCGCATGAATTAACATAAAAAATTTGATCGACCGAATTTCCATTTGCGAAATGCTAATAAGACGCAGCGAAATCGAACCATTTCTGAAGCAAATCATTACGGGCGATGAAAAATGGGCAAGATACGAAAATTTCCTTCGAAAAAGAACATGGTCAAAAAAAAAAGGTGAATCATCACAAAAGACTTCAAAGCCGGGATTGACACTAAATAAGGTTATGCTGTGTGTATGGTGGGATTGGAAGGGAGTTGTTTATCATGTGCTAGAACCTGGTCGAACACTCAATTTGTGTCTGTACTGTCAGCAATTAACCAGATTGTAAGAAGCGATTCAAAAAAGCGGCCAGAATTGATCAAAAGAAAAGGCGTTGTCTTCGTTCATGACAATGCCAGACCACACACATCTTTGATGACCCGGCAAAAATTGACAGAGCTTGGCTGGGAAGTTTTAAAGCATCCACCGTATAGTCTAGACCGTGAACCATCAGACTGCCATTTGTTTCGGTCTCTGCAAAACTTTCTTAATGAAAAGAAATTCGCTTCAGAAAGGGACTGTGAAAATCACTAGGCCAAGTTTTTCGCTGATAAACCACAGAAGTTCTGCACAGACGGAATAATGGCTCTACGCAAAAATGGCAAAAGGTCATAGATAATAATGGGCAATATGTACTTCAATAAAATCCATTTTAAATTAAAAAAATATTCAATAGGAAAATGACGAAAAGAAGCTCAATACTTTTTAGACTTACCAATATAGAAGATAAAAAGACATGAAATAAAGAAGAATAAACATATGAAATTAATACAAGTTGAGAGTTTGAAGTGTGAAGTGTGTCCAGCCACAACAAAGCGGAGCAAATAATTAGAAAATATCGAAAATTATAATTGTTGATTAAAAAACACATTTTCATGTTTCGAGTTTTTCTTCACATCATGAAAAGGTCGTAAAATGTAATACATATGCAAAATATTTATTGCTGACTAATAATTTAAGGATGAAGGCATTAGATTTAATACTTTCATATGACATAAAGAGCGAGTTGGTTCTGGTTTGTGTGCAAAATCCAATCATCATTGTCTCTTTTCATTGTTCTCTATGAACATTTTTAGTTTCAGAAGCCTCTTATCAATCTATTACAATCCTAGCTGACAGTTTTTCTTTGAAAAATTGTCACCAACAGAGTCTGTTCAAGGCTCTTATGAGGTACAGACCGCGAATTACAGCGAACTGTGTTAAGCGATCTGTTCAAATCACATTAGATTTAACTCCTGTATTCGTTTCCCGCGTGATGTTTTCTTGAAAACTTGCAAAAAGTTTCGCGACCATCGTTCCATGCGTTTGTTGTAAAACACATAGAAGGTTTCATGACAGTCTTCGAGAATGTTGCTCCTAAACACGATTAACGATGGGAGTATTCCACCTGCGGCAAGAGATGTGGTGAACTCAACTTTGAGAATCATTACTTTTGCCTGCTGGTCTTCGTAGGGACATGGAAGAAGGGACATATATATCCTATCCCCCCGCAGATATATCAACAGCAGCAAGGCCAGCCGTTGGCAAAACCTGGTGGACAACGTGAATAGAGATCCATGGGCCCTGGGCTACAAAAATGTGATGCAAAAGCTCGGCGCCTAAAGGTCGCCTCACTCATACGAGGCAGAAAAGATGGACGAAATTGTGTGGGCTCTTTTCCCTTTCCATCCCACCATCGTTGAAGCTGTTCGCTATGAAACAATAATGGAAACCCCATTTTTCACGAAGACGGAATCAGGGGAAACAGTCTTGTCTATGAAGGCCAGAAGGGCACTGTGTATGCTAGACACGACCGGAAAGGTTTTTGAAGAACTTGTCAGGAGAAGACTCGCTGACGTGATGCGTGCTGCCGGGGACCTATCTCCCCGGCGGTATGGCTTCAGAGCAGGCCACTTCACCATCAATGCAATCGGAGATGTGGTGAGCGCGGTCCAACGTGCGGAGTCACACAGTATTTCCACCCAACGGGTCGTTCTGTTGGTTACTCTGGATGTCCGAAATGCGTTTAACTCCGCTAAAAGGGTGGATATTCTGGAAGTGCTTGAATAGCGTTTTCAAGTACCAGTATTTCTGATGCGATGCGGATTCTCAGAGACTATTTGAAGGACCGCAGCCTACTTCACGATTCGAAAGATGATTCTTACTTCAGGTGTCGCTCAGGGATCTATCCTTACCCCGAACCTGTGGAACATCTCCTACGATGGACTGCTGCGGCTTGAACTGCCGGATGAGTCACTCTTGAACGGCTATGCGGAGATGTCGCGGCACCAGTCGCTGGACGCACAGTAGACCATGCGCAACTCAGACTCAATACGTTAATGCGGAAGGTAATGGCCGTGATGACCGCTTACGGTTTCAAACTGGCACTGGAAAAAACCGAAGTGGTCATCCAGACAAAGAAGAGAATCCCCAGAGTAAGGCGTATGAGTGTTGGGGACGCGCTGGTTGAATCGAAAACAATAGTAAGGTACCTGGGCATCCTGATAGACTCGAAGATGAGTTTTTCCCATCAAATCAGAACAACAGCTGACAACGCTGTGGCGCGTGTAACGGCAATCACCCGATTAAAGGCCTTCCAAAGGGGGGCCAAGATACTTTCAGATACTTTTTTGATCCTTGAAAGTCGAGACACTTTCTTGATCCTTCGAATTCACATGTTCGTCCCAAGCACTTGGCTGGACTGTTCTGAAGTGTTCTGCGAAGTCTTTCGAATCTAAATATCCCTCCCAAATACTTTGGTGGACTATATTAACTATATTTAAGTCAATGTATAATTTGCGTGGTTTCTGTCGTCTGCTATCTGAAATGGTTATTGCTGGAATTATGTTGTCTTGTTTAAAGATCAATAAAACATTTCAAAGACGCGTCGAAAGCCGAGAATGATTGATTTAGAGTTTCTGATATATCTGACCATACTTGTTGGCTGCGGTTTGATTGCTCTAAAATTTGATCTAAGTTCCTGCTCAAAAGCCGAATTACTTGTAAGGAATTCTTTGCCGTCCTACAATTATTTCTAGTAGTATTACTTGCAATTTTCTTTCTACTTACTTAGTGCAGTAAAAGATTAAATTTATAGATCCCCATTTCGGCGGAGAAGTATCATTTTAACCTAGTTTGGGGATGACTCTGAAACTATCTGACTTCCACGGCTTGAAGATCATCAGCAGATGGAAAATGGTGCTGAAAACGTCAGTAATGCTCTGTATTAGGTTTTATTACCAAATTAATTCAGATGCGCTTGGTCTGTTTACTACGTGAATAATGTCTTGAATTAGGTTTATATCTCCTTCGCGATTAATGAAAGGTTTTAGAGGTAATAACGTCCTCCTAGTCAAGTTGTACCTGGGGGAATTTATTATTTTGATTGATATATTGCGTTAATGTATCTGCGAAGGTCTTTGTCTTTCCTGTTTTATTGAAGATTGTTTTGTCGATTCGCTGAATATGCGGCACAAGCACTTCAGTTTCAATATGCCCCAACAACTCAAGACCCCTTATTCTACGGTCTTCAGGAAAGAATTTGATTGAGTCTTTCAAAGTTCGTTGGTTAGCTGAGTACTGAGTTCTCTGATCAAATCCGACTGAAGATTTCTTTGTTCAAATCTGACATAGTCGGATCCTAGAGCTCTAGAATCTGGACTTTTAGTCTACATCCTAGAGTTCTAAAATCTAGGCTTAAATCAATCGTTCTTCTAATTTTTCTTCCTGCTCTCAATCGAGTCTTAACTTTCTAAAGAAAGCCCATAAGAAATTGATTTCTTAAGATGCTTTTTAAGGGATTCTAAAAAGTGAAAGCTTGGTTTGATAGTAACACCATGTACGCTATTGCAATGAAAGGCTTAACGAGAATTATCAATCAATCATCACTCTAGAATAGTATCTAAGTTGGAAAAAAAGAAGTACTAGAAAAAATTCCACTACCAATAATTAATTTTTGATATGGAATCAATTAATTTTTTTTTAAAAAAAGGGAGTAAAACTGATTATTCTATAGAAGAATAACTGATAATTACATATCTAGGACAGATAGGTAATCTGTAATACGTACCCTGTTCACTTGATTCGTTTCGTACACATTCATGTGAAACAGTAAATTCAAAGGAGCTTAGTTTGGTTGTTGCTGCTTAGAATTTCAGAACCATAAAAATATGGTAAATATACCTTGGTAATGAAAATTAATCGCTAGTTCCCTTGACAGTTATCAAAGATATGTTTGAAGAGTACGTATGGAAAAAATATATTGATTTGCGCTGTTTCTACGTTAACTCGGAATTTCTATTTTAATTTGCTACTTCTAATTTTATACAAGATCGCTGTGAATTTAGTGCTTGTTAAATTATTAATAAAAATAGTGTTCAAATAGATTAGATCACCACATATTCTAGCCTAAAAATTAAAGAGAACTCTTTAAGCCGAAGATTGACATTTGTCACTAGTCTGACACCCTTTAAATTTCATTGAATTTTTTTTTTTTCATTTGTTGGTTATTTGTTATAACTCATTTTTATTACCTGCTTCTATTCACTTTCATGTGTAATCAATCTTATCATTAGAGTTTGATACATCAAGCTCTTTATTAACAGCCTTGTAAGACGGCTTTAAGGATAATATACCGTAATAAAACATTTACACACAATATACACTATAGCAATGACCATAAAATACTGTTTCTCTGATAACCTTTAAACGATTTCTTCGTTCATAAGCGCAATTTATCTTATTTCATGATCATATCAAGCGTGTTCAATGAAAATCGATACAAATTGTTTATGATAATATGTGACCATATTAAAATCTATGAAATGCATCGAGGAACTGTGAAAGAAATGACTCTTGCATTCATTTATTTTTTTCTCAAAGGTTAACTTGTTTCCAAACAGGGCTCTAACAGCTGGTATAGCTTGACAGACTAAAGTAAAGGCAGCCGCATCCAACTAACTTTAATTTCAATGTCAATGAAACATGATCAAACCGCAGAAACATTTGTTGACAGTGTGAAAGGCAAATGCATTTTCGCATCGTTGTCATTACCTCCAGTGCGACCTTAGCGAGGACAACAGCATCGCATTTATATCCATGCGATGCCATGCATTCTTTCTTCTAGTCTATAGCTAGGTGTTGCCTCTTTTTTGATACTAGACATTAATTTGAGTTAATCTACGAATTTTTCTGTTTCGTCTGAAAATTATGCTAAATTTAAACACGAGCGTCCAACTTTTATAGGACCCGATTTATTTTTGAAGGTTAGTAAACGATTTGATTACGTAGTAGGAACAAACAGGTGTGATCAAAATCGATTCGAGATGTAAGCTGGGTTCAAGAGTTCACGTATAAGTTTGATATTGACGCTGTTCGGCACAAGGATTTCGCTCATGAAATGGTTTGTGCAATTCCAAAGTAGAACGTGAAATATCTGCGCAATCTTCCTCACATGATGATGTCTTTGCATTGCTTTGAGCACTGGTTATTTACTAATTAGCGGACCTAGCAAGAATTTGCCGCCTTTGCAGTCATGTCTTAAAATATGAATGCGCAAGGCTAATTTATTAAAGGAGTGTTTTTTCGACTAAACAGTGTTTTTAGCATGCGCGTAAATCATACTTTTTCCACTGAAAAGGTATTGCATGCATTTTGCATGGGAACATTGTGGCAATGTCAACTGCAAACAGATTTATGATAATGTTTTTTGTTGATTTATTTTTTCGTTGTTTGAAATCAATTATCACCGTATTAACACTGAAAATATTCACAACGTTCAAATATTTGAAATGATTTTGCAAATTTATTCATAAGATGTTTCTCAATCGGAATTGCTATTTTATAATGTTTGCGTAAGTTTAGTTCTCGTGCGATCCAGTAGACCTTTGGATCGGTCGACGGATTCTGTCTGTCAAGTGGAAAAATGTTTTTCCTAACCTTGTCTGATGGCAAATCGATCAACCGGATGTATTTTATTTATTGATCTTAACATCACACTCAAGTTGTTAGGATATGGAGTGTGATTTTTCAGTGTTTAGTCCAATATTCAAGTTTGTTTTTGAAATTAAATTGCGTGTTGTGTATGTACTCACAATTAATTTCAAGTACTTTGTTGTCCTCACTGAAATTTACAAATAATGACGCCAATTAAATGAAGGGTTGCTCGATTATAATCCTTTTTCAAAGTCACGCAACGAAGAAAAACATTATGGGAAATTTCTCGTGCGCATGCAGAAATTTTTTAATGATCAACACAGGAAATTTTCCACACAATTAGTTCGCAAGCAGTCGAATAAGTTCTTACTTTCATTTGATCTTGAAATGTCGGCAGAAGAAACATGACAATCAGATAAGTAAGAAACTGGTTTGGAACGTAAAGAACAAAATGAATGTTAAAAAATTGTTTACGTTGAGAATTTGTTTTCGTAAGTCTTGCAACTGTTTTGTTTTTAATCAGACCTGGATGGAATCGTTATGTCCTTCAATTTGATGGTAAAATGTTTTGCACTACCGCATTTCTGCTGACGGCATTAAAATTTTGCAAGCTGATTGCAATAAAATCTTGTAAAAGTTGAAGTTAAGACATTTTTCTCACAGCGTTCGTGAGTGTTGTAGGGGCTTAAGCATCATAAAATTTATCGGGACAAACATTTACGAACAAGGAGTCGAGCCGAAGCAGTCTGCCATTCAGTAATTTCCGACGAAAAGATTGAGCATCAAATCGATTCTGTGAATTCGCAAAAATGTGCTATAGACACAATGGTTACGTGTGTTTTATTCATTCCAATTTTTATTAAGTATTTTTCGGGGTTTGCGGGCCACGCTTTGATTTTTGCCAGGACACCATTCCGTTAAATGGCGCTGAAGATGGCTTCGGTTTGGTTACGGTTAGTTTCTCGAAGAACTAACTGGAAATGGCTTCAAATAGGCGAATCGCAGTATCGCTAATAGAAAAGCACAGCTCGGCGGATCTGTACACAAAATTTTTTTTTAATATGAATAATTTTTTCCTGCAGCAAAAACAATGCAAATTTCAATAAGGATGTGAAGATGTATAATAAATACTTTGGTTTTGTGTTTTGTGTTTTGGTTTTTCCAGGGTCCACCGGGTCACGGTTTACTATTAACGAGGGAATTTGCAGTTATATGTAAGCATGACCAGTTCATTTTCTCAAACTTTAGACATACTTAATTTCTCGGAGAAGAACCTAATATTGCCTACAAACAGCCGAAATGTCCACAAACTACAAGTAAACGCATTTTTCTATATAAAAATGATAACCATTGTTTTGTTCAGAACAGCCGAAATGGATGCATTTGATTGAAAACGTTCCGATTTTACGACAAACTGATCCCTTTTCTTTGCGAGGAGAGCTTTATTTCAACAGTTTCCTGGAGATGAAATTAAAAGGGACGAGATTTCGTTGGGAATAAATATGGTCTACGAGGCCATCTTAGTTTAAGTAGTATAAGGAAATGAACCGATACTTAGTTTCATAGATGTGAACGCAAAAAATAATTTTCTCCCATAAAAGTTACTCATTAAACCTGTACAGATTTATAAGAACAATGCCTTGGACCCGACAATAAGATACAATCGTGTACATCATGATACGCAACAAGAATCTGCGTTCTAATTAAGCATGAAACAAAGCGAAAACGAGAAAGCGATGAAATGCATAAAATAATTAATTAGTAATGGTATAAACCCTGTGAAAATTTATGCGATCATAACATTAAGTCGGAATTAATAAGTCGAATTTCGCTTTAATTATTCGAACAAATAATTCTGCAACAAGGACGTATTGAAAGACATATTTCTCGTAATCGAGGACCAAAACACTTCTTCAAATAGCACATACAGCACCAATTAAAACAAGGAAAGGAATAAAACAAAACATTTGACGAGCATTGCGTTTAGTTTGCTAGGATGAACAAAGTATAACTTGTTGTTTACACATACTCTTTAGGGGTATGGTTTTCTGTGAGTTCGAACGATTCAACGTCTTGTATCCAATTCTGGATGATAATATTTTCCTAAGTTACTTCTTTGTAAGTGTAACTAGGAAAAAACTTATCGGGTGACTTACCAAAATGTGTTGTTAAATATTGAACAAATTTTCGTTGTTTAGCTTCAATGTAGCAAAACAACCGAACTAGACAAGATTGGAATCTGGATTTTCCCAATATTGAATCGATCGTTTAGCAGTTAAAGGTCAAGCGACCCTCAATTTCTCGTTCCAATTGAAATAAACAAACAAACACCGTGCAAAATACTACTTGGTGATGTGTAATTTTTAAACTCTTGAGATGGCTCACAATTCAGATGATTTCCAATCAACTAGTTACAAGTCTATGTAAGTGCAATCAAGTGAGGAACTTAATACATAGGAGGCAACAACAACAAAAATAGAAACATGAACAAAAACTGCTATGACGAAAGCGATCAACGGAAAATTTAAAAGTTTAATTTGTTTATTAAACAAATTTATGCAAACGCAGCAGCTATTGAATTATGCAATTAACATTGTTAATGCAATGGAAGTCTTTTCAAATCTGTCGGGTTAACCACTATCGTTGCATTGATTTGGTTAGCAACAAAATTCTTTGGAATCAAAGTGCATCTCAAATTCCAGAATTAAACTAAACAGTGCGGCAGACTACTATTCTTTTTGGTCACAAAAAATGTCCGCTAGTACAAAAATAAAAAAAAACTTCTACTCACCATACACGCTCCACCATTACTATTGCCATTCATGTGTTTTGTGGAACCGTTCGCTGTTCCATTTGCACTGGCGACTACTTTTACTTTACTTGAACCATCACGTGATCGTTTTGACGAAATATTCACATATTTTGCTTTATAGAAATCTGAGAATAGGAATAAGAACATGATTCCATGTAGACCAATCCAAACCATAAATCCTTTTGGATAGTCGCAGTCCCTGAAGAGCAATTGAAATTGGTGAGTGAAAATTGCCACAAATTGCAGCTGCAAAAAACAATTCACAAAAAAAAACATCAATTTTTTTTGTGAAAAGAAGAAAAGAGGAAAAAAAGAAACGAATTAATTAAATTAAATTATTCATATGACATAATTTTATATATGGTCGTATATGAATGCATTCTGGGTGTGTTTGCATGTTAATGCCAAGAAATGAACTTTTCGTATTATTGATTACGTTAAATACAAGTGAGTTACGTACGGGGATCGAACTTACCATTTGGAATGAAGTGAGATATTTTTTCCACCAAATGTATTTTTGGTATTTTGGACCCATCGCAGCGATCATATAGTAGAAATACATCACAATATGCACAAATGAATTCAATAGTGCAAAAAATGTACTATGGCCGCCTAAAAAGTCGATAAACAATAATAAGTTCACTGTTTACTAGAAGCTGTCGAATGATTAGGCTTACGTTCATGAAAAGTAAAGTAAGCAAAATCAAGATTAATAGAATGTGTTAGTAAGGAACTAAGGTAAAAATTTGGGAAGCAAAACAACAAGGAGTCCTGGGTGTTATCCGCTACGAATAAAATAAATCCTTTTCTCACGTATCAGAATGTACTCAAATAAAAAATGCAGCTCTGGAAAAACGAGTCGGCTGGAAAATTCAGGATCACAAAATTTAATGAAAACTTCTTACCATCATATTGAACATGTGTTTAATTCAATTAATTCACTTTGATTCAGTTTATTACCTGGTGCAAACTTCATGCCCATCCAAACAGAAAATGGCATGCAACCGTGATGAATGACATGCAATGTTGATACATGTTCATTCTTTTTTCGTAAAATGAAAAATAGCGTATCGAAAAATTCTGTAAACTTAGATATGTAGTACCACCAACAAGTGCGAGCCATCTACAATGATAAGAAATGATACGGATAATCAAATGTGGAGATAGCGGATAATCTATATTAAATATATAATTTTGAATAAATAGTTAGATATGAAAATATGTTTAAAATTTTTCTAATTATTATCTCTATCAATATCACGACTAATGAATGAGCAGCAGCAACCGAGAACAAACAACATATTTCTTGTCAAACGTTTGAATACTTTCAAAGTTGTGACTTTAGTTATTTGACTAACATTTCTTAAGCAACCAATTTAAGCCAGATTAAATCGCAATCTTCCAGTTTTTCTTGGAATCTTGCCAAACTAGACATTGATTTTCCAAAACAAACGCAATACTGGGTTTAGTACGTATGAATTAGTGTTTAAAAAATACGCAAAAAGAATAACCAACTTACCCGCATGGCCAAAGGACTTGTTGAATAATCTACAGGCTGACATTTAAAACTATAGTGACCCCACCATCCGCTTCGCATATACTGGAAAGAAGAAAGAAAAGAGGAAATGTCAATCGGAGGATAGATCTGGTAAATGGCATTGCTGAAAAGCATTGGCCAACATCTACGTATAAATTTTCTCATACAAGATCAACTAGCGTGAACTGATGCAGCAGTTACCATTGAAACGTGTCTAATAAATGATTTAATCAGCGAATAAAGCCGCGGCATTAGCCATCAAAAACTCTTTGCTTTTCGAATAAATCACTGAAAATACATAACATTATGTACTGCATGCATTGTTACAGACCAATCAACAGCCGCTCATCATAACTTTTAATCAATCTTCCATTCATTCTTTATTTCGCTGTGCACCATTTGCAATTCTTAACGGAGTTGTTGCTTATCAAGGATGAAGTGGAAACTTACCGAAATAAATATCCATGCACTAAAGATAGTTTGAAATAAATTGTAAAACACTAAAATTCTTCTAAGATCCATTGGTTTTCTTTTTTCCATGAACTTTGGTGCTAACGATTTACTAAAATAAGCGTAAAAGACACATAGTGCTAACGTTGGAAACGGTGAAGACATCATGGGCCAATCGCGAACACGTGGATCTGAAAGGAAAGATGAGGTTGATTTCAATAAATATTATTATACAAAAGATAGATTAATGGTTTTATGAATGACATAGAAAAAAGCAATGATGTTGGCGGATTCTAATTGTATAATGCAACGAGAGGATGGACGGGTTGAATGCGTTAAAAGTTAATTGAATTAATTTCTTAGTAGAGAGTCTTTTTGAACGTTGCTTGGAATAGGAATAATAAATTCTTTCCAGAAGAATGCAATTTTTTATATCAAAAATTGAAGTGCAAAATCTCGGAGCTATAATTTGACATTTATATTTCTGTGGAAAAAAAATAATGAAGCGGAAAATAGATGATACTCTTAAAAATATATATTTTTATCTTTTATATTATTATTCAGTTTTATTCTGCTTCCTTCAACATCATTAATTCCCACTTCAATTGACACTTTCCAGTCTTTATATAACTTTTTATACTTAGCATCTAGACCACAAAGCGCCCAGTAAACCCTGGTAACGTCTATGTAGAGAATACGGCTCGAACTTATATCCTAATGTACAAGGCAAAGCTAAAGGAATTTGCTACGATTTTCACGGAGCAGTGCATTCTCGCAGGACATCATAAGAAAATCGGATTGAAAGTGAACGAAGAAGCAGGTTGTGCAATTTTTCTGGAAGAGACTCCATAACAATGTCCCTCAGACGAAGAAAACCAAGGACGTTACTGCTGCTGAAGAAGAAGTTACTCCCTTGCTGAAGCAGTTAGGGCGGAAGCTGATAATTCATTTTCTTGGGAAAATTTCCATAAACCATAAACAGGTCCATTCAGTAACACAGTGTAAAATCGTCTTGAACGGATACAAAACAATGTACCCGAAGTGATGGTTTGAGTCGACAAAATACAAAAACGTCTTACAGAACCATAATTGGCAAGTATGGTGCACGTCGAACGATGATGGCAGATTGGAAACCAGCTTATTTTTAATAATAAAACCATGATCTTTGCCCCAAAATAGTGGCCATTATTTTGAAATGATACAGGTCATTGACGTAAAAGGCCTGGTATAGATATCGTATCTTGTTTGAATAGTTCAAAGGAAAGTCTTATTTAAAGGTTGACTGCTGTGCCCAGTACTGTTTGACTAGTTGACCATACAACAAGACATAAACGTTATTAGAAGATAGCGTCGATATAAGTAATAATTCACGATACGCTTCCTGTGTCGAGATAATTATTGGGTCCGGCAAAATCTTTGGTCGCTGCGTAAGTGCATACAGCGTTAGCACTCTTGGGCTGTTGCCTTCGACAGAGATAGAAAAAGCATAGCTGGATATTACCTGTACAAAAAAGTTTAAACAGATTTTTTTTTAAGTTTAACGCTTTATTATGTTAAAATTTATTGCAAATTCATTGTTCAAAGTATTGTTCATCGCTAGCCACTACTTTTTCCCATCCTTCTGGTAACACACGGATTCCTCGTCGAAAGAACGACTCTTCTTTTGAGGCTATATATGAATCGATCCAATTTTAGAGCTCTTCAAAATCGTGGAAGTGCTGTTGCTCAAGGACATGCGTCATCGACGAAAACAAATAGTAGTCGGAAGGACCAATGTCCGGGCTATACGGCGGGTGGGGTAAGACTTCCCATTTAAATGTTTCAAGGTATGTTTTGGCTGGCCTTGCAACATGTGGTCGAGCATTGAAGAATAGCATGCTGAAGAATAGCTTTATCGTGTCTTTGCTCGTATTGTTGCCGTTTTTGTTTCAATGCTGGGCCCAAACGCATCAATTATAGTCGGTAGAGTTGCCCTCAAATATACACAAAATACAGAGCATGACCTTGCCACCGTGAACACTCGGCGTTAGCTTCGATTTTGGCGTATTGCCGACCTTTATGATTTTTTGCGCTTGAAGTTATCGTTATGAACCCATTTTTCATCACCAGTTACAAAACGATGCAAAAATCTCTCTCTTTTTTGCTGTTGGAGCAGCTGTTCACAAGTGAAAAAACGTCGTTCGACGGCTCTCGGCTTTAGTTCATACGGCACCCAATATCATACCTTCTTGATCATTCCCATGGCTTTTAAGTGAACAGATATGGCTTGCTGACTCACTTCCAATGCTTCTGCGTGTTTTTCTCTCGTTTGGCACTTCATCCAATAGAGCCCCTAATTCGGTATCCTAAAACTTTTCTGGTCAACCTTCGTGCTCTTTGCTATCAGTATTAAAATCGCCACTTCTAAAACGTCGAAACCAGTACTCACAAATAAAATTCGATGGAGCATGATCTCCATAAGCTTCCTGCAGCACACGACGACTTTCAGCTCCAGATTTCTTCAAATGAAAGCGTAGAAGTAATCCGTCCCGCAAATTGTGTTTTTTGTTGGCACAAAAGTTGACATATTCGGAGCACAGAATAACTATGTTGTTTACACTTAAGAGAAATGACACTTACTGAAAAAGGAAGCCTAATGATTAGGCTTCAAAATGAAGTTGGTTGCAATATTGTCCAATTCGATTTAATGTCAGTCACGCCATCTATTGAAAATCCTTTAAAATTTTTTTATAGGTTTTATATATTATATATTTTTTTTATAGGTTATATATATTTGTAAGTGGTTAATATACAAAAGATTTGAGGGGGTATTCTTGTTTTACGCAAAAATGAGGCTAAGCCTACGAAGTTCACATAAAATTCCATTTAAATTGGTTGGGTACCACTAGTGCGGAAGTTTTTTCGACGTGTAACGCTGATTAGTGGAAACGCTGTGCTTTGATCTCCTCAGTTAGTTTTCTTTTTTTCTCAATGAGAGAATAAGTTGTTGCAGTTGAGGCGATTTATGTGCGCGCTTGAACCGTTTAAACAGCGAAGCATACTGCATCCATCAGGATGCAAAGGAAAAGTGGTGTCTATTTTCATCTTGTTCGCAAGAACTGAAAGTTTCTCAGATTACAACTTTGAAAATTTTTCATAAAAGTCCTTATATTAAGGCTTATAAGTCAACTGAATCAAGGATTCTTACCCAGTTGTCATAACTTACGCTGACTTAGTTATGTAAATGTACCTAACTTTCGCGGATGAGAACTCGTAAGCTAAACGTCAAAAAGGTTTAAAAATATTTACAAAAGCAATGGCAAGCACTTATAATTTAATTCAAAAATGGAAATTGACGCGGGTTAGAGCAACCACGTTGCAAGCCCAGATGAACACGTGAAAGTGATTTGGCCAGAATTATGCTTGAGTTGATAATTTCCCCGAAGGTAATTATCACAGCTAGGTACACTGAGATACTCGGATTCCAGAAGCATGCATTTAGTAGCACTGTCACCACCAGGATTCGTACCCGACGTGAGTGTGAGTAGCGTACGATGGAGAAGTGGAACTACATACTACACCATCAAGATTATGGACACTAAAGCACAAAAAATCATTGCTTTATTGAAAGAATAAATAACTGAATTTCCATCATTGACTACAACTGAATCAGAACTGCATCATTAACTGCAAACGATTAAATGGTTTTCCCTTATAGAGTTCGGGAACCTCCCCTACGATCACTCTGAAAATAGGGGGAGAAAACCGATGCACAAAGTGAAAACTCATTGGGATAAGAATGAAGATTTAAGAAAATCGAAGTTATTAGATACTAGTGTCAGATTTTCTGTTTGAAATGGTGTTACCAAAAGTCCACCAAGTTGTTGATCCTGTTTATAATGTGAGTCCACATCGAATCAACCATGGAAATAGGGTAATATAAACTGATAATGGTTTCCCATATTTATTAAAAAATTACAATGGGGTAGAATTTCTAACAGAATAATCATCTGAAGCCCAGGTCCAAATTATACAAAGGTTATTTAGGACATTAAGATCAAAAGTTTAAAAAAAAAGAACAGTATAGTCACTTAGAGCCCGCAGTTTAACCCTTGGAAATTTTTGTTTTTGGAAAAATCTTGACAAGAATGCCTTTTAGAATGAAAACCTGCTAACAAAAGGACATGCTGGCATAAAACAATGCAAGTGCAATATTTTAGAGACTCAATCAGTATTAGTTTCGCTAAATTGTTTTCCTTCGACGGGGATTGAATTTTTTCGTCCTCGGAACGTTCCGTCGTTTTCTCAAGATTTCTGAAGTTCGCATCGTTGTAAACGCAAGGACCTCGCTTTTTTCACTTTTTATATTTTTGTCATAGAAAAAACTAGTAGACTCCAAAAAAGTCGAAACTCCGAGAAACAAAGAATCAGATCAAATCCTACCCAATTTAAAAAAAAAAACGAAGGGGTTAAAATATTCGAGCGGATGGCATTTGCAAAAATGCAAACTTGAGGTTACTTTATATAGATTAAACTCTTTGATTTGCACGCTTGATTTTTTGTTTTGTAAAATTTCTACTTTAGTTAAAGTCATTTCAATTTTTACCTTTGCAGAATTTTTGGTTGTACAAACTTCGTATAAAAAATAATGGACATGAAAATGATGGCATCTAGGTTTTAACTTTTAAGAGTAACAGATCGTATTGAACAACAATAAAACAACCAAAGTAGCGATTGATTCAGCACGTCTTCCTCAACTGAAGCGAACGGACTTTGCTAATATTAAAAATAATAGATTTACTTCACTTTTATTGTGTAACATAGCATGTAACATAGCATATAACTGTAACTGTAATTGAACTACAACGAATAAATATAAATACTCCTAAAAGGATTCTGCTACGCTTTATTACCCATCAATGGCGCAACAGTCGACTGTTGCAATCTTAACGTTGAGGACAGCTTGAGTCGCCTCGAATCGAGGCTAGCATCCTACGAAGAGGTAATTTGGTTTATTATCAAGGTGACAGTCTGGACACTAGAGGTAATAGATTTTGTTATGACTTATATTAGTTGGTCGCCTTAGTAGCCTGATACGAGTATTAGGTCCAAATATCACTGCTAATAGTGGTAGTTGAGCCTTGAACTTGTTGTTCCTTACAGACTTAGCAAGGGTATAAATCACTTATAAGTTCTAAGTGAAAATGGATAAATTGATCTACCAAAAACTTCTAGAATTTATCTTACATGTTATGTTGTAAAACTTTTGAGATTGAGATTGTGTCCTTTTGACTTAAAGTCAAAGTTATCCCACGAACAAAAAGTAATACATAATATTTCAAATATAAATGTATGGCAATCATTTGACCTTAGTGAGAAGTGTTTGCAAATGGGCAATAATACGGCAATTTCTTCAATAATTTCGCAAATGTTTTCGTAATTTCAGATAAAAAATTGTTCACACGAAGGTATGTCAAAGTTCCACGGAATTAAAAGTAATTATGTCAAGTTCAAAAAAATTAAAGTATTTAAAAAAAAGGAATATTATTTTTTTAACCTTTTTATCATATTCTAGAAACGTTTTCCAATCTATGGAGGAAATTATTAGGACTTTCAAACAATATTTTTTTTGCTGAGTAATTGTTCGGACTTTGTCAGCGACTTTTTCATTACAGGACTTGTTTTTCGTTCCTGATGCGACTGGTGGCTGAATCTGGGAGTAAAGAATGAGTGCCGAAACGAAGAATGTATTCCGTCTGGGGTCAATTTTCCTTTTCGGTTTTTGAGAACTTTCGTTTTAGAAACACTACCTCCCTCACAAACTTCAGTTTCAGAAATACCACCTCCTTTATAACCGATTAATAGAACTACTAATGTTTCCTAAAAATATCCGTTACAATTTTTTTTGGCCGATTAGTACCATCAAGAAGGTGTACTTTTTTTTATACCACTGCATCTGGCCTTGATTTGACTTGAATTCATAGTGAAGTTCAAATTGCCATTACTTCTTCCTTTTGTTCTTCACAGTGACACAAAAACCGGTCAGAATATTCGACGGGCTAACGTTTTTGCACTACGGCACGCATTCTCGGAGCCCCTCCTTTAACTGACTTTTCGCATCCCAGGATCATGATATTGAAGATGTTGGTTATATTGTTTGTACAGCAGCTTCTGCGAACTTCTTTGTCTTCAAACGGCCGTCTTCAAATACCTTTTTTTTATCTTTATCAACCATTTTCACCATGATTGCCTCAACCAACCGCCCGAGTCTTCGACTGTTTCTTCCATGCTCCAAGGGACAATTCCAATTATACACTACACTACGGGATGCTTTGAAGTTCATTCCCTATGAATAGGTTATATTTCTTGCGAGAATTGAAGGGTTTTCAGATTACGATAAAAAAAAAAAACTTTGTATTTGATGGTTTTTTCTTCATAGAAGAAAATAAGATATCGTTTTGAATTCGGCCAGATATTTGTTAACATTTTAAATAGACAAAATATTTGCAGCTTGTTGAAAAAGTTGAATTTTTGAAGTTGTTTTTTGGATTTTACGAATTTTTCAAAAAATGCACAAAATTGATGGCGGACGTGAAAAAAAAACGAAAATGCGTCAACTAGGATAGCTTTTCCGCCAAAAAATAACGAAATGGCGACCATTTGTAAAGGCAAAAGGGATACTATACATAATTTGAATGAAGTATGTTTGAACACGAAATATTTGTTATTCAAATACCTTTTAAGATAGGATGCGACAAATTAAATGTTTAAGCTTTCAACCCATCGAATTGAGCCGCGCTTTAGAAACTACAAGTGTATACAAATTAATTTTTTTAAATAACCAAATTATATTTATTTTTCGTCATAACAAGAAGCGTCATCACCATGCTTAGTTAAACTTTAGTTAATTTTCTAAACATCCCGAATTGATTGATTTTAACTTAAGAACAACGCGCAAATGTTGATTTATCTTCTTAAATCTAATGGAAGTTTATGCATGCTTTAATCTGCAGACGTAGATGAATTTTGTTTAATTAGCAATTGCTATGCGAAATGAAATTGATACGCTGAAACTATACACACTGTTTGCGGATTATTTGAACGTATTAAGGATAAGGTGTTTTCCCGGCAACGCAAATAAATCAACGCAAAAGTGTACATTTCATGAATTAATTTTTGTGTACATTTTATTGAATGCTAATAAGAGAACTAATAACATTTTCATGAGATTTTGCGGTTCTGAAAATTAAACGACCAAGGGTTGTATTTACTAACCAGAACCCAATCAAATAATTTACGTATTTGAATATTACTGATGATACTTGAATTGTTTGTGTTTGAATCATATTCCAAAATTAGTTATTTGCAGGAAATTATTGTGTAATCTGAAAGTAAGCATTGATAAACTTACGAAACATCTTAAAACGGAAGATGTTGATTGTCTTCATTAAGTTTAATTTCATGCTGCAATCGCAGAATGATATATGCATGCTATAACCTTAGAGTGTTATCAATGAAACTTACCGCTGCGATTGTCCATTAAGTCTCTGTACCAGTCATAAATATCATGCAGTAATATGAGCGCCATGTTTGCTGAAAGACAAAATTGAAATGATCGAATTAAATCAATTTTAATAATCTATTCAAAAAGATACATGCATACGTAAGTGGCAACAATCATAAGGATATTATTGCAGTTACACAAATTCAATATTTCAAAGACGATCACAACTTACACATAAAGCACGTAAATGATAATTCGAAATTCATGAGCGATATTTGTGGATACTATTAATATCGTGATACTACTAGCCGTATCAAGACTTCAACTTGTACTACGTTTGAGCAAATAAGTCATTTTAACAAATTATAAATTCAAGATAATAAGTAACCGCATTTCCGCGTAGCATTTCTGGTACTTTTCATACGAGTTCAATTCAATGATTTCGATGTACTATGTGAGGTTCAATAAAATTGATTGTTTGATAAAATTTTGCTGCGATTCAGTTGAAATAAATTCAAATTAAATAATTCGAAACAGCTTTACGGATTTTATGCAGATAGTTGTTTGGTAAAAGGATGCTTGGTAAGAGAATCAATGTTATATTATAGCGAATAATCAGCGACGAGCGTTGCGCTTTCTACTAAGGCACACTGACTGATAACATACAGATTTCCTTTCAGAAGAGAGAGGAACGGAGACCAGTTTCGAGTAACGAAATCAAACATTTATACTAAATTGAAAAAAAAGAAATTGCCTTTAAAGGCATCACAAAAATTTAGCTCACTGATAGGACTGGAATTAAACTCAATCACAACAACCACGAGCAACCTTCAGTCCAAAGGATTTAAAGATTTCGCAGCATATTTTTCCAAATTGTGACATGTAGAGATAATTTAATACGTATTTTGCTATTGAGAACCATTCCAGGCAGTAGATTATCTTAAATAATATCTTTTTTGATAGCCGTTTGCACGTTCTTGTCGAATTGTACATATAAGGATGCGGATTAGTCGTTATCAATATCATCGTTGCAACGTAGTGTCCACTTTCTTCCATTCTTCAAGGAGTGAAGGTCATACTTAGGCCATACTCGAATACATGTTCAGAATTTGAAAATTCTAACACACTTAAAAATAATAACGGGTTCAAAATGAAAAATTTAAATTCTATGTGTTATGTTTAGATGAGAGTAACAGTGGAAGGGACTAGAGTGCAAGGAGAGCAAGTGATGTTGACACAAATCAATTCACAAATCTCAACTTCGTGGCAAATTCAGTTAGAAAACATATAAATACATACTACTATACTAGACTCGAGAGTTACCATGTTCAAATCTCAGGACGGAAAGTCTGTCTAGCCCGCTAAAGTTGGTAGTCTATAGGAAGATGGTAATTTAGATGGAAATCTACAGATGTCTGATTCAGATACTGATCCACAAGAAAGGCAGCAGAGAAGACATCAGGAACGACAGACCAATAAGTCTACTATCGGTCTTCTACAAAGTATTCACGAAAATAATTAGCAACCGAATAAACACAGTCCTAAATGCCGAACAGCCACGGCAGTAGGCTGGTTTCAGAAGTGGACACACCACTACAGATCATATCCATGCATTACGGGATGTTTTGAGTAGATATAAAGAATATAAGCAACCACTAGCACTGGCCTTCATAGACTTTGAAAAAGCCTTTGAATCCGTTTTCCCTGATGCAATAATCAATGCATTAATAACGCAAGGCATAGACAAACCATAGGTGGAAGTAATAGCTAACATCTACCGCAATGTCAGAGCAAAGGTCAAAGTACTAGAAGACACGGCAGAGTTTCCCACACAAAGAGGGGTAAGACAGGACCGACACCATATCGCCAATGCTCTTCAACGCCACATAAGAGGGCATCTTCCGATCTCTACATTGGGACAATAAAGAATTGAACATCGATGGTGAACACCTCAACCACTTGAGATTCGCAGCTATCATAGTCCTGATAGCCAACAGTCAAGAGGAATTACAAGAACAGCTGAATGAACTCAATGCAGCTAGCGGAAAAGTAGGCTTGAAAATAAACGTAAGCAAAACCAAGATCATGTTCAAAGATTATAAAAGCACTCAAGGACATACAAAAGAGAACAACACCACACAAGGAATAGTTGAAGAATATGTATACCTTGGTCAGCTAATACACAAATCTGGTTCACTACTACCAGAAATCAATCGACAAATCAACGTGGCATGGGTGGCTTTCGGGAAGAACTCGATTAAATTCAAGTCTAAAATGAAGATGTACTTGAAAAAGAAATCCTTCAACCAATGTATGCTACCAGTCCTGCTATACGGTAGTGAAGCATGGACGCTAACAACAGGGATAACGAGGAAACTCCAGGTTGCCCAAAGAGCCATGGAGAGGTGTATGCTGGGCATTACACGAAGGGATCGCAAGAGACTATCGTAATAGAAAGGACCCAAGTAAACAGATGTGATAAATAGAGCGAAATCCTTTAAATGGCGATGGGCCGGTCACCTGGCGAGAATGACAGACGGCAGACAGACCACAAGAACAACGCAGTGCTACGCAAGAGGAATCAAACAACCGCGAGGATGCCCAAAGATTCGATGGGACTATGATATAAAGAAAATACATGGTACATCTTGGATGAGAAAAGCTAAAAACAGACAGACTTGGAAAGGAATGAGGAGTCAATATGAGTATGCGATGATGATGATGCTAGTCTGTATTAAAAACTAGACAATAATAGACTACCATATTAGAAAACATACCTAGAAGGTTTTTTGATCAGTTTGATGAACAGATACAGCATTGTTCAAGATAGAGGTTAACAATCAAATCAAAAATTGGATACATTTCAATGAATAGCAAATAAAGGTCATGCTATTATGTCAAAGGTTACATGATAAAACATTTCTCATCTTTATTATAAACTAAACAGCTTTGATTGACATATGAAATAAATGTATCCCATTCAATTCGTTAAAATAGTGAGGATGACATAAGAAAATATAGGTTGGACTATATAAAGATGTCTGAACTTTGCATCGAACTTTTATACTTTTTTACTTTTGCTACTGATTGGACCGAAATTTCAAAAACCAAAAGTTGCCGATAAGTGGAGATTATGAAAAAGTTTAGTGAAATTTCATTTCAGCTTCCCAATGAAAATTTAAAAAATGAAATCAAATGGAGGCCATTGCGTTTGCAGCGGCGCTGCACTGAATTCCTGAAAATAAGGAACAGTCCAAACAATTTGTAGATATTGCTTCAAAATATATTGCTTGTACTGCTTCAAAAGAGGGCGAAAACCATTTTATCGGTGTTAATCAACAAGAATATCGCGGTTGTTTTGGAATCTGAAAGACATTGCCTTCCCTGGATTATAAAGGGATAGGTAAAATCATCAATGGACAACATTGTACGGGGTTATTTTAAAACTTTAAGGAGGAATTAAAAAAAACATTAATTAGCAAAGAAACAAATCTCGTTACATCATGACCAGCAAGCACTAGCAAATTCATTGTCACCACGTATCATCGGTTCAAATCTGTCAAACCTTTAAAAAAAGGTGTCAGAATTTTGTATCGTTTCAAACAAACCGGCCTCGAATTTTACCTCTTTTTTGATATTTGCCGATGATTTGCCTCAAGTGGAAAACTATTTCAGTGCCAGTAGAAGCCATCTTAAGGAAAGAAGCCACAACAATTTCATTCAAATTATCCAAAAAAAAAAAAACATTCAAAAAGTCGTAAAAACGTTGCCGTTGCGTTTACAATGATGCAAACTTCTGACACCTAAAAAATCGCATGGGAAAAAATGACAGCAACAAGGAAATCCTCGACGCCACAAGCGAATATTTTGAGGTAGATAAAAATCGTGTCCGTACATTAGAGCATACTAATACAAACTGTATTAGCCTCAATGGAGATCCTGTTGAAAATAAAAATCCAAAAAATTAATTCTTCACTTAAAACTTCACGAGGCTGGGAAGTACTGGCAAGTATCACCATTGCAGTGTCTACAAACCGGTGTCTCGAACACCGAGTAGTGTTCTTTACTAGCTATTGCGAGTTCATACACATTTTCAATGTTTTTGATTCGTTACCTTTTTCAACGCGAAAACTTTGTAATTGTGCTATATTTTTTATATAAAGAAAAATTCGGCAGAATAAAATTACGTTACATTTTTTAAATGGTAATTCACCGAACACTGGGCCAAGGAGACACTTGAAGGCAATAAACTTTCTTTAATTTTAATTTTCCATTTCGAATGCTGTGCATCGAAATTTATGCACATTAAAACTATGTTTATTGGCCAAAGTTTTTTTTATTGTTGGGAGGTGAAGACTGTTTACGCTCTGAGTATGGAACTCCCAGACAAGCAATACTTCTGGACTACCCACTAAACACCTAAGCTGTCAACCTGAGAACCAAGCCTGAAACCGCTTGCCACATGACTTCGGGCTAGGCCTCATATACTTATGCCTAGAGGTGCCTTCAGGTTATTGGAGTCTGTTTTTCAGCGGGAAGGAAGAAATTCAAAGGAAGTGCTAGAAAAGAGATTCCGCCATCCCTGAGGCCTTCCTGCGCTCCAATATAGCTTTTTTCAGTGTCAGCACTGTCTGAGCATATTGTGCCACGCTATACTGATTTCATTTTCATTTAATTTATATTTTTTAATATTCACTAGATAGTATTGGGATCGTTACTCAAGTACAGAGAGACAGATTAATATCTTTCGCAGTTTCTGAGCAAGCACGGGCTTTGCCATTCTGACCTGCACAAAGTCAGATTCTCCTGACAGCCTATTTGGCCCAGGGGTCAAAAGAAAAAGAGGGGATCTTACTGAATCGAAGGCGTCCCCAAGTCAAATCTAAACAATAATAGTCCGGAGTAATGTGACAACAGTTTAAGCCAAGGTTTTCGCTGTAAAAGAGAAGCTATTTAGTTGGTTGTCCAATTGAATAATGTCATTGGGAGATTGAAACTTACGGCGTAAAAAGCATTCACTCCCAAGCACAAAAAAAATTACCTGGCATACTTGAATCAGAATAAATGAATGGATTCGTTCGGACACTTTTTCCATTTCAAAGCCTTCAATTTGGATGTTCCTTCATAAAACCGAAAAGAGACAAGGCTCCTGCTGCCCAAGAAAAGAAATTGTAATTGGGTGAAGGGGTTATCAAGGCTTTGCGCAACAGAGAGGAACTATGTCGACGCTTTCAGGGAAAAAATTGACGCACCTCACCCAGCAGAGTAACATAACTACCATTTAAGTGATTCAGCTCTACACATGAGGCTCCGTATGAAGAACTTCAATTCTACATACGTCCGTATATTCTCGGTTCTCGGGTAAACTCTTTTTGAATGCTGAAATCAATTTAATGCCGGGTCAGCTTAATTGGGATGTTGGGGACTACCTCAGGGACCAAAACAGGTATTAGATGCACAATAGGGGCGGTGGAAAATATATTTCACATGAGACTTCCCATGCGATTCCTTTTCAGATCCACTCGTCACGAACGACTTACATGATGAAGTTTTGTGGCTGATACTGTTAGGAGTGCGATATGATCGGCTTTGTAACAATATGATGGTTTTATTGGGTATGCGAGCTGTTATGCAAGCGTAACTTAAGGTCGGAATTGTCCTGCGTTCAAGCAATTCAGTGGAAACTACAGTCATACTTAAAAGGGACTGTCACAGTTATTTCGGTTCAGATTGGAAATTTTATAGTTGTATCTAAGAAGACTTTGAACCGCATTGACAGTTGATGATTATAAGATGATGATGACGACTATACGATGAACATTTTTGACCAGATTAGCTCTATGCTGTCTCATGGTCAACACGGGATGCTACTTCTAGCAAAAGGCGTTTACTGATGAGCTTAGCGATGAGTTAGCCCTCAGCAGGTCTTAGAATTGGTGTGATACCCTTCAGTAGTCGTATGAGAAGAGTCAGATGCAGTTGCCGAGACGAAGAGCGTTGCAGATCGATTCGGTACTGTCTCAGAGCCTGGTCTGTTGGTTACCGGGAGGGTGGTGCCCATAGTACTTCTTGCTGATGAACGAAAAACGATTTGCTTGCGTATACAGAAAGGAAATGAAGGCTTCTTATTAAAGGCGGGAAAGCCTGTTGTTCTGTGATAGGAATCGTGAATAAACGATACCCGAAACAGGTGGACTGCTCGCGAATACGGGCCTTAGAGCGTGCGACTCAACAGATTGCTAACTGGTGCACGGGTAATTTCAGTATTGTATAATATTGGAAAGATATGGTCTTCGGACTTCTTTTTATGTTTTTGGATTCGGAATAAATCCTTTCGCACCAGCTTCGTATACGAAACATATCTTTTAGTAGATAAAATGACAGTATCCAAGCAAAAATTCAATAATATTTCATACTACGCCTGGATAACTCTTCTCTTAAAGAAGAATATTTATAACCGATGCCGGTACGAAGGGTCACTTTTACTGTAATCCTTTATAGTTCCAAGAAGGATAACTTAAGCGACAGGTGAGACATTTTAAGGGTAGTCCGGAAAGGAAACCCTATAAATTTGAAATCAATTTTGAAATTTCATAAAACAATGCACGCATCATATAAAAATGTTTGACTTACCAAACCACACCAAATATTCCTCCAAACACGAATTCTTCTCCGCGAGATGAACACAACAAAACACATGTATTAAATAAGCCTCAATGCTTAAAAGATTTTATTAAATACCACCAAGAGCTTCTCTTCTGTAATCAATGATGCAAAAGACTTAACACGGGCTTTTATCAGGGAAACATCATACGTTATTAAATACTGAGATATGGTTAGGCGATGAGTCGTACTAGAAATTTTTCCTTTGTTAATTTTTTTTTTGTTTCTTTTATTTTATTCTTTTACGTTTTCTTTATCAATGTCATTCTGAAATCTAAACCAAAATGAAATGACTAATGAAATGATAACGAACATGGTGGGCTCGTTTGTGTTGTAAATTTAGTCAAGCCAATGATAATACCTTTTCCTTCTACTGACTGAGTAAATGTATCAACTTCGAGTAGCTGGCAGGCAACATATGATTTCAGATACACAATATGTGTAATGATATCAAAAAGGTAGTATGGGAATTTTTGTGGCAATTTAGATCATCTTACTCATGTCGATATTCATGATAGGATATGCAGCATATCATATTTGGGATGGAAAATTTGAGGAAACTGCCATCACAACCTTATACTGATGGAAAATATTTTTTGACTACATGCTTATCAAATGCATTAAATGGCTACTTATCTTGGTTTTTCATATATGATGGGGATTTTCCGCATTTTTGATTTTGTCGCATGTGAGTTTGTCTGTGAGGGTGATGGTGATTTGCGATCTTAATTGTATTTTTATCTTACAGTGAAAACTTGCACAATTTCGGGAAGTCCAATCTTAAAACCTGACTTGATTTAATGATTCTTCTATCATTACGTACGTGCTGCAGCTTGACAGCGTGGAATTGTTCAAAAGATCGTTAACACATGCATACAACGTAAAAAAAATGAAGAATAAAATACGTGTCGCATATGAAGATTAAAATACGTGTCGTTTAAATTATGGATAAGAAGAAAAACTAAGAGTTTTCTCGAATTCCGCCACAAAATAAATCTTACCGCCTACTATATATGCCAAAATTCTTTAAACGTTTGCAAGGTATGGAACGAGTTATTAGTTCGAGAGTAAAACTGTTGAAAATTGTGGAAATTTCTAGCCATAAATAAAGCAATGAATTGAGATCATAAAAAAGGATAAAAAAAAATACAGGGACATCTCGTCAGTATATTAAATCATTTTTATTTTAGTTTCACTACAACCATTTTCGGACTTTAAAGGTGAAATTCTGGCATTTAAATTGTCTTAGATCGACTTCGATAATGGCAAGATTGTAAAAAGACTAACAAAAACTAGACTCCATCGTATTTTCACTTGATTTCACTAGTTTTAATACATTTTTTCATTGTATTTGTTCATGTTCGTTTTTGATTTGATTTTAAATATCAGGGTCCGTATCTTCCGAGGATTATGTTTTCAATTGCATGTTTCATTATTTTTTTATGCACATCAACAAAGAAAGAAAATTTTTCTTTTTTTTCTTTGTTGATGTGCATATTGCTTTGTTGATTGCATGTTGATGTGCGACATTTTTTTTTATTTATTGGAGAAAAATCAGTGAAAAAGTTTTTTGTCCTTTATTGGCATGGCAATGTCCGGTTGCGTACAGCGTTTTACAGGAGCTTATAAATAGATTGCAATGGAAAATTTTAACACAAGAAATGCATTTTCACTGAAAATATCGGATACCATTGGTGCAATTTTTTTTGTTAAATCCTATCGAAGACAAAAAAAACTTTATACCAGGACATTTTTTTCACACAACCTTAAAAGTGCAACGCACATATAATTCCAAGCTCAAAGCAAATATTTTCTTTCATCTCCCAACTTCATGACTGTTGGAGTCCCAGATTTGCAATGCTTTTGGAGTTCCCACTAAGCAGCCATCATCAACTTCAAACAAACTCTTGAGTCGTTTCACGCATTACTTCGGACTAAGCCTCCTTTTTCGATTCCTACAGGCGCGTTAGCGTATCGGAATCGCTTTTCTAACAGGAAAGAAGTACTAGAGAATAGATCCCTTCATCGTCACGTGACACTCATTTATGCCTTTTCTAACTATCAGAACTGCCGGAGGATGTGGCAAGCAATTCCATTTGTCAATCGTTGTGAGCATTACAGTTTCCGGAAAAAGTTATGCAATTTTGGAGAGGTCGCTAAGCTGCTTGCTCCATGTTAAGTACTCAAAAAAGTGGGGGTACTTTTTGGGCTTCTAGAAATCTTTTGCGCGTAAGGCAGAAAGCATCAGTGCTCGTTCAAGAGCTAAGTCAAGTACTCCTTTAATGCTGATTAAAATGTGTTGTTTGTAGACATATGAGGTATTTCACAACATGGTTAACATTCATTGCATGCGTTGTCTTTAACGGGCAACACAAAAAGAAAGGTCAAATTGACCATGAACGAAGATTTTGGTTTTTGGAACTCGTATTTCAAGTATGTTGGAACCCTTATTGAATTTACACGTATAAGTTATGAGTTAGTTACAATCATGTTCGACATTGGTTATTATCCTCAAATATGTATCACAGCGAAGGGAGCTGGTGATCTCACCGAAAAACCTAAAGTTCTTAATACTTATGGTAATAGAAATACCATAGAATTTGAGGTATGACCCAAACGTTTCTGCGGTGGCATTATTCTTCGTTTTACGGATTAAAGGCGGTTTTACTCGGAAAATTCCACATTGCCTACTTTTAACTCTTACTAGAAACACAAAAACGATTTCTTCTTCTTCTAACTTCCCACTTCCACCCACTAAAATATTGTTAACTTAACACTAAAATGTTGTTAACTTAACAACATTTTAGTTGATATTTCTGCTGTTTCGCTTCGCATGTTGGCTGTGAGCTTTTCTACGGTCCTTAACTGGTTAGCTTGATTTTTCAAAAAAATCTCCTAATAAATAAGTTCACTTGTGTCAAATCAGGAAATCTCGGTAGAACTTCCTTTGAAAAAATCTTTTATCGTGCTTGGTGTAAAGCATAAAAGATTTGATCAAAAAATACGTTGAATGAATTTTTATAGCGGCAACTGCTAAAGCTACATCCGTATACTGTAATTTGTCCAGTAGTGTGAGATAAGCAGGGACAAGTTGTAACACGTTCGAACTTGTCAGTCCGCTGCCAGAGCCGCTAGAGTGAGGTTGAGTTTATGTGTCTGTCGCGCAACATGGATTTCGAACAACGCATTAACATTAAGTTTTGTTTTAAGTTGCAAAAGAATGCCAAAGAAGCTCATGAAATGTTGATGAAAAATGAAAGTTGGGTGTATGGCTATGGCCCTGAGACCAAAATGCAGAGTTCCCAATGGAAAATCAGTGGATCTCATCGCCCCGAAAAGGCACGTGAGTCAAAATCCAACATCAAGGTCATGCGCATTGTTTTCTTCGATAGTGAGGGCGTAGTGCGATCAGTGTTCGTTCCAACGAGCACAACTATAAACTCTGAATTTTATAAGGGCGTAGTGCAACGTTTGAGAAACGACATACGAACAAAGCGGCCAGAAAAATGGGCCAATGGCTTCCTTCTTCACCACGACAATACGCCGTGTCACACCTCGCTTCTCATTCGTGAGTTTTGGCAGAAAAAGATGTTCCTGTCTGTTCCAGAAAAAATGTTCCTGTCTGTCCACATTCGCCATACTCACCGAAATTAACACCATGCGACTTCTTGCTTTTCCCAAAAATTAAAACTGTGCGTAAAGAAAAACGTTTTGACAGCATTTCTGACATTGAGAGAGCCACGACCGAGCAGCTGAAAGCCCTTCCGAAAGATGCCTTCCAGAAATACTTCCAATCATGGAGTCAACGTTAGGATAAGTGCATTGCTAGCCAAGGACAGTATTTTGAAGAAGATTAAATCAGATTCTATGTAAGCGTATTAAATTTTTTAATAAAAAATTATTCACCGTATTTTTTTATTACACCTCGTATAACACCGTCTTCTGATATTGGAAATTGGAAAAGTCTTGCAGACTTTTTTCTAGAGGAAAAAAGGTCTGAAAAAATAAGCCGAAACGCAGTACGCCAACCAGCCATCGTAAGTCACTATGAGTACTATAGTAAGTCACTTAGTAGAGTGCTTGTCTAGCTCTACAGGAAATTACCCAAATAGTGTTTTGGAGTGAACACTGGCCAAGATTCTCAATTTTCCATTATTAATTAATGCTACACTGTGTTACGAACTTCTGTGCTGCAAAAGGGACAGATCTGTTTGTTGGCTGTGCCAGAGAGCATGAATGTCAAATACGATGACAATGAAGCAAGTTCTCAAACTGCAGCTCAGCATTAATTATTCGAATCACGGGTTTCGCGTAAGACAAGCAACGCGGTTTGTTCGTTTTGCAAACTTTCTTCTAAGTTGGACAAGTTTGAAATACTTGAACATATTACTTGTCGTATTACATGTTGCCTCGTCGAGTATTTTCATCGATGTGTAGTTGCAGAACATTTGGATTTCGCCAATATTCTTCCTAGCAGTTTTACAGGTGTCTGAAATTTTCATCGTTTCAAAAACATCGGTCCCGAATTTTTTCACGTATTCATATTTTTCGGTGATTTGAATCATGTGAAATCTAGCAGAGTGTAAGTAGAATCAAAATCACAAAAAAATGGCCAAAATTTAATTCAAATTTAAAAAAGAAATCAAAACTCCAGACCGTTGAGTTTGCCACGATAAAAACTTTAACTTTAGTATATTTGGTATATGAGTACAGAAGTTAGTGTTTAAGTTTTATTGTTTGTAAGAATTTATTGTTTAAAAACATGATACAGATTCTTTGAGGTGAAACGAAAAACGTCGTCGTTTCACAGACATAGCACGATACTTGTATATTGCGTTAACATGACCAGGTGACTGCTCTGTGTTTAACGCCTTACCATTTTGACGCGTTTTAAGGTTTACGTCATTTCATTACTAATATTGTATTAAAGTAAGAGTGTTATGACTAATGCCGACCGTTTTATCTATTTTTCTATTTGCTATTTTTCTATTTATCTATTTTTCTATTTGCAATCAGTTATTTTTCTACATTTGTTTTACAGTAAGAGTAGCTGGGGATGTTATATTTAGAACAAACTTTAAGCATTAATAACCATTGGTTATTAATTCGCATCTATAACCAGTCTAACAAAAAATCTCATTGAATAATCGATTCTAAAAAGGTGAACATTTAAAACATTATTCAAAAAATTGCTATTGGTTCTTTGATGTTTTTATGCAAATTAACTTCACATGAGCTAAAAAACAAAAAATTTCTAAAAATTTCCACTATTTATTCCATAAAATTTAAATTTCAAATGTCCATCTCTTGTTAGGGTTAAGGTTAGAATCAAATAAACTTCACTCTATTTATCTGGCAATTTTGGGATCTGCATACGTTTTTGTTTATAAATAATATTGTAAGCAAACTCAGCGATTATTCAATGTGGAAATGATCTTATGAATGATTTCAAGGCGATATCTATTGAAGAGCATAATTTATTTCTATTCTAAATACCCAATCAACATTCTAAAATGTTTTTCTAGCATAAAGGAAACTTGATTTGATATTTATCTGTTCTTCTGGATCACTTGCAATAGTTAAACATATTTTGTTTAAATCAAATAGTAGCTAAGATTTGATTATTTGAATGTTCGTGGGGAACATACATAAAATTGGAATAATCTTGAACCGAGATTAAATTATGATAATATAATGCTAAATCCGAATAAAACTTTAAACTACTTACATTGGATTAAATAATGATGCTAGTTTACAGTGAAAAATATCACACGACTCTGGAAAACAAAAAAGAAAGAGAAAATGAAATTTTTGTAATTTGTAATTAAAAAAAAGTGCACAAACATTTTCTTAATTCAAAGTAACGAATAGCATAGCATATAGCATGTTATAGCATATTCGCTGACTTGAAAACTATTTTATTAATCATTTTTAATATGCTAAGATAACGGTTTACACATACATTATAATTTTCACTAAATTTGTAATAAAACACTATCGTTGACTGGAAACATTTATAATAATATCAATTAGTGCACTTTAATCTTATTAAATGAGGCATATAATGACCATCCGAACTATAACCCTAACTCATAAAAGTACTAGCAAAGAGCGATAAGACTTGAGTGCGAAGGACATTGATGTCTTTATTCTTTAGCAAGTCACAGAGTACTGGCCGGCGTTATCTTTATTTATAAGTTTCTATTTCAATCACACTACCAAGTTATTTTTCGTGAGTGCTTGCGATTTGATTTTCAATTATTATTATTATAATAAGCTTTTATTATTTGAATCCCGTTGCAATCGACTTTCATTTTCCCGGAGCAAATCCATTAAAACTAATTTTAAGACGTATAACTGCGGTAATTTATAGGCAAGGAATGGATTTCATTGCAAACAGAATTTAAAGTAATGCGAGCGATTGTGAGACTTATTATTTTAAATTGTGGTTAGGTCGTGCATGTTTATAATTCCATCCAAGAAAAATCTTTTTTTTATTTTTTCCTATAGAAATATCATTTGTCTTGCAATTTACTTTAGAACAGCAAAGCTACCTTTACTTAGTTACATAGCTTCCGATGATTTTGCGCATCTTTTATTTTTTGGATGAATGGCAATTAGCAATTAACCATTGCCATATGGGTAGACAATATGTTCACTGTCTATTTGTTAGTCGTAGCATTAATTTGACGTAAACCCACCTATAAGATTTATATGACTTAACACTTGTCTTGCGTCAACCCATTTGGCCAATTAAGTCTGACAATATTAATTGGTTCGCGAATTGGAAAGAGTTTATCTCGACTTCTCCACCGGAAGAATTAAAATATTCAAACAAAACACGATATCTAAATTAAAGATACAAGAATGGAGATCTCATTCAGACGTTTCAGTCAATTCAACAACTTGAACAAATGGATTAAAATTTAACGTTTCAAATCCAATTGATTTGGCCTACGATTGGTTTTGAAAAAGTTGTGGACATAAATCATTATTGGGTGAAGCTATCATGTGGCGATAATAATTAGTTAATTATATGTTAACAATTCATATAGATGCAACGGGGAAGATGATGAATGGTTTGGGATCTTGTGCCACGATTTCAAATAGGATCATTGGTTGTAAGCGTTAGTATAATTTATTTTACACGTGATATGTTTCGATTTCTACTTTTTTCAAGCTTTATCACTTTGAAGCAAAAATGTGTGATTAGATAAGACCCTGAAATTCCAATAATTCAAGGTATCCTGTCGTAATATTCAATGAGTAAAAGATTTTGTAGCTTTTGCAATTTTAATAACTTTTTATCAGATTTCAATATGCTTGATAAGATATGTTATAAGGAAATAAAATGACTAATACATTTCTAAAAATAAATAAATATTTGAGATAGTCAAAGGCACACTTCAAGCGACAACAGTTTCGTTGCAGCTTAAAAAGGAAAACCCGTTCTAGGTTTGTTCGATAAAGGAACAACTTGGGGATTAATATATAAAAACTGCCTCAACTATGAAATCCTTAGGACATTACTCATTCTAATAATGCAGGATACCATTTGAACACAGCTCTACTTTCCTTGTGATAAGCAAAGCAGCCACAAGGCAAATCAAAAGCGCCACTTGCTCGAAAAGGTAAACTAAGGTACTCCACAAATTACATGAGAAGATTATTTGGCATATTTGTGTTCTTCGATATATACGTAAAAAAAAGTCCGACAATTAAGTCCTGTTGGACTTGTTTATTCTCTGTCACTTCTTTGTAGTCAACTTGTCATTGCCATTACTGCCCCATATGATGCAATGTGTAGTGCTCCTTGTCTCTCGACCTGGTACATCTGATTTTGTTGCACGCATGTTGAGCTTTGCTCCATAATTTTACTGTTTAAGTTTATCAGGAGAATCATTTTTGTTAAATATGGTGCTCCTATACTGATTATCAGTCGGATAAAAGCCAAAATTTAAAGCCATTGCCCTTATTTCCTCCGAGCGTAAAGTCTACTGGCAAGCGCAAGTATTCAACTATCAAAGTTTTGACCCTACTACTAGATCCTCGAGACATATTATTCTGTCATTCTGTCATGTACTCAAACAATCAAACAACGAGGCCAAGTTAACGGGAGACAAAGAGACTTCTCTAGCAGTTCAACTGTCAATGTACCGTCATACAAGACATCTTGGTTATGTGGACAAAGAAGAGGTGGCCACAGCTGACGCGACTAGCATCTTCCTTCGACTTTATTTCGTATTGTAGATTCGATTGCAATCTTTAAAGTAAATTCGAATTATTCGTATCAAAAATTACGGAGGTACTTAGGATTAGGTTTTTTCAAGGCATCTACCATATACAGGGCTTATACCAATGGTAAGACTGATTTGCTGTACTGCGAACGTGCAAGGTGCAAGATGACACTTAGCAGCAGGAAAACACCAGCCCAAGCTTCTTACGGACTTTGGTTGAGCATAGACATCGATTATTGTGAACTGTGTTTTTGTCATGGATATACAAAATGACTCAAAATCTCGAGCAGCGATATTGGATAGAATAGAGATACTCAGGACATCGACCATCAAATGTTGAACCAGAGTTAAGGGGATAATGCGATGAGCCGCCCTAGTCTTTTTGCGTTGCTCATCGTACCGGACGGCTATAGACAGCAAGGATCTACGGGAATGTAGTCAAAGTGATTTGAATATACAAACGTCAATTAGTGATGAGTTGAATATTCAAACTTCATACAAGCGTTTAACGCATTGTTCCTGAAAATTTGACCATGCCCAAACTGAGCGCGCAAGTGGTGAACCGAAAAGAAACGGGTGTTCTGAAGAATGTGATAGAAGACGATGAAACTTGGGTTTTCCGGAATGATTCTGAAGCATAAAGACATAAAGACAATTTACAGAATGACACACTTCCACGTCCCTACATCCAAAAGAGGTGAATCAAGAGCAAATCATTGATCATGATTGTGCTTTTTATTCTAACGTCACGAGGTTATTTTTAAGGAGTTTGTTCCCCCGTGGAACCCTCTATTCAAATTTTTACAGGCACATGCTAACCCGCCAGAGAGACTGAGTGAATTACGTCCAATCAGTCATTTCTGACAACTGGAAGCTGCATTACGGCAATGCACCGTGTCATACTACAATCGGCGCTCGGCATCTATTAGCCCGACTCTGCGATCCCAAATTGTGGCACCTAACCTACAGTCCTGATCTGGCTCTACCTGATTTTTTTATAAGAAGGATAAAAACAAGAAATTGATTTAGAAAGTTCAAGATGCATCGAGGAGAGCTCTCAACAGCAACCTGAAGCTGACTTGCAGAAGGTGTTCGGCGAGTCCCAGCGGCGTTATTCCAAGTGGGTAACTGCCTGGGAGTGCTATTTCGAAGAGTTGCTTATAATAACTTTTTTTAAGAAGTCTAAATCTGTTGCCACGGACCCTATATGTTCATCAATGTCCAGCGTCACCAGGACAATTACCCGCCATTTCGATCGACTTTATATCTCCACCTGTTAGATTACAGTCACTACATTTGCAAATGTATCGATTGTTGGACGTCCTGCTCAATACTGACAGACGACTAATTTTTCTGAAACGCCAATTTCAACACGGCAGGGATGCGCCGAGAAACCCAGACTATTTCATCAATTTTTCGTTTCGGGTAAGCAGTTCGTTTGTAAATCAGCTGATTTCAGCATGGCTACTTTATAGCGCAGACAAGACAGATTCCGCTAGTTCACGTCTTCCAGGTGATCTAGCCAAAAGCAGGTCTGATGTTTTCTTCAGCATAACACGAAGATAATATACTTTTATGCTACCACAATTGGCTCTGTGGTCGTTGAGTTTCTCTCCAAAGTTTGTGACATTCATTTAACAATGAATTTATAAAATTTAGGTATCCTTGCCTTGGACACCAGCGGTGCGTAGATGACTTGAAAGTGGACGTTTTGGTGCTCATATTAGAGCAGTCACTCAGACTTTAGACGTCAGTTCTTATATCTCCGGCAAGAGTGATCATTTTAACAACATACTCAATTTATAAAAGAGACAATACGAGCGAAATAAGATTTTAAGGATGTTTATGAAATATCTGTGATAGAAAACTATTCGAGCTCAGCTAAGTTTTTTTAATGCATTTTATTCATTCGGGTTGTTCTTGAGTACTGAGAACTAAGCAAGAAGAAAAGAACAAAAAGAAGAGCAGCTTGAAAGCATGCTCGATAAGCAAGAGTTCCAGAATGTCGAACTGAAAAAAAGAAAAATATTAAGCACTGCCACATGGGGCAAAATACCTTTAATCCTTGTCACTGTTTCACTGTTTCAGTTCGAGAAACATGAGTGCCAAAGCAGTATGTTGACCTATTTTTTTAATTTGGGTATGATCGAGCGAGGGAGCCACTCAAACAGGAAAAGCGACGAGTATCACTACCAGTGAGATGAGTACATTTGTAGGTTCCCCGATTTTGATTTCCTGCCGAAGTTATACGAGGGCCAAAGTAACAAGAGTGGCTAGTATTGCTGATGCAGTGCCTGTAGATGATAATCTGGTTATGAAGCACGAAAGAGACAGAGATAAATTCTGGAGAAGACGACCGTTTGCTGAAAGGGTAAAAGAGGGGTGTTTGCACCTAAATGAGCAGATGATCCCATTTACTGGTTCTGCTTGCGTAATGAAGCAATTTTTCCGAACAAACGCAACGCTGAAGATATTAAAAATTTTGTGCCTGCAGCTCCTAATGGACTTGTATTGGATTTTGAGCTTTACCATAACAAAGAGCATCTTTTGAGAGATAATCGTGTGGACTTGCCACTTGGAGAAAGTGTTGTCCTTAGACTAAGCTAATGAGAAAACTCATTTATTTTTCGATATTTCACGACTATTCATCTTTTGGTAATTTTGACAGATAAATGCTTGGGTGGAACCGGAATTTTTCTGGTCATCAGGCTTCCCAAAAAAAAAAAAAACAATTGGGAGATCTCACGAGTGATGCTTTGATGAAAAAATGATATGCTCCACGACCCAACATTGTTACAGAGTACAATTTGAACATGAGCGGAATAGATTTGATGAATCACATTATTAGCTTTAACGCATTCGAGCTCGAACCAACAACTTCAATGTGAAATTTATTTTTCATTTTATCGATTTAGCTCTTGCAAACGCATGGATCTTAAACAAACAAGATCAAATGATTCTACACAAAAGCAAAAAGGAGATACTTCAGTACTTAGAATTCAAGACAATTGTGGCTGGAGATTTCCTCTTCTTTAATGAAGATTTAAGTGAGTGTTGTTCCGTATCATTAACTCTTCGTTCAGGAGCTCGAAAAAGTAAGGAAGAGGAGCCACGAAGTAGACTATCAAACACTGACACCTAGCACCTTCTGGATGTTTCGGACACGAAGAATTCAGCTCGATGTAAGCTTCAAGGGTTTTATTTAAAAAAAGCGATGTTTATATACAAAACTTGATAAAAAAAACTATGTTTAAATACAAAACTTGTGACAAAAGCTTGTGTGTAACTCGTGAGAGGAACTGCTTTTCAATTTACAATTCAACATTTTGAATAAAATAAATCTTTCTGTAAGTGACTAAGCGATGAACAACTCCTAAGATATTACTCTATGTTTTTAACTAAATATTGGATTGTCTAAAAAGTATTTAGCCTTTTTTGTCACTAGATGGTGTTCTTTGTCATATATCGGGCAATACTTATCAGATTGACTCAAACTAACATGCGTTTGGAAGGTGACATTCCAGTCTACAATTTTCATTTGGACGGATTTGTATTTGTCATTTGTGTCAAAAGTTGTATTCATTTAAAAATGAGTGAAATTTCTGATAAAATTTGTTATATTTCACAATATCACTACGATCAAGGTGAGAATGCATCGCAGGCTTGTGAAAAAATTTGTGGTGTCAGTCAAAATACTTTTTCAAAAGCCAAGAGATGGTTCGCTCGCTTACGTTCGGGAAATTTTGATGTGAAAGATGCACCTCGCTGAGGTCGACCAATTACTGAAAAAGTCGATGAAATCTCACAAAAAATGGAAGACGACAGACACATATGCAGCCATGACATTGCTATGGAACTGAATATCCATCACGAAACAGTTTTGAACCATTTACGAAAGGCTGGATACACACAGAAGCTCGACGTTTCGGTGCCGCATGAATTAACACAAACAAATTTGATCGACCGATTTTCCATTTGCGAAATGCTAATAAAACGCAGCGAAATCGAGCCATTTTTCAAGTAAATGATAACGGGCGATGAAAAATGGGTAAGGTACGAGAATGTCGTTCGAAAAAGATCATGGTCAAATACAGGTTATTCATCACAAACGACTTCAGAGCCAGGATTGACACCAAATAAGGTTATGCTGTGAGTATGGTGAGATTGGAAGGGAATTGTTTATCATGAGGTGCTAGAACCTGGCCAAACACTCAATTTGTCTCTGTACTGTCAGCAATTAATCAGATTGCAAGAAGCAATTCAAAAAAGTGATCAATAGAAAGGGCGTTGCTTTCCATTATGACAATCCCAGACCATACACATCTCTGATGACTCGGCAAAAATTAACAGAGCTTAGCTGGGAAGTTTTGATGCATCCACCGTATAGCCCAGACCTTGCACCATCAGACTACCAATTGTTTCGGTCTCTGCAAAACTTCCTTAATGAAAAAAAAAATTCACTTCAAAAAGGGACTGTGAAAATCACTTGGCCAAGTTATTCGCTGATAAACCACAGAAGTTCTGCACAGTTGGAATAATGGCTCTACGCAAAAAATGGCAAAAGGTCATAGATAATAATGGACAATATGTACTTAAATAAAACCTATTTTAAATAAAAGAAATATTCAATCGAAAAACGACAAAAAAGGCTATATACTTTTTAGACTTACCAATAATAACGATATGATCTTACCAAATTATTTGAAGCGTTTTTAATATGCTTTTTAACCCTTTCATCTACCAAATTTATTTCAAAGGATACGGAGAATTAATTCAAATTATGTCATTTGTACCATTCATAGACCATAGAGACCAACTGTACATTTAAATGATTGTTTTTAAAGTTGATTTATACCGAATGTCCATTTAAATGGACATTGCATTAGTCCTTTCAAAAATATTGTGTTTTTTTGAAATTTGGATTGTTTTGTATTATCAGAGCCTATTATATACGAAATCCACAAAAACAATAAAAAAAAACTCACGCTCATGCAAGATTGGGTCTGCGGAGGATATTTAATTAACTTAATATTTTCTAGCCAATTTTTTGCAGAATACATAAGGTTATTGGATATTTTGCATAGGTTTTGTGCAAAAACGATTCTTAAAAATGTTAAAGAAATTTTTTTCAGAAAATAGGATTTAACGATGTCATAAACTAGTCTTTGATCTTTGAATATTTCCCAAATTTCTTCTTTGAATAATCCCCCAATTTAAAGAAACTTTATGTTCTACATAGTTTATAGATTTTTAAATTTATTTTTCACTAAACAATCGGAGAGTCTGCTTCGTGTCAGCAGAGTATGAAGCTAGCAAACTATAGGATAAAGCTATGATTATATCAATTTCAGAAGTTTTTGGTAGATGGTAGTGCCAATCGATGCGTCCCGGCCTGTGAGTTATCACCTGACGAGAAACGGCAGAGATGCGTGTTCGAAACCAGCTTGAGCTCTTTCCATCTTTCTAAAATACTATGATTATATGTTATCTAATCTTACTATGCCTTTTACAGAAATTTAATTCTTTCGAATTTCCAACCCTTATAATGCAGAACTCTATATTCGTACTCCATCGCTACATCGGATAAGTTGTTCAATACGTTTGTTTTCCATTTTAATTCTTTCCACATAAAACGTTTCATTAAACTCTAAAGTCATAAGAGCAACAACATATGTTGAGGAAAACACTTGTTTTCTACTTGTCATCATGAACGATTGACGAAACCCCGCAGTTTTCGTCAGAATCAATCACTTACGTAAGAAAAACAACAAACGCGCTAGTGTAGATTTTATCAATGAAAGAAGAAACAAAAAAAAAATTGGTAGACTTAACTTCGCCTGTCTTAGGTGTTGGAATTTTCTGTTTTTTTTTTTTTGTCAAAATAGCAAAAACGAAAAAACAGTGCTGACAGAATAATTTGATCGTCGTAAAAATCCTTGAATTGTTATGACATGTGCAAGAATTGCTAATTTCATTTTTATTGATCTTGTTTGAAGTTAATCATGGTGAAGTTATTCACAACATACTGTTGCGGTTCTTGTAGGATTCCATTTTTGTTTTGAAATAATAGCTATCCTTGGTAGCATAAACAAGAATGATTTCCCAAAATCTACACTTATTTACATATGTAAGACTTTTCATCTAAATTTATTTACATATATATTCATTGATCCTCAAAGACGATGTTTCAAATTTTTATCCTCTTCTATGCAAAATCGCGGTTCAAAACGTTCTTATTCAGTGTATTGTTTTGCATTTAGCGCTGTGTGTGTTTCTTTTCGCACTTTTGACCGTTTTGTATAATAAAAAATAGCTTGGTCTGAATTCCATTTAAATTCAATAACTTTAACATTAATGGGTCCACTAATTCGAAAAATTTGCGAAGTTGATTGTATGAAAATACTTTTTTCATTGCTATCAGATTAATGTTGAGAGATATTTGCAAAAATTCGGCCAAATTGGATAAAACCTTCCAAGCCTCACATAAAACACACGAGAAACAAAACACATATAAATAAATTCTCTAAACAAAGTCCAGTCCGTCATAACTGATGCAGCGAGCGTGAAAAGAAAGTTTTATATATATACTAAATTAATTCGGTGAAAAATTGAAAGTATAATTCGCTCCAAAGTCCGTTGATTTTATTGAGCTTTATGCATCCATTTGGACCGGGTTGGACTGGAAGCAGATGATCAGACGATTCATGATCAACGGACAAATATGATTATGTAGTTATTTCATCACACGATACTTCATATGGGGTGATGTGAACTCAAATACATCCGTGCAGGTTTGCAAAAGATATTTGTATGTGATTGACATTTTCTGGTTTGTTTTTTTCATCAATGGGAATCCTCAGACATAAGAAATGTTAAACCTATGTTTGCACTTTGTTGGCCAGATTCCGATGAAGATTCGAGAAGTTTGAGGATGGTTCGGGCAGAATGAATTTGAAGGAAATGTTAATTTTTTTTAAACGAAATTTAACATGTCATTGGGGTAATTGAATTCGGTACAATAGGAACAGGCTTACTCGTTTCTAGACCAGATACTCGCCATGAGTATATTGTTAGTATTTTTGGTTCCTGGTAGGTAATTATACTTCATAACTTCAACGCGCATTGTGTCAATATTAAATCTGACTTATTATCTCTCTAAAAAAATATTGTAGAAGTTAAAACGTAAATAAATGCACCAATACACAAGCAAGGTGTGTACTAAGATACCATAGCAATGAAGGCAACTTTACGCTTGTGAAAAGGGGCCCTTAATAAAAACGACACCTCCTTAGTGAATAGACAAATTAAATTCACCAGTTTACCAGGGCGTTTTTCGCCATGAATGCGTATCAAGTTTTTCAATTCAATCAAAATTAATCACAATAATAGTACAAACTGATACTAATTAATACATTCATGGTCCTTAATATCTGCCACAAAACAAAGGTTCTGTAATAAGGCCGATAGATACATGAAGCAAAAGAGTTCCACTATTGCTATAAGAGACAAGGATGAGTTTTTCGCTAGGTGTCAAACACAAAATTTGTTCCTTGCGTTCACAATGATGCCAAAAAAATATCCACGTAGACCCTCAAAACATTAACTTCTAGCGTCATATACTCCAGAGAGTGAACCAGGCAAGCACAAGGATTCGATCTTAAGACTTCACTACTCAAGCTGTCGCTAATATTGGTCGGTGACCTTTGTTCTATGAAAAATCAACGAATTTTTAGATAATTTTTGGACACACCTTCTTGGAATTTTTGAACATTCTGGTATCCAGAAAGACAGGTAAAATATGAAAAACTTTTGAAAAATGTAGCATATTTGCGGGAAAATACCCTATTGAAGTTTTTGAGAAACGTCGCTCCTTGTTGTATTCAAAAAATCGTATAAATTCTTCTACTTCAAGCAGAGCTTTCAAATAACTTTTTAGAATGGGTAAGGTATAGAAAATTAAAAGAAAGTAGTGGAAGAACCATCCCCCCTCCCCTCCAAAAAAGCATCAAAAGGGTTACAGTGTATATTTGAATATTTTTAAACGCGCACTGAATATTTTCTTAATTATTTTTTTATTGTAAACAGTCGTGTAAGCAACAAACTTGCACAATTTCAAATTACAATGTTACAGATGTAAAAAAATTTTAAAGTTACACTGTAATAATCCTGTTAATCGTTTTTGGCCAGGGGGATGTTGTTTGCACTATTTTGTAGATTTCCAGCAAGCCATATTTGAAGGCTTTATGTTAAACAGAAAGTTTTGTATTTTTTTTAATATAACACGAGCCGACATTTCTCAAATACTTCCAATAAGTCATTGATCTTTTTTGTCAGGATGTTTCTTAAACTTTGTTTTTTAGATTTCCTATATCTTACTCTTTCCAACAAACCATAGTTGACGACCTTATTTTAAGCCGAAGATTTGTTAAATTTTTTTTAATAAATCACGATCCGACGTTTCTCAAAAACTACCAATAGGTCATTGATCCTTTTAGACCAGGATTTCTGAAGTATATTTTTTTTGGTTTCCTATTCCTTTCTCTTTCCAAGAAGCGATTTTTGAAGACTATATAATTTTGGAAAGTGGAAAATTTTATAAACTTTTTTGAATACAACACGAACGCACTTTTTTCAAAAACTCCCAAGAGAACATATTAACCTAATTTTCGAAAATAACTTTAACAGTCAAAATTCTGCAATCTAAAATCTGAAAAATTTTAAGAGCGTTAGTTAATTTTCCGTTGAATTACTCCATGAAAAGAGTGTTCACACAACCATCGTTACTGGTCGACATAATGCATGCGCTCGTAGCACAGAATACCCCGAAAAATTATGATGCTGGATTTTGGGTTGTGTTCTCAGAGTCACTATTCCGAGGTTAGAGGTACATCAAAGAATCATTTCATCAGAATTATGTTTAACCTTGAGTTTTCATGATGTGTACGTTGAATTTAACCTTTTCGAGCAAGGTACGCTGATAGTGCATTCAGCAGAACGGTTTTGTCGCAGAAGTATCTTCATCGCAAAGAAGATGAGCGTACAGCACAGCTTCCTTGTTGCATGAATTTCCTGGAGCTGATGCAACTTATCACTGTTAGTTCTATCTGTATGTACTTCTTGAACTATTCAACCTCTTCATATGAATATTGTACGCTTGTGTTTATTACTCAGCACTAACTCTATCAAGTTATTTGGTGTGTAGATGTGAAGAATTATCCTGCACTGAGTTTATATCCAGGGACTGCATGGTACTACCAGTAATTTGGTCAGTTGTGTCAGTAGTTTCAGGACTATGTCGCTTATGTACATTTCTCCTCGTTCACTTCTTTTGCCTTGTAAATGTTCATACAAAGGTTTTCTAGTGTGTCCTATGATAGCCTTGCTCAGGAAGTGTAGCATTCTTTACTTGGCTTCCTCGTCTGGTAGAAGGCACAATTACTGCATTGTAGGATTGATTATATTACTTGTTCTTCAGATTGAGTTTTTCTGATTCAAGGAGGTGATATAGAAGTTATTGAGATGATAGATATACAGGAGAGGATACATTTGCACAGCAGTCCTCGTTTCGTTCGTTTATGGTTTGTCCAGCAAAGTTTGTTGAATTGTCTGAGTAAACTTGTGATGAAAATCACCTGTGTTTTGTCTGAGTGTTAAGTTTTCTATTTAAATATCGGCTTTCAATTAGTAATATTAATTTTTGAATATATAATTAAATAATAATTAATATCAATCGGTTCTCAATTTTATAACTTTTATGTCCTATTCGCGAAAATGTGCGAAATGAGTGTTGATTTTATTTTCAAACTTTAAAGTTGACAGATGAATTTGGCTCTTCTTGCTCTATAGAATGTACGAGATTACTGCTGTTCGGGCAGATTTACAGTCGAAGGCTGAAGGCATAGTTTATCTTTACCGAACACTAAAATTCTATCAACCGTAGGATTTTCATCTACTATATTATGCAGACTATTTGATAATTTGTTTTTTATTTTTAACGCTAGGATTATAGGTAAAATTCAAATTAGATTTTCGCATTCTATTCGAAAATAAAGATACCGAAAACCCCTGGATCGCTTATTGTAATTTCTCACCACCCCAAACATTCTGTTAGAAGAAAAATAAGTGTTTGGAAGAAAACTGAAAGTCTGATTCGACTGTAGAATCAAAGTAATTGCTACTATAATTTTTCTATTGTTTTTTTTTATATTTTTATATAAATATTTTTTTGTTTTTATTGAGATTGTTCTATTTCGAAATGGCATGACACATTCCCGATGCAAATACCGACAAATAGGAAGAATATTTAGACATTGAAACGGCGGGCTCTTCACTTTGAGTTGCTTGGTAGCCTGACAGGCTGGAGGTGTCTGAAGTTTGCATCGCTGCAAACGCAACGCTGTCAAATTTTTTCACTACTTCTTCTGAGTAGATGATTAAACTGAAATGAAAACCTAGCCGAGTGAAAAAATTTTAATTACGTGAACCAAATTTTTCCAAAAAGTTAAGTCAGTTATTCATAAAAAATTTGAAACGTGAAAAAATTGTAGACCGTTGCGTTTCCAACGATGCCAAATTCAGGCCGAAGGGCGTCTTTCGAAATCTTTTCAGCGTTCCACAAACTGAACCTTTTTGGAAGTCACTTCTGGGCTACGTATCTGAGAAGTAACGTGTGAAAGGTTCCTGCTTTGAGCTGAGTTCAAGTGCCCGACGATGAAACTCTTACGCAAAAATCTCTGCCAAATTTATTGGCATTGATTAGATATTGTTCAAGTTTACTTTGGGGCTGGTAATTTTAATTTTGGTAATGGTATTTTCGTAACTCGTAAAATTAAAGCTTCCAAAGGCTCCATTTCTAACAATTGCGAACTTTTAAAAATTATCAAAAATACTACTAAAAATTATATTTCAGGAATATAATTTTAATGGAGAAATCATCGATTTAATTTATTTTTTTCTATTTAACTTTTGTTTTTCAGTTCACATCACGATTAATATGTTGCGTTTACTTTTGTTCCGTCCATGTATTGATTGACTTTTAAACAAAATTAAATATTTGAAAATTTTGCTCTTCATCTTGACACACCTCTTTTGACAGTTGTTAGATTCCTATACAAATCCTTAATAAAAATTAATCATATATCCTACTTCATCGTTATATATCCTAATGATTTCAGATGAATATTAAAGTTTTTGAAATAATGCGTCTTTTGTTTTAGTTACCGACATCCTTCATGGATGATTCGACCTTTCAAGTCTTCTGAAAAGTTCAGTAGATTGAATGAATTATATGGATTCTTCGTTGATTGAAAAATTTAAAGTTATTTAAAGATGAGGTAAGTTATTTCAAATGACTTGGCGCCACGAATAGGAAAGAGAACGAATATAGTTCACAGCAGTATCACAAGATTTACACAGACGCGTCGAAAGCAGAAAATGAAATAATTTCCTTGAAATTATTGACTTGTATTATTGAATTATTTTTATTATAATTTAGTTTTTGAGGGAATACATTACTTGTTCAGTACAGAATTAATTTTCGGCCTTTAAATTGGGTCTTTCCTAGTTTATATTTCATTCTCCAAAAAAGAAACTTTTGGCTTCGATTTCAAAAAATATTTTAACTATTTACTATTTCAAAAAAGGAAAAAAAACAACAAATGAAAAGTGCATCATAACTAATTAGAAACTTTAATCTTCTTTCAATAATGCTATATTGTTATGCTGTATAAATTAACATTAGTTACAAATTATTTTTTTTTTATATTTAGCCTATTTCAATTTGAATTTACCAACATTTACTGATGAAAATTTGCTCATGTTTATTTATGATAATCAAATCAAAATTAGCTTACTGTCTTTCAAATTGTTCCGCGATTATGAATTACTTTTATGTAGTACATAACAGAATGGAAAATTTTGATTATGTAAAGCATAAGGAAATGCAATTGGGGCTAATAAATTGTAAGTTAATACATATACACTGAACCATGGCGTATTATGAAACGCATCAACTCTGGGTTTCTTTTGATTATTATTTTTTTTTGCTAATTGATTTGCAATTGCAAATTATCACTTTTCCCGCTAGTTTACACATGAGCACGGTGAAATTGAGGTAAAAAATTACCGAATACATTTGTGCTTTATCTTTAAGCTATCTTTTGGGAAAGATGGTGATATATCTTCAAATTCTCTTTTTTACAGTCCGGAATATTTAGTTAGAATTATCTGGACAAAAGATTTATCAAAACACGATGTTTCTAATCCTGGTGCATGTATATCATAGATATCGTATCCTAGGGTATTTTTCTAACTAGCTGCTAATATTCTACACAGTACAGTGAAGTACGTTGTAATAAAAAATATCCTTTTTGACATTAATTTGTTAATATGATTTCAAAAGATAGCAAAGTGCCAATTCTAGTTTTGAAGTTTTACTAGTCACGCGATATCACTGAGAAATAATTGTAATCTGACAAGCATTTGTGCGACCCAATTTTTGATCCTTGACCCTGAACTGTGTGTCAAATACGAGTTTCTACCCAACATACTTCCCACTTTTACAGCAAAAATAAAGAAAGCTTTCTCTAAGTAATCAAAACTTTCGACAAATAAAGTTTTGAGGGAAAAGGTGCAAGAAAACGTGGTTGTCATAAGAGACCCTTCTTCTACGGAGACAGAATCAACCAACCATTGTTCAAAAACATTGCAAAATATATTGAAGGAATTTTCAAATGCATTTGAAAGTGACATCGCAGTGACAGTTAGTGACATCGCACTATGCAAAAGGAACAATGGGTACTGTCAAATTTGAGGCAATCCATCATATGTACCAGAACTTCATAATTGAGCTCTTGAAAAAATAAACAACAACGAAAAGTGGGTAAATTTGGTAAATATTTTCATGTTTATGTTATTTTACGGAATAAATTGGAAAAAATGAATTTAATAAACCATGCCAGCAGGAAGAAAGTGACTTCGGAGGTTTACAAAATTCTTTGATCCCTTTTTTGATCGATGTTTCGTATTCGCTTTAGATCTTGTTTATAACGAATATTGAAAAATAACTGCCATCATTTCGTTTATCCTTTGCCGTTGATAAAATAAACATTAATCTATACCTATCTTTCTTTTCCTTCGTTTGAATAAGGATTATTTTGGAGTGCGCAATTATCGGTTAGAGGGCTTAGGTGTACTTCTTATTCCAACCTATGTTTGAAGATCCTGAATATATTAGTAAAGAAATAAACTAATATCGAGTAATGATGAAATATTTTTTTGTTTTGCATTTACATAATGCACTTATCTTTGTTGCTAGTCCAAGGCTAATTCGGTTAGAAATAGGGATATGAGGGCTTATATGAGGCGTTGGTTGTAAATAGTTGTTGCTAGTTGGCCACTGTTCTGTTTGTAGGTTTGGGTTCATATCGGTTAAAAACTTTTCCTTTGCGATATTTTAATCGTTTTTTTTCCAATTTTTAAATTCCTATTATTATATTCGTTTCTATTCAAGCCTATGCAAATAATCAATAAATAATCAAAAAAATAAATAAATAATCAAATAATCAAAAAAATAATCAATAATCGAATGAATAAAATTATTTAATCAGACATTAATGACAAATTACAACGCAGAACTGAAGTTACATTTTGCTTTTTTTATTGTTCTCATTTACGATTTTATTTTTTTGCTTTCTTAATTGGAAAATATTGAAATTATTGCAAACATATTGATGGAAAAGGTTGTTTTTATGTGAATATTTACCATGGCTTATTTCCATGTAGCTCATTTGCATTGCATCAATTCTAAATTTGAATGTGGTTGTTTAAATCCGTTTTTTTTTGAATATAAATTTTTGTAGCCCCAACAACAGTTTTCAGTTTGTTTTGCAACGTAAAGGAAATAGTTCTGCGATAGATGTGTTCTGCGCACTGGAAGACATTTTTGAAGGCCTACTGACGAAAGCTGCAATGAACCACAGAACGATATCCAACCCATAGCCATAAAAAATCATCAATCACTTAAGGAATGAAATGGATTGATAGTGAATGCACGGGAGTGTTTGACAAAAAACTACTAAAAAGGGTTATCAGAAGACAACATTTCAATGTCAGATAAGCACAAACTAACAATCAGAAACGCAAAAATAAGAGAATACTTTCACGAGAAATAAGAAATTTTGAATATATTCTAATGGGAGACATAGACTACAGTATTGAAAATAGTGATGTATGAAAAACGTAAGGATTCATAGAATAAGATTTCCAATCGAAGAAAACTCTATCTAAAAGAAGAGATAGGGTCACATTAGTTGGTGACAAAGGACCCGAGTGACGGGTGTCATATTATAGTGTTTCAAACGATGGACTAATCCGCCAGAGTCAAATGCAGGCCCTCATGCAGTGAAATTGTTGGAAGGGTATTAGAAGCTAGAAAAATGACAAGGCAGTGATAGCATTTCAGCCGAAAGAAAAAGAAAAATTTTTGTTTGTCTTCAAACTGTTTTGCAACGTCTGAAAAAAAAGGATGAACATAACAAGAATAGTCCAAAAAGTTTTTCCTTTGCTTGTTAAAACTTGGTTGCACTGCAATGTACAAACCATTTAACAACTTCATTCTTTGTTCGTCTTTCAATTTTTTGAAAAGAGAAATTTAAATATATATCAGTAAAACAATGGCAAAATAATAAAGCGAGTTCAAAACTAGACGATGTACAATCGATCAAGTTTTTAATGCATGACCTAGAAAAAGAGCTGTGAATCATTGGGATCCATATGTAAAAGAGTAGCCTTAAACAGTTGAAGTAGTTTTTTTTTGCGGAAAAGGAATATAGAGTCAATGTTTTCAATGCTGATAACAAATGTAGTCATGTAAGTGGAACCAAAACATTTTTTTCTTATGGTTTGGAGAGCAAGAAATTAAGTCAAATAGAAGCCTTGAAAGGTACTTATTTATAAATTGTTCCACCATCATGTGCCCGAGTGACAATCAAGCATGTGCGTTAAGGGGTTTCATTTGTCAGTAGTGGCCGTACGTAGCTCTATCAACCAAAAAAAGAATAATGACTTTAACTAGGTTTACACCCCCCAGGTTTAAAATATAAATAAGTAGATAATTTAGAAAAGGTCAATAAACTAGTACATTCCGAAACAGACTTGAACAAAATGACAGTGAAACAAATGAATCAAGCAATGAATCATTCTTGAGGTATTATTCTAATCAATTGAAAACACTAGAAAAGAATTTTCCGAATGAAAGAAACGACCCTTTAAAAGGCGATTTCTGTATGTCAACTCACAAAATAACTCGTTTTTATATACTCAAAGTTGACGTGCGGAATAAATTTACTAAACTGATGGTTCAGGATTCACCAAGGCTCAATTAAAATTATTCTTCGGCGAAACTTCTACCATCTTTTTTATGAGCATGGAAGAATGAAAAAATACAGTTTAATAGGCCTTTTTTGTTTATTATTGTATTTAAGGGTTTCAGTCGAAGGGTGTAAGTCTTTAATTTTTGTACTTTATTATACAAAGTAGGAAATTGGCGTTTATTTACGTTTTGAGCAAATATACAGCATTCTAATTATATCTGTAGCCTTAAACTCAACGAGAATCTTTCCAAAATACTTCTTGAAATGAATCCGTAATATTAACCAAACTGTTTATTTTTTTATATAAATTGCATTATCTATATGAAACGCAGAATCATTCCAACATTAAAGGGGAAACAACCAATTTTTTTATCGTATTAAGGGCCGACATGATACGTTCTGAGGGTTCCCACGTTCCCACGTTATTGTGATGATTAAAAAACTTTCCTTAATAGCACAAACAAATCATAAATTATTAAAAAAATATTAATTACCTGAAAAACGTTTGTTTGAAATCTACTAGCCCATTAAATTTCCAGCATAAGGTTTAAATTTCATTTGTGTAGAAGTGTTCAATGTCAAGATCATCATTTTTCACAAAATAAAGCAGGCAAGAAAAAACGAGACATGTTCATGGAACAGAGCTATAGAATTTTGTAATTATAATTGAAGCAAGGTGATGGTAATTATAGTAATATACATTAATAAAACGTTTGATTAACTTTAGTTGAAACCAAGCAGTAAATCAGACATGATTTTCTGGTGATTTTTTCAACACTTTAAATTTCTTTCATGATAAAATTTATTTAAAAAAAAAAATGATTGAATGATTTTTTTCTCAAAAGACACAATAAAATAATTGTTAATGCTATGATTTCTTGTCTATTAAAGTTGGTCTAGCAAAAAGTAGGACCATATGTGTGTTATACGAGCACATATTTCATTTGTCTGTTAACAACATCACATTAAGTACTTGACGACAGTTAACCGATTTTAAGTAAAGAAACATGAATCTACATCATAAAAATGCCTTCTTGAATTATCAATTCATGAATTAATAAATTTAAAATTATTCGCTAAATATTGTGAAAAGAAATTATGTACTGTTTATAATCACACGTGTTTCCTCAACGATACGTTGCCAATATACGGAAACCAAAACGATATGAATTCGTGTGGAAAGCATATAAATGTTTAGCACTATCAGATGATTACAAGTTATCGAAAGTTACGAAACAAGTTCTAATTTATAGGTTTCAATTGATAAAGTCAATTTCAATTGATAAAGTGAAAATATTATCGTACAGTTAAGGAAGGGATGGTATAATACAAACTAATATTTTCTTAGATCAGCATTGCAGAGCGTATAAGTGGTTGTTGTGCCATTGATAATAAGAATAACATATGTCTTGGTAATATAAGAGGCTCCCTAAATAATGTATCTTCAGTTCAAGTTTTATTGGCGATATGAGTTTCTGAAATCCATTCATTCAAATTTTGACAAAGAATAATGTAAGCAGATGAAAGTCGTTTTTCGGTCCTTTTGTTAATGTACCAGAGTCACGATGCCAATGGTTTTATATAACAAATTTTATAGTATTTATATATGTGAAGAATTTTCTAATACTTTGTAAATTATTTAGCTTCGTTTCTTAGCGAAACAGCCCCATTAGTATCTTTCTGACGGTTTTTCATCCAACTTAGATTTCAAAAAGGTACTATCTACACCGTTTACGATCCTTGAGGTCAATATTTTATTAGAGCTGGTACACCATTAACGATGTAATATCGAACGAATATTCGGTCGGTTCTTATTCATAATTTGTAAATCGACTTATGTGCAACATCGATGGCCCCACACCGAGCAAACGCCGACTCTGTAACGTCGCGTATGCATACCGCACTGTCTCTGAATCGGCGGTGTTGGTATTCGCAGGAGTGAAACCCATCGCCCTCCTTGCTAGAGAGCGACGGAGAATTCACGACAGAAAAGGGGATGGTTCTAGATATGCTGTCAGCCGAGAGGAGAGGCAGCGCAGAATAATTGAGTGGCAACAGTCCTGGGAAGGCGACTCTAATGGCCGCTGGGTTGCTCGTCTTATAGGGGACGTGGGATCGTGGCTCAATCGAAGGCACGGTGAGCCTGATAATTACCTTACCCAGCTTCTTAGCGGGCATGGGTATTTTCAGTCTTACCTGCACAAGATTGGTAAGTCGCGGTCCCTAGACTGCATTTACTGCCCAGGAGAAAGGTACGACGCATGTAAAACCTTCTTCAACTGGAGAAGGTGGAACAGGATGCGGCAGGACTTGTGGGAGGTAATGGGAGAGCTTTCTCCAGACAATCTGGTCGGAGAAATGCTGAAAACTTTGACAAATGGACTTGTGTGGTCCACATAATCACGGGCAGTACTTACAGCGAAAAAAGGTATCATGGATTGCCTTGGAGCGCCGGGTGTGGGGGTCTCCTTTCCAGCTGTCCTCCTCCATCCTGCCCCCCGCTGGGGGGATTTTCTCGACGGCGGCCTAGGGTGAAGAAAAAAGATGCCTTGTCCGAACTAATGTGTCAAACAGTTCCAGGCTAGGGTCGCTTGACTGGGGGGGGGGGGGGGGGTGTGTAGTGGGTAGTCTGGTAGCATTCGCTACAAGGAGGCCCACACTCCGGGCGTAAATTGCCTTCACCCCAAAACCAAAAAAAAAAATTAATAATTTGTTGGAAGTTACCACTTACATATATGTGTGCGACTAATACAAAATAAATGACAATGTATTTTTTGGAAGATATGTAGATAATTAGCAAAACAATTCCTTTTCTAGGTGGGGGGAATTTCACCGAATTGTCCCATTTAAATTAGCTGCGATGATCAAATTATTACTAAAGACATAAGTTCCCATTGAAAATTAGACTAAGAATCTTGTTTTCGAATACAACTGTACGTTTTTCATTGAGGATACATATTGGTTTTGATAATGATATGACAATAATTAAATGAGATGAGATAATTCCAACATCCAATGACGTGAGATACTTCTAACTATTAGAATTACTATCTATTAAATATAAGCGAGGAGTCCTTTAAGCGCTGGAAAGAACCCATTTGGACGCCCCAACTTTTTCCAATGGAAAATAAATAAACTATCCAGTAACAATGATACTACTACTAGTACTATTGCTACTTCTACAACTCCTACTACTACTTCTGCTAGTAGTTCTATAGGCAAAAATATTCCTGTTTACACTTAAACTACTAGAGGATTCAAGCTTGCTATGGGCTGGATTCGAAACACCAACAGCAATTACACCAATTCATGCTTCACAATCGCCAAAAGAAATGCTTTAGTTCTATTCTCTTAACATCATTGGTGTGAAAATGACGTATGTTTGAGTAATAAGATTGCAACTCGAAGTTAACTCTATCTACGTGACCGTTCAAATAGCTATCATTTACTTTTTTTTCAAGTCTTCTAGCTTGCGCAATCTTGTAACACTCTCCAAAGTTTTTTTTACTGCTTTTACAAGCGTTTGTTCGTTTATTAAATTAATACCGAATTAAAAGGAAGAATTAATCCTTTCGTTGATCGTTACCCCCTCCCTACTATTTTTCGTTATATTTTCACATCATCTACCACACCAACGAGATTAGATATACGTTCTTAAACACATACTTTCAACCGTAGTCTCCATTAAGCGCTTAAATCTAATATTCGGTCCCCAGTTATTCATTACAGAATCAATGACAAGTAACTTCTGGTGAACATACAACAACAGTGTAGCAACATACAGCGCTAACACTCTCGAGCGACTTCCCTCAGACAGAGGTGGAAAGAGCATAAGTAGAGGTTTGTTTGTATTGCGGTTTGACGCAAACGCTTTCAAAGGCGTTATTTTGTTTTACGCAAAAATGAAAGGATATTTATCACTTTCAATATCATTCAACATATCTTGGCCGAAGACCGGTATTCGAAATGTTGGCGCTGTATGTACTTGCGTATGTAAAGCTTCATCGAATCATCATTATGTTCCATTTTTCCGGAATTTTGGTTCACCCGATCGCTCAGGGAAATTCCACTTGGCGTTGTATCCTTAGTGTCAAAATGTGGGAATGCTTATAATAAAATTATACAACCTCGAAATCTAGACTTCGATAATGACCGCCTAAATGTCCTGAGTAAAAATAGCAATAGAAAGCCCGACACTGAAAAGTCAATCAAATGGACTGCTTTAATTGTACCTAAGATGGTCTGTTTCTTTTAATGTTACAACTCTGCAAAGATGTCATAGGCGATTTTTGGTTGACGAATTGACAGAAACAGCTGTTTTTGCGAAAACTATCACAAAAAAAAAGATTTCACCAAGTCTGACAATCTTGGTATTTCTTTGATAATGAGGAAATTACCAACTCGCGGGATTGCAAAAATTTAATCAATTGTTGATTATTTCATTTCCAAATTTAATAATAATGTGTATGTGCCAGAGCAGGAATTATCTTTGAATGGAAGCATGATTCCTTGCAAGGGAAGACTCGTATCCAAAACGTATTTGTTAAAATTTAGATGATAGATTTGGATATTATTTATTTAGCTTCAAAATAAAATGTCAAAATAATGGATCCCCATATGGATGATTCGCTGATTTACCGCACGATATATCTGTAACTTTGAGATATAAAGCGTTCAAGGGAGAAACTGTCAGAGGCAATTCTATTAGTGTTCTGATCTTTTAGAACTGTCAGGACAATTTTTAGGATTTGGTTCTGATAATTAAATTATGTTTTTGAAAAAGTTTTATGTATTTTATGCGGCACCATAAGACCAAATAGGACCCAGCCTAATAATTTAAAATCTCTGAAACTAAAGGCATTCGAAAGAATTTTCAAATATTTTTTTTTATTCTACTTAAAAAAGCGTTCGTTCATTTGTTAAATAAAATTTAAAAAAATAAATAAAAGTATAAAAAAATGACAGAAGGAATGTAAAGATGATATCAAACATTCAAAGTGGCAAACTGTTGCATAGTACGGTAAAAAGGAAAAATTCTCTGCAAACCATCCAGAAACCATCTTGTACTCACACTCAAATAAATTTATGAATAGTGTTAACCAAGCCGATGAAAATATATCGTCCTTGAAACTAGAACGAGATTCAAATAAGTGGACTTAAAGAGCAGGATGGTGATTTTAAATTGTGTCCTTTTACAATGGCTACAGGACGTAGATGATGTTAAATTCGACTAAAATTAAGTACAACAATTTCTAGACCAAGTTAATATTGCCCGGCTATAACTAGCTTACAAAATCACTATCATAATCGATTTTTCAAAAATCAGAACGGGCGTACGCCGAAATTCCATCCACCTGGCATACTTAATTATATTTAAAATAGAAAAATAAAAATGTATTACAATAAAAATATTTTCAAAAATTCTTCAACAATGGCAAATAACGCCTTGAAGAGGTTTGGATTGTCGTGCTGAAGAGTGTTGTATTGGATTCTTAGGATCCATATCAAAAAAAAAAAAATAAAAAAAAAAGCCTCAACCCTCTGCGTATATCAGACCATGTAGAAATTAGCACATCCTCCTGATATGCAACAAGTATGAGTAACTTTGCTGGTAGGGACTTTTTTTTGGGTTGGGGGGTGAAGGCAATTTACGCCCGGAGTGTGGGACTCGTATGAGCGCATGCTACCTGACTACCCCCTATACACCCCCCCCCCCCTGTCAAGAGAATCTAGCCTGGAACCGTTTGACACATTACTTCGGGCTAGGCCTCTTTTTACTTTGCCCTAGGGCGCCGTCAGCCTAGAGAAATCTGGTAGGGACTTTGGAACTGTAGTTCTTTCGAGATATACAACTAGGCCAATCGTTATTCTATGCTAATCACATTCTTGGGGACCTACAGATTGGAAACGAAGTGGCTTAAGCAATCCTTATAACTCAGACCCTCTACACGCCTATAAGATATTGTTAAAGATACATTATTTACATTACAGAGCACGATCTATCAGTAAAGACAGAGAGCAGTAGGGTAGAATAGCTCGGCCTTATACTTCCCCTTATACTGCGGAAAATCGTTAAGTAAAACGGCATGGGATGTTACTGTGCTGCAACCTTGCAATAATTCCAATAATATATTTTACAAATGCAGATTCAACGGAGTCAAAGAGTGTTCAATATCATAAGGATTTACCTACTTGCTTTAATTTCAGAGAAGTTTTTTTTATAAACACATTGTTTTATGAAATTATTGCTGATAGTGTTGATTGCGTATACACACACGGAAAATAATAGAAATAACGCAACACTAATTAAATTCGTTAGACAAAACACATGCAACAAATTATAAACATTGCAACCGCACAGAATTCATGCCGTGCAACGCCTTTTTCAAATTTTTAACAGCCATATCTTTAATTATATTTTATTGCGCAGCCAAACCGTACTCGAATACCCAAAAATAGCTCTAAATTATTAAGAGGCGGTGATAACAAGTCTGCGCAGATTCGTAACTATCTCCATGATGGAAGAGCTTCTACGTTAATCCCATATGCCGTCTATTTTATTCGCTGAATTTTGAAGGTGATGTGTAATTGCTCGAACGATCAGATAACCAAATGTATTCATACCGAACAAATAATGATGAAAATTATGAACATATACTATACAAGCAGAGGTTTTTGTGTTTTTTTTATACTTAAATTATCGTTAAAAGCTACCCAGGTAGGTGATAGTGTTGTTACTACATGCAATACTCTGTGAGCAATACATGGAGGAAGAATAAGTTTCGGTATAACGCTAGGTTTCCCCGGCTAAGGCTAAGGTTATCCCCGATGTATTTTAAATCCGCTTAAATAACTAAAAGCATTCGAAAATACGTTAACACCAAAACTAATTGATAAACAATTGCGAAAAACTGCAATTGCCTATTATCTGCAAGTCTTTAAACATCTCTCATACGGAATTTGTTAATATGACCTAATTTTGCGTTGCCTCTCAAATGGAAATCCATGAAAACATTTTCAATTTGAACATGGAAGGGGTATTGACTGAGGCAAAATGCTTACTTGAAACAGAGAGCTAGATATATCCGAACAAAGATAAACTCTCTTGACCTCATTAGGTTGTCTTGCTTCGAATGCAAAATTGCATAACCGAAAAAGATCAAAGGAAATGTTATCCTCCATCATATGAGCTAATCGAAAATAACCACTCGACATTATAATGCGGCCAAAAAACTGTCAGTCAGTGGTTGCAAGTCATGCAACAACAAATTCCCTCTTGGACATGAAATGTACTTGATGGTCATCGACAAGAAACATGCTCACCTGATACACTAACAATATTGTTTACCAGGTGAAAAAAACTACCCACCACATAAGGCGACACCAACGAAATCGCAGATGAAATATTTTCCGCTGTATCATGCATTCATGGAACTTTGCTATTCTGCCCCATGCGATTCTCTTGTACACAAAAGCTGCGCTTGCATACCATGCAATGTTACTACGAGATGCTACCACCGCGACCAATGAGACGTAATCGATGCTACAGGTGCGAAGCGCGCTGGATCGTAACCTACGTTCGTATTCGGTAAAAATCCCACTCAACCTGTAATTACCACCAAGCCAACCAAGTTAAAGATAGAAAGTAGTTTCACTTTCGTTGACTGGTTTTTTAACGGAAACTCCAAGATAGTTATCATAGCATTTTGCACTATGGACAGTACACCATATACTCGCACTCCACAGCTACTGCGTCATCTTGGCTTGTCCGATGTGTTAACACATAAGATGCGGCGACTATCGCGATCCGCAACACCATACCGTATTGTGTTGGCTTGGTGTTGATGGTTGAAGAAGTGGAATTATGCAATTTCGACATCTTTGAATTAAACGTTCGTGATTGAAAGCAACTTGGATTTCATTGTGGCGAAAATTAGTGTTATGTGTGAATCATGTTCGCTGGGGGAGTCGACCGGGCAACTTGAGGACATCTTTGAGCTATGCTAAATGGTATTAATCGGCTTTATGCGAAATGTGTCAAGGTGAAATTCAACTGATTCATTCGGAAATGCTGCAATATGTTTTACCAAAAGCGTACTAAATTTCCCCGCGTTCCTGGGATCAGGTCCTTCAATTAGGCCTGTTTCACAATGAATCTGAATTGCGCCAATTTTCATTTCATGACGACGCTTCGTGGAAAGCTTATTCCTTCATGAACTAATTCAAACGAAATGTCATTTGAAAACAGGTCAGCCGTCAGGCAATCAGGTCGATAAATTTAAAAAAATATGTGACTGCCAATCGATTACGTGCGGTTCAGGACTGAAAGAGCAGATTTGACGCATGAACACCCAGATTTGACGCATACTATACGAGCTCCTGTCTACGTGAAAATATTACCAGGGGGACCACTAAGAAAACTTTGTTACTTCCCGGATCGATTGGTCGGCGTCGAAATTGTTAAGGCAATACTTGTGCGGATCCTTTTTTCAATGAAATACTCTACAAACTACTGCTCAGGTATCACCACTTACGTCCATTTTCTGTCCTGGATCAAGCTATTTTCTAGCATATGATGTTTTTTCAAGTCATAAACGTTTCCCTCTAGTCACAAAAGGAGATGTGTTCTTTTTTTGCCTTTTGCTGTGAAAGCTAGAAGATAGCTTCAGGCTCAAGAAATTGTTGTATTGGAAATGAAGAAAATGGGAAGTCGTATGCTGTTGTGCTTCCTCTTCTTTATTTGACTCCTTGCGCTACTTCTAAAAGAAGTTGCATTGAATGTTTTGTATTCTTTGTCTGCGCAAAGAGAGGATAAAAACTTTATTTCTTATCGAAGTAAGGAGTACAAGAGGAATGATTTATGCAAAGTTAATAACTAAGCGTTAGTTTATAGTAAAGATAATCCTGAAGAAATAAGAAGCGGTTGTTTTCAAAATTGAAACTCAATGGCTCAAAATTTGAATTAATGGTTATAAATGCATATTTATTTAAAATTTGTCATTATTATTATTAAAATTGTGTGGGCGTTAGCGGAGAAAGTCGCTGCGGAGACCAACCTCGAGTGAAAAACGTCTTCTAATGGGTACGATGGAGTCAGTACGCTTATATGACTTCGAAGTCTTGGCAGACGGTTTTGTAAGGGGTCGTACCGAGGATGCCTGGCACAGGAACAGGGGCAAGAACCTTTGCGGATAACAGCTGCATACTGCACTGTTCTGAACCGGTGGTGTTGGTTCTAGCGAGGAAGCTCCCCATTGTTCAACTTGCTGAAGAGCGAAGGTCAGTGTACTTACGTAGTATGGATTTCGAATGAAAACTTTTTCACTTAGAGGAAAGAAGAAAGACTATAGCTTTTTACCAAGAAATGTCAAGGTGAAGATTCTTTTACAAGAATCACAAGGCAAGTGAACCAAACAACTCACCGGTGAGTTGGGAACTTGGTTCTACAGAAAGTTTGGTGCGATTAATTGTTACCTGACGCAGCTACTCAGGGGGTCCGAGTATTTTTACTCTTGCCCGCATAAGGTGAGATATTCACCGTCCTCTGAATGTTAGTTTTGCATGGGGACTACAAATGACGTCCTCCATACCTTCTTCGCATGCGGAAGATGGTCCTGGCACCGTTTGGATATCCGCTCGAAAATATGGTTGGTTTCTAAAGAAAATGTAATGGGAAAGATATTGAAATATAGAGAAACTTGGAACTGCGTGTCAAATACCGTACGGACAGTTCTTTTGATAAAGGGCATCATGCACCCCTTGGCCGTGCAGATATAAGCGGAGTCTTCTGAGAGCAATGTCTCTCTCTTCCATCTAATCCTCTGAAAGATGAATTTCCCCAACCTGAAGACCCTGCTAGACGAGACCAAAAAGAACCAGATCGAGGTCGTGCCACAAACAGCTCAAGACTACGTTCTCGGTGTTACAGGGGAGGTGTACAATCGTTAGTCCGGTTACCATTGTGAGTCCGAAACTCAAAATGTAAGCAGCCTTCACCATCCAAATACAACAATATTATTAAAATTTCAGTTTTACATTTTAATTCTAATGATCAAACGAAACATTCCCCACTATTTATTTAATAATAATCTAAATTTGAAACTTTAAATTATGAATCATTGAATGTGTTTGTTTCAAAAAATAATCAGAAATTTTTTTGTTATAATGGAGATCATTTTGTAGTATGTGTACATCGTAGAATAATGCCACCTTCCGGGGAACAAACCGGCTCTTGACTCAAAAAATAATTCCCTTGGGCTGGAAAAAACAACATAATCACATTGATGAATGATGATCGGCATCAAGTGTTTTTCACGATGATATAAACAAAAATATCCAAATATCGTAGCTGCCTATAAGCAAAAACCTCGGAAGAAGATTCATCAAAGTTATTTCCTTCGACGATCGTAAAAATTAATTTGGTGTCAACCAGCCCCTTATAATCTTATGTTCAAAACAAACTTAAATGAATCTTTACTTAGAAGCTTAGTTAGGGCGGTTAAATAATCTCGTCCGTGATTTTGAATGTATTAAATCCAAAGCCTTTTTAAATTACAGATTTCAACAGTGGAACTTGTCTGTTCCAGTGGAACAGTGGAACTTGTTACTTGAAACTAGAATCAAGACATTTTCAACAAAAGGCATTCAATTCTCTCATTTATCTTCCAAAGTACAAGGCTCAGTTTATCGCTCTGACTATCATAAACTTCTTTACTATTTATGACTTTCATAAACTTCTTCAAGAATTTAGGACTCCACGGAATGGTGGTATATGAAGTAAGCATTCTTCCACAAACAACATTCTCGATTTTTCAATCTCCACAAAAACATTTGACAAAAGATCTATGCAAAAGACTTATGAATTTAATTGAAAGAATATAAAGTAAAGTACCATGGAATGCGGTACCAGTTACCGTATTCGCAAAGTTTTTTTCACAAATAAGTACGCATATGTCAATATTAGTCGTTTATTTCAAATGCAATACCAAAAAAGGTAGACGTGACACAGTAGATCTGTCAAAAGATTGGAACTCATTAATCGAAAGTCTATAGGAATCACCTTATTTCTAGTCTATACGAATCGCAAGCTTTTGATCCCGAGATTTTAGTTTTTTTTCGACGTGTATAATATACCGTATGATATTCGAAATTGGTTTTTTCGCTAGGAATTCACTGACGCTGTCACTAAATTCCAGTTGCTTTCAGCGCGAAAACACGATCTAGTGGAAACCTTATGGTACATTTAGTTATTTCTTACAAAGGATCTGTAGACCGATTTTGAAATGCCTGTTTTGGTATTTTGTCTACCGATTAACATCTTTCAAAGACCATTTTCGTACTTTGTTTGCTCTAACTTTGCTTCGTGCCCTTATTCCTTTATTTTTTCTCGTCGAGGTAAGAAGCCATGTACAAATTTATGATCCTTGTTGTTGGAAATAAGATCTTTAAGCAATTGAATTTAGTATCGTGTAAAAACACTTCAAGGGAAAGTGACTCGAACAGACAAAATTAAATCAGGTTTCAAAACAGTATGACGGAACTAATAGACCTTCTTCGAATATCTTATTTTAACTTGGTGTTTTCCAGAGTATGTCTCGCTAGATTGATCAAGTTATCAATCATCGAATTAAGTTTTTTTATTGGTAAATACCAGTAAGTTACCTACAAAGAAATACATTGACAGAAATTCCTTCAAAATGTGTTGCAAATTTTGTGATAATTGTAGGTTAAAATCAATTTTTCCGCCTCACAGTTCGGTTGGATTTCAAGTGTTTTCGCAAAAGCCTGTACAATCAAGACAATTTTTACATAATTTATTTATTATTTAATACTTATACCATCTCAAGTGGAGTGTTTCCTCATGAATTTGTATTGCAATTGAATTTGGTTATTTTTTTGCGGTGACCCCTAACTTTTTCAAGTGTCAAGTGTAGCCAACAAGATCCAACACTATGCAAATACTAAAAATTTCGCTGAGTTATCCACTTCATGCCTCCCCGATTAGTGGTACGTTCTATCAATTATTCGTTTCAGGTAAACAGGCCAGAAGTGCTTTAATCGGCTAATAACTGCACATTTAGAAACAGCAGTAGCATTCAAACGCGTACACCAATAATCCACCCATACACCTGAGTTGCATAAATCGTTCCGCATATAGCATGTGTGGAAATGTTTTGTAGTATATGTGGCCAAGATGGAATGAATTCGTGAAGAAATATTTGAAATTCCTGCAAATTGTTTGAGGAAAGCGGCATAAACAAATACCTACAATCTTCAAGCGGAATAGTCGCGCACGTGAAAGACGTTTTGATACGCTTTAAGCTTAAGTGAAACGGTTAACATGCGCCAAGAGTCGGTTAGCCAATGAGAGTTAGCTGGCAAGATAGGTAGGCTAGGCTGTCAGGTATGTGTAGCTATAGCTAGCCAGCATAACTGACTAGCGTTAATCAGTCAGCGGCTTTTTAAGATTCAGATGCAGCACCAACCTAAGAAGTTCCATGTCCATTCGATGTCTTGGCATGTTTTCTCGCCAAGGAAAGTGTGTTGCCCACGATATTGTGCTGCTATCAGCCTACTAAAATTTTGAAACTTTGCAATTCCTGCTCTTGATTCTACTGAATCTATACTTAGCAATCCTCATCTAGTTATTTGTGTAAGCAGAGGCAAGTCTGGCAATGCGTTTTATTTCTTTTCTTTTTCTTTAACTATTACTCGATTTTCATTTGTCTTCGGGAAACGCTTACGAATTCAATAGTGCCAATCGATTGATTTCATTTTTTGTGCCCGTAAGTGTGGAAGATCAGCTTCAAAGCTGTCTGGTCAACAGCTAAAGCAAATAGACGTGTGTTCATCAATAGAGTTAACTTCTTGCATTTGGAGGTCAAGACAAATACTCGAGTCACTCAGGTGGGAGTGGTGCTTGGTCCATGTCTTGTGAATGAATTGTAGAGACAAAAAATAACGCACAGCAGAACTAACCATCAATAGGAGATGTTGGGAATTCGTAAGGTAGAGTAGACAGATTTCATTGCTAGTAACGAAAAAGGCAAGTGGTATTTTCTCGTGGATGTACATACATGAGATACAAAAGTTAATATTTCTGCACTATTGTCCACATTGCAGGTGCATCGAAAAAATAGCAACGCATTATTTGAATCCATGTTAGAAACACGGCAAACTGTGTCACGCGAGTCACATTTCTATTATTAACCAAAAGAAACTCTACAATATCTGTATCAATGAGTTCGGGCTTGCCTAACTCTTCGCCGTGGTGATGGAATGTCAGAACAAATAGTTTCAAGTACGCAGTAGTGTTACTAATATTGAAAATAATATCGAAATCACGACTGTACTCCATTGCCAAGAGAAAAAATATCATATACTTCTTTTCACATTAAGTGGCACTGAAGTTTGCATCCATGCGACGAAAGTATATCCTGCCATTTTATAAACTGACAAACAGAAATATATGTTGCCTTTTAGTGTTATCTCAAAAATATTTAAGTAGTTCAACAAGTGATTAAAGATTTGATAATTAAAGTTCTCAGTTTGCAAGGATTAGAAACGAAAACACGAAAGGATTATGAAAAAATCAAAAATAAAGAACTTGAATCGGAAAAACAAATGGACAAGTCCTCCAAGCTGACGTGATTAGAGCGCCTGTGTTTAAATTTTAAATTGTACAGCAATATGAATTAATTCCTCTGGCTGGCTGGTTAAAAAAGAAATCACGAAAAATAATAAAAAAAAAAAAACATAAGAGGATGCATAAAAAGCACCTCTTTGGACCACCACATATTCAACTAGATCGACCACTTTCATTCATACCTCTTCGGGATGGTAATTCAGCATTTTTGATTCGCTTTGCGAGGAAAGAACTGGAAACTGGTCTTCTTTTTTAAGGTTTTTGAGTTTCTTCAAAATATTTGACTGAAATAGAACAGGTGCTACAGGATTGATGAAAAAGTGTATTATGCTTTATTCGCAAAAAGAGAAAAACCATACTATGACTACTTTGTCTGCCTGACGAAATCTTAATAAAACAATTCGAAGTTATGATAAATGTTAATTATTATATGACGTTTGGTGAATGCTGATGAGGTTGAGGTGGACAATTTTGACAATTGACCATTTGCGAAGGAGCAGGTGCTCGAAAAAACGTATCGCAATTTGTTCGTTATTTTTGATTTTTTTTTTGGATAGTTAGAAGGAATTAATTAATTAATTTAAAATTATTTACTATCTATTCGTTTTTCCTATCTATTATTTACTATCTATTAGTTCGGTCCGATCATCGACAAAAATCAGAAACTAATCAAAATTGCGTTTGCTGCTTTTGCAACAATGCTAACTTGGCTCGAGATCCCATCCATCCCCCGACTCGTGTATTTTGAACTCAGCAGTGAAAGTAAACACAAAAAAAAACACAAAGAAACAAACAGAAACCCACCCAATCTCAAAACAAATCCGAGTGATTAGGTCACACTTCTGTTGATCTTGGAACGAGGAGAAGAAGAACACTGCTCTACATTATGGACTATATAGATGGTATTAACATTTCTAAGGAGCTTTTCATCTGCAATACAAAAATCCTTTAAGCAAACGAAATTTTTCTACAAATTAATAGCAATAAAACCAATTATTGAATATTAACTTGAAGAAAAAACACGTAAGCGAATTGTATCAATCAATCGACGGTATAGACGGCGCCAAAACGAAGCTCATACCGAACAAACTATTTGTCGGAAGGATCGAAAGGCTAATTTGGAAAGGGCCGGAGTGTTCTCAAATTCAGTGTTTCAGTCCTGAAATCAGAGAACGCGATAAAAATATGGAGAACGTTGAAAGGAAGATGTTGGCATGTTGGAGACCCTGGTCCGAGATGGGCAGTTCAAACCCGGTGATGATCACGATGTGAAAAAAAAAATCAAAAAAAAAAAATTAAAAATAAATAGTAAAATTATTTGAATTGTATAGCATATATTAAAAAATAGCAAAGAAAATTAATTAAAAAATGGAAAATGATAACAAAACTACGATAATTCAACATGTCAAAAAATAAATCGAAATTTACTGCTTTAGAAAAATAAAAATTTATCACAATAAATCTTAACTTCGGCAGTAATTTCAAAACTGAGAAGAAGAATGTTTTCGATTATGTCATCAGTAAAAGTAGTCTCATAAAAGCCTTAAAAATAGAGAACTTGATAGAACGTCACTTCAAATGAAACATAAGATCTCAAAAATATTTATTGTAGTTGTCTTTTTGCAATTGCCGCTATTTATGTTAAATGATCGATATAAGGATTTATTCTAGCCCAATGGTACAATTCGAGCTCCTTCCAAAGTATTCAATACGAAATTAATTCGCAATATCAGTGGCGGGTATCAAAGTAGACTTGCAGCCGGAAAATGGTTAACTCTTTCATAGTATCTTCGTCGTGATGTCAGTCTAGAATATCCAAAAAATATCATTTTTGACCTAAATTATCGAGACAATTAGCGCAGATATGCTATATACTGGTTGTTTATGTAGGTATCGTAAATATGCAATGGATTGAAAAAATCTTTGCATGTCCTTTTGTATGTTAAAATAGTACTGATTAATGCTGGACTATCACCGATTATTCTGACCTCGGAACGGGTCTGTCACCGACATGAAGAAAGTGACGGGGAAGTACGGTACGTTTCGATGACAAAAAATAAAACCATTCCCGTCGGTGGAGAACATATCAGCGAAACTTTTACTAAGGTAAATAGTGTCGCGAATAGCTGTCAGTCTCCAGCGTTTTTTTTTTCAGTTAAGCATGAAATATACAATCAAACACTTTCGGAAAACTGTCCTAGACTTAAAGCAGTTCTGGAAGCTTTTTTAAGGACGCCGTTTAACTGTCTGTATTGGGTTATGTTAAAATCCTTTTGTGACACATCCAACGTATGGTTAGAGGCTTTCCCGCTTGAACAAACACACACACTATTCATGGGATTCATCACCATTCGTGAAAAAGAGTGTGTCAAAATATGAAAAGTCAGCTATATCCAAAGGGGCAAAGTACTAAAAACTTGATAAAATGACTGTGAAGTGAGCTGCTTAACAGTATAATGTTATTGTGTGTAATTTCTGAAACTAAGAAAGTATGGCGCCATTGTAAAACATCAAAGAAAACCGAGGAATTGATCATAGAAATCAGAGAGCACTAAATCTTTGAAGATATTGGACGTAAATGGAAGTCAAAAAAAAGCCAAACTATCCCTGTTCCAAAGAAAAGAAGAAGACTGCGAAAATCTAACGAAATGTAGAATATTTGCAATTTATAATTTGCAATTCATGCAATTTGCAACTCATAAAATTACATAAATTTGATTCACCGAACTGACAGATGAATTGTCCTAAAATCGAAAAAAGACCCGGAAATCAAAAGTAGTGGCAGAAAAAAAGATCCGCAAATTAAAGTAGCGATAAAAACAGAAAAAATAAATACTTAGATTGATCGAAGACGTTTGCGAATGCAAGGACTTTCGGCTAGAAGAGCTGCACGAAAACCATACAACGTGCAACAAACACGAGGAAATCGTTGGAATTCGCCTGGACACATATTGATTGGACTGCAGAGCAATGGAGCAATGACTTGTGGTCAGATGAGTCCATGTTTAATTTAAGAGATAGTGATGGCATAAGATACGTTCGACATCTCAATAGTTCTCGATATCATCCAAAATACACAGTAGCAACTATTAAATACCATGGATATACAATGATATACATATATTAATATTGTCCTATGGAATGCACTTTCATACGCAGGCATAGATGCATTATTTTGGACTAAGGAAGATAAATCAAAAATTCTAAAAAAATAAATTTTTAAATATTATGTTTCTAACAAATATGCAAACAAAATATATTGATAACGATCCTAAACACACAGCAAGCTCAGTTAAGCGGTGGCTACCCGATTATAATTATCAAATGATGTATTGTGTATCGCAATCTCCCGACCAGAATCCCATTGAGCATTTGTTGGAAGAGGTAAAGTGTCAAATAAAAAGAAAAATATTAGAAAGAAGGAAGATTTTTTTGGAAAATATAAGATACGAGTAGAATGACACACCAATAGGGAAAGTGAAAAATCTTGTTGAATATATGCCAGATCGATTCAAAGCTGTTATCGAACCAAAAGGAACAGCAACAAAGTATTAAGTTAAGGAACTTATAGTTCAAAAAAACATTGTTTAATAAGATTAATTATTGCACTCTTAATGCACGTAAATAAAGGTTTTCAGAATTTCACCCGCTTATATATACCTGATTTTTTATAGGTTGCCGCGCTCATTGCATTTGTGGTGCTGAATCGAAGAATAAATATTTATCTTTCTAGAAGCGGAAAAATCCCAAGTTTCCCGATTTTGTTCACTGCTGTATGTTCAAAATATCAAGATTGTGATGTTGACTAGTTTAGAATTATTTAGGAAATTTGAAAATTTAGCTGGAAAATTCATGGCCTTTGTAATGATCCGAACTCAGTCATCCAGAGTCAGATTTTTATTTCAGTGGTTCCTTATGCTATGTAAATGTTATTCGCTTCAGATTGTAGGGTAGACTTTGAATTAGTTTCATAGATTTCATAGATTCATTAAAGGTGTTGATTCTCTCTTATCACTGAGCTAGTAAGTGTTTAATCTTTTTCTTAGTAAAGCCAAGAAAAGACAATCATAAAGACAATCCTGAACAGAAAGACATCAGTGAAACGAATTAAGGAAACTCCATGCATCAGATAACACAAGTCCTTACATCCAAGTTCTCAGTCTATTAGGAAATTTAAAATCCTCTATCTTTAAATTCTTATGAAAATATAATTAAGGGGTTATACCTATGTGAATTTTTTTTTTCGATGTTTTTTTATTGGCTAAAAGTATGCTAACGCATTCCTAGAATTGAAATCAAAAAGGTCCAAATACTAATATACTTCAGAAAATTTTTGAGAATCAATTTTCTGAAGCAACTCCAATGTTCGAAAAACGTAAAATTTGCTCGGTTTATACTATATAGTAATTAATATACACTGTATAGGGCACGTTCCTTCGTAAACGACGCTAGGAGAGCTTCTGTGTACTCGATCAACTACACACTGCATTTGAGGTTAAAGTACTAAAGTAAATCGTTCAATGCAGTCGCGTGGTCCATCGCGCCGAAACATGTGCCGAGCGGCAAGGCGGTGCTCGATATCGCGACGGATATCGCAGTTATCTTATTTAATGATGGACTGTCGGGCCTTCTCTCCATCTAGGACTCATTAGGATTGACTGCAGGACCTAATTTTTACAATTCCTGCTTAGAAACAGACGCCGAGCGAATAAAGGCTGCTGAACGCTCAATTTCCGACGTTGTAAAAGAGGCGAGACGCGGCCTTTTAGCATCAAGAAAGGACGAGGAGGAGAAATTCACGGTCTTGGAAGGCCAACTGTATGGTGCTGGGATAGCAGAGTAAAGGTAAAAAAAATTTGTATATAGTAAAATTTTGAAAATTCACAACTTTATAAGGTTTTGAAACTTTAAACGCATTTTTCTCGAAAGTGTATTTTTGAAATTTGCCGGAAACGAAACTCAATTTTCATCGGATTGACTTGCCGTTATAACTGTAGTTTTTTTATATGATTATATACTGAAGTACACACGACTTTAACGATTGGTTTTGTTTTAAAAAAAAAAGTTATAAACAATTGAAGTCATTTTTTGGGTCGAAAATGCAATTTTTTTTTTGTTAAATTGTCGCCATTTTGCGAAAAATCGATATTTTATTGTTCCAGATGCAGATTGGGCTGAGAAACTTGTCCGGCCGCGGAACGTCTTTTGTAAATACTAGTGGCTTTGACGTGCACTACAGCCGCCATTTTGTATTGAATTTAAAATAAAAAATTTTTTTTGCACTCCCGAAAAGTTGCCCTTTATATTGATATATTATTTATAAAAGCTCTTTTCCAAAATCCTTGAAAAAAAATCCTGAAAAAAGGCTTGTTTTTTAGCCTTCACATAGGTATAACCCCTTAAGCTCGATTCTGTATTAGATACGGTCTCTCTTATTGACTTGATATTATTCCAATTAGCGGAATAATTTCGGTGACTTGGGGCATTTGTCAAATGAAGATGGAGCAACCACGGTTTGTGTAACCACAATATTTGCTTTACTTGTTACTCATTTTCATGCATCTATGACAAGAAAAGAGGCTTTTCAAAAAAAAAAAAAAAAATTGCAACATTACAAACGCAACGGTCATCAATTTTTCCACTTCTGAATATTTGAATGTGACTCAATATTTGGGTTTTATTCGCATATTTGAATTGTCTGCACTCTGCTAGGTTTTCAATTTAGTTCAATCATCTAATAGCAGAAATACTGAAAAAATTTGACAGCAAAATTTGACAAACAAAAATGGAGCAATAATAGTTGCAATATTGAACCTCAATTGTATTAGCCACTTCATCTTTTAAATTAAAACAAGCATGGATACATTTGGTCTTCTGCCCAGAACAAGGACGCTATCTCAAAATATTCGGAAACGTATCTAAGGTAAAACGTATCTAATCGTAAATAAATCAGTGGAAGTACAAGAAAGTTATTGTTCAGAGTAACCAAAAAATGGAAATCACAAATAGCTAAATCTATATTTTTTAAAACAAATTTTGTTAAATATGCGTTCATATTGATGGCATTAGTCGTGTAACCATTCCATTTCCCTCATAACCTCATACCGTTTGATAATCACTCTATCACATATATAATATTTGAGAACACTGTGATTCCTTTGATTTCCTATGATAAGCTAGTGAAGATGACATAGTAACACTTTTAATAAAGTTGAGCTAAATTTAGCCTTTCCATTTAATCCTCCTTCAGCTTTGAGATATGTTTTGTGTCGAATGAATAATGAAAACTTGAAGGTATTACAAGGGATACTACCTACAATAGTTAACAAGCAAGGCTATATTCCACTGCCAACCATCAGAAGAGGACCAGAATGGATGAGAAAAGGTAAAAATAAATGCTTTCCTCGAAATGTCTGATTGAAATGATATTAATCAGTGTACAAGGACTTAACCTTTCAGCGCTTAAGTAATCAAAAAATATCAGGTTTCCACTGTGAAGGTAAATTATCGCTTATGCGGAGGAATATGGAAGCTCTTACTCGGAAAAACAAGAAACAGAGCCAGGAGCTTAAGAAAAATAAATAAAAACTCAAATAAATTTATCCTAACTTGAAAAGCAATTAAAATGGACAGTAACAAGTAGCGAATTCTCGTATTACAGCTTTTGCCAAACATTAAAGGAGAACATCATCGCAATCCATCCAATGGATAAGTTGCGAATAAGGCTCACTGGACGACCTTTTCAAAATCTTTTAGACATACTTTCAGAGCCTTTCATATAAATCGTTGGTAACCATGAAATGCAGAACACAATTGTTGAACCCGTTGAGAGTGTTGAGATACTACTCAAACCACCAATTAAAGACGTATTGTATTTCGCCTGTAGCGAACGTTACCTAAACGGCTATTAATCATGAGTACCACAAACATACTACACGCTTAATGTAAGCTGTTGTGACATATCCCATAACCACATAATGAATATAAAAGTAAAGATAACGATAAAACATGAGTTTTATTGAAGGAGACTAAAGGGGTAAAGGGGCAAGAATTAAAGGGGAAATCGAATCAACTGGAAACTAGGAAAGTAAACAGTTTATTTTCTATCCTTGTAGGTGAAAATGCGAGAAGTAACCAATTTTTTTCTAATTAATATGTGATACAACTGCCAGAATAAATGAAACAGAGATGCAGCATAGTCTAAAAATTTTTTTTAAACTCAAAACATACGCGGGAACGATGTGTCTGAGATCTGCAACGTAAGGACACATTGGAAAATATATCGTTGTTCTAAACAATTTAAAATGCACCAATTTCAGAGAAATGACTTTATAATATTGTGTGCACTATCGAATGTTTTTATTTAATTTATTATAAAAATTATAAAAGAATAATCAAAACTATAAACCTTACTTTGTTGCGTTTTAACAAGATTGAACTTCATCATTAAATTTTCTACTTACTATTCGCATGCATCAAATTTATACTTCCAACTATTGAAGTTGACTTACCTGGAAAAACAAACAGAAAAATATTTTTAAATTAAAAAATATGATTTTTTTTTACTGATAGATAATAGAGCGAATATTGCTAGATTTATTTGAGGATACTTTAAAAATAAATAATTAATCAAAGGTTTAGCTGCTGGTGCTTTTCTTCTTCCCTTCTCTATCTTTACTACTAAGTCTTTATAGCTTATAAATAAGTAAATTACATAAAATTAAAATGATATTATAAATGCGTCAAACATTTCTAATATCATTTTAATTTTATGTAATTAAATGATATTATAAATGTCATTTATAATATAAATGACAACAGAGGCAAAACACTTAAAAACTGTCTGCCTTTATTATGAATATAAATCAGGAGTTGTCGTGCACCGAATGTCCTAAAAATTTATCTAGATTTAAATAATATAGACGCTTAGTCCTCCTTTTCGTCTTTTTTGGATTTCATCATTTGGATTTCTGTGTTTGAGTTGGAAAGTATACAAATCAGTCAGTTTCATGGGTTTTTCCGAGAATCTAAAGAGCACTCGAAGAAAGTATTTCAAATAGCCCAAACGATGTTTTCCAAATTCCGAAAAAAATGTCGAAAATACCTTGTCAAATTTTTTGGTCAAAAATGTGTTGAGTGCTATAGCCTGACTTGGAATCTTGAACTATTCTCAAATGAGAAGAGAAACTTGCATAACTAGCGATAAATCAGAATGTATGAACATCTATATCGATAGAATGCATAAACATCACTCTAGAAGAAATCACAAATTGTATTCCTAATAGTTTTTTATTTTTCAAATTTTTATTTTTGAGTCAACTATAGTTGACAACCTTTAGCCGCCCAAAAACGACGCCTTTACACGTGACTAATATCATCGGTCAAAAGATGCCACTTACGCTGATTTTGACTAAGATTTTTTAATTTAAAAGAAAAATAAAAAAAAATGTTGGGTAGACAGCTAGAACGGGCCTTTGGTTCTCAGAAGCAAAATGCACCCAATCCTTTCTTTTCGCAGATCATAGTAATCAGTTTGCAACCAAGCAACAGACAAGCAACGACCAGTTGTTTCAAACCCTGGGTGCCATTTAATCCTTCCTTGGGCATTCTTCCTGGAGATTATTTTTGTGATCTCCATTGTCAGAGTATTCGTATTCAGCCTTCGTCTTTATATGGGTCATGTGATTAATTTTAGTTTCATTAACATCCTGACTAACGTTCGTAGATTTTAGTACTAAAACTTATGAAAATTTCTTCGCATCTAGAATCGTTCCGTGACATTGTGTAATCTGGCGATTTTGAACCGTAGTGTGATTGTCAACTCTAATTCTTTTTACAATGCTTCAGGGCTTTAATGCTGCCCTACGCAAAATCTACACAAAACGAAGTTTCAGGCCCGGTTTCAATCCTGCATTAGCCTTGCCTTGTTTCACAAAGCGAAACAAAAGAGCAATCTACAAGCTTAGCTGGTCAACACGCATTAGGAGTAGATTCAATGAAAGTGTAACTAGCTAGTAGTCTAACTGTCAAAACGCTGTTGGGATAAATTCTCTGGAAGGATAAAGGATCGACATAGAATGACAGGAGCGACTGCAAGGATAAGGGAGCCCTTTGCTCAACAAAGGAAGAACAAACAATTCGTATGGAACGAAAGGAAGAGCAAAATGATATTTTTTAACAGACCGCAACCCCCGGTTCAACATGTGACATTCAAACCAAAAAAAGCGTGCAATTCTTTTTTCTAGACTGTTCAAGCCTCATTCTCAAATGCTTCAAATGACTAGTGCGGAATAAAGCAGCACAGCATGCACCTGATGACCATGGAACAAATGTTCCAAGGGTGCTAAGGTCTTCAGGCATACAGGATGCAACATATGCAAAGACTAAACCATATGCGATGAGCTAAGGACCAATGCGGGCCGATGCTGAGTATCGCACGTGAGCTCCACCAACACTATATTAACAAAGAAGTGGATGGCGTTCACCGTTTTGGCGTGGGGTAGGCGAAACTCAAAGATGTTTGAAGCTTGCATTGTGCATAACGGCCTCGATTTTTGCCCACCTTTTCGATTTTTTTTGGTGTCTAATTTTGCTAAATTATTTGTAATTTCGTTTTATAATTTTGATTTTAAAGACATTCGCCTAGTTTTCCTCTTCTCTAAATCATCGGCAAATTTGAAAAATTGAAATATACAAACTTCGGACACCTCCTGAAGACAAGCATTATTTTTAGATGATATTCGTTTTGACACTGCCATTTGCTTTTTATAATATGGCTTCTATGTTTGATTTTGAAGTATTCTTTAAAGACACAAAATATCGCGTCAATTCTGTAAATTTTAAACTAAATTTATTTCCTCTCTTATGTTTCTTACGTTTCTTCTCTTACGTTTTACGCCATCGGTTGGTAGCTGTTTCTCGGCTCCTATTTCAAATATTTGATGGTAAAGAGGTTGTACAATTTCCTTGACCTCCGGCGAAGAAATTCCGCAGGTATTTCATGGTCCAAAAATTTGTATGCTGTTTGGAGGCATATATTGTACTAAACTTAATGTTCGCAGTTTGACTTATGCACACTTTCTGTGTGTTGAAATGGTCTCACTCCCGTTCATGGTTGCCAAAGTATGAACCACGTTAAAGTTGAGTAGTTTTTCAATTTGGTTTTCCTAATTCTTAGGTTCAATCGGGATTTATAGTAACCTCTTACTTATTTAATTGACCCTACACTTATCTGACTCCGTCTGTCGTTAGATTCTTGACACTTGCATGGTTCGTCCGATCCGTTTTTGATTGGGTTGAGTATTTGTTTTACTGACCACACTATGACATTCTCTACATAGCCAAGTTGTACTTTCTCCTTGGGTGTGAGTTCTCTTTGCGGATCCGTCACGACAGTCCCAAGCTCTTGTAAAGTGAGATGGGAAGAGAGTGAGCTTGTTGTTCCAATTAGGTTGAAATGAAGCTAAATAGGGTAACCTAAAGGTATGTTTGAATGCGAATTGAAACGTTGTGCCGCCTGGTGATCGTTCGGTAGTCCGTGCAATGTGAGCACGTTTGGACTGATAACAAACGAACTGAAGAACTGATTTATTTTGCATATTATGAAAAAATAAATAACCAAAGTAATGGAGAATGAAGATAAATAAAGCTTGATATTGTAGATTGCAGTTGGGAACGACAGACTGAAGTGCGAACCTATGAAGTCGCCAATGAGGGTTCTAAAAAGCCCAGAATAAGGGGCGTACTGAGGGGAAGATGAAGGATGCCAGACCGCGAGTTTTTTTTAACGAAGACTGAAGAACTGTTGAGCCGAGAACTGAAGACATGAAGAAATATGACAACGGAAGGCATGTAGAACTGAACATGGCATTTAGGAAAGACTGATCGAAATGAGTACTCCTGAAGTCGCCAATGAGGGTTCTAAAACGCTGAGAACCAGGTGCGTACGTTGCAATTCATGTTGTGACGAATGTGATTCCGCACCCTTCAGACTTTTGCTGTAGGACTGTGGGTGACGGAAGGGGGCTGATAAGTCTTACATACGGATTAGTCTCTATAGTCTTTTGAGGAGCCGTTTTCAGAGATCGTCAAAACTCTAAATTTTGAGGAAGGGCGATCAGTCCGTGACCCTAGAGCAAAAACTGAGAGTTTTTTCGGACTGTAGAAAAGCTGATCAGAGGGAAACGCAGTTTGTGGGTTAGGCCCATGACACGTTACTATCAGCCTCCCACACGGTCTTTCCTGGCTGAAGCGTGGAAGTTGTTTTTTCGAAGGCATAACAATATGTTGAGCAATCAGTGGTGTTCATGAATACATCGCATCTTCTTACCGCAACTTTTTCTTGCCTGTGGGAGTGTTTTGCAGTGATTTTCTGACGATGATATTAATGTAGGGTTCTCCGAGGTAATCTTCCTTGGGTAGAATCTAGACGGTTATTTTATTTCATGATCCCTTAACATATAGCGTTTTTATAGTAAAATTATATTTTTTTCGAGAGTTTAAATTTTGTTTAAAATCATGGCCCGATGGACATAAGGTACAATATAATTACTTATTTGCGTTACCGATTTTTATTTTAATAGAAAAAAAATAAAGATCAATATCACAAATAAGTATTATACACATAAACTTAGAGAATTTGAATCAAGAAGATTAGATATTTCAATGCTGCCAACAAGTTTCTTAATGATTCAATCGTTGTTCTTTAACTTGAATTAAACCGACAACTTTATGACAAAACGCTGCCGTGTGTATCGATAATCTTATCAATACACATGACATAATACTATAGTAGTAATTAATCTATAATAACTTTTCAATGTTGCACAATGAGTCATAAGCAAGTTAATATTTAGACCGCGCCGTTAAGTGGACCGAGAATGACCAATGAAAAATCATCAAAAATTCATAATCTCGCGTTTGAACGCACATCACGCCATTTTTCAACATTGTGCAAATTTTCATAATTTTTTCTTCGTCATTCTCTGCTTTTTTCTTCTGCTTCTTCTTTCCATCTTCCTCGATCTTTCGACAAGAAAAGCCAAGAAACACTTTCTTTTTTTTCTGAATTTCATCCCGTATATGTTCAATGTTTTCACCATACGATAATACTTTAGTGCTGATTATATAAAATGTTGAATTGAATACGACTCTAGTAAAACGGCTAAATAAATATTTAAGGAAGATGTTTAATAATTCCATTAAATAATGTTTTTTTTCCTCTCGTTTCCCTCTTCATTTAAATGATTACCTATGAAATATACACGATTGGATGATGGATAGTTTGAGATAAATTCATTTTTCATAAATTGATCTTCCGCTTTGAAGACTTTGTCTTGCAGCACAAATCACCATTATTTCAGCAAGACGGCTCTTTGTGTGCGTTTTTTATATATTTTAATTGGATTTTAGCGTTTCCAGGCGTTACTCAAGACTAATTGGGGCATAATACACACTGTCTAATCTAAACCCGCATGCACATACAAATTGAGTTCAACAGCGTAACTGATTTTTGCTTAATTTGGATGATTTTTAATTGTGGGCCATAAATTAAACGGAAATTTTCATTCACAAATACGCTAGTATGATGACTTTTACGTAATAGTCAGCTCAGCTTACTACCGGGTTTGTAGGAAAACAAGGAAGCACATATGCAAGAAATATATGAAGCATATCCGACGACAACGCAAGTTACAGCAACGAATTTCTTCTCCACCACTTCCGCAAAGAACCTCAGCCATCGACTTGCATACAAATGCTGACGGGCTAAACCAAGCTTTTCCGAAGCCAACTACTATCCGTGAACAGAATTCAATATTTGAAATATTATAATATATGTGTATCTGTTTTTCTAAGCAAGGTTTTTTGACACCCACTTGTTTTGTTGCAGTGATGATCCCTCAGGACTTCGTCCGCGCTAGAAACACTTTTAATTTTACTTAGGTTAACTCACTCAGCTGACACCATCACTCAATTCTGATCGAATCTAGGAAGCAGCGACTACTAAAGAACTTGGCGAATTCGCGCTTCCAAATAAAATATATTCGACTCGAATAGATCATGACCTAAAAATCGTTAACCATCAGAATATTTTGTATGTAACCTTTTTAACAACTCAGCCAATTTCCATATGTTGAATCCAAACACATGTTAATTATTGACAAGTAGGCATAAAAAAGACGTTTCAATTTTGGGTTAACAAAAGTCTTCCGTATATAAGTTTTCACCGAATACGCTGACTCGGTGATTTTCTTTTTCCCCCCATTGCATTCCATTAATTTACGGCGGTGCTTCTGCATAGGGCATGGTCTTTTTTTTTACAAGCCAGCTTATAAACACGTTAAAAAATTTCAATTAGTAAACAAATACTGCGATTAAGCAAAGTGAAAACGAATCCACCACTCGTCTCCTCAATATAATTACATTTTTTTACATGCTTGTAACGACTGTAGTAGTGTCGTTACATGTTAATTTGAATTCATTCCTAGCTGTGACCCGAAGGGTCGCGTAAAACGAGCGTTTGAATGTAAAGGTCAATTACTTCTATTGATTTTTTAAGCCAAGTACCTTTAATTATAGCAAGCTTTTAGAAAGAGACATTATTCAAGCAAGTAGCAAAGAAATGGAATGTGGTCAACGCCATTTAGTGGAGACGCGTCGAATGATTGATGCAAATGTTGTGAAAATTTATACAGGGGCCCGTGACAGCACACGAATAATGAAAGAAAATCATGTGTTTTCTTCGGGCAACATATTTTATTCAATAATTATTGACAAACGTTACTTGTAATTGGAATGAATAACAATTAGATGGGTTTGTTCAATGCAAATGTTTAAGGCACAAACCTTTTGTAAACGCTTAATTGCATGAAGCATAGGTGAACATTTCGTGCAGGGTCCAAGGAATTGTTTTTTATGCATGATGCACTATTCAGTTTTGAAGCTTCAAGCTGAATGACCCGAACAATTAACCGCATTTTCAGAATGAATATTCGCACACAAAAGCTCGTAAATCCCGATTTATTATCCATTCTAGCATGACCAACAATAAAACGGAGGGATCTTACTTTTAAGCTCAGTTCAACAGAGACACGTGTTAGCGCAAAATTTTTTCTGTATCCAAAACGATCTTCAAAACAACAAAAAATGAAGGCAAGGGTGAGCAGTTCCATTGGCTACCCTTACTTCAAAACCAACATGTTGAAGTTTCTTTAAGAATTAATTGATGATGCGCGATATTAACGACAAGCTTCGTCTTTCATCTGAAAAAGTCAAACATTAAAGTAATTGACTAAATAATATCGGCAAATCAGCGACAACGTCGACAAGATCCGACAGATTCCTTGATTAAATTTTCAAAAAAATACATGTGCAATTTCGACCTATCTGGCAACCTCAACACGTTGAGAAGACACTACATATTTTAGTAGGTGAATTGGAATGCCTCCATCTTTATTGGTTTATCTACGGATAAAAACAAACCGACTACCTTCTACCTTCGCACTCTCCTTCTTGAACAAGCTAAGAGAATCGAAATAAAAGCTTTGAAATCGAAGTAGCGGTAGGTTTTGATGTTTCTAATCAATATGACAAGGTAGAGCCAGTGATTAAAAAAATTGCTTTTGATTGATCCAAAATACCAACAGTTTACTCAAAATGGATACTAAAATTATACAGTAATCAAGTCCTGCGCCTTCGAAAATTAGAACACGCCAATTTGGACTGTTTTAGCTCATAGAGATGTGATTGGTCTTTTGTTGTTCAAAATTTACATATAATTTTCATATAATTTACATATAATTTTCAATTTTCATATAATTTGCAGCTGATCTTCCTCTTACGAAGCAAGCTCAACATCTTCCTTGATTTTGACCACTTGACATCCTGTCAGCAATTACGTTCTCAAAAACCAAATGACGGCCCTGTATTATTAACGTCAGCAACTTCACAACTTACCGGGGAAACAGCATAAAATATTTGGATTGGATCTTTTTTTAGTAAAATTATAATATTTTTTCAGGATACTATCAGTACTTCCTAATTGAAATGCCATGCAGACCAACGATTTTCTATCGAAGTCGACTTTATACCTATAATCTGATAAAAGGATGGGTCATTGATTACAATATTATGATTTTCATTCATGGTCCTGAATTCATGCTCAGTCAAAGCAAAAATTGTTAGTAATATCTGGCCCTGCCACCGATCGCAACCAACATATACGCTTTTGAAATTGCCGCAAAATCACAAAAAAAAGATATAACTGTAAATAAGCTTTGGAAACTTCTGCATAATCTGAACATTAAACACACCTATCATCTCAAAATCATATAAAAACTCAGCTAAATAGTATATTTGTACAATAGGTCTAGATGAATAACAAGGGTTTTTGCCGATAAACTACTAAATATCCAAATGTCATGAGTCTGACAGGTAGAAACCTAGGTGATCTTATTAGTATATTTTAGTTAAATATCGAAGATCTAAAGAAGCAAAAAAAAACTAAGCTTACTAAACTAATGCAGCCAAAAGTCTAGTTGGTACATGGATAGCGTATAAATATCACAAATGGAACCAATCCTTTTCGTCTAATCTCAGAGACTTTGTAATGGTGTGAATGTGGAACTTAATAACATTATAACGGTAATTAGATGTTTCCGAAAAGGTGTCCAGGGAAATACTTTTTAAGAATAAATTTTTAATACATTTACAATAATACATTTTGATAATATTTGAATAATACATTTTTACATTTAATACATTTTGGGAAATACATTTTTCCCAAAAATGGTTCCAATTCAACAATGCCAGCTTCATAAAAAAATGCAAATAGATACCCTAATTGTTTCGTCTCTATTTCTCGGTTTTTTCAACAGATGCAACTAGTGGTAAGTAAGCTACAAAATTAAGTGACATTTTATTCTACTGTCATTATAGACCCAGAACTCAACCGTCAATAAAGTGTTGTATGAAACTGTATAAATTTGTCACCTAACGTACCCAAAAAAAACCTCGTACCTAAAAAAGAATAATAACTGCAGCCATTACTTTTTATTTCGTTAAAATAGTATGGACGTCGAAAATCATCGTTTTCATCCATCCAGTGTACAAGCCTGTCAGACACGATTTTGAAAGTTTTGATTTGCGTCAAAACCTGTGAAACACGGTTGTGCCATTTCAATGCTAAACTTTTATATCGAATTGTGACAGGTGATGAGTGGATTTATTTCGAAAATCCAAAACGTGGTTCTCGACTTATTGTCCGAGGCTAGATCACGTCGGAAAGAGAGACATGTGCGGTATTATAATTTTATCTCAGTGAAACAGTCAATAATCATCGATAAAATAAGCAAATGGTCTGTTTGATCGAAGAATGTCAGAAAGGGTCTGAAAACACGGCAAAGTGATTTTGTTGCAGGATAAAGAGCAAAAGGAGAGAAAGACGCATTGATACCGCGTTAATATAAATCGAACCCATCGTACTTTCCCGACCAGTCTTGGTCTTACTTTTACCAATTCGCGTCAACAGAAGACGCACTTATCGGCACGTATTAAATTTTGAAGAATCCCAAAAATTGCTCAATTTATGGTTTGGCTTAAAATTAAAAATATTTTTGAATATTATAGCGTTTTCTCTAAAGATTATTATAGAATAATTTTTCTATGGAAGTTATATTTGGCAAGTGTCCTCCACCATCACACACCACACATATTGGCCATTTTTAATGCATTTTTCATTACCTTTCGATGCATTCCTGGTGTGATTTTTGCACTTTCTTGGTATCTGATGCCTCAAGTTATGCGAGAATATCACAAGTATCACATAACCCTACAAGGAAAAGTCTTTTACGGTCCAATATTTTACAAGGATTATTGGTTTCAATAAGTCTTTAGTATGTTTAATATGTTGAGTTTTTCAGTCAATTCATTTATCTAAAACTTTAACCTTTTCATTGCCCGACATCTCCTTCCATTCAAAGACACTGTTGTACAGTTTTCATTTTCAAAAGAGTATGACTCTTTCTGGGCGTATATTGATTGTAAAAGCTTCTCAAAAATTATTTGTGGATTTTTAAGGCCCCAATATCGAGTATTTTTCGAGTATAACAATTCCAGAAAGCGTTCAACACGTTCCAGCAGTCAAAGTCTAAAAAATCAGGTTCACCAATCAGTCAGGATTTTTTCATGTTCCTTCTGTATTGAATCCAAAGTGACCTAATTTCTGGCTTCAATTTTTGGCACAATTGACATTTTTATGGAGCTAAATTTACCAAAAAGTGACTGGACAACGATATGATGTGCTTAGGTTTGGACCAACATTAGCCCTTAGGGTTTCAATAACATCTTCACTTTGGCACAGAAGCACTTTAATCATGGCTATGACATTGCCAAAGAAGCATTTTTCGTATTTCGACTATGATATTTAGCTGAATAACCAAATTGAATATTGAATTCAATATCCAAATATCCTGAATATCCAAATTTTTTTCCGGTGTGTACTGTTCAATGGTAAAATATGTATTGAATTGACGTTTCCAACGCATGGTGACACATGTCGAACAGACAAATGACTGTCAACGGGTGCTCAAAAAAAATTTTCCTCCATAATGAATTTTTCCTGTAGGCAAACTTTACACTATCTTTGATGTACGTTATATTAAGCACGAAATAAATAATATAAGTATCAAATAAGTAATTTTTTTTCTTATGACTGCTTCATATTTTTCGATTTATTTATAGAATTATATTTTTTAGGGTTACTGCAAAAATGTTCAAGGTTGATTTGCAAGAGAACGAGGTGATAGGGAAAGAGTTTTGTCTTTCTGCACTTCTCTCAAACTCTTGAATTAAAAGTGCCACTCTATGTTCTTCATTAAGGAATGTTTCTACACAAAGTTGTTAGAATGTTTTGCATCCTCAAATATTATAGTTTCATTTCATAACTTTTAAATAAGACAGTCTTAGCGCTTGTTTTAATCAAAACTATAGGTGACACTGACAGTTCCTCTTATTGTCCTTCGAAACTCGATAGGAAGGCGTAAAATATCAGGATCATAAGGTTGACATTTGTAACAATTACCCATCTTAAAAACCATTTCCCACATAAATGTTTAATGTGTTATGATTAACTGTTTGTTCATATGTTACTCGTGTTAAAATCTGGCAACAACACTTTCCCGTTGATATACAGTTACATTTAAGATGTAATCCGAAATGATGCAACAATTTCAGGTGAAATGTGCGAATCACGCAGACAACTTGCTATAGTTTTGTGTAAACAAAAATAGTAAGTGGTATGTCAGTTGCGTTAGTTAGAGACCAATGTGTTACCACATTTGTAACTTGCTCTTACAATCCAAAGAAAGCAATTTCAATTTGAAGATTTTCAACAAATAAGGCAAGAATGAGAATTGAATGCCTACAAAAATTATCAATGGGTCGCGAAAATTATAAAAAAAAAGAGTGTGGCATTGAATTTCAGCATGAATATTAAATAAATTGAATTATGTGAAATTTGTTCACAACGAAAGCAGCAACATGTCAAGTCATTGAATCGCTTGACAAAATTCAACTTAAGTGTTGATTTTTCAATTCAGAGTGGCCTCGTTGGATTTAATAGAAAACTAATCGATTTGGAAGGTTAAGAAATTTCTAATGGGTAATCATGACATTAAAAGCATATAAGGAAAGAACTTTTGTCTGTTCTTGATACAACGCAAGCGAAGAATGCCAGTTATTTTGCTTTATCCGTTCGTGATATGGAGTTCCGCCAGAAATTTCCTTATTTGCTATAAGGACGTTTTCCGTACAAACGACGAAGAACCTGTGACTTTTTTAAAAAATTCTTTAAAATGTTTCCAGTTAGAAAACTAACAAAACGATTCCTTAACGCAATGAAGACGCAAAGATGGAGCTACAAAACAAAAGTTTAAGAATTCAGAGGCATCTAAGGTTTGCATCGTCGCAATAATGACGGGCTACAATTTTTTCACTTTTTGATTGCTTTTTGGATAATTGGTCTTGAATTTTTAGCGAAGATATGCCGCAATTTTTATTTTCAGCACTCTACTAGTTTTCGCTTTCAATTTAATTATTTGCCAAAAAATTGAAAAAAATCGGCAGGGTAGCTTACGGCGCGATGCAATCTTCAGACACCTAAAACTCGGTCAATTTTCAATTTCCACAGTATAAAAATTCACGTCTACTGTTCCAGTACATGCTTGTCTCCATTCGACAATAATGTAGAACAAATGAAACACAAAATTGTATGAAAAGCCTAAATTTCCCTTCGATCAACAACGCAGTTTACCGAGTATTGCTCCACCCTTATGTCAATATTTCTATTTTGGAAATTTTCTACAAGTGTCAGTGTGAGTGACTACAAGTTCAACCATATATCAGATCCTTTAGGTGTTCAACAACGACATTAAGATAGAGAAGGGTATATGTAAACAAAATCGACGTAGCAAGTCATGTATAAATTCAAGCATTTATTTTATCAAAAACAACGAAACTCCTAGTTCCTCCCCAACTGACTTGGTCTTCATTGGATTGTCCAGTATGTAATACTATTTCATCCTCGAAGATGGGATTTCATTCTCGCTCTTTTAAGAAGGGTTTTGTATGACCGTAAGTGTTCTTATTTTTGTTTGATATGCATTGAATAAGAAAAATCCATCCAAGGGAAGATTTTAGACATCGTTTGACATATTCATGAAATATTCTGCCAAAACCGATTTTTTAAATTTCGGCATTATCTTACAAGCTGAAAAATAACTGGATGCTTGTAACCAGTGTACTTTCGGCACTGACAATGATCAAGAACAAATAAAGCAAACGATTGTTTCAAAACTTTTTAAAGCCAACAGCATTTGAGAGTGCAAAGAACTTAACTTCACCAAATAACTTCTTGATTTGATATCAAAACAGAACATTTAAATTTTATTGAGTGGTTTTTGAAGCAAGTTTTTTTGGGTTTGTTGCCGGAGCATGTACGTAGACAAAATGAAAGGAACAGGGATCGACGGGAAATTGTTAAAAAACACGTCAATAAAATGTCAATGCCTGATGGAAAACTATACGTGGTGTACCGAAATTTGCATCACCAAATTTTTGACATCGTATATTATTATTTCTGCCGCATTATCAGATGTGCTTTGTTTCACCAACGGCTGTTAAACATCCAGAGATTGTTGAAACGACACTATCTGGATGTTTGACAGCCGTTATTGAAACAGACACATTGTTGAAACGTATCAATGGTCTAGCAATCGCATTTTGTAACTTATCACATGCAGAAAGTAGACTCGGAACAGTATTATTAAAAAATTACGCTGTGTTTCCAGCTATTTCGATAATCTCCGTGCCGAGGTGCTGCCTTTGACAGAACATTTTGATTGATTTAAAGAACCCAAAAAAGGGATTGATAAATAGACAATTTCAAGTCTCCCACAGAAATATTACAAGAACTCTCGCAAATCTGTATAACTTGCCGAAAGCCTTTACAGTTTCTAAAGGACTTGCTGATAGCGTGTATTCTAATGATTTTTTGTCGTAAATCTAACACAAACTGAGTGATAATTGCAATTTTTTTATGACATTTTTGAATCTGCAAACGCAAGGGTCTCAAATTATTTTACATTTTATATATTTTTTTAATTATTAGCGTGAAATAGTTTTCATTCATTTTTTAATAGATTTTAGTCCAATCTTTGACTTAAATCAAACAAAATTAAGATCGTTTCCTTTTTTTAATATTTTTTATAACCAATAAAAATTTTTCTGAAAGCTTTGAATTTATTCTTTATATTTTCATAATGATTAACTTATATCAATAGACGATTAGAAATTTTTCTATTGAATGTGTCAGAAATTAGATACCTCTGGAAGTCTAATTTCTGACAGTTTCGTCATCCTGAGAATCCTTCGGAAGTCCCCCGGTTTTTCCTCGTGTTTAAGCAAAGTTAACAGGTATTATTTTCAAATTTTCGGTTCGTTCTTAATAACTTAATATACTTCTCATAAGGGTTATATTAGATCCCTATATTATCGTTATATTATAGAAAATCATAAACTATCATTCAGATTAAGGGATTCACATTCAACATCCTTTAAAAAGAATGAAAATTCGAGAAAAGATGTATTCTATTAGTCAATAGAAAATATTTTAAATTCATATTCAAATATTTTTTATTCAAGCAAAATGCCTTTCGAAAAATTGAATTACATATCCGCATAAATACGAAGTACACATATTTGGCACGTCAAGTATGACTGTCAAAAAATTGTGTCTACCGTCATGAGGCTCTGAGGCAGGTAATTTAAAATTTACACTTACTGCAAAAACAATCAGTTGCACGTTAGCCGAAAGCAACTCCGAGTTTGGTACACAATATATGGCCATGGGGTTGTATATGTTCCTTGGTAATGTTGTGCTAAGACACCAACATTTCGAAAAGGACCATGAAACGAGCTGTCTGACGTTTGAATCATTTGCAACGACCTGGTTTTCTTTATCACTTTCCGAATATTTTTGGTTAATTTAATTGGAATTTTTGTGATTTATTTTGAACTTTGTCTCGATTGATCGATTAAGTATTTGTCAAACTTAAGACTTGTCTGATTTCACTCAAAATGGAGTATTCAGGGAAAATGACGCCTTTGGATGTACTCATTGAGCTTGAATTTTATTCACCTATGAAACAAAAACGAATTTGCATTCAAAAAAGAGTTCGTAGAATATGACAGTCCGAATGAACCATTCATTCAGAATGAATACAGAAGAATACGGAATTAATACAGATTCCAAGAATACAGAATCCAAAGTCCGAGAGTGATTGTAACTAGCGGTACAAGTGGTCGAGGTAAGACTAAACTTCACTTCGATGAAGACAAGGTATGAGTACAATAATTTCTAAACTGAGAACAAGCAAAACTTATTCAACATCATAAATTCAGCGTCAAGAACTTAAGAGGTAATTTTGAACACTTTGAACGAGATTGATTGGACAATTCAAGAAATCCGTCAAATCTTAATCTAATAGAGAATATATCCCCTAGAATGCGGAGGATTATATTGAGGAATTCTCAATTCGAAAACAAGCAACAACTTTTTCAACGCCTAAAATAAGGGTGGAAGTTATTTACTTTGAAAATGGAAAATTTTCTATGCAGGGGGTTTTGACAGATCTCTCTGAAACCTTGATGCCGCCTTTAGCGTCTAGAGTGAAACATAGTCTTTCAATTACAACCTGCAGTAAACTGCTCAAATAGAGTAAAGGAATAAAGAATTAAATTATGTAACCGATTAGAGTAATAGATTTGACTTACAAAATGTTCAAACGAATCTATGGATTCCCTATTTTGGGGAAAAGATCCAAGTTACATCCTGAAACTGTTTATATTCAAAATGGCGCCAGATGTCAATATTCATTAACATTGTCTGTTGTGGCAACAAATGAATGTTTTTTTACCAAACCTCGGAAAGTCTGATAATACAATAATATTTTCCATCATATCTTAATAGTTTATCAAATTATTTAATTTACTTGGAAATATTTCAAACTAAAACTGAATTGAATCTATTTTAAGATTTACGAAAAAAAAAAACAACATAAAATTGAATTCAAACAATGTTTGTTCTGTTGTACAGAATTTATTTGTACAGCAAAGGAATTTATATTTTACAAGATGTCTAGAGGCCAACAATTATGTGTAAAACGAGGGAAAAACTGATGTCTGGACGGGAAATTAGGCCACGAGAAGATCATAAATGATCGTAAGACGTCAATAATAAACAATATGAAGCTACAACTTTTTGCATAGAAATGATAAATTTGTCAGTAGGAAAACGGAACATTAACGGGTCACAGCGTTTGATACAGAGAAAAGGATAACAACAATTATAAGCATTATTGGGTCGTGTCATGACTGGACAATTATAGCCGGTTTTGAACTCACTGACAGTGGAGCTGAAAAAAAGTATAACAAGTGACTTCGAAGTATGAACATCAAATTAGGGTTTCAAAAATATTCATGTAACAAAATAAGGAAATATTTTGACAAACTAAGGAAAGTTCATGATTAGCTAGGAGGTGCTAGGCTATTCAAAAATTCAAAGTCAACCTTAGACTTTAAAAAGTTTCCTAATTTAAAAAATCCTCTGTCACAATAGAGATGGCAGTATAATAGCGGGTGAAAAATGAGGAGGCACTGGAGCAGCAACTGTGCAATTTTCTTAGAAGTGTGGAACGTAAAATTTGCAAATGATTCGTTTCAAGTGGAAGTGTCAATGACAAAATCAACGGCCCTTTTACGTAGAAGGACTTTAGAGTGGAAATTAAATGCCAAAACAAGGCACCGGATATTGACAACATTCCAGCGAAGCGAATAAAATCAAGCGTTCTTTCGGTAATGATTACTAAATTTCTGCACTATGTTAATTAAAAACGTGTTAGGTCCATCCGTCCTAATATAAAAGAAAGAGAGCAGGCCTTTGGTGGCTAAGTCTTGATAAACACGGAGAGTTTATTTGGGGAGTTTCTCAAGAACTTTTCAATTTACGCTGCCTAGCATGTTTTGCGATATATTCGAAACTGGAAGTTACAATTGACTGTGGCCGTAAGAGGGTGAAGTATACGGATTTTTAATCATATCATGGTCATGTCACCGTATCTATTCTAAGTTCTCATCATTAAATCATTTCCTGTCATATTTATGTCTTTTTTCTAGCGAAGCCAAGCAAAGCAAGTCTAACCCAAAGGCCTTAACTTTGCCCGCTGTCTAGCGCTTTTGGCGCAATGAACTTGATTTCGGAGATTTTAATCATATTTGACTCCTCCTTCCTACCAGATGCATTGTCAGAATTATGGCAGTTGTGTGACATTTATTTTGAGATTTTTCTTTTTGTTGATTCAATTATCTGGTGCCCGGTGCTTCTTGCATTAATTTGGTCTGAACAAGGGTCCATCCTGTAGCTCTATATAACAAAAGAAAAATTTCTGGTCCCTTGGGCGCTAAGTGTTCTTTGATTCTGCCTCAAGCACTGAAAGCGCTATGTGGCCTGTAAGGAAGCAATACCGCTGATGTTCTAAAGTCATTTCCGTTCTGGTTGATTAGTGGTTCGGTTTTTGTTAAGTTAGACTGAAGGCAAAGGTCCCAGCATATCCTGCATTTCTATCATTGAAAGCTAAGTCCATCCCTTTGCCGGGCTTTTCATCTTATCCACTTTTCACTGATGTGAGTGGCAGTTTTGGCACACATGATTGAATTTTAACCGACTTAACCAGACTGACTGTTGCAAGTTCCTCAGCTTTTTTACCACCCTCTTAACCTTTTACCACCTTTGTCCAGAGCCTTACACTTTTTTCACTTTCTTCCTGTTGGCTACAGCTTTGAGGGCCATGGCAGAAAAAAATCATGAAAATTTAGAGTAGAGTTGAGCACTATTTAGTACTCAGAGACCTAGTGGCGTCCAAACTGCTAGTTCACTGAATTTAATTCAGTTCTTTAATGGACTTATGATTCTATAATTCCAGCCACCATTCTTTCGTCCAGCAGTTAGTTGTTTGTATAACTACTGTAGTGTAGATCCAGTCGGCAAGATTGGGTTTAAGGCTTTATGTCTATCCACCAATTTGTTCGTGGTAAAATGGCCTTCCTAGCTCTTTACCTAGCTTCCCCTCCATAAGGACTCCAGATAAGTTTGCTCGCTGTGGTTGTTTCTCAATGTTTCATCTAGTTTGCCATAATTATTTCACCCCAACTATACAAGACTAACGTCTTGTATAGTTGGGGTTGGGAAATTCATCGGAGTCCCGGTGCATTGTGCACAATATAAGCTCGATCTGCTGGTGTTGATGGTCAATCTGTTTGTCGATGGCCATTTATGCTACAGTGAGGGCACGGTTTGCATCGAGCAAGACATTGGGCATGGAAAATTTTGACGATGTCGTTGAAAAACGCATATTATAGATGATGCAATGCCACCTTAATTTATTAAAGATGAAATAGGGTTATTTCGATGCCGATGAAGGCTGCCAGAGTGTATTCCTATTTGTCGAGGGCTCTCCCCCGGCCATTTCTTCATGTAATGAAGTCCCTGTTATGTACTTTGCAAAGTATGTGTACTGGTTAAGACACAGCCACTTAACATCAAGGTACTGTAGCCGTTCCTAAGACCCTCCAAAATGTTCAACAAGAAATACGTTAGTCTTAAATAATATTAAAATATTAAGATTGAATACATCTACGATATACATCTGGCGATATACGTCTCTAACACATAAAAATCTTGGAATTGAAACACGTGCAGATAAGGTATACCAACAATGCACTGCGGTAAATGATATACGAGAGGGGTCCAATAAATACTTAGCCTCACCGCCCGATGGCGCCATAATCGTAAGAGAAATTCACTATCATGTAGTACATTTTCCTAGATAACGACTGTCAAAATTTCAGCTGAATGGGAATCGAAGTTTGGCGTGTCCGCGAATTTTAGAAAAAAGAGCAACACAGATTAGTATTCGATTCTTATTTTTGGAAGAGAAATCAAAGAGCGCTTGGAAGATGTGCGCGGTAGCTCTGCTCCTGCCATGGAAATCGTAAAAAAATGGTTTATCGAGGTTTAATGGGGCCGCACGGCAGGTGGTCCGTGAGATAGCTGAGACAATAGATACCCCAAAAGGCACAGTGGGTCTTATCCTGCATAAAATTTTGGGTATAAGGAGGCTGTCGGCGCAATAGGTACTGTCCATTCGAAATAAGAAGCGCAACTGTGAGACTATTTCAAAAAAGAGTATGATGATGTTTAAGCGCAATCCGAAGGAGTTTCTGTGTCGTATTGTAACCGTGGACGAAACATGGGTCCACTGGTACGCACCAGACTAAGGAACAGTCGAAACAGTGGATTCACCCGACGAACGAAAGAAGACGAAGACTGTCTTATCGGTCGGAAAGGTGATGACTAACGTTTTTTGGGATTTACAAGGTGTGATTTGCATGGACTACCTGGAGAAGAGCAAAACGGTCACAGGGCTCTACTACGCCGAATTATTGGGTCGATTCGACGCCTAATTGTAGAAAAAAGGGCACCAGTTTGTGAAGAAAAACCTCTTTCCCCTGTCAACGAACCCGCCTAATCCTCCGGCGTTGGCACGGCCAAATTGGTTGATTTGGGCTACGAACTGCTATCCTACCAACCCTATCCACCGTATTCGCCAGATTTGGCCTAGTGGAGCATTTTTGGAACAAAAATTAGAGAGTGGAAATTAAAGTCGAATGAGGAGGTCATCGCCGCCACGGAAACCGTCTTTGCAGAACTCGAAAAAACGCATTTTTCAGACGAGTTAAAAAAAGTTGGATCATCAGAAGCATCACTGGATCATGTGTATCAAGCTAAGAAGAGACTTTCTTGAGAAATGAACCGCTACTCTTTCAAAGTAACATTTTTTCCTTTGTAGGCTTAGTATTTGTCGGACCGTCCTGGTCCTTAAATACTGGCTCTTAAATACTGATGCCTTTAAGAAGTTTTTGGAGAGTTTTGTGATCAGTTTAAGTTTAAGGAATAAGTTACATTACCACCTAATCTCTTGCATAAGATGTAAAGTTTATCTTGTTTCGCATCAACGTCACAACGTGACATTAGATAATTTCGAGGTCTTCTTCAATATTATAGTGGGTGTGGTACGTATAATGGGGTTCACGTGGAGTTTCGGAAGTTGAAGACGTTTTGGAAATCAAAACTAAACACGTATTTGAATCGATCATCAGACATACTGTTACTGGTCATAACTTCATATCTGCATCATCTCGTTAATATTCATTGTGTTGAATGTCAGCTCCACATTTCGCTATGTTTGTTGTGCAGTTGTGGGCAAGGAATTTTATTTACCACTGCGATAGCTGAACTCATAGGTGGAATTAGATTGGAAATATATGGTAATAAAACTTTTCCTTTAGTGGAACAATTTGCTATTCATTACATACTTCAACATACAATTTAGATTTTTATTTACTGCTCATCTAATCTAGTATTCGTGTCTGCGATGATGATCTTTTGTGCAATGCTTTAAAATAGCTGGAAATGAGCTTTGGTATTTTGCTTGAAGGAAGAAGAATATGGTGCAAGGACAGAAACTTGTGGTGAACGCAGGAAAATTTGCCACATCCAACGATCGACGTATGGCATGTTTTTAACGGACAATGCATGTTACTTCGATGGAGTTTACTCGACTTACAGACAATACGACCCATCAATAAGAGGTTGAAGTAGTTTTGTAGTTACGTACTTGCAAATTAACATGCGCTGTTTGACGGTTCAGAACAGGACAATTTTTATCTCGTGTGATCTCTTGTAATCATTTGTTGGAAAATTTTTATCTCATGTGATCTCCCGTAATCATTTGTTTGACAAGTGGGGTTGGCAACTCTGCAAGTGATTTGTTCTTTCGGGTTCTTGCGAAAAATTAGCGATTCGGGAAGAATAAAAGATTAACCAGATCCCCTCGCAATTCTTCCTTTTCACTTTATTTTTATTCATTGGACTTGCAATCTGTCTGGTCATTCGACGATGATGTATTTGTCACATCCTTATATTAATACATTTTACAAACGATCGGTATCTACTTGCGTCGCCAAAACATTTTGCTGAATTGTTTTCAAGCTGTACGCTTGGATTTTTCTCTGGTGCATGGTACCATGTAATATGTTCGCAACTATTGATGTCATAACACTATTTGAATGCTGTTCGACAGTTGGGTCCAAGTAAGATTTACTTCTTCGAATCTTTCCTACGTTTTCGTTGATGATTATACATTTTTCCTCCAGCCTAAAATATTCACTTCTCTTTTTGTACATTTTTTCTGTGTGTTTTTAGAATTCAATCTTCAGTATCGTCTGATTAAATCCTATCTTTCAAATTATTGGGTTGTTCGTACTTGATGCCCTTTTTTCTCAAAGATGGCATTAACTGCATACTTTCTGAAGTATTGATTGCGTGGCTTATATTATTATATACTATTTAAATGATTTAACTTCTTCAGACAAGTTGGTTTATAATAAGCTTAAAAATGGATAATCAAAGACAGCATTATCGGCATATTTCATTATGTTTCTTCCGAAAAGGCGAAAATTAGGTGCAAGAAAGAAATTTTATGAAGTTTATGGTGAGAATTGCTTTACTGAACGCCAGTGCCAGCGTTGGTTTGCTCGCTTTAGTTCTGGAAATTTTAATGAGCAACAAGCATCACATACTGGTCATCCAACCATTCTCGACGATGACAAAATAAGGGAGTTCATCGTAATAAACCGGCGTATGATAAGTCAAGAGATAGAAGAGAAGCTCGACATATCAAATCTATCCTTTCAGTTGCACTTAAAACAGCTTGGTTACGTAAAAAAACTGGATGTTTGGGTCCCTGCCGAATAAAAGGATTCACTTTACTCCAATCCATACCCCACACTTTTAAAACCCATCAAAAACTATTTCAGCTCAATTGGGAACTGATGAGACATCCACTCTATAGTCCTGACTTAGCACCATCTGACTATCCTATGTTTCGCTCCCGTCAAAGCCATTCGAATGGCAGTTTCTCTTTTCTAAAAACGAAGGCTTCTTATTACGTGGAATTTTTGGCAAAAGGTCATCCCACAAAATGCTGTGCAACTCTGTTGTAAATATAAATAAATTAACATTGAAAAACTTGATAAAAACGACAGTAATTTTCGAATAACCCAAGACATTAAGCGGAGCCATTTGCATACACTATTTGCACTTTGCATTCCTTGATTTATTTTCCTTTACCTTTAACTTGCTCGCGTTTATAAACTTTCCCTGTTTCCATTTTTCTTGTTCGTTTTTCTCCATTTGGAATGTATTCTAAATTTTAATACTTTTATTGTGTACTGTTTTCTATAGGTCAAAAGTAATTCTGACCATATTAAAGGTGTCTAAAGTTTGAAACGCACCAGCCTCCTATTTTTCCTTTTGGGAATGTTTTTTGAATAATTAGACTCTAAGTTCTGGTATATTTTATTCGCATTTATGAATTTTTGGCACACTACTAGGCTTTCATTTCAGTTTAATCACCTTTTTAACAAAAATATTGAAAATTTTGACAGCGCTGCATTTGCAGTGATGCCAATTTCGAACACCTCCATATCAGATGTAACTTTGAACTTGTAGCGCGGCGGCTATGACCCGCTCCAAGGCACAAGTTTTGCAATGAGCTGTAGCGCCTCAACATATTTTTGCGATGATTTCGGCTAGAGTAAGTGATATTTAAACAGTTTGTATAAAATTTGCGAAGATTTTGTTGAAATTTGACCATTTTATACACTCTTATTGGATTTCAAAAATGGACAAGTCGGAATGGAAATGAATTAAAACTATTTTTTTTAAAATAAACATAAAAACTAGTGACGGAATCTGGAGCTCGCTGAATCCTTTTTTGGGAGTTTCCCTTAAATTTTGAAAATTTAGTAAGGCTACTTCGCATCATATGTCACACCTGTTCAGGTGTAAATATCCAATTGGAATCCTAGCACAACTGCTATCATGCGAATTCAAAATTGCAAGGGAGTTTCTCAGGCTCAAGTTTTGGCTGGTTTTGACATTTTTTGTTAAATTTGAATTGTGTAGCGGGCTTTTAGTCACCTCTGCAATGAGACATTCCTCGACTTTTGCTCTAATCTGTTGACCCAATGTGTTTCTTTGGAATGCGGGTTGACGGTGAGCTGTCCATATGGCAAGAAATCTGCCTTGGCGCAATACGACACCAGCAAATCCATTGACCAAACAAAACCCACGACAAATAAGCAAAGGAATTTACTTACATTTCGGTCACTCGGCGGCCACTTCACTCGTGCGCATCCGCTTGTTCGTTCAACAGATTACAAATCGCACCAGCAGTGGTTGTGGCTGTGGTGGCGGCGACAACGGCAGCTTGAATGTGGGTCACGCTTTACTCCACAGGTGAATGCCTGGAACGTCGCGAAGTTGCTCTTGAATCCAAATAAACTGTCCGTTACGGAATCTCCGTGCTTGTCACGTACGGGCGGATTGGAGAGCAGTCCCGACTTCACTTGCAAACTAATTTGAAAAACAAACACGATCGACCACCACGGGAATAAACTGTCAGCTAGCAATTATCTCAGCGATCCGCGACCTTCGCATCCGAAATTGTCGGGAAATACTTGAGGAAAATTTCGCTTGATGACTGAAAGTCGCGAGTTCAAGTTCACGGCCGTTGCGTCAAGATAATTTGGACGCTGTCGGACTTGGCCTGCAATGGGATGGCGTGATATCTGTTTGGTCACGGCGCCCGCAAGCCAGAAAATATTGCTCTACTTTGAGGTTAGGCTCCACCTTGTTTGACAGAAGTACCCGATTTCCAATCAACACCAACACTACCGTGTCCCGACTTCAACGGGATCGCAATGCACACACTCGCAAATTTACCATGCGACCAGGAAATCGTTGCTTTCGACTATTCCAGCCACAAACTGCGTTCAGGGAGTGGTGAAATCTTTTCCAGCCCAACGTGACCCGCGTTCAATAAGATCCGAAGGCGCAACCTCTCACCAAAAATCCTTACAAACACTGTCAACTTCCGCTTGTGCACAATTGTCAAAAGAAAGTCTTTCGCTGTCACCGTGACGGGGGGAGAAAGTGACCGCATACATCCAAGGCGTCGTCTCGTCCTGCTTTCGCTCGGTAGCTAGGGTTCCTTCCAGTTGAACTTTACACTCAACCGAGTCCTGCACTCCTGGAAACACCGGCGGGGAAACTCAACTCACGCGATCCCAATCAATTGCTATTTCCAATCAGAAAATAGGGGAAACGGGAAACACTGCACAAACATTCAAACCGCACCGCATGCAAGTCTTCACACAAAACGAATGAGGTTTACGCTTTTCCGCCTGTTGAGCGGAGCCGAGTCGCGAGACAAACCAAGAAATCGGTGGCAAACCACGCAATGCAAAAATTCACCCAGGCCAGGTGGGAAATGATAAACGAATGTTGGGCTGGCGAAAGTCGACCACTAGTCCGCGACTGCTTCACGTTAACTCGACCACCTTATTCGGTTGGCGGCGATTTTAAAGATTCGCTGCGGCACACGAGGAGCGCGCGAAGTTGCTCGGACACAAATCACGTTCGCGGTTGCCTGAGACTGCACGCGTTCGGGCGGCTCGAAATCGCTCGCACTTCGGAAACATCTCGTTCCAATCTCAAGCTTAGTCATGCAGGGTTGTACTGGAAATGAGAGAGAACGAGAGACCGGCGGATTGAAAGCACACTGGCTGACAAAATCGAGTCGCGATGAAATCGTGTTTATCGATTTGATAATTGATTTTGAAACGACTGACATTAATGACCGTTTATCAGCTTCACCCTGCGTCGCAAATATGCTATCGAACACACTTCACAATGAACCACACTACACCATATCCGATTCAAATTCCGTTTCGTGATTTTTAAGCAAGCTAGTATGGTGTTTAATCATCTATTTATAATTTTTTATAATTAATAATTTATAATCAGGTTGGTGGCTTGTCACTTGTCAAGCGTAGGTCAACGAGTCCGAGATTCAGGTGGTTCGAGGCTATGATATTAGTTACATTAAATCTTATGGCAGGACCACAATCCCAGAATGTAACACGGCCTGAGAATCCTAGTAAGGAATTAAGTTCCTAGTAAGTTAGGATCTTTTCATATGAATATCAATTAGAATCAACCTATAAACAGCCAATTTAAATTCGGCAGTATCGATCTATCAAAACAAATTACATTAAAAAGATATTTATGGCGCCAAATTTCTTTTTTTTTTTTGATTCACTTTTAACACAAAAGTCATTAATACCTTTCCACGGTTTCTACTATTTCCTGAAATGAACAATCTTTGTGCAATATATTTATTCAACACCTTTTTCATTCAAGTACAATTCGTGGTCCTAGTGCTAACAATTTCACACTTTTGTTGCTTGCTTAGCTTGCAGAAATTGATTAAATATGGTCCAAGGTTTTGAATTGTTTAGTTTTGAAAATTGAAATCCTTTGTATCATTTTGGACATGAGTGATTATTTACAACTAAAAATATTAATATTAAGTTCATTTATTTGTTTATGATTTACCATGTGAGTTACTAAAGTACTGAGGATGCAAGTACGCATCTGTTCTGATTTTATTTTACTTGACAGCTTAACTACCCAGTCTACATATTTATTAACCATTTTTGACAGAAATCAGTTACAAAGCTCTTCCTTAAGTTTCCCCAGTCTTTGTAGTGAGATGAGCACTTACCTGAGGAAAATTTATCCAATTATTTATTAATAGCAAACGTTTTCTGGCACCTGGAATACTTGTTGGCACTATTTCATGCGGATGTGATATAAAACACATTCGAACTGGTTCGGAATCTTTAGTTGGTTATGCCTATTAGTTCGTCAGCTTGGGCTGGACACGGGTACGATTGGAAGCCAAGAGAACAGGCAACGGAACAGATGCTAACTGCTTGCTCGCTACATTACGCCCACCTGTACAGGGAGAGATCGTCCTCAGACCAAGGCACTAACATAATCGTGGAAAAAGCAAGGGTCATATCTCAATATCTTCTCAATAGAGCCTCTAGCCTCCAAGTCAATATTCAAGCCCTCCACTCAATCAATTCATAAATTATTTTATATAATTTACATTACCGAATTACATCCAAAGGAAATGCTCGAACGCCATTCACCGGCCACTCATTATCATTACTAACCACTGTATGAATAACAGAGCTGTTTTCCCCGAGTGCGGAAAACAGCTCTACTACTCCCCACACCAAAATAAGAGGTCATAGGTGACTTAAAAAGTTCAGAGCAATATATCTGCTCTCAAATCTTGGAAAAATCTTAGAGAATATAGTCCTACTCCCCTTCGAAACTTTCGCCAAACCCCTAATATCAGCGCAACAGTTTGGATTTAAAGAAAAAGTATCAACAGAACAAGCGGTCCTCCTCTTACACGACTACATCCCTTCCGATCTAAGAAAGAAAACAGCATCTCTAGCATGCTCAATCGACCTGAGAAAAGCGTTTGACTCTGTGTGGTCCAAAGGCCTCGTATATAAACTCCTAAAGGCTCACTACCCAACCCCGCTGACGCGCATTATAACCAATTATTTAGACGAAAGGGCTCTTCTGGTGAAAATTTCCAGATTTCATTTCTACTGCAGAACGATTAGTATTCGCTCTGGTGTTCTCCAAGGATCAATATTCGGTCATCATCTCTTCAACTTCTATTTTCACGACATTCCAACTTCAATGCAATCATCAAATAGTATACAATATTCCCCTCAAAATTATAACACTAACCTCCCACTCCACACAATCTTATACGTAGACAACATACTGGTTCTTGCTACTCACAGGTCCCCTTGCAAAGCCCTGCAATACATGGACCCTTCCGATCAATCCAGAAAAGTGCAAACTCATTTGCCTTAGAAATTCCTCGTGCAAAGGCAACCGATCCACGCCAGCTGAAAGCAAAAAACTCCCACGATACATTGATAACGTTGCCGCGCCCCCAAGAAACACTTTTAAATTCTTGGGCGTACTGTTCCACCACAATCTTAAATTTAATCCTAGTACGCATAGAGCCATCGAAACAGCCACCTGGGCTTCTGCATCCCAGAGCCCTCTCTCTAACAAATCAGTCCAAATAAGCACAAAAGTCCTAATGTACAAAACCCTTATCAGACCGACTGTCTGCAATTGCTTTCCTGTCTGGTTCGCTATCTCTCCCACCGTAGCGGACGAATTGCTAATATTCGAGACGAAAATATTGAGTAACCATGCGTCCAAGTATACGAGGCCAAACAAAAAACACTACAGAAGCAGCATCCTATTCAGAGACACAAAAGTCAAGCCCATCATAGTCGAGATATATTATCGAGAGCCCATCATATATAATCGAGACCAGTTCAAAGCGCAAATCGACAATCGACAATCAAATTGTTGGTCTCCCACAATAGCGCTGAAAACATCGCTTCCCATACCTCTCGCCCAGTAAATTGCTTACCTCGAACTCATAACAAACCATACAACTCTACTGAACCACAAGGTACCTTTCTGTACACAGACAGTGTCCCTGGCTAACCAAATTGCGCAAGCATCATGCGAACTGCTTCTTCGATCACCAAGAGCAATGCAGCCACCAAGGTAAACTCCAGACTCCTTCAGAGGTTAGGCCACTCTGGCGGCCGAAAACATAGGCTTTTGCTTTTTTTCTAGAAATACTACAAAATAAATCGAGATACCAGTAAAGGATATTTGTTCTGTATTATACAACTGTATACAAAATTTTTTAATTTCAATGGGTCGATTATTTTTAATTTTATACACTAACTGTTAGAGTAGTACGTGGTTTTTTTTCGATATTTTAATCTTTGGCCAAATGGCGCACTTCCATAGTGAAAAGTGGGAAATTCGCTTGAAAAGTCGTCAAATAATTGTTAATAGCAAATGAACACTGCAATTTTTAAAAAATCCTACGTACTTCCATGAACAATATATTTGCCGAGAAATTGAATTGAAGAAATCGAAGAAAAATTTCAAGTAAATTCGTTGAAAATTGTCTGAGTTATGTTTCCGGCCAACTCAAAACTACTACTTTGAATAGTAGAAAATTATGAATAATTTTCTTATGCCTTTAATCAGAGATGCCTGCACCATACAACTTGGCCTTCCAGTTTATCTTCCTGCCCTTTTTTTTCTTTTCTGCATGATTTTGAAGCTATCCTGGCCTCTTTTACTCGTTCAGACAACAATCGCTCAGTATGATTTAAATGCTCTTTGTCGATTTATAGCTTCTTGGTCCGATTTTCAAGTCCATTGCCTCCATTACGTGCAAAATTGAAGAAAATCCGTCATTGTACACACAAACTACAAATATCCAATATTGGATGTGGCTACGTCCCTTTTTATACCATTTGCAATGGATTTCGGGGTCAATGCCCACACAATCGAGTTGAAGCTTTCGTTACTATTTTGTGTGTAACCGCCTATGCATGCAACCGCCTCGAGTTAGAAGATTTTCACTGGCCAGTTCTTCATAGGCTGGTTTTATAGTCTTATTATACATATCTTCCGATTGTTTCAGTTTTTAGCCGATGTAGTATAATGCATTCAAGTAATCTCATGCTTCTCGCTGATGGCGATTCAATATCTTCTTCGAGACGCTTTTGGTCTCTTGCTGTTGCCACATGTCGTTACTTTCGTCAAAAAATAAATCAATAATAAAAAATAAATTAATAATTATACAGGTGGAAAATTATCGCACAGAAGTATCGATAAAAATAAGTATGCATCACTACAAGCGTGCGTAGCGTCCTTCTCAAATGCTTGGCTGTGCCTAACTGACTGAAAAAGACGTTTGACATGTTTAAACTTGTCTTGAGTAGTCTATGCACAAATGGTTCCAATAACATCTGCCGTATACCTGCCCCGATCCCTAACGTCCCTTTTGTCGAGCGGTCACAAAGGCAGACTAGGGAACCTCGTACTAAAATTCAAAAAGATCGTATTAACAAATTTTCCCAACGGTAATCGTTTGACACATCACTTTTGAGGTCTTAAGGTACCTAACGCCTTAAGCCTCTATCTATACAGGACTCCGACTCCCCACCTCCATCCGACTGCCGCCTCCAAATCAAATCTCTGAATTGTAATTGAAAAAAGTTGTTTTGTTGCACCAATTCTAAACTAAACTAAACTACGACCAGATCAATAAAAATAAGCTGTTTGAGTTTTTAATGTAGATAAGGGAGACTAAACAAAATGTACGTAAAAAGTCTCAATAAACATATATCTATCTATCTATTGCATTAATCGATAAATCTAGACACAGAATAAACGTTCTGGTGTACTGAATCGTTGAACGTTTGTTTTTCCAGACCTGAACACCCAAGGCTCGAACCGCAAGCGGAGACGGTTTTTTGATGGCATGCGGAGAGGGCAAAAATTTGTACAAGCAACAAACATTGGACACATTTCGAGTATTTGCGGGTAAATTTATGGTCCTAAGACAATTATCATGAATTTGTAAGATCTTGGGCATTTCATGAACGCCGAAGTTATCATAAAACCCAAAACGTGGTCAGAGTGAAGTCTGTTGGTTGCAGATTCAATGCAATCCACACGGTTTTGTACTTTGCTCACCAATGATTGGTGTTTAGAAAACGTGTTTAACATTTAGACGAGAACAGCTCATGCACACACCTTTTAAATGAGTTCTTTGCTAGGCACGATAGACAACTAACACATATCCTGTTTCCTGTGTAAGGATTCGTACAATGCAAAAACGTTACGAAATTCGTGGGTCATTTTCCGGGGGAAGCTCTCATGTTTAGTACAATCTACAGAAAACAATAATAAAAGCTGAACTTAAAACGGACCGTTGATTAAAACCTTTGTTAGTTGCTAGTATCAATTCATGTGAACAATAACGTGCAATTGTAAAAAAAAATTATGCAATGTAAACAAATTATTTGACATGAGAAATAAAAATAAAATTCATACAACGAACTTACGATGCGATGAAAGCTGTTGATTTAACTTGAAAACAAACTATCGATGCGCATTCCTTTCAAGTGCATTGCCCAGGCACACGTGAATGCAATACACAGTTTTCCCACACAAGTAATTATCGTGTAACAAATACTTTCCCTCGATTTTATTGCATAATAGCAGAACAAAAGTGTTTATGACCACCTTGCACGAGCTGCTAACGCCTATAATGTTCTCTACGTTGAAGAGTGCAGGAAGGAAAGCTTATTATCCATTAAATGCTACCCACGGTGATTTTTGTGTCCTATAAAATCTTGGACTTACGCAAAAGGTGATAGAGAGCGAATAACTTGAACCAAAAATTATATTCCAATCGAAGTTCTGTATCTCGAAAGTCCTTTACATGAATTTTCCATAACTAGAAGGAAATTGAGTACTAGCGCTTAGACAACAGATTGTACGAGGTCTGTTCAAAAAGTATCGCGAACTTTGTGGCTTTTGTAAAATTTATGAACTCATCAGTATTTATTTTGTCCCCTTTACAATAATCCACATCAGCTATTTTACGCATGTGTCAACTGGTTTTCTAATCCTTGAAGCACTACAAAAAGTCATTTTCGGTGATCTTCGTTCAGCTCTTTCTTCAATGCCGTTTGTATCTCCTCAATTGTGGCGTACCGTCCTCGCTCATGGGCCTCTGCAGCTTAAGGACCAAGTCAAAAAACAAAAACAAAATGTAAGTCTAAGGGGACCAGGGTTGGGGAATAAGGTGGCTGTGGCATCAGAAGTCTGTAGCTTTGCCTAAAAATTTGCCCATAAGTGACGATGTGTGAGCAGGGATTTTATGATGACGCAAAAACCAATTTTTGTTCTTCCACAAAACCGGGCGTTTCTGGCGGATTCCTTCGCCGGAATTGCACATTACATGCAAGTAATATCCTTTACTGACCTTTCTACCTTGTGGCAAGAATTTATGATGCACCACGCCCTACAATCGCCGAAAACTGTCAGCGAAACCTTCACACTCGACCGAACTTGGATTGATTTTTTCGGTATTGGTTTGCACGGCAGATTACATTCGGGATTGAGTATTGGTTCCCACGTCATAACCATAAACCTATGATTCGACTAACTAGTTATGACCCTCTTGAGCGATTTCGGGTCGTCATGGATAGAGTCGAACAACTCCTTAACAATGCTAATGAGATGCTGTTTTTAGTCGAAATTGAACAATTACTACACTCTTCAGTGTATACCTAACTCCGAACGAATCGTTGTCGTCCTTTCAACTTAGGCTCAATGCTTTGGAGGACGCTGTTTCGAGTATTGAGGGTCATGTGCTCGTCGGAGGGGACTTCAATGCAAAGGGAATCGAGTGGGGCATGCCCTAGTCAGACGCCCGGGGCAAACGGATCGTGGAAATGGCAGCACGAACTGGGCTCGTCGTACTGAACACAGGCCACACCCCTACTTTCCGTCGATGGGGTTGCGTCGGCAACATACCTGATGTGACATTCACCTCGGAGTGCCTAGCACAATCAGTTAAAAATTGGAGAGTACTTGAGGATTACTCGGCCAGTGATCACCAGTACATAGCTCTGGAGATCCATCACGATGCTTCCCGAAGACCACGCGCTTGTTCTTCTGCGCTCCGGTGGAATACTGAGAAAGCGGATATTGAGAAGTTTGTTGAAGTACTTATGGCACGATCGCCGCTGTCGGAAGCGACGCTAGAGGACGGAGAACCCGCGGCAAGAGATGTCGTTAACTCAACTATGAGAATCATTACATCCGCCTGCAGGTCTTCAATGCCCCTACGAAGACCCCGGCACAGCAAGCCTCCAGTATACTGGTGGTCACCTGAAATTGCCGAAAAACGAAGGGAGTGTCACAAACTACGACGCTGGACACAGCGAGCTCGAACCCGTGAAGAGGCATGTATCCGATTAGCTGCTTACAAGTCATCTAGAAAATGCCTCCGTAGACTTATCAACAGCAGCAAGGCCAGCCGCTGGCAAAACCTGGTGGACGACGTGAACAGAGACCCATGGGGCCTGGGCTACAAAATAGTAATGCGGAAGCTCGGTGTCCAAAGGTCACCTCACTCATACGAGGCAGAAAAGATGGACGTAATCGTGCTTCGTGATTCGTATTGCCGGGGATCTATCTCCACGGCAGTATAGCTTCAGAGCAGGCCGCTCCACCATCGATGCAATTGGAGAAGTAGTGAGCGCGGTCCAACATGCGGAGTCTCACAGTATTTCTACACGACGGATCGTCCTGCTGGTTACTCTGGATGTCCGAAATACATTTAACAGCGCTAGATGGGTGGATATTCTTGAAGCGTTAGAAAATTTTTTCAAGTACCAGTGTACCTGATGCGGATTCTCAGGAACTATTTGAAGGACCGCAGCCTACTTTACGACTCGAAGGAGGGTAGGCGATGTACAAATCTTACTTCAGGTGTCGCTCAGGGCTCTATCCTTGGCCCAGACCTGTGGAACATCTCCTACAATGGACTGCTGCGGCTTGAACTGCCGGAAGAGTCACGTTTTATCGGCTATGTGGACGATGTCACGGTGCTGGTCGCTGGGCGCACAGTAGACCATGCGCAGCTCAGACTCAATACGTTAATGCGGAGGGTAATGGACTGGATGACCGCTCACGGATTAAAGCTGGCACTGTAAAAAACCGAAGTGGTCATCCTAACGAAGAAGAGAATCCCCAGAATACGGCCTATCAGTATAGGGGACGAGCTGGTCGAATCGAAATCAGCAGTAAAGTACATGGGCGTCCTGATAGACTCGAAGATGAGTTTTTCCCAACAAATCAGGGCAGTAGCTGACAAGGCTACAGCGCGTGTGACGGCACTCACCCGATTAATGGCCAACATAGGGGCCCACCACATCAAGGAGCCTTTAATGAGCATTGTGCAGTCGCTTCTACTCTACGGAAAAGAACTGTGGGGCGACGCTTTCAGCAAGGAGTTACACCGGAAGCGGTTGGCACAGGTGCAGAGACAAGGAGCATTGCGAATCGCATGCGCATACCGAACGGTCTCCGGGGCGGCAGTGCTGGTAATTGCAGGGGCGATACCCATCACCCTCCTTGCGAGAGAGCGCAGAAGTATTTACCTGCGCAGAGGCGAAGATCGAAGAGAAGAGATCACCAAAGAAGAGAGACGTCGCTCTCTCAGCGATTGGCAACAGTCCTGGGAGCAAGAAACAAGGGGAAGGTGGACTGCACGTCTGATCCCTGACCTGAGACCGTGGTTCAGTCGAGTGCGTGGTGAGACCGATTTCTACTTGACCCAGCTCTTAAGCGGGCACGGTTGTTTTCGGTCCTACCTGTACAAAATTGACAAAGCACGGTCTCCTAACTGTGTGTTTTGTGCAGGAGAATTGGATGACGCCTGTCACACATTCTTCTACTGCAAAAGGTGAAGCCAGCAGCGAGGGGTCCTACTCAGCGAAATCGGAGAGTTCTGTCCGGAAACTATCGTCGGAGTAATGCTGGAAACAGTTGACAATTGGAATCGCGTGGCGCAATATGCTCGAGCAGTGCTTACATTTAAAAAAAAAGCTTTATTGGAGCGCTGGGAGGCATCGGGGATGGATGGATATCTTATTAAGCACTTCCTTCCTCTCCCGTTAGAGAAGAGATACCCATAATGCGAAGGCGCCTCAATGCGTAGGAACACGAGGCCTAGCCCGAAGTAATGTGTCAAACGGTTCCAGGCTAGGTTCTCAGGTTGACAGGGGAGGTGTTTACTGGGTAGTCCAAAAGAATTTTGCGTCTGGGAGTCCCACACTCAGGGCGTAAACAGCCTTCACCTCTCTACCACAAAAACAAAAAAAAAAAATAATTCGTCTAAAATAAAAAAACTGTCAACACAACTCACTAAAATAACACTTCGTTGCCTCGCTTTGCTTATCGGAACACAAATAAATCAAATATTGAAAGGCAACGACTGAAATTCAATAAACTCCTTTCCCCGCCTTGGTTAGTTGACCCAATAAACTTTACCTTGTTATAGGTGGTGGTTCACAACCAACACCCAAATTATAAAAATGGAAACTTTCTTTCCAGTTAAAGTTCCCAGAATTTAATAGGGGATTTTTTTTTAATCTTATTTTTACTGAGACTTTTTTCTTCTTAATCTAATTACAGGGTGGGCCATATAAAATTTTAAATTTAAAAAGTCAATAAAAAGAAAACGGCTTGATATTTTTCAAAGGTTGAACATTTATTTAAAAGGTTATTTTATGAAATTTATTTGTGGAAAACAATTTCGGAGAAATGACCACCACGGCTGAGTTTACAGTAACTCATCCGATCCACCCAATTTTGGAGTACTTTCTCTATGGTTTCAGGCCTTATGGCAGCAACAGCAGCTTGAATCACGTACTTTAGATCTTCAATTGTTTTTGGATGGTTGGCGTAACATTTATTTTTAACAGCTCCCCAAAGAAAATAGTCCAACCGAGGTAAATTGCAGCTTCTGGGAGGCCAATTCACATCACCTCTTTTGCTGATTAAGCGATTTTCGAAGATAGGGCGCAAAAGATTGAGTGTAGCGTTTGCTGTATGGCACGTAGCGCCGTCCTGCTGGAACCAAATGTTGTTCAAGTCTTCCTCTTCAATTTGCTTGCAGAAAAATTCAGATAACATTGCGCGATATCGCTCACCATTGATGGTTACGGCGGCTCTTTCTTCATTTTCGAAGAAAAATGTGCCGATGATTCCACCAGACCAAAATCCGCAGCATAAAGTGACTAGTGCTGGGTGAAAATTGAGCCTACATTTCGGGTGACGTTAGTGCGACTTCAGTAATGAACCCAACATCATCATACTATCTCGTTTTGTTATAAATGAGCTAGATTGGTTATAAAAGTTCGCGTACAGTGCAAATGTCCTTCACAAACACCTGATTGGAGAAAATAGAAGAGAAGTTGGACCATGATATTGCGTATGCTAAGGAATGCACTCTAAAAATATGCTGATAAAGAGCATACTAGGCGCTGTTCACTTTAAGAGTTTGTATATTAACAGGATTTGTGGGATAAAAACGCAACAAAAGGATACGGCGTACTCGAGTACGAGTACGCCTTGGCGTACCGGCCGAATATTAGCCTTGGCGTACTTCATTTAGTCGATCAAATTTTCGAGCATATTTTGGATTGTATACGACTCTACTTCGGCAATACATGTAGCTGTTTCAATATTGGCTACCAAATTGTTAATTGGTTGTGGATTTTCTGCAGAACACTTGCCTTTCATAAAAATCCTAAGGCGTCAGATTGCAGCTGCTTGGCTGTCATCATTTCTTCACCAGATATTCTTGTGGGTTTCCTGATTCTCAAATATGAAAAATATGTACGTGCCGAGATGGAAAAGCGCCACTTCAGAAAATGTGATTTTTTGAGCGAAATCCTCATCAATTTCAAGTTGGTCGCAGGCCCACACAGCGAATCGCTATAAAGGCGGATGGTCACTGGGTTTCGATTGCTAGTCCTTTATTAGGCCACAAACCAAGATCTATACGCAGGATTGGTTGGATGGTAGAGAGTTTAATGTTAATTTTCGAGCATCGATGACGAATCGAGTTTCTCGGCCTTTGGGTACAATTTCGGCCATTGCGGCCGTTGGTGAAAATTTACGTTTGAAAGAACGCGACGAATATGAGTCCGCATTGGAGCGTCAACTAGGTAGCTCGTGTTACGTACAAATAACTTCTTCACAACGTTGGATGTGATTGACATTGTTATGGAAGTTGTACCCCAACATTTCCCACTTTTGCTGAAGCGTCGAGCGACTTATTTCGTCAACTTGAAATAATATACTGAATTTTTGTGAAACAAAGAATGGCATTAGTGTTGCCAGAGCCAAAATACACTTATGTCAAATCTGAATTGCTTATTGAAGCATGCTGTAGTCATATTTGTGGTTTTTCTATCTCTGTCGGCAAGAAGTCGCCTACGAGTGTAAGCGCTTCTAGTAGTTACACTGCGTTCACGGCATGTCTGTCTGTGTTCTGGCCTTTTGGCGGGTGGAGCTGTGTTGTTACGTAGTTTTTGTGGTGATCATGCATCTAGCAGTTTTCACGTTTTGAAGAATTAGTAGTATTTAAATGAAAAGAGCCTAGGCTTTATTATTCAACGATTTTACAGGGTGCAATAATAGGAATCATTTATACGAAACGCTTGAAATGTGCGAATACATGGCAGAGCCAGGTCCAACAAATTTTTTTACCTCGATATCTTCTTTTTCCGAGGTTCAGAAATACTCACAAAATGAAAGCTGTGGTGCCAATGATTTTTTAATTAGAATACACGGTAACGTAAGATCCTTCTTTAACTTCCGCTGCAACCTGCACGTTGATATTGGTCAGTTAGGTGATGTATGACTTGGGTATAGTTTGGGAGTGCGTAATACGCTGGAATACGCTGATTTCGTATGAAGCATGCGGTATTCTTTCATTGCTTTTAAATCATTATCTAGATTTCAGAACGCTCCATGTGTTGAACTATGTGGATCTTTGAAATCAATCCTTGTTCGACAGTTTAGAGCTTCAACAGAATTCGCATTTCATTTGATGATTCGATTTTTTTCAAACTAAGAGTTGTTTGACTCAGCAACCTCTCAATATAACAAGCTGTGAGGTTTCTGGAAGGCGTGATGTAGGTTTGACTACGCAAATTTTTTGGACGCTGTTGCTGGTTTTGGTTCAGAGTTTGAAAGGATCACATATCCAGTGGTTAGTCGGGGACCGTTCAAATATTACGTAACACAATTTTTGAAGATTTCTGTATACCCCCCTCCCCCTGTGTAACGCGCCATAACATTTTCTGTACCATAGTATAATATAAGTATACCCCCTGTAAGGCATCGTAACGTTTAACACGAACCCCCTCCCCCCAAATTGCGTTACGTTATACTTGAACGCCCGCTTGGTAAGGAGTTCTTTTCGGAAGTCCGATAATCAATCTATTGACTTGTATATGTTGTGGGCATTTTAGACATGGAATGGAGTATCATGGGTTGTATTGAAGCACATTAATGACATCGAATTTGAGGAATAAGCCATTAAAAATGAGGTTGCGTATTCATTTTAAAAGAATAGTCGACCCAATTCTGGTGTCCGGTGTTAGAGTTTGTTTGGGGCCGAAATTATTGATGGGATGGGGTTGTTTCAAGCATCTGATAAAACCTATTAAGGATTAGCTGACACAGTTTGCAGGGAAAATAGGTGGAGTCTATTAGGATTTTGACTGGATATCTACTCGTTCATATAGCACGGAGAGTCAATAGCCGACACGAGGACCTGCTTTCTACCAAGAGGATTGATTCGATGAACGTCTAAACATCCCTACATATTATGGTAGGTCATGTCTTTGTCGTCACATGGAAGTTGTGGGATATTGAAAGTTTTGTAGTGAGGTCTGGGGTGCGATTTGTTCAAAGGAGAACTTCAGGTTAGATGGGTCTGATCAAATCAACGATGGATACTCTCTTTTTCTTCTTAGCACTACAGCTACTCTCTGGTTTTCACTTCCTGCAACAAGTGCCTCCAACTGTCTTGGTCCATTTACCGGGTTTCCAATTTTGATATTCAAGAAGTGATGAACTATTTGCGTCAACAGAGTCAGACAAGGGTTTCCTCGATTTTCCTGTTGGTCTTCGCTCTTCAGTTCTCCCAACGTTCAGTTCTCCCATTCTTCGTGCTTACAATTCATATGGCCAGCCCATTGCAGCTTCCGCAGTCTTGCATAGTGTCTTGTCTTAGAATATTAAAGAGTTTTCATTAAGATAAAAATGATAAGCCTGTATTCCTCCATAGAGATTGAAGTTGAAGTCTAAGAGAGCCAAGAACTTGTCATAATTAAGAGTGGAGTCAAATGACGGATGGAAGGAGCGGATTTTTGCATAGTGCTCACCAGGAGACATTCCAAGGCAGCTGTTTGCCATTAGGTGTAGATGTTATTCCTTGACGGCAAGAGATACTTATCAATTCTTATTCAAGACATAGCATAAGTACATACAGTGTAAACATTTTGAAAAGACTCCTGATTTAATGCCATTCTAATGGTATATGCAGTTGTATACCGGTGCAAAAGCTGCTCTTTTGATTCTTGCCTAATTGGATCTTTCGATGGACGCTAGGACACCCTGAAATTATTATGGGGTGACTTTCATTTTATAGGTTGTGCAAAAGGGCCTCACGTTTCTCCAACGATTTTCGAGGACATTCCAGCAACATATGCTTATAATGAATAAGGAAACCCTATTCGGTGAACACTTGGCCGAATTTCTAGTAGCCGTACTGTTCAATGTGGTATTTATGACTTTTCACCGACTAGGAACAAAACAGCTTACGCAAAGCTCCCTACTTTTACAGTGAAGCCGAAAATTATTGTCACAACGTTTATTTACGTGAATAATGCGCACAAATTTTACAACGAAAATGATTGTTTTGTTTTTATATTAATTTATTCGTTTTCTGTTTTCTTCATTACATAAAAAGTCTTAAACATTTACAGTCTAGTTTGTAATTATTCACACATAGCAAAAATTTCCTTCTAATTCTATTATGAACATTTTAACTGAATTGTTTTGAGATTTTTTTTTTGAATATTCAACATATTTTATGTGCTAATTAATTATATTCTGTAAGTTTAATTATCCAAACAAATCTGTCATAGAACTATTCACAGAATGAATAAATTTTGACAATTTACAGATGAATTTTGGGTGAAATTTTTTTTCTAAATCTTTTCTGTCTGAAGGTTTTTATTTGATTTCGATCGTGGAAATAAAAGTCAAACTAAATATCCTGGTTTACTTGCTTGAGTTTCTTTTGAAGGCTTTTCTTGATATTTTAGCAAGAAGACGTTATTTGTGAGGAGGCAAATGTATTCAAGTGATCAATTGTATGTATAATATTTAGATAAATGATAAATATCACGACTATTGTAAAATATGGTTCCCCAAAAAAAAAAGAAACAACTTTTAAACAACTATTCTATGGAAAAATAGTGTCAATATCGGATAAGCTATTAGTAAAATCTTCCAAGCCATTACTGAAGCTCTACAAAGATTGGCGACCTAACCAAACCCTAACGACACCACTTTGATCAACTTGAATACCTTTATCTCACTTTATAAACAACAGCTCCTTGCGAACCGCCCATAGTATGTCAGCCGGAACTTAAACTACCCCAACTTAAAACTACAAACATACTATAGCGAAACAGTGAGATTTTCGTGATCATTTTGCAACTCAGTTGTATCAAAATGCCCCAGTCTAACTAACAACTATCGTTAAATCTAATATCAACTTTGTAGGTAGCAAGGTTGCTTTTGCATTCCAGTTTGGAAACGCATGAAATTCGAACATTTGGTGACCCCGACGTTCGCCCCACTCTAGACTCAGTGTCTTCCAATATAGAAGGTTATGTACATCGTTGGCAACAAATCAAAGTGTCTCGCAAGTTCTTGTCAACCTAGATGTATCTTAAGTTAGGCTTACCGCTGAATTACGTTGCTAGTTTGAGCTTAACTATCGTATCTACTATTTGGCGATACCCTATAACCCTAAAAACCTACAAACTCAATTGGTCAACCCCGAACCCACGTAGACTCTGTGTCGCGTCGTCGAGTAACTTTCCTCCATTTTACCCATTGATTCGTAGAATTGAGTGTTTCCATTCAGTTCACTTGTGGCCTTCGATGATTCAGAGGTAGCTTTGACTGCACTTGCATCGCGTACACGCTGCAAATAAACAAGAAGTTAAATATGCTCGTACAACACAATCAATGCTTGTCCTTACCTTCTTCTTCAGGTAAGCTTCTTTGTAGAAGTTGGAGAACAAGAAGTAGAACATAACAGCGTGAGCACCAATGAAGTAGGCAAAGCCAATGGGGTAGTTGCAGTCGTTTTTGAAGAGAAGTTGGAAGGCATGAACCATTACAAGGACGAATTGAACCATTTGAAGGACGGTCAAGTATTTCTTCCACCATAAGTACTTTTGCATGCTTGGTCCCATTGCTGCCAACATATAGTACGTGTACATCACGATATGGACGAAGGTGTTGATGAAGCCAAAGAATGAGCTGTGACCGCCTGGAGTGAATTTCACGCCCCACCAAACAGACGCTGGCATAATTCCATGATGGATTACATGCAGGGTAGAAACTTGATCGTAGCGTTTTCTCAAAACGAAGAAGAATGTATCGAAGAACTCGGTGAATTTCGAGAAGAAATACCACCAGCAACCAGATGCCATCTGAAATGAGACAAATTTGGATTAGTATTGACTTTGATTAAAATTAATTGTTTTCATTTATTTGCAATTTACTTTGATTGAATTTCCAAAGAAAATTTATTTGATACTATCAATTGGTAAAGGTTTTAGTTATCTTGAAACGTAAGGTCACACATAGACCCTAGAGTTCATCACGATATTACTTTATCTTCTGACTAATACGAAATAGTCTGTCTATTGGGGGAGGTATCATGGTGACCATATCAGTTTGAATCTTCCAGTGGTCGCCACAAACTTATTTCAACTTTTCCTATTAAATTTCTAGAATTGATTCAGATATTTGGTGCCCTGAGCGTCCTCTATCTGTTCTGCCATTGGTAATCAAACAAGGAGTCCACTGTTCCACAGTTTCTTCATAAGACACAGTTGTTATAATTTCTGACCGTAGCAATACGTGACTTCATGTCTATTGCAACAATAGATCCTTTTAATAGTCCAGTGAATTATCTTGAAAGCGTCATAAGGAAAAATCTCGTCGTCCTGTTGTATCCTTTTCAACGAGGTTTTGTTATTGTCGACATAGTTGAACAGCTTATTAGCCCCTAGCTTGAGATATTCATCACTGTCTGCGAAAGTTTTGTTGTACGCAACACCTATAATTACTCGAAGTTTGCTCCATCAAACTCGCTGGTTCGTTTTCTACAGGAGAGAAGTTAGAAATTATTACCGGTTCCAATTTTTTTCCTGTACGTTACCTAGTTGAGATTAAATTACCAGGCCGAAACTCAAAAAGGACAAAACAAAGGTAGATTAGAGGTCCATCCTGCCAAGTAATTTGCAGAACAAGAAAGCAGGACTAGAAATTGTCTTTTTTGGGACGTCTATCATCCACGCTAATGTTTAAACACTTTGCATCCCTGAGATCCCTGAGAGCTCAAAAGCTGTTGGTATTTGTTTTCATTGGAAACAGGGTGAGATGAGTTTCCTTGCGAATTTCTGCTGGGGTTCGTTTTTTCTTGGTGATACCCTGTATTCCTAGACCATTCCTAGTGAGCTCTGAGAATGTTTTTTTTTTCTTTTTCGTAGGATGCATCGATTTTTATGACTCCGTTGAATGGTACCCATAGTAGCGTGGGGAGAAGGTTTTTCTTTGGCATTCCACCTTTTCTGGTCTTCTTACAGCCACTGTGCATGCCATTTCATCGGTCGGGTAGTTGCTCCCGAATAGTGTTGAGATCAAAATCCTCATATTAATGAGGGCTAGAACGTCGCCTGTCATGGCATGACTAAAGACTTTTTTCATGAAATGAACGGTGCAGGGGTATACTTCTTAACCCGGTGGATTGTTACAATGATTTCCACGACCATGAAATTGATCTTACCAATTTCAAACCGATATAGACGCGGTGTCCTTTGGACAGTAGCTTCCAATTGGCTTTCGGAGGATCTTACAAGACTTTTTCATATTTCGCTCTCGTATGACCTTACGCAATTTTTAACACCAGGGACGTAAGGGGATTTGAGTGTTTCTCAGTATCAAAGTTTCCGGTACCTTATCGAATTATTCGTAGCTAATTTTTCAGTTGCTTTCAGAGCTTGCTTATACAGTGAGTGTAATGAGTGTACTCTCGGCCGATAATTTTCAATATAAACCAGTATTTGACAAGACTCCTTTGACAAGACTCTTTTGACAAGACTAAAGGGGATCCTTTATAATAAGGATCTTCACAAAAAACGAAACACAAAAAAAAAAATTAAAATTCAGCCATGGAACAAATTTTAACAAAACATTTGAGAGCCAATTTCGTCCTTGAGGGGAAATTAAGAGGGAGAGCGAATAAATACGCGTCTTAAAAGGAAAATTTTGCCCCAAATTTATTGTGCAAAATATCTCAAATCGGAAATGTAACATGAAATAGATAAAATAACGAACTAAATGAACAAAACATGAAAACAGGTAGACAAGTTTTAAGCTTAACTTCTGATGATGATATAGAGCCGATCAAAAGACAGGAAGTAAGTTTATAAGGACATGCAGTAATGGACTCAAATTGAGGGTCTTGAGAAGGATAATGAGAACAATTTTATCCTATGATAGCTAGGCATGGGCTGAGGTATTTGAAAATTTAATTAACCCGTTTCAGCAGAATGTTCTACGATGAGTGTGTCCTGTGGCCTGTAATATTATACAACAAAAGGTAAATAAAGAGCAAAAATTAGTTATGATGAGTCAAAAGGCTCTCATGACGCCTACTCCACCATGTTCAAGTTAACACAACGGGTTGAGGAATCTTTGCATCCTCCGTGCAGTCATGGTTGGGTACATATTTTACGAGTCAAACACCTCCACCACTATCAGGTTTAGCGATATTTGTATCCTCCATCCGGTCATGGAGGCTACAAAGATCCTACAACGTATTTTACTGAGAAGTATACATTGAAAACGACCCGCGATGTACGAAAAAAAAAAAACAATAGGAAGTTTCTATTGACAACCCAATAGAAAAGTTGCTCGGTGTTGAACAAAGGAGGACGCGGTCGAACGATCCAATGGAGGACCAATGAGACGAATGGAGGTGAGTCTTGAGGAAGGCTAATTACCAATATTGGACTGTAGCACCGTAGAAAAAGAAGATGAATAAGAAGGATTTAAAACTGGAGAATTTTTTTCATATTGCCACGGTTCGTTTTTGGGTGAGGACGCGCTTCGGCTATTTGTAGGCATCATCAGCTCCTTACAATTTTTCAGACACGGTGTATATCTTTTTATGTGTTAGGCTTTTATAACAAGGATGCGAGAACATGTAAAGGGTTGTACTCAGCCCTTACTGAAGGATGGATTGGGATAATTAAATGCAAAGAACGTGTTACGATCGGGTCTTTTTGATTTCTTGCGTCACTATGATGCATTGAAATGAAAACGATGGATAACATTTTTTTAAAAGTCTGAGATGAAGTTACCAGAAGTTTAAGCAAGGACATTATTCAATTTTTTCCGGTTTATTGACAGTATTTATAATTTACAAAACTATTTATAATTTTGTCTTTCCAAACACGATCCAAATTTTCCTTATATCTAGCGCCTTTGTGCATTCCCTATTCAAGTTAACTTTTGGAAAAAAATTTAACAAAATTTGGGACAAAATCTTGGACCCAGACCAAAACTGGGCTTTCCTGTGGAGCATGATTTTCTATGTGGTAGGGAGAAGATTGCTGTGCCAAAATCTAGGAGTCCCAGCAAAAGGAGGCTTCGGAACAATCCACCCAACCTTGTCCACTACATTATTTTAAACTAGGACTCGTTTAGTGATTATTCAAGGGTAAGTTGCATCATATTACAAGCGGAGAGGATCAAGAAGGAAAAATCACTATAGGAGAAAAGTGCATACTCCAATTGCCACCAGGTTTTCGAATCTTCACCTTAAATCACGTCGATCTGTGTGAAATGCTCATCTAGTAGAAAACATCAAAGGGAAGAAATCGCAACAAGATAGAACTTGCCATATCTGTTTCCATCAGGAGATCAAATGTCTGCTTTTCACCTTTAGGCTGTCAAGTAAAGTAAAAGCTTTAAAAAAGGAAAGAAAAGTAAAAGCAAATAAAGCAAGCTTTGCAATATAGAGAGCTTGTGAATTAAATGACATAGGCCAGTGGAGAGATTGTGACGGATTTGTTTCTGAGCTTAATACTTTTCCAGTTTAATAGTATATCTGAGTCCTTGTCATAAATTCAAAATTTAAGAAAATGTTCATGCAGATTTTCTCCATGAATATATTTCACATTGAAAATTCAATGCCAAGTGGAATTTGTGGCATTTAATCCTTGAAGGTTAGAAGTTATTAACTGTTAGTTAATTGCAGGTTAGTTAACTTGATAGGTGCCAATGTCTCGATATGTAAGTCTTAATGCCGTGGTGTCTTTCATTGTTGGGATGTCGAGTCCTTTTCATGGAATTTGCATACAGAAACGTTCAAAATGACTTTGATATAGAAGTCGACTATATAGACTCTGCACACCAATCGTGCTTCTATCAAGCCTTGTCTGATTGTTCCGAAGAAGGTTTTTGATTCCTGAGCCTTCTCTAGTCTAAGGAACCAGAACAATCTCTTCTCGTTCTCTAAAAAATTGGGGAAAGTGAGGTGGATCTAAATAATAAAGCCTGAATTTGTTTTTTTTTTCATATCTTTTCAAATTTTATGTTGCCACCGTCGAAGGATTTTCACTTTGATGTAATACGGAAAAATTGTCCTTACCCTCAATGCAGTTGGACTCCTTGAATAATCAACGGGTTGGCAACGATAGCTGTAGCCTATAAACCATCCTGTCGCTGAAGCCTACAAAAATTTTGTTTTGGTTACGGTGAAATTTAAAGATTTGATTGAAATGTTACCTCATAGAACAACCATGCACTGAATATCACTTGCAAAAAGTTGTATACAACAAGGATTCCACGCAGTTGGAACGGCTTCCGATTCTCCATTAGTTTCGGTCCCAGTACCTGAAATAAAAAATAAAAAATAAATTACTCTCATAATGTTCAGCGAAGTTACTTCATAGCTATCCTTAATTGAGTGATGAAGTCAAATTATCATTGAACTTACACTGTCGTGCATATAATTATATTTAATATGAAACAACACATGTCGGATAAGGTTCATGTAATGTTCCGTGTAAACTTTCACACACCTGTGAGTCGACTTGAACTGTTTATTTAATTATCTTGTTACGTCTGGTACCCGGTTGTGACGTGAATTTGCACATATGTACCTACGTACGTATGGAATGTATGAGATCATATGTAAGAAAGATGTAAGGCAAGGTCGAGAAATTGTTAACGACCTTGCTTTCACACAAATTCACTTATATTGGGTTTGCGTGAAACATCCAAAGCAAAGTGAAATATAAATTCCTGGTCCTTGTGTAATACGCATATGTAGATAAGTGTGTGGTATGATGCAGCGGGTGTGGTGGACTTTATTATCTGAGAGGTGTTGAATATTGTGATGAAACCTCTGGTTTTGTCCCAACGCCGCCATGTGGCAACCATAATTGATGGATTTATTTGAAAAAAAAAAAAAAATTCAAAGCATTGACCGCTTATTACCTTGAAATTTGACCAGACTAACATGGTTGATCGGAATAGGCAGAGTCATAAAAGTGATAGTGATAGCAAATTGACGGAAGATTAGATTTGTGGTCATACTACTTTCGGAAATAGAGACCCAGTCATTTGCCGCATAATTCAGTGAAAAGTGCTATTTTCATTTGTGACTCCGTTTGAATTTACTCATAGTAATATGCATATGAAAGTGATTTGCAAATGGCTATTTATTGCATGTGAGATATGTAGTAGGGCATATTACATAGTATCGTTATTGCCCAACTTGTCAAGCTTTTAACCAGGAATTTGATGAATCGTGTAGATTTTGATTAGTGTTTGAAACTTTGAAACAATTTTAAGCAGACTAACCAATGCGTTCTAGAAATTATTCTGAGGTACCAGCTCAATTTCAGAAAGGGTCTTAAGCTCAGTGATGGTTGGTTCCACTGCATGTTTTTCGCAAAAATTAATTCATTTCTAGCCTATTCTCTTTCGTCCACAGTTCTTTTGTTGTGCAAACAAGACAAGAGTTTGTCACCTTTTATATATAGCAACAGTTTTCTTGTATTTATCATATCTTCAAACGTCTCTGGGAAGGATTTTAAGGAGATCACCCCTGTGATTCAAAACACCACCGATTCAGAGGCTACCCTGATGTAACTTTATGGTCTTAGTGCTTCTTATTTCTGCACTTGCGCGAGCCTTTTGGTCTATTTTGACCAAAGACTTGCTATGATAAATTCAGAATATGATGACGCCTTGGTACATAACTGGTTTTGACCAGGGTTATGTATCCAGGCACTGACCATTCTTCCTCGAGAGCTCCTCTTTTTTATGACGCTGAACACTTCAGCTTTCTCTGACACTTGGTTAAGTCTATGAGTGTTCGTCGTTTCCTCACCAGAATAGCGTCCTTGGCCCTTATTACCCCAAAGCGCAGTGCCACGAAATCTCCTACGCAACTGATCAGCAGCATCTCCTCGGGAATTTCGAGTCTCAGCAGTCCGTCGTGGGAAATGTTCCAAAGGTCTGGATCCAGGGCCAGAGAGCAAGAGAGCTCTGTGACATACCTGATGCAACAATAGTTCTCCATCGACATGTCATAGTTAAGACCCGACACTCTTTATTCTTTATCCTAATTTTAACATAAATTAGAGTGCGATACTTCAAGTAATTGTTACAGCCTTTGACGCAGTTTTTCGTACGTGAAAAAAATACGTCTCTTGGCTGAAGTTCATACGGAGAGCCAATGTGCTTTTTCCGTACAGTACCCATGGCCTGGAGACAGTTTGAAATCGCTTTTTGAGTCACTCCCAAGGTTTCAGCAAGCTCCTCTTGAGTTTGGCATGTCTCTTGGTCCAGTATTCTTGTCTAAATCTGCGTCTTCAAACTTTACTGGCCCCTCTTCGCGTTCTTTGTTATTGATGTCAAAGTCGGTACGGTTAAAACTTCGGAACCAAAACTTACACATTCTTTTTCATAGAGTGTGTTATAAATAAGCACACCATGCTTGATGTGACAGTCGATGTCCTCGTACCACACTTTTTTTTAAGTTAAAGCAAAAATGCAGCGCTTCGCAAAAAGCTGTTTCGTTTGTACAAAACTTGATTTGGTTGGAGCACAACAAATCCATGCTGTTTTTAATTTAATAAAATGACACATACTGTGAGAGAAAAATCGTTACGTTTTGAAATGAATATATAAGTTACAAGATAGTCCGTTGCGAGGTAATATTAGTTGTGTCATCTTTTGTAAATCACTCAAAACTGATGCGTACACCTAATAGTATTCTCAAATAGATTTTCATCGGTTTCGTAACATATTGTCATCAAACAACAGAACCTTGCCTGGACTTTGCTCGCTGTGCCACGTTTTTCCATTTACATCTCAGCTCAAATGCTATAATTACAGTCGATTCACTGACATCTGTATTTTTTTGGGAAGGTCACAGGTGAAGGTAAATTGAGACGAGAAGCTTATGGATAAGGTTAAAACATGATCCTTAACGCCTAAAATTTCATTTTTTATCCATATTTAATTGCAAGACTCTAAAAAATATAAAAGTATTTCCTATCCTACCGCTGAAGCAGCAGTTCTCATGCGAGAAATCGCATATCGACGTCGCTCCTTGCTTTAACTCGAATTACACCGCATTTTCTGGGTTTTGACTCATTCTTATTTCCAAACATCTCCTAACGATTGTGTCATTTTGCAAAGCTGGCGTCTGACATGAGTCCTAACAAAGTGAGTCTTCGCATTCCTCATCTTCATACATTTCCAGAGCAATCTGCATTTCCCAACTAAAACTTTAAAGCATGGAAAGCAGTCTCTACAAGTTGTTCCAGGGACGGTATGCAATAGACCAAGAGTGTCGAGTTATAAGCACCTTTGACAGGGGATGCATTATACGAGAAAGTATCGAGAATGTCAATTTAAATTGCAGACTTTGAAATAGAAACTCTGAAGTTGGTCGCAGTGAAAAGAAAAGTCAAAAGTCGATGCACGATTTGTGACATTTATAACTTGCGAAAGCTGCTGATTTGTTAGCGACATACTTTTCGGGTCACTTGGTTTGGTCATTCGGGTCATCATCGATATGGGTCAGAAAATTTCATGCAAGGAGGAAAGCGTACATATGCAATATTCACGTATATCGTTGCGTTCTATTCTGTTTTCAAATAATAAGAACGGCTATTAATGTAAGCTATCGGTCAGTTCCAATTTTTGAATATCCACTGTGTCATCCAGCAGCACAAAATAGGTTACAAATTTTCGCGAGGAGACAATATATTATAAGAAAGTTGCAAATAAATATAATACGGCAAAAGCGACACTGCCGTTGGGAGTAACCCGCTCGCGAAATATGTGTCTGAAATGAACGGGAAGACAGAAAGTTGATAAAGCAGGACGAAGGAAACTAAGACCAATTTTCGCACTTCTTCAGCATTTCGAAAGTGTACGTCGGCCAAGCTGTTGTGCATCAACTGGAATAATCAGTAGTCAGAAGGAGCAAGGTCTGGAGAGTACGGGTGGTGATCAATGTGTTCTCAACCGAGGTTTTCTGATTTTTTTAACATTGTTTGCCCGATTAGGGTTTGACATTGTTATGTGAACAGAATTTTGTGGTGTTTTCGAGCTATCAATGGTCGTTTTTTGTTCAGTTCGAGTGCCAAATCGGTCAGTTGGCGTCGGTAGTGATCAGTAGACTGTTTTATTTAGTTTTAGTAGCTCAGAATTCACAACATCCTTCTGATCTCACCAAATACCCAGCATAAGCTTTTGGCAATAATTATCGCGGTTGTGAAGTTGATGGTTGGCCGGGGTCAACATATATACGGGATTTTTGTAGTGAACCCATTTGTCATGGTGAGTAACGATTCGGCTCAAAAAACTATGTTTTTGTGTTCTTTGAGTTGTTTTTTTGCATGATGGTATTCGGGTATTGAGTTGATTTTCGTTTAGTTGATGTGGGACCCATTTTTCACGTTTTAGAATCTTCCCCATTGCATGTAAATGTTCAGAAATGGTTGATCAGGCGACATTCAACTCCGAAGCAAGTTCTTTTTGTGTTCAACACACATTTTCATCCAATAATGCTTGCGATCCGGCATCTTCAAATTTATTTGGCTGACCTTGTCGTTCTTTGTGTTCGAAATCAAAATCTACACTTCGGAAGGGATTCCATCGAACCATCGTTCACCATGGTCAGTTGAGCATGTTCACCGTAAGCTTTTATCAACAATCGATAACTTTCAGCAGCGGTTTTCTTCAAAAGAAGATTAATAAACTTCCCCACAAAAAAACTTTTTCAGGCACAAAATTCGACATTTTCGAAGCAAAAAATACTTTGTTGTTTACCTTAGCTCGTTCAATAACTAAGTGAGAATCAATGACAGATGTTTACCCTACAAAATACTATACAAGTTAATATAGACACAAACCATATGTAAAAGTTGCGGCATCTGTTATCTAAATCGACATTATTAACCGATACTCCCAATAGATTAAGTCACTTTAGACCAGCTGGTACTTAAGAAGAAATTCGAAGAACAATTAATTAAGTCGCGGAAGAACGATTGCAGTCGCAATGTCATTTCGAACATCAAATACTCAAAAAATTTAAAGGAAGCATTTTATCTCTGTGCTCAGATTAGTTAATTCCTTAACGGCCGTAGTAATTGGGAATAAGGATATGAGGTTCATGAGAAAAAGTGTTACGATTTCGGGCTCATGAGAGGATAAGTAAGGATATGTAGTCCATAAAGTTAATTGTGGTACAGAAATATGTTGTTGACAAATGATTTAAAGGGAATCGGTTCCAGTGCTGCAATAGAAACGTTTTGCAATTTGCCTTCATCTGGTTGCCTTTTCTTATTGGTACACATATGAATACGTTGAAACTTCATTATAAAGCTAGATCTATAGAACTTATGAATTGATAAGCCTCGAGAAACCAATAAAAGGTTGAAATTTCTCAGGAATATGAGAATTTGCATCCACCCCACAAACCTACTTCACTTGTCTTATGAGTAATAAAGTAAACTTAGGGAAAATATTTCTTGGGTCCTTTTATAATTTTTTCAAATTTAATTTTAATGCTATTAAAAACGGATACAAGTTTTAAATGGACATTAATATTATAATGAAAACAACATATTCAAAAGAAATGTTTTTGACGTAATTTGATTGTCACGACGGCTATTAACGCGTTCGAGTGTAGAAAATTGATTTTTTTTCAAATTGGAAGGAATTGGATATTTCGTTTTATACAAAACAGTTTCCAATCATTGTTTTTTTTGTAATATTAATTGGTGTTGAATACACAAAACATTCCGAATTGTCAGAACTTACATGATTCTTCTTTTTAAAATTTCATTTGGTAAAAAACATTCAAACTACCTTGTGACTTCTTCACGAAATTTCAGAAAAGCGAAGAGAGAATAAATATAATTGGGATGAAAATAATAAAATAAACAAAAGCTTTCAGACAGAAGAATTATTTTTTGTTTACATATGTCCAGTTGTTTTCAGGTTTTAAACATTTTCACATATCTTCAAACCGGATATTCACCCTTTGCAAACTGAAACGCGGTCAAGATCGCATTGAGACCGTGAAGGTCACATCGTAATAGTTTTTTTATTTAAAAAAAAATACTGAAATAATTGTTATTCTCATTCGTGGAAGATTACGACAAATGAAAACTAAGTTCAAAAGAATACGAGCGCAGGACATTGACTGGAAGTTTGTTGTTGAATTGGAATTCCAACTCATACAGAAAACAGGTTGTATACGCTTTAGATATGACTTCAAGGAAATTCCTGGAATAAATCCTTGAAGTGATTCGTCAAAATCGTAGATGACACACTTGTAATCATATTTTCATATCAGAATCACTAACTTTTCTTGTACGAAGTGCAGAATTATCGTGCGAATGCCACCCTGGGTGCCAATTACTCAATTTGTAAGAGGGACGCAGTGAAATAGATCATGCATGAGAATGTTAACTTAAGTGATTTAATCCTCATCAAGATAAGTTGCTACCATCATGCTACATAAAAAGGAAACATGATATTGATACAAAATACGTCAAGTCATGATTTTCCACTCTTCTGCATTCGCCTCATTGAAAGATGTAAGTTATCGCAGAGACACTTCATTACTAGGATAGGTTGTTTTTCATTTAGAACCTTGCTCGTAACTGATGGCATCAATTTCGTCTTGTCTGCGGTATTTTGATCCAATTATACCTTGCTAGATATTTGTAGCAATCTGATTGTATACTATTAAGGATGCGAATAGTACTTATATTTAATTGAAGAATTTATAGAATGTTAAACGTTGAATTAAGTAGCCGCCGGCGACTTTAGTACGCATAACATAATAATAATGCAACACTTGTATACTAGAAATGGTCAGCTAGGTTGCTACCTTCATGGTTTAATCAATTCCAAAAATTGCTTTATTTAATTTAATTGTGCATTTGCGGTCAGCATGCAGTTCTTTAACATGTAACTGCCTCTTATTTTAACACTCTATAATTGATGTTGCGTGCACTTTTGCTGTCCAATAACACATACCTTAACAAAATATGCATAGGCCAGACTAATTGCGATTGTCGGGAATGGTGAACTCATTAAGGGCCAATCTCTTGTCCTTGGATCAGATTTGTTGTCCATAAGATCTCGCCATCCGGCATATATTGACGTCAACATCGAAACCTGTAATAAAATGTAAACAAGAAAGAAGTTAATAAAACCGTTTACATACATGGAAAAAACGCTGAACATACTATAAGGATTCGGAGATAAGATAAAGTAATTACCGGAAATTTAATTAGTGCAGTCATAAATTGATCATAAATTTTCAAGACAAAAAGGATGCAACCGTGCACGATATTGTTGTCATCATATGTTATGTAAACCAAAAAAAAATAGATTTAAATTGTTGTTCCAACCATTTTATGGACTTTTGGCAACATTTTCGACATCTTCACGAGCTGAACATGTCATTATTGTGGTTAATGGAATGTTTATTGACAGATTGCTTCGAATTCGTGAAGGGTTTTTTTGCATGGTTTTATGTGACAATGCACATGCGCCGACTTTTCCATGTGATTATATTTTCTCTCAACCCATTGAAAATCCATATTTGGACGCTTGATTTCATCACTATAATTATGCTTTCATAGTTATTCGCTGAATTTATGAGTTCGTTCATATATTTAATCACTGTTATTTATCTGTGGCGTTCATAATTATTACTGAGAATCGCTTTCCTGGTATTTACTACAACACTGATCACTTAATAGCTGTGGTCCTTTTGCAGTACTGACTTACTACATGATATAGGTGGTTTTGCAACAGGTGACCTCTAGATAGTATTCCCCGAATTCCTTCGTACTATTCTTAGTAAGAATGTTGCATTGATTAGAATACACAGCTTCCATGCAACAGCTCGTGCATTCAAATAATCTTTATGGCAGTGATATTACAATTTATTATTTCTAGTGCTGGGCTATGACCAGGTTTTATTATTTCCAGACAAATAATCAAGATCAAATACTATTCTGACCAAATCTAAGCACAAAAAATCTCTGGCTCGTGGCTCTAAAATAATTTTAAAACTTCGGTTGTAAATCTGAACTGTCGTGTATCGAACATTATTTACGAATATTAATTCAATAAACTTATTCCTTTCTTTGGTTGTGAGGTAATGGCTATTTACGCCCTGAAGAAGGGACTCCCATCAGCAGGCGGCTACATAACCATCCTCTAAACACCTCCTCTCTCATCCTGAGAACCTAGCCTGGAACCGTTTGTCATTTAGCAGTCTACGTCTTTTATTTTTCTATCTGGAAATCGAAGGTTCCAGCATTCGTTTAGAAGATTCCCTTTTTCAGCAAAGGGGAATGAATGTAGTAGATGTTACAGTCTCTTTTCAGTTTGTCTTTTCATATCTCTCAGTCTCAGTTGTTAAAGTCTCTTTTCTTCCCTCTGGAGCAACCAGTTGTTCAAGAACCCTTTTTTTCGTAAGCAGAACGATCGGAGCATAATATGTCACACAGTAACATTTGTCAACTGATGATATAATCACCACAGACTTTTAGGAGAGTGATGAAATTTTCTCGCAAAGGAGAGACCCTTCGTTCGCCCGAAAAAGTCAAGGCTTGCGTCGTCCACGAGTAGAACAAGCAGTTGGTGGACTGCTTCCTACTCATCTTGTGCAACTGAGACAAAAAACACTCATAGCCACGGACCACGTTTTCGACTAAGCCATGAACTCACGTTACCCATAAGACGCGCCATCCCCCTTTTCCACGTCTCCTGTTCCCATTTGCTCTGCCATGGAGTGAGAATCTACTGCCTCCCCTCACATGCGATAGTTTTCTTCCCTTGTTCATCTCTCCGAACATTGTTGCCTACAAAAGGCAACCTACCTCTACCTACGCTCTCCCTCTACAAGAGCAATGGTCGCCATCCCCACCATAACCATTGCCAATAGTCCTGAGATAGTACTTTTGCTCGTTGAGGAGATAATCCTAGACGACGGATTCGTATTTAGGTATGGACTCTATGGTGCTCATTTATAGGTGCCTTTTGGTTTAGAATGGTTACTCTATATTAGGAGAGAGCGGTTTGAGTGCTGACACCCTCACGACAGCCTTGTCTGGCATCAATGATATAAAATTAGACCTTATTTAGAGTGTTATTCTGCCTCATTATTTATCTATTTTTCATCGAAGAGCGTGGGTCAATATTTAAAACGAAATGCAGATATATAAAACTATTTTTATTTAAGTTCAGCATTGTTCAACAAAATTTCTTGGTTAAAATCAATTATCGTTTCACAACGGTTCGTACCCTTCCGAGAAAAGAAAAGGACTCATTCAAATTCTTCAAAATATGCCTCTAACTCAAACTATTTGTTTAGGCTGAACTCTATACATTCTTTTTTCTTCTTTCATTCATTCTACATATTATCATCCCCGAATCATGTTTTCGTGTTGAGGGTGCTAGATCAGGTAAACAAAATGGGGTGATTAGAACAAGTGTATTCAGAAGTCATAGGATTATATACTCGATCCTGATGATGTATGTGGCAACAATATTTGGAAATTGTAATGAATGCGCTTGATGCGATACTGTATGGTATCCAAAAAACTTTTCTCCCCAAAAAAAGGGTGCATTGATCCTTTAATTTTTCTTCCCTATGATCTAACAATGTACTGCAGCATTGCCGAGTGAGGTAGGTTGTTATGCTCCTTTTAAAGTCCTTATAAGCTATTATCTCTGGGTCCCAAAATCCAGTGATCATGACCAGTTATGAATAGTTATGACTAAACCCTGACGATCAATGAAATATCATGGTCATCATCATCAAATGGCATCTTTGCCTTCTCTTGTTGTTTGAATTTCTGCGCACTTTTTCCCCTTCAAAACTAAAAAGCGAACATCGATTCGATATTGGTCCTTTTCGATGATATGGAAATACACCACATTCTACTTAACTAGTTTGTGAATCAGTTTAAAATTTTGTAGTTGTGTTTGACATCTGGAAGGATATGACGTTACTGTAAATATTCCTCGGCTTTGCGCCATGTCCTCGAACACAGACAGTTGATCAAAATTTCTAGGTTTACCCATTAACAATGACTATAATGATGAAACATGCAACTTTGTAATGATAAGACATGCAACGTTGTAAACGGAAGGAATTATTTACTGGTATAAGAAAAGTGGGCGGGGGAGACGTTTCTCCAGGTAGTGAAGAACTTATAGTACTCGTCCTATGATAAATGCCGGATTCAAGTCCGACTAGTGGCAGTAATATTTGAGTTTGTGCTAATGGTGTCAGAGTACCAGCCTAACCAACAGTTTTAGACACCTTCAGGCTTTCAGGAAATTTATTAAACTCAAGCGTAAATTTGACAATATCACGTTCTCGTGTATCATTGGTTGTGTTATAGGGTGCCCCAAGCCGACCTGAAGACCAAATTTCTGTTGTTTATTGTTGCATCGTAGCAACAAAAATGGAAAAAGGCTAAAATCTAATCAATCACCTCCTTCTACGTAACACTACAGCTCCTCTCGACCTTTCCTCGGCACCCTACAAACAGTGCTCTCAATTGTCCCAATTGTCAATGGACTGCGTCATCCAGTCTCAAAATTTAAGCAGCGATGAGCTGTCTTCGTCGACAGAGTCAAGTCTGAGCTTTCCTATGATCAAAGGTGTTCGGTTGTCCATACAATTACTCTTTTGGACACGCGTTCCATACGAAGTACATGCCCAGACCATTGCAGTTCCCCCTTATACCTTTCAAGACCTCTGTTCCCCCAAATATGTCATACAACTCGTCATTAAGTCTGGTAGTGGTATACTTCTCGATTTATTCCAGTGATCTTTCGAAAGACACACCTCTTGACCGCCTCGTACAGTAGAATAGAATGATAGTATATGTTTCACACTCATAGCGTAGTATAAGACTCACCACCACTTTGTATACTTGATACTTTATTTTTAAGTATTCACAAAAATATGAACTCAAAACCATATTTGCAAGCTTCATTATTGAGTTTCAGGAATAGTTCCTTCGTTGTTGTGACCAAGCGCGGGGAGATGTTAATGTCATCCGCATAGGCTATAACTTGACTTGACTTGTATAGAAGAGTACCTCTTGTATACAAAGGTTGCCTTTGGATTATGATTTGACGGATTTCAGATTCTGAATGAATAATACTGGGCCCAGCCCATCTCTCTGTTGAAGCCTGTTTTTTTGCGAAGATATTGGCCAGTTGGTTGTTGAAACTGACTGAAAGTTAGTCAGATCGTTTTGTTCCGGTAATCTTACAAATAAGATGCCAGTTTAACCATTGACATTGCCATTCACAAAGGATATGTAAACTGGTATTGATAGTGAACAATTTTGTAACGGTATTCACTCACTAAGTCAAAATAGCGTGATAAGGAAGGAAGTCTAATTTGAGTAAAAAATGAGACATGTTTCGCAGAAGTAAAAGGAGAAGAAGTAAGTTTGTAGTTTGCACTACTGAAATAGGTCTGAAGCTGTACTGTAGCGTTGAACTTAAAGAAGTTTCAGGGAAGGGGCAGCACTGAACGGAAGAAATGATCTGGACGAGAAAAAAGTAGGTTTTTGGAATATCACATCACCTTATGCAAAGACTTGGTAATGAACCTTTGACTTCATGGAAAACTAGGAACAGTCTGGTTTGAGAAACTGGAAAGTAAATTTTGCCAATATTGGTGAGAAATAAGCTCGATTAAGCTGGGTAACGTGTGTTGAAAACTGACCATAAGCTGGGCCTTCCGTTAAGAGACAGATCTAAACTGCAATAGGCTCAGGAAAATATTAATTGGACTCAATAGACGTTTGATACAGTATTTCAATCATATGATTCAAAATTAAAGCTTCGTTTATGCGACGGAGGAATTCCAATGTGGCATGATCCTCGTAAAAGGCTTTGCGATTAATGCCTTCGAAGACGTCCTTCAAAATCAGAAAGAGGTATGGTGGGCAGCGTTTTTCAGATGGTGAACGAGGTTGTATATTCTTCATAAATTCAAAAATAACAAGTTCGGTGTAGTTGCATGTCCTAGAAAACGAGTTTAATCCTTGTGCGCTAGAACATTTTGGGCATATCGTGAATTTTTTGTTGCATTAGTTTGAGCTGCAAGTGCCACACATGCTACACTACGATGCAGGTATTAGGTTTATGCAAGTCTAGCATTGGATATGATTAAAAAAATTTATTTCAGAAACTATGGTTTTTTGATTTACAATATTAGAATGTCAAAAGGTCCTTCGCGGAGAAGAAAATCTACGTTTTAGATTGCCCGCGTATAGCTCCGCCACGAATTGGATGGAATATACCTGGTCTGTCATAAAGTGGCTAAGAAGCACCCTGACTCAATTTAGACGTTAGAAATCTTAATAATAAACACTCGTCGAACGATTTCGACATCAAAATGTCAAAAATTTTTAAAGTTGACAAAACGAAGGTAAGTGGTCCTAGTTCAGGCCAGAAGTGACCCATAGAAATGTTGATGAGAAACTATAATCCCGGAAACTAATGAAAATAGAAAAAAGTTATATTCTTAATTATCTGAAAACAACTATCTTACAAATTAAAATGCTTTTTTTTTTCACATTTTCCAGCTTTTCGAACTCCAACTTCTAACGCTCGAAATCAAAGGCAGAATTCGTTCACGAAAAAAATGCGTGCTATTGTTTGGACTGAGGCAATAAATCAATCAAAAAAATATTTGCCAGTTGTTTTCATTAGCATTTGATTGGCAAAAAATGGGTAAGAACCTTAGTTTTCCGGTATTAGAGGCTGTTAAGGTTTCTCTATCCTTCCTAGAACCAGTGATCTACTAAATCATGATTTGAATTGTAGTGCATCAGAAATTTATACTTATTTTCGGACATAAAAAGTTCATCAACATGCCAAACTATGTCTGGAACTCATAAAAACCGCTTTTTGATACTAATTTATGAAGAAAAACAGTCCTTTATCTTTGCAAGTTCATAATCTGTAGAAATTAGTGATGTATTTGGTATTTAGTATTGGTATTGGAGTTTTGTTGGATACTGAAAGAATATTGGACTGATTTTAAAGCCCCTCATGGGATAGTTCTTATTCTCGTTATTCTTCTTCTTTTATTCTCGAGAAAGAAATACTCGTCATAGGAAAATTGAATTTTGAAAGAAATTACATTTCTCTCTCATTCAAAAACACGGTATTATAGCTGGTATCACCGCTCTAATCCTTCGGTTGATTAGACTTTGCATGGGCGCAAGGAACGGTGAGACATGCAAATACCCACGACAAATTATCTGAAAATGTTAGATTATGCTGAAAGATATCCGGGAGCCATTGATGACTCCACTAAAGGACGAACAAACCTAACTGCTCCACGTCTAAGTGACAGCAAATATGTTGCCAAGAGTAAGCATTAGGCGTGCATATTATCCTTTGAAATGTCTTTTGCCTGAATGAGTTTCTTTAAAAAGTTGAACTAGTTCAAACGGTGTCATCTGTCCAAGGCATGTTGTTCGTTTGGTCGTTAATTAATAAGTGACTCTAAGGATTTCCTCTTTTGAAAGCCATTATATTGTTGGCACTAAGCATTGTATTGTTAGTCTCAGACATACGTAAAGTAAAGTCGTGCAATCATAAAATTTCATGTACTCCCGATAAAATAACGTTGGACAGTGGTGAGGCTCTTGCCGGGTATTTTTTTTTCGGATTAAATGTGAATGCATTTACGCACGGAGTGTGGGGTCGTAGTCATAACTGACTTGACTAACCACTGGACACCTTTCCATGTCAACCTGAGAACCTAGTTTGGAACGGTTTGGCACACTACATCGGGCCAGATCTCGTTTCGCCACATCACCAGGTGACTTCAAGCAGGGGGATCTCTCCTCTAGTGGGAAGGAACGGAGGAAATTTGATTACCGGATCCGCAAACCCCGACGCCCTTTGTTGCTGTGAGCCCATTTTATTTTTTAGAACTGTCTGAAAATAATGTGCCACATGATTCCATTTGTCAATCGATCCAAGCATCCCAGTGATAAGATTATCCGGAGTGAGCTCTCCTGTTTTCTTGTACAGGTTCTGTCGAAGCCTGTCCAATCTTTTGCATGCAAAAAATGTGTGGCAAGCGTCATCCTCATCTCCTGGGCAAAGTCTACAGACGGGAGTTCGCGATTTACAGACCGCGATATGATTTGCATCATATGACCGGTCCATCTCCATTTTAGTTGGTCTATTTTTTGAAGAACTACAACAACTTTAGTTTTGGATCTTATAAACTTATTTCTGTGCCTGTCCTGACGTTTTATTCCCAGCATGCTTCGTTCCATTGCTCTTTGACAGTATTTTAGGTTGCCTCGATGGTATTTTGTAAGTGCCCAAGTTTCACAGCCATATGTCATGCAACGTAGTATGCAGGTGTTGAAGACTTCGTTTTATTGTACTGCTTATCTCAGTGGATTTCATTATTTCTTTTAATGACCAATACTTTTTCCAGCTGTTGGCTATTCTTCTGGTTATTTCTTTGCTTGTCATATCTTTGTGTGAAATAATTAGTCCCAAATTTATATGTTCGTTTACATATTCCAGAGGTTGTTTTTTAATTGAACCTCGTGTGTTTCAGAGTAAGTTAGCAACTTAGTTTTTTCCACATTCATGAAAAGTCTAACTTTTTCGCTTTCTTTATTTAAGTTTTTTATCATTTTCTCCAAGTTATGTGGGTTTTCTTCCAGTAGGATGATGTCGTCTGCAAATCGTAGATGGCTTAGTTTTTTTCCATTTATGTTTAAATCGAATTCTTCCCACTCCAATTTTTGGAATATGTTTTCCAATACTGCGGAGAAAAGCTTAGGAGACAGTGGGTCTCCCTGTGGGACTTCTCGTTCGATCTCGCCTGCTATGTGGATGAAAATTTAAGAAGAAATTGCGAAATGAATTCCATGTTTTCATGTTCTTATTAAACAATCACTTGCAAAATTATTTAACATCTATTTACAAATAACAACATTCGTTGCCGTGACCCATACAAAATTACTTGGTTGTTTCAAAACAACAACTGCAGATACCATCTTATTAATTTGCTAATGTCTAATAAGATTTCCAAGAATTTTAAATCTTTCATTTTACTCAGATTGTTAACCATCTAATCATTAAACAAAGTATCTCACAATTATACAAAGAGGCCATGCGTTGTTTTTCATTTTGTACTTTTAAATATCTTCTGTGCAATCAGATCTGTTTGTTTTCCTTTTTTTCAAATTAATCTCCGCAAGATTTATACCGAGTGAGATATTATAGATATGAAAATGCAGAAACTCGACGTATGCTAGTCATTATGCCGGCATATAAATGTAAATTACATGGCCAAAGTGGCGCATGGGAGATTTCTTTGCCCCCTTTGACTGCAACCTGGCGCAATTTATGCTCTCTTATTTCCCAAGACTAATACCCGAGTCGTGCGTATAACGCACCAGATTGGCAGCCATTTTGATTGGTTGCTTTATATAATGCATACTAGTATGTCCCTATTGAATGAATATGATGTCGATATGAATAAGTTTCAATTCTATCATTTTTCATACTACACATATGCTTTGCTTGGTGCTGTGACCTAACCGATATATAATATACCTTAAAGGTGCACACTGAGCGTTACATATTACGAAAGAATGCGTATGGGAGTCAATATGCAGATTGTAAGTAATAAAATATTCAGATTTTCCACCATTAATAGTGACATGTTAACATATCAACGAATTTGTTGTGTTATGTTTAAATGCCCAAATTGCATAGGAATTTTATCACCTGCAATTAACGCAGAAGGTCAAGGCTCGGAAGACCAGTTGCTGTTTAATGGCGTGGCGGCGTGAATTTGCTTGATGACTGCATTTCCAAATATGAAACGCAGTATTTCAATATTTGTATTCAGCAAAAGATTAGTTGTATAGATTCGCATGCAGTTAATTATGCATGTATGTGTACATATATTGTTGTATTGCGTGGGCTATTATAAAATTTGTTAAAATTCTTGTTAAATGTTTTAAGTAAGTATGATGAAACGTGGTACGGCGATAAATCAAGGGATAGCCATGATATTTGATAGGATGTTGTGAAATATATTTACAAACCGCAAGTTTATATTGCCTAATATTGCCTAAATTGTTATTGGATTCAGGTAAAAGTCCTATGGTCAAGGATTCAGCTTTCCATTTAAAGAGATACAGGTAAATAAATAGATAAATATGAAAAAGATGCGATGAAAAGCTCATACATGTAGCTTAGTCACAGATGAAAGCTTTTTGGTAACATTATGCAAGGACAGTGACAGTGTTTTCTGGGATTAGTTTGTTTAAAATATTTCATATATACTAAATATCTCGTGGATGCGAAGCATCTTGCAAATCATGAATTTATTGAAATAGAAATATTTTGAAGGCCACATTACATCGACCCAAGACAATCTTAATTGATTTTTCCTTTTCTTTGATTTTCCAGAACCGTGCATTCGCTACAATTTTCGCTCGTTTTATCATAAATCCTCGGTTCGTTTACTTCGAATTCTAGGCGCCCACGGACCATTGATTTATCTCGCAAAGAGATGCTTTTTGAGTTTATAATCCGCCTGGGATAATCAAGCTTTTGTCCGAAGCTATCCTTTCTAACGCATTTGGGTTATCACAGTTTCACCAATGTCGCACATTACGAGGAGCGTTTGAAAAGGACATGCAAAAATAGAAACTGCTTACGTGTTTGGGGTAAACCTTTTTTATTCTTCGGTATAGTCTCCTTTCAGGCATATACACTTCACCCAGCCATGTTCTAGTTTATTGATCCCTTCCGAATAATAGGATTTGTCCAAGTCTGCAAAATATCCTTTAGTGTCTGCAATCACCTCCTCGTTTAAATAAAATCTTTGTTCCGCCAGCCATTTCTTCAAATTGGGAAGAAAATAGTAGCTCGAAGAAGCCAAGTCTGGAGAATAGGGGGGATGTGAAACAAGTTAGAATCCTATTTCCATTAATTTTGTGACCACAACTGCTGAGATGTGTGCTGGGGCGATGTTGTGGTGGAAAAGGACTTTCTTTTGGGCCAATCGCTGGTGTTTTTCTTGCAGCTCGGATTTAAACGGTCCAATAACAATGAATAATATGCACCTGTAATAGTTTTACCCTTTCCCAGATACTCAATGAATATTATCCCTTGCGAATCCCAAAAGACAGTCATAATCTTTCTCGCCTAAGGAACAGTCTTCGCCTTCTTTGTTGCAGATTCCCCGTTGGTAACCCATTGTTTAGATAGTTGTTTGGTCTCAGAAGCATAGTAGTGTATCCATGTTTCATGCACAGTGGCGAAAGGACCCTTGAAATTCTCCGAATTCTACGGACACAGCTGCAAACCATCCTTGCAACACTTCACACGATTCCGCTTTTAATCAAGCGTGAGCAATAGCAATTTTTAAACAAAACTGAGTAGAAAGACTACATAAAGACAAACGCGTGGTAAGCTGCGCATTGACATTCTTGTAATACTGATATTGAACGACTAACACATCCAAAGTGTTACTCGCACTGAAGATTAGGATTGCGATCTTTTCTCTCGCGTACATCGCTTCGTTTTCACTCTTTCTATCTTGAGTGAGCTCGCTTTCATTTGTACACATTGTATTTGTATCTCTTTCTGCATGATGTTCTCCAGGAGTGTTTGCACTCCTTACATATGATGCCGCAACGTAGCTAAGGCCAGTGATAACATTTCGAATAAACTCCTGATCCAAAAGTATACAAGCAAAATAAGTAACACTTTATTCCTTTATAAATCTACTTGTGCTTTTGCTGTCTTTGCAAGGAGGGAGCTGCCCGAGATAGTTATCGGTATGAACTTACGCTCTGCTCTGACTCCCAACGTGTCGTTCATATCATAGTTTTACCAACGTCGCACGTCGAAATAGGTAAAGTATTGTTAGAGCGTAGGGTATTAACTGGCAAGCGCTAATACTTCGAAAAATTTCAAAATCTGATAAGTTGAATCGATGCACCCCTATTTGAAAAAAAAATGGAATAGAGACACGACAAAATGACGAACGAACTGTAAGGTGTGCGTTAAAATTCTCGCCATACTTATATCCAAGGACTGTACATACAAACATATCGGAATAGTTTTGCCCCCAGTGGAGTTCAGAAGGGCATTGATAACGATTCCTAGTCTCACCTACATCGTTTAAGTTTCACGCTCATTTTGTTCCATTAGTTCGATTTCTTTATTCTTTGTTCCATTAGTTCGTATTGTTTCCTGCATAGGGAATTTGTATCTCTTTCTTCATGGAGTTCTCCAAGAGTTACACCGCTTCTGATTGATTACACCACCAGAGCATAGCTGCAGCTAGAGCTGAGAATTTTGAACAATCTCCCGACCGAATTTCCTCTCAATTTTGCTTTAAACGAGAGCAACTGTCTCAACGGTTTCAAGTAAAAACGTGAACAAATTTAAATGTATTTGTGATTCTTCTATCTCTGTCTGTAGGAAGTCAACCGAGAGTGTTATGGCTGTATATACCTAAGCTATAGATTTTACTTAAGTTTTTGTAAAATAAACTTACAACGAAGAAGGCATTGAAGAAAATACGAAGATAATACGTGTTGTATGAGAATCTTGACTTCAACTCAGAGTGTTGAAGAGAGGTTTTTAGAAAGATTGATATACAAAATAATATCAATGTATCTTCGTCCTGTTACATGTAATTATCACGTCATTCATTAAAATGGACTGGACTGGTTTCGTTTCACGATTGATGCAACAAAATTAGCTATGTTGTTTTTGGTTTGGCAATACCAAATTTGTTTCAGGAAAATGTAATGTTTTTCGGGAAAAAATAAGTGATTCGTTAAGAAATCACCCTTAACAGAAGTTACGATACTACCTACTGAGCAAACAAATACTAGAACAACTTCAATTCTTAAACATTTGGAAGATTTCATATAGGAATAGAAAAGAGAGCTTAGGACAGAAATTCCGCTAATAATAGATTTGACACCAAACACTGGAGTCAAATTGAATTATATTCTGCTGCATCGTAAGGTTCCATGATTATGGCAAGCGGCTTACGTCAGATTGACTTAGAAGAAAGTTTTATGACGGCCATTCATTCATTCAAACCAACTAAGCCAATGGATTATGCTGAAAGGACGGGAAAAAGATTGAGGTACGCCTATAAGGAGTGATGAATCCGTGACGATCAAGTTGAGTTTAGCGTTAACAATTTGGGAGATTCGTTATGGTTAATTTAAAACTATTGATTCATGGATACTATTCGAAGTGGTTCAATAGTTGTGGTAAGTGATTGATCCCAGGATAACAACTTGGAAATTTTCATATGGATTATAAGTAACTGAGTTCTTTGTTGAAGTAATAATGACACTAAACCATACAGCTACTTATTTGTTTTAAAAACTATTCCAGACCAGATGTCCGGAAACGAAAGAAGTCTTTTTTTCTTTCTTAACTAGTGCTCTCAAACCATTTTATTTCTTTTAATTCCAACAAATAAAAATTTAATCCCGGATTTGATCTACTTCGACATTTACATTTTTTACCATTCGTTTGCTTTACTCGATGTATTCCATGTGTAAAACTTTACGAAATATAATTAACGAACGCATTTCTGGAAGTTAACTATTATTTTTATAATTGAAATATTTCAAATGAAAATCAGACAGAGATCTTAATGAAATAATCATCCATACAAGGAATTTCAAGTCCCATAGCAAGTCGTAAATCAATCAAAAAAGGCAACAATCAGAAAGAAGGTCCTGAAGTTTAAAGCATAAGAGGGACCACCAGTAGTTGAACCACAATAAACGGAAATCTCTGTTACTAAGAAATATCTAGGGAATAGCATGAATTTTTCTCACATGCATTTAGGCTGAAAAAACTATTCGTGAAAACAGTCCCTCTACTGCGCTGTGTCTTTTAATTTATAAGCTCTCTATCTTGCAAAGCTTGCCACAGCATAGCTACATAAACAAAACCATTAGGGTGCAGGATTCTCCAAGGTGTTTGTGCTGCGAAGGAGGGATCTTAAGGTGTTCTTTCTTAGGGATTCTATCTTTGCGAGCACTCGATTGCGTGAGAATGGAACTTTATGTGATGACAAGAAGGATAAGCAACGTCTTAAACGGGTTGCGCAAACAGAGTTTGTACATGATCTAAAAATTATGCAGAAAATGGGAAGCCATTGAAACCATACGTTTTATTTCTGGTATACATTTTAGCTGAATGTCAATCTCAACATCAAGTTAGGCGAACTGTGGCTTCGGTGGAATGTGCGATCCCTTTTAAAGGAAAATGCCAGATGTATATAAAAAAGTTCGTGCTTATCGATTGAAAATTTTCGAGAGAAGTTGTTACTTTTATCAAAAAAACCGAAATTGGGTCTTCGAAAAATATCGTGATGTGTGTTGTTCACCGAGCTCTTTTGGTACCTTCCTCTTTTCCAGATTACCACCTTTACTAGTCTTTGTGTAGGTATATAAGTGGTGAAGGTCTTATTCACGCTTTTCACCAATAAAATTAAAACAAAACCACGATATTTTGTAGACTTCTTTGAAAAGGATTGAGGCAAATGGCTTCAAAAGAGCAGGGAGGGTAAAATCGTCCTGCATGAGGATACACAAGTATTCTATACTGTTGCTATTGTATTGTACCTCTCTTTTACTGGCTGCTGAAACAGGTGAATATAAATTGCTTTGCTTGAAGTAGAAAATGCTATCGACGTGAAAATAATCCACAGGAGCGCAGCAGTGCAGTTTTCCAAGCCGCGAAACAAATTATTACAACAAAAGTTTTTCCTCCACTGTGTTTGCGGTTACCTCCTTGTTAATTTTTTATTTAAATTCACTGTCGAACGAAAAAACTGAGCAAATTTATGTGTAATTATTAAATAAATAAATAAATGAAAATAAGCCAATAAAGCAAATAGAATTGAATGTAATTGTAAAATTTTAAGGAAAAATAAATAATTGATGGAAAAGCATGGTAAACAACTTAATTGATCCGATGTTTCAAAATATATACGAGTATCTAGTTTTATACATATTTTGGAGACTTTCCAAATCCTTTTCCCTGCATGACTTATATTGGTGGTGACGGAAATAAAAATCAAATGCATACGAGAACAAAAGGTATGCTTAACAGAAAATTTAAATGTATACAAAAAATAAATTCCCACAGGTTCTTTTTTTCTAAGGACTTATTGAACGACCCCTGTTGGTATCGGTGAGATATTTTTTGGCGCATGAGTAAAATCGGAACAATTTTTGAAAATTAAGGGCTCTGCCTTGAGTTTATTTCAAAGCGGGTATTATAATTATTGGATTGATTTATATTGTTATAATTGGCATTGGTGTTTCTCACTTTACTAGGATGTACCTTCAGTGACGAACATTTTGCATCATTTACAACACCATCCAATCAATTTTTATTTATTTAGATATGACCTTATTTCTATAAACCTTCAATTTTATTGAGACTTGAGGCTGTAAAGGTCTCAAGAGAAAATCGGAAAAAATAGTCTTTGTCCTTTTAACCTTGATATGGAGTAAAAAACTCGTTTCATCCTAAACAATTATTGCCAATTATTCACCTCCGATGAGCATTCCCCATCTTTTACTATGAATAGTTAGAGAAAACATCAATAATATCAATAACATCAAATTATAAATATGTAAGAACAAATGAATCACGATTATTATGCAACGTATCTATTGTATACAATCGTATAGCAAACGCTTCATCGAAATTTCCATTGGAGCGTTAAGATTTATTAGATAAGTGATCTGAATAACTGTCGTTATTATTTAATTATTATTCAACAATTCTTTTGAAATGGCTTGTTTTTTCTGGGAATTTTATGACAGATATGTAATAAAGGTAAATTATACTGATTCGATCGATAGTTGGTAGTTTTTCCGGGTAGAATGAGATTCTATTCTGCAAACTTTTCCATGGTGTTAGTATTTTGTTGACATTCACAAGTAGGAAAACCTGTCACGAGCAAATAATTTAAGATTATAGGAAGGAACGAGAGGAAAATTTTATGTGGTTACTTACATCGAATATTAATGGGTACATTGTTAAATTAAATTTTAATGGTTGGATGTCGTTTATAATGCATGATAAAAGGTAATTTGAACGTATGTGATTGATTTTTAATTGATGAGAATAACGTATGAGCATTAGAAGTTGAATTATTATGCGGAAGACATACGAGGCTTGTCCCAAAAGTATCTGTTCTAACTCTTCCCTTGCATCACTGCTGGTTGTCCCGCTCAATTCGCCAAGAAAAAGAAGAAGTCCTTGGAAGAAATCAAAGTCATTCTTTCTCTGTTCTGAAGCAGTTCTGAAACGTATTCTAATGCATTGGACACAGTAAAGTATTCCCATTCTTAATATTTCTTTGTAATGAAACAAAGTCATCAGATTTGAAATTTGACTAATGGATACCAAAACTCATACGCTGTGATGGATAAACGAAAATCCGTGGGACTTGAATGGAACCCAAACACGGTGGACTAGGATGGAAGTGTATGGAGCCTGGTGAACTCTGATTTTTTTGTCAAAACGCCACGAGTTGGTAACAACGCACATTTTCATCTGTTTGACGTTCCTGTGACAGTTTTTGCAGCCGGCAAATTCGAGATTAGTCAATGACTATGCTTTCATCCCATTGAAGTTTTTTGAATGCTTCAATGGCCGGAAAGGACCGCTTGCCGAATTCTTTTGGACTTAACAAACTATACACAAGAGATCTCAGCTCAAGGGTCACTTTTCAAACAGCAACGGTTAGTAGCGTTGTCTTGTGCATGGAAGACGAATGAACGAAGGACTTTAACATTCTCAAATTTCTCTATACTTTCTGAAGTCATATTACACTCAATCTTAATCAAAATAAAATTGGGATATTCAATAGTTAAGTTTACACCGCTGAAACAATAGATTCCGCGCCTCCATTAATTTAAGCTAGAGGGATCCGGTAAAAAAAAACAAGAGGGATCCGATACTAGAAACGAGATCCTACAAAGAATTTTCGTAGCGATATGAGAAGGAGACTAATAGTGTTATTTACTTTAAACGTTTATTCTTAGGAATAACAATTTAAGTGATAAACACAGCATGGGTTGATTCAATTCGATGGCCATGGTTCACATTCATGAATATTGCTACATCGTTGTTCATTTTATTTTGAATTTTTGACACTTCACATCCCTTTGAGCATTTTCAAGAAATACTGCAAGAATACGCCATTCTCAGTGTACTTTTTCGTTCTGGTTTGTCCGAATAGTTATGTAAGTAATATTTGTCATTTCCATTATTTATCTGGCATGTCTTATTTGTGACCAACTAACGGGACTTTGTTTGGGATGGTATTCCTTGAGTATAGTTCTTTACAGTGACGACATTTTGAGGCGTGTTTTGTAGGAACAAAATAAAAGTCGTTGTCGTTCTGGCTCTTAAGGTTCCAATTAAACAATTTAAGTTTTTACTCGTGTCCGAGCATCACTATCTGAGCTATCACACTGGTCCTGATCTTTCAGCTTAATCTGCAACATCTTTCTAGCTTCTTACTCGACATTTATCCGTAGCACGTGGCTTTTTCTTCTCAGGTTCTTCAATTGTAAAATTTTTTAAGACCTCTGCAGCATCAAAAAATTCACAAAGCTCGTGGTTAGAACTGATTCGTTTCTGTTCTCTTTCCATTTTTTTCTGAGGATCTATCTTTCGAATAATTTATTTTGTTTGATTTTGTTTATGATAACGTCCAAATTCCACAGGACTAACATAATTCCGGTCCAATCATTATTTAAATATATATAAAGAAAACTATGCTGCTGGCCTTTAAAGACGGTTCGAATTTGAGAAAAATGTCTTATACCTGACTTGTATTTGCTATTCATTATAGCAATATGCCAACAAAACAAAATCTTGCTCGTTTCTTACTCTTGCTATCCGTCCGCAGGTTTGGTATGAGTGGGTTTTTAGGTTGCCTCGTACGTATATTGTCTATCTATTTTAGGCTGTAGTGCATCGTTGGGAGCTTAGCGTAACTATTCTTGCTCATATTTCGCAAATACATAATAAAGAAAGATATATGAATTCCCTGTGTAGCAAATAATGCAAGCTTTTCATGATAGAGAGCTTATAAATTGACTAGCTGTAAGAGCTTAAATGTATCTGATAATAGTTTTTCCATTGTAATAATGTATGTGAGTTTGAATATAAAATTTAAAAGTATGTCAACGAGTATCTCACTGCACCTCTGTCTCAATCTCTTATATCCAACAAATAGAAAATTTTGCTCGAATGCCGTTATGTCAAAATGTTAGCCTTTGTTAGTAGCTACGCGTTGGTTAAGAGGCTTTTGTTTTAGGCTACAGCCATTTTTTTAGCCGGTGTAGACTACAATTTGAATTTGATCATGAATTTCAATTCATAGATCAGCAGAATCTTTTGTATCAAAAGGTTGTCTCCATATTACAATTTTCAAAGCTAGGTTGAACCCCTAGTGGAAAATAGGTTGGTGCGCTGAATGAAATCATTTCTCGTCCTTTACCAGGTATATTCGACTGAAAACAATTTTCAGGAAGTTGATTCACCAGGCTTCTATGCATTTTTGAACAAAGGTTATTCAACAATGGTGAATCAGCTCAAGCTGATTGACAACAAAAGTTTACTGATACCCCTGGGGCAGGCGACGCCGTTAGAACTAGTTTTGATGTCCCAATGACGTTAAATTACGAAAAATATCAGAAGTTTTTCTGCTATTTATGCCGTCATAACGGCAAAGACTAGTTCAATCTTGTTCTTGACATTTAGGAACTAGTAGGCAACTAGTAGAACTAGACATTTAAGAACTAGTTCAAACTCGTTCTTGACGTTATACAGACGTCGTCTGTCGAGGCGTTAAAATGGAATTTCAGCTTGTAGATAGAAATGGTGATTGCATCCCATGGAAAATTTGTTTGATTGTGTTCAGACCAATATACGTATCCTTCTCTATGAGGAGCCTCCTGGGTTTACGATGGCACCGAATACGATTATTCCTGATTTATTCTTGGCTTATTAGCGTTCCAGACGTCCTTTGCTGCGTAGAAAACTCATCAACTGGAGTTGATTGTTTATATTTCTTTATGCACATTTAAGCAAAATTATTCGATGACTCATAACTTTGAGAGCATGAACATGTGATCGTTTACTGCCTTTTCGCTACACGGATTATTTAATGAATTTCCTGATGTCCTTACTTACGATGCTTTATTAGATTGAATGGGTTTTGATTTATGTTTTTTTGCTTCGATCTTGATCATCGGCTAGTTTCCAAACTTCCACATCTGTCACATTTTAACATTCTCATCTATCATCTTTCCAGCTTTCACGTTATTCTATTCGATTGTATATCGTTGTTTTTTTTTTATCCCGTTTTCGTTCTCTAATTCATTTGCAAAACCTCAAATTTTTTTGTAATTTCGGCTTTTCTAATATGTTCCTTGTTCTCGTCAGGGTGTAGCAGTTTCTGCACATACATTTGGTGTAGCAAATGTCTAGTTTGAATCCTTCTGGTGACAGTGATGTTTGAATTTAAGTTTTAGAGTGTATCCGAATATTCCAGCTAGCTGTGGAATGTACTTAGAAGGAAATTAATAAGGCGTAACTGGATTTTAATCAGATCACCTTCACGTCTACATTTGGTCTCGAAATTTGGTGGCTCTAACATAATTACTGGCAAAAGATCAATACCTTTGACCTTTTATAGCACCTTTATAGCCTGCTTTTTGGTTCTACGATTTTGTTTTCATTCTTGACTCTCGACTCAATTCTTTCGCGAACTACTTCTACTACTTCTATTATTTCCCGCTTTAAGGTGGGTTAGGGATTCGCAAGGGACATCTTAGAACTGATGAAGCAGGTTGTAGGGATCCCGATGGAAAATGCACGGGAAAGTCTGGGGTTCATGAAGGTCAAATATTATCAAATAAATACCAAATGACGATAATCAACGCCAAATGTAAGGAATTATCAATTAAGTACCAATTCAGAATAATTAGTAACCACATCAGAGTCATTAAAAACAAACAAACACTTAAAAAAGAAATAAAGTTTTAAGATTTAATTAGTTTTTTAATTAATTGGTTAATTAGTATAAAGTTGTGATGTTGGTTGGTAAATTCAATCGTGAGCAATAATATCCTTGGAATTTTGAGCACTGGAGAAGGAAGTAAGTCGCTTTTGAAATACTTAAATCTAAAGTTAAAAAAAAACAACTGTGTGGTCAGAAATAACTGTTCCTTCTTCGACCATTTCGAAAACAACTACAGTCATCGATGATACAACCTAAAAGAAAAACTTTTTCAAAGATTGGTTTTAATTCTTTCTAAATTGAATGAATGCCATCAGTGAATCATTTGATTTTTTTTTGTGTTAAGGAACATATTTTCAATAAATCTATTGTAACTTGTAGATGAATTTAAAAGTGATTTGTAAATTTAGAAACTGTTATGGAATCATGGAAGAAAAAAAAGATGGTTTTGAAAACGGCTGAGTCCTTGGCAATTTTCAAGCAATAATTTTTTTTTTGTTCTTGGAACATTCTAGCGTTTCTCATCACTTCCTTTGTTTCATCCACAGACGCGTTTCGGCGGTACGTTATCTTCAGTGTGATGTCGCGCACTGAGTTTTGTCGGTCTGAAGTGTTCTTCAGGCCGAAATACAATACTACGTGACGGCGATACGTGAGCGCGATGCGATTCTCCCTCGTCGTCACGCAACGCATTCAATTTACAATGCACACGATGCGGGGAACATTAATGTTCATTTGACAAATGTCAAATTGGTGACATTTTAAATCAAATTTGCTGGAAATTGTTTTTGATTTCTTAAAAGTTTTGAATTTGGAATGTTCCTTCGTTTAGCAAATAAAAGCCTTAAAATTCATTAATAATAGCTAATGTACTTAAAAAGTAAGTAAGGCGTTTGAATTTCAAATTTCATTTAAACGCCATATTGCATTTGACAAACGTCACGCACATCGTTGCGAGGAATTTTCGTTTTTCCGAATATTTCCCGCCTCGCATCGACGCATCGCAAACATTGTACGATGTCGCATACAAATACATGCTACGAAAACTGCTTGAGATTTGCTGCGAGACTCTCGTCGTGCTCTCGGATCGCGGTCTCGCACTATTGTATTTTGGCCTTTATTTATATGTCCGTCGTTGACGCAAGCAGATAAATGTCCATTTATGCACGAAGGAAAAAGTCCGTGATTTTTTTATTTAGAGGGAGTTTTACGATTTGGTTCCAGGCTTCATTGCCTAATGTTGTCCTGTGGAACTTCTTTTGATTTTTGTAGAGAAGTTTTTGCGTCTCGTAGATTATATTCGAGCGAGTTTTTGTTTGTTTGTCTATGATGCTTCCGTCAAATGTCTTTTGTTTGTACAGTGGCTCACAGCTTATTTCAACCAAAACTGTTTTCAGATTTTGCGAAGGTTTAACTTGCAAACAAAGGCAGGTATCAAGGGACTTGAAAAGCAGAACTATAAACAAGGAAACATAAATTGAAGGAGTGAAAGGCAAATTCAGAAAATATTTGTTCTCCTGTAGTAAGGAAAGGAAAAAGAATTTGTCATCAATAATTTTGCTCACAGCTTATTTCAACCACAGTGTTTATCGAGCATTAGAGATCGCTTATTGAATAAAATTACGTTGTTTTTTCTCCTATCGATTTTCTCTATCTTTTCGGTAATTTGTTCAAGTGGTTTCAGTTTAATTTTATCAATCGCTTTTAAGAAAAAAAAAAAATCTTTTTAATAATGGGACGACGTACCACTATTGAGCAGCGTAAATTGGTCCTCCACCATTTTGAAAATGGCAATTCTCGGTGGAAAATAGCAGAAATGGTAAATTTAAGCGACGGGATAGTGCAGAGCATAATATCGTGTTTCATACACGAGAATCGAGTACATGATAAAGGCAGAAAAGCACCAAACAAAATTTTCAACCCAAGTGATGAGCGCTATATCGTGCGTAAAATTAAAGAAAACCCAAAATTATCAGCACCAAAATTGGCCATCGAGGTTAACCCTGAGTTGGTTAAGTCATGTAGTGCTGAAACTATTCGCCGAGTTTCACGAAAGCACGACTTTAACGGCCGAGTTGCTTGCAAAAAACCTTTCATTACCAAAAAAAAAAATCAGCAGTGTCGTTTTGCTTTCGCGAAACAGCACTTTTCTAAAGATATAGAAGCTCATATCTTTTTTTTTTATTTTCGGTTTTTCGGATTTTATTTTCGGATAAGTCAAAATTTAATATTTTTGGCTCCGATGGACAAACCTATATCTGACGTAAGCCAATTAGTAAGTTGGAAAACAAGAATTTAAAGGCAACCGTGAAACATGTTAATGGAAGTGTCATGTTTTGGGGTTGTATGTCGGCTGCCGGGGTTGGTAATTTCGTGTTCATAGAGAATAACATGGACAAAACAATGTACTTCAATATATTAAAAGAAAATTTACTACAAAGTGCCAGAACTTGGCACAGAGTCAGATTTTTACTTTTACCAAGATGACGACCACAAGTCAGGTCAGGTATTGTTCAGACATGGCTCATTTTGAAATGCCCCCATCTAATGCAACCTCCAGCTCATTCACCGGATCTTAATGCGATTGAAAATTTATGGTCAACTTTAGAGCTAAACATCCGCAAACATCAAATTTCCAACAAAACTGATTTAAAAAAGCTTTGTTAGAGGAATCGGGGTGGATCATCCCCCAAACGTGTCTGAAGCTAGTAGAATCGATGCCAAAAAGAATGAAGGCGGCGTATGATAAGAAGGGAGGCCATCCTAAGTATTAAAATTTAAATATAATGTTAAAAATATACAAGAAACTATTCTTATTGTTAGCTGGTTGAAATAAGCTGTGACATTATTCTCGTAACAATTTTGAGGTTTTTGCATGCAAGTTGCTAAAAAATTATGTATGAAAATAAATTATGTTCTTTTTTTATGAAGTTCATTTTGGTGTTGCCGCAGGCCTAAATTAACTCTGGGTAGCTTGGGTCCGCCGGGCCTTGTTTTGTGGGTCTCGAGGACGCGTTTCGGCTGCATACAGCCATCTTCAGCTCGTTCTTCAGAACGAGCTGAAGATGGCGTCCTCGAGACCCACAAAGCAAGGCCCGGTGGACCCAAGCTACCCAGAGTTCTTTTTTTATACTTAAAATATATATCTACTAATCAACGTTTAACTTTTGTTTATATGTGTTTTTGTTTAAAATTAATCCCATTTCAAAAACTTGAAAACGACTTGGTTGAAATAAACTGTGAGCCACTGAATATTTCCATGTTTCCTAGTGCGTTCAATCGTCGCCCTTTGTGTTGTCATGTAGCGCCTTCACTCTTTCCTTGACGCGGATTGGTATACAATTGTTGTTAATCTTCTGGTTTGCAAACTTGTGTCCAATGCTTCCGGTTACCCTTTTGGTGTATCCCTTTACGTCCGCGCGAAATCTTGTCTTTATTTTACAACCTGATTGACCGATGTGGCTTTGTCAGTATACACAGGCTAATTTATAAAAACTCTGTCCAGCGGGTCTTTTTCGTTTAGGTTCGCTCATAGTATTATCCTAAATTTCTTGGTTCGTTGTCCTAAAATTTCAACTTAGCAAATTTTTATGTGGATTTTCCCGTGTATGTGTATATTTCGTCTATTCTGTGCTTTTGGGTTTTTGAAGTTCTTTCTTATCCTGTTCAGCAGGTCTTACTTGTATCCATTATTTTCTGCTATCGTGTATATCGTGGTTGGTTTCTTGCTGTAGGCTTAGTCGGTTAGGAGTGTCCGCTTCAATCTTGTTATAAGTTGTCTTATTGCTACGTTTTTATGCTGTTGGGGATGGTTCGACGAGTTGCGTGTTACTGTGTCTGTGGCTGGGGTTTTTCATAGACCTCGTATCTGAAGTCGTTTGGTGTTTTGCTGTTCTTTATTGTAACGTCGAGGTAATTTATTTACCCCTATTTTTTCGTCTCCATTGTAAATTTTAGGTTGTTGTATTGTTTGTTGAGGTATTCCAGAATTTGTTCTTTATTACTCTTGGTCGTTGTTCATATTATGTCGTCCAGGTATTTTGCGTAAAATATCACTCCCAAGCTATTTGTTTCTTCCTCAATGTATTATTGTTCCAGGCTTTGATTGAATATTTCCATGAGGATGGCGTATGTTGGACTTCCCACTCCTAGTTCGTTCGTGTGTCTATAGGTATTGTTGTTGAACTGGAAGTAATTTTGTTCTGATGATGTTTTGAGGAGGTTTGTGAGCTGTGTAGAAAAGACTTTATCCTTCTTTTTCTTTATGAGCGATTGCCTGGACAAGGGATTTCAATTTCGCTTCGAAATCGATACCAGTATCTGTGGTAAAGATGGTCAAGGAAAGCACTTCCTAACAACGTGTCCTGAAACATACGCGTGAGTTCCGAAGTTGAAATTGTTTGCAAAGACAATGATTGTAGAGAAATATTATATATATTTGCACCTTTACAACGCACTTAATACAACCAATACTAGGTAAGAAAATTCAGCATCTCTACTGTTATTCCTTTAACATTTAGACACTTTTCTAAGTTTTTATCCATCGTTCCAGCGAAGTTAATTCACTTAAATAAAACTATACTTTATGTTTTCTTAAATAAAACGATATGTAAGAAAACTATAGGAATGCGAGAGTACTCCAGGATATTTTTATATTGATAATTCAATGTTCTGGAATCATTATTTAGATAATCTTATCTTTATTCTTCGTTTTTCCGGAGTCTCATGTCAAATTTCAATTCTATAATTTGTCGCTATAATAATCGAAACCTTGTAAATTATTTGTAATAGTAATGGAGCAATGGTAATGAAAAACCATGAAAAATCATCAATCAAAATGAAGAGAAATTATAGATTGAGGCAAATATTCCTCGTTACGTGAACCCCAATGTCTAGGCTTGTAAGAAATCAAAGTCATAAATTCACTAAAAATTAATATTAATTGGATTTTTTCAATAATCAATAAGATAAATCATTATCAGACTTTTATTATCGAGCGAGATTTAACACATAATGTTTTAATTTTAAACTTACTGAATCCTTAATTATTCATAACTTGTCGTTTTTTTGCGTCTTTAGGAATTGCAGCAAGCAATTTCTAAAATTAGATTATAAATATATGCCTACGATATTATTCAAATTCATTTCCTCATAATGCTTTATGTTAATGAATCGATGTAAGCGGCAAATTTCGTGGTAAAGCGTTCACGCATCATCGGCCAAGTTTCCTTTTACAAATACGTGATAAACACTAATTGGTTACATAGTTGGATCTTAACAAACAATGATTGATTAGCGTCCTCAATGAATATGTAAAGTTTCAGTTAAATCGCTTCTATTGACAGGGGAGAGATAGATAAATCGATTGCTATTGTTTGATTTATAACGCGACATATGCGTATGCATGTGTTACGAAAATGCAATAACCCGATTTTTTTCACAGTTTCTGTTGTTTTTTTTGTATCTTATACTATCGTTTGATTAATACTCTATTACAGATTGCCTATAGCCACGTATTTGCAATTTTATCTCGATTTTGGATACATGAGAAGGTCACAAATTGACTCTGACACTCAAATTGATTGTTGTTTTGAATAGGACTTAAAAACGTACTATGAAAAATACGTTTCTAACTTATCTTTGTTTATGTTGCAGATAAATTAAGATGATGATAAATAGGTTTCAAACATTCATATGTCAGAGCATCTTTTGTAATGTCATTTTAGCAACAAACGTGATGACATATCATCAACAATCAAAAATGTTAAGTATTCAAGAGTTAACCTTGACAGTGGATGATTTTTGTGCGATTTTCAAATTTAAGCTACATACGAGTGAAATTTATTTGTCTCAATGTTTAAACGATTGTTTCTTTCTTCCTACTCGAGTATGATGTTAATGGAACTATCACAATAGCATCTATGATGTTTAATGGTGTTTTAAATGACACTAATAGGATTCCATGCGGTAATTCGTCCACTAAGTATGTAGTCGCTTTTTTGCTCTTATAATATAGCTTAGAGGCTATCAAAATTGATCTGCAAGCTTAGGAACCGCTTAAGTTCAAACGCATAAGATGATTGTCATGCTTTGAAGCATTAAAATATCAATAAAAATACATCCTACATTCAATACAGGAATATAATCGTTGTCCATCCGGAGTGAAATGATGATGAAATAATTTGAGAAAATAATTAGTACTTATGGTCATTTAGATCTTTGTATAAATACCCTCTAATAACACTTTGCAATAAAGTAAAATTTTGTTTTTCGCTGGGTTCACAGCATGTTATTATGTTTTGCCACCTTAAAACTATGTGAAATATCAAAGTAAAATTGTTTAATCACGTCAATTTTTAATAGTGAAACGCATTTATTGATTTTAATTAAAATTACCTACATGTATTAGTGACATAAATTGTTATTCTACATTAAAAAAAAACTTTTTTTTCGAACGATGGGCTTTTCTTTTATAGTCAGTAGCAGCAGTTGAAGCCTCCAGAGGGATGGAGGCTCCAACAGTAGTTTGCAAGCATGGCTGGCTCGTATCATACCCTGGTAACGCTTCTCGTATTCTTCAATTTCTTGATGAAATCTTTCACCGTGTTCATCACTTACTAAACCCATGTTATCGGGAAGGAAACTTAAATGGGAGTATAAAAAATGAATTTTCAACGACATATTGCATTCTAGTTTCTGATACACATCCAGCATCCGATTAATTTTTTTCATGGAAATCGGATGATTTGTGATTGCCGAGAAAGTTTTTTGTAACGTCGACAAAAGCCTACCATGCATTGTTTTTTTCGATAAGTCTGAGGCTAGATAACCAAGCAGGAACATTGACCGATTTCCTCATGCAGGACCGCTGATAATACCTTCTCTAATTTTCGCCTCACTTTGCAAAGGAATTTTTTTTAAGCTATAAAAATTCAGGTCCGTCTTTGAGGAGCGCTTAAACGAAATTCTTTGTCAAACCATGTTTGATGTGTAACGGCGGTAAAATGTTTTTCTGAGATGGTACTAATAGTTCCTTTTTCGTATTTTTCTGCCAAGCACGAAACCGGATCTTAAAGGCCAGTTTTGTTTTTTGGAGTTGTCTAAACGCGCTCTGCTCTCATATCCGAAGAGAAAACAACAATTTTTCGTATAGCTGGCTCGAAACCCTACAATTACACTACTTTTTATTACACTACCTTTAAATCTGCAGATATATGCCATTTTTTTTCTTCATATACCTTTTGACCTTTAGACTTTTAGACCTTTGACCTTTTCCGGAATTTGTTTAAAATATAATAAGTTTCTTTTAAGTAAGCGCCGTATGCAAAAGGCAAGGATTTAAGTATATTACCGTTATGGGGTACAACACCCTTCAAACTTTGTTTGGAACCGTCACCGAACAATTTCCACTCTTTGAATATATGCTTGTGACCTAATACTGACATTAAGGGGAGGTTCTTTCAAATTTTTTTTAAAAAAATCGTTGTTTTTTTTTCACATAAAATGAAAGCTGTATGTCCGTAGAAGACACGAAAAAATCGAATTTCAATGTTCTCGGAATTCAATTTCCATGTTTTTCAATCCTTTGAAAAATTTTTGATCGCGAAAATTTCACGTTTTCATCCATTTAATTGTTTACAACAATGCAGGGTCACAATGTATCGTAAAAATGAGACCAGATTCTGAAAGGGCATAAAATTTCACTTCAGAAAAATCTTAGCTCGATTTATGTCGAACGTTTCTCAATATTTATTTCTGGGCTAAATGTTTCGTACAAAAAATGTCATTTTCGGAGCTGCTATCTTTCAACGCGTTTTTCTCGGAACCACGTTTTCCATCTGAATTTCAAGGATATCTTTTGATCTATTGTTCTGATTTCCTTAATCAAAAGCATGTTTGAAAGGTGGTCATTTTCCGTATGGCTTATACTTAAAACGAGCATAATTCATTATTAAATTGTTATTTATAATTAAGGTTTAATAACAAAAAAAGTGGCAAAAAAAAATTTTTTTTTCGAGCGTTCATATTTCAGTCAATTTTTGGTGAAAAATCATTATAGTTATATTTATATATCAAAAATCATTATAGGCATAGAAAATTTCATCTACTTTCATTTAAAAAAACCTTTTTCATTTCAGATTACTACAAGAGGCTGTAGGCTTGAAATTCGGAGACGAGATTTTTCAGGCAGTGATCGACAAAAGCCGCCATTGTTCAGCCGCTATTTTGAATTTTGTTACAAAAAATATATCATATTATTGTATAATAAATAACCAATTCAACCGTCAACCGAATGTTTCTATGTTTTTTCATCATGCCACAAATCATTTCCAAACTTAGGCCTTTTTTTGGCCAAATTTGAAAGAACCTTGTCCTTGAACCTTGTCCCCTGCAGCAATTCGTGCTCCAGGAGACCTATCTCCTCGGCAGTATGGCTTTAGAGCAGGGCGATCCACTTCCGTTACCATCATGGAAGTGGTGAATGCAGTCCGTTGAGCCAAAGCGCACAAAACTGATTCCAATCGAGTTGTCTTGCTAGTGACACTTGACGTCAGGAATGCCTTCAACTCCGCCAGATGGTCGGATATTCTTGGCACATTGGAAAATTTTTTCCGATTGCCAGGGTATCTGATGCGGATTTTGAGGGATTATTTAAAGGACCGCAGTCTGCTCTATGACACAAAAGATAGGCGGCGCAGTATGGAGATAACGTCTGGTGTAGTGCAAGGCTCTATACTGGGACCAGACATGTGGAGCGCTTCATATGACGGGCTATTGAGGCATGAGCTGCCAGATGAGTCGCTCTTGGTGGGCTATGCAGGTGATATAGCAGCACTGGTCGCCGGACGCACAGTCAAACATGTGCAGCGCAGACTGGGAATGCTAATGCGTCGAATGAGGGAGTGGATGACCACCCGTAGGTTCAGTTTGGCACAAGCACTTTGGCACTAAAGAAAACCGAGGTGGTCACTCTCACGAAGAAAAGAATTCCCACGGTAATTAAAATTGCAATAAAATATTTGGGACTATTGATCGATTCGAAAATGAGCTTTTCGGAACAGATCAGGGCAACGGTGAAAAAGGCCACGATAGGCGTTTCGGCTTTAAGTAGACTAATGTGCAACATCGTTGGGCCCACACCGAGCAAACGCCGACACCTTATGAGTGGTGTACAGTCAGTGCTACTGTACGGCTCTGAGGTTTTTGCCGGAGCTCTCAGTAAGGAGCTGGACCGAAAGCGCTTAGCGCAGGTACAGAGACGAGGAGCTTTGCGGGTTGCGTCCGCATACCACACTGTCTCTGAGTTGGCGGTGTTGGTGATCGCGGGAGTGATACCCATCGCCCTCCTTGCAAGAGAGCGACGGAGAATTTATGACCGAAATGTGGAGGGTTCAAGATGTGCTGTCAACCGAGAGGAGAGGCAGCGCACAATACTCGAGTGGCAACAGTCCTGGGAAGGCGATTCAAATGGCTGCTGGACTGCCTGCCTTATAGAGGACGTGGGATCGTGGCTAAATCGAAGGCACGATGAGACTGATTACTACCTTACCCAGCTTCTTAGCGGGCATGGGTATTTTCAGTCTTACCTGTATAAGATTGGTAAGTCGCGGTCTCTAGACTGCATTTACTGACCACGGGAAAGGGACGACGTATGTTACACCTTCTTCAACTGTAGAAGGTGGAACAGGATGCGGCATGACTTGTAGGAGGTAATGGGAGAGCTTTCTCCAGACAATCTGGTCGGAGAAATGCTGAAAACAAATAGACCTGTGTGGCACATTACTCTCGGGCAAAACTTACAGCAAAAAAAAGGTACCATGGATAACATTGGGCGCAGGGTCTAGGGGAGTCTCCTTTCCAGCAGTCCTCCTCCATCCTGCCTCCTCCCGCTAGGGGGAGATTTCTCTTCGCTGACGGCGCCCTAGGGCGAAGTAAAAGAAGGCCTAGCTCGAAGTAATGTGTCAAACAGTTCCAGACTAGGGGTTGACCGTGGGGGTGTTTAGTGGGTAGTCTGGTAGCATGCTCTCCTAGGAGTCCCACACTCGGGGCGTAAATTGCCTTCACCCCCAAACCAAAAAAAAAAATCCATCTGTTTTTCAATAAAAGGTAACTAAAGCAATATGGCATTTTCGATAGGTTGTAATGTTAACTCCAGTATGCAGTAGAGTCCATTGTTTTAATCTCGAGCCTAAAATTTCAGAATTTTTTTGGTCAAATCTAAATCTCTAGCAAGGTCATTTAGTTCTGATTGACTAATCAAATGTGGTTCTGTATTTTTTTTATCTATAAGTACCTCTCCGCTATCAGAAGGGCCTGCTTCGTCTTCTTCTTCTTCAAAAAAACTCGACAAACTTGATGAACTACCAAATCTTTTCGGTAGTGGTGTATCTGGAGAAAGGGGAGCGGCATTGACACTGATGACTCAGTAGCATACTTCAACGAATGTTTTGATTTTTTTGAAAAACCCAGTTACTAAACAGTTACCCACAGTTATTAAACAGAAGTAACAGTCAGCTAGGTGATTCACGGCATTGCATTGGTATACCCAAAGGCATCTGTTTATTATTACCCCTGGAAAACCGGTCAAATATTTATAAAATTTTAAACAACACACTTTTGACACCCATCATTTGTTTTGATTTTTAAAGGCAATTTTAAAATAAGCTTAATAACACTTCTCAAACAGATGTGAAATTGGCTTTTTTTCATTTTTAGATGTAAATTGACCACCCAAAAATAACAAATAAGCTAGGAGAATAAACACAGACACGCGGAATTTTGTAGATTTATGAATAATTTATATGTTTTGATGACTTTTGTACACATCAATGATATAATTTTATAACTACCCTCAACTAAGTGTAGCGCAAAGTATATAAAGTAAGATTATAATCTTACATTACGAAAATTACCATTAATTTTGTTCTGGGACTTGATATCTAAAAATAAATTTGTTTTCTGATGTTTACTAAGTATACCCAATACGAATCACCACCCGGGATATCAGTGATTTTTTTGATGTTGCAAAGTGTAATTAGTTTATTATCGTCGTGACGAGTAAAGGGACACCCATCTGTTTTTGACTAGCCATTGAGTGTTGATAAAAATGGATAAAACTGAAATACGTGCGGTTCGTTCGTACGCAGAAGACCATCGATTCAAGATGACCCTCGCTCGGTCCGCCATTACCCAAAAAATGTTACCCAAAAAATGGTTGGAGATGTTGAAAAATTGGATTGGATGATTGTCTTGTGCCAGTGCGTTTTATTGCTATCAAGTTAAAGATCTTGATAGAATATTAATACATCCTCATTTTAGAATTATGAAAGGTATCCGCGAGTCAGGTACCCAGAATACTCACGGACGCACAAAACACAAATGCAATTCAAGATTTTGGAGAGGCACATTAAAATTGTTTTAATAAGATCCTTGTTGGCTTGCAGCTCGATTCGTATAAGCAGATGAAATATGGCTGAAATAAAAAAACGTGGCATAGACAAGACCGCCATCTTCAACTCCAACGAGGTCCAATATAAAACCTTGTTCCGGTAAGGTCATAGGCACTTTTTTTATTTATGAGACACCAGGAGTTGAAATGATTGAATACCGTGGTCAAGGAGTCATTGTTACAGAAAGTGTGTATGCGGAACAAATTAAAAAACACAAAATTTTTTTTATGAAACGCAGGCAAAAACTCATAAAAAAAGTTCTTGTCTACCAAAACAGCGCACCGCATTTAAATATTGCAAAATATTGTAGCAATCAAAAATGGCGACTTCAAAATCTTTGAGCATCTTCCATATTGACCAAACAGCTCCTGCTCTTTTTTTTTACTTCCTCGTGTACAGATATATTTAAGAGGCAAAAAGTTTTAGGATAATGGAAAAGGATAAGTATGTTAAGCAATAAGCGTGATAAGTAATATGAAGTGCTGCAAGGTTTTTGTAGTTACTCAAGTAGAAGATTTTTCAGGAAGAGTATACTAGCTCTGAAAAAAATATATTTGAACTGTTTTCACTTGAAGGATGATCAACGCGAAAAATTAAATTCAAATTAGACCTAACTTCTCTCGAAAATAGTCACTCTTATTACATTTTGAACAGCCCCTCATTCTCGATTCCTCCTTCACTTATCCGGTTATTCATCTATAGTTTTTATCATTTCATCCTTTTCATTTTATCAATCATTACAAACTAAACTAAACATTTTTTTTTAGTTTGGGGGCGAAATGTAATTCAGTTAAATAATACATTAGATATATTAGATACATTAAAGTAGTAACTAAATCTACAAGTTATTTTGTTTGAACTGACTCTAGATTGGCTAATAAATTGCAAACTGATAAATTTAAAATGATTAATTTATTTATCATTTGCGTTGAAAATAATCTACACTAACTTTGACTATACTAATATGCTGTATTATTTTTCAACGATTTAAATATTTTGCAAATTCCCAATTGTTGGTCAAATTTTCATGAAATAACATCACAAGTCGGTCATTTCATGAAAATTTGACCAACAATTGGGAAAGTTGTGACTCTACATTTTCGGCATTCTATCAAGTTTAAAGCACATGCAACATTCTCTCCCAGTATTACTCAGACGTAATATTTTACCAAAATAAGACTTCATTTGTAGGTGGAAACATTTTAAATGTTTCTACATTTTGGGAAAAAGTTTACTTTCAATAAGTCGTGGAATTAACAATTTTTGTACGAATGATATACGAGGTTTGTCTCTGAAATAACGCAAATATCTTCATATTTTCGCATCACAACGTTCGATTGCCATCTATAGCGTAGTAATATTAAATAATCCTCTCTAGGAACTCTCTCAATGTCACTGGTTTTCTCATGGTTCCTTTTTTTTGGTCAGAGAGGTGAAGTGTCGGACTCTCGGTGGCACAACAAATCTACTGGACTACCGACTAAACACGTTCTCTATCAACCGGAGTGCCTAGCCTACAACCATTTGACACATTACTTCGGGCTAGGCCTCTAAATTTTACGTCTTTTGACGCCTTCGGGTAGCAGGGACTTCTTCACCATTGCTAGAGAAGCAAACCCTCCACCCTCGACGCCTCCAGTCGATCAAGTATGCCTTTTTTGTAGCTAAAATTTCCCGAGTGTAACGTACCACCTGGTTCCATTTGTCAACTGATATCAACATCTCTTCTATTAGGCTATTTTAACGGAGCTCTCCCGCTTTTTCGGCAAGGTCACCGCCCTCTCCTAATTCCTTAGTTCACACACAGTGTGTATTTATTTCAAGGCTATTTCGATTTCTTATTGTTAACAGTGACAGAAAATTGAAATCCAAATACGGGCATGAAATTTTGCTTCAATCTCCGAAAGACAACCTCAACAACAACTGATGCGATTATTATGACGTTTCGTGTGGAGTGTTTGAGCAAAGCAAAATAAAAAAAATATACAAGCAGTTTAAAGATGGCCGCATTGACGAGTTTCGAGGGCATTTGCATCAGAAAACGTCAATCCTGTATGAATTGCGTTAAAAGGAGATCGTCGGTTGACTATAAGCCAACTAGAAAGTGATCAGGAGATGCTAAATACTATTTTTTGTAGAATGTTAACCGAGAATTTGAGGATGCCTCGAGTGTGTTTGAAATGCATCCTGAAATTGTTCTTGTCAGATCGAAAGAGTATGTGCTTTGAAGCCTTTTGAAGATGATCTCCAATGTCGAGCATGTATTCAAGACAATAATTGCTGGTGACTATTGTTGGTGATTATCACTGGTGATGAAACAAAGGTTTATGGCTATGATCTACAAACAAAATGGTAGATATCACAGTGAAAGTATTCTAAATTGCCAAGGCCACAGAAATCATACCAAACTCGGAGTAAGATGAAAACTATTATGACAGTTTTCCTTGATTATGAAGGTTTGGTTTACGAAAAGTATCCTCACTAAGGTTGTAAATTTAATAAATAATACTAAATTGAAATAATTAAATGTTTGCTTGATGCTGTAAGAAGAAAACGGCCACATTTTTGGTCCAGTAGTACTTGACTGCTTTACCACAGCAAAGCGCCAGGACTTTCATCGACTGTTGGGCAGGAATATTTGTAAAAGTATAAAGTCATATAGTTTCACCAGCCACCTTAAAAGGTCCGGCATAGTCCTTGTGATTTTTGTTTCTTTCGCATATTAAAAATGGCATTCAATCACAAAAAAACGGTTGCAACTAATGCTACAAATCCAGTAATGGCAGTTCTAAAAACTGATAATATCCACGATTGCTTCAAGGAGGAGAAATACGTAATGTAATATATAATCATAAAAAAAAGTACTTCAAAGGATGTCACTGGATGATTAAGAATAAAACCAGCGTAGATATATGACGGTAGACTGAATGCTTTTGAGATAAATTTTCTAGACTAAACTTTATAGGAAAGAGCCAACTTATCATTTAAAAATATCAAAAGAGGAAAGTGCGCTAAGAGGAATTCAAAAAAATTTTCCTTGAGTATCTCGTAAATGCAATTCGAGTTTTTGTTATATTTTAGATAGTTTTATTACAAACGACATCCTTAAGCCGCATGTGTGGATGGAAAGGAACATATAAGGGCCATTTTCAAAGCTTATCTTGTCAAGTAGTAATCGTACAATGTTTTTTTAAATGGTTTTTCCAGACTGTCAAGATTTTTCCAGACACTCTGATTACATGGTAAAACTTACTTACTAGTTTATGAAAACTAAATCCACTCCTTCTATTTACCACGAGATGTACGAACATTTTGACAATCCCGAAATCACTAAAATTGAATTATCGTCGCTGAAACTGCAATGTGCTTGTCAATGGATACCTGGGAGGGTAATTTCAGCTAGGGATGAGGGACGAAGATTAGTGACATAGTCTAGGAAGTGCTGTTGAGACACAATCAATGGAAATAGTGAAAAGTTAATAGGATTTTCCATAAAGAGAACACGGTTGATGGACTGAGAATGGGGTGGTCTTCCACTAAAGGCCAAGATCAGAGGGCCACGATGATGATTTGAAAGACTTTGTTTGGAATCCTTTGATTTTTAAGAGTTTTTTATTTGATATTGAATGCTCAGTTTACGTTGCTTTATCTGAAAAATCAGACTTATTTCGACAGAAATGATTCAAAATTGATACAAACATGGAAACTTTGTATTTCGCTGGTCTAGCTTACTTAGAATCGATTGCTTTTTTACGTCTTAGTTGAATTAGGCCGATATTGTTTTTTGCATATATGCTTATCTGTCCAAAATGGCTGGCTGCAGTGACTTTAATTATGTTTATTTGGCTTAATCTTTCTTGCCTTTTCTATTAAGCTAAGGGTCAGGCTTGAATGCCTTAACTTTGTATATGTTTCACAATAAGGTTAGTTTATGAAAAACAATCGCACATTGATACTGCAATTTGGCTGAAACGCAAACTTAAAATTTACTTACTGCCAATCGATAAACTTTGACATATTTTGATCAGTTGAGTTCAAAATAAATTGTTTCAGTTTCTGCATAACTACATCGTACTCACCTGGAAATAAAAAGAAAATCAAAGGTTAATAATTAATTCACTTTTTATTGGTCTAGATGTGATTTTGGGTAAAACAGTGAATGCAAAACACATTTTTTCAAATGCCATACGTTTTTTCTTGCCATTTTTTTTATAAATTTGCACAACTATTTCGGGTGGGTGTGCATTTAGGTGGCGCCCCACCGAAAAACAAAGAAATATCTAGTAGATCTCTCATTCCTGATCGGTCATCATTGAAGACCACGTCAGTAGCAGGCCAATATCCAAAATTAATTATACTTCTATGAAAATTATAACGATTTGAAATCAATAAATAATAAAAAAATCATTTTAAGGGACTTAAGTCTAAGGAGTGAATGGAGCTACCAAGCCCAGCATTTAATCTAATTATTACAACTTGTCTAAAATGTGAGAACCATCTTCTTACTATCCTGTGGCAACAAAACTTTTGTGTTTTGTCTAGAGAGGAAATAGAAGGAATAGTTTAAGCCCTGAAGATGCTTTCTACTGGTTTATAAGAGAAAACCAACCAGGAACAAATAAGGGCTTAATAAGATTGTTTCCAAAATTGAATGTCTCCATTGAACCCAGCCGTCATGACTGTGATTTCTGATTTTAAATTATTAAAATTGAGAAAAAATCTTACTAAGACCCTAATTTTTCTAACATACGAGGAAATATGGCTTTCATACCCAAATTGCATTATAATACGATCTAAAACTGCAACAACAAAAATAGAACACCACTGCTACTACGACACTGTTAGAACCAGAACTACTAAGGATGATGTCGTAAAAGTTTCTAAATTTTTACATAGCTGCTTACCTGAGAAGAAAGAGAATCATTGTTTGACACATTAATTTGGATTAGGCATACCTCTCCCTGCGTCCCAAAGCATACTTGGCTTGAAAATTGTTATATGCCTCCTTCTGCAGAAAAATACAGGAACAGATGTTCAGAAAGAAAACGAATTGGTAAAAACCCCAATTATCAAACCTTCTATTTTCCATTCGGTATAGGGAAGGACGGTAAAGGTTCACTTTCGAGTGCATAATTTCTAGGGTTATAATAATAATTTATAGGTTAACGCACCACAAAGCTTCAGTTGTAAATGTCTCCAAATACTGTGCCTAGACATGTTACCTTCGCCCTATTTTACTGAAGGTTCAACCTCGGGGCTGTCTTAGCTCTTGCATAAATGGAGTGTGTTGCAGACTCTGTTTTTAACTCGTTCTCACAGTCGTCAAAAGCCAATGATTAATCAGTCTCATAGAAATTGGACTAACAACATTTGTACTTCATTCGAAATATGAGTCAGATAGAAATCAGCCATACCGAATTTTCCCAGACTCCTTATTTTGAAAAACTAGGTGGCCCGTTGTAGGAACTCGCACTTGTATTTCTCTCGTGACGACATTAATTTTCACTCATTGGTGACACTCTTTGAGTGTGTGTAGTCTCTCCTCATTGACAGATGTCTCCATGTCACCCTCATTTTCAGTCACCTAGATTTTTCTACGTTCTCAATCAAGGAAAACGATGAATACTATCGCTGTGATAATCAAGATCGTCCACTCAAACATAATGTGGTGTCTAGAAGTGACAGATGGCATCCCTAGTGACAGGAACAGCTATTATTTTCTATGCAGTTTCAAGGTGGGTATCTGGACTTGTGAACAGCTATTTAAGCATCGAGATTTGTTTTCTTGTGGTATTCTCTAATTTGGCCTTAATTTTACAAGTACACTTGGCGTAGGCTTGTCGGCTATTGCTCTAGTTTGCGCGTTAGAACTCAGTTTTGAAGCTATGAGTATGTCAATATTTAGTATGAAATTTGAGACTATGCGTTTGTGGAAGGTTTGGTTCAACTAGAAGTTCCTCGATAAGGGCTTTTCCTACACTGTTGGTTGTTTTCTTTGTCCGCAAGACCATTTAGGTTTCCTTAACTTTTTCAGAACTAAAGTGAATTTGTCAGCAATAGCTGAGTAACTCACTTGCCTTATTAGCATGTTTACTCTTAGTTGTGCTGGATCGACTATGCGTCTAGTAATTATCATGAACATAATTTGCATGTGTTAGAATTTTGAATTTTGCATGTGTTAGTAAATGTATGGATTTTTGCTGGATTTATACATTATTAAACCTAACAAAGTGAAAAAAAAACTACACCACTAAAGCGTAGCAACGACAGAAATGCATCATAAATCTGTCACAAAAATAACACAACGAACAATTTCCTTTGTTCGAAATGGTTTCAACGTATGACATTTTGGAAATATCTTATTGACAACAGAGGATTCTGTTTACTTCTTCGGCAGTGTCAGGACTCATTCGTGCCTATGCTTTAGTTGACCGTTGTAACGGGTAGATTTGGACTTATCCAATAAATTTGGGCCAAGTTAAGGTTCCTAGCTTTCATTTTCCCTACAAAACCTATTGAAAACTGCATTATTTTCAGTTATTGCAGCAAATTAACCCATCAGGAGTATACGAGTTTCTCACGTCAAATGCCGTCAAGAAGATTACAGATCAGATGGAACCTCTAGGGGTTTCAGTTCGTCGGACTAAACTTGGACTATACTCACGTTTTTATTGAGTTAATGATAGAGTATCTGGCAAAGAAGCTGTATCCTCATCATATCCTTATCAGGATCGTTTCAGTGAGGTCGTATTAGTGAGTTTCTCCAAAAAAATGTTCCAGCTGTATTCAGCCAATAAAGGAACATTTATGCGAATGACTGTAAGCTCCCCTTCTCCTCGCTGATCAGTGTAAGCTTTGGCAGTTGCCAGCGATTCTGGATGAATCTTTCACGAAGTCCTGGTCAAACAACTTGAGGTAAATGTTAAAAGCCGGTTTCGAAACTCCAGGTGAGACGCCTCTGTGTCCTGATGCCTTTCTTGTCTTCAAGGAATAAACTGCCTTTCTTTAGTTTTGAATGTGAATTCAAATGGATAAAAATCGAATGAACTTCGATGATATTTGATGATCATTTATACGTAAGCACTGACGAAACCAAGGGGATTTGTTGGAAAAGTATATTCCACATCTGTATTCATATTTTCATCATAAGGTTCGAATGGTGTCCGAACACTATTAAAACTTCGAATGAGCATGACAAAGATTCTATGGGTCTCTGTTTAAGTCTTCCCCAAGGTTGTTTTCCCACCGATAAGTCTGGGAAGGTATTTCTTGGCAAAAGACATTGATCAATCTGGAAAAGATTTCTTGTCTTTTCAGGACGATGAGAACCTGGTTTAATCATTATCCTGAATCAGTAAAGGTCTAGTAGAAGTGTTCTTATGATTACAACTTCCATCGCTGTTCATTGCGATCTCTTGGCTACGAGTACTTTGGAAGCTTGCCCTACAGTGGTTTCGAACTGATTCAAGAGGACTTATAAGCACTCGTAGTAACTCCATTGTTGCGTTTAATCCACCTTAAACCGATGGTCTCTTCATCCCGGCGGGATTCACCCGAGAGCGGAAAAGAATTTCACCCGATATCGAAAAACTGAAAATACGGGTCCAGGAAAACTCTGTCATTGATCTTAAATTGAATGCAATGTTGATTGGAGTTGAGTAGGCCTCCAAAATTAACAGGTGTGAATTTTTGATACCAAGGAATCTGAAGAGAATGTTATGGTTGCGATGAGTTCGATACATCTCCAACGGCGTATGTAGGCTATATGTAGACTTCTTGTGGTCAGAAAAAAATCTACATATACCCACGTTGGGCGTAGAAATCAATATGTTGAACCATAGTCGGCCAGAGGTTTCATTGTTCTCTTGTGGTAGACTCCCTCCAATGCTCAGGTGTTGGAGGCTCACAGGATATAGGATGACTTTTCAAAAACGCGTCTTCAAGAGCATTTGTTAGGTAGGAACTGTGTGGAAAGTTGCAGTTGCCGATATAATTTTATTAATTCGAATCGTTTTGGTTAATAGCTGATTGGTACCTACCATAAAAGGCTCTTGATCAATTACAACAAAAGATAATGCTTTCTAAAAGATACGCTCTAGCTATAGAGATGGTTCTTTAGCATGGTTTGAGAAACAAAGTTGCCTTCAAAATTGATATAGACACCTTTAACAGTATGCACATAATGTAAACTACATACGATAAAAGTAGGCATGAAATATGGACAAGAAACTCTGGTCTAAGTGAAATAATAAATAATAATTTGATGAATTTATTGAAATAAATTTAAAAACAACTTCATAAGCTGCCAACTTTGATTAAGAAAAATGCCTTTTATTTTTCATTAAAGGATAATTATCTGATGTTATTGAAGCAATCCGCTTTTAGGATATCAATTTGTCAAAAAAGAACAAAGACTTCGTTTTATAAAAGCTGAAATCATAAAACTCAATCACAAATAAACTATAATTTCCATTAAAAGACACCATCAATTTTCAGTGTGTGTACGACCATACCTTGCATGGCTCATGTAATTCCAAAGGATTCCATCAATACGTTCCGTGCAAGTTTATTTCATAAAAATGCGTACAATACATATTGGTGGTTCGATAATTAAGAAGTGGAATTGCAAGAATCCTATACGCTTTGTATTGTCATTTTCTTCCATGTAAACGCGATGGTAACATCATATATGCTATTAAATTCCTTAATAATGTAGTTTATACGGTTTATTGATGTTTAAACTGACACTTTAAGGATTTAAGTCTGTAATTTGTCTTGCTGGTAGTCTAGTCGGAGATTTTCTGTAGTGTTTTATTTTTAAGTCTATGAAAATTAAATCAGAGTGCTTGCAGACTCATTAATTTAAACAACTTATTTACAATGATTATAATAATACACATTCAGAGATTTATTGCGATTATGATACGTCCATTATGCATTGAAATTAATATTCATATGCATTATGTCGTGTTTCGTTTTAATTTAAGAGTTAAAAGTGAGAAAAAAGGTATTTAGCAAGATTGATTTGAATAGCTGAACAATCTTGATATTTAAATAGTTATTTTCATTTATTTTCTAATTAGATGCATTAGATATTTATAATTTTATGAATGTAAATGAAAGTATTCTATTTTCAATTAACTTGCTTCAGCCAGATACTCTTTCAAAGTCCTTCAACTGCCAACATAACTTGTGAGGGGCGTGAAAGTTTTCCGCATATTTTCAGAGGCTATCGCCTGACTATTTCATTTTCGACATGTTATAGCTTTGCTCGACTTTTTCCAATCTTGTCCATTTTATTTGAATAGTTTCACGTAAAAGCCATTTGATTTCTAATAGTTTCTTAGCTAAACTCAAAAACTGTAGAATGGCCAACTTGAAAGAATGCAGAATAAGTCGAATTATTGAACCCAACTCTAACATAACGAGGGTAATGCAACTCTTTTGGCAAACAAAAATAGTGATAAAATAAACAGGATGCTGGTGGCACTACTAACAGGGCACAAAAATTTAGATGAGAACGCCATAAGCACGCATAAAAATCCAAGTGGATAATACCTGATTTTGGTGAGAAAGAGAAAAGTGCAGATCATTCTTTCTAGATCAGTCTGGCCGACAAATGTCTCACTTAATTGAAAAGTACTAACGTAACAAAACTGAATCACTTGGTGGCTACATGGATTGGGTACATCCTAAGTGTCAGTAGGATTATAGGATTCATCATCTGTATAAATTAAGAATAAGGACCGATGCTGGCCTATGTTTTTTTGCCAACAAAGGCTCAATTAAATAATCATAATACAACATATATCCAATTTTTTAAGCATATTTGAAGGTGGGGAGACAAACTATCCAAATTTTTCTGTAACCACCGAAAAATAAAATAAAATGTCAAAAAACTCACAAGTCATACGTAATTATTTTTTTTACACTTTCTTAAAATGGAACCTAAATAGGATCCTAAAGACAACAAAACATTCGCTACCCTACCCTCTGAAAAACAACAACAGAGATACAACTTTCGGAGAAAGAATAAAATGAAGGAAAAGCAGAAGTTCTGGCTGAAAATTACCATAGATTCCATGACATGTCAGACCGAATGCAAAACAATCTCATCGAATTATTAGTAGGCAACTTTCTAAAAAAAGTCCTATGTCATGAAAGTATACTTTCTAAGGCTCTAATTAAACCACGTGCGGTAACAAACTTACTTCGGAAAGTAAAGAACGGGAAAGCCCCTGGTATTGATGGAATCCCTAGCGTAGAACTAAAAAATTTGCCAATAAAGGGAGTTGTTTTCTTAAGCCTCCTATTTAATGCATGCCTCCAACTCTCGTATTTTCGTACTATTTGGAAACATGCAGTGGTCTTACTAATTCCCAAAAGCAGTGACGATCCCATCATGCCCGAGAACTATAGACGATCAGTCTACAACGAAAGAAGAGAGTCATTTTTTTTATTAGTTATTCCTTTATTTATTAGCATTTCGAAAGACTAATCCACAAAAGGCGAGCTAGCTTTGTGGAAGGCAACAACATTCTGCCGAATTTCTAGTTTGGTTTTAGAAATGGATATTCGACTCAGCAACAACATTATCGCGTAACGTCGTTTATAAAAACTGCTCATAAGGAAATATCATGCGTGGGTATGGTAACCCTTGATGTAGAGAAAGCCTTTGTTACCGCCTGGCACGGAAGACTACTCTACAAAATTTATTACAAACCTCATTATACTTGGCCAATTTCATCGAATCATTTCTGACAGATATAAAGTAACAAGGCAAAGTTCGAGGATGCACTTCTTCTACGAAAAAGACATCTGCAGATGTCCCGCAAGGTTCTTGTCTGAGCACCATCTAATTCAACATCTACACCTCTGACATCCCTAATAATGCAAACTGCCAAATAGAAACTTTTGCCGGCGATGCTTGTATATACAACGCTGGCGTGGATCCTAAAAACATTTTTCGAAATTAGGAACAAACGTTGAAAAGAGTATTTTATTTTTACCATATGACGAAGATCCAAATAAACATCAGCAAAACATAATGCATACATTTCAGCAGTCAACAAAAACGTATGCTGCTCCCTTGGACATTGGATTTAATTGGATAAAACATCTCGCCGTCTGAAGACTTATCCTACCTTGGACTGATACTAGACAACAAGTCAACTTTAAGGATGAATATTGAACACTTTAGTGCGAGAGTCTTTAAGTCGATGTTCACTGCTAAACAAAAGATTGCAGCTAAGCATATAACATAAAGTCCTCAATCTAACCCATTATATCATACCGTGCCCCCAGCTGGAATCAATGAGCCAAATACTTAAAAAATAGTTTTCAAGTCACACACAATAGATACCTCTAAATTACACTTGATAAGCCTTTTTATTTCTCTTCACAAGAACTACACAAAATTTCTGGAGTGAAGCATATCAATCAACTTGCTATCTCGCGTAAGATAATTTACTGGAGCCGGAGAGGCATCAAATCCTAGCATACGGATGCTACTGAACTAATACTATCATATGTGATATCGTGTGCATCACCCATGCCTGTCAACGAAATGCTAATTCGTTTTCAGTTAGCGGATGAGTAGATTTAAGGATAAAATATTAATTTTTGGTTTGGTTAATTAAATAAATAAATAAAATGGAGAACTGCCACAAATAAATTTAGTTTGAGCGGACGGTGGGGCATTTAGGTTTTGTGTCATAAATGCATTTTTTGTCTTTGACAGCAAATATATCTCCACAAATAGTCTCTCCGGAGATCCTCGAAATTTAAGGTGACAATGACAACCAAGAAAGAAATAGGGCATTGTAAAATATCTCAGTACATTTTACTGGACATCTTCTAAATTGAAGCATTCATAAAATTACATAAAGATTTTATTAGGAGAAAAAAGAACTTGAGTCTCATCGTGTGTTGACCAGTACTTTTGGATGATTATAATGGGATAGGATAAGGAAAGGATAAAGATTCATTGTCGTAGCGTGGACTGAAACGCTTGAAGACTTTTCAAAGCACAATTTTCTTTAAGTTTAATTTTGATCTTCCTGGGTAGTCGGTTTGTTACTCAAAGCATTGCTGCCACAGATTCCTCTTTTTTTGACCCATCCAAGCAATAATGAACATTTTTCTTTCCAGCACAATTGTTTACAAAAATGATGGCCTCCACATTTAACGAAAATCTTTAGCGGCTGAACTCAATTTTAAAACTAGAAAACAAAATTATGGCGCTTTGGAAGTTACAGCAGTTCCATCCGTGATTCGTGGATTTTAATCATGACAGCCATTGAAGTGTGAGACGGTGCATTGTTTTCTTGAAACAGATTATTTTCTCTGCAATATTATAATGCAAAGAAGAATCAAAATATCATTATATGGTAAGCCTACTGATGAGTATGTGTATAAATATTTTGTGAACTATTTTGACTATGCAAAACTAACAATAACACCAACAAAATGTAACATGAATTCTTCTTCAGTTGTGGTCGTCAACTGACTTCGTCGTTCAGTTTTGATGTTACTTTCTCCCATTCAGTGTTGTCTGAATCCAATTTTAACTCTCTGATATTTTAAAATTTTAGCTAACATTTCAGATGAATCTGATAGGAAGCATTTAACTCTAATGTTACTACTTTTGAAACATAGGACATGGCATGAACGTACTAACAATAATATTTGTATTCTAAAATAGGCAACAATCCACGTCGATTAGTTTTATTTCACATTTTAAAGTAATTATTTGGGGAAAAAAGTTTTCTATAAAAAAAAACAATTCAGCACAAAACGAAAACAGTTATTTAAAATGTAAATCTCAATCAACGCCGGAAAAACACTTTGTAACAACGAAATAACTCAGTTATAACGCTCACAACCGACTTGTAAAACGAAAGACTTAAGCCAGTAACTCGATCCTAAGTTTATCGCATTGGTAGCAACTGAAATTCAAATTTTTTCAGATAATCGACGATGGGAAGATATGTAAGCCATAAGTAGCTTTCATAAATATCAATTTGTTGTTAAATATTATGTAAACTGTTGCCACCAATTAACACCTCAATTCTAACACGTACATCATATATGCTACTATGATAACGCAAAACGTTTAAACGACGTAAGCTGGATACGTTCAATGAGGAATCCAGAAGATGATATGTCTGTAAGTGTGGTAGTTTACAAATATTTATAGTGAAATTGTGTTCTAGCTTGACTAAGAATATCAATGCAGAATACGGATTTAGCACACCAATGTTATTATAAGCTAGGAATGCTGCAGAATTTGTTCGGAACGCCACGCAGCAGTTACATTCGTTTAAAGCAAATTGTCCTTATGATTGGTTTCGAATTGATTTTGTGCTAATTAATGTTACCTAAACGAGTACTTACGAATACAGAAATTTTACAGTTAACTTAATTGAATTAAATCAAATTAATCTTTTAATTAATGAAATTTTAGGCACCTCGACAATACTTTGCTTTGAAAAAACATCGAAATTGAAATGCTTTCGAGCAAAAATCTTTTTGGAAAAAACACGCAGAATGAATACAAATTGAGAACTATCTTTCGGAACAGAAATATCTTTTTGAATTCCAAACACATCTCGGAGGCATAAAATTAAATTGGACTTCGGGATGAGCTACAGCATCAATAAACGTCTGGAATGCAGCCTAAACTGTTTAAAATTTAAAGGATATCATCGAGTTTATGAAACCACTCGCAATAGGTGGTCCAAGTAAGTTATTTCGAATGCGTCACGTTAATCCGTCAAAAAAAAAAATGGCTGATGATATTTTTATAAGTTATATGTACAGCATTCTATTAAACAGTCTAGAAATTTAAATCAAGAAGAAATTTAATTTTAAAGGAAAGATCTCGAAACACTTACATTAAAGTGTTCACACATTCCTTTCTAATTAAAATGATTAGAAATTAAACAGATAAATTACTTAAGATACGATTCCTATTGAATCTCACATACTTGTGAAGTTTATATATGCGAAAATTATGAAAATTTAATGCATTTCCAGCTACGCATTCACAACTTGTTGAGTCAAAGCTTTTGCCGGCAGTGAAGAAGGTGCATATAAGCAATGCTGGTCGGGAAATATAGTAAGAAGGCTAATAAAATGTGACCAAGTTTGTTATATGCACGTGGAAAAAGTCAAGATCAATTTTATTGTTGGAAAAGGTCAAAAGCATTTTTGGATCCGTTTTGGTTGGTGCCGGCTGATGGTGTGTCAATATTTTGTTGTCACTCGAAAATTATCATATCCACCATGTGAGCCTGCGGTGCATATTTACAATGAAGATGTCCTCTGTAAATATCTACTTCGATTGTAGTTTGCTTTTATTATCTTGTTAATATTTCTCAGATAGTTTTTCATGGTGAATAAATGATCTTTTCGACATTATTTTCACAATGCAGAGCAATCTGCCAATGGATTGTTAGGCAGGAAACATTTGAAATATGAGCACTGGTTTCACTTTTTTTGCAAATATGTTGGTGTAGCTTTTTCCAAAACAATTCCATGTGAAAACTTGCCAACCGCATACTGGATTTGAACTGAATTACACTGAAACCATGATTCTACTGACTATTAAATACCTATATATTGACTTTAGTACATTTAAAAAAAAACTGGAAAGCGTCCCAATGTCAATTTATTTCATAAATTTTTGAAAAATTTGTGTTGGCAGCAGAACACCGTCAGCGCTTATTGACAACAATAAACCTGATGAAAAACTATCGAGCTACATCTCCATTAAAATCAGAAAACTTGTTTAACTCAGCAACGTTTTGCATGTCATTGGTACTGGAAAAAAAATTCAAATAAATATCAACGCGTCACAATTTGCTTGAATAAACAATTTATTCATGACCATAACTAATGTGTTCCTTACAGACGCCTACGTACAATCTGGGAATGCATTGATACTTTTTCTAGAAAAAAGCCTAAAACTATTTATTTCCATATACAATTTACATTCCTTCTGGATTTTTGTTAACCTGAAAATAACTTAGAACTTTTTCAGTATCCTTAGTCAGCAGTCATAATATTTGCTTGGGTGTTGGCGTCTGGAACTCTAACAATGTTTTGAATGTGATTTGGCATTTTATTTATCAATATTTCAAAAAAAAAAAAATAACGAAGAATGAGCATTACTCGCAACACTCGATTATAAATGCGAATTCATTCTCAATCCTAGTGTTAACTTGTTAATAGTTGAGCATTAATAAAGTTAAAAAAATCCACGTTAGGTATGCGGAAATCAGAGGAATCAGCTTGAGCCAGTTTTATCTGGGATGGAATTTCGACGCTACCATCCATTAATTTTGGCTTATGGTAAAGAAAAATAAAGTCTAACATAAAAAGGTGTTTGTTTAAGCTGTTTTTGACAAAATGTTTATGCAGAAGTGGAAACCTTTGACAAGAAATTTTTGTAGGGAATGTTTTGTAACTGTTTTATTTTATCATCATAGTACGTGTGATCGGTAATATGACGTCCTCTCTGCGTCAATGATTCAACAACACTAGGAAGAATGACGCATGTTGAGTTTGGCGTGTGCAGAGTATCAATCATGCACATCCTTCTAAATGGTAAAGCGCATGGCATTTCTCATGCATGCTGTATTGCTTTGATCAGTCGAATAAACATACTGAATTACCAAAGTACTGTCCAAAAATATGCTTTTGCTTGAGATAATTCACCGAGCGCCGATCTTGTGTACTTGTGTCATCAATGCATGAATTATTTACGAAAAATCTTTATTTATAATAGATCAGTCATATTTGCTAATATTTAATTAGTCGTTCTGTTCTCCACACGTATATGTTGAAAGAAAGCGAGTAAACTATCTTGTCTCGAGCAAAACTATCTGCAAAAATTGATTATTACAAACCGATTAATTTTTTCCATTCATAATTAATTTCATGGGATAGCTAAATCATCCCATGGTATGGTATTCATTATGGTATGAACTCCTTGAATCAGTGTTAAGTGGATTCTGCGTGAGCAGTATTACGATACAAATACCTGTAATTCTTGTGCTTTCCCATCTCTACAGCGTCCAAAACATTTCTCTACATTTATATTCACCAATAATGAGAGAGGTCTTTTTAAAAGTCCCCAAAAACGAGCAGGGAAATACAGCAATTGAACAGTTTTCTGTTTTTATTTTTCAATACAGTCGTTTCCTAGGGTGGTATGCATTTTCCAGTGGTACTCTAACTATTTTAAGCCCTAGGATTTCGGGAACTGTAAAATAAACCTTTTTAACGATGATGATGGCTTTCTTTGGCCCTTGCGCTTGTTCTCCTGTTCCTGTTTAAGAACGAAAAGAAGTCACCTAGAGTACGTCTGATGAATATGACACCACCTTGCTGTCAAATGCAACTAATTAGTAGTCAGCAAACGCGGTATCATTCGCACCGACAGCTTTCTCAGGTGCCAATGTTGGTGCACGATGTCTTTCTTACGTTCCTATGAGCGCACCTTCAGTCGATGATCGACTGACACGGGTTCATGGATTTTGGATCCGAAAATTTGACATAGTCTAATGAGACACTTGAGATAGTCATTAATTAACATCAAACTCGTTACAATTTCTTGTATGTCATATTGGGGTTCGTAATTTAGCACACGTGTTTCAAAACAGGTGCACTGCTGAGGAAAACTCCCAGCATGACCACCATTTGCCAACTATCATGTGGCAAATGACACGACGTATTTTCCGAAAAATTAGAAAAAAAGAGGACTATCGATTCTAAATCCGTTTTTGTTTTGGTCGGAAAAAATTGAATAGAAAAAGAAACAACTAAGCTGAACTTTTCTGCGTCTATGTCTATCTTGAGATATTTGTTCAACGTATTTCTACGTGGCCATTCATTTGTTCTTGATGAGGAGCGTGTAGAGCAACGTGGTTTCCGAGAAAAGTTCCCAGAATATTCACGACATCATTCTTCGGATTGATGAGCTAATGTGTAGGGACATGAAGGCGTTCTGAGCCCAAACCCTATTAATATTATTAGGTGTAAAAATATGAAATGCGGATTTTACTAACAGATGGCATAACCATTACATATGGTTTGTGTCGGGGATAACTTATATGGCATTTTGGAGGGTAAACATCGGTAAACAAATTCCAGTATGTCATAGGTCTTGATCGTACAAACAACATAGTCTTTTTCGCTTCAAAAATGTCGAATTATGTGTCAGAAAAAGAGATTTTGCGGCGAAGTCTAATAACCTTCTTTCATTTGAACTTTCATTTGAAGAAAACGGCAGCAGAAACTTATCGATTGTTAGTGGAAGCATATGGTGAACATGCCCCAAGCCAAAATACGTGTGAACGATGGTTTAAAAGATTTAAAACTGGCCATTTCACTACGTCTAAAAGCCATGGAAAAGATCCAAAAAGCTGGACAATGGGTGCCCTATCAATTGAAAGAAAGAGACATCGAAAGGTGAAAAACTATTTGTAAAATTTTGTTTGCCAGACAGAAAAGAAAAGGTTTTTTGCATCGGATTGTTACTGGCGATGTAAAGTGGATTTATTTCGACAATCCCAAGCGGAAAAAATCATGGGCAGACCCAGGCCAGCCATCAACATCACAACCAATTCGAAATATTCATGGAAAAAAGACTTTGCTGTGTATTTGGTGGGATAGTAAGGGACCTTTGTATCACGAACTGTTGAAACCTGGTGAGACTTTTACTGGCAAACGGTATCGACAACAACTGATCAAATTGAACCGCGCACTTAAGGAAAAACGACCAGAATTTCCCCAAGGACATGATAAAGTCATTTTTCAACGTGACAATGCTCGGCCGCATGTTGCAATACCTGTTCAGAACTACTTGGGAAACATTAATTGGGAAGTTATGCCCCACCCGCCGTATTCACCAGACTTGGCTCCTTCTGACCACTTCTTGTTTCGATCGATGCAGCACGGACTTCGGAACAGCACTTCTATTCTTACGAAGAAGTAAACAAATTCGCTTGATGAGTGGTTAGCCTCAAAAAATGGGGAAAGGTACTGGGATAGAATCCATCAATTGACGGAAAGATGGGAAAAAGTCGCAGCTAACGATAGCTAATACTTTGATTATTGAATTCATTCGTTCTGTTACTCAAATAAATGCATATTTCAAGCAGAAAAAATATTTATACACCTATTAGTTTCTTAGGAGTTGGGCGGTCTGACGTGTGCCATAATTAATGACAACAGAAAGCAATCAAATGAAATTGAAAATTTCTCTCAATGTCACAGTGTTCAGACCTCTTTAATTGGGGTTTCCAAAGGTTTTGTGTCAGATCCTGTGACCGTTAATGATTCCTAGAAGTTCATTTATAATCAGTGACAATATCATTCTTATGGTATTATCATTAACCTTTGAGATGTGTTTTGTGCTTTTATGTGTTTAATTTAAAATCGTATTCCTTTGAATGAAAGGAACGAGTGGATGATGGCTACAAATAGCCGAAGTGCAACCTCAATAAAAGCGATCCATTGCTGGCAACAGACTATAATTTCGATTAAAGCAACTCATTTTACGACCCCCCCCCCCCACACACACACACACCCTGAGTAACTGATCCTGGCTGCAAAGTGGTGGTTGTGGTTTCCAAGGCCTTAAAGTATGTTGAGCACGAATCAGTGGTGCTCGAGAGTTTTAGCCGAGACTAAAACTTTTTTCAGATCATGTGTGTGGTGGTGGAAATATTGTTTTAATTCCGTCTGTGGACACCGTGAAATTAGGCCTTAACGGCATTTGTTCTTGTTAAACCAATCTACTTTATGTCAATATCAAGACTCACAGACCGAATAGATCTGATTGAAAAAAATGTGCTCCCTTATGCTGGGTTTGAGTTACGATTCCAACGAATTCGACACATGAGGGCACTTCCAAGATCCTTCGAGGTTTACCAAAAACATTCGAGCCAGAATCCTAGTTCGAAGCATAGTGGCCGAGTTTGTTAGTTGTCATCGTATGGAATATCCTTGCAAGTCATTTTCAACAACTTCACACTTGAAAGCGTATTCATATCCCGAGTTTAGTTGGTATGCACTCACTCATGTGAGTAGGCCAGTTTATTGGTATACGGTCCTTCAGGTAGTAGCGTGATGACTTGCAACACTAGTCATCACGCTACTACGTGAAGGACTGAAGGGTGGCGTTGTGTCTCCCAGCATCAGTTATTGCTGGATGTCTTTTTTACTAGTATAAAAGTTTAAGATTCTCAATGTAAACTGATTCGTCATTAAGTTGTAATGGGGAACAGTAGATGACGAATATTAGCTCTAGTCTAAAACTACTGTGATATCAGGTCTAATACAGATAGCTTCTATCGTAAAACATTGCGACTTGATTGCTGAGACAGGGAGCAAACTGTCAGAAAAATTTTAAAGGAAAAATTGAACATGAGGGCAGTACATAAAAAGTTGATGGCAAAATATTTAACCCCTGACCAGAAGCGAATCAGTCAGCAGATCTGCTCAAATTTTTTTGAGAGGGTACAACAATAGCCTTTATCGTGGCATAACATCATAACTACGGATAAAACTTGGATATTTTAAAACGAAATCGAAACTGAATGGAAATTCATATACTGGAACGCTCCTTCATCGTTAAGTAAAAAAAATAGCATGTATGTCAAAATAAAAATTTAAAGCTGTGTTAATCGTGTTTTTCGACATCAACAGGGTTGTGCTGACTCAATGGGATTTACATGGTCAAACTTAAAACCAACCTGACTATTTGAAAGTTATAACTGAACCCTGTGGGAACAATTTCACTAGAAAAAGCCGAAATTGTGAAAAAACAAGTAATGAATTTTGCAGCAGGAGAATGCACCTGCCCGTAAAGGATGGTCTGCAAAGTATTATATGACAACTAGAGACACTCCTGTGCCTGAACATGTACCGTACTCGTCTGACACTCCTGTGCCCGAACATGTATCGTACGCGTCTGAAAAAGTGCCTGTTTCCTGTTTTTCAAGATCAAGTATTTCTTTAACGAAATCCGATTTGTGTCCCTGGGAGAGACGAAGCAACGATCGACTGAGGTAATAAATGCTCTCAGAACAGAAGATTTCTAGCCTGGCTTTCATCAATGCCAAAAAAAACCGATTAGAATGGTGAGCGACGAAAGGATGACAGAACATTGAAGGAGATCATTCGATTGTTATAGAATTTCTAAATAATTGATTGTTGATAATATTTTTAATATGTTTTAATAATTAATTTTACAATTTTTAATCATTATCAACAAAACTCTGCTAATGTTTTAGTCAATTTTAATAAACGCGGTCTTCTCATTTAATGACCAGATCTCGTAAAGTAAATTTAATTTCACGGCGTCGGGAGAGATAGCAAACGAAAAAAAAAAACAGAAAAAAATACAGCGAAATATCGACAGCCACCATCGAAGCTGTCACAGTTTGAAATTGAACTTCCAGTATGAAGAAAAATTCGAATGCAACTGATATCCTTTCGTTCCATCCTATCGAATGTTTCTGATCAGAAAACAACAGAAGCAACCATCCGTGCCAGCGAAACAAAGAAGTTTGCCACCAAAATCTTTGTTTTTCTTATTTATTATTAATAGTTTGCCGTGCAGTCTCTCTTTGGAAAGTGCTCTTACTTTGTGTTACCTTACTTGGCGATTTGATACATGATATGTTAAATAAATTTTTAATCTATGAAGCTCTCTGTTTCACAGAAAATAGTTCTCTCTGCACCCTACTCCAGGTGAATGTTAGAAAGGCAGGACACATAGAATGCTACGTTTGAATTTTTTGAATTCACTCATAAGCTGCTATGAATAATGTCACGTTAAATAGTGCCATTTAGACTGGCTAGGATACGGGTCAGAGCTTGGTCGTCAAGGCAAGCATTCATAATTTGTTACAATTCAAATTAAAACATAAGAACACCATGAAATGATGAAATAGGAAACGTCAGGAAATTGTTTCAAAAGCAAAACAAAAAAAAACTCATAAAAGCCTCCTTTTTATGTCATAATAATTTCTGATTCAATGACTATTAGATTCAGCCAACGATTGACGCAGAGGGGCTGAGTAAGTATGCGCTATAAGCGCCAACTATTCAGTTTTGGGGGAGTGTCGTCCTCATATATCCGAGGTTTGAAGAAGAGCAATCAGTCCCGTGTGTCTGGAGCAAAAACTGAGAGTTTCTCTGGGACTGTAGAAAAGCGTAACTTGATCAGAGGTTTATCTGAACCAGGGGTTGGAGGACGCCCATGACAGACTACTGTCAGCCCTCCACACATTGAGGAGCCTATTTTTGGATGAATCGTTGTGCTTAATGTTTTAAAGGCTAGAAAGAACGGTGAGCATTCACCAGTTGTGTTTGGGTACCCAGACACCTTAAAGACAATTGGGTCCTGTGACTGAAAATTGTTTAAGATATTGGTGGTGGTGGTTGACACATTGTTACAACCCCATCCATGGAGACCGTGGATTCAGGCCTGCAAAGAATGAGCCAATGATTTAAAAATAATTAATAATATTCAATCGACAATTAATTATTCTTTAAATTTGAATCGTTTATTTGTTTCTTATTGATACTAGTAATAAATCTCACTATAATGCACATTATTTTCGGCAAGAGAGCATTGAATAGGGGAATTTACTGCAACATCAATTCGTTTCAAACTGACTAAAATATTTTATTAAATCATCCAAATATTTACCAGCCATATTATCGGCTACACGTAATTTGTTTCTATTTTCAGTATTTTTTGCAGAAGTAGGAAGTACATTTTATAAACAAGAATACTCAATGGTAGATATCTACTACGCCTATTCGAAAAATGTCAAAACAATCTTCCTAGTAATTTTTTTTACCAGCAAAAATATTCAGTGCGATAGAAAAAAATTGCTTGTTTATCTTGTAATATGTTTATCTTGTGTATGTAAAATGTAATATGTTAGAACCTCAAATTTTAACTGATTTATTTATCATAATTAATACTAAGCATAGCATCCTTTGATGCTAATCAAAAGTGTTTAGATTCACGGCCCATAGATTTTCTAATATTTATCATGAGTGGAATTGAAGTCATTCAAGGGTCAACGGATTCGATGCTTTCATCGAATCTGAATAGCATACAAAACGTACACTTTACTGACCAGTTTCAATAATTGTATTAGGACTTGAAAACATATTTTATCGGTTGACACAGTTGAACAAGCCATTGACATTTTGCGAAACTTTAACGAAAAATTTAGACCAGTAACTCGACATTCCTATATCTCAATATACTCATTAAAATTACTAATTTTTCTCCCACGTCCGATAACGGTGTTATACACCTTGGACCATTCATAAAATCTTAAATAAAAAAAATAAAAGAAATAATAAAAAAAAAACCGCTGGAACACTCCATTTAAAATCTTAAGACATTCACTGAATTCTGTATCTGCTAAAGGCTAAAATTTGGATTAGCATTTGGAAATGAAATTTAAAAGTCACGATGACTTGCTTTTAGCACTTTTTTTTGCAATTATCAGAGTAACTGATGATTAATATACAATTTGATGAATTAATTTTCACACGAAGAGCAATTATATATGCTTCAAACGGTTCTAGCTTAGGGACTTAGAGTTGAACTTCTTTTTTTTTATAATTAATTGGAATTGATTGCATGTCGGAAAATTAAGTATTTTTTATTGCATATTCAATGTTTCTTTTATTGGGTTTCATTGCACTTGACTATTGCAATAACTTGACAACCAAAGCGTATCGAAAAGCTTGCTCATATGCAGTTTTCAATTGAATTGCGCGGTAAATTTTAAATAAATTCATTAATTAAATGAAATTCATTCATTACATTAATTAAATTAGTTAAAGACAGACATAACACTGAAGAAGGGACCATATTGGCCTCGAAATAGCAGTCTGTTCAAACGTAAAAACCACAACCTAAAAATGGAAAATAATAAGAATTTTATTAATTTTTTAAGACGGTTGCACTCATCCGAATCAACAATTGGAAATAGTTAGTTAAATAGTACTAGACCAATGAAATAAAATACATAGTACTTCAACTGCGTACTTAGTACGTTTTGTTGTCTTTCTCCGTCTTAAGGTTTCAAATATTACTAACTATAACGGTAAAAGCGATTTGTTTCCTTTCAAAATAAAGGTGTATTTTTTTCCAAATCAGTGATATAATAAATGGGTCTCATCTGATCGGGATATATTGGAATAAGTTTGGTTGGGTTCATTCATTATAAGGATACTATGTGTGCTGTTTTCGAGAGCCACTTTCTTAGCTGAACATAGACCAGCGTAGGTCCACACCTTTTCGAAAATTGTATTGTTAGGTAGATGCCATCTTTGTTACTTTACAGAACTGTAGGAAAACCTCCAGTTCCGAAGTTACTTAATATTCAAAACTAGCTGTTGATTTAATCCTCGCCAATTGATGCGATTGTGAATCAACTGTTCCAAGCTCTCCTCCACTTCACCGCAGGCTTACCTTACTTACTGATCCAGAAGATTACGCTCTGTTCGTCATGCCGTACTCGCTCTTATCGCCTATCTAGTCTTTAGTCTTATAAGTTTGAGCGATGAGTCCTGAAGCGGAAAATTGAAGCCAAACTAGACGGGGACCAATGGCGAATCCGATACAACCTTGAGATGTTTGAAATGTTTGCCAAGCCGGAGGTCCGGACTATGGAAACTGCAATGGGCTGGCCATATGAATTGTATGGATTAACAATGGATACCAGGTATTCGTTGGGTGAACTGAAGGGTGGAGATCAGTGGGGAAGCCGAGGCAACGCTGGTCTGACTCCGGATTTCAAAAAAGGACGACGCAGTCAATGGACCAAGACAATTGGAAGCGCTTGTTGCAGGAAATGAAGGCGCGAGAAGGGCTGTAGTCCTGAGAAGAGGAAGAAGAAGAAGAAGAAGAAAACTTTTATTGGGAGTGTGTTTAGTTCTCGTTCCATTTTGAAAATCGAACGACATCGGCTTATCCTTTAACCATTCTTGTCATTCTTTGTAGAGGATATTTGTTTCAAAAGGTTCTCATTAAACTCGCATTCCACTACTGCTGATTGCGCTTCAAATGAGACCTGAGTGGTCTCTCTACTAAAGATTAATTAAATTTTCACGATACAAACGCTAGCACAGTATTTGCCAAGTTAACTTCTAATGATTTGCCGAGGATTGAGGTATTACAACAGGTACTATATTACTGTAGAACTCAAAGGCAAATTTTTGTTTAAAATTTTTTACCATATGACATTAGCAGACAAAGGAGCACACAAAATAACCTGAATATTGAGAAAGGTGGAAAGAGCTGAAGCTGGTTTCGAACACGCGTCCTTGCCGCTTCTCGTCAGGTGCCAACTCACAGGCCGGGACGCCTCGATTGGCACTACCAGCTTAGGTGGATGTCGACTGGTTATTTTTACTAGTTATGAATATTGCTCTCAGCTTGAACTTGTCCTATTTTCCGAATTGCCTTTGGTCTGGCTTTATGAATTTCAGAAGTTTTTAGTAGATCAATTTTTCCATTTTGACTTACAACATTTTAAGTGATTTATACCCTTGCTAAGCTAACTTAGCGAAGACTCATGGGTGTGGAAGTTTTGATCAAATTTGTCGAATATCTCGAAAGTGAATAAATATTGAGAAAGGTTAGCTTAGACATTAAAGGCACTTACTATGTTGTAAGTGAAAATGGAAAAATTGATCTACCAAAAACTTCTGAAATTAAAAAAAAAATAACCTGAAATCTTTTTTACCTAGCTCTAACCTACAGCAGACGTATAATGTTTTGCTTCCAACTCCTATGGACGCTCTAAATGCACTTGACAATGTCTTTCCTCGTTGTCTTTATATTCGAAACCTTGGGTCCTAAAGTATACCAAGGGTGAAGAGCCTCCAATGCTGTCTAGACAAGCCATACGGGCATATCATGATTCTTGACCCTAAACCAAAGGAAGTGATCATGACAGTGACTGACTTCATGATTGATAAGGTGTGCCTTAGGACGCACTTGCTTCGTATGGTCTGAGCATAAGCACATGTATTGTTAACACTCAGAAAAAACTCCCGATCCAATAGTGTTCGACCAAAATAAGTGTAAATTCATTTAGATTACAAAAATGCAATAGAAATGTACATTGTCTTCTGCTACTGTATCTCTGTCGGAGAGATGTTATCCGGTGTGGTAAGGCTTTCTTAAACTTGCTGGAAATCGCTTTGCAATTTACACAGAAAATAGATCAAAGAGCTTGCGAAGTCTTGCATGACTACAACATACGACATAAGGACTTAGAAAAGCAGAAAATACACCAAAGATCGTGTACTGACGTAACATTTCTGTAGACAAAGCTAAATAAGCGAAGGGGAAGGGGGTAGACTCTTCCCAGAATCTTATTAACCTTCGGCATACAACGAGAGGGTGATTTTACACCCCAAGACTTTTAAAATGCGTCAAAATTTATGAAAACCATAACCAAATGTCTTGATTTTTACGTTAGCTGGAGGTTCTGTGCGTGTATTATATTCAATACATGCACAGAACAGAAACAATATTTTGTAGGGTAAATCTAACCTCACGTTGTATGGGTGAGGAGTTTTTTTCACGTTGTATGCTGAGGGATTATAAAACAAATGAATCTTTACCCTCAACTGGAAAAGGAGATTTGCAGAAGGTGCGTTTCTGTGCGTTAAAATATCTCAATTGTCTCCAAAGAAAAATTTTGTCTAACTTACGATGCCAATTGTTAATCTAAGACAATTTCCTTGAAGTTAGCTGCAATAGGCAGCGACCCTTCTCTGGGCTCCCTCATGTAAGCGTCGAGAAATAGATGGAAGGCTTGACTTACTTCCCATCCAGGACTTAGCGTTTGATGCTTTTCTAGCAGAAGCAATCACTGCACTATAAGAAAACTAATAAGAGCATTCTCCTCATACTTGTTTCTTAACTCAAACTCAAGAGATAGATTACTGTTGATTGCTTCTCTAACTCAAAACAGATTACTTACTCAAGATTGGGAAAACTTATTAACTGTGCGGTGTCAGGAGAGATTTGGTAAAACTCTTCTGCAACAGCAAAGCTGATAAGCTCTTTAATGAGTTCCATGAATTTTTATTATTCAGAATTACGTTTGTACCAGTACCAATATGTAGTCATTTGGGCGAGATAGGATGTTCCCGTATTACGTTAAGCCGTCCTTGTGACAATGTAACACGAAGAAGAGACTTTGTAATTATTCATCAATAGCTGGAGTTTTGGTGATTTAAGAAAATATCGTATCAGCTGGGGAGTTATAATCATCTTAAAGTCTAAAGATTTCTTAGATATCTCCATTTTCAGATTGGATTTATTTTAGAACAAACATCGTTTTGAGGCCAATATAGTCCTTTCTTCATTATTATGTCTTTTGAATTTGTGATAGGAAATCCTAGAGGGTTGAAAAAAGTTGCAAACTGTTTAGGTGGTTGCCAATATTCAAATCAACAAATGCAAATTTAAATGTTTGGTTTGGTTATCCGCTATACAAGTTGATTTTGACAAGCCAATTTTCCCCTTCTTAATTCTTTGATACATTCTTTCAACCTCTCTATGATTGAAGCGTGGTAGTCTCCGAATATGCAGACGATATGAACTGAAACCCAAGAGACTGTCGCCATGACTTTACCAGCCGACTCTGCCCTTTTCATATCACTGCAGAGAGACCTGCTTGGATTCAGGTTCACAATGGTGCACCCAAGTTTCGTCTCCAGTAACAACTCGATTGTCAACTCCATCCTCGTCTTCACTATAGAGGTCTTAAAAACGTTCGGAAACTATCCAGGCAATGTTGTTTTGGAGGTGGCATGAGCATTCTTGACACCCATCTAGCGCTGACCGTTATCATGCCAAGAAGATCGCGAATAATTTCAAAAATGGACGTATCCGATACTTCAACTATTTCTGTAAGCTGCTTTTTTGTATCGTCTAGCATCTGTCAATATTTATTTTTCAACTTTTTGAATCATTTCCGTGTAGTCACTCCTATCGGCCGTCCGGGCCACGGGTCGTCTTCAAGTGAGTCCCTGCATTGTTTAAACAAACTGTGCAACTTGTAAACCATGGTTTTACTCTGACAAAAGTCTCTCCAAACGAACGTTATCACTTCCAGTTTGGTTTCAGTTTTGGTTTAGGTTTCAACTGACTTTGCTTGCTTGGCAAAGAATCAAATGACGGATCGATACTTGATTTATTCCATAATTCACACACCCAGAGTGAGATTTTTGATCGACGATTGATCAAGAGTTACAGACCCGATCAAAATAAGCCTTGCTTTTTATATTGACAACGAGTTATTATCGCTCCGTTGATTACATTTACCAACCACTTACCCCTCCTTTCCGCGAATTTAAATACGCACCCTCGTATATGATTAATTTTTCCGAAAGATCAAGCATCTATTCTGGATCGAATTTTCGAACCGAAAATTCGATCCAGAACACGAAAATTTCGTGCAACCTAGTTAAGGCTCTTATTTGCTAAACGAAGGAACATTCCAAATTCAAAAACAATTTTATTTAAAGCGTCACCTATTTGACATTTGTCATATGAACATTAATGTTCCCCGCATCGTGTGCATTGTAAATTGAATGCGTTGCGCGACGACGAGTGAGAATCGCATCGCGCTCACGCATCGCCGTCACGCAGTATTGTATTTCGGCCTGGATAGGGATTTTCAGGACACACTGAACGTTTTCGCTTTTATTTGTGAGCCTGTTAACTTTTTAATCTCCATTAATCTTGAATCACCACAGTTGACGAGTTCAATAATGCATTAGCTTACAGTGGACTGGCATCAAATGAAATAATTGTTTCTTGAACTCCTCGCCTTGACCTTTTTTGCCTTGAATTTAGTCGTATTGGAGCCATTTTACTCCTAGAGCATTGGGACATTTCGCAAGAAGTTTTTAAAAGTTTTAAGCCAAACGATTGCTGTTTGATAGTATGAGTTACATTGAGAAATTAACTAATTTTGGCGGTCCAAACACCTTTTTATTCCTGCAGTATTTGGCTAACTATAAGAGAAGTTAGAATTTCCATTTAATTTACTCTTTTGGCGTATCCGCTTCACGACTGCATTTTGTATTCTCTAACGAAAGACGCGATAGACGGTCGAATAATATGTTACTCCATGTTACAGCAAATAAACTTTACCAGTGCGAAGAGGATCAATATTCAGTTTGAGTACCATGTGTGTGCATAAGTTTTTTCCGGTGATTCTGATAAAGACAAATAACGACATTTTCTCAGGGACAAATTTAATTTTTTTATTCAAAATACTGGCTTCTACACATATTCCCCATGTTTCAGGTTATTTCTGAATACCATGTCAGAAATACTGCTTGCCTTTTGCGAGAAACCATTCGTCGAGCCACTTTCCAACTTCCTCGAAATCGTTGAAGTGCTGCCTTGCGAGCTCGTGCCCGACTGATGCGAAGGGCTGCCAGCCAAATGACGCCAAGTCTGGGGAGTACGCCAGGTGCAGAAGGATGTCCCATCCAAGTTATTTTACTGTGTCTTTCACTGGTTTTTGCTGTGTGTGACAAGACGTTGTCATGTAACAAATATACTTTGCCATGTCTTCTGGCCCCTTCCGGACGTTTTCCGATCATTACGCGGTTTAAATGTATCATTTTTTGACGTTAGCATTGTGTATTAACGGTTTCATCAGGCTTCAAGAGTTCAATATCATTCTAATCACACTAAACACAGAGTATGGTCATCTTGCCGAAGAGATTTGTGTGTTGGGTGATTTGCTTGTGTGTTGAAGGACCGGCTTTGCCAGGTGAAAGTCACGATTTTTGCCGGTTTGGGTTTATCAAAATGAGTCCATTTGTGTCACCCGTCACAATTCGATTCGACATGATTTCGTTTTGCTGGCACCAAAGCATTATATCACAAGAGACTTTGCGATTTTTCATTCGACGTGCATTCAAAACGTGTGGGACCCATTCATTGAGTTTATTGATCTTACCCATTGCTTGTAAACGTCTGCTGACTATTTCTTGTGACACATTTAATGTTTCTGCTAATTGCCGCTGAGTTTTAGTTGAGTCATTATCCAATAATACCTTTAAATCCTCCTCTTCGCATTTTTGTGGTCTACCAGAGCGCTGACTGTCTTTTGCTTTGAAATTACCACTTTTCAATTGTTGAAACCATGTCTCAAATATCCTAATTGATGTAGCGTGTCCACCATATGTTTTTACCAGCAAACGGTTATTTTCAACAGGCTTTTTCTTTTGGTTAAACAGGAAAAGCAATGCATGCCGCAAATGCTCTTTTTCAGGTACAAAAGTCGACATGCTTAATTACTTAACACGATAAAACAAACACGCTAGTTTTGACGGACTCAACTTCTGTGTGTTTGTGTCTTAATGTCAGACGATGGAAATGGCGGCTGTGCCGAATTGATACGCTGCGTATGTGGGGGTTTAACTTCAACACAATATTTATTTTTTAACTAATACAATAATTAACAAAACCTATTTTACTAATTTTGCGCGTACAACTATATTCGCGAGGATTGTTTTTGTGTCCTTCTTGTTCCGAGGTCTACCGCTGTGTCGAATCATGTCGCTCGCGAGCACTACTCCTTATGAGGACTGCCATATATCTATTTTTTGCTGCAATGTGTACTGCCATATATTTTGGCTGTAATGCTGCCATTAAAAGGTCGCCACACGTACTTTTCGCTGACGTCATCTCTTAGTTAAAACGGAAAAATCGTATGCATACAACTGGCATTTTTTCTTTTATGTTATACGTAGAATAGATAATAGGTAATAGATAGGTGGATAGGTTTGTTGCATGAAAGCTGCAATACAATGATATATGCAGAATGAGTTGTGGGATACCAATAGCACCGTTCTATAGCCCTGAAGAAATGTAATCCTGAACTTTCAATTGACTATTCTCGATTTCAAAATTGATCTTCATTTTGAGCCATTGTCTTAAAGTCTTTTAGGTTGGATTATGTCGGGATAATCTTTCACGTTATCATCCGAGAGACAGCAAGGATCAATTCATATGATTTCAAACAATTTTCCAGACGACATTTTGGTCATTTGAAAATCAAAATTTTTTACAATGTCAAATAGTAAAGTGTTTGAAATAATATATAAAAAAACAATAAAAAAAGTTTTATATAATTGTTAAAAAGAAATATAAACAAAAATGTTAATTTATTGTTTTAAATTCCGGTAATGCATAAATTTCAGTCATTAGATGTTAAATTCAATAGAAGAGGCGTTTCTTACATCACGAAAAGCATGAATGCAATGAATCTCACGGATACACACTGAAATTTGAAATCCAGTTTACATGGGTCTGAAGATTTCCTTTCGACGGTTTGGTTAGATCAGCAATGGCTTACTATTTTTTCATTTATCTATCTATTTTCGGTCGAAATTTTTTGCTGCTCTACAAAGGCTAACTGCGTTGCGACAACTTAACAATGATTCATTTCTACAGAATCAAAAAAGAGTCGAAGAGTTTTCTTAGCCAGATTTAATAGAAATTTGAATATTGAAAGGCACCTTGCGCTTAAGTACTGCGTAGGACTTTTTTAACTACTAACCAATCTATTATTATCTTATTTGTAAAGTATTTATAAGCATCTTAAAAGCGTTATAACTATTTTCTTGCTTTTCAAATCAAAGATTCTTGGAAAAATACTGAAAATAGTTCTTAATGAATGTTGCAAAAAAAAAAAAAAACGTCAAGGTGCGTTCTCTAGTGTCCCTCTAATTTATTCTTTATATTGTGGATTGAAGAGCTATTAATGATTAATTTGAAATGATTTGAAAAGTTTATACAGTTAACGGTATACCCGTATATTGTTTGCTTGGGTTTTTCTGTTTTGTTGATGTTTGGTTTATCCCCAATTTTAATCTTGTCAGCATAATTTTAATATTATTAATGTGAAGACACACTTAACATACGCCAGCATGTTCCTATGAACGTGCTTGTCGGGTGCCACAATTCAAAGGCAATAAACTCATGTCGTGTCGCCGTTAACAATTTTTTGCCCATACTTGAATATTTAACTAATAATTGTGCTATTTTTACAGTGTCACTCATTCAAGTTATGGTTTTTATTTATAGCGTCAATGATCGAGCGTTTGGGTTTATTATTTAGTCCTTCCATTCTTATTCTTGTTTTTTTTTTGTCGTTTAAAGCTTGCTCGTGGTTAGAGTTTATGTTGTTGATTCCTCGCATTCTATGTAGCAGACAACAACTCATTGCAGACAGTTTGTTAGATGGTATGAGCTTCCTTTAATGGTGGATTTCGGAGAATATTTTAACGTACCAAACTAAGGATAATAGATCGATGTCTCTGCTTCGAACGTTTCAAAATTTAATAAGGTCAAATGCAATTGTATGGTCATGAGAGAAACAACCCCTAGACCAAAATAATAATAACAAACTAAAATTCCGTCCAGGAACTATCCACCGCCGGCACAACGTAAACAAACCCCCCAACGTCTGGCTTGTATCCAAACAATTCGTAGCGCATGGCGCGTGAAGGAAAGAAAATAGCGCAAATTTATAATAATAGAGCCATTTATTTTTATTACCTCCATTCTGTAACCACCCACAATGTTGAGCTGCAGATCCTCTACGTTGCAATTGTTGTTGGCATTGTTGCTATTGTTGAGCTTCGCGAAATTGCTCGCGACTCATTAAGATTGTACGATGCTCATTTGTTTTGCCAGTATGGGTGCTATTGGTGCGGTAGTAAAACGTTGGTGATATGTATCTTGATAGTGACCGCAAGTAATATGCGCTGTTGTAAGGCTTGCCATTTTTTTTTCCTCATACCAACATAATTTTTAAAGTATCATTTTTACATACAAACGATCATTTTAAAGACGTTTGGCAAGTTATAGAAAGCACTTCATTAGCCAGTTATACTATTTAAAGCGCTGAGTCTGCGTTACAAAGCCACATATGTGAGACACAAAAGTCCGCTATTTGTATGATGGTTTGCTTATTAGATACTACGAATATCGACAGGTTTCCAATCGAATAAGGCAATCTATATGCGATTTATCAGCCTGTTTTGGTATCACATAGCTAGCCTCGAGGTCATCTGTTTTCTGGATCACCGGCTGGACTATGTCGACTAATTTTAGATAGTGGTCCTAAAAAAAAGCCGGATAAATTTTAATGGCGTCCATTATGAAATTGTCTAGCCCGTTTTCACTTTCGATGAATATCGCGTCAGCTTTTTTCCAGGGGCTCACATTGTCTTTAGCATTTGATATTTTATCGCTGGATTGTGGAATGTACCTACCTTGCGCCAGTGTGAACAATTAATGTTGACTATATAACAGGTGTAATTAATGAGTTTGCAACAATGCAATAGCGAACATGCTGCGGTGACTCCTCGACATGTTCGAATTAATTTCGATTATGGCTTTTCAATTCAGACAATTGGGTTTTTATTACCATGAAAAGTCACTTCCGCAAACCTACGTAGTAGCAGTGATTTTGATATACTTTTATAGAGGAAAGACCAGTGCATCTGAGGGCGCACAGTATACCAGGACGATCGCAGGACTCATGTGAACTTGAGCCGAGAAAACTACTCGTTGAGCATGCGATACGATGAATCGCAGCTAACTTAAGAAACATTTAAGTATAATCCAAACAAGGCCAACGTTCAGTGCATCAAAAAGGTCTACGACTTTGTCAACATTGAAATGTGAATTTAATTAACATTTTCCATGAATGCATACGCTTAGATGACACTATACCTGTTTGAGTATTACGCGCCAATAACCTAAAACTCAATCCATATCTTCAATTAAGGATGGACTGAATTGGGAATCGATTGTAATGATTCAAACGTCAATTTTGCTACCAATGTGTGGGATTTTCTAATAATCTCAACAGAGATGAATTGGAAGGAGTCAAGTGTCAGGTATTGAAAAGGTGAGTGAATGGGAACTATTAATACATACCCTATGATCAAAACAGAACAGAAATTTAAATAAAAAGAAAAATTTCTATTTTAAATATATTTCCCAATCATTCCCTTCAAAATACTCTTCTCCTGCGACAATACATGCTTGCCAACGTTTGATCCAATTTTCCACACATTTTTTATAGGCGACCAATGGTATGTTCTTCAGCTCGTGCAGCGAATTCTCTTTTATGACCACTATGGTCTCAAAACCAGTTCCCCGCAATGGCAATTTGAGTTTGGGAAATAGAAAAAAGTCATACCTGGCCATGCTTGGCGTGCTTGGCTGATGACATTAGTCGAATTTTTGGCCAAAAACTCCGAAATAATCAAGGCCGTATGAGATGACGCATTATCGTTGTGTAACATCCATGAATTGTTCTCCCATAAATCAGGCCCTTTTTTGCAAACGGCTTCACACAAAACGCCAAAAAAGTATTCTTTGTTGACCATTTGTCCCTCCGGAAGGAATTCATAGTGCACTGCACAACGAACTTCGAAGAAAACCGTCAGCAAAACTTTGATTTTGGACCAACTTTGGCGCTCTCTCTTCGGTTTTGGCTAATTTTCGAAGCATCATTCAGACTATTGTTTTTCAGTTGGCATATCAAATTCACAAATCCATGTTTCGTCACCAGTGATGATGCATTCAATGAATTTTGGGACGCTATCTGAGTTGGAAATCATCCCTTGGCCGCACTAATACGACCCTGTTTTTAAATGAAATTCAGCTTTTTGGCACTTGACGTGAAGCGACATGTTTCATGCCCAAAATACCTGTCAAAATGTGTTCGGCTGATCCATATGAGATGCTCAGCAACACAGCAATCCCTCTTGTCGGTACACCACGATTTTCCAACACGATTTGCTTCGCCGATCCGATTTTATCTTCGGTAACCCGGGATATCATCGTGCTCTTGGCAACCTCGGCCGCCTTTGAACCTTTTATACCATTCGTATGCTCGTGTTTTCGACAAACACGATTCACAGTATGCCTTTTGTAACATTTTCAATGAATCGGCAAACGAAATTTCATTTTTAACACAAAATTTTATGCACGCACGTTCTTCTAATTTTATCCATTATAAAAATCGCCATGTAACAATTTTTCGACTTCTTCGTATGGACGCCAATTGAATACTAATTGTACGATATGTGTCAAAATTTGACAGAGCACCAATAAAAGTATTGCCAATGTTTAAAATCTAAATTAATTTATCGATTGGATAAGCGTTGCAATTAAAAATTTTCGTTCTTTTTTAATCATAAAGTACACTGCAGTTTGAATAATAATATTTGAATTTATGGTTTTTCCTACTAAGCATTCAAATCATTAGAACGAATCCAATGGCTCACTTATATGGATCTTAGTACAATCAGAACTCGATTTCAAATGTTTACTGTGTTACTGTGTTCCCTGAATGTGTTACTGAACAGCCCAAAAAAAAAAAAATTGGGAAATAGGAAAAAATAGAGACAAGATACTTGTTCTAATTTTACTTTTTTCAATTCTAGTTTTACTTTATTCATTAGAATTGATAATAGTTAAATTAGAACAAGTCTCCATAGAGAATTTTCAACACACTATTGTCGTAACATTAACGAGTCCATTGCTTTTAACAGGCAAACTCATCACTAAAAAAAGTGCAAATCATTGTTTTATTAAGTTCACACACGTCATGAGTAATAAACAGTGACAATTTGCAGTTTAAATTTAAATTTGAGTTCAAACTAAAATAAATTTATAAATAAAATATTGACCAATAAATATGTGCGCGAAGCGTTGAGAGGACAAACCGATATTATCAACAGGACAAAAAGTTTTATTAAAAATAATCATAAAATGTTGTCAATAATCATAAATAATAATCATAAAATGCCTTCTTGTAGACTGAGATAGAAGAAAAATAAACAGATTTAAATTGGCATTGCAATGATATGTAAAACTAACATGAAATTTACCAATACTAATAACATTCCAGTTAATTTGGTCGACTTTCATTGGTTCGACTGTTCGTTCAAAGTACGGATTGTACTCACGTTTTGTCTAATCGCGGATACAGTAAAAAGAAATAACGTTACCGAAACCATACGTAGTAATTTGGCTGCAAGCCTCCACTTAATTATACGCAACACACACAATCACATAAGAAGAAGAAGGAGAAGAAGTTGTTGGTTATGTTTGGCCGTGAACAGAAAGTGACAGATTGTTGTTCTTGCTACAAAAAAGGGTCGCACGTAACAGGATACTTATGCAAAGTATCTCAACGAAAAAATGTTGAGTGCTTAGTGGTTACTGGCAAATATTGAAAGCCACACTTCAGTATATGCTTAAGTTCTAATCGTGCTCATGCGTGAAACGTCAAAATGGCATATTTAAATCGACTGAGATTTTCGCAAATAACAAATTTCGTCTTGTCTAAAGCTTATTTTTGGTTTTGGCAATTACATAAAGTAGCGAAATGTTCGAATCTGATGAATGGAGAATACGTGTGCTGCCTAATAAATGAGAAAATAAACTCAGAAAACAGGTGTATTTGGTATGATATGACGAAATGAAGTAGAGTCATGGGGTCGTTTAATTTTGTAAACAAAAAACTAAAAGTATTTAAAGTGTAATGAGTGCGCCAGAGTGGCATATTAAGGAATTTTTTGGCTGGAAAGGAGGCACGTGAATACAGTCAAGTTATTTCTTGAATGCAATAGAATTGCAAGCATTAAAAGAAGTGTAACATGTTCTCTGGTTGTGATAGTTCACATTTCGACAGGAAAGATAAGCAGAAGTAAGATGATTAGAAAAGTATCTCTTCTTGATGGTGATGATGATTCTACTTCTTATGAACTCCTTCTACTCCGTAGTAACATCCCGTTCAAATATTTCGTTGATTTCTTCTCTGGATTTTCATATCCTTCAAATATCAAACCAAAATAATTCCGTGTTTTCTATTCTATTATTTTTAATTATTATCTTTAAGAAAATTAAAGTTTTTTTTTTATTTAGAATTAAGATAATTCTTAAATTAAAATTAGGTAAAGAAAAGAATTCAAATGTTTTTTCCGAAAATGTTCCAAATTTCACATTTCAAAGTAATTTCCGCTCAAACGTATACAATCCCTGCTGATATCATGGAAAACATAATAAAAATTAGGAGTCGCGCACTGCAAAGGATACACAAATGCTAGTTTTAGGTAAGCTTGAAGTCTGTATACGGTCTGCTTGCCTTTAATCGATACTTTATCTGGGTCTCAAAAAGTAAATCAAAAATTATAAATAAAGAGTAAATGACGGTTTTTATCACAGAAAACCAATGTGGGAACTTTATAATTACCCCTGTGATTCGATGAAGGAACAAAGTGGGTACATATGTGAAATTAATTCCTTGGAATTGACTTACGGAGTGGGTTTTTTTCGTTTATGTTAGCTCCGGATAACTTACCTGAAAAGAAAAAGATTTGATTAAATTTTGATAATTTATTATTGGGATATTCCTTAAACGAGCTTATATTTTAATAGTTAGATTATCAATATGAGTTTCAATTTAATTAAGATTCAATAGGATAAAATACAGTAAGAATTTTAAACCAATTTTTCTAAGCGCATTGCTATGATTTATTAGTACTCAGTCAAGCAAATTACTTGATTTTTTTTATGTTGAATTGTTTTTTTTTTATATTAGATACTTTTTGACGTACAAGTCTTCATGATGGATAAACGATGAAAGAATGCCCATTTGCTAACTAGTGATCCTTGATGAAAATGATTTTGCTTTTGATGGATGGAATCACTCGAGCATCTGGTGTTCTTTGTTGAATCTGTTGTAAGAGAAACTATACTAACAACAACCATAATAATAAGGATTGATTTAGGTCAATTTAATTGGGCTGAAAACGCGCAATGCCTCGAGAGAACCCACAATACACTTCACCTCTCAGCCTGAGAATCTAGCCTGGAACCATTTGACTTATTATTTTGGGTTAACGCTCATGCTCCTCGGCCTAAAGACCCCTCCGGATTAAGGGAATCTCTTCTCCTGCGGGAAGGAGGAGAGAGGAATAAACTGCTAGGAAAGGGAGTATTGCTCTACAGCAGTAAAGTTTTCTTCAGTATCAACACTGCCCGAGCATATTATGCCACGCAATTCTATTCATCAACCGTACCATCAACATTTCTGCGACAATAGTTTCAGGGCAGAGCTCTCCCTCAAGGTTTGTTAATGGAATTTTTTGTTCAACATATTTCATTGAGAAAGGACAAACTGATGTAGCCGCATCATATAAAGATATTACAATTTCCTCGTAACTTTTTAAGGAAGCTGGATGCAGTAAATCCACAATTGCACCAATTTATATGTGTGTCATCATTGCCAATGCAAATTTTCTTCGAACGTTGTGACCTGGAATTTCGACGAGCCTAGACCTTGTTTACTTGCCTCTATGAACTTCAGTGGCCTATGCTACAGAGTGACCGACAATGCAGCGAAAATGTTGTTGCAAAGAAATTAATTCGATAACCAAATGTGTTATCATGGTCTATGTGAAATATTTCGATAAACACAAGCTTTTCATTGAGCGGTCAACGATCTTAGCTTCCAGAGAATTGGTTTCTGAAGAATATTTAAGTTTTCTTTTAGGATGCGTACAGACTACTTTTACTGATTTATTTCGCACATCTATGGAAATATGTCCGTACGAAATATGAATAAAATAACTCAAGGAACAAGAAACGCTGGTTGCTGACCAGAACAAACAAAGCTCTATATTGTGTGAACATACTTTATTGAACCATGAAAACTTGTGAAATCAAAGCGTGCTGAAAAAACCCAAATAATATGGAAGGCTATCACAACATGTCGATACGAATATCACATGCAGCAAGTAGAGTGAGCTTTGCAAGATAGAGAGCTTAAAAATTCAACAACGGATAGGGAGATCGTGATTGCTGGCTTTCTCAGTGTAAATGTATGTGAACTAATTTTCCCGATGTGACTGAATACGTGAATCATTGTGTATGAATGCAAAATTTGAGAGTATGTTAATGCTAATCATTCCACATATTCGTATTTTTCTGCCATCTCCAACAAGTTTACAGTTAGATTGGGAGTTTGTTTGAAATGTTTGTTGGCTGGTTACAGGTTACGCTATGATTGGAACTATCTGCAGTTGATCAAAATTATATTAGCAAGAACAAGAACTTTTGCTTCGAGGCAAGCGGACATGCACGAATATCACAAAACGGTCTTTGGACGTGAAAGAGGTGAACAGTACCGATCTGACTGATGACATACGGTTACCCATTCTTCGGTTCATAGGCTCATACTGATGAATACTTGTCGGGCTCAATCCCGAACTGGGGAACTACGATCCCAGACTAGACTTCATCCTGCTGAAGCAAGAAGAGAAGCTTTTAGTGGAGGAAAGTCGGACATACTGATCTACAAGGACAGGCTTGAAAAGGGCTTAGCGATCTGCGCAAAAGAACCATATGTGTATAAAAGCATTGCATAATTATACCACCATTTGAATTGTTTATAAATGACGGGATAGTGTAAAAACACATTTTGTTTATGTTTCAAATTTCATTTCTCACATAACTTTTTTTTTATCTGACAGAAACAAAATTACCAAATAACACTTTTTCACAATCTGCATAAAGTTTTTGTGAAAGGAATTTGAACAATATATATAGATATATCTTGTATCTCGAAATCACCTACTAACTGAGTTGCGATCACAAAGGGTGCATGATTCAGTTTAGGCAGCAATGAATATCAATGTATCTGGCAGATATGTATTTCAAAACAGACGCAGATATCTGATTTGTAGATAGAGCCATGAGATTTCAATCGCAATTTTACACGGTTATTAATTTGTTTGTATCTTTGCCTAGGCGCAGGTTGGAGTGATGAATGGCTTTAGGCAAGTTGCCAAATGTATGTACCGTGCATGGAAAATCAGCGTAAAGTCATAGACATTCAGTGTAACTATAAATTACATGAATGAAGTTCATTTGTAATTGCATGGTATAAATGTTGAAGGAGCATGAGTCGAGGTTTTAGATTGAAATCGGCACAAGCATTCCGTGAAGTTGAATTTTAATTTAGAGCAGATTTTGATATTTTGTATTTCAAATTATATTTGCATCGTTGTTTTGAATAAAAATATTTGCTCAAAATTTAAATATTGGTTAATATTTTTATCCAAAAAATTGAGATCGAGCAGATGTGTTTTCGTTTTCAACAAATAAAGATAGTGAAGACAATATCCAAAGGTGTGCATGTAAATATATGCATCGTATTCAATAATGAAGAAGCATCAATTCATCTGAGCGTGTAAAAACTAAAAACAAAAAAGTCTCCAATAAAAAAACCCTTTTTTAAAATGTCATGTGGGAAAAACCAAGCAAAAACAAATCGATGATATCTGGTACCAAAAGCGCATCCATAAAGTATCACGCAAATAGCAAGAAAATAATAAAAAAAAACCTTTGGATGATACTATTCACGTATTCTAGAAGTTCTAGAAGTTTCAAAACCACATCAAACACTAGAATAAAATGAGCCAAAAATGTATTCTATACATTGGCAAGGTTTGTTATTTTATTTCCGTTTACGTGGAAATCTTGAATCTTTTCTATGCTTCGTTTAGTATTGCGCATATTTAGATTTTTGTCGCACTTCCATCAAAGGTAAACCACTTCATATGAGACCGAAGATCGAGAGATTTCATTTTGAAAAGAGCATTATATGATCAAGTGAAACTTCACATTGAACTTGAAAATGAAATAAGCACGGTCGGAAGATAAATGATTGATCTTTAAAATTAATTCTTTACACATGCATAGTATGTAAGTCTACTCAAGTCGTTTATCAATGTTATCGTTGGAAAACTTAAACGTTCTTCATGAGAAATAAGAAAATGTAGGTCGTGCGCATTATTCTTCCATTTTTTGCATCGATATAGGTTTTTTCCATCTTCCAAAAACCAAAGCTTATGCAATTTTAAAGTATTATTTCATTTAAATAATCTGCACGAAAAAACTTAGTGGCCAGTATTTATCAGATATAAGTCACTGCGAAAATGTTACGACAAAACTTAAGATCTAAAAATGTTTGACTTTTATATGAATCGGTTTTTTGGCAGTGAACTTAGAAATATCTTTTATTGCCGTTTGACGAGGCAAAGTTTCTTTCAAATTTCAAGTTATTATTGTAATTAATTCGCAAGCCATAAATATAGATTGTCTGATATATTTAACTGTTTATTTAAAATATGATAGATAAAACCTCGAAGAGATACGATGACTTAAATTGCAGCCAACTAGCAAAGACCAAAAATCTTCAGATGAAATCTAGCGCATAGCTCTCGAGAAACGTCGATTTATGATTTAATCAAACTAAAATATTAACAATAATAGGTTTTGATAAAATAAAATAGAAAAAAACATATGTTCAGATGCAAACCAACGAGTTTGTGCGGACCATGAACATTTTTATTTGATAAATCTGATTTTTACTATTATATGTTTAGTTTTCCAATTCGCATGTTTCCAATGCTAATTTTTTTCAGGTATTTCGCATATTGAGATTTAAAAATTAAAAAGACAAAAACTGGAATGGTTTTGGAGACGTTTGTCCTACAGTAACGCAGGAGATTCTTTAGCTCCTTGCTTGTCCAGTATTTTGTTTCATCTGTTAGTTTCGTTGGCCAGACTCAAATAATCAATTAGGAAGTGTTCTGTCTTCTTTTTCGCCTGAAGCTCGCTTGTGGCATCTTTTTGGCTTCCTAATCATTTGGCGTGTTGAGCTGAAGCAATATGACCCGTCAGTATTGCTACCTTCACCACTATTCTAGTGTAAGAGATGTAAACTGGTGGGGCCAGATGGGGATGTTCTTCAGATGGTCTTCCATCTTTTTTTTTCTAGCATATTGTTGAACGTGTTGCTTTTAGAAAGGTTTTTCTTGTATGCTGGAGAATCGCACCGCTCAATTTTCCTCGGTGTAGCAAAATCTGATCTTGCTTAACATCTGGGAAACATTTATGTGCCTTCAGATTATCGGAATCCTTCCTTCAGCGGGAACAAATGAAGTGGTCGAGAAGATATCCCTGGATCATTAATGCCTGCCAACACACCAGTATACCTTTTTTAAGTGTCAGGACTACACGCGCCAATTATTCCACACGATTCCATTTGTCAACCGTTCTAAGCATTTCTCCGACCATCATTTCCGGGCAAAGGTTTCCAATTTCGCTGAAGCGGTCATCGCGCTGTCTACTCTAATTTCGCAAGAGATGTTAATGCAATAGAAGTTTTTTGTAAAAGATGTCAAAAAAATGTTTGAACTGGGTCATCCATCAGCGGATCGTGACTTACAAATCTTGTTAAGGTTACACCGAAAACATTCATGCCCCCTTAAGAGCTGGGTCAAGTAGAAATCAGTCTCACCATGCGCTTGATTGAGCCAAGGCTTTAGATCAGAGATCAAGTGTGCTCCGTTTTTTTGGGCCTTGGTCCCATGACTTCTGCCAATTGCTGAGAGAGCGTTGTCTCTCTTCTCTGGTGCGTCTTTCTGTTCTCTTCACATTTGTCCAGGTAAATATTTCTGCACTCTCTTGCAAGGAAAGTGATGAGTTTCACCACTGCGTTTACTAGTGCTTCCTACCCGGAGATTGTTCGATATGCGATACACAACGCAAACGATTATCTCTCTGCCTGTGCCAACCGCTTTCAACATGGAATACTTTAAAGGTAGGTAAGTGAGCCATTACATTCGAAAAAGTCTCGAAAATTATCCTAACACATAGAAAACATTATTGATTTGATGAGCCGAAGGGGCACAAAACGAATCGTTGCTTTTCCAAGCAGAGATTGTATTTGGCACTCAGAGCCACTCAGTCCCTTTTCCTGCTTCATTCCTACCCGACTGGAAGAAGGTCCTACCTTTCCTTTTGAGTAGTTGGGTTCTAGTTTATATAAGAATTTTCCAGTTTTTTCTATAAATAATAAACTACACATTTTCTTCTACAGCCTGGAAAATCTCGCTAGTTGTCAGTTAACTATCTTCTGATGAGCTTGATCAATATTTCGCACATTAGAAGACTTCGGACTCATAAGGCCCTAAACTTGCATATAATACGCACAAGGATATCACTTAAATTCTTAATAGAATTTATTGAAAGCTGAAATAGTTTTATTAAAATGTTTAGAGTCGATTTTTTAATCGATGTAGGATTCAACTTTGATATACAAACGAGACAAATTAATTGTGGTTCGCATTGACAAGATTTTACATCAAAGTAGTAGTAGTGTTAGTAGCAGTTGATTTAGTTGTTGTTATAGTAGTGTAAAGTAGTGGAAGTAGTGAAAATAATTATAACTATAAGCAACAATCCTTGCAACTAGTAAATTGTGTATTCTATGCTCCAAAGATGTTAAATTTTTAATGTTTTCCCTTATTTTTATTTATTCCGCCTTCAGTGCAATACAAACGATTAAAAGCAGAGTTAAGTTAGTTAAAGACATAAACAAATAGCGAAACAATGACCTACTATATGATTACTCTACATAATTCCACAAAAGACTCAACGCTGCCTTCGATTCTTATCATATAAGCGACGTTTCCAAAAAAAAAGCAACAACAATCGTCCCTGTGTCTTCGAGAACGCGAAATGTGTGACAAGAATTCTTAATTCTATTATCTAAAATCATAATACTTTGTAAATTTTCTTCCAAGATGTCTTCATATTAAAACAAACTTGCACTGCATTAGGAAAGCAAGGGTCAACATGTGAAGCTTTTTTTTTTCGAATGCTATGACATCATAAACTTTTTAACGAGGGCCATGTTATAAAAAATGTTAACATTGAAAAATTTTTATGGAAAACGTAAGACATTTACAGGCGTGAGGCTTAAAGGTATAAAAGTTGAAATTAAATTTTTATCTCACATTTACTGGGCAATGTGAGTTTAATAGTGTAATAGGTTACGAAATGATGTTACGCCCACAAAATAAGTTTTTGCCAGTAGCTAATTTTTAAGGATGCTCAGATTTCCGGAAATAGACCTCCGAAAGCCATTACAAGGCTATTTAATTGCTAAACGTTAATATGCATCATGTTTCAATTTGGAACAACTTTATATGGATTTTTATATGGTCGTTGTAAGTAAAATTTGGCAATTACGGCTACTAAGTGGCTTTTTGGGTACTATTTATGAGAACGTAAAGAAGATAAAAAGATCTTTTGGCAACGCTTGCAGTGGAAGCGTAAACAACTTAAATTTGACTGGGAAAACAAAAAATTGATAAGAAATATTCAGTTTTTCTTTTAATTTCGCTCGTTTTGAGATTTCCAATCATGTTCAGTCATATTATAAAGAATCATAGTAAGGTCGATTAGGTAAACCAATTTGAAGTTTCAAAGTGGAACCAAATTAACCAACCAAACAATTGACATGGTATGTTTGGAAATTTATTTTGTTAATCTCGGATTAAAACCTTAATTTGCAATTTTCAAAAAAACTGGAACGAAACTTCTCATGGGTTTGCATTTATTCATATTCATTTTCATCGAGCACTGATCTTAATCTTGATTGTTCTTAGGACGTTGAGGCTTTCCTGAACTATTTCGAAGGGTAACCTACATTGACTTATTCCATTGTGACATTCATTTATTGATTCCACGCCTATTTCAAAATAATTGAAAATCGAAAACCAAACTATGGAAACAGCTTCCAGTAAAACAGTGAATAAAAAAACATGAAGGACGATGTATGAACAAGCCTGAAGACATGGAAATATTAAAAATAAAAGCATACGCTGGAAGGATCATTGACGAATAGTTAAACTTTCTTTCGAACATAGTCTTCGAACCGCTAAAGTAGCTTTGATAAATCAAAGTCAAATCAAAAAGGCTACAACAAATAACGAAGCACGATAAATCATAAAATTCGCGTGAAAGGACCTCCTGTCTGCTTGCATAAGCAATGGATCTATAATGAAGGACAACAAACTCAGAATAATGTTTCGTACTCTCGTAACGCGTTTGGGACGATGAACGACAGATAAAACTAAGAACCCCGAAGAAGGCATCAACACTCACTCTATCATCAAACATCTTGAAGACCAATCGGCTGAACGTTCAACGATTTTGTTTCCGAGTTTCGTTCTCAATTTTGTCAATATAAGTAGCTTCGAGGCTGTGTCGGGTCCTAGTACCATCCTATTGGCTTTTCGCTATAAAAATTCATCGAGTTTGGCTCGAACAAAATCAAAAACACCCTATATAACCTCAAACTATTCAAGATGATTCACCGGCTACCAGAGAACTGATTTTTTATGTGTTAACTTTTTTGTTCCACAATAAAGAGCATAATTATGTTTTTTTTAATCATTACAGACTCTATACCTTGCCACCTACTTAAAACAAATGTAGATTTTCGAATAAGTGTAAACGAATGGACAAACTGTTAATCAAAGACTTGTTAACATAAGAGTTTCATTGCATACTGAGAGTAACATTTTTCATTAGGACACACCTTTAACTAGCAAAGCACAGGAATAGAGAATATATCTTCCTTAAGAAAAAAAGTGAAACAAGCAAAAAGAGAAGCTACAGACAAAAGAAAACAATCAAAGAAAATTGATATAATGAAAAGTATAAACTAATTAAGAGAAAGCTAGAAATGGATTCCAAATCTGTTGAAAATTTCTCGCAAAAAGTGAAAATCCAATAAAAGATTTGAGGATTTATCTTCAAGCAGAGAAGCAATTAAAAAAAAGAACTGCAGAAAATTCAAATGCTCAAAAATTCGAATTCGAGTTCGAAATTATATTCGAATAAACACAATGGGGAGTCGCAGTTTTGGTTGTTTCACACCTCTTTACTAAAGAACCCGCCCCATAAGATAGGTTAGAGTCGGCTTATTTCGACCATGGTAATTTCCCCAAAGAACTAAGTTGGCCAACACCCCAAACCAAAAATGCAAACCTAAAAACTGGAACCAGCAAAACGACTCTTACATCTGCGGCGGCGAAATTGAATAGTCTTACTGAAATTTGTCTTACCTGAAATACTAAGGTATTCTAACCCAGGAAAAACTAAGGACATTCAAGAATAAAACGGTGAATTATCAAGCAACTCGGAATAGTCGAAGAAATTAACAATTCGAAAACACAAAGAATTACAAAATCCACTTGAGGGATTTGCCGAAGACGAGGTTAATAGCTGCTTAGTAGGCTTACAATAGCCGCTTAGAAATAATAGAATCGATTCAGAACTAGTAATATTTACGTGATATCTTATAACTTTTTATCCGATAACTATCTAATTAAAACTTTTTTTTAATATGTTCCACTAACAATCAGTCATGCCCCACTCAGTCGTTTGCCACCAGTGTAGGTCATATCGCCTACTCTTTTTTTGGATTTTATCACCACGATACATATGCATGCACAACCCACTACAGCGAATGGTTCAAAACTGCGGCCTTTTAAAAATACTAAAATTCCTAGACTAGGAAGCAAGTCTTGTAGGTAATGTCAAATTTAGGGGACTCGCAAAACATTTCAATAGTTTCAGAAGTTTTGGTAGATCAATTTCAATAGTTACTGACCATACATAGGATAGTGTTTTGATTTTTTATTGATTCATACGAAATTGACTTTTAACGTCCTGATTGTGGCACTCCTAGACCGGCAATGCCCCTCACCTATCCACTAAACAGCTCGCTTATCAATATCAAAACCTACGTTTGATCTGTCTGGTGCGTTACTTGGGCTAGGATTCATGAATTGAAGTGTTTAACGTGAGTACCTGTCACCATTAGGCCTTACCCCACGGTCTCACTAGATGGGGTTGATTTGATGCGTCAACCAACGCCCCTCATTATTAATGAGGTCCCGGCTTACAGTAGTATACGAAACTCAAGTTACACTGGTCGGTATTCAAATACTACTTCCTAGCCACATCGTAAACCACTAACCACCACGTTTCAGCCAGGATAGGCTCCTCACCGTGAAGGGGGATGACAATAACTTGTCATGAAGCTAGGATTCATGTTGTTTGCCGACAGTCGCCTTCCAATTACGGGAAACCCTCCTCCAACGAGATGAAAGAGACTGTTACAAAAGAGATCCTGATTGTGCCGGCCCGCCCTAATGCTACAATAAGCCTTTTTCAACTGTCAGAACTGGCCTAACATAATGTGCCAGTCCATTCCATTTATAAATCGTTGTAAAGCATTTCTTTGATTGCAGTTTCCGCAAAGAGCTGCCCAACTTCACTTAAGAGATCACCACTCTGAAGACTCTTTCTTTTGCAAACTGTCAAACTGTGCGACACGCCTTTTCCACCTCCTTTATGCAAAACATGCACCGTGAACTGTCAATCTCGTGCGGGTAAAACTGGAAGCATCCGTATCCGCTCATATTTTGATGGAATAAATTACGAAAATTAAAGAAAAGCACCTGCATTATGCTGAAAAACTATATTCAATAAAATAGAATTAAAAATTCTCTAACTTCTGTGTATTTTTCTATACCAAATTTAATTTTTCTAAATTTTTTACATCAAGTTCAAAGCTCTTTTATTCTGAAGCAGGAGAAGGTTTTTATTTTGCAGACTAGGAATGTCGGAAAACATTCAGTAAATTTAAAAATTAATACAATTTGTACTGGAAAAAGTAAGTTTAATGAGAAACAAACCTTATATCTATAAACCTAAACCTCACCACGTAATCCCCTGATTCTAGAGAATATTAATCTGGAAGTGGAAATTCTAAGAATGATCTAATGAACACTAATATTTCTCACAGTTTGATTATTGCGCAAAAATTAAACAGATTGTTTGTAAAAGTAAAGGACATTAGTCAAGTAGTTTAGTTAAACATCCTGCTAAACAGTTACAAGTATTCTTAAATAAATCAATCATAGTTTTATTGTCAATATATTCATAGTATTGCTGTAAACACTTGAAATAAAATGTTCCTAAGCTAAAACACGCAAAATGTTAATAAGTTGATTGAGATGCGCATATTGTTGCATAAGAAGAAGTATCTTTTCTGTTCTATCTGCTATTATATATGTTATATAGTATAAGTATCTGAAATTCTGACCAATCCATCGATCTTCTCGATAATCTGTGGCTGAAAAGCAAACTCACGTATGAGCTTACGTCAACATTTTTTACAAGTGTCCTTAGTGATTGGGTAACACAAAGACCAATCAGATTCAAAAATTTCACTCGTACTTGGAAAGAGTAGAAGGGAATATCTACGAAATGTATCTATCTATACATGCATTTATCTAAAGTTCATTTTAACACAGCAAAAACTTTGGTGGAATTTATTTATATTTTGAAACTATGCAAGACTCGAATGCTGCACGTTTTTAAGTGGATCTCTATCGATTGGTGGAAAACCAGTCGTGCCAGGTGAATAAAATAAAAACGATCCAAATGAATGAGAACAAACAAGTTTTACAATCCTTCGATTTAGGACCCATATTAATATCTATATATAAGTTTATTTTCTGCATAAATTAAACCGGTCCAGCCCATTACCAAATTTCATCATGAAACAGAAAATTTTTGGGTATTTTGAGATTTTTTTGAATTTGTTAAACGTATATCAGATTCACATTTTTTTATGTTGAATCGAAAATATGTAAAACCGTTCTGAAAATGTTCCAGAAATGCACATGTCGCTCCAACTCGTGTGAAAAGTTTCTAGATAATTGCTAGCTAGACAATGCGATGTGTAGATAAAGATAAATTAAGATGATTTGATGGGAAAGCATTTGAAACAAGACAAAATATTTATTTCTAAGGTAGTTTGCAGGTTTTAACAATTTTTCAATGCTTGCATTTGTTTAATTGCTTCGCACTTCCAACGACAATTTTCGAAGAACTTTTCTAAATTCCAGATTGATTATTTTTCCGGAAAATGTGAATATGTGGAAACACAGTAAGAACATAATAAATATTATTTTAACAATTTATAAATATTCTTTTTTGAATTATAATTTTCATCAGTTTGAAAAAAGAAAGTATCCGTAGGGATGTTTCGAATCAAGCCCCTATCCCAAATATCTGATAGGGTGTTTTGTTGTATTGTTTTGAATCTAAACTCTATTTCTATTCGATGAAAGTATAGCAAAAATGTAAAATAAAAGTAAATATATAATAAAGATTCCATGAAATATAGTTTAAATTTAATGGAAAGAGCAAACTGGGATTAAAAATGACTACAAAAAATAATATGCTCAAAATGAAGTATAAAAGTTTGCACCCTCGGTTTTATGTTCTATTCCCCCACAACTTTTGCTTGCAAACAGCGATGCATCTGGAAAATTGAAGTAGAATACTTTGATATTTGATGATTTAGATAGTTTGCTCGAAATTTTTGGATTTGACTAGTCAAAAACACGAGTAACCCTTTGACGAGACCGTCACCAAAAATATGAGTGTTCTATAGTAAAAATTCCTCGAAGCACTACGCAGGAGATTTTGATTACAAGTACAAAATGAAGCTCGATCAGTTCCTTAGATCTATTCATTTCATGGCTGACGAAATCTACAATTTTCAATTAATTTTCCCAGTTCAATTATTTCCACCGATGAGGTAAATTTTCATCCGAGCGAGTTCGTCATGAATAAAAATTGACAAAGCATTAGTATACGCAGCATCGTATCAACGTAAGTAGTGATACCACTCCTCGGTGACTTGTGGTAGACAGAGATAGAGAAACAATAGTAGATTTGCATTTGCGTTTGTGCTATACTTTGTTTAAGAAATTGAGTTAAAACAGTAGATTCGCGCTGGTTAAACGAAATAGTTAGAATGAAGTAATTTTTACGAAAACAAATATATTTCTTCTAATCTTAATCGATAACTACCACTAGATCGGAAGTTTGTGCTTAGTGTTCTCAATTTTTTGTTAGTATGCTAAGCATACTTACAAAACAATACTGGGGAGGATCCAACATTTCATGTGAAACGAACATATTCATAACGAAAATTTTTGTCTTGGCTACATCCAAATACTCTAATTGGGCCTTATTTTCTTGAAAATGAGTCCCTAGAAATGCTGTGACAGTCAATGGCACTCGTTATAGGAACATGACCAGGAAGTTCTTTTTACCTTTAATCTGTAGAAAACTGATGCTTTGCGGTTTCATAGACGAGACGGAGCTTTAAAATTAATTTTCAGTACTGAAAATGATCACCACCAGTTTTGTTTTTTTTGTTTCTAGCTAGGAAGCAAGAGCAAAAAATTTTTCAATTGAAAGATGTCATACTTAGAAGTAACAGCTTGAAGCGAACCTTTCCAGGGAGGGGTCATTACTGAGGATTTATCATTAGGCAATATTTTTTCTTCACTCTGCTTGAAAACGTCCCAACGTAAAACCTGATGGCAACATGCAATTGGTTCTATATATGGGTGGAGTTAATTGTTCTGCGCCTGTATGTTCCCTGAAATCAATAGAATAACTGGCGCTAAGCGGCTATCTGGAGTTCTCAATCATAACGATTCCATACACATGGATGACAAGATCGTTGTTCATTCCATCGCACACTCATTTTGTGACAGATCTTCAAAGGAAGAAAGTAATTAACGACTAAGATTTTTCAGTTCGTTGGTGAAGAGGACAACGGCAACGTTTGAAAGTCATCACAAGAACTTTTGCCCGACTGCATTCACTGATTCCAATCCTTCGGACTCTCCTATTGGCAGTTCTCTGGCTGGGAGCCTGAAAGATTCAGGATGCTCACACGAGGGAGGAACCCCAAAATTCAGTTGGAGCTGATAAAATTTCACACTTTCTTCTTAAAATTTGAAGAACAAAATAAGCCTTGGAAAAGTTGTATTTATTTTGTTCTTCTTGCAGTCCTTTTTTGAAACTACATACACATTTGCTGAATGAAAACCCGCCTATTTTGCCAGATTATTTGCTACTTCGTAAGGTTCTAATAGGACAGATGTCGTCGATACGCGCCCAATATCTCTTTTGTCCAATGTGGGCAAAGGGTAATCTTTCAAGGTATCACACAGTGCACTGAAAAAGCTGCGAAACTGACCCGGAAACACAATTTGGCTCTAAAAGAGTTCACTCAACAGTAGACACATACGCTGTTTTCCCAGCCAGTGTCAAAAGAAATTGGTTGGTCAAAAACCCTTGATCCGGTTCACTACCATGGGCTTATGTACAAACTAATTGAGCCGCACAACGCGTGTTATAAAAATAGTATTTAAAAAAATAAAACATATTTCTGTTAAAAAAATTCTTGTTAGATTCCATTTTTAGGTTGATATTTTTATTTTGCAACAGACAGCTGTTTCGAGGCCGATATGATCCCTTCTTCAGTGTTATGTCTATTAAAGTACAAGTGGGCGAATTATCTTTTTTAAACCTACAACATTTATCTTACAATAAGTTTCCCTTCATTATCCTCAAATATTTTTCTATCATATTTATGGCCTCAAATTGTAAAGATCATGTTTAAACCTACTAATTGTGATTATTTATGGTGTTTAGCTTAAATGTCTACCCTAATTGCTTTTTTTTTTTGTTTTTTTGATGTGTTTTTGATGCGGCTAGCCTAATCAGTTTGGTGTCACAATTTCCTGTGTCTGTGTTTAGCCGATTTTGTTCCTTTGTTGTCAGGATGAAAATCGTTTCGTATGCATCCAATTTTTTATTTGTCGTGGCTTTTTTAACGTTCCATTGCACGTTATGCTGGCATTCTACTATGTGTTTTGCAACCACAGACTTATATGCGCTGATTTTTTGGCGTTTCTTTCTGACTTCAGCTTCTCGTAGATGCTCCTGAACTCTCGTTGTGACCAGCCTCTTTGTTTGTCCTATGTAGGTTTTTGGGCAGTCTTTGCATGCAATCTCATATATGCCGCTTTTTTCGTTTTCCGTTTTTTTGTCCTTTGATGTTCCCAGTCTTGAACTCAGCTTTGTGTTGCTGCTAGTTGACGCTATTGATATGTCCCACGGTTTGAGGATTTGTCCAATTTTTCTGTCCAATTTTGTGTGCGTAACGGCTAGCCATTTCTTCTCTCGGTGGTTGATTTCTCTATTCTGTTTGAAGAGCGTTGTTAGGTTGTCATTTGCCAATTGTTTTTTCTTTTTATTCATGACGTTTAGGATTTCCCTTTCCGTGTATCCGTTCTTCTTTGCTGTGTCTAGGATGTACTGCTCTTCTTTGTTGAAGTTATCTTCACTAAGTTGAAGGGTGAGTAGCCTGTGTATCCATGAGTTGAATATTGCCATTTTTTGTGGCCAGCTGTGGTTGGAACATGCAGGAATTGTTCGTTGCGTTTGTGTTGGCTTCCTGTATATTTCGTATTGTAAAGTTTTCGCTTCTCTTAGGATCTTGATATCTAAAAAGCTTAATTGTCCGTTTTGTTCTTCTTCTTTTTTAAATACAATTTTTGGGTGAATATTATTTATACTGTTAAAAACAACGTCTACTTGGTCTTTTTTACTTTTATAGCGTAACAAAAAACAGCGATAACACTCCGACCATCGACCAATCTAACGGATTTTGCAGAATTGTATTAGTGTTAGTAAACATTTTTCATTTTTTGCTCATTTTGTTTACAAGCCAAATGTAAATAGATAGACAAAATAGAGAAAAATAAACATTTTTAAGAACACCAATGCAACTCTGCAGAATTTTTTGAATACCGTTAGATCGGTCGTTTGTTCGGAGTGTTAGCGCTGTTTGTTATTACGCTATGCTTCTAGTAAACGACATGTGCATTACATGAGCGAAGACACACGACATGCAAACTCTTCTAGCACGAACCAAATGACATTTGGGCAAGTGGTTCTTAGAAGAGTTTTCGAGTGGGAGGTTGTTTTATTGGAAATGTGATGTCAGTATGCAATGAAAAATATTTTTTGCAACATGTACTAAGCGAAAACAAGTCGGTGATAAGTTTCTAATTCGAAAGTTGCAAAGAATTTCTACGAAGTGTACACCATGCGGCACGTAGTCCATGTGTGGGGGCGTAGTAGAGAAAGGTAGGTTTTAAATTCGGGGTATCATTTAAATTCTTTGCAAAGTTATAAGCAAATAGCAATGGATTGGCTGTGTTATTGGCCGCGCAATACGAGAAAATCATTTGATTTAATAATTAATATACTTTTGACGTATATTAATACGGATATTAAAGTACCTAAGAAATTTGTCATTTTTTGTGGCAAAAGCTAAATGGCAAATTCAACCTTTGTTAGATTTAGAAACTCCATGGGTTAACAAATGGAGCTTGTGAAGGACGAAGAGCGTATTTACACAAAATTTATTAGTGTACATAGACCCAAAAACAATCGAACGACTTCCCACAAAAATTCAACGCGCATGTGATAATTGTCCAATAAACATACAATTGATACGATTTATTGAGGACCAATATTATGTGTTAAGAACGAGTAAGGGAAGTTTGAGAAATATTATCTCAGAATGCATTTTGGATTGATACTGGAAAGAAATTCCCAGTGAAGAATATTTTCAGACAAAGAATGAAGGCAGTAGAATACATGAAACTGAACATGACTTCAGTATGGTTTCTTGAATTTCTCCGGTTACACATCACGTTTCTCAAGCCTGTTAAATGCAGAGGTTAACATAAGCCAACAGCTCATTAAAGAGGCATAATTTTGTTTAACAATGCTTTGTATCAATTTACCCATGCATTTTAATTGCAAAAGTAATGTCAACTTCAAGGGAACAATATTAAATCATTACAAGCTCATTAAGCCAATCTTCTAAACGAAAAGATGACTACATCCCACCTTGCCAATATTACAAAATAATCATCTCATTAACAACAATAAAATCGACGATGATCTTGCACCATTTTTTCGGAAAAAAAACTTCACAAAAGTGTAAATATAAGCTATAGCTTTGTGTCGCTGCATCACCTTGACAATTTTGTTTATGGTTTTTACATTGCACTAATCGCGACTACGCAGTTGTGAGCAAATATATTCAAAGAAACGGCCAAAAGAAAAGTTAATACTCAAACATCAAATCACTACATCGAACGAATCCAACCTGATGGCAAGAAGTCGAAAAAAAAAACCTTTGAAAAATTAATCCATTACCAGTCTGCATTACGAGTATACCAGCATCAATTCTTCTCGACCAACATCTTGTCCGAACCATCGGTATTCGCCACCTCCAAGTTCAATTTTCTTTTCTTTTTTTCCGCTTACGCTCGTGTTGAAATCGAAAGAAAAAAAATTTCAAAATCTTCAATTAAAATTTACATGCCAAAGATGCAAGAAGCCTGTTTGGACCATCTTCTTCGGCTGAATGCTTCAGATCTACCATCCATACAAATGGTTTCAGATTATTAATTTATCACCACAGTTCCAACTAGATAATATGTAAAGTGAATGCATTTTTTCACAATTTCATTCGTGATCTAACGTTTGGCACAAAGAACATAATTATTCCACGAGAAATACTAAACAGAAACCAAAGAAGTGAGATTACATGTTATGGATCAACTAACTGGGAATTACATAAATAATAACATTCCTACGAGACATCCGAATAGCTTGACATTGACAACCTTTTTAATATGGTTTTATTATCTTTTACACCTTAATACCAAAAATCTTAATTTTCACGCTTTTATTGATTTAAAGTGATTAAGTGATTATTAAATAGCTGTAATTGCGCGAGAATCTAGGCATAGCTAACTTTAGTGGCAATATTCCGTTCAAATGAATTTAATATTTGAATAAATTCGTTGATTACTCTAAATTTTTCTCATTCAGCAGACTTCACTGACTGAATATTGCAGTGGTAGCTCTAACGTGGTGGAAATTTTCCATCCCTTCAAGCAGGATAGTTTGTCCTGAATAAAAATAAAATGTGTTTCAATTATTTTGCAAGCCTGATTAAGTGCTTATTTCTCCAAATTACAAATTAATTCGACTGAGAAAATTAAATCAAATGTATCTTACTACGCCTATCGTCGCTTTTTTAATTCCAATTTATTACATTTATTCACTAATGGCTCCAATTGGATAATGTTAATTTCTATTAACGTTGGGTAAAAACGCATCTCGACGTAATAAATTTACTAGGCAGGTTTCGAAAATTGTAATGTCCGAAAAAAATTGATGATTTTGATTGAAATCTTTGATCGCTAGATTGGTAAATACTTTTAATATTTATATAATTCAGTGTTGTAAAAGATATTACGACTTTATAAAAATCATAGTTTTCTCCGCCCTTTGGCCTCAATAGACTTCCATCAAATTATGTGGAGGCAGCCTAACATTTGGGGGAAAAAGGTTTTATTATTTATTTATCCGTTTAACTAACATGCGTTGAAAAATTCAAAGCCTCATTTGCCGGTCCATGCGAGGTGGTGGACTGTTAAAATAAATTATTTTTTGTTCCATAGTTGGTTGTTGAGAGATTTTAATGGTATCATTTTTAGTGCGTTGATACTTTTGAAAGAAGTTTATAAATGATTTCAAATTCCAATACTTTAAAAATCTCCAAAAACTAATTTAATTGGGCATTCTAAGGACTTAGCTTCAGATTTCATCGTGAGGTATTTATTGTGGATAGAGGGGGACAAATTAGTTTGGAGGGTTCGAAACCTTGATACAATTTTCGGAAAATTGGTATTAGAATCACGCTCGACCCCAATAATTTCCCCGGAGCTACTAGCTATACTAATACTCCGTCATCAAAGACACAAATTCAAGTGTGACTGGACTTCAAGGATTTAGACTCCAGCACATCTTGCACCAAGAGTGACTACTCTAAAATTAGACCATCTGAAGTGCGAAGGAAAGATTATGGGTTAAAAAATTTTGATATTTCCAGCAGGAATAGGTGATCGGAAGGTGTGATATTCTATGAGTACAGCAGGTGAAGAAGTGCATCTCATCGGAGCGCCTCAAAGTTTCAATGACAACTATCGTAACATAACACATCGTTCTATAAGTCCCGAGACTAACAACGATAACAACATTTTTTTCAAAAATCATTTTTATTCATCAATATAATCTCTATTTAGAGTGATACAATCTTTCCAACGCCTTTCCAACATTTTTATACCATGTTTATAGAAGGATTTATCCTTTGCTTCAAAATAGGCTTCAGTTTCGGCAATGACCCCCTCATTCGAGCCAATTTTTTTTCCGTGGAGCATTTTTTTGAGATCAGCAAAGAGCCAGTAGTCGCTGGGAGCTAAATCTTGCGAATACGGGGGGTGAGAAAGCAAATTAAAGCCCAATTCGTTCAATTTTGCCATTGTTTTCATGGACTTGTGGCATGGTGCATTGTCTTGGTGAAAAAAGATTTTTTTCTTCTTCATGTGCGGTAGTTTTGCTGCGATCTCCTCCTTCAAACGTACCAACAAGTCAATATAATAATCACTGTTGATCGATTTACCTTTTTACAGGTAGTCAATGAAAATCACGCCATGTGTATCCCAAAAAACAGACGCCATGACTTTGCCAGCAGACTGCAGCGTTTTTGGACGCTTTGGGAGGCTTTCGCTAGCCATGCGCCACTCAGATGATCGCCGATTCGACTCCGGAGTGAAATGATGTATGCATGTTTCATCAATGTCACGTATCGACGCAGGAAATCCTTTTTATTGCGAGTAAATAGCGATAAACAGCTCTCTGAATCGTCAACTCGTTGCTGTTTTTGTTCCCCTGAAAGCAACCGCGGTACCCACTTGGAAAAAAACCCTTTTTCATGCTCAATTTTTCATGAAGGATTGTAAATACGCTTCCAGATGATACTTGCGTCATTTTTGCAATCTCACGGACCTTCAATTTGCGATTTTTCATTACAATTTTTAACACTTCACTCACATTTTCCTGTGTAACGGCTTCCAATGGCCTACCCGAACGTTCCGCATCGTTTGTGTCCGTACGACCATGTTCAAACTCAGCATACCAACGACAAATCGTTGGTTTGGATGGAGTCCGGGTCCGGGTAATGTTTTTCAAGCCATTGCTGGGCTTCGACGGTGTTTTTACCCATTAAAAAACAATGTTTTATCAACACGGGAAACTCGCTTTTTTCCTTTTGTCAAACAAATTACAAAATGACTTTACTCTAACCTCGATAACTCTGCTGTCTGTGATCCGATAGACGTGAAATTTTTACACGTTTCATGTAAAGGTTCGCACTCTATGGAAACGTGGCCAGTTTGCTACTACTAGTACCATCTCTGGGTTAGTTTCGGGACTTATTGAACAATGTGTTATGGCCGGACTTGCTCCATGGACTTGTACGCTTTGGGTTTTCACTTTTTTCCCTTCGTTTCGCTTGACATCTGTTGACAATGACTCTACGAGGCTTGACTTAAAAAAAAATCTGAAATAAGACCATTTCAATAGAAATAGGACTTTTTACCGATAGAGTAGTACAGCTTATTGCAATTTGAATGACAGAAGTGTGGCCAACCTGATTTATTGTATTGTGCTCAGTGTCCATCAGGCCATGCTGTCCTGTTGGTGAGTACGCATTTGAACTTTTTATAGCCTGGTTTGGTTTGTCTTTCACGGTGAATTCGTTTTTACATGTTGGGCTTACAATTTGTTTATTCCAAGGACGCGAGCACAGGTATTATTTGTCATGATTTCTTACAGAGGTGTGAATTCGTTTTACAGACGTAAAACGAATTCACACCTCTGTACAGACGAAATAGACGTCTACCAAGATTTATAGTCTCGGTTCCCTTTGTTTTGTGTTGTTATTTACTCGAACTGGCCAGCATATTGAGTTCGTATCCATGGGACTAAAGGTGTATAGCAAAGTTCGCACAAAACAAAGCCCGTCAGGAAGAATATCTTTACTGAGATCCGTTTAAGGAAAAATGAAGCCGTATTTTTTGCGAATTGGAACCAAAAATAAATATGAGGATAATATAACCATAGCCGAGCAAAAAAATAGTCCGTCCAAGTGACGGCACGACAGCCAGTCAACCACATTCTGCCTCTGAACGTAGTAAAATTAAGGAAGACATGACAGCATTAATAGGTGAAACATATATATGGGTGATAATCTTTTTAGAAAGATATTCATCCATCTGAACAGATACATCTGAAAAGAACAACAAGCAGCTTTCCCATGATCCAGAGGAGATGTTGACTTCAAGTCCAATTGGCAGCAGTGATGCTTTAATTTGTGTTTCTTTTGTCGACCTGTTTGTAGTAGGTACTTTCGGGGAAGATTCCGATTAAAGCAAGGTTCCAATGAGATCTCATTCTCGCGTTCTTAAACTGTGGTGGCTCAGAACCGCCTAATGGCCCTAATTCTGCAGTGAACATATGTGCCACAGCAAAAAAAGCAAACAAACAAAAAGCTTCCTAACGCAGAAAGAAGCATTATAAAACAAATAACTCCCTTTCTTTCTTCAGAAGGAACTGATGATGACTTAATGTCGTCCAAACACGTCCTCACAGAAAACTAAACTCCACTCATTGGTCGATCATGTGTTTATCGACATCACGGCTCAACATTCAATGATTATAATCTTTCATGGTCAAGACTTTAGATGTCTTAATTTGAATGATGTACTGCTGCCAATTTTTTGGATGCAATGTTCTTGTCCGCTTGGCCCTTTTCAGCTCTGTCATCAAATACATTCTTCGGTTCCTGACACTCATTCTTCCGTAAGGCATGAATATCGCGATTCATTTGCGAGTTTTCTATCTCTGTCTGAAATGAGTTGCCCCAGCGTGTTGGTTCTGTATAAAACTTCGTGGTGCTTATTGTTGAATCTGACTCGTCACTGGTGGCCGATGATTTTTCTTGGGACTTCCATTTCAAAAGGACTAAGTATTTTTCGACAACTTCTGTAAAGATCCACGCTTCCCGCCCGCAGCATAGCACAGACCGTACTAAAGACTTATATACGAGCAGTTTCGTTTTCCTGCGATAATCAGATTCAGATGAGCCAGATTTGTCAATTACTCTTGTTAGTTTCGTTGTCGTGCTTGGTAAATTGTAAGATATACAAAGTATAGAATATTCTGTCATCAAAAGGTTGTTTAATGAATTTGTTGTCAATAATTGTAATAGTTTTCATTTCGAAAAATACTCAATTTAATCAAAAAGATAGGATGCTTGCTCTTAATTTTGTAAATTTTTTATTTACGATATTTTTACGACTTGTTGACAGTCTTGACAGTCGCTGAAAAACAGCGAATGATAGAGGACGAAAATTGATTTAAATAAATAAAAATTTAATGTAATAAAATAAAATATTGTCAGATAAAAACTTAAAAAATTTAAAATTAAATAGAAAATTAACAAGTTCAAAGGAAGAATCCTATTTTTTATCATTTTTACTTTTAAAAAAATATCTTAACGGGAAGCCTTTTCCCTTTTGAGTCATAATTTTAGTTGTATCCTTCTTTATGTTTATTATGTAGAATTATTATTACAATTATTATGAAGAATAATAACTTATAGCCTCAATTTCCAATCGACCAAAAAAAGAACAGTTTAAAGGAAAGTAACTTTTAATAGAAATTACAAGGATGACGTTCATGCCACAGATAACTCGACTTGAATGATTTTTAAACTATATTACAGTGCACCTTTTACTTATTACGTCCTTCAGTAACAAAGTAAACAGAAGTAGAATATCCAGCCTTTTTTCACGATTATTCAGTACATCTTTCATTTCGATGCGTTTATTTTGTAATATGTTGTTGGATATGTAGTTTATTAAACATATATAGTATCATCTTACTCCTGAGAAATTTGTAAACGTATAAAATTCGTGAAACTAAAGAAAATTCAAACGGATATTTAATTTCTTTAATTTTATATTATCCCACCGAAGCTTTTATGTATTGATTAGGAAGAAACTCAGATAGCTTCGGCCAAGTTTCATTGACAAATGGAGGATAAGAAGAGATATAACTCCCTCTCTCTATTTAACATCGTTTTATGTGATTAGCTAGCCAACAAACGATGTGCAGGTTCTACAAAGGCTTCGTTATCGAAGGATTCAGTCGAAACCTTGAAACAACTGAAATGCATTCATCGAGGAAATTAGGGTATAAGAAAGCAGCCGTCTACTAGAATGATGATTGATAATTGTTTTATCTCTTCCCTAATTGTTCTCTTCTTTTCTTTCTTTTTCTTATTTTTCTTAATTTTTCTCTTTTAACTTTGTATAAACCCGTGTCAAAGATGCTGATATTTACATAGATCGGCGTGGTCTCATCATTCTCCTGAGAAGCCTTGTAGTGGAATGGAATAAATTTCTTACACCTAGAGCAGAAGGTAAATGCTTTTATTGGACCGTAGAAAAACACAATAGGCTTATCAGAATCATTGCGTAAGCCAAAACAAAAAACAAGGCGTGAAAATACTTCCAACAAACAAACATTCTTATTGTTTCGAGTCACAAGAATAACACTGAGTTAAAACGCAATACAAGTAGCCATCTGCTATTGCATTCTCTATCTCACCTGTCAGAAGTCACGCGGGTGTGTTAATGCTTTAAATGCTTACGCTATGATCTCAGCTACGAGTCGATTAAGGTGCATGGCAGGTTCCTATTTCATTATGTATTCTGTTTCAATGATAAAGATAAACCTATCCTGCCAGAAACATAATGAGTTTAGTTTCGAAGGCAGAAAAGTATCGTTAAGCAAGGCCCGATTGACACCTTAAGAAAGGCTAACACTTACACCCCGAGTAGACAGATATATGAGACGAGGCAAGCAGGTGAACGCACGAATCCGCCTGTATGTCAAGGAGGTCATGATTAGGGTTAGACCTAACCATGACACGTTTGTATGATAAACCTTGTCATAACACTCCACGTTGCAAATAAAAATTGGACTCATTCGCAGTAAAAACAATATTTATATTGGATAACTTTAAGTTAAAAATATAACGAAGCTGAAGATTACTGGAAGCAAGCATCTGACCCTACAAAAAATACTCTTATTTGTCATTATTGCGTTTAGTTGATAAAACAATTCTTCAAAAAATTCTCATTGAGATTATCAGATGTTACTAAACAATTTAGCGACCAAAAGCAAATAAACATCTAAATTCAATTATTCAAAAATTCGATTTGAAAGGAGACCACAAATAAATTCTACATTGCTAACAAACAAGTTTACTATGAGTATCAAATAAACAAGTAATACTAAATAAAAGACTTGAAATTTCGAGGACAAAAAATTGTTTTTTCATATTTATTGTTGAGTGTTAAGACATATTTGAATTCATGTTTTTTTTTTCTAAATTTTTTAATTTTTGATGTGGGTTTTGTGTATAATTTATAAACAAAAACTTATTCCGTTTAAACGATTTGATGGAGATAAGTTTAATCTCTCTCAAGTTTGTCGTTTATAAATTTTAAAGGTAATTGGTTGCAATTGTTGCAATTGTTGCAATACTTTACATTAATTTTTGTATAAATCAAAAGTAATTGCTGGATTTGGAATTATATGGAAATTATTAAGCGTTGGCTTGGTAACCAACTTCCTGGAAATTTAAAATCAACTCGTCATAAGAATTCTTTGGTGTCTTGGGAAAAAGTTAATGTGATTGGTTTTGTGCTTTATTTACAAAAGTCAACACAAACAACATCATTAAAAATACATTTAGGTGCGGTACAGAGGCGGCAGGAGGCTTAAAATAGAATAATTACTCTACAGCTCCTTCTTTTTCCACCTCTTTTCTCTCCTTAGAAGCGAATCACGTGTTCTTTGACTATTTTTATAGATTTTAGACTGAGTAACCTATCTATGAGGGCTCTTAGCATTTCAATTTTTTTTTTATTTAAATGAATGCTTGATTTCCCTTTCGGTGTTTGCAAATAAAAAGTCGCTGTTAAATTTTGAAAGGTATTCGTTTGTAAGTTGTCCAATCTAGAACCAGCACTTACGACCTAAAACGTTTAGAAGTTGTATACGTGCTAGCCCGAAATCTTACTTGGCTCATTTAATTATTTAGATTAAGTTGATACAGATTACGTAAAATTCAAGAAATCCCTTAAATAAATTTTCTGTTCTAAGGTCATTCAGCAAAATCTTACATCGAAATAGCAGAGAAAATTCCAATGAATTGCAATCTGGTCCAAGCTTTTCGGGTCAACAGCTTTTTGGAAATATTCCATTAGTTTATCGATAAAAAATTCAAATAAATCACATTGGAAAGCAATCAGGTTGTCCGATATTGGACGGGTCTCATTCCAACAAAGTATCAATACTGAGACTCGTATATTCATTTATAGCTGAACATTTATTTATAGCCAAATTTTTCAATAATTTATTTCTAAATTATCCGCCAGAGAGTATCTACGGGTACAATTTTGCAAAACTACAAACAATCGAATGCCAATAAGTTGTACTAACTTTCGGAGCCCCCATACTATCTTCAACGTATTCATATATCTTTAAATATTATCGCTAGTCCGTTTGTGGATAAAGAAGCTTCACGCTGACACTTCGAAGAGGTCAATGTCTATATTGCCATGTCCATTCAAACATTGGTTTATGTTCTCAGTTTGCCAATTTAATTTGACAAATATTACCATTTTACATGGTTCATATTGGTGAAAAGTTAGTACCAATTAGCAGTTGCACAAAATTGGTAGCGAGAGAATATGTATCCAGAGTTCAGTTGGAAACTGGTCGGATTTTGATACTTCTTAAACGTTTTTTTTTTTGTTGATTCAGTCGCACAAGATGCAACGAAGAATGTCTGAAGAATATCTTTCCTCCACTCGTATCTATAAAGCAATGAAGAATATCTTTCCCATAGATAACGGTTAAATTTCGATAAATTGGCACGGATGTTGGATTGAAATTTTGAAAAAAATTGATAAAGTTTTTTTTCAGTTTTTGGATAGCAGGGTTCGAATTAAGGAATTATTCCACATATCAGGCTCAGAAATATTCAATACATCCAGCAATATTCTACTCCGTTTCCAAAACTGTAGAAATGAAAACTTCACACAATGACCAAAGAACGTTTTGACTAAAATACAAAAGATGCTCCATTAAGTCAAGAACTATAAAAATATAGGAAAAACTAACTGCCTTACATTCGAGCTGGTTTTCTCAGTGCTACTTTGTCAGTCATTTTACATCGTGCTTCATATATCTTGAATTCCAAATTTCAAGACATGAAGGATTAAAGGAACGAAAATAGGCACACTGACGATGCCATAACAGAAGATACGATACGCAAAAATATGCGGAACGACGGAACCTTTTTCAGAACAACTCAGGCTAGAAACATCTTTCCGGGTAAAAAAACTCCAAAAATTGACACAGAATCATAGTAAAATCGCCAGAAATAAATATGTGATCGATCAGTTTCATAATGTTGAGGTAGTAGACAAATAGGATCCGTGGTTTTTTACTACAAGATCATTTTGACAGCTACGAATCTGACATTAGTCTAATTGTGTCAAATGAAAATATGTTTCAAAGATGGCTCTTCGACTACATATTGTGTTACAACAATGGCATCATTTGTGGCTAGTATTAAAGTTGTATTGATTTTCAATTAAGAGAATTATCTGAAAAAAGTGCTTTTTGATGTCTTATTACTAAAGAAAAGTTTTTGTGATTAACGGAGAATATGCCGTAGATGAACACCGAACCCATATTTCGTTCGCTCGATTCCAAAAATTTTCTTATCAAAGATGCATCTCGCTCTCTGCGTTCTGTCACTAAAGTTTTGTAACTGGTTGTCAGATGAAGTTTGGTAACTGGTTGAGCTATATTAACAAGCAGGATTTGTCAAGAGACAACTGTCTTAGACGATTACGGAGAATACGTAATAACAACCAGTTAACTAATTCAAATCATTTGAATAAGGCAGGCTACGCAATGTCACTCAATGTTTGAATACTACATGAATCGATGCGAAGACATTCGACGGACCGATCGATTTCGAATAAAGATACGTTTTCTTCAAAATTAGAGTGGATACTATTTATGTTTCTAAATTTTCCAATCGCTTCAAGATATTCTGAACGTTGTTGGTTTTCTTTTTTACTTTTTTGCGCAATATTAACCCGTTACTCTCGCTAAATCTGCATATCAGTACATATCTTCCAAACAACACAGACAGCCAATCATCAATCGTATAAGAGCTAACCGTCAGACTTGGATGTGTTCCTACCTATCGATAAATGTTACATTGCTTCACTAATACAGAATGTTCTAGCTGAACAAGCCCACTGCAGTCATATATTCAATGGTTTACTGGTGTCAATCAGCAGAAAAAAAAACCTGGACTTTAATAAAACCACTACAGTCACATGATCGGTATCCTATCCTCAGAAACTGCTCCTATTGCTCCTATTCTAGGATATTGTGAATTGCCCGCATGCTCAGAATTACAGCCCAAATTTATTTTTGACAGCACTACAGCATCAATACTTAGTCGAGAATTTCAGAATCCCCCCCCCCCCCTCTTAAACATTATAGTCCAGATGGACCTCTAAGCCAGCGCTGAAAACATATTGAGTTGCACTTTTCCCCCTTAGAAGAAAAAAACGCAAATTCAGTGCAAAGGATCCGATTTTTCTCCATTAAGAAAAAAAAGGTCGAAAAAGGGAATTTACGAGTATGTTGAGTTCGTCACTAATCCTATAAACCTATAAACAATAATGGTCTGTGACTGTCAAGTATATGGTTTGTTGTTTTTCTTTCGCGCTGCACTCCGTTGATGCTGTCTCTCATTGCACCCTGCAATGCTCCTTGCCCTAATACCTTTTTCCAAATCATTTCACTATCCCAATTTCTTCTTTTTTTATCTTATCGTCCTTAATCTGTAAGAGCTTCAGAATTAAGATTTTTGTCGCTTATGCCTTACACACGGTGCAATACATTCAAATAAGCTACTGCATCATTGGAATGATAAGTTTCTGTAATTCCCGAGCGTATTCTAATTTGACATATCAGCTATTAGGCTAACCTTATAAGATGACAGTTCGGTGTTTGTAAATCTTGAAGAAAGTTATCTTGAAGTTTGTTAGTTAAGTTATAGAAAGTAAAGTTGTAAATCTTAAAGAAAGAAAAAGAAGAGAGTTATTTTCACTGTAACCGATTAGCTTCATCCTTAAAAAGTGTTTTAGCGAAATCTTTCAGTTTCGCTTAGTCAAAAATTTGATGTTTATCTGAAAACATGATATTCATACTAAATTCTGAATGGGTTCCCAAATGATCCTTACACAATTTTTCAAAAGTTCTTGGTTAGATTTTCAACTAAATTATTATTCATTTATCAATTCAAATAATTCTTGTTTTGATTTTCAAACTTACAAGTAAAGATTCCTCTCGTTTTTACAACAAACGCGAGATTTGAGTTCAACTGGTGACAGTTGCATCTCAACTTGTGTTTCTGGTGTCGCTAAATCAGCCCACCGAGCTGTGAGAGGTACGTTCGGTGAAATAACTATGGTGGGGTTAGCTTCAATCCAGAAGCTTGACCAGACCATGCTTCCCTATCTCATATATCCTTGTTCTTGAAATCAAGAAAATTTTGTATGCCTCATGACCTAAGTTTTGTGTGGACTGACACGGTACAACAATAACCAAAACGAATTATCAAACAACGCATGAATAATGTTTTCAAACTGCATTTTAATACGTTCTGTCAAATTGTTCAATGAGGCGATAAAATGAAGGTTCGATTGGTCAATTATGTGGACGAAAAATTTTCTTCAATGCACGAAACGTCCAATTAACTGAACACTCATTTGGGTGATAAATTCTAATAACTTTGAGGCGTAAAAGAACCGTCAGTCTTTCTGTGATATTTTGACAAATAATACTGAGCACATTTTTTTTTTTTAGATTTTATAATTTTAGATAAGGATTGACGTTGTCATTGTTGGAATTTCACATCTTTCCATTAATAAATCGGTTCTGTCAGTCAGACAAATTTTTATTGTACACGAACTGATAAATTTTTAAAAATCGTTCAATTGAAATTTATGCATCAGCAAGAAGATTTACAGATATTTAACTGGAAAAAAATCACCAAGATTGTTCTTCTACCGACTCTGTAAAAACTTAGAAGTCTATGGTGCTAGTCATCGATCGCCTGTAAAGCGGCATTTCTTATGCATCTTTAATGATACTCGCTTTATAACCGCTGTCAGTTGTATGCTGATATGCACAAGCAACCTTTCAAAAAGTCGATACACTTTGGGATTCAAATTTTGGCTGTCAGAAGTCCAATATGAGAAGATAATGTTGGAAACATGCTCTAACAGCAATTGTTGGATTCATCTAGCCTTTTTCGAAGGTACCGAATCTTGTTGCAAGGACCATCTACAATCACCGAATAAGTTGCCGTTCAGAGTTCAACAAGCTTTTCCAACATGGTTTGGTATATGCTGAAATTTGATTTTGCGCTAGTTTCATGGAAGCGAATAGCAGTAACACCATGATACAATACGCCCCACAAGACCATTACGCTAATAGGGTGGTAATCATGGTGGAATCTTGTGCTGAATTTTCTATGCAGCTTCAAAGCACATTCAGGCGTATAACCAATCATTTCTTTGTTAATTTTTTTCACAATGGTCAAGATTTTATCGTTGATAGAATGAGCATTGCAATATTTTTTTACCACGAAAGCCCTTCAAGCATTCAACAATTGAAACTTAACGCTTTTCATTCAATCGAAGTGTCAATAAAAGGATATGGCATTGCCTGCATGCGCCATGATAAAGATCTTCACGTTAAACACGAATAAAAGCGCGAATAGAAACGTTCATTTCAGCTGTCAGTCAAATGGGATGACGTACCGGGTTTTGACGAAAGCATGCACAGCATTTGAAGCACGTATTTAACTAAGACACCCTTTTCACGGCTTGTCGACCACATGGACTATTTCTTTATATCTCTCTAATGTATGAAAAATAAATCGTTCGGTCAGGGATGAATTTTTTATAACGTTCAGATTTCTTTTGGTCATGAACACCACATATGTAATTCGCATGTTCCAACTTTCATTGTGACAGCTCCAATGAACTACAAACTGTCGAGATAGGATGAATGTCGAAAAGCCCATGTGACTTATGTTTTGGTTCCTAATGTTACGAGAGCAGGAAGATATCCAGTCTTCGACTTCGATCGAGTTCTCGGGTTTTTGCTGACGGGACATGGGAGTTTGAATGAATTGCTTTACCGTAGTGAATTGTCTACAGAGAGTGTCTGCTTCCTGTGTGAATTCAAGGATGAGTGCTGGCGACACTTGCTTTTCAAGTGTCCCGCATATACCGACCCGCGCAGAGCGTGTGGCTTGATGTCCATCACCTACACTGAAGACGAGTGTAGTTCCGTTGATTTTCTCCCAATCGGACCTCTTCGCAAAGCTTGCCTTCAATAAACATATGCAGTTGCTTGCAGCGCTGATAAATGGCGATATTTTAGGAGCTTAGGTCTTCTATTGCATGAAGTTAATGTCCGAATGTCATCTCTCAAGGGGTCAGAATAAAGGCGTAGTACCTGGGTTCATTCTGACCTTTGGACTGCCAATTCCATGAACCCGAGGTGGGATCACCATACCCGGATGTAGAGTCCTAAATGCTAGCAGCCCTCAAACTAGAAAACGATGAAACCAGATTAGAAGTTTGATCTGAACCACGAGTTAAGGGACGCTCATGACAGCTTACGATCACCTCCTACAGGTGAAGTGCCTATCCTTGTCGAAACGTGGTGGTATATGGTTGAATGTAACTAGAAGGTAGTATTGAGCGCTTACCAGTTGTGTCTCGGGTATCCTGTGTTGGGTTAGGAACTGGCACCCCATGTTGATGGGGCACGTTGGTTGGTGCATTGTTTCAACCCCGTCTATGGAAACCGTAGAATTAGGCCAACACGGCAGGTGTCCACGTTAAACCGCTCGACTTCATGTCCCGAACCATAACTTGCGCAGAAGAGGGATAAATGTAAGTTTCCTCGATTCGGAACGTCACCGTTTTGTACGTCCTCGATTTCTCCCGATGAGGACAATGTCACCACTTTGTTCTTTAAAATTTTGACTTATTTAAGAAAGTATCAAGAAATAATCAATTTTAATTGTATTTTGGTTGTAAAGGAATCCTCGTCATCTCTCAGTTTTAAACTGAACGTATAGATCTAGAAGATTTTGCGTGCTTCTATCTAGATCTTCAGACAAACATTATAATAAATTTTTATTGCGTAACGCTAAGGCCATTTGATAAAGCAAAAATCCATGTGGAATAGTTACATAATAAATGAGGGCTTCGTCTAGTTAGGGGTGATTAGATTAGTAAACGTTTTATAGATGTCTGTTGGAAAGTTGCACTTTCCGTTTCATATCTGCAACACATCTATAAAACATTTTATTAGCTTCTAAAACCCACGATCTGTAAACATCATAATCAAAGTTATGAAAGATACAAACAAAATAAAACTCAGCAGTCCTAGAATGTTTTCTTCATCATGCTGAAAAATTATGTGAGACGAACGAAGGACAAGATCTGGTGATTTCCAGGAAAACAATTAGTGTGTCATTAAAACAACTGAATAATCATTTCAATATTATGAAACTTAAAATAATATTAAATTGCTTGACGTAAAATGCTTTTTGTATCAAGATATTTATTTAAATGAAATCAAGGGATTTGATTTAATGAAAAATAGTTTTTCTCGTAAGTGCAAGAAAGCTATTCAAATTAGTTGGAAACTGAGTAAAAAAATAAGTTACAATATTGTTAACTTCCAGAAAATAATTAAAAAGAAGACATATCGTGCATGAGATATTCATTTGACACAATTTCAGGCATGATAAAGTACTCAACCACAAGTTATTATGGTCTTTGTCGTTGCTCAAGGGATATTAAGTGCTTAGGTTGTGCCAGAATCAATTATATAAACACAATTAGCCTACGCGGAATTAATGGCCTGAAGCCCATGCCCACTGTTTTTCCCAGACAGCAAACGAAATCTTGTAATCGCGCTTTCATAAAGAAAGCAATTGTTGTAGTTGGTCCTCATTAAATTTAATTATTCTCAGTACAAACAGAAACTTATTATTGACCTTTTCTCTCTATCTTTTGGGAGCATAAATTAATTCAAATAATTACGCGAGCCCAAGCTTGTGGTGTCGCTAAAACCTTAGAATAAATTTCAAATGGAAAATTTTGATATTGCTTAAATATTTTGTTTTGTTTAAAAACCATTCCATCAAACTAATTTTTAACTTTGCGTTTCACTTAATTATATAAAGCTCGATTTGTTCAAGTAATTTTCCACTATGGAAAATTTTCCCCCCAAGTCAATTCGCAGCTAAATCGAATATACTCGCATAGGCTTAAAATGTAGCGGCACGAATTTTTTCAACAATTTTAATAGTTTAATATGTTGATTAACCTTTTGATAGTCCAGATTATTGGATATTTAAATACTAACAGGCAAACGTCCTAATCTAAACGAAAATTTGCATATTTCCATTCACAATAAAAAATATTTATTGCAGTTTTTGTTCAAACGTCGCACTAGGCATCAAAATTGTTGCAACAAATGTGCAAATTCAAAGATATTTCATAACGAAATTGTGCTTGCCAGCGATGAAATGTCGCTAAGGATAATTTAAATTGTGATGGACAGATCGTGCATTGCCTCAATATTGAAACTTATTTGAACTAGCTACGATACCAAACGAACTTTTAAATTCACTAATTGGCGCTTATTCCACTCAAGTGTTAAAAGAGTAAACATGGCCCAAAGTGAAGGATTGATCTTGAATTTGTCTATTAATTTTTGTAGAAATTCACCGGGACAAGCCAATTGACTGGTTTTCCTTTTCACTTTGGCTGGTGAACTTCATAAGTGCTTCAATGCATGTGCATTACACAATTTTTGGGTTCCTGTTCATATGTAGGAGTGCAAGTCATGATCTCGTCAAGAGCGCCACAAAGGTCAGTTGAATGATCACAAATTAGGCAAGTTTCAAAGGTTTAATGGTTGTTAGAAAATCCTCATTCAATATCCAGCAAAGCAATTATGAAAGGTTTCACATTGTTACAGCATAGGAATATACCGCAAAGTATTTCACTGAAGTTGAACAAATGCAATTAAGCCTTATTTAGTGCCGAAGAAAATTATTTGGTCTATATTATGTGACGATATAAGCTTAAATGAGTTCAATTGATCACATATCATTACAACAATTGTTTCACCTACTCCACAAATCGATTGATTTCAATATAACCTGAAAATTTTCACTACATTTTCGGGTTTTTTTTATTCATTGTTTCTCCTGCCGAAGATGATTATACCAACCAATTTTTTCTAGTAAATTAATCATTAAAGAGCATAATAATCCTCACTTGCACACTCACCTGAAAGAAAAAAAGAAATAAATTGTTTAATTTTGCGTTGCAAGAAGTTGAATCTATGAAATATAATATATGCAATCAATTGCGAATGTTCATCCATTACACTCAAATTTCAGCATTAAAGAGGAAAAAAATATAGGAAGATTTTTGTTTAAAAAGTTGCATAAGTACTTTGATGTAAAATCAACCGTCAGCTACCATATACCTAGATTTGTTTTGTTGAAAGCACGGTTTTACCGTTAAAAATGAATTTTATAACAGAATATAGTCTCCGTCATCCTTAATACCCTTGTTGCAGTAATTACGTAATTTGTTGATTCCATCCTTAAATTGAAAATCTATGTAATTGACGAAATATGCTTCCACAACAGCTATTACCTCTTTGTTCAACTAACATTGTGGTATACGACAACAGCTGAAATTCGGAAGGAGCCAATTCGACTGAACACGAGAAGGAAGGATGTTACAGTAATTCCTTATGATATTAACAGATATTTGCGACAGTTTTTGAGCTACATAGGAACGTACGCATTATGGTATGTTAAGAAAGAGTGAATTTATATTTCTTTTAGTTGAGTCCTTTTTCCCAAATTTTTACAAGCACAAATCATACAAAAAGGCCTCAGTAATAAACTGCGTTTTACTCAGTAGAAGGTCATGACAAACTTTCCCTTGCTATCCCAACATAAGTCGTACTGCAATTTCCAGGATCTTACTTGCGTGGGAGTCGAAGTACATCGTTCACGCCTCGTCTAAGCCTCTTGATTTGATTCAGAATCATTATGGTAGCCCAAAGCTAACCCGAAACAACGCATAAAACCCTTTTTTTCCTCTCTGAAATACTTGAAAAATCATCAAGAAGTTTATATCCGTGCGCACTCTTATTTCTTTGCTATTGAATACGACACCCAAGTTAATTTATCTTTCCGACCCCCCCCCCCCCTAAACTTCATCCCAAAAATTTCTCATACTACTTAATGAGCTGGATAAGACTCCTATTAAATTACTTTAAAAAAATCCTCCTCTCAAAGCTTTTCCGTGAAAACGCAATACAAATATAAATGCTCTTATGGTTTTTCTATCTCTCTCTGCTCGAAGTAACCCGATAGTGTGCCTGCTGTTTCTGCTTACGCTATAGTATGGTACGTTCTGGCATGGTACGTTATAGTTACGTGTAGAATTCTTACTCAGTTTCGCGTTGCGTGTGTTGAATGTAAACTATCTCTTTATCAAAACGTTAATCGTATCCTTAATCATCGATAGGAGCTTCTGAGTAGATATCACGGTTTTCGTCAGCTGGGGTTTAAAAGATATCCATGGTACCATTCGAACACATTTCACATGTTTGGGTACCATAGACAGAGAACTGAAACTTGTCATACAGCTGCTGTTCTCTATCTTGTTTGTGTATTCCAATTGAGTCCTGCTGAAAGTCTTTGTGAATATCTACGCTCCTAATGTACTATACGATTTGGCAAACAAACCACATGGTTTTATTTTGATGGGGTTGGCGAGTTTTTTCGCAGTGTTTGCTGTCTAACAAAATCTGCTATGCGCATGATTCCAATGTCAGTTTGATAAGTTGCCTTCAGATGAATATAATATACCATAATATATATAACCAAGCCGTATGATTGAGATAAAAAGGATATAGGGAAGAAGTTGTACAGGGTTGTACTGGGCAATCAGGTCTTCTTTGTATCAGGTCTCGCCAGGACAACTTGGTGCTGAAAGTGAGTATTAAGTACTTAGTTAGTCTGTTTCAGAAGATTGTGTCAAAGTCTACGTCTTGTATCGGTAGTCGTTTTCCAGCGCGTCTGTGAATGAATGTATTTGTTGTTGGTTGTCCTGAAGCAAAGTATTTGCAAAGGCGTCTTCAGCATAGCCTGTTTTTTGTATGTTGCATTACAAATAAATGACCACAGTAAAATTATTGAACAGCATAACTGATACAGCTCCTGCTCGAATCATCTGCAGTTTGAAGAGATAATCCTTTAGTGAGTCTTTATGTGAGTCAGTTGAAGGAATCGAAGGATGAAAAACAGTTCATCATATTAAAATAAGACTCCGCGCTTGGCATGCTTTGGAGCTAGAATGCGTTTGGGAACCAAATTGGAATCAAATGCGTTTGGGAACCCTCGGGAGTAGGAGTAGGTTCCCTAACGTTAGAGTCGCTGAATCCAATTAGTTGTCTCGAATGACTGTCTTTCGGCTATCACTTCATTTAGTCTGATCAGTGATGCTATTTCTCGTACTTCGAAGGTTATGGAAAGATGGTGTGTAGATCTCCAGTTTTGAAGGGATACATGATTGCTTAACTTTTACCTTTTAACTTTTGGTTAACTTTAACTTTTAGCTTAACTTTTACCGTTATGAAAGCTGATCCACCCGTCTCTTAGCGGGAACCAGCATAAACGGAAAATTGTGTTTTGTGTGTGGATAAACTTGTTGTTAACATTAGCTGAAAACCATTTTAGCATTTAGTGTTTGTCTCTGCGTATGATCTCTTTATTGAGTCTCATAAATAAGTTATTGATTTCCTGTGCTGTGATCAACCACTTCCCTCACCTACGCCTAACTCAGGATGCTATTTTCGTCCAAAAGGCGTTCATATCAAAATGTACTTTCCAAGAACAGTATCTCATGTCAGTGAACATTTCCTCATTTCCAGATTTATCGTTTTCTTTTTCTTGTTTTTTTTTTCGTTTGTCAAGTATAATCCATCCTCCTAGCTCTAAAGAGAGTCCAGATTTTCAGAGACATAACGCCAATATGGCAGTGATCAATATTTTATTCATAGTTACCAAATTTCTAATGACACTGGGCGGGCCGGGCTGATCTGGTCGAAAGGAACTTACTGGCTATTGCTGAGTTTTGCCTTAATTCCTACCTGATAACGTTAAACTTATTAATTCGTATCGAGTATCCTTCCGACTCATTCCGCAAGTCTCATTCCTGTAGGTGAATTAGGAGAGTCTTTCTGAAGCATTACTGAAGAACTGGGACGAGGACGACTTAAATGCAGCCCATTATGGTTTGTTTTGTTAATTTTTTAGGTATATGTCTTTTTAGTAGATTCTATCAAGAATGATTCCCTCTTCATCACTAACAGATGATTAGAGTTTACTTCGTTGAAGCTCAATAATACAACTAGAAACCATCATCAGTAGGTACAAAAGACTACTCTCGTATGCAAAAACAGAGGTCTTATTCAAAGACCGAACGAAAGACCCTAGCGCCATTCATACTGAATGGCGCTAGGGTCTTTCGTTCCTATTACTACTGTGTCAGTACGTTTTGAAGCAAAACCCACGGTTTTCAAACTGGGGTGAATTCGGATGGTAAAACTGCCATACTGGGAATAGTATGTGACCGTGCTCAGTCGATTGTCATCGAGCTTTGTGCTCTCCAATAAAAAAGCAAAGGAAAGTCATAGTCACAACTCATCCTTTTCTTTTGTATGAGGTCAAGGTTTGAAGTTGCTACAAAGAAGAGCAGGCAATATTGTTATACACTCAAAATTAAGCAATCTTAGAGAATGTTTGAAGCTTTCGAAGAGTTACTGCAGGAGCGTTGATTGTCGCGATGGAAGGAGTTCCAATTTATTCGATAATTTTAGAGTGAAGACAGTGTCTTTCAACTAAGTGTTATTTCGAAACAAAAGTGGCCAATATTGTTATAGAAGATAAAATGACCTTATAATGAAAAGAAACATTCGGTCTGATATCAATTTTTGGTTTCACGGGGAAGTTCTCAGGAAGACGGTCTTCGAGACACGTCATTGCTTAACGAGGTACTTGTGTTTGTACCTCTGTAACAACAAAGCGTAGAATGTTTTTCTAGTGTTGATTTCTTGATGCAATTTTTTTCTATTTCTTGCTATAAACATCGTCTGCATAGAAAAGTCAGAAATTTGCATTCAACTAAACCTGCTCCTTCTTGCAAACATTAAATCATCTTATTTACATCAAAATAAAGTCGAAACATTGACGAAAATTACCATACAAGAATATTGATTCCTTTCATTCAATTTTATCATGTTAATTTTAATTGGACTTTAAAGTCAAAAGTATTAATTAACTCAATAAAGTTGATTTGATATGCAAATTCATTGAATAAATTTTAATTAAATCTACAAATTGAAATATTCTCTCGCCTGTTTTGTACACGTGGGATTCAGTATACATTACGTGCTATTTCGGTATATTCAAAACCTGATCCACAATGTCCTCAGAGGTGAATGTGTCTTGAAATTAGACCTTAGCATTTATCTTGAGATTCATTTGTTGTGACCTTAGAAAAAGTAAATTGTCATAAAATCCAGAAATTAGTAGATCTTATGTCTAAAACGACAACTTTTCTGATATTTTGTAGTTTAAACTTTCTTATATTTACTTTTTGGTTGATTACTTTTTTTTAACTAACCATAAATACATATTAAATCAAATAACATAGGAAACAATTTTAAGATAAATTTTTAAATATATTTAAAAATATATTTATGAGTGTCGTTTTTTTAAAAACTCAAAATTCCGAAACTTCATAAAAATGCATGCTTCATTCGTGTTATCTGAGGACAGGACTGCTGTGAATCGAGGTTTGGACGGGAGAAGTAATTTTGGTGGAAAAATGTCAAAATAAGATTGAGAGTATTAATAAAATCTAGATTACAAAAATGAGCGTGGAAAAGACTTTAACAACTCTATGTGATAAAAAAGAATGTAAATGAAAGGTCGTAATATCACCAAAACAGTTGATAATACTTGGTTAATACTATAAAAATCAGTTGATAATTTTTTTCCTTTACTTCATCAACTGCATTCACTGAAGAAAGAATAGATTTACCTTCGTAATAAGTAAATAAAATATCATTCAGCCTAAAGGTATTAGATTTTGACTTAGCAACGGTGAAGATCTTGATCCTTTGAAGAGGAACATATCGAAGGAGGAGGCATACCGAAGGAGAACATATCATGGCGAGCGTTTGAGAATGGCTAGTTTTGAATCCAAGAAAAAGTACTCCGGCACTACATCAACAGATGAACAGGTGATTATACCCTCAAAACATAGTGGTGTTGCATATTCGTTGCATATACAGTGGTGCCTCGCATAACGAACGCCTCGCACAGCGAACGCTGCACACAACGAACTTCCTTTTCGTTCATTTCACGATTCATACAACGAACTTCGCTTCACACAACGAAGTCGCCCACTTCACACGATCACTGCCGATTTATTGCATCCTTCCGCGCAGGCAGTTGTTAGTCACTGAGCAGTACGCTTAACTTACGCACGTGTCGTAGCAATCGTTCATCATTACAACGAAGTCGCCCGATCTTCTACGATCACTGCCGATTAATTGCATCCTCCCGCGCAGGCAGTCGTTAGACTCGTTAGTCACTGCGTAGTACGCTTAACTTACGCACGTATCACAGCAATCGTTCTTCATTACGAATTAAATCGCACACGTATCACGGCAGTCGTCCTTTTAAGATAAACTCAACATTTTTTTTATATGATGGGTTCTAAAAAAAGCAGGAAGGTGATTTCTCTTGAAATGAAACAGGAAATAATTAGAAGGAGTGAATGTGGGGTAAAACAGTGTGACCTCGTCAAAGAGTTTGGCCTCAACAAGACCACCATTTTCACCATTTTGACAAACAAGGATGCAATAAAATCAGCCAAAGTAGCCAAAGGAGTATCAAAACTATTTAATGAAAAACATAGATCTTCAATCCACGAGGAAATGGAGAGGCTATTAGCGATTTGGATTAAGGACAGGCAGGTGAAAGGTGACGTAACAACCCAAGATATTATCTGTCACAAGGCCAAGATAATTTATGAAGATCTAAAGAAAAACATCCCTGGAAGTAGTAATCAAGTAGTAATCAAGATAATAGTAGTAATCAAGATAATAAAGAAGATTTCAAAGCCAGCAGGGGGTGGTTTTTTAGATTTAAGAAAAGGTATGGAATCCACAGCGTTAATATGCATGGTGAGGCTGGCAGTGCTGATAAAAAAGAAGCAGAAAAGTTCTCTATTAATTTTCAAAAATTTATTATGGATGAAGGATACTGCCCACAACAAGTGTTCAATGCCGATAAAACGGGCCTTTTCTGGAAAAGAATGCCGAGCAGAACCTTCATTACAAAAGAAGAGAAGAAATTGCCTGGACACAAAGCCATGAAGGACAGACTTACCCTTATGATTTCGTCTAATGCCAGCGGAGACCTCAAGATCAAACCTCTATTGGTTTTTCACTCTGAAAATCCAAGAATTTTTATGAAAAATAACGTTATTAAGTCCAAATTGCCCGTCCATTGGAAGTCCAATGTTATCTTCAACGAATGGATTCTGGAAACCTTTGCTCCTGCCGTGAAGAAATTCTTGTTGGAAAAAGAACTGCCGCTCAAAGCCCTTCTGATACTTGACAATGCCCCTTCTCACCCAAAAGACCTAGAAGAAATATTGCAGGAAAATTATCCTTTTATCAAGGTGCAGTATTTGCCACCAAACACCACATCCATTCTCCAGCCAATGGATCAGCAAGTTATTGCGAACTTTAAAAAACTCTACACTAGAGCCCTCTTTAATAAGGTGTTTGAAGAATGCGAGTTTGGTGGAGACAATATGACTATCCGAATGTTTTGGAAGGAGAAATTTGATATCCTTTTGGCAATACGACTTATACAGAAGGCCTGGGAAGAAGTGTCACGAAGGACCCTCATTTCTGCTTGGAAGATGCTTGTGCCTTCGTGGATTCAGGAAGAAGCAGTAGTTGATGACACAGAAGTGGTGAAGGACATCATCACAGTGGCCCAAAGGTTGGAATTAGAGGTAGAGAAAGAGGATGTAGAGGAGCTTATTGAGGAACACAAAGAAGAGCTGACAACTGAAGAGCTCCAAACTCTTCTGGCCCAACAACAGGACAATGCTCAAAGGGAAGCGTCATCTGATAACGAGGAGCAACAATCAACCAATCAACCAATTCCAACTGCTGACATCAAGAACATCCTGGTCAAATGGAAAGCAGTTCAGGATTTTTCCAATGCCCACTATCCGGATTCCGCTGAAGCAAACAGGATCAACGACCTGTACTCCGATACTCTTGTCCGTTATTTCCGGCAGATGTTGAAGAAAAGAGAGAAACAAACGACTTTGGACAGGTTTTTCACTGCACCATCGGCCAAAAAGCGGAAAATGGATGAAGATGTGCAAGATTCGATTATTTCTTAAAATTAAAAAATGTGTGTTTTTTTCATTATGTTTTTAGATGTATCTAAATAAAAATAATAACAAAAAATTTATCTTTTTTTTATGTCATCTTACCATATTTTATGCTACAGAACGAATTATTTTTTTAACATGTATTGTTATGGGAAAACGCGTTTCACATAACGAACTTTTCGCATAACGAACTTGCTCCTGGAACGAATTAAGTTCGTTGTGTGAGGCTGTAATATCGGTAGATGGTTGCCAAACAGCATTGAAATAATAAGGAATATATCTATTCACCTGATGGATTGTCCTTCAATTATAATGAAATTAAGCAGACAAACTACATTCCAAGAAGCATAGAATAATTTTGATAGGGTGGGAGGACGTGGTGATTCTACAAACTTGGAAAATTAGAAAATTGAATACTGCATTGAATTGAACTCAGAAAATTGTTGGTCAAATCGATTCAATACACGCAGGGTGTCGCACAATTTTCAAATGCAATATATTGATATTGGCGAGGAATTTTTTGTTTTAAAATTATATTTCGCGGATCAATAAGGGTCGCGTTGAAAGGGCAGCTCCTCGATCGAATTTTTTGGTCATAGTGTCTTATTGATCGGAAAAGCATCACGAGTTTGAAAGGTTTTTCAAAGGGCAAGATTCTTATGTTATTGTGCAATATCCAACGATAAAGCAACGGCCTAAGATTAAATTCAATTCGTTCCTGGGACACAAGGTTCCGTGCAATTGGGATCAGGGCCTATCTGATCTTCAAAGACTCCGAAACTCTAGGTAAGCAGTTTACGTGAAAATCTTAGACTATCAATCGGCAAAACAACAGCGTCAAAGGGACATTAAAAGCAATCATCTTTGAACTGTTGAAGAAAACTTTAGACTCTTTTGAATTTTAACAGTTCCGTCCTTTTAAAATCCAAATTTTATATGAAATGATAAAAATTACAACAAATCGGATTCGAAAGTATGAAATCCATGAAAAGGATTTTCTTGATCGATTGTGGACACAACTGTAAACTCCATTTCATTGGGTGAAGATGATCATTGTTACTGGCGTAACATTGGAACAAGAAACAAGAAACCCGCGGCATAACGTACGAACATGCAGCATTAGCATTTCGACCAAACTCCCTATTCTAACGGTATTTTACTAAAATAAATAGAATTATAGTTCGATACGTTACCTCCTCTCATTATTGTGTAAAACAAGAACACCCGCAGAGCACAGCCTTTGTGTAAAATCGTAATAGAAATATAAACCGTTGTATTCTATTTCTATCTCTGTCTGAGATAAGTCCCTCGAGAGTGTTTGCACTTTGTGTATCCACGTTGTGCCTGCAGCTCAAATACCGAAAAGTTTTACATAGCCCGTCGGTAATGGTTTGGTGCGTTTTACCTATAAAAAGGATTTGGAAGCATACTATTTAGAAATTTCGGCAAGCAAATTATGAAGTCTGCGAGATTATGCAGACTTTTCTTCACAAACATGGTTTCAACAGGATGTAGCAAATGTACACATGGCCGCAACTAGAAAGGAGACATCCAACAATTGACGCAGAATGACTACGTCTCAATAATGTTTATTAATAAAAATTATAAAATATCTTAATGAAATGATTGATTTATTAATATTTATTAATTTATTATTATAATATCTTAATAAAATGATATTTTTTGGTAAATGTTGCTCCCTTCATTTAAAAAAAAAATAAATCCTCCCGCAGACATGTTGTTTATCCTTTTTTATCATTGTTAAACTAATCTAAAGCCTCAGTACGAATTATTCCTCGTAATTAATGATAAAGACTTTTTGGTATTTTCTGTTTCGTTGAAAACTTTGATCAAATGCAGTACAAGTCCGACACTTTCGTTATTTTTTTCAACCTGAATTGTGTACAACCGTGTGGATTTCGAAGAGATGGGAAACCCGCTGAATTGACTTTAGATGTGTTAGCGATCAGGATTCCTACATATTATTAATTCTGGCCACTTAAACCGAAACAAACTTAGCTTTAAACGATTTTCTGATCGAAATTGAGTATCATACAGCTCCCAGCGACAACTTTCAAACCAATATTAAAAGACATTTGAAGGGAACTGCTCCTGACACAATTCATATTTTATAATATTCAATTAAAATTTTATTACACAACAAGTTTGTTTGATCAACGATTGTATTTGGTTGTAAATTTGAAGAAAATCTAGAATTATTAAATTGATATTCACTGGTGCAACGTTTCAAATAATTTCCTCGTGAAACTGAACAAACACTTGCAACGTAACAAATTGTCACGATTGCGTTCCAACTGAATGATCCTTGCGACATATGTAAGCTGAACTATTCAAATTCATTGCAACGAGGATAGGATAAATTTACATTTCGTTTACATGATCTAGCCAGTAAATTTGTTTTATCTTTTCTTCGATTTCGATTCTTCGACATTTAAATCCGCATTTTATTAGGTAATTTATTAAATTAAGTTATTTAGTTGTATCTTGGCTCTGACACAAGATTGAACCATTTGCAGAACAAGAAGTCCTTTAAGGTTACTGTATTGAAGTAATTTAGAAATATTATTTGAAGTTTTCGTGGATTATCAGTCATGAAATAGATAATTGCAGCATGTCCACAAATTCCAGTAGTCGGAAGTTAGGAACTTTAGATTTCGTCCCAGGACTACCTCGGGTCAGAAGTGCTGAGTCCATTATTTCATTGCCACACTAAGGATACGAACATTTTGCAATAAAATCCAGCTCAGGGGCAATCAATGTCTCCAAAAAAATGCACTAAAAGTTGAATATTTGGAGCATGTTGCAGATGCCAATAAATATATGGGCATTGTGACCAGCTCCCATATGAGTTCTGCGTTGCTTACAGTATCTGCGTAAAACCAGATCGATTTGAATTAAAAGCGGAGAATGAGCCTTAGCTATAAATCGGAATTTTTCCAACTTCTTTTTAACATTGAATCTTTTTACACATTAAATTTGTTTGCCTACGACGTCATTGTGTTGGAACTTCTTAACGTGGGAACCTGTAGTTGTTTTTCCTTTCTTAACAAATCGATATGCTTTGTCCAATTCATTCATGGACCATGCGTGTTTACCATCGCACAAAATCTTCGCAACCTTGAGTGCATTCCATGAATTCAATCTGACCAAAAAGTCTAAAATATTTGCTATGATTAAATACGCTATAAAGTACAAGTACCAAATCGAGTTCCCAGACGTAACGACACACTTATACTAGCATCTACCGAAGATCATTCAGCCTCGTCTTAAAGAAAGTTAAAGATACATTCAGTCACCTGAGTCGGAAAGTGAGTCTGAAATTTTAAAGGTGTACATTGGATGGTACTTAGGATGTTATGTATCCCACTTAGCTATGCACAAATTGATTTCAGAGTAATTGATCGAGCCAATGATTGGCAGCAATTAAAGCAATATGTACGTTTCGTAACGTTTGTGGTGATGTGTCAGAGATCATCTCATGGCTTTATCAACTCGATCGTGAAATCCATCATGGAGCGCGTAATGTGTTACGAAATGGTTTAAGTTGTGAATGTGTTAACTAAATGGACCATATGTTTTCTGTTGGTGCATTTGTATCATATATAGAAAGGAAATTGCGTGTTCTATTCAAATATTTGAAAGCCAGAAATTGGTACTTGAATGTGATCATCATACATGCACCACGTATGTAATTGTTCTCTAAACGTGAACTGTGATTTCGATGACACTTGATTTGGTTCGAAATTTTGATTTAGGACTTGATTCCATTCGATTTTGGTATTCCATACTAAATTCAATATTTGAGACTTTAAGGAGGTTGCTCAGTATGGATTTGCGTTGGCCCTTTTTATTTAGAACGAATGTAGTAGCATTTGCAAATATTCGTGAGAAAATTATTAGAAATTCAACCAAAAACGGCTTATCCTCAATCTAACTTTTTTCTTTAAATTATACAATGGTCTTACAGCAAGATTTTATTTAAGTGTCTTCTTATCTTATCTTATCCCTATTTAGTGATCGCTGCGGTCTGCATTAGCGCACGGTTCTTCAACTCTACTGGACCTTAGAACTCCTTAATAAGGTCCTTTTTTTTGTGATTCATAAACATGATACTGAAGTTGGAAACTTGCAAATTTTAAGGTAATTTTAATAGATAAACTTTATAATAATAGTGAGTCCTCAGAGGAAAGAACAACTTGCTTTTGGTTCTCATAACTACCACGCAACCGAGTACTTTCCAGCCTGCAGCCAACAGAAATTGGCGGTTAGAGTGATTTGAATGGGTCTTTTTTAAGGACACGCCTCTTTCCGTCGTACTTAGGGCAGCTTCACCGCATGATTGAGGGTGTTATTTATTACCTTACCGCATGATTGTGGTGTGATGGTGATTAGGGTGTTATCATGCGGTAGATTGAGGTTGTTAAAATTTATATATATGTCTAAAGAATAGAGGGGATATCGACGCGCTAGCAAAGTGCACACCTTATGACATAATTTGCAGGTGAGGATTGAAGTTCTTCATATCAGGGAGTCCGATATGGGCAATGTTCTAAGGCGCTTCGAGGCGAGGATTCAAGATCTTAATTTTATTGTTTTATTTTATCTTTACGCATTTTATGATTGATCGATAATAAACAAGCGCTCAGCCATTTTGCTGCGTGTCCTACCTGTATAAATGTCGTTATATTTCCTTTTCTATTATTGACGTACAGAGAGGTAGAAGCGTAATACCAGGGGATAGAAATTAAACAAGTAGAATATTATTACTAACTGAAAATTCACACAGTGAATTTTTGCATTGAGAGTTAAAAACGCAAAAGGTTATGTTAACAATTCGCATAGTGAATTAAAATTCTTGCATTGTACTTGGAGCTATCAAAATCATAATTTTTAACCCTGTTAGAATTATCGCTTTTTTTCAAAGCTTCTTTTTCAAAGGCTAAATACACATTTTAATGCCATAAAATAATAAAACCCCTCACACAATGTAAATGTTTGTGTTAGGGGGAATTTTAGGTTACAAATTTGTCAAAAAATGATTTTTGTTACTGAGTTTGGTTCTTAATACAAACATAAAATACGATGCAAAAACTAAGGCAAAACGTAGCAAAAGCGCATTTTTCAACTCTCCAGCGCATTTCATCGTTTTCGGTTCTTGTTTTGATCGGAAATAAATGTACAGATTTCCAGCCGATTTTCTAACCCTAAAAGCCGATTTTTTTCCATATAGTAGCAATTTTATTATTTTTCGGCAGAAAAAAATTATTCTAGTTTACGCGGTATTCACTTAAGCACAGAATAATTTCCAGACTCGTAAAACTTTCATTTTTCTCTTCTTTTTTTTGAAAAAAATTTTTATTTATTTATTTATTTTGTTAAATATTAATTAACCGAAAGTGTTAATAAATATCTGTGTTGAATTTCCAAGCTATGTTTTGTATTATTCCATGAAAAAATCTTTGAGAAAAAGGTTTTTTTGTTTGAAAATCGTAGCCTTAAAGCCCGCTTAAAATCAAATTTGTTGGGAAAAATCATATTATTTAGTTTTTTTCTTTCGTTGCTCATGTAACTATTCTTTTTTTTTTTGAATTTTTATTTCTTTTACCCGACTCTTCTAAATTTTAGTTCATTTTTTCATATGAGTTCTTCAATTCCACTACCAAAGTCTTCACTGTTGTTAAAGTTGATTTGGAAAACGATGATTGATAGGACCGAAACCGGAACCCAGTAAGGATTGGATTATATCACAAGTCGCATGCGGAGCAATGAAATATGCACTGAATAAAACATATACAGTGTTTTTAAATAAAGTATCGGGGAAACTTTGGAGATACCGTGTTTATTTTGGATACTGCTGCTTCAAAAATCTTCAAACTACATCCCTTTGAGTGTTGACATCCTTTTACCCGCGGCATTTCAATACGAAGACCCTAGAATGCGGAATCCTCTACAATGAACCAGGAGGATTGGTGGCCTCCAGAGTGTCCTTGAAGGTCGGCGTGCGACTTTCATTGACGGCGCTCACAGACCCCTGATAATGTCCTTTTTATAAATAGAAAAAATTTCAAGCTCTTCTTTCACTCGGCTTAGAAAATCTTTGGAAGTAATGCTCGATTTTACAGCGGGTTCTCCGCAATCCCAAATTTTTAAGTGAAGATGGTATGCACTGTCATCGTAGCGTCAATGATAAGTTGATGGATTGCAGAATGCCCTTAAGGGTGCTCGTTCAACCTCCTTTGATGGTACTTAGGGTCCCTTAATGATGGTGTTTGAGGGAAGATTCTTATTATTTGGGAATCAGAAAGAGTGCAGGGTCTGTTTTAACACTTTGTAACAGATTTTCGAAAGCAGACCCTCACCTCTGCTATTGGACATCCATCAAGATTTTCGAGACGAGTTAAGTGCAGGTCTTCCGCATTCCTAAACTTTTAATTCAAAATCGTATGCACTATCATCGTATTTAACCACATTTAACCAACAGTGTAAATTCAGCGCTTATTGCACAATTTATCGTCGGTACTTAATTTCGATGGCAGTCCTACGTGGGATTCCTCCTTCAAATTATCTTGGCCAACTTTGAGGAGCTTGGGCCATTTCAAAACTGTAGATTGTGACATGAACCTCATCCTTGAAGACTTGACGAATTATGTCCAATGTCTCCGTTTTCAATTAATTTAACCCAGCACAAAATTTGATAGTACACCGCTGTAGAAACGTTCTTTACATTTTGAGCTTGCATCGAGTCACTCGTTAAGGGCGAATTAAAAACGCGATTTGTGGTGAAAATACGCTCGCAGTCAACTGACTCTTTACGCGTATTAAAGGTCGGGGGTGAACGTCACCAGGCACGTTCGATACAAGTGTAGAACAAACTTCATCCTTGCCGACAAGCCTTGGAAAAATAGTTTAAAAACTACTTGATTTGTAGATCAGTCAGAACACAGGAAACTGCACGCTCCCATGTCCCCAATAAGATTTGTAGCAAGTTTTTTTTATGGAACCTTCTTTTGATCAAGCCAATTTCTAATTTTAACCGATCGGTAGTTATTTCGGCTCCATTTATGCCAGCTTTAAGGAGCTCTCTAACATCGTATGGAAGGAAAACTGCATAGAGCTTTATACCAACAAAATATACGTTATTCATTTTTAAGTCTCGAGCAAGTATAAATCGTCACGTAAACTTAGAAAATACACCATAACGTATTGTATCTTTCAAATTGCCATATGGATGACCAAATTAGCATTCACTTAAAATTTTGGATTGATCACATTTTGATATTTTACACAGTGCTGGTTCCTCTACCGACACTTCTGCTTAAAAGTATTTCTAATTGTAAGTACCACATACTTTATTTCCACAATTTTCATACTTTACTGCCGTGGCTTCTACTTCCTTAAATAATCCGAATTCCCCATGAAAAGTTTCAAAAAGTTGCAAAGCAGTATATCCATTCGATTTGTTTCGACTAGATGTTTCATGCCATTTGACATCTTAAAAAGGAAAGGAAACAACATGTGAATCCATCAAAAGAACTGGGTCCCGATACTTGGTTCAGGAATCTAGCGTTCTTCTTTGCTGGTCAACTTCCAAGGATTGCGGTTCTCTTTTGCACAATTTTTTGGATTTTTGAAAGAGAACGCTATGAGTTTTTAATTCATGCATGCATACACCGAGAAATATATTTCAGAATATAAATAAGTGAGTGTTTGGTGCCACTTAAATTTCGCAAACGTCTTGTCAATTTTGACGAAACCGTACCAAAGCCCAACAAATAAAATTTTATCTTTACAATTTATTTCACACACTCAAATCTACCAGGGATGATTGTTGAACGGTTACTGATAGATACAGACATTTACTATAAGCCTTTGGTCTAATTTGCTTCGCTTTTTATTGAACGAATTAAAAAAAAACTGGGAGTCTCCAACCATTATTTCAATGAGGGTCACAAAAGACTACTTCTATCGTTTATTGGTTTTTGAGATGTCAAACTACAAGACGATGCTTGCACTCCTATCATGATTATTTGCTAGGTTACTTGCCCATACCAGTGACTGAGAACGTTATTCAGGTGCGTTACAATACAGTCAAAATGAAACTTCTCCACTTATAAATGAGTTTTGATAATTTATTTAATTAAATGTCTCAGACAAACCATTTTAGCTTTCAGTAAATATATAAAAGGCAGGGACACTACCATTTTGGAGATTTATATGACTCAATATTTGATGTAGATTAAATACTTGAGCTGGTGAACTATGGGTCGAAACCAGGATGGTGCCAAAATTTCGGAGTATGATCGATTGGCAACGTAACAACCGAAATCCTTTACGTTCAATAAGCTAAATTTTATTATTGTTATGAGATAATATGCTGTTGAAGCGTACTTAGATGTTGCAATTTTTTTCATATCCTCGGAAAATATATGGAAAAGTTTCCACGGGATTACCTTTTCCAAAAATTCATCCGATAAGTGGCACCAACTTTTTATTATTTGTTAAGTATGATTCCAAAACTGTTACGTGTTTTGCGAAACCTTAGCTTTAATGAAAACATCTCCCTGCGTGTTGAAAAAACTTGATTAATATATCATTGAGGATTCAACAAAAATGCAAATGAAGTAAGCTATGCAAATTTAATCTGCAGCAAGTCTGTGTGAAATAAAGATTGCTTACAAAGTAGAATAACAGTCGAAATTTTCTATATTAAATGTTTTGTTTTTCATTTTTCATATATATTTTGATTAATTAAAATTTTATTGCCAAACTTTGGTGACAGACTATGGTAATTTACATTTTTCTTGTGACTAAGAAAGGCCTTGGTTTTGTTATGTTTGGACTGTAGCTTTTGGACCGCGACAAAATATTTGATGCAGTGCAGTTAATCATAAGCATTGTAAAGTTTATTGTCCTTATCACCAATGGGTACGACAAGGAAACAGGTGTAAGATTTTGTAAATATTGATATGTGATGTTTGCATTTCTACGTGAAAATTTATTGGTTCCTTTCATGGAAGGTTGAAATGGTTATTTATAACACGGAAATAAAATTGCACTTTTAACCACATACTATCAATGAAAACGTGTTGTTACAGAAACTGGAAACCCGTGAGTAATATTTACAGATGATCATCGTAGAATAACCACTAGCCTATTCAAATTAAAAGTGAATACTCATTAGTATAATTTGTAATAATAGCTGAAAAGCAGCATCACATGACCTTCCACTGTTCAAATCGGATACCATCAGTCCAAATTTTAAAATTTCATGATGTCCAAGCTGTTTCGTTTGAATTGCAGTCCAGAAACAGCTGATTTGACTAATGGCTATTATAAACAACACTTTCGTAGGCGTATGGATATCATTAAAACTTCCAAATATTACTTATGGAATCCATTCATTTATTAGTTTGAGCAATATGCAAAAATAAAAGTATTTCTTGGGACGTGACCGTAAATCTTGACCATGTTTTCCAGTTAATATGCTGCAGGTTCCATTTTATTGTTAATTTTCAACTTTCCAATGTTTATTCAATAATTTTTGAAGTGCATATAAAGCTTTTAAAAAATGCCTACTATTAATATTACTAATTTAAAATTTCAAGATTTTCGATAAAAACTAAAAGATACAACAATGAATGTACCTCGTATGCGCTGGGATGGCTACCATCCGAATCTGTAGTGTGTACAGGATCTGATATCGGACAACGCCATCAAAAGATGCAGAAAGGTCGAGGTGAAACACATTCAAGGGTATTGAGATAGGTAAGGTAAGGTAAGTATTGAGATAGTATGTAGAGTCTGGACGACGATGACGATGTTTTCCTTAAAAATGTTATTAAAAGCGTGCAGTAGAAATGCTTGCGCCAATATAACCTATGCATGCCTTCGACAAAAAGCTGACTGTTAACTTCATCCAATGTAATCGAGATGATGAAGGAAATAAATAGGCGTAGAAGTACCTGACAAAGTAGAGGAGGTGCCATCAAAGGATCATCAAAAATCAGCCAATAATTTGCATTCCTAACGATGCAACATAAAAATGTCCCCGCAGGATTATGCAAATACCCAGTATGGTTTCATAGACAAACAATAAAGCGTCACGAAATGGATGGAGGAACTGAAATTCTTGCAATTCTCGTGGCATTCGCATACTGCGAGAAATAAGAAAAATCATCAAACCAGATGGCATCGAAACTTTGCATAGAATTAAACTCAAAACTACATACTAACAGAGCAACCACTCCAATCTGATGAGTTACTGCTAGAGATTAAGGCCGTGGTTTTACATATGGAAATATCCTGGGACGTGATCAATAAGGTTCTGCGATAGAACATGTCTCATTCATTTGAACCTATTGAAAAGGAATTTCCTTATTTAATTCGTTCTAAACCAAGGCTGCCTAGAAAAAATACCATAAGTAGTATGGAACTGACTAACCAAGAAGTCGACAAGGAATTGAGCTAGGACAAAATAAAAATAGGTAGGGTACTCGTTAGGATGTGGCAAAAATCAACTCTCCTTTTTTGTTTTAAATGTCTTGACTTTGACCATAATGAAGAGGATTCTACACGTGCTAGCCGAACCTTCATTTGTTTTAAATATGATAGAATGGAACATAGTTCATAAGAACGTACAGTGGAGGCAAGCAGTATTCTCTACAATAAATCTAATTCAAGGCTGAACGAAACAAACGTGTTGTAAGATCAGGAATGGCCATCCTCATCTTCTTCTTGGCACTTTTCGTCATTGCCTGCATATTCAATCTTCTCTGAGCATTGAAAGGTCCTAAGACACACACATTATCACAGAAAAGAGGATTCGCGAATAACCACTTGCGAGTGGGCTGTAATGTATGGTAGACACAGGTGGAATAGTGCTGATGAAAATCACGATAGAAAAATTCACTGACGCACTTCATACTGTTGAAGGACTACCAAAATTTCAATACGATTTAGCGTAGGGCACTCTCTTTTTGATTCAAGACTCACCACAGAAGAGATGAGTGTAGTTCAAAGGACGATAACACACAGTCAGTTAGCCTTGACGTGTAACGTAAAATCTAAAATATGATAATATGAAATATGGATTTTCTGAAAAGGTAAAACCAAATTCCTAGTTCCAGAAAATCTGGTAGATTTGGGCTGTGATTGACTTCCTAAAGAACTAGAGCCTTTGACACAAGGGAACCGCGGCGAATGATGAGTGCTAGGTATGGTGTCGTGCAAAAATCCATTCTTAGCCTAGATTCATGAAACATCTTATAAGACGGACAAGTGAGGCTCTAGTTGTCGAAATGAGACGCGTGATCGGTTTTTGACAGGTATTCCTGCAGCCTTATTTGGTCAATGTGCAGTTTGAAAACCTCAAATACCCTTAATTTTACGGCAAATAAGCCATGGGGACGTTCATTGATTTATTCTTATTCTCTAAAACGCGGTGTCATCTAAACAAAGAAAAGAGTTCCTGGAATGAAAAAAGCGATGGTTGTAGAGAAACGGCCAGTTATATATGTTCACATACGGTGTTTTGTATTTTTCTTAGTTTGACTGCCTTAAATGCCCACATTTGTAGGTTGTTCGTGTACTCAAGCAGGAAGGGGTAATTTTGCATAGATAAGAAAAAGTCCGTAATTTTTCTATTTTGAAGGAGTCCCTCGATTCGATCCTGCGCCCCTTTGTCGGTATGGTCTTTGATTTTGGCAAAGTTGTTTCAGTAGCTCGAAGATTATTTCCGAATTAAAGCTTGAGAGCATCGAAGATACCACACTGCCGAAACACATATGTGAATATTGCAAAGAACCAGACGAGATTGACGGGATTTCGTTCGGAGGACAGAAATACCACAATTCAAAAGACGAAATTTAATTTCAGATCGCAGAAATAATGATCATCGAGCTCTATGCAAGACGGCGCTGAAAATCACGTTATGCACCGAAAGGATAACAGAGAGGGAGCGCTTACGCAAAACTGTATCGAAATACTGTGCATACTCTAAAATTGACAATCATCTTGGTGATCAGAAAATATGGGCAATGGCGACATTAGGGGGCTTACTCAAAAGGATAATTCGATTAATTTTGATACCTTATCTTAGGATTACATGTTTTGTGTAGAAGCCAGAGACGATGTCTGTAACAAATTCGACCCGTGCAAGCAATGGGACAAAGGATGCGGCGGCTCTCTTGAAAAAAATTGATTAGATCGCTATAGACAGTATTTTCCATATTCCGCGTTGACAGGTATAACAATTAAAGGAGATTATTTGATAGCCTGTCGGCAATAAGCATTCAACTTCTTCGGCATAGCAGAAATGAGGAATAAAGCAAGTTTTGGTAATTTTATACTTTCGCGGTCCCTTCGTTTTTTGGCTCTAGAAAATCGAAAAATCATCCGATTTCGATGGATTTTTTTTTTAAATCTTTGTTTTTACAGCGGATTTATGAAAAAAATTATGGGAAATATTTTACCTCAAGATTTCATATAGTTTTATGACTTTAAATGTGATCATAAACGCACTACTTCACATACAATCGTTCATAACTTTTTTACAGAGCATCAAACGCAGTTCATATTTTTTTTTTGCTAATCTGCACAAAAAAACGAACATTTTGGGGGAAAAAAATTTAAAAATTATAAAAAAAAAATTAAAAATAAAAAAATAAAACGCAAATATTAGCTCAAATTTGAAAATTGATTACAGCGCTGAAACAGTCAAATAATCAATTAAAAATATGGGCGCGTTAAATTTTTACGATACTAGCGACATAGTGGATAAATGATTGATAACTTGAGGATCATTAACGATCGATAAAATGTAATAATTACCGACAATAACGAAGCCATTATTACCAACACTCCATAAAATAATTTTCAAACGATCTTGAAAATAGAGAGAATTGGGAGTGGGGGTGGTGCTAAAAATTCAGAACAAAACTTCAACTCGCTACCACTGTTGAAAACTTTAATCTTGCTCACTATTTCGCGACTTTTAGGTCCTTTAGACAATGAGCATTGTAACATAGCTGTGTGCTGACTAATAGAGAGTTCACTTATTGAAAGTGTAGTACTTTGGAACAAGTTTATGAATTGAAATGAATTGAAAATGAAAATTCATTCCATACTTGAATGTGTTATCTATTACTTTAGTATTACGTTTGTTCAGTATCATAGAACTATAAATGCATTAATGATTATAATCTCATTTTCATTAATCTCTCGATTATAAACTCATTAATGATAATTATAATTATTAATTATAAACACTCATTCAATGGAATAAACTTTTTTAGATAAATATTTCAACTGATATCTATCTATGAATTTATGAATGAAGTTATAACTTACAGCATTTCACATTTGCAAATAATTGCTATATTTGAGAATATTCATGCAAATAGTGAGTCAACATAGAATAGAATTATTTATAATCGAAACGTTTTTATCGACATTCTCTGTTTTTCTGAGGAAGGTGAGTATTGGCGTAAATATTCAAAACAAAAACCTTTATTTATGCGCAAATAATTATCTTTAAACGAGAAAAGTTTCTGGAATCTTGCGGAAAATCAATCCAAGTGTAAGTCATGTTTTTTATGCATTCCAATCTACATTTATGATGTATTTACATTCATTGCTTGGATGTATCTATTCGTTAGTTACTCTCTTTGTGACGAAGTTAAAATCAAAAATGTAAACATGACGAAATGTTGAAAATGTCTGCAAATCATATTGTTTACCTACTCGAAACTTTTTGAAGGCAACGTTTTCTCACTCCACAGAATTTTTTGCAACATATTTTTCTCATAATTCAGAATGAGCAAGTATTTAACATCAACAAGAAACTTATGTTGCATAGACACACGTTTTCATATATAATTTCATTTCTGGTTCAGCTAGGAAATCATATAAGTTGCATGTCAATCTTCATACGTAAGACAAACAAATCTTCAGTGTTAACATAGCGCATAGAGCAAATGTGTTTAGTCAATCACACATTTGTCGCTACGACGAACTTGATAACTTGATTGCAAGTGCATAAAGTCAGCATTTGAAACATTCGAAACAAGAACTTTAGCATTAAGCACCATAAATAAAACTGCATGGTCAGACCTTGCCGGTTTTTCAACCTCACCTTGAATGATCTGAAAATGCTTTCCGCCAATTCTGGATTCTGACCGACAGGTGATATATAGTAAAAGTTACCATATGAGCAATGAAATCAAATCGGTTGCACTATTACTATTATTAGTTTCTAGTTCAAGTTTCAATTCCAGGAGCAGAATTTTATCAACTTTCCGTTTGCAGCAGAACAAGGTTATAAATCAATTTGAAATTCTATTGAACAAGTGATTTTAATCCGTCCCATTTTCATGCATGCAATAAAAAAGTTACTTTGGATTGGTTCCTAGTTAAGCTAATAATAAATTTCAAGTGTTAGTGCATGCCACCCCTCCCTCTTAAAACGACTGAATCTTCGAGAAAATTATTTGGGGTTAAATCTAGTCCGAACCGCTTCCTTTCAGTAGAATGCGATAGAAAAGGAAAAACAGGAAATTCAATTTTCAATTAAGCTGAACAGAAAACAAGATGTATTTGCATATTTAAATTTTATCTGAATTCATTGGATATGTGAACTTTTGAAAGATCATTCAGGGCTGAATATTATGCGGCAACGGGTCCAAGATATTCAATTTGTACAGTTTTTGCAAAAGACATCGGAATCGCTGAATGCACTGCAGTACACACTCATTCGAGAATTTTAAATTTTTTGTGGTTAGATAAAGTTTCAACTTAAAAAAAGATAAAAATATTCAACGTCAATTTTCAACGATCCGATGACCAATACATGAAAATATGTGAACCCAATGGTCTAAAATCTACGTTAGCCAAAATTTTATTTTATTCTAAAACAATATATACAAACAGGACTATGCAACAAATAAAGAGAAACGATCCAGTTTCAATACTATTGGAAAGCTAACCTAAAAGACAAACTTGTCAACTACAGTGACAGGTTTCTTTCGGATGACAAAATAGAGAGTTGTTTTGTGCTTAGTTAATAATAATCAAGATATTGAAACAAGAATTTTTCAACAAGAATATTCTTGAGTTTTTTACAGGTTCCTTTGTTTTCAGCACCTTGAAGAATTTCTAACGTGAAAATGAATGGACCCGAAATATGATCAATCAGAAAAAATCTGCTTACTAACCAATTTAAAATTGAAATTTCAAATAAACCTGGTAAACAAACTTTATTGAAGAGCACAAGCTACAAACCAAAACGTTAGGCTTAAGATTTATGCCTGGCCATTCTCATATTTGTAATCCAGATGACCAGGAAACGTATTCTTCCCAAGAGTATGAATGAAACCCTGTTCTGAATGAAATTTCGTTACCAAAAATGGTATGAAGGCTGAAATTTTGACCACTCATTGTTTACTTTTTCTGAGTAACTTCTGCCGCAAGAAGTATGAACTTAGCTATCAACAGATGGACTTTGGCTTGTTGAAATTTGAATGATGTTTACATAAATTTCACACGCTCAATATGAAAGACAAACCATTGAAAGTCAACACTGTGTTACTGTGACTAATTAGTACTTCTTGTCGGAAGTTCTAGATATATTACGAACATATTTTGGGCTTGAAAAAGTAAATTTGCCAAAAAAAAAATAAACAACGGTGGGCTCCGCTCCGTTATTTTGTTTGATTTGAAGGAGTCAGGCCTATTTTTTCAAATTTAATTAAATTTTAAAGATTGTCTCAGTAGGGAGGGGCGGGGGTGTAATGGTAAAATTATCGAGTTTTCGGTATTATTTCATTCTATTGTCTAGTCTTTCAAGAGATCCCCATTAAAATTTAAAGTTATTCCAAGTAAAATTGACAAAGTTATAGGCTGTACAACATAGGTAGCTCTCATGTGTGGGCATGCGAAAAGGATAACATTCGAATGAGCAGAGTTAAGTACAAAGAAAGTCGAGTCCTTCAAAGATATCAACGAAAAGATGCTCTAGACATCCTTGCTGATAGCCTTGAAGTTTATAGAGATTTTTTTTTTTAAATTTCAAACACATTCCCTGAGTCGGTTAGACATGAAACTCAAAAAATTACAGGCCAATCCTTTCTTGAACACTTGTTCGGTTTATACTTACTCTGTTTGCAAGGTAACGCTGTCGAGATATTTTGTTTTTAAACTACAATTTTTTCTAATAGAGATTTAAAAATCACATGGAAATTACATGAAAATAAAATAAATGAAAAAAATTCGATGCAGTCACTTCAAGTATGTTTTTGGTTTTTTGGTTTCAAAAATCTGTTTGGGACGTTTATTTGAATGTACAGTCACTAGCACATTTTCCAACTGCTTTACCATTTTGCTTAAAAGTCTTAAAATTAGGCTTGAAAAATCAAGAACTAACCATCCTCCCCCACCCACTTAATTAAAAAAATAAACAGATAATATTATTATAGTATTATAGCACCTTCAATGTTTGGACAAATAAGCTAAATTTTTCATTTTAGAATACATTTTTCAAATCAGTGGGAGTGTGATCTATCTTTATTATTCACAATTTTTTGGTATATTTTGAATAACCATATGTGCTTCCAATAAATATAGAAAAAGGTCATCTTAAAGAGCTTTGGCATAAGTGAGATTGAGTATTTCAGAGTAAATGGTATTTAGAAAAGACCTAAGATAAAAACCGATCATTTTTTCTAAGTTTACAAAGATTATATTTTTGGACATTTTTTTATTTGTGAGCGTGATGCTTCCCAAAGAGTTCAACCACTGAGTGAAACACAAACTCAGCTGTTGTTGGACTACACATACGCCAAAATTGTAAAATTACGAAATGTCATATATAAAATTGTGATAAAATAATCGCAAAAACCAAATGGCTCAGTTATAGGTGAAGTAAGATATGGCCGGCGATCTCACTCCTGAAGCAAAAGTAAAGATCCTGAGAAAAGCCAAATATAGTTCAGGGGTAGCTCCTCGATTTGTGACAAAGCGTCTGAATATATATCCTCCAGAGATACTCCAACGAGGTCAAAAATGAATTTACGAATTGACGGTGCAGTCTTATACCACATCAACTCACTGGGATGGCAGAGCAACAACGCTTATTACATCGAAAATCGTTAAAATTTTGTCAGCAAAATTAAACTCTAGGGTTTTCAGAATGATAACAAGTGTGGGCATAATCTTCGAGGGTTTTCTTTTTGTCGAACGAATCGTGCCTCTGAAGCCAAACATTCAAAATAAGAGAACCCAGACAAGTAATCCATTGACAATCGCTGAAATTTGAAATTCGATCTCAAAAATTGCATAGTGTAAGTACATACAGCGCCACCACTCTCGGGCGTCTTCTCTCAAACAGAGACAAAAAAACACAAGTACATTTATGTTTGTGTTGCATTTTCACGCAAAAGCTTTGATAAGAGTATTCTTGCTTTGCATGAGAATGAGAGGAACGTCAAGTAAAAATTCAAATAAAGTTCCAATTATTTTGTTCAAATTCGCTGTATCGAGTTTGTTTGAAGTATTTAAGCTATATGCATTTGCGTTCTGCCAATGGGAACTAACGGCGTCTACAGTTGTGTCACTTTAGTAAACAGCGATAAGCAAACAACACTGACACATTGTCGAAGAAACATTTTCTAAGACAATGCGTCCATGTCATTGGCTCTAATGATGACAATTGATTGTAACTGTCACATTGGCTCTAATGACAACAATTCATTGTCACTGTCACATTATCTAAGAAAATTTGTCAGTGAACGAGGAACACATGTCAGTAACACGGAAGACTTTCTAGGGAACCAACAAGAATTTCCTGGTAGAAAACGTTTGATATTTACTAGGAGCGCATACAACCTTCAGAATCATAGAAATGATTTTTTAGAATTATAGACAGACTTGGCTGGACTGTCCAGCAAATTCTCCAGATCTGAACGCAATTAACAATTTGTGACAAAACTAATGGAGAGAGTATTTTGGCATCCTCAACTCAGATACAGGTGAAAATTGATTCAGTGAGATTCAATTATATCACACTTTATGAAGTTTTGTTAAATGTTTCAAATAAGAATCTCGAGAGAAAAAAAGAGGGTCATATACTTTATTAATTAAACAACTTATTGTTATACTGTTGTTATTTAAAATATATTTGAACTTAAACTACTTGAACTTGTGAACTACCCGAATATTTATTTAAAAGAAGGATACAAATTCTAGAATTCAGGCCATTTCGAACATGGAGAAGATATATTGAAGCGCTTCTTTACAAGCCTTTTGTTGTCCTCTAGATGGTGAGGAATCAAAATAAGCTGTAACACGGTTATGTATGATTTTCTCAATACTATTTAGTTACCTTGATTGGTAAAGTACTATTTGGTACTTTCTCACAGCGGGTAAACTGGTATCTCAGTACATCATTAAGAGATAAAATAAAGATTTACTGGCACCCTACTACACAAATAATAACAATTAATTGAATTGCGTATTATTATAAACCCTGTCTTAGACATCTTGAGTGACGCCAAAATCTTGGCAAGTATTCTCTTAAAACACTTCGAATTCACAAAAATTGCCAGTCCTAAACTTTAAGACTTTTTATTTCTTGGCTCCACCGCAGCAAAAAAATAAATTGCTTCCTTTTAATTTTGTGATTCTTTCATTTTTGAAATCAATTTTCGAATCGATTTTTTCATTTTCGAAATCGGTTTTCAACTCGATTTTCTGCAGTGACTTGCAGCAAGTCGATTACTATCGAAAATTGAATTCGAAAATAAAAGAATCATAAAATTAAAAGGAATTGAAACGAGCTTTTCATCATGACTATGTCATTTGTTTGGAATTTTCTCGGTGCTGAATTCAACAAATAATTTTATAAGTTCTTAACGTTATCATGCTGTAAAATGTATTCTTGATACGAATGAAGATTGCTTCGACAGAATTCTTAACAACCGTACACCATTAGTTTGAAAATTTCCAGTTTATTTATTTTCCACAACAAAATGAGCTCCAGGGAAGAAGTGAAACTTCGATGAGTCAATAATATTCTGAAGCAGTGTTGGAAACAAGTTCTATAGTCAATTAAGTTCCATACTAATCGACTATGGAAGTTTTATTGATAGGAAACCTGATAATAGAATAAAAGTTGACAATGTCACACTATATCGACATATTTATTGAAAATTAGTCGGTTGAAAAGAATTTATATATGTGAATAGCTGCAACTACCTGAAGGATATAAAATCTGCAGAAAACTACTAATCCCATTTCACCGAGGGCCATGTATTGGTCGTTTTCGTTACTTATGATGGAAAAAATTGTATTATAACAACAATGGGATAAAGTGGGCTCGGTTTATTTTATGAAACTGAGCGTATCTTTTTTACTTCAGGTATGAAACTTGTGATCATGTTCTAAGGATATCGTCAGTAATCGATATTATCACTGAATTCAAGGTATTTATCGTTGTAATTTCACATTTCAACAGATGAACGAATTTTTAATTCAAATAGGTTTTGTTAGTGTCCTTCTGATTTTTTTTTCTTCTCTTTTTAAGGACTAGGGATACCAGAAGCGAGTAGATTAAACTCAAATTTAAAAAATGGTTTGTTAGTATGTGCTTACAAGAAAAATGACATGAATATCACCACTTTTATTCCTATTTGGCACTAGGCGATACTGCTTAAAAAAGGATTTTCCCTGTACCCTTCTCTTCCAAGATATGAAACTTCTTTGCAATTATGGGAAAGTTTACACCTGTTACATGATTTTTTGGTGATCTGTGGCATCAGCCAAAAATAGGAAGAATTGCGTGCTCTTGCGTTTACCACGTTTACCTCTGGTTACAGTCTCTGTATATGAATCCGCCTCAGCGTTCTACGAACGTTCCCCATATGAGACATTTTTTTTTTGGGAGCAAAGATGTATTCCTTTCCATGGAATTTTTAATAAACGTATGTTAAGATGTCGGTGGTACGAGAAATTTGTGCTAAGTGGTTCAAAAAAACAATGAAGTGCTTAATGAAATGGTGGGTCTATCTCCTTGCAACCACCATTTCAAGTTTGAATTGAAAAGTTTGTACTTCCTCTCGTGTTCCTGAGGGAAACATCAAATTTGCTACAAAATACGTGTGTTCCAACGGCAATCACAACTCGGGTCGTAAAAATAGATGGGATCGGGTAAGTTGTTTAGTGTTTCCAGTTTCTGAAAAGTTCTGAATATTCACATGTCGTTAACGACATTTACACGATGAAGGCTCCTAGGCTAGACGCCGCAATATATGTCCTAAATAGACTCCTATACAATCAAAGATATGGGGCTACTGGACCTATTGTAACTTACGGCCCCTCTTCGGCAGAAAACTTGTGTGGAAGTTTATGTGTGTATAAGTACGTCTATTTTTATATTTAATTAATGTCCTTTTTATAATGTGTCTTAAAAAATTCTACAAATCGTTGGATTATCGCATGTTCCGCCCGAAAAAAACGGCTTTTACGCACGTATGACACTTGGGCGAAGAGCGTCGGCGAAGACAACGCCATTTGGTGGAAAATCAGGTAAGTGGGAAGGGACCATAGTTTCATTTCTCGTGCTTACGTGTGATGTCCTTAATGATGCATGCCTGTAATTCGTAGAACTTCAACAAACAATAGCAAAGTCAAGCCAGCGTCTAACCAAAACTTAACGAAAGAAAGAGTGTTCACATGTCCTTTTTTTAAAAAAAATTTTACAGTAGATAGCAACAAAACATGCTGCGGACTTGCAAGTGCGCTGATATCACGTGGAAAACACAAGCACGTTCTTATAAAAAAGTAAGCTGCTAACACAGTCAATGAATTGCAAATTATATGCTCGATTTGAGCAACGCTGGTGAGCATAACTTTATAATAAAATTAATATAACACCAGCACAAATTATATGAAAAATAAGGATCAGTCAAATTTTTATGATCAACTATTTCGCATTTCAGGAACATGTTCCTTGAAAGTAGTTACTAAGAAAGTATTGCGTAATGTCTAAACAGGTTTTTAGAGTTTTCCGATTTTCAGACTCTTAATTGACTCTTAATTTCCCAATAAGAGACAAAATTGAACTTTAGTCCTTTTCAGCTTAAATTTATATATCGCCAACAAATAACTATCGGCTATAATATTAAAAGATATTGAAGTGTTTCCGTTTCTATCTTCATCTCTCTCTCTCTCTCTCTCACATACTCTCTCTTTATCTCTCTCTGTCTCTTTTGACTCAGTCTAAACATATCCTACTGTAAAGTTCAAGTTTCCTTATTTTATTGCTGAATGTGTCGTTATGTAAATGCAACATGTTGTTGATTTATGATTTAATTTTGAATACAATTACGTTTTTTATTTGAATTTCGAAAACAAATACATTTAATTTAAATAATCGATAAGCAAAATTGAAATTTCGAAAATTTCTTCAGTGCAACTTTGTTAAATTCTTATTTCTCATCGCTTCGTTAGCAAAATCGATTTTAATTTAGTTCGATTATCACTTACATAACTCGAAACTCATGCAATGACGATTTTTTGTATCAATGAGATTTTTGACGGTTATGGAGGCATTTTCCACGTACTCCGTATTTTTTTTTTCCTCATATAGTATCAACATCTTTCTCTGTGTCGGGAGTAAAATACCAGTGGTCTTATTTTTTCTTCTCTCCTGGGAAGTTTGCATGTCAATGAATCACGACTACTATTAGCATCGATTACAAAAGCGAGCAGACAGAGAAATCGGACAATCTAAGTGATTTCGTACATAAGTTGTTAATGGATGGTGTTATACAAAAAACATGGACTCTGCGCCTCAACACTGAAAAGATGATTTCAGTATTTACCTCCTCCGATCCTCCTATGAGATATCATAGATCTTCATCGATCACACTTGCACATATGCTATATTATAGCAATTCCAAAATTTCTATCAAAATTTGTTTGTTACTACTAGCAAATGTGTAGAGCAATCGAATAGTGTACGACTTATATTTTTTATAATTAAAGTTAAGAATAGCAGGGATACAGTTCAGGGGAACCCATATACTTCCTCCTTATTCTGTATTGATTAGCACTTGCTTGTGAATAAATGATTCATTTTGTTGTGTTTTTGCATCAGTTAAATTGATGAAAATAACAGAGTTCATAGCAATTCGTTTTTCATTCCAAACAGACTTACGTTTGGAAAAGAAATGCTTACACTCATTGACTACTAGCAATCTTTGGTACATAGATAAATACACGATTTAAACATAAAATGATATTGTGGGCAGTTTATGTCTATATCCCAAAATAACGTTTGGAATAGTGCCAAGATGTATTCTCACACTCTCAAGCAATTGAACAGACAAATTTTTGTTTGGAAATTCAATCAACATAAAACTTAACACAATTTCAACGTTGCATAACAATAAAGTCAAGGGAACTTACTCTAGGCTAACCACATCCAGCAAAGATAAAATGGACATTGATGCACGCTCGACATATTTTCTCAGTAAGTGCATCCTAAACCTTGTTTTAATTACAATGATAACATAAATGATGTCTACTCCGTCAAACATCAACTTTGATGATATCCTGTCGAACGATAGCTGACCAATTGAATCATCTTCTCTACTATTTAATGGACCATTCCCATCAAATTACAACAATAAACATTAAGTGTTGATATGATTTTAAATGGTTAACGAGATAGTCACATTACCCTTTCACATACTATTTCATTGAGTAGATAATAGCAAATTAATTAGTTTAGTCCGATTTATTTTTACATTATCTGCTTTTTTAATGCAATTTAGACAGGTTATAATACAAACAAGGTTCAGCATTAAATGTTTTATCATTTCAATTTGGAGTTTTAAGATAAATCAAATGTTTTTTTCAATGTTGGACACTTTAACTTTCCGTTTGTTTGGTGAATTGCATCACCAAGTTGTTGCGATAGATGTTAATAATGTAAAGAGATTCGTCTCCCAAATTTTACGAAATTCACGTGTAAGTCATATCTAAAACAACGCAATCGTGATATCATAGCACTAAACGCTTGAAAATTAAATGATTAATATATGGTTTCGTAAAATTATCAGTCGGACTAGAACTCGTGTATATAGAAAGTTACAACAAAATGCAAATTCATAGTGCAGAACTGATTTAATTTTACAAGTAAATGCAATCCCATGTCTGATATCAGAGGCATGTACAATCCTTGGAAGTTGTGTCCCAATTTGACCTGGTTACCGAAAACTGTGGTTTCAAGGATAGATACAACTCCAGATAATCGCAAACTCAGGTGAAGTCAATAGAGAAAACAATCCGTTAATTGTTACGCATGGCTAAGATCCATACGAGCACATCCTCGCCATTACTTCACCCACAGGAAAAATCACATACCACAATCTCAATTTATTTCAAGTTCGCGTTTATTTCACATAATTCTAATATACATCTTGTGCAATGCATGTCTTCATAGTATAATTCGCATATTTACCCAAACTTATTGGCGATAGCATTTAAGTAATGACTTCTCCCCTCAAATCTTCAAGTCTACGCTCTTGACCGGCCCCTTGAAGTTATTTCCACATGCACTTCAGCTATTTGACTAATAATATACTCTAATGCTTGTAAATAATACCCAACGAATTATGTAAATAGCAGCAAGGCAGAAGATAATTGACCGAAATCTTATCGAAATCCATGCGTTCAGTCGGTGCAAACGTCCAATTTAAATTAACTGAATTTCTTCAACATAAACACCAAATTACACACCTATATCGTCAAAAGCATGCATGCGATTCCCAGGTGATATATGAGATATGTGATGGGGTTGGTCACGTTAGTTCGGAGTATACGCAAAACATCCAATTAGATGTGTACGTCGAGCCTATACACCGAAAAAATATAATCTGATTCGCGAGATCCTCTTCCAGAAAAAATAAATAAATATTTCGATGAAGTTTCCTCATTTAAATTAAACTCAAACGACTAAATATTATGAGTGTAGGCCATTATGCATGCATGTTAGTGAAGGTTTTGATGTAACCGCGTTTAGGTCGAACTAATAAATTTCCATTTTACTCTCACAAAAAAAAAAAACATCAGCTCCTTTCGCTTAACATTGAAACTTCATGGCATTTTCTTTCGGAACGAATATTTAGCGAGACTGTTTACTTTCGTTACATGCTTGAGCCATATTAAGGCAATTATGAAATTGATATCTGCACAGGTGCTAGCCCAAACAAAAAATTAATAAGGTGTTAAATAGATGTTTTCTGTTGGCAACGTAGATTTAACATAGCGCGTACGCATGCCCCGACGTTGTGACTTGTAATTATGCATAATCAGATAAACAACTAGAACTCACCATTTTTGTTGTTTATATTTTAAACGCCTGAAGACACTGATGAATGCTACTACCCGAAGATGGTATTGCAACACTTGAATGAAATGCAGCTAGAAATTCCTTTCGCGAGCTTCGAACTTGCGAATGCTTTTCACGTTTCTTATAGTCACTATAAGCACTTTTTAATCGTAAAATTCTAGTTATATTACTTTTGCAATGCAAACACGCACTCAACTCAAATCCTACATTCGACCACTAGGTACTCAATTAACAATTTGTGCTGATTGTACAAAAGTCGTGTATTTATCGCAAACACGGCAATTTCATTCAATAAGTGGTTGAAAAATCATCTGCAACCCGAATGCTACGTACTCCAACACTATGGACTCCAATCCAATCAACAAATTTGTTTAAGGCAATTCGAATAAATTGAACGCTTAAGAGTCCCGAAATATTCCTGGTTTTGATTTTTCTAACCATCAACGAAGGAGTGTACTTAGCATTTAACAAATAAATGTCCTAACTGAAACGGTTTCACCCTGGCAGATCTTTCCTGTGTATAAACTAGACCGATCACAACACTCTATATACACAGCTCACTCAACGGCTGCAATAATCCTTATCAAATTAGCAGCTATGCAATAATCCAGATAAGCACTTGAAATCGCGGGGTTGATGCCAGCTAGCTTTTTAGTTCGACTGGGTCCGTGGCTGTAACGCAAGTAAGTCTTCTTTGATAGTATCACCTGTGTTTTATATGAGCCAACCCCACCAAGCCGGGCGCGAATCGCAACCCGGGTAGCCGTGATTCCAGCTCCGTCTTGGCTGGTGAGCACCGCGACCCAACGTGCATGCCACGGAGCAGTACTCATCTTGCTCAAAGCTCTATGCTACCGGATCGTTGATCTTGTGCTGCTAATTCCTATTGATCGTGAAATCGCTTGGATTGTGCGAACATATCTTATATCTTTTACAAGATCTCCACCATATGTGTAATCGACAGTTTACCTGGACCACGAATTTCTCTCTCGGGCATAGCCATCTGCTATGCTCAAAAAAATTGCTAAGGAGGAATGATTTGTTTTATTGTTAATACCAGTATATGTAAGAGCTGGATGCAGTGTTGTTTGTTCAGGCAATTATAGACGATTCTAGATGTTCAGAAGAAAAAACAACAGAATTCTTTGGGAATTTGCAATCTTTGTGGAGATAGTTTGATTACGAGCGACACTTCACCCTCTGAGGGCAAAGAACACCGCCTTGAGGTGTTGAACCAGCACTTGATGCCAACAATTTGAATGGTTTGGATTGACGTAAATAAAAAATTTAAATTCGAAGATGTTACGTTGACAGCAACATGTTAAGTTATTGCTTTAATTCATCAATTCGTTCTTTTGTTTGATTCAAGTTTAATCTTAATGCAGTCAGTCATAAGCGTTTCTAGCTTGTTTCATGAGTTCATGAACGCTTTATCATATTACTTTGGAATTACAAGATATTTCATTTGAAATTTTCCGTTGAGGAAGAATGAACTTTGCCCCACATTCTAGAAATTGGCAAGTGTGCAGGTAGATTCATTCTGTTTTTGGTGAGGTGCGACAAAATTTGTCGTAGCGATCACACAATCATACCTTTATTTAGAAAACTAGAATAATATCCTGACTGTTTAGCATAATCCTTAGTACGATAGCTTATTTACAAGGGTTGTCCGATAAGTACTTAACGTACAAAGGACAAACGAAAATTTTGGAGAACAGACGATTTTTTTTCTTCTTTTCCTCTTAGCTCGACATACATCGCCCAGTGACGCTCTAACTTCTTTAATCCGTGTGAAAAATAAATAAATATATAAATAATTTTCGAAGCCTGCAAAGTACGCTTCCATGGCGGCAATGACCTCCTCATTCGACTTAAAGTTCTACCCGGCGAGTGACTTCTCAAGTTTTGAAACACAAAGAAGCCACAGACTGAAGAATATCGTGGATGGGGTAGCAGTTTGTAGTTCAATTTAACCGATTTGGTCGCGGACACGGCGGTGTTGTGAGCCTGTGCGTGGAAGCCCATTATTTTCTTTGCCAAATGAGGCCTTTTTTCTGTAACTCGCCGTCAAATCAGCCCAGTAATTCGGCATAGTAGAGTCCAATGACGGTTTTCCACTCCCCAGGTAGTCGATGCAGATCAGATCTTGTGAATCCCAGAACACGCTGGTAATCAGCTTTCCGGCCAATAGGACAGTCTTCGCCTTCTTCGAACACGATCGCCGGGTGATTTTCACATTTTCGACTGTTCCTTGGTAGGTCTCTGGTGTATACCAGGCTATCCTTGTTTCTTCGACAATCTAAATCGTTGCAGAAACTCTTTCGGATTACGCTTAACACCGTCAAACGCTGCTCTGAAGTGGTCTCTCTGTTACGCTTGGTGTCCAGAGTGAGCGACTGAGCTTTCTCATACCCGAAATTTCATGCAGAATATGACGCATGCGGTCTTTTGGAATGCCTATGGTCTCAGCTACCTCGCGCACCTTCAATTTGTGGTCTAGCAATAGGAGATCGTGGTTTTTTGTCACGATATCCTTCATGGTAGCCGTTTTTGGACGCCTGGGTGCGACCACGTTGAAAATCTTTTAACCAATTTCTTACAATCGAAATCGTAAGAGCAGAATTACCGTATACAACATGTAAGCGCTCTTTGATTTCGCTGCGCGAAATGAAATGAGAAACGAAATTCTCACAAGAATTCAATAACCGAATTCAATAGCCGCTTCCACATGAGGTCAAAACAAAGCCATGAGTCTGATTCAGCTGAAATTTTGGTAGTAGTCTTCTACGAGAAGGAACTACACGATAGTCTTGCGATAGTGGCGATAGTGGGAGGTGAGGTTAAGTACTTATCGGACTGCCCTCGTGATTCTGTCGATTACATTTCAACATGAGTCGTAATGTTTTAATCTATTTCAGAGAAGAATCAACCTTTATCAGACACGTGTACTGGTAAATTGATTAGCTGAAATACAAGAAATTAACTAATTAGATGACGCGCAAGACGTTTCTTTGAAAAATTCCATTTGTCGGTGACTTAAACGAAATGTTATTCATAATGCAGCATGCTTATGCATCGATTTTCTTGTAGCTTTTTGCCGTCAAGAGTTTTATGAATGTATAAACAGTAAAGTTTTACGTTTGTTTCAAAATTGCCGAGACCTTAACTTATGAGGTTTCTCAAATAAGTGTTTCAATTACTAAAATTTATCGTTACAATTTCTCCCATTCTAAAACTATATATTGCCATCTACTCTCATATATTGATGAGGAAAATGTGTTAATACATACACACAAATCGGGGTTTCTACAGTTTTTCAACACTCAGCAATGTTCTGAAGCTAGGACGAGCAGCTGTTGGCATAGCGTTAAAAACAAACAACTATACGCGTCCGAAAAAACGTCCGATCAAACCATTCCATGGTATGGAACCAACCATGATATTGGACCAAGAATGGTTGACTTTTATTTGTGTTAGTAAATATTTTCTCATTTCAATCGCTGCACTTCAAATCCAAACTCTCAAACACAACACAACTACACTTTTACTGGTTAGTTGCTTTGTCTCTTTCTTCGAGTTAACACTGCGAGTCTTTTTGCTGTTGTGTCGACATGCTGTAATAAGGGAAATATTATATTTGAATATATTTGAAATATTAATAAGGGTACCCATAACGTAAAAACTACAGTGAAATCTGCCATCTAATACATCAATGCAATTTGTAGGACTTTTGTGGTGTCGAAGTAGGCTGTGGGAAATACTTGGCGCCAGTCATTTCAAGGGAAACATTGACATCATTTATATTATTATGATTTAGACCTCAGAACAAGAATGAGTAGAAAGAATTTTTAGATAATTTCTGTTCGTAAGAGGATAAAGAATTTTCATTTTGAATAATTTCCTATTAATTTGTCCTTCAAAGCAGCTTCTTCGTGTAATAGGCTTCATAAAATAATCAGATATTTTTCATGTGACTCAATTAAAACGTTTTTCATCAGAAGTATGTCGATTCAAAGGCTTAAGGCTTCTTCATGGTATAGAAAATTCCAACTAGCAGCACAGAACTTGACTGTTACAAAAGCTTCGAAGTCTTTAGGATCGTTTTACACTTGAATTCGCATTGAACTTGCAATTAGTTTCTACGCTTAACGATTGCAAGATAATATCGAAACAGAAACTTACCATGCGTGCAACATTAAAAATAGCTAAAAGTGTCCTTCGGACGTGCTCTAGGGCGAGAAATCCTATGTAGACAAGTATTTTCAAATTTTCCCAAGCAAAATCATCTCAGATACACTATTTAGAAAACATTAAGAGATTTACATAAAATTTTATCAGAGACCGATTTTATCATTCGCAGTAGGTATAAAACGCGCTCTAGTCTTCTTTTAATCCAATCAAATTACTTGTAATCTCAACGTCATTAAATTTTAAAGACATTTTTAACGTCGTTCAATATTCTTATGGGATATTATATAAATATCATACTTTAATTGAGAGTCCTATCAACTAAAATGTAAAGACTAAATGAGCTTGATTTTCATTAAACACTTGAATGAGAACAATGTCTTGCAAACAAAGACAGTCTTTACAATGTTAGAATTACATTCAAAAAATAAATGAGTTTATGTAATTATGTTAAACATCCGTAACTCGCGGACACATACATATGCATGCTCGAAGCCTTTGTCTGTGGTCTACTTTGTAGTTTTCTTCGGGAACATTAATCGCATACCATTCCAACGCAACGTTTGAATGATTTGTTACGAAATATATTAAGTGTTGTTTTAAATCTATAATCACGTTTTCAAGTTCAGAAGATCAAGCTCACACTCACACTACCTGGAAATTAGAACAAATGAAATGAAATCGGAACGCATTGACATAAAATGCACATTCGAGATCAAAAATTACAATGAGGAAACACGTGTATAGGCCAAAGTTACGCAAAACTATGCTAACTGAGCGCTCGGCCTATGAAATACCAATTAAATAAATAAGGCACAGAGGAAATAATTAAATCTATTGCCAATTAGATGTAAACGGACTAGGTTGGCAGTAATTAATCGAACTTACATACATAGTTGTATAATCCTTAAAAACGCGCACAGTCGTTTGTCAGTCTGGGTCTGAAGAAGGGAAACTGCTGATAGTAGTTACATGGGGAAATCAGATTCGAAGGAGCTCCTATTGCCCGATTATTTTTATTGTCTATAATAAGTCTGATTTGCTGGTCGAAGAGGATGACTGTACTGCGGCCTCAAGCTTTAGTGCTCCATAAATTATTTGGAAAATTCGGCCAACAAATAGTATCCAAGGTGTAACTGAAGCAAATTAACCAGATAATGCGAATGTAAAATGAGAAATGTGGCGTGTAAATGTCTGGGGCGCCAACAATGGAAGTCGCAAGCCGGTAAAATTTTTCAATAGTGATTACATTGACGAGTATCATCCGACATACTCCAGGAAATTTAAAATAAAACAAAAGAAGAGTTTCGTTTGCATTTCCACACATTTCATGCGTATCCCACATTAGAAACTGAAAACTTTTTTTGCAGAAATCTTCAATGTATGTTTTATGATAATTAGAACGAAGATTGCAGTGCTTACACAAAGATTCAAAAATTAAGGCCAAGGACAGACGGATATAATCTACAGCCATATTTAAATTAATACAGCAAAAAAAAATATTCCGAACCGATTCAAACTCAAAACGATTATGTAAGCCCAGTGCAGAGAAGTTGGTGTGCTCAAAGAGGAAAATGCTTTGCTAAATTGAAATCGACCTGAAAAAAGAGATTCTGCATTCATATCAACCCTGGATAACTAAACTGTATTTCTAACAATATAACGCACTAACAGACGCAAATATCATGTAAGTTGTGTAATATGGACTTGCCGCATTACCCAAAAAAAAACTCATTCCTTAAAATCTAAATAAAATTCAAGATCCAATTACTGATTGCATTTACTGCACAAGTCAACAACGATGTTTCGTCATTCATCGAACGTTGGACGGCCTCATTAAAAAAATTATTATACACGATTGAAATTGCATCAAAAGGAGTTTCTAAGTTTGAGGAAACATCCAGGATATCGTTTATCATGCCAAAAAGTCACTACATGTGAGCGCTACCGTAACCAAGGCTCTGGTCTCGTTGGTCTCCTAATTGCATTACAAAATCTCGTCGGGGTTCAGTCGTGATATTTCTTATTTTGTTAGAGACATAGTCCTCGTGAGCATTAATTAGAGACAAGTGCAGCACACTATAAAAAAATACATTAGGTCCATCGTTGAGTTTTTCGGTTAGTGCTAACATTTGACCACATTTGATCCACAGTATCTACTGCACCTTTGGTACTGTTGTACAAATGTATCATCTCAGGTTTCCCTGTGGATTCATTAATATTAGGTTAATCATGACCGGCGTACAATATGAATAGAAGTAACGTTTTGTTGCCATCATAACAAAATCTTGAAGACCCAACATTGCTGGATTTTGAATTTTTAAGATTTTCAGAACTTTCTCATTTGTTTCATAACAGGATGCCAACTAGAGTCTCGTTGAAAGGTGGCTTCAACAGCTCATCAGCTAAAGATATAGGCGTAACTAGTTTACGCCACATCCATTGTGATGTTGCAGTTGGAGCCATGTAAAGAATTTGTAATTTCTTTAAGGAAATACGTCGCGAAGGGCTCTGTCTGAAGATACGTTCCTAGTCCTGAATACGGTATCGCATTGATGACACATTTGTTGTTCACGTCTACTGCTATTACAAGTTAGATATCATACTTGTTTTGGCTTTTCGGTATCTACATTGTAAAGGAACACTTTCCACGAAACCAATCAATTTGCTCAACTTCGATTGTCTATGAACTTATTCTGTACTTTTTTTTAGAGATTTGTAATCATTTCATATCATTTCAGATACAACTCTCGTATAGCTGCGAATTTGTCGACTAATCTTCTAGCATCTCTCGTTCTCGTGTCGTCGAACCGAAGACATTTTGTTAATAAATTGAAGCTTTTGTCACTAATTCAGGCCTTAAAAATTGTTCCCGATTGCTTTATACGAAGGAGCAAAAAAAATTTGGCATATAATTGCTTTTCATGGTTATTCAATTAAATGCAGCCCGAGCAGCGATTTTATCTCCACCAAATCACACAGTGGTACAGTTTGTGTATCCAATTGATAGTTATTCTTCCGAAGACGTATCTCTGCCTTTTTGCAGGTCACAATATTCTTCAACACCTCAACGGTGGGATGAAAAAAGAGAAAACAGATCGATGCACTCTATTTTCTCTGGCCTCTCCTTGAGGATCTGGTAGGTAACGAACTAGGTTTCGTCACGAAGTTTGCGTAGACGCTGGTATTAACGTAGGTTACAATTTGTGTCTATTTTCCCAAACAAAAAGCAACAGTTTGGTGCAAGGACACGTGAGCTATTACGAATCTCATTATTTTCTTCTCCTGAAGAGTAATCAGAATGTATTACTTGAAATCTTGGTCTATCAGTTGGTCGTATAGTACCATCACCAGGCTCACTTGGGTACGGGGCCTCAATCTTTTTCAACATAATCTTAAATCTCAAGTGATCAGACAGATCATCATTCTTACTATCTGATTCTGTATGTAGACGTTTACGTACTTCCTCTTCTTATGATCTCAGGTCCATCTAAAAAAGAAAAACGATTTATAAAAAAGGCCTTGCAACACGTCAAAGTTTATACACAGAGCGCTCTTATGACAAAGAAAATAGATATGGCACTATAACGTTTTTAACAAGGAAAAAATTTGACACCATCTTCTTTTCCTGAAAATAGCATCAACATTCACTTTTATAACGTCTGAGAATTGAAAACTCAAAATACAACAAAGCACACACCTTTCCAAGAAAAACTTACACTTATACTAAAATTTCGACGAACGGACTATCGAATGTCTCCCGGACACAACCTACCACTGCCAGAATGCAACTGCGTTACACATTGCATTGTTTTGACTGATGCTCGCATCAATGCGTTATTATGTTATTTTACACCTGAGAATGAACGTAATGCTCGCACTCGTTCGTTCTCACGTGTAAAATAACAAATATGTGTAGGCAAACGTACATTGTGAGGGATACCATGAGTAAATTGGAAATTGGAATTGGAAAACAAACCTTTTGTGTTTGATCAAACCAGACCGCCTCCAAATATTTCGGTCCATTGACCGCGTCCTCCAATGTGGAAATCCGAGCAACGAAGAATTGCCTTCGTTAATAGAGTCCAACTAACGTTTCCTCAGTTTCCTCACTGGTCTCCGCCATTAGTTCTTCCGCCTTTTTGGCATTTTTTTGTTCGTTTATGCGATTCACATGACCAGCCCATAGCAGCTTCCGCAGCCTTACAAACAATGAGGCCTTCCGCTCGTCGAAAATTTAAAAATGCCTCTCGACTCGTCGCTCAAAGGCGTTCCATATATTTGCCGATGCTTGGGTTAGGGTTCATGTTTCACCCTCAGAGCATAGCACAGGACATAGCATAACTGGAGCTTTGTTTTCCTGTGTATGCAACTGGTCTATATATGTAAACATCAGAACTGCGGAAAAGATTTCATTTGCGTGTTTTGACTTTCGGCATATTTCGTCTCTTTATGGGTTCTCATAATTTGGCACCTATATAGTCAAAGTCACCCTTATTTTCGATACTGTATTCGCTAACTGTCATATTTTGAGTATTTGGGGTATTTTTTTTTTTACTGCATCATGAATGTTTTTCTCTTCTCACTGATTTGTGGCCCTGCTAGTTTTGTTTCGCTGTTGAGTTTCAGGAAAAGTTCTTAGATGATTATAAGCGACCGTGACAAAATGTTGATGTCATCCGTATAAATATTCCAGAGCCAATCTGAATATCAAAGTGGCCCGCCTATCTCCCAGCTTTAGTCCGGCATTTGAGTCGAAGGCATCGATGAGTTGTATATTGATACGGACATAGGAGGCTGTCGGCGTCAGTGTCATTTTGGATCGATGGAGTAAATTGGCTGGGAAACCAAAGCGAAGCATTATTTGATACAGTACGCTACGATCTGAACATTCGTATGTTTGCTTGAAGTCCACGAGAATCTACAAACGTCTATGTTGAACTTTCAATATTTCTGAATTGCCTGCTTGACAGTAAACAATTGCTCTATCGTTAATCTACCAGTTCCAAAGCCTCCTTAGTTCTCACCAAGGTATTAAAACCCTCTTTTGCAGATATGTAAACAGAAACTACTTCAATGATCTCAATGATATATATAGGATAGTTTAAGAGACGAAATACTAGTAAAAAAAACTCAATACCATATTACGTGCGCAACTAAATTCTCGCTGTTTGTTTATGAAATTGCCACTTTATTGTGAAAAAATGGTTAAAAATGAATCATTCAAAATTTTGCCCATCACTAGCGACAACGCCTTCCCATCTTTCTGGCAGAACTCGAATACCGTCACGGTAAAAGTGTACGTCTTTTGTTCGTCAAGCCATTTTGAGATGTCTTCATATGAGTAGAACTGCTGATTAGCCAGACCATGTGCCATTGAACGGAATAATTTATAATCGGACGGCGGAATATCTGGGGAATCGGGCGGGTGGGTTAGGACTTCCCATTTGAGCGTTTCTAAGTGATTTTTAACGGGTTTGGCAACATGAGGCCGAGCGTTGTCATGCTGTAGAATGACTTTTTCGTGCCTCTGCTCATATTGTGGCCGCTTTTCACGCAGTGCTCGACTCAATCGCATCAATTGAGTTCGATACCTTTTCCCAGTGATGATTTCGTTTGGTTTCAATAGCTCATAATAAAAAACGCCACCCTGGTCCCACCAAATACACAGCAAAACCTTCACAGCGTGAATATTCGGCCGAGAGGACAAAGTAGAAGCATGACCGGGCAGTCCCCATGATTTTCTTCTCTTTGGGTTACTATAATGAATCCATTTTTCATGACCCGTAATGATGCGATGAAGAAAACCCTTCCTTTTTTGCCGCTGGAACAGTTGTACACAGGCGAAAAAACGACGCTCAACGTCTCTTGGGTTTAATTCATAAGGAACCCAAGTTCCTTGTTTCTGAATCATTCCCAACGCATGCAAGCACTTGAAAATTGCTTGGCGGGTAACTCCTAATACTGAAGCAAGCCCCTGTTGCGTTTGGCGCGGATCTTCATCGACCAATGCCTCCAGTTCAGCCCCTTCGAAGGTTTTTCATCTTCCTTCACGCGAACGGTATTCAACACCAAAATCATCGTCTTCGAAGCGACGAAACCAATCACGGCACGTTGTCTCACTTACAGCAGTATCTCCATACACTTTTTGCAGCTCTCGATGAGCTCCAGCCACCGTTTTCTTTGAATGAAAGAAAAAAAGCATCACTTCTCGCAAATGACGATTATTTGGCACAAAATTCGACATTTTTACATAACCAAAAGTATATGACACAAAAACAAAATCACAAGTTTGTTTACAAATGTCTAAGCTTGGTCCATGACGATTTGGCTATGTCACAATCGACCAGCACCTACTACTTGAGCCATCTCTTGAAAAACAGCGGGAACTTAGTTGCGCACGTAATATATAAAGAATAGCTGACAACGTGGACAAAAGACCCGATACAAACAAACTGATCACATCAGTGTAAACATATGAGGAAATAACGACAGCTACATACACACGAAATGACTCACGGGGGCTATTTAAAAAGACTTTAGATAAAAGAGAGAGAGCTTTAGATAAAAAAAAATTTAAAGTTAGTTTGCCAAAAATTTGATCGACCTGAACCAGAGTGTTACAAGTAAAGGCCGCTCTTACTTCGAACTATATCCCAATCTGCCAATTTTCCAGATGCATTGATATTTGAAGACAAAATTTGATGGAGATATGACAAAAAAGGAGCTATAGGTAGATGCACATTAAAATGATCTTATATTTGTCAATACACAATGACTCTCATATATTATTACACTGGAAAAATCATTCACACATATATATAAAGCTATCCATCGCAATCTCTTCAATCAAGTATATCGATACATTCTAAGCTCTCTACTTAACAAAGCTCACCTTGTTTGTTACATAAGGTATTCGGATCTTTTTCTTCGTGATGTCCCCTTGAACTGTTAGCATTTTTTACTGGTTATGCTTTACTTTAACCACGAAACCCCCTGCAACACCAGCCTTACAAAGGCAATAGAATAGTTAACTCGGGAAAATTACTACACAGGCAATGAAAAGGCCCTAGCGTACATATTGAAAAGAATAGAAATTTACAAGCATACTCAAATGGGAAAATCATGGGAAATTTTTAACCGAAAACTACTGAACGGCTGTCAAAACATTTCCAAGAAAGATTTTCGTAAGTTAGGTAAAAAAATAAGAATCTTCAAAATGAAATGTCTAAGAGCATGTACGAGAGTATCAAGAAAAGTTGAAACGAAAAATGAGTACTATTTTTCAAATAAGATTGAATTTTGTGTTTTATCAAATAAGATGAAATTTGTATTATCTGAATTTGGAGGATTGGATGATGTACCTGAAATTAAGGACACTTAGCAGGAGAAGCCTGGATTTTAAAGAAGATACATCCAATGGACGAAAAGTGTTAAAAAGTACACTTCACCGACTTCATTTCACCCATCAGATTACATGTACGTCATTTTAGCTGTCAAGAAAATTTTTCGTGGAGGGTTTCCAAATTATAGAAACGATAAATGAAACGTCCACAGTCCCCAAGGAAAATAAACTCATAAGGAATTCATAAGGGATTTCATGCGTTGTCATCTATAAAATCTATACTTTGCTTCCTCGTTACTATCATTCAATAATCAAATTTAATTCCCTCAAAGTATTTTCCTGAAGAAAGAATTGTTGAGGAAATGACGTGGTGAAAACGAGGATAACATTTTGAAAACAAAACACGGGCTTCCGTTTTTTTGGATGAATGTCAAAGCTCATCGATTGTTACAAGAGAATTTGAATTCTTCAATACTATTGTACAACAATATCTACAATAGTATTGTAGATATTGTTGCTATTAACTCAAAACCAGTTGAATTTGTGGTAAAATCTGAAATCATATATAGTTTCAAGTTTACCTTAATTTACTTAACAAGTTTTGGCAAGAATCCACACTGATATTTCCTTGTACGCTCGATACTGCCCGAGAAAATGGTTTTAAAGTTTGTTGGATAATCGTTTTATCCAAATTTATTCGATTATGCAAAAATATTGCAAATCAACTGTAAAAGCATAATCAACGTTGGATGAAGATCAAAGACCTTATTCTGGATTAGCAAGAGTCTCGCTGTCTGCTTTTGCTGAATTCATTACTGTCCAAAGAACATTTATTTTAAGATCGATACTGAATTTAATCCAAGATTTTTTTGTCACATAGTGGATAAAAACTATGTGACAAAAAAATATTGGATAATAACTTCCAAACTGGTTGGGGTTTCTCTCTTAGGCTAGTTTTTTCTTAGAATTCTTTCTAGAAGGTATCAAAGTTCAACTGGTATTATATGATTAATAAGTTACATCTAATTTTAAAAAGAGGACGGAACAAAATCCAAATGAAAAGTTAATTTGCTTGGCCAATGGAACTAGCCTTTTTTTTCTAAATATTTTTTTCTTTTTACATAATTTTATAAACAAAGTTCAATCATTAATCGGATTAAGAATATGAAAATTAAATTGAAACTTAAATTTCAACGGTTCAATGAATTGCGTTCCAACGAAAAAAAACAAAATGTGGAACATTCCATCATTGCAAAATCAGCGACAAAAACTTCGGAGAAACTCCTGATTTAACGGGATTGAACGAAAATAAGCACAATTTTATTCAGGTTGGTGAATTCCCTCTGATTATTGCACCAAACAAAATTCCTCTCACAAAGCTTTGGAATCGACTTATGCCTTTTCTGTCTCTTTCTTTGATGTGCGCACCAGGAGTGTTGTTGCTGTTGGTGCTTACGCAATTTCTTACTATGGGCTAAGCGTCCTCAGCTTAGAGATGGCGCTCTCAGATTAGAGAGATTCTGTTATAAGTATAAACACCTGAGGGAAGTATGACACAGAACTATATTTTGGTGTTAACTTTGGTGTTGGCATTTTATTTACAGGAGTAATTGAAGAGAACAGTCCTATGATCTCAGCAAAATGTCAATAGTACTTTGCCTACATTGCGCATGTGAATAAGAAGTGGTAGACATCACTCGCAATCTCTCAGCAAAAATAGCTGTCAAATTATCGCTACTTTGCAACCATGTGCTAGTAACACAGAAAATACTCATGCTTGCTGAACAGCTGTCTCAGTTAAACATCGGTTTCTACATCCTATCGGTTCAGTTAAAGCCCCATGGCACTCATTAAGAGTACAGTCCTTCCTTGTCTGTTATTTGGTTCGTTCACTTTACCTGGACAGAGCTAGAGTCGTTTTCCTTTTCTCTTGTGAAGTATCTTTTCGAAAATTGTATCATATAGGTCCTAAATCAAACGATTTGGAACACTTTTTAAATAAATTTAGAATTCCTTAATTTTTTTCTTATTAAATTAAATATTTCTAATAAAATGCTTAAAGTTTTAATACAAAAATCTGTCTAAGAATCTTGTCTAACAAATCTTACAAATCTAACAAATCTTGTCTAAGAATAAAATCGGCCTTTTATTCTTAGACAAGAATTCAGTACGGTAATCACGGCAATTAACTATCAAAATTCTTCCCAAAGCATAATACTCAAGGAATAAAAAACCGATTATAAGTATTTGGTGGTAGATACAGGATCCATTAGATTAATTTGGATTCATTGATTACAGCCTGCTGGTTAGGTGATATGTTACAAAGACAAACAGATAGAATAGATTGTACCTATTACCTGTACAAAAAGTTTCAAAAGATTTCTATGAGATGGCGTCACTAACATTAAATCGAAACCGACAATATAAATAACTAACTTCATTTTGAAGCCTCATCATTATTGCTTTCTTCTCCAGTATGTTGCATTTCTCTGAAGTGTAAACAGGTCAACTTTTGTGCCAACAAAACACAATTTACTTCTTTGAAGTAAATTGTGTTCAAATTCAAATCTTCATTTGAAGAAACCTGCAGCTGAAAGTCGTCGTATGCTGCAGAAAGCCTATGAAGATCATGCTCCATCAAATTCTACTTGTGAGTACTGGTTTCGACGTTATAGAAATGGTGATTTTAGTACTGATGACAAAGAGTGCGAAGAACGACTAGAAAAGTTTGAGGATACAGAATTGAAGGCTCTATTGGATGAAGACTCCTGCCAAATGCAATCGCAGAAGCGCAGAAGCATTGGAAGTGGCTCAAACAGTCATATCCGTTCGCTTAAAAGCCATGAGAATGATCCAGAAGGTAGGATATTGGGGGTCGTATGAATTGAAGCCGAGAGAAGTCGAACCACATTTTTTCACCAGTGAGCAGCAGCTCCAACGGCAAAAAAGAACGGGATTTTTGCATCGTATTGTAATTGTTAATGAAAAATGAGTTCATTACGATAACCTCAAGCGCAAAAATCATACAGGACGCCCGACCATACGACAAAATCGAGGCCAACGCCGAATATTCACGGTGGCAAGATCATGCTCTGTATTTGTTGGGACCAATTGGGCTTGGTGGAGTATGAGCTGTTTAAACCAGATGAAACCATCACAGGGCAACTTTACCGATTACAATTGATGCCTTTGGGCCGAGTATTGAAACAAAAACGGCCGCAATACGAGCAAAGACACGATAAAGTTATTCTTCAGCATAACAATGCTCGACCACATGTTGCAAGGCCAATCAAAACATACCTTGAAACGCTTAAATGGGAAGTCCTACCCCACCCGTCCTATAGCCCGGACATTGCCCCTTCCGACTACTATTTGTTTTTGTCTGTGATGCATGCTCTTGAGGAACAGAACTTCCGCCTTTTTGAAGAACTTCAAAATTGGATCGATTCATGGATAGCCTCAGCAGATGAGTTGTTCTTTTGACGAGGAATCCGTACGTTACCAGAAAGATGGGAAAAAGTAATGGCTAGCGGAAAAAAGTAGTGGCTAACAATACTTTGAAAAATGAATTTGTAACAAATTTCAACACAATAAAGCGTCAAACTTGAAAATAAATCCTTTAAAACTTTTTGTACAGGTAATAGATTGGATAAACTCTTTTTTCATTGCATGCTAATGTTGAATCATAAACTGCACAAATGTTCAGAAATCATAGTTGCGATTTTTTCGTTATCCTTCAAATCTTTCTGGTTTGAAATATTATATTTGTAAGTGATCAACACTCCATCCTTTTTGTCTACTAAAAGGTTAACTCTTAACGACATGATTTTATTATTACTATCGCCATTATTGAATCATTCACATAATTTCGGCTCTAGATAAAAAACAAACAAATGATTTCTAAATAATCAGGCTTCACTTAAATTTATATCCGGATATAACACTCATAGATATGTTCGCTGGTAGTTGTGAACATGAGTGAGACATTCAAATATTGTTGCCATATCTTAGACTTCAACCAAAGGCTTGTTGTTTCATTGTTAATATTTGGTTAGAAACATTGTTAAGCTCTGCTCTAGGGCCCCAATAAGCAGTTGATGCCACATATTTATCAATCTGGTGGTAAGTTTTTGAGACCTCAAATTCAAGTACAATCTGATGCATACAAAAAAGATAATAAATCTCCAAAATTGTGTTTGCAGATGCCTCAATATCTGCAGATTGTATTGCCTAGTATTCAATCTCAAACTGCCCGATAGTCTCCGTTAACTACAGACAAAATTAACAACTTTTTCTCCATCTTTAACGTCCTTAAAAGTAAGACAACATTGTCATCGTTGTCAACTCGGTTGGGCAGGTTCCAACCGATCATAAGACCGTTCAAACAACTGTGACCATCCTTATGAATTTACAAAATTTACTAAGGAGTTCAATCGTCCTAGTATTATAGTAAGTCAGCCATACCTTTCTTCATACAGCACAGACGGTATAGTTTTACTTTGGAGATCGTTTTATTAAATTAATGAGAGAACATTGCTTTTTTTGTGACTCCTGGGAACTACTTACGTAAAACAATTTAAGTGGCTCCCAGACAAGTGACTCAATCTGGTCATATTCTCTATATTTCTATGCGCTGCCAGCTAGAAAGGAGTCATTGTGAAACGATTGTCCCTGAAAGACAATTTCCACCGACACCTCCACTTAAGTTTGAAGCGTATCATTTCCAATCTTTGATGGTAGATAGGCTTTCCTACCAAACATTGTGATCGTTCTGTATACTTCATGATCTTTGAATAGACAGTACTTTCTCCTGCAAGATACTTTCTCTTGCACTAGAGTAATGAGGGAAGTTTTGGGAGACATTTAAAGCATTCAAAAAGGCTTTCGCTTAAATACCGCACTTCATTTTTGAACCATCGGCAAAAATTTGTATGTCATAGCCCTCGAACACTTTACAATTCCTGCGGCTTTTTTTGTGGATTATGCACGTCAAACTGCCGCCTAAAGCTCGGTCTAGGCATCTTAGTCTGTCGTCTTTGTGATCGCTTCCATTGTTAAGATCAGTTCCATTGTAAAGAAGTCTTGGTTAGTGCTGTGACCTAGTAGTTTGTCTAGCCAGCATTCAGGTTTCCTTCGCGTCGCGTCGTTTCAATTTTAAATTTTAATAAAATAAATCATTGAGAAGTAATGAAACTGCTTCTCAATGTCTTCTTTTAATGGGTTAGCACAATGTAACTGTAGACCTTAACTATGTATTTTTCTATAGCATACCATTAACATAGTAGTCCATTCATGAGCATAGTATGTACTACAGCGGTAGGCATATAAAGCACTTTTTTGGCTTTAGCCCCGATTTCCCCTGCTTCAGTTTTTTTCCGGTTTGTATGGTAAAAAAATAATAAATAATTATCTATAGGAAACCATTTTTTTTTATTCAAAATACTGGCCATCGGCTTCTACACGTTCCACCCATGTTTCATCTAATTTATGCATACCATGCCAGAAAAACTGCTTGTCTTTTGCGGCAAACCCTTCGTTCGAACCACTATCCAACTTCCTCGAAATCGCTGAAGTGTTGTTCCGCAAGTACGTGCCCTTGACGCGAAAAGGTGATAGTCAGATTCTTCTGGAGATACAGCACCTCCTCTAGGGTGCCTTAGTTCCTTCCCGAAACATTTGACGCATACATGATTTCCTTTCGAGGCGCGGAAACAGCATTTCACAAGTAACTTTGGGATTTCCCATTTGACGGTCTTTAAAGTCTTGTAGGACCAATTTACCAAGTTCATTGATCATACCCATTGTTCGCAAACGTCTGCTAATCATTTGCTGTGACACATATAATACTTCTGCTAATTGCCACCATGTCCACCATCAAACGTCCACCATATGTTTTCACCATCAAACGATAACTTTCAACAGCATTTTTCTTTTCTTTAAACATAAAAAGCAATGCGTGCCTCAAATGCTCCTTATCAGGCACAAAATTTGACAAGATTGATCAACGCGATGAAATCAACACGCTAGTTTTGGGGGACTCAACTTGTGTATGTTTCTAGCTAAATACCATATGATCTAAATGGCGTATGTGTCAAATTAATACGCTGCGTAATTTTCGCTCGCACCATCTCTAAGTGAAACCGGAAAAAATTAATGCATACACCTGGTAAAGTTATCGCTTTATATATTAGGATAGCTTGGTTTCCAAAGTCCAGACGATTGCAGATGATGGTAGTTTGCGTTTTCGTATGTTCATGATAGGAGCATAAGCATTAGCCTACGCACCGACTTTTTGAGGACGTACTCCATTGTTTCACTGAGCAGGAAAAGAATTCACGATACTAAGCTATTGACATATATAACCACCGTCATCCACTCACTATCTTATAACGACAGGATATTGTTCATGGCAAACAGTAAAAATAGAGGAAATGTAATACTTCCTTGAAGTGAGCTCCTACATAAAAATATTGTCGTGAAGCTATCAACTAAATCCTGTTGCCCGACTCAAGCTTAAAACATTGACGCCCACGATCTTGTCAGACGTCTATCCCCCATATGTGGACAAGAAACTCTTGGTCGGTTCAGCGCGTCAGTTATTGAAAATTCCTTTCGTGTCTAGAAAAAGGACTAGTTCGTATTATTTGTTCTAAATTGAATGCTATACACTCATTCTTTACATCCACAATATCTCACAACAGGAAGTAACATTAGACTTGCCTTTAAAGTCATATGTTGAAATTCAAATAACGGTATATTATCGAAGAATATTCTGTAGATGGAAGATTGAAGAGGTAGCCAACATTTCAATGGCCGAAGAAGTTATACTGATTGATTTGAAATCCTCCGGCAGCACATGGCGCCGTCTCACCACTATCACTTTTTTAATGAATACTATTCGATTACGTCTCGTAGACTCGTATTCAGGTACACTTCAGTACACTTGTATTCACTACACTTGTTCTATATTCTGTAGAGTGTTATTCCTTTGCATGGTTATCACTACAGGCCGGAAAATGTATTCAATGAACAGTTTCAAAGTTTAGATATTTAAAACTCTATTGGCATGTTTTTTATGGTTTGACATGTTTTTTATTGCTTTCAGTTTTAAGTTGTTTGCACCGACTAAGCATAGCATAAATACTAAAAAGAATTCACATGATGGAGTGGTTTCTTTTACGAAGAAAGAGATTTGAATACTTCATGTAGCAATTAAAGCGAGCTTTGCAAGATGGAGAGCTTGTAAATCAAATGACGTAAGTGAGTTGAGAGATCGTGATGACTAGCTTTCAGAGCTTAAAGGTCTGTATAAAGGAGAATAAATTTTTCGGTGTCCCGTCTATATAAATAAAAACTTTAAGAGAATATCAATTTAATTCTCCAGGCACCTTCATCTTAATCTACTATGCCCAATAAGTTTTGTTTACAAGTACAAATGCATCTGCAAATTTAGGGTTGAATAACGTAAAGAGTTTGTTCGAAGCGTTATCGCGTGTTGTTGGTGATTCCGGTGTTGTCTAAGTCAGTCTTTGTGATGTCAGCAGTAAGATTCAAAATGTTTCTCCAGTCAACTCCCTGCCCCATGATAAACACTCATTTTTGCGTCGAAGTGACATTTTTCTATTTAGGTGTTAAAGCTTTTTAGGTAACGCTCAAAGATTTTTCGAATGTTTCTTTCCTGTCATGCAATGCTTCAATCGTTTTGATGTTAGTATAGCAAATCTACCTCTTAAAATCCGTCCGAATCAATGTAAACTATTCTGGCCGTAGGTTTAAGTAGTTATAAGACGGTTACACCTTTTTTACCTTTTAATTCTTCTTGCCGTTGTAATGTTTTTGTAGGATTTTTTTGGAAAATAAAGAGATTGAAAAAATAAAGGGATCTGGTGCTTCTTTCATTAACTCATTTTCGAGCAGTATCGAATTATGATCAGAGAAGTATTGAAAACTGGAAAATCTTTTTGTCTCTTTATTGCTTTTTTATTGGCAATATCATGAAACACATTTTAAAATAAAAAATAAGCACGAAAACAAATGTTTCAGAGTTCAATTAGTGTCAATACGTCTAATACCACCAAACAAACACTATAAAACCTTATCGTTCCAATGTATGAAATACTATTGCTAAAATAAATATGAATTGCAAGCGCTTCAGTATGCAAACAACCAAATATCGCCAAAAATAATAATAAAAAATCTAGTTGAGCTGCAACAAAAATACATGTTGCATACGCTTAACTTCACAAAAAAGTCCACTTTATGCCGGTTAAGCCGAATAAATCAGCTGTTTATAAAAGACCATTGCTGAACGTAAATTGAAATTATCGGTCGAAAAGTTAACTCCTGTTATTTAACAATGGACTCTTGCAAAGATAATTTGGCAACTGGCTTCGCCGAATGGTTAATACTGGTTACAAAAACATTTACATTAGTTCAATAATGCATGAAAAGTGATCGACATGATTGATTGGTTACATGCTCATGAGTTTCCATTTTCGCCCTATTTTCCGCAGTTCCTTTACAGCGATTAAATAATCGGCGAAATGGAAGAGGTGGCACTGGAACCTTTTCTTAGTTAAACTTAGTTTACTTCCAAGATGACTGCACACGATCGCATAGTTGGTCCTCGACTAAAAACCTGACCACAGGAGGCATCTTTTATTTATGCTCCAGCTTTGCGCTTTCATCATTCTTACACGCCAACTTTTTTTCGGGTTTTTTGTTCAACAAAAACTTGTCTAAGATTTGGTAACCGTGGTCTAAGAAACTAGTTGCAAGGTCAGTGTAAGACTCATGTGCATACTTTGAACTTTTCTCCTCCATGAGTGAGCCAAACGTGATTTGAAATCTTTTGATTGATACAAAAAAGCAGATTGGCATCGGCATCTTGATTTAGTGCTGGGTTGCATTCGAAGAAAGCAGTTTTTCGGGGAAAACAATGCGCGCCGACTGAAGCGCCGACGTAAACAAGTTGCGATCTTATACATCTAGATGTTAATATATACATGCATTAAAATCAAATATACATACGTTCATATATATAAATCCATTTCCTCAGACTTTGTGCAACATCAAGGCCGCAAATCTGGTCACTGCATGCACGACCTCATTTTCCTATAAATATTTACATTTTTCATTCATTTGTTTCCACTCAAACTTCGGAAAAAATTAAAGGCTCTTTTTCTTTGGTTGTATGTGTTAAAACAAAATTGCCAATCTGCTCCCCCGACTTATAGTTAGGCGAACATATTTAGATAGTACACAAACTTGTATCCCTTCCCATCAGCTTTACTGGACTTCAGCTCACATATGAGGCCCTCCCTTGCGTTGACCAATCGCTCCGATCAGAAATTCGAGTTTATGAAAATGAAAATGTATTGTTGACCATTGAAATGTGTTTGCCATAGAGGCAAATAACTAAATCGATTTGATAGTTGAATCCATCAAGATGCAAAATTGGGTAAGACCATATGGAATTATTTTATGGAGCGAGAGAATGTCGAATACACACTTTGAATCGTTCACTTTGTATAAATTATGATTTGATACGTATGCATATCTGCATTGCATGAGCATCAAATATCAATCTTTTGCAATGCATTTGTCGATAACAACATTTATGACGCCTTTTATGCTGTCAACATAATTTGAAAATTTGCGTCAAAACCAAGCAATTTATTTATTTTTTTCGGTTTCTTTCGAAACTCATTGCCAAAGGGAGCTGCATTATTTTGTTTTGATTATAATAATTTAATTTTCAGAAGAAAAACAATATTTTAGGCAATCGACAAGGCTAAGTAAAATTTTTGAGAACAAACTTGACGAGAGTGAAAATTTAAACCTAATGAGCGAACGCCAGCCTTGGGCGCACGAGTAAGTTTTAAAGGTTTTAAAAGTTTTAAAGTCCTAAAATAAAAATAAAAGTTTTAAATAAATCAATTTATTCGTGTTAAACACAGTCTTTTCTTTTGATGTAAGGACTCAGTTCCAGCACTAATTCATAGCATTTATATGAATTTTATGTTAGGGTAATTTAACACGTTCTACCCAGCACGGAGCACCTGTGGTCCACAAATCTTTATAATTTTATTTAAAAACCTTACTTTAAATTACACCTGGCAAAGGACAAAGTGATAATATGCATTGGAAAATCAAAAAACAAAATCTATTAGTGGTAGTTGTTTTCTATATACAATAAAAAGGATTTATTTTAGAAGTAAAAAAATAATTCGTATAGTTATTTTCAAAATAAAAAACAAGTTGAATACAGGAGTCTAAAACAAAACAAAAACTATAATTAGATGTAAATTATTTACAAACTTTTGCAAAAGGTGATAGACGTTGCGCTACGTAAAGCGTTGGTTCATCTTTCCAGCCTGGGCAACAAGCGTTGACCCTTTTGGTCTAGTTGATTGCATTTTTCGTTCCTTCCTTCTTAGCTGTTATACGATAGTATTTCTTACATCATTGTAGTTCTTAGAGGTCCATCAGACTTCTTCAGAAATATGAGCGGATGTTTTTCACGAGTTTTCAATTTTCAATTGTTTGTTTTTTTTTTTTTTAATTTTCAAATTATATTCTATTGTTCCAAATCACAGCATTACTACAAAGAAAATGGCGTTTATTCAAGCCAGTAATAGTTTTTCAGTAACAACATAGAATATTTTTGTATGAATTGTATGAAATTTTCAAGTAGTATTTTAAATTTAAGGAAAATTGGCATTGGCAAAAAAATGTGATCTTACCTTAAAAATATTGACAGACTTCATGTCAATGATTTAATTATCATAAAAAAAAGTAATGTAAGGAAGCTCCTACCATGGCTTAGCATTTTAATCAAAGAAAAAAATCGCGTTTCAGTGATCACAATATGTGCAGATATTTTTCTCTTTCGAATGTAATTGACAGATTTACCTATGTTCGACGCTTTCCAAATAACAAAGCTGTAGGCCGTTGTTATATTTGAAATTGCTCCAAACACAGAAGTTGGCCAAAGTCCAATTCTTCTATCAACAGCTTATGTCGCACATTTCTGTTAAAAAGTGTCCATGCCACCCTTGGTTGAATTCTAAAATATAATGATTTCAAGTTTCGAGGATGTTGCATTAATGTCCAAATCATGATGCATCGAGGATGCTAAGACCACTATTTTATTTCTCTTTGACACATATAAAACCAGTGTTTTATCGATATTTTCATCGATCTCGATTTCTTTGACAGAAATTATTTGGGGATTTCCCTTTTATTCTTACGTATGGTTTCAAAATAGGTCAGATCACTACTTTTTATTTGCATCTACTAACTTGATCCATGAAAACAAATACTAGTTAGATCTCTATGAGTGTCAAAGAAAGGTCCTACAAGTGTCAAAACAATTCTCGTTGGTATTAATTTATCAACTCGCCTTGTCTGCTCTGTTCCTTGATAAACAAAAGCAGAATATTTGTAATTAGTTCTTGCAACACAAATACACATAGTTTTATTAATTTAAGGTTTATGTGAAATTTATGTCATATCGTGTCGACTTTGATATCATACAGGCGAGAAGTTTGCATCGCCTCCGGAAAGGCGCTAGCATTTCATAAACCGTCAAACACCCCGAACATATATCCTTTCATGTCCTGTTCTACATAAACATGTTCAATAAATAAGAAATAGGAGCCAGGTGGTCAGCATCTTTTCTTTTTTGCGAGTTTGTAGGTCATCAAACATCAGAGTAGATTACAAAACTTAGAACCTTTTCAAAGTCAGTATATTCCTGAAAACATTGTGACCAGTTCCATCTAGACCCACAGCGTACGCACGTCTTCATGGTTGGACTTGAATATACCAAACAGTATTAGACCAATAAAGGCTCGGACATCCACTTCATCAGAATAACAAACGAAAGCAGGTAAGCCATTGCTAGTTCTCTTCTCTGAAATTTCACTAATTCTCTCATTAGTTTGTGTAGTAATGTACGAAATCATTAAATTAGTGATGAGCAAAGATCATGATTGAAGAGGTGTTTCAGAAGAGATTCAATTCTGTTTTTCGACAGTGAGTCCTGAAATGCCGGGTTAACGCTGTCCAATGTTGTAAGTTCTTGTTCGACAAGTTGCAGGTGGAGCCTTTGACCATTTGAAACGAGCTTTTTTGAAGAATATATAATATTCTCCAAATAACTCAGTAATCTCTTGATATTGATGAATAACTCGAATCTCTTGATATATCATGTTCTTGTTGCTCTTAACTCTCATCATCTTCGTCACTTCAATATACACTGTCTGTGTCGTGACCAATAATTTCCGATGCAGCGTCGCTCCTTTCCTCATCGTTTACAAGAAGATGAGCAAATTTTCCGTCACCGTCGTCTGTAAAGTCTTTTTCAAAAAATGTTTGAAGTTTTTTTCACTTAAATATCGCGACATTTGGTCTAAAAAAAAAAGTAAATACACAATAAAGACGATAGATGGAAACACGTTGTGGTACTTTTCTGTCCCAGCGTATGTCGACGAAGCTAGTATTTGGTGTAACACGAGGGAGCACGCCGCGAGAGCACAACCTAAACTGAGATTAAATACTTACTTATAGGCGAAACCGAAACGAAAAGGAATAGAAAACAACCACACTTGGCCTGTGAACGTTCCGGAGTCAAAATAAGACGTCATAGTCTCACCGCCAAACAGAGACAAAGTATTAGTGCTTGATCTCAGAAAAAAAGGCTCCTGAAATTGACGGAATCCCAGAAGAACGGCTCCCATCTAAGTAACCTTCTCCACCACTTGTTTTGGTAAATACTCGCGGTGGATCAATTACCAGAAGACTAGTGAAAAAGTATTGTTCGTTAAAGTGTGCAAATTATAGTGGCATTGCGTTACTGTGTACGTCGTATAAAGTGCTCTCCAAAATCATGAAAAGAAACTTAAAGCCGTACTATGAAAGTATCCTTATACAGTATTAGCGAAGCTATTGAAGTAGACTGTCTACAATAGATCAAATCAAATCAATTCTCAGTTAAGCAGATGCTCGGAAAGCGTTGGGAATACAACATTTACAAATTCGTGGTAGACAATAAGATCATTGGCCGTGGATTAGCCGTGGAGTTGATCGATCTCCTGGGTGTTGTGGTGCCGTTCGTTTACCAGTAGAGAATCAACTTCTTTCGCCCTCGCAACCTGGCCAACTCAGTCGTGTGAAGTTGCACTCCGGTTAAGGTTAATCTATAAGACCCAGATAAAACTGAGTTTTACGAAAATTCATGTCGTTTTTATTCTAATAGATGGTATGAACTGCGTATTTCATGTAGTAGTGATTATGTGGCTCTATTTTAAAGATTAAACTTTAGACTATCTTCCGTAAAAGACTGAGTGTCATTAGAAAAAAGCGATGCCGCCTCCATAGATATTGTGTAAAGTTTGTGGCGAGAACTGCCTTACTCAACGATAGTGTCAGCGTTGGTTTGCTCGCTCTCGTTCTGGAAAGTTTAATGTGGAAGATGCACCACATACTGGTCGTTCAATCACTACTGATGGCTACAAAAGAAGGGCATTAATCGAAACAAACCGGGGTATAACAACTCAAGGGATATTATAGAAGCTCGACATACTAAATATAACCGTTTATTTGCACTTACAACAGCTTGGTTATGTAAACAAACTGGGTGTTTGGGTGCCTCACGAGTAAAAGCACTCTTTGCGGAATCGTTACCAAAACGACCCATTCCCAAAAAGAATCATAACGGGTGATGAAAAATGGATTGTTTACGAAAACCTTGTCTGAAAACGATCATCACCCGCCCCCCTTATTTCACCAAAAAAAGGTTACGCTAAGAAACCAAGCTGGTTAAGCTCCATGAAACCAAACTATTGATTTGAATGTCTATTGTCTTCAACTATCAAAATTAAATGGAGAAATCAAGAAAAAATGCCCTGAACCGGTCAACCGCAAAGGCGTGATGTTCCATCATAATAACACCAGATCACACATCTATTTGATAGTCCGACAAAAATTAATAGAGCTCCATTAGGAACTGAAAATACATCCAGCCTATAGCCCTATCTTAGCTTCATTAGACTGTTATTTGTTTCACCTCCTTTAAAACCATTCGAATGCGAAACTTTCGATTCCGATCAGGCTGTGAAAAAAGAGTTGGATCAGTTTTTCGCTTCTAGAAATCAAGGCTTCTTCGAACGTGGAATTTTTCAACTTACCAAAAGATCTCAAAAGGTCATCCAACAAAATTGTCAATATATCATTGATCAATGTTTCTTGTTATTATAATTTAAATACATGAAAAAAACCCAACAGCAACGACAACCGAGCAACCCAAAAGCTTAGTCATTGTTTTGCTTAGTCTCTTTCAAAACATAAGTCACTCCTGATGCATTATAATCCTGACTTCGTATTGTAGACTTTATAAGCAGACGACCTTCATCATGCTGATTACTTTCGGTTTATTTATTTTTTGTAATTGGACTTAGCTCCGGTGCTACAAACTTCTCTGTTGTGTTGGTCGTTTTAACAGCACCAGAACGATAATCCTTTACCTTCAATTTTGCTTCTAGACGTATCTGTTTGGAGATTTTGACAGTCATTACCCGATCATTGGAAGCTTTTGAAGAGAATCCTGATGGCAATATCCCCTTACCCGGCTTAAAATGGGTATAAATCGTTTTCTTCCAGATTGTCTGGAAAGCATATTTTCAGACGTGTTTGTATCCTGGTTCAGTTCTTTCAGCTTGTCTCCTACCAACTGCGATGAAATTGAAGAGTTCTATTGACAGAGGCTTCTTACTAGCAGGTCTAATTTTTAAGTCCTTCTTGATGTTTGGGCACGATAATGGCATTCCTCACGACTTCCAGTGGTGTTACGACTCGGTCACTCTTTTTCTCTTTTATTCTAGCATATTCCCCTGGCTAGTGAGTTATGTATCCAATATCGTCTGGGAACGTTAAATATGACACCCACCTAGACAACGTGAGAAAATTCTTAAAAGAAGTAAACTCGTCTGGAAATGAAACGCCCCGTCAGCAAGTCTGACATTATAAAGACACCCAACATAACTACTGCCCCGCAGTTCCCGTTAATCTTTGGAATCGAAAGACCAATAAAAGTGTAGTTACGACAAACTCGTTTTTTATTTTAAAGTTGAGAAATTATTTTTTTTCGCCTCCGCTCGGACTCCATATTTAACTAGTGTGGTCTCTGATGTAGTACGCAACTCAACTTCGATTGAAAGGATTCCTTAACCGCGGAGACACGCTATAGCCATTGCCAGTTCATATCTTTGCTTAACCTGTGCAAGAACTAACAACTATGTTGCTCGCATCTCGACTATGCTTCCAAAGAGTTATCTTTCGTCCGTACACCTGCTTGGCCAGATGAAGACGAGGGCTATAAATACTTGGTTTAGTTGTATACTGCTGCAGGACCTGCAGTAAACTGCCAAATGACGATGCTCCCCCAGTTAAGGAAGCAATCAGCCTTGTCTGTATGAATTAATAAATTCTCTAATTTACCAATACCTGAAAGTTCAAGTTGACAAAACTTGAGTAAATCAAGATTCTCCCAGCCCGAGCCCATAAACAAGTTACTCGAAACCTAAAGTGAATGCATCGATCTCAGCTAATCGCATATGACAATCAGATTCAGGTTGAAAAAAAATGCTTATACTTTGTTATTTAAATTGTTATTCTCTTCGACGAAGAATGTATTTCATATTTGAATTCAAAGTTGAAAGAACGTTCAAAGGTCATCGTAACAAAAATATTACGATGCAACTTTCACGTGCAGACCAATCAAGGAGAACTCCAAACAACATTTTTTCGGAAAATTCATATCCAAAGATAATCTACAAGTATTCTCTGTCTCCGTTCCGTTGATTTCTGCATTTGTTAATTATATAGTACAATGCGAGCAATGGCCTGCAGATGCATACCAAAAACAACCTGAACAACAAAGTCATCAAGTTTAGATATTTGATAAGCTCATAAACTCGTATCACTTGTCCACAAGTGCCCACGGAAAGACAAGTTTATAGGTAAATTGTGAACTTATTATCCGAGCGAATGATTATTATGGAGCGGATAATACACGATAATTATGAAAAGTTTAAATAAATGAGCCATAGCTTGACTGCGCTTGAGGTGTTCACCGAATATGGAGAAATGATAGTTTGCAATCAGCAATAAAAAAATATTTAATTCTACTAAAATTCATTGATGCTTCCTTCACTGTAGGTTAGGTTTCCAGTCTTGGTCGTAGGACATCAATTCTCCTTCATTTATCCGCACTACTACTTGTTTTTCAAAATGAAAATCATTTCACACTAAACAGGATATAAAAAAGAAATGCGAAATATTGTAAACAGGAAATCTTCTCCTCCTCAAATCATTGCCGTCTAATCTCCCTGTTGGCAATAATCACATTTGGTCCTTGGATATACCATCTTGTTCCTGGTTGGTACTGCAAAGATATTCACAAATTGACTATAAATTTCAAACAAAAAAATATTTCCAACATTCATAGCAATTTGCAGACCATCATTATGCTGAACCCATAAATTCTATTATACTTTATATAATAATTAATAAATCCTTTTTATTTGTCTTTTCTAATAATCCGTGCCTACTCTTCTCCGTTATAGAGAATGTAATAAATTTTCTATTCAGTTCTTACTAACAGAACTTTTATGTTAATATTCTAATGATATTGCAAATATCATAAAATTCACATATGACCCATGCACCATTTGCGCAGTAAAGTGTTGCTAGTTTATTAGCAACGCTTAACTGTGCAATGACAAATTGCAATTTAACGCCTTTTCATTTTTCAGTAATAAACTAAAAGTAATTATGCTTTAATGGCTATAGTTCGCAATTTTCATATAATATACGTTCAGATTGAAAGATTGAAAATAAAAAACAACATGAAATATTAATTTTCTCAAAATCTGTACCAAAACCCAATGGTTTAAATATACAGTTATGAGGGAAACATATTTCTAATGTAAATACGAGCTCAGAAAGTGAGATAGCGCAATCTCTACACTCAACAACTGCGTTGTAAAACTCTCTTTATTTGCTACATGTGGTATTTGTAATTCTATCTTTGTGATGCTACTTAAGAGTGTGAGCGCCTTGGAAACTAGAAGAACTTCAGAAGGAACAACACACAAATCAAATAAAAAACGACAAAAAGGCTCCAAGAAGAATTGAAAGCAAAAACAAATCATTGCAAGAACATGACAGGTGCCATATCATATGAAAACGAAGATGTGAAGAAAAGTTAGACCGAATATTTTGGAACGCTATTGAATCCTACTACCCTTCCGTCGACGAGCACCACTACCGACAGTCACCCAGAAATATTACAAGCAATAAGAGTTGTCGTGAAAATACTAAGGCCAAGAAATCACCGGGAGTGGATTGGATCCCGACAAAGCTCTCTAAAATCGGTAGCGATAAATTGGACAAACTTACACTTCAATTAGTGCGAAAGGTCTGGAAAGTCTAAGTGTGAAAGAAGAAATTGTCCCAGAAGATTGGTAATCTTCTGATATAATTCCAGAAGTCGCTTAATGTGCGCGCATTCTCAGAAAGACGACAAGCTATGATGGGTAAATTATAGACAGATCTCCCTGATATGCATAGGGTATGGAATTTTGATCATTTTTTTCTGAAATTAATATTCATTTCAGAATGTCAGCTAAAACCATTTTTGCCATACGGCATATGGCCAGGAATGTGAACAACGAATCAAACTTTCTATGTTAAAAACACCTGAAAAAATGTTGCGAGTACAATCTGGATATTAATAGAATGTTTAAGGACCTCCAGCTATCAAAAAATTATATTGATCTCAAAGCTCCATGTAAAATGCTGCTTGCATTTGGAATACCTGAAAAATACGTCCACCTTATAAAACAGAAAATAAGGAACGCAATAGCTTATGTTAAAATTCAAAATGAACTGACGAGAGATCCTACCAAAAATTTTAGTTTGAAACCGTGTGACGGGCTGGCTCCCACACTATTGAATTTCCTATTATGTTCGTTATATTACAGGGTGCGACAGAACAAATTTAACAGTTTGGTGGAGCATACATGCAGTTGTACTAGGTCTCTTTTGTTGGTTCGTTATCCCTATTTTAGTATACAACATGGTTAGCTTGGTTTAAGAGACAACGCTCTCTCAGCAATTAACAACAGTCCTGCGAGCAAGATACAAAGGGAAGGTTGACTGCACCCCTGATACCGTGGCTCAATCAAGCTCACGCTGTGAATGATTTCTACTTCTACTACAGCTTTCTACTACTGATTTCTACTACAGCTCTTGAGCGGACATGAGTGTCTTCGGACTTACTGGAACTAGATTGACAGGTCATGGTCTTCTAACTGCGCGTTTTGTACAAGAGAGATGGAAGACGCCTGTAACACATTATTCTATTGCAAAAAATAGAGTAAGCAGTGCGAAGACGTCTTCAGCGAAATCGAAGAGCTCTGCCCAGAAACGATGGTCAGACAAATGCTTATAGCGGTTGACAAATGGAATCGCGTTTCACAACATGCTCGGGCAGTTCTGACATTTACAATGCGCATACTGGAGCGTCAGGAGATGTGGAGATCTCTCTTCTAGCTCTTCCATCCCACTGTAGAAGGGATTAACGTAATCTGAACACGCCTCTTGGCGTAGGAACACGAGGCAAAGCCCGAAGTAATATGTCTAAGGATTCCAGGATTCTGAGAGTCCACACTTAGACGTGAAAAGCCTTCTCCTTCCTACCACAACGAGAACAGTATGGGCCATGTGTGCGTTTTATAAAAAACAACCAATTCGTGAAAGTGACGCTAAGACGGTTAGCAACGATTCAAAATCCCCCGCAATAATAATGTATCTACTGCCAACACAATTCTGTCCTGGACTCGGCTGCTGCAGGAAACTTGTCGACAATCCACGAATTGTTTGCCCACAAACCCTGTCTTTTTTGGCGAATTGCTTCACGCAAACGTCTAATAACTTCCAAATAATACCCCGTGTTCACGGTCTGCACTGTCCATGAAATTTTGGAGCTTCGAGTTATTTTTTGACTGAAAACGAAGTGGTTTTTTCGGTCGCGCCTAATTCAGTGCACGCCATCCACTCGCTTGATGTCGGGATTGCGTGTCATACTCATAAATTCACGCCTCATTTCCAGTAATGATCCGTTTGTTGAATGTTAGTCGAATCCGTCCTTAGAAATCATGCCTTTTGCGACATCATTGCGGTCCCAAAGCCCAAATCATTAATCAAAATGTCTTGAACGGATCCAAAAGCAATGTCCAACTCCTCTGCCATCTCTCTAATGGTCAATTTACGGTCTTTGTTGATGTTTTCATGTGTTTTCGATGTCGATTGCCTACCACTGCTTTCATCATCGTTCGCGGACTCACAGCCACTTCTGAAGCGTTCGTGCCACACATAAACGACTGTTTTTACAAACTCGTTGTTACAAATTTAATTCCATTTTTAAAATTGTACAAAATCGAAAACCCGCATAATCGCAGATGTATTACAGGGGTCACATTTACAAATACCTAACGATCAAGCTGAAAATTTCATAGAATGTCAATGACACTAAGCAACCTAAAAAAACTTGTGAGCGTAGGACGAGAGTTGTTGACATGGTAAAAAGTAAGCCATGGAAAATGCCACCTTCCCCTTTTTGGAAATGGAAAGGATGTGTTGCTAAACTTTCAAGACCTACATTGAGTCCAAGAAATCCATCAAACTTTTAAGCTCATTTTACCGACTATCTTAAATCAAATTTAGTTTTGGTCGAAAGTGTACATTCGCATTCAGACACATCATGAATAATCAACAAATGTTTGAGAAATGTCAAATTGACACAACCATAAGCTTAACCTAGAATTTATTAGAATATATTTTGGACATTCGCTTAGGGTCGTGATGACGTCCTTTAATTACCAACATTTAATTATTTAAAGCAAACATGATCAAACAACACATTTTAGTCGAACTTAAACAATTTATTTTTACGGTTGCGGTGCATCGTTGCATTCCGAAGAATATTTCGTCACCGCAACTAGTACGAAATAGTCTCAACCTGTTGGAAGATCTTCCGGCGGCGCGTGAAGTTGTGCTGGAGTATTTTTCGCTTGTATTTGATGTATCGCTCGGCAATTATGTTCAATTTGTGTCGAAAGATTCGAAAGGAAACCCGCCCGAAGATGAAGTTGTCAATGATATACAGGAAGCGCTTGAGAATTTGGTCACAAAAGGACCTCCAGCATGGGGACCCCTGATTGCATCGTGGAGCCTTGAGCTCGTGGGCAGATTGTCGGACAAATACTGGCCCAGTCGCAAGTTAGATATTGGCGCCGCGTGTAATCTGTGGCTCAGCTGCAGTGCAATGCGATGTCTGCTAGGGTTGATGGCTTCATGCTTCCGTCGTATGAGCAATGCCGATGCAGAAGTTTGCATTACAACGTTATTGTGTAAGTAGAATCGTCTGAAGTATTTGCGATTAATCATTTTCACTATTTCAGCCACCTTCCGCAAATACAGTCCATCCTTTGATTGGGTGGTGGCACGTTTGGGAGGTTGTTTCCCGTTAAAAATCATTTCGCAGTAAATTAATTTGCGTATTGATATGTGTGTTGTAGTTTTAATCTTTTGCAATTTTCAGAATCCTCCAGTGTGGCTTGAAAAGATTCTCAGAAGACTATCGATGCCGATTTGATTCGGAAATCGGAATACTGGACTACTTGTCCTTCGCACACGAGAAGGACTTGAAACATGCAATCAAGGAACTACTCGAAGATGGATTCAACGCTAAGAAGCAGATCCATGTCGATATTGTTCCTTATCTGATGCAATTGGCCTCGTATTCAGAAATTCTGCTCCAACCTATAGTCAGTGTTTTCTTAGAGCTCTGTAGGTTCCACATTTAAACTTAAATGAATTACTTATAGCTTTGTTTTACATATTACTAGATAATCCTGCTCTGCTGGAAGTAATCGTCCGTCAGACAAACGTATGGACGAAGAATTTCATTTTCCGCGAGATGACACCATCCTTGAACAATATCGCGCTCAAATTGAAATCGGACGGAACGAAGCTTTTGCTGACCGTTTCCAAAGTTGCAGATCGATTCTACTGGTGCCAAGATTTTATAGAGTACACTCTGCAAGAGTTGGAGCGTTTGATTCTTGACAATTTCTCGTGCCCACTGCTGAATGATCTCGCCAAGGAAGAGTCGAAGGTTATGCTATGGAAAAGCTGCACGAGTGCGAACATGATTGAGCAACAAACGGCTGTTCGCTTGTTGTTGCTAGTTTGTAAGATTGTTTCAGAAAATTATTTTGGACTAGGACTTAACCATAAATGTTATCAGCTACGCAACATCATCATATTTACCATCAAACGATAGCGGAACTTCTCATGAAATCGGACGATGTAACGAAAAGTGGAGTTGGTGCTCTGATAAGATTTATTGGTGGCTTAAGTGGAACGATTGACTTTCCGGAAGTAAAGCCGGGGATCGAAATGGCATTGGAGAGAATTTTGTTGCAGAATCAATTTCACTTCATGGACTTCCATGCGGAATGCTTAAATGCCATTCACAATTTGACCACCATTTGCAAGTAAGTTTTTGGAGCGTTAGCAGCAGAACGTTGGTATGATTCGGCATTTTATTTCATTCCTATGTATGCGGGCACTATCCTTCACAAGCATTTACAAACGCTTGTGAAGGCATTAACCCCCAAAGGAATTTTATTTATTAATTTCGTTACGTTATAAAAGCGTTTTGCTTGTAAGAAAATTCGATTTAGGCTTGTTTATAGCAGTAGTGGCATATGCTTCGCAAACGAAGTGGCAACACCTCAACCTCGCGTTTGGGCTAGTGCTAGAAAATCGAGAAAAAGACATCTTGGAAACAAACGCCAAACCTCCAACCATGTTTATCCTTCCATCAGCCGCATGGACACCCAAATCTGGTTAAGTACCTTAAATTGCTTAAATTGCTTCAACGGCCAACTATTGATTCCGTCTTCTTACCCGTAAAGGAATTCGAAGTCTAATGTCAATTAGCCCCAGGAATTTCGACTCCAATATGTCGTTGTTTAAACTCGGCCGTTTGGTATTTGAGTGTGGACATAATTAATAACCTCGTTTGCGTTCCCTTGTGCAGATCTCGTGCCTAGTGGTTCTGCAGCGCCATCTTCTTGCTCTGATAGCTAACGAAGATTGCCAACAGGCAAGAACTTAAGTTTCATGCACTGGTATATTTTCTATAACCTCAAACATGTCGAGTTTTCTGCCTGTAAACAATTATTTAAACATTGGTTTTCTGCTATTTGGAGGAAACTGGTACAGAATATCATACGGTGAACATGCTCCTGGCAAAAGTCAATGCTGCGAGTGGTTTAAAAATTTTGAAAGTGGCGGTTTTGACGTGAGAAACAAGTACTGAGACTCAAAAAGAACTCGCAGAACACGCAGAAAGCAATATCTCAAAGAAAGCACAGAAAGCGTCTCAAAGCTATGGAAGAGATTCAGAAATTGGCAGAATGAAAGCCAACTAGAAAAACAAAAAAAAAAATACTTTGTCGAACGCTGATCGCCAGATAAAAAAATTAATTTTTCATTCAATAGTGACAGGTGATGATAAATGGATATATTTTCAGAATCCTGAACGTCGAAAATTATAGGTGAATCCAGGCAAAACATCAACGTCCACTGCAAGACCAAATCGCTTTGGCAAGAAGTGAATCCTCTGCGTTTGGTAAAATCTAAAGGATGTAACATTGTTACCGTTCAAATAATTTCACGCGCCACTGTAGTTGTCAAAATAGCAAAACTAACAATGATGAGCAAATCAATAGCAAATACGTGGATCATTCTCGAAAGGAAACAAGCAATTTAATGCATTAGGATTAGCAATAACAACAATAGAAATGCCAGTGATTACGAGCGTGAACTAGAATGACCTATAGAAGTCTGTGAAGGATCCGGATTGGCTATATAGAAGTATATACGCGGTTACAGAAGACGGAGACGAGGAGTAATGATCAAGAAGTGCTTAAAAATTAATTGATTAAAAATTGCAAAAGTGGAAATTAATTGCACGCTAGTAAAGTGTCAGATCTAAAAAGGAAGATAGAAGTGATTGACGATTTGGTGAAGGGTTTTCAATTAAATTAACCCTTTCGCTTCGAGCGTCGTCTAGAGACGACATCCACGCAACTGCCTGTGTAAAGTGTAATTGTAAATTTATAAATTCATTTTTATTGTTAACAATTCTCTTAATATCTCCAAGTGCTTTTGCATAACGCTCAAAGAATCGTATGATCAAGAGAAAGACAAAGTTGCACCGAACGATGTAAGTTCGAACACAAGTTTACCTAAAAGCGCGATAGACACTTTTCGGCGTACTGCTCCGTACAGTGCCACTACTCCGGCGGCACGGTGACCTGTTCAGCGGTGTCAGTCCGACGGAGCACACTGCCGTAGCGAATTAACTTTAAAAGTGTCGTTTCACTTGCAAGAAGTTAATGTTCAATAAGTTAACCCTTTGCACTCGTAGATATGTCCTTTTGCGAGTACACTGTACTCGGACTATTATTTTATCTACTTATCTGTTTACCCGGAATTTTTTTTTCTTTGGGATTTATTTTATGGTTAATGAGGTTCAGAATATCCTTAGAAGTTCAAAATATTAAGGAACTAAAGAAGAACGTACTAACCAACTGTTCTGGAAGAGCTAATAAAAGGGATAAAAGTAAAATATCTACTATTAGTAAATCTTTAAAAATGCACAGTGGCAGGCAACTAAGAAAACTGCAGCTGAATCATAATCTTTCTCAAGTGGGCTTTGATGCTTTACTAAGAATAAGATTGGGATCATTCCAGTTCACTAATGAGCTGGTAAGAAAAAGTAAGTTACCAAGTGCTTACAAGGATAAGTGCGTATGCTGTGGGTTAAAAGCAATTGAAGATTCAGAGCATATGATGCTTAAATGTGCTGCCTTTGATGATATCAGAGCAGGCTTGAAGTCGAAAGACTATAAATTAGAGTATCTCCTGGGAGGGGGGTCGCCAGCTTCCGGCGGGAAGCCAACTGCTATACTTGAAGCCATCAAGTATTTAGCAATAACAGTCCGAAGAAGAGCAGCACTTGTAGCTGCAATTCAACGGGCAAACCTGTAAATAGTTCCTCCTGAAATCAAAGCCCTTGGGTAAGATAGGTGTGATCACCAGGGATTGATTATTGATCATATGAGTTTTGGAGTTTGTGCAATATTTTGACCGATTTTACAATATGAAAGATAATTATAAATAAATCCGCTTTTTTTTTCTTTGGGATTTATTTTAAATGCGCTGATATTGCTTAGTAAATACACTTTATTCAAATTAAGCACAATCATTTATTACAATTATAACATGAAAAATAATTAACTAAAAAAAAACCTAAAAAACACTAAATAAAAAATAATGGCTTACAAAAATAATAAATTTTAAAAATAGAAAAACAGAAATCAAACCTAACCTTACCATTATCACTAAATAAATTTATACACAATATAAATTATGTTTTGTAATGTTTTAGTGTATGGTACCGTTCGAAACAATCACCAATATGTAGTCCAGGCTTACGGGTGCAAGTGTCACAAATATACCTAGTTTCCCGCCTGCCGCCTTGTACTTTACGGTTAGAACATACCGCACAGTCTTTTTTCTTCCCATCATTTTGGCGTAAAATATGCAATTTACCATTTAGCCGCTCTTCTGTATCTGCAGATGATGGTCTGCCAGAAGTTTTGGATCCCTGCCGAAAGTTTTTTGTCATTTCGTCAATCAATTCCCGAACAAATTTTAGATGGGTCATTGGTTTGTTGTTTTGGCCCCGTTGTGAAATTTTATATAATAAATATGCATTGACACTGGACATTTCGAGTCCCCAGAAAAATAACTTTCGCCACCATTTCAAAGATTTCCTCAGGAAACAGTATGACGCTGAATAAGAGTCTGCGCGGTCGACACCTCCCATAAATTTATTGTAATTGACCACTACATTTGGCTTATTTACAAATTGTAAGTTACCTCCACGTACTCTTCTGCTGATGGGCTGTGTTCCTGAGGTATCCCACGAAGCAAGTGCGGTGACGACCCTTTTATCTTTCCATGCCAATAACATCAAATTACCAGATCTGCATGCAAATGTATTATCTTCGGCAAATGTTGGTTTTTTGATAGAATCAGGTATAAATTTGCGGTTGATTTGAATAGTGTCTGTCAGATAAACATTTAGTTTTAACAACTCTTGTGCAAGTAGCAAGCTCGTATAGTATCTATCGGTGTAAAAATGATATCCTTTGCATCCTGGGTTATCGTCTAATAATTTTTGACAAAGATGTAACACTATCCTTGTACTTACAGGTAAATCAGGTCTCACTAAATCTTCCGATGTCAAGCTTCCGTAGTACGGCAAAATTGAATACACATACCCGGTGTTAGCATCCGCCATTACATAAATTCTTATCCCCCATTTCGGCAGAAATCGCCGAAAAGCGGAGAGAATGTCACAAACTCCGCCGCGAATCTCAACGTTTAAGAAATCGAAACGAGTCACACTCCCGAACGCTGGCATACAAGTCGGCTAGAAAAGTTCTCCGTAGGTTAATTAACGAAAGCAACCTAGTTGTGGACATCGACAGAGACCCGTGGGGGCTGGGTTACAAGCTTGCCATGCGGAAACTAGGAGCTGCAAGGAGGCCCTGTGTCCTTGAAACGGAAAAAATGGACCAGATTGTTAGAGCGCTCTTCCCTATGCATCCCATTCGTCCCGATGATACAGATATTGAATGTCTCGGAGAATGCCCACTTTTTACCGCCATCGAACTGGATAATGCGGTAAAAGCTTTAAAATCGAAAAAGGCCCCAGGACCAGACGGTATAACAGCGGAAGTGATACAGCTTGCACATCAACTTTGTCCTGAAAAGCTGCTCACCACTTTCAATGCCTGTTTGCGGCAGGGCGTGTTTCCAAATTGCTGGAAAGAGGCGAGGCTCGTGCTGATCCACAAGGGGAAGGGGAACGCGGAGCAACCATCTGCATATCGGCCCCTATGTATGCTGAATGCCGCTGGGAAGGTACTCGAGAGGCTCATTAGAGAAAGACTTGGAGTAGCCATTCGAAATGCCGGGGATCTGTCTCCTCGGCAGTACGGCTTCAGGGCTGGTCGATCCACAATTGGTGCAATAGCAGAGGTAGTGAGCGCGGTCCAGCAGGCAGAAGCCCACAATCATTACTCGAGACGAATAGTACTGCTCATAACTCTAGATGTGAGAAATGCCTTCAACTCTGCTAGATGGAGAGATATTCTTGGTGCTCTGGAATATTTCAGGGTGCCGAGGTACCTGATGCAGATATTGAAAGACTACCTCAAAAATCGGAAACTCATCTATGATTCGTTGGGAGGCCGGCGAAGAATTGATTTGACATCAGGGGTCGCGCAAGGTTCCGTTCTGGGCCCGGACCTCTGGAATGTCTCGTACGATGAGCTTTTGAGACTGCAGTTACCGGAGGAGTCGCGCCTGGTTGGCTACGCAGATGACGTAGCAGTACTAGTCGCCGGACATACTGTCGGACAGACGCAGCTCAAACTGGATGCGGTAATACGCCGAGTGAGCGAGTGGATGACAGACCGTGGGCTTAGCCAAGCGCTGGAAAAGACCGAGGTTGTCGTCCTCACAAAGAAGCGAATCCCTCGTGTTATGGCGGTTCGTGTAGGGGGAATGATCATCGAGTCAAAAGAATGAATCAGAAACCTTGGCTTGATGATTGATTCGAAGATGAGTTTTTTCGAGCAGGTTCGAGCGTCAGCAGATAAGGCCTCCGCGCGGGTATCGGCGCTAAACCGCATTATGGCCAACACGCAGGGGCCAACCTCGAGCAAAAGACGTCTACTGATGAGTGTAATGGAGTCAGTGCTCTTGTATGGCTCCGAGGTTTGGGCTGATGCTCTTAATAAAGAGACGTACCGAAGGCGTCTGGCACAGGTGCAGAGGCAAGGAGCTTTACGGATAGCCGCTGCATACCGCACTGTCTCTGAACCTGCAGTGCTGGTAATCTCGAGGGTGGTTCCAATTAAATTACTTGCTGACGAACGGAAACGTGTATACTCACGTAGGGGGGAGTCGGCGAGAGAAACCGTCAGCCGAGAGGAACGGAAAAGAACCCTTATCTTATGGCAGCAAACACGGAAAAACGAAACGCGAGGCAGATGGACCGCACGGCTGATAAGTGACTTGGGGCCGTGGTTCTACAGAATGCATGGTGAGACTGATTATTATCTGACGCAACTACTCAGTGGTCACGGGTATTTTCAGTCTTACCTGTATAAGATGGGAAAGACACCATCCCCAACTTGCGTGTTCTGCCCGGGGATGACGGATGACGCCTGCCACACGTTCTTTACGTGTAATAGATTTACAAGACTCCGTTCGCATCTCTCGGAGAAAATTGGCGTAATTTCCCCAGAAAATCTAACGGGAAAAATGATGAAATCAAAGGACAATTGGAACTGTGTGTCACATTACGTACGGACAGTACTCATTATAAAGAAGGACATAATGGATCGCTTGGCGAGGGAGGGAACATCTCTGTAACGCAATATTATAGTTACTAATTGCAATTCCTTCCTATCCATCCGTGAAGAGAGATTTCCCTTAGCCTGAAGACATCGCTAAGCGATGATTAATGAGGCCTAGTCCGAAGTAATGTGACAAACAGTTCCAGGCTAGGTTCTCGGTGTGACAGGGGAGGTGTTTAGTCGGTCCGGTAGCGGGGGAGTCCGACACTCAGGGCGTAAATAGCCTTCACCTCCCAAACAAAAAAAAAAACAAAAAAAAAATCCCCCATTTCGTAGGCTTGTTAGAGTTGTAAGTTAAGAAACTAATTTTACCCTTAAATCCAACAACAGATTCGTCTACCGATACCTCTCTTGATGGAACAAAATGTTCTTTGAATTGTTTGTCCAAATAATCTAAATAGTGACTGACTTTCTGAGTTCGAGCCCTAAGAGTTTGGTCATTTGGATCGTTTTCATGTAAGTGTAGCATCCAAAAAATTTGTAAAAATCGTTCTCTTCTAAATATGCTACTAAAAAAGGTATTTTGGCGTTAAACTGTTGTGACCGATACTCTTGGATATTAGATACGGTTATCGTACCCATATTTAGGACAACACCAATAAATGCGGTAAACTCTTCTACTGTAACATCTACCCACGTATGCCATGTAGAACGTTTTGACAACCTCTTCTGTGCAATTTTATGTCTAGCGTAGTTATTTGTTTGTTCCACTATTTTTATTATTAGCTCATCGGTAAAAAAGAGCTTGAAAAAATCTATGGGTTTTGTACAAGTATCTGGTATTTTTGGTCCTACCTTTTTATCCCCAGAAGTAAATAGAATCCTGTCTGGTACCTGATCGTGGAATGTAACGTCCTGCCATGGACCAAAATTACCAGGTTGTCTTATATTCTCGTCGTCTTCACTGCTGCTTGAACTTGATGGTAAAGGTATGATTCTCTGTCTTTTAGGAACTATAATATCACTACCACTACTAGAGTCACTTTCTTCACTAATATTATCACTATCCAATCTATCGTCAGGCGCGTCCATATAAAATTCATCGTCACTACTTTGCAACTCATTTTCAATTTCATCTTGTAAAAATTTCTTGGACATTTCAAACCTTTTTTTTTCGAAATATAAAGAAAAAATACACCGAACTTAACCCAATCGTGTTAGTTATAAAACTGAGTAATATTCAAAACGCAAAAATGGTGCACTTGTGAACTGAAGTGGTTGTAATATATACATCAGCAGATGTATGTAAAATAAACAGCGACGATGACATGTATGAGTATAAAATAAATATCATGTTATCTTTTATTTTTACATAAACATGTCCTCAACGAAGGTTTAAGAAAGCAATTTAGAAATATTAGAAATAAGCTTAGGGGGTGACAGACCGGCCAACCCACTTAATGATAAGACATAAGTATGCCGCCTATACGGCGACATACGAGTGCAAAGATTAAACGTACTGTGGCGACTATACGGCGACATACGAGCGCAATGGTAGAACGCATCTTGCCGCTCCTACGGCGACATACGAGTGCAAAGGGTTAAAACGCCGCGCACATTGAGCTAGCGCAAAAATATATTCTGGGCTTTAGTTAGCCCAGAAACCTTGATGAAACCGTCCACGCTGATCGCTACCAACAACAAATCAAGCAATACAAATGAATCTACATTCTCATTTATTTTGTTTGATATATCGATCATTCTACAATTCTCTAATGAAGCATTCATTTTTTCAAGATTGGAAAAGGGTAAATCCTCACCATATCTACGACAGCAACCAGTCACAGCATCACTAAATGCTTCGCTATCGAAACTTCTCAAAATATTGGAATGTAATTTAAATTTACCCGAACCGATAACAGAACCATCGCCACCTAAAAATCTACTAATGAAACGAATAAAAACAGAAGGCATGGAAGTTGATGGGGATACATCGAAACCTTCGCCGTACAGACAAGTAGTGCATAGTCTTAGCGCACTGCTCGATGTGATAGAAATTGGATCAGCACAAAATCAACAAAATATGGTGGAAATCTTGAAACTAGCACATTTATCAGTGAAGTATTTCTTTTGGTGTTTAACAGAGAAAAGTAATTTGAATCAACTTTAACAAAAACTACATACTACAAAGCGTACTATTAATTTTTAAGGTCCTACTTTGCGTTTGACATCTGTTGATACTGCGCTTGCACTTTTACGACGTCAATGTACGAATTCTGGTAAGGCGGCACGTACAATGTGCTTGCAGGACTTGATCGAAGGTGCATTGTTCACATATTCTAAACTATTCGGTGGAATAGTCGACGATAGTTCAAACGAAGAAGATGAAATAAATATTTCACACAATGAAAAGTTGATTGTTCTAAATCAGAAACAAGGTGCAGGACCAATGGCAAACAGATCTGTGTTGCATGCTGGTTTGATAGGAAAGGGACTTAAATGTGAACCTGCCGAACCGTTGATACAAAAACCTAATCCCGAGCTGCAAAACTACGTTCTAAAAGCAATCGATGCTTGTTGTCAGTACTCATCTGTATGTTTTTTTTTTTTGTTTGGATTTTCGTTTAGTAGTAAAGTAGTTTATGATTCGTGTCTTCTTAGGACAAGGGTAGTACGGCTGATGGTTATTCGGTTGTGTCATTATTGCTCGTGGAAATGGTATCGCCGGATATAATGTACAATGGCCTACCATTTCCGGATGAAGAATTCTCCAAAGTAACAATGGAACGTGATTTGCAAATACGTCGAGCATTCAAAACGTCACCGATCCTGCTGCCTATTATTTCGTTGGTCGCAATGCACAGACCGGCCTTATGCTATTCATCGGTGTTGCTGCGAGCGTTGTGCGCTTCGTTTCTTCATCAATGGCGTGCGAAAAATGGTCAGTATACTATCCATATCCTCTTGATCTTAGCTTAAAATCTGCTATACAAGTTTATACTTTTCCTTACAGTAAATCGCTTCCATCCCTCTAACGACAATGATGAACTAATGGTCTCCACAAAGAATCTTCTACAAATTCTGGCAATGGGACAACTTCTACCACATCCATTATCCAACATTCATATGATAGTTGAATATTTGGAAGCGCCAGAGGTACAACAGAAATTGACATACGGCTTAATGTTAAAATATTCAAACTTACAGATCGCTCTTATCCTGAAAGAATGCGTTTGGAATTATTTAAAAGATAATGTTCCCGCTCCGGCTATGTTCCGCAATACGAACGGATTGTATTGGCGTAATCCTAATTTAGTTAAGCCACCGCCGCAATATGTTGACACCTTACGCGATATAATGCAAAAGAAATTGCCCAAATTAGGCTCACATTATTATCAAATGTTTGTAATGCCTGTGTTTGAAGAAAAGGATCCAGGTAAGAAAAAATGAAAACCAGGCGAACCGTCGATGAGTTTCTAGATTCTGTAGGTTTAAGGTAAACAAAAGAAAGCACTTTTGTATATTATGATGTAAGTAAGAACTGTAATATAGATATTAAGATAAAATTTGCATGAAACACAAATAGACATAATTGAAAAAAGATAAGCTTTGATTTATTCTTAACATGAAACTTCTTGGTTTATTCAAAGGTAAGAAAGATGAATTAGACGTATTACCAACTTAATTTTAACATGCGTATATAACATAGTCGTAATACACTCAAATTTCTTTATGCTATACATCATTATCACATTCAGCTTGTTCAATCACATTCAGCTTGTTCGGTTTGCCAGACCTTTCAACCATATTTCTAAGTTATGGTGCAGCCTCCCTTACATATTGACTCCTAATTGCTTTCCAAGTCTTTTCAGCTATTCTCATCCAAGATGTGCCGGCTATTATCTATATATCATAGTCCCATCGAATATTTGGGCGTCCTCACGGTCGTTTGATTACTCTTGGGTACTATGACGTTATTCTTCTGGTACATCTGCCGTTCGGCATTCTTGCCAAGTCACCGGCCCATCGCCATTTCAAGGATTTCGATCTATTTATCACGTCTCTTACTTGGGTCCTTTCTCCTAGGATCCAAGATAGTCTCTGCCGATCCCTTCGTGTAATGGCCATCATGCATCTCTCCATGAGTCTTTGGGGAACCTTGAGTTTCCTCATTATCTCTGTTATTAGCGCCCATGTTTCACTACCGTGTAGCGGGATTGGTAGGATACATTGGTCGAAGGTTTTCTTTTTAAAGTACATCTTCTATCTGCTATACAACACAGCCTAAAGAAATTAAGGAAGACCACAGCTGTATGGCGAATGCAAGGTTTACTGCAAAGGGAAAGGAACTTATTCAAAATAATTATTTCTAGCAGCGCTAATAGTTGAGTGGATTAAGAGTTAAAGTTGCTTAGTGGTCTACTTTACGGATAACATCAATTTTCCGTCACGGTCGCTAATAACTCCGACGAACTGTTAATGAAATTTGACCGCGAAGCAAAGCTAGTAGGGCTACAAATCAATGAGCAGGAGACAAAACTCATGACGCAGTCGAGAGAAATAATCTGAAATATCTAAAAAAAATTCGGCGGATATAGTATGAAAAATATGGACGGAAGTTCGGAAGATTATGAAGACGAGAAACATACCCAGGAAAACAAAGCTCCAAGAATACAAATCTGTGAAAGACCTGTGCTCTACTATGGGACGGAAACATGGACTCCAACAGTAGCATACGCAAATATATTGAAGGTCTTTGGGCAATAGGTTCTGAGAAGGATAATTGGAGCAAAGCTAGACGAGGACCAATGGCGAATTCGATACAACCATGAGCTGTATGCATTTTTGACGAGCCGGAGGTCTCAACGTTTGTAAGACTGCGGAAGCTGCAATGGTCTGGCCATATGAATCGTATAGACGAACAACGGGTTCCCAATAAGGCTTTTTTTGGAAGAACTGAAGGTCGGAGCACAGTGCGGTAACCAAACGAACGCTGGCCCCTCAGTTGACGAGCACAGTTCATCGCTGCTTGGATTTAAAATTGGAGTACGCAGTCAATGGACCGAGATGGAATTAGCTTCTAGAATTAATAAAACTCACCAATAGGCAATTTGGAAAATAGGAAAAAGTTCAAGCTGAGGGCAATAATAGCAAGTAAAAATAACCAGACGGCATGCATCTAGCTAGTAGTGCCAATCGATGCGTCCCAGCCTGTGAGTTGGCACCTGACGACAAGCGGCAGGGACGCATGTTCGTAACCAGCTTGAGCTCTTTCCACCTTTCTTTCTAAATATAAATGCACTTTCGAGTTATTCGACAAAACAGATCTACATTTCCCCACCTATGAGTCCTCGCTGAGTTAGCTTAGCAATGGTATAAGTCACTGACAAAGTTCTAAGTCAGGATGGATAAATTGATCTACAAAAGCTCCTAGAATTAAATGTTTTGTTCGACATAGAGTAGTGTAGTCTTGGACATCTGTAGTCATACTGTAGTCGGTGTAGTCTTAAGGCCTATTTGATACCTTCATCAGAGGGTAAGCCAGATGCTAGTTACTCTCGGCACAACACAGGCAACACCTGTCTTCTGGAATATCATTTATGAAAAGGTGCTGCAAGAACTGTTGACGAACATATTTTCAGTGGGTTACGTAGCAACAACAAACACTGCCAGTTAAAATCATTTTGACTAACTCGACGGAGACCAGTGAGGAAACCGAGAAAACGCTCATCATCTCAAAACAGCTCATCGCTGCTCGGATTTTAAAATTGGAGGAAGCGGTCAATGGGTCGTGACAGTTGAATGCGCTTATTGCAGGCTGGAGTGCTGGCTGTGGTGATAAGAAAAAGAAGGAGTTGACGCTTCCTACACTTTAAATAAACTTCCGTACATGTAACGTAAAAATCATGCTTGACTACGGCACCCTAGCAAAACTTACCCGTGCAAACCTCAATGATATTAATGTCGCCTGCAAATATGACAAAAAATTGACTTATTTCGTATCTTTCCCGACGACAGATAGAAAGTAGTGTTGTTCTCCCCAACTCTACCCACATCTTCAACAAAGCTGGTGTGTTTTTTCCCATCATATTTCATGGGTGGGCAGTATGATTTCGGGCATATGGTGCAACTTTATAATTTCCTGACTTATAACTCCATCCTTTGCCAGATCTTTAAACCATATGAAATATTTGTTGAAACACAATCGGTAAAATCGGTTGCGTGACGCAACCACAAACCCGATAACACCCGTGCTAAAACTCGATCACAATGTTAATATCGTCGTCTTCCTGGCATTGTAATCCATTGCGGGCTTTTGTCTCCCTTATTGGGGTATGGTTAGTGGATTAAAACAGTCACATCCATCGGCCGTGCGATTCCAATTGGGAAATACAATTGGGCGTTTCCCCGGTCTTCGTTTCCAAGCCTTAACTGCAAATGCGTTCCTAGATGACATTTTTACAGTTTTAGAGACATTGTCCTCTACTTTATCATTGACGTCATTCTGATTTAGCTTCTTTGGGACCTGATTGCGTCTTTAATACCTTTATCTTGTTCGTTCGCGTCTCACAACAATAGCATTTTGAAACGCGCTTTATTGATTCCTACAGGAGAAAAATTTTGCAAGAAATAGTCAAAATTGATAATACCATTCTCATGTATAGGTCAAATAAACACCAACTAATCAGAGATTTCCGGCCAAATCGCGGGCCGGAAATCTCTGATTAGTTTTTTTTTTGACATTTTTGTGCAAAAATCAGACTTTTCGAGTTCCGCTTAGAAAAGATTAAACGCGACCTACGACCCTTGAGAGCCCTTGATTACAATTTTTCTGTGCCCTACCGCTTAACAGGACGAAACGAGTACTTACTTACGTACTTTCCTACAAAGAGTGTAATAATATTATATATTTTTAATTATTTTGGAAAAAAAGAGAAAAAACCAACCAAAAACCGACACAATAGTGACCTTTTAACTTATATCTGTTATACCTTTCTATCCAATTCTGGTATAACTTGATCAAAAGCGCTCTCTTATCCTCATACAATTATATCAAAAAGTACCTAACCTAAATATTTAAACTTATCTCTTTTTCTGTCAACACAAGAACACTAAAATGATAACAAAGTATTCGGACTCAAAGTACTTCGGATCTCAAGTTCCGAGGATATATTATCTTCTTACCGGTGGCCCATCTATTTATTTGATATATAATCGAAATACCGCCAGAATAAAGCACATATCGACCCACGTTGAAATAGATGAAGTTTCATTATATCCATCTGAGGTGGAACAACTGGGAAATCTAGGGGTTTTCACTCACAATTACAGATTTTGCGATATGATTTCGAATAAAGTTTAATTTGAAGATGTCGACTTTCGTTGTCTTAGCAGTTTGAGAAATTCTTCCAAAGGATGTTTTTAAAGCTATAGTGGCAACAATTTAAATCCGTATAGTGTTACAGCCGTCATACTTTTTATGGTTAGTTTGGTTTGTCATTTTATCATGAATAGGTTGACGCCTGAGCAACGTCTGCAAGTTGTCAAGGTTTATGTCGAAAATAACAGTTCTGTCCGGGAAGCTCATCGCGTAATCCGTCAATTTTATGGCCGATATAATCATCCATCAGAACAATTGATTGGATTAACTATGAATCGTGTCCGCACTGCGTTCACTCTTACTAATAATATGCATCCACCCAGATATCGACAGTGTGTAGTGAGGAAACCATAGCAGCTGTAGAGTGTAGTATCGATAAAGACCCAAGTGACCCTCGTGCCTAACAATTAAATCTCTGCCCATCGCCATGATAGAAGGTTTTACGAACGGTTCTGGGTATGCAAACTTGCAAAATCTAACTCGTGCAGCATTGCCGAACGATCACCGGCACGGGGTGCATGGACCCTAGGAACAAACTTTCGCAGATCCCGAACTTCATAAGAAACTTTTGTTTAGGGATGAGGCTCATTTCTGGTTGAAGGACTACGTCAATAAACAAAACAGCCGCATTTGGAATTATGAGAAACTACACGCGGTTGTCCAAACACCCTTACATCCCAATAAAATCACTGATTTGTGTGCTTTACAGGTCGACGAAATCATTAGTCTATATGTCTTCAAGAATGCTGCTGGAAATAACATTACAGTCTATAGTTTTCGCTATATAGCCATGACCAATGAATTTCTCGTTCCGGAATAGACTCCTGATAATGCAAGGAACCTCAACAGGTTGGCACGAGGTGCCATACATCTCTTGCAATCATCGACTCATTGACAGAAGCATTTAATGAGCGTATAATTTTTAACCTCGTTTTGGACCTGAGAACTGGCTTGTAAGATCTTGTGATTTTTAACATCGCTGGACTATTTTTTACTTGTCTAAATCGAAATCACTCCTCTATGGTGAGAAGCACGAGACGCTAGCCAATTTGCGCGTTATTAGAAGGGATACGGTTCCACTTATTGGTTAGAGTAGTCGAAAATTGGACCATTCGCTTGGAATTGCTTCGAGCTATAATATTTAAATTACGTAGAGAATTATTTTTCCAATACAAATAAGTTTCGTGGCAACCAAAACAATTCATGTGTATTTTATTTGAAACGTTTATGTCTCTAAAAAAAAACACCCGTTATTGGGATAACGTGCTTCTAATCCGTCGCATGTGCGAAGAATTTTCCTTTCGAAAACTTAATCTATCTTTTGTACTAGCACTCTGATTCTGTCTAGATAGTGCCTTGTAACAATAACCTTGATCAATGTACCTGTAATGAAAGAGTCCTCGAAGGGACACGTCTCCCCTCGTCTTTGGAGGTACTTTCTTTGGATAATTCGAAGATATAGATGTACTCTATATATCAACTGCTAGTTACGTCGTTTTGAAAATTTTGACCACATCAAATAGCTCGCAAAGTTTAAACTGAAAATGTATCTTACTTTTTGGACACAGTAGTACACTATACAAAATAATGGTTTACTCTTCGATTTATACTATAGGCGACTATGATTTCTCTCATTTATATTGGAAAAATTACCTGGTGCATTATCGTATCCTGAGCTCTAATTTAAGGAACTGAATATAATTTTATTAATAAATATTTTTACGTTTTACATTTACATCAAAATATTTTTGAAATTTGAAGGGATCACGACTGCTTCATTCATTAAATATGTACAAAAATATTTGCTAAATTCCAAAATTCATTTATTTACAATAAATATACACGTTGAAAATCAATAATAAATTTAAGTCAAATCAATAACATCAGGAAAAGTGTTCCTGATTTCATTTTGTTTATTATCAATATTATTCCTGAAACATAAATAAAAGAAGTTTTTTGGTAGATCAATTTATCCATTTTCACTTAGAACTTATAAGTGATTTATACCCTTGCTAGCTTACTCAGCGAAGACTCATGGGTGCGGAAGTTCTGATCAAATTTGTCGAATACCTCGAAAGTGAATTTAATAGTTACAAAGAAAGGTGGAAAGAGCTTAAGCTGGTTTCGAACACGCGTCCCTGCCGCTTCTCGTCCGGTGCCAACTCACAGGCTGGGATGCATCGATTGGCACTGCCAGCTAGGTGAAAGTCGTCTGGTTATTTTTACGTGTTATGATTGTTGCTCTCAGCTTGAATTTCTCCTATTTTCCAAATTGCCTTTGGTAAGCTTTATCAATTCTAGAAGTTTTTTGGTAGATCAATTTATCCATTTTAACTTAGGACGCGTGTTCGAAACCAGCTTGAGCTCTTTCCACCTTTCTTTGTAAATAATAAACAAAAGGTTTCATACATGTAGGATTCTGACTACAATTTGAATTGTTTTTGTTTTTCAATTCAACACTATAGTGCAGTTTTCACGCATGTGACCCGTCGGCTGCAGGTTCTTTTTGTAACAATTTACCAGTATAACTGGTATATAGCCTTTATCACGACAATTTTTCCAGTCGCAGTCTAGAGATTACTCTGAATAAGTGAAAGACTCTGAATTACTCTGAAAACTCATTCTTTCAAAATCAATGGTTTGCGGAATGAAAACCGAATCCAATAGAAAAATTGAAAAAAACTTTTGCATCAGTGAAAAGTATTCAATCTTCAATTTTATTAAATATAGAATATAAATCTCAGTATGAACCCCCGCTTGTACGGCACGAGGCAACCTGATTGTATTGCAATGAGGCGAGCAAACTATTCTGCATTTTCTCGCAATACCTTCCAAATTTTAAGCATGCTTAAGCGCAGTAAACTATCCTGCACCTTGTGGACTTTCACACTACTGAGCTAATCCTGTTCCATAATGTTGGAATCACGGCAAGTTAGCATGACTAGCGACGCTTCTAGAATTGCAAGGAGCAACACCACTATAATACCTCCTGTAGATCAGTCAAAGCAAATTCTTTTTTGGACGCATTGAATTTGACATAACGCTGAAAAAATTAGCATTAGTTAAGAAGGTTCAAAAGTCAACACCAACACCAAATTCGAGTTCAATACCTAGCGATGAGGCGAGTGCTAAGAAAACAACATGTGAAGTGTCAAATTTGCTTCGAAACCCTGCCATGGAGACATTTCTGTAGCTATCAGTTTACGTAGTTCTATGGAGGGATTGTGATTGGTAGAATTCAATGCATTCGAACTTTGCAACAGCCGAACGAAAAGAAGATGTAATTTAGGGTGAACAGGAAATGATAGGAAAGGAAAAATAAGTGGAAATGGAATAAGTGTAAATGATGTCAATAATCATCCGTTGCTTTGAAAATATCGAGACAGCGTAGATTCGCATTAACACCTTGCGAACAATGTTTTAATTAAATAAAATGTGATATTAAAACTAGTTTTCATACTTAAATAACTATTACTTTATTTGATTTTCAATGTTTTTTTTTATTTTAAAGTTTGTCACATATCTAAATGAAGTGCTCCATAATATTTAGACATTAAATTACTTTCACCTGATCTGCCATATTTTTACATTTTTTCACCTTGTAACAACATAATATACATTCTACACTTGCTCCCATTTACTTAGTTCATTTATATAACTATATAATGGCATTTCTATGCAGTCAAGTTAATTAAAAAAAGAGAACAACAAGCACTTTGTTTAAATGTAAATATACATACACATGTAAATAAGTGTAAGATAACAAAATCGAATACGAAGATAAAAGATTTTCTAAATAAGATTCACGATATATCAAATATAGTTGGAAGAGAAGAAATATAGATCTCTACAATATTGATTAAAAAGCAGAGCGTATGTAACGATTTTCTTAGTTCCCATTTATTCAATTGAATTTTCATGCACAAATACATTAACATCTATGCATTGCATATAAATGAACATTTAGATGAAAGGTGATTCGTTTGATGTGAACGAAGATTCAGATATGCCCTTTAACAATGTGGTCCAGAAAGATATTGGTGCAAAAGCATAAGTCCTAGTAGCATGATGATTTTATTTTGTGAATACAACAAATTTGTATGTACATTACAACGACTAGAATGCTAAAAATTACCTAGAAATAAAAGAACCATTCCATTTTTTTTTGTACATTTAATGGTGAAATGAACAAATTGTGGGGTCAGTATAATGTGGCGTTAGTGATTTTATGTTAGTATGCACACATTTGGTTAATTAGGATAATATAGAGACTTTGTAGTGCTATTAGCAACTTGAAAACACTGTTGAATACTTGTGAAGTTTATCATCGTGGCAAAAGGAAAGTTCTGTAATTTATGCCAATTTACAAACTATACACGATGAGGGGTAAAATTGTGGAAAAAAAACGATTGCAAAATGCTGTTTATCCTACATGGAAATAATATGCTGAATGTAATTTTCAAGACATATTTTCTTTTCAAAAAAATTAAGGTCGAGTATCGATTGTTGCAGAAATCTAAGGAGTTATGTATATTAACAATTGATCTTATAACAGCTTGAAATGGAACTTTGAAATTAAGCGACATTAGAGTATTCATACCAGTGACATCTATACATTACATACCAGGAATATGATCATAGCCACGCTCGGATGTGGACCACGCGTATTTCCTTGCCTCATATCACGTTCAGTAAGTGTTGAGTAATCACGGATTCTACTTGAGCCAGCTCTTAAGCGAGAATTGATTTTTTTCGGTTTAATTTGCTCACGGTTCACACCTCACTGTCTCCTAACTACGCGCTTTGTACAGGAGAGGTGGATGACGTTTTCACACAATCTTCTCTTGCAAAATTGGAGTAAGCAGCGGGGTGACCCATACACAGAGAAAATAGAGAGCTTTACCCAGAAAATACAGTCGGAGAAATGCTTAGGATGGATGACAAATGAAATCACGTTGCACCATATGTTCGGACAGTTCTGATACCTTAAACGGGCATACTGGAGCGTCAGGAGACATCGGGGGCGGCTCCCTTCGTTCTCGCTGGAGAAGGGAATCTCGTAATCTGAAGGCGCCTCTAGACGTAGGAACAGAAGGCCTAGCCCGAAGTAATGTGTTGAACGGTTCCAGGCTAGTTTCTCAGGTTTACAAGGGAGATGTTTAGTGGGTAGTCCAGAAAAATTGCACGTACGAGAGTCCCTTGTTCGGAGTCCACCAGCTTTCATCTCCCAACCAAGAAACTCTTTCTTTTCATCACATGAATTGCGGCAATGTGCGCAGTACAATATTTTTGAATAAAATGCACCAGTGATTTGAAATCTATCAAATGATTTAAAGCATTATTCTTACAAGTACTCATTTTGTCATTCGACATCATTGTCCTATTTTACATGTGAAATCATCTTTATTTTTATTGTGCGGCTGAGTTCCTGCACTAACGCATATATTCATCGTTTGGACAATGTATCACAGGCGTATATGCTTCAGTTTATTCGAAACATACGAAATGGCTAGTGAAAAATGGAGATGGACAAGTGGGGAAATTCCTCTAGAATGGACTGAAAAAACAGCTCGCGATAGAACAACCAATGAGGCTGCTACCAATTAGTGTTACTGTTAAATAAACTCATGAATTGGAAATCCATATATTTAGTGGGGTCCTACATCTTAAATCAAATCAGTTGTTCTAAACGATGATTTTCAAAATGTCCACCAGAATAACTATTTGATAGCTCTTTTTCGGGTTCGCGGTTAGCAGTTATGAGTCATGATTCGATTTCTTGACCAGATAAATGCTTATGAATGAAATAAATAAAATAATAAAAATTAAAATAAAACTATAAATTACATTCTTCAGAGTTATACAGCGTAAAAGAGCTTTTTACGCTTGTACAATGTTCAAACCGTAACATAACTTGTGAAATTCTTGCTAAGGCAATCTTCCGAATTTACATTGGTACTTCACTAAAAAAATTTTATAATTTGAATTGATAGGTTTGTGTGCTATACGTTCGAATTATATACGTGTATATTATATATTTTACACGGATAAATAGTAAACTTGTGGATAGGTAAATACTTTGCTACGACGATCCTTTCACACTTGTGTCGTACAAGCCAACACGAATAAATATATTTGTCCTCATCTTGCGCCGAAGAAGGTATCATAAACGAACAGCAAAGCCAGAATTGATTAGTTTGCACTAAAACCAAACTAAACGCTGTGACGAAATCTTTGAAAAAAGGACTTTGTTATTGTCGTACAAGAGAGAAACAAGCAGATTGCGCAATGGGTTGTACACTGCACCGCATTTTGAACACGAATTCCTGTATAATTTATTGTCATTTAAAGCATTAAAAGCCTATAAGTGGGTCAAAGTTTATGAAAAACACAAGGATCTGATATAGCTGCAAGCTTCAACTTTGCAAAAGACTCTTCGATGAGATATTAGAACTTTTATAAAATACTAATCATTGAAGTTCGTTTGAATGTTGCCGCAGGACAAAATTAAGACTTGGTGTTCCTTGTAACCCAAGCAACACCAATACTAATTACTGTTCCAAATTATTCAGAAGAGCTTGTTCCCAAAAAGAGATATTGTCAATTTTGTCGATCAACAGTTTGACGAATGTCCAGTGCGAAGTGCTACAAGCTTGCAGCGAAGAAAAAACAAATAACGTGTGCGCTGAGTGCATCTAAAATAGGATTTTGTGATTTGATTTACTTAACACTTACTTTTACAATTTATAGAAGCTTAAACAACTAAATAACTAAACATGTAGACCGATGTAGTATCTGGCTAAACGTTCCTACGAGAAAAAGGAATTTTTTTTGTTTGACTTTTGAAGAAGTTTACGCATTTTGTTTATATTGTTAAACTCAAAACATGGTTCAACGAAGCTGAGACGCTACAAGGAATGCTGCTAGTACATTGAAGGCCATTTCAAAAACTGTTCCAGTGCGTGAAGACTCGATTTGAGTGTGTTTTATATACACATTATTTACAAGAATAATTTGAACCGAATCAAGAAGAGTAATACCAATGCGGAGAAATAAACGTTGATCGGATATACTTCGGTGGTAATCGTGTATACATTTCATATTTCATTATTTTTTTTGCAAAACTTTCGTTTCAATTGTCTCAAAAGTGTTTCGTTTTCCTATTTCAAGTACTAAATATTGATAAAAAAAACATGGACCTCATTGGGAGGTACTGAGCAAGTGTCATGCATTACTGGGAAGTATGCGAAAATCCTTTCGGGCTATAAAAGATTTATTAATAATAAATAATATAATAATAAAATCAATAATAAAATTATACAATCAATAAATAAATTCAATAACTTAATATTGAATTTATTTATTGATTTTATTATTGAGCGTCTAAATTCTTCATGGAACGCTCCAAAATTTTGATAATGAGAGCCGATTCCCGCGGTTTCAGCGATGTTAAAAATCTGATCTCCATAAAAAACCTAGAAGGTACGATGTTAATAATTGAATGTTACATGATAACTTGGTTGTGATGTTAACTTGGTTGCAGTTTCGCTGAAATGCTGTGTTTCGACGGGACGGGCGCACTGCCGAAACGTGTCTGCGGACGAAACAAAGGAAGTGACAGCGAACGACGGAATGTACCAAGGACAAAAATATTAGTTGCAATCCTCTGGAAATTTATGCATCCTGCTTCAATTGGAACGAATGTGCCACTCTGTACATTGAATGCATGTGAAATTTGGTTTTAACGATGCTCCAACCGACAGATCATTTAAGGAAGATTAATGTCAGCACAAAAGACGAGCCGAGAACTAAAGATTTCGGGACAAATCGTCAGTGAAACCAGACTCGACGCGAGATGAACTTGTAGAATCATGCAGTTTCTGTTTCAATGAAACCAATGGGAATAATTGAAAAGCAAGACAATTAGGCTCCTTATGAACTTAAACCGGGAGATGTTAATACAAAATTTTGCCGTGCCGAGCAACTGATTCAAACTCAACAAATAAAGGTTTTTTTTTGCATTTTATTATGACTGGGGATGAGAAACGTATATTTTCGATTTTAGCAAAGGCTGTTATAGCCTTGATAGTATACAGCAACACGTTAGCCAAGTCGGTGGAATTGCCTGTCATCTTTCCTGACTATGACGAGTCCTGGTCCGGACAGTGGATGTCCACTCTAAAGATAAGGACAATCACAACCTACGAAGCGTTTCATTGAGCAGACAAAGTCCAGGAACGCACGACGAAATTACAAGTTACACATGTTTATCTTACTAATTATGATACGTTTTTACACAACGTGACCCAAAGCTTGCAACTTCGAAGTCCAGACGCGCAGTCAGCTTTTTAATTATTTCTCACATTTGCATTTTCCAAAATTTTATAAAAATGGAGACATTAGCCGCCCACCTCTCTCAGTTATCGCATAACCGTCGTCCGCATGTAACGTGTCGTGCAAATGTTGAAATCATGATTAATAAAACTTGTGTAAATTAAACGAAAAGGGTTTCGTTTTAGTTTTCTGCAAATTGCTCCGCTCGACACTACAACTTGCACTCTATTATGTTCAGTCTTAGGCATGGGTTGGCATCACAGACGTCAGAAGGTCTTTTCTAAATCTATTGCCACTTAATTTAGTGACAGCAACAGTAGTCACATTAACACTGGCAAAAAACTTTTAGGAAAGAAGAGAGGAATACCTACAAATTGGAAACAATGGCCAATTAAAATTCCTCTAAGTATGCTCTCTCATATGTGCAACATTGGGCTTGACAATTAATTTTGGACAGGGCTCAGTGACAAGACGAAATGGTGCTTTGAACCCAACGTGTACCTCATAGGGCTCAAGGCAAATCTTGGATCTATCTTTACAACAGACGGATAGATGCGTCTGTATATCCTGTAACAGGAATTAAAGTATTTGGTAGTGTTCAGCATCGAATATTTCCATATTTAAGGCTGTTGTACGGATCGAAAAAGCTCAGCGGAAACTTTTGAAATGATAAAGAAAGCATTTAAGGACGAATATATGGGCGAAGAGCATATAAAAGAGTTTCTCGCAATTAAAAATTATGGCCTAGGTTAAATGTGCTCTAAGTCTTACATCCGTGTTTAGATTTTCGTTTGTTTATATCATAACACTATTAATAAGTTATAAGAGATCAGAAAATTAGCAAAGAATTTCAAGTTGAATTTGTGAAAAGATTGCGGAAATATCGGTGAGGATTCTTCAATCGAATGGGAGCTACTTTAAAGAGGCTTTGAACAAAACGACAAGCTATCATATCAGCACAGAGTTATGCAACTATGATAAGTTTAGCGTTTTTCACTACTACTATGTACCATGTGGTACAAATGATTAACAAATACTTTTATACTTAAATTCAAAAAAGAATTGTGAGGAGAAAAGGGTAGCAATTGCGGATAAGCTGTGACTGATACGTACGGTCCCGACACAGATCACTGTGAATATTGTCTGTTCTGATAATCATTTCAGACAAAGATTTAGTTCAACGATGCTGTGACAATTTTTTGTACCAAAAACCATTTCAAAAACGAACTTCTTAAACTGCGTCAAGATGTGGTGACCCGATTTGAGTGTGCTGTTTTGTCGAATGGAAATTACTTAGAAGGATCATTCGAATCATGAAGAAAAATGCCAACTCGGAGTTATAAACGCAGGTCGTATATGTTTCGGGGGCCATTGTGAATACATTTATTTCTCTAGACAGCACAGAAAAAACATCTCAAGACACTTGATTCGCCACCAATGAGGTTACTACTATGGCAGTAAGAAATGAATTTGAAATCTATGCATTTGGTGAACGTTATATCATCGGCTGTTGTATGGAAGCGAAATCTCAACAAAGGAACTAACCCAACAGGAGAGTTTTAACGCCAGGCAGATACCTTTCGCTTGTAATTGTATATAGATTCATTTTTATAAAGTAATAAAAGTAGTGAGAATAAAATGTTAGTAATTTCTCATAGCCACAGGAAAAGTGATATTTTTTGTTTTTATAAGAGACTTTACCATGAGACATTTCTAACTTGTTCGGAGCACAGATTATCTGCAATATGTTGACAAGGCAACTATACCTTCTATCAAAAAAGTACCGGGAATTTGTAATTTAAAACGCCCGCGCTGAATGGATTTTGAAAGAATTCAATTAATGGATTTTTTCTAAGGTTGGAGGACTGTCATTCATTATTATGTCAAATTTGAGCGTGATCTGTCAACAAGTTTGTTTACAGGAGCTGGTTAAGTCAGTCAACCTCGTTAGTGGGTGCCGATTTTTGACATGAAAATATTGAGCAAAGAGTTGCTTTAAATTTTGTGTTACAAACGAAATTTCTGGTGCTGACGCATTGAAAATGTTGGAAAAGGCTTATGGTGATTCGATTCTATCCAAAACCCGTGCATATGACTGGTACAAAGCTTTCAAAGAGGGCCGTGAAATCGTCGAAGACATGTCCCGTTCTGGGCGACCTTCGACCTCACTAACAGAATTTAACGTCGATGTAGCGAAGGAAATTGCGGTCGAAAATCGTAATGCCAGCTTAAGAGAGATAGCCACCATCTTCAATATCTCTCACAAGTCGGTTCATACCATTTTGATTGAGCATTTGGGCATGAGACGCGTCACTGCACAGCTTGTTTCAAAAGAGCTCAATCATCTTCAAAAACAGTACCGCGAATAAGTCTCTTTGGACATCGAATGCCGACCCAATCTTCATGGAACGGATCATAACTAGTGTGGAGACGTGGGTGTATGAATTTGACACTCTCAGCAGTCAACAGGCTTCCGAATGGCGCGCTAAAAATGAGTCAACACCGAAAAAAGAACGTAAAAGTTGGTCATAAATCAAAGTGATGCTCATTGTTTTCTTCGATATTCATGGTTCACCATGAGTTCGTTGCAAAGGGTCAGAGGGTGAAAAAGGAGTTTTATTTGAGCGGACTAAGGCGTTTACGTAAACGGATTTGGAAGAAACAGCCGGTATTATGGACAAACAACTCGTGGATTTTTCACGACGATAACGCGCGTTCGCACCGAGCTACAATTGTGAACGAATACAAGGCAAAAAACTCGAAAAACACCATCGATCTATCACCGTATTCGCCTGATTTAGCTCTGTGCGACGGTTCTCTGTTCCCGAAACTAAAATTGCCCCTCCATGGAATGCGTTTCAAACAGAATTCGGCGCATGAATAGAAGGCCATCGCAGAAAGTGCTTCCAGCCATCCAGAAAGTGAAAAAAGGATGGGAAAAACGATGGCACATGTGTATAGACTCTAATGGAGAATACTTTGAAGGCGACAAAATAAATGTTGATGACTAAATATAAAATGTGAGTTTAATTTACAAATTCCCCGTACTTTTTGACAGAAGGTATGAAAACGGAAACGATCGATGGACAAACAAATTAGACTGTTTAGACTGCATTCTCTTCTCTTTAATTTGTTCGTAAAACAAACTACTATGCAAGATTGATATGAATTTCATGCATAATTTAGTATTTAAAAAAAAAAAAGAAATTCCCCGAGACGTTCTCTGTTTGCCTACCATTGCAACATATCGTTAACATATCCCAACATACATGCTTGAGGGCTCATAAATAATTGCGTAAGAGTTGGATTACTACTCGAATTATTGAGACACATTTGTTGTGATTATGTCATTTGCAGTAAGAACTGAACGCGACGATTTATATTGGTTTGGTAGTTATGATATATTATGCCTGAGACAGACGCCGTTTGAACTAGGTCTTGACGGGATAATGACGTCAACGACAGGAACGTTTAGAACTAGTTCAAACGGCGTCATGTGTCACAGACATTAGAGTCCAATGGGAGAGTACTTGATGGTTAATTAGAGTCAGCTAATGGTATATATAATGATATATTTGATGTGACGAAGTTCCGAAAAGAGATTTTGTTCATGTATATTCTGTAATAAGAGGTTGACTGTGGGAGAGAAAGTTCATATTATCTTTGTCACGAAAGGTAGAGTAGGTAAAAGGTAAAAATGTCTATAGAACTAACATAATAAGCGACGTCTAAAGGAGGATAAGTTTCCACACACAATTCAACTCAACCACTTGTAAGTAAACTATCGACGTAACTATTATCATTGCGTTTTCAACTAGCATTCTATGCGTAAGTATTAATTCGAACAAGCCATCATTTACTCGACCTAGAGACTTTCACAATTCTTGGCACTTGCTGGTTTGAATTTTTCCAATGTGTAAATGTTCAAAATTTATTAAGACATGGTAAAAGATATCAAAGAAAATTGTTGTAAAACTAGAATTAGTAGTTTACTTTTAATATTATACTTAAGATTTCAACCTATATAGTATTATATCGAAACCCCACATACATTTCGATTCAGATTAAATATAGTGTGATAATATTCGATAAATTTATTTTAGTGTGCAGCTTTTCACTTATTGAATTTATTTAAGTTGTACTCAAGAACAATACCCCATCGACGGTCATTTTAACAAACACATATTAAAGGGAATGCAATGGTATATGATCAAACACATGCAATTGTAAGTTTAAAAAGGAAATGTAAAAACAAAAAACAAACAAACATAACCATTTTCACTAGAATTAACTATAGCTCTGCTTGGATTATTAACAAAATACTGTATTTCTCATCTATGTTTTCAAAGTTTGTCATTGTATAATGTCTATCATAAGCAAGAAAAATTAAAGAAAAAACAAAAACATAAATTTTTTTTGTAAACATAACTTTCAACTAAATCACTTGCATATTAGCCCTGACGTGTTGTTTCCATCTCTTTTAAGATTAATAGCAAAAGGAATTTTTTTTCATGAATTCGACAAAGACTAGATAGGAGAAATGAACGGTTTTGATTACGTTAACAAACTAAAGATAATTGAAACGCGACGAAAAAGTGAATCTAATGATTTTCAACTCAATACAATTAGACACCATCTTTTTTGTTTGCAATTTAGATAGAAAGGAACATTTAGAATAGAACGTGTAATATCTGACCCGCAGACTAATTTACTTTTGCATTCTTTCGTTTTTTTTCTGATAATACTTTTCCATTACGAATTACATGTCGTTCGAGTCTCAATTCCTTTCATCACACTCTCTAAAGTTAAGATGATTGTGAGCTTCGTTTTGTTAAGTTTGTTTTATTTGAAAGGTTTATCCAAACTCAACATAACCTAATAAGCACTTCACTTTGCCCTTTCAATAGTGAATGGAAACTAAATTGATTCCTAGGCTAAGCAAATACTTCTGAAAAAAAAGTTGTTTTTTTCTTTTCCAAGTCTACAATTTCAATTGTTTGCGTATGTTGTGAATATTTTTTTTCTATTTAACAAATTTTCTATGTAGTCCACATACAAAAGTTTCATTCAAGCCGAATCAGCAAAAGGATGAAAATAAGTGAAACCGATTATTGAAAAAAGGATAATCAAAATTAATAATAATGGCAACCTCTCGCGTATTATTGGAGAGGTGAAACGGAAATTTCACGACGGACGACAACTTGTTAGCTTCCTAACCGATATGCAAGAAACTGATTTTCGAGACCGTCGCTTACTTGAACTTGAGCTGCTATGCTTCTTCTTGCTGCTCGATCCCGATGGATTTTGAGACTTCAATTGTGCCGCATGTGTTGCTGCTTGTTTCGCTAGCTCCTCTGCAATTCAAATAATGAGTGCGTGGTAAAGAAGCGCTCGGGATTTATGCACACAATTTATATCAGAATAAACTTACGATTAAGATCGTGTTCTGTAAAGTAGACATCCTCCCGATCAGTTTCATAATGATAAGCTTCTAGATAAGGCAGTACAGTGGAACAACGGAGTTCGTCATTTTTTAACGGTGGGAAAGGAATTGGCGGACCAGTAACCTTTGGTGCGCTTATGAACCATCTGAAAACAGAATTCAAAAAGTTCCACGTTGTGGTATTTAAGCTTGAAAATGATTAATTAAGTTGATAATCAAACGTTAGCAGACATAACTACAATTCTTAGCGGTCAATATTCAGGATTTATAAAAAATAAGGGATATATCAGGATATATACAAAAATAAATATTTCAAAACGAAGCAAAAGCTTCAGAACAATGTTTGATTCCATTAAAACTTGAAAACAGTTTTGGGGATTTCTTTATGTACCTTTAGGTGCCACACCGGGCTCGGCCCGGTTTGTTACTTGCAAGCGAAGGCAATTCATTGACCCGAAATTGTATTATTTAAACGAAAAAGGATTAATCTTGTACTTACGACTGGTGTCGAATTTGTTGTATTGTCAAGCGATTTTCGGGTTCTGACTGTAACATTCCTAAGATAAGTTCAGCTAACTTTTGGTCCAGCTCATACAGCCAATCGGGGGCCTGCCACTGGCTTTTTCCTATGTTTTCCAAGAGCCTATAAATATTGTCACCCTCGAACGGATACAATCCGGTCGTTATATTATATCTGCACAGAAACAAAACAACAAAACGGATTTGAAATAAAAGTGTTGCCCAGCACTTAGAGCAAGAAAAACTCACAAGGTCACACCACTACTCCATATATCAACTTTAAATCCTGAGAACGTCTCGTGACCATTGGCAATCTCGGGCGGTTGAAAAGCGGGCGAGCCTTGTCCCGTTGTGCAAGTGTCGTCGGCAGCGAAAGTGTCTATTTGTTCGGCCACGCCGAAATCAGAAATTTTCAAAGTGTGATCGAGCGTCAACAGGAGATTTCCAGGTTTGATGTCCTTGTGAATGACGCCGCAACTGTGCAGATATTCCAGCCCATTGATCAGTTGACGGAAGTAGCGATGCGCCTGAAATAATGGCAACTTCTTTTGGGGCGCGTGATCCAACAGTTCCTGCCAAAGAAATCTCATATCAGCACACGTCACCTCGGTCAATGAATGTACAACTCACTTGTAGACCGCCAACACAATATTCCATGATCAAATACATTTTCTGTTTCTCCTCGTTGCACAGCACGTCCAACAACTCAATCACGTTTTTATGCTTCAATTTCCGCAAAAGTTGGATTTCCCGGCGGACGTTCTGCTCACCATTTGGGATCCGGCGGAGTTTGCGTTTTGTCAAGATCTGTCGAGGGTTGGGGAAGTATTAAATAAAAGGGGATTCGATTCGAACTCAGTTACCTTCACAGCCCTGCGATTAAGAGTGTCCGAGTCCAGCACTTCCTTGACCTTCCCATACGACCCCTCGCCCAGGATATCGCCCATCACATACTTTCCGACCATTTTGCAGACCTTCCGCTTCGCCTGGTAGATGATCTCGGCGCTGTCCACTCGATTGAAGAACATGTTGGCGGGGTCCGCAGTGGCGGAAAAGTCGAGCCGCTCGATCTCGTCGTCGTCGAGCCAAGTGACGGAGCTGGGCTGGCCGTTCAGGCCGCTCTCCTCCTCCACGAGCCCATTTTCCGAGATGTGCGAATCGACATAGTACGGGTTGCTGAGCAGCAGCTCCGCCTCGCCCTCATCGTTGACATCCTCCTGCGTTGTGCGGCGATAGACATCTCGTAATCGGCCTGTGGGTTCCTCCATCACAGTGACTGTCATTTGACTCGGATCGCAGATCGCCTGACTGCTGGCGGCCCCTACACGCACCGAGTTCGCGTGACCCGAGCGCGTAATTGGGCCCCGGGCACGGTTCTGGTAGAAGCCCCGGTTTTCCTCGACTTGCGTCTTTACACGATTTGCGGCCGTCGCATTTTCGCGTTCTGGGCGCTCAAAACCGATTTCTCGCCGTTACTTTCTGACCTCCCCGCGAGCGATGTTGTCGTCACGGCGGGGCTATTGCACTTCAACTTTCCACTCCGAAATTTCAATGGTTTGTGGCTGATCGGTTTGCGAGTTTGTTAAGTAGAACTTCAAACGACTGGGATGATATTGAACGCTAAAAATAAATCACTAAATTCAACCGGTTGACTGACGGGAGAACTTTTCAGAAGGCAGCCACAACTACTTGAAGATAGGAACGATTTTGACATTGAAGGACGACAAATTGAAAGACGTCAAAATACCATAGGGCGATGATGCAGAGTATGCAGCTTGAGCTCAGTGAGCTTTTCAAAGCTCTTTAGACTTTTCGATTGGCAAACGGGGAAGTACCGAATCAATTGAAGAGAAGATGACAAGCGTTAATTTGAATATTTTGGTATAAGTTAATATTACTGAATGAAATGTAAGAAAAACAGCAGTTTATTACTTTTGAGGAGGGATGTTTGTTATTAAACCTTTCTTTTGCCTGCAGTTGAAAGTTCTGAAATCGCCTGATCATCTATGATTAATCGGACTTTTTATGTTGAGTAGGAATTACGCGAAAGGGCACTTATCAGTGCTTAAGTTTGGCGTTTTTTTGAATTGAACTACAAATTCAATCTTTGTAGTTCAATTCAGATTGTACGCGAGTTTATCCTAATACCTCAAAAGCATAATCTGCCGAGATTATTTCTGAAACCGTTAAATTTCGTTCAGTTGTCTGATTTATTTACCTTATCTATATTAACGCATAACAAGCACGAAGATAATAAGAGAGTGAAAGCGAGAGAAATATGAAAAAGATACCAGCAGAGTCCTTACTTGTAGTAAATAAGGAACGCCATCATTCTCGTCCATTGATGCAGGAACACTATCTGGTACTTCAGCGTTCATCTTGGATTTAGTTTTCACTGAGCCTAAATATACCAGAAGCAGCAGCCGCAGTAGTAGTAGTAGTAGTAGTAGTAGTAGTAGTAGTAGTAGTAGCAGCAGTAGTAGTAGTGGTAGTAGTAGTGGAAGTGGTCGAAATGCTGTTATTACACAAGGAATTCTATGGCGCGGAATTAGGTCGGAATCAGAGACGGTTTGACGTCCATACAGACCAAAAAAACTCATCAGGAGTACGTATTAAGTTTTAAAAGGTTTAAAATCTAAGTGTGGAAAAATAAGGTGGGAGATAAACAATCGTCACTTGTACAAAAAAAACTTGATGCAGTCATCCTTAAACTTATCTCAGGAAAAGTTTTCAAATTTTTCCAAATGATGTGTCTCGCCTATGGCGAGGAGGAAGTAAGTGTGCTACACTTTGTCGAACTTAGCTCATAATCATAGAAACTAGATTCGCGAGGAGGGTTCTTTGTGATATTGAAGAAAAGCTCATTCTAGAAGGCGGCTTCAAATAGAAATAAAGTGGGGTATCCCTTTAGGTATCGCTCAGGGGTCTACAAATAGTTCCAAAAATGGTGCGGAAATTTAAAGTAATGTATGTTTGGCCCAAATTTGATGCATTGAAGAATCCGATTTTCTAAGCTTTCATAAATTTTCTTCGGATTGACTCAGTGATTAAATAGAGATGACAGACTAGAATCCAATTATGTCACTGAGGAGAGTCAAAGGCAATATCGTTCGCCCTGAATGTAGAAGTTAGGTTGGAATTTTGCCAAGCTTCACAGAGATCAGGTGGTTAAGTCACTTAATATTAGTTTTGCGAGAGAACCTCCAACATCTCGACCTACAGTAAAACCAAACTGGGGTAAAACAAATTGGGTCAATAGAACTTCAAGATTTCAAAACTTAAACCCATTCAGGATAGGCAATTGTTCCTAGTAGAATAAAGTATCCTAACATCCTGGTAGAATGAAGAAATTGTATAGTAGTGACTCGGTATTTTAAATTATGGGCCGATGGGTCTAGGCTGGCGCTCTACAGGTATATGCAGGCTTGTACTCTCATGGAACTCATACTGATGGATCCTATACTAATGGAGAAATTTCGCTTTCCTGAGGATCCACGATAGCCAGATGACTTTAATATAGTTAAACAGCCAGATATTCCACTCGTAGCTGTTGATAGCGGACCTATACTATGAAAAATACAGAACGGAAAGCTCGGAAGGTCTTCATTCATATTTGGTTCCAAGGGTATTTCCATCATGGTGGAAAATGACTCGACCGATACATATTAACAAGGGAAAAGTTACGAAGCAACATCATCGCTAATGAAAGCTGGATTAAGGCATTATGCGCTTCATATTTCAAGAAACTCCTTAACCCTCCACACAGCTCCAAAATATTAGATACAACATAGATATAGACATTCCTGGAGAGCTTTCGTTCGCCCTACGAACTCTGGATGAAGTCTGTACCGCAATCAAAGACCAACAATATAATAAAGCGCCGACCATCGATGAGATCCAGTGGTGGTTATTAAATATGGAGCATCAGAAAATCATTCACAAAATCATTCAAACCACCAAAGAATTTTCCTGAAATTCAACAGCGAAACAAAACTAGTAAGGCTACAAATCAACGAGAAAGAAACACTGCTCATGACGCGGTTTTCTATTTTGAAATTCTATTCGTTGGAAGAACTGAAGGGCGGAAACCAGTGGGGAAACCGAGGAAATGCTGGTCGCACCCTGTTGACGAAGACAGTTTATCGCTACTCGGAATTCAACATTGGAGAACGCGGTTAATTGACCGAGGCAGTTAGTGGCACTTGCTGGGGGAAGCGAAGGTCTTCAGAGGGGCTGTGCTACACAGCCCCTTTGAAGAAGAAGAAGAAAAGTACCGAAAACACCTAGCTGGTACACACATTGAAGGTCACTTTCAGAAAGTCGGAAGTCGAAAGCCTTCAGAAAGGACATCACACCGAAGATGGCGCACTGCCAAAACACGTCTTTGGACGAAACGAAGAAAATGACGAGAAACGACAGAACGTTTTGAGCACAAAAAAATACTTCAGGGAGTCCTTGGAATAGCTGATCTAGATATAGCCATTGTCAGCAATCGGATCATTTGTTCATCTCCTGACAAGCAGCCTGGTTTCAGAAAAACTGTAACAGAATCGATGCCTTTCAAGGGGTCATTACAATGGTGAGAAGATTATCTGAGGTATATTGCAAAAATAGACAAATCGTCTTGCTGCTATTAACGTAATACTTAATACGTATTACTTCCATTCGGTAGTTCTTGAGCTCGAATTGCTTATTTCAAGTTTTTGTTCGATAAAAGGACCGATTAGGTACGTTCATGTGAGGGTAGACCAGATGCTAGTTACTCTCGGCACAACGCAATCATCACTATTAACACCTGTATTCTGTTACATCATTTATGAAAGATTACTGCAAGGACTGTTCACAGACGTTTTTTCAGTGGGTTACGGAGCAACACTAAACACTGCCAGCTAAAATCATTTTGATTGATCATTTCAGTCTCAACCAACTCATGAAGAGAGTGGAGACGAGTAGAGACGAGGAGTAGGAATTCCTAATCTCGAAGGGGTAGACTAATTAATATTTACCTTACGATCACTAATACCAAGGTCCTTATGCTAACAAAGGAGATGGTTTCAGTTGAAATCAACTAAATGCAGTAAGTTGGTCAGATCCTCAGGATATAAAAAGTTGTTTGCATAAATTTTTCCCTGATTTACTAAGAGATGACGAAAAGTACGCAGCGTATTCATTTGACGCATACGCCCTTTCGATCGTCTGACATTTAACTACAAACATACACAAGTTGTCGTTTGCAATGCATGTAATTCATGGTTTTGACGTTTCAAAACTGGTAATTTCAATGTGAAAGATAGTACGCGCTATGGTAGACCGCAACAATACGAAGAGTAGAAATTGCAGGAGTTATCGGATAGTGATCCAACTCAATTTCAATGGCAATTAGCAGAAGTAGTAAATTTTTCACAGGAAACAATCAGCTGGCGTATATGTGCAATGGGTCCCATACGATTTCAATGAAGGTATGATGGAAAACCGCAAAGTCACAGATGAAATCCTGTTTCGGCGCCACGAAAGGAAATCATTTTTGCATCGAATTGTGATCGGTGACAAAAAATGGATTTATTATGAAACCCGAAGCGGAAATAATCGTGATAATATCTGGCGAAGCCGGTCCTTCAACACCAACGCAATCGCTTCGGTAAGAAGACAACGCTCTGTGTCTGATGGGATCAAAGTGGTATCGTGTATTATGAACTCTTGAAGCCCGGCGAAACCGTTAATACACTAAGCTACCGTTAACACATAACAAATTTCAACGGCAGATTAATCGAAAAACTGCCAAAACGAACAATTAGACATGTGAAAGTGATTTGGTTACAAGACAACGCAACGTCGCACACTGCAAAACCAGGGAAACAAACAGTGTAATCGGTTGGATGAAACATCCTTCCTTACCCTCCATACTTCCCAGACTTGGCGCTATCTGTCTATCTCCTCTTCGCATGAATGCGGCATGTTCTCGCAGAACAGCACTTCAGAAATTTCGAGAAAGTCGACAGCTCGACGGATGGTTTGCCGCAAAAGATAAGCAGTTTTTCTGGCATGGTATTCATAAATTACTTGAAAGATGGCAAAATGTGTCAGACCACTGTCAGTCAGAACACTGTCATCCTTGTTCAATTTAGTTGGTTTAGTCAAGGGGGGCCCCAATGAAGGGGCTTCAATTTTCAAAATAATGTGTGCGATTCTTGGTTAGGTTTCAGAAAAGCAATAGACTGTATATTAACTGAAAAAACTAACAACAAGAGCTGTAAGGTGGAGGGAGAAAAGCATCCGTTGAAGTGAATGTGATCGCAGATTTCTGTTTTGAAGCTCACTGATTGCCTGCTGGAAGCTAATTACGTCTACCAGATAGTTGTAACCGAATGCCTCCTATGAAACACTTACGTTGTGTTCATGCAATTAATATAAGGAAATCCTAGAAGGTTCAAGTTACGGTGCTCATTTATTGAAAGAAAAAAGAACTTTGCTTTCTCCATAAGGACACGTTTTGTGCTGTTTTCAAATCGTAAAGAGCGCTGGTGTGACATTCGTATACCAAGGCAGTGGTAGCGTCTCGTCTTTTTAGACATGCGTGTCTTTGTTCCTTTCGGGGATTCGTCGCGTTCTTCGTACTTACGTTGTTCGCGTTGTTAACACATTCTGCTAATTTTGTTGCAGTAGTAGAACGCAATCATTCGCCATATTTATTTTTCGTTGAAATTGCGTTTCTATCGCAGTTTACTGCCGAGGACAATGTTAAGACACTTTGCATAGTTGATCAATGTGTGTTTTTATTTCGCTTCATTCAGTATCAGAGGATGATGGATGATTTTTCTTAGTAAGTCGGGCTCAGATTGACTTTGTTAGTTGATTCTTAGTCCCCTTGTAGTTGTCCGCGTTGTTCTGGGTGTCTTTAAAGATTTTGCTAAAGACTAGTACCAATATGTCCTCGTCCTAGTCTGCAACGTATACTGTCAATTTAATTGCTTTTTAAGCATGAATGTGTTGCAGTTTGAGAAGGTTGGCTCAGTCGATAGTCTTTTTGTTGTTGTCCTTTTGTATTACTGTTCTGGTGGTTAGATAGGTAGATAGATTGCAAGTGTTTTACAAACGATATGAAATACTTTTTTACTCACCAAACTTAATTTACTTAAAGTTCAAACAGAAGGTAAGTAAATGATTCAAGTATGTTTTTGTTAAAAATAATTTATTGTTTTTATTCTTGTGTAATATACATTCGTTTGTGCCGGTGTCTTTCAGGTACATGATCTTATAAATAAAATATGTACAAAAATAGACATAAATTGTGCGAAAATGTGTGGAGGACTTTAAGCTACTTTACAACAGTTTTTTTCTTCATATAAATATAAAAAAAACAATGGTTAACTTTGTGGTCCTTCAATCAGTTATATCAAGTGAAATATTATTACAATCATTCATCTAATGTAGAACCGTCATTACAATCTCTATTACATACAGTCTATTTCAAAAAATATAAGATCAAACTATTCGGAAACTGTTTGTCCACCACAAAATTACTTCCGTCTGACACCTAATTTGCTGCAAGCTAAAACTAATCCGCCATTTTAAAGGGGCTTTGTCTTTAGTCTATTTCTAACCTTGTGACCGGAACTATTTTAAATCTTACGGGCTGTGGAAAGGTATGTATTTTTTTTCGATTTTTTTAAGCCTTAACTCTTAAATTAACTTACAACCTACTTGGACTGATTGACTCTGCAAAATATTTTGATAAGTATAATTTACATAGTCCCACAAACGGGGGCTTTATAAAATGCAATCATCTTTTTTACATGCGTGCATTTTGCATGATCAAATAATTTATTTGCATGGTAATATATTTTGAAAATTTACTTTAAAAAATATAATAATAATATTATAGAACAATATTGTTTTATATTTTTTAAAGTTCATGATGTTTCATTCAATGTTCGTCTCAAACAATTTCTTCTTAAGTCGCACCAATGTGCAAGTTGATAAATATTCTAAACAATATGGTACAAAAAAAAAAAAAAACAAATATCTATTGAATAAATTAAAAAGAAATTGTCTAATCACTTTTAAATATTTTGGCAAGCAACAAAAATATTACAAATGATGAAAATACGGGCACAATACTTTGAGCATCTTGTTAGCTTAATTTAAAGTATTTTATTACAGTCTAGTGTTTAGTTTTTAATCTAGCGATTAATTTATTTTAAGATTGAGACTGTCCGTTTAACTTAAACACTTTATTCGACTTTTTTCACGGCTTGATCCTGTTTCCTTTTGTAATTTTGAACGTAGAAGTTCATAAATAATACGAAGAAGATTGATGCGTTGAGAAGCAAGAGGCTCGAAATGAATTTGGAAAATTGGCACGATGTTGAAAATAGAGCCCGTGTAGTGTGGAAAATGCAAAGGATGAACTGTGCCTGTAAATAAAGGAAAATATAACATTTAAATGGTGTATAAAATGAAAGTAAATTGAAAATCTGTGCACAAAAATCAGGAGATAAAACATTAGCGATGGAAAAACCATATTCAAACTGAAAGTCAAAAAAAAAACATATATCCCACTCAGTTAGTTCAGGAAATAATGAGTCGTTGATTTTATATGATAAATATTAAATCTGAAGAAAAATCTGAGCCTTCAATTATTGAAATACAATTCATTAGCTAAATAAACTTCCGAGCCGCAATACTGCTGCGAAAATCTCTGGGCATCGAAGAATAGTCATAATGCACGTCAAATAAGAAAACGACCAAGCAACCAACCAAATGGCTGACAAATGTCAAAATTTGATAGTTGGTATTATTTTGCAGAAAATTATCAAATGCGTAATAACTATAATGTATTTATTAACTCTTCTAACAATTCTCTAATATAAAATTCCTTCTTTCAAAATTTATTGTTTGTTGCTTGGGTTCACCGGGCCTTGCTTTTTTGTTGCCGAGGATGCTTTTCGGCTGTATTCAGCCATCTGAGAATGAAGAATATCAGCCATCTGAGAAGACCTCATTCTGACGTCCTAAATTCTAAGGACCTGAAGTTGGCTCTGTATGCAGCAATGCGTCCTCGACAACAGAAAGGCAACTCCCCCTCCAACTGACCAACCAAAAATTCGCTACTACATTAGACTATTTGCATTTTGAGTTTAGCTCGAAGAGGATTTGAATAGAATATTTTTACTGATCAGCTGATCAAATGTCATTTATCAATGACAAATCCCGTTATTACTCACTTAGCTGCATGAATTTTCACAAATCAAGATTTTTTTTTGTGAGTCGGATTTCAGAACAATTGATTAAAGGAGCAACGAGATGCTGATCGATTTTTCACCAAACTTGGGAAACCTGGCTGAAACATTTGCTATGCTCAATACGCCTTATAGTGGATATTTTTGGTGTTGGTGTTTGGTGGCTGTTCTTGGTGAAAACTGTTGAAAACTGAAAATTGCTCATTGAAAATAATGATCGGCATGGGTGGATCATGGTTGGGTCCTCGCATCGGTGAGGATAATATCAACAGACTAAGAGCATATGAATCAAAATGATATTTCACCTTCAGCAAGCTTTCCAAAATGTCTGGGATATTGGTTGGATTGAGTGGGAAGGTATTGACCGCAAATTGATTAGACGTTGCAACGAAGTCCGATATTACGTGAAGATCTAATGTCAGAAATTGCTTGAACGTCCAGAAGAAGTTATAAACTTCTTGCTAAGAGTCTCAGGTGAAGTATTGTGGTCAATAATTGTGTCGTCAGTACGAGTGTTCCGACAAAATTGAGGGAACAAGTAAACAGTTCCACAATTTCTGTGCTCAACACAAGTAAGAAAGGGATATAATTAAGCTAAAATGAGGGTTCCTATCTATGCGTATTTCTATCCTTGAGATATTTATAAATACATTCTATATTTACACGGCAAATGTTACCGCTTAAGTTGATAATTTACTAGGGTGGTTCAATAAGTATCCGTGTTTGACAACAGAGGGTGTTCCTATGGTATTACCATCGTGTGCTCCCATCTATTATACGAATAGGCAAATTTCATTTCAGACTGATTGAAAGGTTACATTGAATTTGGCAGCCATTCGAGTTGTGTTTTGTGATTATCGTGGAGATGGAAAAAAAAGCGGTATCTTGCGGTAATTCGCGTTTTGTTTTTGGACGGAAAAAATGCGAGAAAATAAAACCAAAATTAGATATTGTTTATGGGGACACTTCGCCACCTATGACCACAGTTATATATTGGTTGAACGAATTGAAACGTGCGAGAACATCCGTTTTGATGAGGAGCGACCCGGCCGCCCGGCAGACGAGGTTACCGAGGAAATAATTCAAAAAGGCTACGGCGTGATTCTCGCTGATCGACGAGCCTGCGAAGTTCGAAAGGTGGCAAAGGCAGTGTGTGTCCGGAATGGCAATTAATATATTAAATGATAGGTTGGCGGTGAAAAAATTGTTGGCCCGATGAGTTTCGCGATTGATGGACAACACTTGGACAACAAGTGAGTGAGCTGTTGTGTTTGGTTTAATTTTAACGAGATCCGAAGAAATTTTTGAGTCGAGTTTTCACCGTTGATGAAACCTGGATTTATCAATCTACACCAAAATCTAAGCAACAATCAAAACAATGGATTTCATTCGGTGAAACTGCTCCAAAGAAGCCGAAGAAAGGTGTGAAAGGTCATGGAGACGTTTTTTTTGGGACGAAAATTGCATCATCCTCATCGATTTATTAGAAAAAGGAAGAATGATCACTGGAAAATTCTACGTTGAGTTATTGGATCACTTCGAGAAAAAATTTAAGGATAAACGGCCGCGTTTGAAGGGAAAGAAGTTGCTGTTTCACCATGATAACGCACCTGCACATTCATCCGGAGTTGTTGCCGCCAAACTGCATGAATTGCGTTAGGAATTACTCCCCCACCCTTTATATGCATCCGATCTGGCTTCCTGCGCCTTTTCCTTGCTCCTTAACATGAAGTCGCGGGGGGAAAAATAGCCCAAATGGGGCATTCGTCGCCGTGTCAGAAACGGATTTTGGAGAGTTTGACAAGTTTTATTCAACAATTTTCAAAATTGCATTAGAAAGAAAGAAAGTAAGAAAAAAAGGGAAAGAAAGAAAGTTTCAATAGATTTCGAAAGAATGCGTTTGTGCTGATCACCCCTTTTGATCGCCCTTTGTAGGTCAATGAATAGTAACCGAGAATATGGAAAACAAATCTCAAAGATATTCAATGATAACAAACAAAGAGATAAATACTGAATATAATGGAAACCTTTTTCATATATCAATCAATTAATGCTTTTGATGAAAATGAATGCTGAAAATAACAAAATAACAAACAAAACGGTTAAACTGTCAGTGACGAAATTTAATGGCTTTATATTTAAGCTGATAAGGAGCTAATAAAGCCATCCTTTTTGAAAGCAAAGGCAGCATGCCTTTTAAAGTAATGAAAAAAATTATGCTCGACTACGATGGATAAAAGTTGAAAGGAAAAATAAAGACAACTATGGGAATTATAAGGTCCTTAAATACTCATATTGCTTTAAAAATACCAGGCATTATCAACGGCTTGATCAGACTTTGGTGAACATAATCCAACTGTTAAAAGTCTTTCGAAAGAAACAAGAGAAGTTTCTTGAATGTTTAAAATTTCAAATTTTCAATTTTAGAATATTCATAAAAAGAGTGCGGATCGAATTTGTTGAAAAAGCAGAGAAGGGACCTTAAATAAAACCAACCAAGGAAAAGTAGTTTAATTTACCAGGATATCTAAGCATAGCCATGATCCTTAGCCTAACTTCGGACCATGGTCCCATTCCCCAGGAAACTTTTAAAGTTTCAATTTAAACCTGAGTTAGAATTTACAAAATCATTACCAAAACGTTTAATGATTTTGGAATTTTTATATCCTAATCAAATAATGTTATTTTTAAATAAACTTAATTTTTATCTTATATTGTATTTCGTGATTAGCGGGTAGTACCGTGATTTTTTTGGAAAAAATAATTTCACGTGAGCTTATCTAGCTCATATCTAGCTCCTTTTGAAGGGTTAAAAATATAAAATTAATAAATAATATCGACGTATTACCTCTAGAGATAAACTGAGTTGAATATGCGACTGATGGACCAGATCCAGGATAATGTTACACACATGTTGTGATATGGGTCAAGTGAAGAAAAATTACATGTGGTATTATATCTTGGTCTCTTAGTTCTAAGTTGTTCTGCGGTTTATTTAGAGGTTCATTTAATATTTAGAGTGTTTAAAATTATTAATTAAAAAAAAATTTTTTAAGTTTAAAATTTCAGCATTTTGAGAGTCTTAAGCCACGCTCCTAATTTGAAGGATTCAAATTCATTATCTATTAATTGAACTCCTTTTGTTTGGCTAAGTGGCATATAATGGGCACTAAAGATAAATTTGGGCCTTCTGGGGGCAAAATTTAGCAACAATATAATTTTTATTTTAATAATTATTCTGAACCGATCTACGTTCAAATTTTATAGTTTATGTTTTTCATGCTATTTGATTTTCGTGATATAATTGCGTTCATTACGCCATGCTTTGTAAATAAAATTTAAATATTTTTGTTTGTATGGCTTTTGGAGGTGAGGAATTTTCAAAAATACTGGCAGCACTTGGCACCATCATGAAACCTAGCCCACTCATCATAGCCAATCTTTCGATCAATATTATCATGTCTTCGTCTCATCGTTGTTTGTGCTATGATCTTGTAGCGTTCCCCCCAAGATACTCACCTTAAACTATGTGTTATTGCACTTCATCGATTGCATTCTGTGTGTATAGTTTATATGTACACTCGTAAACTAACTTGTAGATAGTTTTATCTAGATACTAATACGCTTTACAAACATTCGACGGTGGCTGTTACACTGGCATGCATTATTATGAAATCAAAAGTTCAAATTTTGCGTTTGCCAAGCGTTACCGGTTTTTCATTTTTTCTCTCTTCAGATTGCAATTTTCAGTTAGGATGTTAAGACTACACGATAGGATATAGAGTCCGCTGAAATACGAGTATGGTGACTTTTCCATCGGTACTGGTTTGTAATGTTGTTCTATTCCCAGTTAAAATATTGCGGAATTTGTAAGTTGTAAATGTAAGCGAGTACAGAAAACGTATTCAAGTACGCTTACATATGAACGATTATACTGTCATCTGTTTAATAGTTGGAAGGTGGAAAACGTTAATCGCGAGAAATCTAGGTCAAACAAATATATTTCAAGAAAATAGTTTTGCACATATGATTGTGAATAAAATTCATTTTCTAAGAAAATTTTGAGCGGGAATATGAGTTGGGGAAAATGAAGTTAGCGCCAGAAATGAATGTTAAATATTTTTATCCTATAATCAACATGTTTGCAATTGAAGTTTGAATTTTAATTGTTTTTGCCATGTCCATCTGGTCATCCGACTTCCAGCTTTCCCTGACAATCAATGCTTTTTCGTAAATGATATCCTTTTAAGACTTTAATTTCGGTTAAGGACTAACGAGTAAATTTTTTTCAATTATATTTTGTAGCTAAGCACGGGAAAGGATGTCAGGATATCAGCCGAACTGAGAACATTGCAAAGAATTTGTCAGTTGAACCTACCCCTAAGCTCAGCCGTTATCAAAAAATCATAGTCTGGAATGATTACAAAAATTTCATTTAAACAGGTCTCACAAGCCGTCATCTCTAACCCGTCTCCATATTGGGGGCTATTTTAATCCGGCAAAAGTGGAAAATGGAACCCTCAATAAGGAGACGCCTGTGAAGACAATGATAATGACAAAGACAATGGCAATAGCGACAGAGAGCCTGCGCCCTGACATATGCATCGAATGTGACAACGAATGTCTTTAAGGGTCTCGCTGAATTCTATGAATCTAGCAGAATTCTTTTTAACAGTCTGCTAGGTGCGAGAGTTTGATATTCCAGAATACACTTTCAATCGAATTTATTTAAGAAAAGTCGCAAATTAAGGATCATTAGGTATTCAATTTGAGACTAGAAGTTTGGTTTACTCTACGTCAGATGTGAAGTCACATTCGAGGTGTGATACAAAAAACATAAAACTCGGAGTTAAACTTTTATTTATTTTGCAATTCTCTATAAAAGTCAAACCATTCTGACATCCCCAAAGAAGTTAAACCATTTAGTTCATTTTATCACGTATATCCGAGTGCATTACGAAAAAACGTGTACTTGTATTCCTCAAAGTATTTCTACGGTGACCATAACGTCGCTGTTTGCTTCAAAATTATTAGACCTTAGCCACACCTTTAGCTAGGGAAAGAACAAAGTCACTGGGGTGAGCCTCAAAATTTATGGTGGGTGTGAACTCACTTTCCGTATCCTAGGTATCACGTTTTCGGCTTTGTATGCTAGGTCGTAATTTTGGTGAAACAACACTGCAATTTACTGCAGTAAGTTTCTTTTCTTCAAAATTTTTTTCTTGATAATTCTCCACCTTGGAGTTATATTTTCTAGTTACCTCTTCTTGACTTGGTCTTCGAAATAACAAACAAAATAGCAGACTATAATAATGGCTCCATTTTTAAGGCAAGGCAATATCAAAATTTCCTGTAGCTTCCCAAAAAAAAAAAAAAACAGACATAATAAAAGCTTGGAATATGTTCGCGGCAGTGAATTTTTTTATTTTTCACGTTGAAGATGGTTTTTTTGTGTGTTAAGATTAAAGGGAATCACATTCATAGTTATAAATCATCTTCATAATTTGTTCGAGTTTACTTGACAGTTTTCAAGTTTTTTTTGGGTGCGTTAACTTGTGTGGCTTCTTTTATACGATGTCTCATATTGTGGATACCGCACGTGTTGACACCTTGGCTATGGAAATTTCATCTTTAAGGATCATCTGAAAGATATCAGATGAGTTCTCTTTGACCACAAATAAATACCCGATGGAAATTCTTCGATCACCTGATCCCAGATGTTTTTTCCATGTCCGATCCGTTCTTCACGATGCGTCTTAATTGTGGCCGTTTGAACCCTCTGAATATCTCTAAACTCTAAACTCAGCTTGCTCCTTTAAAGCATAATATGCACAAGGGTCGACCAGTATTTTCAACTAAAGCGAAGTCCATACAGAGCTTCGGAGAGCATACAGAGGAAACACTTCGAACAAACTCCCAATCTAATGGTATTCGGTAATTTCCAGATGCATTGATAGTTCCAGATGCATTGATATTTGCCGGCAAAACTTGTTGGAGGTTGGACATAATGAGTCAGATGCGGAGAGATATGTATGACTATTCTCTAAATTTTGTATTCACGGATAGGTGACATGGATATGTCACAGCTCAAGGCTAGCTCTCGCGATTTCTTTACCACGAAGGTAGATAAAATTTTCAAGCTCTCCATCTTGCAAAGCTCGCTTTGATTTCTACCCAGGTTGGACGTTCTTTGTTTTTGTGATGCTCCTCTGCAGCGTGTGCGCTTTCAGTAGTTACATTTTTTTATGTATACCAGTAAAAAATCGCAAAAGATTGCTGAGAAAATTTTGATGCTTTCACGGTATAATCACAGCGTAAGTTCATTTAGCGGTAAGACTTGTAACTTTCGAACATCTTGGAAAAACTCCCGATCTAACGGTATTTGACACAAAAAGGTGTAAATATATTTGAATTTGTAAATTGTCTTAACTCTCTCGAAGCCTTAAATAATAGTCCTGGAATAAATCTGCTTTTGCTTTTCTATCTTTCTCAGAGAGAAGATGTCCAAGAGTATTAGCACTGTATCTAGCTACGTCGTGGTCCTGAAATTGCTTTGTTTACTACGTGTTGGGATCTCTGCAGAACTCTATTAATGGAATTAAGCTACTTTACGCTGCACTGAGTGGATTGAATGTATTTTTACAAAGACTTGGGATAACTTGTCTGCATATATTGTTGACTTTTTGATGATAGTGCACGATATTAGTTGCTGGCACCTTCTCCCTTAATTAAAATTTAGTGTCATTAGGATTAAGGTTTAACTAGGACCTGTTTTTTTTCAGTCCCAGACATCGTCTCCGATATAATGTCATGTCTGTATAACCAACTAAATGGAAGGAACATAAAAGTCTAGCAGTTCTAAATTCCAAGAGGATGTTCAAATATTTATTATCGAAGGATAGAAGCAATTATTGATTTGAGCCCCTAACGTGAAACTAACAGTGACTTGGATGCAGATATTGCCGAAGGAAGGAGCAACAATGGAAATTGTAAAATTTTAACTAAATATTCAACGATCTTCTATAGATCAACTATCTATGAATGGAAAAGTATAACTTTTTAAGGTGAATTAAATTTTTTTTCTTCTTTTGTGACCACGTATTTGAAACCAATAATTTGTTGTACTGAACTGGTTGCAATACTTGAAAAACTATGCACGGAAAAGGAAATGACAACGATATATGAAACTGTTTCCGTAATTTCCTTCTAAAACAAAAGATTGATTATCTGGGCGAGTTCTTGTGTTTTCAGATATAGAACAACGCGTTCAATTACGAGAAAAACAAAGTTAAAATTTTTGGTAGAAACTATCTTTCGTTTGCAAGCCGAAACAATCTAGAAGAATTATGAAAGCTGTTCGAAAATTTGTTAAACAAAAAATACTTGAAGGAAGTCACTAAGTAGAAAGTCTTAAAAATCCATAAATGAAGTCAAATCCACATCAGACGAGCTGTTAGGCTTCTTCCAATCGTTTCGAGTTTTTGGAAATATTGAAGGAAATTAATGCAAAATACTGAATTCAATTGTTGCATGCACAGGATCATTTATTGAAGTTTAATGTCTAGTTCAACAAACCCCAATTGCTGCAACGACATTACTTCGTCAGCCTACACAATGATATATTGATGGACACTTTGCAAGAAGTAGTTTTTGTTTACACTAGTTCATTATTTCTACTAGTTTTTTGTTTTCAACGATAATGAAACATATCTGCATGTAAGTTAACACTTCGGGACGTGAAAGTCAACAAAGATCACTGTCGAGCATTTTTGATCCATAGATCCATAGATACAAACATGAGATGGATCGCTAATGGGTAAACGCTTGGTACAGCTCGAATGCTGTAATAATCCAAATGTGATGTAAGACGTGGTGGTAATGTACGAGTATCTACAGACATATCTCATGCATGCGGTACATTACAGGTTGTTTGTTGTAAGTTGATGTAGGTCGTGGATATTGAAATGAAATTGGTTCAGTTTCAGTATGATGATTAATGTTAGAGAACGAGTAATGGTTGGTTTACGTTTAAGAACTAATTGATGTATTCTCCTTATCTTTTCGTTGTTTTTGGTTTTTTCAAAGAAAACTCTATTGTTTTGTTTCGTTCTATTGCGCGAGTAAGTTGCTCCTTTCGTCATTGTCACTAGTTCTTAATCTGAGAGATTTTTAATCTGGGCTAGCTTATTAATCGGAATCCTTTTCGACCAGGAAATGTGGTCAATTAGGAAATCTTGAAAGAATTTTGCATTTCTACATTAATGGAGCATTTTTATCTTCGAGTATATACTTTATGCTACATTTGAGCGCAAAAAATTCTTATTATTCAGGGGGAGCGGAAAGCAATGTCCTTTTTACGCATGCTAACATTTAGTTATTTTTCAGCTCATTGTATGTTTTGAAGGCGTGCCATAGTCATTTTAAGATTATTGTGTCTTATTCAATTCAATTATTCTTATTCATTTTAATACCTGAGTATTAAACTTTTTTTTGCAGTTTTAGGGGAAATGGCCAGCCAAATACCGGAATGTTTTTGACGGTTTGGATCATTGGAAACAAAAAGTATGACCTACATGATAATCGAAAAGAAAAGAGTAGTAGTGTGTCCAATGGATTTTTCCGGAAATTGTTAACTTTGGAGGGTTGAAACCTGGAAAAATTGTTTATACAGACTTATATTACAAACAAGTGGCCTACGTCAGACAATCTTTAATCGGAAAATATCCGGCGATCGTCAACAAAAAGGACTTATTGTACAACACGATAATGCAAGACAACGATTTGCAAGGCAAACACTGGAAACAATTAATAAATTGGGATGGAAAGTACTGCTTCACCCACAATCCTTGCCCGATACCCTCCTCGAAACGCGTTTCCATTTATCTGGTTTCTATAAATTCTATTATTCTACTCTTCCTGGCAAAAATATTAAAATTCAGACGATGACTAAAATGCCATCTCGAAATATTGAGGTGCCATTGAAAAATCGTAAAAACTTATTGATTTTTAACCGATCAGGGATTAAAAATTTGTGCACTGAAGGGAAGGTTGTTGTTAGCGAAGAAGATTATATTATCGATTACAAATGATTAATAATTAAAAATTTGTTCGTTTCAATTTAATGGCAGAGAGCCACCTGACTTTTCGGCCCCCAAAATAAAATAAATTTTATGTATCTTTTATGTAAAACTAAATTTAATATTCCACGAACAAGAAAGAATACTTTAACTAGATATTATTTTTCTCAAGTTTTCTCATTAACTAAACAAATTTTTTCACAGTTTTTCAACAAGTAAAAACTCTTGATTTACAATGTAAAGTTTCACGGTAGGTATGAAGGAAATTTGTACAAAATTCAGTTAAGGATGACGACAATAGTTCAAGACGCTTGTTGTTATCATTTGCATCAGATGCCGTATTTATACATATGATACCCGTAATTACGTAGATATAAACTTGCAGCCATTGAACGTGAACCTAATTAATTAGTAGTAATAGTTGGGGGTAATTTATGTAAATTGGCTGTTTTCACGCATATTAATATAACTCCGAGCACGTGATATCACGTCCTTTGAATATTTTTTCTTATGTTTACACTAAACGTAATTTATTCTGGTAATTTCCGATGATTTTATGACCCAGACGTACTATTTAATATTTACAAGTAATTATTTTGTTTATTTTAATGATTCCGTATTTGATTTGGACTTGTACTTGGACAAAGACTTGTTTAGATGTATGCCTTGCAAGGAAGAGCTCTAAAAAATGATAGATTTTGTGATACGAATATGATCACCATTTCTTTCCTTCCTCTAATCTGAACTATGAAAGTGATTTACATAGATCTTACAGAATAGAACCTGTTAATCATTAAAGTCAACCATATGATTAGCTGCAGTTAGTATATCTGAAATCTATTTACAATCATTTGTCAGAATTTATTCAGTTGACTGACTAGACGAAACTAAGGATGTTCGTTGATTGAAACAATCGTACGATATTTAGTACGATATTTAATACGCCGGTGCTAACTTATATTGAAAAGATCTTAAAAAATTCGATTGACAATTGTTTATGTTATATAAATTAAATTGAATTGAATTGATAAATTAAATTGAATATATAAAATTCTTGCCTCCACGCAGTTAGCAATGAGTTTGTAAAGTGCATATGAGAAATTCACGAGACAAAGATAGAGCCTAAAGTCATTATTTTATCATATTTCAACAGCTGGCTTTGCTCTGATTCAGGGCTTAAACGAGGATATGACCCTGTTACACCCTGATCCTGACTCTGTGACATAAATAATTCGAAAATACTCCTAAGAGCTTAAATTTTTTTTCACCTGATTTTGTGATCCACATGTTGATAAAATGTTGTCTATAAAATCAGTTTAAAAAAATGAAATTAAAATTAAAAAACATGCAGGAAAGAAATGATAGAATGTAGATCAGATTTTCATTTGGAAAACATTGAAATTTCGTAATGTAAAACCTGTAATATCCAGATACCAATATTTATATATTAGATTATCATTTTATGATTTAATCATAATAATACGATGGTGGAGAACTTTGAACTGTCTGAAAGTTTGCATAAAACAGTGAGATTTAAAAATAAATCGAAGAACGAAATTTAAGTTTTTGAACGAATTTTATTATTATTTCTTTATGAAGACAAACACTGACCTTCCGAGTGAAGAGTTTCCTTTGATAACGTCGGCCTTCGCTTTTTTTTGCAGATTAAGATTGTGCCATAAGTAATATGTTGCCAGAATAGTTTAAACAGTAGTTTAAAGTTTAAACACCAAGATAGCAACGTTTTATGGTTATGTGACAGTTTATGGTTATTAAAACTGAAGGACCAAACGAAAGAACTATGTTTTTCTTCTTAAGCAGTATTTTTAAAAAGTGAAGGTTTAGTAGCTATAGTTTCTAGTTTTCAGAAAAAATATGGCCGCAATAGTGGGTTCAATTCGTCAATCGTGATAATAGAGTAATTCATAAATTTCGGGAGAGTAAATCAATTGATGATCTCTGACATATTGGCTATCATTCAACAAGTAGTTCGAGACAAAATAAGGAAGTGAATCGGAACACGTACGAATCGCTCAACGTACAGGAACACCAATTACACGTCGCAGTCAACAATTGGACATTTCGAGAAGTTCTCTTCAGCGTATTCTATCGAAATATCTGCATTCACGCATACAAACCACAGTAAACTCAACAATTGGAGTCTATTGACCACGCAACCAGTTCGCTGAAAGGATGATGGAGCAAAACAATAATTAGATGCTGATTTTTCAAGCAAATTTATCTTCAGCGACAGAGCTAATTTTCATCTTGATCATTTCGTTAATCGGCAAAATTGTCGAATTTTTGATTCAGATTCACGAGCGATTGTCGAGGTCAATATACATCCTCACCGAGTTACTTCTTCTTAGGTGTTTGCAGCTGGGAGCATCAACGGACTATTATTTATCATAATTGCGGCTGGTTAGTCAATGACTGTTCATACTTTTCGCCATGGCGATATGATAATGCGTTATATTGTACATAAATGCATGTGCACTACATGTGGTTGCAGAAAGATCGTGCAACATCCAATGCAGCGAGAGGAACAATGCAATTGTCGTTTCGTTCATTCCTTGGTCGTGGAATTTTCTTTTTGGCGATGTGAATTGACCAGCCAGTTCTAACGATTCAACACCGTTGGCCTTTATCCTTTGGAGTTTTTGGAAGTATAAGGATTATGCCAAAATCCATCGACCAACCAAAAACAAGAATTGCGTACTATTTTAAGGAAATTCAACAGCACCAGTGCCAAATTGTCACGACAAAATAGTGCAGATATGTCAGCAAAGCCGTGAAGACCAAATGCCTATTCGACCTTGTTTCATCAGTAGCCTCATTGTATCTATGCAAAACCAAAAATTAAGCTATTAGCTGTGTTTTATATCAATATATGACTTCTTGCATTAATTACGATACATGCTTTTGATGACTAAAGTGATGAACAAACTCTGGAATAAATTTAAAAAAATTCTTACGAATTTCCACGTTGAGTAGGCTATCCACGGATATCCTAGGGAATAAAATAAGATTCATAGCTTAGGGAATATGGTTCATAGCTTAGTATTCTGTCCATTAGAAAATGACAATCAAATTATCTGATACTGATTCTTTCCAAACATTTATTCACAACACTTCATTCCTTTTAGGCTATTATTATTCACAATAAGAAAGCATTGTGATGCATATCGTCGCTAATTTTAACACGATTTGTAATTTAATCATTGATAGAAGCGCATACATAAGTTGAAGGAATAATGATGTATGATGATCCATCTCATTAACGTGATGAGATCACTTCACTGAGAGAAATCAAAGTCATCGGCTATAATAGCAGGCATGCAAAACGACAGTTTTGATCCTTATTAAATTTATTTTCTAGCAAAATTTCCAAAAACAGGCCAATTTATCAACTTTACCATTTTTCAAAATTCTCAGAAATCTATCCAACAAATGATGGCTTTTCTCTTGGTTAATTGTTTCTACAGTGGTCATTGCTACAACAAAATATAGCCACTAAGAAGCACTAACTTCCTTGGAAGGGCTTCATAAAAAAAGTGGATGCGGATACCCCATGAAGCAAATAAAACGAGCTTTGTAAGATAGAGAGCTTGAAAATCAAACAAATTAAACGACGTAGGTGAGTGAAAAGATTGTGATGGCTAGCTTTCTGTGCTTAAATCCATGCGAGAATATTTTTTTCCGTATAGTATATTTGAATGATTATGACTATGAACAAGAAATTTAAGAAAATGAACATTCCCCGCATCTTTGTCTTCATGTCTTCAAATAAATTTTGCTTACAAATACCAACGCAACTGTAAATTAGGGTCGAATAAAGTTTGTTCGATCAAGGAGTTGGATCAATCTGTTATCACTTGTTAGTGTTTACGTGGTCACATTGTCCTTTTCAACCTCGCCTATACTTTTTTTCGTAGAAAGAAGTATATTGGGGGCCAGATCTATGACCTGGAAGAGGTGAATGAGCAGTTTAAAGCAAGCGTCTTGGCTGGTAGCCATTAAAAATTCAGCTTTGATGCAGGATTATTTGATTTAGCTTTTTAGATGGCAAATTACCCCAGAGTTCTAATCAATAGCTTTACACAGTCTTTTGAATTCGGTTCTCATACTAAGATCGAATAATAGACGCTTGAAAAATACTTCACCAAAATAACTCTTTCAAAAAAAAAGACGCCTTATCATTTGCCGCAAAATTTGAAATGTTTCTTTTTCTTGAGCCTTGATTACACAGTCCTGATCCGAGCCATTGATTGTATTTTCGTTTCAAGTTGGACCAACCAAATAAACTGCTCAGCTTACTAGTTCTCAACTCGTCTGGGATGCCAAAAAGTCTCTTTATATTATCTTTATATCTCTTTATATATAATGTGGTGGAATCATAAACAATTGATCCAGTTTGATTATGAATATATGATGATTTGCTAAATGGTATTTGATCACCTCTAGATCTTGACTTTGTGACGTTCATATTTGCAAATACTCTACCAGATGTAATCTCGTCGGCATAATACATAACTGCGGACTTCGGGGGAGGACTGTATGAAACCACATTGACTTTTATCGAATGTTTTTGAGAATATGTAGCAGAATTTGTTTTTTTTCATTTATTTGGTGACGAAATTCTTTTTATTTAGACAATATCAAGATAAAATCTGTGCAAGATTATCAAATTATTTTTAACTATTTCTTTTATAGTTATTATTTTTATTCCCATCATTACTGTTTCATATCAAATGCTGATTTGATTTAAAATTCGACTTTTATTAATTTTTTATTTCGACAATGATTTTCAAATTTACTGATTACTTTGAATTTATTTTATTGCCAAACATAGCCTTGTATGATTAAAAAACTAAAAACCTAAGAAACTAAAAAGAACATTGAGTTTCATTAATTTTGTGTGCAACAGCTTGTTCTTTCAATTCCCCTTGAATGAAATAATACCTAACGAAACTGTTCGTACCGCAATATTTACTACGAATTTCAAAATTCAAATTCTAAAACTGGTAAATCAAACTGATTTCAAAAATTCATTATTTAATATCTTTTACATGAAATTTAACTAGTACTTTCCCAAATTTCAACAATTCATACACTTCTTATTGTCACAAAATTTAAGGTTAAACTAAGGCACGTACCATCAACAAACCAGTGAATCTCCCATAAATTAGCCTCTTGGACTTATTAATCACTCTACAGTACCCTTTTAGCTTGGTTGTGGTTGTATAGAGTGTATTTGTAAAGGCTAGAGCCTGTTATATAGATTATGTATGTCTACACTTCGTAGTAGCCTAGAGCAAAAGACTAAGTGACATTCTCTTATGCACGCTAGATTAAATTGGATTTACCAACCAGTCGAAAAATCTTCATTATGAAAGCAAGGCGGAAATTTCGTATTTTAAACCAAATAAATTTCACTTTTTGAACAATTTAAATATTTATTTGCGCCCCAATGTGACATCAAGCCTGTACTTTGCGTTGTGATACAAAAGATTTAAGCGAGTAACTTGATTCACTAATTCAATCAATTATTCAAAGTAAATGTATATCAAGGCGGGATTTTCATTAAAAGCTTATAATCTTAGTATGGGATGTTTTTAAGGTTGTTTCTGTGTTGAAAAACAATACCCCAGTTTATAAGTATGGAAAATTATTTTCCTACGTCAACATTAGTGACTTTATTTACAATATAACATTGTCTTCTTCAACATTAAAGTTCTGCTGATTACTCTGGTTATACGCGTATAAAGTATATTTTTTTTCATAAAATAATTAGACTTAATTAGATTGTAACCACAATATGGGTTTTATGTAATCAATTAGTGGAATTATTTAAATATAAAAATGAATTGATACCCATAAAATTATCATGAAATTTATAAACCGTGTATTAGATGGCGTAAGACAATGTCGGGCCAACAAATATATGAGTTTCTGCTCGTTTTCTATGTAAAACTTCAGTTTTATAGTTTCAAACGTTACGAGTGAAGCCTTTACTCATCGGAGAAGGAGAAAATAATGTTTGTAAACAACAGTCATGTGCAAGAGGTTAGGCATTATTTTATACAATTTTTAAATCGGTGACTAAGGATTTTGTTGTGGTGTCATGATTGTATGGCCTTACCTGAAACATAAGAACAAGATATAGAAACCAAATGAATATATTAAGGTACAAGGGTTCTTTTTTTTTTGATCGTTTACTTGTGAGTTGAAAACGTTGATTGCTTTGTCTGAGATCGTATTAAGAGTATCTATATCTTCGTTATAAACTAAGATATCAAGGTATTTTAACATTTTAACTTCCACCTTAAACACCTACAAAATCTGAACTGGATAATAGAAAAACGGAAAAGAAAGTAGGAAAGTAGAAAGTAGGAAAAGAAAGTCGAAAGTGTTAAAAAGTCGAGGAAGTGGCATTTTTGCCATATGCAGTGAGAATATACTCATTAAAATTGTTTGAAGAGGCTAGTGTTCATCTTCATCGAAAAATATAAGAATGAAATGCGTGAATCGAACCCTCATTAAACAGTCCCTTCTAATCCTCTAAGGTAGGTCCTAATCCTCCGACGTAGGTCCTAACCCTCCAAGTTGGATAATAAAACTTCTGCGGTGCTCGCTACAGTTTTTATAGTGGCAAAAGGAAAGAATTGTCTGCCTGTACCATGAATGAGAAACTCCTTGAAGCAAATTCTAAACAACGCAAGGCACAAATAATCGTATCTCTTGGGCAGTACAATCGGGAGCTCTTCAATGTAAACTTTGACTATACATATTTAATATAAACATTGGTATGATAAACACGTGGAAAATATTGTGTTCCAGCAAGTATATCTTTGAAGTATGCTTATTTCATCCAAGTATGTAACTATAAAGGATTTTACATTAAGGACGTAACAATTTTATTCAATAACATCCACAGAAATATTTGAGATATTGAGTTCAAATTTATTATGGGTGTAGTACCAACATTAAATTTTATGAATTTATGAATCTTTTTATGAATTTTTGTCATATCACGACTACGAGCCCGTTTTCAACAGTCGACACTTTGGACCCGATTTCCCACTACTCTGGCACACATTTCAACCGGAACTTTGGCAATTGCGCATTGGATGTGGTTTTCTGCCTAGTCTAAAGTTACTGACTTGTTAATATGGACCAGTGAATTGATATGGTTCTATAAACAGAAATTCAATGGCGTTCGATCGCATGCACGAGGCGGCCATTCGATCGGACCGTTTCTCGAGATAGCTTTTCAATATATCGGTTGTGGGGCGTGCTGTTGAGCATGTGGCACCATCCTGTTGAAACCACATAAAACTCATAATCATCTTCCACAAATAATCTTCTAACATATCACGATAGCGCTTTCCATTGACCGTCATGTCACCGTCATTTTCATCCACGTAAGCAATAAGGTCCAATCACACCTCCGGCATTACAACCGTAACAAAGAGTATTTTTATGCAGATGCCTCGGTGTCTCAAGAAACAAATATAGGTTTGTTCATCAATAATGCATATCAATAACGCATATTTTGCTTATTAACAAAACCACTGAGTCAGAAATGATTTTCATCACTGAAGATAATTTTTCGATGAAATTCTTCATTTTCTTCAAGCTTTGCCAGGGCTAAATTGGAGAAGTTTTGGCGTTTTGAATGATCAAGTGGCTTTAGTTCTTGAGTCAATTACATCCTGTAAGCATGAAAATAAGCTATCCTGTAAGCATAAATGTGTTTTTGCAAAATACGCCACAGTGTCGTTTTAGCGATGCCCAATTTCAGAGAACGACGAGGAATCCACTTGATTCGATGACATTTTCTTCGCTACGAGCGTTACGACGTCTTGTACGGAACGTCCAATTGTGAAAATTTGAACTCGAACTAATCCACTATATCACGCATAGCCTGACGGTTGTGACGACTATTAGGACCAAAAATTGGAAAAAGTGCTCTTATAGTTGCGACCCTTGGAACAGAATTTCAAGGAATTTCAGGAAAAAAAAGGAAAAAAAAAAAACAGAATTTCAGAATTTCAAGTAGTAATTTTTAATGATTTTTAAACGTTGCTGGTTGGTTAACTTTACTGTGATGAAATTGTTGACTTTATCTAACGTTTTGGCAGTTATTTCGACAGTTCATTAAAAAAGTTTAAGGATATCTTCATATAAAGATACGAAATAATGGAAAACCTGATACCTTTACGATTTTTAACAATATTCCGAAGCTATACTGTTTTACTTAAGGGTTAACAATCGAACGATCATTTATTTTTCCATTTTTTTTTAAATGTTTGGTACACTTAGCGTCAAATATATGAAACGAAAAACGGAAGAAAATCCTGCAAAACCAGAGAAAAGTGACAGTGAAGGGTAGATAGTATAGATCAGGGGTAGCCAATGTTGTCTTGTGGGACAAATGGACTTCTGTAAACGGTGCATGAATACCAATACGGACATTAAAGTGATTGAAACGCTCCAATAACTCTACATAATACCACTCGATTTTGGCAATACATGTACCTATATTGCAAAATTCCATCAAGATAATGGTGCACTTCACAAATCGGTACTCACACTCTCGTAGATATCGGAATATGAGATAGAACTATGGACAAGCATCCATAATCCCTGTATCCAATCCCGATTGAAATTTTGTGGTTCATTCAACGGAAAATGTACGACAGCACTTCCTATCAAATTAAAAATCAAATCAAATAAAAAATCAACAAATTTGCGCCTTTAAACAAAGCAATGGGAAAAAATACCCCAAGAATAATGTTTCAGGCTGGTGCCATAAGTGCTTATAAAAATGGTCTGAAGGGGTGGACTTGGGGTGGAATTTTTGCCATCGTCTCAACGACCGCTATCGAATTTCTGCGGGTTGCGAAAAATTATTGCACATGTTATGATTATGTACGCCGTCAGGCTCAATAAAATTTAAAAAGTAAAATAATTTCGCATCTTAATAAACGAGCTACATCAAAAACTTTTATTTTCGATAGTAAATGCAACAATATCAGTGCTTTATAATTGAAATATGAAAGATTGCTTGAGTTAATTATAAAGCATATTAATTGATGCAATCTAATTACTTTGAAAATCATTAAGTGAAACCACAAATCGCATTATTCATTTATTCATAACATAATTTCCATCACTAATTCTAGACGTGTTAGCATCGCGAGAAAATTTACAATTTCCGTCAATACCTTGTGTCGTCAGTTCATAAACCTCACCTGTGTATGTGTGTGAGCAATCACGTGGAATTCCACTCGAAATGTACTTTCGCCACTGACCAGATCCGATACATTCAAGTTTTCTTAGGCAAGTTCTATGCATCGTCGCACCTAGTGTCAGTTGGCAGGATTATTGCTTCATTCAACACATACAATCATTAGCTGTTGTTGCAGTTCTTTGTTCATTAGCTATGATCAGACTGAATTTAATCTTACTTTAACGATGGAAAATTAGCAATACCGTTCAACGACTTCGGAAAATCATTAAGCTCTTGCAATGGTATTTCTTCTCTGAACAATGCAATATAAACAGCACGTTCACTGCGGTCGTGGAGATATATTATCATATCAGGAAATAATGAGCAGCATTCTCACATGTACCAGAAACCGACAAGAGAATTCATAAATTCGCTTTAGATAAATTGCAAGAAAGAGTGAGCAGGGCCTTAACGAAGTGATAAGAAGATACAAAAATATTATCGCCAGCAAAATGGAATACCTCGATTACTGTAATCAAATTTAACAACAAGAAAAACAATTTGAAGAGGAGCTTTTCCAGCTAAATTTAATCTATCCCAGTCAGTTCTGTGAATATCCTGTCGGAAAACCTCCCGATGTAAAATTTTTGGGTTTATCATTTCTAGCCTTAACAGCCACTGGATCATTGGAAATGTATTTGAAACAGGCTTCAAATATTATAAACAAGAATTTGTATCTTATTGATTTGTTTTCTGAATGATTTACCGTGGTGCATCCTTTCTCAGGTCTCGTCTACAGACGGATTTTTGTGGTAAACTATCTTCTGTTCTTTTCATTCTTTTCTTTGATTCGTAAGACATTTTCTTTATTATCGTCAATAATTCTGGATTTTGCATAGGTTTTCAAGACTTCGTGTAATTTTAAGGAGTCATTGATAAGTGTTCTTCTTCCTGATACGCTCGAATCGAGCCTACATTGTGCTTGTTTTCAACGATAATTGAGTTGATAGTGGCTTTGTTAAGGAGTTTAGTATGGAGAATTACAAATAAAATATTATTATCTGTCGGTATCCTTACAAGACTGTTGGTTTTACCAGTAATTAGCACTACTAATTTATACCTTGTTTCAAAGTGGGGGCAAAGTTTCACGGCTAGTCAAAAGTTTTTGCTTGCTTTTCACATTAAAATAGAAGTAAGTCCGTCTCCTTTCTGAAATACTTAGTGAGTTTGCTTTAGACTGTGTTACGTATTCCGAGGGTTCCGAGAAACATTTAAATAATAAATGAATAAATTACACACATTATATTAAACACACGACATTAAATAAACGAATGAATAAATAAAATAACAATTAATTTTGATTATAACAATTAATTGTTTTGGTTAAGTTTTTTAACATGTTCCAATATTTTTAAGTTAAAAGAAAATCATACGAGATGAAATAGAAGTAAGAATAAAATTAAAATAGAAACATTTATTGTTAGATTTAGGTATTAAGTTAAATAATATTAATAACAAACAAAAAAAAATTAAAAGAAAGTCTCAGTAAAATTAAATGTCAAAAAAGTCTTTAAACAAATAAAAAAAAATACTCTCAGTCGCGAAAAACAACCAAAAAAATTTTTGGAAGTAATTTAGGATAAGTTTTTCTATGGATTTGATTCACTAGGTTGTTGTGTACGTATCAGTATAAATAGAATAGATATTGTAAGGTATGAGATAACCAACAGCGGAATCAATTCAAGTATAAATAAAAGTCTCGAGTTAGATAACCAATAGCGGGATAGTATAAATAAAAGTATCGAGACAAGTAACCAATAGCGGAATCAATTCAAGTATAAATAAAAGTATCGAGACAGATAGCTAATAGCAGAATCAATTCAATATCGAGTAAAGTATCGAGACATACAACCAATAGAGGAATCGGTATAAAGGATCAATAAAGGAAAAGTATCGACCAATTGAAGAATCAACCAATAGGACTATCAATCAATAGAGGGAGCTCGATCCAAGGTAGCGCCGCGGAACCGGGGAATCGTGAAACCAGCTGAGGTATAGAGTCGTGCTAGAGGAAGCACGATTCGAGGAAACCAGTTAAGGTGCAGATTCGTGCTACAGGAAGTACGATTAGAGGCAGCGCAGCAGAACAAGTGATGTCCCGAAACCAGCTGAAGTGGAGCTTCGTGCTACAGGCACGATTAGAGTCAGCGCGACACAATTTACAGGTGTTCAGAATCAGCGCAGCACAATTCAGAGGTGTCCAGAATCAGCACAGCACAATTCAGAGGTGTTCAGAGTCAGGGCAGCACAATTCATAGGTGTCCAGAGTCAGCGCAACACAATTGACAGGTTGTCAGAATCAGCGCAGCACAATTCAAAGGTGTTCTGAGTCAGTGCAGCTCAATTGACAGGTTGTCAGAATCAGCGCAGCACAATTCACAGGTGCACAATTCTCAATTTACATCTTTTGATTTTTGATCCATTTATTTTAAACTAACATGAAGGAGTAAGCTTTTCATCATTAATTATATTTTTATTAATTTATTATTTTTTTTGAAAATACACAACAACTGTTTCCTTTGATGTGTAACTTAGAATTCTTCTTTTCAGAATTTGTATTGAAAGATGAGCTGTTGTATGTTATTAATCTTTATTCTATCTAATTAAATAGATTCTTTCCTTAGCACCATGACACCTTCTAGGATATCGTTAAGCGCTCTGAGCGTATTATTTGTAGTGTTCATAATCACTTGGGAAATTCATCCATGTTTAAAAATGAAATTAAATGCATTATTTATATCAAAGGAATTTTCAACATCTGAAGATAGTTTTAGCGACTGCCTATCAATCAAATTGGTCACGATTGTATATCATTTAACACAGATGGCACCATTAATCAAACAGTTGATTGAATACGAATTGAAAAGTGGTAGTAGTCCACTCACAAACACATTTAGTGAAGAAAGTTCAAAACCAATTGTTTTGCTAGCATACTAATAATAATAAAATATAGTTATTATAACAGTAAATTGCTATGTAACTTCTTGGGCTTGAGGTACTTTCTGGAATTCGATACTCTGTGAAAATTTGATGAAGAAGAAAATAAGAAGATTTGTAAGAAAGTGTAAGAAAACAAGATTTTACTTAGAAATTTCATTCATTTCAATGTTAACCTTATAACCTTAACCTTAAAAGTCCTGGGCAGAGTTAAACTCATTTATAATGGTAGCATGTAATATTATGATGTGTGTGATGTCGTAAGAGATCGACTTTGAATCCAATACGGCTCAAGGTATCAACTTTGGAGCCTGGAGGTTGTTCAGACATAAAAGAATCTGATTCGAATTATCCTATGGACGAAGAACGGAAATGTTCCACTTAAATAAATACTAACCTAAGGACAATAGCCCAAAAATAATATCAAACGATCAGTTACGAACAATACATTCCATTCGTTTTCAAAAAATGGGAAATAATAATTATTATGCGCGTCTATTATAAATTGTTTCTTGTCCCATTTATTTCTACTGTCAGCCAGTGTCTCAAATGAAGTAGGAGCGACTCGTGTAAGTACTTCGGAGGCCAAGCCTCACGGTCTCATTAGGCAGAGATTGAATTTTTTCAAAAAATGTCCTCGTACATCCTAATGAAGCCCCACTTAACATCGAGGATTCTCAACTCTCATATTGGCCTATACCAAGTCTGTGTATTTTCCGAAGTTGTATGACAAACAAATCCTAATGCACTTCCTAACACCATGGTCCCTGGAGGACCATACCCAACAATTTTATCCATCTTACCGTTGGGGGCATAACAGCTACCCATTTTACCTGAATATACCATCAGGATTGAAGTTTTGTGGAAACGGCATTGTTGTTGTCATGGTACAACAGTATATTGCAGAAATTAGGCCTTGAGGCGAGTTAGAGCTACTTCATTTCGGTAGCAATGGTACATGATAAGGTGATCTGATTTATACCAGGCTTGACCGCGTTCATTTCCCTGAAGGTCTCTACCACAGCTTGGCTGACTCATACTCTGACACAATTAGAATTACAATTTCACTAGTGGGACTCGAACTCAGTATCTGTTTTATGATGGGTCAGTGTTATAACTTTGTACAACACCACCTGGAGTATAACCAGAAGACAAAGTCCAACCTAAACGGATAAGACCTACACTATGTTTGACAACAGCATGTCTCTAAATATCTTTTTTGAAGCTCTTTTTTAGCTCAAATATTTTGACAAGTAACAGCCAGCACTACATGAACGGTCTGGATTTAAGCCTTACGTTCATGCCTTTGTTTACGTAAGAGACAAAGGGTCATAAAAAAATTGTGTCATATATAAAAGACAATATGAGGCAGCGTTCTTCTGAAGAACCCAAAATCAGTTTCTTGAAAGCTTTTATACTGAATCTTGTGTTTCGTCTGTTAAGAAGTTGTTAAAAAGTGTACTAATGTTGTCAATAAGCCAGGTAGAGATCCTAAAAGCATGACCTCTAAAAGGCAAAATAAGGGGTAATCTGTAGTTTGATTGTGATGAACCAGTCTGAGTATTTGAAATAGGACGAAGGAACAATTGTGTGAAATAGTCTGTTAGGACGGATACTGTGAGAATCTGCCATTAAAAATAGAAGCACACTCATCAAGCCATTTCCGACCGAAAAACATATCGACAAGAGTCTAAGTTTGAATGAGATAAGCGTAACAATTTGTTTTCCATTAATTTTTTTAAAACTTTTCTGGAAAAAATGGTGGATTTTTTTTTCAGAATAAATTTTGAAAAAAGTATTTCGGTTTACATTTTTTTCAAGAAACGTAACTCGTAAATTGTAAAACGTTCGAGATTTGCGTACCATAAAATCCTCGGAAATGAAGCGCATTCATGAATGGTATTCGGAAAGGATACAAGCTGATCTTAAGGGTGGGTGACTGGTATCGTGGCTTGTCCTTGGTCTGAAGGCTGAATGAATGAGCAAACATGATAAATTGGATTCTATAGTCGGACGACAATTTTAAACTTCAAATTAGTTTCTGTTCTGTAGAAACTTCGAATTAGTTTCTGTTCTGTAGAAGAAGGAAATGAGATCACAACTAGGGATTAGTCATCACAAAATCTGGGCAAGAGCTTGTTTGAAAAAAAAAATAAACGAAAAGGATAACACTATCATATCGGAGCTCATGCGTTCGCTCAATCAGATATGGCAGCGTTTCACTATTAAATTATATCAATATTCTCACAAGAATTGAGTTGAAGAAGTACGAGAAACGCATTCCTATATAGTTTTACAAATTAATTAAATTTTAATGATTTCATAATTTTATTAATTTTAATATTAATTGCACTTTTCACGTAACATTTTTGTGAAACACAAACTACATCGAAACATGCGATGAAGAGGCTCTGTTTAGCTTCCTGGTAGGGTGGCAAGGGAGATGGTTTTTTACTACCTAGTATACGGTTTTCTGGGAAATTATTGGTAAAGTACTAGTAAAATAAGAACGGGATGACTCATTCCGTCTGATTTGTTCAAAAACCTCAACTCAACTCTAGTAAATTTAAGTTTAAAATGAGTAGGTTGATTTTATGTTTTTCATTCTCCATTTTCGAATTGTCGGTGTATCTATATTTCGGTGTATCTATTTAAATCTGTAAACAATGACTTCATAGAATTCATGAAATCATATTCAATTAGATAGTGCACATTCGTTGCTACAATCATAGTAATAACATTTTGCAAGTCATCAGTGTGAACTTTAAATATAGTAACCGGTTCCGGAATTTCCATCTTCAGAAATGACTGCAATTAAATTGCTGCATTTGGACAGAAAAACAATTTTAATTGTAATTATAAATACTATGGTCTATTGAACCTGAATATTGAGTTATGACAAACGTCGTTTCTGAATGCAGTGAAGAAGATCTAGAGAATTCTGTTTGCCATAGGAAAAGTACTCTAATCTAGGTGGTTTTTCGTTGAATATGTTATTTTTTGAGACCCCTAATTTGAAAAGAATAATGAAATACAATTCCATAAATACTACATATATAAATATTACTCCTTCTGGTTTATTATTGGCAAATATTTTTGATAAAACTTGACTCGAATTATTCATTTGAAATGATTTTCTTTTTTGGTAGAGCCACCAGTGAAGAGGGATGACTACCATTGCCTGTTCATAGAATTAGATTTTTTGAACGACAAGATTTACTTGCACTGTAACACTGAACTGTGATTATATTGCTCAATTCTTTAAATAATTATGACCTATTATTACCTATTTTCAACTTACAGGTTGATTTATTTATAAAAGAAACAGCAAGTATTCCTTCTCTACCTCTAAAAAGTCATGGAAAGGCAATGCTTGAAGATCTTTTCATCGTAGATATCTCCTGACGCTTCAGTATACATATTTTAACGATCAGGATTACCCATGTACAATATATCTTGCAATTCACTCATTCAAACTGATCATCTTTAAACGGTTACCACGCTGCTAATCTTTCTTTAAAAATTTATAAGATTATTTATGTATCCATACAAATATCGTTGCAATCATGGTTGTTTTCAAGAACACTCACAAGATTTTTTAATGTGTAAAAATATTCTGTGATGAAACCATTTTTAAATTGAAAGGTAAATAAAATGTCACATTTGAGGTAGAGAAATCGCCGAAGTGGTTCCAGAAAAACCAAATAATCCACAATAAAGCTGCATGTTCGTGTGGTAAATTGATTGTTCCAAAGTTTTTCGAAAATAAACATACAAAAGATGAAATTCTAAACGGTGAGGCTTATAGCATAGCAATAAGTTTATGTGATCAAAATTTAAAAAATCAATCTTATTAACATACGAGGGTGCATTTTTTAGTTCGCGGTATGGGAGGTAAGAAGTGCCATGGACAGCACAGAATTTTTTTTTCAATTTTTTCACCTCCTACTCCAATACATTTTTCAGATCTTTCAAAAAGGTTCTGTATATTTTCATAACAAATGGCTTCTCTTCATTCGAATAATAAGGGAGAACTGCGTCTTTTGCTTCTTCAATGCTTGAAATCGTCTTCTGAAGAAGTTCTTTCATTAGTTTTGGGGACCGAAAATAATTACTGGGAACCAGATCAGGACTCTAGGTTTGGTGATTAAAAACATCATAGCCTGCTTTGAGTCGGGCAGCCAATGTAACGCGTTACTTGTAAACAGGCGAATTATCGTGTGGAAGGAGAACACCTTTGGCCAATTTTCTTCTTCTTTATTCTTTGAATATTCGTTCAACCTCTATATCGAAGCGTTGGACTCTCAGGTTCTGGAGATGCCTTTATCTTTCTAATTTGTTAACAGGATTCTTCCCACGACTGTGATACCTAAACTTTTTTGGGTGGTGATGTGCCCTTTTTGTGCCACTGTATAGAGTCCTAAGGTGCATAATAATGAACCCATTTTTAGTCAGTAACAATTTGATTGAAAAGTCTATGCTTGTCTTCACTACAAAGGTCCAGAAACGTGCGTAAATACTTTATACAGTGTTGTTTTCTATGCGGAGTGAACATTCTCGGCCTCTATTCAGCGCTGAGCTTTGTCATGCCAAGGGGATCGCGTAGAATCTTGAAAATTATCGTATCCGATCTTTCAACCGATTCTGCAAGGTGTTATTTCTTTGGCTTAGCATCTTCAATTATTAATTTTCGACATTTTCATTGTTTTCAAGGTAGGCACTTCTCTCGGCCATCCACGTCGCTTAAAGTGACCTAAAGTAAAGTGAGTGCCACGTGCATATCATGGATTTACTTTACAAAATCTTTTACAAAAGTCTCCCTTCCTTTCCAGAATGGTTTCAATTGACTTTCTTGACTTATTAAGGATCTTTATTAGGGCAAGGTACTTGGCATCTTCCATAATTCACATTTACTTCCAGATTGACACGATATTTCAATGATTATTGACCCCATTAAGATAAAATTTAATTTTTATACTGATATTGAGTTACTGAACACGTTCCCACTCCGTAAATTACATTGGCTAATGACATGCCCCTGCATTCCGCAAACTCAAGAACGCACCCTCATCAGTTTTTTTTGGAAGGATGTTGCTATATTTTCAACAGTTAGAAAAATCTTTGATTTAGTTTTCGCTGTTTTTCGTAGTCATATTCCGGGTTGTGGAGATCGATTGCAATATTTTCAAATGAACGCCATTTCTGTACATTTTCAGAAAAGATTTGTGAAAGAGATTTATGAGAACAATTCCCAAACAATTGCTAACATGCAAGCAAATACATCCCAAGAGAAATTCAACTTGAACTTTGTAAAAAAACCATAGACAATATTAATCACCTAAATCGTTATGCTTGCCCAATACAAAAAAAAAAAGCGCAAATGATGATTAAAACTAATTCCAATTTTTTAAAATTCCATAAATTATTGAGTTCATATGTTATTAGATATACTTTGAATAGATATTTTAGATTGATAGTTCAGACCATCATATTTGGGTCGCAAGAATTCAGCGAGTTCAATATGGAAAGTACGCATGTGAGCTTACCCAAAAAGGGTACATGAAGGAGTTCCCCGGTAAAAGAGAAAAAACTAACCTTGAGTAATCTTTAGAGTGAAGCCTAGTCGGAATCCCAGAATAATCCGTCCGTGTTCTCGTGGAGCATCTTGGAAGACGTCATATGACTTAGTGAATGGCGATGCTGTACTGACTCTGTACAACAAATATCTTTGAATGGGCGCGTTTAGTCTAATTTCATATGTTATATTCTATGTATATAAAATGAATATTTTACATAGATTAGAATCTACGTTAAACATGCGAGTAGATGGCCCCAAAATGACCATCATACCCACTCCATTTCACCAAAGCTCTGTCAAGCCAAACTAAGTTCGATCACGAACCCTTCTCAATTAGTTGTCCACGTCATCTATGTCCATGTTAGTTAGAGTTACGCTGAGCACTCAGCAATGATCTGATTCGAAAAAACAATCTCGGCTGAAGCAACTGAAGCCTCTCTGCAATGCATAGATATTCATGGGAAAATCATGGTTTATTCCATCTAAATACTCACAATAGTAGAGATAATGTCTTTAAATCCAATGCAATTATATGTTCCAAACTAACTCCGATTTCTGCATTAACAAAAACAATGAAGTAAGATGAAATATAAATCCACAGACTTAAAAATGGATGCACAAAAAGGCAGAGAGTATTCACAGGCCACAAATGTTGTAAACCAAACCTAGCAAGGAAGCAATACACATGCTGGACGGAAAACAAATGTCTGGCAATTATATAATATGACAAATCAGAAAGTCGATTGGATGTCTAGTTAGTTGAGCATTGCTACTGCTCATACAATCAATGCCGTAGTTTTAACATAGATACAAAAATTCCCTGAAAACCCCGTACGTCAAGTCTTTTGAGCGACTCTCGAGAAACGCAAGGAGCGTACTGAAAAAGGGCAAAGCATAATACATTGTATTAGTGTGCAATAGCTAAAGATGAAAGAGTTTTGACCGGGGTGGGCAATTTAGGTACAAACAAAGAAAGGCTTCAGGACTAGATGTCACTTCTGCCAGGACTACCTTGCTGTTTAGTACCTATTATTTCTTCTTGAGAAAAGAGGGTTTTCTATAGCAATGTCAGATGGAAAGACTAACACTAGTTCATAATCGAAGGGAAGCATAGAGTCTCCGTTGGAAACCACGCTTTTTGTATGTTATATATAACTGGAAAAATGCCCAAACAGTTCATAAAGGGAAGTCTAACTGCTTTGTTTTCACGTTTTTGGAGACATTTCTTAAGAACCGTACGATTTCAGGATAGGATGTTTCCTGATTAATGGCAGTTCAATAAATGGGGACATGAAGTCGGTTCAAGTTGTGAGCAATCCTACTAGTGCCCTTCGGCGTCAGAAATACATTCAGCTTCACTAGATAGATAGCTATCCTGGAGCCCGGAAAACTCAATCCAAGAAGCAAATTATTTTGATCAAGGATCAAGGAACATAGATCAAGTTCGATGAAATATAATAGTCACAACAAGCGTCTATCTATGATCTTGCCCTGATGAATGTCTCTCACGACGGTTGCTGAGATTTAAACTACAAAAATAGTTACAACAAAGTGGTCTTGAAAACGATGTTGTGACGCTGATAAGGAAAAACGCAAAGGATTTTATGTAAAACAAGAGCCAAACAGGAAAAACTCAAGTTGTCGTTCTGAAAAAGAATAGGATCCCTAGAGTATGAACCTTCATAAGTAAGTATCAAGCCCAGTCACCATTGACAGTCATGACACTGACAGTAACTAAAGCAATTAAGGTTTAGATAGTCAGGTATAGTAATACTTTTATTTTGTAATAGCTTAAATTGACGCTCAGTAATTTTTCCGGGAATATTAGGAGTTTTCTTTGTCAGGGAGTGGTTATATTTTGTGACACGCTCACGCCATACGCAATAAAGTAATTCAAAAAATACTAGAAAGCAAATTCTAATCGTTTGTTCAACTTATCAGAGGGTCCACTTTTGAACGGAAATCCTAGATAAACCGTGTATTTTACTTCATCTCTTGGCGCCCAATTTTTGAGATATTTTCCGTAGTATTCACCCTTGTATTCACCCTTGCAACCAATATCAGATATTATAATCTGACACATTTTCTAAATGTCCTTCTGAATTATTACGCCATCATACAATATTTTAAGGAACCATTAACTGGTCAAACTCTTTGCCTCCAGGCATGAAAAGGCGGTAGGCTGTATTAAAGCATTGAGACCACTGCTGGTAATTGCTTGTATTTTTAATGAGACTGGCGCTCACTCATTTCAGATAGCATAAATTCAAATCAACAATAACTTTAACACTCACTTAATTATCTCAACTTTACAGTCATTTAGTTTTACCACCAGTTCATCTGCAACACTATGTCACAATGAAGCCCTTGAATTTTATTTAATAGGGTTTTACCTAGACCAAATGAACTGGTTGCATTACGTAAAGCGAATTCTTGATCATGCAGAGTAGGAAAATTCAAGTGCGTATCTTTTTGCATTTTCTATGTATCATGGGCAAATGTGCAGTTAGCGATATGTGTAGATTTTATTTCTCAACCGTAGCGCGACCACTTTTCCAAACAGGTTGATTGAACATTTTACCAGAGCCTGTGCAAAAATCTCTTTGCTCATTTTCAATATGTTGCACAATACTGAAAAATGCCCGGCACTAGACAAGCCGGTCGATAATTATTGCATAGTGTACAAACATGTATCTATCAATGCATGTGGAAAGTGTGAAAAAGTAAAGGTATGGTTGAATCACGTTAAGTGTGGTCAGAAAGATAATGAATTTATTGAAATTAAGTTTACTATGCTAAATTTTAAATCCGCTAATCTTCTTGTCGTGCAGTTTGTATGAGTGATTTATATTAATTATCTTGATGGTTCGCCTTTTTTTTATAATTTTTTTGTCAAAGTCATAAAATGTTGAATTGTAGCCTTTGTTGGACACAAATTTTGCGTGTATACTTTCACTATTTTACACTAAACCGGAGTATAAAGGAATCCGGTTGAAACAAATAAGATCAGGATTAGTTCCCTTGTGCATAATTTTGGCTCGAGGGTGTAATCCTAAAAAGAAACAGGCCACCGAACGTCATGCCAGCAGCAGGTCTTGCTGTAATTTATTTCATCTTTTCACTCTTAAAATTTTTACTTACACCATTTGCTTTTCATATGAGTCTGTCACCATACATGTAACTAGGTCAGCCACATGCAGTAGAGTTGCACTTTCCTTACGTTTAGAATCTTTTCGTTTATTTCGGGTAGTTAAGACAAATTGTCTTTGATATAATCTGAATGCTTCAAATTATACATATTGTGCATTCATGACATTTTATCGCGGGACGAAACGTGTAGAGTTAAATCGGGAGACGATATATTCAGTTTGGTGAAAACAAAAGACTTAAGCGAGCAACCCGACAATTTACTTGTTCGCGAAAAAATCAAATTCATAAAATTCTATTCAACGAAATTGTGTTATTGGAATATAACAAAGCAAAAAAGGATATCAATACTCACGATTTGAAGTTCTGTCATGTATTTCTTCCACCATAAATATTTAGAATATTGTGGTCCCATGGCAGCCATCATGTAGTAGAAATACATACACACATGCACAAAATTGTTCAATATGTTGGGGAATGTTGCATTTCCACCTGAAATAAATATTCAAAAAACAAAAAAATGTTTTATGTTAATATATTCTAGCAACTGAGCAGCAAAATTTGCATAAAGATCCAAAATGTGCTAATTGATAAAGTTTATTTGAAAATGAGGTGTGAAATGATAATTTCCCAGATGATTATGTCAATAAAACTACTGAAATTTGCTCAGTGATATTGAGATATATACTTGGACTATGAAATAATTTGATGTAAATATTACCTGCAAGGAATTTAACCAAAATCCATGTTTCAATCGGAGTCAATGAGTGATGATACAAGTGGAGCCATGTGATTTGTGACTTTTTCTTTCTCAGCACGAAAAATATCGTATCCGCAAATTCAGTCAACTTTGATAGGTAGTACACATAGCACAAATTTAACATCTGAAAATGATAAGGAAACAAACTTGATTATGGATAATAAAAAATAAGCCATCAGGATAAAATAAAACTGTAGTTTTATGTATAGCACTAAATTTTGCTTAAAGTTGGCCTATCATGTCATTAATATCATAATTAATTCATAAAAAATGACCGATAGTTATAAATAATAAAGTGCATTATTAAATAATGACAATTTACATAAAAATTGGAGTTTATATGAATTTTTTGTCAAATGCATAAATTAATGTGCTTTATGCCGAGTTCAATGCAACCTTCAAGGGCTGCGTAATGAAAAAAGATTCGGCCCCGGAACTTTGAATTTCTTTCAAATATTTTACATCAATGGTCACAAACGTTTCTACTCAATGCTCGGAAGTCTATGGTCCGAAATGATTTTTGTGCGAATAAGAATAATTTTTCAGCAAAGGCATGGTTTGTAAATATTTACATAGAAATAATCAGACGAAGGCTCGAATTTAACGAAATGTCAAAAGTTTTAACTAAATTATATAACACTAAAACTTTTTAACAATTTTATTTGTAAACGATTTTCCTAGGGGTAACTCTACATTTCCATTTGTCAAGCTCATTGTCTACCTCCGACTTTGATTTCTAATCAAGGATGAACAACAAGGGTAATATAGATATCATTCTCAAATTATATCTATATTACCGAAAAGGCGAAAGCACTAATGACATCTTCATCGCTTTGAACAATCTCAGAGAGAACGAAAAAAGAAATGAAATGTTTAGCTCCTATTGAATACCAACACTGAAAATGTCCTCCTAAATCCTGTTAAAGTCTAGGTAAAGAAAGATGACTCTATTCCATTCTTCGGAAGTGATGCGAAAAACGCGGAACCAAATGACTCCTTTGACAAGTTTTGGTTGGTTATGGTTTTCGTTAAGGAAAAGGGTAGTGATGCAAGCTTTTAAGAAATTTCCAAAAAGTTTACTGAATGGATGAATGAGACATGGATTGAAATGAGCAAAGGACGTCTTGGCTGGACAAGGCCGATACATTCATTTAAAGACACGAGTATGAATTTAATTAGTATAAACTGAAAATCTGTAGATCAAAATTATTCAAAAATTACGCAACAGTCTTGAATACTGACAAGTGGAGATATTCCAGAATCGTAGGAAATTACAAGAAAAATAATAAAGAACAGCACTCAAACCCAACATTTGAAATTGAATGAAATTCCTCTGAACTTTTCTTTAAAAATTCATTTCTGTGAATATACTTTTCATTCGAACAGTCAGATTTCAGGGTTCGCTAACAATTTTTCCGAAAAAAAATTATTTAATAATTTATAGCCATTCAAGCGATCCGTAATGTTTTGTTGACAAAGTCAATGGAAATTATTTAATAAGCTTACACGCCTTGAATAACAAAGGCATATAAGGCCTACAAACTTCGATGATCAAAAACAGAGCCCTAATATTTTCTATAACGAAAGATGTTTTTCTCCTACCTTGAAAAATATTTTTGATTTGTACTCGAATATTATTTTATTAATATGGAAGAATTTGTTGCATGGAGGTTGATTGAATAGAAAAAAATCAATTAAGGGAAAAATGAAATACCTACAATCATCTGCGAACACAAAAGTAAGCATCACAGTATCACAATATGCAAAATGAATTGAGGCTTAACTAGACTGTTCAATAAGATTTTTTGAACTCTTCAATGAATCTCAATTCTCCAGTCTCGACAAAACTCCACACAACAATTCAATTAACACTTTTCTTATGGAAATACAATTTTTACTATTATTCATTCTTTAAATTGCCAGATCGGACTCTTTTTTTTCACTCAGGAAAGACTACCACAGCTAACTGACAGTTGTACTTGTCATATAATAAGTCAAAAAAATAAAGCCACACTAATAAGCATCTCGAAACGCCATTTTGTGGAACAAGGAAACTATTCTCAGAACTCAGAGCTGCAAGATTTCGAAGTTTTTGCTTTTATAGCATGGCAATAAATCTATACAAGTACCCAATGTGCCCAATCATGATGAAGAAATTTGTAAAAACTAGATAAAAAGTCTGCATTTAGAACAGTAGTGAATTTCCAAAAAATGCTCGTGTGTTGTTAAATTAAATCCTTGTAGTGATCAACTGACATTTATCAGAGATCAGTGCTAAAGTATAGTGATTTGAGATGAATGCGAGGCTTCTGTTTCTAAACCAATTCAAAGGATCATTTGAAGTAGCCTTTCAAAAGCCTTTTCGAAAGTACTGTACAAATTTTTTGAGTGCTACGAAATTTTTTCTTTTTCATTTTCAAGCAGGCGTTCCGTAAAAGACGAAAATTTGTTTTTATCACAGAGGAGTTTTATACACCAGGACCTTCTTTTTCTATTCCTCTATGATAGGTCTGCATGATTTCTGTTGGACATCTAAATTTCCAATATCCTAGAGTATAAAATTGGTTGGAATCTAAAATGGATGATAGTATCATGGAAGTGCTTGATAACTTCAATGGATAAATACGATCATTGGTTGATTAGTAGCTAAGTAACTACTTTCCATCTTTCTTGCAAAAGTAAGGAAGCATCAGGGTTTCAACACAGTAAGCAGAACAATATGCACCAAGTCATAAATATTTTACCGATTTTGATCTGTTGCTAACAATTCCTCCATTATGGTTTTAATATTGTGACTTATATACTGTTAACAGGAAGCGATATATGACCATCGCCAGGTTCAGTAAAAATTACAAAGATTCATGATTTAGAACATATTTACATATTGGTTTCATTATGAGTGTCGATATTAGCTGAGCTTTCTTTTGGCTTTTCTTTTGTTTCTGTCACGTAGTGTCTTACGATTGATGATAATTATTCTGGAATTTTTTCAAAAAAAAAAAAATCTCGTCCTAGTAGATTATTTTTAAATCTTTTGATAGATTTGCCTAGATTCTGATATATTTTTTAAAATCTTTTAAAATATTTACTTCAAATTTCATGATAATCCTCTATCAATATTTAAATTCGAAAAATTAACCGAGTATCCCCAGTCTCCTCAAACTAGCTACCGTTCAAATGATATTTTCCTTTGTCTTCTGAGGGGATTAGCTGGTCTCCCGTTTTTGAACTCAGCGAACTCATTTTTCAGGTTGCTTTGATGTAGATTTATGCTTGTTTCAGCGACAAACCTCATGTCCTTTTTAACAAACTTGACAGGTTTTATTTAGGGCCTGGCGAATTTTTTCGCGCTCATTTCTTGGCACTTACTTTTTTCGCATTTAAATACTTCACTTTCTATGGTAAACTATGTTCCAACTTTCACTATATCAGTTATACGTTGCTGAGTATTTGGTGGCATATAAAGTTGACTATTTGTAATAGTATAAGAAAGCTTAGAATATAAATAAAATCGATGCATCCGTTATAAAATTTGTTCAACATACAGTGAACTTCCGGGGACTTTATAGTAGACATGAAATATATTTAATATTGAATATATTTTACCCCAATCTTTTGCACACAGCTGCGTTTTTTCTGTATTAAAGATAGTTTCATACATACAAACATAGCGAAGGATACAAAATCACTGCGAAACAACAATAAAATTTTTTCGGCCATAAAAATCAACAAAAGTTATACATCCTGGCGGAAAATAATTTGAAAATTTAACGACAGAGCTTTCAAGCTGAAAAATTAACATAGTTTGCTGATTTAAATCGAAATGAACTATCGTACGTTTCTGCAACATTACATTTTATCGTGATCAAAAAGAAAGGATGGTTCCATTTAAATTTGTGGAGTTTCATTGACAAAATCGATTTTTCAACCGTACTCGTTCGCTCTTCTTCAGCGACGAAGAAAGAAAGGAAGAACTTCAAACTTCAGCCGTAGCGGAACATGTCATTATGACAGGACATGAGATTACAACGGGGCATGGAACGATCATGAAGGCGGACAGAGACACTCGTGAATTGAATGTTGATGAACGATGAACAAAACAGTAAGTGATGGTTATTCCAACTAATTAGGTAATATCTTTTCAAAATATAGTTGAAGAATCTAAAACTTTTGTAATTATTTTGTATAGCCGACCTTTGAAACTGATGTTTCATTACTTAGATTAAGCCGTTATAGATCAAGTATCGTTAGACCTGTTAGTCCTTAAGTATGAATTGGAAAGAAAATAAATTAAGTCGCTGAAGTAGACTGAACGATTACGGTCGAAAATCGACTTCGTAAATAAAGAATTCACAAAACTAAAAGGGAGCATCGTATCCTTTTGATCAGTTTGGACATTTTGTAAGCTGAAAACGATTACAAATTATATTTAATGTTTTGTTTCCATTCATATTGCAATCCGTAAACAACCCAAACTACGTGTTAAGGGATCAAAAGAAACGTTTATAGCGTCGAAAACATGAAGAATGTTAGAATGGCGACCTAAGATCAGATGGCATCTATACAAGAGTGTTAAAAATATGACAATCGTCCAACAAGTTTTGACAGTAGGTCTTAGACAGTAGTTCTTGGAATGAAAAATGAATCACGTCTGAATTTTATTGCTTTCTGATGTTTAGAAAGGAGTTTTTCCAATGAATGAAGATTAAACAAGTAATGGCTTACTAGAGCGAAGTTTTTGGCGGCTGAAACAAAATTGAAATGTAAGTTTCAACTTAACAGTTGACTCCGACGAGTTTATATTCTGATTTTAATACAATTGGAGTCGTCGAATTTGGATGTTTGGTTATTAAAAGAGAAATTTCAAACATTTTGGTGGCGAACAAACTGAATATTGTGGTCAGTACCTTTAGCTTAAGTTACGTGCAAGAAATAGATGGTCACTGCAAAGAACGACAAAGATGCCTCCACATCTTGGACACTTTTGAACCCATTAAAAATCGGCAGGAGTGGTTTGAACATCTTGAAACTCTAAATAACTTTCCAAAACAAAGATTGTCCTCGTCGTGTGAAAGTGCAGTCGCATATTAATACTTTAACATGGTCCAGGCTCGCATATACATATGGCTTTATGAAGCAGATGAAGGACTGATGTTTGTCTGATGCCGAAATAACTGAGTAGTTTAAAACAATTCGTTCTTGCTTGAGATTTGACTTTGGAAACGTGTTTTCCTTCTTTTTTTTGGATTTTTATGTTCTATATATGATTGTTTTCAGTTGATCCTTCTATATATTGAACATTAGTTTTTTCTACTGTTGGTTACGCGTAGCTTCAACATTTTTTTTTCTAAAAATTATGGGAAACGCGCGAAATTATACTCTTAAAGTAAAACAGTTCAAAATTTAAGAGGACAAAAAAGAGAAATAAATTGATGATATGTCTTAAAAATATGCTTAATCCAAATAGAAACTTCACAGAAGCTTCACTTTAAAGAAACATTACAGAAAACTTCTACAGAATGTCTCCAAACTGCTGAGGATGATAGTGAACTGCAATGTATACCATTCGGAATTTATCTTATTTTTTCAAGAAAATAATTAGAAAAGAAATAAACAGAAAATTCGAATCCTCACTGAAATACAAGTTAAAATTTAAAAATTTTTTCAGCGCATCAATTAATTATAAATATTTCATATTCTTTAAAAATATTATAAATTTCACTCAAATCGTAGTTCTGAACGTATCATCCTCTTTGAGGAGGACGTATGATTCGTTGATGCTTTAAGACGGAGGAAATTTTTAAATAATATTTATGTTATGATCACATGGCAACGGATTACATCTTGAAGCCAACTTGAAGTAAACTCAGCTCGGCCTTAACCTCTCATTGACCATCCTAATGATGGAAAATGTTGTGTTTGTGCGTTTACGCACCAACAGAATTCATAAATATTTCTTAACTTGCTACCAGTAATGACTAACATATGTTTTAATATTTATTCTTAGATCAACTGTTAATTTCGCCATTTCTGATAATTACCAAATCAAAGATTGCCCACACGGGCTATGCAAGTGCAGTGTCTTATTAACACTTTTAACTTATTCCAAGCTCACACATGCATACGGTGGTAAAGCCGTTTTACTTCTTATTGCTGAAGTGCGAATATGTTTTGCAAACAAACATAGTTTGTTAGTTCAAAACGATCGCATTGTAATATCATATTAGATATTATCCATATGAATGATCTTTTCTGCGGTTTTCAAAACAACAAAAATGATTTAAATCAAGTTTAACGCTGTGAAACGTGCCGTCTCTTAACTTTTACCTACAAGGTCGGAATATATGACGTGCATTCATATTTTACAATGCGTGGTATCTATGATACACATATGCAGTAGACTATCTACTGCACAGTGTCAATGTTCGAAAACCATTTGTAAGATGGTACAAGAATAGACAAGGTTCATGTTGAGCCATGCTAAATTTGATAGTTGAACGGATTTTTAGTTCACGGTAAGAAGAACTTAAACATGGAAATGGCTGGAAGAATATTCATGAATTTAGCAAAGTTGGCAAGTGCAATGAGTAAATTTGCCGTAGAAATAAATCTACTTGAAATAATTGGTAGATTGGCTGCAACGTTTGCAACGATTAAGTGATTAAGCCTGTGAATGTGGTTTTCTTGTTATGTTTTCATCTAAATGAAATATTGTTTGCAATAATTAATGTATGATTTATGAAATTAAGTCTATTGAATGCTAAGTAGTTGAATTCAATCCTCGTCAGACCTGAGGTAGCGTATTTACGCAATCAGCAATGGAAGTTAAAAGGGATAATACTTGTATGTTGCAATGAGTTTCAACCAAATATAATTGCAATAGGAACCGAAAGGACAAGCTGATATTGCATCATTACAATATGATGCAAAGACGATCCTCAAACACATTTACTTAATTCCTAGATGGGTTAATTTAATAAGGACCCCATAGATCAGTTGAATCGATTATACCTTATTTTATTAATAAGAGCTTAAAGTCTTATTTTAATTGTTACTTAGGCGCTAAGGTCTGATCAAGAACCTGGACTAACAATCGTTTGAAATTTAAATTGATTTCGACCTCAATTTGCAGGCAGAGCAATATTAAGCGATTGTTCATTTCGAAAATCGATGAATGTAATCTGAAATTGCTGAGAATTTAATTTTTCCAGAACGACAGAAACTTCGTCGTCGTCGTTGTAGCACTACAGCCTATTTCGGGCCTTGGCTTCCCGCAGGTGTCGCCTCCAGTTGTCTCGGTCCATCGACCGCGTCCTCCAATTTCGGAATCCGAGTAGCGTGCTGCTATCTTCGTCTACCGAGTCGGACCAGCGCTTTCTTGGCTTTCCCACTGGCCCGCGTCCCTCAATTTTTCCGACAAATACCTTTCTAGGTATCTGATCTTCATTCATTCGCTGCACATGGCCAGCCCATTGCAGCTTCCGCAGTTTTATCACAGTGGAGACTTCCGGCTCGTCGAAAAGTTCGTACAACTCATGGTTGTACCTAATTCGCCATTGACCTCCTTCCTGCGTTGCTCCCACGATTTGGATTTGGATATCCCACTTAGGACCCTCCTTTCGAAAGTGTTTAGTATGTTTGCGGAAGCTTGAGTGAGGGTCCATGTCTCACATCCGTAGCACAACACAGGTCTTATCACAGATTTGTATACTTGCAGCTTTGTTTTCCTATGTATGAAGCTGGCCTTCAGAATACCCAAAACTGAGTAGAACGCTTTATAAGCGAGTTGGATTCTACGCTTTATTTCCGCCGTTTCATTACCATCCTTCACTAGCTTGGAGCCAAGATATGTAAATTCGTCCACATTTTCCAGGTTGAATTCGTTGATTGTTATGTTTTGCCGGTTGGGGGTGTTTCTCCTGGTTTGTATCATAACTTTTGTTTTGGACTCGTTGATTTGCAGCCCCACCCGCTTCGCTTCTTGGTCTAGTTTGAGCAGGAGTTCCTTGGCAGATGAAAAGGATCTTGACAGATACTGATGTCATCCGCATAGGCTACAAGTTGGCTCGATTTGTATAGTTTCTTTCCGTATTTCGTATCCACAGGTAGTTTCCGTACGACGTATTCTAGAGCTAGGTTGAATAGCAGTGGAGCCAGTCCATCGCCCTGCTTCAATCCTACCTTTGTCTCAAAGGCATTAGTCAGCTGGTTATTGATTCTGACTTGTGCTGTTGTTGATGCCATTGTCATTCTTGTCAGGCGGGCTAGCTTCGCTGGGATTCCAAGCTGAAGCATTATTTGGTACAGTACTTCTCGATCAATACTGTCGTATGCTTGCTTAAAGTCCACGAAAATTTGGTGGACGTCGATGTTAAATTCCAGCACTTTTCAAGGATCTGCCTAACTGTAAACAGTTGGTCAGTAGTTGATCGTCCGGCTCTAAAACCACCTTGATACTCCCCAATTATTTTTTCAGCATATGGTGTTAATCTACCTTCAAGTATTTTTGTGAGGATTTTGTAAGATGTACAGAGTAGTGATATACCTCTGTAATTTTCGCACTATAGTTTGTCTCCTTTTTTGTGGATAGGGATGATGATGGATTGGCACCACTCTTGCGGCATCTGCTCTTGATCCCAGACGTGTTGGATCAGCTTGTGGATGATTTTCTGTGCCCGCAGAAACTTACCGCAGAAAACTTGCGTTCAATTCTTGAGATACTTCCAGTATCTTAATAATTAAATGTATCTCTTGCAAAATTGACACATAAGCTGCAATCGGAAGTTAGATTGTTTCAATGTTGAATTTGCGGAAACTTATTTTTATAAATTTCCACACAACCGAAATCACACACCAAAAATAACACACCGCCGAAACGCGTATGTAAAGAAAGAGATAAGAAACCATAGATGGAGACCGATGGAATTCCGTCCCGAAAACAGAAAACGAAATTTCCATCCTTTTTGGGCAAAACACTGAATACAGTAAAATAAAGTTTGAAGCTTTTCGCTTTTAGATAAAGGATTAGATAAAATGAAACACAAGTGAATATCGAATGGCTTGCAAATGAAAAGGACTATTAAAATTCTTCTTCTGTTAAACATTAATATGTGACTTAGTTCGTAATTATCAATGAAGAATATGAGGAAGAATAAATTTGAAGCCGCTCCTATTGACAGTACCAAATTTTTGTGCACTGTAAGGCTCAGGTTGTTCGAATTGGAGTAACATTCCAAAAAAACAGCTGGGCTGATGGAACTTCCTAGAAAGCTTTCCCAGCATAAATGGTAGCTACTTGCTTCAGCAGTGGAACTGCTCTAAAATATTTTGTGTTCGATACTTGTCCGATGCCTCGTTTGTCCAATATGGTCAAATTACTTGACATTTTAATCCTTGTAGAGCAAAAGTTGCATAACGGCCTCAACACAGTTCTCTGAAGAAACTGAAACAGTTCCAGAAAGATGATTCGGCTCTCAAAGAGCTCATTTCTAGAGCTCTAGACGTATTAGGTGTTTTCCATGTTAGCGGTGAAAATAAATTGGGTAGCTAAAAAAGTCATGCTAGCTTGTCTCATTGATGTAGGAAAACCCTTTAATTCGAGTTGGATCGATTGGTTTATCTACAAAGTAATTCAGTTTGGCTACGCAGTGAGTATTATTAAAAAAGCAGGCAGTTTCATGATGGGACGTACTGCTATTGTGGTTTCTTGTGGAGCTGGTAATGAACATTTTGGTATACATTCGACGGTCCCTCAGGTGTCTATCTTAGGTCACCTTCTCTTTAATAGTTTTACGTTTGATATCACAGATTTCAGAGATGATACCTTAAGCTTAGGTTACGGTGGATATCTTTGCTGATGATTTATGAGAGTTATTATCTGCGCATAGTTTGCACTGGCAAGAACGAAACTCCAAAGGTACTTGAACACTTTAACTTGCTACCACCAGAAGTGAGGTATGAGAGATACCTTTCCGAAAAGTGAGCTGATTGTGTTTCAGAGTCTTCTTCAAAAATATGGACTTCAAACGTTGAGCATCTGTGATAGCAAAGTCAGGATGAACAGGCAGGTTGTCCCAACAAACCAAGTATCTGAAATGTTATTCGATATTTAAAAACACTTTTAGTGCTCATGCAGATTCCATTTGGAACAAAATTATTTATGCTTACATACATTTGTGCATTTTTTCAGGAAACAGCCAGCGGCAAGCAAACTGATAAAGATAATTTCTTATGAAGCCTAAATCACGCCAATAATTCAATACAATACAAGTCTATTTCTGCAGACAGCGTCTAATTACAATTGCTGTAAGTGAGGATAATCGGAGCAAAAACTTCTGGTGGCTTGTACGAGACTCTACAAGAGAAAAGACGGACAGCACTACCTCAAACCAGATTTTGTACAGGGAGTCAACTATGGAGCCAATTCACCTCTACACTAAGAGACTGATGGAACATGCAGCAAAAAGCTCGAGACCATCATAATCAGTAAAGGCCGAAATGCAATACTGAGAGACGGCGATGCGATTCTCGCTCGTCGTCGCGCAACGCATTCAATTTACAATGCACGCGATGCGAGGAAGAATAATGTTCATATGACAAATGTCAAATTGGTGACGTTTTAAATGAGATTTGTTTGCAAATATTTTTGATTTTTGAAAAGTTTTGAATTTGGAATTTTCCTTCGTTTGACAAATAATAGCCTCAACACGGATGCACGAAATTTTCATTCAAAATTCATTTATAATAACCCTTGTACTCAAAAAGTAATAAAGGCGTTTGAATTTCACATTTAATTTAAGCGCCATCAAGCATCTGACAGACGTCAACGCATCTCGTTACGAGGATTTTTGATTTTCCGAATATTTCTCGTCTCACATTGACGCATCGCAATCATTGTACATTGGCCTATACAAATGCATGTTACGAAAACTGCTTGACATTTGCTGCAAGACTCTCGTCGCGCTCTCGCATCGCAGTCTCGCACTATTGTATTTTGGCCTTAATGCGGCCGACAATCGACTAATGGAGGCAATGATCTGATAGATTACAAGTTTAGAGTATTGTAGTAAGATTTAACTGGTAGAATTTTTAAAGAGATTAAGTATTTAAATATAATGTAAAAAATAAACCTCATTGATGAAATTTGGTACGAATAAAAGAGGTGTAAATCTAAAGAGGTGTAAAAATTTTGGTGTTAGAATAGAAATACGTAAATGTTAGTTATAATGTAAAGATTGTAGAATAATTATGCTCGGATAGAATTCTAAGTGCAGTCATTAAGAGAAAACCCGTAGGCCAAGTATCATGTAAAAAATATTTGCAAATAATCACCCCAATAAATTATCCTAATCTATCTTAGTCGTACATGTACATGATAAAGGTTATTTTTTGTTGGGAGGTGAGTACTACCTACAAAAAACATCCCCTCCCTCCTTGAGAGCTTAACTCGGAGGAGTGTGGCACATTACTCTGGATCAGTCGCCTTCAAGCTGAAGGATGCCTCCTCTAGTGGGGAGATCGGAAGAAGGATTGGTAGATAAATGACCCACAACTAAGACGCTCTCGGCTATTGTTAGGACTTCTTTAGGGAACATAATTTGCCACGTGGTTCGATTTGTCGATTCAAGCATCACCGCAATTAGTATATTCATATATAGATGAGCTGTACTGATTCTTTCTAGAGGTCCTGTTGGAGCCTGTCCCATCTTTTGCATACAAAACTTACTTTCCTTTTCTGGGCAAAATTAGCAGTTGGGGCTCATGATTTAGCAAGAACATCACACCGACAAAAGCGCAATGCCAAAACGCGTCTGTGAACGAATCGAAGGAAGTGACGGGGAGCGACGGAATGTTTCGAAACAAAAAAAAAACCTTAATAAACTTCTGCAGATAAGGCTGAAAACATCCATGTTTCCTCAAAAATTGGGTCAGGTAGAAGTCAGCCTCATCACGCCCTTGATTCAGCCTCGGCCTTAGATCTGAGATGAGCCACGAAGTCCACCTTCTTCTCATGAAATTCATCCAAGATTAGCTGCTAATCGTTGAGTGATCGCTGTTTCTCCTTGAGGGAGAAGCTTTCAATTACCTCCTTGAATCATCGTGTCGACGCAGGTAATAGGTGTTGCGCTCCCTAGCAAAAAAGGTGACAGGTAACATGTCTGCAATGAATTTCGCTGCCAAATCAGAAACAGCCGGATACGATGAAACAATGCTTAGTGCTTATCTTCTCTGCTTTTGTGCGTCGCCCCATATATTCGCTCCGTACAGTAGCAGTAACCTTACGGCATTCATCAGGAGGCGTCTAACTACATTGGCTATAAGACTACTCAGAGCTAATACGTCTTAAGCTGCCATCCAAGCCATAGCCCTGATTTACTCAAAGAAACTCGTCGAGTTGATCAGTAGCCCGAAGTACTCCACTTACTTAATTCGATTAAAGTGTCAACAACCCTGGCCATCGTTGCTTTATAGATTCTCTTCTTGGTCAAAGTGACCCCTTCATTTTTATCCAGCGCTAAATGGAACCCGCTTATAGTCATCCAGCCCCTAATTTGACGCATTAGGATACCTTGTCTAAATTGCGCTTTTTCGACAGTTTGTCCATTGACTAGAGCCGCTATCTCATCTCCAATCTTAGTAGTCCGTCATATGATACGTTCCACAGGTCTGGACTAAGGATATATCTCTTGATAATCTCCATTCAATATAACCTCCATCTTTTATTGGCCCTGTCTTTCATGCCACAAAGCTGACTTAGATCCTTGAGATAACTCCCAGTAGTTGCACAAGATATTTCGGAAATCCAGGAAATAAACCAATCTATCAGCGTTGAAGGTGTTACTAACGTCGAGCGTCACTTAAAAAACGATCCGTCGTTTGATGTGGTTTCATGTATCACCAGTGCTTTCTGGACCACAATCACCACCTTTGGTAGAGCACCTCGACAATCAGGTGGAGCGACCTGCGCTAAAACCATACTGCCAAGGAGCTAGGTCCACAGCAGCACGAATCGCGTCGGTATGTCTTCCCTTTACGAGTTTCTCAAGTACTTTTTCAGCCGCGTTTAACTTTCATAATGGAAGATAAGCCGCCGGTGAAGCAGGATTTCCCTTCCTCTTGCTAGGTTGAATATTGCTTTGGATAGGAAGAAGCGACACTTCTGATACCAAAGGAAATCCCAACGTTATTTCAATGCTGATGGCTTTCGTGACGGTTAAAAGTTTCTTTTTTTATAATTTTGGCTTCCCAGATATCTCAAAGGAGTTAAGAGTAAAAATGTATTTTAAAATTATTGTCTACGTACCATTATGTTACATAAGCTCTGCAAGTACAACAGATAATAAATGCCAATTTCAGCAGGAGCATAAGTTTAGTTTTCTTCAGTCTGAGCATGCTCCTATCAACGAATAAAATGCCAAATATAATCAATAACAATAAGGACCACTGCAAACGTTTTTTCTTGCAAAACTTAAAAAAAGCGTATTTGTTTCTAAACGCGCCTCTAAAGTCACCAATAAAATAGCAACAAAAAACTGCAATCGTGCGAAGAAATGATATGACAATTAAACTTCAGCTCCTATGTGTTAAGAGGTTTCGAAATAGTATTTAAGGACCGAAGTAGCCAATTAGTAGTTTCATTTTGCCTAATAAGGAAAAAAAGATGCTTTGATGCGTTGCATAACATAAATTTTTGAAAAAAATTCGATTAAATGCATTACGACAGATGGAATGCATGAACCTTTTGTCATTTTGATTAAATATTCATATGGAAGTCATTTTCATTTCAATTTATTCTTCATTCATACCGATCCGGTGTAGATTTCAGTATAAACATATGTGGTCCACATTTGTTGTTACTTTTGATGCGATAGATGTGCATATATAATGGGTAATAAATGCAGCTGTGAAACTAGTTTGATAGCTATACAGATGCACCATAATTAACTTTATGTGTGACCATCATCATACACCTCCATGGTCACACATTGTACCTTCCTTTGCTAAACAGCAAAGAGCTGATTGAGCTCGTCATGTCTTGGATATATGGATACTATCTTGATATGGTTTGTAAAATCGTTGGCTAGATAGTAAGTAATATGTAACACATGTGCATATAAAGCGGTAGTGTTGTAAGTACGTTTAGCCTTGAGTAAGGTCGTTTAAGTAATGATTTTAAAAAGAAAAGCAATTCCTTTCGTGATGAATGATGAGTTATGAATGGTTTAAATGGATGAATTTTGAGAGGATTTAGTAGAATGAATTAAATAGTATCTTTATGATAATTTTGAAAACATACAGACTAGTAGCATTAGAAAGTTCTCACCGATAGTGCAAGTAATATTGGTAACAAGGTACTGAAATCAAAGGTACATGAACTATCGTCATGGACTAAATGAGTATTAATTTTTGCCATATGAAGTTTTAAAGCTGGATCAACTCAGCATGTGTAAGGATAATTGGAACTGTAATATATGGCAATTGTATGATAAAAATAACTCAATGAAAGTGTAATTTATTAAATGAAATATTTTTCTAGCACTTTTAACATGCAAGTTATTTTCTAATTCAGTTGACAAAGCGTCAGATAGTAAATAGTTTTATAATTTTTAAATCGAACAATTGTTATTTTTAATCTCATGAAGCAAAACGAAGTGCTTTTATGGGTCTTTGTAGTTTTACGAATGTAAAAAAAGAAACCGAGCATAAGGAAAGGATAAGAAACCAAAAATTAGAAAGTGAAAAATAATTAATCCAAATTAAAAAAACTTTAATAAATACCCTGTCTGTGTCTTTTTTGTTCAACAATTGTCAACTGAACCATCGTTGTCAATATGACGAATGGTTGCTGACGGGCGATAAAGAGGCAGCATGTTTGTATGATTAAAAAGGCCAAGTTTCAGGGAAATAAACGATATTTGTGAGTGGTTCACTGAGCAAGGAGTCGACAAGTAGCAGGCAATTTTTTAAAAATTGGATTTAAAACAAAAAATTATCGAATCAAAGGAACAATAAACGGAACATTAGACGCTATCCCCCTTCGAGTTTCATTTCTTAAAATAAGTAATTTTTTATTGGTGTAATCGGTTTGGGTTATCCATGCCTCTGCTATTACTTGTGTTTTCTTTCATTTTCACAGCGGATAACCATCGACAAATGTACAAACAAAGTTGTTGCAGAAATGGATTTAATAAGCATTCATGAACGTTTCTGCTCACTAGAATTTTTGCGTAATTTTTTATGATTGTACTTGTTAATTTCTATGACAAGGGTGCGTTAATTTGCGTCTGGGACAGTCAACGCTGTTTGAACTAGTTCTCGACGACGTAATGATGTCAACGTTCAATAAATACAAGAAGTTAAACTGAATTTCAGGTGATTATGACGTGAAGAACTAGTTCAAATGGCGTCGTCTGTCCCAAGCAGAAGGTAAACCCTCCAAGTAGGAGTAGTCACGTTTGTTGGATAAAGTATGTAATTAACTTTCAGAAACAGGATGCGTTGTCAATATTCTTGTTGCGGTTTCTGGGGTAAAAAAATGCAACAATATTACAATAAAAAAATTAAAATACTATATAATTTAACCAAATAGTTTTTTTCTTCCTTTCATAATAAACTATACTTATAATATTGCAGCTACAGTAAATCTAATAATGTAATTATAACCAAATTCCCAGAAAAACTGAAGTTCCAAATTAAAAAATTTCAGTATTCGCTGCTTTTACTATTCAAAAATAAGCTGGTACTAACGTTCTGAGAACGAATCTGTCCACATTGTATCCCTGGTTGATACGAGGTTTGTTCAAAAAGTATCGCGAATTTTGAATTTTCGCGGGCTACGTATGTTTGATTTTTTGGTGGCGTTATGTTGGTATACATGGCCCTCACTTACGTTGACAATTCCAGTCATTTTGAATTCCCAGTCACTTTTTGTCAGTTATTGTGCGTTAATGTGTTTTAGCTTGGATGAATGGATCAAAGAATTTGTATTAAATTTTGTGTGAAGAACAACTTAAAGTGCGCGGATGCATTCAGAATGTTGACTGTTGCATACGGCGAAGCTGCTTGGACAAAAGCAACGTTTATCGGTGGTACAAAATGTTCTCAGAGGGACCGAAAAAAGCACGCCAAGTTCGGTCGAATGTGAAGGTTTTGCTGACATTTTTCTTCGATTGCAGGGGCGTGGTGCATCATGAGTTCTTGCCGCAGGGTAGAACGGTCAATAAGGAATATTACCTTCAAGTAATGCGCCATTTGCGAGAAGCAATCCGCCAGAAACGCACAGATTTGTGGAAGAACAAAAACTGGCTTTTGTACCATGATAACGCCCCTGCTCACACATCGTTACTTGTGCGTGAATTTTTGGCCAAAAACAACACTCTAATAATGCTGCAGCCACCGTATTCCCCAGACCTGCCCCCTGTGACTTTTTCTTGTTGCCGAAACTGAAGAGGCCCATGAAAGGACGACACTATGCCACGATTGAGGAGATAAAGACGGCATCGAAGGACGAGCTGAACAAGATCACAAAAAAATGATTTTTCAAAATGCTTCGAGGATTGGAAAAAACGTTATCACAAGTGTATAATGTCTGACGGGGATTATTTTGAAGGGAACAAAATAGATATTCATGAATAAATAAATAATTCTTGAAAAAACATGAAATTCGCGATACTTTTTGAACAAACCTCGTATGTTTTCAGTTTTTAACTTTAATAGCTACAGGAGTAGATTACAAGAGGACTCTCTATTTTCAATAGCATATTTAGAAATATCCTCAGCTTCCTGTTTATAATTTTTTAAGAGTTAGCTTTTTTGTCCTTTGTAGATCCCAGTCCTTTTTCAGTGTTAATTTTAATGTTCTGAGGCAAATAGTTGCATTCATGTTGAGCCTCTTCAATTTTTTATCTAATTTTCTGGCTACTTTGTATTTTGGTGATGCTATTATTGTTGTGTTTCCTATGTTCGCTATGGAAATTTTCAAAAGTTTTGCTTGTAAGTCTTGTATCTTTTGGATTTGAAAAATCGAGAAATAGAAATAAAGGAAATTAGGACTTAAGAAGACGTCAGTAATCATTAAAAAAAAACATGAAATTAGAAAAAATATTTTGTACCTTTCGAGCGATAAAAGAGAAAAACAAAAATGTTAAATATTTACACTGATGAAGGGGAGGAATTTTAGATACACCACTTTCTTTATTTTCAACAGCTAAAGAAGTTTAAGCATATGGATTTGTGAACAACGTTAATATTAGATTCTTTTCCTCAGCAGCTGATACAGCGCGGGCTGTACAAAAATAAAACCAGCGTGGACAAGATCCAAACGCCACTGAAAACAGGTAAGAGTAAACCAAGTGAATCCGTATAGAAAGGGATAGATACAGCTTAGAATTACTGAGACGAACGTTTTGACCATGTCCTACCAAACGAATAACAGCGTTTAATAGCCGTGGGAAAAAATTGAACACATCAAGCGAATAGCCTTCCAAACGGATCTCACCTCTCCGGGTGGTTGGGAGGGAGCCAAAGTGCAAGTGCACAATTAACAACACAGGAGCTGGGAGACTATTTCAAACAATACGCAGCGAGCTCAGGGCCGATGGTGGTGTCTATTTTTCACCAACAGTGGACTCTAGCAAATAATAATATTTTTTTGTGTTTTTTTTTATGTGTCAAGTGTCAAAATTTTATAAAATTTTATGTGTCAAGTGAAGACTATTTACACTCTGAGTCTTGTAGACACAGGGGCAGCCGTAATCCCGTCAACACGCAACTACTGTCACACCTAGAACAATGAGTCTGGAACTGTTTGTCACATTAAATTGGACCGTCAGGCCAAGGAAACTTTTTCAGCATGAATAAATGAAACCTAGATGGATTACTGTCAAACTGCCCTGACTCATGCTGCCCTTTTTTATAAGAAGAACCGCCCGAACTGAATGTTATACGCAGTTCCAATTATCTTTAGATGTCAATAATTTTACCGTTATGTTTTTTAGACAGAACGCGTCTTTTTTTACGGAGGGATACAAAGCGGCGCTAGTTCATCTTCCCGCATGCGAAGAAGGTTTGAAAGTTGTCATCTTTGGTTTCAGAGCAGAACAAGAACACAGGGGACGATGATCTTCCCATCTTATACAGGTAAGGCTAAGCTTTGTGGCTTGTTTTTAATATTCAGATAATAATCAGTTTCACCATGATTTCTGCAGAACTACAGCCCCAGATCACTTATGAGTGCAGAGGTTCCCCTGTCCAGCATTTTGTGTATTCACTTTGTACACTTTGCATACTTTGTACTTTTCTTTCCTCTCAGCTGATAATTTCTGTCTCTATAATGATAATAACAGTAAATTGACGTAAGAAATAGAAGTAGCTTGTGGAAGGATTAGTTGCAAGAAATCATCCTCAGTGGTTGCAAATGATTGTGAAGGGTGAATGTATATCAAAGACGAAAAACGGAACAGAAGGCCAAAAGTATTTGAAGATAGGGAATATGGAAGTATTATTCAAAAAATATTCGTACCGAACGCAGAAAAAAATTTGCATAGGTATTTGTGTGTACTTTAATTCAAAAGCAATGCTGTAGAATCCAACTGAATCCAATAATCATTGGTTTATTTTATAAAGGTTTTTTTTTAACAAAATTAGGCATCTTTTACTATCTGAAAGGCAAGGAAATCATGAAGACCCTTCGAATAAGCAACAATGCCATCATTAATCCAGAATATTTAGGAAGGAAATGTTTAGAATCAGGTTACAGCAGACTGGTATCATGCGTTAGGAGGTGCTTAAACTTTTTTCTCTATTAAATTCAGTTATTTAGGTTGAGCGACTATAGATTAGGAAAAGAATTCTACTGCACGACAATGTTCGCCCTGCATGCCGAAGCTTGTCAATATACTGCAGTGCAGGTCAAATTCTTCTTAGGAATATACCAGGAATAGGATAGCATACCATCCTTTTTGCGAAACGTAGGTCATTCCGAATATCTCTTTTTGTTACTGATGATGGACCGTCTGTTTGAGCAGAACTCTACATCATATGAAGACATCTAAACGTGTATAATCTCGCGAAATGTTAAAAATATTACACGTTTTTCCAATGCGTTATCCGTCAGTTACCAGAAAAATTGGTAAAAACTGACAAACAAAGAACAATACCAGCAAAATTAATCGTTATTTCTCAGTATTTGTCCGATTTTTGCTATAAATCCGCAGAAATTCATCTGCACTTCGAATTCTTTACATGTTTTGCGAAACAGATATTCATCTCAATTTCGAAGCATTCAAGTTACTGCTGGTAACACTAGTTGCAGACGTAATAATTTTGGTGCTAGTGAAATCCTTTTGCTACGTTATTCAGCGCATGCGAATTTCGTGAAATAATAGAAATTCAATAATTTATAAATTTATAAAAATATCAAATGGATTTGAAAGCATTGACCTTTACCATTTAGTTATGTTTTGATTATGAAAACTAATTGTTAAGAAAATGTTAACCATTTTCTCTAGTCAACTGCTAATTTGCTTTATAAAAGTTAAACGCACCTAAAAAGCAATTATAATGTTCGGAATTAATTATAATATAATCGTTTCGAATCTGCACCATTAAGGAATCATTTTTGTCTATGAATAATTACATTTATTTCAATAATGAAACTCGGTTTTCAGGAAAATTATGATACATATTTTTTCCTGATTGCTGGAAAATATTGTTTTAAAGTGTTCTCCGGTGTTCAAAAATTACGATAAATTTATTCAGGTTAGGAGATCCATTTTCATATCGTTTCTGTGAGGTATTTTTTGGTGCTGAACTGGAAAATCCAATGTAGAAAATAATATTTTAATGCTTGGTATCTCGAACAAAGGAAGAGAAAATTTTAAGTACCTCAATCACGTTTGTTGAAATGCTAGTGAAGCTCATTTCTAAATACTTAAATTTCCTGTTCTAAGAAGAGGATTTTATATTCAGACAGTTTGTCAGTTGTTTCAGTTATTAGAAAAGGTAGAAAACAGGGTCGTACGAATACGGTCCTCTGAACGCAAGTGAAAAAAAAAAAAAATACAGATTTCTCAATCTGAAAAACTGACATCAATAGAGATATTTGGTTTGAGTATCTCTTAACGCAGGACACTTATCTGTTACGTCCAAATCTTCAACGCTTTTTCCTTGCATTTTGAGGATGATTGTTGACGTTGTTGCATATTTAATAGGCCTCCATTCCATGATTTCATTGTCATTAAGGTATAAACGTGGTCTAATTTTGTAAAAAAAATACCAAAAGAAAGTTGATATCCAGCCATTGTTCCGAGAGTGGATAAGATTACGTGTTTTTGAATGAGCTTCAGAAAGGTTTAGGGTCTAATTTAAATGGGTAAATGATATTTTATTTCATAGTCTTGTTGAAGAAATCGTATAAGCCAGTGATAAACACTTACATTTACATCAAGTATAGTCTAAGCTCGAATCAACGTCAATAACGAAATATTTGATAATCGATGTCAAATGATAACTCTAGAATTCGTCATTGCAAACATTTTCAATAGAAAGGAGAAACAAAGTATTGAGATGTCTATTGTTACCATCACACCGAGTACACAGTATTCGCTATTCGAAGAGAATTTTGCGGCCTTAATCCTGCCTTAATCCTGCCTTAAAAACGACTTTTCTGGTTAACAGCAGTCATTATAAGTCAACTTCCTGCCGCGATTGACGTTGTAATTCAGAAGCATTGAAACGCTGGTTAACAAGTTTTACCATCAGCGTATATAGAATCAAGTGAGGATATTTGTGGGCCAGACCGACGTATTCCAGATGAAATGATCGTAGATTTAGTTACATCCTCCTACTTGAAAAACCCTGTGCTTGAAATTCTGAATCATCTGAATCAATATTTTCGGCTAGAAATTGAAGCCATGATTTAAGCAAGAATAATTAACGTCCTTTTTTGCTATTATACGTAACGTATATATCTTTTCAAAGTTTCAGTTCACAACATTATCGGCTTCTTAGATGCCGTGTGTTGAATGAAAAACCTGTGTTGAGATTTTTTACTTATACAAAAACGTGGCACATTATTTTAATGGCCCACCAAGTCAAGAAATTTTTCAAGTTTTAGTCTCCATGATGTAAATAAGATGGTAAGCAATAAGACATATTTACACTAAATGGACGAAAACGACATAAACATCGGTTAATAAACATGAAGGATACAATTTCATCACTGATATCATCCAAGAAAACACTACATTGAAGGAAAGCGCTCACAAATTGAATAAATTGTGTTGCATCTGAAAAATGAATTCTACTACGCTAGTTCGCTAGATATCTTGTGCCAGAATATCTGATGAGAATTCTGAAAGACTATCTAAAAGGCCTGACATTACTCTTTAACACTAGGAAAGGTAAATGTAGTATGATACCTTTCAGGAGTCAATCTTTAGCCCAGATATATGGAAAGTCTCCTTTGGGGAACTACTGAGGCTTGAGCTGCCGAATGGGTTATACTTGATTGGCTTTGCGCGTGTTTTCGTGGCGCTAATTATGGGATGGTACAGTCGACCGGACGACACTTCGACTAGATATGCGATTCGAACTCAATCTAGCTTAGGAAAAATAGCAAGTGGTCATTCAGAAAGGGGCGGAGTGAGGCTTTTAAATATTGAAGATGATGAGAAAATGAGTTTTTTCAAGAGAATTCGGGTCCCCAATAGAAAGGCTGCAGAGCGTGGAACTGCATTCAGTCAGTTAATGGACAACATAGAGTCTACCCTGCAAATAAGCCCTTTACGTTCCTACCGCAAAAAGAAGAGAATGAGTTTCAACTCTCTCCTTAAAGAGTAATACATCAAGGAAAAATAAACGATTCGAACAAAAATTTGGGTCTATCGGAAACTTCTACTGAATCCCAGCTTCCCGGATTAAAGAGCAATCTTATACCTGAAAAATGCTTAACATTTCGAGCCACAACATTGGAGAATAACGCTTGATTCCATCAATTTGTTAAAAAGGATAACTTCATGTTCTGTACGGGTATTGCTCTAATTTAAAGCAGCCATCCCATAACAAATATATGTTTTTACGAATCAACGTGAATTTTTCGGCTTACCGTAGTCAACTGTGTTTCAGTGTGTGTACTTGGTTTCACCATCGAACAGGGGGAAAAGGGAGAATCTTGAACATTAACATTAGTCCTGGACTAGATAAATTAAATTTAATTGGTTCTACAAAAGCCTGGTGGGACTCATTATTATCTGACACAAATACTCAGTGGGCATGGGTATCTGCAGTCTTACCTCGATAAGATGCGTAAGTTACCATCCACTGTTTGCTTATTCCACTCGAAAACCACAGGTGACGCCTGCTTGACCTTCTCCACATAGTAAAGATGGTCTTGGGTCCGTTTGCGTAAGGCGTGCCCTTTCAGAAAGCAGAACGGAGAAGATGTTGACATCCAAAGGAACTGCTTGTCACATTACGTGTGGATCGACATGAAAGAAGCAAAGAAGGCAAAGACGGGCATCATGGATCATTTAGTGGCGAAGAAAGACCGGGGTTCCTGTAATAGAAGTACTTCTTTTACTCACCCATTATTGCTCGAAAAGAGATCTGCCCACTTGGAAGGCGTCACTAGGCAAAACAAACGATGCCTAATCCAAAGCATTGTGACAAAATGTAGCTCGGTTGCCACTGGAAAGCCGACACTCAGGGCGTAAGTAGCTTTCACCTCCCAACCAAAAATAATAAATTTAATTAAAAATATTTGTGAAAAAACAAGACTGACTGACAAGAGAAGAAGATTAGATTAAATACCCTTGCTGTATCTGATTATGGGATAGTAAACATTTGTCAGGACATTGAACAAGAAAAAAATGGCCTGATTAGTGTCTAGATAGCCTTGATATCCTGACTACATCTCAAGCGAAACAAATTCTTATCAAACTATGACCTTCGCATTCTAAACTTGGTCTGATGAAACAAAATATTTGAGCATAAAACAATGAATGTGATTGTTTTAAATATATTTCAAGGAAGTTGCTCAATATGTTCAGAGAAGTTTACAAAAAAAATTTGTTTGCAAAGAAAGTATATTTAACTACCATAAACAATACCGATATCTGAGGTTGTTCGTTATAAATTAAAAAGAATGCATCGGACTAGTTTGTTTAGCTGACCCAAAACTTTGTAGACAATAGAAAGGATGACGGCTATATTGTGTGCGTATGAGCATACATAAAAAGGAAGATTTTGCACAAGCCCTTTGTAGCTGGATTAGGAGCGATTGGCTTATATGATGGTTTGTGTTGGCACATGCGTTTCATGCGTTTGCATGAAACAAATAATGCTAAGTTGCGCGAGACCGTAGCTTCCACAATGATAATACAAATATCATCATTCTCGTCGAATTTTTTTATGACCAGGAGGTACATGCTATTTACAAACACGGTGTGGGACTCACATACGGGGAGATTTCTAAAATATCCACTAATAACCATTCCCTGTCAACCTAAGAAGCTAGCTCGGAACTATTTGGTACATAATGTTGGGGTAGGCCTCATGTTCCTGTTACATCTGACATTGCTATATTAGAGGACCCCTTTTTTTAATGAGGAAAAGGGGAGAGGAAAGAAATACTTGAAAAAATCTTTTCAATGCTTGTACTTCCTGATGCTGCTTGATCATCATGTGCCATGCGCTTCCATTTGGTCAATCGTTATAAGCATCCTACGACTACAGCTTTCACGAAGAGCTCTTCAACTTCCCTGAAGGCATCGCTGCTGCTTACAACATTCTTCGCAGCAATAGTTTTGTCATCGGTGTCATCCATCACTTCTGTGCAGAACATGCAGATGGGAGTTTCAGCACTCGTTCGATCGTGCTACGGTTTAAGGAATCTTCACGTCTCTGTTGGCTTTCTCTTTGAGTCGCGTTCTCATGATAGTTGCCAATTGCTGAGAGAAAGTTTTCCATCATTTTTAGTTATGGGTCCTGCTTAAAACCCCGGATCCGTTTGTACATTCATAGTTTCATTCAAAATTCTTCAATTTTGAGTAATACCAAGGATACGAATTCTGCTAACATTTAAAGAGTTGCTGTCAAACTGCCTGTTCTGCTATGTTGCTCTTTTAGGCAACAAACAACCTATGAATGACAGAAAGATCCTACCTTTGGGAGAAAACATTCCGATAAATTTAGATGAGCTGGCGTGCATGGGATTGGATCAGGATTAACAACTTACTACGCATTAGATACACGCATCTGAATCTAGCTAGAAATCATTCGAGTTAGTCTTCAATGCTAAGCATCGCATTAATTTTGTAAATGCAAACTTTCAGAAATTTCATTGCATTAACTTTTCGAAAAGATTGTTCTGTTTAATTGAATCTTGCAATTAATTATGTTAAAATCATATTTTTGTTTAATGAAAGTTCTCTCATGTTTTCACGGCCAACAATTTTTTCACGAAACGGTGAACATAGAGGAAAGGAGCAAATTACTCTGGAAGTAGACATATGTCAAAAACAAAAGGCGATAGTCTTTTCTCGGAAAAACAAACAAGAAAAAGATACAAACTTTAGCGTATAGAAAAATACATCGGAATTTTGTTATTATTGCGTTGCTTGGTATCAAAATGCACGGAAAATAAATATTTTTACTGAGACCACTTGCAATGAGATGCATTTGAATGGAACAAGACGAATTCATATGAATCATACGTACTGAAAATTATCTCTCACTTTATCAAAAACAGAGTACTTGCATCGAATGCAAGTTGAAGTACAAGTATCTAACTTTTTCGTGGAAAACAAATAAACAACGCTTTTAATCGCACTATATACCATTGCAATATCAGTTCAAGCTTACATTCATCATCTCTCTTACCACTTCTTCATTTATTCTTCAGCATCCGGTATAACGGATGGGAATACCTGCTTAAGATCGAAAGTAATTTTTCTCATCACTTAAGATATCAAATTTAAAATTAACGTTTAACATTACCCTTGAACTCGTTACAAACATTACGACATTCGCAGTAATTACCATTTTTTATATTCTTGAAAAGAGTCAAAATCATTGCTCTGAAATGTCCCAAAAAATGTTGTTGCTCGCTATTTAGGCATGCATTAACGCGGATATCTTCACATGTATAATTTTCTTAATGTTTTAAGACAAAACGTTTATTCCATCGTACACAGAATAACGAATTTTATCCAAAATGTGGTTAGTCAAGTTGAAAAATTCGTGATCATAAGCTTACTAGTATAAATGTGATATTAAGAGCGAACGCGGTTTATTTTGGGAATATTTTTTGGTTTTGTTTTCGATCGTTTTGTTTTTAAGTTACATTTTTATGTTGTTGTCGAAAATTTTATGGTAGATAAGAGTAATTAAAGAAGTAATTACTAGTATTGAACTTGCTGTGGCTTTACTCAGAAGACTGAGCGGAGTGTATAATGATAAATTTTTGTTTTGATGAATTACAAAGGATCATTCCTTTTCTCTGTTTGTGGGTTCAGAAGTAATAGAATATTTGTTCAATAACAATTTTTGGAATTCAGTCACTCCTGCTTAATCGGAAAACAAGCTTCATAAAGGGAAAATGGGAATTACTTGTTATTATATTACTAACAACTAATTTGTCACCGCAGGCTCTTTTCTTTTTATCTTTTGAATTGGAGATCGTTAAGAGGAACAGAATAATGTATTTGAGTCTTGGGAAGAAAAATCAATAGCATCTCTACACGTAAAATTATCATAGTATATACAAATCAATCAAGAAGTTTTTTTGCTATATTTTCTTTATTCTTTTAATTCTAAAGAATTGTCTTCCCTTCAGAATTTACTCTGCGTTAAATTTCCTTTTTCTTTCAGAGTCATTTACCACAATGTTCTATTGACAACTTGTATCCAGAATCCATCATATCCAAGGAGTTACGTCACAATGATTATACCATCCGTTTTTGGCAGAGAATATTCGTTCGGAAAACAGAGCCTAGACGCGCAAAACGTTTGCGAATTTCAGAGATGGTCTGCTGGCATTCGCATGTAAAGTAATAAGTTACCGACAACGAATGTAATGAGAAGAGAAGAACTAGCATGCATCACGCAATTCTTATGAAATATCTGTTCACATGCTGATCCTGGAAATAATTTTACTCAACTAATGAAACTCAATGTTTAATATGCCAAAATAGTTGCAAGGTGTATGTTTTATGCGTAAAGAGAAAATTGAAGGATGCATTGATTGATCCAATTAAGACAATTCAATATGTGACCACATTTTGTATTTTGACCATTCAAAATACAAGAATGCTTCAAATTTGAATGATCGAAAGTGATTTTGTGACCATTCAAATTTAGTGTGCACAGGAAGGAAGAAGTTTTTGCTAAAATTATCTGAGGGTCGCTTCCTTTGCTTTGTAATTGCCCTTGTTCTGTTTGTTCTGCTTCCGAAATTCAAAACTTTAAAAATTTAAAAAAATCATTTGACTTAATATTGCATAGCACAGATGATCGTGTATTAGAATACCAAGCCAATTTTCATTCATTCAATTTTGCTCCAGAATTTGGTTCATTTAACACTGTTGGCTATGAAGGCTCAAAGCCGGTTTCCCCAGTCTCGACATAGTCCCTAGGCTGATCATTCAAGTACAATGCTCAGACTCCAAAGATGCCTATGCTTGCTAAGTTCTGGGGCAAACCAATCATCTGTTGAGAGGGCCTCGATAAAAAATTTTGGGCAGGGTATTTTGTCACTAGAAGCATAACATAAGTACATCCAGCACTGACACACTCGTGTGGCTCATCTCAGACAGAGATAGAAAAATCAAATCAGAATTATGTTTGTATTGCCTTTTTACACCCCCCCCCCCAATTAAATATCTCCTCCAAATCTACGTTTAAAGTATTGCACTCAAAAAGTTTCCCTTTCTACATAGAACCATCAAAATATTAGAAAAGAAATCTGACAAAACTTACCCTCCTTGACATCGGTGAATCGGAATAATCAATCGGCTGACATTTAAGATTGTAGAATGTTAGCCATCCAGCCATTAGATGCTAAGAAGAGGATAATATTACGATTAAAATGCTATACACCATATTCAGTTCCATTTGTTGTTACCTCGTAAAACATGTATGCACTTAGTAACACTTGGCAGGCGTTATAGACGATGAGGGTTGTTTTCAAATTCATTGGCTTCCTATCTCGCATATAAATTGGACCTATGACTACTACCCATGCTAAATATGTAGCTACCATTCCTAATGTCGGCAATGGATTCTCCATAAAAGGGTAACTCATAGCTCGGGGATCTGTAATTAGAAGAAAGGAAACAAATAATGATTATTTGCTTCGAAAAAAGCAATATCTGAGTTAAATAATTTATTTTGCAATAGTTGCACATAATCTTAGAACGTCACTAAAGTATATTCATTGTGTTGTTTGCATAAACAATGAATCTTTGTTATTTATTTCTACTTTAGATGTCTTTTTGTTAAATTTTAGATAGAATGGAAACAAGTGATCTCTAAAGGTAATAAATTGTAGTGTCGACGTAAATTAATGCTTGACTAAAATGAAATTATCCTCAACTTCATGACATACACACACTCAGTTGGCAAACTTTCAAATAAATCGAAGTATAACTACTTTGTACTGCGGAGAAGCTTCCTGTAATGTCAGGAAATGCAAAAAATTTTGTTCAGCTAATTTTTTGTTTCTAAAGTCTTCATAGGACTGTTATTTTATATGAAAAAGTCATTAATGAAATTAGCACTTGTTCTTTTTGAACTGTAAGCATAAGTTAAATGTCATAAGTAAAAGATAATCTTGGTCTCCGGTATAATACGGATGTCTATAATCCAAACCTACAGACCCTGTTGTACCCAGACCAAGAAAACTGTGAAACATGTTGTTACTAGTTTAGCTCATTTATAATACTTGTTCATATACGAGGGACGGCTGATAAGTCCGCGACCTAAGGTACTTAATGAAAGAAAATGTATGGTTTCTATTTTTTATTTTTCAATATAATATTCCTCAAGTGAAATACATTTCTCACATGTCGCATACAATGCCTTTAACCCACCCAAAAACTATTCTGTATCTTTCTCTTCAAAATGACGATCAACCGCAGCTTTCATTTCGTTATCATCTGCAAGTCTCCGGTCCCGTAAAGGCCGAAATACAATAGTGCGAGACTGCGATACGAGAGTGCGACGAGAGTCTCGCAGCAAATGTCAAGCAGTTTTCGTAACATGCATTTGTATGCGACATTGTACAATGATTGCGATGCGTCGATGCGAGGCGGGAAGTATTCGGAAAAACGAAAATTCCTCGCAACGATGTGCGTGACGTTTGTCAAATGCAATATGGCGCTTAAATGAAATTTGAAATTCAAACGCCTTATTTACTTTTTAAGTAGATTGGTTATTATGAATGAATTTGGAATGAAAATTTCGTGCATCCTAGTTAAGGCTTTTATTTTCTAAACGAAGGAACATTCCAAATTTAAAACTTTTACAAAATCAAAAACAATTTCTAGCAAATTGAATTTTAAATGTCACCAATTTGAGATTTATCATATGAACATTCTTCCTCGCATCGCATGCATTGTAAATTGAATACGTTGCGTGCCGACGAGGGAGAATCGCATCGCGCTCACGTATCGCCGTCACGCAGTATTGTATTTTGGCCTTAAGTCCTTTTTCCAAGTGGAAAACAGAAAAAAATCACTGGGTTCTAGGTCTGGGCTATATGGAGGGTGGGCAATCTCTGAGAAACCCGTGTCTTTCTGGGCTTGCCTCGCAACATGTGCGGTATGAGCGGGAGCGTTGTCTGGCAGAATGAGAACTCCGCGCGGCCGTTTCACATGTTGTTTCTGTACAATCGCCTCGCGAACCAGACTCAATACATTGGCGTAATATTGGCCATTCATCGTAGTTCCCCTGGGTAGGCAGTCAGTAGTTAGAAAACTTCCCTTGTTATCCCAGAAAACAGTCGCCATTAGCTTGGACGCCGACTTTTCTACCTTGATATTCTTCGGCGGCTTTTCTCCTTTTTTTATCCATTGCATGGGCTTTTGTTTGGACTCCAGATCATATTGGCAAATCCATGTTTCAAATGTCTTCCTTGTTATCGCCAACTAGCTCCAAAAAATCTTTGCGAGTCGACGTCGCTTGTGGAGCGTGTGAGCATTTTGAGTACGCAACGCGCGCTAATTTTTCTCATATTCAAATGTTCATGTTAAATTTCTCCAACTCGTTCTTTGCTAAACTGCAGTTCTTCAGCAATCTGCCACAATATAATTCTTCGGTCGGCTAAAAAAAATTTTTTGACTCTTCGGATCGTGGCAGAGCGGACCGGGCGAGGGTCGTCTTCACAACTCTCTCGTTCTTGTTGAAATAGGTGGGCCCATTTTTTCACCATCGCATATGTAGGCGCAGAATCCTGATGTACCGATGACATCGATTCAAAAATGTCTTTCGGTGTGTTTTCCTTCTTTACGAGGAATTTTATCACGGCGTGGTGTTCGAAATTCCGAGAGTTTCCAGATTTGGTTGTTGTTCGATAAATAATTGAAGTATGAGTGCAAACTTTATTAGTTATTGTTTTCATAATACTACTGAGTGTCGCAACTAGTGACATGAGTAACAAACTAATTACTTATCGTTAAGTACTCAGGCCACGAACTTTCCAGCCGCATCTCGTAGTTGGGTTCAGCGAAGAAATTAACGTTTCGAAATACTGCAATTAAAAATATCTGTGAAATAGATAAATAAATTGTAATAGAAAATATCTACGAAAAAGATTCTTCTCATCAATGGATCTTTCACTAAATGCATTAAGGGTGGAATGAGTACGTGCAATATGAGAAGGTTTAACCAGGATTCATGGGGTAAGTTCTCAAAGCGTTAGTGTTTGCAAGAATGAAGCACAAAGCCACAAAAAGGGCGTTGCAAGCTTTGCATCATAGATTGCAAGCAGGAACAATTCAACTATATTTTTCGGAACTGAGACATCACAGGGCGTAGTGTACAAACTTTGTGTGCTTGTTGCAAAAATACACGCTGGATGCCGTATTCATCGCAAACTATTACTCATGAAAAAAAAAGATTCTTACCCCTTTACCTTTAATATTCGAGACTTTTAATTCTTTGCCTAAACCGGCAAAGGGGTTTGAAAAGACGCTTTTTCCATATACACAATAGGCAAGAGAACAAGGTAACAGAAAAATTCAATGCGAAATAGAGAGAGGGGGTAGGGGAGTGTCGAAAATTTCGTGAGTATCCAAGAACCCCTCATTATATGCTCTCTTAATTTTAATACATTTTTTATACCTATTAAATGACTTCCAAATACCTTCCGAAAAATTGTTCAGCTTGGTTGTCAAATTGGACAAAATCAGTGACTAAGTTTCATAAATGTCGCTAAATTTTCTGTTCTTTGGAAATGAGTGATAGTTGCCTAGAGAGAGGTTTGGACTTTGCATTCAGTGACGGAGTTTTTCAAAACGAAATCGGTAAGAAGCAGTAATCGCGTCATATAGAAGAAGGGTTCCTAGAACAGCTCCCCTTATGCCAATATTCTTCCACTTTTTGACTTAGTATTAGTTTTAAATCGACGCTGTAAAGGATCGTAGAACACTGGTGCTATAGAAGCATCACTTTCTATATAATCAATCAAAAAATACCTTCTGCATCCATAATTGGTCACTCAAGATCTACCTAAGTCTCTAAGATCTCTAAGTTTTATTTAGCAAGAGCTCATTTTTTTAAGTCTCGAATGGAATTTTGCCTTGGGTCAGGGTCTTAATGGTGAACTTAAATTTCCTCTAAAGTAAAAATCGGCTCCCCATTGTGGCTAGAAACCAATGAACCCATTTGATGTGCTCATCGTTTTGAGCTGGTGTAAGAATTCTCCCGACTTTTCTTGCACAAACGTCAGTCACCCGAAGATATTGATGTAGGATGTTAAAAATGATTGATTAAGATACTCTAATCAATTGCCCAGAGTGTTCCCCGTTTTCCACACCAAATGTTTCGACATTTTGATGATTACTGTCATGGAAGTCTCTTCCGCTACATCGTTTTGAGCTAAACTCTTTTCATGGCTGAAAAGTGAGCACCATTTGTAAATAGAACCTATACTTAGACCTTTATTGCTCTGCGATATTTCTTTGCAGTGGCTTGTTTTGAATTCATTGATTCACGATGTCTAAAAAGTTCAAAACTAGTATCGTCAGTGTATGAGCTCTTGGGCCTGACTCCGTATCTATGCACGGATAGAAATATCAACAGATTCAAATTATATAGAATTACATATATGCTGATCTAACAGGAGTTTTTAATCACAGATGCTACTGCTCCACAGGTCGTACTGAAGTCAAAGACCAGAATTTCAAATTCTCGAAACATTGGAGTTTGGCGGTCTCAAAGAAGCGATCAATTTTTTCTTTACATCATCAGCTCCCAACTTAACAACAAAACGAACTTGAAAAGCCTAAACCAGGATATTCGAAATGAATCTTTGCTAAACCCAACCTATCCCATCATACCAGTCTGTACGAGTAGTGTTTGTTTATGTGTCCTATTTTGTCTATATCCCATAGGTAATACCCTGTCGTTGCTCATTAGAGCCGAAAAGTGTCCTTGGTGCAATTAAGAAATTGTAACACATGAGACAGGAATTTGATATTTCAAAAGTTTTTTTTTAAATATTTAAAAATTTGGACATATTTGGTGATTTCGGTGACTTTCTTAATGGGAGTATGTGAGATTAGAAAATAATATTAAATTTGGTATACCGTGTGTATTTTCTCGTCTTTAGCACTTGAAATAAAATTTGGTTTGAAAATTTAAAAAAAAATATTGACTACTGACTAAAGAGCCTGCCTGTCTCAGCATGTTAGAATGTAGCCTTGAACCAATCAGAGAACGTCATTGGATCAAGTGACCTCCACCTCTCCCCACTGTTAGCCCTAAGCCGGTTTCAGGTCACATAAATCTCTTTTTAAAGGACAAATCAGCCAGTTCCATCCTCTGCAGGTATAAAATTCACCAAATGGATTCTTCTAACTAATTTGCAAAGACATGAGAGTACCCAAATTTCAATAGCAGACCCAAATGCCTTTAACGAAGTCTCTTTAACGTCAATATTACCATCAAAATATCGACAACCAAACAATGAAGGACTGGACGAAACTCGTGCCAAGGATCCAAAGTTCCAGTGAAAACATAAAATTTACACGTTTCGAATATGGAAAAATATGAATGCTCCAGCACAGATCGCAATATACTGAAGCATGTAGACTCAGTAAAGTCCGGAAAGGGGCAAAAAGTTAAACGTTTTAAATCTGTTTTCCACATCGCACATAAGATATAGGTTAAAATTGGCGAGTGGTATTCCGTTTACCTTGTCAAAATTCAAAACATATGAAATGTCAAATCAGAAAAAAAAAAGATTTAGGACCGATTGTCATGAAATTCCGCAAGTTGAGAACTACAGATCATACTTTGAAAATTCCGCACTTCCCTGCGGTTTTTTTAAAACCATTTTGCGACCATTTCTAAACCATTTTGGATCTTAAGTTTTGCAGAGTTCCAGATAGCAAGCAAAGTAATCTAAACAGAGGTCAAAGCTAATATATGTTTACAATACATACATTAGTTTTGACCTCAAAAGTTCTCCTGTAATTCTATTGTAGTTTTTATTTGGAATAATTGAACAATGCTCTGTTCCCATACGCGATTCAAGTTCCATTGATTCAAACCATCGCATAACCCCTAATAAATCACTCACACTTCGGAGCGAAACGAAAGAAAAAAGATACGAATACACCATGTAGCAAATATAGCGAGCTTTGTAGGGTAGAGAGCTTGGAAATTGAATTGCATAGATGAATTAAGAGATCACTTTGGCTAGATTTCTAAACTTAAATGAATGTGGGAATAGATTTTCGGGTATAAGAGTATATGTGTGCAATTGTGTATGAGATCAAAACTTAAGAGAATGTTAATGCAAATTTTTTCGCACCTTCATATCTACCTACAACAGATTTTGCTTACAAATACCAATGCGTTCGAAAAGTGTAAGCATGCTAACGAGAGCATGTATAGTCGCGATGTCCTACTATCTTGCGAGAAACTACCTAATTCAGGCTATTTCTGGAATTCGCCGACGCAGTCTTTAACATTCAATTAGCCATTTATATTCAATAAATGGGCGGTGGTGGACTCATAATAAGACCAAAAGTTGGATTCGATGTGGAAAAAGATATCGTTTTTGTAGGGAATACTACCATTCAATTTAGCATTAGACTGCATTCGTCAACGATTAGTTTACACATACAAATCTACAATTTAAGGTAGGATCTAGTTTTTTCAAGGGAAAAAAGTTCCACTTTGAAGCGTCCAGGCGGTGGGGCGATATTATCCAGTTTAAAGACTTGACATTTGTCCCTGTCGAGACCCCTGGTTTCAAGCAAAATTGAAAACAGTCGGAGAAGAGTAACAAACATAGTTTCTGCGTAAGGGAGTATTATATTTAGTTCAGATCAGTCGACCCTTGATGCAAAAACGGATACCAATGCACGCATCCGTTTTTGCATCAAGGGTCGACTGATCTGAACTAACTTAAAAAGACCAAAAAGCGTCCTAAAGTATGTCCTAAAAGCGTCCACCAAAAAGTCTGTACCAAGCATGAGTTTTTGAGAATGGATTGGAATGCGTTTTGTCGCGTTGAACAGGTAAACAATTTTTTTAAATTACTTATATATCCACCAATCGTCAGTATCGTTTAGTTTTATGTTAACCTTTTTTTGAGAAAAATAAATCAGAAAAAGGAAAAACGTTGTTATTACTCGCATTGTGTCACAATTTTTCGTTAATAGTACCCATAGACTAATTAGGACTATTTGAAATAGTAACAAGGAACAGGGCTCGTTGCACTAAGAAAACTGATGGTCATGGTTTCAACAGCCCAAAACCCTCCAAACTTGAACTTAATGGTGATACAGAAAGAAACACTCACTTTTAGTAAGTACAAGTAAATTTTTATTATCAAGTGCGTCTAAAGCTCACTGCTACACACGTGATAAAACCGTTTTTCCTAAATTTTGTCTTTTAGAGATACATGTTTCTAGGTCTCCATGCAAATTTATTAAATACCAAATTTGCAACCTTAAACTTCGATGAATATATCAGAGCGTTGCGAGAGCATCATCCGTTTTGAGGACAAATTCTATTTTTGTCGTTGATTCAGGGTGATTTTTCGAAAGATTTATGATATTTATAACGAAAAAAAGTTTTATTTTAATATGCTAATATTCGCATTGGCTAGCTGTATAATATGGACCAAACATCCTATCTCTCACGCCTACATAAGGTCATTTTACCGTAACATTTATATGCCTATCGATGCCTACTGCTAATTTAATGCAAATACATTCATATATTCACTACTAAATCAATCTGCATTTAATTATTGCGACACAAGTATGAGGAAGTTGCAATTTTCACGTAACCTTTGTCATTGTATACTATCGTTGCTGTTCACTATTGTGGCTGGGAATAAGAAAATTACAATGAAAATATGCTAAATAATAAATAGGTAAATTATTCTTAATTTGCCCGAGACACATGTTTTCATTCCATATAAAGTAGCTTTTAATAGCACTTGTAACATGTGCATGTAGAAAAATTTGCATTCAAATGTCAGGCATCGTCAGATGCCTGAAGCCAAGTTAAGGAGTTGTCACAAAGAATTTGTTATAGATTCGTCTTCATTTGGTCCAAAATTATGAAAGTATAAGAATAAAGTCTGTCTGTATTGAGCTGTTGCCTCTGTTCCGCAGTGACTGTGGTGGAGATAGGCTTGGATCGATCCGAAAAAAACCGTGCCCATAGCAGGTTGAGGAGGTGAAGTCTATCTGGTAGATTTTTTGGTCCCAATTTCACAAGATCGGTAGTCGAAATTCATCATACGCTGAACTAATGAAAGAAATGATCAGGATGTGCTAGGATCAGGGTTACTCTCATTGCCGATCTCAACGTTGATTGATCTTCTCCGGTTAGTGTGTGGACGAACTAGGAGGATTCGTTCGGAGGACAAACAAACAATCAAGTCGTATTCAACACCCGCTCTTTTTATCAGGAATGAAAAACCAAAAATTTCAAAAAGTTTTATGAAAACCCTAAGAAAATTTTGACCAATCAATGAATCTGAGGTCCATACCAGTATGTGTACATTGTCTTTGGCAGTGAATGTGTTGTAAGGAAAACACGAATTTTAAAACTGAATATCTGAGTTAAGACCGAGTGACCTCACGATGATGTGACTGGGAACTGTATAAACTATTAGTGATAGGGTACATCGTCACGTTGAACTTTGGTTCCAAATTCTCACGCAAACTGCAACTTCAATGATTCTTTTCCTAGCCAAACAACTTCGTATTTGGCCTAGAGGGTTACTACTCGCTCTGCGATAAGCCCAAGTCAAGAAGGTGTCGTAATATTATCAAAAATCCATGAGACCGATTGTACATCGTCGCTCCTTATCTGGTTACAGGAATGGGATGAAGAGGAAACCAAATGCTGGATAAACGAGACATTTTCTGATAGAACATAAGGAAATATAGATAGTACGACGCAGTTTTTTGGCAAGCACGAGAAAAAACCAAAATATTTGGATTGCTTGCTGTAAACACTTACTTTAGACTTCAGACCTAGAACTCTTTCCTGAAGGCATAGTACCCTTTAAGTCTCTCCGCTACAATGTTTTGAAGCATCTTAAAAATTCTTTGAAGTATTCTTCATTCACTGAAATTTTTATAACCCTACGATGCTTTTCGATGGTATTCATTGGGAAATTTTTTTTTCGTAACTTCTTACTATTTTTCTGCTATCGACTTTTTTCAGTTTTTCAGTATGGTCATTTTTGCTGCAAAAGAGTAAAAGCTGATGAAGAACAGAAAGTTAAGTTAAGCCATGACGAAAATTTCGAAAAAAAAACATGTATATACCATATATCCACGAAAGAATCGAAAAGTTCATTGATTGTCTACCAATGACTCCAAAAATCTGCAGTGCGGATGAAAAGTATCTTCTGGTAGACCCAAGGTGACGGAAATTCTTGAAAGATAGAGTGGAAAGGTAAGATGATGGGCAAAGAAGGTCGAGTCCGCATAAGAAAAATCGTACTGGTAGAATTTCCCTGGAGAGTTCCTTTTTGGTATCTTATTGGCAGGCAAACCGAGTCAAATTGGGACAGACGCAGCAGAAAGTGGTTCGAATTCTGCATGTTGACGAACCAAACTCTTCAACTGTGTTAAAAGCTTCAACACTTTATGGACGAAAAGAAATACTGAAGCAGAGATGAAACTACCTTATCCTCCACAACAAATTTATTTTCGATTACAGAGTTATAGATTTCATTTAGATTTTGAACTAAGACAACATACTTTCCGGATTTGTTGATTTGATTTGACACCTAAACACAAATGGTGAAAAACAGCCGATCAGAGGAGAGTGTTATTTGAATGAAATAATATAAAATATGAAATAATATAAAATAGATATAAGTTGGTAAAAATATTAGCTTTTATTATGTTAATTTCTATTTTTAATCTTTGTTTGTGAGTAAAATAAACATTGTTACATGCGCTTTATTGACCTTTGCGAGTTTGGACTTCTTAGAAATTGTTCTATTTTTACAAACAGTATACTCCATCACCAGAAAAGCTTGTATTGTTATAGATATCAGGTACCCTAATTGAATTGTGTGATCCCCCCTTAACAATTTGAAATACTTAAGCGTCAGTTTCAAACAATCTCTAGAAAGGTGTTCTGCATTTTTCTCATCTTAAGCTTAGCAAGTGTCATCGATTTGAACGCCATGTCGATTTGCGTCTTGACCAATGTTATAAATGCTACTAAGGAGCCACGTTAGATATCTGAAGCATTTATGAGTCAGACATGGAAAATATAGCAGAAGATTTTTTGAATTTTTGACGTCCTGTCGATACAAATCATCGCAGTTGGTTTACAACGCTCCTGATTGGTTCGGTCATCTCTGTACTTCCGCATGGCTTGCTAAGCCTTTTTTTCATGAAAAAATTGCTATTTCTCGCCGAAAGCGAACCTATGGACCCTTGATCCTCCTTTAGTTATTATCGTCAGCTGAAACCGAGTCGATCGCATTCCAGTAGATTCCGCCTGGCTCTCTTTACGCTATTGCTAGGGTTTTTTTTATTGATTCCCACTATCACTGCATTTTGACAGGACGAACATGCTCTTGATGATACGTAGGCCGTTTTTCTCTATGTAGTCTTCTGTCATAATGTCAATAGTGATTACACTCTTGACGGGCTTCGCTCAGACAGAGATGGAATAAGTGTAGGTGAGTTTATATTTGTATTCTGTTTTATACAAAAGCTTTGAGAGGAGGGTGCTCTTGTTTTACGCAAAACTGAGAGAAAATCACCAATTCAAATAAAATTTTACTCAGATACTGGGATATCGAGATGTAGTTTGAAGTGTCAGGTTCGTTTGAACCTAAGCTATGCTTCTGCGTTTACAGATGTTCGTGTTTTTCATGGTTTGATCCATGTCTGTGCTATCTGCTTTCACTCAATGTAAAGTTATATAATTAGAGGCAAACTTCTGTGGAGCCAACTTACTATCCCAAAGAGAGTCTATTCTGTCATTGTGCTTAGTACTTTTGTCTGAGCGACTGAATCGGGAAAAATTCAATTATAAGGTTTTTTCGTGCGACCAATTCCCTCGGTAGTCTGCTTATTCTGATAAGCTATAAGTTATTGAACATTACTTTGAGTCCTGTAGTAACGGCGCATTACACTATTGTCAATGTGGAACGCTGCAAGGATCATTTGCTCAGATGCTCTCAAACTTTCCTTCTGATCATTCATTTTTGAGCTCGATGTTAGCTTCGTGGAGTGCAGTAAGCTCCAAGAAGTTGATAACATGAGAAGGTTTGCATTCAACGAGGTGAAGGTTGTTTGCCTCCTGAGTGTGGGACTCCCAGACGCCGAATGCTTCTGGACTATCCACTAAATACCTCCCCTGTCAACCTGAAAAACTAGCCTGGAGCCGTTTGACACATTACTTCGGGCTAGGCTTTGTGTTCTTACGCCTAGAGGCGAATTTTAGGTATAACATTGAAATGCTTCAGGAAATAGTTCACCAACAAATATGCCCTTTACTTTATCTTTTCTGATCGATTCCTTTCAGTATGTTCAATTCCTTTCAAGCTGGTCAATTCCTTTGTAAACTATGAATGATTTCGAATAATGATACAATCAAGTGCAGTAACTTCAAGCTCGCGACTCACGATTCATCACAATTCACTCCAACAAATTCCATCCTTCAATGCAAATGATGACATTTAGAGGCTATAAAGAGACCCCTACACTACTAAAGGATTCAAAGTACCCCCGAATTGTATATGGCATAATTTTTGAAATTTCGAGCACAAAAAATCAATGGAAAATAGAAAACAGCAAGCAGAACTCCTTGAAAAAGGAAAGAATCTGAAAAAGAATCTATTGGAGGCATCAATGACCGTTTTCAAGTTGAAGAAGCCCCAGGACTAGTAGACAAAACTGTATTAACTGTGCAAACTAGCTTTGATGAAGAAGGAATCTCACCATAGAGCAACGATTGGACCATTAGGTAGGGCTATTTAGAATTTCGAACGATAATATTATATTACAATTATTGCAATTATTTATATTATAATTATAGTGTAGTCAGAGCCACCAAGAAATGGATTACAAGAAGCCTGTATAAAATTCTATAGAAACCACTAGCACGAGCACACTAATTAAGGCATAGCCCGAAGTATAGGGTAGAAACTACAGCATACCTAAAGGATTCATTAAAAAAGTACAAACCACTCGTTTGAGGACAGAAATTAGGGCAAAGCCCAGACTGTAGTAGGAGTACAGTAGAGTAGGCTCAGAATTACAGAATATCTAAAGGATCCATTGTTATTGAATTAACAAAAGTTAAGTGTACATAATCAAAGCAAAACAGGATACGCGTTTGCTACACAACATTTTAATGAAAACCAAGTTCTTTTCAAATCTCCTTGTAATCCGCTTGAGGAATGCATTAAGCGATTCGAGCCTTTAAGAGTTGTAAGCAGCTTCTGCAGGGTTATTGAATGATAATCTTGGTAGTTACTAACCCCGCATACCAATAGCCACCAATTATCATGCATTTGTTTGCGAATATATGCAGCTTCTCCCCTTTATTTAGGGTTGTAGGTTTATAACAGCATAAATTTAGAAAATAGAAAGAGTCCAAAAGCATCCTGGACGAAATCATAAAAAGCTTCAGAGGAAAATAATTAACTGAATATTTTGGCTTTTAATAATTTTCCATTCGCAGATTCAATATATGTCTCTTCTAATGAAGATGATAGTGAATATCTCCTTGATATTCCTTGCAAGTTTTATCTTCTTGTTCAAAGGAAAATATTGCAGTGAAAGACGAGCAATCATGTAATTTTCATGAAACAATAAATTAATATATTAATATTGAAACGAATGAAACTCCTTAGTTTAATTGCTCTAATTTGTAAATGGTTAATTATTATAAAATTTTCTATGTGTGATTCATGCAACATTTCTTTGGTTCGTTGAAATTTGTTAAGAAATTATAACTTGTTAGCAGACAAGTTGTATAATAACTTTATTCGTTATAATATTAATTTAAATTCAAGGAGTTCCTCTTAGCGACTCTGAAATACTTCTTTGTTTTTTCACCATGTTGAAACTGGAGTAGATATTGTTATAATACCTAAATAATTTTATGTTAACGACATGGAGGAATTTACATCGTACGTAGAGCCCATGCAAACATTTAAACTTGACATTGACTTTCATTTCTATTGATCCATTAGCATCCGTTATACGAATTGTTGCTAACTATTTCATAATTCTGAATAAACATTTTGCATTTGGTGAGTTTGCCGTGTGTCGTAATATTCCCATAATGTGGAATCTAAACTTTTAAACAAATATGTGGGTTGCTAAATAAACATGTACACTATCGCAGATTTGAATTTGCTTTTGTGCCTAGATGTGTTTATTGTAAGAAAATTTCACTAATTTTTCCGAAGACCGTTAAGAGATGTTAATTTCTTCTTTTCATCGCAATGCGTTTTCACATCGAAGCGCATTTGCAGAGAATAGATGATGATTGGAACGGTTGACCATGAAACTTTTGTTCGTTGGTTTTATTTTTAGTACTATAAAATATATATATAATAGAGATCATAATCGCGAGCAGACGTAGATGAAACGATTGAAATTGACTGATAAAGCTGGTTTTAAACAAACCGATTGAGTTTCTGCACAATTTCATCATTGTGTACATATTTCATAAGATATCATATATCACAGTTCGGCTTTGGAGCTACGTCGAAGGTGATATATGAATTCAAATCGAGTCCAACCAGGCAATATATAGCAAAATAAATTTAATATTTTGCATAAGATTTTATTAAATTTGGAAATTTTATCAAGATGAAAACAAGGGAAAAAATAATTTCCATGTATACAATGAAAATTGGGTCTAGCATGTGGGTGGGTAATAAATAAGGTGGGGATACGTAACTAAAATATATTTATTGCATAAAATTACATTTTATTTCATTATAAATCCAAGTCTTTAATATAATTACTCTCCAAAACTAGAATTCATCAAACGAGACACTAGAACTTTCAATTGAATCAGAATGATAACCACCTGCGATATTCATTTGATTTCCTTAATTGTATTGATGAACAATAAGTCCTGGAAATATTACCGTTTAAATGTTTGTCATGATAGATGAAATATTGTCCTATTCCTTAACGTTTCAATACTAGTTCACACATATCGCGTAGTGAATTCCCACAAGCGCGTTGCATATTTTGTCTTATTATTATTATTATTGTATTGGAGTCCCCTTGTTGGAATTTAGCATTGGCCAGAACTCGGCCCTTAACTCCCCATGTGTAGTACTATTATTTACAGATGGTCCATCCTGTCATCCTACAGAAGCCAAGGAGTTCTCCCAGCTATGTGGTCGCCAAGTGTTCCAATTCTGTTGCGCCAGTACATCTCAGCCAAGTAAGGCGTTTGTTGGCCAGACTCGGGCAATCTAGGAGAAAGTGTTCTGTACTTTCTTCCTCCTCGCCGCAAGCTCGGCAAGTGTCATCCGTTCGGATTCCTATTCGTTTGGCGTGCTGATCTAGAAGATTATGGCCCGTTAATACTGCCACCAATGTTCTAACGCCATTTCGGTTTTTCCCTAGGAGTTATTTTGTCCTCATTTGATTAGGGTGAGGCCAAAGAGCTCGGCTTATCCTGCAGTCGTTCCTGTCATTCCAATCCGTATCTGTCTCTTTCCAGAGGATTTCGTCTAGTTCCCTTTTTACCGTTGCTAGTGGCACTTTAATTGTGTCTATTCTAGGGGCATTTTGGTCGGCTGATTCAACTCTCGCTAGTTCATCGGCTCTTTCATTTCCCTCTACACCACTGTGTCCAGGGACCCATGTCAGTTTTCCATTTATTCGGTTTGTTGCAGTTTTGAGAGCCTGTCTACAATCCTGCACCAGTTGTGAAACTACGCGGTTAGAGGCAAGCGCATGCAGTGCCGACTTACTGTCCGAGAATATTTGTATACTTTCATCAAGGTTGTTTGTTGCCGCTTCTATTGCCGCTTTTATTGCAAAGACTTCCGACTGGAAAACTGTGGTCTTTTGTCTTAGATCACTCCTTGACTTAATCCCATTGGCTGACCGTTTCAAAAATCCACAGGAAAAAGTTAAGGGTGTGAGCTTGCATGATATTAACAGCTAGAAAACTTTAGGATCTCTGAAAATAACACGTCTCAACAAACTTTGAGCGTGCTTCTAAATACGTTTGTCAATGTCAACTGTCACTCATAGAACGTTCACTTGTCAAACAGTTCTAAACAGAGCGGTCGAAGTTTGAGTTGGACATTTCAATTAGGGTTGCCATTGTGTAGGCAAAAGTTCTGGAATGTTGTATGATAATACTAAAATTTGAAATTATATTTTTAAGATTAACAGTTCACTTTTGCACTTGTTTCAATGCTGCTTTCACGTTTCATGACACAAAGCAACATAAGATGAAGAAACAGTGCTACTAACGAGCTAAAAAGAAATTTGAAGTTCAATAGAAGCTTGAACTGATGGTACATTTATCAACGGTGTGGCTCAATGAACATCAAATTCCATTCCTAGGATGCGGTTGAATTTTACAAAAAATACAATGTGCATCAAATTATAACAAATATATCAGGCTTAAAAATTTCCAAAACCAAAATTTTGACGAAGCGGAAATGAAATTTATCGTCATCGTGGAAATGGAGGTATCTATATGCTTTGTGGGGATAGCGCATTTATTTCAGAGAAACTGCTGAGTTAGTTAAAAGCTGTGGAGATTAGGATACAAACATTTGGGTAGGAGCTAAAGTAATTTAATTACAACAAAACCACGTGTTTGACACTAGAACATAAATAGGAAACAATGAACTTGTTTCGATAACAATATTATCGCAATGAACTAGAATTCGAGCAAGTATTTGCAGTAAAAATAAGTATGGTTTCTTTTCTGAACCTCTCCAATAACCATTTCAGGAGTATATCAAGAGACAGATCCAGAAAGAGACCAAGAAAGAGATTCTATGACGTTTCACGCTTTGTTTCAGATTTGATAGTTATTTTATACAAAATAATTTTAAATATGCAAAATAATTTTTAAAAATTATGGTAGCTCAAGAAAAAGGATATAGCTCAGCGCGTTGAAAAAATAATTTGAAAAAAAAAAAAAAATACAAGCCCAATTTTTTTGAAAGTTGAAGAGAAAGAGAAGAAAAGGAGAAGAAAGAATTTTCGATTGATTCCTATATACTTGATTCGATGGTTATTAATTATGGTTATTTACTGTGTTGATTTATATAACGAAACATGATTGGAAGAAATATCCTTAGATATTTTTATATTTTTCAAGGATCAAGAATATATTTAAACTTAAGTTTATTGCACTACTGGTCCGTGTACCTTAATAATTGCCTATCGTTCCACAATTAACTTAATGGCGAAGATTATATTGAAAAGACGAAAGGCGAAATTTGGCGAAAGGGTTATAGATCCACGAATAAAATTCATGGAATCTTCCTTAACACTAACTATTTTGTTGATTGGAATGTTGTAAGTGATCCAGGCCGCTAAATATCATTCGCCATTTTTGAACTAAGGACGTGTATCATTGGAAACGATTTTGCAAATCATGATTTGCACCTTTTCTGTCGCTCTTTATTGTTAGAAGCAAGGATGAAGCGAGAATTGCCATACTGAAAACACCAGTACGGTGGAAACAAGAGAATGCCTTTCGCAGAATTTATAAAAGAAAGGTAAGAAAAGCAAGAAAGAAGAAAATCCTCAGATTGGTGATGACTGTTTTGACGTAATTCGCTGAGTTCAGAGGAACTAATCTTAGGCGAAAGAATTTGACTTATAAAAATATTTTCAAATGATACGAAAAGTGAATTTTTCTTGCCTTTGGGGTTTTTTTATCCCATAAATAATACTGTTAAGAAAAACATCACCTGAAAAGAATTAAAACAGCAAAAAAATCGAATTTTTTCTAAATTTTGAATTTTTTTTATTTTTCGAATGAATTTTGACCAAAAATGGTTTCGTTAATAAAAACCATGATAAAACCTTAATAAAAACCTATCTTTTCAAGCACCTTGAATTTAGATTTTTTGAATTTTGATTTGTTTGATTTTTTTCAGGGGTCCTAGTGAGGGGACAAACTACCTATCCTCCGACAAGTGACTTCGATGGATCGACTTTCTGGTCTTCTTTAACATGTTTTGATGGTGATATTGACTCAAAAAAAAAAAAAAAACAACACTCACTATGTCCTTTCAAAGTCTTGAAATAAAGTTTGTGAACGATTAATACCTACTAAAGGAGTAATTTTTGGCTTTATGAAGGCAACTTTTGAAAAAAATGTACTTTGAGCCACGAACAAATTACAAATATTCATAGCCATACTTGTTTTTCGATGAGTTATAAATTCATTTCCAGGTTAAATTATTTTAATTGTTGTTCTTTTGGGGCACCTAACATTTATCAAGTTGAAAATAAATAGAAACCGAGGACTCTTTTATGTCTCATTTAAAAATTTTACAGGTGGTGGAACTCTATACAGAGAGCAGAGGAATAGAACCATTCATTAGAACCCTGTACAGAGAGAAGAGGTCCTTATAGATTGAGCAGAACATCATGTAAAGAGAGAGAGACTATTCAAGTGGGGGGGGGGGGGGGATGGAGTGAACGATAAATCGGGATGAACTAATGTTGACTTGATGTTGGGATTTTGAATCGGGACGATCGGATCCCAACAAGCGAGAGCTCAACAAGCAGCAGCCCAACAAGCAGGAGAGAAATGGATATTAAAGATATCCAAAGATTGCTTACATTAAACTAGGTAGGTTTAATGTAAGCGAAGAGTAAGAGAAGAGTCCTGCACAGGTATACACATATGTCTCCAAAGTGGATGAGGGTTCTTACGACAGAAATTTCTTCCGTAACTATTCGAAATGCTACGTACATTGCAAGCTAGGCAGCAAGCATGATTTTGTTAGAAGGAAATTTTTGCCAATTAAGGTAGCCGCAAAAGGAGTTAAGACGTGGCATATGGGTGCAAACCACTCACCCTTGTGTATCCGTTCTCCGATGGTAAGCCAATAGTGTTTGAAATTTTTTTTTGCTGACCAAATCATATTTTTATAATGATATATATTTAAGTTTAACAACATGTTCAAGTTGTATTTGAATTGTAAGGAAATTTCAAATTTATTTTAAACATTTCATTATTCAAAATTTGAACCCTTAAATTCCTTCAATCCTAAATACATTTACGAACATTAAATATATTTTGTTGCTTACCAATTTTCGAAGAGTATTTGAGAGCTCAACGCTCTTGGATTCATTCTTAAATTTAAGCTTAAAGTAATTAGAAATTAATTCTCCGTTTTGTATGTAGTTAATAAAAATTATATACATTACGTAATTCTTTGTTGAAAAATGGACCCCATGTTAAAAAAAGATAATTTTTGAATTTTTTCGAATGTCAATTTTTTAAAATTTCGTTTCTTTTGAAATCAAAGTGTAGGATCTGATAAGATTTTTCATAACTTCAACTTGAAGACAATAATATTCTTGCTTTTTTACTAAGTGGAAGGGGTTGGTAAATCGTGTAACTACTGAAAAAATTTTTTCAGATTTTTTCATGACGTTAAAATGTTCCAAATGCTCTTAAAATACGCCAAAAAAGTTTTGTTTGTGTTTATAGGCAGCCTAATTTTCTTAAGCTGGTCGAACGCACTTGCAGCGCGTCTCTTCTTACTTTCTCTTCAGCGCTATGGGCATATCTCTAATTATGTATCCCTTCAATGATTTACTCATTTGCTCAGATCACCACCATTTAGTGTTGAAAAAATATTAAAAAAATATTTTCAAGTGCTTTGAGACATTTATTTTAAGGTTTAAATCTTAAACTTTAAATTTAAATATTTGAAAACTTTAAACAAAAGGATACCTCTTTTGAACAAAAGGATTCCTTTTTCATTGTTTCAAAAAAAAGTAACAATTGTTCCATATTTTTTGACCACCATGAAGATTTCCCGAAAAAAAATTTACATGAGTCCTGTCTTCCGTGACCGATATGATATTGTATTCTTTTTTTTATATTTTTTGGTGCAGCCTTACAGCAGGTATTTCCAAAATATATAGGATGAGGATGCCGAATGGACTAACAAATTTTTTGTCTTGCACCAATAGTCAAAAGATATTAAATGTTCTTTGTATGTATCTTCCTTTTTCAATAATGCCACTTCGGAACTATAACCATACTGTTGTCTTCTAAAAGCAAACATCTCACCCCGCTATTATTTTTTAAATTTTGCTTGCTGAACTACTTCACAAAAGTATTTTTTTTATGTCGAAGTTTTTTGAGGTATCTAGGTATAATTTTTCATTATTCATCTAAAAATGTAACAGAATAGAAAGTTTTTCAAATTTTTTAGCAGAAAATTTATAAATTGAAATTATTCATGAAATGCAACATTGGGGTGAAAGGATTTTTTTGATTTGAAGTTAAATGCGTCATTAAAATAACTCCTTATAGCTTTCAAGTAGCTTTTTTACATTGACAGTTTTATACTTATAAGTATAGTTTATATTTATACAGTTTTATGTAAGTGAAATTATGCAATTATATTTCTTTAGTAAATATACTTTTAAGTTTGTCTTTCAGGTTCGACATAAAAAAGTTTTTGAGATGTACTTTATGGTGAAGTTCTTTGAATAAAGTTAGGTCATATCCAAAGTTCTCTTTTGCTTTAATATGTTGACGGCGTCATTTTAGATAAGCCAAAACCCAATATAGGCTGTAGCGCCATGACAATGACTAAGAAATGATTTATTTGCATGCAACGCGTGTTAAGAATTCATCGACTTTTATCGGTCCTTTGTGATTATTCCGTATCATATATGTATCCTCTACATTATCCTGCACTCGTTTTGTAACGAATATTACAACTCCTTTATTCGCGATAAAGTTAGCATAGTCTTTTTAATTTTACATAAAAAACCCCACGAAGAACTTAATCACGAAGATAAATCACAAACAATCAACATAATGTCGGATCTTACAGAAATCACTTCTACGATCATATGAACGTTTAAAAAACACATGTGTATATTACATATTGTATCACAGATTACCTGCAACACACACAATGGAACTACTAACTGCACAATCTATGGTGTTTTGTAAATATGGTAGCTTGAAACAACAATTACCATATCAACATAAATCATCAGAGTGAAGAGATGGATGCATGATCATCTGTGTTTTATTCACATGCACTCACAACATATGCACGTAGAATGTGTAAATTGCAAGGCTAATAGATGTTACAATGGAGCGTATTGAAATAAATCGGTAGATGGCAATAAACTATTTAGTGTAGTTTGAAGATACATAGCGAAAGATAAGGATGCAAAAAACTCGTGTGTAAGTGTTGGTAGCACTGACTTTTTTTTCAATTTTTCGGTTACAAAAGTGCTTACTCTGCTTTATTTTTGCTTAATTTTTTTGTCATCAATAGTAGCATAACTATAAAAAAATTGTTTTGTTTTCACTTTAAATTTCCATGTGTCATTCGTATTTGATTAAACTGTCGTTCTGTTTCATTTATATCGATCTGTAGCTTTAATTTATCAAGTAGTTTAAATAAATTGTTCGATCCTCTTCCTGATCCTTGTTGAATCCCTACTTCACCGCTATTAAAGAAACCCAGACACATTCAGCATTCATACATTTCGTGCGTTTACCTTGTGTAAATCATTTGTAAGTTGCCACGTGACATTGTGTCCTTCTTTGGTCATGTGTCGATCATTTGTCATTTTGAATTGCTCCTAGCCCTAGATGTCCCCAGCTCGCCTTTTTGCAACTGAAAATGTTTCTTCACTATGAGTTTCAATTAATACTATGGTCTGGGCAAAATATTCCTTAAGTAATGGGGCAGGTGAATAATTCATCTCTTTTCCAAGAAAGAGTTTTTTCTTCTATGTTCTTTGCCGATCCTAAAAATATTTCTAGGTCGTAGGTTCCGGAAGATGCTTCTGTATTTATGTTGGTTCTCTATGCAGTTCTTTTTTCGATAGTATATGGATCCTATCCTGCTTGTAACCATGTAATTCTCTTTAAGAGTAGCTCAATAGGTGGCTGAAAGCAAGGATATGCTAACGGGTTCCAAATTAAATCCTTGGAAAAAAAACTCTGCTTAAATGGTATACCACAAAGGGCTTAGTTTTTAAATACTAATTACTGCTCTTAAACAATATTGAAAATGTTTGCCTTTTGCAGTGATCTTCAATATTTCGAACTCGTTGTCTGATTATGCCAGCCTTGAGTCGATTAAATGTTGCCGTTCCAACTACATTACTGTTTTTGACGGGTCTCAAAATGGCTGTCTATAATATGGCCTTTTTTTGACCCACTAATTTTACGTACCCATTCGCGTTTTTTAGTATTACCTTCTCAACATGTGCTTTCCTCCGATGAAAATCAAATAGAAATCGCTTTAGTGTCCTGATAATTTTTATGTTTAAAAAAGGGAGTGTATTGTTTATTTCCTTATCCTGCTTTTTATACTTGGGTTCATTCTAAAATTCTAAATACCCACATAATCATCCCAAACGTATTTGAATCTTTTTTGACTTAACGATTATAAAAACATCATCCAAGTATTTTATCCTATTTGTTGGGTGGTTTAGCCGTCGATGATGGATCAGACATATACCATGATGGTGTCACTTAGCAGAGGTCACAGTGTGCCACTCTCGTCGTACAATTATAGCTTTCACTCATACAAAGGACGGCTAGTTTCCTGTTCACGTTTGTTCTGTTTTTCGTACAGGACCAAGATGAATCTTATTTTACTAGTCAGTATTGGAGGTAGCATAATGCTTGTCATAGTAGAATGCTCTGAAAAAGGGAGTTTACACCAGTGAACAACAAGAGATTAACTCCCTCTAGCTTAATCTTCTGTTCCAGTTTTCCGACGATCACTTTCTCTTCTCTTACCGATGATCGCTGCTTTCCTTCTTTGATATTTGCTATTATAATAGGGATTTTATAATATTTGGCAGTCATCTGGCAGTCATCATGGTGCCTGGGACGCAATGGGTGCTCTTTGAGTGCTTATTCAACACGTTTTATTGAATCTGGGGCTGTTATCACTTCGAAGAAAGTCCAGCCTTTGGTTTTTCTGATACAGCATTATCACATTGCTGTTTATCCAACCACCCGTGTATAAAAATATTGACCGGCTTCTCTGCAAAACGTACATCTATCTCAATCCTTATAGCGTTTGTTAAGTCCCTTCTTCGATTTCCTCTTCGTGTGTTGAACGTATTGGCTGTATACTTGCGGATTGCTTGGCTTATATCATAGTCATTCACCGAGATTCTTCCTTCTGTTTCTATAATAAGGTCCCTGATGATTGTCGATTCCCCAAAGAATATATCGGGCAGAGCAGAAGTTTAATTGAACTCCATCTAAAGAGCCTTTTTCTGGAAGCAATCGTTACCAAAAGACTAGCTTCGGACTTAACTAATACCGCAGTTGCAAAGCGAATAATTAATGAGGAATACAATACTATGTGGAAACTACATACTGTTTTATGGAAGATAGACAAGTAAGCACGTCTAAAAGCAGCTGAAAGTTTCAGAATTTGGATGTCAGAGAAGGAGAATTGATTAAAGACTCATTTCGGCATATATATTAATGTATAAACGTATCTAATCCTCAGTTAACCAAATTTTATGGAGCTGTTCACCATATCCTTAAGTGTTGTTGTAAATTCGATAAAGTTGTCACAAATTGTCAAGATAAAGAGCCGAGCCAAACGCCATCTGTTTCAGACGAATTGTTGGAAAAGTAGATTGCAAATTGCTTGAAGATTGGAGGATCACTTCTTACAAATGTTCAGCGATTCCCAGAACTACAACTCAAAAAGTTTTGGCAGAAAACCAAGCCCTATCAAAAACTGTCGGCATAGAACCATAAGCCGAAACAGGTCAATAATGCTCATCAGTTTTTGCAACAATATTCCCGAAACGAGGAGACATTCCTGAGCGCCTTGTTTTGTCATGAATCCAAATATTGATCGTTCAAATGAAATGAACCAACTTCCAAAAAAAGAAATGAACAAAGTCAGCGAAAAAAGTCAAAAAGTCTTTTGGGATAGGAGGAGGTTGTTTTTGGTCGTGTGTTTACCTCTTGGAACAGCAGCAAGCCCTTATTGTGATATAGTATCTTAGACAGATATTTTAACACATTAAGAAAATTAGGACAGATGATTCAAAATGGCAACAGAGGAAGACCGCTCAGAGATATGTCACTACATTTTAGCAACGCTCGTCCTCACATCTCTGCTAATACGTGACAACCACTGACAGATTTTTACCGGGCTATTCATGGCAAAATGTCAGGATCGAGCATTGTTGTGAGTGCTAGCGCTTGTTGCTGGTTATACTACCCCTAACCGTGCCTAAACACGCAAAGAGTCACAAGTGTTAAAGATCATCTTGAAAATCGGTTGAGACTTCCATTATCCATGAAAAGACAAGATGTATGACTCTATAAAATTGATTTGAAGGAAACGTTGGCCTTTAGACAAAATTATATCCTCTTTCATGTTTTACAGAAAAATATTTGAATTTTATGCTCTACGTTTATTTCAGCCATTAATTACTCAATGCTGGGTGGACTCAATTGACGAAGAATGTGTGACTTTGATTGGTTCCCGAATTTGAGGTCCAAATCAATCATGGATGCCATGAATCTGAAAGCAAAAAAGTTAGAGGCGCGACATCCGGAACATTAAGGCTTGTTTTGGACTGTAGAGCCTTCATGGTGAGGACAAATCCGGATATTATTTTTTTTTTAAAAACAAATCACCTGCATCAATGTTACAAACGATTACAAGACAGAGTTTATAAACTTATCCAGACAGGAAGCATACATAGTTGCTAGATCCATGTTTTGCTGAATCGATTTAATTTTTATATTACAAAAGTTAAAAACAAATTTTTCACAATTGGGGCTTGTATGAAACCATCTTTGATTTAGACTGAGAACAATTGAAAACATAACTGCGAAAATATTACATTTAGTAATTTATATCATTCACTTCTAAAATAATATAGTGAAAAAATTGCAAGCCACTTATTATTTTATTTTTTAAATTAAATGACGGTTTGTTACCAAATCGGCGAAGATGACAAAAGTGAAGAATTTCCAACAGGTTTTGTCGGCTCTTCAAACCAGAATAAAATGAAAGAAGGTCAGACTATGTCAGCATGACTGAAGTCTATACAGGACTACGGAAAATAGGCTTCAAATTTGAGTTCTCAGGAGCCCTGTTTCGGTTAAGCCACTTTTAATATAGAATAACCTCAGACGGATATTTTTATGTTCTTTTTTAATGGTTCAGTGGTTAAGAAACAGCATTGGATCAGACAGATATGGTTTTCGTTTTTGCAGGTGACAAACCCATACGACAAAAAACATAAAGTACAACCATGTCCGTCATCCTCAGTTGCTCCTGCTTCGTGGTATGAGTTCACCTCCGCCAAATAAGCGGGTTAGCACTTAAATGATAGCATGCAAAGATTGATTGTCCTTAAATTTGACGGTTTAAAAGACAAAGGAAATAAAGCCAGGAGGGAAGCATGAAAAGCATTTACATTTTGAAAGCCTCCTAGTTCTATTATCGAAAAACTTTTTAATAATATTTTTATCATTACTAGGAGTTAAATCAACGTCTGTCACAAGTAAGTGGTTCATTTGCAAGCATTTTTGCTAAAATTATTTTAATTCCAAGCTGTCTTCAAGATTACCGTGTATTTTACTTCATGTAATTTAAAAAATTAACTCTATTTGATAAATTTTCAGACAGGATGCTGACGTCGAAAGTGTGCACTTAACAAAGGTTGTTTTATAAAAATATTTTGTACGCGCCAAATAAGTGTATTACTACATTTATTTACGTGCGTGTTTTTTTGAACCCAAGATTTGGACCCAATGCATAATTAAAAAATACGCACAAAAACAGACTCTAAAGTTATAATTTTTATGTTTCACGTTTAAATAGATTTACGTAAAGACTTTATTCTAACTTGGTTGAAAACTGTTTTGCTTATTAAAATTGTAAAAATTTCCACGTTTTTAATGTTCCTTAGTTTTTAAAGTTAAATTAAATGTTAAAAACAATTATACAGAACAAGCGGGAATTGGTTTTGCTGCGAAAAGCACTTTTATGGTCCTTTTATGGTCCTGGCTACTAGACTATCCACTAAACATCAACAAAACAAAAGCTAATCTTTATTACGTTCGCATGTTGTTCTTAATTAGTTTTGAGGATTTCTTCTCCAGTGAAAATATCTGATAAGCAATCTTAAGTACATGACATGTGTATCATATGTAATCCATGATTGGGGACTACGTCCAGTAGAATACTCCTACATATATTCATTTCGTTCGAATAATTAGTTTCATTGTACCTCTAATAGTCGCAGATTCCGAAAACAGGGTTTACATATATAATACATAAAACATAAATACATATGTTAAACACATGTGAATATGTACAGAAAAATATCAAGTTTCTGATGGTAAGAATGTTAAAACTACTTGGATATTAATTTGAAGGTTTTCGTTAGTCTAATTGAATTTTTAGTTTGCATTTTTATTCTTTGACAAAATCGAGTTAGCGCTCTTGTATGGCTTCCAGTTCATATGGGGAATCATATGGCAATAATCATATAGGGGCTTCTAGCTCGGGTGCAGAAGCAAGGAGCTTTGCGGATAACAGTTGCATACTGCATAAGGCGATGGTGGTTGTCATCAGGGTGGTTCCCCCAGTGCTTCTGTTTGAAAAGCCATGACAAGTCTACTCACGAAGGGTGAAAACAGAGAGAAAAAATGTTAGCCAAGAGAAAAAAATAAGGACCCTAGCTGCATGGCAAGAAACTTGGATAAACGAAGTGCATTGCAAATGGACAGCACAACTCATTAGTGACCCAAGCCAGTGATTTTGCAGTAAGCATTGATGCAACTACTCAGTGGGCATGGGTATTTTCAGTCTTTTCTTTATAATATGAGAAAGTCTATGTCTCTTTTTGGCTTATTCTTTCTGGGGGCGATACATAACGCATACCTTCTTCGCATGCGGACAATGGACCAGATTTCGTTTCCATCTCTCAGACAAAAAAGGCAAGCTCTCTATAGTAAATATAACGGCGAAAAAGTTGACATGTTAAAAACAATTGGAACTACGTGTTGTACTATGTGCGGACGGTTCTTCTTATAAAGAAGGGCGTCATGGATCGCTTAGCGACGCAGAGGGGGGGTAGTCTCTATGACAGCAATCCTTTCACTTCTCCTCCTCCTCCTGTTCTTTTTTTTGTTCAAAGAGGGATATCCCTGATTTGAAGGCGCTGGTCGGTGAAACCGGAGAAACTTACTCCAATGTAATGTGACAAAAATCCAGGCCAAATTCTCTAAGTGACAAGGGAGGTATTAGGACGCTACTCGACACTTAGGCTGTAAATACCCTCTACCTCCCAAGCAAACAAAAAATGTGGTTCAGATTTTATGGCTGACATTATTTGTAAAGAGCTGTGACTAAATCGTTTGACGCAAAAACAGAAGAAAGAACCTCAGTCGGTTGAACCCCGTGCCGTTCTGGCTCTGAGTCGGCTTGTCTGTTTGTTATTTAGAGAGAGAGATGCTGAAAGCGTCTTTTAGGTAAAGAGTGTCAAAAAAAACTTTCACGATGAGGTTGAGTGAAAAGTTATTACTCGAGAAGGACTTGGAAATGTGGTTTAGTACAGGTCATCGTGAGACTGACTGTGCATCTCAAAAGGGACACTGAGTGGGTCATTTTCAGTATTACCTGTTTATAAGCTGAAAAATTAAAGACCCTCCAGATCCCTTGCTTTTACAGCATATGTAGATAAAGCTTGTAATGACTTTTTCTCAGTTGGAGACTGACGCAACGATCAATACAGTTTCTTCGAGAAAGTGGAGAGCTCTCTACGGAAAGTTTATCGGGAACTATGCTGGAACAGTAAAACAAAAGGATATGCTTGTCACATTATGTGCAGCCAGTTTATCTTATAAAATTTAATGTCTTCAATACATTTATTGCACAGAACGAAGATGTTTTACCCTATTCTTTCCGTCCGATTCTTCTGAAAGAGTGGTATATTCAACTTTTTAAAGAAACCCACCTAAACTCAAGAGGCCTAGTGCGTTGTAGAAGAAGTGGAGGTAATGTAACCAGTAGTCCAATATTTTTATGCCGTTAATAGTATGTACCTCTTGGTGTTTATAGCCTTTACCGCAGCTCAGTATGAAGGGGTACTAAGTAAATTTAATTGGAAAAAATGGTACGTCAGGCTTTGTTGCCTTTGCATTTATTCAAAGGAACAGATGTTAATGTAGGTGAATACTCCTAAGTAGCGAATTTCCATCCTAAAACTTGGATGCATACATACAATAATGAAGCTCCTTGTAAAAAGATCGAACATTTAGTGTAGGAGTCAACTGTCACAAAAGCATCAAAATCAATCGAATACCTATTGATTCTTGAAAGATTTTGCCAACCTATCTGACAGGTGGTAAGCCCAATAAGTGCTAGTTAGAAATGAGGAGAACTTATTGCTATTCACTGATCTAAAACATAAATTACAGGGTCTTGGGTTTCTGAAAGATTGAAATTCACTAGTAAAAACTCTGAAAATAAGTCTTGGTACCTGTTTTCCAGTTGTCTTAAGCAGAATAAGTGGTTTGCGGTTCCTACCTGAAAGACCTCGGGAGATATATCAAGGGAAACTCAACAATCTCGAGTGAGGTGGAAACTAATGGGATTTCACTAGTCACAAACAGAATGATTTTGCCTTGGTTAATCCCTGAAGGATATTGCACTCACTGGTAGCAACAATAAAGTCTTGGTTACTGTCTTTTAAGGGTCATAACCATAATAAGAAGTTGTTGATTCTCACCCGCACAACCTTATGCGAGAGGTACGAAAATACATAATTTTTTGTTCATTAAAAAACTCAAGTCGGAAAGTGAAAATTCATTGGTTTTCATTGGTCAGTTAAAAACTGGAGAAACCTTTTTTTTCGAAGAGTTATAAACAAAAAATGCGACTGAAAATCGTCGTTCCTTTCTGAAGATCTTGATAACTCTTTCAATTTTCGTTACCATGAATAGTAGTTCTACGTCTCTAACTGAAGGATCTCGTGAAATATATCCGGATAATCTAAATTTTTCAAATTAATGTCAGCAAAAGTGAAAATCTGTTGGTTTTGGCAAAATAAACACTGGAGAACTTTTATTTTTGAAAAATGACAAAGAATAAATTTGACTAAAGATCGGTCACTAATTATTAGTCTTATATGGCCATTGACAAGACAGGAATTAAGATGTACGATTGCACCTATTCCTAGATGTTGATTCCTACCAACTATGGTTGACTGATTTGCGTCCACCACCTGGGCAACAAGGAATTATGGTGGTTCTTAGATGGTGCTTGGAAATGCAAATGCCACCTTCAAAGTATGATGGAACGCAAAGATTGACTTTGTCGCGCCTTTCTAAGCGAAGCACCTGTTTTCACTACACTTGATCACTTGCTATTTGCCACCATTTTCATTTCACTTTCATCCTTTAGATACTTAAAATTTAAATAAAACAATAGATTAATTCATTTAAAGGGTAATTTTCTGTCTTGCATCCTTGCTATTCATAATTCAAAATAAGTTTGAGGCTTAAAAAATCTTTTGAGGATGCCATCAGCCTCATGAAAGAGAAAATGGCACAAATTACGACATAGGCTCAAATTTTAGGAAAAAAAATAAATTTTCGGAAAGGATAGTCATAGTTCTGATCACACTTTTTCAATTAAATTGAGTTACATAGACTTAAGATGTCAGCCCTTACCTCTGCTCCCAAAACAACAAAGATTACAAAATCCGAAACGTCCTTAATGGCAAAGGTGAAAAACAAAAATCTAACAAAAATGCATAATATACGTAAAGATCTACAGAGAACAAGCAAAACTATTCCAAGACTATTCTAGGGTCAATTTTGTACATGAATCATTGAATCGAAATTGTAAGTTTAAAGAAATGGCAGTAATGACTCCCACAGGATGATATATTTATAACTTTAGCATCAAAAAAACACTTACGTCGACAAGCCCGGTAATATTAAAGGAACTGAAAGCCTTGTCAGGACCGCAAATACCAAAAAACTCTTTGATAAGGATACTGGATTGATACTTCTCTAGAATAAACTATTAGGTTTGAGTTGCTGTTGGTTTCAGATCGTAAGGAGGTGACATTTGTTCACGCCCAAATTCTTGGATCACTTTTTAATCACTCGATTAAGAAACTCCACTGCAATAAGGGTAACACATTGGAACTATTTGATAGATTACCTTATGTATAGTCTCGATTTTTTCCGAAAATTGATGGATCGAAGAATGAGATGGAAGTGTTTTGAAAAAAAAGATTCCTTTATTCCAGTCCCCCTGAAACTCTAATATTCTTTTCGAGTTGTCAAAATGGTATGGCAATATCTTTTGTTCTAAACATACCTGAGATTTCGAATCCCAGGGAAAATTCTCCGATTTCAGTGATGAGCAATTCAGGTTACTACATGGTAAATAGGTCGAAATATGTCAAAAATGAGTGATAACCATAGTTGTCCCACCTGTGCGAATGAGGATGTTGAGAGACCCTTGTGAAAGAAAGATCAGAAAGAACCAAGTCCGCTTAAGCCCAAATCCGAATGTAAGTAAGTTTATCGCACCTTCGTTTGAAGCACTACATCGGTCAACTAACTATCAGGCATGCTCCCGCCTTCTCATTGTTTTGTTCTTCTAAGACGCTTCTTAATTGCTGGGACAGCGTCACCGCCGTGCGTACGATCCTTGCAATCATCAGGATCACTGAATCTGAACCAGCACGGCTGGCACGGAGACTGTTCAAGATGCCCTTGGAATTTACGCCGCGGCTTGTTTTTGCACATGTATGAATCCGTTTAGGCGCAAGTCCTTGCTAAGAACGTCGGCCCATAATTTGGCTCATAGATGATTGTATGATTGTATGGCACTCATCAGGAATGTGTTTATTTCGTTAATAAAAAAAAGTGGACATGTTTTGTTGACTCCAGATTTTCTTCACAAATTATGAGGATATGTGAGGAATTGATGTTCGGAATTCATGCAGAATTGATTGAAATGCTGATGAACGAATAAAGAACGTCCGTCAGCGTTTTTTGGGTGAGTTTCCTCAGATTTTAACATTTCCTCAAAGGCCGAGAAGACTGGAATACCGATTTTAACGATCTATTCTTCCTAAACTGTCTTGGTGTTGAATTGAAGCGTACCCGTGGTTGAAACAAAACGCATCACCAATCAAATCCATGCCAGAGTACTATGTTGTGATTATGGTGCTCATATTAGGACCTTATTGCAACATTGTCATTGGGAATCGGATGATTACGACGTTTTGACTCACTTGCTGAATGCAAAAAGTTCAAGCTAATGGATACCATACACGAAACTGACTATGATTATCGATTTTTTTATTTATATTTTTTTATATTATGTATACATATTAATTTATATACATGCAGGTATTATACATATTGTTTCAAAATTTATTTTCACGGCTAAATTTATTTATTTTAAAGAAGAAATGGTCCCCAGGAAAATAACGCATTGTAAGTTTATGCGTTTGACGAGTCACTGACACCTTAATCCTATTGACCATCAAAAATATCTCGGAAGACAGTTTCGATCATATTGTCATGACATTCCATAAAGCTTAGATGACGTTAAACTTCTAGGAGTAAATCACCATTATAAACAAACATAAATTGATAGTTGATGCAATGTGCAAGATATATACGATTCAAGGAAAAACTTAAGGATGGCTAAAGGTCTTATTTTCTATTCTAGGTTAATTCTTTTTCGAATTTTTGATTCAGCGAAAACCAAAGATGATAAAATTTTTCAAAGTGGTTGATTGAAACAATTGCGACTTGAACTTTGAAGCGAACATTTCCAAACGTGCTTCAGTATATCAAGGTTTAGCGAGGATATAAGAGATTCTCCGGAGAATTCTTCAAGGAAACTCATACCACGTTCGAAAATTGCATTCCTATGTATTGATCCTATGCACAGAAAAGATCGTTATGGTTTTCGCTCTGTAAAAAGTGGAACAGTATGCGGCAGGACTTGAGTGAGGTAATGGGAGAGGTTTCTCCAGACAATCTGGTCGGAGAAATGCTGAAAACTTTTGACAAATGGACCTATGAGGCAAATTACTCTCGGGCAATACTTACAGCGAAAAAAGGTGTGAGGGGTCTCATTTCCAGGAGTCCTCCTCCATCCTCCTCCCTCCCGCGGAGCGGAAATTTTCTCTAGGCTGACGGCGCCCTAGGACGAAGAAAAAAGTGGCCTAGCCCGAAGTAATGTGTCAAACAGTTTCAGGCTCGGGTCTCTTGACACGAGAGGGGGGGGGGGTTGTGGGTAGTCTGATAGCATGCGCTACAAGGAGTCCCACACTCCGGGCGTAAATTGCCTGCAGCCCCCAACCAAAAAAAAGTGGTTTTCGTTCCAATAGCAAGACCGAGAATGCAGAAAAACGTCAAAAATAGTTCCACATTTTAGTTGATGAAGCAGGTGAGCATAATCTGTGTTCTATTTAGTGTAAAAGTTTCTTCCCACGACTGTTTACTGACTTGCAATTTCAAAAAACAAACTAAAATTCAAGATGAAAAATTAATAATAAGAAAAATCCAATTTTTTGGTTTCTAGTTTTATTTGCTGGAAATGCTTATTTTGGATCCTCAGTCACATTGCGAAAAACCATGTGAGATACTAGATAACCTAGAATATTATTGATAAAAAAACAGAGGAGAGAGTGCTATTTTGAAATTATTGGAATTAAGCAATTAAGGATGAGAGATATAAGGATCATGAAATATAATCTTTGGTCTGGAGCCAGTCATAAAAATTGAATATTTGATTAAAGCTGCTGGGGAAGAAAGAACTGGGGAAGGATAAAATAAATTTAGATGATATTAGCTTCTATACCCAACAGGCTATGCATCGTTAATGGCGTTTAGTTACTAGTTGCCATAGCGACCCAGCGGACCTTGAAGACAATGTAGTTTTGGACGGCGTCAATAGGAAAAAAAATCCAATTATAAAAGGGTTGACAGAAATTGCAAAATTTTCACATTAATGTTATATTCTGAAGGAATTACATTAAGGCTAAAAACTCACATGGAAACCATACCCACGTATTTTGAGACAATTACAGGACGATTGTCCATATTTGCTTGATATTCCTACTGGCATTTATTAAATTATTGAATTTGTTATGAAAAACCCACTGGCACTTTTTTGATTTTCAATTAATTTTATGAAGCATTGAGTCATTGGGGCTTAAGCATTTTGTGACCCCGATCAGGTGAAGAAAGGATTCGAATATATGCAGCTTATTCTACGCAAAACCTTTCTGACTCTACTATGACTTTTGCCATGTGTATCTTTAGCTCTAGCTGTGTGTATTGTAGTTTATTTTTTGTAAAATATCTTTAAGTTGCTTTTTGAATGTAATCATAATGCGATCGAACATTCAAAATTGATATTGATTCACAAAAACACAGTTTTCATTGAATCTTTGATTATTTCAACCATTTTTCGTTTGCTTCCTGCGAAATAATTTATTTATAAAAGTTCAGTGCAATGCGTTTAGGAATGCGTTTATGGAAATCATGGTTTTCATATCAAAAAATTGGTTTAATTTAAATCTAATCACATATGGACTAGCTTGAAGTTTGTTTCTTTTCAAAGTTACTACAAATACAAACATGCACAATTCATTGCATGAAAAATTCCCATCGAATGGAAACGAAATAAATGAAAATCACAGCAATTAAGTTCTAATTATGTTTTATAAGAAATAATGCAATAGATGATTCGTTCAATATTTAAGCACAATCAAAGAAATTCAAAGAAATCAGTCAGTTTTGTACAAGGTTACAAGCGTTCCTCTCTCATTCAACTCAGCATTGATATTATGAGAACCTACGTTTGCTTTTTGTTGGTGTTCGTTTTCAGGAACCTTCACATTTTTCTATAGACTCTACAGATGAAATTGAAGTACTTCCGGCGAATATACTTCAGGCGTAGTTTTTGCCCTTATGAATACTTCAGCCTTGGCCTTTCGCTGGCTTGTGAAATGGTAGAGCTTCCTTTCAAAGACGAAGTCAGTGCATTTGGATTTTTTACACGTAGACTATCACGCAAAATTAAATCAGTGGGACACGCTGATATAATTTTCACAGAAAAAAAGCAAAAGCAACAATAAAGTAGATAAATTTAAGAATTTATGCGAATGGATTTGCGAAACTAATTTCGAGTGAAATTTAAGAGATGCGACGTTTCCAGTTACTGATGAAGGGAGTAACTTAGCCCTTAAATGATTTTATGGCAAAAAAGAACATAAACAGTGTTTTTTTTATTAAAAAAAAAACCAAAAATTAACAAAAAAGATTTTTAAAATGTCGCAAAATGCTCGAAATGCGAGAAAATTCCAAATCTAAGTATGATGTTGGGACGAATATATTTTCTGTTTCAAACGTATTAACCTTATAAAAACCTATTTTAAATTTTCATATTTCATTAAACCTAAGCTTAGCAAGTTTTTAACACTGAATCCTTGAGTACGTACCAGCATATTCATCTTCGACTAGTTTGTAATAGCGTTGAAGTAATCCTGTGTAATTTCTAGTTAAATGATGTTGTTGGTATTCATCGACAGCAACTCTGAAGATTTCTTGGGCTAACGAGAAATCGGTGAAGTTATCCATTTTCAATTCTATCTTTTTTTCCGCGTTTATATTCGAAGCAAAAACTCCAACCGAAAATGTAGAGTAATTATTTGAGTCAACTCAGTGTTACATGCAACAATCGGCAGTCTTTCGAACTTCACAGTTTTCCAAAATCACTAATTGAATTATTTGAAAATAGCGAAATGTCTATCAAATATTTTTCGTTGAACAACTCAACGACATTGTTCGATTTCGTAAATCCTTCTAAAGACTTCCACTAGTTCCTTACTAAACCGTCACAACCGCAAAATGTTTCGTTCAAATGTTCCACAAGACAAACAATCAAATCATTTCATTTAACGTTTGCCTTATTGCAATCGAAAGATAATGATAAAAACCTTTCAAATAATGCAATATTTAGTTATCCAATCATTTGTAGGTTGCAAAAATTTATCCAACAAAAGCCATTATAGCAGTTCGAGATATTTAACACAAAATTGATTACAACACAATTACATACACTATCGGAGAAATTTATTGAAAGAACTCAAGAATAGTTGTTTCCCGAAGACTTTTAAACTTTAATTATTTCCTTTAAAAATCACCGGACAAACTAGAGATCTTCCAAACCGTATCGGACGAATGTTTAAGTTAAACTGACTTAAAAACTTCTTGACGGTTATAAGTTAAAAAGTGAAACGCCGTTCAAAAAAATCCCAGCCAGTCGTGAAAAATGGTTAAAATCAACAACGGTCGCGGCAGTGGTAGTAGACGCAGGGCATGGATTCACACCAATACAAACATCAAATTCACCACCAAAAGCACGACATTTAGCATCGACGGCATCAGCGACAACTCCAGCAACTCCAATCACCATTAGCGGTACTGGCGCGATCGATGAGTGGCTAAGCAACATTTGCACTATGCTCCAGTCTTGGGTCAGTTGGCGCAGTTCGATACTGCACAACGAATTGTTATTAACAAAAAAGTACGCGTTTGGGTTTGCGCATTGGATTGGCGGCAACTGGCAAAGGGGATGCGTGTGTTAGTGGTACTGCAAGCGGAAAAGGAAGGAGTTGTTGATTTTTGCAGTATGCGCTCGCGATGGTGGTTTTGCTGTTGCGGCGATTCAGCAGACTTTGAAACGTCCTTGAAATGCACATTTTTCTTAACTCCAGCTTGAAACTTGCACTGCTAATTTCCCCGGTACCGTGAAGCTGAAAGATTGATGTCATAGCTAAATGATTCGTATCTGCAGGTAAGATTTCGACTGCAGAGGAAAAAATGTTCATGCCAATCGGAGAGATTGTAGAGTGTGTTTGGTCATCGATCAGATCACAGGTGATCATAGGTGGACGTGTATCTGCTTTACATATACGTACATTAACATATTGATAACAGCTTTAGCGCTGTCGAAACGGCCTGACTAGATTTTGTGCGTTTGCGTAGGGTGCGTAGCCGGATGTGCACTAATGGTTTCCCCGTACAAGTGTCGTAACGAAATACCTACATTATGTTTGAGTTCGCGTTACAGCAAATCCAAAAATGCTTGAAACTATTCAAGGTTATGTTTTCATTTCTCTTCATTCGTTGCAGAAATGTGTGCTTATTTTCAAACGAATATTTCGTGTTTGTTTTGTTGCGCAGTGCTTTCTTCAAAGAAACAGGCACACGTTCTTTAAGACGGGGTATTACCGGAAAAGGCACCTTGAATGCGTGCACCAGTAAGACAATGAGTTAATCACTTGTAGTTTGAACATGTTGTTGGTATCCGCACTTGGCCTGCCTGCATTGATCTCGTGAAGGATATGCTCCAGATAAATGCGCTCTGAGTGAGAGCTGATTTATTTTTCCGTATGGTATAATCGTATGTTCAGCTTCGAAGGATATTTAAAGTATTTCATGGAAATGCAAACATTATTGAATTTGCCATACAAAGCTGTGATAGGAATGGGAATGCATTTTAGTTGTGGAACTTTCAAGCGAAGTAGTAAGAGGTTTAATACAGAAATATGTAAACCTGCAAAATAATGTATGAGCATATAGTGATGAGTTAGTTCATTTCATACTATAGTTCCAAAGTAATACTGTAGTTGCATGATGAGAGCAAATAAGGTCCATGGCGTTGCATATCCTATATGAAATTTGTCTATAAGCATCGAGCAAACCACCATATCTATCGCGATAGTGTCATCCTTTATCATCCGGTGAGCGACGATGTTCAAGGTAGTCCCATTTCGATTGAACAACATGCGCCTAGTGGTGTTTCCAATTCCTGAATCGGACCTGGATGTCTTTTTTCGGGATTACATCCAGTGCATTCATCTCAGCTCGAGACAAACTTCCAGCTAACTGAAGCGTTACACACAACGTTTGTACTGAAGCAGGGGTATAGTCCTGGTCCGCTGCCGTTTCCTAGACTTTGTCGTGTTATGGATTTGGGACAACTGTTGCAAAAAAATGTAGGTATACCACCAACCCTCAGTTTCCTGCAAATCGTAGTAGTTTTTGCAAATGGTCCACCATACCATCCTGCGGAAGCCATGGAGGTCCCCTAGCTCTATGATTCCCAAGTATTCCGAAATTGTTTTTTTTGTACACGTCAGCCGCGTGACGCATTTATTGGGCACGCTGGGAAAACCATGAAGAGAGTCTTCCGTACATTCTTCTTCCTGAATACAAGCTTAGCCGGGCTCGTCTACTTGGATTCTCATTCCTTTGGTGTGTATACGTTAAAAAATTGTAACTTGTTATAACTGCTACCAGCGTTCACACATCCTTTCTGGTTGTTTGTTTCTAGTTGTTTTTATCTCGTTTTGCTACGGTGACCCTAGGGAGTTTGGCTTTTCCAGAAGTTGTTCCTGCCGTTCCAAACTGTATCTATCTCTTCCCAGACGATATCGACTCTTTTTTACTGTTGCAAATGGCATTTTGATCATATCAAAAATAGTTTCGTGCTAGGGTCTCTCATTTCTCTTGGTTGCACAGTGTCCAGGGACCTTGTTCTGTTTAAAATTTATCCGAGCCGGCCCGGTTTTAAGGGCTTCCCTACAATCCCACACCAGTTGTGAAACTACGAGGTTAGAAACGAACGCTTGCCGTGCTAACTCGCTGTCTTCCTTCCGTGAAAGTCGTTTTTTGTCGCTACTCGGCCACTATAGTAGTACTAGTTGTAGTACTAGTACTACCAGTACTACTAGAAGCAGTACTTGCAGTTGTTGTAGTAGTAGTAATTCTAGTACTACAACTTTGGTGACAAATCTTGAAGTTTTTCGCATGGTTGTCACTTTATCTTTTAGCCGATGATGTCAGTTATCATTAAAGAAAGGAAAAAAATTTATAAGCGTAATCGCCTAGAAAATCAGGATGTGAATTCGCAAAGGAAAGAGAGGAAAAAAGATCTCAATATAGCATAAGAGAGGTGGGCAATCAAGATTTGAGAAGGATCTGAGATAAAAAGCTCGAGAGAAGAAGAGGAAGACTCTGATTGTATGATAAGAGAGGTGGGCAAACGAGATGCTGGGCAGATTGCTTTACGGCTGATGAGTAACATGAGGCTGTGGCCCGAATCCAAGCATGATAAGCATTGATTGCAACCTGATTCCGCTACTGACTTCAGCAAAACAATTGAGTAAAATGTTTTGTAAAATGTCAATAATGGAGTAAAATGGTAAATAAATAACGCTTTAATCTGCATGTGACCCATCAATTGTGCGATCCTTTTCAAAGGGAGGGATCTTGTTATCACTACTTATACCATTATTTCTACTACCAATACTGCTACTAATGTTACTACTACTATTACTACTAGTATAAGTACTTCTAATACAACTATCGATACAACTTTTACTGCTTTTACTGCTGTTATTACCACAACAACAAAAACAATTACAAATACTACCACTATTACTTGTATTACTACTTCTACTACTATTACTGCAACTACTACTACAACAACTACTACTACAACTACTACTAGAACCACTACTACTGCTACAACCACTACTCCTGCTACAACCACTAATACTACTACTACTATTACTATTACTACTACTACTGCTACTACTACTACTACTACTACTACTTCTACTACTACAAATCGTAAACAAAGAGGTCATTCTTATGAAAAATGAATCCCCAGTGTTCTTCTAATACAAGGAGTAGAGACTGTAATTAAATAAAAAAACGCAGTTAAGTACTTGGGTTTGATAGCCAGCTTCTAAGGTTAGTTTCCCAGGACGAATACAATAGGGACAGACAATAGTGACAGACAAGGTTGAAGCGAGAGTATCAGCAGCAGGACGATTTTTGGCCAACATGGAGACATTTTTCTCATGGAGCAGACGATCTGAATGTGAGAATATCATGATATCCCTGTTTTAATACCTATGCGAAATCCGTGGTGATGTTTTATTTAGGACAACGTTCCGGAAACATTTAATCACGGTACAACCTTCTTGGAACTACAGACCATCTGGTTTGAGTTCTTAAGCTTCCCGGCCAAACATCATGAAGATTCGACCTAAGTTGAGTCAAAGTTGGTTCATTTTTCATTGGAAACAAACTGAGACATATAAAAAATTAAAACAATTAAAACGCTACCACTACCTCCGCTACACCGGCGTTTTCAAGTGTCAATATTTGCCTCTAATTCGAGACTGCTTGTATTTGGAAGCTGCTTGTTTAGAAAAATGTTGGACCTATGAAGTGTTCCTTTTTGAACCCACAGATTTCCAAGGGTCAACAGTGATTGCATAGTGACATTGCGTTTCTCTAAATATCCATACTCTTAAATACTGACCTAACTGTTGCTTATGTCAAATGATGAATAATGTCAAAATTCCTTATGTCAAATAAGGCTGCATCCAACATACGGATCCATTGGATGATGGGGGCTTATAAGTTACCCGTAGTACCTGAATATACATCCAGGGTTAATATTGGCCAATCTAATTGCAACAATACTCAATAAGACAGCTCTCCAGCTAGCTCGATCGCTATGCTTCAAGCCTAGAGCCTATTTCTAGTGTTTTAACTAAGTTTAGGACCACGGAGACACCATTCATCGACTGATTTACGGGAATCATAACTTTAGCCCAGCAATTGGAAGATAATTCTTTTCAACCAGCTTTCCGGACTCTGCACTTTGAAGCTTGGTATAGAGACGAGGAGCCCTGTGAGTCTAATCAACATATCGCACAGTCTAAGAACCAGCTGTGATGATAAGAACGTGAGAGGATGAACAGAAGAGCGAGGATATCGCATGCGTGGATAGGGATCTGACTCCCACTTTGTAGCAGAACAACCAGGAATATGATATATTGTGAACGGCGTGTTTCATTGTTGACGTGAAGCTATGAGTTAGTCAAGGACGCGGTGAGACCATAGTCTACCTGGCGCAGCTGCTCTAATTTCTTGTATTACTTGAATAAGATTAGGAAAACGATGTTCTCTGACTTCTTGTTTCGCTCAGGCTTCGGGAATGACGCCTGGGACACCTGTTTCACATGCAGACAGTGGACAAACGAAAGCTCTCTCTGGAAAAGAATTGTTGAACTCTCTGGAAAATTTTGATGAATGTTTTGACAACGTCAATTGAAAAATGGAAATGTATGGCATTTTACTCTCAATTGGTTTTTGTAACGAAGAAAGGATTTTCGGGTGACTGGTTATCACAGAGGGAAGAGGGATACTTTTAATAGTAACTTGAACCGCCTTCACAAGCTGAAAAAGGGACCCCTCTAACGGGAGGAATTAAAGGCCTAGTCCGATGTAATGTGACAATCATTTCGAGGATGAGTGCTCAGTTTGACAGAGGAAGTATTTTGAAATGCAATTCAAGAGTGAACTACTGCTGGGAGTCCCTTCCTCAGGACTTAAACAGCCTTCGCCTTCTAACCAAAAAATTCAACCGCCACAATAATTGATTATGTTCAAACGGTAATGTCTGTGGTGCAAGCATAGTTTTAATGCAATTTATTTTTAAGAACAGGCTTGAAAATTTGTCAAAACATATTGACACAAAATGCAGCGCAGAATATCAGAGCAGATTACAGTTGCAGGTCACAACCAATACAACATAAATGGAACAATGTCGGATATTATGGGTCATACCAGTTTTATTATAATTGTTTTTGTTTTTTTTTTTGCTCATCATAGTCTGCAGCATTGAAACTGCAAATTACACAATTTAGACAAAACCCATAATTTCACAATTCAACTATCAAAAAATTAAAATATTTGTCTTTTGTTCGATTTTAAGTTATTTTTTCGATATAATCTGCATCCTACCGTGTTTTTCCAATTGGTAGCCTTGTCCACTTTATTTTGTATTTGATTTAAGGTGAGGTGACTCTTCAAGTGCGAGTTTGAATTTGTTACAAATAAATCGTAAGCATTTGCAATAAAAGCATCTAATTTATTGCTAGTGATTTGATTGAACAGGAAGTGAGGCAGTATTTGCAAGGAAGTTTGATGCTCTGAATAGCTTTTAGGCAAGTGGCAAATCATGATCCAGTTTTGAGAGTGTTGCACCAAAATATATGCGAATGCCGAAGTAGCTTTCCTCATTCAGTTTCCGGATTAAATTCAGATTTTGCGCAAGAAAATTTATAAATTTAAGGCGTGCAACATTTTTGATCTAATAATTTACAATTCTGCACAAGTGGCGCTAACATGGTCGTGTCAGTTAAGATTAAAAAAAAACAAAATTATTTTGCCATTCATCTCCTGGTTGCAGAGGAATCACCGCCATGTAACTCTTCCGATTAAAAGAGCTAATTATCGGAACCAGCTTCGCGCACCAAAGCTGGAAACCAGCCTTACTTTCATTTAAAATGTCTGGGAGTGCAACATGCTTGCTCAAAGTCAACGCCAACTGAATACAACGGGTCGCGAAATTATGCACGCATCTTTTCAAGCTCACGCGGAATACAATATGGTGAACTGCATCTGAAGACGATTGCATAATAAAATTGCAGGCAATGTTAATGCAGCAACCCAATAATACCGAAGTTGCCTGATGGACATGGGTTGGCTAGTGGTCGATTTGAAGCTGCAGTATGCTGCTGCGACCTTGCAGAAAATGCTGGTAATGCTTGAGTGAATATCGCATGCCTGTCTTTTAGATATTGCAAGATCCGATAGTAGTGGCTCAATTTCACACACTCGAAGCTGTGTTTGTAGTTGTAGTTTTAGCTCGAAACCTACACATGCAGCGATTTTCGTTGAACGTACTTGCATTGGCCACCAATAAGAAAATAATTGGGGCGTTTAATGTGCTTGCTGCTTAGAGGATACACTTGGTAGGCTCTGCGTTGAGGAAGCTAATGAGGTAAGCTTTGTTAGTTGTTAACAAAATCGGTGCTAAGAAATCTGCATGTGATATTTGAACTTTGAATCCTGAATATATGATTTATCGTTATATTGACCCCCCTTGCTGGCTGTTCCTTTGAAATCCGCAGACTAGCATTGAGGAACACAAATAGATTCGGCATTTTCAACAAATTTTAACTAACATTTTTTGTAAAGCAATGATTAAGTCTACTGAAATTACCCAAAATCAAAGCAACTTTAACCGCGAAGCAAAAGTTTTGAAAGAAATTTCCTGAAAATGCAAAAAAAATACGATTTATGTTTAGATTTATTATTTCCAACCATTCAATTTTCAATTTCGCTGATAAGTATCAAGTGTTGCTTACACTGGCTTAGAGTTCAGCTTCAATACTTTTGCCTAACCCAAGAATAAGACTTTTAGTCGATTCCTGTGGTAAATCATTCCATTCTTACACTAATGCCAATTGTATGGAGCTGTAACTCGGTCCTGTTGTGGAACTCGACGTGCCATAACATTTGAAGTGTTTTTTTTTGTATCTCTGAATTTTGTTTGGCTCGTAGCAATACGTTTCTTTCCAGTTGTCAGGATGAAGTAAGTATATTTAATCAAAAAAATTCTCACCGAATTTCGTAACAATCGGAGCATAAGTTTCAAAGTTACTGGTAATTAAGGCGCACTACTTAGAACAAGAAGCGCGAATTATAATTATGACTGAAAATTATGTCGCGCTACGCGATAAATACAAAAATGACATAGCATCTTTCAAATACACTTATGCAGCCCTTTCTGCAGATTTTCTGGAAGTCATCAAATCTTTAAGCTGATATAAAGATTAATCGAAGCGGGAGAGCTGCGTAAAAAAATACATTGCTGGATATACCCAGAAAAAACAAAAGTTACATTCACCTCATTTGGAATATTTCGGCAAAGCATATTCCGGGTGGTGCGGTCTCATTCAAATTGCAGCATATGCATGTCTTTGCATGTAAAGGTTGTTTTCTTTACAGGCATAAAACTTTGAGTTGGCAACACTTTTTAATGCTAAGTATAGTGTGACAGCTGTCATGCGTTATATGATTAGTTTGGATTGCTATTTTATTATTAGTACGTTGACGCCTGGGGAAGGTCTGGAAATCCTGCAGGTTAATTTCGAAAAAAACCGTTCTGTTCGTAAAACTCATCGCTTAATCCATCCATCCGATTAACCATGGATCGTTTTGGTACCACATTTAAGGCCGAAATACAATAGTGCGAGACTATGATACGTGAGCGCAACGAAAGTCTCGCAGCAAATGTCAATCACTTTTCGTGACATTCATTTGTATGCGACATCGTACAATGATTGCGATGAGTCGATGCGAGACGGGAAATATTCGGAAAAACGAAAATTCCTCGCAACGAGGTGCGTGGCGTTTGTCAGATGCCATATGGCGCTTAAATAAAATTTGAAATTCAAACGCGTAAATTAATTTTTAAGTACAAGGGTTATTCTGAATGAATTTTGAATGAAAATTTCGAGAATCCTTGTAGGGGCTTTTATTTGCGAGACGAAGGAAAAATCCAAATTCAAAACTTTTCAAAAATCAAAAACAATTTCATTTGAAATGTCACCTGTTTGACATTTGTCATATGAACATTATTGTTCCTCGCATCGCGTGCATTGTAAATTGAATGCGTTGCGTGACGACGAGCGTAAATCGCATCGCGCTCACGCATCGCCGTCACGCAGTATTGTATTTCGGCCTTTAGTCTCACTGATACGACGCAACCATCCACACGTCGTTCGGTCCGTGATGAAGAAACCATAGTAGCTGCAGAGCATAGTATCGATGAAAACCCAAATGATTCCATTCGACATCGTGCTCAATAAGAAAACCTGTACCTACATTATGGAAGTTCCATATTCCGTTTTACATTATGGAAATTTTTTTTTGGTTTTCTGGCTTCAAAAATCCAACACGTGTAGGAATTGAAGCTGGACAGCACATATGTAAGTAGATTAGGAGTATGGGCCTCAGAATAAATTGCGTTAGATCCCGAATTTCATGAGAAAATTTTGTTTGTTTTTGAACTGATGGCTCCAAATGATAATAGCTAGGGTGTGAGCCAGAAATTGTTAATTTCATTATTTGGCTCCTTTAAAATGTAACTTTACGATGAAATTTCAACAAACCCTTCGTTCAGGTCTTGCCCAATGGAATGGACTAACGAAGGCTTTTTCATGACTTTTTCATTATGTTAACATGTCCACCACAAGAGATACCCCAAAAAGGCCCACATGGGAGACTTCTTTAGTCCTGTGTTGTGTAAATAAATTAAATAAATTTTCAGTGGAATAAAATAAAGAATTACGTGAAGACATGTATTACTTGATGTTACTGATAGATCCAATAAATTGATTACAAAAAAAATCGATAGAATAAAACAGTTTCCAATAGTTTCAACCATTGGAAGCACTAACCATCTTTAGGTGGCAATAATTATATTTTTTTGGGTAGGGAGGTGAACCCTATTTACTTCCTGAGTATCGGACTCCCCCAATGACACAGCAGATCTACTGGACTACCGACTAAACACCTCCCCTGTCAACCGGAGGGCCTAGCCTGGAACCGTTTGACATATAACTTGGGGCTAGGCCTCTCCATTATATGACTTTTGGCACCTTCGGGTTAAAGGAATTCCTTCTCCAGCGGAGAGAGAAAGAGGAGGAGAATTGCTAGAGAAGGAAACCCTCGACGCCTCCAGCTGATCAAGTATGCTTTTTTTCGTGGCTAGAATTGCCCGAGCGTAATGTACCACCTGATTCCATTTGTAAACTGATTTCAGCATCTCTTCGACTAGGCTATCTGGATGGAGCTTTTCCGCTTTTGCGGCAAGATCACCGCGCTATTTGTCCCATCTTCTGCATGAAAAGAAAGTATGAAGAAAGAAAAGAAAGTAGTAAAGACAGGCGTCATCCTTCACACCAATGCAGAATATGCAATCTGGAGATCGTGACTTACCTATATTGTGCAGGTAAGACTGAAAACAACCGTGTCGGCTCAGTAGCTGGATCAGGTAGAAGTCAGTCTCACCATGCGTTCGATTGACCCACGATCTCAAGTCTTTGATGAGCCGCGCGGTCCATCTTCCTTTTAGCTCACGTTCCCATGATTGTTGCCATTCGTCGAGAGTACATCGTCTTTCATCGCGAGCAAGTTTTTCTTTATTACCCTCGTGCCTTCGGAGGTAGACTCTATTGCGCTCTCTAGCAAGGAGAGCGATGGGTATCACCCCTGCAATTACCAACACCGCTGGCTCAGAGACTGTACGGTATGTTGATGCAATCCGCAGTACTCCTCGTCTCTGCGCCCGTGCCAGCCTTTTTCGGTACAGTTCCATGTTGAGAGCTTCACTCCGTATCTCTGTTCCATAAAGAAGCGTAGATTGCACTACACTCATTAGCAGACACCTTTTTGTTGGACTTGGTCCTCCATGATTGGCCATTAGTCGACTAATTGCCGAGACCCCTGCTACGGCCTTGTTGTCCGTTGCCTTGATTGGCTCGGAGAAACTCAGCGTAGAGTCCATCAGCAAGCCAAAATACTTCACCAGTAGTTTCGACTCTACTAATGTGTCCCCGGCTCGGACCATTCTTATTCTAGGGATACTCTTCTTGTTCAGGAAGACCACTTCAGTTTTCTCTAACACCGGGTTAAACCCATGAGTGGTTATCCAGCTCTCTACCCGGTGCATTAGCACATTTAGCCCTAACTGCGCTTGACCGACTGTATGCCCTAGCCACTAGTGCCGCAACATCATCTGCATAGCCGATCATTCGCGACTCCTCCGGCAGTTCAAGTCTGAGCAGTCCGTCGTAGGAGACGTTCCACAAGTCCGGGCCGAGAATGGAGTCTTGAGCCACAGAAGATATGTAGCAGTAAATATATTGGATGAAATAATAAATCCATGATGCCAATTATATCATTCACGACATTTGAAAACACTACCCCACTTTAATGCCAGTTAGTTTACTGCTCACCAGTTGAAGAACGTGCCGTGAGTGGAATAAATTAGCCGTGTCATCAGAAGTAATACAGCAAGAAATTTTAAAACGCCTAACTACAAAGGAGCGATCAAGACAATGTATATTATTTGCTTGTGAATTAGGTTGTCCGATTATATGTGACCATATTTATGGAGATAGGACAATAAGACGAAGGTACGAATATAACCGACATAACTTCTGCATAGGAATAATTACTTGAGATGCATTTAAGCTCTAAAAGCTAGCATTGGCCTTAATTTTTAAATTTATAAGCTCTCTACCTTGTGAAGCTCGCTTTATTTGCAATTCGTATTTTGTATTAGGTATTCGTATGTCGTTTTTTGTAATGACCCTCTGGGCAGTATTAAATAATACGTTTTTTAGTAGTCAGGCTATGGTAAAACAGTCATCGATTGTCCTGGTAGTTAGATTTCTACTTGGTCCTTGTGGGAGCATGTAGGAACCAGTATCACTGCATTGTCCAGCAATGCTGTGCATCACAGATACTTATTTATTGAATGTGCAATTAAAAAAGCAATCGATATGCCTCTCTTTGGTAATGGTTATAGGTTCCATGTATGGCAGTTGATTGTACATCAGTTATTTTATATCAGGACTAATCTCATTCCATTTTTATATTTTCCAATAATGCTCTTATAATAATCACATAAAATCGCAAAGTGTCAAGAAACATTTATTGTTTCTTTTTTCAACGTACTTCAACCGGTCCCCGTCTCTATTCCTAGATGTCCTTTTTCCTGTTTGATTGTTTTTATTAGCATATGTTTAAAGCATAAAAACAAACATAAACCCATTCATCAGACTCAAATATGACGTTCTTATAGGTGTTCACGTGTCTAATGGCTCATGGATTTGAACTGATCAATCTAAGGACTCTATTCTGTACTATCTGGTTCATTTTTGTAAATGATGTCCTGTATTTATATTAGCGGTTAATCAAAAGGCCCGATCTGGAGCATTTTTTCTGGAGCCCGATCTGGTGCTTTGGCAGAACGCTATACCGCCGTAGAGTCCGTCTTAATATCTGTTGGTTAAAAAAGAATTTCCTTACACAAGTTACGCGGACCAGATTTAAGGATAAGTCGCAAAGAATCAGGTACTCTAAAGCAATGCTATTATTTATGTTGTATGAGTTAGTTCGAAGTCAGGCTGTGATCAAATTTTAGTCCTTGGTATTTTGCAGTGATTTTCCATTTTATCGGTTGCTCATACATTGGTAGCTTTGGAGGATGTTGTAATTTCCGTTTAGTGATAAATATTGAAGGATAAAGAGAAGAAGTTTGACTGAAGTTTTTCTAAAATTAGTGCATGATATCTGTCCTGCGATCTTGTATAAAAGGTGGAAAGGCATTACTCTGGTATTTTTCATTTGCGAAAAGATTCCAGGAGAATATCAGTGGAGCTTTGCAATTTTGAAGTTTTTTTAAAGTTTAATTTGAATATTTAAATTATTTAAGTTTAATTACAATTTTAGAGTTTAAAGCACTTTTTCTTGTTGAGCAATGCACTGTATGTACATAGTATCACCTTTAAGGATAAGGAAAATATGTAAAAAGAAAAGGAACAAAATAAAATATCTTTATTTATTAGTATATGTATTAACCTTATCACAAAACTTTTGTTTTGCATTTAGTTTAAGATCAAATTTAAGTGTGAGTTTATTTGCCACCCGGTCCGTGTATGCAGGTCTAGTCGAGGAGACTTTCAGAGAAACTCCAGTTTCGTTGATCTGAAATTAAATGATGGAGAAATTGCTAACAATTGTGGCTTCGAAGGCTTTATTGTGAAGAAATCAGTAAATCATTGGATAATGATTTAGGGATCTAGGAGTCATCCGAACAGGGTGGGATTTGGAAGTCACAAATTTTGAAGATTAGTTCTGCATGCCTGACTTTACCGAAGGCTTTCCCTGCGACCACAGACATAAATTAGACCAAAACTTTCTGCGATTCAATCTATTATTGCACCTTCCTATTGAATTAGAAATTGATAGTATGAGCTAATCGGATGCCAAAATTTTCATCTACCAAATACAGGATAATGAGCTTCTCATCTATTGCCTCCTGCTATCTATGTAAGACTGCTCTTTCGGCAATATCGACAAGGAGAAGAAGTGACAATTAGGTCTCCGTAAATTTGAGGAAAGGTTAGATTTTTGCCTGGTTTTGGGATGACAATAATAGCACCCACTTTTCATGACTGTGGGTATTTCCGCGGATGGAAAACTGTTTCTGTGATTTTCCGGCATATTGTCTGAATGCCATTGCGGTATGGTATTAATAATTATGCCTGGACTAGGTGTGTTTCCTTTATTCAATCATATGATGCCTTTTGTCTTGAGTCTTGTCTAGTCGTAAGCTCATTCTCGAAAGAAAACCGTGTCTTTTCCTTTTTTCAAGACGGTTTCGGCCCAATAAAAGTCATCGTCTGGCGAAACATGTCGCAGAACTGTTTTTTTAATTTTCTGCGAAAATTTTCTTTCTGCCACAGCCTTCATATCGACAGTTTGATCGATCCTCCAAGCAGCGATATTTAGATATTCTCTAGAAAGCATTTTCGCCAGTTTCCAGGCTCTCAACCTAGTGGTATTGGTACGGCGGCTTATATGCTTGTACCAAGTTAATATTGGTGCGAGTTATATTGAGACTTTTACTAGCCTTCCTTCACTTTGAGTCGTGATGGCTAAATTGTTGTTGTTTTCTTTACTTTACTTTTGTTTAAATGGGAAACGATTTCATTCACTAAGAAAGTTCCTTTTTAACACCTAGAAATATTTTAAGTTTGTATTTATTTAATTTTGATAGTGCATATAAATGATTTTCTCGATTCTGGGGGGTAATTATTTTTGTTGCAAGCTTGACAATGCAAAATCAGCCTTAATTGTGTTTGTGATACTTTTGGTATCGGTGGAAAATTCTCAATGACTTAAAAGCCTAGAAATAAAAACATTAGATTTCCTACATAACCAAGGATGCATGCGAACAGATGCCAGATTTCCTTAATTTTTTCGTGATTTCTCATCGAGCGCAATTAAAATTCTTTCTTAATTCTACTTCCACCCTAATCAAGTAATTAAGAACAGCTCGTTGGATTCTTCAACCTGTAATAACATTGATTTGCAACTCCTCACAATGTTTAAATGTAAATTTTTAACGTTTCATAATTGCCACTACGCCAAAGCAATCTTTTATTGTAGTGCAATGTACGATACCCGTGAACTTGGTGTTGAAAACCACACCGATAAATTTCAACAAAGGAAATGCCTATATTGGAAGGAAACACTTATTCTAATTTAGTAAATTGAAGGTTTTCTTGGAAAGTTCATCTGTTTAAGGTAAATTTGGTGTAAAAGTGATTTCATTCGCGCTTACTAATTCCGGGTTTCGATTTTAAATAAAAGCTAGTATTGCTTCCGTTGGGAGTTTGGGAAGAGGTTTATGGAAAGCAAGAAATCTCATAGACACGGAAATGAAAAGATATGTATGGGTATTGGACCTTGAGGGCATTTTCGAACTATTTTTTTATGGAAACTTACTTGTGATACAAACACCCATGGAAGATATATATTTGCTTGAATCACGAATGTCACATCAAGTTCGTTGTGTTCGCGGGTCATTTACACTTGCTTATTCCGTTTAGGAAGTCGACGATTGATTTTTCTTCTCGGGTTTGACCTTATAGGTTGCAAATGACATTTTTTGGCTTGTTTTAGTCTAATTTTTGGATTTGGTTACACATACAAAGCTGAAACATCTTCCTAGTAAAGTTCGCTTTAAGAACTTTCGCGTTAAGTGTTTTCCTCAAAACGTTACATGTCTTCAGCTTGGAAAAATTAATTCTTCATCCAATTTTTATATTTAAATACAAGCTTTCTGTGATTCTTTTTAATATTTTAATATTTCAAAAAAAAAAAAAATCATTAATCTGTACCGAAGCGAACATTTTAAATTATTATTGCTAATAAATTTCAAAGTCCATTAACATTTTCCACGGCCACACATCCCCACAGAACATTTTTCAGGATTATAAACTATTCTAAAATACTCACAAACACATACAAACTTCTATGTAGTGCAACTTTCTGTTCGCTTGTCATGTCGAAAGATATTGCAAAATATTTTTCAGGACCAAACAAAGGCCTTTGGCTTGTTTTGTAAATGTAGATTGGATAATGATTACAATATAAGATTATATAACAATAGATTAAATAATGGAAAAGATTGTTATAAAAGCGAAATAAAGTCAACATTTCGTTTTAAAGTATCAAATTTAAGAGAAGAAACGACGATATATTTGTCTCGTAAATATATCCTCAAAATCATCATTTGAAGTTTAAAGAAAACTCCATTTTTGTTGCATCAGACCAAGATTACACTGTTTTCCAAATGTGTGCGGGCTTGTTGCATTTTTCGTGAAAATAACTTGTCACAGTCACAGTGAGATGACCCTATGTCTGGCCCTTAAGTCTTTTAAGTCAAACATATAAGAATATGTACCCAGTGACGAATTTATCATAACAAGTTGATGATAGCAACAAGTAACCGAAACAGTTTGCCACGCAAAAAACATAATATGCTCAGCGGCAACAAAAATAAATGCCACTTTAGTACAAAAAGTTCCCGGAATCACCACCGCGTGGCGCTCTCAGTCACGCGATTCGAGTTCTCTTTTTTAAAAGAGAACTGCCACATCTGTCATTGACATTCCATGAGATGTTCAGCTTGACAGCTTGACATTTGTAACAGTGACGCCAAATCGAGTTTGTGTTTGTGCGTGTATTTGATTTAGTACAATTTGAAAAATGGAATACAATTTGCAACAATGAGTTTGCATTAAAAACGGTTTCAATGGTGTGATGACATGGGAAATGTTAGAAAAGTGTTTCGACAGCGAAACTCCTAAGAAAAATGTCGTTTATCAGTGGCACGAACGTTTTAGAAGTGTCCGTGAGTCCGTGAACGATAATAAACGCAGTGACAAGCAACCGACGAAAACATCAACAAAATCAAAGAATGGATGAACGTAGACCGCAAATTGACTATCCGAGAGATGACAGAGGAGTTGGACATTGCTTTTGGATCCGTTCAAGTCATTTTGATTAATGATGTGTACCTCAGACGTGTAGCTGCAAAGCTGGTGCCGAAGGACTTGACCTGAATCGCAGAAGACATGATTTTCAAGGCCGAATCTGACCCAACATTCATCAAAGGGTCATTCCTGGGGACGAGACGTAGATTTATATGTCTGACACGAAATCCAGACATCAATCGAGTTTATGGTGTGCATCGAATGAGCCACGACCCAAAAAACTACGTTGTTTTCAGTCGAAAAAGAAAGGCGAGGGTTACAGTTTTCATGGATAACAAGGATTTTGTGTATCATGAATTCCTTTTACAAGGCCAGACCGTCAACAAGGGGTATTATTTGGGTATTATGAGACGTTTTCGAGAAGCAATTCGCCAAAAAAGAACGGAATGGGGGCAAACAAATCGAGGATCTTCCACTACAAAAATGCACCGTCGTACTATGCTATCATTATCCTTGAATATTTGGCTAAAATCGATACTAATACCATTCAACAACCACTGAATTCACCTGATTTCGTTCTTTGCTACTTTTTGCTATTAGCTTGACTTAAGAAGTCGCTCCGTGGAACGCGTTCCCGCACCTGAGACGATATCATGGAAAATCGAACATGGCTCTGGTGGCCATACCGTAAATCGAATATAAAAAATGTTTCAAGAATTGGACTGCGCGCTGGCAAGAGTGCAGTGCAGTCAATGGGAAGTACTTTGAAAAGGACTATAGCGATTATGATTCCTAAATAAATTCCGGGATCTTTTTGGTCAAGGTGATATATCCATAATAAATTAATAACATAAAAGCGGTGTAGCATATTTTTGCTGATTTTGTTTTTTTATTTTGAATTTTGAAAGTAATACAGACCATCACAGTATACCCTTCAAACATTTGAAAACTCTTAAAATTATTTAGAAATCGATTATTCCTGTATGTTGATAGAATAAAGTGGGTCTAAGAAATTATTCCTGTTTTCAGAATAAAATAGGCCTAAGAGTTGATTCCTGTGATTTTCTTTTGCATTTGGTTAGTAACTGCTTAATAACTTTTGCTTTTGTCACGACATAAGGAATATTTCTCGATATATTTCAGATAGATAATTTTCGATTCCTTAGAAATGTTTTAAAGTGAAAAAGTTCAGTTGAAAAAGTGGATATAGGATGCGTCTCGTTTGACAATCATTGGTGGGAAATGAATATTGTATGCATTGGTCCGCCAATAACCCACAGAATGGTCATCATAGGGTTGTTTTGTACTTTCTTTTTCTTCATTATTTTACTCTCATCTCAATCATAAATTTGTCTACCAAGTTCAAATCAGTTCTAAACTTTGTTTATGTGTGCTATGTTTCTAAACTTTATGCAAATGAATGGTCAATTCGTGCTGAGATGGTTCCGGAGAGACAAAATGCGGCTAATAATAATGAAGAAAAGGCCAATTAGCAGTTTGTGCACTAGCTTGAACAACCACAAAAAAGACAACATATTTTCTGTATTTGTCTCGATCTTTTCGGTATTCCACATTGGTTTCAAATTCAAACGAATCCTTTTCAGCTCGATCGTATTAACTCGTGATTGTTGTTATAGTTCACGGTAACCTTTCCGAGTTGTGGCAGCTTGTATTCTAACTTTAAGGCATACTGATCTGGGTACTACAATAAATTATTGCAAATCTTTGTGATATCTTTTATAAAGCATTCATTTTCACTTTATCTTACAGCTTGTTGTTGTTTTGTTTCAGCAGTTTGCCATAGAGTTTGGGCCTCAAGGCGAGTTAGAGCCTTCTCATTTAAAGACCAAAGCACCAGAAGTTGGTCTGCACAGAATCACCGGGATTTTGACAATTTCTCCCAAGGTACCTATCATCGCTGGATGATGAGTACATCTGGAGAACACTTCTTCAAATTTCCCGGTGACACGCAGGAATCGAATCCGAAATTTGTTGTACGAAAAGTGAGAACTCTTATTACTAGAACATCCGTCAAGGATGGTTACCAATCTATATTCCATTATCGGCCAGGATTCTCTCTTTTCTACTCGGAACTTTGCCTTATTGCCTAGATATACTGTCCTTTCAGGCATGAGTGCTGGCTGTAAATTTTGTCATCCACAAAGTTTCCTACGTGCACGTGGAAAGTGCCTCAGGATTTCTTCAAGAAAAGAGCTTACCCTGTACGTGGTATCTTGTGCTTAGAATTTGTGAATAAGGACGTGAATTCCAAGGAGTAACTTCAGACTAACTAACTACTGCTCGCCAGATCGAAAATTTGAAATTGCTGAATATCCTTTTAAACTCAATACAATGGTGATATGCGTGGAAAAATTAATACAAAATGCAAATAATAACTTGTAACTAATTTTAATCCTTAATCAATTCGACTTTCTTTCCTAACATGGTTCTATTTAGCATAGATCAATGAATATGCATGAAATTCAAATACTCATTCACGAATTCATTCATACTATGTCCAACAGGTTTCGCTTTTGCAATTCACAATGCAAAACACTTGTTATGCAGCTTTTACTATGGATCAAGAGTAAAAAAAAATATTTTCATTGGATTCCACCAACTACCATAATAATTTCTCAACCTTAAACGAGAACCAAGATCAAGAATGTTGTTTGAGGAAATAATAGATAGAATAAGAATGAACGCCGTATGTCAGTCAAGGCTTTCATGTCTGATAGAGTTCAAAAACATTTCAACGGCAAACGAGCGAATCACATCAGGTTGAATTGTACGCGGAATATGTAGTTTAGATTAATCTAGATAGAACCATAGGTATCCGATATTCCCTCAGGCTATATGTGTCTGCACGACAAGATGTTAACCCACAACCTCCAGCCAAGAAAATGTTCTTCGTCGATCATCGTTAATGAATGAAAAAGTTCTGAGTTGTGTTGTGTATCTTTTCCTCTCGCTAAGATCTAAATTTGAGATTCAGACGTAGGTTAGATAGATAAAAACATGAATCTTAAGTTCGGAAAAATAAATTTTTGCAAAAGTTATGCTAAAGTTAGACCCTAAATTCGACTTAAAAATGAAAATTTGATGAGCTGACGTTTTCTTCTATTCAGAATTTCTAGTTCATGCAGGAGCTTCCAGACCGCTACTATATGGCTCATCAGAAAGGTTTTCCGTGTTATGATTCACAAATATGTGTATGCAAAAAACATACCAAACGCATAAATTAGCGTTTATCTTTAATTTTTCCGTGTCGGACAGGAATCATTCCAGAAGAAAATCCTGCTCTAAGAGGGCCTACTCAAGGATAGATGCATTGGTTACCTTGCGAGCCACTTTGTAGGCTTTGCGCGTTTTAGCTCTAAACTCAATGTTATCGATTGGGTGTCCCTTAGGAGTCCATTCTAGACCCTTTTCTCTTCATCAAATGTACGAAAAATGCACTGGTGCACTGCTCCAAATAAACGAAGTATCAGGAGGGCTATATTTGATACCAAAAACACCTATAGTATTCACTTGGATTCGGTTTGGGAAAATAGTAGTTACGTCTACCATCTTCTTATGCCCTTTTTCAGGAAGCAGTCAACAAACCACAAGAGGGTGATCATTATTGCTGACACACTACCAACCAAGCACATGCTATTGGAATCAGGGCTGATATTCCCACCGTAATCCAAATAGGTCAAAAGACAGGATTATTTGAACGTAAAGCCTTTCATGTTTGGATTGCAGTGTACAAAACGAAGGACGTATTTTAATGAGCAAAACATCAAAAGTACCACCAAGTTTTTTCCAGGATTTCAGATGATCGATAAATCTGAATACATGGGTAAATGATTTGATATTCTAAAGTGTATATTGGATACGTCCAGCGTAAAATGGTTATGGTTTGTGGAACCCTATAAAAGAAGGACACCTCGTCGCTTAGAAGGAATACTATTAGTAAAAGGAATACTTAATGTGTACGAGCTATTATTTCTTCGCGAATGCATGGGGAAAATAAGCTCTACAAGCGTATCCGGCTCTCCCAGCACTCCAAATCTCATTATTTGAGCATGTTAACATTGTCGAAATGCTAGCTATTTTCATAAACGTGACGTGCAAGACGTTTCCAATTGGTTTCAGGCTCGGAAAACTTCTATATTTTTCTCAGAAAACCACGTTATAGGCAATTTTGAATTATGAATTGCATCATTGTCTTGTTGAAAAATGAAATGCGGACCCATCAATTTCTGACCATATTCAACCAAACTTATCTCCAACATTTTGACATAGTCTGATGATTTCATCTTTTCTATGATCCGCAGCAATGGAGCGTTTCCCATAAAGGAAACGGCTCGTCAAACTGCAAGTGTATCACACGAAAGTTCCTACTCAACTTAATGTTTCGGTCGCAAAGCGTGCCACTAGTACTTCCAGCCGTCTATTCCATCAAGGTTGAACTCCTCGTCCAACAGGAACCAGTTTTTCCGTTCCTTGGTCCAGAAAATGTATTCAACATCTCATGCAAATCCATCAATTTCGGTTTTCCTTACCTTGCCCCTATACCCCACCCAGGTTTCACTGCCTTACAAAACTTAACCTAATCACACTCCGTGCGGATTTGTGGTACTGCTTTTCCGGATTCGCTGGAATCCTTGAAATTTATCGTTTGTTCTTCAAAGAGGGCTTACTTTTTATTCGACGTTTCTCGATTCAACCGCGTTTATTAGAATTTTTTGACTTGTGTTCAACAGCCGTGTTTGTGCGATGAATAAGCTCGGATTTTTACTTTCTCCTTGAATATCAGATCCTTTGGTACGTGAGTGGTCTGAAAAGTTTCCAACCACAATATAATAATGGAAGCACTCTTCATCAAAATCTAGTAAATGAAGTTGTGCATCTCTTGACAGTTGCTCACCAAAGTTTCAGCCATTTTGGACTTGCAGTTTTTAGTTGATAGACGTTTTAAATGAGTTGATGTGGGTATTTTAGTGAGAGTGGAATAAATTAAGTTTAGATCTTTTATCAAAATTTTTGTTTTTGAAAGGCAATACGCCTACGCAAATCAAAGATGAGTTGGAATATGTGTATGAGAACTCTGCACCATCATTTACCAAACTGAAATTTTGGGCAGCTGAATTTACAAGGGGCCGTAAGAGCTTGGGAGATGATGAAAGACCGGGATGTCCAAAAGGTTCTAAGGTTCTATTGCTAAGGTTCACCAAATGGTATTATTTGACCGCCAAATTAAAGTTAGAGAGATCAAAGAGGTAATGAAAATGTTCATGGAACGTTTTTGTCGCATATTAAATCAAGATTTAGGCGTGAAAAAGCTACCCGCTCGTTGGGTGCCGCGTTTGCTCACATTAGACCAAAAACGAGTTCGAATGAGCAGTTCCAACGCACTGTTGGCGCAGTTTAGGGATAATAAAGCCGAGTTTTTGCACCGATTAATCACTGTAGATGAAACTTGGATACACTATTGTAACCCTGTACCAAAAATACAGTAAAAACAGTTCAATGCAAAGACGAAGGCGGCTCAGAAAAAAACTACTTTGTCGGCTGGAAAAGTGATGGCGATTGTTTTTTGGGAGAGTCATGAAGTTATCCTGACCGATTATCTGCAAAAAGAAAAAACCATTACAGGAGCATACAACGCATCGTTATTTGCTGCGCTAGAATTGGGAAAAAACGATCACATATGCTGAAAAAGCGAGTCCCGTTTCACCAAGACAACGCGCCACCTCACATCACAGTGGTTGTCATAGCGCAAATCCACGAATTCCAGTGTGAACCGCTTGACCACCTGCCGTACTCACAAGACTTAACTCCTGTCGTCTCCTTCTAGTTCCTTCATGTATCCGTCAAATGACGAGGGAATCACAGTTGTGAACAATTATTTTGCAGAGAAAAACATCGAGTACTATTTGGACGGGTTAAAGAGATGGGATCATCGCTAGGAGAACTGTGTAGAGTTGCAAGGAGACTATGTAGAACAATAAAAGAAAATTATGAGAAAAAATGTCGTGCATCATTGTTAGGTCGGAAAATTTTCAGACTTCCATCTTGAATGTCATACTGAATGTAAAGAAAACCAGAGCAACACATGTTAACCGAAAGGCAAGATTGCCTGAATACAATTTGGTGCTATTCATTTTTTCGAAAATGGGCTTAAGTGCAAGAATTTCACCCAAAAACTGAGACTATGAAGCTTAAAGATGGTAAAAAGTACACAGATGAAGTGAAGCGTGAATTTAATGCTGCCAACGGGATATCAGGAAAAATAATCTGTGAAAATATAACAGTGGTATTGCTATGTCGGTTAGTATATACCACATAGGTAAATATGACATACTCAATTTCTTTATTGACTTTCGAGACCCATTACAATATATTCATAAATTGTGTTGAAGTCTATCAAAGCTTTGTTATTTATTATTAAATTCTAATTAATTTGTTACTATTTTACATGTGATATTTGGAATTCAGAATGGTTTCTTCAAAATTGACTTTTTATCGATGAAATGCCAAGCAAAAACTATACAGACAGCATAACCCATGACGCCAGAAAACCTCAAAGCTTCCATTTATGTAAAACATGTCTAACATTTAAACACGAACTTTTCAACAAAAGACGACTCACTCAATAGGAAGCCCATTTCTATACATTTATTTCCTGCTGTATACTTTTTCCGAAACCTATTATTTATTCTTTGCTTCCAAATGTTTGTGGTTGCTTCACTCTTCGGTAAACATGTCCACTCAGTGTCGTTCATCACTGGAAATTGGTCTGGGACCAACTTACTCTGCAGCTCGGCCCATTTTTTAACTATCAAAGTTAAATACATTTATAATATTGTCATTGAAATGCATAAACGTTTATCTTGTATCTTTAGGTTTAAGATGTAAAATGAGCACATGCTTACATTCGTACCAAACATTGAAAACATTGAAAAAAAAGACGCGCCAAAAAAGAATCAAACGAACATTTTCAAGCTTTGTTTATTAAAAAAAAGTGAAAATGGTTTTAGAGGCCATGCACATAGCACAGTCACTTGAGTTTAAGCTCTTTTACAATGACCGCAAAAAGTTTGTCTGCTTTATTACGAATAATATGTTTTTTGTCTTACCGTATGCAAACTAATAAAACTTCAAGTTTTGTCACTTTTGAGCGCAACGCCTCAGGAAGTTCAAAAAATGTTACATATCAATACTAATAATTGTTTCCTATTTCGATTTCGTCACTTGTAATTTTTTGTTGTTCCAATAACTTGAGCTGGAAGTAAGGAGACGAAACAAAACAAGATTCAGGTACGCATTTCATATCGTCTGGATTGACTGAGACCACGCTATTGCAATGGATCTGGAAGGCGCTTTATTACGCAAGACTGTTAACCGCGTACAATGTACCGCGATAACCGGTGCAAAAACTGATTTGACGCATGTGTGAAGGCAGCATGGTGAAGTCTATGTTCGAGAAGGTACCAGTTTATCTTATGAACCACTGTCTCAGTTAAACCTTGACGACCTTCCGAGTACAATGAGCGGTCAAAATCGCTGCCTTAAAGATGCAGATTCGATTGAAAAATGCCACAAAATAATACTGATTCAGGACATCAAAGATTTTTGCAGTAGACCGGCGAAGTTCACAATTAGGGACAGCACCAAAATTGCCTGGCGCATGTGCAGAGAGGGGGAGTGCCACGGATTGCATCAGCATACCACACAGTCTTTGAATCAGCAGTTTTGGTAATCGCAGGGGTAAAACCTATCACCCATATTGCCAAGGAGCGTACAAAAATCTACCTCAGAGGACGTCAAGATAACAAACAATCAGTTGCTAGCGATGAATGGCGGCGTCAGCGTGGGCACAAAGGAATATGAAACCCGTGGTTCTGAGATCAATTTGAGATCGTGGCTCAGTCGAAAACATGGCACATGTAACCATAAAACATGCTGAGGTTTACTTCGAGCTACTAGACGGACACGGTTGTTTTCATCCTTATCTGCATAAGATTGTTAAGACACGGTCTCCAGATTGCATATTCTGCATTGGAAAGGAATAAAGGTGATTGGAAAGGCGCCAGTGATACTTTCTTCCATGAAAAATATGTGACAGACTATGCGATTATCTAGCTGAAAAGTTGGGTACCCTCCGTCCAGATAACCCTGTCAAAGTGGTACTGAAATCGGTTGCCGAAAGAAAACAGGTGATACATTGCGCTCAGACAATCCTAGCATCTTAAAAAAAAGGGATACAGGATTGGCTGGAGGCGGCAAGGATTGAGAAATATCTTTTCTGTCAGTCCTCGTTACTTATGCCTTCCCTCTAGCGAGGACAGTCTTGTTACCCGAAGGTATCATTAAATGAAGAATAGGGAGGCCTTACCCAAGGTGATGCGTCAAACAGTTCCCGGCTAGGTACTCTGGTTGACAGCGGAGGTGTTTTGTCGGTAGGTCAACAGCGTTTTTATTACTGAGAGACCAGCATTCATGCATTTAAAGAAGATAACACGAATGTTTCTTAGGTTATAGAAAAAACCAAGCAGCAAACCCTAACTGGACCATATGTGCTGATTTGAAAACTTTCTTCTTGATTAACATTCTTCTAGGTCAACCTGATGGGCACACTAAGTATCCTTGTTTCATGGGACTCTGAAACTGACGTCACGAGAAACGTCATTGGTCACATAAAGTTTGGCGGATGCGAAAAATTTCGTACAAAAATGCTTCAAATGTGCCTGTAAGTTAGCCAAGACCGCGTCGTACTTCTACTACTTCAAAAAAAATCAGCGGAATGAAACAATTCATAAAGCAATTTGAAAAAAGGGACGAATGTTTCACGAATATACTTTCGCCCAATGTCCACGATTAAGTTTTCAGAAATTGAAGGTTGGTATTGTTGATAGACCACAAATAAGGCTTATCGTGAAAGATCCTAATTTCAACAAATCAATGACTTAAGGAGAATCAAAATACTGGAATCCAAATATTTTGATTATGAGTTACAATGTTAATTTTTCTATAAGAATTCAATGTTCAGTCAAGTTTGTTCAGCGCTTGCTATCGAATTGGCAAGAGCCAGGGTGCATCCTGCGCTCGCATTCAGACCGATTCCTACAAACTCTCAACGATTTTAGTGAGGAGCAGTGTGAAAAATTTCACCAGAATAGACGGACAACGGAAGAGAGTTATCAAGGAAGGTGGAAACCGCATATGATCGCCATAAATTGCTTGAGTTCGTAACGAGATTTTAAGAACGAGAGAAGTCATTCATTTAAATAACAGATCATTTGATAGGGTAGAAATTTTTTTTAAAGTAAGGTATTTTTTTTCGTTCGGTTGTTGCCGCAGGTCAAAATTAATACTGTGTTGCTTGGGTCCGCCGGGCCTTGCTTTGTTGGTTTCGAGGACGCGTTTCGGCTGTATACAGCTGTCTTCAGCTCGTTCTGACGTCTGACGTTCTGACGATTTTCTATTTGGCGCTGTTTCTCTGTTTCCCGACGTTGTAGTTTCTGGCAATGCTTCAGTGATAGATAATCTGTCTATCTGTTTGTGAAATATTCCCTCATGAATGATGCAGCAAAGTCGATTTCGGAAAATATTGTCCGATCATATGGTTGGATTCCACTTTTTTTTTATCCATTCCAGGATTAAAGATTTAAAGCATTTCAGGATTGCTACGAAGCAATCTGCTTTAATTTGTTGGTCGTAGTATGTGCTTAAGGGTCTCATATAGTCGGCGATTTAAGGTCAATGAATCGTATGTGGAGCCTTATAAATTCGTTGGAATGAGCTTTATTAATGGTATCAATGCTTTGTGTGTTAGTTCTATGGCCATCTGGCAGCAACAACAGCCCAGGAAAATTCAGCTGACCTCCAGCCAGAATCGCTGCAAGCACCTGAAGCTCTAGGAACAACATTCAGCATTAGATGCGGGTTCATTCTCTTTCCTGGGAACAGCATCATTGGATTCATATATTGGCCACTAGCGCTCAAACTTCACAGAAGTTATGCACCTCTCATTTTTTGACCTTACGTAGCACTAAAACTCCTGTTTCATCACAGTTGCAAAACCAGTCAGGCGAAAGTTTGTTCTATCATTAGGTTGTCAACGAAACAAAAAAACTGTCCAACAAATTGTTTAAACCCAGTGGCACTTGCAGTTGAAGAGCTTTTTTGCTTTCATTTCGATAATTCTGGATGTGTTGTCAAAAATTTTGCACCTAAATTTCACCAGCTCCTTTTTTCATGGTTAAAAAGATTCTACATCTCAGTTTTTACTGCCAAAGTGTATGCTTACACCTCAAATCTTTTGTTGTAAGTCCACACAACACTCCATATCAACTACATAGTTACTGTTCTCTCCTTCTTTGAACTACACGGTATGATGGAAAAGTTTCCGAACTTTTGAAATAAAAAATCGAAAATTAAGAAATTTATTCCAGTTTAATTTCAACATAGTCCTCTTCCCTAGATATACACTCATTTGAGTGCTCCATGAGTGATTCGAAGGCTCTCTGGTACTCCTCTGAAGTTATCGCTGTGAGACGCTCGGTGCAAGCCTCTTGAATGCTCGGTACATCTTCAAAAAATCGTCATTTCAAGGCCATTTTCAGCTTGGGAAATAGGAAAAAGTCGGCTGGAGCCAGATCTGGCGAGTATGGGGCGTGATTGATGCGTGGGATCTGATTTTTGGCGAGATAACGCTTCACAATGTCTGAAGAATGAACAGGTAGTAAACTCCACGATCTCGGTTCCTTGTACTCGGGTCTGATGCAATTAATCCGGCGCTTCAGACGTTTTAACACCTCTTCGTAATATGCAGCATTCAAGGTGGTTTAGAGTCACAAATTCTTTGTGTATCAGGCCTTTGGAGTCGAAAACATATTCTAACGACTCTCTACCCTTCTTGAACCAACTGAACCACGTGTAAACGGTTGTACCAGAATTTAATTGCGGCACGATTTTCAAATTTCTCATCCATCGTAGAGCTTGCACCGGGGTACTAAACACACGTTCACTCATGCATGTCTATCTCGCCAACTAATGAACGGATACTGGTGAAAAAATTCTCAGACACTCCAGAGGGATGTAGCAACATAGTGCCGGTGTCATCCAAGAGGTGGCGCCACTCGTACAAGCGCTACAAAATAAGTCCGGGAACTTTTCCGATATACTGTGTATAGTTGAGTTCTTGCTCTTCGTCGTCATCAAATAATGTTCTCTTTTGTGGTCCTAAAGGGACTTTCAGTGAAGCCTTTGCCTTATTGTCTGAGTGTCATTTGTGGCACAGTTTTCGCCGCTAATTCAAACCCCATTTCACCTTACCGTTTTATTCATTCCTCTTCACTACAACATCTCCACTCCCTCTTTCATCATTCTACGACAAGATATAGCTCAATTGAGTTTAATGAATCATAGTATCATAAAGAAATCATTTAGATTTTCTTCGAGAGGCAAGACCCCATCACGTCCTCCCATGCACATCAGAATTCAGTATTTCTGAAAAGAAAAGTGAGTGCATTTTTATAGAAAAACATATTCTCACCAGCTGACATAAGCATTGATAAACAAGAATAACTTTCAATCATTCGTCGAAAACTAATGTTGAGGTAAAAAATCAATGCACTGTACGAGATGAAAATAGCAACGAACTTGACAAAATCGATTTTTTGGCACTAGGGCGAAAACACGCGGACCCACAAACCGGTTACCAAGCTGACTGATAAAAGAGTTAGTGGCACGTCACTGCAAGCCAGAGCGGCTGTGATTGGTCGTTTGTACAAAACGATGTCACCCGATATCCCTTGTTGCCCGCTACCCGGTTTCGCTCCCTCACCCTTCTCCTATACCTAAAAATGCAAAGCGTATTTTCGTATTCACAAACCAGGATTCAGCGAGTAAAGAAAATTTAGAAAACCAAAATGATGTTCACAAGAGTAACCGAAGCCACGGACCAGGCAGAACCCTAGATTAGCATCATTAAATTGTGCATACATAACTCAAACAAAAAAAAAAACTGATTCCTGTAGGTGAAGTTCCCATTTACGAAAATTCGAATGTGGATTTGGGAGAAAGTTAGTTTCAACACTGAGTTAGGATTGTAGTGGTTTTGGGTAGGGTAAGTGTGTCAGTTTGAGCAAATCTGATGCATTTTTTTGCTCTACATTTTCCAACTTGAACTACATGAACGTCACGTGATGATTCATAAATTTTTAAAAGCATCACTTGGGGCATTTAATTAAACAGTTTTTAATTGCTTTTAAGTTTTTAATTTTAATCCAACATTTAGGATTAGGGGGTTTTAGACATTTTCGGAATCCCCTAGCTTAAAACTAGCCTAATCCAGTAAATTTAAATTTATAAACATTGACTTGACTAATTATCATTACTTTGACGGAAATTGATGACGCAGGAGATGGAATAGCTCAAAGTGTTGTTGATTTATTTAAAACAAAACCTGTCACCTATAATTTATTTCAGTGTGTTCAACGTTCATAGTCCAAAATCTAAAGTACAAGAAATATGCAAACACATTTTTAAACCGGCGGCGATAATCATCCTGAATAAACTTAAGGTTTACTGCCTAAAAAAGCTCAATATCCAGCAAAGTTCTCGGAAAATGTAAACAAACACTTACCAGAAAAATGTTCTAATGGTGTGCGAAGTTAATGGCGGGTAGTAACTAGATGTTGTATAATTGAAAGTGATATCAGAACTTGCGTACGTAATATATTTGTCTTCATACATTCATTTATCGCCATTAGCTCTATGCAATCCAGAACCCGTATGCACATTGTTATAATAATAAGTTTAAAATTAAAACTTCCAAAAAGAATTTTGTTTTCGTATAGTCTGGAAATTCAACTGGTTGTTTGTCCTTTCGTCCAAACCTGAACGTGATTACAGCTCTAAGTCAAAACAAATAAGGAAACTGCCTTTAATTAAATTCATAATGTTGCTAATAACTACTAAATATTTCACTATACTAACTAATTCATGATACCAAATTTTTTTAACTCTCAAAAATTTGGAACAAATCTAGAAGTTTTCAGCAAAACCGATTTCAAAATGTTGGTGTACATCGAAAACAACAAAATGGTTGCACTAAACATAAAGGTTTTAATTCATTTTTCGAACGAATAAACCTATTCATAATTAATTAAAGCAGGTTTTCAAAACACATATTAACCTTGAATTTTTTTATATGATAAATGAAATCACTTATGACTAGTTCCAGCAACAAGACAAGGGCAATGTTAAACATGAACAGTGGTATTCGTCGGTTTAGTGCATGAAAATCACGCAATTGGACACTAAACTTGATTTGAAGATTCATTGCCGTTGACCTCACCACCGTGCAAATGTTTACTTACATCCAAAATTTAATGAAAGTTATATACACATTGCTTTGAACATTTATATTTAAAAAAAAAAAATTACATATGCAAAGACGCTACGGCCAGACGAAATGTTAAAGAAAACCTTCTTTGTCTGTTTATTTGATTGAAGATTAAGGACATGGAATCCAAACTAAAATTGTTGAATGATCGAAAATATTGTAATGATCCTAATCATTTGAGAACAATAACCCTAAACTCAAAACATTTAAAATGTAATGTGTGGAATTTCAGCTCAGGAAAACGTAAGAAACAACGAATAACCAGTACTCTGGACTGAATCCAATGTACAGCCAGATCCTTAAGCAACATAATGTACTGCAGAGAGATATCATGCTGATATCTAGACAATAGCGTCGAACATTTTCACCGAAATTTTCCAATTTTATAGATTAGTTTTCCCTGAAAACGGAAATATCAATGCTTTCAACACAACTATTCACTGGCGGGGTATTATCTCAAATATGAGACTGTGTTGACGGAAGCCATCGGAGTTCCAGCTCCTTGACCCAAGCAGAAGAGAGAAGGGTAGCAAATAAGACGGGTGTTGGAATAGTTCGAATTCCTTTCCTCGGAGTGGCCTCCGTGTCAACTTCTAGGTAAAGCAGAACTTCGATCACTACCTTCCGTAATCCCTAATCACATTCTATGTTTTTCACGGTATATGCCTCAAATAATGGTTCTCTTCATCAAACATTTCCCAATAATTATTCCTACAATATCCCAAAAAAACGGTCACCAAAAACTTATCCTGTCCCACCCTCTTCTATATCAAAGTAGTTGACGTTGGTCTCGATCTGGCACTGAAACTATGGGGATGTTCAAGGATTTCGAAGCCAAAATCTTAGATTGCTACGATGTCAGTTGCAATCTTGCTCGTGCCTTGTCTTAAGGTACTATTACACTGTTAAAAAAAAGTTCTATCCCGAGATATATATGTATATATGTATCTATACATACCGCACGCTCTTCTTGAGCTCAGCTGGCGTCGACCGGTTTTTTCTTGTTTCTTCTCATTGTTGTTGTTTTATAAAGCTGCGTACTATAACCGTTATTTTTTCATTTTTCGACTGATCAGTATAAATTTTGTTGTCGTCGAAGTGTGTTATTCTGTTCAATCATTAAAAAAACATGGCGAGAACGAAAAGAAAATCTGGTGAGCATCGTACTCAAGCAACTCGAAGTTATAAAAAAGCCAAATTTAAAGGCAATCAGCATACAATTGAAGATGATACTTCACATGTAAATTCGTCAGCAAAGAAATTGCTTTCTTCTGGTTTGTTTGAGGTATCCGAAGATCGATCAAGTTTATATGTTTTATTGTCGTTCACGCTATTTGAAACGTTATCGAACTATGTGAAGTGTAAAAAATGCAACGGTGATATACAATTTTGCAGAACGAGTATACAAGGTCTTGGTTTCAGGTTAGTTTTGAAATGTTCTTGCGACGAAGAAAACATAATTCCATCTTGCCCAGTCGTGCATAATGCATACCAGATCAATAGGAGAATAATTTTCATAATTTTTGCGATTGATTGGGATGGGTCTGAATGGACTGCAACTTTTTTGTTCTCTAATGGATCTTTGTGACGTGTTCAACCCCAGTTTTTATTATAAATTAATGAATGGGACAGTAGAAGCTGCAACATCCGCTGTTGCCAACCTTGTTCTAAAAAAAAAACAGGTGACGAAGAAACAGAGTCGAATAAAAATCAAGGGCTGCCAGAAAACGATTTCACTGTTTCCGGTGATGGAACTTGGTCAAAGCGAGGAGAATCCTCGCTTTTCGGCGTGACTACAGTTATAGAAAAGTATTCGAAAAAGGTGTTGAATTATTTTGTCTCTTCTAAATCGTGCAAATCCTACGAGATTCGACGATCAGAGAAGAATAAGATTGAATTCAAAGACTGGTATGAGTCTGAACACAAAGAAACTTGCCCCGCAAATTACGACGGTAGTTCAGGGGGGATGGAGGTGCAGGGAGTGACTGAAATCTTCAAAAGATCATTAAAATTCCATGCTGCCAGATATTTATCTTATATTGGGGACGGCGATGCGAAGACATATTCAAATTTCGTAGGAGCAAAACCATACGGCGCCGAGTACTATGTAAAAAAACTTGAGTGCGTTTTGCATGTCAGCAAACGCATGTATCGGTATTTGACGGAGGTTAAAAAAACATTCACCGAGAAAAAAAAGTTAATGAAAAATATGGAAAAAGAAAAAGAACCTCCGGTAAAAGTTAAAAAACCAAGAGACCGAGACAAAAAAACCCAAACCGCCACCGCCGCCCAAACCTGAAAAGTTTAATGATCTAACGGGTAAAACGATGAAAAAATTATCGTCGTATTGTTCTCTAGCAATTCAGATACATCCCGATTCTTAAGAAGCCATGATCCACGAAATTTGGACTGGTTATTACCATTCAATATCATCCGATGCTGCGCCACAACACGATCATTACAATAAAAGCTGGTGCGGCTATCTAAAAGCCAAGAAAAATAATCTACCATATTCTCATTAACCAGCCCTCAATCCTGAAATTCGGGATCTCGTCAAAGAAGTCTATGTAAAACTCACCAATGACGAATTGTTGGAACGCTGCCTTGGTGGTAGTACGCAAAATGATAACGAGTGTTTTACCAAAAATCTCTGGGCAATCGTACCTAAACACAATTTTCCCGGGAAAAATGTCCTTGAAATTAGCTGTCACATTGCCGTATCACTCTTCAACGAAGGTCGTATGCTCATTTTGAAAATGATGGAAATGATGGGCATCAAAATTGGAACTTACGCGTACAACTTTTCAATTGTCAAAGATAACCAACACATTAAAATAGCCGAGAAGCAGAGTAAAATTGCGAGCAAAGAAGGACGAACTTTGAAGAAAAATGCAAGAAGTTCCCGTTTTTTGGCTGCACCGGGCACAATCGTGGTCGTCCAGTACTGCAATTTTTACTTGCACTTTCTGAACTGAGGAATGTGAAAATCAAGCAGTATTTTCATGTAAGGTATCACAGTTTCCTTCGTTGTGACACGATGATTGGAGTCATTAAAATAATTGAAAAAATTCAGAAGAGTTGGTCGTGTCTACAGGGCATTGTAGTACACAGATCTCATCAACGCAAGTTCTGACAATTTTGAAGCAATTTAAGGTAGTAGTCCGGTGTGATGGGTTCAAAAAATCCTTTTTTTTTCTTTTACATTTTTTAATAGAAAAACCTTTCAAAAATATACTGTAAGATTTCCAGACCGAAATTTTCAATATTTTCGAAGTTATAGCCACAAAAGGAGAGCGCGCCGTAGTGTGTATGAAAGTAGTGGCTACGCCAGCGGCAGCTGCTCTGTTCGGTCCCTCTTATATTGTCCTTCCGACCTTTATTATTCAAAGACACGCAGGTATACTAAATAAATCAAGCATTTTTGATTGACAAAGACGAAATATAAGAATTTTGTACAGTATAACAGAAAGATTTTGAAGTAGTTCATCAGTTACCATTTTTCGCTCGACGAGTGCACATTTTTACTGGAAAAAACGTTCTGGAAATTGCTGCCAATACGGCTACCTGTATCTTTAATGAGGGTTTTCTACCTGTACTCAAAATTATGGAGGTAATGGGGGTCACAATAGGTCAAACAGCCAGGGACTACGCTGACACTATAGATAATGCACGAGTTTTACGGGCGGAGAAAACTGCAGAAGCCAATAAAGAGCAGAACAGTAAAGAGGCCATAACTTTACAGAGGGCTCTAAAAGCCGCTAAAAATGATAATTTTGAGATAACAGAAGGATTACTCTATGCACCAGGCATAGCTGATTGATTTATGTAAGTATTATTTGTTGTCAAAACTTTGAACGTGTTTTTCTCAAAACTAAGTTTTTAAAATTTCGGGGAATCACTGACTAGAAAGTATTTAACCGATTTGGCTGAAAATTTAACTCGTTATTCTAGATACATATAGCTTAATACTAAACCTTTGAAATATTTATTTTTTTGCTAATTTATTAATTTTTTCAACAATTTTTTAGCAAAAAAAATTCGATTTTCAGTACCTTTTTTTCACAAGTCCACTATTTATTTTTTTTTTTGTTTTGTAAGCATGTTATTAGTTAGTTCACTAGAAAGAGATATAAACAATAATAATCTCTTCGATTTTTTTATTTCTGATGACTACGAAAGGCTGTGTGCTTCCCCGAAACCGCTCAACGTTCCTCCGAGGACTCCACTTCAACACAAAAAATTATGAATAAATCAATGTAAAATTGAGTAAAAAAAGTAGTCATAAAAACGTGCAAAAAAAGACAAAACGATCGCATATTATTTTCCTGCTCAAAAAATTCATGAAAAAACGTCGAAATTTCGGGCGTCACACCGGGCTACTACCTTAATTGGAGGATAACATCATCATCATGGAAATAACATCATCTTGGACTTTAATAGCTGGTGGCCTTGTTTCAAGTTCTGCATTGTGCATTCCTTCAGCACACAATTCTTTATCTCAAAGAAGTAGTAATTCTTTGAGATAAAAAATTGTGTGCTGAAGCAATGCACTATAATAAAAGTACTGTTGCTAAGGTCCTTCAAACTAAGAAGAAACAGAATATTGGAGTTTCCCTGCCTACGAAAAAAGATTTTGCGGAGATGAATGATATTAATACCTTCAAAATAGAAAACATTAGGAAAGTTCTTTAGAAGTCCTAAAGAAGAGAAAGCTTTTTCAATCTCTTGATTTCATGGCCAAGTAATTATTATTAATTTTACTATTCCGTATTTTCTATATTGTTTTGTTGAATCTTCATGAAATTGCTTGCGTTTAGTGTGAAAGGGATCAGGTCCAAAGTTGATATGTTGCAACAAATAACCAGTAACTACTTCAATATCATTAAAAATCATTACGCTTGTATGTAAAACCTTGTATTATAACAAATTAAAAGAAATTGTCAGAGAAAATTAACATATGTGAGGTAGGACAATTTTTGAGCTTCGATCAAAGTTTGGAAAATTGAACATGAATCCTTTCAAAACTAAACGATTCGATTGTTGTTTTGTTTCAGGATCATAATGTTGAATTCCTCGAACTATTCTTGAGTGGCATTTGTTTTTGTGCGTCCATAAGCACTACCAGAATTCGACGAGCGGATATTTTTTAATTCTCCAATTATCATGTAAATACCGAGAATTCCTATCAAGATCTTTAACTCGGCAGCAATAAAACGTCCTGTCAAACGATGTTGAAGCGAAAAATCCCAAGCGAGGGTCATCCTGAATCGATTTTCTTCTACGTTTGAACTCTGAACTGTTTAAACCACCTTGCCACTGTTAAAATATGGTCCGCTCCTAATGTTTGTCGTAACTACTAGAAGTCTTGTTCGACCCAGGGTTGTCGATTTTTGAAAAGTGAAAATTTCCAAATGTGATGTTCTCCCCTTAGAAGTAGGAATGCGGTGAAAAAAAAAATGTTTTTATTTATATTTTTTTTTATTTAAATCTACAACGTGCCCAACGTGTCGTTCGGCTTCAATTCCTGCACGAGTTGGATTTCTTAAGTGCGTAAGCCGATATCCTTCCGTAATATCTTCAATAATGCGGATTAGTACAGGTTTAATTGCTGCGCACGATGTCGAATGAACTCACTTGAGTCTTTATCGATACTACGCTCTACAACTACTCTCGTTTCCTTGTTATGGACTCTATGACGCCTGGATGGATGCGTATTATTACTTAGAGCAAATGTGGTGCAGAAACGACCCATTTATAATCTTATTAATTGTTCTGGTGGACTATAATGTCTGCCAGAAAAATGACCGAGTGCGCAATGAGTTTCTCGAACGGAACCGTTTTGTGCCAAACCAAATTAACCATATGGCCAACCAAAATGGCAAACCAAATTAACCATAAAGCATATGGTAGCTGTCACACCATACCTAGCATTAAAAAGTGATAAAAAATAAATAAAAAAACAAGCTTTATAACCGGAACCCTCTGTTAGGGTCAATTGGACTACTCTCATGAGAGTTTATGTCTGATTGAGTTCCACAAGACCGCTGATTTCTTAGAGATCATCTATTGGTTTGACCAGCGATGCATACCAAAGGGATATGAAAGGAAATTTCATACTGAACTCTACGATCGGAAGTTAGCCGATCGAGCCAGCTGGACACTGCCAAATAGATCGACAAATACACTAATTTCCCAGAGATCACTTGTCGGTTTGACTGATGCATGTCATAAGGACTCACATCGTGGCTTGATTTTTGTAAGGCATTTCTTTTATTTCGAAGCCGTAAAACCTATAGGACTAACAACCAGTTTATTATTCGCATCTGAATTAGAATAACATTAAACCTTTCAGCACGACAGGATATTGTTAATTCTGGGGCACAGCTTGACAAAAGTTGACCAGAGCTATGTATAACTAGATTATTCCAAATTATTCAAATCTCTTTATTCCCCTTCAATACATTTTTTAACCAGTATTTTTTTATTCTGCTAGGAATATAACGCCAAAGCCATTGAAATATGCGTTGTGTCCTCTGTATTGGTATTTGCTTTTGGCTTGAATTTAAAGACAAATTCAAACTAGTCTCCATTTAATTGAAAAACTGCCTCGAAATCATGTTTCATATTTCGCAATTTCTCTGAATGTTTTCAGGATGATGGCTACCTTTACTCATTGCATTCGCTTGAATAGAGTCTGTCCATCTGCTGACGAATCGGTGTCCTTCGTGTTTTTTTTTTGTCACGATTGTGCGGCGGCTGCAGAGGTCATTAAATGATTTTTTTGAGGCTTTTGAAATGCACTCATTGGTCGCATTGCTCTTTCACTTGCAGCGGTAACAAAAGGCAAACAACCTTATAAAGGCATCGTAAATAATTACAAGCATGATAAGAATCGGCGTTTTCTATGAATTTGGTCTTAATGAGCCTCTTTTTACGACAATAGATTTTGAACGTCGCTTGATTGAAATTCCTCGATTAAGCTTTAACCAATCTCCTGCTCTAACCTATTCTGATCGCGTGATACGCATGACGAATCAATATTTTTCAGAAGGCGATCATTCAGGAAGAAGAACTTGATGCTTCGGAGTAAACGGGGCTAAGTATAGTATAGCCTTGTGGTAAATTCCACTGGATGTGTTTTATGTTGGGAAAGAATTCCCTTATATATACGCATGTGGAAAGAGAAGGCCCTTAGCTTTGGCGCTACGAACAATTTCCGGCTAATTATAAGCCCAGCTCATTTTTATTGAACTATGTTTTTCCATCAAACATTAAACAGGCCCTTTTCAATGTCAATAACGAATAACACAAGTCCAAATATTAGCTAAGGTTAACAACAAACTAAATATTCATGCAGAGATTTTTTCTTTACAAATCAGTTGCTGCCTTTTGAATTCCGGGTCGCCCTCGGCTGAATTTGGACAATTCCGCAAGAGTTTGGTCATGACACTGGTCTGTGTCAAGAGGCCTGCCTAGTGCCCATTCAGATGCAAGCAAGGTGAATTCGCACCGAAAAAAACCTAAAGGTCGTGTCAAGAACTAATATCGGATTCGATAGGCATCTTAATTGATCGTGCCAAGGTGTTTTCGCGGTAGTCTTACCGATAATCGGTCAACTTTTTTGTTGGTCCTGAATGAGTTGCATCGAGAAGTGAATAGCACTTGGCTTCATCAGCAATGCCCTTAAACTCTACCGGCTTTCAAGTACGCTGCACAGACTAATCTTCACGGACTACCTTGTTCATGATCTATTCAAGAGATTTTTTGCGAATTTAATGACCTTTTGCCATGGTAGCAAAGAGATAGATTGCCGCACGAAAATCTGATCATTTGATTTGCTTTTGCCGAAAACAATGGGTGGTGATTGATTTGAACAAATACCAGATGGAAATTGTATTGGGGTTAATCAATTTATTAACGCTCGAAAGTGTTTTCCTCGTTGTTTGCTCTTCCGCTTGGGACTTGTTTCAAATTTTAACTAATTTCCAATCATACTCTAACTGATGACAAACCATTTCAGCTGCATCATTTGTTAATTTATCAAGGACCGTGGTAAAAATCACATTCATTTATTATGCGAGAGTGAGAATGAGTCGGCATATATGGAAGCTTACATTACCATCACACAACATAGTGTAACTTCCACGAAAGATAACATTAAAGGAAACACAAACGAGTTCTGTGAGTTAGTGAGAATAAAAACATTTCCGCAAAATGGAAGAATATATTAACAATAAAACTAACCACCAGAAAAAGCAAAACATAATGTTGGTTATAATAAGACATCGGTTGCGGTATTGAGCTTATAGGTTATACCATATGTGAAATAAAGTTTAACAGTGTGTTACGCATGAGCGTGTACAATTTTATTTAGTACATTTATTCAAAAAACTACCTTTTGTATTTTGCCAGGTATAGAACATTAAGCTGGCAACACTTTTCAATACTACGTATGGTTTGACAGTCGCCATAAGTTTTATGGTTAATTTGGTTTGCCATTTTATCATAAAAATGTAGACGCCTGAGCTTCGTCTGCAAATTGTGCAGGTTTCTTTCCAATAAAACGGTTCTGCTCAAGAAACTCATTGCACCCTCTTCAGTTTGATGGTCGACACAATCGTCCATGAAAACTATTAATTCAATTAACCATGGATCGTTTTCGCACTACGCTTACTCACTGATAATATGCATCCATTCAAACGTCGTATCGTGTTCAATGAAGAAACCATTGTAGCTCTAGAGCGTAATTGATAAAGACCCAAATGAGTCCGTTCCACATCGTGCGCAACAATTAAATCTGTGCCTATGCACATATTACAGATATTACGGGAGGATCTCGGCTTGCGGACTTGAAAATCCAACTCGTGAACTAATTGACGCCGAACGTCTTCTGGGGACATCGTAGATTCGGTGTATGTCCCCAAGAATAATATCCTGCTGATACCGGGTTTCATAAGAAAATTTTGTTCAGAGATGAGGCTCATTTCTGGTGGTAAGTGATCACAGACGTTTGTCCAAGCACCGTTACAACCAGAGATTATTGAAGTCATTGTTTTGTGTGCTTTATGGGCCGATGGAATCATTGGTCTATGTCATATGTCTTCACAAATGCTGCTGGGAATAACATTACAGTCAATGGTGACCACTATAGAGCTGTATACCATGATTAATGACTTTCTCGTTTAGGAATTGACTTACCGTAATACCACGGACCGTTGGTTTCAACAGGATGACCCACCATACAGCTCGTGCAACCATCGACTTAGCCCATGATTTATCGTTTTAGACCGGTGAACTGGCCTGTAAGATCTTGTGATTTCACACTACTGGGGTATTTCTTGAGGAGATACGTCTTGTGCGGATACTCTACGACGCCAAACATGAGACGCTTGGCCATTTTGAAGACAAGATTCGCCGCGTTATTGGCAAGATATTATTCGTTACAGTAGTCAAAAAGTGGACCTCTCGTTTGAACAATTTCATGACAATCAAAACAATTTATCCGCATTTTATCTCATTTCAAAGCTTTTTACCTTTTCCCTTTAAAAAACACCCTTCATATGCCTTTGGAGTTGAAATTTTAAAGTAATACATTTTGTAGCTGTTTGTAGTGATTGTGGAATGCAGATTGATCCTTTTGCCTATATTTGGACAGTGCTTTGTGAATGACATGAAGTCTCGTGGATTAACGTGGACACCTGCCTTGTACGGCCTAATCCCACGGTCTCCATAGACGGGGTTGAAAAAATGTGTCTACCACCACTCATAGAATCTGAGGCAAGTCACAGTCCTAGGTCCCAATTTATTTAAGCTACCTGGATTCCCGAACACAAATGAGTGCTTTGTGAACATTGACCATTTATAAGCATTTGTGTTTCTAAACGCTCGTAAAGCATTGAGATTTCTATAGAATTTCAGATAGCATGTTGTATATCGCTGGGCCCGAGCATTTAAAAAACTTATGATGGAAAAAAAAAGAAATGCTTAATTCTTTGGACGCTTACTTATTCTCATGTACAAGGTTGGAGCCTCTCTAAACATTGTACCTCTATGCTATCAATAACTCACGCTCTCACGCAGCTGAATCAAAGTGCTTGTATGTCACTCGGAAATTAAAATTATTGTATATGAGTACATATAGTAAGCATCCGTTGAAAAAACAAGAGAATACACTGTAGATGCAACGAATGTCAACTTCGGAACATTTTCTTTAAATTGCTGGCTAAGTGTTGTAAATGTTTAGACATACTAAAGCATAACTAATGCGATCTGATGTTATTCTCACTATTTATCAGACCAGAAATGAAATACTCAGCCGGCATTCTATTTTTTCAAAATAAGCAATTTGACACTTTCTTTTGTCTGTTTTTCATAGACGATAAAGACTGGCCGTATCAGCTCGGGATCATCGCGACGTGAACCGTGAACGTACCAAACTTGTATTGACTACACATATTGCGTTCACAATATTTGTTATTTTAATCCCAAAAATCGGCATTGGAAGACCTTCAGAATTCAATGACGAACATTTTAAGCGACTTTTAACAGTTGAAGGATGACAAGCAGGACCTGGATTGGTCTCATAACTGAATCGTTATCATAAGATCGTATTCAGTCATCTTCACTCAATGGAATTTGTTGAGAAATTGCGAACCTGAATAACTCAAAGGGTCTTTTAAACGGTATAGACGTTCGTAACTGGTTTCATTTTTGAAAACTATTTTGAAAAATGAAAGAAGTCCCTGAGGAAGACCGAACAATTACGATCGAAATCGAGCACGAAAAAAAAGAAAAAATCAAACACCCAGAATTCAAAGGAAGCTCTTTCTTTTGTTTTCACTATCCTAAGTGTTTAGTTTGAAACGCGTGTTTTCACTGCGGATGGACTACCAATAAATCCGAATAATCCATGAGGTAGGCATGAACTCCAGCCACACACCCTATAATCCGCGTTTGGAGATAATAGGAAGGAACGCGGCATTGGAGGTTTTCGGAAAAAAATAGAAGACAGCATATTTTTCCAGTACCAAAGAAAAATGGGAAACTCTCGAAAAGAATTCAAAACAGAGCTCAACTTTGCTCAATAACATCGAGGCTATTTTACTGAAAAATGAAGGTATCGACAGCTAAACCACAATGATGCAGGAGTAGGCAAAACATATTCGAAGAACTAGAATGGAAGGTTCTTCGAAAACCTCCGTTCTTTTTAGACCTTGTGCCAACCATCAAAAATCTTTCCTTGCATGATGTCCACCGAAATAATCGGAGTAAGTCCAGGGAGCTGGCTGAGAAACTACTGTCACACTAGGCCTGAAGATTATCAGAGGAACGCGACTAAAATTTTTATGCAGATATAAACAGGTATGGCAAATACATTATTGATCGGTTTATTGTTGCTATTGTAAATTACTGCCGAACACAATGTGTGCTATTCTATACTATTTTTTCCTGTGGTATCTTGCAAAAACATTGGCACTGACTTCTATTTGCTCGTTTGCGCTCATTTAAACCATCATTTTTCTCTCCATTCTTGCATGTCCCCCGGAAAAAAAAGTTGAAACTAAACCAAGTTCACTAGTGAATCTGAATAATTTTTTCTCGTGTCAATTCGAAAGTAAATTGATGAAAATTAAAAATAATATCTTGACCTCTACTGAACTGCCATGTACTGTAAACTGCATAATAATACAGAAATATATGAAGGTTATTAAACTACATATCATTTTACCTTAATCTTTTGTCTTTTGCCGATACCCAAAGATATACTTACTGTGCACGAGAAAACCATATACCTATGCCACTACTTCGCGGTGCAAGATGAAGAAAGGTAAATTTTCTTGGACTCGAAGACCGAAAAGCACAAGTGAAGATCGGATGGGTATAATTGAAGTCTCAGAGTAATTTGACTTCCGATTACTCGAAAATTGCATCTTTGGCTGTTCGATGAAAATGTATGTCAAAATCTTGACCATGATGTGGTCAAGGTAATCTGAATCAAAATCAACCGACGTTTTTTTCAGTAATTACACAAGTCATTGGTTGGGTTTTAATTTTGATCAGATCAAAAGAAATCGAAAAGTAGTTTTCTTCCTGTAAGAAGTTGATGTAACTTAATAAAACGCAGAATCATAACTACGTTACATTTTTGATACTACTTCCCTGAAGTTCTTCTTGTTTGGAGCGATTAAATAAGGCTTGAAACAAGACTGTTTCCCCAACGAGAACTGGAAAACGCATATCTATGAAGACATAAAAGAGTCAAGAACAGATTCCACCCCAACCGAAATACTCAACTCAATTAGTTGATCACCATTACCTTAAATTGTTCAATGATCTGAGTACGTTGAATGGTCTGCGTGAAGAGGTTTTCCTAGCATTCCTAGTGCCTGGGAAAGCAGTGAAGCTTAAATTGCTTAGTAATAAGAAAAGACGCAATAGGAGCCCACGCTCGTGGTACCTGTACTATCGCTTATGTAGATATTACTGGAAAAATGAAAAATTTAACGTCTCACGGGTAGCATCCTACTACTATCCTATTCCTGGAAACCTTAACTACGGTAGTATGGCTTTTAACCAAGGAAATCTAGCATTGATGAGGTTGGTCAAGTGCTGAGGATGGTATAATCGGGGCAGCCGAACTCTCTGATTTCTAGTGTCATGCAATATAAAAAAGAAGCTGAACTTCGCTAGATTTCTGCATATCCAGAGTATATGATCATGGTGAATCTGAGGGTCTTCCTGAAGTAGCGAAGCTTGCTGTATGATACGAGAGACTAAGTATCTTAAGTTCCTTTGAAGCGTTTGAAACAAGCCCTCTGGTAAGACACGCTAAATAGGCTACGAAGATTGGATCGCTGGGCTTAAATTCTAAAGAATGCAACTAGGAAAGCGCTGCATTGAGTGAGGACTCTGCGAGTCTAGAACTCAACATAACAAGCGAGAAAACTGAAAAAAAAAATCCTCTGCGTAAAACGATTCGTGTTAGGAAATTATCAGTTCACCAGGATTTAGAACGGGGCATGATCGTACCTAAAAAAGTATTAATTTATTTGTTTTAATAAAAAAATTTTTTTTCATTAATTGGTTTTAGTACAAATATTGCCCCCAAAACGCTTGAGAAAACCACAATGAAAGGCAATGACACACAGTCTACAGTCACTGCAGATAATGACACGCAATCTACATGGACTCGGTATATTTTTTTCGGGCTATTTTCCGAGGGTGTTGTCACTGTTTTCTTATTACAGTATAACTCCAGTATTCGTGGAAGTGTAGTTTCCTATTTTGCATGGTAAGGATCCTTTTTTGAACAGAAAAAGGAGTAGTGTTGTGACGTGACTTATATTTGGTATGCAAGCACCGCAATCAAACTACAACAAGCTTCAACACTCTTGGACAACTTCTCTCAGACAGAGATATAAAATGCACAAAAAGATTTATAACAACATTGCAAAAGCAAGCTTAGAACGGGATTCCTTTGGTTTCCACAAAAATGTGAGAAAATTTAACAATCCAAATAAAGTTCTGTTTATTTTGAATATTTCAAATTCGAATATTTGAATATTTCTAATATCGTTAGATCGGTAGTTGGTGCGAAGTATTACATAACTACCACAGAGTAGATACATAAAGTATATGCCTTATGAATCTACTTTGTGGTAGTGAGAAAGTAGGTTTTCCATTATGAGGAATCAATATAAAGCTGCAGAGTTTAACAGTCGAATAGTCTGCGATTGCGGCAGCATTGTTTCGAATACCATCCATCCACGACCATTTACTATTCAAAAATAAATGCTAGTCTGAAAGGAAAAGTTACCGAAAGACATGTGTCATGTGTTGTCAAAATGGTGTGGTGGACTGCATAGGTCAAATTTAGATGTTTGAGAGCTGGAATGAAACATTTTGGTTGACACCATGAGCAATCAAACAAGTCGACAAAAAAACGTTTGTCCTGAAAATTTGAATGAATATGCACCATCCATCGCAGATAAATGAAATATATAGAGTATAGCAAAAAGAGTGAAAATTTTTTAATGATTTTTTTAAAATTTTTTTTAAATGATATGTTTGCCCTGATCATTACCAGAAGATTATATAAACGACGACGACAAAAGAATATGCAGGAATTTTCGGAATTTATCATAGATTTTAGTGTTCAGAGAACGAGAGAAACCTACACTGTGAATAATCGTCTAGTTGAGCGCTCAAATTATCGTCAATCAAAAATTTGAGAGAAGTTGCTCCGTAGGCGATACGTCAAACTACGTGCGTTGTCACATTGCTCGTAGACGGGAAGATATCGTAGCTATCAAATAGTGTTTAATGTATAGTCCAAAAAAGTCTGTTTCACAGGATTTGCAAGATTTCGGTCTTTCATATATGCTGACATTGAAAATTTTTCGTTTACATTTTGATTTGAAGGCCAATGAGATTCAACAGACCCACGAAATTGAATCTGATGTTCATTTTTGCGTCAAATTTTCGCCAATTCAGCTTTGTAGTAGTTGGCAGTTTGTTTGATGTTTGAGGTAGAGATCATTTTATCGGATGAAGAGAATTGCAGGTTGAAAGGATCCGTGAATAAGCAAAATCCTAAGATTTAGACTGATAAATATAATCCAGCGCGTCCTGAGTCACCTGTTCGTTCTTTGAATATTATTATTTGGTGTGGTTTTCGCGCTCAAGGCGTGATCGGACCTTCTTTTTGTGAAAATGAAGATGGAAAAACCGTAACCATAATTGGTAAATGCTATAGTAATATATTGAATATTATATAATACTTTTTTTTTCAATACTACAAAGATTATTTCTAACGTAAACTGGCAATTGTTGACATAAAAAACTTTGATTTTCTGCAGGACGATATGAATTGTCACGCATCTCATCAGACAATTGACACTTTATGGGGAAAACTCTTGTGATGAGCTGTCTCAAGAGATGGTATTTTTAAGATCACGTGACTTTACTCTCTCAGCCTTTTTTCTGAGCAGGGTTTTGAAGTCTTCGGTCCATGGCAATAAGCCAATAATGAAGATGCAAAATTAAATCCAATCAACTTTAGTGAGTCTCCGGTTTCAAGATGACTTTATTCTAGAAAAGACAGCAATTCCGGGGCAGATATGGTCCCTTCGGTAGTTTTATGCCTTTTGACCAACAAATGGGCGAACGAAAAAAGGGTATTTTTGATATTTATTGTACAATTGCTGTTCCTCCAATATCTTAAAATATTTCTGGTGTAAGAAACTCATAAGATTTTTTTAAATTTTTCAAGAAGCTTACAAACATTCAAAACAACAAATGGAATGAGAAAACAGGACACATAAAATACAATATTTGTGTAAAAATAATGGGAAATTAATTATCAAAACAGCATTCAGCTTAACGAAGCTTATGTAGGAATTTTAACTTTATTGATTTTTGTATGTATTATCTTCAATCGTTCTTTAAAATAAATGTCACATTAATATTATGGGTAGCAGTCATTTGATTTCAATTTACAGCCACGCATCATACACAGGGAGTAATGAGCCAATGTTGGCCTTTGCTTTTTTAAAACAGTGGAACTAGGTAATTTATCGAAAATGCTTTCGAAAAATGCAGCGAATATTGCTGGTATGAGTTTCTGCTCAAATTTGCAAATGGAACATGGAAAGCGAAAAAAGCGTGCAGGGTATTACAGGGTCAGAGTTTATCACGACAACAATGTTTCAGACGCTCAGACAACTTTGCATAACCAAAAACTTATAAGCATGTTTGTGTTCAAAGAAATATTTTTCGTGTAGGGGGTTTTGGTGTATCGACCATTTTTCCATTTCCTCGCTCCGAGAATATTTGAGTTGCCCTGAGCTCTGTCAAATTCCAAGTTAAGTAATTGCGGTTTGATTTAGATTAAGAAGTCAAAATGCACCTGTAAAGGTTTTTTTGCCATGAAACATACAGAGGTTCAGCCAAGAAAGAATAGTAGGCTTACCAAAATGAAAACCGAAGATTGTTAAACAAATGAAAATCACAGTACATGTAGTAGAAATGAGGGAACTTCTGTGGGAGTTGTCCTTTCAAAAACCGAGTGCACTGACTGTTTGTCACGGTACATACTAAAATAACAAAATTCACGGCATACGAGGTGTTTGTTACATGCTGATATTGGTACCTACACATTTGACCAAGACTAGCTCCCTTGTGTCAAACGAATATACGTTTGAAAGGTGGCAATCCAGGCTACCATTTGTGTGAAGGAATTTGTGTATTTTATAGCTGGCGTAGAAATTTACATTGATTTCAAAAATATCAGAAGATATACGCGATATGGAGCTTGAATCAACAGCAAGAACATACCGAAAAATGTGTGTGGCTTACAATAAGGATATTGTGAACAAACGCCGGACCCAAGAGTAGTTTGCCCGTTTCCATTCCGAAAACTTCGATTTTGAAGATGAAAAAAACTCGCTGCGGTTGGCCTGTCACTGAAGAATCCGCTGAAAATTTTAAGCATGTGGAGCAAGGTAAGCCAGTAATTTGTCTGAATATCGTGATGCCAGTCAACTTGATAGTTTTGAATCTTTTAGATGCTTCAGGCTCGGGAACCATATGCTTCATGCAAACATTTTTGGAATGTTGAATGATCATCAGTGAAAAATCGTTGAAAGTAAATCGATCTTTTTTCGAAACCAATCATTACGGGCAAAAGATGGATTCGAAATGAGAATACCGAATCCAAGTGATAATTATCAAAGGGCAGTGATCCTGCACAAATGAATTCAAAGCCCGAATTGGTCTGAAGTGGGAATATAAAGGGATGTTTGGTGAAGTTTTTTTGATCAAGTTCCAGATACAATACTGCGTGACGGCGAACGGAGAACGTGATGCGATTCTCGTTCGTCGTCGCGCAACGCATTCAATTTACAATGCACGCGATGTGAGGAAGAATAATATTCATATGACAAATGTCAAATTGATGACGTTTCAAATAAAATTTGATTAAAATTGTTTTTGAATTTTTAAAAATTTGAATTTGGAATTTTCCATCGTTTGGCAAATAATAGCCTCAACAAGGATGCGCGAAATTTTCATTCAAAATTCATTCCTAATTACCCTCGTACTTAAAAAGTAATAAAGGCGTTTGAATTTCAAATTTCGTTTACGCGCCATAGAGCACCTGACAAGCGTCACGCACCTCATTGCGAGGAATGTTCGTTTTTCCGAATATTTCTCGCCTCGCATCGACGCAACGCAATCATTGTACGTTGTCGTATACAAATGCATGTTACGAAAACTGCTTGACTTTTGCTGCGAGACTCTCGTCGCGCTCTCGCATCGCCGTCTCGCAGTATTGTACATTGGCCTTTAAAGTGTATTATGAACTGTTCCAACCAGGTACGACGGTAAATATGGTTCTCTTTGCCCAATTTTCCGAACCAATCTAGAAACAGCGATCGAAATTGGCCAATAGGAAAGATGTTTTATTTCATCATGACAATGCACCACGCTTTTTTGACCACTTGGAGCAAAAAATTAAGAGAGCTTGTTTGTGAAGATTGAATGCTTCCACTACAGACTATAGTGGTAGTATCAGTACCATTTGACAAGTATTTGTTTCAGTATCTACAAAACTTTTTCAATTGTTAAAGATTGGCTAACCGATGAGTCACTAAGCATCACGTCACCAAGTGTTTCGTGGATCTACAAGTCAAACTAACACTGATGCCACTATGAAGCTATATGGAAAATTGCCCTGTCATCAAAATATGGCCAATATATTTACTATTAAAATGTGTGTTTAATAGATTATATAATTATTTCTGAACGTAATCATTGACTCAATGAATAAGTCTGTTAATTACCTTCCCAAGCGTACAACTATACCAGATAAATAGCGAAGTTTGTTTCAAAGCTTGGAACCAGATAAATCTCAAAGTGTTGAAAAATTTACCAAAGAGAGCAATAGTATATATATGTCATTTGTTGAATGCTTGCTTTAATCTCTATTCTTTTCCAGTAGGATCGAAGCATGCCATAGTATTTCCTCTTCGCAAGTCAGGCAGAGACCCTTACTTGTAGACTAATTACATGCCTATAAGATTGTTACCGGCTCTGGGAAAACTTTTGAAAAGCTGATCCTTGGACGATTAGCAGACTTTGTAGAAATTCACAATATCATCCCGAATATTCAAATTGGCTTTCGGAACAACTTTTCGTCAGACCTTCAGCTTTGTTGTGTATCGGTCGAAAAAAAATCCACAAACTCTCTTTTGGTATGGTTATTTTAGATATTGAAAAAGCCTTCGATACTATTTGGCCCGAGATCTGCTATATAAACTTATTAACCATGAGCTTTCACCATATTTGATAAATTTGATTGATTCCTTTCTTAACGACAGAACATCCCATGTAAAAATACGAGAGTCCGAATCTAGTCAATAAAGAAAACCAACTGGAGTTCCTTAAGGTTCCCATCTCAGTCCAACGTTATTCAACATTTTCACTGCAGACATGCCAGTGCTAACCAGCTCAATAGCCACTTTTGCTGACGATACCTGTGTATATGCACCATCATTGGATTCGGGTGTGATCACTAGAATTTTTGACAGAATGATCGATGGAGAATCAAAATAAATATTGATAAAACCAATGCAATGTACTTCCTTAAGAAAAAGAGTGCCAATAAAATTTCTGCTCGAAAACGTAACCTATTAGGCGAAGAAATTCCATGGTGCCATAATATCACATATTAGGGCCTTGTCCTGGATAAAAAGTTAACATTCAGCGACCATATCGATTGAGTCCGCACGAAAATTTCGAACATCACTCGAGGATTATATCCTCTGTTGAACGGGAAATCTGTATTGAGTCATAAAACAAAATTTTATTGATCGAAACTGTCATAAAGCCTATAATTTTATGCGGAGCCCCAGCATGGGGGTCGTGTTCAGCTAACCTGATAAGCAAGCTACAGATATTGCAAAACAGATGTCTCAAAATGGGTCTAAATAAACCGTTTTATTTCTCTACTATTTGTCCTATAGGAGAAATTCCATTTAAAACAAAAGTAAGACTTCTATCAAAAGCTCGTACATCCTCCAATCCTTTAGTTGCAGTATTGAGCAATTCCGATTCCCTATAGCTTTTGCGCCTTCTTATTCTGATCAACACAGTCTATGCTAATTAATTGTATGTTTAGTCTATTTTAGTGCAGCATAAGTAAATTTAAAGTTAAAAAAAGTTTTTTTTTTTGTTTGAACTTCTCTTAGGAGTACGCTTATACAATTATGTTGAACTTTTCGTTAGTTCTGCTTATGTTTTTATTATAAAGCTGTAATGAAATCAATTCAGATCTCCTCATTAAGGCCCCACAACTTTTGTGAAATATTACATTTGAACAAAGATAATTTTTATTATTATTCTGGGTAGCTTGGGTCCGCCGGGCCTTGCTTTGTGGGTCTCGAGGACGCGTTTCGGCTGCATACAGCCATTTTCAGCTCGTTCTGATTTCTTTGTCGCGGTGTCCATCTTTTTATACTACCCAGAGTTAATTTTGGCCTGCGGCAACACCAAAACGAACTTCAACACAGCCAGCCAGGCAATATTGTTGAGACAATTTATCAACCTTACGAGACGACTCCATCGAACCATAGCCAACATTTGGTTTAACAAGCAATGCCTTCAAAAAAGCGTGACACCAACGTACGCCCAAATGAAGACAAAGCAGGATACAATCGCTGCCCGACGGACACAACGCAGCGCTGAAACTTTAAGGATAAGGAACGAGATAAAAGGACTGCACATCAAGAAGAACGAAATTAACACACAGTTATTAAAAACCCACCTTCAAATTGCCAACACGATACAAACGGAAAACTACCTACTACTACACGAAAACTTAAAGCAACGACTAAATGCCGAACTAAAGGACAAGTACGAAGCCATGAACAAGAAAATCAACAAACTAACCCAAAAATCGAACGCAAAAACCACCCAATCAACTAACAGCTTTTATCAACGCACAGTCAATCTCACGGACACACTATTCACTACAGAAGAAATGATGCTGCTGGATAAAGGACTCAAACACAACCTGCACAATACAAAGCGAAACATGGATATCGAACAATTAACTGTTGACACGGAAACAGCCATCAACAAGCTACCCCAAGAACAACAGGCACACGCGAGACACAGAGCATTGGACATCCTACAAAAGATAAGGACAAACACAAACAGAACGTACCAGAAAAAAGACCAAAACACACTTAGGGACATAAGGGAGAAGCTAATCAGCAACCGATTGACCGTAACAAAGGCCGACAAGGGACACACAACAGTGATAATGAAGACAACTGACTACATTGAAAAAACAAAGGAATTCATCAACGCAAACGGATACACTAGGGCAACCAGAGACCCCACGAACAAATACCAAACGGCCATACGGAATGCACTTTTACGAGCACCACTGATCATACCCCCGAACGCTAAATATCGGTACATAGACCCTAACCCTTCAACACCACTCCTCAAAGTACAACCTAAACTTCACAAGCCCAACATCCCCATCAGACCCATCATCAACTACCGTCCAGCCCCCGCCTACAAACTGTCAAAACATCTAGCATCTGTACTGGTAGACGCCCTCAATCTTGGAAACGTATACACCATCATGAACAGTCAGGAACTAGCCACCTCGACCAAATCTTTAACACTGAACAACAATTATCGGCTTCTTTTGTTGGACATCACCAACCTCTACACCTCCATACCCGTCGATGAAACGCTGGATCTCGCAAGAGGAAGAATACAACTGAACAACAGCCGACGGTTCAATGAAGAACTGGTGAACCTCGTCAGGATCACACTCCAGCAGAACTACTTTGAGTTCGACAACAGCATCTACATTGCAGAAGACGGACTGGGCATGGGACACCCAATATCATCTATAATGTCCGAAGTTTTCCTTCAAAGCATAGAGGAAGTACACATACCAAAAATAGTAGAAAAATTCAAGATCATATACTACAAACGGTATGTGGACGACTGCTTTATCATCATCGACTCGAACGCGGAAGATGAACTCCTCACATACATGAACAACATCCACCCCAACATAAAGTTCACAATGGAGAAAGAGTCAAACAGAGAACTCAACTACATGGACCTAACCATCATACGCAGAGAAGCCCATTTGGAACACAAAATTTACAGAAAACCGACTACTACAGACCACACCATACACGCTTCATCTAACCATCCCATCCAACACAAACTAGCAGCATACAGATCAATGGTGCAGAGACTACACTCCATCCCTATGAATTCCAGCGACTACACCGACGAATTGAACAACATATATAAGATAGCCGACAATAACGGACACAGGAAACGTGATATAAACAAACTGATTGCACAGCAAAAGACGAAAAAACGCCAACGATCAGACGAACCGAAGGAAGCACACAAATGGACCACATTGACGTACGTAGGCAAGGAGACATACCAGCTAGCAAGCTTCTTTAAAAAATACAAAATACATACAGCGTTCAAAACCAACAGCAACATCGGAAACAAACTAACACCGAAGCCCAACAGCACACCAACATCGGCATATACAAACTAACATGCAGGGACTGCGACATGGTATACATAGGAAAAACGACACGGAAACTAACAACCAGATATAAGGAGCACATAACAAAGCAGACTCCAACTACGCAACACACCTACAGAATCACACACACGAACCCGATACCATGGCAAACTCAATGACGCTACTACACAAACAAAAGAAGGGACTTAGACTTGACGTACTAGAGAAATTAGAGATCTACAAGCACAAAAAAACCCACGGAAATATAATCAACGAACAAATAATGACCAACTCCGACACAATATTTTCAGTCCTCGACCCAATCCTTGTCAAAAAAAGAAAACGCGACGAACCCGACAACGATAATCCCACGATCCTGAAAAGACCCAAACTTAATTACCCTCGTTAACACCTAATTAACCAGACCTACCCCTCCGTAAAAAGTTTCACATATAAAAAGATGGACACCGCGACAAAGAAATCAGAACGAGCTGAAGATGGCTGTATGCAGCCGAAACGCGTCCTCGAGACCCACAAAGCAAGGCCCGGCGGACCCAAGCTACCCAGAGTTAATTTTGGCCTGCGGCAACACCAAAACGAACTTTATTATTATTATTTGCAGCAATTATAGGTAACCGAAACGCAAGGCAAATGGACCGCACGTCTTATCAGTGACTTGGAACAATGGTTCTACAGAATGCATGGTAAAACTGACTATTGATAATGCAACTTCTCAGTGGTCACGGACATTTTCAATCTTACCTGTATAAGATGGGAAAGTCACCGTCCTCAGCTTGCTTGTTCTGCCTGGAGATGATAGATGACTTCTACCACACGTTCTTTATGTGTGCAAAATGCCAAGACTTCGTTCGCACCTCTCGGGGCAAATTGGAGGGCTCTCTCCGGAAAGCGTAACGAAAACAATGATGCGGTCAAAAGACAATTGGAACTGCGTGTTGCATTACGTACGGACAGTTCTTCTTATAAAGAAGGACATCATGGATCGACTGGCGGCACAGACGGAAGGGGAATTTCTCTGACAGCAATCCAGTTCCTTTCTAGCCATCCGTGCTGAAAGAGGGATTTCCCTTAACCAGGATTGATTGTTGAGGTGATTAATAAGGCCTAGTTCGAAATAATGTGACAGTTTCAGGTAAGGGTCTCGTGGTGACAGGGGAGGTGTTTAGTCGGTAGTCCGCATGCGACTGGGAAGCTGACACTCAATGCGTAAATAGCCTTCACCTCCCAACCTTAAAAAAAAAATTATTATTATTTATTATTATTATTAATTATTTCTGTTGAAAATGGAAAGTCTTTAAAACCCAATATTTTATCAACAAATTCCATGTCCTGTCAAAAGAGCTTCCTGTTTGTGTGAATTTTAGGACATGTTTTGATGCATAGTATCTTTAACTCTATAGATCCACGAAAGCGTTCTGCAAAAAGTATAAAGTAAACGAGTAAAACTACGATTAAAATGCTAAGACTTCATTAAAATCAGTAAAATCAAGGAGCGGTTTTGTGAAATTTCTAGAAAATTTATAATGAATACATACATGGATGGCTACACTAATAGTCAAACTTTTATTGCTCTCTTCCTTAACTAGTTCAAAGAGAACCATAAGTTTCCTTGGCAAAGTTTTCAATTCAATAAATTCGTCAATAATATCCGGTGTCAAAAAAGTTTTTCAAAATCTGGGTCAAAGAACAACAGTATAGGAAATGCAATGACCACCTTGAGTATGTGCATATAAGAAATTCATTAATTTGCCGTTACCTACAATAAGTTTGGCAAAAATAAAAGAACCATTCGTCCTTGATTTTGGTTTGCATTCAAGGTAGCAAGTTCTTTCATATGCGGTGGATTATTGAAAAGTTCAACGAATAAACTTTAGTGTGCTGGACAAAATACTCCAAGCCACCAAACTAATTTCTAAATCATTTGTTCAGCAGTTGTTTGCGATACTCGTATCAGCCGTGGATTTTTTCAATCTCTTCATCAGGTTGACTTTTCTTTTCCATATCGAAGATTTAATTTTCAAAAGCTGATGATGACCTTAAAGACAGCACAAAAAAAAAACCGTTTGTGGACTTTCATGGCTTTCAAGTCGCAAGCAGCAATATTGGCACGTTTTGTGGAAGTAACGATCATATGTAATTTAAATATTATTTCACACAACCTCAGCCATACTGAGAATGACGAAGTTCAGTTATTTGTGGTCAGGTGATGCGAATTCAAAATGCGTTTGTCCAGCTAAAAATATCGAAAAATCGTGTGGTATGCTAATTTTTCAATAATTTGAATTAATCTTCGAAATTAGTATCTTTTAATAGCGACATAACGGCCAGATACGACATCGAAACTATTTTTGATAATTTTTTATTTCATTTTGAACTTATGTTGCATACGAAAATAGACTTAAAAGATGATAAACTTTGTCGGCTCTCATTTGATAAGAATTATCATTAAATCCTTGACACAAATTTAAAATTTTAGCATGTGCAACACGTGAAGCTTCTCCAATATTCAGTCCTCAAATCTCATAAACATTGCATACAGAATAAAATACAGAATCGAAATTTGACAATTTTTTTACACTTTCTTTTTTTTTAGGATGATATAAGCCGTCAAAGGATGCAGTTTATCACTCTGGCAGTTCCACCAGATCTTCTTGGGGTTTGCTTGTTTCTGGACTCTAACGGTTCTCCAGAATTAGTTTTAACGTTTCACGCTAATCCTTAAATACTGCTCGTTGTTTGTTTACATAGATACAACCTTGGAGTACCAAATAGTTAAAGACCTATACAGAACGGGTTTCAGAAGATAGTACATGCTGAACATATCGTTATACTGATCAGTGGAACGTTCTTAGAAACCATGTCAGGCCTGACGCAGACTGCATCGTCACTTCTTTCCGAGTGAGTGACGTCAAGCGGTCAGCGTACCAATGCCGACAAAGTGGATGCTATGCTAACTCAAAATGCACGAAACGTTTTCACTGCTGATTATTGATGAAAACACATTAGCCTTGTAAGCAAAGTAAAAAAGGAGTAAGAGCAAATCTAGGACTAGGAGTAACCTTGGATAGCTAACTTGGATTCCACACTAACTCCACCCTGACTTGGACTGACCAATAACAAGAACTACAGAGGATCTACCGATTGACCTGTCATGACATCAAAGAAGCCTACGCTAGCTCCTGCAGTCCAAATAATGCTCACTCCATGTCGCCCGCCAAATTCATTTTCAGAGAAGCATCACTTGTGCGCAACGGATTATAATCTTGAAATCTAACCCTACTTAAACCAGCCCTTTTAGATATAAAAATAAATTAAGCTGGTTAAGAGCTGATTAGAGTTCAAACAATCCCATCCAGAATTTAAACCTACCAGAGAAGGGTGGAAAACGGTGCAGGACGTTACATCTGCAAATGAAATCGTAATGTACACCGATTGTTCCAAAACGGATGAGGCAGGCTACGCCAGGATTCGTTTAAAACTGAACCAAAGATGGAACCTTGAGAACTTTATCAAAGCTTTTAAGTCGGAATTATATCCAATAAACGTGACCAAGTAAGCGACAACAAATAAACTTAACGCAGGAATACAAAAATTCTCCCACAACAGGCGCTTGCCTCTAACAGCGTGTCTTCATAATAAGTGCAGATTTTCAAAACAGCAACAACACAATTAAGTCCTTGGGAAATGAAAGAGTGGGTGATTTAGCAAATGATGGATCAGCTCAAAAAAAAAAACAAAAACAACCAGAATTCACACGACCACAATGCCAAACAGTCAAAAGGAAAAGTTTTATATCTCTGCTAAATGATTGGTATGAAACTCTATGGTAAATTATTCTTCGGCTTGAAATGATTGAAACAACCACAGGAAAATACCAGTTTTTTGGCCCACCCTAACAATCCGAAGACGAAAGTTCCTCTAGGCACTTCAAAGCACACAATTATAGATTTTTCGAGCGCTGGGAACGAATGCTCAAACTAACAATACAAACTAACTTGATTAGATTATATTAGAGAATAATATGACAAAAATTGGTTCCAAAAAATACCATAAAATTGGTTCTAGTAGAAAGGTTGGATTCTCTGTAGTTTCCATATGAATATGATTTCGAGCATATAAGCGCCGCGGCTGGCGCGGAGGTAGATTAAAAGATAGGTCAAATTTTTGACTATTTTAACAAATAATTGGGGTCGTATATCGCATGTCTTCCGTATCGTATCGTATCGTATGTCTTCCAAATAGTTAACCGTCTGGGGTTTGTTGGCGTTGAATGCCGACTTGACGCACCCTCACAAGATATAGTCCAGCAGCGTAAAACACAAGATCTTACACGCCAGTTACAATTCCAAAATGAGAAATGATGCACTCATCACATACTTCTTTCAAAAAGTCGATGGTTGCACGATCTGTATGGCATGTCGCGACGTCCTGTCTAAACCAAAGGCCCCCTGCATTAAGGTGAGTTAATTCCGGGCCGAGAAAGCCATTGATCATGGCATTCTAGTATCATTTTTCAAGACATATTGTCCAACGATTCCACGATCCCATAAAGCTCATAAACTTTCTTTGGATAAAACGGTGTTCGAAAAATCACATGTGGTTTCTCATCACTCCAAATGTGGCAGTTTTGCTTATTGATGTAAGCATTTAATCAAAAATGAGCCTCATTGCTAAAGGCCCAGATACAATACTGCGTGACGGCGACGCGAGAGCGCAATGCGATTCTCACTCGTCGTCGCGCAACGCATTCAATTAACAATGCACGCGATGCGAGGAAGAATAGTGTTCATATGACAAATGTCAAATTGGTGACGCTTTAAATGAAATTTGCTTGGAATTATTTTAGATTTTTGAAAAGTTTTGAATTTGGAATTTTCCTTCGTTTGGCAAATAATAGCCTCAACAAGGATGCACGAAATTTTCATTCAAAATTCATTCCGAATAACCCTCGTACTTAAAAAGTAATTAAGGCATTTGAATTTCAAATTTCATTTACGCGCCATAGAGCATCTGACAAACGTCACGCACCTCGCATCGCCATCTCGCAGTGTTGTATTTCGGCCTTAAAGAAAATTTCCCTTTTGAATTCGCGATCTGCAGCGAGTTTTTCTTGGAACCATGCACAAATCTACGCATTGCCTGTGTTCGTTCGGCTCGACTTCCAGTACGAGTTGAATTCTGTAAGGCTGCAAACAAAAATCGTTACACAAAATCAGCCATCACGATGTCAAATGGACTCACTTGGATCTTCTTCAATACGATGCTCTAAAACTGCTATGGTTTCATCTTTACGCACTGTACGAAGTCTGGATTGAATTGTTTTATCAATGAGAGTAAACGTGAAGCGGTTGGTTTTATTGTTCTGGTAGACGATTATGTCGGCCATAAATTTGACGAAGTGCGTGATGAGATTCTCGACAAGAAAGGTTTTTTTTCAGACTTAATCTTCACAATTTACAGGCGTTGCTTTGGCGTCAACTTATTCATGATAATGTACTAACCCATATTAACTATAAAACGCGTGACAGCTGTCACATCAGACGTAGCATTAAAAGGTGTTGCCTACTCAAAATTCTATATCTCTAAACAAAAATACTCTTCAGAAAACCAGCAGTTTTCCGACAACTGATTCAAAATTATACAGACGATGAAACTTGATCTGCGTTATAAAACAGTAACTTTAGTCACATTTTAGTAGCTTTTACAATTCCTTATGCCATAACAACTTAATGAGCAACAACAGAAGACTTATCCATGGTGGCTTCGGATCTGAAGTACCATGTAGAGAAACGTCACTCGTATGGTGTATTTCAGAAGGTATTTATATCACTCACACGCCCATAGCAAGTAAGACGTTCCTATCAACAAAAACAAAGTAGTTTTTGCGTTTCCTCTCGAGTAAACTTATAGTTATAAGAATATTGCGATATTCCTTGCCATTAAAAAACGTCTTAGATTTAACAATGAATGGTCTCTTAGCTATAATTAAGATGAAATTATTACCCGAAAAAACAAATTGTCTCAATAATTTGTAAATAAAAATTTGATTTTTCTATTCCTTGTAGGGAACTAGTAAAGTAAGCAACAATTTTATCGAAGAAGAACATTAAGTGACAGTTAACAAAAACAAAAAACAATGGAAAGAAAATAAGAAAAGCAACAAACAAAAAACTCAAATATACCAAGAAGAAAACTAAGTTATCATAATACCAAAAAAGAGAAAAAAATAAGGCATTGGGTAATATAATTCAAAGAAAGGGGCAAAGTACAATGGAGAATATACAGGCACTCCACAAAAGTGCTTGAGAGAAATCTTCTTTTTCACTTAAAAGTAAATAAATGCCCAAGAAATAATCTAAAGATAGATAATGCAAAGTAGATAATCTACAAACACAATCAGGACCATGGATGTCTTTTGGAAAAACTGATAGTATTGAAATAACATTAGGTAAGAAAAGTGGGTAGCATAATAATCAAAAACTTTTGCTGGTTTAAAATTCAAAGACAACTCAAAAGGATAACACCTTTAATAGGGTCTTCACATCTTCAAGTAATTGCGAGATCAGCTTGGATTTCAGGTGGATGATTTAATAGGCGTTACCTGCCATCGAATGACGGAGGACAAACAGAATGTAATGATACTGGAGGTTTCGTGGCAAAAATTATCTCAATTAGTTCACGGTTGACCTCGGGCATAAGTTAATAGGGAAATTAAGCACTGGAACTTAAAATAAAACTTAAAACAAACAAAGAAATAAAGCAGAACTATATATCATCTAAACCAGACCAACGAAAGGCAGGGGACTCTTGTTGCCGGATTGCTATGAGAACAGGATATGCCTTTCTTGAAAGGGTTCAAGAAGAAATTACCATGTGCACTCTTTCGATATACATATCGCGAGACTGAAACGTGGACAACCAGTGGAAAACTCACTTCACCAAGGTGGTGGTCCGAAAAATGGTTTGCTCAAACAACTCCATCGTGAACCATATCGAATTCCAACAAAGAATAGTTAATTTTTACTTCAGTTCCAATGTTTTCTAGCCTAATCCCGCGGTCATTACTGGTCCAGCTGACTTCTGCGTCACCTACCACCAAAGTGCAAAAAAGAGAGAATCCGTAAGAGGATTCAAGTAAATATATAGCGTCGTGTAATAAAGGACGGGTTATCACAGTAACATGTTACACGCCCGTTTTTCCTATAACCTATGTTTCTTTGCAATTACAGAAAAACTATAAGCTTTCATCCAAGTGGAAATGGTCGGAAAACCCTTCCTAACTGCCTCCGTTCAGTCCCTCACATTTGTCAAGGCCAGTTTACGGTCGGTGAAAACTGCGAATAACTTATTTATGTACCCACTCAGTAAGCTGTTCCCCATCTCATGATGGAAGCAACCAGTTGAGTTGTAGAATCTTTAACTGGAAGGACAAATGGTTTCTAGAACTTCTAGAGACTATCGATACCAGACTAAGGATCACCTTGAATAAGGAATTGAAATTTATTTCCAAGAGAACATGTTTCTCCCATGAAGACATTCGGTTCAGATACTATATAAAGGCGAAAAAACAGCTGGCTTCATGAATTCATCGGAAAAACGCTAACGATAGTCACTCATTTAATCCAAACGTACAAACCTGCCAAAAATCATGCATATACCAAACTCTGAAAGCATATCCCTTCCTCATACAAAGCAACATCGGTCTGTGAAAAACAGAAAGGTTTGAAAATTAGTCTATATTATAGCTGAATAAGCCTGAAAAATATTTACAAAAGAAGACAAAAATATATTGGTCAGACTCAAAAACTACCAACAAAATACAAAGAACATTTGCGTTCTTTTACACACAACAAAAAAGCGTATCGTGAAAAATACCTTATGATCAAAAACGAACGGGAATTTCAAAACATAAACGCAATATTTCGATTTCTTATATCTTTCTTTTGTATTACCTTCCAAATAATATCCTCCTGAGGCAATAAATGCATTCCAACATTTGATCCAATTTTTAAAAACATTTTTATAGGCTGCCAAAAGTTTGGACATCAGCTCACACAGCGCATTCCCTTTTATGCCCTTTATGGTCTCAAAACGCGTTCTCGTCAATGATAATTTGAGTTTAGGGAATAGAAATAAGTCCCACAGGGTCATGTCTGGGTTGTACTGTTCTTCGCTGATGACATTAGACGGACTTCTGGCCAAAAATTCCGAAACAATCAAGGCCGTATCAAACAACGCATTCTCGTCGTCTAATATCCATGAATTGTGAAAAAATGAACAAATAGAGCTTATTGCCAATGGCTTAACGCAAACGACGCATAACGCCTAAATAGTATTCTTTATTGACCGTTTGGCCCTCCGGAAGGAGTTTGTAGGGCACCACACGAAGATTATCTAGAAAAACGTCTGCAAAACTTCGATTTTGGACCGACTTTAACGCTCTCTCCTTGGTTTTGGCTCATTTTCGAAGTACCATTCGGACGCTGGTCGTTCGGCATATCAACTTAATAAACCATCTTCACCACCACATTTCATCACCAGTAATCATGCGCTCGATGTATTTTGGATCGCTGTCTCCGTAGGAAATCATCTCTTTGGTCTCATCAAAACGACGCTTTTTTTGAATAAAATTCAGGTTTTTGGCATCAGCCGAGAAGTGACGCATTTCATGCCCAAAATATCAATTAAAATGTGTTCGACTGATCCATATGAGATGTTCAACCACACAGTAATCTCTCTGATCGATACACAACGATTCTCCAACACGATTTGCTGCGCCGCTTCGATATTGTCGATTTGCTGCGCCGCACAAACAAAAGAAAGGACCAATATCAGACATTTTAGAAAAACTGGAAATTTACAAACACATAATAATAAACGGAAAAATCTTCGGCAATAAATGTTGATGGCTGTCCACGGGTTACATTGTGCTCTAGGCTCTCTCTGCCGCGTTTGAACCTTTAATACCGTTCGTATTCCCGTATTTTCGACAGACATGCTTCACCATTCACCTTTTCTAACATTTTCAGCGAAACGCTACCTAAATTTGATTTTTAATACAAAATTTTTGGTCCGCGCGTTGTTCTAATTTTTCAGCTATTATAAAAATCACCACACAACAAATTTTCCGACTTCTTCATATAGTATTTCTTATACTTCGTATTCTTCTTCGAATACTAATCGTATGATTTGCAGAAAAATTTGACAGAAAACCAATAAAAGTAATGCCAACGATGAGAAGATAAAAATTTACCGATTCGAAAAGTATTTTAATAAAAGCTATAAGCAATTCAAAATTCAAAATTCTCGTTCCTTTTTTGAACATTAGGTATAACATCAATAACTATTTTGTTGTAAACAATACACAACCCGATACTATGAGAAATTCAATGACGCTTTTACAAAACCATATTAGAAAAACTACATGACATTTTATTAGGTGTATAAATATGAAATGCGGATTTTAATAACAGATGACATAACCATTACATATGGTTTGTGTCGGGGATAACTAATATGGAATTTTGGAGGGTAAACATCTGTCAACAAATTCCAGCATGTCATAGGTTTTGATTGTACAAACAACATAGTTTTTTTTTCGTTTCAAAAATGTCGAATTACGTGCCACAAAAAGAGGTTTTGCGGGGAAGTCTAATAACCTTCTTTCATTTGAAGAAAATGGCAGCAGGAACTTATCGATTATTAGTGGAAGCATATGGTGAACATCCCCAAGCCAAGACACTTGTGAACGATGGTTTAAAAGATTTAAAAAATGGCGATTTCGATATCAGCAACAAAGACCATGAAAAACCACCAAAAAAATTCGAAAATACAGATTTGCAAGTATTATTGGATGAAGACAACACACAAACTGAAAAACAGTTAGCAGAAGCGTTGGAAGTTACTCAGGCAGCCGTTTCACAACGTTTAAAATCCATGGGAGAGATCCAAAATGCTGGAAAATGGGTGCCGTATCAATCGAAAGAAAGAGACATCGAAAGGTGAAAAACCATTTGTGAAATTTTGCTTGCCAGACAGAAAAGAAAAGGTTTTTTGCATCAGATTATTACTGGCGATATAAAGTGCATTTATTTCGACAATCGAAAGCGGAAAAAATCATGGGTAGACCCAGGCCAGCCATCAGCATCACAACCAGTCCGAAATATTCATGGAAAGAAGACTTTGCTGTGTATTTTGTGGGATAGTAAGGGACCTTTGTATAACGAACTGCTGGAACCTAGTGAGACTATTACTGGCAAACGTTACCGACAACAACTGATCAAATTGTACCGCGCACTTAAGGAAAAACTATCAGAATTTCACCGAAGACATGATAAAGTCATTTTTCAACATGACAATGCTCGGCCGCATGTTGCAAACCTGCCCAGAACTACTTGGGAAACATTAATTGGGAAGTCCTGCCCCACCCACCGTATTCACCAGACTTGGCTCCTTCTGACTACTACTTGTTTCGATCGATGCAGCACGGACTTTCGGAACAGCACTTCCAATCTTACGAAGAAGTAAAAATATTCGCTTGATGAGTGGTTAGCCTCAAAAAATGAGAAGTGGTACTAGAGCGGAATCCATCAATTGACAGAAAGATGGGAAAAAAGCGTAGCTAACGATGGCCGATACTTTGATTATTGAATTCATTCGTTCTGTTATTCAAATAAATGCATATTTCAAGCAGAAAAAATCGGCATTTCATATTTATACACCTATTAGAAAAAACTAGAAATCTTCAAACACATAAAAAAAACAGAAAAATAATTACTCAACAACTACTGACCAACTCCGACCCAATCGTCTCAGTCCTTGACCCAATCCTTATCAGAAAAAGAAAACGTGGCTAACCCTACATTGATAATCCCATGAACCGGAATAGACCCAGACACGACAACCTTCCTCAACGAGTAATTGACCCAGCGCATTCGTTCTCATAACAAAAAGATGCAGGTCTCCACAAGGACCTCAGAAGAAAATGAAGATGGCTTAACGCAGCCGAAACGTGTCCTCGACGCCAACAAAAAAGCAATTCCCAGCGGACCCAAGCACGCAAAAATAATCAAAAAAATATATTTGCATGATTCATTATCCCTAGTTACCACAAGGTAACGAAGTATTTACGGAATGTTAACATACCTAGAACGAATTGAATTTCTCTAAATTACAAAGCCAGCAAGAATTCAGATTACATCTTAGTATTTAACAATAGTTCATACAATTAATGCATGCTCGTAATGGAGGTACTACCCTAAACGGATTATCCGCAGAAGACGAAGATGCTTTGTAAGACAATTTGCCACTAATCTTCGACTACTCCTAACAGCTTGCAAAATCCAAATTCAATGATAAAGCTTATCATTTATGGAAACAAGCTTATACGGAAACTTCCAAGCTAGCTCAGACACCAACCATACCGATGACCGTCATAATGTGATACTCACTAGACTTGTACCAAAACTTGCGTGGAAATATTTCACTGGAAGTTAAATTGAACGTTCCAACAGCTTGCAATTGCGTGCATTCATTATTATTAGTTTTGCTATTTATCGTTGATTTTTGATGAAAGCTGCCATCAATTTCCTATGAACAATAAAGTTAACAAATATATTTTATCTGTTTTTAAAGTACTAAATTAAGTATTGTTTTCTTTTTCTTGTGTTTTATTGTCCGCGCGAATATATCGCGTAGCAAACTCAGACCAGAATGCGTGACTTGTTTTTATTTGAATTGTAGAATCCATTTGTCATATACTACCATACGAGTTGGATTGCATCAAGTCAATTAACCAGGTTCTTCAAATCCTTGTAATTATTTATTTTGCCTTAAACTGACTAAGCGATGGTTGAAATTAGAGGAGTCTAGGGACTGCTATACTATTTCAATTCCGTCGAAAAGTCGACCAGGACAAAATACGACAAGTTGATTGTCAGCGTCCTATTTTGAAGTAGAGAAGTGAAGATTATTTATTTTCTGTGTATTGAACAATCAGTTGGACATAATAATATTCAACCTGTTTGCTCTGCAAGCTAAAGAACCGAGCCCTTGACAATTTTAAGTCTACAACCGAGCCAGGACTTGTCTTTCTGTCCAGTGTGGCGTCTTGGGGCCCTAATTATTGCCTTCTCCAGTGTAAATAAAAGCATGCAGTCAAATATGTATTATAAATACCAAATGTAAGGACGAAACCACATACAGGGGATGGCATTTTACCGAAAAACGTATGTGTGCGACACAAGGAAGCAGACGGGGAACGGCAGAAATTGGTTCGTTGCACACAAAAAATGGAAAACAAATCAAATGTTCGCTTCCTTATTGTTTGAATAGATCGTTATGCAGCAATTGATTCCATTTTCAGCCGATTTGGCCATCTGATTCATGTAGTTAGTGACTGTCCTGCTTTCGCCGTCTGTTCCATGTTCTACAGTAAAACAATGAACAGGCTACATCTTACAATTACAAATTAAGCCAATATAAAATTTGTTGATGATTGATGAAATACCATCGGAAAAGAGGAGATAGGTCACAACCGTCGGAGCGACAGGTTGTGTTAGCTAGGAAGGAGTTTTAGCTAGAAAAGTGATAGGTTTAGCTAGGAAATTATAATCAGTGGTCAAACCGAGGCCTAAGCCCTTAAATTCTTGCTGAGGCTGGCAAGGAGCTGATAATATCCATTCATTCCTTTATTATAGTTAGGTTTTATAATTAGTTTAAGTATTATTAGGACAGTAGGCGAACAGAGGCCTAAGCCCTTAATTTCTTGCCGAGGCCGGCAAGTTGCTGAACATTAACCGTTAACTATTAATTAGAATATCATTAAATATTAATCAAATTGTCTGGAAGGGGTCCCTTTAATTTAACCCCGCATCCAAGCTCTGTCTTGCAAATAGCGGGAATGGGTGACTCAGAAGCGGAGGGGGAGCTCTTCGCGGCGAAGGCTGCTTTCACGCGGAAAGCTGAGAAAAACCTGAAGAGGTTTTGCCAGAAATTCGGGAGAAATATCAAGGAGGAGTTCTTACTAGACCTTAGAGCAAGTTGCAAACTCCACTTGCAAGTCCCTGCAGAAAACCTACCTGTAGATGGGTGTACCACTACAGAAGGGGAAACTCTGACGGATGGTCAGATTAATGGAAGTGGTCCCGGATGAGGGTGGTCGGAAAAGGCCAATTGTGTCTCCAACTCTGGAGCCAACCTCAAAACGCTCAGTAAACGTGAGTGAGAGGAGTTTTCTGCAACTACAGGCTGCGGTCTCAAAAGCTTCAGCAAGTATCACCAAATCTGAACTCGCACCCCCAGGGCATAGAACAGCTATCGGAGCTAAGGGAAACCCAACTAACATTGCTGCCCGTAATAAACAGAGGGTTCCACCAATAGTGTGCTATAGGCTTAATCTTAAGCCTTTTAGGGAGAGAATTTATCGAGCATGTGAAAAGAATTAATTTGATGCCCCAAAATTTGATGTAACCGTCAGCAGTTTTACACGACCCTCGTTACATCTTAAGACCATAGACGACCATAAAAGTCTCTTTGACTTCTTAAAATGGGACAAGGTGGAGACGGACAAGGAGACGGAATCTCCAAAAGAAGAAGGAAGAAAGGAGGGACTTCGTCACTTCTTCCTTGAAAAACACCATTCAAAATGGTGTCTCATTCGCTACTATAGCAAGGGGAAGCAGCCAAGCCACCTGCAGCTCCGCCTGTACGGCAAACCAAAGTAAAAACTGATTTACAGCAGCAAAAAGACAGAAATACTGTTCTGTCCAATGACTGCAAGCAATTCTTCGGGTGTGACTTGTTCACTCTCATCCGCAAAGTGGATTCATGCATTCCACAATACAAAACACTCACTAATCTGAGTGAGAAAAAGGCGGCGTACTTGGACTTCGCCTTCAAAATCTGTTGTCGTGATGAGCTCCATTACATTTGTTCGCTAGCTCCACTTTTCAAAAGAAACTCTGTCCAAGAATACTTGAACATGAAACATGAACAGAAACAAGACTAAAAAGTAAACACAAAGTTCACTTGGGGAAATATAAAGTCATAAGGGATGATGACCCAGATGGAATCCTTGGAGTAGCTATGGCCTTCAAGAAACATTTCAAAACTCAAAGACACTGTCCTCCAAGTCTAAAATGTGCAGATGTCATGATATTGAGCTCGTTCCTGGGGGGGTATACATTTGCATTTGTTGGAATATACGTGAAACACGGGTATTCGGTTAGGGATCTCCTTGAAGACTTGGAAACAGTCCTTACTTTGTGTGAAAAGTTCGATTTCTTTGCGATAGGGGGTGATTTGAACGCAAGACATCCTTCCTGGGGCAATACTTTATCTAATGGATATGGAACGGCTCTGTTCAACTGGGTGCGAACAAATATGGATCTCATATTGATTGCACCGAACGAGCCCACCTTCCGAAGAAGCTCGTCAACGATCGATGTCTTCATTGTGTCTGCTAATCTGGTGAATATCTCTCACAGCTGTAGGAATTTTGAACGTAGAATTCTTGACGCTGAATCTGACCATCTTTTGGTAGAACTCGCTTTAAGAGTGAAAATGGGTGTAAGGCTGGAAGTAGCAGACCCACAGCTCTTTTCCCATAAAAGCGCATAGACTGAGAAGCTGTTAATGCTGACCTGAGTAGAAATATTGAAGAAATCTCGATCAACAGATCGAGAAACCTCTCACCCACCGAGATTGAAGAAGGCATTGCTTGTTTGAACTCGACCCTTGCTACAGTCATTTCAAAGATATCCATAAAAATTTCCTCCGGAAATTATCTTTATAGAGACTTACCAGAAGGCATTCTGAAGCTACATTTTAGACGTAGCACCCTCAGGAAACTGCTTTCAAGGATATACCATCGCAATCTGAATATGGATAACTGTGAATATCAGCGGGTGCACCTTTTAATAATGTCCCTTAATAGAATGATTTCGAGAAGAACATCTGAATTTGCCAATGAGAGATTCGAACAGACCCTAGCAAACATTCGACCAGGTGCTTGTATGTTCCCCCAAATTAATACAATAACTGGCCGGAAGCGCCCGCCAGGAGTCCTCACTTATAACGGATCCATGCTCATGGATGAAAAGGCCGTTGCTGACTCCATCGCAAATCACATGGCGACAGTTCTTCAAGGGGAGAAAGCATGTGAGGACTCTGCTTTCAATTCATTAGTAAAGAGAACAATATCAACGTTCGACAAAGACCAAAAGAACCTGTGCTTGACTAGATTTTCAGATTCGAATCCCTCCGACGCACCTATTGGCAGTACCCTGTTTGTGAGCCCTGAAAGTCTCAGCATGCTTGAACTTGAGCAAAATTCCAACAACAAAAAAACGGCTGGGGCTGATGGAATTTTTTCTTAAAAAAACTTCCTTACACGTATTTTGTTCTCCTCCCAATCCTTCTAAATAACTGCATTAACATTTGCTACTTCCCAAAGCAATGGAAATGCGCAAAAATATTTGCCATCCCGAAGCAATCCAATAGCGTAGACGTAGTCGACACTCGCCCAATATCTCTCTTGTCTAATGTGGGAAAATTACTTGAGAGAGTTATCCTCCAAAGCATCACACAGTTCTCTGAAGGGGCAGGAACTGTGCCGGAAAGACAATTTGGCTTCAAAAGAGGTCACTCAACGATAGATGCATTGGCGGTTTTCCAAGTCGGTATAAAACGGAACAGGCAGGAAAAAAAGGTTGTTGCAGCGTGTCTCGTCGACGTAGAAAATGCTTTTGATTCGGTTCGGATCGACGGACTTATCTACAAACTTATCCAACTGGGCTTTCCGGTGAATGTTATAAAAATTGTAGGTAGCTTCATGAGAGGACGAACTGCCTTTGTGGTGTCTGGTGGAGCTAGCTCTGAACCCTTTATCATTAATTCGGGGATCCCACAGTGGTCTATCTTTGGACCCGTTCTCTTCAATATATTTACGTCCGACATCCCAGGGATCAGGGATGAATTTCAACGTGGAATCGAGGTGAATCTCTTCACTGACGACTTACTGGTGTGATCTTCTGAGTACAATCTCCGCTTCGCAAGACTGAAACTCCAAAGGTACCTTCAACTTCATACTATGAAAAGTGGGGGATGAGGGTTAACGCTAAGAAAAGCGAGCTGATTTTTTTCAAGGACCCACATCAAAAAGTTGGCCGTCGCGCGAGGAGTATCTGTGACACCAGAATAAAGCTGAACGGGCAGGTGGTACACTGCTCGAAGCAAACTAAGCATCTGGGGGTAATTTTTGATAGGAACAACAACTTTAGTGCCCATTCTGACGCGGTGTTGAAGAAAAATAAATACGCATACCATCTCCTTTTACTTCTTTTCAGGAAACAGTCGTCAACCAACAAGTGGGTTAAGTTACTAGCATACAAGTCGCTTATCAGGCCCATACTAATGTATGCGGTGCTGATCTGGCAGGCTATACCGACGTACAAATGGAGCAAGATAGGATTACTGGAGCGCAGAATCCTTCGAGCTTGCACTGGTCTTTATAAACGGGGGGAACGGAGGAACGGCACTACCCCAACCGACAACTGTACAGGGATACAACCTTGGAACCAATCAACTTCTACGCCAAGAGGTTGATCGGCGAAACGGTGAAACGTATGGTGGAGCATGAGATCACCATGATCAGCAATGCGGCAGACAATCGAGCGATGGAGGCAGCCAACAGTTAGGAAAAAGTAGTACATAAGGAACATTGTAGTCAAAAAAAAAATTTTTTTTAGAGTATCAGGAATTATAATAAAAATAATATTATGTTAATGTAAGCAAAAAGATGGAATATTAAAGGGTGTAAGTGTAGTAATTAAGAAGGAATTTTAAGAGATTCTCCAGCAGGAGAATTTTAGGAGATTCTTCAGCACTTACTAACAAGAAGAGCGCTGAGTATCAATTTTGCGATTGCCTAAATGGCTGGCATAGAGCCTGTGCGGTATGCTAATACAACCTGAAATGTAATCCCTTGTTCCTGCGCAAAGCATTATCGATGCAGCTTATTGTTGATTGTTCCGCTCTTTTTCACTAGATTAAACCCATGAATCGTTATTTAATTCCTTATTAAATATCAATGGTGCATTTGGCCTTAACTGCGCTTGATTAACGATGCGCTTAGCAGTTAGTACCGCGACTTTTCCTGAAGCACATGCAGCTCTCGCCACTCGTAAGAGGACTAATGATGGATGACATTAGCAAAATGTATCTAGCATATTCCGGCAACCTTATTGTCGTATCGCATATCAGGCTGCAATCCTTCCACATCGGATATGCTGCCAGAATAAATTTTTCAATGGTTCCAGGATTTAGATGAGCTGAATTTGATCTTAGCGTACAGCGTCAATAGAAGGACTTTCCGCTGACTGGACCTTCGACGTAGCTCCATCTGTTGGATTGCGATCACTAAATCGGTAGTAGAATGGACTATTCTAGGGTCAAGAATAATGCCAGTGAGTCTTATTTTCGTGGTTAGCTTAAGCACTTTCTCTTGCCAGCCCTATCTAGTATGCACAATTGATCATATGTGGACGGTACGCGTAATTCCTACAACTGCAGGAATTACTGACCCTGAGTTCCAAGCCAACGCAAAACTTTTCGGGTACTCAAGACTTCTGCGACTTTATTTAAAAAAGCTAATTACAATTTTCGCAATTCCTGAGGAATATACAATTTTTAAGTGTTTTTCAATTGTTTTGCTTACTAAGCCAAAAGGATGTTAATTGAAGACAATTCCACGAGGCTATTGTAGACAATTCCACGTTATTTCTATTTCAACTTAAAAGTTATGTGGATTAGTTTTTTGTCTTGTTTAGATGAAGGCTCGGCTTTTCATGATTATTTCCAACTATATTTCCTCAACTTATGAGGAACTCATTATGAATATGTCCCAATTCATAATGAGTACATCGACTGAACCGGCTGTTGCCAGTTCAAAGGCGTTTTATTTCTCTCTTATACGAGGCACGTCCAGAAAGTAAGTGTACTGGTACACTCACAGTTGTAGAGAATACTTTTTCGACATGTTGGCAACACTGCCGCGTAGCCTGACCCCTCCCCTTCAAAACGAGACCAATCCGAGGTTAGTGTGTTGAAAACTCTTGACGCAGTAACATCTCTCGCGAAAAATGTCGATCGTATCTCCCGCCAAGTGCGAAATTCGCGCCGTCATTCGCTACCTCGTTGCGAAGGGAAAAGCTCCCGTCCGTGACGATCGCAGATTGACATTAGATGAACTTTCTGCGATGTTTCCGCAATCACAGAAACTCTCGGATATCGGAAATTGTCTGCGAGGTGGGTCCCAAAACAGCTGACAGAACAGCACAAGTTGAATCGAGTGCAGAGCTCCAAAGAGTTTTTGGAACGCTACGAATTTGAAGGCGATGATTTTCTCTGCTCTAGTGTTACTGGAGACGAAACTTGGGTTGCCCACTACACGCGTGAAACTAAGAGAAAGTCTCAACAATGGCGTCACACCTTGTCACCCTCCGCCAAGAAATTCAAAACCACAATTTCAGCCAAAAAAAACCATGGCATCCGTGTTTTGGGACCAGAAAGGCATAATTTTGATTGAATATCTGCCTCATGGGGAAACTATCAACGCGGCAAGGTACTGTGAGACGCTAAAAATACTGAAAAGGGCGATTCAGAATAAAAGGAGGGGCATGCTAACGAAGGGAGTCTGTCTGCTGCACGACAATGCCAAACCTCACACGGCCAACGCCACGAAGCAACTCCTGGACTCTTTTGGATGGGACGTTTTGAGCCACCCCCCGTATTCCCCTGACTTGGCCCCTTCAGATTTCCATCTCTTCACTTCCCTTAAGGTGCACATGGGTGGGAACAAGTTTTCAACGGACGAGAAGGTGGAGAAGTGGGCGAAAGAGCTGGCGGGAGACTTCTTAGAGGCAGGCATCAAAAAATTGATCTAGCGGCTCACCACTTGCATCGAGAGGGATGGTGACTACGTCGAAAAATAACTTACATGTGTACAAGTGTAACCAAGTATGTTTTTGTTTAATTAAATTTTTTTTGAACCCTACATAAATTGAGTACACTTAATTTCTGGACGTGCCTTGTATATATGTTACGTGTCCTGGGATCCACGTTAGTTTCGCATCTCGGCGGTTAGTAGAAGTTTTATTGTTCGCCTGCAGTCGGGCACTTACTACAAAACTACCCAGTTAGATGTGAGCTAGTGCAATGCTTACTTAAAAAGGAGGTTTACTATGCTGCTACGTTCATTCATAGGACCGCCTATCAAACCATATGAACATAAGTTCAAGCCACCAAATTAATGGCGGGTTCAATTGTCAAAATTTCGGATTGGCAAACCACAGACCGACAGTGATTGATCACTGGTTGGTTTGGTTAAGCTACCTTGAAGGTTTGGTGGAGTTGTAGCTAGTGCCGGAAAAAATTGTCGGCTCTAGTGCCCTCATCCTTTTTTGAGTCATTGGTGTAGATTATGACTATTAAAGTGAAATTCGACATCTTTTTCCACGCTTCCTTGCTTGGAATATTGACTTTATAAAGGAATTTGTGTCGTTCAGTAGTTTGGTTACAACCTCTTCCCTCCCACTTGAAGAGAACATTCTCTCCAAGGATTTGAGAATCTTGGAGTTGGCTTGTTCGAGTATTTCTGGTTATTCTGCAATCTGTCTATCGACTGAAATAGAACTAACCATATCAGCAACGGTGATTGCCAGCGGTGCTCAGACTGTGCATTTTCTGGATACTTTGTAGTTCCTGTATGATCTGCAGTCTTGCATGCTACCATACTTTCGTTCTGTACAATGTTATTGGTCCCACTATTGGAGTGATGCAAGGGAGATGCAGTTCACGAGTATGGCACTAGTCCCCATTCATTACCTATCAGTCTCTTCATGGTGAAAACTCCAGATTTGTCGGCTTCGTAAGGTCACTAGATTAGTTATCCTCGATTTTACAGATGCCGTCGGAAATTTTGCGGATATCATCAGCTTCATATATAATACAAGCTATATTTTAATGACTATGCGTTTTAGCTCGTTTGTCGCTCCTCATGAGTGCAATAAATAATTAGGGGAGGTAATATTTATTCAAATTTTCCTGTAGTTCAAATTTTCCTGAAGTTATTGAATGGAGTTTTTCTATTATTTTTCACTTCTTTAACTTAGTTAGTCTGAAATGGAATGCATTGGTACTAAACAGAGTCCCTTTAGTTTAACGACATAATCATATCCGTTCATCCAAAATCATGTCAGACAAACATTGTCCTCACTTTAAAGGTAATCCATTAGTGACTTAGACCGCGTATTTTTCACACATTCCCATCGCTTTGGTCATCTAATGCCGCAGTGTCTCTAGCCTCTAGCCACAGAGTAGTGTCAGAAGACTCCGCGTCATTTTCCGCTAAATTATTCAAAATTGACCACTTACCCATGTACAGATATTGACAGCATACCCAATATCACTTGTTACCCCTTTTTGCTTGGGTCCATATTTGCTAAACTGAGGGTGGTATTTATTAGAAAAGCCATCATTGACTTTAATTCAATGAGCGTTTGCAGGTGTGTTACATGACGGGGTCTATTATCACCACCTTAAGTCCGTTATTCCTAGTGGCTCGGTAAGGACTCTAACCTTGTTTTTCGGATCCGCGGTACACCTTCAATTAAATTTTCTCTGTTTCCTGTGATTATTATTATTTGTATTGCCTTTAGTTCAAACTCTTTCTTTGGTAGCAAGATGTGCTTTTTTTAATTTTCCGATATCAATTTATAGGCCCAGAGAAAGAAGGTCCGGAGCCCTCTCTAATTCGGACTTTTTGATGCATTTTTTGGGTCTGGTCTTAGAGAATAGGCTTATGCTACAGTTTACCCAATAGGTGAGGTAACAAACATTCTACTAGTTGCAGTCATTCCCAAAATACATTCCAGGCTCAATCGTCTATAGAAGCTAGGAATTGGAGCAGATTTCTTACTCTTTTTTTTCTGGGCGCTGATGGAAGACTCTTTATTTTTGCTTTTATTTTGTTTTTTTCCAGTTTAAGGAAGCCACAGCTTCTTCTTTGCATGGTGGGCTAGGGCCTGCTAGGCTAGATCCGTCGAGTGAATTGTTCGCTCGCAATATATCTGTCTGATTCCTTGTGTGTGCTTTGCCTTCTTGCCATGTCAAAGCATGTTATCTTATGGGGATAAGTTGGAAAGGGGTCAACCAAGGACCTGAAATGAAAGATATTCCAGAATGGTAATATCGTCTTCGAAAAAATCTTTTCTATTCTAATCTTCTTCAATCTATTGTGAAGTACCGAGGGGTTAAGGGGAAAAGTTGCACTGGTGGTCCTTTATAAGATGACTAAATCTCAGTTGATTTTTGGAGTTACGACCCAGAATCTAATGAAGGATTTTAAGGTATATAATTTTTGAAAATTCATGTTCCATTCTAAAGTTATGGTTCAAGGCTAAATATATCGTCCTGGACGATCAGTGATTCACAGTGAAGCGAAAATCATACTATTAAAAATCAATGTTCCAACTAATAAAACGAATTAGAAATTGAATTGAATCGAATGATTGATTCGCAATTGAAATTTATATTCTGTTCGAATTGAAATTGGCTATTTCCGCCACATTTTACCATACAAAGTTTCATATATTTTCTTTAATACTGACTTTAAGTTTTCCGGATTTTTCACAATGGTCACAAAATATGACGATGATGACATGACCCGAAAAAACTGATGCTGGAAATTCAATCAAACTGAAGACGAAAACGCATATAAGATTTGTCAAGAGTGTCTATGTCTGTCGTGAGGTAATCAACAGACGTACACTTTATATTAAACAGAGATAATTGGCTAATCTTTTCCCAACACCTCCGCGAAGAAATTGTTACTACTGGGTTGGCCATAGTTTTGGTTGTGCTTAGACGGAAACTTGCCTCTTTGAACTATATGCTCAACTTCAAGCACAAAACCAATGCTAATTAATTTCATGAGGCTTGAAAAATAAAAATGTCATTTTAACTGGATTCCGTCGAATTTTAGTGTTAAGATTGTTCCAAGCTTAGTGTAGCGAATTCAAATTGCTTCAATATGTGACAAACAGCAAATAGAGATTGGCCGGTAGAAAATTTTATACTCTCACGCTCTACATCATTTGCAATCTTTTGAAATCGTTGTTTTTAATACTGTTCACTCTGTGATTGGTGACCTTTTCTGCATATATTATGACTGAATTACGTTACTAAGTCAATTATACAAAACTCGAATCCTTGAAGTCAGTCAACTTACGGATGCTTGCTTGTAGACACATAGCTCAACAAATTAAAAGAAAGAATCATTTTTTGTTGTTTCTATAGGTCTATTTATTATTTCAATTTTTTCCATTCCTAGAAGGTATAGTATAACTCTTCATTTTTAATGAAGCAGGAACAGTTTTGCGACCAATTGGAAGTACTAATTTACTGCTTAAACAGCATTCATTCAATTAACACCCACAAACATCCAAGGTATTGTGAAGTGAAAATCAGCATGCATTTCAAGTCCTGACAATTATTTGCAATCAACTCTATTTCCTCCCTTATCAGCTTGGGCAAACTTGTGAAGTTCTTGCGCATCGTAAGCGATTCGTTTACTCAGAAATCAAGATGACTAAGTAAATTGAAACTAAAGACCAAATTGAGCAATTTCCCTTTCCAATGACGAAAAACAAGACAAACTCGACGGAAAATATTGCGTACTTTCTGGTCAATAATCGTAAACTAAAAGATAAATATTTTTGTCTGCAAACCTAACAGACGGTCAACCAACTCCGATTTCAAACAATAAATAATTTGTAAACTTGTATTGGACAAATGATTTTCGAGCAGGAAGTGTGTGTTCTTTCGCAAGAAATGTTCAAGGAGTCTGTGAGGAAACCATTGCACTGTTTGTTTGACCACGGAAATAACAAATTTGAAGAAGTTGAATTGTTAGCGGCAACTAAAATGAGGTAGATATTCACAAGTCAGCCCAATCGACCCATTAGTGCAGTAAATATAACAAATACGAAGGACATGTATCTATCTATAACTTTTCATTGAAGAAAGATACATGTTGTCACTTAGCGGTGAGTTTCCGTTCTATGGTGTTTCGGATAACAATCTTATTTGATCGCGATCGAAACTCATATGCAAATGGTCAATGCAATGAATCTTTACCATTGCTCACCGAAATTCGTCTAACGCTTATCTAGAATTGACGTAACTTCTTAAGTGCAGATTGAAGGACGAGGTGAGTTGATTAGTCACTACTTGAAACAACAGGAACAGGAAATATTGATCAATCCGACCAGACGTTTTTAAGGCAACAATATCGAAATAAATATTCAACCGCAACATGTTAAAAGTGTCACTGAAATATATCACGTGTATCTTGTGCATAATTTTATTTCACCTCGTTGTACTTGGATGCCATTCGACGCTACCGTGATTTCATAAGGGCGATATCTCATCTTATTGTTAGTGCGACGTCCTTGGAATTATCTGTGGGAAAATCTTCAATGATATGTAAAATTATGAATTAAATGCGGATAACCGCCGTGTTATATCCATGGCAAAGAGGAGCTGAAAGATGTATTGAATCCATTAGTTGGTATTCTATTCCAATATGATTTATTGTATTGTATTCTAAATATTTTTTTTATTTAACGCCACATAGAGTAAGCCGTAGTCTTGATTCATAATTAAACTTTATTCTTGAGAATCATTAATCAATCAATTGTTTATGCTAATTAATTTTTATACTTTTATCTCCAGATGTTTGTAAACGAATGGTACATATTTGGTAAAAGCCATTAAAATGCATTTTAATGGTAAATTTTTTAGAAATACCAAAACAGTTCACAGTTTTAAAATACCCTCGGGAAGCATTATGACATTTCTTTGTAAAGAGGAAACCAAAATTTTAGATAATTTTTTTATTTGTCAACATAGTCTCCTCTCAGCTCGATACTCTTGACCTAGAGATGCTCCAACTTCTTTAACCCGTCAGAAAAATACGCTTTCTCAAGTTTTGCAAAATAGGCCTCCCTGGCGACGATGACCGCCCCATTTGACTTACATTTCTGCTCGTGGTTTTTTTTTCAAATCCGGAAACAAAAATAAGTCGGGTCCAAATCTGGCGTATGTGGTGGCAGGGGTAGTAGTTCGTAGCCCAATTCGACCAATTTAGCCGTCGCGACGGCATAGATGTGAGCCGGTGCGATCACTAAAAGGAAGAGCACTTTTTTCTTCAAAAAATTTGAACTTTTTTCAGCTATTTGGCATAGTGTCCTATGACTGTTTCACCCTTCTTCAGGTAATCAATGTATACCACTCCTAGTGAATCCGAGGAAATGATGAACATCACCTTTCAGGCCAGGGTAGGACACTCTTCGCCTCCTGCAGACAACACTCGCCGGGTGAAGTCAAATAGTTCAACTACTTCTTGGTTTCTCGTGAAAACCAGTTCACCAATAGTTTGTCGATTGTTACAAAATGACGCAGAAACTCTTTCGGATTGAGATTAAACAGCGCCAAACAGTGTCCTGAAGTGGTCTTACGTTTGCGCTTGTTATCCGAAATGAGCAAACGCTGTACCTATCGCGCCAAAACCTTACTCATGCCCATGCTATACCTGCCATGCACGCTACGACCAACACAGTCTTTTGAGATGCCTATTGTGTTCACCATGTCATGCGCCTCTAACCAGCAGACTGCCAACACAAGATCGTGGATTTTTGTCACTTTATCCTCCATGGTAGCCCGTTCGGGGTAACTGGGGGTTGCTCATCAAAAATCGACATGTAATCACGTTGAAACTCGTTGAACCAATTTTTACGGTCACCATTGCAAGAACAGAGTCACCGTACACAGCATCAGAGCGCTCTTTGATTCCGCTGCGCAATTCCCATTCCAAAAACAAGAATCGAATCACCAACCAAAATTGCTCTTTCTACATTTTTCTAAAATATTCGGTCACGCCTGATTCCGCACGTGGTAAATACAAACCTACGAGCCTTATTCGGCTAAAATTTTCTTCACAACTGTTGAACGAGTCGTATGCAGGACGGTGCGTAATACAGGGTGGGCCATATAAAATTTTAAATTTAAAAAGTCAATAAAAAAAACGGCTAGATATTTTTCAAAGGTTGAACATTTATTTGAAAGGTTATTTTATGAAATTTATTTGTGGAAAACAACTTCGGACAAATGACCACCACGGCTGAGTTTACAGTAGCTCATCCGATCCACCCAATTTTGGAGTACTTTCTCGATGGTTTCGATGGATTTGATGGCGTTTGGCATTGGCTTCTCGACAATTCCGTGCGGGTTTTCTGTGCCCCAAATGGGACATATCTGCTTGTTAACGTAACCATCGAGGTGGAGATGAGCCTCGTCCGAAAAGATGATTCTTCGGTAAAATTGACCATCCTCGGTCAAACGATCTTCCGCCCAATCTGCGAACTGTAGACGGCTGGGATGGTTAAGTGTCTTCAGCTGCTGCACTAATTGAACCTTATATGGCTTCGTGGCGAGGTCTTGTAGCAAATTTCATCGCAAAGTTGTTCGTGGAATGTTCAATTCTTGCGATCGATGGCGAGTTGAGGTGGATGGATTCTCACTTACACTTGCAGCCAAATTCGCAATATTTTCGGTTGAACGCGCGGGAAATGAACGTTGACGTTTTGGTTTATCCACCAACCAGCCAGTTTCACGCACACGCTTGACAAATTGTTGCACAAATTGAACTGATGGAACTTTTTGTCTGTCAATTTTTTTGCCAAATTTCTTACAGTTTGGGTTGTAGGCTCACCACTTTGGAGAAAAGTTTTCAATATTTCCCAGTTTTCTTGTAGCAAATAGCGATCCATTTCGTAAATTTTATACTTTTTACTAAATATCTGTCACTTTCAGAATGGTATTTGACGTTTCCAATGTCGAAATATAGATAGTTCGCTTTAAAACGCTAGATGGCCAACCCTGTAGCATAGCGTAAGAACAAACAGCGATAATACTCCGACCATCGACCAATCTAACGGATTTTGCAGAATTGTATGAGTGTTAGTAGAAATATTAATTTTTTGCTCGTTTTGTTTAGAAGTACAATGTAAACAGATCGACAAAATAGAGAAAAATAAACATTTTTACGAACACCAATGCAATTCTCCAGAATTTTTCAAATACCGTTAGATCGGTCGTTTGTTCGGAGTGTTAGCGCTGTTTGTGTTTACGCTATGCCTGTAGTAAGCGTTCGTTATACGAAAAGATTTCTTATTGGAGATGTGAGCGTGGTCGTAGGTAATAAAAGTCAAGGAAGTATCCATGCTCCCTAAGAAGGCTAACTCGTCACGAAATTTTGGCAGTTTCGTGATTTGTTTGGATGTGCGTCGACCGTGTCGGGAAAAAGTAACAGAATTTTGTCATCTTCCTTTCGCGAAAATAGTGAATATCGCGCCCTTATTACTCGTGCACGAAGTGCATCGTGTAAAATTAAATTTACCAGTTAAAAATTTCTAATTTGTTTATGTTTCGCTATGAGCGCAACCTAAAAGAAGCCGCGAAAATCGTGTAGTTACTGCCATCATTAGCACCCCCATTTCACGTATACTAGCCACAAGCCCGGATGAAAAGAAAGAGGGATGTACCCTGGTAAGTAGTTTAAGTTACGATGAAGAAAATCGAACTTTTCAGTAATGGCATTTGCAGGATAGGGATTTCATGGGCGCTGGTATTTTGTCTCCAGTGCAACACAAGCAGCCCCCGGCTACCAGGGCTAATATATCTATTATTACGTAAGCCCTTGATGGAGCCAACTCATGTCTCTATCACACAAATGTCATTAGCAAAAAGTACGGTTCTCTACGTTTTTCAGCAACTTATCAAAATAAGCTTACTACATAATAACACACACCAATTATTTGAGGTAAGCTTTTATTTTAGATTGAGTAGGGGACCGGTTTCAAATATCATAACATCGATAGCTCCAAGAATTTTACAAGGATGCTGTTCTAATCGAAACCAGTTGATTCTTTTCAGTTTTTAAGTTTTTTATTCATTTTTATTGCTACCCATCCAATTTTGTAATATTTGCAATTTTGGACTTGGGAAAAAATCACACATTTACCTTCTGTCAAAGATTTTTTTTTTAAATTTCATCTTTTAACCGGGTGAAGTTCTAGAATTTGTGGAAGGTTGACCTTCTTAGCCAAAATTACAGCTCAAATCATAGTCGACCGATCAAAAAGTACCTCACAGTCAGGTCAAAATGTAATGCAATTGTATTATATCGACTCTGTCGACACTTACTTATCGTTTGTAAACAATAAGTCCTTTCTCGAATTTTTCAACACCGAAAGTTTTGGCTCGCTAAATTTATCAAACAGAGTTTCTCATTGTCCACTGTTTTGAGTTTGCTTTTTTGGCAATGGCCAAGGACGATTTTTACATAAGTTTCGAAATACGACTTCAAACTTAAACTGTGGCCTTTTTTAAGCTTTCAAATAACTATGACAAATGAATGCTTGCTGTAGGATACAACTCTATTAAAATTTACTATACCTAGGAAAACCTTCCAAGATATTGTTTGAACAGTATGTAATATCTTTATTCTTCTTCATGGTGGTATGGTTACAATCATGCTTCGACTGAAACAAGCCGAGTCTTCTTTATCGAACGGATTTCAATTGGACTCGAAGAATGGTCAAAGTCTGAATTCAGGGTGTGTGGCAAATCTAAGTATAGTTTGAACACGTAGCTTTTTGCGCTTCGTCCTTTTCTCACAAAACATATTATCTTCACTGATTAATATTTTTACTTTCAAAAAAGTGTTCAAAGCTTGTTCAGCCTCTTGTTACTGTTGAATCTTGAAAACTGCTTACAGTTTTTGGGTGGATTGTTATGGGCCACTGCCCTTACAGTCTCCAAGAAATTGCATTTTTTATCCTAAATTTAAGAAATTTTTCGATGGAATGCATTCATGCACAAATTGTTGTCAGCAGGGCTTTAACGACTTGATGTAAATTTGAGCATCTTATGAAGGAATTCTTGGAATCTTGGAATGAAACGGCAATGATGTAGAAGAGAGATTTAAAATTCCACGATTTAAAATGATGTGCAGTGTAAAGATAGTTTATATTGCTCTATACTTGTATTTACCACCAACGTTAAAAATAAAAAAATGCCCTAGAGTAGGTTTTCTTTCAAGAGTAGGTTAGAGTGAGGCCAGGTTTAGTTTCAGCCTTTTATAATTGGATTTGTCGAAAGGAACCTAGCTCAAACAGGAGTTTATATGAGTGACCAGCCATTGAAAGCATACAGACACTTGTTTTCATTCAGATGTTCTTCTTGCAACCGATTCAATTTTTCGATTGTTTTTGGCCATGTCTTAGCATTGCACATACTATGAAGAAAAGGAGATACTTGCAAAAGTCGGATGTATTAGTTTTGTGTGAAGTTCTACCTGTTGAATCTCTGTCAGATAGTGAAGCTGAAGACTCCTAACATTAGGAAGACCGCAGACATGGCTAGGATCCAACAACGTTAGTCTTGGCTGAGGTCTTCTCAGGTACGATGGGCATCCAACGTTGAAAATTCGTTTCGTGAAGATTATATTGGGCTATTAACCATGCATTTCTCCTCAGTTTTCACCACATGTCTGTTATATGTACATACGCACGCATTGAATCAATGGAAAATAAAAACATTGATTTTGACATCACTCTGCTTTTCGCTGCTTTTTGAACTGTGAGTAGTATTGGTTATAGGATTTCAAATACGATTTCCTCTTCAGAGATTATGAATGCTGTATGAAATTTATTTTCAATAAGAATGAACGGAGAAAACAAAGACAGGGAACGCTGATTTGTGCTCCACTAATGGGACTGTGTGTAGCTATCCTGCTTCTGGTAAAATGGTTTTAGGTCGGCTGAAATAAGTTCAGATTTGTTATGGTTTACCACAAGTATTCATAAAAGGGCAATTATTTTCGATTTTGCAAACACCCTGGAAAGCCTAACGTAAACTACATAAAATAAGAATGATCCAATAATTTGCAAATCCACGCTGTAATCAGCGAAAAGCACATCAGCAACCTTAAGCTACCAAACAGAAATGTGAAACGCTGGTTATAATTGCTTAAAACTTCTCATGTATGAAAACTTTACAGCTTAAAATTCCCATCAACTACCATTATATGCATATTGCATATTTTTCTAATACAATTCTATTGAATGCAATGATCTTCGCTCCTCTTGCTCCGCCATATTCTGTTAGCATTGTCCAAGTTTCTTCGTTAAGATTTAGATTACAATGAGTACATTTAAACCACGATCTGAATTTCGGTTAAGGTCACGTCATTACATGCCAACATCTCAAATTCAAGTCCAAAATCTTTCTATGAAAAACAAATTTACACATGTTCGTCGGAACTAAAACCAAAACACTCTTGAAAGAACCAAGACCTGCTTCCACTTTTTTTTGTCAAGTTCTTCGACGAGTCCCTGTCTACAGTCCAACATCTTACAAACCAAAGCTTCGAACAACGATATTCAATGACCATATCTACATATGTATCTCTAATAGACGTGCCTAGTCTTTAATAAATACTTCTACTCGGACCTAATTACATTAAGGTTGCAGCAACTTTTTCTTACACTTCCACTTTTTCAGGTCTCGGTATTAAGCGCTTACTACTTGTCTACAATTATCATCGCTCGCCTAATGCAAAAAGGAACTTTGTAGAAAAACTTTGCGAATATCGCTCAAGGATGACATTGCGACCGTGAGAAATTTATTAATAAATATTTTTTTGCTCGCGTATACTTCTCTCCAAACGCCCGTTAACCGATTTGTTCTTCATCGGCAACCTCCAAAAATCATATCTAATGGTAGGTAATCCGCTAGAAGTGGTCGAAGCAAACCACCAGTACCAAACCTCCGGCAAATCGATCGAAGCCGCTGCAGACATCGGAACCTCATGCGTGGTCATTCGATATAACTGCATCGCAACCTAAGATAAAAGTTCAACAGATATTCGTACTACAGCGGGACCATATTTTGAATGGTCAGAAATTAAGATGAGATACAGTCGAGGGTTGCGATGTCCGTGACTTTGTTTTGTATTCAAACTTCATTTCAATGTCGCCGATGAATATTTTCAAAGTCAAGTGGACGGTGGCAAATCGAAGGTTGTCGATCGTGGACCATTCACTTCCTACCACAAATTAATCGATTCGATTACGTGATTTCCACGAAATCATTCGGTGTCAATGCATGTGAAGCAATCAAGAGTGGTTCCCGTCGAACAGCTCCTTCCAAGCTGACTTGATAAAGATAAACGTTCGGTTCCATCTAGCTTCTATTTATATCATAGATAGTAAGGATAACATATGATTCCAATGCATTAGGCTGTGGGAGAAACCTTGTATAAATGCAAGTACTATAATATTTTGCAGAAAAAATGGGAAAATGTTCGAGGTAAGACTCCTCATGCCTCCAGCATATTATTAATGTTGAAGAAATCTAAAAGTCAAGGATGCTGCAACGGAACTCCAATGGATAATTTTCGCTCTGCTACTAGTTGAACAAACTCTTTGAAAGTCTTTGATCGAATCATGATATTTTTGCTGATTATTTGATTGTCTCAAATTTGTTGGTTTTCCACCGCTCAAAACTGCATGGAGAGGTTACTTACATACGTGAACCGTGACACCGATTTGAGAATTTGTTAGGAATATTGTTGAACTATTAAAGTGGTGGTTTCTGAAGACTGCTAACATTCGAATTTGGTTACACTGATTGTCAATAAAGTTGGTTATGGTCTTCGGAAAACCCGTCAATGTTATTAAGGTTCGAATGTGTGTCGGCAAAAAAAAAACTCTGATTGATTTGTGTTTGGGACAGTAAGCTACGTGTTGGTGTTTGGATCTAGATACTGACATCAGGAAAGTTGAAAATACTATTCAACAAATGAACCTACATATAGATTATATATCATATATACTGCCTCTGCTTGAGGCATATAAAGCTAGAACATTTATAAGGCATCGATTGTGGTAAACGGAAGCCGTGGCTGCATCTGTTCAAAATTTCTTCAAGACGAGCACACTAAAATATTTTGATATTTACAAGGACCTCAACTGAATAGCAATTACAGATACCCAGGAGTCGTTGTTGTAAATACAGCCAAAAATATTTCAAATCATTAAAGGTCACACCGGGAATTCGTCTAATTATATCAAACAATTCAGAAAAGATTTTGATACCCATATAACCAGGTCCTGGAGTGCAAAATGAAGTGCAAAAAGGACAAAAATCAAACTCGTTGCCAAAAAATTTGACCAAAATGAAAGAAAGTTTGTGGCTTCGCAGTCATGGATGACAACTGATTAGAGTATGGGTCTCTGTGACTTGGACGATAAATCCTCTCCAGGAGTGCTGAATGCCCTTTACTCTAAGCTAGCAACAATTTGTTCTAAAGTTTTATTTTTGTTTTATTTAAAAGTTTCTTTACATGCTTAGAAAAAAACTCAAATTTAGATATGTGTCTCACAAGACATGTTCGATGGGGATCTGAATAGTGTCAAGACATAATTCGTATCATTATTAGTTTTATCAAACAGTGCGAGTGCTTTTCACCAGTGTCCATATCTAGATCCTTATAGATACATGTGTTCCCAATACACAGCGGTGTTCTAAAGGTCTTCTCATGTCCTTCTCTTGGGAAATGATTGCAGTGCTTTTTGATAGTCATATGTTGTTGCGTGGAACGCAACATTGTAAGATATAACATCAGTTGTACTGTTTCTAAATAGAGGATCTGCTTTTGCAGTTAATCTTTTTGCCATGTTCAAAAGGGGAGAGATTATTGATGACTTTTTTTATTGATGAGATGATTACGTAACAATGTCTTGGTTTGCCGAAAATTAGTTTTGCTTGGAAGCTCAATTGCCAAATTTGACTACTTCATATTTGTGCAGTGTCCTGTCTCCGCAGGGCCTTGTTCGTACACCGAGCTGGTTGTAGTTACAGATAGCCGAACCGCGGCCTCACCGACAGCTCAGCTGTCGGTGGACTGGTTCGGTGGTTCGGTGGACACGCACAAGAAAAAATCGACTTCGTTAGTGACTATGGATTTAATTGAAATTCATTTGTTAGTCACAATGAGCTGTGTCTTTATTTGATATCTCTTCCTTGTGGTGAAAATTGCTTGTTCTTAACTTATTAAATCAGTCGATGAAATCGATGAAAATACTCAGATAGTGCAATTTTTGAACTTTGGATTCTTTTTTGGTTTGACGAATTTTCGGGTTAAGCCTGCGACAAATTGACAGTTGAGCTCAACTTACACGTCTTAGTTTATATCTTTGGCTTTCAAAGATTCACATAAACTCCATTAGACAAAGGTTGCGTGATCTTTGAGGAAAGTGCATGAAAAGATTCAGATTTTTGTCTATTGTCTCTGAATGATTTACCCTCTATAGGTAAGCGAATAATTAGGATGAGTTGCAGTGACACTGTCTAGTGAAATGACACCGCAAGCATTAGCTTATGCATTTGGAATATAAGCCACGCATGTCACACACTGCAAATGAATTTTTTTTTTTATTTCAGTCATAACGAGGTTTGCTGACATCCTGAGTTCTCGTTGAGTAGTTAAGTAAACCTGGTCTAATGTTTCGGATTACATTAGATGACAGGCTTGGTATAGTAAGCTGTTGTTTGAATCCTATTTCTTTGAAAAAAAAAATATAATGTAGTATATAATATAAAATATAATATAATGTAATATGCTTTCTCCATATAATGTAGAAGACTCAGACAGAAAAGAGTTTCAGTTGTTGTGAAAAATTTGTGGATTTGGCATTACAACAATATTTGCGAAAATCAAAGACTGTGCTCCTTATTTCCGTTAGCATTTGCAGTACGTTGGCTCCTACCCAGGTGGGTATTGTATTGGACGCAAATCCACTCATCCAGGTCATATTCAAGTTCTATTTTTTGATGAGTGGATGTAAAAGCCTTTTTATTACAACTGATTCTGAACTAAGTTTTTTGGCAGTGTTAACACTGTATGTACTTGCATTATGACTGTTACGCCTATCCAAACATAATCGGCATAGGCGAAACAGTTTGCTTAAAAGTATTCTTGTCATCAAAATATTCCTTGAGTTCTTTTAGGTGACTGTAAAATCCTCTTGTTCAAGCAACTTCTTCCTCAAATTTTCTTTCATTATAGTTCCACTATTTCAATTGTACGTTCGAGTTTTTTAAAACTGTGCTCCACAGTGCGTTATACATACATCTTTAAGGAAGTAAATCCATCCAATCGGTCCAAACAATCGGTGGATTCTATGGTACATGCTGCTTAAGGATATGGTGCAATTTGGTCCTTAGGACTTAAACAGACCCAATGAATTCAGATTAAAGGAGCGTTCCGGCATTAAAGTATTATGATTTTAGTAACGACTACCACTGTCGGTGACGGCTTAGTATTACCCTGCCAAATGATTTTGACAAAGTGCTACATACTGCGGCAAAGGTACGAAGAGGTTGCTTCACTAAACCCAACTTAGTTCAACCGATCACGAAACATCGTACCAAATATTTATCGCCAAGTTTGAATAAATAGTTTTATGGCTCTCTACAGTTCTTAAAAAAAACCTATATGCTAGTCGTATGCAAATAAAAATGTTCAAATATTTGAAAAATTATATGGTTAGTTGTCCGAGGAAGCGGACAATGCCTAATGTCTATGCCTGTGAGACGGACTGGTATAAGTGTGCTTAGTTTCAGTGGATATTATAAGAGCACAAAGTCCGAGCAAGCCTTAAGTGAGTATACAGGCAGTGTCTTAAACAAATGAACAGTAGACATAGGCCCAGGACACAAAAACGACAGTAGCAGGACTCTGGTTACTTGAGATTGTTTGAAAAGACATCGAAGAAAGTAATGCCTGAATGGTTCCAGGAAGAGTTTCAGTTCCAATTCAACTTTTGGAGAAGTTATTAAAGAAATGAACTGGAACTGAAGTTTCTTAATGGGTCAGAATCGGTCTTCAAAACTGGCTGGGAATCACATGCATCGTGGAGATTCTGCAACTTCTGACTCTGTAGCTTTCTAGCTTACAGTAAGGCTACCTTGATTCTGTGCTTTCTTTGCAAATGCTATTTTCCGTGGAACTCGCAACAATAGTATCATTGAATATCGTGTTCACATTTACAGATAACCTCGTGACCACTTAATTTTGCTTGTGGTAGGGAGATGAAGGCTGTCTACGTCTTGAGTGTGGGACTCCCAGAATGCTTTTGGACTAGCCACTAAACACCTACAATGTCAACCCCTGAAAACATAGCCTGGAACCGTTTGACACATTACGTCGGGCTAGGCCTCGTGTTCCTATTCGAAGAGGTGCTTTCAGAGTATGGTAATCTCTTTTCCAATGGGAAGCAAGGGAGAGGAAGGAAGTGCTACAAAAGACACCCATCCATCTCTGAGGCCATTGGTCAATTTTATTTGTCTGTTTTCAGCAACTCTCCTACCACAGCTTCCGGACAGAGCTGTCCGATTTCGATGAGGAGATCACCGTGCTTCTTATTCCACCTTTTGCAAGAGAAGAATGTGTGACAGGCGTTATTCATCTCTCCTGCGCAAAACACGAAGTTAGGTGACCGTGATTTGTCAAACTTGTGCAAAATGTATTGGAAGACCGAAAACATCCATGCCCGCTTAATGGTTGGTTCAAGTAGAAATCGGTCTCCTAAGCCTCGGCCTCAGGTACGGGGCAGACGTGCAGTTCATTTTCCGTTTTTATTTTGCTTCCAGGACAGTTCTCAGTCGGTGAGAAAGCGTTTTCTCTCTTCCTTAGTAACCTTTTTTCTGCCGTCTTCGCTCCTGCGCAGGTTAATATTTCGGCTCTCTCTTGCAAGGAGAGCGATGGATATCACCATCGAATTGGCAGCGCTCCTTGTCTCTTCATCTGTGCCAACTGTTTTCGATGTAACTCCATGCTGAGAGCGTCAGCGCATAGTTCAGATCGATCGAAAGAGTAAGTCCTTGATGTGGTTGGCCCCATTTGTTGGCCATTTATCGAGTGTGTGTCGTTACACGCGTTGAAGCATTGTCAACAACAAAACTCATATTCGAGTCTATCAGGACGCCCAGATATTTCACTACTGATTTCGATTCAACCAGCACGCTCGAAACACTCATAGGACTTACTCTGAGGATTCTCTTCTTCGTGGTGACATAATAGCCGGAAAATAAGATAAAACTTATCTGCGGTGCACTACATGTATTGCAAGGGTGTCATGATACTCCCGGAATCATATTTCGGTGCTGATATACCTTTGGAGTTGTCATCAATTGTCATAGCGGTTCCAATGTCTTTTCATCTCATGGAAACATGCACCAACCATTTGGAATGGCGTTATTATATGCGTAAACAGCAAAAACATTTTAATACGAATATACATAAAGTTACATAAAATTTATAAAGTTCATTCTTTACTCATAGCTACGATATTCGTAACATCATTTCGGAAAGAAGATGTCACACGCAGTAGAAATTTTGAATTTAAATTGTACAACCAGTCAAAATAAGTGCCCTGGTAAATCTAAGTTAAAATCTCAACATTTCGTAACACAACACAAAATTTACAGGATCAAGACAATTTGTCACCAAAAAATTTAACTTGGGAATCGAACCACATGGATGAAAATTTTGTTGAAAAAAGGATCATTTTTTGAACTTCTATTGGAAAATCTTAATTTTGGTATCAAATTTGTTGTCGGGAAATCAAAGCCAAAGGTGATGTTTTCTCGAAAAATTGTAACTAATACCACACATTACTGCTAATCCATAGACTATATGGCAGCTTATCCATTGATTAGTTGCATTGCGTCAATTTTGATCTCATACTCAAATATATTATAGTTAACTTATGACGTTTCGTATGGAATTAATTTTACTCTATTCTATCATTTTTTTCGAATGCGAGGTGAAGGCTGTATACATTCTTAGTGTCGGACTTCCAGCAACAACTGGGCAAACGACTAAACACAACCTTTCCTTTCACACCGAGAAACTCGAACCATTCCTCTTAAATCTCGCCTAGCCGCCCTTCATATCAGGGAAATAGTTCTTTCAGTGGAAGTGGAAGTGAAAAGGATTGCTGCGAGAGGGAACCCCATTTTTTACAGCGACAAGCGATCGTGAATGAGTTTTTTTATACGAAGAATAATTCACACGTAATGTGACACGCAGTCCCACCTGATACTAATTTGCAAAAGACAACAAAATACTCTGAAGCCCGAATCTCACGTTGAAGTTATTCAAAAGGATATCAAACATCGTTTTAAACGATTTTGAAAAATGATTTCGTAAAGCCAAGCGAACAATAAACAAACAATCAACAAAGGATAAATAAATTATACAATTCCGTGGCAATAAATTTATTGCATGAGATATACTTATAAAATATATGCAGGATTCTGGGACAAATACTGTTTAGCTCCAAATAAGTTTTATCACTGGTCATGCCATATTCATAACTCAATGAAAATTTGGTATTTCAACAAAATGGAATACTGTAGGCTTTCTTCATGATAAATAATTATTTGCAGGAATTTTTTATCCTTATTTTACTGCTATATTTTGATTTATTCTACATGAGTTAATCAAATAGAACTTTTCAAACAGAATCATATGACAAAGTGAACTTATTACCTATACAGAATAATTGACCAGTAGAATGTCGGTTGCACAAAAGCATTCAAGTGGAATAAAAGTTTTTAACATCCTGAAAAAATAGTGATTTGAGAATCTTATATTGATGTTCACATTAAAACTCATCCTCCTAGAAATGCATACAAGCTTCACACGTTTCTGCATCATAATGGTTTTGTCTTCAGTGTTATAGTCCACCGTTAATCATATGAGGAAGTTCAGGTTAGTGTTTTGCTCACATACAATGAGTTAGTGTGATACTGATACAGTGATACAGTGCTGAGCAAAAACTTATGAATATTTTAAGAAGGATTGTAACAGTAACAAATTTTTCACACTACATCTATTGAAAAACACTATATCACTACATCTAAGTAGACCGTTCAAAGTCATTTTTTGAGCTCTAACACATAAGTTGAGCGTATCAGCCCGTAATTGGATTAAAAATAGTTGGAAGGAAGTTATTTGTCTGTTGTTCAAATTCATATATTCATGTTTATTAAATTGAATATTATCATATATGCACCGCTGATGTCTAATTCAGCCGGAGACTGATGTTTCGCTGCGATTAGCCATGAAATTTATTTTCCATGACAGAGACTGCGATACTGTCCATGCATCAAACATTTCAATTAAAAATTAAAATTTATGCTATGTTTTTTGTTTTGATTATTTTTGATGAAGTCCTGTTATTTTTCAAACAAAAATTTTTCCAAAATTAATAGTGAATCCATTTAATAAAAAATATTTTGAAGAAGAGAAGAATTTAGAAAGTGATGCGTGAAACAATTCAACCTCGTCATAGAAAACACTTCCTTGTCATAAGTGAACAACACGAAAGACGGTACCATCACGAAATCCATTCTTTCCCACTTAACATAACGTTTAAAGGTATTTGTAAGAACCTTAATCCAATTTCTTTATGCGCCAACGCACTTGAAATTAATTCATAAGACGGTCACCTCAAATATTGAAGGCATCTTTCCGCGCGGAAGAAGTACAACCAAGTTTGCACGATTGCAAGTGCCGATACCACCATTATCTAATGGTACTCAAGCTTCGGCTACAAACTTAACACTTTCCATTGCAAATGTTAATGACCGACATTATCAAGTAATTGAGAATAGGTTGGTTAAAAGTACAGATTCAACCTCAGAAGGTCAATAGCATGTTGCTGAATTTAATCCTCAAGCACACAATGGTGCTCACAAGAAAATTTCAGAATTCAATTGAATTTCATGAAAATCGATAGGAAAATAGTTACGCGAATTATTTAAATTAAATCGCGAGCGAGTTACATGTTGAAAAAAAAACATTTTCACGAAAGAGTAGACGGATAATAGACTAGAATGAAAATTCGAGCTAACGCGCTCTATTACCATTCAAATATATGCGTACATTAAATCCGAGTTTTTCGGGTTTTTTGGGTATAACGAATGGAAATACAGCAGGTTTTTGATTGATACTAGACACATGTAGTGGAATATGATTAGCCTGTTTTCAGCTAGGAGCTTAGACCTATTACAAATATATTCAAGTGATAAAAAAACATTAAGGTTCAAAACTCGAGACTGATCGATTCAAACGAAGCCTGCTTCCAAAAAATGCTAAGTATCTGACACATAATTCACCAAACGGAATCACTCTCCCTAGAAAATTATGGATTCGAGTAAACGATATTACTACTTCCGATCAGATTTGATGGTTTTCTATGCTCAGCACAGAATCTTTCCAATTAAAAAAAAAATCCAGCACGTGAAAATTTCTGTAAAGCTGTCCCTCGGAGGTAAATTACGTCCAAGGCGAGCCAACTGGTTACAGATAATTATAGAAAAATTTCACATATGTATGTATATTATGCTCAGATTCAAACGTGTAAAAGATACTCTATAAAATTCTCAAAATTAAAGAAGTTCAAAGCAGCACCGACTAACACCTTATTGTAAGGATTATTATCGTCTAATAAATAAAACACGCGCCTAATACTTTTCTACAATTTGCTGACTAAGGCAAGAAATGGGCTGTCATGCCATTGCTTATGATTATGTTTTTTGGAAAATCAATTCACAACAACTGCATTTCAACGAGTTTTTAAAAATAATTTGTACGTAATTCTAGAGACGATCAACTCTGAAGTTATGTTGTTTCTAAATAAAGGCAATGGTTTGAGGGTGGGCTCGTTTTTGTTGTAAACAAAAATAGCGGTTGGAGATTTAACCATAATTGAATGTACTAGGCCCTGGAAATACAGCATGCAACAAAGCAAACATTTTAATGGTAACCAGAAGAAAACTAGATGCATGTGCTGGTAAAGACTCAATGTATCCTATACCTGGGCAAAGAATTAGTTTATACCACGCAATTGTAAAAATAGAAATTAAGCGGTCCAGTTTACTTCCAAAAGTTCTATATGTAAAGTTATAAAACGATGCTGAAAGTATTTTATCAGCTTATATTGTTCTAGGATAAAGAAACTCCCTCCAAGCTACGACATAATCTCTGATTGACCAGTTCGAGCAGTGCCAATAGTGTTTTCGATTGACATACTTCGTGCAAAGAACAAGCCAACACGATTTCCATTCGCTGTAGTTTAGGGGGCATAAATCAAGGAGTTTCCAAAACATTAACAATGTGAGAACAGCGATGGATTCACACGGATGTTGAAAGAATTTGCGGATTCAATTTCTTAACTCAGCCATAGGCGGACCCAACCCTGATTGAGAAAGGAGGAGACATCCCTTGTTTCCCCAACGCACAGCTTCCATGGTTGCTCATCCAAAATTCCACAACTAAATGGTAGCAAATGATCTCTGGGGTGCACAGTGGGTGTACTGGTTCCCAAATTCCGTGACATTAAATACCGAGAAATGCCAATAGCTGTAAATACACCTACAGATGTGCTACTAAATCCTACTTACACTTCTTAGTAAGGATGTACAAGTGTGAAGGCAAGCATCCTGCATCTGACAAGGGAAACAAAGCAATCACTATTCGTGCGGAGTGAAGGCTGAGTGACGGTTAACTCCCCGTCCCTGTAAAACCTCTTAATAGTTTCGAAATCTGCAGTAGAGCCTCGGAATAGATTAGGACTACGACAACAACCTGGAAAAAACAGGAAGGCCAACAGGAGCTGTTCTGCTATGAAAAAAAAGAAGAATTTCTTAACAGTGGATAAGTTATGGACATGTCAATTGCTCTTTGTGCTAGTCCCAAAGGTGATGCAACGACTCCTTGCTGAAGAAATTGATTAAGAGACTACGCTTGCTTTAATGATAATACTAATTATTGAATAGTGAGAGGATATCACACCGTTGTTCAATGTGGGGCTCATTGAATGCAGGAGACCAAAAGACTAGATGAGTGGTGAGATCTACCAATGAAAATTCGAAAATATCATAAGCGTACCAAAAACTACGATGAGTTTTTCCATGAACGAGACGCTAGAAAGGAAATTCTAGGAATAAGAAGCGGGGAAAATATTGTGACAACACCATGATATACGCAAAGGAATTGAATCCTGACCCAACAAAAAATATGATAAGAAGCCAGAAATCCCGCAGGCGTATTTATTAAAAATATGCGGCCGGAATGCCAAAGGCAGCTTTGGGATTCCTTCAACGTCTACAGTCCTACAGCCAGTTCTCTGGTCCCGAAAAGAGAGCCATTAAAAACACTTAAATAGATCTTTTTATGGAGCAAAAATATTTATTCCTTATAAGATCATGAACCATATTTATGACTATGAAAATGTCAAAAATTGACTACCTAAAATCCCAAACAAACTTGAACATATCGATGGAAAATTCTCAAAAGCTTTTCTTTAATAAAACAAGTTAAAATTGTCGAATTCAGCACAAAATTTAATTCTATATTAAAAAATAATTATAATTTTAAAGATCACATAGTATTTCGATCAGATTTTACTCGGATAGAGCATGGAATTGGATGATATTCAGAGGAAAATCAACCCAATGGATTTCGTCCATTTATTTCTGCTTCGAAGGTGAAAAGCATTTTTGAGACACCAAGCTTCTATGTGATCATCTTCTAAAACAAACGGCAGGGAAGCATGTTAACACTTTGAAAGGAATTGCACAAACAGTAAGTTATGCCCTCGTTGATAAGCCTTGAACCTGCTTCTTTTCCAACCAGTAAACCAACGCTCAGACTTAATGCTCACACACTAGTCCTTTAAATTCGGAACTTCGGAAATTTGTTTTTTCTTCGCCAATTTCTTTGCTTTGTAACTTCTACTAAGCATAAGCAAATGATAAGTACACGCAGCGCTAACACTTCCGACAAATTTCTACTCAAGCGGTATTCGACCAAAATTAATGGAATTTTATGTGTATTGGTAAATTTTCTCTCGTTTTGCGTAAAACAAGAATATCTATCTTAAATTTAATTTAACCGCATTATATAAACTCATCTGCATGTGGGTTTTTTCATATCTGTCTAGGGGCAGTCGACAGAGGGTATTAGCACCATATTTTTCAGTGTCTAGTGACGTGACAGGTAGCACAACTATGCCCTATTAGTATAAGGAAGTCTTACCATCATATGAGTATTATTGTGGTATAGATGAACGATAGATAGACGTGATGAGAATCATGATAGAATCTACCATAGTTGCAGCTGTTCGCTCCTCGCGTTGAGGCCTCCCGTTGTGATCTCAAAATTATATCGACAGACCTGCTGGCAGCCATTTTCATTAGTAGTGCTACCAGTAAATGAAAATCGGATCAGAACATACTGAAGAAGTACGATTGCTTTTTCCGAAGGCAATGAGTCCATTATACTTCGTTATCTGCTTCATCCCCAATATCCTTTAGCTATTGATGCTGTATTTTCCATTCAACTGTCCGAGAACAAGAGACAAGTTAGGAGCTCGAGACAGCATCCAAAAGTGCATCAGATTTGATCTAGAAAGATATTAACGATTTATTCCGTGTGGAGTACTTCGGACAGGCTGTCACATTTGAACACCATGCTGTTCTACCGTTCATAATTTTGAATTTAAAGCCGGGTACTTCGCCATTCGCAGGTGGTGGTCATCTCAAATGGATCGTGATCGTCAAACTGATTCTACGTCTTCCCTATTCCGATGTTACTTTATAATAAGTAGCACGTATTTTTCATTCTCCCTTGAAAATTAAAGCAGCAGGCCCTGTAACTTCGTTGTGATGAAGGTTTATCTGTTGAACTCGGCTCATAAATTTTATTTGTGTTGCTTTGTCACTCCTTGCAAGAAGACGCTTTTCGTTTGTAGGTACAAGAACCAGATGCATTAACACACTTTTGCCTTGTGTCTGAGTGTGCGAAACTTGTAGCTCAGTTTTGGATCCTTTTGCTAATTTGCTTTTCAAGCCATAATTTTTTCACATTTTCACAACTACAGCTTCGTTCAGACCTTTTATCCTATTCTCTGCCTTGTACTCCACACGGCAAGAGTACTAGGCCCTGTCAACCAGGCTTTCGCCAGGAGTTTCCAACCGCTGATAAATGCAATACTTGTATTGTGCATGGTTTCTAAAACTAAGCCCGTTTGAGGCTGAACCGCCTCATGCCCCGACTCCCCTCCCATCCACACTTTATTTTTGCTCGTGTCATCATCATCTGTTATTGCCTCAGTACATTGGTCCACGCAAAACAGGATCCAGGATGTTACAGATCCTACAAAAAAAGAGTCTCCCGGATGATAAGCAAACGTCGAAGTATCTGTGCCCCGGAGGTACCAATAAAAATGACCCAAAAGGTCTGTTCGTAATAATGACAATAAATTTTCGCAGCGGAAATTGGGCTGGATAGAGAAAAGACTACAATACATGCATGAAGACTTGATTATTATGGCAGGTGTCAAAAGTTGTCACAAATTCCATAAGCTTAACATTTAATTTTATTACAAGCCTAAAACCATAAATTCGCCAAAAGCAAGAAGATGCAAACGTTTTTTTAACTTCACAAAGGATTGAATTAGATTTGGGGTATGTACACCAGACTGCAGATACCGCCATGCCAGTATCAATGAGGTATTCTACATACTTTTTGAAAACTGTACGTTCCAAGCTATGATTGGTGTGCATCATACATTGATGTTCTGGTTGGTGAAAAGGTGAGAAGCTTAGTCGGAGAGTTCGTGTAATGAATTCTTTACCTGAAACAACGTTCAATGTTGACAGACAACTAGAGTGGCAGAAAATTCCAGAGCATAGGCATAAACATAAATCGCTAAAATAATCCGGTTTCGAACCTGATGTTACGAACAAGGATTATCGGGGTGAAGGTGCTCCGGGAAGGTGCCGGCTAAGCCCTGTCTTACTATTCCTATAACCACGGGTTTGAAATAGCGATTTTCACATTCTCTACATCCATCCCCGTACAAGAGAAGCAATGAAATACAATTCGTATTATCTTATGATCAAAAAACACAATAGGAAGTGAACTGAAGAAGACCAAATGATTACGGTCGAAAATCAATTTAGAAAAAAAATAATGTCCAAATTAACAGGAATAATTTTATCTCTTTGACCAATTAGAGTATCTTGCGAAATAACAAATTGTGAACTATTAAGAATATCCGAAATTGGAGTTGAATTGGAATTATTTACGTATACTTTGATTCAAAAGGATTCAAAAGACCAAGAAACGTCAAGAAGGATATCGAAAAAAGGATATCAATTCCAATTTCCTCGCAATCATCGGCTAACAAAATGGAATAGTTATTGAGAACAACCGAGCGATCCGGATTACAAACTCGTATTGTCCGTGACTCTGAGGACTAACCATCTGGATACCGTGTTCAGATGAACCTAAATTTTGATAGTTTATTCCCATAGCTCACGTTAATTTAAATATGTTCCATCTAAAATCAAAACAGGAGTAAAATTATTTTAAAAATTTTGAAAATCTTGCGTGGTATATTCTCTTTTTAAGGGGAAAATGTCAACTATTGTGGTTGTAATTGAAATTGAACTCTTGCACGAAACATACCAAATAATTTTGGCTGCCAGCATTCAAGTTTATCATCATAAAAATTTATCATAAAAACTAGGAAATTGTTTTTTAACAATTTTTTATAGTTAATTTCTTATGTTGAATTTTTTAGAATTCCCATTAATATAATTGCTAAATATTTAAAATAAATGAAAAATATTTCGTCACATTTTAAAATTAAGAGAGAATTTTTAAAATTTTAAATAAATGCGTTCAACATAAGTTCAAAATTTCAGCCAGCGGATTGTTAATATGAATATGTACTGTAAGCGGTGTGCATTTCTCAAGTGCATATCTTATGGTTGTAGAAATTAAGTTAAACTTCTTTCCTTGACCGCAGTTCAATTTTTGGCCAATACCGTTTGCCATTTATTACTTACACTAGCGAATTGATGTGAAAAAAATTAGTTCTGCATTGTTGTTTCGTTAAGATGCACTAGAGAATGGTTAGATGAAGTCGAAAAGTGATTTTGGTCTTCTTGAAGATATCAGGGGGGCGCAACACGCGATAATCATGTGAGCCATGTGGGAGACAACTAGCATGCATGTATGCTGGGCCAGCAAGCATGCTTTGATTGTACCCCCTTTAGCGCACCTGGTAGTCCACTTACCTGTGCGATAGGAAGTGAGTTGTTACGAAGGTAAAAAAACAAACTACGCATAATGATAGCACATGGAGAAGAGAGCAAAAGATTTTTACCCCGAAACACTGGTGGTGTGGTGGGCAGATGGTAACGATAATCTAAGAAAGTATAGTACAAATTTTAATAAGATCTGCAATTTGCGACTGTGTGTGTGTGCAACGGCCCCATGAATGGACATTGGCGTATTCAGAGTTATCTTGTTTTTGTTTTATTTCTATAATTTTTGAATTCGATATTGTGCAATCACACACATGGTATATCAACCTTGCATGAATGGGAAGCTTTTCCATACCGCGAACCACTTGCATACTTAGGAAAGCACAACGCCGCATAAGCTCCAGTTGGTGAACAAAATTCGGGGTGTCCGGATGTGGCTAGCAAGATTTTGAGAACTGTTTCATGTGTAGTGAGTTTGCAAAATCAGGATATCAAAACGGTTCCGTGGTTCCTTTTCATATAAACTGTTCTTAGCCGACGTGTTTCGTGACTTAAAAAGTATTTTTTTATTTATTTTAATTAATTTTTCCTAAAAAATAGTTCTAAGTTCGATTGCGCGTTGTTTATCGGTTGTGAACATACAAATTCCACTGTCTAGCCACTTTTTTAAGGGCATAGTGATAGTATCGAGTGCCGCATTTACGTAATTATTAAAAAGATAGAATTGGGAGACGAGAATATTTGGATTTCAAATTTTGTTCGTGTCAGCCACACTACAGACGGTATGTTGCAAAAATTCTGACCCACCCACTATTCATTTTCCATCAACCCTTATTCATTTCCATCTGAAGGGATATCAGTGTGGATGTACACAATTCACGTTAGTCCTCGTAAGAGAAACTGCACAATCATGTCCTAGACTGCGCGTAACATTAGAAATGCAATCGATATTGTATTGCAAGGAGCTGCAAGGCGATGAAGATATTATCCATGCCTGATTCCTAAGCGAAAATTCTCTGAGAAGAAGTGATTTAAATTTCGTCTAGCCGACTTTACACCATTGTCGCCTGCATTGCAGCGTTTAGATGTTCAGATGCAATATTCAGACAGTTTGACGAATCTAATGTCTGTTATTTGCTCCTTCAAGAAAATTGTTGAAAAAGGACTTTTATCATTGCAACTGAAATGAGAACAACGATGGAACGAATGTAGTGATAAGCTGTGTAAATGTTTGCATTTTGTGATTGGGAGTGTTTCAATTCGTGAGCTGCACTATATTTATCAAAAAGGACATTCGAAATTTATTTCCACAGTTATTTTTTATCTTTCATTATTTACACTGTATTTTTTCCGCTTTTTTAAACTAACAATTGAATTTTTAGAAAAACCAGCGTTGTTTCTCTAAATCAAGAAGAAGAATCCCCAAAAATATTCAAAATAACTTGTTGTAGAAATTGGCGAAAAGATCATTCTATTATTCTTGCTTTTAAATACATCGGACAAATCTATAAAGGCATTTCTTAACTAATAATCAAATCCGAGAACATTTCTTCAATATCCCACAAGCACATATAATACAAAATATATATATTTTTTTTTCCTAAATTGTGTCACCATTTCAAAAGAAGTTTACACATGTGGAAGACTTCAAGGCCTACATGTATATCGAGATCCGGTAAACTTTTGGAAATGATTCCCTGCTCGACTTCAATCGTTTCTTCCAATCATTTGTAAATAATTCTAAACGTGTTTTTGATATTCTATAGACTATCTTCTGTTCAATTCTATGTAAAAGATAGAAAAAAAATGGTAGGCTGAAGAAAACGCCCAATCTGTTTACTTACCTCAACATCCTGTTAGGATATTTGTTTTCACTTCTATGTTGTTGACTATCAGATTATAATAATTATATTGTCAATGTGATTTTTGAAAAAAGGTGTAATATATCTAAGCTTGGAGTTTCCTTCACAAATACTTTAATACAACAACTAAAGCTTAGCCTTACAGATTCTGGTTTTGACTATCTGGATTTTGACTCAGTTATATGCTAAGAAAATGTTGTTGTTTAGGGCTTCGGAAGATCCACAGTGTTTAGATTTGTATAAATATATGAAAATTCATTCAAATCAGAATTAATTAAAAGTAAACAAGCAAAATTTGACTTTGAATTCGTTTCCTTCAATAATTTTTTCGCATTCTAAATGAAAGATATCTATCCAACTTAGAGAACCATATCTTTAGCTGCGACTAAATATACTTTGTGATGTTTGGAAAAATTAATAAATAAATTAGATCCTGATCTCCACTTATTTAAATATGAAAATGTTTTTCTTTAATGGCAACATGTGCCGATGTCCACTAGAATTTTATTTTATCTTGAGTTGTTGGTCACAACAACATGTGGCGGAAATGAAATACTTTTCATTGGAAAGAATTTATTTCACTGCAATAAAGAAGGCTTATAGGCTTCACTGATTTTGATACTTCGTTTATTAGCGAAAAACTCCCTCTCTCCTCTCTCTTTTTTTTTTTTTTTTTTTTATTTAAACACTAGTTTCATCATCTCAAATTATTTTTTCTTAAAAACATCTATATCACTTGTCCAGGATACTTTCGACTTTCCCTCAAAAGAAAACACTTCCTGATTAATCCTTCCAATCTGACCATTGGCTGCTTCCATATGCCGATTTAAGAAACACTTGTATCGTTAGAATATCGCTGGAGTTATTTCGGATTTTCCTCCAATTGACTATAATATCCTTCACACTAGTTCTTACTTGAGTTATGTTTCCAAAGTACGTTCATCACAGTGAGGTGGAATTCATAACAGGGAAAATATTAACGCTATCTACACTACGCTGTCAACTATCAAAGAGTCTTATAGAATGATGTTTCATGGGAAACGCTAATGAAAATAGAATCGTCCAATCGTTGCTATGATCTTCACACATCACTGCATTTTTCATCAGTTCCTTCTCATATATCTTCCTCCTATGTATCATATTTTTTCAAATACTCACTCTTTCCCTGAAATTCCACATTGCAAAATCAAATCTGCAAATCTTTTTTAAACTTTAAGCCACATTTCTAAACCATCAATTGTGCAAAGCTTATTTGTCCCAAATTTTCATACTCTGCTTCTAAACTTGAAATCGCGATACGTTGCAAGCACTTACATTAAAATCAGCAGGTCTGCAGTTCTAGCTCTTTGAGTATGCCGAGACGAATCAAGCATACTTTCCTTACTTATACAGCATACTTTCATCCAGTTGAAAATCAAATAAAAGCAATGATTTTTCGAAAACCTCTGAGTTGTTGATTATTTTGACCAATGAGTTGAAGCCCCGTCTTTCATGAAAATAATTTTGTAATCTGAGATGTAGTTGAAAATTGATCATCGTGAGACTTGGGGAACGCAAATGGGGAAAATATTTCGAATACGTTTCAGCAAATCCAGTGTAACATCAAAGGCATATTAGACTACAGATTGTCCTGTATTAAAATGATCCTCTCTCATTCGCTATCTCTGGACAACTGTGTTTAATTTCGGTCTAGGTTTCGATCAATTAGAAGTATTTGTTCTATGCAATTCGTGATTCCTTTAATGTCTGCTAATCATGTTTGATCCGTTTTGATTTTCATGTTATAAACTAACTTTTTTGGCCGTTATTGTTGAGAATACTTATCTGAAGGTATGGTTTCGTTGACTATTAAGACCCTATGACGCAGGACCTCGTTTTTATTTGTGATTTCACTTCGCAAACGCACCATATATTTCGGACTAAGGAGGAATTTAGACTACACAATTCAAGATACACAATGCTGGCTTTTCATTTTTGTTGAGAGATTTTTCTACTATGGGTAGGCATCCTACTATTTTTTTAACATGAATTTGCTTCGTGTATTAATTGTGTTATACAAGTCATATACTCCTACGTATATCCGAAAGTCCTGCAGAATCTACTAAATTCGAAAAATTAAGGTTCCCATTGCTTGAGCCGAAATTTTGATCATATTGATAGTAAAGCCAATATCGAAATGCTGAACAAATTTAAGACCGATCCAATTTGCAACCAAGCTGGGTTTTCTATTTTATACAAAAAATGTCCTGAGAGTACTCAAACTTAAAACAGACGGGACCGAAGAATTATCACTCGGAAAACAAACAACAATATTCAGAGTAACTTTATAACTCCGTGTCTTCATATTATTCTTCGACGATCAACCAAAATCATTATATAAAGTAAGCCTCACCTTTTGACATGCCCTAAAGCCCTTCTTGCAATCAGTTTGCGAAATTCTTAATTAGTTCACCATCGCATTCGTTTGAATTTTCTTGAGGGAGATTTCCAATCTTGGAAGCAAGTAGCCAACGTTGGAAGAGTCTATTTTTCAGGGGCTCGCATGAAGCCGGACAAATTTGTTAAGTAATTCTTGTCAAAAATCTTTAACATCGAATTCGACGGTAATGACCTGAAAATCAGTCTAAAAAAATGAGAACTTATACAACTGCAACATGAGAGCTAATACAACTAATGGTAGCCGTAAAACTTATGCTGGGCTGTCAACTTTGATAGCATTTCACAGTGGTTCCTCGGACATTTCAATACGGCATTTTGAATACTGATCGACTCATCCAAAACAAACCGTACTAAGTTTTCTTCTACAATTTTTTTTCATAACAATAGTCAATTCTATTGAATTTTATTTTTAGTTTGTTATAGACCAATCCATTCTAGAGGAGAATGATTGACGAAGATGATACTTGGTCCAGTCAGTATTAATAGCAATGTCAGTATTTCTGCCCAAGCTCATTCCTGTTGGTCGTTATCCTTACTGGGTAATTTCTCCATCATGGAGTTAAAATTTGAAGGAGTTCATATAATCGGGCACCAATAAGTATTCTCGTGGTATTAGAAATTACAGCAGGATAAGCCGGTCTGTTGCCTAACCTTAATTCAAAAAAGAAAGCAAAACTCCACGTATAAATTCCGCGGTCCTCACTAGGAGTGATAGAATTGAAAGTGAAGTATTATTAATTGTTCTGGATCAGCAAGGCAAAGAACTTGCTGTCAACCAGATAGCACATATTGAGTCCGTGGTGAGGAGTAGAAAAATGTGGCACAATTTTTTTAGTCTTAGCCTGACTCAAGAGCATTCAAAAAGGTTGCATGACGTTCTACAATCAACAACGGAAAGAGTCAATGGCATTTGAGTGTTAGCGAAAGCATGTTCCATGTATCCGTGGACGCCACAAAACAAAAAAGCTTCTTGCCAAAAAGTCAAGTAAATTTTCAAAAATCTAGGAGTACACTCCCTTGCGAGAAGATTTTTTTTTATGTTTGACCCAAAGTCGATGTACCTACAACATCCAAAAACCATTCAAACACATGAGGATAAGCAATAAAGTGTGATTAGTCAAGTCATTCAGTCAACATAAAATCGTCTGTAAGGGTTTTAAGTTTGATCTGAGCTGCAACCATAAAGTAGTAATTCTATGCTACTACTCTATGGTTGCAGCTCATCTGCAATCATCAATCTGTAATTTAAAAAATTAAGTATCCGAATTATTGGCAGGTTTTAGCCTCAGGACCTGCAAATCACTTTTCAGTAGCAATGACAAACGGAAAACTACTTCTTAGTTACGATCTATAACGTTTCATTTTCTTAATTTCAATGTAAAAGCTTATTCTCAATCCAACGAGCTGAATCAAAGAAAAGAAATGAAGAGTAGAAATAAGTTTTGTCTAGAATAGGCGTCAAAAAACTTTTACCATTTTGTATCGAAAATGCACGTCCGAATGTGAGATTTGGAATTATTGAAAATATCTCCCTCGGAGATAAGTCAGTACAACAACAAAAATTATTGTTTTCAATTTTTTTGGTGGCCATAATCAAAAATGCCTCACTACAAAGTCAGTCTATGAGTTTCTTGTATCGATTGCAAACCTTTCTCATGGCTGAGTAGAAGCTGAAGCAGATGCATTTCTCTAGGATAAAGTGAATTATTTCATCTACTTCAGACACCCACCAATCATTCATTCAACCACAAGTTACCATTGATTCAAATGAGTATTTCAAACTAATTTTTTAGCCGGCTAACCTGCTCTGTGCAGCATACTTTGCTAGTGAACTAACCTATTTATATAGAATATCTTCGGATAAACTTTTCAAACCACTACATTCGACACGCTGATACGCAACTTTGTTGCCTAAAGTTATGGTGTGACCCTTCATGAAATCATGGGATCGTCTGATTTTGTCCCTTGGCTAAAACTCTTGTCATTCAAAATCATATTTTTCTGCGGCAATATGACGAAGAAGACTTATGCCCGAAATTTAGGACTCCCTACAGCAAGAGCCTTTTGTATTAACTTCTCAACAATTCGCCTGTCGACATTCGAACCCTGACTGAAATTGTTTGGCAAATTGATTCGACAGGACCTTTTCAATTATTTACAATCTAATGATATTATTGTTAAATTGGCAAAAAGACGTGACAAGAAAGCGTTCTGAGAAAATGAGTGGAAAACTCAACTGGTTTCGAACTGAAAAATCCGCATCATATGTCAGCGTCACAGCAATGCGCATCGGTTGACGCTACTAACTTTATTATTTTTCACTGCTTATTGAGTTTCTAGCAGCAATAAAAAAGCGTTGGTAGCTCCATGATCTTCTTAGGTAACCTAGGATCTAAGTTTACGACGGAGATCAGTTGTAGTCAATTTTTCAATTCAAGGTTATTAAAGAATTATTACTGTGTCCAAAGTCTTATTCTTCAAAACGCGCACTAACTTGACTTTCACATGTGTGAAGAAAAAAAACGAATATTTTAAAGACATTAAAAATAAACAGGTTCCTTTTTTCTATCAAACAATATTTTGCACAATTATACCAGCAATTCAAAGGTTATTGCAGATGTTCTACGAGATCAAACTATCAGAATGCGCTTGGAATTGTTTTCTAATCAAATCTCCGTTTTATTAATGTATTTCTTCTATTTAAGCCTGGTTAAAAACAAGATTTCAATGAAATGCCGCAAAGTGGCAGAAATTTTCGAACTTTCCTTCCGCATGTAAACTACTTTTCAGATTGTTTTTTTGACCCAGAATATCAGCAAAACATATTCATTGGTATTGCCTAAAATTTTTCCATTTGGAATAACTAGGCCAATTGCTTAAGTTCATGGTGAAGAATTGTCCGAATCCGGATATCATTCCTGTTTCAACCACAATAGTAAAACAATATCCATATTTCTGCAACGAAATCCTCGTAGAAACCAAAAGTTAAACTGACTCAAATGTAAACCATCCAGTAGTCATAACAAAAACAAATATTCTCTATTGACCTTAACATTATAAAGTCGGAAATGGATCCAAACACATTCCAAATTTTTTGACCAAAAGAAATTCGATTATCTAATCGATTTTATATCGCGCCGAAACTGTTATAAGGAAAATCCGTATATGCAACACCGCTAAATCGTCAAGGCCAATTGAATGGTTGGTCTTCATGGAAGCACGAGTGCATCGGAACAGCTTACTAAGAAAATTTATCCATGGAGCGATTCCAAATGAAGAAAAAATCATTTTGTATCTTTCTTATTATGCTTGCAATGATAAGAAGCAACGATAGGTACAGTAGGAAATGGATGCATCTTTGGTGTCCACACTCTACATGTGTTGGCTTGAACCGCACCATGCGTAGAAGTGGTAGTAGGTAGACAGTTTCAAGATTTGTCTGTTATGAAAGTAAAAACATGCAACCAACAGGTAGCATAATTAGGATCTGATTCAAGAAGTCTCCATTGCCATTGGACGTATGAAAAGACGCTGGACGAGACTAAGGTTAACGTATTTACTGCTTCGACTCGTACTTATACCAACTTGTTAGATTTGAAGAAATATGTTCACTAATTATCTAAGAAACCTCCAGAAAAAAATGAAGTAAGGAAATCATATTTATTGTGGAAATTAAATTATGGAAAAAGAAACGAATTTTTTCTTTCTACTAAGCGTAAACTGAGCTTATGAATATGACGCATGTAATTATTGAGTTGCTTTACCGAGCAATTTAATGAGCTATAATGCCTGCAATGACAGTCGTCCATAGTGGTCACGGTGTAAGGTTTCTTGTTTTGGTACATTGGCTTCGTCGAAAGAACATCAGTGGCTACACAATGCAAGAAGTAACACATTAATTTCGAGTAAACAATTCTCAATAACTTACTTTATGAGGATTGATTTTATTGAAAAGAGCTCCAGATATATGTTTCGATGTCAGTATGGTCCCTTCTTCAGTTTTTTGGCCACTGAAGTGGAAACCAGCAAAGTTGGTCCTGTACACATCATTCCAACAACTATTCTTTCGTTAACCTCACTTCACGGCGACAAACACTGTTGAAAGACTTTTCACACTTTCATGGCCTTCCGTGTCCGTTAAGCCTAGACTCATCCTTAAAATTTTTTTGTGAAATTTGACTTCTGATTGCTTTTAATTTTGAGGTCATAGTTAGGTTTGTATAACCCAGCAAGATTTATTTTCAAACGCGAACATTTTCCGGAAAAATTATGTGAAATTTCCTCATCGATAACTGTTTAACGCTGAGAATCTCACCTGTACTGTACTTTTTCCACCATAGCTACAATTTACAATTCACAATTTCTTTCAATTCAGTTTTCAAAAAATCGTTGTTTCTTTTCAACATAATCTCCATAAAGACTAAAATAGTCTCATATAGAAGCTCTAAAGCAGAAATGTTGTCTTCAAACCTCAAATGGCCAAATCCCTCAAAATGGGATTTAACCTCAAACTATTCGCCTTCGCGTTAATCCTCCTTCGTGTTAGTCCTTGATGTCTAAGCCTGATGAGTACACAGAATAGGTTGATTTTTCCTATCGCTGCCAGCGAGGTATTGGGCGACCGAAGTATTATATAGGGCGGATGTTTTTTGTTGTGGGAATGCAAGATTTTGTCTGCGTTATATTTGGTCATTTCGTGTTTACCCCATGCTTTAAATACTGCAACGTGCCTATATAATACTTCCGCGTGATAGTTTTCTCCCTCCAAGGCAATCAATATTGCCGATTGCTTTGGTATCTCCGCAATCTCTCTTGTCATAGCCATGTTTGTCGAGAAAGTAAATTTTTCCTCCCTCTGGGATCAAATTAACGCTGTTCTAGTCCATTGTTTTGTTTGATATTTCGTCTCCCGTCTTTTTTCGTTAACACAAGTTTCGTCTCTAGTTATAAATATTGAAAAAAATCTCATTGGATTTTGCTTGCACACTGCCAAAATCATAATGTAAAACGTCCTCTGATTCACTGTTTGTTCGAGTGTTAGCAAACGGGGTTTCCATGTAGCGCCAAGCATAATCACGCAATAATTCCATTCCATTCCACATTCCAATTCCACACAATAATTTCCATCACGCATAAATACTCATGTAAAATCTTCCACACATGTTTACCTAATACTCGTATCCTATAGGTCTCAGCTTTCTCGCGTTCTTTCAATCAATACTCCTGTATCTCGATTTGATAAGTCTTTTCAATCGATCTGGAAGTTTTGATCTCAAGGGGCTGACTGACACACCAGGGCACGTTTGTGTTCCAAGAACGTACCAAACACATACTTAAAAACAACTAACCTGGAATCTCGCCCCACTATTGTAGCACGTTCAGGCTGGAAACTTGTTACCCTTGTTTTCCAACCCTCATAGATGCATGAACAAGTTTTGATTGCTTATACTCGTATAATTAGCAATCATACTTTATCCGGGAGCAGCGTCTTTAAAAAAGCATAATTTTGCAGAAATCTAGCTATGAATCTTGACCCAAAAATGTGATATGTACCCAAATTTTGACGACTGCCTTGTCTTTCAAGACATAGAGTGAGTTACTTTGAATTGTGCTTATCAGCCGTATTTGCATTTATAAATTAAGTATTCGTTAAATAGTACCTATATTTTGTATCACTTCCCGAGTTATAGTCTATGAGCCAGGATTAGACTTATATTGGGTGGTGTATATTAGTAATACTACCTATCTGTATCAGCATGATGTCAAAACTAAATGTATCGATCTATTACAAGCATATTTTATTCCAAAACCAATTCGTTTGATGCAGCCTTCTTAAAAACTCTGAGCCCAAGGTGAACGTCTTTTGTATGTTTTATTGTGAGCGGAATTTCTCGCAGCCGCAGCAGAACATGATCCTTCACTGGATCCTTCACTGAACCGACGTTCCTGCGGATTAACCTCGTGAATTGTTTGATTTTGAACTTATAGTTTTAATCCCTCATAGGCAGTGTTTAAATGAGGCCGGATGGATAGTCTTTTTCCTTTTCTGTTTCAACATCTTTTATTACCCGGAAGTCTTGAGCCAGCATATACTAATGTCGCAGGAATGACGTTAGCAAAGGAATTGCAATTGGCCGGTTAATGTCTGTATCTCTCGCATCAGAAGCATCACATTAACTTTCAATTTAATGAGCAACAATACTTAAGTCTGCTGCGCCATCCACAGTTTCATTGTTTTTTGCTGAAGGAAGAATAAATTTAAAAAAATGCATTATGAATGAAATTCAAGTTTAAAGTTTCGGGCACTTTCTGAACAGCGAAATCCAAATAGGTATTATTCATATCAGAACGACGTATATCATAGAATTGAATCTGGCAGAGTTAAACATGCAATTTTCCAGCAAACAGTATTGCCTGTGCTTGATTTCAATGAATCCTATTTCAAAAAAGAGGTTTTTACACAATTAAGTTGCGGTAGAAAAAATATTCGACCTGAAATTTAATTGCACCCACTGCAAAATTAACTATCTGTATCTCATTATAATTTAAAAAATATAGCATTCACCTTCCATTCATCAAATTTTTGGATCGCTTATTGTCTGTCAAAATGACATATTGTTAAACTTAACTTATCTCTAAGACAATTCTGGGATATTAGCCTCGGTGTACTAAGCGACTAGTGTCGCAGAATACAACACAATGAAACTGGTAAATGGACAATATATAGCAAATTAACTTCCTTGTAAACAATTCTTGCGTAAAATGCCTAGAATGCCTAAACCTACTCAATACATTTGAAAATGGAACGATGAATGCTTCTTTGCAACTGAGACAAAACATCATAAGCAAAACAATTACCAATCCTTCTTTAGAATGAACTACATAAAATGATACTCTCTGATGAATGATTCAATTTTGAAGCAACATGTTCGACGTATTCAAAGATTACATCTCATTTGCCTATATATGCATACATATGATAAAGTTTCCTAGAAAACTTATTCAATTTCTGAGAAAATTTCAATTTCTCAAGAACAGCCTAATCGGAAGGTTTCGTATTGGGCCTGGTTTTATCACTAAAATAAAGAAAGAAAGGATCACTAAAATAAAGAAAGGATCATTCCAATCATGATTCATGTTTTAAAAATTTATTTTCAAACTGACTCAAACTGACAAAATGTCAACGGAGAAAAGCCGGTTTTTATGGTGTCTTCACATAAAGATTTTTCAGTGCTTCCTTTGGTTATGAAACGATTCTTCCAACGCCACTTGCATATCCACAAATGATTAATTTCGTTAAATTTAGAATAATCTGAAACAAACCTAGAACATAAGCAGAATTTTTTGTTGTTTTTTTTTATTGTTAATACTAAAAGTCAAGTCGACAATGATAAACACATGGCACCCAAATGAAACAGGAAGTAACTTCAGAACAAACAAGCGAAAAGACAGATAACTTGTGAACAAATCCAGCTCCATGATTTAACACTAGTTCAATGTTATCAAGGATAGATTCGAGTAGCAAATGGTTTGAAAAACAAGTTTGATGGTCTTTAGAGACAATATTCTAAAATCGAGAATCCAAGTTATTATAATATTGCTAACTTTAAGACAAGTTCATGTCTGATATTCTGGTGAAAAATTTCTTCGGCTAATTCATGAATATTTAACGTGATGAAAGGAATGTACGTTGTAACAGTTTCAATGCATTTGTACCTGCTGCAATTTAATGACTGACATTTCACCAGACTTCTTTTGGGATATGAAAATTATTGCAACTGAATATAATTGATGAAATACAAACCAGTGATAAGTAGTTAAAGATCATTATTATTGCAGACCCAAAATAAATAAAATTTATTGCCTTTGAGATATAATTGCCACCCAGTAACATAGTACACAATCAAACTCCTTTTTACTGAAAAGTCATAGATTAAAATTTGTGTTGTGGCAATTAGTGCTTAGACTGCCGAAGAGCAGCACGTAGAAAGAGAAGCAAACGCCTCACTTACCTAATAAAGCAGCCTCAAGTGTGATAGAGAGGGAGGGAGGGATCCCTTATGAGATGGGCATGATCCCTTTGATAGTGTTCCTGTTTCTTGGCTTTCTCAATGTTCTGACTACCACCTTAAGTTCGCTGACTTATATCCCTATAGACGAAAACTAAAAATGTAAAGGTAAAAGGGCATATCAACCCCGCGTAACCTATCTGTTATTTTGAATAAAATTAACCCGACAAAGATAAATAAAAAAAAACCAATTTCTCAATATTTTCTTTATATTTGACTTCTCAACTGGTCGGTGGGTTGAAACTTCCATCAAGTTTCAATAACGATCGCAGCATTTACACGTATAATACTTACTTCCACTACCCTTAAGGCTGTACCTTTGAAACAAATCATTAAAAATTTTACTACGTTTTCTTATTATACTTTACTACAGTTCCTCTGAATTGTGACCTGATACCTGAGAAGGTATCAAAACTGGACGCAAAAACTTAATTTGAATCAATCAACCTGCAAAACAGTAGTGAGACGGATAGCCAACCCCAATCAACTCCAAAGGGTTGTCAATGGTCAATGGAAAAGTCTCCAAACGTCTAACACATACCGATTCTGCAGTGGACAGAAGAAAAACGGGAAAACTTTCTTTTGGTTTATGCTTTTCTAGCTTACAAGTGCTTGAGATGTTGGGGTTGAATTCAAAGATCTGTGTACAACGGAATTGTTGGCACCTTTCCTTGACTGGTACTAGGTGACAAAATCAACCACTTGTTAAAACTGAGCCAGGGAACGAAAGACCAATACTAGCCTGTGTTTTATCCAAGAGTATACTCCGAGAAAAAATAATGAGAAGAAGAAAAGCGGGGAAAACTTTTATTTGTTGTATCATTATCTCGGATATAAGCGCTTCAGAAGTTTGAGATTGAAACTAAATACCTACCGATTGCGAAATCTGGAGTGCGAGGGGACAGAATGGACCATTTGTTAAAACTAAGGCATATTTTGGCAGCTAGAGGCCAAAACTAGCCCATGTTGCATACAAAAATTCACTCCGGGAAAAAGTAAGTCTACAGATCATTGTTGGATAGCTGCCCATCACAGAACTAGCAGTTTTGACGGATTCCTGCATTGTTACTGCAGTTACCTCTTAGTAAGAACTGAAGCAAATGTATGGAGCGCGAGCCCAGTGCATACCTTTAGAAATTGGCTGGAGCGTTCCAGTAAAAATTTGCAATTCTATGTCGAAAATGAATTTATACCTATTACCATACCCTACAAACTCATATCTAACATTAATTTTTTTAATTTAAAATTTCACTCACATAAATGAAAAATGTTATATGGTAATTTTTATTTCAAATTTCAGAAGAATAACGTTTTCGTTGTAATTGTGCGCATTTTCATTCAACTGAGTATACCTGACAATCACTTCAAGTTCAATTGCTAGCCAAATCAATAAATTTTAAAATGGAATTCGAAACAAACCAAACCACTGGATACTGGAACTACCTTTTCACTGAATTGGCAGGTAAAGTTTCATAACAACCAGCAGATTACACCCATTTTGTATTATTGGTCAATTATTCAGATCCTCGAACGAACGATTGGTTCCTGATTAAATCGCCTCTGCCTGCCGCAACAATTCTTGTTGTCTGGCTTTATTTCGTTACAACATGGGGTCCACGTTACATGGCAAACAGGAAGCCTTTCCAGCTTGAGAAAACACTCATCGCTTACAATTTGTTCCAAGTTTTGCTTAGTATTTACATTGTTTATGAGGTAATGCTTAAATTGAAGTTCACTTACTAGTTTATTTTATTTATAGCATACGGCAAGTATTGAAAAGTATTAGTCAAAAAATCAAACTCAAAAAATGCGCGTTTTTGATTCACTGATAATTTGACTATGTTTGAAATTGTCAGATTTTGTTTAGTAATTAAATTAATATTTGAATAGGGGCTCGATGCTGCTTGGCTTAACTACTACAGTTGGAGATGTCAGCCCGTTGATCCTTCGAATTCTCCACAAGCTCTACGAGTAAGAATCACCTGCATATCATTTTGAGCGTTTCATCAAACATGTTTTGTTTTTGTTATTTTAGGAGGCTCGAAGCGTTTACATCTATTTCCTCGCTAAAATTACTGAGCTCCTAGACACCGTATTCTTTGTGCTCCGCAAGAAGGATCGTCAAGTTACATTCCTTCACTTGTACCATCACACCGTCATGCCAATGATTTCATGGGGAACAACCAAATATTATCCAGGAGGACACGGCACCCTTATTGGTTTGATCAACTCTTTCGTTCACATCATTATGTACTCGTACTACTTGTTGGCCGCCATGGGCCCACAAGTTCAAAAATATTTGTGGTGGAAAAAGTACATCACCCAAATGCAAATGGTGACGATCCACACTACATTTCGCTGCGAAAGTTTGTACTTATTATATCTTCATTCCAGATCCAATTCTGCATTGCTTTCCTTCATTCTGCACAACTTTTGTACACCGATTGCGGCTACCCAAGATGGTCAGTTTGCTTCACTCTTCCCAACGCCATTTTCTTCTACATGTTGTTTGATGACTTCGCCAAGAAAACTTACAGGAAGCCACAGGACAAAAAAGTCATGCTCATATCAAATACAACCGAAGCGAACAACAACCAATCAATCAGCAACAACAACGATGGCGAGAAAAAGGACCTGTAGACCAGCGCAACGTCCAAAAATCACACAATTGTTAAGATAGACTTTCAGAAGAAAGAACCATCTCTCCGTGTCATCGCGCAAATATTAGAATCCTTGAGGAATTCTCTTCCAATGTGCATATAAGTCTTCCATCGCAATAGCCATCAATTTCAATAGTTTCAAATTTAAATTCAAGCGAGCTAAGTTAGCTTTTGAAAGTGTTCTTGTACATACGTAGATAGTGGTAATCTAGTAAATAATTCATTTGTAACGGATGATCAAATATGAAGTACGAGTATAGGCTGTAAGATGTTTTCATAAGAAAATTACATGCAGTATAATTATAATGATATAATTCCGGTTGCTCTAACCATTCAAGCAATTGGAATGTAGTGATGAATGTATTCGATTAAGTAGGTGACAAATAGGTTCTAGAATGTATTATAGTTTACGCGTTTCGACGAAAAGTTCAATCAAAATCTGTCGACAGATTTTCAATTAAACTGAATAGAATTGTGAACGGGAAAAGTTAGTGAGTCAATTATATAGTTAAGTTGATTAATTTTAAATGACAAATAAAAAATGCAGATTGCAACATTTTATATTAAATGCTGATGTTTTATTTTTTTAGTTTTAAAATTAGTTTAAGTGCAATTCTTTGCTTGTCCAAAGAGAATTTGAATAGAGTTCAGTAGAATAACATGAAATCCAACTTTGTAGCTCGTTGCGTTTGGATACCTCGTACTGCTTGGATAACGTCGGTAACTAGCACCGATCCGACTCAGGTGTGAAATAGTAGACTGAGCTTGTACTGTTTTCCTTTTCCATCCCTGAAATAGAGTTGTTTTATTACAACACTGCCATTATAAACACAGAATTAACACGTTCATACAATTCTGTAATAAGAGAGCGCGTAGTCCTATGTTCTTACGATAGAGACTTCTATACTGTAAGCTTATTCGTTATTGGAATCTTTAGTTGCATAAAGACCAGTGCCTGCTTTTAACACCCCCTCTATATTTTAGTTTAAAGCAATCCACCTTAGAAATATAAGGATAGTACCTAGTTCCGAAGTTGCTATGTCGTTTGATTCCACCCGAGCATTTTCAAGTGCCCTGAAATCGGATTGAGACAATCTGGAAAAAATCTGCCTCATTTTCTCCTTCTCGTTGTGGCTCGCCACGTGTCAACTGTTTGGCTACAAGTCAATGGGCATGCAAATAAAAAAAGGTGAGAACTGTGGTGAATGTCACTAGGGTCCTTGCTCTATTTCTGTTCTTCCCTAAGTTTATTAGGTTCACCTTTTTTATATAATAGGAGAACCTATCTGGCAGTCATTTCTGTCATTCCAAGCCCAGTCTACCTCCTTCCAGAAAGTTTTTTCCAACTTCCTTTTCATTGTTGCCACTAACACTTCGATTGGGTCCGCATCAACTGCATTTCGATCGGCTGAAGTTGATGTTGCTAGGCCATCTACTGTTCAACTTTTCTTGAACACCACAGTGTCTTAGGACTCACTTCAATGTTACTGCCTTTTGATTTGCTGCAATTTCGTGTGCTTAACTACAGGGCAGCGTTAGGTAGAGAGTTATGCGATTAAGGAGGTGCTGTTTGCCATTACGGACACGCTACACTATTTCCACGAATACCTGTCCCACAAATATTTCTGACTGCAAAACCTTGGTATGGCTCTGCAGCCTGTTACTTCGGCTACAGATTAGGAAATAGATTGAACTCCTACAGGGTAGACTAGCTAAAGCTATCACCATTTTCTTTTGATCAGGTAGAAGAAAGACGTTTCTTTGTAAGATCCGTGTTTTTTCCGCGCTAACAATACTAAATCGCTCACTCAAAATACATGGGTTAACTTAAAAAAAACATATTACCAAATGCGAAAAATACCACAAAAGACCTTAATCCACAGATGGTTTTGACAGTACATAAGGTCAATATCGACAGATTCAAAATTACTACAGCAAAGTGATTTGAAATCAGTTTTGTCGCAAGTAAAATATGAAATCAAATCAATCAAAATATGAGATTTTTCTTTTGGTTTTCTTTACCTGTTGAGTTCATTTTTTCTTATAATTTTGTCTGACTTGTTGTTTTCAGGAATGTTTGAATGAATGGCCAATTTTTAGGTTTTAGGTAGTATTTCCTATCTTTGGATTCTTCATCTTTGGTATTTTTCGAAAGCTTTTCGAAAGCTTTTGAAAGCAATTTCAGATCAAAGAAATTAAGTAGACGTTGTTGTGGATGACTCCATAACAAGCAATATAGGTAGCTTTTTAAACTATTTCGACGAATACGAATCGCAGATTGACCCAAATACTATGGTTTTTAGGAGGAGACGAGGAAAGTCAAGTGTTCCCACTGTCTTTACAAAAGTTCATTTTATTACCGCCGGCAAGCCCCATACTTTCGATAATTTCTTAAAATTCTAAAGGAAAAATGTGAACGATCCGTTCTGCATGCATCCGTTCCCATCTATAACATAAAAATTTCGATAACCAATCCGTGGAAATACAAGTATGCCAATTTTAGTATTTCCATTCACTGTAAAGGCGAGCTCACAAAACGAGCTGCAAATGGCTGCTGGATCGCGTCCTCAAAAACAAAAAAGGATGTCTCTGGGGACCTAAGCAACAATACACAAATTTATTTGTATTGGTAGTATTAGTATTTTTAGTAGCAGTGTTTTTGTTAGTATTTTCTCATTCCATTCTCAATATTTCGTTTTATCCCGAATCGATCTCAAAAATCTCAAAGCGCTTGATTAAAAATTCATTACAAGTAACTAAATCTCGCTTGCTTTATCTCTTTCTTCGAGTTGCCTCTAATAGTGTTAACGCTGTTTTGTGATTAAGCTATACCTCAGTTGAGATACCAACTCATGTTCAGTAGGCTCTAGATACGGTCGATGTCCACATTGTTATGTAAGGCTAGGTCAGGGTTAAACCATGGGCCGATCACCGGATCTGGTTTTATTTTATGTCGATGACCAGATCGGGCTTATCAAAATGCGGCGCTGGATCATTTCATGTTGTTTTGCACTACTTTTTTGCATGGGAGTCCTAGCAACCACGCTGCCGTACTCATTGCATTCTACCTTCTCTCTGTTCGCATTTATGCATTTATGTTCTTGATTTTGCAGTGATCTATGTAAATAGCAATTTGCCTGCCGTGTGTGCATTAATATGGAGACATCACATTATTCATGTTCTGCAATAGTCTTGGTTTCAACAAACTGTGCTTGGTTTTATTCCTGTTTTTGAATTTAATATATTATATAATAGTATTCTAAAAAATTAAATATAACATGCAATACAATGACATCTGAGTATCCTGTGCTTATACTCAGGCTGTCTTATCGTATGAGACACTCGTTTACAACGTCGTGGAACCTGTCAAAGCTGGCTACTGAGATAGCTAATCTGATTGGTTGTAACAGTAAATTGGTTTCCAGATAGGAGTAAAGTAGTAGCCTGTCATTGTAAAAACGCTGTTTCAAAGGCTCCAAATGTCATCCTACTTCGGTTATGAATTAGAAAATATTTGATAAGCCTTCGAGCTTTCTCAGACAAATTGCTTACAAGATAAATCATTTTCAGGGCTGGAGCAATGGAACTATAGTGAATTGGTCGTTCAACTAAAGGAAGTGATTCGAATCAGACAATCGCCATCAAATACCGCCAAGATAACATTTGGGAGCGTTGCATCCTTTGGTTGATTAAGTGCAGATTTCTGGCGTTCAAATGACTGCTTGATGGTTCATAGAATTCAAATATTTTATCCTGAATGAACACTACGCTTGAAACTTTCATAGAATGTGCATATGATGTACGAATTTTTGCAATTTTTTCGTCTTTTTTAATATTCCTACCTATAATTAGTAGAGTTTGACACGTTGTCTTATCTCCAATTCCATCAATTGTTTGAATTAAACACAAGTCCAACATCTTATCTATCATCGTCTTATCATCGTCATCGGCACCTTTTTGCGTCTTATTACGTCGTGCTACCTACGCATTTAAATTTTCCCTGAGTCCTTCCATATGCTTTCTAGCAATGCCCCCAATCCTCAATCCCAGAAGTTGTCTTTTCAATATAAGCAAGGATTTACTGAAAATACAACCTCTGAATTTCGTGTGTATGAAATCGTATAATAAGACCTCCCGAAAAGTCTGGGGCTGATGTCCATGTTGGGATTGTTCTTTACTTTCTTTAGATAGATATAAATGCTGTATTATACAGCTATACTGCATTTATATCTGCTACGTTAATCAGGCTGTAGAATGTGTCACGGGATAAGTGGTTGTTGGTGGAGCAACATATGTTTTGCACATATGTAGTCCATAATATTTTCAGTTTTTCCAGTCTTTTCACTTTAGCATTGATTCTTCGATTTAATAATTGTTTTCTACTAATTCAATATATAAGCCCAGATCGACGGTTGAAACGAAAACCGACACATCCTTTTTTATACTCAGGACTATTACTGACTTAAAGATAAATAAGTAAAGTTTTGAAGTAATAAATTCTCCTCCGTTGAAAATCTCGTTAGAGGAGAATATTATGGAAGTAAAATTTTGATAATTCCTTATCATAGTTCGAATGATCAAAGTAACTAGTCCTTCTTTTTGTTATTTTGTTATGTTTTCAACGAACGTAAATAACAACAGGCAGTTTTAAACAAGCAGTCTAGGCTGGGAACCTGTAGAAAATTTTAAATAATTTGAGAACATAAAATATTGTCTATTGCTCCCACGTGTCCTTCTGATTCAAGTATTAATTGTGTGTCCATCGATTTTTCTATTTTCCAACGCATAATGCTGTTAGTACCATCTGAATTGCGTATGCTCAAAATTTTCGGCCCAATAAATCGTGTGGGGTCAATGCTTATGTGCATGCGTAGTTTAACATTGACCGTAGCATTGATCTTACATCAATCCAACCTTGACTTTTACCAATTCGATTCATACTCAACCAACGTATTGTTGTAAAATATAAGTAGCATCTAAAAAATCTTAATTGATCTTTTAACTTTCAAATTTATGAATTCAAGGGCTCGGTTTCAGTGTTTCTTTTCGCTTTTTCTTTTGGTTGAAGAAATTAGGTGAATGCCTCGCATGCTCCTTCCGTATCACACCACTGTATTCCAGGTAGAATTCTTGTTTCCATAGTTTTAGGTAAACTATTGGACAATATTTTGGAATTTTCACGCTGAAAATGGAAATTTAATAATTTTATCATTGGCTTAGGCTGTAACGAAATAAATCAAAAATGTTGGCTTAGATTTGTAATTAATGTTGTCAAATTTAGATAGTTACATCATGATCGACCATGTTCTTATCATATGATACAAAATTTGAAGTTGGCTTGTGTCTTATATGCTCGTGTATCGTATTAATTGCCGAATTTCATAAAATATTGCATAAATTCAATGAAAACATACCAAAATATTGTGAAAAGCGAGAAAAGAGTGAAAAAATTGCCAAATTACATTTGTGCCACACGGGTTTGAAAGGCAATTGGTCAGTAAACTACTAATAGTAAACTATGGGTTCCGCCCATATGTAAGTCTATAAGAACTGTCTTACCAAAAGTTACCACGTCACTGCAAAATCAGGGAAAGCCTGATCTATTACTTGAACTCAATTATCAAAACCGAAAATCATGTTTGCAGCGCATCATCTCTTTCAATCTTGGAAAGAAAAAATACAAACAAAATGTTGTCGTTCAATGTGGCCATTGACGCAAATATTCATGCCCGTCTCAAAGTTGACCAAAGGATGAAATTTACGTCCGCATGTTTCCACCTTATCTATGTTTTAAGAAGCATAATGACGTATCCCCACCTGACGAAAGAGATGATTTAATAATTAGGGATACTGCCTGTTTCGCTTTAGACTTTAGCAATTTTATTTTTTATAATAAATTTTTTATAATATGCAATTTAGCAACACCACACATTTCAGATACCCAACGTAACTTTCCTTTCAGAAAAGAGCCTTCAAGTCATTTGAAATGTCCCCCGCCACCACAAACTATACATCCCACTTCCTTTTTTCAGGCCATTTATGACCTAAGTATACCGACTGAATACCACTATACCCCTTTGACTGATGGTTTCTTTTTTAAGTGTTAATTTGCCACAGGGTCACAGAAATGCTTCCTGCAGTGGCAAGAGGACTGGATGGTAGAAAAGAGATAGACCTACTTGGGAAGAGCCCTACGTGGGAAGAGCCCTACTTGGGCTCTATCAACTATTTTTCACTGTCAGAACGATATTGCTGCAGAGCGCGCTGATGTGTATCAGTGGAATTTCTTCCTATTATTTAGCCTAATTAAAAATTTAAAGAAGAGAAAAAATAATTTAAAAAAGACTTAAAAAATCAGCTTAAGTAACTACCATTCAACGAGTATCATATTAACTAGCAGCACATAGCAGCAATGTATATGAGCAGCAACAGCTGCGTTCTAAACCTACCAGTATGAAAGTTGAACATCTTCAGTTTAAACTGGCACCTCATTGCAAAGAATTGAGGGCATCAGTTGCTGGTATCTATCTCATGTCTGATGTAAATCGAAATATGCATTATAAATAATATAATATATTTAACTCATGCCAACACTTTGAAGTTGAGATGGCTCTAAACAAGAAGTCAAGAAAGTCATTTTGACGTGCTGTCAGGACTGTCTGAACATGATGTGCCATGTGATTTCATTTGTGAGCGATTTTAAAAATTAATTTTCGATTGAAACTGATCTAGATTTTCGTTGAAGAGATTAGAACGCTCCTTCATCCATCTACTGTAAGCTTAAAATATTCGGTTAACGTTGTATACGCCTTCTATACAAACGATATAAGCAGAAGGATAGCGCTGAACCTCTAGAGATAGTATATAGGGGTGCCGTCGACGCTCAGTGCTCCCTATAATAACATTCAGATTTGCAGGAAAATTTAAGTCTTAATATTGCATCGATAATAAGTTAAAATTTTGGATGGTGGAAATTTTGACACCAGAATTTGCGAATGACAAATCAATCTTCACTACCAGGTATCTCAGAAACTTCTTTTAACGGAGCCAACTTTTATTTGAATGCTAGACTATTCACAATATCGCTTTTCTAGCCACGTTAACTCGGTCTTTGAAGTCGCCAATTGAAGACGTTTTTCAATCATCTATTGGTTCAACATGACTTCACTGCTATGGTTAACTCTAAGATATTTGGATTAGATTGATCCGGCGATGATTATCATTGAGCCATTACTAGTCTAATCAACCAAGGAAAGAATCATCGGCGTCTACAAAACTAGGCTTACCTCTCAATATAAAATGGACATCAAAATAACGAAGAAACTAGGCTTGGGGATATACACATGGACGGGTGAGAGAGCCACAACCTCTTGCAGCCTTCTCTCCGGCTATCAGGCTGAAGATAAGCCGCCAGGGCATTTTTCAGTGGCGGAATACTTAACCGCTAAATCAGACCATCGAAATAAGCATGTTCGTGTGCAGGCGAAAAGTGTGACGGACTCCGCCTCAAAAACTATATTAACTTACGCAGAGCTCTGGGAAGACAACAGGTGAGCAAACTTCCATTAAGCGCTTTGCTCAAGGCGATGGATCAAAAAATACAAGAAGCGCAGTGGAAGCGTTCGTGACTGAAAGCAATGACTTCAAGTGTCACTCCCCGCGGACTGAATACTATTTATATTATGGAACCTAGAGACCGTGAGTTCTGCCTTGCCCTGTAGAAAACTTTGTTGAGTCAAAGAAGTCTATCGAGTCCAAGAAGACGATAAAATATCTCGACTTGATTATTGATTCATAAACCTACTTCGATGGAATTCAAACGTCGGTGGTTAAAACCGTAGCTGGAGTAAAGGCACTCAGGCTGTCGCGTGGCAGGCTGTCGCGCTAAGGAGATACCTACTGAAGAGAGCAATGAAGTCGGAAATGCTCCGAAATGGCTCCGAATATTGGGTTGGAGCTCTTAGTAAGGAGTCATATCGAAAGCGACTGATGCATGTGCACGAATTATATGCTCTGCAGATGTCATCTGCATACCGTGCTTTTCAGTGCCAGCAGAGTTGATGGGCCTGTTGGATTCCTTGATAAAGAATGAAGAAGGATATGGCTGTGTAGGAGAAAGCAGGATTAGGGGCTCCCTCACGAGGATAACAACGAAGAAGATTCGCTTGGCGGCAGCAAGAGTGGACTAATGAAATGCGAGGTAGTTGGACTGTTTGGACCTGGAAATTAGATCATTTCCACGAAGTATTATTCCTACTGGGGAAAAGAATCTCTTCTACACGAAGGTCACGCTAGGTGAGATTTGAGAGGCATAGTCCGAAGTAATGTGACAAACAGTTCCAAACTAGATTCTCGATGTTATAAGCCACTGGAAGTCCGACACTCAGGCCATGAATAGCCTCCATCTCCTTCGTGTACACTGGGAGATCAACGCGTTTTTTGCTAAAGCACGTTCCTCAATTTAAGGGACAAACCTTAAACTAACGTCCCAATAGACAGAAAATAAACGAGAATCTAGTGGGTATCAATTCGAGATCAGATTTCACTGTGAGCGTTTGTCAGAAGTTTCACCATAGTGTCACTAGCAAAAGTAATAAGGAACATTAAAACAAACAGCTGAAAGGAGATAGTCTTAGCATAGAATTTCGGGAATGAGCGCAAGCAAGTTAGAAAATAACGAGGGCCGGACAACTTTTCAAAAAGAACAAAAAAGTCGTGAGAACTTTTGTGAGGTCTTCGGAAGGTTGACCTCAACCAATAAATAAGCATTCAAGTAAAAAAGCGACCTGTAAACGGACTTCTTCCTACCATATTTTCTACATACTTTTTCCTGACTCACAATGGCATCCAACGAATTAAGCAACAGGTCTTGAACACCAGATCGTTAGGAAACTAGGACGTGCTGTTGCCTTTTCAAAGCAAACAGTATGAAACATTATTTATAAGGCATTTTCGTACTTAAAACTATTCTTCTACTTCAGCCTACTTATCTATACTTTTGACGTAATCAACAAAATTAAAAATTCATTCTAATTAAAAGAACAAAATACAAATGCAATTGAGTGCGGGGTTGAGATTGTGCCTTCTCAGTTTCCTCTATTACTCAAAAGCTTTGAATAATTAACATTGCAATAAAATCCCTTGAAAATTTATCTCGAATAGTCCTGCAATGAAAAAATTGAGTCCACAAACGATCTTGCTCCAAATATTTCACCGGACAACAACATTTCGGTTGTATGAACTGGGCCTTTTATGGTTATCGATATGGTTGGTTTGGTATAAACATTCTAGATGCAAAATCCTGAAGAAGAAAAAACACTATTTCCCATTAATATATTTGTCATTTTATTTTCCGGAATACAAAATGATTTCAATGTAATTCATTGCGTCTCGTCTTATGGACGTAGCACTTATATTTCATATTATGGTACAGGTCTCTTACTATAACTAACACCACAACATTTTATTTACGTTTAACTACTAGATAGTAATAATTTGTTTTTAGACAAAAATAAAAGCAAATTATTACATTTGAACTTTGTTAGTCCTAAATAACAACCACATGGTTTGGTGGAACTTTATATCATTCGTCAGATCTCTTAATATATTTGTTACAAGTACTTTCCTTTTCATCAGGCTAATGAACAATGTCGGAAAGTCTATTAACAATACGTGAAATTGCATTTGTTCTCTAATATCAATAAGTCTACACAGTCTAAGCACATTAACACAATCATGAAATATCACATAACACAAATAATAACATTCATTCATGGCATACACGCGAACACATTTTCCTATACCCTATGACTAACAACAATAATAATTCTCGTTACATTCGATCTGCGTGAAAGGGTTTTGTCTTTTCTTATCCTCGAACGGTTCAACGCTGGTTTACTCCTGTTTTATACTCTTGTCATTTGCATTCACGCTTGAGTTTGGATTGTTATTCGAATCAGCTTGGGCTATCAGACGTTTCATTTCATCTCCTTCAGCCAAAAGGCTTCGGCTAACTTGCAGGACCTTCTCCTTGTTCTTTTTGCTGTACGCTTGACGATAGAAGTTACCGAAAAGGTATAGGAAAATAACGCAGTTGCCCACGAAGAAGAATGTTAAAGATCTGGGCAGCTTGCAGTCCATGGCAACGATTGTGATAAGGTAGAACAACATCAAACAGAATTGGATCAATTGAACCCAGGTCATGTACTTCTTCCACCACAAGTACTTTTGGTATTTGGGTCCCATGGCGGCCACCATATAGTAGAAGTACATAATAATGTGGACAAATGAATTCAGAAGACCAATAACGATACCTTGTTCACCTGAAATTAAGTTTGCATTTAGTGAGATTGTAATTTTTTTGTCTGGACAATTTCATACCTGGAAGATATTTCAAATATCCCCAAGAGAAGAGAGCTGTGACTGTATGATGATAGACATGAAGGAATGTAACCTGTCCTTGTTTCTTTCGCAACACAAAGAACACGGTGTCCAAAAGGTCTACGATTTTCGAGAAGAAGTACCACCACGCTCCAATCCAGACATCCAATGTGAAGGAGCGATCGGTTTCTGTTGATGCACTTTTGCATGTGTTGTTAAAAATTAACGAGAACGAGTTTTCCGCTTTGAAAGCCTTAAAAATAGTAACGAAAGTAAATCACTTTGAAAATAAGACAAATCCTTAATCTAATAATTAATAATTGTTGAAAACAAAAGGAGCGTAGCCAAGAAACGAAACTAAATCTTCCAATACTTATTGTGACAAAAATTGAATAACCGAAACAAAGAATGTTCCAAATTAAACCCAACTTTCAACTTACCCTTGAACACATCCATGTAGAGAATATCACTTGGTAGGCGTTGTAAACTATCATTAATTTCTGCAAATCATATGGTTTTCTATTTGTCATAAATTGAGGGCCAATCTTCAATACAAATAACAAGTAGACGCCTAGAATTGTTAGCAGTGGACCCGGGGCTCTCATTAAGAACCAACTATCAACTTCTGGGTCTGCAAGTCAAACAAATATTAATTATTTGGAAAACAGAAATCAGTCAAGTAAGAAATCTTACCAATTCCAACTTTCAATTCATCATATTTCGCTCGTATTAGATCAACCATTGACGCCGACATCTTGGATTTCTGAAATGAATAATAAATTTAATCAAAATCAAAGCAAATCTAGAAGCTCTTCCGTTACTATAATTCGGTTCTCTAGCCAATGACATAAATGCATATAAACTATCTCTGCAATCTGCAACTGATTGCACATTCAAACCAACAGGCCTCATTTCCACCATTTTCGACTCATCGTGGAAAATTCAAGAGCATCTGTGTGTCATTGACTTCCAAGGTTTTCTTCTTCAATGTTACCGGAATTTCTCATATTATTCACGTTTTTCGACACATGCGTGTGCTTCGGGGAAAAATATGACCACATTTTCAGCAGACACTTTCACTACATTAAAGTTGAGGACATCCACGCACGTGAATGCATGCACATTAACATAACCTTTTTTTGTCTTGTACACAGTACGTAAACGATGTCCTCCATGTCAAAAGCAAAGTTGCCCCTCAATTGTGACTAATACATACTTGATCACTTTCTTGATGAAAATTTTTAGAAAATTGTCAAATCTTCTATTATGGGTAATTTTCAGTAATCATTATTTTGTTTCTAACAAGCTCATGTACATATGCACTAAAATAATTACCAGTACCCAAACGACAAAGGTGGAACTTTCTCAAAAGGTATTGTGTGTTGAAATGAGGGCACCAACGAGTGAGGAAACTATTTATCGCTAATTTATTTTATTCTAAAGTACCGCTAGCCAAAGTGGTAATAAAATTGAAAGACAACGATATTCATCTCATTAGGAAATAGCAGCAACAGTTTACAAATGTTGACCTTTCGTGCACTTTTTTCAATGAAATTTCTATATAGGCGGAAAATATTGGCCTGAAGGCAAAATACTTCGTTGTATCGGAAATATTTTCTATTTCACAACTAATTATGAAACAAATGTAAACATTAACCAACATGAACTATGGAAAATGTGTAAATTACAGTGAAAATCGTCAGTACCCAACTCATTTAAAACTTTTACACGTTCTGCTGAACAGATAAAATTATTTGTTAAGGAAATATTTGAATAATAAGTCACATGCACATTATCTGCATAAAGCTATCCATCACATTGAACAGTAACTTCAACAAAGCATCGAGTTCGTCATAAAAACACCAAAATGTCATTAGTTTGACCAAGAATTTATTATCTATGCAAGTATCGGTGAAGAGATGCGTTTAGATGAAAACCTTCACCCAGAAAACAGCTATATAATTGTTCGCATGAACTAAACAATTTTTCATACGTGTAGCCATTGAAAGAGTGTTAACAATTGTTCAGAAGCTAAGAATAAAGATACATCAAGTACCAGTTGGTATGTTACTAGCCATCAAATGTTGATGAGATAAAAAGTGTTAGAGGTTTGAGGTTTTTTTGTTTTGAATTTTCTAAACTCAATCCGCATCAGTAGATAGATGATAGTGGAAAATGATTGTTTCATTCTAGTGAATAGAAAATGTCAAGTTTGTGGGAGAAGTCTAATCATTTTATAATTCTACTCAAAATAGAAAATTATGGATTGAAACTGCATACCTTCTAATCATACTAATATGTTTATCACATGCTTACGTTTACCTATCCTAACATTATATCACATATTGTAATATGTACAATATTTATATTTAGACCGTCTTTACAATTCAAAGTTACTGACTTAAATCTTTTATTTTCACAAACCATTTTTTCGATGAAGTTCAAGGGGCTCAAAAATCAGCCACATTGTCTGAAGGACTACTTCTATAAGCAATTAGTGTTTTACCCGACAATCAGGTGTTTAAATGACTTAATTCGAAGACAAGCTTTAAAAGAGAAACTTAATTTGTTCAAAAGTATTTACGAAAGTATAAAACATAGCAAACGGGGACATCCTGAAATGAATTTGTCTAGAGCCATTTGTGAAAAACTGATTGTAAAACTGCTGGATTAGCTGCAACTAGTCCTCGCAAAGGAAGGAAGCCAATCTTTAATGCACATTTAAATCTGCACATGCAAACTTTATGTGCTTTATTTTCATTTGCTTCATACAAATGTAAATGTACTAATATATTTATAAAATTAATGGCTACGAGTGACTGTTCAGAACGGACTTTTTAATTTTTCGGTGCATTTTACTCGTGAATGCTTGCCGACAAATAAAAACTACACACTTCCATAGTTTGATCCTTGTTTTTAATCCTCGTACCTTCGACATACATGGGATTATTTTCTGTTACCTTGGTTTGCACACATATGACGAGAGAAAACAGCTAAAGTAACAAAAAACAAACTTTGCACAATTTTTCTAAAGTGTTATCTGAAATCATTCCTAATTGCAGATGAAATAAATAAAATCTTTTAAAAACTCAGCAATTACTTACAAATATACATTTTAACCGAAGGAACTTTGTTCTCAAATTTTTCGAGGTAGTATTGAAATTTCTTTTTGCTTGTTAACATATTTGAAATGAGGTACAGTTATGCGATTAAGATATTAGGTAGCATGAAACTTTGCTCCAAAATTATCATTTACGGTTTCCCAGCAGCATTGATATCAACAGATAAAAAATTTGTGACATCCTATGACAACTACAAAATCGTACCAATAAAAGATATAATTGAATATAAAACTCAATTTTTTCGTAATGCAAAAATTCGATCGTTCAAAACAGAATTCAAGTTACTGGCTTAAGTCTTTTGTTCTAATTCATTGTCACAATGAACGATTCAAATTACTGGCTTAAGTCTTTTGTTCGGATTTTTTTAAAAATATTATTTTCTAAATAAAATCAATAAAATCAACTATCTTACACCGGTACATAGTTTGTAAGATTAAATACTTTTCTTGATTTTCAAATGATCTATTTCCCATGAGAAATTGATTTTGTTTTGATGGAACCTTTATTACGTTTTTCGAGTTAGTTAAATTTTGGTTGCAACTTAACGAAAAAAATTCGGGTTACTGTCTTAAATCTTTTGATTTTCAATTGTAACAACATAAAGATTTGAACCTTGCTTCATGGTTTCATTCCACGGAATCTGTCATATCTGTTTAGAGTTCAATATACTCCTATCTCAGTATTTAATCTGCTCAATATGCATGGATAAAAAAAGAAACATTATTTTTCTGTCCGCAAACAATCAATTGATGATTACATCAAGTCATAACAATTAATCATTCTTACTACTACTTGTAATTGCACTCGAAGCATTCACATTTACTTGTAACAATTGAACGAAAGTGCTACATCTATATCCATTTGTTGAATGAAAAGAATCAATTATGTCTATAATCATTTTGCTTCTACAACTCTTTGGAGACATTTACATTTTTTATTATATTTAATGAGGACTCAATGAACTATCGATAATCTTACGTGCTTCGGGTAGCTCAACAGTCAATAAACTATTCACCATGTATGAATATTTGTTTCTTTTTGTTGTTTATTGAAATAAAAAATGGCATACCGTTTAACATACGTTTTATACACTTTTGTCGAGAACAAAAGACTTCTTGACGATATCGTTATAGTCCAAGCTTGTGGATCAATTCAGTAGCTTGAATTTAATATTCAAGTCACGTACGAATGATTGAATCACATACGTCAAAGCAAGTGGTTGGAGAATTTCATAGAATGAATAATCCTTTGGATATGTTTGAGCTTGTTGAGTAAGTTGGGAATTGAAAAGTTTTTGACAATGCAACGAGTTGTACGTATAAAAATTTTTCGTTGCATTTCTTAAATAAAATGTGGAAATTATTCTTATGTTTCGTACGCGACAACATTCGTTTGATGCTTGAGAAACGTGTCGTTCACAAACTCTTATGACATCCAGAACATATACTGCTAACTTTTCCAGTTCAATTTTATCTACATGCTGGCAATCCAATAATTTTCTCAACCGCTTGAGACGAGAATATGCGTTAAATAGCCGTCGTTCTCCCTGACCTCAATTACCGCCTCAATATTTATTCATTACGTTCTATAGCAAAAGAGTTGCCTTTCTACTCAAATAATCCTTAAGAGATTCATCAGATACAATATCTGGACAAATTAGAAATTACATGCATTTAAACAAAAGGAAAATTAATGCAAGAATCAAACATTGCATCTCATTACACTAAAGTATTGATATCTAATAAATCGAGCTAGCAAATAATTTTTTCGGAAATGACTGAACAACGATTGATGGCTTTTCAATTTAAATCTAGGAAACTGAATGATTCTCGACTTGTAAAGATCAAACTGTGCACTTTTATGCTATTTTTATCAATATTCAATGCCCGATCTACATGTTATGTAAATAATTATCGAATATTATTCGAAGAACTCTCTTCAAATAAATTCAAGAAAAATGCTGATTAACTAGATTCAACATCATGGAAGCAAACTCCGGAAATATTTTTACTAATTTCTTTGTCAGTATCAAGGTGAGAAACTTGTTAAAAAGAACTATCTATCCCTTGAACTGACATATTTTTGTCTAGTAGCTTAAGCATGTACACTCCCATTATAATTTTTTTAAAGGAGATGCCAAATGCTAATAAATCAATGCACCAAAATAGACTAACTCAGAACTCTCGCAGACTTAATAGAACCCGAATTGAAATTCCAGAAGTGTACTCTTTCAACGTACACGTCAATGTGTCTGGTGACTTAACATACATAATTCAATACACGGGTCCTAAATATGGGCTGAAGCAGTTTTCATGATAGATCTTTCTTTCGCATTGATGGCATCCCTGTTCCATGATAAATCATTCAGCACTTCAACCATTTAATCACTAATTTTATTTCATCTTAAATAAATTCTTATCTTCGGTTCTATCGCTCCAGAGACCTACAGTACGTATGTGTAACTTAGAATTGAATGAAGGTTAAAGTAAAAATCATATATCCCGAACTAGCATAAGGACTAAGACCAATTGCATGTAACTAAATCACATTCACTACCATTGACATTGACACAATCTTCATCTAATGCAATTCTTACAATAAATTTACCTTCTAGGTATCACTAAACGGTCTTCTAAATGTTAAATTTCCGGTGACCAATGAACACAACTTCTTCACTTCTGCACACCTTTCAGACAAGTGTGCATGAACTTTACCGGGTAAACTGATCGCGCCAAGACACTGCTGAGACTGATCTGCCTCCAATCTGTGTCTAATGTATATATAAAACGCTACCAAGTTTGGTGGCCATCAGTTTTTCCATCGATCAGGCAGTGGTAAAGGTAGTTTATCATTTTTTTTTTGTTTTGTTTTTGGGTTCTGGCCTTCTTTATGACCACCGTCATCATGTATAAGAAAATTCAGTTTGCACCAATTGTGTATTGTTATCATGCAGTACGAGGGGAAGATAGATATTAGTGGGGACATTTAGATTCATGCAGGACAGTGAAGATAGTGTGTGTATTCGGAAATGCTGGGTGATTATTGCTAAAGTTCAATAGGAGGAATTTACGTTATGTCTTACATAAGTTTAATACCGTTCGCTTATTGTTGATAGGAAAATTGTAAGGTTTAGAGGTCTAGGGCAGTGAGCAGTGCAAGGTCGACAGTAAAATATTAAATGGAAAATCTGTAATGGATATGTTATACTCGTACTAGACAAGCGGGGTGCAAATCGACTTTTTTTGAAATATGACCTTTTTTCAAGTGCAGCGTTTACCATTTAACATTTAAATCGATAGACAATTGTTTGTTTCATTATCAATAAAAATATTATGGGAAAGTTGCTCATAATAATTAAAAAAAACTATTTTTAAATGAAATTCAGAGATTTGGTTGGCTATAGTCTAAACGCTGTCATTGATTTTTTCCCATTATTTTACTGCATCCCAATGCCAGATTCAATAAAAAATAAAATAAAAAAAAATCATTCATAAAATTTACAGTTCACTATAATTTTCCTAACCATCTTTCATATTAAGGCTATGTTGTTTTTTTCTTTTCTTTTTACATATGTGAATTTACCGGTATCCAAATGGGGCTTCATACCCCAACCATATGTGCATTTCAAATTTTAAAGGAATGGGTAAAATGATAGACAGTAGACATTTTGTTTGGCAAATATCATTTACCGGGCGGTTAACTCACTTCGCTAGAGCAATGTGTCGGATAGTGAATATATCGTAACTTTCGCTTAAGAACATTAATGCTTATCATTCTCAAAGGACCTTTACGTAGACATCAACGATAAAAAATTGCCTCACGCGCTCGTTTGTGTATCGTTTGTGCAAAATGTATTTAAATTATTTAAAAATCTTTTCCGTTTTGACAACCAAATTTTGTAATTTTACTTGGTAGTGCTAAATTTTCACAATCTTTGAATAAATTCATGTAATTCTGCAAACGAAAAGGGAAAAATGCTTTGGAAACACATTCTTTTACGTGATAGTATGTAAGTGCTGGTTTAGTTTTAATTGATTATTTTTGAATAAACAGATTTATTTGTAAATTACTGGGCCATCTCATGTTGTGTTTTCTTTTAAATGGGAGTCAATAGTACTCTTCAAACAGAGTTATTAGTAATTATTCATGCAAGTGCAAGGATGTTAATTTGATGTGCTGAGGAATCTATCAAATTATTGAAAAAAACATACGAAGGCACCTAAGAATCTGCTTAAACTGTAGATCCTCACCCCTAAATGATAACAAAGGCCAGTCATTTGATTTTTATTTGGTTGAATCTATCTGGTGTTGGTGTTGAAAATCAGTGGGAAAGTATGATGTAGTGCTGTTTCTTATACATTCTTTTACTTTCGAGTTTCATTAGATTTCGATTGCAGATTATGCGAGAGTTTGACACAAAAAAGCATATAAAAAATTGAAATTTCACAAAAGAGTACTTAATCAGCAACGATTGTTCGTTGCTTTTGGATGAATACAGTTGCTTGAGTATGTTTTGTTGGGCTTTAATAAGCCCATTTTCAAATTAAATCAATTAAAATTCAAATTAAAGCTGAACATGGATTTAGTCGACATACAAGTAGGATCTTTTTTTCCGAATGATAAACGCTACACAAAATTAATATCCGTCAAACATACTCTACGACTAAAACTTTGCTTATAGGACGAATTCAGAAAGATCAGTTTCATCAGTCAGGCCCGGCGGAATTCCTTCCTTCCAGCGGTACCAAGTTCCACACTCGACTGTTTCCATGCTAATCAACCTCCATGTACTTTAAACACTTCATTCGCACGTAGTTTAACCGAACCCAAGCACTTAATCAAATCACGCTTAATTTTGGTTTTATTTTTGTTGTTTCTGTTTCTCTAAAGATACCTGGATAAAATTAAAATGAATGCAACTGAACTACTTACTGATAATGCATCATGGCGGAGCCGGCTTTTATCATTTCATGTGTATTTTATACTCTTTAATCATCGGTCACAAGAATGTAAAGGGGCTTCATATTACTACCGACTACAAAGTGGTCAGCACCATTGATTGTGTGAAGGAAACCTGAGCTTCATATCGGAAAAGTGATTAATGTCCAATACGGAATATCCCATGAAACTTGACTTGCTAACCTCCTCGAAAGAGCATGGGCTCACTCGTTCTTGTACCATCCCTGGTATGTAGTATTATCCGAATTTTTCAGTTTAATGGGAATTAATCGTAAAAAAAAGTTTTTAAGTTTATACAACACAAAATGAAAATAGGATCAACATGTTCATTACCTTCTAAAAAATTAATACAATTTTTCAGTCAAAATAATGTTATCTGTGAGCTTGCGAAGCCTTTAAACAGTCTAAAAATGTTTATCCCCAACAGAACGTGAAGGTGATTTCACCGTATAGGTGGGACATCCAATCGCACAATGACGCTGGGTAATCCTCTAAACAAATCCCTTGAAAATCTGAAAACACAAGACTAGGCCCAAAAAGCACAGCATGCAATGGGGTTACTAGTACTTTGGTAGATTTGTCAGCAACGGAAATTTTACTTTCCAATTTCCAAATATTGTCAAGAACACGTGGATTTACTTGAAATCGTTAGAGCTGTCTGAAAATATTTATATTTATTCAAAAAGGAAGCTGATGTAAAATTTATCCTCCCACTTCCAAAGAGTGATAGCTTCAGTAATAGTTGCAGCATGAGTTAGAGAAAGTGTAGAGAGCATATAAATAACTACCCAAAAACATTTTTGGTTGAGAAGTCGAGAAGATTACATTCTGTTTATAGAAAATTCAGTGTCAAAGGATAAGTGTATTTATTGTGATCTCACAATGTTTTAATTATATTTTTGTGTATGGGATTAATGTATCGAGTTTTATACTTATTCATTGGATTGCATTGCAAAAAAATAATAAATTATTTTTGACCAGAATTAACCAGGATATTGCCTTGATTTTGACGATAAGACGTTTGATTTTCGAAGACGAAAAAATAAATTTGCTTTGGTTTTTCACTTCCAATCAAGATATCTATGAAGTAAAATTAGCAAATAAAAGATTGAATGCATAATCGCCATTCTGTCAACAAAATCATAATCTACATCCTCCGTACAGAACTTCACTTAGGTAACTCGATGAAGAAATATTTGATAACCAAGAAAACTTCTTAGGGACCAGCCAACGTCGGGATGGTTTAGGCAATGAATGAACACTCAGCAGTACAAAAATAGAGACACATTGCTTTGGAAGTTATCGCTTTACATATTAATATGTGGGAAATGCCACAATACTTGGCCTGAAATTTTCAAAAGGACAAGATTGAAGCAAATCAACGTAAAGGTTATTTATTTTAAGATTCACTTCCACTCAGTACCTTTTTACACCTTAATACAGTTCACATTCTTTAATCCATTTTAGAGAGATCTTATAACATAATTGTTCCTAAATGAATAAGAAAAATGCATAATTTTACAGGAAAACATTCTTTTCCCATATTCACTTTATTTGTTTGTTGTATTTGACACTATCAACTAGATACTCACGTGAAGATTATTTGAATTATTTGTTTCTCTAGTATCCACACTGTTCCATTGTTGGGAATTCTTTTCAGTTAGCAAAAAAGTCTGTTTTTTAGCAAAATTTAATGGATCACAACTTATGGGTACTGACCACGTTCTTTATTTGTTCCAACAGTAAAGATTCTTCCTTTCACAATTCCTCATCATGTTCACTCAAAATTTACATTAAAATTAACCAATCAATCATGTAAAAGAGAAATAACGTATAAAGTTTTTTTCCAGAATTGTATCTTCTAAGATATTTCATTAGCTTTCAATAACCGACAACAAACACTATGTTGTCGGTTATTTATGTTATTTCTTGTTCTGCAACGGTTCACTTAAATGGTTTGAAATCCTTTTGTTTTTTTCTTAAATTTATTCTTTTTGTTATTTTGTTCTTAATAATAAACGCTTTTCTGGGCTCCATCTCGAACCTAGCGGACCTCTTATAGGCCTAGGAATTGTTTACTAATGTTTACTCGGAAGACATAATTCTAAATTTGAAAAGAATGGAGAAAGGAACAAGGAAGCTACATTCATTTGAAGGGAAGAATATTAGAGCAGGCTTGTGATGATAACACCCAGTAATCATCTATTAATGACTATTAATGATTGTGCTAACATCCAGAGATGTTAAAATTCAGCATTAGGCTTCAAAATTTGGTTGCAAAATTTCAATTTCAGAAGAATATATTACATATGTTCAATTGTATCTCAACAACTCAGATTTATTTATGCATAGCAGTCCAGGCACCCTTTTTTATTTAAATTCTAAATAAAATATCTTCTAATTACTCAAATAAATTTTATTTAAATAATTTATTTGCTAGTTATCTTCTGCTGAACACGTTTCTTCTGTTCTCTTCTAGTACTTCCAGTGTCTTATACATCAGCATCAATGGCGCGACGACCCAAACAAGCCCGTGTCGCTTTGTTATGGTTAATAATTTCGCAGCAAAATAAGTTTTAATAGTTATTAACCCTGCCAGTAAATGAGTGTTCCATTGCTTTGTAACTGTTGTTCTTACTCAAACTCAGATGTTCATAAGAACATTTCAATTACTTTCGACACTAGTTGTCATTCCGTAGATATTTCACTCATATTCACCCTTATCACCCAAATGAAAATATATGATTATTATTCTGTACTTTTAGTTTTTTTTAATAGAAAGTTAAGTTATTAATGACTTTCTGCTTTCAATCTACAAGAACTATAAAAAACACTTTCACACACATATAATTATGGATAGTTTAACAATCTGAGCAACATATTAAGCCTTCAACGGCCGGAAGATAGATGAGCTTTTCAACAGTTGGAAAGACTCTCGAAGATATTGAATCGGTCTGTGTAGCTGCCTTGTCCTACTGAAACACTTTTTTTTTGTGTTTAGATTTAGCTTATGCTGCATTTATTCATCAATTGCCTCACACAATCTTCAAACTGTTTCCCTATAGAAGGAAGAAGTTGTAAGAACTCTCTTTTAAAAAAATCCACGCTAATTCCACCAAAAAAACTACCAAAACCGCTGCCCTCACCTTTCGTAGTAAAGATGTTGTATATCCAACATTGATTGGCTTTTGATCTCAGGATTAACATGACTGATCTAGATATTGTTTGCAGCTAAAAATGAACAAAGGAATATTTTTGGTCGCCCTGATACATTTCAGGATACCTTGATACACCAACTCGTCTTTTCCGTTAGTCCTGTCATGACAATGAGCAAAGACTTTCTGTATTCATAATTTATTTAAAAGGCTACGTTACTATGTTTAAGTTACCAATTGAAATTCTGTGTATCATGCCTGGGTTGGCTAGCACAAAATATTCAATTTTTAGACATTACCCTTGTGAGTGACGCCAATGGACGGACTTCAAAATATTCATTATTCGTTGGTGTTTGTAGATATTCTGCTCTTGCAGAACTTTAAAATCTTGACCAAGCGTTTGACTGTAGAACAATGATGGAAATAAAAGTAAAAAAAAGCTACGCCAAAAAGATAAAATAAGTGCTTGATGAACAAAGAGGAATTTACCTTTCCATGAGTAAACTTAATTGATACTTATTAGAAAATAAACAGAATTAAAACATGTTTTATGTATGAAAATAAGACGAAAAACAACCGAGAATAAGAAATAAAGACGTGTGTGGAAATGCTAGAATTACAATTTATAAAACGAAAATCAAACCACATTTTATACCATGTCAGCGATACGTGGTCTTAAAAATTAAATCAAACCTCTGCATAAAGTTTCTAAAAATTAATCCTCGATTTAGTAACTGATGGTGGTAGAGTCGTATGCATTTTATGTTTAATCAGATGTCTTAATGAACTACGAAGGGCAAGTCATTTGACCACATGAAGAAAACAACGATCCCACGTGATGGACAGGGAAACAGGGAAGAATATCTGGAAAAGGATACCCAAACAAATCAAGGGACCGAAAATTCTAGTCAAAAGCAGCTCGATTTTAGAACACGGACCCAGTTGATGGGGCAATGAGGCCAAAGACCGATTGCGGATTGTAGCGCCAAAGAAGAAGATAAAATGATTTTAGATGATGGAAACCAAGCAGAACACAGTTGGGCTTTCCAAACGTCATATTGAATCAAACCATCCAAACATAAGGAAATTTGGGAATAAACACGCGCAATAAGCAGTGCTTTCATTTCCTACAAGTATAACTTGTTATAATTATAACTAATGCTAGGTATAAACACGGCTTACCAAGAGACCTTCAACTTAGTCTTGAATTCAATAAATTCGCAAAGGATTATCAGGGTGAATAGAAATATACGACATTGTTTAGAAAATTTTCGGTAGATAGAAACTCCGGGAGTCCTCAAATTTTTTGACAGGATAGGATTCTAGACAACGACATTTCAACTTTCCCACCATTCCCACCTTGATAGTTGGGTCCTATCATAAGTCGCCATTTATGTTTGCCTATATGCAACCTGAATTGTTAGAATCTCATTGCCATAACTTATAGCTTTCATTCTTCTTAAGTCGAAATGACTTACTTTTCTACAAACCTACAAAATTGAAATAATCGGTAAATTATTCGCTGTCGTAAAGAATATTCCAATTCAACAATTATATAGACAAGAATTTACCAACAAAACGACACAGTGCATATAATAAAGTATAACACAAATAACTCTTAAATATTAAAACGATAAATTAATATCTTCTTCCGATATTCACGATAATATATTCGACGGATCATCAAACCCACGATCGTTACTTCTTTCGTTGGCGCAAAACTATACAACCATCAGCTGTTGCGTACCATTCATCTCATGAACTGATCATCTATTGGTTTCACTGCTCGAAAGTCCAACCTTGACCGAGAACGCAAATAAAGTGAATTTTTAAACAAGTTCATAATATCTATGCATGGTTGGTGGATGTCTTGTTTCCTCATCGAATGCGGACAACACTACATTTTAAGCACCATACGCTCAAGGTCGTTCATTCAGCTTACCAATGCAACTTGATTCACACATAGCACACTTTGAATCGTGGATAATATGTTGCCACTATTGACCAGTTTTGGCGGTTAGTATGACGGGGATTTGTGCGTTTTGATAAAGGCTAAAAGGAGAGGAAACACAGAATAAATATGAAAATTAAAATATAGCAAAGAAAAGCAACAGCACCAACTAACACTCTAGCGTGCAGCATTAATAATAATCAGCAGCGAATTCAACTCTTTCGTATTTCTTCGGTCTGTTACCAATTTTCTAATTGAGGACATGGTTACAAGAAACTAACAATGAACAAATTTCTGATGTTATTTCCGTTTTTCTTTTCTTTTGGACATCCGTGGTAGGCTCACTGTTGCCGAAATTAGTATGTTGAGTGGGTTTTGTAGAAATCGGAGAATGTTGTAGAATATGCAACTCCATTCAAGTTGATGAACATGGGATGCGAGTGAGGTCCTTTTGATACTTGTGAAAACATCAAATTAATTTGCATTGCAAATTTGAATTGAATAATTGTTAAATAATAAATATTTTGGTATTTATCTTTAAGATATTTATGAAGTTTTTCAACGCAACTGACTTTAATTGCATTCACTAAGCGTTTGGAAATATTTCAGTTTCAAAGTTGGGAACCACTTTCGCTATACGTAGCCAAAAAAATACTAAACCTTTATACAACAAACCTTAACATAAAGGAGCAACATTGAAATTTACCTTAATCTTGTAAAATCCACGCTTCAGAGGCACCATGAAAATCGGACTCATGGAATGTAGAGCACATAGTACTAATTAAATTTGAGTGCTGAACGTTCCCATTAATGTTTCGATTTTGAATACGCTCATACTATACCTTTTGTTGTAATTTCATTTCCATTCCATCTTTTTTAATATGCTTTCCAATTGGGAAGTGGTTGCAACTAAAGCTTGCAATGCTACTTGTATTCATAAGGTTTCGGTAGCTTGAAACGATTTTTTTAAATAATTGATCACCTTGTGACCGATAATGCTCACTTCCAAAAAAAAACCAAAACAATCTTTGAAGATTGCTTTTCTTGAATGCACCGGTCGGGAAGGCCGTTTCATGCACACTATTTGAACTTTCCAAGCTATTACAAGGCTACACATTTTACAAACGACCATTAATTCTTAATTCAAATTGTATTGTAGTTAGATACTATCTACTTTCAGGACTCTCAGCTATTAATTTTAGATAGAAGATTTTTCAGTTTCATTTTTATCATCTGTAAATAATTTGAAGGGAATCATAACTACAAGAAAAACTGAGCTTCAGGTGTTAACAATTGTTTTGCGTGAAAGATTTGTCAGCAAGTTGATACTTTCTTACCCGCCAGTGAAATTTCGCCACTTTTAAAACTGAATTTGGAAAATATTTTATTTTTGATATTTGTACATTTATCATGTTTCTATCTGTCAGAGCGAGTAAGGGATACAATGAAGTTCATTTCTAAATAATCTGGAGGAGAATAATTTCTCATTACTTGTAGGATAATATCCCTGAAGAAAATGGTTTCTCTTTACTTTCATTGTGAACAACCTGTTCTTAATGCATTTGCATGTACCAGATGTGCATCTTGTAATTCTCCTTCCTGTTAAATTAGAATATAAATTTAATTTTAATGATTTATTTCACACTGCTTTCATTACTCTTTTGCAGAAAAATTCACCAGTCTCATAGACTTGATCGCCGATATAATACATTTTCACTTTTCATAGGCTCATCAGTTTTAACTGATTTTCACGTTTCATCTGATCAACGCTTTTCACACTTACTATCGCTTTCGAATTTCGATTAGTTTTCGCGGCTCCTACCGTCGCCACATACATATTTCTTCTTATATCTCCAGAATATCAGCTTTTATTTACTGCCATTAGCTCTCGTAAATACTTTATTGTTCAGTTATTCTTATTTAGCAATGAAAATTCTTTATTTTTAGCGATCAAAAAATTTAGAGATTTTCAAACGTCTACAACAGGCCTATTGTGATCCGCAAGATCACCGCTTACTTTTATTCTTTACTGGAACTAGAAAGATCCAGAAAATAATTAAGTATCCATCATTAAATTATGCTTTATTTCATGCTGACTCCAGCGGCTTGCAACATTTTACTTCGGAAACGTCAGAGCATAAATGTTACAAAGCGTTGAAACATGTTCGTCAGTCCACCAAACATTGTCTTCACTATCCTAATGGTATGAGTGAGATACGTCAAATTCGCGTTGTATAAAGTTTCGATCACTGCGAATATATTGCCCTTGATTTCTTTCACTTCTCTGAATTTTGAGAAAAAAAGATCAGATTATCTTCTAATTCTTTGCTGATTGCAATCAGAAATTTTACTTACATTAAAGAGTAAAAAGAAACATCTATCGAGTAAGTTCTGTTGTTCATATTAAAAACAGCCTAGTTCCAGTTCCGCAAGTACATAACGAACAATTTCAAAGAACTGCTAACTTGATGTTTTCATCACAAAGTCAACAACATCCGGTTCAGAAAAAACCAAGATAGTCTATCACATACGTGTTAACAATTTAAACGCTCTTCTTCTTTCTTTTTCATTCTGCTCTATTTCGAAATCAGCTTCTGAACATAGCATGGCTTTTGGTAAGCACATGCATTTGACAGGTGCATAACAAAGAAAGCGCTACGAACCAAACAAAGCGAGCTTTGTAATATAGAGAGCTTGAAAATGAATCAGCGTTGGTTATTGAAGGAAGTGTGATGAGCTTTCTAAGCTTAATTGTAGGTGGCTTAAAAGTAAGCTTAAATGTATGTGAGATAAATTTTTCTGGTATAATAGTATATTTGAGACATGAAAATAATATTTAAAAGAATTTCATTGCGCATCTCTCCTCTCCTTCATCTTTGTGTCATATTTCCAACAAGTTTGGTTCACAAAAACCATAGACCCAGGATGATGTCGGTCGAATATCGTTAAATGTAGCGTTAGCTTAAGACCTTTTTCGTAGTATTAGCACTTCTTATTAGTTATGCTTGGGGTTTAAGACACTACAAAGAGAGTTTAACAGTTTGAATTGAGTATTATTATAGAGTAGTTATAATCCAAATTTATAAAAATCCAATTTTGATGGACAATAAACATTCTTTATTTCACTAAAAATATGGTGACTCCTTACAAACCATGCCTTCTTAAACCATGTCAAATTTCTCGTTAAATTGAAAAAACTCCGACTGAGTACTATAAATTGTTGCAAGAGGCCTATGGGGACGATTCTCTATCTCGTGCGCGTATATTTTAGTGGTGTAAGCGCTTCAGTGAGGGCCTAGAGAGCACTGAAGATGATCAACGCCCAGGTCTCCCTGTCACCCGTTTTTTTCGACATTAACGGCATCGTGATGACTGAATGGGTTCCAGAAGGTCAGACTGTCAACCAGACTTACTATTTGTCAGTTTTGGCAACACTGCGAGAACGAGTTCGTAAGAAACGGCCCGAGTTGTGGAAGAACAACTCGTGGGTTTTTCACCAAGACAACGCACCTGTCCATAAGGCGCTATCTGTGAAGCAGTATTTGGCCGCCAAGCGCACTCCAGTGCTCGAACACGCGCTGTACTCGCCAGATTTGGCACCGTCCGTTTTTTGTTTCCGAAAATAAAATCTGCTTTAAAAGGGACCCGATTTGAGTCAATGGAAGCGGTAAAGCAAAAAACGGCAGAGCTCCTAAAGCCCTCATCAAAGAAGACTTCCAGCACTGCTTCGATCAATGGAAAAAACCTATGGAAAGGTGTGTGGCGAGGAAAGGGGAGTATATTGAAGGGGAGCATTCGAATGTAGAATAATTTTTATAATATAACCCTTTTTCGTAACTCGTTATTTAATAGCCAGACTAATATAAATGCATTCAAGCATTTATGCTGATGGCATTTATGGATAAATGTACTTTACATGATCAAATGGTAATCAGAGGTGTAGAAAACATACCATGAGGTTGATACTAAGGAATTCGAAAACGACAATATGGTCTATGGTATGTTTTCAATTGCGATGTCAACATACCGTAGAAGCCCAAGCAATATGGTATGCAATCAAAACAGCTATCGAAACAGTGAAATTGAACCCTTTCAAACGACACACCTAGAAGATCCAAGAAAAATATAAAGAATGCTAACATTTTCGACGTTTTTCGAAACAAGTAAACTGGATACAAGAAAAGTACAAAAGAACTCACAATGAGCAAACCAAAAAGAACTGAAAAAAGTCAAGGTACATGCAAGAATTTCATCTAGAGCAGAAAAAACTGAAAAAAGTTTTGTAGAAAAACAAAACCGATGGCAAAAGTAGATTTTAGAAAATGATCTTCTTAAACATACTTTCCATACTTTTTTGATAATATTGAATATAAGTTTTAATAAGTATACACTGCCGTTAAGAAAATAAAATAAAAATAATAAATTTTATTTTAGTCAAAATTAATCACAGCAAAATGCTATCGTCGATCAGTTCAATGGTCGTCAATGAGTTCAAAAAATACGTCGAATTCGATAAATATGCCCTACAAGTAACACCAAGGATTTTCTTGATTACTCGCACAAGCAATTTTAATGATTTATCGCCAATTTATGACATTGTAATGTAAATGATACATTTTTCAAATTGTAAATGACTGAACAAAACCTCAAAATCAAAATATTACAATTGTTTAAATTTGGAATTGTTTGGAAACTTCAACAAAACCCCGCAAATTTATTCATTGAAGTACAAAGTACTTGAGGCAAAATATCTAAATTATTCTAAGAAATAATTTCCTTAAAATTTCATGTAAAACCTGTTAATTAGTTTCCCTCAATGGAACTTACTGGTCGAAAACGTAAGCTTCCGTTTCGAGAAATTCAAATTCGATGCGATTCTAGAAACATTGATACCACGATAATTAACATTCAGATGTTGGAAACTTAAATTTAAGAATGTTTTGCTTCGAGTTATAGAGACGTTTTTCTTTTTCTTCCATTATAAATTAAATTACGTATCGAGCGGTACTTTAATGTGCACCCAATTAGTTTGCCCGAGGTCAATCACATCACATATGTCTGCATGTTTGTGTATATGTTTGAATTATAATTGAATAGTATCTAAATTTTTAATATTTTCGTCATGTATGTATTATTTCCGGACACAATGGAAGTTTATTTTATTTTGTTTTTTTTTCCCTGTATTAAAACAAAAACAAATGCAGAATGTATGACTTAGGAAACCAGTTCCTTCGCTGCACCAAATTGATTGATGTAAAAAGATACTTGTTGAATTGTAATAAGTGCAAATCACCTAATCTATTCCTTCTGCATTACCAATCTTCCATCCATCCATCTTTGCTGTTCAAACCAGAATTATGTATTTCCGACATCAACTGGTTCGGGAGTTACCCTCGAAGACATGGGTCATTTACAACATTCGCGATTGCTGATAAAACAATGAATTTGTCACAGTAATTGGCCTTCGACATGGTAATTGACAGTGAAGTGACTAACAAAAAAATCCCAGGTAACTTCCTTGGAATTATTTCAACTCAGCAAACATAGATAAAGTTCGGTGGAAACGTAAGCGAAGTTGAAAGATAAAAGAAGAGTGTCCCCAGTATTTCGATGATGAATTTTTAAATTATGTTTAAAAGAATCCCGCGCAACTATAATTCCCACCATAGTTCAAAACCCAAAGAATATTACTTAGTATGTCTGCTAATGTACATAAAAGTACTCTCAGTACTTGTTAATATTGTTTTAATATTAATATTGAATACATTTCAAATTAGAAACATATTTCAATTAAACTGAATTGCGTTCTTTCGTTGCCGTAGGTCAAAATTTGTTTGATATTGATAGGATCCGTCGGGTCTTGCTTTCATGTTGTCAAGGACGGGTTTCGAGTGTATGCAACTATATTCAGCTCGTTCTGAACGTTTGCAGCAGTTAGGCAAAAGCATCCTTCTCATTTTTTTGTCTTCACCTTCTTGCCCGGTGCCATTATTTGCGTAATTTCCACTCAATTTCTTACGTTATTACAGAACTATGGTGCAAGTTTTTGATGTTTGAATGTATTTCGGTAAGGAATACTGTCCAGGCTGTTTTCACCACATAGCATGAAAAGGGTAATCGTTTAACTGATTTTTCGTTTTTGATTTTATTATTTAAATATTTAATTAGAACTTATTAAATCATTCTGTAATTATTTTGTATCAGTTACAAAATACATTTTCGCAAAAAATATAAAGTGTTTATTAAAAGCTAAACATCGAATAATATTCAAGAGTAAAATATAGAAATCCTCACATAATGAATTTGGCTCTCTACAACCACTGTCTTTACGAAAAAAATCAACTCTGCTTTCAAGACTAACCGTAATGTTTAAGTAAGTAATACCTCGGTAAGGTATGTTTTAATTGTCCTTTATTGCTACAAAGGCACGTATTAATTTCGAAACGAAGTCCTTTTCCAGGTAACATCTCATAAACTAGTAAAGCAATAAATTAATCAGCAAAAGACTCAGTAATTTTTTGAAAACAGTCTTTTTCTTCTGTGCTTAAGATGGCGCATGTTATTTTCAATTTGTCTGTTATAAACTAAAAGAGCACGTTTTTACAATACTATATATAATAATATAATAATAAATTTTAAAGCAAACGTACTCGTGAAAGAGCAACTTTATTCGAAGCTAAACGGAATTTTTATGTTTTTTGTAAGGAACTTCAAGACACTGTTTCATGCTACGTCTGGTGTGACAGCTGTCATTCATTTCGCGGTTAGTTTCATTTGCCATTTTAACATAAATAAGTTGTCGCTTGAGTAACGTCTGCAAATTTACATCGAAAAAAAAATGGTTTTGTTAGAGAAGCACTTCCCGCGCTCCATTAATTTTATGGCCGACATACGATCAGTTCTTTCAACCATGGATCGTTTCCGCACCACGCTCAGTCTCGCTGATAATACGCAACCATCTAGACGTCGTACAGTGCATAATGGAGAAACCATGACAGCTATAGAGCATAGTATCGATGAAGATCCAAGTGAGTCCATTTCACACCGTGCTTAAAAATCAAACCTATGCCTACTCACATTATGGAAGATTTTAAGGAAGTATCATGTTTTGGGAGCTTACAAAATCCAGCTCGTGTAGGAATTAAAACCGAAAGAACCCGAATAACAAATGCTGCAGATCTGGAATCGCATGAGAAAAGATTGTTTATCGATGAAGCTCATTTCTAGTTGAATGGCTACGTCAATTAACAAAGAAAGCACATTCGGAGTGATGAGCAACCACAGGCGTTTGTCAAAACACCCGGTGAAAATCACTGTTTTGTGTGGTTTATGGTCCGTATGTCTTCAAAAATCAATGACTTTCTTCTGTAGGGGACCTTTTGCTTCAACAGGATTACGCTACGTGCCATACAGCTCGTGCAACCATCGACTTATTGAAAGAATCATTTGATGTGCGAATTTCTCGTTTTGGACCTGTGAAATAGCCTGTAAAATCTTGTGGTTTTACATCACCGGACTTTTTCTGGTGGGAAATGGGAAAATAACTCGTCTACACCGAGAAGCCCGAGACGCTTGACCATTTGGAAGACAACATTCCCAACATTTTTTGCGAGATACGACCCCAATTATTGGTTCTAAAATCTAAATATCTGCTGCTTGAATGTTTATCGTTGCTGTTTTTGCTCTTTGCTGGCGAGAAAGCACCCTGTCACCGGGTCTTCGGTCCGGGAAGGCTGAAACAGTCTTCAAAAATGCCTTGTCAGTATTCTTCTTCGAGTACACATTGCTCAACAAATCTAGAGCATACCTCGTTCATAACATCATTTTGTTATATTATAGTCATTACTTGGAAGGTAAGTTGTTGTTACTAAACTTACTTTTAGTGATGTTTTACAAAATTTTCGTCTAGAAACTTTCTTGTCGCTACCTTTAAAATGCTCAGATTATAAACCTTGACTCGCAGTTCCGAAGCACTTCCCGACGTAGGAGATCGACCAACGCTGTGGGGTCCATCATGTACTTTATCTTGCTTGGATTTTACAACCGACTCACACTTAACATTCTGGCAAGTCACTGCATTGACAAAGTCAATGGACTCTTGAAATGGTACTACTAACTCAATTGCTGCAGCATCGAGAGTGTTGTTCAGGAGCCACATCCCAAGCCGGCTATCAGTTCATTTATCCATTCCATGCTACCTGCAAGTTGCATGGTTATCAGTAACCTTTCTTTCTTGTTAATACTCCATGCATCATTATTATCAAACTTCCCTCTTCTCTACATGTTTAAGAATCACCTTGGTGCTGCTATTCTGGGCCATAACCTCTGGTCACCTTTTATTATCGTGGTTTAATAAGATGAGGCAAGGATGTGACCAAACGCACAGTACATTTTTTCATCATTGCAGAATCGTTTCAATTAGTCTGACTTATTCTCTGGCTCTAGTCCAACTTATTCTCTGACTTCGTTGCTTGTTCCAAAATAAGGGAAGGAATTCCAGAATCAGGATGTTTGTTCATCACTAAATAATTTATATCTAAATAAACTAACTGAAGATGTTTATGAATCATCCGTACGTAGCATCCGAAAAAAAACCAAATTTTGAACAAATGCGAGCATAAATAAATAATTTTGTAACCGAAATCAGCTACTTCGCAAAATTGTTTCAAGTTTCAATGTTCAGCCGAAGTTTTCGTTCAAGCTACCTTGCCAAATTTGATTGCTTCAATCTTTCATAATAACTAAACTAACAATTTTACGACGCACTGAAGAAATAAATAATATTATTTTGCATAAACCGACATAACATATTCACTGAAAAATTCCGGCTGCTGAGGTAGATGCGATGAGTTTTGCTAATGAATATGAAAAGCCTGATTTGAAAATAACATCCGCCAAAGTATCTGATAACTCTTAATCATCAAAGTCCTCCTCGCCGAACAATTGAACAAGTCTGAGCCGACTTGAGCGTTACTCTGCAATGAACCTCACGGTAATCCGGTCAGGGATTTCTCAATGACCAATTTCTCACTTTCCTCGGCATCCGTATTCGTTTTGTCGCGAACGTACACTATCTACGTACTATTGACCACCGAATCCATCTTCCGCATGACCAAAGATTGTTCGGCAATTATTAAGCGAGTTATTAACCTTTCTGTCGAGTTTTGATCAGAGTTCGACTTAGGGCGATCTTGTTAATGAAATTTTCTCTAGACGTCCTTGGGCTGGCTTTGCAAGCTTTTCTGATTTCAGCTATGTCATGGCATCAAGAGAGCCGACAGCATGATCATTTCTGCCGGCATTCTTCCGAATGGGGTAACCTTCAGCAGAGATCGTGTATTTACCAACTTTATCATCGAAGTCAATGAACAATTGAACACTTCTTTTTCCCTTCACATGTGGTGTAAAGATACATATGAATACTCACTTGCTTATTTCTGTGCCGCGCTAATGCACGTTAGATAAATTAAAATTGAATTCGGATTCCTAATGTATTTAACGATTTTTTCCTGTCGTTCGTGAATGGTTGAAAAGTTCGAGGAAAGGCTAGTGACCGGATTGCTCTAAGATCATAAATTGTGCGAGTTACAATCTTGCATGTCCTTGACACTGACTGAGTTGAAACCGAACTATTTGGTTTCCAACTACCGAAAATTCAGCAGCTATTGCATCGCTAAGGCTGCCGGATTAAGCATGAAACAAATCGTAACGATACAAAAAACTACGCTTATTCATACTAAGTTAGCCAACTTAATTCGACTAGAGTATATTTGATTAGATTGTCAGTTTTCCGTAAATTTGCTTTCCCGTACCTTATCTATAATTAATAATAATTGTATTCCATTAAACTATAGCAGTAATATGTTCTTCTGATGAAGAAAAGTAGTAGTTTAAGGTATTGGAATTAGTTCAGTTTATTAGTTTAGTTTCAAAGATTTAGTTCGAATTACAATTTCTAAAAAAACAATGATGTTTTTTGAATTTTTTCTCGTCACTTTTATTACATATTAATATAAAACCCCTCCCTCGAAATTAGGGACATTGACTGCGTTACGGACAGGGCGGAGGTGGAAGAGTGCCTCAAAAGGGTCTCACCCGAATGAACTGGGATCAAATTACGACTTACCCATGAAAATAATAGAGGGCAGCACATGGCCAAAGTCGACTTAATCGAGAAACATGCCGGAAAACTCCTCTGCATGGGGAAAATAAAAAAAAGGTTGGGTGGTCTGCAGAATACGACGAAGAGCACTCCCTCTCCGCTGTTTCAAATGCCTAAGCTACGGTCATACAGCACAAGGCTGCGAAGGGCCTGATAAAAGCTCCTTGTGCTATAAATGTGGCAACGCAGGATATAAAAGAACAGAATGCACAGGAGAGGCGCACTGTATCCTCTGCGAGAACGCCGATCCCAGACCTGATGACCTGGGACATATTCCAGGGATAGGGAAGTGCCGTGTATTCAAAGAAGCCCTAACTAAAGCCAAAGCAGCTCTGCAATGACCCGTGTCCTACAGATAAACTTACATCGGAGCTCAAACGCCCAAGACCTGCTTGACCGATTCGCGAGGGATATGAAAGCCGATCTACTGCTGCTTAGCGAACAACACCGAGATAAAAATTCATCAGCATGATACCCTGATGAATCTGGTACTTGTGCCATATGGGTTCGAAACAGCACCCAACGGAGAGTTCGGGGCCATGGGCGAAAAGATGGTTTCGTGTGGAATAACAGGAATAACATTCTTTAGTGTGTACTTGACACAAGAAGGTCATGTTCTTATCGGGGGAGACTTTAACGCCAAGGCTATTGAATGGGGCACGTTCAAGTCAGATCCCAGGGGGAATCGAATCCTGGAGATGGCAGCCAGAGTAGGGCTAGCATACACTCAACACTCCCACTTTCCGCTGCTTGGGCTGCGCGGGCACCATCCCGGACGCGACATTCGGTTCGGAGTCCCTCTCCTCTATGACACACAATTGGAGAGTTCTAGAGGACTATTCGGCCAGTGATCATCAGTACATAGCATTCGAGATCTGCGACAAAGTTCCTAAACTCCCAGACACTCAGCGCTCCGCCTTCGTGAGGAATACTGAGTGGATGGACGTGGAGAAGTTTGTCAACTCGCTCATGATATTAATACCACCGCTTGGCTCATCGCCGGGGACCAGAGAACTGACTGCTGAAGACATGGTGAACTCCACAATGAGTACCATAATCTCCGCTTGTAAGTCATCTATGCCCCGCCGGAGACCTAGCCACGGAAAGCCTCCAGTGTACTGGTGGTCCACCAAAAAAGCTGTACAACGAAGGAAGTGTCACAAACTCCGAAGAGAAGCTCAACGAGCGCGAAGCCAGGACGAGGCATGCACCAGAACGACAGTATATCGGTCGGCCAGAAAATGCCTTCGCAAATTGATCAACAGGGGTAAGGCTCGTTGCTGGCAGAACCTCGTTCAAGAAGTGAACAGGGACCCGTAGGGCTTGGGCTATAAACTAGTTATGCGGAAGCTCGGCGCTCTATGGGCTCCCTGCGTACTTGAAGCGGACATGATGGACGAGATAGTACGGGCACTTTTTCCCCAACATCAGGGAAACAACATCAGACTGTCGACTCTTCACGAGAAACGAACTGGAACTAGCACTTCTCTCCATGAAGGCGAAGAAGGCTCCGGCAGCAAGTAATTTAGAAAGCCTAGCTAGCTGATGACGATATTAGGTGTCTGCTCATATACAAGGGACAGCCAAATTATACGAACGACAAGTCATTTTACCGCCTCTTAATTCAGTGAAAAAGTGTGATAAAAATGTGATAATCTTGTGTGTGAATATATTTTTTATCAATGTTGTTTTTGTCACTGAATTTTATCACAATCAGTGATAAAAATGGTAGAAACTCCGAATGTTGCAGCAATTAGTGTACACACATGCGTTGCAACAAATGCCAGATGCAAATCCCGATAGTGATACTTGGATTTATGTTTCCGGTTTCAGAGCATCAGCTCACATAGATGTGACTCACCTAAATTCCAGGGTGCCTGATTTTACAAATCGATTTTAAGTACAATTTCGATCTTGAAATGAGATGGTTATAACACGGCTCAATTGTTGAACTCGACGGTTGAAGTTTTATAGAGAACTGTTACGCTGCACAAAAATCGTACCGCCACCACAATGTCAAGAATCGTCTTTGAAGGTACATAATATGACCTCTGAATTGGGCGCAAGAAGTTCACAAACATACACTACACAAATGTGTCACCAATCATATGAGTCACGTCACATAACTGGAATGGTCGCATTTTGGCGTGACAGCAATATTCCTAACTAATTTTAAGTATGCTAAATATTGATCTGGTTCAGCAATATGATCGATATAAGGCCAAGTACTACAAGTATTATTTTTAATGGAATATCCGCTAATTACATCGAAAATGGTTCTAAAATTGCTGTAATGTAAACTGACAATACGATTGTATTTTACTGAATGCCAGAGCACGCAAATATCGAGAGTAATGATATCAATCAGCGAGAGAGGAAGCTTCGACAGTATTCATCGGTCCTGAACACTTTAGCGCAACCGAAAATAAACTTCATCTAACCTATTGCGGTCACACGGCGCCCATTGAGACAAACTGTGCGAGACAAATTTTTAGGCTATTTTAAATGTAAAAGGACATTTAGGAATTAGATAAAGCTAGCCATCTATAGTTGTGTGACGCCTATACAAGAAGTTTTACAAACGTCAAACATTACAAACGTCTCCATAGCTTTAGCTGGACTGCAGAGTTGAATTGATGCGGAAGTATTTTTTTGCCAATTGACCCCGTGTTACCTGTGAAAAAAAAATTTGTTAGATTATCTATTTGTTTGTTTCGTACAGTAAAGATGGGTTTTCTTAGAATAAGTTTGCAATTTTCAATGGTAAAGTAAAGTAAATGAAGGCATAAATACAAGGTTAACCTAAAAAGAATGCTTAGATAAAATTTGTTTTTATCTCATGAAGCATTTCTCACAATGTCGGTACAATAATGACGCGTTTCGTAGGAATCGGTATCGCTACAATTCTTGGTTAAAACAGAAACAGCTTAAAATTAAGGCAACGAAAGAAGAGTTGAGCTGCCAAGTAAGTAAAGGTTCCCCTTCTTTCGAACGGCCCATTTGCGACGAACATCGAATGTACTTGCGGCTCAATTGTGGTGTTTATGATTTATTCAATTCATTTTCCCTGGCAATTTTCGTAATTTTTTATTTTAATTGGTAAAATAAATGATTTTTCAGACGAAAAACTGCTTTTTAACATTTTTGTTTTACATGTTAAATCTACCATCTTTATTTAAGAGATTAACTGAAATTCGAAATAAATATACTTTTTCCAGAGTTCATTAAATATCTAATTTGTCCTGAAAATAAATTGTTTTCCGAGTAAACTTCTTTGGTTTCATTCTAGACCGTAAAAATTATAATATCTTCGACTTTTTTATGAAAAAAAGCTCAATTTCGTGAGTTGTTTTTTCTTAACTTTTATGAAAATCATTAGAGGATTCTTCAGAAAACAATTTACTACTGTGATCAGAAAGTAAGATGAAATTTATAATTTATAATTTATAAAATGTAATCCCTTCAAAGTAATCCTCGTCCGATAAAGCGCACTTTTCCCAACGCTTTTCCTATTTCTCGAAGCAGTTGGAATAGTCTTTTTCCGGTATAAACTTCAAGTGCTTCTTCGATACTGTTTTAATCTCCTCAATCGTGACACGGCATCCCCACATTGGCCTTTTGAGTTTGCTGAATAGCCAGAAGTCGCACGGAGCCAAATCAGGCGAATACGATGGTTGCGAAACTATATGAGACGAGTTTTTGGCAAAACAGTCGCGAATAACCAATGCAGTGTGACATGTTGCATTATCGTGATGAAGGAACCAAGAGTTTTTCGCCCCTAATTCCGGCCGTTTCAGACAAATAGCTTCACGCAAACGACGCATAACGCTCAAATAAGATTTTTTGTTGCCAGTTTGGCCCGGCGGAAGGAATTCATAGTGCACAAAGCCACGATTATCAAAGAAAACTGTCAACATGACATAGATTTTTGATTGACTTTGCCGTGGTTTTTTCGTTCTTTCTTCACCTTTTGCACGATGTTCTTTGGATTGGTCGGTGGTTTCAGGGTCGCATGCGTAAATCCAAGCTTCATCTCCAGTAATGATTCATTTCAAGTAGTCCTGATAGTCAGACAGCAAAGTTTCACACACATCAAAGGGACTCTGTTTTTCCGAAAAAAATTGAGCGATCTTGGCACCAATCAAGACTTGACGCATTTCAGACACAAAACATATTTCAAAATGGTTTGGGCTGAGCAAAATGATATTGTAACAATACCAACGAGGTCTTTAATTGTCAATCGACGATTTTCAAGCACCAAAAAACCTTCGATGTTTTGAACGTGGCCCTCGTCGGTAGACGTTAATGGTCGTCCAGAGCGCGGTTTTTCTTCAACGCGTTCTTAGTCCGCTTCGAACTCGTACCACTTATAAACGTTTTTTTGTACCATAGTTTAATCACCAAAGGCTTTCCGCATCATTTTCAACGTGTCCGCACAAGAATATTCTTATCGCAAACAAAATTTGATGCAATTTCTTTGCTCATTGTAACAATCGAAAAATTCACTTTTGTTTGTTTACAAAATCACGTGTAACTCGGAGATATTTAAACCTTTTGACAAACAGACGTTTGGCAAATGTCATAGACAGTTCTACTAACCTAGGAAAAAAATTCACCTGCCATCCTAATGCCCGGGAGTTTTAAATGACAATTTCGCCTTACTTTTTGACCACAGCAGTAAATTAGAATTGCGTACAAGATTTAAGTTTATGCATAACGTTGATCACAAATGCGATCAGTTTTTCTGTTTGTTACAACTTAACCGTTTTGTTAAGTTATTCCGACGTATGACCTGTCGCAAATGCTGACGCAAATGATGAGAGCAAATGCAAAAGACTGGAGTCAACTTCCAGAGCTTCAAATATCGAAGCTCTCTTTTGGCGTCAATGATGACAAGAAGATTTTAGCGTGCATCGGAAATCTAATGGTCCTTACTTGGATTTTCACGGGGCATTGTGAACTTGCATGACATTTATACTCCGCAATTTTGTCGAGAAAACGTTAGTGAATCTGGTTGTAGACTACAAACGACTTTCCCGCAAGAAAATAGCCAATCTAGAAAACTTCTTCCTTGTAAGAAAGATCGATCACTCTGTGTGTGTTTTGCCGTGTTTAGCACTTCCAAACTATCGTTTATTTGTTTATATTTAATTAAAAATGCTATATTTTGTTTTATTTCGACAAATATATATTTTGGGAGTGAGTTGCTCCCTTCCTCAGTGTCAATAATTGTCTGAAAATTATTAAATTAAATAAATTAGAACAAAACAATACCGAGCAAAAATAAAGGAATAGAACAAAGTATAACATTTTTAATGGAGAATCAACAAATAAAGGATAAGATCGATCAACTTGAGGTGGTCTAGGTACATTGCGCACGGGGAAACAATAAACCTTCAAAAAACAAACAAACGCTTCTTCAGGCACACAATCTATCAATCAATAAGACTTGTGTTAAGCTACAGTCGTGAGACGTAAACCCTGACGAAAACATGCGCAAACAAAGTAAATTGATGGGTAGATGGGAAAAGTAGATGGGAGAAGCACGATTAAATTTAATGACATATAAGGCACATTCGTGGATGCTTCAACATTCTTGACGAGCCAGATGCCTCCAATATCTCGCTGACCACGTGAAGATGATGAAAAAGGAGTGCACATCCAGAAAGGAATTAGCAAGTAAGGCAAAATGACAGGGCTAAATCCCAAAAAGTGCTCCAGGAGACAGGAATCGCTTATCCTAATCCGATCCGCTTATCCCATTTCCTAATTGGAGGACGCGTTCAATCGGCCAAAACTGTTGGAGGCGTCATACAACTGAGACCGAGAATCTGTTGTATGATGCCAAGACCTAGACTTGGCAGAAATCGCTTATCCTAATTCGATCCGCTTATCCGATTTCCTAATTGGAGGACGCGTTCAATCGGCCAAAACTGTTGGAGGCGTCATACAACTGAGACCTAGAATCTGTTGTATGATGCCAAGACCTAGACTGTAGCGCACCATTAAAGATGGTTGCTCTTAATTATGCACGATAATGTACAAATCAATGAAGCAAAAAGGAAACCCGAAAAAATAATGGACCCTAAAAGGAGGCGCTGACATGGTAGTCCTAAGACTTTGCTAGGGGCATCAATTGGTAATCTATTGTATTAATAATTGCAGTACAAAAATTCACCGCAGAAAATTCCTAGAAATGTGTTCATTTGATCTTCTTAAGCTTCATCTGCAAAAACGAGCATGAATAGCGAAGGACCAAAAAAATCTAAGGCAAAGGCCGCCAGAAGTATGCAAGCTTGACGCTTAAGAGTTTTCACCGGTCCTTTTTGTTTCTCTTCACGAAAATGGCGAAAGGTTATAATCGCTGGAACAGTATGAAATATTTTGGCCCCAAGCAAGCAATTCTGTTATGTTCGGATTCCACCAACTCTCAATCATTTTTTATTATTATAACATTAATTTTTAATTGCAATGTATACATTTGTTAGATTTTAAATTTTAAAATATAACCATATAACAACCACGTAGACAAGTCGTTTATGGAAAGGGAGCACAAAAAATTAAAGTTTTTTTCTAAGCTGAACTGGAATAAATAAAGGACGAATAAAGGACAACTTGTCATATATTTCTGTTGTTTTCATTTCATTATACCCGTGCTACATCAGAAAAAGGGAAAAAATGCCCAAAAAGTTAATTGATAAAATGTCTCTAAATAAATTCCACTTAAGGACACTGGATTACTTGTGTGTATCCTTAAGGATACTGGGGTTACGTTTTATGCTGTTGAATGCGATTATGTGCGGATAGGAATCTATCAACATGTAATTTAAATGAAAACAAACAAAACCGTTCTGAAAACCTTTCATTAACATTTTGAGCTCTGTTGGAAAAACGAAGAAAATAAAAAGAAAAACAGCCACAACCAAGGAAGTTGCAAGCATAAGTAAAAAAATACGTCAGAGGCAAATAAAAAGCACCGGGCTCAACCGGGATTTGAACCCGGGACCTCTCGCACCCAAAGCGAGAATCATACCCCTAGACCATTGAGCCGCCTGCAAAAACGTTGTTCAAACTTAATTAAATTTTGCTTATATATTGGCCTATTTATTAATGTTAACAACTGCCAGCCTGTACATACTTCTTGGAATCAACTATTCATGAAGATTCCTTTCAAACTACTCCAAATCACAATTGTAGTTAATTGCAATCTTCACTGAACAAAAATTATAAGTACAGCTCTAAAATTGATTTCCACCACGTGCGAACTCACTTTGGTTTCCTATTTGATGCAGAACGGCTTTGCACACGTATTTTATCACCTCAGATCGGCCGGTAAAATTCGTAAAACAGATGTGGCAATCGCTTGTGTATGTTACAGTACTGTTAGTGCAATGCAGTTTCATTGACGAACGTTTTCTTTGCTTTCCTTAATCCCAATGACTCTTAGACACTCCAGCTATGTTCAAATATTACAATTAAGTTTTACCGATAATAAGTTACCGATAATCGCTTTCCTCTGATTTGTTGGGCATATACACGTTTCTGAAACGTATTTCGGCGGCCACTGTCAATTATTATAGCCGAGCTGAAGTTTTTCCTTTGCAAGTACACAAACCATCGCAACTGAACGACACCTTTGCCCATGAACAGAACCATTTACAAGTACTAAAAACAGTGACAATAAACCGATACAATATTTCATGTATTGTAATTGGTCGAATTTCATACCGATTGTTTATTCAATTTATTTTCAAAGTATATGGAATGTCTCCTTGCACAAACTATGAATTATGATAGCGAAATAGATGAATTTCCTTTGTTAATTTACGAAAATTATTTCTTTTGAACGACACTGACAATGTCGAAACGAAAAACGTCGCAATAGAGAATCTTCCCTCATACCAGTGAACACTGATTTCACTGTCCAGAGTACAATTCTAATAGAAATTATGAAGGACAAACATTTGAAACAAGGATTCTAGCTCTTTCTCTAAGTAAGGTACTCATCTATCAGTCGCATGAGTCGAAAGATTATCACCACATTACAACGTGACTTTGATTACGTTTCGAAAATTCAATAACCAGACAGCTCCACTTTATTTTTCCAAAAATACATTTTTCACAATAATGTAAAATAATTATTTTAGATAGAATGAAACATCAGAGATCCATTTCTTATATTATAGAGAGTCATCTTCATTTCAATGAATAGTCTTCAATATTCATCCGGTTCAATTGGATGATGCCAGAAACGGTTGATTCCCGAATTCCTCTTGTGCTTCCTGAAAATGATTCCTTTTAATGATTGTTTGATTCCTTTTAAGTGAATACCAGAAAAGGGAAAATTTCACAAAATAGCGCTGCTAGATAATGATACAGTTTGCCTTATTGATACAATCAATATTTAATGCAATCCCGAATAATAGAAATGATCGTGCAATCAATTTGTGATCCCTTGAATCAGCTGCTTGGTGTTCACGACTAAGCGTTAGCTGATTTGGCTCGTAAAGGGATCTTTAAAGCGTACAATCATAATTCTATTAACGTTATCCTTTTGCTGTTGACAGGCTTTTGTTTAGAGTTTCTTTCCATTTCTTTTCTTTCCAGCCATTTCTTGTATCGAGATATATTCCTTGCAGATATAACAAAGGCTAGCCTTTGTTATATCTACAAGGAAGAGTTTATGTTTTGATGGGCCTATTTATACACATTTTTTGGGTTGGTCTAGTCTAAGTGTAAGTTTGTCGGTCTAAGTTCCATATTTATAGATTGGTTAGGCCAAATGAGGACTCCTAAAACTGACAAACTCAGGATAAACCCCTACACCGAAGATGGCACGCCGCCATACCGCGTACGTATACGATACAAGAAAACAGCCGAGGAACGATGAAACTTCGTTCGGATGTAATCAATTTTATTCTTTTAATCTTTTAATAAAAATTCATATCCTTGTTCCCAATTGATTTTGTGGTAAAACAAACGGGTCTCCACTTCGAAACCAAAATCGATTTTATTGGCTTTTGAATGTAGGGTTCAGCACTCTGAACTGAAGTGGATACTGCCAATAATGTGTAAACGACTCAAAGGATAATAGTACCATAAAACCGGATGAATATTTAGACTTTCCATTCAGGCCCACCACCCATGGGCCCACGACCGCGCGTGTCTATTTTTAGGCACCAATGTGGGTCTTAATATTTTGTTTACGCGACATCGGTCTTTGTGCAATCAAGGTTTTTCAAAAAGATTTAATATTTTAAAAAAAGTTAATGTTGTTTGTAAAAAAAAGTGGACAGAGGTGCGGTTTGTTTTTAAAATCATTGCAGAAGACGCTTACATTTTGTGTTCAATCAATTGCGTTGTTTGAAATTAAACGCTTCCAATTCTTTTATGAGAATGGACGCATGATTTTAGAATATTATGAGCTGTGTCTTCCTTTTCCACCAAATGATCCCGAAGTTTTTTCTGCTATCGTGTTCTTCGTCCTTGCTGTGTGTGAGTGCCTCGTGCAGCTTTTTCCGATATTCAGTTATAGATATTTTCTGGCCTGTTGTTTCTTGATATATAAAAAAAGAATTTATAATAGCGATGGTCAGCAAAATTTCGAAGCCTGAGTTCCTTCGTTGCTTTTCACAGTGGATTGCTTTACGAAGCCTTTTTATCCCGCAGATTGATTGATTTTTTTCTTGCGTTACAATCAAGCATTATTTTAGGTTTATTGATGAGTTGTCTTTTGTGCGAACATGTTCTATTTCTGATGAATGTTTAGTGGAATGTAATAATACCTTAAGCCTTTCCTTCCACATCAGAAGCGTGATCTTTTCCCAAATTCTTAGTGCAAAACACTCTCCCCGTTGAATTTTTTTTTGCCACTATACCTTCGGGATTGTCACTACAACTGCTTCGGAGAATACCCATCAAATGCGTATTCCGTTTCAGCAATTATTTTCATCTGTGATCTGAAAGTCCGTTCATCTTGTTTGGTCTTTGCGAAATATATCTTGGCACAAATTCATAACAATATTAGTTGGCGTTTTGTTCACTGATTTGATATTTTGCCATTGTATACGTGAAAGTTGTACGTGCATCTAAACCAGTAGAAATTGCAAAATTTGATGCCGTATTTATGCATTTCCTGTTTCATAAACTGCCGAAATGTAATCCGTGTATGGACTAGTGTTATCGATTGGTGACTTTGGGATTAAGGGCATGGCTTTACACACTGAAACCTTGGCCCATTTGTGAAAATCGGAGGCATGAAGAAAAAGGAACATTACCTTAACATTTTCTTTGAAAATTTACCCAATCTTGGAGAAGAATCCTATCGATATATAGGTTTAGGTAGGTATCGATATTAAGTTTTAGGTTTATACGTAGATATAGAAATATGTATATTTACCTATAAACGCCTATATAGCAGATGAGATAATGTTTCAACAGTGCGGGGATCCAAAACACACTGCAATTGTGCTTAAAACATGGCTTACTGACCACACATTTCAGACACTAAAGTAGCTTGTACAAAGGCTGGGCTGAAACTCCATTGAGAATTTATTGAATTTATCGGATGCGCCCACAACATTGGCCGAATCCTGGGAAAGGGTTCAGATTGAATGGACGAAAATGTTAGACCAAGCGATTTAAAACCTGGTAGAAGTTTGCCAAAACGGATGCAGAGTACTTTCGTGAACAAAAGGCGTTCGACCAAATAATATCAAGGCAAGCGATTTGGACAAAACTGGATAAATGGTATCTGTAAAGACATTTGAAATTTTGCCAATATGAATATTGTTATTTTTCATTTATGTACGATAAGAAGACGATTCAAAATAATGGATGTAAAAACATGTTACATGTGATAAAAAAAATTACATTAAATTTACTTTAAAACGGTCCGCTACTGTAGAAAGCACTTTCAAAAAAGTGGTTAAGAGTTCCAAAATATATCCCATCAATCCATTCTAATTCCTAAAGTTTTTTGTTTTTAATTAAAATATGTGTGACGACACAGCCTACTTAATGTTCCTCCTACGCAAATCAAACTTCGAAATTTGCCGCATTATAACATTCGGACTTCCAATTATCGACTTTGTTGTGCACACGCACCCTCGTTCAATAGTTCCAGCTGTCACTTGTTCGTGTTCGGGTTCGATAGCAAAACTTACAGTAAGTAGGTCTTGTTTTGTTGCTTTGATTCCGAAATCATCCCAGTAATGTGTGGTTAACTTTCAGGGTACTTATTTTAAAAGTTCTCCGGATGGTTTCACATCTGTTCTGAATTGGAAAACGTCAATGCTCAGAACGTAGAAAAAAGTTCAATAAGAGGTAACTATAGTAAAAAAATTCGGATCAGCTGTTCCCACTTTCCCAAAACTTTCGAAACAATCAAGAAGCAATTATCAAACGCTGGAAAATCCGGAGCGCCCAAAATACTGGTGGAAAACTAGTCTCGGGCTGCCAACTTGCAACCAGTCTTGAGCGCATATTCAACGAATCTTCAGGGAGGCCGTAGTCGTCACAAAGGTACGTCAGTTGTCATCACAAACGAGATTTTCTCAATGGTGAAGTGCAGAGTGGGATGTATTGCAATGTAGACGTCAGACAGCGGTCAAGTGTTGGTTGAAGATTAGTATCTGCTTTCATTAAACGCGTCGCAATCTAGTCAAAGTGGGATCTTTGTTGTAACAACAAAGCGGCCATTCGACGTCCGAAAGAAATTCGTGATCGGTTCTGTTCTAAAAAATTCGACGAATCCCGCGGGAGCTCCATTATTGCGCTGCTGCGATTCGGAACGTAAGTTACATTGGCTTGTGGGAAGTTTGTTTTGTTGTCTTAAACGTGTTGACTCGGGATTTGGTGGCGAGTGGTGCGGGTCTGGTTGCCATGGTTTAGTCTTCTTGACCCTTTGCCCTAATCACACAGGCACAATTGGCATGTTGCGATTCCCTGTCCCACTTTCGAGCAGATCGCACCAGGCGTTACATAATTGGCGCTTTCAAGCCTGGCCAAAGTGCGATCGCCAGCTGACGAAGCTTTTCGCAGATCTTGGCCCCGTGGTGGAGCACTGCTCGCGAAATCCGTTATTTAGCTCTTCCACGGTCGCAACCATCCATCACGTTTCGTAAGCCTGTACGAGTGTTTTAATTGATCTGCGTTTCGTGTTCGCATTTCCCTTGATCCGCATCGTTCGCACATGTTCAGTTGTTGCTTTTCCATAGTTTTCACCATTTCCCAACCGCAGTGAATTGTAGAGTGATCAGTTGTGTTTGTTCGCTTACAGCCAGGCAATTGGTGTCGTAATAGTCGCTTCAACCAGCCCGCAATGTCGACCGAGGAAGAGTTCAAGCTGCCTCCGGTAGTACCGATCATCCCGTCCCTCGCAGAAATCGCGGAGGAGTTGGAGGCCAGCGCGGGCAGAGTGTTTCACGACATCCCGGGCAGCGATATTATGCTCGATGATCCTGACATGATTCTGCGAAAACGGCGAGGCTGGTTCCCGGACACGGACTCGCTCGTTTCGCAGGGCATTGATTTGCTGGACGATGACGACGATGAACTTGTGGAAGAGGAGGAGGACGGCGCCGGATGTCCGCTCCCGTCCACGCCGGAGGACCATCATTTGCTGGAAGCTGAGGTAATTAATTCATTAATGTATTTTCGCATTTAACTTTCCCATTAATTTTATTGATTTTTTAACTCAAATGCAAATGTGGAGGCACCGTTTAAAATATCTATGGATTGCAATAGTGCAAATCAGCAATGAAATAAAAAATTTACCAGTTCCAAGAATTTTTTGATATTGAGCTAACAGTCCAACACTAATAAGAAGATCAATTAGCGACAATGCCCTCGACCAAAATGCCACCGTTCAAATGTATTTCGTTTGGAATCAGTTGGCTTCATGCTAACGAAATATGATTGTTTATGAATCGTCACACTATGCCGGACTTGGGCAAAGTGTTTGCCTCTCCTTGACATGGTCATCGCTGCATAATTTACCATTCTAAAATAACTCGAGAACAAATTGTTGCTTCCCTCATTTTATATAGAAAACAAATATGAACGAGTCTTTTCTATGTGGAATCCTATACTCGTCAGTTAAAAACTACGTCAATTCTATCGTTGAACTCATATCGAACAAACATTTGCTTTTAATTTTGTCGTTGATGACATAAATTTCAGCGTGTCCCAAGACATTCATTCGTAGCCTATGAACATCCCAAACCATCAACTTCTGTAAATTTTATGATTCCTAGGCGCGAACTTATAAAATTCAAATTTTATTATGAATAGAAGACAACATGAGAGTTTGCCAAGTTGATGAACTTGCATTCAATCTTCAGCATTTAGTTCTATGAAGTCCCAGAATAAAGTTCTACCCATTTGATGTTGTTTTTGTAAAGGGGCATTTTTCCATTCACCTTATTTATTATATACAAAGCGATGTGTGCAACTGGTACGTACCAGCATGAACTATAGAAACAAAATTACACTTAAAGGTAGCTACAAACTCCCTTATTTGAGAATTGGCAAGCGCAGCTATTTAAGGCTTAACTGGAAGCCGATTATCACGTGTTGGCTTCCTATTATTAGAAATTCAACGCTGTGAGCAGTCTAGAACCTATCGAGAGTGATATCGCGATCTGAATCTGTTGCACTTCGATTCGCTTGGAAATGTTGAATACAATTGAAAAGCCTGCTTTGTTCTAATTACGTGCAATTCCGCAATCTAATGAATTCTACGTTAAATTTTTATTGCATATAACTAAATGGTTTTCACTCGTACTCTCGCGATTGGCAGAGTTCGATTGAGAAACATTTGGCGTCCGGCTGTAAAAAGTTCTGATAACGCTTTGTAACTCAATTAAAGAAGACGCATTTAAATTTCACTCCATTTATTTCCTCGTCAGTTAGTTTTAATCTTATCGCACACCTCATTTTAGTCCACCTTTGAATTACAACTGCTCATGCGATAATATAAATGCTTTTATTGCCAACATTTCCTTGTGATAACATAAATCTATTTTCAAATATTAGTGAAGAATTGGCCAAATCCAAACTATTTGAGAACACTTAAGGAAAACACTTCGCACAATCGTCGAGATTCTAATCGTTTTTATCTGTTGCCGTTGAGAGAAACCAATTGGCTATACGGTTTGAAACCTTCAACTTATATTGCTCAGTTTTTTGTATGTTTCATACAAGATTTCATACAGAGCACGTACTGGTTTGGTGTTTCTACTTTGTTTTGATGGAACTAGACACGCCCAATTCTTTGGACTGTGCGTAGATCCGCTAATGTTGATTGAAAATGTTTGGAAGCTGTATAATGGTGTAGCAAGTAAATCAATTAAGCTCGTTTCAGAAGTAATGCTTCCATAATCATCTCTTTGCGTCACCAGTGGAATGGCCAATGATGAATTTGTTTTGAAATTCATGAGAACTTCCAAATCACTAATAAATACTTTCAAAATATTGAAAATGTCAGAAGTTTGCATCGTTACAAACGCAGCGGGCTTGCATTTTTCCACTTTTTGATCATTGTCGACCGTTGGACTGAAACTAGGCGCTAGTAAAGTGTATTAAAAAATAATAAAAATAAAATTAAAATATTGCCGTCGAATCTTCCACAGAATTCAAAACGAAATTTCATTCAAAACGGTGTAATGAGAATTCCCCGTGATGTTCATTGCTTCGTTGAATGCTCGATCGCGTTTACAACTGGATACCATTAAAAAATATGTGTCTGAAGTTTGCTTTCAAACGCTTTCAAACGCATCGCCGTAGCATTTTTCACAATTGCTTTTCAGTAGATGTAAAGTAATCTTATGAAAACCTGGTCGAGTGCAAACAAATCAGTTATGCGAATAAAATTTATCAAAATAATAAGATAAATTATCCAGAAAACCAAGAATGAAAAAATTTGAAACTGCTGCGTTTGTAACGATGCAAACTTCGGCCACATTGAAAAATTTAAGTTTTCGATTGTCAGGCTCTTGTCTGGATAATAGTTTTCAATCCATTATTAAGCTTGAGCGGTTTGTTTGCCCCTCGAAAACTGTTTGGTTAACACATGAGATTGGTCCTTATTCGTCTATTCAAAAAAAAAAAAAACAAATGTAAGGTCAGTTAAAGGAATATTGGAATGTAAGTGGACTAGCACGCGTAATTGTAAGCGGTTTTCGAAATTTGTTTTGAAGGTGACATCAAGGAAAAAACGATATTTAAACTATCTACGTTTAGCCCCTTTGCGGTCCTATGTTGAGTGTGATTCGACATCGCCTTGCGTTCTGACGCGTTCTGTATCAGTTTTCACCCGACAACAACTCAAACTAGTCTGAATGAGATAAGAAAACAGCTACAGTGCAGCCAGTCCAAGCAAACCATGTGTCTTGAACTTCAGTGTTCAGTTTGTCTTTTGAATCCCACCGTGGCGTACATATTTTGGGCAGTGCATCGAAAGACCACGCTGGAAACGGGCAATAGGGGAAGAATATCCGTGGATGAAGTTTGCCATTTTTCCAACTATTCTGGCAAAAAATATTTAGATGTCATTTGGTACCAGCACAGAATATTTCTCTACATGAATGCATTGTTGGATTCAAAGGAACAATCTCATTTAGAACGTACAGTCCCAAAAAAACCAATCATATGGGGACTCCGTCTTTATGTATAAGCCGAATCAGCGTTCGAATATGTCTACATATCTTGGTAAACAAACTATACGCGCATTAATTTTCGCCGATTTTCTCAAGCCGGATTATCTTATCTTTAGAATAATCTATAACAATCATTACCCGATGTCACAGGTATTATGCCAAAAATTATTTGATTTGCAATGTCATTTAACAGGACCGGTGATGACGATATGAATTAATAATGAATGAGGAATATAAAGGAATACCTATTCAGATGAATTCACCCAAATGATTGAGGAAACAATTGCTTACCACAATCATAAAATATTGTTGCTTGTCTGGCGCGATAAATGTGCCGTGTCTATGCTATCAACGTATGGTACATAAAGGTCCGAAATTGTTATAATTAGAAGAGTTACAGATGATGAGTTGTGAAGCCCAGTGCAATAGTCCAATGGGTGCCGTCGATTTATCTGACCAATATACCATAATCTACTGCTTCTCAATTGTAGAAAAAGTAAAGTCCTGCTGATTTTTCTGCACTATTTCTAAAAGATCTTCTAAAATATTTTGCTTAACAAAGGTGCTGAACTTTGTTTGTTTATGTTATTTTAATTAATGACAGATCATTAACATTTGAAATTGTTACAGCATTCTGAGTCACTTCTAATGGTTTTCGTTTCTAACAACCCATTTTATTAACTAGAACGTTAATATTGGTTAGTCTAAAAAGTATTGAGCCTTTTTTGTAACTAGATGGTGTTCGCTGTCATATATCGGGCAATACTAATCAGATTTAGTCAAACTGACATCCGTTTGAAAGGTAACATTCCAGTCTACAATTTTCATATGCACAGTTTAGTATTTCGTCATTCGTGTCAAAAGTCATATTCATTTAAAAATTAATGAAATTTCTGAAAACATTCCTTATATTTTACAATATCACTACAATCAAGGTGAGAATGCATCGCAGGCTCGTGCAAAAATCTGTGGTGTCTACGGTCAAGACATTTTATCAAAAGCCACAGCCAAGAGATGGTTCGCTCGCTTTCGTTCGGGAAATTTTGATGTCAAAGATGCCCCTCGTTCAGGTTGACTAATCACTGAAAAAGTCGATGCAATCTTCCAAAAAATTGAGGAGGACCGGCACATAAGCAGCCATGACATTGCTAAGGAACTGAATATCCATCACCAAACAGTTTTGAACCATTTGCGAAAGGCTGGATACACAAAGAAGCTCGACGTTCGGGTGCCGCATGAATTAATAAAAAAAAATTTGATCGACCGAATTTCCATTTGCGAAATTCTAATAAAACGCAACGAAATCGAGCCATTTTTGAACCAAATCATTACGAGCGATGAAAAATGGGTAAGGTACGAGGATTTCGTTCGAAAAAGATCATTGTCAAAAAAGGTGAATCATCACAAACGACTTCAAAGCCAGGATTGACACGAAATGAGGTTATGCTGTGTGTATGGTTGGATTGGAAGGGAATTGTTTATAATTAGGTGTTAGAACCTGGCAAAACACTCAATTCGGCTCTGTACTGGCCAATTAAAAACTGAAATTAACCAGATTGCAACAAGTAATTCAAAAAAAAACGGCTAGAATTGATCAATGCGTTGTTTTCCATCATGACAATGCTAGACCACACACATCTTTGATGACCCGGCAAAAATTTACAGAGCTTGGCTGGGAAGTTTTGATGCATCCACCGTATAGTCCAGACCTTGCACCATCAGACTACCAGACACAGACTTGTTTCGGTCTATGTGAAACTTCCTTAATGAAAAGAAATTCACTTCTTAAAGGGACTGAAAATTACTTGGCCAAGTTTTTCGCCGATAAACCACAGAAGTTCTACACAGATGGAATAATGGCTCTACCCAAAAAATGGCAAAAAGTCATAGATAATAATGGACAATATGTACTTAAATAAAATCCATTTTAAATAAAAGAAATATCGAAAATCGAATATAATATCGAAAAATGACAAAAAAAAGGCTCAATAATTTCTAGACTTATTTCTAGACCAATATAAATGCTTATTAAAAGATCAATCAAAAGTTTTTTGGGCTTTAAACCAATTAATCATACCAGCGACAATTTTATTAAATTATTTTCTGGAATGTTATCTAATAAAGGAAGGTACATTCAATATTGAAAAACATGAAATTATATGAGACTGCTCAGACCTTAAATATCTGTTTGAATTTTAAAATTATCAACAATGAAATTAAAAATTGCTGATATCAATTATGTACATGAATAAAACAGTCAATCGCGTTCCTTGCAAAACAAGAATATCTTCAAACAGATGGCAAAGCTTCTGTTTCAACTCTATTGTATTTGTGGCTCATAAACTCGTAACTCATTTTTTGCGTGAAAAATATAATAATCAGCACCAAATGCTCATACACTCCATTCATTGGATAATTTCCATACGTTAAATGATAAATTTATCAACGAAACAGGTAGTGAAACGATTAGTGTTTGTCGTTATCTTAATACTTTGTTTAAGAAATTTACTGCGTGTGTTGAAAGCATTTTGATACATCTTTTGTCCGAATTTATTTGTTGATACAAGCATTGACTAGACATAATTGAATGAAAACGAACGAAAATTTCTAATCAACATATTTTCATTATCGGGTGAACCACCATGAACCTTTAGGTTGAATGAAAATTTATTGAGAAAAGAATTTTTCAAGTTAATAACTTCGACAATTGGAGTGTCTAGAGGCTGATAAAATTAACAGAAACTATGAATTGACTATTTTTTCCGGAGATTGTTGAAAATAAGCCGCCCATTAATGTGCCAGACTTAAAAAAGTGTTTTTCCCGTCGTTGAAAGAGTTTGAATACATGATCAATGTTTGATGAGATTGATTTTGTGATTAAGGCACCTTCTGAAAAAGAGTAAATAACATTCTATTCTTGTTGGTTAGGTGAAGCTCTTGACTTACTCCATAAAGACGAAACGATAATGATGGAAGTAACTGGGTATCATCACTTAATGCACCAGGTAATGATTACCCAAGTTTCATATCAATCGCTTAGGAGTAAGGCGAGACTTTGAAGTCGTCATGAAACTTCCCATCTTTAATATAATATGAACATATGAGACTATGACAAAACTTTCTAAATATTTTAAAGAAAAAACATAAGACGACCACTGGAATTATTCTAATATAACTCCGACGAATTATACAGAAAAAAGACAAGCATCTAAAAGACTATCACTTATGACTCGGAAAATTCGTACCAACAAAAAAAGCGGCATATCACTCAATGGCACATAGACTAGTTACAAACCCCTTTAAACGAATTTGAATTAAATAAGGAACGAGTGTATATACTGAATACAGCGACGAAAAATGAATTCCCAATGAAGATTATACAACAGATTACCTCCAAAACTAAGAAAAAACTCGCAAACGAGCATTACACTGCCATGCTTACACAAACAAGTAACATCGAGGCAAAGAACAGAAGATCTTTTCCATATTCGCAAATATCGGGGCCTTTAAAAACGCACGAAATAGAAACGGTTACATCTACGAGGGTGAGTCAAATATAAACCGAACTTTTGTCTGTATGAGTCTCAGGCTCTGCCGAGCGGTCTGGTTGGGTGGGGGGTCTTAGGTTGGTTTGTTAAGAGTGGGGACAGCCGCTCCCGGGCTGCTCATTCTTCCAATTGATCAGTAGCAATCATGAGAGAGCAAGTGGTTCCTTTATTCATTGACGTTTGACCAAGACGTTTCACAATCGAATCTTTTGGCTAGGTTGAAGGTGCAGTTTGGTGACAATACGCTTTCACGGACACAAGTGTTTGATTGGGCTAGAAAATTTCAAAATGGAAGAGAAATAGTAGAAAATGAAACTCACATTTGCCGCCCGAGATCAAGTGTAACGGTTGACAATATTCGAAATTAATCGAGGGTGAACGTCAATTCACTATTGATGAAATCGCTTCAGAAGTGGATCAGCAAAAGACGCCTACAGAAACAAAAGAAGGAAAAATCCCATCAGAGAGGTCATTCTCCTCCATGACAATGCCCGCCCTCACACAGCTGCATTGACAAAGTATAAATTAATTGAGCTGCAATGGGAGACCCTGAAGCATCCTCCCTTTAGTCCAGACTTGTTCCCATGCGACTACTTTTTGTTTGGTCTCATGAAGGAAGCTTTGAGAGGCGAAAAATTTAAAGCGAATTAAGAAGTTGAGCGCGTGCGCAACTGGTTGACAACTCGACCTCAAACTTTCTATGAACAATGAATTTTTAAGCTGTCAAAACGTTGAGAAAAATATGTAGAGCGTACAGGAGACTAGAAAAATGATTAAAGTCTTACTTGAATTTTATTACTGTTAATAGATAAGTATAAAAAAAGTCCGGTTCATATTTGACTCACCCTCGGTAGTAGACATAGTAGAATAGCTAAAATGAAAAAAATAAAAAACTAAAATGGGCGGAATTTATAAAATGGCGTACCCGCAGTGTCCAAAAACGTTTAAAGGACAAACTAGAAGGCTCATTACTACAAAACTAAAGGAACATCTGAACGAAGCGAAGGTAATAACAAGAAATAAAAAGAGTATAGGAGTGGTAAAATGAGCGGCAGCGAACCACGTTCTAGGAGTAAACAACAAGATAGGAGGAGACCATGTGGAATTGCTACGAGAGCTTGGTGATATCAGGGCAACCTTCGAACCCATGACTAAACCATGACTTAGGTAATTGCTAATCTCCTCTAATGGAGGATTGAACAAGATGACAGTGAAGAACACAAGGGAGATAATAAAAGGAAAGGACGAAAATAGAAACTGAAATCAAGTTTGATGACAGGGTCGTAAACAAGCGTAGCAATAGCGAAATGAGGACCTTAGTATAGTGAATGAGTTATTCACTATAATTAGTGAATTAGACACTTATATAAAACAAAAAAGGTATAGTAGATAAGTTAGTTCAGGTTTCACTGAGGAAGAGCCAAGTGTATGGTTCGAAACTGCGCGGTGTCTGAAATAAATCAAGAAAAATTAAATCAACGAATTAAAAAGGAAATAAATTTGTCATTTATCTGCAGTATAAAATATTTAAATAAATTCGTTGCATGACAAGTTTTAGTAATAGATCGTTATATTTTATTGTTGGTTTTAACGCAAAACCAAACCTTTCTATTATGCTAGAAATTATTCTCTATCATAAAAGTATACTTGCCATTGAAGGATCTCTTTTGGCATGCTGACAACAATAGAAATAGGATATTTCCGTTCAACAGGGATGATAGGCAGACCTTGTACCTAATGCATGTAACTGATGTTTTACGATCACAGGAGCTCAATCTGATGAAAATATAACTGATCGCTCACTCCCTTAGTAGATCACTTACTTAGTATTTCGTTTGGATTTCGTTTGTATCAGTGTGGTGGGGGTGTAGAGCGCCTGCTTTCCGGCAGGAATATAGAAAAATAGAAATAAAAATTAAAAAGGGTGACCTGAGGTTCCTCCAGCTGTTGATCACTTGGTCGATGTACGAGGGCTCGAAACTAATTTAGCTAAATGCGGATTTTTGAGGCTGACGGTTCGCTGGACCATAGTTTTTATAGATACTGGATATACCCGGACTGGGAGATCTAAATCCACACCTATTCACTTCTTTTATTACTGACAAAACAAATACTACCGGTCTTAACAGTAAGGGCGTTCTGGACTGCGTGTTGTGGGATTGATTCTCTTACCAGAGAGTCTATGCCCTATGAAACGTGGCGTCTTCAAAAAACCAATGGGATACTTCAACAGAGATCTAAACGAACGAGCATGTGCACTTTCCACTTCGCTTGATCCCCATTAACGATTATCGCCATTTAGCGCACTTCAGTAGCGCCTTACTTAGGAAGACGCAGGTAATTTAACTCAAGCACACTGTGTTGTGGCCTTCTTTTCTCCGGTACAATTTGCTCCTTTCGAATAAATGACTGCTGAATTGTCATTAATTATTTTTAGAAATGCACTACCAACATCCTGTGAACATAGTGTCCTCCAAGCGAGAAATTGTGGAAAGGGGTATCCGCTTTTAGTAATGCTGATATGTAGTTTTTTCGAGAGTCGTTTCATGAGGGAATCAGGAAAAATAAACGAATATACATTCGATCCACTCCGTTACCCTAATATTAACAACTCCAGCAATTTAACTACTTAAAATGTAATTCAATCATTATATCCATGATACTGCGAAATGTAAAGGAAAGTTAGAATAATAATCATTTGGAGATTCCAAAATGACTCATTTAACAAACCTTACGCACTGCAACAACTGGCACCTTCCACACCTCTTGCCAGAATTTCTATCATTTCTGACACGCAAAAAGGATCAAGCGATCCCTATTTGGCGAAGTACAAGTACAAGTACAAGTTATGAAGTACAAGTGTTTGCGTTTTTTTTATTGGTTAGGGACCGCATGTTTGATAACATAACATACACGTCTCTAGATAATCAATAATTGTAACATCCACTTACAGAATGTGTTTATCGTGACGTGACTCTGATTATATTAGTCTTATATCATCGAACTTTAAACGAAATAGTAGATGAATTTCAAGTTCAAGGATACAAACGTAATCCGCCCCGCACAACGTTCATTCAATTTTTTTGCATTTGATAAAATGAGGACATTATTTCGTCAATAATTTCTGCGCTACATTCCATAGTTGAAATGAATTCACATTGATTTAATACAACTTGTCATTTCACTCTTCTGCGACTCCTTCTAAGCAGTATTTCTGAATACATTTCCTCTCATTCGTTACTAGAATTGTCATAGTTAAGAAAGAAAATATAAGGAAATCAATACTGGCAACAACAAAGCATTAACTATTCATGGAGCCATACAGTACATACTTGCAGTTGTTGTATTCCAAATAAGAATTATAAATGTGTATTTCATGACCAATTTCCTCTTACTCAGTGTATTGTGAGTGTAGTTTTTTTTCAATTCTCCAAACTTATCACAGTATTCCACCGATAAGGCAAGATAGACGTTCATAGATTCACCAACTGTATGGCGAACGTTTCATGAATTATTTAGAATCCAATCGCTTAAATAAAAATGCTAATAATAGATAAATAATTATCTATTCGCTTTCAACGAAATTATTTTCCACATGTGTAATAATATAGTACACCTGTTCTGAAATGATCCAGAAATGCTAGTCAAATTGATTTATCGCGTCATGTTGAAAAATAAATTAGAAAGGACGTTATGCTATTTATTTTCCTATACATTTGGTTGTGGGCACAAAAATGTGAGGACGGGAATTTTTTTTAAATTACATTTTAATACTTTAGTTGAACGCTTAAAATATAAACAGAATATACTTCTAGTGTAAACAATTTGGAGGATGCGTATGGATTTTTAAGAGGAACAAAATTCCAATTGAATCCTTCCAACGTTATAAAACTAATCGATTTATCAATGAACATATCTGCAGTTCTACGCCGAATTTAGGATATCGCATCAGTGAAAATAGAGAACAGTTTATAATTCTGGGCATATTCTGTTAAAATTCGATTTGAATGTACAAAATCAAAATTCCAACAAATGGAACACAAGCTACACTAAAGTTCAAACATGTCATGAACTAAATGTCCTTTTAAAGTAATAACTAATTATTCTGTGAAAGCTATAGAAAACGTCCAATTTAAATGGACCTGTTTAGTTAGCTTTATATTTCCAATCGATCCCTTCCATCCAACAATTATACGTATTGTACATTCGTTATCTTTCCTCATTCTCCATTCAAAAGGTATCCACTCAGATACTAGCAATTATTGCAGCCTTAATGAAAATTTCAGGAATTCTTCAACCCTACCGTATTCATATTAATCTTGACTCTTCTGGACTAACATTGATAATTGCCTAATTTTATCTTTAGCTAACGTTATGAAAAGGACATTCAACCTACTAGGTGTGCTGTGTCGGAATTTAGATTCCCACATGAAATAAAAAAGGAATTGCACCGTCTATCAATTTGAAATTGTGTTTGAAAGGATTTTCATACACATTTAATATGTTTAAACTTTTTTAAATATTGCCCGCAATATTATTCATTGTTTTGTATGTGTTCCTTGAATAGATCTTGTTCCACGTAAGGTGCTGAATAACGTATTTGAGTTTGATAATTTTTTTGATCGATGATGAAATCGATCGTTGCTTTACCATACACATTTTTAAGAGAGACCCTAAAAACCTAAGAGACCCTAAAAATTAAATTAAAAAGAAACGAAGGGTTTTTCAGGATTTTCCGGAAATGATTAATAGCATTGTCGTTGTAAAGATCACCAACTCTACTGACATTAGCTTGGCTTGTGTGTGATTCTAAAACCATTGCTTTGACATCCTCCCACTTCTTCGAAAAAAGAGCTTTAATGACAGATGTCGGCATTGGTCCTGTTTTGTCTTCCTCTTGTTCAGAAGAAGACACATTCCGCTGTATTTCTTTGTGGTCTTCATTCAAGACTTCTTGGAGTTCTTCTGTCGTTAGCTCATCTTCAGCTATTCTATGTCAACTTCGTTTATCTCCAATTCCTGATCTCTACCAGTTGTCATAATTTCATCCATAATGTCATGGATGCCTCCCTGATCCCCTCCGTTTCATTGAATGAAAGATGGGGGAAATGGACAGCTTTCACCAAACAGAAATTAAGTGGCGCTGCGTGACTTCTGATCACGCCTTTTGAATGATACGAATAGCTTCCAGAATGTCGAATCTTTCGTTCCAAAACGTTTTTAAAGCCATTGCTAAGGAGAACTGGGATGCTTCCAACACCGCCGAAACGGTAATAAGATTCACGTTAGCACCGCATGTGTGTTATAAGCACATTATGCTCCAAAAGCCGAAACGTGCTCGTTAGTAAAATTTAGTTTAGTTCGTTATCCGAATATGTGTTCATTTTCCGAACACAATAATTTTTCGTGAAAGTGTTCGCTATCCCATTTGTTCGTAGTCCGAACTGTTCGTTAACCGAACACTCACTGTTTTACAAATATTTTTCTCTGATAAAATGTGCACGTCAAACCAATTTCTTAAAAGAATTTTAAATGACCGAAATTTTAGTGCTTATGCGCTAACTTACATGTCTAAATATAAAATGGAAAAATTCTCGAACCCCGATTCTTGATGACACCATGAAAGGAAATTTTGAAAAAATCATAAAAATAATTAGCGTTCCTGATATATTATGAACAAGGACTATATGTGTATATGATAAATTTGGATACTAGGAAGTCGAAACCGCTTATCAAGTGATTCATGAATAAATTGTGACTCATACGGACATGTTCGAACTCCCATTCGAGTAAGTCCTGATTCGAAGAAATTTATCGGAAAGAAAAGTTTCTGTTTGAACTCAAGTTTCTACATACCTTTTGTATGACTAGGGACAAGCATAGGTGTTCACATCAAAGCTGTAATAGTTCAATTGTAATTCTATGCAACGTAGACAAAAATTCATAATAAGATACATGAAAGTTCCAATAAAACTGAAAACCCAGGCTTTCTTAATTCAAACGATATTTGAACGTAGCCTACTGGAAGTCTACTTTTTTATCTAAAGATTGACAATTCCCAACGAAACCAATTACAACCTTATATTCCTATTTTGCAACCTTATATACCTTATCTTCCTACCATGTATATGATACATAATCGATATATCGTCAGAATCAAGGACATAGTGATTTATGCCCACATACACGAATTCTTCCAGAGGAACATATGAAGCCAGTCGTAAGATATGTCTCAATGTACCCATCTGTAGGGTTGAATGTCTGCGAAAACCAAAATTTTCGCTCACATAAGAAGATGTCGCGTTAGAAAAACATAGATCCTCGTAATTTTGGCAGTTTAACGACTGTTTATGCCAGTTCAGATATATCTCGAGACTGGTTGAACCAAAGCTTCTAATTCCTCTTCAACAAGGAAGAGAAAGGGACAATGCAAGAAGTCTCTTCTTCGATTGTTCCTTCTCCGAAGGGCAGTGCGTGGCAGTGTGTTATCGGAAGCACTGGTAACTCCGCAATCCCGTGAGGTTGCCAGTAAGAGCCCTTAACTTTCTCTTGTATGTTCGAAACATCTCGTCATAGATGACGAGCAAAAGTTTCGGCCTTCGAATTCCTGCAAATTCAATCCAGTGACTGTTCCATTATCTATCCTCATTTTTCTTTAGGGTCCTTCAAATGAAATTCATTGCATCTGATGAATGCTGCCATGCTTTGCTTTCTTATGCATGCCTAGGGGACCCAGTACATGATAACACCTCAACAAAATGTGTACAGTACAGCAATATAGAAATAATCTCGATAATAAACGGGGATTCCTGTTCCCTTTAAAGCTGCTTGGCTATCAGATAGGAAAGCTATAGTTTTACCATTGTATCGTCTTGCCTATGTTGTTCATCGATGGTAAAGACCTCAGCCAAAAACATGCTTGGCATAAACCAAAAACATGCTTTCCATCGGTTGGGAGTCTTTCGTGCCAAGTCGAAATAATCCAATTCCCGTTCCATCTGTTGTCTTGGAACCATTCCCATTATATCTGATCGCATTCCATCTTATGACATACATGTTTTGTCACTCAACACTACACAGAATTGCTAAAGCTAAATACTGCAGTCATGTGAAATATTTATGGGGACACCTTCGCTAATTTAACTTGGTCTCTTGGTCCGATTTGGAAGTCATTTCCTCTTTCTTCCTGCAGCATTTCTGTCATTGTTGATGAGGATACTGTTTCTATCACCAAATGAAGAAACGATAGGTTTAAGATTTCCTCAAGCGCTGCTGTTGGACATGACTTTATAGCACCACTGATACAGACACAGGTCAAACGCGAATTGAATTCAGTGCAAGCCTGTCACGTTCTTTCTTTCTGTCTGTCCTGACTGCCACTCTTTAGGTGACGCTTGTTCAAATCATTATGGTATACACCCAACGTAGGATTTCCAGGTTTCCCCAGGACTTGCCTGTCGTAATGCGATATTTCTTTTTATACCTAACCTCCGTCTCATTTGGACATACGCTGGGAAGTCGGTCCAGTGTGGTTTTATCAGAGTTAAGCCTTAAAACTATCACATGGCACAAATAGTTCACGTTTCGAAGTGCCCCTTGCATTATATCACCTAGTGTCCCTTTTTGTTTTTGCTTGGGTAAAAATTCGATATCATCCGCATACGCGTTACATATCACCCCCGCTTTTGACAATCTGATTGAGGCATGCTCTTCCACAAGATACCATAAAAGGAGGTGAAAGGTACCTTCCTGTGAATATCCACGTTTTGTGCGTACATTAATGGTGGTTGATCCGAATATAAACACGAGGGTTTCATCTTCAGGCCGTCCAAGTCGTTCCTCATTTTATGGCCCGACAAGACATACTTACCATCTTTTAACCAAATATCACATCCTTACGTATTACGTAGGAGTACATCCTTATCTTAGTGTTCTCCAAAATCATATTTGATTTTATTATAAACCCAAATAGTTCCCAACCTTTCGTTTTCGTATCGGTGCTACAGCAAAATTCATTGCGGGTATTGGTGTTGCATCCAATAATGAGTGGTATATGTGGTGGAGTTTGTTCCTCATCTCCTTAAAAATAGGAAGAGAATAACTTAATTTTAACAACATTATTAACCAAAATGGAGGCATTTTGTGTATCTGCTTTACGAATTAAATGTGTTTCGTTTGATTAATTATTTTTTAATAAATTGTGGTTATTCGTCCCAGATTGACTGCATTTTTTGTATCTTTCATTTGTTGTGTCGCTCAAATAGTTTGCTGAACCAGTTTATCATATCTTTGTTTAATAGTTTTTCCTTTGGTATATCCTAAAAATCCAAAAGCCAAATATTTTATCCTGACGTTGCTATGCTTTCACCTTCTGTTAAAATGTGGATACAGTTGTTCCCCGTTCGGTCATCTACTGTAAAAGCCGAACAACCAGAAGCGAATGAAAGTTTCACCATTTGGAGGATATCAGAGGAAAAACAATTGAACTGACTTTGGCCAGCAAAATTGGCTGCTTGCAATTCACTTTTATGTCGAAACTTCGTGGTTTATATTCAAGTAAACTTTTCGCAATCGTTGGTTTTTACTGTTCAATTCTGTGCATTAGATATCGGATATTGTTGAATCTAGGAGTTGTCCGTAAAAATAATGAATGTTTGCGCATCGGCTTCGAGTACGTGCATCGCCATTGGTAACAGGTCATTCAATAATTCCGTAGGATAAGTAATAAAAACAAACAAAATTTTGACAAAAGTTGATTTTATTATTCAACATAGGTGCCTTCGAGGGCGATACAACGAGTAAAGCGATTTTCCAACTATTCGTTACCACTTTTGTAGTACGCTTTTGGTTTCTCATCAAAATATCCCTCAGTTCCGGCGATCACTTCATCATTGGACTTAAATTTCCTACCAACAAGCATGCTCTTAAGATCTGAAAACAGGAAAAAGTCGCTGAGGGTTCAATCTGGAGACAACGGTGTATGTGTAAGCAATTTGAAGCCCAATTCATTCAATTTTGTTATCGTTTTCATCGATTTGTGTCTTGTCTTGGTGAAACAACACTTTTTTGTTTTGCAAATGCGGCCGTTTCATGCGATTTCACCCTTCAATCGACCAAAAGTGCACAGTAATGGCCGCTGTTGATCGTTCCTTCTTGGAGATAGTCGATGAATGTTATTCTGTTCACATCCCAAAATACAGACGCCATCACCTTACCGGCCGATTGTTGCGACTTTGCTCGCTTTGGATTCGGTTCGTCGACTGCTGTTCACTCAGCTGACTGTCTCTTGGATTCTGGTGTGTAATAGTGAAGCCATGTTTCATCCATTGTCACAGGTCGACGATAGAATTCGATTTTATTGCGCTTTAACAGTGTCAAATACTCCTCTGAAACATCAATGCGTTGCTGTTTTTGGTCGACTGTGAGCTCACGCGACACCCACTTTACACGGAGCTTTCGCATACCCAAATATTCGTGTTAAATGGTAAAAACACTACCATGTGATATCTTTACAATGTCAGCTAGCTCATGCACCTTCAATTTGTGGTCGTTCATAACCAATTTGTGGATTTTTTTTTTGTTTTCTGGAATAACAGGCTTATTTGGGCGTCCACTGCGCTCTGCATCATTTCTGTTGGTATGACCACGTTTAAATTCAGCAATCCACGTCTCTATCATTTATCTCGATGGAGCAGAGTCCGCATAATGTTTTTAAAGCCATTGTTTGGTTTCCACTGTATTATTTTTCAACAAAAAACAATGCTTTATCAAAACTTGAAATTCACTTTTTTCAATTTATTTTTTTCTATAAAAAAAGTTGTTTCACACAAAATCCTATAACTCACGAATCAATAGTCCGATAGCTGTCAAATTTATACACGTATCGCTTGAAGGTCAGTACTAATGAAAAATCATATGGAAAAAATAATTTTCATTAATTTCTCAAATTATGTTATCGAAGAATATAGATTCGAAGCGATTTCTGCAGAATTTATGTTTCCAGATTTCTGGAATACTATTTAGCGGGAATGTTCAGATTTCATACATATTATGCAAAGAAATAGCATAACTAAACCTCCCATATGGTATCTTCGCCTTTTTAGCCGACGACTACAAAGGCGAGCAAAAAGACACTCAACTCCTTGTAAAATAGAGGGGAAAAAGAAGGATCTAAAGTAAATAAAATCCAATCTTAAATGATCGATATATGCTTTGTTGTCGATGAAATAGATGAAGTTAAGATATTTGATCTCACAACAGATGCACATGATTTTCATTTCTTTTGATATAAATGATTTCTAGACAATGCAGGAGTAGGAAACTTCCCCCATTCGCACAGTATGTGTCCCTCCATTTGGGTTTCCCACTGCAAAAAATCTTGGAGGTCAATTTCATTGTAATCTATAATTTAAACAAACTTTCATCGTATTCTATTAATCGTAGCTACCAAATGCATTTGCAAAATTCGATTACATACAGAGGAAGACATTTCTGCTTTGCGGCAATTATGCAGATACTCTGAAGGCACACCGACCCAATCATTTGGAATTTTCCACATTAATTCAGTGTGACATACTTGACGGAGTGGAGTTTAATCAAGTGTTGTATGAATGTTTACGAGTACTCATGACACATTCTAATGGCATTCAATTTTGGTATGACCTAAATAAAGCTAACACTCACATATGACGATGATGACATTAGCACTTGATCGTGTATTTGGGACTCGAAATTTTTGGAGGTACATAAGGAGCGAATACAAAACTTACGTCATGGTTTTGTCGTTGTTCAGACATTACTAAACTTGCTGAGAATCGAAGCCTAATTATCGAGTCTTCTTAACTTGCTCTTAGTAATTGATTTTTATTAGGATCTTGCTAGGGTACATCGGGAAATATACATGAGATATAAAAGTGTTAGATCGGGTTCACCTATTCAATTCATATTCCGATTGCAACTCAGAACAGCTTCTAGAAGAGAGTTCGAATTGTATTAGATCCTAGCAATTTTATTTTGACGACGGTCATCCTTCTTAGCGATCAGTAGGTCTTAACTCAAAACAGTTCCGGCGGCCGAGCCCAATAGAAGAGCATGATCATTATATACCACTATAGTAGGTTATCATTTACTTCTGATTTCGATAATTAAACTATTTAATACATGTGAATATTTGATAACGAGTTGACAACCAATAATTGGTTATTGTTTCTGAAGAGAATAAAAGAAAATTTTCAATTTTCAAAGCAGTTGATTCCGATTCCTAAACGTTTTCCCGGCTGGACTCGGCTGTGCACTAGCACATCCAGCTTACGACCAGCGGAAGTCTGAATCAAACCTCAATTATATCAATTAATTACAGTCACGTTTATTGCATATTTAGCAAATTACCTTGCCAACGACGAATTTGCGTGTCGACATAGGATTCCTTACAACTTTTCTCTGTAAATAAATTTCAGTACATCAAAAGTCGACGCTATTCCAGTCTAGATTTTCCTTTTGATATACTAAGTTAGCTGATGAATTACCCATGTAAGATTAATTACATTTAAAATGACCTAGACAAGTGTTAATTAGTAATTAGAAAAGCGATTGAATATTCCTCCATATTTAAATGTTTGCTTTTACATAAATAAATAATTGCGTTGTCACCACTGAACTCAGGCCGGAAAAGTTAAACAATGTTTTGGTAGCTAAATCTAGAATAAAACTGATTAGAAATGCCACCATAAACCTTGGTATAACATTTAAATAAAAATTTAGTTGAAACATACGTTTTATTATTCTAATTCGAGTTTTTTTTAGTTTTATATGAAGAATTTCAAGGTCGTTCTGCCGACGTATGTTTCTACTTTATGAATGAATTCGATTTAGACGAGCTTAATTTCAAACACACGCTTCGAATTTATATTTAGGTTCGAATTTGATTTTTAGATTTGTTATTTTCGTGTGTGCAGTTGAAATTTTCCTACAGTTGATTGTTTATATTTGATTTGATTGAAATCTTTGTCTCATATTGAAGTGTATTAAAAGTTAAAGTTCGAATGGGTTGCGAAATTCTTTTTAACAATTAGAGCACCTTATAATGAGAAAATATTATATTTTTCATTTCCGATGTAATTTGTCAAACTTCAACTATACATTTCCTAATTTTTAATCTCAATGACAAAGAAGTTCACTTGATTCATACATTTTACCCTTTATTCGTTAGATTCATGTCAATTGAAATCAGGATACTTCCTGATTATTAATCAATAATCATGAAATTTAACGCCAGAAGATACAACTTTGCTAATTAATGTATGCCACCAAAAATGAAGGTTTTTCATCCCAGTATTGTAGACTAAAGCTGGTTGCGTTAAGATTAAGCTACGAACGTACCTTAATCATTATATTATGAAGTAAGTTAATCTTAGTCTTTAATTGTCGTTTTCAAAAATAGCTTCAGGGCAACCTCAAATCATGTTCTCAGTAGCGATGATAAACAGGGTGCGAGCAGAACTTTCAAAATCGACCTTTTGTTATGACAAATATTTTTATGAATTTTTCTACAGGTACATTTAATAATCTATGAAATAAGACTTTTGAACTTCAATGCACCAGCGTCAGCAGTCATACCAGAGTGCATAGCACCATATGAACTTGTTTCCCAAAACGGATTCATCGTGTCAGTTAGGATGGCTTCTGGATGGCCTCAATCGACTCAAAACGTGTTCGCTCCTTTTTACTGAGAGGGAAGAAGAAGAAGTCTTAGGGTGACTCCGGACTGTATGGGGGAGCACTACAACGACACACTTGGTCAGAAAGTGGATGCACAGCAACGCTCTGTGTTAGCTATCGCGTTGCCATTGTGAAGGAGTAGTGTTTGCTCACAATTGCTCTTGAATCGAAGAACACATTTAGCGCTATTTTGATATTTGTTTTGAACATTCGCGTTTTTTTTGGGGGGGGGGGTGCGAGATGACGTTTTTCGGTGGCACTCCACATACTGCGCCTTGATTTCGTTGTCGTATTCGAATCATCGCGTTTTATCAGCAATTATAACATATTGGCTTCGTCGATTTCGAGACTTTTCAACATTTTACTAGTCAAACGCAGACTACACTTATGGTTGGCAGTCATAACCTTGGGAACTAATTTTGTGCATAACTTGCGTATGTCTTGTTCTTGTGTCACAATACCGAACGACAAACTTAAACCTTTCGAAGTGTCGCCCAGAGACTTGAATGACGATCGATGTCCGAAAATGCTTGCCCCCTGTCAACGTTTTCTTCCATTCATTGTAAGGCTTTCGTCTTTTTTCATCTTTCCTGACCGTCTCTAAATGTTTTTTACACCTGTCGAATTTGCATCCTGGACAGAACTTCATTTCTATGAGCCTTAAGAAGATCCTGAGCCTTGGTAAATGTATTTTTGCTTTAGCGTTGGCATATTATTTTCCTAACTCCAGAATCGCAACTGAGCACAAAAACTACACTTCACAAGCGATGTTAACTCAATCGATTTAGCAATCAGCGCTCCGTCTCGTTTAAAATCGGAAAGTTTAACGAACATTTTCTTCAACCAAAAATATTTTTCGAATGCAAAATAAAAAAAAAAAAAAACAATGAGCAAAAAAATTGTTGAAATATTTTTGCCAACTGACAGTCGATTCATGTCGTATACTAAAGTCTACTACTACTCCTACCTTTCCTACTCTTTCTTCGGTGATTCGATTGATTTGTTTTTCGATATATAAGTGTATTGGTAAATTCCCATTGCGCCGCAGATGGTGATACAAACTTAAATACACCAAGAGCAGCAACAAAGCAATTAAATACATCATTTTTCATCATTTCGAAAATAAGTTTCATTTGTGATGATCTCTTTGACAGCACTCATTATTTATTCCCTGTTCTACATTTTTAGGTGCCCTGTCTCTTCCTTTATCCGTAAGAATGTCTTGTATCGATTCTTCCCTAATTTGCTACATGGAACATTCATGCCTCCTTTCTCGCGATGAACCCCAGGGTGTCAGTGCTGTTTATTAATTACGCTTTACGTTGAAATCGAAATGGAAAAAATGGGAAACTACCAAATATTCCAGATCTCAATGTTGTAACCCTACTATAGCATAGGCTAATTTGTTGCGATTACCGCTTTTAAGAAATATATAACAATAAAAAATACCCACTTACTTTGGGTAAGCTGTAATAATATACCAAAGAAACATAATTTGCGTTTTTTTGGAAGATTATTTCTTTCAATTTTTGGCCTGAACAGAACTGGAATTAACATGATCCATTCGAAAATTCCAATTTTCATAGAAGCTTTTGGACGTTTTTGAGGGCCTATTGTTCGACTATAGTTGGCTTCCAATGCTTCAAGCTATTTTATCCATATGGATATGAATTATTCTAATGTGATATTATGTAGGAGAGTAATGCACTGGCCCTAAACGTGATAAACTTTTGTGAACAGCGAACTGTGCACTGTATTATTCTCATGAGTTCAGGGATTGTATGACCAGTGGTCTGCTGATGTGCAAACAAAATGTCCGCGAAGCGACAGGCTTCAATTTCAATAACATAATCCGTTATCATGGTGCGATAACGGTATCTATATGAAGTTTTGTTCTGAATGGCAATTTTGGAGGCATAAAGATTAATTATTGCGTCTGCCTCACAAGCATTTAATTTATACGTTATTATTATTGTTATTTATTTATTTATAACGGGCCTTCTATTTATTCGCGAACCCATTACTCCACAATTGGGCGTCTTCATCAACATTCTCTTCCTCTGATTCAACCTGTACAGCATGGCTCTTTATTTCGTTTGAATAGGTTGAGAACATTTGTGATCTTATTATGCATCCCCTACAATGGTTTATTAATCAGACGAAGAATCGCTAGTTTGCATATGCATGAACAATCATTTCCAAACCTAAAACTGTCGGCTGAGACGTATTCCAAACCAACCTTACACGCCATCACGAGTTTACTCATTTTACGTGGGCGGATCTTAATTCTAATCCATCGTCCGAAGGCCCAAGGAGAGGTCAAATTTGTCAATTTGGCCCACCATTCTCGCTATCGATCACGGGAAAGAGGGGTCGGAAACAAAGAAATAACCAGAAAATCACGCGAAGGTCCTTGTTGAATCCTCGTCCCTGGAGTAACTGTCTCTGGCAACGTTAGTTTTGAATGGAGTCCCATTACTTAATATCTGCATATTCGTGCGCCAGGGCGTCAAGAAATCGTTAGCCTTTCATGCATATCTCTGAGAATTTCTGGCCTCGATTTATAGGATATGAAGAAATCTTTAGGTTCTATCGTTAGATACTTTGAGATTTCATTTTAGGCTCGGAGTCACGTTCCCATTTTGCACCATTTAAGAACATGTAATCGGGATACGTTTCATCTTCCTTAATTCTTGTAACCATCTTGCAATTTCTGTCAATTTTCTTGCTTTCTGTTCGGCCGATGACAGGAACAGTATGTGCCGTCAGATTTCCCTTACCAAGCATCTGTTCCAAACTATATGCATCAAAGGTATCGGGAGAAAGTTTCTGAAACTCATTTTGTTCTCGCTATTGCTACAAAGGCCTGAAACTCCAAAAGTTCTAGAAATTCTTCGAAGAACGTCCCTTGAGTGTCGACATACTTTTGCCAGTGGCTTTTCACTGACTCGAATGTTGCCGGTAGCCGGATTTCTGAAGCCAGTTAAGAGCACGCCATCAAGCGTCTTTGATGGCAGTTAGCCCCATGATGGGGCTCTAACTTGGTCCTTTGAGAGAGCATTTCACTTCGGAAATAGGAAAAACAAAATTGCTGGAGTCAAGTCGGGACAGTAAGATGTTCTGAGGAATAGGCGTGACGACGTTTACGTTAGGTACGGTCGGGTACGGTTTACGGGTACGGTTTACGGTCATCTTGGAGTAGGTGTGGCAGGATGGATATTCGTAGTGCAATTTGCAGCGACAGTCGTACTTACCCAGTTAACCCTCTCCTTCAGTCTTCTAAACACTTCTAGGTAACAAAGCATCACTCACTCTCTGTCCGGTACGAATTCGTAGTGGACTACCCCCTTGGCTTTGAAGAAAACAATGTGCATGGCTTCGGCTCTGGATTTCTTCATTTTAGCGTGAAGCGTTGGAAAGCCGTCCGTGTGCTAATTAAATAGTTAACTAAATGTAGCATCGTTCCAAACACGACAGTTTCGATTCATTTTAAGAATTTGAATGATTGCTCTGTCATTGGGGAAAAGATACTGACAAATTTTACAAATATTTCAGTCACAATTATCCACCAAATTCAAAAAATTTCTGTTAAAAAATTCGAAAATAAAATTGAGAATGTCGAGTTTCTAACGATGGCAACTTTAGATCTCTGAATTGTTTTTGTTTTCTTCTTTGGAGTAGTGTGTAACTTTTTTGTTTTTTGCTGCGGTTCACAATTATCCATTCACTCGATCGTTTTAGGAAGTATGAATTTTGTGTTGATTTGTATCCTGATTTGCTACTTCGATTGCTCCATTGCTGAAATCCGACCCGATGGACTGTTCTTTTCTTTTAAGGCTTTTTTGGCTTTATTCTTCACACAACGCCTCCCCCCTTCCAAACTGGCATGTTCTGAAGACTTCAATCTATATACTGACGGTGCGGTAAGCTGTGTACGCCATTCTACGTTTCCGAAAAACCCAGAAACTACGGAAAGAAAATGGGAGAAAATACTCGCGGATAATTCAAATGTGTTGATTTAATGTTCATTATCTTATTATTCCTAATTCTACTTGTGTATGATTGTGCCCATCTTGACACAAATATAATCAACTTTTTTAAAATTTGGTTGTTTTTGTGTTCCCGTTCAATGTATTGGGTGGGGGTATGTGAACAATTTCCAGTTTCGAATTAAATGATTTACTTTATTTAAATCGCTAATTTATTTACACTTAATCTAATATATAATCACCATTACTAACTATGACTTGTCTTCTGGTTGTATCCCTCCTTGCTGTATCCCTTCCTTTTAAAAATCTTCCCCCTCTGTCCTCGAAAACTTACTAGTCCTCTACTGAGTCGTAGTCCCTTCCCAGCAGATAGTGATGCAGGGACAGAAACAAGTGATAATCGGAAAACATGTTGGGTTCCCAACTAATCTCTGTTATTTTGCCCTGGATGACTGTAGCAGTGTGCGGTATCGCATTGTCCTAGTAAAAGATGTCTCTGCGTGCTTATCACGCATTGCTTGTTGAAGTCTCTTCTATTCCAGACAGTGCAAATCCGCATGTAACGTTTGATATCATTTCAGAAGCTACCAATAAATGACTCCACGAGAATCCCATCAATCAGACAATAAGACTTTTTTGTATTTTGGAACATTCCATCGTTCCCGGTTATTTACGGACGGATTACGACGGAATGCTCCAAATACAAAAAAAAAAATATTTCTATCCCCGTCGGAACACATTATTTCAACGAAACAGACCATATCACCTTCCGTGGATGCAAACCTGGTTTCGAAGAGGATGCGGGGGATTCAAATTTTTCGCAAACTATCCTGTGCTGATTCAAGTTATTGTACTGAACCCCCTTTCTATCTCGAATAAACATCCGTCAGAGGAATCCTCCATTAATTTCATGAGCAAAATGAGGAATATAGCAGACCATTCTATGCTCATTGTTTCTTTGCGGAAGTTAGGGGGACACCCAAGCATCCAACTTCACCACATATCGTAGCATAATGGTTATTCTCTCTTTACTGGTTCTGTGGACCAGCAACGTCTCAGATAATTCTGCGTTGGTCATAGTATGACCTGCTTTTATTGATGTCCAATAAATCACCACCTGTCACCTCCTTGGGCCGACCATGAGTGACTTTGAAACTTTCGTTTTCAAAAGAGCTGAAATCATTGCTGACATTTTTGTTCTGTTAGCACGTTTTGTCCATAAATTCTGATGAGACTCCGTTGTGTTGTGTCCAAGATAAAATTCGTATAGTAAATAACGCGTAATATGCAGCTTAAGAGTTTCCATGTTCATCTTACTACTTTTGCTTGAAAACTAAGATGCAAGCGCCACGATAATTCCCTTGTATAGTCGCATTAATGGAATTTCCGAAATACTTCCTGCTGCCGAAATTAAATCAAGGGTTTATGATTTACAGTTAGAAGAAAATCCATATGGAAAAACACAAACTGTGTACGAATCCAATTCAATGACTCCCAATTTTATTTTCTTTATCTGCTCCAACGAAGTGAAGAATTGGGTAACAGAAGGATCAAGAATAAGAGTCGCTTTCCAATAAAATTGAAAATAAAATTGTTTTGTCACTTTCTAAACGCTTCTAGTAAGCGTAAATTCTTCACTTTTCAATTCTAATAAAATATTTTAACATTATTCGCAGATGACCGAGGTCTTGAAGGCTGGCGTTCTTTCGGATGAAATTGATTTAGGTGCATTAGCCCATAATGCTGCTGAGCAAGCTGAAGTATTCGTTCGGAAGGTAAAACGATTGAATGAGATTGAAAGAATATAATGGATTGAATTTAATGATGTTTTTCAGGTATGGGAAGCAAGTTGGAACGTTTGTCACTACCAAAAACTGCCAAAATGGCTCCAGGACAATGATTTTCTACACAAGGGTCATCGTCCGCCTTTGCCCTCGTTCGGTGCATGCTTCAAATCAATTTTCCGGATCCATACAGAGACTGGTAACATCTGGACACATTTACTCGGATGTGTTGCATTCATTGCGGTAGCATGTTACTTTTTAACACGACCATCCGTTGAAATTCAAATCCAAGAGAAAATTATTTTCGGAGCCTTTTTTGCGGGCGCCATCGTATGTTTAGGATTCTCATTCGCATTTCACACGCTCAGCTGTCACTCGGAAGTTGTTGGTAAATTATTCTCAAAGTACGTGGTGTGGGCACGAGCTCGAATTTCGAGACATTTCAAGTCGTATCCAAGTCCTAACCGATTTCGATTGCAGACTCGATTATTGCGGCATTGCACTGCTAATTATGGGCTCATTCGTACCCTGGCTCTACTACGGATTCTACTGTCATTATCAACCGAAAGTGATATATTTATCAGTGGTATGCGTGTTGGGAGTGCTTTCGATAATCGTATCGCTTTGGGACAAATTCTCGGAACCCAGCTTGAGACCGCTCCGAGCGGGAGTGTTCATGAGTTTCGGACTGTCGGGCATCATCCCAGCAATACATTATGGACTGATGGAGGGTTGGTTTAGTAAAATTAGTCAAGCTAGTTTAGGTTGGCTTGTTTTGATGGGTAAGACAGTTTCCTATACTCCTTACGTAATGCCGCATATTCGTTGTAACTTGTGTCCTTGCAGGTCTTCTCTACATTCTCGGCGCACTGTTCTATGCAATGCGAGTGCCTGAGAGATGGTTCCCTGGGAAGTTTGATATATGGGTAAACTATTAGCCCCTTTTGTTAACATTTTTCAATCGAGTTAATGTTTAATTTTCTTTGTCTTCGCAGTTTCAATCGCATCAAATATTCCACGTGTTAGTGATTGCAGCTGCCTTCGTACATTACCACGGCATTACAGAGATGGCAATGTATCGAGTAACGGTTGGTGAATGCACGGTTCCTCATCCAGCCATTGCCTTCTAGAGCTAGCCAGATGATTGCAAGTTGTATGGCTCCGTTGTCAGCGTAGTAAAGTAGCGTAGTAAATGTTGATTGAATGTGTCAAAATATCAGAAGGATGTCATTCGTACTTCGCTCACTTTCACAACAAAACAAAATTTTAAATGTCAAACACTACAAATAAGAGCAACAAATGAAAGTATAAATTTAATAAAAACTGAAGACTCGAATCGTTATTAACTTGAATACAATGCAAAATCACTAAAGTTACACAAACAAATCTAAGCTGATTGATTAGAAAAATGGAATATAACGGGAAGGCATCCGCCATTATGTTTTGAATGAATTGTATATAATTACTGCTTGTCTGTGTACATAAGTTCAGTTTTTACGTTGCTCTATGTCATTACTTTTTTATTTAGAATCTAATCATGCCTTCTAAATGAGAAGAAACCAACACGTATATCCGACACTTAAACATTTGTTGCTGTTATTACGCGCGGTCCATCTGTTTGACTCAATAAAAGAAAATTATTGTTAGAAAGAATACGTTAGAAGTGTAATAAACGAAAAATGGAAAAGCGTTTGGGCTTCCACTAGACCCGGCAAACTGCATTCAAAAACGCTGCTTTCAAAATATTGTGCGTTACAAACTATTGTAACAACCGACATTTTGGGTTTCTTCTCTTTTATTAGTTGTTCATATTCAGAGTTTTGTTACTTCATCTCTCTTCTGTTATAGTTATTTTTAATATGCCAAGTCCGCAACGGCTGAATAGGGACGGGCGTACATAGCAAATCATGAATTCTAACGAGAATGGCTATCAAGTGAATAAGGATTGAACCAAATAAAAGTATATTTATTAACTGACACTTATCCGGCTCCATTTCCTTTCAATATTAAAATCCTTTCCTACTTCTTGTACACATTAGAATCCGTTTACTTGTCTCAATATATATTTTGCAATTTCTACTGATAATTACCAACAAAATGCAAAACTGCAAGCAAAACAATTACAAGCACATCTCAAGAAATAACAAATGGATTATATTCAAACAGTAAATGAATTTTATATGAATTTTTATTAAACGTATGTACTTGTATCTTACTCAAACATTAACATTTTTTACACAAAATCAATGTAAGATCTTTGTAGTAAACAGTTGAAAAAGATTCTAAAGTACATAAGGGCTAGTAAAATTAGAAGCGAACGAAATAAAATTATATAAGTTAAGCAAAAATATTTGATTAAGTTTTGAACGTACATTTAATTTTAACGATAGGCTTAGTATGAAATCAAATTATTTGCTTCGATAATATCATTTCGAATTCGTCAATGTCCTGTAATGCATTCACTCTTCGTGCTTCGATATCTTGAGAAATTCTGTTCAATGTATTGTACTTAGACGTTTCTAGCGAAAAGGGACACCTGCACTACTACACATATTAAATGGAATTTTATGTCACTCCCTATTCACTATGTTTTACAGCAGATTTATTAATTTGTGCAAAAAGACGTTACGTTAGGATGAAAGCTATAAACCGAAGATTTATGTTATTTAGCAGAATATTTAAGAACTATTCGTTTAAACGACTATTATCCTTTGACCTTATTAACTATATTTCATACTGTTGTTGCTTCAACTGATGGTTCTCATAATTTCAACGAAAATTTACTTTGCTTTGTAAGTTCATCCACGCAAACGTTCTAGTCTTGCACTCTTCATATGCGTTTTCTTCCCAACAAATTAAATGTGAACACGTTCTGTTTTCGTTTTTCTGTTGATCGAATTCAATTAATATAGATTTATGATTTTCGTCTGTGGTTGCGTAGAATTTAAATTTGAATAAATAAACATTATAAGATATATTTAAATCGTGGTAGATTGAATATTATTTAAACATTATGTTCAAAATGTAGTCGATATTTCAGGAAAAGTAAGCATCAATAAAATTTATATGTGGTGTTGATAAAAAACAAAAATTACGATTGGTTGCTGTCATATAACATCGTTAAATAAAGAAACAAACACAGCACACAATGATTGTTCTCGATGAAAATGCTATAAGTGTGGTGCAGAGATGCATTTTGATTTGTCTTTAATTAGATTAGAGCACGGATGTTTGTTACCGAAGATTCCCTCACTTATGAATACTTCATTTTTGCTTGTTTCGGTGTAGGCAACCGAACTGGGTAGCGTTGGCCATTGGGCATTGATTGCCTACGGAAAAAGGCTTGGAAAATGCACAGTCTCTTAAAAAAGCTCGTAAGGTAATGAAGCAATCCGTCGAAAATTTAGGAAATCGCTCAGACTACACGTCCGTCCAATTCAGATATCTTTTGCCGTGGTTACGAGTTTTGACTTATTTACGTTTAGGTTGCATTGAATCCTTTTGGAGTGTTGTCTGTATTTCAATGTTGGACGAACGTGATGTTACGGTATAGTTTCGCGGATTAAAAATTGGCATTATGGCATGGTTTAATTAATTTGCTACTCGTCATGCGAAGGAGAGAAGCTCGTAGGTGTTGAGACCATAACCTTGTAAGAAATATAGAATCAGATATGCATTATAAAATTAAGTATAGTATTAGATAAGTATTATAAATTAAGCATAGCTTTAGATAAAAATCTTAGAATTTAGAAGTATAGCTCGATATTGGAGGCCGGCGAGCACCGGCGAATTCGAGCCACTTCCGCGACTCAAACCAAGCCAACATCTGTAGACGGTCAAGGGTCAAGGTGGTTAGATCTGGTGCGGTTGGGAAAACTCACCATCCACCAAATACCGCAGTCCTGCAAGAGAGGGTCGTGTCTTCGAAGGGTGAACGGCCGCAGCGGGAGGGTCAGCAACCCGCTAGATGGATAGTTTAAAAGGAGGCGAAACAGAACAATGGCTCTTTTTTTTGTGATTATGATTAGCAGAACGACACGCGTTGGGCAGCATCGCCGCGTGTTTGGTCCGTGCATCCGTTCCGCATATTTTTTGTGAATTTTCCGAGTAAAATTACGACGGGGAGTCTAGTGGACGGATTATTTTATCACTCGAGTGCAGCAGTTTGTAGTTCGGAACGCAAATCTTCGTAAAGGCGGTTAAAGAGTGGAGCTCGCGCTTCGTGAAAGATCAGGTGGATTTCTTTTGGGGGGAAAGCCTGACAGTGTATGGACAATGAACGGAAAGAACGCGGGAAGTGAGTGAACAGTTCGAAGACCTTTTCATAGTGTCCATAAAACCTGGCAGTGTGCGGGGAAGTGTAAACTGTTTGGGGTGTCCGGTTGCGATTTAGACGTGCGGCCTGGATTTGGCGCGGACAAGTTGTGTGGGACAATAGTGGATTTGCAGGTGCCAGGACGTGAGTGTAAGCGCCAGGGATAGCGGGAGCAAGGCCAAATCGAAGATCATATATTTGGCAATGAAAGCGGTTGAGCGGTGCGGTGATTGATGGCGTATGCGGCTTATCAGCATGGCCACAACGAGGTGTAGCGGAGGCAACGGATTAATTACGTAGTAGGTTATAAGCCGTAGGATTGTTTGATATTAACTTAGGTCTAAGATAGTCATAGGGAAGAAAAAAAAACAACTGGCCGCGGGCTTCACTCCTTTAGGAAAAAGAACAGTACGTTTGTAAGCTTTGTCTTTCAGGAAGAACGTCCGAGGGAGGCGCCAGCGTTCCGAGGAAGGCGAATCGGTTCCCCGCATTCTCGCTTGGCGGTATATTGGGGCTTGGTGGAAGCGAGTGGCGTCCACGCCTGTCTCCGACGGACCTACCGGGACCAATGGCTCCAGCCAGTTACTTCTCGGGCAGGAACTGCCCGACTGCTTGGAAAGAAGACGGTGGTTAACGATCAGGCCTAAGGACGACGCGTAACAGTTTGCAACAATGAAACTTTGCTTTAAATGCACTAAAACTGCAACATAGACTTACGAAACGATGAAATAGCGCATGGAAGTAGCTGTTTTAGCTAAAGCAGTGTTTGGGTGAAATACGCGAGTTCAGAATGAGTAGGAACGTTTTGGTTTTGAGATTGTTGAGTAGACCTGCAGCCAAAGGGAACAAACTGAAGTGTTTCCGCGAGTTGCTTCGAATTATAGGCGCATGAGGTTGGAAGTTGAACAGGAGTTACGGTCAGAACAGCTCATACTATTATCTTTCATGAATTGGGCTTAAGCATGATGTGTTCATTTATTCCGGGTTCTCTGAAAGTGGATGAGAAATGTGTCCAATGTTGAGAATTTTGTTGAAGTAGTCGATGCCCACTTTTATGGAAACTGATAACAGGCGATAAAACACGGTGCTTTCAGTATGACAAAAGATGCAAAAAAAATCGTCAGAGTGGCGGGCAACTGAAGATGTCCGTGCAACAAAAGTGCTCGTATCGAAATCAAAATTCAAAACATTACTCAACATGTTCGATGCCAAAGGAATCATTCACCGAAAATTTGTTCACTTAGTTCAAACTATAACAGAAGTAAGTAGTCTATCTTGAAGGTATGAAACGCCTGCTCCTAAGAATTCGCCATGCCCGAAGGGAAAATTTTAAATTAGATTACTGGTGACATGTCCACGTAGTTGCACCAGCGTTCTTGTAGGTACATCTTTGACGTAGCGAGTTCTCACAGTCCAGACAATGCACAACAGCCAACTTGTACGTCAGGATTGACTCCAGCAGACTTCTTGCAGGTTTTTTAAACTTAAAGCCGTTCTCAAAGTAGAGATTCTAAGCGTTATGGAAACAATTTAGTCAAGGGTGACTTCATTCCTTAACAGTATTTCGTTAGACGCAACTTTTTTCGGGAGAAGTATCAAAATGGACGAGCTGCAGAGGAAAAGTTCTCGAACAATTATGGTCATTTGTTTTGTTTTGAGAAAGAACAGCCTCTTACATCCCGGAAAGAGCCCGGAACTAACAGACGTTACCAGGAAATGAATCGGCCAAACAAAAACTAGCGCGTTGAATGCCAATGCCCGTTGAATGTTGAATGCCCATTTTCAAGAATTTGTTGCTTACCTAGAGAATAACATGGACACCAACTAATCTATTAGAAAAAATTGAAAAGTTTAAAAATTAAATTAAAAAAAAAAGAATAATTGTCTATGATTATCGCTACCATCGGAGAGGAAGGATATACTCGGATCGCCAAGCCAACACAGAGAGCCGAAATATTTTGTTAGACATTTCGAAAATGATTTCATTTCTAACCACTTTCAAAAGCTCTACACTCCTCCAAGTGTATACTGCTAAGTATTGCGTAAAAATTCAATGCAAATGTACATTGGCTTGTGCCTTTCTGTCTCTGTCTGACAGTCGTAATCCGAAAGTGTTAATGCTGCTTGTACTTACGCTATGCTTGCGTCCTTACAACACGAGGGATGTGGAAAATATTAAATGAAACATTACTAAATTGTACATTCAGTGGTCGAGTGAGTGCTATTGAACTTGCCAAAGCCGTATTAGCTGCTTCTCTGATTTACTGAAAAAACTAACCTTAGAATCGCTAATGGCTCCAGTTTGACCAGGTTTTTTGACACATAGTCTTTTTCTCCGCGTATTCTCCTTATTGTCAGGATAACTATATAAATTTTTTCCTCTCATAGGGAACCCACAAACAGTCATTCAGTCCCTCTTTCGCCATAATTTCATGTCTCTCTGGAATTGTTCTGGGTCTACTGTTAGTCCAAAAAGACCACATCTGCCGCTGAGCGCTTTCATTCAAGGATGACCCAGCTGATAGCTCAATTAGTCAGAGGGAGAGGACGAAGCCCTGAGCAACACACAGTCTAATTTGCATCCTTAAGGTATTAATTCGCACCGTAGGACAGGTTGCGCTACTACAAAAAGCCTCTCAGGGTTTACATTAGATATCTGGTACTAGGAAGAGATTCATCGGCGCTTCCATGATTTCCATCGCTGTAAATCAGTTAAAATCACTTATTATGTCAGAAGTAACGTTTCCAGGATATCTGTCTGTCTCCGTGTTAAAAGCGCTTCTGTCTCCGGTAGTAACCAGGCAGGGCAACCCTTCGAGTAGATCAACTGTGCGCTTCCGCTCAACGTGTGCGAGGAGAATCGAAGAAACGCTGAATATTGCTAACCTACTCGCTTTGTGAGGAACACATCTGTGCATTCAGGTTGTAAACGACAAGTTTTCAAACCAAACGAAAATCAAAGTTTACGTCGATGACCAGATCCTGCCAATAGCAGAATTTATTGCTGGAGATGAGTTTGCGAAGGCAAGAACGCACCAATTTGGCTGCTTATTATTCAGTTCCCAACTATCTTATAAGACGCTGATCTGGGGTAGGCCTGTTCTCAAGTTCTTGCCCGTTTTTGGCGCTTATGCCATCCCATTCCAGCAGCTTCAGGTTGTCACCAGCATATATAATTTACAATTGGGGCTTTCCATGCCAGAGTCTTCGAAGAGATAACCTTAATGTATTTTAAAGTTTAGATTATTACATCTTAAGACATAGCCACACCGCTCCCTGGCATAATATCTGTGAGCAGTGATCTTGCCATTAGGACTTTTTAAAACTTCTCACTGTCTGTTTTCCTAGTATTCCAACGAAACCCGGAAGGTTGAGCATGAGAGCGTCAAAAATAGTGGATTGGTAGTCACTGAGCGAAATGTATTCTAAAATCTTCAAATTTTTAATCTTCTGCACAAGGGATTTCGAAGTATGTGTCAACATAATCCCATGGATATAAAGTAAGGATGTAGCTTGTATTCAATTCGACAAGCTAAGATCTAGCTTGCATTACCAGGATCGATTTGCATCTGATTGAGTTAGGCCACACTGGATTGGCTGACCGTGGAAGTTATCTCCGGCGAGCATATGACCCACTCTACTTGAACAAGCGCCTTGGAACAAGCACTTGGCCCCTGTCATAAGATTTGATCCGCCCAAATTTAAATCCGTTTGGTATGCGGAAATCGCATTTTGATGCATCTGCAACATCCGATAAACACGTTACGCCATAATGTTAAGGTAATATCCTGGCCTTGCTGCAGTGAAGCGGCATATTTTACGTCTAAGATAAGAAATTCAGTTTTTTTTGTCGCAACTGCTCCGGATTCCGCTAGAAAGTCACCTGGCTGAGTGAGCCATAGAGGATATTCTCTAATATTTACACTCCTCTGGAAGTTCGTAGGACATCCATGTTTGATTTACCGTTATAAGGTAGATCAGACTTTTGTCAAAAGGTTTGCGTCCTTTTTGATTCTTAACTATTGAAGTGGCATCCATTGACATTTGGAGATTTCGTGTTATGACCATGAGGGTACTTTTTGGCTGCGTTGGGCAGATTCGACTGAAACCTCTCGCCGAATGCAGCTTAATTTCTCAATTTTGCAGACTCGTGACATTATTTTTTTTTCAAGTTATCCCTTTACAGCCCAGTCGCGATCTGCATTGGAGCGAATAACCAAACTTTATATCGAATTTGGCTTCCTTCTGTCTAGAGTCAAAAAATGCGTTAATGGCTTTTATTTGATTTAATCCAGCGAAATTAAACAGCTTAGTCCGCGTTTTAGGGCATCTTCAACATTTGATAAACACGTTACGCAGAGAGGTTCTCTCTCTCTATGTTCTCTTCAACATAGAGAGGGTTTCAGATTGGTTTCAGTGAAGCAACGGATTCTCAAGGATTTATTCACTTTGCTAAAGATATTTACTTTTTCTCGAATACAACTAGAATGTCCGGTCGAAGAGTGAGTTGTACAGGTCTGATGAAGAGGTGGCTGTCCTCTCATTTTAACATTTAGATTCTACATGGATGGACTACGAATATTAGTATGCCATCCATGTAGGATTTACTGTGGTTAGGTTTGACCAGCAGTGCCTGTCTGGTGGTATATTGGATGGTTTTTGTGTTCTTGGGTGTAATTCTCGTTTTCCGGCCATGAGGTTGCTTTAGAATCTGAAAGCCATCTGAAATCTCTACGCTAACGTAGTTTAATCTCTCAATGTTGCAGTTTCGTCCTTCCTGCATTTCATTCAATCCCCTTTGTTCTATTCCCCAACAAGTTTTTACCGTTAGTATGATTTTAGAAATCTACCATCACGCCTTCAGAGACGTTTATCTTTTTTCCCTTTGCTTTCAGCTACATGTGCTGGCTGGGACCTATTCAGAATTGACGGTCTTTCAGTTTCAGGATCCCAAACTCTTTTTGAATATCATTTGTGCGTTGCAAGTTGCAATGATGTGTTTTAGAACCATTTCTGTTTTAGGGTAGAATTACTCGCTTTCTAAACATTCCAGGACATCGAATCGGGAAAAGATAATGAGCGATGTTTCTGGAATGAATATTTTGATTAAGATCCATGCTTCAGTAGCGTCGGTTGAATAATTTTGAGTTTCTTGGCCCCTTTACTTTCCTTAACCGTGTGTTAGTGTGCCATGGGCTGCAAGGATCTCTGCTCTAGTTTTGAAGGCGTGCCTGGCTGCGCATGGCTTTCTTGCTTTTCCCAAATGCGATAAGTGGAATCAATTTAAAAGGTTTGCTGCTTTTCTTTTTTAAGGGCGTCCGCTGCATTAATATCTTCTCCTATTTATGTTTGATTGGTTGGCAGACATAGATCCTTATAGGTGCCTCTTCCAACCCGCCAGCTCCCCTCATTGTTGAAATTGTTTTAATGGTTTCATGATTATCTTTGCTAAGCATGAAGGCCATTCGCCAACGTCATGAGGCCTTATGGTACCAGTTGCTAAGAGATCTGCGCTTATCAGGTGCAGACTAAAAAGGTTCTGCGAATTCTACGAAGGTGTTACCGGGACTGTTTGATCCTTAGTTAAAGCAGTTCTGGCGCTGCCACGACGCTACGCTACCAAGCTAGCAAGTCCAAAACATCATTGCCGCCAGCTATAACCATCAACCCGGAAAAGGGGTTGTATTTCGTTTGATCCGGGTGGAGCCTTACGCGAATCTTCATTATCTCAGCTTAATTGGGACAGAATTCTCCAAGGTAAACTAGTTTGCAAAAATACCATCGACCAGTATTCCCTCCAACAGGAGGAATTTTATGGATGCTTTTGTTTTTTTCAAAACTTTTGAAAGGACTTGGCTGCTGTTTTAAACACATCTTTAATATCCTCCGGGCAGAACGTTTCTTGCTTACATTGATATGACTTTAATAAAAGGTGCAGGTATTAAGGTGTATTTGTAAGCGAAGTTTAGAAGCAAGAGATGTTTGGAAGCAAGGTTTATCATAGAGGAACTGAGTGAATTGGTGTCTGGTTTGTAGTAATTTATGGGATGGAATCGATAACGATTATTTATTTGGTCATGATGTGTCCTGTTGAAAGTGCGAACTAGTTTTGAGACACCAAGCTTTCGTGTGACCGACTCGTAAAACAAACAGCAAGGACTATGCGCTCGTTAACCAGCCTGCGAAAGAGTTTTCTTGACAACTAATGCTTAGATTTGTCACTCACACTCTGATCCATTATATTCCACGTTTTTCAGGAAATTCTGCTAACCATAAGCAAAGCATAACTACATATAGAACCAACCCTTGGAACAAAATACCGATCTTTCCAAATCGTCCAAAATAAGTAGAACCTTATTTAGATTGGTAAATGTTCTTTCATTGTCTCTCTCAAAGCTGTTGCACACAAACGCCATCTACTTGGTCATTTTCTATTTCTGTCTGAAATAAACCATCCGCGAGTGTTAAGGCTGTATGTAGCGACATAGGGATTATGTTTACGTGTTGCTATTTAAATCCCGGTCGTGTTAAAGGATCCGTTAAAGTGTTGAGAAACCTGTGCAATGTTCGAGCCAGGACGGTCAATTAATGATATTTGTTTGATCTAGGAGGCTGCTCAGTGTGTCTAAGAGGTGATTGTCAGAGTCTATATGGGCAACGTGGACTTGGCTTTGTCAGCATTTTGACGTATCTGTGCGCCGAGCTATCGATAAATGTCCAAAAAGGTCTTGAATGTCCTAAATAGAAAATCGGGAAAGATTTTATGCTTTCGGGTGATAGTTCGTGTAAAAATGTCGTTGAAATGTTAAAATGTTGCTCGATTTTTCCGCGTAAGGCTTCAGAGTTCACTGTGAAAAATATTAGGATATGTTTTACAAGTGGAAAAAACGCGGAGGGGAAGCTTAAAAGTTCTGTCCGAAAAGAAAAAAACTTTAAAAGCGGAAAAAACAAGGAGAAGATGAAAAAGGTCAAGGGGAAAGAGGAAATGACACCTAAAACAAAGTTCCAAGTTCTTAATCTCAAAACCACTTCTTTGATGAATTAGTTTATAAAGGAATTCTCAAGTTATCATGACATAGCTATTTTATGTTATAAAAATTCAGTAAAAAGGCAACATATGATGCAATCTGGGCAACATATTATCATAAGATTTCGACAGACGCCAGACCGCAGCATACATACATACAAACTGCCCTACGGGTGCCCGATTCTTGGGGCAAGTATGGAAAGATTAAAAGCATTCTGTGCCCTTTCTGTAGAAGTCCATAAAATTTTGAAGCCCATTTGACAATTTGACTAAAGACGACTTATTAGAAAGTTGTATGGATGGTCCCATGCAAAACAATAACGAAAGTTTTAACAATAGCGTGCGGAAAATAGCTCCTGAGCAAACATTCAATCGTGCAAATTGCAACACATATTGCAGTAACAGTAAGGAAGATGATATCTGAAGATATTAAAAAGTATGACGAAAGACTGGTGAAAGATGTCATTACAAAGAAGAGAAGGCTCAGAAAGAGCAATCCTCATCGGCACGAAAAAATTGATGGCTCTAAATCATGATTACACCCGACTCACTGATACACAGGAGATAATTGAGTCAGTCACCAACTTCTACCGAGACCTGTGTATGGCTCCAGATAACTCAACTTCCATCCCAATAACTATCGCTTTCTCTGCAACCAATGATAACGCCCCGAATATCTAAATAGAATAGCTCGAGAATGTTATCAACTCCATGAAATGTGAGTTAAAATACAAATACACAGGCAGAAAAACCTAAAAACTACTGACAGAATTTACACTGATTGCATTAACGCCAGGAGCATACCTGATCAATAGAATAGTGCTAATATAATACTGATAAACAAGGAAGGCAGCAAAGAATACATCAGGAACTACAGACCAATAAGTCTACTATCGGTCTTTTACAAAGTATTCACGAAGCTCATCAGCAACCGAATAAAGCGGCCCTAGGAGCCGAACAGCCACGGGAGCAGGCTGGTATCAAAGGTGGATACAGCACTATAGACCATATCTACACATTACAGGAAGTCTTGAGGCGGTATAAAGAGTATAAACAACCCCTAGCAATGGCCCTCAAAGACTTTGACTCAGTATTCCCTGATGCAAAAATCAATGCATTAATAACGTAGGGGCACATAAGAGGGCATCTTCCGAACTCTACATTGGGAGAATGAAGGATTAATCATCGAGGGTGAGCACCTCAACCACTTGAGATTCGCAGATGCCATAGTCTTGATAGCCAACAGCCAAAAGGATTTACAAGAACGGCTGAATGAACTCAACGCTGCTAGCGGAAAATTAGGCTTGAAAATGAGCATTAACAAAACCAAATTCGTGCTCAACGATTATATAAGCTCGTTTGGATGTTGCCGCAGGCCAAAATTAATTCTGTGTTGCTCGGGTCCACCGGGCCTTGCTTGATTGGTTTCGAGAACGCGTTTCGGCTGTATAAAGCCATCTTCAGCTCGTTCTGACGTCTTTGTCGCGGTGTGCATCTTTTTATAGATGCAACTTTTATCGGAGGGATAGGTCGGGTTAATTAGGCGTTAATGAATGTTATTAAGTTTGGGTCTTTTCAGGATCGTGGGATTATCGTTGTCGGGTTCGTCGCGTTTTCTTTTCTTGATAAGGTGGGTGGAAGACTGAAAATATTGTGTCGGAGTTGGTCATTATTTGTTTGTTGATTATATTTCCGTAGGTTTTTTTGTGTTTGTAGATTTCTAGTTTCTCTAATACGTCAAGTCCAAGTCCCTTCTGTTGTTTGTGTAGTAGCGTCATTGAATTTGCCATGATATCGGGTTCGTGTGTGTGATTCTGTAAGTGTGTTGCGTATCTGTTTTGTTATGTGTATACGAACGTATGTGCTCCTTATATCTAGTTGTTAGTTTACGTGTCGTTTTCCCTATGTATACCATGTCGCAGTACCTGCATGTTAGTTTTTATATGCCGCTGTTGGGCTTCGGTGTTAGTTTGTTTCCGATGTTGTTGTTGGTATTGAATGCGGTATGTAGTTTGTATTTTTTGAAAAAGCTTGCCAGTTTCTATGTCTCCTTGCTTACGTATGTCAATGTGGTCCTTTTGTGTGTCTGATGGTTGGCGTTTTTGTTTCTTCTTGTGCTGTGAGATCGGTTTGTTTATATCACGTTTCTTGTATCCGCACATAGACCTAACCATCATACGAAAAGAAGCCCATTTGGAACACAAAATTTACAGGAAACCGACTACTACGGATCACACCATACACGCTTCATCTAATCATTCCGACCAACACAAACTAGCAGCATACAGATCAATGGTGCAAGCGACACAGGATTATATAAGCACTCAAGGACATACAAAAGTGATCAACACCACAGTAGAAATAGTCGAAGAATATGTATTCCTTGGTCAGCTTATACACACATTCGGTTCACAACTACTAGAAATCAATCGACAAATTAAGGTGGCATGGACGGCTTTCGGGAAGAACTCGATTAAATTCAAGTCTAAAATGAATATGTACTTGAAAAAGAAAACCTTAAATCAATGTATCCTACCAGTCCTGCTGTACGGTAGTGAAGCATGGGCGCAATCAACAGGAATAACGAGGTAACTCCCGGTTGCCCAAAGAGCCACGGAAAGATGCATGCTGGGCATCACGCGAAGGGATCGCAAGAGACTATCGTGGATACGAGAAAGGACCCAAGCAACAGACGTGATAAATAGAGCGAAATTATTGAAATAGTGACGGACAGGTCACTTGGCGAGAATGACGGACGGCAGATGGATCAGAAGAATAACGCAGTGGTACCCAAGAGGAATCAAACGAGAGGAGGCCCAAAGATTCGATGGGACTATGATATATTGAAATTAGCCGGTGCATCTTGGATGAGAACAGCTGAAAACAGGTAGACTTGGAAAGCAATAAGGAGTCAATATGTAAGGAATGTGCGCCATAACTTCAAAATATAGTGATGCGTGATGGTGAAATATAGTGAAAATATGAATTTGGATAGTGTATTCATTAAACCCAAAAAGAATTACACTAATATCTATTCTAGGGGTCTTGTTTTAAATTTTTCAGAACAGGTCAGTTTTATGGGTGCATTAAGCATATTACCCCGTTAAATGGTTTCATATATGTGACAAATATTGTTTGACAAATATCGACTGGATCCTTTTTTCAATGTACTTTATCGGTTTGTGAGTATTGGACGATCGGATTGAAATTCATTGGTTCAAGTCATTTTTATCCGAGGAAATCTGTTTTGCTGTGCTTAAAACGTCGTTTGATAATTTCTGTAGTGATGGCAGATCCTTTTTATTTCGCTGCGTAATTTTAATTTAAGATTATACGTTTTTCATTACATCAAAGAATTAAACTTTAAACTTATTTACTTCTCAATAAGACTTGAAACTCATTTTATATTAACATTTTAATAATTATTCCTTCTAAATTATATTTTTCGGGAAGATTAAATGTTAAAATTTTCATATGTGGCTAAGATGCATTTTTCTCATTTGGTTGCTTACCTTACAAAATTCAACTACCTTCAAGATTAATATACAGCGAAGAAATAAAGACAATTTGGTATATGTCGTGGACTTGAATCAGCTGAAATAATTTACCATAGTGCATATGCATACAAAACATTAACAGCGTATTAAGTATGAAGAATTCACTACTGGTCATTGCTTCCTGTATGCGCGCGCTTATGTAATTCGTTTAAATATGTTTGGTGAATATGAAAGTTTAAGAATGAAAAATGTGTTTTATCATCAAAAGTGGTGAGCTAAGAACACAACAAAAACTCGTGATCCAGATAATTCAGCTAGCCTTGACAGTGAAAGTCGAAGGCTCTGAATATGTTGTTGCTGACCTTCTTTTGTTTTTGAACTTTATATTTTGAGATTTGAACGCCTCAACTGTTTCTTATACTTCTGCAAGAAGATAGTCAACGTTGCAATCTCTTCAACAGGAAAGGACTTGAATAGCTGTAAATAGATAATTTCCAGTAAAAAAGTCATCTTCTATTAGTCATCATGCAAGATTAGTCTCAAAAATGTAGGATGTACTTGCAGGTATCAGCAATAAGCTTTTGTTTTTTATTTTTATTATTATCGCATGGTCGGTATATTGGTTAGCGATGACAATTACTCGAGGGTTGTTTCTGATGAGCTACTAGTGTCCGTAGCAAGCCTCCTCAGACTTGACTCTGACTAAATTTCTTTCCCATGTGTCTTGGGACCTAAAAAAACTTGTGACTACAATGCATGCTTAGCTCAGAAACATAATGTCCAAAAGTTGTCTGTTGTTATTATTGTCATAAGTTGGCTCCTTTTTGGAAATATTAAAAATTCTATAGGGAGATTCGGTGTCAAAATTATTAGAATGTAGGATACCAGCAAAGTCTTACCGAAGTATTCAGACATATTACGTGTCGGTCAATCAATTTGGAAATTAAAATGTGTTATATTTTAGGCTTTTTCCAAGTGAGCTCTTATAAGTTGTCAATGAAATGCAAAACACTTATTTTAATTGTCGAATAAAATGGCAACTCTTCATATAAATACGTTTTTACTTCATTATAGTTTCGGCATTGGTATACAATTACTATTATCAACCCTTAAATTAGTTTTACACACATATCTTACATTTAACCAAGAAACTTTTGAATTTTGGTGGTTAATTTTATTTTCTGAAGTTCCAAATAAATTTGTCTTTGTTTTTTGAAATGTCATGACCCCAATTTTACGCAAATTTATCCAACTTTTTGTTTTGTTTTTGTCTCGTCATTTACACCATCTGAACTTTTACCAACAAAATACTATCACAGTCTATAATATTTTGTTGCTTACAATAGTTTCATTTTATATTTATAAGTTTTGTGCATAATTGTTGTGATGATAAGTAAAATTTGTCACAGTAAAAAAAACTGTGCTAAGGGTAAAAATGTAGAATTTGTTTTTTGTTTTGTTTTTAACGTTTGTGTTTTTTATTGTTTGCAGTAAAAATGATTTATGCCCACTCTCATTTACTTTAATTATCTAAACTTACTTAAGATTTACTAATTATACTAAACTTAGTTTGTAAACATCTTGTTGATTTTTGGAATCTCTGTTTTCTTACTAGAACTATTCGGCTTTAATTTCTTTTGTTTCAGGACTGGTTTTTTCGGTGATATTGTTGTTTTCTGTGTTACTTGGGCTTGGTCGTTTTCGGTATGATTGAATGTAGAAGGACGAGAACATGTATGTGAAAAGTCCAGCATTCAAACTTAGTAGTGCAGCAATTGGTTTGGGGAAGTTGCAACTGGGTTGGAATTGAACTTGGATTGTGTGCACAAAAATGATCAAGAATTGAATCTGAAAAAGAGAAAAGTTATAAAAAAAACATTGTTATTAGTCTTGAAAAGTTGTTATTATCGTAAATATCATTCATAGTTTATTCATTTAAATTAATATTTATTTAATTTAATGCTAAAAGGTAATAGAAATTCTTTCAACAATGAGGCATGTCTTTTGACTAAAAAGAACTTATTTTCCTATCCCTGGTCGTTCCCTAACTTAAGGCGCAAAACGAGCTATTATTTGGTACTAAGTGTGATAGGCCCTCAATGAATTTTAATTGATTTTAAACATTAAAATCAAATTCAAGGAGCAAAGTTCTCGAAGATTGTAAAACTGTGTATATCTACATCAGGAAGGCGATATGCAGCGTATGAAGGACGAGCGGATACATGAAAATGTATTCGCAAGTACGGCTGAGGTTCGAAGGCTAGTTGCAATACGAAGGAAACATTGCAAGTAAATTGTTGCTCGGGATTTCCGACTGGGAGACGTGGTTAGTGGATCTAATTTTCAACCCGATTTACATTGCCAAATGTGCGAGAGAATGAGTCGGGCGAGGCGAAATTCATAATTCAGAAACTTGAAAATACCTCGCAGCAAGTCGTTTTGACAGATGATGCTTGTCAATTTGTTGTAAATTTGGAAATGAATACGAAGATAAACAAAACTACCCTTTGACAGCGCTATTCAATGTTTGATGTCGAATTTTATTGAGCACCGGGCAGAGCGAGATCGTAGCGAGATCGAGCGAGAATTTACTTGACGAAGCGGTTACAGGAAACGTTGCTTAGCGCCCAGACGTATCGTTTCGTCGGTGTCGTAGCATTTTGACATCATTTGGCGTTTTTAAGAATAATTTACGTTTATTTTAATGTGATGTAAAATTTGCACAGAGATTATTGTCAACATACGTTCACGTCGTTTAGAATACGGCCGAAAAATCGCCCTGATGGTTGGCATTGAACCTGATTTTGGGAAACAAATTTTAAGCGGAAAATATTTTACACTGTCTTTACATTTTACACAAAAAAAAAATTGCCGCATTTGGACAACGGAGAATGAACACAAGATCCAAGAAACACCATTGCATATACAAACAGAGACTGTTTGAGCTGGCTGGCTTTCTGTATCGGAAAACTCACGAGAGATCTATGAAACGTCATTTTATGAACGAAAACTGGCTTTTTTGGCTTGCGTTTCTGCCAAAATCATTGTTGGGTCATTTTTCTTTAAGAAAACGATTTCGTAGATGCAAAACGATATCAGTGAAACTTGGCCCTCTTATATCTGTCCACAAATGCGTGAAAAATATCTTTTCAAATCAAACAATCAGTTCCTGCGATAAAAATTCCAAATAGTCAAAAACAGGTAACATTGTCTTGAACCCAGATTTTTGAAGAAATTTGACCACTCTGGACGTCTATTTGTCGGGTTATTACAAAAGCAAAGTGTACGCTCAGATCATCGACAAAGTCAGGGCTAACATTTGCCTTGACGTGCTTGAAGAGGGAAACGAAGGAAACAGGGCAAATTAGGGCATTGATTGTTATCTTTCAACAAAGTAGGGTGGTTAAAAATTCTATAGGAACAATTTCTATGGAACAGATCAAAATTATTTAGGGTTCGGTGAATTGTGTTCGAGGTAACCACTAAGAATAAATCCAATTCAATAGGATGAAAACATTGCACGACTGGGTATAAATGGATACTCTATTTGCCACAAAGTATAGAGCCTTCCTCTATATCACCGCACGACATCGTTCGAGTGTTCTTTACTGGGTATCAACACAAACTACAACTCTTCAGAAGTTATAGTTGTTCTCTGCACCATTAAGGGACTATTCTCAATGTTTATCGGATTTGTTTACCGTCCAAAATGACAAAAAATGTAGATCAACGAGTTCGCGTCAAGTTTTGCTAAACTCTTAATAAGGAAAGCTTGGAAACAACTGATATGATGCAGAAGAAATTTGAAGAGGAGTGTACGAACAAAGCAGGAACAAACGAGTGGGATAAGCAGTTTAAAGATGGCCGCACGTCAGTTAGCAGTGATTCTCCCTCTAGACGTCTTCAAGCGCAATAACATAAGAGAACATCGAGCGTGTGCAACTTGCGACTGACAGAGATCGTCGTTTGTCTTTATGCGAATTTTGAAGTAACAAAAGCAACTGTTTGGGGAACTTTAACCGAGAATTTGGGAATGACTCTGAATGGGTCTGTAAAATTCTTGTCAAAATTGCTAAGGATAGAACAGGAGAATTCTCACTCTAAATTGGCTCAAAACAACTTGCAAGTGGTTTCTCGAAATCACCAAAATTCACTCCAGAAGAATATTACTAGTGATGAATGATGTGGTTATGGTTTTGATCCATAAAAAAAGTGGTAGTCTTCATAGTGAAAACACACTGAATCGCTAGTTTCAACAAAAACGAAAAATCGCAGAGCAAAGTTGAGTCTATGTTGACGGCTTTCCTTGATAATGGAAAGGATTGTGCACCACGAGTATGCTCTGAAAGGTTAAACGATCACTAAAGAACACTTCATTAAAGTGTCGGAAATATTTCGTAATGCAGTCAAAAGAGTACGGTCAATATTTTGGACAAGCTGGGAATGACTACTTCACCATGACATTCACCATGATTTTATTTGAATGGCGTCTCTAGATTTAAGGGTATGTTTCTGGCCATCGTGGACTGGGGTCTGCTATGGAGGATGTCACTCACCGGTTGATTAGGAATAATACCAGTGCGAAGCTATTAAGGTAACCTTGACACTTGTACAACAAATCTCGTAGTTCGGAACTGACATTTTATAAAGCTGTCATTAATAGCCCAAAAAGAAAGTCATGAAAATTCTATGTTGTAAGCAATATTTTCTCAATTTTTCCTAAGACTGACTTATCGCAGTCACAATATCCTTGAAGGTTTCATGCGAATTACATGTCCTTAGTGTGAAGAGTTGTATTTTTAGCCATCGTATCAGCAATAAAAATTACTTCGAGATCATACAAGACGGAAGCTAGGATAGCCTAATTCAGGGATAATATGTATTTGTTCAGCTGTTGTTAGTTTTTCTCAATTCCTCAGATACCAGGAAAAGATTTGTGGCAAAAGTTTATCATGTTAATAAAAAAATAATTGGATTCTGGCCGTAAAATGTTCCTACTTTCAAGTTTAAAGGTTCTTCTGAAGGAAAAAGAGTGTAATCCAGAGTCCTATTTATCCATCTTAATATAGAATTTCCAGGAAGAAATTAAGAAAAATTAATTTTGAAATTAAGGTCTCAAATCCATGGAATTATCACAGGAATAAGGTTCTATTTATTTTTGAGCCTTTCAAAAATATTTTAGGGGTTTCGACAGAGAGAGAGAAAGAGAATTGAGAAAAGAGCAGAAAAAGGAGAGAGTACGTCTAAATGTCAAGGTTCATCTTTGTCTACTGAACTATTGATGATGGTGACTCTCCGTTAATCAAAAATTAAGATGCGATCAAAGATTTTGGAAATGGGCAGTTTGAATATTCTTGACAAGGCGATAAATTTGGATGCTGAATGCTTTTTATAATTCAACTATTCGCATCTTCTTGAGCTCTCAGTTATGTGCATTCTACATATTAATTTATTTCAATATGCGATTTTGGGTGCAAGAACAAATAATAGTAATCAATTCGCCGCCCTTATTTTCCCCGTTGTATTCAATATTAAAAATAATATATAATTTCAAAATAAATAAGTCAAAAAGACAAAAATATTAATACTCACAATTTGAAGAGTTGTCAAATATTTCTTCCACCACAAGTACTTTTGCATTTGTGGTCCTAGAGCAGAAAGAAGATAGTAAGCATACATCAAGATATGAATGAAGGAGTTGATGCATCCAAGAAGTGTTCCGTGCCCTCCTGAAATAGCAATAAACATTGCGTTAGTAATAAATTTAACAAATTATTTTTATACGCTAAGATACAATTTTTTAGCATCTTTATGCTAACCAGTTGAATAAACAACGTTCCAAGAAACCAAATAATAATAATAACAAATGTTAAATAAAAAGCTTCAAGGTTTCAAATTGTCTTGTTATTGTATCCACGTTCTCTATTATTAACTATTTTTGCGCATCTTCTTGCAGTTACTGCCATATTGGATTGTAAAAATATAAAAAAAAAACCAAAAAACAAAATTATAAATTATTTCATTAGCATAACAAGCTTCCGCTTAACATTAATTTTTATATTCTGTTTCAACTTTAAATCTTTTGGAAAGATAAAAAAATTTAATTACCTGCAAAGTACTTAACGCCAATAAAAGCACAGACTGGCATTAAAGTGTGATGGTACAAGTGCAAGAACGTAACTTGCCTCTGGCGTTTACGTAGTACAAAGAATACTGTGTCCAATAATTCTGTAATCTTGCATATGTAATAAAGCCATACAGCGCGTGCCATCTGTAATGATGATGGAATCATAGTTATAAAACAGAAGACAACGATCTTAAACGTAATGACGATGTTAACTAGTTTGTGCAATGTTGCGTTTATGGGACGCATTTTATTACAATTTAAGATTATTATCAATAAATATATTTTTCTTTATAATCTTTTGGTTGAGTTAGATGATTAGTAATAATATTAATATTGAATAATGTTGAATACCGTTAATAAGATTGGGATTGAGTCGGATTACTTATTATTCCATATCGGAGTAAATGAGCCAAATTTTAAGGAAGCATCAGTGAGAATAGGTGAGAATTGCATTGCCGACAGGATTTTGGATTTAAATTCAACTAAAACTTATTTCAATTTGACTGATAGCAATATTGCTATATTTTAGACCCCTTTTGACCTTATCAAATAATTAGTTTTTTTTCTGTATTAAAGCCCTACTGTTTACTTGTCCTTTTAACTGAAATCAACATTAAACTTCGCAGTTTTTCAATATCATTATCCTTACACCAGGTCCGATGTAGCAGGCCCTCAATTGGCCCGACCCACAGGAATCGAATGAATGCTCCAGTTTGTACTTGTCAGATGTTTTAGTTGAATGACGTTTATTACTTTCAACGAGTGGGTGGGGCGTTAATTAGTCAGAATCCAAAAATTTAGCAGCGGAATGCGTTCCTTGCTTCCCTGCTCTTGGTCGCGAATTGGACAGCTTTCATCCTATAGGATTCATTGGATTCATTTTTTTCCGCATGTTGGTCAAAAAGGTTGGATCTCAAAATAGGACCGATAGTATTTTTGCGCCTTTTCTTTTGTCCCTAGGAATTTGGTTCTCAAAGTTTCGTTGGGGCTAGACTTAAGAGCTCGGCTTAAGTTGCAGTCCTTCCTGTAGCTTCAAAGCACAGACTTCCATTTTCAAAGGATTTCGTCTAGTCTTTTCAATGTGCTACTGCGACTGGCACGTTCATTGTATCTATTCTACTTTGAGTTTTGTTGGCTGATGCAGCTCTTGCTAAGCCATACGCCTTTTCACTTCGTTCTATATACTTATGCCCGGGATGATGTTGATTTTATGTTCGCATGAGTTGTGGTAACTTTGAGAGCTTACCTAGGTTTATCATAGTCCTTATTGTCAAACGACACTGTTGGAGACATGTCTGCTTACCTAGTCCTCATAGTCCTCACTGTCGAACGACACTGTTAAAAAGATGGGTCCAACTTGCAGTCCGAGACTTTATATATCTCTCTGAAAGTCCTAAGTAGCTCTTTGTTTGGCTGCTGTAATTGCAAATAGTTCCAATTGAAATCCTGTCGGATGATTCTCAAGTGAACTTTGATGTTAAAGTCTTGGATTGTTTTTGAAAAGGGTTTCGGAATCGCTTCACTCATCCACTTTGGAACTCTTGCTGTCTATTGTGATTTAAATTTCAGATGTGATTTCTCGCATCTTTTCTCACTCATCTCTGTCGTTGTGGAGATCTTAAACGATCTTAAAAGATCTTCTGTGCACACTACCGGTAGAATCTACAATCCAGCTCCATTCTGTTCGACAGTCTGTCGAAGGTTGTGGGAGTGACCGGATGGACTCTTGAAAACTCTCAATATAACGATATTCCACAGAAATTTTCCATATGCAACGATATTTGTAGGGCAAACTTGTTGGAGATAAGACATAAAGACGAAGGTGCCGACAGATGCGCATGAAATTTGTCTTAATTTGTTTTTCATACAGAATGACTCACAACGGTAAAATTCTTCTCATACACATTTAAGCCCAGAAAACTAGCCATGCAGATCCCTCTACTCACATACATCGTCTAAGCTCAAAGCTCTCTATCTTGATAAGCTCGCTTTATTGGCTTTAGGGGGTATTCGTATCTTTTTCTTTGTGATGGCTCTTCGGACGATTTTTATTTATTTTGATGCTCGCAAAGAATGCTCATCCAGTGGTATAAACATTACTCCCCTGCCAGCATTTTGCGTAGTTTTAAAAGTACATTTTATGCTAAGGCATCTCACTCATTGGATCTTTTCTAGTTACGTGGTTTTCCTTTGTAGCGCTCATCATTTTACCAATGTTCCGGAAGTCTTCATTGGTGTCAGTATTATTGTGCACACCGACTAAGCGATTTATGTTTTACGCCCCAGATTTCATTGAATCTCTTCGTTATGAGAGCTCCGCCCACTTTTAACCTTTTGTATGAGGTATGTCTAAGTTCGTATCCAGGGTTACCTTTAAGTATTAACCTTTGACTACTGGCTTATATGTTTCCTTTCATATTCGTGGAAAGAAATTTAACGGGTTTTCGGCGTATTGCATTACCATCTGTATTTCAAGTCCAATGAGGTCGGTATCAAACCTGACATTACTTCCAGGAACTGTTTAATGATCGGTAATGCCATATTCTGAGTGTACTTAGTCTTTTTGATTATCCTTCTTTTCAGATTTGCAACTTTTTGGTTGACAGTTACGACCCCACCTAGTGGTGAAATAATGTCACATTGTAGTGTAGCCACATTTTGAGAGATCTGAAACTGCCTAAGTGTGCTTTCCTGCTCAAATATAGGGTAAATATATTATTTTGTTTGTCTCTCATCTCTTTTTCCATCTCTTTTTCCGCAAATTTAAGGAGAAAATAATTTTGCGCGCCTAAAAAGAAAGAAAATGGCTGTCATTGAGTGACATTCAGCCATTGTATTACCAACGCTGCCATACGTAATCGCAAGCCTGAAAGTCGCCATTCGCACTCATGCATATATTGACAGGCGGATGCGTGGTGAAATGTTGTGTGAAAGTTTGGGATTTTACATGACCATGTGCTTATATTGTCCGAGCATCGACAGTTTTGAGTTATCACATGTTTTTTTTTTTTGGAAAAAAATTCACATCACGCAAGATATTTCTACAATGTGTGTAGTGTAAAATTTATCGTGTATTGTGTCAGAAAATTGAGTGCATGGAAAACGATTGAAGTGAAAGATTACTGCTTTGTTTAGGACTCGCCCGTAATCTTGAGCAAAACGTCAAAGTGTCCAAGAAATACACAGCGCTGTTGGCATACATAGAACCTTTTTCGAGGAAGCCGGTCCCATATCAGTTGAAAAGAAAGGGTCAATTTGTTTGTTGTATTTAGAACATATGCACAATATATATACGTAGAAATAACAAAAGGAACTTTAGGAATTGTCTAGAATTTTTATTCTAGAAATTTTATTCTAGAATATTTCTTAGAATGAAGTGACTTGCAGATCAGCAACCAGTGCTACGCATGTACGAATCTAGTTTGATTGGAAACACTTGTTTGCAAATTACGCAGAAATGTGATTCAATTTATTCTGATTATGATATTCTTGTAATTGATCGTTTTAGAATTCCCGTAATATTTGCTAAATATGCCCATATCTTTTCTTGGCATTTAAACTTATTATATAACGAATTCAATCTGAAAATAATATTTTAATTGATGCAATCGTAATTAAACTTGTTTACTGTATGAGTAATTGGCAAGTACATATTTCATCCATCAACAATCAAATTAACCCGCAGCAGAATGGGCCAAATATATAAACATATAGTGAACCGAACAACAAAAAAAAATTTTTTTTAAGAACTTTATTTAACGAGAAATTTACAAAAAATAGATCAAACTGAAAGCATATGAATATCAGATTTTTTGTGACGAAGTATTTAACTAGATTTTGTAATAATTTGATGACTTGCATTCCTGAAATTTTCGCTGATAAGACAATGTTTTTTTGGCCATCAACAATTGCGGGTGCAAAGTGTCTTATATTGTGTTAAGCTGATTTTGTCTGCAGAATTGAGTGCGAAATGTTTGATGACTGTCATGTGGATAGCACTTATGTTTTTAAATACCATAAAAATTTTTAGAGCTACCTTTTGCGTGTGTGATTTGCATACACACTTGCGAAGTAGGTGGTATGGAACCATTAAAAGTTTGTCGTTGGGGCTTGTTTTTATTGAATCATTTTCAGATTTATTAAAATAAGGTAGCGTTAAGTTGTAAATTGGGTTCGCATGATGTCAGGGTTATTACACAAGTTGAGAAATTCCATAAAAAAATTGCATTTTGTGAATTGTATGGTCTACCGTATGTTTTCTTTTGGTTATTATTTTATGCTGCTAAAACAATGTTGAAATTAGGATTTTTATTTGGGTTAAATATTGGATCGAAACTCAATGTAAACTGGCAATTGGAAAAATTTGATAGGACTGGAATAAAAAGTATTTGTAAACTTTATATTTAATAAGCAAATTGATTGAAAAGCTATGAATTTCTCTGACATTTTCGATTTTCTAGTCGTTATTCATGCATTAAAATCGCCTTTGGCAATCGTGAAGTTTTTAAAAGAATATATCCTGTGAGCCCTCAAGACGATTTATTATTAGATATTTCTTTCTGTGAGCATTAGTTAAATTAATTGATGAAAAGAAGTGTGCTTATACGCTGTTAAGCATTTCCAATGGACAAAAGGTTTGCTTCGATATTGTTGAAGCCTTTCTTTGGATTGGGTTTTATGCAAAAATTACTTTGAAATTAGGTAGAAGTTTGAAAATATGCGGTAGTGTATACTTAACCTATGGAACCTACAGCAGCAGTATTTAATAAATCTTCTAATTTCAATACAGTGGAGTGTTACACGTTGCTTAATTTACAAATTCAATCCTCCCTTTCCTAATCCCTAGTATTCCTTCACCTTTAAACCGCATCTTCTCATCGAATTTTTTGAAATAAATGTTTATTTTTCGAACTTTACTATCATCTGATTCAGACCTATCTTGCTGATGACATTCAGTGGAGTCTTTTTTATACACCTTTTGCCAGTATAAACTTTTTTCACTCACTTCTGGTACGATAACATCGAAATCATAAATATCTTGAGCTTGAACCTATAACAGCTAATTTTTTTTCATGTAATAAAGTAATATTATTTAGATATATTTTATATATTTATATTTTAATTTCGCTTAAATGTATCACAGTGTAACAGGGTCTACGCACGTTGGAATGAAACCAATAAATAAATAATGCCAAACATCATTTCCAGCATTCTATTTTCTCAGAATTAAAAGAAAACTGACTTTTAACTGACTTGAAACTTTAAACTGAAAACTGAATTTTTATAGAAACAAAGAGAGAAATGCATACAATCAAAGAAAAGAATAGTGCAGAACCTTTAAATCCTCTTCATGAGTTTAAAACAGATTACGGGGAACGTAAGAAATGAGGTAGGATACCATCCCCAAGGGGAACTTATGCTGCCGGTCTTATCTCACTGGGAACGAATTTCATATTGGAAGAAGGAAAGGACTTGCCAAGGATCAAGTTCGCGCTTCAATTGACGAGTGATAGAAACAACAGCAAAGGCCATTAAGAGCAAGTTGTATCGATGACACTTAGATTTATTAAAGAGCTAAATTTCTACGCAACAGGTTCAGGGTTCACGTAGCAGTGGTGGCAATTACGATTAGACTTATCTTTTAGCAATCACGGAACAACATGATAAAGCGTGATACTGACCAAATAACGTTTTCGACAACCTCTGATTTTCAATTCAGGATGCGCTATGACACCTTAAAGTTCATGTTCAAGAAACGATTGTTGCAACATTCATTGCACAAAGACAAAGAAAAACCAACAAACTTTGGCGATAGATTTACTTAATTCATATGTTTTCTGGAGTGGCGTGCTGGAAAAATCTTATGATGGCTTGTAAGCCTTAGGGGGATAGGGAATATTTCATTTATTTAAGTTAAATATGTTCTCTTTCGTCAAAAGCAAAACAGAATGTACGTATTTGGAGAGTAACTAGCTTCCTTTTTAAATAGATATTCCCTTCAGAATAAGGAGTTGAATTATGGCCTAACTAAAAAAATTTAGGTTATCTGATGTGGCTTTTCATTCATCTTGCACAAAATTCTGGACAAATTATCCTTCCAAACGTGTTCGTAGCAAGTGCAGAGTAGCGAAGAGGGGGGTGGTTTCATCAGGACATAAAGCAGATGACAAACCGATACCAGTAGTGGATGCAGGTTAAGCTGTTCGTGAAATGTGGACGCACTAGGAATTCAATAATTTAATTTAATTTATCAAAAAGTGTCAATCGACAAGGAATGTGTCCAGAAAAGTCTCATAAATATTCTGTTGCTTTCCCAGTTTTTCTATTATTTATTCGAAACAATAATGTGCATAGACAAACGGTTACGAAACAAAGAATGTAAGGCTATTTGCACTCCAATATTTCTCGAAGTTCTACAAGCATTCCTTCAAGGAAGACGATAAATTTAAAAAATAAAACATCGTTGCAGTTTAAAAAAAGAAAAGGGCATATGGTAGCACCAAACATTATAGGCCATCGAATCCGAACATCAATGCACTGAAAAAACGATCACGAGTCAAAATGCCAGTGACACCATTACCACCAAATACCAAAGGTAATTATTGTACTCTAAATTTATTCAATATATGCTCATATTCAAAGATATTTAAATTCAAGGAGAATTGTTTTATATGTTATCATCAGATTAGACACGATTTTGAAAATTTGGAAACCTTCAGGTAAACGTGAGTGTAATACCAAGAATCTTTTCACAATTGACTTGAAAGAATATTTAAACACACGTCTTTAAGCGATGCCAGGATATCTTTAAGAGCAAAGTTCACAGAGTAAAAACCGAGGGACATGTCAATCAAGCGACATCACGTGACGACGATCAGAACTTTATTAATATTGTGTGTAGCGAAAACCCTGTGATGTTGGTGAAAGGCCTTTCATATAAGTACAACCATAACTGATCATGGGATTAAATAGAGGGCAAGACGTTTAGTACATCATTCGAATTGTGATCTTCCAGGTCCTGATTATTGTGTCTTCCAGGATCACTGATACAAAATCTTCCTTCGGGGCGAATCATGGTTCATTTTCTGGTAAAGTCAGTCTAGAGGAGGCGGTGGTTCGTGTATAGAACCACTTAGAATCCTACTGGAGCCAACTAGGGCCAAGCTGGAAGAATAATTGTGATTCCTGTTGCCGAAATCTTGAACAGATCTGCTCGGAGAGACATGGAATTAGTTAAGAAACGAAATATCGATAGTTGAATGAATAGTTAGGTATAGGACCATTCGTAGAGGAAGTCAGTGGTTTGATATGTGGTTTGAACACCAGGAAAAGCCCATCCAGACAATAAAGATATACTGATTATGTCCTGTACGAAGCACAAGGACAAAGAAAGAACAACTTGGAAACTTCAGACAACCAGCAAATAGAATCAAAATAAACAATAACAAAAAAGGAAATATTATGATGAAAGTTTCAAAAAATGGATGTCAATCATGGGAGCCACAAAGGAACACAATCTGGCTAGCGATTGTACAACGCCTTAAGCTTTTGAATTAAAAATGATAAAATTCATAAGCCAGAAATTATGGTGGAGGAATCAGATTATGCAGAAGAACAAAAAAGTTAAGAGTCTTAATTTAATGAGTTTCTAAGTCGTTCACAAGGACTGAATTACCTGAGAAAATAACATGAACTTGTACATAGATATAGATCCATCAACGCTAAAAGATGTTAAGTAGAAATCAAAAGACAAGAAGTCAGTCAGAAAGTAACTTTATTTTCGAGAGGATATTGGAACTCAAAACAGATGCTACTGGAGCATACGAATATTTCATACAGTCTGTGAAGTCAGTAAATTTGAAGTGGGTGCGAAGTATTTTTCTAACATAGGCAAAGATGCTAAACTCTTTCGAATGATGGGTAATAGACATCATCTGATCAACACGGGATGGTGTTGATCTACTAATCAGGAATCGGTTATACCAGTCAGCCCTATAATATACTTGAGAAGCCAAAAGTTTTCAATATGATAAAGCTGTATAAACCCAAAAGATTTTGAAGGGAACACTGAGGATCACAGTGAAGAGGTTCACTGATCTTCAAGGGAAGAAATCAATGAGCAGATTGCGAAAATATTCGAACGTCCGACAGTGCGTAGATAGTCGAATTTTGAATGTTGAAGAACGGCTGAGAAAGTTGATATTGAGGCATTTTTAAAGACAAGGTTCTAGATGATTTGTAGAGTCTTGACGAATACGTCAGGTTGTTTTCTGAAGATATATTGCCAGACAATTTTTTAAAACTTTAGTCAGCTTTAAATTTAAATTTTATATAAATTAGGTTTGGAAACATTTTTTATAATTAAAATTAAAAATAGCATTAATAAAATTCAAAATAAACATTAAAAGTTTTCGATTCCTTAGCAGACTGATATTCTATGAGTTTGCCAGAAGTTTTCATTTCAAATATTAAGTAGAAAAAACAATCCTTATCAATCATACAGAATGGTTAAATTGACAAAATAATTTGTTTGGACTAGTTCCGTGTCTCTGTTGAATGGTAGATGCTTTTAATTGTCCTACGATGTGTTAAAAACGAATTTAATTAGAAAAAATGAATGGAGGCGTGATAGTCATGAAAATTACATTAAAGTTTCAAAATTACTGAGTAAAATCAGGATCTAGGTCAACTAGTTTGTACAAAAGTTGATTGATTATCTTAAGACAGTACAGCGGAAAAGATAGTATACTACGTTGATGGCCACTGATGTGTAGTTTCATTAAGATTTTAAGTTAATTTTGGAATAAAATTTAATTGAATTAAAAAAATCTAAATATAATTTTTTCTGTTACAAATATCCGTTATCACTGGCAACTGGACAAGGTTGAAATAGCAAGACAAACAATACTGAAAATGTGAGAATCAAATCTTAATTAAACGAAACATTTCCGTCACTCGAAATTGGTCCTCGATAATCGAAGATAATTTTCTTAGATACAGTGGTTTGTTGCATTGAAAGGAGATTTGATTAGCAGCAATAAAATTTTTGTTTAACGCGAATTATAATTGTAACTAATAGATTGGTGCATATGGACAATATTATGAAGTATGCAATAGTTTTCGGCCATAAAAAAACAAAATATTCCAAACATGGTCATAATTTAATTGACGTGGATAGAAACCGACAAAACGAGGAGGCTTTAGTAGGATTGAGATGCACTTTCATGTTTTCTAGGACACGCAGTGCATGACTTTCGGTTTGGTAGCAAAATTTTTATCCAGGAAATGCAATCACGGCTCCTACGCGACCATGAATTTTATTCGACTAAAAATTTAATTTTATTTCAGAAAATGTTACATGTGAATAAAGAAAATTTAAATTGGTCGAATTATGAATTTGCTTTGGTCGTGACATGCTTTCGATCAGTTTCTATCAGTAATTTACTTGGATTTAAATAATTTTCGGAGGTTTCGCAACGAAGCATCACTTAAATATGAATAAAGTGAATGAATCAATAAAAGTAGTTTTCAGTGTAATAACTTACTCTCATTGAGATCGGATCATATGTGTAGTCCACAGGCTGACATCTGAAACTATAATGTTTCGCCCATCCACCTTCAAGTCCCTTTAAATGAGATTCCATTTAATATTACTTTAAATTTTAAAAATCTCATCACTATATTTACCTCCCAGAATAAGATTATACTTAACACTACTTGGATTGCATTATAAATAAGCAATGTGGTCTTCAGCTCAAATGGTTTCTTATTTTTCATATAACGTGGTCCAGCGTACAGGCAGAAGTAAAGATATGAAACTAAGATTGTTATCAGTGGTCCAGGTGAGTTTGAAAGGAACCATGGCTTTGTTCGTTGATCTGAAATAAAACAATTATACAAAAAGTTTTATTAAAAAAGTATTAATTAGTATTTTAAATGAATTGAAAAGCTGAATACAAACCTTCATAACGTACAAAGAAGTCAACTACTCTATCGATCAATCCTGGCTCGGCCATTTTTCGTACTTAATGTTGATCTTTGGGGTATTGAGATTTGCTTGTGGAATTTGTCTGTAAAAAATAATTACCAGATAAGTCTTTACTGTAAACACAGATTAAAGCATAATATCTTATTTTTCTCATAGTGTATTCATGGATAACTCAAATTATACTCAATAACTCAAGAAACCAAACCAACTCCGATCCAAACATTACAGACATGTTATGAAATCTGAACGCTGGTCCTGCTCGAAATTGTATTGAATTTTCAGCAGAACCAACAACAAACAATTTTCCTTAAGCTATCATGTATCTCAATCTTCGAAAATGCAAAAAGATAGTGCTTGGATCATATAGACAAGAAATCATTTATATTTCAGTTGCTTCCATTCTTGCGGTCACAATCCTTTCACATTTTATAATTGAACTAATAGATTTATCAATCTAAGTTAAATGCAATTTCCAACGAGCAAAAGTTGAGTGGATATTTCAGCATATAAATTAAAAGTGAATACTTTACACAAGCACGTTCGTGTGATATATCAAGAAATCGTTTTACGGAACAGAGTCCCAAGTAAAATTATCGGAGTTTCGTGCCGATAGTATTTTTTAAAATTGAAGTTACTTGTTAGGTAAACGGTTAAATGAATCTGCATAAATGCAAGTGAAAATAACTTAGTGATGTAATGTTCGAGGAATTATGATTCGCTCTAATTATGATTCGCTCCTTTGAATTTTGAATTGTGAAAGACTTAAACATCTTAGTCCCATAGATTTACTTCCTTTGTCGAAATAAAAAGTTTTGTCATTTTTTAATTAATTATGAGGAGTTCCAGGGGATCACTAAATACATTTTTGGATTTTATGTGGTTAAAGGCTTTTTGTATTAATATGAATTGCAGCGTACCCAAGGAAATCTATTCGCCAGAAAGTAACGAAACTCTTCAACAGCGTACATAGCACCCTGTGAGCTTCGCTCTCCTTATATTTTTTGAACATCTTTGCATCATAGCCTCAGAATGTCCTTCACTAACGAAAAAACAAGTCTGTTTAACTCTAATAATTGCGAGTAATTGGTATTTTGCATAGTATCTCTCTATCATTTTCACAAATCCGTGAAAATTATAAGATAAACTTTTTCTTTCATTTTTGCAATACAACTGATTTCTCGCTTTTTTGGAGCATTGTGAACGTGGCGAGAAGTGTCAGAGCCAAAATGGAGAAAATATATTTTGAGCCTTGGACTTAAATCGATAGTAGCAGTGAAGAAATGGAAGATAAAAGAGTCATATAAACAGATCTTTCGATTGCTGAGCGCTTCAAAAGCCTAGTAAAGGAAAACGGAGCGAGGACATGGGTTGGAAATCCCATTTGAATAACTCGAGGCAAAGTCGATGACTGGACGGGTATGTTCAGCTATCCTCAAAACAGGCCTTCCTCACAATAGATACATTGACGAATTTAAACTCGAATTCGTTACCAACCTAAGTCGAGTCAAGTTCGACTTCAAGACTAGAAGTCGGGCATCAATGGTGTTCGCAGTTCGATAAGTGTGCATTTTCATAGAAAATTTCAATTTCACACAGAAGGAAGGAATTGAAAGGACCATTGAATCCTTGAAAACGTTCGTCAGCCAAAAACGATATTTCGGGGCTTTCAAGATGTTTTACTCTGTGAATTTTTTCACGACTTTTCCTCGGTTAACATTGTCCACTAATGTGGCCTTCATGGTCAAAAGGTGTTGTTACTTCCTCCAAAACGGAGGAAGATGGTGTAAGACCACAGATGCCGACTTTAAGAACTTAAATATTAGCTGACACGCATTGGACTGAGCACGTCCCGTACAGCCCTGACGTTTCACAATGTGATTTCCATATGTTTGAGCTTCTCAAGGGGACACCAGGAGGAGGGCGTTTTGCAAATAACTAAAATTTTGAATATTTGTGCGCCACTGGTTGGAAAGCCGCCCAAAGTCACTCCTGGAAAACGTCTTAAAACGGCCTGCTTTACTTGAGAAAACTGTTTGACTAAGTAAAGAGACTATGTTAAAAAGTAACTGTAAATATATATAGTAAAAATTAAATACAAAAATATACATTAAATTTTTCTTTTGAAAATCCCCTTGTTTACTTTTGTAGGGACCTCGCTGTATACTTCTTTTTCAGTTTCAAAAGTTCTGAGCTGATTCACTTGCTTTTGCTTGTTACACTTTATGGTAACTTGAAACTTACTTGTTTCCTTGTGAGTTGTTTTGTTTTGCTTTAAATTTGACCGTTGGTAGTTAATACCCACGATATTATGAAAACAATCCAAGCAACAAGGATTTCTAGAGTAAAGCTTGCTTTTGCTTATGTCATTGAAAAAGTTTGATTGGCTTCCAAGCGACCTAAGTCTTAGTAACGATAATGCAGTATGTAACAATACCTATCTATCAAGTTTTCCACTTTCAGTATCTACCGACCGAAAAGCAAGTTATTTCAGACAATGTATGCCGGAATAGCCAGACAAACTTCGGTTTAAATTCCAGGTCAACAGGGTAATGAACTGATTGAATGAGGAAATTTGTGAAGAGGAATTCCGCGGTAAGTTATGTACAATGCAATTTATTATGACAACTTCTTCGGCATTTGGTCACATTGCCGAAATATGGTGGTCATGTTTTGTTGATATATTTGAAAAGAAGTCCTTGAAAAGCATTAAATTGAGGCGGCTGATTTTTAATGTATATAGATGATAAGTCTTTAAAAAAGAGACGGCACGCCTACCGTACTAGTGACTCAAACGTAACGCATTAAAGTGAAGTAGTAAAAGATCTGGACCTATTTTGCAAATTTGTTCAATTCCAAAAAAATTATAATTAAAAGTGTACCCATACAGAAAAAAGTGGCGAAAGCTTGAAAATAATTTGCCCGCAGACTATAAGGAATATAGGTTTTCATTTGAATTTTCCAGGCAAATGAGACCAATAGAAAAGCTACTATGAGTTTGACAAAAACACTCACGAAAAGCAGTACTGAATCTTTTTCAACATTCTAGATTCCAGTGCTCTCAATGATTTGTATTCTTTAACTAATTTTCTACCCATCACAGCCGAAAGCACTTGACTATCTCTTGTATGATTTTTTTAAGGACATTTCCTCGATGAGGTGTTCTAGCATAAAGATGTGGCAAAAAATTCCCTCATTCCGTGGAATAAGCCAGGCCACGTATTTCTAAAGTATTTAATACAAAGTCTGTTATCGTAACACGGCACAATTTCTAGAAAACAGCCACCTGAAAAGGAGATTCCAACTGCCAAAGCAATCTACTTCAAAAATATCGAGTACGAGGGATGTTGAAAAGTAATCAGAACGATATTTATAAATAAGTAAGAAAACAAATAATACTTATTGTAACTTAGATTTTTGCAAGAATACTTCGAAATAATTATTTCGATAGGTAGTGTCCAGTAAAGTGACATCCATTGTTTTTTAGTTATCGTTGAGTGTGAACGACAATGGATAAAACTCCTATTTATGCAGTGATAAAATATTTTTACTTAAAAACTGGGTATACAGTGGGTACATTTTTAAACGTGGAAGAACGTCGATTCATGTAAAGTCTGTTACCCAAGAAATTGTTAGCAAATTTGAAAAATAATTTATACAATTATTGTCGTGTGACAGTACGTTTTATTGCTGAAGAGTTAAAGATCTCGATGGGCTTTAAAAATAATAAAAGGCAGCATAAATAATATTTTAAAGATCATTTGGTAATGATAACTTCCCGCGTTAGCGTCCCTAAATGCTCACGGACGCACAAATGCAAATGCGATTCAAAATTTCGGAGAGCTGAAATTTTTCAACAAGATCCTGATCGGTTTTAAGGTCTATTCATAACAATGAATGAATTATGGCTTTAGCAATATGATCCTGAAACAAAACAGCAATCAATTGCATAGAAAAGGCTGTCGTTTCCAACACTAGAGAAATTCGAGACAAAATCGTCTGCTGGTAAGATCATGGGCACTTTCTTTTGGGATAGTCGAGGTATATTTTCATACCTTGATCCTAGAGCCACTGTAATGTGGACGCATTACAAATAAAAAATACATCAGCAAATTTGCAAAAAACGCAGAAAAACCGGCGCTGACAAGTTTGCAGTTACCTTGATAGCACTCTAGGATGCTGGCTTCAAAATCCTAGATCATCCCCCATATCCAACAGACTTAGCTATAGGTGATTTTTGTTTATTTTTTGGGGTAAGTGACTATTTAAGAGGCCAAAAATTTGAAGATGGAGAAGAAGTGATAGCAGCTGTAGGTGCCCCAGAAGAAGATTTTTCTTATAAAGAGAATACTGGCTCTGGAAAAAAGATAATAAAACGTACTAACCACAAGGGCAATTTTGTGGAATAATTAAATTATATCACACATAAATTAGGTAACATAGTCATTCTCATTAAATTTATCGTCGTTTGGTATATGCAGAAGTGTGGTTGTGACTATTTGAAAACGCAATACTTTTGAAGAATACGATCTTTCTAAGATAGGAGAAGACCCATTTCTAAGACTTTCATGAGAAATTGAGGCTTTGCTTAACATTATACTTTACTTATATTATACTTAACCTCAAAGATATATGAGGAGTTTTGAATGAGGGCTATAGCTACCATTAATGGTTGAGTGTTCATGTGAAAAGAAATTTAGTGTATCGAAATTTGAATTAACTAATGGAGATTTGTTGAAATGAATCAGAGAGACCTAGTGGGTATTCGACTTAATAAGACTTAATCTAGGAATACATTGATGTAAGAATAGTCCTGAGGCAAAAAGATAACTCTTCAACTTCTTAACAAGGTATACATTTCAAAATATATGAAGCGGCTAAATAATACTTTGATTTCGGAACTCAAAAAGCAATCGCTGTACCAAGAGATTCACTTGGATAAAAAATTGTTTTCGTTCTGGAGGGTTGGATAACAAAACTTTTGTGAAGTGTTGTATGCCCTAAAAAGTCATTATTTTAAGCATAGGGACCTTTATTTTGCCTGTGTTTAAATCACTTGGCAGCGATGCGTTGGTATAGGGAAGTTTCGGGTGGTATACGCAAAATTGTGATATGTGTTTCAATAGTTAAATTTGGAAAATCACGCCGAAGATACATTTTTCTGAGAGAGATGTGTTTAGTATACTAGACTGCCGCTGGACTTGCAATCAAGGATTAATAGCATGTCTGGCAACAAAATAATTCAATAGAAACGGATATGTGCAGGGCCGTCTTAAACTAGGCTGGGGCCTTGGGGCACACAAGAATTTGGGGCCCTTTTGGAAAGTAAAAAAGCGAATTATAATAACATTTTTTTACAAATAAGTATGAGTATGACCATTTATTATAGGTAATCAAATATAGTATGATATAATATGTCAATAATGGTATTGGAATGCTGCTGGTTTTTTTGATGACGATTACGATAACGGTTCCTTTCGGGATTTCTGTTGAGCAAAATCTTCTATTATATCCTTAAAGTCAATTTTTTGAAGGATATCACTTTCTATGCACATAATTGACAAATTACTCAGTCGTTCTTGTAACATTGTTGTTCGCAATTCATTTTTTATTCTCTTAAGCTGCAAAAATGACCGCTCTCCACTACAATTGGTAACCATTAGGCAAAGGAATATTCTTGTAGCAATTTCTACGTTTGGGAAAGTTTCTTCCAATTTATCTGATTTTATTAGGTTATGTAAGGTTGAGATATTTAAATCCACTGATTGCTTTGCTATGTTTTTTAAATATTGGCTTAAACGAAAACATTCTGTTTTGAGCTCATCTGCATTAATGTCTTCATGATAAAATTCTGCAAATTCTTTGCATTTTATGGTAAACTCATCAGATTCGATTGTTGTTAACTGACAAAGAAAACTAAATCGACTATCAATTTCTTGGTATGCTGCCCAACGTTTTTTTAAATGCGTATTTAATGTGTCAATTATGGGAATGAAAGTATCTAGACAAAACTTTTCCTTGCCTCTCAACTGTGCAGTCTCTGATGATCCTTCAAAAAAAGTGATGCGTGTGCTGCGAAATTTGTTTCTTTCAAATGTATCTTTGTAGTCAGCATATGGATTTTTTTCTTTAGCAGCCGTTTCGTACTGATCAAAGTTATTGCGTGCGGTATTGACATAACTGATTAGAGATTCGTAGAGTTTCGTTACAACGTCCATGGCCATAGTGCTATTCTGTAAACTTAGACTTGTTTTATTCATAACTCCCAAATGATCATTCCATATTTCCGTTAGAAGAGCAGTCTTGAATTTTCCCATTTTTTTGCTAGGCTTTGGGCTTCCTTTCTAGTGTCTCCTGGTTGATTGATGTCACTCGCGATAGAAGACAATGCTTCAGAAATATTTAAATTACCATTTTGCAAAGCATTAATAGCATTAGCGCGTGCAGACCACCTAGTTTCCGAAAGAGACTTCAGGACTCTATTTGCACCTAAATGATCTGTCAAAATTTTCCATCGTTTCGTCGAAGCCGAGAAAAAATTGAACAATTTTTGTACAAGTTGAAAAAATGTTACAGCTTCAGTAACACACTCAACAGCCTGAACACCCACTAAATTTAGCGAATGTGCTGCACATGGAACGTAAATCGCAAATTCGCAAACTTCTTTTATTCTTGACTGAACACCAGAGTACTTTCCAGACATATTTGATGCATTGTCGTAGCTCTGTCCACGACAATCTTTTATAGGAATATCAAGGCTTTCAAAAAAGTTTAAAATGTTACCTGCTATATGTTGCGCATTATGTTCATCCATAGGCAAAAATTGCAAAAATCTCTCAATAGGCTGTCCGTCTTTTACGTATCTAACTATGAAAGTCAGTTGGTCAACGTGGGACAGATCGGGCGTAGAATCGACGCTAATAGAGTAGTACTATGCTGATTTAAGTTCTTTGACAATGGTTTTCAAAACTTGCTGTCCCATTAAATTAATAAATTCATTACAAATATTTGCCGATAAATATGATGTACTTCCTTTTCCACGATTTCCGTAGTTTTGTATGTGATCAGCAAGAAAAGGATCAAATTCACTAATCAGTTCTAAGCATCCCAAATAATTCCCATTATTTTGCGATCCTAATCTCTCATTATCACCACGAAAAGCAAGACCTCTTGAAGCCAAAAATTTCACGACTGCAACAATTCTCCTGAGCACATTCTTCCAATAGTTAATTTCTGTATTATATTGGGACAGCAACTCAGTATCAATTCGTCCAGTAGTTTTCATTCTTGCAACATAATTCATCATAAATTCCCTGTGCTGTAAACTGTTCTCATGCTCTATCAATAAGTTACTTATATGCTTCTAATCTTTATATCCATCAGGAGAACTTAAGTTATGTCCAGTACCAGTAGTGGTATTAAATAGACGGCAGCAATAACAGTATACAGATTTTTTTGCTGGTGAATAAAGGAGCCATTTTCTTTCTAAAGACTCACCGTTCGTCAATTTACGAATAAAAATATTTTTAGTCAAGTATCTACTTTTCGTTTTACCATTTGCATCTGGAAAACTTGTAGAAGTTTCAGAGAAGTCACTTTTTTTATTTTGGAAAAACTCTGGCCCTTTTCGAATCCAAATATCACGGACTTCTTCCGGTAAAATGTCGTCACAGTAAGTACCAGGGTCGGGAGACACTGATACATTCTCTAAGCTTGCAGTTATTAATTCACAGTAGCTTGAAGTCGATGGTTCAGCATCTAAAGTGTGTTTGTCATTTTCGTCACAGGTAACCTCTTTTTCCTGGTGACATTCAGAGGTACTTTTGTCTTGCGGTGATGAGAATGAATAATCCTTCGGCTTAAAAATAATAACAAAATAACGCCACTCACTCTTATCGGACTGATAGTTTAATACATCATTCGGGGATTCCCCCAACCATTGACAATGTCGACATTTATGTTAGGCCTTGTTTAGACGGTGCAGCTTGACTTAGGAATCGGAGGGATTGCGTGAGTGATCGCCAGATGGTGTACTTAGTAAATTAGGTAGGACACGTTCGGAAATATTATTAATTAGTACAGTAGGCATAGGCGCAGTCATCGATATAATGACGTAGTATATGCCTTGAAAATACCTTCTGATAAGATTACTGATTTGTGAAAAAAGTGTAATGTGCCCGACAAAAATGTTCTGAGAATAAATGTGTGAGAGAAATTGTCGGTCCTTCGGGGCCCCCCTGAGATTGGGGGCCCTGGGCACGGGGCCCGTGCCCAGGGCCATTGCAACTTAACACATGTGTTAAGTTGCAATGTAAGGACCCTCACTGAAATCGATATAATAGACTTTGCCGATGGAGAATAAATAAAAATGATTTTTGATTCAATGGAATTTTGTTAAATAAAAATTAGTTGCCCTTTTTTTAAAAATTTTCAAACCGATTTTACGCAAAATCTGCTTGACCGGTTTTTATAAGACATAAAACTTTAAATTATTATCAAAAAGTATAAAATCTACAATAAGCCTCTCTCTAAATTTCAAAATACCTCACCCTCGAATCTATATGGAGCCTGCAAAGGCCCTAATATGCTGTGTTTTTCAGGAAAATCTGTAAAAACCTTCATAATATCGAATAAAATATTATTTATTATAAATTATAGCAATTTATATAGAATAAAATATATTATTAGAAATATAGAAATTATTAAAAAACTGTATTCGAATTGCATTTTAAGTCTTGACACAGCGAGTCCTCTCGAAGGAAGTAACTTTTGTAGCATGTCCGATATTTTGTGTTAAATGTATTCAGATACTCAGCATTTTTTCAGCTTATCAGAAATATTCAACGAATTAAAAAGACTGAACTGATCAGGGTTCCAGGCAGATCAACAGGCCTGTTGCGGATATTGTTTTTAGCCAGCAGTTTTGTCGATGAAATACAAGGCAACTGAACCACATCATCACTTTTTCCGTGTTTTGGATCGTTGTCTTTATAAAAATAGGATACAAGTTTCAAAAGGGAGGCGTAGAAATTATACAAGAAGCGCGGAGCGATCAGATGAACTTTAAATAAAAATTCCACGCAACCATTACGATGTAATCTGAGTCAACCAGTTACAGCTCGAAGAAGTCTAACAAACTAATTAACAAAGGCAAGCCGCCACGTTCCAAGATAGTTCTTATGAGTATCGCTTTGCAGATCTCATATCGTAATAGTTTATCAAAAGTTAACGTATGCAATGCCTTGACTTGTTTATTTTAATTGTGAGCTACAAAGAGGCTTGGGCATATATCATAAAAGCAATTCAATTGCTGGTGACATTCATTAGCCGGTGCATCCCCTGACCATATGCGCACAAACAATCCTTCCTTCAATGCAACTTTTACCTGTTTTTTGGTCATGAATAGTTAACCAAGAATATTATCCTGCAACAAAACAAATAGAGTCCATAAAGATTTAATAAATTTCCTGCAATTCATAGAACCTGCTAGAATTTGCATGGAATACGTTATGTATGCATATGAAGCTTACCAAGAAGGGGATTTTATCTGTGCTCGAAACATATAGATTCGCTCAGGTAGCACAGTCCAGACAATATTCAGATGCCAACAACAACTGTCCATGTGTGTCTCTACCTTTTAACAGGGTTGTTGCATATTTAACGAATTATTTAATGTACCTTAGGTTGTCCTATACAAATAGCATGTTGTGATAAGCTTTTAGCCGATCTGTGGATGCAGGAGTTCAACATTTTCTTAATGCTTCCTAAGTGCAAGATTCCCATCTTGACATGTTTCATTTTCTTACTGAAAGACTCCTCGTACAGTGCACAGCTGCGGCAATGAGCGGCCTAAGTGCTGAGACAGGACGAAATTTTAGAACAATGTTCAGTTATTAATTTATTTGGGGTTTGCATTAAATTTATGATTTGAATTGTTGGGTTTTTGGATTTCTAAAGTGAAGTTTGTGCAATCTGGAGTGGTAAAAGCTCTTTTAAGGCTGCTATATGACGTAGTGTAGGTAAGTTTCCATTGAAAGCAGGACAAGAGCCATCTGAAGTGGTTAATTTTGGATGTGAATTCATCAAATTAAATTAAATTCCAACAAAAAACAGCATTGCATACACTTTGAACTTGCTTTCAGTCTCATTCATTTTCTTACTAACATTGATGCGGATCACATTCATATGAAACAAATAACAGGCAAGTAGATAGCAAAAAGTTATCATTAGTCATCACAACCCTTGAATCTTTGTAATTGTTGCTGCTACTTTACATGGTGTTATAAATTATGTTTCGTTGACAATTTAACACTTACCAGAGCCGAATTAAATTTGATGGATATCCCTAACACGCTTAAAAATTGCACTAATCAAATTTGCATGCATGAAAGATTACTGCAGTTCTACTGACAATGCTGATTAATTATTTCGACTCGCAGCTACCCTTGTGACATTTAATCGAAGGTATCACAAAGCCTTACATTGAATTTGTTGGGAACGAGATTGTCAAACAACTTTTTGCAAAGATAAAACGCCGAAAAAATTTGGGCATACATAAATTTAAATGAATTAAATCAAAATAACAAACATGCGTGCCACCTAATGTTAACGAATTGGTAGATGACATAATTTTTTAAAGCATTAAAAATTTACAATGAGTTAAATTTTATTTGTTTGTGTAGGTTGAATGGAAAGGGGCTTATATGCCGTATCAGTGGAATTTCAACCCAAAAGAATACAAAGCAAACCAATGAAAGCCTTTGAAACCTTCGAATGAAATCAGTAAAATTTATGCTTTTAGGACTCACTTATTTAATTGAAAAAGGAAATACTTCAAAGTTCCACGTGTCTTCGAATAAGTTAAGAAACTGATGTGAGGGCTTCAGGATATTCAAATTTATACACGTTTCGGAAAATTTTTCCAAAATCTACATATTAATAAGCCATCTAATTTTAAATTTTGCATTAGCATGATTGAGAGAAGGTTCAGTTCATGAATATATTAGATTAGGTTGGCGGCTTTCTAGAAGCAGTTTCTGTATTATGGTCTTTTATACTCGAACATGTCTTTTGCGGCGAAAAGGTTGGAAAAGAAGTGTGAAGATGTTATGCTAAGTTACTGCTGAATTACTTACATCAGTTAGCACCAAACCGGATTTTGACGCGTCTTACTGCAAAAGCCATTTAAGGTGAATAACTCCTGCCGGAACTGGTCTTTCCTGGTTTCATCACCCACTTTTTATTCAGGGTCAAATGCCTTATTCGATGAGAATTTTATGTAGTTGAGGTTACAGGTAATGTAACAAGTAATGATAGTAATTGTAGTATTGCTTTAATTTTGCTCTAAAATTTGACACTTTGAGCCGAGGTTGAGACCATCATCATAGATTGGATCGTATCAAACGCACGTATAAATATTATTGTATATAAGTATGTAACAGTATATGTATATTTATATTAAAAATAAATTGTTCTTTGAGTTCAATTGAAGAGTTCATTTCTACATATGAACTTTCAAGCATGCCACTTGATTTTATATGTTCCTACCAAGATTTATGGACAGTGGAGTTCGCAGAGGACAAAGGATTTCAGGAAATTCAAACTGAAAGAAAGCATTCAGATACAAAATCAATTAGCGAGGAAAAAGAGTTTTAACAGCATTAATCAGACCTGAACCTGTAAGTTAAACTGGAACTGGTTTCATTTACACGGCTTGAAAGAAAAGTGAGGAGGGATAGTTCAATTGACTTTGGAGTAGACTTTCAAGGCTTAAAATATCGAAAATAATCCTGGACCTGAAGGCTGACAGGAAGTTACCATCGTAGCGTAAAGACTCAAAAGCGCAAAAATACCGGAGAAGCAATAAAGAAAGTGATATGAATACCCTACGTAGCAAATAAAGTGAACTTTGGAAGATAGAGAGCTTATAAATTTAACGACGTAAGTGAGTGGAGAAAACATGTTGGCTAACTTCAGAGTCTAAAAGTATGTTAGTTTAGTTTTTCGAGTTCAATAGTACAACTGAGTCATTGTTTATGGATGAAAAATTAAAGAGAATGGTAATGCCCATCTTTCCCCACCATCCGCTTATTTCCTTTCTACGAAAAGTCGGCTTTAAGGTAAATACTACATCCAAAAAATGGCAATCGAATATCGTTAAATTAGAAGCTTTTTAGGAATATAACTAGAGTCCGAATATGTCTTCACGGAGCATTTCACACTCGGTGGACATCTCAAGAAAGTGGGGCTGAAAGCGAACGATGAGTGCAGATTCTGTATTTTTTCCGTCTATGCATCTACTAGTATATTGCGAAGCACTACCCTGCAAAATAAAAGACCATCTGAGGAGCTTTTTCCTTGTCGGAGCGGAATTAAGACGCCAAAATCTTCTAGATATTAAAGCTGGTAAGTATGAAAGCGGTGTACTTCGAACTCACTGCTGAGAAAAAAGGAGTAGATAACTGCATCTGGGAGAAATATAGAGACTGCTGTATGAGAAAATGAGAGAAAGGCCCTCACTATTTGACCGAAAGAGTGGCGGAATAATACGCAAACCAGGGATACAGGGCACCTAATCACTGAAGGCCTAGTACGAAAGATTGAAAATTTCGCGACGTAACTGCTCAGTAACAGAATATGTTTTGAGTTTTGTTTTCAAATGATTGGGACGGACCTCTTCATAACATGTTGGGAACGGTTATCACTAACAATGCTTGCTACACCTTCTTTACACCTGTATGGTGGGTGAAGCACTCTTTGTATATTTTTCAAAGAGTGGCAGGACGATGTGTTTTCAAATATGGTTGGAGGATAAGATACCAGAATCTAAGGTTAAACAGACTTGTGTCACTTTTATGACGATCGTTTCTTTTCCAGCTAAAGCAGTAAGGAAAAATAGAAACGTTCCTCGAAACATTCCGGAAGGCAATTTCATCTACGTCTACTGCTAGTTCCTAGTCTCGGAGGTTTGACTCACTGACCATTATTATTCTACATTCTTCGGTCACGAATAAAAGGAGAAGACTAGGGATCATAGGTATGGACCATTTAAAAAAAATTGACGATACACGTGTTGATACACGTCGTTCTTGAACGAATAAAATAAACAGTCAGGAATATCGTGACTGTACCCTTCTCCTTTTCTCATCTTGTCCTGAGATATAAGCATTCCTTCATTTGTGAGGTTATTACTTTGGAATTTTAACAGATTTAGCGTTTATCGGTCTTCTTGCTAAGTTTACTGAAACGAAAAATCGCATCTAGTTGGAGGGGAGCAAAGATGTTACCGCCTTTGATGTTTGTTTATTCATTGAGGATGCGTCCATGAAAGGTTTTTTGTTTGTATATTACCATGTTTTCTAGTGCGTCCAACCGTCGTCCTTTATGTTGTATACATAGTATTATCGCTGTTTCCTTGACGCGACTTGTCGACTGTCAATCATATGGTTTGCGAAGTTGGACTCAGTTGTCGCGTCCGGTTTTTAGAATGACTACTTCACGAGAGGAGAGAAGAAGGATTGCCACTTGATGGCAGGAAAAAGGCCCTGTGAAGCACCAGACATATGTACCACGTGCCTAATTAGAGATGTGAGGTCGTAGGATAACCGAAGAAAACTTGGTTACGGATGGGTATTTTCAGTCTTACTTGCATAAAGTCGGAAAGTCACTCTAGTCCAGACTACCAGTTTTTCCTGGAGATCGCGGATGATGGTTACGAAACATTTTTCGCATGTTAAAGGTGGTTTCTCTTCAGATAACTTGGTGATAAAGATGTGAAACTGTGTGTCGCACTACGCTCAGGCGGTTTTCGTTACAAACAAAGACATTTTTATCGTTTTTAGGCGCAAAGGGAAGAAGACTAGTTAGGAGGAATTTTAGTTTTTCCCATATTTTTTCCTTTTTTCAAATGTTGTAGGAGTAGCGTTTGCAATATTCGAGCGCATTTCAGTAAGAGTCTTTGAAAAGATAAAGTTCTATGAAACTTAACCTTAATTGAATTACATACAAAGTTGTTGCTTTATAAGCATACATAATTTTTGATAAAACATTATAATTACCAACTTTCCACCTTCTTCTTTGCAGCAAAATTTAGCTTTCGTTTGAATGTTTTGCCGATTGAATGATTTCAATCCATTTAGTTCCTAAATTAACTAATTCATTTAGAAGAAATGAAACACAGCTTAAAATAATCATTTACCATGGTTTAATGCTTCAACGCTTTATTGCTACTGGGCATATTTCTTGCAAATGGAAATCAGTGTGGTTCTAACGTTTTAACACAGAAAATGACCTCGTTCCAATGATTCACATATGATTGGTGCTGTTGCAATAATTGATGCAAGATTTTATTTTGCAAAACTTTAATTACGTTGAAAGCGAATGCTGGTTTTTTATGCTTTGTTTTTGATTTTTTTGTGTTTTATGTGTTTTAAATTTTGGATATTCCTAAATGATTTAAATTTATATATTTTTTTTTGTTATAACGCATACCTTGACCTAACATTTCTGGTATTTTCCGTGTACCAAATTGAAGTGTTGCAGAAAATTTTGCGGTTTTATACCTTTAAGATAAGCTGTGGATATAATAAATATTTATACAATCAATGTATTATATTTTGCATTTTTTTTGGATAAAAATTACACAATTTCTTGCATTTTTCTTGATTTGTTCCACTTTTTTATTAAATATGCGAACTCATTTTTGTTCAAACTGGTTTTATTTTTTTTTGCATTCACAATTTTATGAATGAATACTATGTAGTAGTTTGGTATTATGTTTGCAATAAGATGATTTTCTTTTTCTTTTGTTTTCGCACATGTGAACTTAATAAGCCTGAGGCATTAAATGTTTTTTTTTTTCAAGATTATTTTGTATGTAATTAAATCAGTTTAAGGTGGTAGCTCAGGTGCCAATGGTAGTCATGGGAGACATTTTGTGGCATATATTGTAGTGTGCAATATGTCATTATGATTTTGGTTTCCGACCGGTGATGTTTATTTATATTGTGAAAGATTGAAGATAATAGACTTTAAAGACTCTAACGGATTGCTCTTCGTATAATCTAGATATTAGAAGTATGGTAGGAGAGAACTTCAAATGAAACAATTTAAATAATACTAATTCTACTAATAATATCATTGTTATCATTAGAATTGTTATTATATTATTATTGTTAACATTATGAAATATAAAAACTAGACGTGTCTCAAAAGTTCCCGGACTGGTCGAGAGTAAAAAAAACTACGAATGATTCCGGCAGGGTTTTAATTTTTTCAATGTAGTTCCTTTCGGCCTCTCTACACTGCTTTGCACGGTCTATAAGTGTGTCATAAGATTTATGTGAGTTATTCTTTGATATCATGTTTAGAATGGCGATGGTCAACTGTGGGATGTTTTCAATGTTCGCAAAACGCTTTCCATTCATAGCCGAATGTAATTTTCCGAACAGAGAAAAGTCACATGGCGACAGGTCCGGGCAAATACGGCGAGTGGTTGATGGAAAGAATGCCATTTTTTATCAAAAAACGGGTCACAAGCGTTGAAAGATGAGCCGGTGCATTGTCATGTATCAAACGCCAACTTCCACATTCACAATATTCTGGCCTAACACGACGTATTCGCGAAAGCTAACGCTTCATAACACCAGGATTAAACACAGCATTTACCGTTGGGCCTTGTGGTATGAACTCTTTGTGGACAATCCCCTTAGCATATTCAAAACAAATCAACAATTACTTGACGTTTGACTCCTCCAAACACCTTTTTTTGGGGTTTGGGATCATCCGGATGCTGTCAATCGGCACTTTGTCGCTTGGTTTCGGAATCATATTGATAGCACCACGCCTCGCCACTCGTCACAACGACTTTTCGATAGTTTGGGTCCTTTTTCTCTTCCTTAATCAAGTCTTTGCAAGTTTGAATGCGAAGCAATTTTTGGTCATCGGTCAGCTTGTGAGGAACGGAATCGTGCACAAATCTTTCTGAGGCCCAAGTGCTCCGTCGAAATTAGACGAATCGACTCACGGGACATATTAAGCTCCATTTTCATGTAACGCAATGAAGATTTTGGCTTTTTATCCAGGCACAAATTCAACTTTCATTTCGTTCACAACTGATCTTGGACGGCCAGAACGTTCGTCGTCATCCAGCACATCCCGGCCTTCTTTTAAACGTTTAAACCATTTGAAGATCTCCACTTGAAGAGGTCCGGGACATAACATCACTACCATACTTATTTTGCATCATTTCATGCATCTAGGCCTCCATTTTACTGAGTTTAAAACAAAATTTAATATTCGCTCTATGTTCAAAATTCATTTTTCGACTGATGATATAAAAGTGCTGTCACTTAGAGCGCAATAACTTCGGTTCTATTCATCCAAATGTCATGAAATATTGACATGAAATATTGATAGATGAAATGCCGAAAAGATCTAAAAGATGCCACCACAAGTTTTCTTTATTTTTGACCAGTCCGGGAACTTTTGAGACAGACCTTGTATATAAAGTCTTTAAATAATCAATTTTATAAAAAGTTCCCCTAAAAGTGTTTGCAATATTGTAGAAGTTATTTGGAGGAATGACAAGAAAGCAGATCCTACTTTATACATAATATTTCTCTACACACAAACAGACCTAACTTGTGGATAGGCTCGTGGGAGTTGGTCCCTTAACATAACGTACCTTAACTTTTAATTTTTTGATGATATGAATTAAATTTTATCCAAGGACCTATGATAAGGTCCTTGTTATCCAAACTACGAAAGGTTGGTGAAGAAACTGGCAGATTGGAATTAGTATCCTTATACATTATGGGGGGAGAAGTTTTCAATATTATTTTATATTATATAAATTTAATTATTTATTTTATATAGTCTAGATTTTATTTTATAGGATATAAACTTTTTGAATGATATTATGAAATTTTATTTTCATGCTTGACTATCAATCAATATTTTATACTATTGGTTGAAAGGAACTAAAGATTGACTTGTAATTAGTTAGAATTTAGTAAAATATATAGCTCAGCTTAGCAAGCATACTACCGCTGCTCAACATATAACAAATCATATTTAATCAATCGACTATATATTTAATGGCCACAGTTAATGGCTGATAGAATAAATGCCAATTAAACGTCAATAGTTCATTATCGGATTGCATGAACTAAAAGTAATAAAAAAGATACAACGTAAGGGTATTTAATTTTAACGACTCGTCATTTTGAGTCAATTTAAATTTAGTTTGTCTGAGATCTTTTCGGAATCAAATGTCAAAGAGAAATGAACAAATGATAACTTTACGTTTTTCTTGAGAAAAATATGTGCTCCTTCATGCATAAATTAGGCTCATATGAAATTGATAGTTTTTTTTATTCGGGAAAAAATTTTTAAGGTAAAAATTGGTTGCGGATACTTATTATTTTAATTGATTATTGGCTCTCAAGCGTCTAATGGCCAATATCGGAGGATCCGTTGAGGAGATGCCTACTGATGAGCGTAGACTCGGTGCTGCTATACGGCTCCGAGTTTGTGGTGATGAACCTAGTAACCTCATGTCGGAATTATGAGTGTTTTTTTTTTGCATGTCGGAATGCATATTCAGAGACGAGGTGCTCTACGGGCTTTGTATGCCTGCCCTAATTTCTCTGAGTCAGCAGTGCTGATTTTCGCGGTTCAAATACCGGTTGTACTCCTTGCTGAGGCACAAAGGAGGATAAACCTGTGTAGGAGGGAGAAGAGGAGAGGGGCTGTTTCACGAGAAGACAGAGGAAGAATAGTCGATCTGCGACAGGCAGGATAGGTAAACAGAGCAGGAGGTAGGGGACTGCGCGCCTATTTAGGAGCCTGATTCAACTGTCAACTGATTGTTACCTGTCCCAGCTTTTGAGTGGTGACGTGTATTTTCTATCTTACCCAGCACAAAGTGGAAATTCACTCTCTCCTGACTGAATGTTTTGGCTGAAGATCGTTCATGATGCCTGCTATACCTTCTCCACATCTTATAGGTGGGCTGGGTATCACGTGCATATTTTGAGGGGATGAATATGCGAGTTATATCCACAAAGATGTCAAAATTATCAAAAATTCAATCATAGTTGTCAAAAGGTAAAATGAAACTCCTTTAGCCGTTCTTCCGAATATGAACATCTTCATCGTTTATAGGCGCAGAAGGGTTGACTCTGTCAGTAATTAATTTGTTTGCGGTCCTCCCTTCTGAAAGAAGAATGTCTCTGATACGAAAGCGCCACTTGACGAGACTTATTCCGAAGTAATGTGACAACATTGCGAGGAGGTGTTTAGTTGATAGTTCAATTATGTGTAATAAACACTATTACGATGTTCTTTGCTATAATTACAATTATTTCTTTCCTTATTTTTTTTTGTCCAAATTAGGTCTGGAATGCAGTACTCAAAAAATTTTGTAATATTCAATTTTTTCCCTGAACCCCTCAAAATACTGATCAGCTGGTTGTTTGGTTATCAACCGATTCCTAACCCTTTTACCAGGCAATCAATTCAATTCAATCAATTACCGATTGTCGATTGGACTCAGGCGCGTAGTGATGTCCATCTTTCATCCACTACCGAAAAAAACCCTTTCTCAAATTCTATTTTGTTGTAGCAGGATAGCTTTGTATGAAGCTTAGAACGACGAGCACGTTTTGCTTCCTGGCCAATTATAAGGAAACGAAAAGGTATGGGTAAATATTCATGCATGATGTGTCCAACACATTCTCGAGTATTTAATTTCGCGATAATTCAACACAAGATAAGTTACTATTTTCCTTTCTTGATCACGGAGCGTCACTTTAATTCGTTAAGTCACGACAAAATTCAGCGAACCAATATTTGATGGTTGAATATGGTAGAGCAGATGTATTACAACATGCAAAAAGTCATGACTTTTTTTGAACCATATTTTTCCCAAAAAAAAAAAAACAATGTTTTATCAAAATCCGAAATGCATTTTTTCTATTGCTTAAAAAAATTCAGAGTTAGTGTTACTTTGAAAGCTATACCTTGTTGATGGGTAAGTCGAATGTCAAGAAATTTTGACAGGATCTATGTTAGGGTTGGTACTCGGCAAAGAGCATATGTCTTTTGAATTAGTTGCGCCATCTCTATGTCAGGCTAAATACTTCTCAGTCCATCTAGTATACTAAGAATATCATTGAGAAATCAAAAACCAGTCCTGATTGCGTCCATGGCCTTAATGTTGAAATCAGCTCACACGTTGGCCGGTGTTTACGGATTTGTTGGTATATGTACATTGTCACCTAATGCATTTTGTTTTTATCTTTGCACATAAGTACTGTGTTACGTTGTCAGATAGAGGATGTCGTTAGATGGTGCGAAAATGATCATGAACACGTTTACTGGGCTTGCTCTTCAGTGCTGTGATGTTTATGTGTCGTTTTCATGGAGTCTATCGCTACCACTGGGGTCAGAACTTTGCTGTATAAATGTTCTCTCGGAAACTCTTTGAAAAACTGCATTTGCGATAATGTCTGCGTACCACAGCGTAACTATGTATTCAAAAAAATCCCAATATAACGGTATTCGACGAAGATAAATTTAATTATATATGGACTGATCAATTTCCTCACATTTTTGCGTAAGATAAGACTGTACAAGCATTTGTGTCAAACCACATTACAAATATAAAGCTTATTGTGCTCTTTCTATTTTTGCTTGACAGAAGTCGCCCAAGTGAAATGTTAACACCGTGTGTAGCTACACTGTGGCTTTACTATGAACATTAGACTCCATTGCTTATCTTGAATATATCAGTGAACGTTTTTTTTATAATCTTTAGATTTTCTCACTCATTCATACGACATTAGCGTGTAGATATTGAGAAGTTTTATCTTTTCTTAACAGCCAACGATAAAGTAAGACCTACGTTATTCAAAACCACTAGGAAAAGGGGTTTTCATCTTGATTCCTTAATCCTCTCAGCACTTTGATTAGGCTTTTATCGCGGGTCTTATTTTCGTTTTTTATAATACGTTTTTATGACAGATATGTACGAACTTGTGGTATATTGTCATTAGAAACGGTGTGGTCAAGAGAATATATTTTTTTGTGTTTTAAGAAACGCCTCATCAGATTTATTTATTAATGGAAGATATGCCTTAAGCCTCTATGCCCAGCATGTTTAGAGCTTATCTAGTACAGCAGAAATAAATCTAGTTTTCTGTTAGTTGCCTATTATTTTTCATATGTGTGGGTTCCTTGCGGAGAAGTTCAGTTTTGAAATTTTCTGGTTCGAGTTTGTCTGCGTTACGAGTTTAAGGTGTGTTAAATTTACGCACGTTTTAACCTTAAAAGCAATCACAAAAAAAAATTTTCCAATCCTGGTTCGTAAGTCACTCCTTTTGCTTAAGCTTAAGTCCAGGAACTTGCCTGTAGCTTGCTCTGCCTTGCCTGTTGCGGTTTCGGGTTTTGAAATGTGTTTTTTTTTCAAGTCTGCATAAATTTATCGCTTGTATTTAATATTTTGAAATTTTAGGGCGTCTTGTTGCAAAGATCAGTTAAGTTTATATATGCCTGCTTGCAACTCATCCGAAACTTCTTCTTCTATGTATCTTCTCATTTTTGTGTCAATGCCAAGTTGTCAACATATAGCCTTGAGTGAGTCCCGGGACGGTGTGGAAAAATCTTGAGGGGATCAAGGATACGAATTTTCGAAAGCTTATCTGTTTCTTGAGTTCTCGCTTTAGCTCAGTAGCGTTTAGTTATGTTTAGTTTTTTTGGATATTCTGGTAATATAATGTTGTTAGTTACAACAAAACCTGTGCTTTTAGTAGCATTCTCTCTAGTTTTTGCGACATCGATGTTAAAAGTCTGATGGGCCTCTAGCTGGGCCTTTCTGGTTGACTGAAAATCATAGTAACTATTGATTCCCATGTTTGTTGTTTCTTTGAAGACTGTATGTGAAGAAAAAGTTCAGAATAAACCGACTGCATACAGAAGTATGTTGTCTAGCAAACTAGCCATTTTCGTAATATTTATTGTGTCTATTTTTGGTATTTTGTGGTTGTTTAGAGTATAAATTATACATTTAATCCCATGAAAATCTGGCAGTCGTTCAGTTTCGCCTTCACGATGGCGGTACGCAGGGGTCGGATGGGAAATCTTTAGCTGTCTTTCTGTGCTTCTTCGTCTCCTTCATGATAATGCCTTTTCATGATACTGCGATTCTAAGACACCTGTCGAAGCATCAGCTTCCCAAAAATATCTAACTTTATACTATTGGTGTTATGGATTGATGGCATTGTTATTTATTGGCCAGTCAAAACTATTTCTATTATGTCCACAAACTGCTTTATTCAGGCTCTTCTTTGTAAATAGCTTTCGAACTTTTCGTTTGAAAAGTGGATAACGCTTACGCGGATTTTGATAGTTAACAGGTTATTCAAGGATCACTGGTGCTCTTACATTTTTTCAGGTTCAGCTTCATTACGCTTTTTCTCATATCTATGAATTGGTTTGGGCTTTATCTGTAGTTCAGATGAATTCCACGTAGTATGTCTTATCGTTGTTCGAAAATCCTTTGTTTATCGCGTTTCGCTAGTGAGATAACATCATGTACGGAGAAATATTCCATAGCATGGCTGATGTAATTCCTTTAGTTTTTGAACCCGTTACAACAACAAAGTTTTGGCTTCTAAGTAATAAAGTCATTTAATATTAATCGATTCGATCAAGCACAATATCTTTGTGATCATTCAACCATGAAAGTTGATCGGCAGAATGAGAAAATTAGGTTCCTCTCCATTCTGTCTAGACGCCGATGCAATTCAGGTGATTGGCAATGGCTTTATTATAAAGATGCACAATGTTGTTCGTTATTAAAATATGCAACTCACAACACACTTGCAATACTATAGATTGCATCTGATGAAGTAATTTTTATAATCAGTTCACAGTATCTTTGAAGTATTAGATATACTTGAATGCCTTATTACATAAGTCGATGCAGAAAGATTTTAAAACGGACCTTTCACAGTATCTATGTGTTTCGCATTTATGGTGGCATAAAAGATTCATTCTATTGCATAGATTAACTTCTTATTCTTCTTCTTGTACCAAGCTAACGTACTGAAACCGGGAGCAATGTCATTTTGTTGCGAATTTCACCTCATTAAGTCACATGTAGCTCGGGTCGCGTTGATGGTAAGTTTCAAGACAGAACTAACGCACGCATGTGGAAAGAAGATGCGATCAATGTTAGACAAATTATTAGTAATTTTCCTTTTGTGGGAAAGTGAATTTGGTCCAAGATCATTGGCTTGGTGTGATTGAGTCGCAGATTAACATGCTTAACATGAGTACCTTGTACACATGAAAGCTAACGTTATTTTCAATCCAGCAGAAAAATTAGTCATGAGCACATTCTATCTGTACTTGCAATACGAATGAGAAACGACACACATTTCAAGTAACATGAAAACCTTGACCGGAAACATATGCCATTTATGAAATTTGGATAAATATCCGTCGGTTTTGAAAAGGTTCAATCCAAACAGTTGGGTGAGAATGTGTCAAGGTGCGAGTTTTAGGAAATCGATCTGGAGTATCTTCTCCGCAGATAGATGTTAGTAGAACACTGTTCGCTTGGTCATGTGAGTTTCATTTCTATCTGGCATTGATGTATGATTGTTTTTCCGAATCTTTTATGACCATTAACGAGTACAAAATTTTTTTCTCAATTGCTCAGTTACCTTCACATTTGGTTCATGCTAATTGCTGTGTATGCTTCGAATCATTATAGAATAGAGTAATGCTCATATCAAACGGGGGAGCAATTGTCCGAAATGATTTTGATATCTTACGCGCATCGGTTGTATCTGCGTTGTAAAAGGCGCCACTATCTCGCAACAGCCAACCTTTGTTGTGCCAATCTTCGATAGGTGACCCTGACTTGCAGCGAAACCTTGCAATTTTTTCTCCGCTGATGAGTTTGCTCACATGCATCTTTAACACACTTCCACTGTATAAACAATTTCATTTATGTTTGCCGATAAACAAATTACTGTCTAATCATCAAAGTTTCCCTTCGTGTATGCACATATGCTGAAAATCCGTTAATGTGCATTTAAACTTTTTTCTGAAAAATCTTCCAAAGCTCGCACTGGTATTTCCCAAGATGTGCAAATATGCAATGGTGCAATTTATCGGAACTTGGACATTAGCGAAAAAAAAAACAACCAAAATTAGATAATTAGCTCCGTTAAGATTTCAAGGCGATGGTAAGTAATATTTTGAGGTTATTGCTATTTCGTGAATGTTTTTCTGTTGACTTTAACCAACTTCAGGGATGGTTTTATTGTGATGAGGCTTTTGACTTTTTTGAACAATTATGAAATACTGAAACGAACAACGTGCAATATTTATTGTCGTAGCAGTTGTAAATGTTTTATAGTTATGGTTTTAAACGACTTTTTATGTCTTCATTTTGGGATCGTCGAGGGCGATAGTAGAAATTTTAATTCAAACAATATTGTGAAAAATTTAAACAGTCCTAGACTGGCTAAACAAACCGATCACAGGAGAGCATTACCATTAGAAGCGTCGCAAGCCTTACTTGTCAAACTATTTCGAAAACATTCCAAAGGACTCTGAACATTTCTCAAACATTATTATGCTTTTGGTAAACGATGGTCTGTCTTTGTTGACGAAGACAGTTCATCGCTGCTTGGATTTCAAAATTGGAGGACGCGGTCAATGGGCCCAGACAGTTGGAGGCGCTTGTTGCGGAAAGTGAATGGCCGAGAGGGGCTGCAGTGCTAAGAAGAAGAAGAAGAATTATTCTTATGATTTCAGATAGAAGGCATTGATGATTCAATAAATCGACCCAAATTGCAGCAAAAACTTAGTATCTAAGATTATAGTTCAAATTTCCGCTCAAACATCGGGGGTCCAATAAATTCACCAGAACATGACTAGATTCTAATGCCATGTTACGACGATACCAGTACAAATTCTTCATTTCTGATGTTTCATTTTCTAAGTCCTTTTTAAGTCGGTGCAATATTTCTATAACCGTAGACATTGTTATTCCATTCCTTGGAGCTAATTTCTAATGCATTAGCCGATGAGTCCTAAAGTGTAAGAAATTACATTGCATTATTTGTATGTTGTGTGCCAGCAATTTTGACAATGGAGTAAATTTTACTTTTATAATTCTGGAAAATTTGACCCAATATTCCTCGATTTTTAAGGTAGGACACAAGACAGTCTATCATTGGGTTCCATCTTACGATTATGGGTTTACCAAATTTTTACTACCAGTCATTTTGTAAATAGTATGACGTTGCAGAAAAATAAAGGCTCATTTTGAATGGTTGATCAACCTTCGATAGACCGAGCCACAGTTTTCCGCGTGAAATCTTTCCTTTTTTCTTTTTTTTTTGGTTACCGTATAAAATGCATCTAAGGGACGATATGCTGCGATGTAAGAGGTTTACAGGCAAGACCAAGTGCCATTATGATTTCTTTGAACCTTGAGTGATCAGTGTTCGGTGTTTTGGTGACATAGAAAAAGTTAGCGATCGCCAATTCAATGTTTTTTCGCCTAGACCTTCGATGCAATATTTTCACTCAATGAAAACTTTGCCATTCACATGTCTTGTCAACATTTCTTTGCTTGTCGGCGGCAATTTATGGAGTTATTGTGAGTTTAATTATTTTCAATTCTGCTTATCTGCTTTTGAATACTGTCCCCGCAGTTTGAGGAAATGTTAAAGAAATATGTATATTCGACACCACTCTGGTGTGGCTTCACCACATGATAAGCGTTTCATTATTCTTACTGAGTCGTTTATTACCTCTGACATCTCCGCCTCTATCTCTGACAAAAACTCACATGCTTTAAAGGCCGATCACGAATCCTTTGAAGGTGTTGTGTTTTGTGTTGCAATTCATTTTCATTTTTCGGACAGCGAGGGAAATCTTAGTTTTTGGTTTTTCAGCGGATGTCCGTTGGAGTCCGTTTTCTACTCAGTTTTTGTTCAGATATGCGTTTGGGCAGTGTGCCATCTTCGTCTGTTTTGATCTGAGTTTATTGGTCGTCAATTTCCTCATTTTTCGGTTCAAATTTTTTTGCGAGGAGGTTCGGATCCTTTTCCGCAGGAATGAACAACTCAGTTATTTTACTAAGAAGGAGTTTCATGTTTGGTTTTTTGTTTCAAAGTTTGCTGATATCCTGTGACGATGCCTTCAATTTTTACAACACAGTTTAAGCAGCTCGAAGACATGGTCAACTAAGAGCTTCTCTGATGGTTTCTGATCCGTTCATCGAAGGTTTTTGTTTGAAGATATCCATGTTTTTCAGTACACTCACACGTTGTCTATTTGTATTTTTATGCTGAAGTTTGTCAGGTTTTGGCATATTTCAAGTACTGTGTAAATGTAATGTACAGCGACTCATGTCTCAAATATATTGGAACTTATACAGCCTCCCCATTATCATTAAACTTTTTCAAATATTAGAAATCAATCCAATCGAAAATCCCCTGGCATATTAAAAGACTTATACACCAATAGTGTTCGCACTGTTCTGAACCAGTTGTGAATTTAAAAAATTGCTGAATTATATGTTTTTACAGAGGTAAGGTTATCCATTTAGAATTGTATATTGAACTCCTGTTTCTCGTTTGATTGCCAAAATGTTGTGTGACGACTAGTGTTTAACTCTTGATATTATGAACATAGGTTCCTGAGTCAGGTTTCGGAGCGCCTTTTATATTCGTGGCAAGGAACCGCAAATTTTAAGTATTAACTAGTAACAATTACTTACTAAGTGTAAATTTCGTTGATTTATTACTTCCAGGGAGTTATTTGTAATGTACTTGTAAGTATTAGCAGGATTCTTCTTAGTGATAAGTGATTTGTAGGTACTTTTTACTTATAAATAGATAAAAATGCAAATAAAGGGGCATGAAACATCCTTGGAAGCTAGAAAACTAGTGACAACGTTACAAAGTCAAGGGAAGTCAGTATAGGAGAAATTATCAAATGGGTTAGCCGAGAACGATCCACAGTACAATATGTTGTCAGAAGGTACTGAATCAATGGTAATCTACAAAACTTGCCAAAGAATCGGAACCAAAACAGGTTAACTGAAACAGATATGCGATTTCGAACGTAACTTTAAGAAGGGTTTCAGGTTACATTTTTTCAAGAAATTCGAAATTTTTTGTCAATCAAAAATATGTTACAAAAGTCTTTGAGCGATTTAAACTTTCAAACTAGTTGTTAAGCGCATAAGGGGAAACGCGGCGACAGCGCAATTTTTAACTCTTGTCGCAACGTATTAATCAGCGTATTTCAACATTCTCGGCTCCTTATACGTTTTTAAAATATCTTACTTAATTCATATCAGAATTATATACTATAGAGTACGTATTTTAAATATGTATTCTAAAGAAAAAAGAGGCGAAAGTAAAAAGAATCGAAACTTAAACGTACATTTTTCAAAATCTCGTTTTTTTGAGTTGGCGGATACGATTGAAAAGAAACTTTTTGGCCGATCACTCTGAACTTTTAATAGGTTTTTGACGACATGTCTGGCTATCGCGTGAACTAGGATTTTGTTGACCGGAAATGAATTTTCCGATTTCCAGCCGATTTTCTGACCGCAGAAACTGGTTATTTTTCAAATGGCCCCTGTTTAGGTTTTTTCCGGCGGAAAAATATTATCCTAGCTAATGCGATCGCCAACAACAATAACAATATCTTTTTCCAGTCCCCAAAAAAATCATCGGAAAAAGTTTGTTTTGAAAATCTTACAGCCCCCTTGAAGAAAGCGGCCCAAAAATTGCCAGCAGTCCCTAAAAATATTCAAATAGGAAATTTCTTTTAGCACAATTTGGCGTTCTATAATTTAATACGGGTATATTAACTGTGTCATAAAAGGAACCTTACATCAGCAAGGTGAACCAAACTAAGCGACTTACGTTCGCAAAAGGATGTAAGAATAACGACTATACCTTCTGTAAACCCGTAATATTTAGTGATGGGAGTAAATTTAACGTAACTATTGTGTTGGACGAAGGATTTCGTTCCAATAAATAGGTTATTAGGTGGGACGATGTCAATTTTGGCGAAAGGAAAATTCAAGTAACTAAAAAACTTAATATCGACGGAAAAATTTGGTGGTGGATCTGTAATGGTGTGGGATTGCTTTGCAGCTGGTGGGGCGAGAACTGCAAAAAATAAAGAGACCATCGCCGGCCAAAGGTGGCAATAAAGATAAACTACAAAAGGATGTGGCTTTGACTACCCGAGTTATCGTCTGACTTTTGATGAAACATTCGTCCTATGATTGAAGCCGAAATGAATTGAAAGTGAAGTGAAGTGAAGTGAAGTGAAAGTGAAGTGAAGTGAAAGTTTATTGGAAGAAATAAAAACCAATAAATCGTTTAAGATATTTTTATTTCGATTTAAATATCCTTCAATTAAACGAGATCAATAATGACGTTTCTCAAGTAATTTCTCAATACTACCCCACAAATATTATGCTGATATAGAAGGTAAACGAATAATACGAGTCAACGAGTCATAATACATCCAACAAACTCCCGACTTAACGGTATTCAACCAAAATCAGTAGAATTGTAATTGCATTGGTAAGTTTTCTCTCATTTTTGCGTATGAAATGATTACTCTACTCAAAGTTTTTTCATCAAATCGCAATGGAAATGTAAATGTGCGTGTGCATTTTCTGTCTCTGTCTGAGAGAAGTAACCGAGAACAATGCTGCTATGCAGCTATGTTGCGATGGCATTACGATAAGGTATGTTTGGTCGTCCGCGACAGTAGGAATGGGAACTTTCTTCTTGAAATCTAGGTGAAAAGATGCAGAAAACACAATAATATGCCTAATTTTTTAAAGAATAAATTCTCAGCTAGACAAGAAACGCCTTTTGTGAGGAGTACAAACCTTATATCCTTCGCAACACTAGAAACATCCCTAGGGAATCCTCAGAATCCCTAGCATCCCTAGGGAATGCTCAGAAAAGAAAAATTATGTAATAATTTCTCCAAATTATTAAAGATATTTTTTTAACTGATGAAATTCTTAATGGAAATAATGGAAAGAAAACAGCTTTAAATAAATGTGTGTATACAAGTTAAACTTACAAACACCACAAGATATCAAACAGATTATTAAGCGTAATTGGGAGCTTAGTCATTCATAACCGTAGAATCTCGATTGATTACATTAATAGTTATTAATCAATAAACATTAATTGACTTGGTATAAGTGTGAATCTTGTTTGCTATAGCGTGGGACTTTTAGATATTACATAGATGTAGAGATTCAACTACGTCCTTTCAACAACTAGACAAGCTTAAGTTTAATAGTTGTTTACTTACTACACTAGGTGACATGATAGTTACTTTGTTTTTCATTTCGTTTTGGAATAACAAGTGTAATAGATATGTCTAAGCTGTTATTATGGATTGCAGTGATTTGCACAATTTATATTTACGTTTTACTTGTTTTATAATACCTACCATCGATTGCATACAATTTTGTTATATGAATTATGTATTTCAATAAAACTCACACATTAACGTGCATTCAGCTCTAGGAACTAAATTAAAATATTGATTTCGAATTTCATATGAAATTCAAATGACTGGAAAATAGTTGAATTGTTGAATCGATTAATTGTATTGGAGAAAAATATGACAATGACAATCAAATAAAGATATATAACTCAAAGAAGAATAAGAAAATGCAAATGAAAGTATAATTACTTTAATTGAAATAAAAAAAGAATTTGTAATATTCTATTCACCAAGCCTTATCCGTAAGGAGCGTATGCTGTTAATGAAAAGAGAGGGAGAAAGGGAGAGCATTGTTTATTAGGTTTCATTTTGATTGAAAGTGCATGCTAAGTAAAAAAGATTCTATCCTTACATCCTTGTTACATCTAATTTTGAAGGTGTACGTGTTTTAATTAATTTAAAATAATAATTTGATATAAAGAAATTGAGAGAATAGGTCAATATGCCAGGGTAAACCAATTGTCAACGCAATTTCCATTCCTTTATTTCACCATATTTGATTTTATTCCCCCTCCCCTGTCAACGGGAGAGCCTAGGGTGGAACCTGTCAATTTGACGTGTTTTGGCGCCTTCGGGTTACAGGGATTCCTTCTCCAGCGGGGAGGGAAAGAGGAGGAAGAAACCCTCCACCCTCAAAGCCTCCTGCCGATTATGATTATGGCAATAGTCCAAAAGCATACAATTGGAGTGGCAAAATAATATCATTTCTCACAATAATAAGTCTTTAATTACATTCAAACGACCTTAAAGCCTTCATTTTTTTGCGTTCTGGCAATGATTACGGAGCTGAGGAAAGATTAAGACACATGGAAAACATTTGGCGTTCAAAAGCGAACGCAAAGTTTTTACCATTAGAACGCTCGGTATCTTCACAAAGTAAACTTTGGAGCAAGTCTGTAGAGGTACACGGACTCGGAAGAAGATACTTGCAATTATTGCGATCTTGCGGTTTTTATCGCGAAACCGAAGTATTTCATACACCCAGAGGGTTCAATGAGGAACTGTGATGAAGACAACTGAAATACTGTATAAAGTAACAAATCTTGACAAAGTGTACTTACGAAAAAAGACCACTCTCCAGAGAGGTTTCACAAAGCAAGAAAAAGGCATCACGCCAGTTAGAAAATAAGTGAACTTTGCAAAGTAGAGAGCTTAAATAAGAAGAGCTTAAACGACCTAGGATGTGCAAGGATAGCGATTGTAGTTTTTTGAGCTTAAATATATGTGAGAATAATTTTTCAAGTGCAATATGTATAAAATATATGCTAATTATTGCGTGTTTTTATAAATTTTAAGAAATTATTAATGCATATCCCACCGTACCTTATCGTACTGTCTGTACTAATCTAATCAGTTTTCTTAACAAACACTATTGCATCTCGAAAATTTCAGTCGAGTCCCATTAGATTGGGAATTTGTTGGAAAAGTTGGCGCAATGGCACTCTGATACAGCGATGTAAAGTCAAATACAATTACTAGCTTGTTCTTTCTGCATTTCAGAAGGCGGAAACTCAATCAAAGTACTATCAATGACAGTGAAAGATCTGAGTTGAAATTACTGGAGGATATCTTGCGTACATTTCAAACAAACATTTCAAACTTCTGCGGGAAAAGTGCAATAGCGGAATCATAAATAGGCTACATCTTGTAAGTTAACTTGCCAGTTGATTAGGCATTCGATCCGGCGACATTTGCCGAGCGTGCGGCAAGCAGGAGACAGGAAAATAGAAAAAGACAAAAGAAGGATTAAGTTTTGCGAGTGATCGATCGGGCAATATTTGTCTGTCAATATTTGTCTAGTATATTCTGTTTATCTTGTGGTCAGCAGCAGGAATACTCTAAATAGTTCTCCTGACTGTAACCAGGTTGAGTCTCATGCACTTTAAACGGCAGGAAAGGAATAGCGCAACACATTTGGAACTGGAAGGAACTGGATACTCACCTTAGTTGTCAGATGGATCAGTTGTAAAAACTAAATCAAATGTGGAGAGCTCAGGGTCACCGCTGACCAATGCTGTATCCAATAGCGAATCCCAGAAAAAATAAAATTGGGAATCATATTAAAAAGCCCAAAAATTGGTTTTGAGTGCTTTTGGAGAAATGAAAATGTACCTTGCATGAGTGTCCGCATCTTTCGCTTCAATACATTCATACACGGGTAGAGCGGTCCTTTTGTGAGGACGGAGGTCATTTGGGGAAAAAATCAGTATATTTTATTAGAAAAAACTTTTTATTTTTGTAAATAGTTGTATAGGCCACCTAAAGCTAACAAATCTCGAAGTTCAAGTTCATCTCGAAGTATTTCTTTTACAAGCGTGATGATATAATTTGAATTTGTATGCAATTTGTGTCGTGTGTGATGTATGTGGGCTCCTTGTGGGGAAAGCATAAGGAATACATCTTTTCATGTTTCAGCAACAGGCGTCGAAAAAAACTGGGTTTTGACATTTCAAATGAATTATTAAACTTATTACGCAAATATTATGAGAGAAGGAATAACATCACGTTGAGAATTTTTTTGTTTTCAAACATCAACTTGGAGCTCATGGCGCTTGTGTCAATCGAAAAATTCTGCAGATACCCTCGTCATCATGATTTGCAAAACTATGATAACCGAATGTTAATTAATTCATCAATGTAGAATTAATGACATGATTCCATGATTTGTGATCGTGAGTAAATTTAAACAAACATTTGCTCAGAATACTTTTTCTATTTTAAATTCACAAAAAAAAAAAAAAGAAAACAAACTTCCTCACTTCGGGCCTAGTGTGTTTATTAATGTATATTTTCTGCAAATTATAGAAATTCTTCTAGAACAAGAGCTTTACTTAAGTACGGTCAACTTTAATTGACTCGTTGAAAATGTCATATGCAAAGCACTTAGCACAAACGCAATAGCTCGCAATAGTGCTGCAGAGGGGGGGAATTTGAAATTCAAATAGTTTACAGTGAAAACTATTCAACTCTTGTATAATTTGCATGCATAATTAGCAAAGTTTATTCACTTATATCGGTTGCATTTAGTTGCATTCTATTGGAAAGGTGTTAGAGTTAATTAAAGCAATCAAAAGTGATCAAGGTAGGGCTGTTTCAGGTAATATAAATTCGAAAGCAAAAGGGTTCTGGCATTTTTTTCTACAAGCAAATTCCAACGTCCTTTCAGTTTTGTTGGAAAACTTCCATGCTATTGGAAAAATTTATGGGTGATTATTTTCTATATAGTACAAAAGAGCAACTGAAATGTGGAAGAAAAAATATTATTCTGAATCATGCTACTACGATTTATTTTATGCAATGAGCCGACTTCGCGTGTAGGAATAGTTTCTGATAAAATATCATTATACTAAAACAAATGTTTTCGTGTTTATCGTTCACATCTTTATCTCAAGGAACTTATTATACTTTGCTGACGATCATAGATGACAGAAATAGACAATATTTACTTGCAAATTACTTCTCCAAATATTGAATCAACATACATTTCAAAGATCCTATTGAACATTTGAGTACATAAATAAATTCTTGTAATTATAATTAGCAAGAATATCTGAGCCTTAAAGGCAAATAAAAAATATTCTAAGTGGATGACGTAAATATTTCAGTGAAATCTTTATCATCATATTCAATCCTTGAATGCCTTGGCTTCAGCTTGCACTCGGATGGGTGAAGATGGTTTAGGAGAGCCAAAATACACTCTCGAAGTAGTCAGGACAATGCGAGATGGAACTACAGGATGACAAACACTTTATACTGCAGAAGTAATTGATCGTTGGGGAACGAAAAATGAGTAAAATTAAAGGTAAGTAGGACAGCGGCTAAGTTGACACAAACAAGGACATGGCTGCGGTTGTTGGACATCACATAGGACAATAATGAGCTCCACTAAATCGAACTAGACTCTATTAATTCAGCAGAAAACGTTTCACCACGCTCCACAATATCGTCCACAACTGATTATAGTTTCGTGACATCATTGAAAAGATATATTAACGCTGGGTCAAAACAAATATTACCGCATTTCACATACATAACCATCTCAAAAATGGTTTCAATTCGTGTTTTTCCAATCAGCAGTTCAGAATAGTTTGAAACATACTCTTTCTTGTCGTACACAACGCGAATTCACCAACAAAGGTGTTAATTACACTCCGGATAGGCATCTTTTACTGCATTGGTTTGACTAGCTCAAATGTATCTGAAAAATCATCCACAAAATCAACAAACGTATGTGGAAAATAAGCGGGAATTGGTTTTCAAATTCAAAACTTAAGACAGATGCGCATTGTATTCACGTTTAAGTTACAATGAATTGCTCGATAGAAAGAGGAGCTAACAACGTATTTAATTTATGTTGCGATTCAATTAGCGAAGTGGTAACTAATTGTTTATTGGCACTGTTAGTGCTTTGTTTTGTCAAATGTTTGGAAAAGATTATATAACATTTATCTTAGTTATACTCAACAGGTAGCGGAAGAAAATTAGAGGAGAAAAGGTCAGGAAAGTAATTAAATTAATGGATCTTGTTTTGTATTAATTTCCCTGTTAAATTTCGTAGTCCTCACTTTCGTAGCTGTGTACATTTATTTGCAGCAAATAATTTTCTTGTTCTCTGTTTATTTAGAGACTTTCAATTCCTGCATGTTTGCAGGACAAAAAATAACACTGTTATTATGCAACGTCGGTAGATTGTTTAGGAATTATGCCAACAGCAATATATCCAGCGATAAAATCAAAAATCAAGAATCCGGGACAATTTATCGTTCTGTTGAAGTTAACATACAAAAAGATTTTTTATGTTACACATATACCCCGTTTACTCGCTCCAGTTGAAAAAGGGAGCGGCAACTCGAACAGAAGGTCCCAGCCGGCGCGGAAAAAGAGGCGTAGCCCGATGTCATTTGGTAAACAGTTCCCGATTGAGTCTTCAGGGTGTTCGCTATGAAGGGAACCTAAGTAGCTTTTAAACGCTGATGGTCCCTCGGTATTGCTTAATTTACAAGCTCTCTGTCTTGCAAAGCTCGCTTTATTTTGAACATAGGGTTTCCGTGTTTATGTCGATATGTGATCGCTTTAAAATTGTTTTGCTTTGGTTAAAGCTTGACTGTTTTGGCAGAGAAAACTGAAGTTTGAAATGAAATAATGAAATAGTTTCAAGAGGATATGAGTTTTCTTTGTCGCCTGACAAAACAGCAACCGTACGCAAAGTGATGAAGTGGTTATGAAATTGAGGAAACAAGATATGTGAGAAGGCCAAAAATTTGGACAACCGGCAATTGATATCACACTAACTTTTCGGTTGCACTTATCCTCTTTTAGGTTATAAAGCATTGAATATGTTAGTAAAACAAAAAAAATTTGTTTGGAATTAGAACGAATGTAAAAATTAACATCCGATCCCTTCGGCTGAAAAGGAGACTTTTCTTGACGAAGGTATCAACCAGCGAGGAAATAGAGGCTTAGGACGGTTGGATTCTTCATGGTTTGTTCACGGTTAGATTTTGAAGGCTAGTTTAGTAGCCTTTTGATGCTTGAAGTCTCCCACCCAGGTGGTAAACAGTGAACCAATAACAAAGAGCATTATAGACTCATAATGAGAAGAATCAAAACTCAATTTTAATACTGTACACAAGTATTACCCAGGTGGGGAGCGAGATTTTCCAGCAAGAAAAACGTGTTGATGATGGATTAAGCGACTTAAAAGTGTTAAACTTGATATCTGTGGTAAAGAACGCCTTGGACTACAGAAAAAGTCGGGAAATTGGTGAAATTGCTTTACGAGGACTCGTGTCTCATGCAGGGAATCCCTGGGCTATCATTACCCGCGTTATTAGAAGAAATTTTCAGACGTTAAAAAGCATTAACATTCATTCAAAAGCAAGGCAATTTCGTGACACATAAGTTGAAGCCGCAAGACGACGATAGTTTTGGGAGTCTCAAATGCTGCTTGAATGCCATCAAAAAACGAAATCTTTATGGATCTTATACTTACTGATAATGAAATATTATCTAATTCACAGGAAATAATATTTGAAAGGCAGGGACCCAATAAAATCTACGGCGAAACATCCATGGCATTGAGGTAGTGCTATAGTTTTGGTTTGGATCAGAAACGTGGGACTTATTATGAGCTGCTCAAATTAGGGAAGACAATTCTAAGAGTGCTGATTCTACATCTATTGATTCGTCTGAAGTGACCACTATCCGAAAAAAGCCCACAAAATACAATTCAACACGAAACCATAGTTTTTCAGTTTCAGTTATGAATTTCTATTAGTTGCGGAGCCATAATTTATTGGTTTAGCGACCGACAATTGATTGGAAAATAGTCGGTGTTTTGATTCAAAACGTTTTGTAGAGTAGACATTGATCCATTTTATTATCATTTGTTGCGATCGATGGAGAACGGAATGCATTTTTTTCCATTGGAATGCATTTGACTTCAGGAAATGATATATTTTTGACTTCAAAAGATTAACACTTGTTTTTTGAGAAAGAATAGAAAAATTGGCAGGAACCCTGAAATGTATGAGCATAAACTCGTTTCAAATAATTGAAATAACAAGAAAACTACCCGTTGTAAATTAAAAAATTCTTTAAGAGCAGAAAGCCATTAAAACGCAATAAGCAAACCCAGCGATTTCCCACAATATCGGGTAACATAAAATGGCGGAATTCATGGATCGCATGGATCTACAGGTGATTCTGTATTCCTATGCTTGACGATCAGAACCTTAGCAAGGAAAACTAAACATACTTTAGAAAAAACGAAGAAGAACGAGAAGAAAGCGGAATATAATGCAGAAAGCTGAAAGTAGATGGTTTTAAAAGGACAAACACACAAGAGTTTGAAACTGCTACGAAGAATTAATACACGAATCAGCAGTGGATAAACACCCCATACACTAAGATAAAGAGCAAATTTAAAAAAAATTGGACAAACTATCAAAGCGGAGAACTTTCAACACAAGACTAAGTGCGAAACAGAAAATGATTAAAGACAAGAAACAAAAATGGAAAAAGCAAAAAATGTTAGTCATCGCAAACTTTCCATTCACTCACGTCTTTTACTTTAAAAGCTCTCTGTCTTGACAAGCTCGTTCAGTTTGCAGCATGGAGTATTTCTCTGCCTTTCGTCGTCAATCCGAAGTGTAAGCACAATTTAGTTGGTTCGCTTTTAAGTTGGATTGCTATCGTTCAAAATCGACTTTGTGTTGACTCTTTGAAATAAGTTTGAGATCAGAAGAGTTTGTTTTGCCTCTGTTGTGTGACGAAATCGCTTCGGTACGCGGGGTCTGTACAGAGAATGTGATGGGAGATTATGAAGAATTAAGAGGTGTGAGGTGACGTAACATATCAGGACAACCGGCTTTGAACATCACAGTAAATTTTTTGTTGCTCTTCAAAGTCCTCGTCTAGGTCACATAGCATAGTAAATGTTAAAAATAGACAAGAAAAGTGTTTGAAACTTGAAAACAGAAATTAAACGTCGAAATTTCCAAAAACGAAGGTCAAAGAATTTGAATATTCTTACACGTTCAAAGCATCTACTGAAAGTCTTGCATATGTTTCCCAATACAATCTATTCAACAAAGTATTTATTGCCATCTAAGAACCTTCTAGTCAGGTAGTCTGGAGTGGAGAATACTTCCTCATGCGTAATTTCCAGTTAGAAGCGACGATATTTGTAGATTTAAACGAAAATTCATATTACTTGATAGACATTTTCACTGTAAAGAAGTAGCTTTTCAGGTAGTTAGTAGTGCAATCTATTAGCTGATTGGTGCTTTTCTATATTGAACTGGTTCAAAAAGAATGCTTGAGGGCAACTAACACAAAATTTCTTTCTAGTGAAGGGAAAACCGCGGCACCGTTTTTCCGAATGCCGAAAATTCTTCTATTTTTTTAGAGATCTGGGTAAAGAGTAGAGTTCGATTTATAAATTCCTTAATAATCTAAGAAACCCACTACTAATTTTCCAAAAAATGAGCTTGGATTGATAAAAATGTTAACAGTTAGAAATTAATTGAAATTTTTAATATATAAAAATTCATCACAATTTTCAATCGATTGAAACAGATGTTTTCCTTCAAATCAAGGGGTACTTTTGGGTACTTTTGGCAAGCCCACCGTTGTTGCTAGAAGCACTTTCGGGCGCCCACGTTCTGCCGCAAGGGAAGCCTCTCATAGTCAAGAACCATCGTCCTTTCCTCTGATTGGAGAACCCAAGAGGTCATTAACTATCTTGATCAATCGAGCCCGACAAGTGCATCCTGCATTTTCCATCTGTTTTTCATTAATCAGCCCTACTTGGTAATCGTTTTTCGCGCACTGCACATGGCCAGCCCATTGATCTTTCAGGATTACAATTTTGGCTCTCTGGAAGATCAGAAAGTTCGTACAACTCATTCTTGCATTGTTGCATTCCATTTCAAAAAGCTTTTTTTTTAAATTTTGACAGATATATATTTCGGGAGTAAGTTGGTACCATCTTCAGTGTCAATTATTATCTTCTTCGGATTTGTCTTATATTCTTATAAATACATATCTTTATCTTATTTATATGAAGCAAATAATTGACACTGTCGAACGGAGGAACTTACTCCCGAAATATATATCTGCCAAAATTTAAAAAATAGCATTTTGGAATGGAAAATCATAAAATATAATCTAATTTAGAAGTGCTAAACACGGGAAAATACACACAGCACTGCATTTGAACCGGTGGTTCAAATGGGTTTATTTCGTTTCGGATATTTGCGTACATAATGCAGGACTTGTAACATCAACATTGTAGATTTGAAGCATTTTTCACGTCTTTGTGCGACTAGCCTTATTTGAAATCACTTTATTAGACCCGTCTTATGAAAGTTTAACGTCAGGGTGTACAAAATTGTGACCCTATCGATAATTCGACTTTTGTGTATTCGATATATATATATTCCTCCATATTCAATTTCCCGATTGTCTAAGCCCAGTTTGGGGTTATTTCTCTGTTTGAAGCATCCAGTTTACGTACGCCTCACTTATTTGCAGACGTATTTCCTTGCTACTTAGTTCCTGGTTAACAGGATTAATTCAACAGATGTAGAGGATGTTGATGATGATAACCATCACCTGTGTAGGCTACCATTTGATTTGATTTATAAGGCAGCCTTTCTCTTGTTTCAATGAGCAGTTTACTTATTTCATATTCTAGAACTAGGTTAAACAGCAGTGGAGCCAGTCGCACTCTTGCTACATTCCAAGCTTTCCGCCAAAGCCAGCGGTCAGCTGGTTGCTTGTTCGGAGCTATGAGGTCGTCGATGTTTATGTCCTTTTGGTCACATGGACTAGTTGATAATCCTAATGATGTTGTCAGCATCTCAGTAATTTTGTTGACAAAGAGGACATTGACCTCCATTTTTGTTTGTCTCCCATTCTTGTTACAGGAATTTTAATATGTTGCAAAACTCCTGGGACGCCTGTTCTGGACCCCAAATGTTTTGGATCAGTTTAGAGATGACATGAACATAGAAATATGTCATGGACAGAATATCTCATATCTAATGGACTCATAGAATATCTCATATCTAATGGACAGAAATTTGAGTTTTCTTGGGGGTAGAAAATAAACATTTGTGAAAACACTACAGCAAATTTAACAACTCCTTTGAAATTTTTTGTAATGCTGAATCAATCTCCTTTGTGGTAGAACTTGGCTATTTTTATTTCACCTTTTTCACTCTCCTATTAATTTTTCTAATAAAATTTAAAAATCGATTCTAAGTACTGCTGTTTAATTTCAGTTAACGTTTCATTAGGAACGATCAAGGAAAATGTTTGCATCCATCACGCAGACAACTTTTCCTCAACAACCCTTCAAAAACATAAATAATCGGATTTATTTTTGCCACTATTACATCATAAAATAATCACATTAAACACTTCTAACGTTTCCAGTGAATACCATCATGGAAGATCCAAATGAATGGGTAAAAGAGAGTTGTTAAGAAGTATAAACGAAAAATATTTGTTGTACGGAAAATCTCAAAGTGCTGAGAGAAAATAAAGGCCAGCTAAATAAGAACCCTTTTCCTGCGTTCTATAACCATCATCATAGTATGGTGGAATCGGATTTTATTGCCAGTGTCGTTTCATCTCGCCAGGACACGAAATAGGAAAAAAAACCTGAGGAAGATTATTCTTGCTAAGAAAACTTGACAGCAGTCATAATAAAGGATGTAATAATAGAGAATAACAGTATGTATTCATATGGAGTACCTTTTTTCAGTTGATCTCAGCACGAAGGCCAGCAAGTATGATGATTTTATGTTCACGGCTCACGGAAATTTCCAATAATTAAACTGTTTGATATGCAGAAAACCTTTGTGTGAATAACTCGTGTCGCGTCATATTTCAACCTTAGGCTGTTACAAAAAATTTAAATTTGAATTTCATCCATTCACAGTATTCCAGTATTTAAATTATGATGCATGCTTATAAGTATGTTTTAGTCGAAATTTTCGGTATATGACTTTAATGTAGCATTCATCCACCTCAGTGTCCATTAATTACACCATTTACATGCATTTATATAGGCTGAATGACTTTATCGACGTGTCTTCCATCGAAGACAGTTTTCTTATGTTTTTGTTGGTATCCGCTCTGAATGCAACTGGAAACATGTTATTTTCTTACAGCGGACAGGCGAAATCTAGTAGTAGCCCCGTGAAACCAGACTTTGAAAGATCATGGCATAAAGTATCAATAAAACCAGTGGGCTTGACCTTCGAATCCTGTCGCGCTTCCCAGTAATGTATGAATATGTCGATATGAACGCATGCATGTGAATGCATTTATCGATTTTTTTACAGACCTTTCAGTAATGATTTCGGAATAAATCATGGATTGGTCAATATCAATTTTATATTGTTGAAGTTTTTAAAACTCATTCAGTGTGTCACGTACACCTTTCGATGAAAATTTTGAAGCGCTCGACTTGATCTCGCTTGAAATATTTTTAACGTTTGATTTGTATCTAAAGTTAAGATTCACTTCCTCAGGTGAAACGCTCTACATGAATCTACTAGATCAGAAAATTGTTGGAGTTTGATAGCAGTCGTATGAGATTACGCAAATAAATTGAAATTCATTGAAACTTACACACTTGAGGGTAGAGTCCTGTCAACATAAAAGCTATAGTCCTTGACTGTGTATCAGCTTACCTGAAATATAATAATAAGGATATAAGTATCAATGGACGGATTAAAAAACAATAACATAACAATAATATTTGTTAGAAAATTCTGAGTTAATATGGTGAAAAATGTCACTATGACTGAAAGTCATTCAAATATCTGCAAGTAATCTAAAGTCATAACTACTCCCTTGTCTCGTAGTAGTCTTATCAACTTCTAACATTAGAAAAAATTTACTCCGTATAGAATGAAAAGAAGGACGGCAAATATGTGCTAAGTAAAGAGAATGTGTCAAACTTCAAAAATACCCAAGTCTATTTTTGTTTGAACATACCTATAAATATATTTCGGGAGTAATTGTGCTCTACTCTTCAGTTTTTTGGCGTTTTCAATATGTAAAAATGCTGAAGAAGGAAGCACTATTACTCCCAGAATATATTTATGTTAAAACAAATATATATTTGCATTTTCGTTCACAAAATTAATGAAAAATAAAGTTGGCGCAATAACACCGAGGAGGAAACGGAGATTTTTGAAAAATACTCAAAAAGGAGCCAGCTGAAGTAAAACCGAAAATTATAATTTTAACAGAGCAAGAAGATAAAATATTCGCTAAATACGATAAATATAGAACAAAACTAAATATAAAACCTGAAGATAAAAACATTTTCTTTCTTTCTTTCAAAGAAAAGGAAAAGCCAGAGTGGAAGGCAAAAAACAGAAAATTTCAGAGTTTTTGTGTATTTGAATACAATTGCTAAAGATATAAGAGGTATTCCTTCCGCAGGAATAATTTTTAACCGAAGCTTAGACAAAGCGAACTTTAGACTCGATGAACAATAACAATCAAGGGTACAACCGAAGCGTAGGCGTAACCAGAGCCAATACTCCCGGTGGGCTTCTGATGGACAGAGATAAAAATAAAAATTAGCAGATTCATATATGTATTGCGTTTTTAAGCTATAATTTTGAGAATAATATCACACTTGTTTTGGTTGAGCCCCGTCAGGTCAAAAGTTTCTTCTGAAGTTTTAAGATTGTTTTGGGCTTACCTTGTGGTATAATAGTCTAATGCTGCAAGCAAGATTTGAAGGTGTGCTTACGCTACCTCATTTCAATGTCCATGTTACACGAGGAGGTGATTCGGTCAGGATGACGATGGGCATCGTATAATGTTCCGATTGTAATTAGCAGAGTCAGATGTACTAGGAGTATGCACCAAATACACTGTCATAAGTGTCACTGGCATGTGTAGTACTTGAATTCGGGACACCATTCGGTGCTATGGGTTGGGCATTTGAACATTTTTGAAGTTATTTAACATGTTTGTTCACTAACACGTGTGAAGCAAAATAGTTGTGACAGGGTTTCATTTGCATTCATTTGTATAAACCGATCGAAGGATCCCAAAAAAAGTAAGTTAAACTTGCATTAGAGTCTAGATTTCAAGAAAGACTCATAGTAGAATTGTCAGGACGAAAATGAATATTTAGCATTGTAAGTACAACTTTTGAATTTTCGAAGTTATTTGAAAAGAAAGACTCGGTTTTGTATACTTATCTGCGACCATAAAGTCAAAAGAGAGACCATAAAGCCAAAAGGAAACCATATCTTTGCGACAACAATGTGAGAATTAAATATAAATAAGTCTTTTCGTCGGGTAAAATTTTAGGTGCTAAGATGAATCAAGCTTTGAGGCGAAGTAGTCAACAGTTAATAACATTGTTTAATTTTAAGTAGAAAGTTATATTTTTTTCAGCAACGTCGTAGTTTTCGCTTTGTTACAGATTTTATTCGGGTCGGCAAAAAGTTTATACTGGGACTCTGGTTTTAACTCTAAAATTCGGCAATGATAACTTTAAAGTTTGCGGCCGCATGGCTGATTTTTGAGCTGAAATTTTAAACAATTTCTACCAAGTTCATAAAGGTACCGGAATCCTTACTGCTGTTTTCATTTTTAACAATTTTTAGCTAGTTTTCTCCTAGAAGGAGAGCGTACTATGCAATAAATATTGCCACACCATGACCTGAATGATGATATAACATTACTAGTACTAAAAATTCAGATCCAGTCAAGTTGCTCAGATCAATTTCAAATTTTGAAAGGATATTCTGGATGTCATGGCAAATCCAATTAAATTAAATATAAAAAATAAAGATAAATAAATTTAAATAGTTGGTTTTGTGAACATATTAGGCAGACGGTAGAAATCAGATTTTAGGGTTTAGGTTACGACAAGGAGGAAACTAATTTGGAATTTCTATTATGATATGTAGCATGTAGCATTATTTCCCTGGAATTTCAATTCATCGTCATTTATGTCATTCAGTTTTAAGCACTTCAATATACTTCTGACTACTTTTGAGTCGTCATTCACAGAGACTATTTGTCTGATTCTGCTAGCTACCATGCTAAGACAGATTAAAACACTGCTTCCGCCGTGCTTCATTGTCAGTATAATGCACTCTGGGTTGTACTCTTCACACGTTTTTGACACATTGACGTTCGCAAACCCAGTTAGGTGCAACACATACACCAAACGAAAAATCGCGTGAGAAAAAAATCAGTGAATTTTGATCGATTACTTTTTTCTAAATCAAATATTATTCAATATCATATAATAGTAGCTTTGTTTTCTTCCATGGCTCTAAAGTATGATATTGGCCTTCCTTTGAATTCACCAGTCTTGATTATTTGACCGCGTCCTCCAATTTCTAAAACTAAGCAGCTTTTGGCTGGGATCGGGCCTTCATTTTGCTTGGCGGTTGTTTACATTTTTTTAATGTTAAATTACTATTTACTATTTAATGTTATGAAAATTTTATATTGTAAAATTGCATACAATTATAAAATAAGCATTCTTTTTAATGACAACCTTGGCACGACAATGGGTTGGACCAGACTACTACAGTCCAATGTCTATATTTAGAAGCTCACTCTAAAAAATGTTTTTTTTTTACAGAAGGCTAGGCTAGGGCTGCTTTTTTGACTTGCTCGCGTTAAAATCAGCTTCAAAAAATCATTTACTTGTCATAAAAAATGGTCTATTGCTTCTCTTCTTTCACTAAAAAATTGTACCAAGATCTTCAGAAGTTTCTTTTCTTATCTGAAAAGTTTTCCTAGAGAGTAATTGATCACGGCGTTTTGTTGCTTTTTATTTCCGCCTGTTCTTGTTCGGTGTTGGGGCTTCATGTATGGGAACACCAGTTTCTTCGAACGTTTTTATTTTGAATAGTACACCATAACAGGGATTCGTCATTTCCAAAGCTATTGAGATTTGCGAAATTGCTTTTTTAAGCTAAAATCTCAAATATAAACAACTTTTGGGCAACCAGTTTAGAGTTTTCAAGCAATTAGAATAAAAAAATTTTAATATTCTCTAAAAATGTCCGCGCAGTTCATAAAAAAGTTACAGATTCTGCCACTACGACCATTTTCAAAACACTGAAAATCCAAATATCAACTCGGTTTTGTTTTGTATCTGTAGTTTAAATTCCGATCAATCATTCTTTTCGTGTTAGCCTTCTACCGATGCAATTAATAAGAAAAATCTTTTTTTCAAATTTTAAGATAGTGTGAAACAATGGAGATGTCTAGTATATTTTACATGTGGGTGTACATTTTTCAAGTGTTAGTGCTTGGATTATTAATGCCAGGGACAGATAACGCCCTCCACCAAAAGGGGTTTCTAAAGGCTATACGCTTTCAATATTCTTTACTGAAATATTTATGACTGGAAGATAGTCTAAAAGTGAAGTATTAACTGAAAAACACGCTGGATAACAAATGCAGACACATATTTGTCCACGGTTAAAATGTCTTTTGGATTTGAATAGTCTGCATAAGAATTTCAGGTTACTATAGGTACTTAGTATATTTGGTTACACTTGTATGAAGAACTTTTGGTTGCTCACCGACTGCCAGATTTGAAACTAAAAACGGCAAGCCAAGTGCAAGAAAGTGCAAAGCAAGGCAGTAATTCTGCAGTAAAAATTCAGCACATGTCGTAATATTAACAAAAGACCAATTGGAAAAAAATCCTTTTTGACGAATTGAATGTTCTAATTGAAGTAAATTGCACGACTGAGAAACAAAGGGATTCATTGATGCAGAGTCCGAGATTATCTAAGGTAAGGAACGGAAGCAATAAGGTTGAAATAAAAGCAATTGTCAGTCACCCAAACTTTAACGAGCTTATTAGTCAGCTTGTGATATTTCCTTTTTGGATTCTGCCTATCCTGCGTAACAGTAACTTGCACACGGATTTTTTTTTCGAGGGAATCGATTGCTGACCTATACAGAAGTATCAATGTTGGCAATCAATTTCATATGATACACAAAAACGCGAGGCTTTTCACTATTTACAAGTGAAGTAAATAATAATACATGCCTTTATTGCCTTTATTTATTAATGATCTGAAATCAAACCAAAACCAATGTGATGTGCACCAAATCTTTCTGGGGTTACTGCCGTATTTCAGTGAGGTATGTCTCTCAAGAAGCGGTCTTTTGCGCCGTTGATCAATGAGATGTGAAAGCACTTGTTTTAAGAAAAGTTCAAAGTAAATGAGAGCATATTTGTGACGATATTTCAAACTAAAATAAGGTCGCAAAGATTTTCCTCCTAGAATTCATATAAAACCTGTAACTTACGTAATTTTGGGTGCTAATTTGGCAAAATTTTCCAAGTGTAAATTGAAGCGCAATACCCGTCTAAAATTTCACAGCAATAATATAGAATTTGAATAAATACTTCATTTGCATTTGAACGATAATTTCATCATCGTTTCACCAACGCATCTTATATTAAAAATTCAATTTTCAAACCTATGCGGAAATGCTAGTCTAAGCCGTCGCTCAATGCATGTATGCATGCTTATATGCATGACAAAAGCTAACCGTTCCTGTATTTAACATATAAAGAAAAAGAAGTTGTCTCATATGTCAAAAATCTGGTTGCCATTGACTATCGAACCGTATATTTGTTTGCCTTCAACGCTTGTGAAACCGTTTATGGAAAATGTTCCCAAAGTCGATAAGCTGCCGAAAATAAATTACATTAGAAGCGAGTAAGAGAAAAAAGACAATGTCCGTGAATTCTACAGGTCCTCACCAAATTCAAATAGTCCAGCAATGGACCAAAGTCTAATCGAAACCATTAAACACAGCCTTGCAGCCACTGGCTTCCTCTTCCCATAATTATTGCGACTCACATTAAACAAGCATTGCCAAATTGGCAGTAAATTCGTGCGAAATCCGTGAGAGTATCTTCGAATTGAACAGTACTAGATACTTTCAACATTGGCCAGTCATTGAATAAATAGGGGATGTTTGCTGAATTATTTACTTCAAGAAATTTGATCAGTGAAGATGGTAGCAGACATGTTAGCATAAGTTCAAATGTTTGCTTTAAGCATTTGGGATTTACTAATAATCATTAAACGTTATGTATCTATTGCAAATAAAAGTAATAATTCCCGGTGTTGTTTGCCAAGAAGTGGTTTTAGAGGAAAAGATTAAACAGATTACTTATCTGCTGCTGCTACTACCACTAATCCTTATGCGGTACCCACGTCAGGCGTTAAGTTTCATGCGAGAGGTTTTGGAATGGTAAAACCAAAAGCGGAAAGTTAGTTCGCTGTATCTTATTCTAAATCACTTCAAATCAAATAGTGGCGGATAAACTTGAATTTCATAGATAAAATGGTATTCTGCGAAGGAATGCATTCCAATATTCTGCTCAGTAAAAGTTGAAAATTCCAAATTAGTGTGCGTCAGTTCAAGTGGTCTCAACAGCGTCGATGGCTGCATACCTGTGAGAGCCAGCCAGCAACATAATTAGTGGCGTGGAAAGCAGGTGATGAAAGTTCAAACTTACTGTAACCGGCAGTGTGACGAGTCACAGTGTAAACATATGGGAGATTATGCCACCTTGACCGTCTTTAGAAGATACAAAGAAATACTTATGCAATACAAACATAGGGTGTCTATGGATGATTTCTCAGCATTGTCTGCTTTCATCGCAGTTTCTTTACAGTAAAGCCAACAAAATTCTATTTTATTATAAATTAACTACAATTCACAGTCGACTTCGAATAATTCGTTCAAATTTTGTTAATTAAACCAATTTTGATGAGCTCCCAATGGTGATGCCTTCAAATGCGCTTTCTTACGCTGATCGCAACATTGAACTTGAAAAATTACAAGAAAACCAATTTATTAGCTATCAATGGAAAATTGATTAGCGGACTGGTTCGACTGCTACCACTTTCTACGATGTAGCAGTGGTTGCATTTCCAAATCCACTCATCTCAATTGTTTCGTCTTTAGCTTCGCATCTTTACTGATTCAAATTTTTGGGTAAATTTTTCAACCATTCATCAGAAATTAGCGATATATTGTGAAGGTCAGCAATTTGGTGACACAATATTGATCTCGCTTTTAAGATTTTTAAACATAATATCTTTTGCGAATTTAACATATGATCGATTTCACTCCGAACGGAAAAAAAGATAACTCTTATGTCTACTTGATTCTCTCAAGCAAACAAATAAAATTGACTAAATAGAAAAGTACACACGGATGTAAATCATGTGGTAAATTTTCATTCACGCTTTATTTGAATTTGCCACACATTTTTAGTTGGTAATGAATTTTGGTTAGGTAAGACTTTAAACCATTGTACATTATGTTTGATTGATTGAAAAGAGTCCAAAGATCATGGATTTTCAAAAACAATGAGAAATCAATGGACATTTTGATATACTGACAACTTATGAAATCCGAAAATAAGAAAAAAAGAGTGAAATCCCGTCACTCTCGAAATCCACTCATTCCAATAAATAAAAAGGACAGCAGTCATATTAATTTTAATGTTTAACAGGAAAGGTACAAAAATTGTTAGGGCGCACATTGTACCGAATGCAAGAGCCAGCCAGAGAAAAATTTCATACGTAATGGTAGACTTCAGGTAATACAATGTATGTATGCTATAAACCCGTCTAGGACAGCCACTACTACTTGCTTCAAAAAGTATTTTCTTCCGGGGTCTGCCATAGGAGTCTTGCCTTAGTCCACTACTTTTTAATATACATACGGCAGACATACCTTGGCATAATTATTGCACAATATCTGCATTTGCTGATGATTTTTGTTTATAAACTGCGTCCTTAGATCTTAGCAAGATTATTACAAACCTAGAAAAACATCTTGAAAAGCTGTTTCAATATTTCTTTCAATGCAAATTCAAAATCGACTTCCCTAAAAAGCAGCCGATCTTCTTTAAAAAGAGTTGGAAACACAGCTTGTCCCTTACTTAATCGATTTCGAAATTGAAAGTATCACCGAATTGAAAGGAAGTATTTTATCTCTTCCACCAGTTTAAGTGTTTTGTGAAATAAAAACTATTACAAATAGCCTTAAAATGTTAATCCTGCCTCTAGTTCCTCTATGAAACCTCTGATTGGAGTTAATGCGCCCATTTTTGGAAATCGAACCTCTAAGTCGCGAGAAGCAGTTGCCTTAAACTGGTCTTCAACAAAATCTTCTATTTCTTTATTTCAAAATCGCACCAGTATGCCGGAACGCACTGTATTCATAGTATTCAGTCCCAAGACCATCTGTCTGATCCCACTGGCCTCAATGTTTAAAATTACGAAATGCCACTAACTTCCATTACAACAAATCATAAGAATGCTTTCGCCATGCTTCATTCTTAGTACGCTGCACCCTGGATTATATTTTCACATGTTCTTCGCCTGGCATACGTAACGCCAGTTATGTCAAACACTTAACCAAATAGAAAATCGTTGTTTTTCAGCGATGGTTGATATTATTTGAGACTTATTTTAATGGTATAATTGCATCTTTCATTTTCTTCCTCAAAAAACCATTTTTTTCTCCACTATGGAACTCTATCAGTTTGCCGAAATGCACAGTTTTCAAAAACCCTCCCAGAAACGAAGGAGTAAAATAATGGCCAAGGCAAGGAGGGACCCATCAATAACCAGGAACACTTGATGACTATCGTGCTACCCTAACGAGTGAGATTTATGTAAGCCCAGCTGAGTAACTTACTGCTAAGATATTTAAAGTAGATTTAGATAGAATTATGTTTGAGAATTTTTTTTAACCTTTTCCTCGGAAACCCTAGGTATGGAAAGGTACTCAGGAGACAAAATGGAAATAGCTACGCTGAGTCTTTTGATGTAAGGATGAGATTTTGTAAATTCAAATCCCTTTAGTTAAGCTCGATTGTGCCACATAAAGAAGGAAAAATGTATAAATATTTCAAACTAAACTAAACTTATCATTTTCAACAAAACTGTCAGCTTGACATGTTACTCTGTGATTTATTTCGTAAATAAGATACAGTTGAAACAATTAAATATCAAACCAAAACTGAGATAAGAATAGAGTCAGAACCTTTCCACCATCTTTGTCAACAATCAAATATTGATCTGCAAAACTAAAACGTAGCCGTTCAATCATTTTCGTAAAAGATCTTCTAGGATATCCAAATGATGGTATCACCTACGATATGTTTTAGGAAACCCATGAAACCGTCAAAGTGTGTAAGCGTCTGCATTTGCTGAAATTCCTGAGTTCAATTAAATAGATAGAAAATATTTGAATGACTGGTTGAATTATGAAAAAGTCTTTTAAAGGAACGATAGATAGTCACGGTTATTAACGACAGACTTGACTATTTCCAAGGAATGTTCGACAACCTTCAGGAACAATTTCAAGTAATTCAATGAAACATGGGTTTTAAAAAACAGTGTAACAATCAAGACTGTAACTTTTTCGGAATGAATGTATATCAAAGAAATTTGAGCCAATTTTCGGAGCCAATAAACTCATGGCTCCATTGCGTTGGAATAAACGTGGTCTAGTGTATTTTGATGAATTGAACTTGATTAAATATTCTTTCGAGCTTCTAAGTCTTGGAAAAAATTCTGGGTTTTTGGGTTTAAATAAGACGATAGTTATACTTGCCTGTTACTAAGTAACATGTATGCCAAGCTGTGAGAGATTCGAATACTTCGCTATAATAACTAAGACCAAGCGTCTTGTCAATGTCATTGACATGTGCCTTCAAATTGTATATATCTTTTAACCTTAAAATCTTAGCTTCAAGTGGATTGATAAATCATGAAATTTTCGTCACCGTACATGTTTTGTTGATACGCAGACCTCATATCTTCATAAAGCGACTCCTATCATTCTTGTTTCTCAATTTCCTGTAGCGATTTTATGCCAGCATGACTACTACGTTCTATATGGATGAAACATCCTACTGTTCCTAAAAGGGCAGTCATGTGTACCGTCCTGGTAGGATTGAAAACCTTCTTTCCAATATAAAACCGATTTAGATTGAAGGTCCACAATAATTACTTACAGTCTAAACGATGCTTACTCAGTGTGCCTGCCCAAAAATTCGAGGATAACTTTTAATTTTGGTAAAGTTGCCCTTGCTCAAAACAGTTGTCAAGTCAAAAGTCTATTACTGGAATATTTTCAGGTTGAAATAAAGGCTGTGATAATGTCTAGGCTATCTTTATATTAAAACGCACATGTTATAAGACTTAGAAAGTGACATGTTCATACAGACGTCATTTGATGAAGCCGGGTGTAAAATTAACGAGAATTTACACCTTACTACACACTAACCCACATCACCTATATACGATAGAAATGAAGCGACTTTAAATCCAGTCTAACGTCCTTATATTATTAAAAAAATATATAATAATTCCATTAAATTAAAAGATGTATATAAGAATAAGTAGTACAGCTGACCGTACATTGCAGAGAATAGGCAAATACAAACGCAAATTAATAGTCAAATACAAACGAAAAAAGATATGCCTCTGAAACAACTTTGAGTTTTTGGACCAGCAAAAACTCAAACCTTAGTACTTAGGTCTGTTAGTTTCAGCAATAAACCATTGGTTTTTCTTGCTTACGAACTGATGGCAAGGTTAACTTTTATCTTGGATACGAGCTAAAGTGCTCCATCCATACCAACTCCATGAAAGTTTCACTCTAAGTTGAGTATTAAAGCAAATTCAAATCCAAATTTCTACAATTATTTTCCTCTGTTAAGGATCTTTCCGTCCAGCTTAGACAATAAATAATTTTCATGGATCAACATGCGGAAACGATTGACATATTCAGCATCAAATACAGCGCACTATAACTGAAATGGGAATAATATTTTGGCTAGGTCTACTTGATAATTCCTTTCTGACTGCACCAGGATCTGGTTGCTACCAGGATCACACTTCACTAGCACATAAGCAATGCTCCAACAGAGAATAGTAAAGGCCTTTAAGCCGTTTTTTATGAACAACACTAAAAATAAGAAAAGAATAGAATAACAAACAGGAGTTTGAGTATCACCCGAAAATCCTGTACCGTATCATAGTCGTATCATAAAGAGCGTTTATACTCTCGGTAGTCGTGTCGAAGAAAGAGATAGAGAAAGCCAAGTAAACACAATATGTGTTAACATAAAATGTTTTGATAGCGTTCGTGATTGGTTTCATCTTCACAAAATATTTCTGAAACATGACAGAAAGACCTTTCTTTTAATTTCGTGTGTTGAGGTTTTTATTTCTCCATAATCGATTTTCGTCGAAAATTGTTCTTTTTTTTATTGTTTTTCATGATGAAACGAAATAATGAAATAAGATAAGATTATAATTACTATTTGAAACTAAATTCGACGATCCTCGAATGAATTATATCATATTGGGATTCTATTCGGAACGTTTTTGCTGTATTTCTATTAGGCTTTGTGTAGACCAATGAATAGCCCTAGATGCTGAACAGCCACGAGTGCTTTTGGCAAGAACTCGATTATATTCAAGTCTAAATGAAGATGTACTTGAAAAAGAAAACCTTCGACATATGTATTTTACTAGTCCTGCTATACGGTAGTGAAACATTGGCGCTAACAACAGGGATAGTGAGGTAACTCCAGGTTGCCCAAAGAGCCAGGGAAAGATGCATGCTGGGCATTACACGATGGAATCGCTGGAGACTATCGTTGATACGAGAAAGGACCCAAGTTACATACGTGATAAATACAGCGAAATCCTTGAAATGGCGATGGGCAGGTGACTTGGCGAGAATGACGGACGGCAGATGCACCAGAAGAATAACGCAGTGCTACCCAAGAGGAATCAAACGACCGAGAGGACGCCCAAAGATTCGATGGCACGATGATATACAGAAAATAGCCGGTGCATCTTGGATGAGAATGGCTGAAAACAGGCAGACTTGGAAGCAATGAGGAGTCGACATGTAAGGGAGGCAGCACCGTAACTTAGAAACATAGTTGAATAAGCTGAATGTCGAGAATAACGAAACCACAAAGAAGTGTTAACCCTCTCGAGGAATATGACGAAGAAAGAGATATGAATATCCGACCAAACAAGTAAAGCGAAATTCACATTCAAGATAAAGAGAGTAGAAATCAAAGGATGTAGGTGTAGTAGGTGTGGGAAGTATGTTTTCTCAAAGTCAGGGATCGCAACCTCTCACTGCCAGAGCTTAAGAAAATTGCGGGGAAACATTATTTGATTTGATGGTACATATGTATTTTATAGCTTCTTAGGAAATTGAAGCATTTTTCAACGTAAAATTCTTCAAATAGTAACGCGTAAGTAATCATAAAGGTATGGGTTACACAAGATGCAACCTTATCGACTAAGTTGATCTGCAAATACGATGTGTAAGAAAAATTTGGAATACTAAAGGACTCCAATTTGGGGTTCTTGGTACACCATTCCGAGTTTTTTTATTAATTCTATCGACTGCTACTTTAATTCTAAGTCAGACCTTGGACATCGATTTTTCACTACTCTGTTCAGAGGCACAAAAGGATGCAATAAAATGTTCTACTGACGAGCAGCTGCTGATATCAATTTTATTAAATTTTTCATATGTTTCATACTGATAACAAACTTGGTATGATATCTGAAATCCATGGCCATTTTCCATTGGTTCTATAAGTCAATTCTCTAAATTTTTCACAATTTTCCAAAAAGGACTATGTTACGTAGAAAGTTATAAAATCTGGAGGTGAATTCATTGCAATTATCCGCGAGCTTGGTTGTTTATTAACTGAAGATTCTACATAAAAAATTTATCCATTTTACCTACCCACTCAATTTTTCCCGCATGAAAAATGAAAATATGAATAAAAAGAATAAAATGTTTTAATAATTTTTCGATAAATATTCACATGATGTATTATGTATTATCTTGCTAACCTTGACGAAACGCAACCTCCGAAATTTTCTTTTTTTAATGATGATACATTCTATCCGTTAGTTATAACTTTACCACGTTTTATTGTAACATAGATGTTGATATTCAAGATTGTTTTTTTTTGCGAAACGAAGACACAAATATCAAAGATGAATTAAATGGAAATAAATTTGCATGGAATTCATTTTTGTAAAGAAAACCTGCCCGAACAAAAGATGCGTAAATTTCGTGTTGACTTCAATTAATTCGAAATAAATTTAAAAAAACAACAGGTCAGCAGGAGTCTGAGTTGCACTAGAAGAGTATTGTCATATTTACGATTGAAATTCATGATATTTAATTAAATTTCAAATTCTTAACAGTTTTGCAAAAATTTATCAAATCTAATGCACATATGGGTTTTGGGTTGAAAGCAGTCGCTTGCTCGAAGAGCGGAAAGAAATTGTTGAAGACCGTGATGGTCAGGGGGAAATAATCAGAGAAAAAATAGAGCACGCAAACCATGATGCTATCATAAAAATTCAAATTGCATTTGCAATATCATTACGCCGCGGCAAATGTGTCGAAATTTAAAGCATGATACATATGCTTAAATCCACATAAGCTCGAAAATTTTGATGTATGAGATAAAATAAATTGAATAAAACATCTTAAGGGCTAAGTGAACAACGTAATATTCGATGTTCGAAAAATTTTGATAATCTTTCAATAAACTTTGAGAGATGTCATTTCCTGGGTTTCTTACCCACAATACAACTCATACCTACATTCCTCGATTAGGGCTCTGATTAAAGGATGTGAGTTTGCTTGGGTTATAGTTTTGAATTAAATATAATCTTGAAATACATGATTTTCTGCAGTTTACAGGTTGAATCCTTTGTCAAAGAAAATTCTATGTTAACAACCAACAGAGAAACAACCGAGAAACATACAGCCATTCCTTGATAAGAAATTAGTCTGCATGATGAAAATGTATTTCTTACCTTTAATCTAATCTTTAAGGACATACGGGTCCCAAACTCTGACGAAAAACTATGAAGAAAAGAGTACAGTTTGAGAGAGAGAAAGAGAGGAATAGTTACCGCATTTCAAAGCACAAAACCGCATTCGTCTACAAAATAAAAGGGTGAAAGCGAATACTTTAAAACTTTATTGAAACCCTGAACGCTATTTGAAAAACCAACTGAGAGCTCCTGCTCCATTTGCTGTATTAACATACATTGCTTCATGTGATTCATTTTTTAGGCTGATTAGCACTTGATTTCTCTCAGGATTCTAACAAAAGGTCCTATTTTTTGCTGACCTCATAACAAAGATGCCTTTATTTAATAAAGCAAAATTAACATGTCGGGAAAGTAAAAGGAGGTATAAGATTAATATTTGAGACGTGTAACATCCTTTTCAACATCTCTGTCTCAAATAGATATCAATTTTTACAAAGAACGAGGCGCTGATTGGTCCACAGTGAAAACCACCTTTTTCATGGCACGTTTCAGTCCAGTAAGCACGTTCTTGTAGTTGGACATGTAAGCTTGGCTTTCTAACTTCTTTTTAATTGAAAAAAATTATGATATACAGACATCGGGATAGATTTTCAAGTTTCTAATGGATTTCGTGATTCATACAGGAGACCGTCTGCCGGCTTTTCATTCTACCAGACGTTTTTATATGGCGCGTACCGCTGAAAATTAGGCATAAGAATCGAACAAGGCAATCTCCTTACAGGTGTCTTATTCGGGGCTAAACAAACACGTGACGTAGATCTAAAAACGATTTCAACAAACTACCTAAGAAGCATTTTTAGACTTGGAAAGTTCGCCGAGAGGTGGAATCGCAAAGTAGCTTGTATAAAAGTAGCTGGACTATCAGAGAAGTCAAAAAGAATCATAATCCCAGTCTCAAAAAGAAGCTGGACTATCAGAGTATCTGTCATTCAGAGAACATAGTTTTAAACCATTTTACACGTTACATCAATCTATGGCTCTATCAATCAATTTTACTCATCAGGCTCCATTGGTGTACTACAATCCCATTTCTAGGGAGAAGCAAGAAGGAGGAAGCTCAAATGCCTTTTTATTTTTATAGGATGGCCTGGGCGTAATACATTGTCTATTCTCGTTTGTCAAATAATTTCAACTTTTTCTGATAAAGCTGCCTGGACGACGCTCGTTCATTTCACTGTTCCAGCTTCTGTATAAATGCCAAGTGTGACAGACGTCGCCAATCCTTAAAGTGAGAAAAGAATATCTGTAGATAAGGACTTTCGTTTTTTGGCCACTAAATATACGAGCCCGGTGGAAGTCAGTCTCACCATATTTCAAGTGTAGCGCGGTCCCGGTCCTTAATATTGATGGGGAATGTCATCTACAATTCGTCTGGCTCATTTTCCCAGGGTTTCTGTCGCTGAGAAAGCATGGTTTTATCTAGGGGCAGGTAGGATGTTTTACGTTCTCTGGCAAGGAGGATTTAATGTATCATAAATATATTTATGTTTTTCTTATTGCATATTGAGCTCCAAAAGCCATGGTTCGAGGAGATCGCACTAAAAATTAAATTAATATCAAACAAAAACCGACTAAAATATAAAATTCTTTAGAATTTCCATTTCTAGATTTTGAGACATATGTGATATTTTTCTAGAATATTGAAGTGAGAAAAACATTTTATTTTGCATATCCCTATGATTTTCCATTGACAGGTTGGTTTTACTTAAAGCAGTTTTTTATTCCCTGCAATGTCAGCAGTTTTAATTTTTTCTCATCCTTTCTTACCCAACTGAACATTTGAGATAAATAGCTTTGTATTATAAGAATAAGTAATTTTCTCCCGGTAAAGTATTTAAAGCAGGAAAACAGTATTGTTGCTAAGGTTCACTCAGTGTAGAACACATCATGAGTTAGACTTGAGGACAAGAATAACTTTTATAATAAAATAATTACAAAGTCAAGTGAAAAAAACTACATGTTCGAAAATTTCATTATTAGTGGTAGAACGCATATCGACGGCTTTCTCTAATAAAATATTTAATTTATTGAATCTAATAAAAGAGTTAATCCGATTCAATCAGAAGCTGAAAACCGCAAAAATGAAACGGACGAATATTAACGAAACTATGAGACCGATATTAGAAAAAGCCAAAATAGTCAAATCGTAATAGCAGCAGAAACCTGAGGCAACTGCGTTGTGCACGGTTAGACGGCACTTTCACGGGTTAAATTAAAATTTAAATAGTTTCATTCGGTGCGAATAGGTGGAAAAACTGAAAAAGTAAAAAGTATCCTTTCAGTGTGTGGAGAGGGATTTCTTCTGGGGAGAATAAAACGAGAGCTTCTGGCTAATATTCAAAATTAAACGCAATCATGGAGAAATCCTCATTTCCTGCAATTTTGCCTCGAATTTAAGTCTTCACGCACCTCAAGACACTGATTCAAACCGTAACCACTAAATACGCTCACACTTAGGAAGAACATCACTAACATTGAGATACGAACACCCTCTGTAGCAAGTAAAGCGAGCTTTACAAGAGAGAGAGCTTGTGAATAAAATGACATAGGTTTTGTAAGTTTTGCTCAAATTTACCATTGCATCAGAAAACTCGCGGACAAATACCGTTAGATTGAGCTTCTCGTTACTAGTGAGTCTATTTTTATAGATATTGTTAAGCTTTCGGAAACGGCCCATTTTGCATGCTGCATTTAACGTGGTACAAAACCAATGGTTGAATGCGCTTTGCCGTCTCTACAGGCAGTAACATATTTCAGTCGTGGCTACAGTGGAAGCCTTTTCTGCCTTTTCCCACAGTAGCCAAAAAAAAATTGGCAAACTTTTAACGTAGGTTCAAAAACCAAAAGAAAATTTCAATCAAACAAAGAGCACGATTAAAAATAATTTTTTTTTTTTGTGTTAAACATCAGCAATCTGATGGAAGTCCTGATTATGCACCGTCTACACTCCATCTGCATATGTTGCAGAGCCGAGGTTTTATTAAAATTACTCCTTGTTAACAGGCAGAGAGGAATCTACGGAAGCGTACCCAACTAATCACAATCTTTATAGACATCTTTTAGATATTGACATATATCTTTATTAGAATGAATTTCTCGTGTATTCCACCGGTCGACCGTACAAGCGGTCAGACATACTACGATTTTAACAGCGCATTACCGAAATTTGCATATCTTTATCAAGCTTTGCACAAGTTTAAACAACCAGTTCTTTTCTTTTTAAATAGTTGGAGTGTTACACGCAGAAGCTTAACCATCCTTTATTGTTGTAACGACATCCTGTTTACCAATTTAAGAAAACAAAATAAGGCAATTATTCTCAAAAAATTAACCAGTTCTTTCGAAAAACGCAAATTGGGTGTGAAAAGACTTTTTTCTATAAATGAAAAAATGGCTGCAATAGTTGAACAGTTTCGAATTGTTGTTTTGAAATCATTTTTCGAAGAGGGCAAAAATTATCTTAAAACCTGGGATTTGCTATTCGCTAAAAATCAATAAAAACACAAGTTCCCAGGATTTGAATGCTGTAAATCATAGAACTTGTATTGTTTGAATGACTTTTATAGAAAATTATAGTTGAAGTTCGAATTATAACTTCCAGTTAAAAATACTTTTCGAAAGATAAGAACCTTTTCCGAAAGAACTTTAACGAATTCTAGTTGCCTCTGAGCTTTGAATTTCACGAACGATTTCGATTCTGCAAAAAAAAGTGTTTTTTAGCAAAAAAAAGGTGGTTGAACCTATCACATGTTGGAATAAATTTAAAAATTTGTGAATTTGGATGCTTCAAATCATTCTGGTTGACTTGATTTCATGGCCGTAGATTCATCAATGAAACTTTAAGACTTTTGGCAAATATTTTGGATTCGCAGACCTGTTTGATAGTACGCGTTAAAGCCGGCACGTGTCTGTGACGTAGAAGTATGAAGCCATTGTTGGTTCATGGAAGATGCCCAAACTCTAATCCTAATCGGAACTGGAATATTCTCAGTATTATCGAATTTTCGTATGGTTATGAGAGTAAGTAAGATAGGATTTGTGCAAAAACTAGTAAACAATTTAACTTGTCTTTACTAGTAAAACCAGATAGAATCAGTTTTTCTCATTACGCTTGAAAGCAGCGAGTAGATTTGCGTCGAATCTTGGTCGAATGAACGCTCGAATTGGGCGCACTAAACAATACAATATCGTTTATTCCACTGCCTAAAGAAACAGAACAGGACATGATGTTCACAACATATTCAAAACTCTGCATTTAGTTTAGCTTGAAATGCTTGATTTGAGTTTTTGTAGCTTATTAAGCCTTTTTCTACGATTTAGCAATAAATTTCTTTACAGGAAAGACTTGATTTACTCCCGTACAATTAACTTGTGAATCGATGCTCTTGACATTCCTCTTGACCTCTTCTTGAAAAGTTAACATTTGTTTTATTTGGCAATCAACTCATTGTCATCATGTTTGTACTTCGAAGCTTAATGCGGTTTACAGTCTATCATTCAAATAATATTATTCCTGAGCTAAACAATGGATCACTGACACTCATCGTTTGGTTTTAACATTTTTTCCAATCAAAAGTTTTCGCGCAAATATCAAATAATACCGAAAGTATTACAGAGAATAAATTTCTCAAACGGCATCAAACCAAAAACGAAACAGGTTTGCCCAAAACCAAGCATTCAAGTCATCTTATCCTTTAAAAATAAGTACTTTTGGATATGACGAAGATACGAGATTATTTCTAGGCTTTCAACTACGAAACTGTAAATGTTAGCTTATTCAGAAAGTTTATGCTGGCTTTTAGTATAGATTTAAGGACAAGTTTGAGTAAATAGCTATTATTTGAATAGCTATTTACTCAAACGCTGAAGCCTGAAGAAAGCTGGTTCTTCAGGCTTGTTACAAAATAAGACGTCACGACCGGTTATCTTGCCGGTTACTGTGGACGTCTAAAATGCATTCAACTTAAAAATATTTGAGACTGATTCTAAGGGACTATTGGATATGGTAATGCAGGGTACGAAGGACGGGATATCTGCTCGCGGCAAAAAAAAATCACTGGCAAAAAAGCAAAGTGACCCTCCTAAAAGAGAAGCGAGTACCAGGCCTACCGAAATTGCGGAAGCGCTGGCCGAATCTAAACCAGCAGTGGAACACCAGGGCGTACTAATAGACCCGAAGATGAATTTTTCCGAACTAATCAGGGCAACAGCTGTCAATCGACCAGAACTTTGACAGAGCTATGAAGTGATGCTTTGCGCAAAGAATCACACCGAAAGCGGTTGGCACAAATGCAGGGAGCGTTGCACGGTGATGCCTTGTGATCTTGCCTTGTGATGTTGGTGATCACATCAGCCTTCAGGCTAAATAGCGCAGAAACACGGACCAGTACAGAGGAAGAGGAAGCCTAAGAGAGGTTGCCAGAGATGAAAAACAAGACTCTGTCAACAAAAGTCAATAGTCCTGAGAGCATGACACACAGCAAAGGTGAACTGCAGGTCTGACTCTTACATGAATCCATGGCTCAATAGATTCAATGAGGAGAATGATTTTTACTTGACCGCTCAAAAGCTGGTTCAATTAAAACTCAACTGCATGTTTTGAATAAAATATGCAGTTGAGTTTTACGGTCCCAGACTAGATTCTCAGATCGACAGGAGTGGAACACGTTCTCGGAAGGAACACATTCACTGCATAAGTAGGTTTACCTTCTTTTCATAAAAAAAATCTGACACGCCCTGCCTTCAGACTTACCGACTCACTACATATGGAAGAAAACATTACGAATTTTAGATATTTAACATCTAAAAATACGCATTTCTTAAATTAAGGATTTCAGGTTTGAAAACTATGAACATTCCAGCGCTAACTACCATCTCATCAAATGGTTATTCGAAAAAACTGATCAAAAGTAATCCATGCTTTACGACATGTTCGGGACAATGCGTGTTAAGCCCGAATTGAAATTGATGCAAATCTGATCGTTTGCTTTTCTATTTAAGGTTCGATATGTCAGTGTAACAGATTGGAACTGTTTGAGAATACCTCCTCATCGCTTTGCGTTGATTCTAGCAGCACAGTTGAAGCATCAGGTGACTACGAAACTTCCTTTTTTGCCGAGCGACATAATGAACCATCGGGAAAAACAAACGCATATAAGAGCTGCGAAGGACCAACATTTTCCTATGCTAAATGAAACAGTCGACCAAGAAAATAACAAAAATACTCAGAATCAAAAATCATAACGTTAGACGACCTAAACAGCCTTCGTAAATTTCAGGAAAAAATTGAAAGATTTCTTTTGGCAAAAAAGGCATTTTGAAAAATTGTTGCGGGGAGAAAGTTTTCTCATGTGTAAAAGGCATGAAAGAAAATATAAATAACAACACAATTCTTAATGATCAGATAAATTTCCACATTACATTTCCACATTTCCATATTGTAAAGAAATTAACAAAAACAAAGTTACTAGTTTTTATTTTTGTTATATCAAATCAATAATCAGTATTCTGTAGCAAAGTTCGTGGTCCTGGCACAAGGCTAACGTTGGGAGTCAAAGTGGCAAGAACTGTTTATAAGCTGATTTTTTTAACAGTGAATAAACGGTTTTCAACCATTTCCAGAATTGATTTAAATCTCAAAAAGATTTTCAGGACAGTCTTTGCGTGCCAAAAATTTAAAAAATAATATTCAGAATATTTTATAGAGCAACAATGGCAGAATAGTTGAATTAAAATTCAAAATGTTTCAAGCCAAATGTTTGTATTGAGAAGATTACTAGAAAATTCATACGAAAGGAAACAAAAATGGTTTTGCGAAAAGGTAACTTTTTCGAAAAACGAAAGATATTTACGTATTAAAAATGTATAAAAATTAGAAGCAAAGTAAAATTGCGACTTGGTGTTAGTTTCCAGGGGTTGAATAATTAATGAAAACAAAAAACGTGAGAAGTTATTTTAAAAATTATTTATCAAATTGGTTCCAAAATTAAATTATTCAAAATATTTTGTACAAAATCGGATATATCCTAAACATTAAATTTCAGTGTATTATTTTGCGTTCAGACTGAATTTCACTGAATACTTTGCTTCCATAGTAAGGCTCCAAAACTTTTAAATTTTTAAGTCAAGTCTTAGTATCCTAAGTATCCTAAAATGGCTTGAAATGATAGGCTTGAAACAATAAACATAGTAAACACTTTTCGCTTAAGTTAGCTTATACTCTTCTTGCAGCTAGTCTGACGTTTTGCATGATTTCCATACTTTCAAAAAACTGAAAAATACTCGACATATTACCCTCACTTTTATTTTCGCTATTGTTCCCGAAGGTTCTTATGCAGAATTTTACTTTTGGTATGTCTGCGTGATGATCATTGTTTAAAAAGGGATAATATTGAAAAATCTTTAATTTTGCACGAATGGAATATATAACTTGTCCGAATACTGCATCGTAAATGTCTTCCACTTAGACTTTCCTTCGGTTCTTTTATTTTGTTTCTTTTTTTAACGCCTTACAAGCATTCTTACGGAAGGAAACCATTAAAAATATATCACACTGGGCACTTACTTTTGGACTGGCATTTTCATAAAGTTTTCACTTCATATCCCACTATTTTTGTTTGTTGAAATAAGTTAGTTGGGAAGTTACACCGAACCATAAAAGAAAAACATCAATGCCTTTGAAATAGTTTAAGGCAATATTTTTCCCTAAATACATAAAATCAGGGAACCATACAAAAAAAAGGCAAGTAGTGTTGGAGTTTATAGCATCCAACTTGTAAAAAAATAAATTTGGGAGTCATCTTATGCTGGTTGGGAACTCTTTGAATTGTTAAATATCCTCATCCTTAATTGAAATGAATTTTATTGTTCATTTCCAATTTAGCTCAGCTGTTCACAACTGCCCTACATTTGTTGCCTTGTACTAATGTTTTGCACTTATTTCAAGATATAAATTATTTCTATCTAGAAATACCAAAGAATATCTAATAATTTGATTTTTTCGTAATGATTCAATGAAAAACTCGTTTCGCATTTCCAGAAAATAGATTATAAAACTTTTGCTGCTTCGCTGAAGCTAAGTTAGTTGCAAAATTCATAATTACATGCAGTCGCGTAAACTCTCGTGATCAGCTGTGACCGTGAATTGAACTCTGATAGTCTAAATAGCAAAAACCTTTCTCATTTTCGCAAGTACTAATGTCTTATGAGTATAAGATAGTACAGCAATCATATCTACAATGAGTTCAATGCATAAATATAGCCAAAGGATATATAAACTGGATCTCTTAGTTAAGTTCAAGTGCTAATTAATTACAATTTGTTCACACCACTTTCTTCGTCTGCATTGCTGACCCATTTAAGACTAGCGGAGGGTAACAAGACGTCAATCTAGTTAACTAGAGTATTTACTAACAAGTTCATGTTTCAAAATGACATACTCATTGTTAACACCACCTACCACTGGCCGACCATTTTTCACGCATTTTTCGAAATCAATCAACATTTCTGATTTGAACATTTCGGCAACTGGTTAGACCATACTTAGCTTGAATGGCATAGAGAGCATCTTATTAACTCGGCTGAGCAAAAGAAATGGTCACATCAACGTGACACATTGGAAGTCATGCGGTTTGGGAGAAATCTACAAGACATCTTGATGCATCCATGCGACCGAGAAAACGGCTGGCCGCGAAATTTGAATTTTTTTCTTTCAATTTTTGGCAATTGCATCACTAATTGAAAAGATATCAACTGACCAATTTTCAACAACCATCGAGCCTACCCGTACCCATCCATAGATTTTGTGTGGATGAAGAAAACCCAAGCAAGACATTACGTAACACACCATTACCAGGTTGAAACGTCTATGCGCTGAGTCCATCAACAGCGAACTGGATGGCGGCGATTGATGAGAACAATCAAATGTGAGCCACTTGATCCATCTGGGACAAAAAGGTGCCCAAGACCATGAATAACGTGACTGAAATATGCTCCAGTAATGAGAAGCAGCGCCCCAAGAGTTGCGCTAATAGATCGCTAAATTACCCACTATTAAGTTAACCAACGCCATCCTCGACCAGGTATTGTGTTAAGTGATTAGCAAGGTAACGAATTCCGGCTGAGTATGTGAAAAAGATTTTCACAAAAAAGATAATCAGCGGGCGAAGAATAAGAAAAAATGCCCTCCTGCACTTCATTTCGGAAATTCACAATTCTTCCTTGGTAGCGAAGAAGTATCATCCCCTAAATCCTTTAAATATTTCACTTGTTGCGCGCTGGTTCATTCGATACGCTAACTCGACACCCGCTTTCGATTTTATCATCATTTCGTCGTTATATTTAAGTTACCATTTAGACGTATTTATGATTGGGCTGGAGAAATTTCACATAATCATAATTTACACACAACGCTGGCACCGTCGTTATGATCTTTTTGAAGGTTTGGCCTGTTCAGAAATTTTCGCGTTAATTTCTTCTACACTTACCAGTCGCTAACGATCTTGTCTCGGTGATTTCAGCCGAAATAATCACACACTTTTCGAAATAACACACAATTTTATAAATTATCGTACGTCACTACTAATGAGGTAATATTTTCCAAGAAATTTTCTTTTACGGATGTCGAATCACAATTTCGCCCGAACTCCTTCACGAAATTCACTACAATGGTCCTTCCGAAACGAACGGTCCTTTCTGCTGCGATCGACGAAGGTGGTTGAAAGAAGACACGAATTTTTTGGCTAGCAGGATGAAAAACAACGTGAAAATAATTAAACTCTAAGGATCAGCATACGATATAAGCAGGCTCAAGTAAGCAAAAGGAAAATTACTCGATATTGTTAATAAGTAATTCGTCAACAGTCGCTTAGCGGCCTCTACTACGAGGTAAGTCTTAAGCCGCGGAATATATCCAAGACGCAGGTCGCGATCGCCACAGTACCGCACTCACCAAAGTGTCGCTTACGAATAAAATTTCGAGCTTTAGCACCTGCAACTAAACAATTTCCGAATCGGATTTGTCAGAGGCTCCAACGTGGTGTTGTCCACTGAACTAGGGGTCGAGATTGGTGTCCAAACGAGCCGCTAACCATGTCTTGGTTGAAAACTACCACAAGGCTCGCTACCAATCGAAGACTGTTCGATTGAAAACTTTGTCGGTACTTTAGATACAGAACAGGGTGAATGTTGCTACTGACTGTAACGATTTTTGAGGGTCAAATTATTGCCCACTTGCCCACCTGAGATGCAGATTGCCCAACTGCTAGCGAAGAGAGGTTCCACTCCGTAATATTGTCTGGGTTAGTGTCTTCATGGATCCGCGATGCGTCAACAAAAACTTTCAGGTGGTTTTCGCGAGATATGGTTGCTTCTCACCACTGCAATGGTCACTGCTGAAAAACTATCTGTCGCATGGTTGATGGATACACAACTTGTTGCTTTGCTGCAGTTCTTTGCAATGCATCAACCGGCAGCTCTGATCGTAGCTTGATACGCTTTTCGCGGACCATTTGATTGAATGCAATTCGCTGCAGAATTCAATAGCAAAGTATCTAAACACGGATTACATCAATCGATGAGGCAACGGGCAGTTACTATATCGAGATGAACTCTTAGACGATGAAGCAATTCATTTGCAGCTGTAATTGCATCTTGAATAAAGATGCATCTGAACAGACTCAAGCGAGTAACTTTGTTTCATGATGTAAAATGATTCTGGAGTACTGAAGTATTCCGTGCTGTACATCGGCGAGATATGCTTAAGATATATCTAACCTAGTATTTGGCAAAGGAGGCAAAGGGGACAAAAACAAGACGATAAGAAAATATAACAATTTTTTTCCCGCCGATTTCGTGACCTTTCAATGTTGCCTTTGCTTCCAACAGCGCTCATTCAAACATATATCATACTGAATTTTGACCGAAAAAAGGACGAGTAAATTTATTCCACCTTTTATCCAGCGTTTCCACTTTCTTTTAGATTTTTGAAATTATCCTTAGCTCATAAGGTTTTTTCTAGGTAATTTTTTATGTTATTTTTTTCCATTTACAATCTAAAGGCGTTTGATAAGGAAGTCGAAATCGGGTGGAGATTGAGTGCTGCCTGATATGGCGATTCAGTGGGGTCTCTGTGTCCTGCCATCGATGCTTGGTGATCATTTTTGAAGTTCATCTGCTGCTGTCACAAGCCGGTCAAATTGTTCTGTCAGTGCATAGAATGGAAGCTTGTGGTTCGATATTGTGTGAGAGTTAGTTGAAACAGGAAGGTTGGAGCTAACCAGTTAAGTTAGTGACAGTTTAAAGAAAGTATTCCAGGACCCCTGTCCACTTATTTCAGTTTCGGGATTAGATTAGCTTAATTTATTCGTTTACTGTATAGGAAAATTTGGTATTTGGTTCTCTTTATTTTCACAGGGACTTCCTTAATGTTTTCGTTTCGAAAATTTGCAGCTCATCTATTACTGTGAAGATAATTAAGAAGCAGACAGGACAGACACCAGCTTATAAGGGATCTCACAAGGGTTTTGTATCTCAGGAGCTAAATATTTGTTTTTATTGATGTGTTAGAGAGCTTGGAGGCTACAGCTGCGGAAGCGGCTTTTTAAATAGTTCAACGGGCGAAGGAGTTAAATTTGGGGCGGTGATGAAACAGAACACCCAAGTATTTTATGTAGATCCATGGAAGACAAGAGGACGTTATCCAAGTGCAGTGAGAACTCCTTACTTTAAGCCAGCGCTGATCAGGTTGCCAGTTTGCCTTTGCCAGAGGCGTAGCAGTTCGAATTTTTTGGCTTTAATTAAAAAGGCTCATTTTCAGAGGTACTTTTACAGATATTCTACGTATGCTGCGATGTCCTGTTGGGCCTTTAGTGGCTACGTATGAGTAGCAAGAACGAGGAAGTGATCCGCGTGTATGATTTGGCCACCATTGTTAGTATTGTGGGCCAAGTACTGATCCTTGCGGGACGCCAAAGTGAATGTAGATAGTTTCAAAAAAGACACTGAATATTTCACTGGTCTCATCTGGTGTCAGATGTCGTCTATGATAGAGACAGTGTGCTGAAAGACGTTTGTCTAAGAGAACCTTAGCGGACACGAAGTTGAACGTTTATAGGTCAAATAAACAAGGTACCTTTTTTCGTATCTTTTTCCCTTGAACCGGATGATATTACTCTTGAGAAACAGGCCCGCATGTACGGTTAAAACATTTTGTTTAAAACCAAATTTTATGCTACATAATTTTGTGCGGATGTTCTCCAGCCTTGAGAGAGGTATCAAACCCATCCAGTCCCATGCTTGGAGTCACGGAAGATTTCTATGTCAAATTTGCAGTGGACTTATAGGAGGGTATGACCTAGAAATAAGGTGATATAACTTCAGATTAATGATCCCAAGTACAAAATCCGTCGGTTGTTGGAAAATAAAATGCAAAAGGCGTGTGGGAAAACGGGTCGCTTTCTTTTTTCCTCGGTTTGCACGAAACTCCGTCTGCTTTGAAATTTGACTCAAGAACGTATGGACTGCAATGAACAAAATTGTGCCACATTTCGATAGAAATGGACTGTATAAAGGTAGAAAAGTTCCGGCAAAAAACTTTTCAACCAGCAACCTCAACTTCTAGAAGGAAATTTTGGAAGGGGTCTTTCGAAAGAAGTTAGTGAAAATCGAAGCACTAACCAACCAAACTGAAGTTTTGAGACAAGCTCCAGCTGCAGAAACTCGTACTCAGCACTAGGAATTCTTGGCATTTATTGAAGGAAAACTAGGTAACTAGGCTTAAGAACTACATGTAAAAATTGCGATCATTGTTTTAATGAAATTAAGGATTTAAGGAAATTACGTTAAGTCAGATAAAAATTGTAAATTATTTCATAGTTATTGATCGAGCAGAAGAGTGACCCCGTTTTTTCAAAGCAAACAAGAGGGGACCTGTCAAATGTGACAAGGAAAACCAAAAGTGTCGAAAGAGTGCATATAGAACAACAAGCTAGTCTGTTTCGTTTGTTTCTGCTCTTTGCTCTTAATGTTCTGTTCGTAATTTAAAAAAGCAAGTGAAAATAGTGCAAGAAATGATAGTAAGTAACAGCTTCTGCTCTCACATTAATATCGAAGTGATACAGCTTTGCAAACAAAATTACGTACTTTTATGCCTCTGCCCTCAAACGCAACTCACCTCCTGCGACCTCTAGACGTTGCATATTTTCTATCAATGCAAAAAGCATGTCAAAACGTACTTAGTGCTTGGAAGGAGAAGGTATGTAATAGTCGATGTTCATCAGTACTGAAGGACGAAGTTCCAGCTCTACTGAAACAATTGATGAACAGTCTACAAGTAAGGTCATCGACAACCTACAACCCGAATTTTGAAAATGTTAGATTCGTCCATTAAGTCGTCACGAATTGTTGAACAGACTCCTTATGCAAGCCATCGAATCTCTGCCTGTCACCAGAGAAATGGTTGGAGTGAGTTTCATTCAAAATCACACTTCAAAAAGACAGGACATAAGATTCAACAAAAAGTATTAGAAAAAAAAGAAGAAAAATGTATGACCCTGCAGGAAAAGCATCTCATTTGAGCCCTCAACTTTGATAGCGAAAATTCACAGAAACCGATCGACAGACCTCCAGTTTTGAGATTTCCACATATATCCTACAGCGATATTGAAACTAAAGGACACGTTTCTAATACAGATGGCGACGAAAGTCCCTGCTCACCTCCACGATGTGTTGAAACTTGAAAAATGAAACATAAAAAAATTAATGAGAAGACTTTTCAAATATCAAGGAGCGATCTTTTCGAAGCAAAAGTGCAAAAGATTGTTCCAAAGAGTTTCTAATTGACTAAGATCGTTTGTTACGGCGATTCGAAAGCAGTTTTGTAGATTGAAAATTTTATAGATTGAATTTGAAAGAGAAAAATTTCTTTTTTTTTTGAAAGTTTTGGATTTCATTTCGACCGAATAAATGGTTTACTAAAGGACCTAGGTGTGATTTTCATTCTTTAGTACAAAATCGCAGGTTAACTATAATTGGATTTTACTGTGTCACCTTGCTTAGTCCATACAATAGACATGAACTTTACACCGTGACTTGGGATGAAAATGTGACATAGAAAAAATTTTCTTCATGGCATCAACGCGAGAGTGAAAAAACTGAAAGATTATTAAAAGTAAGGCCACAGATCGTTACTATCGATGCCAGTCAAATTTTTTTTGTTATATCTCATTCTATTTTGTCATGGTTTAAAAAAAACCTCAAGTTGTGCCACAAAAGTCATCCTAGTTTATGGAGAATAATATAAAAAATTTTGACATACGATAACATAAACATGTTTTGGGAAGGTCCATGTAAGCTCATTACAAATCAAATGTGGAGGGACCGTTGTTAAAAATGGCTATATTTAGAATTGGGCTTCATTTAGAATTTTCTAGTGCGTAGAAACGAAACGCATTCATGCACGTATGCACAAGTCTTAATGATGGTATGGAACACCTTAAATTACGCGCAGCGTCATTATAACTTGCACTGTAATTAGTAGAATTGTACAAACGAATATCATTTCAGGTGTTACACCTGTTGAATGTTAATTTCCCGCATTCGATGAGATATAGAATATCAAATTGCAATTTTTGGAGTTCTCAGAACAAAAGTTTCACTTGTGCGCATTCAATTTAGTCGTATCCAAATATGCAGTGATAAGAACTTCTCCAGGAATAGCTTTTGTTCAAGGCATTCTTCATGACTAAGAAATTAGGAAATTATTCTATGACCTCGAGGTATAATTGGAATCTGGTTATGTAAGCAAGTCAAGTAATAGCTCATCTGTGACATTTCAATCTACAAAATTAGAATTTGGATGTTACTAGTGCTGAATCTATTTCCTCATTGCAGAGTTCATCTTCGAGATACTTCGTCAGACTTTAGTATGTCAACCAGAAATCATATGCAGTCTTACCTAACACATAATGCCACACTTCTTGCGGTGAACAGTCATAAGTTCATTGGCGAATGCATAGGATCCACTTTGAATGAATGCCAAATAATTTTTTTTTGCTCAACATTTTCGAATGCTTCAAGTGCTTTTTCTTCCAGCCTTGACCACCGAATGAATTTCGTTCATGTAGTTCAAGTACCTCGATCTCGGCAGCAATGAATTTGGCATACCTAGTAATAGTCTTTAGCTTTGCGGCCTATTCACTCTTCACTGCCTTAGGAAATCGAACGATTTCGGAAAAAGTGCATTGCGCCGGAAAATCACCTTCACCTTCATTCGGTGGATAACTCATTGATGACCTTGCCTAATCATGGAGCTTTGGATGGATTATTAAATCCATCAACGGGTTCTTAAGATTAGCAAAACAGAAGCAAAAAAGATGCCGATGTTCGCTCGCCGTCTTGAGCAGCTCCAGCTACCTCAGCAGAAAAGCGGTCAATGATTTTCAATAAGAAAAGCGCCAACGAGCGAGAGTATTATATGCAGTATCTGTGGCATTAAATTTTACAGTGATTTGTTTTTGGCGTTGCGCAATACGTCCCGAAAAAGTACTCTTAGTATGTGATTAGTATGACCAGATTCATGTAAACGCTGGTAATACTAAAATTATTTAACGTCTTAACGAATGGCTGAAGCATACATTTTAACTGTTTGTTTGTATCGAAATGTAATGGTTGTGCACTTTACATTGGAAGCCTTGATCTCGTAACGATTCGAAACTGGTAAATCGTCAAGGCTGGGTCTTCGGTCAGAAGGAAGTTGACTGGTTCCACTCGAGTACGACGTCAACTAAGCAAGTTTTCTGAATAGGACTCCCAACCCGCCTTCTCATCTTTGATAACGTTTGGTTTGCAAATTTTATCTATGTCTGATTGTTGTCCTTATTACAGTCTTTAGAGAGATTGAGGCGCGCTGCACTTCTTCACGCTGAAATCTGCTCAAGGCTAAAGTCAACGCTGGTTAATACCAGTGTTAATCGTTGGCATACAAGATGTCCCAACAATTAAAAATCAATATATCCGATATTACAAAATGTTGTGCATGGAGCATATAATGAAAGATTGTAAGATTCAAGGGTAACATTAGTTGTAAAATTGATGTAGGCGAGTGTTATGTGTATTTTGCGGTCATTGAAACGATTTATTCATGATGGTTGTAATGGAAAGATGGCTATAAAAATATTGATTGCCGGATTATGTTGTCAATAGAATGGTCTTTGTACATTAATTTGAATTTCAGATTTGAAAACATAGACGAATTCAATATTTAGTGCATGTTAAATTAATAATTCAAAAATTTTACGACTTTACATTGATATGTGAGATCAAGTGATTAGCGAATGAGGTTATCTACGCATTCATTATTACACAGGTCTATAACACGGTTTCCTCTTCCTTTTCGAGTTTTGCATGTTGTTTAGATATAAGACCTTGAGCAACATTGTTTTCATATTGATTTGGTTCAACCTGTCAACAATGTCCTTCAATTCTTTTTCCTGATGGCCAAGGTTTTTCTAGCACGGATTAGGAGCTGCTTTCGAGATCAGAAAGATTTTAACGCTTTTTTAACGCTTTGAATATGCAAATAATTTGAGCGAGAGAAATATTTCACTAGGAAATGATTTCTCGGAAATAGTCAATAGATTTTGAATATTCTCGTCGATCAAACCTCTATGCTTAATGGTATCTCATAGAGTCTATAAACTAGGCCACGTTTATTTGACATACTTTTGATAAGACACACCAGCACTGTAGGAGTTATATACTTCCATGATACTTTTATGATGAATTTTAAGAAACAAAAATATGTCCCTAGGTTTGCAGGGTTCCTTAACGCGGTTAAGAAACTAATCATGGGTTAATCAGCAAGGAAACACATAGTACTAGATCGCATAAACGGCAAAATTCGTCGAGGAAATGAGATCCAGAAAAATGAGGAGTTTCCCCATGGACGAGCAACAAACTAGGCTCAAGGAATCAATAAAGAAGGCAACGAAAATAGTAGACCCCAAAATTAGCCTCATATTAACAACAATGTACCCTTCGGTTCCACAACTGATCGCGCCACCAAAGCCACACAATCCAAACACTCCCATTAGGCCCATAGTTAATCGCAGATCGACACCAGGGTAAAAACTGGCCAGACACACAAACAGTACAAAGAAACAACCTCGGACTCCCTAAACAATTTCGTGATTTCTAACACTCTAGAGCTCATTGACAAATTAAACAGCATCAAGTCAACGAAACGCACTTAACCGGTACAATTTGTTGTAAAAGATTTATATCCATCAATCCCAATAATAGCAACAATGGATATACAACAAGAAGCATTACTTAACAATAAGAAGGATAACGACTTTTTCCACACAGGTCACAAACATCCTCCAAAACAATATTACAACAAACTGACTTCCGGTGCAACGAAGAAATGAGCAGTAGAAATGACCAGCAAACATAAGCAGTCCAACAATAGCGATCCTCATGGAAGTCTTAATACAAAACCTAGAATAAAAGTTCATGAAAGAATATTATACAAGATATGTGCAACAGATGAGATGTATAACTACGAAACATAATGAAGAACAAATCCTGGAACACCTCAGCAAACAAGAAGAAAATGTAGAATTTTCAATGGTGACAGAAAAGGAAGGACGAAGGGACTACCTTGACAAAGCAGTATTGAACAACAAAAATTTAACAAACATTCAAGTATGAGATACTCGTGAAATCTCTTGGCATGTCAAAACTACTTCCTGAGAGAACATGCAAAGAGAGCATCCAACCAGAGTCCACGAAATCCTGGAGCTTATCTGTTCGTTTTGAAACCCTTCGTTGAAGTCCTGTCAACCAAAAAAAAGCCAGGTACTAAACCGGCAGTGTCTCCCTCATGAACGTTTGCGTCATCAAATCCATCCCATTTTTTTGTAACCAGTGGTGTAACATTATCTTCAAAGCCGATCCAAATCGACTCATCCCACTGCAAAGGCTTCAGTAGATCGATTTGGAATTCCAAAGACCCGTTGATTGTACCTGGTGTATCTTTCATTCTTTCTGACCTCCTTTCAGCTTATAGCGCATGCCCTGGATCTTCAAATGATTCTTCGAGATGTGGATCACATATGCTAGAACCCAACCAGAGGAGTCGAACGCAGTTCTGTTTTGAAGGGTGTTCTGCAAAACTATGTATTGTCTGGCTCGAAGCTGTGTCTGAACCCATTAGGTGACCCTTTCTAGTATTGTTCTGGTGATAGATAACCAACCGCGTGTGTCACGTCCGTAAGTGTTCTATGAGTTGTTCCAGCCCATTGTTATCTCTACCTACTCTACACAATCTGTCGAACGTTGAAAATGACTCAAAGTTCCTCTTACCCTTGCCAATTAAAAGGATTGTCCTTTTGGCGCTCCAAAAAACTTTTCCCACAGTCAGGTCGTTAATGCACAGTCACGTCTTGTATGCTAAACAGTTCAAGGCAAAGTGATTGACCAACAATTAGGCGCTGCTTGGTCCCCGTGCCTTCTTTGCCTTGATGAATAGAGGTTATGATAGATAGATGCTGGGGGAGATTAACAACACGGGGATGTGTTGGGAAAACCGCCTGTACTACCTCAATTATTTCTTCGACTTCAAGTATAAAAATGTCTGCAGGGTATCAAGTTTTCAAATAATTGGTGAAAATGGAATTTATCACAGCGTGTGATGGACGTTTCCAATTCAGCCTAGGAGCTCACTGGATGCTTGTCGTGCTGACTACTATGCCTGCAACAAATCGCAATATTTTACATGGCCGTCTCCATCATGTCTAGAGATCTCCGCGCATTGGTGATACTTTATTCGATAGCGGAAAGTTGATCTTAAATACCCTGAACAACAACCATCAATGATCTTAAGTGAAAGTGATGACTACTAACTACCTTAATAGTCCTGCGAACGCCGAAGTCGATTTCACATCCCCTGCAAGTCGTATTCAAGTCTAGTTTTGGCACTATCTCTAGGGTTGGTACTCCCTTTGAATATCTTCCTAGTATGTCTTATACGTTTTCTACAATCACGCAACACTGACAGGAGAGAATTTTAGTGCTAACAAAATTCAACTTTTGGCTTCTAATAAGCATAAATTAGAATTTCTTGGTTACAGAAGTGATGTGATTAGAATTACAAGCTGCTGTACTTAGCCCCGCAAAGCGCAACTTTTTAATCATTTCTAATAAATGATTTGAAGAAGGGCAAAGGAAACAAAAGAACCGATCAACAATTAGTAACACATGTCCTTCTGCAGTTGTTTCTTGTGTGGTTTGACGAATTATATGCCAACAATTGTAGCTAAAAAATCATCTTCAAAATCATTTGGAATAAGCTTATGCTTGCATTCATGCAAACCTGGAAATGCGATAGACAGCCTGGAGAAAAGTTCACTCCTTGCCTTGTTAGATATGTTAGATATAGTTAGATATGATGCCCCATAGCTTTCAGCTACGGGGCATCGTGCCAATAGTTAAGGCCATGGACATGTAATTAACATTGGTAAACCTAACTTCTTTTTGGTTTTGATTCGTTTCTACTGGGCCGGAAATGCCTTGGACTTTAAGTTCACAAATTTTTTTTCCTGCATATCTCATGTGCCTAGGATGGATAGCATTTGAACGAAAGCCATTTCATTAATTAAATTAACTTGATAATGCCTTAACAACACACCAAATGCCTAACTTAACCCAAAAAAACAATATGATCAATAACTTTGATCGATTCAATTCTCATACTGTATTCAGGCAATATTGTTTCGGCATTTTAATTAACCTTCGACTAATTTTTGTTTTTGATTAACTTAAACTGGCATCGTTTAGCGATTTTCTTAGGAGCCTATTCTAGCTCAATGCATACATATATGTTGATTTGCGGTATATTGGAATAAAAGAAAGACTTCCGTGCAATCCGGCGCCACTTCTTTCACTGTCGCACTTTAGAATAATAATTATGTAATTAGGAAACAATATCAAGGCAAAACTACCAAATTTTCGCCCTCCTTTCTCTCGGTCGTCTTTGCCCGCTTTTCTATACAAGTATGCCATAGATATACAACTTACTCCCGCTTGCTTATTTTTGCAGAAATGCGTCAAAACATAGTATCGGAGTACAGATTATCTCTGTATTCAAGTCCAGATTCACTCATGTATTCAAGTCCAGAATTTTCCGTTGAAGTTTTCAGTGGGAACATCCTTACACCTGTGAGTGACCTAAAAAATTATATTCCTGATGCAGTTGGGCAAAGTATCAAAGTACTTTCTTAGACGTAAAAGCATGTTTAAAGATGATTTCTCGAATTATGTCCAATCTGGATCATTTCGTGAAAATTTGATTAAAATAACGGAAAAGTGTGACCTAATATTATCCGCTTACTCTCAGAATCGAAAACCACGTAATACTCCCGCCCGGTGTAGTATAGTCAAGCAAGTCATCGTTCGGGAAGCGAAGGCTTGTAAATATTTCGACATTTTGATGAAATTGTCGCTCTTAAAAATTCGCGATAATCCACCTCATTTGAAAGGACATTTTTTGTTTTCCGAACGGACTTCCGTCGTTCCCTATCTTTTTTTTTCTATGGTTCACATACGCGTGTCGGCAGTGTGCCATCTTCGGGTCATGGTTACGTCCTGAATTTGTGTTTTTGTGTGCTTTTTTTTGTGTTTCAGTTAGTTAAGTTTGTTTTTTATTCGGTTATGTTACGATAACCAATACCTTATCCTGAAATCTCATACGTGGATGAAAAGGCATAATGGTGGATAAAATGATTTCTCGAAGCTAACACAGTCCTGGTTCCTGCCATTTAAATTTAAATCGCTAATCATTTGTTTATTTTTTTCAAATAACGATCCTGGCAGGTACCAGACTACCTGAGAATTAAAAGTAATTTGCTTTAAGGATTTTGATTATATCAAAATACTCAATTCTAACTATACGGAAGTTGCATGACTTATGAAATCATAGAGCGGTTCTATTTATCAAGGTTGTAATAGAGGGTGTTTTTTCAAGGTCTGGAACTTTGGAATGTGATAAAACACGCATGCATTCCATTGATTGTTATGAAATTGAAATAATCGGAAAGATAATTCTCAACCTTATTTATTTAAAACTGATCTCGTGCATGTGAGCGCTTTGACTGGTGCTAAGGAAGTCCAAACGAGAGGTCCAATTTTCAACCACTTCAACAAATACTCAGGGCTATATCTCGTCAATAACACAATGGTCAAGCGTCTCGGGCTTTTGACGTGTCCTCACAAGAAATAGTACATTATTGTGACATCACTAGACCTTGCAGACCTATTCACAGGTCCAAACCAAGAAATAATGCAGTCATCAAATATAATACATATGGACCAATGATTCCACAGGACCACGAACCACACGAAACAGCGACTTTCTTCGGATATAACGGTATTTGGACAACCGCCTGTGCTTGTTCATCACTGCAAATGTGGCAGCTTATTTTATTGACGTAGCCATGCAGTCAAGAATGAGACAAATTGGTCAAAAAAAATTTCTTATGAAATTCGGGATCAGCAGCAATTTGCCGAATGCACTCACTTGGGTCTTATCGATATGACGCTCTACAGCTGCTATGGTTGCTTTACGAAGCACTTTACGACGTCTGGGTGAATGCATTTTACCAGTGAGAGTCAACGTCGTGCAGAAACGATGCATGGTTAGTTGAATAAATTGTTCTGATGGAAGATCATGTCGGCCATAAAATTTATGGAGTGCGCTATGATTTTCTCGAATAGAACGGTTTTTTGAAATAAATTTGCTTTATTTGCAGACGTTGATTGGGCGTCGACGTGTTCGTGAGGAAATGGCAAACGAAACTAACCATAAAACGCATAACAGTCGTAACTCCGTATGAAGCAATCAAAAGTGTTGCCAATTTAAAGTTCTAAACCCTTAAAAACACCTTAAGATTATTAATAATTGCCTGATGTCAGTGACATGTTATGAATTTTTTTATTAGAAATTACGTTTGTAAATTCGTTTTAGCTTTTTGCCAATATTCTGTCCTTTTCTACATATTCACTGAAAGATATGTATTTTCAATTTATATTTTGGATATTTCTTTCTACCCATTTGAACACTTGAGGAGGTGTCGTTAGTTATTCGAAACATGGCTTTTGCAAACAAGCTCCTGTTAACAGTCGTTTCTGCATTCCACCCAGTCCATTGAAAGCATACTCTTGATAACAATTTTTAATTATATAATTTATTTCCATTGCAATGATGCCCCTCCTTACTGACATTACTCGATAAAGGCTATTGTACAAATTACATCTGGGTTAAAGAGCAAATAAAGGGGCAACAAAAGGTGATTTTCGAGAATTTTTCGAAAGCAAACTTTTGCATTGAATGTCTTAATGTTTCAGGGATATATTTATGGATACATAATGAATAAATAATGAGATGTTTGGACCGAAAAATAAGAAACTTTGCGAATTATTCACAATCTCTCAAGGCTCTACCAAACAAGGAGCATTTACCACTGCAGTGATGGCTATGTTCACAGTGAATAAAATAAAAAAAATTGTTAAGTTTATCAATTAGAAAATTAAATACTTTGTAAATACGTGTACCGTAAAACTCGGTCGAAAATAAATGAAACTCAACAAAATATTGGAATTATAAAAAAAAATCGAATTTCGCACGAGAATTTGCTGATTTTTAACGTTCCAAAAATGTATTTTTTATTGGCTTGGAAAGCTGGTGGTTCATGATATGATATCGGCATAACTGCAGCGAATTTTAAAAATGTACTTTCTAGAAACAACGTTTCAGCAATTGATTTCATGGTTATGGAACGAGAAATATCATCCTTACTGCTAATTTGTGATTGCAGGTTCATATTACATACCTTCCCCTATTTTACCCAGTAAAATTTTAGACACCTGGGGAGCTGCTTGAGCCTTTTTCAATGCAGCCTGCTGAAGATGATTTGATTCAAAAACTATTCGAGATATGCACTTGAATTTGCAATATGTTATATTTAAGGGTGTAGATTCGTTGAAAGTTCAATTTGTTCACAATGGTGGTGTCCTTTCGGACCGCTAGCATGTGATAACGAAAAGTAAACGGAAATATCTCAGCGGGATCTCGTTTTCTGCTCTTTTCTATTGTGCACAACAGTGCACCTTAAAATACTTCTGCAGTTCTTTTCATACTTCATCTTACGGAAATCAGAAGGATTAAAATTTTTCATCCCTGGCGCCGATTTACGCTGTCTTTAACTTTTGTCCCTGTTAATTTTCCGAACCCGAAAGCGATGGAAAAACCTCAGATTTTAAAGTTAACGCAATTCAACCAATTTGTAAGACACTTTGAATCAGCTTATTGTAAACATATAAAAAATTGTCCATTCTTTTCGAGTTGAAACGTTTTTCACCTATATTGGACAGTCATTCAAGGACTTTAGGGGTAATTTCCATAAATTATTATATGTTTTACTGATATCTGCTTTTTTCTCTACATTTAAGTCGTCATAAAGTAAAGTTAGCTGATGTTCTTCACTGTTAAAGTCCTCGCACAGATTAGACGACATCCCCCCCACAGCTTTTTGATGATCAAAAGGATCAGATATTGTCTTTTAAACTCAAGCTGGGGATTCGATTAACATCTTGCTGAAGAGCCTTGAAATATCAAAGATTTCTTTTAAAAATATTGCAATCATGCATTACATTGAGTCAATATTCCCTTCTTTCGCCACTTTTTGTTAATTGCCCAGGGAAAAAATGCAAACTAGTAGATGAGAAAGGAAATGTACGCTTGTTAATATGTGATATACATATAAACCTTATTACTCCTTTTAATTTTATGTTTTTTTATTTACCTTGCGGAATCGATTTTCGACCGTGATCGTTCGGTCTTCATCGCTGATTTATTTCTAGCACAAAAAAATTTTATGAAGATGGAAGCAATAACAAATACTTATTACTCCTTTTTGATTAGACTGTAGGTTCTTAGGAAACGAGGATTGGTCTTAAAATTTGCTTCATTGCCACATAAACAACTAAGGCATAAGTCCAAAGAAATTATCGCATTTTACCGCGCTGTAACGCTCCACTCGTGCCTATACACACATAGCCATAAGTATTACGTCTACCGAAAAGCTCTTTCCGATAGTGTCACTTAAGTTTCAACCCATATGCACATGGTGGTTTGACACATAATTACACACATGCACACTCCTAACAAATGAACCAAAAATGTCTCATGTCATTACTAAGTGAGACGCAATCGTGAAAACATGGGTACCGATAAAATTCATTCACGCCGATGTATTTCGTACGAATTCTAACAAGGAAGAAATGCTACATGAGCAGGTCGAAATTAAGTGAAAGTTTTTGATGCAAATGCAGTTTGTGATAAAACGTGCAGAAGATGGTTTGAAAAATTTGAAGCAAATGATTTCAACCTTAGTGACGAGATACGTGCAGGACGGCCATCTTTGACCAATGACGACATTATCAAGACTATGATAGAGCAAGATCCTGTTTGCAACATCGGAGGTTGCAGGGATGATGTTTAACTCAACAGAACATATTCGGAAGCTAAGATTTGTGTGTGAACATTCTAGATGGGTGCCTCATCAGTAAAGTGAGAAAAATTTGAATGATCGAGTCATCATATGCATATATCTCTGCTTGGTCGGCAGAAAAACGAACTTTTCTTGGACCGGATGATAACTGACGATGAAAAATGGATTACATACGAAAACGACGTGAGGAGGGAGCATACTGGGAGCCCCGACAGCCTCCTTCCTCCACTTCTAAGCCGAGCTTTCAACATATACGAGCTTTCAATACATACGAGCTTTCACTACATTACGAGCTTTTGAAAACGAATCAAAAGCTAATTTTGGAGAGTTACTGTAAGCAAATGGATGAATTAGTAAAGTAATAAGAGAGAAAAGGCCGGCGATGATCAATAGGAAGCATGTTATACTGCATCATGGTAATTCCAGACCACATGCTACTTTGGCCACTCGTCGGAAAACCGCAGAGCTAGGTGGGGAAATTCTGTAACGTTCACCATACTCCCAGTCTTCGCACACTGCGATTATCACTTGTTTCTCTCTTTGTAGAACTTTTTACACAAAAAAAAAATACAAAACTGAAGCCGATGTCAACCAAGCACGAGTTGAGTACTCCACCTCTGAACATAAAAGATTTTTTAAAGGTGGCATTGACAAGTTGAAATCACGCCGGCAAGAGGTCATAAAAAACGATGGGAAATACACTCTACAATCAATAGAAAACTTTGGTTTTCTGTTTCAAAAGTTTTCTAATTTGTAAATGGAAAAATCTTTCCGTTAGACCTAATATTTTCACGATAAGTATTTTGTATTTAAGTATTTTGAGCATGTGTGTATAGGTGTGGCAAACATTTTGTCGGGGAGTATCGTGATTTCTACGGCCGTGGTTAAAACATGTCGTGAAAAAATAACATTATTTTAGGGATTTCCTCTTGGTTTAGCGTAAAGAGTGACTGTGGCACGCACATGACGCCTGTGCCAAACATTTCCACGAAAAAAACGGAGTGTTTAGTAATAAACTTAACGAATAACAAGGGCGTGAAGAGAATGTCTAGTGTTTAATTTATGTTTCTCTCGAACTCAGTGGCGAAACGTCAAAATGACCAGGAAATGTATGTTGCTGCTGTCGAGAAAAGCACCGTGATTTCCATAAGCCGATTGCAAGCCCGGTTGAAAAGAAACAAGGGAGTATTCGAGTAGGTTGCTTAGTAGTATACGTTTTCGATTACGAGCTGTGAATGATGGACATTTTATGGGCGTTCTCATTTTGTTCGTGGTACAACATGAGTAGGCCACTGTTACCATTGAAGGTAGGGGCTATCAGGCCTTATAAGATGTTAGGGCCCGATCTTTGTCAAGAACGGCATTGTCACTTGCAACGCACATATTATGGCGCTGAGTGAAGCAATTTTCTTCTATGTATTTAAAAATAAAAATCGTGAAGTAATCAGTCTTTAGGGAAAACAAACTTTAGGATGCAGTCTGAAAATGCCATTTAAAAATTTGATTGGTTTGTACAATTAGAAATTTCAATTTATATGATAGATAAGCTTCGAAAAATTCTTTATAATTCTCCCTTTTCATGCATGCATGCATGTGAATTAAGGATGTCTTTCGTAAGATATTTAAATAAAAAATCGCGAGTTGGCTTTGTTAGTATTCTACGACAAAGATATTCTTTGAATTATTTTTAACTGAGAAGTCTCATTGGATATAAGTGCTGGAATCCAGATTTCCGATTAAAATGAGGCGTATATAATTTATAAAATTTTAAACAATAACAAAACGATAACTTACTTTGGTAAAATTTTATACCTGAGGTGCGAAAAATTTCATCGAATTTTCTTGATGAATTCGATGAAGTTTTGGAAAGAAAAAAAAAGTCGTAGAATAGTGAGTCAGTTTTTTTCTTTATTTTGATCGAAATCGAATGTCGCAATCAGACATTAAATCTCAAGGAAATCGACGAAGGGCAGTTCCAACCGCTTGGTAGAATTTCCATGAATGAATGACTTGGTCAGTAACTCATTACAGTAACTATCTCAACATTAATCAAATTGGCATTCATCAGACTTTAATAGATTCTCATATGTTACAAATCGTCGACGGTTTGATAGCAAATATTATTCCGCAGAAATTTCGCTTACATTAACATCAAATATTATTTTTCTTTCGGAAATTTCCACTTGTTAATAGTCGTTTTATTGTATTAAAGAGTGTTAATTAATTAATTCGTCCAATGTCGAGGGCAATGGTTGATGATGCCTATTGCAAATGGAAACGTAAACATGCGTATGTTACGCTGCTGGATCGAAATAATTTTTTTTGCACTCAATTTTATCTGCAAGGGTATCTAACCGAGTCGAAGATTTTAAATTCAAATCATAACTTGTTCCTTTTCAGTTCAAGACCTTTTATATTGTTTTCAAATTTGAGTTTCTTTCGCGCAATCTATCATTGATATCAAAGCATATTAACTAAGATACGGATGTATGTAAGTCTTGTAGGTTGATACATCACAGTTTCAAGAATTTGGTTTGTTCTCGAGAAAACTTTCAAAAAATATTTGTTTTCCAATGATAATAAATTCTTTTTTGTGGCAATTGGAAGTGAAACGGCCAGAAGTTAAGTTCTTCATTGCAACCAATACACGCATCAATCAACCATTTATAGTCAAACTGCATCTTGTAGCTACAAATCATGTTTCAAATTATATCTTAATCGATGTTAACCTGGTTTGGTCTTTGGTCAACAACCAAGTAAATTTTTTGGTGCGTATGAGCAAGTTTTTTCTGTAGATTCCACAGAGTAATTTATTGGTCTTGTTACTCGCTATTCTGAATCTGTGCAGCAATAGATATAAATTCATTCACCGAAAATCGCATTTAAACCAAGTTTCAATCAATTTATTCTAAATTTATCTAAACTTTAGTATTTTATATCAATTTTCTCTAGTATGTAGTGTAATTTATGTCATATTCAACTTTATTTCGCCTTAAGCGAGGTAGCAGTTTGTCTACAGAAAGCTGAATGTTATAATGACTCCGTATCAATTTTTTCTCAGCGGATGTTTAGTTGTCTAAATACTGAATAATAATAATTTTTTTTTCATGATAAAAATAATAATAATAATAATTTTAATAATAATAATACTGATAGTAATGATAATAATTATTTTTTTCGGCGGGGAGGTGAAGGCTATTTACGCCATGAGTGTCGAACTCCCGCGACCGGACTACCGACTAAACACCTCCACTGTCACACCGAGAACCTAGCCTGGAACTGTTTGTCACATTACTTCGGATTAGGTCTCATTAATCATCGCTGAGCGGCGCCTTCAGGTTAGGGAAATCCCTTTTTCTGCACGGATGGATAGGAAGGAAGAGGATTGCTGTCAGAGAGATCCCCCCTTTGACTTTCCCATCTTATACAGGTAAGACTGGAAACACCCGTGCCCACTGAGTAGTTGCGTCAGGTAAAAGTCGGTCTCACAATGCATTCTGTAGAACCACGGCCCCAACTCACTAATAAGGCGTGCGGTACACCTGCCTCGCGTTTCGTTTTCCCTTATTTCCTGCAACAAGGTTTGGGTCCTTCTCCATTCCTCTTGGCTGACGGTTTCTCTCGCCGACTCCCCCCTACGTAAGTATACACGTTTCCGTTCGTCTGCAAGTAACTTAATATGGACCACCCTCGAGATTACCAGCACTGCAGGTTCAGAGATATGCAGCCGCTATCCGGAAAGCTCCTTGCCTCTGCACCTGTGCCAGGCACCCTCGGTGCGACTCTTTACTAAGAGCGTCAGCCCAGACTTCGGAGCCATACAAGAGCACTGACTCGATTGCTCTCATCAGTAGACGTCTTTTGCGCGAGATCGGTCCCCGCGGGTTGGCCATAAGGCGACTGAGAACAAATACTCCCGCAGAAGCCTTACGCTCGAACCTGCTCGAGGAAGCTCATCTTTGAGTCAATCATCAAGCCAAGGTATATGATTGATTCTTTCGACTCGATGATCTTTTCTCCTACCCAAATGGAAATAACATGAGGGATCCGCTTCTTTGTCAGGACGACGACCTCTGTCTTTTCCAGCTCTAGGCTAAGCCCACGGTCTATCATCCACTCGCTGACTCGTCACTCAAGCGTTGAAAATGGTGAGCAGCTTATCAGGGCAAAGTTGATGTGCAAGCTGTATCACTTCCGCTGGTATACCGTCTGGCCCTGTGCTCTTTTTCGGTTGTAAAGCTTTCACCGCATCATCCAGCTCGATAGCGCTAAAAAATCGACATTCTCCAGGACATTCAACATCCGCATTATCGGGACAAACAGGATGCATAGGGAAAAGCGCTCGAACAATCTCGTCCATATTTTCCACTTCAAGGACACAGGGCCGCTTTGCAGCTCCTAGTTTCCGCATGACAAGTTTGTAAGCCAGCCCCTACGGGACCGTATTGATGTCCTCAATGAGGTTTTGCCAGCAGCGAGCCTTGCTTTCGTTAATCAAACTACGGAGGAGTTTTCTAGCCGACCTGTATACCAGCGTTCGGGAATGTGACTCGTCTCGATTTCTTGAGCGTTGGGCTTCGTGGCGGAGTCTGTGACATTCTCTGCGCTTTTCAGCGATTTCTACCGACCACCAGTGCACAGCAGGCTTATCGTGTCGAGGCCGTCCCTTGGGCGCCTCATGGTGGAGTTCACCATGTGTTCAGCTGAGACTCCGCCCGTCGCCGTCATAGTTTCACCGTTCATAAGAACTGTGGCGACGTCTATTTTAGAAATATTTCAACCTTCAACCAACACAACCCAAAATATTCAGTTGAAGGTTGGGTTGCTACGCGTCGAGTAGCACACTCGCCAATTTTGAAAGCAATGTACTGATGTTCGCTCGCCGAGGAGTCCTCCAGTACCCTCCATCTGTGTATCCTAGGCACTAAGGACTATGAAGCAAATGTCACATCTGGAATAGTTCCCAAGCAGCCTCCACGTCGAAAAGTTGGTGTGTTCGTAACGTTCATGATGACAAGTTCCCTCCTAGCCGCCATTTCTAGGATTCTTTTTCATCTTGGGTCTGGGTGAGGCATTCCCCATTCGATCGCCTTGGCATTAAAGTCACCGCCAACAAGGCCTTCCTTCGAGACAGCTTCCTCCAGTTCATCGAGCCTGCTCTGAAAACATGAAATTGACTCATTCGGCGTGAAAAAGACGCTTAATAATAATAATAATAATAATAATAATAACAATAAGAATAATAATAATAAGAAAAAAAATAACAAAAATAATAAGAATAGGAAAAATAAGAAAATATTAAGAAAAATAATAATAATGATAGCCAAAATCAGCGCTTAGCTCCCACTCTTAACCCTTGACTTTTTTAATAACTGGCCTATCTTGTTGTCCTGCAGATGCCAAAGATATCCCTCAGCTCTTTCTTCATTAAGTGTTCCATTTCTGCATCTATAATACGCTTCAGTCACATGAAGGGTTTGTTGGTTAGGTTCAGACATTGTCTAAGGAAGTGCTTGGTCCAATTTGGAAACTAGACAAAAGATGCACGAAAAATGAGCTCGGAATTATATTCGACCATAAAAGGTGAGAAGTGAGAAGAAAAATCCGGAACTTTTTTTCTTTTTCAAAATATTCTCCTGCCACTCCAAGACATTTTGGAGATCTTTCAATTAGCTTATGAATGCCTGCATATAAAAATATTTTGTCTTTGTCCGAAAAATGACCCGAAACTGCGTCCTTCACTTCTAAGTCGCTTGAAAACTTCTTCTCAAAAAGTTCTTTTCTAAGCTGTGGAAACGGGTAATAACCACTGGGAGCCATGTCAGAACTGTAGAGCCGTTGATCCAAACTATCAAGGCCCATCTTGGCAGTCATCACAACAGGGCACTCAGGAGCGCGGTCGTGAAAAAGGAGGATGCATTTGATCGAGTTTCTTCTTTTTTCTGTGATACTTTCTCTCGACCTCTCTATGATTGAAGCATATTCTTCTCCGATTATAAAGACGCTTTTATCTTTGTATTCTGTCAACACGCTCCGTTCTGAGTCCGAAAAGACTGTCGCCATAATTTTACCAGCTGACTGTGAAACTTTAGACTTCCTGTGTGGAGATGTGCCCTATTTGGTGTCACTGCATAGGGTCCTGTTTGACCTAAGGTCCATAATGATGAAACCGAGATTGAAAAGTCCATCCTGGTCTTCACTACAGAGGTCCGAAAATGCGCGGGAACACTGTACGCGATGTTGTTTCTGAGGAAGCGTGAGCATTCTCGGCACACGTCTAGCGCTGCCCAATGCAAATTTTGCTTTCCCAGTGCGCGCCGAATGGAGTAAGTCTTGTACCGTCCGTTCCGGTTCTTGGTTGTTACCATTAAATAAATAGTCTGATTGCTTCTGCCGCTGAAACCATTTAGAATTCATGACTTTCAGTTACTTTTTGACAATAGGCTGGTTCGGTTAAAGCAAAGTTGAATACCCAGTAAGAGTAGTTAACCGTAGGTCGTAACTTATCTGGGCGGTTCAAATGTCAATTCACTTGGCGTCCCACTGCAAAGATACAGGTATGGCGTAAATATTAAAAAGTGCTCACACTTATAATTAGGCATGAATACTCCATGTGAATGAAGAGAGCTTTGCAAAATAGAGAGCTTTCAAATCAAAGGGCGTAGGCCAGTAAAAGTATAAGTTAAAATTAAACGAATGTTAATGTGTATTCTTCCGCAATTTCGTGTTTATGTCCTCAAAAATCTATCTCTATATAATCGATGTCCATCAAAAGTCTTTAACTTGAAAATACTTAAGCATCTGGAAGATTGAATATGAATATCGTTTGATTGGCAGTTCGTTCGCAGTGTTAGCGCTTGTTATGGGTTGGGCTATAATTAGTGTTGAGTCTCCACATGTGCTCTCGACGTGATGCTCTCTCGAGTCCCCTAGGGCCAGAAGCTTTTCCGCCGTTCTATTTAGTTGTTGGAGCATGTGTGGCCTAAGATACTCATCGCTATCGAAGTCGTCGCACGTATCAGGGTGTGTAGTTTCTTTCTATTACTCCGAGGAATAATATTGAAAACAGTCTGTTTTGTTCATTTGCCGAATTTTTGAATTTTATGATTGAAAAGCATCAATTGACGGAATAATGTATCTCGTCCAAATATTGCGACCGAACTCACAACGCCCAAATAATTTGAAGTTTCTCTATCTTTTATTTCCGATTTTTTCAGAAGTTCGACTGGAGTAACGAGAATCATGCGAAAATATGAAAAATATTGTTAGCTGATGGATGATAAGGAGGATCTAGTGACGGTAGATGATTTTGGCGAAGAGACCACTATTATTTGTGCAGAATATGAGGCAGACAAAATAGCGGAATGAAGAGAGATTGGTTTCTGAAGAGAAATTGCTGAATGCACTGAGAAGATTTAAGGTGATCAAATCGGTGAAAAATCCACAGTTGATCGTTAAAAGTAGAAGAACTGAAAATTTTTTAACCCCTTTAGCAAAAGTTAAGGTAGCTGCTTGACAGGTTTATGCTAAACATTTATAGAAAAACTTGATATTGAATAAAGTGGTCTTGTGATGAGTTCTGACTCTTGAAGTTCCTAGTTCATTGTCTTTGCCGTAAGAAACTCTCTACTCGACCACAAGCCAAACAGTGCAACTGACTAGCTCTTATAGATGACATTTTAAATCATCTTTGAAAAATTGTCGAAAAAACCATCCTGGTGGTGAAAATGTTTAAAGGAAAAACTGTTGACGAAATGCTCCCAGATTTTAAAGGCCAACACAAAAGCTTAGGTTTGCAGAGCAGAAGAAAGACAGCCTTAAAAAGTTGTAGTTCTCTTAAGTCTTCAGCGTTCGTTTGACAAGGCTCGTCTTATATGCGGCGTTAGAGGAAAATCATCCTTCTTCGCTCAAGAAGAGACGACATTGTATGACTTCAATGTTTGAAACTTGCTTACAGTTGAAACTCACAAAATTGAAATGCCTTCATTTAAAGCTCTAATCTATCACATCCATGCTAACAAAATCCACGACTAGTTGCTTTCCTAAAGATTTCAAGGTTACTATGTGTTTTTTTTCAACGCTAGTTTGGAAAATTGAGGTATATTCTTCATAGATGAAGGGTTACCAAATTACGGAGTATGGGATTTGGATTCCACACTGAACATGCAATTGATCTGATACAACGAGTCATTGAAAACACTTAGTTAGATGAAACAATGAAAAAATAGTTTAAGGCAAAAGTAAATAGAACCCAAAAATCATCTTCAAAGTCATTAGTGCATGGTTCTCATGCATGGGTAAACTTTTTCAAAATGCTAAAAAAGGAGAAGCTAATTCATCGCCATTGAATAAGGCAACCAACTTCAAATTTTTTTTGCTCGACAAAGCTCTGAAACGTGTAATTTATAACCACCTTTCATCGATTACTGAGGACAATAAAGGACTCTCAACGGAGGACAATGGAGAACGCTGTCAAGGTTGTAATGGATCTGGTCAAACCCACAAATACTGACCCGAGGTATATAAAACGCAAAATGATGCGCACGACTTACATTTTTTGTTACGAATGCCTTTCACTCGACTAATCAGGATCAAACAAGAGAAAATGAAACGGCTTGGAGTTGTACCAGGGCGTAACAAGTGCTTATTTCTCAATCTGTTAGTTCGTTTAAATTATCTGCGTCACCACTTGCGACTATAGCCAAGGCGAAGAAGGAGGAGAAGCAAAAACTTTATTCAAAAGGGGTGGTGAGCCTAAACTATGCCCATATAACAATCTCAGCAGAAGTAGCATGCGTGATAACATGCTCAACAGGTAGATGAATATTTGAACGTTTCGTACCATTCTTTAAGCGGCTTTTACATAACGATCCTTAATGGAAGAAATTTACACGATAAGGTGTCTTATGTAGATGGGCGGAAAAAGTTCCTAATTGGTCACAAAGTACACTAGAAATATTTTCTTGGTTTGGCTTGGGCATACATCTTGATTGTCCATGTTAGTATATTGAGGATGACCGAGAGTACAATACATTTATTGTAGATACAGATAGTATTTACAGTAAAAGCATCTACAGAAATAAGGATGGAATTTAAGGAAATTCTTGAGCTAATTCATGACGCGCTTGGAAAAGAGGACGAGAAGTGGTCGAAAGTTAACAGCAAGCTTAGAAAATTGACTGGTTGGTATTTCCTTTTAAAGGACGATTCACAAGCTACGAGAGAGGATATGATCAGATCCATGATAAGTCAAAACTGGCCCCACTTCACGAATTAAAACCCTTCACTAAGTAACACCGTTAAATTCACGGCGAATAACTACTCAAAATGCAAAATTAAAAGAGTTTTTGTATCGAAGAGTGACGGGAGACGAAAAGAGGATCCACTATGATAATCCAAAGCCTCGAAAAACATGGGGTAAACCCGGCCATACATCAACTTCAACGCAAGAAGATAGTTCTGTGCATATGATGGATTTAATAGGCGGGTGATCTACTTTGAGCTATTCCTGCCTCACGAATCTGTAACTTATAAAAAAAATTTAAGGCAATTGAGTCGAACATTAAAGCTTAAACGCTCCCAATATGCCTGGAACCATGGAAAAGTGATTTTTCAGCACGAAAACCGTCGGCCTCATCTTGCGGAATTTTCAAGAACTTTGGAGGCACTGAGCTGGCATCTCTTACCTCGCGCGCGGTATTTTTCAGGCATTGCTCCTTCGGATTACCACTTATTCTGGACAATGGCTCATAAGTTGGCTGAGCAGCACTTCGCTTCTTTGATGTAGAGGAATTTTTGGGACCTTATATCTGTGCGGTATTTGTATGCTGCCTGCAAGATGAGCAAAGGTAGTAGAACGCGGCGGGCAATTTTTTGAATTCTATACATTGTACCAGTTTTACTCAATAAGACTGGAAAATTTACATATAAAAAAACCTTAAAACTTATTTTTTACCTCATACCTATGACCCAGGACAATGCCACCTATGATCTGTTTTCTCTACATTGTTAATAATTAGGAATTCAGTTGTTAGTATTCCACGCAACCAACCATGGAGCGTTAGAATAAAATACAGAAAAAAAGGATAAATAATCGTATCATAAATTATTTATAAGGGTGGCGCGGTAATTTCTTTATTCCTCCATTGAAAAATCAATTCCTAAATTCGCGTTAAAAATCGACAGTGATTATTGCGTCAATAACACAAGTTAAATTATTTATTTATTCAATTATTTATGTAAAATTTACGGGAAATCGATAAAGTTGGTACAATTTTTACAATGATGTATGTCTTTGGAATAAGTTTCGAATAACCAAGAATTCCCCGCAATTTACCTGGAAGGAAGCTTAAGAAAACTGTTCACGATAAGACATAGTCTTTTCACAGAGACATGTTGCATGTGGTATTTTGATAAAAATCTTAGAAATTTCTGACCGCACATTTTGTAGAACATCGTAATTCACCTGTAGTGCCTGCAAGTTACCATTCGAGTGAGTTTACAATCCGTCATGTATCATTAAAAACGAAGATGATGGCTGTAAATTGTGGTAATATGGTAAATAATATTACACACGTCATTTGAATAATAAATACTTTCTCAAATCAAACGCCTGACATTAGTCAGTGTGCATTATACATGAGTGGAAATTTTCACTGTAAATTGTAAACTACCCAATAACGGGCATTTTACATATGTTAATATGCATAGCACGTTTTGCACTGGTAAAAACTCCCTATCATAACTAAGCAACCTGTCATAGTTGAAATTGTTCTTGCAATCTTGCATTCGTCAGACTCAAATTACTTTGGCGGTTTCTTAGAATGCTTTGGGCCAAAGTCATTTTCATAAGCACGTCTATAAATTGCAGGAAGTGTGTGTGTGTTTGTTTTAAATTTAAACACTTAAATTTAATTCCAGCCGTTAATTTTTTGCGTTGTTAGAAACTTATAGAATATTTTCGGACAAACATTCGGATGGTTGGTGTTTACTTTGGAATTTAATTAATGGTTCATTTTAGTTATTCCAGTTTTAACCATATTTCGATTATTTTCCTTTGGATGAACAAGGCCCAATCGTTCTAACTGAATTTCATATTGTCACACTTTTAACGCATACAAAGTTCACGTTACCGCCGAATATTGCAGGCTCATGCCGTTTCATGGCTCCGATCAAGGTTGAAATATTTTAAACATTTTCTTAAATTATTCAAAAGACATGTTAGCGATATAGGCAAGGATTTCAACGGAACAACACTTACAAAAATTGAAAGCAAATGTTTGTTTAATTTATTGCAATTCATTCAGCAGACCACGTGGAAATGTTTAATGCACTGTGTATTCTGGGTAATATTCAAATATATTCCACATATGTATTTATTCACGGTTTTAATATTATTTGCATTTTAAATTTTGGAAATTTCTGAAAATTAACTGCAAGGTTGTCTGTACTGCGAATTTGTTTTCTGTTTCTGTATGTTTCCGTTTTACGCTAAATCATTTTATCCGTAATAATTTCGTATTAACTCATTCCTTAACAGTCCCTTATAATTGAAATGAGGTAACAGCAATATTTTTGAATCCTGGTGTTTTTTTTAATTCATCTGATAAGGAAGATCCCGATGATTAGAAGCAAGATCAGGATTCAAAATAAATTTTGGGTTGGAATAAAAAATTATCAACGCTGATACTGATTGGATTATCGCTGCGTGACATGAATTCGGTACCAAAATAACTGATAGCCCTATCACGTCTAGTTTTTGAGGCATCCTCCGATAAAACTTTTTCAGCGTCTTTGTTTGCTAAGGAAGGAAAAACTATTATATGAATTCTTTCATACCTAGTTACATTTGAACAAGCCGCATGACCTTCAAGTGAGGATCATCAATATATATAGATATTGTGGTTTAACCAATTGTATGCACAAGATTTTTCCGGTTATACTAAGAGATAGCGCCAGCGTTTTGATTTGATACGCCATTTTGATCGTCTGACATTTAGCTACAAACACATACAAGTTGAGTCCGCCAAAACTAGAGAGTTTGTTTTATTGTGTTGATCAATCAAGTGTAATTTTGTGCCTGAAAAAGAGCATTTGCGGCACGCATTTCTTTTCTTGTTTAACGAAAATAGAAAAAGACTCCTGAATGTCACCGTTTGCCATTAGTAAGGACATGTAAGCCATGGTTTCGACAATTCAAAAGTTGTAATTTCAATGTGACAAACAGGGAGTGCTCTGGTAGTCCACAAAAATGGAGGAATTGCAGGAGTTATTGGTTGGCGATCCGACTAAAACACAACTGCAATTAGCAAAAGCATTAAATAAGCCAAAGGTAAGGACCAGCAGATGTTTACAAGCACTGGGTCAGATCAATAAGTTCGATAAATAGATCCCACACGATCAGAATGAACATCAAATTTAAAATCGCAAAGTTCATTGTAAAGTGCTGCTTCTGCGCCACGAAAGGAAGTCATTTTTGCTACGAATTTCGAAGTGTAATCAAAAAAGGATTTTTTTAAAAAAACTTAAAGCGGAACAAACCGTGGCTTTCATCTGGTATAGTCCGCCCTTCAACACCAAGGCCAAATCGATTCGGCAAGAAGATAATGAGAGTGGTATTGTATATTATGAAATCTTAAAGCCCAATTATACATAGCGCTATTGCCAGCAAATGGCGAATGAATGGAAAAACTACTGACATGAGCCGGAAGATGTAGGAAAATGATTTTGTGACACGACAACGCGCATTGCATATAGCAAAACCAGTGAGAGATACAGTGAAATCGCTTGTATGGAACATCTTTCTGCATCTCTCGGCGCCATCTGACCATCACCTACTCGCATCAATGGGGCACACGCTCGCAGAGCAGCTCTTCAGCGATTTCAAGCAAGTTGGAAAGGTACTCGAGGAATGATTTGCCGAAAAAACAAGCAGTTTTTCTGCTGTGGAAATCATTAATTACCTGAAAGATGGGCGAAATGTGTGAAAACCCGTAGCCTAAAACTTTTCCCCTAGAAAATTAGGTTTTTTTCCAAAATATCGGATAAAACTAAAATGCACACACCTGATAACAGGAAAACCCCAATCTCGATTGCTCTAGGAAACATTTAAAGAACATACTGCTTTAAAAAGAATCTACCTATCTACGCTATAAAGGATGCTATCTTTAAATGATGCTATTTTTGAATTGATGGCCAAATAAAAAAAAGGACAAAAGGTATTGACTTCAAGATTTATATATTTGTTTATTAGCATTCAAAGAAGAAAAAAAATTCATATATGTTGAAGAGAAAGAACAAAATGGCGGCCGCCGCAGTGAGGTACAGTATGAGGATTCAAAAGTAAATTTTCAATATCGCCACTTCAAATTGGTGCAAAAATTTTTATATGAAGCAAATGCCCAGATATTTTCGTGTTACTTGACACTTGACAGGGGTTGAAATTTCTCGGCATTTTTCAATAGGTAGCACAACTGGAAAATAAACATACTTCGTTTCGAAAGGCTCATCTGTCACTAGTTGATGTTTGAAGTTTCATGACATTTCGTTTATTCTTTTACAAGCTGCAGTCGTTTGCGTGATACTACTTTCGCCTTTGTAAACAGAATGGATGAACAGAAATACCGCGTCTTGATCAAGCATTGTTTTTTGATGGTACAAACTTCTATAAAATTATTGCTATGGTTGCAGAAATGTTATACCACATCTGCTCCTTCGAGAACAACAGTTTATCGATGGATTAGTGAATTTAAAATGGGTTGTAAAAGCACCGAAGACGCACCTCGCTCTGGGAAGTCAAAATAAGCATCGAGTGCGGAAATCGTAAAGGGGACGTCGAATCATCTTGAATGATTGTAAAGTGAAGTCGCGTGTGTTAGGTGTTAGAACATCTCAAAGCATGGGCAGGATACATTTCGCACGATATTTTGGAGATGAAAAGCTATCGGCGCGATGAGTGCAACAACGCCAAACCGCAACAGCCAGTTTGGCGTTGTTGCTACATCATCGATCGGACTTTTTTTGGACGTTTTGTAACAAAAGGTGAAACATGGGTCCATTGCTAGCCGTCTGAGTCTAATAGGCAGTTTGATTTGGACCGAACAGAGCGGCCAAAAAGCAAACGCTAGGCCGGTAAGATTATGGCCTCCGTTTTTTTTGAAATGACAATGGCTTAATGTTCATTGATTACTTGCATTCCAGAGAGTTAAAGAAAATAAGTTTTATCCTGCAGTGACAAAGCTTGAATTGAAGCAGGCATTACTGTGAATAATTTTTTTCTAGAATAATCGTTGGAAATATTTTCGAGATGGCATTGCATGGTTTTTCGTTAACGTCATCTTTCGTTAATAATGGTAGAGAATTGATAACTTTTTTACAAACACGGTCGCCAACATTGTCCGGTTACTTAACTTAAATTTTAAATAGGACAACAGACAACAATGAATTCTTCGTGCTCATTTCTTATATCAATCGAGAAGGTTCCGAAATTTTTTTCAGATCCAGTCAAAATAATAGCAACAACATGGTGAAAATATCAAAATAAAAGCATTAAAATGCTTTGATGATGATGTTACGCGGCAAAATCTTGTTTGGACAGTCTTCGACACCAGATCGTCTCTTTTATCATCACCTGCATATTTGTGATATGGGAGCGTCTTCGCGCCCACCTTTGTGGACTTTTTTGTTAAGACCAAGAAACTGGCTTTGGTAGAGCTTTTTTCCATTACAATTAAGTCCGAATTTACGTACGATATGTACTTTTGTGTTCTTCGAAACCATCTTACTGCAGGTATTAACAGTTTGATAAATATCACACAAAAATTAATTGTGTTTATAATTTCTTCAATTTACACAGTCATGCTGATGGTTGAAATTGTTTACATGCACTTGTAACGTCTTGAGATAATGGAACCACAATTTTTTTTTATCTGCAGAACATTGAACTTATTTGTCATAGTGAGTATGAATATTTGGATATTCTTTTTGCATTATGCTGGCATAAAAAAACTATTTGTTTTTATCAAAGGAGATTCATAAATTCATGCTTACATTTGAATGTTGATAAGTTTAAAGTGGGCGGGAATAGAAAAATTGTTTGTCTTTTTTCAGGAAAACGATTCAATAAGTCAATTAGGAATTATCTAATTCGTTTGAGGAATTTTGTCGTATCATTGATGGTTTTGTGAAGCTTGAGTTGGTGTACAAACAGTACACAAAAGCATGTCCTGATAGAATCCAAATATCAATAATTTTCTAATCGAAGTAGTGACTACAATCCTTGTTGATATTTTATGCGGACAAATATATCATATGTACACATCCATATCCAAAAAAAGTTCATGAAATAAACGAATCCGGATTCACTTTAGCTTATACTTTCGAAGAACTTTCATGTAGTCTGAAAACGGGGTGAAAGAATCTCTTGGTAATCTCGTTAAAACAGCTCAGGATCACACTGCAACCAATCAGGATGACTCCTTTAGGCCAGTGATTAGTGCCGATCCACTACGCGGCCTCTGTGACTTGTAAAGAACGAACAATTCACCACGCGAGGTGAGCTGGCAGGGCTGAGTGTGAATCTAGATCTAACATAAACTTAGCTAACATCAAAGGTAACTTTCTGGAAGATAGAAAAGAATTTTGTGTATGGAAAGAAGCCAAGGCAACAAAAAAGTCCATTATGCCAATGTTCACTCACAAGGTGAAGAAACCGCACTGAAATGCGCAATACTGCTAAGTCTCCCAGTCATAAGTGTATCCTTCAGTTGAGGGTATATGAGTTATAGAAATAGATTCAAAAGAGATGGATAGGAAACATATACCAGCAATTCCACTTTAATAGCTCATCATAATTCTAACCACTGGAAAACAATATTCAAGTAAATCAGGAACAGAATGTGGGAGAAAAATAATGTTTTTGAATTTATTCCTGCATTCCCAATATGTTAAATGGAGGCCAAGAGTGACATTGTTTGCTAGAAGAGCACATGGTGGAGGCAATGACTTCAGCAAAGGCTTCTGGTATCCAAAAGTAATGTTAGGTTAAGTGATTAACAGAAGCAAGCCCAGAAGAAATCCATGAAACTCAACTCAAGAAAGCAGTCCCGACCTCTGATCTCCGCAACTGGCTGACCGATATCCACAAATAGTAATAAAAAAACTATCGATCCATCAGGAGCGTTCATTAAAAATTTAATTCGCCTTCCTCAAAGATAGAGAGAAAAATTATAGAGAGAATAATGAGCTTGTTGAGAGAAAAACGTTGTATACAGACAAATTTCATGGAGGTTGTCACTTGTACAGTCTATCTAGTCTCCAAACGCTCTTATGCATTCATCTTATAGATAATCCAGAAAAATTTCCCTTGTACGAAGATTCAAAAACATTGGAGTGGAATATAACGAGCTTATAATCGGAAGCTGCAACAGTCCAAATGGTTCTTACAACATTGAGTTCCAATGCTGTAAGAAGCAAAGTCCCAATGCTGTAAGAAGCAGTGGGACTCAAACCAAAACGTAACAACTAAACAGCGCTAACAGTTCGAAGCAACATCACATAGAGAGAGATACGAATATCCCATGAAGGGATAAAAACGAGCTTTGCAAGATAGAGAGCTTTCGAATTTAATAGAATAGGTGACTGAAAAGATCGCGATGAGCTCAAATGTATGCAAGAATACTTTTTTCAGTGTCATAGATATATGTATGAAAACAAAAGATGGGAGAATGATCATGGGTATCTCTCCGCGCCATCCTTATAATGGCCTATCTTCAACAAAATTTGTAGTCAAATTTCAATACATCTGGAAAATTGGAGTCGAACACCATTAGATAAGGAATTCGTTCGTTAAGTTAGCACTTGTTAGCGGTTACGCTATGATACAGGGTTATATTCGTACATCTTCAGTATCACCTTCACATTTGGTGCTTTCGTAATCCCATATTGTCAATTGAATATCTGAATATCAGTAAGAAGGTGGTAGCCAGTTTTTTGACGTTTTCAAGTGCCAAGAAACCCGTGTAGAAATGATAAACAATTGAATTTAGTTCAGATGGAAGGATGTTACAATACAAAATTGTTCTAAGTGCCTGAATGAATCTATTATCTTGCAGAAGCACGTCAAAATCACACTAACATCATCAATCACAGCGAATTGCGGATCTAAGGATATTCGATAAATTAATATTTAATTTGATAAACTTTGCTTGAAGGTAGATTTATTCTCGTTTTCAAGAGTGCTTGGAAGCGTTCAAAAGTACTTTTGCATTGAAACGCGGTGGAATATAAATCTTCTTGTGTTTTTTACCTTTGCTTACAAGAGGTTGCCCGAGAGTGTTGCCGCTGGACTTACTCTATGCCGGAAGGCTGATTGAACTGGTCACAGGGAAAAGGACTGATCTAGTTAAGCATGGCACAACATGATCATGGTTCTAATTGATCAAGACACCTAAGGAGATTGAGCATCTTCAACATCTTTAAGATGTACTCGTTGCCAGAAACAGCCGGGAGAGCATGAGAACCTTTTAAGGCTGCCTATAGTATATTCTGTGGCCTTTTCGTACCGACAAGTCACCCGACAAAATAGTGGAAGCTGCGGCAAATGCACCAATTTGGACTGCAATTCACGATGGGCTCTTATTAGAAGTATGATTATGGTGGTGTTTACGCTTGTGTGAAATATTGATATCTCATCAATCAGAACTTTTGCTTGTCTCTAAATAACTCAATAGCATTTCACAGAAAACCAGACTTTCTGAAAATTAATACGAACGATGGAATTGCCAGGAAATGTAATGCAGGTGGTAATTTCGGCAAAAGAGCATTAGAGCAAGGAAGGCCTACCCCAATGGTAACTTCAGTGAAAGAGTATTAGAGTACGGAAGGCCTAATCCAATTATGCTGAGAACGGTGTGCTTATGCCAACAAAAGTAAACTTCCTGGCACTGGCACGGAATGAAGAGTTTAAGAGAAGAAAGAGAAGGAAGAGAAGGAAGAGAAGGAGGAAGTTATTCTGGCCAATATATGACCAAACTCATTTTACTGATACTTCATGAGCCACTGAGGAGAGGTGGTAGATGTAAGTGATCCTCAGTACAATACATCCAGGCGATTCTTACCGAAAGTATCTCAACGTCTATTTCATCAGAGATCTCAGTATCAAATATGAGTGTGGAGTTTACAATTTCTGTAAACAGCTTCAATTTCGGTGTTCAAATACCATCGCTATGCAAAGGCGGAGCTTGACTGTATAATCCAGCGATTGAATTACTCACCGATTGAATAAACTTATCCATGAAACTGAAGCAACATAAGGTACATTTCCGTTTAAGGTTCCAAATGTTAGCAGTCCATTTCCAAAATAAAAAAAAGAAGCAATTCATTTGTCCGTTTTCAAAAGAAGGCTCTGGCTTCTATTATCATTCAAATAAAAACGAGTCTTATTCAAAAATAATCTTGCATTACATTTAAAAAGAAAATACACGGTATAATAATTTTTTTGACTAGTTTCCCTCCTTAGTAATGCATTTTCCCCATCAAATAGAAAGATTTTTCATGTGTCCAGTCGATTGCGCACAAATTTTTCAACTTTAGGTTTGTTTGCATAACGCTCTCCTCCTAGTGCCCCCTTTATAGGTCCAAATATTTGAAAATGACATTTTAAAAACTCTTAAAGAGTCCCGAAAACCCGTTGACATACACTTCCCAGCTGACAAGCGTGTTTTGGTTTTGGATAGTCCTGGCTAATCCTTTATTCTCCACTCAATACTACCCTATATCGGTTCGGGAGTGTAGTGGTGAACCCATGTTTCGTCGAACGTCAAAATGTGTTGCACGAAAGCCTCGCCTTCATTTTGAAAAACGAACTAGAAACCTCTGGCAGACTCCAACTCTTAGGTTTTCGTATGTTTAAGTTAGCCGATATCCATCAAATTTTGATGGACTTCAAGGGAGTGTATGACAGTGTACATGCCTGTTAATCCTTTAACTGTTTATGTCGAGTAAACGAGTCCTGGCGACATTTTCCAATTTTAATTTTTAAAACGACAATTTTTAGCAAAATGTCGATTATACTCGTCAAGAAGATATGAAAAATTTGCATTCATATTATAAATCAATGAAACAACGATATTTTTCTCTTATAAAGAGCTTTTCTTGGGCATATAAAAAGCTTTTAAAAAGTATAAACTAAAGAATATTCGGTTAGTCTGGCAACTTTTTATTAGAAATTAGCAGTGGCTTGTATCCAGCTCAAAGAACAAATTCTGATGGAAATGGATGAAGGCTGAAATACAATAGTGTGAGACTGCGATACGAGAGCGCGACGAGAGTCTCGGAGCAAATGTCAAGCAGTTTTCGTAACATGCATTTGGATGCGACATCGTACAATGATTGCGATGCGTCGATGCGAGGCGGGAAATATCCGGAAAAACGCACCTCGCAAACGAGGTGCGTGACGTTTGTCAAATGGAATATGGCGCTTAAATGAAACATGAAATTCAAACGCCTTAATTACTATTTAAGTACTTTGGTTATCATTAATGAATTTTGAATGAAAATTTCGTGCATCCTAGTTAAGGCTTTTATTTGCTAAACAAAGGAACATTCCAATTTCAAAAATTTTTAAAAATCGAAAACAATTTTATTTAAAACGTCACCTATTTGACATTTGTCATATGAAAATTAATGTTCCCCATATCACGTGCATTGTAAATTGAATGTGTTGCGCGACGACGAGGGAGAATCGCATCGCCGTTACGCAGTATTGTATTTCAGCCTTGAGTCTTTTGCTAATTGTGCATGGTGTGACAGTTCAGAGAACTAAAGCTGAGAATCGAGAATTGCTGAGAATTTTATTGACAGGAAAACTAAAAGGATGTATTCAATACCCGTGTGGAATAAATTAGGAATAAAATAAATAATTTTAAGTATCCCTACAAGATGAATTATTATGAAAGTGATTGAGATATGTGTTTACACGCAAAAAACAATGACACGTTTATCGTCTTCTGATGGAAGCAGTGATCAAAATGTCGCAACCAATGATGAAGGTTGAGGATGACAGGGATGAATTTCAAGAAAACAATGAAGAAGATGGAGAATACAATGGATCGGAAAAGCTGACTGCTCAAAAAATGTTCTTGCACATAACAGTAAGCGAGTTTGTTTTTTGGATTTATGATCCGATACAATCCTAATAATTTCTCTATTCAAGCTAACTGAATGCAATTCGTTCATTGTACGCAAATTTATGAAGTGAAATGTAAAGACGAATTCCAATAGAATTTTCACATTTTTTTTGTGCTTAATAACTCACTTAATAAATTTGAGAAAAACATAAATGATGATGGGATAAATGCGTTTAATTTTCGCATGACTTGCACGATGTGCAGGAGCAGGCATTAATTCGTTAACTTTGAACTCATATCTTTTGATACGCGCCATAACACAAAGTGAACTATTTGCGACTACGTTTTCTTATTTGAAAGATAATTACGAATCATGTTTGAGATACTTCGACATTCCCCGCTGCTGCTTTTGAAAGTACGAAAAACTTTTCAGTCATGGAGCTTTCATTGTATATTCAATTGTATTTAATAGTTAATACTACACATCTGAAACGTTTAATCCTGCTTTTCGTATTACGTTTAGTACGTTTGGATCCTGTTTATGGACAGTAGTAAATCATTTCGAATTTAACTTCGAAAACTTAGTCGTAGACGCATATCAATTTAAACTAACACTCAAACGTGTGCATGAGCTTTGATCGTACACATCATATGTTACATATGTAACATATGTGACATGGGTTAGCTCAGATAAAAGTCCAATGAAAAGCTTAAAAATTTCCGTGATACGGTTTTGGTGTAAGATAAAAATATATTTGCCTAATTTTATGCAGTTCCAAGGCACAAGCATTCAATAGTTGTCGAAAATCCTACTTTGTGGCTGCTAGGCTCTTTGGCAATAAAAAATTATAAACATCTGATTCGGCTGAATACCAATTGGTCATTTAAATAAATGTGTAATTGATAAAATGTAGAAATACATTTAAATACATTCAATCAATATTCATGGAGCATGTAATTAAATATTAATAATAGATACTGAATTTTTTTTAAGAATTTGACGATGCGCAGTTCCTTCTTTTGCTATTTAAAGGACATGGTCACAAATTATTCAAAAGTTCCATAATTAAAATAAAGAGAAAAAAAAAACAGAATAATAAATTGAGTAGTTAATATTTTTAGGTAATTCAATAAAGTAATCAATAAAATTTATTTACACTTATTGACTTAGTTTAACATAAGCTCCGTCCTCTTCGATACATGTAGTGAGTTAAGGCACCCGTTTTTTATGCCCTCCTCGAAGAATTGACCCGTAATCTCCTCGAAAACGACCCTCAAATCTGAGGGTCGATTTCTGTAAATGCTCCGGGTTGAAAAATTCAATTCTTCTCAGTGTACAGTGACAGAAAAGACGATAGTCTGAAGATTCTAGATCAGGAGAACTCGGGGTTGATTCTCAAAATACTTCAAGCATACGAGTTCAAAAATACTTTTGAGGGTATGACTTTTAAGGATATGCGTTTTCGGATGACAGGCGGACCTATCTCATCAGTTTTTTTTTAACTGTTTTTGTTTGTCTCTTTTTAATGGTCTTAAGGTTTATTGATGCGCTCCCTCTGTGTCGGTCATTCAATTGAAATAAATTCTTTCTGCCCCAAAAGACTAGCGATATGAGTAATACGCCTGGAATTGTAGCTTGGAATTTTTTGTAGAAGGGAAATCATTGCAACGCCACTGAGGTGACAGTATTTCTTTCTCAGAAGTGCTATGGGACAAAAACGTTTCAGCTGTCATGATCTGTCATGATAGAGCTGTAGTGTAAGATCATGCAGCGCTTACACGTCAAATAAACTCCCGATCTAACGGTATTCGACCAAAATAAGTGGAACTTCAATCGGATTGGTAAGTTTTACTCTCATTTTTATACAAAACAAAATTATCCCTCTCGCAGCTTATACATAAAGTACCAATACAAATATATACTTTTACTTATAAATACTTGTACTCTTTCTATCTTTGTCTGAATGAAGTTGCCCGAAAGTGTTAATGCTGTATGTAGCTACGCTGTAGTAGGGAAAAGAAAATACTTAATTCAATGCGAATTACTGAAGATAATTGTGGACGGTTTAGACAAGATTTATCTTGAGTTTTATAGTTCTTCAGTTCTCTTGCAAAATTTAGCGACGTTCATGAAGAATTCAATTGACTTTTTCCGTTCTTTGTCTCAAATTGGAACTGAATTCAATCATTTGTTAAGCTAATTTAGGGAAGAGTTACAGTTGCGAAGATTATAACTCGATAGCAACATTGCATTAGAGAGAAAGTTGGAAGAATTCGCATGGGCTAAAAACATGAGTCCCTGCTGATCTCATCAGGTGCCAGTTTCTTGGACGGCGCGCATAGATCAGCACACAAATAGGACTAATTGAAACTAAGACCAACAATACAAACCTTAACTAGGAACTAAACAGCGTCCTTCATGCTGGTAGTTCCAGTGTCTTGGCACAGGACCACCCGATGAAATTGACAGGAACGCATGTTTGAACCAACATGTTGAGCTATAGAAAAGCTCAATTTCTACTTTTCTTTCTAATATAATGCAGCGACATGTTAAAGTTTTCCAACCCATTCTGGTCATAGAACACTTGCTTTTAGTCCATGCTTAAAGCTAATGCCTTAAGTCCTAAAATAAAGATCTTAAATTTTTTGAACACTCTTCGGTAACTTACACAAGAGATTGCAGTCCTTTTTTCATGAATTTTCATCTCCTGTGACCCAATTTGATTCACACTTTTCATTCTTCAATCTTATCATACTTTCACTAGAATATTGATATTGATATTGATATATAGTGTACTCCGAGCAAAATCAGCAAAATGGATTAAGACTGCAACTGAGCAACTAAAATACTCTTAAAAAAATGTTTTTTTAGAGATATAGAACTTTGTAATGAAAGAATATCAGATATATTGTTTCTATTGACTTAAAATTGGTTAAAAAAACATTTCGTCGGAAATTTTATTATGAAGGTAAGACTGAAAATATCTGTGCCCACTGAGTAGTTGCGTCAGATAATAATACGAGGTTTGTTTACAAAGTATCGTGAATTTTGAATTTTCGCGGGCTACGTATGTTCGATTTTTGATCTTTTGGTGGCGTTATGTTGTTACTCATGATCCTCACTTCTGTTGACAATTCCGGCCATTTTGAATGTCCAGTCGGTTTTTGACAGTTATTGTGCGTGGACGTGTTTTAGCTTGTCTTCGATTTTCATCTATCCCAAAAAATGGATCAAAGAATTTGTATTAAATTTTGCGTGAAGAACAACTTAAAGTGCGCGGATGCATTCAGAATGTTGACTGTTGCATACGGCGAAGCTACTTTGGACAAAAGCACCGTTTATCAGTGGTACAAAATGTTCTCAGAGGGACTGAAAATAGCACGCCAAGTTCGGTCGAATGTGAAGGTTTTGCTAAAGTTTTCTTCGATTGCAGGGGCGTGGTGCATTATGAATTCTTGCCGCAGGGTAGAACGGTCAATAAGGAATATTACCTTCAAGTAATGCGCGATTTGCGAGAAGCAATCCGCCAGAAACGCACGGATTTGTCGAAGAACGAAAATTGGTTTTTGCTCCATGATATTTGGCGCGAACAACATTCTAATAATGCCGCAGCCACCGTATTCCCCAGATGTGGCCCCCTGTGACTTTTTCTTATTCCCGAAACTGAAGAGGCCCATGAAAAGACGATGTTACGCCACGATTGAGGAAATAAAGACGGCATCGAACGAGGAGCTGAACACGTTCACAAAAAATGATTTTTCAAAATGCTTCGAGGATTGGAAAAAACGTTATCACAAGTGTATACTGTCTGACGGGGATTACTTTGAAGGAGACAAAATAGATATTCATGAATAAATAAATAATTCTTGAAAAAACATGAAATTCGCGATACTTTTTGAACAAACCTCGTAAGTCTCACCATGCGTTCTTCAGAACCACGGGCCCAAGTCACTGATGAGCCGTGCGGTCCACCTGCCTCACTTCTCGTTTACCCATGATTGCTGCCACAAATAAAGGATCCTTCTCCTTTCCGCTGGGCTGACGACTTCTCACGCCATACACACGTTTTCGTTCTTCCGCAAGTAGCATAACAGGGACCATCCTCGAGATATCCAGCACTCCACTGCACTCATAAGCAGCCGTCTCTTAGTCGAGGTTGGCCCCCCCGTGGACAAATGATTCTTCCGGCCCACAAAGCACACCACATATTAACTTTCTCCAAATGTAAGGGTGTTTGGTTAACCACCTGTGGTTGCTCCTCATTCAAAATTTTGTTTCTCGACCTAGCCACATTCAAACAGAAATGAGTCTCCTTGCTAAACAACATTTTCGTGTGAAATTCGGGATCTGCAGCAACTTGTTCTTGGGACCATAGACCGAACTTATATTTCATTTCCTGGACGAGGTGGGTTTTCTAAGCCCGTAAAACAAGGTCCTTCCGTAAAGTTTCCTTCCTTCCATGATATGGAATGGAACAAGTTTGAATTTGAGCACGATGGCGAATGGCCTCATCTGGGTCTTCATCGATACTACGCTCTACAGCTGCTTTTGTTTCTCCATTACGCAGTATTCGTTGTCTGGCTGGAGGCATCTTGTCAGTCGGCGAATAAAAAATTTAACGAAGTGCGAGATGAGTTTCTCGAACAAAACCGTTTTTATGAATAAATTTGCACAACTTGCATACGTTGCCTTATAGAACAAAACAGCGCTTTGTGAAGTTTTAGTAGCCATTGACAAGCGATATGTACATCTGTGTATCGACTACACAGGGCGATAAAAACAATGTACATTATATTGTAAAGCAGTGCTTAAATGGATAAAATCATACTGAATCTGTTGATTATAAAGAAGCGGACAGTATTTTTGTTTATGCAAAAGTTGAAGATGTTTGTACAAAATTATTTTGCTCCCATAGGTGCATGCTGTAGCTAATAAACAAGGGAATAACATAAGCAAAGTTTTCAAACTGATTTTAAGAAAATTTGATTTGATTTCAACGATGATAAATGTTGATATTCATTCATTATTAATAAGAAGCGTTTTTAATGGAATCTTAATATATGTACCTCGATAAAAAGATTCCCTTGAAATGAAAAACAGATCTCTATATGAGATTATCCTTCGAACATCATTTTTCGATTTGAAACCTTTCTTTCCTAGTCTGAAGTTGTGAAATATAATTTACTCGCAAATCAGGTTATCGTCCAAAAGCTTAAAATGAAAAAATAACAAAAATGCTCGCATTCAATTCAATTTTCATGAAAAAGCAGGGAATGGAGTAAAATATTTTATTTTACAAAAATAAGCTTCAAGTGAAATTACCTAGAATCCTTTTGAATTTTTTCCCGACTTTTTGTTTCTGAAACTGAATTCGTTTCAATTTATGACTTGATTTTGTTGCGACGAAGCAGGCTCAAGGTTTTAGTTAATGTTCAAAATCTGTAAACATATCCTTAAAAGACATTGAATGTACGCCCACGCCCACTCTTTATTTCAAACCTACTAATGACAAAGTGGAAATTCACTGCAATTTTTTGCGCTCCTTTATCAAGAAATGAAAATATTAAACCTCCCCGGATTTTGCTTATATGTTTATGCTATTAGCAAAAAGCTTATGTTTCAATGGTTCGGCTGGTGGACGAGGCAGGAAGAAACAGAAGGAGCAGAATGAGCAGTCGTTACATGGCGCTTGTTCCAGGGCTGTACACAAATTACGCTCGGATGAAAAAAAGGGAAATGCACTATGAAGTAGATGAGTTTGTAAGTAGCTTAATTTAAGGGCTTAGCTTTCATCTGCACTAGTTTCTGCTCTCAACGTCGCTTTATTACTTTTTCATTTTACTTCTTCATAAGACGTCCCTAGCGCCAGGATCTCGTCGGCTTAGACTAGACGGGCCAGACTGAAAAGTTGGTCAGTGCACGGTTCAACATCGATTCATTTGTACACTATACCATTCACATTTCCCTTTTCGATTGATTTGGAACGCAAAATCGAGTGAACTTTCTCCTTACCTATTTACAAAAGGGATTATCGATAGACTTTAAACAATTAATCTGGAATTGGTGCTGATGCTCGCATTCGAGCAGATTGCTTGCTATTGCGCTTGCACATCCTGTCCATCTTCGTATTGACACTTAATCCTACTTCGTTATTTTTAAAGGGCGTTAATCCTTAATGGACGGCAGTGTAATTGGGCTTTGCTTTCTGTGCTCGTTGTGGACGGGAGCTGTTAACATATGATGTGTCCACAAACTTTGACAAAGTTTCTGTAATAATTTCCAGATGTTGCCGTGCAGATAGTAATGATTTACTAGTGAGAAAAGCTTAGACTTTATTGCTGGGTGGTCGAGATTTAAATTTAGATATCATAAACTAACAGTGAATACTTGCATGTTTGCCTGAGGATAAGATAATCGTTAAATGATTTTCCTCGGCTAGAGAGGAGGAGGCAGGAGTTCTATTCCACTCCACTCTATTCGAATTTTAAATATAATTCATATATAATTCATCGGGATTTGTATCTTCCATGTTTATTTGGATTCATAAAATTTTTCCATTCATATGTTGGATCTGAAGGTGGTGGTTTGCTGGACAAAAAAGTGTTGCTCTATTGAAAATTGTTTTTCGTGGACATTTTTTTTTTAAATGGGTTTTTTTGGGAAAAGGGAATTCGTCATTTGCTACAATAAAAAACACAAATAAATAACCATGGGCACGATATACGGGAAAGTCTGATAAAATAAGGGTTTCCAAAAAACAACCAAATTCAAATGAAAAAAAAAACAAAAGGCAATTTTTGAAAAACCGAATTCGTAAACCTTAACTTAAAAACGTCGCTCAAATAATTCTTTGTCTTTTAATCCATCCGAAGCCTATTTAACTTTAAATTAAATTTAAATTACCTTCGGTCCTTTGTTACCTTTCTCAACGTGTTTAGAATACGTTAGTAAAGTGGTTTTTGAAAGTTCGAAGGCGTTTTGAAGATAAAACTGTTAAAGGAGCAGTTCTGCAGCTTTTCTGCAGCCTCATGCACATATGTTCCATGTTTATGGGCATATGCACTATAGTGCACTACTGAAAAACATTCATGTTGTCGCATCTTCAGTCTTATAATTGACATTGACGCGTAACGGCACTAGGGAGAAAAGAGGCTTTTCATCTCTATTTGAAGCCCCTACAGGGTGGGCCATATAGTAGTTTCTTTTTAAATCACATGTTATTTTGACACTGACGGCTGTTTCCCGCTCAAAATTATGTCAGTGAGTCAGTATTAACCTTCCATGGAATGACACGAATCGTTTTACGTTTGTACCACGTTGAAAAATATTGAAATCTTATTTCCAAAGTGAGTGCTGTGTTACTCAAGCAGTACGTTTTTTGAAAAGAAGATTTGGCCGATATGAGGCACCCTCTGCGCGTACTTTATGCTAATTTGTGAAGAAAGTTCGTAAGACAGGCATTCTTGTGGACAATACTAACGGTTCCCGTACTCGTATGGTGCGGACTTCGCAATGTGGCTTCTGTAGCCGCGAATGTACGAGTCAATCTAAGAACATCAACTCACTATCGATCGCAGCAACTCAACATTAAGTGCACGAGCCTGGAAGAATTCTGCACAAAGACCTCAGATTATTTTCATACAAGATCCAAATGACTAAGGAGTTGAGGACAAATGATCATCCCCTTCGTTATCACTTCGCAGTTTTGTCATTAGAGCAGCACGAACTAGATGCCGATTTTTCTCAAAAAATCATCTTTTCTGATGAGGCACATTTTCATTTCGGCTCTCATGTGAGCAAACAAAACTCCCGCATCTGAGGCTCGGGAAACCCATCCGAGATTGTCGAGATGCCAATGCACCCTCAGCAGTGACAGTGTGGTGTGGATTCTGCAGTGATGGCGTCATTGGACCGTTTATCTTTGAAAATGAGGCTGAAAATGCTTTTTTGTCAATGGAGAACGCTACAAAGGCATGAGGACCGACTTGTTGTGGCCGGTGATTGAGGATTTAAACTTGACTAAACTTTGTTTTCAACAGGATCCAACAATCGAAAAGCGAAAATCCACAAACGTTTCAACCACTGAAATTTAATATTCAACTTTGAAATTCATTACTTAGATAACGCCCGAAACCTTCAATAATGTCTTGGAAAATTGGGCCGAAAGAATGGCCTACTGTGACGCCAGCCGTGGCAGCCATATGAATGAATGTTTAATCTGAAATCGAGATTTTCCCCCAAAAATTGGTTATAGTTCTGTTCATTCTGAGCATTAATATGTGGAAATTAACGTGTTACAACTCAGAACGATTGAATAAATACTTTTTTCAATAATTAATGTCAACTTGAAAAAGATGTTTCAAGAAAATCGCGCTTAAGGTTAAGCTTAAATAGTTTTTGTAATAAACCTAAAGGAAATTTAATTTGCGATGGCTAGACCATACACTATACTTTCCTCTCTCTGTCTCTCTCCTTTTCCAAAGATTTTTGCTATCTACGAGCAATTCTGGCCTCATTAAAGGCCTCAGTGAGATATTTCTCCGCCTGCTTGATTCATACAGATTCAGTAATTCCTTTGACTTGGATTATTTGCAAGATAGCCACAAATCCTTCCATGCTGAAATATTTGCAGCTATATTTATGATACTTTTTGCGCGAAAAGTATGTTTGTGGATTATGTTCAAGATACAAGAATCATAACTTGCGCTTTTAATCTGCGTGAAATTGCCCAAACAGCTTTTGAATAAGGATTCTGATGGTAAATTCTCATAAATAGACTTCAAAATTGTTGGAATTTTTTGAAAAGATAGGGGGTGCTTGAAATTTATTAAAACATTTTCATCAGCTGACTCCACCTTGTGCCAAGTAACATAAACCAACAGCGCAATAAGAGTGTTGAGGGTTCTCATCACTGGAAGTTTTTGGAAATATGCTAACCAAATTTCCTGGCGCATGGTTTCAAAAGAATTGCAGAGTTTTGACGCATAGCTATGCCATGATATGTTGATAAATTTTTCATTATTTTTAGCGTCAGTGGAAATTTGTTCGGAGTACAAACTTAAAAAATGAGTTTGTACCATTTTCACAAAAAGCATCATTTTCAGCAACTTTTTTTCTGCTATTTTGCCTCGACTAAACATTTTCTTACTAACGTGGAAAACACGTTGGTTTTTTCAATTGATAAGTCATTATTAGACTGTACATCCAATAGATATTTGAACGTTTTGGTGTCGCCATCAAGTTAAACATTCTTATTACAGATTCTGTATTTTAAAATAGTCTGTAAAAAAGTAAACAAACTCCACTGAAATCTACAGTATTCAAAAGACAGACAACCGATACACTGAGCTCGTTCGTATCTCCGTCAACAACGCGCCGAATGTTGTCTTCCAAATGGTCAAACGCCTGGGGCTTGTCAGAGTAGACCAACGATTTGACGTATCCCCAGAAGAAATAGTACAGCGGTGTTGAATCACAAGGTAGGTAGTTAACAGGTCAATAATGAGGAATCATGCGTTCATCAAATGTTTCTTTCAAAAAGTCACTGGTTACACTAGCTTTACTACATGTCGCCCCATCATGTTGAAACCAGAGGTCTTCTGCATTATGACGAGTCGATTTTGGGGCGAGAAAGTCATTGGTTTTATAGGGGTCACCATTGCCTGTAATGTTATTTTCAGTAGAATTTTCGAAGACATTTGGACTAATATTTCCTTCTGCCCACAAAGCACAGCAAACAACGATTTTGTCCGTTGTAACGTTGTTTGGACAACCGCCTGTATTTGTTCATAACTCCAAACGCAGAGGTTTTGTTTGCTGACGAAGCACCATTCATCCAGAAATTAGCCTAATAAACAAAATTTCTTTATGAACTTCGGAAGCTGCAGGAATTTGTTCTCAGGCCCAAACAACGAATCTTCGCTTTACTTTGTGGTAGCTCGTCTTCAATTCCTGCAGGAGTTAGATTTTTTGAGCCCCCAAACCAAGATGCTGCCGTGAATAAATAAAGAGCGTCAACACTCTTCGAAAAAAAATCCAAATCTAACGGTATTCCATGAAAAACTTCCAGGTTTGTATTTCTAGCCAAAATGTTTTTTTAATAACATATCCCTTATAGAAACGAAGGTAAGGACAGAAATGCGTTGGCATTCTCTTAAATTTTTTATTCATAAACTCACATATACTATTAATTCTCACATATATTTAAGCTCAGTAAGTTAGACATCGCAACCCATTTCCTGAGCTAAGTCGGTTTTTTTCTAAGCTCTCTATCTTGCAAAGCTCGCTTTGTTTGCTACATGGGGTATTTGTATATCTTTTTGTATGAAGCCCTTCTGTACTGTTGTATACTTTTCAGAGCTGTTGTTACAGCAGTTACGTTGTAGCGAAGGTATTGAAAAGCGTTATCGAAATGAATTTCTGGTCTTCCGAATTCGAGCAATATATATTGTACATGCATTGACTTTGAATGTGGTCGCATTAAATTTGTGTTAAAACGCAACATCTTAATGTGTGACCCATTTATGTTTATACTCCAAAGGTAGAGAATTACGAAGTTTTTTTTTCACCCGAAAGAATCCTTTGAGAACGTGGGGCATGTACAAATGACAAAGCAGTAATTTAGGTAATTTATATGTACAATAACGCAATGAAATATTGTATAAATGGTGTGTAAATAAATAAACGGCTCGAGCCAGTAGTTTAATTAAGTAGTGTATTGTGAGGGCCATCAAGGTTCCACCAGTCTTTAGGATATGGCCCTGCCTTTCTACAGATGCATGTGGATCGCTGTATTTCTCCAACGGGCCGATGAATTTTCTTCAGTACTCTGAGGTCCTGGACGATATACTGATTCAATATTTATTTGAGATGGAATCGAACGTGCCTCTCCTTCAAGCATGATGTGGCTCCATGTCATCGTGCCCAGTACGAGTGAAATTTATTAAATGGGTCTACATGACCCATTTAATATATACATGACAAAATAGTGAAAAAAGGATATGATTGGAAGTTCAACCAGGGCCTAGCCGCGAGAATAAAAGCTGTTATTGACGCTAAGGATGGTCTTACGAAATATTAGTATTTAGAGAGGGTTCTTTTGATTTGTTGTTAATGAATAGTCAAAGAATAAAAAGTGTTTTTGTTGCATTCGTTCGTTGTTTGCAAAAGTGTAAATTTTCGCAAAGATCTAAGTGTTCCCCATTATTCGAGAAGAAACTACACAGTACAGAGACTATACATCGTTTTTTGGAGCAGTCGTGGCAAAGATGATCAGTAGACCTTAAAATTTGAACGGGAATCTTTCACGGTTTTTCTTCGTTTATTCTACGAATTTAACCCCGTCGTAAAACGAACTGTGGAGAGCGTACTATCGTGAAAGAATTCAAAACATACACCACGAATCACATGCAATTGTTTGTTTGGAAACAATTCAATTTCGCACATGTTTTAAAAGAAATTTTATTCAAAGGTCAATTGGAATTCGTTAGAATACTATTTGGCATAGGCTTACAATGTTGAACTCAGGCAAAGGCGCAGTAAAGAATGTAATAGCTGACGCTTCACATACGTGACGGCTATTCTTGAATGAATATGTAAGAACGATAAAATGTGAATGTATTGCTTCGGTGAAGCAGAATTTTAATTTAATTTAAATATAGAACTTGATGCATGATGAAAGTAATTACCATTTACTATGTTTGCATCCATTTACATCGGCCTCGTATATCAAGCCACGACGCCTGAATCGTCATAGGAAAAGTCCATTTCGACTTATGTGGGTGATATGGAAAATGCTGTCTATTATGCTGATACATGTCCCCTAAGTTTAGCAATCAACAAAAAAAGATAACTGACTTTAAGATGGTGTCACTGTGCATGATATAGAGTGAACAACATGTATGAGCACAAGGATAAGTGGCAGTAACAGAAGCAACCGTGGATGAACATTTTTAACACTTCACATGGGGGGGACAAAAGTGTTTTACAATTTCGTAACGACATTTACTATATAGCATCCACTTTGAACTGAGCAAACATTGCTACAGCCTTAAGCAATTTCACTTTATTGAGGAAGTGAATTTCATAAATTCTTGTCAGGACTTGTACACTTCCCGTGTTTTGTGAGGCCCGCCCCCATTCCTTCTGGTATGGCATACGAGTAAGCATCCAGACCTAGAACCTGAGTCACATATTTCACACAGCCACTTTAGATTCGGATCGCTCGTTGTCTCAATACATCACACGTAGAGTGTGGTTTGACTTGCTCCTTGCAAAATTGAACGCCTTAAGGAAACTTTCGAGCAAAGAGAAAATTTAGATCGAAGCCACTACAAGCTACTGCAAAATACATGTAGCGTGAAGTGCGGTAGTTTTGATATAAGCGAGGAGTGTTATCGAATCACTTTGGTATGATACCGAACGGCAAGGAGGTTCGGATTGGGAAATCCTTTATTGCCGAGCAATACATTAGGCTACATTCTTAATTGGAATGATTTAATATTCTGCCGTAACTGCATGCATATCTTATCCTCATAGCAGACGTCTGCCCAAAATCTTCACAAGTACATCAGGACACGTGAACTGCACTGCAATGTACGGTAGCGCTCCGAGCGGTTTAAAACAGAATGCTCAAGTTGGAAACAATAATGTCAAATGTTGAAGGAAATGCTTTCTCGACGCAAAATGAAAAAAAAGAAGAAGAAAAATTCAATAAGACGGAGAAATCAAAACGAGCGAGCATCGTCCCAACAAAACAACCTTTCAAGGTTCACACATGCACTGGGCCATGGGTACCTACATGAACTTATATAGAACCTTAGCTTTCTATCCAACTGATGCTTATCTGCTAGCGTATCGAGAGCAGCGGGAGGAAAGATGCGTCGATATATATGGATTTATGGCAAATATTTGCCCATAGCTTATCGGTTCGGAGTGGTTCATTAAAAATTCATGTACGATTAAATTGCCAAGGATCATCTAAAAATTGTATGGATTTTCCATATTAAGCAAACAAGGAGGCGAACAAATGTTCGTTTCATCCTTTTCTTCCTTTTCATCATCATTTTCGTCTATTCGTTGGCCTCTAGCTTCCGAGAAGTATCAGTTACATGCATGTACATATGTTCACTTATCCATGCATGTGTAGCAAAAACGAAAAAAAAGTTCTATACTTCGCCGGTTTGAGGAAATTTGATATTATGATCATGTGTGCAGCCTGCGGATTATTGAATTCAAACACTTGAAGCTATTTGAGTTTAAGGTTCAAGTGTTACTGAAATTCTCTGATTAAATAGATTATCCATTATGCAGCTTTGCCTGAAAGTTTATGGTTTTTTTTCTCTCAAGGTTTCAACCTTAGAGAAAGATGGTGAAAAGCTTAAAAGAATATCTTTTTTGTCTGTATATTGAAACAAAATATAGGGAACATTTCATTGTATGATATCAGCTTTACTGAATACATTTGCAGTTTGGTATAAGTTATATCCATTCAAATTGATCAAATAAATCGATAAAGTAAATTTATCTCATGAATTATTCATTTAGAAATAGGAATATTGCTTTGTGTTGGAGCTCTTAGTTTTCTATTCCAGTGTTAATGAGATAAGCACGGATACAAGGATCGTTCAATAAGTCCGTTACAAAACCTACATACCACGTGTATACGAAAGTTTTTCCTGTTTTACTAAGAGATGGCGCCAGCGGAAAGTACGCAGAGTATTAATTTGACACATACGCCATTTTGTTCGTCTGTTATTTGGTTACAAACACATACAAGTTGAGTCTGCCAAAATTAGCGAGTTTGTTTTATCATGTTGATCAATCATGTCGAATTTTGTGCCTCAAAAAGAGCATTTGCGGAACGCGTTTCTTTTCTTGTTTTGCCACAAGAAAAAACGGTAAAGTGAAATGGATTCGTTATACCAATAAGAACAGATGAGACATGGTTTCGACAATTCAAATGTGATAATCTCAATGTGAAAGAAAGTGAGCGCTAAGTCCGACTACAAAAATGCAAAGAAAAGGAACTGCAGGAGTCATTGGGTGTCGACATAACTCACACTCAACGGCAACTAGCAAATGATCAAAAGGCGTTTACGAGCAATGTGTAAGATCAATAAACTAGGTCAATTGGAAAAGTCAAATGGAAAATCGCAAAGTCACTTGAGAAATGCAGCTTCGGCGCGACAAAAGTTATCATTTTTGCATGGAATTGTAACGAAGAGTGGATTAATTTTGAAAACTCGAAGCGAAAAAGTCGTGGCTGTCACCTTGCGGAGCGGGTCCTTCAACTTCAAGAATAAATCGCATCGGCAAGAAGACCATGCTCTGTATCTGGTGGGAATAGAGTGTAATTGGGGTTATGAAATATTGAAGCCCGCCAAAACAATTAATTCAAAACAAACTCATCGACAAATGTTAAATTTCAATCGTGCATTAATAAAAAAAAAACTAAAAACGACCGGAATGGGCCAGAAGACATGGTAAAGTGATTTTGTAACACAGCATACACTCGCCGTGGCATACAGCAAAACTTGTGAAAGACACAGTGAAATCACTAGGAAGGGACATTCTGCACCCCTCGTACTCTCAGGGCTCAGCGTCATCTGACTACCACACGTGCATGCAATGCAGCACTTTAGCGATTTCGAGGAAGTTGGAAAGTAGCACGACGAATGATCTTCCGCAAAATACAAGCAGCTTTTCTGGAAAGGTATTAATAAATTATCTGAAAGATGGGTGAAATGTGTACAAGCGGATAGGCAGTATTTTGAATAATAAAAATATTTCTTTTCCCCTAAAAAATCACGTATTTTCCCCTTTTTATTATCAAACACAATCCAAAATGAAATATCTTATGATGGTTAAAATCGTTGTTGTTAATCTGGTCGTTTTTCCTTAAAAGCGCGGTTCAATTTGATCAGTTGTTGTCGGTAACGTTTGCCAGTAATAGTCTCACTAGGTTTCAGCAGTTCGTTATACAAAGGTCCCTTACTATCCCACCAAATACACAGCAAAGTCTTCTTTCCATTAATATTTCGGACTGGTTGTGGTGTTGATGGCTGGCGTGGGTCTACCCATAATTTTTTCCGCTTGGGATTGTCGAAATAAATCCACTTTTCATTGCCAGTAACAATCCGATGCAAAAAACCCTTTCTTTTTTGTCTGGCAAGCAAAATTTCACAAATGGTTTTTCGCCTTTCGATGTTTCTTTCTTTCAATTGATACGGCGCCCATTTTTCAGCTTTTTGGATCTTTCCGATGGCTTTTAAACGTTGTGAAATGGCTGCCTGAGTAACTTCCAACGCTTCTGCCAACTGTTTTTCAGTTTGTGTGTTGTCTTCATCCAATAATACTTGCAAATCTGTGTTTTCGAATTTTTTTGGTGGTTTTCCACGGTCTTTGTTGCTGATATCGAAATCGCCACTTTTAAATCTTTTAAACCATCGTTCACAAGTGTCTTGGCTTGGAGCATTTTCACCATATGCTTCCACTCACAATCAATAAGTTACTGCTGCCGTTTTCTTCAAATGAACGAAGGTTATTAGACTTCCTCGCAAAACCTCATTTTCTGCCACGTAATTCGACATTTTCGAAGCAAAAACAAACTATGTTGTTTGTACAATCAAAACCTATGACATACTGGAATTTGTTGACAGATGTTTACCCTCCAAAATGCCATATTAGTTATCCCCGACACAAACTATATGTAATGGTTATGCCATCTGTTAGTAAAATCCGCATTTCATATTTATACACCTAATAATATAATATAATATATATAATATACTAAAGGGGTCGCGTCCCGTTGGATCGTGAATTCTTTCGAAACATTTGCGCTGGTAAGTAGTTCCGCCGAGCTTTCAACAAGCATACGAAACTACAGACCAGCAACTGCCATCGAATATTTTTAGACCTGGATGTCTTCGATAGGGTCTTGTAGACGGATATTACTGCAGTCAAGCTAAATGATAACAGTTTACAAGAAAGCTTACATAGTCTTCGAGGACATCCTCAAGAATTAAGTGATATACAATACAGGATCACAGTTCCATACTATTTTCTTCCGCTTTTTCAGTTAAATTGTAGTATATACAAACGAGATCACTTGGTCTATTCTGTTTGTAAAGGAAGCTTATCTGAGCTAACATTCAGCAAGGAGGGTAGGGTACAGGCTAAATAAAAATAAAAGGAAGTTGAGGGCCTGATCTAAACAGAACACGTTAGTCAGAGTAAATTTGCTTAGCGGAGAATACAACATCTAGGAACTCTACCCTAACCAGAGAGATGTTTTTCTCAAAACATGGCATCCAAGAGGATCGAACTCATTAACGAATGCAAGCAACAAAGGACACAAAGCATAATAATATCACAGAAAGTACAAAAACTCAGTAAATTTTGCTTTGCGTGTTATACGAGCTCGTTTCTTGATCGGTTGGAAAAAGGAAGTTTGAAACAATTGTTAGAAAAACTCAGGATATATTTGGACCTTGAATTTTAAGACCACTCAGAGAAGGCACAACCTGTTGACATGGATGCAATCACGAATTATGCTACTTATGCATACATAAGGTGATCGGGGGTATAATTTGTTGTTAAGTTCCACGTAGAGCCAAATAACAAGACGAGAATTGCCAGAAGCACGTATAGAGCTAGAATATATAGCAATAAATTAACGCGGAAAAAAGGAGTAAATGAAAAATGGAAGGGCTTGTTAACGCTGATACCAAATCAGATCTGTGGCGTTCGCAATTGTCAAACCAAATATTTTTGAGATTGATAATATTAAAAACTTATTATAATTATATAATCATAATTCAGGATTATAACCTATACAACTATGTACACGGAAATAAATATGGCTAGGAAATATGGAAATATGGCTAGAGCCATAAATAAGTTTTAAAAGTTTTGTTCTCCAAATATCAATTGAAACAATTTTCGCTATACGCTTTGCAAGTATTCCGTGAATGATGGAAAAACCCAAATAAATTTCTAAACGTCCTCGCCTCTAAGCTATCGATTGGAATGAACCAAATTCGTGTGTCCTACCTCGAATGTCGTTTAAGGCTCCACAAAGTCAAGAGCGAGCTCCATAAAAGTAATTAACCTTCCACTTGAACTTTGTGCAATTATGAGCTTGAAACGAAATCCTCATTATTATTATTCCTTTCCCACATTCATAACCAACGGGAAAAAATTAAGAATAGTTTGTTTGGTATAATTAAATATTTCCATCAGCGATTTTCTATCTACGTTGTCCTTCCTCATTTTTACTTACATCGATTCCTCCGCGTAGAATAGAAATCTCAGTTGGTAATTTACTTGGACAATAAATCAAAATTTCCGGGAAAATGGAAAAATATTTAAGCATTTGGTTGATTTATTACAGCGGTTAAATTGTTCATTTGTTTAACAGAGTTTTACGTTTACAGCCGACTACTGAAGGAGAGAAAAACAGAGCCGGGAGAATGAATTTATTTCCTTTTCCTGCCACAAGTAGGGACTCAATGATTTGGGCTGCTGGCACCAGTAAGATATTGAATCTATGCACGAGGATACACGTCTATCAGGGTATCAGCTCAGCGCCGTAAGATAATTAAATGTCAGTTTAAGCCCACTAAATCCCACAATTTGCGCTAGTGCACCTGAGTGGATTCATTTGGAAATTATGGTATGTTGCATCCGGGAGGATGCTCTTATAAACACTTCTTGTTGCTACGTGTATACTTCCTTGTAGAATTCTTCTCGACTCGTCCGGGCTATATGCTCACGATAGGGAGGTTCCTACCGCTGTTGAGTTATTTTATATTTATTTTATTGTTTTTGTTTGAATATTCTTCGGGATATAACGAGATTTTTTTCAACCCAATTTGATTTGCTACAATCCTTTTTGCTTTCCATTGTCGAAAAGTGAATTCAAAAGCGTAATAAAGTTTCAAAGCAGATATGAACATGTTGTGAAGATGTTGCAGAAGATAAACACCAGTACCTTAACAATCTCATTTGCAATCTATTCCAGGTTTTATTCCAGGTTCTATTCCTATCATGGAGAAAAGTATTCCCAGGGGCACTGTGATCTGTAATCACTGTAATCACTCATTTTTCCAGATAATACAGAGCACAATGGGCTGTCGCACATAAAACGGCCTCTTATTGAAAATCTTATGCCGGGTTAGTATTTGGATTATAAAAACCCGGATGTAACTTGGAAACCAACCAGAATCACAAATCAGGATATAAAAATTCATAATTCATTTGTAAATGGCGCTTTTTTCGATAGTCCTCGCGTTCACTTGGCAGCTTATCCGGTTACTCCCGTCAGCAGAAATTTTCATTTACAATCCTGCCGATGTAAAATGTTGCGTACAAAATATCAGATGGCCACCCCCGAATACCGAATGCCAAATTTCGAATCCTGCTTCTCGTTCGCTTCATCATAAATAACGAATCCACTATATCATCACATGCAACCGAAAGACTAACAACAGAGTTGAATACATCGAAAGGTTTTTCGATGGCCAGGATTTGTGTAAAACGTATCTTCCCGTCATAAATATTTTATAGTAATGTAGCGGGGTGGAAATGAAAAGTATCTATAACATATACGCCAACATATTCAGCGCTCCCATTATCCTTTGTGTTGTGGCGAACAAACGGAAAATATAATAATATAATAGAATGCGATATTGTTACAATGCTTGGTCGGTCGGGAGGCTGCTCCCGATGCGGCATTTGTATCAATATTCCTGCGAACGTACTGGCTCAATAATACATGCTAAAGTACAAGTCAGACACAGATATTCCAGCGATAAGCCGTAAATTCCTTTCATAGACCTACATTCGCCGAACTGGTGATGAAGGTATTGACGTTCTCTGATACTTTTCTCGTTTAATGAGTTGCAATAAAATTCTCGATATGTGATGGCCTCCTTGGCTGATTACATGATGAGAGCTCGTAAATGTTCGGCTTGAAATTATAGTGAATTAATTCAATGATGTCAGTAGTTTCAATAATGAGTGTAGGCAGAGAGCAATCTTAGTGCCGAGGATAACAGAGGTCGGTAATGTTTATATTTAACCTTCATTCGGTGAACCCTTTTATGTGGTGGATGCTTTTAGTTAATTACAACCACTTTAATCAACTGGTTGTCAATAGAAAATATAAAAATAAAAATCATTCTTAATAAAAGTGCCAAAAGTCTTCATCACAACGCTCTCGAACTTGATCCTTCAATAAGTACAATTGAATATCTTAGATTGAATGAATAACCACAAGCTGATGAGGTTTAACTACAGTTGAGGACTTGGTCTTCCACGTTCACTGGAAACAACTTATTTTGCAAACATAGTTAGATATGTTCTTTATGGTTTGCTAAATTCAAGATTGGAGCACTAAAGCTTAATAAAACTCACACTTCACTGATTTAAAACTAATGGAAGGTTTTGAATAGCTAAAAAATGTTACATAGGAGATTTCAACGGTTCGTCGTCGCTCGCTAAACGTTAAATGTAAAAAATTTAACTGAAACCCAAAAAAAATTAACTTGAAAAAATGTTTAAAAAGTCACCGATGTAATTCCTGTGTGGAGGATTATCCGGCTGGAGCTCTGAGTCATAGTTAGCCAGTCGGAGAGTATGGTACGCCGTGATGAGGGAATCGGAGGAACTCCTCAGAAAAGCACTAGGAGCACATACTAGCCGACCAGTCTTATAATTACCATTCTTTCACTCCTGACAAAAACACATACAAAACACAAGGAAGAAGGCTACAATACACTGTATTTTATATACTAAAACAAATCTTTAGTCCTCCCAACTGGTGTCCTAGTCTTACGGATAGATATACAACACAAGAAGAAAAAAGGAATTTAAGTCTAATGAGTCTTATTCTTTATTAGTCTTCTTCGCTATCATCAGCTTCTCTCCAACACACTCTCAAACTCCACCTTATAATTACAGATGTCATACTTTTGTACTAAATAAATCCTCTACTGAAGAAATGGGGGCTTGCGCCTTACCACCTTATATCTATCAATTCGGATTGGCACCGTCCCCTTATCGCGCGTCTCATGTTCCCAGTTGTGTTGCCAAAAAATGAGAATTTCTTATCTCCAATCGTTTAATGTCCCTCTTTTTCCCTTCTCCCTCGTCTGTTCATTCCTCTGAAAATATATACTCCATTCTTCTGCTAGGAGGGTGATAGGTGTCACTCCCGCAATTACTACATGCAGTTGTTCTGAGACAGTGTTGTCAATGATTCAATTGCCAGTGCTTCTTGTGTCTATACCAGAATTCTGCGTTTCCTGTAGGTTTGCTTCTTGAGGACGTCAGCGCAAACTTTGAATCCGTATAAAACCGTGGATACAATTGTGTTCATTAACAGGCGTCTTTTGATTGAGGATGGTCTAATTATGTTGATCATGAGCCGAATGAATGCTTACTTGCTGCAGCTTAGTCAGAAGTTGAAGGGGGCACGTGACAGCTTCTTCGTACTAAATAGTACTCCATCCGACTTGCAGAGAAAGAACACTGGGGATCCTTTTTTCGTCAAAATTATCATTTCATTTTTTTTCCAGTGACACGCCGAATCTACGGCTGGTCATTCAATCATCTATTCTTCATATCACTGTGATCAGTTCTTGTTGCATCTTTTCGACTAAGTGTAGATGGATGAATGCAATCAAGTCGTCTGCATAGCCAATCAGTTTCGCATTTTCCAGCCGTTGGAGACTGAAGAGCTCGTTTCGATAAGCGTTCCACAGGTCAAGGCGCAGAGTCGAACCTTGTGTGTCTCCAGATGACACGTTCATAACTCATGTTTATTTCTGCATGCCAACAGAACACTACTGCCCTTCGAGCAATTTCAACGAACTCTGAACAGATATTCCGCTCTTTGAAGTTCGATTCCACTCATAACGTTCTTACGGAATAACGTTCTTAAGGAACTGCATTCCTAATATCGAAATTCGGGTTGAACGCTGGTTGGGAACTTCCGCGTTCAAATTTCTGTGGTAGATTGCTCAGATCGGAAGCATTACTGATGTAAAGACAAATTTTCAGCTGCTCTGATTCTATCGATGAGGTTTTTCTTTATAAACTTTTCCAGCATCTGCACTCATCTGTACTCAGCATGCACAACGAGAGCTATGAATTTGGAAGCTCTGGGTCTCTTTTTGTTAATCAACACCACTTTCCGTGTTAATTTACGCTGGTTGGACCTCATCCTGAGTAATGATAATGGATCTTCTTACAAACAGCAGATCGGTGCAACATTGGACCAATTGCAGCCCAAATGCCATCTAATCCTGTAGCTTTTCGCTTTTTCAATGACGGTGTGACTACATTTAGTTCCTCTGCGGTAAAATGTGGGCAGTCAAGCAGAACCTATTCGAATTATACAAGAGTGGGTAGTGTTCATGGTTGAAACGATACCCTCCAGGTTCTAGCGAGGCACTGAGTCCACCCAGCGCCTGTTCACATAGTTAACGAGCTCTTACCAGAAACGAACTTTGCTGTCTCTAAAAATAATGCCAGGGAGGGTCTTTGTGGATCTGTGGACTGCTATATGAGCGAATGCCTCGTTTTGTCTCGTCTAATGGAGAGTTTCACGCCAGAGGTTGTGACACTACCTTCGTTTTTTCGAAGATTTTTGTTGACCACCAGCAAGCGGTAACTGTAAGAAATTGTGACGAAGCTCATGGTAAACTCCAACACGTCTTTAGATATACTTCCGCCGGTCTCGGTACATACTTACGGCATATTGGCGCCCATTCGAGCTTCTTGAAATTCATTGTCATGGAAGCCCCCCTTATAGGTGGTGGTCGGCTCGCTGTTGAGCGGGATGCAGAGTCACCCATCTCTCTAGTACTATAAACTGACGATCGTTTGGAGTGTAGTCCTTCAGGATTCTCTAGTTTTCACCGCAGGTATCAAAAACGCCAAAGCAAGTGAGAGATCGTTTCCAGGCCCCATCTCCAGAGAAAAGATGATATTTTGACGCTCAACTGACGATATTCACAGGATCTGCCTTTCTTTGGAATCTGTTCAGGTTTTGCTTAATTCAATGGCTCTGGGTGTGAACTCACCTATAACGGGAATCCGCTCTTAAGGATACGAGACGGCATCCTCCAAAGCATCTAGTCTGTTCCGGGAGGATAGAATCCCCTGATAGACCCTGAAAATTGTTATAAATGCCCACCGAACAAAAGCAGTTTCTTCGGTCATGGCTCTGGACTCGTACAATTTAGGCTCAGATGGCAGCAGTACCAATTTGGTTTTGGAGCCGTTCTTCCTGGCCTTTGTTGGGTTTTCATATTCAAACGGGTTTCAATGCTTGTGAGCTCAAAGGGAGTAGCCAAGAGCTTAGACAAATCATCTAATGAACGTCGAGCCTAACAACTCCAAAAAAAATTCCAACTATTTGATTTCAACTAACTGAACGATTTTCCTATCCTACCTTGCAAAGTAATCAAAAATTTGAATCAATTTGCAATTTGAACGAAGCCAATCCCCAACTCCAGGAAAACGAATCCTTACATCATGCCCCTCAATACAACAACAAATGAGGAATCGTAACAAATGAAGCACGTGACAAGTAGCAACAGCCAATTAAATTCCACTTTTCTCGAGTAAATTATCCCAATCGACTGCCTTCCATCCTGTAATTAATTCGGTTGTTGAAAGGTTGCACGCGTATTAAAGGCCATTTATTCATTTTATAAAATCTATGAAATTAATTTTGAAAACTAGCTAACCTGGCGCTCATAGCCAATATGTTGCCATACGGCAACAACAAAAGCTCCTGTGAATATACCACAGATGGTTGTTGCCACCGAAGCAGTATGTAAATCCGAAAGCAAAGGATTACTTCACTAATTAGAGCATAATCCGACAAATAAGCTTCATTGATTGATTGATTGCTAAGTGAATGACCGTTAATACCTCTGCCATTTGCGAATTCGTTTAAATGATAAATTTTCCTAGTTTGTAGACTCGTAAGTTTGCTCAAAGTCAAAATTGATTCAATTCAGTCAAAGTGTAGCAGGATAAGCCCATTGAAGTCCAGTCTGGATTGTGTTGCCTTGGGAGTAAGTTAAATTCTCTTTCCAATGGCCAGCTCCATTTGCTTAGCCAGATCGGGACTGTCAACCCAAGCAACAAATTCTAATCGGTCTTTGGACTCACCAAGGGAACGACAGCTAGCAGATAAAAGTAGAGTCTGGTCATTGTCAGGAGTTTCATAAGTTCGTTTTGATTTTTGGAGAACATTTTCTTTGTGTGCGATGGGAAGTTTTCAAAGGACACCAGTTCGGAAAAGCTTTCAAAGAAATATCATTGCATCAAATCCCATTCATCCTATTTTCTGATCATCATGACGCAGAGTATTTCCGAGAGTTGAGCCCTTTGTTTCTTGTATCAAACCTTACATACTCGAATATTATATTCAGATGAAAGAATATAATTCTTTGTTTTTGGAACACACAGAAAACTTAAATGTATGTATACATGTTCCTCTACATATATATATGCATGCGTTGTAAACATTGTCATTCTCTCTCAGCTGAACTGCTCCCATCCTTGAATATTTTCTAAGATATGGATTACCGTGACATGATAAAGAACACAAAGTTTCTCCAGCAAATGTAAGGCGTAAAGGATGAATCAGTTCTTTTTTATTTAAGCTTGCAGCAACGAACCAAACTGGAATTTTTTTGCAAGGATCTTATTCCCAGCTGTGCCACTTATTCTAAAGTTTATCTGATTGGACATTCAAAGACTTTTGAGAAGTTTTTCAACTTTGTGGAAATTATTTTTTCATATTTTTTTTTACAATGTATGAGCATGCAGTTTTGGTAAATTCTTTGTAACGGCATTAGAGGAACATGCAGTTGTATCTTGAACGTTATTTGCAAAGGATTAGTTTCTTGCAATTTCAAGTTTTTCTTCTCCATTGTTGAAAATGCCAAGGGATACGTAAATTGGTAGAGCAAGTTGCCTTTTTATGCTATCATTCCTTGAAAATTGAAAACTCTGCTAAATATTTTCCTTGTTATGGAACAACTGAATCTGGCCTTGTATGTTATATTCCCTTTCATACTCAGTTTCAAACCCCATTTAGTTGGAAATTATTTGTTAAAGGATAGCAAACTGATTACGCCTCTTACATGGCTCTCTTGGTCTTCAGGTGAATTTAAATCAGGGTGCAATGAAGTGTATATAAATGGATGGTGTAAATATTCAAATCAATTAATACACTTTTTAAGAGTGCTCCGATAGGGACCTTTCGACACCAAAGGCTCGCTAAACAAAGGTGTAAGTTCTACTCTCAAACTATTTAGCCTCTCGAGGAAACCACCAAATGAGGAACTCGGATCGCAAAATGCCTTTGTTCTCCTTAGCAAAACCTTGCCTTAACTCTCAATACCCCTTAAGAAAGAGCGGTTGAAGCAACTATTCCCAAAATCAAGTCTAGTTAGGACGAAAACTATTTTACTAAGCACTGAACAAGGACTAAAACATAACAGTAGGCATGCGTACGAGAAACGCGGCTTACATATAAATTGTCATGTACGGACTCCTAAATAATATCCTTGTACATAGAAAAACGACAAGGAACCTAAAACCCAGAAATAAGGAACAATTACGTCAATTCAAAGCGAAAAAATATACTCTTACTACGCAACATACCTACAAAACTCCACACATAATCCCGAGAAATAAACTAGCCGACTAGCGACTAGCTATATTCAAAAGATTAGAAATTTTGCAAGCACACAAAAGAAACGCAAATTCAACATAATATTTTCAGTGCTGAGTCCGATTCTTGTCACCGTGACAGCCGATGTTTGTTCGGAGTGATGAACTGAAAAAAGCGGATGCAATATTGTCAAAATTGTAGGGGGTTAATCCTGCAAGTCTACCACGGCTTGGTATTTCGCACCACTGATGATGATTGTTAAGTAAGAAATAAGTACGGAATGTCACCACTAATTTATGATTACCCTATGACATCTTGGCCGCATCTTCTTGAAATTGGTTTGTCTAATTTGTACCAAGAACAATTAAATCCGAAATCAGGTCTATGGGTTTGAAGATTTGCGGCGAATAATTAAACTCTTACGATTTACTTTTGAATCTAGATTCCGATGAGACAATATCGCTTTGTGGATGAGCAAATATGTCGACCAAAAATTTCGTACGCATTTCTTGGCCAAGAACCATAAAATAAGTCGAATAAGGTCTTTAAATTTGGTATGATGCATTAAAACGATTAAGATATGCATTAGGCATTGGAAGTTAATGTCTCTGAGTGAAAGAAGGGAATATCTGGAGTTTTGAATTGATTGGGAGGTGAATTATTTACACACGGAGTGTTGGGCTCCCATAGTCACAAGTGACTGAATTACACCTCCTTATTAACCTGAGAACCTTGACTGCAACCGATTGACGCACTATTTTGGGCCAGGTCTTTTTTCGCCACGCCGTTAGGCGGCTTCAAGCAGGGGGATCACTCACTGAGCGGGAAGAGTGAGAGGAAGAGGGATTACCAGAGAAGTGATGCCCCAACACCGACGCCCACGTCGGCTACTGTGAGTCCGTTCTATTTTTCAGTGCCCGAACATAATATACCAAATTGTTCCATTTGTTAACCAATCCAAGCGTCCCAGTGGTTAGGTTTTTCGGGTCGAGCTCTTCTGTTTCCCTGTTTAGGGTCTGTCGCAGCCTGTGTCATCTTTTTTATGCAAAAATGTATGTGTGTGCATGTGTGGCATGCCTCATCCTCCTCTCCTGGGCAAAATCTATAGTCGGGGGTTGGTGATTTTTAGATCATTTGCAGGTGAAACTGAAAACAAGCAGATCTGCTGAACAGCTGTGTCAGCTAGAAGTCAATCTCAGCATTTCCTCCATTTAATCACGGCCTCAGATCCGGCATTAGCCACGCAGTCCTCCTTACCTTCTCCCACCCAAGCTGCTGCCAATCGTTAAATGGGCATTGTCGCTCCTCGCAGGGAATTGTCTCCCTCAAATCTTCTTTTCTACGAATCAGAGACTGGCGGATATGAGGATACCGTTCTCAATGTTCTTCTTCTCAGCGCCTAAACCAGGCAGTTTCGATACGTTTTTCAGGAGCATCGTCACATATTTCCATACAGAAGCACTGAGTACGGTACTCATCAAGACGCATCTTCTGGATGGGTAAGGCCCACCTACATTGGTAAAAAGTCAACTCACAGTCGATACTCCCGAAGCAGCATTCTCCACCCTTGTCCTGATTTGCTCATAGAACCTCATTTTCGAGTCGATCAGTAGTCCTAGGAACTTCACCACTGGCTTCGATTCAACTAGTATGACGCCAAAACACTGACCATCTTTATTCCAGGATTTCTTTTCTTTGTCAAGATGACCCCTTCAGTTTTCCCCAGCGCTAAACTGAACCCACGACTGGTCATCCAGTCATTTGGCACATTAGCCTGCCTAGTCTAAGTTGCGCTAGTTTGACATCGCGTCCAGCAACTAAATCCGCAACATTATTCGCGTAGCGGATCAAACGCGACTCGTCTGGCATCTGCAATCTCAGTAATCTGTCGTAAGCCACGTTCAACAGGTGCAGTGGAAAGATAGACCCCTGGGCAGTACTCGATGTAATCTTCGTCCTGTGACTGCCCTTTTTGTGTCATAAAGCAAGCTTCGGTCCTCAGAAAGTCAGTAGAAGTTAGTTCCCTCAGAAGTCGCATAAGATATTCCAGAACTTGAACAGTGTTTTTTTTAAACGTATCCCGAATATCCACCCATCTAGAGGAGTTGAAGACATTGCTTAGGTCGAGTGGCACCAAAAGAATGATCTTGCCTTGGTGCGATTATTTAATAACTGCCTTTTTAGTACCTAGAGGTTCACCAGAGTTTGCATGCCTAGATCAAATGTTCATATAAATTCATCCCAAATTATTCGTAACAACATCGAATGATTTCTTTACTTCGATAGCTTTCAAATAAATTTCAATTTGTCAATTCAACACCAAATTAAAGGTGTATACATGCCTGTCAAGCATGTGCGTAGAAAGAGAGATCCTTATCATAAGCTTCATAGTACTATTGGCCTATTCAAAATAAGGTTGGTCCTTGCTCATCTGTCGAACACCATTATTTGGAATAGGTGTTCTGTAATATGCATGTTAAGATGCCTAACTCGTGAGACAGCCTTAACATAATGTTGCGATCTCAGAGTTTGTATTCTTGGTTTATATATTAAAACTTAAATGAATCCTTGCTGGAAGTTGGATGTTAGAATAAAAAGGAGCAGAAGAACCTAGACTTTGATTTAGTGGAGATGATAACACACATGGTAAGTGTCCATCTGATGGATGAATTGTTAGGTCAGTATAGTGCATACGTATGAAGATATGAAAACAGACAAGCCGTGTGGTCTTTTTTGTTTGGATATTACTATGGTAAAGACATACACTTGGGCATACCGATGAATTTATGTAGCAGAGAGTTCCTAAAGCTATAAGATCTTAGCTTGCAGCTTTCGTTCAAAGGCTGCAGATTCAAACTGGAGGTATAAATTGGTACCTAAAAACGCAAAATTTTAATTGTTCATTTTCATCTTCAACTCTTGGATGTCGTCTTCTAAAAATACGGGATATGACGATGTTCGCCATTGGTTACTAATTTTTTTTTGGCAGAGCAGCGAAAAATAGAAGTTTCCAAGGAATAAATACGCAACACAAAAGTTTTACACTTTTTTTGTGTTAGGGAGGTAAAGACTGATTACGCTCTGAATGTGGGACTCCCAGACGCGCAATTATTCTAGACTAGCCAGTAAACACGTCCCCTATCAATCATAGCATGGAACCGTTTGAGACATTACTTCAGGTCAGGCCTCCTGTTCCTTCTTCTTGAGCCGCCTCCAGATATGGTAATCTCTTCTTCAGCGAAAACAAAGGGAGAGGTGGGAAATGCTAGAAAAAAGATCCCTCCATCCCCGATGCCACCTAACAGTATAGCTCCAGCATAGCTTTCAACAAACTTGAAAAAGCTCCCCTTTTCCATTTGTAACTGGTTGCGCATTCGAATTGACACAAGATTTAAGGTAAGAATGTCCTGTATTTATTTGACTCTTATTTTTATCATTAACTTTGTTGTGAAATACTTTGGAGCTAAATGAAAATTTCGAGTTATGAAAGTTGAATGAAAATAATGACTTATACGTAGGGCAAAGTTTTCAAAATCATTAAAATTCCAAAAAATAAAAACGAAGAAGGGTCTTCCAGGAAATACTACAAAGGCTCCATCTCCATCGGATGAGTATCTTCAGTGATATCATAATGAACAAAAAAAATTTACTACATTAGTAAATATAAATGTATTTCTTGTAAATGCGACTGTCCTGTTGTTTGCCTCAATCTATCTCTACTCCGTTTAAACATCCTTTTACTCGGACCGCATTAACAAAAATGAAAAATATAACCAAATGTAAATATCTTTTGTTACAATTCCAACTATAACTTTTTTATTTCCAGACATTTTACTATGCAAACTATGCTTCAGCCCGGATACACTTTTCAAGCTTCCTTGCACTCTCGCACATAACCGTAATATACTACTTATGATATAAAATCTACGACAACATCCAAGAAGGTGGGTGAGTATGGCAAATAGATAGATAGTCGTCCCATATATACACAGGTGAGATACATTTTCAAATAATGTAACTCGCAGTGCCCCTGCTTTTAGGGAATGTTGTTGCCAATGTCGTTTTATAGTCATTTTATAACGTTTTGTTGGTGGTGTATGCATAGTGGGAACTAGAGTAGTTCCGAGGTTGTGTGAATATGATGAACAATTCCCCGTTGTGTGGAAGTATATGGTAAAACTTTTAACTTTTAACTTTTATATGCAGTTTAGCAGATGTACTTGTAAATTCAAATGGAGAATTTGATAATACAGATTCGTTTTTCCGGTGGAAAAGTGCTATTTGAAAATTCAAAAGTTAAAGTGCTTACCAGAGATTACGTCGTTCTTCCGTTTTTCTTCTTATTTTTTTTTGCATGTGGTTATGCTTGTTTTCTGCTACGACAAAATTTGAAATATGTTAAAAGAATAAATACAGAAGTTTTATGAATAATAAAAGTTTTTGGTTATTGCGCCCTATAAACACTTTAACTTGGAGAGAATGCGCATGGAATAAGCTAACATTTAGTATGCATGCAGCAATGAAATTATTTTTCTTTGTTCGTTCTAGTGATTTTCCAGGAAAATTTACTATATGAAAATGAAAAATTAAAAGCGGAATAAATACGTTAGTAGACTGTGGAATAATTTGGAAGTAAAAACGAATCGTTGAACTTTTGAAGCCACTAGGAAGTAAGAATTACCTTTGGGATATTTTTTCTTTGTATAGAAAGTTTGAGCACTTTGTTTCGTATGGCAAACTGAAATTGTTGCTAAAATCAAAGTTACGTGAGTGACACCTGGCTTAGTTCTTTTCCTCGCAATACCAAATGGAAGGGCAACTGGCATTTCAATGATGATGATACTGCCCATAATAAGAGCTATCCGCAGGTGGGTATAGTCATCAATTTTATCCCCAATCTTTTTTGGCCATGTTTTATTCTCCACCTCAAAATGGTCCTACTTTAAAGTATAGTTAGCACTTCACATTGACCAAGTTCACATATTAGACTTTCCAGTAAAGACTCACACAATACGCTCGGCTCTTTTTCTAAATGGGCATGATTTTTTTGGCAAACCTGATCTTGTATGCTGTAACCTAGAGTAGCAGCTTGTATAATGTTCTGGCTGACTTCAAGCCAATTATAATTTGTTGCGCTAGTACTCCCCGACGACGCAATGCGATTTTTAATCACACTAGGACAGTCTAGAATGAAATGTTCTGCACTTTCCTCTTCTTTGTCATAAGCTTGGCAAATGTAATTCTTTTGGGTCTTTCCAGATAGATTCTCCAGATAGATCTTTATTACATCTGGCTGATCCCTTAGATCAAGAGGCCACTGATAGGGAAAAGGAGTTATGTATTTTCCTCTTACTTCCCACAAGCTTGGCAAGTATCTTTCGAATGCATTCCTATTTATATGACGCGTGGACCTAAGAGATTGTAGACTGTCGGTTTTGCCACCAGCGTTCTTCAGTCATTTCTGTTTTCTCTAGGAGTCGTTTTTTACGCGTCTTGTCAGGGTGAGGCCAAAAGAGTGCAGCTTGTCCTGCAGTCGCTCCTATTTATCCAAGCCCCAGCTATTTCTTCCCACAGAGTTTCGTCTAGTATCCTTTTCACTGTTGTAAGCAACTCGTTGATCGTGTCTTTTGATCTTGCAATTTGGTCAGATGCTCCTGCTCTTCGAAGGTCATTCTTTTATTCCTTTTACTCCACACCACTGTGTCCAGAAATCTACATTTATTAGAAGGAAAAATGAAAGAGTCCTTGTTGGATTCGAATATGCATTCCTGCTGATGATCATCAGGTGTCAAATCCTTGATCGGGACGATGACAACCAGCTTAGTTGATGCTGTTCATTGATTTTGGTTACTTTTATTAACAAATTTAGATACAGCTAGTCCTATTTGCCACCATTTCTTCTAATATGGCTTTCAAGAATGGCACTTTGGAGTAAATTCCACAAAAATTTTGATCAAACTGTCGTACTTGTGAATCCTGAGTAAAACAAAGCTTAGAAACAGGAATAAGTTCTCCATAATTCCGCAGTGAGAATGGGAAACGATGAATTATTACAAAACATTTTACAAGAGCCTAAGTAAGTTATACACTTGTCAGTCTGGTAAGACTTTGACGGCCTTACCACAGTCCTACACTAGATATAAGACTGCTCGAGGCAAGCGCCTGCAGTGCCGACTTGTTGTCCGAGAATACTACAAATATTCTGTTTTAAGGATCTTTGTTGTCACTTCTGAAGGCACGATTATAACAAATTCTTCCGACTGGAATACTTTTGTATGACCCTTCAGTTTATAACTACGGTTGATTTGCAGCCGATCTCGAAAGAAGATTCCATCTTCCTGGCATATATTCTTGTACTTCCAAGGTACAGCGATATATACCAATGAATGTTTGTCTCTAAATTTGCAGGAGCGGGATACCTAGAGCATGAATAAGAACAGTGGCTTGCTTTGGAGCGAAACCTTGTAAAAACAAAATCAAATTTAAAGTATTGCAAGAATCGGAAGACGAGCCATGTATGTCTAGCATGGTGATGACAGTCATCAACTTCGGCACAGTGACAATCATCCAAGTAAAACATATGTATATCAAGACCATCAATACTAAAAGTAAACCTGCTTTAAAATCCTGAGATGAAGGGAGGCCAGCAAGAGGGCAGATCTAAGCACTGTGGCACTAAAGTATGATGAAATCAAAAGCCTGTTTTAATTCTTAGAAACATTGCTAGGAGCAAATTGACGGGTACTCTTGTTTAAATTGGTTAGGAAAATTAGAAGCACTACTAGACTTTTGTAGAAGAATAGCACAATGCTCAAAGGAAAAAAGCGCCAGCAAAAGGGAAGATATAAGCTCTTCCGGGCTGACCAGGACAATCACCAACAACAGAAAAAAAACACTTTCGATTTTAAGTTAGACTGATGGAAGTTGACTGGTACTGTTCATCAGAAAAATGAGAGAAACATGATGAACATCCGGACTTTTTAAAAAGAATAGATTAAATACCTATTGCTAGTCCTCAAGAATAAGGAATAACTAGTATCCACGCTTCTCGTTGCTCTTGCCGTCAAAATCTGTGCACCAGGAGTATTTTCAGGGTTTAATCATAAAAACTTACTTCTGTGTAAGATATTCAAAAGTCAAGATTTCGTTATTTGTAATCCTTTTGATTGAGGACTAGATTTAGCGAGCGAGAAAATGTGCGAATATGAGAAATCTGCCGACTTATGATGAGGAACGTGCAGATTTACTTGTTGTACGACAGATTTGTCATTTTAATACAGAATCCTACAATATTTGTCTCAGAAAAGTAGGCATTGATTTCGTTATAACGCAGAAACCCCAGGCTAGAGATATAACAATAAACGAACTCCTTAATACACAGGTTGTTTTTTTTAATAATCAAAATATTTTTTGGAACTTTCACTTATTCGGGCTTGTAATGGCCACCAATGACCCATAATGGATCAGTACCGCCGTTACGTTTTTTGTTTCGACTTTAAAAGAAAAGAGACGAGAAGAAAAAAAAAGAAAAGGGAAGAGAAATGAAGAGAAGAGAAGTGAAGAGAAGAGAAGATAAGTGATGAGAAGAGAAGAGAAAAGAAGTGAAGAGAGAGTAGTGAAGAGTAGAGAATAGTAGAGAAGAGAAGAGCAGAGAAAAAAGAAAAGCGAAGAGAGCAGAAGTAAAGAGAACATAAAAAGTCAAGAGATAGTCAGAGATAGAAGACAATCAACTAGATTGTCAGTCTCTATCTTGGTTTGACTTAGAATTGGCTTGAAAGCCGTACCTCATAGCATTGCTTGTGATCGGAACGGAGAACTTGTTTCGATATTCCCAAATTTTTTCTTCCACCTGTTTCTCTTCCGAAGTAAAATTAACACCTACTTCCGCTTCTGATTCCTCCTGATGATATGCGTTCCCTTGGAGAAAGCACTCAACAAAATTATTATTCGGCAACTCTACGAAACAGATGTCGATCGCCATCTTAGCAAGCAAAAAATGAACGGATAAAGAACAGGAGGATGCACACAAAGATAGGCAACCGACTTTTGCGTTGTGGCAGGACAACTGCAAACAGGAGGCCCGGTGTTGGTGGAAGAGCATGAATGTTTTAAGGCATTAGGCTTAGCTGAGGACACGGTGACATAGATTACTACCTAACTCAGTATCTTCGTTGGCACATCGTCCACCATCCTTGTATTTTGCGCGAGGAGAGTAAATGACAAGTACAGACCATCGGTAAATTGGCGCTTTTCCCTTTGCGGGAGAAGTTGCAAACTTTCTCAAGAAAGTATGATAAATGTGGTGACATGGTCAATTTAAAAATGGAACTACTCGTATGTGGCATATTTTTCTCGTTTAGTTCTTATAACGTACAAAGAATTCTTGAACTTCTGATCGGCGTGTAGGGAAGCGTAGGTTTGAAATGAATTTCCATCACATCCCTTATACTTGACTGAAAAAGCGACTTTTTTAATCGCAGGCGCAAACTGGACAGTAAATGGAGGGCCGATATAATGTGCATGGCTAGGCTCTAAGGATCTCTCTCAAGGGACATGATTGAAGGCTAGGCTGGTAGCCTTTGGCTGATGGGAGTCCTTCATTCTGAGCATAAACAACCTTCATCTCCTAACCAGAAAAAAATCCTTTTAGATGATGAGTCAGTTATGAATGCTGTCTTTTTATGAAAATATGCATTAATAAATAAAAACAAATACATGATGAGATATGAAAAATCCCATGGCGAGTGAAAGATTCCCCCTTACATTACAATAAAGGAATATTAGGGGGTACAATAAAGGGGATACTATCATTTGCCTCTTCGATTTGGAGAGGAAAATCAGCTCATTTAAAAATTCGTCATATTCAGTTTAAATTTTAAAAAATATGGGATAAGTTCCATCCAGCAGAGGACTTCAGTGTAAATAATACGCAACTCTTCTTATAGGATGTGTACCTTACAGACCAGAAAATATATGCCTCATGATCTCAAATTTGGCGTAAAATATTAGAATTTGCTTGACGATACCTAGTCCTGTATTATATGAATTGGCTGTGGCCTTTCCAAAACAATTTTGGCAGGACCTCATTTTTATAGCCAGTTTACAGTTCATTAATCAAGGTGAAAGGCAAAGATTTTTGAATAAAAGCGTATTCAAACGAGTCTTCTTTAAATCCCAATTAGTTCTGCTAAAGCAGGGTACAAATGAAATCTCATTTGTCATTGGGTTGCATGGTATCGTGTAATTGAAAACTAGAGACCAGCTCCAACATACATGTATAAGGTGAAGTACAAATAAATGAACTTTCATTTTCGCATATTTTTCCTTTGTTCCCTTAGAATGGGAATTTTAATACTTTGAACATTGTTAAATAGCTTCCAGTTTCAAATAAAAGCATTCAGAAAGGTAATCATCAACCCACTGCGTTTCTTCTGTGCAAGAATTTCTCTACAGAAGGTAAACAGGAACGAGTGCTTACAGCTGTAGTAAATTAGAAAGGGGGTAAAGGGATGATAATTATGAATATAATCATAAACATTCCCATCATTAAAACATGCATATACACATTCGTGCACACACAGAACATATAAAATCGTCGTTGGAGTCCTTATCAGGGCATACAGATAATGAGGAATAATTAGAAAGCTCTTCATCTTGATTAAAATATTCTGTTTCAGCGGAACTTTGAAGGGTACTTACAGTGCACAGAGAAGTTATATGGGACCCCATTTTCATATGTATAAATTTCTGTGTATATTTGTGGTTGCTGACTTAAGAAGACACATTTGTATGTAGTCGTTGCATGCATGTTAATATGAAGGCGGATGCGATATGGTAAGCTAACGGGCTACTGTAGTAAAGCAATATGATTTAGTTTTGCGTAAAAGAGCTCTTCATTATGCTCAAGTCATTTTTAATATCACTCCTGAAAGTTGGATTGCAAGGGGGTACTTTATTCAATCAAGCGCACTCGTTCTGTGTAAATATGATTTGCTTAATGAAAACGATGCGAAAATGGAAATGGATACTGTGCAAAGGAATTTGAAGATGATAGCATGGCAAAAATTGGAACGATGATACTTAGTATCGGTATGAAAAATTCATCTAAAATAACTTGACAATGTTAATGAACGTTAAAAGCTTATCTTGAAATAGAACGGAGAGGCTGATGATGACTGAACATGTTTTCATCCACATATTGCACAGACATGGGTAGCGAAAAAGGGTATATTTTGGTAATAATATCTGCTTGTTGAAATCCACAGTAATGAAGAAAGAAAACATGACCTGAAATCTAAAAGCTACCTGGAAAACATCAGAGACCGTCAAAACATATTCAGAGTTCTATTTAGGAACCTCTAGCCTAAGAAGGAGGGATTGATTTATGATTCTACAAACCAGCAAAATTATTTCGCTTAGCTCTTGACGAGGTTAAAGCAGAACTTATGTATTATGTTGGAGGTTGTACTTGAAAGTCCATCCAAAAACTGATCGAATACATTGGAATCCAGAGCAGACGCCGCAGTAATGAGCACAATCCATAATGGGCCGATCCACAAAAAAGGAGGTAAACCGAATTAACGACTCACTTGATCTCCTTCTTCAGTCAGTCCTTACGTCGGATATATCATGTCTTAGGTTGTTTAACTATTAAGTGTCAAAAGGCTCAAAATCTTCAGTTATTGATATGAGAAAGTATTCTATCTTCGTCCGTTGCAGCAGCTGTTAGGATTTGAATTCTGTGGGATACCAATACCAATCCTTAAAACAATTGCTCCTTTTTAAGCTATACTTAAGTTACTTTCGACTGACCTTTTTGGATAAAGCAAATTATTTATGATGAATATCACTGTGTTATAAAGTTAAAAGAAGGTAAATAGCTCCTTTATAATCAAAGAATGCGGTGAACTTTTCGTGTGTTTTGGCTTGTGTTGAAATTGAACCTCTAATAACCTTGCACTTAAGTCCTCCATACCAAATCAACTGTCTGTCTCAAAAAAAATCTGAACCGAAATTCATCCTTGAAGTACACAATTCTAGGACCAAGTAAATGAAAAATCGGATTCTGTGACTTACAAATAGTATTTATGTTATTGTTTTATAATTTTAACCTGTTCTTCAATTCCACTTGGTCTTGATCCTGACGTGATAGAGGAGCAGAGACTTCAGATGTGGAGAAAAACCTCGAAAAACCTTCTTCCATAGTGCGACAAATGACTTCTGAAAATCACATACGAATTTATAAGACAAGTCCTTTGAAAAAAGTTGTTAAAACAGGATATCTAAACACCTTTTGGTTTTTTTCGTAACAATAATTTAACAAGGATTCAATTGTTCGAGCTTATTCCGTGGAACTACCTCCAACACTCGTGCAGATTTCACTTGAATGTTTGGAAAAACATGAAAAAATGTCCTTTTAACTTTAAAGTCAGTTTACTGGAGGAATGAAGATGCGTCACAAGTAAGGTGAAAAATTAAAATACAAACATACATTCAAATCAAAAATTAATGAAAAATGATTGATGTCTGACTTGGTGCATTATCGTTTAACTGTCACCAATCGTTTGGATCCCGAACCGGACCGAATACGGCGAAACCTGGCCATCAAATGTTTTCAAATTTCGAGGTAAAATGTGCGAAGAACTGTTGGACTAACTCGACGGAATTTTTTGTAGTTAGTTCGTTTCCTATCAAAGTATGTGATGAGCAACGTCTTGATTTTTGATGGAACTCCCGTCCTGAAACTTTCGTATACCATTTGGATTTTTGACGTTTCAGGTTTCGGAACCAATTCGAAAGCATCATGTTTCCACCCCTGTGACAAGTGGTTTCAAGACGTTCGAGAAATTCTTTTGCGGCATCAATGACCAACTCTAGAGTGTCAACACCTCCTTGATTATTGATCGATCATTTCGGGTGTCCGAACTGAAATCGGACTTGTGTTCGGAATCGGACTCTGTGTTTGTCATCCTCCAGCGTATCTTTACTTCTAGAAACATTTGTGAACCCAGAGAAAGTTTGAACTGGTTAAAAAATCATCGCCGTATACTTTTTGCATTTTGTAGAATGTTTCTAATGCAATTTTACCTAGTGTGGCAATTTGACCAACCTTCTTTTCCCGTGGCTAAAATTTCAATATTGAATTCAAAGTTGTCAGTAAAGAACTGTCATGTGTCATATGTCATTTAATCTCGTCATAGATAATATTTCACGTCTTAAAATACTTTGAAAAACTCAAAGATGGTGCTACTGGATTTCAAATCATAGTTCTCGTCTGGAAAATCATTTGTTTCTCTGAGTACAATTTGTTTAGGTTCGTTGATACATTGAATGTTTGCTTTATTATTAAGCTATAACAGGCTATAACACAGCCTTTATTTGGGGGTGGTGGCCTATCAGTAGACTGTTTTCTCTCATTTAGGTTGCGCAAGCAGAACATTTATCGGTAATGTTCAATCTTTGGTACTCGTGAGCTATCTCATATCTTAAATCCATTTAAAGGTAAATTCAATAAAGGGGTCGTATATGTATTTAATTGGGGTCAAATTTTAGAAGGTTCTACAATCGTCAGAATAAATATCTACTTAGGTTTCCTACTAAACTAAAAAAAATTAATTAACATTAAGGATCTTTAAGCTCCTTCAAGCGGCTGGGAACATTTACCTGGTCAGTACTTTAGCAAAAGTAACGGTCGGCAACTGTACTTGCTTTACACATGTACATATGCTTGAGCATGTCTATATTGCGGTTTAGTATGATGCAGCTTCATATACAGTTATACAGTAAACGGGGAAATTTTTTCTGATTCGATTTAATTTTTGACAAAAAATGTGTTTCCGTAAACTGATACAAGTTCAGCTATAGGTGTCTAGTGTTGAAAAATCCCCTCTCTATCAATGCTTCTCCTCCTTTCTCTCCCACTAGAGAAGGAATTACTTTAACCCAAAAATACTCTTAGGCATACAATATTGCGAAGGGACATATCAAAGGGTCCAGGCTACTAACTCCCATTGAAGGGGGAAGTGTTGAAGTAGCCAAGTAGGGTTTGCCCAACTAGGAGTGCAACCCTCAGAGCGTAAAAAGCCTTCATGTGTGTTTATATTCACACACTACAAAAACTATTCCCACAAACATTTGTACTCAGAAAGCTCTGCAACGTGATCTCTCCACTCTCATACGTTGCTTGGTTTGGAAGCTCTCTATATCGCAAAGCTCTCGCTTTATTTTCTACGTACAGAATTCGTGTTTATTTCTATCTAATGCCCTTCCCTTCCTTCCGTTTTCCAACAAAAGATTGAACACATAATTTGTATGCATTGTAATTTATAGTGTTTAATAAATGAATTAACATTTACCACATCATAAATTATATAGAAAAATAAAAATTAAAAAAAATTATATAGAAAAAAACCTATATTTTGGGTATATTTGTAAGAAGTTCGTTTTGATGTTGCCGCAGGCCAAACTTAACTCTGGGTAGCTCGGGTCCGCCGGGCCATGCTTGGCCTTGGACTCACGAAGCAAGGCCCAGAGTTATATTTGTAAGCTTAATTTTCCATAATTTAAAGGATTTTTTATCCTATATTTTTCTTTGTTCCAGGCTTGCTCTCATGCGCTCCTAATAAGCGCTGGATACCAGAAAATCGCTGAGGCATTGAGCTTTGGACAAAAAGACATTTTTAATCACAGGTTCGGAAGACCCAACATCCTAACTGCTAAATCTAAACGGAGTCCTTTATTGAATTTCGACTTTGTGAATTGTGATCGAATCAAATGGATGCAATACATAAAACTGCAAGCTCTACAAAAATCAGGTCAAGCTTCTTGATTAAAAGTTGATTCTCTTGCTTAAGCTGGTGAAGTTGTTGTGTCCAAGGATATTTCGTATCCACTTTTATTACGGAGCGAATGCCTTGACCTGAGTTTTCGCATGCGAAAGCCTTTTCCAAGCTGTTATCTCTCGTGAACAAGCGATAATCGTTGAAGTGGTGTACTTGGTCTTATTTGCATTCAGTCCTGCAGTATTGCAACGATAGCAAAATAGGACATCTGATGTTGGTCAGACAAGGTGAACAAGTATTATGAGATTGCAGACGAAAACCAAACCAAAGATACTTTATCTCAGTATAGATGAGTTCAGCTTGTAAGATACACGATATTTTAGGATTTTGTTTATCTTTACTCCCGAAAACTTTCAATCTATTCAAACAGTCGTACGTAGTCATCGTCTGAACAGAAAGGGAACCAAGCGGATCTGTATTGTACGTATGTACTGAACGGAAACCATACTCGTATCTATGTATGTCGTACGTGAAGTGTTCTTGGACTTTTCTAGGAACTCAGGGTACCCACATGAAAATGGAAATATACTTTCTACGTGTACGAACATACGAGTATATCAGGGAATTAATGTTTCAGAAGATTGCTAGGAAAAACCTCGAGTCAACATTAGGTAAAAGTAGAATTTATGGATCCTTGGTACTTGAGAGCCGTCTTCATTGTTTCATTCATTGGTTGGTTGGTTGGTTGGGTGTAGGTAGACAACGATAAGCCGAAATTATTAACGCTAAACTTTGAACAAAAGCTTTTGCGTTCTTACCAACTTCTGTTTTTGTTGAGTAAAAGTTAAGTGTTTTGAAGCAGCTTATAATATGCTTCAAGCATCAGTTGTTCATACCATATGGGAATATGTAGGAGAACGTCATTATATACGTACGCATAAAATTTCAAGAATTCTTTTCAATGACGTCGTGGGACGCCGGGTGGAAATAAGTTGGTCTAAATCCTTTCGTGATATTTTTCTAATCAACTTCAGGAAATTGGTACTAAGCCAAGGGTTTTTCTTTTGCTAAAGTCATAATTTTCGCGTGGAATCGTTATCAATAAGAATTACACAATCTTCCATCTCAAACTGTATTTCTACAGAATTTATTCGAAAAACAAATGAGATACACTCATTATTATAGTATATAACTTCATCTCTTGGAAAGCTGATGCTTACTTGTATTGTAGGTATAACTAAATATTATATTATTATATGGTAATCTCAGGTTTTAGCTACAATGAAGATAAACCTATGAGGGAAGTGGTTAACAATTCAGTGGCTTAAGATACTAAATTATTTAAAACTGAAGATGAGTAATACTTATTGCCAAAAAATATTTTGTTGTTTCAAAAAGATATTTTCGAAGAAATTTACATCTTGTCCCGGTAACGCATTTTGAATTTCAAAGGCAATGAACAATCCGGCGGAGTCGCAAGGAAGTCAAAACGGTCTTGATAGTTTTCAAGGCATCTCTCATCACCCGAGCGAAATGAACGAGTAGGTTGTCTTACAGGAACAGCATCCTCTTCACCAACATATCACGTCTCTTTTGTACGACTTCCTCATGTCCATAACCTAGTAAATTAACTTAATAATGGTCTTAAAGTCAAGTTACTTCAACTAAATCACTGCGGATTCAACTAAATCCTGTGGTATACGGAAAAATGGCGGCCAAAGTCTTTGTATTTCTTCAGCGTCTCTCCTCACTTCTTTAGCCACAGTATCGTCAAATGGCCTGAAACTAATGAGTCATTCGTGTTTGAAGCTACTTCGGCTTCTGGTCGAATAAAAAAGGATTTCAAAAAAGAGTTTTATTTTTTAGTTTTAGTTTTATTTACAAAAATCATTCGTGCGGAAATTTTGCAATTGTGGACATTGAGGAAATATTTTGGTCCAAGCATGCAGAGGCTTTGATAGGACTGAATTGAGTACCTTTTCCCCATCAATTGACTCTACTTTCGTGGCAATATTCATACTAGAAAATTTATGAAAGGGGCTGTTACTTTGGTAAGAGCTATTTGCTTTTTAATCAAAAATTATTGGCAAGGAGTCAAAGGCTTTTCGAACATCTTCGAAGACCAAAACATTATTTTTTTGTTGAATCTTTCCCTAGTTAGGGAATTCATGAAATTATTAAAATCTCCTTTTGTGGATTCGTCGGGTTGCATCAGAATCAAAAGGAATCAAAAGCTTTTCAAAATTCTTAGAACCTTTGACCAAAACATTGTTTTTTGCTTAATTTTACTCTCGTTAGAGACTTGAGATTTAGATCTAGAGTTTTCAGGATGGATGGAAGCAAAGGAGCGATTTCACAGGCGTAGTATACCAACGCTGTTCTAGCGACGATTGACTGAAGGAACAACTGACCTGTGATTAACCTAAAGGTATCTCTTGAGAACGTGGTTCTATTTAAGTGTGTTCAACTTCACTTCATTTTTGTTAGTCGCTCGTTAGATACCGAAGGTGTTGAATTTGTAGAAAATTTCTTGGACCTGAGGCATACAGAACTGGGGACTCTATAACCTGAAAAGTAGTTCTAAAATTAGACTAGAATTTTTCATCTACATTATTCACTTGCATTACTCCGTTAAAACAAATGATTTGTTTTCATTTCAGTTGAAACATTATGTTTGATCACTCTCACTATCCAATACATCCTGCCGCGTTCTTTCCATAAAAATGAAAGCAAATACTGCAACCAGGCCGATGAGCATGCACATTGTGGACTGATACGGAAGGGTGAGTAGAGTTGAATAGTACAAAGCCGTGAATCCACCAACCGCTTGTATCGTCTTGAAGATCCCTATTGCGATTCCTGTTGCACAAGAATATTGTTCCAATAACTTTGCATATATTTGTGTCATTATCAGAGCAACTCCGAATCCCAACAGAACATCCATCAATATAATCATAGTCACCGTCGAATTACTCATTTCATCGGTCATATATGCAGAAGTATAGCTACCATCTTTGGGAACAACACAAATGAGAAAGAAACTCGAAAACTCGGTTTGAAAAATGAATCCTAACGTTATTGTAAGTGCTCTTCCAAATGATTCGATCTCTCTGCCTGCTATTATCAGGACAACACCACTGACAACTGCACTATTCGTAACAGTCAATGAGCTCATGGTGCCAAAATCAAATCCATACTTCATAACGTCGAGCGTAAATGTGGGCCACATATCATAATTTCCTTGAAACAGCGCAAGGAGAGATCCAGTGTAGAAGAAAATCGGCAGAAACAGAAGCAAGTCCGATTTTCTTGAAACCGAGACAAATTTCACCCACTCATCGCTGATTCTCTTGCTTTCTTCTTTTGCCTCGGAACATTTTGTAACTACAATCATAATGATTCCTATAGCTCCACACATCATGAGTATTTCAGCAGTAACGTTTGCGAAATTTCGAGCCTTCGATAGCTCAAAAGTGAAGTATACCAAGCAATTGGTTACCATTTAACTTGTTTCGATTGCAGTGAATATTGTCGCCGCGTTCCTTGAAACATTTGAAATGCTTGTGAACTTGGCAATAAAAGTCTAGGCACCAGTGATAATGAACCCTTTATTGAATCCCATCCAACCGATGACGTATAAACTATGGTCGCTGTTGGCCAAATGAGCGTTATCAGAGTCACTGTCACGCCGAACGCTCCTATTATAAGTGTCAACTCACATCCCAGAAAAGCCAGAGTTACCGGCGGAATTAGTATGCCCAGAATGTAAGTAATATGAGCCATGAAAAACACCATTTGAAGGTCGATCGCACTGTGAAACGCTGGATAAAAGCTCGAACTTATTAGATTTATTGCCGAAAAAACCATAAACGCCAGTGACGTAAGGCCAGGCGTACGAGGCAGTTAATTTTGAAAGCGAAATCGCTCAAACGAATCATCATAACTCTCATTTTTAAATCAATTCAATTTTGCGTACTATTTTCTGTTTGAACTTTCGAACAACAATTTTGAGTGAGTGTTTTCTTTGTCACTTTTTCAAAGTGTCATTGAGTGTGATTTTTTACAAAAGAAAACTATCAATTCATCCTTTATACATTATCGTTCTCAAACACTATCCAAGTTTCGAAGGAAACAAAATATTCAAGTTAATCCTAAAATTTAGAAAGGTGACGGCAAAGAAGGCAGGAAATACACCGACTAATCTTAAGGAAGCATTTATTGAGACGCCAGTAGTAAGCTACTCAGGGAGACTCCTCGAGGATTGATGTTGTCAAACTGCAACTACTCCCGAAAAACAATTCTGCACAACTCGTATTGAAATAGTCTTCTTAGTGAACTTAAAGAATGTTTCCAAATGTTATTATGCAAGCTTGTCAGGGGTTTTGAGAGTGAACGCTAAGGCCTACCTTATCTATATCAATGCTAGACTTAATTTTTCAAGATTTTCTTGGGCGATGGCGTTGCTAGCTTCTCACTAACACATGTTTCACTCATAATACGCGCCACATTGTGGCATTCTCGAATATTGATCCCTCACATCGGCCGCAAGGTGCACATATCAAGCTCAGAGAAATGCTTAAACCTTAGAAATTTACAGAAAAAGTTTAAGTCTGTTAAAGCCCCTGGCATACTAGCGAAGAAAATACGAAAAGTCGGGAAAGGCTCCAGTCATACTTATGAAGAACCTCCCAAATATGTGTTTAATCAATTTTCTTGATAATTAATAATTGCTATAGTGTCTCTACTTGCTTTCGTGTTGAAAGCGTCCTATTCTGATACCAATCCTGAAATCAAAAGGAACTCTACTTCGGCCTCAAAGTTACAGCCAAATAAGCCTATTATCAGCTTTGAAAAGTTATTAAATAAATATAAGGCACTTTTCTGACTTCAAGGGTATACTTGTAAATGTTTGACTATGCAGAGTGTACTAGCGAAATTTGCGTCCAGGCCGCTGTCAGCGGAGCTAGGAGAATTACACAGATCACGCTGGTTACGACAAATAGTTGCGACAAATAATAGACTTTATTAACAGCAAAATCACTCGATGACAATTCTTAGTTGTACCGGTACAACTCAAGAATCAATCCCCAACCGTCACGGAGGAACCAATTTGTATCACCAAGAAGTCTCGCCAAGCCCACAGAAACGTCAAAGTAACGCTAACTAACTTTTATGCATACGTATTGTGCACTGCAAGTCCATACCAAAAAGTAAAGCATCAAATAATACTAGAGAAATATCCTGAGTTATATTGTGATGATACGAGGTCGAAATCTTAATTTTGACAACGCTTCCACAAAATCCTCACACTTGATATAGTTTTTTGGAAAAATTGGAAAACCCAAGAGTCCTATCCCGCAGACCTTGTAATATGTCCCTTGGGTCTTCTGAATACTCTCGAAATTCAAGTTGCCGGTAAAACGAAAATGATTTCAGGTAACAATATGGATACAATAATAGCAGAGCTCAACTAGATGCTTCGGAAAATTGTCACATTGCTTGGAAATGTGTCTGAAATGCCAGAAAGAACATGTGAGGTTCCATGACATTTCAAACACTTGTCTAAGTAATGGTTCTCATAGAAGATGGTTCAGGTTTTCATTGCTCCAAATTTTTCATTTTCGCACAGTCGACCGTCGGCAATTTTCCTTCTCGACCTCGCTTGAAATTCAAAATGAGTTCAAACATAAAAAATCATTGGAGTTATTTTTGAACTGTCAAAAATTCCTATTGTTTTGTTTTATATAGTACAATTAATAATATAGGACGAACTAGTCCAGTATTCTTCAATAGAAAGCGAAAGTATTCTTCAATAGAAAGCGTTTGCAACAATTACTTTGGTGATATAGTTTAATGCCGTGTAAATATCTCCTTTCTCTGATTTCGTTTAGGCTGGGAACCAATTCTTAGACAACGCATCGCAGACACATGTGATGAAAACTTTCATTCTATCCGGTTACTCTACCGGTTGCTGAATCGAGGATCTCATTTGAATATTGAACAATGAAATAATCACCTGACACATGACTACTCAGCCGACAGTACAAGATGTCTCAAAAGTGTTATTTGGTAATTACGGAGGTGGCTTTGGGGATTTTATGGAGGTGTAGATTGTATTGAACATCCTTTAACTTTGTTTCGAACGTGATGTTTTTTTTTATTTGAGAGAGTTTTGACAACGTGATTATGATTTATTTCTTTAGAAATTCGTTTCAAATCCTTTAAAATTATCTCCAGCAGTTCATTAGAAATCTTACTAAGTATATGTGAGTAAGGACCACTTGTCAAGTAAATAAACTGATGTCAGTAAGACATCGACGCGACAGTGATTTAAGTCCTTTCTTTTCCAGGTATTATCGTCCGGTAGGTTGCGTTCTCACCTGGGCATTTATTTTATACTTTGATGATATTATGATCGCCTCCAGATAGCTTCGAGGGAGTGGAAGCAATGGCTAGTACCCTCAGTACACTAGATCATTCACAGTACCGGGCGCAAAGGATCCTTTTCCAGCTAAGGATGTGTAACATAAAACTCAATAATCGGTACTTCAAAGCCAGAATCGAATCACGAAGGTTTTCTTGAATAAATGTTGGAGAACAGGATGGTTTTAGGTTTACTTTTTGGCTTACAGTTTTTTTCGACGGTATTTTCGATCAGACGGGAGCATATGACAGGCAAATGATTAGGGAAACTATGAAATGATTAATATTAATTAGAACATCGTTGTTTAACTAAAAAAAACCAAGATAAAGCAAATCGACAGTAATTCAAAAATATTTTCCAAGCACAAGTGAAAATGTAATCTAAAAAGGACCATGGTAACAGGATACACCTTATAAAAGTAACAATTCCTGAAACCCTAACATATATTATTCGTAACTACAATTATTTAAAATCCTACCTTGAATACCTTGAAAGCCAAACAATTTCTTTGAAAAGAATTTTTTCATCTGTCTTCCCATCTCTCTGTCACTCATGAGTTATAGTATTTTCAAAATTTCCAAGAAATTCATCGTCTATTATTTACGATTCAGTATCTCCCGGCGGAAATATGTCCTAGTTGTTATTAAATTGCTCACCGGATATTATAAATGACTTCCACAACCATTTATGCCACTAAAATCTACTTGAGCGCTCCTTTGAAGCGAAAGCAAACAAAATGATAATGACTTATTCAATTCGATGTTAAAATGACATTTGATTGTTTGTTTGCACAGGCAAATGCAAACCTCGATTCAGAAGCCAACCCCATCTCAACGATTTCAAACAAATAATACACCTAACTTGAAAATTAATAAATCATTCTCGAGCTCAGTTTGACGGACTACGTTAGTTGACTTTAACGATCTCGAACGCGAAAAATACGAAAAATGAAACACATACACAACAAAAACAACAACACAGAACCAAATTCGAGAACATAATCCTGAAAAAGGTACAAAAACAAGAAGAGCTGTTGGAAAGATTTTGTGACGGGCGAGGCGTAAGTAAAGGGATAACAGAAAATTTCCATCGTCGTCATGACACCTTATTCTCGGAAATTATATTTTCTGAAAAGAGTTTCTCTGTCAAACTTTTTAAGAAGACATTTACCACTGTCAACTCCTTTTCTCTTGCGCTACGCTTGCCGTTTTGTCATTCACTTCTTTTTCAAAGTTGAGTCAAGGAAGAACTTTTGTAATTCACATCGAGTGGGTGAACGTTGTGGACTGGAGGATACTTATGACTAATGATGCCAATGTCGTGAGATTACAGTGATGCAATGTTGTTTTAAGCTTAATTTGTTTTTTAACTAATAGCATATTACCATGATAAGAGGATGCTCTATTCAAAAAAATATTCATATGTCCTTTCATTTTGATGAACATTTTCGGTTTTTCCACAATGATTTTAACATATTACAAACATTTCCCTTAAAAAAAGAAAATGACGGCAAACGTAGTGTAATATGATGAAACGCAATTAAGGATCCTAGATATTGGTTGTTTGTATGCCTTGCAAGTGGTGCAATTAGGTACCTTAACGGCAATGTTGTCTATAATCACTGAACGTCCATCATTCCCAGCCAGAATTTGACCTTTATCATTTTAGAGAGAGTTTAACCTATATCAGAGTTTAACCTACATCATTTGCCGCGGGACTGTCTGCCAAGGTAGAGTTTCGATGATGTTCATGTTTTAACTGATCGTTCCACAAATATGCTTAATTTTAGTTAACTTTAAGTGTTCCTAACATACTTTCCCTTCCCATACACGTTCTCAAGTCTTCCATAGTGCAAACATATTTGAGGGACTAAAATAGAGCGACCGATTTTATCGCTGCCCTGACCCTGTCAAAATTGACACAAAAAGTGTTTGTTCCTCTTGAATATAAGTCTTGCATTTCGGGCTTTGTCATAGACATACGCTGTGTCAAATTTAACGAGGCGAGGTGACACCCTATTTAAACATATTAGAATAGGTTGAACCTTGTTATAGCGACTAAAAGGGTTTTGAATCAACTACTCCGTCGCGCAAAAGTTTCTAATTTTCACATGAAAATTTAACATGACTAAATTTATGGGCAAAAACAATCTTCAAAAATTTTGACACCCACTACCAATTTTCACTACAAATTTAATTAATAAAACAGGAATGAAAATTCAAAGACGATTTTAGGTACGCCTACTCACAAGTAAATTATGTAGACCCATAATTACTTGGGTATTTTTGGTAAATCCCACGCATTTAAAGGACGATATATAGTAAAAATAATAATTCATTCATGTTTCGGTTTCTTGAAGTGGAAATAACAAATTTATTGAATGTAATTAATTTTTACAATATTTCGGTCGAACCCTAAAAACTTCGAGAATCTTCTATGGATTGGATTGCTATTTTCTTTAAGTTAATGATAACTATAACATATAATATATAACTATAACTATATAATTCAAAAATATATTGCAGTGCAAAGCATAATCGATTGGATAGCTTCAGCAACATATGGAAAATGCTAAGGGTCAGCGGGAGCGCCGAGAAAAACCCTCAAACGCCGAGTAAGGAAACATGTACAATATGTAAGGAAGTGGTCGATCGATGGTATTTTCAACAGATGCAAAAAGGAGATGAAACGACTCAACAGACCTCCGGGAGCCACTGAAAACGAGATGAGGCAAACTGTTCAGTCATACATTGGTCCACCAACTCGGGCGGTTAAGCCTATAGCCTACGCAAGAAATCCTACTTGGATATTCGAGATCGGCTGAATGTTTGTCAAAATCTCGGAGTCCGTGGAATGTCCGTGGTGTAGCCTGCGTGTGAAACTCTCTTTTACAGACGAGTCTTGGATTCAACTGCATCCACTACTAATCGACACATTAGGACATGAAGTCGGGAGGTTTAATGTGGACACCTGCCTTTAAGGCGTAATTCCACCCTCTCCATTCCCCTAGTCCCAGGTCCCAATTTATTTACAGCTTCCTGGATTCCCGAACACAACACCATACTCTCTAGCCTTCGATACCACAACCACCACGTTTCAGCCAAGAATAGGCTCCTCACCGTATGGGAGCTGACAGTAGCCTGTCATGGGCGTTCCCCGGACCCTTGATTTAGATTAAACATCTGGCAAAGTTTCATCGTCCTCTATTACAAAAGGAGAATGGAAACCAGCGATCTTGCAAATATTCTGGTAATACAGACCTCGAAGTTCGACATTCAATGATTGTAGCTGATGTGAATAGCATTGCAAAGCTGAAATCCACTTTGTTCAGCAATCAACTTTTACTAATGGAGAATATTACTTGGCAAATATTCTCCTCACTTTTAGCCAATACTATGCTAATCCCTAACAATTCACGGACGGAAAAATAATGATTTTGATACAAGCAAGCGCCAAGGCTCATGCTGGCAAGAGACGAAGAATATGAATTTTTCCATTATGTGGTTTGATTGGTCTGGTAACGCCCCTCTTTTAAAACCCATCGAAAACGTGTGGTCCAAACGAAAGGATTGTGCCCTTAGAGATCAAACAGCAAAAATAGGGAGCTGCTGATTTGACATGTACAAGTTGAGTGTGAAAGAAGTGAATTTATGTGAAAATTTCAGAAAATGACTTTAAGAGTACACAGAAAACGAAGGAGAACATACTTCATACTACAAGACATAATTTTATACAAGAAATACTATGATTAGAAACTTTTGTGCCATCCGATAGTGTCTGAATTGTCTCCAAAATAATAGACGTAACTTTCAAAATCTCAAAAATTAGACATATCATATGGAAGACGAGCCAATGCAATGGTAAATTTGTCAAAAAATCTGACGCTGGACCAGTTTTTTGCACAAGTTAATATCCTTTTATTGAAAAATGAGCAGCACAATTTGAGGATAGGGGACCTTATCATTTTTAGAGTTGTTTGTACTCGTGAAAGTGCTCTCGATCAAACAAGGAAAATTACTGGCTAAGTAATCTATCATGTCTTGTCTTTCTGTCTAGTCTTTCTAACTTCTTCAAATAATCTTCCTCGAATTGGCGAGGTGTCCTTATTTCTCAAGAATACGAAAGGGTACAACTGTTATGAAAAGGAAGGGCTCACATGTCGAATAATATAGTATGATACTTGGAAAGAGATGGCATCAGCAATCCCAGCATGTTGTAACCAGGCATGTTTTTTGTGAATGCAAAAGTTTGTTCGTTAAAATCCTTATATACATTACATATATATATATATATATATATATATTACACAGTGGGGTAATAAAACAATTTGAAAAACTTGGTTCAGATTTCACTTGCTTAGATCCAAGTTCAACTTGTGAAGTGATGTTTTTCTGCTCTATACTGTCTACTTGGGGACATGTTATCTCAGCATGGAAGATCCAAAACTGTTAACTGGCCACTGCACCAAAAATACTTCCCCATAACTTCTAACCAAAGCAATAAACAAAAGGGATCAAATACCACCAAAAACTACTCATTAGAACATCAGTTTTGGAATCAGATGCAATTTCCTGAGTGATTTTGCACAGATTTGAAGCCTCAGATGGTCCCACACAACTTTTTTGAAGGAATCGCGATATGATAGCAGTTCTAACCCTCATTCTTTGCCTTATCCAGGAGTTAGTTGTAAAGTCCATTTTGATTCAGGATTGATTGGCCGTGACCATCAAATGACAAAACTCATGCAACAAAATTTTATCAAGTGGTGAAAACAATCCAGAGATACATGGAGAAAAATGCAATGTTAATAACTGTTCAGAAGGAAGATATCTAGAAGTTAAATCTTCAATTGCTCGAATTCTTCACTTTGACTCAATCATTTTCGCCGAAAAAAATCTGCTGAGTTTCCATTTCATATCTACAACGAGGCATTCTAATTTGTTAAGGCTACAATAAAGTCTGATAGAGGAAACTGAGGATAGAAAAAGCAATAGGCTCTGGAATGGACATCCAGGGCTTCGAATGTCGACGCTATTCCTCGAAGTTTAGGACGAGAAGAAGTTACGAACGTGCGTCGAAATGAATAAAAGAAAGATAAGGGTCCTGATTGAGATCTTCACGGGGCACTGCACACTCGGAGGGCATCTCAAAAGGATGGGCTTGGTAGCGAATGATGTGTGCAGATTTTGTAATCTTACGGAGGAGACACCAGTGCATGTGTTAGCACACTGCGACGCACTGTCCCGCAGGAAAAGAGACAGTTTAGGAAGCTGCATCCCTGTCGAGGAGGGATTGGGCACCTGAGGCCGAAGCAGATTGCTGCTTGAGGTGCTCTAGGCGCACCGGAAGCGGGGAACAATAATCCTATAAGGGTTGACGTGCACTATCCCCGACAGCAAATCAATCAATCAATCAAAGCCTGATCTGGAGCATCACGCAGTTTGGGACTACTTCCTTCAACGTTCTGTTTAAATCAACTGTCAGAATTAAACTTGTGGCTTTTGTAGTGCGTTACGTTGTAGTCTTTTCATTTTCTTATAACGCTTCGTATACCTGTATCCGTTTTTTTCTCGTTCCAAGTTTATAATAAGTGGGCATCTTTTCAGTGTATTGGGCTTACTAAAGCCTAAATCTATCTAAATTTAAAGCTTTTTGAAAGTAGTTTATAAAGACGTAGCGGTGGTAAGATGCTCATCAACATTTTGTTAAATTTATTGCGTGCCACCGCAAGCCCACCACTCACAAAGTTTAATTTCCAAGCTCTCTATGTTGCAAAGTTCACTTTGTTTGTTACATGGGAGGCTGCTATATCGCCCATTACGATGCTGATCTGAGTGTAGTAGTAGTCGTAGTATTGTAGTCGAGGAGTATTGTAGTAGTATTCGTAGTAGTGGTAGTAGCAGTAGGAGTAGTAGTAGTACTAGTAGAAGCAGTAATAGTAGTTCGAGAATACCCCAAAAGATAAGATAAGAGTATTAAAATACAAAAATTACTTCAACATGAGATAACTAGGGAGATTTCTTCCACTGTTCAGATCTAACCATGCTAATTAGAAGGGATGTGGGTGACGTAAAACTGAAGGCGTATGATAATAGGTAACACTCTCGAGTGGTTTTTTCAAGGAAAGACGACAAATACAAACCACAAATAGATTTATTTTTGTATTTCGATTTTTCAAAAAAGTTTGAATGGAGATATATTTTTTTTGTGAAATGTATACACTAACGCTGTGCTGGGTTAGCTAGCACGTTCTCTCTTTTTCAGGGTAATACACTAAGCCCATGTAAGCCGTTGACTAGTAGTGGGCAGTTATCTGGGTCACAAGCGAGTTACGCCAAAGTGAAATACGGATGTTCCGAATAACCGAAGCTTCCGGCTCCAGTTCTTCCTGATTTTATCTCACGTGCGGAGATTTCAGATAAAGCAATAGTAATACTGCTGGAAAAAGGAGTAGTTGTAGTAGTTAGTATATAAGCGGTAGTATTAGAGCCAGTATCAGTAGTGTCGAATAAATACTCATAGTGAAATTGGTAGTAGTAGGAATACCAGTAGTTTAACAAAAAGTAGTACGAGTAGTAGGAATAGTTTCAACAAAATGAGTACTGTATCGATTCAGACTTTTTAGTTCAACATAATTTTGTTTGAAATCGGGATACCTAAGGATACAACTGAATCCAACGTAAAGGATTAAATAAATGTTCCATTGCAATCTCAGTTTCGATGCGGGGAGAATTGAAATGATTCTCAAGTCAATTCTATGCTAAATCTGACAGATTGGAAATATGACAGACAGTGAGCTCCCACAGTTAAACTATTATCAATTTAGATTGCACATGGAAATTATCGCAGGATTTGCTTTAAAAGCGGATTTTGAATCATCTACCTCAGGTTTTGATCGATTTCCTGAAAAATTGAATTCGATTTGAACCTAGTTTTAAGCCCCGACTATATAAGTTTTTGCACTAAATTATAAATTTCAAAAAGCCAAAAAATAATTTAAAACTGGAAGAAATTAAAGTTTTCAAAAAAGTTGTAGATGGTATGCCAGGTTTTCATGAAGAAGTTGGAAATCCATTAACATTCAACGGTTATTCCGTATATAGTGTATATGCGAAATACGGGTGTCTCGGTTATTCCTGTAATGGACAGAAAGGCTTGACCCAAAGTGTCAGGTAAATTCTTTTCAGGTAAACTGCTTTAAATTACCGAGAGAAAACATGTCGTATTACAGCATGACAAATGTGATTGGGATGCTGAAATTCATTGTCAATTTTGCTAGAATATTTCTGTTCCTTAGTTTCTCTGGCCACTCGTTCAGCAAACCTAAGCAAATTTGGATAGTAGCGCAAGCCTATCGTCCTTGAAATCATGAAATGAAATGTGAGAAAAATATCAATAATGAGAACGACCATATAAATCGTCGCAAAGAAATGATATCAGCCATGCCACCAGATACCAAACTTGTATATCCTTTGGGAATGATTTTCATGCATTCTTGAAAGTTGTAATGTAGCCTTCGGTGAATCCTTCTCTCCAGCTTGACTTTAGTTCTACAGATCAACTTTTTAGAATTCTCCTTTACTGGCTCCTCCAGATCTCTTGTTTTATGCTTATGAAAAATGGCTGAGAAATGTCAACTTGATTTGATAAATTTCATTTCAGTGTTTGCAAAGTTTCTATTCGTCCACCCAGCTTGCCAAACCAAAGGGATCGTTGGTGGTAGCGAAACGTTGCTCCAAACTCCGTACCCCAAAGGAATAGTCTGAATTATTCCTGGCTGTTCCTTGGCACATACAGGCCAGGTTTGCTTGTGTGTCGTCGCTTCTGTTCCGCTTCACTGCAATAGTTCATGTCACAGAAACCATGGAAATGAGAAATCATATCGTATCCTGACGTGCCCTGGGATACGTTTGCTCGATTGTGGGTTCTCGATTTGCTATCCTCCCAGCGCTCATGGCTCTTCTGCTTGACTGTGCCTGGTTACAGTATCCACTAAGTGTCAGTCATAAACAGAGAAAATGTTTTAGCTTGAGCTGATGCTGTTGCGGTCAGGACTTATATTGTCTGGATATTGAAGTTATTCACTTTTGATAAATGGACTTTCGGAAGTCGCCCATACTTTTGCGGGTGTTAGACAACGGCTACGAGAAATCCGTCTAAAGTGGGAGGCATGACTCCCAACGAACGCATGTTGGTAGAAAAATCAGAAACATTTGTTGCTTACATGTCAATAGGCTTTGGTAGAATAAGAGTAAGCATGCGTCGAACTTTGTCCTTAGTTCCAGTGTATTCCGGTAGAAGTCGTACATTAAGGAAATCAATATTCTCTCGGGAAAGAGACAGTTATACGATTTAGACTTTTTAAGGATGCATGTGTTGGCCTGGAGATTCCGTTCAAACGCAACTGCAGTACAGAGGCGCTAGCGATATTTAAAGGATTTTCAGAGCCACGAAACGCAATGTCCCGATAACATCGTGGGAGCAGTGTGCCATTTTTGATTTTTCATGTTTCTATTTTCGGAATGCCAACTATCCTTCGGGCTCTCACGGACTCACCGATTCTACGAAATCACCGGAAGGCATCTAAGTGTTGGCCAATGTTGAGGTACAAATCAAATTATCGTCCTGATCTGTTGGTCAGTACTCCATGGTTAAGGAAAATAGCACAAGTGAACCTATACCCGCTGCCTTCTCCCTAGGAATAGGTTACTATTTTACCGTCACCATCACTCTGCACTTTCCCTCATTTCCTCACCTACTTCTTGCAAGTGAATTGCTCCGAACGTAGTTTTCAGGATAAAGGAGGCCATGGCGACTTTTTCTGCTTCTTGTTTTGAAGGTCGGTGCAATTAACAAGTTGTAGATGGTTTTTCCCAATGACACGTATGCACGTTTCTTATTTGTTTTTCTGAATATGCATCAAGTAGTGCTTTGAGGAGAGAATCGGGAAATTGTTTTCCTCTGCTGCTGTGAAAGTTAGCGTATGAAAAATCCGGAAATCAAAGATACTTGAACGAATGAAAACGCGCGGCTACAAATGAAATGATAGTTTGATGTGAAGGAACTGTATAAAACATGGTAGAATACTGAAGTGCGTACGTAGTTCTCACAGGAAAGGATTGATTTAAGAGCGCTTTTGAATGCGAGCTTTAAGGATACCCGTGCTGACGACAGTGTACGAAGAATATTATCTGCTTATTGCAGAAAAAATAAAGCACTTGTCAGCTGAATGGCTTGCAGCGGTTTTTTCAGTTGGAAAACATTTTGTATGTTAATTTTGTTGCTTCTCTTTCGGCTTAAACAACAAACCTCATTTTCAACAGAAGATTGCCAAGACAGAAAGAACCAAACAAAATGAAAACGATGACAAACTGTATGGGTATAGAGACATGTAGTGTGTCCTTTGGTATCCATATTCACATTTGAATACATGGGAAAATTAAGAGCAATGGTAAACAATGGTAGCATCTGAATATTCTGTTTATTAGGTTTGCATTAGTCATGCTGATATTCCTGAAATTTCGGCTTGATGAAATATTTGGAAAATAAGAAAGAAATTGTTTTTCATTTACATATGAGATATTAAACTGAACCAGATCGTAAGCGTAGCCCGTGCATATTTACATTATTCAAGGTTTCACGATACATTCGCGCACACAATATTTTAATAATGCTAACACGTTCACATTATCCTGATATCATGGCTGCTATTGTTGTTGTTGTTGTTCTCGCTACTCCTGGCACCAAGCTTAAACACAAAAGTCTATTTGTTCTGATGCCATATTTAAAATTTTATTTGTTCACAAATCAGTTTGCTGAAGCGTGCTTTAACGTTTCCGCGAATCATGAATCGTTGCAGTGTAAGTCCTTTGATGATTCCTTCTTATGAGATTCATTGTTTGCTTCCCAGCATATTTTAAAATTTAGTATTTATGTTGGACTTAGGACTATGTGTTCGCGTTTTTGTAATTGTTTTCATGTTAGTGGATTAGTTAAATGTTAGTCCATTTGAAGGACTTCATAATGCGAAAAGATTTGTAATAGTAGTAGTAGCAGTAGTAGTAGTAGTCGTAGTAGTAGCAGTAGAAGTCATAGCAGTAATAATAGTAGTAGCAGTAGTATTAGTAGTAGCGATAATAGTTACAGTAGTATTAGTAGCAGTGATAGTAGGAGTAATAGTACTAGTCTTAGAAGTACCTACATTCGTACTTATTGTAGTAGTAATAGTTGTTGTTGTTGTAGTCGCAGCTGCAGTAGAAGCAGTGGTAGTGGTAGTAGAAACATGAGTAGTTGTGGTTATGGTAATAGTAGTAGTTGTAGTAGTAGCAGTAATAGAAGGACCACTAGTTATAGTGATAATACTTGAAAAAAGTAGTAGTAGAATTAGCAGTAGTAGAAGCATTATTAGTAGTAAGAGTTATTGTCTAAATGAATACAATTGAAAATGAACTTAGAATGCATACCAATCTAGCTCTTTAGTCTTCAATTTTTTGATGATAGAGTTGGAAAACTTAGCACTAACTGGTACCATGAATCAAAATGTAGTTTTTTTTTCAATAATCTTTTAAGACAGTTACATCATAGGTAAACTTATATCGTTACCATTTCTATCCTAAATGCAAACTGTTCATAAACTATACTACTATGAGCTCAACGTTTGCAAAGGATAATATCAATTTTGTATTTAACGACATAAATGTCACATCTACAAATTCCTGCCGGAAATTCTCATTAATTTCACACGCATTAATTTATCGTCTCATAAAAAGAGCAAGTCACAAAAATACATGCCTCCTTGCTCGCCTAGAATAACATCTCGTGGAGGCATCTAATGATATAAAGCATCGTCCTCGTTATCGTCTACTTCATGTAAACATGATCTTAAAAGAGGAAATTTCATGGTATCGCATAGTGATAGCATAATCAAAACAAGAAATTCAATACAGGCGGCAATAAGGCAAGGATATTTCAATAGGATACTCTTGCTGTTGTTGTGTTTTTTGTTGCCATTTCCTAGGCTGAACCCATAAATTTGATTTATATTGTTCGTTATGGGCTAATGTATATTTAATTCTCATAATCGCCCGAGGCAATTAAAATTCACCGTTTCAGACCACCACCATACCACGCGTCACTTTCTCTTGTTCATTTACGGAGAAACATTCTTTTTCTCGCTGCCACCCCAACCAATCACCATTGAACTAAAACTCCACCCCCTCAGGCGGTTCCGAGTCATCACCATTGGAACCCGTCAATGCTTTCGCTTTCGAGACAAGGCTCTAAAGTCTCGTTCTACCCTTCTGGCAATTATTTATTACATCCCAACTCATCCTTTCTATTGTTTAATGGAGAATGTTTTTGGTGAAAGTTAAAAAAGAAATGCCGACGATGCTGAATGGTGAAAAAGACGCGGAGGAAAATTGCGGGCATTAGGAAGAAGCTCTGGAGGATTTTGGAATGGGTAACGAAGATTTTGATGAGTTGATGTAACTAATGTCGATATGCTTTAGCAATGTTTAACCGTGAAAATGGCTTATAGGGTTGCCAACGGAGTAAATGAGAACTTTTGTTTCATTCGAGAGCTGCTGGTGAAAAACAACTAAACAGGACGAAATTCATATGTTCCTTATAAAACTAATAATGTAACAATCAAGCTAAACCAAACGGACAAGAATGAAGGTGGCTGACACTGTCAAGCGGACGGTACAAATATGGACTCAACATTAGCATCTGTTTTGTAACATGCAATTGCCTCACATTGTAAGGACTTGAACAACTGATACATACTAACGTCTTAATTGTTTGAATTGAATTGTTGTCACAATGATATAACCCGATGCTATCATATTGACAGCTTCTGAGTGGGAGGCGCCAGATTAAGTTAATACGTAATATAAGTCAGTGGTTATTTAATTGTGGTGATGACGTACAAACTCTATACTTGTATTCATCGATATCAACAAAACAGTCAGAATATATTCTGTGAATCGGATAAATCCTACGTCATTCTTAGTTAGACCGTTACAGACACTCAGAAGGGCCTAAGTTTCTACTAAAGTTCAAGAAATAAACCCTGAAAAATCTCTTCCAATATCAACAATGACGACAATTTTTTGCGAAGATCCATTGAGTTTTTAGATCAGGCCATCGAAATCTTGATTCACTTTTCGCTCTTATGAAGGTTAAAGAGCATTAGCGAGGTCTTGTTTCAAGTATTAGAGGCTGAACCGTGACTTTAGGAGCATAGGCGAACTCCTCTAAGGCACTACTCTGAGGAACTAACCTCAGAGTAATGTTCAAGCCGTCTTCAATTTATTTGGAAGTCGCATTTCGTCAATTCTATATACTTGAACTTTTTCTTGATGACTTCTGATTTTACCAACCGCTGGATCGTAAAAATATCTGCTAGACATCTTTTATAAATGAAATTAACCCTGATGAGCGCTCGATGTTGCATATAACCAACGATTCATGATTGCTAACCTCTTTTTGATGAAATATAAGACCAAAATAGGCCTTTTGATTTTATTGTCAAGTTTTGTCTCCAGTTTTGAAAGACCAACTATAAAATTTATTACGTCTCATTCGAGAACTGTGTCCTCGCCCGAACAAATACGCAATTTCCACAAGACCCAAGTTAGTTTATTCAATTTTAAGTATTGAAAATTCGCTCTCATATGTTTCGCGGATCTGCTTGTACTTTTTTGATCCGTTCATGACAATTTTTGACAACATCTTGCCAAAATTTTGATTGGTTTAGCTTGTGTGGTTGTCTTTTATGACAGAGGTCGTCTTCAATGTCCTTGCTGTACTAGCGACCCTCATTCACTTTAGCCCTTCACGTTTACACGGGGTGAGTATTCACCCCAGGCTCAGACAAAGTGGAACAAGAGGTTAAAAAGCTTTGAAATTGATACAAGTTACGACATCCGCCGATAAAAGACCAATGTGAGATGTGACTCCATTAGATAAAAAGCCGAAAAAATGAGAGGCGGCGCTATGAGTGCACGTTTGATTGCCTTTCTGGTGATAAGATACTCCAGTTTGCCCAAAAACGTTGCTTGGCAGAGATCAAATTAAATCGACTAGTTTATGGTGTCAATAGACAAAATAAAAGTTAAATTTTTGATGTTTTTCATAAAATTATTAAAAGAAGTTTTTGGCTGTACAATTTTCAGACCAGAAGTAACCGAGGAGAATTGATTGAAGAAGTTTTTGATGGTAAATATGATTGTGAGGAACAATCTTGCATGGAGTCAGAACATGATTAATCATCAGACTCCAGCCATTACCACATTGATAACATCTTCAAAAAGACACGCAATATGAAGTTGAATATCCCCAGGGATTACCTAGCGGTGAATATTTTTTTCAACAATCCATGGCAGCAATCGGTTCACCGCCGTCCTTTTCCTGACCAGAATGTTGGATCAACGCTTCATCATGTATCTGCCTGGGACTAGTAGAAAGAATAAACTGTAAATTTGTATGGAGATGAAGCTAAACATCGAAAATCAAACAAAAGCTTTGCCACACTGCAGACATAACGTTACCCTTCCATACACCGAAGAAGTACAAACTTGTCCTGGTGGCTTTGACTTGGGATGGATACTTTCGATTAATTGTGTCACGCCTGCACAGTCCCCCGAAGAACAAATAGCTGGCCGTTACGGGTTTTCCTCAGGATGCTGGATCAAGCAAACATCTCTTCCCGCATCATGTGGAAACTCAAAATAGGCGAGGCATCCTACGGCACGGGAATCAATCTCAGTGATATTCTTTAAAAAAAATGATTGGCCACTACACCTTCTCCACCCCCAACCAGAGATTGGCAGGACAATTTCTTTAGAAAGGGCTGTAGATAGCCATCAAGAACCTCCTGAATATTGATAACACTCAAGAAAGAGAAAATCTAGAAAGAGTTGTTTACTACCCAGCGCGGAAGTGCTTACAGAGCGACTGGAAGACGGACAGAAAACCGCGTCAAAAGTAAAAAAAAATCTCCTGACAAAAACAAAACAAAAAAAGTCCTGTCAAAGACCGGTATGCAAGGAACATCTGTTCACATAATGCATGACGTATGTTTATCAAGAAAATATAATTTAAAATCTTTTTCTTCCTTGAATAAGTAATCAATTAATTTCCCTGTTTTATCCGAAAGTGGTAGAAAAGTTGTTCAGTTGTGCTTAGAACGAAGTTTCGCCATTTTTGGTGTGTACTTTAATCCTAGTTTGGACGAAACCATACACCGAAGATGGCACATATATGAAACGCATCTGTGAACGATACAACAAGCAGCGAGCGACAGAACTTGGTTCAAAGAAGATAAGAACAACTTTTTCGTCCCTGTCGGGCAAAACACGGAGTATAGCAAAACAATTGAGGTTTGGTTCACTAACCTTTGGAAAGTTTTACATAAAATAGGGTTTCCATCCTTATGATTCAACTAGTTCAATAACTAAAGGCATTGCACCATTGCATTCGCAGATAAGGCTCATAGTCTTTTCCAATTCGATTTTTAGTTTAGATTGATTGTTTAATCGCATTGATAAAACTAGATACAAAAATGTCAAACAAATGTCAAAAACTCAAATGCCCTTCAAAATTTATGGAGTGAGGATAATGGAGGGCAAAATTATGAAATACGGAAAGCAAATGGAGAAGGGACTGACCATGACTGGTGGATTGGAAGAGCCGATGAATTTCAGTTTTCAAAAGTCAATAAGTATCGAAAAGATTCCGACATAATGGCACTACATGCCACACAGCCATTGCAAAAATCGATTTGGAGACAACTTTATTTCACAAAAGATCCAGTCCGTCCGAATCCAAATTCATGCGTTTTGATGTCTCCAATCTGATTTTTTGGGAGTAATCAATTTCTTGCTTTCTACTGAAGAAGCATTAATGCTGAGAGAAGTGGAGGAAAATATTTGGTGTGTCATTGACAATATAATCCACAGTGACGACAGATTTTTTAAAAATTAATTTTGTATAGAAAATCCTTTTACAAAATGCTCCTGTCGATTGGGCTTCAAGATTCTTTGGGAGTATTGCATGTCTTTGGTTTATGCAAATAAACCAGCAATACCGGGAGCATTTGAGGGAAAACATTTGACGTGCCATTGACAAAATAGGGCCAGTTGTATTAGAAAATGGTCAAAATCTACGTTGATAGTAACCATAAGTCATACGTAGTTATTGCTGACAATTTACGCGAAATCACTTTTAAGTACTAAAACGGATTGAATTTACTGTCATTCAAGAATAAATAAATAACCTGCCTAGTCTTCAGTTGCCCAAACAATTCGGGTGTTGAAATGAAACTACTTAAAATAAAATGACAGACCTTACTATCGAAAATCGATAAATAGTCCAAATATAAGCAAAAAAGTAAGTATAAGCGGTCAAAATCATGTTATATCTATTGTAAAACCCTTGATTATTGACTATATCTGGACCTTTTTTTATCTAAATGCAGTTCTAAAGTCATTCAATGTATTAGTGGAACATTTCAAAAAGCTTCTTTGCTTAAATCTAAGTCTCTTAACCATTATTTCAACCATAACCCTAAAAGCTGCTTGCTCGGCTTTCAAAGTTGGAAAATCTAAATTCGTAGATTCACCTAGTAAACGTTCTAACAATCGCGGTTAATGGATACAACTTTCTTGAGTGGAGAGTCCTTACGATTACCAATAGATCATGAGAACTCGCTTCCCAGGAAATGCTAGACGCCGTTACAATACAAAAACCCGAGAAGAGAGCATTCTTCGCTAATTATTTCACATAATTGTTTATTCCACACGAAGAGCCATTCAATAAGGATTGTTATGTAAAAAGGATAAGCTGCAACTTTTTAGATAAAGTAGTAGAGGAAACGCAAGTGCGTGCCTTTATTTGGAAATACAGGTATAAGTCCAAGAAAGACGAACACCTACTAAAATTTGAAAATATTGGCTTGAAAAGGACAAACATTTGGCTCTTTTTAAAGGTTTGATTGTGGAAGGAGGTGCACGTGGCTCTATTTTGAGATGTTAGTCGACAAAGCACAGATGTACACCTTTTTCCGAGATATATGTTCAAGGAGAATGAATGCCCAGCTTGGTTTAGGATATTTGTACAGGTAGGACAATCGCTCAAATGTCTCTGGAAGTAGTAGTTTAACAAAAATAAAAATCTTAATTCCACGTAAAAGTTCAGTTCAAAGAAGAATAATTATTTGGTTCTTCCGAAAAAAACTCGAACAATGACGGAAGGTCGGTCCTTTTTGGACGTATCAGTCAAGGTAGGACAAACGTTGAGTTCATTTAAAAAGTTTGAGCCAAAGCGGTGAAATCGCTCGGCTCATTTTGGATGAATTGATCAAATCGGTCAAAAACAATCGAACGCGTAAGGACGAAGCAACGTTGAATATAAATTAAATAAATAATAAATTAAATATAGCAGTCTTTCCTTAACTCGAAATGTTTTTCGAAATAATACTGACAACTGACATAAGCTCGCGTTCGCCCATTTCGCAACACTTATCCGAAATTTCTTCGTAAAATTCCACGCTCAACCCGCTGGCATTATAACAAGATTGCGCTATTTGAAAACCAAATTTCTTACAATGTGCGCGTTATTTCTTAAGTAACGGCCAAAAGTGTGAACAAAAGAGTATTAGGCTCAGGAAGGAAGTTGAAGGCTTGTCATCATGATTTCTATGATACTTCCGAGGCATTATTGTGATACAACATCAAGTTGAACAAAGCAATACGAACAAAAAGTAACAATATTTCCACGTTCCAAGAGCTGGGACGCGTTGCCATATCCTTTGCTCAGACTTTTTCATTTATTTCGTGTCTCTCGACAACATAATGGCAATTTACTTTTGACTTTAGGACATTTTTCATAAATCTTTGAGCTAAGCTATCTGATATTTCCTTGATGAAGCACATCTCCTCGGAGATGTTTGTCTTAAGGATTTAATTATGTGGTTTGGAAAGTTGAAGCTTGGCAAGAGACAAGGATGCCAGTTGGAAAGTAGATAAGATACGGTCAGCGGTTAATTCAGAAGGTTTTTGTGCAAAGATCCAAGATAAGTGTTTGAAAGTTTCCCATTTGCCGTGCAGCTGAGATAGCTGCAAAAAGGGAAAATTTGCTAAATTATTCTTGCATTTATCGATTCCAGGGGACGTTCATTCATTCTTGGATAAGTTTAAAATTGCTTGCAATAACATTCAGTAAGAAGTAAATCTGGCAAGGAATACGGAAAAGGCATGAGATTCGAGTGATTTGATTTTACCACAATGAATTAGTAAAAGAGACATTATCCTCACACTTCATCAAGAGAAGAATCCTTGATTAATTTGATGCATTCTCAGCATATCCATTTGACTTTTTGTCGCTACGCTTCCCTTCGTAATCGACTGTGACTCAATGCTTTTTCCTTTTCCTGGCAGGGTGTTGTAAGGCGCTAACATGATGGGGGAAACATCAGTTTGCCAGTAGTTTTAATTTGTATATCGTGCAAGAATTTCCACCAGGATAGTAATGAATTGAAGTCGGTTGGTGAGATTTAATGAATTGGAACGAATAAAGATGACACGAAAAGGGTTGTACCGTGTGATGAGAAAACGATATGCCGCAGAAATTACAAGCGTCAAATTACTGCAGCGTCAGCTAACTAGTCAGGCGTTGCTCCCGACTTTATCTGTCAAATAAAATAGTATACTAGGATGAATTAAGTCCTTGTATTACAATGTATCAATTGCATGTGAAAGGCAAATGATTGAAAGGGAAAGTACTTTTTATACTCAAACTAAATGATTTCTATCACTCCAGGAAACAATTGAAGTTGGAAAAGTTTACCTTTGAAATTTGGTTAGAATGAATCTGGACCCATTTTTTGGACCCCATTTTTGCTTAGAACTTAATATTAGGTGCACACACTAATACAAGGAATGATTTATTTCACAGAAATTATTGAAGAACAGTTAAATGCAAGCATTGAAAGAGAAATTAAGGAAAAAGAAGTAAGCCGACGTGAACTTGCGACTCCTTCGGATTTCGGCCTGTCATTTGTAACGCCTTCAGCAGTCTCCATTCAACGAATGAGTTTTCAAAATGGAAAATCCGGGTATCAGCTCATCATCCTCGTTGACTGAGTGGCAATAGCGATTCCTGTTCTTTCAAAGCCATCTTCGTCTCTCAACCCTACCTACAAATACCTTCCTCAGGATTCGCTCGTCACTAATCCACTGCAATTCCACCATTGCATATGCATAGTTTTGCTACCTTGGAAACCTTTTGCATTACGTAACATTTCTGAAAAAAAAACCTCCCGATACAACGTATACTAAAAACTAATCAGCCAAAAGAAGTTGGAATAGATTTAGATTGGTAAATTTCTTTTCATTTTTGCGTAAAACAAGATAACTCGTCTCACAGCGTTCGCGTCAAATCACAACACAAACATAAATCAACTTGTGCTCTTTCTGTCTCTGTCCGAGGGAAGTCGTCCGGAGTGTTGGCGCTGTATGTTTACTTTTAGAGGTATAGAACTTTGAAGCAAAATAGAATACCAATTAAATTTTCGGTAGGAATTTTTTTTTTGTTTTATTGGAAAGATATATCTCTCCCATTTTTAATTGAATATGATTTTGGGGGTAAGTGAGCGTTACGACTGACGCGAAGAAAATTCAAACGAGAGATTCAGTTTTTGACAGCGCTAACCAATTATTGGAGCGGTTATTACGCAGTGAATCTTGTCTTCCAAATGGTCAAGAGTCCCAGGCTTCTCAGCTTAGACGAGTAATTTGAAGTATACCCACAATAAGGGCGGTATTAAATCACAATATCTTGCAGGCAAGTTCACAGGCCCAAAACGGGAAACTATGTTGTCATCCATTGGTTCTTTCAATAAGCCAATGGTTACAGGAGTTATATGGTAAATCGCGCAATCCTGCTGTAACCCGATGTCCCTAGCATTAGGATGAATCAATTCTGAAACACGAAAATCATTGATCATGGCTTTATAGCAGTCACCATTGATTGTAACGTTGTTTCCAGCAGCACTTTTGAAGACATATAAACCAGTGATTCTACAGGCTCAAAACGCTCAAACAGTGACTTTCTCTGGATAAATCCATGTTGTGACAACCGCCTGCGGTTGTTCGTCACTCGTATTGCGGCAGTTCTGTTAATTAACGAAGGCATTCAACCGGGAATCAGTCTAATCGCTAAACAAAATACTCTTATTAAATTCGGTATCTAAAGCAATTGTTCTCGGGGGTCATGCACCTTTTTTTTGTGGTAGGGAGGTGAAGGCTGTTAACGCCATGAATGTGTGACTCTCAGACGCAAAATGCTTTTGGACTACCCACTAAACACATCCCCTGTCAACCTGAGAACCCATCCTAGAACCGTTTGACACATTACTTCGGGGGAAGGACGGGAGAAGAAGGAAGTGCTACAAAACATATCCATCCATCTCCCCAATGCCTCTAAGCTCCAATTAAGCTTTATTTTAATGTAAGCACTGCCCGAGCATATTGCGCCACGCCATTCCAATTGTTAATTGTTTTTAGCATTGCTCCGACGATAGTTTCCGGACAGAGCTCTCCGATTTCGCTGAGCAGGACCCCTCGCTGCTGGCTCCACCTTTTGCAGTAGAAGAATGTGTGACAGCCGTCATCCGGTTCCCCTGCATAAAACACACAGTTAGGAGACCGTGCTTTGTCAATTTTGTACAGGAAGGACCGAAAACAACCGTGCCCGCTTAAGAGCTGGGTCAAGTAGAGATCGGTCTCACTATGCACTCGACTGAACCACGGCCTCAGGTCAGGGATCAGACGTGCAGTCCACCTTCCCCTTGTTTCTTGCTCCCAGAACTGTTGCCAATCGCTGAGAGAGCGACGTCTCTCTTCTTTGGTGATTTCTTCTCTTCGATCTTCGCCTCTGTGCAGGTAAATACTTCTGCGCTCTCTCGCAAGGAGGGTGATAAGTATCATCCCTGCGATTACCAGCACTGCCACCCCGGAGACCGTTCGGTATGCGCATGCGATTCGCAATGCTCCTTGTCTCTGCACCTGTGCCAACCGCTTCCGATGTAACTCCTTGCTGAGAGCGTTGCCCCACAGTTCTAATCCGTAGAGTAGAAGCGACTGCACAACGCTCATTAAGAGTCGTCTCCTTGATGTGGTGGGCCCCCTATGTTGGCCATTAATCGGGTGAGTGCCTTCACACGCGAGTTATGTATAACCAAACGCCCAGCGCCATAAGTTCCCACGATTTACAAGTTCTCATAGAACAAGTAAATCGTCAAATTTCACTTACTCAAAATTAACAGTAAATGCAAGTGTAAAGTGCAGACGCTAGCGTCAGCACTTTACGCCAATAAATACGGTTGGTCATACATTTCCCCAGTAGTCGTATTTTCCCGTTTTGTCGAAACGCTGTCCGTTGACTTGTCGCAATAAAGTTTTTCATAAATACATTGTGTAGTGGTTTCATTTCCAGCGTGGAGCTGCAGAATAAATATTTTTTTCTGTTCTCATCCGCTCGAGAACAAAACTGGCGCAGTCGGTAAACGCGAAGTGTATTAAAGGAAAAAGCCGCAAAGGAAAATTCCTTCTTTTTTATACGAATAGTGAAAAAGTTGTGAATCGAAAAGATAAAACGACTCACTTTAATCGCGACGGAAATCGGAATAATAGTCGTGAAGGCATAAAATCCGTTATCATAGCCAGAGTGACAAAGTCCGAAAAGGACAAAAGCCTTTATTAGTCTTTGACTCCTTGCTGAGGCTGGCAGGAGTATCTGGCATAATAATAAAAAAAAAAAAAAAAAATAAAATATATATATATATATATATATATATATAAATATTTATATAGCGTTAACTGTGAACTCAACAAACACAGAAGTGATATAAACGGACGGTATATGAAAAGGAGGAGAAAACATCGGGAAGAATTATTTAATTCATCGAGATATTTCGGAAAGGAAAAAATGGAGGATGCAATTCTGCAATTACAACAGCAAGTACAAGAAAAAGAGCAACAGATTCAGCAACTGGTGACAGCACTGCAGCAGATGACAATGCACCAATCAACATTAGAGGCAAGAGAGAAGATCCTCAAAGAAATACGTTACATGAACAACTTCACCGGGACTGGAAGCATAACAATCAACAGCTTCATCAACAGCACAGAACACTATCTAGGAAGAATAATGGATGAGGAAGCGAAAAGGTCAGCGGTCAGGACGATCTTCTACGAGAAAATTCAAGGAGAGGCGAAAAACACCATAATCAATATACCCGAACCGGACAACTGGGAGATGATTAAGCAAAAGTTGAAGCTGCGATATAGGCCAGAAATGGAACCATCCGAGATTTACAGGAGAATCACCAACCTCAAAGTTAATAACGTAAGTGAATTAATAGATGAAATACAAAATTTAAAGTATAAAACAGATGAACTTATTATATATTATAAAGATGAAACACATATAGATTTAAGAAATGTAGATTCATTGCTTGCAAATACAATTAAAGAGATCAGTCAGGGGGTCCTTTTAGACAAAATTTATGAAGAAAAAGACATAGATAAAATAATTCACATAATGCGAACAAGAAAATTTGAAGATGAATGTATAAGACCACAATTTCGAAAATTCAAAAGTACCAAAATAAAATATTCAAATCTTAATTACAACAACCAAACTAACAGACAAGACAATAACGACAGTGAACGACATAAAAATTCTTTTAATAATCATCATCAAAACCGAAATTGGGACCAAGACAGACACAATAAATCAAGACATAACAGACATGAAAACCAATATAAATACGACATTAACGACAATGGACGGAACAGAAATAATAATAATAATTTTGGACAAAATAGATGGCAAAATATTAATTATTCCGGCCAAAGTAAAATAAGTAACAAATCTGCTCAACGACAAAGTGGTAGATGGGGTAAAGAACAACAACCTGAACCAATGGAAATTGAAAACATAGAAAATAAACGATATATGCAACAATCAAATATTAGGGAAAGCTCAAAACAAAGCAATAAAGTAGGCAGGCTACAAGATATGAATTATACTAATTTAGAAGCAAATAATATGGACAATCAAGTTTTTTTTCTCAACTAGCCTCGGAATTACCAATAATCGAGATCACACTCAATAAGCAAAAATATGCGGCCCTGATCGATACGGGTGCATCATTTAGTATAGCAGATAGTAGAATCGAAAATTTTATTAAGGTTGAAATTGAACCCTTTTACTTTTCCACAATTAATGGTAAAAACAGTATAAATTCTGAAATACATACCCCCGCCCCTGAGGAAATCATCCCACCACCATCTAAAGCTTTAGTAAGATGGAAAGTAGGAACATTACAGAACAGAAAATATCAGTTCATAATCGGGATCGATCTACTTAATAATTTAGACGCAGTAATTGATTTAGAAGAAAAAGTGATTACTCTCAATGGAAAAACCATTAAATTTATTAATAATCCTTACTTTTTCAATGAAATATGTACCTTAGAAAATGCCCATAGCAATTATATTGAACGTTTAAAATTGGATCACCTCAATAAGGAGGAATATTCTGAAATAACACAACTAATCAAAAAATTTGAAAGCATATTCTTTAAAGAAGGGGACAAGCTCACAAGCACCCCAAGCATCGAACATGAAATTAAAACAATAACCGAGAGTCAAATTAATTCTAAATTATATAGGTATCCTCCCAAGCATGAAGCAGAAGTGAGAAGGCAAATTTCTGAGATGGAAAAGCAAGGCATTATTTGCAAAAGCAATTCCAGATACTCAAGCCCTCTCATTGTCGTGCCTAAGAAATGCGATAATTCTGGAGAGAAAAAATTTAGACTAGTAGTTGACTATCGGAAGTTAAATGAGGTAACGGTAGATGATAAGTTTCCACTACCGAATATTGAGTCAATTTTGGATAAACTTGGTAAAGCCCAATATTTCTCAACTATTGACCTGGCAAAGGGTTACCACCAAATATTAGTCAAAAAGGAAGATCGACATAAAACGGCTTTCGTAACACCACATGGGTTATATGAATTCGTGAGAATGCCTTTTGGCCTTAAGAACGCCCCGGCAACCTTTCAAAGGCTCATGAACGATATCCTCAGAGATTTTATTAATCGGATTTGTGTTGTGTATTTAGACGACATACTTATCTTCAGCACATCTTTACAAGAGCATATAAGATCCCTAACACAGGTGTTCAAAACATTGCAAGAACACAAATTAAAAATACAAATCGACAAATGTAACTTCATGCGAAAAGAAACAGCATTCCTAGGGCATATCATTACTAAGGACGGGTTAAAACCAAATCCAGAAAAAATAAAAATAATTGATTCACTCAAGCTACCGAAAACCGAAAAGCAACTTAAAAGTTTCCTGGGTTTGACTGGCTACTACCGCAAGTTTATTAAAGATTACGCTAAGGTAGCCCAGCCAATGATCAAATACCTGAAAAAAGAACAAAAAATAAATACACATGACCCCAATTATATTGAAGCCTTTGAAAAACTTAAAATGCTTATTATTTCCCATCCTGTACTAAGATTCGCAGATTTTAGCAAACCCTTCCAATTAACAACGGACGCTTCGCAATACGCAATAGGTGCTGTTTTATCCCAAAACGGACATCCTGTTAGTTATATATCCAGAACCTTAAACTGTCATGAAAGAAATTATTCTGCGACAGACAAGGAATTTCTTGCCATCATGTGGTCTGTAAATTACTATAGGCCATATTTGTATGGTAACAAATTTACAATCTTCACGGACCATCAACCTATTAAATATCTTTATGCGAAGTATAATGGGAAAGATTTATCTCCACGCCATCAAAGGTGGCTACTCAAATTGGGTGAATATTCGTTTAAGATAGAGTACTTAAAGGGAAAAGACAACAAAGTTGCAGACTTCCTAAGCAGAACAGAGCACATTGAAAACGACAGCCCAAAAGTAGAGGAAACGAGAAGTAGAACAAACTCTTTTTCAGATCTAGGAGTATTACTGAATAACGAAGCTAAAGACGATGTCACTATGGCAACAATACACTCAGCCGAAGAGGAACTTTTAGATCACATTCCGATCAAGGAAGAGATCGTTAACAAGTATAAAACCCAATTTATACTTACGAACAATAAAATTAAAGAATTCGAAGTAATACATAAAAAGAGAATTATATACATTGCAGAGTATGACTTCAATAATTTAGAAGAAATCTTGAAAAAATACGTTAAAAAAGGAATAATTGGTATCTACACAGAACTAGAAGACCGAAAATACAATATTGTACAACAGAAAATAAGAGAATTGTTTTCTAATGACAGTACTGTCAAATTCGTGAGATGTTCGGTCAGAGCACAAGATATAGGTACGGAAGTCGAAGCAGTGAAGCAAATAGCACTATACCATGTGAAAGAGAGTTTACACTCTGGTATACAAGAGACATTTAGTACGATAAAATATAAAATCTACTATCCGAAACTCCTAGAACTCATACAAACAGTTATCAGCCAATGCGACGTTTGTCAGATGGTAAAATATGACAGAAATCCAATCAAACTAAAATTTAAGACAACGGAAACACCAGAGGACATAAACCAAATTATTAACGTTGATATCTACACAATTGTGAAATATGATTTTCTTACTGTCATTGACTGGTTTTCGAAATTTGGATCCGCGTATTTCCTACCGGATAAAACTCATCGGACCATAATTGAAACGCTAGAGGAACATTTCGCTAAGATAGGAAAACCCAATAAAATAATAGGTGGAAACGAAATCAACACTATTCACGTAAAAGAATTCTTAAGAAATGAAGGGGTTACAATACATGTAACGAAACCAAATAATCATACTGGCAATGCAGATATAGAGCGTTTTCATAATACATTAGTAGAGAAATTTAGAATGCTATGGTTGCAAAATTCCAAAATATCACCAAAACAAGTTATTCAAAAGGCTGTAAGAAATTATAACAATAGATACCATTCAACGATTAAGTGTGCCCCGTACGAAGTTCAGCACCATAAAGTAGATTTCAAAAAAGTTAAAGAAAATATCACAAAAGTAAAAGACAAGTATTTGGAAAAATTAAATTCGAAACGAGAAGATTATGAAGAACACAGAACAACCGGCTTTATTAAAAATTACAAGGCCGTCAGACACAAGGAACAACCAAAGTTTAGGAGATCAAGGCTAGAAAATGTCCACCCCAGCAACATCAAGAGGAAACCAAAACTTGCTGATGACGAGACAAGTAGCTGCAATAGATCTGTTTTAGGCGAACGAATAGCCATTGCAGAAAATACAGCAAAAATAGGACCCAAAGACGAAATTCTCATAACCAAGTTCAATCTACAAATAAGAAGGAGTGATATTATGACCCTTACAGGCACAGAATGGTTAAACGATCAGATTGTGAATTTCTATATTAATCTTCTGGCAGAACGGAGTAGGCAGAGTGAAAGTTTGCCTAAAGTTCATGCAATGAGTACATTTTTTATATCATGTTTAGAAAAAACAGGCTACGAATCTGTAAAAAGATGGACTAGGAAAGTAGACCTATTCGCTTACGAAATAATATTAATTCCTATACATGTGAATCAAAACCACTGGTGTCTGGGAATAATAAACATGGAAGACAAAATAATAAGATATTACGATCCGTTGGGAGAGACTAACCCCGAAGTGTTAAGCCTTTTAGAAGAATATCTTAAAGAAGAATCAATGGATAAACGACATGAATTTCTCGAGACTTCAGCATGGGTAAAAGAAAATGTTTTTAATGGTCCACAACAAAAAAATGGTTATGATTGCGGAGCATTCATCTGTACATTTGCTGACCATATTACGCGGAATAGCGAAACAGATTTTTCGCAAGAAGATATGCCTAAAATCAGAAAGAAAATGCTTGTAGAAATTCTTGAAGGAAAACTGTGTTCACCATATGAAAAATAGCGCTACCAGCTTAATTTATGCATAAAATAAATTCTTCAATTTTTTTTCCAGATGACTATAACCATGCATTTTATAATAATATTATCATTTATACAACCAACATTCTCGACATTGATCATACAACCCATACTAACGGAAAAAGGTTATACAATTATTAATATGGGCACTACTGAAATAATCGACGACACAAAGACAATACTACATATAATAAATACGAAAGAACTCGAATTAACAATCGACGCAATAGAAGACAATATTCAAAGACTAAAGATAAGAAATGATCCTGTGATTGCAAAAGAATTGGAAAATATCCATGCAAAACTGAAAACAATCAAGCCAAGCCCTAGGCGAAAACGCGGTTTAATCAATGTAATAGGTACAGCTCACAAGTGGCTTTTTGGAACTATGGATGACGACGATAGAAAAGAAATTTCTGAGCATCTTGAAAATCTAAGGAAAAACCAAGAAAATGCAATTAATAATATTAACAAACAAATAGAAATAAACTCGCACTTCACAAATACTTTTAAAAATTTTAGAAACATAATAGAAGCTGATAGAAATCAAATCAACAGAACATACGAGGAGATCACTGCTAATGAAAGAAAAATAATTCTACAACAAATAAAATTAGACCAAATATTTAGATTACAAGCGTTGAAAGAAAAATTCGATCAAATAATGGACAGCATAGCATTAGCAAGGCATGGAATAGTTCATCCCAGCCTTTTAACAACAACAGAAATAATAGCCGAAAAACTGGACTTTTACAGACTAAAGTACGTAAAGACAGGACTGTTACGATACAACAATGACTCAATAACGCTAGCAATTAGAATTCCAAATAATTACAAACAAGTTGACATCAAATTAATTACAGCCATTCCAATTAAAAATAATTTAGAAATCAATATAGAAGATCAATTTATTGTAGAGATAAACAAAAAACAATACCAATATAGCAAAGAAATTCAAATTGAAAAAGAACTCATACCAGTTAAGAATTGTATTACCCAAAACATTTGCGAACTTAAAGAAAATAAAGTACCTGAGATTAAGAGGATCGATGAAAGTACAATTATTATTAAAAATACAAAAAACCAAAATATTGTTAATCATTGTGATGATAGAAATATATCAATGAACGGAAATTATTTGATAACAATTAACAATTGTACAATTCAAATTTTAAATCAAACTATCAGTAATAGTAATGTTAAATTCGTGGACAGATTTTTCTATATAGACCAAGAAAAATATAATGTAACAAATAAGATGATTTTTGAAAAAATAAAACTAAAAAATGTGGAAAACTTACAAAAGATTGAAACATGGAAATTTCATGAGAACGTAAATCCTTTTGTTACACAAATAATAATAACGATTTTAATCATAAGCATTTTAATAATTGTATTATACTATCAAAATAGAAAATATAAAAAGTTGTTAAACATAAAAAGAAAAAACGATAGTAACAATACAGAAGGTATCAGAATTCAGGAGAATTCTTTTTATAAGGAGGGGGAAGTTATGCATAACCAAACGCCCAGCGCCATAAGTTCCCACGATTTACAAGTTCTCATAGAACAATTAAATCGTCAAATTTCACTTACTCAAAATTAACAGTAAATGCAAGTGTAAAGTGCAGACGCTAGCGTCAGCACTTTACGCCAATAAATACGGTTGGTCATACATTTCCCCAGTAGTCGTATTTTCCCGTTTTGTCGAAACGCTGTCCGTTGACTTGTCGCAATAAAGTTTTTCATAAATACATTGTGTAGTGGTTTCATTTCCAGCGTGGAGCTGCAGAATAAATATTTTTTTCTGTTCTCATCCGCTCGAGAACAAAACTCGCGCTGCAGCCTTGTCAGCTACTGCCCTGATTTGTTGGGAAAAACTCATCTTCTAGTCTATCAGGACGCTTAGGTACTTTACTGCTGATTTCGATTTGACCAGCTCGTCCCCTATACTGATAGGCCGTATTCTGGCGATTCTCTTCTTCGTTAGGATGACCACTTCGGTTTTTTCCAGTGCCAGTTTGAATCTGCGGTCATCCAGTGACCGCACACGGTCACGGACCGCACGGTCACGCACCATTACCCTCCGCATTAACGTATTGAGTCTGAGTTGCGCATGGTCTACTGTGCGTCCAGCGACCAGCGTCGCGACATCGTCCGCATAGCCGATCAAACGTGACTCATCCGGCAGTTGAAGCTGCAGGAGTCCATCGTAGTTCCACACGTAGTTCCACGATGTTCCACAGGTCCGGGCCAAGGATAGAGCCCTGAGCGACGCCTGACGTAAGACTTGTACTTCGCCTATCCTCCTTCGAGTCGTAAAGTAGGCACCTTAATCCGTGCACCACTTAGATTTTGTTATCCGGCCAACCAAGATCCGTTCGTAAAATCGGCCAAAGTGTCGAATATCGAACCGACTCACTTGGGTGTTCATCACTGTTCGTTGTCACGATGGATGCGCATTATCAGTGAAAGGAAAAACGATGCGGAAACGATCCATGGTTACTCGACATAGTTTTTTTGATGGACGATTACGTCGGCCATAAAGTTCATGAATTTTTTCGCGATGAGTTCCTCGAACAGACAGTTTGTTTTTAAAATGAATTCAAATAATTTGCAGACATTGCTCAGGCAGCCTATTTATGATAAAATGACAAACGAAATTATCCATAAAACGTATGACAGCTGTCAAATCACACGTAGCCTTAAGAGATGTTGCCAACTTAAAGTTCTATACCGTAAAAAAACACGCTTCAACCATTTCACTTCATACACATGGTAGATTGTATTTTGTTAAACCCTGACCTCTTTCGCGTTTCATCGCATTTTAATGTGCTGTAGGCCGTCTATCAAAAGTGTTTAGTTTGTTTACAGATATTTACGTAGGGATTCACGTCTCACAGTGAACTAGTTAGTTACCAATCACATGAACATTTAAAATTATAAAACTTGATTTTTTTTCATAAATATAACCTAATAGACAATCGACCCAATAGTGTTAATTGAGCAAACTTTTCGAAGGGTCTCCATGCAAATTTTAAGTCAGCTACTAGATCCAGGTTTGTCTCAGGAGAATCCGACTTGACATAGAGATGGCGGAAGTTGTCTGAAAATTATCACTGTATTTAGTAATTCAACAACCTATGAAGCACATGTTTCAAACTTCAAGCCGCCATGTTGTTTATTATTTGTTTGGCAGCCAACAATAATTTAGATTGAAAATGGTGAAAATTTGTCCCCGTTATCTGAGATGTTTTTATTTGAAAGACCCCCCCCCCCCACTTTTTTGGGTAAGTCCACTCCTTCGTTTAAAAAAGTAAAATATTATGTAGCGATGTTTGAACGAGGCCGTTGGAGCTGCAAAGACAAGCATCTTACTTGTCAACCAGAAGACATGAAGACTTGGTCAAGAAAATCTACAAAGCGGCACTGAATGATCATCAACTGAGAATTCGGCAAGTTAACACACAAAGTTGACATTTCAGAAAGTGCATTAAACCACATCTTATCTGAAAATTTGGAGTTGAGAAAGCTTTTTTCAAGATGGGGGCCGCGTTTGCTCACCTTCGAGCAATTCGAGAAAATTTTACAACTGAGTGTTCAACGAAGTTTCAGAGCACCAGAGCAGAACTTTTGAGGTGTTTCATAACCATGAATGAAACATGGATGCATAAGATCACACCCCAGACAAAAAAACAATCAAATAAGAAGCGGAGATCGTTTCATTTTCAGGCAAGTTCTTGGGTTCGGTTTTTCAAATGCGTCTGGGATAATTTTCATTGACTATCTGCCAATAAGGAAATCTTACCAACGGCGAGTTTTTTACGAGCTTATTGCAACATTTGAGTGTAGAAATCATGCAAAAACGCCCGCAATTGCCTTAGAAGAAATGTTGTTTTATCACGATAATGCCCCAGCTCAAAACTTCGTTACTGCAATGTTTAAAAATTTAACGAATTAAATGTTTGAATCGCTATCTCATGTATACTTTTTACCAGATGTAAACCCTCGCATTATTTTCAGTTCGGAACTTGAAAAAAATGTTCATATCTGGTTTTATTTTTGCAAAATTTTTACAAAATGAAAAATGAAACAAACACTTTCCTTTCAATTTCGATCGATAGTGTCAGGAAAATTTTGACCAGTTTTATTTTGTTACGAAAAACGGTTACGAAAAAATAAAATTTTAACAAGCGGTTAAAAGGACGATCCTTCTTGCATTTTTTGGAAAAGAAATGGCTCATTGGTCAAAGATTTTCCAACAATAAAGAAGTGATTTCGGCAGTGAATGACTTTTTTGAGGATGTAGATAGGTCTCAGTGTAAAAGGGTATCAAACTTATCGAAAGTCTCTGGGAAAAGTGTGTTGCGTTCAAAGGACATTATGTTGAATATTGAAAAAATACATTTTTTTTCAAAATTTTTATAGAGTTGGGTACTTTTGGAATTACTCTCGTTACATTTGATTGAAAACTGATACTGAAGGACCAGGTTCGCCCTGTTTAACGAAAGAGAGAAGACCAACCAAACAATAAAGCCTACTGCAAAAGGTAAAGAGTAGTGAAGGCGAAACCTAACCGAATTTAGTGGAACCGGGAAGAGCGAGGGACTCGATTAACCTTGAAGGTCAGCAGAAAAGCTGAGCCGTAGGACCAGGCTATGCGGCAGGCGTGAAAAATGTGGTATATGTTTGAATGCTCTAAGAATACTGTTCAAAATGAAGGTCCCAAAAGAACCACGTTTTAAACGATTACAGATGAGGACTTCATTAGGCTGGAAGACGCGATTACGAAATAATAAAACATCCTTAAAAGATGAGAGAGTTTTGAAAAAGTTTGTACTTTGCAATGAAAATGCTTCAAACGAGCTGCAGGGAATGGAAATTTAAGCGATCTTCACATCAATGTAAGTCATCTCCAATCAGACCATGTATGAAAAGGAAGAAGAACATCTCAAAAGCTCACATGATTCGTATGTACCTCCGAATAAATGTAGGATAAAAGTAAAGAATCTATCTGGATCTAATTGAAAACTTAAACTAGGGTATTAAAAACCTTGGGCGTTTACAAACACAATTAGTTTCAGACAGTTTTCCCCCACAACATTGTCCTTAAAAATCAAATAAATATTTAGGTTGGTCCTTAAAATTTATTGGTCAACGGTTGGTGAACATCAAAAACGCAAATTCTAATGCTCTATTTTTCCCATATCCTTTGGTGAGGCGTTAATCAATGCTGTTAGTCAATTTAACTTAAATAAGGATCCTGCCGCATGTTTCCAAATTAGTAACTAGGAAGTAAATTAAAACGTTAATGGATTTTTATCAATTTTTCCAATGATGTCGTTGGCCTACAACGCATCAAAACGCAGCGCGGGAACAGCAAAACTCGAAGCATGTTTGTTTCACTGAAATCCTGCCAGGAGCATAGCAAAATGCTTTTCCAACCATTATTAACTTGAATGTGTACGAAGAATTTGACAAAAGTGTAAAGTTCAATGCAAAAGGTATTAATCAACTTTCATTTGTGCTTACAGCTTTCGAGTTCAGGCGAGAATTTCCTTTCATTGTTCAGCAACTAATTGCCCTGCATGCGGTCTAACCACTATGTTCTGAGTGCTATTATTCAATTATTCAAAAAGTTCCTTCTATTTATTGAACTTCTGTCATGACCTGATTTGATCAATTTTGAAAATCGTTCGAAATTGCATCATAAGTTTAAATTGCTAATTATTCCTTGGATGTAACTTTGGTACAAGCGATTTCGTGATTCAAATGGTTGGCATTGTATTGTCAACAAATTTGAGAGTTTCAAGGTCTGCACATCCTTGAGACCCTCCAAAAATTCCGTGTGCCGATGGCAGAGCACCCAGAATAAAACCATTCTAACTTGCAGACAATAATCACGATGGAAAGCCAAACATAAAATCGATCGATAAATACTTCATTGTTCGCTTGACAAAAGCCTTTAAGACTGCCATGCTTTCGATTATTGTCGCGAGTCGTTAGCACTAATGATTTTTCATCATTCAAATTAATTAAAGCAGCTCTTGAATAATTCACAGCCGTGAAAAACTGCCAACTTATTCTTGCGCAACGGAAATTTCTCCTCCATCTGGACCAACCAACCGAAAACCTCTTGTCACATTAAAAAGTCATAAACTTTCATTTCTATTTGGTAAAGTGACATTTATCATCATCATTAATAATTATCGCGTTTAAACTTATTACAGTCTCACGATGTCTTCGGAAAAGTTGCCTGTGTTCCCTGTGGAAACGCTGAGAACGGCTGAATGGTATTCTGGGTTCCGCTTGCGACTTCGCCGGGTGATGGTTGTATGCGCTCATGAAAATTAAGCAACACAGTTATTAGAACTAGTCCTTTGTCGTAGCTTTTCCCTCATTTTCAATGACTCGATACATACACACATACAATGATGGACGGCGTTGAGGAGTGGGCGCTTTTATCATTTCAATAATAAGAATGAAAAAGTTCATCGTCTTGTCGCATCGTCCTTCAAAAGTGTTAGGAAAATTGTGAAAATTTTCCCAACCAACTATTCGTCGCGCTGCTTATTAAATATTCCAAAACTTACTTTCATTAAGTCTTACAACCCAGTACATTAAAATTTCATTTCCATTAACTTAAGGAGGTGAGCACGAGATAGATAGAAGCAGGACTTACACTGTCTTCTGGCCAAACAATCCCGAGTGGGAAGTTTTCACGAAAGAATTTATTTCGCGTTTGTGGCCTTAGCGTGTAGTCTCGAACAAAAGATGATAAGGAAAAATATGTCTCCTTTTGTGTTTAACTTGTACTTGAGAACGTCTAGGCGTCTGAGCTGGTGATGAAAGGATTCTGAGTAGGATGTTGCGTGGAAATGTTTAAGGGGTTTGTTGATATGACATACTAATTAAGTGAATGCCAGATGCATCGAGTTGCAGTTGTCGGTGGCTGAAGGGCTGTAAAACAGTTAATTCTTCAGCATGGAATTGAGGTGAGAAGTTAATGGAAAAGTCAGCAAATAAACTGGGTCAACAGCACTTTGTTTTGCTCTCAGCTCGAGATAAGAAAATATTTCCATTATCCTTATTCAGCACTTTGCATCAGTAGCAGCAAATAACTTCCCTATTAAGCTTCCATTTTCACAGCTCAACGAATTCAAGCATATGATTGTTTTGTTCGCTTTGCCCGCTTAATGATTTCAGAGTAAAAACAGGATTTCGATTCCGCGATGTTGATATAAGAAAATGGTAGTTCGCTGCTTTACACTGAGAACGATTTTCTGATAAGAATTCAATGACCTGATTTGAAATTAAGCCCGATGAAATTACGACAAAATCCACTCGTCGATGCATATTTTACATTCAGTGGTTTTTCTCGTTGCTCTAATTTTGTCCTTAATTTTCTTGGATGCATGGAACGAATGTGAAGAATGGAGATTATACATGCATCAAAAGACACAATAATGGGAGCCATAATTGTTTGCTAAAATTTTTGTGTCAGCGAAGATATTTCATAGACAACAGGAAAAATATTGACGGGGTTTTCATTAGAACAGGAAATGCTTTACGCTGAAGTAAACTTCGGTATTATCAATGTTCCTCATTGATCTTTTGAAAATCTTCAGAAAACTTCCAGGCCGTAACTTAAGACACATGTCCTCCAGAAATTTAACGCAGTTTTTTGAGGATACCAACTGTCCTGTGGACAAAATAAAATCGGAGCATGGCCGCATAACTATTTAAAACTAGACTGGACTTTTAGGGGACATTGTTTTTGCTACTGTTGCTTGGGTTCGCCGGGCCTTACTAATTTGTTTTTGAGGACTCAATTTGGTGTATACAGCTATGTATATCCAGCTCGTTCTGAAGATGGCTGCATACAGCCAAAACGCGTACTCGATAAAAACAATAAAGCAAGGTCAGAGGACCCAAGCAACAACAAAAAAATTTTGGCCTGAGGCAACGAAAAAACGTGAAATTGTTGACCAAGCTTGTAAAACTCGGAAAAAAATTATGTCTAAATTCTGATGATTACATCTCATCCTTTTTGCATTTACTCTTACATGTTGTAAGAAACTTAACTTCAATCGCCAATTTAATTTTAAAGGAAAGTACTTGTACTTATATTTTTTATTAAATTCCATTTGGTGTTCGATTAAACTGAGCAACAAAGATTTAAAGTCAGTGTAGCTCAGCAATTGCTATTTTTTGTACGAAAATGTACCTCTAGCAAACAAGAATAGTGCGTGGGGTCCCTCTGCGCGGAAGAAGTGAAACTTCGTAATGTGGAAATGAAAATAGGAAAGGGTAGAAATTGATTTTTAGTGAACTCATATTGTTTCTTTAAGACAAACTTTATTAACATTGCTTACAATTCACTATTGATCGCTTTTGATCAACTGATCATTTTCGAGTGGAGAAATATCCAAATCTATAACATTTACAATGGGATTATAATAACTAAAGTCAGATACGAAATGTTTTAGTTCTATTTTTCCAATATTTCTTGCAAAAACTGCATCAATGGTAGTTCCCCTTTTGGTTGTTGGATTATTCCTACCATTTATCATTTCCAATCCAAATTTGTCTTTAACGAAGGTTAATAATGTTTCAGCTTCAGGTAACGAGAAATTCACATTAAAATATCCTGCAAGTATCACAAGCCGCTCACAATAATCAATTTCTTCACCAGTAACGTCTGCCAGAGCTTGTGAACCTGTAGTGGATAGTGGCAATAAAGATTTTGCAATAAATAATTTAACATCCCTCATGGCTGCATTTGGTGAAATATAAATGGCAATTTCTTCGGATTATTTTCACTATGGTTGACTATTTACTCTACAGCACATAGGTCCCAATTCTTTTTGACGTTGAAATTGTCACATCAGGATTACCTGAGTAAGGAGCTTTTGTATCTAAATGTTGAGTAACAATATGACATCTATTTTTCTGATTGTGATAGATAGCAACCCCTGCATTCCGAATTTCGTTACGTTGAAACATGACAATGAAATCAAAATTTGGTATGAGAACAGGAGGATAATTATCGACCATAAACGTTTGTGATAATATTAAAATGTTGGATTTTTCAAGAACTCTATCCGTCAAATCATTGGCATGTGCACGAAGACTTTGACAATTGAATGCTACAATTGCAAAGTTTCTTTTCGAGTTGATAAATTTACATAGATCGTCATCCAAGGTGGAAAGTGGATTTTGACGCAATTTCACCATCTCTTTCCGCAAAGCGACACACGAGCGGTCGTTACTCTCGTTCCCATGGTAAAATTTCTTATGTTTGTTGACTGGGATAATATACAGGACTTCAATTGAAACCGCTCTCGACATGACAACGTAAACCAACTGTTGGGATTGAAGTTTTTCATAATAATAAGCCACCTCATTGAAAGTTCCCCCTTGCGACTAATGAATCGTCAATCTTTTCTTCTTTGTCTATTAAGATAGATTGTAGCATTTCGTTGACCGATCGGGACAACTAAAGGATTGAGATTATTAGCGGTCATAAAAAAACGTGCCACGGCCCGAGCTTTAGAGAGAAAGATAGTGAGTCGGTAGATCCACTCTCTTTCTCTCTCCTATTTTTTACTTTTGCGTATCTTTCTTTCTCTCTCCCTCTTGTGTTGGAATATTGGACGCTAATCGTTGCTAATGCTCGCGCTGGCCTGTAACAGGTATACTACGCGCATGCGTTCGTGTGCCACGCATTCACTCTCGCTCTGTCTCTCTTTAACGCAACAATGCTTTCATACCTCCTCCATGGTAGCGTTAAACGTTTAACGTAACCTTATTAGAAGTCGCATTAGAAGTTTCACTGAAAAAAAATGACAGGAGAAAGCTAAGTTAGGCTAAAGCATTACGAGTCTGCTTCATACTGTCAAGCATAACGTGCGTAGATTTAATCATCCTTAAATTTGTAATTGTATTTGAATAGTTTAAAATGTAACATTAATTCGAATGTTATTATTAAAATCATTCAAGGGACTACACATTCAAGCGACACTCGAAGCATCAATAATTCCAACAACAAATAATATACTTAACAGATAAGGCAACTTGTCCTTCATCACCAACTCAGTCAGTGATCGTAGCTCTTTTGACACGGATGCTTCAATAAGATAGTTTTTAGAATTTAGTAAGTATAAGCATACACATACGTGACGATTGTTATTGTAATTTTTAAGGTTGTCATTTTATTTTTATTGACAGTACACTTATGTTAAGAAAAGTTCTGGTTTTTTTGGGCATTCTTTAGAGTGGAATGATGACAAGCACAAAATCATTGACAGAGAGTGAAATATGTGCCATATTGAACCAAGCAGACGAAAGCCATGAGAATGAATGGTGCAAAAGCGACAATTTTTGCAACAGACAACGAATTAGAAGATATTAGATGAGAGAAGAGGATCAACAGATAGAGACCAGAGATTAATTAATCGATAATGAAGAATATTCTTGTCTGTCGGTCTTCTCAGAGTTTGCCAGAATGCAAGAACATGACCCTCGCATGCATATTCCGAGTCAACCAATGCCACTAGGCTAAAAAAAAACAATGCTGATCCTCCGTCAAAGGTCAAAAACAAGACAGAATATATGCTGCTAACATTATTCCATCAAACCGAGGTCCAGCAAGGATAAAATCCAATAAATTTGTATGACGCAGCCCATGTATCGATTTATTTATGACTAGTACGATTATTGAGGAGATTATGCAGTCGACAAATGAGAGAATTCCGATAAAACGCTGGGGATATATGACAAACGCCCCTGTTAGAGAAACAATCTGTACAGAACTTCGTACTTTGCTTGACAGTTGTTTGACATTATTGTTATATAAACCGAAACCCTTGAAACTGGGTTTTTTATCGTCGTGTGACAAGGAAATTGTCGTCAACGCTGCAAATGGAATGCCAGATATAGTTTTGTTTCTGAACCAAAGGGTGGCTCCGCTGTGTCATTCTCGTGAAAACTCGAAAGTTGGCCATAGTATTGTTTAATGGCATGCTTAACATAGCTTTCATAAATTCATACGTCATATACTATTATAAATTCATACGTCATTTACTATTATACTGTTTTATCAAAAGACGAGAAGCCCTTAAATCGTAGAAAGTAGATGCAAATGCTCAGCTAGAGATTGATGATGATGATAGATGATGATTTCAGTGTGGATGAAGCAAAGAATGAAAGCTACGACCTTACCATGGTATGAAGGATGTATTATTAAAAATATCTTTCCAAGGATCTGCTCACAAGCTCTTATAGAAAATCAAAAGGAGCGACCATTGAAAAACAAGACGTTACTATGGTTACTGCAACTCAAAAAAATTAAGTAATGTCGAGGACACCTGGTGTTAAGTGCATAAAGACTGCTTGTTGCGAATACAAAAGTGACGTCTGCCATGCCTGTCACTTATTATGATATAGAACCAAATTGATAACTTGAAAAATTATTTATTTGGCTATAAAAACAACAAATTTTTTTTTAATACTGAATCATATTCTCCACTTTACTTTTAGCAAAAGTCTTACTAATTTATTCCAAAAATTCTAGTTATTTATGTTAAAAGTACTAAGATAAAATTCAAAAAAATTGCATTTTCTAATTTATAATTGATTTTCACTATAAGTGTAAAATAGGGACGTTCAGGAATCGTGCGCCCATGAAGCTTGTGAACATGTTTTTGCTTATTTTCGCAGAGTTATCTTTCCGGGGTTAAATAGACACAGTATGATACATTGGCGAATCACTAGTTCGTCAAATCTCTTGCAATATGATTTCAATTGAATTAAAAAAAATCCCAGTTGAGAGGTGCCTTAAACTTTTAAGTTAGGTAAATTCCTTTGTCCAAAAACATATTCAGGGTAATGTACTACTGTACAGCGTTATTTTAAGCAATAAAAAAATTATTTCAATTTACTAATAGACAACTCTTTACTTCACTTATTAGAAATTCATCCCTAACTACTAGATCACAGGTTGTCATGGGATTTTTTCAATAATAATCGATTATCGATTCAGGATTGATGCATATTTTTGAACTTTAACCATCCGATTTATTCAAATCACTTTTAATATTTTTGGCAGTCGTTTTGAAGCCCGCAAAACCTCTTCTGCGTTATCCTTTTCTTCTTGCCAAAAAAAACGGCCCACTTCTGACACCATTTTCGCAAGTGAAATTCAAAAAGCCATTATAGTTTACGGTTCCCGATAAACTTTTTGAATTTTTACAATTGGTTCTCTTTTGAAATTAAATTTAGGTGGCTTCAGTGTTATGAAAAAGAAAGACCTTTTGAGATCAAGGAACTATTCTCCAGATCGCAGATGCCATTTGAACCCAGTGACTTTGAGCTGTATAAAACCCGTCACTATGACCAAGTTCATTTTGACAGACTTTGACAGTTAACGAACATTACGGACCATTCCTTCGTAATGTTTGCCGTAATTTTGCCGATGGCAACAGTTCCCTAAAGAAAGACTCAAGGGACTCAAGAGGCAATCATCAATTCACCTCAAACGTGAAAGGTTAAACTAGAAATCACGTCCATAATCATTAGCTGATACATAAAATTATTGAAGCAGCGTGGTTGCGCAAAATGCCATTTGGTACAGGAAGAATTGCAAGTTGACATATTGAATTATCCAGTGATTTCTGAGAACAAGCTGACGTAGGGATGATTATGTATTTAAATGTTTTTTGGGTTTAGCATTGTATGCAACTTACAATGATTGATTACGAATGTGTAGCAGAAACGTGATTTCGGAACGATTACGGGGACTGAAAATTCCACTAAATCCAGGTTTTTCTGTAATGAGAATCCTATTTGTCCGGAAAACATACTGTTAACATAGTAACATACTGTTAAGCAGCACCGATTGCTTAAGCCCAAGAGTAAGTTATTCCACAAAACCGTCTCAACACAATCCATATATTATTTTGTATAGATTAAGCCGTTGTATCTATAGGACGTTGTGTAACCTTCTGTAGCATCAAGTACCACATGGTTTCTTGAGGGCATCAATTCTATCAAAATTATAAGCTCATATGTCATCAAATCTTTTTCAGCTTTCCATACGTGAAATACCATGCTAAAGCTTTGGGCATCATAATGCTCCTGTAGGATTCTGTCTTCATCATCAAACGGCGGCCGACAGTACAGCCCTTGTGTCAAAAAAAATGTCAAATTAACCATACGAGGTTTCGAAATCTCGCATTTTCCGTTCTTCGTACGTCGATTCGACAAGGGTAACTCCTGGGAAGATTCCTTCCCATGTTGACAGCAAAGTTCACAGCGATGTAGCCGCATCTACGTCTTTTTTGTATACCTTGCTTTTTAATAGGTGTATTTCAACATTCTTTGGTTGGATAAATTTAGAGACAAACGTCATTATATATAATTTGATATCGTCTCGTAATTATGATAGCCTAAATGTTAGCGAATTCAAAATGCTTGTCGTGCTTGCTTATGTTTGAGCCTCTGTATGGTCTGGATTACTCCAACAGAACGAATAACTGTTCTAAAGGCAAAAAATTCGGTTTCCTAGAATACGCAACTTATCCAAACTCATTAAAAGTCTCCACATATGTTTTCAGAACGTTCTTTTTCGTACGAACCACATAAGTAAATTTCGGAATCTCTCTTCAATTCCGGTCCAAGCATACCTCAATTTAGTTAAATATTCAATATCAATAACTATTGTGTTATATCTAGACCAGTAAGATTTCTGTTTCCGGCATTTGATTCAAAATCCTAATGATTTCAAACATTTCAGTGGTTCGATTTCCAATCTTCCCGGAAATTAACAAGTTGATATCTAATAGATGACTTAATTGAACATGTACAAAACAACCACTTGCATGTGGAATAATAGTCGAAACTATTTCTTGGAAGCCACAAAACAAGGCATCGCCCATGCTCCGCCCATCATTATTCCATGTCTTCCTGTAACATTTTCCGTAACATCTGACTCAAACTAAATACTATTTATATTGGAATCCATTCTGTTTGCGAACAGATACGCCAAATTATGGTTATCGGAGAGAAATGCAAGACAGCTAATAATTTGGTTCATATCCGAGGCACAAGGATGTAATGTAAGCACCATCTAGGGATGTTGATGAAGTTGGCAATAAAACATTCGATGTAGAGGACGATAGGGGTAATAATAGTTCCGGATAGGTCGAGTGGTTATCTTCAACCTTTCTTCAGCCGGAAAATCGTGTCTCATCTTTGACTCCTGATTGCTTCGTTACAGTACCGGGAATAGATCGGCTGAATTGCTAAGAAATCGTTACCAAGTTCAATGTGTGTTGTGTTAATCGTAAGAGAATTTTCCATCGTATGATGCGACAGGGATAAATAGTATAGCCACATTGTTGAGATTCAAGGGAAAACTCATTGTGAAGCTAATAATAAATTCCAGTCCTATATTGAACTCACGGTCTTTCATTTCATGAATTTCTCTCAACTCTTCCGCATAGCTAAAACGTTTGGAACATTAACATGGCTGTAATATCAGCTCGGCGTTATCCTTTCCATTCTTCTAGGTCTTTTTTATTCACCTAGCAAGATTGCGGAAACTACAATGAAAGTAGAAGCTGAGATTTATATTTATGAGCTTGAGTTGTTCGTTTAAAAGACTCCCAGCTCTGCTTTGTGAGCACCATACCGTGATAGCATTCTTTACTATGATGACAGTGATGAATCAGGCTGCTGTTGCTGCTATTATTAAAGAATGCATTCCTCGTAGCTCTGTATGTGGAAAACATATGAATTGTTGATTATACACGCAATCTACAGCAGTCATGTATCATACATTCAAAATTCAAATTTTTTAGGAATTGAAACGATTCATAAATAAGACTTTTGCATTAAATTGTTGAACAGTACGTAAATAGGGGTGATTTCGTTGAGCGTACAGGATACCGAAAGATTTTTTTGGGAATCAGACATTGAATGTATCGAACAGCTGAAGGTCCCGTCCAGGATTTCTATCGATTCGATCGTTCCGATTCGAGCATTCATCAATTTCTATCGCCTGCAGAGAAATATCCTTTTTATCCGTTCAAGGTGGATGCTACAAAACAACTACTCACTAAAGCGGTAGTTGTACAAGCATCCTCCTCTCCCTTAAGTCTGCACCAAACGGCATTAGTGACGAGCAGGTGAGGGTAAGATGCATGGATGTAGTGCTGGTATTTCTCGGGACTATGGAGGGTCTGGATTGGAGTGCGATTCAGCACTTTAACTCCTTCTTACATGTGAGCTTGATATGCACACTCCCATTAACGCGGTCGCTGATATGTCCGGCAACCATTGATTTATTCGAGAAGGAAATCGACTTGTGCCTGCCTGTACGCTAGTCAATTCACCGACTTTTTCGATCATATTCTAGATTGACAATACAATTTATATTGACGCATCAATACAATACACATTGACGCAGCATAATTATAACTAGCACCAACACTTGGACGGCACTCCCGATCTAAATGTATGTGACCAAAAAAAATGGAACTTTTCTTGAATTGGTGAATTTTCTCTCATTTCTGCGTAAAACATGAGTGCTCTCTCAAAGCTTTATTGTTAAACGCACTACAAGTATAAATTTACTTTTACTCATTCTATCTCTGTCTGAGGGAAGTTGCCTTAGAGTGTAAGTGCTGTATGTACTTATGCTATGCTTTTCGTTTTGCAATCTCGTTAATACTTCATGCATGAGTCGATGATGATGACAATTGACTCTAACTATAAGGTCAAGTAAAGGTCAAGTCGTGGACGTCGAAGAGGCAATATTGAGAAGAATCAGCAGCAAAAGAGAGCAAACAAAGAAGAGATATAAGTCATCAAACAGTCGAACAAACAGAAAGAAATATTATTAGCGGATGAACTGAGGGCTAACCTCTTAACTTCCTGCTGAGGCTGACGAGAAGCTGACAATATTATTATCAACTACTAATCTATCTAGGGCAACTATACGACCTCAAAGTGAGGGCGTAGATATCGCCTTTAGGTTATAAAGTGTTTGTTCAGTGGGAGAACTGAGGCCTAATCCCTTGGTTCATTGCCGAAAACTTTATATGAACTTTAATACCATAACAACCAGACAGAAAAGCTATTTAAAGCCTCACAGCTATGTTTGCAATATCAATGCAGCTGGATTGCAATACCGATTCGAATATTGGTAACAACGCCCACACTTCAGTGCTTGAAAGTTAATATAATATGGAAACAGGAATGCAAATCTTTCTTTTTCAGTCCGGTAGAGCTTCAGTGTTTTATTTTTAATTAGTGCCTAGTATGAGATACAAAACTGGTCCTCCCTCTCTGCGTGAATATTAGTTTTTGCAGATAATTCTGTGTCTTTGAAGTCAACAAAATGTAAGAAGAACCCCTTGGTCACCAAGTCAAACTCAACACCGTAATTCCATGCCCAACGATTTGAGCTACGTGTCAGTTAGCCTCAGATAATTTGGCAGAATGTCTTTCAAGCTTTTGTTTTCAATGAGAATAAAGCGTTACTTTACAAGAGAACAAAGAATTTCTTATAATATTCAAAGGTTTATGAATATTTTTTTAATGGGAGGTGAAGGCTATTTACGTTCTGAGTTTCAGGCTCCCGGTTGGGACCAGACAACCGACTGAAAACGTCCCCTCTTTTCCACAAACAGTTGTGGCCTAGCCTTGAAATTGGGCTAGGCCTTATTGCTACTTCAGATTAGAGACAATTTCCTCTTTCAGCAGGGATAGATGGGATAGAAGAGGATTCCTGACAGAGAAACCTTCTTGCCCTCTTCACCTCCATGATGCCCTTCTTTATCAAAAGGACCCTCCGCATGTAATGTGTAAGTTTTTACAGGTCAAAATCTTTCATATTATGTTTTCTGGAGAGAACACGCCTATTTTTTGGAGGAGATGTAAATGAAGCCTGGTTCATCTTTCGCATGCGAAGAAGGTGTGGTAGGCGTAATCTCTTGCCTCCGGGCAGAACAAGCAAACAGAGACGGTAACTTTCTCATCTTATACAGGTAAGATTGAAAAAACCCGTGCCCATTGAGTATTTGTGTCAGGTAATAATCAGTCTCACCATACTTCCTGCAGAGCCACAACCCCAGTTATCTACGGAAGGAGCCGTGCGGTGCACTTGCCTGACTATATGTTTTATTTATGATTAAACTGCTGTTTCCTTTTCCCCCCTGTTTGAATCACTAATGATAATGTATCAAAATTTAACATCAGTTTGGTTTAAATTAAATTTTACGATAAATGGGAACAACACAATTTTCAATTAACCATTCTCAACGCGACTGAGCTTAAGCCAATTTCTTGGTTATTTGACGTGAATTGTTGGATACAGAATACTACTAGGACGGTTCTAGCCTCTTGTATTATTTATTTTTTATGGATGATTAATCTGGGCACCGTTCAAAAAGTCAGGAAAAACCTTATTTCGGTAATTGACAGGCATTCTAATTGTGTTAGGTCCTCACGAATTGAATTGAATAATGTTTCTATTTCCACACCGCGAGCTAACCGAGATTCGCATGAAACCTTCTTATTTGGAGTTTTGATCTAAAAGGTTGTTGACTATTCTTCTAAGCTCAAAAATTGTAGGTTACTCTTCCTTAAAACTTCTCTCGTTTCCCTGGTTTCGTGAGACTAAGCCGGTGTGCAGTGTGCACCTCCTTTGGGGACTTTTAGTCAATCACTTCTTCTCTGTGTTCTAACCGTTCTCTGATTAAATCCACCCTCAGCTTGTGCGCTCTTCTTGAAGGATGAAGATTGCTGTTCCTTCGGATGCCTTTATTGGAAAAAATTTCCCTAGTACTGGTAAAACACAATTCCTTACAGTTTCGATTCTCGATGGTCCTGTAAATTAACTCTGGCTCAAGTTCACACATTTTTTAGAAGGCCATTTATATTGAAGCCATTTATATTCTGGTTATTTATTCATGTTGTCCTTCTACTGTCCCGCAAAATTTCAAATTGATTTCCACGGAACGGAAGGAAAAAAGTTCATACATACATGTATATCATGTATATCAATACATACATGTCAGTGCCATGCAATACTTTACTCGACTCACTTTTGTGAAAGAAAGTTCCCGAAATTATAAAGTAGCATCAAATTTGCTTTAACATATCATTATTTATCATCCACAAATAAAAATAGGAACTTTTCTCTTTGTGATTTCGCGCAGTGAAACCGTCTACCAGTTAGTTAGAAAAGTTGACAATGCGGTTGATGCGTAATCCAAGAGTGACCGGGACCATGTTCATTCTATCGAGGACATTCATTCTCTTCTCAATCGTTTCCTTTAAGCTGTTATTCACATGGAAACGCCAATGTCAAAGACATCAGCATCATCCAATTGCTTTGACAAGGATAATACCCACCTCAGGAACGATTCAACACAAAATCTTTAAAATTTTCTTTTAAGTTTCATTTTTTTTCATCTCTTTTTTCGAATCGGAAGAAAGTCGTTATCTCAACTCCCACTGTTTAGAAGAAAGTTAGTGGTCTGGTTCCAAATTAAAAATTCAAATATTCACTTTTGTTGTAACGCAATGAGGCGAAAGATGGTCCGCGGAAACTACGAAGATTTTAGGGGAGTAAGTTGGCCGATAAAAAAAAGCACAAATTGGCGATGTCAGTACTGATTTTTATTTTTTCTTAGAACTCATTCTGCTCTTCCGCCCTGTTTGAAAGGAAATCGTAATGAAAGATTCAATAAGTTTTAAGGGTTGAATTTATTGTTTTTCTAGTTTAGTTTCAGATTCCAAAGTTTCCAAACAAACTTTGGAAATTTTCAGTTTATTTTCTGTTCTAGAGTTTTACTTTCTGCATATCGAATGATATCTTCTTCAAATATCCTTCAGCGAAAATGATTTCGTTGGAAGTGGACGCAAAATAGAACATTCCTTGTTTTTGATTGCGAGTCCGAGAGCTGTTTTGATTTCGAAATTGTCAACTTTGTCGATCGAAGTATGTACTCATTAGAATTGATTACAATAGTGAATAAAGCAAGAAATTCAATGGTTGATTTTATTTGCGCCCTTGTATATTTTCGGAAAGAGATTCGCCTTGAAAGTTAATGTCATGTTACGTCAGTCATACCCTCCAGGAACCCTGCGGCGCCGTTCAAAATATGTTTAATTCAATTTTAATCAACTTATTCTGACGATTCGCGGTTTGAGCGGCATTTACTGATGATGCAAATAAGCTCTGGTCCTGAAATCGGATGCTGTAAATCAAAAAATTAAACTAAGCCATCACGGAAACAGTTCCCTGTTCCCTGTTAAAGCAAAACTGGGAGCAAAAAACGCAGGCGACAAACTTTACAAGATGACTGCCACGGGAATTTATAGCTCATTTCGTTAATGGTCCGGGTAATGCATTAAGAGGCGTCTGGAAGGACACAAATAGAAAAATATAGACTTGAATTTATTTCAATTACATTCTGATCCTCTTCAGTTGACAATCGGGGACTGCTGGGGCGTCTTCCTCTTTCCGTTTCGTGAACGCCATTAACCAAACAGGATAGACATTGTTGCGTATGCAAAGCACTCCACGTTTATCAAGAAATAGCTATCCTCCAACAGTCGGACGACGCGACAGGAGGTCGAGTTATTTATTCATCGGGAGTATGATGAAAATACACATTTAATTTAATTTGATAGTGAGTTCTATTCATAGTATAGTGTGAATAAACCATTTTAAGTAAATTTGAACACATTTTTCATATTCACGTGTATACGTGCATGAATCAGTGTTCCTTTACGAGAGCAATATCCTTTATAAGAGCTACAAACATCTTCCTAATATAAATTCTTCTGCGTTTAGAATGCGATGGAAAATTTGAATTTCAATAAAGCTCCTATACAACTTAGCTTCCCAGGACTATAGAGACCACGGTTTTATTGCAGATCTCGAGGAAATGTATCGACCAATATGGTTTACGTTGGAGAAAAGGAATTGCTACTATTTTTTATCGACATTATTTTATTATAACCGTCAAAATATTTAAAAAATATGAGCATGAACTTCAAAATTTCTAAGGCGAAACGCATTTCCTGCCAAAGTTCATCACTGGTGTTTGAGTCATTTTACGTTGATCACCGTTGAGAAACAAAGCTAAAGTCAAAAGGATAATTGGAGAATACTGTCAAGTCAATTCAAATGTCAAAAGAACGCTCATTGGTTTTTTGACGTGGAAATCAAGTTTATTTGGAGGTTGTTCGATCAGACCACAACATTAATGAAGCTTTATATTTGATCGTCTGAATACTACGTAGAAGTGTTTGTGAAGAGACCAAACTTTAGGCAGACAGAGTCTGCAGATCTCCGTTTGTCAGATTTTGACATAACTCCACTACCCCATGCAGGTCACTCAGGTAACATAAGCCAGATTAGCTTTCTGTGTATTTGCGTTATTTGCTCGTTTATTTGGGCACAGCTTTGGTGAAATTTATGATCCAAAAAACGAGGCAACCAGAAAATGAGATTCTCATTCTCATTCGTAATCTCTCTTGTTTAATGTGGGAAAGTTACTTTAGAGAGTAATCTTCCAAAGTATCACCCAGTTCTCTGATGAGGCACGAACTATGTCGAAAAGACGATTTGGCTTCAAAAGAGGTCACACAACGATAGACGCATTGGCTGTTTTTCAAGCCAGTATAAAAATAAAAAATTCGACGTAGAAAAGCTTGTGGTTTGGTTTGGATTGACGGACATATCTACCAACTCATCAAACTGGAGTTCCCGGTTAAGGTCAATTTTAGGCAGCTTCATGCGGGGACGACCTGCCTTTGCGGCATCCCAGGGATAAGGGATGAATTTCAACCTGGAATCGAAGTGAAACTCTTCGTTGACGACTTATTGGTGTAGTTCTCTGAGTGCAATCTCCGCTTTGCGATAAATAGACTCCATAGGTACCTGGACTCGTTAAATTTATATTATCAAAAGTCGGGGATGAGGGTTAACCCCAAGAAAAGCCAGGTGATTGCTTTTCACATCAAAAATCTGGACGATGCACGAGGAGCATACCAGGAGTGATACCAGAATAAAGCTGAACGAGCAGATGGCGCACTGCTCGAGGCAAGCAAAGTAGCTGGGGTTGATTTTCGATAGTAAAACAACCTTAGTGCTCAGGCGTACGCTGTTTGAAGAAAACTCCATACGCATACTTTTTCCTTTTTTAATGATTATTTAATTAGTGACATTTTATTAACATAACTAATTTAAGGAATCAACAAAAAAAAGTTTGAATTGAGCTCTGGGTAAAGCCTTTGCCCAATGGCTTTACCCAGAGCTCAATTCTCGTAGGTAATTATTTGGTTAAGAATAATTGTAAATAATTGGACATAAACAAAATCACCCAATAAATTATTTGAAATTTGAAAGTATTAGGTGCGCAACTAAGTTCTCGCTGTTTTTTTTTATGAAATTACCACTTTATTGTGAAAAAAAAATTAAAATGAATCATTCAAAATATTGCCCATCACTAGTGACAACTTTTTCCCATCTTCCTGACAGAGCTTGAATACCGTCACGGTGGAAGTGTTCGTCTTTTGAGGCTATCCACGAATCAAGCCATTTTGAGATGTCTTCATATGAGTAGAATTGCTAATTAGCCAGACAATGTGTCATCGAGCGAAATAAGTGATAATCGGACGGCGCAATATCTGGGGAATATGGCGGGTTGGGTGTCCTACCCCACTTGAACCCATTTGAATGTTTCTAAGTAGGTTTTAACGGGTTCGGCAACATGATGCCGAGCATCGTCAGGCTGTAAAATGACTTTTTCGTGCCTCTGCTCGTATTGTGGCCGCTTTTTGTGCAGTGCTCGGCTCAATTGCATCAATTGAGTTTAATACCGTTCCCGATGGTTTCGTTCGGTTTCCATAGCTCATAATAAATAACACCGCCCTGGTCCCAACCAAGTACACAGTGAAACTTTCGCAGTGAATATTCGGCCGAGCCGACGACGTAGAAGCATGACCTGGCAGTCCCCATGATTTTCATCTCTTTGGGTTGCTATAATGAATCCATTTTTCATAACCTGTAACGATGCAATGAAGAAAACCCTTCCTTTTTTGCCGCTGGAACAGTTGTTCACAGGCGAAAAAACGACGCTCAACGTCTCTTGGCTTCAATTCAAAATGAACCCAAGTTCCTTGTTACTGAATCATTCCCAACGCTTACAAGCGCTTGGAAATTGCTTAGCGGGTAATTCCTTATACTGACGCAAGCTCTTGTTGCATTTGGCACGTCTTCAAAGGTTTTTGGTAATCGTTTACGCGAACGGTTTTCAACATCAAAATCACCGTCTTTGAAGAACTAATCACGGCACGTTGTCTCACTTACAGCAGTATCTCCATAAAATTTTTGCAGCTCTCAATGAGCTACAGCCGCCGTTTTCTTCGAATGAAAGAATAAAAGCATCACTTCCCGCAAATGACGATTATTTGGCACAAAATTCGACATTTTTACACAACCAAAAGTATATGACTCAACAAACAAAATCGCTTCTGTGTCGAAGCGGTTTGATTACCATATGTTTAAGCTTGGTCCCTGACGATTTGGTTATGTCACAATCGACCAGCACTTACTACTGGAGCCATCTTTTGAAAAATAGCGGGAACTTAGTTGCGCACCTAATATAAATAAATTTACTGGTGGTTTTCCTATCTTTGTCCAGGAGGAGTTGTCTGAGAGTATCACTGTTGTATGTAGCGTTAATCTGTGTCCCTAGCATTAAAGGATAAGCAATCGTACCCTAAGAATATTTTAATCTGTTTTGTAAAGCAGCTGAAAGCGGTGGTATACGTTGAAAATCTATGTCGAAACTTCAGTGCTCGCCTTTTCCTGTCGCAGTCTGGTCTAGCCTTTTCGTTTTTCTCATTTTCCGTTCAAGTTTTTCTCGTTAAAAAGGTGTCATTGTTTCGGTTCAGTGGACTTTGCGAATTCTGATTTGCAGAAGTATATTTGTTTCACAGGGGCGACTTTCTTTCGACCGAGATAATATGATGCAATTTTTTTTGACCCGTGCATATTGAATCATGTCCTCAAATTTGGTATTTGTCTGAACAACGTTTTGTTTAAACATAGGCAAATCGAAATTTAGGTTTGAGTTTAAAAAATTCCACCAATTTCAAAACTCTTCTAGCTACTAGTTCGCGAATTACGAATATTTCAGAACGAGTGGTGGTAACGCATACAGTTTTTTGCATTATTTAAGAATGTATAAGTTTAAGAGATTCAAGAATTTCCAAGACTTTTCTACGTGCTGGTTCACGAATGATGAAGGATTCGGAGTAGTTGGTAGCAACACATTTAGATTTTTCTATGATTTGAATAAGTACCTTGTTGGATCTAGCTGAGCACTCATTTTTTCCTCAGTTCCTCACACCAAAAGAAACTTATCTTGCTGTTTAAATATTTTAAACGTATCGAATTACCAATCAGAGGGCAAACCTTGGGTATTCCAAAGTGAGTTATGCTTGAATACATTTATAAATAAGAAATCAGCTAGAGATCACTCAGTAAGGATCTAACACTGTCAGGCATCAATCCCTGTATCGATATATTACGGATATATTCTGCTGTTCGCTAAAACATCAAGCTTCATCTTGCTTCCCGGAAAACCGAACCGAAAATTAAAAATATAAGTAGAAAATCTACTACTTCGCTTTGTGCAAAAAATTGTAAAAACAGTCAATACTGATCCTCAAAAAAATTCAGGAGCTAATGTAAAAGTTATAAAACATTATCTATTATCCTTGAATTTTTTTATTCACTGAATTAAATCTGTAAGTGAATTTCGCTGTGTTTGCGGGTGCTTTTTGTTTTTATTTTCATTAAGCCTAAAGCCAAGGATATTGCCATTAATTTAATTTCCTATTACGTATAATACTTGGAATTACAATTTCATTATTGTCGGATCGGATTAAGGGCGCACAGTCCGTCGATGTTCCGACCCTTCATCAAGCTCCAATTGCAATACGCTAAAGGGTAATTCTGCCTATTTTGTGTTCATCATTCGTACGAAATACAATGCGTGTGTATGTGGAAATCACTTCTTGTTAAAATGGAAACTTCTACATAAATAACGTATCAATGAATGAGAGGAATTCAAAAAATGGAAACAACTCATTAAAGCAATGTCAAAATTCAATGATTTACCCATGAAGTAACGAAAAAAAAATTTAAAAAAATAAAACAAAAAAGAAAACTATATTAAAAGGATATGAACAATATCGACAACAACAACAACAGCGGACACAGTGTCCGCAACACGAACAAGGCTACTGTTGCCAACAAAGCCAAAGATATATGAAAAATGGAACAATTCGTTGAAATTTTTGTGTAGCTGTTGAGGGACGGTATTTGTTTCATGAATATTAAATCCTACATGAAAGTAATTAATTAGTATACTCTACCTGAAAATTATCCTGAGCACATCCTTGCATTCAAATCGAGCGATATGTTGCGTAAGCGTGGGCTAGGTGTTGGGTGTATTTGATTGCATGAACATCGGCTTAGTATGGAAACATCAGTCAGCTTGAGTTCCGAACCATTTTTGTATGATGCTGAATTACGGCAGGATATAAACTATGTTACCAGGCAACACATCATATGCAATGGCGATGATGTTGGTCAAGTGAGGTAATCATTAAAACTCCAGCTAAAGTTCTGTGAAGTGAGGAAAGGTCATGTAATATAGTTGGGATATAGCATTAAAAAAATTAAAAATAAATATTTGCATATTCACAGCGTCAAGAGTTGCATTTCAGCTCGATGTTAATTAAAATTCATAGCAGATATTGCCGTTAAAAGTAAAATGACGCGCCCAGCGTGCTACGTTTTAAGTAGAATGAAAGTGGTGTTGAGATATTTTTAAATGGTCCCGAAAAAATTGCTTTTTCCAGGATTTATCGAAGTTCGTCGTCAGCAATCGCAATTCGACTATAAATTATTATTAATACCGCTAAATCTATGGTTTTATTTGGTAGCATGCATATTTTACATAATCCCTAAAAAGGATTAGTGTCAATACAAATATATCAACGTGTTGCACCAGTATTAATTTACCACCAGGTTATTGTTTAGTCTGCTTACTTAGAACTGAATGTTCCCCGGATGAAAAAAGACGAAAAATTTTGAAAAAATTTAAAGGCGTACTCAGCAACATTTAAATTCATCTTAACAAATTTCAAAATGTTTCGATACTGATTGGTTTACCAAACATCTCTCGTCATTGAGGCTGACAAATTTCCCGCGTTGAAGATAGGAAAGCGAATCACACGAAATTGGTAATAACCGCTTCAATGTCTCAATCGAACTTAGGCACTCAATAACTCTAAAGCGCAAGGATCCAACTCATACCCCAGGACCTTCAAATGAACAGCTACTATCACTTTAGTATCGAGAAATCATCGAGGTCTCCATTTATAACCATAAAAATATCCAAATAATAAAAAATACAATTAATCCTTCCGTCTAATGATAGTTCGTTTGAGTGCATTTTTCGCTGAGTTTTACTCGGGCCCCTCGCCTGACAGGAAGAAGCCCATCGCTGATGTGAGCTTTGATCTAAGATACATCAGAGAAAATCTGTTCCATCTAAGTCCCACCCACGCATTTCTCAGCACGCTTCAAACGTTGTTGCTTGACTCTTAGCTGAAAGTATGGCTTATATACAAGTTCGAAGGCATGCTAAACACTATTCCCAAATCCTTGCTCTCAGTTTTTCTTTTCCAAAGGTCTCACTGGATTATTTTTTAAATCTGACGGTGTTTTCACCGACACTTCAATATTATAAAGCGATTGTTTTTTAATTGTCTAAAACCTTTATTGACTCTCATGGGGGCTGTCTCCTCATATGTTTCACTTATCCAAACATTGTTTTTTCTGAATGACGTCATCTTTCACTGGTTTCACGCGTTTGACAATGTTTTTGCAGCACCATTCAACAATTGCTTTTATTCCTAAACTTTTTTTTCGAATAAATGCTTTTCTTATTGCTCTCATTGCCGACATAAATTACTGAGTTCTAAATTTCTACGTTCTTAGACAGGGCTTAACACTGGAATTTCGGCCAATAAAGTTATTACATTGAATATATACCCTCATTTTTAAGGAAACCGGGCAAATCGTATTTTGAACAAGGATCTTTCTACAATAATGTTTCTTAAACCCGATTTTGTTCGGTACCGCAGGCTAAAATTTCCTTGTTGTTGCTTGGGTCCATCGGGTCTTGCTTTTTTGTCAAGGACACATTTCAGCGGTTAGCAGTCAACTTCAGCTCGTTCTGAAGTCCTTGTGGAAATGTGCATCTTTTTTTAGATGCAACTGTTATGTTTAAGCCCAAGTCAGTGTGAAAGAACGGTACGATGGTTTGGATGGAGGGATGGGCACGTAGGAATGTCATACACGGGTTCGTCACGATATGTTTTTCTGATTGGGATTGGGTCGAGGACTGAGAACAATGTTTTGGAGTTTTTTCCATGTGTTTTCCTGTGTTTGTCGATTTCTAGTTTTCTTTTTATATGTATAGTCGTAGTCCTTTCTTTAGTGTTATTGTATTTGCAAGATTCCTCATTTTTCTGATATGTCTAGTCTTGGTCCTTTCTTTTGTTTGTACAATAGCGTCATTGTATATGTCATGTGTATTTCTGTAGTTGGAGTCTTTTTTGTTGGGGGTAAGCGAACGCAGATCTTCCCTGTATCTGTTTGATAGTTTTTGTGTCAACCTTCTTATGTACGCCATGTCGCAATTACTGCATATCAGTTGGTTCATGCCGCTCTTTTGATATGTTGGTATTCTATTGGGCTTTGGTATAAGTTTGCTTGAACGCGGGTTGTTGTTCGTATTTCATGAAGAGCTGAACAAGTTGTATGTCTCCTTGTCCACGTATGTCAATGCTCTATCTCTGAGCGTTCTTTGGTTCGTTCGGTTGTTAGCGTTCTTATCTTGATTTGTTTGATCAGTTTGTTGATATCATGTTTTACTGTCAGCTATCGCATATATATGTTAAGATTGTCGAGGTAGTTCATAGGGATCGACTGAAGTCTTTAAGCCATTGACATGTATGTTGCTAGTTAATGCCGGCCAGGATAGTTGGTTTCCTGTAAATTTTGTGTTCAAAGTGGTTTTGTTTCCGTATGACGGTTAAGTCCACGTAGTCAAGTTTTCCATTTGTTTCTTTTTGCATGGTGAGCTCGATGTTGCGGGGGATATTGTTCATGTATGTGAGCAGTTTCTCTTCCACTTCATGAGTAGATGATGAGTACACGATAACCAAACATGAGTACACGATAACGGTCTGGCAAACACAAGGAACAACAAAGAAACAATGTTTTTAATTGCATCGCAACGTAAATGTTGGAAACTCTGCGTGCGACTGCCATCCACTAAAACTATGGAGGACCCACTTTGGAAAATATTTTCACGATTCCCCGTAGACCGTATCGTTTACTGGGTTTTCTGGGATATACCACCCATAGCCAGGTCTCCAACTTGAATGTTTCAAACAATTCCCTTAGGCCTCGGCCCTCATATAACCCGCCAAGCAAAATCATTGCTCATCAAACTATTTTTACCGAATATAACAATAAATTGGTCATTCGTACTATATACCTTCTTTTGAGGTTATGCAATCACTTTTTTTCCTTGGCGCATACATACTCATCCTACTCGAAATTGGAAGATCTTGTCTCGGACAACCTGTTCACAACCACAAGAGAGTACCATGACCTCGATATTGGCATGACCAAACCAGCACCGTATATTAGTCAGCACGAAAGGAGAGTTGAGGAAGGACAATTCAATGAGTTCCCTGTTCTTTTTATTTAATTTTTCACCCAATGTCTTACTACTCGAGAATTAAACTTTTGCGGATAATGAATCAATATTTAACAGATTATCCTAGTAAACATACAAGCTACTAACTCACTGTCACTAACGTGATCTTTGTATTGAATCAATAGCGTAAAATATTACGACGGCTTCAATTAGAAAGTCGCCTAGCGTTGACCATTTGGGCATAGCATAAGTGCAACAACAGTCGGAACCCTCTCGGGTGGCTTCAAGTAGAGAGAGATAGATAGAGAAGAGCAAGCAATGGTAAGCTTATATTTGTGTTGCGTTTTTTATTCATTTACCAAGCCGAAAAAGATTCTCCTAGGTTTGGTTGTATCGCGTTAGATTGGGAGTCGAAAGTCCTTGCAGTTTTGTTCGCGAACTATTGGACTAGGACTCCTGATGAAAACTTATACTACGGAATTTACTATTCTGTTCAGTGCTACGAACTAAAATAGAAAAAAATAACAGGAATAAATAATTTAAAATATTTTTTATTTACAATTAAAATAACCCAATGAAAGTCGAGAAAACAAGCAGAAAAGTAGGACCAAATGTCCGATTTGGTATCTTATTGTTGCACCCTCCACGGGTTTATTATACGTGACAATCATGTGACGTAATATGACCTATCTGTCGCACAAAGTAATTCCACGAGTTATCTTGCTATGGAGGCGAAGTTCGTTTGTTCATTCAAGTGCGCACAGAGGAGCAACAGTTTTCATATCAGCTGATGGCTTAGTCTATCAAGAAGCAGTTTTAGGCAGTTTTTTTTGGGAAGTTATCCTTTACTTGTGTTTATTTTCTTTTTATTGTTTGCCTCTTTTCCGCTCGATTTTATTTCATTTTCTACTCTTCTGCTGTGATCTGGAGCGAACGTTGTTGGCAATGCGTAGCTCTAGGCAGTGTAATACACTCTTCATAATGAAGGAGGCATTTTCTTTAGCTTCACTTGTCATCATCATCGACTTACAAATAAGCTGTCAACGAGGTTGCAAAGGGAATAGCACAACGTAAGTACATATAGGGCTTACACTCTCAAGAAACTGCTCCTAGACAGAGATAGAAAGAGCCCAAGGGCTTTTATGCATGTATTGCGTTTTAAGCAACGGCTTTGGAAGGGAAGGGAAAGCTTTGTTAAGGCAAAACGAGAGGAAATTTATCAATATAAATAAAATTCCACATATGGTTGGTCAAATACCGTTAGATCGAGAGCTTATTTGAAGTGTTAGCGCTATATGTGATTACGCTATGGCAGCGAATTGGTTGCAATTTCATCAGTGCACATATATTATAGTGCTTCATATCATACAGTCATTTAGTTCCCGGTATATCAGACATCGATGGAATGTTTTTTAATGATTTATTCAAGTGTTTAAATACTCAATGTTTACATTTAGATTCTGATGACTACAAAATTTTCAGCGCCATAGTGTCGTGTCATTTCAACTCTCATTTCACTTCACTTAACCTTCGATATTTGGTAACAATAACCGCGACAACTTCTTTAAAACATTTTTTCCGACCATTTGTACATGTGGGCAAGCATATAAATCTGACGTCAGCATCTGGAGAAGTCATTTATCTGATAGCTTATCCTTACCTGGCTGATGTCTTCGATCTATCATAACTGGAGCCTGGGAAAAATTTCATAACAAACGCTGGCTATCGTATTTGAATTTTTATGGAAAATGTCAGAAGATTATTCCGCTACATATTCCGATTTTATTTTTCATGCTGAGAACTGCAGACTCTTGCGAGAAATACTCTGACAACAAAAGATCAAACTTCAATTGAAATTAATTCATGCAAGAATTTGTTTCTCCCAAAAAGACAATTGGCTCAAAAATTTCAAGTTAAGGCCATCATCTGCCTGGGATTTCAGCAAAATGTCAGTCTACTATCAACTTTTTTCAGTTCACAAAAGCCTATCACTATCGGAATTCCTGTACGTTTTGATTTCAAACCTATTGAAATGTCACGTTTAGGGATCATTCTTTTATGCGAGTGCAACGTTTGACTCACTGTCCTATTTACTTTACGCATCTTTTTCCAATACTTTGGTTTTAACGCTCATCATTCCAAGCGAAAACCTTTATGGTCCATCAAACTCACTCTCTTCCTTAAACAAACATTCACGAAGAATCTTGTCATGAAAAGGGTGAATTTATGAGTACCAATGTCAGCACTTTTCCTTACGACGAGACCAATAAATTGCCGTTCTCGAATTCAGTTCGGAACCGATACTTACAGGACTCTCTCGACGAAAAAAGGAAAATATCTATTTCGGAAAATAAAATTTGTACACCCGACTAAACGTAACTCCAGCATTTTCCCGACGCTCATACCTTATTGTTCCGGTGGAATTTTTTCTTGGGATATTTGGTAAATTTTCGCGCGGGTTGGCCATTTTCTCATGTCCTTATACTATTCGCATTGGAAAAACAAGTTTGTACCGAGGGTTGCAGAAATTTGGCTGTTAGACGAAAGGTTTGCCGTTTTGCTTTCGTTGCGTGGGAAATGTTGTTTACCGTCGTTCTTTTTCTGCTTTTAAGTAAACTCTTTTAGTGGAATAGATTCAAGGATCTAACCCAACTTGGATGCTTGGGACGTGCCTGCGGCACTGATGCTGTGGGATAAGATTGACTGAAGGAAAGCATTCCAAAGCTTTTGTTCCTCCATGTAAAATGACTTAATGATAAATATTTAGATAAAAGTTTTGATTTTGTTTCTATGAACGTATTCGACCGTGATGTTTTTCTATTGAAAATTTTCAAGAATGATGACGGAAGGACAGAGGAAAAGTTAAGATAGGCTTGAGGATGTTTAAATTGTACTTTTGATAGGGTCAACGGGTGTACGGTTTGGTGAGTAGCGCGTAAATTGTTTAGGATTTGGGTTCCTTTTTGATGCGGAGGGTTCGGTTTTATTACACAAGTATGACCAATTATTTCTTTTACACAGCAGCATAATGAAAATGATGATGATGAAACTAGTAAAAGCTTATATTTAAAACACATTTAAAGACAAGACCAACAATACTTAGTACAACAACTTAGTACTTACAACAGTACTGGCCCGGGGGAGAAACGTCAAGTGAAGGCCATCATCTGTATCACATGTCATCAGATGGTGTTTGTTCTCATAGATTTGTAAATTTTTGCAGAAAAAGGGTCGAATTCGCAATGTAGAAGCAATTTATCGCTACTTACTATTTGATAATGTTGACCCGTGCTTAATTTATTTTTTTCAAAAAATGGCCGTAACCATATGTAACCGCATCTTCTGAAGATATCCTCCTGTGCCGTGTAAATCGATGTATAAGTTGACTTGGTTGTTCTTCTCTCTTAAAGGGGCGTGGCTTATGGTACGATTATTGCAATAGACTACCGATAAAGTGAGGAAATTCAGAGCAAGCACTCTCGAGCGGTTTTACTTCTTCGGCTTTTACGTAGATGTGGATTTCTATCGCATCTTACCCAAAAGCATTGAATTTTTCTTAATTCAATGCTTTTGGGTAAGCCTCATTTGTGGGCCACTTTATAGCGAACGTTTGAATCGTTGCGTGGCTTGTCCAAAGGTTTTTGGACGAGGCCGCACGTTGTCCTGAAAGTCTCTTTGCACACCGATACATAAACATGGCCAAAAGTCGCCTGACTCGTCTTGAAAAATTGTATGGAACTTTGGGATTTTATATGATCCTCCGCAGATAATTGGCCATCGCAAGTTTATGGACAAAAATGTACCAACTAAGTGCGTACTACACTTGTGCAGAATGTATTGAAAAATTGATATACATAATTGTGTTGAAAGTGAGTATATTTTGTTTTCGAAAGATTGCTATTTTGTTTTCGTTTCGTACTCATAAGCGGAACGTCTAAGGGTGAGGTAATAAGTATGCCTTTTGGATTATTAGAGTTACAATTTCGACGAACCCAATTCCAAACCCTGTCGAGAAGAAATATTGGATGCTCAGGGAACTGTCTTTTATGTTTGAAGTTACCAAAAAGTCCAGAAAACTACATTTTGGTAATCAGGTATAAACAATCGAGTCTTCTTCGGCGTTGCCATAATGTCTGTCGTCTGCTATAAGTAGGCCACTAATACAAGCAATGTAAGGGGATATCAGACCTATTGTTTATTATTTTGTTCAGCCCGATTTATATGCGTCTTACGCCTGTAATACGGCGAAGCGAAAAATCGGGTAGTCGTCGTCGTTGTAGCACTACAACCCATTTCGGGCCTTGGCTTCCCGCAGGTGTCGCTTCCAGTTGTCTCGGTCCATCGACCGCGTCCTCCAATTTCGGAATCCGAGTAGCGTGCTGCTATCTTCGTCTACAGATACATTCGTATGTATCTATGTATGTATGTATGTATCTTCGTATACAGATACGTCCGTACAACTCATGGTTGTACCTAATTCGTCATTGTCCTCCTTCCTGCGTTGCTCCCACGATTCGTCTTAGGACCCTCCTTTCGAAAGCGTTTAGTATGTTTGCGGAAGCTTGAGTGAGGGTCCATGTCTCATATCCGTAGCACAACACATGTCTTACCACAGATTTGTATACTTGCAGCTCTGTTTTCCTATGTATGAAGCTGGCCTTCAGAATACCCAAAACTGAGTAGAACGCTTTATAAGCGAGCTGAATTCTACGCTTTATTTCCGCCATTTCATTACCATCCTTCACTAGCTTGGAGCCAAGATATGTAAATTCGTCCACATTTTCCAGGTTGAATTCGTTGATTGTTATGTTTTGCCGGTTGGGGGTGTTTCTCCTGGTTTGTATCATAACTTTTGTTTTGGACTCGTTGATTTGCAGCCCCACCTGCTTCGCTTCTTGGTCTAGTTTGAGCAGGAGTTCCTTGGCAGATGAAAAGGATCTTGACAGGATATTGATGTCATCCGCATAGGCTACAAGTTAGCTCGATTTGTATAGTAGTGTTCATTTCGTATTCACAGGTAGTTTCCGTACGACGTATTCTAGAGCTAGGTTGAATAGCAGTGGAGCCAGTCTATCGCCCTGCTTCAATCCTACCTTTGTCTCAAAGGCATTAGTCAGCTGGTTATTGATTCTGACTTGTGCTGTTGCTGATGCCATTGTCATTCTTGTCAGGCGGACTAGCTTCGCTGGGATTCCAAGCTGAAGCATTATTTGGTACAGTACTTCTCGATCAATACTGTCGTATGCTTGCTTAAAGTCCACGAAAATTTGGTGGACGTCGATGTTTAAAAAAAATCGGGTAGTGCTAATTAGATATTGTCAACAAACGTTCATGTGAAAGAAACCATTCAAAAAGAAAATCTTAATGGGGACTGTATCATAATAAATTGGATAGTTCAGAAATCATATCTGTGTGAGAGAGAACTGAGAAATTCTGCACAAGGGTGGGTAATAGTTTATGGTGCTTACAGTCTGGAATCGCTATCATTTGTGAATTAGTGATTGCGTCAAAGTTAGTGATGTCTCAAACTATCAATTGTGACAGTATGCAAATTATTCCCCTCCTTCTGGGTTAAGTCCGAACACCGCACATAGCTTAGGAGTAATAACATAACAGAATTGGAACAAATGGTGACCACAGACCTAGGAAACCTTCTTAATTTCTTTAGGACAACAGGATCGGCCGTTTTTAAACAATAGCACGCGGAGAGCAAAGGGCCGATGTTGGCACTAAGCCAGCATGGCTTTCGCTTAGCTGGCTTTCGTAAAGAGAGCTTCAATCAAATAATAACACAATAATTTGATAACTTCCGTCCTGGAATGGTATCATAAATGTGCCTCGCTCTCGTTGAAGCGCTATGAAAAAAATTCAAATTTTGCTTCTAAAATAATTGAAATTTGCATTGACAGGATGCATAATAGGAAATTCAAGGAGGTAAGTATAGATCCTCGATATTTAGTGTCCTCTTTCATTATTTAAAACGAATTGGATAGAAATATTCAGTATATTTGAAATGCTATTGGAGCAGGATTAAATCAATAAGTTTCTCTAAAGCTTCATTAAAAATGAATAAAAATGGGTAAATACCTTAAATAAAAAAGGCGATAAGTCTGAAATTATATAAACTTTCATAATATATTGTATCAAGCCGGTATATCCTACTTCAAAGGAATACTAGACTGTTTACTATGTTCTGCATACGTTTTTGACTCAAAATGCTCACAAATTCTCAAAAAAATTATTTCAAAAAATGTTTTAAACTGAAATGCTATCAAATATACTTTCAATGGATCGCGGAACTAATTAAATGCTATTTTGTATCAAATTTGATACTTCATCAATCTTTTCACCCTGTGCTCAATGTATTATTGATTGCAGATCAGATCTTCTCTTTGAAGTTGAAAAACTTTCTAACTTTATCTTTTAACACGTTCACGTCGACGAGCGTTTAGGCATATGATAAAGTATTGCGTATTTAAAAAGTATATATATCTCATAAATAGTCGTAAATTTTTTATTTTTTTTTTTATCTTTTAAAACCTATATAGAGATGATACAAATACCTGTATATTATATTCCTGCTGAAATAAATATTTTATCGTGTTTATTTTATTGGTTTTGTTCGTGCGTCACCAGTAACACACGACGGCTATATTTCAACCAATTCTATAAATAGTCGGAGTGCGTCATTTGTGGCACACGTGATTGGTCCGTAATCGACGTTATCGAAAAAGATAATCGACTAAAATCTGAGCATAATTTTATTTGTTTTATCGCTGGATCTAGTTTAGTCATTCCCGTGCTAATTGTACAGCAAACAGTTACTTGTGTGTGGTTGATAAGTGCGTTTTGCTCGTGTAGTAAATTTTTGTTACGTGTTGTATTTGCTGCTGGTGGAAAATGGATGGCAATGATATTGAAATGGCTTTGGACGAGTTTGACTCGAATTCTGACATTTCGGATTTTGAATTCTCTGGAAGTGAGTACGTACCTTCATCTATAGATTCTGAAGATAGTAATATAGATTTCGAGGAAATCGTACCCCAACATGCAAATATTTCCCACTCATTGGATGTTGAATTGTCTGAAACGGTTGTCGATCCTGTTGACATACCTCAAGGCAATAATCCCCCTGTGTTTCAGCGTCCATCTGATGTCGTCCATGAGTGGGGAAATTGTACGGAGACAGTTAGACGTTTTCCTTTCATTGGGACATCTGGCGTACAAATAAATTTGAATGCTATTGAACCTATGGCTATTTACGAACAGTTTCTAACTGACGAAGTTGTTGATCTAGTTGTTACGGAAACAAATAGATTCGCCGAACTGTTTTTATCTAAAAATGAAGTGGGTAGAAGATCGTTGATGTACGGATGGCAAAACTGTGACAGAAATGAAATGAGGCGTTTCCTTGGCATAGTCATGCTAATGGGTATGTGTCCCTTACCTAACATGAGACTTTACTGGTCCAACAAAAAAATGTTCAAAAATGACGTTATAAAAAGTGTCATGTCCAGAAATAGATTTGAATGTATTTTGAAATGCCTCCACTTCCACGACAATGATGTTGTTGATACCTCTGAACCTCGGCTTTCTAAAATAAAGGAGCTGTCTAATTTATTGAACACATACTTCCAAAGTGTATATATTCCGGGAGAAAATATTGTTATTGACGAATCAATGATACCATGGAGAGGAAGGCTCGTCTTTCGACAATATAATCCTCAAAAATCCCATAAATATGGAATCAAATTATACAAAATATGTACAACGTTTGGGTACACCTATAAGGTTAAAATGTATGCAGGAAAAAGTGATAGCACGGCTAATGTTGGACATGCACAAAAAGTTGTCTTGCATTTGATGAGTGATTTAGTGAATAGTGGCAGAACCCTGTATTGTGATAATTTTTATAACAGTGTTCCTCTTGCCAAAGAGCTATTGGATAAGAAAACTTATATTTGTGGTACTCTAAGAAAAGATCGCAGAGGTAATCCAAAAGATTTGTGTTCAAGTAAATTGAAGAAAGGTGAAGTAAACGCTCAGGAAAATCAATTTGGTGTAAAAGTGATTATTTGGAAAGATAAACGAAATGTTTTGATGGCGAGTACTCGTTCGGAAGACGGTAAAAACCTTTTACCAACAGGACGGCGTAATCGTAATGGAGAAAATGTATTCAAACCTTCAGCTGTACTTGCCTACAACTCTGCGAAGAAAGGAGTCGATTATTCGGACCAAATGTCAGCCTACTACACAGCATTGAGAAAAAGTACCAAATGGTATAAAAAAGTTGCATTCGAGCTTCTATTGGGTACAAGTGTAGTCAATGCTTTTGTAATTTTCAACGAGTTACGTGATAAGAAAATTGAAATGATTAATTTTAGAGAAGAAATTGTAAACCGACTTTTGGCATCTGTAGCTGCACCTCAACAACTTTTGGCCACTGCATCCCGACAACATTCACGAAAAAAATCCCAAAAGCACGAGTTAATGCAAAGACCAGGCCCGGCAAAAACTTCAAGAAAACGATGCTTGCCTTGCTATACGAAAATGAGCAATGAGAGAGGATCAAAGGAAGCTCGAAAAAATTCAAAACGCGTTGTGACCTACTGCAATGGATGCGAGGAAAAGCCTACAATGTGCCTGCAGTGTTTCAATAAAAAACACACATAAATTTCAATTTAATAATATTCTAATTCGATATAATTTCTTTTATATCAACAATAAAGGTTACCTAAGTAAAAAAAAAAACAAATATAATGTAGTCAAAAATCTAACTTTAGAATAATGGTCGTACTATACAAAACAAGGTCTGAAATATGGTCATTACTTAAAATGTGGTCATATAAACTCAAGGAATAAGTGTGTCACGAGTGACACACGGTGACTATTTCTATCGCAAGAGTGCGTCACTGATGCCACACTATACAACGGTTCGGAAAATGCAGCGTGTGTCACCAGTGACACATGTTGTCGTGAACGTGTTAATTCCATGTAGGTTGATGAAGTTTTCCTTTTCCTTCCAAGTCGCATCGAGAGCAACCCGAAAAAGAAAAGAATTTTTCCATCCTGACTTTATAGTAATAACAGTACCCTTTCAAAGACTTAACTTTAAAAGTAGAAAACAAATCGGCTGTTGCCATGTAAAAACTAATCGAACGAATATATAAGTAATTTATAAGTTTCGATATACGTTGAGATGAGAGTGTGGAAATTTAAGATAAAAACTTTGTTGAGAAAACTTTCATGAAAATTTAAGATAAAATATGGCCGTGAAATGAAAAGTTTCTACTAAAAGTTTCGTATCTTAATACCGTGGCGTTTCCAATAGATCCAATATAATATTTATATCAATGGAAATTGGAAAGATCTTTGAAAGTTAAAGTTTAAAACAAAGCAGTGTAGGTGTTATAAAACATTGTGGGCTAGGATTAAACTATGTAAATACTGTCGATTTCACAAATTCACCTTCGTGAATTCAGCTTTCACCTGGGTTATGCACGATTTTCTGCTATTTCATTAATTGATCTCAGGCTTGGATATATTGGTCTTGCCCTACCTGGTCTAAGGGTGTTGGTCTATTCTGTTCTATCGCAAAGTTTTCGTGCTCCATCACTTATCTAAAAGGTGTTAATTTTTCTATTGGCAACACTTTATAATGCTTCGTATAGTGTGACAGCTGTCAATCGTTTTGTGATTAGTTTGATTTGCCATTTTGCCTGAATATGTTGATATCTGAGCCACTTCGGCAAATCGTTTCCGCACCAATTTTACTCGTACTGACACTGCACATCCATTCAGACGTCTTACAGTACACAATGAAGAAACTATGGTAGCTGTAGAGCGTAGTATCAAAAAATCTATTCGATATCGTGCAAAACAATTAAAACTTTGCCGATCCGGAAGGATCTTGGTTTGCGGGCTTACACAACCCCGTTCAACCATCGACTCACTGAAGGAAGCATTTTACGAGCACATAAATTCTCTTTTTAGACCTGTAAGCTGGTCTACAAGATTTTTTGTTTTCACACGACAAGACTACTTCTTGTAGGGATACGACAAATTTCTCGCCTACACCGACAGATCCGTGACAGTTGACCACTTGGAAGTCAACAAACTCCTCGTTATTGACGAGAAACGGCCCCAATTACATGTTAGAGTAGTCGAGAGAGGTCGGTATCGTTTGGACTTTCGCGGAGAAGTCGTGGCCCTCAAAGGCCCGAAATCGTATTCAAATAAAAATTGCAGACAACCATCTTTCTAATAAAGCAATTGCGTGGCACACAATTCAACTGTATTTTATTTCAGTTTAAAGTTTTATATCTCTAAAAAAAAACACCCCTCCTTGCCGAATGTTTCAATTCGGAGGTTTTTGTAGATGTCTCTATTCCTAACGTACCATGGTATTCAGTAGATCCGTCGCAACTTGTAGCGTTCTTATTATTTGTTTATAGATCAATAAATTGTTTTTAATGTTTAGGTGGTCGGGTCTGAGAATTGGGTGTAAAGAAGGAAGGATACCTATGCGATGTGTTGGTTGTGTTTAACGTAGTCTGCCCAGCTCAATCTTTTGTCAATGTTATTGCCAACATCTGTTTTATTCTGTTTCATTGTGTGTTGTCTGAGTTGATTTATAGTCTGCTGAGCTCTTGTCATCTGCGTTTTGTAAGAAATATTTTCGGGCTTTGATGGTGTTGAGTAGGATTTTCCATCTGTGTGCCGGTAGACTGTTGTAGTTTTGAAGTAACCCAGCAAACAATATAATATAATAATAATAATATAATTATATAAGGCTTAATTCGGCATAGTTTATTCCTTAGTGCATAAGGCCTATCACGTGGAAGAGAAAACAGTCTGCATATACTTTACCATATTTTAACCCTGATTTTGACATGGGCCATGTTAGAGGCAATCAGGTTCACGGATTTGATCATTATGTATACCTTATGATAAGGCATAAATAATAACATAATAGAAGTGGTGATTGCACTGTGCAAAATTCACTTACCCAAGAATCATCGCTCACTCGAGATAGTTGTCACTCACTTTTCACTATCACACGCTTCACATTCACCGTCCCAGTATAATTCGCACAAATACTGATAATCCTTGGTGGCGCCTACACTCGCATCCCTATTGACACATTTTGACCTTCACAACTTGAAACGGACTTTTTCATGGAAATGCTAATGAAGACAGAATATTTTAAAGGAACAGTTCAAAACTAGTATAGTCATTATAATAAGGCTTAGCTAAGGCTTATATTAATCATAAGTTAAGCATTAGCCTGAAATGCCTGATCGTTCTTTTTGTTGGGAATGGTTAATGCTTTCCGCGATGTGGCATACATGCATATCTCATCGGCGTAGAAGGATAGCTCTACATTGTGTGGTAGATTAGGCAGGCCCGCAGTCAATAAAGTGTAAAGAATCGGTGAGATGTGTGATCCGTATTTTATTTATTAACCGGTTTGCCTTCGAAACAAGTCTGGAATCTTTCGTACTCCCAGGTCTTCTCTTCTATTTTGTTCTTCCTCCTTATACTTGAGGGGTTGCAAATTGAGATAAGTGTTATCTCAAAAGAATCGGTCTTAATTTTGATGGCTGTGGCTTCAGCACGCTCAACCTGCGTGGATGAGATTAGATGATAATTAAGGTTACGTCTTACGAAAAAAGCAGTTTCACTTCCTCCACCAGTCAATCTATCATTGTACTAATTGTAGATAGGGAAGTGGGGACGAGTTAAAGGATTGAGGAAGGTTTTTTTTTAAAGGAGAATCATATTGAATTTTTACAAATCTGTTGAAGTAAGGGATTTCCAATCCACGTGAGGATGTGCTGTATTCTTATTAGATCGATGATTGCGCGAGGAACCTTTCTTGCAAAATCTTAATCCTCATCTGCTGCATCTTCAGTTGAAACTGAGTTTGTATCCTGCTAACAAATTGGAATGAACATTGCGAATGAATTGAAGAATAGGTTCATATCACAAAGGAGTAAGATTATAAGGGGTAGTTTGTACCGGTTTCCGCAGTTTACTTTTTACGTGCCAAAGGAGCAGGCTTTCTTTGTGTACCGTGAAAAGTAATGGGGTCTATCCCATTTCACACCGAGTTTAAGCATGACAGTTCGTTGAAGCCTGCCCGAATTGCTGACAGTTGTGGCACAAAATTGATCCTGCACGTCGTTTTAGGGACGTTTTAGGGAAAATATTGTAGATTGAGGTTTCTGCTTTCTGGAGAAGAGTCTTTATTAATCTTTACGGTTCCGTTTGTAGTTTAACGCGGAAGACTGCGATTATTCTTCTAAACCTCGGAGAACTACATTCAAGTATCTTTCTTCTGAAAGATTGTAAGTGTGATGTTGCCGCATAAGTTCTTCTAGTATGTTCGTTATGCGCCGATGGTCCTCCGCTGTTCAAGGGACGATAGGTATACATAAGTTTACGCATTTCGCTGAAACAAAATGAGTATTTTTTCGTTTAGGATTATGCTAAATGTGTTCCTTCTCCGATGCCTTTTTCTGAGAGGAAAGTTGGTCTATCAAAAGATGGGGGGACCCTTTTATTCTACTTGTTGATATTTGCGGTTGGTATTTTTTGACTGGTTACTGCCAGTCAGTTCTGAACGAATTTGTTGTACTTTTAGTGCTATTCCGCGTGTTGCTGATCGTACTGCACAGACATGACCCCGTGAAACTTCAAAACTAGACTGTGTGTGTTTTGAGTGGTTTTTCTGGTGGGTGTGGGGCAGATAATAGGAAAAATGTCATAGCTGCTGGACCAGATTCAGTAGCGTCTTACAACGCCGTATAGCGATTGTCACGCACAATTTTTACGTTTTTTGATTTATGAAAAGTATTTCTTATATAGAGATTCTAGAGCGAAATAAAAAAATGATATATGAAGGAAAACTAATATTATTGACATATTTTAACGATAATTACGAAGACACCATCTACTAAGATTGGCGAGTGTACTTTCAATGTAACTCATAAACCTACGCAAGGTATGCGATAGGTAAAAGTTCATCAGAAGGATTTGTCGGCAAATCATCCAATGCTGAGACTTTATCTTCGACATCTTTCCTCATCAGACAAACGACAAAAGAACGCTATGAGTTATTTTCTGCCAGCTGTATTCTTGAAAGAAAAACCATCGATTATCACCTTGTAAAACGTATTGGTTTTCCAATTATTCTGCCATATCACTGGCAAAAGAACCGCGTCATGCAAGACCACTTCATTAAATCGCTTAAGAATATTTTTAACACAAAATGATGTACAGCAAAATGCACTTTAAAGTACTCTAATATAATGAACATGTTCAGTAGAAAATCGACTTGAAACGAAGGTCAAAAGTTTCTTACCAAAGCCCCACGACCAGAGTTGCAAGAAACCTCGAAAAAAGGAAAATTTTGCAACTGCAAGCAACAATAGAACAAATAAATAGACTGTTATATGATTGTTACATACACAATGTAAGAAACATGACGGTGATGTTGATATGGTTGGTGAATATCATGAGATGAAGATTCTTTGTACAAAAGGAAATTCATCTACAAAAGGAAATTCACCTGTTTCCATCATTGATATTCTTGAGAACGGAAATCTGGATGGAAAGCATACTTGGATCCTACTCTATTTTAGATAGCAAGGGCTACGTTCTATATGTCATGCAAGCAACAAAGAACTTTCATAAGCTTATGCATATTTGTTGCAATAAGAATATTATGGTTTACCTTATCCATGTGTTCCACTTATAAGTGATGCATATATTCAGTTATCCTCAGGAGCCGAACAAGAAACTAAACTAACTCAAATCTATCTTGTTCTCTGCGCTACATATAGCCCGATATAATACAAAATAATGAAAAATACAAATGGAAAATCCTCTTTAGATTGAATTGTTGAATTCAAATATAACATTCCTTTCTTTCCAAATACATCTGTGGCTTTAGTATAGATACTTTTCGTCCTTGCGGTGGAAACCGTATAGCCCATTCTTGTTAGTATAGTACACAGGAAAGTGAGCTTGATTAATACGATTTTTTATTAAGAATTCGCTCATTGAAGATGGATAATTCTAGCATATATGTTTCAGAATGCATTTTCGTGAGAGGCTTATGCTGTTACGAACATGTTGATTCAAGGATTTTATTGTTTTTTTGGATGCGAACCCGTTTTCGAATAAGTTAGGATTCAGAAAGAGTGAGACCAGCGTTTCCTCTGTTTTCGCACTGGTCTCCGACTTTCATTTCCCCAACGATTATTCTGGGTAGCCGCTGTTCTTTCATAAGAATGACCACATGACCAGCCCATTGCAGCTTCCGCCGTCTTACAATCATTGAGACCTCCGGCTCCTCAAAAATGTCATACCGTAAATGGCTGTATCGAATTTGCCAATCGACTCCGATTAGTTTCGCTGCACTTATCGGTAAGAATAAATATGACTAGATATGGTCACTTATTACAAATTCAATGACTAACAAATGGTTGAGAGTCTTTTTAAAAATCAGTTGGAATTCGTGGTTAAAAGAACGCAGAAACGAACAACTATGTTAATTCTCACCAAAAGAACGCACCTGAATTTGTTCAATGTCCAAAACCTAGCTCCCTTGAATGCACTTTACATGTGATATGCTGATCCTTACCTGAAACTAATTCACATGTCGGAACCAAGAAACTGAATGCAGAATCTAGGCGAATCAGATACCGTAGCTGGCTTTGCGTCCAACTAAGGATTCAGAACGCATTACAAGAGAAGTAAAAATTATAACAAGCTTTCTTTCCTGTGATACGGTTAGGGAGAAAAACCGTGGGCCGACCAAATAGGATGGTCGTAGTACAACTTAAGAACGTGGATTTAAGGCAGGCGAATGCATATATGAGTGCATACACATAAGTTTTAAGGTTCAAGTAGATGAGACACCTGCTATTTCGACTTGCAATGAATGAGAGCAACTGGAATGACACTGGAGGTTGTGGTCGAATTGTAGATTTCGCAAACATCCCCCCTCCCCCGTGATAAAAACCACATACCGTCAGTACCTAGACGCTACACTTATTATAGTGCACTTCCTTCAAATTTGTTCTCGTGCAATCGGCCGCTGCTGCAAAGCCTTTCCCAAGACATATGCCCTCTACTGAAATTACATGGTGTAATCCTTATGGCAGAAGATGTGAATACATATCATCACTATTGGAGAGCTGTGAGAGGCAAACAAGCTGGGATTAAGCTCAACGGCTTTATCACAGAGACAAATACAAGACTGCCTATCAACAATCAGCCCACACGTTTTGGCTAAAGGAACAGCTACGGTTAAACGGTTAAACAGGTTAAACGTCATCGACGAGCCTCCATCTGATCACAAAATGGTACACATTTAAATAGAAGACATTTACATAGATGTTCCTCTAAAATCAACAAGAAAACAAACTGGACAGCCTTCAAAGACGAACTGTCGAATGAAAACTTTACGCAAACATCTGAAACGGCTAGCAAAATAGTAAGAGTAAATGGAGAAATTACAAGCAAAACTATCCAGGTTAAAGAGGAGAACACAATCACAACTCCGGTTGTTCGGTGAATACCGATTCTGGAGAGTGACCAAATTCTTCCGCACCAAAAACAAGACCTTAGTCCCTCATATCCATGGTCCGAACGGCATGTTGTTCGAAAGGGTTAGCAAGGTAGAGGCTTTTGCAGACACGATTTAGATGCAGTTTCGCGAGAGCTCTTCCCCGGAGAGAGACATTGATGATAAGAAGGAAATATTAAGGAAAAATAGGCGAATATTGCGAGCAAAAGTCCCTCCAGAGAACGATATTAGATCAGTTGACTTCTGGAAATGAAAGATTTCCTGAAAGTATACTTCGGGAAATGCCTTCTACAGGCTTTACACATCCGAAATTCACCCGGCTACGAGGTGCTCACAGACATGACTCTACAGAAACTTCCCGATAATTTTATTCATAAACTGACTGACGGAATTAACTCTATCTTCAACCTGCTCAGATTCCCAGTGGCATAGTAAGCAGCAATCGCCACTGTTCTAGCAAAATCGGGAATCCCCCCCCCCCCATATTCTCTCACAAGCAAAATTTGTGGAAAATGCAATACTGCAAAGATTGTCAGAAGTTGGTTCAAGAAAATATCCCAGAGGAACAATTTGGCTTCATGCTCCAACGCTTCACAGAGCTCCAGCTGACAAAATAAGTACAACACGTACAAAAATACCTCAACATCAGGAAATCCACAGGCCCAACATCAAGATATCCGATGTTATGTTCGACTGGGAAAAGGAGATAAACAAAGTCTCGAATGGGAGACTAGACTTCAAAATGCATGCACTTCACATTCTCCCTGCTATAGTACAAATAATAAGCTCTTTTCTTCAAGGCACAACTTTCGGCTTCAAAATTCGCAATCACCTTTTCAACCCACGGCCAATTGAAGCTGGAATCCCACAGGGATCACCACTGCCTGCCATACTTTATTACATCTACACGAGAGATCTTCCATAATTACTCAGAAACGTCAAATTATCGCTCTATGCCGATGATTCTTGTATGTATTCCAGACCCAAACAAGCAGAAGCCATCGCTTTAAAACTGCAACAGTCCATCAACGTGCATTCGAGATACTTTCGTAAATCGAAGGTAAGAATCAACACAGACAGAAGTCAAAACATTTTCATCATACGTCCTTACGTCCATCCTAAGATTCTTGGCCTATCAAACTAGACAGACGTACAAATCAATCCAACTGAAACCCGATTTCTTAACAACAACTTTGCTGAACAAACGCTGATAAATCTATGCTTCCTATAAAACTAGTATCACGATTCAAAAAAGAACGGGTGACTTATGTGTTCCTGGATGGTTCTACATTGCATTGTAAGAAGTGACGCTGTTACAAAATAACCCACTTAACAACAGTGGGACATTTTGTTATCAATCAACTGGTTTAGGCAAAACTACACGCATAAATAGAGATCTCAACCTCCAAGTGAGGAGAGTGAGTTTATTATTTTGAAACGTAACTAACATTGGTTTTCCGTAAATACCACAGGCTTAAGCTGGATGCCCCAAGCATTAATAAGGATATAAGGATATACACTATGTTGATGGTTTCTTGGATATAAGACAATATAAGCATGCCTTATATCATTGGATATAAGGCAAGCTATGGATTTACGCAGTCATATATCTGACATATATGTAAAGCCACCTTTGGAATAAGTATGTGCAGCCTTATGCTGCATTTTACGTTATTTATTCTTCTCATGCATGATTCTCGATTTATTCACTGCAAATATAATATACTACGCTGTGTTGTTTGCATTAACATGGTCCCTTTTTGGTATTTTTCCATTTGACAGACCGTTTGGGAAGAAAATGCCACCACCTACAGACTAAATGAAAGCAGCCAGCAGCAAGGAGTACTTCTGCGTCGGATAAAAAAATTTCCTATTTTTCCTTATAAATTTCCTTAGTTTTTAGGTGGTCTTTTTTGATGTATTATATTTTTGGAAAACTAGATTGCAAAACATGTCTTCTAGAATTTATTGGTTTATCCCAAAAGCACTCGTCGAAAACCCACCAAAAATGGTCGAAATTTTCACGAGCAACACCAAAATACCAGGCAACCGTTAGAAAAACTTACAAGTTCTGTTGAATTTTCCTAAAAGGCAAATTGTATTCTTCAAAAGTTCATCCTTTTTGTAAGCATATCACCGAACAACCGTTATGAAATATCAAAACGGATGATCTTAATTAACCCTAAAACTCGATTATATTTTTGGTTTTCCACCTCTTATACAATTATTCACATATGAATCGTTGTCAACCCTCTGCGAATGGCAAAATGGAAACAATGTTGTGGTTGAATATAATATGTAACGGTAAACTAGTGTAGAATGTCATTACCATTCCAATGACTTCATAACTCTAAATTATAACTACTCTACCCCGAGACAATAGCATTCTCTTTCTACGCTCCTTGTTTCGCCCATACGTGCTGTGTTATATCCTTTAAAAACTTATGAAGATAAAAACGTCCGAGGGGAATGTCAAAGAAAACATTGTTTGTTGTGTGCTGGCAATAGGTATCCTTACCCATTTGAATTAAAGCAATTAAGAGATTTTAATAATGGCCCTATTGTTACGTTTTCTGGTTACATTTACATGTGTGTTGATTGTAAATGTATTTTTGGAATTTGTAGTTGTGTTGTGAACGCTTACGGAAAAGTCTATTGAAGAGAATTGTGTTTGGTGTATTCTAAACGATATGCCAAGCTATATATCATTAACTAATTGAGACATTTCCTTGTGATGTATACTTGGTTAATTTGCAACTGATAAATTAACTGCCTTGGTGGTTGAGGGTCTTTTCCTTTCTTTATTAAGTTTTTATGCAAATTGAAGTAGGCGCTCAGAAAACCAGGACGAAAGAAATGTGAGAGTTGATAAGAAGGAATTCTAAAAGAAAATTTTGAAATTTATATAAAAGGCTTGAATAGTCCTGAATTTTTTTCGTTTTACTTATTAATGAATTATTTAAAGGACTTAACGACATGAAATAAACAATCAATCCCAGGTTTGTTTCATTGCTCCAGGCTAAAATTTCTTTGTTGTAGCTTGAAGCCTGCTGGGCCTTACTTCTTGCTGTCGAGGAAGTGATTCCACTGTATGCAGCCTTCAGAACGAGTTGAAAATTACATTATCCAGCTGAAACGCGTCCTTTACAACAAAGAACGTGGACGCAAGCAACAAAAAAGAACTAATTAATTGTTTGGGTCTTCATTATTGTGAATGCCGAATGTTCCAACATATTGTAGCAGCGATAATTAGAATATCGAACTCGAAAGAGTTCGATACGGTTCAAAAATATTTTTGCAATACGAAGATCGCCATTAAATTATTGGACAAAAAACGAAATCTCATCCAATTAATCAAGGATGATCTCTTGGTTTAAACCTAGGATGTCCTTGGACTTATATATTCCCACAGCAGTTTCGACTTCGTATGACATTTGCCAAATGTGACGGGCAGCCACTATTGAAGGCAATCATTCGAACAATTTTAAGGGTGAAAGGCTGCATTTGATTTGCTCAGAACAAAATATTGAGCGAAGACTATGTCAGCCTTAAGTAGCTCATGAAATCAAACCTGAACATAGTATGAGCTGTTTTTCCTTTTTTTCAATCCTGATATGATATTGTACAGATCAATGTTGATCATCACCCCCTTTCCTCTTTTCAAAAAACTAGGTTTGACCTTAAAGTGTATTTAAAACCATGTTGAAATTCAAAGACCAGCACGTAAAAGGTGGAACACGATTCCGAAATATTTTTGCTCAGCTTGATCGGCTCTTAAGTATTCTCGAAAAGTGCTTAAAACTATTTTAATCGAAATAAATGTAATAGAATCAGTAACATAAAACGCACTTTTTCAAAGTAGGCTTGCCTCTGTGACCGCCAAATCCTGTCAGTTAGAAAAAATGAAGCAAACTTCCGTCTGAGTTTCTCAGTAATCCGAACAAACTTTCGTCCGATTTCTCTTGCCACTTAGTTCTACACTTAGTTAACACTGGATCCTTTAGAGCACAATGGACTTTAAATGTTACAACTGTCCGTGCTGCTAATGTTGAGCCTGCGGAAACATATCCCTTCGTCGGAATTTATGCAACGTTGTCCATTGCTCAAGATTTTTGAGTTACCAATAATTCACTTAGCATTTAACGTTCTGGAGTTTCCGTACTGGTACTACAGGTTAAAAAGACTTTCAGCTGGATTTATTGTTTTTCACAGTTCATCTAATCCGTCTAATAAGCCTGCGTCCGCGGTGATTATTAGATATATTACCACTTCTGCAAATCTCTAAATGTTTCTTTTCATGTTTTTATCCAGAAGCGTGCAAAACTTCTCATTCCGCCGTAGAAAAATGTACCAGCAGTGCGCTATACTGCATGTCATTGGCAGAGTAATCCTCCAACTTTCAACCCCTGGTTGTAGGGATTTCGGAGAGAATGCTACATCGAATAATTTGGCGCTGCTCGTTAGATTCTGTTTTGCGTTTGACATACATTGCAGACTCTAGCTTCTATGTCACGCTTTTACAGCTATTTTCGGCTTTCCCGAATCCATTGCTCAAGCACTGAAGTTGCCGCCAAGGAGGACATGACTCTCTTAACTCGAAACAACGTACTCCAAAACATCAGCTTGGATTGGAAAGATTACAATGAATTATATGGAATGGAGTTTTGCAGTTCCCGAAACCTGACCCATACTAGACTAGCTCCACGCCCTGGCCTTGCACTATAGTTAGCACTATTTCAAACCTTTAATGTGGTCGTTCTAGATACATCAAACAGGTAGCTTGCTAGTCACTCAGAAACTGTAGAGCAAATCTTGCGCAATTATTTTTTGATTCGCTTGAAGGAGGAGTAATTTCGAAAAGTTGTTAGCCTACGTTAAAGTTTATTGGAAAACCTTATCCTTTCCTGCACTTGACATGTGTTTTAAATCATCTGGGTCAGCCTGGACTCTTTGTGATTCTCTTACGAACACATTTTCTGCCATATCTAACCCCAAGTGTAGCATACCAGTTTCCTCAGAGCCGTCTTCAAAGGACTCAGTATAATTGTCTTATGGACTCCTTGTGATTCTCTTATGGACACTTTTTGTGCCCTGTCTAGCCAAAACATCAAATTCTTTTATGTTCTTTTATTCTCTTATTGTTTTTCTTGAAACATAAAAAAATAAGAACAGTAAACGAAATTTGGAACCACAAATAGTAGGCTATAGGTTCTTTTTCTCCGAGGACTTTTGATTATGCCACGGACTACGTTTTTGTTTGTTACGTCTGAGTCTGACTTCCTAAATGAGTAAAGCGCCTATTGAAGTTTTGATTTTTTCCCACGCAGTTTCCTTTTTCAATGCTACATTAGTGACTTTTTTTGGTTTACCTCAATCCTTTCTATAGGACTGCAGGTTTACTTTTATAAGAGATCTAGTGAATACTGTGTTCGTTAATAATGCTATTGCCGTCATCAAATCTGCTGCTCTTATGAGTTCACCAGTAGAGGTGGATTAGGTCAATCTTTTGCTGGTAGTAAGCGTTAGGAAGTCATAACCACTATGCAAACTTTTGTTTGCAAATAAGTTTGTAAATATGTATGTATGCATATATGTCAATATGTGTCAATAACGACAATTGGTTGCTTCTAGTGCTGATGTCTTCTTGATCTGACAGCTTCTGTCGTTGATTTCGATTCTTCATTTCTGAGATATCAGGACTCTGTGGACTCCATCGCTTATTTAGGGCTCAATATTCCTTTATAATTTGATCATCTTGATTTTACCAATCACGCATATTTATATTGCGATTCAAATATCCACTGCTAGAACAGTAATTGTCGGTTTCCGTGTCTTGTTAACAATGAGCTAAGAGTTTCACGGCTCAATAAGGGCTCCTGAAACTAGTCTCTTTGGTTTCTGTCGTTTATTTTGAATAATGTGAAACGATGTTTGCAAACATCTTTCAGTTTTAAAATAGTAAAATCCACGGCTGTGCGAAATTTTGAGACAAAAATTAATCGAAAATTAATGTTTCTTGCTACGATCAACTTAGATTGAAACATCTTCGTTTATCAAATAGATAATATCTTTTCTATCAAAAGCATTGAACATTTCTGTTCAATACCTTTCTTACAACAACATTCTTTGACCCTAAAATCCTGACAGCACTGACAAGTGCAAACACTCTCCGGAGGCGAAATGAAGAAAGAGACACAAATAACTCATCTCAAAAGCAAGAAGATAAAACGAACTCATCCAACATAGGGTGGATGAAAATAAAACGACGTAGATGAGTGACAATATCACACTAAAGTTTCGTGGTAAAATTGAATATATGGGTCATCGAGGCAGGACACAAATTTTAAGAGGATGTGAGCCGATCTCACTGCACCTTCTTATCTATGTTCTATTTGCAACCAGTTAAGCTTATAAAGATTACTGCATCCAGAAGTGCGTCAGTCGAAGCTGTTTTGTTTGGAATTCGTTCGAAGTTTCAGGGCTTGTCAGTAGTGACGTTAGGCTTACACCAAATTCACAATAATAAGAGAAAGAAATTTGTGTCTTTTCCGACAAATCCAAAACTAAAAACGAAATAACAACATCCAAAAGCTCTACTGCGAGGAATCTGGGTAGGTATTGCATGACTTTTTACGCATATGTAAACATTGTACGTGCTTAAGTGAAGCACGGTGAGCAGAATCGGTAAAATCTTTGCAAAGGATGCACCTAACGGACTCGGGATACAGCTTAGCATCATTTACAAAGAACAAGTCAACTTTGACATACCGGCAGAAAACTACACATCAGAATAAAAAAGGGTTACTAAAAATGCACCAGAAAACATGCAGAAGCCGAGGCGAAACTGCAGTAAAAATGTTATCCTTAAAATATACTAATAAATTGACTGCTTTTCAATTTTTTTGCAGTCAAAACGAGAAAATTTCCGGGAAACTGTTTTCATAAAATCCTGAGCGCTTTGCTGAACTAAGAGGTTTTCACAAACGAGTCGCTCCATCCAAAAACTTTAAAAAAATTTAATTTGGAATAAGCCCCTCGCGATAGCGCTATACAACAATGTCCTTAATACAACATATTTAACTCATACAAGCTCTTCAATGAAGTGCATACAATCCACCTTTCAAATCAAGCAAAGCAAATTCGCTAACAAAGAACGATTTCCTTATTTAGTGTCCTAATCTAAGCATTGCAGTAGACATCCTCTCGCAATAACAACACACATGCCACACTCGTACAATGAAGACACAAGCCATAACTATGTTCCTGTTTATAAGCGGAGATTAAATTTTTCAAGGATTTTCAGAATGAATTTAATCAGCTTACAAAAAGAGGTAGTATGTGGCAAGTGACAAGTGCTGAAGCACTAGCCAGGACCGACGACGGTCGGAGGAAAAATGGTGGAGAAATGGAAGTTACTGGCTACAAACCAACAAACAACAAAAATCTGCTGGATACATAATCTACTTGATGGAGCACATTGTGGGATCCAGTTTGTAATCGCATTCCAGGATACATTGAAAAAAATCAAGCTTGTGTAGGACAAGCAGAGCGAGAGAAAACCTTTGAAGACTTGTAGTGTAGAAAAGTTTCGTGGATGTTTCATTTTTTCGTTGTCAGCTTTATACACGGCGATGCACATGTGTATGGTGGTGTTGTATAGTAACGACGTATCTGCTAGCATACAAAGTAGTCCTTGCAAAGCGTTGAAAGTATTGCAAACTTGTTTAGTCCGCTCTACGAGTTTTGATCGGGTCTGTTTGTGCTACTTACAAGAAATGTTCAGTGTTACTCTGGTAGTCGACGACAAGGTGGCATGATAAGGACGGAGTGGGGCGTACATGGTGCAAGTTGACTTGAAACTCGCAACCGCCAGTAACATTATTCGTCAGGACATATAAGGCGAAGAAGTGGTGCCGTTACTGTTGCCGGTGCTCAAAACACTACAACTTGCTGCACTCAACATATTAAGAGCACTCTGAAATACTACACTGATGACTACAATGATCCTGAATCATTACCTACGCTCCTGTGAGATTGTTTACATGACTCCCACTTCTCTTTGGTCTCGGAGGCGGATATGTAACGTTTATTTGTTTTGACTGGAAATTGTGTTTGAATTTGTTTCTGATAAGTGATGGCTAAATAAGTAATTTGAGCGGAAGAACACTCAAGTAAAAATAGAAAAGTTATTAATTCTCTTCCGCTTCTTGGATACTACCCACTATGACTGGAGTTTAATCTGAAGTGACACAGGAAACAATTGAGAAGTTTTCATTAAACAACTAACATACGGCTAAGGAAGCTTACACTTGGCTAATTCGAAGGAAATACCATTTTAAGCTCTTCGTTTTCTAAACAATTTATTGGAATCAAATTATTCAACCTTCATGCAGGATACTTATTCTGTGCTACTCCTGCTTAGTGCATATTAACTATGCAATTGATTAGTATTCGTAAATGGTAAATCTCCCGTCCCATCTTAAATGTCGATTGAATATCCTGAATAATGTCTCATACAATGTAGCAAATGCTGTATTGCACGGAAGTCCAAATCTTTAGTATTCCATTTACAGAATTAATATTTTATGACAGAAAAAATATTCGTTGAGATAAACTCCTATTTTGTTGAATTTCATCTTAATTTTATTGTTATTTATCATTTCTGTTATTTTATAGTGTATACAAATCTAATTCGCACTATCTGTTACGAGCTGGCAGTAAGTAACCGCCTCTACCCGAATTTGAAATTTTCTAAGGACTATCTTTTCAAAAATGGTGCCCTGTAATTGATTATTCTACTGTATTCTTAATTTTCAGCAGAAGTAACTGAAGGAAACTTCGAAAGACACAGGCCAGCAAGTTGAGAATGGCAACGGATCGAAATTTCGGCGCCTTCTACAACACTTCGCGCTACAACAGCAATATTCTCTTCGATTGATTTGAATTAAGAAGAGTAAGATTATTGTGATCCATAACTGCACGAATTGCTTGCTCACTAGGCTGATTATGTTGACTGTAAAATGTACGAAGTGCTCTATAAACTTCTCGAACAGATTTAGTTTCAAAGTAAATTTCCACAATTCGGGAGCGTTGTTCTGACGTTCAACGATTCATGATGAATTACCAAACCTTACTGAAAAGAAATGTCAACACGGTTTGACATTCTCAACTGTCAAACCATAGACAACAACCATCGAAACTTCTCTTGCAGCTAAAACAGCACTCTATATATAACTTGGCACTTGGGATGTAATATCACACTGATAATTAAGTGGTGGATTAAGTGGTAACACCCGTGGTTATTGTAGGTTCCAAAAAGCTATAGTCAGTAATGCACTGTGCCATCATATGTTAAACAATTTTCGATAAAATCCGTAAGTTGCTTAACGGATTTGGGAAACGAAATGCGAAACAGTCAAAGACCGCCAAATCTATTATTTAGTATGCTTTGGGTTTTATTATGGATAACGCGATAGTAGATTCGGGTAAATGAAGATATTATTTGCACCCAGACATGTCATAAAAAAGGAAAGTCTATAAATACCTGAGCTACATAAATATGCATGCAGGATTTTCCTCTTTACATAGGTTAGGGTTATGTCCTTTTAGTCACACTCGAAATCAGCAAATGATTTTCATCGTGATGAATGATTATCTGTGCCCCTCGTCTCCCGCGTTTTTATACAAAGAGATGTGATGAGTATACTTGATTTTCACGAAGGATGTCTTTATATTGAAGCTGATATGAAATCACATCAGCAACGCTGCTACTGTGAGAGAAAATCGCTAAGTTTCGCAGCCTTTCCATCCTATTGGGGGAACATTGAGACTTGCCTCACCACTGACTTCGTACCTCCCGAAGTATCGTGAATTTGGACATGAATTGCCATTATTTGGATTCTGACGCTGCCCAGGGTTGAACTCTGATGTTAATGATGCTAAGTTGCAAGGAATGTTGAAATTGATCAATCTGAGACGCAGATATCTAAGTTTTGGTGGCTGAATGACAACACAGATAGCGAATTCACTCAAAAACTTAAGAGCTCACTTGTCCCTTGCAGAAAACGACGATTATATTGCATGATGCAGTGTCTTCTTTACTTTTGAGAAGAAAATCGCCAACATTTCACTGAAAGCAAATATTCAACATCTTTGATATGATCGAATTCTTACTACCCCATGTAAATATTGCCATTTACATGAACGCGTAAGTAGCGTTTGTGTTCCCACGTTGCTTTAAAAATGTTTAGACAAATCCTGTCGCACACATTGAAAATTTTCAGAACTTCATAACCATAAAGGTCTCTATTCCAGCGCCGTAAACAAAATATCAAGGAAACTTTTCCTGGAAACGAGAATATACATAAACTCAAACAATAGATAATTCCCACATGAAAACTGATTTCAAACAGAATAATCTAATAATGCATACAAGATTTACTCGATATTGAGAAATTCGATGCATTCAGGTTTGGCTTTGTCTTAAATCCATTTACAGCCGAGTTCAACCAAAGGACGAATATGCCTTCTTGGTTATCTCTTGCTCATTCAATTTCGCTTTTGGTTGATACTATTTCAATGCACGCCATCCTATTGAGTGGCGGAGCGGGGAGAAGTCCATAGAGTGGGGTGAAAAGCAAAGATACAGATAGAGCGAGAGGTTAAATAATAATTCCTTCATCAATATCCAATATCCTGCACGAGTATCAAGTATGGCTAAGAGTAGAGAAGCCAAACAAGGATTATAACTGCGATGAGCTTTGATTCGAAAACTGATTTCAAATGACCAAAAGACATTTTATCCCTTTACTCCGGATTGTGAATAAATGGAAGGTGGAATTTGCAGGCAAGGAGAGCGAGCGATAACGTTTTATTTTGCCTCTAATTGCAATTTCCTTAGGCCATTCACGTGTCATTGTTTGCAGACGTTTCTATAGATGAATTGTTTATTGGATTTTGTTTGTGTGAGGTTTATTACCACACATTTTGTCGACGTTATTGCTTGGAAGAATTGCAAAGTTGAAAGTCATTACTTTTGCAAAGGGTTACCGACCGATTAATTCCTTCAATTTGAAAAATTGAATCATGTTCCGTAATATCCTTCGGATGTAGAGCGTGACAAATTCGTTTGATTAGAACTTTTTGAAATTTATAATTTTTTCAACCAAACTATGGGTAAAAAACAATGAATTTCAAAATTTAGGCAACTTGTTTCTTTTTCAGCATTTCGGTACCAAGAAAGCGTTTCAAATATGAGGGTTTGAAGGTTTCGTATCAGTCTAGAATTCCTTGTTTTATCGAATCCGAACTGGACATTCTTAGTCATGATTGCATTCTTACGTTTCAGTTCCCATTTAAAATGCTGAAATTGGTTTTCTTGTTGCCGCAGGACGAAATATAATGTCATTTGTATACACCAGGCCACTATGACTTTCCGGTAGAACGCGTAATATTCTCCTATAATGGTTTTTCCTTTCTGAAGATAAACTATGCAGACAATTCCATGACTGAAGAACAGACCGAAGAACAGTCGCCATTCCTTTTCCAGCAAAAAAAGCAGTTTTTGCTTTTTTCGTAGCCGGTTCCTCCTTTGCAGTCTACTGTTTTGGCTGTATTTTAATCTCAAGGGTATAATGGTGTATCCGAATTTCTACTACAGTAATTAATCGGCACGAAAACTTGGGTTTATTACGCCTGAGCTGTGACAACAAAGCGTTGGAAATGTTAACTCGATCACGTTTTTGTTCTGACGTGAAGGAATGCGGTACCCAACGCACAGACAATTTTCTCATGCCTAAATCTTGGTTTAAAACGTGTCAAAAAGGTTTTAAAACCAGTTTTATAACATCTTACCTTCATTCGGCGGTCGTCTAAAACCATTTGGTCAACTTTAGCAATATTATCATTGGTAGTCGCAGTTTTTGGGCGTTCCAAACCTCCTCCCTAGCTCTTACGACCATGTTTAAATTCAGTTCCCCAAAATTTCAGTGTGGCTAATTATGGTACAGAATCCTTATACACAGAGTCCAACTCATCTTTGATTTGCATAGCGGTATTTCCTTTCAAAAACAAAAATTTAATAACTATTTTTTCCATTTTCACAAAGATACTCACAACGACTCACTCAAATGACTGTCAACTGAAAAATACTCGTCCAAAATGGATGAAACTTTTGTGAGTAACTGTCAAAAGATTCACAACTACATTCACAAGCATTTCATTGAGGAGTGCCTCCATCTTTCGTTGTCGTCGGAAATTTTTCAGACCACCCTCGTTCTGCATTCTGGGATTGCAAAGGGATTGTTTTAACGGACTCTCTGGCGAAAGGCACGACAGTTAATGCAAAATATTATTCGACATTACTATCTGGACTATTGCGACAAGCACTTGTCAATAATGGCCTGGCAAGTAACATAAGCGTTCGTTAACTGACAGCGCAAGAAAAACGAAAGATGTTCTGAACGATTTACGATGGTAATTGCTTCCGGAACCAGTTTATCCCCGCGGTGTTGTACCCAGTATTATCATTTATCCGCAGATTTGACAAAACCTTTACGGGGCATTCGATTTGAATGTTTAAGTGACTTAACATATAATAATAACAATTTACCAATAACATTTCTAGTTTTACACGTATTTAAATATTTTATTATTTTCATACCTTCAAGGAGAGAATCAGAATGAACCTCATGAGAAAGAAATGTAAAAAGTTTTTTTTCAGGTTTTATTCCATTAATCCTTTTCCAAATCTTATCTCATGAATGCAATATGTTTTGAGGGTAGTGAATACCCGTTCCTCACGCAAGGAGCTACTAGGCACGATGACAAGCAAACTGCTGCTAAAGAATTCCGGCCAACCCAAACTCGTGTCGTAGAGTTCGGACCAGGGATAACAAGCAACAACTCATTTCGGGACATGCTTTAATAGGTCTTTGGAGAAAAAATAAACGGTTGCCTAACTTGAACCATTGGCCATCGTTGAAATATAGGATTTTGACTGGACGGAATACAAGAACATATGGACGCTTATCGCTGACCTGACATATTCAAAATCAAAGGGATCTTCAAACAGAGGTGTGGATTGAAGAAGCCTATAGCCAGAACAAAGCTGCAGTGAGCTGTTATCCGCAGATAAAAAAATCGCAGGAGCGAAAAGGGCTAAGATTGAGCAGTTCATAAGAAAAATGTAAATCGTAGATTGACTTGAAGAAAAAATGTAAATCGAAGAAAAATGTAAATCGTAGATTGACTTTAGAATAGATCGGGACGATTGTAATTTCCAACTTGATTCATCTGATTAAGCCTCCATCGAACAACACCTACTGCCACATATTGACCGAGAATGAGTTCACGTTAAAGAGAGAAGAGGGAGAAGAGCTTTCGAATGGTCAAGTGGTCTTGGAGGAACTCCATCGTAAGAAGTACGTCATAAGTTATCACATCTATGGAAGTGAATGGTAAGCTGACCATAATGTGGACGTAATAGGTTTGATAGTTGAGAACGATGTCGAATGGGCGCAATTGGGTTCAACGCTCGACAGCTGCTATTGTTTCTTCATTACGCACTCCAAGCCATCTGGATCGATTAGTATCATCAGTCAGAGTAAACTTGTTGCGAAAACCAGGAATGGTTAGTTAAATTAATTGTTCTGATGGGCATGTTCATTATAAAATTGATGCTGAAAGGGTTAACCAAACTTAACGACAAAACGCATGACAGCTGCCACATCAAACGTTGCATTAAAAAGTGTTGACTTAAAGCTCTGTACCTCTAAAACATTCCTAGACTAATGGCATTCTAGTGAAGAATTAGAACTTCTCCACTAAATTTTGGAAAAATTGGTATCTACTGTTAATAAATAAAATACTTTGAATGGCTTGGGGCTCATATACAGAGCTAGAGTTGTGGAAAGGACCAAATTCAACAGTGCGTGTCAAACGCAAATGAAAAGAATTTGGGATTCTTCTCTTTGATGCGATCGAAGAGACTGCAATAAAGAAGAAAATTAAAACTATACAAACTTTCGCAGACCGATCCAATGGTTATCAAAAGTAAACGCCTACGACACTCATGAACTGTTAGTTCGTTCATTTAAAACATTCAAACTAACATTCAACCAACGAAGCTGGCAACCCACATAGTGAAAAAAATCAACTATATTTATTTCGAACCAACAACTTGATGGTTTGATAGCCAAAAGCAAGACACATATGGCAGTTCTTCGTCTCTTTTTGCACTGTTAATTTAGTCCCCAATATTATCAGCACACGACAAACAAAGATTGGGAAAATTTTGTTGACACAACAGGATATTGACTGAACAGTTCATACCCATATGTGGGTGTTCATAAAACATATTTTCGTCGCAAAGTATATAGGAACAATTTTGGTCATTCATCGTCCTGTCAGACGTTGATTCAATGTCAGATAAAACACCACATACACTATAGTGTCCTTCATGGGCATGATGGGAAAAAAGTCTGGACACGGTCCATATGAAAATATTTTCCAAAGTTAAATCCATTTCAATCAATCGAATCCACATACAAACACGAAAAAAAATTCTCTCTAAACCGTATCCTTTCCATCAACCGAGTTTACAGAGTGCAATTGGGCCTCTACTCACGAGCAAACACTTTCACTGTTGGGAAATTGTGAAAAGCAATTGGAAAAGTGGATAGAATAGTCAGTAAGTGGGTAACAATTTCGAATCGAGATGACTGAGGTGGCTGGGTCATAGACGTAATAGTATTTCAAGTAAAATCGTGTACCTCAGCAACTGTGTTACACTCACACATATAAACAATTTACGTACACGTGCAGGTTTACCAGCTACCAGACAAATTGTATAAATTATTCAAACATAGTAAATGGGCTGAACAGGGTGGAGCGTAGTTGCGCTAGTGCTTCGAAACGAGGAAAAGCTAACCAATATCACTTTTCCCTTGCTAGGCTGTCGCCCATCCTGGTAAACACCTTTCTTTACCTGATATTGTGCAGGATCCTACCGAAACTATAAATATATTTTTCATCCAAGTGTTTTTGTGGTTCCCATATGTACACATATTCATTTGCATACGAAATTTGAAAATAATTAGTAAAAAGAGATTATTTAACGATTTATTTGGACCCCAAATATTTATAGAGATTGCTAGTTATTGGAATTTCATTTAATGCTATCATTTTAGTTTCTGCTGAAAGGGTCAGGATGCGTACGTTTGATTGTTGTAGACAAAAGAATTTCACAAAACAGTAGAGCTGATGGCGTCGAGCCTGCCATAGCGACTAATGGCATAATAGGATGTGTTGCTATAACGCTAGTGTGACTTGGTTTGTTTCTATACAGAGTATGGGATCGAAATTTGTAATATGCAAAAAATGTCCTGTCGCACGAAAACTATGTCTATCAGATCGATGACAAAGTTATCTTTTATGAAGGATGCATTTCGCTTGATTTTCACTTTCTTGTCGACATGTGAATGTCGGAATCACCATCACAAGTGCAGTCTACGTTTTTCAAGTACGAAAATCGGTGCAGTCCTTAGGTAATAGGTACCACTAAAATTTCATTGATATAACGCGAAATTCTAAGTGTTTCAGCCCGTTCAAAATAGGCCAATAAACTAGAGAATTGTGAAGGGAATAAAATAGAGAAGACTCTTGGAATGACACGGTTTATTAGAACCTTACCAGCGCCCAAGCAGCGTCGCACCTATCTGGGATTCTCGATAACGTCCTGAACACTTACATTGATCATTATGGGAATGCTACCTAAGCCATCTTCAGATCCTGCCGCAGATGTTGACAGGAGTTTAATCCAAATTTAAGTGAAGTTTCAACTGAATCTTAAAAAACTTTCAAAAATAACCTAGTGAGAAATAGTTGGCCTTCAGTGCTCACTTTATAATGTATATTTGGACCAACTTCCAGGAACTACAACTCACAACCTCGAAAATTTCTACAGCGAAAATCCGCTAAGAGACTTGCGGTAGCGCGAGTTATGCTGCCTCGTCCTTGTTGAGGGTGGACGAGTAAGCTTACTTCACCGGCTCATTTGAGCTTCCTCAGTTGATGCTTGATCCTAGTATATGCTCCTGCGTATATGTTAGTTCCTCTTATGGCGGAAAATGTAAATAGAACATCCTCACATTTGAGGCATACAACTTTGCTACAACAACGTAAGAATTTCGAGATTAATTTAGATCGTATCGTATATAATTTTTTGACGTTTTCGTGGCATACTACGAGTTTTTTGCGATATGTGTCAATTTTTCGACTGTTGCCGCAATTTCGTTCCTAAAGAAAGTTTCATAAAATGGCATGCATACTACGACTGGGAGATCAAAGTTATCTGTTTTTCTCCTATTAGCTCGATTGTTGGAGTTATCGGACCGTAAGCACTCGAAGAAGAAATCCAATGGATCCCAGCTCATAGTCTCGTGATGTCTTTGACCACTGATTTTCGGATTAAACATCTTCTTTGATGTTCTTTGTCATTTTGAGCAGGTGACAGAAATTACAACACCAATAAAGCATGAAATTCAGTATTACTAATCACACCGACAGTTGACTTTTCATATCATAAAGCCGGCGCAATTCCCATGAATATTTTTGTTTCTGTGATGGAAAATCCTATTTTCGATTTCATCGGTGAAAAAAAATCAAAAGATTTCGACTCGTATAACTTTATTCTATGCAGTATTGGTCCATCCAAGTGTTATGCGAATAAATTTCTTGCTGTTGATTTTCTATACCTACCTGCTGTTGGTCTGTTTGCCAGAGATGTTCATTTTCCCTCAACGGCTAACATTATCACAAACAACAAAATGCGGAGTTATTGTACCCTATCTTCTGTTGCAGGGTGAAAGTTGCAGGGTAAAGACCTCACTGTTGTTTTGTGGGAATGTTGTTGGAAAACCAGCAGGAGTTATGAAACGAATTTTCGTTTTCTTCCTTGTTGGATAAGTCTTGCCGCTGTGTCAGGTTTGAAATCACGATCCGCTTCGTTATCATCACTTCTTATATCGTGACTATGCACCTCATTACCAAATTCATCGACTTTCTCATATACCAATCGCACTTTGTTGCAAGTATTGTAAGATTTCACTGTCTGTTAAGCAGCTCTTTATTGTAACTAATACCCAACTAAAACTGAAAAATGTTATCCGCTAAAACAAACATGTGTCAAATGTACAAACGTCACACCTAAACTATCGTAATAATTACAATAGAATGCCTGCAGTGATGAATTGACACATTGCAATGAAGCGTGACATCCACTTACAGATGGCGTAGTCAAAGTTAGACACAACGTTGGAGAGAAGAGGCCATTGACGTAGACTAAAAGGGCAAACTTTTCAATAACAGAATCTCTCGTAATTTTATCGATGGTTTCGATTTCCAGAATTAAGAAAAACAATTTTATGTTATATTTTCATATTTTCAATAACATAAGATACTTATTGCATGATACCTTTTTTTATTGAGAAAGGTGGAAAGAGCTCAAGCTGGTTTCGAACCTAAGCCTTTTTTTTAATTTTCAAATTAAAATTTTGTGTTTTTACTGTCAGAAATATTGTCAATGTGAAGATACAATTTCTTGTTTCATGAACAAATACAAAACACAATTCAACGAAGTTTGTGGCATATGAGCACACAAGAACACTTGAAAGGCTTCAATACACGAAAAACTGAATATTACAAGCCCGAAAGGGTCATCTGACATATTCTATTTGCGCTAGTTAGCCACTTATAGCTGTGCAAAGCTAGATTTTTGCCCTGAACATGACTATGTTACAGTCCTTAGCATATCAGCTGGAACAAATATGGATAAAAAGATATTCAATAACATATTCTACATGAAACCGCTGGTGAATTGATGAAAAATGTATGATAACCTTGTAAAGAATCACCCGGAAATATCTTTCTGATCTCCGGAACCAACAATTAAAGCAGACTGCAAAGAGACCGCTTTCGCGTTTGGGGAAAAAACCTGAACCCATCTTAGATGTGGATCTATTCACAGCGGCTTAAATTGTTAACATGGAAGAGATTGTGCTTTTTTTCTAAAATTTCTGATAGATTAGCGCTGTCAGTTGTTATGAATGGGATTTCAACACCACATATAAATATTTGCAAAACATATTGGAGCATATGTGCTCTGAGCATGCTCGGACTCAAACGTCAACGAAAGACAAATGCGTTAAAGTCTGCTGGACAATCCAAATTAATTGAGTTAGTTATCTTGATTCAAATAGGTGGATAACTAAACAAAAGGGATCGTTGGAAACACAGTGACACAGTGACAATTTATGGTATTGCATTACCAGAACGATCCAAAGTGTTTTAGTGAATATACCAAAATAATCATGCTAGCGTTGTGAATTTCAAGACTTAAATGAAACTCCTCAAAACTCCAAGACAATATTAGAACAAAAATCTCAAATAATTTCATTATCAATTGAACAAAAAAGCCAATCGAAATAACCGCCAATCGGCGATTTTGAGGCTGAAAAGTTTTCGGTTTCAAGTACAAGTGCATAAGAAAACCACTACTGGTATTTTTAGCGCAATAATTTGTCATAAAATCCCAATGGTAGTTTTTTAGGGACTGGTTTGCTAAACAAAACTGACTATTAACATTAACAATTATTAAAAAATCTAAAAGAACTCTGAATGAGAAAAAATTATTTTGATCTCCTGACTGGGAATTTGTCGACCCTTTTTGGCCTAATAACCCGATCCCACAAAATTTCCCCCTGGAAAATAAACTTCAGAACCATTTTTTGCTGCTCGCCGTCTCTATAAACTGAAGGTTTTTTGACAGATGTGTATCGTTTATTCGTGTCTGTCATGCTTTCTTCAATGGCGTACTTCAAAAAGTCGTTCTGAAAACGACAAAAACGCTAAAGGTGCTGAAGTTTTAAAAAATGGCAAATATTGCTAGAAAGGAACAAAAATCGGTGCGAAACGAATCACAATCAGATTTCACCGGAATACCAAGAGACTTTTATGCCTTTGGTCATTTTTTTTGGGCGTATTGGAAATATTGTACGTATTAAATCATTTGGATATCATATTTTGACACATTTTGACATTATATCCGCGGTAAATCCTCAAACTAGACTAGAATATAAGGATGTTTAGTACAGTAAGAGGCGGATGCTTTACCTTTGAAGTTCAAACATTGCATAGGATAAGGCTTAGTGCAACATTAACAGACAGCCTGCAAAGCGCTAGCACTAACCTAGGACAGGATTAAAAAGATTATAGTGAAACGAGACTGATGTATAATTGAACAAATAGTTTTAGAGACAAATTTAAAACTATTCCACAAGCTTGTTATCTTGGTTCGTGTGGTTGGGATTTCTTTGAAGAATCAACAAATTCCTTCTCACTGGAGTCTGTTGACTTCACTTAGAATACTTTTACGCTACATTCATGCTACACCAAGGAAAATACAGATATAACTTGAAGGATATTTGATGCTAGGAAAAGTACGTAGGCTATAATGTTTTGCTTGGAAGCTCATGTATTGGCACAGACCAGAAATCATCTAATTGATCATGAGAACCTTTACAGAGTAATAAATGTCCTTAATTAGTTTAATTTTCAAAGAAGTAATATTTTGTTTTTATGGTAACCGCTCCTTCGGCTACTATTGAAACAATCTCATTTGGTAACATTCCTGTTACAGGAAAGGACAACAGGACATTCAGAAATGATTTAATGAGTGTCCCGAGGCCTTGTCACTACATTAATCTTTGATTTGTGGTGTAGATGAATCGAAAAAAAAACGTGGCAACAAAATCAGTCCTGCTCGTTGTATTCTTGGTAACAGTTGCTTCGAACTGAAAACGTGCATGACATATGGCTGACATAGTTAAGGGCACATTGTTAACATATTGTGCTACTCTAGACGCCTTAATTTTCAGAAAGCGTACGTCCTGGTCTAGTCACCGCTCTAGAGTATCTCTTCAGTCCAACTATAGCAAAGGACACTCAAATCCGACTGAGAATTTTATCAACACTTAAAATTCCCAACTGCTGTATGCTTGCTTAATATCATTCAAAAAATGTAAAGGACTTTAGACCAATTGCCTATTTAGTCTAACTGATATTAGTCCTAGTTGAAGGTTCCCAGCAGAAAGAAAGTCCTTTCAAAATTTATTCTCATCCATGCCTACGATTCATAAAAGTGAGCTCTCTTCCTCGAAATATCACCATCAGATAATTCTCATATCCTAAAATTACGATTGGGATAAACATAGTCTTGCCATATGTGCTGATAAGTACACATACGCACCGAAAGATAAGTTACGTCGGTAGGTGTGATTGGAGGCCCACAAGGGAGGATAGCAAGCTGCAAATTAAGAAAAAGCACAATAAGTACGTAACAAAGCAAAACCAAATGTTTGGTGGTAATTTGTTATTGGCTTATGAGACACATATTATTTTTGTGCCTGAAGTAATTTTTCTGAGAATGTTGTCATTGACATAATGGCGGCTAGTTAAGTAAATCCTTTGTCCTTGTGCACGGAGACGAATGGAAAATTTGTTACTTTATGATGCTCATTTATTTTGTTGAATATTTAGATTATTTTGATAGCACTTGATAAGCAAACATGTCGGTGTATCATTTGTGCAAATTATATGGGAGGAATAGTTTGAGCTGATTCGATCTATTTAGGTTTGGATTTATTAGGACATGGATATAATGGATTGGTTTGAGGCTTATAAAATCCTGAAGTGATCATAAATAACATGCATTGCTGACTTTGATTTCATCCCTGAAAATCAGAACGTTTAACCTTATCTTACATATTGTTCTTAAGAAACAGATTCATTGCTCCAACTAAGTATGTTCATGTAGCACCAACGCAGTTCAATTCAAATTCAAAAAAATCTACTGGAGACATTGTGACGAAAGACAAGTAAGCCTTTGCCACTTCAAAACAAACCATGCAAACAAGGACTCTTTCTGAAATGAAATCAACTTGAAAACAGAAAATTTCCCTTTCACCCGGATTTCAAACATCTTCTTCTTCTTCTTCGATTTGATGTTTTCGCTAAAATTTTCAGCGTGGAGATGTTTATGGAGGTATCGGACTGCCGTCAGGCAAAAAAAACAGAAAATCTACATTTTTGTTGTATATTTTATACTTGCTACAGAGCCATCTTTAAATTGCCAGCGCGATATAGACGGAAAACTATCTGCTACTACATGAAAAGTTATAGGAACGGCTAGATGCTGAACCAAAGGACAAGTAGGAAGGAACGAAAAAGAAAATCCACAATCTGGCCACGAAAATCAAACACAAAGGTCACGGAATCAATCAAAAACTTTTATCAACGCCCAGTCTACTTTACGGACACTATATTCACAGCAAAAGAAATACTTCTGCTGGAGAAAGGACTCAAACACAGACTACACAACACAAAGCGCAACAGGACATCGAAAAATTAGCCATACACATAGACATAGCCAACACCAAGCAAGAACGAGGACACCTGGCACACGTGAGACACAAGGTATTTGATATCCTACAAAAGATAAGGACAAACGCAAGCAGAACGTACCAGAATGAAGATCAAAACACACCAGAAAGCATAAAAAAGAAGTTAATCAACAATCTTTTGACAGCAACCAAGGCCGACAAGGGACACTCAACATTGATGATAATGACGGCAGAATGCACTCAATAAAAGGGGTTCATCAACGCCTATGGATTCACTAGAGCAACCAGAGACCAGAGATACGGGATGCATACTTCCGAGTACCACTTCTCATCACCTCAGGCACTGTATACCGATACATACATCCTAACACAATTCCACTATCGCCCAGTGCCTTCGAAACTAGCAAAACACCTAGCATCGATACTAGGAAACGTCCTGAACATTGAAGGCATAAACATCCCCTTATTCTTAGCACTACAGGCTCTTTCAGGCCTTCGCTTCCTGGAACAAGTACTTTCAAATGTCTCTGTTCAGTCACCGCGTCCTCCTATTTTGAAACTCGAGCAGCGATGAACTGGCTTCGTCAGCAGAGTCAGACCAGCGTTTCCTTGGATTCTCCACTAGTTTCCCCCCCCCCCCCTCTAGTTTTTCCGAAGAATACTTTTTTTGGCATCTGTTGTTCGTCCATACGATTCATATGACCAGCCCATTGCGGCTTCCGCAGTCTTATATTGATTCAGACCTCTGCCGCGAACGTTAAAAATATAATAGTCACGAATTAGCTCCCTCAACAGAAGCTATAATACTGAAAGACAACCAGCTACATCAATTACCTTCACACATCCATGACTGTGAGTGAAACATTGACTTTCACAAAAGAAAACACAGAAGATGTGACAACACTGAACAGGACCATACTCAAGCAAAACTAGTTCGAGCTCGCCAGAAACATCTACATTGCCGAGAATGCACTAGGCAATGGACACCCAATATCATCAATATCCGAAGTTTTCTTACAAAGTATAGAGAAACTGGATGTATCACGAATTGAAGAAGAGTTCAATGTCATATACTACAAACGATATGTGGACGATTGCTTCGTCATCATCGACTCAGAAGCGGAAGAGAAACTGCTCACATTTATGAACAATATTCATCACAACATCAAGTTCACGATGCAAAAAGAAACAAACAGGAAACAGAATAAACTAGCAACATACAGGTCAATGGAGCAAAGAATTCACTTATACATCCTTATGAATTCCAGCGACTACACAGATTACGGCACACAACAAAACACGCTCAAACTACGCAACACACTTGCGAGCCCAATATGCTTTTACACAAACAAAAGAAAGGACCAAGACTAGGTTTATTTCAAAATCTAGAAATCTACAAACACAGAAAAACAGAGGGAAAAGTAATTAACGAACAACTAATGAACGGCGCAGACACAATATTCTTACTCCTTGAACAAATCCTTATCAGAAAAAGAAAACGTGATGAACTCAACAATAACAATCTACCAAACCCAAAAAGTAATTCACACGATCCATCCCTTCGCACTGTCTTAGGTTTGAACATACAATTTGCATCTTTAAAAAGATGCATATCGCTACAAGGACCCCAGAATGAGCTGCAGATGGCTGCCCATAGCCGAAACGCGTCCTCGAAAATAACAAAACGTAGGGCCCAATGGATCCAAGCAACAACAAGTCTGACTGAACCATGATGCAACAAGTAGCGAAGGCACGACCATCAAACGAAAACTATCAACAAATGCTTATATATAGAACTGACTTGTAACTAACTTCTGACTTTCGGAGCCATCCACCACCAAACGAGTCAGAGACTTCCGTGGAAATGCATGCAAGTCCGGTTCGAACACACTTTCAACCATAAACATAGTATCTCAAGCAACTTTAGGAAATTTTCTGACCTTATTTAATCTGTACTTCTTGATTCATAGGGCACTATCCCATATTCTTAACTTTTGGCGTCATTACCCTCCCCCCCCCCCCAATGATTAGAGCAGGTCGGCGCTGTGTCCTTTATTTTCAATCACATTCCCAGGAATCTGACCGACCTATCGTTCTGAGTCTAATTAGCGCCAAATTTCTTGGGAGCTATAGTGGTTCCTCTCATTTTTGCCATCAATATGATCCTTGTTCTTATGTTTGGATTTCAAAACCCATTTTCTTTCACCCACCCTGACATATTCCCGATAATTTAGTTCAATCAGAGTCAGGCGAAGTTAGAATAGTTGTATAACTATTTATAATTAAATAAAAAACACATCCACAGGCATATGAAGCCCCAAAAGTTATCTGACATGACGTTCAGATGTTTCATTGGAAAATGTCCCCTTTAGTTGTGAAAACGTTAGTGATGAGAGAGCATGAGATGCATGTTCTTATATCGGCGTCCTACAGAAACCACTGATTTTTAGAAAAATTCCACATCATAGTTATGACGGAACTTGAAACAACTAGGGATACTGGTCCTGATAGATCTTACCGTAAACAAGTTAATTAGCCCTTCTACAGTTGCCCGCAAGATGATGAGTCTGACAATCTAGCGTCCCTTCTTCCCATATGTATCAAGCCTGCACACCATTTGTACTGACAGAGCTTGTTTAATCTTTCATACTACATAGAAGCACAGTTCATCTTCCTCCACCTTACTTCAGGCGCCCTCGCGACTTCATCTTTATTAGATGAACAAAATAATGTTAGGATTAGCTACACCTCATCATTTTAAGTCTCATCATTTTAAGAGTTTTCCTTCTCACTCGGTATCACAGAAAGCTCCACCTGGTTAACGTTTGACTTTCCTGAGAGGAAAGTCAATAAGGGATTTTGGCCCCTTGACCCATTGTCCAACGGGCTTAGTAGATTCTCAGGGAGCCTGCCGTTTTGCGAGTTTTTTTTTCGCATGAAAAATTTTCCATCTCTTCATTCGATATTTGACAATCAGACACCTCAGTTGCTTCTATCATATTCAAGGCTCACTGTAACCTGCCTTGTACACCAAGTAAGTACACTGCAGCTCAGACACTAATCTATTTTACCATCATGCGTGCAGCTTGAAATGGAAAAGAAATTCCCTGTGTATTGAATTCCTACGAAGCCTTGCAAATTTTCCCCATTGGTTTTTAGAGTGAGCCCATAGTGATCATCTTTTATGATGACATTCTAAAAATATTAACTTGCCTGCATAAAATGAGAAAGTCTCGGTTTCCTGATCACTTATTTCGATCGGGGACCACAGATGACGCGACCGCACTATCTTCGCAAGCGAAAGATGGTCCAGGCACAGTTTGCACCACTCAGAGAGAATATGTTTGCCAGAAGTCCTCGAGTCGCAAAATCTTTGAATTATAAAGCCCAAGAGAATTTGATCGAGGCAAAGAAGATTCGTGTTGTAGGAAGCAGAGGGGATCAGAGGTAACGCAATGGAATTCATTCAAGTCCCGAAACTAAGCTGAGGTGGAGATTCGTGTTGGAGGAAGTAGAGGTGGTCAGAATCAGCGCAGCAGAAGCAAGTAATGTTATGTCCGGTAATGAGTCCGAGGATCAGGGCGTAAATGGGATACAGCTCTCGTCCACCCAGAAACAAATATTTTTGTCCTTATTTTTGCTATGCGAAGCGCAAAAAACAGAAAAGCGAACCTCAATAAAACCTAGTCCTGAAAATGACGCAAGGCTCATCCAAAAACACGCTATACATCTTACCTAACTTGTTTAACTTCTTTCTTTCTGTTTTTCACATACCCATTTGCCAAATTTAATATTTCACTCCTTCAGAAATTGATTTCGCAAAGTTTCCCATTTCCATACTCTTTCGCACTGAACCACAGAATATCCTTTGAAACCATCTATCTCTTAATATATTTGCTCAAACTCAAAGGAGACCGAGTAAAGACAAAAATACATTTTATCCTTGTTTTCGCTTGCAAAAACGAACATGTCTTGAATTTAAGTCTTTTATACAAATCCCTGAACCTATACCCTATAAATATTCATGAAGTTTACATATTCAAAGAGCAGTGAACAGTGGCGTGTTGCTGTTGTTCCCCTTACACATTTATGGCTGCCACTGTCCCAAGTTTTCACCTGAATCTGCAAAGGAATTCGAAAACAACAACAACAACAACAAAACGAACAATGTGGAGCAAAAGTATGCATTAGTGGGCGGCAGAGGTGGTTTTTGCTGAATACATTTTACAATGTCCTCCAAAGCTACATTATATATAGATGTGATACATATGTGCAATATGGTGACAAAATGTGAACCACCTATTGCTTTGATGTTACCATTCTTGTCGTTATTGTCGTCGCCCTAGTCGTCGTACTCATTGGTGTCAGCGATAATTCATGGCTCGATTTACTCCTGAACGAACACTTGTGATGTCAGTTTGCATTCGCATTCTCCACGTCTGTGATTCGCACACATGTGTCACAAGTATTAAATAAGAATTCCGACAATATGAGATTTTCCTGGAGAATATCAAGTTTTGTCGACGCTCGTGTCAAACAGAAGAGGATTATTACTTCAGACTGGTTCAACTCTTGATATACGGTGGAAAATAAATGTTACTGCAAATATATTTTTCCTATCGTACATTGAAATGTAAAGTACAGGATTGGATTGGAGATAATTTATGCAGTCTTCACTTTGCTTTTAAATCAAATGCAAAATCAAGAGATCCTTTTTCGTATAATTTGGCATTCATTTCATCTAACTTACCAAAAAAATTATGCTTCTCCTTAATCATATGTTTCGAATCTTTTCATATTTCTATTAGAAAAAAAAGGAAGCGGACTAAGGTTCAAGGACGCAAGATCGAAGTTAGCATCCAGCCTTAAATTTAAGTTATTCTGTTGATTTTGCGCGCTCCAAGTCATGCTTAAACTTGATCATCATTGCTTCTTGCTAAGGAGCTCATTTAATTTTTGACCACGAATGAAACTCTTCAGCTCTTCCTAGTTATGGTGCAAAGTCCTAATACATCCTTCAACTCAATTTCACAGACTATTGTGCATCTTAACAGAACTAACCTTAAAAATTTTTTTAAAATGCAGTTGGCAGTTTTTTAAACTGTACCGATTCGTGGCGTAGCTACATACAGCACTAACACTCCGGACGACAACCTCGAGACAGAGATAGAAAATGCGCATATAGATTTATGTTTGTATTTGGCGTTTAACGCGCAAATTTTCTGGTCTGATACTCCCGAAATATATGTCTGTCAAAATTAAAACAAAAACAGCATTTTGAAATGGAAAATCAAAATAAATGGATAATTTGGAAGTGCTAAACAGGGGAAAATACACACAATGTACCGTGTACCATGGTAACACACACCATGCTTCTCATGGTGTGTGTTATCAAAGCCAGAGAAGGCAATACGTAGTACAGAATGATTTTATAAATCAGCTTATATGAAACTGATATTTATGAAACTGACAGAGTATCCCAACACACTGGTTTGAAGTCTTGGGTTGCCTTACTTGATGCTTCAAAAATGCAAAACATCATTACAGCACGATCGAGGAAAGCGCAAACAGATGATAAGGACTTCAGGCAGAAGTAAGACAATGAAAGATTTGGACAGAATGAAAGATTTGGATGATTCCGTACGATAAAATGCGGCACTTCTTGTCCAAAGATATGCTATTCAACGTTATTTCAATAATAAATGAATCCGGCACATTGTGTTGTGCAAAACAGGATATTCTGATACAATTTGGTAGTAGTTTGGTTATAAAACAGCTGTTTTATATCAAAATGACTACCCAGCTTTGAGAAAGAAGTACGGATTTGTATTTTATGCTCTCTGAATCAGTGACAAGCAAAACAAGAATATTTCCTTAAACCTTAAACCTGATACCTTGCACATTGATAATCTACTCCTAGTTCCTTCAACGCATCAGAGGACAGTAAGCAAAGTTTAACACAGACACATTTTGGAAGTTGAGATGCTTTTAAGAAAAGAGATCCACAACAACTTTCGAAACACTGCAGTACATACCACAGCTCCTTTTTGGAGCCAACCCTTAAATGATAATTTCAGGGAGAAGTTGGGGTTTCGCGACGACAGAATTTGGTAAACAATTTCTTTAGCGTAATATGAAACATAGTAGATTCTATTGAAGTGACGTGTTAAGTTTTAGTGGAGAATTCTGAAACCGGAGTCAAAGAGGGTACTCTGAACAATTGGGATTAATAGAAGGAATGATGATGTCATCTTTGTCAGGAAAGATTAGGCTGGACATAATGGGATTTGGGTAATCGATGCATTTCGCTAGAGTTTTAAAATGTGTGTTATGAGGAAATGGCGATCTGACGTATTACTGCTTGATCGAAGAGCTATTGGTTATTGATGTACCCCAAAGAGTTTTCATGCCTGAAAACGTTGCGACAGTGGCGGAGTATCGAACACCCCGACAACCGAAGGCCCTTACTCTAGAGATAGTAGAACTCTTATGTAGATTAGAGCAGAGATTTGCTTTTAACATGAGGAGAGCTTGATCAATTGAACTGAAAATGTGGTACGATTTGATTTTTAGCATGGTATTTTTCTACAAAATTGTTGATGACTAATTCGAAAACTTTTCTTTGCTTTGCTTGTTAGAGCGGGTGGTAGCTGTTGAATAGCACAAGATTTTCACCTTTTTTAGTATCCTTCTTTTTTGCAGGACTTCAGCTGCTTCTGCGCCTTCACTTCCTGCCGCAAGCGCCTCCAACTCTCTCAGTCCATTGATCGCGTCCTCCGATTTCTAAATCTGAGCAGCAATAAACTGTCTTCATCAACAGAATCAGAACAGCGTTTTCTCGGTTCTCCACTGGTCTTCGACCTCCAGTTCTACCAACCAATACCTTTTAAGTATCCGTTGTTCGTCTATACGATTCATATGGCTAGCCCATCACAACTTTCGCATCCTTACAATCATTGCTACCTCCGGCTCGTCAAATATCCTACTAGTCATGGTTGGATCGAATCTATCATTGGTCCTCAGCTAGATTCCCTCTAATTTCCGGATGCGTGGGTTACGGTCCATGCTTCACATCCATAGCATATTATAAGTCTTAGTACAGATTTGTAAACTTGTAGTATTAGTACTGATTCTATAAAAGTTGAAAGTCCTACGATTTCCAAATAGTGACGGTAACACATGATGAATCCAATCAAATGAAGAATGCTTGGAGAAAGGCACGAATCCGTACAGAAAAAGCGCAATCATGAATAAAAACAAGAAATATGAAATAAAAAAGCGTACAGACATTCTTGTAAATCAGCACATGTGCAATCACATACTCTTTCCATAGTGTATTTTCTTTTGAAGGAAAACCATAACTCTAACTAGCAACCACTCCAGTCATTTAGTTAATTAAAAAACTTTCATAAATACTTTCCCTTCAAAAAAATAATTCCGGCATTTACCCATCCTAAATGTTAAGTTGATTCAAATCCATTTCGCATCCAGATTAATGCTCGAAATTTGAAATTGAGATACTTTCCAGCCTGATCCATAACTCCATTCTTTTCTTTTTATCAAATCTGCCCACGTTTAATTAGTTTCCATTAAATATCCAAAAATATTTAAGCGGAATTCTCGCAAGAAAAATAAACACTTGCTGAATAAAAGAAGAAAAAAACGATTCATAAAACGTTTCGCAGATAACAAAATCCTGTGAGTGGTTTCTTTACAATGTAAATAATTTCCTGCTTACACAACATTTAAGTTCAGGTGATAATTTCTTCAACACGCGCTGACAAATCCTAAATGTGTAGTTGAAAATTTTACAGGGACAACACAATATTACAAAGGTACAGATACTGTGCGTAACGGTAGATAACAATCATTTAATGTCCTTTATCCAATGTCGCAGAAGATTTCACCAAACTCAAAGACCAGAACTGTTCTGGAGAGGTTGCTTTGTTGTTGTGTTTTTGTAACTTACCTCATACGAGAAACATCATCTTCAGGCCATAAACGAAATATTGTAACAATAAAATTGTTCTATCTCTTCCTTTTTCACAGCCTCAAAATTTCCCATAACTTCTTGCATATTCATTAGTAAAGTACTTGCCAGAGGGTAAGTACACAATTGTAGGCTGTCCGTTTTTTTCACCGAACGAATTCTGGGTAGGATCTGAGCTTCTGTTTTACGTAAGGTAAAACCTGCCCGTTACCCAGCCCTTCCCCGAAGTAACAATGAGAAAGCATGATACGAAAGGATATAAATAAAAGCGTTCGAGGGAAGTGAAGTGGAGCCCAAAGATAAGGTTGAGTGGAAATGGTTGATGCTTAGGACACTGATAGTGATGTTGAGTGCATTTCAATATTATATGATGACGTTGCTATGTCCCCTCGCGTTTACGTTACTAAGTTTTATTTTGGAGAATCTCATGCGTGACCTGAGGGCATTACAATCGTCTAATGTTTATTTGAAAATTTGCCGGCCAACGCTGCTCGAGTGAAGCCAAGGTGGAACCAATTTCCTCATTTTATGAGGTATTTAATCTCTTGAGGAAAATTTCACATGTACTAAATTGCTCGTTCCGTACCCCTGGGGAGCGATTGAATGTTTATTTCATGGATGTGTAAATATCAGAATTTATTCTTGTGTGTTGCACACATTGCTGTTTATTGACAAATTAGGTACAGTCTATTTTAATTAAATATTCACCACTCATTGGTGGACGATAAATATGTGGAAATACATTTGGGACGACATCAAGTGATGAAAATAGTTCTCCGTGTAGCCAAGACTATGTTGGCCCCCATTGTTCTTGGGTTTTTTATTTCACTCCACAAAATGTCCTTCATTTCACGTATAAAGACAGAAATGCGAAGCATATCTCTATTGAAACTTCTTGGAACAAGTCTAAGTAAGCGAGGCATGTCGTAAGTTTCAAGAATTTCATTCCTCTTTCTTGTTCTTGTAACTGTGTCAACGTGACACAATAAATCTTTAAGCAATATGCCATCACTTGACCTGAAGGTGGTCGATGCCCATAAATTACGCTGTGTAATTGGCATTGAGTTCAAAAATTTAAAATGGTTTGTTCATGTTAACAGAGAGAGAGAGAGAATGGGAAAGAGAAAGGTCCATGACAGTGTTAGGACTGAATTCTAGACAAACAGCCAACATCCAAAATGTTGAGATCCAGTGAGGAGACATGCGTTTAAATATGTATGTTATGTGAGTTTAAAAGAAAACAGCTTAGTTCAGCCGCTGAAATATTGAAGATCTCCCAAAATTTATTACTCTGACCGCAATCAGTAAGTTTCATGTTGTCAGTAGATATAAAATAAAGTTAGATATAAACAATATACGCAACAGTTAACCCGAAAATTTATTATGTCTTCTCCAGTTAAAGACTGTTTTCACTTCTAATTTTAAGGCCAGTACTAAATATAAACTTGTCCAAAAGAAAATAAAAATTTTTCGGAGCAAGTCTGGTATACTAGTCAAAGTCAAACGTGATAATGACGCCAAGCGTTATACTGATGATCTTCTATTATACTCCGTAATCCTGAAACATAGTGACTTTCAGATACCTTATGGCTCAGATTAATCAAGTGAGCTATTACATCGTCCACAATTATTCTGCTAGCACCCAAACAATTATAAATTTTTGTGATATCTCAGTCATGCGCATATTTGGATGAATCAAGACCAGACGGAACTGACCTAAATGTCAATCTATGTATTAGACCGCTTCTCCTTTCATATTTCCTTCCGTTAATAAAAATCCTTAATAAAGGCCCCACGAAACATCAAATGACAGTGGCTGTTGGGTTTTTATTTAGAAGAAATCTTAACTTGTCATCAATATACTTTAAAAAAGAATATGGTCCTCCCCAGGTATCGACACATTTGTACAAATAAATGAAAATCTTTTTTTCCAACGATAAATCCTTCCAGTAGCTTTGATAAAAGATTATAACGAAAGCTAAATTGGGAAGTATCTGATAAAGTTTATCTGTAGATGTCAAATGTGAAGAGTGTATGAAAAAAACGATCCCAATGTTAGATTCATAAACTTCAGAATGAGTCTATAGATGATGTTTACAAACCCAAACGTACAGAACAATTTAACCGAAAAGAAAAATTAGATGCAAATAGCAATACATCTGAAAGAGACCTAAAGACTCTGTCACAATACCGTGATTAACAATGAGCACTTACTTTTCGTAGAAGCATCACGAACAAAGGATATGATCACCTCACGTAGGCATAGAGGCAGAGGAGCTCTATGCACGTAGGAAATTAAGCGAGCTTTTCGAAATAGAGAGCTTTTAAATCAAATGACGCGGATTATTGAATGAGTGTGATGGAGAGCTTTCTGAGCTTGAATTTATGAAGGTACATTGTTAAGTTTAAGGAATGAAGGAGCAGGTCATTATTAAATGTAATTAATTGATTGATAATGCGATCAATAACTCATTATCAGTATAAATAGCAAATTTTATGTTCATTGTGTCAGTAATCCTTGAACTATCGTCGCTCAAACAAATCTCAATCTGGAATATAATTAAGTTTAGGAACAGATGGCTACAGTTTACGAGGACGCTTCTGCGAGCAGAACCATTGTTTATAAAAGGCATTGTTTCTTTTAATAAGACAGGGGCGCACCTGAAGAGGAGCGATGAGCGGCTCACACGGCCAAGATGGACGACCGAAGTTAATAATTTGGACAGGATTCAAAAAGACAAAATTATGAGCAAATATTAGAAGATTCTAGAGTAAAGAAAAAAGGCTTGCAGAAATGTTTGGAGTATCGGATACAACAATTTTTGAATTTCTTTACTTGCTATCTTGTCATAAGAAAGGTCAAAGTTTAATGGGTGCCAATAACGCTCATGTCGCCACAGAAACAACACCATGTTAAATTACTGGGGACGAAGCTTGGTTTCATCATAATGAACCTGACTACAAACAGGACAGTTGCACAAAAAAGGCGGAACTACATCTTCTAGTTGCTAGTAAAATCATGGCGACAGTCTTTCGTCCTGTTGACAGATTATAAAGGCATCTCAACAACTGGAGAATTCTACGGTTCAATAAATGAGAGGTTGAAAGAATATATCAAAGAAAGAAGAGGGGGAAAGTTTGCAAAAAGTGTTCTCTTTCTGCACAACAACGCGCCTTGTCACAAGTGCCGTGTTGCGTCACTATACAGTCTTGACCTGGATTCCAGTGATTATGGTCTGTTCCTAAACCTAAAAAAATAAAGCTCGTGGGAAGAAGTTTTCATACGATATAGAAGTGAACGACGCAGTTTCAACTTATTTTATATACGACAAAAACAAACAATTTTTATGATGGCATACATAAGCGAATTGAAAGACTTGAAAAAACGTTTAAGGATAACGTTTAACAGCTGAATGTATTAAAAAACAGAATAGTTCTGCATTTCCATTCTCACGTCCACCCTCCATTCTGCGAGCTTAAAAATACCCTTTATTTGTCACAATGATTTTCCAGTGTAATTAACCGAATTAACTTCCGGTGTATATTAACAAAGTTCTTCTTTTCGAAGTAGGGTGACACCCTGAGTGTAGGACTTCCAGACATCCAATGCTTCTGGACTGCCCACCATATGCTTCCCCTGTCCACCTGAGAACCTGGATCCATTTGATACATTACTTCTGCTCATGTTCCTGCGCCTTCTGACAGTGGGAATCTCTTCTTCGGCAGAAAGGAAGTGCTTGAAAGGAGATCCCTCCATCTCCAACGACTCCCAACGCTGCCCAAGCAAATTGTGCCATTCTATGTGTCAACCGTTTCCAGCATTTCTCCGACCATAGTTTTCGGACAGAGCGCTCCAAATTCACTGAGGAGATCACTGCGCTGCTTATTCCATCTTTAACAAGATAAGAAAGTATTGTCTTTTGGCTACCTTCCTTGGAGTCGTAGAGTAGGTTGCAGACCTTCAGACAGTCCCAAATAATCCGAAGTAAACTTATTGGTACTTGAAAACGATTTTCAAGGGCTTCTAGTATATCCACCCATGTAGTAAAGTTAAATGCATTTCGAAGATCCAGAGTTAACAGCAGGACAGTGGACGGTATGCAGCTAGCGACTCGGGATTTCCTTCTGCCGTACTAATCTGCACAAGCCTGGCCACCTTCAAGCTCTCTGGGAACACTCCTGCATGCGTTGAATGAGCTGAGGAGAAGGTCAGGGCTTAAGTGAAAGACCATCTGTAGCACGTCAATATACTTGGGACTTGCTGTGTCGTGGTCTTCTTGGAAGACCTGCATGCGGACGCAATGATTCTCATAGTTGAGTTTGCTAGATGTTTTGCAGCAGGTCCTCCGCTCCCCAGCATAGCTTGCGTCAGCAGAGATCCCGCCATAAGCACTTCCCGGAATTCGCATTCTCAGTATTCCACCGGAGCGCAGAAGACTGAGCGCGTGTTCATCGGTAAGCACCGTCATTTATCTCCAGCGCTATGAGATGATATTCGATGGTCGAATAACCCTCTTTTCAACCCTTTATACTAGAAATCCGAAGCGAATACACAACAGTTATGGCTCCAACGCACCCCCATTGACGGAAAGTAGGGGTGTGGCCAGGGTTCAATACGACGAGCCCAGTTCTGGCGGCCATGTTCAAGGCCCATTTGCCCCGAGCACCTGGAGGTATGGCCCATTCGATTCCTCTTGCGTTGAAGTCGCCTATAACGACCACATGGCTCTCTGTACTCGAATCAGCGTCCTCTAAAGGATTGACTCTAAGTTGAAAGGATGACAATGATTCCGTCGGCGTTATATATACACTAAAAGGTATAGTACTCGAACACCGAACCCAAACGAAACCATCTCCTTGCCCATGGCCCTGCACTTGAAGGTGAACACTGTTCCGAATTTAGAAGGCAGCCGTGCCGAATTCATCAGGGACTATGTTGGTTAACTTCTGGTGTGATGTGAGTCGTTCGAGCAGATCTTGGGCGAGTATGCTTCGATGTAAATTAATTTGAAGGATGCGGATCATTACAGAAGCACTTTAGCCTTGGTTAGGGCTTTTTGAAAGATGAATACAAAGCCTAAGCAAATGTCAACTCAGAATTTTCCGTAACTTCGACATTATCTGCTTTCTCCAACGTGTTTTGCTTAAAGATGCGAATGCAGCTGATAAAAAGCGTCGGAAATCGTTCTATTGGGAGTTGCAGTGCTATGTCGCAGCAACTTATCAGTAGCATCAGTAGTTCGTTATCATGACAGAAATATCTCCTGGAAAAATAAGCTTTTTAACCAAGACAAATGTAAGAGACACTGGTACCCGGAGCAAGTATTCGATTCTTAGAATTGTTAATTACGATGAACTTGAGGGATCCTACATTTTAACCCAAACATCTATTTAGGACTTTCATATTGATGAATTCGTGGTTCCACAGGTCGTACCAAAATGGTGATTAGGATAATGGTTCGCCTAGACAACATGACTTGAAAAACTAATTGGCTTCAAAAATAATTCGCCTTTTACGATGCGTGGATGCCAATTTGGATCATGGTAGAAACAAGTAGAATTTTTAGGGCGTTGATTGAGCATTAGAAGTACTTAAATAAGTAACGAAAACTTCACATTTAAAGGTATTGATATAGGGTATGAGGATACATTTAACAATAACGTTACATTAAATTCTCAATTTTCATGTTTATTGATTTGTCCTTAACGACTCATCAATTGAATGTTGTGAAATAAAATCCACAAACATTATTTCTAACAATCATAGAATTTCCACGAAACATTAGCTATCGTATTGTTTGACAAATGTCACCTGACTATTAAAGTCAGATATTTGAGATAGCTGACAAAATGAAATTCAGGCCAAACAAGAATAAAATACAAATGCAGGCAGCTTGGGGACCGTTTCAGGACAGAGAAAATGAACTCTTAAAGGAAAATATGAATGCCTACTAGACGTCTCTAATGTTGTGGAAAACAACGTTGAAGAGTATTGGCAGCTTTTCTTGAGACAACAAACAGATGAAAGATAGAGCCAGAGAGTGTACGTAAAAGAGAAAGAACATGCAGCCTTATAGATTGAATTTTCTATCCCAGAGGGAATTTTTTTTTTTCGTCGTCTTCATACTACTTCCCTACTGAAAATACTGCGTTCCAGATGAAAAACGAAACGGATAGAATCGATGACGAATGAATGAATTTGAAAAGTATAGTGTACAGTACCTTACCAGTATTCAGGAATTCGATTTTAGTACTATACAACTGCGGTCGATTTTGTTTTTCCTTTTTCTTTTTTCTTCGTGTATTGTTTATTGGGAAATTTTTCGTCCTATAAAATTGTTGGCAGTTTCCATTAAACTTATTGTTTTCGGAAAATGTCAGCACAGGATTAGATTGTTCAAGTGAATAATTGGTTCGCTTTTCCACTTTTTTGAATGGTGGTTCTCATTTCTGGGAATCAATTTGATTTAGCAAAATAAATAATATTGAGATGGGGGTAGCTAAAATTGGTTGCGGCTTCTTAGAAATTCAGAAAGAAAAACATCGATTCAATGTAAAAAAAACCTTGAATATGACTTAATTCTTGTACGGTTCAAGTTCTCGGAATTCAAGGAGGTTGAAAGTTAAGCAGGCTAATTGAATGTCTGTCCCTCCTTGCTAGTTACAAAATAGCACATAAAATTTGGCTGCATAAATCAAAACTCAATGTGGGATGTTTTCAATCATCAATAAAGATTTGAAAAATGTAAAATATAAGAAGCAAAAAGTTAAGCCTGATGTTAGATTCATACTTTAGTCTATATAACCGCTTTAAATTCCACCAAATTCTTGCATTCAATAGTAGACATATTTCCTGTTCAAATACAGAAAACTGTGTTTCCATCATGTTTTTATAAATGAAATCATGTTTTTATAAAAGTCAGTATAATTATAAAAGTATAAATTCCAAATATTAAAATCCTTCTGTTCTATGCGTAAAAGATACGAAAACCATATGTACCCAACGAAAACTTTATACGCTGAATCCATACGTTTGTTATTTAAGATTAGGGAATATTGTGTTGGAGTTCTTGGGAATTTTTCAGCGTCTTCCGATTTTTGCCAGTTTCTTCCTCTTCAGATATCTCCTCCCCCTCTCAAAAGCCACAAAGTCTGAATACACATAGAGAAGCATTTTAAATTGTTTTGATGCATCAGTAAATCATGTAGCCTGAAAATCACGATCATTTTTCAGTTTTACATTTCAGGACATGCTTAATCCGAAATAATGCACTAAATTCAAAATTATCCACACAATCTGAAATTTTGGTTTGTTAGCTACAAATCAGACGGGTGCCGTGAAAGCCTATGGCTAGACTTACGAGGGTGAATCAGATAGACTTCAAATCACTTGAACTTAGATTGCTCTATTCAAGTGTCATTCGTCAAAAAGACTTATTTCCAATATTCATATTTATCGCCAAATTTGGGCGGATAACCTTGTTTATAATATTTCAAGCATTCGCTAGTCCTCTGAAAATTTAAACTTGATCAGAATTCAAATGGTTTGAAATTGACAGAATGAAAATAATCGTTTTTGAACCACAACTTTGCCAAAATGCAATAAAATTTCACGACCTCCTCAATCAGGTTCAACTCATTCTATTCCTTAATTGATTTCTTCTACATTGTTTAAAGGCACGAAGGCTTTAAAACTGAATAGTTTAGCCTTAATATCAGCAATATTTTGATTTGATTCTAGGGTCTCAAAAACAGAATACAAACATTTACATTTCCTCTTTTAACAATGATTTCATGTGGAAACTTAATACGAGATAGGATTACGTATATACGAGATTACGTATCTCTCGTATTACGAGAGATACGTAATACGAGAGAGAGTCGAGCGAATTGGTTGGAACCACAACTACTGCAGGCAACACGTTACATACAAACAGGCTCATCGATTTCAGCAGTTAATGAGGGTAAGCTGCCATGGGCTCTACTCCGAAAACTGATCAAGTCAATTTTAGGATATTTTATCGTCTGAATATGCCTCTCTGCCTGTCTGTTTCTGTAAACAGATGCTCTCTCATTTCGTCCTTAACTCAGGCGGGTGATAACGGCTTCAGATTGACTAGACAAAGGAATTTCACGAAATTCATTCAATTCAATGCATTTGTGTTTTGACACTGCTTGGACCCTCTTATACAAGATCATCAAACCCGTAGTTGATCTACGTTTTATTCAATATTCTGAATGACCTCATCGTCCACTTAACCAAATCGATTCCTCATTAAATCTGTAGGCGGATCGTATATTCTGGTATACCAAATCTATCCTGAGCTAAGCGAACTGTCACAAATTTTACGCCAAAAAGGTCTTCTTCCGTCCTTTTCTTTACATCTCAATATTGGCATTTAGACGTTCTTTTGAAATTCAATCTTTCATGACTTCCCATCAGACCGCTCATCGCCAATTGAAGTCCACCAAATCCTCTTTCTAGCTTTACATTTCTTTAACGCTTAAATGATGTAGTTTTTACAAATCATTAATGTGATTGTCATTAATGTGGTTCCCACGATTTTTTATATTTGCATTCCAGACATTGGAGTCACTTGTTAGTCTGGATCAAAATAGTGTTCCATACTTTCGAACTCCTCACCGCATGCTCAATATTTATCGTTGCTTTTTATAGGTATTCGGGCGATAAATTGACGCGGGAGCTTATCGTTTGAGGTCTTTAGGCAACCTTCTTTCTGTAGGGCATAATAAAAGCGCGGTTGATCAGGCATTAACTTCGGTCATTCTGTTCAACCTTTTCCACATTTTGACCAAATCTTTGCGGACAGAACCAGGCCTTGGTATCTCTTCGATTTTCGATTCTCCAGCCTGACGTTTACGATGAATTATGAATGGTGATTAAGTCCTGGATTCGGTTTCTTGTAAGCTCTTTGTAAGGATAAGAAATGAAATTCGGGGGAGATAAAATAATACCGATAACCTGATATACAAATCATCATCTATTGCAAGTTAGATATAGGGGTGAAAACCAGACTTATGGTACTAACATAATCATGGGGTTTCAAAGATACTACCAGAATCATGAGTTTTCAAGGATTGGAAAAGTAACCTCAAGTTTATGCAAGTGTATTCATGGAAAAGGACTTAGGCCCCAAAAAATCTTACTTGCCTTGCGCTGATAGATGCATAGAAATAACGTTCGATAGGTCAATATGGCGAGATGGATTAACTTATGCGTAATCAAAAGTATTTCAAACAGTGAATCAATGTGACGTAACTCAAAAAGTCAACAATGTTCCTGTTTTGTTAATTTTTACAGACCTCAGCAAATGGATCTCTTAGTTAAAACAAATTGTGAATACTAAAAGCACAGACTTTAATTTCCCCTCAAATTTATACAGCCAAGAATTCCAGTGGTTTATTTTACACAACATGAATACCAACTTTACACACAAAAACTCTTCGCGTATGATTATATACCACTGTCACAGATGAATTCTCTTATAAAAAGTAAACAACTGATTACTGACCAACACCATTTTTGCTTTCATTTTTCAATAAAAATTCCAACTTTGGGCTGTCTATCTTTCATTAATTTTGCATTTCAACTGTCCAACTGTCAGTTCAACTGTCACTTTGTGTCGCTATTCAACCTAACCATCGGATACTATCCACTAATATGAATTGGATCTTGTAACTCATTTTATATTTATTTTCGGAAACTTCCCCAGGAATCCAAGGGAGATTGTTTAATTCTTAAGGTCCGGGAATTAAGAATATACTAAAAGATTTTTCCAACTTATCAATCCGCGCCATAACTACCTACTTCTGTTGTTAATTAATCTATTGGACAAGAAAGTATCGGAAAGTCTTTAAATTACTATCGTAAGTTTTGGGCTTTTTTAATGTCCACCTAAGTGACTCACAACATTTTCCGGACACCCTGCAATAAATTAATGCGTGCAATTGCTAACCAAACTAACCAAACCAAGACTAACCAAACCAGGAAGTTTTAAAAAATATTTTCGAAACAAAACTATTGTTTTGTATTTCGCCCATCTCAGTGACTACCAACATTTTAAGGGCACGTAACTATACATGAATTAATGGTAGGAAACATAAGTTTTTTTTTTCCTGTAAATTTGTTTGACGCAATTGATAAAGGGTTTCTTGGATGGACACTGGGCCTCAATCTCAAGTTATATTGAATTCGAGCAAGAAATGTATGAGAGACGCATGAAGAGACTAGTGTTTTTTAAATTTTTCAGTGCGGTTCGAGGACTTATAAGCTTAGCTTGTATTTTTCTAGTTGGCAATATTAGTTTTCTGTATTCATAAAACAGTCCTGAAACCCAGCGGACACGTAGCAATACACATACCGTGGAAATTAGTAAAAGTTTGGTTTTCCCTCAAGCCTGAAAAAATTCAATCTATTTGCAGTGTTGAAGATCCGATAAAGATGCTTGTGTTGCTTGTGCAAATTTAAGGTATCTCCTGTAAAATAGGAAAAGGGTACTTTTACTCCTACTGTAAAAGGGAAAAGAAGAGCGATTAAGCTAATCAAGAATTGATAAACATAGAAGGAGGAATATAAAAACTTTATCCTAATGCCGAGTAAAATTCCCATAAGTAAATTTAAAAAGTGGATTTATGAATTTCTAAAATTAAAAAGCAAAAAGTAATACTAGAAGAATCTTAAGAACTCAATGTTGCTAAAAAGGATTGTTGTAGCGTACTCAATTAACCACCTGCAAGCAAAATGGTAAACATATAAATAATACTCATTCCAGGACCGTAAAAAATCAGCAAATTTTACTTCTGGCAAATTGATATCGTAATTCTGACGTCTAATTAAAGGAACTCTAAATTAATTAATTCCCAAGTTGAATGAAATTAATGTAGCGAGTGTTTGAATGAGTTCCTTTTATTATATAATTGCTCGTCCTTCTCCACTCTTTAAAAATAAACAGATATCAAATGCAGGCTAACAATGTCTCGCTCTAAGCTGGAATATGTAGAGTGAGATTTTGAAGGATTCTCTCAAATAACTTGATTTTATTCATTAAAAATTTTGATAGCCAATTTCGGCTTCTCGTATAATACTTTTTGTTGATGTGATGTAAGAAATTGTTCTTACTGAAAGCTTTCTACTTCTTTTTCTTCTTATCTTCCTTCTTCTTAGCAGTACAGTGCTACTCGTGCCCTCGCTTCCTGCGACAGGCATATCTTACTGTTATGGTCCATTTACCACGTCCTCCAATTTTGAAATCTGAACAAAGACGGACTGTATTCCTTAACAAAGTCAGAACAGCGTTTCCTCGGTTTTTACACTAGTCTCCGCCCTACAGTTCTCTCAACGAAAACCTTTTTGTGTATCCACTATTCCTCAATACGATTTACATGGCCAGCCTATTGCAGCTGCTGCGGTCTTTCAATCGTTGAGACCTCTGACTCGTCCAAACTTTCGTACAACTGGTGGTTGTTTCGAGTTTGCTATTGGTCCTCATCTAAACTATCCGCTTCAAGACACGTCGCTCAAAGGCGTTCAATATATTTGCGAATGCTTGGGTTAGACCCCATGTTTTACACCCATAGCACAGGACTTATCACAGATTTGTATATTGGGAGCTATAGCTTTGCTTTCCTGTATAGGCACCTAGTCTTCATATTCGTTAGACCTGAATAACAAGTTTCATTTTTGAGCTGTCATTTTTGACGTATTTCGTCTCTTTCATTAGCTGTTCTCGGCATTTTGACGCCTAGATCCCCAAGTTCGCCAATATTTTCATTTATTGAAAGCTGTAATAGATTGATTATAAATAGGTCCTCGACTTAAATTTGGCAGTTTCAGATTCAAAATTTGCCAAATCGAAACTCTCAGATATTTAATCAATTCTTGCTGGACACGAGAGTCACTTTTTGTTACTTTTTAGCGGTCTATTCACTAGAAGTTCTGAAATGGATTCAGCCTGTGATAGAGACCACGTTTGACAGCCAAAATGCTGGAGTAACCTGAAATATACCAAAAGTATATGGAGAAAGCAGTTCAACCCACAGAAGCTCGAGACAATTATAGAGGCATCATACCCCAGATTAGTCAATCAGGATTTGAATTTGGATAATTTCAAGGATTGTTGCAAACGTATCCTGCAGCGGAAGGATTCCCGCTCTTGCGTTTCATACCTATCAAGAAATGCAAATATGTACTCAAAAGTTCAGTAGCAAGTTGATGTAAAACCAGTGGAGATATATGCATGACATACTTGACTTAAACTGAGAGAAACCATGAGTGTGGGGGGTAACAAAGGATCTATGAAAGGAGAACCTTGAGAGAATGTTAGAGGGTATAGGGAAATTTCGAAATGGAAGTACTATCAAATGGAATGGGTGGTTTATTACTGCCATTTCGATGAGGAAGCAAACTACAGCTTTGGCTATGTTGGGAAAGACGTTTCGATTAATAGCCTTTACCAGTGAGAACATGTGACGAAGCATCACTAGTAACCAACAACTCTTCGTAATCCTGGCGTAGAGAAATCGTTTAACCTATTCTCTGACTGTTAGGGTGATAGACAATGCACCTTGAAGGTTGATGTTTAAGATAATAGTACGCTTACCAACCTTGACATAGGAGACACATACATCGAATGGGTAAATTTCCAAGACTATATATTGCTGTATCCACAAAGCTGGGGCAGGCAAATAAGCATGGTGATGTTGAGACTAGGGGTCGATGACAATGATAACTAAGAACTGTTTTCAAAAGTTGGAGGATATTATATCGGATTAGATTTACTCTGCTAAATATACAAAGTTAGTCCCAAAAGTATCAAAAAATTTCTTTATATCTGCAAGTGGAAACTTTTCAGGGCCCTCTACCGGATATTAATTTATATTGTTACTAGATCTTTCACTAACCCTTCAGGAACTCGTCAAGTCAGACTATTACGCGAGAAGCCTTAGCTTGAACCTTAGTTTTTCGTACTTATTGGTTTCGTTAATAGCTGGAAATTATCGAAAAAGTATTTCAACGACTTTCCATCATATTCGCTGTAATCTTGGAAATACTATCTCAAAAACAACTGATGTGACGCATAAGGCATTTGGATAGGAATGTATGAGCATAACATAATAACCTAGCAGCTTCAGGATGCCTGCTCGTCAGTTAGGAATGATTCTCGCTCTGGCCATCCATCCAGAAAACGTCTAGCTTCTGTCTCTGGCGATTGAAGGAGATCATTGATCCAACCCAGAAAGTGATATGAAATAACAGCAGCTACTGTTTGGAGAATTTCAACCGCGAGTTTGGGAATGACTCACGTTTGTGCGCTATTGCTCCCAAAATTGCTACCATTGATGGAATCTTCGCTATTTTAACCGCTCAGGACATTAGAAAATGGTTTCTGATGATAGAAATGTACTTGAAATGATTATTACTGGTAATGAATCATAAGCTCATGGTTACGATCCAGAAAAAACGGCCAGCCCTCACAGTCGAAATATTCTGATACGCTAATGCAAAAAACAGCACATCAAAGTTGGAACAATGGTACACCGATAATGACTGGTTTCTTTGATGATGCGGGTTTTGTATGCCACAAATATGCTCGTGAAAGCCAAACAATGCTACGTAGAAGTATTGAAAATATTACGTGGTGCTGAAAAAAGAAAGCGACCACATATTTAGTCAAGAAGTTCATCACGACAATGCGCCAGTGTATTTATCGAACCATGTGCAACAATATTTGACCAAGCTTGAAGTAGTAGACTTTCGTCAGCATCAGTATAGTTCCGAAACAGACCCTTGTGAGCTCTTTAGCTCTTTGTCATATTAAAAATGCCGCTCAGGGGACATCGATTCGGTAACCAAACGATGGGAGAACCTAATGCGACGAATGCACTCAAGACGATTGCCTGAAAGGCGGATTTGGGATTTGAGCGTCTTGTGCAATCAAATCAGGACTTTTGGCCTAGCTGTAAGGAATGTCCTCACATGCTAAAGAAAACCGCACCTCCTGTGTGGTACTGCTGATTTAGGGTCGATACTTTTGGGACAAAACTCGATACTTTTGGGACACTACTCGATGCGTTTGGGACAAACCTCGATGTTGTTGGTGTCGAACCACAATACTTTTGGGACAAATATCGATACTTTTCGGACAAACTTCGATACTTTTGGGAAAAATTTCGATTCTTTTGGGATATAACTTAGCAATGGTAGAATTTGTAGAATAAAATATGACAAAGTTAACAAAAATGTGTTTCGAAATTGATTAAATTAAATACACTTAAAATGAATGTGATTAATTGTAGTCTCAAAACGAAATGAATAGATCAAGCCCTTTGAATTAACTGAAAAAATAAAAGGATAAGATAAAAAAAACGATTGAAGATACTAGATAAGAATAACTAAATAATTAGGGTTAGACACATATTATCATATTATCGAAATAAACAACTCAAGAAGTTGCTTATTTCGATTTCTAAAGCCGTTATAAAATCAACATTACAATATATACTTGGTATAGCCATCCAATTGTTGATATAGTTGCTGTTGCTCCTTTTGTAGCAAAATACAATGTTTAGCAGCGAAGCAATTGAAATATGCATGACACATGTAATACAACCTATAAACGTTTCATTCTAAATGGTGCATCGTCCCTTTATCTCTATGCCGTTTCGCGTCGACTCTGCTTAGTCTGCAATCCTTGTACACCCTTAATTCCTTGTTCCGTCTTTTCCCGACAATATAGTGGTATACATTCTCAATCCTAGAAACTAATTTGAGAACTTGTAATGAGTTTTTGTGGCGACTTAATTCAATTTTTGTTCTGATTAGAAAGCTCTCTTTGGTGTATTCGAACTCCGACTTCAACTTAAAATTGTATTGAAACACATGAACCAACTACGAATATGTTATATATGTCTGTTTGTACGTGAAGTGTGTTCAGAAATCTCCACGTATTCAGGACCTCATTCGAATCTTACGTATCATAGTGAGCCACGTAGAGTCTCAGTTTTTCCTGTCTCCTGTGTAATAGATATGCAAAACTGAACGGAGTTTGTGGTTTGTGGAATAATATTCAGCTAATATCTAAATTTGTTCGTTTGTGCGTATCGAGTTTTCGAAATGGTTGGTTGAATGTTGAAACTGCATAGAATTGGAGTGGGGCAATTAGTTTGATTAGAAAGGAAAAAGAGAAAGAATGGACAAAGTAAGAAAAATTCAAGACAAACAGTTCCATTCCATGGTCGTGAACTTTGTTACTTATGAATTGTTATGAAGTGCCTAAAAAAGAAGTTGTAGAAACACTTTTGATACATTTACATTGATCTTTAGTCTAAAAGTAAGATTCCTTGATATAAAACAAATTATCTTTGATGACAATCTACCCGATCATCGTCAAAAGTTTTTTTTTTGGTTAGTGGCCCAAAACGCTCACACCTATAAGATCAGCGCAGCGCCACCGTTCTGCACACTTTTCGGGTAACGTTCTGTCTTAGACAACAATAAGAAGTTGATCCTTATCGTGTACCGTAGTAGGCATACTCATTTACAAGTACGCCTTAGTAAGATACAAACCCCTAAATACCGAAATAATTATTTCACAACAAATAGTTAACTTCGCAAAGTAATTCTGAGACTAACTGATGTTTGGTTTGGAAAAGTCGCCCATCATCAATTTTCTAATTGCAAGCACACGTCAGCATCAACTGTAGGACCAAAATTACTAGGTAACATTACTAGGTAATAGTAAAATTACTATTAGGACCAAAGTTACTAGGTAAGTAAATATTGGATACACTTTGTGTCGATTTTGTGGTAACCGTGTACGGAAACAAGCGTTTTCTCGCATTGCAGCCCTTTCATGATAGAATTAATTATTGATCAACTATGATTCATAAAAGTTATGGGTTCAACAACTCATTCGCAACTTTTTGCAATGATTTTGATACATCATTTTCATTCGTGAACCTTCTAGATGTAGGACGCGGCGCAGCTCTTTGTGAAGGAAAATATTAGTATCGTCTTTGTTGTCCGCGGATCTCGCCTTTAGAAGGTCCTTATTCAGTCCTATATATAGCAACTTTTTGAGTATACTTCTGATAAACGCAAAGGGTCAAGCTGAAGTCTACTGAATCTCTAGTTAAGCGTTTCTAGGTTCCAAAAACTAAAGTAAACGAATGACATCCCTCCAAGGTAAACCTTGCACACTGAAGTACGTTGTGGAGAATGTAAGTCCAGCAACAGGAATATGATAGAACATATATATATATATATATACATATATAGAGAATTTTTGCTCCAACTCCAGAGACAAGGAAGTAGCAGACTTGGCTGTCAGACCTAGATTTGTCGTTATAAAAGTCGGTAATCTATCCACTTTTTGCCCAAGTAACTTAGAAGGAGTATAATATTTATAAAGAATTGTGGAAAGAGCTCAAGCTGGTTTCGAACACGCGTCCCTGCCGCTTCTCATCAGGTGCCAACTCACAGGCCGGGACGCGTCGATTGGCACTAGGTACTCGAAACATTTGATCAGAACTTCCGCACCCATGAGTCTTCGCTGAGTTAGCTTAGCAAGGGTATAAATCACTTATAAGTTGTAAGTGAAAATGGAAAAATTGATCTACCAAAAACTTCTGAAATTTAGAAGGAGTAGTTGTACACATGTCATTCACCTCACTTCCCATACAATGGTCTAGACTTCTGCTGGACTACTGGAGGACTACTCAGCATCTACTGCAATCGAAATATAGGATCGTTCTTTTAAACTATCACTGAACTATTGATGGGAACCACAACAGTGACATGGTGAATTCTATTAAAAATATAACGACCTCTGGGTTTGTGCCTTTGTGGATCAGAGCCAGTCATCAGATAGTAACACTGCCGCATACATGTTTTCAGTTAAAGCAGCTAAAAATACTGTCACTGACTATGGCAAAATTCAAACGATCAAAGGATCGATATAAGTCACTCGCCGAAACAGTGTCATTTACAGGGAAAAAAATTTATTTACTAGGTTACTTACGAGACTATGGACCGCTGCTGGCAGAAGATTATCAAATAAGTGCAAAGACAGTCGAGCTGCTCTGGTTGCAGGCAGTTCTGTAGGAAATCCAGCTGCATGTTTATAGCTTAAAAAATAGACAAGGTTGAACGAGAATTTTTTCTTACACATGCCTTTCACTTTGATCCAATTTTTCCTTACCAACGCAAAATAAATCTTCTTCCGAGAAAAGTTGCAGAAGAGTGTCAATGATGAATGCAATTTTTGTATGACTAGTCGATGTGCTCGTATAATCCACGGCTTTAGATGCGCTGCGCTAAAAATGCCACAAAAATGCAACAAAAGTGCAACAAAAGCATGCAACAGCTATTGAAAGCGTATTATGTCACTCACAATGATCACTGATAAAAATGCCATCAATGTTGGAAGATAGTTTCTCCAACATACTCTCATGGATCGCAAAACGCCTTCTAACGTGCCTGAAAATTTAATAAGGATACTGAAGGATCAACTCATGGACTACTGGTTCCATACTGGTTCCAAAGATGCAGAAAAGGACTCAAATTATCTGCATATCAACAGAAACACTTTTCTTGGCTGTGAACGTCATGGATAAAAGACATCACAGGTGACAAAACCGATCTTTGAGGGGTTCCAGTAATTTTTCTAAAATATTTGGTCTTAATACTTTCTAGTTAGCATTTGTACCTCAACTCTGCAGACACTTAAAAAAGAACTTGAAGAGGATGACTCGAAACGAAGGATGAACTTTGTAGATAGAACATAAAAGGGTTAAATTAAAAAATACATTTCTGCTTTGCGAAATTGTGGAAGTTGCTAATTTTCTAGAGGTATCAACAGTTTGGACATTTTGAAGGTTTTAACAGCTGGTTCTTTTTGGCACGTTTTTTAAAATTAAATGCGAAAGTAAAGTTATCGGAAAAGATTAGGAAACGAATGAAAAAAATTGTTAAATTTTTTTCGTAGACCTTCACAAAAAGTGCTTTGCAATGACTTGAAAGAACTCTAGAATTACAAAATGACATATTTTGATGGCTATGTGGATTGAGATAAGATGTTTCTTATTTTGACAGCAGGCAAATTCCGGACCAGACTCTCACCATGTATGCATATTATGGACTCATTGGCGTATGGCGTATTCACGGAAGGAACTGATGATTTTGGGACATTAGTGACTTAGTGACAGGAATGAAGTCAGTCAGGTTGGTTTTTTTTATTCATCGTTATTTTACATTTTCGACAGTATGTCTCAAGACTAAATTAAATTGTGAATATTTATCGACGATGTGGCCGGCGTAAGCATTAATGGACCTGGCGAGAAAAGTTACCAAGCAGGATAAGAGAAGAGATATGGAAGCCGGAACATTCGTTCCCACGTTTGTGTCAACTGTTACTTTGAGTTTTAGCAAAGTGGTTGACAGGAAGGTCTGCTTTTCATTGAAGTTTGTTTTGGCTATAAATTCAGCGATTGATCGGTTGCATTTCCTCAACTTCTAAACGCTTGAAAGTACCTTGAACGCAGTACAATCTTTTGACTCTTACTATCCGATTTATCTGATCTTACTAAATTGGTTCTGGATAAATTTTAAGAGAGAAAACTTCTATAACCAATGATACTACATCAGGGAAAGGTATCAATAGTATATAGTAGTTCACACCTCCAAAAGGAATCACCATTTCTTTTGCCTTCGGAAAAGCTTGATTGTATCCGTTAAATAGAAACTTGATAGATTTCATGGTAACAGGCGCATGATTTGACAGAAAGCCGGCTTCAATTCACTGCATTGATTGATTAATTGATTGGCTGTCGGGGATGGTTTATTATGCCCTTGTTACAGGTTTATTATGCCCTGCTTCCGATGCGCCTAGAGCGCTTCATGCAGATCGATCTTCCTGAGAAAGTCAATGATCTGCTACGGCCTCAGGCATCCCAATTCCTCCTCGACAAGGAAGCAGCTTTCTAAACTGTCTCTTCTTCTGCGGGACAGTGCGTCGCATTGTACTAGCAGATGCACTGGTGTCTCCTTCGCAAGATTACAAAATCTGCACTCGTTATTCGCTGCCAAGCCCATCCTTTTGAGATGCCCTCCGAGTGTGCAGTGCCCCGCGAAGATCTCAGTCAGGATCCTTATCTTTCTTATATTCATTTCGACGCACGTTCGTAACTTGTTCTCGTCATAGCCGTCAAGAAACAGCCTGAAAGACCATTCGAACATTCGAAGCCCTGAAAGACCATTCCAGAGCCTGTTGCATTCTCTATCCTGTTTTCCTGTTATGGCATTCTCTATCCTATCCAGGGCCTTTAGGGCCCTGTGAATGAAATTCAATTCACTGCATCTATGGTTTCGAATTTCTTCCTCAGTAGTAAGAACGCAGGACAGATTCTGCTTTCCTAGGGGTTGCATTGATTACGATCAGGCGGATGAAGGCTTGTGATCGATAACATAAAGTCAGACTATGAACAATTGCAGGATCATTACTATGGAAGTAGAGATTTTGGTTGGAGTGCGGCGTTTGAGAAATGTGGATGGAGACACTATGACTTACTCAAAGCGACACACTCATATCAAGACTACAGAAATTGATGATTTTGGATTGTGATGGATCAAGTCAGAGCATGTCTCGGGCATGTTATTCCCACCCTTTAAGGGTGAAGCTTGTATAAGTAGAGAGGATTGGGAGACGGATCGAGATAAAGGTAACTAAAAGTTCCAAAACATATTCCTTAGGCCTAGTTTGGTTTTTGGATGTTGTGGTTCTAATTAATAGAAAGAGACGAATAGTGCGACGGATAGCGTGTAGGAAAACGAGAAGGAAGGATGGTGGATCTCGATTGAATGATAAGTCATCTTGGTTGGTTGGTAGTAATAAAAAATTTAGTTTGGAACGTGGTTTAAGCTGAGTCCACGTAACATTAGAGAAAATAGGATTCTTTGAGGAAAAACGATATTCATGCTTTCCACCTACCTTCTCGACTGAATTTTCATGTATTGTCAAGACTTTGAGAACTATGTATCCTTGAAATTGAGAATGTTGTAACGACTTTTAATGAGATGTAGGTAATGCGATGGCTTCTAACCTCAATGAAATGGCTTCTAGCCAATTTTCAAGGTTTTTGACAAAATCGAGTCTAGAGTCTCATAATAAATATTGCATTTTAGCGAGATGGTTGCTAAAGCCGAATAGAGACCTTGCTGTTTTGGCGGATTTCGCGAATTTTTTCAAGAATTTGATAGATTGATTTGTATTTTCGGTTGCTGTTAGGGTTAGCCCTCCGCTTCCCAAATGTCCTACATCTTGAATGTTATTATATTTGTCCTATATATTATAGATATTTATATATTCATACATTTGTTATAAGCAAATATTCGCTAGGGTACATATTTCCTTTGGTCCCATGTTTTTTACTCACTGAAGTTTAATATTTCTTGCCGAGGGTTTCTTTTGACGAATCTTGCCATGATTTTGGTATGGCTACCATTGTATACAACTCGGATACCGGACTTTGAACAAGGAAGATTTGAATTTCAGATTTCAGTGAATAAAGAATGGTGCTAGAGTTATTTTAGTTACTTTTATAGAAGTTTGGTTACTTTGGAAGAGTTTGTTACTTTTTTAAAATTTTTTTGAAGCCTACTGTACCAAAGGCTCTAACTGGCTCTGACTGAGATAATGCCATTACTTCCTTGGGGTTGGATTTCATTGTCTGTGGAAAGCAAGGGAAATACTGAGATTGCGAGAGGTTTCAAGTGTCTCGGGCAACACATTAATTTATCTTTGAGAACTATCGACAACTTTCCTTGTAAGGATATCTTCTGAAAACTTTAGTTGACTTTCTCTTTGAAATCTATTCATTTGAATCCTTGATTTTCGATTGGGATTCTTTCTAGGTAAACATTTATTGGGTTGAATTTTCATACTGGAGTATTGCTCTGTTCTCTATTATTCGTTGATTCCAGCTTGACAGGTTTCTGATCTTGGTGGGGAAATACTCTCGCTTCTTTGTAAGTTTTGGTTCACTGCTTTCGCATTTTTGAATGCAGATTTTCCGTTACTTACGATTTCCATAAACTAACCTCCTGTCAACTTCATTTTCTGCAGCTACATTTTCTTAAAAGTAATAACCCTTGTAGCATTATGCAATCGCTCAGATATATTTTTGGGACGACCTGAAAAGTATATCCTTGCTTCATCTATTATCAATTCAACAGTACCTTCGCTGTATTCAGAATACGTTAATTCATAAAATTGAGGCGGAAAAAGAAGGCAAAAGGAATTTCACGGAATTCCTACAATAAGATGAGTTTAAAGTTAAAAATAAGAGTTAAAAGTAAAAAAATATTTTCAATAACTTCAATACAAGAGATAGGGAGGGGTCTTTGGTTTTATAGAAGAGTTAAGAGTTGGAAAGATGAAGCAATATATATCCTCATGGAACTTCAAAGTTAATTTAATTACCCTACAACCTTTATTTAAATTTTACCTATAAAAATGTTCGATACGAGAATGCCAAGTTGTAAAGTTAGCTACCATTTATAGCAGTTTATGTTCAACCGATCATAAAATCACTCATCATATTCAATCATTTTATAACGAGAAATCCTCACCATAACCTGCACCTTTCATCTGTCCATATATCTATATAATATGATACCACGAACAATCGCTTTTAAGTCCGGCAAAATAAAGTTATCGTCCTTTCGACATCCCAACAATATGTTACGACCGTTTTCTAGTCAAAATATTGCCGACATCCCTTTAAACGGAAATCGAAATCGATGATGGTGCGGTTGAAGTGTGGAGAGAAGGTTTGACAAGAACACTCACTTGTACATATTAGTTTGATTTAACATTTTCTGCATTCTTGTCCGATTTGGAGTGGGCGTAGGTACCATAAAACTTTCCAATGATAGGATCCTGTTTTTTTAAGGATATTTAATTTTACCTCAGCTCAACTTGGTTGCTAGCGTTTATGTTGGTCCATTTCAAATCCGTCGTTGTCGTTTCTGTCAGTTCCAGCGGTAACATCACAACAGACAGAAGAACAAGAAAGAACTTGACAAAAGTTTCGGAAATTGGTGTTAGGTGGTTTACGGCCCCTTTTATTTTATACTTGTTCAAATTGTATAAGGACATTGGGGACAATTTTTATTGCTGTTGGACAACAGTTCGAAGTGTTAATGACTTTGACTGAATGTGACAGAATTTTTATTATATCTTAAATTGATGCAATCTTTTGAGTGTTTTTTTAAGGAGGATCTCATTTGTTACAAACAACTTTCAGAACATATTTAGCGTCAAATTTGGATTAAGCTTGATCAAAACATTAAAAATAACGAGGTATTGGACCAATATTTAACATCGTTTCCATTCCTCCAGTTAAATATATAATATCAAAACCTTGAAATATATCGTAAAAGACATACTGTCATGGGTAAGTTGGCAAAAATTCCCTTTTTTCGATCTTAGAGTGAAGAAGTTAACATCTGTGTAGGTGCGAGTTTAAGTTTAAAAGTCCCTCTTGTTTTTGTCCGAAATTTTGGTATAATATTATATAAACAATATAAAAGAGAGCAAAAAAAAATCTAATGGAACCTCAATCACTTAAGCAAACTCCTGTCTTCGCATCAAGAAGTGGGTAGGTAAGATTCCTATGTTTGCATCTCCCGTACATACAGTACATACTCCCGTACATATTGGGATAGAGACGGCTGTCGAAGCTCAAAAAACCACAAACATAACAAAGAATTTTCTCGTAGCAGCTCATTAAAGAACATCATGTCAACAAACACTCAGTAAACTAACAGATAAATGTAATAGTTCTCTTGTTGCAGGACCTTTGTTGGGAGGCTGTAAAAACACTAAACAATAATTAAAGGCTGTTTGAAAATGCAGCACAAAGTTAAAAACTGCAGAAATTTAGAGCTCTTATTATCCTTACGATCGGACCTGGATAGTTTAGTCAAACTTTTACGAGCCTCCAGTTATGAAAACAATTCTTTAGTTGTTGTATTAACACCCTCGTCAAAACGAATTAAGATACTAATTCTTGGAAATTTTCTAGCTCTTTGGGTAAGGATGTAAGGAATATTTTCGAAATCTCTCTTGAGTCTTTGTTTCGTTCATTATAGCTAAAATTCGAAGTAAAAAGTGCTGACTGTGCTGACTGAGCCATTGATAGATTTAATATTTTATGCTGTTTAATGATGTAATTTCATTGAAAACGAAAAGATGAACAACGATACCCACGGATAGAGTTGAAATCGAAAAAATTGTCATGTCAGGGATCTGCAGGAAGCTATGCACTCAATGGAGTTAAAGTTGATAAATCTCACATAATGTATGTTTTGGACTTTTTTTAAGCCTGGATACGTTGTAGTAAGCCTTTTCAAAGAAGTCCTTCTATTTTTTTTTCTATTTCACTTCCCTCCACTGACTTTTTCATGCATGTTTGCTCACATTGATGAGCACTATACCAAAAAATAAAAATAAAAATCAGCCAAAGGAACATAATCTTTTAACATTCTCATTTTTAATTAAAAGCATCTTAAAGATTGTAATTTAAAAAAAATTCCTATACTAAATTCACACGCAATTAGCTTTGGCGTAAAAATCTCCAACAAAATGGATTCGAATTAATAATAGGCTTGATTTTATGACTAGACTTTATAGCAAAGGAAACATTAAAATCGAAGCTGGGAATTTAATTAAGCACGAAAAGATTATAAAAGTACCGTTTATTATAACCCCAACAGAATAATTAATATTTTTACTAGGAAATAAAGCAACTTCCTGACGCTCCCTCTGACGTTTGCATACTCCTCCATAGACAACTGTGGATGCAAATACAGGACATACTATAGCGCTAGCAAGGCACAATTACAATTCACTTTACCATTAAATTTTCTTGCGAAGTGTAGACTAAACGGACCTGTAGACTTCCATCTTATAAAGATATGAATCACAAGACTGAATGTGAGATGGATAAAGTCATTGAGACAATGCAAGGACGTTTTTGGTGTGATAGATAAAATTTTCAAACTGATGGTGGCTGCCATGAGTAGTAAATACATCCTCGTACATGTATCAGCACGCGTATATCAAAGAAATCTCCATTTGAGTTTCTAAGTATCGTCAGTGACAACAATAACGACAAGGTCCTTTTAAAGTCGGTGAGTAACGTATCGTAACGTAACGACAGAAACGACAACAGTGAACGGCGTTGACTTTTATCGTTTTATATGTTCGAAAAGGTACTTGTGACGGATCATAAACTTCAGGATTTCATAAAATGTCTTTTAAACTTTTGTTAAAATAATGGGAATGTGAGTGCGACATAATCTTACTCGTTGGTTCCTGGTTTTAAATATCTGACGCGCTTCTTATTGTAATAAAAATTTCTTCTAAACGATGGACAGAAGAAGACTGGCTTATTGTTGCTTTTTGCAAAGTGACAGCATTATTTCTTCGAGATAACTTTTAGAGTTTATGTAAAGATGCTGAAAATGATATGTTTTATGGTATTTGTTTCTACGAGAAATTGTTCAAAGTGAAGCCTTTTTGAACGCCTACCAGGCTAATAATTGTCTAATCGGACAGACATCTGAAAAGTTAGCGTTCCTGATTTGAACGCATTTGGGTTTCAGTTTTTTATGAAGATGAAAACACGGCCATTCTCTCACATCCACAGGTATGACCCAATCTATGCCTCCAATTAAATTCTTGGTTTTCGTACTTGGCCCTCAACACCCTCAATAATTTTACTTGAAGCTTTCTACTCTCTTCTCTTCAACGGCAGGACCCTGAAAAGCCATGCTTTTGACACACCAAATTGTATATGTCCAATCTCAGAATGGTAGACAGACTATCAACTTTCCAGACCAGCGAGACCAATGTCGTATACTTGCAAGGGGTTGGACCGGAGAGAAAAACGGTTGTCCATGAACATGAAATTCGTCGCAGTCCATTGAACTACCTATTGGACACAGGGAAGGGTGTACCAGTGGATCATTGCCAGATTATTAGCTGACCGTGGTACTGATCACAGTCTCTTACTTATTTCTCAATATTTCTGGTCCATCGCATAGGATTCAAAACATACCATTCAGGTACTTCTGTAATGTTTTCTACGCCATCCCAACATCTTTCATGAGCACTACTTTTGAAAATTCAAATTTGCCAAGGATGCTTATCATCAATCAACGCCCAGCAAAATTACAGAAGGATTTTTACCTGTGCTGGGTTTCTGGGAAATTTGAAGTACTTATTATTTTTTATTGAATTCTTCGTTTTAATGATTTTTTCTTTTGTCATCATTTGTCTTTTGTCATTTATGAAATCCAAATGTACTAAAAAATTAATTTAGCTTTAACTTTAACTTTTCAGATCGATGGTTTGTTTTTGAATGAATCTCTCTGACATATGTTGGCTCATTTTGTTGGACCAGAACGAATAAAATATGAAAATCAATATGAAACTCACGATGTCATACCGCATCAATATGCACAAATAATTTACAATTATTATCCTTTTTGCGAGATTTATATATGTTTTAATACAAACTTGGATGATTTTATTGCAATTCAATTCAATAAAAATTGTTAGGACAAGCATAATCCGCCATTTTTTTTGTAGATAACAGCAACTTTCAGTCATGAACATTGAAATAGCGAAATAGCGTTTTGACCACGAAAACATTAAATTCGAACAAAATTCTTGGAGGCTTGGAACGCCATCTCGTATTTCAATGCCATATTACATTTGCTGTCAAAACACCATTGCGGTACTCCGTTTGCATTTGTATGTCTACAAGGAACCAGTCCATTTTGTGAAGTTAGTTTTATCTTGGTCATTAAAATAGAGACAGCTCAAATTAGTGAATATTAGTGGATTAAATAAATAATTTCAAATTAAAATTCTCTGCATTGGTGCGCGTTTCCGAAATAGAATTTTATTAATTTTGACATATTGAGTTGTCTTAACATACAATAAGCTATTCAGTTGTCGATAAAGACATGTCGAGGGAAACATTGCACCCTAGAAGAGATGGCTGTAATTTTAACTTTATGTAATGAGGGGAAAGTAACTTCGGGGAGTTACTACAATAGTCAAACTTTCGGAGAAGTTTCTTCAACATACCTTTAAAATACCAACGATTCAAACACGGCTGGGTTAACCAAGAAAACCAACTGCTCATGAAGATAGGAAAACACTGCCTACTTCGAAATGTGATCCTTTCAAATCGTCAAAAGATATTAAATTAGAATGAGGATTATATGTTTCTTCAAGAACTTTTTCGTAGAAGGCTTGCAAAGAGGGATTTGTATGGCAGAGTTGCAAGAAGAGTGAAATTTTTAACGAAACGACGCATTAAACAACGAGTAAAGTCTGCTAAAGACCATAAAAATTTTATCGGATGAATAGAAATCTCCAGAAGTGGAGAAAGGAGAAATATATTGTGGACTGATAAAAAGAAAATATCTTTGTTTGAAAATGATGGCAGACTAACCGTCCGAAGATAATCAATGCAACAGTCCAGGACACAAAACACAAAAAATTAGTGAAGCATGGAGGAGGAATATTTAGTTATGGGGACCCTTTTTCCTTCGTACGAGATTCACTTGATAGACAGCAATATGGATAAAATTCAGTATATCAATATTTTAAGGAATACAATGCTGCCTTTCATACAGATAATCATATTCGTCTTCAATGGGTATTGCAACAAAATGATGAACCTAAACACACATCCAAACCCGCGAAAAAGGTAAAGAGTTGACCGTTAGAAGACCATTGGCTGTCGTAATGGTCCGAATGGAACCCGATGGAACGTCTTTTTAGGGTCTGAAAAAGACTTTAGGGTGCATGTATTTATTGAGTGTAAATATAACAGAGTTATGGGAAAGTAATTCAAAGAGAATGGTCTAGCATTCATCCTGAGCGATGCCACCAAATAATGGGCTCAATGCCAAATAAATGCGTGCATGTATTCAGAAATATTCTTCACTATTCGTCATTTTTAATTTTATTGCTTTTTCAAGTGAGCTTAGTATAAGGAATTTAATATGTATATATAGCGTTTAGGTAGAATTATCCATGTCTTACTTTCCTGGCAGCTAGCAGCTGTCATATCTTTTTCTAATTCTTGGAACGAACCACATGAACCACAAAGTTATTGGCTAATAATCATTTTATCAGACTTTGGTAAAGTTAGTTCTCAAAAGACTAACAGGCTTTGTGGCAAATACGAAATACTTCCCAACTTTCAGTATGGTTTCAGGCAAGGATATTCAACAGAGATAACCAAATTTATCCCGCTTTTAAGAGCATTAAGACTGCTATGATTCGACAGCAGCCAGTTGGAAGGGTGCGCATTTATGCGGAGAAAGCTATTTCATCTCCAAGAGCACAAAGGTCTAACATAGTTACTGATATCTTTAAGGTGACGGTTCGAGATAGTATATCAACAGCAAGAGGCGTCGCTACCGGCATACCTAAAGGCTCCTGTTTGTGCCCCACACTATTAAATATCTTTTCGTCCGATCTCCCGCTTAGCGGACAGTGTCAAATAGCTGACTTAGCTGACGATACCTACTTTTATACTTCGGGGACAGACTCAAGAACCATAAAAATCAACTTAGAAAAAATGCTTGCAAAAATATATTCGTGTTATTATAGGTGCAAAATAAGCATTAAAGTTGGCAAAACTAAGGCAACGTATTTCAGTTCGAAACGTAAACGTTCTGTGCTACTTAACCGACCGATTGAATTTTAATGGACAAACCATACCATAGTCTGAAAATTTGCGATTCCATAGGCTAATCTTGCCCAAAAACTCATGCTCAAAAATCACATAGAACAAATAAGCAGTAAGGCTTCCAATTCCGTATTACATCCATACCCATTACTCATCGGAAGGCCCAATGAAGCCTCAGCCTTGAATATTATACGCAGTGCCTACTTGGAGCTACTGTCCTAAATGTTTTAGTGCTTAAAGCTTCAAGTCACTATAAATCACTACTTGCAAATGGCACGAAATAAACCTTTTTGTCTCAGAACTTTTTTGTTTCACATGTCGTTTGCCTAAACCTTATTTTGTGTTTCGTGAATATCAAGTTTCCGTCTAATTTCGAAACTCCAAAAATCTTCTCAATTCAAATTTCTTCCATCGTGAGAAGCATTTTCCCAAATCAGAATTAAACTAAAAAATGAATTTCAACATTTTTATGAGTCCCCTTATCACACTAATCTATTCAAAGTTATGGGTCAGCTGGGTCGATGGATAAGAGATATGACAAACTTACCTTTCAAGACGAAATATAAGCTCATCCTAAAGAAAGAATTCTCGTCAGGTCTTAGAGTCTGGAAAAAGTTCTTTCATAGTGAATATGTAGAACGAATATAGACCTACAGTTTGACTTGAGGCTACGATCATATTAAGGGTTCGGTTGGAAGTTTCTTACGCTAGACTATTTGGAGAGTGTCTTGTCTTGAAGTGCGAGTTTCTGATCTGTTCTCACCATTTGATACCTTACAGTTGTTTTATTTTACTCATTGAGATTATGTGGACTGGAACATTATTATGTTTGTCGCGAAAATTTCTTAAAACAATACCAGGAGGAATAGCATGTATTACCATTTCTTATGACAGGGCTTGCTGCAAATGTCATGCATAGCGCACGTCGAAGACAAAGGGTACACCAGAATAGAGGGTCAGCGTGTAGCTTGAAACCCTAAGACCATGTTGGTATTACAGGGTGTTGGGGTTCATTCAAAATCCAAAAAACATTGTGAACCTGGAATTCAATGATGAAGAAGTAAGCGTATATCAACATCGAAACAGTGCTCATAGAAAGAAAGAATCATGTGTGAAAGAATCATTGTTAAATATCGAACAACACCAAAGTAGCACATCAATTTTCAAAAATTTTCAAAAATTCTCATGTGGTCTGCGTCAAAAATACCAACGCTTGTATCATAGCAATCTTGATTATTGAAGCCTTGCACATAAAGGCAAGATGCATTAAGTTAAGACGAAAATAGGACTATTTAAAAACGAGCAGATACCAAATTTTGAAACAGGTGCTGGACAAACGATTTTTGATGGTGTGACATAATAATCAGTGAACATTGTTCACTGGCAAATCAAAAGGAAATTTGTTCGTAAAATAAGTCAGAACTGTTCGGTAATTATAAAAACAAATGAAAACATTCTTCGAACACATCGAAGGACTTGAAGCAATATCCAGATTCGGATGGTTAGTCAGCACGAGACATGTATGAAACCAAAGGGCTAGCAAGGAAGGAGAGTGGGGATGTAACTTGCAGCTCCTTAAGCAAGTAAAACTTTTCGTTACCATAGGAAAAATGGTAATTTGTTTTCAACGATATAATTGAATCAAATGACAATGTTTTGAATGAAAATATTTTCAAAATCATGTTATTCACATTCAAAAAATATTAGAATTTTTTTCAAAAACCCTGATGCCACAGCAAACACTGAAGCCAATTTATTAACTACTTTAAGTCTTATGATGTTCGCTTAAAGGAACATGTCTATTCGTATCGACTTAAAAGTCCTAAGAACTAAACCAGCACCAGGAAAGGATACGCTACTCTGCAATCATTGACAGCGTGCTTGTAGCGTGAAGTATTTAGACAGGGATTGGGTTGACCGAAGTGATTCGCTGTCTGGTAACACAACTTAGATTCTGGCACACATTTCGACAATGACAAGTTGGGCTATGCTCTGATTGGTGTTTAGTTATTCTAAACCACTCCTCTTTCCTGGAAAATGCCTTGCCACAGGGAATGATTGGATAATGTCTACTATTCATTTACGTAAGACATTGGCGTGCAGACGATCCAATCTACTAAATCAACCCTCATGTTTACTTGGGATCATCCTGGAGCTTACTTGATCACGGTGGAGACTCTTTGGTTGGAAGCTGCATTGGTTCAATCCTATCAGGATGTAAGGGAACCGGTTTTCTCGAAAAAAAAGTAACCAAATTGCAGTGGGGTTAAATGATGCAGAAATTAGTTCATTAATGAAAGGATCTCTTATGCCTCAGCTGATCAAGACCGATACTGATTGACTAAGAATTAACTATGAAATTACTAATTGCGTTCAGTGATGTTGCTTGTCTATTATGGAGATTGCAACTCTTTTTACATTATTCCACAACTTTTTCCGGGCCTTTGCTGTTATTTTAAGGAATTATGTCGGGGATTCTTCTTCAGATTTGGTGCAGGAAAACGCATAGTGACTCGCTTTACAGACATTCAAATGGGGGTCAGGATGCTCTCTGTTCCTTTTATCAGTATTGATTTGAAACTGACTTATGTACGCATTGTAGTACATTTTCACAGCGATTTGAATCAGGCATTCGGGTTACTTGGCTTGGTATCCTTGACGTTAATTTGTTTCTGTTAGGTGACTTCTTTGGGATTTTCAGTCATTGTTGCTAAGCAAATCAAATAATAAATACTTAAACCTTGTCAAATATCTCTTTTCATTCAATATTTCAAGTATTGAATGCTTCAAGTGGTAGAAAAAGGATATTATTATGTTAATATTTCTAAAGAATATACATACGCTACGATTTTCTCTCTTTAGACAACCTTTATCTGTCGGGCTTTAATGAATTATAATTTATAACTACTGATGTATGAAAATGACTTGAACAGAATCAATCAGCTTTCAAAAGGAATCACTTAATATCCACTTGGCATTCAACCAAACTTTAATCCTGTTTATCACTACTTTCGATATAAAGTCCTTACTGCTATAATAACTACGCGCTAACGAGTTAAAAGATCGCATCATGGGAATGGCCACCTGAGGTATTTTCGAAATAAATTACGTTTCAGTTTTTCGCGCGAACAAGTATGCGCACTTCAAATCCTTTCAATAAAATAATATGAATGCGGCTTCGCTTTTGATCTGACTCTGTGTGATAGCGCCGTATTTGTTCCTTGAATTCAAATACGAAAGTCGTTCTATATTTCTGAACACGGAATCGTATGAAGTATTATCGTTTGTGTTTTTTATCATTGAGATCGCAGGAAATTAGTTATTATATATATTTAATTAAGTAAAGGAGCGAGAATATAAAGTATAAAATTTAATAAACTTCATTTCGATTAAACATGTCAGGGGCTCAAGTCTCTAAACATGTTGAAATAAAATTAATTCTAATTTCTAACACTGCCCGATTCAATTCAGCCCTAGTGCGAACATTCCATTCGAAAAGTCAAAATCATATTATCGTTGCCTGTTACCCTTTAATAAGTGAAAAACCCCATCAAGCTCCTTTTTAATTCCTATTTCGGAGCTCTCTTTTGCAAAGCACCCAGTTTTCAGGAAGAGAGAGAGAAAAAAAAAAAACTTTTATTTCTGCAGTTTGCCACTTTCTCCAAATCTCCGCACTGGTCTCCCTTCGTGCGCTTTTTAATATTCACCAATGTTCCCGGCGAGTGTATACACAACTGCTAGAAATGAATTTTTAGGATATTAGGTAGTTCCTGCTACGCGAGAGGTTGCAGGACCCTGGAGCGCGTGATGGAGATAAGCGATAGAGTGGAGCGGCGGGACCGTGGAAGTAATGATGTTGGCGGTAGAAAAGGCGAAAATTGGAAAAGTATGAAGTAATGAAATGAAAACAATTTCGGTTTACTCATGAAAAGTTATTCAATTAAAATCTGTAACCGGAAGGCAGCCGGCGCTACTCATCATTGCAGGTGAGCGCCGAACTACCCTTCGATTTGGCGCCGATAGTCAAAGGGCGCGTTGTTTGACGTTCGTCTTGTGGAAATCAGAATACATTGCTAGTCAACTTAATAATGTTGATTTCGAATTTTAATAATTCTGAAACTCATTTTTAATAAATTCCCGGCCGTGTCAGAAGGTAAGTCGTGAATGTTGCTGGGTGGAAGAGGCGAAACTTTGGAGTTTACCTGATCTTTGTTGCCGAACTTATTGTGTTGCTTTCGCGCAATCTAAATATTTTCCAGCAAACTTTTGTGAAAAATTAAGCATTTTTCGCTCAGATGATTTCAGATTAATTATCCCAAATTAGGAAGTCTTTTTGTTTGTGGAGCATGCAAGCAGTAAAAACATTTTTCTCTTGCAAAATTTGAATGTTACTCGACTTTATTTCACAAAATAATCCACCAACAAGCAAAATGCCAATGAATGAAAAGTAAATACAGGAGCAGCCATGAGCAGGCAATCGTTTGCCTACTGACCACCTACCATCCAAAGTTTACCGAACCACATAATACATTAGGGTTGTAGCTGAGGTTTTGCAAAATATTGCCGTTCTAGCCCAGCACGAAACCGAGCCTTAATTGACCCCAAACAGAGCGTGGTTAAGAAATATTGGGAAAATCAAATGGCTAAGGATGCAATTCATCCCCATCCATCATCGGCCACAAATTTTTAGGTCAAATGAAGGCGGCTAGGGAGGACATAATTAATTTTTTCTCGGTGGTTTCCCTTTCCTTCCGTTGTATGTGAAAGTATCCGTAATCAGGGCTTTGTAATGAAATCTTATTTGTTGCCTGGTGCACGACACACGCTTTTCATATGAAGAAAATGCTCATGAATAAATGGAATTGTTTATAAGAGACGGCGGATCCACCGAGAATTTGCACTCTGCCGTATTTCTTGTATTAATCTGTTGAATCTGAATCTGTTGTTGTTAGTTTTCTCGAAACGGCAGAAATCCGCACGGCTGTTTCCATCATGTGTCGTTGTTTCAGCACATGTTCATAGTATCCCAGCTAATTACAAAAATATTGACAGAATAATTTTTTCAAGCTTCGTGGTTCTGCTTGTGTCCTGGCCGCCTCGACAGCTTCACCCTTAAAACAAATCCATCTATTTGAAGCTCACATCACATTCAAGTTCCGTTTTCATGCATATTATACGTGCACATGTGTATGCACATTTGCAAACGTGTCCTTCTTCCTTCGTCGACACTGTCCAGCTTCTGGCAAAGAGTGCTCGCATCTAATGATTTATTCATGAGCAGATGCAAAGTTTGTTGGCGCTATAGAACGGACGTTTCATTCGATAATAGTGTTAAGGATACCAGCAAGCAGAGGATACGAGGGGCAGTGGCAATTTGTCTTAACAACATAGTGAGAAATTTTCTGACTTTAGAGCCACAATGCCCTCCATCATAATCGATTCAATAAAAGATCAGCTGCAAACTGAAACCAAGACTGGGGGTATAGGATGATGGAACTTAAAAATTACTTTGAGAGTTATATAATTGTAAATTCGATTGTAAAATTGCTGCAGGAGTGACGTTAGCTTGATAATGTATGCATGACTAAACCATACATAAAATTGGAAAAATAAATATAATTTCATTGTACATATTGATATCTGCGAGAGATTTAAGGTAATTCCAAAGGGTTGAATTCGGAAGGTTTGAAAAAGAAAATATTTTCGGGTAGGCTATAGGTCCTAGTAGCGTGGAGGAAATCTTTGAATTGTGACGCGGAATTTTAGGCGCACTGTACAATGTGCAAAGTACAGGACAGAAGACACGTAGTTCCCTTCCTTTCATTTGGCTAATTGAAGTTATAATGAGAGACAATCACACAAAATAGCATCCTCTCTGCGCAGACTTACCCACCGAAAACCATTGGCCGATGAGTCTAGGCTGGATACGTACAATTATTTGCAGGCTAGTACACTCACGAGCCCAACAATTATAGATCCTACATTGCTGGAGAACTCTTTCTTACCTGTGCACCCACAATAATGAGTCAATTATACTTTTAGCGGTCGATCACGGAACTGTACTATGCAGGATCTAGAGTGAAGAACCGGAGGGCGTCAAGCTCATGTTTAGTCACAAGGATATTTCCATTACGGTGGATAATGACTGCCCAGATAGATATTATTAATAAGGAAGCAAGTAATAGAAGCACCGTGCTGGTATACATGTTGAAGAAAACCTTCAGGCAGTCCCCCGTGACACTGTGTGAAACCGTGGAGCTGGTTTCCGAATAAGGTGTGAACCATTTCCGAAACCGAAAACTGATGCCATTTCGCGCAGAAACGAAAATCGTGAAACGCTGGAACGTGGCAGATTGTGGTAGATTTTGTTATACGTTATCATATACACACTTAGCGGAAAAAGTCTTCGTACACTGCCGATTTAGTTTTTTAGAAGGGGGACTAAGTTGAAACAATTATTAAATAATTGTTAGGTACATACATGCTACACTTTCTAAGGATCACTTCTATGAATTTTTTTTTCCGTTTGGCCTTCAAACAGCTGGGATTGGTAGAGTTTTGTCGTATTAAGGGATAAACGGAAAAAGAAAAGGAAAAGACAGAATAACTCGATGTTCACTTATGTTTAAAAGGGGATTCCCCCGAATATTCTAGTTTAGTTTTAGAGACTAGGTAATCCTTTTCTCAATGTTTGATTGTTTGCAGATCCGCTGACTACTTTTAAACAACTGTGAAATAGTTTATTAATTATTAAAGATAAGAGAAATGAAGTTAAGGTGAGTGAGAGAAAAATCATTGTGATGTTGTGGAAAAATGAAACAGTTACAGGAAAAAAGGGAAAATAGTGCGAAGAACATATTTTTCCGTCCAAACTGCAATTCATAATTGTAAATCGACAGAAGTTTAAATATCTGGATTTGGAGGCCCGCCAAAACTATTATCGAGAGAACAACGCAGGCTAGTCCATCTGATAAAAGCAAATCCTGCACTTACGGGACATAATATAGCAGTTAAGGATAAGTATAAATATAATCAGGAAATTTGTGCCGTTGCGCTATTGCGCGTAGAAAACATTTTGTCTCAATTATCAATCGCATAAGGCAAGTTGCTTTCGCAAAAAAACATCTCCGTAAGCCTTCTTAGTTCTGGAAAAGACAGGCAAGTAAGGAAAATTCTGTATATTTGGTATCAAAAATAGGTAGATTGTATGGAAAAATAAGGGAAACGCATTCGAAAAAATTAATATAGAGCCTAGACAAAGCTGTCGTCCTTGATCAATCACTGCGTAGGTTGAAGGTGAATATGGGTGGGCTTAGAAAACAAACTACCCCTGATTAATGTCAACAATGAACTCAATACTTCTGGCTAGTGGTTTGAAAGTCAGAAATTTTCTATGTGGATGGTAGTCCTGCAACGTAGAAGAGATCTAAATATGATTCCATAGAATAAATAAAACGCACTCTAGAAGCAGATTGATTGAGGTCGTCAGATATTAATACAAGCTAATAAAAATACAAGTGATACAAGATATTACGTTGGGCGGACTTCATTTTTAAGAATAGTGGGTGCGACTCCTGAGTGTGTTTTGGAAAAGCTAAACACTGTATTTTAACTGAAAAAAGTAACACAGGAGCTGTGGGGCAAAAGGAGACAAGCATTTTTTGAAGTGAATGCAGCATTGTACCCTCGCTGGTTTCTGCTTTGAAGCTGTCTTATTAAGTAATAGGTGTATAAATATGAAATGAGGATTTTTTCTGCTTGAAATATGCATTTATTTGAATAACAGAACGATTGAATTCATTAATCAAAGTATTGGCCATCGTTAGCTACCACTTTTTCCCATCTTTCTGTCAATTGATAGATTCCGTTTCAGTACCACTTCTCATTTTTTGAGGCTAACCACTCATCAAGCCAATTTTTAACTTACGAAGGGAAGTGCTGTTCCGAAAGGCCGTGTTACATCGATAGGAACAAGTAGTAGTCAGAAGGAGCCAAGTCTGGTGAATACGGCGGGTGGGGCAGAACTTCCCAATTAATGTTTCCCAAGGAGTTCTGGACAGGTATTGCAACAAGCGGCCGAGCATTGTCATGTTGAAAAATGACTTTATCATGTCTTCGGTGAAATTCTGGTCGTTTTTGCTTAAGTGCGCGGTTCAATTTGATCAGTTGTTGTCGGTAACGTTTGCCAGTAATAGTCTCACCATTTTTCAGCAGTTCGTAATACAAAGTTCCCTTACTATCCCAACAAATACACAGCAAAGTCTTCTTTCCATGAATATTTTGGGCTGGTTGTGATGTTGATGGCTGGCCTGGGTCTACCCATAATTTTTTCCGCTTCGGATTGTCGAAATAAATCCACTTTTCATCGCCAGTAACAATCCGATGCAAAAACCTTTTCTTTTCTGTCGGGAAAGAAACATTTCACAAATGGTTTTTCGCCTTTCGATGTTTCTTTCTTTCAATTGATACGACACCCATTTTCCAGCTTTTTGGATCTTTCTATGGCTTTTAAACGTTGTGAAATGGCTTCTGCCAACTGTTTTCCAGTTTGTGTGTTGTCTTCATCCAATAATGTTTGCAAATCTGTATCTTCGAATTTTTTTGGTGGTTTTCCACGGTCTTTGTTGCTGACATCGAAATCGCCACTTTTAAATCATTTAAACCATCACTAACAAGTGTCTTGGCTTGGGGCATGTTCACCATATGCTTCCACTAACAATCGATAAGTTTCTGCTGCCGTTTTCTTCAAATGAAAGAAGGTTATTAGATTCCCCGCAAAATCTTTTTTTCTGGCACGTAATTCAACATTTTTGAAGCGAAAAAAAACAATGTTGTTTGTACAATCAAAACATATGACATACTGGAATTTGTTGACAGATGTTTAACCTTCAAAATGCCATATTAGTTATCCCCGACACAAACCATATGTAATGGTTATGCCATCTGTTAGTAAAATCCGCGTTTCATATTTATACACCTAATAGTTATCGCCTCATGGGAGTTATTTGTCCCTACCAGACAATTATAACCGAATACCTCATATGAAACACTGATGTAGGCCTCATATACTTGATATCAGTTAATACTAGAAGGTTAATACACTTTGGACGGAGAACGAAAAAACAAAGTCAAAAATGCTTTGCTTATAAGGACAACATTCGCGCTGCTTTGAGGGACACACTGACAAATAGTGCCTCTGGTTTTCATTGACATGCGTGCCTTCGTACCTTTCGCATACTCTTCGCAAACTTTGTTCTCCTTGTTCGGGCCCCCAGATCAAAATTCGTTGAAAGGATGAATCTCTCCAGTGTATTGAAAATCTAAAGACAGAGATCGGTTATTGGGTTTCACATTCAGCTTAAGATTTTCTTGCAAGAATAAAGAGAAATTATTCGTCTTCTATATTCTTTTTTTGGAATTGCGTTTTTATCGGAAAAAAAACTTCCCGGAAAAAAGCGATATTAAAATCACGAAACTATGCTCGCAAAACTATTAAAAGCGCAGTAACTTAAGTCTATTAAAAGCGCAGTAACTTAAGTGTTTACTGCAAACAAAATTCAAACTGATATACTAACACTGTCTTTGATAAGTTATTTCTCCGGGTTACAAAGAAATGAGTCAAAGTTAAATATGATATCTATCAAATTATTTTCTTGCACGGGTTTTACTTTCTGAAGGAGTGAGCTGTCAAATTTTTCGAGTCCCAAGTGTCAAACTAAGTGTCAAACAAATAGTAGCCCCCTTGATAGGATTTACTCAAAACTGTGGAAAATCGAAATATGAAACGGAGAAATGACAAGCTGATAATTATTTGTAACGACCCAACGTGAAGGGCGTTTTTTAAAGTAGTCGAAATAGCAGCGAATGTTGTTGCTGTCATTTTCGAGAAAAAGGGGATTTCAACCTTTTTGTTATTTTTGAACACCTTAGATGAAAAACCTTACCGAACAGCCTATGAGGATACACGAACGGAGGACGGAACCCCGCACTGCAAAAACCTAGGCTGTTACTCGAAAGGTCGAAAGGAGGGAATGCATGCTTTGGATCATAAAGCGGCTGCCGACGAATTGCTTTATGGAGCTGGAACAAGGGATTTCAGGAAGAGCATAGTAAAAAACTAGCTTTTGTAAGCTAAGAAAAACATTTTTTCTCTCTATTTTATTCATTGATCAAACACTAGTCGCGTTTTTATCAGTAGTTTTCTAAACGTTTTCTAAAGTTTTCACTGTCATCAACATGCTGTATTACATACGGTTTTCTGAAGAAAGATTTTTTTCAATTGAGTAAGTTTCAATTTCACAATCTTTTAATTATATTTAATTTTTTTTTAGTTTCAATCAATTAGTTTAATTAAAAGTTATTTTTTGGTGAAAATCATGAATTTTTGAACGTGTATTCCCCAAAAATTAAAAATTAATCTTCTATTTATTCCCTGTTTCAATTCAAGATAAACTTTAATACCAAGGAAATCTCTTGGGTTTTAAAATTTCAATCGGCTTGGGTTGTCCTAAATCATGAGTTAGCCTGACTACCGTCTAATAACTTCGTTTTGTTGACTCGTTTTTCACACCGACCGCACGCTGAATATTCAATTTTTTCTTATGAAAATGTAGCAGGATATTCTTAGAATATTGCTTAACAATGTTTAAAAATTTTGAAAATATTAATTAGTATAGAACTCTGTAAGATAAACACAAAAATTGACTTTTTGGGACCTCAGACCCTTGTCCTCTCTTAAATGTATTATTGAATCGCTTAGCAAAGGTTTAAATTTGAGAAATGCAGAAAACACATCTGTGTTCGCTGAAGTAATTAAATATTTCATTTTTTTCAAAATTTCAAATATTTGGAATATTCTTTCGAATGCTAAATATAAATATATATGATATAAGTGAAACTACAAAATATATAAATATGAAAATATATTAAAATAAAATTACAAAAAAATTAAATTAATAAGAATTTCTTATTATTATTATTGTACTGGGGTCCACTTGCTGGAAATTAGCATAGGTCAGAAATCGGCCCTTAGCTCCCTATGTGTAGTACTTTTATTTACAGATGGTCCATCCTGTCGTCTTACAGAAGCCAAGGAGTTCCCCCAGTTCAGTGGCCGCCAAGTGTTCCAATTCTGTTGCGCCAGTGCACCTCAGCGAAATAAAGCGTTTGCTGGCCAGACTCGGGCAATCTAGGAGGAAGTGTTCAGTACTTTATTCCTCCTCGCCGACAGCTCGGCAGGTGACATCCGTTTGGATTCCTATTCGGTTAGCGTGTTGACTTAGAAGATTATGGCCCGTTACTATAAGACTGCCACCGTTCTAACGCCCTTTCGGTATTTCCTAGGAGTTGTTATGTCCTCATTTGATTAGAGTGAAGCCAAAGAGCTCAGCTTATCCTGCAGTCGTTTCTGTCATTCCAAGCCGTATCTGTCTCATTCCACAGGGTTTCGTCTTGTTTCCTTTTTACCGTTGCTAGTGGCACTTTAATTGTGTCTATTCTAGTGGCATTTTGATCGGCTGATTCAGCTCTCGCTAGCTCACCCGCTCTTTCGTTTCCCTCTACACCGCTGACTGACATGGGTCCCTGGACAACCCATGTCAGTTTTACATTTACTCGGGTTTTTGCGGTTTTAAGAGCGTGCCTAGAATCCTGCACCAGTTGTGAAACTACGCGGTTAGAGGCACGCGCCTGCAGTGCCGACTTACTGTCCGAGAGTATTTGTATTCTTCCATTAAATTTATTTGTTGCCGCTTCCATAGCCGCTTCCATAGTCGCTTTTATTGCAAACACTTCCAACTGGAAAACTGTGGTGTGGCTCTCCAGATTATAACTTCGGTTGAGTTGCGGGTGATCTGGGAAAAAGACTCCGGCGCCGCTTCCCTCATCCGTTTTGGAACCATCGGTGTAGATCATAATCTCAGTTCCAGATGTGAAATCCTGCACCGGTTTCCACGCTTCTCTGGTCGGAATGCTTAACTATTAAGAATCGCTTAACTATATCCTTTTTTTTAAATAATTTTCATAAAAAATGTTCCTATGTAATCAATCAACTGACCTGTGAAATTTGCCAGGAATATGTGCTGGATTTTGTGTTTTTGTTGCCACAGTCAAAATTAATATCCTTTGTAACTTCATTTTTGGTAGTTGTTGAAGGCGGTTGAGCAACAGCGAGTAGGTTTTGACAAACTAAGGAAGGAATCAAAAATTATTGGTTTATTGTCATTGTTATAAAGATAATCGAAACTAACAAAAACTTATTGATTGATCATAATTTCTATGTACAACAAAGTTAAAAACTCAAAATATATATTTCAAGCTTTGTAAAAATCGAACAGATAAAAATGAATAAAACAGGATAAGAAAAAATAGAGGATAAGCCGATTGAGAGTCACGACTAACAGCACATGTAAATACTGTCTTGTTATGTTATAGAATGTATCTTATTTGACGCTGTGGTACTGATCTCCTCTTTTTTCTTCGATTGCAACCTGGTTCGATAAGGTTAATAATATAGAACATCCACGGAGTACGTACCCCAAGATGACATGCCATCGAGATAAACCAACCTCATCTAGAAACACATAGTGAAAATTGAAAGATTAGTGTTGACAAATCAAAACAAAAGGAATTGTGGTCACGAAGATTTGATAAAGCAACATTCAAAGAGCTCTTGCCAATAGACAGCGTCAGAAAAAGGTCTTTACCCAAGGATGCATAGAATGCAAGCCGAAGAATCATCAAAGAACCGAATTGCCGTTTCAAAGGACAATTCAAAGGACGATTCCATAAATACCTAAGTCAAACTCCTGCACCTTGAAATTTCAGGCTAGTCATGTTCATCTAATCAGCTTGAATTGGGCCTCCGCATTCCAGCAGATAGCGAGGAAAGACTCGTTCAGCTGTAGGGTGAGGGGTGTAGGCATTACGGTGAAATTCATCTTCCTGAGGACTGCGCAAACGTACTTTAATACCTTCCAATCGTCTTTCGTTGTGAGCATCTTGACTGTGCTCTTCCAATTTCATCGGTATTGGCTTGTCTAGCCCAGATTAAGGCCAGATTAATGTGTACAAATATCCCCCTGACATGAATCAACTCAACAAATTTCCTTTTGATGAAGATATACTTCGAGTTGTCTCCGCTATGTCAATCATGTTTCTTCTAGCAATGTCCGAATAAAAGATTCATCATCAGTTAGATGGACGATTAATTTAGTAAAGAACAAAGCAGATGAACATGATTTACTTAAATCTCATTTGTTTCCGCGGTCTTCCGTTTATTCCTGGTCTTAAAAGGTTTTGTACTAAATAACGAGTATTCGGTGGGATATTTTCTATGGATGAAGAATGAGAATGGACAGGGTCCCAAATAATCTTGTCTGCTTTTTTTGCTCTTCTGATTCGCCTGTCTGTAAGGTCTTATGGTACCCTTGCAGCATCGCGATTCTCATGGACATCTTCAAGACGATATATTCGATGATAATGTCCCAAAAGCGAGCCGTAATTCCACTGATGAGCTTCTTTGCCGACCAATAAACGGTCGGTAGCAGCTATCACAGTTTCAGTGTATCACTTGCACGGTCCTTTGAGAGTTTAGCGATTTCTGATGACTACCACCATTCAACAGTTAGATGGAATGTGACTTAAAATGCAGTTCAGGGTCCCTGCAATGCGAGACATTTGGTTCCTGTTGAGAGCTCCTGCATAAGTTTGCGTTTTAGAAACACATTGATGGCTCAGTGGACATAAATTTGGTTACTACGCGCAAAAAGGAAAGTCGTTATTCCCTTTTATTTTGGAACGAGGCAACAGAATGAGGATCGCGACATGTGGACGCGATTTGATAGTAGTCCCTTGTTTCCTTTTCCCCCCTTTTTGTCCCTTTTACTCCAATTTAGTCCTTTAGTCTTCACTAATGAAATTTTTTTGTCTGCATGCCGCCCATGGCACCATGATATCTTCACTCGACGGATTCCAGTCAACTTGGAATCTTAAAAATAAAGTTCGCCCAGAAAATAAATGAGTCCTTCGAGTATAATTGTGGAATATGTTCTACCTTCACCAATATTACAGCTTCATTCTCTACAGTAGTTTCAAGTTTCCTAGCAATTTTCGTTTCATAATATGAAAGCTGATTAGGAAACTGACAAATATGTTTTACCATATCGATAATGAAATCATTGAAGGATTATATTGTTTACCGTACATGGTAATTTTCTCACTATTCGTAGTATCTGCGCATACTGCCCGCATTTAATTTGCGTTATTTTGGGTCACACTAAACATTAGTCATCAAACTTAATCAATTTCAAAACAATCTCTGAAAGCCATTGCTAATTCAATCGATGAAATAAGGATGCTCCTTCCTTCACATTCACTTAGTATCATTTAAAATTTTGTTATTCCTGCAATCAATTGATTCTCATAAAAATTACACCCAGTATATCAGGTTAATTCTTTTCCTATTTCCCTTCCTCCATTTCCAGCAATACTGTACAGGATCATTCTAAACACGATTTAAAATGAAATTATAGATTACTTGAAATTCTTGTCCTTCCCGAAATATTATACAACAATTTCCTGACGCTTTTGTTGTGTCCTCCGTTCAAAACTATACCAGGCTAACGTACAATGGCGTCATCTTTAAAAGCGGCGGCATCATGAGAGTACCTCAGGCGAAAATTTTCCTGAATTGTAAAACACAACATGTACATGATAAATCGATTTTCATGTCCCCCGGGCGAGAAATGGATCAAAGTGTTTGCCCTTTTCTCTTTTGCCAAAGACAACACATTTCGCTGCAGGGGTATTTGGGAGAATATTCCAAAGCCTTCTTCCTTATCATCTCCTGACGCCAGTGTGGATTGTTCGAGGAAATGCTTAATGGGTTGGTGTGTGAGTGCGTGTTTGTGTACATGAGCTTGCGATGGAGCAACAACCAACCAGCAGTAGTTGCTACGGTATAGCGGCGGTAGTGTTTCAGGATGTTACTAAACTAATTTTCGTTTCTTAACTTTTCAGAGTCGTTTTAACCAAAGTAGTGAATGGTGGAGACAAACATGGCAACTGAGATGAACACAACGATAGAATGAGACAGCATTGCAATATATGTGGGGATAAATTATGTTCGTCACGTCCTTTCTTTCCCTGACTTTTTCCTCGACGCTTTTTGATGCGGAAAAGACAGCAAGCTCTGAAAGGAAAACGCAACAACCTTTAATTTTTCCTTTTTTCTTTTTTGCTGCAATGAGAAAAGGGAGGTGTAAATATTATGTGACGAGAAAAATTTTAGAAGTGTACAAAATCACACACTGAGTGGAGTTGAAATGGCATAAACCAATGCATCGTTTTTGAACGTTTTCGAAAAGTATAAATTGAAAGAGAATTTCATGAACTATATATGAGCATTATGACTTAGATTAGATTTCTCAAAATGGTGTTGCTAAAATTTTGCTGAGATGAAAAGCAAATTTATTTAACACAAACAAAGAGTTTCTTCATACACAGCATTCAAATCATTCAGTTTGAAACTCTGAAGGGTCGGTCCTCAATGAGCAATTCCTGTAAAGTTTCATAAACAACACGCTTTCACTGCGAATCAGCATTTTTCATCGATAACGAAACACTTGAAAACAAACTTCAGCTAAGGTTATTACATTTTGCGTCCTTTCTCACCTCGCTGAGAGCAAAAGAATTTCATCAACCTCTTTAAAGTACATCACTTTAGAGTCGTTACGATTCAACGTCGCCATCGTTGATGGTGAACTGAACATGAAAAAAATGCATTAAAAAATATAAAAGAAATGCTCAGCAACATCCACAGCGAATTGCAAATAAATAAAATGGGGCAGTAAATGCAGAGAGCGTACAACACCAACAACACCGACAACAGAAATAGGGAAAATTCAAGTTTTCTTTTTGAACGGAGCATTAAAAAAGAAGCAGCGAATGAAAACTACAAGACTAAGCAGAAAAAACTTGAATGCAGAGTATTTTCTTGTTTTGAATAAATGTTATTTTTTCCCAACCATGAAAATCATTTTAATTTTCAAATGCTTGTCGTCCTTTTTGGGTTTTTCATACTTAGTTCTTTGGCTCGGGGTGGATCTTGTTGGCACAATTGAATTTAGTTATAAATTTTGGTTTAACCTTTTCATCCAAATAAAACAATATGCCACAAGGTCTCTGTAATTTACCATTTAATTGCGAAGTCGCTTTATATTCGTTGCGTAACCAAAAAATGTAATTAGAAAGTCCTTTGAGGATTGTAGACAACATGGAAGCATGCATACGTATTGCTGATGATATGAATGTCCATAAATACCATGAAAAAGGTTTTTTTCTCTGCTCTCGCAATAAAATCAATCAATCCTTTTAACTTGGCATCATACATCAGAACTATGATATTATGTAACACTATAACCAAATCCATAGACAGTCTCAAGCACGTTCGAGATAGGAAGAGGGAACCCTTTGTTTCCCCAACCCACAGCTTCCATGATTTCTCATCCCAAATCCCACGAATAAATGGTAGTAAATGGCCTCGAGGTCGAATATTGGGTTTACTGGTTTTTTAGTTATAGGATGTTAAATGCCCAGAAATACCAATAACTGTAAATACACCTACAGCTCTACCACTTAATCTTGATAACAAAACCAAAGCAATAACCATGCCATCGGAGTTGAGGTTGGGCGATGGGTTCAATTCCTGCCCCTGTGAAAACCCTTTAGTTCTTTCAAAATCTTCGAAATGGATTGGAACGAACTCGCAACCGAAAATACTATATTCTGGATTCTGGCGTGGCAGATCACTGAATCCGCCTAGCGCTGTTAAGGACCTTTTTCAATGGGCTAGCCAACATAAATTAAATCCAGGAAACCGAACTGGAAGTGATATTCAAGATATTAGATCGCATATCAAATATTCAAAAGTGGGAAGGCCGCTGGAAAGGGAAAATTCGGAGTGGCCTTCATTGGGGGATAGAGAGTTCGAATTGAGTGTTGTTGACTTTAACGCAATCAAAGGTTCAGGACGATCCGTATGAAAGCGAAGTTCGTCAAAATTTGGCTGATAAACGTATTTGCCCCGAAGGAACAAAAAGACGAAGAAACGAAGGAAACGTTCTACAATCAACTAGAAAGACTAACCGACTCATTGCATACAAAGGACATAAAAATAATTCTGGATGATTTCATCGCCAAAGCCGGCGATTTGGTATCTCATTGAGGAACGGTTGGAGGATATAGACTTCAGGATTAAACAACCAGCAACAGCCAGCGCCTGATTGACTTTGCGTGTAGCAGAATCCTAGTCATATTTTGGCCTCATTTCTCATATCGACGCATGCATAAAAGGACCTGGGTATCACCGGTCCAAAACACAAAAGCAAACCGACCATGTCCTGATCCATCAACGTGTGACCACGAGCATACTTGACGTGCGCACATACCGAGTAGTTACTTGTAACTCGGATCACTATGTAATCAATCTAATATCTGGGTATCGCATGTCAACGACGTACTCAACGAAGACAAAAGGCTCCGAATGGCGTATGTGACCGAAAATTCCACGGAAACCCTCTACTACCAGTTAGCTACCATCTTTTCAGACACCCTGCTCAAACAAGTAACGAACTATGGGTAGAAATAGAAGCGGCGATTAAAATCTTGATAGAATAGATAGAATAAAATAGAATATGAATCGGAAGTCCAGCCCAGCGCAAAAGAAATTATTGGTCTATGACGAATGCCAGGATGCATTAGATAAAAAGAATTAGGCACACATAAAATATTCAGGTAAGAAAACCAGGACGAAGAGAGATCTCAGAAGAGAAGCGAAAAAGATAGTTAGAACTGAGGAAAGAAAATACTGTATCGACCAATTAAGAAGCATTGATGTAAGTCTACGGAGCAACACCACAAGACAAGGATACAAAGTAGTGAAAAGTTTGACGCGTGGTTGTCAGCCCGAGACCACGTTCTGCCGTGATGGCATCGGCTACATCATCGCTGATGAAAGCAGGATTAAGAAACTAAAGGTTTCATATTTCAAGAAACTCCTGAATTCTCTTTCTCAGAACATTGGGAGCCGTATGAAATGTTGACGGGCAAGAGACCTGAACGATTGTATGACTTCGGAAGCTGAAATGGGATGGCTATGTCAATCGATAAACAACGGATACCCAAATAGGTATTCGTTGGCAGAACTTAAGGACGGAAACCACTGAGGAAACCGAGGATCCACTGGGCTGACCCTTTTGATGAAAGCAGTCCCAAGCCACTCGGATATCAAAATAGGAGGACGGAATCAAGGAACCGAGACAGGTCGAGGCGCATTTGGTTATTTTCGTTGTATTGATAATTTTTCAGAAAAATTTCTGCGATAAATAACCTGGTATATTATTGATATGATTTCTATGATTGTCCTTGGATATGATGAGCACTCTTTCCTGTCTTTTTGGCTTCCAGTTGCCGTGTATCCAGTTTCTCTAAAATGGATAGATTAAACTAGATAAAACTTAGATTAAACTTAGCTAACTCTTAGCTAATTTAGCTAACTTTTGAGTATTATCGAGAGGAACTGGTTGAAGCAAATGTCGTCAAAGTTTCGGTTGAACTTTGTGCCGTGGAATCTCAATTATTTTAAAGATTTAGACTGTTCATGACTATGTTATAGCTTTCGCAAACCTTTTCAAATAAAGACACAGAAAGTGTGAATTATGTGCAAGTAATAAAACAGTCAGAACGTTATGATATTTGTATTTTGACAGAGCATTAAATTTGTGTGAAAGTACGTATGAAGAACGTTTATTTGATAAACATTCTTTATTAGTAACTTGTGCATTATTTGAATTTTCCAATAAAACTGTTTTTCTTGTCTCGTGAAAAGTCCATTTTCTGGCAAAAACCACATAACGTTAAGGTTTAGGACCCTCCAAAGATGAAGCAAACGTTTGGAGCCATAAGCGAGGGAGGAACTATAGAGAAAATTATTTAAATTTTGTACTGCTTGGCTTGTCATAAATATCATTGTTCAATTTTCATTGTTTTTTTTTAGTTTTCCTTAATTCTTGTTACTTCATCGATATTCATACTCATCTTCGAAGACGAATTTCGTCAAAGATAGGACAGTAGTTGCGATTTATTCTATGAACGAGGTTTTTTTGGGATTGTATACTTTATACAACCAGGATATAAAAAAATTGAGAAAATGCAGCAACTAGAAGGACGTTGTAGGAAGAATACATGCTACAGCACTTTGGCGCAATGTTTTGTGCCCAAAGACAACTTTTAAAAGACAACTTTTTTGAAACCTTCTCCACTATTAACCCCTCTTTTATGATGTTTTTTTTGACTCTGAGTAATTTGTCCTTTTCAAATGGAATATTCCAAGAACTTCTAATAAACATGTTGGATTTAACCCTTATCTTCCAAGCGACATACTCTGTTTGGTGCCAACCTCTTTGTCCAGGCAGAGTTAGCCATTCTTAGTAAGGACTTCAGAGTAGACGGACCATGCAGCAAATGTGTTTTAGCAAACATTCGAAACAAGGAAAATACAAAAGGAATATTGTTGGGCTTTTTGCGTGATTCGAGATACGTAAAATTTTTGATTTACCCTTGTCGTAAGGGGGTGACCCACATCTTGGTGGAAAAAGTAACAGGGAATCGGACTGTTCTTGAAAGTGTCCGAGAACAAGTACCCAATTTCGAAAAGGAAAACCAACTGTGCGGGAAGTATAGTGCGGGAAAGTAATAAATGTGCAGTATATTAAAAATAGTGAAATTTTCTAGAACGCGTCAAATTAGGCTCGTCAAGACGACCAGGTATGGAAGAGGATACTCACTAGGAGAAAAAAAGTTTTGCATCAGGACCCCAGTAGAATACAGTAGATAAAAATAGAGTGTCAAGCAAGAAACTCTAGTTGCACAGTCGACTTTAGTTAGAAGTGAAGCGACTCCGTTTCTGTTTTTCAATTTTTTTGTTTGGCGACGAAATTATAGAAACGTTTTTTCATCCAACTTGCATGCAGGATTTCTGTTACTCTATGGAATACTAAGCGTTACCAGCTAAAAATTGTACTGGACCTACGGTGATCGGATAAGTTCTATCACCGATGGTATATCATAGAATCGGTTTTGGCAAACGAAGTCGCATCTTCATTTTGAGGATAATGCTCAAATAAAGACGAAGAATGAAGAAGGCCACGATAATCTATAAGGTACGTCTTCTAATGACGCTTTGAGAAAAATCCTTTTAGCTTTGAAACCTGAAGAGCAGTGTGGAGAAGTCTTCCTTACAAGAGTAAAGGAAGCCTTATAAGTACATTCAACGCAGGCCACATAAGTGGGGTATAAATTTGCCTGCTAGATGCGGTACGTCAGGTATACTGCAGGATTTCAAATATATGCCGGGAAGGATCTCAACGATCTCATTCAAGATCTAAACTATCTCACTCAAGCCGTTTCAAGTCTTCAAGTGTTGGTGTTCGCAGAGACGTTGTCGGTCAACTTTATGAGGCCTTGGAAAAGAATAAAAATTTAAAAATACTATAGTTATTGAAAAATACGTCACTGTGTATTCCAAAGTTAAATACCCCGTTGTTTGTCTGAATACATAAATTCAGGAAAGCTAATTGATTACGTTCCTCCGTTTCCATCGTAAAGACTATGTTTTTGTGTATAGAGTTTAAATTTCGAAGCGTCTCTCCGAGGTTGTCTTTTTCCACTATTGCCAACACATCATCCACGTAACGGATCCAAAACCGAGGTAACATACCTAAGTCTTCCAGCGTCATTTCCAAATTGCACATAAACACCTCGCTGATAAGTGGGGAGAGGGGATCCTGGAGATATTCAAAATACCGAAAACCAACAGGATGAATCAAGATCAAGGTAACGCCTATTCATCTCTTTTCAAATTCACCCAAAATAATAACCTTATGAGTGATTAAGCCTTACGGCTAAAGAAGTTAGATAAAGGTATAGTGCCAATAAAAATAATTTACAATGGTCGGTTTGTTAATGGTTCCTTTTGTTAATTAGGGGATAATCAAGTTTAATTAGGATAGGCATGTGTATATAGGGTTGATTTTCCAAGTTAAGAATCAGTTAGCACTGAGGAAGGAAGCAACTGTCTTCCGAAATATCGGTATATGTTAAAAAAAACTTATTAAATAAATTCTATGGTTTAAAGGAAAATTGCGTATTTTCAATAACTATCGAAACCAACCATAGCAAAGCAGTCTAAACAACTTAATATTAAAAATACTAGGTGTATGCATAAGTTTTCTACGGTTTTACTAAGAGATAGCGCCAGCGAAAAGTATGCAACGTATTAATTTGACACATACGCCATTTTGACCGTCTGACATTAAGCTACAAAGACACAAGTTCAATCCGATTTAAGTAAATTTTTGTTTTATGGTATTGATCTATCGATTCGAATTTTGTCCCTGAAAAAGAGCATTTTCCGCACTCTTTCAACTAAAAGTAAAAGGCCGTTGAAAGTCAACGGTTGCTGATAAAAACATATGGTAGATACGCTCAACCAATTAGATCATGCGAGACATGGTTTCGAAAATTCAAAAGTAGTAATTTCAGTGTGAAAGACAGTAAGCGCTCTGGTAGACTACAAAAGTGCGAAGAGGGAGAATTGTAGGTCTTATTGGATGGTGACCCAACTCAACCTCAGCGGCAATTAGCAGAAGCATGAAATGTGGTACCCGAAATGATTAGCAGACATTTGTAAACAATATGTAAGATCAATAAACTTGGTGAATGGGTCTCGCACGATTTGAATGAACGTCAAATATAAAATTCCATGGCCACTTGGGAGATGCTGCTTCAGTGCTACGAAAAGGATTCATTTTTGCTTCGAATTGTTACAGGTGACGAAAAATGTAAGTCGTTTGACAACTGTTTCACAGCGAAAAAAATCGTGGCTTTCACCTGATGAAATCGGTCCTTCAACACCAAGGCCAAATTGCTTCTGTAAGAAGACTTTACTCTGTGCCTGGAAGGAAGCAGAAGTACTTACGGCTGGGTGCGTTTACCCTAACCGCTTACAACGATACGTACTTGAATTCGATCAGTTTTTGAAGAAGAGAGGCAGCAATTATCTTTTGATTACAGCGTAAAAAGTGGAAGTGGTTGTGGAATTTGATGAGGAAGAAGTATGAAAAGTTGTTCGCTTTTCAAATAATGATAAACGGAAAATGACTATAATTTGCCTAAATATTGTTTCGACGTACAGTTAAAGTATGGGAGTTTTTAACGCCTTCCAAAACGTACTTCGAAGCGAAGTTTTAACTATAAGGATCCGAAAAACTTCACATGGATCTGCATCACTGCCCAAAACGAGATTTTCACGTCAACTCACAATGTCAAAAATAAATAATTTGAAAAAATCTAAAACATAAGTTTTCTTACTTTTCTACAGCGGCCATATGGCTATGAATCCTCCAAATACTTACAGAACAAAATGTGACATTTTCGCAAAAAATTGTCAAGAAATAAGTTCTCACTTTAACTTTAACGTCAACAAAAATAATTTCTAGGCATTTTTGAAAATTTTTGACAGAAATCAGTTCAAACTATCATGATCAAACTATCAAAGTGCTGACAATACTTATTTAAAATTTTGAGTGCCTTCATGACATTTCCATGTAAAAGGATGAAAATGGAAAACTAGTTGAAAAATAAATGGGAATCCCAGGAAAGCTATTTTTTTCCATCATCCAAATGTTTTATGTGCACTTTTGCCGTTTCTATTTCCTTAACAAATCTATTACAATCTACCACGAAAAGGATTCATGCAAATTTATTTTCACCACTCTTTAAACAGAGCGATAACCTTCAATGATATTCCTTTATGTCTGGAACTTGCTTTCTCCCAGTCACGCGAGGATTCTAATCAAATAAATGATTACATCTACACAAACAACTCACAATTCCATAATCTCTTTGCATCATTCCGAGAATATTTTCTATCAAAGGATTTTATTGACATATTTTTCTACCAAAGCATCTTTGCTTGCAGGAAAGAAAAAAAAAACACATACGCACAAAGTAAACATAATAAAAAGTAGAAAAGTTGAAAACATTGAAAAAAGTAAAACCTAGTTCATCTTCCCTCTCAAGGGAGACTATAAATCATGTTGTAGCTTAAATAGGAGTACCAGGTGCACTGTACGCTGATGTGGGGTAGGATACAATGAAGTAGATTTCAAACATCTTAGATGTAAATGAAGAAGAAAAAGAAAAAACAGCGTAAAGAAGAAAAATGTGGTTGGGTAAGTGTCGGTGGCGAAAAAGTTATGATCGAATTTTATACAGCCAGGCTCCAGTACTTGGTCCCATTTTCCAATATCACTGAGTGAAATCCCGATGGCTGTAAATTATAACAATGCCGTCCCGGCAGGAATAAACCAACTAATCTACAGGAAAATATATGAAGTCACTATGCACATGTGACTCGACCGCAAGGATATTGTCTTGAATATTCAATGGCTTGGTGTGCTGTGCACCAATCGGCTTAGTTTTGAAGGCCATATCGCGTAGGATGTAAACAGGAATTTCAAAACGATATTTGTCAAAATTCTTCTCGTTTAGGGAAACAAGGAAAGTAGGCTGGACTTAGACGAGTAATTTCGTGTCTTCATAAATATATACTTATGCATTGGTAATCCAAAGGGGGCAATGTTACGAGGGTCTGTATCGTCCTTAGTGAATTAATGTCTTTCACAACAAATAACAAAAAGTTATTCAATTTCGGCCTAAATGAAAAAAAGTAAAGATATTAGTGGAATGTCTTACTATACAAATACTGAATTTTTAGCATGAACGGCAATGAACCGATCCCTCTCGAATCTGCTTCACAGGATAAATCAATTAATGCCAGCTCAGCAAACATGCCGACTAAAGTCAGCGTATTGGATTAAGTTCGCGAATGTCTTACTCGTAATTTAATCAAATGATTCAGAACAACTTGAATATTTCGAACAGCGCCATCATTGCCAATGTACATGTTCATATGTGGGGAATACTTGCATGCTGATGAATGTTCTCAAATATCAATCTACTTCTGGATTATGGAAAGTGTGTTTGTGAAACATTAACCGATTCCTTGCAGAGATTAAAAGAAACGCATGTAGCCTCCATACCAGCGCAGCCAGCTCGAACTGTGGATGTACATATTAAGGGTTATTCTTCGTAATATGCTCCTCAATCAAGTGAAGCACTAAACGTAATTAAGCTTTCAAGATTAATCACACACAACTTGAAGTTGTATTGGCATGGACGGTGAAGACGATGAACGGTAGAAACAGCGTGGTTGGCTGGCTCTTATTCCAGATGTATGTTAGCATATGTACCACGGTCGAGGAAATTGCTTGGAGAATGGTTATACCTAAAATGCTTGTTGGGAAATTGATATTAATAATTTAATGAATGGATCCAAATGAATGAGTGGATGAGGGCAGGCATGCATATTAGTGCTATGCAAATTAAGTTTAGACAAACAACTTAGTGAGCGTATGCTTTGGTAGGATGTTTTATTATATTTGTCAATTCTCCAAGCAATTCAACAATGGAGTCCGTTGTGGAAAGCTAGAATTAAAACGGCTATTCGAAACCCGGGAAAAATAATTATCTAACCAGTTACCCATAACTATTAACATAGGGTTGTAGTTTCTTTTGGGTTAGCGTATATGAGAGGATTCGGGATCATGACAACTGTGTCTGTATGCGTGCTTCCTTTGCTAGCCCTAATTTCATCGCATCGTCTACTATCGGGTCAAGTTAGTCCTAGCGAAAAACACTCTGAAGCCTGGAAATCTCTCAGAAAATAAAACTATGAGTTCTGCAGCACCCAATATCCTCTCCTACAGCACCCCTAAATACTACTCCCGAAGTCTTTCCTATATTCTTGAGCAATTCAAACATTTTCACTAGCGTTTCTCGAACAATTGTTTCAATATAGGGTAGTTAAAATAAATTTTATTGTGTCTACTAGACTCTGGGATTCAAAATATTCTCTATATGATTCTGTTCATAGAGCGTAGCAGCTTTGTTCACAACCCCATCATGTTCTTAGGTGAGGGCAAATTAAAGTATATGTTGATTGTCTATCTTTCTTATGAAAGGAATAAATTACAATAGATAATTAAGGGCAAGATTATTACCTAAACTGAACGCGCTTGTTACTACGTTTTCACCGATTCGATATTACTGATCTAACCCAAGTAATGGTGTTGTACTTCAAAGAAAAATATTGGTCTTTTATATTAACGTTAGTTTTGGTGCCTGCACTCATCCCCTTCTAGTTTTCATACGGCTGATTAACCACTAAAAAAATTTTAACTTCTAAATCTTTTTAAAACTCTTGGATAACCCTTACACCATCAGCGGTGTGAGGGTTATCCATCACCCAAGTCGAACAAAGCGTTATTGAGAAGTTATACCTCCATTTTAAGTGCCTTCAACTGATCACCTATATACTTCTTTGCTGTTCAGATTGCCCGACTGAAGTACGCTATCGAGATACATTTGCCAAAAGAATTCGACATCATTCTAGTTAACCTCCTCAAACGAAGTTCTCCCAATTTTTCGGCGATATTACTGCACTGCCTGTTTCATCTTCTGGATGAAAAAATGTTATGACATACGTCATCTTTTGCTCCAAAAAAGCGTGTGTTGTCTGAAGAACAAAAAACTACTGAATTCGTGCAAATTAAACTCGATACATCTATACCCGCTCAATGATTGGCTCAGCTATAAAATGGTTTCTCGATGATTTAGGCGAGATTTTTGTCTCAACGATAGCATAAAAACTAAAAAGCGCTCACGTTTCGGAGTGGTGTCATGAAAACAAATGTATGTAGCACATTACGCAACTCAGCGAGCTTTGCAACACAGAGAGCTTGCAAACTAAACAACGTTGATAAGTGGAGGGACCAAGATGGTTAGCTTTTTTCGCTGAAATATATGTGAAAATTTTCCGGTCTGAATCCTTGAGTATGAATAGAAAGTTTAGGAGAATGCTAATGCGCTTATTTCCGCACCTTCAATTTATTGTCCTATCTCCGAGAAGTTTTGGTCACAAATACCAATCAATGTGGGAAAGTAAAGTCGAATAATTCCTTCGAGTCCTTCGGAGTTCTCGCGCTTGTCAGCAGTTAGACTATAGTCTCAGATTGTTATTGAGCCACGGTTTGTCGTCTTTCATTTGATTCAACATCTCAAAATTGCTGCTACTTGTCAAAAAGACATACAAGAAAACTATACATAAAACCAACAAAAGGTCTACTTCTTTGGACTTATTATCATTCACGCCACCTGATCAGCCGTTGTCGCTACTGCATTTCCATTCCATTACCTCTATAAAATTTGTTATACCTTAACCTGAGACTATATGAAGTCTACATATGTGAAATAAAAGAAAGTTAAATATTTCACTGGCAAAGTAGAGGCTACAGCAAACACACAGAACAACTCATCATCAAAAAAGGAAAAAACTGATAATTAATCAAAAACGTCCAACTTGAGAAAATAGATCAGGATGTAATTGGGTCAAACAGAATAAGAGACTGTATAAAAATTTATGCTATTGCGTAGATTATAGAAAAACAGTTGAAGTTATACTTGTCTTCTCTGAGTCAGCAGGAAGATGTACACTTTTTTTCATACGTAAGATCTGTTTAATTGAAATTTGAACGTTTTGACTCAGTTATGCTATCTAGGATCAGATTCAGTATAACTTGATTTTACTGGTTCCGTGATGCTGACTTTTCATGAAAGATTACTTTGCCCTCATTTGTGGAAAAGGTTAGCTAAAAGGAGCTGAAATAATTCATCGTCATTGCAGAAGGATACCAATCTTAGCGAATCAGCATCGTTTTGGTCGAGCAACGCTACGAGGCAAAACAATGGTAACCCTTCTCAAGAATACGCTCTGACCCTGTTATACTAACAAAAAAATCGCTAGCATCTAATTACGCATAAATACCAGAAGATTTGAACAATCCTCACGGCTAGGAATGAATTGTATAATTCGGTCAGTGGACTCTACCACTCACTTAGGTACTTAGGTAAAGCAGGGCCCCACGATCATTATTCATAGTTTAAATTCCATTATTTAGTTTAGCGACCATAAAATCAAGATGGACTCATCTGACACTGATGATGAACCAACATTGATGATGAAAGATGAATGTGTAACATCGATTTCGTAGTTTTTGCCAATAATATGAGGTCCATGAGGAAGCATATTGCTGAGTCTGAACGCAATCAAAATTTACACATAGTTCACACACGCTGGTTCCAGTAGACCTGTTAACAGATAACCGAAAGGAACAGATAACTTCGTCGTGACAGGTTATTCTTTGCCCTTATTAGTCAGTCAAAGCTTCGGACTGCTCCTGACCCTTTCCTGTTCCATATTAATTTCGTATGTGCTCGTATGCCCATTTATCGGTAAATTGTTTCGTTCATTCTGTTAGCACGCATGTTGCATCCAAGAATATGGTTCCAGTGCCGAGATTCGGGTCTGGGAAACTTCATGAAACCATCTGACCCAAATTCACGCTCAGCGTAGATTGTTTTCGTCTCAAGGAGGCCCAAGATGTGGCTTCTTCTCTTTCTACACTGGAACCTAGCACAATGCATGTTACACACTGTTTTATTCTAGCTAGTTAAGAAAGGTGGATGTTTTCGTTGCCTTTTCTCATCGATTTAAAAATGGATGCAGCACTAGTTTCTTCCCCGTCACTGATGATCCCCGAAAACAACGCCATAGTCACATATAATATTGATTCACTAAGTCCGATATAGGCGGGGTGCAACCACAAAACAGTAAGGAGGCTTCCCAAAGACTCCCAAACTAACAGGACTCAACCAAAATAAGTAGAATTTTTCTCAGTTTTTTACTTTGACAGGAATACCTCTCACAAAGCTTTTGGATCAAAGTGCAGTGGGAATTATTATCTATTGCTTTTTCTATCTCTTTCTAGGAGTAGTGGCCCGGGAGTGTCCTTGCTTTTTACAGAAATCAAATAAAATCAAATAAAACAAATTTCGTAGGAAAATGAAAATTTAACGCTACATTTGCAAGATGATCATCACAAGTATCAATCAATTTCCCTTGTTCCTGCAACAAATGTTTGTATGCCATTCGTACTGATAGCCGATACAATGATTTGTCATTGGTCTAGCCCAAATTTTCTGATTCTTCGACAACTTTAATCCTCTCTGAGAATTTTAAGCCAATAAAGTATGTCAACTGATCATCATCACCACCATGACGTATTTTATTGTTAAGGAGTCTTCTCGAAGTATCCCTCGGAGAAAAATAATAAAGAAAATGGACTCGTAAAAGTTTGCAAGTGAAAATGTCCTGGCAAACAACAATGCTTATCTACATTTCATAAAAAGTGGAAAATAAAAACATAAACCGAAAATTGTATACACCTTTTTCTACAAGGAAGCCCATTAGACTAATGGACGAACGAGGAATAAGTTTTCGACCATTAATAGCTTTGAATCAAACTAATGGTCTGCAGAAAAATGCCACGCTAATAGCTGAGCAATCAACGAGAAAGCCTTTCACTATGGACGGTTCACTTCCATTTCATTTTATCAATATCTCGTCTTGTGGTATATTTTCAACCAAACTGTATACATAGACAATCAAGTTATTGTATCCTTACACAAGAATATAATATCGAACCTTTTGACCAAAACAATACAATTTATTAACTGCAAGCTCCTACCAATTCTTACTTGCCTGCCTACATATGTATGAGGCATAAATTTATTGATTACGATTTTGTCTTTTGATTGCTACTGGTATTATTGCTGCAGCCGAAACATGAAGGAGCACAGTATGGTTATTGTTGTATTACTTGCAGTATCTCAGCTCTGAATTACATGTTCACCTTTTTGTTAACGGTAAAAGTACATGCCATTGTAGGCTTACAATGAATAGATTAGAAAACAATCATTGTTGTGGAGTACCTTTCGATTAGTTTATCATGGTTTGGGGTCATGATGTATAAGGATCAGAGTATAAATACATTCAAATATAAGAGCCTTTGCAAGCGTTTGTCAAAACAGGGATCGAAGAGCTTTTCAATTGATTTTAATTTAAAGTTCTTTCGATTAATATGTTATAAATAAATTTTTAATTCTATTCCTGCAAGTATAATGACGGTGACTTAAGACTCTTGCCAATGATAAATATAAATAACTTTCGATGCGAGCGTCAATTTAAATAGCAGACATGTGATGAAGGCACGGTGTAACCGCGATAAGGAACGATGGATGACCTGGCCTTGAAAGGGTGAACAAAAATGGGGGATTGGTGTTCAAGAAGAGAGTAAAAGACTGGCCCAAGATATATCACAAAACAAGATGTGAGTCAGAAGGACAGCGAATGGCACCAGTGAACCTGAGCAACAACCTACTATAACCATAAGTACCTGACGCTGATCAGCATTAGGCGCGAGAATTTTGACTCATATCCTTACAAGATTGGAAAGCCATAGTTTCCACAACGCTCGTTTCTCCCATGAAATCGGGAACGATGCTTACCTTTTCTTGTCTAGAGGAAGATGTGTGAAGGCTCGTTTGTGCATTGCTGAGAGACGAGACGAACTTTACTCTTCAAATATCTAAACTAGTCAGTGACATTTTCGCATTTGAGGCCAAAGAACGCATATGATCAATAGGCTAGGGAAGCGAGACTGTTTTCCGGGGTAAGATAGACTCTTTCTATCCCTAAACCTTCATCTATCCCTAAACATCCCAAACCTTCCAGCTCAAAAAGGAAACTCCGCAACGCTAAAGCACCATCGAATAATGAAAAAGAGGCTTAGCTCGATCTGATGTAAGGAAAACTCTGAGCTGGAAAACCCTGGTAGTTGAAGTACATGCAAACGTTATTGACATTGCTTTATTATAAGTATTTGTTTTATTAAAATTATTGTTGGTACTACAATTGCTATTCCAGTTGTGCTTATCTTTTTATGTCTTCAGTTATGCTTGGTAGAAAGATATTCTCAGTGCTCCGGAATATTCACGTATATTGACGGACCACCTCAAAGATTAGAAGCTCGTTTAAGACACATTGAGATCTGGGAAGAATGCATGTGACATCATCACCTATGACATCTCTCTAATGACGTACTTCTGACGACGCATGCTGATGCCATCAGTTCATTAATAATTGGACGCACTGTCTTCGAAAAGGCATTTTACTACTACTTTTGGTTTATTCTAGCTCAAAAAACTGAGCTCATCTAACAACTAAAAAAACGGTTCTCCCGTGTTATTGGGAAATGGTTTGAGCTACGCCCATCGCGTCAAAAAAAGCGCAAAATGCCTTGGCTTGTAAATTAACACAAAAAAGCGCTTTTTTGATCAAGTTGGAGCATCAGCTGACAAAACTCCTGCAAGAGGTTCGGCTCTCAGTCACCTTATGACCTGTAATAGGGGGTCAAGAAAAAAACAAAACAAGTGCGTTGGAGTCAGTCTGACTCTTGTGCGGCTCTGGCTTTTGAGCTAAAATTTTTGCAAGGATTCATACCAAGACCTTCTTGCAGAATGACAGAAGCGATTAGATTCACTACTTGCATCTGCGTACCATAATGCTATTGGCTGAAGAACAAAGTTGAGTTTACTTACGTTGGAGCCGGAGAAAGGAACAAGTACTCTAGCTTTATTATCCCATCAGTAATATGGGGCCGTGGTTTTGAAGAAAGCATGGTGAGATCGATTATCATCTGATGCAACTACACAGCGGGCACGTGTATTTCCAGTCTGATCTGCAAAACATGACACGGTCTCTTGATTGATTGTTTAACCCAAGGAGTACAGATGATATCTTCTTCGCATGCGAAGGATGATCCAGGCATCTCCTTGGGGCTCTCCCAAAATAAGGTGTGCTGTCTCTGGAAATTACAGTGAAAAGTTTTTGAGCTATGACAAATGGAACTGCGTGTCACATTACGGACAGGAGAGTTTTTTTACAAAGAAGGGCAGCATGGATCGCCTGCAAGCTTCCCTGCAGGAGGGAACGAAAGGGATTTCCATTATCACTGTAATCCTCCTCTTCCCATCCATTCCTGCTGATAAAAGAAAATGCTCCTCACGTTAAGCTGTCACTAGGCGAGAGTAGAAAGGCCTAACCTGAAGTAATATCTTCCAGTTTCAGGCCAGTAGTTAGTTCCAGATGGGTAGTCTAATTTCTGTGCATTACTTGGAATCCAACCAAGGCATCAAGGCCTTCACCTCTTAAGTATAAAAGGAAATGTCATAATTTTTAGTGCTTTTCAATAATATTTCTAATTTCGGAAAGCTTCACCAAATACGAGTGTTACGAAAAATGTAGGAACATTTAAATATAGGAAATGGAGCGCTCTATTTCACAACTGATTCTCCCTCAAAAAATATCTTAAGGTGTTAGCAATAACAGAATTGAAACAATTATTTGGGACTTTTATTAAGGAGAATATAAATAAGGTTCCTTTGAAAGCGTTTGAGATATTCTGATGCCTAACTTCACATGAACCTCCGGAGGCGTTCCAACACTAGTCTGAAGTATACTTGCCAAATTTAATTATCGATTCTGTAATATTTATAAACATTTTCTTTGTCCTGAAAATGTAAAAATATAACCGATACGCATTTGCCTTTAGTCAAAACTACAAAAAACACAAACGCACGTATTTTAATCACAGTCACATGAAATCAATAATGCACTAGTAACTTGACAGCTGTCAAATATTGACGTTCGCCATCAATCTAACACAGGAATTTATTATGGGATGCAACTGATTCAATAAAAATTATAGGGCTTACAGAAATCTGCTTTTAAATTTCATCTTAAAAAGGGCGTTAAAATTCCTCGCTTTTTTGTTTTGCTTTGCAACTATTGAGGCGTGCATGCGTAATGCAATCAAAAACACCGACCCAAAACAAGATTTGAAGGAAGTGAAGTGACACAATCTCAGTCATACAAACGGAAACCACGATACAGTGAACTAAAGTACTGGTATTCTGATATCTTAGAGAGATATTCAAATCTAAAATTGAAGCTAATATTGTTAATAGATTTGAATACGCATGCGAACAATGTCCATTTGATGCAAGTACTACCCGTTGATCCAAACAACCTATAGGACCTGTCATTGGACCTTGGATAACGAAAATTGTAATGCAGATTTTAGCTTGGTTTGATTTTCATATTGGTCGCCAATCAAGAAATAAAATTGTCTTATTTGAGAATTAACAAAAAAAAACAAACACAAGTTCCTCAAGTGCTTTGAATGGAGGTACTCTAACCAGAGGCGTCTTAGAGCAATCCGTTTTTGAAAATGTCAACGTATGAGCCAACGCACAGAGGCATTATAAACAATTTAAAAAAAAATTTATAATATCATTACACAAATCGTCGCATAATTTTCTTGCTACAAACGAAGTTGTCAAAGATTATCCTCATTGACACATTGCCCCACATTTTGGGAGCACTTAGCACACTAGGGAGCACAGGATCACATTTATATTTTAAGTTTGTCGTTTTTACCTTGGCATTACAGTCCTTCCCGAGAGTTGAGCATCATAGTCCTTCCAAGGATTTGGGCTTCCGCATGTCACTTCCACTGTTCTCGGTTATCATTCTGGTCCTTTAGTTAGAAAAGCCAAGGAGCTATTGACTATCGCTGTTACATGAGCTCGACAAGAGCTAATAGGGATTCTCAACTATTCTTCGTCCCTGAGTCACTTCCAAACACATTCATGTGTCTCCGCACATCATTGATATAATGCGCAAACCCAGACAATTGCTGTTTCTAGATTTTTGACTTTTCTGGAAACCTCACCTTTGAGTTTTTTTTAACCATAATAGAGACATAGCATGAAGCAACAATGGTTTTAAGGTGAATTTTTCTTTCATTTTTTATTACCACCACATGAAATTAGAAGAAACAGATCCCTGACTGAAAAAACTTTCATTATTTAGCCAAACGCTCGCAAGCCTGAGGAAATTCATAACTAGAGGAAGGCAGAGACTTTGTCTTCCCAAAAAGTGAACTGTGGGTTGCTGAAACCGTTTCTATAGAGTCTAGGAGATAGAAAAAGAAGTATAACTGGTAAACGTTTAACTATGGTATTGCCTCGAGCATCTTAGTATAATCTTTGCCAGTGTGTAGCTTAACATCTATGTCCTAGCTGACTTATGGCTGATAACAGCTCACTATTCATATTCACTATATTACAAAATATCAATTTACTAACCAATCGATAATTTAGTTGAAGTATTTGTCTCATGTTCCGGCCGAATTTTGGAGGTGTTTTTGGCTTTTTTTTTAATAAAAATGATTTTAATTTAATTTTACACTGCATGATTATTTTTATTTCAACAATATTTTAGATCAACAATTTTGACACCTTCAATATCAGGTGAGTTTCTGGCGCAAGTGATTCCAGTGCAAGGAGTTATTCAACATGAAAAAACTAAATTGATTATTATTCAACAGACTTTTGGCTCTGGCCCGAACTAGATGTTAATGGCGAACTTTTCAAAAGAAAAATTTAAAACTTATGTATTTTCTCGTAACAAATCTGGTCAAAAGACCTTCACCGCGAGCTGTTGCTTGATGTACTCCTATGCGTACTCCATTGGTTTGGGATCGATTTTTACGCCTACAGCTTCCATTATTTCTAATTACAGACATACACCCTACATTTAATATCCTAGCAGCAGTTAGAGTTGTTATTTCTAATGTCCTCTTGTCAACAAAAGTATGTTTGGGTGCAGAATTGCATACGCAGTGGTTAAAACTCTCACTGTTATTTTGCGTATTTTCCCAAGACATCATTCAAGGAGAGTAAAGCATCTCTATATCTTCATCAAATGCTGGTGAATATTTAAAAGTACTTTCCTTATTTTTAATACTTTAATTTTTGGTTCCCACAACAAGAAGTTGGGCCCTCTGCGCAATTTAAATGCTGTGGACTTTCCTCCGTGAAGGTTAGGTGGTAGATAGTAGCTATAACATTTTTTTCATTTCTATGACGGAATCACAATTTCTTAAAATTGTTAACCCATAGTAAGTACTACGCTTTATTTTAAACTCTTTGCAGGGATACTTCACCAGTAATAAAAAGCTCCAATTTAGAGGAGATTTTTGAAAAAAATTTATCACTCTCACACAATTTACCCTGCATTATTGATTGTAACGCTGTCAACACTAAACTAAAACATAAAACACTATAACTGAAATTTCCAATTCAAAATCAGTTAAATCTTTAAGTTTTCTCGCCGAAGTGCTATCGAATTCAGGTTTTTTTAAGAGCCATGCCCTACTTTTAGATTGTTTTTTTTTTATCCATTTTACTATTTGACTCGAGATTCACTTACCAAACAACAAGATTCGACTTATTTATTCAACATAACTGTATGCTTCAAAAACTGGTTTTACCTCTTTTTCTTGTACAATTATACAATGTCAAGCAATGTATGCATTTATAAAAGTATACCCGATTTGCTTACAGTTAAAGAGTAAAAAGGGAAGACTATGTCAGCTGTCGCTAACCGTTTAACGGGCAACTCTACGCGCATGCATAATACGCTATACCCTACTAAATTTTAAGGCTAGATGTCTGAAATTTTCACACAATACTTCTAATACATTATTCATTCAAAATGTGTGAAACCGAAAAATTGATTTTTTAAAGTTGAAACATGAGACTTATGCCTTAAACTTAGATTTACTTCAGGAAAATTCATCAAAGACTTAAGAACAGCCACGGTGGTATCATTATTTTCGTTAGTCCCGCTTACAACCAGATATGTCTTCACATTATTTGCGAAGGATTTTCTGGAGTTTCCGACCTCACTTTATTTTTTTAAAAACGTGTTTGAGCTATTCGGTATTCGGTTTTTTTTGTTCTTATTCAGAAGAAAATACTACTGGAGACAAATCGAGGCTTAATGAAGGCAATTCAGTATTGGAATAGTTCTAATAAATCTCGAATGATTCTAGTATTGGAATAGTTCTCAGAAATGTCGAATCGTTCCCGTTCTTCGTAGTTGATGATTAGGCGTTCCAAGGACCCTCGGTTTTTTCAAGATCTATATTTTGAATAGAATGTATTTCTATTATAATGTTGAATGTATTATCTCTTTGAGAATGAACATTCGATTTCTGAGTCAAGCTTTCTCCGTATAATAAAAGGATACTGGAGAAATCAGACCGGATAGTACTTTTTCTAGTGGATATGAGTATCGGGTAGTGTATGGTTGTATAAATATATTGGGGTATATTATGACCTAAGTATTTATCTAACTTGCCTAACAGAAGATGTTTATAAAAATTGTACTTCCTAGTAATTTTTGATAAATTTTGTATTAATACTACAGACTTACCCCTGGACTCAAATCTTTGCCATAACATTTTACAGAATACAAACGTCAATAAAAAATTTTTTGCTATACGCAAATAAATTTTTTGTCAACATGTCACCAACTTTTTATTCGAGTCTATTCCTCATGGTCAGTTTACAAGCAAAAGAAAAACAGCATCAGTCTAGCCATGTCGAATGTTTTCCCATTTCACCAAAGTCGTCGATATTTTCTTCACCCTAATTTTCTTCTTTTTTTTCGTTTGCAGTCTTTTATTTGCCATCGATTCACAAAAGAAGAAAAAAAGGGCACTCCCTTTGAGTGTGAGGCAATAAGAAGTTTTCTGTTGGGTGTTTTCTACAGTATTATTTTCAAAATGTTTTCTCCTGGTGCTATTTTGTGGCGCTAGTGAGAATTTCAAATTCAGGACATGACGAGAATATATCGATTCCGACAGGCATCTAACAGGACATCGCTATGGCAATATAAAAACGATGGTATGTAAAACTCAGCTCACATTGCATCGACGATATTTCATTGAGTGACTGGTTGATACCACCAGGTTGATATGATGAAATTTGGGTTACTACCCTTGTAGGAAATTGAAGGACTCATTTTCTGATGAAAGGTTATAAGTCCTGAAACGTTGCTTTCGAAGGAAGAGTTAGTCAAGAATAAACTTCTACAGATAGAAATTGAAGGTATGTTGTTCAAAACCCTGTTGAATGGTTTTGTTGGTCCTGTTTTTACCTATTACGTTTTGATTATCCAAAAAGAAAAACACCCCGCCTTCCAATTTGACGGTACATATGTGGTCTACATGGGGAGAGTGTGGAAAATGGGCTTGTATACTGCGTTCCGTGATCGAAACGAACAACTTGAACCTCATCCCACAAGATTGGCAGCCCTGCAATCACTAACATCCAACTATTTGAGAACTCTAAAAGTGTCCTGGCTGAGAGAAAGGATCTTGGCGTAGCGACATAAAACGATAGAAAAATTCAATTTCTCATACATTTGTAAGGTTTTATTTTCCATTACAGGATGTTCCACTTATTTCACTTTTTGACTCCTCTCACGATTTGGCGCGGGTTGAGAGTGTGCTGCTCTGAAAATATTTAAGTCGATGCCACTTCATCCTGGAGACAAAAACGATATGCAAGACACTAGTTTGATGTGACACGAATGGTGGTGAGGTGAGAATGTCAAAATAAGTTAAAATTCTCCAACCCCCTTTGCCTGCATGGATTTTCTATCCGGACGCCTACATGCTGCTCCGGACCAACTAAGTGCTCCAGCCTTATCGTTCTGCCAAGGATGATTGCTAAGGATGATGTGACTTGAACGGCATAACGGGTGGTTTTTCAAACGGCTACATCGTCGTTTCGCGAGTTGTTCTTTACAAGTTTGCACAGCGAGATAGTGAAGTTTTCTCGTCACGTTCGTGTAACTTATGATAACACTTTGCATATTTTATTATCAGAAGAAATTTTATCTGTGAAACGTATGATTTATGCCAGCCAGTGCGAGCGTTTGGCACGAATTGCTTGGGGTTTTTTGATAGCGTGTGGCTTGAAATATGGCAATTAAGTGAATTCGTGCAATTGATAAATACAGGCTTCGTTCCATTCGCTCCACTCCAACGGCTGGACCACCTTTTATTGCAGACGGTATTGCAAGTACGCCAGCTTCCGATTTGGCAGATATTTAACCCATTAAAAAGCAAAAAGGATAAAATGAATTTGTGATAGCTCCATCTGACAATGCTATGCACTATAGCCCAGAAGGGAGCATTTCCCATTGGCACGATTATTATAATGCTGACGATGTTCGTAGCTCCTTAAGGCGAATCATTTTAATTGAAACGAATTGCACTGTGTACTAATTGAATTTTTAACCTACGGGATGTAATTAATACGTGCTCTGAGGGAAATTGGAAGTTTTTATCAAATGGGAAAGCATGTTCGCCAAAAGCTGACAAAGAGCTGGATAATGTTTGGCGTGATGGTCTTATTGGAAATGATTAAATCAATTAATTAGGAATACAGGTATTTGCATTTAGATGAGACTTAAGTGATTTGCGAAGGTTTTATATAAAAATCAAGTATGAACATGCGTTTCTGGGAAAAATAAATGATATCGGAAACTGAATAACGTCTAAAGCTATGAAGAGGAAGAGAGGGGGTTCTAAAACTCCGTTAATAGACAAACAAGGTTAAACTGAAATATTAAACTATCTTCAAACTTCCTTTCGAATCTTCTCCTGCCAAGTCCTGATAAAGTTTTGATCTGTTTCAAAATTTTCGGTTGTACCGCGTCAATAAATGGTTGGTCTTAGTTGTTAAATTAGGCGGAAACCCCATGTTCGTCACTTATTTCTTTCCATGCTGCACATTCCTAATCTTTCGTAATAAATGGTTAAATATAATATAATAATTCCTTGCAGCCCGATCTAAACAGCCGAGTGTCTATGTCTGCCCCAGGATGACATGGATGTGTGTTTTCGCTAGACAAGTACCTATTCTGTAGCTAGTTTTCCCCGGCCACTTTTCGTTCTTAGCCCATCCACGTCACATGGACACCCTTAGAATCACTCAAAACTTAAAAATAATCACTCAGAGCTCCATCCGTTTTCCTTGAAAAATGATTCCATGTTTCTCCGGGCGACGGTGAGACACTTTTAATTTTTAAGGGAGCGAGGTGACTGTTATATTGCACTGTATTAACCTTGGGTGATTCCAAACTTTATCATCAACGAAAATTTGAGCGATATTATTTCTGTTCTCCATAGCAGCCCAAAATCTCGCAGTAGCGTTCGACGCGATAGTGGCAATGAAGCATTGTCAGGACTCACGTTGTTCAGGCGTTAGTCAGGTATTGGAAAAGGACGCTTAACATAGTTCATTCAGACACTCAAACTAATTTTTTTCTTCGGCTCAACTCAACTCAGTTTTTCCTTCGGACAGTCATCTTTCAAAACGAGATTTTTTAATTTTTCGATAATCAATGGCGTCGAAATTTGGCTGTCAGGTCAAGGCCCGAAAACTGGCTGTCCAGGTCAAGGCCCGCGTCAAAGTGAATCACTCTCTGGCTTGATGAGAGTTGATTGCATTTATAAACCACAGTTTTGCAAGGAGAAAAATCCCCATAAACATGTCAAATCCCTTCAAACATTGTCAAATGTCTTCACTTCTTCGCGAAATTCAATTTTGTCTACAACGGCGTTAACTTAGTCGATTCTTCCGAATCACAAAAGAATGCTTAATGTGCGGAAAGTATCACAAAGAAGGATACCCATACCATATGTAGCAAATCAATTGAGCTTTGGGAAATAGAGAGCTTAGAAATTCATCGAGGTAGGTGAGCTTACAAATCGCGGACGCTAGCTTTCTAGGACCTAAATGTATGTGAGGAAAATTTTTCCAGTGTATAGTCTATAAAAGAATAGTCTAGAAGTTGTGTAAAAACACAAAATTTCAGAAAATGCTAATGCAAATCTCGGCTCCCCTTCGGCTTTATGTCCTATTCCCAACAAATTTCGTTTAGAAATACCAATGCATCTGGAAAGTTGGTGTCAAATACCATTGCAAGAAGTTTGTTGAAGTTTAGTTGTTTTAGTTGTTTGTTGTTTAGTTGTTTACGCACTTAAAATGTTAACTTAAAAGGAATAAACTGTAAAAGAACTAAAAAGGAGACAGGTGAAAGTTGCAATTAGTGCAGACCCCGACGGAAATACAAAAATACATTAATACATACAGGGAAATAAACAGGACCCCACATGTTGCTACTTTATTTTTGGACTATATTTTGGACTGGATTTTAACGAGATGGGTGGGTTTTTACTGTAAACGATTCAGTGAAGACGGTTTCTCCTTCTTCGAGGCGCTACAGCTCCATTCGGGCCTCCCGTTTCTGAAATGGAGGTTACTACTTCCAGCTTAATGAGTGGAAACCCGTATGCAGCGGACATACCTGGTCCAAAACTTACTTACGTATTCTTCAAGGAAGGTGAAAGGGCCCTTTAACCTTATTCAAAATATGAGAAAATGTGTCTTTTACCATTAAACATGTCAAGTGGTTCATTGCGGTCTCTGTAGAAGCTTTGCTTGGAAAACTATAGCCCCGAAAATCCCGACGTAGCTATCTATCTTATATATATTGGAGGATTTTATATATTGGACGGTTATTTCAAACTTTCCTAAAGAGATCCGCTTCGTTTTATGATGCAGTACAGTATATTGTATACCTTAGGTTATTCCAATGCTCTTGGTTTCAATAGATCAGGCTCTTCATAGGTTTACCAGTGCTGAGCGTTGAATTTAACATGACTTTCAATGAAAATTCAGTGGCGAAATAACATAGAAAGCAATTAGCTTTAAAATAAATTCTCATATAAGCTACAACTCTGCGAGTGAACAAAAATATTTCCGCTTTAGTTTTACGTGCTGTCTTCTGTGCTCAGCTTTATTTGAAATCGTCTAGACGATGAAATGAAATATTCCGTGGTGCACATGACATCGTTATGAAACTCTTTAAAATATAAGTTATAAATATAAGTTCTGGAAAAAATGTTGTGAACCACTGAGGCGGGCGAGCAGTCATAATTATTGTTTATAATGGAGATAAGGCTATAAATACTTTATGACTTGATAAGCCAAATGATATCAGAAGTCTATTGTCAAAAAAATGAAGTATAAAATCAATGTATTTAAATGATCAATAAGAAATTTTATGGAAAAACAGCAACAGAAGACCAGGAAATTAAGGAGGCTGGCTCGAAATTTTAGATTTAATTTAAAGAAATTTAATTTAGTCGGGCTATATTCTGTATTGTGTTGTCTTGAATCGAAGTCATCTAAAAAAAGGTTCAGTAAACATAACCACAAGATAGGCAAATGGAAAATTTCTGTGAAAATTCGTCCTTTGCACGGCATAATAGTTTCAACAGACTTGGATTTGGACATGAAAATTATTTCATGCTTGCTTTATGTTTTCGTAAAATTTGCAGGCCTTTTTCAGGGGTCCCAAATGATATTAAAGAGCAAAATAAATTTATTCATTCAACCTAAATAGGCTGAATGCCTGAAGCCTCAGTAGATATAATCCTAGATTCAACTATTTATGAAAGTCGCACGGTTCTTTGTACTAACCGAGGATATTTGAATTTATGGGAAATTAATGGTTTATTCCATCATTTTAAGAAGTTTTTTGACTTGATGCTTTTTCACCATTTTCATTTTTGGGGTTTTCAACTTTTGAATCATAAAATTCATGTTCGAGTACAATTTGACTGAAATGATTTGCGGCTAAATGAAACACTCATATCGAGTTGAAGACTCTATTTTTTCAATAAACTTATTCAAATCCATAACAAATCTGCTGAAGGCAAAATCATTTCAAAGTTTTTCATCTTTCTACTTGGCGACCATAAATTTCGATTGCATTTCCATAAAACAAACTTCATCCGAATAAAAGTTGGAGTCGCATTGTTTGGAAAGGGATCTCAAAAGTATTTTTTATTTCGATTCACTTCACACTCATAGACCAGCGTTGAAAGTGACACAAGAGACTGAAGTTCATTTCGCTCTTTTACCCCTGTAACTCCACTTAACCAAAAAACGAAACCTTTGCCGACTGTATGATGGCATGTCCTCGTATCAACACACCATCAGACGGAGAGAGAGTGAGAGAGGGAGATAGAGAGAAAAGGAGGGAGTTGTCAGAATTGTTGTTATTTTAGTTTTTGTTGTTTTGATTTTACAAACACATTTCACAATGCGAGCGATGTATTGTTGTCGGACAGGCTCAACTGCGATAGCTTTTGCACTGTGGTACGAATTTCAGACCAAAAGTTTTCTGTTTAGAAGGAGGTATCGTAAAATATTGAAAACATCACGTTTGCTTTCTACTACTCTTTGCAGGAGAGTCCTTAATTGAAATTGGCTTCGACGTGATTTATGAGACACTTGGGGGTACATAGCATGGTATGTTTCAATTTACACTCCAACGGTTCACCTGGAGCAGAACTTCAATTCTTATCGTGGTATAATGTGAGTCTTTCCCGGAAGGAACCATTTCTTATTGTTCTACGTTTAGAAAAAATACGAGAAAAAACAACTCTAGTAAGATCTTCCTGATTATCGAACTCGTTACAGAGTTAAGTTTTCAATTAAGTCTTCAACTAAGCACTTCCACTAAGTCCAAAATCAATTTCAGGCCCTATCCAAAAGAGAGCGATTACTAGCAGCACAAGTTCACGCAAACTACTGGAAAGACACTGACAAACTTTTCAACTCCAAAACATTTTGGCGAGAGAAAAATTTAATTCAAAACTTAATCTTATCCACCTTGTTTTATGGTATCATCGTTACTTCATAATTTGTTTGCGGTGGTAATTATTATCTGGTAGATGAGCTTGTTAAGTCCATTATGTCGACAAAATGAGATTTCAGGATGAATTTAGTATCTACGACGCTCACCGGGTCCTTCTGACAGCTGGAGCTTGGCACAGTGTCACCTCGTCCTTGTTTAGCGTTTTATGTAACAGGAATGAAATCGTTTCGGGATCCACCTACCTAAAAAATAACATTTAGTAGAGATGGCACTGAGTGAAATATGTGAAGGCAATGTCACTCTTCCATCGTCACAAACGAGTTCACTTCTAATGATCCTTTTGCTTTTCCTACTAATACTTTTGTTGTTGCCTTCGAAACTTCTCCCTTCTGTTCGGCCATGTCCTTGCTTGGTGTCGACGGACATGAACCTTTTCCAGCTTTATAGCCATCAGATAGCATCTTCCACATGTGCACTATCATTAAACTTTGTCATTCACGATGGTCGTATATTTTTAACAAGCAAAACCTTACTGAGGTTCGAGAAGTTTGGGACATTGAGCGACGATGAGTGCAAATAAAAATTTCCCAGTTTCTTGGTAAAGGATATCGCAAAAAGTATGCAGTCGTTTTGGGATTGGTTACGTACGCTCTTGTATGGAGCTCGTAAAGATGGTGTACATGCAGTGTGAAATCCACTGCGTCTTGAAGGAATCCAAAATAAGGAGCGGAAGACATGAAGCATCAGATGTTGTTTTGTATGTGGGTCCTTTTAACATTGTGGAGCGGTTTAATAAAAACATTTTTGTGCAACCATCTTTTACTTATGTTTATATGAATTTTGTGAAATAGTACAGTAATGCGTTTCTCTAAAGGGAGGGTGGACGCTCTGTGGATTCCATTTTTCTGCGATATTTTATTTTGTCCTTAGCTCTCACTCGTTGAGAAATTACTTCTGGTAACGAAAAATATGAGGAAAGCGTAAAAAAAACTAGTAACCATGTTATTTTCTCTCAAAATTAAACAAATGCGCACCTCGTAAGGTTCCTCTATCTTTTGTTCATATAATTTAATAACTTTGAGCTTCACATCAGAGACAGTCTTACACAAATTTATTTGAACTAGCAAAACGCAAACCAATGTCCCCGTGCGGGATACGCGAATACTACTTCTAATTGAAAAAATCTTTTCTGTTGACACACAGTATCCTGTTTACGGACTTGAGAAGTGAAAAAAGCGTCTAAAATGCGTCAAAAAAGCGTTTATGGTACATTTGTAGAAAAGGACTTAGCTTAAGGTTTACTAGTTGGGCCAAGTTATTCCGATTTTTTTTAGTTTCATGAATTCCACTGAAGAATTAAGCTGAGGCAAATGCGAGGATCCGAAAATATGCAAATGCTCTCATGAACCTTTATTTATCAGACACAAATGATCGCGTATTGGAATGGAGTTATTATGCTTCTAAGTGACATATTTATGTTGTACTTTGTTTGTTATGGAGTTCCATTTTCCATTATTTCCATTCATAGTAAGTTCGCAAGTTCGTGAGTAAGTAAGAGTAAGTTTGTGCGACAAAAATAAAAGGAAAATAAGAATTATCTTTCGATAGTAATGTATCGATGATAAAATGAGAAATTGTTTAGTAGACAGTCTGAAAAACCGCGGAATGAAGCTGCAGAAAACTTATTCTCGTCTCTTTCTTAGACTCGATTCGTATTAAAAAGTATTTGAAAAAAGCTGAGGACGAGTTTAGAAAGTAAAAGTGTTTCAACAGTAAAGGAAATAAAACAATTCCATTTTTCAGAGGAGATAGAGTCACTTAGTAACATTTGGGCTACCGACTGAACCCCTCTCCTATCATTCAGAGATCCTGAAACGCCTCAACATCTTACCTTTATTAGCCGCCTTGTGGCAGTGGCGGATCACAGGGATCCAAAGTCCATCGGCAGCGAAAAGGAAAGAGAATAACTAGAAAATTTCTTTCTCTGCTCAACACTTCCATCCAATCGAGTACAGCTCTCATTCTTGAGATAGCTCAAGGATAATGGAGCACTTAGCTCTGATTAGTCTGTGCGTACAAAACAGTTTCCATCGAAGCAAAAACTCTACTTTTGCAAAGAAAAACATGAAGAAAGTCAGAGAAGTCAACGACCATTTGCAGGGGAAATCTAGGCAGACAATAAAAAATTGGTCAAAAATGCTATAGTCACAAGAAGGAGCTGCAAAAACTATACGAGTGCTAATGATTCCCAGTAGACACAGATGACCGCTTTGAGGGAAGGACTAGATAATCGCACTCAATGGCAGGACGGAGTCCACATTGCTGGTAACGAACTTCCTTAGATCTTTAAACAGCTTCAGCCATAGTAGAGACAAAATTGTTACTGTTAGCAAAAAAGGAAGCAGGGACATGTACACTTTTAACGGAGGAATTGAACAGTCCTAAAATCAAAGACTATACTTGTTTCTGTTAAACCACGAAACAGGTCGTCCACCCAGGACTTCCAACAGGTCAGCGCAAAAACCCTCCAATGATAATGACATAAACTTTTTGATGAGGGCAAAAGTGTTTCCAGTTTTTCGATATGAAGTTTCTTTCAACTGCAAATCATAGATCCTTGATCCCATATTGGCAACAGGTAGCATTCTGGAAATTTAGACCAAAATTCTCATTAAATCTTGGTCAAAACGAAGTTAGTCGGAATATCAGCATAAATTATAAAGAGAAAGTGCTAAGAGAATGAGTATATAAACCTTGATTTCAACGCATTCTATCAGGATGGCCCGAAAAGGTGGAAAAAGTTGATCTATTCGGAATCATACTGGGAATCATAAATCTCGCAGGATTATCGGAGAGGGAAATCTACAGAGCTACTATAGAGAGAAGAATCTCTGCGCTATAACGCAGAGTAAAGTTAAATACTTGGGTATTTCACAAACTTTCACAAAGAAACACGGAAGGCGTAATGCTCTGCTGTGATTCCCAACTTGCTCGTCAATGTTGCAAGCGAAGGAGATCTCCGACAAATGAAAAATTACGTAATTGGGTCCTGTGCAATAATGTGAACTACTGTCGTCCAGTTTGCAAAAGAGGTTCCGAGTTTGTTTACAGGAAGTGATGCGAGACTATCGCATCAACTTCAAAACCAGGCTTGCATCCACGGAAGGTGTTATTGTCTGTTTGTTGGCGTCCCCAAGAAGTTATTTATCGGAAGCTTCTGGAATGGAATCATACTTCAAAACAAACGATTACAGCCTGCAATTATGCGGCTTCAACGAGCAATGCGTGAAAAGCGCTCTGCATTAGTCAATTGTCCCGAAGACAAATTCCACCTTGACATTGAAAGACCGCACATAACTGCAATTACCCAGTACAAATTAATGGGAAGTGGCTGGGATCCTTTGCCCCACTCACTATACTCTCCTAATCTTGCTCCAAATAATAATCATTTGCTTTGCTCCCTGGACAAATGACTGGAGGGAAGAGAATACAACACTGAAGACGATCTTCGTCCAGGACTAGCAAACTTTTTTCAAGGTGAGGGGGATGATTTATACAGAAGAGGGATAGAGATACATTCAGAATTTCGAAGACAAGTTATAAATAATAATGATTTTTAAAACAAAGAATAAGTTGAAATAAGCAAGTGATGAAAAATAAATTATGTAATTTGAAACCAGAACAACTTTTACACACACCGAATATAAGCTCACAAGCTTTTTGCCTACAGTCTATCATATTTTCACTAATAATATCCAGGATCAACAAAGTAAGCCAAAGGGGATGCTGATATCATAACAGATATAAGCAGATTAAGATAAGATAAGTCAGACAAGTAGTAACACCTTGCAAAATGTTTCTAATTCTCTCTTTTGTCTCTCTCTCTTTCTCCCTTTGTGTCCCTTTCTCGCTTGATCATTCCATTAGTATTTTATCTTAATCGTTTCATATCTTTAGTTTGTCAAACGAAACGCTCTTTTTGATTTGAAGATTTTTTATCTCGAAAAGGCGAAGAATATATAGAATATGATATCATGATATCAAAATCAACACTCGATACCTTTGAAAAATGTTCGATTCAGGTTACCTACGTGGTTACCCTATCCGTTGGGTCTTTTGTGGAAAACATGGGTTAAATATGTAACGAAGCCTTGGAAATAAAATAAGTCGTCATCCCGAAACTTACCACCACTAAATGATAATATTAACGTAAGCTAATATCTCCAAAGGTCTCCATAGAAATCCCAAAAAGGAATGACTCCAAATCTAGACCAGGGGAAAAGCAACAGAAATCGATGACAACCTGAGATTTGCAGAGGATCTGGCACATATCAATAGCGACTTCTTCTGTTCTTAAGCATAATTGATGAGCTTACATACATTTAAGAGCTTACATTACATACTCGGTAACAGACTAGGCCTCTAAATTAATTTCTGCAAAACAAAGTTAATGCACGATGAATTGATAGAAAGAAATAAATACATAGCAGTGGATGGCATTGTTTTTCTTTTTTTTTTTGGAGAAGGTGATGAAGGGTATTTCCACCGCGAGTTTCGGGCTCCTAGTATCGCAAACATAAATGGACTACCGACTTAACACCTCCACTGTCAGTCTGAATTACTAGCCTGGAACCGTTTCACACATTGGCTTCCCTTTTCTTCATCTAGTGGCCGAGAACAGGAATTCGTTCTCTAGTAGGAGGCGAAGGAGGAGGAACTTCACTAGAGAAGAGATCTCGGCAACCTCGACACCTAGAACCGATCAAGTATGCCTTTGCTAGATATTTCCCAACCGTAATGTACCGCATTGTTCCTTTAAAGCATTTTAGCACTTCTTCGCTTGAGGTCTCCGGATGGATACCTCCAACTTTTTCGGCAAGATTACCGTACAGTCCATCCCATTTTCTGCATGAAAAGGAAATATGTTTAGGAGACTCAAGAGTCTCACCAGGCTTTCGACTGAGCTACGATTTCAAATCGTTAGTGAGATGCGTGGTCCATTTTTCATTTTGGCTTACGATCGATTTCTTGCCACCATCGTGTGCTCGATGGTAGGACTTTTTCGTCCTCTGGCAAGAGTCTGTTGGGTGTGATCCATGTGAATACCAACAGCGTTGACTCAGAAACTGTCCAAAATGCTGATGCGATCCCTGCACCTGTGGCAGCTGTTTCCTCTGCAGCTCCTTACCAAAAATTTCGTTTGATATCTCTGCGCCTATAGTATTGGCATAGTATTAGAAACAGTGCAGGACAACACCAATACTTAGGACAACCCTCGTTCGGAAAATGAACCAAACAACTAAACTAGCTCGGATAGCATCGGGTAGAAACTTAAACATCCTCAAGTCAACAAGTACATATGTTTGGTTAACTATGTGTACAAATGTGTGCTACCGTTCATAACTTTCATTTTCGGGACATGGATTTTAAAGGATTTATTGCAATAAAGCTCTAGACCACTCACATATAGATCACCACAAAGAAAGGTGCCTACTGGGCATAATCAGCAAAGCAAGAAAATGAATAAGTAGCAAAATAAGGTCTTATAAAAAATTAACTCCTTAAAATAGTAAATGAAAACTAAAGAGTAAAAATGACGAAGAGAATAGACATTGATAGTCCGAAAGAATATCAATGAAGTATCCAACAGGTGCCAAAAGATTAAACAAATATTGAATGAAACCAAGGAGTCCTGATATTGGCAAAAAAACCTAACGTAATCGGATATAAAACTGCCGAGAGTTGGGAGCAATCTGAACAAACTGGAAATATTTAAATTATAGAATAATATAGAATAATATAGAATAAAAATTATTAATAGTAATGATAATGACGGCTAGATCCTTCCTGGTCTCACAGCGCGTTCATTTACAGAATATAAAATTACAAGATCATAAATTATAAAATTATAAATTATAACTGAGCAAAGTCAAAATTACGAAAAAAGAATAAATTTTGCACTTGTTTTAAATAGTCATTACTGCTCGCTGATGATATTGTTAACACGTGAATGTCAATACAAATGCAATATAGTTTGAAGTAGATCTGACAGCCAGGAGACGGAGTCGAAGCAAGAGTTTCAACGTTAGTGGAGCTTAATTCGAAAGACATAAGATAGTTTTCTAACAGAAAAGGGTTCCTAATCGGGCGAGCCTTCTTCAACAGCAGAATCCTCTTCTGTTCGCGAAATTAAAAAAAACTCAAAAAATTTTGGTGAGAATTGATAAATTAATTATACTTAGCAAAAGAATCATTTAGAGTCAGTCGATATCTTTTTCATGAGTTTCTTGTTCGTTCACCACAGCTCTTATGCTGATTTTTTGTTTGTTTAACGAAAACTCGTTCTTTAATTTCTATTATTCAGAGCATTTCACGGGTAGTCTCAAAAATTTTCATCAGCGTTCAATTAATTATAATTAAATGCAGGCTTTAATAATTGAAATATATAAATACACTGGATATGGGTTCATTTGCATATGAATTGAAATTAAAAACTCTCTACCCTATTTCAAAGTCATGTCGTGCTTAATAACTTCCAATTTTTATATGCTGCTCCTGCTAGTTCACTCTGCAGACTTTTGACTGTAGACCCTCACTAAAATCCGTCGCGCAGTTTTCCCTGTTCTTAATTGGACATAACAAATCCATTAAGATGACATGTATAGTAAAAACTACATCAACAATTTCATTCAATTGTGACCATCACCGTGGAAACTCTCTTTCATTGCACGATATTACTATGAATAAATTCCGACAATGTAAATTTTCAATCTAGATTCATTGTACAGTCAAACCATCACGAAGGCTACCACGTCGGCACATCTTTGTTATCAAAGAGAGTGCAGAGTGAAAAACAGATAGAGAGAGAGAGAGAGAGAGAGAGAGAGCATGTGTACAAAAGTGAAGCTAGGATTCGGATGTATGCACTTTTATAAGGAAAGATGACATAGAGGAATTCAGTTGGAAAATTTTTTATCTCATCTCCAAGCTTTTTTATTCAACATAAGGATGGATGAATAAAAAAACAATACCTCCGAACGTCATAACAAAGAAAAGTTGGACAAATCCTGTTAACTTAAAAACAGCACTAACATTTTACTAACTCTCGTGTGGAGCATATCCTTCTTTATACAAGTCTATCTCATTCTCAGATGTTGAAAAGCTCCAGCACTTTTTATTGAGTAGGAAACTGACGATTTCAACAAGCGAAAATTTTAATAAAATTTAAACCTATCGAAAAATCTCAGATGTAGAAGATGCCGTGGTTGTTTACCTCCACCTCTAATAAGGATATACGTCAAGAGGTAAGTACGTGCTTACGTAACAACAAAAGGAAGGTGAATCCTTTCACGCTCCGTTTCCGTTTTTAAAAAAAATTACTCTTTTTATTGGCAGGAAGCCATGGTGAATGGTCAAAATAACAGGACACAAGGTGGTATAACCACAAATGAATAAAGTTCTAAAATTCCTCTATGCTGAGGTTTGTCGAATCCTTTTAAGAAACTTTAAAAGTTCTATAAAAATCAGCTCTGTTTTCAACTGAAACGATTTGAGTGTTAATATATCCTTTGGTGCAAAATATTATATCCTATTACCATGGTTACAATATTGGAATAATCTTCAGATCAAAGATATGATATTTCAGCCCCAGAATCTACTACACAGAAACGTTCTTCAGCGAAGAGTTGGAATCTATACGAACATATTTCACCTGTAGCCAAACGAAAAACGTCAAGCAGTGACTTCCGAGGTAAGGAAATTTTTCTGGTCTTCTCTTCCAGTTTTCATTCTTAAATTTTCTGCTTGCACTGTACTTCTTGCTCAGGTGCTATCCACCTTGTTGTCTACCTGGCGCTGAATATAGATGCCTTATTTTCAAACAGAATGAAAGAGGATTAGCTAGCTAAATTCCGTGGTAAGCGTGCAAAAAGGTCTGAAAGAAAAATTGGAAAGTGTTGTATATATGGACCCGAATCTAGCGGGGAGGATACAATATTTGCTTTTTTTCCCTGATTTTCGGTTTCTTTTTTGTCTGCCTTTTTTTCGTTTTTCTACGGCTTAGTGTCGGCGAAATCGTTAGATGGTTCCATTACAGGATCACACATTTTTAACAATATAATGGATAATGTGCCTAAAAGGTAGAGAACACGTTTATTATAGACGAAATAGGTTGAATGGGTAGAATGTGAGAAGGAGTTTATATTCTCAGACAGGCGAGTGTCAGATTTAACTGGGAACGGGAGCTTGAATTGAAAGTTGGTATATGAAAGTGTGTTTTTATGTTTTTTGATGTTCCGGGTTGATTGAAAGTAATGTTAATGGTTTTGAAACATTGGGATTACGACAATACTGTAATAAGTTTGCAAGGCACGGCATGTATTGATGGATTTTAAGGCTCTGCATTTGCTTTTGCCAGGTAGTGAGTGGTAAATTGAGAAAATTTATCCTTTTATATATTTTTATACGATATCCATTAAGTTTATATAGTTCCTCTTCATTTATATACTTTCTAATTGTTTTTGTAATAGTTAAAATTTTACTAATGATAAACATTTCCATATCTTCTAACCCGATTATCGTGAATTTTTTTTAGGTAATATTGTATAATTGATATTGTGGACTAATAAACTGCATTAAGGCAATCTTAGAGACGAGCGTGCTCAAAAACGACAAAATGAGCCTTCAAAATACGTAATACAAAATAAGTAATGAGTGACGAGAGACTTTTGGTGGTTTTTTGAAAATTTTCAATTATTTGACAATATTTCTAGAATGTTTTCTTAAAATTTTGGGGCAAAATCTTCATCCGCATCATATATACGTTCTCAGGTAAACAGTGGATTTCAGAGCGCGCATCGATCGATCTCGACTGCGTGATCCAAAGATATTTCCCTTGCTCCTTTCCCTATTCTAGTTCTTATGGATAGAGCTCGCAAATGTAAAGAGTGTAAACAAAAAAAAACTGAGGGTCGATTCAAAAATCTCTTCATGCGTGTCGGGATTTTTCCGATTTTCAAAATGTGTGGGTAGTTTTTCCTTGATGAAGGAGACCGCAATCGATCCGTCATTATTATATCACATGATTGACTATGAAATTGTGTTCTCGACACAATCTCAATCTTTAATTTGTGCAGATTGTAGAGCGCAATCACCGTTTGAAGAAAGTAGCTTTTCCGGTCTAATTTTAAAAATTATTTTTTAAGGTCTAGTCTAGCCGATTCCTTTGATCAAAAATTGAAACAGATAGAAATAGTAATGCGGAAGCTCGGTGTCCAAAGATCACCTCACTCATACGAGGCAGAAAAGATGGACGAAATCGTGCGCGCTCTCTTCCCTATCCATCCCGCCATCGTTGAAGCCGTTCACTATGAAACACCAACGGAAATTCCATTTTTCACGAAGATAGAATTTGAGAAAGCAGTCTTGTCTTTGAAGGCCAGAAATGCTCTAGGACCAGATGAGATTCCAGCTAAGGTGCTACAAATGGTCTTCCACTTTTCCCCTGACCTGCTCCTCCGCATGTTCAACGCATGCCTGCGCGACGGGCTGTTCCCAGAGTGCTGGAAGGTGGCGAGACTTGTGCTCATTACGAAGGGAAAAGGGGATCCCGAGTCGCCAGCTGCAAACCGCCCACTAGGTATGCTTGACACGGCCGGAAAAGATTTTGAAAAACTTATCAGGGGAAGACTCGCTGACGTGATTCATATTGCGGGGGATCTATCTCCACGGCAGTATGGCTTCAGAGCAGGCCGCTCCACCATCGATGCAATTGGAGGAGTAGTGAGCGCGGTCCAACCTGCGGAGTCTCACAGTATTTCCACACGACGGGTCGTCCTGCTGGTTACTCTGGGTGTCCGAAATGCATTTAATAGCGCTAGATGAGTAGGTATTCTGGAAGCGCTAGAAAATCGTTTTCAAATACCAGTGTACCTGATGCGGATTCTCAGGAACTATTTGAAGGACCGCAGCCTACTCTACGACTCGAAGGAGGGTAGGCGAAGTACAAATCTTACTTCAGGTGTCGCTCAGGTCTCTATCCTTGGCCCGGACCTGTGGAACATCTCCTACGATGGACTCCTGCGGCTTGAACTGCCGAATGAGTCACGTTTGATCGGCTATGCGAACGATTTCGCGGCGCTGGTCGCTGGACACACAGTAGGCCATGCGCAACTCAAACTCAATATGTTAATGCGGAGGGTAATGGACTGGATGACCGCTCACGGATTCAAGCTGGCACTGGAAAAAACCGAAGTGGTCATCCTAACGAAGAAGAAAATCCCCAGAATACGGCGTATCAGTATAGGGGCAGTAAGGTACCTGGGCGTCCTGATAGACTCGAAGATAAGTTTTTCCTAACAAATCAGGGCAGCAGCTGACAAAGCTGCAGCGCGTGTGACGGCACTCACCCGATTAATGACCAACATAAGTGCGCCCACCAAATCAAGGAGACGACTCTTAATGAGCGTTGTGCAGTCACTTCTACTCTACGGATCAGAACTGTGGGGCGACGCTCTCAGCAAGGAGTTACACCGAAAGCGGTTGGCACAGGTGCAGAGACAAGGAGCATTGCAAATCGCATGCACATACAGAACAGTCTCCGGGGCGACAGCGCTGGTAATCGCAGGGGTGATACCCATCTGCCTCCTTGTGAGAGAGCGCAGAAGTATTTACCAGCGCAGAGGCAAAGATCGAAGAGAAAAGATCACCAGGGAAGAGAGACGTCGTTCTCTCAGCGAATGGCAACAGTCCTGGGAGCAAGAAACAAGGGGAAGGTGGACTGCACGTCTGATCGCTAACCTGAGGCCGTGGTTCAGTCGAGTGCATGGTGAGACCGATTTCTACTTGTCCCAGCTCTTAAGCGGGCACGGTTGTTTTCGGTCCTACCTGTACAAAATTGACAAAGCACGGTCTCCTAACTGTGTGTTTTGTGCAGGGGAACCGGATGACGGCTGTCACACATTCTTCTACTGCAAAAGGTGGAGCCAACAGCGAGGGGACTACTCAGCGAAATTGGAGAACTCTGTCCGGAAACTATCGTCGGAATAATGCTGAAAACAGTCGACAATTGGAATCGCGTGTCGCAATATGCTCGGGCAGTGCTGATGTTGAAAAAAGCTTTATTGGAGCACTGCGAGGCATCGGGGATGGATTGATCTCTATTGTAGCACTTCCTTCCCCTCCCGTCCTTCCCGTTAGAGAAAAGATTTCCATTATCGGAAGGCGCCTCTAGACATAGGAACACGAGGACTTGCCCGAAGTAATGTGTCAAACGGTTCCAGGCTCGGTTCTCAGGTTGACAGGGGAGGTGTTTTGTGGGTAGTACAAAAGAGTTTTTGCGTCTGGGAGTCCCACACTCAGGGCGTAAACAGCCTGTACCACCCTACCACAAAAAAAAAGATTTCTCAGAAAGAATGCCAGTCGAAGAACTATATAGGTCATAAGAATTTAGCCAATTTTTAAGTACTTTGGAATTGAATCCGTAAGGTGATCGGAATTAAGTTAGCATAAGTAAGTGCATCCCGGACCTTTAAAAAAAAGTAAGGAAAGTTTCCTTGAAGTAAGTTGAGTTTCCTTGTTCTTTGAAAAAAAAAAGTATCAAGGCAAAGAAAGGTTGGTTTACTTTGGCACTGATTAACAATATTTCACAGTACTCTGGTCATGAAAGTTGCGGTTCCAAAAAAAAATTGGACTCTTTTAAGGCTACGACCAAAAACTTTCTACTACTAAAGCAAGTATGCAGTTGTGCGGCGGCCGATGATGTTGCTGGTGATAGTCAAAATATAGCTAGATATCAAACACACATCCTGGAGATAATACAAAAAAACAAATCGCCCAGAGGTAACCGAACACATACTTCCAATATTCTAAGATTTATTAGAACTTAATTGATGCATTTAGCAATGCGATTCTCTCTAAAGCAGCGCATCGGAAGTTACAGTGAGATACCGAAAAAAAGCAATGGAGAATTATGAAGTCCTCAAGATCCTCAGGAAACCACGCTCAGACGTGATAGACGATTCCATCAAATCCCATCTAATGTCGAACAAAGGGGAAAAAATATGATACCTGAAGCTGATGATGTGACGCTTTTGGAACTCTTTAATAAAGCCAAAGAACAAGAATCAACAAAAATTTTCACTGCCTCAAAAAGCCGGAATGGATTTTGGGATTTAGCATTTGGGAATTTCCGTAAATGGCATTAAGAAGGAACCATTGCTGAGAATTTCTATCAATTCGGGACGGATCTATTGCTAGGATGGATTTATTGCTAAGGACTTCTATGAAAATTTTCGCACTTCAGACTAACTGAAAGACTTTTCAAGAGAATAGAAGGTCAGAATGATGAATACAAGCACAGCAAGTTGACGCCTCTCGACGGGGAGATGAGCATCAAATTAGACCGGTTACAAGTGATAATCGACCGCAAGGATCAAGAATATATCACGAAATAATTGATTAAGCGAATTGATGGACAAACGCAAACATGGGCATCAACTCCTAAGAACTATCAATCTGATTGAAAGATTGTAGACACCTCAACGTTTCCCTTCAACGACGATCACTATTCTATATTGTAAATTATGGACGAATTAGAAGTGCTTCCCCACAAACAGGTCGTAGTGTATACTGATGTTGTGAATAAGCGCCAACTCCACAAGCCGAGTAAGGAAGTATTATTAGCGAAAAAAAGAAACCCATGCTTTTCGTAGGAGAGAAAGGAAAGCAGATGTATGTACATGACTTCTACGAAGAACCTGAAAAAGTTTCGTATGCACTAAGGACAGCTAATTTGTCAGTATGTCGATAAAGCTACGATTTTTTCGTTCAGAAAACTTCAAACCGCCTTTTCCCCAAACTGCACTTTCCCAACCTGCATTATGACTCAAAACATAAGTAACTAATTGCTCTGTAATTTACTGCAGGTTCCTCTAAAACCTTTCTCTACCCGTCCTATTTACCACTTTTTAAAAATGCATGAAACGTATGTTATTATCACCTGAATCTACATTATTTCGGCAAAATCTAATTTTCCGGTTTCCACAGTGGATGAAAATAATGTTAGTAACCGATATAAAAGTTATGGGTCCTGACGCGAAGCTAAAAGCAGATCAAGAGCAATTTCGATACATCCATGAACTATATGAAAGTTTTTGACGAACCGGAGGTCGGACAGCGGGAGGCTCCAATGAGCCATATGAATCGTATGGGCGAACAAGGTATACCCAAAGAGTTATTCGTTGGGAGAATTGGAGGGCGAAGATCAATGGGGAAACCGAGAATTCGCTGGTTGTTTGACAAAGACAGTTCATCACTGTTTGGATATCGAAATTGGAGAAAGCGGTCAATGAGCTATTGTAGGCCCTTGCTGCAGGAAACGAAGGCCCAAAAGGGTTGTAGTGCTACCAAGAACAGGACGGCAAATCATTATCTAAAACGCTTGTCTTTCACGATCTGCAGTGCCGCTATTTCGGAGAACATAGTGATAAGGAAAGGATTACAAAACAAGACCAATTCTTAATTGCAAAGAATCTTCCCTTTCTTTGTTACACGAGTTTTTCCTCTTAAAACTGTAGAATAAGGTGATGGGTAATCTTAGATCAAGGCTTGTATCCTCTTCGTGAAACAAAGATGACAATTGCAATAATTTCGAAATATCATTTTGTTACAAATTGTACAAGAACATCCTTCAGTTTGCTAACCGTCCAATAGCAAATTTTTAAATTGAATTCCTATTCCAAGACAGCGCCACAATTTCGTCAATTATACACGTACACCAGGATACTCGTGTGGTATAGACAATATTTTTAATCTCATAAATCATTCGTTGTCAATGGCAAGCATTCTTTTCTGCCCGGGAAAAAATTGAGGGAAGCATATGAGTGATGCGGCATTTTAACAAGCATGAACGTCGTTGCATACGTACAGTCTTTACATCTTGATATGATTGAGTGGTTCACGTAATTGCGATTAAATTGGTGCCTTCAACAGTATCCATTTGCAAAACATCCAGGCAGCTCTTTGTACTGAAGGGGAGCTCAAACTTTTCACTCCTTCGCTGTCTCTCTCTATCTCTCTCTCTCTCTCTTTGTCACTCCAACTCAAAATGCCGACTTGAATTCCCACAGGTTTTCCACAAAACACTTAATCCTTAGCTGGACAATTGAATGGCGCGAGGGGGGTATTGAACATTGATAACAGGAGCGACAAGGATGACTCGACAGTTTTATTCGGCCTAGGATTTATTTAGATCGACACATATGTACACATACGTCCAGCATTGTGAAAAATTGTCTAGCATCGCACGTGTGATTAGAGATCGTTTTTCCGGTAAAAATTGCTAGCCGAATATTTTCCCTATATGGATGGCAAGCAGGGTGGCAAAATGATGGAAATTTATTCCGTGTATAAATGTGTGTATAATGGTCTTATGTTGCTAAATGTATGGCAAACACTTACGTTGATGAGTCATTAGGATTGCGGAACGTGCCTGGCATTAACGAATCGGATTTACCTGGGTATTAAGCATGTTCGACGCGCTATACCTGCCATGACTAGGTAATTTTCATTTTGTTTTGCAGCAAATCAATCTTTAATAACAAGTATAATAATTAATGTCGTGATGTGGTACGAAATGGTTGTAGTTTGAGCTGGTACTTAACGCAGCGGAAAATTTTCAATATGAATGATTTTTCGTTGACAACCAATCCGTTTTTCAATGCAAATAAGCTTTTTCAACAACTCCTTTCGGCTGTTGCCAACGAGATACGTAAATTCTTCTTTCTGTTAGACGAACACAATGGTACAAGGATTATGTTAATTGGCCTCCGTTTGGTTATCCGAACTCTTACTGGTTAAAAAGTGCCCTAATTCACATAAAATGTCAAATTTCAAGCCAAACGAGTCGGCAATCGGGAAATTTCGGCTAACGTTACAAATTTCCAGGATACCAATACGAGCATAATGTGACCCGATTTTTATTAACATTCCTGGCTGTAAAAGGTATTCAGATTGAATTCGACCAGATCAAGGGAGAGCGTGATGCGAAAGCATACTCCACGATGGACAAGCGAACCCATCACAGGACCATGTGGACTAGAGGCTTTACGCATCATCACGAAGAAAAGAAGCGAATGAAAATATAAGAGCAGGAATAGAAGTCGCCCTGTCTGAAACGAGAAATAAGGGATTCAAAGAACGTGCGTCCTTTACCAACTTTGAATCTTTTTAAGGTTCATTGCAATGATTTGAATTATTACTTTCTGATCGGTTCAAGGCTATTTTTCTGTGTTCATACCCGTTTCGTTGAAGAAAAAAATATTTGGACCATTTCAGCCTTGCTCATATCCTCTACAAAATGTCTTATTAAAATTCCTGTGTGTGGTTCAGGTGAAGCAATAAGGGAAAAACAAAAATGACAACAGCCTATCTTATGTTTCAGATTGTAGCGAGAATCAGTTTTGGGTATTTTATAAATAAAATTTTACTGAAGGTCGTTTGAAGTGATGAAGGTGCACGTCCTTCATTCAGAAAGCGTTAGGGTGACTGAAACTAAGAACTTCTTCTTCTACTACAAGATGCAAATCATTGTTGAAAATACACGATTGATTTGCGACTAGTAGGTCTTTTTCCCTCGTAAAATTTGTGCATGAATGAATTCCTTAAAGCAGACTATCGCACTTTACAATTTGAGGAGTCATTATTAGCTTTCTATACATCCTAGTTTTCGCTTGTTCGCGCTGCTGGTGTTCGTTTGGCGAAGCATTTTATGGTTTATAAGCAAACTTGAATGCATGCTTTCGTGAGAGGATAAAATAATGCCCTAGCCACAAACCATTGCCTGGCTCTTATTCACAAACAAATTTTTCATATATTCATCCGAATCTTGTGTTTACCACCAATATGTTAGCGCATATGCACGCATATACGAGTATCTTTAAATAGTACCAAGTGGATGATAGCAGGCTCCACAAGGTAGTTCAAACTATAATGCAAACGGTCGATCTACCACGTTGTCAATGGAACCATGTAATTTAATTTTAACAGCAAGCTTTCGATAACCAATAATGACTCGCAACCTCCGGATTCAGATTTCAAAATACAACATGGCATTCTGATCTCCGTTTCCCTCCTGGTGTGTCCAGAATAAATTCCTTGATATTGTACTTCATTTCCGGAAATGTGCTCAGAGCTCAAACACACAGCGGTAGAGGTTGCATATAAATCGGGAAATGATAGGATTCTCGAGCTTATTCCCATTGATATCTATTCACATCTTCCGTTTCGACTGAGGACTAGTACTACCCTTTATTATTGTTTGATGCATCCTTCATCGGAGCACTGACAGAGAAATGAAAAAAAAAGAAAATAGTTTTCTACCCAGCACTGGACACAACTGAAATGCGTATATGAATTTCATTGCCGGAGGAAGCTATTGTTGAAGGGTTGTTACACGTTATGAATAAAACAATGGAGAAATCCGAGCAAGCAATTCGGGTTGTGAGTTTCCCTACAACGAACTTCCCTGCGGGATATCAATGAATCGCTTTAATAATGATTACACGGATGTCGGGGCAAATATGTGCTCATGTATTTTGTGTATCGCTGAACTTTCATGATATGTGGTACACTCTATTTATGTTATTTATCGACAAAGCAATCCTGCAACTTGAAAATGGTAAGATACAATTCATAATTACATGGCACACAGAATTGATATGAAATCTGGAAGTAAAGAAGCTAACGATATCATCTTATAATATGTAGTCTCACTCTGACTGATTTTCTGTGAATATTTCAAAGTCACATCTGTCTGTATCCCTTGGGGGGTATATTTTAAGTGTTGTCATCATACGTTTCCTCACGCTTTCTATCAGGTTTGCGCCTGGAACTAGTGACAGAAACTCTGTATTATTGTTGACAGCTGACACAGAAGCGACATTGATATTTCTGATCATTATATTGTCGCAAAATCCATTTGATTACTGAATCAGCGTTCACAGTTTTTGTAAGCGCGATTAGTTTCCCGAACCCGACTTTTCCGAGAAGCCTTGAAAATCAATCACTTTTGCTAGATGTTTTCTCTGAACTGTCATCGTTTTTCAAATAATTTCATAAAGCAATTGTAAAATCATCGGTGAACATTACGTACCCCATATCTTTTTCCTAATTTTTCTCAGCATAATAAGTCTCTTTACGATCATTGGGTCAACAATAGCTTCGCGAATGTATTTCCACTTTGGATGTAGGATCCTTGCAATTCGCGGCTTGTCGTACTACGCTACTATCGAACGTTGTTCAGCAGCTGTCGTCTAGCATGTCGAAAAACTCGAGGCCGGTCTCTTCTCACACGTCTCTTCCCATCTCAAATATTTTTACCCTTAGAGCACCGCGATTTGGTTTATTTTTATTATCACTAAATTATTCTAACCTTTCTGTCACCTCCTTTTCTCAAATCTTTCTTAAGCGCAGAGGTGTAGATAACAGCGATGAGCGTATAACCCCAACGACCCCGTTTGAACTAGTTCTTGACGTCGTAATGATGTCAAACTCAGAAGAAGTTCTTATATTTTATGAACGTCGACGCCATCTTGACGTCAAGAACTATTTAAAACGGTGTCGTCTGTCCCAGACGTATGCAAGCAACAATGACTTGACTACTAAATCTTGACTAAACTTATTTAGTCAAGATGAACATTAGTAACACCTCTCCCTTCTCTATTCTTTACACAAGGAAAGGGACAATATAAGGTATCTTCTAGAAAAATATTTAGATCTCTATCCCTCATCTATATATGTATATCTTCCAACTTTAGATACCTTAGTGACCCATTGGATTTGCAAAGCCTCTTAACATCTGAGGAAACTTTTTTTGGTAAGTAGTTCGGCTTAGAACTCTGTATGCTGGTAATCTTTAAAAGGAAATCGATTTTCTAACGGATTGATTGAAAATTTCGATTCTATGACAGCTTTTTTGCTATAGTTCAACTGGCAGTCGATCTATTGCAGTTTGGTTACATTTCAGTTAAAGTTGCTCATGACAAATTTCATGCGAAAATTCCAATGAATTCCAATTTCAATATCAATCCCAAAAGACATCAGAACACTTTGATTTCCTTAAATTCGTTGGATGAGATAGAACGAAAAATACTGCAACTAAAAAACTTATTTGGACAGCAATATAGGGATTCAACGAGGAAGTTTAAAAGGTGATTCGAGTACGTAATTTTCTAAAACCGACAGAGGGAAAGAAATCGTGACATCCTTCGAAGACTGGCATAAACTCTCTAACGTGAGCTATTAAGCTCAAAATCGTGAACCTCCGAAACCTGAGTAGTACTTTTTCTCAGTTTTCTCAGCAATCTCGGCCACATCAAACGAAAAGTCTTGAAGCTGACCAAAAACTGAAACACAAACAACTCAATCTGCTACGTACTCTGAAAAACGGCAATGGTACCGAGACTTATTTTCGTGTAGGATAAGCAGAGTTACTCGCTGATAAGTTCTACGTCCACCATAATACCTCACATAGAATGAGCAAGAACTTGGCAGAAATAATGGTGGTTAAATCACGACAACTGACGCAAACACCGCCTTTTTACCTCCCAGAGCTCTTATAAAAACGTAAGAAATAATTAAGCAAATTGAGAAATGACAAAACCCTTGGATACCACCGAATACCTAATGTAGCCATTAAAATCTTCCGAAAAAAAGCAATAGTGTTAATTTGCCTCATATCAATCCCTGTCTAAAAACTTCGCACTTTCCAAACTGATTGAAACATGTCAGCATAATATCTATCCTGGTAGAGGTATGCGAGAACCAAACAACTAAAAGCCAATAAACTTCCACCCGGCGCTTGGTAAACTATTTGAGATTTAATAGCTAGCAACTATAAGTCAAAAACATACTATTGCTATTATTAGAGAAACTTACATTGAAAAGATGGACTGATTACGAAAAAACAATAATATTCTCCGTAATTTTCCGATACTCCACAGAGGACCAGCTATGTCTCTCCATGGATATATTGACAGCGTTGAATACAAACCAGTCTGTCTACCTGCTGAAAAAAGCCTTTGATACAGTTTGGCTTGACGACCTTCTCCATAAGTTCAAAGTATGAAGATACTTGAAGAAACTAATTTTATCCTTCTTGAGAGATAGAACGTACCAGGTCATTCGAGGACCAACATTCACTGTAAAAACCCTTCCTCCTAGTGTTCCACAAGGTTCATACCTTAGTTCAATACTTTTCTTTCTTTACGTGCCTGACAATCTTACTCCTTAATCTGCCAGGGTTAATTAGTTTATTCGTCGATTTGTATAAGGAAATATCAATAAAATCAGTTCATGTTAAGATGATAATTTTAGTTGGATGTAAACCTAACATACGGTTTTTTCAAAATTTTTCTCTCGATCTAATTATTAGTGTCTAGTCCAAATAAAATTAACGTTTTAAGTAGAATTAAAATAACGTTAGCACACATACAACGATGAATTAAATCTGAACTCTATAAATAATTAATCAACTGTCAAAAAACCTAATAATTATAAAGAAATACATATACAATGGAAATTCTCCTAACGAGTAGCTTGCATAGCGAGCAAAAAAAGTGAAGAAGTAGCTCCCTTAACGAGCGACATTTCGCATAAAAAGTTACGCAGAAAGTTCCTTTTTTCATTAGTCCACGTTTAGTACTCGGTCTGTTAGCGTGTTGTTTTCTTGTGAGATCACCCATTTTTACAAATTTTGGACTCAGACAGTATTCGATATTGGTTGTTGTCTGCTGCAACAAGGTTTTACTTGTGATGAGATGGGTCTTTTTTTGGAAATTCTGCCTATATAATAGCAGAAGAGAATACATTGCTGAGCCACAAAACATTGAAAAGCCGCCTCCCGCCGTTTTTTTTTTTGCGCCAATGCAATGCGCGATTTGAAAATGTAACCGCTGCTTGTATAAAATTCAGAAACTGCAGGAGACTTTAAGAAGTGTTATGCCTAAGAGGAGACTAAATGTGATGTCGAGATCCAACAGGAAGACTTGGGTGACCCGTGTCATTTTCATTGATTGGATCAATGAAGTATTTGGTCCATCCGTAAATAAATATTTTTTCGAGATAAATCTTCCTCTCCGTGTTAAACCTCTTACGGACAATCCACCCTCCAATTTTCCAGGCCTGCAAGATGATATTCATGAAGAATTTAGTTTTAGCAATATCCAGTGTCAATGTGACTCAAGAAATCGTTACTCTAGCCTATGGACCAGCAGGTTATCTCTAACTTTGAAAAGTCTACACTAAAACACTCTTCGAGCGCTGTTTTGGAGTTACCGAAGAGACAAATCTCATGCTTAAAGAATTTCGAAAGACCATTTTGACATGCTGGTTTCACATCTTGTGATAAGATGATTGACAATGCTTGGGAAGGAGTTGCCAAGAGAGCCCTCACATTTGGAAATAACTTTGGCCAGAGAGTATTATTGAATGTGATTTTGAAATAGTAGCTGCGAAATGAACAAAGTGTTTTCCAAATGTTGAACATTGTTGTCCAAATGATATTCAAGAGCTTAGAAAATGCACAGTCAAAAGTTCTCTACCAAAAGGGCTAATGTAGTTGCACCCTATTTTATGATAAGAAATTATGGAGAAGAGGAGGAGGAAGTAGAGCAAAAATCTTCTAGCGCAATAAGAGAAACGCTGACATCATGGGAAACTTGTGAATCATATATTGAGAAGCATCACCCTAATAAGGATCTGCCTATGCGTGCTACAAATGTATGTCACCCTTTCGTCAAATTTTGAATTTTGAAGCGTCGGCTAAAACAAATGTCTTTTGACAGTGTTCTAGTTGAAAAGGATTAACTGTTGGTCATAAATTCATATTTTTATTTACGTTTTTTCGGTTGAAATATAAATAGTATTCCAAATTGCTATACTCCTTAATAACTCATAATTTATTATATGTTAATTATATTTTTGTTAAATGAGTATTTTGCGTTGATTCGTATGGGGTAATTTTCGCACAACCACTAAGATTTTGGAACGAATTATGATAAATTATAGTTTAGAGTATATGCACAGCTTTTTATTTTGTCAAGAGATCCCTTGAATTAATTTGATAGACATTCGTATGATTCGCAGTCCTATTTGTATGAAGGTTTACCAAAATTTTATGGAGAAATTGGGACTTATTGGGCGGAGAGCAATGGGCCACTTCTTTCCTAATAGTCCAAGCATTATTGCCCAATCTTGACTACAATTTTTGATAAATCCTTTATATTTTACAACTGTACAAGACGATTTTAAATAATTATTTTATTCTTCAATAATTTCACACTCAATTTAATGACACCACAGAGTAGGTTCTAGGAACGTTTTCAGAAAAATCGTGTCGAAATTGCCTAACTTGGATTTAGATGTCGGATAATGTCGCATACTGCATGCTGGATACACATGACAATTTTAACAGCATGTGTTTCCTGTACTTATTCCACCCGTAGCCAAACAGCAAAGAAATCAAATCAAATACTAGCTTAACTCGCACACACTCAAAGCGAAGATTATCCACACTTCAATTATTTAATTTCCGTGTTCACGAGCGCGACTCCACCACAAAGTAATCAAAATATTGTCAGTCACCAAGCCACTTGACAATGTCCTTGATGTTTTCTTGCCTATTTCCAAATTTAGAAAAGGCTCCTGAGAAACGCTTTCGCAATCCTACGCCGTAGAGTGGCAATGTCATTCAAATCCAATTCACTTTGCACATAGCGTGGCTCCTGCAGCACTTCCATCCCCATCATCCCGCGATCCAATCTCATCTATTCATTCGTCTATCTGGCTAACAATCCATCTATCCGTCGACACCATCTATGATTTTCCGAAAGCAATACGTTCCATTAAATCTGAAAATGATTTTCATGTAAGATAGCAACGTTAAAGTTGGGTATGACAGCCTTCATGGGGACGTGGAATTTTTGCATGTCTTATGTCGGGTGCAAAAAGAGCCAACGCAATCGACATCTTTAAGGAGCCGAAGTCGAGGAAGCACGCTAGTGGATGCCGATGTTAGTGTGTGAAAGTCAAACCTTTTCGGAAAACTAAAGCCGAGCGAAATGCAAAATTTCACTCAACTGAATACGATTGGATTGGAAAATGGGACATGGGTACTGGGTTTTGGCTTTGGCTTTGTGAGGACTTTTTTTTTCGGGCGCCATCCTCGATGGATAGCACTCGCTTCGGTTTGATTTTCAACGTACTATCAGACCTCTTCAATCACTCGTCTGTCTTTTTGAAACGGATTTGAAAATGTGATGGAAATCAGAGCGAACGTGACAAAAGTGGAAGTGAAAGCCTTATCGTCTGGTATCAGTGAATTCACGGTGGCGTTGTCGTTTAGCGTTTGCCATTACCGTCTCTTTGGTACTTTTCATATTCACAGGCATGGGCTAAATCAAAGTATAATAAATACATTATACCAGCTTAGATGTGGGCGATAAACGCGGGAAAATTGAAAATAGCTGTTGAACGTGGTGTTCGAGAGTTATTTTGAAATTGCTTAATTTCAATTAATCTGATATTCGAATGAAATTATAAAATACCTCCGTGGAACACGTCTAAACAGCTAAGAATGAAATAATCATTTACTTTTCTAGGGATTAAACAGGATGCGTTCCAACATTTCAAAGAGTCGAAAGCAAACAGAAGTTTTCGAAGTATTAAATTTGATTCATGCTAATTTATTCTGTGTCGCTTCTATTTGCATTGCCAACTTTTCGGCTCTGTTTTTAGTTGTCTATTCCATCCTTATTAAGCGATAAGCCAAAAATGACAAGAATAATCCTGGAATCGGATCATCAGTATTAAAAAATGTTACTCCATTACTCCGTATGCCTTCTATTCGAAATCTTCGAACTGTTTCACTCACAACCCTAATCCTCATTACGGATTCTCTTCTCGTAGCGAGTCCTGAGTAGAACGAACCAACCAACCAACGAACCAACGCTATCTTCCTCGTTGATTTCACCGCAAAACATCAACGGAGATTTAAATATGGCCCGCTAAAGGTTATTCGCTCTCCCCCAGGCAAAGATGTATCCAAAAAGATCATCCCTATTTTATAATTATCAAGCCGACTATAAAAAACAACCCCAATCCCCTATCAAATAGCACAATCTTTTAGCTTGTCGGAGTTCAAGTGAAAAAAACAACAACAGAAAAGGGTGCAGGATCTTCTAAGACAGCATCAAAGCCTTTAGAATAACCATAAAAGCTAAAGCAACATCTTGCTACCAGAACTGATGGTAAGTGGGTCATTATTCGTGGTGCACAGTTGTAGGAAACTGTGTTTTCCAAGTAGTAAAAACAATCTTCAATTTGCCACGCCAATAGCAGACTGGCCTTTTTGCAAAACAATTTCACAGCAGGAGTTCTCGTAGATGCAATTTTCATTGCTTTAGCCCATAATACTCTCATTCGCCAGCGTCGTCCTGGCCATGGTCTAATCCAAAATAATTGCTCGATTTCGATTCTTTAAATCTATTGACCCTTTCGTTTGGTCGATTTTAATAGGAAAACTGGATGATTGTTTCCCAACACGGACAGCAATCCTTTTCGAAGCATAGCAAAAATCATTTGCAATGTTAACGGCGCTCGTAGAGAAAATTGCACTTCCATCGACTAAGACTGGCACGAAAAATACTGAAGATTCTTCGATTGAAATGGAATGTTCATGTGAGAGGGTGATTTTTCATTTAATTCACATATACAGTCCTTATTGTTTTTGAATACGTTAATTTGAAAGTAAAATTTCAACTGCGCAAAATTTCAAGCCAATTTTTCTCAATGGTATAAGCATAAGGTACGACAATGCAATGCTTATTACTTTTTTTTTTTTAATTTCCGGGAATCACTGGTGAACCCATTTAGAACCCATATATAGAGTAAGCCTGCGTTGACCCTTAGCTCCTCATGTATGATCTGGTCGACGTAGGTGACACATCCTGTCTCCCTATGGACACCAATGAGAGCCAATTTTTTGGCCGCCAGGAGTTCCAACTATGCTGCTGGATTTCGAGCAAGACATTTGAATTTGACAAGGACAACTTAGAAGGACTCAATTTTTTGTCGTTGGAAATGCATCTCTTGTCCCTTTTGGGGATTGTCCAGCTGTTCTTACTACAGGTTGTGAGCTGGTTCGCTTATCCTTCAATGAATTTCCGACATTCCAAGCCAAGACTATCTGCTTCCAGAGGGTCTTATTTCGCTTCATTTTCACGAATCCTAACGTCTGATTGACTCATTTTCTACAGAACCCGTGTTGGAAGTTACACTGGAACCAAAGTTAGATTTGCAGTCATGTGGCTTATTGCAATTTTGAGTGTCCACCTGCATCAAAATTCCATCAAGGTAACCGCCTGCAGTATTGACGTCCTCTCAAAGAAGATGAGTGATTTCCTGTGAAAATTTCCCAGATCCATTCATGCACACTTCTTCTTCTTTATGTACACCAATATACGTGCTGTGGCTTTTTCTGGCGTAGTATTTTGAGTATGCACAATGCGTTCGGATCTCTTATTCCTTCTCCCCTTAATCAGTTCAGCAAAAAATAATATTACTTACTTTGATTAAACGTTTGATTAAACGTTTGACTGCCATAAGCCGAATGATTTTCTGCGGTGTCCAGTGCATAGATGAACGCTTTGCGTCAGGAGGTTCAGGTTTTTTTTTGTCTTCGAATAAATCGAGAAATATCGGACATTTCTCAATGGTATCCAAAACCTTATTAGAAACATTTTTGCTTTCTTCTCAATGCTGAAATTTAAAAACTAACAACTTAAGGCACTATTTTGGCAAATATTTTATTCTTAGTTGTAACGTATGAGGGCGATTCAAAACGTTCTTGAAATATTGGAAAAAGAGTAAGGGATAATGTTCAAAATTATTCAAAATTTTTCCCAACGTATTTTTTCTTACCTCTATTTCATTTATTCGATATTTAATTTTTTTGTGCCTTTGGATAAATAGTTTTCCCTTTATCGTCGGGATACGACGTTATTTTTCCCCTAACCTCTTCATCGCTTCAAAATCATCCCTCGAGATTCTTTTCTGATTTTAAAGAACAGGTAGTTTGTGCCAAAACCTAGTCTATAGCAAGGGTATCCCGAAGATTTGAAGCTCACTCATTGTACAATAGCCACCGCAGCTTGCAAATAAGAACCCTAAATGTTATTCGTCCCAAACCTGGGTTACGGCAAAGATATCTCGAGAGTCTGAGGCATATTTTTTGTACAATAGCCAACGATATTTACACTTGTCTGGTTTTGTTTTCGTTTTTCCTGCACAGCAACTTACCTATGATCTAGTAATGCCCGTAATTCTCTGCAATCCTTTCGTTTGTAGTCAATAAGAAGCATTCCTTCCACATCGAAGAAAACTGTGGAAAGGAGTTTAGCATTTTCTGTGATACTGCATGTTGCTTCACTCGCTCCCATTTTCATTATCAAGAACTAATGGCTCATTTCCAGCTTCAATGGTCTTATCCAAATTTGAATCCTTTTTTTTAACACAAACGGTTTAACACTTGCGAAGTAACTCAACCCACCATACCTAATGGTTTGCCTGAGCATTTTTGATGACCTCTTTTGACAATCAAAGGATGATCACACAGGATGTTCAAAATGCTTGAAGTTACAGAGAACCTTGTGATTTTTTATAAAATTTTTCTTGTTTAAGTAGCCATCTTTTATTTGGATTTTTTCGATTTCCCAACGTTTTCTCTTGGGCTTTGTCAAAGACCCGGATTGGGTTCGTATCATTTCTATTCGGATCCCGGCCTTATCTGAAATGACTCTGACACTTTGAAACCATGTGGTTGGCACTTGTCAAAGTTTGTATAAATACAGAAAACATTTTCAAATAAATAATTAGAGGATGGTTTGTCTTGTGTTAGACCCTTGATATGACAAATTTATTTATTTTTTTGTAATTGGCACCAGTTCATACCAGTTAGTAACTAGTCCTGACCGCTGTGGCAATGGCCAGCGTTTTCGATCCTATTTTTGTGAGATATAGTTTTAACTTTCCTTATTAGTTTTATACGTCTGTGTTGTGATGTTACTTTGGTCTCCATCTAGGATGATTGATGATTTGTAACGAATCGAGAGAAGAGTGAGTACAACTAAGAAGTCTAATAGTTAAGGCTCATTTGACAATGAGTTTCTTGCTAAATCAATTTTGGATAACCCACCTCTTATTCAATCTCATTAATTATAATTATGCGAAATTAAGCGAGAGCTGATTGGGCTGCGCTAGCTACCAGCATAGAGTTTGTTGTATCGATTTATAATTAACAAAACATATTTTGGTTCGTTTCCACAAACTTTTTGAGAGCATTTATAATAAAAGAAAAAATTGAATACATATTGCTTTTGAATTTATACATGGTATGTAATTCAGATATTCCTAGCACCGAAACGAATGACAGAAACTTAAGAGTTCATAAGGTGTGAACATAGTGATAAATAACGTGACAGGCTTCCATCAAGGCTTTCATCTAATTGCAATAATCAACAAAAGGCACAGGCAGGTATGACATCAGGCCGAGATTCGTCTTTGATTTCAAATGTTTGACAAATTTTTAATATTCTAGGATTATATGAATGGAAAGAATACCACGGTTATACCACGATTGTATTGAGCGCAGATACCACCGCGTCTGAGACATCATCAAAGCCTAGTTTTTGTAAATATTCTAATATCAGTGATCCGATAAGCCTTTTACAATAGCATCATTTACAAAACAAAAAAAAATTTCTATGAAAATCAAATGCCAAATTTGACACCAAATTTGATATGTATGTTTGCATGATGGTATGTGACGCATGATGGTGGCAATGAAAATAGGGATAGTGTAAACAAATAATTGTACCATATTCCTAAAGCCAATATTTGTCAAAATCATCGTGCGTAAGATTTGCAGAACTAAAATGCACCAGCATTGAAAAAAAGTTGGATTTTTATGCCTCGAAAACACCGCTAAGGGGAAAATAAGCTAAGAGTAAACACTGACAGAGATACTTATTAGGAAATTTTTTTGATTAATCAGACAGTCTATATAGGATCACAAATTATACCCTAAATATTGCTGGAGCTTTACCTTAAGCATAAGGCAGATCTGTGGCCTCGTATGCTGTGATGAAGACCTGCTTAAGTTGCGCTGAAGCATGTAACGCAAAGAAGAAGCGATGGCTGTGGCAGAGTGATTGCGTGATTCGGATGAGCAAGTTTGGTTTCGTCCTGAAGAAAAGACATTGAACCCTAGAAGAAAGCTACAAAATGATATGGTCAGAAACTAATCTCATCTGTCTAAGGTCTCCAGCGAAAGCCAAAAACAATTACCAAGGGCTTTTGGTCAAGGGACTGGTGACATATAGTGGTCAAATCAAAGTTTAGTTTCATGTATTGTTATTACTGAGCTATACTAAAGTTAGATTAATTTCTATTTAAAATTCTTTTGGAATGAAATAAACTTATCATAAAATAAGTAGTCACTAACTTTGCGAATCTATGTAAGTCCATATACACAAGTATTTACTGACGAAAATCTGCAACTTTTTTGTTTTTGCTGATTTTTGTTTGGTTTTATTTTCTCTTTTTCAGATTTTCTCAAAACATTATGAATAATAGATATCATACATTTTCTCACATTATTTTCGAAATTAGGTTTAAAAAACACATTGAGCGTTTCTGCAGCCTACAGAGTTTCTGACGCAAATGAAGTCTGACAAATCATCTTCAGTTTGTCATCATCACCATTCCCATCTATCCTGTTGACGTAGTTAGCAAGGCTTTCATCCGAAGATTTTTCGCAAGTGGCGAGATTATCATCAACACACGCATATGTTTCAAGGTTATGATTTGTTATGAATGGTTGTTTGCTATTTGTCCTTATTCAAGTGCTCTATAATACATTTTCGGTTATCGGCGTTTGAAGTCATGGAACAGTATATACTGCTTCAGACATACCCTTGGGTATGGAAAAATGTCCCTTGCGTTAGCTCGAAATTGAAGAAAAAATCACTTGTCTGAATTAAATTCATAATTCAGATATTTCAAAGATCTCTATAAAAACGCCTCTAGGAATTACTTTTAAAGCTTTACCAGAAGTCATTATGGTACTTCGACGCTGATTTAGAACCCTGAGCACATACCATCGCAAATAAAATGTATTTTATCGGGAGTATCATCGGGTGCACTTTCTAATACACTCCCATACACACTTTCTACACACTCCCGAATCATCTCGAGAAGAACATCTGAATTTATTAATGAGAGATTCGAACCATCAGACCCGATGCCTAAATGTCCAACAATTTACTAACCATTTTCCGACAGACCCTCAAGTGGAGAAAGCAAGTGAAGAATCAAGAGCAAAATTCCAGAAGGTCAGCTATGTTTGATAGAAATTCAATTTTACTTTTTTCTTAGAAAAACGTTTCCATGATTATTTTGTATTTCTTGCAGTCCTATTCAACGACTGCATAAACATGGACCACTTTCCTGAACATCAAAGAGGTGCCAAAATATTTGCTATCCCGTAAGGATCGATCGATCGATAGTACAGATGTGACACATTTGTTCATTAGTTATTTTCTAAGCCAGTATAAAAAAATTGGCTGTCCAAAATGATCAGGGGATCAAGGACCTCATCGATGTAGCGAAATCCTTTGATTTGATTGGCATCAATGGGCGTATCTACAAATTAATTCAATTTGGCTTACCAGTGAGTGTTATAAAGTAGAAGACATTAAATCAGAGGACATACTTTCTTTGTGATATCTGGCGGAGCTATTTCTGAGTCCATTGGCATCAATTCGGTATCCCTTAGGGGACCATCATAAGTCCCTTTCTCTTTAATGTGTTGACGTCTGCTATCCCGGGTATCAGTGATGGACTTCAACCTGGCATAGATATTTTTCGCTGATGATCTAAAGATCAACTTAAACCTGAGGTCGAAGTAAATCTCTTCGCTGGTGATCTATTTGTGTGGTCGTCTAAACACAATCGCTACTTTTCAAGAACAAGACTTCAAAGTTACCTAGACTCGGTAACTTGCTACTACTAAAAAGAGATGCATGAGGATTAATGCGGTTAACGGAGCGTCAGTGGAAAAGCCCAAACAGATAAACAAGGATTCAATTATATGTTGCCTTTTTTATTAAAGCGGTTGTCGGACGAGCTGCATCAAACTCCATCATTAAGTTTTCATTTAATTGTCGCCTAAAAGGAATGGGATCAACGAAAAGAATGAATGAATAGAATGATAATGATAAGCTTTAGGAACCGTCGTAGAAAGCCAAATATATCATCATCGAAATAAAACAGGATATTGTGTCTACACGTCAAAAAACCGCAGGAATCGTGATAAGGACCTTATAAATAATAAAAATTGAACGAGTACAAGAGCTTGTTCATAACAAGGAGTTTACTGGAACTAAAATCAACCAAAGGCTGGGTAGATTAAAAGTCGAAATAGATAGATCTAATGGGACAACGGTAGAACAGGCCCACAAAAGGAAAAATTAGAACTTCAAGAAGGGATTTTAATATTCGATTGTAACATAATTTCGAAAAAAATAGTTTTGTATACAACAAAATCTACGAATGTGGATTACGAAAAAACTTACGTAATAATGAAACACTTCTAAATGACGCGTACTCTTGCTCGCCAACACGTCGTGACGAAGCTGGCTACCAGAAATCCTTGCGGGCAATGTCTAAAAACACAATATTATCGCTAGCTGTTTTGTTTGTGAAGCTGGGAATACTTCCTGATGGGGATTACGGCCTGACTTATGATATAAATAATCAATTATCGAAGAAAAGTTTTAATAGTAACATTATATTGATTTAGAGTTCAAATAAAAAGAAAGTATCTGGATTAGAAGTTTATCATAAGCTTTAGATGATCCAAGGATCAAATAATTAACATAAACAGCAAAAACTTGGCTACGAATGTTTAGAAATACAGTTTCGTCACAAAGTCGTGTCCTTAAAATAGACAAGCAAACTCTTGTTAATAAATTCAAGTCAAACCAATATGATTTATTACGAAAATCATTTCCACACTTAATCATTTCAAAGGGCGTTACGTGGGATGATAAAAAGCTTTTTCAGAACAGACACCATTTCTTGCGGAAGTTATTTCGAATTGAGATGTGACTGAAATTACTAACAGACAAAGACGACTGGCTTTAATTCGACTTGAATTTATTTCGTGTTTCAACGAATTATTTATACAATTAATTACATTCAACATGAAAGACTTCAAATAATTCAATAAGTAAGTAAATAAATTGTGAAGCAAGTACACCTCCCTCCTGACACTTGACAAACATACAAGAGTAGCTTTCGCGGTATTGAAAACTTTACGTTCGTTCCCGATTCAATAAAATTTGAAAGATTTCCCTATAATTCTCAATGATCTGCAAACAGCACGTAATCATTTGAAATTTGACAAGCAACACAGGTCTTTCATTAACAGTCCTAGCTTTCTTTATTTAATAAAATCACTGGAAAAGTCTACGTGACTATTTGCTTAGTAATTTCGACTACTTTAATATGTATTTTTTTTTTTCAGAAAGACAGACAACGCCTACCCTTCCCGTTGTGGTAAAATTTATTAATAATTCATGGAATGTAAATTTCAGGGTGTAGTAAGGAAAGTTTCTTTTGCGAAAGATATATTAAGATCATCAACAACACACCGACCCAAACTAGTTGAAAGAGCATTGAATGAAGACGAAACACGGCCGAAACAGGACATTTTGCAATTCAAATCAAGAATTTAGCATGGCATTTGGCCAGGAAAATTTTGAACTTGCTAAATAATAACAAAATACGGTCAAGGAGCTGGAAATTCTTTAAGATGTCAGCAACATGTTTTTAATTCGAATACGAACATTTACAATCCATAGAAAAGTGTTGTAATCTGAAATCCTTAATCTTGAAAATCCTTGGTGGCAATGCATTTCTCAGGATCTTTTGTTGTGTTTTAATTTACCCGTTAGAAGCATTTTTTTGAGTGGCCTTTGCAATTAAGCATTGTATCTAAGGATAATTGAGTTAGGACAATAATTTTGAGTAAGGTTGACAGTTGTTTAGTTTCTCATATAAAATGTTCTTTCAAAAGAGGATTGCAAAGTTTTGAGATTCGCAAGCATTACTTTTTATATAAACGTTTTTGAAGCACCTTTATTTGTGGTAGAGAGGTGAAGGCTATTTACGCCCTCAGAGTGGGCCTCCCAGACGTGCAATGCTTCTATACTACCAACTAACTAAATACTACAAACTAAACCCCTCCTCTGGCAACCTGATGACCTAACCTCGAATCTTTTGACACATTACTCCTGGCTTGGCCCCGTGTTCCTCCGCCTAGAGGCGCTTTCAGATTATGGGAATCTTTCTCCAGCGGGAAGGAAGGGAGAAGAAGGAAGTGATAGAAGTGATAGTGTCTTCCCAAGTGACTTCTCTTCTGCTGTCTTTACCTCAGACCAGGTAAATATTTCTGTGCATTCTCGCATGTAGGGCGATGGATATGACCCCTGAGATTACCTGCACTGTCGTCCTGGAGACCGTTTTATATGCGCATGCGATTCGCAGCGCTCTTTGTCTCTCCTCCTGTGCCAACTTCTTTTGGTGTAACTCCTTTCTGAGAGCTTCGACATAAAAACATACTTTTTATTGAGGCCTGGATTTGACGTTTACATTTTTTGTTCCTTGTTCATGCTTGTTCCTTTTAATTTTGTGATTCTTTTATTTTAATCGAAAACTTGTGAATGATTGTGGATGATTTCTTGCGGATGATTTCTTGCGGATAGTTGTTACAGAATTATTTTCATTTTACTCTGTAGATTGCTGCGGTTGAGGTGATTTCGTTGCATTGTAGTATAAGCTAGCTTTTTTGTGTTCTAAAATTCTAACACATTATTTCCCTTATTTCCTCCTTAAATTTGTGTCCAAATCCCTATATTCAGAGCTACCGTCTCTTGTTTCGTTGTTCCCTATCTTTTTTGGGAAGAATCACGTTTCGACAAAAGCTGCGAATAGGCTGTAGACGTTCTCTGTAACTAGTGCCGTATATGGAACTGGCTTTGTCCCTGCAATGTTCATGCTGGTTTCGATAAGGACGCGTCACTGTCCGTCGTGAAGTTGACTTTCAAAAATAAGATAAATAAGAGATTAATAAAAGGGGCTCTAAGGATTTGATAATACTCATGCATTGTTCTCTTTTTGTACGTTTATTTTGCGTCCAGTTTAGTTATTTGTCAAATATTAGTCCTAGGTATTTTTCTGTTTGTTTCCATGGTATGTCTCGTTGTTGATTGTAAGCGAGGTTGGTCGTTGTTTTCTTTTCCTTGTACGGAAGAAAGCTTGCGTTTTGTCAATTTTAATGTTTATTTTCCATTTACTAAAATATCTGAGGATAGTATTGATAGAGCTATGCAGGTTTGAAGTGATGACTTCTGCTTGTTTGGCTCCGTAACAGATTCACGTGTCATCTGCATATAAAGCTCCTTGAAAATTGTTGGCAGACGAGACATATCCGCTACATAGGGTTATGGAGAATGGGCGATATAGGTGATCCTTGCGGGACTCCAGCTTGAATAGGTGGCAGATCGGAAAAATGATTATCAATTTTGACAACTTTGAGTAGATAATTTGCGTGATATGAAGTAGAATTTTGAATACATGCGTTTTATATATAAGTCCAGCATATCAGACATTGTCAAAGACTTTAGCTATGTCTAACATAACTAATCCTATTGACTTGCGATTCACGCCATCCCGAATGTGTTCGATCGAGCCTTTAAGTTAGAATTCTCTAGAATGTGCTGGTTGATAGCCATATTGTGTATCAGGAATGAGGTACTTTCTTCTGAGGTTGCTTTCTTCTGAGGTACTTTACTTCGATTATTTCATTCTGACGGTTGAGAAACGCTAAGTTCGCTAACGCTCGCTAGTTTTGATACAGTTGAGAGAAGTCTGTCGGACCGCAAATTCTGAGGAATGGTTAAATCTTTGCCTGGTTCAAGGATAACTATGATTACTGCTGTTTTCCACTCTTTTGGGTATTGTCGTGAACGGAAAATGACATTTATGATGAGGCGTTTGTAAACGCAACAACTGTAACCTCGTTGTAAAATTGCAGTTCGTTGGGACCATGCACAGGTGGCATGACAGCTTCGTTTTTTAACTTTGAAGTGTTTGGTCAATCTCCAGAATGGCACCTCCCTTGGCTTTAGATTTTGCAAGAAGCTCTCCCATTGACGATTGTTAAACTCAAATAAACATTGTCTTACGTGCTTAGTTAGCTGGTTTGCTTTCGTTCATAATCTAGGATCACCCGTGATTGTAGTTCTTCTCCGAATTTGGTTCTTCCTCCTCATCAGAAATTTAATTCCTGAGGGAGTTCATATGGATTATAAACCTTTGCGGGGTTATGACTGTTGTCCTCGTTTAGCTGCTTCATTTTCATTGTTATTTGCTCGATCATCAAGTTTTCATCTCTGATGGGGTTTATATTTTGAATGAAATTTTCGTTAGGCAGAGCGGTTTGGAAAACTTGACAATTTATTTTCGTCCAAACTTTTAGAGGCTCATCTAATAAGGTAGTCTTCTTTCAGCAAGTAGCTTGATTTATTATATGAAGAGAGCTCCTCGAGACCATTTATTCGTATATTCGTATATATGTACTCGTAGCACTTCTTATGCTTTTTTTATCTCTTTCTGTGAGCCTTGGTCGTGCTTTTTAATGACTATTTCAGGTTTCAATTCGCCGAATCGCAATGTATTTTTTAGTCTTATTTTGTAAAACAAAGAACATAACTCATATACTTTTTAACATTGTTTGGGTCTTTTGACTTCCCTTCCCAGTGAACGAGTTACCGCTTTTCAGAACAACTATCAACTCGCACTGAAAGGTTGAATAACAATAACAATTTGCTCCAGGCAAGTATAACAAGGCAGCTAAAAGGATATGTGAAGCAATAACTGATTATTAAAGAAGAATCTGAAGTTCATAATTGCTTACTCGATTGCCGTAAAGGAAGCAAGAGCAAATGTCTTATCTTCACAAGTAATTTAAACTGGAATGCATTTTTCAAATTATACGAAATTACCACTATCACACTAAGACATTAGTTTTGATCAAATAATATGCTAGGATGCGTATGTGTATCTATGAGTGCGGTTGCTTACGAGCAACTCATCATGAAGTTTATCGATATTTCCTTTTCTATTAAGTAAACTACTATGAACCTTTGCTATGTTGATACTACTCATAGCTGGTTGCTAATTACCGATTGCTATTGGTCCCTCATACGAGAGTACTACGTTCCCTACCACATCATACAAAGCGTAGAATATATCCTTACGATTCCAGTTGATGTTATTTCATTTTTGTTAAGTAACCAAGTAGTTATGTGGCAGTTATGATGGAGCCAGGCAACATAAATGTAAGTTTATGGCTGTATTTTGATATGTGTCAATACAACAGTCAGAAAATATGAAGTTCCTGCTCCTGGATATGTGTTGGGATTCGATATTTTGCGACATATATCAGATGAGCGCCACTTGGAATTCTCTCTTGCTCTCTCGCTTTCTCTGTGTTAACTCTGCAATTATATTGAGTTGTTGACATGGAATATTTACTTAATAGAGATGACACATAATCGTCGTTTCCTGGAATCACCACGTGTCAAGAAGGTATTACTTGACTTAACTCACATCACTTAACGTTTGCTCCTTATATTTTAGCAAGGAACTGATTGAAGTGATGCTTTAAACATTTAATTAATTATGTCGACTTTGGCTTGAGATCAAAGAACTACATTCATTGAGGGTGGAGTGTTATGTTGTTTGGTTGATTTGGTCGAAAATATCTGAGGTGTGTTTCTCATTAAATTAAATTTCTATTAACGAATGACTTGGGAGTTTTGGAATTTAGTTTTTCAAATTAAATTATGATTTAAATATACTTACATGCATATATTTACGTATAGGAATGAAGTAGAAGTTAAATATAGGTATTTTTTGGTGGGGGAGGATGAAAATAAATACAGGCGCACAAATAATCCCTAGAAAGATAAGGATGAGTTCCCATAGGAACAGGTATTTTTTAAGTACGTTGAATTAAGCCAAAGAATATGTTTATAGCTATGAAAAACAATTTTATATGTTTATATATGATATACAGTACCGCTCAAATGCTCTGCAACTAATATTACTTTTGAAGAAATGTCAAATTTTTTCCGTGAAACAATAACTTTGAACTTAGTTTTATGGTATCTTTATTAACTCCATTTATTGCAGATTTTTTAAGAAAACCAAAAAGACTAATCCATTGACTAACAACAACAAAAAATTTAATATAAGCCAAAGAAGCGAAAATTCATAAGCTCAAAACATGTGCAACTGATAATAATATCAAAAAAATATACAGAAAATCTAATATTTTGTTGCGTAACCGTTGCTCTTAATGACCGCATGACATCTTCTGGGCATTGACTCAATGAGTTTTTTTATGTAGTCTGGTGAAATAGCGTCCCATTCCTTTTTAACCGCAGTAAACAGGTCATTACCATTTTTGAAAATTTTTGGACCAATTTTGCGCTTCACCATCATCTACATGTTCTCAATCGGGTTCAGATCGGGAGACTGCGCGGGCCATGACATAACCTTAATTCGGTTTTCTTCCAACCAAGATTTCACAAGCCTTGAACTATGCTTTGGGTCCTTGTCATGTTGAAATGTCCAAGATAGTGGCATGTTCCATTCCGCAAATGGGAGCATAACATCGCTTAAAATATCATTGTAGCTAGCCGCCCTCATCGTGCCTTCAATACGCTTAATGGGACCAATTCCTTTCCCCGAGAAACAACCCCACACCATCACGTTTCCACCGCTGTGATTGACTGTAGGTGTTGTATATTTTGGGTTGAACTTTGTACCCTGAGATCGACGCACGTAGGACTTACATTCTGATCCGCGAAGATTGAATTTTAATTCGTCTGACCATAAAACAGCTTTCCACTGTTGTTGGCTCCAATTTATGTGAGCATGTGCGAATCTGAGACGAAGCCTTCGATTTTTTTCGGATACAAGAGGGTTTTTCGTACGTTTGTAAGCTTTTAAACCAACCTCTACTGCTCTTCTTTTTATGATGCTCAGGCTGACATCTAGACGAGTCGCTTCTTTAATATCTTTAGCAGATGCTGTAGGAGTTTTCTTTATAAAAGTCTTTATTTGACGATCAACAACGGAGGTTGTCGCACGAGATCTTCCTCCTCTATGGCACCATTCAATACTTTCACTTCTTACTATTCTGGAAATTGTTGATTTGTGAATTGAATATTTACATGATATCTCTTTCTGAGATAATCCACTTAAAAAATCACACAAAATCATTGATCTTACAGTTGAGTTGTATTTGTATCCACCCATATTTAGATAAAAACTTTTTCACTTTCACTGATTGCTTAAATTAGTCCAAACTCAATGAGAATGAAAATTAAACTTTGACAATTTATCGTCTGAGAGATTATAATGTCCAAACAATGTGATTACCGTTATAAACATATAGTGGTTTTAGCATTAAAGTGTTTGCAATATGAAAAAAGCCAGTTGCATATGTTTTGAGCTCTTGAATTTGTGTTTCTTTCGGTTGTTTTAAATTTTTTGTTGTTGTTAGTCAATGGATTAGCATATTTCTTTTTTTTGAAAAATCAGCAATAAATGAAGTTAATAAAGATAGCATAAAACTAAATTCAAAGTTATTGTTTCACTGACAAAATTTGACATTTCTTCAAAAGTAATATTAGTTGCAGAGCATTTGAGCGGTACTGTATGTATATGTTTATATTTAAATTATTTTTATTTTTAAATACACATTATGTGCTTAATATACTATAAACAATAGTATAAGCAAATAGTTTACTTTAAATTTGTATTGAATTTTGGTCCTTTTTTATTTTATTAGTATTTATCGGTTTCGTTTGATTCTTCCCGCCTAGCAATTATTGATAGACAACCGGACGTAGGAAAATTTCAATGTCACAAAACGCAAAGGTGTGAAGGATAAAGGAAGATACCCGAGGGGAACCGTCAATATGATAGTGCAAGAGTAGGGTTGACAACCCTTTTGATAATAAAACCACTACAACCTGTCTCCCTCCCTCAAAAGTTTTTTGTTCTGTGAGTACGTTCGGGAATACGTTCTTTTTCTCGTATTGCTTCTTGCAAACGGCGCATAACTTCAATATAATGCCCTTCATTGACCGTGCGACAACATAGTAAGAATTCTTGATGAACTACGCCACGGTAATCGAAAAAAAAGAGAGCAAAACTTTGACATTTGATCGAACTTGGCGTGCTTTTTTGGCTCACCTAGTCTCTTTAATTGCGACGATTTGACTTTGGTTTCAAAATCATAACCATATATCCATGATTCGTCCCGAGTTATGACTCTTTTGAGCAAATCAGGATTATCATTGACGGCTGTCAACAGCTCCTGAGCGATGCTCATGCGACAATTCTTTTGGTCACAACTAAACAGTTTCGGAACAAACTTCGCTGACACACGTCTCATGCCTAAAACGTTTAAGCAAATGCCATGGCACGAGCCAACCTATATGGCAACATCTTCAGCAACTTTTCTGATAGTGATTGGACGGTATTCTAAAACAATTTTCTTTACTGCTTGAACTTTTACATATGTTGTTGACGTGTTCGGGCGCCGAGAGCACGGCTCGTCATTGGCATCTTCCCAGCCATCTTGGAAGAGAATTTGTACCATTTGAAACCTTTTTTTTACTCAGAACAGTTTCACCGTATGCCACAGTCAACATTTCAAGTATTATGAAGAACTAAATTTCATTTTTTTAACGAAATTTGATGCAAATTCTTTGAACCTTTTTTGACAAAAAAAAATCGCCGTGCATGCGAAACACTGTTAACCGATATGCCTCTCACAAACAAACTAAACATATCATACTGGTGAAACTGTAAGTATATGTTCGTGAAGAGTGCACCAATATAAAGAAATAATAAAACCAGCAATCGAATGTACATTGCCTGCGAAATTGTAAAGGTAATGTTACTTTTTGAACACATCGTATTTCACCTGGAATGCCAGCATGCTGTAAGCATTCTCTGTACCACTCTGACATGTGCAGATGTTTGTATAAGGTGCCCTTCGGAACATCTTCAATCAATTTCCTGCGTTACTTGAAGGTGTCAAAATCATGATGCCATCAGAGCAAGAGTCCTAAAAAAAGAAGACTCTTCTCTTCAAAATAGTGTGAAGACTTTTTCAGACTTTTTTTTGCAAAAATACAGACTACAAATGCGTTTCCGTATTTACTTATTTGAAGAACTGTACGTCAATTGACGACATACAATTTTTCAAAAAGTCAGCTCCAAAACATGGTCTTTTATTATGAAATTGTGCATTTGTAACCTTAATAAGGAATACAACTAGTGTGACTAGGAAAAAATCCTTACTCTTTCCCACATCACACTGCCCGTTCTGGAAACGCATCCTCATAACGTGTTTTCATCGGAGGGTATGTTCTATGGCTTTATGATCCTTTCACAGAGCCTTTTCAATATTCTTGCATGAACGAAGAAAATGCGTGCAAGAGTTAAGCAATTAAATAAAAAAATCAAACCTAAATTCAATTATTAGTAGGGTTCGATGTACATTCAGGATACGTAGGAAGCAGGAAAAGACATCTTAAAACCACGTTGATCCCTTTAAAGCAAACCTTTTAGTTTGAAAATTGTTGTAATTGAATCAAACTCTCAAAATTTCTCAACTTAAACCTCAACCTTGATATGCAATCATTGAATAAATTCCTTCATACAGGTGAAACGATTAAACCACAAAGTGACTGCTGAGACCAGCGGTACAATGTACAAATTTAAGGATGACCGTCGCAAAAGTATGCTAAGCACAGGATAAAGATTCAAAAGTCGTCGAAAGCCAAAGTGCTGTGGTTATGAAGAGTTATGGTATTCTTACCAAAACCAGAGCATCCTCGAAAGGAAGCATTATCTAGTAACCCTAATATGGCACATGTGACCATACCTAAACGTTCTTCAGCGAGTTCTCGAGTTCTGGAGGTAAAATATCTTTCGTCAGCGAAGGAAAAGTTAAGTAGATATAAACAGCCAAACCAGAGTCATCTTAAGCATATTTGGAAGGATGAGTTCAGTTCTTGCGAGGTTTATTCCGGATATTATATATGCCTGCCTACTTATCTTTTGGTTTTCTTTGGAGCATTTGGCCTAGAAAATTTCGTCCGTGTCACCTTGTTGTTCAACCTTTTTATTGTTGTTAAAACTAACGCGTTAAATTTCAGAAGTGCAAAAATATAAAAAACAGGGTTTTTTTAACAACAAAAATAAAATTAATACTGAAAGCACTTACGACGAGTATGCATTCAGGAAATGTCTGTCAGTATTTCCAGTCATTCTGGATATAAACTTTGCCGGAATTTTTGAAAATTTTATTTTTGTGAGTGCACTATGCCCATAATTTCGGCTGCCTTGCTTTTCGCAGAAATTACTGAAGTATTCACGATTTGCAGGTGGTTCTCCCAGTTTGTAAAGCGATTCGGATGGAACAGATCAATAATACAGGATAAGAACCAAGGGAAATCGTTTTTACACATTTTCAATAATGAAATAGTAATTACTAAGTAAATGCAATGTCAGTTTGCCGGTCACATAAACATGCATGGATTAAATTCTATCAAGCACGGAGATTCCCATGAAATAACGAGATCCGTTGTCCTGCAAAGATCGTCACATCTCTGGTATCTGTTCCGATAACTCTCATGTTGGAGCCTTAATTAAATGTTGAATATTTTCGTACACAGGAGTTCTATAGTTCACCCATTTTTTTCAAATAAAAACAAAGCGTTTCAAAGTAAAAATTAATTACAAAGATAAACAATTAACAACATAAACACCTACGAAACATATTCGTTTAATAACAAAATTCATAACTCGACTGATGTAACCCACCGAATAGGACCCCATGTCGAGGACATTTCATGCAACAAATTATAAAATTAATTGATAGCGAATAGTGTTCATTAATGTTCATTATGTTGACATTTTCATTGAATTTTTCAAATCGCCACGAGCGAAAATTTTGAAATTGTTAACAGAAAATTGGACAGTTCCACAAAAATCATCCACAAACATGTTATCGTATTCACATTAATATACGCTTATGGGGTGCATGTTCGTATGGTCTAGGTCAGTGTATACTGGTGAAGATATGCAAGACCACCAGCAATTCATGTAGAATAGAATAGACAAGATAATAACATTCATCCCAGCAAAATACGCTGTGGACTAATGAAAGCAGCCATCATAATCATACTATATAGTATGTATATACTGCAACAAAGCGAAATATCATACTATAGTGGATCTAATTTTAATCAGAATGAAACTTTCCGCGGTTTGTTTTACTTTCAAGCTGCATTGTCATATTACTGTTGGCTGGACAATGGGATCAGATTTGGTTTTTATCGTTGCCAAAAGGACTACTTCATTTCAACTAATGATAGTATGGGGAGAATTACTCAAGTAAAGCTCATTTGTTATGTATGGATTTTACCATTCACTTGATCAAACTGGGTTCGGAAGGATCTGAAAGGAAAATTTGGTTAACGTCAAAAGCTAGAAACAGTTGACAATACGAATTGGCAAATAAGCTCATTTTCATTTTCAGCGAATATGTGCTTGCTGCTGAAGTTAAGATTTATTTTGGACTGTTTGAAATTGTTTCCTTTATAACCAGTTCACAAATTTTGTTTCGTTACTCACCAGTATAAAGTTAAGTTAAAGTTTCCTTGACGTATTCCCTAGAACTCCGGATTCTGAAAACTGGTGCGTTTAAGCAAGTTTACCACATTCATTTTTGTGACCAGCGCGTAATACCCATTTTCAATGTTGAAATAAGTTGATGTTTTGTTCTATTCTGAGACATGTTTCACGATACTCAATAGTTTGGCACCTTGAGGTTGCTATCAGCATGACCGTTTGTTGCGTCGAGGAATTTCAGTTCTTTGTCGCGTCAGGACTTGCAAGTTGAAGAATAGTCATCCGCGTTAATGTACGTATGGTAGATACAGTGCTTGCTCAGTTGAACGAGTATAAATCACTGATCAAGTTTAACTTGGCAATAAATAATTTAAAAATTTAAAAATTTAAAAATTTAAAAACATTTCAAAATCAAGGCATGTGCAAGATTCATCGGATCACCTCTTGCGAAAAGGAATAGAGATTCTTAAGATTAAGTGGTTGTTTGAGTTAGTGCAGTTTGACAAGAAGTAGAACTTACATGGAGTAACCAAAATCATATTTATTGCAACTTGACAAAAACTCGATTTCTGACGACAAAGTCTGTTATGATGCTTCTGTCATTTGTTGACAGCCAGAAATGTTCCTTTACCTTAACAAAAGTCTTATTTCATTTAGCCCTCGGTTTAGCTGAAAGTGAAAAATTTCAAGATTGTTATTTCCAGTGCTCCCATGGAAGGAGAATGATTGGCCATCATTTATATGATTCACGTAAAAAGCTTCACAGCTTTCACGAAATAAATGAGCTTCTAATGTTGGAAACAGCACAAAAACATGAAAAAGAACATGGGAAACTTCTATCTTATGCAAATACAATAAAAGAATATATATTCATTCGGACAACAAACACATTCCAAAAACGAACTAAACGAATTCTAACGAACACTTCACGTAGGCACGGTGAACGTAGGCACGATTCAATTGCCCGCATCGTCACATACCGCAGCGTAGCCAGTGTGCGCCGAATACGCTATATGGTTTCTGTTCCTGGAAATTTTCGTAAAAGCATTCTGAACCCTTTCTAATAACACTTAAAACCTGATAAATGTTATTGGTCCCAAAATGTGGGGGTTGGCAAGAACTGTGCATACCATAAAAACCAGGCAAGAGATTATAACCAAAGTAGAGAGAAGCTGTTTCATGTTGCGAGACAATATGGCTTGATCAGGTCTGCAGTACGCACAATCGTAGCTAAAAAAAGATATTATCAACAAGACTCAAGCAGTTAAAGGACTAATGAAAATCATTTCTACCAAGCAAAGCAGAGCCTTTCATGAAAAATGGAGAGGTTGCCTGTAGTTTGGACAAATTAACAGTACAGAAAAGAGATCTAACTAGTATGGCTATCATTCAGTAGAAGGCTAGAGAAATTAAAAGAACGAACTACAAATTCATCATCCGAGGAGTTAGTATACAAGGCTATCATTAGCTGCTTTGCAAAGTTTAAAAAGAGGTCTGCAATTAAACATGTACGAATGCGTGGTGAGTCTGGTAGTGCAGATACAGAAGAAACAGAGAAGTGCTGTCTCAAATTTCAAAAATTCATTGTAAGAGAAAGGTTTTTTTCCACAACAGATATTTAATTGTGATGAAACTGACTTTGTTTTAGAAGCATATGCCGAACCTTACGTACATCACGAAAATGAGAAAAGTGAGAAAAGTGTTCCTGGGCATAAGCCCATGAAAAGCCGATTGATTTTACTTTTGAGATGATGAATGAAACCACCAATGAAACCACTTCTCTTCTACAACTCTGAAAACCTGAGAGCATTTGAAACAAATTCAATAATGAAAAGGCTGCCAGCAATGTACACGTCGAATCAGAGGGCATAGTTCACGCAGACTCTTTTCAAAGAACCCCTGTTTAAAGTTTGTGCCCCGACCATCAAGTACTACCTTTATACCAATGACTTGCCATTGAAAGCATTGCTGCTATTGAACAATGCACCAGCACAGCCAAAGGACGTGAAAGATAATTTGCTGACAGATTTTCCCAGTCTGACAGTTCACTTTTTTCTCCAAATAAGACTTCGTTGATTCAGCCGATAGATCAGGTTATTGCAAGTTATAAGGAATTGTACACTCGCGTGCTGTTTCGTTGGTGTTTTGAAGTATGCCAATTCTCCTCAGAAATGAGTTTACAATTGTTTTGGAAAGAGAAATTGGACATTCTGCAAGCTGTTCGTATCATTCAAAAGGCGTGGTCAGAAGTCACGCAGCGCCAGTTAATTCTGCTGTGCGAAAGCGGTGTCAATCTTTCGTTGAAGGAAACGGTTGTGATCAGGAAAAACCCCTGAAATTTTGTATGAAATTTGTGAAGTTGAACGATTATGGAATACAACAGCTCATAATGGAACATGAAGATGAACTCCAAAAAATCTAGAATGAAAAACACAAAGAAACACAGCGAAATCTGTCTCCTTCTGATCAACAGGAAGACGAAAGAGGACCAATGCCGTCATCTACCATCAAAGATCGTTTGGAGAAGTGGAAGGATGTTCGAGCATGGTTTCAGAATGACAGCTGATATAAGCTGATGTCAGTATCAATCATTTTCGGAAAATTCTGAAATAGAGAGAAAAACAATCGAAGTTTGAAATGTTCTTTAACACCTCATAACCAAAAATGAAAAGGATTGATTAATATATAAGACTATATGTATGTACTATTTTTTTAAATTACAATAAATATTATTATTTTTAAATTATGCCTTCTTTTTTTAATTTAATTTTCAGGATACAATCGCCAGACGGGCGACTTCTGATTTTGGCTGTTCTCACATTTACAACAATAAGTGCCTGGACAACCATTGTGTTTTCCAACAAGCATTTGAGAAGTTATGGAGTAACGCGTCACCCAGGCATAAAAAGAAATCTACTCTTCATGTGTCCTGGATATTTATTATAATGAAACAAAAAAACAATCACAAGGAGTAAAAGAAAAGTGAAATTGACATAAGTTCTACGATTAAAATGAAAAACACCTAACAATTCGTTCGCTCATCTTTTCATTCTTCCTAAACCCTAAAGCCGAGCAAACAATAAAGGATCTAACATCCTGACGGTTCCAATATCAAACGCCTACCCCCCTTCACTTCGCAACTTATATACTCTGATCCTATTTTTGAAATAATATACAAAAAAAAACCGATGATTGCTGCTCAGAACGAACAACAACGAAAAAAAAAACAACTCGTTAAACCATCATTATCCCTTTATTCTCTTCAAGTATCTTTTTCATTCCTTTTATCAACTAGATATGTTCATATTCCACCCATTCAATAATAATCCTACCCGAGAATGTATGAGAACGTATCCTGAAGCTCAGACAGATGAAAACATAGTGAAAGTACACCTGGCACACTATTCCACAAAAGGTGAGAAGACAATTAGAGTGTAATATGGCAGTTAGAAGTGTGCGGTCCTTTTCAAAACCATCATCAAAATAAATATGAATTGAGGCACTAATGAAAGTACCCAAGTGGAAGATACTGACTGCATAAAATGGTAACCGCCTCCTCATATCCAAAATGTTATAATTTCTTATCTCTATCCACATAGCAAATATATTCGTGTATCTGCGGATATGAGAGCGTGTTTGACACTCGCCGGCGTTACTATATGCTTCCGTAGGGAGTTTGAATGTAGTCGTAGAAAACAATCAAGTGAGAAGTCCGATAATGTCGTTTTCGAGCGACTAGAAATGTCATAAAGGTGGAAGAAATGTTAAGGAGGATAAATTTGTAGAATTAGCTAAAATGGAATTCTGGAGTTGTTAAAGGTTTCGGTTCCTCTGATTTTATGATTATGTCATTGCTATTAACCGTGCAAAGATTATTAATATTATGGATTAGATGAAATTAACGGTAATATAGGGATAATCATGAATACAAACTCAGGTTTCGGCAATTGTGAGTTTAATAACGTTTAATAGGGCATATTAAACTTTGAACTGACTAATTTGATCGAGGATTCTCGGAGGTGTTTCAACTATGAAGTACTTCATCGAGTAAATTCACTTAACTTTACAATTATTAACATAAATCAATTCGCGTACATTGGAGGGTTTTCTTTTTTCTATATGCAATTTATCAAACGAAATCCGAGCAACAGAAATTCATAATATAAAATTAATTCCAATACAGAACGCGACATATATATAACAAAGGTCAGCTTAATTTAGAACCTGGTTTCGAGGAAAAAAAGTTGAAGTAAATTGTATTCTGCGATTATTGAAGTTATAGAGCGGGAGAATCTTCGCCCAGTACTAAAATACTGGGCCAAGGTAGTATTGAAATGATTAGCAGTTGAATCAAACAGTTTTTGGGTTTTTGGTGCCTACTCTTTTGGGCTGCTCCGCTGATTGTACAATAGGAGTGCGATAGGCATTAGTCTTTTTCTGGAGCCTAGGGAGACATTAGAAATAATAAACCTAGCGCTAGAGAAGAAAGCTAAAGAAGGAGAACCAGCTGACTGCCGAAGAAGGCTTGGTGATCCTTGAAACTCCCTTAGAGAACAAAAATCACTCAACATCAGCTCATGCAGTGATTGCTGCAAGACGCATAATTGCACATACTACTTAAAGTGACGTAAAGATACTTAAGGCAAGTGACGTAACTAACCTAATTCAGTGGGAATACTATTAACTCTAAACAGAAATAAATGGCCAATGAAGTCCGAAACGAGTACAGATAATCAATATTTCGGATGCGGAAACAATCTGTTTAAGATAACCTCAACGTGATTACAGAGAAATAATACAGCTTAATCCTGTACTATAAGAACAGTGACACAACCGACAAGTGTGGTGGTTAGGAGATGTTTCTCCAACTTTGGAATTAGCCAAAAACACGTCATAGATGATGAGAATTTTAAAACGAAATCGTGAAAGATTTGAGTGAATCAATGCCAAACAGGATCGCCTCAGCTATCAGGGCTAATGGCGGCTCGAAAACATGCTAGCTTATATGAATAAATCAATAAACATATGTTGAATATTTTTGTTTAATTTAAAAAAAAAATCATATGAGTATGTAAAAATTATATAGTTCCTCGTTAACACTAAAAATTTTATTTATCATTTTTGAATAATATTTATTTTTTACTTGGATTTCAACAATTTTTCATGGCTCAGACCATACTCTAGTCCTCAAAACATTTGAAAACTATCAAAAGGTAAGAACAACATTGGTTTAAAGAAATATTTCATTATTTTTAAGTGATGCAATTTCTATGACCACGACTGAATTCTGTCATTAGCTTCCGATCCTTTCCTATCTCCTCTCTCGGAATATGGAAATCAAGCAGTATTATCCTATGAGGGATCACAGTAAACTACATAGATAAACTACAGATTAATGGAGAATGCGGTCAATGGACTGAGACAGTTGGAGGCGCTTGCCAAGGAAGCGAATGCCCGAGAGGAGCTGTAGTGCTACAAAGAACAAAAAGATGTTCATATTAATACCTTGATAATGGCAAAGCATAACCGCAAACAATGGCTGAATGTTGGAAGAAATATTACAAAGAAAAAGCGCATCTCTTTCTTATCCCATGTAACAAAGTGCTCCTTCCCATATAACAAAGCTCTCGTTTGCAATATAGAGAGCTTACAAATTAATCAAAGTAGATGAAGTGAGGAATAATGATGGCTATGTTCCTGAGCTTGATGTATGTGAGAATTTTTTTTTCTTTCTGTAGGAACACAAAATTTAAAATATTGCAAATGTGCTTCCCTCTGCACTTTCATGTCTATATCCAGTGTTTATCAGTCCTCCAATGTAAAATAAAAATTCGAAGAGTACTATCATGGGACACTGGATTTGATCGTGGACGGATCAATAATCAAATTTAAGGGTAGGTCCGCACTTAAACAGTATCGACCTATGAAATCGATGAAGAGAGGATACAAATTGTGGTGTTTGGATAACCATATTGATAACGGTCCAGATCCATGTCCTCCTAAGAGGCTCAAATATGACAACTCTACTCTGAGGGACGTAAGTTTGGGTAACAGAGGTACACATCGGACAATATTTGCAAAGAGTAGAGGAAGAGGTGAGGTTTGTAGCATGCTGAATATTTAGCAGGGTATATTGTACTTTATGCTACGAAAGGCCATTAATCCTTTTCAAGCATGTGTAGCATGCTCACAAAGGATTAATGATCTTTAAGAAAAATTGTCTAGGATTAATGATGAGATTCATTTGAAGCGTGGCACAACACTGTCCAAACATTTTGGCAATAAAGAAAGACGTATGAAATCAGATCGTCTGAAAAGAGTTTTTTTTTCGAGAAATTCTTTAACCATCGATTTTTCTAGCTGGAAAAAAATACTAGAAAGTGCCTTTAAACATATAATAACAAGGACTATTCCGTATTGCTTCAAAAGGTTCCAGGGTAGATACTTTGCGGTCAGTCCAGATTCATTGTGATATCTAGTGTCCTTCATGCCACGCAGGAGCACCCTTCACTTTCTCCTTGCAGAAAAAGGGAGTATCATTAGAAAAGAATCCCTACTATAAACAATCGTAATCCTAAAAGCCTGATCGCTTATTTAACACATTCAAATGACGACGAAAATGTTTCCTGGCAACAAGTTAAACCTGTTCTTTGAAATTATTTGTGTTCTAATAGGAGGTTTTTTATCTGGCGTGTACAGATAAATCATTTTTTATTTCCCTAGTTCTTCAAAGTCTCGCACCTAAATAATTGACAAAGTGCTATACACTGTAAATTGCAAGCGCCATTTTCAAAACTTTTTTCGTTTGTGAGTTTTTCCTTTCTTTTCGAAACTTCGGAAAAAAAATGTTGACTAAAATTTTTACCATCTTTCTCCTACCCAATCAGTTCCTTAATAAAATTTCAACTTTCTGATCACGTCGTTCCAAGGAATATTGAAACAGAATTTCATATTGCGTACACTCGCATTCACCCCTTTTTTTTCATTTTGTTTTTCAAACAACCTCAACAACCCTCTATGCCATTCTACTTCATTTTGCAGCTCAGCACGTTACATAACTTCTAACTTATTGCCAACACTAAACAAAAATAATATGCCCGTTGTGTGAATTGTTTAAAAAGCATGTTCCTGAGATTTTCTCATTTCTCATTTACACACTAGGAAAAAGGAACTTACATTTCGCATTTTTTTCTCTTGTTTTGTAGGACTGCTCACAGTTTCCAGCAGGATTATAAGCTTCATTCCGATGGCAAGCCGATGTATAGCTTTATTTGCATGGTGTTAATGCCATCCTAACTGTGGTTATGAGCTATTGTTTCTCTTATTGCAGAAATCAAAGGTCACATTAGAGTTGTGAAACCATCTCACTCCTGCCTACTCATATTCACTTTATTACCAGTTAACACCCATTTCGTTGATTTTTTTGTATTTACTTTATCAAATAACAGCAGGTAAACTCTAATGGCTTTCACATGGAAATTCAGTGAGTCCTTTTTATGCTTCAGAATAGCGGGTGGTGATGTTTTGTCACTTGGTACTGAAGTTGAGATGTGATAACTGTATTTTTGCATTTTCAATTTGATTGCAACGCCATTGTTTTGATTTGATGAAGCTGGAATAAATCCCCGCTATCAGATGGCTATGGTGTCAGCCAATTGTCCTGGTCATGTCAACTTCTCCAGGACTACTTAGTTACTAACCTTGTTTCTTGAAGCTGAATAATTTTTACAAGGGTGGAAATGTCTTCAGGGGGCATAAAAACCAAAAGCAAACATACAGGAGATCGATCAATGGAAGATACTACAAGTTCAGGACCGCAACAAGCCTTCATTGTTATGACGAAAAGATTTTGAACTACTCATATTACTGCTTCTACTACTTATATTACTACTACTAATGATAGTTCTATTGCAGTGACTACCGATATTAGTCCTAATAATAGTTTCACTACTAAGGCTACTACTCTACTCTTGCTTCTACTACTTATACTACAACCACTGCTACAACAAGAACTGCTACTATTATTATTATTTCTACTACCACTACGGGGAATTTGCACCCAATCACATCAAAATACGAGTTCAACAATATTTCAATGTTTCTTAAAAAGAAAAAAAGGTCGAATGACCAGTCTATAGACTAAACTCTTCAGAACTGTCAATGTAAAAAGGATGTAGAAATCATAATTTTGTATATAGGTCAATCTATGTAAACTCCAGCAACAACTGGGATTGAGAATTGAACGCTAAGATACTTGGATTCCAATTGAATTGAAGATTTTCCTAAGCATTACTGCAAGCTGAACTAATATTTGATAAAAAAAAGGTCCAAAAGTTGACCACTTCGCAGTAGATATTGTTCAGGCAATGCTGATTATATAGTCATAACTTTGTTAGCTAAATACATAGTCATAATTAGAATGTTAGTGATTTGGACAATTTTACTTTAAACAAAAACAGAATAAGGAGAAATAAATCCGATGATCAGTACTTCCTCGAAACGCCCGACCACTGGATAGAACAGCTTTTTAATTGAAGGAAACAATTCCATGGTGGAGAAATTTATGATGCGCTGCTAATTGAACCAGTATGAACAAAGCCATATTGAGTCACACTATTTAACGTCATTTTCAGCCTTTTTTGCGCTTTTTATAAGCTCTCAGATTTCTTACGTCGAAATGCATTGGAATTTGTATCGTAATCACACACAAAATAAATCAAACAGGTCAATTATATACCACTTCGGACGTAATTCGAACTCAATTTTCAAGGGCATTTGTACTTATATGCGGAACATGTTAGAGATAGGAGATAAATACAAAAGTGCGGAGAGATAAGCATTGAAATTCTCTTAATTTTTTTTATTCTGACGCTACCAACAAAAAAATCACATAAGTTCTTCCTCAGAAAGCTAGCCATGATTATCCATCCTATCATCTGCGTTGTTTAGTTTCTAAGCTCTCTATCTTGCAAAGCTCGCTTTATTTGATACATAAGATATTCTTACGTAGAAATATGCTTGTGTCCGAAGTAGACCTCTGTCGGGAATATGTAGAAATCTTTCTGATGGTGTTTTATGTGCCGCTTTGCATCTCTTATTATGTGTCTAACAAAAATGGTGTCTGATTCAATTCGGATATTCGTAATACGTTGGTAATTGTTACGTATTCCGGGTGTAACTGTCAGTGGCTCTCAACTAATTTTCGTTTGAAATTTCTGTTATTTTCAAGTAACCTTCGCATTTTCATGAATAAGCTCATACAGAAACTTATAACAAAAAATATATAGTTATACATACTATAAATGCAGAACTCACATATTGGTTCGATTTTGTAAGAGTCTGTAGAATGATTGCAGAAATGTCAAAACCATCTAGCAAAGGCTGCGAATAAAAGTTCAAGGTAGCAAAAGGATTCCTATTGAATGAATTTTAACCGAAAGTCGCTCAAAAAGTTTGATGCAGCAAAGTGACAGTAAAGCGGTTAATTTAAAATCACAGGACCTGGCAAGGCTAACGTAAAATAATGCAATGGAAGAGAGGAAAGGTAACCCCACGATATTAGGATCCTTTGAGATCTTATACTAGGAAACGATTCGAATTCCCGCTGTCCCGCGCTGCTACAGGCAACTAAAAAAGATCCACTCCGGCATCTTCTCCGGTGTAAAGGAAAGTGATTTCAAAAGATGCACCGCAAAGTTTTTTTGGAACTAAGATAAGCTGTTAGGCAAGCTATCAGCAGTGCACCACCCTAAAGCTGAGAAGTCCTGACATTCCCATGCAAGCCATGGCTATCAATCAGGTAGTCACTCAAAAACTATGAATCAGAGTCATCCATAATCTGTTATGATCCGAACCTTTAAAGTTTCTGGACCACCTTGCGAGATGCTCACATTGGACAACCATCCCCAGTACCTTAATTTGTGGTGAAAGTTTCGAGTTTAAATCGGAATTCTCTTCTACCAAAAACTCTTGAAGAACACGGAGTATTTTTTGAGTATTTGAAGGCTGTGAGTGGTCCATGATTGATGTATACGCAACCGACAAATAAACGTAACCCAATTCTTTCAAAGGCAGTACTCACAAGAGTTTTGTGATGATCTTATGAAACAGGAATTGAGGAAAATTTTAGGAGAAAAAGTAACTTCTGATAAGCGCCTTAGAACTACCACTTCCCGACTGCAACAGCGAAAGCTCGACATTTTTATTCTCCAACTGGCTTCTGGAATTGAAACTAAAGAGGTTCTTGATATGGAATATCTATTGAATCATAAAATTCAATGGGGAAAGTTGCAAAAGCGCAATATAACCCAATGTTTTAACTGTCAGAGGTTCGGACACGTCGTAGACAATTGTACACTTGTATACGTGTTGTGTTGAATGTGACAAGAAATATTCAAGCAGAGAATGCCCGCCTCCAAAAGGTGTGGGCACTATCTTTTGCGTAAACTGGAGAAGCACAGCCCGCCCGACTAGTTATCGAGATTGCCCAGAAGCCATCGAGATTGCCCAGCAGCCAAGGAGTTAGAAGAAAGGCGCAAATTCCGTATAGGACAGAGGAGTGGCTTTGTTAATGCAGCTTAAATAGTACGGTGCAACCAGACGTATCATATTCGATGCCTTTTATCCAACCCACAATCGGGCCTAAGACTCTGAATTAAACACCCCAGAGGTCAGTACATTAGATTTCGTGGTTTATAGTGAATGCGGAAAAATTTTCGGATGTGATCTTTTCACAATAGTGAAGCACGTGAAGGATTTCATTCAATGTTCTTGAGTCACTCGACAGTCCTCGTGAAAAGCGGGACACATGTATCTCGCTAGCGTTTAAAAATTTCAGTAGTAATGTAAAAATAAATGTAAAAAAAACACACGATTTCTTTATGGATGCGGATTCAGTTAAGCTCAAGACGATAGGGTTTTGAATTTCATCCTTCAATGGATGCCATATTCCTTTTTTAATCTGCTCGCTATTATAATAAACAATCGCTTGAACCTTTTTCCTGTTTCTGCAAACAAGCAAAAATGATCCCCATCCCCAAACCTACTGATGAGTGTGAAATCAGTGACACAAGGCCAATTTTCACTTCTCCAATGTTGAAATGCTTCTGGAAAAGACCTCACGATTCTCGCTTGTTATTGCAGAAAAGAATTGAATCCCTACTAGACAGTATGGATTCAAAGCTAAAAACTCGCTCTCTCAGTGTTATGTGCAGCAGCACAGGAAAGCCTTAACTCGAACCAAGTGTTAGGGATGTACTTGATAGACGTGAGGAGTCCCGTCTTGTCTACAAACTAAACCAATTTGGAATACCAAGTCATATGGTAATAATGCCTTCAAGCTTTTCGAGAGAGAGAAATGTGTATATAGGGCTTAATAAAGATATCTCTGCGAAAATCCCGATTAACTCTGGCGTCCCATGGGGGTCAATACTGGGACCAACTCTTTTTATTGTTTTCACTGCAGACATCCATGAAATCGGAAGTTCAAATAGAAACGTTCAGGTTATCTTTTATGTCGACGAGCTTATAGTCTATCACTCCGAGCGTAACATGCGTTTTTTCTGCAGCAAGCACCAAAGTGAAGGTGCCAGCGTACCAGAAATCATTTCGCCCAATACTGCAATATGGAGTGCCGATCTGGGCAAATGTCAACACTTCGATGTAGAAAAGCCTGAACATATTCGAACAACCGATTCTATGAGCTGCAACAGGATAATATCATAAGCCAGGTGGGCGAAGTTACTCCAATAATGAACTTTATGTGGCAGCGAAATAAAGTGACCGATTAGTCAAGATCCTAATCCATAAGGCAACAAATCGAGCAGAATAACACCAGGATGAATTAGTACGACAACCAGCACGGAGATGAATAGTTTCCTCGGGAACTCAGCACCCATAATGGAGGTGCGATATGACGAAAGCGACGAAAATAGAATAAGGAACAACTTGAAATGTAATTGAATGAATTATTTGAAATGCCTGAAATATTGTCAATATAGAATCGTAGGCGTTATGGCCTCAGAGTCACAGCCCCTAAGCCAATGGTTATGTCAAAAGTGTTTTATATTTGGTTTTCTATTTTGTATATGTTAATGTTAAGTCTTAATGAAAGAAACGTTTGAAACCCAAACCTCTTCACTCACCTAAAGGGTTTTGTTCGCTTGAGTTTACTTTATTCGCTACACCGGATTTATTCGTACCTTTTTCTTTGTGAAGTCCTCGGGTGTCTCAGTGCTTGCTAGTAGTAACGCTATTGGGTAGAAATAAACGTATCGCTGTTGAAGCAAAGCAACTTTAACTTTTAAGTTGTAAAATTATCTTAAAAATAAAAGGTCTAAATAAACCACACATAAAAAGATTCATGCACATACGTTTAACAGTATTTATACGTACTGCTCTAAATATATAAGTGTGAAATTAGCTGTTGTGAGTAAGACTCAAATCAGGATAAACTGATAAGCATCGTTGAAGCTGCCAACACCCAGCCCACTTACCCCCAATTAAATCTGAGCTAATTTCTACAGATCTTCATATCTTACTACACCCTCATCCTTCGGATAAACTAACGCACTAGCGTCTCTAAACCAACGAAATTGAATACGTTTAACTTGTGCATATGTGTCAATTTTATCATGGCTGTCAGCATTTACGGGAAATTGGGAAAATTAATGATAATCCGAGAAGTGCCATTCGTTGTTGTAAGAAATCCGTTCTAAGACTGTTTATCATTTGTCGACGGAACGAGTGAATTTCCGTCTTGGTGGGCTCAGGCTCAGCTGCATCGTACGAAGAAGACGTTGAAAATGGTACCGACAACGCAACGCGACATAACGCTTGCAACCAAATCTGAACGAGGCCTTTATTTATGACCCAATGACAGGATCGTTGACAATTTCTCAGCACTGACGATACGAACAAGCCGGAAAGTAGTCCTGTTGTTATTTATAGACATAATCTGTTGGATTATAGGGAAGAATCTTAATTTGGAGCGCGGTAGCGTTTAGATGGATTGAAAGAGATTTTGCACACACTTTCACGACACAGGAAGCTGAAATCAAGGACCGTGAATCAAATGCTTAAATTATTAATACAAGAACAATAAAGCGATCCCTTCGGTTACATGGTACTTATGCTTGTATGATTTAACCTAGGGAAAGCTTTAAGGCTCTAGGACCTCTTGCCATTATTGTACAAATCGGCATCGCCCCCTTAACAAGGACTTACACTTTTCTCAATTCTGTTTTTTAATCTGATTCCATTCAACCACACCTTTGTGTATTAGTTTATTCTGGCGCAGCTGAAAAACCCTAAATTGCCAATATTCAATAAGCTCCCACCAGTATTTTCGATTAGAACTGAATGCTGGGAAAATATTGGTTTTCAATGGAGTGCGTGTGGCTTTGCGAAAAACGTACTGGACAACGCAGCCGAAACAAGATTGGCGAAGTAAAGTGTAGGGACACAGTACATAGTAGCCGAATTCTCGCTAGTGTGTGTAGGTTCTTTTGGAGGATGGTAGCTCATAAAACGCTCGTTTGGTAAGCTCGAGAATGTAATAAATTATTACCTTTATATTCGGTACATTATCGATTTGCAGAGTATCGTGAATTATTGGTAGATAGAATTTCCTTTCGGCAATTTCTTCGCAACTTTAGTGCCTTTATGTTTGGCCTTTAGCGATCTATTCATGCGGTTAAGACGACATTTTCAACAGCCTTCCAGCAACGTCCTGGTTGAGAACTATTGCCTTGCTAAGGTAAACTTTGTTGTAAGTATATGTATGAGTTACAGCAGCGAGCCTGCGTGAGTATTACACACACACACTCACATAATGTGTGCTAAATGGTCTGCTCGATTTCAAGTGCTTCGCTTGCAGGAACTTGTGTAGCAATGGCATGAATGAGATATGTTGGTATTGCTGACCTCGAGTGTTCAGTGGAAAATTGTGTGCTTGAAAATTTCAGCGTGCCAGGAATTGTTACGCTAATTTTATAAACAAGCAATTTGAAGCAGACTACATTTTTGGCATGTTTCTTGCAATAATGTTTATATTTATAGGCGAGTCGTGCTCAGAAAAATACTTTCAAGTGTGTTTCCATCATGAACCAATCTTGCATTTATTGAATACAGCATCGTGTTGAATCCAGACACGATAGATTGTATATTTAGTTAATTATTGACAGGATAATTTAAAAAAATAAAATAAGCGAACATAAAAACATATGGTTGGCGCTGTACATTAAGGAACTGATGATAAAGATAAAATTTATTTTTGAATTCCGGAAAACTCTCGCTTACATATGCAAAACAATTGAAGAAACTTTTTCGTACAACTTGAACAGAATTCATCAGAAGGATGTCGGATGATTGCACATCTCACTGGAAAACAATGCATAGTGCATTATTGACAAACATAAAATACTCTTAGTAAAATCCAACACTTTCCTGTTTTGAACTCTTTCAGCAAAAGCCGATTTATTGGTTTTAATGCTACATAGTACTCTCCTATTATTTTTCTTGCCTTCTGCAGGTAATCGATAAAGATTATACCATGTGCATCCCAAAAAACGGAGGCCATAACCATCCCGGCTGAGCGTTAGTTTTCTGGCCGCTTTGGCTGGCTTCGTGGCTTTCCAGCCACTCTGCAGACTGCTTAATGGGCTTAGGATTATAGTAATGGACCCATATTTCATTCAACGTCGAAAATAGTCCTTAAAACTTGCTGCAAGAACGCCTAACTGGCTGTTGAATCATCAACGCGCTGCTGTTTTTGGTCGACGGTCGGCAAACGAAACACTCGTAGCGCCGATAGCTTTTTCATCTCTAAAATATCGTGCAAGAAATAGCCTGCCCGTTTTTTTTATATGCCCACGGCCTCATCTAACTCAAGCAACCTTTACAATCATTCAATACGATTCGATGCACTTGCCTTGCAATTTCAGCAATCGTAGCCTCTTTTGGCATTCCTGAGCGAGATGCGTCTTCGGCGCTTTTACGGCACTTTTTAAATTCACGAAACCACTAATAAAGTGTTGTTCACGAAGGAACAGTTGTGAAATAACATTTTCGATTGCAATAATTGTTCAGGAGTTTTCCCCACCAAAAAACAATGCTTTATTAAGACGGAATTTCTGGTTTTAGCGTCACTCAAACGTCACTCAAATAAACAAAATGTCATGAAACTTCATGCATAAACTATTCACAGATGAGCCTCCCGACATGAGTTATGGTCATTTTCTAGTGATGCCATCTGTTGAAAAATCTCGGGAGTTTTCAGCCAATGTAGCAATTTAATTATACCACAAATATAAGATAAACGGAGCTACGAAGAAGATGTCATTAAAAAAGTTGTTTTTTGATAAATTTCAAAATCTGCTGTTAAGTGATCGATCCACCGCCAGGTTGGTTGACAGCCTTTATTAGCCTGACCATGTATTCTTTCAATTTCCCAACATATCTTCATTGATTTCTCACTCCCCCATTTACATTTAGTTCCACAGCATTTAGTTTCATTGTTAACTGCATATCTGATGCAAACTCTACAAACTTTTCTTGGAGTTTCTATCGGGTATGCAGCCAGAAATTCAAATTGCGAATGATTCCCTCCTTTAGTAGCTTGACTCCGTCTGATACTCCCATATAGTAAGCTCAGTCTTTCTTTCGGGTGAAAATATAAACATCGTCCTTTCCATGAAAGATGAAAATAAATTAGTGGCACATTAATGTATTAAGTTTTAACGCGGACTCGATTCGCATACACTCAGTCGATTCTTTAACGGAATTCGAATGAGAGCGAGACTATGCATTTATATTTATTTCAATAAGAATTTTATCGTGCTTTCCAAAGTGCCTTCGTCTTTCTGTCCTGTCGCCATACAGTTCTGGTTTCAAATGCCAATGCATGTACAATAAAACACTCGAAGCCCAAAGAACGGAAATTTCAGGTTCATCTTACCCGTGTAAGGCAACCTGCACTAGTCAAATGAACAAATACATTACAGGTGAAATGTACCACCAACCATCTTAGACTTTGGTATATCTGGGCAATTCCATCACAGTATAAGAATATGAGTCCTTAACGAGCTCTCCTCTGATAATTGGCCGGTTCGCTTTCTGATAAAGGAGGTTTTCATCAACAAGCCCCTTTGATAAGAGAAATCAATAGATTGGCAGGCTTTCCAGGACTCTCTTAAACGTAAAAGTGTCACTCATGAGTTAAAACCAAGTAGTGATGTCGACAAAATGATTGAAGAATTGGCCAACAATATCAAACAGGCAAAAGAGAGTTCCAAAGCTACAACTCCGACCAGAGAACAAAGTCCCTGTGTTTAAAAAGCCTTATAAGGAGAAAGAACCAAACCCGAGGAAGAGCTAGGAACACGGGTGATCCTAATTTACAAACAAAGCCTAACCGGTGGACTTATAAATTAAGGAATCGCATCTTGAAATTTCGCAACAATCAATGAGAAGGTTTCTTACACAAGCTTGGAACCTGGCAAAAATCCTTCTGGAGGGTTACTAAATATTTCCACATAAAAACAAAGCTGATGTGCCACATGTCCACTAACCAAACGCAGCCACATTGGAAGAACATTTCCGTGAAGACTCCTCCCGGAAGAGCGATCTTGACGAAGAGGCGGCTATCCTCATATAGTAAACGAAGTTATATCCTCGAAAAAACAAAAAGAATTTCAGATATAGCCGAGACAAATGATATTATGTTGAGTCGTAACAAATACCAAAACACCTGGTGAAGACTCGATAACCAACATGATGCTAAAATGACCTCTAGACATTATACTACAGACGATAACCAACAAAATAAACTCAATTTTCCAACTCTGTAAATTCACCAGGACATAGAAATCGCCTACCATAGTTGTCATCCCGAAAACAGGCAAGTTTCCTATAGACCGAGAAGCTTTCTCTCTTTTCTATTAAAAATCGCCGAGTGTGCAATCTTATATAGAATCCAGGAGATAATAGAAAAAAAAACAAATAATCCCCTATGTAAAATTTTGCGTCCGGGCATCTCATTGCACCGAGCTCCAGCTTACAAGGGTATTTTCCAAACAGCCCGACAAGCAGAAGTCGTCAAAAACAAAACTGCAAAGCTTTATAGATATTTTTTTAGGATTCTTCCGCAAATGAAAAATAAATATCAATAAAGACAAAACCCAGACACGACTGGGACGGAGATCACAAAACCCTCTTACGCTACAAATAAACGAAAAACTGATATCATAGAAAGGGACTGCTAAATACCAAGAAAATAACTTGGAACGATCACATACGCCAAAAACAACAGCATTGTTTAAGAGTCTTTGCTTCCTTGCAGCCCATTCTCAAATCCAGCCGCCTTAACCTGACTAACAGTATTCTCATTACAAACAGATAATAAGACCGACGGTATAGTAAGTAAGGCAGTATTCCGTTCAGACAGACATTAAAGTCAAGCAAGAAAGCACTACAAACATTGCAGAATTGGGCTCAAACTGGATCGATTCGATTCCATTTTCTATAAGACACGTGAAGATACAGAGAGACTTCAGGCTCGAGACAACAGACAAATATATATGCGACCGAGCATTCTAACTCGTTGACTGAACAGACAAACGCCCTACTAAAACCATGGAATCTCACACAATAGCCCAACCAAAATCACAGATACGCAAATATAAGATCAAGTACAGACTAGACGAAAACTAGCTTTCATTCCAGGTTTCAGTGAACCCAGGCCCGACGAAACTAACTACTCCAAAACATGGGGAATTCCTTTCGCTAATGCAAAGAAGATTTGCTGTAAGGTAACTACATTACAGTAAACACTAAAAGGTCCCAATAGTCCGGGGATGCATCACAAAGAAAGAGATACGAATCCCATGTAGCAAACCAAGCGAGCTTTGCAAGACAGAGAGCTTACAAATTAAATGACGTACAGCAGTGTGTGAATCGCAATGGATAGCTCAATACATATGAGAATAAGTTTTCGGGAGTAATAGTATATGTGAGTGAATGAATACAAAATTTAAGAAAATACTAATATGTATCCGCTCTGACCTTCGTTTCTATCATCAGTCTCGAAAAAAGTTTTGCCTGGGTATACCAGTCTGGAAAATGTTCGTCGAATACCGTTAGATTGGGAGTTTGATCGAAGTACTAGCGCTAGGGATAATTGGCCTGGGGAGCAGGACTCAAAAAAGAAAGGAAAATTCTATGGAGCAACTCGACCAAACTCAAAGTTCACTGAGAGTGAGGAAATTAAAATACGTAGATATGTGAAGGCAACACAATAAGCAATTTGATAATTTACACGCCCTTTTATTCTCGGGAATAGATACGTAAGGCATGGTGCGCGGGAACTCGTTTTAACATTTATTTGCTTTCTTTTCAAATCAGCTTAAAGTCTACCAGTGACTACTAACTGATTTCTGCTCTGCCCCCTGGTCAATGATTTTGGCAGTTGTAAAATCCATGCCAAGACTCGTTGTCAAAGATATTTTTGGGTGTCCTGTTTTCGTAAGAAGTTTCCGGTTGATCGTAATGAAAAGTAATTTCAGATTTAAGTCAATTTTCTTTAAAAAGATAAGGAATAATTTAGGGGACCCAAAAAGTAAAATTTGTTGTTGTTTCCACGCTACTTCTCATTATTAAATGTGAACCGACCTGACAACCTGAACCTCCTTGAATGTTATCCCGAAAGTATTTCAATAAATTTTCATTGTATCTGGAATTTTTAATCAATTGTTTGTTTCATAAATTAATTAAACTTCTAAGCTAAGGTTTATTGATTGAAAATTTAGATTGAGAATATATTAGTCTTCCGTTCTTTCTAGCTGAATTTTTGTGATATTCTAGTCAATTAAGCCTAGTCAGTTTTTTGAGACATTAATAATTTATTATTAAATGAAAATTGGGTCAACGCATTGTACATATAACTTCATTGATATAATTTCAAATTGAATTCAAGTTAAATATCCTTTCTAGAAATTAACCATAGAAATTCATCATAGTTCATGAATAACAAGCATAGGAAAGGAAATCTTTCATGAATTTATCAAATATTTTTGATGTTGCTAATGTTTAATTCCCAAAAGATTCATAGAGACCTGATCAGAACAAAACCCTCACCCTGGACCACCACAAGTTAAAAGGATATAACATTTTCCCAATAAAATTTCCCCAAAAATAAAAGACATGACAATCTGATAATTCCTGCGAAGAACAGACTCTCATTAAAAAAAATTACATGATAGATCCTGCCTCATCTCTGGTGGCAAAAATGATAAATATCTTGCATATGTAGCAAAGCTGCTTCCGACACAGATCATTGGGTTTTATTTTCGAGTCTATTTTAAGATGCACACAGCAAGATGCAAGATCTGCAGTTGTTGAACAGAAGTGTGAGACATACTTAATTCCATTATTTATGATTGTTCTAGACATGGTTTTTATGTTGTAAGAACAGACCCTTCATCCAGTCGATTTTATCAACTCTAACATAAAATATCCACGTGGGTACTTTCTCCTCGTCCGTCTTCGTATCCTCAACTCCGTTTCCTTCTTAATGCGTTATTCAATTCTTTCGAGGTGTAAATTCACCATTCGAATTGCTTAATAGACCATGATTGGCACCAAATAGACTTCAGCAATATATGACAACAGTCGACAACATGACTGCCATTGAAGCTGAAACATACCGACAAGGCACCGGGAACTGAGTGGAAAATCCAACAACCTGAAGGCGTCAATAACTCCAGCGCCGGCATCCATCTGAATCAGAAACAACTAAGTGAAGATTCTGCTCGACAAGTACACCATAACGCTGGGTCCTGTTGGATTCAACGATGTGAAATCTTGGAAAGAGCATAACGAAACGCTTCATTGATTTTATAGTGGAGACATCAGAGCTATTGAACTGGAGCCAAATTATGTCTACATACCGACAGTGTATAGGGCCAGGACGTCAGGACTCGTCTGCGAGCGACCCATTTCGTCAAAAAGACCAAAGTGTCTTTGGAGGGTGGTTTTTTTCACGCAAAAAGCAATCAAAGTGCTATACCATGTGTGGGAGATTGACGAATTAAGTGCTTTAGAAAATGAAGTTTCGGCGACGAACTAAATGACTCTCTTATACGAGTCGCGCGAATTTCACTCGCTACAGGCATCCAACAAAGCGGTCGATTAATCCTGCATTCAAATCTTGAATACAGCTGAAGGATAAAGTGTTCGTCTGAGTTTTATCGGGTTTCCCGATACTTCGTCTTTCGATCTGATTACTCCGCATAAAGTCGATCGTAAATTTTTTATTTAAGTTCAGAAAACGAATTCTATTGGGCGAGAGCTCAAATAAAAATTACCATGCATTTCCAAATTCAACAAAATCCCTAAATTTACGCTCGTTGAGATAAATTCTTGAGCAAATGTACTTGAACTTCTACAATCAACTATTTCAGGAGGAAACTTTATTTTATATTATGCTATGTGCAGTGAAACCGACGTAATAAGTTTCAATTTACACCTGAAATTTGTAGCTGCTCTTTAGGTACCAGATCATTGGGTGTAGCCGTCGGCATTTGACTGTTGCTACGAAGGATAATCGTGGCCTGAGGGAAAACCAGTAATTTATCAAGATGTCTTAATATATGTAAATAGATATAAATGCGAATACAATCAAGTTGTCTTTTGAAAAATCAATGTGTGACGAATAAGGATGGTAAACGGATTAAAAGGGTTTTATTTCGAAGCTTTGGGGACCACCTGATTTTTGTGCTTTTTTGCTCTCCTAAACAATCTCGATCTCCTTCTGAAAAAAGTCAGCTCTTAGGTTCATGGAAATTATGAGAGGAATGATTTCAATGGGAATAATCAATGGGAAGCTTTAACGTAATCGCGAGTTCGGGACCGCGGTATTATAGGATGGGAAACTAAACCAAAAGACAATTGACTTAATACTGGTCAAGTGTTTATCGTGTGCCACCAAAATCGAAACAATATTATCCAAAATTTAAAAAAATGTTTAAATTTATAATAATAATAATTTATAATAATAAATAATAATAAAATAACGTCTCGACTAACAACTGACTAACTATCGAAGAACTACTAATTTTAACTACTATCCTTACAGACGATATTTCTTGGCTTCCTTGAGGAGGTTTCTATTCCTTGCCAATGAACGGCATTGAGATCTTTCTTGCCGATACCAGAACTAAATTCCAGAGTGGGGAGACTCACAAAGAAATTTACAGGGCGAAGACCTAATGAATCATCAAACGAAAGCTGTCAACGCTTCATTTGCTTGCGTTTTGCAAAAATGTTGCATAACCATCGACATACATTTCATAAATTTGCAATCACCAAAGGATATGTTAAGCCCCACTTCCCCATCGACGCCTCAATGTGATGTTTTTCTAGATTCTAAACACATATTTTTAAGGAAGAGCGAATTTTGTTTGAATTCATTATCTGCTAAGGTTTATCTAAAGACATGGAATGTCAAAGAGAAATCAAATAAAACATCACATAATTCGCAAAAGCGAGGTAACAAATTAATCATGTCATTGAAAACAGAGCTAGGCTGGAAGAAGTGTTGATGCTGCTACTGCAGAGTTGCTCGAGCAGATCAACATCTGGAATAACCTGAGAAACAAAATCAAGTCAATAGTGAAGACGAAACGATTCCTTCAAAATTAAATACTAGAAAACACTCAACAGGAAATATGAGATATATACATAATATGCAACACGCACTACAAAACAGCTTGCACAGGATCAGATACGAAAACTCTCTAACAAAATAAGGCAAGATAGGTATTAGTCAAAATCCTTATTTGAAGTTTTTAATCATGAACGACTCCTTAAAAATAACGGTGGAAAATCTATAGCAGAAAATAGAACGAGATAGCATTGTTTTACTTTATAAGAGACTTGAATCCTTCACAAATAACAACAACAAGAGTGCACATGGAACTTACAACCAACTAAAAAAGAAAGCACCAACATTGATGGTGATCATGCCCAATGAAGCCAATGGGTCTAATCCTTCATTTTTTGATTCGGCTTGCAATAATTGAAACCAAGAAGGAATGCCGCAGAAGTGGCCAAAATGTGTAATCGTCCCCATCTACTGAGGGGAGCCATTGTCCAATGTGAGAGCTAAGGATGACGTCCTATTCTTCACTTCTTTTGACGTTCTAAAAAATCCTTAGAAAAACACGAGAAAGTAAAATAATATGATTACAACAAATATGAATAACGAAAACTCAACAAACTCTGAGTGTTCAATATCGACGTTCAAGAAATTTTTGTTGTTATTAAGCAAGCCTGACTCGAATGAAATTAGAAGCAAACAAAGTGAGTTAACAAGTTCGTAAAAATCTCACGAAAAGTAAGACTCAGAAAAGAGAAATGTAGGGAAACTTAGACCAGTAAGAGAAAGTTTAGACAAACCAGACGAACTGTGCTTGACATATTGAACACAGACCACACACCACTTTTTCGCTCCGATAAGGCTGCCTTGAGTACGTCACCTGACGGCTGCACGTCACATGACTTGACATTTGCTACGGAGTCCAAAGTATCAAAAGTTTAAAATTGGAGAGAGCTAGAGGACTGCTCGAACAGGGATTACTACTTTCAAGCACTGGAGGTCGATGACAATGTTTCCCTAAGCCCATATGCGCATTTTTTCACACTCCGGTACTATGCAGTGAAAGCGGACATTGAGAGGTTCATTGAAATTTTATTGGCACGATAAAATTTCAGCTGACGGAAGCTTAAATGGAGACTGGACAATCTGCAGCTAAAGAGTAATGATATCTGCTATGAGAATCAATGCGTCTACCTTTAAGGCTTCCAAGCCCTTATGATCCCTGCGAAACAACAAGCCTGAAGAACACTGATGGTCACTTGAAACCACTGAAAGTCATATTGTAGATCGTTTGAACCATTGGGCCCACCGGGCATGAATCTTGGAAAAGGTTAGCACATACTTTCAGCAGCTTATAAGTCAGCTGGAAAAGGCTTTCGCAGAGTTATCAATAGCAGTTAAAGCAGTTTGCAGCAAGAGTAAGTCTGCTTGATGCCATGAACAGGGCTCCCTGGGGCTGGCTCAACAAATAAGTGACCCGGAACTCAATACATGAAGCGCCCCTTGTTCATACGAAGTAAAAAACATAGAAGAAAATATTCGGGTTTTTTCGCTTGTCCACTCCGCCCCGAATGAAGTCGTTTATATGAAATATTTACGGAAAATCCAGATTTCACAGAAACTTAAGGAAGTATTCTTATCACTGATCCAGCTTAATCGCTGTAGATGGTCGTTCAATTTTGACCTTCTCCATGTATACATGAAGGTGTTTTCCAAGAATGCTGAACAGTTGCGCGAATCATGAAGAAAGGAATAACCCGACTCACCATCTGTAGACTCCGCACTGTGACTAGACATGATCATATTACATGCTAGACATTATCGGATCAGTTCTCGAAATGATCATCATGAGAGAATCTGCTGATGCATTTCATACCGCTGGGGACCAACCTGCAAGGCAGTATGTCTTCAGAGCAAGGAGCCCCACAGATAAATACTCCCTTAACGTCACCCTGAATGTGTGAGAAGGTTTTAAGCTGAGTTCTCAGATGACAAGGGAATTACTTGTTAGGTAGTCCTGTACAGAGTCTATTAGGCGTCTAGGAGTTAGTCACTCAGGGGGTAAAAAGCCTTCATCTTCCTACCAAAAACATACAAATATTCAGAAAAATTTCTGATATGTCTTCAGTATCTAGATCAGAAGTGCTGCACGGTTATTTGAAATCGTACATTGTCAGAGATAAATCTCAAATAGCAAGCAAGGTTTGTGATCTGGCTTCTTCGAAGACCGAAGAAATATATTTGATGCGAAGACCGAAGGACGAAGACAAGTTGGAAAATGATGAAGCGCCGAGTGGACTCTATCGGCAATAACGGAGTAAACCGATTTATATTCCAAAGCCGAATGGAATTCACGATCAAGAAAAGTGGAGGCAAGACTTCATGAAAGATAAAGTTTGTTTTGAGCTGCAGAGCTTCATCAAAAACTGGATGACAAAATATGTAAAACTGCTGAAAATTGTGCTCGTTTATAATCGAGCAATAGTAAGGACACTCGCATTCGATATTCGAATAAATCACAATCGAAGATGTACGCTGACTGGGCTATTAATTCTGATGCAAGGGAAAATGTAATTAATGGTCCTGTACATCAAACTTATATCCATGCAGGATCATTTGGCAGCTGACTCAGTAGGACACTTCAGAAGGAAGAATGACGTAACTTTTTGGCCGCCTGTTGATCGTATAGCAACAAAGTGCGTAACTGTTTGTTTCTAGTTGAAATTTGCAATCATACGCTCAGGATATTTATGAAGGAAGTAAGTGAAGTCAATCATTGACGATCTTTCATCTTTTCATATTTTACCCATGCCCACAAGCAAGACTATTTTGGCGCCAGCAACAAAAATCGTCCTATATATGGCAAGATATGCCCAATCCTAATTTCCAATGGAAGACGTTGGATAAATCAATTAATATGGAATTGCAATCAAGGTGATAATTCTGTCAAAAGAATACCATCATGCTCATTAGTCAAAGAAGTACATTTGTAGGCATACAAATTATTTATTTGTCTCAATTACAGTAGTATCACTAACTTTGTCACGATATTTTCATTTTGGTAGGTTCAGAAACGGATATAAAAGAATTTTTATTGCTGAAATCGCTGGGAAAAATATAACTTTTGATCCGTCCTTTAGCAAATCTATAAATAACGCTGGATGTTTTATGTTCAACGGCAAAGTTTAAGCACTGAGCAAATGTCACTGCGAATCTCTTTATTGCCATCTTGAAACAAAACTAATTCTAAAAATGACATATTCCGTGTTTTGGCACGGATTTTCAAGCGGGTTGCGATGAATTTCACGAACAAAGTTGATGAAGTCGAGAATGAAGGACTTAGATCTCCTACACTACCAAATTTTTATGAAAAAATCTTTTTTTTTTTCAAAATACTGACTTAACAGTTAAGATCGTGTAAGTCATAACTCTAGGTCCATTTTTTAATTGAACACATCGATATTATCAGCTGAAGGACGATGATGATCAGCAAAATTATCCTTTTGCAGAATAGATATTTCAAGGCATTTCCATTGACGATAGTTCACAATGTTCCTTGATAAAGGATTTGTAATTTTTGAAATTATAATCTGCAACATGCTTTTTAAGTTTGGACTGTATCATTGGATTGGTCATCAGCATAGAACGAAATTCTTGGGTCCATATTTTCATTATAGTATTGTTATCTTCAACTAAACTGAAGGTGGCTTACTCTAAGGATCGAAGTTTTATTCAAAAAAGGTTTGATGAGGTTGACTTTCTCCAAATGTAGAACCTGACCTCCCATTGGAATGATCGCCTTTAACGTATTATTCACTTTCAAACAACTCGATTTGATATCGGGCTTGGCCTTTCCGAATCCATAAAAGGAACTCATAAGTCGCAAAAATCCTTTTTCAAAACCAATGTGAGCCATAAAGGTAAATTTAAAGATGATGCTTGTAATACATCTGTCAACACGAACAGAAAAACTTTTGACATCCTACAAACTCAGACCTCCAGGTTTATCTGAATCAATAGGTTTTTCAGCGATTCTGCTCATGTAACAAAGGAATACTGGCGGATTCTTCGGTAAAATCTTGCAGTCCATGTATTCCACTCTTGACTTAGTTTTCCTATATCTGATCAAAAAACATTCAGCTTTTTTGAATATCCTTGACAGAAAAGACATGTCGGTAAAAGAGGAGCTAGCTTTCAATAAACAATCCGCGTATACTTTGTCCCCTCTTCATCTTTTGTATTTTGTAAAGAATATTTGATTAGTAATAAATGTGGGTAAATTTATTACTTAAAGTGAATGCTTTTCTTTGGAAAATCCTTAATGAATTTGGAAGCCATCATTTGTAGTTAATACGTAAAAATAAAGATAAAGGATCCGTTGAATGTTGCATAGGCATTACTATATTCAAAATAATGACAAAGGATCCGTTCAAAACTACAAACGCATTTTATTTATAGCAGTTTTTGTCAAAATAACTTGACAAATCATTTACTCATAATTGACTCAAGTCAGACAAGACTCGCGGCTTAGCGACCAACGGTAGGGTTACCGTTTACGTCTTTTGACAATCGCAACAAATCTTGTAGTAGCCGCTCCTGGCATGTTCTGTCAAACGAAATAAGGATATGAATTGGCTCAATCCATTACGATTCGAACAAAAATTTTGATGGTGATGACCGTAAAATGCTGACACAATAATGCAGGTAATTTGGAGTATGTTGTCCTTTGCGTCAGTGACTTGATTAATAATTCCAAAATTGTATCAAAAAATTGAAATGTCAGTGGTTTGTGTCTTTAAAACAATAATTTTTATTTCGATAAAGTTTGTGCAAGCCATCCTACCCAACCAGTAAGTAAGTGCACTTTCTGCGACCTTCGAAAAAGTCAAGAGCTACGTTTTTGTGTTTTTGATAGCCTTAGAACCAACAATATCCGTTTTAACTGGAAGGATCAAAACAAATGAGGTTTCGCGGTTAGCCAGGCCTTTCCATCTCTTGCTTGAGAAGCTTCCTCACAAAATTCACGCTCACAACGAGCGTGGATAAAGATGTTGCAAAATATTCGCGCCACTAAGTGTTTCCTAACTCCCCAACAATTTCCAGATCCTTTTTTCAAAGCTCTTTTGTTAAACACTCAATCTTTTTAATTCTATCGATTCAAGCCTACAGTAGTGTGTATTTATAGTTGTTGAAATTTTTTTTTCTTATATTTTGTATTTTATTTAGAAAGTTCTACCGTTCTACTGCCTTCTACTACCACTTACTTCTACTTAGAAAATAAATAAATATTTTCATAAATAAACAAACTACGTCAATGGTGTGAGCTTCGCAAACGCAATTTCTTCAATATTTAATGAAAACTGAGAATAATTGAAAACACCTAATTTTGAGGCTTATATGGGGGTAGATAGAAGTATTTTGAAAACAACTCTATTTTTTTTTTTTAAATTAAAACTGTGTATCAGCGGTATTAAATGTAACTTCAAATCTTAGAAATAGAATGAGGTTAAATAGATTTTCATTCCAAAAAATGGGCGGGATTAGATTAGTTTCTATGCTGAACCAGCAATAAGACATGTGGTGGTAGAAATTGATAAAGATACATGTTAGCTTTCGAAATGCTCACAGACGAAGAGTGACTTTTAGGAGCCATTTTCGTTATTATTTACAATTTTTTAAGTATGTTTACCAGTTTGTGATTGATTTTCTCCAAATTTTTGTTTTATCCTAGAATTTTTCATGTCGTATTTGCTTGCGTAATTTAATAGTTGGTTTAAATAAAAGTTGATTTATTTTCAATGCATTTACAAATTGCCATCGGCATCATCGTAATAAATAATCCATTGAGATAAACATTTAGATAATAAACATTTTATGTATCTGGCTGTGCAAACCACAACATTCTGACTGCAACTCAATGAACTTAATTAATTTTGTATATGATTCAATGAATTATTCAATGATAACTATGAATGGAAAAATTTCAGTGATTTCATCATTTTGATTAAAATTCATAATTTCTTTTAATAAAATGCCTGAAATAAAACCAATTCCAATTAATAAACACTCTGGACAATCGTTGAATGTGAAAAATGAAAAAAAATGTTGAATGGATAATTAAAATAACTGATCCACAAAACGAGTGAGAAGCATGAAGTGATGTCTAATAGTAAAAATAGTCTGGAAAAACACTAAAACCACCGGAACCACTTAACCTAACATTATATACCATAATGTACCACTAAAATGAGCATCCGACCACCAGATGTCTATTATTTCCACTCGTTTATGTTAACGCCATGACTATAAAATAGCATAATTACCATCGTCCTCATCACATGTTCATTACATTGTCTCAATACACTCCACACCCTGTTTGGTTCCCATATTTACAATTCCAGTATACTTTCATATCACACATGAAACATGTGAATAAGCTGGCGTATGTGTAGTATTCTATGTAAACGGGATGTGTGAAATACATTCATTGATGACAATACCGTGCTATGTAGCCCGGAAAAGGACCTGACCGGAGCCACTCATAAAAATACACAAACTACCTTAAGCACTTCGTAAATTCAATTTAGAAAACATCACACTTCATGAAATATGCAACCGATATGAGTGTATTTGTAGGCGGGTTGGATTAGAGTGAAAAAAAGGTCATAATCTACCTCGAAGGTAACGGCCCAAGAATGTGTTAGGATGCTTATTGGATATTTCCCGGAGAGAAAAATTCACAGGCGACACGAGTTGAGTTTTCCAAGACGACTCTTAAGATTTTCCAGCAATTAAATTATTCAGATACTTGATCACATCTCTTCTTTTCACTGTTTTCATTTGCTTAATGCCTGAAGGATACTTCGTAAAATCAACTTAAGATTACCTCGAAAACTGTTCTGTGAGATTTGAAACATTGATTTTTATCTTACCTTTCGTTTTATGTTGAAATATGATGAATAATTTGAAGGGAAGTTGCTCTAAGATAATGTATTTCACCTGAAGAAAAGAGAGTGTCTAGTCAAAAAGTTAATTTTATTAGACAAATGTTGTTGCAGGGATAATTGAAAAGTTTGAAGGAAACACCTACTGATTCTCGACTCGACTAAGCATCGGATAATATCTCTATTATGCCCTTGTAATAAGGTATTTTAAAAGAAACATGAGAATCATCGCTTCAACTTAATCATGCTCAGCACAAATACAATACGAAATTGGGATTTAAAGCTTTATATCTTGAAGCGTGTTATCCACATGTTGCAATTTCTGTGTTTATCTCAAATAAAGGCTTTAATAAAATTTTCAGTTATATTCTGATACAAAAGTTGGACTTTGTTGCAAGAACATTTTCACTTGCATTTTTGAAAAAAAAAACTATAAATAAAAAAAATATCAATATGGCCTTAATACATCTGACTTGCCCACTTCGAAGTAAAATTAAATTGATTTGATATTTGCCTTACAAAAATGTAACTGAGGTCGACAGTTTTTTTTTATTTCGACAATATTTACCTCAAAAGTGATGAAAAAATAAAACCAATGTTAGTACCCTTTTTATAAAATTCTGGACCTGATTCCCCTAAAATGGACCGACGACTGACCGTTTTCCCCCAGAACGTTTTCATCCCAAAAATACTTGCAGTCATTCTTCGAGATCGTAATATTTCGGTGACAGCATTTCACTTGATTGTAACTTAAACTGAACTCAGCGATGAACCTCAATTATAAATGCTACAAATCTTGTGTAGTGTCAACAGCAACAATATTCTGTAGGTTTTCATAATTTACCCGAAAATTGTCTCTGCTTCTTCGATGATAGATAAAAAGCCGTGAGAAACAAACATCTCCCATTTTAGTTCTTACTAATACTAATTCTTCAAAAAATTTGTTTTCAAAAAAGGGTCCGCATCAATTTTGTTTTTTTTTTTTGTTGATCGTCTTGTCTAGGCCTTTGTAGCAATAAAACGAGGCAAGAGGTGGAATTATTTATTTAAGGTAATTTTGCTCTTTGGTGCGGCTGGTGCACTGATGAAGGGAACAAAACTATTTAGTGTATCCACCCTGCTATCTCAGTTACACACCGATAACTTCTGTGTCCACATAGATTTTTCATGCATTATTAAACTTATCACAGTATACCTTGTTAACGTATCTTTCTGATTTGAGACTATTAACGTATCTACTTTGATTTGATTTTGGTAAAGTCAATTTCCATTTGCAGCATTTGCATTTGAGCATTTGTCCATGGATGTCAGTGCAATAGCAATATTCCTTTGTCCAACCTAATTCTCGAAACGAATGAAAGGTACTCAATGTCCCCTGGCGTCTGCAGGAGTAAAACGATTCTATGACTTTCTCAAAAACATTGAAAAACACAAGGACGAAACATTAGTTTTCTACGGGAAATCTTAACTAATAAGTATATGAATTTTTTCACAAATCTGAAACGAGTCGTCCCTGTTTTTTGAAAATAAAAACTATCCAGTAACAAAACAAAAACGGTCAGTACTTTGCTAAACCATTCAATCCGACATTTTTATCTCATCTGAAACCAAGTATGTAGTGTATATATAATAAAATTTATATCATAAACAGTGTCCTAAATCGCAGTCTAACTACTAACTAGCGTTCATCCTGCGCAAGGGCACCATGACGAAAGAGATATGATACGATAATTTGTAGCATATAAAGCGAGCTTTGCAAGTTGCAGGATATACAGCGAGCTTTGCAAGATAAAGAGCTTAAAATGTAAACGATGTGGATGAGTAAAGAGATCGTGATGAGTAGCTTTTTCTGAGATATCTGAGAAATCTGAGAATATTTTATTTCTTTTGTCATAGTATAAGTGAGTTATTGTAAATGAATACAAACTTTAAGAGATATGTAATGTGCATCTCTCCCTTTCTTCGTCTTTATGCTCTATCTACAACAATTTTTCATCATAGGAGTTAAATATCTCTAGATCAGGACTTTTTTCAGGGTGTTACCGCTGGTTGATTATCATTCTGTAAATATTCGTAAATTATTCATAAAGAAACTATCTTTGTTCCATTTTAAAGATTTCGGTTATCATTCCATTTCCACGAGTTCACGGTTTGACACTTGCTTGCTGAGAAGAAATGGGAAAATTTGTAACAATTATCTAGCGTTCACGTCATGTTTGTCATTGATTTACGTGCTATGAATCAATATATGACAAAACAAACACCAGAAACGAATTAATTTTGACTTTTTTGGACAATCGGAAATCAAAGGTTAACTTGATTTTACAAGCGAGGTAAGGAAGATGTTGCCAAATTTTTTTGCCAAAACACGGATAGCCACTACACTTGTTCTATCCATGATTGCTTGTTTGAAAGGAATTAAAAATTGTCTCGAAAATTAAGTCACGATATGAGAAAGTTTAAAAAGGAAGGGTCAACTAAAGAAAAATAATTAATTTTAAAAAAAAAATAGGCATAATAACACATGTGCTCGTGTCCTCGGTTATTCAACCATTTATGGACAATCGGCAACTTCAGCGTACTTCAACAATGAAGTATCGACATAATAAGCTGTATATCATAGTAGAGTACATATGAGAATAGAGATGAAAAGACTAACTTAGCCTGACCAATCAATACCTTTTATATTCTCAAATAAGTATCGTATTGGGCATATATGAGAAATAACTTAATTGAATTGTATTTCGCTTTGCTTGTATTTGCGGATGCCCTTTCAAGTATGAGAAACGTTTTATATGCTGGGTGGCAGAGATACCTTGCAAAATTGTTAGGTTTTTATTATTTATGGCTTTTCCTTTAACATTTCATTTTTTCACGTAAAATATACGCAACAAATAGGATTGCAAGTAGAATAATGAGTAAAGAAACACTACACCCTGCTGTTTCATGATGCAAAAAATAAAATATTAGACCACGAAATCATATTTTAAATAGTTTTAATTTTAATTTTAAAATTAAAAAAACCAATTAATTTTTAATTAATGTTAAATTTTATGCAGGCAATTAATGAAATTAAAACTTGAATTATATAAATGAAAAAGCTGTGGTCCCAGACTTTTTTTTCAATGTAATGAAGAAAAAACTAAGCTAGGCTTATAGCACATCTCCGTGCCTCACAAATTCCAAAATAAGAATCTGAGAACGTAAAGAAGTTTCATTAAGCCGGACCGGACCAAAGGAATGGGTTTAAGTGGAGAAGAGCAAGTAGAAGCCAAGATATAGCTTTATCGAGCATTATACATTGCAACATGGCTGAAACATGACCCGAAGTACAGTGCTGGAGTTGTTTCAAGTGCGACTGGTGGTGGTAGATCCTGAAGAGGAAGGCAGCCACCCCGCTGCAACTGCAAAACTACTTGAGTTAGTTTATATCGAAAACGATATCTTCGGAAAATCAGATACTCTATATGAAATGGATGAATGAGAAACAGAAGTCAGGAAATAAAAACTGCAACCTAAATGTGACTTCAACGACTCAAAACTCCTTTCACAAAGAATATGTACTGGAAAAGATGAAACTATTACAGGATGGATATGGTTCCGCTCCAAAATTTTTATAGGCTTTGTACCAATGTACCAATTCCGCTTTAAACATAATCAATGGAGGTGATTATGCATGGAAAATTTGCATCTGCATTAATAATGCAAACGTTGTTCCTGCGCCAGTTTTTTTTTCCATTATAAAATATTTATAATATACAAAATATTATAGAAAATAGCAAAATAATTAACAATAAAGTTTCGGCCATTAAATCATCCGTCACCAAGGAAAAAGAATACATGTTCAGTGACTAGCTGTCACAGGATTATTGTATTTGTGACGCCACCTCTACATGCTCGGTGAGTGAATCAAATTTTTTTTTATTTTCATAAAAAATTCGATTCCCTGTAATTTAGAGAATAAAAAACAATTTAAATTAAAAATTTTAAATGTGAATTGTCGAATTTTAAAATTTATTTTTAAGTTTGTTTCTCCGATAGTATTCTGACAACAGTCTCGCTTAACTGCTCACCATTAGTAATAACCTGAACAGAAAGTACAAAACCTCTTTCAATCTCCAGAATATCATGTGTGCAAAAGTCCAGTAGCACAAGGACAACCTATAAAATTCACATAACGTCTACCAGCCAATTACCTTGCACTTTTCAAATAACAAAACAACATATAACACATATAAATGTCCTTTGCCATCCCTTGAAGATCACGTTACCAGAAAAAAATTGCAATTCAGCTTGCCAGACCAGTAACAGTTCAAACCGTTTGCACAGCGATCAATAACAAAGTCAAATGCTTGTGTCAGTGTAAAGTGGTTAAAAGGACGAGGTAAATGGAAAACAGCATTAAAAATAGTTAGTAAGTATTCTTCGTACATAGGACATAAAAGACTCGTGGTCGTAAAATGCAAATAATTACTCGGAAGGGTTATCCATGCTTGTGGGTTTTCCACTTTCTTGGGGTTTTTAAGTTTATTGCGTTTCGTTACGTTAAATTACGTGCTTTCTTTCTCTTTGAGGACAAGGTCGAATGCAATTTACCCCATTTATTATGTATTTAACACCGTTCTTGCATCCAACACGGAATTCGTAGTGGTGTGGGTTGTATGGCGGTTAGATGGAATAGGAAAGTACTTTATGCATTAAATGGGTTTGTTTGTAATGTTGATATAAGCATTTAATGACTGTTGTTATAAAACATGAATATTATAGAGTCCTTGCTGGCTATTGAAATGTATTCTAAAATGTACGATGTTTGCGTACATTGTATAGAGCTCAAATTTTTAAATGATAAGCGAGAAGGGTGTTCGTTGCTGCGACACGGAGGGATAAGCTTTAATAATTAACTTTGAAGAATACAAATTTTAAAAATTCAAAGGGCGCAAACCAGGTTGCAAACAGAGGGATTCTCTTTTTCTCAAACAAACTTTCAATGCTCATATTTTTTTACCTCATAAGTACTATGATAAAGAAGTGCAACCAATCGTTTTAATGTACGCCAGTGAAGACCGTATATGTCAAACTGTTCACAGATCCCAATGAACATTGAAAATACCCTCAGTTATGGAGCGAACTAAGATTTTTATTAGATTTTGAATACTGGTGAAGCATCAGCCAGGTCCCCAAAAAGATATTTCATTGACCTAAGCCCTTCCAATAAAAATCGGGTGGGAAGGAAATCAACTCTAATTTTGGTCAGTCGCCATCGGAACTACTAGAATCCTGCAAAATGTTTCTGAAAAAATCATGTTGCCTGCAAGTATAAAGGATTGATTAATCAAACAAGCAGATCAAAACTAACACTTCTTTTTACAAAATCGCAAGGAGCATCGACAAAACCATCAAAATTTTGTGACTAGAATCTTCACTTCTGACATTTGACATGGAAGTACTACCTTGAAATTTCTAAAAAAAATGTTTAATGATGATTTGTCAAATCGTTTGATGATAGTTGTCAAATTCTCCTACTCTGATTTCTCTGACACATCGGGCTATAATTGTAAATTTTAGTGAAAAAAACGTTCAACTGCAATTCAAGGGCAACCAAGCACTCATGAATGGAAACAAGTTAAATGTCCTGAAAACCCCATCAACTCAGTTTCCAAAAGCCTGACATTTCATCAAATAATCGAACAATTGGTAATAAGAAATAGAAGACACATCGTGGCTTTACATATCTCAGGATACTTGGTCTCAATCAATGGTAGTCAACATGCATGACGTTTTAACTGAAACTCAAATATTGCAATCGCTACTTCAAATTAAATAAATAATTCACTGAAAATATTTTACAAAATTTTTTTTCGAATTTCACTTTATCATGAGTTAAGACTTTATCATAAAAAGCTGGCAAGAACACGTGTTTGATTGCGGCTAAATAATACCACAACGACCTTGTCCTCATTCTGAGATTCACTCAACAAACAGCATTTTGAGGAGATATCCACTGTTTTGTTTTTCACAAAATAACGTTTGACACCACTATATAGATCAGCTGATAAGCTTGGCTGAAAATTTTCAAAATTCACACGTTGGAATACAAGACGTCGACAGGACCGGACGTCACGTTGGAATACAGGTTTGAAAACAGGACGGCATAGATTTTGTATCTTTCAACATCTGGAAAATACATGAATATGACATTTAACTTTAATCTGTCAAATAATGGGTGGGTCTAGCATAGGAACTTGTTTCAAAAAGAACGTCAGCTACTCCCTCCTACTACGTAGACGTAACTTGGTGCGAGTCCTTCTTTATTAAAAATGAAAGCTTCGCAACAGAACCGAAATGAAGGTTTACATTTCCATCATCAATGCCTGACGAGAAAAAGCTTGGATTTGTATAGACAGCCGCATACAGAAGGGCGCAATGAGATCAAGGAACTAGGCACATGTTTAAGTAATAAAAAGTAATAAAAAAATATTAAATCAACAGAATGTTTCTGTATTTGTTACATATTTACTTAATTGTGCAACGACCAAAAAGAAATAAAATGATATTTCATATAAACTCGAGTGCGAAAATTTGGTGGGCATACTTTTAGTATGTCAAAGGCATTTTTTTTCGACTTAAACTTCAATGCAAGAACGCCTACAGCTTATGAAGATTTGAAGCTGTACTAAATTTACAGCCCTTCAGCTAGATTTGCTTTAAACCCAAGGATGGATTAGTCCTTAGGCTAGCCCATATCTTCATTGCTGAGTCAATATCGACTTTATCTAACTAATCGTAGTCATACATAAAAGATCCGGTTGGAAAAATCAATAGATGAGGCAACACGTTTTGTCCTTGTTCCAACTTGTACGCCTAATGGTATTTGCAGACCCCCGAGAGACAGATTAAGTTAGAAATTTACCAAGAAACTGGTCTTTATTTGAATTAGTTTTTAGCTTTGTTCTGTCATTACTTCTTTCTGTCATAAATTCTTTCCCATAGAAATCCATGGATTCAGAGAAATTTGATTTGATTGTTGTAATGGGAGAATGAGAACAAGAAGATGATACAGGAGAGACCGATGAATCATCTGATTTCAAATGTAAGTACTGTAATAGGAAAGGATAGAGAAACTAGATGGAAAACTACACTAGGTAACAGAAATATTCGTACAGGTAGTCATAATAATGTTGTCCACTTGCCCGGAATAAAGTTAAGTGCAGCAGAATGTGCCAGGTAGTTTTGCAGTGGTAGAATTCATTGAAAAATGAAGAAACGCTAAGAATAATAGTAAATTCCACCAAAAAGCTACTGAAGTGAACAGATAACAAGCATGCTTACGCATCATGCATTGCTGAACTTAAGGCTTTATTTAAGTTGCTTTACATTGGCAGTTCTATTCGTTTTGGATGTCAGAACATGGAAGATTTTTGGTCGGAATGGAAGATTGGGCACTGAAATTTTTAGAACTATACTGAGCCTTCATCAATATTTTATGCTAACCAAATGCCTTCGACTTGATGACATACACAAGCGAAGTGAGAGTCCTTAATGAGATAAACTGCATCCAAATGTTCCCCATATCCGGTTGTCCGATTGACGAGCAATTAGTTACATTAAGAGTTGCATTTTTTCCAATATATTCCAACGAAGCCGGCGAAAAATAGTTTTGAAAATATTTAGCATTGCAGATGTAAAGATCTGGTTTTCATTGACGTACGAAATAATGTAGGACAGCAGCCTGAAGATCCATATGTAGTTCTGAACACTACGAAAAACATAGTCTAGTGGCTAGAACATCTTATTTTGCGGTCTGTAAGAAGTACCACCGGGAATAACTGGCTCTCCTGCATTCCATTGATGCTGAAATTTTTTACATTCTACAAAAGTACTCTCATATTGTTACAAAAGAGACTACAGTATGTAGGAACCGTGCATAAAAATTGAAGAGGAATTCCGAAATAAGTATTTACAACCAATATTTTGTTGAACAGAGAGCATGGCAAAAGTGTCTTACGTGCCAAAAAAAATTATGTCATTGTGTTTTCAATGCATTTATTTGTAAGACAATTCAAGTGACGATACCACAAGATATAAAAACCGCCCAACCATATTTACCTTTTACTACGAAACTAGGTCTGGAGAAGATAAGGTTGATGAGCTTTGTAACTTATACTCCATAGTCTAAACATCCAGAACATGGCCTTCGTTGCTCGACTTTGCTGGGATCAACAACTTTATTATTTACACTTCTTACTAGTTCGTAACAAAGTTCACACAATACACGCAAGCATTACTTGCAATTTGGGCAAGTTTAAGGATTGAGCTTGCGAAGGAGTAGCGAAAAATGAGAGTAGCTTACTCACACATACAGCATGCAATACTTGACAGGATCGGAAAATATGTTATTCCGATTTCCAAGCGAAACTGAAGACATAGAAAAACTGCCAAACAAAAGAGGAATGTATTTAATCTTTCTCAGAAAAAATTATATCAATACCAAAAAATTTTGTCAAATATTTTACACACATAGAAGCATATCTGAAGCGCATATCATTTACGCCATAGAAGCATATCTGTGAAAAAAAATCTTCACAACACATTTTAAATTGGTCAAGAATCTGAACAAAGCAGATAGAAATTCAATTTTTTTTTTTCCTTATCTGTTTTTATCAAGTTTTACAAGATAATTTTATGACATTCAAATATCGTTAGTCCAACTTGGACGCAGGCGCGCCTATTGATCACAGGACTTGGGGTCTTAAGGCGGGATAGAGGCTCAATTTTCCAAAATAATAATTGCACAAGAAGATAATCTGGCCAGGACCACGGTTGGCCCAGACAATTTTCCCGAAGGCATAACCGATGTAGGTCCCAAGCTCAATTAACAAATAATTAAAGTAAGAGCTATATCGCCCACATGCACAGTATCTGAGGGTAGTGAAATTAAACGTGTTAGAACGAGACGAAGTTCATGAAAACTAAATGTCAATTTATGTCAATTAATGACAGTGAAATTATTCACGTAGTTTAAACGTCATCTGAAAAGTGCTCGTTGATAATTCATCACCGTTTCATTTTTGTGTACCATGAAATAGTTTTCAAAAACGGTTTGGTGGAGTGAAGTTCAACTACATCGCGGATTGTATATACAGTTAACAGTTCATATACAAAAAGTGGTTGGCGGTAAATACTTATTAAGGGGGAATTTTTCAAACAAATCAAAAGTCTGTGTCATCGAATATAGTAACCACTCGCCGCTTCTTCCTGGCAAATCATTTTTTAGGGAAAAAAACTGGACGATAGGATATCCCACGGATATCCTAATTATTGTTGATACACTTTTATTTTACTATTTTGTATTTGTGTCTTCAAAGTTACAGAATTAAAATGATCTCAATTATATGTATATATATGTTTGCATCATTCCATTATCCGTCAAATATGTTGTAAATAGAGAAGGATTCTGTCAGTGGTGTCATTCAGTTGTAAACATAGGGGAAAGGAAAATTCAATTATTTAATTTACGTTTTCTATGATAACTTTAAATTGATTTTTTAGAGTCGACTCAGCAAAAATCTCAAAATGTACGGAAGATGCATGGAGACTTAGGAAATTGTATTTCGATTAATTTATAGTCTTTTATCTTACATTGCCTTCCGCATAATGGTAACGTATTTCTTTTAGCTATACGTGCAAGATACATGTCAACACATCCGTTCTTATATGTGAGGCATCATTTACGCACTTCCATCCGTATTGCTTCAAAAAAGTTTCAATTGATATTAATTTCAACTCAAATTTCATTCTGTATGAAAAATTTAAATATTACCCTTCTGAGGAATTTTATTCGCACTGTCTATGAACGAACCGTCGCAACAATCGATTCTCACTAGAAAAGAAAATAAATCTACTACGCTGAAAGGGACACATTGTTCATTGTACCACATATATGGGTTGGTATCCCGTCTGATGAGCACTTTAATTTCTACTACATCTCTCTGGAATAGAATAAGGACACTCTAGAGAAGTTTTGACTTTATGGTCAAGTGATGAATTAATTAATTCAATTATGAAGTCGTTGATGCACGAAAATTTTTAAAAGTCGAAAAACTTGTGTGATGGACAGAAGGGAACTTGTCTGCTGTAGAATAAGGCCAACTTCTCCAGGACGAGATGGGGTCATCTCTTAGATGTTTTGATTCTAGCTACATGCTAGATACCATCTATGTTTGAAATATGACATTGGTTAAGGTATGACCGCGGAGTACAAAGGCCAAGAGTAACTTCATCACTTTTGTCACGGTCTTTTCTATGTTTTAATTTTGACACCATTCAATCAAATGTAATTCCTCACAATTCAACTACAACCTTTAAGTATGTGAACCTGATAGTTATGTGGCAGTAAAGGAGATCTACTGAAAAACAGATCCTCCCGTATATATTCCTATTTTCAGTACGTTTATATTTCGAATGATTTTAGTAGTTCAGATCTTAGATGTCTATCTTTAATTGCCAAAATCAGAGAAACGCAATTTTGTCACATTTCCTAGGTATGCATCCGTCTCCTGTAGGTATCTCCGTTGACCTTGCGCCTTTTAACACGTATTTTATGAAAAAAACTGAGAATCTTAACAAAAATATTGAGAAAACATCCTGAGGAAAAACAGGATATGCAGACATAACTGGACTATCGACGTAAATTCTTCTCCTTTCTTAAACCTTCAGTAAGAAACTTGGTACTAATCTCCCTTTTCCATCCAATCTTATATAAAAATGAATCCATACAACTTTACCACAGACGGAATTTTTCTGCTTGAAGCAATTGAACCTCGCAAATAATCCTTTGAACGGGAGGCAAACACTTCCGAAATTCGTTTTTTTACGAAGGCAAAATCATACCATTCCTTTTTTGATTTCTTCTTAACGTCATTTTTTGTTTTCGTGATGTCAACAATTAACATAAATAAAAAAAAAACATACACATGTTATCCAGCCCAAATACAGACCTTTCTTAAAAAGGAAGAAAAACAATATTTTTGAAAATAGAAATTCGACTTGAAACTCAAGAAAGTTCAATTCTATTTTAAGGAGGGTCTGTCAAGGACTATTATATATGATTGAAAGTAGGAGGAAGAAAGTATGGAAAAAATTCAAGATGAATATGCTTTCTTCGATTGAACCTGCTCAAACAGACTAAGGATATCCACGCAAAAATGAAGAACCCACAGCAAGTGTTTTGATTCATTGCTATAATAATGAAATTGAATGTTTTCTTGAATCAACATTTCTAATTAAAATCAACATGTTTTGCCAATTGAGCCGAGTCATCTAAACTAATCCGAATTTGTAGAAAAACAAAAAACAATTTTGAATGTTACATCACAGCCAATCTACCCTGATACAGCCCAAGGTCTTCTCCAAATATTCCGCTTGCGAAATCATCCCTTCTAATGCCACCCCTTACTTTATTCAAAGTAGCTTTTTTCATGCCTTATAAACCTCTTTACTTATGTTGTTAGAAAAACAAAATTTATTCCAAGATATCATCGCTACTTACCCTAATAGCTTCCATTTGAACAGTAATTGCATTCGTTAAATTTGAAGATAACTCTCATTGAGTTAGCATTTTTTCAGTCTGTTTTTCCTTTTGTATGCCGTCAAGTGCTGCAGCACTTCAGCTTGATATATCTTGCAGCGTTGGCACAAAGCATTACAACTACCAAATGAGCTTCAATTTATTTGCATCCTTTTCAACACCCTGTTTCATTCCAGTTCCTCGTCCTACGTAAACACCATACACGCTCGGCGCAAACCTCTTCTTTCGTCTAATCATAAAAAACACTTGTTGGACTTCTTGCTTTGCTGTCTGAACTTCACAAAGTGCATTACTTTCTTGGATTAAGCACAGACGAAGTATGCCTTAAAGAACGATACGAAGGATAGCAAAGACATGTCGTCGTGCTGCATGGCGTACGTTCCTCACATAAGACACCATAAAAAATTCTCAAAGATGCCGGAATACTTGCAACAAAAACTAGTGGAAGTTGGTTGTCTGAGCGAGTGAGTGAGTGAATGAGTGACTTGCTGACTGACGACCAAGTCTTACTAGGCACTAGTTCATGTAGGTAGCAAGGACTTGAACTGGCAAAAAGCATCCTAAGTGACCCGCTTGCAATATTTCATCCAGTGTACTGTCTCAAACTAAGGGTTCTTCACAGCACTCTTGTTTTTCAATAGTGAACAAAAAATGAAAGCGAAATAGTTTTAGCAATAGCAATATTCAAAAAAAAAAAACAAGTAACATGTCCTTGTTCACCAAACCATATCCCACGCTGCCAGTAAGAAATAACATGTATCTGCGATGTTAAGTCTACCACTGCGAGTCTCATTCCTCCGGAGTCCTGCGACCCACCTCCAGCAAAAGGTCAAGCACTGCGAGCAATGAGTGAAATGTTGGTGCAAGAATAGAACCGTCGAGCGGGTTGGGCGGAGCGAGCAAGGAACAGGCGAATTCGAGCTGATATCGTACAAACATATTTTTGCGAGTTATGCATATTGAGTTGACTTAACGAGCGAAACGTGACTTGTCGAATGTGATAAATTGTTATAGTATGCGCATTTACATTTCCATTCCCGTAAAATATCGACACACGCGAGGTGTAACCAGCGGGCACGAACGGTTTCTTCTCGCAATAAAGGAGCAAGACAAGCATGCAATATAGCCAAAAGCTTCTATCAAAAAAATCGTCTTTTCCAGTGAAATTTGTCAGAAAGTCAAATGATATTTGCTTTTATGTTCCAGTAATAGTTCTGAAACCGTCAAACGTAATTGTAAGATTAGAATTGAAAGGATAAAGGGATGAGTAGAACATGCTCAGCTAAAGAGTTGTCAGAACACGTGTCAAATGCGGGCAATCGAGATTCAAAATAGAGCATACAGTCACTGTTTGTGAATGACATGGTTTATTAGCATATAAGAAACCTCGTTATATATAACATCATTATACTGATTGTTTTACACTATTTCTTGTGCTTGTTGTAACTTTATCGCCTTATGAATGCAATCAAATTTTGAAAATTGCCTTCGAGAATGAAAACATTCAGATTCCCGAAATTTGATTAATAAACAAAAATATTCCTTCAATTGCTCTTACAAAGGACACATATTTGTCTTTACTTGAGCCATTAAAGGAGAAATATAATTTCACTCAAATTCTTGAATTCGATATGCTATACACCATTGGCAGCATTAAAAGGCATAATTTTTCCAAAAAAAGGATCTAACCTTGAGAAGAATCATTAAAAAAGAGGAAAATTTAACATTTATTTCTCAAGCCGCTGATCCCTTCAACGGTTGATCAAAAGCATTAGATCGCAAGCCTGAGTAGAAAACGGATTTCGTTATTGTAGGCAGGTGAGGACAATTTATCACTGGTGTGTAGGGTTTCCAGCAGGTTTCTATATCACCTACTGAGGACCTGAACTGCTGTCCTGAAAACACTATCTGAAATTATTATCACAGCAAACTACTTCGTCCTTGTTTCCTTTTCTTAAGGCGCTTTCAACCTGCAGGAATACGGAAGGGCAGAGGAATTGCTAAAAGGGTGAACTGTCCCAATTCTGAGTGCAACAGGTGATCAAATGTATCCTTTTTAACATAAAACCATCGCCTAAGATTCAAAACTGAACTGCAACTGGCAGGCAAAAATCTCTATCTTCCAAGGGCACGCTAAAGTTCTCTTGCCTTTATCCTTAAATTTTCAAAACCATTTTTGACAGCACTCATTTGATTGCACTCATTTTAGGAATTTTATCCTAAATGAGCGCATGCAAGACAGCAGGCTTAACCTAATTGAAATCAAATCATCATCACTGCTCACAGGGATTGAAGACTCAGAGACTCTGGTGTCATAGGAAAGGTTTACATGTACTCTGATTAATCCAGATATCATCTCTGAACCAACAAAATGCAGGTTACTAAAGAGTGGCTATACCACGCTAGACCACGTATCATTTTTGCAAACACTGAACATATTGCATGAAATCCAAATGACAAAGAATATCGTAAATAACACCAAAATATTTGACAGCAGGTATCATTTGGAAAATAGAGTTATGCCGACCTTTAAAAGTAAAAATCGTTGCATCTGCATTTAAATTTCAAAAGAAAAGTGTTAAGAGAAACATGGAACTGACAAAGTGCATATTAGGCATTGCTAACTTTACCAGGATTATCTTTGACACTGCGCAGCAGAGGCTCATCGGATTCTAAGCAGGATTTGTGGAGAAAACGAGAAAGAAAAGTTAACAGTAAGTTCAGCGCCTTCGTGATAGAGGACGATAGTTTCAAGACGAGTCACGATCAGGACAGCCCAAGGAGATAACAGATGGTATACAAGGAGGTGATAAGATGATTCGTGTGCTAGGTGATGTGGTACAGTTGAAAACTTAGGTACCTCACAAACTTTCTCGAAGAAATAAGGAATACGGAATGACCTACTGTGTTTCCCATCTAGATCGTCATACTTATTACAGATTACTCCGAGGGTAGATTACGGGAAATGAGAAGTGGGTCCTGTACAAGAACGTCAACCGGCGCTGGATAGTTTGCAAGAAAGGTGAATCCATACAGTGTCCACTTCAAAATTAGGCTTGCAACCACGAAAAGTATTATTGTCTGTTTCATAGGATTCTCGAGGAGTATTAATTGTGCCTTTAAAATCAAATGTTAAATTTGGAATTGTACATTCGGCAATTGGGGTAACTTCAAAAAGCAATGCGTGATAAATTTGCTGGACTGGTCAATAGTCGCGGAGGCATCTTTCACCAGGATAAATTTAGACCGCACGCAGTACAGTTAACCAACCTGAATCGACATTATCTGAAGATGGTTCTTTACAGGAGACCTTTGCCGGTGGCATGTTGGTGAAAAAATATAAGTCCACTATTAGTGAAATGAACGCAAAAATTTACGTTTGGAAGCCGTGTGTCTTTGCGCGCAACCAAAAAGATCAAAAATGTCGTTGGCAAAGGTGGCAATATTCGTGATATTCGTGCATTTGTTCGAATAATGTCGAAGACCTTCCACATTAAGGATCTATAGTACTCATTACTTAGTGCCTCCGGACCTACTAAAAATGATGATAAAGTGATTGTGACATTGTGTTTGCAGCATACTGCTGAGAACTGGCGTCAAGCGCAACCAACAATAAAGCATGAGAGACTGGAGTTATCACAAGTTACAATTTGAGACGGTAAAAACGAATTTGAAATGGTAAAGCACATTGAAGAAACCATCGATGAAACGTTGAAAGAAAAGACGGTAACTATCGGAGGCTCACCTGCACATGAAAGCATTGGTCATAACCCGGGTGGTATATTCTTGACTGATGAATCTTATAACTGGGATTTTGAAATAATCGAAGGACATGGTGTTCTACCCCGAACCAGTTCGTCCAACGCATGGTTAAGCATCGAATCATGATGCTTCTTTGGACTGCATTTCAAACAAGCTTTAGTGGATTTTATCCTTTATTTAGGTGACCTTATCAACAACCTCAATGCTACGAAGATGATCGGAATTTACAAGAATCCCTTTTTGCTGACCGCCAAACGTCAATTCATCGGAATAAGTGAAGCCTGATGTTTGCAAAAGGACACCAAATACACAGGAGAAGCGACGCAGCAATATCACAGCATCACACATGATTAACTTTCACAATCAACTAGCATCCGATCCAAAGGCATTGAGGAAAACGTCGCTTTACATTTAAACAGCTCCCTCAAGAATTTTGACGAGTTTGACGCTAGCCCCTAAAACCCCCGAAAATTTAGTGGATAGTATGCTCCGGTGTTTTCAAGTTATTATCCAAGCTAGATATGACTTGGCACATTATTGACATAATTGCGTATTACCCATAAATATGTTTTATATATTATTTGTAAGAAAAGGGTTTTTGAATAAATATTTTATGAATAACGCCGTACACGCTCTGACGTAAAACACTGTTTGTTATGGAACTAAATAGGAAATATCACATGGCTTGAAGCAATGAACAAAGAAAAGGTCTGGTAGACAGGATCAGAAGAGTTTTCGAAACATTCAAAAAACCATCAGCGTGCCACGTTTTAGTGTATTAAAAATAAATTAATATCTACGCGAATATGTCAACCAAGAAATCATTAATGAACAAACAAAAACACATTTGAAAACCAAGAAAAAACATCAGAATTCTAATAGACAAGGGAGCATTTGCAAAAACATATAAACCTTGAAAATAATATTTAAAATTCTTTAAAATTAAAATATTCAAAACGTTTCTTTCTCTTACCTGCTTGAAAAGCTCCGTACGTAATCCACTAGCAACAACAATAAACAAATCCAGGATTTAAGATATTAGTAAGATAAACAACGAACCGTAGAACCGTAGAACCGTAGAAGTAGCCGCGATGATATTTACATAACTCAGATCGAGAAATATTTCCAAGATTGCAAAAAGTCCAAACGCGAATGTCAAACTTAAAATATTGACAGGAACCGACGGAAAACAGCTCTGAAATAGAGAGAATGAAAAATATGCAGATTAGATTGATTTATAACCTTTCAGAATTTTCTTTCGTACTAAATTTCACAAATTTTCACAAGCTCATATTGTTATTTAAATATTTGAAATAATTTTTAATAAATTAAAAATCTGACTACATAATGTCATCTTGTTCTATTTAAGCAGATTAGTTATCTGGAGTTTGTAAAATATATTAAAAATATTATCACGATTCACTTGAAAAGGAGTTCTTTATTTGTTAAGATGGGCACTTACTGCAGAAATTCCAAAATTTCCCCTTCTTTTGCTGAAAGAGTTTGTTTTTCTAGCTTTTTGGAGGTTTGTTCCATGAACAAAACTTGGAGGTGATGAACAGCGATATTTTTCTATTCAAAAAATATCTTTCAATAATTTCTCGTACGGAATGCAACCAATGCCTTTCAGTTTCGATACATAGTAACAAGGATATGCTAAATGTGCGCTCGATACGAGACTTAAAGCCAAAACAGTCAGACAACCTATTGTGTTCGCGGCGTGCACTATTGCATAGGACACCACTTTTGGAAAAAGTTCTGGACGGAAGATCATTTGATGCCTATGTATATGAGAAATAGGCCACCAGCACCAGGATAAGATCAGACCAAGAATATATTTACCTTTTTACGAAACTTTGTAGACCGAGTGGTGGTCCTTGTGCCCAAGCACGAGCGCAACAAGTGCAATGAGAGCACAAATAGGACATTTCTATGTAGGTATTCTGAAAATTTCGTATTTAGTTTTGAATGTTGAGAAAGTCATTGTTATCAAAGATGTGTTAGTTATAGACGAAAACAATGTCCGATTACCAACAATTGTACGAATAGAGGACTAACAGCTAACATAGTGCAGCTAACATAGTAACAGATGGCAAGAATCCAGAAAGATTTTCTTCTTCTTCATAGCACTACAGCCCCTCTCATGCTTTCACTTCCTGCAGCAAGCGCCTTCAACTATCTGCGTCCATTGACCGCGTCCTCCAATTTGAAATCCGAGCAGCGATGAACTGCCTTCGTCAATAGAGTCAGATCAGCGTTTCCTTGGCTTCCCCACTGGTCTCTGCCCATTAGATCTCCAGACAGGAAGACATAACAAATGTGATACAAGCTAACATGAGTCATACGACACAGACAACGTCAAGGCAATTTCCAGGATTCTATCACAGCAAAGGGCATCGATATTGTGACTTAATCACAGATTTTGGATCCTCAAAACTAGCATACTAGAAGGAACATGTTTCCTATACAATCTGCACATACAGATGCATGAGCTCAATGGATTTGGAACTGAAATCGTTTAGAAAAAATGGCACCTGGGAACTAGGAAGCTGACAGACGAATGCTCAAGAGTATAGTGATATAAAACAGATGGGTATTAAAAAAGATAAGTAGTTGTGATGTTCCAAAACGAGTCGTAAAACCGACCTGGTTGCAGCTAATGTTGAGAATTTAAGCTGTAGGTTATGTTTGAAAGCTGCGTCGTTAGTTTGTATCAAGGACAAATCTTTAACTCTCTGTTCAAATGAAGCTGCATACTACGACTCTGGGTTAAAACATGTTAAAAGGCAATGACATTGATATTTTGGAGTTTGCTGTCTTAAAACTTTCTTAGGTTGTATTTATTCAAAGATACCATTAGGGAAATTAATATGGATCTTTGATTTGTGACCGAATCCAAACCGAATAATTGCATTAAGTAAATCTCGTACTTGGCGTATGGAATAAACTGCCCGAAACTCATAAGACCTTTGTAAAACATACATATGTACATGCATTGTAAATTGCCGCTTTTGTGCTCGTATGACTCGATACACCTTAATCAAGTAACTTTAATTGAAAATCCCGTCTGTGCATCTCTATCGCTGTGGAACAGAAGCACTCCTGTATCCCCCGAGCATAAATAATTTTCATGCAAACTAATTCAATTCTAGTGATGATAATCAACACCCATACTGATTTCCCTGCCTATTAGAAATACCAAAGTAACGTCCTTACAATTTCCATTTCTTACTGCCTCTCGGGCTAAGCAATACAAATCACGTTTACATTCTCACAATCTGCCAATAAATCAAAATCATATTATGATAATTCCATACTGATGAAAATTCTTCCCTTCCTATAAAGTTTTGTACAAGTGCAAGATCAAAAGCAATTCAAATTTGCATTTTTCATGAATAAATTAAGTCCTTGCCTCCCACTCACTGACGGACTGACTAACTGGCAAACATCAGTTAAGCAGATTCCTCTTGATAGATCCCGAAGGATGGCGGAAGTTTGGGATTTAAGGTAGAATATTAACTTCTTACCACACACACACACACTCAGACGCAACATCGCAAAAACTATAACTTTTAAAATCTCCCCAAAGCACGCTAAATAATTCGCTTAATTCATATAACAGAGTATTTCGCATGTGGTATAAGATTTCTGCACGTACGTTAACTTCGCGCCACTTGAAGATTCAACTTTCTTGCCAAGGGAAATAGTTGATCCAGTTGATGATTTTCTTGAGAGCATAACTAAATATTTGCCGTACGGAAAATAGCTTAGAGTTCGCAAAGGAACGACGTTTAGAAGGAAAAACACACTCAATGCTCCATTTGGTTAAATATCTCGCGCGGGATAACATATCCGCGCGGTTATCATCCCAGCATAATCACCCTCCGAAGACAGAACGTTCCGCGAAGATGTTGGATAATAAATTTGATGCAGATGCTTAAACAACGTGTGCTGCCATCGCCTCGTCTTATCAAATTGCAGTCATTAATCGTTTAAAATACACAGCACAGATTTTCATGAAAAATGAGCTAAGAAAAGTGTCGGCAAGCAGCCAGACTGAGCGCTGTAGTTAAGAATTACGCATCATCAGATGTGCCCACAAGAAAGTAACATATCAGCACATACTCGAGGAAGCCGTGTAGGAAGACGATTAGTGAGTCTTCTTGCTAGTCAAATAAATGAGTTAGCGTGTGACTTTCAATGAGAAGCCTGTGCGAGATGAATTCATCTTAAAATAAATATTCATCGTATAGAATGAATTGATATGTGAATGGTATTAGTTTATGAGGGTTGCTCTACACAGTATAAGTCGATATAATTTGGAGAAATATAGGGAGAAAAATAGAATTTCAAATGTAAAGTCCTTGACACCAATGGATTCGAATTTTACCAGAATTAAATATTTTTAACGAATTTGCAGCAAATCCTTTTGCCGTCGCCGCACTAGCCCACTGTGGATTACTTTCACAAAGAATTTGTAACTTCCTCTCCTTCTTCTGTAGGTTTCCGTGAAAGGGATCGCACAAGATTATCTCAAATGCCCTTCCTATTGATTTAGCAAGAATATGTCACCAGGGAAGAGAGACAACGCTCTCTCAACGATTGACAGCAGTCCCAGGAGCAAGACACAAGGGGAAGGTGGACTGCACGTCTGATCCCTGATCTGAGGCCGTGGCTCAGTCGAGACTTCTACTTGGCCCAGCTCTTAAGGGGTCTTACCTACACAAGATTGAAAGCTCACGGTCACCTAACTGCATAGTTGATGCAGGAGATGTGGACGTATGGATGACGCCTGTCACACAATCTTCATTTGCAAAGGATGGACTTAACAGCGTAGTGACCTCTCCATAGAAATTTGACAGCTCTGTCTGGAAACTGTGATAGGAAAAATGTTGAAAACGGTTGACAAATGGAATTGCGTGGCACAATATGCTCGACAGTGCTGACACTCAAAAAAGCTATTCTAGAGGCCTAACCCGAAGTAATGTGTCAATCGGTTCCAGCCTAGGTTTTCAGGTGAACAGGGAAGGTGTTTTCTGGGTAGTCAAAAAGCACTGCGCATCTGGAAGTCACATACTCAGGGCGTAAAAAAAAATTTAGCAACCAGCTGTTGCATACTTGTCATTTCTATACGACAGCTGTTCCAGCAACATCAAGTTTTACGAATAGGCATTCAAAATGTTAATGCTTTTCTTCAAAATACGGAGAACTTCGAGTGAATTCTGAGTTTTCCAATAATTACCGAATCACTATTTGGTAATTTTCCAAAAACTCGAAAAGATATTAAGTTAATATAATCCAAAGCCTCAAAACAATCAAAAAAGTGGTCGGATGTTAATACAGGAAAGTTTATTGAAAATTGATTACATTTATCACTTCTTCACTTATTTATTATGAGAACAAACCGAATTATATAATGATTTACTCAGACATATCACCTAAGAATTTGTCATGAGTGAAATCAATTAGTTTCTCTAATAGAGTTGTATCTTAAATTTAGATTCAGATATTTGTAAGCAGAGAGTCTGGAAGATCTAAACAGAATGCCAAGGACCACGTATTTGAGCTGGAAACCCTAAAAATACAGGAATTCCTATTTTAAATTGATTAAACGTTAAGGATTCAATTTTTTTCGCAAGAGCATAATTACTTTTCATATTATCAACAGTATGCTGCAAACTAGAGAATGTTCATTTTCATATTCAAATTATTTTGCATTTGAGCAATTGATGAGATAATTAAAAGCGCAATAGAAAAGTTGCTTTTCTCTCTCTCCTGTTGGATTTTTAGAAATTTATAAACCTGATTATTTGTAATCAGAAATATTACTCTGGTTAAAAATACTTGAAAACAAATGACATTTCCTAACTTTATAAGTCGATTGAAAAGCTTAGTTGGAGACAAAATCTTGGTCATGAAAACCCAAACCAAAAATAAAATGCAAATTTCTAGTAATGGTTTTAACTGCGCGCGGCTGTTTCTCATTTTCTTGTTAGGTCGACCACCATGATTGCATTGCCCTGCGTTTATCGATGATACAAGCCAAAACTGAACATAAAAAAGGGTGTCTCAATTAATCATGAATTTCAATATCATTTAAATGCAGCCTAAGGCTTTTAAATACCTTCGTCAATCTACTGATCTCCATATTAGCCGACATTTTTTCTCAAAATTGTTTGAATCAATCAAATCGTTAACATCAAATCGGTAAAGATTAATCTTCAATGAAAACATTTCCATTGGTTTTTCCCGGTCACTTTTCTTACCTTTTTACCCGCAGAGAAGCTCAAAAAGGCGGCAATATTTATTGTAATGCGGATCATGGGTCAAATGGGAAGCATCTGCAAGAAGATGAGGGTTGGAAATCCAGAGTTTGATTGTATTGAAATGATCTTGAGGATGCCACATAATACTTCATTGCCATACACGAGCAACTGAGGCTTTGGACTTTTATGTTTTACAGGGATAATTTTTGAAGCCTGTAAAAAATGTTTAACATGGTACGTACCAGTTCAATCAATCGTTTTCCAGAGTAAACGTTAAGTTTTAGTCTCCTAAGTTTATTCTTAACCCTGGAACTTTTTCAAAACTAAACTGACTGAATATTCGGAAAGGAGTAGTGAATCCTAGCAAGTCTTTATTGAAATTGATGATACACAGACAAAAATCCATCGCGATAGTAAACCATTACAGATTTATCTATGAAAAAAACCTCTGCTAAGGGCATGTTCTACATTAGACGGTACAGATTTAACGCATCACAAATTGTACTAGGATTTTCATAGAGACACTGTTGGTGTATTTTCCAAAAACGTTTATTAAAATAAAGTACTAATAAATGAACTTCAATTTCGACCCCTCCCTCCTACAGCTGATCGGTGCAATGTTTGTCAGTGATGCGCGAAGATTTTGTTAAGCGCCCTTGTAGGGTAACTTGCCTTACATATCTTCTAGCGTTGAAAATGCCCCCTCCCCAAATGCACGGGGTAAATGTCGACATCAGATGCGTCCAGGTTACGCTTGGCGTTTTAGGCCGTATGTTTCCAAGAAGTCGGTGGTAAATGCACTGATGTTTCGAAACTCCAATTTACAAAATTTCAAACACATTTCAGTAGCTTTTCGCATAAGGATTTTGAAAAAAGTTATTATGCACGTTCCAGAGGAAGTAACACCCATAATAACTACATCTGTGAGGAATACGTCCCAACAGTTGCAGGCAGACATCATCATTTTTTGCATATCTGGTGTTAAGTGCTGAAATGGAACCTCTTCCGCTTTCGTTGATCCTGGACCCTGCCAATCATTGATTAAAGATTATATTCTTTACTACTAGATAGCACATTTCTACGTTCTGTCAATAACAACCGTAATATCAAGAATGGTCTCTCCTTATTCCAGCTTTGAGAAAGCCGTTTATGTAGCTATTTTTTCAGCCGGTTATATTTGTTATTTTTATTGTCAACTGTGACAGAGGAAGGATCGCTCCACGCGCTAACCTTCTTTGATAATTTTTCGAACTTTGTTTACGCGATTATTTTGGATAGCGACATGAAATCCTGCCACTGAAATGAAATCCTGATTGGAACACTTTTTCGATGAAAATATACATAATGGGCCACATCACCACTACTGCAAAGTATACCCGAGACTATTATATAATATTTCATGAAAATATTATAATAACAATCATATATTGATGCTGGGCATATGTGCAAGATATGAAAAGAAGACTTATGTTTTGCAACCATTATAAAAACCATCTAGCGACGAAAATTCATCACCTGGGATGATGATCTGGGAATCATCAAACCTCCCGAAAATATTAATCTTCAATATTGCGATTCCACCAACAAATAGAAAAAAAATTCCTTAAAAAATTGCATTACCATTATGGCATTCCTTATGTTTCAGAATATAGAAATTCCTAGTCCAAATATTCTACAAACATTGTTTGAGATTGAGGATGTCTTCAAAAATTAGCAACAACAGATATTATGTTTTACGTTTCTGAGTTTTACCAATTAAGAAGCAAATTTGAATCTCCACCAGCAAATTAAATCAACCCTTCCAAAAGAAACAGTCATCTTGCCTTCATGCTCTGGACTTCAAAGTCTGCTACCGATTTCCATTGCATTTTTGAGCATCCTCCGGTTTTCATTCAGGACATTTTGATATTCGTCTTCCTTTTAAAGAGTGAGTCAGTAGTCGATAATCTTGAAATTTATTTTCTTAATTATAAATAGTATACAACTAATCGTTGTCATGAGGTGTTAAGTGTGTTTTTTGTTTGACTATATGACCGATTTTTGTGAAAAGTTTTTCACTGGAACACTCCCAGAGTCTTTCCGGAACCATCTGTCAGGACAAATACCTTATTTTGAAGTAAAGTTATAGTTGACAAAGCAATAGGCAGCCACTTTGCGGCCGATAAAGTCCGTTTATCTGTGTTCTGCATGCTGTTAAATCGGTCAAAAGTTAGACCTCATCCTGTCCCTTTCTGAATAGAATAAACCTTATGAAAAAAATGCTCTACCAAACTTGATATACTCTAGAACCTTTGTTTTACCGCTCAATTTCATCAATTTCAGTTTGCATGAACCCAAAAACATTAGATGTACACCTTTGTTATGTCTGCAGGATAAAAGACACACCAAAGGATAACAGCCGTCTGCAGGATAACAAACACAACAAAGGTTGCCAAAACTGCATTTTCCTGTCGAAGTTTCTAGCGAAAGGAACACAGATATGAGTTGGTATTATTTAACAGTAAGCCGCTTCACATGTGTCAAATGTTGATATTTGCCATCTATACTCGCAAATGTAATGTTCTTCACTTCGGAACGTTAAATATTGAACAAAACATTTTAAGATTTGTAGAACATTACTTTCAAAGATTGCTTTCAATCTCAGTAACAATACATAATTCTGTTGCAAAGTTTAAATTTTTTGGTCAGGCACCTTCTGTAACGTGTGTGCGTAATCTTGACAAAAGGAAAAAGAATGGCTTTGCTCCGGATATTCGACCGGAAAAACTGACGTAGTGAAAGAAAATGCTGAAAATGATTTGGAAACCTCCATTTGTCACAGTAAATGTAAATAGTAAATTTAAAATTTGACCTTTCTAGGTCCATAATTTAGTGGGTTTTCGTAAAGGATTGGGCTGTGCATACACGCAAGGCGCATTTAATTCAAAAAGGTTTAAAAACTATGGAGATCACTACAAGGGCCACCGATGCGGGTCCTTGTAGTAGCAAAAGAACGGGTGCTATAAAGATAACCCATACAAGTGGTTACCTTAATGTTTGGAAGTCTGAAAATGTGCGACTGATCCCAGAAATGTTGATGCACTCAAAAAGAGTAATTATTTGGTGTGGGTTGTGAGCGCAATGAAGCCGCTTTTTCTGGACAATAAGCCCCTTTTGATTAATGAAAGGCGCTGCGGCAAAGTGTTAAACTATTTTTTTTTTTGTAGTTGAAGATGGAGCTTACACGAACGAACTCTTTTTTCAACAAAACGGGAATAGTTGCTATATTGCGTATGAAGTTCACCGATCACTTTCGATATTTGTCTTTCAAAATTAAATTTAACTAACAACTATTTAAAAGATAGGTACAAAAAGTAAGTTTTTTTTCAAAAAACAATTCGAAATTTTTTTTTTGAATGTCTGCTTAGAAAGGAGCAAACTCAGAATGTCAATAATGATGCAGACTTTGATGCAAAGGACAAAGTGTGCATTAAACGTCTAAATGTTATTTGAAACACAATGAAGTCATCAACGGCAACTTCGTATAACATAATTCAGTTTTTCTTTCCTAAAAAGGGTTTTCTCGTCCTTCCTTAAGATCACATTTGAGTTCGAACGAAAGAATATATATATATGGTCTTATATATAAAATCGAAAAAAGAGGATTTTATATATAAGACCACTGGTTCAAAATCTTATCGCAAATGCCTTAAAACCAGAATGATTTCAGTGTTTCATTCTCGTAAGAAAACGTACTGAACTCATTCTTCATCAAAACTTTATAATCGCCCTTAAAAGTCTGCGCTTATAAAAAAAACTTGACACCAAATGCACACTTGGAAAAAAATTAAACGTTTAGCGGTTAGCACTTTACCCAGTCACAAGCCAGCCATATCTTTAATATTAATGACTGGTAATCTGAGATCAACTAAATCGGGCGTGTAGTCCGCTCCGAACATAAGGACTCTATCTCGCACCATCCGTGAATGTCGAGAAGCAGAATACATGGTTGGTTGACTGACTCGTTCACCAGGTTCCTTGATTACGCGTACACTGAACAATAACGAACATGTTTGAAAGAAACTTCCGCTTCAGGATTAGTTTTGTCTAACTTGCACATGTGTTCGAGGTGTGCAATAGCAAATGCTCCTTAATTCCATCCATAGCATCAATAAGACGAAGTCTTCAGGGGCATAGTTGTACATTGCTGGAATCAGTTCAATTCATCGAGGACGAGTAGTGCACGTAGTAAATCAGTACGGTAGCTGAACTTATAGAATAAACTCCAAGTTAAGACGTAAGCAAAGAAAGGGTTTCTTACTTGATTCGTCTCATCGTCCTTGCATCTCCATCTGCGCTGTCGTCCACTGTATTTGTCGAGAAGTTGTCGGAACTAGTGTTTGAAGTTTTTGAGTTATTCAACCTGAAACCTGATAATGAATTGAGTTCAAGATTCTGTTGAATAGAACGACCCTGTATCTAATTCTATTCAACTTTTGAAATTTGAGATGGATTCTATTGTACATTGAGTCGAAAGAGAATGGAAAATTATTTAAAACATAATGCAAACCCCTCGAGTGTCAGACAACTTGACGAAATAAGTTTTAACAAGCTGCGATGAAATGAAATATCTGCAATTGGATTAGAAGTCAAGAGTACTTCAACAAGTTAATAATCAACGCTAAAGATTTACAGAAACTGTTGTGTTTTCTTTCATTAAAACTGAATGTGATGCTTTGAATAGATATCTACACTGACGAGCACTATTCACATCTTATAGTTTAACATAAAAAAAATTCACCCCATTTTGAACTTGAAACTACCCTCAATACTTCAAAGTTCTTCTAAACCAGAAACTACCATTATAGTCTACAATTGCAATGAATAGAGACGCAATAGAATTAATTAATAATTAAGCAACATACGCGAAAAAGCTCAATCTAGTTCCCGATTTGCAGAAAAGAGGAAAATTCCACTTTGTTTTTGTATTATATTACAGTCCAGTTATTGGCAAAAATTATACTGCCTTGATTTTCAATAATTGCACACTACAATATTGTGATCTCACAACTGTAGAGCATATTTCGCTATTTTAATGCACTCCTGGCTACGAAATATTATACACTGCTTCATGGAAATTTATGCAAATCATTAATAACAATAATATATTGCATTATGCCTCCAGCCAGGAATGGCTCACAGATTTGTTCATCCAGTTCCAATTTTGAAATTTGTTACGCTTCTATTAGAAACCTAAACAAAGTAATGTAACGATTTAAATGCCAAATTCACCAATAGAATTTTCCTACACGTGTGTTATGCCTTCAGAACTAAATGACGTATAGCTTCTACACAGCATGAGTTATCTAGTCCTTGATGTATAAATAAATCGTTGAGTTCGCCTTGATTTTATTTGCAACAAATCACTGGGATTAACGGTTCTTGAAATGACTTATCACTGATTCTCGCTGCTCAATTGCCGTATAACGATGCAGTTCGAGAACCGCTTCTTGGCCTTCGCACGTACAATACCACACTAAACATAAACTACTACTGGTTGTGAGTTCCTCATCCCCTGTTAAAATTCCCGTTATACAGCGCGACACGCTGGAAGAATTAAGACAAGTATCTGCATATAGTAAGCTTTGCCTACTTTTGTGCAACTCAATCGATTTTTTGCAGCCTCACGCCGGAATTCGTGCTTGTGAAGATTTGTTTTTATTTTCTCAAATCAATAGTCATGATACTCTGAATACAAATGAAAATATACAACAATTGTCTTATAAGAGTTTAAGATAAGTTGGACTTATCGCAAGCACTTTTCTTAAACAAACAGGACTGCATAATATAAGCTATAATAAATAATAAATGAAATATAATAAATTTATCGATTTTGCATAATCCATAAATTTTTGTTAGTTGTCATGCAGATAACAAATTTTTGCTGTGAGGCTACGTTTTTTATTTTAGTTTTGACTCAAACATCTTTTGAATTGAAACCCTGTTTCCAAATAATTTGCGTTAGACTTTTTCATCTTTTCTGGTGGAGAATAAACGCTAGGTTTTACTCTAGAATAAATAGAAATTGGAAGAATAAAATCTTTCTTTATTTGTATTTAAAAGATATTTGACGATTCACTGTCATGTCCAAATAAAATTCAATTTTGAATGGTCAAATCGAATATTCGCATAATTTCAAGTCTAGTCACCTTACGCAAATTTAATGAAGTGAATTCACCACTCACCGTTAATGAAAGTACAAATCCATCATTCAATTTGCTTAACATTCAGAAAGTGCCAAAATTAGATAAACTTATTAGGTATTGGCGGGAGAAAATTTAATCAAATCACTCAGAAAAATTGGTTCCCCTTTGAACATGAAAAACAGCGGAAGTCCTTGAATAAACAACCATACCATTCATTCTATTACGTTACATCCTCAGAAATCCATTGCCTTGATCTAGAAAATATCCCGATAGAATTCCAAATAAATTGATGAACTTATAAACGCTCTTTCCTAGAATACAGCACTCGTACATTTCAGCTTATCTCATCACATTTCGTCGGAGCTACAGGAAAGGTTTTCGCCTAGCACCTGCTATGTTTAAAGGACTTGAATAGGAATCTTCGAAGCTAGTACGTGTAAATGTGCAAAACAAGAATCATCGATTTAAAGACAACACAAGGAGCAAACAAAACGCTACCACGGGAATATCCTCCGCATATATGCATGTACACCTGGATATAATGATGATTAAATTTACATCAACGCTACAACAACAAATTTAGCAATCTTTCATAGTCTCGTCAATAATATCCTGACATAAGTTGCTTCATTTTTTCCTTTCCTTTTTAAAGGTGTTTAAGATGTCGCGTACGCTTCAGACGCAAATGACTATTAAGACGCGGATAAGAAAGGGGAACAAAGCATCAGATGAAAAGAGAGGCATAAGAAATCGTATTGAATGAGAACGTTCTAAAGAAATGAGTTTCCCTGAAAGAACTGAGGCTGGATGGTTTTCTTGCAACCTGGAAACATACACATGTACTGTTTGCCAGGATTTTCGAAACATGGTAAGATAACCTCATAATAAAATTAACACCGGATAGTATCTGATTTCCGAACAAGGATACTAGTAGGTTTTCTATTTAGAGTATTTGTTAACCAAAATTATACCTTTGCTTGACGCGAATGTTCCGTCCAACAGTGTGAACTCAGCCTTAACTTGATTCCAAAGTCAGTAATGTAAAGTCAATCCAATTTCATCTCGTGTAGCTGCTTCTGTTGTAAAGTTTATCAGCCAACATTGAAACAAGAAAACCACTCAAACTCCTGTCTTCCATCTATCCTACATTCAATTCCCAGGACTCAGCGAAAAAAAACCAATAGCGGCGAAAGCCTTTCATGCTTCCGGCTGCAAATGCCATCAATTCGTGTCGCGTATTTGATGAATCGATTCCACGAGCCCGTTATTTGCTTTCAAGGGATACTGATAGAATGTTCATTCGACGGTACTGGTTGGTGGTTCTTCTGACGGTAAAGTCCTTCTTTCTATGTCTTTTATTGCTGATACACCTTTACATTGATGTATTACAGAGAGAAAAAATCAACTTTATTTACCATCTTTTTACTACTAAAGTAAGGTAAGAAACAAATGCCAGGCCTTTCTATAACTTACGTTGATACTAGCAAAAAAATAATAAATTTACATTACTAATCAATATCATTGAAATGAGAGTAAACGTACTAGCGTACAGTTAGAAAAGTGAATTTTCATTGGCATACTACGCTAAAACAACTCGAAGAAAATTCGCCTTGTTTTAAATTTGAAAGCTGACCTCATTTTCCACTTCAAATTAAATCCAAAATAAAAGATAATTTTTTTTCCGTATTTTTGGAAATAAGAAATCCTTTTTGGGCTCCTTGTTACTTAATTTTAAGATGATGCTCAATTGTATCACAAGGTCAGGTTTTTTGGACCCTAATAACCTTTATTTGTTTATATTTTTGGTTTTTAATTTGTTTATAATACAATGCATAATTTTCACCTCTCTCAAATAAAGGGCATGCAGTGGAAGTAATTCTATGAGTTCGTGATTATAAACCACTTAAAGCATTTTCAGTTCCTTTGGAGCCAAAATTAAGTGATAACTTTCCCGATGAAAAAACGGAAACCGAAGGTATGACGAAAAACTGATAGAATTTTATTGAATCGTTTGGCCTTCTGGTACAAGGTCCGAAAAAGAGACGAAGGATAATTCAATGAAAGTAAGAATATTGAAAAAGTACTCAATACAGGGAAAGTGCCTTAACTTTACCAAACATATATTACAGTACGGATTTGATACTATAGAGCAATTTCTTACCGTCATAACAAAGAATAACAAATGTATGCCATAGGGATAAAGTCAGGAATTTATTTTCGGTTTGAAAAGCCATGAAACAACGAAATATTCCTTTAGGAAAAGACAAAATTTCCCATCAAAACTGGATACTTAGAAGTCTTCTTTTCTTTATGGTGAAATACTTCAGAGAAAATGAGGTAGAGAGGTATACATATCCGGCCTAATCAAGTGATCAAGAATAAAAGTACGGTCCTGGTAAATAATTTGGATAACAATTTCAAATTTTTTCAACCCCAGAATGTCTGAAGTTCTGTTATCTTTGACATTGCCAAAGAATTGTATGACGTTTTGCGTGCATGTGTATAGGCTTTAAACGTCACCGTAGCTCACATAAAATCTAGAAACGTCAGCAGAGGGTAGAACTTTTCAGAATTGAAGCGTAAGTACATATAGCGATAGCACTATCGGACGCAGATGAAAACTGAAATAAAAAATAGAAAAAAAAAGAAAAGTTCGAAAAATCAAACAGTAAAGTATTATCATAGAAAATCATTCATCATTTGTCAGAACTGGGAGATTATAATTTAACAAAATTAAACGTCGAGAGCGCTTCGCACAACCCTTTATCGAGGAAATCGTTAATATGCTCGATTTTTGCGGTTCAAACGGATTTTAGAACATTTGGAGATTCTCATGGACAGTAGCAATTAATGGGAAACTACGTTAATACAGAAATCTCAGTTAAGAGATTTTTTCAATGAGTGTTTTGATTTTTTCAATTTTTCCAGGGTTTAGAAAAATGCGAGATTGATTTTGAGTGATTTTTTTTTTCTAGATAAATAGTATTTTAACTTTTCGTTTTCAATTTAAGTGTGAACCTAGAGCCTGCCTGAGTTTATAGCAGCAGCAATTATAGTATACATAGTTTGCCATCCTGAGGGTTTAATAGTAGGTAAGAAGCCATCCAACCAAGCTTAAATCATTTGTTAGTAAGGACTGCCTTACAGGGTAAAGTAGCTTTATTATTATTTTTATGTAATTATTGAGAAAAAGTTAATGTCTGTCTTGAAAATTAAGGTCCTGGGAAAATAAGTACATTCTTGGATAGCAAAACTTGCTGTATCATGCATGTTTGCCAAGAAAACATGCTTGGATTGCGTTTTCTCAATCAAAATAACCTATCCCTTCCTCAAGCAATACATGCCTGCATATGTCGCACGTGTCGCTCTTCATTTATTTACCTTTAAAAATTTGTTTACATGGTACATGATTCTGAACAAAAACTCTCCCGAATAGCTTGTTGCATTCCCAAAAACAACTCATCCAAAATTGCCTACATCGTACCACATGCAATATACGAAAAGTACCTGCATTCAGTCTTCCGTTTCCACTTCACCTTTTCACCCCAGATGGAAGATGATGCCGCATCTTAGTCTGTTCATCTTGCAATACACCTGGTCTGATGGCTGTCTTGGAATTTAGTGTAGCTGTGTCGCACCTCTGTCTATCGTTCTCATGCATCTTTCTTAAAAATTTATCTTTAGGGTTTGCCTTTTGCTACACGACCGCGCGACAGACCATTACATTACAACGCACGAACCTGGAAAATGGCTATCATCCATGAAAATTATGTCTGTCAGGTGAAATTTATGCATTTACCGCAGCACTCCATACTTCGCTATCCGTACAAGGCATCGAGAGGTTACACGGATACGAAATGTATCTCTAGCTCGAGGTTAGATGAATATCTTTTCGGGAGTATGGAAGTACGTATCCGTCCGAAAGCACTATTTCAAGTGTTATTACCTTGCGAGTGCAGAAAAATAAACCACCAGCACAAGGACTTGTAATTTTTGTTACTTGATGGAGTTCGGGCTGGAGCTCGTTGGCGAGTTTTGAAATTTTGATTCGGTCATAATTTTGCTTAAACATGAAAATCGCTTTGTCACGCAATTCATGTTATTACTTTAGTGATTGCCTGCAAAATGCAGTGTTGTTGCTATTGGCGTGTTCTAGTTATTTTGCTCGAAGCACCACACTGGGTAGTCGTGGTTGCACGATTGCTCAATGCCGTCCGAGATGCAGGTTACATGCAATGACTTTTTCCCCATTTTCCGGACAATTTTCAATTGCAAAGAGCATTCAAATTAACCAGAACCGTCACGGATCGTTAAGCGCAAGTTACTCATCTCGACATTAAGGGGCCGCCAAATGAAGACAATGTTCCTAAGTGCTAGATATTATCTAGAGCTGGAAACCAAATAGATTATAGACAAAGGGGGGAAAATTGAGATATTTGAATGTAAATTGAATTCATTCACATTCGAAACAATGAATCACACTCATCTGCAGGATAATAAGGAAGATACATCACTAAAACGAATTAGCAGACGCTATCGATACCGATAAATGCCAGAGGGACCTCTTGATTAGGTCTAATTAGATGTTTTCAACATACCACAAATTGGTCATCATTCGAAACACGCAGATCTAATTTCCTCTTGGAGTTCGGGGAAATTGAAAGAAGATGGACGGCACGGATAAACGATAAAGTACTATCGCAAACTATCAACCCAACTTCGATCCAAAGATACTTCTGTACATACATATCTAAGCATATCAGGATGAACATGCATGCATGAAGCTGTCCTTAGACTTTCAACGCAACGCTTGATTACAAGATTGCATGTCGGCCATAGAGTGCCAGTAGCTTGTATAGATTTATTGTTTTTCGACCAGGAACAACGAAAAAATTTAGGAAAGCAGTCGTCACAAAAAAATGTATATTTTGGAGTCGGTGGCAATTATGAAATTGCACCACTCAACATCTGATGACTTGGGATCTTATGTTCTTGAGTCACCCCTCATTAATCCTGATTGACTACTTGACCAGAACATATAAATTAAATCCATAATTGAATTAATTGAATTGCCTTCGATTTGCTCTATGTGATTATTACTCTTCTGAGAAGATGCTCCGTATTCAACGGGCAATTCTCATTAAAATGGTAGCGAGAGTACTTGTGGATAATTAGCCGGTTGTTATTTCCCTCCAAAGAGTATCAACATATTGATGTATTTCATTACTGGATAAATTAGATAAATGACTATAATCAAACAGGAGTTGTAAAGTGCTGCCCTTTGTACTTTTTCTTTTTTTATATATTGAAAAAATTTACGTAAGCGCTACGAGTCATATGAAGGACTTGCCTAACGAACGTCTTGATACAAGAGTTCTGAAACTGAGTATTCGTGCTATAGTCAACGATTCTGTAATATACTTATATAAGTCAATACAGTATGTAGGATTTGTCCTCTCAGGAACACAGCATACAATGCATAAACTAAAAACGTTGTGACCAAAGCCTGAATTGAAAAGCCACAACAACAAGTCAAATAAATAAAATATTAAAAAGTAATACAAGCATTGCAGATTTAATGAAAAAATAACAGGGAAAAGGTAAGCAAATTAATTAAATTACCGCGAGTAACATAAAATGGAGCTGCCTGCAGATTGATTCGCACCGAAGGCTACCAAAAGGATAGTTGATAAAAACGCCATCATTTGAACAAGCAACAAAACACGCAAAGGCAACGGGCACTATAATTAAATTAAATTTTATTCAGCGAAATTTCCCAAGCCAACATTAAAACATATTTGGAACTTAAAAAGAACAAAAACAAATTCAAATATTTTAGATTTATTCCATTTTCTTTTTTCGTTCATATAATCCATTGAATGACTGCTAACTTTGAAAATTAGAAAATCAGAAATATTAGTTTTTTGCCATTTTCGAAAAGGTTGGATGTACTCCACGACTTCCTCCGAATCAGCTTAATTCATTTCGACAAAATATAGGTTTTGAGAACTTCAATGTGACCAAGAATTATGTTAAGATTGCCCTGATAGCTCAAAAGAAAAATAGAGACTAATAAAATTTAAAATATAAATTCAGGGAAACCGGAGATGAAATGAATTGAGAATCATATATCAACTTTAACAGTTACAGATACGAAAACATTACGCAACATTTTCTAGTCAAATTTAATTATGTAATTTTATAATCTTGTATTTTGGTCCTGCAACCAGGGAAATCGGCTCTGGCACTGTGTCCAATCGCCATGTTTCAGGACCAAGTCCAATGAAAAGGCGACTCTTGATGAGTGTCGTACAATCTAATCTTCTAGTTGGAGCGGAGATATAGAGCCATGTTCCCAATAAGGAGCTGCACGGCTGTCGCAACTGGAAAGACGAGGAGCACTGTATGAGCATTGAGTCAACGCGGTTGTTAATCGCATGGAAGACACCGACCGCCGTCCTTGCCAGAGGCCACAAAAGTATGTACCTCCAAAGACACGAAGGTAGCAAGAAATTGGTGACTTCCGATGTAAGACGACGCACTCTTGACAAGTGGCAACAATTTTGGGAGCGTGAACCCTGAAAAAGAAGGAACACGCGAGTTATCAACGATTTGAGACCGTAGTTCCAGATCGCTTAATCTAAGGGATGCTGAAATCGGCTGCCAAATGAAACCAGGTGGGAAATTACATTTGGGCAATCCCAACAACTAAAAACGGCATACTTGACCAGCTGGATGCATCTAGAGTAGAGGACCTCTTGTCCAGCTTGCCTTCTTCTTCTTCTTAAATTAGAGGAGGAATTTCAGTAACCCGAAGGTGATACTAGGGGTCAAAAGGCCTCCGTTCCAAGCAAGAAGTAATTTGTCAAACGGATTTAGGCTAGGTAGTCCGGCTGACACGAGACGTGTTTAGTCAGTAATCCAGCACAGGTTGTGTCATAGTCAGTCCGATACTCAGGGCGTGAAAACCTATCACCTCTCTACCGAAAACAAAACGCAAATGCATCACACTCCATTGCAGGGTAACAACAGTTTAGTGACAACATTGGAAGAAGAGTTTGATTGACATTTTGAAACAACACAAAAAATATTTTCAAATGCAACGACGAAGTCAAGTTGACTTCAATGACTGAAAAGAAATCCAACAATATCACGATTGAGGCTTGAAGTTTATTTATTCATCTTTTAAGGAATAAATATGGACTTCGTTGGAACGTCATTTGATCTATTGTCTGCATAACTTGGAACCATGAGGAATTCTCAAGCGCCTTATAATAGTTTTCACTTTCATCTGAACTGGGTCCTTCGAATAACCAATTTCAAGCTATTGATATTTTCGATGCATTACTATGAACTTATCTTTTGTCACCTTCAAATCTACAATAATTTTTTCTGAATTGCTGTGCAACTTCACTTTTTTGATTATTTTTTCTGAATTTCTGTGCAACTTCACTTTTCTTATTCAGTAAAACTTTGTCAATGGCTCTGAATGAGTTTAAAAAAACATCTTGTTTGCCAACCGATTAAAATTTCTTCGTAAAATTTCAATCATAGCTGATTCAACGATTTTCATCGTATCCAAATGTTGAACCACTCCTGAAAATCTAAGAACGGATTCTTTTTTTGCTTTGAGCCTATTTGCCAACGAAACGAAAGTTTTCCTTTAAAACAAAAACTACCCTCAAACTTTCGGATTATTTTCCTATATCACTGGCTTTAATTTTTGAAATTTTTGAAAAAAATTGAAATTCGCACCATCAAATTGGCTCACTACAAACAGCATGGTCCTTTGTTATTTGTCCTCCGAACGAGGAAACACTTCACTTCTAGACCTTCAACTTAACCGAATTAGTTTCAAAAACAATTCATTTAGAGTCCTTTGACTTTAAAAACACGGAAAAAAATTGCCAGCTAAAATTGATACATTATGCATCCGGTGGATTAAGAATGTAATGAAATTTCATACAGAATACAAAAACAAAAAATAGTCAAAAACCCTACAAAAGATTTGTAAGGACAATCATGTCAGTGTTCTCGATTAAAATCAAACATGGAAGGCGAGACCAAAATAATTAAAAACTGACAAAGAAATAAGAAAATAAAACATTAAAAAGGTAAAAACATATGATACAAAGGTAAACAGACGCACTCAAACCACGAATATCATATTATGGGGAGTATGTAATTATCTTTGTTACAAGAACCAATAAAATATTCTTGCGAATACCGGTATGAACCCGATTTCGGTTCAACTAGACAAAACAAACCTCCTTATATATTATGTATATACTCTACATATACTCTAATTCACTCTAGGTTTTATCCAGTTTTCTGAAAGTTGTTTTTCCGTTTTTATTTTCATAACTTACTCAACCGTGTTGTGCCTATTTTTCATATGTTAGGGCACTACAATCTGTTATTATTTCTGATATGGTTACAATTTTGTGTGAAAGTTCTGTATATCTGCATTCCTCTACACTGAAATGGGCGAGCAATAAAGCAAATAATCATGCTGAAAGTACAAGTACCTTTCGGTACCTTTTCGCCGCATCCATCAAGGTAGAAGTGAGCATCATTGCATGCATTAAGGACTATTATTTTGCATATTAAAGAATTAAAAGTAAAAACGTGGTAGATAATTCACGATAGGGTTGACTGTTAAAAACCAAAGTGAGTGTAAAGAGCATGAATAAGTGGATTGGTGAAAGTCAATTAAAAGTGATAGTCAGTGAAAGTTAATTAGATCACGGATAAGGAAAGATAAGAGTATTAAGTGGATCTGGAAGTAACGCAGGCGAAAATTTACGTGTGTAAAATAAATTCTTTGAATTATTTATTGTATTAAATTTACTGAGACTGCAGTTGTAGGAACTTGATATTTGCGATAAGTTTGGTGTACTCCATAAAATAAAGGTATTGGAGATTATCCTGATTATTACTGCGCAGATAAGTCAACATAGCAGATCAGCGCTAATAGTTTGTCCAAACGGAAAGTTATCACTATCCCAGCTGTTCAACCTTTAACCCGAGCCCGTAATAATAAAACAACATCAAAAACATCATTCACATGTTTGATAAGAAAAACGAGAATTATTGACTTTTCTCTAAGCCAATAGCAATAGCTGAGGCTTTAATTATCCCCCTCGTCTTGAATTGGATATTTGAAATAAATGCTGGATAGAAAATTTGAAATAAAAGCTCTTGCTATGTTTTCGTCCAAATTTGTGTAAATGACGGGTTTTTGATTGGAAACATCAAACAGAGTGAATAGTGATTCTATCATTCATAGCTTCTGTTTTTATATGTCAACCTTACCATGTCTTTTCAGCTACTCTCTATTTGACAACCGAAACAACAAATCAAAACCAACAAAAATACAAATTAGAAACCGAGAATAACTTATTATCGAATAATTTATGAATTCATTTGACTTGGGGGCCAGAGTGCAACATTAAATTTCAAGTATCAAACTTGAAGTATGAAATGCAATAGCTATCCCAGCGAAGATCGAAAACTTTCCTTCTCAACACATTTTCTTGGACCTCTTTTCCATCAATTTAATATTTACCACCACTTCAAGCATCATCGATTCACCCGCACTTGAAACTTAGAGGAAAAACAAAGAAGCAAAGAATTTCAAAGCAACAAGCCGCCAGCTAAGCATAAGAAAAATATCATGGTGAAAGATAGCAACTCTCCTCATCATTGACGACGATTAGAAAGGATACACTGTGCCAAGAATTTCAGCAACCAAGCCGTTCGCTAGCTTCAGCTATAAAACCAGGACTTGATGCTACCCCCCATTCATTCCCATGCACCACCCATTCGTCGAACATCTTCTAAGTAAGCTAGTTAAGTAGCTACTGGGCTCTTTCACGAATTACAACAAGCGCCGATGAGTTTTCCAGACAAAGTTTTCCCGCCGTCAAACTTATCTAACATCCGAGAGTTGCTTGCAGTCATCATCCCTTATTTTTTGCTTGGATTTTATTTTTCACTTTTCTTCCTAGGGATGGAGGTGAAAGATCAAGCAAGGCGAGGGCAGAAAGGCGATAGAATTGGCGTAACTTGAGAACTTAATTGGCAGACATCAACGATCACGAGAGAGATAAATAAGGAATATCCGTTCAAGTCGTTTTGAATAAGTTCAGTGAGCCATGTCCGGGGAAAACAACAAACTTGACGAAAGCATGGAGCTGAAGTTCATCTCGCAGTGACGACGGACACAAACACAGATAAAGGACATATGCTCTTCCTGTCCTTGACTCCCAAACAGTTGGTAATTTATAGGCAGATAGAGTGTATAAGCTTTCCCCTTACTCATATATGAAAATGTCATGTATTCCAAACACACGGTTCCAACCGACAACTTTTCTGTCCCCTTGGTGGCAATTGCTTTTAATGGAATTATCAAAAACAAAATTACTTTAGCCACAAACAGAAAGATATCTTGTATCCGATACAAGCAAGCAATGGATGTTTGTCGTGCGGATGGATATGCTGAGGAGAAAATCGTGGGCTAGCAGGAAACATGGGTATCCATGAAAAGAGAGGAAAGTGAAAATATTTTGGTGGATAATTTTTGGTTGATTCCACCTCCAGCTTTCACTCCCACGCCAACACGAATATTTCGCCGCAGTTTATTAAATTTCCAAACGTGCACTTATTAAATTCGTCCGTAATTTATGAAGCCTGATATCAAGGGGGGTTTCGCTCGTATGAATTTCAACTGCCATAGGAACGATGGCTTAATCTCAAAGGACATCATAACTATTAGAACGCTAATGCCAATAGACTTAGATGAAATAAAGATGAGTTGTTATTTCTACTCAACTAAGGTTTTTATTATATTTGAGTTTACTTAACCGAATAACTTAGAACCAGTCGATTAAGTTTATTTGTGGTAATCCCTTTATCGCCTGAACTTATGAAAAACTACAACCACAAAATGTTAATACATATTTTCAGAGGATCGTATAGAACATAACAAACTAACAGAACCAATTTTATTGATTCCTTTATTTCATTTCAAGTACCACCCATAAAAAGTTTACCCAAGCTCATTTAAATAAATTGTGAAGCAAGTTAACCAACTGAAATGCAACCTCCTTGGAACAAAACCTATTACTGAATCTAGTAGCATCGGATATAACAACATCAAAGTTTGAGGGTTCTGGTCAGACTTCCAAAAGATCGCTGGAGATTCCGTGATAGCACCGACAATTAGCTTTGCCAATAAGGAATCTTTCAAATAATCAATGTTCCGTTAAAATCAGGAATCTCTCGCAACGTAACTAGGTTAGCACTAAGCACAATGAAAGGATCACCGGCTGACGGACATCGAAGTCGACGCAAGCTGATGGCAGATATCTGAAGTCTGTTGCAAACACAAAAACTACAAGGCGAGTTCAATACGAATATGAACGAAGCATATCCTTTTTGTTCTAAATGTCAGTGACTTGAGAAGAAGAAGTCATTTGGGTCCCGAATATTACTGAGTGTTAAAAATAGTCCAAGTAACCGTTCCCGTGTTTTAATAATAACACAAAGGACAACGGGTATTCACGTTCAATTTGCCTTTTTGGGTAGGACAACCAATCGCTGGAGATTGAAAAATTACGGCGAATAGTTGACTTCGATGATTTTAGTAAAAATAAAATAAAATAAAAACTTAAAAGTTCTAGTCGAGTAAGTATTTCGCAACCATTCACTCAATCACAAAAATCCGATGGATGTTGGAAAGAAAGTGATGAGCTTAAATGAAAACAATATTGAAAATCTAAAAAATCTTGACACAAATCATTATTATTCAATTTTTTTAAGGTCCTGAATGATACTTGATAGCTGTCATACTTGCATAAAAAATTGATTGTAACAAACACAATCATGAGCATTTCGAGTAAACTCGAATTGCGAGTCCTGTAATTGCAATGAATTACAACAGTAGACCGTGTCAAAACATGAGCTGTCAAAATTATTTTGTGAGCTAAAAGTCGGGAATAGACGTTTCAAACAAATGAACGGTCAAAAAAAAATGAACAAAACTCAAGTAGCTTGAAAATGGTGCCAAAATATTCAAATGAGCGAAGAACGAAGGCAGCTGAGGATATCTTGCAACAACATACATAGGATTACTGGAAATAGTTTTCTCGTTATCTCCAAGATAAAGTCGAGAGGGATCGATGATTAATTTTTGGTGGGGAAATACAGCATCTGATAAGGAGCAAGTAAGTGTTGCAGTTAAGGCGTGTTTGTGTTTGATAATTGTTAATGAATCTTAAGCTCCATTGTTCTTTGCAGACTTTAAACATTTTAAAAATCCCCCGAACGGGTTTAGTGCGGACGCATGATGTTGATGGGACTTATTTTTGGAATTCAAAAAGTTATCAAATGACGGATAGTGGACAAGCTTTTTCATCGTAAAAAGAGTGTATACGAAACACTTCATATAGAAGCACAAATATGTACCTACTTAACTTTTGACCCCACTGACAATTAGCGCTTGTGTCTTATTAAAACCAGACGTCCGGCTTAACCATTGTTGCACTTTTCTAGGGACTATCAATCTAGTAGATCGTCGAGGGGTCAAAGCAATTGCATTTACTTTAATCATTTTTAGTTACATCAGAAAACCGAAAAAGACTGAGATGGAAAATGTAAAAGAAGTCTAAAAACTGTTGTCCAAAACATTGTCGCAGTCCAAACTGAGTTTGACTCTCTTTATAGTAAGGCAACAGCTATTGAAACGTAATGAAGATGTGATATTGCAACCAAAGATTAGTATATTTATCAAACATATTCAATCGAGCACCTACCGGTGTTAGAAGGATAATAGACAAAAATATGTGCACAGGGCACGAAAAGAGAGCATCTTGGGTAATCTTTCAGCAGATCTTGAAGCTATTTGATCGCCTTAAAAAGATAAATACAACGCGGGAAAATTTTTCTTAGATTTAATGTAGAAACATATGAACAACAGAAGCGAGTAATAGGATTTGACAATCCACTGTAGGATCTCTTTTATAAAAATATTTGAAAAGTAATAGTGCTGCAGAATTAAGACTTTTAAATATTTGTCGCTGTGATGAATATGAAATCAGTTTCCAGCAGGATCACAGCTAGCAAGAAATCATACAAGAAATTCTTCCTAATATAGCTGTCCGTCATGTATGGTAGCAAGCCTTTTTCCTTTTTTGTATTTTAGTAGGGGGATGAAACTAAATCAGATTCCGACCACTGCTATGTCAGAAGTCGAATATGTATATATGAGGATCGTTTCAGTAGAAAGGAGAAGAACATCTCAGTCTCACCAGTTTACCACTTTTGTCACTGGTTTGACAATAATGGATGTTTCTACTTCCTGTGATGCAAGTCCGATGAACACTTTGGTCTCAAAACATTCTGCGAAGACGCTTAGTGGTCTTAGGTTTCTAGGTCTTAGGTCTTAGGTCTTATTCTTCTAATGAGACAATAATCAGCGAATTCACGAATTCGAGCACAATCATTAGCTATAATCGGAATAAACCATACATTTTAGTCATAGCCAGTTACTGCCAAGAACGGATTAGCGCCTCGGAAGAGAGAAGATGAAAGGTTTGAAGTATTTCTACCGTGTCCCTTTACATTCTTTTAGTGATAAAAAGAGAATGAAAAAGCAAACAAATCACATGATTGGAAGCTGATAAAAGAAAGGGAGAGAAGTCGAAAAAAGACATTATTTTGCCCTTTTCGCCACTCTCACAGTGTCGGAAATACAATGGAAGCGTCAACACAGAAAGCTATTTACCAAAATTTCGCGAAACAGCAAAAAGGATACGAAACAGCATGCGAAAAAAACAAACTTTATGTCGGCGTTGTTTTTTTTCCTTAAAAAGAAAACAAGAGTCTCTCCTATGTTGGAGAGAACGACGTGCTCAGACTTGACATTAACTAGGATTAGTATTTCTTAAAAATATAAAACTCAAACACCTAAACGTTTGACGAATGTCAGATGTTTTGAAGGTAACCTTTGCTTGGCGTTTGTGGCTGACGAAGTGCAAAACTAGAAGTCACATCCAGTGATTCCTTTTTCATATATTCGGAAAATATAAACAATGAAACCTATCCCCATAGACATATTTCTTTTCAAATTTGAAAATATCATACTAATCTTCATGATCATTCAAATGAGGTTCACCGTTGATTAAGTTTCCAACTTCTGTGGAAATTTTCACATTTCTTCTCAAACTCAAAATAAAACATTCAGATCGAAATTTTTGGCAACACGAAAGTTACACATTGAAATTGAAAATATCGAAGCTGTCTGAACTCTCTCTGGCTCTCCTCTCTCCAATTGAAAATTATGACAGATATAACCAAAATATTAATTATCACGTTACAATTATGCTCATCGTAAAATGATAATCTCAATTCAAAATACTACTTGTTGACCGTCTGTCTCTCACCTCTTGGATTAAAAATTAATTGAAGCAGTAAATTATAGAATCGTTATTCCAGCAACTACACCCATGTCTTACTTGACGTCACCAGACACTTCTGCAACCATTTCCCAAGCCAAACCAATAAAGTGTAAAACAGCAGAGGATGATTTTCATAGTCGTGCTTCCCGAGCAAATCTATTCAACATTTTGTTGAATCTAAGCCGCAACTTTGTTTTCGTATTTTGAACGTGTCTTGCGTTGTCTCTCGATGCCCCTGAAATCCATCCGTAGTCCTTACCTGAATCTTCCACTTGTGCCTTCTTCCGCTCTTCAGTCTCACACTTCTCTTTTCACCTTTGCAGATGCCTCTCAGACTTCTCATAATTCCTTTGCGAAACTTTATCCCCTGGCTTATAGAATCTTCAATGTAGCTACAAACCTACCAACTCCCAGTTACTTGCGAATAAGTACATACAAGAGGTTCCACAAAAAGGACGAGGTTAATGTAGGCGAGTTGGATTCCGTCAGAGCGGGCGGCAAATAATGCCTGAACAAACTTTCAGGTAATTTCAATTATCTCTGGGGAGAATACCGAAAGCGGAGGGCTAAAGAGACAACTGGTTAATTTCAGTTAGGAACTTTTAATAAGTTCTCTGACATCTTTGAGATTATCAAAACTGCTCGAGCTACATTCTCTCTACTCACCTCGCAGCCAAGGCAATTGTGCTCCTGCACGGTTCCCATTTCTATCGTTTGTTGTCCCGCTCCAAGGATACTTGTAAGCCATTTTATCTTAACACAAGTTAATGCAAATTTTATTATTTTTTGCTTTTCTTCGCTCACTTCGATGCGAAGCTTTGATTGTTTTGGGAATAGGAGAAAATAATTTGCCCGGGAATTACTTTTATTGAAAATAAAAATACGTTCTAGAACCATCGGCAACTGGGAAACAGGGTAGTTGTGTTAAAGCCTAAGTGAATGAAAAAGCTCGAAGGGATTTGAAATCCCTTCGAATGTGTTTAAATGCAAATGCCGTGATTGCGCCTCGTGAAACAATTGTTGAGGAAGGTGTTTCCATTTATTTGACTTGAAGCTATCGCAACACTATTTCAATGGGAGCTTGTCAAGTGAATGGTAGGAATTTTCATCCGGAAGGATTATCCCAAATTATGTTATCTACGGGTACGAACAAAGTTAAGCGTAGTGTACTCGCTGTAAATTTCTAAAGTAATATATCACTGCAGATCAATAATCCTGACGGGAAAATATCATTGACGAAATTGATTTGAATTATTCTCTTCCATACAATACGGTTTTGTCACCCTTAGCCAAAAATCGCGAAACGTTTCCGAGTTCGTGTTGTTTTTTATAAATCTAATTTGGAGTGAAATCCGTGTGCTTTATAAAGAAGTTACGAACATTCTGTATGGCAAGAATAATTTTTGAAAATTATTTTTTCAGAGGTTATCAGATGTTATCTGAATTACAGATACAGGAAAGGTCCTTGACATGTTACTGTCATTTCCGAACGTGCTGAGAAGCCTATACTGGTCGAAAATAATGATTTTGGTTCCGAACACTAGGAGCTAGTGATACGTACACACCAGCTGGGTGTCCGCAATCCCAGAGATCTTCTGGGTTTCCACAGCTTTCAGTTTTCACGCTAAGGCTGGAGTTGCGCAGTAGAGAGGACTTCGAGGTTACTAAAAGATTCGGGTTTCAAGCTGAGACTGGAGATGCGCAATAACAGACGCATATGAATTCATCCATGTTGATTTCGTTTAGTTATTTTTTGACGTATTCACAAACAAGCCTTTCTGGGCTATGTGCATTCCCGTTGACTGTTTCGAGTTGGCGCAAAAGATATTGATCAATGATGACTAACTATGACTTCCGATATTTACAATGCCATTCTTCTTGTACGGCTCATGAATTTTCTTGCAGAGCCACAAAAATATTTTACTGTTTAACATTGTAACACATGAACCTACTAGACTGCCTAAGCTACGTGAACAACTCTCCTGTGAAACGGAGTACTTAAGCAGAAACCGTTTGACACATTACTTTGGGCTAAGCTTCAATATTCTAACTCTATTGGCAGCCTCGGGGGTTGCTTGAAAAGATATCCTTCAGCCCTAGATGCCTCTAGCTGATCCAGTATGCTTTTTTGAGCTTTAAGAGTTGCCAGAGCATAATGTAAAACCTAGTTTCATTTCTCAGCCAACTTAAGCACCTCTTTGAGAACGCGATCCAGACGAAGCTATCCCACTTTTTCGGAAAAAAGTTTCGATAATGTTATGCATTTGTACCTTTTTCTGTCGTCTCTTTTTAGCAATCATCATATAATTCATATGCTCAAAATTTTCAAGATCACCTTTTGAATAAAATTTCAGTTTGACGATTATTCTGGGCATCAAAAGTTTTCAAGGCGTTTTCAATTTTTAGGATCATTTCTTGTGACTGCCGTACCTAATTTTTTCATCTTTCAGGCTTGTTTTGTTTGATCGCTCACTGAGCCAATGTATCCTCACACTACTCCTTCGTTCATCATGTTATACTATATCAACTGTGAAACTGTCTACATGCCTAATTTCTCTCAATTGACATATCCTGACATTAGCTGTCCAATCTAATGTTAATCATTTATTTGAATCGTTTAATTGATCGGCCATTGGAATGCAGAAAGATTTTAGCCCTTGCTGAATAGATTTCTTAACCTATGATATCATTACCTGTATATATAGAAAGATTCAGAGAGGACTGTATAGATAAAGAGAGGAAAGGGTATAAAGAGGTTATCACAAGTGGGAGGACATCTGGAACGAAACGTTCGATTAAATTTCAGGATATGGATTCAACTATTGAACAGTTTTTGAGACAATAGATTGAAAGACACAATAGCTACAGCGCTGTGGAGTCTTCTGATGTGGACAGCATGATCCAAATATTATTTGACAAACGATCGTTATGAGGTCCGAATTCTAGATTCTTTGCGATTGACGTCAATACATAGGATCAAACACTGGCCGCGATATTCAAAGACCTTAACCCAGTAACCTTTCGCTTTTGAATTTAGTGAACACTAAACAACTGACAGTAGATCCATGCTCTTCAGAAATATAACACTCATCCAAGAATAAGTTAGGAGACAATTATTAATACCCTTCGGCGGCATATTTTCGCAGTGCGTTTTCGATTAGTGAGTTTCAGTAAATACCAAAAGAAAATTAAGTAAGCCTGGTGTGATTGCTACTTCTAACCCTATTTACCTGCCACGGACTTTTCAAGCCAATACAAGCCGTTTGCATCTAGCATAGACTGTGACTGACCCGACAATTATACTTCACATTATAGGGAAGCTATAACGTGTCATTTCTGTATCCACCAATTACACTTTTCCCGGATATTCAAGAAGATAATTGGCATCATTTTGGCCATATAAAATAGATATATGACAAGTATACATGAAGGCCATTATGGTTAGAGTTATTGAGTAGAGAGTTTGTGGTCCTGGTGTCAGAATATCAGATATTTCCCAAGAAATTATTAAGGTCTTTTTGATTCTGACCAGTTCAACTTCTCGCGTATCTTTCATCTTGAAATGAGGTTTCCGTAACATGTCTCATGGCTCCAATTCTGTAGTGACCTGTTCCGATTCACCAAATAAACGAAGACTATAATCACTCAAGGGTAGGCGGTTTTCAAATGAGAACTATCAATTTTGATCTTTAAAAACCTCACCTGTATTTCTCAAATTAATTTTTTTGAGCCTATATCGGCTCCTTTATAGATATTTGATTCGTTTTGGAATGGAAGCCAACTTCCATTTCATTTCAAATTTCAGATTTTTAACATTCTGGCCCGAGAATCTGACCTCCATTAAGACTCTGAGTTCTCTAAAGCTGACCCTAGCTGTGTATTTTATGTGTGATTTTCCGTAATACGCATAAGTCAAAATCATACTATTTCCATAGAGTAAAAACCAATTATCGCTAACACTTCGAACAAACTCCCAATCTAACGGTATTCTATTTAAATTTCACAGTTTTGAAGAAAGTTTTTAACACGTTTTAGAGATAGGACATAAAGGCGAAGGTGCAGTGAGATGCGCATTTACATTTTCTTGAATTTAAATGCATTCTCTTATCTTTAGACATCATGAATCGCATATACCATAAGACCAGAATGTTATTCTCATTCATACACTCACCTATGTCACTTAATTGTCAAGCTCTCTATTCTTAAAAGCTCGCATTATTTGCTTCGTGGGGTTGTGATGCTTCTTCTCGTGATGCTTTTCTGAAATGTCTTCTTTTCAGTAGTTACGCTTTGCTGACACATTAATACTATATATGAATATTTAATTCTTATCGAGAATATTCTATGCGCAGTTATGGAAAACCTATGATATGAAATAATATGATAATATAATGAAATAATAATATAATAAAAAAAATTATAGCCTGACAATACTCAAAACCATCGTAGATATCAATTTTGTACACCGTACTTCTGAAAAAATTATGACAAGCCGTCAACGTTATAAGGGCTTAAGAGTTCAAAGAAAAAGGAGGAAAATCAAGCATGTACACTTGAAAAAATTATAGCTGTTTTGACCACACTCGCGGCTTAATTGCAAAGAAAACGAACATTTAATTCGGGAACATTTAAGCTCAAAAATTTGCCTGGTGCATATATTACCATAATTTACATTTGAACGCGAGCAGGAGTTACAGACTATATGCTGCCATATCGTCCAAGGGTTCAGCAGCCACCATTATTATTCCTGCCGCTGCTTATGTCTTTCGCATCGAAAAACGGACACCGGAAAGCGGTTTATTGAAGGACTCCCGAAAAAAAGGGTTGACTTCACTTTTATTTCCCATTCATTCTCCACTTAGGGACGTCGTCGCGTCATTAAAGCAATTTCACATTGCTGCCACCTTTGCGTACTATTCATTTCGACAATAAATTAAGCCAACACAAAGGGTTTGTAGGTTGGTCGTTGTTGCAGTTAGTCCGCCAGTTGTTCTTTTTATTAGAGGATAGGGTAGTTGTGGCGGCCGATAGGATATAAACCGGAAAACCGTCGACTGATGATGTTCCAAAAAATAGAATTACACAAATCCAACAAGAAAGCCGACAAGGATAGCAAAATAATTGGAACAAGCAGAACAACAAACATCAAACCAGGTGAAATAATATGCCACTGTCCCGATAAATGCTCAAGCTATCAGGTTGCAATAAATTCTCCGGGAAAAAATTCAAAGAACATAAAATTTATTAGATTCCTAATTGGTTCCATTTATGTCAAATGCTAGCGACAAAAAAATTATTTATGAGGCTCTTTCCGAAAAAGGTTGAAGGAGTCGTATCGAATATCAAAGGGGTTGCGATGGGGGTTGAAAATGTGGTCGCCATGATATAGGAAGTGCAACAGTGACTAGAAATGATGACGGTTAGAAGAAAATGAATTCACCATGTGGTATTAAACTGAGTCTAGGTTTGCTTTCTTTAACGTGTTCGGCTTTTTTGCAGGTCCCTTTCGTAAATAGGAACGTCTTTATGAAAAAAGGATACGGTTGCTTGACTTTGGCCTCTGCACTTTAATCATGTAGGAGTTTGAATAATTTAGCGCCTAAGGTACTATCCTGATGCCTTAAATTATTCTGGAAATTCTTAAATGAGTCAAGTGCACACCTGGACTTAACGTAGGCATTTGCTTCAGGACTTTGTATTAAATTCGAAATTTTTGTCTCAAAGTCGATACTAGCATTGAATATTTCTTATAAATTCACCGAAGCAATAAGCGGAAATTGTTTAAAATTATTAAAACATAACAGACCGTAAAAAACTTAAATCAGCATAACAACAAAAATCAATATCAGGTCATAAATCAACCTCCCACATCCATAATTTTCCACCTTGGCCTTCGGGGCTAATATACGCTCAGTCATGTGTAATTGCAATCGTGTGCAGATTTATGCATTTGATATGCGCATACTTTCCAACAGGGTAATAAATTAATCTGTTCCAATAGAAATCGTGTGTCCTTGAAGCAAAAATTAGTCGAAATTCAGTTACATTAGAAATAAATTGGAAAACTATATGAAGGCGGTATCTTCAATCGTCCTACAACAACCGTGTTCGTCCTTGAATTGAGATGAAGAAATTAAAAACTAAATGGTCAGATACGAGCGCAGACTAAGGCCTCGTGCACATTGGGACTGCTGTCTCTGCAAATGTATTGTTGTAAACTTGCAGTTGAACATTATATGGTTAGTAGCATATAATCCCTTATCAAAGGGACCATCCCTTATCTTATCAAAGATAACAGACCATATGAAAATTTAGAAAGCTCGAAGGATGTTGATTTTAAGTCATTCAGTTCAAATTATTTATTATTTGAATTCAGTGTAAGGATCAGAGAAAATAGGAGAAGCTTGCAGGTGGAAAGAATCGTCGCTCGTTCACGACTTAGTTATACTTTTCTCATCCAAGAGAAATGCATGCACCACAAACATACAGGAAGCTTCAAAGCAGCTGTCACTTCCTGGAAACGTAGATTTTCATACAACAATATGACGGATAGGTTCGACGCGATACTGTACACGTTTGATATTGGATTAACTCAATACAAGGGTAGCATTGAAAACTTTGGGCTCATCTCTTGGAAAAAGAATCCTTACAAATTACGAAGGACACGGTAGTTGTTTTAAATCGCAGACATCAAAATGATTAGATTTTTGTATCCCCAGATCTTAATAGCTTTGGTGAAAGAATCAAACTAATCGAAAATCACTGCGTTCCGATATTTCACTTCAGGATACGTGCGATGATGCCTTTTACGTTCTGTCAGGAGTTTAGTCATCTTTTTGTGATCTTGCATCGATTGGGGAACAGTTTGAAGACTCAAGGAAACATATTTGATGTTTACTTGCCACGAAAAAGTTGATGTATATTTATGGATATATTTATTCTCGCAGTTACGTCTATTTTTCTGATTTCACTTGCATGTTATTTTTTTATAGTTTTTTTTACTGGCTTTGAGAAGAAATATTTTACGAGGGACTGGACGAAAATGAACTCAGTTTTACAATTAACTTTGAATGTGACAATGAAAGCTTGGGAAGACGAAAGGATAGGCACTGTCCACCGCTCTCGGTGTCCTTTTACTGAGATGCGTTGTGCGACTTCCTCCCTTCAGGAGTAAAGTTTACAATACTTTCAAGCTCACCGATCTCTTTTTACAAATAGAAAACCGAATACACTTAATCTACCAGAGAGTTAACAATTTCCTTGATTTGAGAATCAACCCGATATTCGTTATATATTTGAGGATACTTGACTATTCATTAAATTACTCTATTTCCTGTTGTTCCACTTGATTATATTACACGATATTCCCATCGTTATTTAGCTGGATTAGATAAAAAAAAACAGCTGTGATCGAGGACAACTCCTAGTTAGTAAATTTGAGAACGGAACAAGGGACTGAAAATAAAAGTCAACCGTTGAAAGGCAAAATCAGTAGACGAATTTAAGGCAAGTGAACCTTAAAAGTAATGGAAAGTAATGTGGGACGTCAAAATCAATGCAGAAGGCCAGGCGTAGCACGTCTATGCTCTACTCGTAATACTGACAAGTGAATAAAACAAATGATGGGTAGGATTTACCGCGAGGTTATGGTAACGTGTTCCTTTAGGTGCCTTGTTTACGTGCACATTGCCATAAGCTGTAGAAAATCTGGTTAGAGCACACTATATTGTGTGCTCTGTAAACGTGGCGTTCCTAGCAGTAGAAGTAAAAGAGTTCTTAAATGTAGTATGTTGCATCCATGAAAAGCAAAAATACCGAACGTTCTTAAACTTATAGGCTTTGGCTCGTTTCTCAGGATACGGGAAGCCTCATGTTTGAGGATTAATTGAGCAAAGACAAAAGAGAATGTAAGCTCTAATTCCTCCATATATTTAATAATATCTGCAGCACATTGCTACCGTACAAAACTTGTAGTCCAAACTACAAAAGAGAAAACAGTAGCCTTGCTGCTGATGCCCGAACAGTATTGTAACCTGCCTTTTTTTTTGTGGCTAACCTGGAACTACGACCATCTGGGCGTTGAATATTGTCCTGTTGCAAGTTCTAAACCAAGTCAGCAGAAGGAAGGCTGATGCATGTTGATTAGATGCGCGAATCTCGCATTTATCATGTCTATATAACATCGAACGATCTAATATCATCTTCCCATGTTCAGATCTCACCATGTTAAGGTCTCAGGTGATGAATTGGGCGAAGCTGTCTCGAATAGGTCCACTCTCATTTGGTTGCGCCTCAACGATGTTTTCTAGACGTAAACGGGCCCCAAAAATGGTGGCTAAATCCGGACTTGTTATGATGAACGCTTACAACTCGCTGAACTATTAACCTGCGCAGGAGCGAAGACAAAAAAGAAGAGGTGACTAGAGGAGAGATACAACGCTCTCTCAGCCATTGGTAACAGTCCTGGAAGCAAGACACGGAGGCAAAGATGAACTGCAGTCCTGACTTCTGACCTGAGGGTGCGCCTCAATCGATTGCATGGCGAGACTGAGTTCTACTTGGCCCAGCTGTTAAGCGGACATGGATGTTTTGGTCTTACCTGCACAAGATTGGCAGGTCATGGTCTCCGAACTTCGTATTCATGTACTAGTATTTAGTCGCAATCGCCAAAAAGTAAACAAAAAGTCCCATCCTTCGGCGCACAGCAAAAGGTGTTAGGGGTTGTGAAGAATCATTCATTCGAATTTCGGCATTTCCTTAGTCAGTTGATCAATAAGGATAAACGCCGCTGCTTGGAAAGCCTCATTGTTAGATAGCATGATTTATAAGCTGATCACGCAAATGTTCAGTGTTCTGTGTGCTGATAGGGGAAGACGAAGTTGGATGTGGTTGTCCGCAAACTTTTTCTCGTTCGTTCGTTTAATTCGTTTTAATATTTCAGGCGTAGAATACTTATTGACTGCCCGTTTTTTCTATTTAAACAGACTAAAAACGCTACACTATTACCGTAAATGTTAAAGAGTACGAAATTGGAAGACATCATACCAAAAGTGCTGAAATTTTGTTCAACCTCTAGGCCCTGAAATTCCGCTTAGCGAATAAGCTAAACAGGGCTGAACCTAGAGCTCCCTTCTGAATAGATGTTCTAGGTTATGCTATACGCTGCAGGGAATGTGGCTGAGGAGCTTAAAAGAAAGAGACTTGGTAAAGCAACTCAAGCACCTCGTAAATAGTTCAGCATTGGTATATTTAGGGTTCGAGTCCGTGAAGTAACCCTCAAGGACTGGAACCTCACCTAAGCTCATAAGCTCATCGATTGTCAAACTGCAAACGATACTGTATCAACTGGCACTCCTATTTAGAAGTTATTCCGAGTAATATTGGATTAGGTTATACTACTTATATCCCAATGCAACATTGATGCAAGTTACAAGCTTGAGCCGATTTTTTCTTCCTGATGTGGTTAGTCAATTTTGTTGTCAAAATTGACAAAGCCTTAGCTCACAACGTGGGAAAGCAACAAACCTAGGCCTTGTGTTCCAACCAGGCGAAAAGTTTTATCCTTGTTATATTGACATTAAATTCAAATTTACTACAATGAATATCACAAAGAATATCTTAAGAACCTGAAAACATTTCGTGCGTACTTATACCCAAATTATAATCACAAGGACGAAAAGTATGGAAATAAATTGTAAACATTGCTTGACTTTTCGCCATGATTTCAGTAGTGTGAATTTCTGCATATCGTTTCCTCTTCACATGTGATTTTACAATGGAAAAAGTTTTTCATGCATGCTCGAAAGAATGCAATAAATTTTACTTTCAGATGCAGAAGTGTTCCTTATGTTTTTGAGTGTTCTGAGTACTTCTTTGCATGGCGAATGTATGACTGCTGCTGCTGGTTTACAGCAGGATGGCGTACTACCAAACAACTAAACTTGAAGTGGAACTGTCATTTTTTCCAAGTTGTTCGCGTAATTGCCCTGCATCATATGCTGTCGCCTTAACTTGCTTTAATGTAGTACACGCTTTTGTTTTGTCCCATAATACAGGTATCAGGATATATTGTATGTATGCAACTTCTCCAAGCTTGCGGCTGCATGCTTGTTTCCCAGTGCAACGCAACGGGATGCGCTTTGAAATGTTGATATCATTGACTCATGCACATGCTCCCTCTTATCCTTGCTTTATGCTCATATGTGGATGTAGCTTTGACGTTGATGAATATCAGCTTTAAAGGCTATCAGTGCACGAACATAAAGTAGTTTCTGGTTTTAGGATGCATGAAGGAAATCTTACTTCATCCTGCAATCACCGACTTTTGGTATCACGATTTTATCTGGGGATGTTTGTGAATTAATGCGCTGATCCGAGCGATTATTCCATTCACTTCTCTGTGAAATTGCACTCAAAATGGAAAACCCTCAGTCGCAAGGATAGGAAACGGGTTTTAGAGTGTATCAACCCGAAATTCGAAGTGCATTGTATACATTAATAGCTCCTTCACCTGCAGCTGGTTTATTTGTCGGATTAATTTAAATGTTGCCTTTGAAACTGCTTCAGATCAAAGCACGATAAGGATAAAAGAGTTTCGAGTAAGTATGTCAATGTAACTCAGCCATATCTATTATTGTTCACTTAACATTCAACTTTGGTTAAGGCTAATCGATTGTGTGAAAGAGCTATGAAGATTATATCCAAACTTTTTTTTGGAAAACCATTCCTGTCAACTTTCCAAGCTGATAATGTGCACCACAAAAAAATGCATTACATTAATATCCGATAATTGATTAATCTTGTTAATGTGTTAGTATCGAAATAAAGTCAGTTCATGGGTCATTATATTTTGCATAATTTCCATCCCAATTATATTCAGTGCACTCAGAGCCGCTTACGGTTGCCTGGTTTGAGCTTTTGTAATGGTTTTGTAAAAGGAATAAAATTACATATAAATCATCTGAAAGAGAGAACTTCAAAGCGCTTGGGATTAATGTTCCAAGCTACCGAATTCGAGAGAATGTTTTGAGTAATTCCAGTTGCAATCGATTGAAATGATAATCTGCACGTCCTTTATGAAGGATTACAATATTGTAAAGAGGATTTCCTGGAAGGATTTAACTGTATCTACTAATGGTCCATTCAATAATGCTCTCGGTTTCGATATAGCGATTAAATCATAGTTTTGAATGTTGAAAGAGAAATAGGAAAATTATTACTGAATTTAGGTCATTACCTTGTTATAGCTAATACTAACTGAACTCTGAAACACTGTTTTTGTCCTTCTTTCGATTGATTTTTTCCAATAAGGATGGCGAGATTGAATTTGAAAATGACGTACATTGAATTTAATCAAACAATAAATTTTGAAACGTCGGTATTTGGTCCTTTTTAAGGTATAAACTATATACCGCTTCGCACTTTCATCAGCTGTTGGCGATTTTTAAACAATTATGATGCAGCTCGGTTTGATGGGATATGATCCTTTTGGTGTTTTATATGTTGGTTAGCCTGTGGCCCAATAAAGTCCTATATGTAATAATTCGATGGTTATAAAGCAAAAGTTCGTGATCAGCATGTTTCCTCCTTTCAAATAAAATCAATCCCTGATTTGAGAAATCAAAATCGTATCACAGAAACATGATATCATATCATGATTGCGACCTCCGTTCATAGTGACACAAAAGTCACCCACATTTTTTGAAGAAACATGGCTCGATTATGCTTCGGTATCAGAGTCCGCAACAGACAGAGGTTCTTCCGCGATATAATGGAGATTCCTGTCTCACTCGAGCGACTGACTTGTTACAATTATGACAATTTACGAAATTATTCAATGAAAAATCCGCAAAATATAGTACGATAGTTTTTCGACGAAAACGAATGTAAATTTTGAACGTCTGAAGAACTCAATCTCCGAGTTTCAAGTATAAACAATTGGTTTGGCTATATTCCTAACGTCAATGTCATCTTATTCAACACAGACTTAGTTCCAAACGCTAAATAAGCTTGAAAGTCTGTAAAGTGAGAGTTCTTCGCTAAATAAACTTTTAACTGATTGTGCAACCGCCCTCAACCAGGGTCATGTTGGACAATCAGGACATGGGACAAATTACAATTCCAAATACTACAATATTCAAACTTCATTCGTATTTTTCTCAACTTGCAACAGGTCATCACTTCCAAATCAACATTTTCGAATCAAGAAAACAAATTAATTTCCTACGCAAGTCAAAATTTTCATCAACCCCTTCAGCTATCCGTTTCTTTTTAGTTGACAACCGATTCCCGTCAGTGTCATGCCAAGCCAATAAAGTATTGTTTTCCCGAATGATAGGCTTTATTGCGAATCCCCATTATTAAATCGAAGGAAAAAAACAGTCATTTTGCATTAAAGCCAACCAGGATTAATTAGCAAACCACCCCACTACAGTTTATCGACAAAGGTCGAAACAACATGAGCAACAACAGCCAGAAGAGCAGCACAACATCAACTTCAGTCCATGATTTTGTACAATCTGATCCTAAAGGCAAAACTTTTGCATGCTTTTTCCTTCGCCTGCTACTTCTGTCTCCAGCCATTCCAGCAACATGATTATCATCCTTTTTGTTGTAGCGGGTGTTGTTCGAGTTACTGCTGTTGTTGTTTTTGTTGTTGCTTATCGTCTTCATGCTGTCTTCGTTGTTATTGCAATGGTGCTGCTCTTTCTCGTTCTTTCATCATCACCGTGTTTGTCGTTATCCTTCGCATCAATACTTTCGCTTTCTAATTCATATAAACATGACTACGGCGAAGTGGATTCCTAGATTTTCATAATTTAGAAATTCTTGCTCTCGTTTCGATTTCAACCTTGTGGCCCGACTGAAAATCAACTGATTTCCCAAAATATAAGATGCCTTTTGGATCTTTTCCTCGCCTTAATTGTCCTAAATGGTCCTTAATTGTGATACATTTGTGCCTTCTTCTACTCTCATAAACCGTGCAAACTATTGTGAAAAAAGTGTAAAGGCTGATTTTCATTGAAAATTTAGAAAGTTCATTTATGAACCAGAAATATTTCCTTCATAGCTTCAAATGGATGCCCGAAGACTTAAAGGAAGCAAGATAAACCATCAAATCTAAGCGGCTATCGGAAGCCATAATACGAGCATTGTGCATCCCACTTATGTGTCCTGCTAAATGCCTTTAACTTACTTTATAAATAACCGATATGACAACAGTGACAATTCGATTTCCTGAAGAAAACAACTTGAAAGTCCATGGATGCGTTCGATCTGAGGGAAAAGACCACTTTACGATTTCAAGAAGGAAGTGGAAGTTCGTAAAATAGCATTTCTGTTTATAGTAGACTCTGATATGGGGTTTGTAGTTTTGTATTCACTGCCGTAAGGAATAGGGGGGATTGTGACTGTCTTAAATGCAGGCTTTGTAACCATGGTCCTGCAAAAGGATATCAGTTTTGTGGTCAATACACAATCTCTGTATTATTGAATCCAGAGGATTCGATAGAAAGAAATTCAGGATTCCAAAGTAAATACATTTTATTTATGTGCTTTTACTTTTGTACTTATTTCCACGTGTGTAGTTTATATCTGCATGACTTGAGAAAAATAAGATGGTGTCAATATCATTGCTACAAACGCGAAGAAAAGTGAAATAAGAACGGGAAATGTTTCGTGTCGAGCGATTCCTCTTTCTTTTCAATCAGAGAAAGCACGGAAAAGGAATGCCGCTAAAACAAAATAGCTAAATAAAAGCTCGTTTAGAAAATATAACCCTGCCCGGAATTATTCATATCCAACGGCTAGGAAAGAGCCACAAATGTCAATTTTTGCTGACAAGCAGTCGTCGATTGACATAGATTTTTTTGGTCTATTGAGCTACAGCAGCGTATAAGGACACATTCTGTACAAAATGTTCGAAACTGAATTCGCGAGGGAAGGAATTGGCGAGGAGGGAATTGTACTTTAACAGACAGATCCCTTGAAGAAGGGATCAGGCCTGTCAACTTCAAAAAAATTGTCTGCTCGCTGACATAATACAAAGTCAACCTGAGAGTGGAAAAAATACAAAGTGTTTTGATTAAACGTTCGAAGGCTTTGCTGGAAACATCCATGAAGTAATGATCCAGAAACTCCTATAGTAGAAATAACGAAGTAACAAAATCAACTATTTCAAAAGATATTAGACCGACTAAACTAGGTTCTTAATTTTAAACTGGATAATGGTAAACGCTTCACATATTTCTGAATCATGATTTGAAAGCTTAGCATAGGGATAAGTTGACATACAATAATATATGAAAGAGGGTCTTTATGCAATGTTGCAATAATGAATAATTTCACATTGTTCTAATTGTTGAAAGAACTATCGTTACTCTTACGTTCAGCGGAATCCCAAGCCAACTGTGCGCCTGTGTGACCGTCTGGCCAAAAGTTTCAGGATTATCCACATGGAAGAGTTCTGTCACCTTCAATTTGAAACCTAGCGACAGAGAACCTTCCAGTGAAGCTAAATTCATGCTGAATAGATAATGATTATTGCCCAGCAATAATTGGATGAGACATTCTGGATGCACTTTATGCGCTGCATGGGCTCGGACGAATGGAATCATTGCTTATTGAATACTATCCTTCTAGGATGTCAATGTCCTCCCAGAGTTCATAAGGTGAAGTTATAATCCTAATTGCGTCAGACCGAATGGTTATAGACAGTGAAGTAGTAACGTGAGGTATGCGAAATCCTTATAATGTTTATGCTCTTGAATCTGAGGCATTGCCCCCGGGTTAACACAAAAAGGTGTCCTCGTTTCATCGATTGGTTTTTTTTTATTCCGCCGCCGATTTACAACAAAATCAATTAGTAAATTACCCTGACATTCTGTTTTTATGTCCTCGTTGTCACTAGAAACAAACAACGCTTACAAGCGGCAAAAAGTTAATTTAATAGACAACAGCAAAAAAAGCAAAAACAACAAATATAAACTGCATCGAATTAAATAGACTTTGGGGAGGACTCATTCAATAAACACGTGTCATCCCCAGTCGGCAATTAGCGTCATCGACAGCCAAACTTCCCAACCCATGAGTTTGATGATGAATAGCTTGGACAGTGGGGTAGAAATACGTATTCAAGTCGACGGTTGAAACCTCCACACCCGTTTGGTATACATCAGGGCCAACCATTTAGCTGAGTGCGGCCGCTAAATAAAACAAAATTCAACAAAATAAAGGTCCTGAATTGGTACAAAAAAACTTTTGCAATGAATATTTTGTATTTGAACTTTTCCTCTCCTGCTTTCACGTTGTTCATCCATTTTCAATGTGTCCTCGTTCTCATTTTTAGTTTTTATTTCCGTTAACTTTTCGTGAATTTGTTTATGGACAACAACTTCCAACCTCTTCTCTCCACTGTGGCCACCCGCTCTGAAAAACCAAAACCCACCCCCCAAATTCAGATCGCATTCTATCAACTATCGTGAATTCAACTACCCGCTGCAAATAAATGGCCTGAATCGTGTTGCCTGATGTGATGTTCTCGATGCGGTGAAATAAAATGGTTTTGAATCCACGAGCGAAAGGATGAGGAGCGTAGAGCACATGAGAGGTGGAGCGAGAAATAAACGTGGTTTTTCGACGAAACAAGCGGAGGTAGGCCGTAGTGGTGTGGTTTTAATGAGTTCCAGTGAAGAGTCATACGTAGAATTCACAAATTTGCAGAAAAAAGGGCTTTTAGCATTGAAACCACATCGTGTAAGTTACAGATAGAAATATTTATGATACTTTAGCCACAAAAAAAAGTCTAGTCCACTGCTAACTCACACAGCCCAGTCAACAATATTTTTTGATTGATTCTAAGAATAGGATGAAAGCCTGAAGATGACATTAGCTTCGAACGATTGAGATTGTGCAGAGATAGAATGGTTTCAATATTTCGTTGTAAGGCCAACAGTTTCAACAACTTTTGTTTTTATTATTTGCGCAGCACATTGCCATGCAAAGATCCTTATTCTGGATTTATTTGAAAAAATTCCGTGTTGAATGTTTTTCCCAGAATTTGCTGAGTACTATAGATTTATTTCAGCAATTGAATTATATCATTTTTCGTCGAAGTTATTTTTTTGCTGAATGTGGGAACATTTTTGAGGGTACTTATCACTGAGGTATTATCGAAGAAATAAAAATAAAAAAATTATGACTCGGCTCGTAAGATTATTCGAGGTAAGGATTAGAGATAATGACGGCAACGTATACCGGCTTTGGATGTTGAGACCTAAAAGCTCGCCAGAAAAAAAAACATAAATCTAAGATTGTGTACAAAATATATTCAAAAGTTCGGAACGGGACATTGTAAGCTGCTTAGATGCTTAAGAGGATACTTACGCAATGTTTATACCACTCACATAAAGGTCAAGGTATAAGACACATGTATGGCAAGATATTTTTTTATATTGGTGAAGCTGTCCCCAAGACAAGCATATCTATAAGACACACGAATGGATGAACCACAATTATTTGGACACAGAGCACAGTATTTGGTTTGCCAAAAAATTTCTGAAGCCAGAAATTCAAATGCAAATCAGATTCAATTGTGAAGTTCACAAATAAATACAATGTTAATTGTTAGAGAAAGTCGGTTTTAGTAATGTCCTTTGGCACATTCCTGCCGCTACTATAAACTAAATGATATGCACTGAGCTGGTATCTCACCAAGTTGTTCGATAGCGTTTAAAGTTATCTGTCTGACACAAGTCTGTGGCTGCAAGCCTTTTCCATATAGTTTTTTAGGGCTTTTCTTTGCTCCCTATTTTGTTTTAGAGACTGTCAGCTAGAAGCCGCTCGAGAGTTTAAGCGCTTTTCGCATTCATGATGTGACTACAGTCTGGTTTTCCTGCCTTCGTTTGTCTGCTAGACCTACAAATGACATGCAGGCAAGTATAACATGTGAATTAGGCCACCGCTCTAAAGTGACGCGGGTGTGGAAAACCAAGGTATCAGGCAATAATTTAAGAATGTTTTTTTCTTCAAATACCTTAATCTGTTTGAAAACGAAGATGTCAAAATCATGAACAATGAAAGTAAGGCCAAATAACTTTGTGTAAAATATTTTCAACATTTCCTGATACTGCGTCCCTGCTCTTTGGCTCCAGTACACCGAATCATCCAAATGAAAAGGGAACGTCTATATACATAATACTGACAATAAAGCCGAGCAAAATATCAGCTTTGAGATTAAGACTGACAGAGCTACTCAGTTTTTTTAAGCAACTCTTGTACAGAAAACTGTACTAATATTTATAAAATGAGGATAATAAACAAGGCAAAAGTGCAATCTACCCAGTATGTAAAGAGGCAAAGAGGATCAACTTGTTGCCTAATTTTTCCAGAGATACTTTGTTGTTCTGCATGGAGAGTCAATTCTTATCGTCGAGTGGCAATCATCGAGGTTCACATAAAAATTTATATTCATGACATTTTTGGAAAATGTCGATGTAGCTTTAGAGCCAGTACGGCTGGGTATCTGGTCTTCTCAGTAAAATAAACTAATTACGTTGAAACGTAACATCCATGCTTGGAACGTAACATGAATGCTTGGAGCATAACATCCATACGTAGAACATGACATCCATGTGCTTCAACTTTTCGTTGATTTTCTTCTGTGAAAGTATCGCCGAAAGCATCCATCGGTAAGGTCCTGCAGATTTAGTGTTGATTTAAATTCAGAAAACCACACGAAAATCACGAAAATGGACGAACTCAATGAAGTCTTTTTCCTGGAAAACCCGAACAAAGGGACGACATACCAGCACTTCGTTTCACTCTTCACTGCCTTTAGATTTATAAGCATGTCCTGCGGAAAGTCTCGTCGGTTGAAATGAACGAAAATCTTAGAGTAGCATCCGCGCAATTCCTAACGAATACAAAAGAATATTAAGACCCCTTTCCTGATCAGAGGAGCTTTTCCAGAGATTGATTCTATCAGAGAAGTAGGTTGTGTGAGTGTGGATGAGTTAAACTTGTACACCACATAAGAAGATACCCCCGAAGATAGAAAAATAAAAACTAAATATTCGAAAGCTGTAGCTTTCAAAAGCAGAAGATGTTGTCTAATTCTAGCATCACTGAACGAATTCATTGATGCGTCATTCATTCTAAGGAACGGAAATTCGGCATAAAGAGCTTGAAATGAACTCAAAGGATCATTTGAAAGAATTTGCTACGAAGAAAACTTCGTAAAGGCTGGAAGAACTCATTACAGACGGCAAAAACATTTTGAAAACTGCAAACTGAGGGGCACGGCCTGCGGATGCTAGGGTCTGAAAGTGCCTACAATTGTAAATTTATAGATCTAGCCACCGAGTTCTGATTATTATAATTTTTTTGGAGGTAAGTGAGAGTTATTAAGCATTCTGTATATACTTTTAAGTTTATTATAGTTATATAGTTTATAGTTTATACTTATATAGTTTATACTTTTATTATAGTTTATACTTATTATAGTAGAACTAGAAATTTTAAATATTGTCAAAGTCGTAACGAGCACCAGGATGTAAATCAAGATAAAATTACATACTGTGTAGAACAAGCAAAGCGAATCAATATGGTGCCTTCAATGCCCGATTCAATCAAGGAGCATTCAATTGCGATGTAATTATATGGTCGAAATCCAATTCCATCTTAATCTCTATCGAAGCGGCGAAGAGACTGAATAAGGATCCAAATGAATTTCCTTAGGACGTGAAACGGCTGCCGAATTCTTATTTATTTTCTTTATTTCATTCAACGAAATAGTGCAAGGAGTGGCCGGGCTCACAATAAAAATCTACTTTTGGTGCTTAATTCAGACGACTAAAATGTATTTGCATTTGAAATAAAAATATTTTGAATCAGTCTGAAAATAGTTTCTGCGACTTTTTCTGCGAGAATTGATGTGAATAGGACTACCAAAAATTTAAATAGTTTTAAAGATTGCTGCATAGTTAGTTTTTTAAAGATGATACTATCGAAAAAATGGAAAAGTGCTGTCGGGTGTGTGTACGTTTTCCACTTTTAATGCAGATACACAGAACAAAAGCAAATAGAAAAAAATTTAACACAAAACATGGTCTCTTTAAGTTTGATGTTTTAAGCTCCTTAGCAAAAAGCTTAAATAAACAATTAATAAACTTTAATTAAGAACAAACAGTGACCAAGTTTATACAAATTTCGAAAATATTATTTCAATGTTTTTGAGTACCAAAGTTTGTTTACTAATGAACTTTATACTTTAGATTATCTGATCTGGTCTACACGATATCATAATTTTATCATATGGGGTGTTTCATATGTTTCATTTGTGTTTCATTTATCATTTTCGATTTGGCACTTGTAAATACCCACAAATTTGTGATCAGATTTGCAGATGATGAAAATCATCACTCAATCATTATGGAAATGAAAAGTGGATATGAAAATTTAAGATTTAAATCTGTAGCGCTCGGAACTTTCATTTCGTCAAATTTACTTTGATTAACGCTTTAAAATGCTTTTCCTTATGTTTTCCGAGTCTGAGTCCTTTGTGATTCAGAGTAAGAAAAACATAAGAAGAATCAGAGAATCCTTTGACACCTACTGTTGAATGTCTGAATCTTTGTTGAGGTACTCAGGATTTTACTATCATTGGTTTAAAGGAAATGTTACCCTGGACGGATCGATAAAAAAGGACAAGAACTACAAGGCAATCAATTCAGTTTGGAATCAGATAATGTGTTGATTATAAATATTCTGTTAGAAACGAATAGACATTAATTTTGATGAATCGCAATAGGCAAGAATTTTTCATTATTCTTACCTCATTAATTTCCTTTTCCTTTTCGGATTCTCATCATTCAAATGCAAACCTTTTGAAAATTAAAAATCACCCAGGAAAAAAAAATTAAAACAATATGCCGGTGCTTACGATGCCTTTTGTAAAGCATACTTTCTTGTATCAATTGAAAAATACCTCAAACCAAAGAAGCAAAGCTAGCAACGGCAACAATATGAAAGAACATGGAAGAAGAAAAAGCAGGAGAAAGGATCGTTGGAATTTATTATGAAAATCCATACCGGCAAACTGGAATTTTAATAAAGATGTGAAAGAACGAAGAAAAAATAGAGAGATTCTATCATCCGTAAAATAGTTTCACCACCAATGTAACGATGATGATTTCAGCCATGAAAAAAAATACATAAGCCAGGAAAAACAATGTACACAAACCTTTTTGTTATAACCATGCAGATGATCGGGCAAATAGAAATAAAGTAAAAAGTAAGGATGATTAGTGGGTACAGGACCATAATGGGTGGGTAGCTAAAAAGAAAATTATTTCATCGTGAAGAAATTTCCCGTTGTGCTATTTTCTTCCTTTATATAGCTAATTATGTTCGACTCGAGTGAAAATTGTTCGTTGATCTACTGCATTGCAGGACTCGGATGTTCCACCCCCGTGGAAGTACATCAGGCTTTACAGCTGAGAAAAAATTAGGGTTAAGTAAACCGTTTCAGCAGTCATAACTTTTTCATGGTTGATGTATTATGCACATTTTGATTGAAACATAAAATCTATCTTCGCTACAATTAAACTGCATCCTAATGCAATAGAGTCCTCTGGAAAAAGCAAATAGATTCTTCGTTCTACTCCACACCATATGATTATAGTATGGTTTCATTTGGAGCTTGTATTCTTGATTAGATTTACGGATCAGAAGAAATGGACGCGAAAATTTAAGGCTTAGAATAAAGCATTAGAGCTCTAAATTTCCATTTCGTTAATTTCGTTAGACCTCTGGAAGAAGCAAATATTTTGCTTTTTGAAAGGTTAAAAATTTGGAAGTTAATGAAAACCAGAAAAAATGGCCAATTTGATAGAAAATCAGAAACATTTTACCAACAATCGATTATTTACACTATTATTTTCGTTTTAAACAGGACTCATCCTCCCTGTCGACAATTTTTTGTTTTTTATTACAAATCAAGCAATTGTTTTCCTTATTTTAATACCTTGTCCTGCTACTTACTATCCATAAAATTTAAAAGAAAAATTATAATTTAGTAAAATAAAGTCTGCTTCATTAGCATCAATTTATCCAATTCCATCGAAAAATTATCTTCAATGCATAAAATGACGGGATCAAGCTACACTGATTAATTTTTACGATAATTATGACTTAGAACTAAGGAGTAACAAACTTGTATCATGGCTAACAGGTTCAAAAATGGATAGGATCTATCATACATGGTCTGATATGTGTGATTTAGTGTTTCATATCTTTGTCTTATTTAAAATATAAGACGAAGGCCTTGCGACCTTCTGTAGTCAGCCGTACAGAAAGATCGATATTCGCTTCAAAATGTCTATCGCATAGAGTTCAAACCACATATCAACCGCTAAATAGAAATCAGACTGTTTCCAGACTATTCTTTAACTCGCAGACTGTCATTACAATTTTCCCTCAGTAACATAACATATCTGGAGGAATTCACTTGGATCAGCACAATTCATTCGGAAAAACACACTTGCTATCGTCTTAAGTTTAACACAGGCTAGGCGACATAGACGGAATGATGAAAAATCGTAAAGGAGTAGGCTGACAATGTGAAATTGATCCTAATAGTCAATTAACTGAAAATCGAAGCTTTTGTGCAGCTATTGGAAGCTACATTAACGTGTCTAAAGGACGATGGTGAGAAGTAGGGAGGTCGTAGTTCTTGCTTCTCACTATCCGTTCAATACTCAGTGCAATGGAGTAGAAAATGAACAAATTAAACTCAAAAAGGCGAAATCAAATATTCCAGTTTTTTAATTCCCAGTTAACAATAGGATTTGCCTGACAATTATAGTAGTTGAATTGATAGACGCATGGAAAGGATCCCCAAGAAAAAGTAATATCCATAATGATTCGATGCGTGGTTCAAAATATGTCCCTTTCGATTAGAGGCTGCAGTTTCCTCTAAACGAGACAGCAAAAATATAATAAAAACAACTAAATAAATATTAACTGCGTCTAGAGGAGAAATCGTCAGAGTATGGTGGTGATTACGTCAGGATCGAACAACAACCTTCTAAATTCCTGGGAATTATGGGAAAGTTTTGATTTTATGTTATGTCGATATCACTCCTGTCTCCACATATATTCAGAAGCGACCATTTCATATTGCGTTTGGAAAAGACAGTGAATTGGAATTGAGGCAACTTTCAATTTGACTCCCAGAATGCGAAAACTGCAAGCGAACTCGTTTCAAAAGCGCGATAGCCGTAGGTTTTGAATGCAGTTCAGTGAAAATGGGTATAAAACTGAACTGTTGCTTGCAATGGTTTCCTTTGGAGCCTCTTTCCAAACAAACCCATTCTAGGGATCACTTTGATTTTGACTTCGGCTATTAATTTTTTCTTCTATTCTTGTTTCCGCCTGTACCTATGCTTAACAATTTAAAGGAAAACATATTACTAACTTGCCAGAAAACCCCACCTAAACCATATTTGAAAAATTCATCAACGAGAGGAAGAAACATATTAAGATTTTTCAAAATTAAATCAGCGCAATGCTGAGAACTAATAAATAGGAAACGATGCAACTGAAAAGTGGATTATTGTATCAGAAATCTGTTAAATCTCCTGTCACCAAAAACCACACCACCCTTGCGAGGATTCAATTAATTCTTCCTTGATTATTAGGTTGATAGGGTTGATTAAAGCGTGTTTTCTTTTTTAGTCAAGAGAAAAAGTCTCGGTACTAAATATTAAGTTCATACGCTTTAGTTAGTTAGTGTGGCAAATTTGCTGTATTTAAAGGTGTTTGTACATAATGCTCCGATGATGTTGCTCAAAATAGTCATGAAAAACCCTTCAATTGACCCAACCAACATAAAAAACTACCAAATGAGAGTCAAGTGACTCATAAGACAGTGTAAGTACTCCCAATCTAACGGTATTCGAATGAAATAGGTGGAACATTTTTCGAATTGTGGAATTCTCTCTCATTTTCGCGCACTATAAAAATGCCTCCCTCAAAGGCCTTGTGAATAAAGTCAAACCAACTTATGCTTTTTCTATCTCTGTCTGTAACAAGTCACCCGAGAGTGTTAGCGCTATACGTAGCTACATTTTGGTAGTACTTAACAGCTAAATCGAAATTTCGACCAAGCGGAAATTGCTTTGAAGATGGGTTTCTAATTTTCAAAACACATTTTTTTCAATTGACAATTTGATGATTTTTTCACATCGCAGGAATAAAGATATCGTTTTGGAATTTTGCACGCGGACATTTAAGGTAGATAAAAGAAATTTTCAGAATTTTTGAAGCTGTTTTTTTTGATTTTCTTGAATCTTGAAAAAATGCCCAAAATTGATCGCTGACAAGAATATTCGTATTTGGAACGTGAAGTTTCGGGGATTAACGTGGCCGCCTGCCTTGATTGCTTAATCCCACGATCTCCATAGACGGGGTTGAAACGATGTGTCAAACACCGCCCCTAGGATCTGAAACAAGTTTCAGTCCTAGGTCCCAATCGATTTAAGCTACATGGATTCCCGAACACAACTGGTGAGTGCTCTCCACTCTCCACTCCATAGCCTTTGAAACCACAACCACCACGTTTCAGCCAGGATAGGACGTATTAGGAACATCAGAGAAATGAAACAGAAACGGAAATCACTCCTTATTTAAGGGACTTTCGCTCTCGCGAGAGAGAGAGTGGATATTTTTTTGTCGGCCGAACAATAACTCAATGGTGGCCATTTGATAAAAAAATTGGTTTTTGAGGTTAGAAAATCGCCTGGAAATTGAAAGATTTATTTCCGATCAAGATGATCCTAGTTCACGCGACAGCCAACAACAAAATTCAGAATAATCAGCTCAATGTTTTTCAATATTCGCGAACTCAAACAACTTGATTTCGAGAAATTAACGCTTGAATTTCGGTTCTTTTAAGGTTTCATGCAACAGATGTAATGATTCGTAAATAAATGTAAATAAGTATAGTATAGGTAAGAATATAGTAAGTGTATAGTAAGTAAGTAGTAAGTATATAGTAAGTATATATAGTATAGAATAAGTGTAAATCGAAATAGGTGCTTCAAAACAAGTGAAGAGCCGGGAACGATGAACTGCGCTTGCAAGTCTTTAACGTCCTTTACATCGAAAAATATATTCTCGCCGCATTTTGCCTTAAGCGCTTAACCATTAGTTTAAAATTTTTACATCGCTCTGAAACCTTTTGTATCGATTTTTGATTATATCTAGAATCAAAATCAGTTAAAACTTTTTCGATTTTGCGAAAATTTGAAACCTAAAAGCTCCGTCAAAGTCAATCCTTGTTCAAACTGGATCAAAAGCACCGCCACGTTATGTAGAGCGATCTTCAAACCTGGCAAAAGCATTAAGGTAGGCTGTTAAGATCATAGTATCTAAATTTTTGGATACCTATCTAATTTGTTAGTTTTGAGTGCCTGCGCGAGGTTTCTTGTTTTCTTTTCTTGGATTTTTGATTTTGGATTTCATGTGAAAATTAATAAAACCCGGTGGGTTATACGAAAATCGTTAAAAATGAAAATTTAATATTCTTCAAACAGAATGTATTTTTTCTAAATAAGCAAAAATGATAATTAGAAAATTAAACTATGATTCAAATTGTTTCTCCATTGACCACACCCCTGTCAAATATTCCCTCTCGCGGCTATTGGCTTTTTCACAGATTTCGAAAAAAATTGCTTTGAGGCAAATAATCAATCTGAAACGAGGAAATAATTGCAGGTTATGAAGGCCATTTTAGGGCAAAGAAAAATAGGTGCACAAAAAGAGTCTCTGGAAATTTGCGATCAAAGAATCACCCGTGAAAGCCTGAAGAATTCCGCATTACGTTTGAATAGTCTGTTTAGCGCAAATACTTTATATATTTGATCATATGACAATAGAAGGAACAGGAGCCTCTAGTAGCATAAACTCGTCCATTTTTTCGGTAAATAATTCTTTTTCTTAATTCTTTTTCGGTAAAAGGAGGAGGTGCAATCTTGCATAAAAACCCGTTGCCTTGTTTCTAGAAATGTGTCAGACGATTACCAACTGGGCTCTCAAGTAGCAACGAAGGATATATAGTGGGTAATCGAAAAGCGTTATAATACTTGGAGTCTTACACTCAGGGCGTAACATTCTCCACCTGATCGCCATTAAAAAAGTCGAATTTGACCTAGTCTCTGTAGCATCAATATGGTTCTGATCAAATCATCCAGGAATTTAGCTTCGATTTTAGTTTTTACGAATCCAACAGGCAGAATCACTTGACTGAACTCTTTCCTCTTAATTCCTTGAAGAAACATAATAATCACGGTCAAAACAGTCACAGTGGCGCAGGTAAAACATATCTTTTTAAAAAATTATATTAGCTTTCGACTATCCCATAATACTTCATAGTTAAGCGTTATTGGTAAAAGAACATAGGAACTAACCCTAGTATCCCCAACTGTATTGAAAGTCTTTGAGTGACAGGTCCTGAAGCGGGTAATAGGAGCGAAGCTAGATGGGGACTAATGCTGAATTCATTAAAACCATGAACAGTACGAAACTTTTGACGAGCCGGAGATCTCAACGATTATAAGGCTTCCATTAGCAGCATAATGGGCTGGGCATATGGATCGTATGGACGAACAACAAATACCCAAAATGGTATTCTTTGCGAGAACGGAAGGGCGAAGACCAGTCGGGAAACGGAGAAAAAGCTGGTCTAATTCTATTGACGAAGACAGTTCATCGCTGCTCGGACTTCAAAATTGGAGGAAGCGGTCAATGGACCGAGACAGTTACTTTTGCAGGAAGACAGGAGACAGACAGGACAAACAGAAACTTTTTGCAGGAAACGAAGAGCCAAGAGGAGCTAGAGTGCTAAGAATAAGAAGTTAAGAGTTATGTCCTAGAGTCAAACTATATTAGAAAGTTCTTAAAATATACAAAATTGTTTAAGACAGGAACTTTAGCGATTTTGATACTCTTTTGAAAGTACCCCAAAATATTTCCTATCTAGGAATATTTCTTATCGATCTAGGGACTTAGAGTATTTCCTATCTACCTATGGACTTCTTCGAATTCCCTCAAACCAATAGGGTTTTGTTACATGGCAGAGCCAATTTAGTTCAAAGCTATAGGAACTAGGAACTGATTCTTTTTCGATAGCTTCAAACTCTAGTGGTCTCTGGTAGGCCCAATTCTTCAACCACGTGTACTTCAACGCGAAAAATGTTCTACAAAAAGTGAGTATCCTCACCACAACGCAATACAATCTGTGGCGGTTCAAAAGAAAACTTTTTCAAATGCTCACAAATAATGTTTATTTATACGTTTCTGATACGTTAATAATGGTTACATCTTTCTAGTTAGACTTGTAGCTCTGCTTGGACTCAGTTTTATTGTTTTAACATTATTTCGACAATTAAATTCCCTTGAATGATCTTGAGATAATTCAGTCAAACAGTCGTGAATATCAAATTTTTCAAGGCGCATAATTGCTAGGTCAAAGGTCCCGTAAACAGGTCAAAGGTCATGTTAGGTAGATACCTAGGCGTGGTTTGATTCCGATGAAGTATCATTGGACGCATTATATTCCATTCCATTTAAGTTCATTTGGTTATCTGTGTCGTTCACTTCATAATAGATTATTAATTTGAATTTGAACTCTGATTTGGTAAAGTATATGTATGAGTTTCTAAACAGGATAACGCGCATTGTTGTTTTGAAATAAATCTGATCCGCGCTGTGGTAGGTCGCAACCCAATGTGTTCAAGTTCATTTTTAGGGATTATGAGATTTTGACAAGGTTTCACTGAAATTGATGTGCTAATGTGCTTATAGTTCATTCCATTCCGCTTAACTTCAGTCTCAATAAAACTGTTTTGGATTTAGACACAGCTAATTTTTAAATTGTTTCATTGGTAAATCCTAAGACAAATCTTGCTGATGCTAGAAGTGTTTTGAATTTCATGTTTTTTGTATAATTTACTCGAGATAATTTTTTTAATTGATCGAGCGTAATACTGACCAACTTACCATCTCGCATCACGTTTATCGCGGTATGAGATGGCCCCAATTCAAAAGTGAATTGCTGCGTCATGTCCTTTTTGTGATTTATAAGATATCAATTAAAAATTAGTTTTATAACGTTCTCCATCGTTTTGGAATACGGTAATAGTACATGGGCGCGTAAATAATAAATAAGCGATGATCGCAAAATTTAGTTATAAATTCTTTAACCTATTTGTTAATTCCTTCTGACGTTCTTTCCTTATTTTTTGCGGCTTCCAAGTCGTTTCTTGGATTTCCCACAGTGAACAAAATCAAGCATCCTGGTATCTGACACAAAACTTAAGATCGTGTTTTGAGAAACATACATGGAAATGGTAATGAACAAAAATCAGTTGCGATCGAACCAATGTGAAGTAGGAATTCATCAATTTTGGTACTCGTTTTACGAATAAAATTTATTTTATTTTTATTAAAAAATAAGTAATTTTGACTTTGTCTCGGCGACTATTTTCTGAATAGATAAATTTTTTGAAAAGTAATTTTTTTTTTTTTGAAAAAAAGAAGAAAAAAAACAACGTAAATGTTTTAATTGGTCCAATTTCTCAACTATTTTTTTTTTTTGTTTTTTATTTCTTTTCGACCAAATTCGAGGACGTGATTTGCCTTGGCAATGTTGTGTGAAGTGTTATTGACGTACGTACTTTTGATTTGATTTCGAAACCAGCAACGACCATAGATTTTGTCAGTTTGAAGAAAGAATCATTTGTCTGGGTCAGTCCACTATTAAACCTCTCTCAGAAAAGTAGAAACTCCCTTACAGATGCAAAATGTTTGAAATGAAATACGAACTCTACGAAATTCTACGAAAATAATTTTAAAAAGGAAATCCGGAAAGCAACAACTGAAAACACATTATGCCGAGTTTCCGCTGGGATCATCCTGGCTGATTACTTGTTCGTTTCTCGCTCATTTAACTTCGCCAATTAGACGTAATCCTTCTATTTTTCTTCGAGGCGAACGAGTTTTCATGGAACCAACTCACGTATGAATTAACCAACTCACCATGGAACCAACTCACGTAAGGATCCATGCATATAGAATTTCCCAACTGCTCCACCACAATTTTATTACACCAGAGATGAACCAGTATCGTGAAAATCTACATTTTTTTTATAATGATACTCAGAAGAAGGGAAAACATACGGCCAACTCATTAAATTCTTGCCGAACGGGTTGTGAAGAGCTTTCAAAGCTACTTAGGAAATATATTTCCTCAAATAGAGAACATAATTGCACATCCTTACTCAAGCACTTAGAACTGAAGGTATGTTACCCCGTTGCAAAACGAAAAAAAAATTTCAAATTTTTCATTAATGCTTCGAGAACGATAGGATTCAGTATTCTAATATGGCGCTGGAGTAATTTCGGCAATATTTTCATTCGATTTTTCTTTTTGTGTTGAAAAAAAAATGAATTAATTACATCTGAACGATTATTATAGCATCGAGCGAGGAATTCCACGAAACCGTCCGAGAAGGAATTAAACGTGGAAGTGAGTTATGAGTGTAATTTTGCATGGGATTCTTTGCAGAATATTTCATTAACTGGATACACCTTTTCGGTAGATAAATTTATCCTCGAACAATGTCCGATGTGGAGCAGCAGGGAATTACATACGGAAATTTATTTTTCTTCGCAGCATTTAACAAACAAAAATATAAAAGATATAAAAGATCTACTTGGCTATGTTGATTTTGTGTTTGCACAACAAATCTTAAGTATTTCATGCATTTTCTGAGAAAATGGCCATTTTGACGAAGCGCCAGGAGCATTCTTTAGTTTGAAAATTGGAGCGGTGTAGCTTCCATAAATGATATTTGTCTATTTCAACTTCAAAATCAAAAGTCAATCGAATTGTCTCAGTAATGTCCACCATACGGCTCCATCCTAATTACTTGGCGAGGCAGAAACATTTTGAATATTTCGTACGCAATTGTTTGGTGTCTAATAATGACAGCTGCTTCAGTGCAACTTCTAAACTACCAACATTGCGACCGTCATCTATATGCAATGGGTTCTTTAGTTATACTTCCCTAAAAATCTATAATCTTACTTATATTTTTTTTCCGCGAAAGTATAGTTCATAAGATAGTTATAAAGGCCATCTGTAAAAAGACTATCCCAAGCAGACAGACTAGTGGGTATTTTACTGCCTAATTGTACCCATACCATGTGTTAACATGTTGCATTTGTCATAGGATAGTAACGATACAGCATTAACACTTCGAACCAACTCCTGACCTGCCGATACTTATCCGAGAGAACTCGAATTTTGCTTGTATTAGTAAATATTTTCTCATCCTATTCTCTATATTTCGTTTTATCAAAACTACTCCGCTTCCAACGTGCTTCGTTAAAACACAATGGCATACTACTGGAGTATGGGGTGTATGGAGTTAATGGGATTTTCTATAGTTTCTATAGTGTCCAACGTCTTTATATAAGTCCGTATTTCTGATGTACAATGGTGTTCGTAAGATTTTTCTTATCACTCGGTTCTGGAAGGACTGGAGCGCTATTTTGTTCTCTTTGCCGTCTGGTAAAAAGAGTTGTATTATCTATTTGTAGATTAGCACCCTGTTTCTCAAACTGAGTTTTCAAAGTTTAAGGAGTGACCAGAATTTGGATCGCAGGACTATACAGTGTCCTCGTTTGTATGTGCTGCTCTGGATAAGTATGTCTTCAAGAGTAAGTTCAAGGTGTTTTCCTTACTTTTCCATTTTACGGGCTCGTTATCGATTGTGATTGTCTGCGGATTTTGTCGTCTCTCCCGGACAATGAATATTGCTTGTGTCTTTTCGTGGTTACTTTGGTTCTCCTTCTGCGAAAATTTTCGAAGTGTTCGTTTAGCGTTGCAATTTTGAAGTTATGACTTTTGTTTGTCAACCTGCAGTGAAGATAGAGCTGTGATCAGGAAGCAGAGACAGTTTGACTGGTGGGACCAGCTTAGGCAGTGTAAATATTTTAGAGAACCGATGACATGGGTGACCCTTAAGGAACTCAACCTTTAATGAGTCGCAGGGTTCATAGATAATTGTCGGTTTGGCATGAATGAGCTCTTGGAGAACTCCAGCTCTAATGAGTCGTAGGGTTCATAGATGGTTGTCGATTTTAACACAAAATGAAGTCTTTTCTCCAAAAACGAGCCTATGAAACTGCGGTGGCAGTCCCTGCGTTGTGAATATAAGTCCTGCACGCTAGAATTTATTAAAGGCTTTGACTACATCTAACATAACTAGGCCTGTCATTTTTCTGTACTCTAGACCTGTTCTTATGTGCTGGACTACCCTTATGTGCTGGAGTTTCATAGGCTGAATGGCTTTGAAGCCAAATTATTCTTCCGGTATGATGTTGCTATCACGCAACTCCATTTTGAGACGATGCAGAATCACACATTCTGCAATTTCAGTTATCGATAAGAGGAGGCTGATTTGCCCCCAGTTTTGTGGAAAGGATGGATTCCTCTCAGACTTTGGAAAAACAACAATAATCACTGAAGCTGGCTGGCTGGAAGAGTCATAGCGTATACTAGGGTTGAATATGGACATCCGTTCTTTGTGAAGTGTGTTTTTGACGTTGTTGATCCACATACTGAGTCACGATGTCCAGCAGCGTTATTCGAATAATGTTTGTGTCAAAGTTGGAAGATCGGAAAATAAGTCCTTACGAATTGTTAGGCAACCTTACGGAGATACTGCAATGAGTTGTTTCAGTGTTTTCAGTGTGCACAAACTGTTTAAAAAAGGTAAGGAGATCGTTGAAGACGACCATCATACTGGATGGTCATCGACGACTCGAACCAACGATTATGGGGCCAAAGCGAGAGAGCTGCTGAACCTGTTACACTGCTGAAACAAGTGCTAACCCATGGGCGAGACTGAGTGTATTGTGTTTGATCAACCGTCTCGGACAACTTGAAGCTGCATGAAGATGATGTGCCATACCAGGGCGCCCTCGTCCTTAGGTACCATTTGGCCCGATTCAAGGTTACCACATTGACACACCCCATCTATAATCCCAATCTGGCTCCACCTGACTTTTTTATATTCCCACGAATGAAAACCATGAGCTACACTCAATTCAGAACATTCACGCAAAATTGATGAGAGCTTTCAACAGCATCCCCGAAGTTCACTGCCAGAAGGTACTATGGTGCATTTTCAAAGAATATTATGGAATTTTAAACATATCTTGATTAACTTTTTGTTTTAATCCTTATACTTTTGTTGTGGGACCTTTATACACGTGGGTCGTTTAGGCTGAGTAGGCTCTATGAACTCTTCGAATAAGTTGCTTTACTATTCTTTTTGTTGTTGTGCAACTCAGGGCGAATCCAGCTGGTATCTTCCCTTCGCGATCCGCGCAGGGTAGGACTTGGTTGTTCTTGTGACGATTAGCTGCTGCTATGTGTTGCCTATGAAAACAATTAATCGTTCCGTCTGGCTGGTATGGTGTTGTTCTCAATAAGGTGGGGCTAGTTTAGTCCCCTTATCATGCATAACACAAATTGTGCTTCTGATCTAACGTGACTATACACGAGGCTCCAAACATCGAAGTCACAACCGGGATATGGATAACATTAATGTGAATTTTGAATCTAATCAAAAGTGCATGAATGTGCCGTCTGTGGTGCATCTCATCCAATAGCGCTTGCCCTACTTTATTATCATTTTATTTATTATTTTAATCATTTATTTATTTTTTTGTTTGTTTTTATGTCGACTACACAGCGGAAAACGTAACAAGCATTTGCTTGGTAGCATTCGTTACAACATATTTCAACTATCAAAGCCGTCGAACCGCTTCGACACGAATATCAGGATAGTTTTCAAACATGTTTGAGACAATCTGCAAAATTTTCCATTTGGTAGTTTTGCTGATTCCCACCGTAATGGCTGAATGTGCTATCACGATGACAATAGCACAAAGGAAGGATTCAATTTATCCCAATTTCTTGATTCAGTCCAGATTTGTACTTCTTATATATAGGTCCGTCTTTTTTCAGCTGAATATCATTCCTTCGAGTTGCTCAGGTGAGAAAACACTACGATGTTATTTAAATGTCAGCAGAGTATTAACTATAATATTCCTAAATTTCGATGTTCCTGGCTGTGTTGAAACACCATTTCGGATTGGAAGCCCTTCGAATATAGAAAACTATTCTTTACGCAAAATCCAAAAATGTTTCCTTTGTTCCTCTGTCCTTGACACTTGTACAAAGCCAAAGGTCTTACCGAGGTTCCTACTTAACAATTCACTTTTTTAAAGTTTCGATCCATTACATCTACATTGTTATTGATGTTCGTTTAAACTGAAATGATATATTTGAGTTTTTTCGTATTTCTTCTGGATAAAATTGCACTCGGGTTGAGATTTAAACATTCATTCCTCAGTATTATTTTTGATTTTGATAACATTTTGCTCCAGCTACATTGAACTTTTTTCGAATTTTGGTGAAATACACCCCAAAACATTTGAGATTTGAGGAAATTTTTCGCTTTTCAATCGTTGACAATAATCTTTAGTTTAATCACCAGTCCAAATTTTTTGACCATAAATGAGACAGTTTCAAATTAGGAAAGGAAACAAAATTACCCTTCACAACAAAAAACATAGTTTTTCATTTCTTTGCAATCCTGCGTGATGTAATTGGCCAATCAAACAAACGAATGCTCAGCTTGAAGGGGATGTAACGCTTTGAGCTATGAAGCTAGCAACATTTACAAGGCGATTACCACAAAAAAATCCTAAAGCGGTTGGCATATAGTGTGGTCATTTTCATGGTCCGATTTGTAATGTAACAAAAACTAAGAAATAAACACCTCATTTTTATTCTGATCTATCAGTACGAGAATGCAAAATATAGTAGTATACGCTATGGCTCTATACTATTCTTCCGTGTGCACAAAAAAATTTGCTCCAGCTTTTTTTACTTTTTTGAAACTTTGGAGAAGGCCGTTATCACTGACACATGAGGACCGTTTTTTAAAAAAACAATACTCAAAATCTTTTTGGTCATGTAGTGCATGTGCAATGTGATTCGGTACATGTGATTGATTATACAAACTGCTAGCAAATATTGTCAAATACTCCACTGCCGCCAGACGAAAATGATTAAGCGAACCCTTAATTTGAATATTTATTTGAAAAGGATTCAACAAACTTGTCTGCTTGAAAATATATGTTGTCTTTATTAATGTTTTTCATGCAAATTTTTATGAATCCAAATAAATATCAAGCACTACCTTACATGTTCTGCATTCCAAATATGAATATTCTAGTATTGAATGTGAAAACACTGTTGTGGGTAGTGGTTGTGGGTTGTGGGCTAACTTCTTACACAATAGATCACACTAGCAACACGCAAACTCTCAATAATAACACTTTCATTCTGGAAGCCACTAATAAAATCCACCTTAACAACCAGTGTGGAATTTTTCCGCCTTTCATTGGTATCACCCACCATGTAAACGTGGTTATCTCCCTTTTTCTTGCGGACATTTTCGACAAAAGTTAAAGGTGTCCATTTTAACATGTCATGCTTAAAATCGTCGAAACAACGCACCGTCACTAACTATTTATTGAAGAAATGTAAATGTTACTTTATTGCATGCATGGCAAACCTACAATTACAGCCTTGGAAAATCTCATCAATAACCTTCTCCCACATATCCTTAAAGCGACCCAAGTACACATGCCGCATTTAAGGAAATTGTTTTCGTTGAAATGATCATGACCGTGAATAACAGCTTAGGCTGTTATGTGTTATCCAAAAACCCATGAGAGGGGGATTCGAAAGTTTGTCTTTGGCACCTCTGTAAACAGTAATTAAAGAAAATTAATTTGCTATCGATGGACATTGATGAATTAGACTCGCAAACGAAAACGATTGTTTTTTGGTCACCCATCGCCGGACCAAGTTAGGAATTTCTCGTAATTCCTTTGCAAGGCCAGATACTATCCAGCCAACAGTTCAGCCATATCTACCATCTTTTCTATGTTCCGAGTAGGGTCTGCACAACGACGACGATGACGTCTAATTACACTCAATTTTCTGAATCCTCCCTGACAGTATGGATGGCTTTGGCGACGGTGACAAATGACACTCGGAATGAATTTGTCAGGAGAAGGAACGATATTGAGTTCAGCGTATTTCGAATGGTTTCTGTCGAAAACGAGTGGACAGCGCTGGGTATGAACGGAAATCAATCTCGCACTGGCAGTTGCTTGGAAAATCGATTGTTCTTTAAACGTTTCATTTAAAACGCACAAGGATATGTCTCGCTAGACTTGGTATACTGCCAACCGGATGTAAGTTCAATGTCGAAGAATTATTATCAAAAATCAAAGCTTGCGCAAGCGAAATTCCTCGGGTAATCAAGTGTTTACTACTGGAAGAACGCTTCTATGAACTCATTCATACAGCACCACAGTCGAAGATTCCCATTAGATTGTCCCCCATAACCGCCTCCAATTCCCCTCCACATGATCAAGAGTATTTTCCCAGACCATTAACTCTTCAATGACTCCTTCACTCTCGAACTATAAATGAAAATTTAATTGATATTATGTACACCCTAAGGCGATTGGAAACTGCAGCCCTTCCTTGCATTTAATAACCCAATCATTTGATAAAATGCATAAACCAACATAAGGACATGCACGAAATACGCACGAGCTGATTCGAGCAAATGTAACTCCAACAAAGTCCGTATCCCTGGCAAATCGATACGTTCCTGCAGAAAATCGCATGGACTAAATCAGCCCCACCGAATGGTCAATTCGAATTAAACTACTCAACCATCATTGGATATTCTTGTCAATGACGATTTGATATTTCGGATGAAACACCCTGCAGCCAATGCACATTGCAATATCAAAGTGAAATATTCTACTCGGATAACTGATTAGTTTTTGATTTGAATCGATTTTGATGGATGGAGTGAAACGTTAAAGGATGAATGTTGATTATATGCGGACTGATAAGGTCACTCACATTCGCATTTGTTTGAAATGTCGCCTAAGGACTAATGCGGCCATTTAATTAGCCAGTGCCATCGCCAGAGACAGAATACACCTATTTGGATGCTTAGTTTGCCAGATCATATCGGGAACATAATGTTTCGATGCCATTAGCGAATAAATGAATTGATTTGATGTAAATTATTCCTCTTGAGCAGACAAGACACTTAGCACTATCCGATATAGATAGAATAATATACTTCATTACGCGATAAACCTTTCGTCAGAATATAGTAAATGCAGGCTTAGCATTAAATTTTTCAAATCCCAAGCATCCAAATCGAGATTTTACATGAACAATCATCACCGATTGTATAGTGACAATTTGTACAATCGTACATGACAATATTCTACTTGTAACCTGGAGTACAAATGAAGGATGTTTTTTAGAAGCTGTTGAACTTTAAGTTCTCAGTTTTTAATGCTACGTATGGTGTGACAGCTGTCATGCATGAATTTATCATGAAAAGGTTGACACCTGAGCAACGTCTGCAATTTGTGCAGATTTATTTAGAAAAAAACTGTTTTGCTTGAGAAACTTATCGCGCACGCCATCAATTTTATGTTGGCCTTAATTGTAATTGATTGTCCATCAGAACAATTAATTCGATCAACCCTAGATTGTTTCCGGACGAAATGCACACATTTCGGTGTATGAGCCCAAGAAAAAAATACTGCAGATACCGGTTCATTTCAGATTAAATGACTACGTCAATAAACAAATATGCCGCATTGGGAATGATGTGAAATCGCAGGTGGTTGTCCAAACACCGTTACTTTCGAAAAGCTTGACTGTTTCGAAGACAACATGCGCCACGTTATTAGCGAGATACTGCCCAATTATTGGTTAGACTAATCAAAAATGGCGTCTCATGTAGACTCTCTCTGCGCTAATCGTGGCGCTCACCTGCCCACAATAATATTCAAATATAAAAAGTAAAAAATTACCCTTCTAGTAAAACCCATTTTTGGTAAACAAAACAACTTGTGCGTATTTTATTTCATTTCAAAGTTCCATACCTCTGGGAAACACTATTTATTAATTCATCCTCTATCATAAAGTGAACCAACCGGTCATCTAAAGGGTGCTCATTAAGGATCTTTGTTCAGACGCCATGGAGAAGTTCATGTGAGAATCTACGTCTCAAATATTGCCGTATGTTAAATTCTACTCCTTGCATCTGCTGAGAGTATGCAGACGGACTTCGGTTTCTGTAATAAATGTTTTAAATTTCTATATTATGCCTTGCAGTTTTCTTTTTCAAGAAACATCCTGTAATTTTCTATTTCAAAAAGTGTCCCTGCAGTACTAAATTTCTAAAATTTTAGCTTGTTCGAGGTAATGGTTTTTTAAGAGATTGCACAGCAAAATCTCGACGAATTTCGAATTTCTTTTTGCAAACAAATTCGTTTCGAATCACGTGGAAGTACAAACGACGGCAGCGCCAATTGATGTCGCCACTATCGCGTGGTACATTTTCGTAGATGGCTACTGCCGAAATTTCGGTCGAATCGCACTCGAATCTCGATTTGATTTTTGTTTTTGGAAGGGGAACCGCAAAGCAAAAGAGCGCTTGGATGCTGTGCATGGTGACTCTGCTCCTGCGATCGCGACTGAAAAACAATAGTTCAATGGAGTCGCATGTCGATTCTTGACGAGCCACGCCCAAACGCCCCGAAAACGGTTACCACGGAAGATAAGGTGACAAAAATCAATCGTCTTGTATTTGACCTGTATAGACTTGTATAGAGCGCCGATTGATGTAGACCCCTTGAGTCATATCCTACATAGAATTTGACGTATGAGAACGCTATCGGCGTGATGAGTGCCGCGTTTGTGAAGTGTTCCCACAAGCACAATCGTGAGAGCACTTCAAAGCAGTGTTTGATGCTATTTAAGTGAAATCCGAATGAGATTATGCGTCGTTTCGTGACCGTTGACGAAGCATGGGGACGCTGGTAAACACCAGAGACCAAGGAACAGTCAAAACAGTGGACTTCGCCGGGCTAACGTGCTCTTAAGAAGGGGAAGGTCTTCTTTGTTGAAGACCTTCGCCGACAAGACAATGAAGACAATGAATTGCACTTCAAAATAAAAGGCATGTCATTGCACTTCTTTTGGCTAAAAATTGGATCTACGGTCGAACTTTTCTAAAATCTCAACTCACAAAAACTATGTACGTAATGCAACAAGCATGATCGTCAAACAAATATCAAATAAGATTATCAAAGCGGAACTGATGCCAGAAAAGAACACACAGTATTTATCCCTAGAATATTACTGATCTTAACTCAGTTGTCATTTCAATTCAAAAACTGGACATCTTCAAAAAAATTGTCTGTATAATAGTTTTAACAATTGACAAAGCGGAAAAATAAACTGTTAAAACCTGGCGGCATTATATTCGAAGATTTATCCTGCGCCCAACGAGCTTGTTCTCTAGGAAACAATTGGTAAAACCATTCTTCCCTTAGTTACAACTTCAAAACTTTTGTTTATTAACAAGAATTGAAAACAGAATACGTTTTTGTTACCTGCTCTGCATCAGCTTTTTCGAATGTATTAACGTTCGGCGATACATTACTCACGATTACATTTTTTACATTATATTCATTAACGTAGCACTTAGGCATGTTTTACTTCTCAATACACATATCCTGATGCACAACTTCTAAACATACGTTTCCTGCAAAAACACATTTCATGCCATATTTCAGATACTATGAGTTTAATAAATTAAACGGACTAAAATCCAAGTAGATTCCAGACATCATATCAGATGTGTTTCCCTTTTACAAGCAAATTATTTATATTACGAATTTCTCAAATCTGACAAGCAAACCTCCAATGCAACTCAACCATTTTTGTAATAATATTCGCCAAAACAATGTCACAGATCTCTCATAAAAATTTTCTATCTGACATCCCTTCTTTCATTATTAAGACCCTTGTTCATTCTCTTGTTGCTACATTTATTCTACAGAACAATATTTCGGTTGACTTATATCCATTTCGTTGTCAACTGTCATTATGGTAAAATGTTAAAAAAGAATTTAATAGAAGGAACATGCTATCACTCCAATTCCTACGCCTTAGAAAATATGTTTATTGTCAGAACAGTATTGTGTCATGCTTTAAGTATATTCTCTCTCATGCGCCTACTTGCCATCACTCTCTTTCTCTCTATTGTTTATATGCATCGTATTATTCATATTTCCTTCTCGCATATCCACTATCTTTTCACAGAATATTTTGCCGGGTTTGTTCTTAACAAGACAGAAGGTTATGAAGGTTCATATGAAATGAATTTTCATTGTCGCTTATCCGAGCCTTTCTCTTGCGCTCCTACATTTTCTCTTTGAGCTGTCTATCATAGCTGTCATTTTATAAGTCCTACATAGGCAGCTGTTATTGAATAGGTTTGTACACTTTGTTTGTAAAAATCAGTTTCTTTGAGCTGATCAATTGGAAAGCTTCTCTAGTATAATGCATTTCCTTTAACTTGCCATAGTGTCCTTGCTGTGAAGGTGAAGCTACTTACCCCCCATGTTTTTCCTAAATAAAAACAAAGCACTATTTTGAAATCAGATGTTGTTTTCTTTGTCATGTGAAAGGCCGAATTGTTTTCACGACGAAAATAACGCAAATCTTAAAAAGAAGTCACAAAATTCTCGGAAACTAGGATTCAAAGATTCAAAGTGAAAAGTCACCCTTTAATACATGACATTGCTACCGAGCGCACGAAAAGGATTCGAAGCAATAATGTTGCTCATATTGAATGCGTCAAAATGTTATAATGAAACACTTCAAATTCAACATTGTTCAAGCAGTTGGGAAATTCATGTAAGTCCTTTTAAATACAATTGTGTTTTCAGTGCTTCACCAGTATAGTACCTTTAGGAATTCAAAAGTAATTCATTTTGCTAGTTTTTGTTTTGCGTTTGAATCAACTCAAACTTGTCAGCATAGAAACATGGGAATTCAAAAATTCGTTTGAGCTTCAGCAAAACTGTTGTCCGTATCCTTGAACCTATTAACCCGTACAAGAACAAGGCTTACAGCTGACGAAAATCATGATTTTGATTTTATTTACCCGTGCAACCAACCAACAAGTATGCAAATTAGAAAAGCAAACAGATTAAGAGAAAGGGAAGGCCAAGCGATCATGGCGTGTGGCCACAGGATTCAATATCCTCATCTGAATGATGAGTTCGGCTGCTTGCTATTCCGGTAGAATAAGCTTGTGTCGGAGTTCTTTTCATGAACTTTTCTTCAAAGTAGTGACGCAGAGAGGAAGCATGAGTCTCGAATGGTCATTGAAATATTTTTCGGTCTATTTGCATAAGGATTTAGGCCGCCTGGAAAATAACAACGAAGAGGAAATCAGAACAAACAAGGCGCAATTTAAATGGTTTAGCGTAGAACTACACCATCTGACCTTGTCTTTAATGAGCTCATTCAAATTTAAATTTCCAAGCTCATTTTATTTTATTCTTAAAGAAACATCAATTTTGTTTCAATTCCATTTTCTCCTCGAAAGCCACATCCCCCTCCCCCTCCTCTCACGCCCGTCATCAAAATACATTTTGTGTTCGTCTTCTCTGCAAAAGCAAGCTTGACTGATTTACATAGAAGCTTATTTCTGCCACTAACTTGCATAAAATTTAATTTAAAATTCAGAATTCCAGGCTCAAATATATTATTCTTTAGCTTTCTATTGTTATGTATGTGATTGTGTACGTTTATTTTTCTAGTGTAGTCCTTTAGTCGCTCCTCATTTTTATTGCTCGAGGACTTCGTTTCATATTCTGATTATGAGAAGTATATTTATTCTTTGTTTCACCGCGCATTACGTTGATACTATCTTAAAGTTTGTCCTTGGAAAAGAAGAGTGTAAAGTAGAAAAAAACGACTGGGAATGTAAGGAATGTTGTTCGCAAATAATGCTGTGCAGTGTTTTATGGAAAACAGTTCGTCATATATGAAATAAATGTGTTTTGTTTATGGGCGTGAAGACTGTGTAATATCCGGGAAGCCAGGATTTGAAAACTCAATAAAACAAAGCTCAACAACAAACTCCTGAAAAATATTGTGATTCCTGAGGACTGTAATAATCAGAAAAACAGCTTCATTGAAAGGTGACGTTCAAGTCCGAAATTATTTAGGTAGGGGACTTGCAGTCAGGGGTGTTGAGGTCACATATTTGGATTAAGTTTAGGTAGGTGATAGAACCCTCCTTCAGTAAGAATTCGTCGGAAACATTTCGTCAAACTGTCAAATTTCTGAGAACGTAATTTTCGGTGCTTGGAAATATCTTCCAACGAATCTAAAGCAGGATCAAGTAGTAACGGCCATTTGTCTTCTTTACTACAGCGCGTAATTTCGTTATTTCTTAGCAAATAATCCAATTTTTTTAGGATTCTGTGAAAAAGGTGTCAGTGATTATATGGACCCAGTGATATTCAATGAATACTGAGCCCAAAAATTTTTACATGTCTTTTTTGTAAGTGGTCAATTTTCACATATGGTACACTTCTGAATATACATGCAAACAAAAAAATAACACAACATATCCAAATCGTGTTTTTTCATTTTGATTTTATTTGACATAAACTGTCAAATAAAAAGCATAAAAGATATTACATAAGACAATGAAAAAACCTTCGATACATTTTGGCACCGTAGGCGACTGCACTCGATTTTCCACCGTATTGAATTAATGTGATTAAGCCTATTTAAACAATAGCACAGCCCGCGTCAAAATAAGAAAGTTTGAATCTAGTCATGAGATCCTAACAACTGCATCAAGGATCTCGTGTCACATTATTTAATACTTCCACTTCAGAAATGTCAGTACTAAGCAACTTGCTTTCATAGGCCGTTGTCAGAATTGACAGAAGTTTCTCGGATTCTTTAAAGGATGCTTGAGAAAGTATTTCAGGTTTTTCACTGATGGCGAACTAGAACTAACATTGAAGAAATCAAAGCTCCGATGTGGTTTCTGTCAGATATTTTGACTTTTTTGGCAAAGAAATTCAATGGTGTGGTAGCATCACATTTTCTCCTGGAAAGAAAATTATTAATGCTACGTATGATATGACAGCTGTCCTGCATTTTATAGTTAGTTTCATTCGAATTTTATCATGAACAATTTAACTTCTGCAAATTATGCAAATTTATTTCGAACATAAAACGGTTATTTTCGAAAAACTCATCGCGCACTCCATTGACTTTAAGACCGATATAATCGTCTTTCAAAAAAATTAATTCAATTAACCATGGATAGTTTCCGCACCACATATGCTCTCACTGATAATACGTATTCATCCAGACATCGCGCCATAGCAGCTATAGAGGGTAAATCGATGAAAATCCAAGTGAGTCCATTCTACCTCGTGTTCAATAATCAATCCTGTGAAACCTTAAATCAAATTTTGTAAGAGTTAATGGAGGGTCCTTGATTTGCGGGCTTGCGAAACCAAACTCAAGTACGAACTGAAGCCGCTGGGCAGTAGATTCGATAGAATTTACTGCAGATCCTGAATTTCCTAAGAAAATTTTGTTTAGAGATGAGGCTCATTTCTGGTTAAATGAGGCTACGTCAATGAATAAAACTGTCCATTTCTTGCGAGGATATAGTTTGGACTAGTTTGAACTTCCTCCGCATTAGTCTTGGCACTCACATGACCGAACTCAAATTCAGATGAAAATGGCAGGGAATTAATTTTTCAATAAAGCCAATTTCCTGACAATTAAAGCAATTTATCTGTAATTTCATTCATTTCAAACTTTTACATCCCTACAAAAACAGTAATTCATTTTGGCGTAGATCAAATTATCATCTAGTTATTGCATGATATTCCTAGTAAACAGAATAAACCGACAATTAATTGTTACTTTTACTTCTGATTGTAGTGAGTAGAATGGAAGTGGAAGTAGTGAGTAAGCTCTTTGCGAACAGATGTACTCTTTTCAAGTTCTGTGTTGAAAATTTCTGATGATTTTTCACAGTAACCACTTTTAGTGAAATCGATAGATGGCGCAGTTTGTAACCGATGACAGTAGATCAAGTATTAACAGGCAGCACGTTAATCGTTTAATACAATACGAAATAAAAGGTAACAAGAATTCTAGGATTAGTGAAGGGGAAAGTAGAAAATTAAGAAGATTTCAGATCTGCAAATAAAAAAGACCTGATAGCAAATTTGAGCAGAAAGAACTGACAAACTTCTTAGAGGAATGCTTGAATAAACCGGAAACGCCTTTCAGTGTTAAAAATATCTATTTGACTTAGTCGCGCATAAAATAGCGTTCTTTGCCGACTACACGAATGAAGACAAAGATTGATTAAAATTTCAGTAAATCTATTCTGTTGAATGAAAAGAAATACGGCTGGAAATTATATGATTCAATACACGCAACTTTTTTTTAGCTGTTTTTCACTACATATCAATGGTTATTTGTCAAATTCTACAAAGTATTCCAGGTGACTTCTTAGGGAGATTCATTTTTTTTCGATTTCAAAGACCGATAAAAAAGTTGAATATAGATTGTCCTTCATTTATGAATTCTTTTTTAACAACATACAGATTCCAATACCTATTTCATAATGTGAACAATGTACTGGATTCGGAAAGACACGAAAAATTCCTCGTAAAAAAGATTCTGGTCCATGTTAGCAAGTATTTCAGGGACAGGTCATGAGCAAATATCTTGAAACCTTGATCTCATTGAAATGTAGAAGTGAAAAGCAGCACTGCTGAAACAATGGCCTCTGTAGCGGAAAAAAATCAAACCAATTGTTAATAATATTACTGGTTCAAACACGAAATGCTTGAGAAATTACTCAAAAAACTCTGAAACCATCAAACAATTCCCAGGTCTTCGGGAGCATTATACGCCTAATTATTGTCAGGTATTAAAACACCCTTTTTATTCGTAATATAATTACTTTTATTTCTTAAAAACGATGTTTATAAACTGCGGGCTATCTATCTAACTACCCAACTCTTATACTTTTGGCTCTTTATATAGTCTTGCGATCAGAAAAACTGCTGTTAATTATTAATTGGTTCGAACGAAATCAACTTATAATATAAAATCCATCAAGTGTCGCCAGTAAACAATCGTCAAAAGAGAAACGAGATCGATTCGAAATTGTTCAATTATTATTAAAAGGTTCAATGCTTTCTGCTAATGGATAAATCAATCCTAGCCAAATTAGTTTACTCTACAAATCACAACTCCTATCATTTATATCAAGTGAGGAACACCAATAATGCATTAGTTGAGAATGAATCAATCTCAAGTAGATTGATTCATTCTTTCGATCATGTCTCTCACCATTGGTGTCAAGCGGTGTACATTACTGGAAGTTTTTGTATGTTTATTTAAGGGTCCATCATCACATTTACTAATTGGCATGATATCAGGCCTTGATATAACTGCCTCATTATCATAGAGCATCGTCTTACATCTACACGATCGCGATTGATTACCTTGAACTGAATTCGTCTACTTCTCCCCAAGCAATATAAGAGTTGAGATGTGGATTCAACTTTATATGAGAGCTGAAACCGTATGGGATAAAGAGAGGTCAACCAACAGTTCGAGAATCGCTTAGGAACAAGTTTCTCAGTATAAAGATTTCGTAGAATGTCGTGCATACATAAAGTCTCAAAAAACGCATCTATACGTCTTTTTTTTTTTATTTGAATCAGCTGTCAAATAATACAGTCCTAGATGAAAATATTTGATTGTTTCAATGGCTTACTATTTAATCCTTCCCAGTCCACATATTATGACATACTTAAATGCAAAATCAACGAAACCAAAACATTTAGCATTTGGATGTAAATTACGTGAAGGACTTGGCTTTTGGAAAAGATTTTCCGTGATATTGCATTTCTTGTTTTAATTCCGTCTACTAACACGTTTTACCTGTGTGCCATTTTTCAGGATGGCGCTTCGCTCTTAGTTTTTCGGTCTTGGATGATCTTATTCATAAGTCCTAGGTTTATATCAGTATGTAGGAGTCATTTTGTACAGGCAGGAAAAACTTTATTTTTGCATATTTCGGAGGAGTTTATTATTTGGCTCCATGCTTTTTGTCTGCTGTTTTCATGAGAGATTGTTTTGATTTTTAAATAAGTCCTTTCAGTGGCTCGAAGATCAATTTCAATGAAGCGTTACTGGCATGCAGAGATGTATTTAAATACATTATATTTCCCAGCTGATCCTCTGCGTTTACACTGGAAACTTTTCTTTTCAGTTCAATATACTTTGAATATTTTTTTAAAATGTTGACCTGAATCGTATTCCTATCGTTTTCAATGTGTGCTCTTTTTAATTAGGAAAATTTCTAATCTTCGTCTTATAAATACATTTAATGATTGATTATTCTGAAAGTCCTTAATTTTTATTGTGTGCCTTCTCAATTGTTTTGATCACACAGAATTCAAATATACAGAAAGCACGACTCCATTTCTAGGTGGCAATTCAGCATGGTTATTGATTTCTTCTTCTTAAAAATATACTTGTTAATGAAAATCATTAAGCAAGTGTGAGTCCAATCGTAAAACCATCGTAAGAGCTACTAAGTTCGTGCCTTGCGCCTTGCCTTCTTGAACGATATTTTCGGGCACTTTTCCTTTCTTCAACAATCCTTCAACGTTCGAAAAGTCACTGCCGTTTACCCTCGGTTGATAGTAAGAAATATTGAATGCGAATGTTAATTTAAGCAGAACATGCTTTAAACATTCACGAACGTTTCTCGTGTATCGCCTTTACATTTTCAGCAAGAAACTTTTCCGGAAGAGGAAATAATAATTATCCACTTGAGATTATTTGACGTCGAGGGTAAAGTGCAAAAGAAATATTTTATGTCGAGTGCTAATAACGTTGTGCTGCTTCAGTCAAATATCAAATACCTGTACTTGTGATTGTACTAAGCATTTAATTCTCGGCATCAGTAAGCCAGAAAAGCATCCCATACGTTCTATTCGTTTAATATACAAAAGCCTGTATCTACTCGGCTTACTTGCAAAAAGCCATCTCACTCAAATCGCTGCACACACATTTAATAGCTGCTCATTTAAAATTCCTTCTTTTATGGAAATTTTAGCAGGAAGAAAAACTCTGGTGTACGATTGAACCAAAAGAAAATCACCAAATCCAAAGTTATCCATAGAACAACGAGCATATTCTGCATATTAAAACTGTATACCGACCATGTCACTCAACGAGTAAAAAACGATGAACGTTTGACTTGTATATATTCGAATGAACCCGCTACGTACTCTATCTATAAAACGTCCGACTTTATATCCTGTATGCTTGTCATTGTAACCGTCCCGCATAAAGTTAACAGCGATGGTCTCTGCACGGGAACAGCAATGATAGCATTCGCGTCCAGAGATCAGTATTATTGGACACACTATCCACTACCTATACTGAGCTCCACAACCGCATAAGCTGTTCTTCGGGAAGAGGAAAATCTCCAAGTAAAATGACCTGTCTGTTTTCTATCCCGAGTTCACGTCCCGTCTCCAGTTTTATGTCCTTGCCCGTTCGTGTCCAACTCGAGTCCCTTTAAGTCATAATGAATAAACATGAAGTGAGGTTGGTTCATCCATCCTGAAAGTGCTTTCCCATTACGACAATTTCATCCTTTTTAGAAAATCGATTTTCATTCTGCAAGTCGTCGTTTTTATCATCGTCATCATCCTCCGCTTGAACTACATTTTTTTTCGAATATCTTCTTTTTCTCTTGTGTCCTGGCTGATTCCATCATCAGTTCGAGAAAAAGGATCTAGTGAAGTTATTAATGCCATCGTGGCTTGAATGTTTGTTTGTTCTTGTGGTTTCTCATATTTTGATAAAGAGATACAGACAGGCCAATGGTAATGGACGTGATGCACACAAAAGACTAAAAGGCTTCATGAACAAAAGCTAGAACATGTTCGATTGGATTAACCGTAAACATATCAGGAGCATATAAGACGGTCTTTATTGCATTATTTTCGCTTAAGTATCGCAAGCTCACGCAAGAGCAAGTTTCATGACCCGATTCATGCAACGAACCATGACACAAGGTCACCCTGACGGCAACTGAATCTTAGGTTGATGATGATACCAAAACACTGTAAAGTCCTTCACTCAAATGAAGAAATGAAGCTCAACAGTAGGTCCGACACTTTCCATATCATATATCTGCATGTTATTTCCATTAATTAGAGTTCGATGGATATATCCGTTTGAATGATTTCTATTGAATGTGGAAGATCACATGTGGAAGCTTAATTGAAGCGAACATCGCATTTGCTATATGATAGAATTTCAAGAAATTATCAAGGAATCATAGAATACATAATTTCCTTTTCTTGATGGTTTTGTCTGTGTTATGGTCAATTAGGTTTCAGACAGGATAAGATTGTTATGACACTCCATTACAGGCGACGTAAATGCATGATGTTATTTAATGGCTGAAGTACATAGCAGGCATGGAAATAGAAGCCTAGTTTGGTTTCTACAGGTCAACAGGATGGAACATCAGTAATCCCTGCCAAGGGAACTAAGGCTCAATACTAATTAAAGATCAACACAGCAGATAAAAACAAAAAAGCTATTAAACAGACTATCTTACTAAAATATCGACAAGATTATGCTACGAAAATTGTAGGGAGCTATCCTCTTACCAAGTGTATGCATTAGTTTTTTTCCGGTTTTGCTAGGAAACACTAGAATTATACTAAATGACACACGTCATTTCGATCATCTGACATTTAGATTTACTGCGACTAGCATGTTTGTTTTATCGTGTTGATCAATCATATCGAATTTTGCTGGTGAAAACATATAGTGGACACGTTTCATCAATTAGGACATGTGAAACATGGTTTCGAGAATTCAAAAATGGGAATTTCAATGTGAAAGACAGTAGACGCACTGTTAGACCACAATAATGCAAAGAGGAGGAATGGCAGGAGTTATTGGATGGTGACCCAACTCAAACTCAATTAATTAGCAATTGGTAGAAGCATTAAATGTGTCAAAGGAAACGATCAGCTGGCATTTAGGGGCAAAAGGTAAGATCAATAAACTCCCAGCAACGGGTAAGACCAATAAACTCCAATGGGTATTAAGTTTTTGAGGTTTAATGAGGTTATGATGTTTTTTGAAGTTTATTTGAATGAACGTCAAATGGAAAATCGTAAGGTCACTTGAGAGATGCTCCTTTGGCGCCACGAAAGGAAATCATGTTTGCATCGAATTGTGACGTGTGACGAAAAATTACTTTATATTGCAAGCCCGAAGCGAAAATCGTTACTTACACCTGGCAAACTGATCCTTCAACACTATTGTCAAATCGCTTCGGCAAGAAGAACATACTCGGTGTCTGGTAGGATCAGGGTAGTATTGTGCATTATGAACTCTTGAAGCCCTACGGAACAGTTAATACACAACGCTATCGTCACCAAATTATAAAATTAAATCGGGCATTAATCGGAAAACCCACAGTTAAATCGCTTGGATGGAACATCCTTCTGCTCCGGCTGTACTCCCCAAACTTGGCGCCATATGATTATCACCTTTTTGCATCAATGGGATACGCGCTCGCAGAGCAGCACTTCAGCAATTTCGTGGAAGTTGAAAAGACTCGTTTGTAATTGGGTTTCGCCGTATTTTATGTTCATTCCTGCACATAGTTTTAAGTTTTATGTCCGAACATCATCTAGAATTTGTCAATAATCCACGTTTGCCATGCGTCGCATTCGCAGAACATCAGTTAAAAGAATACCTTCGGACTCCCAAGACAATGTACCCTTGATTTTCCAGACACCTAAGTTTTCCCTTTGTCCGTTTACTACTCTGATGGTTTGCCCAACTCCATACAGGAGTTTTTGGTTTTGAGATGTTGCTTCGCCAAAATCTGGTGGCCAATGGCCTCGTAGAGTATCCCAGATACTCTTCGAACCCATTGGTATCTGAGTACTTAGGATTCTCTGGAAGGCTCTACTCTTCAATTTTTGTCTTTATTGAGGACAATGATAACATCATTCAGGAATATATTGATAGTTCTCTAGGAAGCACTTTTTTTCTAGAGAGTTAACCTTTCTCGGTGATTCCAAAGACATATGTTAGTTTCCACATGCACCTTTGTGTGCGGAGCCTTAAATGAAAGTACTTGTATTACTGGATATAAAACCAATTTATGTTTACGCTGTCATTCACAAATAAAGGAATAAAATATGCATATGAATTATATAAAAATCAATCCATGAATCCTCAACCTTAAAGCTTTCATAAAAGTGTTGCCAAATTCGTGGCATTATTCATTCTTTCCTTTAGGGGTTAGAAGTTTTATTAGAAGGTATGTCATCCAATATTTAATGGTAGCTGACACTATTGACAAACAGGAGCGTGTGATTAACCTTAACAAACACTGGGATGGCTACGGCTGAAGCCAAGCTTTCTGCCAATACTTAATTAAAACAAGGACCAAAGTACTCCCAGGAAAAACATTGATGGAGCGACTATCCTAGCTACATTTTCAGCAGACTATAGCCTGATAAACAAACCAAATAAATCACAAATAAAAACCAAATAAAACGACGATCATTTAAGAGCGTGTGAAAAATAAAAAGTAATTCTTCTAGATTAGCACAACCTGGCTGACAGTTCAAATTGTTGGGGGGGAATAATTGAACATGATTTCAAGATCTAACACAATCATTTTTATCGTGGTCAGCTTTCACCAACATCAATGAAGGGTCATTAAAGAAAGGGGGTTTCTTGTTATGTGTTATTGCATTAAACTCTCAAAAAAAACTTATCTAAAGATCCGCCTGTTCCCTTGCAAATAATCATCGCAGAACTCAAGGTATTTTATGCTTGTTACTGAAAGAATTTGACACTCACTTAAGGATGTAACTCACAGGGTTCGGGGTAACGAGAGCAATTTACCGAAACGACGCTTTAGTGGCTGATGCACTTATTCATTTTACAAAATTAAGTGTAACCCTTAAAATATTGCTTATCCTTTAAGTCACAGTCCGGACGCATCCTTCCTTCAACGTAAGTTCTTCAAAAGTACGTTTTTCCAAAAGCCTGCATTTAATGTTACGGCCTTAACTATTATTATTATTATTTGTACTGGGGTCCACTTGCTGGAAAATAACATAGGCCAGAATCGGCCCTTAGCTCCCCATGTGTAGTACTATTGTTTACAGATGGTTCATCTTGTCGTCCTACAGAAGCCAAGGAGTTCCCCCAGTTCTGTGGTCGACAAGTGTTCCAATTCTGTTGCGCCAGTGCACCTCAGCCAAATAAGGCGTTTGTTGGCCAGACTCGGACAATCTAGGAGGAGTTGTTCTGTACTTTCTTCCTCCTCGCCGCAAGCTCGGCAGGTGTTATCCGTTTGGAATCCTATTCGTTTGGCGTAATGACCTAGAAGATTATGGCCCATTAATACTGCCACCACTGTTCTAACGCCATTTCTGATTTCCCCTAGGAGTTGTTTTGTCCTCATTTTATTAGGATGAGGCGAAAGAGCTCGGCTCATCCTGCAGTCGTTCCTGTCATTCGAAGCCGTGTTTCGGCCTCAAAATTATACCCATGAATACTTGATTAAGTGAGTGAATTTTTGCAGGCCGCTTATTTAGGTACAGCCTTGGGTCCTGATCGCCTTCAGCCTCATGTGTAAACTCCGTTTCAAGTAATTTCTAGCTAAGCGCCCCACTAGTATTACATCCTTTCCAAAGACAATTTTGACATACTCGTACTAATCCGTGAATACATACAGCTCTAGTACTTCGAAGAAACTCCCAATTTAAAGTTAGTAGACCAAAGTGACATCAACATTTCAGCGTTAAACTTTGGCGTATTATCGCAACACAGATACAAATCTATTTGTACTTTTTCTATCTCTCTCTGAAATAAGCTGCCGGAGAGTGTTTGCGCTATATGTAGCTACGCTATGCTTTGACGTGGGCAAAATCGTAAGGAAACTGTCGGCTATACTCATCATTTCGTCAAAACTTAAGTGCTCTTTTACAATTAAAATGCCGATTATTATAGTGACAAAATTCCATTTGTGGTGTTTAATTCTTGTGAAAAGCATAAAAATGCAAAGAAATAGGAATGTACAAAGTGAGATACCGGACAAAACCCTCGCTCTCATATTTCGCAAGAACCGTAAAATTATTTGAAAAAAATTTCGGATGGTCGATCCTGCTACATAACCATATCCTGCTCCGTCCGATGGAGAACACCTTATTTGGAAAGACCTACAAATGGAAAAACCGAAATTGGGAAAGATTTATTTTCGGGTCCAAAAAAAGAGCGATTATTTTGGAAGGGAGTCCATGGGTTGTCCGAAAGATGGGCAAAATTTGTAACATCCAAAGGATAATACATTAAATGTAGCGAATAATTGAACTTTGTACTTTTCAATAAAAATTTTCCGCAAAAATCGTTGAAAGGTTACTTGTTCACCTTGCGAAAATTGCAATGTTGTGGTACTCCCGATTCTTGAAAATAAAAGGCAAGGATGCCCGGTGGGTAAAGCGAAAAAACAGTTTCTGGATATTATCAGTGCATGCCCGGTTGAAACCACAAACAAATAAAACAAGTCGGAAGGATCAGGATTGGGTTTGGACTGTGGAGCCAACATTGGTAATAATGGGGAGACAATTATTTTTTCTAAGGCCGTTGACTTTTGAATCGAATGAATTGATTAGTTCGCCAAAAATAAATATGGTAGTCTTATCCTAATGAAAATAGTCCTTGAATTGCAAAATATTGTAGGGTTGGATTTAATTGTTTTTGCCTCGATGTCGTAAAAAGCAAGAATTAGAATTAGAGGGAAGATACTTGAGAAATTGTTGTACGGGCAGTTAAATGGATCAAATCACTCTATCAATCGCAGAGCAGCACAAGATAATTGCAGGATTGGTTCCAGGGTGTGAGAAACATTCAACAGAGCTGTCTTTAATAATCTATAGTTGGACAATTATCGCGAAGTTAGTTACTTGATTTAATATATCTTAAACAAATAGTTTCTCTGTGTTTTTTTTTAAATGTAGGAATCCCAGAAGTATAATCGATATGAGCCGAATAAGTTTCGTAACGAGAGGCAAGTACTATTTTCAGTTGATAGTTCTAACTTTCCACGTTAAGGACCTTATATTTTCGCTGTCTCAATTGTCACAAATAAATAAAGATAAGCTAATAAATTAAATAAATTAAAAATTCTTTTTCAAATGAATTCCTATAAGTTGAAACCCCGTTCAGTTGCTATAGACAAGCAAGATTAGTTCACGTTATTTCAACTAAATGTTCATGTTTAACATTGCAACTGATATTGAACATTCTCGAAAAATTCCGACTCGAACGAAAATCGGTGAATTCAATTTGCTGCAAAAAAAATTCAGGAAGAAAAATTGAACACCTTGTCAATGTATAGTAATTCCACATCCTGGTTCAATGATGTTAACCGAAATACCCCTAAGGACATTATTTGTCAGCAACCAACTTGAATCCAATATACGTATTTCAATCCTAGTAAGGCAAAAGAGGGTAAGCGAAAAAAGTAAAACAAGTGACGACTATTTCAATAGCGTATCCATCTCGCCCCATTTCAATTTCTACATTTGAACATGTCGACAAGTCGGACAATTCTATATGTTCGCCGCTGCAGTAAAAGAAGTAACACTGACGGAAATGGTGAATCCCATGTTAACCGCCAAAAACAAGCCGACAGAAGAGATTGGTTCTCCCCGGAGACATATTTCCTATAAGACCTATGTCAGGACTTGGGATACCTTTAATTGAAATTGACTTCCAGTGAATTATTGCTGACACTGTTTGATGGCACGCTAAAGTACTTTTGACTTTCGTTTCGGCAAACAAAAGTCAAATCTCTCTGATGGCGAAATCCTAAAAGCCAGTAGTTGCTTGACGTTCCGCACCGGCCTTCGTTCAGTTGAAGTTATGCCTCGTGCCCGTCTATAACAGGCTTCTAGAATGTAAATGTATTCGTAAAATGCTAAGAATTATATTAGGATATATTTTGTTCCTTAATGGTGGGCGGTGAGTGATGGAAACCCGAGAAGGACGAAGAAGCACAGTCTACGTTGCTCACAAGATTTTCGGACTGATATAAGCTCACATGCATAGTATACCATTTGCAACTTAGACACGAACGAGCCCACTTGTGTACTGTTCACATACCTCTGCAATATCTCATGAAGCCATTTGTATATTGCGAGTAGTTGAAATGTCATCCGTGTTCATTTGTCTGCTGTTTTGATACATCGATGGCCATCAATTATTCCAGGGATCCTTTTTTCGCTACATAACGTCAAAGAACGTAGTCAGGGTTTTTGGATTGTCCAACATCCAGGGAAAAGGTGCTCCCCTAGCAGCTTTCAGAGAAGGAAGAGAATTATCTGTGAAATGACTTTTACTGTCTTTGTTCCCGAAAAAAGGATCAATTTCACTGTGAAATTTAATACGTTTCTCATTTTCTTACCCATTTTTTTTTTGCTTCTATGAAATTTCGCATCCTTTTTCATTGAGGAGAAAGTTTACAAAGTATAACATTATCATATCTCGACATTTTCAAAGACAATTTCAACTAGTGGCGAGAGTGTTTTGTGGACTATCTGTTCCAAAGGAAACGAGGAAATAAGAAAAATTGTTTTAGAACGAAGGAAGTACGACAACAAGGGTTCAAAGGTAGTCGAAAGTTCGTAATAAGTTTAGAAACTTTGAAAAATTCATTATATGATAAATTATACGTTTTGCTTTTTTGACTTGTTCCTTCGAACATTTTATTACGATTATAATCAGGGGATAAAATTAATCTTTTATTCCATAGTGTAAATAAATAAATTTGAAATATTGCATATCAGCTCATGACATATCATTCATGGTCTGTATCAATTTAACGAATTTCTATCTGAGTTGACTATTTTACTATATCTCTAGAATGTTTTTTTTATTTTTCAATTGATGCCCAGGTACTGCTTAGCGGAGCTCTAATTTCAACAAAAAGTATCAACTTTTGGCGCAACCGTTCGTTTATGAATCCTGGTCTTTTCACGTGCATGGAAGCCAACTTATTTTGAGACCGACACGATACATTGTTTTGAAGGAAACTTTGTTACCATTACAGACGCGCAAAATGCCTAAAATGAGAAGCACCAGTCCCAGTTCCTCTATCTTCACCCAAAGAAATTTCTCTGACCAATCGGTGTCACCTGAACGGAAGGTGCCATCTGCGTTTTGATTACATATTGCCCGAGTCTTATCGAGGTTGTAAAGTGTGCTCGACGAAAAACGACATCAGCAGTCTCAAAACAATGAAAAACTGTCCAATTATGATAACACCATGCTAACAATCATATTTATTCATTCATTTGTTTGGTAAAGTGGAACGTCTAATCTCTAATGTCGCTCTGTTTATAAATGGTTCCTATCTTGATCCAGATGGGATTGTGTCCAGCACTTGCGTGTTAATTGAAATGTATAACATTGCAAAAGCTACAAGACGTGGAATCCCTTGCATTCAACCTTAGTAATTTGGTTTGTGCTATGCAAGATTTTGATATTTATGACTCATAACCTTCAGAATTTCACAAATTTTATGCATAATTTCTTACCCTTGGCTAATCTGTCAATACTCGTAGGTATTTTTTGTTTATTTTTTACCCTTGAATGATCTGATGATACTCTAAAGCTTTTTTACGAGTCTTGCTCGATGAAATCGCGATTTTTCAACGGATTCCTATTTTCTCCAGAGACCCTTGAGTGCTTCTGTCATACCTTCTTCTTCTTCTAATTACTTACTGCGGTCACCCTGGAAGGCTGATCTTTTGGAATTTTTGACCATGCCGTAAGGCATGGAGATAATAAGTCTTAATGTGCTGCGAAGCTGATTTTGAAAAACCATTGACAGACACTTTTTTACAGACACTAATCCTATTTACTTTAAATGACCTAAGGGAGGGTCGCGTTAAATACTTTTGAAACAAATAAATAAAAACCAGTCCATAAGTATATTCACAACGTTTTATAAGACATTCTTGAATGATCAGTTGGTAATTGACAGAAAATTTGGAATTGATATTTCGTGCTTCGTGATTTGAGACGAATCGATAAAGGCGGGATTTGAAATGTGATAATACTTTTGATTTTATCCGACATAATTCAGCCATATTAAACGAAGCATGTTTTCATATTAAACGAAAGCATGCAAGTGTTCTCGAATTTTTTGTTCTCGATTTGCGTCAAAAATGTTATAAGGATTTCGAAATTTTATTCATCTATATCCACATTCTCGTGGATTTGTTTTGTTTCTGTTCTTCCTTCCAAAGCTTATATTATTGAAATAAATGCTTACGGTATCGCAATTATTTTTCTATTATGGTATAAACGTTCCATTTACTAAAACTAAACCAGTCTCTATTCGTTAGACAACATTAATATCGTACTCATATTTCAAATTTAAATGCACACTAATGACATGAACTTATCAAACAAAGTAAAATTGCTAGAAACACGAGTTTAAGTAACATATAACGAACAAAAAGGCCACATTATAAACGCATTGGCTGATCTGCCAAGCAAGGAATTTAATTGTGACCACAAAGGCAATATCTGCATTATACTCATACAGTCTACTCATATTAACGTTCCCCTAGAAGTCCCGCCGCAAACGGTGTTTCATATTACTCTTGTGCATACTCATTCTGCCACCAACGCCCCTTTCCCTCGCCAGGACTTCCCCGTGACAGCCGCATTCAACATAACCTTGTCAACTTTATCGAATAATGGATCTCATAAATGTCATAAAAAGATTGAAAGTAATGCCTTATGAGCATGTAACTGAAACATTACCATCAGTGAGCGAGTGGCCTGAGCTGAGCAAAGTGAGAAGCATGTGCCCACATTTTACATTTTCACTCTGCAGCCGGGAGAAAGAGAGAGAGAGGCAAAGGAAACGGGCGGGGGATGAGAAAGATGGATTTGCTGGTTGATATTTAGGGGCGGAGGACCAACCAAACCAACCGTCACGATACCACCATTATATGTATTTATATGTATATATATGTGATTTTGCTGTGCATTTATATTATGATATTTGCACCTAGCTACAACTAAGTTCCTGTGTTCACATCACAAACTCAATACAGGACCCTCTTTCCGTTGGTTTTTCCTTCTTTGTTCCCAGAATTTGAATGGGGATGCTTTTCACTACGGAAATCCATTTATGTGAACATACGAAGGCAATTAAATTAAATGCGCTGGCTTTTTTCGTTCCCCGTAATATGCTATCCTGCGACACCTTTATGCTATACTTCTACGTTAGAAATTTTATGAGTGGCAGTAGCCGTGCTAGGATGCCAACGAGTCAGGCACAGGCTGCTGAATGCCTAAATGGGAACACAGCGAACCGCGCCTGTTGACGAATTTCAATTCTTGAATCGAGTGGTTGATATTGAAAATATGCAACTTCCTTATTCTCCCAAATCTATCAACCAAATTAAGTTAACATTCAGATCCCCTCAATGCCACACATCGCTCACCCTCAATTGTTTCACCTGCCCAAAATGTACACATTTGCGTGGGCATTCAAATCGAATCACCTTGAAAGTTCCTCGATGTAGTAATCGAATCGTTTCAAAAGAAAGCACCAGATAGACAAGCGACGATAAGGACAATATTTACACTAGTTTTGTTGGGATAGTCAATTGAAAGTGGTCTCGCAAATGATTTAAGTGGATATAGGTGAGTGCTTTTGCATTTATATCGTCTAACTATTGAGCTGCTTTGTTTCGTCCTTTTCCTTCCGTATTTGGACGGCGACCACATGTGCCCAGACGAACAGTTAAGTGAATAATCGGCTTATGAGTTGGCTGAGGTGCTTCAGGAAATCGCCTTACTTTTCGATAACGTGTTTCAGATGGAAAAATATTACGATAGATAAATAGAAGTTGATGAATTCGAAAGGACAAAGCACTGTTGAAGCTGCTTTTCTATTTAATATTTGGCTAAGTGTTGGATTTGTTAAGTAATGAGATTACAATCGATGTGTGGTCTATAGAATGGTTTATAACGCCTGGCTGAAACAATGACTTTTTTTCGAAAAAATGTTTCATTTTATAATATAAGCTCCTTGTGCCTTTTTCCTTTGCAAGTTGCTTCCCTGCAGCTTCCCTCATTCGTAGATTCTGTGAAAAATCAGAAATATATATCGCACGATGGATGAAAAGGTGCAGCTCTCCTCCTCCTTCTGCGTTCTGCAAGACTACCATTAAAGAAGGAAACCAATAGAAAGGTTGTAAGTACTTTGATAATACTTCCGCATCTTTGACGGGAATTCTAACGGCAAGATTCATTTGTTATAATCTCAGCTATGGTAGCATTACTTAACTTACTGAACATACCCCAACTGAAATCGTTTTAATGGTTGCCAGCATGCAGTCTTGGGTTTTTTTTCTTTAGATAGGAAAAATTTCATGAAATTTCTACGGGAAAATGATTTGAGTTGAAAGGCTGAGATGAATTTCTCAAATACACCGAACCACTGTGTTCTGAGTAATCACAGAATGAGTTACACACAAACCTTCAACTTCTAAAAAAAAAACCGAAAAATTCAACAATTCTATCCGTCCTCAATCAGTCGCCGAACTCATATTGTTTGAGGCATTCAAAATTCTTTCTTAATCTAATAAAGTTCGCAGTGTGTAAACCAAGACAAAAGTTTATTTGTTTGGTCGGAAACCTTCGTATAATTCCTAGGACAGAGGATGCTATTTGAACTAGTAAGTTACTAGTATGACAAACGTCATAATGATCTCAATTCCCAGAAAATTCTTAAGGTTCTTCAGACATGGACATTATTAAGACGTTCAAAAACTAGCTCAAATGGCGTCATCTGCCCCAGGCATAAGGTTCTAAGCGGCAAACTTCTTTTTATGGTTATTTCGTGGTAAATTAACATTAGTAGATACGTTCAATAAAGATAACCTGAAAACCTGAGTAGAAAATGATGTCCAGATTCCAGCAACAAACGGTTTAACCAACCACAGCAGCAATAAACACCTCCTACACATTTAAAACGAGTAAAGCCAGGATGTTCCAGGATAGAAGTTTCTAGGTAAACTTGCACTACATACGTTCCATTTGATCTAGGTTTTTTGAGGTTCACTGATCTAAATAGACTTATTTAAAAAATCCAGCTAGTTTGGTCCTTCAAAAAATGCCTCCTGAATTTGAAACCTTTGCATAAAGGGCAAGCAAAAGAATGGAAAAGTAAAAATCATTTGTATCGATATGACGGATTTCAGGTTTCAAATTTGTCCAAGTATTTTAAAGGAGATCAGATCTGCACAGATCTGAAAAGTTTAAGGGGGTGATTTTCAAAAAAAAAGAATTTATTTTTTTTCGATTTTCTCAGGATTTTGGAGCTGTTTTTGGATTTAACAATTTTTTAAAAAACAATCAGAGAATCTGAGAAAAACCAAGAGAATTCAAATTAATCCTTGTTTAAGTGGCTATCGCGTGAGCTAGGGTAATTTTTTCCGCCGAAAATTAACAAAACGGCGGCCCTTTGAAAAAATGGGTTTTTGAGGTTAAAAAATCGAGTGGAAATCGGAAAATTTATTTCCGATCAACACGACTAGATGATATAATTCACACGATAGCCACGAAAATTCAGAGTGATCGGTCAAACAATTTTTTTTTCAATCGTGTCCGTCAACTAAAAAAATGTGATTTCAAGAAATTAACAAAAGCACAAATTCAAATATCCGGGTCACAAGTGAGATTTAAACACGGAATCTTTTCTACTAAGGAAAGCATCTGCGTATGCTAACTCTAGAGTTCTCACTAATGAGGGGATGAATGAATTTTTTGCGTTCGTTGTTTTTCGAGATGGAACCACAGAATGTGTCTACTATTTGATTTATTTGACGTACGCAATCTCGAAAACTCGTTTCGTAACTTTTATATAATTTCATATAATTTCATTTTATATAATTTCAATTTTATATAATTTTATAAAATTCACCTTTGAAAATCACTATCTAAATCTGAACTGGTTTTCTAGAGAAAACTGGTTTGTCTATGAAAACCTAAATGCCAATAATCAATTTATTGAAAGCTTATGGCGAGCGAGAAATCAAAGGGAAAATGAGAATGATGGAAAATGAAAAGCTACGAGTAAAATAGTCATATCGACTCAGGTGTAAATGGACTAGAGTCGTTGAGAGATTGCAAGTAGTACAGCGTTTCGTACTCAGTATTGAAAACAAAGTGTGACCACTTATAATATCAAACAATTCGAAAAAATTCCAAATCTGACGGTATTAGATTTTCATTTTTCAGATGCATTAATTACCATTAGAACATATAGACGAAGTTGCAGTAATTGCGTTTTATGCCTCGTTTATGCACAATGCCTCACAAATACTATTAAGCCAAAAAAATCATTTTCACAAACATTTAAGCTCACTTAACTATAACTATATCCGTCGTTTGACTTTCAAGCTCTCTACCTCGCAAAGCACGCCCCATTTGCTACATGTGGAAAACCCAAGTAGGAGCTTTGGCGTTTTTTTTTTGCGATGCCCTTTTGAAGAGCCAGTGCATTCTCGTAGTTGCGCTATGGCCGAAAGTAAGAAGAAAGACGTGAAGACCATTGTAAGACTCCATGAAATTTGACTGTAGTGCTTTTAGAATTTCTCACACGTTACAGGGAGAAGTAAAGCGGTAGAGGCAATTCAAAATCAATGTCCGCCCATGTAAACTGCTGCTCTTTTCTCAGATGAATGCTCAACCATGCCTTGCAGGTTAGAAAAAAGTTAAGCGTTCAATAAGTAAGTGGAAAGAGCAACAACGTAAAGGAGACTGACAAGGCTTGCAACTATGAAACACAATCCTCAATGTCTAATCAAATCTCAACTAGTCTAATAATAAGCTACTATACTCATCATTATTTCAATAAAAATTTTGAATCTCATTACGTACAATCGGATCGCATCATCTGTAGACGTCAAGAAACACTAATCAACGCACAACCCCTTAACTGAAATCATCCCCCAAAGCTCACTATTTATGCTTGAAACCCATTCACTGAAAATTTATATAAATCCTGCCATCCTACTATCCGGCCGCTGTAGCTGAGAATTTCGATTGGTTTAAGGGCAATTCAGCAATAATTGAAGCGCAATTGTAATGTTTGGTATCCACTAGCTCGTACCTATTGCTTACGGTTAAGTAGGCTATTATTTCTGGATAGTATTCTCAACACCCAACCATTCACCTGCGAGCTGAGGACGAACGAGTGCAGGACAGTTGAAATCTCCCTACAAAGGTACAGAATTTCCTATTCATAGACACGCACACCGATTCCTGCTCCTTTCATAGCGATCAGTCCTATTTTGAATACATAAGTACATACAACAGCGATGGGGTTATGATGCATCACAATAGCACCGTAGCGAAATAATTGAACGAAACTTAATTGCAACATTGGAGCCTTCAGAGGTGGTTGTTTCATGTCTGTCTATTCACATTTGTTCGGTAATCGAATGGTGAAGGAGAATAAAGAATTTAATGTTAACGAATGGTCCCAGTCATCATCCATATCCTTCGACAGCATTTATGTAATGTGGAGTCACGCGAGAGCGATTCCAGGATACTCTCGTATTTGGCCATGATGGTGGTCGTCAAATTCGTAGCGATATAATGGCTTGTCAATACAACCTATCTATCTGAATTCCTGGTTCCCTGAATGAATATAAAGGATATCGGCAATGCACGGACATCTGTTTCGTCCACCATAAATTTTCATGCTATAATTATGACTTGCGGTATCCGAAATGTTTGTTCCAGGAATGGGTAATACGATTTTCGAGAGATATCCAATTCCTCGAAATCTACAACATCAGGTAACACTAGTCTTTGTCGAATGGCTCAGTCTACCATCAAATTTTATCGTTTTCGAAACTTCCGTGTCTTTTCATTGCTGGAATAAAATATTATTTACTTGAGTAAAGTGTTTGTCGGTATCAATAATTACGCTGACTTATTGCAATTGGGACTGTTCAGTGATGTAATTTCAATTACAGAGTGGATAATACCGAAGGCTTTAATTGCTGCTGGAATGAAATGTATTATCCGATTCGTAGGATAGGATAGAAATCTATTCACGGATTAGGTGAAAAAGAGATTAAGTGAGGGCGAAGTTAAAGTTGTTTTTGAGAAACCTCTCAAACCCAAGAGTTGATAACTAAAAGGCGGTTACGAAAATTTTTATAGGAAATGGACACAACAGAAACAGGAAAACCAGTGATCCTTCTCTTGACTGGCAAATCAGGTTTGACACAAAACAATAATGTAATAGCAGTGTATCATTTTAAAGATGTGGTAAAAAAGGCTGAAAGAGACGGGATCTCGTTAAATAGTAAATTGAAAGTGTCTCCGCTACTTGACGTTTTTTCCAGCTTGTCTCTGAAAAACGGACATGAAAAACGAACGCTTATTATAAGGATGAAAAAGTACGAATAAAAGAGAAAGTTTTTCCTCATCTTCTTGCCAATGAGACTGCAAGCATATCAAGTGGTGCCACGTACAACCGCAAATTTAATAAGGATTTAAGTTAGGCGATAACAGACAGAAAGTCACGATTCCAACCAATTATTGAAATTGGCATGTATATTATAGGCACGAAAAATAGGAATAAAATTCCAAAAAATTTAGTGTGGTTTGTCACCACGTGTGGAATCTCTTTTTTGGACCAAATTTATATTGCATAGAGAATACCGAGTGTTTAGTAACAAAAGGTAAGTAAAGAAAACATTTAGAATTCAAAAAGGTTATTAAATTTGAAGTACTTAAAATATATTCGAATCTGACTCATAGTTTTATTTCGGCCACGTGTGAAAGTGGACGTGTACGCAGATTTTAGAAAAATCGAGAAAAACCAATATCAAAGTCCTTGTTTTTGAAAGGTGAATTAAGCAGCACAATCAAAGATCGCTTGGTTGCGCAATGCATCCAGGAGCTGTCGGTCGCCATCTCAGGAGCTGAGATATCTGCGATCTCAGCTCTTGCATGGCGACCGTAAAAAATTGGTTCAATTGAGTTTCAACATGATCGAAAGGTCTAGAGGGTCTCCTTTTCAGCAGTCCTCCTCCATCCTGCCCCCTCCCGCTGGAGGGAGGTTTCTCTACGCTGACGGCGCCCTAGGGCGAAGTAAAAAGAGGCCTAGCCCGAAGTAATGTCTCAAACAGTTCCCGGCTAGCGTCTCTTGACGGGCGGGGGGATGTTTAGTGGGTAGTCTGGTAGCTCCCAGGAGTCCCACACTCCGGGCGTAAATTGCCTTCAGCCCCCAACCCAAAAAAAAACATGATCGGAAGTCGATTTTTGGCAAGCTACGCCCAGGTGCCCCGAAAAGGACTTCCACGGAGGTTAACGTGACAAATATCCACGATCATGTATTGGGTCTGTAAAGACATGTAAAGAGCGCCAATTACGCGAGAAAGCTGAGACAGTGGGCCTGTGAAATGACCTCATGGGTCATATCTTGCAGGAAATTTTGGACATGAGAAAGCTATTGTCGCGATGGGTGCCGCGTTTACTCACCCTCACTCTTACTCATTCCTCTCAAGTGGTCTCAACTATGAGACGACGTCAGAAAAGTGTTTAATACTGTTTAATCGCAATTTGACGGAGTTTCTGCGTCATTTCTTGACCGTTGACGAAACATGGGTAGACTGATACACATCAGAGACCGAGAAACTTTCAAAATAGTGGGATTCGCTAGGCGAACATGCTTCGAAGGAGAAGTCTGTCTTATCAGCCAAAAAGTTGATGCACACGGTTTTCTGGGATTCATTGGGTGAGATCTGCATCGAGCATCTGGACAAGGGCAAAACGGTAACGGGACTCTACTTTGTCGAACCATTCGACCAATTTGATGCCATATAGCAAAATTTGGCGAAGGAAAAGGTCTCCTCCACAATGACAACGCACCAGCTCACACCTCTGCGTTGCCACGGCCAAGTTTTTTGAATATTGAACATTGAATATTGAATTTTTGAACATATTCCCCAGATTTGACCCTATACAAGTTCTTTTGGTTTCAAAACTTGGAAAAGTTAATCACCGGACAGAAATTTGAGTCGAATGATTAGGTCACCGTCTCCACGGATACCTACTTTGCAGATCTTGAGAAAGCGTTTTTTCCAGACGTATTAAAAAAAATTGGAGCATCGCTGGGTCAAATTTTTCGAGCCAAGAGGAGACTGTGTTAAGAAATAAATTGCCACTTTTGTAAAATTTTCGTTTTCCTTTTTAGGCAAAGTATTTATTGAACCGTTATCGTAAAAACGACCTTTACAGCACAGTTCTGTGGATGTAGATGTACGTGTTTCTGTATACGCCTCTATCTTTGATCTGTTGTTGATCATTGCTGGTTAAATGTTTCTTGCTGGCTGGAATTGCATCCACTTTTCAAGCTTGAAGAAGTTTCAAGCAAGGCGCTTTTATATGGTAGTTCTTATGACCTTCAGTCCTGACACTAATCAAGGGCGAACTTTTGACCTACTAAACACAAAGCCTTTCAAAAAATTGTACCAAAAAGCTATAGAAGTCACCTGGATTCAAAGATACGAAAGAACGGCAGCAATTTTTGATATTCAGACGGAATCACAAATACTGATAACAACAATAACAACGCTATAACAAAGATTGTTGTGCAAAAAAAAAAATTTTCGGAAAACAATGCATGGGTGTACACTTGCGGAGTTCTTATGCTTAAAAAATCATATAGACCCTTCTGAACTTCCTTAAAATCTACCATAATCACAGACTAAGACTTTGCTCCGGCTTAAAATTTTCAAACTCTCCTCCATGAAAACTCGATTTATGGGAAATTATTATCTTCGTACCCTTCTAACGCCTTGAAAAGGTGTGGAAACGTTTATTTTTTTAAATTGTCAGACAACTCTCATTTTAAAAAATCCCAGTATTCAGAGTTTTGACATATATGTCATCGGACTAGACTTCAAGCCTGAACGGGCTTAATGTGCAATCTAGGACTATGTGCTGCTTTTTCCATCTGCAGCATACAAAAAACGGTGAACAGCCGTTGTGGACATGATCTGGTACTTCTGGATAAACAATACGGTTTGGCGACTTTCCAGTAGTCGGGTTGATCATCTGAGTCTGAAATTCTAAAAAAGGGACACCTCGTTTTGAAATTTGAGTTACATAGGAGATTACAAAGAAGATTTTGTCAAAAATTCGCTGAGCCTTAACTATTGCTCTAATAGTGTTTGCCATTCCAAAACATTGTGGTACCATAATCATTTATCAAAGAATCACTGCTACAGTTAGAAACCTGAACCACAATTTCTAGGGCAAGTGTCCAAACCACTCTAACCAAACCAAATGCATTGGTAAGTGTGGTTTGGTTTGGTGGTTAGCCTACTAGGTCAGCTGCAACACTTTTCAACACACTAGCTGCAACATTCAATACACTAATTTTAGGTTCCATGTCTGGTTTGAAATGTCATCCCCTGTTAAAGTGAACCGAAGCTAGATTCCGCAATATTCCACATAATGTAATCCTAAGATAAATAATCAAGGATAGCAATCTGAAATAATCAGAAGACATTTGAGTAAGATATGATTTTATTAAGCTCGTTTGTAAAGGCAATCACATCTGATGCATTCTGACACTTATTTAGTACAATCTTTTGTGATTTTTATGAGAACTTTGACGTTAGCGTGAACTTTCATATCAACAGCTATACTAGCATTATTGAAAAAAATGTATTATTTGAATTATCTCTGTAGCCGCATACGCACAAACCGTATCTAACCATAAAACAAATCACCTTCAGACAATCTCGACAGAAACTGACTTCCTACGGGACACGAAAGAAAAAATTACAAGCTCCCTAGACACAGACCAAGATTTAGATGTCATTCCAACGAGAATTTTTCCCATTATAAATGACTCTAATACAAGATGACACATTTTGTGGTCATGTACAATGTCAGCATTTCCTTCTTCTTGTTTCCTGACTCACTTGCCGTTTGCTTGATCTTCCGCTCCACTGCGTATACATAGATAACTTTCACTCCTCCCACTTGATGTTCTTTTGTGTATATATTACCGGATGACTTCTTTAATTAATTTTCCGGGGACACAATGTTCTTGTATGAATCTAATTTTTTTAAGGAGTATCATCTATCCCCTCCAGAACGCGTTGTACTTTGCACTGAAGATTTTGACTACGAGAAAATTACAATGCAGCATCTAACACAAATTTATTTTTTTTGAATGTGAATAAACTGGAATTAGGACAATCTTTTCGCCAAGCTCGCTGAAAGAATTACTAAATATTCTTCGGCTTGCTTTTTTTCTTCGGCTTATTCTCTTAATTTGGCACTATGCTGCAGCGACATCATTGTCAGAAGCTCTAATTTCGAATTTCAGCATCTCAGTTTGATTGTTTCACTATACATTCATTTCAGCACCGTTAGCATCTTTGAAAAGAAATCCTAGAAACTCTCCCCATCCCGATCATAATGTTTGAATGACAACTTAGTCCAACCAGTTCAGTGGAATCAGCTCATTTCATGTGGTTGTGTAGATAGTGGCTCGAAGAGATCCTTGCCCCACGGGCAAGCAATGATTCCTGTCTGAGACCCAACCGCTTGCCGACTACAATTTGAATTTAAGTGCTATGCATGAGGACAGGACATGAAATTCCTGAGGGACTACAAGTCGAAATGCTGCTGGCAGCATACAATAACACAATTCATCGTCATCGTCCCTGTCGTCCCTCTCGTCATCGTATTCGTCGCCAAGGGTTTTGCCTTGGGATTTCGGACGTCTGTCACTGAAATTATTTCCGCCTTCATGTCCCAGTGGCATGCAAACGCTACATTCAGGATTAAGAACAGGATAAGATTTTATACACTGACAATTTACCTTAGCTGCTACTGATATCATGCTGCAAACAAATTCCATGAAATATTTGTGAGAATTTAACTTTTGTTTGTATTCCGTGACAGGACTAGGTCATAACTTTTCTTTCTATTATTGCGTCAACATGTCCCGTTTTCATCTCAAAACTCCTTACATCTCTCCACACCATAAACGAACAAAGCAGATGAACGTTGTTGCACTTTATTTGGTATTTCTGCCGCTGCCCTGAAGGGGTGTGTCAAAAACACGGTTCAAGGATAAATTAGGAAATTTCATAATTGAAAACTTGCGCCCGAGAGCTTGACTGTCAGAAACGATGATATAGGCATCAACGGCTTTTCAACAGAACAAAGAAAAGCAAATTCTGCAACTATTTCCATTGTCTCAGCTAATTTCTCAAGAACATTCGAAGAAAGGCGCTAAAAATAAGTCGGTGTGCGTCTTTCGGACGGATCACAAACTTCACACAGCGCCATATTCCATTAATGACCGCTAATTTATCGTGGAACAATGTCAAGTCACGTTCGCCTCATTAGGATCCGACAAACAAAACGGATGAGAAAATTTTAAGTGGTGCAAGATTTTAATGATAATAGCATCACTGAGTGGGTTACATTTTAAATGCTGGACAAAATGTTAAAGCACTTATTTCTGGTTTCGTTCTGTGTGCGTGGCCTCTTGTATCCTTCTGCCTTAATATATCCTACTTCTGCAGACCGAGTAGTTGGGGTGCCACTCGCAAGGCATGTTGTCAATATTTACGACCCCGGCCCGGTGACGTTTTTCAATTTGTTACCCAGACGTGTGTCATATGTTGCTTTAATGCTCGCTCGCTACCGTTTCGCCTAACACCGTTGCTACCACCACAACCTTAAAACCACTGCCCACCACCCCTATCTCACCCATATACTACTACGGTTTGCATGACGCCTGCAAATTTCTGCCCCCACACACACTTCGTAATTTGTGTGGGATGGAATAGGGATGATGGCTCTCAGGATACTCACACTCTCCTCGGAGACAAGGAGTTAAGAGCTAAGAGGCGGGATACGCTACTTCTTGAAAGTTACTAAAAATGTTTCCTTTCGGGTGATTAATGTCTTTTCGGTTACGCTGCGCGTTGCACGTTACGTATTTTTGTTGTTCACTTTTCGATTCTTGCCATTGGCTGAAGCGAAGATTAAGGACGTGTGTACATCAAAAAAAATTTATTAGGCTATTGAGAATTAAAATGAGAAATCGAAAAATGGATGAGCAGAAAGAATGCCGAGGTGAAATGATTTAGTTTGAATAGCATATCCTTGTAAAATTATCCAAACACTGAAAAGCAATGTCTTTCTAATATACTCCAGGACACTAGTGTTGCTGTTACTTTGGTTTATTGAGTAGGATTTTAGGTTTGTAAATGGCAATTGTGAATACGAGTTTGAGGATAATGCAGAGGATAGTACAACATGGATTGTTAGAGCATGGTGGAATAAGTGTTAGAATAGTTGTAGACAGGTACCCAGGATAGCCTAGTTGGACTCACAGTCGGGCTCAGTTCGGGACTAACTTGAAGCACCCGAATCCAAAGAGTGTTCTGGAATGACTAGCTCCTAATTTGGGTTCGCTTTGGCTTCCACTCTACTGAAAAATTAAGGCTGGATAAGGCTCTTAAAGTATTTTATTTTAGGGGTTAGATCGAGTCCTGGTTGCCAATCATATACCAAAACGAGAATTCAGAATGAAAAAATGGAAACGTGGGAGGAAATTTTTTGGCAAAATGACTTCCAAAAGGTAGAGTTTGACAACTAATTCCCTTATGCCTTTGAAACATAGCTGTTTTTCAAGTGTTCTTGGCAACATGAGAAGAAACGATTGCATTAGAGGATACTCATTGAAAATGTTTTACGCCAATGTTATGTTGGCAGTCAAAAGGTCTAATACATACTTAGATGTTGTTCTTAGATGATATCCAATCTTTTGCGACGAGATTAAGGAAATAAAATGTTTAACTGATAAGAGTGAACTCTGAACTAAATATGTTTCAAAAGAAGTGCAACCAAACGTCATGCTACCAAATTAGATATCGGCGAACTAATTTGTAGAAGACATATTCAGAAAGGACACGACCCGTATATAGCCTTTCAAGACCATCTTGCAAAAATCCGGACCAGCAAGATGATCCAAGGTCACTAGTATCGATCACCAATGGCTGTTCTTGAATTTAAAATTGTACTTTCGACGTTTCAACAAGGGAGCTGTGACAAAACCTGACCTTTGAAGGGGAGTTGTTGCTTCTGAAAGAGCGTTGCTATTTAGAAAAAAGAATTTTAATAGAAGAAAATCGGCCAAAAGTAAAGATGTTAAGCTGAACAACAGGTGTTACATATGATGAAGCATATAGAACGTGTCAGAAATAAGTTTCAACGAATGCCACTTCATGCAAACGCTCATGACAGCTTATGACAGCTAAACGCAAATACTGTATCTTCTGTATCAAAAACAGTATCTTCTGTGTCAAAATTGATAAAATAAAAGGATTAAAGTAGCAATTTATGAACAGTTGTGCAACAGTCATTCACTTCAAACTCAAATTATAATACATGAAACAAAGTAGTATCCTAGTGAAAGATCAATACCATTATCCAAGTGTGATTAGAGCGTGGGTTAGAGAATTCGACGCATAGCGCTCACCAGGAACTCTCAATCAAACGCTCCTCAAACTGCCTCTTACAAAAGATGTACTAAGAAAAAAAAAGGACTTTAAGGGATCCCGATTCATCACCTGGAGAAAGTTCAGCGGACTTTATACATCAGCAACATTTTCATCAAATGTTAATGCCGAAATTGAAGACCTAGCGATCCGAATCAATGTTTATTTCTTTCTAGCAAACAACCAACCAAGGAATTCCTAAATTAATCATAAGGAATCACTGAATCAGTTTTTTTCGAAAACAAGCAAGAAGTAAATTACCTAGGTAGAAAGAAGTAATTCCATAAAAATTCTGTAACGTTGTCTAATGTGTAGGCCACATAAAAACAAGCAAACAAAAAAATATATAAATAATTGAATGAATAAATAAAACAAAAATAAATTTTGAACATAACAATAACTTGTTTTGGTTAGGTTTTTAGTTTGTACTCATATTTTAAAGTTAAAGGAAAATCATACGAGATAAAATAGAACTAAGAATAAAATTAAAATAAAAACATATATAATTAGATTTAGGTATTAAGTAATATTAAGTTAAATAATATTAGTAACAAACAAAAAAAATATAAAAAAAGTCTCAGTAAAAAAAATGCTCAGAAAAAAAAATCTCAGTAGAAAAAATTTCCTGGAACGCTTTTGGGAAGAAATTGTCCATTGATATAATTCACTTGTTTGTTGTGAACATATCGCTACAAGAGGGATAGAAATTGTGGCAAAAGTATTGAGGATATAGAAATTGCGACTTAAGTATTGAGGATAATAAAGAGAATCAATAAGTTTTAGCAGCTGTGGTAAGTGTTTAGTCGCAGAAGACCTCGAGCCACAAAATCTCTGAATTACAAAGCCCAAGAGAACATTTTGATTAAGATCGATGCCAAGAAGATAGTAAGCAGGCAGCAGAGGTGGTCAGGATGCAGCGCAGCGGAATTCATTGAAGTCCCGAAACCAAGCAGAGGTGGAGATTCGTGTTGGAAGAAGCAGAGGTGATCAGATTCAGCGCAGCAAAAGCAAGTAAATGAAAGCAATGAAAGGAAGGTCATCCAATATTTTGACTTTTGACGTTCCTTGCGTTGCCAAAATGATTCGAAGCAGAGTTGCCGAAATAGATGGATAAATCTCGCAGCGTCAATCATTCCAGAATAGATTAAATGAGATTGGCTGGCAACCTTAACTAAGGTCTACCGTTAAGATCATTGAGATTATTTGTCAACCAGTGCTTACTTAAAGAGCATCCAACTAACGAGTAGCCAACTAATGAGAGAGTATTTGGGTAGTAGAGCTACTCAAATACTCTGTTAACAGCTATACCTAGAAGGATCACCTGGCACCCAAAATATAAACTTTATTCGCAAATAAATGCTGAAGTTACGAAGGGCATTCAAGTATACAGGAACTTTTTCTAAAAATTAGTTTATATTAAGAAGAAAGTACACTTGCTGGTCATTTTTTTACATACTTCCCCTCGATTTACATAGCATTTGCCTACCAAAGGGATATGTTTTTCATGCCGTTTTCGAAGAATCACTTCTGGCGGGTGTCTAACCAATGGCGCACATACTGATCAACCATTTGATTGTTTGCCAAACGCTCTCCTACAAGTGCCCCTTGAGAGGCTCAAATATATGAGAAACACATGGTGAAAGGTCGAGTCCTTTTTCAATTTTTGGACCGGAATGCAACTTTAACCAACTTAAGTAGGCAACAAGCGTAGGCAGCGTTTATAGAATGACAATCGTGGTGAAAATCAATGAGTAAAATTCTCTGGGAGTCCTGAAAAACCGATTACATGACCTTCCCAGCTGACAAGCGTGTTTTGAGTTTTGATGATCCAGGCTGCCGCTTTTTTTCCTCTCCATACTAGCCTTTTCTGATTCGGGTGTGTAATGGTGCACCCAAGTTTCATTCAACGTCACAATGTGTTGCAAGGAAACCGGGCCTTTTTTTGAATACGACAAATTTTTGATAAACGTAAACTCTCACATTTTCGTGTTTTTGAGTAAGCCGATGTCCACCAAATTTTCATGGACTTCAAGCAAGCATATGAAAGTATATATCGGCTATAACGCTTACACCAAAATTATGATGCTTGAATTGACATCACAGCAAAAAAAAAGGCTGACCGACCCAGATGTTATAAACGTCAACATTATAACTTCGGACAATCAATCATATAACTGATGGCTTGTAACCTGCTTGGACTGGAGCAAGGAGATTATCTGGCTCCTCTGCTCTTTAATCCAGAATAGGTTAAATAAGGAAATTTTAATTAATTATTCCTTTCCAATAAGGAAATTATCTTTTGACATCAGAGGTATATTGCTCTACAAATTAATCAAAATTGTAGCCAGTTCAGATGACAGTAACATGGATTCACTGCCCTATATCTATTGAAGAAATTCATTTAGCCTTGAACTGAGAACAAAAGCAGGAGGGTCTAGATATCGACGAGACCAAAACAAAGTGGATGGCCCGTACAAGAATAATGGTACCAAAAAGGACTTATAAAAATGTGGAATCTGCAGTAGGCAGGCCACGTATAATGGATGAATGCTGAGTGAATGACTATGCAAATATTCACGGAGAAAGCTGAGGTACGAGGACCAGTGGAGTAAGCCCAGGAAGAGCTTGTTGGACAACCCCTACGAAAATTTGACTCGCTACCAAGAGTTTCCATTTAGAGGACACCGTCATAGTAGTTTAGTAGAGGATTCGATTTTGATTTATAATGTAATTTCATGATGCCAAATCAAGCACAATCCTATATTCTGAGACCAAAGTTTGACGGTTTGTTTGAGCCAGTTCTGAACACATTCAGCAGCCGTGAAATTCATTCATGAAGAAAACAAGGAGAACATGCATCATTCGAGACAAATATAAAACACATATCTACAACATACCACTATCAAAAAATTGTTTCTTAGTACCTTAGAAGATTAATAAAGTAAAATAAAGCGTAATTCCTACCAACTCTCAAAGTATCCTTTTTGAATCTACCCTTGGTGTCAGACACTTACTAATATTCTAATTTGAATCATCAAGAAAGGAGAACGGCCTTTTCAAAAGCAAAAAAGACGTGCAAAAATGGAGTGGCTTTCAATATTTTATTCCAATTTGAGCAGAAAACCTGAGCATAGAAATGACTAGGCTTCCTTTTAAACCAATTTTCGTTCGTTATTAGATCGAGTAAGTAAAAGACACACAAAACTGAGAGGAAGTCTTTTATTTCTCCCGATTTTCGACCGCAGTCGGTATCGAGTAAGCAAATGAATCACAGAATTAACACAAAATCTTTTATTTTTATGCTCAGGTTGAGTATTTTGTGAAAATGAAAACTATACATATTGCATAGTTTTTAGAGTCCTCGTTGTCTTTTTCCTGCTGAGATCAAAAGTTATTTTGACATCATCAGCTTCATTTATTCTTTTGCTGTAGTATTAGTAGCCTAAAAATGGGTCCTTTGGAGACAGCGGATCTTAACACCCATATCCTAAGCCGTTCTGGTATGGATTACTACCTTTTGACTCATGAAAAAAAGGACTTAAACAAAACTTTTTTTTTTTTTGAAATCTATGCTTAGAGGAACATTAAACCTACTAGTCTATATTTAAGTAGAAGGGTTACATATAACCTATTTTCGGCACAGCTGAAGAGATTAAAGGTCGTGAAAGAGTGTACTGCAGATACCACAGTTTAATTCAAAGGACACTGGTTTCTACTCAACATTGAAAAACAGATTGCGAGGATGGGGAGAATTGGCATAGCTAATGTGCAGAAAATGTAACTATGGAATGCCAACGAAACAGTTAGAGCATTTCAAGATTGTGACCAAGAACTGAAATCCTTCCATGACATAATATGCACTATTTAAATAATTCGCACTCGGAAGGACCTGGTCGACCAAGCTTTAAGCTCCCCGAATATTAAGGTTTTTGTTATGTTTGTATCTTGAGAAGCTAATTCCGGATTAACATCCTAACTACCCCTTGAACATCAGCTCTAAGGATATTACCAAGGTACCATAAAACATAGCCAAATGAGTGTCACCGTAAATCTAGTACCCAGTTATGACGTCTCATGTCATGCTTTGGTTAAGGACTTCATGTAAAACCCAAAACTACAGTAAGAACTTGAGATTTGCACCATTCCTAATTTGTTTAACAAATGAAGTCCTTTTGGAAATAAGGTAAATTATTCAGACGATTACACGCACTTCATTTCATTGTTACACCTTTAAATGAACTTTTAATCTCGGAGTCAAGTAAAATTTGCAGAGCAATTTGTTCCACTTACCCCGGAGACTTCATCGCTTTGTAGTCCTGCCATCCACGACTTTGCGCGTGATATACATTACCTCAAATTTCACCCATAAGCGCTCCGAAACAAATGTATGTAAGATAGTTCCCTTCAACTTCTTCACTGAGCAGTCATTGTCAGACCGTCATTTCATGGTCGATAATGTTCAATTTGTGAAAGCATTACGGGACACATTATCGTCACGACCTTAATTACTTGATGAAGAAATCTGTACTTAATTAATGCGAATGCCAAGAGAAATGCTCCATGCTACACTGGGGACACAATGAGGCGAGAGGATTCCCTAGTCAATTCGCAACCGTCTGTGTCTATATCTGGCAAAGTGGTTTATCCATTTCCGACTCCCACCCCAGGCGCAAGGAGCCATAATATAAAGTTAATTTCAATATACCCTGTCTTTAGGATTAAGTGTCTACGTAGCTGAATCTTTGATAAAATCATTTTATCATATCCTCTTCATAGGATCCCTTTTGGATGTATGGCTTAGCCATGTTGCTGTTGTTGGTTCGACATCGTTTTAACACGGCTCGGGTTAGGAGTCCCAACTTCCAACCACTTTCGAAAGCCAGTTTGGTCGGATCGCTCCCGTACACAAAAACAAGGAGTCGAGCCTTGCTCTCAGCCACATTATATCATCTTTTAACAAACTGCCAGTGGGTTTGTCATGTCGCTCTTTGCAAAAGGATCCATTCGACTATGACCCAATGCTAGCGCTTTATCATTCGGAACATATATTAGTTTGGTCTTTGAAAAGTCTCCACCACATTCGGGCTGAACGGTCTGTTCCTATTTCCCGTCCCTGGGTCAACCTTAGTTGGCCCACCAGCATTCCACTTTGTTCGTTCTCTCGCCGCCGCTCGATTCCGGGTAAAAACGGGCGAAAATCTTCTGCCAAGGGTTCTCTCATTTTCATCCGAAAAATTCACAACACAGCACAGAATACAGAATACAGAATATTCATGGCCCTAACATTGCCTCAGGATATGTTCTCTGTTTTCGAAGTTTAAAACTCTTTGAAAAGGAGCTTAACTCCCGGAGGATTCGACATGACGGAGTCATGCAACTCGTGTTGCCTTTTCGAGGGTGGCAAAACGCGATCAAGAAGATGTAGTTAGAGGATTGCTTGCGGCAACTGTACACAATCATCCTTACATGCATGCATACAAGGAGACGGCGCTGTGCGTGTACGGAACGAACCTTCCTGTTAGGGATTAAATCATAAAGTGCCCGTTCGCATATTTCTCCTGTTAACGGCGGCACATCAACTTACTGTAGACTTCCTATTTTTGTTTGGCATTCTTTTGCTAGCTCCGTTCCCGTTCGCAGTTCGTCCTTTGTTTCGAGCAGTTTTGCCATTTTTTATTTCTTTTCAATTTCGTTGTTTTATTTTTCCTACTCGCCACCACGAACAAATTTTCGTATCAAACCATTTTTTTGTGGGGAAATTTCTGCTAGGAAAGCGTTGCAAGAAAAACTCGCTGTAGGCATGTGACATGACCGAAATGGGGAGGATTGGATCGAGTTGGGCTCCGGAAAGTGCCATTGTATGGCGGCAGCGTCAAGTAAAAGTTTTATTGTAGTGACTGAAAGTAAGTTTGCTGCAAAAGGAAGTTTGAATATTTTTTTCGGTTATGTGCTTCCATGTTTCACTTCTTTTTCCTCTCTCTCTCCCTCTCTTTTGTTTTTTTGAATTTGAATTTACAAAGTTACGAGTTGTGCTCTGAGGTGAAAAAGGGATTAGTTAAAATTCTCAAATCGACCTCTGTTATGGAAAATTGTTAAAATGAAGCAATTCGATGCCGCCAGCAGACGATGAAGATGGTGAGTAATTTTCCATCACGATATTTACGCAGAGGGGAAGAAAGTATGAAATGATGTCTGTTACATGGTTTTGTTCGTCCTTGTGTAAATTTTTTGGGAAACTGCTATGGTGCCGAGCAGAGACAGATAGGCATAAGTTGAAATCGTTGTATTTTTAAAAACAAATGTTGTTTTTTTCCTTGTCGTGAATTGAAAAAAGTTCACGAGAAAAACAATGTGGAATCATACAAAAGAATTTTTATAAATTTTGAAGACGTTGTCGATGAAATTGCAATAAGTTAAGAATTAATTCCAGTCTCACCACGTACGAATAATTGTCAACGGAAATTTTTAACGAAGTAAAATAGTGGGTTTTCAGCCATAAAACATGCACGAATTTGTAAAGGGTTGGGGTAGTGTTCTATAGCTACTTTTTAGTTTTGAATATGGAGCTGTAGCTCTAATGTCGAATGAGAACTTAACGTTAATCTAAACTAAAATTAACCCATTAACTGACCACAATATGGTTTTCACTTGCGAGACTTTCCTGCCTGGAAAGTCGAGGATCCAACTTATATTCAGATGAAGTTGGAGTTCAATTTCGTAACGAAAACGACACAGTAACATTCTGCCGTACTCTTAGTGAATTTCCCCAAAAGTCGCATCAACTGATCAACCATGGTGGCCGACCATTGATACTCTAACCACAACGTAAGCACAAAACAGCGATAACACTTCCAAGAAATGTCCGATCTTACTACTTAATTTTATCAGTTAACTAATTAAATATTTTTCTAGTCTAATAAATAATAAATATATATTTAGTCTTATAAATAATAAATATATATTTTATAAATATTATAATAAAACGTAATTTAAATAATAAATTTTCTCTGATTATTGTGTATATAATAATGCAATAAGATATTTTGTGAATAATTTATAAATAAATAATTTAAATCATAAATGCTCTTTCATTTTGCGAATAGCAAGAATACCTCTATCAAAGTAATTGCGCAAAAACGGAATAGATATATAAATCTGAAGTTCGTTTTGGTGTTGCCGCAGTCCAAAATTAACTCTGGTTAGCTTGGGTCCGCCGGGCCTTGCTTCGTGGGTCTCGAGGACGCGTTTCGGCAAACAAGGCCCGGCGGACCCAAGCTACCCAGAGTTATATATAAATCTACTAATTGTTTTTCTATCTCTCTCTTCCTCTCTACAAGAAGTCGTAGAGGAGTGTTCTCATCATAGCGTAACTATATAACTCAATCTCCTGAGCGGCACGATGAAGACAGCGATTCGAAACCTCCGTGTATGGTAGAAAGCGAGCTCTTGAGGGAGCTAAACTAAAGAGAACTAAAGAGTTTAAAAACTAAATGACGTGCACGAGTGAAGAGATCGTGATGTATGTGAAAATAATTTTTCCGATTTGAATGTATATTTCAGTCATTTTAAAAGGATATAGATTTTATGAGAATTCCAATTGTAAGATTGGAATTTTTTAGGGGCTTTTTAAGGATTTTAGGGCTGGTTAGCAGCTACGCTGTGGTTCTGACGGTTTATGCTAACGCTATGCCTAAAAAAGGAAAATGATGCGAGCAGATAAGGTCTACCATTCCACATTACATCATATTCCTATTCTATACATCACATATACCGTGAATAAAGTTCTTTTCTCTGTTTATCCTAAAACACATGATCTTCCTGGCTATTTTTCCTAGTGTGTTTATTTATTACACGCTTAAAGCTTCAATTAAGGCCAATTAAAGCTTAGGAAATTCATCACTAAACCTTTCGGGTCTAGACTTATTCTGAACCTGATTGAAACCAATACTTTTGCATTTAACTTTCAAATATGGCGTATGAAATCGAAAAGACAACATAAGAGTTTAACACAAAACATTTCACCCCTGAAACTCGGAGTCCAGCCTATTCCAATCACTTTCAGCTTCATCGAATAATGGTTTCCTGATTTACAAGTGCCTCATCTACCAGTACTAATGTTCTCATAATTTTAGCATATATTTCACCTTACTTATGATAGCGGAAAGGATATTCTTTAGCTCAACAAGTTTAGCTAACATCAATAAAAAGAGGGGATATTGTTCCAAGATAGGAGCGAGTCCATAGAAATGGACGAGAATTACAACAACCAAACTGTAGTAGTAGGACTAATTTTCACCACTGGTTTTGGCAAGTATGACTCTTTAATTTATTTCTCAACAATATAAGCACTACTCTGAATCCCATTTGTGAGCTTCGTTCCAACGACGTTACAAGCACGTGTCCAGTAAGTGACGAACAGCTGGAAGTTACCTTAGTGTTCTATACACTGCCAAATTATCCTTTTCTCCTCTTCCATTCTTGAAGATCCAGTTGTGCAACTATCCTGGTAGAACCTCCTACGCAGTTTTATGAGGATATATATAGTGCACGTTCATATGTTCTGCTCTTTTCGGCTGTGTTCTGCAGTCTGGCCTACCCGTCGTGAACGAATAGTCGAAAAGTCGTCCTTTTGACTTTTATCCTACTTCCCAGTTTGTTGTTCTGGCCCGAGCTTCCATGGTTTACCCCGAGCTTCCATAGTCTACCCGTAGGAGGATCACCACCCTTTGAAACACGACCATCTCTCTACATAAATAGGAAAATAAAGGAATGATATTCATCACTTCTTAGGTAGCTACGTCCTTACGGCCCATTCTATTTTCTTTACTCGAGCATCTCATCCACGTTGGTTGAACTAGACATATGATCGGATTATCCATTTTGGAATACTTCTGTTTATAAAGACCTCATTTGAGGACGATAGGGATCCCCATCAATGTCCTTTGTCGCCGGTTACAGCAAATCTCGGCACTGAAGACATCAAAAACTTCATTCCTTATAATATCCGACTGACGGTTAAGACAATGGCTCTTCATAGCAGAAATATTAGCGAGAAATCGTATGTATGAGCTACCTCTATTAGGAGTGTCAAAATGCAATAGAGTCTTACGAGAATACTGGCCCAAAAACTCTTCTGACTTCTCCAGGAATATTGGATTGAGTTAGAATAGGGATCCACTTTGGCGCCAAAATGTTAATTTTTGTATGCATCCCATGTGGTTGTGATATCAAGAGAGTTCTCAACAAGGACACCTAAACAATGGGTGCTAACTTTGTCAGACAGTTTCAAGGGTTTGTCACGAAGTTGTTTGTGTCAAGCCCTTCCATGATTCCATAGAATAAAGGTTTTCCATGGCGTAAAGCTAGTTGAAAGCAATAGTTGTAATGGACCTCTACTAATAACTACTGGGTGGTTGCATAGAAATTGTCGGTTTTGATCATAATAAAATATGTAAAAATTTTAAATAAAAGGTAATATATTTAATCTTGAAAAAAGTTTCCATTGACACCTTTGACTCTTTACCAACTTTACGTCTCTGTCTCGCCTATCGAAGAAATTTCGTTATGCTATTTCTAAGTCCTTTCGTTGGGTGAATTGTCGTCCTCACATGAAGTTACCCATTGCCCGGAGAAGGTGAAAATCTGATGGCGAAGTGTCGGGAGAATATGATGAATGTGGTAAGGTTTCGCAGCTAATATCGTTTATGGTGTCCCTGGTGAATGCCGCTGTATGTGTCGTGCGTTATCCTGGAGGGAACAAGACTCCCCTCCTATTCACGAGCGTTGCATGCGTACGTCGCAATTCCTGATAAGCTTCCCTTAATTGCTGACTGTTTACTCCAGCTGTAATGCTTTGGCCAGGTTCCAACAGTTGATACCATACGACGCCTGAGTGATGCCACCATAAACACAACAAGGTCTTCCACTGATGAAGGCTTGGCGTTGGGATAGTTTCAGGAGGGTCGTCTGGCGATAACCACTGATACGTGCGTCGGCTATTGTCATACATAATCCATTTTCATCGCACGTAATCACTCGATTCAAAAATGTTCGATGCGCAACAACAGCGAAGTACAGATCCCCATAAGCTGTCTTTTGTTGTTGTTACAACCCACTAATCAAGCCGTCGTTACTTTCCCAGACGTCGAAGATGGCGACTGATGGTGCTTTTGTCAACATCAAACTTTAAGCTTAATTCGTGCAAAGCTTGGTGGGGATTGTCCTCTACATCGGCAAGAAGCTCCTTGTCATTTATCTGGAACATCGCTCCAGGATGATCGTCGTCTTCAAGGCTGTCATCCTTGGTGCGGAGTAGGGCAAACCGTCTTTGAGCTGTACGTTCTGACACGATATTGTCTCCAAATGCGTCACACATCCTGTAGGCAGCCGTTGCTGCATTTATCTGTAATTTGAACCCGTAGTAGAGAGCACACCTTACATTTACAGATTCACTGACCAGCTTTACACTTCAATATTTTCCAAAAGACTTAAAACATTTGAAGCACACTCGACGTTTTATAATGGCCGCCGACATCCCTTTTCAAGTAAGTATACGAATTGCGGGAAAATTACCTGCCGTTCTGGAATAAAGAGGTATACAGATGAGTCATCTCTAAACCGACACATTCAATGCAACCACCCAATAATTTGACATTAAAAGTTCCTGGATCTAGGCAGCGGGAGGAGAGTTCGTAATGATCATCTTCTTTAGGACATGAGAATATATCAGAAGGTCCAAAGTACTAAGCGACAAATCACGAGGTCAAGGTACAATGTTGTTCGTGTCCTCGTAACTTATACGCTTTCGAGAATTACCAGCGACTTTCTTTTATCTTTTTGACAAAGGTGGTCTGCGTTAGTCGACTGAATTCTGACACTCCTTAATTCTCTAGTCTATACTCTATACTGTTTTACTTATAAAATTTAAATAGATAAAATGCCAAATACTCTTTATGAAAAAAATTCTAGCTAGTGTGTCATTCTCTGTTGACGCTCAAGCGAGTTATTTGACAGCAATAATTTAAAGCACGATTAAACGATTAAGTCACGATTTAAAGAGCATTCTTTGTCAGTAATAGTACTCAAGTTCAGTATTCTATTCAAGAGCAAGAATCAATGTGAAGATCTATAGCTCCCTCTCCATGGAAAGGGTGGAGTAAAGAAAAGAGTAAATATTCAATTACAAATGATGAATTCATAAATGTTTGTATTTGAATTCAATGCTACGATCTCTTAATTCAGCAAAATGATCAATAACGTTATCATTAAATTTAGTGTCTGGATTTTAAGTAGTTCATTCATCACTTCCTTATCGTGAATAATTAAAGAAAGTTTGCTCAAACGCATTTGACTTATAGAGTTTCTGAAGTATTTTTTCGTACTTTCAAGAGCCGAAAAATTTTGCTCAACTGTTGCTGAAATAGCCGGTGAAGACATAGCCAAGCATGAGAGTATATAACTCTCAAAAAAGGCACGATTTTAATTACTTTTTGAAAGAAATTTTGAAGTTTCAACGTTATATGCTGAAAGACTAATAATACTAGGATCAGAGTAGAAGACTCCGAAAAAAAACTCGAGTAAGTTCATTGGAAATTTGTTTTTATGCTCTGAGAATTTTTCGCTGTTTGAAATAAAAATGAATTGTTTCATGCTTGAAATATCATGATTTTGATGATCTTATCATGATCTTATTTTTTGTTTTCTTTGATGACTGGCCCTCTAAAGTGAGAACATCATCGAAAATATTTTCAAAATGTGCATCGTACACTCTGATAGAACAAATAAAATGCTTTTAAGTCCCATCGATCTTCAGAAAGTTTCTCGATTGCGGACAAAATCGTCGCTTTCCGCAAAGACTTCCAACAGAGCATATCGTTTATTTAGCAAAATGTCAACTATACGCGTTTTAAAATTCCATCGAGTATTAGTACTGTTTGGTAGTCGTTCTTTACAAATTTTAATTCTAATACGTGCGTTCGTTTCCTGGAGCTTCCAAAACAAAGTAGAAAATCCGGATAAATTAGCAACAAAAATACAATATTCATTTGTTTTGCAAGCAGCATCTTGCAGAATTAAATTTAGTCTATGTGCAAAAAAATGAATAAACAATGCTTGTGGAGTAGTTTCTTTGACTTGTTTTGCAAACCATTTCGGTCACTTGACATTACAGCTGCTCCATCGTACGTTCTGGCATCTAACTTTTCAGTTAAAGAATATTGTAGTTCATGGTTATATCGAATTCACCATTGGTCCCCGTCTAGCTTCGATCCAATTATTCGCCTTAGGACGCGTCGCTGAAAGGCGTTCACTACATTTACGAACGATTGGGTTAGGGTCCATGTTTCACTCGAATAGCAAAGCACAGGTCTTATCACAGATTTGTATACTTGGAGCTTTGTTTTCCTGTGTATGCAGCTGATGTTGATAATCATCAGAACTGAATAAAACGTCTTAATGATAAGAAGACGGAACTGATCATAAGAGAAAACGATAACAAGACTGAATAAAACGGTACTCTTCGGCATATTTCCTTCGTACTCAACTCATAATTTAGGGTGTTGAATTTTTATTTTTTATTAATTTTCTTTTCAGCGGTGGTCAATCGGTGAGGAGGACCAACCGATAACGATCGGAAATCGATTGCGGAAGATAAAAGAAAATTGAGCACGCATAATCAAAGGAAATCCTTTCTTTTGCTTTGAGATCATTTTAATTTGTATTGTTTGAAACTTCTTTAGGAGTGATTGGTGATACCTGCATGATGAACGGTTGCCAATTAATTCGTTTTGTTCCGAAGAAAATACTCTATTAGAAACTTGTACTTTACATTAGATAGAATACTTTACAAGGAAAAGAAAAAGCTTTGATTGATCTGTTCTTCCTATGTAAAGTATTCTTTCTACGTTCCTCTTCAAAGGTTTTAATTATTGCAGATTTTAATTCATTTAACAGTGAAGCTCGTTTGGTGTATAGCATTTTATTGTCACTGGCTGCCTTACTCGATTCAATTATTTTAAACCTTTATCGACATATAAATTAATTTCCATCTTTATTTAAAACAGCAGAAAACGTTTTGAATTGTTGTAATTATTGTTTTCAGTGTCCATCCGACATTGTCTTGTTTCTTTCGAGAGCTCGTTTCAGCTCTTTCGAGTCATCTTTCGCTCATTGTCTAAGGTAGGGCCTTAAGGAAGCAAACAAGGAGCACGAACTGGCATGTGGCAACAAATAACTAACGTCCAATTTTGCATTGATTTCAAACAAAAAATTTTGGGCTGGTAAGAAAAAGTCCAAAATGTTTAGAACCTTCGAATTAGATCGACAGCCTTTTACCGACATTTCGATGTTTGACAAAGGAATCAAAATGGCTGGCAATACTGTTTATGGCTAATATTTGACATAGGACGTTGTGCCTGCTTTGTGAGAAAAAGGAATCGAGCTAACGATATCCAGGATGTGCGTTGTTTTGGGATTATAGCAGACGTTCATAAGGATAAGGCCAGCTCGTAATTATTTCCAATTTCAGGAAACTACTTTCAGCCCGGATGGAACGGCTGCGTTCCTTGGGCGAACTTTACGTGTCAACGATTAAATGTAATCAAAATTTCAATGAACGCTTGAATGTACTCACTTTTAATTGCTTCTAGTCGCCATCAAGTTCTTGCGCTGACAATTGACCCGAAAGTTAACAATTAATCGTGCTCGCAACAAAAGGAAACGGCAAACCCACGTCGAGGCCGGAGCAAGAAGAATCCAACGAACTTGACCTACTGCACCTCGTCAACACACATCTTGTGTGCTGCCAACAAGACCCGCAACTCGCAATCGCATGTTGCCGAGGCACATGCCCAGCAACATCCCAGGCAAACGCCACAGCCAGCACTTGTGTCTCGCTCGATTTGCGCTTCTCCTCGATCCGCAACTGGTCTTGCACGCACCATGCGCAGCATTTCCCACGTCGCCACGCTATTCCGCCAGCTGGCGTCGCGATCGAAAATCGATTTTGCACATTTTGCCTTGCCGAAGAGAACACAACCACGTAAACAACACACCCAATCCTTCCTGTTCGCATAGACGCTGTCCCGCTTGCACTTGGGCTGTGCAGCGACGTGCGTCGCGAATTGTGGCGGGGAAACGTGGTGCTGTCTCATTCTCGCGCGGAGAGTACGAGAGTGCATTTTTTCTTCCGCGAGTCTCGCAACAAATCAGACGTATTTTAGCTCGGCAGCGTGAAGGTTGTGTGTGACGTGGGGCTGGCAATCGTGTTCCGCTTTCTCAGACACATCTCCCATTGATGTTTCCCACTGCGGCCAGAATCCAGTGTTTGTGGTTCTAGGCTAGACTAAACTGTCAAAGGCAGCCGAGCAGCGAGTCCTGCAAGATCGTCAAGTGTGTTCCCGAGTGCGTTCAGCGTTGCATTGTTCGTGTCCACAGCGTCCAAGATTAACGCTCGAGCCAACCGCAATTGCAAGTTGTAAGATGCAAGTGCCGTTGCTTGACCCCAACGACAGCTAGAAAAGCGCCGTCAACTTCTCGACGACGGTGTTTGTGTGATGGCCAAAAGGACGAACGACGGCGGGGCCCAAGTGCTCGCAATGTGAATTATTGCAAACGCAGAGGAAAATCATTTAGTGTGTGTTTTCGCGTATTGTTTTTCTCGGTTCATTCTCGTAGCGCTGCTGGTCGCGGTGGAATCAACTCGCGGCGTGGAAAATTCGATTTATTCCTTTCTCGTCCTGCGGTGGTGCATTGAGTGCGATTGAGTGTCAATTTTTTCCCTGTTTGCTTATGCGTAGCTGGTGCTGTCTTAGCGGTCCGGCGTATTCCGGCCAGAAATAATTGTCAGCAAAGCAACAAAATAAAAAGGCGCATCGAGTCGCCGTTGTCTTTCCCACAGTTCTTCGAAAAATCCTCCAAGTGTCAATCTCCGTGTACAAGGAGTCGAGTGGTGGAGTGCTGGCGTCGCGCTGAAATTCAGTGAAACGTAAAGTGGTGACGGTTCTTGTTCTTCGAGGGGTTTTTCGCGTACTTTTGGCAGTCGTTGTCGGAGAGCAGTCACTGCTCGATGATGATTTGAAGGTCGCGGGACACACAGGACATTCCGGGTATTAGTGCAGTGAACCTTGCTAACGTACACAAATCCTTCGACTTATTCCAAGGAAACATGGGATAGTGATGAATTGCGCTCACTGATTGGATTTTGTTCCGAATTAAAAGGTTTGTTTCAATTTATTTTCCGTTTGAGGACTTTTTCGAGCGATTCCCAGCTAAATATTTCCGCCCTTTCCCCAAGTATAAGGAAAAGGGAAGATTACTTGATACGAAACCAATGAAATTATTAATTTATATGTAGCGTTTGCTTTGTGCAGGAATCTCAACCCAAATACTGGACATTCATTAGGAATTGGGTGTCCTTAAAAACTCGAAAACTGTCCGAAAATTGTTAAAGGTAAACGGTCTGTGAAACCAAAACTTAGGAAGGAATTTTACTAAATTCCTCAGTATCTACTCAACTCAGAAAATTTATTGAATGATTTGACATTTTCCAGATTATTTTCCTATTTTGCTCCAATCCCGGTCGTGAATTTTTTCACTTTTTGGCTCTTGGTCGATGATTGAACCGTAATGGAAAGTCCGTGAAGATCCAGTACAAGGAAATTGGGGAAGAGGGTTCACAAAACTGTCGCTCGAACTGTCAAAAACAAAACATACATTGAAAACTTCGAGACCGTTGCGTTTACAACGATGCAAACTTCAGACATCTCCATATTTTAAAGTCCTTTATAGATTACCATGCGTCAATTCGACGTGCGTATGTTTGGGTTTTCATGTTCAAATTTTTCCGATTTTATCGATTCATTTTCATAAAACAACTTGCTTCCATGTAAAGAAGTAAAAAAACATAAATTTTGGTCTACGGTAGGTAGACAGTTTTTTCAATTTTCGAATGTTTTTTTTTTGATAGTTTGATGTGAAATTTACTCTACTACGCTTTCATTTCAGTTTACTTTTGTATTAAAAAACCTAAATAATTTTGACTGCGTCTGTTGTTTGTACATTTTTATCCTCCTGGAACCCAAAGGGTAAATAATTGAATTTAGACCACGTTTTTATGAGCTATTTGAGGTTTGACTAAACCAAATCCATCGATTAAATGTTTCATTGATGTCTATTTTAGGATTTGGAGATGGTATCATATATGATACTTCGGGATAAACAAAAGAAAAAAAAATATATTATTTGAATACTATCTACTTAGTTTTTTATTCGATTACTTTGATCTGTTAATGGTCATGAAAAGATTTATAACAATTCCTGGCCGAAATAAAACACAAATACAGAACAAATACACAAACTTGACAATCAGGTAATCTGCATTTGAACCGATTTTTATCCACATTTGTCCTATCTTCTGACAGATGAGACGCTTGTTTGTTTTTTGTTTCGTGTGGAAGGGCTGTGACAACGCGTCTTTTCTGGGACCGAGTGGATGAAGATGATGAGGAAAGCCTTGGACTTAGTCGTTCGGAGGGTCAGTTTTGAGGGTTCTTATTTTGAGACGTATAAATTAAAGTTTTTGCCAGCTCGATTTTAAAATCGAATTACTGAAACGCAGTTTCATCTTTAGCTTTAGCGTCCCGACGATACTCTATCCAAGAAGCAGCAACTGCGAAATCTACGAAATGAAAAATTGCCCTCACGGTCCGCTTTCGAGTTCGACCTCTCATCGTTTATTTGTTTTGAACTAACAAGTCTATCGTTCTCATGTATGAGTTGTAACATTTGATCGGGACCGGTCTTTTGACATCGATGTACCTTTTTAGCTCCTTGTTCCAACGTTTGCAGGTATCCTCACGGTGTACAGCAATTTATGTTGATGCGATAAAGATTGGTTTGTTATCAAACCACTTTACTATGGCCACTCGTTCATCATCACACACAATGCAGTCAAAAGCACCACGTCTCTGTTTTTTGAGCTCGCTATCTGATTTAAAATAATCTGCTTTGACTTTTACTGATCTGCCATTTTTTTGACAGTTTTTTCTTTCTTTTGGACTTTGTTTTTCATTGAAATTCCCGTTCCGTTGCATTCTTTTTGCCTAATGACATCCAAAAGCGATATGAAGGTAAAGTAACAGTCCATGACAACAGAAAGATTGTCCTGCAATTTCAGTACCATTATTTCAACTATGTTTAACTTTTCAGGTGTTGGCCACAAAGCTGATTCCACTGAAGATCCCTTCCCTTCAAAGTAATATAAGTCTAGTAATAATGCGTTGGGATTGGCTGCGATAAAAAATTGTTATATCTTCTGGTTTTGGCTTTCCTTTCATCAATTGCTTTTTAATGCAACTTCCTGTGTAGGGTAAAATCTGTTCATCGATGGACACTATTTGTCTCAAACATTTTCCCGGCATGACCTTTCAATTTCTGCAACGATTGGGCGTGTTTTCCAGAAACAGTCATGAGATTGTGTGGATTCGGAAACATAATCATCGATGATAACTTTTAAATGTGAACGAATTTTAATATAACGATTTCTACCCATTACAGATTCCACTAAATCACACCTAGTTTCCAAGGCCCAGGAGTGTATTATTTTTGCCATCCCCAACAGTCGTTGAATTTCTGGGGCAGTAGTATTAAATGATTTTTCCATTTGCGAGAATGACGTAATGTTTGTACAAAATACTCAAAATACGAAAATCAGCATTCGCGATTTTTGAAAAAAATATTGCACGGATTTTTTGACATCAAAACTCTGGTGATCCTCTGGGAAGCTGACTTCAGCGGGAGTTGATCCAACGGATACGGCTAGAAAATCACTTGAATGCTTCCAAATCACTGGCCTACCGGTGAAACTTTTCCTCTTTGAACTGGAGATGTGCAGAAGCGGCTCATCATCTGAGGAATCCCAATCACTTTTTGGATTCTAGAAACTTTGGTGATCATCGATAAAATTCATATTCCGGTTTTATATATCATCTTCATCGACATCAGAATCTTCCTCTTCATACTTCGAGAAATCGAAGTCCGTGGCGTTAGTAATGCGTGGCGAACCTCCTCATCGGACATACCTGTAATCATTGTAAATACCCTAATTGTCCGTATGATACTCGTGTTGACAATGACTTTCACGCTATTCATATTAGTTAAACACAAAAAGAGAACAACTGTAATAAAAAACAACCGTTAACCACTCGAGAATTTATAAGTCTTAAGTGCTTACGTGAAGTCTACATATCGAAAACTGTTAATTTGTCAAAAACGGCATCGCAACTAAACACTTTAAAGCACTTCACTCGAAGAAAGTAAACCTAAACGTCACTCGACGTCTAGAAAAAAACTTCATCCAAGAACTTACGCAATAATTTAATAGATAGCGCTGTGACGAAGCATTTTTACAAATATCATGTATGATATCCCGGATCCCAGGAGGATAGTATATGCTATCTTCTCAAAATTAAGATATACATATATTGCGACTTGTTCGGTGTGACTATTTGAGACCAGAAATTCTGACAAAAATTATACTTTTGGAATGACAAGGTTGACTAGTGTCTGAAGTTTGCATCGTTGCACACTTTTTTTATATTCAAGTTTTTTTGTTTTTTGATAATTTGGATGAAATTTTTGAAATTTCCTTCGTAATTTTGACACATCAACTCTCACTTCAGTCAAATCAACGACTCATATCACAAATGTGGATAAATTCTAGACCATTGCGTTTGCGTTGCAATGCAAACTACAGGCACGTAGAGGGAATCATAAAAAATTTTCCATTTCTTTACACGCTGCCAAATAATTTTATAGGCAGTACATTTTCCTTGATTTTGACAAACATTTTGAGTATTGCACTGTGATTCTTATTTGAAAATAAGCAACAATTAAATTTATTGAACAGTAACGTAGTTCCTGAAGATGTACTTTGAAAGTAACGAGAGAAAAACTTAGTATGAAATATAAGGGTGCCTCTCCCTAAACGGAAATATTTAAGCTAAAAGTGTCCTGTACTTTCTTTGACTGAAAATGCTGAAAACCTCGTTAAATTGTTAAACAAAAGTAAGTTTTACCTGTTTCAAGAAAAAAGACCCGAAAATTTATCAAATATTTAACGATTTATTTTATAGATAAGATATTTTTAAAATTTGGGTACACCGGACTGATAGGATATCCAGAGGACTGGTGTTTTTTTTTTACAAAGAAACAAGTCGTATTTGTTATAAAATCAACTCTTTTCCTTGGTGAAATTTTATTATTTGATTAAACAGTTAACTAAAAAAGCTTTTGGATGAGTTAGTCAACGAGATATTAAAAGATCTTCAATTGAATCAATCTTTGAACGATACAACAAAATTAAGTATTTTTTCCTTATGTTTTTATCCTGAAGTTTCTTTCTCGAAGAATTTCGTCATTTTCTTGATATCTTTGCTGTCAATAATTAACGCTTTAATGCCAGAACATCTGTATGGAATAGCTTGGACAAAAGTATCTCAGTTGTCAATATCACCTCCAGCAGCTACTACTGAATCTGCTGTCCTCTTACATGTAGGATCTACACCATCTGGTGCTCCTTTTCCATGCATAGCTTCAGAAAAATTTAAGGAGAAATTATGCTTATTTGAAACCAATCCTGGCAACGATGAGATTCCAGTGGCGGTCATTACATATAGTGACAGCAGTGTTCCGAAAGTCATTCACCAAATCATCCAGCGGATTTGCCAGAAGAACATATAAACAGAAGAAGAATAAGAAGAACAAAAGCCCAGAAAAACAACAAGAACGTATAACAGCGGATTTGGCTTGTCACATTAAAGGTGACAAGCATAAAGTCGAGGTGATAAACGTGGACGCCTGCCGTGTTTGCCTTATTTCACGGTCTCCATAGACGGGGTGAAAACAATGTGTCAACCTACACCCCCAAGATATGAAACAAGTTTCCGTCCAAGGTCTCAATTTTCTTTAAGGATTTTTTTTGGATTCCCGAACACGACTGGAGTATGCTCACCGTACTCTCTACCCTTCGAAACCACAATCACCATCTTTCCTGTAACCTGTCATGGGCATCACTCGAACATGTAGTTTTGATAAACCCCTGATCAGGTTTCGCTTTTCTATGCTCCGATAAAAACTTTCAGTTTTTGTTCCATACGCACGGGAATGATATCCCTTCCTCACTACCTTGGGTATGTGGAGACGATAACCACCCAAAAACTGAATGGAATAAGCCGAAGTCTAGCCAAATTAATCCGGCTCACCAAAATGACATTGATAATCTGCCAAGTCCGTATCAATAACCAACTTACCGACGCCGTTGGTACAAATACCGGACTAAAGCAGGGGTATGGACTAGCCCCTTTGCTATTCAATCTACCTCTGAAATATGTTATAAGAAAGCTACCTTTCAATATCAGATGCACACTTTCATACAAATCAAGCCGAGTGGTAGCCTATGCGGTTGTTATCAATATTTTGTCACGGTCGCTAATAATCGCTAAAGAACTCTTAATGAAACTCGACCACGAAGCAAAAGGAGTAGGGCGTAAAATCAATGGGTGAAAAACAAAGCTCAAATCCCCAGAATATAACAGTTGGCGAATAAAGTATTGAAAATCTTACTGGATTTGTATATTTTGGCGGAAAAATAACAGTAACGGCGAGTGAAAGAGACGAAATACGCTGAAGAGTCCAGCTCTCAAATAAAACATTTTATTCAATACTAATAATTATGAAGACCAGCTGCATGGACAACTCATATTTTAAATATCACTTCCAGTCCATTTTGTTTCCTGGATTCCCAGTATGTTTGATTGATATTAGTTGGCCTGTTGTGGAAGGTTCTAAACAGCCTCAGGTTTATTCAGTGATCTGACATTCCAATATCCAACACCATGGTCCTTTTTTTCGGTCGGTCGTTTCCGTAGGTCCACTTCATTCCAAGGCTCGGCTGCAGGTGTCGAAGCAATTAAGGGGTTTTACAGGAAGGAGAGTTAACTCGTTTGCCAACCTTCACTCTGGCGGCATGATTATTACTTTGATTCCGTTATCAGGGGCTGAATATTCGTCTTCACCTTCTGACGTTCCCACAAAGGAGGCGTATGCAGGATTTGATAGCAGAGATGTAGGCGTATTTACAGTTATTAACATTTCTTCGTTTCTCTCAATATGCGACCCCGAGACCACTTGCTCGCATTTATTCGTGCGATTGAGGATGAGCAATCATGAGAGATGTGGGTTGGGAAAACAAGAGGATCCCTCCTCCTTTCTCAACCGGGCGTGGAACCTTATTCAACATGGCAGAGTTGGAGTTCCTCAAATAATAGTTTTTCATTTTACCGTGTAGTCGAAAACAAGAATTCCATCTACATTTTCAAAATCAGGGCCCTGTGCTTCCCAGCCCAAGAGGATACCTCAAACTTCTACGATAGAATTGTGACCTTTGTCACAATCCGTCGTAAAATCTGCATCCCGAGCGTTGTGTTTGCGATTATGTAAACTTTTGACACTTCCTGTCAAATCATATACCAGGTTATGTAGAAGTTATTGCCTAAGATGACAACTAGATCATACTTATGTCTTACAATATATTCAAACATTCTTAGAATTGAAGTTCGTTTTGGTGTTGCCGCAGGCCAAAATTTAAGCTACCCTTTAAGCTAGCTACTAACTATAAATCACAGGAGGCGATAGCTATTAACACAGACAATGCCAAAAGTGTACTCGCAGGAGATTGCGATGAACACTCGATTATCTACAAAACGAAAACATTTGGCATGCATTTTCGGATAAGAAGTCAACTACACAGTCAAAGCTGCCTTGTAATAAGTCATTGCCTGACTTCGATGAGAAGAGAAGGGTACAACCTTATTGGATCTACAGACGATCTGCCTCGAATTCCTAAGCCTCGCAGCCAAACCTCATCCAAAGTCACCCTGAGTTGAATCATAGAGAGTCTACTTTTCATCCAAATTAAAATAAAACACATGAAATTCAACCCACTTGTTAAGAAGCGCGTTCGATCGAATAAATTTTCCTTTAATTTGAAGCTCCAGTCGACTTAGGGCCCACTGTGGCTGTGTGAAGACCATACGAGTCGACAGGCTTGATTTAGTTGCTTTATTTAAGACTTCAAGAAATTTAAGTGAAAGACTTCAAGAAATTCTGTAACTTCTAATTGGGAATAGTAATATAGTGGCATTCTGTATATAATGCCATATTGGCCGTGTGCCCACATATAAATGTAGCTTGTTTTGTGCTATTATCGAGAACGCGCAGTAGATAGCAATTTCTAACGTTATTAGTGAAAACACCATCATCATGCACCGAAAGATACCAGGATACTGCCAAAAAGCCCTGTAGCCAAAAAATTGATCCATTCGAAGGTGGAGCTCATCAGATATCTGTGTTACCTGAATGTGTCTCCAGAATCGATTGCGATCAACTACTGCTGCAGCTCATTTTTTGCGTTAGAAAAACAAATTGCGGAGGCTTTTTACAACCACCGTCACATGTCTGAGTATGTGGTTCTTGCGCTCATCGAAAAAAATTTATATAAGTCGACCTATATCCTGGAACGGCCCTGGACAGATTTCAGGATTTCTATCTTACTCCATAACACATTAATTAACACACATCTACGAGTCGCTTCCGATAGTACGCCTTCAACAAAACGAGCCCATGTATCCCGGCATCCTCAGTTCGCAAAATTGCTTCCTCAATCAAATCAAAGATAACCTGGGCTACCGTTTAAACAAATGTTTGGTAGGATGCGTCCCCTGTTTCAAATTGCGATGTAAGATAGTGTGCAGTGTCAGAAGTGGGTATCACGACGAATAAAAAATATTAATTTGAAAATTTAATCGTCAAAAAATTTAATAAACACTTAAGTATTGCAGTATTTCATATGGTTATTTTTTAAGCAAGCACAGAAGATTTTAGCTTGCAATCGCTTTAAATAAACAAACAATGCGAAAACAGCATGAAATATCTCAGCAGATCGCAAAACGAGTCCTCAAACTAGATCAAGGCCAAGTGGAGCTACAAGACGATATAAATAATCATTTACCAAGTGACAATGAGATCGAAATTCGTAAATTGTGCTAGACCACCACGAAGTCAAATTTGCAAGAAAATTGTGATACACAATGTTTAATTAGGGGCGCTTCCTATGAGATTTAGAACTGCGACAACGTGATCCATCAGGAGACCACAAACGCCAGTTCCTTCAGCTTGAAATGTTCACATTGTTCCCATTCACTAAACACCGAACGATTTCCTTGCTAGACTGAGCAAAAATAACACAATTTATTCAGGGCCACTTGTTTATCTACGACGTAGTACCTTATCTATGTTTTTTACCGCTTGAGCCAATAAAACTAGAATGCTATGAAACGAAAAGGACGAAAAGGCAAATAAAGGTGTAAACCCTCAGTAAAGTTTTACCTTCACCTTGAACGAAGGCCACACGCGAAAAATTTAATTTCAGGTAAATAAAGAGAAATTAAATAATTTCTAGAAAATTTCTTGACGACTCATAAAATTTTCTAAGTTTACGGCTTGTTTCCTTGATGCCTGCGAGCGACGAAAAGGACTTTTGCCGTCATTAGCTGAACTACAAAAAAAAGGGAAAAACTCAGCCATTTAGGACATGCCAAGCAGGGATCACAAAACGTTTTGCAATTAAAACACTAAGCACCAATATGATTGCTGGTTGTCGTGTGTAGGACGATATCTCCTGAAAGGAAAGCTGAACAGTTTACTGCTGTTGTTATAACTATCACTTGCATGCTTTGTTTTCGTAAAGTAATCAAGTTTATACATAATACAACTACCACCCAGTATTCATCTTGGCAATAAACTTTTTTCCACTGACCTCGCTTGCCCCTGCTTAGGGAGGGTTAAAGTTTTTGTGAAAACAAAAGTCCATGTAAGCCAGTTCACACGACCACAACCAAAAATTATATTTATTTATTCGTTGTAAAAGGGATTCAATGCTAGCAAAATGAATTCCATACATCTGCCATCCTGTGAGTTGAATAACATAACGTGATGTGCGAACATTCAAAGAAGAGAATGATTCAGTGAGTCGAGTCAGTTGATGACGGTGAAGAGATGACTTCAAGTTCATATATCACTTGACTGAATTCTGTTCCGCCTCACTGTTATCCTTTTAGGCTGTTCTGACAGTGGTATTGCCGGGTGTGTATGTGTGTGTGTTTTTTTTCTGCTGTTGTTTTGTTCTTTAAGAGCTCTTGTTAGGCTTTGGATGGTTGACTTCATGATATTTGCTTGAAAGATATTCTCCACACTTTTTCCCACCAAACTTGCCTCATCTTCAGCCATTCAACATTATTCTGCTACACTCACGTTCACTTCTCTTTCAAAAGCATGCCCGTCAGGCTTCCTGCTTTACTTGTTTGCTTGCCAACTTGCTCGCTTCCTTGCTTGCTTTTGCTACTCGCCAACCGAACGATATGTGAAGGTCGAAAATATAATTCATTTCAAGGACTGACACTTTTTTTTTGATCATCCCACGTCGCGTACAGAAATTTGAGCGTATTTTGGTTTTTTTTCTAGGACTCATTGCCCCTTGCACATCCTCTCTCTCTCTCTGTCTCTTTCTCATTCACTAGGAAGAAAAATCAAAACTTATCTCTCTCATCTATAGAGTCAACCGTTTTGGGAGCTCATTCCAAGTCCTTGAGAGGATTTTGAGTAAAACGTGCCTGGACATTGCTACGTGTGGATGTGTATAAAATCCAAATTTATTATATATTGGCCAACCATATGTTCATATATTCGTATGGTGTGTAGTTATATGAAATATTTTTGATAAAAGTGTTTGCTGCTATTATATCTCCTGCGATGCAAATATAAGAGCCAACAAGGACGCAATAGAAAAGTAACAATCATCAAAGTCATCGGTCAAGCATATAATGCCGATCGTTCTTGAGATGCGTATGTGGGTCTGTAAGTATATAATGTTACTATAGGAAAGGAATTTGCATTGTCATGCTTTTTATTTTGAGTATACGCCAAAAGCCTGTAACAGCCGGCAGGTAAGGCTGTTGCTGTGTTCGTGACAATTATTTTAAATGAAAACAAACATCACTTGATAGATTTTTATCGACTTGATACAATTTTTTGCGATATCATTTTACAAAAATTAGATGCTTAATCGGTTCTGTTTTCCTGCAACGTAATCAGACAAAGAAACAAACTCATTTGGAAAAGCCTTGGTGGTGTTGATATATGTCAGGACACAGCCGATGAAACTGATTTGAGAATATATAAAAATTTTCCCTAAGTGAATATGTACCACTGCAATCTTAACCTATCCTAGCAGGAAACTCAACAAAAGTTTATAAGTTTACTCATTTCCCTACCTTATATTTAGACAACCTAATATTTTGAAGGAACAACCTAATATTTTTGCGATGCAAACTTCAAACACATCGTCATCATCATTTGCATCATTTTCATTTTTGTCGATGATTGGATGGTAATAAAAAAGTCACGGAGTGACAGTAAAAATTGATAAAATCTTTTCAAAAAATTTCGGTCTGGAACGCTAACTCCCGATCTGCAGCAAGTAACCGAGTCCAACCAAATTGAATGGACGGAATTATTGCAGAAACAAGAACAAATTCAGCAAGAGAAACTTGGATACTAAGAACCTTATCCAAATTCTATTAAAACGACCTTCATTAGAAATTGTAAATATTCGAAGCGAAGAATTACCTTAATTGAAATCAAAAAATTGAGTAAACTGTCATGACCGTAGCTTTTAAATATTTCGAGGAAGAGTATTACGAAGTTACTTCCTGAATTTATGCATAGCGCACCCTAGTGGGCGTTTTAACTAATACATATAGTTGATCAAAGCACCAAGGTATCATGTGGTATGAAGTCCTAAATTAGGTCCATTAAGTCAATAGGACCAGTCCGTGAGTTTGAATTTCAGGCATGGAACAGCGTAACTCGAATCGAATGATAGGACGACAAAATTCCAGTCGGATTGTAAAAAACATGCGAAACATTTACTGTGACCAATAGTATAAAGCCGACACATAAAGTATCAACAAATCGAAAATAGGATTACCTAAGACCAACCGCTCAAGGCACGCCTATTGCTTGACGATGGCTTTGCTATGCAAAATCTAGAAGATTGCAGTTAGAATCGGAAACTACATCCAAGAATCTTGGAAGGTGCTGTATCAATTTTGTATAAAAAAATACTTGCCAAGTATCCAAATCCAGTGGATCAAGGTTAGAATTTCTTTGGCAGTTATAAATCCTGACCAGATATCAAGAAATTTCTCAAAAACACGATTGAAACACTTTCATCAGCTTATAGTCCTTGTACTGGCCCAGCCTTATACTGGGATTGGTCTCTTCCTGAATTTGAAGGGACCCTGTCGGAAAGGTACATTTTCCTAAGCTAGGAGAGCTTCTAACAAAAGTCAGTGAAAAGATTCGGGTACTCAATGAGAGCAGAACCAAAGGACTGTCTTCAGAACTAGAACCAAATGTTTACTGATCGTCAGTAAAGATTTTTCGGAATCAGCTGAGTGTACATGGCTGTAGACACTCTGGTGCCGTTTTTCAGATCACCTCATCTCATAAGCAGCCAAGGAAACGTAGATTGTCATATCGCATCTTCTTCCAAAAAAAGAAAAACAGGAACCGTATAGTACAAAGAATTAGTGGATTTTGCTGGAAAAACATAGCTCCAAACTTGCGGGAAACAAAGCTGGAATTGATAAGACGGTTTTTTGTTGTGTCAAAACACGAAATCGTATCCTTTATATCTAAACCATGCAATGCTATCGTATGATTGCCTTCTGAATACAAAAAGAATGATGAAAAAGTGTCAAAGTTGAGGAGTTTAAAGGACGGAATAGGCAAGGTTCAAAAGGGAGAACTAGTAGATTCAACTAAAGATCGAAGAAAAATTCCAGCTGATTTGGTAAACTGGAGATCTCATCAAAACGTAATTAAAAACAAATGAAAAATATGAAGAAAACTGACAGGATTATAGTAGTTGGTCGAACTAGAAGTAAAACGCTGTTAATAGAACAAGAAGACGTAAAGTATAGCTGGAATAAATGGCGATATTGAGAATTAAGTTACTCCCAACGCTGAACAAAACTTTTGTGCCTGTGTACCCGAAGATTTTGTCTATTTATATCGAACTCGAATGCGTAGGAATATTTCCGGCAAATTATCTGGGCTTTCTGGGTCAATTTCTGGGGAAAACCGTTCCAAAAAACTCGAATTCTATACGAGTAAATATTAGCTCCATTTTGCATTTTTCAATGAACATACATAAAGTGGTCTTTAGCTTGAATCTTGCAAATGCTAAAAGACGTTCAACTTAGCCACGGGATGGGCACCCATGACAGTTTGCCATCAATTCTTGCGGAGATTAGGAACAACTCTGTTGCTACTTTTAAAAGGTGATGCAAGAAGTGCTAGTAAAAAGCTTCTATTAGTATTTTACTAGCACTTGGTTACTTGGTTACGCTCAGTATTAATTAGACCTGTATAATTGAGCTCTAACATGGAACCATTATGATGATGTATCTGTGAATCATGCATATTTTCAGGGAGACACATTGTTTCCTAATAACCCCAACACCCTTGTTTGTGTTTAAAATTTTGCTCTGAGTGCAACCCAGCACTTAACTTTTTTGATATGTGTCAATGATTTGACCGAAGTTAAAAACTAAAAGACAGTTAGTTGTCAAATGTAGGGAGAAAATGTCAAAATTACGAAATTAAATTACGTAAATTTTACCCAAAATATCCAAAAAGAAGAAATTAAAACGTGACAAAATTCCAACTCAGAAGCCTCTATACTTTAGCAAACCTTTTCATGATTCCATTCGTGTATCACACGTATTTTCGGAGGATATCCCTAACCCTAAAAAACTATAGAGCTGTACATGTTGTTGATGACATGTCCGGATATCACCTGAATATGTAGACCGAAAATTATTTTTCCAATTTACAGTTTATTTTCTTACCTCAAAAACCTTTTTTTTTTTAAATTGCCGCCGTTTACTTTTTTCATCTTTTCCGCTGGAAAAAAGCATTTTTTTCATCTTTCCTCAGATGTTTCAATCTTGAGAACCTACAGATTGCCTTGCCTACAGATACAATTTTTTGCAAGCTCTTCCATGATTCCTTAATGTCCTGCTATAATATCCCTAGATGACATAAAGATTGCTCATAAGTTTTGAAAGCTGCCCTTATGGAAACTTGATTCATTTCTAAAAGTTTGCTGAATCTTTCAACACCTAAAGACGAGGTCTGATTGTACTGCGGCAGCAAAACAATATTTGAAAAAAATTCCAATAGAAACAAAAAACCAATTTGCAAAATTTGCAATTAAAGACAAAAAAATGTTTGTTCATTTTTTTAACTGAAACTTCTTATATCCCTAAAATGCACAGAAGACTGAATCGTACGAATTCACTTAAGGGATTTTACAAGCGAGTTTTCCCCCACGGAAGATCATGCCTACCAAGTGAAAAGCTGAATTTAGTCTTGTCATTTATTCGTGTCAGTTGTGACATCGCACGTAGCTAGTATAGCAAGCTTGACTTGTCAAGCATTGACAAGCCAAGCATACCCCTTCGTCAAATCGAGTCGACATGAAATATGATTTTGTATTTTGTCTGAATGTACGCATCGAATAACATCAAACGTACAAAAAAATTCCATGAACAAAAAGAAAAAGAACATATTATGTATTCAGAATCCATAGACTGACAGTTTTTTCGGAATGTTCGATACCAAGGTGAACCATTTTTTTCTTAATACTAGTCTTTGATAGCAGAGGTCCTTTGCTTCGTTATGACAGTAAATAAGATTGACAGTAAAAACTTTATTTTCAAATTATTAGTTTAATTTTTCTTTAGAGAATTACTTATTTTTAGTTACTTTTGATAGTTAATTATTTTTTTACGAGTAAAAAGAAACTCTCTTTTAGCTTTGCGAAAACATTGAATGAAATTACATTGGTTTAACATAAATACTATTTTTATTTTGAAATTCTCTCGGGACCGCTGCTGATTTGCTCTTGTTAGATTTTAATTTTGGAATTTACTTATTTGTGCCGCTCAGTTTTCCCACAGTTCTGATGTAACATTATTTGACAATTACTTTAAAAAAACCGAATATTAAATTTATTCTGGGGGAATTTTCAAAACTATCCGTTTTGAAAATTGGAAAAAAAGCGTCAGAAATTGGAAAAATAAGGCCTAATTCAAAATGCAATTAATGACGGCGACATGGAACCACTTGTGATATATCAATTGATTTTGCAATCCCTCTCACGATTGTCGCAATACCAGCAACCCCTGTACAAAATTTCACTTACTCTCGCCAACCCTTATCCGACATAGTCCCTTGCATTTTTCGTCCTTTTACATGCTCTAATTTGATAATTCTTCCGTTGACTGAATATCTGTATGCATAGGGCGCGATTCAAAAAATATGCAAGTAACAGGTAAACAGAGAAACGTCCCTATTTGAACGAACAACGCATCCGTGTCCTCTGACTCAGATCTGATCGCATTTTCAACACATTACATTACAGCATAATCATGAAAGGTGTCACTTTTTGATGACACGTTTGTCGGTTGTATTTGTAACATCTGCATCACATTTGTACGCAGGAGATCTCGTTTCTAGATAAATGATTCATTTTAGACATCGAAGCGGAACGACATTGAAGGGTTGAGTGGTTCAGGAAAATGATGTGCTGTAGGCTCATTTGGCTCTTATCTCCTCTTTTGCTCTGCATAACTCTTTTATGAGTAAGCTTGTGCCAAAGACAAGTGTTCTGGGTCTCTGATCACCATACCATTCCCATCAAGATGATGACGATGGTCCCGGCTGAAGTACACCTTATCGGATTACTCACCTAATAAAACATTCAGTAATTTTCACACGGACACATGTAGTACAATGCAAGCTGTCCTGCATTTATCATGCACAGACTCATCTGGAAGAAATTGACCCTTGATGAGTTTGAACTGGATCCCTCCAATCATGAAAAATTTGTCAGAATTTTTCCTCGAGTTCATGAGCATCGCTTTCACGACCATAGTGCTATAATATTTAAGACGTTTATCGGTTTTATGCTTATCATAATTTTTGTGATGCAATTTTCATGTGTTCTTATCCATGCGTTGCCCCATCTTGGCCTTGTACAGCACCCATTGTCATTGCTAAGTTGATATCATTCTTTTGGTACCAGCTCCCAGCTCCACCACTCCCTTGAACCTCTTTTAATGAGCCGCAGACAGAAAGGCGACAAAACTATTGCATTGTCTTAAAAGTCAGAAAGTGTTTATTCGACACATTAACAAAAATGTTTATAGATTTTCTTCGTCGGAATTTCAGTAGCTGCTGGTAGAAAAGATGGAAACGATAGTTCAAGGAAAGGGAATTGGACTGAAGCGGGGTGTAAGAATCTAATTCGTAACCAACATACAGCTGACTTGGCTGTCTGGAGGTGGGTGGCCGGAAACAATTTTCTTTGTCTTCATGAGTGATGTGAGAAAGAACAGACGAGTGTGAATGGGAATTGTATATGCAAAATGCCACTAAATAAAATTAATAAAGATGTCTTTGCCCATTAAATTAAAGACCGGCTAAATGCGATCTGGCAAAAAGTGTAAACGAAAACAAGCAGCAGAAACATCTGAACAGCAGTGAAGATAAATTAGTTTTTTGCAAGGTTGGTTGATTTTTGCTTCTACTGGTCGACATGCAGCCAAAGAAATAAATTCAAGCTCGAGTTTGAATAAATGTTTTGATCTTTGCTGACCCCCGCAGAACGGAAATGCTTATTAGTATTTTTAACACAAATATATTTTGCTACCTTTGTTTGAAGGAATGTTGAAAGACAGGATCTAACCCCCTTGCGTTCATACGGCTGCGCTTCATAGCGAGGGTGTTTATTTTAATGAAATGATGAATATACCAATTCATCAGAAATTATATTCATGCTTATGAGGGCTGAATTTTAGAAAAGGGCTCCTAGTAAAATGAATATGTTCCGATTTTCTAACTGATCCCGAACATGATGTACTCCTTTCATTTCTAATCAGCATCTCCAGTCAAACTTAAATTTTGTGACGTTTGTGACAGGAATATATTTTTTTGTGTCCGAAAACACCTTAGAACACTGCGAATCGTACCATTTAGCCGTGAAGAGCCTTCTATACCCTTCCCCTATAAAAATAGTTACAGCCAGAGCTAACTACAGTCCATCAGACTCATCAGTCCATCCTACTCAAATGACAGCTACACCTAAAGGCGCAAAAAAGACGGTCCAATCTATTTTCGTTATTAATCTATGGCATAGACTAATGCTAAGGGAGAGCGCGTCGGACATTTTTTTATCAAATAATTGCTCAAAAAACTTTATTTGACACATAATACATTGAGTGTATTCTGAAGTAATAAGCAATTATGTTAATAATGTATCTAAACCCTCCCAGCTCCTTTAATAGGTGGACACGCCCAAGACATATTATGTGCTGAATTTTTGCGGCGTATTCGTTGAGTAGCGCTCTTCATAAACGTCAGATTACTCGAAGTTGCTGCTTCAAAGTGAAGGAATGTCTTCCTCGAAGCTCATGCTTGATGCACACCATAGGGTAAACACTAACAAGCGCTAAAAATTCCAAAAAACAGTCAATCTCACGGTATTCGTCTACAATTTATAAGCAAAACTTTTCAAAATTGGAAATTCAGAGAAAGACTGAGAAATTCGCGTAAGTATTCTCTTAACTTTTGGGATTCATAACAATCACTCACATATACTATTACATCGGATTTTATCCTTATTTTCAATTGGCTCCAGAAAGTTAGCCAACGCAACCTCTCCACTCTTTTATGTTGATTTATTTTCAAACTGTCTACCTAGCAAGGGTTCCTTTCTTTCGCCTTTAATTTTTGTAAAAGAAACAATTTATCCTTACTGCAAGTTTTTATTATTAATGCAAATGCACATTTCAGGGGCCACTTAGCCTCCTTTTCATTGCTTTTGTTTCTGAAGATGTCATGACTAACAATCGAACACAATTATAAAATTTCGATACAATAGTTACACTTTAACTAGTTGTTAACCCCTAATTACTTTTTATTTTACATTATTGCCTGCTAGACTTACTTATCAGCTTTATCATATTTGATGGGCAGTTCCCCGCATCTCAGTTTAGGCCTTGATTATCGGGAACCATCATCTCCAAACTTTCCCATCTTTCACCACAGCTTCTTCATTGTTCTGTTCGATATTATGTCCTTGCTCGGTGATATGGACCGCAATTGATGACCTCATTGTAGGATTCCGCTTTCTTGTTGTATTTTGCGCTGTGTTATGATGTGCTCCTTGAATCGTACCTTTATTAGTGTTTTGGTTTTTTGGGATTTCATTTTGCATTCTGGGCACTCTACTCTGTAAATCTCACTTTTTTAGCGGATGTTTTTCACTTGCCAGTTGAGATTTAAGGCAGGAGCTGTAGCTAGTCCCAACAACTTGTATGTCAAACGTTTTGAAACAGCTTTTGAGCCTATTGAAATTGATTCCCATAGGGAGGACCACTCTTATTTTATTATCTTTACTCTAACTTCTGTCGCTGAATATTGTGAAATACGTGATTTTCCTTAAATATACTTTTTTCCGTTGTAAAAGCCGCATAATTTCGAATTCATTGTAGCGATTTATTTTCACGGTATCCTATATGAATCCTTTTTCCAGTGAATGGATAGGTGACCAGTCGACGAATCCAGCTTTTGAATGCTGCAATTTTTGCGGGTATACGCGATTAGATGAACTTGGGACCGTTCTTTGCGTCGCTGTCTGTTTTCTGTTAATGTCAAAACTAAATCTTTGTTGTGCTTTAATAATTCTTATACTTAGAAAAGGTAGCGCTCCATTTAATTGATTTCCATAGTGAATTCGATGTTTTTATGGATTTTTTTGTTCCGTTTTGACGACTTCGAGCTTATCCTTTTCCATAATGGCTAATATGTCATCGTCATATCTGAACCAGTTTCTTGGCATTACTCCTTTGTTTTCGATTAACTGTTCTATATCCTGTGAGCAATTCTGTTAATAAATGTGATAGCGTTGCAAACGCAACGCTGTCAAATTTTTTCACTATATCTATATCTATATGAAATGTACACCTAGTAGAGTGCTTAAAATGCAAATATGCGAACAAAAAATGTCAAAATTATGAGTCGAATTATCTAAGAAACATTCAAAAAGTGGAAAAAATAGAGGCTGTTGCGTTTGCAACGATGCAAACTTCCAGGCACATGTGACTGAATTGCAATCGGCACTTATCTCTCTTTCTTCATTCCGTTTTTTCTGCATTTTTTGATGGCACCGGATCCTAGACAGAGATAGGTTAGACATCCGCAGCTTTGACATGTTATCAAAAATCGCCGTTGCTTCCTTTGACACTTTATCTGATAGTTTGATACATTCAGGTAACTAGTTGATATGTACTTTGAACAAATTTTCCACTGCTCGTTTTTCCATAACCAGTCCATCATAACTGGTCTCGTCCATAATGACTTCTTTATTTCCTTTGCCTTACGATGATATGCTTGCTTATTCTTCAGGCGTTTCAAGGTCATTTTATCCTTGTTTTCCATTTTTCGGCTGCACTACCGTTCGCCTTCGAAGACTTTTCCTGCAGCTCTACTTATTTCTTCCTTTTCGTCCCTTTTTTCCACTTAATTGCGACTTCAACGTTAACTTTCGTGTCTTCATCCGGGCGGTGAGGTGGTAGCGCATACCCTTATTCATTGTTGAGCATTTTCTTCAATCTGAACGGTTTTGTTTGAGGCGAATCCATCTTTTTTAGGTGCCAGTTCCTTTAATTTCTTCCTCATAAACTTTCTTTTTGGTAACTTTCAATTCTGGTTGCTCTGCTGATTTTATGAATCGTATTCTGTTTTGATGCTCCTATTTTGACATTATTTTTTGCCAATTTCAGGTGGGTATGCCTTTAATGCCTAGTATGCCTTTAATGTGATGGTTTCTAGCTTTGAATTTATGGCATTTTCAACCAGCTTTAGTTCGAAGTCCTTCTTGATCTTATCAGTGCAACTAATATTTTGTCGAGGAAGCTTTTCGGTGTTAGTCCTCTTCTTTTACACTTTTGTAGAAATCTAATATTTTCACTTGTCCTTGTCGTAAGTTGCTTAATCATCAATAAGGATTTCAAAAGTTTTTTTCGAAACGATTTCTGCTCATTATTTTAGAGGGGAACGGGTGAGAATATACGCAATGCGTGTGCCAGTATGAACTTATAACTGAAAATTTTACAAGTTCCATCCAAATAATATGTCCAAAAAGGCACTTGATCTACTCTTTATTGGTAGGGACCCCCCGATGTATACGCTTCGAAGTAACCATTGATTACTGTTCTGTTCGCTCATTCCTTCAAGTTTCAAACTTTGCATTTATGGTGAATAAGAAAGCTGACAGATCTCCTTTATTGAATGAAACTAGACTTTTACATCTATGCAATTGAGGATTCGTTCTAGGTGTTCCATTGAGGATTTTGGGAAAACTCAGGATGTGAATACAAAGAAAAGTTTATTGCAAATGGAAACGATCAGGCGCGTTCCCGAGGGTGAGGCTCCTCTCTAAGTGAAGAAGAAGGAATTCAGTAGAAAACTCTCCTCCTCAAGCTAAATACCTTCAGCGATGACTCACTTGACGGTCGCGTCTGGCCTTGAACAGACCGGCAAGCAAATCAGAGTGGGCACAAAGTGTTAAAAATCGGGTTCGACTTGAAATTAAGCTTGAATTCATCATTATTAATTTTACATCATTATTAATTAATAATTGCAGTGGCAAAGAGTGGCTTACCATCCCGAAGATGTTTTAGGTGTTCATGTTAGTTGGAAAACTCTTGCCCACTGTTTTCTGGCAGATAATAACAGGGTACGGGGTCATAGAAATCACATAGAATCACAGAAATAATTTTAAAGCTCTCAAAAGCTGAACGACAAATCTAATGATACAGAGGGTGGTGCTATGTGTACGACACAATATTTTTAAACACATTAACAGACCAATTTCTACCTCTTGGACGATATAACCCTACCAAATACCGAAAACCATTTTATTTTTTTACTTATAATATGTTTTGCGTCAATGTTTTTCAGAAATATATTATCAGCAAATATAAAAACTCACGGCATTTTGACTCACAAGCAATAACAATCTCCAAAGTTGAGTCAAAATTTATTGGAAATTTCTTAAATAAGACTTTTTGCATCACTTTTTCTTGGCACTGTATCTAGTTTACTTCAAATGAAAAGATGTTTCCATCGTTGCAAATGGAACGCTATCAAATTTTCAAATTATTTATTTTCAGTAGATGCTTAAATTAAAATGAAAATCTAGTAAAGTGCCAAAAGTTCAAATGTGCGACTGAAAAGTACCAACATTTTAAGGCAAATTAACCAAAAAAACAATCAAAAAGTCAAAAAAATATCAAGCCGTTGCGTTCGCAAAGATGCAAACTTCAGCACCTAAAGGGCCGCTTGACTAAAACGAATAGCAGCAATAAAACTGCGACAGATTGAACGCAAGAAAAATAGATTGAAGGTTGTTCTTTTTGCAACCATGCAAGAAACGCAAAAACCGGGCCACATAGAGTGCACTGCGGAAAATTGAAACACTTACCCTATAAAGTCTAGATGAGGTCCCATGGTTTGCAGGGATAAGCAGCTGGAGAGTGCAATTTCAATTTACAAATCGCTGGTAAAGATTAGCCATTTTTTACTAAATTCGTTGATAGATCTAATAAATATAGAAAGAATGAGGGAGAAAAAAAATTTGACCTTTAATTTTTTGTTCTTTAACCTCCACTCAACGATTCATTAAGCCATCTTCATATGTTGCACAGACGGGCTTTCCTTCTTTTTTTCTAAAATGAATTCTATAAACGAACTCAGGATAATCCCAAAATAAATCGCTGGATAAATTTGAATTCCAAACTTCTTTCTTGATTCCAAAAATTACATGGATGATCTGTTGTGAGACTTAGAGACAGTGCGCAAGTCTTGCGACTAACTTTTACGCTCTATAAATTAAATGCCTAATGGTTACATAATGGTCTGCATCTAGTTCTTAACGATAAATATGTTGTTGTTTTTTCAGGCTGTCTATTGCCTACTACTAGTAATTAGGTCCTCAATATACTGTCTATTCAAAACCTTGCATCTAAAATTTTATCTACACGTAGCCGAACTTTTTTAAGACTTCCTTTAAATGTTGATGACTGTAAAACAACTTCATGCCATCTAGTTAATTCGTATTTAATGCCGAAAAAGTTAATATTTCATTTACACACGTCACTCTCCATATGCTTCCTTCCATTTCCAAAGAAAAAAAAATACGAAAACAAGGAATAGAACGAATAATCTAATGGGAGAATGTGTGTCCGTAAATTAACGAAATAACCTCACCCTTAGACTGAAACGAATCTACACACATTCTTAATTTCATACAAAGCTTCCAGTTGGTCTAACGAGAAAGAAAGCAAGTGAAATCACGACAATCCAAAGCTCCCGCCATTTTCCTCGTGTATTTTCGAATCCCTACTGTTCCAGGCATTCTATAAATTTCATTCACAACACCACCTCAAGCGAATGTACATAGTTAGCAAGAGTAAAGTCTCTAGAAGTTGCAAAATTAACAACTATCTACTTATTGTAGTACAACCAGGGGGAGATCCTTTTTGATAATTAAATTTTCGTGCCACATTCTAATTCGCTATTTGCCCGGACTTTTTTCCAGTAGTATAGGTGGATGCAAGGATATATGCTTCGAAGGAAAGGTATAAAAATGGGCGGGAAGGTTGCTTGGCTTGTAACTAGCGACCTAGATGCACACGTCTGAATTGCTTTTATCAGGGTTTCACGAATTCTAGCGGAAGAAGTGGAAAAACAGGAGCCACATCATTTCCCGAAAAGTATAAAAGAATTGCGAAAAGAATAGAAAGGTGACGATTTGTACCATTTCTCACCATTAACTATTGTATGTAGGTAGTTCTCATCAACGTCGCTTGCTACCATAGTGCAAGAACACGGAAGCCACTAACCAGCAAACCGACCAACAGCCACCACTATCGTCCTCCTGCTAACTTTCTACGGACGAAAACTAACTGAGCAAACACGAAGTAGGCATTATATGGGCAGAAGGCTTCTCTTCTATGCGAATTATTTCGCTTCTTGTCTGGTGAAGGAGGGAAATAATTACTTTGCTGAGATGCCACAGTAGATGAAAGTTGGCTTGGATTGTTGTTTGCCTTCATTGTTATAAGTGTGCTTGTTTGCCCAGCTATATCCTAAACTACCCCGGTCGCGTTGGCATGCTGAACGATTTTGCCTACTCCTCTAGATGATTTTCCACTTTCTCCCATTTCATTCAATCTCCTTTGACTCCCTACTCAACAATGTATGTAATGTGGTTTGGTAGGCTTTTATATGATGATAGGGTTGAGAGGTTTTTTTGTTCTTTTATCCTTGTATAGTGTGTCTTTGCTGCAAAACTATTAAGTTGTTGGGAGATTTATGACGAGAGCAAAATAGAAAGTGGAGTTTTACACACATGGTGAGACGAGTATGCTCAATATGGAGTTATTTAAAGGAAAACTGCGAGGAAAAGTATTGTGTAAAGGGAGGTGTGGTTTTCAGTGGAGGACGAGATCGCTAGAGAAAGTATTTAGGCTAGGAGATTAAGCAGACATGCCAAAAACTATGACACGAGAATTTGTTCGTATTATTTATGGTTGATTTTGGACGAATTGATAAGGAAATGATTCAGTACGGAAAGGAAAGGTGGTATATCAGTATTTTGTCGGGGTTAGAAAGAAGTGTATTAAAAAATGATTGCATTTGACTAGTTCAGCACCCAAAAAAATCTCAAACCTAATTTCATTTTCATTTATTTGGAATAGCTTATTTTACATGCCCCGGATTCCCTTTTTTGGTCTATGATTTCATGCAGGTTTTTGCATCTGAATGTAAAGAGGACGAGACAAGACGAAAGCTTTGTTCCCACTTATATGAAATTTGCTATTATTCGTGATTTTCATCGTGATGTTTTCAACCCTTTTCTCTGAGACCCATTTGTATCCATCCATTGCAATTCAATGAAATTTGAATGGAAAATCGATTTGAAGATTTGCATTTTCGCATTTCCAGCATAATTTTTCAAATTAATACATAAATTATACGAAATATTGAATATTGATCTTGAGCAAGGCTTTTGAAGCGTGAATAATTGCAGTCATAAAATCTTGATTTCGGCTTGAACAGAAATTCAAAGCTCCTCTCAGAAATTTGGATGAGCAGACCTATTAAAACTTGATTGATTGTTTCAGTAGGAATATATTTAAAACAAACAGGAATCGAAACTTCCGAGCTTTGTTTGGCTTTTTAGATTCTGTCATAAATTGACAAATTAAGTATTATATTTCCACCAAACACGCTCTTCGCTACTTAAATTTCCCTGGTCGAAAAATAAATATAATGCACGTTGCAGAAAAGGTTTTTTTCATTTTTAATTTAGTTTAATTAATTTTTTTTTTGTTTCACTAAAATTTTGCTTTAATTTTCCCGGTCAAAAATGAACCAGAAATCAAAATTAATATTTCCATTATTACTAGTTCCAATCAGAAAATGTGATCTTAATGCATCCAGGGAGTTTCGATGCATGCATGCTAGATCCGGCTGAAAAATGGCTGGAGAAACTCATCAAGGGAAGACTCACTGACCCGATTCTTGCCGCTGCCAATCTCTTCGGCAGTACGGTTTTAGAGCAGTTCGCTGTCAAAAGCCAGAGGGATATAACCCCCACCAACCGACGGCTCTTTCTTTTGGTGACTACTCGACTTTAGGAACGCCTTCAACTCCGCTAGATGGGTACGTTGAAAAGTACTCTTCTTTATATACGCTAGATGGGTACTCTTTTCAAGCTATGAAATATATTATGCGATTTCTGATGGAGTACCTAGAAGACCGCACCTTTCATCAGGTGTTGCCCAGGGATCTTTTCTTGGTCCAGACCTGTACAACGTGATGTACAAAGGACTACTGCGATTTAAGATGCCAGATGAGTCAGGTTTGATGGGCGACGCGGATGATGTTGCGGCTTTAGTTGCTGGATGCGATGTCGAACAAGCGCAATTTAGACTAGGTAGGCTAATGCGCCGAGTGAGGAACCGGATGCCCGCTCTCGGGTTTATTTAAGCGCTGGAAAACACTGAAGTGGTAATCTTGACAAAGCAAAAATCCCAAGAGTAAGGATAGTCAGTGTTTTCGACATTCTAGTTGAATTGAAGTCAGCGGTGAAGTTCCTGGGGCAACTGGAAGATTCTCTGAGCAAATCAGGGCAAAGGTAGAGAAGGCTGCTTCGAATGCTTCGGGTCTGACAGTCTCTGATTCGGTAGTAAGAGTCATTGCAGGTGTGATGCTTATCGCCTTTCTTGCTATGGAGTGCCGCAGCATTTACCTGCGTAGAAACGAAGATTCGAGGGAGACAATTGCCCGCGAGGAAAGACTACGCTCTCCTTGAGCTCGAACGAGACCTGGTCACAAGTAGTGTTTCAAACGGTTCCAGCCTAGGTTTATGGTTGACAGAGGAGATTTAGTAGGTAATCCAGTCAATTGTTATTATGGGCGCCCTACGCTCCATGCGTTCACCTCCCTAACCTATCCAAAACAAAAAACAACGACAAGTCCCATGCACGTTTGACTCAATTGCGCAACCAAGATCGTAATTCGTATTAAGTACCCCAATATTTACTGCAATCTGGTCGCATCAGTTTTTTAATAAATAAAGTAATCTATAGCCCCTTCCTGCCAAGATTAATGCCACCCTACTTCCCATTTTTTGGCTTCCAATTTATTCTTTCGGATTATATTAAAGTATTTTTCAATATTTTTTGTATCTTTGAAATATTTTTGTGTTTGATTTTTGTTTTTAATTAGCTCAAAACATGAACATCGACATTCTGTATCTATTTCATATATCACATTCACAAGCATTTTTAGCATTTTTCTTGTTTGAAAGTGTCGCATTCAAACGTTGAACCACTGTTTGCAGAAGGGTATATCAAAATTAACTCCCTTAACTCCCCTCACTCTTATAAATACTCGCTTCGAATTTCGTTAGTAGGACATTCAGGATGTATTTAATCCGTCAAGAAGTAGATTATTCTTTGAATTGCTGTCTTTGCTTATGTTACACGCTATATTCAACAATTATCATGTATTTCGAATCCTTTTACGTGAGATTGTTTGCGACTCGTTGGTCTTACGTATATCTGATTGCTAGATCTACACGCTGCTCTGTTCGTCTGTAACGAAATTTCATGCATACTCTTTGAAACTCTCACAAGTATCAGATAACCCTCAACCTTCAAACATTTCCCGAAAATCACAGCCCCAGTCTACACTTGCCTGGCGAAAACGCAGCTCATGGTTTTTTCTTTATTTTTCTTCGTCCAAGCCACAAAGGTCTCAAAGCGAAAATAAAAATAAATATACTTTCGTGATTTCTTTTGAAAGCACTACACAAAAACTAACCAAACCTTCTCATCTGCAACCTTCCTCACATCCTTTACCGTTCATCCCGGGAACAAGCAAGTACTGCAACAATCCATTCTGCTGTGGTATGCAGATAAGAACTTTTACCCAAGACTGCCAGCAACCACTCAAAGCAATCACGCAGTCATTTCTAAGGAGTGTTGAAGTGTTGTTGGCGCTCTTTGTAGTATCCAGGTGAAAATATGCAAATCAAACAGTGCAAGTTTACTTGCTTGATAAACAGAACAAAGAGAAGTTGGCCGTGTTCACGATTGAACATAGTTGATGAGGAGAAGAACAACGACAACTGCGTACATCCTCAGGATAAGATTAAGAATTGGCACTCGTACGCGTGTTTCTTATAGTAGTTCTCCGCGGACCCTCAATATCCGCATTGACTGTTCCATCGTTCGTCCCGTCATCAATTCCCACAGAACATGCATGCATATTTCTAAGGTTAAATGCGGACGCGTAAACAAAGTGGGTAACGTACGTTCCAGCGTAATGGCTGCTAAACAACCGCATCGTATCCATTTGACCAACCATCATCGGTGACTTCCTTTCTTCTGACCACGACATTGTGTAAATTGCCCACAGAAGTGCATGTCAGTCGCTTATAAGCCTATAATTTCGCATGAGTGCAAACGTAAAGGGAGCAGAGGACAAGGTGTTCCAGTGCGCATTGAATCCGAAAAATGTGTATTGCAAGCGAAAGGAAAAGAATGGAAAGGATGCTCTTATCGAGGAGGCCATTCCTCTTTGTGAGTTTATGATGAGCGGTCTATAGCATGTGTTATAGGGTGAGTCGTGCTCCATTGACAGTATAAAGGAGTACAACTCACCTTATGCACGCTAATGTTCATCTGCATTAAATAGAGGTTGTATCATATAGGTTTAACTCATTGACTGCCGCGGGCGCTTGCATGTTTGATGGATAACTTGGATAATTAGTAGCCTTGCTAAGGGCTGGACGTTTGTGCAAACTCCAGTCTTAAGTTCGACATGATTTGGAGAAAGTCACAACTGCACAAACGAGCTAAAGGTATTTCAACTAACGTAATTGAAACGCGATATTATTAGCTCAACTGAAATGGGATGATCTAAAGCCGCCTTAGGGAAATGTAATTACGGAGCATCAACCCTTCCGGTTGCACCAGCAGTGCCAGTGTTCAAACATCTATGGCCATAAATGCATTAAAGCCCACATCGTCACAACCTCTCCGAATTGCAGGTTCGATTGCAATCGATTACTTCGACGAGTGGCCAAGGACTCACCATTAGACATTGTTGATAAACGAAGAAAAGAGAAGTGTTTTGTGTCCAACACCATCGAATTGTGCCTTGGCTAACTATGCAAAATAAATGGATTGCATCGCTTGCATTGAAGAGTGGTAATATAAAAGGCTTAAAGTGCACACACCGTAAGCTCCATTACTGCCGACATCGAAATCATGCTGAACTATAAACTTCCAAGTGGAGGACTTGCAGTTCCGCCTGATCACTATCCGTCGACTTCACACATATGGTGCGAGGGAATGATGCGACTGGAGCCAATATAATTTATGCTGATTGTTGTTCGGGGCTAGGATGATGGTATTGGAGGCCCGCAGATTTGCACTACACATGTGATAATGGATTATTCAGCGTGAACTCCTCCTGACCAGGCTGGAGTTGTTGCTTGCTAACGAACGGATATGGCACCGACTCTCAACAATAGACTAATGGTATTTGTTTATGACAGCCCGTAATCGAACAATTAAATCGACGACGTATTATCGGGACAGATTTAGTGTTGAGTTTAACGCCTCCGGGCTACAACGAAGAATAAAGAGTAGTACGCGGGCAGTAAAAAGAGCGCCGGGATGAACATAGAAGCATGCGTGGGTCATAGGGCGGATCTGTGCTGAATTCGAAATGCCTCAAATGCTGTATTAATCGAATCTACAGTACCAGTCACCTGAGCCAATCCTTCTCTGAATAATGCAGCTAACCAGTGCGGCAATCAACATGGTATCAGACATGCACGACTCTCACTTTATCCTTTTGCCTCCTGCGTCTACCCACCAGTCTATGGTTTCTACGTTTGTCGCATTCCATTGCTCACGTTTGCCTGTGATTTAAAATTCAAAATGATGACGACAACGACAAGGTAGCAATTAATCAAATGGAAAGTTTGATTTATCGCTCCTAGTAAAATATAGTTTTAGTGGCAATTAATTTAGTTTTTTTTTTATTGTGAAGGGTTGCTATTGCCGCTCGTTCACTGACATGCGTTCCCGCCTCAATTGCAGATCAAATGTGAGTTATACGGCCCCGTTTTGTTTTATCTCCAAGCTAATGGTTTTATGAATTTATTAAAGGCTCGGAAAGAAAAACACTCCTCCGAAAATTCGTTTAGGGTTGAAACGAATGGGTTTGAACTTGGAGAAAGAATCATGGTTGACAAACATAATGATTTATGATTTGGAATATTTATTTTTGTATTATTTAAATGAAGGAACGAGTTTTAACGCTGCCAGGCGAATAAAGAAAGATACAAACAGGCTTTTGATGTTTTGCTGGGTTTTATCCAAGGGGTATAAATCGAATGGTTTACCAACTTTTGGACTAGTTTCAATAGTCAATTCTATTTATCAGCTGCATATGTTTGTTGTGGCACGCAAAGTTAACTGAAAATATTTTTTTTTTTTTTGAATTGGCTATAAAATAAAATTAATGAAAATTTTCTCAAAAGTATGACTATCAGAAAGATTGGTCCTTTCCATTTAGTAGGAATAGAAGGCAACATCATTGAAATGACGCGCACGGCTTGTTTTACAATATCTCATTTGATCAGTCGAATTTTTAAGTAAATTTTCGATTGTCTTCGTCAATGGCAACTTTGATTTCATTTTTCAAGTCGTCGTTCAAGTCGTCTCTGGATGTTTAACGCAGAACTTATCCTTAACGGCTCCCCAGAAAAAAGTTCAAATGGAATCAAATCGCAGCTCCAAATTGTCTTATTGAAATTAGAATTTCGTTTGATTATATTATTTTCGAAAACCATGCGCAAAAGATCGATGGGTACGTTGAGTTTATGCTTCGTTGCAAAACCAAATGTAATTTATATCACTCTCTTCAAATTTGGGAAGCAAAAAATCGCTCAGCATGGCGCAATAGCGAGCACCATTCACTGTAACGACGTTTCGGCACTTGTTTTCGAATAAAAATGGTCTAATAGTGCTGCCAAACCAAAAATCCCCACCAGACAGTCATTCGTTATTAATGCATTGGTTTCTCCGCAATTTTCCGAGCCTCAGATACGAAAATTTCGCTTGTTGATGTATCCCATGAGGTGGAAATGAGCTTCATCTGAAAAAATGATTTTTCGGTAAAAATGCTCATTTTCGATCAAGCGGTGGTGCGGCCCATAGAGCAAACCAAAAATGTATGGGATGGTCATGCGACTTCAACTCTTGCACTCTTGCACTAATATGAAATTCTTCTCCATGAAGTGCGTGATATATTCAATTTCTTAGTAACGATGACGAGTTGACATTGATAGTTTTTCACAGACACGCTGGGCAACAGCAGCAATGTTTCGATTCACCGCACTAGAAAAGTACGAACACGGGTAGTTTTATCCAACAATGATCCAATTTTATCACCTTGCTTCACAAATTGATCCACACACTGGGTGTTTTGTCAAACCCTTTTTATTAAATTTTTTTTCATAAATTTCTTACAGTTTGTAGGGAAGCGAAGTGGTGAGAAGTCTTATCACTTTGGAAATAAGTTTTTCATATGTCCCCAACATTGTTCAAGCAGAAAATGACCCATTTTATAAATGTCAGAGACATTTGAAAATCAACAATCTTTGACAGAGACAACAATCAGTCACATGGTCATCAAACCATCCAACCACCTATATTTCCTATCATTTAAATTTCAAACGTTAGTTGGCCCAAACCCCCGTGGCGTGGCCCAGCTTATTATTGAGCCGTAGATCTATGCAATATCTCATTGACAGAAGATATCAGTGAAAACCATCGCGTATGTCAAGTCTTCTGCTAATTTACTGGCTAATTTGACTAAAATCTTAGCAACTTTTTATGTTCGCTGAATATGCCTCATTCCAGTGCAATCATCAATCCACCTCATTAGAAGAAAAGCATCAAAAACTTATTGCAACGATGCAAATGTTACACACGCTGGGAAGTAGCGATCTTGAAAACACTTAACAATTCATGGTAGTTATGTTAAGCAGGTAGTACCCGTTTATGAAGAATTGAAGCCGAAATATTAGCTTCCCCGTTTTTTTCACAATGCCTTCAATATATGGTCTGCAAAAATTTGGTTTTGATGTTCTCATGTATGCATGAATTAGGTCCTCTGGTTGTTATCATACAATTCCTAGTTGATTCCATGATTTCAACTCCATCAAAAGTAAGGTGTCTGAAGTTTGTATCGGAACAGGCTCGAATTTTTTGACTTTTTGATTTTTGTCAAAGGTAAGGCGCAAGTAAAAAACTAGTAGACCGCATGACAACTAGTCTACTGACACTAGTAGACCGCAAGCATTTACAACCAGTCATCCAAAAAATCTACAAAAAGTGGAAAAGTTTGAGGCCGCTGCGTTTGCAAAGTGTAAATTGGGAGGTCAAAATTTAGGAAGAGCGTCTATAAATCCCGGACCTGCTCTACTGGTCAAGTAAATAGAAAGTTCGGTAATTTTATACTTTCGCGGTCCCCTCGTTTTTTGGCTCTAGAAAATCGAAAAATCAACATTTTTGAGTGATTTTTTTTAAATCTTTGTTTTTAAGGCGGATTTACGAAAAAAATTATGGGAATAAAAAAAAATGAAAACTTGAATTGTTTTTAGGGATTTAAATGTTCATGAAAATGCACTCATTCACGTAATTCTCTCTATTTTCAAGATCGTTTGAAAATTATTTTATGGAGTGTTGGTAATAATGGATTCGTTATTGTCGGTAATTATTACATTTTATCAATCGTTAATGATCGTCAAGTTATCAATCATTTATCCACTATGTCGCTAGTATCGTAAAAATTTAACGCGCCCATATTTTTAATTGAATATTTGACTGTTTCAGCGCTGTAATCAATTTTCAAATTTGAACTAATATTTGCGTTTTTTTTTTATTTTTTATTTTTTTTTTATTTTTTTTTATAATTTTTAAATTTTTTTCCCCCAAAATGTTCGTTTTTTTTGTGCAGATTTACAAAAAAAATATATGAACTGCGTTTGATGGTCTGTAAAAGTTATGAACGATTGTATGTTAAGTAGTGCGTTTATGATCACATTTAAAGTCATAAAACTACATGAAATCTTGAGGTAAAATATTTCCCATAATATCATAAATCCGCCGTATAAACAAAGATTTAAAAAAAAATCCATCGAAATCGGATGATTTTTCGATTTTCTAGAGCCAAAAAACGAGGGGACCGCGAAAGTATGAAATTACCGAAAATTCTTCACTATGGTTGCCTACGGTTTCTGATCAACGACAACGTCCAACCCTTAATTGATTTTGCATATACCAAAAAGTCTTGTCATATTATGAACACATTCTCCAAAAAAACACATCTGCAACAGGACATAGGTGGCCATCATGAAGAAAACTCGTCTCAAAAAATAGACTAAAATTGTCCCGACTTTTTAGTAGGTCCAAGAAATTTACGAGATGGCTTCAGAAAGCTAATTTTAGGCTATATGGAAAACGAAGGGAAACATTTTTAGCATAAGTTACCCAATGTATGTTCCTTGTACACAGAAGATGACATAAGCATTTGATAAAACTGTTATCAATATATTTGATAGCAGTTTTATCGAATATATTGGCGGAAAACCATTGACACTTTTTGACAAAATGAAAAACCATTTAACTACTGAATTGGATGGGTAATTCAGCTTTTTCAAATTAAAATTTAAGACAAAATTTTGACACGTTGAAAAATAAATGGCTTAGGAAAATTTCCAAAAACGCAGCACCAATCAAGACGTAGATGACATAAGATTTTGGTGAGGATGTTCAATTCTATTAACTGACAAAAACTTGTGATCGAACCAAGCTGGGAGTTCTAACTCTTTCATAGACACTAGGAATCGCCAGAAATACAGGAATCAACGTCTTATAGGTCCACTTGTGGTTTACTGTAGAATGTTTGAGAAACATAATTTGATGTTTAGTATATTCGAAAGTAACAAGTCTTATGAGTATTTTGAGAGAGAAAATCAAGTTAATTTTTACGTATCTGACATTTGACTGACATTTGACTAGAGGAAACTTTCAATATTAATTACACATTACTTTTCTCGTGTAGATCTCCTTGTGCTGAGCATGGAACAGTCAGTCAAATCATATTATAATACGTTCCTCCTCCTTAAAAAATACTCCAACCCATGTCATGAATGATAGAAAATTCTGAGCTCATGGCGCATGTTAAGGATACTTTAGCCGGCGACTTTATCATAACGTCTGCCGTAATCAAATCACACTTCAGTCCAGCAAACCAGAAAAGCAATAAAATCATGCCCAAAAACAAAAACTAACCACTAATAAGATCACAGGTAATACCTCTTAAGCATGTTTAAAGTTTAACAGCAATTGAACTCGATTTTCCATGAAACCTAAACTACCTTGAACATTCAACAGAACCTCAATCGTACTTCATTCCAATTTGCAGCTTGCACATAAAAAATTTTAATCCCACCTCTAATGGCCATTAAACAATCGTCGATTGAAAAATTCAAATAAAAATACATAAGACAAAATACTGTCTGAGCGAAGGACACTTGGCTCGACAGTCTTACATGCAACAACACCAACAACAACACACACAGAAGACATACATGAGTGCATTGAATCTCTGCATTTGTACTTTGAAACCATATCAAATTACATATGAATATGTTCACAGCTTTTTGTTGTTCGTGAGTAGTCAAGCATGTCTTACCCGCCCCCACGTCGCAAATGTACCCTGTCATATTTCAAATGTCTTAACAGCATTCATATGTTCAATATTTCAGAGTACAACATTCCTCTTTTTGTTTTTGGGTTTTTCTTCATTTCTTACAAATATCTAAACACGAGAGTTGTCAAGAAGTCTGATGGGGTGTTATGTCTAGTATGCATATGATATGCGCACCGCCAATCATTACATATGGAAAATTATGGCATTTCTCGTTAAGACCAAGTGACAATATATTGTATAAATTGCCGCCAGCCTTACACCTTACAGACATATTTTATGGTTTCTCCGTTTAAAATCGTCTTAAAGAAAATCTAATATATCGCCTTAGACTTACACGTGTAGGCTTGCGAGAGAAATTTACAAAGTTGTCGAGCGGAGTTTATGCATATTGAAATTGTTGTGTCAGAATGAGAATTTCTTTATTTGATATGTGATTGATAAACAAGTAATAAATTTTTATTTAATTAGAAGGAATGTTAATTCCAAAGAAATTTGTTCTGATTAAGAATTAGGCTTTGATATATGGAGCAGCCAATTAGCCAAGATTGCAGCTGTCGGGTCATATATTATCAGTAAGACACATGTGTGTACATCAGTACAATGATGCTTGTCATAGTCAAAGTATCTATCATAGTCATTTTTAAATTCTTAAAATTGGGGTTTTCACATTTCAAAAATAAAGCCAAATCAAACTTGTGTGAATTTCTTTTAATGTGTGCTTTACTTTTCTTTCAGGTACTGTGAATCATGATTTATTGGTAAGGTTTAGCTTTAAAATTTTTTTAAATTGCCAAACATAATTCATTACTTTGGAGTTATTTAAATAATTTGAATTTGAATTCCTTTTTTGTCATAGGAAATTGATGGATCTTAAGGCTCTATAAAATTGTTGTTCGGAAAAATGCACAATGGAAATGTATTAAAAGTCTTAGAACCTATATGAAGATTAATAAGTCTATTTTATAAATATTCCTTATTGCGAATAATGACGGCGACTTAGACCTCACAAAGACTCATTGAGGTCTAAGCCGTCTTTCATGGTTATTTCAATTTATCTCCATATCAGATTAGAAAAAGCCTGCGTGTTTGTTGTTGTAGTACATGCAACTTCTCCTCTTAGACCTTCTTCAGGACACGAAAACTTGGCATTCCCAGTACAACCATCTCCTCCAGGTAATAGTAGAGTATAACCTTCAATTCACGCGCCAAATTCGGTTTGATGGCTTCAATGGACCCGAAACGTCTTCGACGGAGGGGCAATTTTAGTTTCAGGAACAGAAAAAAGTCGCAAGGAGCTAAATCAAGCGAACACGAAGGTTCATTCATTCACAATTGTAGCTCGGTGCGACGACACGTTATCGTCGTGAAAATTCCACGGGCAGTTTACCCATAATTCCGGCCGTTTCTTCCGAATTAGTTCACGTAAACGCCTTATTACGTTAAAATAAAACTCCTTATTTACGGTCTGACACTGTGGAATGAACTCATGGTGAACAAGACCACGAATATCGAAGAAAATGGTAAGCATCACCTTGAATTTTTACCGACTTTGACTCTCTTTTTTCGTTACCAACTCAATTTTAGCGTCCCTTTCGGACGCCTGTTGACTGGTGAGAGTGTCAAATTCATACACCCATGTCTCATCACTCGTTATGACCCGCTCCATGAATTTGGGATCGGCATTCGAGCGTTCTAGCATGTCCAAAAAGACTTGTTCACGGTACTGTTTTTGAAGAAAATGGAGCTCCTTTGGAACAAGTCGTGCATCGACGCTTCTCATACCCAAATGCTCAATCAAAATGGTGCGAACAGACTCGTGAGGGATGTTGAGGATGGTGGCTTTCTCTCTTAAGCTGGCATAAAGATGTTCAACTACAATTTCCTTTGCTACATCGACGCTTAGAGAGGCCGAAGGTCGTCCAGAACGACGCATGTCTTCGACGACTTCGCGGCCCTCTTTGAACTCCTTGTACCACTTTTAAGCACGCGTTTTGGATAAAATTGATAATAAGCTTTTTTCAACATTTTTAATGCGTCAGCACAAGAAATTTCGTTTGCAACACAAAATTTAAGGCAGACTCTTAGTTCAATAATATCGTTCATGTTAAAAATCGGCACGTACTGACGAGGTTGACTGACTTAATCAGCAGCTGTAAACAAACTGGGTTATAGATCGCGCTCAAACTTGGCATAGTAATGAATGGCAGTCCTATCAACCTAAAACAAAAAAAAAACATTCAAAAATCCATTCAGCGCGGGCGTTTTAAATAACAAATTCCCGGTACTTTTTTGACAGAAGGTATGAAACGAAACGAATAGATTGAGTTATAAATAATTTACTTAGACAACCTCAGGCGAGCATAAAAAAAGGAGGCAGGAAGGCATAAGGATTTTACAATCATATATTTTGACTCCGAAGACGAATTATCAAAAAAAGTATCAAAAAGTGCAAAAATTGGAGCCGGCTGCGTGTGCTACGTTGCAAACTTCAGACATCGGAATTGGAGGACGCGGTTGAAATGTCAGGATTGTTGAGACGAACTGTGTTGGAAGCCAAAGGCCGACATGGGCTGTAAAGCCAAACAGAAATCGAGAAAATAAGTTTTCTACTTTCCCCCAACTGGATGGTAAATAAATAATTGACAGACTTAAAGATAGCAATTCTCTTCATTAAAAACCCACTGCAGGAATTTAAATGCAATAGAACATGTGGGAAAATGACAACAAAGGGAATAGACGACAAGATGACGAGAAAGGCGCAGAAAGTTGCTAGCGAAAGTTTTTTTTTGGTGTGGGAGCCGGTAAAAAGTCCTGGTGACGTATGTAGGAAGTTTTTCATCGTTATGACGTTAATTTGATAACATTTCAAAATAATAATCTAAACACGAAAAAACTAAAGGCAATACTTCGTTGCTTGATGAGAAAAATTTAGCTTAAGGCTTCTAAATTGATACAACCGATTGTTAATAAATTAAAATGATTCCCTTCAATAGAAAGAAGGCAATGCATCTTGTTAATCAATTAATTTGCGACCATATGTTGTGAATATACTTATGTTGTCGCACAGAAATGTTATTATGTCGCCAACAATCGAGACTGCCCGCATGATTTCAGTAGAAATAGTGATAAATACAACTTGTTTATTTACCCTCAATCTTACAAATGTTACTGCCTTCCATAACCCTACACCAATCGGTCGTTCTTAATTTCTTATCTTATTAACATTAATTCTACGTTTATTATCACGTCCGATCTTATTCAATAATTCAAATGGGAGGCCAATGCCCATTCTTTATGTAATATGGAATAACAAAGCGAAACGCTGTTGTCCATAAATATCGTGTGTGTCGAAATACATTCATGAATATGTTAATAACATGGTATAGCATCTATTAAAAGCTTAAACTCACCAAAAATGGTCTTTGCATAACTCCCTTATCATTCACGGACTTACGTAAGCCAGTTCTCCTTTTCTTTCTCCATCAAAGCTATCATTGAAAATGATACATGACTTACAGGTAATTCTTTTTTCTAAAGAGGGTTCTTCCGAATAAGAAAAGACCTGATCACTCGTTTCTATCAACGAAAACGATCTTAATCATCTTTTCATATGCAAATTAATTTCTGATCTCAACTCTTCTTCCGAAATGATCTTGTGTTCACTAATCTTGTTGTAATCCGATAAGCAGTAGCCCTGAAAAATGGTTAACTGCGTCTAAAAGACGAAAGGTAAGCCAAAGAAAATAGAAAACCTGTTGTGAATCTGGTTTAGTTAAACCTATTTGTTTGTGCATTCGTTCAGATCAAACCGTCTTATATCTATATCTTTAGTTTTCGGACCCTGTTCGCCCAAAGTGTATTCGGTTACCGGAGCCAGAAGAAAAAACAAATTCTGAATAAACACAGAAATGGCATAGAAAATCCACACGGCAGAGCATATGTGACCTTTCCTATATGCCAGAGTATCTGTGAACATCGGAAACGCCCATCACGGTTAACATATCTTAACGTCTACTAAAGATGGTACCTATAAACCCATCTTTTAGGGGATATACTCGCGTGAAAAGATGACAATCACGACTATCTCAAGAGTCCGTGATACATAGATACATCTGTGTGGTTTGATGATTTTTAAGAATGATTAGAGAAAATAAAAAGGAAAGAAAAGATAAATACTAACAACGGACTGGAAACTCCTAATTGATGATCTTAGATGATGGACGATGGAATGGAAAGGAGACGGGTTTGGTCGGATTTTAGTATTTAGTAGCTGTGGGTTTTCTTAAAACAAAACAGGTTCAAGATCTCTTATGATCTCAAATTACTACCAGTTGCTTGCTTTAGGCAAACAACATTAATGCGAGTACAAGATGTTTTTACTTTCTTTTTCATTTAGTGTCGAGTGTTTTATTTCAGCTGAGATGGTTCAAAAATTTATGGGTTTCTTGTTAGGATATCCAATTTTGACCTTAGTTTATGGTCTCGTTATAAGTTTCTGCTCGTTAACAAAATATATAACGCGCAATAAGTCATCGATGATATCTTGTTTACGAACCTGAACGGAAAGTTAGATAGATTGTATCAGTTAATAAAAAAAGGTGACGTAAGATCTGTTGGAAAGACTAACCACCTCATATCATCGTATGAAAATGTAAACCTCCATAAACCAGTGAAGACTTCACCAATAAACGTGAAAAAAGATGAGGGAGGGTAAGAGGGTAAGTCGATTAAGAACCAAGAAATAAACACGTTGATATTACTTACGTTTCTAGGTAAGTAAACACAAAAAAACTCACAGTAATAGGTACGTCAAACCAAAGTGTTCGCTGCACTCTTTGACAACAAACGCTCGTAATCGGATATTAATTCAACACACAAAAAAGTAAGAGAAACATTTGGGCTGAAATTTCTTAGCTTTCAGGTAAATAAATCACTTAGCACAAATAATCCATTTCACAACGAGCTGAAACAAAAAAAAAAGAAATAGCTTCAAATCCAGCTGACTTTCTAATGTGGGCTTCAATTGCTGCGGAAGAGCTGACTATCATCGTGATTATGTCTTTCCTTTTGCTTCTAACTTTCTTCCGTTCGGAAATAGTAAAATTGGACAAATTTCAGTTAATATGAAAGTTCTCTTCGATTTGTTTTAATCAGGAGTCATCACAGCAACATGGTCAACCTTTCAATATGTACAACTTGCATTCATTAAGAGCAAAAGTTAGAGCCGGGTTCATCAATTTGATGTCTTTGTATCTAAAAGAAGATGCATAGCCTATGTATTTTTTGTTCATCAGAGCAAAATATGCAGCCGGGCGCAAAAGATATAGCTGGGAGCAAAATATACGTTAAAGACAAAGCTGAGGTATATTTTGACTTGAAAATATCAAAAATTTGCCTCAAGATATCGAAAATGATGAAGCGTTTCCGAAGATGACCAAACACGCCTTACTTATCCTATTCCGAAGTCCTTTTTATAGCACGACTGAAAAGAGATGAAGTGGTTTGACTTCAACATCGCGAATAAAGCTTAAGATTCAAGCTGCGGGATTGTGATTCGAATGCGAGATGCAAGTTTCACATATATGAGATTTCTCATTTTTAATTTCATAGTCGTAAGTTTTAAATGACACTCGTCACAATATTCTCCATATTCTGATTGCGTACCCCCCTTATCTAATCTAAACGCCTAAAGAATACAGTCATCGATTGTTTCTGCCCAGCGGTTTTCAAAATTTGTCTACAAGCGTTGTTCTTCTATCTTTCGCCCATGGTCTTTTTTAAACAACAGCTATGGATAGCTAAGACTCGGCCTTCCTTGAAAATCAGCACCATCTGACGATCTTTCAAAACTCTCCAAGCTGACTTTAAGTTGATAGGCCTAAATTCGAATTTTTGGCGGTTTTAATATACCCTATTCGCATGCACTAGAAAACGTAACAACTTTCAACAATGACGTATCCTAAGCGAAGGAATACGCAATTCGTATAAGTCAATGAAGGAACTGTTAGTTAGTGTTAGTGTATGGAACTTATGTCATTGCAGGAATTTATCTAAGCATCTGATCCTGACCAATGATAATCGGACTGAAACCTGAACTGAAAAATACTAGCACCTGACGAGTCTGCGAAGGTTAAAACCAATTAGATGCCGGGAATCAATTTTTGGTAGAAGATGGCCTCGCAATTGCATAAAAATGTCAGAGAAACAGAAAAATATTGGCAACCTATAATCCAAGATTGTAGTCGCAAAAAACTGTAATAAAATATTGAGTTGAAACAAGCCTGTCTGACTCTGGCTTGTATCTTCATTGCATGAACATGTTTATATAAATTTGTTTCACTCCTAAGCTTTTAACAAAAGCGTTAAAAAATTAGAAATCGGAATGACAGTCAATGTTTCGTCCAGCGATATTCAACTGGAAAGCCTCGAATTGTGTTGGTGGAAATTACTTGATTGAGTTGAAAAAAAGAGAATTTGTAAGGTGGACTAAATGCAGTATTTGATTACGGTGCTGTTTATATCATAAATCAAAAAATAAGATCCCTTGAAGGATGATTTGAACTTAATGCAAAGAAGATGACTTTACTTTCCGCTTCATTCACAAAGTTAGTAAATGTGTCAACTAGGTAATTAGATTAACGTCCTTGGCTAGAATGAACGTTTCCCAGTACGCTTTAGCAGTTCCTTTTTTGAATCTTTGTGCGTGTCGCATATAAATTGCTGAGTTGAAGCACTCTCATGTATTTCCAACCTGATTGATTTCGCATATTTGTTGAATTTTTCAACAAGAAGCCCAAAGAAATACTGCTAAAATTAGCTCTTCTCTAGACGTAATTTAATTAAATCTCTCCCTCTCTCTGCCTAATTTCTCTACCTCTAGATGATCTTCCGCTTGGCATCCACTTGAGAAATGTCGGTAACTTCCTCCAACAAATGAGAAAATAAATTCATCAAAGTGCTAATTGATGGTTAGTGAGAACATTCTGTTTGCTATAATTTAATTATCAACCCCTCTTGCATTCTCAATTCCTCGGAGTCTGCTTGACTTGAGCACCTCCGAAAGTACTTATTTGTCATTCCTATGAATAAATCATACTTCGGGTCAAACAATCATCTTTGCTCCGTAGAGAATTATCTTCATCATTCCAAGACACAAAACTATCAAAAGTTTGCGCTCTGATGAAAGATAAATACAAAACCCAGAATGGGAAAAAGAACATTTTGTGCCGAACGTAACATTACAAGCTCAAGCTCTCTTACAAGCCTAGACATCCACCAACCATCATTGCTACCGCACAATCTACTCGTTAAATTTTAATTTGTTTGTCATCCTATTACATTTACTTACATTTATTTCTCAGTGTCGTCCTCTTGTCCTGGTTTTTCTGTTGAAGTGAGTGCGTAAAGACAACTTGACAGAAGAGCGTGGTTACTAGTTATGGCAGAAATGAACTGACATTGTAGCATAGAGTAGAAGTGGATGAAGTACTGGAGCGGGCAAAGTCAGTCAAGAAAACTAAAATGACAAAGTGGAGGTGGTAGAAAGAGGACTAGTAGTAAGTTATGATGTGTACGTATATCCTTGTGGAATATTTTAGCGGTGATAGACTGCAACAACAGAAGAGTGAAATGGAAGTTTGTACTAGAACTATTTGAAGAAAAATTCCTTCGAGTATTCACTTAACGATGTCTTTTTAGCATGAAATAATGAAAATTGTTGCAGTTTGCTCAAGTGTAGATATAGATGTTAAGATCGTAGTATAAGTCTTTCGACGACGTCGGGACAAGTCCTACATTTTCGATAGAAGTGTGGCGTCATTTGAGTAGAAACTTGGCAGGAAAGTGAGTTCAAGTTTAGTAACATTTTCATTAAAATTGCACTCGGGGGAAAAGTTTGCGAAAGATAAAAAGTGGTGGCAAGCGTAAAATGAGAAGCAAACACTGAAATATATTCAACGATTTTTTATGAAAGTGTAAATATTTTGAATTTAATGGATCGAATTGAAAAAAAAAGTTCCAGAAAAGTCTTGATAAGTAATACTTATAAAATAGAGACCAGGTCATAATAATATTGATGCAAAAGTTCCAAACAAGCTTCCAAGAATTTTTACTAACTACGATTGAAAGCATCTCTTTATTTTTCAAGCATAAAGTTTTTCCCCTAGTATCTCGCTTAACTGGCTCAAAAACGGCACTCTGTAATTTTTTTAGTTCCTTTTAAACATATTCGGTGCTGAAGTTTCCACGTACACTAACAAATTCCTTTCCACTACCTTGCTCACTGTTTTATATCTTTAGTTGTTTATGGCCTCTTCACGTCGAAACCCAAGCTCCTATTCTCATATTTTTGTATGTTGTCACGGTTGTGCGTCAAACCCAGCAAACACGTCAAAATTTTGACAGAAATAGCCAAAGCAGCCTCAAAGTTGGCAATTAATGAAACGTTGCAAAACTCAGTTTTGCATCCTTCCCACATCCTTCCGCACAGACGGAAGGATGAAGGATGGATGAAGATAGAAGATGGAAGGAAGAAGGGTGCGGAAAGGATGTGCTAATAGATTGAGGTTAGTAATTGTACATGCACCACCAGCTTTAAAACATTCCTCCACTCCCACAAAGAGCGTGCAATGGTTTAACCAAGGACCAAAACTGATTTCTTTAAAGTATAAAAGAAGAGCTCAAGATTTGATTGACTTAGACCATGTTGGTCAAAGTAACCGGAAGGATCTAAAATGGAGAATGTTTTGACATTCCTTATACGGGACGAAAGTTAAACCAGACCCAGAAAACATAGCAATAGATACGATTAGATGTCTCGTATGCCTTTGCAACTCACTTTATAATTTTGATGGTAAATTTATGTAAACTACCTACATTTATGTCAGGATAACTGATTGAGCCGCCCCAGGAGAAGACCTCCACAAATAGAACCCAAGTTGCAGCTGCTAATATCGCTCATTACTTTACTTCGGTTAGAATTTACTATTGACGATATGCAAAATTCATCGAAATTAGTCCTTAAATTAATTATTAAATATTCAGGTTAATGGAATATATTTATCATTTAACCTGGGAAAAAATTTTCAAGTAAAAACTTCAATACAAGTTTTCAACGCTTGAAAAAAGCATGAATTGTTTCTGAACCAATCATAAAGCATAAAGCAAAGTGTTTGAACGATTGATTTTAGGAGTTTCCGTTTTCATGTTTCTGCCTTTTTTCTAAGAGCATTAATTAGTTTATGCTCTTTCAAAGGAAATTCTCTAGGAACATATTTAGGAGTGAATATTTTAATAATTGAATTTCAAACTGTACGCTTCAGGACTGGACTTCATATCCACTAGAATCAACCAACGATGGGAAAAACTAACACTGTGCAAGATCTAATAACCACGCCTGAGTCAATTACGTATATCCTACTGTAGTTTTTCGCTTGTTTTCAATAGGCTGACAATTCCGTGAACTCTATGAACTTCCGCAGTGCTATCAGCATCCTGCCAATAATAATACATACATATGTACATGCATCCAACATTCAAAGCATATTCGCTTTCTGTTTTTCGCTTCTCTGATACATCGCAAAATCAATCACATTGCACCTGTGCGAGTCTTATGGAAAATAAGTGAAAAAGGAGCGAGAGAAAAAAATTATGAAAAATTGCTTTCCATCCGTTTGGAATTCAGCAACCAGCGCAGCACTAACCAACGTGCCACCCACTCATATCAACCTGTCTATGGCGTATAGTGTATTCTACACACCTTTGAGCCATATGAGCACATATCGCAGCACGCTTTTGTTGTAGGTATGCTTCCTACTTAGTGTGTGAGCTTCGTGCTGGCAATGTCGCAACGTATCGTTTATGTCGTCCGACAGCCAGACCACTAGCATTTTTCTAATAAAATCCATAAAAGCGCAAAGTACACTACGTAAGATGTACATGTACCGCCGATACGTGCCCATACTATCAATTGAACGTATGCCACAAGGAGGCATCTAAGGTGGCCAGCATGTTTCACATGTGACATATAGCAGGTACTTGTACCTTTGCCTGTACCTGGCTGAAAATGTTTTTGATGTGTAGGTACAGCTACCGCCAGTCTCGACGTGCAAGTGCCTTACCTTAACTTACTGCCAACAACATCATATTGTCATCATCATCGTCATTACCATCATTGAACCACTCATTGCGACTATCACCGCAGGTGTGGGTGGCACGAGGACTGATTGTCAGTGACTTTGAGGAAACGACCTGTGTTTAGGTAGAACTGCATGAAATCTGGTTTCAATTCTGTGTTTTTTTTTTGTTCTTCCTTTTTTTTTTGCCTATCAAAGAGGGATTGGTGATGTGATGATAGGAGAAAAGCCTATGAATGAAACATGTTGTACCAGGAATGGATTTTTGAAGGTCAAGTAATTCAAAAGTGAAAAAGCATCGATAAAGGATGCGATAGGTTTAGAAAATCAGTTCACTGGTAACCCGAATTGGCAATGTAACGGAAATCATAGCAAAGTGTGTTGCGAATAAGTAATGAAAGAACAATTGCTCCAGTATGCTAAGCCTAGGTCCAATGACGGAATCATCCATAGAAAATCCTTTGAATTAGTGAGATTAAAGAACTATGAGTCGCTTTATGCTATTGCAGAAATAAAAGCTCGGAAGAGACAGCCTAATTCAGGCAAGGGTTTTATTTTTATATATATGTATATCAAGGATTTTTTTAAAGTTTTCGGAAATCAGTAAAAAAGGATCTTAATTTCAAACAACTTTAATCTGAGAAATGTTATTTTGCATAAATAATGTTGGAGCAGTTTTAAAGTCTGAGCTTTATTCGTGAAATGAGAGTTTAAAGTTACTCAGAGAATATTAATTGCTGCTTATGTATGCACGCCAAAAAATAAAATTCTCCTTTTTCGGGGCCAGTCTTCGCTCAATGGTACGACTCTAAAGCGAAAAATTATTACATAAAATCTTTATTAACAGCATTTATCCTGATAATATTTATCATTATTATTACTTGGGGTACACTGTTGGTAAAAAATAAATAGATCAGGATCGGCCCTAAGCTCTCTGCGTATGGTGTTAGTGCTTCCAGATGATGCATCATGGCGTCGTACATAAAGTAATGATGTTTCTTGCTCTGTGGTCACCAACTGGTCCAATTCTGTTACCTTAACACTCCTGAGCCATATGAGAAATTTGTTGGCCAGGTCAAAATAATTCGTCCTTTCCTCTTCTATGCTACATACTCGGAAGGTGTCCACTATTTAGATCGCTCTTTGTTTGACGTGTTCACTTGATAGCTGAGAGGATATGGCGTTAAAGTAGCAACGAACGTTCTTACGCCACTTCTGCTTTTTCTAGGAGTTGTTGATCTTATCTTGCATTAGTTACTGTCAATCCAAGCCGTATCTTGATTCCGTAGTTTCTGTGGAAGTTACCCTTTAATCGTGTCTATTCTACTTGTATTTTGGTCGGCTGATTCTTCTATTGTGAGCTCTTGTTTGGAGGAGATAATCCACTCTTTTATTCCCCTTTACATCGATGTGTACAGCAACCCATGTCAGTATTAAATCAGCTCGATTTTTTACGTCTTTGAGAGCCTGCATACAGTCCTTCACAAGTTATGAGAATTCGCGGTTTTAGAAAAGCGCCTGCAGTCGATCCTCCAGTTCTCCCCCGTAAAGATTGTTTGTTGCCACCTCTACATCTTCTTTTATTATATATTTTCTGACTGGAAAACTGTGGTGTGGCTCTAATGTTTGTAGTTCGATTGAGTGGCACATAATCTTGAAAGGCAAATCAGGCGCCAGTTCCGTTATCCGTTTTGAAATCAGCGGTGGAAACCACGATTTCACTTCATATGTGAAGGCCTGCGCTGTTTTCCACTCTTGTCTGGTATGATAGTCCTGTATGGAATCGTTATATCCAGCGCCGGGTGGATTCTATCCAACTCCCTTTTATTTGACAGGACCATTCCACTTGATTCCACTTGGTTTGATATATAACTGAAGATTAATTTGTTGAGTGGTATGAAATTGAGCATTATGTCTGTCTCAAAACCAGTCGACGTAGTCATAATCTCACCTGTGATGCCATTCAAATCATTCGCTGGACCCTCCAGTTTTTTTTGCAATGATTTTCCTTTGTGTAGTAGTGTAGTGTGGACTCCAAGCCAAATTACTATACAAGGTTATTCGAGGCTTTTTAACCCTGTTTATCAAATTTATTTGCCTTAAATCAACAGTGATATTGTTTTTAGGGACAGTGGTTAGAATCCTCGCGTAATGTCACCAGTGATGTAAGTGATAAATGGCATATGGCTTGGAGTGCCAGATTACCAGCGCTCCTAGCGTTATTATGACTAATTCGTTAAAAATTTGGTAACCGTACCCGATATGCCGGATATACTTCTTTTTCATCCAGTACTATGCGTTAGTCATGCGCTATAATGACGAAATAAAGCCAGACGTCATGGTGTGTCTGAAAAGCTGCAGAAATTTGGCATGTTCTAAAAATCATTAAATGGTGTCGTCTAGTGCAAAGATGGTCTTATAGTACGTTTTTCCGGGGAATTTTCTATCTTTTTTAAATAACATTTAAACAAGCTGTGAATTTTCTGAAGTCGTTATATAAAATATTGTCGGTATACCCCCAACACTAAACTTGCAAAAAAGGGGCGGTCCACTACCGCAAGCATACCGGCATATCTAAACACAATTTGGAAAAAATTCTCATCATCAATCTATACCTGGACAATAAGGTACACCTTACTCCTCTTCAAAAAAGTTTCGCTGGGCCGTTGTTTCTTTGTTGTTTGATATGCAAGCTCGTGCGGTTAAATTACTCAAACGTCTCTCTGAGTAGCCGATGCTACCCCGATCGATAAATGCTAAAATATTTAAGGCCACTATTTGCTCCTCTGACTTCAATCAACTTTAGAATAAACTCGAACCCTGCATTGAAGAGGAACACAGCAAAAATTGTGGCAATTTCGACAATTCTTGCGCTAGAATGAAAAAAATTTTAAGAGGCCGTTCAGATTAGTGAGTTTTATGTTTAATTATTGCTTTGAGTCTCCCTTCAAAAGTACCAATAAATTGTCAATGAATCTTATCTCGTCAAATCTACATGGATTGACTTCAATTGATCGCTGATCAGCTCTACGCCACTCATACCATTTTATTGGCATATTATGCGTGGAAAACTGTGATTAAAAGTCGACTGAATTTTTTTTTTTCATAGCAGCAATGAAACCCAAACATCTTCACACAGCAAATAAATATTATTTTTTCAATTTACCTTATTCAATTCAATTTAATTACTTTATTAGTGAGTTTACCTCTTATGTCTTTGGTATTTTTCTGTGTCTTTGTGAGGCAATCCTGTATGGTCTACATATTCTCTTTTATCAATCGCATAATCATTTCCACATATGGTTGTACGTCCAAAATATCTTTGAACGTCTTATTGCCGGTATATTTTGCAATTAGTGTTGAGATGCCAAATAAAGATGAAAGATCTCGCTTTTTCCATATTCCATCTCCTGAGACTATAAATTCATTTTCTGTTTTACCTGCATTTTTATACAGCTCTTCGTAGTAACCGCCAAAGTCAAAGCCACTGTACAAACAGCCAAAGCAAGTATCACAATTGCAATTCTTTTAAATAACAGCAAAAAAAGTGGCTGAGAAAACGATAGAAAACTGCAAAACGCAATAAACCACAATTGAGCTAACGGTCACTCCAAAAAATTTTGTTGCTTCAAGTAATAACGGTTTTTTTTGTATCCGATCTCTATGAGCAAGTTTAGAGTAACATCACTTTTTATCCATTTTCAATTATTTTCGAAAGTGTATGGAGCAGGGTGAACTATCATGTGCACTGTGTGGACGCATCGCCAAAACTGATCGAATAATGCTATACAAAGATGTTGTAACGGGTTTCTGAACAGTTTTAAGTCCTCAGTAGTTGAGTCTATTGCACATGGGATCAAGTACTTGGGCTAGAAGATATTCGATGTGACAGCCTCCGCTGCGCCACCCTGACGAGTAGGCCCAACGGGACTCGTATATAATTTTATCGTACATAAGTAATTACCGAATGAAACTTTTCAAAGGTTGCGTCTTCTGAACATGTTTTAACATTATTTATGAAAATAAATAGACGTGATTTATAAAAAAACTAAATCAATCCAATTTTCTGAACTGACACACTAGACGACTGTATTCAAATCAGTTTTAAATTAGACAATTTCATGTTAAACTTTATGCAATTCCAATGTATTTACCTAATTACTTTTCTTAATTTCAAAACAACACATCTAATCGCATTCATTCGGTATAGTAAAGTCCTAATGAAACCTTAATTTAATTGTACTTCCATTTGGCCTGTAGTTCACCAGTAAGGTGTTATTTATGACAACAAACACGTACCACCTTCTGCTTTTAATGACTACTCTTTTTCCATTGTTCCTTATTAGAAATGCATTAACATGTCGCAACCGAAAGGATATCATTACAATTTAGATCGTCTGTATGCTCAACACCATTCACTCCGCCCTCAAATTCAAATATTCACCCCATACAGTTCGTTTTTATACGTACGTAATTGTAATTGCAATGTAGTCCATGTGTTCACATTTTTCTTTACGTTGTACAGGACGATACGATGAAAAAACTAAATTATATATGACTGCTTAATTTTTGTAGAGCCATTGTTGAACTTCACGAATATCCTTTTTCTTGTTATTCATTAGTAGGAACTATCTTTGGAAATCTTCCAATGAAAGATTCGTTTAAGTCGACGCATGTGAAGTAAGTTAAAAAACGGGTAACTTTATTTTGGTTTGATTTCAATTTTATCAAGGAAAGATCTAGGATCATCTTTCGCCAAGATTTTGAATTTAAATTTACTGGCATAATGCATTATTCAAGAATTTTATGCCTTAAAATCAAGAAAAATAACGCAACTTGTTGCCAGATAAATTGAATAATTTGCTTTGAGGTCATCTGATTATAAGTGGGAATACTGTTTTTGCGTCTAATTTGATTTTTACCGGATCCTGCACGAAATAAGTGATTATTTTCATCTCCTAAGCTTTGGTATTATCAAATAATGTAAGATATTAGCATTCCTTTTATAATAATTTTCAAAGTAGATAAAAGTTTGTTTCAGAAGTTCGATCAAATTCCTCCATTTTTAAGTTTTCGCCGGAACATTATTTTATTTTGTTATATTGGTATACAAAAATTTCGCGGGATCCGACTGTTGAATAACAGAAATTTTGAGATATGTGAATCAGGAAAAAATATATTGATGGAGTTTTCATGGAGTCCTTTCATACAAAATTTCAGATATATCTTATATATCTTAGTTATTGGTACTTCGAAGCGGTAGTAAACCTAACAATTTTTATTTCATAAAATATAAAGGTGCAAAGATTATAGCACTGACCTTTTATACAATCAATCCTGCGTTCAAAATTCACAAGCGTAAATGGAACTTGAAGTTGTAATTCTGGTCTCGGACTTTCAACAAACTTAGAATCTGATACAATTCTTTCAGGAATAACTAGATTAAGCGTAATGTGTGATAACTGACAGAGTGAATATTTCCGATTCGTTCCGATCTTCTAAAACGCGCTTAGGGCAAAGAAAGGAAGAATTTTGTTGTATTTTCGTACATTAGTGAAAATTTTCAAATGAGGCTTTTTAAATTAGGGTAAGTAAGCACAAATTCCACGCCAACTACATCATTAAATACTAAATATTTTGCGTCCTATTTGTGATAAGCAATTTCTTTTTCTTAGAGGATTTTGCTTTCCAAAAAAAATTTCATAGTGTTAGTCACAATTCATTTTGATATTTTAAATTTCAACACAGCCAGATTCAGATTAGTAGCATGAATATTAATAAATTTTTCAAAACAACAATGAAGCCTGTAAACAAAAACACATCCTCATAGCCAACAATGTCACATATTGCACCTGTGCACTGCTCTTGTCTGTAACTTGATCCCTGCTCTTTCTGCTAGGTTTTGTTTATTATTCGTTCGTCCGTTGGTATGCAGGAATTTATTCTGATGCTTGCCAATTTTGAAATAAAATGCTCTAGGGGGGAGGCGGGGGGGTGTTCGGTTGAGTAAGTGAGAAGGTTATTTTCCTGATGCAAAAATCATAAATCGACCCCCTGAAACAGCATTCGAGCATTTCACATGTATTGAAAAAAGATGAATTCAAATGAATTATTTTTAAAACACAATGCACCCAAAGCTCCAGAATTAAATTTCACACCACATGTGACAGTCAATTAAAAATAACAGCATGAGGTTAATAAATATGAGTAGATAACATGAGAACAGTAAAATAGTTCGTGAGGTTCGTAATATAGTTCGTAATAATAGTTCGTAATATGTCAAAATTTGACGGTTTATGTAAGAGGAATAGAACTCTTTTTAGACCACGTCACTGGCATTCGTACTAGGGCCAGCCAAAAGGCAGAAATTCCCAACAATTGCTTTTTGATTCTATATATAAAGGTCAGCCAATAAAACGTTCGTGCGACTTATATTGAGACTTAACTTTACTATAACCCATAGTGTATTACTAAGAAAGAGGGTGGACTGCCCGAGTGAAGAACTTTCTAGTAATCATAAAGAGCGCTCTTTGCTGCCGAAGTGTGCTGTTTTGGAGGGCCAAGTAGAATCCCTCTGCAGGAACTGCCTTTTCCAGTCGAGCTCGGGACTGATTGACTGCAAGATTTATAAGTTGTTTTTGAATCGAATCGCTTGTCGTGTGCCAAAATAAAGTGAACACAGATCAACTCATCTAATTTGTATAATAGAATATATGTATCCACTATTGAATCGTCCACTTTCAAAACCTCTTCAAAGCGTCAGAAACGGAACGGCGCGAATCATCGAAAACCTTTTACAAGTGACTCGCACTCCAGCGGTTTTAGTATCCAAAAACGCAAAAAGAAACCTGATGTCACTTGGAAAATCCGTGTAATCTCACTCAAACCACTATTTTCGTATTTCACGTTGATGTTTACACATGACGGATTTTGAAAGAAGATGCGCAGCCTTCTTGCCAAATCCCTAACTTACAAACACAGCAAAATTACGTTTAAATTTCAAAGCCAGCTAATTGCATTAAAAAGTTAGCATTTTTTTATAGTCTTTAATATGGTGTACCGAATCCAAATATTTTGGTATTTATCTTTAATATAATTGGTATTATCTCAAAATGAGAATTCAAATCAAATTCATCTCTATCCACTAGCTCAAAACGACTTTCTGCATCATTTGCATCGCTAACATCGTCAACTCCTGGTCGTTCTTGTTCTGAAAAGATGTTAGAGAAGAAGAAGGTAGGAGCGATTTGGTCCTACCCCTAGGCTAAATTAGTTCAATCAATGCGTATGAGAAAACATTCCACGGAGTTTGAGACGAGTTTGAATTTCTTTGACAAATCTGCTAAGTGATACAGGTACATTTGACACAGGTAATACCCAGCTCGATCGGAGAAGTTAGGCAACACAAGACTTTTTTGGCAATCGTAACTGTTTCAATTGTTTATAGAAGACGTCTGCTCCCTTTTTGTGTGCAGCCAGCTCAACCCTTAGATCTGCCTTATTTTCGAGTGTGGCATCCTGTTTTGTCGACTCCAGATTCGAATACGTTAAACAGATGTCAGTGCAGGGCAAACCGAAACAAATGTTAAAAATATTACGAAATATTCTTCTGTAAAACCAGTAAGTAACTTGGGTATCTGGGTTTTCTTTGTTTAACATCTCATGCATCAGAAGATCAGAGCCGAGATACTGTCGGTCACAGTTCTTAGCTCTGATATGGTGAGCGTCAAGTGGAATAAATTTCCTAATCTGACCTTTAACCTTTTCTTTTTACAGAAAACACTGCTGTTTTGCGGTCTCTTGCGCGTTGTTCCTGCAGAGATTCTGAAGAATGCTAAATCTTCAAAAAAAATCTTTACAGCCTGTCTCTTCCGAATTACAAAACAGACAAAATTTTTTGACGGTAGACACGCATATTTTCAGTAACACATTTTCTTTCGCAAAAGGAGCCTCCTTGCTGAATTTCCTTTTACTGATATCGTTACTTCGTTTGGGCGTGAAAACTTGGACTTACCGCAAAATGAAGTTGTTTTAAGCTACTAACGTTTTATCTTGTTAACACATTTGATGGATTCTTCGAACATCTTGAAAATGAAGCTGCGTACAGCGAAAAGCTCGTTCCATCGTGTGAACACCTAGAAATTTTTTGAAATTCTTTAGGGAAGTGTCTGCGACTTTCATAAAATCCAATTTCGTATATGTTAGGGTAGTACGCCCGTTTATATAATATAGTTTTTCAAATTGATAGTAAAAATTTTAAATAAAAATATTTTATCTTGCAAAGACTAGCTCGGAAACAATCGATATGATGAATAAAGCATTTAGGGAGGGGTGTATAAACAAAGCAAGAATATAAAAGTGTTACAAGCTTTTGAAAGATGGCCGTATGTTACGGCATAGTGATTCTCGCTCTGGCCGACGTTGGAGGCCAATAATACGAAAAAGCGTCGAGCGTGTTCATGGCCGGTTAAAGGAGTTTGTTCGAACAACAAACGAGAAAGTGATGTTGAAATACCAAAAACGGGAATGACTCGCAAGTGTGTGAAATTTAGCTCGAAATAACCACAGCCGAACATAAGAATCTTCGGTTTCAAATCGCTCAGGACAAGTTAAAAATGGTTTCTAATTTCGAAAATGTACTCAAGAAGATTGTTACTGGTGATGAATCATATGTTTACGACTAGGTTCCAAAAACAAACCGAGAGTCTTTACTGTAGAATTATTCCAGAATCGCCAATACCAAAAAATCACTTCAAAATTGGAACAAAGTTCAAGCTATGGTGTCCATTTTCTTTGATTATGAAAGTGTTTTCCACCACCGATATGCTTCAAAAAGTCAAAAGACCACGAAAGAATACGACGTTATGGTAAAAATTAGTATGCAATAAGTATGCAACATATAGTGTGACGCAGCGAGGAGATGCCAAATTTTCGGTCAAGCTGTGATTACCTGCTTTGCCACAACAATGCGCCAACCTTTCATCGAACCTTGCGCAGCGAATTTGAAGCATCAAGACGTAAAGCTTCTCCAGCATTAGTATTATTTTGTCGCGTCTTAGTTCCTTGTCACTTTTGGGTAATCCAGAAGAAGAATTGTGCAGAAGTTATCTTCAATTTAACTCAAAAACAACTCAAAGAGATTATTAAAACTAATTAAAACTAAAACAAACTATTCCGAAAACCGACTTCCAGGAACTGCTTCAGTAAGGAACCATGTAGTTCAATTGAATGAAGACGAATTTGAAAAATTTCGCTCACGGCATGATAAAAAATGAAACCAGTGTGAAGGTAAAAAGTCTCGATACTTTTGGGCCAAACTTTGTAGATAAAAAGGAAACGAAGGTCCGAACGGGGCTGTAGTGCTGAAAAGAAGAAGATCACCAACATACAAAAGAATTATTGCTTACAAAAATCAATACAGCTTTTGCGATTAAGGAAACTTAGATGCCTTTCAACAATCGTGTTACCTAATGTTAGCAAATCAAAAACTGAACTTCAAGGTTCAAAGGCTGAAGATCAGGGTAACGAAAATCGAAAATGAGACAGTTTCCCATAAAATCCTTTCTATAAAATGTCAATAGTATTATGAACTTACCTTGGGTCCAGTACAGTTCAAACTGACCTATTGAAACAAAACCCATGCGTTTCAGGTTTTTTAGCAGTTTTTTTAAGTAACTTTCAGTTCAAATTGAAGATTGAAATCACGCATTTTGCTCATTGAATTGATCACTAAATATGACGTACTACTTCGCTTGAACAACTGTAACGAAAAAGATTGTGTTGGAAATAATCCTTGGTTGACTAATTAGTGATTTTCTATTGGAAAATTCAGTTCTCCGTGTTTCTTTTAAGGTTACTCTTGTTCTTGATCTCCTTATTGCGGATCGTTAGAACTGATTTATTGACTAAGCTATTAGATATATTTCTTATTTATTGTAAAATCAGTGTTCGTTCTGGCTAAGATCAGCGTTCGGCTAGCCAAGACCAGTCGCAGTAGTCCCTTTTTTAAGATAAATACATTTCATCAATTGTTTGTTTGACTATTTCGTTATGCGCGTTGCCATAAGTAACTGTGTTTTCCTTATTTTTGTCAAGATTCCAAGTTTGTCCATGACTATAACGATATTCGGTGCAAGCAGTAGCTTTTCAATTTCCAAGATAACCTTCAATTCATGCAAATATTATGTTTGATAAAAACTACATAGTATGATTTTCCACCAAGTTCAACGTTAACAATGGTCCTGCAAGTCATTGAAGGAAATATGCCCCACTTTCACGATAGTTTTTATACATTCTTCGCGACAAACATCAACATTTGATCGATTTTTATTATGACTAATGAAAAGAAAATGTTTGCGTCACCATTAGTCCTTGAAGCAAACCATTTTTATTCATTGTACCCGGAATCAGTTTCCTCTCCCAACTAAAATTAATTTGAAGCAATTTGAATTCTTTTTTGTCTATGAATCTGGATAGTGTATAATTTTGCGTGCACAGCAGTAAAAATGAAAATTGTTTATCATGTCTATTCAAAAATCATTAACCAACGTTATGCGCTGAATCAATTCTCCCAAATAAACGAACCAGCGACTGTTGTGAGACGCTTCGAATAAAAATATTTGAAAGAAACTCCAAAGTTTTTGGTGGATCTATAATTAAACAATGTACAAAGAAACCAGAACCTTCGCAGATCATCTTGACGGACGTTTCCAATCAAAGGACCAATTACATTTGTGTAATTTATTGTTTCCTTCAAACGAAACGCAAAAAAAGTTCATCACTAAATCAACTTCCCAAACATTTTCTATACAAATTACCGCCCGGCATAGAATTATCTGAAAGGTCAATAATTTCCCTCTGGTGTAATTGCTGGCCTCGCTAATTGCACATTTGAAACATAGATGAAGAACAATTTATGACATAGTTGATGCTCATTAACGTCAGCTCGACTTTAAGTTGTTTTCTCCTATCGTTCGCCTCGCATTACCACTAGACTAGCCTATGCTGAGCAAGCCCAGCTAGCTACTAGCTACATAGCCCGGAACTCAACTATCCATCCACAAAGCACTTTCAACAAGTCCCCGTCATCATCGTCGTCTAAAAGCAATCGAACCCATATCAATGTCATCGGAAGACAACATGACATTAAATCTGATTTCATTTTGAGTTTTCATATCATCATTATTGCCGCTCTAGTCCTGCGACTTTGCTTCGGCCAGCGGAATAAATTAGGAACGAGAAATGGGAAGTGCGCTCTTTGATTTCGCGTTCTTCATCTTTTTGCTGCTTTGTCAGCTGAAGCTGAAAATGAACAATTAAGGCAAATAATGCAGAATGGTCCCGTTGAACCAATGGCCGAATCAAATTTGCCAGATCATCGCGTTCTTCAAATGTTCTCGGAGATCTTGTGTAAAGGCTCATGACTTTTCAACAGCTATTTGCAGATGACTGTTTATTTTCATCTTTCATCGTTTGCTTTTCTTGTTGAACTTTTTTCGCTTCTTTGTTTCCCTAGCACATATCTAACTTTTTTTCTATTTCCTTTGCAGACTCCATCGACGAGGCTCGATCGCTATCATCATCACCAAGAACAGCGTCTTTAAGCGCCATCCGTCCCGGATAGGCTGCTAGTGGTTACGATGAGGGGGTCGTTGGTAGAACAAAGATCAAAGATCAATGTATCTTGCCCATCACCAGCTACAACTACATCAGCATCATCTCGACGAAATATGGACGAGCGATCAGCACCATTGCTTTCAGCCGCTGCAGAAGCTCCTTGCCGACAAAGCGATAATTATCGTCGCGAAAATGTCGAAAATGGTACGACCAAAGTTCCGTTCTCACTGATCGTGCCAGCTTTGCGCCATCACTCCTCGAATTCTTCAAATTCGAGCACGATCAAGGGCAATTGTAACGACAGCATCAATAATTACCGCAGCAGTCATGTTGGTATGACTCTAAATTTACCAGCGACCATTGCCACAAGGAAATCTTCAAAAGCAACAGTAGATACAACACGATCGGTAATACCGACTAAAGTAAAAACTCGCTTGTCAATGCTGACAGCAGGCAGCAAACGAACTGATGAAACAATCATGCATGAAGCAATGATGGCGGAATTATCAGCAAGAACAACGACTAGTACGACGTACAATGAATTCAAACATAATGAAACTAACAAAGCTAGTGATCACGATCCTAATAATGAAGTAGAGTGTAGAATACCATTAGTTAATGCAAATAATGAATGTAGTAGAGCGGCAACGATGACGTCGTCGACGCCATCGACGGATGTTGCAACACGACTGAGAGTCATTGATATGGCAGCACCGTCTTCGAATCTTCCTAGAAAAAACAGGTGCAATGACGACAATTTGCGCGCTGGAAAGGAAAATAGGAATGCAAGTGGATTTAGTGGTGGCATGAGTGTGTGGTGGCATCTAGTTGTAGCAATTTATACATTATTGTTGTATATATCATCGACATCAGTTTGTTGGGCGGCAAGACAAGAAGGTAAGTAACGCATTAACATATGACTCAAAATACCACGCAACATTATCTGGAAAAAACGAAACATTTTTTTGATTTTAAGGATAATTTTGATTTTTAAAAATGGCGTTCTGGTGCATCGATACAACATACCGCATAATCTATTAGCATGTCGCCATTCCATTCTTTCAGAATCGCTATCTATGCCATTTGCCTTAACTAAACCGCAACGCTTCCCTTCTATTCCCAAGTATACTTGCCCGAAGAGATAGTAGTCCCGAAGAGCCAACTCTGGCGAGTCCATTCAGTGGTTGACCGTTCAAATGTGGTGTTTGGTCAAATGTGGTCAACACTTGTTGGATGTGCCAGGATGGATGGATGTGCTAAAGCTTTCAGCCGTCATTTTCACGGTACTATGCTCTCACACGCCCAATAAGCAACAAAATGTAAAATCCTTCAATGTCCTACAAATGTTAAAAAATTATTGACTGAGTGTAAAACTAGATTTTGCATTTGAAGTGCTCCACAAAGTCTATGGCCCAGTGAAAGATGGTTCAAAGTGGAGACTACGTTACAACGATGAGTTGTAGGCATTATTTCACGAATCACCTGCGTATTCTTCCATACAGCAACGCAAAATATAATGGAGGTAGGGAAGGATGTCAAGACTGGAAGAAAACCGGATGCAAAGAACGTTAAAACGTAGAGCGAAAGCCAAACTCAGTCTAGCAGAAAGACCAAGGAGTCGTTTGACCGACACTGTTTGTGTCGGAATCGACACGACAATAAAATATTTAAATGAAAACCATGAGATGATAACCGAAGTTTTCTGTCAAGCAATGGACAGTTTTCAAGAAAACATAATGTGACGCATGTGAATTTTTCCAGGCGTTTTGAAGACAACATCATGTGGCAACCGGTGTTCAGCTCGTTTATGCCGCTGTGATCGTCACCAAACTTTCTAGGAGGCATGGAAAAAACAAACCACGAGAGCTGAACCTGATGAGAATAGAACAGAGCACTTACGACCATGCGAAAAAAATTTGCGATCTGTCCTCGACAAGACTTTTGAGTAGACTCTCCTGGTCCGAGCAATGTCCGGGTTTTTATCAAAAAACGGACGTTTATCGAAAAGAATATTTTGTTTCTTAGATATCTTAGATATGATTATGATTAGATATCTGGTAAAAAGGACTTGTGTGTTAACGATGAGAATAAGAGAAAGCAAGCAGTTAACTTTTATAACTTAAGTTAACTTTTAAAACTTTTCGTGAACTTTTGTGGATCACATACTAGGGCGAGCAAGAGGGTTGTACTAACTTAAAATTAGTCTGAGTGCGAAGAAGTTGAAAGGTTCAAGGAAAACAATAAAAGGGATAATAATGATTAGCTTTTGCGCACAAACCTAACCGAGCGTGCTTTTTACATTATTTCAAGGGATGAAGTTCGTTGCCATAATCCTTAACCCTTTACTAAGCAATAAATATTGTTTCGCTGAAATGTTTTCCTCGGTTGGGGATGGAATTATTTGTTTTTTTTTTCGTCCGCGCAACGTTCCGTCGTGCCCTGTCACTTTCCTTGTTTTGTTCACAGACGCGTTTCGGTGGTGCCCCATGTTCGGTGCGATGTGCCACCGAAGAAAAAACTTGAAAAAAAAAATGTGTTTTTCTAGCTTAAAAAGACGATAAACACTGACATCCAATGTTTGTTGGCAGCCAATGTCTGCAACGGGGTCAAAGAATCGCATGGATTGGAAGTGGTTAATCCAAGGACATGGACGCCAATGCCCAGCTTAGGCTGTTGCGCCACGGATGATGAGTGCTAGAGGACGAATATTACGTTTTTTATCGTTTGACTGCAGTTTGTACAACGTTTGTCCATGTTTTGGACAAGTTTCGGATGTTTTCTGGTTCACGTTGTCTAGTAGAATTTTACACGACGCCTAAGTTTGGTAATTTGCACTAAGTTTTGTCAATTCTCTGTTGCATAAAACTTGATAAATAAAAACTCAGTAAACACGAAAATTTACAAGGAAAACGGGGAAAAAGGCACCATTAAGTACCCTTCAATAAAAGCTAAAAATGACTTAGACAAAGCTCAGCTGCGGATAATTAGCGACACAAGTACGGGGTAAAGACGCCCTCAAAAAAGTTGGAACCGATGGTCAGTATGTCTACGATATTTCAGACAAGAATTGACAGCAAACTGAAAAGCGTTGTGTCGAAAATAAGGAGCTAAATTGTGTCGTAAAAAAGGAGTCGCTAGTCTCAGTCAAAGTCTTAGTTAAGAAACTAGTTTGTCACTGAAGAAGATGAATTGGCAGTAAAGAAATGAAAATCGGGATTCCAATTAGCGAAATTAAAATCACTTTTTTGGGATTTTCGAACTGACTGTTATCTGTATTCATGAGGTATAAAAATTTTATGTAAGTACTGTGAGAATGATCAGCGATGTTGCTCCACTCAAGCAAATAAATCAAAAGAGAACATACTCATTTATAAACCAATCCTGTCCCATCCTGGTATTTCATAAGAATCATTCGTGCAGAATAGATTATCAAATTATTTATTTCAAAATAAAAGTAAAACAACAAAAACATTCACCGAAACCAGCCCTAATGACTTGTCTAAAATCTATCAACAATCGGTGTACCAGATGCCTAAGTAACCAGGCGAGAAGAGAATAGAGAAATAAAAACGATTGGAAAAGGGGGAAAAGATATAAAAGGACTAAATTTTGGTAAGTAAAAAAAAGGACAAAAAAGTCTTATTGTACAGTTACCGTTATGGGTTTACTGAGCGTCCTTCTTAGAGAAAAATACTTCAGCCATATATCACTCCCGACAACTCTTCATTCCCGATGGAATTTTTAATTTACGGAACTATAAATAAACTTCTATAAATTAGTTCTACACGTGGGAACACATAATTCAGCTTTTTTAGTTACAAGATCCTAGAGGATTTTTAAATATTTGCTTGACTTCTAAGAATAGGAGTAGGATGGGAACAGTTATTGCACTCCTTGGAGGTTTGAATTCTTCAGTCATATACTTCTCACGTTCATTATGCAGCCATCATTATGCATATTAATTAAAATTGTAATTTTATCTCAAATTAACATCGAAACGATCGACTCTTTTCTTCAGATGACAGATTATCGTTTCAAATTGAAACTGTGTCATATAAAAGAACAGCAATTTTGTTCACATCTCTAATATTTTTCGATACTTTTCAATGTTTCCAACAATATCAACTGGTCACCGACTAAAAGTGTCGCAAGAACTTCATCACTTGGGCGTCGTCGAAAATAATCCCAACCAAATCCCTAAAAATGTTCATAATTCATCATCAGACAAACTTCCAAGCTGCGGCAATAAATCACATATTAAATCCGTCTGCGTAACATCATCATAAATGAAGCCCAACCGATGCCCACCCTTCATGGATCATAGCTTCTAGCCTGATTACAATGCGACATGGTCGTGGAAAAGCAAATCGGTGCGGCGGCTACGGAAAACTTCTAGCCAATTTACTTGAAAAACAAATCACTTGAAAACTCAAAGCATAACTTCGGAACACTTACGCAGCCCCTCGAGTTTCTGGTCCCAGCTTCCAGCCCCAAGCCTTCGCACTAAATTGGACTCCTCTATCTTCCGCATTCAACATTAAACTCAACGCTAAGCGGATTATGTTAATTGACAGAACGTTGTAATCCTCTGATGGTTATTTCCCTATAAAGAGTCATTCACACAATTTTCATGAAAATTTTCGGTTGTTACCGTTGCCACATTGTTTTGTTTCCCGGGATACGTTTTGTTTCCTGGCAATTCGACCGGAAGCGAAATTAAAGAAGACAAAAAAGAAAAACCAAACTAAAAATATCATGCTCAAAGTGAATGAGTGGGTCTTAGCCGAAAGCCGAGGTCAGATGTATCCTTCGACTAATCTCTTCCACAATTTTGAGTTTTGTTACGATTTCGGGGAGTGGGATTTTTTTGTGGCGAAAAACATCCAAATAAATTCGTGTCTTTTCGCCTTCCAAGTGGATTATAACAAAAGATTTTCCCTAATTCCCGTTTAAGTCCGGACGCAACGCAACGCTGGCCTGGCGAGAGATAAACTCTGCAAACAACAGGGATGAATTAGTGGGTGGATTTGTTGTCAACTGTGATGCGTTTATAGTATAAATTTCATCGATAGATACTTTTACTGAGAACACGTGTCACGATTAATTTAAATCCGCCCGCTACGTGCTCTGTTGTCCTTACATCGTCGTCATCGTCGACGTCTGTGCCAAGCTCGATTAGGAAAATTTACATTGAACACAGGAAAATTGTCTTCTTATTTTTTTATTTGTCGAAGCGTTGTCAACACTAATCGAAAGGGATATATTTACGATATTTCATGTTTGCGTCGTGCAGATTCCAGGAAGTGTGCAAGCATCTGGTTTTATCGAATGGGACGGAAATTGTATCGTGCAGTGGAAATCATTCGCCGTGTTTCTATTGAGGATCTGGTAAAAATCAATTTCAAACTAGTGTGGAAATCATGCTGGAATGACGGCTTCCCTCGAAGAATTTAAGATTATTTTTCATAGTAGCACCGAAATAAACTGATGACTAATTACCCAGATATCCTACGAATAAGTAAATCAATCATATCTTTGGGTTGACGAAAGATTGTTCATCCGACCGATTATTTCTCTACCTACTGACGGTTTCCTTTGAAAATTGTCTCACTATCGGATATAAATTTAGCTTTTATGACAATAATCTGAACAATTTCAGACGCAGATACTTTCATATATCACTACGTGATGACGCATTGGTGCATTTTGAAGATTACATGTATGGGCGAGATCACTGCTCTGTCATCGAAGAGTTAGCCTGGCGGAAATAATGATAACGTCTACGCTATGCATTCGTTGCCGATGCGTGTGTTGCGCAACCCTTTGCTAAGAAATTGAATTTCTCCTGTTTCCAATCATCGAAATGAATATTTTTTTGTTGAAAGCTTCACTGCACACGCCTCCAAACTAACAATCCCAGCAATCTACCCGCATATATATGTATGTAAACTGTTTAATCTTGTGGAAAGTTTTCTCTGCTTTTCACCGCCCGCTATCCATTTGATGATCCAACATTATACAAGCCTCATCCCATCCGGCAGCTATCCACATTTCGTTTGTTCGATATGGATAATATCCCGAACTCCTGTTGTCATAAACAACGCCTCTGATCCCTGTTCTGTTTGTGATAAAAATCCCGCAAAATGCGAGCATAAACAAGGTAACGTGTGTGGATGGGATTTAAATGTAGGATTTTTTCCTGCTTCCCTCGACCATTCTTATTTTAAGTTTCACCCGTTCGGCTGGTTAGATATGTGATGCTCAAGTTGGATATGGATAACACACTTCACAAGCCCCTCATCGCCTCTTCTCACCTTTTTTCATGACGTTGGGCTGCTACTGCTTTTCGTTTCGAAAAATTTCACGCTGAAATCTTCGAATGCGGTGACTGGTAACAATAAAGCCAGTTGGCGATAGCAGTGATGGTGGTTGTGTGCTGTCGAACAACTCAACAAGAATAAACCCCAATTTGATTGGAACTACATATCGAAAGGTATGTTTTCTCTGTCAGGAATGGCGGAACTGGAAACAAATATCAATAAAATGTCGAATCAGAAGTGAGGTAGAGAGTGAACCACAGAGCGAATAACAGGCAGAGTGCTGATACATCTTCGGCAACATGCTTGAATCTAAACAGGGGGAACGCGTGCCAAAATCACCCTATTTTCATTCTCTAATACCACCCACATTCATTCATTTCAAGCGAAATCGATCCGGCCAAAATCACATAAAAAGGTAGCGTTAAGCTTGCTTCAGTTTGCTTTCAACTTTATTGGGGAAGATTTATGTTTGCTTCCAATACTGATATCCTCAGTTGCGCACTAATGGTTTTAAAAGGACCAAACTGAACGTTTGCATGCACAAACAAATGCTGGTCAAATGTGTTCAATTCAAGAGATCTTGAATCTCCCAATTTCAGTGGGAAAGCAATTTCTCAAAAATGTCTAGCTTTTAAGCTAGATGAGCTTTTTAACAAACATATGTTTCACTTTGCTAAAGAATGCGGATAACTAGTAGCTGGAACTATTAGAGGCGAGTTCTGCAGGAATGAAAACCTCGAATAAGGCTACCGCGCCATTACGCATGTTTATCCCAAAACAAGTGCATACTTATCGTAGCGTCAGGTAATCTTTTCGAAAAACCGTTTACAAACGAATAAATGCAGTTTATATACAGTTCGGAGGATAAGCACTACCCATTTAACACCCTCAAATCTCCCAAACCGTTTGTTACAACTTCGTCAAATTTATTCTACTTTCTATTTGCCTAGTATACACAAGATAAATTATTTCTTATTAGATCATGCTTGTAAAAAGTTGAGATTTCATTACTAGTGAAAAAATAAATCAAAATTTAAATGTCATGTTTACGTACCGAGCGTTCGTACCCGATACCTATGAAAAAAAATCTGATATTTAAACAACAACTTAATTTATGTTAGATAAACTTACATAATTGCATCAGGTTCTATGTTGCATATGAGGCAGATGATGGATATTGACGGTTTCCCACAGGTGTCCGATGTAAGACCTCATCTTTTCAAAGCTGATAGCATGGTCGGTTCCTTTATGCCATGGTTCTTTCGGACTCTAGACTTTCGGAACTTAAAATGAACTCTATAAGCGAAATCCTAGACGCAGGGTAAACCAAATGACATAAAATAAAATATTGGGCGGAGATCTTATCATATCGATAAGACTCAGCACCGTCGCACGAAATTCAAGTAAACCAAGAATAGATATGAAACCATGTTCCAAATTTCATCATACCCGAGTAATGGTTTCCGAAATCGCATGGACTTCTTCATTACGTCCACTTTAAAGATCCAGGTGAGGACGAAAAAATTCGCCAACATGAAAACGTTCCCCGCCAAAGTGACGCAGTGTCAAATTCTTGCAGGGCTGATTTAAGTCTTTAGACCATTTTAAAGCCTTTAACTCTAACGGAAATGATGAATCCATTGAACAGGAAAAATCGGGTCCTTACTTTTTTGTAGCTTGAGCATACTTTTGCCTTTCTAAGCAATCAAAAATAAGTTCCTCGAAGTTTTGATGGTGTTTCGACAAGGTAACACAAGACCAACTACAAGCCCTTGCCAAAACTCATTGCCCCGTTGAGGATCATAAAAAACCAATAAAAGCCAGTTTTTTTCTGATTGTTTCAAGCAAATCAGTGTTTCAACCTTCTTTGATGCTTTCTCTTCCTATTATTGCCACTGTGCTGGAAGCCACAGTTTCAGCGGGTTTCAAGGGGTCTCCGCAATTGGTCGTATCCAATGGCTTAGTTTTATTAGTCACTATCAAATTTGAAAATGATGATGGGACTTTCTGCGCGTCCTTAAGTATGTTGAAATGGCATAAACAAAAATTTACTTTTTTGCTACTTCTTGTAGCATGCTATAGATTGATACTGAGAATTGATGATCGAAATGTTGTTGTAGCAATGAATTAGGCATTTTAACTGCAATACTCTCTTCATTCAGTTTTGTATAGCTGCTCCTTGTCAGTTTTAACGGCGAACCACTCATTATATGAACTCAAGTGACTTTAGAGTACTTGCGTATTCTACTGTGAAGTATTTTGTATCTTTTCGTACCCTGGGTCCGGAATTGTTAACCTTTAAAGACGATGTTGACGCAGTACTATCCTTTTCAATCATTTGCATGTTTTTCTGAAAAGAAGTCGAAAGCTAATTTATTTTAAAGATTTTGGATAGCAAAAATTGAACTAGACTGTTGATAATATACTGTTCGATTTTGGATACTGACTTTTCAAAATTTTGGTTTTCGAAATTTTCTTTGTTCTAAATTGATCTTTTGCTAAGAACGTTGATTCAAAGTTTAGTTTTATGAAGGGGGCCGAAGGGGGCTTCGTTATTTGCATCTTTTGGCCATTGACATTCGTGATATAATGAAAATCTGTAACAACTTTGCCAGTTTGTAGTAATTTTCTGGTGGTGAAATCAAAGAACATATTCAAATCTTATTTGAAAAGTGATTCACATTAGTTCTCATGATATTTGTCCTTCATAAGGACTTCGATTTACTCAAACTTACACGTTTTTCAACCACTTTTCCTCACCACAGTTTTGGATTTCCATTTTCATGGAATAAATTAAGAACAAATATTACTACTCAACTTGTACTAAAAGGACCAAGTGTTAACTGCTTAACAAACTGCGAAGCACAATGAATTTATTCATCCATTACTTTCGTGGATTTGCTTATGCATTAATAATAAAAGACAGTTCCAGAAGGTGCCTAATTGCTTAGCTACTTAGATCCTGCTTAGCTATTTACTTTTGTTTGATGCATTCATGCCGAAACTTATTAATTAAGAACCATAGTGGGTTCCAGTTAAGATTTTACCGGAAAAAACTTATCATGTCCTGACAGGAGATTGCGGCAGCGATAAATTTCAAATTGTCGTGCCACGGAAACATGAAACTCGAAGAATGAATAATTGTCTCAACATTACTAAGCTTATCAGTTTTAGTAATGAGCGTCGTTTGATTGAAATTATTTAGTTTGTTGCCAGTTTATAGTTAGTATTGGTTTTATATTTCTTTGCACCGAAGGGCTCCTCCAACTTTCACTCTCGTTGAACTCTGTCATTTTACAGAATGCACAAAATAATTACAAAAATATAATCAATTTTAAGGTAGATAATTTACTCGTTCAAAACTTTCTGCAGTGTCTAAAATATCGCCAAAAAATATGAATTCTAATTTGAAACCGTAGACTGAAAATATGGTTTGTTTAGAGGTAAATGTTGGTTTGCAGACTATGCCCACATAAAAGCAGCTCCTGGAAGCTCAACCAATAAAGGACAGAATGAATTTATTACCGCAAACCAACCATTAAAAAACAATTACCAAACCGCATAATCAATTACAATCCACCGGAACATATTATGCAGCAATAAATTTTAGGAATCTAATCAAAATTCCGAAAGCCCAATATGAGTAGAACCCCACGACTCCATTTTAATCACTAACAATCCACCTACTGTACTTACATTCAATTTCCTGTGGTTGTAGTCGGGCCGTAAACAAAATTATTGCATGACATCGAAACCTCTACAATCTGACCTGACGTTAGTTGTCATTTCTATTTACATAATTAAATTTCTAATAACAACCACGATAATAATCTAATCCAATTCAATTTGTGTAATCAGATTTGTAATACCTATAGATGACTGCTCTATTGGAGACAACAACCGATTACTGCAAGTAAGGGACGGTGTCAGTGAGATGGCACATCGAGGGAGTGACTAGCGAGTGCATGAAAGCCATTTGTACTTTGTTGTCACTGACATACTTCGTCGAAAATGTAAAATAACAAAAGCTTCCCTTCACTGCAAGTGTCTGAATAGTGAAGCTAGTTGCACGAATTTGAAAAGACAACCAAACATTAGCATGGCAAGGACATTGATTCAACAACTTTCTTCGTTTTCATTCTCTCTCTGCCTTGCTCCCTCTCTCTCTCTCTGTCTCTAATAATGTCCTCGAAATGTCAAATGAATTTTGTATGCACAATGTTCAAGTGTAGTCTCGTTATGTCGTATCAAGATTTTCAAGTTTCAAGAGAACTCGAACCTGAAAAAAACCTTGGACTGTGAATGGATAAGCGTTTTTCTTAGATTCCTTTACCGTGTTTTTACGCTTCTCGTCTCTTTCACCTGACTTTCGCAGGACGATGTCTTTGAGTGGATAGAAGATAAGACGTGTGGAACGTACACCTGATTAACTATTTCTACACAGTTCAGTTTTGCTACGGTGGAACCGAAGCATTGTATGCTTGTATCGAATTGAATGAAAGGACGACGAAGCGACGACAAGTGTAGAAGAAGAAAAAAATCGATTTTCCTTTTTATTTCACCAGTGAAGTGGATGTATGTGACGTCAAACAGTAAAGAAAAAGCTTGTCGAAAGGGTGCTTATACACGCTGTCGTTATATATGGCAAAGGCCTAATTTAAAAGATGTATGCATTCTTCAGTAACGAACTGCCTTGAAAAGGTGAAATGTTTTCGGCTTGTTCAAGCTCTATGAGAAGAACAGCGTTTCGATGACTATTAGACTGTCAAAGTGCGATTGTTGACTTTGTGGAGTAAGAAAAGTGAATAGACGTTAAGGATTTGTAGTAAATCTGATAAGAAATTCTGGGTTATCATTATTTTTACGTTGTTAAATAATGAAATTAATTGAGGCATATTTGAATAAATGGATCGCATGGTAGCCTTTGACAAGAGCAAGGATATCTATGAACAAAATATAAAAATATCTATAACAAAATATATAATACTTTAGTATGGAAAGAAACGTGTGAAATGGTCACGACGAGCTTGATTTTTTGTATCCTGTTTGAATTCAGAGGTTTCATGGTAATTTTCGAACCCTTTTGAGTGTGACTAGCGATGAATGCTTGACAGAATATAAAGGTCTATGAACCAAACCATGGAGTTTCTTCAGAGAGCTCCTTACAATTAAACTCTTTTTTCGCGCAAAGAATAAAAAACAACCCAAAAGTGGTAAACGATTTATTTGTATCAGCATCGATTTCATTGTTTTTAACCCACATTAGGTCTTACATTAATTGTTCTATAAGTATCTTACTGCTCCCTAAGCCTCACATGACATTTGGTTATGGCCTTTTTCATAACCTCCTAGAGTCCGGGTTAGCGGCACTCTATTTCGGCTTGCCTACCGGAGCCGTTTTATATATCGACTTAATTCACTTTAAACCAATAAAAACCTTCCATCTACCGCTTAGTCTGCAGAATGATTTTAAGATAGCTTATGACAGCCGATAGACGTTTTGAAAGCAGTAAGAAAATGTCGCAGTTGAACTTAAAAACGATAACTGGTTGACCAGCGATAACAAAAGACCGGACTTTTCACGGCTTTTGAAGGAAAAATAAACTGATATAGATTCAAATGCAGCAGTTAATAAAAACCTCATAGGAAAGAGTGTTGAATATTTGGAAGATTGCCCTTGACGCGAGAAAGTTGACAGCAAGATTGGTGCCTTATTTATTAAACTGAGATCGGAAAGACTTTCAATAGAAACTTTTTCAACAAGAACATTTTCGAAAGGATATTTTATTGCGCGCTATCATTTACTACAATGAATTAAATTCGATGTGACCACAATGAATCGGAAGTGCTAGGAAAAGCATTATCTTGGACTCATGCCGGTGCATAGACCCCGAAAGTGACGGTAAAAACGATCAAAGAAGGCTATGGCTCTAAGTTTGCTATCACAGGAAATATAGTTGATCGATTTTTTACAAAGTGAGATAAAATTATAATATTACTCTTGCGTCCGTTACCTCGAAGCAAGTTTCCATCGTTTCGCGTCGGCATTTTTTGGTATCGGGTTTGTTCTGGTTCGTCTATGACTCTCTGGACTTACACCATATTAGGAAGATATGTTAAAAAGGGGCTACAAACTTCAGACATAAGATAGAGCCCCTGCTATAAAAAGCCCTATAAAAAGGCTGGAAAATGGAAAAAAAGCTATGATATGTATAGCCACGTTTAATTATTTTCTTGCAAAACTCAATTATATTCGTTACAAAAAAGGAAAAGAACTTCTTCAATTTTGCCGATTTCCAAATTTTTAAAATAAACTGCATTGAACAAATTTGAGCGAAAAATTCCATGAATCAAGCTTTCAAAACTTATACATCCAATGTTTTTCATGGAGATACGTAATGATTATGTATATCAAATTTTACTTCTGACTCATCTCCGAAATTGCCGGCTTGTATGAGGCACCTTAAGTTAAAGTATAAATTAATAGCTGAAGTATCTGAATATTTTTTAAGATGGTCATAACTTGAGATCAAACAATTTTCGTCAAAATCGCTCATTTGTTCAATATGCTACCCTCGAAGATACGACTCCTTATTTCTGACTCACATAATACATACAAGGCAAATTATTTGTTATTAAACAATATTTGTTCATGCAAATTTAATTAGTAGTGAAAAGCAAATCAAAATTTGAATTTCATGTTTGCGCGTCAAGTATCCGTTCGTATCCGATACCTTAGAAAATAAAAATTCCAATATTTAATAAACCACTTAACTTATATATGAGGTATAACTTACATAATTACATCACGTTCGATGTTGCATTCGAGGAAGATGATGGACATTGACGGTTTCCCACAGGTGTCCGATGTTAGACCTCATCTTTTCAAAGCTAATAGCATGGTTGGTTCCTTCATGCCGACAATCTGACTACCAGCCGCCCGCTCGTCTGACTTGTCATGCTCTTCAGTCCTGGTACAATCTAAACGTAGACCTAAAGCAAACATCTTTTCAATGAGTGCACTTGCAGATGTATCTGCTGCCAACCGAAAAAGACTGATAATCACTTATGTATACCCGGAGCCAATTTTAGAGATTCTAATTACAGTGTCCCGTCATCTCTCAACAAGAAGTGGAAGTTGTAACTTTTCTAAAAGAATAAAGGCAAACGCATTGGTGTGTGAAAGGCATCGGGACACGAACTAGGAAACATTACATCCCTTCATATGACATGCTCACTGGCAAGACATGTTAAGGCTGTGAGTAAATATTCTCAAGATATACTGACATCACCTTTAGCCACCTTAATTATAGCTCTATGAATTGAAGCGTGTACTGAACACGAAGTACATGTTACCTTAAATTGCCCCCTTTAAGAATTGATGTACAACCAGCTTAGCCTCTTGGTGAGACCTTGCTAACCAATTGCTGGGCTGGCTCCTCGGGGACCAGATATGCATGTAGAGTAAGTAGAGGGTATCGCGTTAAGTGGAGGAACACGTTTCCTTGGTTCGGTGGCTGAAACTAAATGATGTGTTCCGTTGCTAGATACTTTTCCAAGAGTGCTCTGTTTATTTCGACATTGTCGTTTTTCTTTTTCGTCTTGCTGCACTAACGTCTTGTTGCTGTTGTTGATGGTCTTCTCGGCGAAATACGAACATAACATTTCTAAACTATTCCAAAGATTAAAATTTATGTTCAGTTTTCCCGAACAGAAAACTGACTACGATCTATCTGTTCACGACTGAGACGTGAAGCGCCTATAGATACATTTACTTCCTTCTTACTTCAGATACAGATACATATAATTCTACGTACGAATATAATACAGTCGACAGTGAAATATATGTGAAAATTTAAGTTTGGCAAAGTAATGCAATTTAGATCTTCTGCTTCACTTGAGCTGCTGGAAGGAAGCAATGCCAGTGTTTTGCGCTCGAAGCGTGCTTGGATGGGTTAAGAAGATGCCAGGGTGCAAGAAGGCAAAACAACACCGAAGCAGACAAGGATAAGCACGACGTTCAATTTATGTATCCAGTTGGATTTATGCGGAACATGTCGAGGAAGGGATATGGAAAATTTCGCGCAGTATATGTTAAATTGTACAAACTGCAGGTAAAGACACGAAATCCTGCTATGCGGACAAAGATGTGGAGTCGAGCAAACAGGATGGGTGAAGTGAAATATTCAATAGATACGAGATATTAATATATTTTCCTGAGATCGAGGAAGAATTTAATCCGGAGACGGGCGGGTGTACCAGTTTTGATTAGTTTGCACATAAATGCTCTCTACTTACGTTTGTGCTGCCATTTTCATATTTTCATGTATCGTACGAGCCCAACGTGTCGTAAGGAAGTATATCCTACCACATAACATAATATAAGATCCGCTTTTCTACTTGGATTTCTCTACACAAATTAGCCACCACAAAACACAGCTCAAAGACTAAACATTGCTTCTCTGAAACTATTCCACGCGTTCAGTCTGTGATAGATTATCTTTCCTGCGACACAATGCTGTATTACAGGATTCAAAGCATAAAAATGACTCTTCCCGAACGTATTTTCCCTCGTTCCTCAGGAAGACAATTGTACGCTGTAGCTTGGTGTCGTATGCAAGCGCACTCCGATTTTCATATTAATACGAAGTAGGCAAAAACGGTAGCCGGTAACAGAGCAGAGTGCCAGAATGAAAACGACAACAGGGAAGACAGTCACATAAATCTCCGTTTTGTATCCATTCTCTTCTCTTCTTCAGGCAATACATCAAATTCCACTGAACTTGGTAATTCTTATGCATACACCATTATTCACTTCCATGATACATACAAATTCTTGGAATCATCTACGAAGAACATTCGTGGAATTGATTTGCGAGCATTGGAATTATACAGAGGTGTAATAAATTTTCAGTCGAACACAAGAGCGATTGCATAATGCAATTTCAAGGAATGCACGAAAAAAAAACGCCAGAATTGTAAATCCTTTCTGAAAAAAAATTCAACAAATTAATTATCAGCGAAAAGAACAAAGAATCAGTTCAATAAGAAAGTATGCTGAGAATAGAATCTATGTATCCGCTGTCAGGATGCATAGATATTTCAAATCCTTTTGCAGAGAACTGTTCTAACCGAAAATCGAGGCATTCACTGACACGCCCCGTCTATCTTGTGTCGTTCCAACGTGGTTACATGTAGATATAAATGGTAGCACCTTTTTTTGTGATTTATAAACGTAGTTCCTTGACGGAGTAGTACTAAATACAAAAAAAAGTCCTCTGACCTCGGACTATTTCACTTTTTAAAATTATTCTGGATAATTTAATCGAGCTTTTTCTTAATTTTCGACTCCACTGACACTCCACTTCGCTTTCCCGTCAAATCGTGAAACCATTCCAGACCCTAGAAGTTTGCAACTATGCAACTTCAGACATCTATGGAAAAGTCGAATTTACTTTGAATTAGTTCTTCTGGAAAGAAGAAGAAAAAGAAGGAGGAATTCTCCTGAAACGGAGGAATCTTAAATGAAGAAAAAGCAGTGTGGAAAGAAAGCCTTATCGTGGATGGATGAAATAGCTTATTTGTTAATGATACAAACATGTGTTGATTGAATTTCTTAGAGGAAGACTGACACAAAAAGTTAATGAATGCTTTGAAGTTCATATGATATTCCATTTTAAAATCGGTCATTCGAATATACATATATAGAAAATGTGAAACCTGTCAAAATTTGAACCAATAAATTTTCAGCGTTCTGTTGACCTGGCATACTTTAGCATCAAGTTTCATATTGATAAATTGACTTCCTGTTTATCAAATATTGGACATTTATTAAGCTGATCTCTCCGTTTTTCTCAAACTGAATGATGAAAAATGAAGCCTAAAATAGCCCTAAAATAGCCCTAAAATAGCCTAAAAAGATGAGATTCTACTAAAGAATGACTACCGAATACCCAATTCGCTTACGTTGTTTACTTTAAGTCAAACCTGGAATCGAAATATTTTAGAAACTCTAGAATATGAATAGGAAATGGAAAAATGTATTCCCATTAAACATAATTCAGGCAAAACGCAAGCTTAGGATATACAGCTTTAAGAAGAATATATCATAGAATATACAAAAATATTAAAATGTTGCAGTCAAGAGTCGGTGAGCCTTCGACTTTTTGAGATACCTTTTGAGAAAATGAACAAGCAGAACATAAAGAAAAAGTAGAAGTCTAAACTTAAAACTATACTTATCTGTACTTATCGAGGTTCGAAACTGAGTAGGACTTGAGGCTACACAAGAACATAACAATGTGGACCAACGACTCCTTTTAGATATTAATTTCTTTCCTTTTTCAGCTTAGACCATTCCTCGTATTGCATGGATCAAATGCATGCAAACAGAAGCATAAAAATTGCAAGTACGCTTGTGGATACAAATCGAAGTCATACCTTCGAATTTATCCAAAAAATCAACTTTCAATCTTTCAATACCAAATGCTACCATCATGCGACAGTCGTTATGCAGACGCAATTCTAAGTCGAATATGTGGTGTCCAATGTCCACATATTCATTATTAGACGAATTCCACTAGACTTGCCGACGAGGACGAATACAACTTTCAAAATGATGTAGCCGAAAGCTTCATTTTATCATCTCTCTGCCATTGGTACTGTACTTCTATCGTCCTAAATCTTTCAACTTCAATAGTCCCTTATGTGTCGGATATGGATTGGTCAAAGCTGAAACGGTAGTCGATATGGATCAGATGTAACATTTCATGGAAATTTCTGGTCACCAGGAAAACCGATTTAAGTATGCACGGCTGATCAAAGAATGAAAGAATTTCCAGATAGCAGAAATTGTTCCGATACATCTGGATAGAACAAATAGATTTGCTCAGAATTGAATTGGAATAGATTGAAACTGAAATTGTCGTTTTAAATTGAAATATTCAAGAGAAACTTCAATCGAACGCATGCTAATAAAGACAATTTGTAGGTAAAGAACAAACGATTTCTCACTCTCAGTCTTTTTGTGAAAATATATGGAAATCATAAAACAATGCGATCTGCCAATCAATGCATATATTCATTCGTTTTCAGCAATTTGTCTAGGATATCTTGTTGAAGAAGTGCATGGAGTCCAATTGTATGACGAGAAGTCTGAAGAAGATCCCTTTTCAGAACAAGTGTTTGGTTCTAGAAATGTAGCAGCATATTTGCGCTGAATTTGATGCAAGTAAAATAGGATTCATAGGCATTTGAAATCGATGGTGCTGCAGACAACAAAGTCTTCCTTAGGAAAACTATGTATAAACATTGATAAAACTCAAACCCTTTCTGCGTCGATTATGATGAATTGTTTTAAAAACCAATCCACTTTTTCCTTCCTTTATTTTGCATTCCTTCTTTTCCCTTAACTTTTTCTAGAAAACAGAGTTAGTCTTGAGATCATGGGACGTTATCTTTCGGGTTCGTTTTAAGAGTTCGTCTTCAATTTCAACTTGATGGAGTTGTTGGTCCAACATCCAGTACGGGTTTCATCCCCTTAGCCTTCTTCGATGTCAGCTCGGCACACAGTACCCACTGTTTTGGGATTTTAATCGTCTGCAACGAGCAACGATGAACCCATGTTTCAGCAACATCTTCGAAACGGCGCAAAAACTCCTTAAGATTGTGCTATAACATTGTCAAACATTCTTTGTTACCGTAAGTAAACAAGACAACAATCTTCTTATTCTTACATAGATTATTCTTCTTCTATTCTTTCTTTATTCCTTTTTTCTTCAGAGGATAGAGTAAGCGCAGAGCTTCCACGCATTGTGCGGTTTTGGTTTTACTGGTCTCACTAGACCAGTTGTTGGAAAAAAACTGATTTAATTTTTTTTAGTTCAGTTCAAAATTGATATAGTTGTAGATATGCCCCATTTATGTTTCCGACCTAAAATAGATACTTATTGCACAGCCTTTGTGCAGATGTTGTACAACTCAAAAACTGAGCTAGGTAGCAATTGATCTAATCCTGTATTGATTGAGTCGTAGCCTAGAGCTTCGACAAGCACCGCGTTTAATACCAATTCTTGACACTCACCCTGTGACTCTGCTACGTCCTAGTGGGTACTTTCACCGTCAGGGACATACTCTTGCCATTATCGCTGCTTATGTTGATAACTGCGCTCTCTGATAGGGAAAGTGGTGGTCGGAAGTACTGCAAAAACTAACATCACCGAAACAGACACAATAATCCCCTCCCTATTGATAGTATGGCCACACAGTTCTAAATTTACGAAGCTCATAAATACTCGGTATCTTATATAGTCGTGGTGGGGAGAGGAAAGAAACTCATCGTGAATTGGTCAGCCAAAGTCTATTCTTATTACACAAGTTAATATTCAACTAGAACTCCCCTGACGCTATTTGTTCTAACGTCGAGGAGTATTTTCTTTCATAAGATGAGCATCTCAGTTTTACTTGGTTAAATTTACGAAGATTTAACATTGTCCTTCGGATCGCGTATCAGTTCATGGTTGCTCTCGACCTGGCCCCTCTTTCCCACTGGGCACTATGGGCACGTGCCCAGGGCCCCGCGATCGAATGGGGCCCCCTAGTTCCTGCCAGATTACCAAATGATAACCGATATTTAGGTATTACCGAAAAACATTAATTTTGAAAAATCTGATGATAATGACTTACTACAATACCTACGCTTATTATATTAGCTTTAGTTTGCCGCATGCGGATAGCTATACCTTGTACAACATAGCTTGAACTTTTTGACAGATGGGTCAGTGATGGGAAACAGAAAATATCTATTGGTGTAAAAAATGTGTTGGCTAAATATGTGGCTGTATGTATGTTTTAAACTATTCAAAATAAATAAATTCATTCGTCAATCAATTTTATTGCACTAGACATAAAAACATTGGGTAGGTACCATTGTTTTCAGTTTTTCTATTTAAATTTTACTTCGAAGCAATAAAAACCACTTAAGACTTTCGGAAAATGCTTGAGTCCTTAACAGGTACTCTTATGTTGTGTGTCTATTCTTATGATTATTATCAATTTTTAATATTATTAAAATAAGAAAATATTGTTCGTCGTTGCAAAGTTATATCGATTTCAGATTTGACATCCGTCAAAAAGAAAGATCAAACTAATAAATAAACAGGGTATAAGTACTCCACTCTCTCTCAAAAATGAGTTTTTCCGATATTAGTATATTTAGGTTAATTTAAATACCTATATGTAAGTATAAGAATACAATTAAAAGAAAAATTATTAAATTAAAAAAAGAAGAATTATTTGATGCGGTGTGGTTTATGTCTTTAAGAAACCTATTCGAACGTCATTCGTAATACCAAAGACAAAAAAGGGGAATTCCCGACTCCCGATCGTCGTTTGACTTGACGAACGGGAATTCCCTTCAAGTATTTGTCTGCGATGTTGTGGCGTTTGTTTTGTTTGTAGTTGTTAGTTTGTTACTGACTGTGCTTGAGCTCTGACAAAAAAATAGTATTGTTTGATTAAATCGTCGTTTGTCTGTTTTGTGTTAGCGAATATTTTCGTTATAAAATTAATTAAATACTGAATTATAATATAAAATGTCGAAACGGTCATATCCTAGTGGATCTGAAAAAAGGAAAAAAGCTCTACATCAGAAAGAAGTAATTGTTACCAAAATTAACATCATATTTTACTACTACTACTACTACTGGAGAAACTTCTGTAAGTAGCAATCAACTCATAAATGTTCCACATGATGACTCAGCTCAATTACAAATTGCGGGAATTTCTAAACCTTCATGTTCCAATTTTGAAAAAGAGATTGAATCAGAAAGCGACTATTCCTACGACGAAAGTGCAACGACTTCAGTAACTTCACTAAAACCGACAACTCCAACTGTGTCAATTGAACAGCAGTTTTCCAACACAGAAGAATTAATATCGCACGATCCCGCCGATTATTTTCACGAAAAGTTTGTTGAAATAAATCGCGAAATTTTAATTCGTAAGGGACCAGTATATTTTCAAAATAAAGATTCTGACTTTTCCGAGGCATCCAGAACCTACAAAGATGGTAATAAATTAGTGACGAGATATTTCAACAAAGCATTATTTATTCGCAAATTAAAGAACAATGAAAGCGTCGAAAGAAAATGGTTGCTGTATTCGCCTTCCAAATGCTCTGTATTTTGTTTTTCATGCTGCTTATTTAACCCAACTGATGTTAATCTTTGCTCTCGGAATGGATGTAATGATTGGAAGCATATTAATCACATAATTTTAACACATGAAAATAGCCCAGCGCATAAGCAATCTATGATGACTTATCTGGCACGAAGTAAAGCGGTTGGTAGAGTAGATATAGAGTTATTATCTCAACATCAAAAGGAAGTGGATTACTGGAGAAACGTACTTAAACGGATTGTAGCTGTTGTAAAATTTTTGGCATCGAGAGGGCTTCCATTTCGCGGCGACAATGAAATCCTAGGATCTCCAAACAATGGAAATTATTTGGGTTGTGTGGAATTATTGAGTGAATTTGATCCATTTCTTGCAGATCACTTAAAAAAATTTGGGAATCCTGGAAAGGGTAACATTTCTTATTTATCAGCAAATATCTGTAATGAGTTTATTGAAGTAATGGGAAAACAGGTTCTAAAAAAAATTATAAATGAAGTTAAATCAGCAAAATATTTTTCTATAAGCGTTGACAGTACGCCCGATCTGTCTCATATTGACCAGCTAACTTTCATCATTCGATACGTAAAAGACTGTGTTCCTGTTGAAAGGTTTTTGAAATTTATACCTATTAAAGAGCATAAATCTAAGTTTTTAGCGGAGACCATCTTAAATTTTTTAGAGATACATGATATTCCCATAAAAGATTGCAGAGGACAAAGCTACGACAATGCTTCAAATATGTCGGGAAAGTATAGTGGTCTACAAACAAGAATCAAGGAAAAATGTGAATTTGCCACCTTTATACCATGTGCAGGACATTCACTAAACTTGGTAGGTGTCCATGCTGCTGGGTGTGTACCGGAGGCATCACAGTTTTTTGAAATAGTTCAGAAAGTGTACAACTTTTTTTCGGGCTCTACCCACAGATGGAATATATTAACAGAACATTTAGGTTCAAAAAAAGTTGTTAAGAGTCTTTCACAAACCAGATGGTCAGCCCGAGCTGATGCAGTAAGTGCTTTGCATGGGGGTTATAAAAGAATATTAGAAGCTTTAATCACCATCGCAAACGATACTGAAAAGGCACGAGAAACAAGAGACGAAGCCCTTAGTCTGTCTAGAAAAATGGGAAATCTAGAATTTATTATACTGACGGAAATCTGGAGCACCATATTGGAAAGAATAGACAAAACAAGTAATTATCTTCAGAAAGAAACAATAACACTGGACGTTGCAACCAATTTGTTGACTTCACTTTATGATTTTATTACTAACCTCAGGGATAAATTTGATAACTTCGAATCATCTGCCAAAGAAAATAACCCAGAATCTGACTACAAAGATCTATCTCAAAGAACAAGACGTAGAAGCTCACGGCTGATTTTTTTTGATGGCTCTGCGCCATCAGTCCAATTGAATGGAAAAGAGCGATTCAACGTAGAAACCTTTCTCCCAATAATCGATACCTTGAGTGTTCATCTAAAACAGCGACAAAGTTCATATGAGACCGTCAGTCAACGTTTTAGTTTATTTTTTCACTTAAAAACTCTGAATTCCGAAGAGATACGACAAGGATGCAAAGAATTTTCTCAAATCTATCACGAAGATGTAAATGAAAAAGAGTTAGAAATAGAATGTCAACATTTAAAAGAATACTTAAAAAATGTTCAGAGTGAAAATGAAGCATCTAACAGTGTACAGGAAGTATATAATCTATTAAAGCAAAACAAAATTGAAGACACATTTCCTAACGTAGAAATTGCATTGAGAATATTTTTAAGTATGATGGTAACTAACTGCAGCGGAGAACGCTCCTTCTCCAAATTGAAACGAATAAAAAATGAATTAAGAAGTACAATGCTTCAAGAGAGATTAACTAGTTTGTCGCTGATGTCCATAGAATGTGATATTCTCAATACCATAGATTTTGAAGATGTGATTAACGATTTTGCTCATCTTAAATCTAGAAGGGTACCTTTGCAATCAACATAGAATTAATCTAAGGATTTTATGTTAAGCGAGTTACTTTTGTAGATTATTTTTTATATTTCCTATTTTTTATAGTTAGTAACTAAATAAAAATAAATTTAGAACCTTGTTTGTCTTTCTTTATCTATTGTAACTAAATAGTGTTTTCTCAAGGTCCTAGGGGCCCCATGATCCTAATGTGCCCAGGGCCTCAAATAGTTTAAAGACGGCCCTGCTCTCGACCAACAACGTACCCAGGGAGTCGCACTGAGATGGCTTGGCGTGACATCTGTAAAAAATTATTGAAATTTTTCAATAAAAAATTCAGGTACTAACAACCCCCCTTCTACTCTTCCTGCCTTGCTTATCTGAGTTGAATATGTTCTTGATCAGTGAGCTTATCAGTGAGAATACAGTCCTCTGATTACGTTACTGATAGAGCGCCTTGCTCTGAAGCCTAAAGATCCTTGAGATGCGTTACACGCTGACTGAATCGTGTCTAATGTCTTCCTTTATGACTTTGTCCAGAACTTTGTCCATACTTATTTTAACGCGCAATATACAAAGACGCAGTTTAACTGCCAGTTAAAACTGCTCTTGCATTTAAACAAAACTACATTTTGCAGTGGAAATTCAGATCAAAGTAAGTGTTATGAATAGCTTTCAGTGATTTTCCGAGACTTTGCTCTTCATTAATTTCAGTTTTATGATTGAATTGGGCCTATCTGGGACCTATCTGACGACTGCAGAAGAAGCACAAATAATGCCCTACAAGGAAAATAGGTATAACAAATAGAATGGTGACATAGAGATGGTTTTAGTTCAGAAAACTTTGATAAGAAAAACTTTCAATGTCTCTGATCTATAGAAACTAGAGATCTTAGTTGAGTATTAGCTTGATCTCTACTACCTTGTTCTGTTATTGTTAAGAAAGAATTTGTCACAAAATATGCTTAAAGCTTCCGAGGCATTGCAACAGCAAATTTAGAAGTTTAGAAGAATAGTTTAGAAGATTGCGCCAATAAACCTAACTTGAAATGGCTGCCAATATTCTTTCGATGTCCTGAAAGCATTTATAGCTTTTTAAGCTTTAGAAAAAATATAAAAAATATTTGCTAGGGTCGCCAAATTGGCATTGGTTAGAAAGTTGATATTTTACAGGATGTGTAACGACAGTCAGGCAAAAATTGTTTTTATCACTAATCAATGTAAATCATTTAGAACCTAAAAATTTAGTTATTATAATAATATATAATAATCTTATTATTTCGAATCTTCTTACTAAATAGGCTGAAAAATATTTGAACTGACATACAGATGGTGCCACTAGTTCAAAATTCAGTGTAACAACCTGAACTAGTCTGATCTTGGCAAAATTAAATGACATTTTCAATTTATGGCATTCACATTGACGCTACCTCTGAAGTTTTGTAAACAATGGGAGCAGTGAATTTCGTGTTTTGACAAAGTATTGTTTTTGGATGGGAACAAATACGGAGAAAACGAAGTCATGGCTGGAAGCATGTTATAATACATCTGCCCCAACATATTCAACCATTAAATATTGATTTATTAAAACCATATGAACATCAGTGATGCTCCGCGATGAGGAAGGCAACAAATGCAGTAACTTCAGAAAACATCAATCATGGCACGAATATTGTGTTGAATAATTGAAGAATTAAATCGATTGAGGTAACTCAGATCATAGGAATCTCGAAGAAACATTCGTAAGTATGTACACGTGCGAAAGTTGTGGACGCAATTTATGCCGCCATTCTTCCTAACAATTGACCAGAAAAGAAAATATTTTTGTTTTTCAAACTAAAATTTGAGCTATTTCGCCTCAATAAAGGAGAATTTTGGAAACGAGTCGGAACAACGGACGAAACATGGATTTATCACTACGCGTCTGAGTCCAATCGGTAGTCGGTGGGATGGTTATTGCCTGTTGAAAGCTGAAGAGAGCGCCCGAAGAGGCACTAAGAATTTAGCAAGGTTCTAGCGAATATTTTTTGGGATGCATAGGGTATAATGTTCATAGACTATCTTTACGTGGAAAAGCAATCATCAAACAAAGTGTTTCTGTATTATTCGCTCGATCGGGTAACGAATTCAAGTCAAAGCAACCATATCTAACAAGAAACTGAAATCTTCTTTCGCGAAGACAACGCTAAAGGTTATTATACTCGCTAAAGACATTATACTCGGTCGAAGCAATCACATCACCACAGTCACCTGAGTTAGTCCCTAGCGCCTATTTCTAGTTTCCTGGTTTAAAAATTGGGGCTCAACGGAAGGAGATTGCATTAAAACGACGAGCTCGAGTATGAATGTAATGCCTATTTGGAGGGACTTTAGTTATTATGAGTGGACGACTGTTAGAAAAGCAACGGAAAGTTTGAATATCGTTGCACTAAGTGCATTATTCTAGATGCAAATGAGGTCGAAGAATAGAGTCGTTCTTGCACCAAATGAATGATTTTTTTCATTTTCAGACCAAGGATTTCACAGCACATGTAGTAAATCGCGGTACCAACACTACTGTATCCTACAAATGTGGTTTGATTAACGGATTTTATTGAATTTTCACCAATCGAGGCGTTCCGCAAGGGTTTATACTGAGCCGTTGAATGATTTTTCGTTGCTAGATGAACATTAAATTTATCAAATAATATTAAAATTGATTACGACTGCAAATCATTGAGTGAAATTTTTTTGTTCTTAAGGCAACAACTGACATTTTAGAATGCAGTTAAGTGTTTACAATAACCTTATGAATATAATTTTCATTGAAACCATTTCCCATGTCAATCTTACGAGGCTGCATTATATTTAAGCCAATTTCTGCGCATAAAATATTATCAAATTTGCTTATTTTGTTTATATACAATTTTCGAGTTTCATGCAATAATTGATCAAATCATTTCTTCTTATTTGCAGGTATGTTGGTGTAATATTAATCGCAAGTAAAGTTGGGAAGTTTTATTTTCGCTCGATAAAATGTACGATATGAGTAAGTCCTCATTTGAAATTGTGAAATAAAATTGTATTTATCTTCCCATTGAAATTATTCATTTCTACGTTTGTGTTAGTGTTAAAGTGGATTGCCTGACAACCCTTAGACAAAGTGATAAAATATTTCCTCAAATTTCAGATTTACAATCTGCATCATAATTATCTTGATAAGCATCAATCTGGTAACAAAACTATTTTATTTTTAGCATTTACGACTGAACTACTGCTGCCTACAGAGTTTTATACCCAGCGGTATTCCACTAAGCGTCCAGCTGAAATGATTTGTATGGACAATATCTGTCTTGCCGATTCAATGCTGCTCCAATAAACTGTCCAGCTCTACAATTTCACTCGGAAACTAGTCAACCACTTTGCTGCTATTAAATCAAAGGAACCAACCAACATACTTTATTAGAGCTATTAAAAGTTTATTAGATGATATCTAAGAATAGTATCCACCCATGGCTATGTCAAAGAGGACTGCCAACGGCAACATAGTATCAAGCATTTGAATAATCCTTCTGCTGCCTCTGACGTCAATAAGAAAAGTAGTCTGCAATCTCCTTATGTGTGCTGCCCGCTGTATGTTATTGCAACCCCACTTGCCCAACCCGCACTAACCGCCGCGGCATTGTACAATATATTACCCTTTGTCATTAATAAGCGCTAAATCGAGCTATTATAGCGATAATAATTTGCCTGCCATATGCACCAACATCACCCATACGTTGTTTGATATATCCATCAATTCATTCAACCATTGGATCCACTGGATCCACCATTGCAATCCATGATGTATCGGTGCTGCTCTGGAATGATGTAGTGATGGTGGTGGATTTCTTAAGTGGCAATTTAATTGATCAAAATTTTACTTGTGAGTTGTGCACGATACTGACGTGCTGTAATGTGCCAACTATGTCAGCGAAACGGCGGAATCTACCAATTCCTCCAGCAATAAGCCTGCTTCCAGCTATCTTGCCAAGCCCACTTGCCCGCCTGCTTGTCTGCCGCATACTTCTCGCTCCTTGCTAGTGAAATGAAGACGATGAACGACCGCTTTATAGCAATTAAATAATAAATGTGAGAGATTTTCAAAAGCATTTAATTGAAGACTTATTGCGAATCATTACTGAGAAATTGAATGCGGAATGGGAAATTGATTTCTTGATGTAAAGTATAGGAATTATGCATGGAGTGACTGGTGTTAGAAGTGGGGAATGAATAATATGATATCTGATTGAATATTTCAGTCAGAAATGAATGACATATGCTTATCACGATGTTGTGGATTCAATCGAACGATTTATGTAAAGAAAATTTAATTAAGTTGGACAGATTGAAATTCATTGCGTAAATATTTAGGCACTTATGCGACCAAATGAAAAATGCAAATAATTCTAAAGATAGCCTCTGTAATTTTATTACATAATACCGTTAGAAGAAAGTTTTGCAACTTCTGATTTTATTTTCAAATTGTTATTGTATAATTTTAAAGATGTTTGATTGAAAATGTCTCTTTCCATTACAAGGATCTAGGGCTGCAAGCCCCTAAATTGACTATTAGCAACTTGTTGAATATACTTTGACCGTTGTTCAGCTTTTCAGCCGAACAAAAGCCACTTGGAAATCAGGACTATTTCAATCTAGTCACTAAAGCACACAACATCCATTAAGCCTCTAATGCGAACCGATACGTCCACGCCAAAAAGTTTGCACCTTTGGCAGGGACGCATATTCAGAGGCAAACGCAAACTGCTTCTATATCTCTTTCTTTTTACTATTTTCAAAAAAGTTTGAATTTTTCACATGTTTTCTTTGTTAAATGGTTGATTACATCATTACATTTAAATTGTTACATTATTTCATGCTAATTAAAGGAATTGTCACGCAATCCTGATCATACTCATTGCTTCCAGTTTTTGCCTTTGAAATCTTTTTCGAATACGTTTTTATTGACAATTCTTTATTAAATCAAACTGAATTTTGATGCCAAGATTGTTAAACAAATCAATAAGTTTGCAAACTAAATACAATGGGAGTTGTTGTTCAGAACGAGGTTAGAATCGGTCTTACTCAACAAATTTCGTTGTACGAAAAATCAGAATAAAATGTTTCAAAAGTTCAATGGGAGAAAATAGATATGAGTCGCCCAAATTCCGCAATCAGAAGTCGTAATCAATTGATTGAGAAAGTTTTTGATTGACAGAGTAACAGACCTGGCATTAAGATAGACTGAACTCCTTTAAAGACGACACCTGCCAAGTCCTTTCATGTCTCAAATATTTGTCCATTTCCTCTATTTTTCCTCTCGATTAACTTTAGGCTTACATGAATTACGTGTGAGATGACTCCCAACACTTTTGTCCTCCAAATACAGTTTATTCAAAAGAACCATGTGAATGAAAAAAGGAGAACAATATTACCATATCATTGGAGCAAGTAGCAGTCGACCTGCATATTTATTAAAATGAAAATATTTGTTGGAGGAAGTCAGTTGATATAGCGAAGACAAGGAAGTATGCTTGCCTGGATGGAATTCTCAGTCTATATTCGAAACTTCAATGTACATCTGCCAATAGCTACTCATCAGCTCTTTAGAATTCATCGCAAATGAGAGCGCTTAACTCTTCGATTTTCGCGGGTATGTCTCTGAAAATATTAGAACCCCCAAACGAAAAATTACAAGGTCTTATTGCAATAAACTGAAATGACCAGAACACATAGGCAGACCACAAAAGATTCAGTACTGAAAAATCTCCAAAAAAATAATGATTGCTCTTTCATGTAAGGCGCGCTGAAGTGTGCATCGTTGCAAACGCAACAATTTAGAAATCTTTCAATTTTTGATATTTTTGATTCGACTGAAGTCAAAACTGGTAGAGTCAGTAGTGTCAAAATGCAAAAAAAAATACAAAAATTTCGTCCAAATTATCCAAAAAACATTTAAAAACCGTGAACTTTCCGAAATTGCAACTTTCAGACGTTGCAACGATGCAAACTTCAGACAATTTGGATGTAAAGTTCGTGATTTCGTTGTATTGGAACTTAAAGTTCGTGGTTTCGGTGTATTGAAACCCTTTACCCCAATAAATATTCCTCGTATCTGTAGATCGGACACTTGAAAGTTGGTGACCTTTTCAATGCGCCCGTGAAATCTGACGTTTAGTTTAGTATTATGTTCCTCAGGAATGTGAAACCGATTACCTCTATCAAAGCCTCAATGACCTCAAAACATCGTTTGAGGGCTATGCACAGGTAATTTGGCCCATTATCGCCAATCTTATGTATGAATCGAACTATAAAACTGACATTCAGCGTCGCCACTCATTATGACTGACATATTGGCAATTTCTTTCAAAGTATTCATTCTATTTCTATTTTTTCAAGATGAAAAAAATGGTTGGTAATTATGTTCATCAAGCAATTGGACAAATGTTGCCTTCGGCGGATGGAATTTCAAGCCTAGTCGTAAAATGCGTCTGGTCGCAATGTCTGGACTATAAGCACAGACAAACCAAAATTGGTAAACGTTGTGTTGAGTCTTTGCCGGTATATCACAGTACAGGCAAGTCAGGCATCTGTCAAAAAAAATTTAGCATTTCTGGGCATCAAGACATATGATGAGCTATTTGCTCTTTTTATTATGAAGAACTTTATTATTACGAAGATCTTTCTTATTATGAAGAACTGACTAGTATTGGTTCTGTCAAGATGGTAGTTTTACTCTGTCTGCGTGTAAATGACTCGCCGGTCCTCATCAAATATTTTCTTTGGTTACCGTCGTTTGTGGCTTTCATTCTCTGTGAGCCTCCAAATATATTTTTTATACGCTTTATGCTTTATAAACTGTCATTTTGACAGTTCGTGCCTGCCGTTGTGGGTTATTGAAGTTCACAACTTGGGTGTCATTGTGATTACAACCCCTACCATTGATTTTTGGCAGCATACACTTTGAATATCTTCACGATTATTAGGAGGGAAATTCTTTAGAAGGATCATTACTACCTTGAGGCATACATATTCCTGTCTAGTAGGCTGGACAAGACAATGTTTTGCCTGAATATGCATGCTAAGTTCAATATTCTATTAAGCAATTATTCATTTGGCTTGTTACGATGTGTTGGGTTACTCTAGAGTTTCTTGCTCACATACCCGACGAGTTAACGACCGTAACGTTCGAGGTATACGTGTAATATTAAACAATAAGTATTTAAAAGTATATTTTATTCAGAAAAGTCCTTGAAACCGTGTGGTTATAGCAAGACTTCGGAAGGCTAGACCCTACATTAAGTAACTTTTTCCATTGTATTCCAAAGTCCGTTGGCAAAAAGAGCATTTTCATGTTTGTTTTACACTCGAGTGCTTCTGTTTCTACTTTAACTCCTCATCAAACATTCGTTATGCTTTCGTAAAATTTTCCAATCGATAAAATCATCAGAAAAGAAAAGCATAAGATAGATTACTTACCATATAGCAAATGTTATATTACATGGCGTCTTTTACGCTACACGGAGCAATGCTCTCACATCGCTCGCACGCACACATACTGGCATATTGGGTCCTTTTTATTTTGCTAACTTTTATAAAGTGAACAAGTGACGCGAAGGTATAGTGAGTCAATAGGTCGATTGAAAGGATCTTTTCAGGGTATTGTAGGAGTCAAAAGTATTGAAGCTAGGCGTTGGAGCACGGGAAAAATGAGAGTAGACTCCGTCGTGGAGAAATAGCGAAACATATCTAGAAAACTCAACTTTCCCATTTGTTTTGTTCATTGTATGCTATCCATCGTGTAAGATTTTGCAATTTGTTACAGCAAGTGCCTCGGGATAGATGGGATCGATGCTTTCAATGGTTTTTCTCCATCTTAACTTTCGCCCTAAACATTTTCTTGTTGGGTTGTACATACCTAATCTGTGTTGGCCTTTCGTTGCTTTCTCGGCGTTTTATTCGTGCTTTCTTTCTTGCGTTTCGTGTTTTTTTTTTTCATTTTTGTTACCCTCGCTCAAAAGGACGATTGTGCCTTCTTGAAATGAAAGATTGCGGCAACAAAAACGACTAATAGTGTAATTTATGAATGTGTAACGGCTGTAATATATATTTTTTTCCGGACCAGCTAAACATACGCGTACATATGTACATATGCATGCATGTGCCAGGAATCATAAGGAAAAACTAGAAAAATGTGGACAACATTCACTCCAATAAAATAAGTTGCCGGGTCTTGGTCGTTATCGTCGTCAACGTCGTCGTCCTTTACTAAAGTGAAAGCAGGAAAAATGTCGAACAGTTAGAGTTTATACGATAATATTACATCCTTGTCATACTGTTATCGGCAAATTACCTCTTGTGAATGAGTGTAGGTCGTTACAGCATTTGGGAGCCATTAAGCATTGCATGAAATACACAGTACTGCGAAATAATAGCTTATTTGTATTTGTTTTCCTCATACTTAGGAAAACCTTGTTTTTTAATGTGAAATCTCAAGGTGGGAGTTATTGTTTGCAGAGCAAACAACAATTCTGGCATACCAACATAGAAAATTAGCTAAGGCAAAGCTCTGGGTTGCTTCAGTAATGATCTGTGATATTCAACTTAATGACGAGAATTTTTTGTGTCGTCTTTTCTATCCTTTTTGAGTTTCTCTAAACCCACGCTTTTTTTTAACGAGAAATTCAGTTGTAAGCCTCGAAATTTATTGTTTTTTTTTTTTTTTAAAACATCTTAGTTAACTGAATGACAAATTTCTCAAAAAATAACCAAAAATAATTGAAACAAATAAGAAAAGTTTCCTTTTAAGCTCAAATCAAACCTCTAAGGACTTTCTTCCCTAAACTTTCTATGCACGAGAGCGTCTAATTGTTAGAAATCATAAGAAATCAAATTCATGGAACGCATATCACATCACTAATTACTGGCGGCAAATGTTTGAAATGTCACGAAGCTAATAGTCGTAATATTTCCACAAGCTAAGTGTGTTGGTATGCCGTTAGTAAAACTAACAAATCACATTGACCCCACGGCTGAACCACTCATGACACAACTACAAAGCAGTTTCGGCGATAAAAGAATGTATCACTAAAATGTTTCTTGTTAATTGATAACACTCCCCGCCAGTTATTATTTATTCCGGTAAGGAAAAGTTGAGTAATATTACCTGGAAAGCAAAGTATTAAGTTATGGAGGTTTTTCCACTCGGTAATAACGACTGATTACATATTTGTGCATGCGAGAAGATATTTGTTGAAACGAATTAGTCAAACAAAATGCTGATAAATAAAGGAAGTTAAATTGATTGAAAATAATGGAAATGGTATTTGATATTGATAGCATTCGTAGAACATCCAAGTGCCTGAATTCCAAGAGAACATCCAAGTGAATGATTTTCACAGGCATTTGGATGTGCCACTTGGAATGAAAAAATTATCATAGATTATCTTGCTATGCCATGGTTAATAGACTTTTGAATTTGCAACCCTTCAATGCTTATCTGTTTACTGAAATATTGACTATACCTTACAGGCATTCTAAGTCAGTATGCAAACTCTACCTTAGCCTATATCATAATTGTAAGCTTAAGTCAGTTAAATACACAATTCATGTAAAAATTATCGTAAGGCCTAGAGGATAGCAAACAGAAGGCGACAAATCAAAACAAAGATAAAAAGATAAAACAAACTACAAGTTTGGTTTATCTTTAAGATCTTTAATATACTTTGAACAACTTCGTTGCTCCCGTAAATAAAACTAATATAAATCTATATCTCTGTTGTATTACTTTGAAAAGTTTAATGATATCCTGCATGATACATTATTTTGGGCATTTTCAAAGGTTATTTTAAATCAATCTGTATCTTTAGACTCCAGGATTCTCCGGAGCCTTAAGGGGTTACACCACAGTAGAAATTTCATAAAATCGATTTTTTTTTTATTGGCTTAAAAAATCCTTTGAACCCTCTAGGATAAGAGACAAACGGTGTTATATCTGCCAGAAATCGTTTTCATTGAAATTTCGAGCTCTTTCTCGACCCCTCCCGACTGCACCGAAACGACTACCTGCGGTAAATACGACACCTGCTCGTCGGGTACAGCATTATGTCTTACCATTCGATTTCTAACTTCTCTAATACACTAATAGATGTCGTTAGAAACATTTTCTAGCATTTTCAACACATAGGACGTAGTGCAGCGCCCTTTGATGTTGAGAGAAGACGTAAATTTTGCGTGGAATTTATTCGAAATCGCGATTTTCTTTTGCAGTGCTAATTTTTCACACTTTATTTGTAGCCTTGACATTTATGTGAGTAACAATGAGTGTATGTAAGCCATAAAGGCTCCAAAATATCGTATAAGACACGATGACGGAACAATGTGACGAAACGACGACCGTTGAACAGATATGAAGCGGAGGAAGATTCGGCCGGGGTCAGCGCTTCGGCAAAGAAAGTGAAAGTGAATACTGACGATATCGATATACAAACTGAATTTGGTTACCGAATTATAAACTTTTTTGCCGTTTTCTCTACAATTTCGGAATATGTGAAGTGAAAAACGTGCAACCATGATATACGATTCATCGAATCAGGTACGCGGGGTTTAGGCTTCAAAATAACCGTCTGTTGCCCGAATTGTCCAAAAGTTGAAATCCCGAGTTGTCCATTCATACGAAATGGATACGAAATTAACCGTAGGATTGTACTAACAATGCGACTATTAGGAGTGGGGCTAGCTGGAATAATGAAATTCTGCGCATTCATGAAATTGCCACGGCCTATATTTCAAAGTTGTTACGATCGTGCAGTAAATATGATTTGGATCGCAACGAAAGCCGTGCGAGACTGTAGTATGAAAAAGGCAGCAGAAGATGAGAAGAAGGAAAATGGATTGCATACAGGAATAACTGTATCTGGTGATGGTTCCTGGAGAAAACGAGGATTTTCGTCTCTTTTCGGAATCACATCATTGATCGGATGGTTTACAGGGAGAATTGTTGACATTGAAGTGAAATCAAAATACTGTAAAGTTTGCGAGCACTGGAAAAATAAATTAAACACTGCTGAGTATGAAGAATGGCTCGAAACTCATACCGATCAATGTCAGTCAAACCATGAAGGCTCATCGGGTAAAATGGAGGTAGATGCTGTCATCGAGATGTTTCAATGTTCCGAAGTTTTACACGGACTTAAATACGCAAATTATATAGGTGTTGGTGGCAGTAAAACTGTCAAGGGGATATTGGATGCAAAACCGAATGAAAATTTTGAAGTGTCAAAAAAAGAATGTATTGACCATGTACAAAAACGAATGGGCACTCGGTTGAGAAATTTGAGAAAAAAAACAAAAAATCTTGGAGGAAAAGGAAAATTAACTATGAAATTAATTGATCAATTAACAATTTATTATGGCTTGGCCATTCGACGGAACTCAAACTCGTTGGAAAATATGAGAAATGAAATCTGGGCGACATTATTTCATAAAATGTCAACTGACGAAAAGCCACAGCACGAAAAATGCTCAGAGTCTTGGTGCGAATGGAAGAAGGCGCAAGCAACGGGTTCCTTACACTCCTTTCAACATAAGCCGAAACTACCGAACGAAGTTTTTGAAGCCATCAGACCAATCTACGAGGATTTAAGCCGTGACGAGTTGCTGAATCGTTGCTTGGGAGGTTATACGCAGAACTGCAACGAAAGTTTTAATTCTACAGTCTGGCACTTGGCTCCTAAAAATTATTCAAGCGGAAAGAAAATATTACAAACAGCAAGTGACATTGCTGTTTGTAATTTTAATGATGGAGTGATAAACGTTTTAAGAATAATGAAAGTGATGGACATGAAAATTGGACCACAATCCTACAACTTTTGCTTAGAGGCGGACGCTGCTCGAATAAACCACGCGGAGTGCTCTTTGACCGACGCAGCGAAAGAGGCTCGCTCCAGGATAAAAGCGTCCAGGAAAGAAAACGAGGAGGAGTTTAGCAACCTGGAAGGTCAGCTTTACGGTGCTGGAATAGCAGAGTAAAGGTAAAAAAATTTTATAATCAATTTTTTTATTTTATCATCTTCGAAACACGAGTCAAAACTTTAAACGCGTTTTTCTTGAAACACGTTTTTTCAAATCGGCACGCAGCATAACTCAAACAATTTTCAATTTTTTCACTCCAAATTAATATCACATCTTTAAAACAACATTCTGCATAGAAATACGTAGCCGATTTTTGATAAGTTAATATTTCGATTTTTTAGGTACAAATAAGTGCCCGTATTTTGGTAGTAAAATGAACTTTTTTTTTCAAATGCTCGCCAATTTAACAAAAATGAATATTTTCAAAATCCCCTACGTATTTCTATAGCTATACTAATGTAGTTTAAGAAAAAAAATTTTATTTTGTTCCAAATTAATTTTTGGTGCACTTCTACTGCGTGCCGCGGAGCCCCTCCAACAAAAACCGTTCCGCAGAAACGGCTGTTGGGCAGCCATTTTGTAATATTTTTTTATAAACAAAATTTTTTTTAAAACTTCAAAACATGCTTAACAACATACTTAAAAAGAATTACTCTATTACTTTTCCTTCCACTTAAAAGAAAATCGCAAAAAAACGTTAAATTTTCGCTGTCTACTGTGGTGTAACCCCTTAAACCAGGCTAAAATGGAGATGTTCACACTTTTCCTACTTATTCTCCACTGTAAGTTTACTTTACTTAAGCTTTACTCGAAAAACCTATTGTCTCATAATTTGGTTTATTTCACGGACTTCGCAAAAAAATTATAACAAATAGAATAAAAAAGAGGAAACCCTATTTAATGGGTGGCTTGTTTCTATGTAAATTTATTTATGTTAACAACAAACATTACTCAATACTATATGAACTATTTGATGGACGCCGTCTCTCGGTAAGTTGAAAAATTCCACGTTCGTAGAAGCCTTGGTTTTTACAAGCGAAGAACCTGTCAAACTCATTTTTAACAGCCTGATCGGACTCAAAAATTTTACCATTCAAATGATTTTGAATGGAGTGAAACAAATGATAAACTCATGGTGCTAAATGAGGGCTATAGCGTCGATACGTCATCAGACCCCAATTGAGCTCCAATAATTTTTGACGAATTATCAAAAAAGGTGTGGAGCTTGGCGTTCTCATGATGGAACATCACGCCCTTGTAGTTGGCAAATTCGGAAGGTTGACGATATATATCGTCAACAGAAGTAGTATTAGCTATTTAGTGTAGTAATCTGGGGGAGAAATAGTAAGGTTTGTTTAGGGCCCTTTTTAAATAACGATTATGGATAACTTGAAGCTTAGCTGTAAGATATTTAGCGCATCCATCCCATGTGGGCACTCCGTAGATTATTATAGGTTGAATGCTCATTTTGAGGAGAAGGATTTTATTGCATCGACTCATATGCGACTTTCAATTGAGCAATGGAATTGATTTGCTCGATGTAGTTTTTTAATGTTAGACAAGACAAGACTTGCGAACAAGACTAAGATTCAAATAGTTCAGTTCTTCGGTCCAAAGAATCATTTGGCGTACAAGGTTTATGGGTCTGTTTGGAAACTTGGCGGGCGTACGTTTTCTGCTGAAGAATATTGCCGCGGACTTCTTGAAATTGATTTTAATTTTCAATCTGTAAAAGAATTTGTTAATTTTTTCCAGCATTTCTTCTAGGTTCGATATGATCTGGCTTAGGTTGTTGCCAGAGGTGTAGAGACGTAGATGAGGTGTAGATGTCATCCGCAAAAGCAGCTAATTGGTAGCTTTGACTTATGGGAATGTCAGATGTGTAAACATTGAAAAGTGTCGGACCCAGACAAGACTCTTGTAGAACACCAACATGAGCGGTTTTGTTAGTGGATGTTGAACCTCGAACATTCACGTGGTATGTTCGATCACTCAAGAAGGATGAGATTAGTTTCAGCAGATAAGGAGGAGTACTAAACTCTAAGTTTATGAATTAAGCCATTATGACAGATGGTATCGAACGCCTTTTCAATATCAATGGTCTTTAGGCCAACCGACTGTTTTCTAGTTAGTGTTGCTTTCACGTCTTTGACGAAACGTAGAAGTTGGTGTTCTGTGGAGTATCCATGTCTGAACCCAAACTGAAAATGAGAGAAGATGTCATTGTTCTTCTTGATGTCTTCTTCTGCCATTGTTAATCCATTAACCTTTTCAAGATTGTTTCTCGAAAAGTATACGAAGCGCAACCAGTAAGCTCATTGGCCGGGTGTTGCTAGAGTCATGCGGATTTTTAACGGGCTTCAGGACTGGTATTATGCTAACGTGTTTCCAGCAGCTTGGGAAGTGTGACGTTTTCAGACAGGCGTTGAAAATGAGGCGAATTAGCACTAACGCTTTCTTTCCAAGGTTCTTGATGACTATATTAGATATTCCATCAATTCCAGGGGCCTTACCGTTCTTCTGCTTTGCCGGGAAGTAGAATGGCGGTGTCCCGTCGGATAGCAGTGATTTAGCTACTATTACTGCTGCCATTTTTGTAGCTCATTCTGTGTAGCTCATAGATATATTGTGGTGTTCGTGGTACTTATCAGCTTTTCCTTCGCTAGAATGGATTTGGATACCGTTTTCGTCGTTCAGAGCATATGGAAGATCATCATGTTTTCCTTTTAAAATTTCAGTCAACTTCCAGACTTTTCGTGCATTGTAGTTAAGGTTGGTAAGGCGATTGTTCTCGTGTTTGTTTCGGAAGTTCTTGACTGACGATAATAGACATTCGAATCAATGGTTTGGATTCTTGGGAACAGCGCAAAGTAGACATTACAATTGTCATACCACTGTAAACAAAGAAAAGGCTTCTTTTGGTGAATATTGGCTGTGGATGTCGATTTTGGGGGCTTATCTTTCTTGGTCCCTGACCCATTTAGGCCTAACTTATCGTCTGCAACTATTTCTTCTTCGTCCGTTATGATTCTGTTTGGAAATGGGTCGTTTTGGTTAGGATTCAGCAAAGAGACGCGTGTGTTAATTTATTTGATGAGATGGATTTCCTTTATTCGTTCGTGAGGAATCCAAAAATCGACTTCGTTTACGTAACCAAACTATTGTAAGTGCAAGTAAACGGTCGGATTCGATATATCGCGCCTCTTCGTCATTTCTCCAGTTTTCATATGCCAGCTAGTTTTGATTAATGCGTTCATTTTGTCGTCATCATTAGTGATTGGGCGACCAGACTCTAGTGCTTCCTGCACATTCAAATTTGCAGAACGAGCAAAGCAACGTTGACTCTACAACAATATGTTCTAGGCGTCTGTTTTTTTAAATTTTTGTGTTTTGTCAAATTTCTAACTTATACTTATCTTAGCAAGCGTAACGGTCTCGTTTTTCCACATGCTTACCACAGAATCTTCTTATGTTATACTATTAGTTTAATACTTCAATTTTTATGCGTCAAAAGGAGATTACAGTATAAAAACAAAAGAAAAACCTCCAAAAAAGGACTTAGCTTGCTTAAATTTCCTATAAAAAGCAGCTTCTTATCGTCTTTGCATGAACTCAACCATATTTTTGTCGAACTAATTGGAATTTCCTGCCATTCTTCCTTTAAAATTAACTTCAGCGGCCCTTTGCTTGATATATTCTGTCTGCGGATTTGTGTACCGATTTCACTTGAAATCTTGAAGGTGCCAGGTTTGCAGAGGATGCCCTAGCTGCTTAGCTGTCCAATACAACAATCATCCCTCCACTAATTTTGACTTGTGCTTTGGATTCTTAGCCTGCTAAAAGACCCATGATGTATTTATTCATTTATTTTCAATTTTAACCCCTGATTCTATAACACTTAGGTTTTAGATTTAATGAACATGTCGTACTTATCATTATAATTCATGAAAGTGGCAATATAAGTGTCTGAATTTTGATTTGCTGCAAACACAAGGGTCTTTAACTTTTTCCCATTTTGAAAATTTTTAAGATAATTTGACACTTAATGTTATGAAATTAACTTTGCATATTAACACATTTTGCAATCAACTAGGTCTTCATTTCAGTTGAATCAACTACCTAAAAAATGAGCGAATTTGACAGCGTTGCGTTTGCAACGATGCAAATTTCAGACACCTTAATAACAACCCGACTCCCAGCACCTGAAGCCACTATAACCTAGACTATAACCAAGACTATAACCAAACTCTCCTAAAATTTAGCGTTCTTACTTCACCATATATTTGGCAATTCCTTGTGACATAAATTAAAAAAGAAATTACTTTTACCACTGAAAACTATGTTTTTCTCTGAATGACCAATGCTCGTGTTTATACTTTTTCTGACATAAAGCACCTGGAGTTTACCATTCTTTTCGGAAATGTATAATTTCTACGGGGTTCTCTGTCATATAACCCATAATTATTGAGTATTAAGCGAACAGTATTTGCGCTGACACAGATTCCAAAATCTATCGTTGTGTTTTCCTCGGTTTTCATTCCACTGGCTGCTGGATTTTCCTCATTCTGAATCGTCAATCAAATACGAAGAACTTTTTTTGTTAACCTGACCGATGCCAACCACTCGCATCTCTAAATTCCTCGAATTTGTCCTACTGTTTTTTCACGGTGTCATCAATTCTACTACATGGGCCGAAAAGTCTTGGAATTTTTAATGAAAACAAGCGTTTTCTTGAATTAAGTTATATTTATTTCTCAACATAGTTGCCTTCGAGGTTTGAAACACTTGCCTTAGCGATTTTGCAACGTTTCAATGGCTTTTCTGTAATACGAAACGTCAGAGCCTTCGAAATAAACTTCGGTTTCCGCGATGAGTTCCTCATTCGAATTGAATCTCTTTCGCTGAGGCCACCGCTTCGAGTTCAGTTTTGGTCGACAAAGCGGTCAGCAAATGCGGCACCCATCGTGCCGATAGCTTTTTCATCTCCAAAATATCGCTCAAAATGTGTACTTCCCGTTCTTTCGAGATGCCCACGGTATCATCTAAGTAGCGCAACCTCACTTTACAATCATTCAAGTCGAGTCGATGTATTAGCTTTACGATTTCTGCCATAGTAGCCTCTTTTGGCCTTCCTGAACGAAGTGTGACTTCGATGCTTTTACGACCCATTTTGAATCTCTAATATACCGAAAAACTGTTGTTCTCAAGAGAGCAGATGTGGAATAACATTTCTGCAACCATTGCAATTATTTTTGAGTATCTTGTCCAATCAAAAAACAATGTTTGATCGAGACGCGATATTCCTGTTATTCCATTTTGTTTACGAAGGCAAAAGTAGCGTCAGTCAAACGACTGTAGCTTGTAAGCGAATAAATGATATGTCATGAAACGTCACTCATAAGCTAATGACAGATGTGTCTCTCCAAATAAGTCATGTTAATTTTTAAGTGGCGCCACCTATTGAAAACTCCCGGGACTTTTGAGCCGATGTAGTGTGTGTAGCCGATGTGTCTAAAACAGATCGTTCAAAAGTTTTAAGAGTATTTGATGAGGAGGTGTTATAGCGTAACAAAGTAACTTGCATGTGCTTGTTGTAGAATTTCTATGACAATGAAAGGCCGTAGGTCGCCATATTAGTTCTGTTTATCCTGTTGCAAGAGATTTAGCAGGAGTGTGGAACGTTTTCTTCCTCTTTATTGCTGACTATCATAAATTCAAATAGTGGCACCTTCATCTTTCGATTTTTTTTCTGAAGAATGTGTACTACAATTTCTTGAATTGAAACTATAGTATATCAAATGAAACCTTATTGGATAGGTTTCATTGATTTCTTCTCCGTTAAACAAGTCATAAACGACATTTTAATTCAAGTCATTCAATCAATCAAACACTTTAACCTCTCAGTTATTGTCAGCTTTCAAGTATTACCACATGTGTACAATAGATTTTTCACATTCGACAAGCTATCGACAATTCTTTGATTTCAATTCAACCGCGCTTTGTATTCAGATTTCACAAGCTGATATTCAAAAATCAAGTGTGCACGCATTTTCGCCATATTATTGGAGCTTTGTCGAAAGAACGTGGCAGCGAAAAAGAGACAGAAATAAAAAATAACAATAAATGCGCTTTCAAATTCTATACTTTGTACTGTATCGAGCATTATATTGTCGATTTCAATTGAAAGAAACGATAAATGTTCGCTACATTTTACAGTGTGAATGTCGATATGCGCTAAGTACCGAGGATACAAAAAAAAAAAAACGTTTCAAGAACTACAGACGAAAGCAAGAACGCTATTTTATTTCAAATAATAAATTCAATTCATTCATTTGAATGGGTCCTTGAATGCATGAAATTACAATAAAGTGGATCTGAAATACCCAAATGTACTTAACATGACAATGAAACGAGATATTGTCGAAATCCTATTAAGGTTTTGCTTGAAATGAGTGCTGAACGCGGGCATGTAATAGAGCTCAGGGCCAGTGACAAAGACAGAATCAAGGGAAGAATTGTTACTTTATTGTTGGACTTAAAGAACTGACAGTGACAAGCAATGTGCTGGTTCTCCACTTGCTAAATTGCCCCAACCTGCAGCAAATTAAAGCCCCATCAAATACTTCGGAGGATGCAGTCTTCCCAGGGTCTCAATATCTCGATGCATCAATTCTAATCGAAACAGCACGAATCGCTTCCACTTGAAAATATATTCAGCATAATATATTCATTAAATGAATTCTTCGGAAATATTTTTTTCACATCCTCGCACAGTCACGACCGCAGACAAACTCAGCTTGGGCTACGGACATCCACAGAAGCATTTAAATTCAAAAGAACAAGTCAGTCATAAATCTGATTAACATCTCACACTCTTATGAAATCCACACAGTTTTATTTATTTACAACCGACTATGAAATTTGCATATCAAAATAAAATTCAGCTCGCTATCAACAGACTTGATCCTGTCGTGATGTAGATACACTAGTGGGTATTCCGTTTGCCTTTTATTTCTTTTAATAAAATTTGCATTCGCTAATATCTGGTATCTGGTATATGGTTTGACCATGCCAACCGATTCATGTGCTTTTCACTTTGATTAAATCGATCGACATCCTGAAGAAGTAAATAATCAATTTAAACAGTGTCCTCTCGGCCAACACTAATCCTGAAAAATGACCACGTCAAGTGGTCGGTGGTAGTTAATCTCACCCGCGTGCACGCATTCATTATCGCAAAAAGCAAACGTTATAAATTGACTTAAAGATGTTTAAGCTGTCGTATAAGGATCAGAGCCGTCATCATTTTAAATGCAAATTATCTGCGAGTTAATAAGATTCGTTGCATTAAATTGAAATTCTGGCGTGTCGTTTCTTACACGATTTCGAACTGATGGTGAGCCAGTTTTTCTTTGCAGGAACCGACAGACGGACAGATCTGGTAGAGCGACAGGTTGTTATAAAATTAATATGCGCACGCAGGCATGCTACACTTTACATGATATCATATGACACGACCACGTATACGACATGCACTCATACCCCAAGGGACGACGCATTGAATTGTTATAAACATATATGGGCATGCACCATGTTTCATTTAATCATATAAATTATACTTTATTAGGCAAATGAGAATCAGTCATGTAAGCATGAGAAGAATTCGTTTGGTGATTCGTTGCATCTCTTGCCCTGGACATAAGAAGTGTTGCGAAAGTAAAAGATTGGTTCAAAATTTATACGTTGCTCCCTTGCGTGACTTCTGCAATGATAGACGATTGCCAAACGAAGCAGCTTAAGCTTACAATATTTTCGATATGTCCCTTAAAAATACAAGAAAATGTCCCTTAAAAATACATACCCTTCTTGTCTTCTTGTCTCAAATCGAGACATTAAACACATTTCTAAACAAAAATATGTGAAGCGTGGCCTCCCACTGAATCAAAGTCGATTAGATTTTAGTACCCATGATCTCGGACCCATTGGTTCTTTTTTGTAGATGTTCAAACCATGTCAAAACTTTCTTAAAAAATAGTCATTGCCAATGGTTCCACAGTCCTCGTTTCGACTGGGTCTCGGAAAGATGTCTTCAATTGTCACAATTTAGCGACATTATGGTCCTGTTTTTGGTGGTTAGTAGCAAAATTATCGATTGATTCTTTGAAGATTCTTCTCAACGCTGCAAACCTTATGGTCCTGTTAAAAATTGACAAATGCTTCTTGAATTTAAAGTTAAAATAAACCATTAGACATGTCCATCGGAAATAAATTGTTGACGTACACCGTTAACGAAATCGCAATCCTTAAAATCAAAATTTCTTCGATATCTTCAGAGCAATGCATTTTATATTTCGTTTTAAAACTTTAAAACGGCTCCTTAATGGCGCCCTGATTTATCAAAAAAAATCCTTGAATTAAAACGGGTTTGCAACAATATTCATCTTTCCCTGCATTTTATTAACTTTAGAAAGTATGCAATAATATTCGTAAGTAAAATCTTCGTTCAAAAAGTTTATGTTAACGTAAAATGTACCCAAAAGGACACAATTCTAGCATTTTGTTCCGAATTTCAAACCAGTAATGATGGATTTTCAAGATGGATATTCAAGGTGTCAGTATACAATTATTCCTTAACCGATGAAACATTGTTTCTAGAATTTTAACTCAAAAGGCCATTTTCTTACTCAATTGTTAGAGGTTTCTTAATCCCAAAAGAATCTTTACCAACCCTATTTTTATTCCACTACTAAATGATTTTGGGACAATGATTTGGTTTGTCTTTCAAATGGTCAAACTTCACGGGCTTGTCGAAGTGTATGAGTAGTTTGACGTAGCCTCCCAAAGAAATAGTTCAACGGTGTTGCGTCACAAGAGCCTGCAAGTCCAAAACGGGGAATTATGCGCTCATTAAATGTTTATTTCAATAAGTCGATGGTTGCACGACCTACATGGTGTGCCTGCATTATGGCCATTAAATTCCGGAACGAGCAAGTTATTGATATGACTCTATAGCGGTCACTATTGACTGTAATGTTATTTCCAGCAGCATTTTTGAAGACATACGGACCAATGATTGCAACAATCCATAAAGCACAACACGTAGGGGCTCGATCAAAAATTTTGTTCACCCCATTCACGGCGTAATAAGTACGCGAATAAACAAAATGCTTCATTAGTGCCGAAGAGGTTTAGAATGACTAAATCGTGCGAAAAGCCTCTGGACAAAATATTCGGTTGGTGTGATTCTAGGACGTTTAAAAAATTGTTTCCACTAAAAAACCCGTGGACAGCCGGAATGAAACTGTCAATAGCGTTTGTTACCAAACCATGAAACGCGTTATTAAACCCGTGAAACCGTGATTTTATTACGAGAACGATTCGGTAAACAGGTCATTTTCGATCAGGATCTCTGAATTGGTAGCCTAGATCGTATGACAGTACTCATCAACCTATTTTAAAAAGAATCCTGAACTGGAGTAACCGTAAATGTAAACTGCTAACGGTAGTAACTCTAAACGGTGCCCGTTATAGCACCATGTAACGGACTATTTCTTCTCTGAAGTTGAACTAAGTTCTCCTGATGACATTTGGTTCCAACGTGATAGCGTTTTTTGCCTGACGACTCGTGATTACCCTATCATGGCTTTATTACCGAACAATACTGTAAGCACTGCACTTATCGCGCAGGATCGAATACTGTGACATGATTGATTGGATCCTGTGACATGAATCATAAACCGCATTTACGTTCAATATTTAAAAGACTTGGTCATCAAAAAATAAAAAATTATATGATGACTATTGAAACCGTCCGTCTGTTTTTGATTTTTGAAAAAAAAGAGCTTTTGAGAAAAGCTCAAGGCTCTATTTCCTAAATATTTATATTGAAGACGTAAAACTTTCAAGGAATATCCTAAATATATTTCATCGTTTAAAAAGACACCGAAAAAGCCAATTTTATGAAAATTTTGGGTGGCATCCAACCTCTTAGAAGAACGAACTTAGTCAAATATTAACAAATATTCTAGTCGGGAAAGTCCTTTCCATAATTATTTACAAACGAAGAAATTTAACAAGTACTATACGAGTTCTCATTTTGCGCGACTCGCGTCAACTGTATACCATCCATATTCTGTATGGAATGAAAATTGTAACATATTTCCTCCTATTAATGGAAACTGTTAAGGACTCTGTATTACTGTTCCCTGCAATAATAATATGAAAGAAGAATTTTTATACAATTTCGAGCTCCAGAACAAAGGATTGCTTATAAATAAGATTTTAAAACCATCACGGCATGTATCGATAGCAAAGTTTGTATTTTCTTGTGATTATATAGAGTTCAGAAAACGTTTACAATGTCAAGAATTTTCATTCATTTTAGGTTTTTCAGATCAAGTGATGGAACTGTTGGAAGTCATCATCAATGGCGCGATAGTCGAAACCTAAGTTTTGTAGATTTTCACGAAGGCAGCGTTTCAAGTTAACTAAACTGCGACATTTCTTTTTTTTTCGCCCTAAATATCAACAAATATCGATAAAATACAAAAAAAAATAGCATAGCGATAAAACTAATCCGTCCTTTTTGTTTAAGTTCAATATTTGACCATTTTTGAGGCCATTTTTCAACAAGTGATCTTTGCAACGATATGGATGTCGGGAAAAGTTTTCATCTAATGGTGATCGATTTGTAACTCGCATCAGGAATGTAACTCCCATCTATTTTCCTGTGAGATCAATCAAAATACAAGGTAAAAAGAATGGCGCACAATCAACCAGCAACAAAACTTCTAATCAAGATGAGAGAAAGCAGAAAAACTTGCCCAAAGTAAAAGAAAAGCAAAAAAATAAAGAAAGTCTTAAAGCAAACATATTGAGACTAAAGAATTCAGATAGCTCTGAAGTAAAATCCATTTTCATCCTTTCCTACTCTCTACTTTGGTATCAACATAAACGGACATGAAACAGATACTGACAACTTACTCATATATTAAGTTTATACGCCCATGGAGGAGTCATTGTCAAAGTTTAGCTAGTGTCAATTGAATTCAAACCAATAATTTGTTTTTGCAGTTTCCTTAGTTGGTTTTCCAAAGACGGACTTGTAAAACCTATGTGTGCTGCCATGACAGAAATGTCCTCCGAAAATGAGAGTGAAAACCGTAAACTTAAACAAACCCGAATGTGCTACTTTGGCTTCAACTTGTTCATAGTTGAAAAACAAAGGACTCTGAAAATCCGTTACCAAGAAGCCAAGCATTTGGACGTTACCAAGAGACAGAGTCGTTAATTTTGAAAAAAACGTCAAACTAATATTGAAATTAAGCTCGCTCTAACCAAGCATATTCACAATAGCAACACAAGTGTGTTGAATTAACGAGAATCAGTTGGAGAGGCAAAGGTTCTGCTATACAAAGATTCCTCCTCAACTTGCAATCCGGCTCATCCATCCACCTATCTCTAGCTTTTGTATAAACTAAGGGAATATAATAGCAAATATTGACTCGGCACTACTGAACTCAGGTGCATTATCTGAAAACACTTGCAGGGTCTGAAATGCGTCATTAAGTTCTTCTGTTGATTTTCCATTAAATGCCCTCTAGCTTGTCAGTATGTTGCCCGGAGAGAATAGAATGCCACGTACATGCTCTAGTTTAATTTCAACGTTGCCCGATGCGACCGTATGTGCAAACAATATGTGGTGCAACTATGGGCACAGACGCGATTGTGAATTGTCGGTTACCCAAGCGAAGGATATCAGGAAGAAGGCAAAGAATACATACGACTAGTTGATTCCCATGAAGGAGGGCGGGTGTGAATTCCAACAAGCTGACACTTTAGTTCTTTTCTACAAGCATTAAAGCAACATCCCAGTATAAGAGAATATTCCCCATATAATATTAGCATTTTCCATATGATAGTTGTAGATATACTTTGGCTCCAGCGGAGTTGAAATTAAAACGATAGGACATCCACTCTGCAGTAGAGGGGCCAGAGTACCGGAAAGATAACTTAAGCAAGAATAGGGGAAGATTGCGAAGCTGATGACGGTCACGACAAGGATGACGACGATACCAGAGTGAACGCTGATGAGGAGCTGAATATTCAAAGAGCTAAGCATCCAGAACAGATGCTAGCAGTGGCCTAACTGCTTGCAAGTCCATTAAGTTCAGCAAATGTTTGAATGTTTCCCGGTGCCTCGCAAACAAACCGCAATTCTATCATGCTATTGCCGTGTATATGTGTTGAATCCAACTCTAGGATTGTTCAAACATTCGTGATAGCTGCAAGTTGCTACCATCGATAGTCCTGGGACCGAAATAGGGCAGTAACAAGCTCTCCAGGAGCGGGTCTCATGAAGGAAATGCAACCCAACTGTACCCATCCGTTCATCCAATTCATTTTCTGAGGCTTGGCTTTCTCGATGTCCATTCCCATGTGTAAGAGATCTCCGAACAGGATATTAGAATTTATAACCAGTAAAACCCTAAGTACCATTTTATCTTTGCTTTGTATTTTTCGGGGGTGCTTTGCCGTGAATAAAATGTTAGACCCAGAGTAAACACCCGTACAAACCACGCCTGAACAGAACGGAGCGATTCTCCCTACCGCTTTGGTTTGTATTGCAAAATGGAGACCAAAAACCAACTTTTCAGAACATTTTCTCTTGCGATTGTGAAAAGTTTTTGGTAGGTGGTGGACGTGTTGGTTGGGTGGTTCCGATGATGATGGTGGTGGTTGTGCTGAATAAATGCTTGCTTGCTTGGAATGCATGAAAATTTGAGTTGAATCATCGGAAGAAACGGAAGCGTGGTCGATGGTGGTAGCTTTTGGGTTTTTATTGTTCCGACAAAATGTTATCATATATAGCTGTAGTCGTGTGATGAAATTTGAACAAGCGCCAAACAATATCAGGATAGAATTTTTTCGTTGCTATGCGTACTTCATGTGACGCTTCCATATACAACGTTAATGAAGGGAGACCTTGAAAAAAATTTCATTTACGAAGCTAACAGAAATCATTGCCAAAGATAATCACATAAATGGTGAACTTGATATTGGAATAAATCTTCAAAAATATAGGAAATAAAATAAAAGATACATCTCCTAAAAGTAAGGAGATATACCTCCTAAGAGGTAGATAAATACTGTCTATCAAAATTCGAATGCTTGCGAGAAATCAATTACTAATGGATTTGTTTCAAGACCTTCAATTCATCCCACATTCATCAGTTCAATGTTTACTCTAGAGTACTATCCTAAATTGTCACTACTACTGCCTTAAATCTTGGAAACCCGGATTGAACATTCAAGAATACTTACCGAGAATCAGCCCTAATATTAAATATTTCTGAATATGTTACTTATCTATGCGTGTTTGACAACGTCAAACGAATCAAATCGTTGGAAAACGAAAACTCCCAGTTTTTTCAATGTTTGGTTTTTGTTTATGGTTGTAACATGTTAAAAAAAGTGTGAAAACGATAAAGCTAGAGAGATCAATTTCCAAGTTTGGATTCAAGATGGATTTGCTTTACTGATAACGAAGGATTTTTGTTTCTCCTTCTACGCATTGTTACCTGCGACTGATAGTGCTAGTTTATACTTGCGCGGCTGATCCGCCTGCAGCAATTATATGTCCCGTCATAGTCCTTGGGACTTCTTGATGTCCCAACTTTGGAAAATCGGCTTAAATAGAGCGTTTCAAATTAATGCAACAAATGAACCAAGGCATCGAAAGTCTTGCTGCTTCCTGTAGACAATGTTGAATGGCAATGATGATGGATGATTTGTGAAAGTGCATCTACGACACATATCATATATTTTATCTGGATAGATAGATGGATATGGGACAAATTTTTCAGAGGTTTTCATAGAAAGCCGTTTGAAAGACGTTTGATTGCAAAGAAATATTTGAACTCAGAATTTGCAGCATGGAAAGCGTGAACATTATCACTCGGAACACATTGTCAGTATCTCGATTTTGTTACCCAGTAACTACATAATTTTGAATATTTGCGTATGAAGTTTTAGTAAAAATATAGTAATTTCAAGTTCTTTTGTAAAGAGTGTGTAAAAATTGCTTTCTTAAGCAATCAAAAGTCAGGTTTTTTGTTTTTTAGTACATAATATCGTTAAAGAATTTTCCAGAATTGCGGCCTGACTGTTAATATCTGCTACGTTCAATCCAGAAATAATATTACTGACAATTAGAAAATCCAATGAAAGGAATATTGACACTCCATACTATGTTGTGATGCTAGAAACTAGTAAAAGGAATGTGAAAAGCTTATGGTTCCTTCTTTTGAGTCTGTGTAACGTAGAGATTAGAATTTAATAGTATTAAGTAAGGCTACAGCAAAAAGCGGTCTTAAAATATCCCAAACCGAACCTTAACTTCAAGAAATGAATATGGTAAAATGATAAGTCGGAGTCTTGATTCGAATTTTATTTCCAGTTTACACCTGCTCTCAATGCGATATAACGGTCATTTTTGATTATAATAATTTGACAGAAAAAATAATTCCACTTATAATCTTAATAAATTCTTTCCCCAGCACCATTATTAATACCTCTGTGTTCACGAATAATTAAACATTTCCCACCTATTCAAATATTCTCTCTTTAACGCATGCTCTGGCTTTACTATTTGTGGTTCATACATTAGCCTTCTGTATACATGAACTTCTCACAATCCAATATTCTGTTAAAGACTTAAACCAACCCTCATATGCATTCTGTTTAACTTTGGTCAACCTATCAAGTGAAGACGTTCTAACAAACCTAATATTGTATGTCCATGAAACTGAATCTACGTAGTGGCCTATAGTCAGTTTAACTTGAATTTTAGAAAAAGAATTTTACCAAGCTAAAGCTGTTGCTATTCATGCAGAAACCATCTCTCGGGTCTTTTTCATTTAGCTTTCCCACAATGTACATGCATAAGCATAGAAAACTACCGAAATTGTTTTAAGGATTACATTCAAGACAGCTCACGGCATCTAAATACATGTAGTGCATAGTTACAAGACATGATAGTATTCGTTTCAACTTCTAATGCTTAGTTCTAAGCCCAAACTCCATGGCGAAACGTTATCCTTTGCCTCTGTAGATTCTTCACGAAAGTTCCACTATGCAAAGGCGAAAGGATGCCGTCATAGCATCACACGCTTAAGCAGCGGCAGCAGCAGCCGTAGCAGCACAATCTACCTAAATAGTATTTTGCTTTTGCCTTTCATGTCTGGACTGAATGAGAGCTCTTCAATTTGAAATATGGTATACCAGTTCCTTTTCAGCCATTGAAGAAAATTGAAAACGTTTAGAATCTCTTCAAGACACATAGAACCCGAATAGAAAAAGGAAGTATGCATGGAAAAAGCTTGGCTACATATCCGCATATACCAAAGTAGCCGACCAAGAATGTTCTTTTCCCAAATTCTACTTTATTCCACTTTAGTCTATTCTGGAACTTTGGCGAAATAGTGCTCAAGGAGCTATCGATGCACTCCAGTTGTACTAAATCGTATATCCTTCGAGTCCGATGTAAGCCAATGCGAAACGGAAAACGATATGAATTTTGCACCACCTGTGCATAGAAGGACCACCAAGACGAGCATGCCAGCCATTTTGACTAGGCAGAGGTTCGTTTTCATAAAAGTTTTCCAACACCGGAAAAGCTATTTTATGGTTTTTCTACATTGCCTGTTATATAAGGGTTGCAATGTTGAAGCATTAGCTACGACTATGGTTTCAACTTAAAGAATATCCACAAAAATATCGTGGATGTTAGGGCTGCATTAAATGTAAAGTAAACCAAGGGGCTCCTTTTCCTATTTATCTACGTCCGTCTTATCCTTCGTCGAGTTAAACTTGAACTGCCATAACTTAAAAAGATAAGAACAAGTACCGAATGTTTGAAAAACGCACCACCGCAACTTTAATTTATCGACCCGAAAAGATATGCCGAGTGGATTAGCCTCAACGGCGTGTTGCAGATAATTTTTGGGGCTGGCAATTGGTTATGGGAATGCGGTGTTTAGATTGTTGATGTGAATTTCAATGTACAGAATGACATTTAAGGTTGTCACTTTTTTCAAAACTCCCTGGTCGTTTTCGTGCTGCCCGATAGTAATGATTTACGTACTGGGATTGAAACCGCGGGGGTCTCAGTCTAAATTTTCCTGTTAACCCATTTTGATTCAATGCTTAAATCAAAATGCTGTACCTGCTGCCTACACATCGAACATTTTGTTTTTCCAAAATTACCATCTCGAATTCGTGACATTTTGCTGACAGATCTGAATCATAAACTCGTAGGTTACTTCTGGTTTTAAATGTCAAGTCAATATTTGATTAATATTAATAACAAAGAAAATACTGATTCAAAATGCTTTTACGAGGCTTCAGCGATTTAGGAATTCTGAATATTGAAAGTAGACAAATCACAGAGGCTGGCGTGGCATAAAGGCGTTTTGTGAAAACAAGGAACAAAGTTGACATCAAAAATGCATTAAAGGCAAACTGAGAGCGGTTGTAGACGCATTTACTGAAAAAGTCATATATCAACATAATCACTTCAAACCAAATGGTACAAAGGAAATCTGTAACTTTCGCGCCATAAATATCTTTTCTGTAAATAGAATGTATTCAAGAATCAATTAAAACATCATTATGAGTGTATCAACGCATGTGAAATGAGGGACTCGTCGGGACCTGATTTTAACTAATTTATATACCGAGTTTCTATAGCAAATTGAAAAATGTACTTATCCAAGGAAGCTTGCAGGCCTTAAAAAAAGCGATTGACATTGATCTTCAAATCAACAGTTGACAAAAGCTATCACAGGCGTTTTCATTCAGATTCATAGGGCGATGGACACAAGCTGGTCGCCAATAGAATCGCCGTCGTGTAACCCAGCTCTGGCATTAATCCTTATGCTTTCACCAAGTTTATATGGTTCTAGAGGTTCTGCTTATTGCGTTCGACGAGCTGAACAATTTTTGCCCTAGAATGAAGGTGAGCCTTAGCTTCCGATGGATGGAAAGGTAGATGGACTCAATATTATAGTAAAACCACGCCCAATGTTGGGCTTATGCAACTCATCTTTCTCCGTCGAAGTCTTATAAGTAAATAAGAGCTGCTTAAGCTGCAGTCATTGTCAGCAGTTAGTACATTTTCTTAACAGGCAGTGTAGCTTTCGGAAAAGACAAGCATCAATTGATACCATCTCAGAGGTTGTTACAGCGGTCGCAAAAGCAGTGATTAATAGTCATTTATCATTTCTCACTTAAACAAACAAACTCTTTAAACAAGCCATATGAAGGTTTGAAGTATACTGACTAAGCATAACCTCCCGGTGTCGATTAAAATGCTAAAGGATGCAGTACTGCAAATCAGAGGATATGATATTTTGTCTCCATTAAAGTTGCTTGCGTTGATGTTCAGTTGGTCAAATACCCAGAAATGACATTGCATACCAAATTATCTTACAGGAAGCACATTTCTCCGGCATGTAACAAAACCACCCACTTAACACACTATGAAGCCGGTCATTTTCCCACGACGTAAAATGCGGCTTTTTTGACATTTTCGCGCAAAAATTTTACATTTTGGGTTCCGCTGACAATCGATTGCGTGCGGCCTGCCACCCGCGCGTTTTACTATTAAAAGGGACATGACGAGCTTACTCGATTCCCGCAAAGAATGTGTACAGACAGTGAGTATCATAGTTGCGAAGCTTTCATTCACTTAAATTCCCCAATATTTTCGGGTCTCTGAAGTCGGTGGCAGGTCTGGTGCTGATGCTGGTACTTCTAGTTAAAAATTGGGCCGTAAGTGGACTAGAAGACGTTAAATTCTGTTCATCCAACTGAATTAAACTCAAATGCGCAGCCTTTATGCAATTTTTTAAAGATTTTCAGTGAAAATATTCAAAGGGGTTGCTATAAAATTTTCAATAATGCCCTCAGTTCGAAAATTTTACTTTTTGAAACTTGTGAGAACCCTTTATCATAACCAGCATTTGATGACCAAAAAAAAACATTATACAAAGTTTCCAAGTTATTGGGGCTGTGTTGAAGTTCCTATCCGTAAAGAACTTTTCCTCGTTATTAACCATTAACGATTTTACGGGTAAAATAAAAATCGAAGAAATAGTTTAAACGTGACTGTTGGCATCATTTCATATTAATCATATATTATGTGGTAGATGTCAGTAATAAACTTCAAATATGTCCAACTAAGTCCTTACCACTTCCAAGGCTTTGTTTTGCGGTTTGCTGGTGACTAAGTAAAAATGAATCACAATTTCCAAAAATAAAGTTAAATTTCGACCTCGGATAACTCATATTTGCCTTTCCCAATTTGAAAAAAGTAAGCAATCAGCATATAAATGAATCAGCTTTCAATACTCGTTTCAATAGTCTGAAAATTACTTACCTAAAAAGAAGTAGACAGTCCGCCATTCAAAGTCATCAAAATCTGAACCATTGTTGTTTCCAACCATCTAGTACCACTTCAAATTATGAGTAAGAAGAAAAGTGCACTGACCGAGTGACTTGGCTGGCAGTTTAATCTCCATTTGCCAATATGACAGTCTAAGTATCAGCTTCGGCAACATCATCATCATCCTCATGATGGACCTCGTAGTCATCATCATCATCTTCAACTAAGCTGCCTTTTATCCACATCCATCAATAATAATTTTTCATCAAGAGTATTCTTTCACGCTACAATGATAAGGACTATGCAATTTTTTGAATCACTTGAGAATGGTGTACTTGTCTTTTGTGGCTGTACAGATATACCTATCTGTGCTCGGGTATTTCTTTTCCTGAGACGGGTAATAAGTGGATATGATCCGCATTTCAAGGTGCTCGAAGCATGAATGTAATGTGAGAACATCATAAAGGAAGATTAATCATAATAAAAGTATGCACGTTGTGTTGTAGGACACAATTATGAATTGAAATATTAAATAAATGTGTCCTCATTTCATATGGTCTGAAGACATAAAATTTGCTCATAGAGAAATGATTTGTTCTAATTTAATTCTTATGTGTATCTTTTATCTCATCTTCACTGCATACAAGCATGAAGACATGAAATAAAAGATAGGCAAATAAAATGAATTTGACGAAATTCATATATACATGAGTCTCGCATGACCTCCAATCGTGTGTAGATGAACTTACAGTTCAGAATACCAGAAATTCGTTTTCGAAGTAAACCATCATTTTATTTCGTACAACTTGAAGCTGTCATAAAATTAACCTTTATTGTTGCTTGAAATTACACTTGAAATTCGGTTCCATATAAAATTTAACCATGCACTGTATTTAATCATCAAACCGCAAAACCGGGTCGAATTCGAAATCTTCCAGCGTATTTCCACTTTTATGTACAATTCCATTTCCCGCAAAACATGTTTGACCAAGTACCCTACATTTTGTTGCTGATTGCCTTATAAAACCTCGAGAATAAAAATAGGCAACGGAGTTTTATAGTTCATCACAAGGACCATCATGCCCGTCCGCAAAAACTCACGCATGACGAGTATAACGTGAGGCAATAGAAAACGAGTCTGTAAAAGTATTTTATTTCCGATTTTCAGAGGTTAATTGCTTCTGACATTAACAGACCTGAATAATAGCTCTATGACCTGATTTTCAATCTACTGCCAGGATAGTTTCAGCTCTGAATCTACCACCCTGTCGCACTCTCTCAGTCATACATTTATGAGTTGAAGTCCATACTCCTATTCGAAATATGATGAGGGGTGGTTTTGTGGCGATATGTTTTTTGAGTTTTGTGTCGACGGCATATATGCCAATACCATACGGGTACGTTTCATCTGGTTGCCTGATACCAGTAGGAAATGTTCCCTTCTTGCATGGCTTAACATTTTAAAACATGTATTATGAGTCAGGCCGAAAAATATATTCTCGTTGCAACAAAATTGCATTGATTCCCCGGGTGAGTAAATTTTGAAAAAAGTTTCGGATAATCTCCTAAAATTTCAAGATAACAATATCTTTACTAATATATTTACAATATATTTTCTTTGTACGATAATGAGAGGATAATTTCAAGTCTATTGAGTGGAACCGCAGCATCAAATAAGTGTAAAAATAAGTGCATGATGGATACCGGACTTGAATTCAATATGAAATAATTCATTTGTCTCATAGACGACCTAGTTTCGCGCTCCTTCATCGCTGTCCAACCTGATTCCAAAACCAAATAGAAAGTCACATTCAGAGTTCTCAAGACGAACAGGCTTAAAAAAGTTGAAGGCAATGAAATCTAAGAAATGAAGGCAATGAAATCTAAGACTTCAAGATAATGCCTTCGTTTTTTCCAGTCCGTCAAATGTACTATACACTTATTTCAAAATGATATAAATTCTGAATACTTTGACGCCGTTTTTACAACCGTTTTACAGTCAAGCGAAAGGATGACAAAAAATCGTTCTAATCAACGTAATAGTGGTGCAGTTTTAATGACGAAAATAGTCTCTGCAATGCTATTTATTAGAAAATTTCAAAAATGGCTACAGCTGACGTGAAACGACATTATTTTCAATACAAATACTAGTTTCGAAGGTTTCTAAAGGTCTAGAAAACGTCAGAAAAATACTTTGAAACATATATTGAGTTAAAAACATTACGACGAAAGGAATCTTATTCAAAATTATTCCGCTGCACTCAAAACACTCTCGTCAGTAAGACTTACTGCTTTCTTGCTCAATTTAATCGCTCAAAAATGTCAAAAATAAAAAGGCACCATGGCGTAGCCCATCTTTGAGATTGGAACTCATCGGGTATACCCTATATGCAGCACATCAATTTAAGAACATTTCAGTAATTAATGCTTGATTAAATGTCATAATTCTGTTTGAACGTCAACTTTTTGAAAGCTGCCTGGGGACCTACGAACATATTCAAATTGTTCGGAAATGTCAAAGCTTATTAAATTTTCAAGATTTGAAGACATCTGGAAACGCTACGAAAATGTAAAAAGTTTTGAAATTGCTAAACTATTCTTGTAGCCGATGTGTCCCTTACCTTGGTTCAAAAATCTCATGTGGTCTCTTAGCAATCCATCAAAAGTCAATATTATTTTCAATAAACAATGATTTTTTCCAAAATTGGAATCTTTCCAATCCTGAGTTCATTCCAAAACTGAACATCAAAGAAACAGTTTAAAAAGGAAACGTAGATAGAAGTTTTATGAAAAGTAATTACTGCCGCCAGTTAAGGACCAATGACAGCATATCTCAAAATTTCAGGAAATTGAAAAGCATTCTCCAGAGGTTTGAAATCTATTATTCTTAAAAGAGAATTATCTAAATCCTAAGGGTAGTTTGGCAGAAGCAGTCAGTCAGCCTTCATACTCAAAAATCCATTATTTATCTATTGGATATGTTGAAAAAGGAGTGTTTTAGTTCAGAATCTAGTTATTTTTGAAGTTTACGTAGTCTTATTCTTTTATAAGTGTTATTTTAAATATGTGTATTGACAGCATGCTACTTTCATTTTCACTTTGAAGTATGCTGAATCACAAGATTTTGGCGGCCGATTTCTTCAGAATCGCGATTCATCGAATTTAACTCGAAAAAAATGTATCGAAATGGTCGTTCCATAGTATATTTTCCCGTCTTGACGAGATAAAGCGTTAAAGGGATCATTGACACCAATTTCTGCAAAGAAATATTTTCGCTACCACAGCACGATAAAAGACACCATTCACAGTGTCAACATACCGTTTCGTATTTTTGAAGGAATACTGCCGATGACACCTTCATCATCCTTGCAGTAGACAAGGCTACCGATTCTGTATCCAAACACAATTCAGTCTCATCAACCATTTGAGAGTTCCACTCGCCCCAGTGGTGGCAGTTTTGAGACCTTGCGTCCGGAACGTGCCTCATTGAAAAGATGATTTTTCGATTATAGTTGAGCCCATTTTCGATTGCATCGAGGAATCTAGTCTGAGAGCTTATGACATCATATTACCATTATTTTACATCGGTGCCGTTCGAGATCAAACTGGAAATACGACAGGTAGTTATCCTGGAAAGCGACAATTTTGGGATTGAAGTGTTACAATCCATGTGTTTTTTTTTCACTAACGATGGCTGCATTCTCTTCACTGCGTGAACTAGAGTGATATCGTAATATCTTAGTGTAACTACTAAAAAGCGCTCTTATGTTGGACAAACACCGCACGAAGCATATAGAATGAGCTTTGCAAGATAGAGAGCTTGTAAATTAAACGACGTTAGTGACGTTAGAGATCACGGTGGCTAACTCTATGATGTTAAGTGTATGTGATAATATTATTTTTGGTCTAAGAAAATATTTGTGGCATTGTCTTTGAATACAAATTTTAACGGTGTGCTAATCTGCATCGCTCCTCATCTTCGTTTTAATGTCCTTGAATCAGAATCGTCAATGAATCTAGAAAATTTGAGTCGAATACTGTTCGATTGGGAGTTTGTTCGAAGTGGTAGAGTAATTTTTAGTAGTAACGCTATCCTTTTTGTCTTGGAAATAAAACTCGCTTTCCAATTTCTTTTTCACGGTGAATCATGCTGGCACATTGATCAAAATCAAAACAAATTTTGATAACAATGCCTTTTAGGTAACTTAAAAACTTCTCTATCTCATTCTGATCAATAGAATTGACCAACAGCAACCTTTTCGTATAACAAATGGCAGTTTATGTCGATTACTGGTGTACAAATTATTACATCCTTATCAACTGTTGATGTAAGTTCGAAATATGCTTTTTGTTCCAATATTGTCAAAATTATTTCCAATATTGTGAATACTTGTAAATAGGCATTTGCACCCAAGAAAGAAATTTGATTATACATTTTATAGTTAAATCTTAACAAGGGTATAGTTTTTAAATATTAAAAAATGGCAATTCTCGTATTGAAAATTTGAAAGCATTTATTTTTTTACTTGCCAACAATCTATACATCAGGTGACTCAATTAAATTTCTTCGACAAACTTTTCAGACACCTGGTCATAGCCATCAAACCAGATACTATTTTGGAAGCCCTGAAAGTCGGTCATAATTCCGTGTTGATATCTTCCTTTATTCTAAAGTTGCTGCGGATACTTCTGATGTAGCTTGAAGGATAGCGTACCATACGGCTGTGCCACTCAGTAAAATTTTCCAATAACTCAGAAATTCGCTTCAAATTTAGGTTGTGATTAATTAATCGAACAGCTCACAAATATTTCCTACGAAGCTTTAAATAACAAAAGTTAGTACTCCATTTTTCTAAATTCATGGCTTGCTCACAGCTGAACATACTCCAAGATGTAAAAATGACCTCAAAACTGGTCCAAATTGGTCTTACTACATCCCACACAAGTAAGTTGTTTACATTTTCATTGATGTCATCAAATTCCGTCTTTAACCAAAACCACTATTAGCACTTATTGCTTACTCGCTGCCACTGATTGTTGTAAACATTTCTTTATATTGCAATAAATTTATTAACTTCTGAAATAAGCGTGACCACTGGTAATGCAATCACAGTCATTTCACAATGACCGTTGGCTAACAAAGGAATAAATAAAATGAAATTAGTAGAACCCATGGCGACATTGTGATCGCTGTAATTTCCTTATAGTGTACACTAACCCTGGTCGTTTCAGATGAAAATGCGAGGAAGTGTCGTGCAAGCCAAACATTTGGTGAAAATTTTAGTCGAGATTTAAATTCTTGCTGCGATTTTACAGAACATGTCCCACAGTGAGGAGTCAAACTGTGTAAATTACTCGAATTCAATCATTTAATGGTATCAGGAGCAACTCTGTCAGCCACCAATTCAGTACATTCGAGTTATTTTAATTTTATCATTCATGTTAAGTGACTTTTGCTCCAGTTTATTTCAAATGATATTGAACTGTTCTGAACTGAAGTGGGGCTGAAAAATTGAGATTTCGGTATGTGTATCTTCGTCACACCCATTACTGCATATAAAAAGTCTATTTATAGTAAGTAGCGTTTATACGAAATCAGCCCTAAAGCAAATGCTGAAAATTTGATCCATCCGACCTCCTTTATGTGCAAGGCAAAGTAAAAATTATGGAAACCTATTTCGCAATGTTTCACGAAAGATTGAAAATTGCATTTTCCGTAACAACACTTGGATTCTACCTCTTTAATGTCAAAATATCGTATTTGTTTTGTCTATTATTTAAGCGAAATACCACCCCCGATACCACAACTCGTAATTTTCAAATTTGCCGCGGCAGCATTGTACTCAGAATAACAATGCCTTGACGTTATAATAGCTCTCTGCATGTTGTACATTCATTTCATGCATTCGTAGTCCTGATTGTTGCAGTGAGAGCGAAAACTCTGAAATACATTCATCTGACATGCCATTATCATTTCTGTTAGGGTTGATAGCATTCTCCCCTAGTTATATGCCTACTCGTATGAATGCAAACCTTGAACGAATGGCATGCGGCATGCAAGATTCTATTTTATAATTCCGATTTGCTCAACAACAAACCCTCATCTCCTTCATTCGTTCCCGGGCACAGATTCAATTCTGTCGAACGCGATTGTTGGAAGACCATTATTCGTCTTAACCCCGGAAAGTGGATTGCACTCGTAGATGCATGCCCATTGCATATAACCTCTGCTGCATGAATTATTTAACTCTCCCGCCAGATTTCATATGACTACATCGATTTGGTTGCATAAATATGAGCTAGCATACAACGCGGTATGAGTGGTTCAGAAAAACAGAACTCCAATTCCAGTGTGTAGAGCGAAGCGTTCAGGACAAGGCTGAAACCTTCCCTCTCGGCATGCAATGACTACAATTTGCATTTCTGATAACTAAATTACGGCAATGATGCCAATGTCGGGACACTCTACACTACCGACTGCGTTGACCGAAATTCGCTGGCGAGAGTCGCTTCCTCCCACCACTCACTACATCCTTCAGTCCACGCGGATATGCAGCAATTTGTTGCAAACCCAGTACCGAAATCAAATCTCTTCAGTGGAGTAATCTTTAAAAAAAACATGTTCTCATTTTTAATCCACCACCGAAACGCATCCCTTACTTTTATGTTTTTCGATTAAACCAGCTGGAATGGGTCCTGCAGCTCATTCAGCCGCAGGTATCATGAGCAGTGTGCGTAAATCGCATTGCAACACCGCAGTCAATGCGCCACAAATCCGTACTGCCACAGTATATCAACCTCAACGCACAGACTCCGGCGAGGATGCGGTTTTACTCCACTCAATCCGGTATTTGATCTATTAAAATGTGAGCAAGGCCGACGGGAGTAGCACAGCAAGGACATAGCAAGCACTTTGTATGCTTTTTTGATTATGATTTTATTTTAAAGAACGAACGACGCGTGGCAATAATTTCAGAATGCGGTCGAAAGTGTACTTCGTTTCAGGCAATATAATCGTCTCAGGATCCTTTCGAGAATAAATGAATAATTCAGAAAAGTAAACCATGTAAACAAGAATTTTCATAAAGGAAGAGCCGAGAGCTGAGAGAAAAGATTGCGATTGGGTAGTGCAAAAGTGAGTGGGTGAATTAGGATCATTGAAAACGTAAACCTTCACAGTAACGAAAAGAAAAGCATCGTTGCATTATAATCCATGCTCATGCTCTTTTCTTTCTTTCCTTTACACATTCAAGGACAATTTAAGTTAATCTTGCAGTTTCTCGTATCCTAGCCCGACTATTGTTTGATTTGCTTTTCATTTGCTCAATCTTTTGTGCAGTCTTGCGTTCATGATGACTCTACAAGCGAACCAGGCAAAAGAAAAGTCAAGGGGGAAAACAGTGTAAAAGAGGAAATGTTAATAATCCCTCCTTTTTCAGGTTTTTCTTTCTCCTTTCCATAATATATAAACATGGTTCTTAACCACAATTTCGAATTAATGCATAATTACATTTTAAAGTCAAGAATATTTAATATACGATGAAAGAGAATGCAGGATCCTTGTAGTTGTGGCTCATAAGGCATATTTGGTGTATTTTAATGATGTTTTAATTAAATGCTGCAATGAAATATTGAGTTATTATTCAAATTAAATGTTATTTGTTTTATTATTCCTTTGCAGGTAAGTTGGGATTGCAACGATGAAGATAATCCAATGCCGGAGCGGAATTGGAAGAAGAAAAGTATATAGTTAGAGGAAAGACTGGAATTTAAAATAGCTATTTTGAATGCAAATCATTCCTGCAAGCGCAAGTATATTGTTTGCAAGTCACATTTTGTTATTCGTGTGCCTTATAATAAGTCAAGTCTTGATATAAGTCAATAAGACGTCAAGTTAGGAATCCATATCATTAGACAAACTCAATGAACTTTTATAAACCATAGAAATTCCCTGAATTTTTTTTTGAAAATTTGATATTTCCGACTCTCTTTTCGATTATTTCAATACTTTTTGTCTTAAATAATAACACGATATATTTATTTAAAATTGAAATTTGAAAATGTCAAAAAAAATTAAAAAAAAAGTTCAGATGTTAATGATGTTAAGTATTGCTATCACGACATGATTCAGGTCAAGGATAATTAATTACATAAATCGATAAAAACAACATGATTTAACCAAGTAAACTGAAATCGCAGATCTGGAAAACTCCAAGAAACTCAAAATATTCCTCTGCTCAAAACTATAATGATTTGATCCAATGTTCGATCTTTCTACGCTTCGAAGGACTTCGTACGCTTTATGATAAGAAAATCTCGCAATATGAAAAGTTCTTAAATGTTCAGGTTGTAATCCGAAGGAAATTATCGCATTTAATTCAGCTGTTAGGTCTTCACACTGTTTCGTCGTTTTTCCACTGCAGTTTCGGACTGTTCATGTCATTTTTCATTCATCCAGTCGCAGCTTCAATAATTCAACATCCCATTCGTTTCATTGGTTACCTCATCAACCCATTCATTACCAAAATATTTCTCATTCCGACCTGAATTTCGATTGGCTATTGTAAATATATCAATCTCTACCAAGATGAATCAATTTCACCTACTAATTAAAATGATCTGTTCAGAAAAAAACTCCTTGGCCGGAACTTGAAGCAATGCAAACGTACTTTAGCAATCGAAACTGAATCGCGCAATACATGTTTATTTATAGCGAATAGTCTCTTGGTTTGCACTCTACGGACTTTGCCCTCTATTGGTGCTCTATCTGTACTCTGCACTAGTATTAGTGTAACCTTTTACCTCTTTTGTTCTCAGGTGAAAGGACGTTAGGAAGGCGTCCAACCTTCCTGAAAGTAAAAATTTCTTTCGTGTTCTTTCTTCATTGAAGATTGCTTTGCAGATTGCTTCCCAAGTACAATATTTCGTGTGCTCAGTTTTAATACGGAAATCACCTGTACGCTAAAAACAAAAAGGGCTCTGAATAGGGGCAAAAAATAATTTATACAAAATTTTCCTTTCGACAAACAAACCTTTGAATCTTTCGGGATCAAAAAAATTATGGGAATCGAGTGATGCTTGCGTCATTTTATTTATAGAGTGACACATTTTCTAAGTTTATTGCTTATTTTCCCTGATTATATTCTTGATTCCCTGATCTCTGCCATCAGGATTTGATAAAAATATTGATGCACTTTATCATCTCTACAAAAATTATGAAAGCTTAACTATTAACTTCTGAGAAAAGTCGCGTGTAACTTCAGAATTCCGCGCCAGGGGCTCATTGTTACACTGCCCGCAGAAAAAAGCAGATTTTTGTCTCATCAAAGTAAACAACAACATTTGCTTATGTTCAAAAAAGTAAGGCAAGTTACATTAAGTTCACATTTATGTTCTAGCGTTCTGCTTTTTAAAAACAAACGATGATAATTTTCACCCTAATTTACGTTCAAAGTAATAACTAACTTTGAAAAGAATGTGACAAGCATAAAACTTCAAAGAAAAATAAATTAGTCACCTCTAGTATTATTATCAGATCATGAAACCTTGAAAACAAAGGACTTTCAGCGTTAAAACAAATAAATAATGCATTTCCCTTCACACATTTGGAATGGGACCATTTGTTCCAAACTACGCATTATACCCATTCCTCACCAGCTCGACTTTCGTCGAATGGGTCACAACATGTCAAGCAAAAATCTTCATCACTTTCTTCATCAGGCTCTTGTAATATCTTTCCCTTTACACTAATTTTTCCGATTTTCTAAATTTTTAAATTTCTTTTAACAAGGAAAACCAAAAACCTTGTTAAGCTTTTCTCCGATGACACATTCGTCTTAGTTATTTTTTTCTTGGTTTGGTTCAGTGACAACGCATTTTCTCTAATTCATTTTCTCTGATCAGTTAAAATCTCTCTCATTTTCTTTAATCAGTTTCACCTATTTTGATTCCCTGAGATTTTTCTAAGATCATTTTCGGTTCTAAGCGACGTTTATAAGTGTACGCAGATAAGGTCGAATAGTCTTTGGGGAAAAGCAACATGTATTGTGATCCCCACTGGATCATTAGGTGGAGCTGTAGTCCCAAGGGATGAAAATAGAGTTTTCTCTAATGCATCTGAGGTTTTTTCGCTTTTTGGGATATCAAAATTTACTTTTGCTCTGTTCGTTTAAAATGCAGATAAATAATCATCATTCTGAAAAATATCTTTATTGAATGGTGTGATGCTCGTCTTATTCAATCCGTTGACGATGTTACCCGGATATCGTATCAAGATTCCAGCTTTATTCACTAAATATATAAAATGGATTGACCTTGTTTTACCCGGATCGCTTCTGAGCTATACATCTTATTGCGTTGCACAATTTCAGTGCTTATTGAGTTGCACAATTTTAACGATTTTGATGGATCCATAAACTCCTACATCCAAAGGCAGTAGCTTAAAAGAAGAATATGGTAAATTAGTCAGCAAAACGACACTATTTTTCTTAGTCCTTAGTCAACTTCAATACCCAAGTGCAAAAAATCGTTGTTCAAAAAAATGGCTGCACATGCTCTATAAAATCCTTCAGGAATATTCTAATATACTCGTGCGAAGAAAAACATACATGTTTCCCACTGCATTTACCGCTAAACATATGGTTACAGAGTTCCTCTTTGTGAAGTAATGAAACCCATTCGTTTTGAGCCTTTTGGACCTAACTTTTCGCTAAGTTTCTATACGGCTGTTACACCAGTTTCGTTAGCATTCCATATATTATGATGCCCCAGTTTTGAAAAGATATAGAAAAAAATATCTAAATAATAGATATAGAAAAGATATAGAAATAAAAAAGATATGTTGCTCATCCACGATGTGAGCAATGCAACATTGTACTTGAATGCACACGTTAATGCCAATTCCCTGACATCTGTTAACGTCAATTGATGGTATCTTCTCCCTCATAGCACTAAAGCCCATATCAGATCTTTCCTTCCCGCAGCAAGCGCTTCCAACCGTCTCGGTCCATTGACCGCGTCCTCCAATTTTGAAAACCGAGCAGCATGAAGTATCTTCGTCAACAGAGTCAGACTAGCGTTTCCTGTTTTTCCCCCATTGGTCCCCGCCCTTAAGTTCTCCCAATACCTTTTTGGTTATCGGTTTTTCATTCATAGAATTCACATGGCCCGCCAAACGCAGCTTCCGCGGTCTTAGAATCTTTTGAAATCCGTTGAGAATCTTACAATTCATAGTATATTCAACTACATTTCGTAAGGTAACTAACCAAAATGGCTTCCTGTCCAAAGTTCAATAATTTTCATTTTTGCTTATAGCTATATCATTGGTCTGCCTGGTTGTTTCGCTTCTTCAGTTACCCTGTCAAAGACAGCTGAGAGAATCGAAAATCGTTCATCCTCCTCCAAGCTGCCTTCTCCTAGATGTCTGGAAATTTTTCCCGCTTTTTTTCCATTTTTTTCCATTTTTCCTTGCAAACAACCTCATCCCATAAAAACACGACATTCATCTTTATCGAGTTATAACAATCAAAGACCGTCGCTACGTGGTTGTGACAAGTCACAATCTGCGCCGACCATTAGTCACTTTTATCCTTAATGCCGAAACAAATATTTGACGGTGAAAGGGGGTTATATGCTTTATACACCTAAACATTTTAAGAATTTCTGACAAGACCCCTCGGAGTAGATTTTAGTGTAATTCTTTTGGGGTTAACAAATACATAATCAAAGTACATGAACATTTTTTTGTTGTTGAATCTGCTCAATATTCGGGGGTATTTTTTATGATTTTTTGGTTTACAAAAATAGAAAAATTCAATATTTTGATACGATCGATAGCTATACATGTGAACAATAAGTGGTAAAAATTTAGGAGAGAAAGCGGTTCAAAGTTGAAAAGTGTAAGTGAAAGGCAAAGAAAGAGACTACGGTTACGCAGCAATCCCGTCTTCATACAAAATGCGTTCATTTTCCTCAAAAAACTCAATCTCATGTATAGATCATCCCCCGGCTTTGCCCTGCTGTCCTTAGAAGCTTCGGAGCTGTTACGATTCGCTTTGCATATGCGAATGTTATCGCGATTATGGTCGTATTTTAGCGGTACCGGACAAATTTGAATGCCCGTGGTCTCCATTATTTTCGAATTCGGTCCCAATCCTGCGTTGAAAATACAAGCTCCAATATGTGTTGCGATTTCAACGGTTATTTCACTATTGAATATTGGCTTATGCCATATTTTTTTATAATATAAAAATAAGAAAATAAGGATTAAAAAAACAGAATTTTTTAAAATGTATAATGTATACAACCCCCTTAAATTGTTGAAACGCGAATAAGTATAACTGTACAAAAGTTTGATTCGTTGCGAACTATGCTTAATTTTACCGTGAGCTTGTGATGCTAAGTGCTAAGTGAGCTTTGCAAGATAGAGAGCTTAGGCCATTGCTACAAATCAGTGTCTGTGACTGCGTCAGCCATTGGTTCGCTTTAACTCGTATTGAATTTTGCAATGTATAACTGATGATGCACTTCCATGCATAGCTATGTTAGTGGAAAAATAATCATAAAAATTAGCAATGAAAAATGTCAAAATATTTCTATTATAACTATTTCAACTTATAATTTAGCCATTGCCATTTATTTATTTATTTTTAGCGCCCAGCCGAAAAAATTAAGCAAGAAATTAGAAAAATGTTTGCATTCAGCAGTTTTACCTTTGTTGTGCCTCATGTAGTAAATCGATATATCCTATAATCCTGTGTGCTGCTTTTGTCTGCAGTGTGTGCTATAAGGACCTTCATGTCGTTCTAGTTCAACTTTATATTTCTATAAACTATTAAGTAAAACCGATCAAATTACCAGAATTATTTAGTAATCTCTAATTCCGCAACGTGCAAAACTTCCGAAACGATTCAGAACCACAAGCAAATAAAAAAAGGATTCCCGTACCGGGAATCGAACCCGGGCCTCCTGGGTGAGAGCCAGGTATCCTAACCACTAGACAATACGGGATATGTTGAAAACTTTACAAGCTAGCTAGAGTTTTCCCAGAGAAATCAACTAAACAGCAAATTTTCAACACATGCCAACTTGAATCTATTTTGGTCTCCTATCAAATCGAATTTAAGTATTCCAGATTGCAAGCTGAACTCATCTCGTTTGATTTTGTGGGAGGAATCATGTCTATTTATTTCCGTTTGACTAATTTTTGATAAGATTTATGTTTTTGTTGGTAAATCATGATACTATTTTCGCAATAAATTATTGTTTTGTCGCAATAATTTATTCTTTTGTATTTTTATATTGGTATAATTTTTGTTTTTCAATTCAAGAAATATAATTTTTCATCAATCCGCTGTTGTTGTTTGCGTTCTCAATAATTTTCCCATGATTTTCACTATGAATTTTAAAATAATTCACAATTCTTATCATGTTCTTATCAGCTGCCTTCATAATTAAATAGCGATCTACTATCTATGCACGTGGAATTTACTTTGCAGTTTTGTATAATATTCTGTGTTAGTTGTTTGCCTTCGAGAAATTTATACAAACATTTTGTTTGATTATCAAATTATTTGCGTTGTGTTCTTTTTTCTAAGGAATCATAGATATTATAGTTGAACTGCACAGAATACTTAGAAAATTTCACATGCTCACCTGGAGCAGGGAATGTATTGTTTACAGTTTCAAGTGTGCTTTAGTTGAATGACGGGCAATCGCCTCTTCTAAAGGACTACATTTATGGAACAAAGTAGGGACATTTCAAATGCGATTGTAGTCCCGCTGAAAGACTCTAGTAAAGTCAAATGGGAACATAATTAATACTAAATTGAAATGAATTCTACTTTTTTTGCGTATGACCTGTGCTCCCTACGTGCTTACTTACTTACTTAATTTCTTGTTTACTTACTTAGTTACTAACTTACTTATTTGCTAACTTACTTATTTACTTACTTACTTACTTACTTACTTACCTACTTACTTACTTACCTACTTACTTACCAACTTACTAACTTACTTACTAACGTACTTACTTACTTACTTACTTATTTATTTACTTACTTATTTACTTACTTACTTACTTATTTATTTGTGAAATTGCTTTGCATTCTACGGCTCAAAAATTTATTAATAATTTATCAATAATTCAATCACGTACAACCTTTTAGTTTATATAAGTTAACGTATAGGGAATAATTAGATCAAACGATTCACGCTTCTTGCATTACTACAAACTTCAAATGCATTTGCATATAAGGAACAATATGACTCAGATCAATATCTACTTCACCAGCAGCAGATGTGATGACCATATTGAAGGTAGCAGTCTTCAAACCATCTCATTCTGTCGTGAGTACAGAAAAATTTCCTTTCGAATACATTCACGTCCCATACCTATTTGGAAGAAACAACCTAAAACGTCGACTGCAGATTTCTTTTTGCTAACATTTTAGGTCAAATTTCAAGCCTTGGAAGTGGGTTATTAATAGAGCAGATAGCCGAAGCCGCATTATGTCCTGTGAGCTCAGTGGTAAAAAGCAACTAGACTGTCGAGTGAATACCATATCAACCAAAGAACCTAGTCTTAAATCGTTGGATATTTTACTTCAGACTAAGTCTTTTTATTCTACGTCACAGCAGTTCTTTTTCTAACAAGTAAGAAAGAGGATGGATTTCTCTGCCCTCTACTCCTCAAGCCCATCCAATGTACACTTTTTCGTTCCGTTACAAGAGTAGCAGTGTTTGAACTAGCGCTCACTCGACTAATGGTCAACATAAGAAGAGCCAACACATCAAGGAAACAACTCCTAGTACCTGTATAGTAGTAATATACAACTAGACTGCAATACAGTAGACTGCAATAGTAGTTGTGCAATCAGTTCTACTGTATAAATCAAAACCATGAGGCGATGGTCTCAGCAAAGAGTTACTTCGACTTGCATGAGCATTCCAAACAGTCTCCGGGACGCCAGTGCTGGTAATTGCAGGGGTGATATACATCAAGCTCCTTGCTAGAAGACAACGGAGAAAAAGTCACCAGGGAAGAAAGACTACGCTCTCTCAGCGATTGGCAACAGTTCTGGGAGCAAGACACAAAGGTAAGGTGAACTGCACGCCTGATCTCTGACTTGAGTCTGTGGCTCAATCGAGAGCTCAATAAGACTAATTTTTAATTGACGCAGCTCTTAAGCGGGCATGGATGTTTTCGGTCTTATCTGCACAAGATTGACAGGTTACGGTCTCCTAACTGCGTATTTTCGGCAGGAAAGGTGAGGCTTGTCACACATTCTTCTCCTGTAAAAGATGGAAATTTTTTGGAGAAATTGAAGATGTCTGCCTGGAAATTATGGTCAGAGAAATGCTGAAATCGGTTGACAAATGGAATCGGGTGCCACCATACGCTCAAGCAGTCCTGATACTTAAAAAAGGCGTACTAGAGTGTGGGAAGGCAACCAGAATGGAGGGATCTCTTTTCTAGCACTTCCCTCCCGCTGGAGAATAAATTCCCGTAATCTGAAGACGTATCTAGACGTTCACCTTTCTACCACAAAAAAAACGTAATGTACCGCCTAACTTCACATGTTAAACTATTTGAGTATATTCTCGATTGAGTTGTTCGAATCAATATCTTCTGCTTTTAGAATATGCTCACTACGTTTTATATACCACATTTTGCATGAAAAGAAAGTATAAGAAGCAGAAACCTCTCCAGGATTAAATATGCAAACTGAACTTTATGACATTGGGTGCTTTGCGCGTAAGACAAAAAACGATCATTTCCGCTGGATTGTGAAATCAGTCTCATTATTGTTTTGACGTATCCATTATGTTGTAGCGTTCTTAAGCCATGCGGACCACCTTGCACTGAGGCTTCCTTTCCAGGTTTCTTGCCACTTGTTCAGGCTGCGGCGTCTTCTATCGGTAGTGATTGAATTTTCTGACATTGACGTCGGTGTTTCCCGAGGGTTGATTTTTTCACGTTCTCCAGCAAGAAAGACGATTAGTGTTACCCCTGCAATATAGCCGACACAGACTGTTTGTTATGCTGAAGCAAATTGGTCTTTTTCTTCGTCTTTTAACCTGCGCCACTCTTGTGCGGTCCAGCTCCTTGCTAAGAGCAGCATTACACATCAATCCGTATATAATCTTTGAAAGTGCAACTTTCAATTTTTATTATTAGTTTTTTTTCAGAAGCGCAAATGCTGACTTTGTCCCATTATGAGGCCCATCAGTGAGTTCCTCCTCCTTGCTTATTAGCTATTATATAGCCCTGAATCCCTCTGAAAAACACAGCTCAGAGTGTAGCAGTAAACCCAGATATTTAAATGATAGTTTCCAGTCCACTAAAGTATCATCGATACTTACGTTTGTTACTTTAGGAATTGTCTGTTATGTCAAATTGACAGCTTCAGTTTCATCCAGTGATAGCTTGGACGTATAAGTGATCTTTCGATTTCTTTCCATGCGCATCAGGGCATCAATGTCTTAATAACGCGTATCATTGAGTGATCATCCAACGACCAGTGCCTCAACATCAGCTGCATATGTGATCAGGGGCGATTTCTCTGCCAATTCAAGTCTCAACAGGTCGGCAAAGGGAAGGTTGCAGATATCTGGGGTGAGGCTTCAGCACAGTACTAAACCCAATCATATAGCTTGCATTGTTGTATGCATTCCTGTATCCAGTGTGATTAAGAACTGGATAATCAAGAAAGTTACCCAGTTTCACGGAAACAAAACGTCACTTTGCTTACAGGATTCACAATACGCTAAATTGCATCCATTAAAGAATATCAATGTTTATCTGCAATTTTCGTTCAGCTCTTTTTGCGTATAAAACTTAAATTGAAAAACAATTGGGAAGTCTAATTGCCGCTGCTCTAGCGGAAGGATTTTACTATAAACTGCTAATTATTCTCATCGTTAGGACCCATCATCGTCAAACACCTAATACCATATTAATCATCACATTTCAACAAAACTCAACCAATAAACTGTGAAAAATCATGCGAGTACGATACCTCGCAAATTATTTACTAATCACTTCAACTACCATTTTTCGAAACGTTACATTCACACACTCGCATGGGTTGTTCTCGGTTTCCCAAAGAATTAAAGCAATCGAAACCGATAGCGATCATATAACAGAAGCTCCAAATTTATAATACAATCACGAAATCATATGAGAACTCAAAACCACCTTAACAAACTATTGTTGGCGGGCACATGTGTGGACTTTAGACAGCTCGCAAATCTATAATTCAATTTAATTTAATTCGCATCTTTGAGCATATCCAACCAATGCTCGTTTAAATCTAACCTATCCTCTAGCATAGAATCCACAATACCAAGCTGTAATTACCGCAATGATTCCGGAAAGGTACATAAAGTTGTAAAATTCACATTAGTTGCGGGTTGTGTTGCAAGCTAGTGTGTGAACGAATTGACAATGAATATGGATATGTAGTAATGTATGAACGAGCAGAAATCACATATGAATTAGGAACGTCGACGCTGGGTTAATCGAAAGATTTTGTTGATAGAATGCTGAAGATATTTCTTGACCACACGTCGATTGATGATTTCGAGCCCCTGCGTCCGCTACTATACGATTTCATACATCATTAAGCTTTTTGGTTTTGTGCTGAAGTTGATGCCTCCAAAGATTTGACGCCATCCTAGCCCACCAACCGCCTGATCCAGCAAATGCAGCCGCTCCCCTCGGGTCAAAATGAAATTGAATGCTAGTAGATGAGGAAAATTAACGAGGCAGGTTTGTAGTTTCGATGTTCGATGTCGATATTTTGTAATGGCTCGAGCAAGGAAAAGTAAATATAATTTATTTGATCCGGTTAGATAGGTCCAGGCGTAATGCCTGAAGGCCTGATATATTGCTGAGCTCCCTATGTTGCCTTCATAGGAGTTAGGAAGCTTAATCTTTTGGATTTCCTGTTGAGAAACCAACATGAAGGTTCAATTAACGAAGTAAGTAGTTCGTTGCTATCTAGTCTGGTTTTTTGAAGTCCAATTGTTGACGCTTTACTTGCGAATTTTACGCAGTCGTTTTAAAGTGGAGACAGTGTTGACTAGTAGCCAGATCAAGCAGATCCCCGACATACACAAAACTACATTCTAAATAGACTTCCGCAGACCAAATTCGAGATGAATTTATAGAAAAAAGTGAAATTCCAAAACTGACGATTGCATGAAGAAATTCACAAAGGGGAAGGTACTTCAATTTGTATGAGGTCGCAAATTGGTCTGAAATTGTTTGAGACCAATGTTTCCTTTCGGCGAGAATATTCGCTTCTACAGAAAACGCTTCGGACATCTTCGAGGATCTTACTCTGGGAGATAAATATTCACCTAGCTGTAATGGCTTAGACTTATTTATAAAATACTCCCTGATAAAAATCTAACGTTTTGTACCATTCGGGCAGCCTGATCTATAAGTCTATAGTTTGTATCCTGTCTAGAAAAAAACACGAATGTCTTTATCTTTGCGAATGCCTTTCTTTCTCTCATGAATGCCCAGCTCTATAGATATGACTGTATGTAGCTTGAAGGTTAAAAGGAGGAAGAAAAACAGTTGATCACTCCTACTATGAAAGGTAACGAAAATATTCGAGTAGAGAACTTGAAAATTTTCAGAATACATTCTTTCTGAGATCACAAAGTAACATACTTTTTACTTTAACATCTTTTTTTGAGCTTCGGAGGTGAATCCATTTACGCGCAGTGTGTAGAGCTTCCTCCCCTGTCACCTCCTCTGTCATCCTGAGAACCTACCCTGGAACCGTTCGACAGATTACTTCGGGCCAGGTTTCGTTTTGCCTCGCCTTCAGTCGCCTTCATGCAGGGGGATCGCTCTACTAGGGGGACCGGTGTGAGTGGGATTACCAGAGAAGGGATCCCTGAACCTCTACGTCTCGGCTGCCGCGAGTCCATTTCATTTTTAGGGAACTGCCCGAACATAATGTACCACATAGTTTCATTTGTCAACTGATCCAAGCATCCCATTGATAAGATTATCCGGGGTGAGCTCTCCTGTTTGTCTGTCATACCTACGATTAAAAAAATATTAGTAACCTAACAAAGACTGCTTAAGACATATACAATAGCTCCTTTCGTAAGTTAACCGGAGGGTGTACAAATTTCTCATACGAGACTTAAGAGAATCCGGCAGAAAAGAATTTAAAGCATATAAAGCATGTTATATATTCTCTGCCGGTAGCCTACCGCGTAATAATTCAAGCTTTTTAGTTTTTTTTTTTTTTAAGATGAAATTAATGCCGAAAGGATAATTAAAGCATGTAGGTTTCAACTCGTTTCAACGAGCATGAGCGTTTCAACGATCCCTGAGGACCTGCACTTAAATTTTTGGGGTGCCCGGCGTCAATTCCTAAGACTGAAAGTATTAATGATTAAAAAATAGTAGCGTAGCAGTTTCAATCAAATTTATCAAAAATATTTAAAAAATTTAGCTTAAACTGGGAACTTCTTTTACAACGTTGTTTTTTGAACCGTGGGCATTATTACGTGCAACAAAGGACTGTGTCCAAGTCACTGCCATATTAAGTCTTACTCGCTGCGTGAGACCCTTGCTTTGAAACCTTCTTTGAAACCGCTCTTCGCATCATTTGTAGAACGCTTCCTGGCTTCCTATGTAGCAATTTCGGGGCCGCGCTTAAATTCTTAAAAACCCTCTTAATGATCATACCAAATAAAGTTATTATTAAAAAAAATCTTTTCAATATAAAAGAAAAATCCTAAGCATGACACCCTCAAAAGAAAATTAACCGGGGGTGGCGTTACAGAATCGGTTCTGCGAGCCATTTGAAAAATAAAAAACCGCATCGACTCTCAGACTGACTGATATTCGCTTTTTTCGGTAGCAAAATAAATTAACTCAATTATATTTTTTGACAAAATGGCGCACTTTTGAATAACAATTTAGGTAACAAAAGTACGACTGTTTTTCGTTATTTTTTTTAACAAAAAAGTTATTAGCAATATAATTTTTTGTTTCCTACGATAGCAACAGCTGTATGAAATATTATTTTCAAAATTTTACTTCATTGGATGGATTTTATTATAAAGTTTTTATGTTCTGCTCTACGCCATAATGAGAAAATTTGTTTGAAAGATAAATGAGTTGAAAGTTTTCCGCAAGATCTTTTCAAAAGAAAACTATAAACACGTACTTACAATTGATTTGTAATTACAGCACCGTACAAAATCCCTGCCCTAAACACATGTTCCGTTTCTTCTTTTACTTTTGCTCTTTTACTACCAGTTCTTGTCTCTTTTGAATCATATTTGGTCTAAGGGTCAGCTCTATATGTCCGCTGCAAATTACGCGAATTTGTTTATTTGTTCAGGTTCTGGGCCGCTGGTGATGGGGGCGCCCAAAAAAATTGAAAAATCATGTTTTGTCCCAGATCTATTACCAGAGTCCGACATTACAATAGCAAGAGGTCCTCGTCGGTAATTTATTTTGCTTTATTCTCTAATAGCTTTGTTCAAAAACGATGTTACCAGAAATATCTGCGCCGATTTCATATTCTTTATTGCGTGGTCAAAATGTTTTCATTATTTATTATTCAGTAATAACTTTTCTATTGTTTAGTTATTTAGTCTGAAAAATTTAACTGAAAGATCACAATATTTGCATTGTTTGCAGTGCATTCATACGTGAGGCGGAGCGACGACAGGCATCCACCTACAAAAAGGGCTGCAAACCACAAAATACCGTCATTACCATTATAAAAATTTGAGAGCAAATTTCCCCAAGCTTTATACTTTCAATTTGAACAAAATCGATTTATTGAAAATGTTAGACAGACCACAGGTTATTTGTTATAGTCAGACTGAGAGAGGCAGGTTTCTTTCTGATCAAGACTCACGGCTTCAGGCCTCTCCTTACTAAAGGAGATGATGAGAACTTACATCACAAATTTGGTTCGCGCAATTTAGTTTCGGAACGTTTTATAGTGCCATATCTGCGATAGACTTATAAATATTATGCACTTTTACAACAAGGATAACCGGCGTTTTCTCTGTTTCTGTCCTCTTTCCATCTCCTCTGTCGGGGCTTCCGCAATGCATCAAAAGAATAGAGTTCACGATTAAGTAACCTGAAAGAAAAAATTGTCATGTCAATTTTTCAACCATGAATTTGTCAAAAATATTTATTTTCAAAGGGAAATTTCAAACGTAATGTATAGTACCCAACATATGGAGCTAGTGAATAAAGTGCGCACCTTGATATACAGCGGTTTTAGTTGCAGTTCGAGATTTTTGAAGTCTATTGATAAGCCACAGGGATAGTTTCCAGCGATCCATGTCATAAGACTGTGAAGATGGTAAATATGCAGGAAATATAAAAGAAATGTGAGGAAAATCACCTGTATCAACTAAGTTGCATTGCAAAGACCCCTGTAAACTCATTGACCCCCACGAATGTCAATCTAATTTTGTACTAATACGGGTAAGAACTGTTTTTGAAGATATTGGTGAGCCGGGGGGTTAAAAAATGATTTTTTTGCAACGACGATGAGTGTAGATGGTATTAAACACAAAGAACCGTCCGAAATCTACTTCCATGGTAAAACTTCATTCAAAAAAGGCTTTGTTGTGAATTTTTTCGATTGATGTGATGTAAACCAGCTGTTCCCAAACAGGACAACCATTAATGCGGTGGACGGACAATGGATTTCTCTACGACTATCGTTAGCTACATCCGTTTTTGCAGACCCTGCACAAATTGCTGACGCTCAAACGAAAAGACCGTTTCGGGTTCACATTCGTTTCAATGGTGTTCTCCTTCCGATATTTTTTCATTTGTCTTATGATTGACATTGCTTTAATTCGTGATAATTTGAGCTTCAGAAGGGAACGTTAGAGCAGGACTCCCAGTACAACATACCGACTAGACTACATACATCAACAAGAGAACCGAGCGGAAACCATTTGATATATGACCTATTCTTAAGATTTCCCGTGGTCAATACGCAACTGCACTAGTTTTTCGCCAATAAAAATTGGAGGTTCTGCCTGGATGGGGAAGCTTAGTAGTTTGAATGTTAAAAATAAATAAATAAATAGTTTGAACACCAAAATTAAAGCTGAATAATGTTTTGGAAAAACATTAATGACTTTTTGGGCAACTCAATTGTGTATGTCAAGTATTTTTAGTGATTTAGTTTCACGCATTCAATAAATTTATAATGACACATGAGTTCCAAAAATATTTCACTATTCATTGCACCCATAAGTCTATACAGCGGAAAAATTTATTCACCAAACAAACGAATATCTCTCACGCTTTTAAGACTCAATTCGAATTGGATTCAACACAAATTTTGTTTCAAGTTTCACCTTCATGTTCTCTGTCTCGAATGTGCGTTTACGGTGGATCACGAACACATTATCGTACTATACAATCTGTATCGTCCCCTCGAAAATGCCATGAATACCACCACGAAACACATATCTAATCCTCATTTATTATAACCAAAATCTAGATGGATACCATTTTAATATGCGTTATCGTCGACGTCATCATCTCCAGCACAGCAAGTCCCTATCATAGCCATCATCGAAAACATCTTAATATACGCCTAAAATATGACTCCTATAGATCGCATCATAACTACATTATATATATATTTGAAAAGCATTCTTCTACACAAAGAACAAGCAAGACAATTCAAAAGAAACTTTCAAAAAACCATATCCAACAGATTTTTCAATACTATTAGCCCTGGAAACATTGTTAAGATTCCAATCCAAATGAATTTCTGATTAGATTTCCATAAAAAAATCAACGCGCAGAAGATGAAGAACTTAAGCAGCACAATCTTGAAAGTCATTCGACGTAAGACTATGAAAGAAGAAACTATTGAAGATGGTAGAAGATGCGATGGAGTCGCAATCTCTGCAAAGCTAGCATAAAGCGTTGAATGGGGCAAAAGTATTTGTGATCCGGAGGATGTTGAAATCATGGACCAGGCCTGGACACTCTCTTCCTGCCTAAGCATTTTCCGAGAAGAGCCACAGCGCACGTCGAGAACACCAAAGAAGCTTAAAGTCGATTTTAAGCTGCACGTGATTTTGTGATAGAACCTAAAGCAGATTTGTAATCCGATTTTAAGTGCTACCCTCCTGCACACCCCACGCGAATGCGTCGCAGCCGCTCAGCGATAAAAATTGTAAAAACATAAAAATATATAAATGAAATTCGTGTCGCAATGATAGAAGAAGATTCAATTTAAAAGTTTTCCACAAAGTTTCCAAGTGTTTTTTCAGCTAATACCTAATCGCTAGAGTTGGGGGGCGAGGGTGAGAAAGCAAAACGGAAAATTGCAAAGTGTAAAGATGAAAGTGTGCAGGAGGAATAGGCTTGAAGTTTTAATGGCACTTGGAGAATCTGCAGTAGATAAATATTTGGAACTTGTTGCGATTATAAAAGTTTAATTGACTTGGCTCCCGCTATTGTTCTAATAGAGGAATGCAATTAGTTAAATTTTGGATTGTGGTGGAAATTCCTCTCGGACTCATAAACAATGTAACAAATAGATGTGCAGGAATTCAACCAATCTTTTGTGAGAAACATTGGAAATTCATTGCATTATTATAGTATGCGAAAGATTCGGGAATGAATGAGAAATGCGGCGTGCATGGGCGTAAATTTTTCACTGTTGAGATTGCTTTTGTTTATTTGATGGCGAATATCTTTGGTTTTATGACTTCAAATAACTTTGCTATCACAGTTCTGTACGATCAACACAGGCATAGAACTTATCAGATCCTCATAATATGCGACTCAAAACGGTAATGTTCTAAACAATTCTCAAATATTTGCATGAAACGAACATATAAGAAAATATATAGCCAATAATTCGTTATACAGAACATCTTCGTTATGCTAGTCCCGCAGGATTGCGTCCTGCTAGCAAGGGAAGAAATAATATTCGTTCCTCATGAATGTTTGAAGTGTGAAGACGGCGCATCCAACGCCCCCGAACTTCAAACACTCAAACGCCTATCAAAAAATCCACCAACAAACAAAACCAAATCAATAACATCCAGCGCGAGATGTCGGGATGGTCTATGCCAAATTTCTTCACATAAATCAAAGTCCACTATATCATCTTCATCGTCTACAACTCCCTGTCACCTAATTTAAAATAAAATACTATATTTTATGATATGACACTTTAAAATTCATAACTTTTTACTGGTCTTCCTAAGATACGCCCTCGAATTAAAATGGTTAAAATCTTATCCTATTAACCTGAATTTTATTTACATTTTTTTACGTATTTCTTTTTCCTTTTTCCTTTTATTTATATGTAATAGTGGAGAAACAGTTTTGTTGGCAATGCAGTTGAATTTACGAAGACAGCCATCGTGATTTGTCCACTGATCGATTTCTTTTAGTTTCTACAATCTCTCTCTTGTGTGAATTCTCTTTATCTGCTACACGGACTATTTGTGTCTCTTTCTTCGACATGCACTTCTATAGTGTACGTGCTTATTAGCAGTAGCACTTTATTATCCTCGTTCAAATGCATGAGCAATGTTATCGTCTTGCATTAACTCTCTCTAACTCAAATATAAGCTACAACCAACTTAATCCAACCAGAAAGTAGTTGTAACAGTGCTTTGTCGCTCGATATTTTGAGGATACGCTGTTCAACAAAAGTAATAGGAAATGATCGAACAATATCTATATTATATCTATATTACTCGTTAACGCAGCTGTTCAAGTTTGAAACTTGAGTCCTTGAAACCAAAGTGCGACTGTAACTTCTCTTGACGCGAGTTAGACGTATTGGGGCTTATGTCGGACGCAGGGACTTTGGTGGAGAAAATGAATTACCCGGAATATCATCTGAATTCGAAAGTATCAATCAATACTTTATGCGCGTATATTCAGACATCAACGACGCAAATCCAAAAACGACTGCAACCAGTCATATCTAAACCTTGTGCATAGCTCGAGAACTATAACCAATACATTTAAGAGCATAATATAATCAGATAAATTAATCTTTCCAGTCCACATTAATTTCTACCAAGATTCTCCACGTGTGAATGGATGGAAAGAACAGAATTTAATTTATTTCGCAAAAATAAAAAAAAATTCCCATTACTTCACGACTCCGTATCACATTTCACCTATAAAAGCAGCACTCCTTCCTCGCGTTTCACAATAATTATTTATTTATTGATCTGCATGTCAATGTATTCCTGTCGACTACCTTTACATTTATGTACCTTTGTCATTTGCCGAACCATATTTGCTTTTGTTCAAGAAAAACGATATTTCTCTGAATCACGCAATCAGAAAACAGGCTTGCATGTGCCGCTTTCAATATTCCAACAATGTTCCTGTTGTTAATTGTACCGAAGGATTTATTCCCTCATTTCAGCTTTCGGGGTGGATTATTTCAGGTGGAGTGGCACAGAAACACAACCAAATACAAAAGAAACTTTTCACCTTGTTGCTGAAGCTAACGAATACGAGTGGAGATCAAAGCAGGGGAAGGATTATGCTTTCATGCTTACCATATGTATGAATTTACGAGTACGTAACGGTTGTATCTAAGTCGCTCCTGTAGTCGTTGTCGTCCTCCAAGGTGTTAATTTTTGAATAAGGCTGAAATTAAGTTAGAGATACATTCCAGTTGACTGGACTGTGCCTGAGTGTCGGGGATGTCGACAGGCCAGGCAGTTCTCGGAATAAAGGAAGAAAAGCACGAAGTGAAATCCTGGAATTACTATGCATTGATGTCTGCCGGAGAAAAATGAATGATATAATGTGAGGGGCTTTCCTCATTCTGACGTGCTCTTTCGGACGATACGAGACTAATTTCAAATTCATAACTGTATTTCCCTGAGATGAAATTCGCTACCAATCCTCAACGTTCATTTCGAGTACGGCAAAGCCGTCATTCCCTTGAGAGGGACTCAGGTTGTTAATGGAATGACAGTAGAAGCTAACGCCGCAAGAGTGATACGAGGGGGCAAAACAGGCAAGCTGTCGAGCAAGCCAGAAGATCCAAGGATGAGCACAATATTTGGTCGGCGGCAACGCCAAGTGCTTTTCTAAAATTCAAAAAGGGTTGCACTTGTACGGGACCAGCATTCCGAGAAATCTAGTCAAATGACTTGGATTGCGACAAGATGACACCAGAATACTTATGAATTCCCGTCATGTATCACGGTGAAATCATTTTTCTTTAACTGAAGTACATTTTCATTTCGTTCCTCACCCAAGCTAGGGCGCGACAAGGATTTCGTTGATATGGGGTGTGACAGCGTTTAAGTGAGAGCGGCAAGGAATTTCGATAAGTATAAAACAGCGACAATATAACATTCTCTATTGCCTAGAATTATTGTTGTTACATCATTTGATTTGCTCACTAAAAGGAAGATAAAAAGGAACGAATAGGGAAATATAAAATGTGCGTAGAATTTACAAGAGGATGTCGGAGCTGGTGATTGCTATATTCATGTTTATACTGTAGAAGCAATTACATTACTCCTGCAGACAACTAATTCGTTATAAAATATTACCATGATAGTGGAAACTAAATCTTTTGTAGCCACGAATGATAATTTGGCTCGAATCCAAGATGAAAGCAACGGGATTGTCACGTGCAATATGTCTCGAAGGACAAGCTCTTGTTCATCTCATAGACGCCAAGAAAAATCATTCGTCTTCCAGTCAATTCCCAAGTCTTGGCTCCTTTTGGCGAGATGACGATCGCAAGGACAAATAAATGGTCGAGTAGATGGATGGATGAATGAATACGAAAGCTTTTATTATCATAGCAGATTTCGTCAAATTGAATACTATGAATGCTTATGACTTTCAAGTTATCCATAAATTCACTATGGCTGGTTGTTATGGTATTTTGCCAGTATCTTAGATGAGGATGGTACAATAGCAGATAAAATTGGATGGTGAGAATTACTTTGGAAATATTTCAATTGTTGGATGTTAAATTTTTAAGGACTAGCTTATTTATGGAATTCCAAGTAAAGTTGATAATAATAATGATGTCCATTCACTACTGGTTAGTCATTGATTTAGTTGGAGTTTTGGAATATTATTTTCGTACGAAAAAATTATAATTTGGAACTTTCCATTTTGATTTTTGGCTACTTCGGAATAGTTTTCATAAGTTGAGTGATCTGGAGTCCCGAAAGGGTCGAGCATGTGAAGTCAGGATGCACGAGAAACACTCTATATCAGTTTAAAATTCGTGGGATTAATGACTGACTTCTGCTTCGACGATTTGGCGTGATTCTTTATAAAATGTTTCCGTGATAAGTCCAAGACTGTTGGAAAATCAAAATAAAAGTAAATTTATAAGGATTAACTCGCCAAACGAATGCAATACAGATAATCCCTGCCCAGCTGGTGGCGGTGAAGAGGAATGCTTGGAAAACTTTCTTCTAGTTTGTCCAACCCTGTCCAACAAGCGTCTAACATGACTAAGGAGTAGTTATCCAACTGAACTGAAGCACCTGGCGATCACCAAGTCAGAGGACTTGGTCCTTGGTCCTGAATGGGACGACAAAATGACTCATATGTACAGAACAGCACCTCATGCGGGGAAGTAGGGACCGATGCTGGTTTACGCTCTTTTTCAACAGAGGATCCCAAGTAGACGATGAATAATAGCTAAATAACATTTCAAAAATAAATCTTCCTATTAGCTTTCCTACAGCCGATCCTGCATTGCGATTTAATCGCCAAAAAGAAGTTCTACGAATACTGGGGGAAGTTAAATCTCATACCTGGTTACTTGGAATATCGTTTTTTGAGTATGTTGAGACTAAGTGTCACAAATTTCTAAGTATTTACAAAACGATTGATAAGATTTGTTTCAAAAATAGCAACGGTATAGGCTCTATAAAGAGGGACGAATACGTAGTGCTTGTACTTCCTTCCATCAGTAGGCCATGGCCGCCTAAATTGTCATGAAAATTTAGTTGTCATTCTTCGGATGAAATAAAAATCCTGTTGGGAAAGGAAGTACAGCGCAAAATAAAACATAACATAAAAATTTCGGGGTTTTGTTTCAAAAAATGAACTTCAATGATTTTTGTTTAAGATTTACGGAATAGAACATCACACCGATGATGGCGCACCGCCGAAACGCGTCTGTGGACGAATCGAAGCAAGAGACGAGGAACGGAGGGATGTTCGGAATAAAAAAAAAAAAACAAATACAAAAAAATATTGTTTAAGACTTAAAACCCCGAAAAGATGTTATTGCCGTGCAAACTACTTAATATCTTGTAGAATGTTTTATAAATTCTATCCGTTCCTTCGTCTAACACAAATGTCCGGAAAATAGTCAATTGCGATGCAATTATTGCTCTTAAAACGTTGAACTGGTCTTCATATTTGTTTTTTGCAATCAAACCCGACCAGGAGATTTAATCTTACTCAACTCACATAACCCATTAGTGATCCCAAAAGAAGTCTTAAATGTCTTGAAAACCGGCAATATTAGAACTTGTTATTCATGTTTAATGCCTTCCTCAAGTCGCTTTCGAAAATCTTTTATTATCACGTAGCGTTAAGATTAAGATATTCTTAGGTAATTCGCGTACTTTGAAATAAGTTTGTTTTTGCATAAGACTTTGTCAAAGGTCGTATATAGCTCCAAGTTTTTGTTACGAGATTGCATCAATGTAAGCTCAATTTTAGATTCTGTCTCAGTGAACTAGAATACGAACGTGATTGCTGCAAAACTTGATGCTTGACATATCATTAAGGTATTTTCTTAGATCTGTTTCGAGGTCATAAAAGAGATACTTCTTAAAGTGTTAGATAAACATTAAAGATAGTAATATTTCTTCGTAACGATGTATAGAAGGTAAGTGCCGACTGTTAGTCATAAGACGATTTTAATAGCAGTTTTTCATATTTCTATCCAAGAGATTAAAGCTATTTAAACTCAAAAAAAAAAAAAGAAGGAAAGGAATAACAGCATAAAAAAGTCCATTGCCTCAAGTTACTTTCATAATTTTCTTGGTCAATGATGCCATAAAAATGAGTCGACTAACTGCTGAATCACTACTATGATTTTACATTACACAGCACTGCAACACCCCAGCCAGTATACAAGAAGGGTTCGGTCACTTAATTTCAGGTTATCTATACTTGATATTATCTTATAGATACAAATAACGTCCATCCTGTCGTTGTCGGGTTGAAAAAGTAGTAATAAGAAATTTTCAGACATTTCCACAAGTCTGATGGGCTTAATGATCCTGTTCATGAGGTCTAATGATATGTTGTAGTTCGAATGCATGCACTATAATATTGTTTAACAACAGAAAGCCCAACCTGCAAATTTGTGGTCTTCGATGGATTTTTTTTTTATGTTCCTGTATAATGTTCCAGAAGGGTTGCATTTTAAAAGGATTAATACGTTGCAAACCAGAAAAATTAATGAGACGATTGATAGCGATTATGTTTAATGGGATGTTTAGCCATGTTGTTCGAAAAGGTACCTGTGTGAAAATGTTTGTGCCAGTTCATTTTATTTCTATCTGATACAGTTTCGTTTCGTCTTCCGAAATCATTGCCAATAACTAGTATGCAAGCCTACGGCTGGGACTCAAAAATTTAAGGCTTTGTTAGTTGTTATTCTTACAGAAAGTTACTCATACGAGGGCGGTTCAATAAGTGTGTTAGAAATGAAGACACCATTTTCTCCAATTTCCTCTTTTTAGAAAGATACTCATCTCCCAACGTTCCTGCCATTCTTTGACCCTTCGAAAAAATAATATTCGTCGAACTCTCCAAAATACGCCTCTGTCTAGGCGATGAATTACTGCTTTGAGCTCAACTTTTCTCCCGCGAGCCATCTCTTCATGTTAGGGAACAAGAAAAAGTCGCAAGGAGCCAGACCGGATAAATACGGGGGGTGCGGCAGCAATTCGTAACGCAATTAATGCATCGAAAAGCGATCCAAGGGCACACTGTAGCATTTTCCAGTAGTCTTTGTTTCTTTTTTTAAACGAACTTATCTATTCTCAGCGAGAATCATTTCAGAGACTTTAAAAATGATTTCCTCAATAACCACGTCTGCCGTGCGTCCTGGTCGCTCCTCATCAAAAACGAATACTCATCCACGTTTAAATTCGTTGAACCAACATCTATTTGTGGTCATAGATTGCTAAGTATTCCCATAAACAGCGTCAAACTTTGATTTTATCTCGCGTTTTACCATCCAAAAACAAAAAGCGAATTACCAAACGATTTTGCTCTTTTTCCATCTTAGCGAAAAGCAGGAAACGCTCAACTCAAATGGCTGCCAAATCCAAACTAACCAATCAATCTGTCTGAAATCTATTTCAATGTCGTTTGATAGATGACAGCACACGATAATAATACCAACTTCCCTCAGGAAGGCCCCCTGTCGTCAAACACAAGCACTTATTGAACCGCTTGTAATTATATTTTTGAAGGAGAAACCCTTTGAACCATCCTTTGTATTTGTTATGTTATTTTATGTCTACAAACCATTCTTGGTACCCTATAATAAAATATTTTAATAAATATTGGGGCAAAATCAATAAAATTTGTTGAAAAAAATATTAAACATCTGACAGGTAATCAGTAAGAAGAAGTGATAACAAAGAAAACGTATGTTTTTTGATGTTTTAATTTATTTTGTTAAACATTTCTTTTAGATCAAAATATGCTTTATTATATTTAAAATATCATTTTTAAAACATTTCGAAATCACCCCGCAAATAATATCCGCGCTGTTTTTTTTCTGCTAGTGAGGTGGAGGCTTTGTATTTCTTGAGTGTCAGATTTCCATATGCGAATCTGCTAGATGATCTACTGGACACCACCCCTTTCAACCAGAAAACCCGTCCTGGGAAAGATGATTCATCTCGGCAACATCCTCCAGATTCCCCGAGCGTCTTATTTATGATGTGGTGCATAAAATCGAAGCAAGATTCATGTACTTTGGTGGCTCAAATTCTCATTTTGGTAGCTCCAATTCGGAACTAATTGGCTGGTGCGTTATCACGGCATACCTTTTCTCAGTCAAGCACGGGCACGAGTCCTTTTTCTTACCGAATTATTCTAACACTAGAGCTACCAGCATTTGTTTCTATATCCGTTCCTACCAACCAGACAGTATGATCGGTTTGATGTTTAGTTGTTAAAAAGTATTAAAATTTGACAAAAATTGTTATAAGATAATTTTTTTTTAAGAAAATTAACAGCAGTTTAGGTAGTTCCCTTTTATTTGAAAGTACAGCTCCAGCCAACGTACTATGTTTCTGCAGTAACATTGATTCTAGAGTGATGAGCTGGTTAAAATAATTGTCAGTTGTTACATTCCTCCACGAAAGGATTAACGGTTCAAGTGATTTGAGGTCAAAAATTCACTCAAAGGAACTGGAGATGGCTTTTCTATGTCCTTTCGCAAATGTGGGAATCCATTACCAATACATTTACAATTGGGATCAGATGCCAACCACAATTATCATCCAAACTTATTGGGTTTGTTGGTGGGAATGCAATGAGTGGAGCAGTATCTCCCTTTTTTGGAAAAAATTTCTTGTCAATTGTAATTTTCTGTCCCAGTACGTAGCTATTCTGGCTATTTTTGATGAATTAATACCAAACATGTGAAATTATTGCAAATTTGAAATTATGTAATCGTTGGCTTCTTTGTTTTTTTTTTAATCAAAGCGTACAATCCGATAAATATCCGAGTAGTCTTTTCTGATAGTAGTTTTTGTAAAAAAGCTGATCCCCACTATTAAGGTCATAAAGAACATAATTTCCATAATTTCCAGCACAACTTCGTTTGTGCCACATGCATGTAAAAATTTAAAAAAAAAAAAGCATTGAATTTTTTATTAGATCCAATTTTTTTCTAGTGCTGGGAAAACTTCTTGTTCTGTGCATGTTATAATATGATCTATAATTTTATGATCAGTTGTAAATCAAAATGCACTACACATACTGCTTTTTGATTATGTTTCGTTTTGCAAACACTGTAGGCCCAATAACTTTTTTGAAAATTGTATGTATTGGTCTCCGTCCTGGAATCGATCTAGGTTCTATTTCTTTCCATATTGTTCCATCAGCAGCAATCTCATTTAACTGATTTTCACTCTCATATTCTGATGAGAATCTTCATCGAATTCTTAAGGTTCTTTTTGGTCTACACACGTTGAGGATGTTCTCCTCAGTATCGGTGTCGGAGGTGGTTTCTGAATACATACACTTCTATTTTTTCAAATTGATCCTTTAAAGTATTTGCTCGCCCACGATAATCACCTTTTGCAATACCAGAAGTATCATCACATATTTTTTTTCTGTCTTCCAGACGTCTTGGAATTTTCGAACGTCTTTTCATCTTTAAGATAAATTTTCAGACTGAACATGGGCATGATTTCTCCAGCCGGTGGGACCGTGTTTGTCTTCTTAAAAGCTGAGTCATCAAAAAAGTTTGTTCTAGCAATCAATAAACTTTTTTCTGTCGCGTGTCATAATGTGTGCCGGCTAAATTAATAAGGACAATCTAATCCATCATATGCATGGTCAAAACTCGTCCTGGGAAATTCATTGTAAGCGGTCTAAAATCTGCTTCAATTTTGGTGGTCACACCTACTTGTTGTCAGGCGTGAGCCTACGTTGCAAAACCGATTGAGCCGACACTTTTATTATTTATATTTTAATGAAAATTTTCATTGCATCTGTACGACACGCCTACTTCCTAAATCACTTAAGCAATTTAGTTTGTTGATCGACACTAACGATATGTTAAAATTTGTCAAGGGGTTTCACGGAAGACACCATAGGTTTTCTTTATTTATCATAAGAATATAAACGACCACGCGTAAAGTAGTGGAACCAACATCTCTCATTCCTTCAAAATGGATATAGTTCCCTTTGAAAAATATCTAACTCTGCGTTTTTTTTTCAACCTTGAACAAACCAAATTGTGGATTTGACCTTGTCCTTTTGTTCAAAGAATACGAAACGCTTATTATAGAATATGCATCATGGCATTGGTGGTGAAACCAATCATTTCACTTTTTCGGGTAATATACTCCATTCTTACTTGGGCTTTGTTTGATGGGTGACTTTACTTCCATTCAAGGGTCTTAATGGGTCTTTTTATTTTCGATGTCTAGAATTGGGTCAAGTTAATTTTGAGAGTCGCATTCGAACTGTTCAGTAACTGATTCCATGTCGAGTTTGTCAATCCGAAAGAGAATCAGCTGATTTTTGTGCGAAATCCCTTGAGAGACAACATTGATTTGTCGACTAAGACCATTGTTGGCTCCTGAAAATAAAGGAGAGAGAAGTTTACTATTGTAGAACGCAGATGATAGATGCTTACATCAATCAATCAATTCAATCCGGCGTTTGCCGTTGTCTTTGGTTTAATCGTGAAGGCTAGAGGCTTCAGTGAACTTAAGATATAAAATAGTTTTCTTAAATCTGCTTAAATAAAAATTTTACGAGTGTTCAAATGCAACGTGCTAGTCTTCCGACTTCTTCAAGTCAGCAGACTACAAATCAAAAATGGTTTTTATTGCTTTTCTCCATAAAACTTATTCCAAAGTTGTGCTACTGCCTTTAATTCTATTGTTTTAAGTTGAGTCTGAAGATACTCTAGTTTTTTTAACAAATCTTAACTATCAGAAATACTTAACGAACAATAAAACATTTGACACTGGTCATAGTATGTTAGATAATTTCAACCTAAAATTAATCAATCGAATTGTTTAAGTTTTGAAAACAAAGATGAAGAAAATAATAAAAAATAATCTCTCAATAATTTGAGAGATAAATAAAATCCATTGTCACAGCGTTTTTCTTATATTTGTTCGCAGCTTGTGTCTCTTAGTATATGCAACCAATAGTCTAACATGGCAGCGAGCAATAGTCGAACATAGGTTCCAGGTATACCCGAAAATTTCGCTAAACTTATTCAAAAGTTCTGGGGAAGGTCGTGTCTGTTACTGATGTATCTGAGAATTTCGAGAAAGTTATCTGCTAGGTGAACGAGTCATTTTGTAAAACTCACTTATTAGCTACCTTTAGTCTCGAAAGGAATATAAATGAAAATATGTTTTGGCGCGTGGTTATTCCAACCAGATAAGGGAATGTTAGAGTTCTTGAAAGGCTGTAAGTTTCTGTTATAAATTTGTCTCGAATCTTGTTTCTCTTAAAATTTTATTAAGCCTACATGTCGCAGCATTAAGCAGCTCTTACACAAAGTTTCCAATCTAGTTCGATAGATTAAGATTTCCAAACCGCAATTCTCAAACACACTGCTACTTTTCCTCTTACCACTGTTCCTGTAACAAAATCTGGAACTTCTGCTACCACTGCTAGTACTACTACTTTTACTTATACTGCTAGCATCACTACTATAACTACTACTTTTACTACTACTGCTAGTACCACTACTATTTCTACTGCTGCTAGTACTGCTACCGAAATCGTAACTACCCATAAAGAACAAAATTCTTTACATTTCTTCACTCAGTCTAGCATCAAACAATTATCGGCCAATTTTATTAACATTTTATCACTGTACTTTGCAAATCTGGTCTTTGCTACAATACTTTTATAGCTACAATACTATTGCAGAATCATGTGAACCCTGCTGCGTTTCTTCCCTTTACATATAATATAATAACATTTTTCCAACTAGCGAATCCGTTGCAATAATTTTATCGCTCTGACGCCAAAGTATAGAAAAACTTTTGCCACACAAGAATGAAAAAATTATTCACAAAACTTTCTCATCTAATTTCATTCCTCTAACCCAACCAATATATACAGATAATGAAAATTACCAGCCACAACATCCCTAATAATTTTCGTTCCTTTTGATCAGTATTCAATTCAATACTTTTATCACTATAGCTATCGGTACGTAAAAAAAAAAAAAATAGAAAAATAGATGCCAGTGCTCGATAATAACGACAACCCATAATCCTCCAAGTTGATCCTTGTGTGTGGCAAAAGTCAATTTACATAAAGAACTTTGCCATTTCGTGTGTCCTTTCATCACACATGACCACTAAATATACACTTCCAATAATATTATTCACCACAAAAAGAGCGTCATCCTTCATCCTAACCCATTGGTTAGCCAGTCGTTCACCCTGACTTCCTATCCACGCAACCGGGCACACAAACACAATCAAAGCTATGCACAAAAACGTACACGCTTCATCATGGAGATACACAATTTTGTTTTGCCATCAAACTAGGCCTAATAAAAAACATCAGAATCAAATACATCAGACTTGAATATCTGGGCAAGAATAGGGTCGTAATCAAAACAAAACTCCCTTCGGTTTCGACCGTATTCCGGTCTTGAGGTTTTCTATGAAAAGCAGAAGCGTGAGATTGTCTCCGTGATGCTGGGTCCTTATTATTGCTCTTGCGAAACGAAATAGCAGAAAAAACTCTTTCAGAAAGCCTATCCCAGACGACTATATGAGTATGATTTCATTTGCTAATGCCAAAAAACCCGGCAGATCTAATATAATATTATGTCCTTAGAAAATAAAAATGAAATATCAGGAAAAAGGAGCGGAGGATGTCGGTGGTAATCGCAGTCGGGTGAAAGGAGCACCGCCAGGGAGTCTTACGTCTATGTGTCGCTCCAAGTCTTGTCTTAGCTTGGGCCACGTTGAAGGCCTCATAGTCAGAGAGATTCTCCCCATCCTGAGGGAACTCTGATTTCCCTTATGCTGTGAGATACCATAAATCAATAAAACCATCTTTTTTTGAAATTCCAACTAAAGCTTTTGGAAATCAAAGGAGAGAAGAGTGTTAAAGCAAAGCACGAGCCAAAGTCGCATAAGAGCCGAAAATAACAAGGCAGATGGATATTAGCAACGAGTCCTTCAGCAAAACGAGCGATAAAACCCAGAGAAGATGAACAAGTTTCGCGCTGAAGCTTTTCCACTGTATTCAGTTCATAAGGAGGAAACTATTCAATGATAATATCATGCTGTGTTTCTGTCTTTTCTTATGCCATTATTCTCTTTCCTCGGATTCTTGGAATGATGGTAAAGGACATTGCCCGTACATTCGCCCATCTATCGTATAGCGTATTCGGGCCTAGGCGTAGTGGAGAGGTTTTATATTGCATTTTTATATCTTAGGCGAAAGCGTTTCGTGGTAATAACTCTTCAAAGGAGATTCCCGGAATGGCGGTTGAAGTGAAAATTTTCTTTCCCAAGGCGCACAAATATAGTGGAAATATTTTTATGATATAAATCCAGGCTGATGTTTGTCTAAAAGAATGATAGTTTGAAGATGTTTGATGTGCTTAGGGAATTTCGGAGGGATTTTATTTCTGCCAAATAACGTATTTCACATAAAAACCTTAAAAATCGCCATTAGGCTACTTTGCTTGGCTGCCTTCTTCCTTATGCCATGGTCATTCATCTTCCTTTCGTTTATCTATTATTCGCCATAAAATCCGCCATACACCCAGCAAATATATACCCTCAAGTCTTCCTTGTTAAGGAACGAAAAGTTTGTGGTCGTTCTATTGTTAGAGCGAAATTCATGTGACGCTGTCACGCTGAACATCACTCATTCGTTTATTCAGCTATTCATTCATGAATTCATAATGACAGTGATGCTCACGAACCAGCAGAATGACTCGGAATTGTTTACTTTTCTCATGGTTGACAGGATAACAATGATTCTATTAACGAGACTCAACCATAAATCAATAAATTCCAATTAATTTCCCGGCCTAGCAACGCGCTCACTTTTCCCGACGAACATTTCAACGGTTGGCACTGATACGTAGCACAGCGAGAAATATTACATTAGTCATAGCGAGCAGCGAGGGTCCGATTTCGGACCCCTGCGGAACATCCTTATCACATGTGGATGTGAAGAAAACCGACGCCGCCCGGCGATGTAAACAATATTGTTATTATGTTGGAAGCAATAAAAAAAAGTCAAATTTTTGTGATTTGATTCGGTCATTAAGATTTTGACTGTGTACCGGAAACTTTTTAAAGTGATTTTTGGTAAGGCTTGAGCTGTTCTAGACGCACGAGCGTCTAAAGTTGTGTCGTCGTAGCACTTTCAAGATGAATCGTAATGGAAAGGAATTTTCTTTGAGTGGATATTATTTGGAAAAAGAAATCGACAAGTTTATTTAGTGGAAACCGTAAATAATGTACGTTGAGAGCATTTTTGTTTGGATAATTTTGGGTGCAGCTTTGCTACGTAATGTGCTCACTTGGGCGGGTGATTTGAAGAAACGGAGAATGATTCGATGCGGGCACAAATGTTTAACATTGTTTAAATTCAATACTTATGTTTATGGTCGGGCTATGACCTAATAATTATATCGTTACCTAATTATATAGTGGCCCGGGGTATTTTAGTTGGACCATTCCAACCATATCGTTCAATGTGAAACGTTCTGACTTTTATTTTGATATATGAGCTTTATTAGGATATTATCTGGTTCAGTTTGATTAGATATAAGTTTTGTTTATACTGTAGCATTACGAGTACGACACAGTATGGGTTGATTCCGGCAGCCGATTCAAAATTACGAAAGTCAGTTTATCAAGTATGCCTGTGATATCTGTGCTTCAATATTATTCACAACAAACTCGGTCCCGAAATTGCCAAAATAGTATCTATTAATCCAGGCGTTGTTTTTTTGGTTTTTTTTTGCGGGTAGGGAGGTGAAGGCTATTTACGCCCTGAGTGTCTGACTGTGGCCCAACAGACCTGCTGGACTACCGACTAAACACCTCCCCTGTCAATCGGAGCGCCTAGCCTGGAACCGTTTGACACATTACTTCGGGCAGGCCTCTCAATTTCACGTCTTCTGGTCTTCACGTCTTCATTTTTCTCTATTACTCTCGTGGCATTTTGTTGGTTAAAGATCGAATTTTGGGTTGATAATTTTTTCTCTATTTTATATCTTGGTTTGCAAAGGTTGTCCAACACGTCAAAATTAAGTTCTCTTAGTAAAAGCGATGTCCCTTTTCATTAAAAAACGATCCACCTGATGCGCTATGTGTACTTTAAACCGTCAAATCAAATTTTTCAGCCAAGCATACCCAAATCTATAATTCTATGAAACTATTGCATGCAAACTTGAGATAACTTTAAAAACAGTGTTAATAAACTAAACTTGCGCATTTATCGAAGATTTTCATCAAGTTTAAAATTTGAATTTGAAACTGCGAACTAGAAGCTCGAAAACTTCGTGGCTCTCTAGTCCTAGATGTAGTGGGATAATGTTATGCTGTATAGTGAAAATTTTGTTTTGAACCCTCTTAATTTTTCCACTTTCTATTTCATAAAATATCTCTATATCTCTATACAAGCTTTTTTTACTAGCGAAGCTATTTCTTGCTTTTCTAGGAATGCCAAGTGCAGCTGAATATACCATCTGAAAAAATATACCATTGTTTTTATGTTCTACCATAAAATGTCTACGAAATTAGAATACAATTTAATTCAATTACCCAGGAGAGTATCTTAATTTTGTCTAGCTCCAAAGCAACATTTACGCCCTCTAAAGAAAACTTCCAATTCCCAAAATTTCACCCGGAAATATCCATTAGATTAACCATTCATTCTGGAGACATTGCAAATAGATGCATTTCAATCCCATTTAAGTCTATCCATCTTAAAGTAGCTCATAAATCTTCAACAGCACCTGCTTCCAACAGAATAAGCTCCAAGCTCACACCATACACTCGGGATGTGTTTTCTCTAGTCTAGATACATTGAGTGGAAGATATAGATACAAATAGCTAAATAAAGGCGGTATGACTCGCAAATGGAGTCGCAAATACACGTGCATATGCTTGTAGGTGTAGCTGGGCATGAGTTTAGCTGAACTAGTGAGAATGTGTGCAAAGGTACATGTTAGCTTTAGACATAACCAAAACATCTCCTAACTCTTAGCAACTGCGTGAAATATTCTACGTCCTTTTTGTCCCGGTTCGGAACATATCTATATTGCTGAACAGAATAGAGCAACAACATGGACTAACAATAACATTGAATCAAGGAGCGTGCAAAATGATGATGCACAAGAAGACAGAGAAAACGAAGCGATGAGAGTGGAAGGACAATGATTAGGGTAAGTGAGAGGGAATTCTCAGCTACATGCTACTTCTTGAAATATCTACAACATTAATTAGTCATCCATCTCAGCTCCGTAAATAATTAAAGGAAAGTTGTCTAACGCTATTCAGTATTCCATCTGCTCAAAGTATGGACGCAATTTAAGTATATGAGTACGGATGTTATGCTGGAACAGCTTGGATATTTCGAAACGTTTGGTAGGTTGCATCCTACTAGTTTCCACATCGATTCTATCGTATTTCCCTACTTTTATTAAATGAACGAACTGTTGGAGTTGGGTTTGCGCGTGGAAGAGAAATGACAACGACGTGACGATGAAGAATAGGAATGTAACATTAGTTCTAATTAATTCAGTTACAAAGTAAGTATCCAGAGGTTGTACTGAAAGAAATCCAAATATGTACATTTATAAATCGATTTCCTTCCGTACTTTGTTCTAAAGTACACATAACTTACCAAGGACGATTATCTATAGAGCAACTGAGTCCTGAAATGAACACAAAAGCGGAGGTAAGACTCGCTAGTAGTACGCATTTTATGTGCAGACAAATAAGTTGAGTTTACTACTTGAGTTTTATTTATGATCGCAAAATGTCTTACCTATTATACTTTACCGTTACTAAATAAACAGAATACACCTAACATTTTCACATGAATATCCTTGCACTTTTCCATCCCTCTATTCTAGTTTACTCACTTTGCTATCAGATCTGAATTTGTGTAATAATTTTTTGTGCAATTATAAAAGGACATTTAGACTTGTGATCGGGATACAGAAAATATCTACTTATGATAAGTCTTTCAAGTTCGACTGGCGACCGGAATAACTAGACAATGATAGATTTATGAGTAAAAGATTGTTTGCAAGAATCTAAAATCTACTACGGCACAAATTTTTCATAAATTCTCTCTTTAAAAAATTGAGAGTGCCTCAAAATGATCACAAACTTCAGAATATATACGTCTAATATGTTTCGACTGCTACGATTGCGTCTTACGTGATTAATTACTAAAGAAATTTTACGTGATTAATTATTAAAGTTTTCAGGACTGCACAATAGCAATAGTATCGAAAATAATCCAAACTTTCGCAGCTTTAGGTAAAAAATAATTGAAATGAAGGCTTACCCAGGCATGGCTTTACATCATTATGAATAACCTTTGAAATTTGGATATGGGTTTATCCAGCTGTCAAATAAGTATTTGGCTTTACGGTAGTAAGTGTGATGCGCTATACTTTTACTTATTGTTTTATCTTTTGTTTATTTGAAACGTTAACGAAATTGGACACATAACCTTAACCGTTAAACTTCAGGACATTTCGTTTCTTCGAACATACTGCACTTGTCGAATATTCTTCCTAATATATTCATATTTTATCAAACTTTTTGCTTTTCTCTCGAAGTATGTCTGAGATTAAGTTTCTCTTTTTCCAAACTCTGTAAAATGATATGATTATTAATCAATCAGACCCTAACAGCACAAATGAGCAAGAGTCTGTTTAAATATAAATATATGTTTCACCAAGCTTGGAGGAAGTAGCAAAATAAAAAAATATATAAATAACATTTTTTTAGAAAAAATCGTTTTTTCACACTTTTATTTCATTAAATTTTGTATTTCCTTGAGAATATTCTGGAAATCTATGAGTCTTAATGAAATAAAATTGTATACTTCCTTTAAAATACTCTGTAAACCCATAAGTCAGAGTTTTATTTTCAATCGGGTAAACAAAGGAGCCAATTTCATATTAGGATTATGGACACTTTCTATACACATAACTTAGTTTCTGTACCCTCTTATATAATGCCTTTTTAGACATTAGAATACAAATGTAAAACCGTCGAGTATTCAACACTTTCCCCCTGAAAAATGTATTTTGTAGAAACCGCCGGACATTACATGATTATGTTGATTAAAAATGCCAAAATTGTTCAAATAATGCGTTAATCTTATGATTTATTAAAAAATTTTCAAATTTGATAATTTGTTATTGATTACCCAAAATGTAAGTCTGTAAGCTGGGTAAGTTTCATCCTCACAGTCGTGTCAAATGGCCAAAGAGGAACATATTCATTCTGAATTGTAAAGATTAAAAGAGTACCGTCATACTTCGCCAACCTATTGGGTTTTTTTTTGTGAAATCCGTCGTTAATCCAAGTCAAATTTTTGATCGCTTTCACATAGTTTTCTTCATGGAGGGAGGTACGCTAGATTAGACGAGGGGTCTGTTGATGCACCTATGCTGTTACTACCTGATTCAACTGATGAAGACTAAATAATGGACATTAAGGATTCATTAGATCGAGGAATTGATGAGTTTAAGAATTTATTTTATTTGATTATTAACCTTAAGAATCCAAATAATGCTTCCAAATAGCCAGGAGACTTTTCAAAAGAATATTCGGCTTATTCGAATTCTTGTGCATTATGAAATTGCTTGTTGAAAAGCTCTCAGCGGTAGTACCAGTTCTTCCTGAGTTTGGTAAGAATTTTCCTAGAATAATGTTGCCTGTTCCGCATCATAGTACGCTGCCGGCTTTTCTGTACTTTGCTTTACGCTCACCTGCTGTACTTTGCCTTCAAGGTGACGGAAACAACTTCTTAATCTTAACGTAGGTGTCTAAAATTTGCATAGTTTCAAACGCAACGCTGTCAAAGTTTCTTAGAACTGAAATGTAAATTCAGTAGAGTGCAAAAAAACGGTTAATATTACCCTAATTTTATATCAAATCATCGAAAAAACAATCAAAAAGCAAAAAAATTACAGACCGTGGCGTTTCCAAGTATGCAAACTTCGAACGCCTTATAACAAAATCTAAATACCATAAATCAACTCATCGCAGCTGGAAATTTCTCTTCTGTATTAAGTAATTGAAATGGCGAAAAACATTGGAAAGCCTATTGAAAGCCATTTATGCCTTGGTTTTCGCAAAAATGCCCTTACCACCTCCTTATCATCTCATAATTTTTCGCCTTTTCATTCTCTTTAGCAGTTTTTCCTTTTCTTTTTCCATTTTTGAAAACCAGGCGAAGATGTAGAACTTTTTGGGGGGCTAGATTTAGGAAATACGCTCGTTGTTCAAATAGTTCGCAGTCTGCTTCAGCAATCGTTGCCATCTAAGTTTCAAAATTTAAGCTTTTTCTTAAGTACATTTAACTCACGGCGTACCCTGCCTTTTTTTTGAATGTTACCAAGGTAAGCCCTCGCAGGAAGAGCCCGCAATATTGTCCGTTTTTTCTGAATGTTTCATCATATTTATTCCTCAGCATCTCAAGGAACGGATCCATCAACCACGCTCGCAGGGCCAGACCCTTTGATTTTCATCGGCGATAGTGACAAAGGGGTTTTGAATGCTGCTGATCTTTGTTTAATGTCGGTTTGATTCCGATTAAAATTTTGAATTCTTATTTCGTCCATAGTTACCAATTGAGCCAAAAATGTGTCTTTTCAGGCTAGACATTTCCAGAATGGCCATTGAAATCTCAACTCGTCTCTTCGTTCGCTCTTCACTGATGATTTAATCTTTGGGATGAGAAAGTTTTTTTAGTATTTACGTACATAAAGTAAAACGTCTTAGATAAGTATATAATCAACACAATTTAGGTTTCGCTGCGCTTGCTTCAGTCCAAAATAGCTTTTGCCTGCACACGATTGCCAAAAATCAGCCATTAGACTATAGACTTTTTGAAAACTTTTCTTTGCCTCCACATTTGTAATATCCGTCGTACTTACGATACAACTTACACTAAATGAATGGGGGAAAATCGAAAGTTTTCCAGTTCTACAGTTCCAATGTCGTTGAGCGCGAAACGCTCTCCTTATCACCCATCACAGTAGTCCCGCCTGCCTACCGTCTTATAATTTCCTTAAAAGTGCAGCCAGCCTTAACTTACAATCTCATCTGTCATTCCATCTTTCACCCTGTTTCAAACTTCTAAGGAGCGTATTCTGCTATACATTCTACATAAAAATCTAGACTCAAATATAGATACAAGTATTATTCCCTACATATTTTCTGAAACAAGCTAGTGACGGTGCGAAGCGATTCCAAAATGGTTTCGACGACTTACAACAGGATGCGATAACATTTTATTTCTTTTGCGATTCTTATGCTTGGTTCATTCGAAATTAAGCACACTATAAGGAACGAGAGAAAAGAGGAAATTGTATAACGCGGTACGCGGCAGGAGTTGCGAATGACAAAGCACAGGGAGGGTGATAAACTTCCTTCTTAGGTTGGGAGTTGTTTCTTACCGTATTTCTGATTTTCCGCTTTTTCTATTTGTACCAAACACAAACGGAACGAGCAAAGAGAAAATCAGGTCCATGTAGCAGAAATGGTGGCGAAAGCCTTTCATTCCGGAAAAGAAACGCCACACTAAGTGTAGCCGAGCGATGAAAATATTTGAACAGAATTATGTCATGTATATTGTTGTATTCGCGCCTTGGAAATATATTTACAGACAAAAAAGCTCCTGCTGAAAATATCAGTCGATGGTAGCCGGAATGTTGGCCTTTGTTCCTCATCCCAAAGCGTAGCCTTTACATTTGCCGATGTGAAAGCCAAGTCGAGATTTCCGCTCAATACTTGGATAAAGAAAGTAAAAATATATTTTTAAGCAAACGAAGTGGAGGATTCGACTCGATGGAAATTTTCAATCAGATGTTGAGAGACCTGAAAAGGCAGGGTAAGACGCAAGAAAGAAAACAAAGTAAAAACAGCAATGCCTTCTAAATCTTCCCTGCATCATACAAGGAGACAGACGCAGGTTGGGATAAAATGTAGAAATTGAGAATTTGTAGAATCATTGCCTCCATCATGATGAAATTTCACTTTTATACGATGATGACACTGACAATGATAATAATGGCGGCAATGAAAACGAGGGTGCCATATACATACGTGTACTTGCATTATCCTTTTCTTGCTGTGACAAGAGGATATTCATTTCTTTTACTTGTCTCTCACAGTTCTAAGCCATTAATTCAATTCGTATTTTTCGAGTTTGTACACAGAGAAACGTGTGTGGAAAATTATACACATTTTCATTTTTATTCAACTCGTTTGCATTTTACTCTTCGTCCTAGAAAAGTAGAACTGTTGGGTGGAGGTGGGGCGTGGTGTAGTCAAGATGAGTACATTAGTATTCTACAAAGCTTTCATGTTTTTCAACGTTGTTTCAATATGTACATAGTCCTCAAAAGGATTAGCGCAGTGACGCAAAGAACGGTGAATCAATGGTAGAATTTTAATCTTTATCCTTCTTCTTCCGTCGCATGTCTGTGAATGGTTTGTTTTAAACATTGCAAAGAAACAATTCTGCGTACACATTTAACTATACAAAGAAGTACTTTAAGCTGTTTTAATACTTATGACTATATGATAATGAATTTTTAATTTTTTTTTAACCTGAATTATCATCCATTTAAACAATTATTTACATCTGTCAAGAGAGAGTAAATGAAGCTGAGCTTACAAAAGATACCATAAAATCAAAATATTACCAGGCGGCACTCCGCTCTTTTATACCTGAAAAAGTATTGTTCACGCATGGTTGTCGATGGTCTGACATCTGTAAAAGAGACGATTGCGTATGAGTCCTTTGGGTAGGAAGTTTGGTAGCTTCAGTTTTAAAACATATTCATTTTGAAGCTTCTCGGCTTGCTTGAACAGTTTTCACGGAGTCACTCGCAAATTTTTTCATACATTTTAACTTTATAGATTGCTTTTTTTGTGGACTCAAAGATGAATTTATGGTTTCAATATCAGTCACGATATTTCGAGGTTTTTAAGGCAAGATCAATCACGATATTTCGAGGTTTTTAAGACAAGAACACTTGAAACCTCAAGATGTCCTTTTTTTAAGCTGCTTACTTATAATCAATCTGGAAAGCAGCAATTTTTTATTACTAATGTTGACTTGATCAGTCAACATGCCGCTGCATGACCACTAGGCCTTATTTTGAATCAACCGATGAAAGGCGAAAGCTTATAACATTCGAAGTTTATATTCTAGCACTGCAAGGCCTTTGCATTTCTCGCGAAACTCCTCCACTGTCTTGGTACACCTTAGACCTTAGGACGCCTTCGAATAAAGCACAAAACTATTTGTCAGACTATTTCGAACAGCACTTCTTTCTCGCTGGACGGGATTAAAATAATTCACATTTCTGCATTAGAAGGTGACCAGATAGGGATTGCTGTTGAAGTAACCCCGGCTTTCTTCATGGTTATATCAGTGATCAAATATATTTTTTAATATGAGAAGAATCACCCGTATATGATTCGAAATGCAGTCTAGATCTTCATATGAGTTTGCCAGCATTTCATCTAGTAAACTATCTTAAGGCAGTGTCACTTCGTGTTTTATGTTGCAAAAATCGAATTTGGTTTTTTGTTGTATAAATTGGTTTGCAAACCTGTGTAAGAAGTGCTCCTAAAACGATTTTCCGATATTCGAAGTCGTCGGAAATTTACAGCCGAATAATTATGAGTAAATTGTTTGTACTTGAAACCATATTTGAATGTTCAAACGCGATTTATTTAAAACGATTTTTTTCTAACTGGTTTCTACAAAATCTCAAAATGATCTGACTAGAAGCTTTGAAATTTCATTAGTGAAATAAGAACATAAACCGCCATCGATTAAACTAGGATAATGCTAAAATTCCGACCGGAATTTTTTATGACCCAATAACCAAAAAAAAAAAACTTATGAATTTTTATATTTGTATTCCAAAGCATGTCAATTATCCAGTTTTCAAGATTTTCGAATCATCCTAGTAGATTCGATAGCCCCCATTTTACAAACTGATATGCCATTTTGATTTTTGAATCCTGACAAGCCAATCTGCTGGAGTTGTGAAGACTATTTTCAAGCTTTTTATGGGTCGTTTTGCATTACTGTAACTCGTCTCGTAAAAATTTTAGTCGGTTAAAAATTTTGGATCATTTCAAATTTAAATTTTTTCACTTTACATAAAAAACAAAATCCGAGAATAGCCAATCACACGGGGTGACTGCGTTAAGCAGGTATTCCTCTTTTCTCAAAAAAGTAAAAAAAAAATGTAAACACTGCTTGGCGCTATTTCACTATGAAAAGATGTGGCAGCCATCCTTCACTTTGTCTGGACAAAACAGATAGTCTGTGGACTGTTTTTAATTCTAGTCAAGAGCAAGTCATGCTCTTGCATTCCACCCCCTCAACTTCTGATATGGTTCTATAAATTTAGATGAGATACAACAAATTCAGATATTATTTTGAAAGTTGTGGATTTAGTGTGCAATTTTACCTGTGCAGCGAACGTGTTTGACGACAGGAGTATTCCAAAACCTACTAATTATGGGGGAAACAGCCGCCAACACGTCAACGAAAAAATGGAGGTCAACGTGTGACTACCCTAACAGATGTCAAATTTGAGTTTGCTCTGGACAAAGAACTGACCAATGATTTCTTATTACATTTGGGTTGGAAAATACGATGTTTGGATCGACCTAATATCATAATTGTGACAACGCGGGGCATAAAAGAAAAGAACATATGCTCGTCGAGAACGCTGACACCGCTCTTCATGACCTTTAAAATATCCTTGTCGGGTTTCGGGTCTTCAAAAAATGTCTGTCCACTGTCTAAGCACAACCTATTGCTGCATAGCGAACAGCATCCAAGAAAAGACTCGTCTGAGGGTTTCGCTGATGAATCTAGGACTTGCGTCATCTGGGCTCGAAACGGTACTTCTCTGAGAGTTTCGAGCTGCAGATAAAGATAGATTTGGTGCCTTTAGTGTATACCTCACACGGAACAAACCTTAACCATCTTCTCAAGATAACCCAAACTGAGAGGATGTGTCTTGAGCACATAGGAGTATTTTCCTGTGGGGCAAAGGAACTACTTTTATGCTGAAGCGATTAAGCAGGACGTAGCTCAGCCGAAAACTAGAGGAAAACAATTTATGGAAATGGCAGACAGAATTGGACTAGTCTCACTACGATTGGTCCAATTCTGTCTTTCTATTCCAAGCAACATAATGTTGCTTGGACTGCGTTGGTACCATTTCCCACTTTGCGTTAGGTTCCTTTCGATCGAAAATACACGATTTAAGTATACTAGAGTACTAGTATACCTGGTGTATCCTTGCTATTGAGAATACAAGTGTACGCACTATATTCGAACGCTTTAATATTAGTGAGTTCATCTGGAACACAAAGGTGGACTCTGACGAGGATTGAAATGCACAATACCTTGATTTATTTACAACGTCGAAGGTAGGTAGCTGCTTTTCATGGAGAATTTGAGTTTCGTTCCTGGTATAGGTTTATTTTGTATAAAAATCAAAATATATGATAAAGAAGCTCACTTTCACCCAACAACAAAAGATAATTAGATTTATGTATAAGATATCTAATTATCACATAATTGGTACACTGTTTCTATGGAAGTTTTCCTTGAAATTTAACCTAGCATTAATTTGTTTCAGAATTTTCATTTAATTGTTTTTGTTGTCAGCAAAATCATGACTGTAAGTCCACATAAGTTTTTAATATTAACTTGATAATTTGTTAGCATTTGGTTGTATACTAAATTGTGCGTTTTGTTCTCTTTCAGGTATGTTTGTTGGATCTCGGCAATATAGTAAGCCATCAGCATTCAAACAAAATATTTTAATGACTTCTTCAGGTAGTATTTCAACACAGAAATTTTTTGTGTGATTTTGTGTGTTTCATTCTAAGGGAGGTTATTTTTAAGCATAATTGTAAGAATTTCGCAAGCAATATGGCAACGGTTAGTTCATTTACTGAAAGAATATGCCAGAGTTCATATTCAACTATATCCAGTAATTTTTTTATTTTAGAAAACATTGAAAAATGATTCAGTGAATCCACCATAAAAAAAATTAAATGGACATGAGAATCACGGCAATGGATGTCCATAACAGCTGGACCATCCGAAACAAAAAACAATAAAAATATTTTCTCTACTCACACTCAAGCGTCAACACTGGGTCCACAAAGTGCAAGGCTGTCAGTAAGAATGTCTAGAGCATCCTTTTGTTTTCGTTTTCGAAGGACTCGACCTTCTGTGCACTCCTTTGCAGCTATTTGGTCAGCTCCGTTAATACGAATGATATCTTCTTCGTGTGCCTATTCATTAGAGCTACGTTTATTGTACAAGCCATAACTTCGTCAATTTTGACTGGGATCAGCTTCAAATTTTGAGGGTAGGACTCTAGATATTGACTCTTGTAGGACTATACAATAGAATGAAAATACCCTCCCGCCTTTATTGGTTGTTTCGTTTCAGCATCAAAAAATCAAATTTTCATGAAAACTTAACAGCGAAATAATGAAAACTTGTTAAGCAATAAATATTTGATTTACTATCGTATATTCATACAACGGAGTACACAGTACCTGATATTACCTGATATTCATACAATATAGTACACAGATTTGATTTGCAACACGTGATCCCTTATTGTGTATTTCGCATTCTACAGTTTTTTTTTGCTCTATAGTACAATCTAATTCCATAAGCTCACACATCATTCATACGACATTCACCCCACAAATAAATCTTATTTCATTGGAAAAAACAATTAAAATCCTGTAAAAGTTCATAATGAAAATCTACCACGAACCAACCCAATCTCAGACACGCTCATTCATCAGGATAATCCCTACGAAAACACTGTAGTATTTTAATAGACGACACAAGGCCAAGCCGTGTGTTATTTTGTATATCCGTGCATATATCAGGTTTATGTTGTTGGCTGTCCTGTCGAAAATCAAATTTTACTAAATCTCTTCTATTCTCTGCGCCTCACAACACTCCTTCAGCCGTTATCAAATTTCATTCACCCGTTCCTTGTGTTCATGTATGTAAATCCTGTTTCACTCGTGTCCTGCTATTGACTTAGAAACAGCATTAATTATTCGACCATAACAATATTCAAATGCTTTATCGTTGAATTTGTTCATCCCGCTGTCGTTGTTGTCATCATTGGTATTTCGGTGGCAGGATGCCGATCCTTTGGTTGTTAGGAAGAAGCGTAGCATAAGTTTGTATGTGGGTCGGAAATGTACATACATGAATAAACAGTTACGAATATATACTATAAGTTTTCTGTGTCTATGATGTATGCGACTTGCTTAGAATAACCCTCATGAAACATGAAGCTTAGGATTGTTACCAATCAACAGATATTGTAGGCATGTTTAAAGGATTAATTCTGAGAGAGCGAATAAAAGGAATTGTTGTGATGAATGTCAGATAGTTGTTCGTTAAGTGTAAAAGGATCATGATTTTGGATTTCGGATTAATTGTCATTTGAGATATTCAATTTATTTTTTATTCTTCTCAAACAGGATTACATAGAAACTTGTTCGGGGCACATTTAATTCTTTTGTCTTGCATTCTCTCATTCAACGAAGACTCCCTTTTATATTTCCTTTTAACCTTTAATTTCTTATCAAAATAAATACCAAAATACTTGTGCGCTTAGGCTATGAGTTCAAGTGGTGATTTAACTTGCAATAACCTCCTCTTAACTCTACTGTTATTCGCAAATTCCTGCGATTACTACATGAAAGGAGGTGCATTATCTCGAGGCGATATTTAAGCGTAACATTAGACATTCAGTCTTTAGAATTGTACGCGTAATTATCTCTGAAATTATATTTCCCGTCCCAACTGTTCCCTTTATTTTACATCGATGGTCTCATCCTTTTCCTGACGTAATTACGAACCAGTCATTATTATCGTATTACTATAATATAAATCATGATCGGCACCCCAACGACCATGGAGGCATCAATTCTGATGTTAAATCATCATAGATGAATCCCTTCATATACATACGTCTACAAAGAATATGACATACTTGAAGTCCTGGGGGATTCTAGGTACTATATATGTGTTCATTGCTTGACTTAACAAAAAACCACCACCCTATCATGAAGGCAAATTGATTTATCCATTACATTCTCATCGGCATCGTTCGAGGCTCGTGCTGACGATAATACTTGCTACCAAAGCCCAAGTATTCAATCCACACTACCCTGTAATCCTCTAAATTCCAATTATATTCTCGAGTTACGCAAAATGACAGAGTGCGAAAATATGATGATGATGATGTAAATGGCAGTGGCTGTATGTTGGTGTTTGAATCTGCCAGTGCGACCCCCTACGTTAACAGTTGGCTATGTGAACGACATCCATAAAGGGCGGCCCGATTTCGTGGTGAATTTTGATCTTAATCCATTGATTGGTGAACATCTTGAGTTTTCTAGTGGTGATTTCGGTGGTTTTTGTTTAAACACAAACTATGATTATATAAATTTAGAGTAATATTGCCGGAAATTGCGTGGTTAAGTATGTTGGTAACATGTTATATCGAACGTTGTAAGGTCTATGGCTGAGATGTAGCGATGGTTTTCTTCCGCTACTGCAATTTATCCAGTACTAATCTACACAAATTTATGTTTGCATATGAAGACGATTGCATGCATATGTTTATATTCCTGTTTCTTTATGCTTTTACAATATATGTACTGAATACACGACAGCGAGATTATCACAATCACTCGAAGAAAAATCAACACAGTCAGCAAATTTGGCACTGCTATCTTGTAATATCATAGTCAGATTAGCAAAAAAGTGCACTCAAAACATACGAAGTCGCTGTGAAATTGGAACCATGGAGATCGATTAGATCTTGAAACAAAGAGTGAACCCGGCGGAAGAATGGAGCGATGGGCTTTCGATGCGGTGAGTAATCTTAGGTGGGAAGTGGAAATCCTTGATGAAAAGTAGATAACCTCAGGCAAAAGGACTTCAATAGCAATAAAAATCCATGAAAAACTTTTGAAAGAAGGAAAATTAAGTACTTTATAAAGATTAGTCTGTGCAATTTTGTTCAAGATCAATCTCGGCCACTTGCTTGGAAGAAGCCTCAAGCAAAAGACGCTGGTGGACTCCATTCAGACCATTGCAGACGTCTTCAAAAAGCTAATGTACCGGGAACGTGTACTTCAGATACGGAGATGAGACGTTTAACTTAGGAAAAAATCGCGTTGACATAGCGCATTGTCTCAGAACTAGCAGTGATAGTTCGGTGAGAGCAGACGGTATCGCACGTGATGAAAAGCAACGGACGCTCCCCCTATGACAAAAAACCTGCAGAACTTCTTCTGAAGGAGAAAGTACTCTTGGATGACTTCTTGATGCAAATAGAAGAATGGATCCTTTTACATTACCTTTACACCCTTGCATCTCTCCAATTGAAAAAGGTTTCCTTCAATTGGCTCTTATCTGGCCTTATCTAGCCAAAAGTCAAATCATGTCCCAATGTAGGTTATAATCAGTTTCAGGTTGGAGATCAGAATGACAGGAGTGGTTTTTGGAGGTTAGCCAAAGCATAAAAGGCTTCCGCTGCTGAAAGTACCGTCCTCAGGTCGCAAACAGCCTTCACTTTGCAAATTCAACAAATAAAATGATAAATAAAAATCATGTTATGATTAAATGAAAAAAATGGATTAAAACTATCTGTGCAACAGTTCGGGAAAGTTTTGGAAAAAATTTAATTTCGCTGCTTTGGAAACATGTACCCCTCCAAACAGTGCAGTTTTCATCCAATGATTGATAATAAATTATGAATAATTAATGAATGCTGATGAAAACAACCTAAAAGTAACCGCTCGTTTTAAATAATCTCATATCACTATTCCTTTGAAGATGAAAGGTTTCAGAATTAACTTGAAGAATAATGGCAGATCGTAACAAGTTACCACAGTTGATCCTTTAAGAAATATACTTAGTGCATCCTTTTTTTCTTATTTGATATATTTCTAAACGTATTGAACAATATATTATAATATAATATGAACAACGAATTTCGTTGTTAAATTTCACATAACATCTTGTTGAAAATACAAACTTTGTTTTCAATTAGTTGCATTAACCTCGGTAAATCATTTTTCATACAATTTTCTGTCTTTACAAAAGTTTCTTTTTGTGCGGGGGCGCATTGTCTCGCAAGTTATACAAATGATGACAAAATTTGCGTACATTTCAATCAAACTTTTTCAATTAAAATACTTTCGCTGTACACAATTCGCGACGTCCTCATAACAAGCGAAAATGCTATTTTTGAATGAAAATTTCACATGCACACATATATCCAGTGCTGACGCGCGGAAACCAATATGATTATTACCATCCTGCAGACCTTTCCTGGTATGTTTACCCTCAGTCTTATCACTGTGTGAAGAACATTAATTTTAATTTTCGCAGGATAGCAATCTGACTTGCGATTTCTCTTTCTTTCCCACCACATCGACCAGGTAAAATTCCACCGTCTGCAACTATTTTCTTTTCCTATTCGCATACTCTCAAATTCATTACTATGATAATAAGAAAATAACTTCATAATTGCCCTCTCCCTTGTCTCTTGATTGAATCACTTGAATGTTGGGAAAAACGAGGACCCTAACAAGTTTCCTTTGCTCAGTCTTGCAAGCTTCATGGCTGACTGTCTGACCCAGCTTAATATGATGTTGAACTTGCATTCATTTCGGTATACTTACCCGTTCGTCTTTATCTAGAATAATGCATGCCGAAAAAGGAGCAAACTTTTCGCGTCACAGCTGTACCGTCAACTATATTTCGCTAGGGACTTTTGCTATTCCATTCGTTGGGTATATTTTGACATAATCAAAGTGGTTACGATATTATATGGCCCTTTTGGAAACGTACAATTTGTGTGCAGTTCAACGTAACACACCCCATTTCGCTCGTACCGTTCAACCTCCAGGTTTTGTCCTCGTTGCACGCTCGCATAAAAGGTACCCGGGCTCGAGATGGAATTTCTTGGCAGGGGGTGCAAATGCTTTTCAAATTTAATAAAACTCTCACAAAAGATGCTATAAATCTCAGGAATTCTATGGAAATTTCACATAGAAAAATTAAGTGGTTCCAGAGTTAGGGGTGCAACCTCGTCATCATTTTATTTTAACGGCACGTACAAACAAAAAACGAATCCTGTTGAGTGTGCAATCAACCTTAGTGAAAAGCGTTCCAATGCGTTGTTCCAATGCGGTTGTTTTAAACTCATTCTTTCGTCGGATGCCAAATCGAAAAAGTCGGAACACTTCAGCTGTTCATGGATAAGGATTTGATTACATTCGATCGAACATGGGTTGACATTTATTGGCTGAATGAATTTTCTGATTTTCATTGTTAGAATTGGCTCCGATTTGAAACGTATGTCGGTACGAAACAATTTTTTCAAGACATCGCCTGACTTCTACTGTTAATTCCAAACAAACCCAAAAAATTCCTTTCCAAAGACTTTTCCCTTGCATTTTATTCCCTCTAGACACCTATTGGAAATTGCATTTTAAATTATTTTCCACTTGAATCCTCCCGAATTCGCATAAAACCCACAGACGATTCCAGCACTGTAGATGATAAATTGCATTCAAAATCACTTGACTGACTCGTAATAATTTGATAAAAAAATCTCGTGCTTTTGTTTAGTTGGTGAAATTCTTGATGAAGGATGCAAAGAGCGAGAGAGAGAGAGAGAGCAATGAAGGAAAATCAAAAAATTTCGTAGGAGTTTCTTTTGCGATAAAACAGTAACTGAAATAAATCAGAAAATTCTTATGGTATATTTGATCGGTTCTGCATTCATTTTTTTTTTGACCATTAAAATCAATTAGAGGAAAACTTCAATTGTCAAATCGAAGAAGAAAAACTCAGAAACGAAATGAGTGTTTTACGGTTTGTTTTGCGTCCTTGTTGACTTTTAATGAAATTGGATAAAAGTAATGGGAAAATATCTTCGACTGCCACTTCAAATTTTTTATGCCCACTGAAATGGAACCGAACCACTTGAAGCACTAATAACGATTCCTGAACTGAGCTCTTCCAAAATATGTAGTTGTATGCAAGCTTCCTGTGCTGGACTGGACAATAAGTCGATGATTGCACGAATTATATGACATGTCGGGCCATCCTGTGGAAACCAAAGGTACCCTGCATTACGGCGAGTCAATTTCGGAACCAGAATAAAAAAGTCGCAATGATTATTCTTGTCCCTCCAAGGCCGGTTTTCGGACTATTGGTACCCTATGACTACCTCCCAACTATTGAGCATTATGCAACTTTCGCTTGTAATTAAAATTTCTTCTGCTATGTAAAAAATATTGAATTCAATTGGTTTTCCTACAGGCTTTTCACATTTACCATTTTTGTGGCAAGTAGCAATATTGACTATTTGGAGAGTGGGGGTCATGTGCCAGAAAGATTAATAAAAGGATCGATACTCTTCGAAATTACCGAATCCCTTCCAAAATTAAGCAAAGTTTTGTTAAAATTCCCACTACCAGAGAAATTATCATTACATTTGGTGCACTAGAAGCGTATACATTGTATTTGAAGTAACAATGTGCTCTTGTCAATTTGACACTTGACATTTGGTACACTGTTTCGTTTTATACTTACACGAACGTTTGTTGGGACTTCCACAATATGTGATCTCAGAAATTTGCTTTTCTCGTAACAAGGCGAGTAGTAAACGCGGTTCGAATACGAAAAATGATGCCATCGCAGCGATTTTTCATCACCCAAAACTCGATTAAAATTAGTGGAAGTGCAATTCTAATATCTATAGGTTTGCAAAATTGTCTACTTTAACACAAGACGAATGACGATCCTAAGTTTTTCAGGTCAAAATATTTGAAGGATTGAAGGATGATTGAGCGGGGTTGGAAAAACAAAAGCTATTTCTATTACAGTGTCACTGTTCGTGAAACGTGATGTTTTCAATAAAATCGAGGAACCAATTGCCAGAGTATCGCGTTGCAGATCTAAGAAAAACCAAATAACAAAAAATTATGTTTCAAGAAATCACAAGTCAAGAGAATGTCACTTTCCTTTTCGGATTCTTAAGGTATTGCAGAAGGGGGAGTCAAATGAGATTTGCGTCACCAACCTAACCATCTAGTGAAGGGTCGAAATTTGGGGTTTTTGACCTTTTGTCCGGCGTCACAAAAAAAGAAAATTGCCATTTAAGGCACGATGAGACGGCATCTCATTGATCGACCTTTCCGAGCGATTTCCTTTTTTAACCTGAAATTCGCCTTTTAGAGTTCGCATTGTTTCGCTCCTTAAGACTTAAGATAATTCGGAAAATTTTCTCCCGAATGGAAAGCGCATAGAAAAAGTAGAAAATAGAAAAGCTTGTGGTTTTGATGCAATGAGATATAGAATTCCATACCTTCACGTAAGTTAAATTTGACTCATCCAAAATATCTGTCATTTGGAAATACCATTTGCTTTCTTGAAAAAAGAGAGGTGGGTCAAAGTAGCAATAGTCTGATTCGAATAAAGAACAGTTGTCTTTTTTTTATTTTAATCAGAAATCCAAAAAACATACATTATGAGTGTAGAGTTGGCAGTGAAACTGAGATTTCCCTGTGAATTACAAGGAGCCCATGAACACCCCGTCTTATTGTTAGGTGCAATAGAGGGCACTCGCATTCTCAATTCTATAGACAAAAGATCCTCTTAGGTAACCTAATAAAATACCTTATTTCGTTTCCACTCTGAAACGAAAAAAAAAACAATAAATCAGCAATGTGTTATGGGCCTCGTTACTTCCATATATCAATTTGATAAAACGAGTCAATCATGAGTACTTTTTTGGTTTGATAGAACCAAATAGGTAAGCTAATGTTTGTGGTAGAAAATACTAAACTCTTTCCAAATTTTTGGATACCTAGTGACAGTTGGTAGGTAAAAAACAGTTTGTGCAATCTCCAAGCCCCATCAAGAGGATTCAAAAAACAGGTTGTCAAATACAGTGGCTCAATAAAGAAGTCGGACACACACCCATTTACACTTGAAAAGGGAATAAACGACAGAAGGATGTATTTTAGAAAAAAAAAAAAAAATTTATTTTTTAAGCTCTATATTATCTTATTAAGCTCTATGTAAGTATCAACTTACGAAAAATAAGAACATTGAAAACATAACTTGATTTTGTGATTATTAAAAAAATAGAAAGTCGAAATGCAGCCAAAATTCACGTCAAAAAAGAACTCGGACAGCACTCTCCTTCTTCTTGAGTTCAAAAGGGGAATTCCCCGGATTTTGTGTAGTTGACAGCTCTTAGCATCTGAGTGAAACAAATTGAAACCGTAAATTTTATACGTGGGTGAAATTGTGTGAATTGTGAACCTTCACGGGGGTGAAATTGTGTAAAAGGCAACATGGTCAAACTTCTTTAGAAGTAAGAGAACTCATTTTGAAACATTATAAAGAAGTATTACCGGTCCGTACTATAGGACGTACTATAGAACTTACGAAAAATAAGAACATTGAAAACATAACTTGATTTTGTGATTATTAAAAAAATAGAAAGTCGAAATGCAGCCAAAATTCACGTCAAAAAAGAACTCGGACAGCACTCTCCTTCTTCTTGAGTTCAAAAGGGGAATTCCCCGGATTTTGTGTAGTTGACAGCTCTTAGCATCTGAGTGAAACAAATTGAAACCGTAAATTTTATACGTGGGTGAAATTGTGTGAATTGTGAACCTTCACGGGGGTGAAATTGTGTAAAAGGCAACATGGTCAAACTTCTTTAGAAGTAAGAGAACTCATTTTGAAACATTATAAAGAAGTATTACCGGTCCGTACTATAGGGAAAATCGTAAATAGATCACACTCCACTATTCACGATATAATTAAACGATTTAAATCATGCAGATCAGTGAAAAATAAACAAAAAAGTGGTAGACCTAGAGTGTTTTCGAAGTCAGATGAGCGATGGATTGTACAACAAATTTAGAGTAGAAGAGTAGCTGGAAGAGTAGCCCGTCGAAAACCATTCGTTAGGAAGTGCAATAGGAAAAAGAGACTCAGGTTTGCCAAAACATATAAAAATAAAGACCTATCATTTTGGGAAACTGTGGTATTCGCGGACGAAAGTAAATTTAACGTGTTTCGCTCAGATGGTCAATGCTATGTTTGGCGAAAAGCTAATCAAGAGATTTTCAAAGATTGCTCAAAGATTGCAATCTACGATCCACTGTGAAACATGGAGGTGACTCGATAATGGTGTGGGGCTGCATATCCGCTGCTGGTCCAGGTAAACTTTCTATAATCGATGGAATTATGGACCAAACAAAGTATTTGACCATTCTGAAAGAAAATTTAGTGGAAAGTGCTGAGAAATTCGGAATAAAAGATAACTTCCAATATTACCAGGATAACGACCCAAAGCACAAAGCACTCAATGTGCGTTTATGGCTGCTGTACAATTGTCCACATGTACTGGAAACACCTCCACAATCTCCTGACATTCATGTTATCGAGCATTTATGGGCTTATTTAAAACACCAATTTAAAAGCTATTCAATTAAAAATAAAGAGGACTTGAAAGTAGCTCTTCAGGCAGAATGGGCCAAAATCGACCTTTCCGTTTGCAAAACACTTGTCGAATCCATGCCTATAAGATTGGAAACCATAGTGAAAAATAAAGGATTGCCAACTAAATATTAAAAATAATAATAAAATTCAAAAATCTCACAAAGAATTAACTGTCCGAGTTCTTTATTGACATGAATTTTGGCTGCATTTCGACTATTTATTTTTTTAATAATCACAAAATCGAGTTATGTTTTCAATGTTCTTATTTTTCGTAAGTTAATAGTATAGAGCTTAAAAAATAAATTTTGTTTTTTTTTTCTACAATACATTCTTCTGTCGTTTATTCCCTTTTCAAGTGTAAATGGGTATGTGTCCGACTTTTTTATTGAGCCACTATATGTCAATTTGTCATTGAGTCGAATTTTCCTTCGAAAGGCGAACATTTACATATAGCCAGTTTAAAATCGCTGCTGAATCAATGTTCGGAATTACTCTACTGTAATACTTAAGAAATCACTGAAGTGGAATGCCTTGAATTTGTTTCGAGGCACTTTTGGCAAGCTGAAAAATTAAAAAAAAATTAAAAAAAAAAATTAAATCTTTATTAATACCAAAATATTTGTAATGAACAAATTGCAAAATTTTAATTTTATTTTGTAGGTTTAATCGGTCCTATGTTACCACGTTAGAAATAAAAAAAAATGTACACGGAGTAAACGAATTTTCATAGACTGGATGGTCCCCTTAGGACACAGAAAGTTTGGTTCCGCTTGAAACTGCCGTGAACGATATGGGCAGAGAATAAATACATAGTTGTAGAATATTATACGAATAATAATACCCACTAAATGCAGTTTTTATCAGATCGATTGTGATCAATGCTTTAATATAAAAGGTTGATATAAATGAATAAAGTGCACGAATCGGGCAAACTTCAATTTAATTTGGAAAATACTCTACACCTTCATTTGCTGTCATCCTCAACGACATTTCTACAGTATGGAAGCTCTCCTATATGTAGTTCCAAGTATATTACTTGAACCGTTAATGGAAATCATAATAATGATTCTATACTATAGTATATTATTATAAAGGACTACCTACGATATACCTTAGTGGCGTAGGCCGAAAGGGTGGATTGTTGATGAGAGAGAAATATGCATGTAGGGATAGAATAAATGAAACCCTTCGGAAGCAATGAATATTATGCGGTATAGCATGCCTGTGATTTATCATCATCATCACTATAGTCATCGTTCTCTGCGTTGAAATGAAAGAGTTTTTATTTCAATAATTCATACGTATTCACTAGTCAAAGGGTTTAATTCATATTGCAGGGAAAATAACCAGTATTGGTATCTGAATTTGCAGGCACATATATTCATATGAATTTAAATCGATAACTTTCGTATTACAATGCATACAAAAGAGGGTATGCCACGGATTTGCTAAAAATAAAAGTGTTAAGAAAATTTAATTTGTAGCTTGTTCTTGCAAAACTTCATAATAGGTTTTAATGTGTCATACAAAAAAATAGGAACAAGAAAATTGATTCTCTTCATATCCATCCTAAGTTTTCTCTACTCGCTCTCGTAAGTTCAGAAATCCTTTAGCTTTTGCATATGATAATTTCTATGACTTTCTATACCTTGTTATCTGCTTTTTGTATCTTAATTTATTCTCAGATAGTTGCGAGGATCCGATTCGGGACTTATAAGTGTGCTTGGGTTCTATATGGAGTCTCTTGATTGATCCTTTAGTTGTTTGAAAAATCTACCGATACTCACTATCTGATTTGTTCCCAGGTCGTGCTATTGTGTATCTGTAAAGTAAATCACTTTGTTTCCTTTCTGGACTTGTAATTAAAATGTTGGCTGGCCAGCAGAAGAGAAAATTGTCTACACGCTGAAAATGGTCTTCGAAAAATAAATGTAATCGAATTTCTAATAATAAATTGATACGAAAACTACCTGAAAACATGAAAAGATCCATATAGCGCCGATTGCTAGGTTTCAAGATTATACACAATTTACTTGTTAGAAAAGAAATAAAATGCTTAAATCTCTTAACCGGTTACAGCCTTTTGCATAATAAATCATTATAATATATCCTAGAGAAGCTAATCAATATTTTCTTTATCCTTGCAGTTATTTCCAATTGTTCATTCCCTCAACGATGGGAGGGTACGTGGTTTCTATCGGGATATCAACAATCAGTACATATTAGAGGTTCACAATTTAGTTATCGTGGTAAATGTGTTGCATCGGACGGTAATAAATATTTAATAGTCAACGAGTAAGTAGAATTTATTATATACTAGCATAAAAATTTCTATTTCTATTAATTTCGAATATGAATGTATTAAAAACGAATATAAATAATTAATACCGGGTATGATTGAAATAAAATTTCATTTGTATTATATGTGTGTACATTTAATATCATCTTACATAAACTTCTTTTTGTCTTTTCTTCTTTTTTTTTTATTTTATTTCATCAATAGACCATTATTGTGTTTTGACTGCATATTGTATGCCCTATCTGTTTATTTAATTCTTAACTCCGTAATTCTCCTTTATTTCGTTTAATCAATTTACCAATAAAACATTGTTAATACCAATGATACTCATGTATAATTAACGGAGAAAAGAAACAATAAATAAATTTATATTTATGTTGCGTGAACGAAACAATGCTATAAATTTCTGCTTTATTGTTTTTGCCAATCAAATATATTATATATAAGTATAAATAGTGTGCTCTGTATGTATGGGCTTGTGTGAGTGAGTGTATACGAAGAAATGCTAAAATAATGTAAATTGATCTTAATTTCTTTGGTAATTAAGTTTATTTGTTTTCTGTCCTTTTGGCTTTTCTGTTTATCATGTTTGTTATTAACATTTCATGATTTAGTTTTAATATTTCCACTGATTTTAACGTATCGAACAACAAAAAATTTTGTTTTCGAAAACCTAATTCGAGAAATTTTCAAATTTTCCGTTGAATTCAGGCTGTTTTATGAAATCAATGGTTTTACGACAATAACAACGCTTCAATTAAGTTACATATTGTATTTCCGTTATTTAATGAATGCGAGTAGACTAATTAATATCATAATATATTTCAATCGTATTTGAAAACTTTATTTTAATCCACTAAATGAGTTTATAACCCGTTTATATTATAATGTTTAGTTTTAAATGTTATATGTTTGTTAAAGCATTTAGAAAAATGAAGTGACATACCATTGAAGTATCAATGTTTCCTTAAGTTGAATTAAAAGTAAGAAATTTATTTTTCGAGATTCTGAATGTTTTACCAAGTACATGACAGCGAAAAAAGCTGAAAAAGTCTTTGAAATTCCACAATTCGTTGATTTTCAGTTTCGAAAATCCAAAATTCAACTGCCAAAAAACAAGAACGGTAAACCAACTGTTCATCCTTCATACTTCAACTAATTGCCAAACATCCTGGCAGTTGAACTTTGGATAGAATTCAAATCATTTTGACTTATCTTTCATTTTTTGACGATGCTTTACCAATTTTTATACCTTTCTTCTGCTATAACATCTAACATGATACTGTTGAACCTATACTTATCTTCATTTATTTAGAATATGATAGCGTAATGTTTTCTAAGAAAAAAAAATTGACTTATACTTACAAAATATTCAGTAAATATTTAAATTTCTTATTTTTCCTGTATTTTCTTTTCTTCCCTTCGTACATTTGATCACGATATGATATTCGTACGTACATCGAAACCATGGAAACATCATTGTAAAACAATTTAAAAAAAAAACGAAAATATTATTTACTAAAATCAAAACCAAAAATCAAAATCAACCACCAAAAACCAGTGAATGTCATCGATGTCTGGTGATCTACGAGAAACATAAAAATGTCCTGCAATTCAAAGAAAGTGAGTGCGAAGGTGACAATATGTACGGTGATCAATCGAATCCGAATGCGATGGCTATGCGTAGCGTAGTCAAGAGCGATCATAGGGGGGGAGCTCATCCCAATTTGAACGGGCATCCAAGACTAACGTCATCGGATCAATATATTATGCGATCCAATGATGATAGTAACGATTGTAGTAAGCATAAAACATATATAATATTTTATATATATTTACTTTCAGTTTTTATTTAAAAAAAATTAAACAAAAAAAATGTATGCAATTTTTTATTTTTTGCTTTCAATCTATTTCTGTGCAAATCTTTACTACTGACTTTATTTAATTTTTAACGAATTATTCTGACAGTGCTTTTACATTATTTTTAATGGTAATTTTTTTGTAAGAGGATTTTTTTTTGTATTTATTATGATAGTAAATTTTGATTTCTTTGCTAAAGATAATATTCAAAAAACGTAGAACTGTGCCGTAATACTTTCTGGGTTAGAATCGGGAATTGGTAGTATTTTAGGGTGAGATCTTTTCGGGATCTGCTTTGAAAGTTGTATCAAATCAATTTTTTTCATGTGCAATACTTTATACGGGTTAAATTTCAAGAGCACGTAAAATAGAAATTCTTTTTATACTATACAGTGAAGCTGGAACTTGCACCACAAGATTCTCATTTAGTCCACATCAATCGCACATTGTCGCCTCCTGAAGTATTTCAATAAATGTTTTTCTGGTGTTCGGAATCCTGAGCCTCATTTTCACAAAAATTTTCAGACTGACTTAACCCTGCTGTTATCCGTTCACCATCGTGCGTATGTGTTTGAATGTTTATTAAAATAATATCTAACAAACAAAGATATGTTTGTTTTGTGTTGATTATTATATTTATTTCATATTTTTCAATTAAATCCTTAGACCCATAATGATCTCGTCAAAATAATCTAATAACACCCTAATATTAATCGATTTGGCTTATATCGACCACAATAATAAATAATAGCAAAGAACAGGCCATGATTTCAGGATATATTTCCGCTTGGAAGGCGTTATTTTATGGTTTTATTTTTGAGGCCACAATACCAAGAATCCTGTGAATTAGACCTTAAGAACCTGAATGAGAAAAAAAACTTTTGCTTCCTTCACTTTAGAGATCTGTTAGGAAGTTTGGTTTTTCCACTCAAGTTTCCACTCGACACTCAATTCCTTAACCTCATTAGTATATTATTCCGAACTTCAATCATTATTATTCTTTTCATTAAGGAATACTTCAATTTTATTGAAAAAAGATTGCTGTACTTGTCATAAAACTTCAAGCTAGTATCATTTCTGGTCAAAGAGCTTGTGTAATCTTGGTTGAAGTTAGATGCATCATACAGCTGACACTTCATAGGCGCACGACATATACACTCAATCCTTTAGCCTGCGTGCTAAACAAAACTATTCTCAAATGCTGGTCCATGTGAATGCAATAACTCTCTAGTTTACACGTTTTAGGATACGGTTGAAAAGTATCGCAGGCCCTTTCTTCTGTTTCGTATTTACTCTGTGTACATATCTGAGGTTAGTTCTAAGAGTTTAAACACTGATATTCGGCCGTCTACTCTGCTCACTATATAAGTTTTGTCAAAGTCTCTCTATGTTTTTCTATACTTGTTCAGCCGCATTTAATTTGGAGATAAAAAGCGTCCTTAATACTTGGATAATTGTTGTTTTTCACTCCTTATTTCCCATTCCCAATCAAATTGAAATCATGTAACTAATATTAAAAACTAAAAACATGGTGAAGAGTTTTACCCAAATTCTAAAAAAGTTTACATACACAACCAGCTAAATTTATTTGCTATATTTTTGGGTTTATTAAAAATTGTCAAATTTTCCTTGAAATTTTTCAATAGGAAATTTCATAATCCTGTTTAACAATGCTTGTCATAATTGTTGCAAGCATTTTATGTTTGTGAAATCCACTACTGGAAGATATAATCGTAATGAATATTAGAACTGACCTATAAAGATGAATAAATTTTGATAGAAAAAAACACGTCCAATTTGAAATCCTGTCCAGATTCCTAACTTTTATCAAATCTATTAACTTTTATGAGGTTGAATTGATGTTACCTCACCCACAAAATCCATCAATTGTGCAGAAGAAAATGATTCTATCATTGATTTGATTGACTATCAATCTCGATCGCGAGGATTAATGTGCGCTGATTCCAGGATATATGAAATACCCTACAACCTCCAGTAGAATTAAACTCAAATAGGAATTTTTCCGAAATTTCACAGGATTTTAAATTTGTAAAAATAACTCAAAATTTTTTCCGTAGGCAGCAAATTCCAAATACCTTTTTCATACTTTTCAATATACTTAAATTGTTAATATTGAATTTTCTTCCCTTAAGTATAATTAAAAACTTTCATTTCCCGGACTGAAACTAATCACCTAGAGGTGCGTTATCTTGCCAGACCGTTTCCCATAGTGAAATTTCATGAGTTTCGATTGGAGAGGATGAAATTTATCTGTCAAGTATGCGTTTTGTCTACTAAAATGATTGGGAAGCTTAGTATCCACTTCAACCAATGTCTCGTTGAAATCAAAATTTGTGTCTTTTACTCTCTTTTATTCTATTTTGTAACACTGCATTGCATAGCATTGCATGTATATTACAAAAGATTCACTATGTTTTCGCTGAAGTTGCTCTCATTGCCGAAGTAACAATTGATCTCAGAAACTATTTATTTGGACGCTCTATATACTTCCTGAGCCTCTTCCTCTTTCCTAGTGGATTAAGGCCATCGGACTACGGTCTAGACATCTACTCTGTCAATCGAACCGCCTAATCTGAAATCGATTGAAATATTGCTTTGAGATAAGCAAATATATTTTATAATTTGTGGAGGTTCACAAGGGTCACAAGAATACGGTTTTTGTAATAAGGAAGACTAGACTATAAGAAAGACGTAGGAAGACTTTTTTGCCTTTGGTATCTCTAACCATTCAAGTATGTCTTAATTCCCTTTGGATAACTCAAGCATTACCGACTGATATATTTCGATTAAGGTATCCGGTAGTAGCTCTCCATGTTTTCCATTAGTTCATTGCGATGCATGTCACACCCCGTGCATAAAAAGAAACGAAAACGATAATATCAAGTAACTCGTAAAACTCTAAAAGAAGAAGAAAACAAAACAAGATCAGTGTGTGATAGAAAGTAGAAATCGTTTCTCAATTATTTCATTTATCAAATTTTGTCACACCAGGACTTTTGGAGGCTGATTATTTACTGAATCTGCGATCCCTATCATCTGATGTTCATTGTAGTCCTAGTGCCTGTAGTCTCGGTCCTTTTACCGTATCCCCAAATTATTAATTCCATGTAGCTGTTCGCTATCCTTGGTAATCGAGTCCGACCTTGTAGCCATATCTGTCAAAACCTTCCTATGGTCGTAGCCATTCTTTCATCTGCTGCATGTGAACAGCTCATTACAGTTTTACTATCGTGATTACTATTGGTTCGTCAAAAACTTCGTACTTCTCACTATTCACCATTGATCTCTTTTGTGTTTTGATCCTATTAATCGTCTAAGAACTTGTGTGTTGGATACATTTATTTGTTTAAAGTGTTTGTGTCAGGGTTCACGTTACACGACTGCAGCATAACAGAAGTCTTATGACCTCTTCTTGTGTATTTAGAGTTTTGTTCTCCTGTATATGCAGCTGACCTTAAGAATTGTTACCACTGAAAAAACCGTCTCAATTTTTTTCTATTTATTTCAGTTGTTTCATAGCCATATTGTACAAGTTTTACTCAAGGTGTATGAAATCGTTCACGTTTTGTGCCCTTCGACGGTTCAACATAGTATTAAGCTGATTTGTTGTCCTTTTCCTTGTTTCAATAATGCCATTTTGTTTTAGCCATGTTAATTTTGATACTCGCCTGCTTCTCTTGTTGATGCATGGTCAACTGAATTTCTTCATCAAATGTAGAGGACCGTGCAAGGATGTTGATAAAATCTATTATTTGGTACTTCTCCATCGAACAGCATATATCCTGCTAAATGGGGAATTTTTCTTATCACATATCCTAGAGCTACGTCAAACAGCAGTGGAGATTGATGCTTCAATTCCACCGTCGTGTCAAAAACATCAGACAGTTGGTTTTCATACGGATGTGGGATTTTGTCGACGTCAATGTCATCGCGATTGCGCGTTTAATAGGCCGTATAGGAATGCCGTTCCACAAAGTTGCTGTCTCCATCGATCAAGATAAAATTGAAATCTTTTTATCAGCCGAATCGACACTTTATCTTTCTTTCATCTACTTAGGGATTTTATTCTTGTTGGTATTCTCAGTGAATTCGTTTCCCAGCAAAGCGTATAAGAGTTGGCCAATAAGTTTCACAATCCGTTTTTTGGCTTTCTTCGTTTAAACTGCTTTCTTTACTAGCCTTGGTCTGACGATCTGAAGCATGTAATTATCTATCGAAAGGATAACTACTTGCAGTTGGCTGCTCGTACATTAGAAAAGCGAACTCTAAACTAAATTTTCCAAAAATCTTTGCAAGGGTGCTTATTCCAGGTAAAATTTTGAAGATTTTTCTGCTACCTCTTATCTTATCGAAAATTCTTAAAAATAAGGAGGAACAACTCAAATAGACCTACTTTTTGGTTTTATTTTTAAACGTTTACCTTCACATGGCTTTTATGTATAATATATAAAAAGGCACAGTAAGGCGTCGTATACCAACACAAAAGCAACAAAAATAAATAGTTTTGAAATTATGCTAGCCAATTAGCTAATTTTTCTTAGATTTCACTTTCACATCAACGCGCAAATTTTTAAAATATTTGAGTTTTTCGCCAAAATAAAATTGGCACCGAATATTGACAATCACGTTTCGTACTTGTGTAGGATTTCTTTTTCAGTATATTTATTGGTTTCATTTAGTTTTGACAGTTACATTTTGCGATTATTATTTGGATATTAACTAATGTACTCCATTGAAATCCATCCCAACATTTTTTTTCTGTTGTATAAATTAAAAACGAAGCAAGCAAATCGTTTCTTTTTTTCAAAATTTAAATTAATTACAATGAAAAGTTTTTTGTGAAAAAGATTGAGATTCAAAAAAATTGTTCAATGTTTAATTTTCTAATTAAATTGATTTTTGTGTACGTTTTGTTTCATTTATAGTTTTTATTTTGAAAAATAATAAAATCTTGTAAATACTAACAAAAAAGTGCATATGAATTTGTCATAATAGATATAATATTCAATTTGATATTCTTAATTTTATTATGATTCCCCTGTTCATGAGTGTGTTCGATTTCTTCTTTTGTTTTACTCACTCTGATTGAGCCTTTACTTTGTTTTCTCAGTTTAATGTCTTCAATTGATGGTATGCAATCTTATAAATCTTTTGATTTCCATTTTGATGATTTTTTATTGAAATTTTTTCAAAAATTATCAAATCTTGCTTATTTAATCTTATGTGTATTTTTAGCTCATAAATACCTCTCACATGTAAATATGCCATAACCTATATATAAATATTATATATATACTTGTGTGTCTATTTTTTGGAAAATAATTATCAGAAGTGTATAAGAAAGAAAACAAGGAAGGAAATTTTAAAAGAAAATGTTTTCATTTTTATTTTTCTATATACTGCAGCAAGTTTTGCACGTTTTATTTATGCAGAAAAAAAAGTTATACATAATAAATATAAAATAATTTAACAATCAAAACTACTACCTACACAAAAGAAAAAAAACAAATGCTAAAAAAATTCATTGAATTACAATTTAATTTCGTTTTCAATTCAGCCAATTCAGCTGCCAGAGGAATTTAATTTTTCGAATTAATCAATTTGATTTTCGTTTATTAAAAAAATCAAATACGTTTTCCACGTGTCGATTGTGTATAATTTGACCATTGAACATTTTCTTTTTGAACCCAGTTTCATTACTTTTCCATTTGTTTTTCATAATGTGTGTGTCCTTGTGTGTGCCGTCTAACCCAAACAACATTGAATTAGTATTGTATATCAAAAAATTACTAAAACAATTTTCATTTTCATTTTTTGTGAGTATTAATTGCAGTCATATACAAATAAAGTGACAGTAATCATTCGAAAACGATTTATTTTTTATTTCGAAATGAATACTAGAATTTATTTTCGGAAAGTATTTCACTTAATTTCGTTTGTTAATTTTCCCCCATGAAAAACATTTTGATGAAACATGTAAAAAGAATTTTTTTCAGTTCGGTTTTAATGTGTTTGTGTGTCGATTGTACAGAAAAGAAAAACGATACAATTTGTAAAGATAAATGGTACGGATTGATAAACTAGAGCGAAATGTTGTATCATTAACGTCCACTTTTGGCAAAATTTGAACATTCTTTTTTTTGTTCTTTGGTTCGGGCTGCTGGAAATTAGTGAAGTTAGTGTTTGATTTTTCATTTCCACGAACAAGAAAAATTGCCGTTGAGTTTGAATAAAAAGTTAAACATAGAACGAACAATTTCTTGGGGATGACAAAATTATTCTCATCAATCAACTAAAACTGAATTAAGCTAACGTTGAAGTTTGTTTTTAACATAAAATTTGCATTAAGCTGAAAATAAGAATTCCGCCATTGCTTATCCCTCTCGTCTCTAAATTTCTATAAGCAAAAACCCATTTGACAATTGTGCGTATCCGTGCGATTACCACCCTCATCAAAAAGTCACTTATTTCACTGTCTAAGATGATGTACCATGACTGCGATATTTCTTTCTGGATTTGTAGAAATTGAAAAGTTTTCTGTTAAAGTTTTAAGAAGAAAAGCAAGTGAATGGAGTAGGCGAGGGTGGAAAACTTAGGGACCATCAGATTTGAATTAGTTTTGTTTATCTTTTTTGGAGATCGTTAATTCCTATTTTAAGTTCAAAAAGGTGGGAAAAATGAAGTTTTTTATTAAATACCAGAATAAATTGTACATAATTGATGGACACCGGGAGGATTCGAGGTTAAATGTTTCGTGAAGATAGGGACATATTGTATATAAATAGATTCCAAAGGAATGAAAGCTGTTTGCATATTTAAATTCAAATAATCAAAAGCAATTTTGAATCGTACAACCTGCAGATAATTTATATAGGGATTTGCATTTAGTTATCAGAGCAACTATTATGTTACCTAAATATAAATCGAATGATGAACTTTTTCGGCGAGATTGTCTAGGTCTGTTGCTCCTCTAGCTTCCACGGCACAACGCGCGCGCTCTTTTATTCTTCAGATAAACCTCGCCCTTATACTAAATAGCTGGATGCATCACAAAAAGGCGTACAATGTATGGCAATTCTCGATTCACCACCCATCGTTGATTCGCCTAGGTCACCGTTGACGTAGGATCTCGACATCCATGTTCAAAAAACATGGCTTCCGAAAATGTCCTCTCTCGTTTTCTAAAAGAGAACAAAGGACAAAGTTGATGATCGTAAGACAACTGTTTTCTTTTCCTTACAAATAATTGCTTGTATGATGTCGTTTTCTATCATTAAACACAAGTTTTTGTAACAATTTATATCGCAGTTTAATTTCAAAATACGAACAAACAGGTGGAAATCACTGAAATGCAATGTTGGGTTCATCTGCTAGTGTATTTCCTTTGCGATCTACTTGAAAATTGAGACATGCGAATTAGTACATTAAAGTTAATAACATTATAGTGAGTTTTATATCGGTCGGGTCATGCTGCATTTTCGATGAGGATAGATTTCGTCTACTAGTAGCCATAATCGAAAAATTGCCTATGGCCCTTAAATTCAAAATTCCTTAGTGAGAAATCCTCAAATCCGTATACAAATGAGTCTCTTAAGAAATCATTTGGATTAGTTTGAATATTTGCTGGCCAAGAATACAATTTGAAATATCTAGGACAAATAGAAATTGCACTAAATAATATTTCTTTTTACTGAGTATGAACTTATACTGAACAACAAACCAGCGGTTTAGGCACAGGAATTTAGGACACAAGATCCACATATCAGTGACATAAGGGTCACCCTACCTTTGGCCTTATACTGTACGAACTGTTGTTAGCATATGCACCCAATTTAGTTTATCAATAACCCGATAAGAAAGTAAACTCACCGCGCACTAAATATAGGAGATAAATTACACTGTGTATTCTATGCAATGCAAAAATTTAAAGAAAGAGTCAATAAAGAGGATCCCAAATCCAATCACCAATTCTTGATATTGATAGTTATTCTCAATGGCAAGAATTTCCCCACAAAATGTTTTAGATCTATCTAAAAAAGATCTAACGCATGCACCTTTCATTATTGCCGCAGAGGGACCTTATGCCGCTTTTTTTGTCCGCGTTTCGACGATAGAAATTCTATTCTATTTATTGGACTAGAGCCAACGGCGAGAAGTCCTTGCAAAGTTTATTTCGTTTCTTATTCTTTTTTTACTTTTTGGATGATTTGAAGTTAGTATATGACAGTTGTTTGGATCCTTATTAGAACAGCTAAAGTCTCGTGACTAAAAAAAAATTTGTGTCTCGCAATTAACACTACTAACTAACCTGATCCTTTGAATGTTTAAAGACGTAGCTATCTATAGCATTTACCCAAATAGCTTGCCATAGTAATCGGTAGAATTTCTTAACCTTATAGGAAACAAATGTCCTTTGGCTCATTTCGAAATTCTCAGTGAATTTGGCAATTCGGGCAAACTGGAAAAATATGTTATATGCTGGTAGTCTCAACAAATTTTCAGATAAATTTACCAGAAATAAAAATATTTAAATGAACTTCAGTACATATTGTATGGATGCATATGGTCGATACGAATTGTCGGTTGCTACACTGCTACCCCGCCTGCTATTTCAGTGGGATCTTCAGTGAATTTCGGGAAGGAAGGAACTATTTGTCTTGATATCATTCTAGAATCATATTATTTGAAGTTGAATAAAGATACAACACAACGTCCTAACAACTCATGTCCGGTGAAGTATGTCCTGAGAAAGTCCTATTAGTTCCAAGTGCAGCTTAAACGTTGCCCAAATTTTACCTGTTGAATTTATCCAACAAAATTCATTTAAACATGTACCATGCATATGGCAAGTAGTAATTTTCCAAAATATTCCTGTTTCTCAATTATCTCCATGAAAATATTGCAGCTGTCATTTTTTTATGCGAAACTATGTATCAAAAAATCTTTAGAAGGAGTGCTTCTCCTAATTGTTAGCGGTTTCCGATCATCTTACTTCATAGCCAAAATTAGATAATCTGTCGTATCCGAAAACTCGGATATTGAGTTTTCTATGTGACTTAATGCAATAATTTCCCGGGCAGAAATGAGACATGCGGACATCCTAGCCGTGAATAGCTATGAAAGACTTAAGAATTTGATACGTCTACGTAAGACGTAGACTTGTAAAGACGAATAAAAATATTTTTGAGTGCTCCAGGATGAAAAAATATCAACATTAAAAGATTGATCAAACGTTAAGCATTGACTGAAAATCGTAAAATTGGCGTATCTTGCGTTCAACAAACATGCCTGCAAAGAATGAATTAGCGATGGTCTTATTGATCTTTTCAAAAATAGCAACAAGAGAAAGATTTCCCAAAGATGTTTAATGATAGTTGTTGCGTCGTCGCAAATCTATTCGTGCGGATCTTTCTCCTTGACTCATCTGAATTTTGATTTCTCAGGCGTGTCAGTGCCGAATTACCAGATTTCTGAGAATTGGTATGATCTTTAAACTTCTGGCTCAACTGCCAGATACAATGCAGCAATCTTTTTTGTTTTTGAAAAATTTCATGAATTATTGAGTTTTATGTTTTGGTGGTATTGAATTTTTCAACGCCTGAATATGGAAAAGAAAGGTCCAATTCGAAGAAGATCGCACCACAGCTCATATGTTGTTTGCCTCCTTGTTTGTCCTTATAAAAACATGCACAATTCCCTGAACAAAGTCCTTGGTTTCCTTGTATCAATTACGCTTGCTTTATTCTATCGTATCTCATTCTTTCATTTTGAAGATTTGAAGAATTATGTGACCAAAAATTTCGGCTGATTACATAAGGATATCGCATATAAATGTGAATGTAATGGTAGTTGGCTTGCATAAATGCAACATCCGATATTGCCATATGTGTTGAAATATTTTATATCTTGGAATTGCACAACCTTCTTCATATACGAAGTGGATTTTCAGATTTCTGAAAAGGCAGTTATTGACGCCTGTTTGGTCTTTGATATAAAGTTCAATGGTGACTAGTTTATTCTCCATTAACTATTGATTAATTTCAATTTGGTATCGTTCCGAAAGCCTTTTCCAAATGCTTTCCAAGGGGCTTAGTATAAATTTTTAGTAGTTTAGTGAAGGCTTCAATTGGCTGTGAGTGAAATGAACTTGGAGTTCTTACAGAGTCCTAGCTTCTGTCTGCTTATTGCAACTGAACGGAATATTGATTTCTTCTTCGACTACTATTTCAACATTGCGAGGACCTTCCTATTTAAAGCTTGATTCAGTTTGAGTCCGGTTTGATGAAAAGTTAAATGTTAGCTGGCTGAAAATTCGAATGTCCATTCAAACTATTCTGCATACGTCTAATATGAATATATATATATATAAAAAACAAAACCTGTAAATAATTTTTGACCAAATTAAAATGACATTTTTCACCATGTTATTTATGTTTTGTTTGTAATATAAAATATAGTTTCAAACATATCGATTTCATTGATCAAACTCTATTTGTAATATATGGTGAAATTGAAGAGCGAAGAACATGTTAATCGATATGTCCTACTCACAACACTACACCCGCTGTAAAATTTGCTTCAAACAAACAAGAAAAAAATTTGTTTTTTTAATTAACATATAAATAAATTGAAAGGCTTGCCTTTTATATCATGTATATTACGATAATTACAAGAAAATTCAACTAGTGCTCGTCTTTTTATTTATTTGATTCTATTGAAATTTATAAAAAAAATAAATGAAAAAATAGTTGTTTTTGTTTTCAATTCAATAAACAAAAATAATGAAAATCCTAAAATTTGAGAACTACGCATTCCATCGTAGTATTTGAGGTATTTTTGGAAAATTAAAGATTGAATTAATTAAATTACAAATAATTTGAAAGGCGCATCAGCTTTGTAAAGTATTTTCAAATCAATTTTGAATAGATCTACGAAGTTTATCTTTGAACTGACGGAAAAGTAAAAAATCTAATATATTATATCACTAATAAATCTAATTCAAAATATGTACATAATCTAAAATATACTCTCTAAAAAAGTTATAAAAAAAAACAACAAAACATCAAATAAATTTCTATCGTACGTTTGCAAATATGATACGATTCGCGAGGAAAGTACTCTTTCGAATACTACTCAAATTTTCTTTTGATCAAATTGTTTTTTGCTATTCAGGCTGAAAACTGAAAATTCAAGTAAATTTATTAAATCCAAGTCAAATATAAATATTCCATGACATTTCTTGATTAAAAATAAATTGTTTGTCTTCTCTGTACATAGGGCAGCCCAAATTACCACGAATTTTCATTAAATAGACACTCAATTAATTCTAGAAATTTATTTAGTTTTTCATTCGAAACAAGAGTCAAATTCACCCAGTTGTCTTTATTTGTTATTTGTTGATCGAAAGAAAAAAAAAACAGTACTTCGTTAATTTTCTGTGTAATGACGTGAACATTTTGGAATAGATTACATTGTTTCATCGTGTTGTAGAATATGTCAAGGGATTTTTTCCTGAAAACAAACTTTAAAAATAATTCTTGTTTCATAACTTGATCGAATTAAAGGTACATAGAGAGTTTTTAATCGCAGTACATAAGTCAAGTTTTAGTGGAGAGAGTGATAATGGTAAAAAGGCCATCTGCAGGTTAGAGCTCGAAAATATGGTTAAATGTTCACGTAAGGAACTGTGCAACCGATTTAGTAGGGTCTGATTTGATTTCGATTCATGAAACTCTAATTCAGGTAGGTGTGTTGAAAACCTAACATTAAAAACTAACTTACGCCCAGAAAATTTTCTCGCGAGTTTTCTTATTTCATTTGCGTATTTTTTCGATTGTTAAAATATTGGAAATTTCTGACAACCAGCAAGCACTACCTAAGTGATTTCATGACCGTGAAATGATCTAATCTATTTAGTTTGGTACTCTCTAATCCGATGGTTTCCAATTAATATTGCTTCAGACATAATTGAGTCACTTATTCACTGTTCACGGACCCTGCATGCGGTTTCAACCTGGTCCTTATGCCAATAAACATTTAACCTAATAGCTTGCTGCATCACTGCACCGCGCAACGTTCGCTATCGTAGAGGACTATCAATAACAGCTATTTAAATGCATATCCCTTTCGTGTAATATTTCAAATAGCTGTCACTCAAAATGATTTATTCCCTTTGTGAACGTTGTGCGCTTAAATCAACGTCGTACGCTAGGATTGCGGCCAAAAGATTGCATGATGCCATTTATTAAACTAAAAAGTATTGAGGTTGAATTATAATTTTCGAATGGTTGCACATTCTCAAGTCGCATTAAAAGTGTACCCAGCTAGGAAAAGGTACGAACGTATATTGTCGAAAAGTAATACACTGCGGGTTTTCTTGATAATTTTATTCCCTGAAAATAACCAGAATCCACTATCAGTTAATACCATGCTGGTACAAGGTTAAACCAGTTCAAAAATAAATGGCCTCAGTGCTAGGTGAATAATTTGCACCTTTGTGTAATTATCTTTTGCCTGGCTTGCATTTTTCCAACGTTAATTAAGTATTGTACACCTGTATAATGTTCCACTCTCGTTTGCGGCGAGATCCAACCAAGCGTGGTTTCAGATAAAACCTAGGGACCATGTCTTTAAGAAAAAGCCCGCAACACGCAGATATGGTGTCAGATTACCCACCTTATATGTTGCATGTAGCTACAATAGCATGCATGTTTCCAAACGACTTGGATTGAATGCAGTCACACGTGAATCAAAGGGAATTGCAATTTGAATTTGCGGGGATGGTTTCTTATATTAATTGATTCTTTCGAATCTCAATTAAAATTCAATTGTGCTGAAGTTTAACCGCAACACTAGGTATTTGCTAGAAGGATGAATTTTTAATAGTTTTGCTTTGTGCAAATTGGAAGATGGCCATAAATAAGTTAAGATAGGACCAATGGAAATATAAGGAGTGGGAAAATGCTTAAAAAAGTAAACAATTAAAATTGTACAAAATAAAAAATCCACGGTGATGATATTATAAACTCGGTAAGTTTCCTGAAGTTGATAGAAATACTGGAAGCAGTTTCAAAAATATACATTCCACAGAGCATTGTTCTATGCAATTAGTCATAAGTCCTACTCAGTCAGTAGGAAAGTCAAGCTCGTTTCCTTCCAATGTCTTCGCATCTGTTTAAACAAATCAATTTTTGCGCCTTAATCAAATTGTTCATTTAATTGTAACTTTCAACTCGTACTTCAGGTTTTTTTTTCAAACGAATCAGCACAGTTCGTTCGTTTGATAATTAATCAGACATTTCAGTAGCTAGATATGTAGCTCATCTGCGTAGATAAAAAGGATGGGTAAATACACATTCTTTCTTAAGCTAATAAACAAATATGTATATTGTACGCTTCCCTGTCTCGTTTCTCATACACAAAGTTAATATTTCCCTATTATGTTCCTTTGTGCGTACAATCATTAGTTTTTATTAATGATATGCTACACTCTGACTACATTCTACCCGTTGTTGTTGGTTACATAAAGATTTCCATCTGATTGTAACTAGCTGACAGAATATTAAGATATTTCCCATGATTTATTGGAATTTCCCAGCTATGGAAACACATCTGTCGGGGGCTAAATAGGACAAATGCAAATCTAGAGAGTATATTTTGAGATGTGCTAAGTTAGCACAAAAACTATGGAAAAGTGCGCAGATTTTGTTACTGTTGCAGTTCTTCATTGACTTTAAGGATATGTATAAGCTAATTATTGCAAATCTAGTCTTATTAAAAAAAATAAAGAAGATTTATTTGATCAGGTTTTTTTTTGCCAAATTACTAAATGAAATTTCTTTTGATTGATTTCTCCTTCTTTGACTAACAAGCAGCGAATTACCCATCACAATGAAACGAAAACAGACAAATTTTTACCGTCTGATATAGGTTTTAACTATTTTATTAAGTTTTCATTGACAATTTCATAAAATCGACTGTTGAGCTGCAATGAAAATTTGATATGTTAAATAAGTTTACGCGAGACATACAGACACAAGTATATATATCTTGAAGAATTAATGCTTCTTTTTTGAAACGGTATATTCATACGTATTTAGATCATATATAACATGTTTAGATGGATAAAATTCCATGATATCCACCAATATCGAGTCATTGTCTTTTTTCGTTCAATTTACTTACTCTCCCTCTTTCCTCATGTTGCAGCGTTTTGATCCCACAATAAAACGACTCATTTCAGTTAACGAATCCTTTGTGTAAATGTATACATTTTCATGTCCGCTTTATGATTTCAAAGTATGATTTATCAACAAAACTTAATTTATTTTAGTATTGCCATCTTTCCTGGCTATTTTTAATCCTTTTAAATACGTTTTAATTCATTTCATTATTAAAAAAAAACAACATTCTAATGCGAAAACAAAATACAAAAGGATTTTTATCAAATATTAATGTTTGATTTGAAGGCTATGCATATACATCTTTAATGTATTTACCTACAAGCAAAATAATATTTATAGTTTATTTAATTGCATATATATATATTTGTATACAATAAAATTCAATTCGAACTGCAAATACAAAATGAAAATGTTGGGATGGGCTGCCCGGTGAATAATAAATAAATAAATATATTGTTTACATATCTTAAACACTTAAAAAAAATGAAAACAAAAGCAAATTTATTTCATATTTGTTTTGCTTAAATTGCTTAGATGAAATAGATTCGTATTCGTATTCTAATTTCATCTAACAAAATAAAAGAAACAGAAAAATCAAAAAAACAATAGCTGAAATGTATTTACTAATGATAATTTATTGTTGTTCCGTAGTTAGTTGCAAAATATGTTTGTTAGCGATTGCGTGTTTAGGTCATAAAATCAAAATGTTATTGTAGACAGTTGGTGCTTGTGATTGATTATTTTTAATTTCATTCGTTGAAAATTAATTTGAACGTAATTGTTGTAAGCTTCATTGTTCATTTGCGCCTGAAATAGTCCATAAAGAAATCTATTCTGCCTTAGTTAACTGTAGTAGTACAGGAATATTCTTTTTTTTTTAATTCAAAAAATTTCATTTGATAATATTTATTATGGTGAAAATGTCGTCACCAGATGTGATGAATTGTATATTTGTAATTAGTTTTAAAGTAATTTAAGTTTTTATTTCAAATTTATCATAATTTCTGTTCAAATTCAAGTTCATTTATAGTTTGCTTGCTTTCGAAAGATTCACTGAGTAAGTGAAAATCTTATTCCTTTCTGTAGGTTATTGTCGTATCTGTTTTGAGTATCTTTCTTGATGATACTTTTAATTTTAACAATTGATTAACAATTAAACTCGAAATCATCAAATTTTCTTACATCAAAAATATTACGAGTATTCTTAGAGATGCTCAATACTCGAAGTCATTTTCATTTCGGAGAGTATAAGCGTGTGTTGATTATATAAAGTATTACACTATATTATTCTGCGTGGAAGTATACCGCGCGGAATACGATCGAAATTGTTTTTAAAGTTTATCCGAACTGGAGAAACAGACAACCAAACTCCCTTTGAAATCGGGCATGGACATTATGACTGACAATTACTCTTCATCGGATTCAGTTCACTTTTGCTTATCAAGTTTGCGAAAACTATTAAATCCAAGCAAAAAATCTGTAATTTCACATATATGTTAATTTTCAATAGGATAAGGTAAGGAACTGATGCACTTAGATAATGAATTTCGGTGAGTTTTAGTTCATGCATATTCCTGTGTATTGAAATGTGCTTAATGGTCGCAAATGTTGCTATATTATTACCAACTGATATACAACTAATGCGAATATATATATATATATAATAGAAAACCGCATTATTTAATTAATATTATTATTGTAAAAATTAAAAATAATATCCCATCAAGAAAGTTTGTGCTAGTTGACATGAACCACGACATGCCGTTTGATAACTTGCGTCTTAGCTTTCCTCAGTGACCAAAAATTTTTCTGTTACTGCAGCTAAAAATTTAATAATAATTAATAAGTTTTGATACGATCAACGATTTTGAATATCTTCCCGATATGATTTGATATTGAAGAAAAGTTCGAAACAAAATATACGAGATCTCTGGAGATAGATAAATACATACCAAGCTTGGCCATGGAAATAGGATCATTTTTATGTTTCGACATTTTCTTAATTCTTTCAACAGAGAAAATGTACCCACAGTTCAAAACATATTTTGAGTTTATAGTGATAAAGTTTCAATTTAATTAATTTGTCGTATCAACTTATCATCATTATCAACCAATTCATACCAAATGATGAACTAATTAGTCGTGTTTGCACCTTGGTTCTATGTCAAATCAGAATTTTTCAGGTATGCTCCAAAGAAATGACTGTATCATAGTTTTGATTTCGTCTAGGGCTCGTGAACCCTGTTGTATTTTCAATTTGAGATCAACCATCTCTCAAATTCTATTACTAAGATTCTTCTCAAAAGAGTCGCCCAATTCTGGCAGCACATTCTCCTTTATTTAAATTTGGAAACAAACACGGTTTTCGGCCCTATGAAACGATAGTCTTTACTGCATGCAAATAAACAAGACGGACAATTCAGCGATTTTTAGATCTTTCCAGAACATAATAAGGCAGGTTTGCGTTTATAGTACCATGAACAAAATTAACAACGCTATACATACAACTGGTGGATATTTCACAACTTTATCGACAGAATCTATTCTCAAAAGTTTTTAAGGCCTTCTCACAAACTGCGCCCCTTTCGTTTACAGCCTGCGACTATGACACATTTCTAAACGTTGCCAACAAAAATAAGAAATTAGTAGTGTGAGCAAAGATGAATTTCACATATTGAGTGCGAAAAAAATTACATATTCACTTCTATTATTTGTATATTATCGTTTTCCAGACTGCAATGTCTTTTCTTTCGTTCTAGAAGAAATTTTTTTTTCTTGCGTTGTAATGTCCCCCCCCCCCCTTTTTTTTGGTTTAAATCTATCGTTTTCAAAATTGAATTGCATCTGTTCAAATAATTTTTTTAAAAATCCACTGGCATGCCTTACATGTTCGGCGCAGCTCATGAGTTTTTTACGAGGTCCCCGAAATATTTCTTGCCGTTTCTGGCCATGTTGGTCACTGTTTGGTGAAAAAATCCTTCGTCCCTCGCCAGTTCTTATGAGATGTAATCGCGATCGATTACATTTAGACCTTTTGGGATACGTTTTCGTTCGAAATGTTCTTGTACTTGCTAATTTCTGTTTCCCTATGATTCCATTAGTTTGTCTTAAAAAATGCACCTAAACTCACATCTAAACTAACCCTTTTAGAGCGGCTATTTTCCTTTCAAAAAGTACGTTTTCTTGCTTAATTTCCACCATTTCCGTAAAATTGACTCAAAAACAACCACCAAATTTAATGTTGGTTTTTGATGACTACCTAACTTATCTTCAATTTCTTTAGAAGGCAATAAACAAATGGTGCACCAGTTCAAAAAACCTTTTACGCAGAATGCTGAGCTAATGATAGCACTGAAACATACCCAGAATTTGATTTCGTCCTTGCGCGGAACTAGCAAACACGCTTTCCTGCTTAAAATTACGAATTGATTTATTAATTGATTTATTATCAACCATCAACAATTTACGCTGTAAAGTACAGTCGTTTCATCCGATGTTCAGTGTTTGGCTGTATATGCTGTAAATGCTTATTTCGTCAAAAGTCATTGAATGCCATAAAGTAATGTTACGAAGTTCTCTTGAGATTGAATTTCGGCTTCATTAAAAGCACACGTGGTTGCTCTTTCTCTAAATTGAAAGATCGCAATGTCCTCGATTCCTCTGATTTTCATACGGTGACAAGCTAACAAAAGTAAATTTTGTAAATCGCAACCCCTATAGCCCTTACTATCGGACGGTTTGAGCGCTTTTAATCAAAAAAAGATGTTCGACTTGAATTCATTGACCCAATAGCTGATGATAGTAATCGAACATGCATCGTCCCTATAAATGTCAAACAGCTTCAGTATGATTTTTTATTTGCAAACACACACGAATTTTAGATTACTCCTGCGTATTACTCTTTTAAATATCAGTCAAAAGATACATCTGTCAGAAATTTTGACAGTTACCAATTAAAAAGTGTCGTTCGACTAATTACTGAATTATGCAAATTTTCCCGGTTATTCATTATTTTACTATTTGTAGTCATCGATTTTTCGTCCTTTTCTAGTTCGGTATTTTTCTTTTGACAATGTGAACTCTGTGTTAATTTGTTTTTTTGACAAATCAGGCTTACAGACTTGTTTTTGGCAAATCAGCGTTCTAGTCATATCTGTACCATAAATCGACCGTTATTACCGATGAGTTCTGGAAGTCTTTTCACATTTGTCACTTTTCGGTTTTATAGCACATTCGGCTTTGACAAGTATTGATTTTACATACATTTCTAGTTTTCTACATCATCTAATAACAACTACGTTCGATGTTCCTTAAAGCTGGATTGAATTACTAGATTATTTGACGTACGTAACTCAACGATTTACGTAAATTGATACCTAAATTCACTTGAGCAAGCTGATGATTTAGTAGAAGATAAGCTTTATCAAATGTTTTCGAAATACAGATCGTAAAGCAGATGACTTTAGGAACTAATTTCCACAACGTTGTTATAAAAATTTTTTTTCCAAGTCCCTCCTCTCCTCTTCCAAACAGCGTCCAGTTTTCAATACTTGGCAGATGCCATGTCGCAACACTGTAAGATTACCAATGTCCATGACATTTTGAATCCATAGGATTGGCTTTAGTGCTAACCAGGTTAAGTTTGTTCCCAAACTTTTCAAATATAAAATTATCCAAGTATACAATACTATTTTGGAAAATGGACTTTAAATGTATGTAAATCGAAAAAATACTCAACGCGAAAAATGACCTAGGATTTACCCTATGTTGCAACCTTGAAATTCGAAAAATACTTTGATTTTCACGCTTTTTTAATCAACGTAGTACACTTTCGGTAAAATGCAGTATGAAAATTAGTTTCTCCTACTTTTTAAATTTTGGTCGGTCTAAAATCCTTGCGAACGGAATTTAGCTAAACTGTTTGCCATGTTAGTATAACGGCAGAGTTATAAACTAATATTATTGAAAAGGATAAAGAGTGCGGTAGTAAAAAGTTTTTTTTTTAAACTTGAGATTGAGGATGCCACATGACTTCCCACATTATAACACAGTCTAGAAACTTTTAATTGGGTTGGCTGTTAAATGCCAAAATGACAAACTTTTTAGAATCAACATCCCAGTAGGAAACCCTTCGTTGAGAACATATCCTTAACAACTACATCAACATTTTTGGATAGAAAAAGGAATGTAAGCTTGTAATTTGATGGAAACAATATAAAATAATTTGTTTAAACTGAACAGGATCAGCTTGCATTGATTGAGGTACAGGTCAATTACTGAAGCGCAGATACAATTCATCTACTGCATCGTATACGGGAATCCTGCACCTTGGATCACTGGAAATTATCTAGTTAGCTGATTTGTTTAGCATATCTTATGCCGAATATTATAAAAAATCACCTGTTCCACCGTGCTCTTCTTACAAGATTAACCATGATTGGCTGAAAAAATTTTTTAGTGTACGTGGTTACGTGGAGCTAGTGTGATAAACCATTCTTGCTCCCTTCCAGTTTGTGAGCGCTGAACACTCAACACTATGTTACACTAGACTAGAAAAAACTAGGTTGTTAGCCTGTTTAGCCGTTCATAATGGATCTGAGGCTTAGATATTTGTTTCGATTTTTCTCATGTAGGATTTTGAGGATTTCAATGGTTCTGTTTCAGAACCTCAGGAATCGATTCCTTAATATATTTCTCAAATGTGTCAAAACGGAAGTGTTTGTGTAGTGTCCTTGTGTTTCCTTGTTAAGAGCATATCATGAAATTCGGCAAATCCAGCGGAAAGCCCTTCTTTCCCAGGAAATGGAGCGCTTTTTTAAAATCTTTGAAAACTGTCAAATATTTAAAAAAATGTGAAAACGAAATTTTTGACGTTTAACTCAATATGTGAAAGATTATCATAACAATTTCAATTCGTCGACTAGCTCTTTCAAGGAGTAACACATCATCACTCATCACTCAATCACACACATTTCCCATCCTCTTCCAAAAAGAATTTCATACTAGTAGTGAATGTACCAATATTTTAAATCAAGCGATTTTGATTAAAATAAAACTTTAGAATAAAATGAATAATTTTATATAATTTCAAAATGTGTCTGCAGGATGGACATTGTAGCGGACCCAGAACTTTTTCCAGCATAAATTAATTGGATTTCATTTTTATAAATATTAAGCACCCTTATTTAAGAGTAAATAATTTTTATTGTAGTGTATCTTGATAAATAGCAATATTTTATTTATTTTTATTTATATGACGAGAAACGTCTGGATTGGTTAATCAATAGGTGAATCTTCGTTCAGCCTGTGCAACCTCAGCCGCTATGTTTGGACATATATGTATAAAGTTTCTGCAAATATTCTGAAGGCCACTAAACAATACTTTTCCATCAAATCCGTCAAATCCTTTGGTGATAAAAAAAAGTGTTGATTTCGAAAGAAACAACTGGCTGCCCGGCTGCCCGGAGTTACAGAAAATCGTCAATCTTGAAGGTGGCAAACGAAACACTGGCTGTCTGGAGCTCATTATACTGAAGTAAAATGTTTATTGTTTCCGATTGTTTCCTGAATTTGGTGATGTCGGGCGTACTTATTGTAAATTTTCTATCGTCCGTTGACAAATTCTCCACGTCGAACTAGCTATGATCAATCAAAGATTTTTAGTGAAATGTGTTGTTCCAAAAAATTCGCTGAAAATGTAATAAGTCTGGCTTGCTATGGAGTTTTAGTGCAAGTACTCCTGGTGAATAAATCCCCTAGCCTTTTGTATAAAAAAAAAAACCACTTTGTCAAGTTTGTTGTGTAGGTGAGCGGGTGTAGGTTACCCGATGATTCCGACTGGATGTGGATGTCATAACCGGAAATCCTTTCTTCTAATTGGTTGAGTAGTTTCTGCATAACCTGGAGGTATGGTGTTATGGGCATTAATAATCAAACAGGTTTAAATTAATCTTCTGAATATAGTCCAGCTGATATCCTCCACTTTTCAATAATCTTCCTAATGATCACAAATCTATTTCCTCACATCAATCTGTTTTTGCTGCTAACGTGTAGATCTTTCGATGACATTGCGGACATCCAGGACATTCGAGATCTTCAATCGAACCTCGATCACCCTTGAAACGTTCTAATTAATCTGTGGAATTTATATACAGAGTCTGTAATATTGATTTTTTATAAATTATATGTAGTGATAAATAGATTAAACCAAATCAACATCACACTTAAAAAAAAAGGAAAATAAATGTCTAGAAAGTCATATCAAGGAGAATTATCGAATATTAGTAAAGATAATTTTGTTTATTCTGTAAAGTTACCGAATTGTGCACAAACAATATATTTTCCTTCCAAAATTCATTGCGCCAATCACACAACTGTGTTTCTTCTCAGTCGCATCTTGCGTGCTACCAAATTAAAAGTGGATTTTTCATTAATCCTTCATATAATCCTTAGCAATGTATATTCAATCTATCCACTCAAATCTAATTGTTTTAGCCACTTGCATTTTTTTTGCCTTTTTATGCTTAAAGCATTATTTGAGACCTTTGCGTAACAGAAATGTGAAACGCGAACGATTTTATTCGTTTTCATCGGATTTTTAATTAAAATCGCATCATTTCGCTCAACCAAATGCACGGAGACATGAGAAATACATATCCATATATGATTGCATTCATATGCATATGCGTATGTAAATATTCGTTGGGCATAAAAGAGTAATTGATATAAGTACTATCCATTGGAAAACAAATACGACGACACAGCCACATAGTGTAAATAGAGCGGCAATAATGTTGTATGCCAACAACGGAAGAAAGATGTCCACAAGCGTATTAACTAAAAATCAACCCTCTCGACCCCATCGAATGTTAATATTCGCATTTATTCTGATGCGTATGCACATGCCCCAGCCGATCAGCGAAAATAAGAGATGAAATGCTTAATTGAAATACAAATCCGTAATTAATGATAGTGTACTCTAATTATTATTGAAGATCGCATTAAATTGATATTGATTCGCATGATAGTCCAATCGCATACTAATCAGCCCTGTTACGCCCCTTCGGCTCGAGCTTAAGGTACAAATAAATAATAATTAATGGTCTCCTGCAAACTCGACGTTGCTGTTTCGTCCTAGTCGCACTTTTGCATGGGTTAAAAATGCCCAAGTGCTTTCCATTAATTTGACGTTTAAATTGGATTAGCTAATTATCTCAGTTCGCTCATTGTTTTTATCTACTTTCTAAATATTGAGGGTCTTCCCCGATTCTGCATTTCAATAAGCATTTGATCCAACCGCCCTTACATGAGCTTAACCCCGTTTTTGTTTGCTATGAAACTTATTAGGATAGGAAGCGCTATCCTACACTATTCAAATGTGTATTTTAAATATGGTCCTGATGAATGATATAATAGGGTGTGCGTAACACAATAGGGTTTTGTACAATGAATAGGACAGGCTGGGGTCGAGCGACTAATTTTCATTATGTGAGTGGCAAATCCTAAACATGCCAATATTTGGTATTTGTGAATTTTATGAAATTGAATGCGTTTCGTTACCAAAATTTTGTAGCTGTGGCGATTCGATGGTATGTTGTGAATTTCAATGCATCCTGTTGACATATCGAATAGTCGGCATAATTGAGTGGAATGAAGCTTGCAGACACATTCAATTCGATAGTAATCAATGTATGTAATAAAAGATTGGTCATGGTTTTCAAAAAAAGTTATTAAAAATTCTAGTGGTCTCGCAGTAACATGACGTGTGGTCAGTTGACTCGTTTTTCGATTAGTTAAAAGTGAACTCATTTTGATGTCACGTCGGTAATCAGATTTATGAGAAATGGTGGAATAAATTCCAGTAGATGAAATTATTATTCATTCCCGGTGGATACTTAAAACCACAAATTGATGTTTGTTCGAGAAAGCAAATGTTTTATGAACAAAACTAGATAGTATTTGTATTCATTTTGTAACTACTTTTCTCTTCCGTATTCACTTTTCGTTGCCGGTGATTACGAAACTTGTAAGATTTTTCTCTTTGAAGAATCCTTGAACACGGTTTAAAATATAGTATATCACGAGCAACCACAAATTTACCAACAACAACTTCCCATCGTTAGGTACCATGTCTCACGTTTGCCGGTCGTTTCTAGCACAACTTTCTTATCTACTAGATATGCTTGTTTGGATTGATTTCCAACTTCTTAATGAATACTCTATCTTAAATCAATATAACAAACTACCAAAGCATCCGTATTATTTTGGTTCTTGTTTGAACCAACATTTTCCTCTGGTGAACGATTAAATATTAATTGCAGACTCTATTAATTGTCTTTGAGAAAATTTATATTTTGATGCTAGCATAGTAAAGTTACACTATAACAAATTAATTGCTAATAATGGAAGGCATAGGAGCCGACCTCGTTCCTCAAGTGGAATGGACCTCAGTATATCCGTCATAACCAATCCAAATAACTTCGCAACATAAAACAAAGTGCTCCACTGGGTATGGTATCTTATTGGGAAAGGACAAATATGCTATCTGTAAAAAGCGTAAGTTTTCAGGAGCATTATCCAGGTATTGCTGGTGAGAAAAAAATGTTATCAAAAGAAAACATACTTCTTTACGGTTTCTCATATCCATCCCTTATTTATCTTTACGCAATTTACATGGTGTTCCTTAAAATTTATCAACTATCCATTCAGCCGCTTTTGAGTATCTTTTCATTGAAATTGTCATCGATTTTAAATCAATTTAGCTTGGACTTTGCAAAGTTGTATTCTCTTATCCCCAAATTCGATATAGACCTTGCTAATATCGTACGCAAATGCATGCTTTTGGTTGGAAAGACCTGCGTTGATTCTTGTCAAGTGCGCCCTTTTCTACAGTTAAAACCATATCTATTGTATTTAGAGAGATAGCAGTAGGATCTGCTTTGATTAGTTCCAGATGATTAAAATAGCTTGCATTGGTGACGGGTCTTGCATACTAATATGGCATATCAGTAAGGACTTCCTATTTTCGACCTGAGTTAAAGTGCGATATACTGAACAAACTATGACCGAGTCAAATGATAGTTATTTAGAAAAGAAAAAAAATTACTCACTTTCTTAATTGATCCTTCTGAAAGTCTGTCGTATGTTGATTCGTTGAATCATGAATCAAACAAAGATCTTTAGGAACTAATATATCAATAAAGCGAGTAAGGCTGCTGTAGATGGAGATATACTTAGTGGTTGGTAAAGAACTGAAAAGCTTTCAGGGCGAAATTAATGGCCCAAAGCTTTGTTTTAACTGAAAAAATCCAGTAGCATTTGGCTACATTTCTAGTCAACGGACACCGTTTCTCAGATGTTTCATTATCTAACTATAGTAAATCTGGATTCCTCTACGTAGTTTTGATGGAGGCTCCTACTAAGTATGTTTTACCTAAAAAAACTAAGTTGGCAAGCATATTCGATATGTTAGATAATTTACCCATCTACTAGGAAGTTTGAAACTTTCTTTCAATGTTAAACCCACCGACGCAACACATGTGTCATGACATCTTATAATCCTTAAAGTGTAGTTTTTGTCTTCTTCTCACTGATGAAGCAGTTACTGACAATTCTTGGAGCTAGTGGCTTTACTGGCTCGCTGCCAGCCATCAGCCGCGGCGCAAATATCGCATTAAGGTACTTCAACCTACCGGTCAAAATCTCATATCACATCTTATATCTTGTACTGTTCATCAGCCACCCTGATGGTTAGGTTAGGTAGTGTTTGTGCAGCGCGTGGGTCTTAAGTTGACGTAGCGGGCATCCATGACATTTTTCATTCTTTAACTGTCGCATAAGGGTACTTTAATCTACCGGTCAAAATCCCGTAACCATGATCCATCTTATATGTTGCAATCTTTACAACCACCCTAATTGTTAGGTGTTGTTGTACCATTATGTGGGGCTTGAGTTGACGTATAGGGCATCCAGTACATTTTTCATCTCTTACCAACCTTCGGCTAGCCTTGGAATCTTCACACGAGTTGTGATTCCTTGTGCTTTTGTACTCCTGTACTCCCAGCAACACCACAAAAAATCGCAAAACAAATGTGTCAATCACACAATTCCCTACGCACAGCGAAAAATTTCACAGGACATGCGAAAAGGTCTCATTTCACCAAAAAACCACACAGTGAATTAAAAACCTAAGATATTTGACATCAGGAAAAAATGTTCTGATTATTTTCCGGATTTATGGTTTCAACTTGGTCTTTGGTGTAATGAAAAAACCTATGCAGAGCTTTCGTGGATTCTTTAGTGCATAGCTTTGTTGATGTTGTAATTTAATGTTCCATCTATTGTCCTGTTCTCTTAAATTGTCAGACTAGGGTTTGTATTCAGTTTGTCCTAATATATTATTTGCATTGTTATGCAGGCAGACTTTCTTAGTCGTATCTAACCATTGTGGTATACTACAGAATATGTGTCCTTTTTTCGCGGCAACTCTACCCTAACGTTAGTTTCTAATTCCTTCAAAAAAAAAAACGTCAACAAAACATTCAATACATTTGTTGTCAGTGGATCTGAACAATCAGGAAACTTAAATCATCCAAATTGAGTTAAAGTTAGTTAAAGTTAAAAAATCTCTTTATTTTCATATAATATCATACAAATTACAAATTTCCACAAAAAAGAGAACAAAAATGGTTAAGCTATCTTACGTCTATTTAAACCTATTGCCACTTAGGGCACTCTGATCTAGACCAGTCACGTTTTCTGGGGATGACACTCTTTTTTAGATTAATTTGATTAGAATTAATAATTTGAAAAAAATGTAAAAAAAAACTTCAAACATCATCCAAATTGATTGAATAGAAACGTGTACAGTGGGCAATAAAAGACTCAAAACTTTAGATCAAACCACATACGAATAGATTAGAACTAGAACGTAGTTTTTACATATACCTATAGCCAAGACTTACATTCAAAGACAACTTTCTAGTATCAAATTTCAATGACATATTGAGGACTTGCGTTGTATCATTTGTATCATTTTCAACCAAAGTTACACCCAAAGGATTAATTGATGATGACAGCAAAAAATGATGTCAATGCTATAGACACAAACTTCACTTTACTACAGAATAACAATGTTTCCAACGAAATACAAGTTTTTTGTCGAATTTCTGACTATCTGTTTTATTTCTGGTAAAATTCTTTGAATGGAGACTTAAATACAAAAATATAGCTAAGGAGTATTGTGAATTTTGCTGATCTTTGTTATGTGCATCATTTGTGTCTTAGATGGTTCTCACATATCCTCCAAAGCAGAGAAGATTTCATGAGGATTGAAGAAAACTCCATTTGGTCATAAACCATAGCGATGTACGATGAATATGTGTCTTTTACCTTTATTGGATCCATAGCTCGGTTCTGGAAATATTTACACAGTGAAAGATTTCAGGTGCACTGGTGGCGTAGATTTGAAAGGACTTTAGTTTGAATACTGTATTAGCTCTGCAAAACTTAACGATAGTTACATTCAATACTATCTCTGCATTCTACTGATGAACTGGATTCAAAGATATCTTTGCAAGAACGAAGCCCTCTGGGAGATTTGGCACATGAAAAACTAGAAGCACAGCGAAAAAAAAAATTCACTAAATATCTCTCTCTGTACAAATTTCGCCCGGCTTCATGCTTTGCATTCAAATACACTATTTGTAAGCATCGCTGTCGTCATCCTGTTACGGTATAGTCTGACGAATATCTTTGTTGCATTCCCTATCATAAATTGAGGTAGTAAAATGCTACGGATGGTAAAATGCTCTTTTAGACCAATAGGAAGGATATTTAGTTTCCAATTAGGAATGGATAAATGTTTGTATTCCAATTCCTGCATTTCTCGTTTCCCTTTATTGTATGTGTATACGATATTCAAATGGTGACATAGTATCTTCGACAAGCATAGCACAAAACTATGCAAACATAAAAATGAAGCGAGGAGAAACGAGATATAGAAGTGGAAGCTATTCAACTTAGCAAGAAGAACACATTGTAGAAAATGGATGTTACTAGGGCTGCAGCAAGAAAATGGAATGACTAACATGGAGGCAGAGGAATGAATGAAAATTCCAAGGGAATTGTATTCTATTGAAAACATGTTGGAGTAGAAAAACTGGGTGATTATTTTACCCTGATATTACCCAGAACTCGTTGCGCTATCAATTGATATTGTGTGCGTTTTTGTCATAAAGACCCACATTTGATTGGTGAACTAGACGAAATGCAAAAATGATCCTTTCAAGGGAAGAGCTGATTTTATACGGTCGTGCTTTTAACATATAATGCATTTTATTGTGAGTTTTATGTGCACCTTTTCTGGATAATAAGTTTAACTAATGGGCAAAGTTGTACAAATTGGAAATTTCTTCATCTTTTCAAGTCTTACGACTTAGACTTAATAATATATCTCTTATTTCGACACGAATAGCAGAATCATTGGATTTTCCAGCTAAATGAAATCTTTACGAACAAGGCTGAGTAAAAAGCACTTTCACAAAGTAAATAAGTCGAAAAAAGTATTCTATTATTATACAGTCAAATCTTTCAAGAAGAATAGAATGTTTTCATCGCAACTACGATGTTCACAAAAATAATAATGGCCGTCATAATCAATGCATCAACATTTTGAGTTGAAATATAAAACGCTCTACCCCGCAACGGCTTCTGTAGGTTTCATCGAAATATTTAAATAAGTTTTCAGAAAAATGTTCAATGATGAGACCACGCATTTGCATACTATCCTTTCGAACCTTCAACTTAGAAAAGAAGACTTTTCGTTGTTGAAATGTATATGTGGCAACTTGTTAAAGTGTTTCTCATAACGTAAGTTCCAAACTGTAAAGAGTTTCTTCTTTGCGCCAATATGTAGACATCGAGCTGAACTATATGTCATCGTCAAGGTTCTACAGCAAAATTCGGGTGATGTTCTATTAGATGAGTTACTTTCACGAGATTGTTGCTTCACTATGTTTTACTAACCGAACACCAAAGATTTTCAATCGAATAATAGCTACCAACAGTAACCAACAATGTATGGATTGGCTTTATTAGTTGAGAAATGTTATTAGCGAATATACTGCCCGACCTTCTACTGCGATCCTTATTCGATCTTTGATTTAATAGCACCGTTCTGTCTTCTTTTGATCGCTTTAAAAATATATATGGGATCCCACGAATTGTAGACGCCTCAAGTTTAAGTACGAGCCCTATAAAACGTCTTGAAACTACCAAGCGACAATAATCGAATCACGGACCTTAGGATTCCTCAAGGGTCAAAGATGTCAAGGGTACCAAAGTAGGTGAAACTTGATTGGAATAAGGCAACAATTCCGCACTATTACGAATTTATGAATCTTGAAACTTGATATCCTGTCCATAACACAAATACAGGGAATCGAATTCGTACTTTTGCCAAATAAAGATACATGGCGCGACAGTCCATGTTTAAAATGTAAGCCTTATTTTAGACGTAAGTCTTAAGGAATATTACCTCCCGATTACCTTCCTGTGTGTTATTTTGCAGCAGCTGTCCAACTGAATCAAGGTGAATGCCAAATCTCGTTGTTTAAGAACACGTTTCCGGAGGGCACTTAATTAGTGATTTCCTAGATATCTAGTCTAGTTGTGACACTTTTGCTAATTCAACTGTCAAATCTACAATAATTGAATTGTTTACTACTAATCCAAGATATTTTTACGACTATAATTACATTATCTTTGAACGTATTAGTCCAACTGACGTTTCCTTGGAAACATTCATCAACTAATTTTGATAAACGAGAACATTCATAACAAACATCAGACATCTAATTAAAGAATCCGCTTGTTAAGTTCCAGCACGCTACCAGTGAGATCCTTGTCAGCGCAAACATTGTACTCTAACCAATACATTTATATTAACGTTAATGGATTAATACGAATAAAACTTATTCTCACGCTCCCCATTCTAGACGACAACACACATATCATACATCATATGTTTTGGTCGAACCATCTACGAAAGAATTTCTTCCGAAATATTTACTACTAAGGATAATCTGTGTATCAAGATGTTTCTTATGTCCCTTCCATGCAAAGAAATGTGGGAAGCAGATAACGAAACCTATACATATGCAATGTCAAATATCAGGAATTGCTCTTATGAAATAAGACGAAAACATTTCCTGATATTAAGCAGCAAATATTCCACATTTCATTGTAAATATCCTATTGTTTTCTTTTAAACTTTCCGTTCATACGCCGAAAGATCCTATTCCTTTCAGGCAGGACCCACATTCTTTCTATATACATCGAGTGCCTTGCATTTGGATTCGAAAATGTACAAGTTTAAGCATGGGTTCCGTGCATTAGTTTTGAAACAAAAACTTTTAATTAAAGCAAAGTACAAAATTTGTACGAGATATTAAGAGAAATATCTCGAGAGATTTTGATTTATGAATTTTATGAAGCAACTTTCTGAATTTGCTTACTGATACTCAAACTTAGTGGAAGATGATTCCATTTACTCCACTCTGCATGCTAGCCAGGATGATCTGCTGGCTGTGTTAGTTTGTGTATTACCTCCGGGGATGGTTGTTGATAAGTAGTCTAGTGTATTATTTGTACAAATTAGATATAAACAACGTACCACCCAAACAAGTATGTTTGAATTTTAAGGAAAATTATGTGAAATGTTCAATTGCCCGAGGGAGAAAGATATCGTTAGGGAAAAGGATAATGGTAGCGTGATCAATTTAATTTCGCTATGAAACCTAAAGTTTGTTGAATTGTTGGTTCGATTATGTTTGTGTATGGCTTTTATGTTACTGTTGTTAGAGATGATTATTTTTTGAAAAATGTTCAAAAGCTTAGAGATAAACTAGAAAAACTCTAAAACCAATAACAGCTTTCATCTAATGTACCAATAAAACCTTACATGACAAGTGAAAAATCTATGACCATATTTTTCAATTTCATTTTTTTATTTTTTTTTTTTATTTTTTCATGATCATAAAATGTGTCCAGCAGGAATTTAAAGCCAAATCAAAAACAAACAAGATGCATTTTATATGTCAATACTGTCGAATAAAATTTGCAATTGCGATTTTTATTCCTTAAACGCGGGCATCGTCTAAGTGACGTCCTATTCTGTATATTCATTCTTCAATTCACTTGGCTCAAAACATAGCGTAAGTATACACAGCGATAACACTCTCAGACAGAGATGGAAATAGAATGAATCGATTTATATTTGTGTTGCATTTTAATATAAAAGTTCTGAGAGGAGTAATCTTGTTTCTAGTGCAAAAATGAGAGGAATTTTACCAATCCAAATGAATTTCCACTTAGTTTGCTCGTATACCATAAACGGTTGTTTGATGCATTAGCGCAGTATGTCCTAACGCAATAGTTCAATTGCGGCCACCTCACGACAAACGTTGTCTTGTAAGCTCGTAGTTTTTCGCGTATTTCTACAAAAAAATTGCATCAGCAAAAATTGGACGAGTGGCGTAGGCAGAATATGTCTCCGATCGCATTTGTTATTTAAAAAGAACCTCACTCAGGTTGTGTAGGTCTCTGTAGTTCACCTCGATGCAAATGCAACGCTTTCAAATTTTTTTCTCTAAAAATTACTATTTATTTTCATTGGATGATTAAACTGAAATGAAAACCTAGTTTAGTGGCAAAATTTCAAATGCATGAATAAAATTTACTAAGATTTTAAGTCGAATTATTCAATAAACATTGAAAAAGGGCAAACATTAAAAATCGTTACGTTTACAGCGATGTACACTTCAGACATTTGGAATGAATGGAGTTTAGTTGCATCATCTTGTTCAAAGAATGTTCTGTTGAATCCGGAAAAAGGGGCAATTCAATGGGAAACATGAAATAAAATTTTCAATAGACAACGAAAAGCTCCAACAATTCAAATGAATACTGTCAATTTAATCATAAACAAAAATAATATCAAATCTTCAAGGCTCCTTCAATATGTTCTCAGAAAACTATTGTCTTTATAAAAAAAATATAAATATAAAATTTTCGATTAGATTTTGATAATTTGGTTAGTGATTTGCTTTCTTTAATTCTTAAAATCTTTAATTTTCAATTTTGGATATCAGGAAACATTTGAAGAAGAACAGTAGCCCATTAAACCAATCCAATTTTAATTTTTTAATTTGAGTCATGGAAACTAAGTAGATTAACATGCGGTCGTTTGAAAATTATTCATTTCTTAATAAAATTTGGGATTATATCTTGATTTCTATTCCAATTGACTGATGTAAATGGACATAATGATTCCTATTGATTTTTCATGCCTTTTCCTCATTAATTCTGCGTCGCCGCCCTGGCACTACAGCCGCCCGCGGCATATAATTCTTGTATATGAAGTCTCGTATATTCTCAGGACAAAATCGCAAATCAAAAAAGCGTCCATCGTCCAGGTTGGACTCCATTGGTCTCTGTCTCCAAAACTCACCTAACAATATTCTCTTATATATCAGCTATACATTTTCCAATTAGCTTGTGTAAATCAGACAGAGTGCATCCTAGAAGGCTGAGATATTCAATTTGCTCCCTACTGTGGGACGGCACAAGCGCTCAAAAGCGGCACAAAAATGGCATCCACAGCGACAATAACCAGTGCTTTTAAATTTGTTTTGATTCAAAAACTTTATGATATCTGGAATCTTAGTTTTATGTTCCCAGTTCACTCATACTTTGTTCTGAAGAGAATGAAATTTGCTTTTAGTACGGCTACTGATATCGTCTGATACCACCATCTTCTCATCAAATTTTGGATCTTGTATGGTTTGTAGGTCTTGGGTAGGTCACTCGTTCGGCTTGTCGGTTCCGGCGAAATCTTTTTTGCCGAATCCATCCAAAGTTTTTCCAACTACATTGCGTAGCTAAAGACCTTGTTATTCGAAAAATAGTTTATACTTAGCATCTGAGCATCTTTATCCCGAAACACGTATTTGTCAAAAACATATAAAAATAGCATTTTTTTTTGAAAACCTTTAAATAATGATAAAGTTAAAATTCAAACCGCTGAAAATTAGCAAATATCAATCAATTTTATACGCTCTCTGAAAGTTCTCTTAGCTGAACCACAGCGTAGTTACTATCCTAGCCTAACATTGCACACAAAATTTAAATCCGAAGTGATTCAACCAAAGTAAATAGAATTGTAGTTGCATTAGTGAACTATCTCTCATTTTTGCTTAAAACAATAATAACTCGTTCAAAGCTTTTGCGTAACAAAAACCAATACAGATATAAATCTTCTTGTGCTTTTTCTATCTATGTTTGAGAGTAGCCGTCCGAGAATGTTAGCGCTGTTTCCACTTGCGCTATAGCTGGTGAAGTCAAACAGTATAAGGTGAATCGAAACACCATCGTGAACTATTCAGACAAGACAAAGTGGAGTTTCAAGAAGACAAAGTGCGATTAGAGGTTGAAATTCTACACACTGTGGGAACGTACGTTTCGCAGTGCACCAAACTTATCGCTAAGATTATTGCCACTTTCCAACTGATACAGATTTTCTTCAGGACTCCCTTGTTTTATAGAAGGAAATAATTTATTGAATATTATTCAGTATGCTCAATAAGATTCATTCTATAAATTATTTTAATATTCGGGATAGAGATTTTCAGAGCTGCTAGTAAGCTGTTACTTAGATCGCTCACTAGAATCGACCACCTACGACGAGAAGGGTCACAGATGAACTCAAAATTCGAAGGCTAGTCAAACAGCGTGTAATAAAGTCCTACCTCGACAGGATGGCGAGAGCGAAAAAAGTGAAATATTTTGGCCTCTTTTCATGGAAATTCCAGCAAATCAGTTCACAAAGACGCATTCGGAGAATTCTATATATATTTGTTTTCTATACTTATATACATTTTGACGCCTCGAATTCCTGATAAAGCTTTTAAAAGAAATCAGCTTATTTGGCAGAATCAAAAGTCATGCAATATTTCGGTATAATTTCGTAAGTATGGAGACTGATACAGCCTTATTTTTTCATGGAACAGTCAACATAAGTACGAATTATTGTTGTGAATTGCGGCTGCAACATACACTGGCAGCTACAACAGAATGGGCTTCAATCCCTCATCAGTACGCTAAATTACAACGAAACCTAGCAACAACGCTTTCAGATAGATTTGATTTTAAAATTTTCGTTCGTTTTTTCACTGAAACTCATGCAAATACGATGTCGATTCAAATTAAATTTATTTTTACTAAATTTCCAATATTTAATCACTTACTTAAATCGCTACATCCATCAATAGTCCGGCCATGAAAACTTTAAATGAGATTTTTACCCTGCTTGTCCTACTTGAGTTTAAATCCAAAGCAGCGATTAGGGTCCTATCTAATGCGAAAACTGAAGAATATGTTTGTCGCCAATCAAAACCGTTTAGTGAAAGGCAACATTCATATATGCAAGTATGTTTGTTTTATTTTTCAATTGTGATATTGCACGTAACAGAGCCAAAACGCTTAAGGAAGCATCGAAAATCTATTTTTCCCTGTGGAAATTCGATGTCCTGTCATCATCAATCCTATTCCCACGCGATTTAGGTACTTGAATAAATGCGCATCTATTCCTTTCAATTACGATCAATTACTTCCTCGAAAATATCGAAATGAGCATCATCATATTACCTCCTGCCTGTCCTATCAATTGTTTTCCCAATTCCCTTTCGACCAATTGTTCGCTGGTCATACTTGGAAAATGATACGGCAATAATAAAATAAGTCAAGAGCTAGCAACCAACCATTACTTAAGAAATTCTTTGACACCATTAATGACCAAGCAAAGTTTTCCGTTCTTGAAAGCAAGAGAACGCGAGAAAAATGGAATTGAAAAATTATTAGGGATAAAGAATAGCCACGAAATGAATGACTCGGTCATTTAAATTGAACAGTGGAAGGATCCAATCGAGGACAAAAAGTTAGCAGCAAATCAACGCATATTAGGAAGAAGAAAGCGCGAAGAGTGACGATGAAACTTGCTTTTCATGCCTTTCAAGGACTTACAGAATGAGGAAAGTTATTATTGTCTTTGCAAAGATTTATTGGAAAAGTGGAAAGTATTTTTAGATAGTTTGAATTAGTTTCACTTGAATGCGTGGGAACGTATCGAAGTTGAAGACGCGTTGCTTGAACCAACGCGCTTATCTGTTAACTAGACTAAGGCTTCCTTGATTTGTTGTTTTCACATACTTTATTGTTTCTTAAATATTGCATAAGTTGTATTGAAAATGTTGATACGTAGCAAATTTCTAGAATCTTGAACTGCGTTTTGTTGCAGAAATACTCATAATTTGATAATCATTACGAAACTCAACAGATTAATATTTGTTTTTTGTTATTGTTCACTATATCAATAATTTCTACGTGAGCTTAAAATATTGTAGTTTCTTCAGTAAAATTTATGTAAAAGCACTGTCAGTATCGTAAGTTTTTTCCGTTTCCATTGTCAGTAGATGCTTCAAGAAAATTGTTCTGTTTCTTTTATTTTACAACTTAGTTACGTAATGTTACGCTTAAAGGGGAGACAACTAACATATTGTTTCTCTTTTCTACTCTCGTTGTGATTTTTCCTATTTAGGTTTCTGCAAAAGACGTGAAACGTTACAGAACTTATGTGATCAAATACCTGGTGATGCATTATTGTACAGTTTATTTCGAGAAAACGCGGAACCAGTGAAATGTCCGTTAAAAGGTAAGCAAACTGAATATCAAATATCAATTATCTATTAACGAGAATTCAAACTATGATGCATATCGAAACCAAAATGGTAACATTGCAATTCGATTTTCCAGGACCATTTTCATTTACATACAATCGAGGGCATGGCGAATGTAAATCGCCGGTATCAAACATTGAAAGTTGTACAGAGGAAAGTCGTTTGTTGTTGAGCTTTCAAGCGTGTCCAGATGTTCAAGGAACCGAGAGCACAGGTAAAAATAACATTGATATAGTAAAATGAAATCTGTACCACCCCAAACTTGCATGCATACTATTGTATATTTTGTAAAATTTTACATTTGATACAAGTGTGGAAATACAACATGGTATTCCATACGCGCTTATATCATATGAGCGTATGAAGATCGTACACATATGGCTGTAATGCTAGATAATTTCTTGAATAATGTAGTCTTCTTGTTTTGAAGGAGATAGATGTTATGTGTTGTTCTTTAAAATATTTGAGAAATTTTAACGATAAACATGAAGTACGTATTTCTTACATAGGTTTCTTACAATTATTTAGATACCTTAGAGAATATGTTTTGATAAAATAGAAGAAATATGCAGGTTTGTTACGGTTGGATGTTTATGGCATACAAAGATTTGTTTTCATTGTTTCTTCGAAAAAGATAAATGTTTTACATTTCGGAAGATACAAACACATGTTTGAAATGAAATGCGAATCGAGCAGTTAGGGTGAAGTTTGAAAATTTATTTTCAAACATAAATATTTGTGATTAAGTAAAAGGAACTATGCTGCAGGCAATATTTCTTGCAGTTATTTGCAACAAAGAGCATATTGTATTTTCTGCAAGAATTTCATTGGAAATTGTCATGATTCATGATAAAACATTCAAAGGGATATGCATCATGTCATATGTGGCTGACGAACTACTTGAAACTAGTTGACCTAGATTTACATCAAAAGTAATATTGATTGTGTAACTACAAATATCTTTCAACTACACATCCTTCGAAAACCCAAGAGATAACGCAGCGCATGTAGTATGAAAGTGGTTTGTTTCTACATAGCATCCATAATTTTCACGGGAAATATGATTAAGATTCCGTTCTTTTTATCACATTATTTCAGGATAATTGTCGATGGTAACAAATAAACGGTAGATTTTGTTGTTGAAGTTGCTGTTATATCCAGTACAAAGTTTCAAAATTAACCATTCGCGAACTATTTCACTAAGGATTTACCCTGATTAAAGGAACAAATTTACGATTATGTGTAGCGCCGCTCGTAAGAAAGAATTTGTGGCTGACATAGAGCCTGTACATCAATATGAATTTCGAAGCCGAAGTTTGCGAATTTCCGTATCAGAACAGCAAACGAAAAACAAAAACAAAATTAAAACGTTGGATTAACAAACGGGCTTTAAAGATGGCGCTTAAATCGGTTGGAAATTGATTTCCGAATATTATTCGCATGGATTATTTTGGAAAAGATCAAGCAAAACCCGGAGAGTATTACAGTAAATTACGTTGTAACTTAACAACATGAAAGAAAAACTTCATTCAAGACGGAACTAGGATGTCTCCCAAACCTAAATTGTCAAAAATTATGGAATCAAAGTTCAAATTAGTTAAAAGTCACCGTATTTATTTATTTGTTTATATTTTTGATCGCTTATGCTAGATTTAAAAGAAACCTTGAATTTTAAAATAAAAACAAAAACAGTTTGTAGGTAATAGTACATGCTGAACGGCACAGACCCATCCATAATTCAGGTTGAATGCGTAATTTCCAATTAGACAAAATTACACCAATAAATCCTCTAGCGTAACGAAACACCGTCAGAGTCCAGCCTGTGCTACATGGGCTGAAAAGTCCCGGGATTTTTCAATAGCTGATAGAAAATGAACATGACTCATTTCGAAAGGCACATCTTACACTAGTTTATGTATGACGTTTTATGACATTTCGTTTACTCGTTTACAAGTTACAGTCGTTTGAGTAACGCTACTTTTGCCTTCGTAAACAAGAATATCGCGTCTTGATTAAACATTATTTTTGATGGGAAAAAAATCTGAATAATCATTGCAATGGTTGCAAAAATGTTATCTCACATCTGTTCTTTCGAGAACAACAGTTTATCGGTGGTTTGGTGAATTTAAAATGTGTCGCTACAGCACCGAAGACGCACCTCGCCCAAAAGTGGCTAGGAACGAGATTACAAGGCATATGCATCGAATCGTCTTGAATGATTGAAAAGTGGTTGCGTGAGTTAGTTAGGTGAAGCCATGTAAATCTCAAAAGAACGGGCAGGATACATTTTACACGTTTTTTGGAGATGAAAAGGCTATCGGCACGATGAGTGCCGTGTTTGCTGGTCGTCGACCATTAAAACCAGAGCGCGTTGATGATTCAACAGCCGTTTAAGCGTTGTTCGAGCATAATAACCAAGTGGGCTTTTTTCAACTTTTTGTGACGATGGAGGAAATATGCGTCCATAACTTTATACCTGAGTTCAATAGGCAGTCTGTAAAGTGGCTGAAAGGCCACGAAAGCGGCGACCAAAGCGACCAAAAAGCCAACGCTCGGCCGGGAAAGTAATGGCCTCCGTTTTTTGGGATGTCCATGGCATAATCTTCATCGATTACCTGCAGAAGGGAAGGACAGTCACAGGAGTGAACTATGCTGCGTTATTGGATAAACTGAATGACAAAATAAAGAAAAAACGGCCTTATTAGCGAAGAAAAGTTCTGTGCCATCACGATAGCACACCGTCACATAGCTGCTTGAAAGCGATAACCAAATTGGACCAATTACGATTCGAATTGGTTGCTCATCCACTGTATTCTCAAGGCTTATCCTCCACCAGAGACTACTATCTGTTCCCAAACTCCAAGCGGTAGCTTCAAGAAAAAAGATTCAGATCGAATTAGGAAGTGATCGCGGAAACCGAAATGTATTTCGAAGGCTCAGACGTTTCGTACTACAGAAAGGGGCATCGAAATGTTGGAAGCTCGCGTTACCAAGTGTATCGAACCTCAAAGGCAACAATGTTGAGTAATAAATATAACTGCCCAAAAAACGCTGTTCGCATTAACATGAGCAAATTTTTTGCGTAACATGGTCTGGATTGCAACCAGCAATTAGAGAGTCAAAGAGAAAGAAAAAAATCCTCGACACGAATTTGGTTTTTGAATTTCACGTTGAAGTTAATAAAATTTCCAAACATTTCATTTTGAAATTATAATAAAATATGATATATTGGGTGTCTACCCGTGTAATAAATGGAGAAACCATTCGACAGCAGCTTCTTTCGAAGTAGCTCATAACATGCTTGTTGTTGACTGTGTTATTGCTAAAGGTTAGATTATTGTTCAGAAAGTTAGTTGTTGCGAAATTATCAGCCTCGGGAATTATAAAAAATAATTCAAAAAATCTCTATACAAATCTAAGTGCTTGCTAGATAAAGCAGTGGGTGATGTCCATAGAACAAATTTTCTCAAAATAAAAAGCCAAGTCTCTCATTTGGGGATCATCACCCTATTCTACATAAATCATATGCTAGATACTCCCCCCAACATTGGGCTGAAATTGAATTTCAATGAAATATGCATGCAATTTAAGGAAATCGAGGAAAAGAATCATGGAAAGTTCATGATTATTTTCGTCGATCTTTTTCCATGAAAATAATTCATTGAAAATGAATAAATGCTGCAGGCGACTCCGTGAAATGGGACCTGAGAATTTGAGGCGGTATTGAGACCATCTAATTTTGAGCTCAGGAACAGGGATGGTGGCCCATTCTTCGAGCAAATCAAACAAGAAAGTAGTCCTAAATATTAAAAAAATTTTGTCTCTTTGCGGAAAATGCTATTTTTTTAAGACGTTATCCTAAGTATTTTGTAACATAACATCCCACAAACACAAAGTAGTAAGCTCTTATCAACTAATTCTTTAATAAATTAGGTTAGCAAATACTTTCCCGAATCCCTTTTAAGACATATTTCGAAAAATCATTAATTTACTCGCTACGTATCTTCTTCTTCAGTGGAGGAACTAACATGCCTGGCAACGTGGAAAGATGGAAATTCAAGATATTTAATTGGCTTAGTATCACAACATCATACACATCATCTGGCAGCTCCACATCATGCACTTTCGAACGAGGAGCGTTATAGATGCTTCGTTTACGAGAAAATTTCAACGATGATGGGTAAGATCCATAATTTTCGTCGAAACACATTTCATTATCATATCCTTAACAAGTTACTAAATTGTAATCACCGCTAAAAATGTTGAGAAAGTGCTTTAAATATTAAAAGCATAGCCATACACTTTACTACTTCAAAAGTCATTTAAAATAAACCTTATCACAGTCCATCCAATTTACCGATGTTGACTCGTTTTTGGCAAGGATCTTAAATGATTTTAATAAGGTTCGCCTCGTTGCCCAATTAAAAATAAAAGCAAAATCAGATTTTGCCTGCAATTTACGCATTCGAAATTCTCATTTAAAATTTTATTTGAAAAAATTATAAAGCAATATATAAAAAGCCTCTTAAGTATAAAATCTCTCGTCTTCTGAAAACATAACTTCCCTCACAGATATTACCTCTAAATAGCATCGTAAAGCTCAGTTTATCTGTTCCCATAGACATGACTTCGTTATTTATAGCAGTGATTCCAATTAAACTTTCCTCCTTTCTCTCTTCTGTGCAAGCTCATAAAAATGAGAGTATGAAAGTTGATAATAAACATTAGACGATATCAAAAACACGACATCCACCGATTACTTGCTACACAGAAGAGAAAAATGGAATCCTTGGAGTAAAACAGAAAAAATCAATCACCAACAAATTAACTAACATTTCATGGGCGCACTATCTTTAACCTTAAATCTTATCTCGTCTAACATTTAGGTATATTTCCAGGTCCGATGAGTAATTTAAACATTAAAGATGCTGAGTACAAATTGGCACAGTCAGGAGATGCCACTTGTAATGGCTTGGATAGTGCAGAGGTAAGCGTTAAATTTTCTCGCATTTGCTTCTACTCCTTTTCGCTCTTTTTCGTATTTTAGAGATATATTTTCCATTACATTATTGCTTTGGAAGATAACACCGCCCAGTGAAATTAGTTGTAGGTGAAAGAAAACTATGAAAGAAAAGAGGGTATATACAATGAGATCTCCTTCACAGAATAAAGAAGGAAAATTTCATAGCATGCCACCCATCTAATTGGTTGTAAACTTGATCCAAACGATTATTTGACTTTTTTCTCGTCGAACTCGCCGATATCTTTGAAAATGTAATATAAATCCTAATTTTTTCAGTATCTAACGTACTTCTCACTATCCTTACTTCTCGTCTTGTCGAACTGAAGTATGTATTAGCGCGGATTGAACGATGGTCTCCAACCTTTTTCGTGTCCTGCCCGAAGTCGTTATTCGATGAATTTGTTTTTTGTTTTTTTGTTTTTTATTCATTTCGTTCAGTTAACTTTTTCCTGTGTCACCCGCATTGAGAAATTGGAACGAATTGGGGCGCTGAGAAAATACCACTCCAGGGAAGTCTACGATTCGGATTTTGCTCGTACTATCTAGTTTAATTAGCGAAAGCAAAAATTGCAGATAACTGCCAATTGGGCAGCTGAGATTTGAAGCGGGAAGCTTTATGGTTTTTTACTACAACCCAAGTGGGTAATTTTTTCCACAAAGTTGTGCAGAACAGGGCACAAATACATTGCGTTGGAAAAGGACATTTTTATTGTATGAAGTTTGAAAATTTAATTCGAGTTTTCTTCCTTCGGGGTGTAGATTTCAAGTTCCACTATGAATTGAAATGAAACGAAAGGACCCTGATAAAAAATTACAAATGATTTCTTTAAGGTCGGAGGGTTTGCGTTTATATTTTAACCATTCCAACGCTGTTCTACTAACAGCGTGAGGACCAAAGACCGAGATTGATTTTTAATTAAAGCGTATATTGTAAAAGTAGCGTTTCAAATATAATTGCTGGGAACGTTGTTCGTTTTTGCTCAGCTTCATTGTGTTAATGAAGACTTTATTACCATCGGATCCATTTTATTACATTGAGTACGTATTGTAGGATGGCGAAAGAAGGATCATGGTAAATAGAGCATTTTATGTGACGGTTCGAAGAAATTAGTAATTAACAATTTGATGGTCGTCTGAATCAGAAATATATACTTTACGTTAAACATATTTGCAGAGACATGTTTCATTGACATTAAACTCATTTTCTTCAAAGGTTGGTTCACGGATGATGACCCTACGTAAACCACCACCAGCTGAACGATGTGACTTCCCGGCCTGGTTTAAAGCACCGAGACATTGGCGAGCTTTGATGGGAAACATTGGATATACATTTCATCAAAGGTAAGTCTTTTGAACTCATTTGATTTCTTTCCATTACGCCTATAGGTTTTCCGTTGAGCTCGCCTTCGTCAGGATCATCTGTATTACTATTATTATCTCCGCTGTCATTGATATTCTGATAGGGTAGTATCGAATATGCCAACGTCTTGCAGAGGCACTTCTTTTTGGTTTTTCATCACGTTTTTCAAGAGCTATCATCTCTCCGCTCTCTCGTCAAATGCTTCCATCCACGACGGTATGTCTTTATATATTTGCCTTGAGGCTGCGAATAGTCCTTTAAAAATGACAAAGAATCTGGGGATTATCCTGAAAAGCTTTCAAAGGATTTTTGTTTTTCTTTTCTTTCGTTCGGTCTAGGAGTATTTGAAAGGACGAGAAAAAATACAAAAGCATCTTAATACATTTACAAGTTTTCAGCAAGGAAAATAAGGAAAAATGCGATATCTCATGTTATTCACAGCACAGTCTAGGGACTATAGAATGGAAGCGAAGATTGTTTTCCATGTTTACTTGTTTTGCGTTAACTTTTATTCATCAAAAAGATTCTTGTTTTTCGCGTGTCCCTTTCTATCTTTGCTGGTCTAGTGATGCTGAACTACACTGAAATACTTCTGTATTAAGCAAAGCATCATGCTTTGCACCCAGTGTAATGGAAAGGAATCTAATTCTTCCTTCAGAGCAAATTTTTCATCTCTTTTTTTTTCTCTTTTTTCATTTAGTCCTTGATTTAACATGCGTATTTTCCATCTCTTTCCATCATTCCGATTCATCCGTCCTCACAGTGAAAATAGTATCTATGAAAATATTTCGAAATGAAATTTTTTCACTTTTGCAAGGATAACAAAATGAAATAGCGACTACTATTAGGTACATTGTTAGCTGTCAGGTCCTTGAGTTCGGACTGTATACATCTGTTAATGCTTCAGACTAGATCCGAATGAATGCAACAACAACGAAAAATATGCAAAGTGATAAAAGCGAAAACAAAATGGAGTTGATTGTCTGTAGCAACGTATATGCAAGCGTCTGAGGAGCCAAATATTTCGAACAACAGAATAGCAAAATGGTGGAGCTAAGCGGCATGTTATCTTCATTTTAAAGAAAATTTAAATCTAAATGTGAATATGTCTGTAGGTTTTTGATAAAATAAGGATTCGTAGACAGACAGTTTAAATTTCATAATGGAAAAATATGAAAGGAAACGTTTGCATGGGAAATTAGATAATAATAATGAAAAAAAACACCTTAATTACTGGATGTCTTTGATGTCAGAGAAGTAACACGTGCAGCTTCCCTTATCTGTTATTTTACTGTTAATAACTTATCTGTTATTTTGGCTCTGTTTAAGTTAGGATTCATTTTCTTTGGGTTTCAAGGGTAAAGAATCCTATAATCAGCGAATTTCTGATAGGAAGATTGATTTGCACATTCCTTAAAAAAACATCTTTCGAAATGAAGACATACATGTCAATTTTTGAATAAGCATATTAGGCACTTTATTTGTATATTTTTAGCCTTTCCAGAATAGTACATCTCAGTTCTTCATTCTGCTTGTGTAAAATTGAGCCCATTTCAGTGTTCGACAATGCATAGTTTTACGTTTTCAGAGCATGCGGTGGCCAACACAATTTCGATATGCTTTTATCATTTTACTTTGTGCTTTAGATTTTTTTCTGAGTACTTAGTAGGTTTTTATTTGCGTGTGATTCCACACTCGTCAGGTTTTATAATAAACAACCTAAAAGAGATTTTATAATAAACAACCTAAAAGAGGAACGATTTGCTGTCAATATTTTTGATTCAACTGCAAAATCTGCTGTAAAAATATTCTATATTCTTAATAAGATGTGTAGTCGTAATCACATGATACCTACGAAATCTTTGAAGTGCCACGAGTGCTCGAAAAGGGGTCGGCATTTGTTTGAAAATGATAAAAAGTCTAGAACTCTGTTCGCGGTATCTGACGGACCAACATGCCGAAAAAATCACCACTCTTGTCCAGGCCTATTTATGTTACCATCAGAGAGTTTTCTGAAGATCGTGATTTGGTCTGATTGCACAATGTTGGCCAGGAAATCCAGGATTCACCTTATGGCTGTAGAATTCGTCCCCTTCTAATGACGCGCAGCTAAATTCGCGACCGGATTTGTCAGCAACTGCTTGATGAGTGGGACAACCAAAAATTTGTTGATACGGCCTATAACCAAAGCAGCTTGTAAGTTCGATATAATGCCAAGATAAGGCTGACAGTTTTTTTGATGCTCTGGATGTTGCTCACAACGAATACCTCCTATAAGACCCCAACGTTCATCAGCCATACTGGATTGAAATGTCCAAAAAACAGTGTTCTTTGCAAAAAAAAAACTAGAAATCATGTGGAGTAGTGACAAGTTTCCTAGCCAAGCGATGCTTCAACCTTCAAAACTCGTGACTCAAGCCGCATTTTTTTAACCGCCTTGTTCTCTTGGCTTTTTCTTTTTACCCAAACACTCAGGCTTTTCGGAATCAGAAGTGATTCCAGAGATTAAGATAATACAACGAAGAAGCGAGAGCCTGTTTCAAAAGATGTGTACCAGGACTATCCAACATTTAGAAACATTATTGGGATAAATATGTACATTAAAAAGAACAATAGTATAAAATGAACTCAGGCATGTAGTTGCTAAATTAAGTACATTTTATTTTACGACGTCAGTCCAGGAATTTCTGTACAGAGACTGATTTTAATTTTTGAATAAAAAAATCTAAAACTAATGAGTCTATCATTGAAAACATCGAGTTCTTAAAACGACCTCAAATCATCATGTAAAGTTTCTTTTACGTGATGACCTGTGTCTTTTGATTTCGCATTATAATCATTATCATACGCAGTAAGGATCAAATTGCATGTAATGCGGTAAACAAAGTTTATTAGAGCTTTCAGATTTTTGTAGAAAACTAGGACACTAGATAAACTGAAGGATTTTTGCCAACTCAGAGAGATGATGCATCTTTCATATAAAATCTTTCACTTTTAACGTTTTTGCTGCTCGCAACGATTGCAGAAGAACACAAATTTTCATAAATAGGAATTTGTCGGCCTTTTTTCAACTTGTTCTCTTTAAGTTGAGCTTAATTGGAATCAAACGAAAGCAAAGTTGTTTTTCAATTGCTCACGCTTGAAACTACGCTTCAACAAAATATGAAAATAATTTATGCAATGTGTTCTTTTGAAACTCGATAAAAGTATTGAAACAATCGAAAAGTAGAACACTGAAAAGTTTTCCTAGTTATTGCATCGATCTAAAAGCCCATACATACATAAATTCATGTTTTTCTTTTAATCGAGAAACTTTATAAGTTTTTTTTCCGGATTTCTTTTTCCCCTTGCTACATTAGATAACACTCACTTGTTTCGTTGCTTCCCGTCTTCCAATCTTCAAAGATAGAAGCGAATCGAACTTTGTTTCCTGGAAAATGAAAAGTGTAATACAATGACACTCCTGGCCCTATTTCTTTTCACGCCATGCCATATCGTGTTCGTCTTGTTTTTCTAGTTCATACACTTTCGGCAAATAATGTTGCCGTCAACTTTTCTTGGAAATATATCGAAAACGAGATACATAGATATCCGATTATATCGGTTTGTTGTATCCATGATAGCAATGCCCAACAGCTGCCCAAGAAAAGCAGAAGAAAAAATCGACGGAATATGATGAGCCTAGCAGAGCGTCGACAAACAGAGGGACATGGGCCAAGTTAATATTACAAACAACACATAAAATATCACGGAAATATCAAAGATAAAAAGTGTTTTGGTATGAAGGAGGAAAAGTAGTAAATGGAAAAAAGATTTCGTTAAGAAGATATAACAAGGCGAATCCGAACGGTTTTTGTATCAAAGCAAATGAGATTCTTGACAAAATTTCCTTGAGCGCAATAAACTTTTATCCAAATGCAACATTTACTCCTTAGTTATTGGCTGTGTTATTTGTACTGCGAGTGTTTTTGCTCCTTGAAGAAGTGTGAACGTAACGAGCAAAGTAGTTGCAAACTGAGTGTGTCTTTGACGATATCTGATACAAAATAATAAATGGAAATTGCAAACCACATCATCGAAGATGTTCTTCACGAGCGGCGCCGTCGTGGTCCTTTCTCCGTCCCTTCTATTCGTACAGTTTTTTTTTATTAAAAATTTATTGATAGAATTCTTTAGCTGGAGATACAAATATGCAATCTGTTTCGTCTTTCCGCATCGATAAGGAAGCAAACAATTGGTTTAGGGTATCTTGTAACAGCATACAGTCAATCTGCATTCGAAGTGCAAAATATCGACTTGAAACTCGAAAGATATTTACCATGTATTGAGATTGTAGCTATTTACGGATATGATAGGGATAATCTATTGGCCAATTTTTCTTCTTGTTGGACGCAAAATAAGCACAAGGATATTTCGTCGTTGTAAGCGTGGAGGTGGATGGGTCTATGTACGTACGTTCACTTATCGACAGCAACGGATAAGTCGAAATAAATGACTGTGTGGTCGAGGTTTAGAGTAAAGTTTGGGCGGAAAAAATATCTGCACACGTTGGATCAAATATCCTACAATAAAGTACCTAAGAGATTAGAGTCTGGTTTTGGGCAAATGGAAAAAAAAAACAGCAAATTGATAATAAATCATGATGAAACAAAACTTTTATCATAACAAGCCAAGTTTTGTGAGTGGTACCGACAGCAGCTCCATCGATCTCACTTCCTACACTCCTTACTATTAGTACGTCCGAACGCGTATCATATGCATAGTTCAGTCGGGATAAGCTCAAGTGAAAAGGTTCTCTAATATGTAACAACGCACAATCTCTCAAAAACAGCTCTTCCTCAATATATCTTGCTACAGAGAAGATAAAACCAGGTTGTACGTTATCCATCTCATATGCAATGCGAGACACTTCACAGTCTATGAATTTATTATAAACATTGATCACCAGAGGGAATTCAATATTTACCTTTGCGTTGCCGAGTTGTGTGCTTGTAGTTGGTAGTCAATACTGGGAATAAGATGCAGTATCAAAAGATTGGTAAATTGATGAGAATTATGAAATGGGTAGTTACGAAGCTTTGTTTCATCGGATTTTGAGGTGAAGGGACATGATGAGGTTGCTTTATAATTCATTAAATAGAATTCCTAATATATTATGGGTTGTCTGCATGATTGCTATTCAAGTTCGACTTAAGTATTAACATAACACAATTTTACATTTCGGGATTGGATACCAAGCGAATAATATTTATTTGGAACTATTAAACATACAAAGTAAGTGAACACATATCACACACTATTTAGTTCTGTTGAACAATTGGCTCTAAGTTCACAACATGATTTGGAGGGGTTTTGAGTTTTAGAGTTTCCTCACTCACCCAGTTGCTGCTTCGAAAATTGATGAGAAGTTAAGCAAAAAAAGTTACTGTCATTATAAAGTTGTGTTTAAAATCTACTGGGAGAAAGGATATGTCATTCGCATGTCTATACGTTCTGCTCAGTTCTCGTGATGGTTGCAGGTTCAATTTATATGTAGAATCTGAGTCTTACTTAGAATCTGGGTCTCGAGTTCTACTTTAAGCCCAAGAGTTATCAAGAAATCGTTTGGATCATAATCACACTTAGACTTGATTCTATTGCAAATTTGCTCATCGCCGACAGGTATGCAACTAAATATCAGGAGAATCACAAATCTCCGTACCAGCAGTGAACATTTTGCGCGGAAACTGCTGCAAATCAACAGCATATAACACCAATCAGTACATGGTTGTCCGTCCAGTTCTCTCTTGTAATAACAATTTCTTAAGTTTTCATTGTTTTAGTTTTTATTAAATTTTCTTTCAATCTAAGTGCTTTGGTAGTAAAATTTAGTTTGGTCGATTTTGGGAAGGTAGACCTCATTGGTTGGATTTTTCATGACAGTTGATTTCAGTTGCTTAACATTTAGCGTAACATTTTTGAAGGGATTTTTTGACATCTCCATTTTATATTAATATCATTAGGGTCGTTTTCTAAGTTTGCATTTTTAAACCAAGGGCTATTACTTTTGCTTTAAAAGATATTACATTTAAAAAACATCATATTGATTTATGCATTAAAATGCCTTTTGTCGCACCTTGTGGATGAATTCCATTATTTTCAAAAAAAGCTACGTTGACCTCTATTAATATCAATGGCTTGTAATCGTCCTACACATGATTTTTCAAATGATTCCTCTCATTCGGATAGTCATCTGTATTAATATTTGGAAATGTTTCTCGGAATATTGTTCCTTTAGTTGTACTGAATTTTTTCAAGTGAAGAATGTAGCGTATTTGTAATTCCAGATATTTAAATCATATAAGAGTTCGAAGTGTGGATCTTCGTGCCAATCATTTGATTTTACTTGATTTTTCCAATTTTCTAAATTTAAAATTAGTTTCGAGTAACTTGGACGTGAATATAAGAAGCATTGCTAGTAAAATTCATTGTGTGGACACGAGCAATCCAAAGTTTCATAATTTTCCGAAAAGAGTTTCGAAAATTTCGAAATCAAAATTAAATCAATAGCAGTCGATCCGATAATTTTTTAAGTTCACCCAAAATATTTCAAACCGTTTAAAATCAAAAATAAATTAAATTAAAAGCAGACGTTCACGAAAATTTATTTCTTAGAAATTGTCATCAGAAAAATTTGATGAAATTTTTACTTCTGAGTATGCAACTCTAATAGAAATATTCGCTTACTTAATATTTTGATAAGCTTGTACTGCACAATTTGTGGTGATAGTCCTTTCGAATTTGAGGTGAATATTTTGTATTTGGAGTAGAGTTTATATACATTTAACAAATACAAACCAAATTTATGTTGAATACCAAAACGCTACATTTGAAAAGCTGCCATTTACTGAAAGAAAACCAACATTTTTATGTGCTCAGAAAAACGCAAAGCAAGCAATGAGCGACAAAGGGGAAATGGGCATTTTCTTAGCTTCAATCTAGCAGGTGTGCGCATGAGTTATTCCCGGCTTTACTAAAAGATGGCGCCAGCGAAAAAGAAGCGGCGTTTTAATTAATTTGACATATACGCCATCGTGTTGCTTAATCGAATGTTCTGTCAATCCGTCAATTAGGACATGTGAGATATGGTTTCAACACATCAAAAATTTCAATGTGAAAGACAGGGAGAGCTCTGGTAGACCACAAAAATGTGAAGAGGAGGAATTGCAATTGTTATTGCGTGGTAACCCAACTAAAATTAAACGGCAGTTTAGATTAATGGATAAGATCACAAAACTCGGTAAATGGATCCCCCACGATTTGAATGAACGCCAAATGAAAAATCACAAAGTCACTTGTGAAATGCTGCTTTGTCGCTACTACAGGAAATCATTTTAATATTGAATTGTAATGAGTGACGAAAAATGGATTTATTTTGAAAACCCCGAAGCGGAAAAACCAAATGGAGTCGGTCCTTCAACACCAAAGCAAAATCAAGATCGAATCAATCGAAGGCAAGAAGACTATGCTCTGTGTCTGGTGGGACCAGAGTGGTATTCTATGTTATGAACTTTTTCAGCCCGGCAAAACCGTTAATACACAACGCCATCGCCAACAAATGATAACTTTAAACCACGCATTAATTGGAAAAGGACCGGTATGGGCCAGAAGACATTGCAAAGTGATTTTTATACACGACAATGCACCGCCGCACACAGCAAAACCAGTGGAAGACACAGTGAAATCGCTTGCATGGGACATCCTTCTGCACCGGCCTCACTCCCCAGTCTAGGGGCAATCTGACTGTCATCTCTTTGTATCCATGGGGCACACGCTCGTAGAGCAGCATTTCAACGTTTTCGAAGAAGTTCGAAAGTGGCTCGACGGTTTCGAATGGTTTGTCGCAAAAGTCAAGCAGCTATTCTTGCATGGTATTCACAAACTTCGTAAAAAATAATCGGAATGTGTAGAAATCGATGGCAAGTCTCTGGAAGATAAAATTTTTTTTCCCTAGAAAATTACATATTTTTTTACCAAAAAAAACTTATGCGTACACCTGGTAAAGTGACATTTTGATGGTAACATAAACATCATACCATCATACAGCTCCCCGAGGCAAGCCTCTTTTTTGATGTTGCACCCAAAAACAGTTTAACACGCCAGCGTCGGAATACAAATGTTTAAATGGGTCTTAAATGATTCAGAGGAATAATAGCGCGTTCATTGAATTGTTTCGATAATGACTACATTAAATAGATTAAAAATGCTTCAAGATTTAAAAATTTCAAGATTTAAAAACACTTCAGTTTACCCATATTAGACTCATGCTGAGTCGTTGGATAAGCAGTTGGATAGTTAAAAAATCGCCAAAATTTGGTTCGAAAAATCCACCGAAAATCGGCATTTACAACGAAGGATCCTCATACTAAGGCTTCAGATGAGGTGATGACCGTTCTGAAGATGGAATATAAAGTTGTTAGTAAGATAAAATCAAACAAAACAAAAACCAAGGATAAATAATATGTTTTTTTTTTTTATTTATTCAAAATAAATATTATTTTATTATATTTAAATTATATTCCAAAAATAATACTATAGAATAAATTCGGTATATGCGCACTGAACTACTGAAAACGAGTTCAATGGTCATAGAGAGTGGGGCCAATTTATGGTAAACGTTAATGGCAAATTAAGAACATTTAAAAATGAAAGTCCATATTACATATCGGAGTTGAAATTTGAGCTACCCTACTAAAGATTCGATTTTATTATTGTTATAAAGTAAACTTTACGGGCTCATATTGGCATGAATAGTGTTACCATGTACGAAGAGTCATTCTGGTCGATCTTTCAATTAATGTATGAAAATCATAGGATCAGAAAAAAAAGACAGAGGACATTTCCTTCTCTTGACGAACATCCTCGCACGATTTTCGCCTGTCAAAATTTCAGGCTCAACTGTTAAAAACGACCAAAGTCAAACACTCAGACCCAATCAATCTAAAATCGAATATTAGTGAGATGATGTCTGGATCAGACAGATCCTTAATATGGAAACAGTTAGTGTCTCTGACACTCAAAATGTTAATTTTATATTCATGACAACGGTAGTACCTTACACATGTAGGCAGTGCAAAGCTTCTACTTGATTGCATAGAATTCTGCAAACCCCAATGAATCGATCAAGAAAAAAAGTTTAATTTTAGGCTAATGTAATCTTTTGAAGTGCTCAGTCTTTATTACGAGTTAATTTTTTGTAGTCCAGAGGGTAGTTCAAAAGAATGGATGCTTCTACTTTTAAAATAATTTATTTTGATTATTACAAATGTTTTATTTTATTTATTTCATATTTTACATCTGATACACCTGCAAATAACCAAAGTATAGATTATATGAGGAACTTTCCTCGAGATGTTGTTTGGGATACCTTGTTTAGGATAGCTTCACTATATCAGGAAAAAATATGGTTCAAAAATCAACAATATAAAAGAAAAAGGAATCAACCTGAAGAAAAACAAACATCTCCCGTTTAAAGTAGATAAGAACATAATCCCACTTTTTTCCAAGGCATTTATCTTCAAGCATAAATCTAGCTTCGGTGGTTTTTCTACACTCTGCTATTTGTTCCCTTTTAGCCGGCGTTACTACACGTCATTGAGCTGTGTTAGTTTCAAAAATGTCTTCCTGCAATAACCCGTTAGGAAACATTTCATACAAACCATCTAAACACTTGAGCGGTAGCACTCATCGTTATCGTTCTCCGACAACGCAGCTTCCACTACAAAAACACCTTTCCCGAGTGAAAAGGATGCTGTCCAGTTTCTAAAGAGTTTGATGCTTCAGGTCGCTATCAGAAGCCTCGTATTTTTGAATGGATTGCCCCAATTTCAACCACCTATCCACCCTTCATTCGTTTAGCCCATGACAATTTCTCTTCTTCGCAGCCTTTCTATTTTCTATCCTGGCTCCATTCCCTGCTATCCTTGTATGAATAGCGCAAAACTGCAACCACCAACGGCAAGGAAAAAGTGTATCGACCGACCTGCTTTTGAAAAATATAAGATTTATTCACGTTGAAAGCATTTCCACGTAAAAGTTTGCTGGGGAAAAAGGTAGAATGTATGGAGAGTTATGTGGGTTTTAATGATCAATTTCAAAGAAATTATGTTACGTCAAGAAATTCATTTTGCACGGGCGCATAAAACGAACAGTGGAAGGAAGCATGTATATGACCATCTTCATCGTCTTATTCGAAGTAAATTTCATTTACGGGAAAATTCTATGAGCGATGGTGCAGGCAGTGGATGGAACGAATGATGCGACCAGGATCTGAAAGAATGAGAACTTTCAAACCAAAAACGCACTCGTAAAGGTTTATGTTTCTTTTCAACAGGGGAGGGAATCGCAGTTAAGCCGCAGCAGTGACAGCATCGCTGGCGGTAGTAAACGAAGTAGTAGAGCAGTCGGTGACAGAAAATAAGGATGTAGCGCAATTCCTGTGATGTCCTACTTGAAAATGTACTTCATTAAAACTCACAAGTACTTGCCACTAACGTATAACGTATCTAGTGGATGCGACCAAACGACTGGTATTTGAATTTATGCATCACGGATACATGATGACCTTGCCCTGAAATTATCATCAACGTTATGTCCTTGCATAATATTTTACGCTTTTATGGCTTTTCAACAGTGTATCGCCTTGTGTGCATTAGACAGAAAATGTCCTTGTGTTCTCTACTCCTGTTTTTAACTCCTGTTTATTATATGATGTATAAGAAAATTATTTTCGAGAGACTCGAGGATAAAAGCTGCTTTTGTGGCGGAAAAGATATAATCTACTTGCAAAATAAAAGGATTTCACTTTGCATGAGAAAAAACATAATAAAAAACAAAGCAAAACGTAAAGGGCAAAGGATTTGCAGCTTTTTACGAAATCGGTTGTGTGATGCTGTGGTCCGTCGATGTGCTGCTTTGGTATTTGTTTCAAACATTATCAGGTTTTCAGGTCATTTAGCATTTTGTATCTTGTTTTTGTTACTTTTTTTGAAGAAAAAACTCGGAACGACAAAGTAGGACTCGATAAATCGCAATTTGTATTTTGCCCTATATTTTGTAGTAACAGTGTTGGTTTTGAGACTTAACGTGGGAAATAAAAACAATACTTTGGATCCCGAACGGATTAAGGTGTTGGAAAATTTTACGGCAATGTGTTGAGCAATACATATCTGTAGGTGTCTACAAATATTTAAAGTCCTACAATTTTACAAGCTCTTTTGCCAACAAAAGCCAACATTTGCACACAAGCGGCAATAAACAATCGAATAAAATAGAATTTATTCGAACCACACGTGGCACATAACTGTATTTCTTTAATGAAAAACATTTATGACCTTTATCCCAGTTTTCCCCATGAGATTTCATTTGGAAAATTGCTTTACTTTTAGCACGGGCACATGCGAAATTAATTACACATTCATGAATGAAAAATAATATCAAATAAAAATTAATAAATCATTTTGTTTTACTGTTTCCCAAGATTAATTTTTGGATTCAAAGTTCCAAAATACTCGGGACGTTGTCGTAACAAACCTTATTCGAAACGTAACTACTAATCAGCGCTTAAACTTCAAACATATTTTGGTTTTACCAGAATTGGACGAATTTTTACTGGATGTATTGGAAGTGTCGTTTAAAAATACCGAGTTTTTGGCTTGAAAAAAGCATTTCTTTCAATAACTAAATGAATGAATACATTAACCAATATCTTGCCCATCGTTAGCCATTACTTCCTTCCATCTTCTGGGAAGTTTGTTAATTCAACGTTTTAAGAAGTCCTCATCTTTAGAGACAATCCATTCATCGACCCACTTTTGCACTTCTTTCACATTTCGAAAGCGTACGTCGGCCAAGCTGATCTGCAGCGATCCGAACAAATGGTAGTCAAGGAGCAAGGTCTGGAGAGTACGGGGGGTGACCAAAATGTTCCCAACCAAGCCTTTCTAATTTTTCTTTAAAGATGTTTGCCTGACAAGATCTGGCATTACCATGATCAGCTATAGTAACACATAATACATCCCTCTGCATCCCTCCATCCAACATTCCTCCTGTCCCACGAAATATACAGCATAAGTTTTTAGCAATGAATATCACCATTTGGTCGTGAAGTTGATGGTTGGCCAGGATCAACGTACGACGCTTTACGTTTAGCGTTATCTTCATAAACCCATTTTCATCGCCAGTAACGATTCGCCTCAAAAAAACTACGTTTTCGTGCGAAATGTTTTTTGCATGCTATGATCCATTGGGCATTAGATTGATTTTCGTTGAGTTGATGTGGGACCCATTTTCCAAGTTTTCGAATCTTTCCCATTGCATGTAAACGTTCAGAAATGGTTGATCGGGCGACAGCTGACTCCAAAGCAAGTGCTTCTTGCGTTTGACACGAGTTTTCATCCAATAATGCTAGCAATGCTGCATCTTCAAATTTTTTGGCTGACCTGGCCGTTTTTTTGTCTTCCAAGCCAAAATCACCACTTCGGAAGCGTGCAAACCATCGTTCACAAGTTTTTTGAGTTTGAGCATGCTCACCGTAAGCTTCGACCAACAATCGATAAATTTCAGCAGGGTTTTTCTTCAAATGAAAGAAGGTTATTGAGCTTCCGTGCAAAACATTTTTTCAGGCACAAAGTTTGATATTTTGGAAGCAAGAAAAACTTTACTGTTTACGCTTTTTCGTTCAATGACTAAATGAAAATTAATGACAGATATTTACCCTCCAAAATACCATATAAGTTATTATAGACACAAACCAGATGTAAAAGTTGCGCCATCTGTAATCTAAATCGACATTATTAACCGACACTCCCGATATTAGTTTTTGAGTAGTATACCGATTGGGGAAACGACATAGTGATGTAGATGCGGTGAGATGTGCATGGACATTCTCTCAAAATTTGTATCCATACACAACGAGCTACATCTACAACTCCACCGGAAAATTATTTTTTACATACATTTGAACTCAAAAAGCCTGCCATCGTGATCTCTCCACTCAACTACGTTGTTGAATTTTCACACCCTCTATCGTGCAAAGCTAGCTATAACTAACGCCAAAACAAGTTACTCCTATCTCTGTCTTCGTGATGTTCCTTCAGAGAATAAGAACTTTCTAGTATTTATATTTGCTTTATCTTTGTTGGCTATGTAGTCGGTCTCAATAATAGTTGTGAGCCAATCAGCGGTCGGAATACTATGTCGAAGGGTTGAAACGTATAATTTTGACATTTATTTTTGGTATTTTTTCATTTTTCATTTAAAAATGTTTCTATGCACCCTTGGGAATTTTCTATGCTGAAAGAGCTCCATAAATAAACCGCACTACTTTAGACACAAACTTGACCATAGTAACACGCACGATACACGTGCTATTACTTGTCAATTTGATGGTGTTTTTCGTCGTGGAGGCTTATTCGTTTTTTTTCAGTTTTTCGCTGCCCGAATCTATCCCTAGATGTACATGTTTCTGTTGAATCTGTGGATACTCTTGCCAAGCTTGTAAACTATTCAAGGGATCTCCTATTTCAATATTCATTATCTAGAAAATAATATACTTGAACAAAAATGCTGGACAATCTAATAAAAATTCTTTGGCAGATATCGTCAACATATGACAGTTATCTTTTTATGAAAACTCCCTCAAAACAAGATTTATTTCTTATTTATTACATCAGCTTCCATGCCTTACTGGTTTGAATGTTTTCTAAGCTTGCTGATGACAATTTCTATGAAATAAACCGCTAGGGCCGATAGCCAGCTATTCAAATTGGTGATTTCAATTGTTTTGAAATACTGAAAAATATTTACCTAATACCATTTTCAAAACCAAATAAAATGTTTAAAAACGGGGTAAGTTTATTTGCGTCCTTTTCGCACTTTGATTTCGCAAATTTTAACATGAAATCAAACGAGTCGTGCTTGATTTTAAGGGAGGACTTCTAAAACGTGTAGCCATCAATTGCTCGTTCTGAAGTGTCTATCGAGATTTATATGTTTTTGACGGTCAGTTTTTGGTTTAGAATATGAGGCCTTACCCTTCCTCACATGCCAAGTATTAAAAAAATTCGTTAGAAAGGGTGTGTAAGCATTTAATAAGCGTGACCCGACTTTTTAGTGTTTTTAGGTTTCAGGAAACGTCATTGTCAGATTCATCAACTTTTCTTTTTCCAATTACTAATTTTCTTACGAGCCGCTTGGGTTCCTGTAGCTAGGAGTCGCAATTTGTGGGAGCTACTGATTTAAGCCCTCATTACTGTCAGATTTGTTAGATTTCTGGTTGAAGTAATCTAAGTTTCGGTCAGAATTTCAGAATGTAGGATTCGTTTTTTCACCGAATTTTCGAATTTTCATCGCGCACAACTTCAATACAAATGTATGAAATTTCCTTCGTCGCTGATATCAAACCCCACGTATAGTTCTCTTGGGTTTTCTGGCATTATTGACATTTTTCCTTCAAAGAATTCCTAAAACTCACTTACGCAGCAACGCTTGCTAGAGGGCACCGTGCTTTACTCTTATGATAACCGTCATAACCGTCATGTCAAAAAGAAACAAGAAGTTCTTGTTGAATAATTGAGATAATTGTATACAAAATAACTGTATACGTTTTATTGTAAAAATGATGCTTTTATTAAGATCAGGGATATGTTTAACAATTACACTTTTTAATACAGTTTTAGTAAAAAACAAAAATTCAATTTTGAATTGTTTGAATCGCAACCATAGTAATCATATAACATTGAAAATATTTCATTTAATTTTTTGACATCTTTACAAAAAGTTATTCAAGCGTAATGTTTCGAATTTTTTTGTTAAATTTTAGGTCATACAATTATAAAACAAGGATTCATAGAGTTTGGATTACACTTCTGATTTAGAAAATTCAATAAAATAGTGCAAATCTGCATTGCATATTTATGCTCGATTGGTAAAAGCACACACATGCCATGTTCTTGTGTGCCATGTTCCCAAATTTATCTGACACATAGCTTGTAATCGTACTGCCTGCATGTGTTTTTAGTTTTCACTGCAAAATTTAATAAATGTAACTGCATAGCATAGTTTTGAAAAACAGCGTAACTAACGAAAAATACAAAGGGGAAAAATGCTTAGAAGCAACAGAAAATCCGACAGTATAAAAAACTGTAACAAACCGTCCCTTTATATGAAACAGTGGACAATATTGGAACAGGATCAATAGAAATTGATACTTGTAAGAGAGATACCCTTGTATCAATATCATGCAGTTTCCCATCTATCTATCTATTACTCTGGAAAGCTCATATGTCCTTTGTGTAACTGACCCGTGTAAAGCATACAACATATGCTAGATGGCTAGTATAACATTTACACAAATTCCAGTTTCGCTAGTTTTTTTTTTTGTTTTTCGCTCCCTCTTGCACTCGCCTGGTCCTTTATATCCTTTCACGACCGATGAAAACCGACTGGAGACTGTAATGAAAGCGTAGATACGGAGTACAGAAAAGCAAAAATAAAAGAAAATACTGCCAACAGCACCATATTTATTATACATATGTACATCTTACATATGTACATACAAGGAAACGATATGTAATATAAACACAGGAAAACAGAAACGAACTCTTGATACAGCCCGGATACTGGGCAGGTCGAGAAATAGCAGAAAGCTAGAGGATATTGGAAAATATGTTGCATGTGTACCATTTGAAAAGTTGTTTACACACTTTTTCTAATTGTTTCCTTTTTGCCTTTTTTTTTTATTTTCAATTTTTGTTGTTTTTTTCAGTGATGGATCGATGCATATTACAAGTAATGGATTATTGGAAACACGAGCGCTATGCGAACAAATTAACAAGCAAACTCAAACTGAAATGATGGCTGTGGTGCATTATACGAGACAATGGTGAGTGATCGATCGATTTATCAAAACGTAAATAATGATGAGGGATAATTAAAAGTCATGAAAATTTAATATTTTAACAAATTTTTATCCCTGAGGCACATGGAAACTTATCATATCTTATTAACTAGTTTAATCTGTTCACAATTTGAATAGAATCATGAACAATATTGGACCTCGTTTATTGTTTTTTTCAATGTATTTAATTCGTATGTTATAGACAATATAATATTTAATACATATACATTGATATAAATATACGAATATTGCACAATGATTTCATATTTCATCCTTCGCGAAAATTTCGAGATATATGTTGTCTTGAGACACCACAAGCTGTGGCGAGCTGTATGGTGCAAACATGGGTGTAGTTGCAGATGGGAGTGCCACCATTATGAGCTGGAACCCAAGCAGGATTCCATAATTTTGTACTAAAAAAGGAACACCACACCCGAAAAAGGCTCAGTTCCTCAGCGTATCCCAATATACAGGAGCCATGCTTATGAAATATTAGGTGCTGTTTTTCAAGAGATGATTGCAGTAATAAGTGCTGGTAGATTGTGACATAAAAAAATTGTCATTCGAAGAAAACGGCGGCTGAACCTCATCGAGAGCTGCAAAATGTTTATGGAGATACTGCTATAAGTGAGACAGGGTGCCGTGATTAGTTCCATCGCTTCAAAGACGGTGATTTTGGTGTTAAAGACCGTTCGCGTGAAGGAAGACCAAAAACCTTTGAAAACACAGAATTGGAGGCAATGCTCGATGAAGATTCTTGCCAAACGCAACAGGAGCTTGCTTCTATATAAGGAGTTACTCACCAAGCAATTTCCAAGCGCTTTCATGCGTTCGGAATAATTTAGAATCAAGGAACTTGAGTTCTTTATGAATTGAAGCCAAGAAACGTTGAGCGTCGTTTTTTTCGCCTGTGAACAACTGCTCCAGCGGCAAAAAAGGAAGGGTTTTCTTCCTCGCATCGTTACGGGCGATGAAAAAAGGATTCACTATAGCAACCCAAAGAGAAGAAAATCATGGGGACTGCCCGGTCATGCTTCTGCGTCGTCGGTTCGGCCGGATATTTACGCGGCAAGGGTTTTACTGTGCATTTGGTGGGACCAGGGCGAACGAAACCATCACTGGGGAACGGTATCGAACTCAATTGATGCGATTGAGCCGAGCACTGCGCGAAAAGCGGCCAAAATACGAGCAGAGGCACGAAAAAATCATTCTACAGCATGACAACGCTCGGCCTCATGTTGCCAAACCCGTTAAAACCTACTTAGAAACGCTCAAATGTGAAGTACTACCCCACCTGCTATATTCCCCAGACATTGCGCCGTCCGATTATCACTTATTATTCCGTTCGATGGCACATGGTCTGGCTAATCAGCAATTCTACTCATATGAAGACATCTAAAAATGGCTTGATTCGTGGATAGCCTCAAAAGACGAGCACTTCTACCGCGACGGTATTCGAGCTCTGCCAGAAAGATGGGAAAAAGTCGGCGCAAGCGATGGGCAATATCTTGAATGTTTTTTTTTATTTTTAACTATTTTTCACAATAAAGTTGCAATTTCATTTAAAAAAAAAAGCGAGAACTTATTTGCGCACCTAATAAAAATGATAGTATTTCAACTGGCGCGAACTACACTCCACCACTACAAACTCTTTCTGTTGCCAAGTTGAAAAATCTTTCAGCCCAGATTTATTCAAGCGATTAATATCTGCTTCCAAAAAAATGGAAAACAAGTGAAGAATTTTTCCAGCTATTCAGAGGTGAAAGCCATAACATTCTTAAACATGTAATGTACTTTCTTGACTTCTTGGATTTTTTTTATAACAAAACGGGTATGGATTTAACTTTTTTTTTGTTCCCATTTTGATCAGGAGCGCTTGTTAACAAATCCTTTTCTGTCCTTTTGACAAAAGTTGTTTTACGACGCTGACAAATATACTTTTGAAGATATCCAAGGTTAAATCAAAAGACCATCAAAATGGCTCATCAAAGAACATCGAGACCATAAAAGAAAAACAAATCATAATCGGAAATACTTTGCGTCATTATTGCACTGAAAATCATTGGAGAATGAATAAGGTCTTCTTACATAAAGACAATCATCATCAATGGCGTGACTGCCATAACCGGACTTTGGCCTCCAGGAATAACCTCCTCTGTTCATCAATGTTTTGCATTGTCCAGTTGATCACTCCCAACAAACATCGGCTGTCAGTGTTTACCGTGTCCTCGGTTTTTCTTGTCTACCTGGGAGAGACGACGTCGCTTGACTAGATCTTGTGGTCATAATGGCCTCAACTTTAGAAGTGCTCCTTTTGTTTTCTGAACCTTGTTGTCATCATGACGTCGAGAACTGAATGAAAGAGCGTCGTCTATCCCATGAATAAAACAATTTGATTCCTAAACTTGATGAAGTTTAGACGGGCTCGGTGGGGCAAGTTTCACATAAAATAAGATAATTTTTGCTTTTGCATTTTAACAACCTTTGGAAATCTCAATTTATAACAGTTTTTAAGGTGTAAGAGGAACAATTGGAATCGAATGGTGACGGGCCCTAAAAAAAGTTGTAAATATATGTGTATTCAAAATTTACAAAAAGTTACTTGTTTCTCAATTTAATTTCGTTGGTCTTTCTTAATTTTTTTACCGATTCCATGCAATTATTGAGTGAAAGATTTTAGAAGTTCATTATTCTTGCATTTAGATATACTTTGGGTGAATCTTTTAAGATCAAACCGAAATTCCATAACCAATATTTCTTTCGCAATATGACAACGAATTCAAAAATAAGTTTTTTGAATTCAGAGTTTCATTATTGATAATTATTAGTTAAATATTAAATATTATTATGTTATGTTCATAATTTAAACCCCTAAGCTCAAACTATCAGCATTTGGTCATTGTTTTCATTTGTCTAAAGCATACCTCTTTTCGTTTTTCTAATTCGCAGTGAATCTGGATTCATGTGCATGACATTCTACAAACGAGATATGCAAGTTGCTGAAATTCAAATGGGAACGCCAGCGTCTAGACTGGAGGATGCTTGTGCTCCGGATCATTTTGATCTAAATAAGCCATTTATCACACTTTTGGGTGAGTATACTTATAGAATATTCTGTACAGATTCTCTACATGGACTACATAGATGAAAATTCATAGTTGGTAACGAACGAACACAATATTTGTCTGGGTGGTCATTTTTCAATTTTGACAATAGCTTCCATAATGCTTTGCTGGGATGACAACGACGACCAAACCAAATATAATACAAACGAATAATATGTTCAGAAGCATTCCATTAAAAATCGTACCTACGTACGTATACCCACATAGACTTAAAACATGAACATAACCGAGCTTTACAAGAGCAACTTGAACACCACCACGAATTCTACAGCGACAACTACAACTAATTCAGCACAAAATATTCTCACAGGATCTAATTTCGTAGTTTTAACGTGGGTTTGGTTGGGTCCTTTGGTTGGTTAAGGCTGTTGGACTATTGGTTGGATGGTTGGGTTCGGAATGGTTGTACCCATTATCGCAGCCATTCAACTACGAATATAACACTCGGTTGGGAAGGAGGAGAGATCATTGTGTCCTTGTCGCCATTAAGAAGATTTCAACAAAAGCAGCAACGTTATTGTTACAATGCTTTTCAGATAAGAGCAGAAAACTTTTCCAGGATGTTTGTATATTGCAGCTATGTCCTTGCAATTTTCAACTTTTTTCGGTTCATAAGAGATTTTCTGGTGGAAATATGTTGCAATTTGTCGTACAATAGCACTTTCGTGGTGTCATGTTGAAGAACGAAATATCTTTAATTTTATATTGCAGAGTTGGCCTGATTTGATAATGGTATACTTCGTGAATGACATATGCTTGGTGGTCGTTTTATTTCTGGTTTTGTATTCGCTTTTCATGTTTGATAAATGTGAATGTTTTTAATTATTTTTCTCATTTGGGATAGTTGCCATTTAAAATTTGTTTTGGGCAGAAACAGAAGCAAAACGAGAAACTCGAAGCTTGGACTGTTTAGTTCCAAACATGAAGTTTTGACACGAAATTAAATATGCAGGACTAGATTAAAACATTATCCTATTTCAACTGCGCTTTAAAGAATTTTCTTACATAATTAGTACGAACTCCACCCTCATTTTAAAATTAAACCTGAAACTAATAGCCGCGATAGATAAACGTGTTTATGGTTTAAAAACGCAAAACAATTTACAAATAAAGCAAAATTGTAAATAAAGCCCACAGGCGATATAATATCGAAAAACGATGTGGCGGGCATGTAATGAGTCCTCCGAAAATCGAAAACTCACATGTACTACTGGAAATGGGTGTTCAGTTATATGCTTCACATGATATCATTTTTGTCAATCAATTAGGAGGGGTGAAAACATCAAAAATTTTTCAATCAAAAGCCGGAAAGCTCCTTTCTGTACTTAAATCATAGCTACACTCTTGACTATTTCTTGACCCAATTGATGAAATATTATTATGGATAGTTTCTTGCTGATCCATATTACTCGTGGGGATATTTGAAGGGTGTTCTCATAAGGATCAAATGATGGTTACAGCTTAAATCATATATTTTTTGAGTTACATAATGTGACATATACTGTCAATTATCATCAGTAAGTTTTTAAAATTTTAACATGAGCTTATTTAAATATTTTTTTTGAACTGAGCAATTATTAAACCAAAAACCAGACAGCCTCTCCCGAAGTCTCATTGTCATTCCGTTCCTTCTCCGTAGCAATAAACCACAAAGATTACTTCGTATTAGTATATTCGTATTTATAGAAATGCAACTGCAATTTGGGAAAGAGTTGCAAGAAAACACGAAAACTGCCCGTGTGATACCGATCCGAAGAATTGGGGCTTTTGCGACGGTTGCCATTTATATTTCCCATTTAAATCTGGAAATACAAACGACAACCTTCGTCCTATGTGGTTTATACAAATTTCCAATGAAACGATGCTTTCCTTATGTAAAAATACGTTTTGTAAGAGAGAACTCAATCTTCAATTGTTCATGGTTATCAAATGCCATTCATTTTTTTCATGAATACTGAAAAATTTGTTTGCTGTGGTGCAGCAGCTCACTGCTTCGTTTGGGCCGTGAGGCGTGTTGGAACTAACTTATCTCTTTGATGCTCTTGAAGATGCTCTCGTGAGAATCAGACATGTTCTTGGTTAAATTCCAATCACCACTTGGTGGGCTAGCATGCTGACATTAGAAACACAGAAACGACATTAGAAAGCGTGTTTTGTGAAAGGAGGACATCATTTGACGATATTTCTCCAAAATCGGGGATGGCCGTAACTTTATTGTCAACGGGGACGACTAGCATGCAATGGTCATGCTCATAACATAATCCCAATGATGTTTACCGAATTCAGCCAAATTATCTTCCATCGAGCCATTTAGCAAATTTGGGAACAGATAATAAACGATAGCCGCTAAATCTGGCGAACATGATTGAACTCGTGTCCTCTTATGGCAACTTCTTTCATCTTTGCCAAATTTGGACGTTTCTCCTTCAAGCGTATTCGAAACGGTCAAAATTTCTCGCAACTTTTTCAATTAATCGTTCTCACTTTTCTAGGTGTTAAAGGCGTACATGTCATAGCACAATAACTTTAACTTTATTCATTGCATTGGCCTGATATGTCGACTTTTACTTCGCGTACGGTGTTTTGATGATACATCGGAGTTCGCCAACAGTTGTTTGCGAACGTCGTTGTATCATTTGCATCAACGATGATTTTTATTATTGATGCATCATCGATGTATCAAAATCCATCAACAAAACAGCTTTGGGCTGCTTTTTGACATTGTCAAATATTTGGAAATTGTCAAAATTGTTAGTTTTCATACAATCGCAGCTAGCCATGAGAGCCATCTTGTGCGAAGTCTTTTCAAATCCAAATTTACTTCTGCAATATTTCAAAGTTGACAGGGATAGTTCATCTTCCCCGTAAACTGCATCTAGCTCCATTTCGGTATCTAAATAAATTTTGAAGATAGTTAGGTATTCAATTTCTTGCATCGTTCAAAATCCCAGGCCTCCAAATCACAAAAATTATTTGTGTCTTCGATGGTCGTTTGAAATGGCTATATTTACGATAAATCTCCCTTCTTAAATATGATCTATCACGTTTGGACCTACGCAAGGACTTATGCATTCCCCATATTGAAGAGTCAAAAATTTGACCAAATATTGTTTTTTTCAATTTGCATATTGAACGGTTTAGGTTTGCGTCTGATCATGGGTCATAATTAACTATTCACCTAGAACTTAGTCATTATTTATTCATCTACAATTCATAATTTATTTACTTTGTGGTTATATCTTAATACTTTCGAATAATTATTCTCTTGAGTCAGCATGTAACTTTGTGAGTATCCTGTTGCTTTTGCTTCCATAATAACAACAGAAATGATTACACCCTTCCAAGCACGCTAACTAAATTATCCTTCAAAATGTTGTTTATTGATTTCTCAAGGGTACCTTGCAGTTTTAGAATTGCTTTTCAAAAGAATGTAAATAGAGTAATATTTAATCTAGTTTTTAGGCTGGTTATTCGGAAAAAAGTGTATTATGCTATCGTAAACACATATCATTTGTATTCAATGAACTCGAAGAAAATGACTGTGCCATGAAGCAAGCCGCTTCCGTTAAATGTAATCGAATCTCCAAGGATAAAATAATTGTAATGAAAACTTTGCATGCACTGCAATCATAAACCATATGTGGCTCATGTAGATTGAAATTCTTACTTAGCTGTGTTAACGACATTAAAAGAAAAAAATCGTTTTAATAATTTACGAACCCAGTTCACCATCTACATCATTTACTACAACCACTTTACCTACTCGTACCCTCTAATTATCCAGGCTAAAAACTTAGGCTATTAGGCGCGATGCATGTGCACATCAGGCTTGAAAATGGAACCTGGTGGTTTCTAATCGCTTCTGCGGTTAATAACATGCATGTTGAGTTTGCAGCTCATTCTTTATGCATGGCTTCTGTCAGTTATAGGTTTCAGCTCGTATGCCTAAAGCCTAAAACATGTCCAATGTAAAATCCTGTAGAGCAAAAAACTCAACACTAATACGTTCAAGCTTGTGCTGCAGTTAGTTATTAGGCTCACTATTAGAACGACAAATTCCGCGATCATATTCCATCATCCTTCAACTCCTTGCTGTTCGTTTCGCATCGATAGCCATATTGTCAGAAGCAGTTTGATTCAAGGATAAATGATGGAAATAAAATTGAAAATGCTGATCAGCTATCGGATACCAGCTCTCCAACTGTGTCCTGCGTTCTCCATGCATCAACTACCTTGCAAATATCCGTTGCATCATGTCAAATGTATATGCTTGGCACGCTTGCACAATGCATTTGGGAATAATGCATTGCATGCAACTTAATAGAAATGCCACGCACGCTGTGGAAAGCATCATGTTCTTCCTTAGGTGTTATGGCGAACGGAAACTTGTCAATTCGAATTTTCCCCAAATGAGTTACATATAGGATTTTATTATGAATTTTAATCCAGTTGTTAGGTTCGAAATTGATAAATTTTAGGAGATACATCCAGTCTAGAGACGTTCCCCTGATGAATGTTGTATTGGAAAATTTCAATGAAAATACAACGTGGCATGGTGGTATTACGGTGATAAACAACATAATGTAGTGCAGGTGATATCCTATTTATGGTAGTGGAACAAGGACTATCGGAGATTGTCTAGGGAATTCAGTTGATTTTTATTTGATCAATCATTGATGCCATCGATAATTTTGGAATATTATCAAATGAAATGTATTTAATTCACTGAATGTATAGAAATTCCAGGGCGGTACAAAAATTTTAGCGTAATAATGTGAAGTATGAGAATAAATCGTACAAGAATCTTACGAAACAAGCTACAAGTAGTCGCTGCAAATTCAAATAGTGGTTAAAAGTTGAGATTCACCAGTCACAGACCTAGTTTTTTTAACAGACCATTGCCTTATTTAGGTTGTTTCCGTACCATTTTGGTTCCGAGTTCTCAGAAGCTAGTTAAAATTGTACTCCCTTGTCACTGCTTTGTTGATGTTTTATTTACTTTCACCTGTTCCATCCACAAAATCACTATGAATTAGAAGATATCTACACATGCAATTCAACTATAGCCGACAGGAGCAGCAAAAATTCAGTTGAAGAAGTCCTTAGACAATAGATAATTAAGAAACTTTTTCACATGTCTTCTACTGATATCGGTCGACAACGTTTTCTTTCTTCTTTCCTTCTTAACATTGCTGCAAGTACTTGATGGGAGAAGACCAGACGAAACTTAGAATCTTGAACATAAGGTGTGGTATCCAATTAAAAACTCCTTTCAGAAGCTGTACTGATGATAATTACTATGCCCTTTTTTCGCTTCACTACATATCTTGCCCATTCTTCCACTTGGCTTGAAGGATTCTAAGCTTATCTTATGTTTTGTACAGCGCAACGATTTTATCTTATTTAGTTTCGCTCAATTTTCACACGAAGTAGAAACTGTGCACTAACTGTCTGCACTTCATTTCAACATGCGAGTGGAAAAGTTGGAAACTACAAAGAGACGAAATGAAAACCTTCTGTTAAGGTTTTTTTCCGGTACCAAGACAAAATGACGATCATCCCGATGAAAGGTGTCGGCTTCTTGGATTTTTCTTTCTTACGCTGCTTTCAGTGTTCTGTCTTTAGATTTCTCGTCTTGCTATTTATTTTTTTCATTTTTATTTTTCTGGAAATTTTCACTTGAAAGAAATCTCTCTGAGTGCGCTTTTAGTTTTTTTTCAGTATAGCACGAAAATTATAGTTGAGATATTTTCTCCTTTTCTGTATCATTAGTGTTGGCTTCCGCAGGAGATTTCAGATGTCAAGAAGATGATAACAAATTCGTAACTATATAAGAGAAAGAAAATTGTACAAGTCGCCCCAGGAGAAGAAATATTACGGAATCGAATCGTTTCGAATTAGACTTAGAGATGAGGAAAGCTTGAGGAAGATGGCTGTTGCAATTATCGTGGGAAATTTATATTTCCTCTTCACGCCACAGAGGTCAATCAACTGAAAAGATATTACAACTTTGAAAAGTTTGATAAAGAGTAAAAGGAATATAATGAAAATACTTCCAACATGAACATTCAAGATACAATCGAGAATGGAATTGATTTTAAGTAATTTAAGAACAAATTCTATTTGCGTTTGATGGCTCAAGTAATGTCTCTTTGACTGAATCTTCCGAGAATTTCTGGTCACTAATTTTCAGAACATTTTTCCTGACCTATTGAAACGAGATATAATCCTCTAAGAAGAAATTTCACCAGCATTGAATTGCACCATGGATTGTCCTGAATCCATCCATGTCCTGAAAGTTAATCCCGCATCCCGATTTCATATAAAACGTCGAACAGCTTATGCTACTGCCTTTCCAGACTCACTCACTAACAACTACTTTAAAATTAACACTGTCGATCCTAGAGTTCGCTCCAGTCTGTAGGATTAAATATCTTCAAGAACAATGTAATTTTGCTTCCATTCTCAATCGAATACGTGGTCTGTTCAAAGCGATGCAAAAATTCCACCCTATCTCAAATATGGACAATAGTTTCAAAATTCTGAACGATCAACCAAATCCTGGCTGTGCATCCTCAGTTTTCCAAATTAATTCCTGTGCTATGCATGTTTACTATTCAGTCTAAGTCTCTCAACAAGATCGTACTGATATAAACCAATGATCAGCAAGTTTCATAGACTCACGACCACTCCTGCAACGAGCATTCCACTTAAAATATACCGAACGCTTCATAGCAACAAAACCGTAAGTTATCTGGAAAATTTGTTGAGCTTTAATCCATAAATTTTCATGTTCGATACAAAATTACACAGCAAGCTGTTGGCCTTTTACGTATAAAACCATATTTCGCTAAAAGCTGCGAGTTGAATATACAAATGAAGATACCTGTCATCGGAAATGGTATAATCATCAGCTGATATGTATGAGCCTAGCGACGCTAAGCGGATTACACGGGAAACAACAGGAGCCAAACAACTCGAACTGTTCAATCTGAGACGTTGTCAGATAAAATGTGCATCAAACAAATATTACTTTAAGTTAGAATCGAGAACGTTTTTTTTTGTTTTACTACGGAAAACATTTTTTTTTTTTTTGAAGTTATTTCAATTTAATCTCCTGACATCTTTTCCAATAAGATTTAGAATACTTTAAGCGAAAAAAACTCCACCCAGTGCATGACACAGGTTTCATTCCTTTAGGTTTTTTTTCATTTGGAAGCAAGAACGACCCTGCCGATTTTTCAAATGAAATTTCACTTAATCTGAACTTTACCTGAACCAATAGGAAAATATAATTATTCCCTAACCGCGGATATTACCACTCGCTTGAAGAATCAGTTTGTGCCATTTTCTTGATCGGGATCAAATTCATGTTTGTCCACTCTAACAATTTCAGGCTTGGTCCAAAAAAAAACACAACTGATGGACAATAATTGATGTGTGTAACATATGTGAAGCATGCCTTATCAAGAAAAACACGTCAAAGCTAGTCCCTGCACTTCAAAAGTGGGGTTCTTACGGAGGACAAAAGCACGAAAAGGGAGGCTTATAAAATTTAAAGCTAAGTTGAACGCATTACTGAAAAAAGATTCAGCCAAACTGAAGAGGAATTCGCCAAAACCATGGGGACAACTCAACAAACGCTTTTTAAGCGTCTCAAGATCAAGGGTATGGTACAAAATAAAGAAGTTTTTCTATAAAAAGTTGAGAGACATTGAACGTCGTGTTTTCATCTCGGATTCTAACAGGAAACATGGATTTGGATCACTTCAACCATCCAAAACTTGGAGTAAGCTCAGTTGTGCATCACCGTCAACTCCCAGGTTATAGCTAGAAACTAGTATGTTGGGATCAACTGGGAGTATTATAATATGAGCTTCTGGAATTCATCGGAAGCATTACTTGGGAACGTCACCAACAATAACTGATGTGCTTGGACCAAGGATCGCAGCTGAAACGCCCCTGATCTGAAAGATATGACAAAGTGATCTTTCGGCACTAAAACGCTCGGCCCCATGTTGGAAAAGTATGCGAGGAAACTATCTTGGTACTTCAACTCCATATTCCGTACTCTATCCTCGGTATCTAACAGACATTGCTCCTTGCGACTACCTATTATGTCGGTGTATGGCTTATTGGCTAACGGAGAAGCCATCACTTCGTATAATCAAGCCTGAAATTGGGTTGATCCTTGGATCTAGGATCATTGTATTCAATTTTTTTAATAAATCTTCAAAGTTACACAAAAGCCTACATAATTTATAGGTGCTGCAAGAAGGAACTATAGCAAACAATAACGGGCTGTATTAAAGGGTGTTATGAACATATAACTTAATACTCAGATACTTCGCTTTTGGAGGGACAAAATTGAGAAGCTCAAATATCTTAGATCCGCATGTTTTCCAAACGTCTATCCAATTGAATTTTCGTTTAACAACTGAGGCAAAAACCGACGAAAATTCATCTGATCTACAAAGAAGCAATGATCTTTTAGTGAATCGATGGATGTAATACATTGTGTCGCTATATTCTCGTTTTTTGATCAACGGGGATGAAAAGTTGTTTTTGTCCTGCGCACCAAGTTCCGTCGTTTTGGGTATGTTCCCTTCAGTCGTTCACATACATGTTGCGGCTGGGAGCCATCCTCGGTGTGTGATTTCGTCCTCGGATGAAATAAATGTCTACAGCTTAATTCCAACCAATAAACTTTGCGGACTCAAAGTTGAAAACTTTAAGAATTCGTTCGCCAACTTTATTTTTGGTGTTTGTTGCCGAAACGTTCATTCAGGTTTATTAGTTCCGTTTATTTTGATTCGCATGAAGGAGTATTCAAATACAATCGTCGCATTTTTTTCGCTGAAAATGACGGAAAAATCTGAAAAATCGTTTCTAAAAATTTAATACGGAAAAAGCTTTCATTAACGCAACCTCTGCAATCAGCTTACCAATAACCGGTGTGCATTTAAGGCGTTAACAAGGTTAAAAATCCATCTGAAAGGGAAAAAATCCATCTCTTGACCACGTTTAAATGTATTGACGGTTATTACTACTAGAACTACCTCAGTCGAACAGTCCGAACATTAAAAATCCTGCAGTCTAGAATTCGCAAGATTTATTGATTTGATTTTGGTTTGTGATTTGCCGCCTCCTTATAAACTGAATCGTCTTGCGAGACATTCCCATTCGCGGTTGAATAAACCTCGTTTCGAAAACATTTCATTGGACCTTCCGGTTGATATTGAAATCTCGATTGTAATTTATTTACCATAAAATCACTCATTTGGTTTATATATCCACATTAAAATGATTTCGTTACAAGCCACTTGTGGTTAGTCGTAAAAGCACAACGGATAATCCTTATTTACAAATTTTCCCTAAGATTGTGAGTTTGCAATCGAAAATATTTCTGAATGCGATCCCTTCTAGTTGGTTTGGTTTATTTAATCTCTACTTTTGAAATTCTCCCTAGATAATTTGCAATAGAGAAAATATCGCTCTATTCATACGTACAACGAACAAGGATACGCATAAAATAGTTTCAGAACCCAAAACTTTCCAATGCACAAATATAAAACATAACAATCAGCACACCGCCACTCAACTGCTATTGGTTGTGGCAGCAACAGAACGCAACAGAACGAACATGAAAAAACTCATCATATAGGGAAAATATTTCTGTCTCTCCTGCACAAATCCTATAAATCCTAAATTAATGTAATATTACCTCCCCTTTGATCTTCATTTTCATCCTTTGACAAGGAGATGCTTTTGTGTTCTCACGTGTATTGTGTTGTATTATCATGCAGCCAACCATCTGTTTGTTTCCGAAAGGGTTTCTCACTATCGGCCGAACATAATAGGAATCATGGTTGTCCGACCGTAGGATCAAACCCAGAATATCTCTGGCTTGGCCTACGCATTTCCTATGTTGCTTCCACTTTTGTGCTATTCGTATATTCGCAATATTCACAAGCTGACAATCATTCCGAGCGTAAAATTCCTATATATCCTTCCTTTTAGTTGGTCCAAGGTTTATTGAAAGGTATTCCGAGAATTTATGTTATAGTGGGCACCCGGGTCACATAGACTGCTTGTTTGCAATAGGTGTATATTTCGTTTGGCCAAGGAGAACGCAATGAGCAACCAAATGCGAAATTCAGACGCAAATAAACAGTCCATCAAACAAACAGACAAACAAAGAGCGAGATTATTTATCCAACTTCTTGCTTGCATATTTTGTGCTCGTAAGGTGAACGAAGGTGCCGGGATGGCTATCATTAATGCAAAATATTTCTGCCATTTTGTATATTTACTTTGGCACCCTTCGTCCCAATGGAGCCCGGCAACGTCTTGTTTTATTGTTATGATTTTTCTTGCTTCTTCTCATTATCTCCACCACTCATCATTTGTTCTTTGTTTATATTACAGCCAGCAGTCCTGAATCACAATTATGTCCTTTGGAAGGCTTATTTAGTCTCCGAGGAGCAATTGGACCGCCGTACATAACATCCAGGCACAAACGTAACCACAACAACAAAGGGCACAATCAACATGGCCATCATCATCATGAGCAAGGACATAAAAGGTAATTTGTTAATTGAAATTTTGTGTAGAGGATCTACGGCTTGCCTAAGAACGAGCAGGATGGAACGAAAGTCATGAGTATCATTTACGGCAGCATAATTCCCTATATCCCAGTTTTTCTGCTAGAGCTGGCGATCTACGCTCAAATGCGGCCTGCTTGGCGCAACTTCGACAAAAAAGCCTGAAATAATTTCTCCGGGTCCCTCGAACAACAAATTTACTTAGACAAGTTTGCATGAGAACAGGGAAGCGACGGAAGATAACAAGAACAAACATCGTCATTTTTTGAGGAGGAATGGCAAACATGGGACTTACGTTCGAATTGAATTCCCGCTCATAGTAGCAAACGGAAGTGAAGTTGCTGCTGGTGGAAATGAAAGCATTCCTCGTTAATATGAAAGACCATTTGGCTGTATGCCGAAATAGGAAGTTCTCCCTGAATGTGGTCTGCAAATGACGATTTATATTTTCTTGAAAAAGATCCATCCTTTATGCCTCAGTTGCTACGAAATGGAAGGATGCTAAGAAATTAGGTTGCGAGCCGGAGAGTGAATGAGTGTTTGCTTTAAAACGAGTCAATACAAGCTGAAAAAGTTTGTATTTCTACTAAAACCTGAAGTCATTCGAGTTTAATTTACCTATAACCCTTTCTATGGTCAATTTAACGAGTTTGGAAGCAAAACGTTGTCCAACAAATTTGCTCTGAAATAATCCTGAAATTTGTACTTTGGCCCAGTTCTCCTACGCGTAGCTGAGTCGTTTGAATATCCTCTCGGTAGCAGAAAAAATTCAATGACTTTGATATTCCCAGATTTTTAGTTGAATGGATATGCATGCTGAGCCAGACTTGCAAACAAACAAACATGTGTCTATTGCAAAACCTCACATATGCTCAGTTCCATCTTGCGAAGGAGGCTGCACAATATAGTCCCGACATAACAGAAGACCCTCTATGCCAGACGAGTGCTATACACTAACATTCATTGTGAATTCCAATTTCAGGCACGGTATTCAAAGCTTTCGAAATTCTGAAGAATTTGGTCAGACATCATGGCAGTCTCATACTCGGGGCCTTTCAATTAGAAGCCGACGTGCTGCTGCTCCTACCATTCCGTCCGTTGAAAATTCAGGCGTTGCTGGGGCTGTATCAATGGGCGGGCGAGTTATTGATTCTATCCGCGATAAATCGAAAGTCTTCAATTCCAGACAATATAGAAATGCTCGTCCTTCTGTCAGTGATGCGGATACGACCGGGAATGTTGACTCGAACATTCTCGACGAGGATAGCGATGATGTCGATGGTCTAGGAAATACACGAAGGATAACAATTACTCAAACTGTTGATGGAGTTGGGCATATCGGAATGACGACGCAGCAACGCAATCGACGGGACGCCTCGGCATGCATGGTGAATTATAAAGCGCAACGACAACTCCTCGTCGGTTGTACGGATACCAATTTGATTGAGGTCCGACCGAGATGCACTGAAGATGGTGAGGAATGTAAGTAATTTGATTTTCATGTTAATTAGATATGTTGTTGTTGTTGATCTGTGTTAATCTGTGTTTGTAAACATGTTATTTTCCCTCTCTGCGATTAAGTCTTGCCACAGTAATGGTACGACTTGGAGGGATCGATCCTCCAGCTAATGTCTGTCCAAAGAAATTACAGAAAAAATCCAGTTTAAGTTTTTAGCTCCCTCAGTTTCGAATTGCTCTGAACGCTGCTTTGATGGCTTGACAATCGCACGAGCATTTCTTCTGCTCCCTGCAGTCCTGTTGCTACCGATCATTCTAATGTAACATTTCGACGACCACCTAACAAAGGCCATATAAACGTCAAGACGCTCAAAATTGGATTGTTCTGGAACAATTTTACAAACTTTACGACAGGATTTCTGCAATTTTGTCTCTTGTCTTTTGAAATTCAGAATATTGGACTTTGTTCTTTATTCAGCTGACTGTCAATCTTGCCACCAATTTCGAGCCACCCAGCGCAATAATGGGAGCCCGGGTTGTTTAATCGTGCCCAAGTTTTTGGTTTCATGCTGGGTAAGCTAGTAATGCCAGGTTGTCGATATCTCTCGCCACTTGCATGATTTCTTGACGAAAGACTACATATTATTCTTAAAAGGACGCTGAATGTTTGCGATCTCTTATACTACTTACCTTTCTTACCTTGAATTCTGATAAACAGCATTTTGGGAAATCGTTTGTGTACATGATTCTAATAAAATATTAACAAAAACATATGCAAATTAGCCGACATCTAACTGAAACCTGAAAAGGATCGATTTTTGCACCAAACGCAAAATTTGCATCCAATCCATCTCTGTTTTGACACGCAGAAATGACACGCAATTCAGAAAATATAAAAAGCTGAATGTAAAACACAATGAAAAAACGTCAAATAATCCAGAATTCAGGTTTCGTAGCTCGTAATTTTTGTTTGATTTGACGTTCACCTGCGAAAGTCCTCCCGAAGGATACTAATCTCCACATTTTGTCAAAAATAAAACCCCAAGGAAAACTATTTGCAACACTTATGTTACCATAATTTTGTTTCATTCACTCCAATATGCGCTGTATATAAGAGTATAAAAATTTGAATACATAATAGAATAATTTTCCTTTAAACTGCATGTTTAAAGATTTTTTATCGATATACAAACTAAACTACTTTTTTTTGTTGTTTCTGGAAAATTAATTTACGGAAATATCTTGGAAGTCCAATGCAAATTCGTTAAAAGTCGTAAATACTGAGTTTCTTAAGGACCACTTCAACGATTATCATACTTCACTTCACGTGTCTGAAATTTGTGATACTCTTCGCACAAATTCCGGATTTTATCTTGTATAAAAGGCCTACTACGTATTTTGACAGAAATCAAGTCGGAAACCAATTTTATTGAGGTTGTATGCGGCCTGTATTCGCTTGCCTCGAGTCATGTAGCATCTTAGCTATTACAGGACTAAGCAGACATTCAAAATTATAACTATTCGACAGGAATTGAAGTTAATGTGCGTCTTTAGACATTCGAGTGTAGAGGTAAAGGAGAGAGCTAGATGAGTTAATAGTTGCTGGTTCATTTTGTGAAAATACTGCGAAAATGAACTTAATCAAAGTAACCCTTGCAGCTCTGAAAATTGAATTGGACGTTACCCTCTAGAAAGTGATAGCCTCGATCTGGAACATGAGAAATAAATGAAGGGTACGCCGAGCTTTTCGGTCCGACCCTAACAAAACGAGGACCAAATAGGAGAAGAATCGCTGGTGGGAACTGCTGAGTTTTCGGTGAGCAGAAGTAAGGATCAGAACACTTTTTTTCTGACTCGACTAAGACTGATTCACACGAACCTTAACTTAAGTTGTTTAGCAATCAAATAACACGATGGGCCGTGTGAAAAACAAACCATATAGGGACATCTGAGCCTCGATGCTCACCTATACTGTATAGTATGTATATATATATACATATATATACATATATAGTAGATCTCCAATATCTCAGCAATAGTAGAGCGTGAAGAAAAAAAACAATACATTACTTTCTTGGAAAGCTCCTCCTTGTATATTATGCCTACGCTTGCAAGACGCTTGGAAAAAGGTTTTCTTATAAGTTTTCCCACCGCATTTTGCTTTGACATAGCTTTTAAAGTTACATTTTGTGGTTTTCAAAAATCTTGCAATAAAACATTTTTTCATAGATTTTGAGATGTTTTTTTTTTTTAATTTCATACATGGAGTTCTGATTTCATCTGTTAGTTGCAAACATATGTAAACGATGCATTAATTTTAAACTGATGCATTTGTAGCCAAGCAGAACCAGCTAATTATCGAATATATTCAGATTATTTCTGTTTGTATTCAAAATTATCACCTTTTTGGTTTTTCTTTGAACAAACTTTCTTCAAAACAGTGCTTTGGAGCAAGCCGCATCGACCATTGCAATCATTGTAGAATAATCAACCAAAAACGTCTCTTCTTGTATACAAAACCTCAAACTACCTTAAAAATTCTAAATCCTCTTTAAGTTTGTATTAATAAAAGTATTAAATTGCTCAATAATTTTTCATTTTTAGCGTATCTCTGCCACGGATCATGGACTGAAAATAGCACAGTGTACATAGTAGCGAAAAACCAAGCAACACAGCATGGCGTATGTATTAGTTATAAACAATTGGACGGCAACGATGGTCTTCTGGTTGTTGGCGATTCGTGTTATCGTGGCCTACAAAAACCACCTGATCATCATTTCGTAGCTAATCTCACATTAGCCGGTATGTATATTTTCTCACTCCATTCGACAACACGTTTGACACTAAATAAAATAGGACCACAAATTACTAACCATTGTCCACATCCCTACTTCCTACAATCGTACAACTCTTACAATTGAGGCCAACCCACTTAAAGTGCAGTCGATGAAAAGTTTGAAATTACATATAAATTTTCAATACAATTTTGCCATTTTGCAGGTAAATGTGGCGACACCAGCTCCACACATTCAATTCACCATTCGAAACGAAATTGGATTCAATTGAGCATTTCAACGACAACAACAAAAACAACAACAACGCTCTTTGGTATCGCCATAACGTGTGCGATCCTGGTGTTTTCGACTAGATGACTCTGATAATTGCACATTGCTAATTATTAATGGGCATGTGAAATTGTAAATGTACATTTGAATGGAACTAGATACTACAACTAAGAACTACTTTAGGCTAAACAGAATATATTACATTATTTACACAAATTGTGACGCAAACAACTGCTCTGAAGAAGGACCCAACTGAGAACGGATGACCATCCACACAAAGTTGAACGTTGCAAGGTGCAAATGAAGCTCGGAAGAAATCGTGTACTCTTGATAGATGCTAGATATGGACGTTGAACGATTATTGTCTATATATGATATTGTCCATGTATATTACAACTTTTACGGATTCAGACTAAACAAACAGAATTATAGATATTTAAAAAATACCTATAAGAGATATTTAGTAAGAGACAGAGAAGGTTGGTGAAGACTATAGCAGATGCGATTTTTTATATAAACTACATAATATATTCTATAATAAATTGTACATTCGAAAGGACAAGCTACAACGTGAAAAGTGAATTTGCATGTATGCGCTAAGCAGCAAAAAAAAAATTGTGAGAGAAAGGAAAAACCTATAACTCTAAGTATATGTAATAAAAGTGTATTCAAGACAAGAAAAGATGATTATAAAAATTAGATATCAAATGTATTTAAAAGAATTAATTAAAAATGAAAAAAACAAGTAAATCAACTTGACGCGATCTAAATATATATATATATAGATATATATAAAGAAAAAAATGAAACTCGAGTTTTTCACAAAATTTCATGAGAAAATACGAAAATCTAAATGGCACCAGAATTTCATGTAATCTTTAATGGACTTACTTCCTGAACATTACACTTTTAACAAAACAATTGCTCTATTATGGAAAAAGATTACAGATAAATGCTAGTTGAATCAATTTTGATACACTTTTTTGATTGAAGAGTTAGGTTTCCGCTCAATTATGTTATATTTTTAAGTTTTGTTAAATAGAATTTGTTGAATAAAGTAATTTTGCTATAAAAAAAAAACATTCTTCCTTGATGTATCATCTCAATGATGTATGAATATCAGAAATAGGATTCAATGTACTTGGAACACTACTTGTAAATCGCGTGAATGGATAAACTACTTTAAGCCAAATTAAAAGACGATACACTTTCTGCGGCCGAAAGGGGAAACTAGTTATCAAAATATTTCACCACACAAAAAGGTAATAATCACTTTATGTGGTCCAATTTGGCAAAAACCACAGCATTTCTCAATAGAATTCTGCGACAATTACCGATTAGTTTTCTGAAACTGTCTTTTAGGAATTATTAAAATTTTTGATTTCTCCGGATCTTTAAAGCATTACAACGATATATTTCGTGTGAACGTTTTTTCGCGGTCACTGCACGTTTTTTTCTGCAGGTAACCAGATTTCTGTGAAATTGGCAGAAGGGTTTGCAGTCATCCACCCAAACTTTGAAAACATTTCCACAATCATGAAAAAATACTCTTTCCCGTACTAGGTGGGCGGCCTGAAATGAGGACCTCTTATTGATTGAAACACCAATTTCCAGTATTCAATTAAATTTTAATGAATTTTATATAAGTTTCAGCACTCCTATCCGGTATTCTTTCTTTTTGAATTCAACTTCGGTTTTCTATTGCGAACTGCCCACTTGCGTCTATGATGGAATGACACTCATGTTTTAGCTGGACCAATTATCGCTTATTCATATTTAATTTATGTCGCAGACTGTCCATCACATCTTAGTAGGACTGACTGGCTGGGTGCCACTCTAGCCTGTTGCTGCTTAAGTATTTACTTTGGCAATGGAAAAACTACCAAACCTTTCCCATTACGATGACATGTGAGTTGAATCAGTATATTTGAAGTTATTATTGCAATGTCAAATTAATAGTTGGTTGTTTGATTCTCATTGATGACTCCTGAAAATTGTGCATAGGTGAACGAGAAATTATCAATAGTATTAGATATTAGATATAGGAAGCAATACGTTTTTTGCTTCCAATTCCAATTCACGCTATCATTGCGTGCTTTTATTGTTTATAGGATGATGACACGTGGAAGTACCGCTAACTTTGTACTTCCATTATGATTATTTGCTTATATAAGCTCGCACAATTCAGCGCTTGGGATTCTTTTTCAAAATTTTCATATGAATTTCTCCTCGACACAACTTGGCTAGGCTTTATGTCAAATATGTCCAAAAGAACACTTTCTTTATTAGATTCAATGATCCATCCTGCATACCATACTTCCGTTCAGTGAAAATTAATCAATACGTTTATTGACAAATATTTGCAACACTTCCTCTAATACCCACAAACCAAAGATATTTGAGGAATTGTTATAACACCGAAATAACCTCATACATGCGCATGTCTACATATCTGCAACTGAATTAACTTTGCTAGCGGAATTACCAATGAGCCCGTGATTACTTTAAATTTTAACAAAATTGTGACTTGAAACGATCATTAATGTGACTTCCTTAGTATGTCAAAGAAGAATGAATCGCAAAAGCTTCTAAAAATAATATCGTGTCAAATGTGTTTCATGGTTTCTTTTCATTGAATAGAATCTTCATACTCAATTTTCTAAAACAAATCGCGTGAAAATACTTAATGGTGTTTTGTTACTTCGTCTAACTTCGTTACTTCTTTCCGTCTTCGTCTGCCGAGAAGTTCTGCGCTTATTCTCGAAGACCGAAGACTTTAACAACTCATACCTGAAACAGAAGACGCTTCTTGAACTAGTTTATAATGTCATGTTTGACATTCACGACCATTATGACATAATTCAATTGAATAAATGTGATAGAAAATCTTTTATTTTACTAATAAGTTCATACTATTTTTATTTTTTACCCAATGTAAAGTCTACTTTTCTAATAAAATTATAATTCTTCTCAAAGTAAATTCATCTATAATCTGTGCTGAATTTCAATCGCTGATTCCATAGTGATTCCATTTTCAAATACCATTCGCATAACACAATGTCACAGAATTATTTCGGCTTTCAAAAGTGATCTTTTCTATTTCAAACAGAAGATTGATGTAGGGTTTTCTCAATTTTTTATGCATTCTTATTTATTATAAAAGATATTATTTTTATAAAAGATAATATATTACCTAATATACTGTTATTTTTATAAAAGAAGAATATAAAAGTTGCTCAGCATAAAATACCAAATTTTCAAATGTTTATTCCACGAAACAATTCAGCGAAACACGTCGTCACCGAAGTCAGTTTCATAGCTCGATGTCACTATGAGGTCAGGAACTTGCTCAGACACCATTGTATGTCCAATGGCGTGAAATCGCGGGGTCTGTTTGTGTACCATTTCGTGATATAACACGCTCCGGAATGTGTTTCTTGTAACAAATCAGTTGTCTAACGAGAGGTCTGTCATGTCACATAGTCTCTAATCCTGCTTGAACCAGATCTATTCTTTCAGCAAAATCCTTTTCTATTTCTTTTCGCTTTTAGCTAACTGATTTTAATCTTAATGTTCAAAGCTATAGGTTCCCAACGCACCTTGAACCCATAGCCGAAAAGTGATATTCTGAACATGAAAAGACGGTTCGAGAATAGCTTGAGGATTTTCCTCAGCCTAAATTCTGCAGCATTGCATGCTCTCGAATCCGTTGTACCAGAAATACAATTTCACCCAGAAAGATGATTTTCCTTAAAATCTGAATGGGCTTCCAATCATTCAGAACTGCAATGAGGAAAAGCTCGACCCAAAGTATGATCAGCAGTTTTGAGTTCGCGAATCAATTGAACCTAATAATGCTTTTGATTAAGACACATTTATGCAAAATTTCTCCCCATGATGATCTGAGTAAACTTGAGGTCCTACGTACGACAGAATACAGAGACATTCCGAACTTCCATCAGCCTCAACTTCGGTGTATTTCGCAGTTACGGTTCGAGTACACGCATGGTTCAATTGGGCGATGAATGGAGCGATTTAGTTGTCCGTTCTATTGGCACCGTACATATTTCTTGAATAAATAACGTCCAGCGAACTGAAGGTTAATTTCTATGATAAATTTAAATACATTTTTCGCGTTGTTAAATCGAAAATCTTTCCATGATCGCTTGCTAAACAATACTGGGAACAGAATGACCAAGACTTTTGATCAATGTTATCATCGGGGCAGTTGGAACTACTAACCTTCCTACTGGTAATGCCTTTATCTGCTTTGCTTTTTCGCAACTGTGAGGACTTGACTCTCCTCCGCTGCATCTTCTTACTGATTGCGTGATGAATAATTTTCACAAGCGTCCAACGCAATGTGCAATCGTCTGCTGTTTATATTTCATATAACTAGTGGAGCACGAGTGTCGAATTCTAGGTTTACGACATGGCCTGAAAAGTTTTTGACATGGCAATAAAAGAACTATATTTTGAAGTACAAAAATGATTTTATTCTTCGACATTATCTTCATCTAGAGTGATATTACACTTTGCAAAATGAACGTTCAAAGTTTCGATTCTTTTTATAATGGTCCACGTAAAAAAATGTCCACAAAATGAGGTCCACAAAATGAGCATTGGTTCTATACTGGAGTTTCTCACTTGAACAACCTGTGTTTCTGATGAGCCAATTTTACAACCAGGGACTACGGTGTGTGTTTAAATAAATTATTGCAATTTAAATAATAAGTGAAAATTGAAAGTTATGTAATTCCTTCGATTTCCGGTCGTATCGCAAGCAGAATGATCTCAATGTGGTCTTTCTGAAACACGATTTTTTCTTGCTAAAATAGGTCGTGTAGACTTGATTTCGTTGTCCAATCTATCCAATAATATTGTTTGTAGCACAGAAATATTGTTTATTGATGGTTTTTCCATGTTGAGGATAATCTATGAAAATTATACCACGTAAATTCCAAAGAATATTGGGAAGAACCTTGCCAGCTGCTTGTTGCATCTTCGGGCGCTACCTTCGGCTTTCATCAGGCAATAACCATTACACCGATTGCCGATTGGACTCAACCAGGACTTGTCAAGAATTGTCTCAAAAATGCCTCTCTATTGTGGCGATATGACTCCGAATTTCACTTCGAAAAACAACCTCTCTGGTCCAGTGTTGACCGACATTGTCAATTGCGCATACAACTTTCGCATGTGTCAATGAATGATGTATTCAATGCGTACCTTTGAGATGCCTGTGATGTTAACTACCTCACTTTATTCAACTTTATGATCATTCAACACAAGATCAACACAAAGAAGCTAACGAAAAAGAATGGCAGTACATCATCGAAACACCCAGATTAAAGGGATTCAAGCACTCGACCATAGCGTAACAACAAACAGCGCTAACACTCCGAGCAAACGACCGATCTAACGGTATTCAAAAAATTCTGGAGAATTGCATTGGTGTTCGTAAAAATGTTTATTTTTCTCTATTTTGTCTTTCTGTTTACATTGTGCTTGTAAACAAAACGAGCAAAAAATTAAAATTTTTACTAACACTCATACAATTCTGCAAAATCCGTTAGATTGGTCGATGGTCGGAGTGTTAGCGCTGTTTGTTGTTACGCTTTGCACTCGACGATGAAGAGAATGGCACATAAGATCCAGAAGACCAGATAGTGATAGACGCGATCAACGTTAGCAAATGCCGGTACTGAAAAGATATACTGGAAGTCGTTGACCTACCAAGAAGGTATCAGCAACGCAATAAATAACAAAATAATTGGGCATAACTCTGTGCAACTGACCGAATCTAGCAGCAAGAACCGGCTCAAAATCATTCAATCAAATCAACGGAAGACAAACGTGAATCACAAGAAAAATCTGGTATTTATCATATCGAATGTTCTATTTGCAACGATGTGTACACAGGACAAAAGAGAACCCTCATTGGCACGAGAATAAAAGAGCGTTTAGGCGAAGCAGTAACAGCAAGAAAGAAGGGAAGAACTTCAAACTTCAAGCCGGCTGTAGCGGAACATATCACGAAAGCACCTGAGATAACAACAGGGGATGCAACAATCATCAAGGAAACTAGAGATAGTCGTGAATTGGATGTCACGGAAAGCCACGCAATCCGCCTGCTAAAGAAGAAGCTGATGAACCAGGATGAAGAAAACTGTAATTCATGATTATTCCAACTAATTGGGTAACACCCTTTAAAAATAGTATTGAAGAATCTAATACTTTTGTTATTATTTTTTATATCTTTAGTAATTATCTATGAAAATAATGTTTTAATACATAGATTAAGTCGTTATGGATAAAGTTTCTTTAGACTTACTAGTACTTAAGCATAAATTGTAAAGAAAATAAATTAAGTCGCTGAAGAAGACCGAGCTATTCCGGTAGAAAATCGATTTTATAAACAAAAAGTTCACAAGCATTCTATCTTTTTGACCTGATGTATATATAATATGAACTATGCTATGCCATTGTTTGAACAATGTTTTATCATAGTACGAAATTAAATAATTTCATTATTTCAAAACCTCAGGGGTAGCGTCACTTCGAAAGCTATAATTTGAAAATGAGTAAGTGAGAAATTTCGACAAGATCTGAGTTAAGGTTGGTACTCTACAAACAGCAAATTAATTTTGAATTCGTGGAATCATCACTATGTCAGGCCAAACACTTTTCACCCCATGAGCAAGCAGCTCATCTTACAATTAACGTTATTCGCCAATCTTCATTTTGTCCACATTCTCTTGGACACCCACCATAATGTTTGAAAGGGTTTCAGGCCTAAAGCCTACTCGCATTACTTGATTCGTTAAATTACTCCTTCAAAATTTGATACTGCCATGTTGAAAATTTAATTTCACTGCCTAATGACTAGTCAGACCTAATTGAACTTTTTTAATTTTAATTTTAAATATTTCAATTTAAATGATAAATAAATTACTCAAAATATAATCTTTATAATAGGAGCTATATTTTCCCATTTACGGGATTTCAATATTGTATTGAGTTTGTCCATGAAGCCTAAAATTTGTTGCGTAGTACACAAATGCCGCGACAAAAATCATGGCACTCAGCGGGTTGCTTATTCAATAACAGTAATTTCCAGGAACTGTGTAGCCTGTTGGAAGTAAATATCAATTCGGTGGTCTATCTATTTTAGTTTGAGAAAGTTTTACGTTGATCCAGTCAAGTTTTATAGTGTTTCGTGATTAAAAAAGATGTCAAAGAAAGAGACAACGTGTGAAGAAAGGAAAATTGTGTTAAATATGAGGAAAGATGGGAAAACTTATGAGGAAATTGGAGAATATATAAAAAGGAGTAAGTCAACAGTAAGAAATATAATAAAACGAAAGGAAATAGAAAACAGAATTAAAAACAAGACAAGAACGGGCCGGCCCCAAGTTCTAACCGAAAACGATAAACGGATTATAATGCGCAAAGTCAAGCCAGGCAGCTTCAGTTGAATTGGGAAAGAAAATTTCTTCAAGGAGTATTCAAAGAGTCATACGAAGTAATGGACTTAGGAGCCGTGTCGTTCGCAAAAAACCGTTCATAAGCAAGGCAAATTAAAAAAACGTCTAGAATTCGCCAGAAAATACTTAAATGCACCAGCTGACTTCTGGAACAAGGTAATTTTTTCCGATGAATCGCAATTCAATATTTTTGGAAGTGGTGGTCGCATAAGAGTGTGGCGTCGACAAGGCGAAAGTTTACTGCCGAAACATTTACATCCTACAGTGAAACATGGTGGCGGTGGCGTTATGATATGGGGATGCATGTCGTCTGCAAACGGTGTGGGAAATATGGAGTTTATAGAAAGCACAATGCATCGTTTCGGATATCTAGCCATTTTGAAGAAACATTTGCAAAATAGTGCGTAAAAATTGGGTTTGAGTGGTGGTTATTATTTTCAACAAGATAATGATCCCAAACATACAGCATACATTGTGAAACAATGGATGATCTTTAACACTCCTCATATGCTGGATACACCTCCTCAGTCACCAGACCTCAATCCGATTGAGAATCTTTGGAGTGAATTGGAAAAAAACTTAAGAAAACATGACATAACATCGAAAGCACAACTGAAGGACATCATACGGCAAGAATGGGCTAATATCAACAATTCATATACGCTGAAATTAGTCCAATCAATGCAAAGGCTCTTGAAAGCGGTAATACAATCCAAAGGATATCCAACTAAATATTAATTTCAATATATTGCTATTAAAAGATACAATTTTCTAATCAAGTGCCATAACTTTTCTCGCGGCAAAAGTAGAATTTTTGAATAAACGAACTTGTTTTGTTTTATTAATTTTGGGAAATTTGATTTGTTTTTATATATACATAATCTATATTAATAAGTATTAATTATTTCTAAAACACAACGGAATGGCCTTAATATTTTAGAAGATATGTATCTGCAAAACGATAAGTGTACTCAGGTGCCATGACTTTTGTCGCTGACTGTACATATTATTATATTATGTCATATTATGACAGATATATATTTCGAGAGTAAGTTACGACTTTCTTAAATCATTTTGTCAATTTTATATTAAGAAAATAGTTGACACTGAAGAAGAGAGCAACTTACTCCCGAAATACAGCCTTGTCGGCTAAAGCCTGGCCAAAAGTATGAAGCACCCCTATGAGAATCGATTTTTTTCAGAAGTGATAAAAGGCTTTTACCATTTTCACAGCAGAAATTCTTGTTCGTATAGAGTTACCAAGATTCTTGCATTTTTACGCAGTGAAGGCAAGTTTTGAGCTCTTCTTTCGAGTTGATTGTGTGACGCTAAAACTTACACCTTAAGATCGCCTGTAAATGCTCGATCGGATTCAGATCCGGCGACTGAACAAGCCACTCCAGGAGATCGATAGTGTTTTCTCGAAACCATACCATAGTCCAGGTTGATTTATGGCACGGTGCGTTCTCCGGCTAGAATTGAGTCACTTCCACATTCGTATCACCGAATAGAGCAGAAAACGAAGGTCTTAATACACATTCTAAGAAATTTATGTATTTCGTACTGTCCATTCGGCCCTCGCAAATGAATATTTCTCCGACTCCTGTATCAGACATGCAGCCCCAGACCATTTTTCTTTCCTCACCGTGTTTGACAGTAGACACCACCCATGCCTGAACTCTCCTCCAATTTGACGTCACATAAACACAGCGCCAGGAGTGCAAAAAACCTAAAATAAACTGGAAAAAAAAACATTCCGGAAATTATCATTTAACAACTGATTTGCGTTTTTTTTTCAATACTATTTATTTTATTCATTTTTCAATCCATAGTTAGTTATCTAACTTACCTCAAAATTCGATTCTTCCGACCAACCAATATTCGACCAGTCTTCCGCGGTAAAGCAGTGGTACTTTAAGGCCCATGCATAGCGAGCCCTTTTGCTCCTTTCAGAGAAAAGAAGCTGCTTCCTGGCTTCGCATGCTTTCAGGCCAGCTTCTTGAAGTCTTCGACGAATCGTTCTAAATTTCGCTTCCTTTTTTTCGAGACTCTCTCACTAATTGCGAAAAAACAATGCAAGTCCATAGATGCATATGACCCAAAACGATTGTTTTCACCGAGAATGCACACCATGAGAATGATGTTAAAGAAACCTTGGAGAAGTATAATTTCATGCTTTTAATAACTCTCCTCACGCGGTTGTTGATTGTCGCGTAATTCCTTTTTCATGCAACCTAGAATGAACTAATAAGGGTTTGGTGGCTAAAGGGTTTGGTGATTTGCTCTAACTCATTTTGTTTGCATCTGAATATAAACCAATTGTCTGATTTGTTACCTTTCAAAAGTCCAAATTGCACCTAAACAAACATGAGTCTGCTATAAATGGTATCAGGATATTTTCCTGATACTTTTTCTCATTTATAACAACTTCCACATTTTAGTTATATAGAATATAGAATTTATTTAGAGTTTATCGCCATAGGTAAAAAGGTAAAGGTAGGTAAGAGCTGGATTTAGAACTTTTTTCCGATCGCAATGATGGTCTCCTAGTTCTTCTCTCGTAGCGCCCTTCTCCTAGGAAGTGGAATCGTTTTGAACAAATGCTTGACATGGTGTCCGAGCTTTAAGGCGGATGCTGAAGAACTTACGATTCAGGCTCCCGAAGCACCTTGTGAGTCACAATAAACGTGTCTTATTGGAATCCGGTTCTCATCCTACTGGGCAATCCTGTTCGCTTCTTACCGGGAGTTCACAGACGAATTGGGCGTCAAACTACAGTGCCGGTAAAAATGATTAGACACCCCATTTTTTTAAAGAAATCGTAAAGTGATAAAACGATTTCAAGAAGTTATGTCTGTGTTTTGATTATTGCATCGCATTACATTTATCTGAGCAATCAGCTGGTCGATTTCCCGTTTAAAATTAAAGAGAGTGAAACTCTAGATGGGAGGATATGACAAGACTCTTTACATTTTTGCCATTGTAGTTTGAAATTTAGCTTTAGTAGCCCGTCTTAGTGGATGATTTTCCCTTCCAATCGTTTTGAACACATAGAAATATGTTCCTACCCATTTGTCTTAGTTTCGAAATGACCTGGAAAGCTTCTCCGGCTATCGACCAGTATCGTCACGTTTATGTATATCGTTCGTGGTTCATTATTCACTCATAGAAATCGTCCATTCTACAACTAAGTCAACTTTGTTGCGATTCAGGGCACAGTCGCTGATGAAAGTTCGGCCAGCATTATTTTTTCAACGTTCAGTACAACACCGAAACATCAAGTTTCTCTTTAAGTCCAGCCATCTTCAAACGATTTACAAGTATTGGTGAATCTTCAACTCCTGAGCGATGACTATCTGATATGACTATCCAAATGTCAATTTATGTCAACTATTTCCATAATCCGAACAACATTTTCGACGTTATGTCATTCGGAGCGCGATTCAAGTTGAATAACATAAGGCACGTTTTCATTTTCCTGCTAGAAAAAAAAAAGGATATAAAAGACTAAAAATTAAACAACTAGAATACATGCCCTAGTTATTGAACCGTATGTTACTATCTCCCAGACTCTTATTTCTTTTAATTTTTTATCTTTTCTGATCTTGAATTTTTTCAACTTAATTTTTGTTGTCCTTTCATTTACCTATAGCTTGTAAGATGATATTGTTTTCATACAAGTCCTTTATTCATACCTGCAAAGCTGTATCCTGCATATAGTTATTACAATGAATTAATATCTGGAAAGTTAATTTTTTTAAAACTATAACTTTATTTTTCTTGTTGTTTATTTTTGTTTTCTTCTAGTACATTTATTATAATATACGTAGCTTTAGCAACCATTGTCCGTTTCCCTAAATCTCCCCGAAAAACAACATAATTTATGCTACAGTCCATACGCATAAAATATCTTATTCTTCAAATGCACAAAGTGACTTTCAAAGATAAGTGTTATAAGGGTAATAATTTGGAGCACGAGAAACATAAGTATCCTTTTATCTATCTGTTCACTCCGACGAAAGCTTCTATGAAATCTTATCCTTAGGTTCGTTTTTATTTATTGCTGCGGTTAAGGGTATTGACACGAACATTTTTATACACTCTCCTTTTATATATTCATTATAAGATGGAATTCTGAGCCTCTTTCTTGGATCGTCATGATAAAGTTTATTGTTGAAGATTTTTCGAACGACTTGTGCCTAACGAGAACATTGTATTCTTTTGAATTTAGAATTAAACATGTTGCCCTTTGCATTGAACCCGTTGTCACCTATCTCCATAATCTTATACTTAGGGTTATTCCGCCGTGTATCAGCTGGGCAATTCCACAAACGGGCTATGACGAAACAAAGACGAAAGCAACCGCAAAGGCTCTACGTGTTTCATTAAGCAAAACTCACTAGAAGCAGAGAGCGTACCCTTTTAAGTCATCCTAAAGATGAAGTCACACGATTCTGGCGCTGAAACGTTGATGGCTTCTTGAGAGGCTGGAAAACGCAGCAGTATCTATGCGCCAAGAACTCTCTTCCGCGTCCTTAATTAAACCTCCTCAAAATTACTTATTGCAAAAATAAACAAAGGCCTTTACCTATAATCCCACTATAATTTTGCCTTAAAATAAACAATACAAATTTTTGCAAGGTTTTCTTTTTAATTGAGAAGTTAAAGGACTAGTTTTAGAACCTTTCTTCGACATGTCCCTAGCATACACAAACGAGGGTATTAGTTGTATCGGACCTTTTCCTTTAGTATAATTACACAGTAGTAAGCTACTGATGGCTCAGTTATATAAATCAAATGATTTTACTCCGATTGCCGAATTCTCCTTGTTTAATATGTTCCTGTCCTTTCTCTCTCTCTGCATACTAGTCTGTTGTGCATATGGAGGCAAGACACACTTTTCGCGCTACTGGCCAGTCATCAAAGAGCTGGGTATGTGGGCATCCACTAAATATTTCCCCCATAGGGCAATCGGGACAGAAGCGCTTCCAGAGAAGACGCATGGAATACTTTGAGGCTTAGCCAATCCGATACCACAAGAAACAACTATAATTAAACAGTGTTCAGGCAAAACCATCCAAATCCAGTCCGTTTGGTAGACAGACCGCTTTTTGATTTCATCTAAAGATCAATTTACCCGTACATTCCACATATTTCCAGTTCAACATGGCTTTCATCCATAAAGTGGCAAAAACGGCTAATTGGCGTTCCTACTTTTCCCTTCCTATAACTTGAAAGATACTCAAAATAGAGTGAACAAAAGTGTTAAGAAATTTGAAATTGAAATTACTAAATTTTAAACTCCTCTGTGAGACTCCTGTTAGAAATTGATCTCCTCTTGCCTCCTCTTGATCCGTGGCTCAAGAAGTTAAGCCTCATCATTTTTTCAGTTGATCCATGGTTCAAGCAATCAAACGAGTAAGCCTAGAGAAACTTCAACAAACCATGACAAATGGACATCTACGTATACTTCTGTACGCAATGGAAAGACAACAAATTTTTCGGAATCAGTTCACGTTTATGTATAAGACGTGTTATTCGGCCCTGGTACCATATGCATCCTGTACCATATGCACTACATCAATGTAGCAATCATGTTATGCTACGGATGCGAAGAATGGTCCTTCGCAAGCATCCGAAAAAAACAACTCCTTTGAAAAGGAAGGTCCAAAAAAATCATTCAAAACGAGAGGGAGACCAATGGCGAATTAGACCTACAAGTTGTAGAATGAAAGGATGGTCAATGTCGGCTAATGCGTGACTTGCGAAAACCAGGAAAGAAATTTCACGAGGATGAACGGTCAAACCGACAAGGACCAAGCGAATCCGCTTCGCTTCCAAGATTGAGGGAGATGATCAACAGATTTCTGCTTGATAACTATTTCTTATAGCCAAAGCAATGTGAATATCCACAATATCACACGTTCGTCCAAACGAACAGTTGATACAAACGTTGAACTGAAGTATCGAGATGGACTAGCCCCGTTGCTGTTTAATCTAGTTCTGGAATATACTAGAAGTAGACTTTTCATTGACTCTTCACACAACAAATAGTACTCTACGGAGATGCTCTAAATATCCTATCACGGTCCTTCTTCTTATGTCTTGTGGCGAAGAAATCATGTTATCCATACATCAAAAGTCAAGAGTGTAGGACAGCGTATTAATGAGGTCAGAATAAAAATAAGTGCATGGCTCAAACGAGCAGTACGACAATTTGGACATGGACAATTTGTTTACCTTCACCTGAAACTTCTTACAGACCACAATTAATTTCTTAGGTCTTCTGCAGGCCAGGTGCGTGCATAAGTTTTTGCCGGCTTTTGATAAAAAAATACGTAATCGTATTGTAAATACGTAAATACTGGCCATTGGTTTCTAAACATTTCGCCCATCTTTCAGCTACTTTATGAATACCATGCCAGTGCATGCGAGCATTTTTCCAACTTCCTTGGAATCGTTGAAGTGTTGCTCTGCGAGCGCAAGTCTTCTGTCCATTTCGGTGGTTTTTCGGTTAATTTGCGGTTTAAATTTATCATTTGTCGACGATAGTGTCGTTTATTAACAGTCTCGCCGGGCTTCAAGAGTTCGAAATACACAAAACGACTCTGGTCCCCTCAGACACAGAGCAGGGTGTTCTTGCCGAAGTGATTTGGCCTTGGTGTTGAAAGACCAGTTTCGCCAGATGAAAAAGTAGTTTTCTTCACTTCGGGTTTTCAAAATAAATACATTTTTCGTCACCCGCCACAATTCGATGCAATAATGATTTCCTTTACTTGGCATAGGAGCAGAATTTCACAAGTGACTTCACGATTTTCCATTTGACGTTCGTTCAAATCATGTGAAACCCATTTACAGAGTTTATTGATCTTACCCATTGCTCTTAAACGTCCGCTGATCGTTTTCAGGGACACATTTAATGCGTCTGCCAAATGCCGTTGAGTTTGATTTGGTCCTCTTCGTGAAATTACCATTTTTGAATTGTCGAAAACATGTCTCACATGTTCTAATTGATGGAGCGTGTCCACCATATGTTTTACCAGCAAACGATAACTTTCAAAAGCCTTTTTCCTTTGGTTAAAAAAAGCAGTGCGTGACGCAAATACCCTTTTTCAGCCCCAAATTCGACGTTATTGATTATCACGATAAAACAAACAAGTTAGTTTTGACAGATTCAGCTGATGTTCGTTTGTAGCTTAATGTCAGACGTTCGAAATGGCGTATGTGTCAATTTAAGATCGCTTAACGCTGGCCTGTGCCAGAGCCAATTTCCCTGGTCCCTAGACCAACATACGAAATTAAAAAAATATTGTCTCAATTTGATACTTTGCGTACTTTTCGCTGGCGCCATATCTTAATAATACTGAAAAAAACTTATGCATACCCCTGGTACACAGAACAAAGCTCCAAACATACAAAGCGAATACCGGTATGATTGTAAGTAGGACATTGGAGATGCTATATTTGATACGTAGGGTATTCATATATCGTTTTATGTGATATCCCACCGAGATGTAAACGCTTTTAAGTGGTTAGGGAACGAAGGTGTAGTAGAAGTCTCGTGTATGTTCTATTCAAGTGTACTGGATTTCGAATCAAAAGATACATCTAGTTAAACGCTTGCGATGTATCCAATTCTTTTCTCTGATCCCTCTATCTAATTGCAGTATGCCTGTAAGAATCGAATAATAAACGAATCAAAGATTCGTTTCAATCATTCTTCTTTTGGAGAGCTTTTGAATCGTTTTTTATGTATTTCCGGAAAATTGAACTCCAGCATCTAATTATCACAGTTTCCAGTTTATCAACAGTTCATCAACATATGGCTATCCTTCGGTGTAAACTAGTCAAGCCAGTCAACGATCTTCGAGTATGTTGAGTTTGTTCGAGCTGGCCAATCGAAACCTCACCTTCCTGATGGTGTGCACAAACGCATTATCGTCTTGAATAATCGGCAAGGCATCTGCAAACGTCATTGTGCCGTCAGATGTTTGTTATTCTAGCAAGTACAAACATATCAGTGTTCATGTTGCCACTGATGAACACTAATTGCGATTATCTATTGAATCCGATAGCTCGTCTTTGTTATCACCGATCGTCGACCATTTGACCGATTGATTAAAATCTTATCCTCGTTCAGAATGTCATAGTATCTTGGAAATAATATCTAGTCATCCGGATCACAATTAATTTTATTGTTCGGAAAATTTTTCGTCGGAAAATCTTACACTCCCCCTTTTTCACTAGAAATAGCTTCTTATTAAGCTTTTTCATTAACGGGTTAAGGGTGGTTTCTGCTTTGGCATCCAGCGTTGAATGAGAGTCAACTTTTGAACTAAGTTCTGTATACAACGTAAGTTCGTCTAAATGCTAGTTCGTCTTCCAATTTTCCTTGCGGTTAGAGCAGAATTTTGTAAATTCGCAACACTACATGTTCCTCAGTTGTGATATCCGTCATGGTCGACATGGTGACTTTTTTGACAATTAGCCTGATTCGCTTCCAAACTGCTTACCGTCTTCCGGACCTCTGCCAGTACCTCGTACGATTCTTGCAATGAGTTTTTCTTTAGTCGTGGTAATTCCTAAATATTTGGCACCTAACCTCATCCTATTTTATTTTTAAAATGGGACTTTTTTTAAAGCGGTTATAACAAAGACGACCACACTTCATAGACCTGCATTCCGTGATTTAGGAAATAATGAGAAATTGTTCAGGTGTACTATCATATTTGCGTGCACTTTGTTACAACCGACGTTGTTACTTAGAGACTTTATTGGTTTCATGTGAAACAAAAAAACGATGTCCTTAAAAAAAAAACAAATGTTTTCCTTCAATAATTTATTAACGTATGTATTTACGCCCAATAATAATAATAATAATAATAATAATAATAATTCCAACAGGGTATTTTTAATGTATATTACATCAAGACATTCGAATACAAGTAACAACACAATAAATCACACCGAACTATACATAAAAATTTTTATACAAATTGCATTGAACTATACGTTGAGTCAGTAGCTTAGTAGTCTATGAACCCAACAGCGGCTTGCATTAACTATCCTCATAAAATTATAATATATCTGAAATGAGATTAAATTAATTACACTTATTTTACACTATCTTTAAAACTGACTTTTACCATACATACCAAACATCTCCTGACTCCAATTTGTTTTTCGACCCAGCATTAAAAATCATTTTACTCTTTGTTCATATTTTTGGGGGTGGGGGAGGGGTAGGTAGAGAAAGGAAAAGGGAAGTAGGAAGGGAAAAGCTCAGAAGAATAAAAAAAATGGAGAACGTTAGAAAAGTTTCCCATGCTTCAGGATAAATCTAGAAGAAATCCTGAATTGAACAAATAATCTCTACTCCCTCCATTTTGTTTTTTTTTTGGAATTGTGAATTGAAATAAAAATTATGTAGGAATTCGTCCCGAGGACAAAAAATATAGTAAGCTCATCTGTTTTAGGAAAAATTAATGAAAAACGTGAAGAATGCAAGAGATCTTTAAAAACAAGTTATCCTTTCTCAGTCCAAGCTTCGATTCGGGTAAGAAACTACTATGAAATAGGAGTCTGAACGGTATACCTTCAGAAGGTGAAAAAATTATTAGGCCACAAGAATTTTTTTTAAATTATAACGCAGATAATATGTATATATATAAAAAAAAAATAAGAAATTGAGAGGATCAGTATTGCCATTAGGGTCCAATTCAAAGATATCAAGATATGAGGTTCGTCGACCCGGCCGTAGTCGATTTTCCAGCAACAATTTGCGTACTAGTCTTTCTGGCTGAGTGGGAAGAAATTTCAGATATTGGATACAAGATTGAATTTAAGGCCAACAAGGATTATTAAAATATAGTTTTAGTCACGTTTGCGAATATTGAATCCAATTCTCAACATCAAGACAGAGAGCCAACTTTAAGGACGAATCGAGTCTTCTCTGGATCAATTTTGACTCCAAGTTTCCGTTCGCAAAAATCTTACCAACTCTTTATCAGTGAGAGAATTTGTAAAGCGGCTACATGGTACAGCCATTACAAGAAATTGAGTGAGGACAGGACAACGACGCTACTCTTAGCAATTGGTACCAATCACTCCGTCCGACAGTTGACTATATAAAGCAACCAATGGAAATTCAATCGGAGTCACTCCTTATAAAGTTTTATGAAGTGCATGGAACAGCCCTCTAAAGTTCACAAATCATTGTATTGAGAATAGTTATCATTTGTGATGAGCTATCTGCCACAGCATATAACTCACAAAAGCACTGGCCGTGAAGTGTTTAAAACACGAATCTTCCATCCGATTAACTATCGTCAATTGACAAATTTTGCATACAATTCCTTGTAGTACTAGGACTTAATTATATTGTTACAACAGCTGGCATAGTTCGAAGACTTCATGATAATTATTTATGATGCATGATGCAAGTCACATCTCAAGAACTCCGAGTTCTTATATATACATATATATATCCTTATATATATCGAATCACTTATAATCATAGGCATCAGTTTAGACCAGACATACTCAAAGCCTCAATAACTCATAGGACAGTTGGCAGTAACATTGAAGCCTTTCCTAGTTTTCCTGGGTACGTTCACTTTCTTTTCTGGGTTCAAAATTCAATATGAGCAAAAAAATCGAAAGTTTCTATCGGCGTTTGCTTATGTTTAGGACTGGACTTATCTTGGACTTAGTTCAAAATAAGAAAACTCGTTACGCTTGAATACGATTACCCTTTTGATTTCACATTGTTGCTCGTTAACTAGCCTTGCTAGACTCTTTCCTCTGGTTCGAAATCGTCATTAGCTTTTTTGTGGTTAGTAGGTAAAGGCTACTTACGCCCTGAGTAAGAGACTCGAAGCGGTAGATGGCCTCCCATGTCACCCTGAGAGCCCAGCTCGGAGCTGTTCCTCATATCACCTAAGACTACGATAGTATTTCTTCGTCGGTTGATGGCGTACCGTTGCTGTGAAAGCTACCCCTCTCTTCGCTCTGCATGAACCAGTGGTCGTTTCTTTATCCTAAGGACCGTCCGAGCATAATATACCATACAACCACATTTTCTAACTGATAATATTAGCACCAGCGAAACTTAACCATGGCACAAAAGTAGAGAGCACTCATTTACCCAATATGGTATGGAACTCTCATATGGTATGGAAGGGGTCAACTAAGAGCAGTTTGCCGGCTTCATCTTTCCCACCTTGACAAGCAAGATAGGAAATACCCATGGCCACCACAAGGCATCTAAGAATAGATATATAACCGCGAAAAACCTTTTTTTCGCGTTGCCAAGGCTCATTCAGCAAGGGTGAGGAGGTAGATCACTTGAATTTACAATATCTTCATTAGTTACAGAGCGATGCAAGGATTACAAACATTCAAATTAAACGCAGAATTGCATCTGGATCAGATCAAACAAGGCTTACACTTAGTGTTACGCTCAAATTAAGGATACTAGTTACGTTTGTTGTTAATCTTTCGTTTTATACGCTCTTACTCGTTTACTCATCATGGTTACGCTCTCACAGTTTATTCTATATTATCATCAGATTTAACGCAGATGTTCGAAGATTAATCATATTCAAATTATACGCAGAATTGCATCTGGATCAGATCAAACAAGGCTTCGACTTAGTCTTACGCTCAAATTAAGGATACTAGTTACGTTTGTTGTTACTCTCGTTTTATACGCTCTTACTCGTTTACTCATCATGGTTAGACTCTCTCAGTTTATTCTATATTATCATCAGATGCTACGCAGAGGTTCGAAGATTAATCATATTCAAATTATACGCAGAATTGCATCTGGATCAGTTCAAACAAGGCTTACACTTAGTGTTACGCTCAAATTAAGGATACTAGTTACGTTTGTTGTTACTCTTTCGTTTTATACGCTCTCACTCATTTACTCATCATGGTTAGACTCTCTCATTTTATTCTATATTATCATCAGATTTAACGCAGATGTTCGAAGATTAATCATATTCAAATTATACGCATAATTGCATCTGGATCAGATCAAACAAGGCTTAGACTTAGTGTTACGCTCAAACGTTTCTTGTTACTCTTTCGTTTTATACGCTCTTACTCGTTTACTCATCATGGTTAGACTCTCTCATTTTATTCTTCATTATCATCAGATTTAACGCAGAGGTTCGAAGATTAATCATATTCAAATTATACGCAGAATTGCATCTGGATCAGATCAAACAAGGCTTAGACTTAGTGTTACGCTCAAATTAAGGATGCTAGTTACGTTTGTTGTTACTCTTTCGTTTTATACGCTCTTACTCGTTTACTCATCATGGTTAGACTCTCTCATTTTATTCTTCATTATCATCAGATTTAACGCAGATGTTCGAAGATTAATCATATTCAAATTATATGCAGAATTGCATCTGGATCAGATCAAACAAGGCTTACACTTAGTGTTACGCTCAAATTAAGGATACTAGTTACGTTTGTTGTTACTCTCGTTTTATACGCTCTTACTCGTTTACTCATCATGGTTAGACTCTCTCAGTTTATTCAATATTATCATCAGATGTTACGCAGAGGTTCGAAGATTAATCATATTCAAATTATACGCAGAATTGCATCTGGATCAGATCAAACAAGGCTTAGACTGAATGTTACGCTCAAATTAAGGATACTAGTTACGATTGTTGTTACTCTTTCGTTTTATACGATCTTACTCGTTTACTCATCATGGTTAGACTCTCTCATTTTATTCTTCATTATCATCAGATTTAACGCAGATGTTCGAAGATTAATCATATTCAAATTATACGCAGAATTGCATCTGGATCAGATCAAACAAGGCTTACACTTAGTGTTACGCTCTAATTACGGATACTAGTTACGTTTGTTGTTACTCTTTCGTTTTATACGATCTTACTCGTTTACTCATCATGGTTAGACTCTCTCAGTTTATTCTATATTATCATCAGATGTTACGCAGAGATTCGAAGATTAATCATATTCAAATTATACGCAGAATTGCATCTGGATCAGATCAAACAAGGCTTAGACAATATGTTACGCTCAAATTAAGGATACTAGTTACGTTTGTTGTTACTCTTTTGTCTTATACGCTCTTACTCGTTTACTCATCATGGTTAGACTCTCTCAGTTTATTCTTTATTATCATCAGATGTTACGCAGAGGTTCGAAGATTAATCATATTCAAATTATACGCAGAATTGCATCTGGATCAGATCAAACAAGGCTTACACTTAGTGTTACGCTCTAATTAAGGATACTAGTTACGTTTGTTGTTACTCTCGTTTTATACGCTCTTACTCGTTTACTCATCATGGTTATACTCTCTCAGTTTATTCAATATTATCATCAGATGTTACGCAGAGGTTCGAAAATTAATCATATTCAAATTATACGCAGAATTGCATCTGGATCAGATCAAACAAGGCTTAGACAATATGTTACGCTCAAATTAAGGATACTAGTTACGTTTGTTGTTACTCTTTTGTCTTATACGCTCTTACTCGTTTACTCATCATGGTTAGACTCTCTCAGTTTATTCTTTATTATCATCAGATGTTACGCAGAGGTTCGAAGATTAATCATATTCAAATTATACGCAGAATTGCATCTGGATCAGATCAAACAAGGCTTACACTTAGTGTTACGCTCTAATTAAGGATACTAGTTACGTTTGTTGTTACTCTCGTTTTATACGCTCTTACTCGTTTACTCATCATGGTTAGACTCTCTCAGTTTATTCTATATTATCATCAGATGTTACGCAGAGGTTCGAAGCTTAATCATATTCAAATTATACGCAGAATTGTATCTGGATCAGATCAAACAAGGCTTAGACAATATGTTACGCTCAAATTAAGGATACTAGTTACGTTTGTTGTTACTCTTTCGTTTTATACGCTCTTACTCGTTTACTCATCATGGTTAGACTCTCTCAGTTTATTCTTTATTATCATCAGATGTTACGCAGAGGTTCGAAGATTAATCATATTCAAATTATACGCAGAATTGCATCTGGATCAGATCAAACAAGGCTTAGACAATATGTTACGCTCAAATTAAGGATACTAGTTACGTTTGTTGTTACTCTTTCGTTTTATACGCTCTCACTCATTTACTCATCATGGTTAGACTCTCTCATTTTATTCTTCATTATCATCAGATTTAACGCAGATGTTCGAAGATTAATCATATTCAAATTATACGCAGAATTGCATCTGGATCAGATCAAACAAGGCTTAGACTTAGTCTTACGCTCAAATTAAGGATACTAGTTACGTTTGTTGTTACTCTTTCGTTTTATACGATCTTACTCGTTTACTCATCATGGTTAGACTCCCTCATTTTATTCTTCATTATCATCAGATTTAACGCAGATGTTCGAACATTAATCATATTCAAATTATACGCAGAATTGCATCTGGATCAGATCAAACAAGGCTTACACTTAGTGTTACGCTCTAATTAAGGATACTAGTTACGTTTGTTGTTACTCTTTCGTTTTATACGATCTTACTCGTTTACTCATCATGGTTAGACTCTCTCAGTTTATTCTATATTATCATCAGATGTTACGCAGAGGTTCGAAGATTAATCATATTCAAATTATACGCAGAATTGCATCTGGATCAGATCAAACAAGGCTTAGACAATATGTTACGCTCAAATTAAGGATACTAGTTACGTTTGTTGTTACTCTTTCGTTTTATACGCTCTTACTCGTTTACTCATCATGGTTAGACTCTCTCAGTTTATTCTTTATTATCATCAGATGTTACGCAGAGGTTCGAAGATTAATCATATTCAAATTATACGCAGAATTGCATCTGGATCAGATCAAACAAGGCTTAGACAATATGTTACGCTCAAATTAAGGATACTAGTTACGTTTGTTGTTACTCTTTCGTTTTATACGCTCTCACTCATTTACTCATCATGGTTAGACTCTCTCATTTTATTCTTCATTATCATCAGATTTAACGCAGATGTTCGAAGATTAATCATATTCAAATTATACGCAGAATTGCATCTGGATCAGATCAAACAAGGCTTAGACTTAGTCTTACGCTCAAATTAAGGATACTAGTTACGTTTGTTGTTACTCTTTCGTTTTATACGATCTTACTCGTTTACTCATCATGGTTAGACTCTCTCAGTTTATTCTATATTATCATCAGATGTTACGCAGAGATTCGAAGATTAATCATATTCAAATTATACGCAGAATTGCATCTGGATCAGATCAAACAAGGCTTAGACAATATGTTACGCTTAAATTAAGGATACTAGTTACGTTTGTTGTTACTCTTTTGTCTTATACGCTCTTACTCGTTTACTCATCATGGTTAGACTCTCTCAGTTTATTCTTTATTATCATCAGATGTTACGCAGAGGTTCGAAGATTAATCATATTCAAATTATACGCAGAATTGCATCTGGATCAGATCAAACAAGGCTTAGACAATATGTTACGCTCAAATTAAGGATACTAGTTACGTTTGTTGTTACTCTTTTGTCTTATACGCTCTTACTCGTTTACTCATCATGGTTAGACTCTCTCAGTTTATTCTTTATTATCATCAGATGTTACGCAGAGGTTCGAAGATTAATCATATTCAAATTATACGCAGAATTGCATCTGGATCAGATCAAACAAGGCTTAGACTTAGTGTTACGCTCAAATTAAGTATGGTAGTTACGTTTGTTGTTACTCCCGTTTTATACGCTCATACTCGTTTACTCATCATGGTTAGACTCTCTCAGTTTATTCTATATTATCATCAGATGTTACGCAGAGGTTCGAAGATTAATCATATTCAAATTATACGCAGAATTGCATCTGGATCAGATCAAACAAGGCTTAGACAATATGTTACGCTCAAATTAAGGATACTAGTTACGTTTGTTGTTACTCTTTTGTCTTATACGCTCTTACTCGTTTACTCATCATGGTTAGACTCTCTCAGTTTATTCTTTATTATCATCAGATGTTACGCAGAGGTTCGAAGATTAATCATATTCAAATTATACGCAGAATTGCATCTGGATCAGATCAAACAAGGCTTACACTTAGTGTTACGCTCTAATTAAGGGTGCTAGTTACGTTTGTTGTTACTCTCGTTTTATACGCTCTTACTCGTTTACTCATCATGGTTAGACTCTCTCAGTTTATTCAATATTATCATCAGATGTTACGCAGAGGTTCGAAGATTAATCATATTCAAATTATACGCAGAATTGCTTCTGGATCAGATCAAACAAGGCTTAGACTGAATGTTACGCTCAAATTAAGGATACTAGTTACGATTGTTGTTACTCTTTCGTTTTATACGATCTTACTCGTTTACTCATCATGGTTAGACTCTCTCATTTTATTCTTCATTATCATCAGATTTAACGCAGAGGTTCGAAGATTAATCATATTCAAATTATACGCAGAATTGCATCTGGATCAGATTAAACAAGGCTTACACTTAGTGTTACGCTCAAATTAAGGATACTAGTTACGTTTGTTGTTACTCTTTCGTTTTATACGCTCTTACTCGTTTACTCATCATGGTTAGACTCCCTCATTTTATTCTTCATTATCATCAGATTTAACGCAGATGTTCGAAGATTAATCATATTCAAATTATACGCAGAATTGCATCTGGATCAGATCAAACAAGGCTTACACTTAGTGTTACGCTCTAATTAAGGATACTAGTTACGTTTGTTGTTACTCTTTCGTTTTATACGATCTTACTCGTTTACTCATCATGGTTAGACTCTCTCAGTTTATTCTATATTATCATCAGATGTTACGCAGAGATTCGAAGATTAATCATATTCAAATTATACGCAGAATTGCATCTGGATCAGATCAAACAAGGCTTAGACAATATGTTACGCTCAAATTAAGGATACTAGTTACGTTTGTTGTTACTCTTTTGTCTTATACGCTCTTACTCGTTTACTCATCATGGTTAGACTCTCTCAGTTTATTCTTTATTATCATCAGATGTTACGCAGAGGTTCGAAGATTAATCATATTCAAATTATACGCAGAATTGCATCTGGATCAGATCAAACAAGGCTTAGACTTAGTGTTACGCTCAAATTAAGGATGCTAGTTACGTTTGTTGTTACTCCCGTTTTATACGCTCTTACTCGTTTACTCATCATGGTTAGACTCTCTCAGTTTATTCTATATTATCATCAGATGTTACGCAGAGGTTCGAAAATTAATCATATTCAAATTATATGCAGAATTGCATCTGGATCAGATCAAACAAGGCTTAGACAATATGTTACGCTCAAATTAAGGATACTAGTTACGTTTGTTGTTACTCTTTCGTTTTATACGCTCTTACTCGTTTACTCATCATGGTTAGACTCTCTCAGTTTATTCTATATTATCATCAGATGTTACGCAGAGATTCGAAGATTAATCATATTCAAATTATACGCAGAATTGCATCTGGATCAGATCAAACAAGGCTTAGACAATATGTTACGCTCAAATTAAGGATACTAGTTACGTTTGTTGTTACTCTTTTGTCTTATACGCTCTTACTCGTTTACTCATCATGGTTAGACTCTCTCAGTTTATTCTTTATTATCATCAGATGTTACGCAGAGGTTCGAAGATTAATCATATTCAAATTATACGCAGAATTGCATCTGGATCAGATCAAACAAGGCTTAGACAATATGTTACGCTCAAATTAAGGATACTAGTTACGTTTGTTGTTACTCTTTTGTCTTATACGCTCTTACTCGTTTACTCATCATGGTTAGACTCTCTCAGTTTATTCTATATTATCATCAGATGTTACGCAGAGGTTCGAAAATTAATCATATTCAAATTATACGCAGAATTGCATCTGGATCAGATCAAACAAGGCTTAGACAATATGTTACGCTCAAATTAAGGATACTAGTTACGTTTGTTGTTACTCTTTCGTTTTATACGCTCTTACTCGTTTACTCATCATGGTTAGACTCTCTCAGTTTATTCTATATTATCATCAGAGGTTACGCAGAGATTCGAAGATTAATCATATTCAAATTATACGCAGAATTGCATCTGGATCAGATCAAACAAGGCTTAGACAATATGTTACGCTCAAATTAAGGATACTAGTTACGTTTGTTGTTACTCTTTTGTCTTATACGCTCTTACTCGTTTACTCATCATGGTTAGACTCTCTCAGTTTATTCTTTATTATCATCAGATGTTACGCAGAGGTTCGAAGATTAATTATATTCAAATAATATGCAGAATTGCATCTGGATCAGATCAAACAAGGCTTACACTTAATGTTACGCTCACATTAAGGATACTAGTTACGTTTGTTGTTACTCCCGTTTTATACGCTCTTACTCGTTTACTCATCATGGTTAGACTCTCTCAGTTTATTCTATATTATCATCAGATGTTACGCAGAGGTTCGAAGCTTAATCATATTCAAATTATACGCAGAATTGCATCTGGATCAGTTCAAACAAGGCTTAGACAATATGTTACGCTCAAATTAAGGATACTAGTTACGTTTGTTGTTACTCTTTCGTTTTATACGCTCTTACTCGTTTACTCATCATGGTTAGACTCTCTCAGTTTATTCTTTATTATCATCAGATGTTACGCAGAGGTTCGAAGATTAATCATATTCAAATTATACGCAGAATTGCATCTGGATCAGATCAAACAAGGCTTAGACAATATGTTACGCTCAAATTAAGGATACTAGTTACGTTTGTTGTTACTCTTTCGTTTTATACGCTCTCACTCATTTACTCATCATGGTTAGACTCTCTCATTTTATTCTTCATTATCATCAGATTTAACGCAGATGTTCGAAGATTAATCATATTCAAATTATACGCAGAATTGCATCTGGATCAGATCAAACAAGGCTTAGACAATATGTTACGCTCAAACGTTTGTTGTTACTCTTTCGTTTTATACGCTCTTACTCGTTTACTCATCATGGTTAGACTCTCTCATTTTATTCTTCATTATCATCAGATTTAACGCAGAGGTGCGAAGATTAATCATATTCAAATTATACGCAGAATTGCATCTGGATCAGATCAAACAAGGCTTAGACTTAGTGTTACGCTCAAATTAAGGATGCTAGTTACGTTTGTTGTTACTCCCGTTTTATACGCTCTTACTCGTTTACTCATCATGGTTAGACTCTCTCAGTTTATTCTATATTATCATTAGATGTTACGCAGAGGTTCGAAGATTAATCATATTCAAATTATACGCAGAAATGCATCTGGATCAGATCAAACAAAGCTTAGACTTAGTCTTACGCTCAAATTAAGGATACTAGTTACGTTTGTTGTTACTCTTTCGTTTTATACGCTCTTACTCGTTTACTCATCATGGTTAGACTCTCTCAGTTTATTCTATATTATCATCAGATGTTACGCAGAGGTTCGAAGATTAATCATATTCAAATTATACACAGAATTGCATCTGGATCAGATCAAACAAGGCTTAGACTTAGTCTTACGCTCAAATTAAGGATACTAGTTACGTTTGTTGTTACTCTTTCGTTTTATACGCTCTTACTAGATTACTCATCATGGTTAGACTCTCTCAGTTTATTCTATAATATCATCAGATGTTACGCAGAGGTTCGAAGATTAATCATATTCAAATTATACGCAGAAATGCATCTGGATCAGATCAAACAAAGCTTAGACTTAGTCTTACGCTCAAATTAAGGATACTAGTTACGTTTGTTGTTACTCTTTCGTTTTATACGCTCTTACTCGTTTACTCATCATGGTTACACTCTCTCAGTTTATTCTTTATTATCATCAGATGTTACGCAGAGATTCGAAGATTAATCATATTCAAATTATACGCAGAATTGCATCTGGATCAGTTCAAACAAGGCTTAGACAATATGTTACGCTCAAATTAAGGATACTAGTTACGTTTGTTGTTACTCTTTCGTTTTATACGCTCTTACTCGTTTACTCATCATGGTTAGACTCTCTCAGTTTATTCTTTATTATCATCAGATGTTACGCAGAGGTTCGAAGATTAATCATATTCAAATTATACGCAGAATTGCTTCTGGATCAGATCAAACAAGGCTTAGACAATATGTTACGCTCAAATTAAGGATACTAGTTACGTTTGTTGTTACTCTTTCGTTTTATACGCTCTCACTCATTTACTCATCATGGTTAGACTCTCTCATTTTATTCTTCATTATCATCAGATTTAACGCAGATGTTCGAAGATTAATGATATTCAAATTATACGCAGAATTGCATCTGGATCAGATCAAACAAGGCTTAGACTTAGTCTTACGCTCAAATTAAGGATACTAGTTACGTTTGTTGTTACTCTTTCGTTTTATACGCTCTTACTCGTTTACTTATCATGGTTTGACTCTCTCATTTTATTCTTCATTATCATCAGATTTAACGCAGATGTTCGAAGATTAATCATATTCAAATTATACGCAGAATTGCATCTGGATCAGATCAAACAAGGCTTAGACTTAGTGTTACGCTGAAATTAAGTATGGTAGTTACGTTTGTTGTTACTCTCGTTTTATACGCTCTTACTCGTTTACTCATCATGGTTAGACTCTCTCAGTTTATTCTATATTATCATCAGATGTTACGCAGAGGTTCGAAGATTAATCATATTCAAATTATACGCAGAATTGCATCTGGATCAGATCAAACAAGGCCTACACTTAGTGTTACGCTCAAATTAAGGATGCTAGTTACGTTTGTTGTTACTCTCGTTTTATACGCTCTTACTCGTTTACTCATCATGGTTAGACTCTCTCAGTTTATTCTATATTATCATCAGATGTTACGCAGAGGTTCGAAAATTAATCATATTCAAATTATACGCAGAATTGCATCTGGATCAGATCAAACAAGGCTTAGACAATATGTTACGCTCAAATTAAGGATACTAGTTACGTTTGTTGTTACTCTTTCGTTTTATACGCTCTCACTCATTTACTCATCATGGTTAGACTCTCTCATTTTATTCTTCATTATCATCAGATTTAACGCAGATGTTCGAAGATTAATCATATTCAAATTATACGCAGAATTGCATCTGGATCAGATCAAACAAGGCTTAGACTTAGTCTTACGCTCAAACGTTTGTTGTTACTCTTTCGTTTTATACGCTTTTACTCGTTTACTCATCATGGTTAGACTCTCTCATTTTATTCTTCATTATCATCAGATTTAACGCAGATGTTCGAAGATTAATCATATTCAAATTATACGCAGAATTGCATCTGGATCAGATCAAACAAGGCTTAGACTTAGTCTTACGCTCAAATTAAGGATACTAGTTACGTTTGTTGTTACTCTTTCGTTTTATACGCTCTTACTCGTTTACTTATCATGGTTAGACTCTCTCATTTTATTCTTCATTATCATCAGATTTAACGCAGATGTTCGAAGATTAATCATATTCAAATTATACGCAGAATTGCATCTGGATCAGATCAAACAAGGCTTACACTTACTGTTATGCTCTAATTAAGGATACTAGTTACGTTTGTTGTTACTCTCGTTTTATACGCTCTTACTCGTTTACTCATCATGGTTAGACTCTCTCAGTTTATTCTATATTATCATCAGATGTTACGCAGAGGTTCGAAGATTAATCATATTCAAATTATACGCAGAATTGCATCTGGATCAGATCAAACAAGGCTTAGACAATATGTTACGCTCAAATTAAGGATACTAGTTACGTTTGTTGTTACTCTTTCGTTTTATACGCTCTCACTCATTTACTCATCATGGTTAGACTCTCTCATTTTATTCTTCATTATCATCAGATTTAACGCAGATGTTCGAAGATTAATCATATTCAAATTATACGCAGAATTGCATCTGGATCAGATCAAACAAGGCTTAGACTTAGTCTTACGCTCAAATTAAGGATACTAGTTACGTTTGTTGTTACTCTTTCGTTTTATACGCTCTTACTCGTTTACTTATCATGGTTAGACTCTCTCATTTTATTCTTCATTATCATCAGATTTAACGCAGATGTTCGAAGATTAATCATATTCAAATTATACGCAGAATTGCATCTGGATCAGATCAAACAAGGCTTACACTTACTGTTATGCTCTAATTAAGGATACTAGTTACGTTTGTTGTTACTCTCGTTTTATACGCTCTTACTCGTTTACTCATCATGGTTAGACTCTCTCAGTTTATTCTATATTATCATCAGATGTTACGCAGAGGTTCGAAGATTAATCATATTCAAATTATACGCAGAATTGCATCTGGATCAGATCAAACAAGGCTTACACTTAGTGTTACGCTCAAATTAAGGATGCTAGTTACGTTTGTTGTTACTCTCGTTTTATACGCTCTTACTCGTTTACTCATCATGGTTAGACTCTCTCAGTTTATTCTATATTATCATCAGATGTTACGCAGAGGTTCGAAAATTAATCATATTCAAATTATACGCAGAATTGCATCTGGATCAGATCAAACAAGGCTTAGACAATATGTTACGCTCAAATTAAGGATACTAGTTACGTTTGTTGTTACTCTTTCGTTTTATACGCTCTCACTCATTTACTCATCATGGTTAGACTCTCTCATTTTATTCTTCATTATCATCAGATTTAACGCAGATGTTCGAAGATTAATCATATTCAAATTATACGCAGAATTGCATCTGGATCAGATCAAACAAGGCTTAGACTTAGTCTTACGCTCAAACGTTTGTTGTTACTCTTTCGTTTTATACGCTCTTACTCGTTTACTCATCATGGTTAGACTCTCTCATTTTATTCTTCATTATCATCAGATTTAACGCAGATGTTCGAAGATTAATGATATTCAAATTATACGCAGAATTGCATCTGGATCAGATCAAACAAGGCTTAGACTTAGTCTTACGCTCAAATTAAGGATACTAGTTACGTTTGTTGTTACTCTTTCGTTTTATACGCTCTTACTCGTTTACTTATCATGGTTAGACTCTCTCATTTTATTCTTCATTATCATCAGATTTAACGCAGATGTTCGAAGATTAATCATATTCAAATTATACGCAGAATTGCATCTGGATCAGATCAAACAAGGCTTACACTTACTGTTATGCTCTAATTAAGGATACTAGTTACGTTTGTTGTTACTCTCGTTTTATACGCTCTTACTCGTTTACTCATCATGGTTAGACTCTCTCAGTTTATTCTATATTATCATCAGATGTTACGCAGAGGTTCGAAGATTAATCATATTCAAATTATACGCAGAATTGCATCTGGATCAGATCAAACAAGGCTTACACTTAGTGTTACGCTCAAATTAAGGATGCTAGTTACGTTTGTTGTTACTCTCGTTTTATACGCTCTTACTCGTTTACTCATCATGGTTAGACTCTCTCAGTTTATTCTATATTATCATCAGATGTTACGCAGAGGTTCGAAAATTAATCATATTCAAATTATACGCAGAATTGCATCTGGATCAGATCAAACAAGGCTTAGACAATATGTTACGCTCAAATTAAGGATACTAGTTACGTTTGTTGTTACTCTTTCGTTTTATACGCTCTCACTCATTTACTCATCATGGTTAGACTCTCTCAGTTTATTCTTCATTATCATCAGATTTAACGCAGAGGTTCGAAGATTAATCATATTCAAACCATACGCAGAATTGCATCTGGATCAGATCAAACAAGGCTTAGACTTAGTGTTACGCTCAAATTAAGGATGCTAGTTACGTTTGTTGTTACTCCCGTTTTATACGCTCTTACTCGTTTACTCATCATGGTTAGACTCTCTCAGTTTATTCTATATTATCATCAGATGTTACGCAGAGGTTCGAAGATTAATCATATTCAAATTATACACAGAATTGCATCTGGATCAGATCAAACAAGGCTTAGACTTAGTCTTACGCTCAAATTAAGGATACTAGTTACGTTTGTTTTTACTCTTTCGTTTTATACGCTCTTACTCGTTTACTCATCATGGTTAGACTCTCTCAGTTTATTCTATATTATCATCAGATGTTACGCAGAGGTTCGAAGATTAATCATATTCAAATTATACGCAGAAATGCATCTGGATCAGATCAAACAAAGCTTAGACTTAGTGTTACGCTCAAATTAAGGATACTAGTTACGTTTGTTGTTACTCCTTCGTTTTATACGCTCTTACTCGTTTACTCATCATGGTTAGACTCTCTCAGTTTATTCTATATTATCATCAGATGTTACGCAGAGGTTCGAAGATTAATCATATTCAAATTATACGCAGAAATGCATCTGGATCAGATCAAACAAAGCTTAGACTTAGTGTTACGCTCAAATTAAGGATACTAGTTACGCTTGTTGATACTCTTTCGTTTTATACGCTCTTACTAGATTACTCATCATGGTTAGACTCTCTCAGTTTATTCTATATTATCATCAGATGTTACGCAGAGGTTCGAAGATTAATCATATTCAAATTATACGCAGAATTGCATCTGGATCAGATCAAACAAGGCTTAGACTTAGTGTTACGCTCTAATTAAGGATACTAGTTACGTTTGTTCTTACTCTTTCGTTTATACGCTCTTACTCGTTTACTTATCATGGTTAGACTCTCTCATTTTATTCTTCATTATCATCAGATTTAACGCAGATGTTCGAAGATTAATCATATTCAAATTATACGCAGAATTGCATCTGGATCAGATCAAACAAGGCTTACACTTACTGTTACGCTCTAATTAAGGATACTAGTTACGTTTGTTGTTACTCTCGTTTTATACGCTCTTACTCGTTTACTCATCATGGTTAGACTCTCTCAGTTTATTCTATATTATCATCAGATGTTACGCAGAGGTTCGAAGATTAATCATATTCAAATTATACGCAGAATTGCTTCTGGATCAGATCAAACAAGGCTTAGACTTAGTCTTACGCTCAACTTAAGGATATTATTTATGTTTGTTGTTACTCTCGTTTTATACGCTTTTACTCGTTTACTCATCATGGTTAGACTCTCTCAGTTTATTCTATATTATCATCAGATGTTACGCAGAGGTTCGAAGATTAATCATATTCAAATTATACGCAGAATTGCATCTGGATCAGATCAAACAAGGCTTAGACTTAGTGTTACGCTCAAATTAAGGATACTAGTTACGTTTGTTGTTACTCTTTCGTTTTATACGATCTTACTCGTTTACTCATCATGGTTAGACTCCCTCATTTTATTCTTCATTATCATCAGATTTAACGCAGATGTTCGAAGATTAATCATATTCAAATAATATGCAGAATTGCATCTGGATCAGATCAAACAAGGCTTAGACGTAATGTTACGCTCAAATTAAGGATACTAGTTACGTTTGTTGTTACTCTCGTTTTATACGCTCTTACTCGTTTACTCATCATGGTTAGACTCTCTCAGTTTATTCTATATTATCATCAGATGTTACGCAGAGGTTCGAAGATTAATCATATTCAAATTATACGCAGAATTGCATCTGGATCAGATCAAACAAGGCTTAGACTTAATGTTACGCTCAAATTAAGGATACTAGTTACGTTTGTTGTTACTCTTTCGTTTTATACGCTCTTACTCGTTTACTCATCATGGTTAGACTCTCTCAGTTTATTCTATATTATCATCAGATGTTACGCAGAGGTTCGAAGATTAATCATATTCAAATTATACGCAGAAATGCATCTGGATCAGATCAAACAAAGCTTAGACTTAGTGTTACGCTAAAATTAAGGATACTAGTTACATTTGTTGTTACTCCTTCGTTTTATACGCTCTTACTCGTTTACTCATCATGGTTAGACTCTCTCAGTTTATTCTATATTATCATCAGATGTTACGCAGAGGTTCGAAGATTAATCATATTCAAATTATACGCAGAAATGCATCTGGATCAGATCAAACAAAGCTTAGACTTAGTGTTACGCTCAAATTAAGGATACTAGTTACGTTTGTTGTTACTCCTTCGTTTTATACGCTCTTACTCGTTTACTCATCATGGTTAGACTCTCTCAGTTTATTCTATATTATCATCAGATGTTACGCAGAGGTTCGAAGATTAATCATATTCAAATTATACGCAGAAATGCATCTGGATCAGATCAAACAAAGCTTAGACTTAGTGTTACGCTCAAATTAAGGATACTAGTTACGTTTGTTGATACTCTTTCGTTTTATACGCTCTTACTAGATTACTCATCATGGTTAGACTCTCTCAGTTTATTCTATATTATCATCAGATGTTACGCAGAGGTTCGAAGATTAATCATATTCAAATTATACGCAGAATTGCATCTGGATCAGATCAAACAAGGCTTACACTTAGTGTTACGCTCAAATTAAGGATACTAGTTACGTTTGTTGTTACTCTTTCGTTTTATACGCTCTTACTCGTTTACTCATCATGGTTAGACTCCCTCATTTTATTCTTCATTATCATCAGATTTAACGCAGATGTTCGAAGATTAATCATATTCAAATTATACGCAGAATTGCATCTGGATCAGATCAAACAAGGCTTACACTTAGTGTTACGCTCTAATTAAGGATACTAGTTACGTTTGTTGTTACTCTTTCGTTTTATACGATCTTACTCGTTTACTCATCATGGTTAGACTCTCTCAGTTTATTCTTTATTATCATCAGATGTTACGCAGAGGTTTGAAGATTAATCATATTCAAATTATACGCAGAATTGCATCTGGATCAGATCAAACAAGGCTTACACTTAGTGTTACGCTCAAATTAAGGATACTAGTTACGTTTGTTGTTACTCTTTCGTTTTATACGCTCTTACTCGTTTACTCATCATGGTTAGACTCCCTCATTTTATTCTTCATTATCATCAGATTTAACGCAGATGTTCGAAGATTAATCATATTCAAATTATACGCAGAATTGCATCTGGATCAGATCAAACAAGGCTTACACTTAGTGTTACGCTCTAATTAAGGATACTAGTTACGTTTGTTGTTACTCTTTCGTTTTATACGATCTTACTCGTTTACTCATCATGGTTAGACTCTCTCAGTTTATTCTTTATTATCATCAGATGTTACGCAGAGGTTCGAAGATTAATCATATTCAAATTATACGCAGAATTGCATCTGGATCAGATCAAACAAGGCTTACACTTACTGTTACGCTCTAATTAAGGATACTAGTTACGTTTGTTGTTACTCTCGTTTTATACGCTTTTACTCGTTTACTCATCATGGTTAGACTCTCTCAGTTTATTCTATATTATCATCAGATGTTACGCAGAGGTTCGAAGATTAATTATATTGAAATTATACGCAGAATTGCATCTGGATCAGATCAAACAAGGCTTAGACTTAGTGTTACGCTCAAATTAAGGATGCTAGTTACGTTTGTTGTTACTCCCGTTTTATACGCTCTTACTCGTTTACTCATCATGGTTAGACTCTCTCAGTTTATTCTATATTATCATCAGATGTTACGCAGAGGTTCGAAAATTAATCATATTCAAATTATACGCAGAATTGCTTCTGGATCAGATCAAACAAGGCTTAGACTTAGTCTTACGCTCAACTTAAGGATACTAGTTATGTTTGTTGTTACTCTCGTTTTATACGCTTTTACTCGTTTACTCATCATGGTTAGACTCTCTCAGTTTATTCTATATTATCATCAGATGTTACGCAGAGGTTCGAAGATTAATCATATTCAAATTATACGCAGAATTGCATCTGGATCAGATCAAACAAGGCTTACACTTAGTGTTACGCTCAAATTAAGGATACTAGTTACGTTTGTTGTTACTCTTTCGTTAAATACGATCTTACTCGTTTACTCATCATGGTTAGACTCCCCCAGTTTATTCTATATTATCATCAGATGTTACGCAGAGGTTCGAAGATTAATTATATTCAAATTATACGCAGAATTGCATCTGGATCAGATCAAACAAGGCTTAGACTTAGTGTTACGCTCAAATTAAGGATACTAGTTACGTTTGTTCTTACTCTCGTTTTATACGCTCTTACTCGTTTACTCATCATGGTTACACTCTCGCAGTTTATTCTATATTATCATCAGATGTTACGCATAGGTTCGAAGATTAATCATATTCAAATTATACGCAGAATTGCATCTGGATCAGATCAAACAAGGCTTAGACAATATGTTACGCTCTAATTAAGGATACTAGTTACGTTTGTTGTTACTCTTTCGTTTTATACGCTCTTACTCGTTTACTCATCATGGTTAGACTCTCTCATTTTATTCTTCATTATCATCAAATTTAACGCAGAGGTTCGAAGATTAATCATATTCAAATAATATGCAGAATTGCATCTGGATCAGATCAAACAAGGCTTAGACTTAATGTTACGCTCAAATTAAGGATGCTAGTTACGTTTGTTGTTACTCTCGTTTTATACGCTCTTACTCGTTTACTCATCATGGTTAGATTCTCTCAGTTTATTCTATATTATCATCAGATGTTACGCAGAGGTTCGAAGATTAATCATATTCAAATTATACGCAGAATTGCATCTGGATCAGATCAAACAAGGCTTAGACTTAATGTTACGCTCAAATTAAGGATACTAGTTACGTTTGTTGTTACTCTTTCGTTTTATACGCTCTTACTCGTTTACTCATCATGGTTAGACTCTCTCAGTTTATTCTATATTATCATCAGATGTTACGCAGAGGATCGAAGATTAATCATATTAAAATTATACGCAGAATTGCATCTGGATCAGATCAAACAAGGCTTAGACTGAATGTTACGCTCAAATTAAGGATACTAGTTACGCTTGTTGTTACTCTTTCGTTTTATACGATCTTACTCGTTTACTCATCATGGTTAGACTCTCTCATTTTATTCTTCATTATCATCAGATTTAACGCAGAGGTTCGAAGATTAATCATATTCAAATTATACGCAGAATTGCATCTGGATCAGATCAAACAAGGCTTACACTTAGTGTTACGCTCTAATTAAGGATACTAGTTACGTTTGTTGTTACTCTTTCGTTTTATACGATCTTACTCGTTTACTCATCATGGTTAGACTCTCTCAGTTTATTCTATATTATCATCAGATGTTACGCAGAGGTTTGAAGATTAATCATATTCAAATTATACGCAGAATTGCATCTGGATCAGATCAAACAAGGCTTACACTTAGTGTTACGCTCAAATTAAGGATACTAGTTACGTTTGTTGTTACTCTTTCGTTTTATACGCTCTTACTCGTTTACTCATCATGGTTAGACTCCCTCATTTTATTCTTCATTATCATCAGATGTTACGCAGATGTTCGAAGATTAATCATATTCAAATTATACGCAGAATTGCATCTGGATCAGATCAAACAAGGCTTACACTTAGTGTTACGCTCTAATTAAGGATACTAGTTACGTTTGTTGTTACTCTTTCGTTTTATACGATCTTACTCGTTTACTCATCATGGTTAGACTCTCTCAGTTTTATCTTTATTATCATCAGATGTTACGCAGAGGTTTGAAGATTAATCATATTCAAATTATACGCAGAATTGCATCTGGATCAGATCAAACAAGGCTTACACTTAGTGTTACGCTCAAATTAAGGATACCAGTTACGTTTGTTGTTACTCTCGTTTTATACGCTCTTACTCGTTTACTCATCATGGTTAGACTCTCTCAGTTTATTCTATATTATCATCAGATGTTACGCAGAGGTTCGAAGATTAATCATATTCAAATTATACGCAGAATTGCTTCTGGATCAGATCAAACAAGGCTTAGACTTAGTCTTACGCTCAACTTAAGGATATTAGTTATGTTTGTTGTTACTCTCGTTTTATACGCTTTTACTCGTTTACTCATCATGGTTAGACTCTCTCAGTTTATTCTATATTATCATCAGATGTTACGCAGAGGTTCGAAGATTAATCATATTCAAATTATACGCAGAATTGCATCTGGATCAGATCAAACAAGGCTTAGACTTAGTGTTACGCTCAAATTAAGGATACTAGTTACGTTTGTTGTTACTCTTTCGTTTTATACGATCTTACTCGTTTACTCATCATGGTTAGACTCCCTCATTTTATTCTTCATTATCATCAGATTTAACGCAGATGTTCGAAGATTAATCATATTCAAATAATATGCAGAATTGCATCTGGATCAGATCAAACAAGGCTTAGACGTAATGTTACGCTCAAATTAAGGATACTAGTTACGTTTGTTGTTACTCTCGTTTTATACGCTCTTACTCGTTTACTCATCATGGTTAGACTCTCTCAGTTTATTCTATATTATCATCAGATGTTACGCAGAGGTTCGAAGATTAATCATATTCAAATTATACGCAGAATTGCATCTGGATCAGATCAAACAAGGCTTAGACTTAATGTTACGCTCAAATTAAGGATACTAGTTACGTTTGTTGTTACTCTTTCGTTTTATACGCTCTTACTCGTTTACTCATCATGGTTAGACTCTCTCAGTTTATTCTATATTATCATCAGATGTTACGCAGAGGATCGAAGATTAATCATATTAAAATTATACGCAGAATTGCATCTGGATCAGATCAAACAAGGCTTAGACTGAATGTTACGCTCAAATTAAGGATACTAGTTACGCTTGTTGTTACTCTTTCGTTTTATACGATCTTACTCGTTTACTCATCATGGTTAGACTCTCTCATTTTATTCTTCATTATCATCAGATTTAACGCAGAGGTTCGAAGATTAATCATATTCAAATTATACGCAGAATTGCATCTGGATCAGATCAAACAAGGCTTACACTTAGTGTTACGCTCTAATTAAGGATACTAGTTACGTTTGTTGTTACTCTTTCGTTTTATACGATCTTACTCGTTTACTCATCATGGTTAGACTCTCTCAGTTTATTCTATATTATCATCAGATGTTACGCAGAGGTTTGAAGATTAATCATATTCAAATTATACGCAGAATTGCATCTGGATCAGATCAAACAAGGCTTACACTTAGTGTTACGCTCAATTTAAGGATACTAGTTACGTTTGTTGTTACTCTTTCGTTTTATACGCTCTTACTCGTTTACTCATCATGGTTAGACTCCCTCATTTTATTCTTCATTATCATCAGATTTAACGCAGATGTTCGAAGATTAATCATATTCAAATTATACGCAGAATTGCATCTGGATCAGATCAAACAAGGCTTACACTTAGTGTTACGCTCTAATTAAGGATACTAGTTACGTTTGTTGTTACTCTTTCGTTTTATACGATCTTACTCGTTTACTCATCATGGTTAGACTCTCTCAGTTTATTCTTTATTATCATCAGATGTTACGCAGAGGTTTGAAGATTAATCATATTCAAATTATACGCAGAATTGCATCTGGATCAGATCAAACAAGGCTTACACTTAGTGTTACGCTCAAATTAAGGATACTAGTTACGTTTGTTGTTACTCTTTCGTTTTATACGCTCTTACTCGTTTACTCATCATGGTTAGACTCTCTCATTTTATTCTTCATTATCATCAGATTTAACGCAGATGTTCGAAGATTAATCATATTCAAATTATACGCAGAATTGCATCTGGATCAGATCAAACAAGGCTTAGACTTAGTGTTACGCTCTAATTAAGGATACTAGTTACGTTTGTTGTTACTCTTTCGTTTTATACGATCTTACTCGTTTACTCATCATGGTTAGACTCTCTCAGTTTATTCTTTATTATCATCAGATGTTACGCAGAGGTTCGAAGATTAATCATATTCAAATTATACGCAGAATTGCATCTGGATCAGATCAAACAAGGCTTACACTTACTGTTACGCTCTAATTAAGGATACTAGTTACGTTTGTTGTTACTCTCGTTTTATACGCTTTTACTCGTTTACTCATCATGGTTAGACTCTCTCAGTTTATTCTATATTATCATCAGATGTTACGCAGAGGTTCGAAGATTAATTATATTGAAATTATACGCAGAATTGCATCTGGATCAGATCAAACAAGGCTTAGACTTAGTGTTACGCTCAAATTAAGGATGCTAGTTACGTTTGTTGTTACTCCCGTTTTATACGCTCTTACTCGTTTACTCATCATGGTTAGACTCTCTCAGTTTATTCTATATTATCATCAGATGTTACGCAGAGGTTCGAAAATTAATCATATTCAAATTATACGCAGAATTGCTTCTGGATCAGATCAAACAAGGCTTAGACTTAGTCTTACGCTCAACTTAAGGATACTAGTTATGTTTGTTGTTACTCTCGTTTTATACGCTTTTACTCGTTTACTCATCATGGTTAGACTCTCTCAGTTTATTCTATATTATCATCAGATGTTACGCAGAGGTTCGAAGATTAATCATATTCAAATTATACGCAGAATTGCATCTGGATCAGATCAAACAAGGCTTAGACTTAGTGTTACGCTCAAATTAAGGATATTAGTTACGTTTGTTGTTACTCTCGTTTTATACGCTCTTACTCGTTTACTCATCATGGTTAGACTCTCTCAGTTTATTCTATATTATCATCAGATGTTACGCAGAGGTTCGAAGATTAATCATATTCAAATTATACGCAGAATTGCATCTTGATAAGATCAAACAAGGCTTAGACTTAGTCTTACGCTCAAATTAAGGATACTAGTTACGTTTGTTGTTACTCTTTCGTTTTATACGCTCTTACTCGTTTACTCATCATGGTTAGACTCTCTCATTTTATTCTTCATTATCATCAAATTTAACGTAGAGGTTCGAAGATTAATCATATTCAAATAATATGCAGAATTGCATCTGGATCAGATCAAACAAGGCTTAGACTTAATGTTACGCTCAAATTAAGGATACTAGTTACGTTTGTTGTTACTCTCGTTTTATACGCTCTTACTCGTTTACTCATCATGGTTAGATTCTCTCAGTTTATTCTTCATTATCATCAGATGTTACGCAGAGGTTCGAAGATTAATCATATTCAAATTATACGCAGAATTGCATCTGGATCAGATCAAACAAGGCTTAGACTTAATGTTACGCTCAAATTAAGGATACTAGTTACGTTTGTTGTTACTCTTTCGTTTTATACGCTCTTACTCGTTTACTCATCATGGTTAGACTCTCTCAGTTTATTCTATATTATCATCAGATGTTACGCAGAGGATCGAAGATTAATCATATTAAAATCATACGCAGAATTGCATCTGGATCAGATCAAACAAGGCTTAGACTGAATGTTACGCTCAAATTAAGGATACTAGTTACGCTTGTTGTTACTCTTTCGTTTTATACGATCTTACTCGTTTACTCATCATGGTTAGACTCTCTCATTTTATTCTTCATTATCATCAGATTTAACGCAGAGGTTCGAAGATTAATCATATTCAAATTATACGCAGAATTGCATCTGGATCAGATCAAACAAGGCTTACACTTAGTCTTACGCTCAAATTAAGGATACTAGTTACGTTTGTTCTTACTCTCGTTTTATACGCTCTTACTCGTTTACTCATCATGGTTAGACTCCCTCAGTTTATTCTATATTATCATCAGATGTTACGCAGAGGTTCGAAGATTAATCATATTCAAATTATACGCAGAATTGCATCTGGATCAGATCAAACAAGGCTTAGACTTAGTCTTACGCTCAAATTAAGGATACTAGTTACGTTTGTTGTTACTCCCGTTTTATACGCTCTTACTCGTTTACTCATCATGGTGACACTCTCTCAGTTTATTCTATATTATCATCAGATGTTACGCAGAGGTTCGAAGATTAATCATATTCAAACTATACGCAGAATTGCATCTTGATCAGATCAAACAAAGCTTAGACTTAGTGTTACGCTCAAATTAAGGATACTAGTTACGTTTTGTTGTTACTCTCGTTTTATACGCTCTTTCTCGTTTACTCATCATGGTTAGACTCTCTCAGTTTATTCAATATTATCATCAGATGTTACGCAGAGGTTCGAAGATTAATCATATTCAAATTATACGCAGAATTGCATCTGGATCAGATCAAACAAGGCTTAGACTTAACGTTACGCTCAAATTAAGGATACTAGTTACGTTTGTTGTTACTCTTTCGTTTTATACGACCTTACTCGTTTACTCATCATGGTTAGACTCTCTCATTTTATTCTTCATTATCAGCAGATTTAACGCAGAGGTTCGAAGATTAATCATATTCAAATTATACGCAGAATTGCATCTGGATCAGATCAAACAAGGCTTACACTTAGTGTTACGCTCAAATTAAGGATACTAGTAACGTTTGTTGTTACTCTTTCGTTTTATACGCTCTTACTCGTTTACTCATCATGGTTAGACTCCCTCATTTTATTCTTCATTATCATCAGATTTAACGCAGATGTTCGAAGATTAATCATATTCAAATTATACGCAGAATTGCATCTGGATCAGATCAAACAAGGCTTACACTTAGTGTTACGCTCAAATTAATGATACTAGTTACGTTTGTTGTTACTCTCGTTTTATACGCTCTTACTCGTTTACTCATCATGGTTAGACTCTCTCAGTTTATTCTATATTATCAGCAGATGTTACGCAGAGGTTCGAAGATTAATCATATTCAAATTATACGCAGAATTGCATCTGGATCAGATCAAACAAGGCTTAGACTTAGTGTTACGCTCTAATTAAGGATACTAGTTACGTTTGTTGTTACTCTTTCGTTTTATACGATCTTACTCGTTTACTCATCATGGTTAGACTCTCTCAGTTTATTCTATATTATCATCAGATGTTACGCAGAGGTTCGAAGATTAATCATATTCAAATTATACGCAGAATTGCATCTGGATCAGATCAAACAAGGCTTAGACTTAGTCTTACGCTCAAATTAAGGATACTAGTTACGTTTGTTGTTACTCTTTTGTTTTATACGCTCTTACTCGTTTACTCATCATGGTTAGACTGTCTCAGTTTATTCTTTATTATCATCAGATGTTACGCAGAGGTTCGAAGATTAATCATATTCAAATTATACGCAGAATTGCATCTGGATCAGATCAAAAAAGGCTTAGACTGAATGTTACGCTCAAATTAAGGATACTAGTTACGTTTGTTGTTACTCTTTCGTTTTATACGATCTTACTCGTTTACTCATCATGGTTAGACTCTCTCATTTTATTCTTCATTATCATCAGATTTAACGCAGAGGTTCGAAGATTAATCATATTCAAATTATACGCAGAATTGCATCTGGATCAGATCAAACAAGGCTTACACTTAGTGTTACGCTCAAATTAAGGATACTAGTTACGTTTGTTGTTACTCTTTCGTTTTATACGCTCATACTCGTTTACTCATCATGGTTAGACTCCCTCATTTTATTCTTCATTATCATCAGATTTAACGCAGATGTTCGAAGATTAATCATATTCAAATTATACGCAGAATTGCATCTGGATCAGATCAAACAAGGCTTACACTTAGTGTTACGCTCAAATTAAGGATACTAGTTACGTTTGTTCTTACTCTCGTTTTATACGCTCTTACTCGTTTACTCATCATGGTTAGACTCCCCCCGATTATTCAATATTATCATCAGATGTTACGCAGAGGTTCGAAAATTAATCATATTCAAATTATACGCAGAATTGCTTCTGGATCAGATCAAACAAGGCTTAGACTTAGTGTTACGCTCAAATTAAGGATGCTAGTTATGTTTGTTGTTACTCTCGTTTTATACGCTCTTACTCGTTTACTCATCATGGTTAGACTCTCTCAGTTTATTCTATATTATCATCAGATGTTACGCAGAGGTTCGAAGATTAATCATATTCAAATTATACGCAGAATTGCATCTGGATCAGATCAAACAAGGCTTAGACTTAGTGTTACGCTCAAATTAAGGTTACTAGTTACGTTTGTTGTTACTCTTTCGTTTTATACGATCTTACTCGTTTACTCATCATGGTTAGACTCTCTCAGTTTATTCTATATTATCATCAGATGTTACGCAGAGGTTCGAAGATTAATCATATTCAAATTATACGCAGAATTGCATCTGGATCAGATCAAACAAGGCTTAGACTTAGTCTTACGCTCAAATTAAGGATACTAGTTACGTTTGTTCTTACTCTCGTTTTATACGCTCTTACTCGTTTACTCATCATGGTTAGACTCTCTCAGTTTATTCTATATTATCATCAGATGTTAGGCAGAGGTTCGAAGATTAATCATATTCAAATTATACGCAGAATTGCATCTGGATCAGATCAAACAAGGCTTACACTTAGTCTTACGCTCAAATTAAGGATACTAGTTACGTTTGTTGTTACTCTTTCGTTTTATACGCTCTTACTCGTTTACTCATCATGGTTAGACTCTCTCATTTTATTCTTCATTATCATCAGATTTAACGCAGATGTTCGAAGATTAATCATATTCAAATTATACGCAGAATTGCATCTGGACCAGATCAAACAAGGCTTACACTAAGTGTTACGCTCTAATTAAGGATACTAGTTACGTTTGTTGTTACTCTTACGTTTTATACGATCTTACTCGTTTACTCATCATGGTTAGACTGTCTCAGTTTATACTTTATTATCATCAGATGTTACGCAGAGGTTCGAAGATTAATCATATTCAAATTATACGCAGAATTGCATCTGGATCAGATCAAACATGGCTTACACTTAGTGTTACGCTCACATTAAGGATACTACTTACGTTTGTTGTTACTCTCGTTTTATACGCTCTTACTCGTTTACTCATCATGGTTAGACTCTCTCATTTTATTCTTCATTATCATCAGATGTTACGCAGAGGTTCGAAGATTAAACATATTCAAATTATACGCAGAATTGCATCTGGATCAGATCAAACAAGGCTTAGACTTAGTGTTACGCTCAAATTAAGGATACTAGTTACGTTTGTTGTTACTGTTTCGTTTTATACGATCTTACTCGTTTACTCATCATGGTTAGACTTCCACAGTTTATTCTATATTATCATCAGATGTTACGCAGAGGTTCGAAGATTAATCATATTCAAATTATACGCAGAATTCCATCTGGATCAGATCAAACAAGGCTTACACTTACTGTAACGCTCGAATTAAGGATACTAGTTACGTTTGTTGTTACTCTCGTTTTATACGCTCTTACTCGTTTACTCATCATGGTTAGACTCTCTCATTTTATTCTTCATTATCATCAGATGTTACGCAGAGGTTCGAAGATTAAACATATTCAAATTATACGCAGAATTGCATCTGGATCAGATCAAACAAGGCTTAGACTTAGTGTTACGCTCAAATTAAGGATACTAGTTACGTTTGTTGTTACTGTTTCGTTTTATACGATCTTACTCGTTTACTCATCATGGTTAGACTTCCACAGTTTATTCTATATTATCATCAGATGTTACGCAGAGGTTCGAAGATTAATCATATTCAAATTATACGCAGAATTCCATCTGGATCAGATCAAACAAGGCTTACACTTACTGTTACGCTCGAATTAAGGATACTAGTTACGTTTGTTCTTACTCTCGTTTTATACGCTCTTACTCGTTTACTCATCATGGTTAGACTCTCTCAGTTTATTCTATATTATCATCAGATGTTACGCAGAGGTTTGAAGCTTAATCATATTCAAATTATACGCAGAATTGCATCTGGATCAGATCAAACAAGGCTTAGACAATATGTTACGCTCAAATTAAGGATACTAGTTACGTTTGTTGTTACTCTTTCGTTTTATACGCTCTCACTCATTTACTCATCATGGTTAGACTCTCTCATTTTATTCTTCATTATCATCAGATTTAACGCAGATGTTCGAAGATTAATCATATTCAAATTATACGCAGAATTGCATCTGGATCAGATAAAACAAGGCTTAGACTTAGTCTTACGCTCAAACGTTTGTTGTTACTCTTTCGTTTTATACGCTCTTACTTGTTTACTCATCATGGTTAGACTCTCTCATTTTATTCTTCATTATCATCAGATTTAACGCAGAGGTTCGAAGATTAATCATATTCAAATTATACGCTGAATTGCATCTGGATCAGATCAAACAAGGCTTACACTTAGTGTTACGCTCTAATTAAGGATACTAGTGACGTTTGTTGTTACTCTTTCGTTTTATACGCTCTTACTCGTTTACTCATCATGGTTAGACTCTCTCAGTTTATTCTTCATTATCATCAGATTTAACGCAGATGTTCGAAGATTAATCATATTCAAATTATACGCAGAATTGCATCTGGATCAGATCAAACAAGGCTTAGACTTAGTCTTACGCTCAAATTAAGGATGCTAGTTACGTTTGTTGTTACTCTTTCGTTTTATACGCTCTTACTCGTTTACTCATCATGGTTAGACTCTCTCAGTTTATTCTATATTATCATCAGATGTTACGCTGAGGTTCGAAGATTAATCATATTCAAATTATACGCAGAATTGCATCTGGATCAGATCAAACAAGGCTTAGACTTAGTGTTACGCTCAAATTAAGGATACTAGTTACGTTTGTTCTTACTCTCGTTTTATACGCTCTTACTCGTTTACTCATCATGGTTAGAGTCTCTCAGTTTATTCTATATTATCATCAGATGTTACGCAGAGGTTCGAAGATTAATCATATTCAAATTATACGCAGAATTGCATCTGGATCAGATCAAACAAGGCTTAGACTTACTGTTACGCTAACATTAAGGATACTAGTTACGTTTGTTGTTACTCTCGTTTTATACGCTCTTACTCGTTTACTCATCATGGTTAGACTCTCTCAGTTTATTCTATATTATCATCAGATGTTACGCAGAGGTTTGAAGCTTAATCATATTCAAATTATACGCAGAATTGCATCTGGATCAGATCAAACAAGGCTTAGACAATATGTTACGCTCAAATTAAGGATACTAGTGACGTTTGTTGTTACTCTTTCGTTTTATACGCTCTCACTCATTTACTCATCATGGTTAGACTCTCTCATTTTATTCTTCATTATCATCAGATTTAACGCAGATGTTCGAAGATTAATCATATTCAAATTATACGCAGAATTGCATCTGGATCAGATCAAACAAGGCTTACACTTAGTGTTACGCTCAAATTAAGGATACTAGTTACGTTTGTTGTTACTCTTTCGTTTTATACGACCTTACTCGTTTACTCATCATGGTTAGACTCTCTCATTTTATTCTTCATTATCAGCAGATTTAACGCAGAGGTTCGAAGATTAATCATATTCAAATTATACGCAGAATTGCATCTGGATCAGATCAAACAAGGCTTACACTTAGTGTTACGCTCAAATTAAGGATACTAGTAACGTTTGTTGTTACTCTTTCGTTTTATACGCTCTTACTCGTTTACTCATCATGGTTAGACTCCCTCATTTTATTCTTCATTATCATCAGATTTAACGCAGATGTTCGAAGATTAATCATATTCAAATTATACGCAGAATTGCATCTGGATCAGATCAAACAAGGCTTACACTTAGTGTTACGCTCAAATTAATGATACTAGTTACGTTTGTTGTTACTCTCGTTTTATACGCTCTTACTCGTTTACTCATCATGGTTAGACTCTCTCAGTTTATTCTATATTATCAGCAGATGTTACGCAGAGGTTCGAAGATTAATCATATTCAAATTATACGCAGAATTGCATCTGGATCAGATCAAACAAGGCTTAGACTTAGTGTTACGCTCTAATTAAGGATACTAGTTACGTTTGTTGTTACTCTTTCGTTTTATACGATCTTACTCGTTTACTCATCATGGTTAGACTCTCTCAGTTTATTCTATATTATCATCAGATGTTACGCAGAGGTTCGAAGATTAATCATATTCAAATTATACGCAGAATTGCATCTGGATCAGATCAAACAAGGCTTAGACTTAGTCTTACGCTCAAATTAAGGATACTAGTTACGTTTGTTGTTACTCTTTTGTTTTATACGCTCTTACTCGTTTACTCATCATGGTTAGACTGTCTCAGTTTATTCTTTATTATCATCAGATGTTACGCAGAGGTTCGAAGATTAATCATATTCAAATTATACGCAGAATTGCATCTGGATCAGATCAAAAAAGGCTTAGACTGAATGTTACGCTCAAATTAAGGATACTAGTTACGTTTGTTGTTACTCTTTCGTTTTATACGATCTTACTCGTTTACTCATCATGGTTAGACTCATTTTATTCTTCATTATCATCAGATTTAACGCAGAGGTTCGAAGATTAATCATATTCAAATTATACGCAGAATTGCATCTGGATCAGATCAAACAAGGCTTACACTTAGTGTTACGCTCAAATTAAGGATACTAGTTACGTTTGTTGTTACTCTTTCGTTTTATACGCTCATACTCGTTTACTCATCATGGTTAGACTCCCTCATTTTATTCTTCATTATCATCAGATTTAACGCAGATGTTCGAAGATTAATCATATTCAAATTATACGCAGAATTGCATCTGGATCAGATCAAACAAGGCTTACACTTAGTGTTACGCTCAAATTAAGGATACTAGTTACGTTTGTTCTTACTCTCGTTTTATACGCTCTTACTCGTTTACTCATCATGGTTAGACTCCCCCCGATTATTCAATATTATCATCAGATGTTACGCAGAGGTTCGAAAATTAATCATATTCAAATTATACGCAGAATTGCTTCTGGATCAGATCAAACAAGGCTTAGACTTAGTGTTACGCTCAAATTAAGGATGCTAGTTATGTTTGTTGTTACTCTCGTTTTATACGCTCTTACTCGTTTACTCATCATGGTTAGACTCTCTCAGTTTATTCTATATTATCATCAGATGTTACGCAGAGGTTCGAAGATTAATCATATTCAAATTATACGCAGAATTGCATCTGGATCAGATCAAACAAGGCTTAGACTTAGTGTTACGCTCAAATTAAGGTTACTAGTTACGTTTGTTGTTACTCTTTCGTTTTATACGATCTTACTCGTTTACTCATCATGGTTAGACTCTCTCAGTTTATTCTATATTATCATCAGATGTTACGCAGAGGTTCGAAGATTAATCATATTCAAATTATACGCAGAATTGCATCTGGATCAGATCAAACAAGGCTTAGACTTAGTCTTACGCTCAAATTAAGGATACTAGTTACGTTTGTTCTTACTCTCGTTTTATACGCTCTTACTCGTTTACTCATCATGGTTAGACTCTCTCAGTTTATTCTATATTATCATCAGATGTTAGGCAGAGGTTCGAAGATTAATCATATTCAAATTATACGCAGAATTGCATCTGGATCAGATCAAACAAGGCTTACACTTAGTCTTACGCTCAAATTAAGGATACTAGTTACGTTTGTTGTTACTCTTTCGTTTTATACGCTCTTACTCGTTTACTCATCATGGTTAGACTCTCTCATTTTATTCTTCATTATCATCAGATTTAACGCAGATGTTCGAAGATTAATCATATTCAAATTATACGCAGAATTGCATCTGGACCAGATCAAACAAGGCTTACACTAAGTGTTACGCTCTAATTAAGGATACTAGTTACGTTTGTTGTTACTCTTACGTTTTATACGATCTTACTCGTTTACTCATCATGGTTAGACTGTCTCAGTTTATACTTTATTATCATCAGATGTTACGCAGAGGTTCGAAGATTAATCATATTCAAATTATACGCAGAATTGCATCTGGATCAGATCAAACATGGCTTACACTTAGTGTTACGCTCAAATTAAGGATACTACTTACGTTTGTTGTTACTCTCGTTTTATACGCTCTTACTCGTTTACTCATCATGGTTAGACTCTCTCATTTTATTCTTCATTATCATCAGATGTTACGCAGAGGTTCGAAGATTAAACATATTCAAATTATACGCAGAATTGCATCTGGATCAGATCAAACAAGGCTTAGACTTAGTGTTACGCTCAAATTAAGGATACTAGTTACGTTTGTTGTTACTGTTTCGTTTTATACGATCTTACTCGTTTACTCATCATGGTTAGACTTCCACAGTTTATTCTATATTATCATCAGATGTTACGCAGAGGTTCGAAGATTAATCATATTCAAATTATACGCAGAATTCCATCTGGATCAGATCAAACAAGGCTTACACTTACTGTAACGCTCGAATTAAGGATACTAGTTACGTTTGTTGTTACTCTCGTTTTATACGCTCTTACTCGTTTACTCATCATGGTTAGACTCTCTCATTTTATTCTTCATTATCATCAGATGTTACGCAGAGGTTCGAAGATTAAACATATTCAAATTATACGCAGAATTGCATCTGGATCAGATCAAACAAGGCTTAGACTTAGTGTTACGCTCAAATTAAGGATACTAGTTACGTTTGTTGTTACTGTTTCGTTTTATACGATCTTACTCGTTTACTCATCATGGTTAGACTTCCACAGTTTATTCTATATTATCATCAGATGTTACGCAGAGGTTCGAAGATTAATCATATTCAAATTATACGCAGAATTCCATCTGGATCAGATCAAACAAGGCTTACACTTACTGTTACGCTCGAATTAAGGATACTAGTTACGTTTGTTCTTACTCTCGTTTTATACGCTCTTACTCGTTTACTCATCATGGTTAGACTCTCTCAGTTTATTCTATATTATCATCAGATGTTACGCAGAGGTTTGAAGCTTAATCATATTCAAATTATACGCAGAATTGCATCTGGATCAGATCAAACAAGGCTTAGACAATATGTTACGCTCAAATTAAGGATACTAGTTACGTTTGTTGTTACTCTTTCGTTTTATACGCTCTCACTCATTTACTCATCATGGTTAGACTCTCTCATTTTATTCTTCATTATCATCAGATTTAACGCAGATGTTCGAAGATTAATCATATTCAAATTATACGCAGAATTGCATCTGGATCAGATAAAACAAGGCTTAGACTTAGTCTTACGCTCAAACGTTTGTTGTTACTCTTTCGTTTTATACGCTCTTACTTGTTTACTCATCATGGTTAGACTCTCTCATTTTATTCTTCATTATCATCAGATTTAACGCAGAGGTTCGAAGATTAATCATATTCAAATTATACGCTGAATTGCATCTGGATCAGATCAAACAAGGCTTACACTTAGTGTTACGCTCTAATTAAGGATACTAGTGACGTTTGTTGTTACTCTTTCGTTTTATACGCTCTTACTCGTTTACTCATCATGGTTAGACTCTCTCAGTTTATTCTTCATTATCATCAGATTTAACGCAGATGTTCGAAGATTAATCATATTCAAATTATACGCAGAATTGCATCTGGATCAGATCAAACAAGGCTTAGACTTAGTGTTACGCTCAAATTAAGGATGCTAGTTACGTTTGTTGTTACTCTTTCGTTTTATACGCTCTTACTCGTTTACTCATCATGGTTAGACTCTCTCAGTTTATTCTATATTATCATCAGATGTTACGCTGAGGTTCGAAGATTAATCATATTCAAATTATACGCAGAATTGCATCTGGATCAGATCAAACAAGGCTTAGACTTAGTGTTACGCTCAAATTAAGGATACTAGTTACGTTTGTTCTTACTCTCGTTTTATACGCTCTTACTCGTTTACTCATCATGGTTAGAGTCTCTCAGTTTATTCTATATTATCATCAGATGTTACGCAGAGGTTCGAAGATTAATCATATTCAAATTATACGCAGAATTGCATCTGGATCAGATCAAACAAGGCTTAGACTTACTGTTACGCTAACATTAAGGATACTAGTTACGTTTGTTGTTACTCCCGTTTTATACGCTCTTACTCGTTTACTCATCATGGTTAGACTCTCTCAGTTTATTCTATATTATCATCAGATGTTACGCAGAGGTTTGAAGCTTAATCATATTCAAATTATACGCAGAATTGCATCTGGATCAGATCAAACAAGGCTTAGACAATATGTTACGCTCAAATTAAGGATACTAGTGACGTTTGTTGTTACTCTTTCGTTTTATACGCTCTCACTCATTTACTCATCATGGTTAGACTCTCTCATTTTATTCTTCATTATCATCAGATTTAACGCAGATGTTCGAAGATTAATCATATTCAAATTATACGCAGAATTGCATCTGGATCAGATAAAACAAGGCTTAGACTTAGTCTTACGCTCAAACGTTTGTTGTTACTCTTTCGTTTTATACGCTCTTACTCGTTTACTCATCATGGTTAGACTCTCTCATTTTATTCTTCATTATCATCAGATTTAACGCAGAGGTTCGAAGATTAATCATATTCAAATTATACGCAGAATTGCATCTGGATCAGATCAAACAAGGCTTACACTTAGTGTTACGCTCAAATTAAGGATACTAGTTACGTTTGTTCTTACTCTCGTTTTATACGCTCTTACTCGTTTACTCATCATGGTTAGACTCTCTCAGTTTATTCTTTATTATCATCAGATGTTAGGCAGAGGTTCGAAGATTAATCATATTCAAATTATACGCAGAATTGCATCTGGATCAGATCAAACAAGGCTTACACTTAGTGTTACGCTCAAATTAAGGATACTAGTTACGTTTGTTGTTACTCTTTCGTTTTATACGCTCTTACTCGTTTACTCATCATGGTTACACTCTCTCATTTTATTCTTCATTATCATCAGATTTAACGCAGATGTTCGAAGATTAATCATATTCAAATTATACGCTGAATTGCATCTGGATCAGATCAAACAAGGCTTAGACTTAGTCTTACGCTCAAATTAAGGATACTAGTTACGTTTGTTCTTACTCTCGTTTTATACGCTCTTACTCGTTTACTCATCATGGTTAGACTCTCTCAGTTTATTCTATATTATCATCAGATGTTACGCAGAGGTTCGAAGATTAATCATATTCAAATTATACGCAGAATTGCATCTGGATCAGATCAAACAAGGCTTAGACTTAGTCTTACGCTCAAATTAAGGATACTAGTTACGTTTGTTTTTACTCTTTCGTTTTATACGCTCTTACTCGTTTACTCATCATGGTTAGACTCCCTCATTTTATTCTTCATTATCATCAGATTTAACGCAGATGTTCGAAGATTAATCATATTCAAATTATACGCTGAATTGCATCTGGATCAGATCAAACAAGGCTTACACTTAGTGTTACGCTCTAATTAAGGATACTAGTTACGTTTGTTGTTACTCTCGTTTTGTACGCTCTTACTCGTGTACTCATCATGGTTAGACTCTCTCAGTTTATTCTATATTATCATCAGATGTTACGCAGAGGTTCGAAGATTAATCATATTCAAATTATACGCAGAATTGCATCTGGATCAGATCAAACAAGGCTTAGACAATATGTTACGCTCAAATTAAGGATACTAGTTACGTTTGTTGTTACTCTTTCGTTTTATACGCTCTTACTCGTTTACTCATCATGGTTACACTCTCTCATTTTATTCTTCATTATCATCAGATTTAACGCAGATGTTCGAAGATTAATCATATTCAAATTATACGCTGAATTGCATCTGGATCAGATCAAACAAGGCTTAGACTTAGTCTTACGCTCAAATTAAGGATACTAGTTACGTTTGTTGTTACTCTCGGTTTATACGCTCTTACTCGTTTACTCATCATGGTTAGACTCTCTCAGTTTATTCTATATTATCATCAGATGTTACGCAGAGGTTCGAAGATTAATCATATTCAAATTATACGCAGAATTGCATCTGGATCAGATCAAACAAGGCTTAGACTTAGTGTTACGCTCAAATTAAGGATGCTAGTTACGTTTGTTGTTACTCCCGTTTTATACGCTCTTACTCGTTTACTCATCATGGTTAGACTCTCTCAGTTTATTCTATATTATCATCAGATGTTACGCAGAGGTTCGAAGATTAATCATATTCAAATTATACGCAGAATTGCATCTGGATCAGATCAAACAAGGCTTAGACTTAATGTTACGCTCAAATTAAGGATGCTAGTTACGTTTGTTGTTACTCCCATTTTATACGCTCTTACTCGTTTACTCATCATGGTTAGACTCTCTAATTTTATTCTTTATTATCATCAGATGTTACGCAGAGGTTCGAAGATTAATCATATTCAAATTATACGCAGAATTGCTTCTGGATCAGATCAAACAAGGCTTAGACTTAGTCTTACGCTCAAATTAAGGATACTAGTTACGTTTGTTGTTACTCTTTCGTTTTATACGCTCTTACTCGTTTACTCATCATGGTTACACTCTCTCAGTTTATTCTATATTATCATCAGATGTTACGCAGAGGTTCGAAGATTAATCATATTCAAATTATACGCAGAATTGCATCTGGATCAGATCAAACAAAGCTTAGACTTAGTGTTACGCTCAAATTAAGGATACTAGTTACGTTTGTTGTTACTCTTTCGTTTTATACGCTCTTACTCGTTTACTCATCATGGTTAGACTCTCTCAGTTTATTCTTTATTATCATCAGATGTTACGCAGAGGTTCGAAGATTAATCATATTCAAATTATACGCAGAATTGCATCTGGATCAGATCAAACAAGGCTTAGACAATAGGTTACGCTCAAATTAAGGATACTAGTTACGTTTGTTGTTACTCTTTCGTTTTATACGCTCTTACTCATTTACTCATCCTGGTTAGACTCTCTCATTTTATTCTTCATTATCATCAGATTTAACGCAGATGTTCGAAGATTAATCATATTCAAATTATACGCAGAATTGCATCTGGATCAGATCAAACAAGGCTTAGACTTAGTGTTACGCTCAAATTAAGGATACTAGTTACGTTTGTTGTTACTCTCGTTTTATACGCTCTTACTCGTTTACTCATCATGGTTAGACTCTCTCAGTTTATTCTATATTATCATCAGATGTTACGCAGAGGTTCGAAGATTAATCATATTCAAATTATACGCAGAATTGCATCTGGATCAGATCAAACAAGGATTAGACTTAGTGTTACGCTCTAATTAAGGATACTAGTTACGTTTGTTGTTACTCTCGTTTTATACGCTCTTACTCGTTCACTCATCATGGTTAGACTCTCTCAGTTTATTCTATATTATCATCAGATGTTACGCAGAGGTTCGAAGATTAATCATATTCAAATTATACGCAGAATTGCATCTGGATCAGATCAAACAAGGCTTAGACTTAGTCTTACGCTATATTTAAGGATACTAGTTACGTTTGTTGTTACTCTTTCGTTTTATACGCTCTTACTCGTTTACTCATCATGGTTAGACTCTCTCAGTTTATTCTTTATTATCATCAGATGTTACGCAGAGGTTCGAAGATTAATCATATTCAAATTATACGCAGAATTGCATCTGGATCAGATCAAACAAGGCTTAGACTTAGTGTTACGCTCAAATTAAGGATACTAGTTACGTTTGTTGTTACTCCCGTTTTATACGCTCTTACTCGTTTACTCATCATGGTTAGACTGTCTCAGTTTATTCTTTATTATCATCAGATGTTACGCAGAGGTTCGAAGATTAATCATATTCAAATTATACGCAGAATTGCATCTGGATCAGATCAAACAAGGATTACACTTAGTGTTACGCTCTAATTAAGGATACTAGTTACGTTTGTTGTTACTCTCGTTTTATACGCTCTTACTCGTTCACTCGTCATGGTTAGACTCTCTCAGTTTATTCTATATTATCATCAGATGTTACGCAGAGGTTCGAAGATTAATCATATTCAAATTATACGCAGAATTGCATCTGGATCAGATCAAACAAAGCTTATACTTAGTGTTACGCTCAAATTAAGGATACTAGTTACGTTTGTTGTTACTCTCGTTTTATACGCTCTTACTCGTTTACTCATCATGGTTAGACTCTCTTATTTTATTCTTCATTATCATCAGATTTAACGCAGAGGTTCGAAGATTAATCATATTCAAATTATACGCAGAATTGCATCTGGATCAGATCAAACAAGGCTTAGACTTAGTGTTACGCTCAAATTAAGGATACTAGTTACGCTTGTTGTTACTCTTTCGTTTTATACGATCTTACTCGTTTACTCATCATGGTTAGACTCTCTCATTTTATTCTTCATTATCATCAAATTTAACGCAGAGGTTCGAAGATTAATCATATTCAAATAATATGCAGAATTGCATCTGGATCAGATCAAACAAGGCTTAGACTTAGTGTTACGCTCAAATTAAGGATACTAGTTACGTTTGTTGTTACTCCCGTTTTATACGCTCTTACTCGTTTACTCATCATGGTTAGACTGTCTCAGTTTATTCTTTATTATCATCAGATGTTACGCAGAGGTTCGAAGATTAATCATATTCAAATTATACGCAGAATTGCATCTGGATCAGATCAAACAAGGCTTAGACTTAGTGTTACGCTCAAATTAAGGATACTAGTTACGTTTGTTCTTACTCTCGTTTTACACGCTCTTACTCGTTTACTCATCATGGTTACACTCTCTCAGTTTATTCTATATTATCATCAGATGTTACGCAGAGGTTCGAAGATTAATCATATTCAAACTGTACGCAGAATTGCATCTTGATCAGATCAAACAAGGGTTAGACTTAGTCTTACGCTCAAATTAAGGATACTAGTTACGTTTGTTGTTACTCCCGTTTTATACGCTCTTACTCGTTTACTCATCATGGTGACACTCTCTCAGTTTATTCTATATTATCATCAGATGTTACGCAGAGGTTCGAAGATTAATCATATTCAAATTATACGCAGAATTGCATCTGGATCAGATCAAACAAGGCTTAGACTTAGTCTTACGCTCAAATTAAGGATACTAGTTACGTTTGTTGTTACTCCCGTTTTATACGCTCTTACTCGTTTACTCATCATGGTTAGACTCTCTCATTTTATTCTATATTATCATCAGATGTTACGCAGAGGTTCGAAGATTAATCATATTCAAATTATACGCAGAATTGCATCTGGATCAGATCAAACAAGGCTTAGACTTAGTCTTACGCTCAAATTAAGGATACTAGTTACGTTTGTTGTTACTCTCGTTTTATACGCTCTTACTCGTTTACTCATCATGGTTAGACTCTCTCATTTTATTCTTCATTATCATCAGATGTTACGCAGAGGTTCGAAGATTAATCATATTCAAATTCTACGCAGAATTGCATCCGGATCAGATCAAACAAGGCTTACACTTAGTGTTACGCTCAAATTAAGGATGCTAGTTACGTTTGTTGTTACTCCCATTTTATACGCTCTTACTCGTTTACTCATCATGGTTAGACTCTCTAATTTTATTCTTTATTATCATCAGATGTTACGCAGAGGTTCGAAGATTAATCATATTCAAATTATACGCAGAATTGCATCTGGATCAGATCAAACAAGGCTTAGACTTAGTCTTACGCTCAAATTAAGGATACTAGTTACGTTTGTTGTTACTCTTTCGTTTTATACGCTCTTACTCGTTTACTCATCATGGTTACACTCTCTCAGTTTATTCTATATTATCATCAGATGTTACGCAGAGGTTCGAAGATTAATCATATTCAAATTCTACGCAGAATTGCATCCGGATCAGATCAAACAAGGCTTACACTTAGTGTTACGCTCAAATTAAGGATACTAGTTACGTTTGTTGTTACTCTTTCGTTTTATACGCTCTTACTCGTTTACTCATCATGGTTAGACTCCCTCATTTTATTCTTCATTATCATCAGATTTAACGCAGATGTTCGAAGATTAATCATATTCAAATTATACGCAGAATTGCATCTGGATCAGATCAAACAAGGCTTACACTTAGTGTTACGCTCTAATTAAGGATACTAGTTACGTTTGTTGTTACTCTTTCGTTTTATACGCTCTTACTCGCTTACTCATCATGGTTAGACTCTCTCAGTTTATTCTTTATTATCATCAGATGTTACGCAGAGGTTCGAAGATTAATCATATTCAAATTATACGCAGAATTGCATCTGGATCAGATCAAACAAGGCTTACACTTAGTGTTACGCTCAAATTAAGGATACTAGTTACGTTTGTTGTTACTCTTTCGTTTTATACGCTCTTACTCGTTTACTCATCATGGTTAGACTCTCTCATTTTATTCTTCATTATCATCAGATTTAACGCAGAGGTTCGAAGATTAATCATATTCAAATTATACGCAGAATTGCATCTGGATCAGATCAAACAAGGCTTAGACTTAGTCTTACGCTCAAATTAAGGATACTAGTTACGTTTGTTGTTACTCTCGTTTTATACGCTCTTACTCGTTTACTCATCATGGTTAGACTCTCTTATTTTATTCTTCATTATCATCAGATTTAACGCAGAGGTTCGAAGATTAATCATATTCAAATTATACGCAGAATTGCATCCGGATCAGATCAAACAAGGCTTACACTTAGTGTTACGCTCAAATTAAGGATACTAGTTACGTTTGTTGTTACTCTCGTTTTCTACGCTCTTACTCGTTTACTCATCATGGTTAGACTCTCTCAGTTTATTCTATATTATCATCAGATGTTACGCAGAGGTTCGAAGATTAATCATATTCAAATTATACGCAGAATTGCATCTGGATCAGATCAAACAAGGTTTAGACTTAGTGTTACGCTCAAATTAAGGATACTAGTTACGTTTGTTGTTACTCTTTCGTTTTATACGCTCTTACTCGCTTACTCATCATGGTTAGACTCTCTCAGTTTATTCTTTATTATCATCAGATGTTACGCAGAGGTTCGAAGATTAATCATATTCAAATTATACGCAGAATTGCATCCGGATCAGATCAAACAAGGCTTAGACTTAGTGTTACGCTCAAATTAAGGATACTAGTTACGTTTGTTGTTACTCTTTCGTTTTATACGCTCTTACTCGTTTACTCATCATGGTTAGACTCCCTCATTTTATTCTTCATTATCATCAGATTTAACGCAGATGTTCGAAGATTAATCATATTCAAATTATACGCAGAATTGCATCTGGATCAGTTCAAACAAGGCTTACACTTAGTGTTACGCTCTAATTAAGGATACTAGTTACGTTTGTTGTTACTCTCGTTTTATACGCTCTTACTCGTTTACTCATCATGGTTACACTCTCTCAGTTTATTCTATATTATCATCAGATGTTACGCAGAGGTTCGAAGATTAATCATATTCAAATTATACGCAGAATTGCATCTGGATCAGATCAAACAAGGCTTAGACTTAGTGTTACGCTCAAATTAAGGATACTAGTTACGTTTGTTGTTGTTGCTCTTTCGTTTTATACGCTCTTACTCGTTTACTCATCATGGTTAGACTCTCTCATTTTATTCTTCATTATCATCAAATTTAACGCAGAGGTTCGAAGATTAATTATATTCAAATAATATGCAGAATTGCATCTGGATCAGATCAAACAAGGCTTAGACTTAGTGTTACGCTCAAATTGAGGATACTAGTTACGTTTGTTGTTACTCTCGTTTTATTCGCTCTTACTCGTTTACTCATCATGGTTAGACTCTCTCAGTTTATTCTTCATTATCATCAGATTTAACGCAGAGGTTCGAAGATTAATCATATTCAAATTATACGCAGAATTGCATCTGGATCAGATCAAACAAGGCTTAGACTTAGTCTTACGCTCAAATTAAGGATACTAGTTACGTTTGTTGTTACTCTCGTTTTATACGCTCTTACTCGTTTACTCATCATGGTTAGACTCTCTCATTTTATTCTTCATTATCATCAGATTTAACGCAGAGGCTCGAAGATTAATCATATTCAAATTATACGCAGAATTGCATCTGGATCAGATCAAACAAGGCTTAGACTTAGTCTTACGCTCAAATTAAGGATACTAGTTACGTTTGTTGTTACTCCCGTTTTATACGCTCTTACTCGTTTACTCATCATGGTTAGACTCTCTCATTTTATTCTTCATTATCATCAGATTTAACGCAGAGGTTCGAAGATTAATCATATTCAAATTATACGCAGAATTGCATCTGGATCAGATCAAACAAGGCTTAGACTTAGTCTTACGCTCAAATTAAGGATACTAGTTACGTTTGTTGTTACTCTCGTTTTATACGCTCTTACTCGTTTACTCATCATGGTTAGACTCTCTCATTTTATTCTTCATTATCATCAGATTTAACGCAGAGGTTCGAAGATTAATCATATTCAAATTCTACGCAGAATTGCATCCGGATCAGATCAAACAAGGCTTACACTTAGTGTTACGCTCAAATTAAGGATACTAGTTACGTTTATTGTTACTCTTTCGTTTTATACGCTCTTACTCGTTTACTCATCATGGTTAGACTCCCTCATTTTATTCTTCATTATCATCAGATTTAACGCCGATGTTCGAAGATTGATCATATTCAAATTATACGCAGAATTGCATCTGGATCAGATCAAACAAGGCTTACACTTAGTGTTACGCTCTAATTAAGGATACTAGTTACGTTTGTTGTTACTCTTTCGTTTTATACGCTCTTACTCGCTTACTCATCATGGTTAGACTCTCTCAGTTTATTCTTTATTATCATCAGATGTTACGCAGAGGTTCGAAGATTAATCATATTCAAATTATACGCAGAATTGCATCTGGATCAGATCAAACAAGGCTTACACTTAGTGTTACGCTCAAATTAAGGATACTAGTTACGTTTGTTGTTACTCTTTCGTTTTATACGCTCTTACTCGTTTACTCATCATGGTTAGACTCTCTCATTTTATTCTTCATTATCATCAGATTTAACGCAGAGGTTCGAAGATTAATCATATTCAAATTATACGCAGAATTGCATCTGGATCAGATCAAACAAGGCTTAGACTTAGTCTTACGCTCAAATTAAGGATACTAGTTACGTTTGTTGTTACTCTCGTTTTATACGCTCTTACTCGTTTACTCATCATGGTTAGACTCTCTTATTTTATTCTTCATTATCATCAGATTTAACGCAGAGGTTCGAAGATTAATCATATTCAAATTATACGCAGAATTGCATCCGGATCAGATCAAACAAGGCTTACACTTAGTGTTACGCTCAAATTAAGGATACTAGTTACGTTTGTTGTTACTCTCGTTTTATACGCTCTTACTCGTTTACTCATCATGGTTAGACTCTCTCATTTTATTCTTCATTATCATCAGATTTAACGCAGAGGTTCGAAGATTAATCATATTCAAATTATACGCAGAATTGCATCCGGATCAGATCAAACAAGGCTTACACTTAGTGTTACGCTCAAATTAAGGATACTAGTTACGTTTGTTGTTACTCTTTCGTTTTATACGCTCTTACTCGCTTACTCATCATGGTTAGACTCTCTCAGTTTATTCTTTATTATCATCAGATGTTACGCAGAGGTTCGAAGATTAATCATATTCAAATTATACGCAAAATTGCATCCGGATCAGATCAAACAAGGCTTAGACTTAGTATTACGCTCAAATTAAGGATACTAGTTACGTTTGTTGTTACTCTTTCGTTTTATACGCTCTTACTCGTTTACTCATCATGGTTAGACTCCCTCATTTTATTCTTCATTATCATCAGATTTAACGCAGATGTTCGAAGATTAATCATATTCAAATTATACGCAGAATTGCATCTGGATCAGTTCAAACAAGGCTTACACTTAGTGTTACGCTCTAATTAAGGATACTAGTTACGTTTGTTGTTACTCTCGTTTTATACGCTCTTACTCGTTTACTCATCATGGTTAGACTCTCTCAGTTTATTCTATATTATCATCAGATGTTACGCAGAGGTTCGAAGATTAATCATATTCAAATTATACGCAGAATTGCATCTGGATCAGATCAAACAAGGCTTAGACTTAGTGTTACGCTCAAATTAAGGATACTAGTTACGTTTGTTGTTGTTGCTCTTTCGTTTTATACGCTCTTACTCGTTTACTCATCATGGTTAGACTCTCTCATTTTATTCTTCATTATCATCAAATTTAACGCAGAGGTTCGAAGATTAATTATATTCAAATAATATGCAGAATTGCATCTGGATCAGATCAAACAAGGCTTACACTTAGTGTTACGCTCAAATTAAGGATACTAGTTACGTTTGTTGTTACTCTCGTTTTATACGCTCTTACTCGTTTACTCATCATGGTTAGACTCTCTCAGTTTATTCTTCATTATCATCAGATGTTACGCAGAGGTTCGAAGATTAATCATATTCAAATTATACGCAGAATTGTATCTGGATCAGATCAAACAAGGCTTACACTTAGTGTTACGCTCAAATTAAGGATACTAGTTACGTTTGTTGTTACTCTCGTTTTATACGCTCTTACTCGTTTACTCATCATGGTTAGACTGTCTCAGTTTATTCTTCATTATCATCAGATTTAACGCAGATGTTCGAAGATTAATCATATTCAAATTATACGCAGAATTGCATCTGGATCAGATCAAACAAGGCTAAGACAATATGTTACGCTCTAATTAAGGATACTAGTTACGTTTGTTGTTACTCTTTCGTTTTATACGCTCTTACTCGTTTACTTATCATGGTTAGACTCCCTCATTTTATTCTTCATTATCGTCAGATTTAACGCAGATGTTCGAAGATTAATCATATTCAAATTATACGCAGAATTGCATCTGGATCAGATCAAACAAGGCTTAGACTTAGTCTGACGCTCAAACGTTTGTTGTTACTCTTTCGTTTTATACGCTCTTACTCGTTTACTCATCATGGTTAGACTCTCTCAGTTTATTCTTCATTATCATCAGATTTAACGCAGAGGCTCGAAGATTAATCATATTCAAATTATACGCAGAATTGCATCTGGATCAGATCAAACAAGGCTTAGACTTAGTGTTACGCTTAAATTAAGGATGCTAGTTACGTTTGTTGTTACTCCCGTTTTATATGCTCTTACTCGTTTACTCATCATGGTTAGACTCTCTCAGTTTATTCTATATTATCATCAGATGTTACGCAGAGGTTCGAAGATTAATCAGATTCAAATTATACGCAGAATTGCATCTGGATCAGATCAAACAAGGCTTAGACTTAGTCTTACGCTCAAATTAAGGATACTAGTTACGTTTGTTGTTACTCTTTCGTTTTATACGCTCTTACTCGCTTACTCATCATGGTTAGACTCTCTCAGTTTATTCTTTATTATCATCAGATGTTACGCAGAGGTTCGAAGATTAATCATATTCAAATTATACGCAGAATTGCATCTGGATCAGATCAAACAAGGCTTACACTTAGTGTTACGGTCTAATTAAGGATACTAGTTACGTTTGTTGTTACTCTTTCGTTTTATACGATCTTACTCGTTTACTCATCATGGTTAGACTCTCTCAGTTTATTCTATATTATCATCAGATGTTACGCAGAGGTTCGAAGATTAATCATATTCAAATTCTACGCAGAATTGCATCTGGATCAGATCAAACAAGGCTTAGACTTTGTGTTACGCTCAAATTAAGGATGCTAGTTACGTTTGTTGTTACTCCCGTTTTATACGCTCTTACTCGCTTACTCATCATGGTTAGACTCTCTCAGTTTATTCTTTATTATCATCAGATGTTACGCAGAGGTTCGAAGATTAATCATATTCATATTATACGCAGAATTGCATCTGGATCAGATCAAACAAGGCTTAGACTTAGTGTTACGGTCTAATTAAGGATACTAGTTACGTTTGTTGTTACTCTCGTTTTATACGCTCTTACTCGTTTACTCATCATGGTTAGACTCTCTCAGTTTATTCTTCATTATCATCAGATTTAACGCAGAGGTTCGAAGATTAATCATATTCAAATTATACGCAGAATTGCATCTGGATCAGATCAAACAAGGCTTAGACTTAGTGTTACGGTCTAATTAAGGATACTAGTTACGTTTGTTGTTACTCTCGTTTTATACGCTCTTACTCGTTTACTCATCATGGTTAGACTCTCTCAGTTTATTCTTCATTATCATCAGATTTAACGCAGAGGTTCGAAGATTAATCATATTCAAATTATACGCAGAATTGCAAAAGACTCTCTCAGTTTATTCTTTATTATCATCAGATGTTACGCAGAGGTTCGAAGATTAATCATATTCATATTATACGCAGAATTGCATCTGGATCAGATCAAACAAGGCTTAGACTTAGTGTTACGGTCTAATTAAGGATACTAGTTACGTTTGTTGTTACTCTCGTTTTATACGCTCTTACTCGTTTACTCATCATGGTTAGACTCTCTCAGTTTATTCTTCATTATCATCAGATTTAACGCAGAGGTTCGAAGATTAATCATATTCAAATTATACGCAGAATTGCAAAAGACTCTCTCAGTTTATTCTTTATTATCATCAGATGTTACGCAGAGGTTCGAAGATTAATCATATTCATATTATACGCAGAATTGCATCTGGATCAGATCAAACAAGGCTTAGACTTAGTGTTACGGTCTAATTAAGGATACTAGTTACGTTTGTTGTTACTCTCGTTTTATACGCTCTTACTCGTTTACTCATCATGGTTAGACTCTCTCAGTTTATTCTTCATTATCATCAGATTTAACGCAGAGGTTCGAAGATTAATCATATTCAAATTATACGCAGAATTGCAAAAGACTCTCTCAGTTTATTCTTTATTATCATCAGATGTTACGCAGAGGTTCGAAGATAAATCAGATTCAAATTATACGCAGAATTGCATTTGGATCAGATCAAACAAGGCTTAGACTTAGTGTTACGCTCTAATTAAGGATACTAGTTACGTTTGTTGTTACTCTTTCGTTTTATACGCTCTTACTAGATTACTCATCATGGTTAGACTCTCTCAGTTTATTCTATATTATCATCAGATGTTACGCAGAGGTTCGAAGATTAATCATATTCAAATTATACGCAGAATTGCATCTGGATCAGATCAAACAAGGCTTAGACTTAGTGTTACGCTCAAATTAAGGATACTAGTTACGTTTGTTGTTACTCTCGTTTTATACGCTCTTACTCGTTTACTCATCATGGTTAGACTCTCTCAGTTTATTCTTTATTATCATCAGATGTTACGCAGAGGTTCGAAGATTAATCATATTCAAATTATACGCAGAATTGCATCTGGATCAGATCAAACAAGGCTTAGACTTAGTGTTACGGTCTAATTAAGGATACTGGTTACGTTTGTTGTTACTCTCGTTTTATACGCTCTTACTCGTTTACTCATCATGGTTAGACTCTCTCAGTTTATTCTTCATTATCATCAGATTTAACGCAGATTTTCGAAGATTAATCATATTCAAATTATACGCAGAATTGCATCTGGATCAGATCAAACAAGGCTTAGACTTAGTGTTACGCTCAAATTAAGGATACTAGTTACGTTTGTTGTTACTTGTTTGTTTTATACGCTTTTATTCGATTGTTTATCATGGTGAGACTCTCCAGATTGACAAAATCAAAATTCATCGTACAGACACACTCAATAAAACCAATGTTTTATATTTCTATTATTTCTCGAGGTCTTGAACGTATCATTTACGCAAATGTGATTGTAGTTCTTATCAGGCAACAAGTAAGTTTGTGATGTGTTTTTAAATTGTAGTAGAGTTTCTGGCTTGAATATTTGTGGATAATACTATTGGTATGGTATGATACGTTGTCCAGAAATGATTGTGGCAATTTATTGTTTGATTTGTATGACGACATTGTTTAAACCCGGTTTCTTCAAGTGTATTTTTATTTATTTGGGTTTTCATTTTGAAATTACTTGTAAAACTAGAGCACCATGCTTATTTACGAAAGTAGTTTTGGTGCTGGATATCCATTGTTTATCAGAAGTTTATCAAATTATGTAAAATCAAATCAAACTTAATTTTCATTTCATATAATAAAATTTCTTTGTCGGGTGTGCTTAATTGTATCCCAAAAATAAAGAAAATACTTGGAAGAAACAAATTTTATTTTTCTGTACCATCGGCTTGGTTTTTGTTCATCTTTTCTTTATAAACTGTGTTATCGACAATTTGTTAGATTTGTGAAGTATTTCCGTCGATCAATTAAAATTGCATGGGGTAAGAATTTCAATTTCTTTTGCGTCTCACCACCCATGACGTCATGATAAATACAAGGCTGCAGTTTTGCCCGTGCAAAAATAAACTTTGTAGTTTATAATTTAATTCTGTGAGTTATATTTTGTTCTCAAAGTGTTTTTTTTTTAGTTTAAGTCTGGGGCTTGTCTAGTCTTTTATTTCATACGACTTGGTTTAATGTCCTTTTTTTTGTCAGGACTTATTTTTTCGCCATGAATTTATTTTTCAGTTTAGATCTTAATTTTAAAATTAAAATAATACGAAATCGGTGTCAATTTTTTGTTTATTCTACGATAGACATTTCTGGATTTAACAGCCTACAATGAATGATGTAGAAAACACTTTCAGACCCAAATTTCTTAATAAACTAAATATACTTTTAAGTTCGATATAGTTTTATTTTGAGGGAAGAAATTTTGGAAGCATTCACAGCGCCACGTTTTTTTGGTTATTTCTTGAATTGAATCTTGAGTCTTATTTTTTTTAGATTTGATTATATCACCAAATTGGTTTGATGAGTTTTGCTTTTTAATTCGATCTTGAGATTTGTAATTTAATCTTGAGATAAGTTATTTGGTCTTGATATGCTTGTATTGAATTTATATTATGACAACCCAGGCTACTTGAAAATTTCATTAGAAATTGCCGCGGCTGACAAGTCTTTTGGAAGACATGGTGTAGCGTTTGATATTTATAAGCGATGACTATGTTCAATAAAGAGTTTCAGACATATTTCGGTATAGATTGAATTCGTATATGTAGTTTTAACGTATAATGTTATCAGTGTTAGGTGTTGACGATGTTCAGATGATCATGACGATGCTCAAAATCAATTTTGTTGGATCTTAAAAAATATATAATTTAATAAATAATATTGACGATTCTTTTAATGTATTCAATATTTTGTAGCATTCAGTTCGTTATGTTCATGTCGAACTTTTCTCTAATTATTTTCAGACTGTAATTTTTCGATCTTTTATCCAATAGAAGTATATTTAAAATCTTCAAATTTTTCAATCTCGGATAAAATGTATAAATTGTCATTTTGCATATTTTCAAAATGATATTTCGTGTGTTAGAAAGGTACTTATATTTCCTTATATTTCTTGTTAATCATTATTTTTACGTTGTTTTGATTGATTCATTGTCGGTTGAAAGCGTGGAGTTATAAGCAGCAAGCTTTTAAACTTATCAACGGATAGATGTTCGCATGAAGTCTGTATGTACAACTTATGAAATAATATTCTGATTTTTATCTTCGATTATTTATGGAAGTTGAATAAGTTCTTCATAATTTACTTCATAAACTAGTATAAAAATGTATATTAGACATTACCAAAATTTCCGCGTTGCTTGAATGTAACTTTTAAATATTCCTTAATTTTTTAGCAATTAATTTGAGTTGCGTATACTTGACTTTTCAGATAGTTATTAAGTTTATGAATTATTATTCATCTGCACGAAGAATCTATAATAAAACTGAAAACTAATGCTAAGACATTCAAATTTCACTCCGGAAACTGGTGAAGAAAACGTGGAATAGTCGTCCAAAGAAAGCTATAAGGCAAACCTCAAGACAGCCTTCAGGACATCTTTAACCTTCGGCATAAAATTTGACGCATTTTAAAATTCTTGGGGTTCAAATAAACCGACGTTGTGTGCCAAAGGTCAAAAAGTACTTTCAATTAAAAAGTTCAAAATTTCATAAAATTTTTAGCTTGCCTATAAAGCTAATTTCAGGCCAGCTTTCAAGGCAATTTAGGCCAGCTTGCAAGGCAATTTTCAGGCTAGTTTTCAAGGCAATTTTGAAGCCATCAGCATTGACCGCAATTTTTGCGCCAGATTCCATGACAACTTTAGGCCAGCCCTGAAGGCGAGACACAATTTCAATGCAATTTTCATAAGGATTTCATTATTTCAGATCAGTTTTCAAGGAAGCTATCATATAAGTAACAAATGAGCTATCGAATAAGCAATCAAATACGCTGCCAAATAAGCTACAAATAAACTACCAAATCATCTTCCTAGTCAACTTTGAGGTCAAAATTGAGTTTTGGAGTCAAATTTGTCAAATGAGTCAAATTTGAAGTTGCTTTCAAGCCATCTTACACTGATAAGTTCGATGAAAGTTATAGGTCAGCTTGTAGTTGTTTTCAAATAAGGTCGAAAACCAGTTAGTGTTAGTCAGACATTAAGTGAATTATATGTTTTCCGAGAACGAGCTGAAGATGGCTGTATGCAGCCGAAACGCGTCCTCGAGACCCACAAAGCAAGGCCCGGCGGACCCAACCTACCCAGAGTTATATATTTTCCCTTTGAAAGCAATGAGCTTCTGAAAAGTTTATCGAAACGTTTAATATCAAAACGATTACATAGGAGAAAAAGCAAATAATAATACATGTAGAAGTAAATGTATGAATTAAAAACTTGGCTGGAAGTTGTTTTGACATAGAGAAATTCATGGGATATCTTAATAAGCTTACAATCGTTTACATCAGCGTTGTTGCTACGATCGTGAATTCAAAAATTCGATCAACTTGAGTATTGCGAAAAAAACCATTAATTGTGTCTTTTATTTCATAAAGGAAAATTCTATTTAGATATTTTTATATATCAAAATTTATGGAATGTAAGTGAAGTGTGATTTGTTTTAGAACAGTTTTAGAGTTAGGTATTTCAAATGCATTTGAATCATGTTACTTAAATACGTCAATGAAATTCATAATTAATTTGAAGTATAATTAACCAAAACTAGCAGATCGATTTTTTTATAGGGTATATTATATTTATTAGAGCTTGCTTTGAAGTGTTCAATTATAAATTTTAATTTTACTCTTTTAAACTCGTAACTGCAATTTTTCATTATGAGAGTAGAAAGGCAATTCAGATCTAACAGAAATACAAGAATTGTATTGAAATTTAAGTGACTCTTAAGTACTCAGTTCCATCATTTAGGCATTTTCTTTGTCCTTCAAACGGCAAATATCATGAAAAATGGAATTTTATTGAACAAAACTATTTCTTTGAACAAGTGAGGAAGGTGTAACATGTTTTGAACATATCCTATTTTACTAGTACTGATAAGACCAGCCAATTTGAACTCCTTTGCCTTTTTAAATCTTATAAACGAAGGTCTATATAATGCCCAACCCGCTGCATAAAATGTGGCATCAACAGGTTCCAACTTGATTCCTGACACATTAAAGTTCCTAGTGAATTCACGAGGAAACAGTTTGTTAAGGCAATTTGAACGCGATTATTAAAGTCGCAAAACAAAGTTCCTGTAACCAGAAAAAGTAAAAATGTTCCATAATATTTTGGATAAAAGGATGGAATCAAGCTGTTGATAGGTGATAATACATATAATTGCAGTCGTAGTGTGAAATTTTTTAATTACCATCAAAATATGGCAAATAATTCAATATCTCAGCTCTTGGGCATCTGACGGTATCAAACAGGAGTTGGTAGCCATGCCATCGGCGAAAAAGTTTTATAATATCCTTCAGTGAGGATCCTGCAAGATTGAAAAGGTAGGTACAACTTTTACGCCCTCTTTCATTGACATAGTTTTGTTCATGTTACATATCGGTTTGAGAAGGCTTGATCAGTGAACCATGCGAATGAGAGGTTCAAAACAAGTTCCTTTCATTGCACATTGTATATAATCTGTCCTGACCGCAAGGAGCTCATTTTAGTTTTAGAATCGGCACGACCGCCTTCTTTATCTAAACCACGGTTTAGGAGGAGACGCATGACAGATTATTTTAATCCAATGTGGCGAAATGCCGCACTTAAACGAACTTATAAGGTTCGGGAGTTGCGTTGAGGAGACATACCAGCGAAATTCGTAATATCTGGCTACATATTATTTACATATAATGCCTGCTGGCATTGTAGATATTACTGCTTAGAACTAGTGGCAGATCTGTATGCACTTGCTACGTGGGAACCGTAGAGTTTGGTCACATTGCCAGCAATCTGACTTACATCTAGTCATTCTATTTTAAATTATCTGGATGTGATATATTCTTCAGTAGTTAATAATTATTTTGTAACCTTTGAGATAACTTGAAAAGAAAAAATAACTTGTGGCGCATGTACTACACCCCTCTTGCCATTGCGGAATTTACTTTATGGTTCGAGTTTTTTTTATTACATTTCGATCTTTTGAGATATGAATATTAATAAAATTTTTATTTGATTTAGGTTTCAGCTTTTTTTTGCAATTTTAAGTGTTGTGATTTTCAACATTTTTAATTTGCTTTTATATGCGTTAAGCGTTGGGTTTTTTGTTCAAATTCTCAAGACTTTGCGTTTGTATATTTGGTTTGCATATTGCATGCAGCCATCCAAAGTAATATTATTAGTAATAACCTTAAAAATAATAAAATGTCGTTAATTACGAACTTAATTCGGTTTTAATAAAATATATCCCAAGGAAGCTTATGTTTAAGTGGCAAAAGATAAACAAATTAGACTAGTTGGTCATTTCAAATGAAATAAAAATTTGTCGTCAATTGTTCTTGAATTATCAGTCAGAATATGTGGGAAATAAGTATCGGTATTATCTGTCTAGACATTTGTGTAGATTTTTGACTTTGAAATAGAGTCAGATATTTATCTTATATTATAATAAAGAATGCGTTTGTTTGGTGGGGGAGATTGTGTATATTATTTCAATTTCATATCATTTTTCCCCCATTATTTGTAGTGAAATTTCGCATTGGTAGCTGTGATCATTTCAGGATATTTAGTTGTTCGTGTAATTTTGTATGTGATTATTCTTAAGAAGTTCAAAAGAAATAATATATATCATAAGTAATAATTAAACGTGTTCATTGCTAGAGATTAATTCAGAGATTTCAAGTATTACGATTAATTAAATCATGTATACATAAATCAAGTCGGGAAATTTGTAATAATGTTTTATCTTATTCAAAGAGATATTGACAATTTGAAATTCATAATAAATTAAAATCATCTATTTAAAAGAAAATCTTTTGTTATAGAAGTATCTTCATTGTGTCAATGTACTTGATTTTTTAAAGAAAGCCCATAAAGGTAGGTAGGCAATTCTCCACCTGATCAATGAGATTTCAATTTTAGTGGAAATGTTAGTTGAAACCCTTTAAAGAACTTTCGTTTAAATTCAGAAATGAGATTTTACACATTTGTCGTTCATTAAATGAAATAATCTGAGATTTCGGAAACAGTGTTTAATTTCTTTGCACGGTGAATTTTTATGTTTTTGGGGTTTATTCGTGTTTTCGTATTTTTGCTCCCTCGTTTTCATTCTTGGTTGAGGGAGGAATCAAATAAATATATTTAAAAGAAATTCTTGATTGTGGACGCAGTAGTCTTGTGTAAATTTATTATGTGAAGAAGACCCGTTTAGTGTTGGGAGTTTTCTAATTATATAATTGAATTTAAATTTTAGTGGAAATGTTTTAATTCTTTTAGTATTTTCGTTGAACAATTGTCGTTCGCTCAAGGATGAAATCTGAAATTTTAGCAACATCGCTTTGCTAATATTGATTTCTTGGTCAGACATTTTACGCATTTTTTCTAGAAGAATGTATTTGGTAGAGGGGAAGATTGTACATATTAATTTTATCAATTTCATATCATTTTTCTATCCATTTTGGATATATTTTATTTTGTTGTTATCGTATGCCGTAGTGGTGTGTCTGTCTGAAAGGTTTCTCATATATTTCATTTGTTTCTCAGATTTATTACTACTTGGACTATTCAATAGATTTTTGATGACGATTCAATAGATTTTGAGATGGAATCATGAAATTCCAAATCGACCAAATTAGTTTCAAACTATCAATTTTGGTTATTTTATCATATTGTTGTTGTTCCGAATCGGAATGGATGTTTCAATAAACATTTAAGTTATTAAATTCATTTTATTTGTGGAATAAATTTCTATGAAGTCTTATTGGATTTATTTGTCGATTTCTCTGCAATAGTATGATAGTGAATTTAAGTGTAGAATAATTTATTGTTTGTTACTTATTTAATATTTCTACACTTTTCTCTTGTGTTTTGTTTAACTTCATTTATGACTAGTATAGGGTTTCCCAACATTTTCCAATACTTATTCAAAACAAAAAAAACAGTTTTTTGGTTCAATAAAAACTCTTAGATTTGGTGATATTAGCTTAAGCTGCCGTATGGAATTAGTTTGAAGCTTAGAAAGCGCAAACGAGGTAGAATAGCTTAAATTGTCAGTATAAGGTGATATAAATTATAAGCAATGAACACTTGAATATTGATAGATAGTATGACTTAATTTACTGTAAAATAGATAAAATCAATAGAACAGAGTATTAAATGGTGATTGAAAAAATAGATTTACGTGGATTTGTCAGATAGCAGCGAGCCTTTTTGGAAATTCGGAATCTGTAGAACCATTATTAGCATTAGTTGGGATTTTTCGACTTTTCTTGGATTTTATATTTAATTATAATTTGTATTATGATTTTTAATTTGGTTTTCGTTTTCAGCTATGATTATCGTGTTTCTGGTATCATGTATGTATAACGCTATATGATGCATTTGAAATTGATTGATAGAAATTATTTACAGTATATCTCTTCCTTTGAAGAAACACTTAGTCTGGGGTACACTATAATGTTTAGGAAATGAGTAAGAAAAGTTCAGCCGGGCATAAATATTTGCAATAAATGAAATACGGAATCATATTTTTAACAAAACCTTCAAATTACATGCAAATCATCTTGCAGCTATAGTCTAGTTTTTCTTGTATTATTAGTATTTTGAGGTCTAAGTCTAACTTTTGAGGTCTTCTATATTTATAACGTATTCGTATGGATTTAGTTTTTTTGTCGTTTTATTTTTTTATTTTATAACAAATAGTTCCTCTTCTATATTCCAAGATATTAGTTTTTAATTTAATCTTTCGAATGGCGGAACACATTCGGAAATTTAGTTTTATCATTGTGAGTATATTATTCCTTATTCCTTGTCATAGTTTTGAAGACAAGGTTTATGTGTTTCGGAAATAGTTGTATGCATAATTCGGTGGAGGTAGTTTATGCATCTTTAATTTGGAATATCTTTGCAGTACACATCCCAAACTTCTGGGATCTACAAATTAATACCCAGACATTCCGAGTAAAATTTGCAATCGTCTTTTTAAATCCCTAGATCTTACCTTGAGTTATAAGGGTCATATTAAGCGGATGTTTTGTTTTTTAAAGACATCAACGCATTCAAGACAAATTGTATTAAACCTTGCAGCGCTCAGGTACTAACTGCATTAGGTTAAGCATAATTTAGGAGAGAAAAAGGCGTAGTAAAGAATTGGAAATTGAGTTACTTCAAAACGCAAATATTTTAAAACTCTGCAAGGGGTTAAAATTCAAGCAATTTTCGAGCAGAAAATCTCTACTGCTATAATACTTAGTCAGGCGGACAAATGAATACGTACAAGGAAAAATGACATAGCAAGTGATATTCTTATGGAAAACATAACTGATTATGGAAACTGACTTTTTCAAAATTCATTTCTCCCTTTTATCTTGAATCAATTAAAGTTGAAAATCTGTAGTTTTCAATTAATGTACAAAACAACAAACCACCAGTGCAATGAAAACACACAAACGCAATAAACAAATATCATTGTAAAGACGACAGTAGCAGTAAATCGAATGTTTTAAATACAAAAATGTAAAACACGATTAGGTAATATTCATAGAAAAATATATTTTCATGCGGTCATCGAAGAAAATGGTTAATTAGACTAACAAAAGACAAACCCATATTCTGAGTGAAATAATTATCAGAAGCTCGTCTAGTATAAATTAAGGGTAAATGTGGGCGAGTCCGCCTGAATGGATTAGAAGAAAATAAAACGAACTTCTGTGACTACGAAAATATCGTTTATAACGATTGTTTAAATTTGAAAAATAGTTAAGATAAATAAGTGTGGTTGATTTCATACTTCAATAGTTTCTTCTTTGAGTCTGTCTGTCTAAATCATTAAAAAAAATTAATGGAAGGAAACCAGATGAGATAAATTTTCATACATTTCATAAATTTTCATTATGAATAATACACATAAATATATTTGACGATGACGTAATTCAATTTTACGTGATATTGTAACGAAGTTAGTGAAATTGGTTTCAGGGTAAGAACAAGAAAATTGTTTTTAAATATAAAAGTATTTATTTTAAAAGCTCGATATGGTTATTTTTTTACTTTTAGACCAACCTCGTTGGAATAAAACATGATAATTGGTTTTACTTATAGTTAATAAAACGTGAACTCAGGAATTTTTTTTAACCTTTAGATAATTTCATAGAATTTTAGTTATTCCCATTTCGATAATTGATCAGTTTCGTTTGCGTGAAGAAATTTCGAGTTTATGTTCCCTACAACATGGTCCACTCATATACTCGTATTTTATGTTAAATTTTTTTCAAAAAAAAAAGGAACTATTAAGTTGTTTAAATATTGTGTAGAGTATTTTGTATTTGATAAATTGATTTAATCGGTTGTTGTATCATTTTTTTTGTCATTTTTGGCTTTTTGGTTTTGTAAAACGTTGTAGCATTCATATCGTTTCTAATAGATATTCATCATTTAATCGCAGAGGTTATAAAAATAGAGTTGATTATAAACGGGGACAAAACATAGTGTTCTCATAAAGGAAATTGTTATTCAAATGACTTGGTTTTTTAATATTTTTAATTTTAATTTTTTAATAACATGTACTCGGGTTGCTTGTTCAATTTAAAACAATGTCGCCATAACGTGTTGATATTAATAGAATTTTAGTTTTAATTAAGTCATCAAGCGATATCTATATGTTAGATGGGAGGAATAGGATTTTCGTCACAAAAATTTGCATGTGCACACACTTAAAAATATTAAAGAATGTTGATTAATTGCACTAACCTATTTACCTGCCTGATCAGATCATCTGTTTTATCCTTGCCTCGCCTGGCAACGGTTGGTTGAAACACAACGTGTAAATCGAAAATACGATTTGGCACATTAGTGTTTTTATGTTTTCGTGTTAGAAATAAAAGTTTCTTTTGTTTTTCAATTCAGAAATCATAAAATTCAATAGTCAATGAAAAGATTGCACAAAGTTTTAACTATTTATTTGTTCGTTCTTTCCAAGTGGATACGGATCATTTTTTAACCATGTTTTTAATTATTTTTTTTCCAGAGATGTTCGTGTCATTTTTTCTTCTTTTTTGAATTGTTATATAACCTATCGACACATCAGATATTATAAAGAACAATTATTCATAGAGTGGACAAATTAACAATTATAGTCGATAAGAATGTTTATGTAGTTTTAAGTAGAAGTGTTTTGCAAGATTTTTTTTCAGAAGTTTAATGCTGTTTTTATAAGATATTCAGCCTACGATCTAAGTTACGCAAAATTATTTGAAATATATATTAATCGCATGACGCTTGTCGGTAAATTTTACGTAAGGTTTTACAATAAATATATTTGAGTGGAACTAAAGACATAGTCAACCTTAAAAACAGATAGGATCTCCTAAATGGATACCTAACAATGTTTAAAACGGCTTCCTAGACTTTCAAAGATAATTGTGGTTATTGATTACTACTATATATTTGTGGTTTTTAAATTGTTATTCTACCGACATTAGTTCTTAACTTGTATTACTTGTACGCTCTTAGCCATTAAATGGCGTTAATCGTTCGCTTGTCTTCCGCAACATTTAAGAAATCGTTTAACCAGGATGTTATACTGTTGTCATTTTACAGTTTAAATATACTGTTTTTATGAAGTTTGATTGGATTAAAGATTCCTAGTCGCCACACGAGTTTCTTATATCAAGTAGGATATTCAGATTTATTATTTCGTCAGCAACACACATTACATGAAAATATCGTATCCCCGTTCTCAAACAACTAAAAAAATCCATAAGAAAAAATTTGGTTGTTAAGCAATAAAAAACGGCGAGAAATATAATTGTTGGTTTTTCTTTTTTTGAACTTATATGATCAAGATGAGATTTACACTAAATGGTTGGAAGTTTGAAGGTTTGAAGTAGTTTTGTCGTGATAAAATGAAAATGATGCATTTGCATTTCTTAATGTTTTTTACTAAATGCAACTCAGGTTAAGTATAAAAATCCTTCTTTCTTATTTTGATACTACGATTGAAAAGTTTCTATAACCATGATCTTTAAAATGAGCTTATTACTGTAGCGAAACATGTGTCGCCATAAGCGAAATACATAACGAGTCCTCCAAAAAGCGATACTCGTGAAATGTCAAATTAAATGCAGATCAGATGTTATTGCAAGACAAGTAGCACATACTCATCTTTTTTAGAGTATTTAACTAAGAAAGGCTGACTATGAAACTTGAAATCTGAACTTATTATCTTCGTTTAGATTTGTATAAAAAAAGAACTATCATGGTCATAGAAGATGAAACCAAAATAAAACGAATTGAAGCCCTCGCTGCTATTGCGGGCATTCTGGGACGTACGTAACGACCCGAAATAATTATTCGAATACATCGACCACACCCGTCGTTGCGAGAAGGTTTGCAGTCGTTGCGAGAAGGTTTGCAGTCGCTGAAAACTCGAACAAGCAAATATAGAAATATTGGAAATGCTTGGAAAGCATGATCGCATCGTACCCCCGAAGTTGTGGGCTTGCGTCGGGCACTGGAAAAATCGACTATTTCCAGCGCAATCTTAATTCAGACTTCCGAGTGGAAAACAAAATGGCTGACGCCCAAAGAAAATTACATTGCGACGAATGCAGCTCAACATATTTTGCAACGCAGTTATATCAGACGTTATACGAAATTTTGTCATGAAAATAATTTTTTTCGTGTCGACACAGGACAAATGAATAAATTCTCGAATAATCTTAACACTACGAAAGGTTCAAACCGAAAAGGATTTCACTGAGAATAAAGGAAATGTAATCTCTAGTTAATACCTTTTACCCTTTTCTCATCGTTATCACTGTTTAGACGTGAGAAAGCCACCAATTGTGCTAGCTCCGCTAATAGGAATGCCCTGCTCAGCCATAATCAGTAGCCGACTTAGACGTCCTTTTTGCAAAGCTGGTCAGAAAGATCCCATCGCTGCTCTTGAGGTCACCTCAGCTGCATGCAAGAATTCTTCACGGATATCTGGTCACCACAAATAACTGCAATTCGGCTCACGTACTATTTTGCTGCCACACAACTATTTTCAATTTAATTTTCTTCCACGCCATCTTGGATTTTCACAACTTTTTCTCCCCTCTTCACTGATTTTTCACTTGAATTTCTTAGACTCGAACTAACTTTACTTCTACACTTTCAGATACTTTCTGACGTTCGAACGCCTCAGCCAGTCGTATTTATACACTTTATAAGATTCCGGAATTTTCCATCCATTTCAGTACATAATGTGTGAAAATTCAAGGGGAACAGAACACTTCTGTTCGGCAAAGCCTAATTGTGTTGAAGTGCTTGTGTGGCGGAGAAAGAGATACAAAATATGTATTTCCTAACGTTACACTATAAAGCGACGCATAAATGACTAACACTGACGAAGCGCTGTAGTAAAATGCTGCCCTGTTAGCCGCTCATGCGCCATTACTCATCGTGCCTCGAAAATTCGAGAGAATGACCTTCTAGCCATTAACACTTATTTGGCCTGGGGGAAACGTTAAACGTGACCAATAGCAGCTGTTGTATTGATTTCTAATATTTTCCGTCGAGGAGTTTTCGCCTACCTGAAAGATAAAAAAAAATAATAAATTACCAGTTTGTGATTGTTTTGATCGTGTTATGATTTTCCAGCTTAAATGCTTGGCTTAAAGTATTTAAATTCCCAAAATGATAAACCAACATTCGACGTGATGTCGCTTAATCAATTAATTATCTTTTGTAAATAATACATCAGTGGGAAATTGGACCGACAATGGGGAGGTATGACGAGCAGAATATGGTCGAAAATTAAATCATCCCCGAATTCTGATACGCTTTACTGGATAAACTCAATTTTTCATTGAACACCGAATTTTCAAACAAATATTCAAAATCTAAGATTACATGATATTTTCTGTTTGGAGTTTTCATGCTGCAACCATAAATTAATGCAGTATTAACCATAGGTAGTAGATATTCTTCACAACCATTCCATTTTATTCTATGCCGCTATAAATCAACGCAAACATGCAAAAGCAATTGGTATTCATCTTAATTGTCTGGCAGATTTGGTAGTGTATGGGTCTTTTAATGCAGCATTGAATTGATTTGAATACCCCATGCGAGGAAAATGCCCGGCTATATGAACCGTGTTTGCGGAGAAATATTCGATCGAAGACCAGTTCTGGGTATGTATTAACTAAAGGTGCTCTCAGGGGCGACACAGAAATGACCCACACCAGCAAAGCACTGAACTATCCTGCTCTCGTTGAGTCTCGAAAATTCCGTTCTCGCATGCATGCCTGGTTTGTCTATAGCAGAATATATATTTGTATGACGTGACGAAAAGCGTTTGCTGTTGGTATTGATTTATCTACGCCAATTTTGCTTGGCTAGACCAGAAATTGGACCGGACAAATTTTCAAGCCTTTTTATGTGTGATTCTATAATCCTAATTTTAATTTAAAATGTTCTTAAAGTATGCACACTGCCACATTAAGCATATGTAAACCGGTAAGAGTCGTGTTTACTTTTCTGAAAAGTTAAAAAAATGTTAAGTATCATTTACCAATTGGCAAGATTTGGTTTTCTTAGAAAATTTTCAGTGGGAAAGGTTCAGTATGACTATCGTTCTACTTCTGTGCGGAAAACAGGTTTTCTCATCAGCCATCACTGTGAGCACGTGTTTAATGTAATCAACCAGTTAGTATTCGACGTTAACCTCAGTCCAATATAAGTAACATGTACAAACGAAATGTTAGCAGATTACCCAGTTTTCATAGGATTACTCAAAAATAAAGCCAATGCTTATAACGTTGGTGGATCTGGATGCTTTTGTAAAACTCATTTCATCATAACTCGTTTCTGTTCACAATCTTCGTGAGTCTTCCATTTTTTGTACAATTGTAATGTTGAACGAAAATCAAGGAAACTTGCATGTAACTTTCACGACCTTTCATATACATCCTGTCTATAATTTCTAATGAATTATAACTAGAAAACATCAAAATGGCAGCACGTTGAACATCAATAAAGTGCTTAAATTGTCCAAAGCATGACCAGCTAGCGGAAAAAACAGATTCAATACGAAAATTTCTTGGTTATTGATATTCAAGGAGTAAGTAAAAGTAGTAGAAAGCAAGCCCTTGAAAGCCCTTATTCACATTATTTCATTGATAGTTTTTGATAATTACTGCACGTATTATTGGAAAAGGACGTCATTGCTTCATTGGTCTTATTTGCAGTTGGTTTGAGAAAACACTGTTACTTCCTCGTGTCTGTGGGTGGAGATAACCCACCTGCGGAATACGTCAAAATAAGAGCAACATTTTTTATTATTATTATAATTACAATAATTATCATTATTATTAATATTATCACATTTTTTTTTTTTGGGAAAGGTTATCGTTAGTCCACTCTGATTGACTGATCGATCTGTGGCTCAGGTACACCCTCCGCCCTCCTGAGTTCCTCCGTCTAGCAATTCAATTGTACTGTTATTATGTTGGTCGATTTTGTCGAATAATTTCAGTACTCGGTCACGAATGCACCGTGAATGTCAAATTTGTCTGTTTTAATATCTTTTTGTTAGTCTATGTTTCTCACTTGCCATGTGTTTGAAATTAAAGTATAATACTCTTTGGCATGTCAGAAATCCGGAAAATCATTGCTTGGGTCTTTTAATTCGCGCGCATCCAGAGATATCAAGGCTCAAGGATGATGAGTGCTTGCGTTCTGTCATTGTTATGTCTATTTTCTATTTATTAAATGTTAGAAATCCTGTGAATATGAGTTGAACACTCTGAGTTTTCCCGCACCTTTTTTTATTACTCTTCGTTTTACTCTTCTTTTCTATATCGCTCCCTTCCACATTTCTATCAAAAAATCAGAATTGTTGGTGAAAACGAAACTATACTAGGGCCATCGTCCTAGTATAGTTTTTGAACTCAATCAATTTAAATCGATCAATCAGTGACTTAACTCAGACCTATATTTGGCAGTTCGAATCATTCGGCTTGCTGGTACCAAATCTTCTGCGATTCTCATCCACCTAGACCAGCTAGTTATCACCTGCATTTACGTAAGTTTGATCATTTTCTCTCATTCATTTAATATTCACTCTCTTTCTTCTTCATCATTCAAGGATATTCATATTTTTGCACTCTACTAACTTATCTACAAATTAATCAACAATTTTTTTACGTATCTAAATCTGTATTATTGTCACGACAACCAACGGAAAACGTTATAACTTCGATCGCTGTAACCACTAATAACTGACAATCTTTAACTTATGTACTTTAAATAAATAAAAGGGAAAGAGCTCAACGTGAATTAAATCGAGTTTGAATTTAATTCAAGTTTAAAGAGTTCCCTACTGATCTATTTCCTGATATTTTAACACTATGGAATTCGTTAAAACATCATTATTAACTTGTTGTGGAAGTTGTATTGTTTGTCGGATGATTTTTTGCAATGGAATATAATTAATTATAAAATAAAACATTAATTTCACCTGTGTCCATAGAGTATTTTATTTTTTCCAAATACGTATTTCAAACCCTATTGTGGGTTCTTCTTCAGTGGTTGAAGAACCGAAGTTCACTGAAGAAGAACCCACAATAGGGTTTGAAATACGTATTTGGAAAAATAAAATACTCTATGGACACAGGTGAAAAAAAAAAATTGTTGTGGAAGGTTTAAAGTTCTTGTTTGCTTATTTGGGTCGTTTGATTCAGTGCTGTACTTTCGTATAATAGTGTCGGTCTTATGGTTCTAGATCAGTAATTTGTTCTTCTTACTGAAGAGACCTTTGTTCAGGAGGGACCTTGGGATTTGATAGTATTCTTGCATCGCCCTCGTTTTGTACGTATATGTTGTGTCCAGTTTATTTTTTGGCCATAGTTAAGTCCCAGGTATTTTGCTGTTGGTTTCCATGGTATGTCCTCTTTGTTGATGGTTTCCTTGTGATGATGATAGCTTGCGTTTTGTCAGCGTTAATTTCTTTTTTCCATTTATTAAAATATCACAGGAAAGTATCAATAGAACTTTGCAGTTTTAAAATGATGACTTCTGCTTGTCTGGCTGAGAAAAAGATGCACGTGCCATCAGCATATAAGGCTTTTTGAACATTGTTTGGTAGACGAGACACATCCGCTATAAAGAGGTGATAGAGAACTGGTGATACGGGTGATACTTGTGGAACTCCAGTCTGGATCGGTCGCAGGTCGAGGAAAATGATTGTCTACTTTGGCACGGAACGTTCTGCCTTGTAAAAATGAGTTCATGATTTGAGTCTTTGGAAGTGTAAACCAGCAACAAATCACCTTGGCATGAAAACAGATCCGGAGAACGTCCCTCCAAACAATTCCGTCGCTTAAATCTAAACAACTCCACTATTCCATTTTAAACACAGGTAAACTACCTTGGAGTCACCGTTGATCAACAATCTTTGGAATATCTGATTTTATGATATTCGTTTTCTTCAACAAACGGCTCAGGTTAAACACTAGTTGCTACGCATAAAATAGGAAAAATTTGTATATTTTTATAATATATAAAAAATAGTAAATAAATATTTAAAAAAAACTGTTTTGTTACATTATTGTTGTTTCGATCCGAAGATAATTTCTCCGAAACAAATTAAGGCAAAAGATTATATATTTTTTACCGCGTTCCCTCGACTGATGCTCAACATAGTGGGACTCTCACCAGCGAGGAGACAACCCTTGATGACCACTGTGCAGTCTTTACTACTCTATGGGTCACGCTGCCATCAATGAGTTTCTGAGTTTCATCGAAAAAAGTTGGCAAAATTGCAGATACAAGGGCTAAGTGATGCCTCCCAAACAGAGTTTACCTGCAAAATATGGAACAATCAGCTTGGTGACCTCTTCAGGAAAATTGCAGACCTCTATCCAGGAACTACTACTCTTAGAGAGATTGACAAATGGATGATACTAGTACATTATGTTCTGGCATTCATAGCCGTCTAGAAGACATACTAGAGTATCAAGGAGCGTCGAATAGTAGATCGCTTTTCTAACACTTCCATCGCCTCATTTTCTAACTGCTTGACTTAGAAAAACAAAGTTTAATGCAAACAAATGCGTCAAATTGTGTCAGGCAATTTTTCAGATGGTCAAAGGATGTATTTAGTGGAAAGTTCTGAAATATTTTGCGCTAAAGAATGCCACGTTCAGCATGTCAACACCCTTTACCTCCCTACTTCAATTAATTATAATGAAATGTACTTCCGCTAAAATATTTTTTAGGTAAACAGTTGGTCAAAGAGATGTAAGCAATATTAAACGTAAGTCCTTTGCAAAATTAAATGAAAGATTTTGAAAAAATAAACCTTACATTTATTTGTTTTATCATGACAACGAAGTCTTCTACTTAGTTCATTTGAAAAGATGACCTAAATGTATCTGCAAGTAGTCAACAAGCAAGTAGTCAACATGCAAGCAGTCAACATGCAAGTAGTCAACAAGTCCTTTAAAGAGTAAAGGTATGAAAAATGTATATCAATGCTTGCATACAACTCTAGTTTAGGTTTAAAAATTAGAAATTAGAAATTTTTTTATTGAATGAAACTGAGCAGTTTCCATTCAATTCCACTATAAATCTGGTTTTTTTCACAAGATTGATTTTTTCCTGCTACTTCCCGGCTTCCCTAGTTTCGATTCTTTTCAATCGAAATCGTATTGATACTGCTCGGTTTCATTAAATGAAAAAAGAATTGGCCCAGAGTTTTCAGAACCATCCATCCTTGCTTCAGTGTCGGATTGATTTCCAAAGTGAGCAAATTAAGGTATCTGTTCGACTGTATAATTGGAGCCCGTCAAGATTATTAATGTTGTGTTGATTTCCTTAACAATTGAATCTCCCCGAGAATCACCTTTGTTGATTGATCCAAATGAATTTAATTTAAAAGACACCGAAGTGAAAGTCTTCAATTTGCTTGAAAATATGTTTTCAATTAATCTGCATTTAATAGATATTCGGTTTATTTTATTTTTTAACAACTTATATGACGCTTTGATCTTATCAAGAACAATTGAGTACAATTTCTCCACAATTTCTTTTGGTCTTTTTTTGAAAAATCGAGCACACCCATCGAAATATTTTATCGTAAAGTTTGAAAAATTATTCGTCTTTAGCAAAAATTTTTCAATGCTAATGCGTAAATAACTCGAACACTGCTCAAATATTTTTCATGTTAATCGCAAGCAAAAATAATCAACATATTTAGCCATATTCATACAACACATATACCGCATTGCGAATATGTTTAAGGGGAAAAATGTAGTTTTCAATACACTAAACAAATGCAGCGTCTGACGACAGCAACAAAAGATTACTCACACTGTTGAAATTTTGTGAAGAAATTGTGCGCAATTTTCTATCATGCGCATAGACCGTAAATAAAGGGAAAATTCGAGAGACTCATTGTAAATAAGTACATTCATATGAACATATTCATATGATGATTTTCCAAGCTGTTCAAAGATGACGCACACCCGTCATTTCGTCACTGATATCATTCTTGAAAGGTATTTCGCGATTTTTAAAAAGCCATTGAAATCATCTGATAAACGTATACAAAACTTATACATATACCATTTGTTATATGTCTTTTCTAATTGAATCGTTAATATTATGTTGTTTTCTTCTCATTGACTTCATAAAATCTTTAACCCATTCATATATAATAGGTTAAACATTTTATGTTCTAGTGCATTTGCAAATAGATGTTTTATATAAATAATTATTTGAGTAAAACATCTTGTCAACATTTTGATTAAATCACATCCATTTAACGCAATTTTCTGTTTTTCTTTAATATTCCCAAGAAGACCAGTAAATGAAATCATAAGTGTCCTTTATAATGTCAAATTTTCGTACGAGTTGTATTATTTTTTTCATGCAAAGGCCGTAGAAGTTTTGAATGAAATTTTCAAAACAAAAAAAAGCTATTCATACTTATTGTCCATTAATTTTTAAACCATTTTTAAACTAGTTCTCATGCAATGTTGATATGCAGAAAACAACTCTCGCATAAAGTGTTTCCATCTGATTGTTTTTGACTGTGTTTTTAAGTTATTTCGAAAATGAGTTTAAAAGTTGTCATTTCCTTCAAAATATTCTGTAAATGACTTAGTAAACCGCTGAAATTGTGAATAAAATGATGCATTTAATTGAAAATTTCGTGCTTTTAAATAAATATACGACCAGTGTAAGAATTTCATAAGCATTAAATTTATATTACAAAGAATATTATAATATACTTTGCGTTCCATCATACCATCTATGTGTATCATATACGAATTTTGCCTGGATATAGCCTAAGCACCAAAAAGCGAGAACACACAAAATAAGGCGTCTGAAGTTTGCATTATTGCAAATTCAACATTGTCAATTTTTTCACTATTTTTGAGTAAATGCTTAAACTGAAATGAAAATCTAGTAGAATGCAAAAAATCAAATACGTGAGTTTAATTTGCTAATACTTTAAGTCAAATTAATTGAAAAAAAGTGATAAAATTGATACCGTGGCCAACTTTAGACACCTTCAAAACAACATCCAACAGGATTGAACTTGAATTACTCAAATTCTTTTTGAATTGGGTGCTCGAATTTTATCATTCCACTTTCATTATTTCGTTTAACGCGAACAAGACTCTCAAACCGCTTCAGTAAAATCGCAATACAAACATAAATCTAGTAATACTTGCCCTATCTATTTCTCCCAGAAGCCGCCCGGAGTGTTCTCACTGATTTGATAGTATGCTATGGCTTTGAATTTATATCATCGTTTCAAGGATCGTTTCATCGTATTTACTTGACGAATCATAGCTACAAGATGAGCAACCTCCAACGATTATAAGAAAAGTTATCTGATGTCCTAAATGGATTCTCAATGCATTCATTATGCACTGTCTATCTAAGACATAAATCAATCTTATTTCAAATCAAATTATTTTAAAGGCTCTGTTTCCTCTGTTTCGAATCAACTTTTTCTGTTCGAAAATGACTTCATCTTCGCAAAATGTTCCTGAAAAATAAAAGAAATGCCTTCCTCTTACTTTTGGGTGTTAAATTTTTATTTGTCCGGAATCAATTTTCGATCGTTATCGTTCGGTTTTCCTGTGCGATTTCAATCATTTTAAAGAACATTTCATTTTAATCTAGGATGGTTAGTTACGATTCGCTAACCTAGACCATCTGTCGCTAGACTGCACTATTTCAAAAGCTGTCAGTTTCATCAGTCAACCAACCAACAACTTTTATGTGCTTCGCTGGAGTATTGGTTACGTGGAGCTAGTGCGATCAAGCACTCCATTCTTGTCTGTGAGTGTTGAACACTCGCCACGACCTTACACAACACTCCAATTTGTTCAGTGATTCGTTATTGATTTGAGGTTTGGATATGTGCTTCGATTTTCTTCAATGTGGATTTTGAGTATTTCATGGTACTGTTCGGAATCTTGTCTATGTTGTCAAAAAGTTTCAGTTCTCTGTCCTCTATTCATTTTTCAACTGTGTCAATACTTAAATCCATGTGCATATTCATGCTCCGAACATACAATGGGATTCGGCAAACCCACCGTAAGGCTCTATTTTGCAAGAACCGGAGCGCCATTCTGATAGGTCGGTACAGTAATGGCAGGCGGATTATCCACTTTTAGATGTGAATCTTATTTATCAAGTTGAAGCGATTAGGGTATGAAAGGAAGGGTATGCCGAGGCTTTTTGTTGTATGTGGTATTTCCTGTTATCCTGGGGTCGAGTAGGAAACCTAGGTATGTAGCTGATCTGTTCCATATTATTGCATTTAAGTCTATGTGTAGAATCGTTGGTTGTTGTGCTCTGCATCTTGTGAAGAATATGGCTCGGGCCTTGGCTTTATTTATCTTAAATTTCCATCTACAGAAGTATACTTGCGTTGTTTCAATTGATTGTTTAGAGTGTTTTTTGTATTCTGCTTGTCTTGAACCAAAGTATATACAAGTATCGTCCACATATAGAGATTTCTGGCGTATAGTTATTTGGTAAAGATGAAATTTCTTCGCCTTATTCTCCTACCAAAGGTGTCAAATCGTTAATGAGATAACATCACTGAGATTACAAAATATAGCAAAGACCGAAAACCCAATTTGAAAATTCAGATATTACCAGAACTGTTCGATATTTTAAATGTGCTGTGCTTTGGTTTTGCATTGTATAATCTTTGCAACCCCTAGCACTCCTAATAACTTCCCAGAATTACTACATCGGATTAGTTTGTGTTCATCCAAATGCTTGTTATGCCACCTTTAACTCACTTTTCTTATGAGAAATGCTTTTTTAACGAATTCAAACCAGATTTTAGACTATTTAGTGTCTTCAACCTAAAATTTACTGATAAGAAATTTAGTGATAAGACCTTCCAACATAAACAAATCATTATTTTCGACAAACAATATTTTCAAAAATAAACATACAAATTAGTTCGCCAGCAAAAAAATACGAACGCGTCCTTTATTGTCAAACATGAATTGGTGACTAATAAAAATTAATCAAAGAAAGTGATGGTATTAGTGCTTCTATTTATTATAATCTCGTAGTTCGCCATAAATTCAGATAATATACTTTCAGCAATGGAAGATTTCGGATGGGTTCAAAGTTTAAATGTTATTTTTAAATATATGAGCACATATTTTATATATATCTAAGTATTTCCTTCTTTTGGTATAACTTAAGGATAAACAATTTTACTATCAACCATTCTCGAAGCACTGCATAGCACTGATTAAGGATTTTATAACATGCAAAAAATCTGATTATAACTCAAGACCCTCCACGGAACCAATAAATTAGCGATTTGTTCGTTTTCTCATTTTAATAAAAATCTTTGAATACCAAAATGTTAAAAATTCCGCGCATTCATTTTAAGCTTAGAAGAACAAGCGTCGATCGTAAACGAACGAGCCAGCCGGTACACAGAAATGTATGCTAAATTTAAATATTATTTGTAAATAATTTGCTATTTCCCTAATATTTTTATTTTGACTATCGACGTGATAATATTTTTAGTATTTGAAAATATTCTGATCCCAATAGACACATATAAATACTGTTTGACGCCGATGTGAATTTGTTTTTGTGAAAGGAATCACATTTTAAGTATTCTTCGCCATATCAAATCGAAAAATTCTACCTTCAATGGCGTCCCCAATAATTCATAATTTTATTTCTTTAAACTCGAATCCAAGAGATTGAAACATCGTTTGTCCTATTTCCATTACACTTTTATAAATTACAACTTTTTCCACAGATGAGCTTATTTGTATGTAATTTGTTTTTCGAAATTTCCAGATATGTGTATTGATTTTTCCTGGATACAAAACGCATATAGAAGCTTTTGTATTCTCATGGAATCCTTCCTTGGGCATTTTCCTTATGATTGTTCGCATTCTATTGCAGGGTGACTGCACTGCAGAACATGCGCATTAAAAGGATGCAACAGTCCAGAAAATCAACGTAGAAATTTCTCGAAATAGACTGCAGACAAAGTGTCCTTTTAATTAGAATCAATAAATGAAGGAATAGAAGTGCACGTATATCGGTAGATGAAGATATAGATATGAACTAAAGTAATTGCAATTCACACGTATCGGGTGGAATGTTTCAATTAAGATGATAGCAGAAGGTTTCTAAAAACTATTTGAAATTATCTACAGGATAAAAATAGATAAACAGTGAAATTGATGCAAATTCACTTAATGTTCCATCGAAATAGCTGAAACTATATAAACATTTTGGAATCAACGCTCAAGATGTTTTCTATATAAAACACCATTTGTATACATTGTTGATAAACAAGAACTTAAGTAAATTATCAAGAAACTCTCTTGCAAGCCGTATCAAAAATACTGAAATGTTTGTGGTTCGTCCTATTGATTTGTTTATCGTAATGATTTTCTGCCTTATATAAACCAAATGGTGAGGCTTAATTTACTGAAGAGAAAATACTCATATGATTGAAATAAATACTGTGAACCAAATGCACATACAACTTTACTAAAAGTTTAGGTACCCCAACGAAATTCCTGTAAGTAAATTTGACCCTCACACAATGTCAATTAAAGTTACTACTATGAGAATTTTCGACAGATCCGCTGATAATTATATGTGAGAATAACGACTGAATAACCTTAAAAGTCACTTCAGACTCAGAATTGCTGGCCAAAATTCGATTTCTTCTAATCATCAGCTTCTAAAAAGAGAACGAGAATCCCTTTCGAGACCTTCTAGACATCTTAAACTCGTTCTTTGAACTATGGAATGACAAAGAGATGAAAATCGCTACAAGAAGTCGAAACTTGGCTCCACTTAAAAAATCCAATGCCCGACTAACATAGAAATTGCTATTTGAATGGCTCTTCAAATAACTATATGAAAGGATTATATCTGGTTTCATCTCTTTATTCTTGGTAAAAATTCGAGAATATGTGTCTTAAAAATTCATCTACAAAATTCATAAATCTAAATTCAGCTTTAATCTACTTCTACTTCTGCAAACATCCACGTCTACTTCTGCAAACACAAGCTCATTCTCACACGGACGAAAATTTAGCTCATTTTCTACTAAGCTTCAACATTCCAGGGCTTCTAACTAACTCATACGTTTTCTTGACTATAATTTTGTTTTCTTTTCATAAGTTGGTGTTCCTCAAAGAGCGTGCGGAGGTGAAAACATTATTTTTCCTCGAAAAAAATCATACAAGATTAAAAAATTACAAAATACTTTGGAACACTTGTGAGAACGCTATAAACCATGCTTTCCAAAAAACTTTTGCAGCGATTTTTAGCTGAAGACGAATGAGGAATTCTGACTATCAAATACTTCAAAAAAGTCGACGATGCCGCATACCAAATATTTTAACAGTGTCGCATCGAAAACTTTAGTATTCCACCCCTGAGTTTGTTAGATGATCAAACAAGATAGTATGCAAAAGAACTAGAGACCACACTTAGCTCAACGTCAGGAGAAACTCGTTGGTGGCTTTTTTGGTGCTAGTTGTGGGGAGAGTAGAGCACCCTAAGTGAATTAGTGTGTTGTCCACACTTGCTCCCATGCTTTTGAAATAAGGATCTATCCGAATTAGGTCCCTCTTCATCCTATTGGAGTCCCATTCAACTAGTAGCCAATAAAAATATGAGAAAAAGCTTTCATGAGTATATCCCGAAACGGGAGCTCCAGAGGAACAAGTGATTCGACTCCTAAATGCTATTAAATATGTAAATAGCGTTTAGCTTTTTTTTATTTTCATAAAAGCTAGAACCTCAAAATCACTTATCCACAACGTCTCTTGTGCGCAAAAACTTAAACTAACTCAATAACTTTCTTTCTATTTGGGATTCGAGATGTTTACTGTATAGAGATACTGCATACTGCATACTGCATACTGTTGTTTCTAGAACGCGTTTCTTACTTTTAACGTTTCAGAAGTTGTAAGTTGTATTTAGTCCTTCGAAGCCATATCTATAGTGCAAGCAGTGATAAGTAGTCTTCTGATTTTTTCTCAGAAATATCATATGTTATTGATCAGTTTCTCATTTCCTCTAATTGTAACTCGTCTTTCTACATAATTTTACGGAAAAATGGTATTTTTTACGATTGAATTGTGAAGAAATATACTGATAAGAAATTATTATTATTTAATTATGTCATTATGAAATTATCATAGTTTTATTCCTGTGTTCACGTAAATACAGTTTGGCCAAACTACAAATTATCAAATCGTATTGAGTCCCGATGGTCATCTTCGACCAAATAATGGATGAAAACCAATTTCGAAACCAATTTGTCACGTGAAAGAGAAGGAAGTTCGTCGATCATCGGTGCTCCCAGAAAGTACTAGACTGTTTACTTGGGTATAATTTCGACTTATATGTTCTTATATGTATATGATTCTCTTCAAAGTGGTTTTTCCTCCAATGTATTCACGAAAACCCAAACCTAATCTTCTTTCTAAAATTACTTTCTTTTGCGTCTTCGCGAAGCTCAATTTAATTTATTTTATATACCCAAATCCTTTCAAAAGTTATCCTCTTGTTACTCAAGTCTCTATAAGAAACTTGTCTGCATTGGTTGTTTCTTAATATTGTTATTCAATTATAATCAATAAGTTCACGTTTGAATCTAGGACCAGCTATGCTCCGAGCTCATGTCTAAGTTTGCTTCCACCTTCTTATCAATTCCTTGAGGATATTCAAAGGGGTTTGAAAATCGTGAGGGTATTCAATTTTTGAGGGTATTCATGGTATTGTGGGAGTCCCAACCATATGATCCTCTCTTAAATTTGTTCATTATTGTTTCTATTAGATTGTATAGATTACTTGATGTGCTTGGTAACAACTTGGGTAAAACAATCGTTCGCTGGTGTTTCTGAAAAAGATTGCCAATTTTTCCAGAGGTACATCTTTAAAAACGATTTCTATTAAATGGTGGATAGGTTGGGATGAGAGCCCGTTGAGGGTTCTGATTCACAAGTTCTATTGTTATCCTCGAACAATTCCAAAATCTTCGATGTTCGCATGTGTCCAAATGTGGGGGTTTGTTTGTTGTACGCAGACTTGCTCTTCTTTATGCAGCGTATATATTTAAATAATACAAGCTATGCTTGATTGGTTGACACAAAGATCCATGGCAGCGGACACCAATAACCAGAAGGAGATCTTCGAAGTTGGAAGAAGACTTCAGGTCTTGTGAGAGGTATTGGTTATTTAGAGGGTTATAAGTTGGTATTACTGCAAACTCGAAAAAGATTTAGACTGCTGTGGCTTTAGCATTCTCTAACCACATTGTTAACATTGTTAAAATTAAATGATAATTTCGACGAATATTTCGACGCATATTAGTGCCCACTCTACCTCTTCTGCCGGTTAATGTGTTATTACCGTACCAATTATGGCTAGAGACGCGGAGACGGGTTCCTGGCTTGCAAAGGATATATTTTGAAATGCTTACATGCTCATTTCTTTAAAAGTTAGGATTTCGCATTCCATTGCCGGAATGAGACTAACCAGTTCAGTATATATTGGGTACTTGGTTGGATGTAGAGTAATCCTCGATCTCAATCCTTTCTTACGACGAAAACACAACCTACAATCATTTTGCTATCACCGGTTGAAAATGATTTTAAGTCCTCAAGAAGATTTGGCTCATATTTTAGCTGTTTCTGCGCGGTTTCGTAGTAGAATTTTCGAATTTTTTTGGGTAGGAGCTCGCTTTGCGCATACGTCATAATGATATTTTTCAAGTTTTTGAGCTGCCGTCATTGATTCGTCTTGCAACCTTAGCGGCAAGTATAGGTTTTAAAAGTCTTGAGAATATTTCACGTAAACTAAAAATCATTTGAATAAGTCCTTTTCTCATAAAGAAAGACGATTTAGAATAAGTAGTAGGCTTCAACTCTGAATGATATTTGAATTTTCTCGTAAATAAATGAAATACGTCGAAATGACGTGTCGCGTAAACCATTTTTATAAGAATCATGTCTTAAGAAATAAATCGCGGATGGAAAAACTTTATTCAATGGTGCTTTTCCGAATATCTTACACTCTTCAGTAATTTTTGCTTTATCAACATAATTCAATGTGCCACTGTTTATTCGCGCATGAGTGCTTATTTCCAATGGCATTTGTTATTATACAAATTCCAGCCTGGAAATCATTTCTTAAATGGTTTCATGACAACAAATGCATATTTTGTTTTGTGAGGCATTCGTAGATTCCACGGTTGGATTCAGTTAAAAAAGATTGTAAATGTTACCTTATCTTTAGGTGATGTCATGCAAATGTCGATCTCCGGTCAAACATGCCGAGGCTAAAGGAGACCTGGGCGTGTTCTAATCTAATTTGAAGTTATTTCCTCTGCTAGTGTCGAATTCTCGATTCCTTCCATTCCGCCCAAGAAATGTGTGAAAATATTTGAATGAAATTTATCGTGTATGTTATTTTTTGTGTTGGGGCTTTTCTTCTGCATTGAAAAATCATCTGATAATAGATAGAATGAGGAAAGCAAAAGTTATTAACAGCGCTCTTGTTTATACCATCTCAATGCTATTAGTATTTGTATATTTTGATAGGAAAATATGCCAATAGCCTTTCAATGCGTTCGAGAGCTTGCTTACCAGTTTCCTAAACAAAAAGTATCGTAGACCAGTATCATAGCTGAGGCTGGCACATGTAACTTGCGCGGCTTGGATAGATACTTTGTGGATTTTCTTTTATTTTTGGACACCGCGGGTTAATGTCAGTGTGTGCTTCGCAGTGGCAGCGCTGGCCATAGAGCACGTTTCGGGCTAACTTAGTTATGTTATCAATGTCTTTAGTGATTTAATTATTCAACTCATTTCGGATCTCAGTTTTTTGATTGGAACATATTTCAATAACGTTTACATTGCGTGAAGGCGTGTGTTAAAAAATTGTGTTGTGTTTCAGTTGCGTGCCGCAGTTTATTTGAATCCTTAAAATGTCCGAAGCTTGGACAAAAAAGCAGACGAAGGAGCTGATCGCTGTGTATAAAAAATATCCTGCCTTATATAATTCAAGTCACCCGGAATATACGAAAAAGAAAAGGCGAATGAAACTGTTGAAAAAAATACAAGAGGAACTAAAGAAAGTGAAGCCTGATGTTACCGTCTTTGCTGTAAGAACGAAAATTAAAACGCTCCAAAACCAGTTGTCCAAGGAAAGAATTAAAATGCGTCGAGCTATTAAAAATGGTCAAGCAACCGAAGAGACGTACAAACATGGATTATGGTGCTACAAAGACTTGGGGTTCCTAACTCAAACTAACGACGAAACAATAAAAACGATGGAAGGTGAGACGGGAGTAAGTATATCCGCTGGTCCATTACCACACAAGCGAAACTTGATATGTCTATCATTCAATCCTCTATTATTCTTTTCAGGGTGATGGCGAAGCGAAAAGTTCATCATCTTCAGATGAAAGTGATGATGAAAATCTCACCAGTCCACACTGTGATAGTGAGGTAAGAAATTTCAATGAATTTCTTTCTAAATTCAACCAGGGCATTTCTTGAACCAACTTGTAAAAAATTGATTATATGTCACCTGTATTCTCACATGTAACACATGAATCATGCCGAAGCAAAGAAAACACTGAAAATTTCGGTGTTCGTTGTCCAATTGAAATTCATTGATTGCAATGTTTACATACGTTGAGGAAAGATAATTCAAAATTCTATTATTGGAATCGTAAATTTAGTCAAAAATTGTTTACTCAATACAATTTTTAGAAAAGGAATTCGCTGAAACTGCAAACTAGATATGCTCAACTGCTGACAATTACTCTCATACTCTCATGATTGCACTTTAAAATATTGTTTTTAACAATATTGATTATACAATACAATATATTGATTTGAAATATTTGTGCGGCATGAGAATTTGATTACGATATTATTTTAAAATTTTAAGAAAACATTTATGACAATCTGAATCAAGTCAAATAAACAAGCACCTCACAATTAAAAGGAGACGTAGTGCTTAAACTTCAAATATGGTAGCATTTAATCATCACATATGATCGAATTTTATAAGAAGACTTGAAATTATAAGAATAGAAATAACAATAGAAATTAAACAAGCGCAAAAGCAAAATACGGCGATCACACTCTTTGGCGTCTTCTGGCAGAAAGAAATAGAGTTAGCAATACTAGATTCGTAGATGTATTGCATTTGTACTGAACACTTTTCCTTAAGCGGCTAGATCATTGGCGTTCATGACCTGCACGAGTTAAAGAAGATATTCCTTCCTTGGAAAATGTGTACCGGGATTGGAACAGATGAGTGTAAGGTTGTGTCATCTGCAATTTTAGGTAGTGCTACCGAGGTTTACAGGGAAATAAGAAATGCTGTCACTACATCATCGTATAGGCATAATCTGATTTGTTTACCTTTACCGATTAGCAAAGTACCCGCTTTGCAATACGCTATTGATGTGAAAGAAAGTAGCCCTTATTAGCAATATTTTGATGTGCAGAGAGCCGAGCAATACAACGGTGCACTATCATTTCTGTTGGACTCGCAAAAATTTTGGAGGCTCTAGGAAAGATTTCAGGGCGGCAGGTTGAAAGTGCAGCTTGCAAAGCTACTTCAACTGGTATCCAAGTGTAGCGTCAGTATTATGTCTTCGTGATATGGACTCCCTCACATTCTTATTACGTAATTTTTCATAAATTATTCTTTGAAAACTTGCTGATGCGAAGATTTCGTTTCCGACATATCCTGGTGTTTCCGTAGTGCTTCTTGAGGTCGATAACAGCACGGCGAAGAGAAAAAGCAAGTAGAAGTCATTGAAAAGCAAAAATGTAGTTTGAAGACTCGTGTTGAGTGTAAAGCGATAAATTGCTTTCTTCTTCAACTAACTTTTTCGTTTATTCTTTATTTTCTTGAAAGTCATTTATTAACATCATTCAAACATTTCGAAAATAATTTGTTTTACTTTCAGAAACAAATAACCTATTTACCAGAGATCAAAAAATTATACGAGACTGCACAAACATCTTTGGAAGTTGCATGCAAATTGATTCAGGAAAATCAAAACCCAACTGTGAAACAAAACTCAAAACACCAAAGATTTTGTCAATATCTATGTAAAGAACTGGAAGATTTAAAATGCGATGAAACATTTGAAGGTGTCGTAGTCAATATACTCAAAGTAGTTCGCGCGGCTAAAACGAAGGAAAAAGCTTTATTAAAGGAACTAGTGAGTTCACAAGTGCAAGAAACTTCAACCACTGCAACCGTGAATCTATTGGAAATTCCTTTGTGTTCTAGTCCTGAAAGTGAAACTGTAATATTCAAAGAGCTATCAAATATCAATAATGTTGACACTAATTGGTGGGATCAATAACAAACCATAGTATAACAACAGAATCTCCTAGGACGGTAGATAATTGGAATGAATCCCATTTAAACTCAACTAGTCTCCATGCCGCACTCAAGAGATTATACTATTCAAAGCCAAAAAGGAATCCACAGCAACTCGGTACAAACACTCTGAGGGAATAGTTCATAAGCATTTTTTATATGAAACATTATTAAATTCTTTTCACCATTTGCTTCTTCTTGCATATTATATTATCTGTATAGAAAAAGCAAAAGTATCACTGCCAGGCTAAACATTGCGAAAATAAAATACAAATGGGAAAAAGACATGTTTTATGCTACGCCAGGTGTGCTAAAAGATATTGATTTTTGATTATAAAAAATTATCGAACTTTCGAACTCCAATCCACAAAAAATATTTGAGCTATGTGAAGCGCGGAAAGTTGATTTCTGTCTCTAATGAGTGGAAAATCTGCAAATCAAATTTAAGAAAAGAAATATTTTGAGGTGCTTCTGAATTGGTATATATTTACATCAAAAATCAATATTTTTCAACACCCTACGATGATGTTTTTTAATATTCTGATGTTCATTTTGAGTTTTAATGGTACGAATAAATTCAAATTTCAATGGAGAGTAGCTTATGTTGTTGTCTAAAGCCGTGAAAACAGTCCGACTGTATGAAACTCAACCCCAGCTTAACCAAATTTGACCTGAGAAAATAAACTTAAAACGCTCTATGCAGTTCTACATAATTACGTGTATGCAACAATATGTTTATAGTCTGCTGCAAGTTTCGGGTGAAAACTATAAAAATTAATAGCATACATAATGTGAGCAGTCTGATTTCCATACTCATGATCCAATTTGCCGTGTTTGCTTTTTATAACATAGACTCATGAGAAACAACAAATTTCAGTTGTAAAATTAATTTATTATATTTTGAAATAGATGTAACTGTGCATATATAAATCTTTCGACAGTTGAACATTTTCTTTAGACACTATACCATCGTTTTATCATTTATTTATTCTTCCTTTTTATAAACAATGTATTTTTCGCAAGAAATTCTAAATATTCTTCTTTAAAAAAGTTACGAAAAATTGAAACGAACTTAGTTATGAATCTTAAATTTGCATAATTTTTAATCCACTAAAGCCCCTTGCATAAATAAAAAAAACATCTAATCTTGTATTTCACATCAATTTAGTTTTAGAGATGACTTAAAGTATAAAAAAACATTCACTTGAGCATTTACTTACGGTTCGATATATTTCATAACAAGCGGAACTGCATTATTAATATTCGTTAGAAAACAGAATGGTGTCAACTTTAAAATATACAGACAATAATACACTTACATAACATTAAACTTATTTACTCGATTTCTTGTTTAACTGACGATCCAGCCTGACTTTGTAATAAATTTTGCTGGAAAATTTGCTGACTATGTCCGCGACTGGCCTGCAGTCTTTTTAATTGCTCAATTTTCCTAGATTGTTTTATTTTCCTGATTAATTCCAACGCACCAATTCGAAATTCAAGCTTCTCATCTTCCGTCATATTCCGAACGGATGGTGTTATAGATGCGAAGAATGCTGAATCTTCATCGGGCATTTGATAAAAGTCTTGTTGCGGTTCAATAAAATGATGTGGCTGATCTTCTTGTTGATGTTGCAACTGTTGTTCTTCTAAATGGCAATGATCGAGTTCGTCGTTTGAAAGATTCGATTCAAGGGGCTGTTGGGCAAGATTGGAGGCGTGTTCAGTGTCAAATGGTTCTATCATAACCATTGGCGATACTTCATTCGGAACACTTTCCTGGGAGACATTTTCGACATAATCGATATTAGATTGAGTCACGGTATTGTCGCATTTGAACTTTTTTCGATTGAGCAGGAATTTAAGATGATCTGAATATATATAATTTTTATAGACTTCAAGATTTTGTTCAGCTGATTGCTTCCGCTTGACGGATCGAATGAATGCATCCCGAAGATTGCGCCATTTAGCGGTAATTGCAGCACCTGAAAGTAAGAAATGACGAAGTTATAACTACAATGACGTTGAATCGTTAATTTCATTTATATAACAAACGAAATTAGGAGGCAAGCTAAGGTTAAAGCAAAAAATACAAGATTTTCGACAATTTTTCGAAGTAGGCCAATGTAGGTTTTTTCTGTATCCCCTTAAAAAGAGAAGTTTGAAGAAACCCGCTTTATTTAGCTTTATTAAATGTTATACTTGCTAGGAATATATGCCGATCGGAATTTATTCATTTCAGAGGCACTGTGGAAACAAATGAATTTCCGGGAACCTCGGAAAGTTTCGGAATATTTTGATGATAGTTTATAAGACGACTAAACTGTTGGCTAAGCAGTTGGGGCTGGTTCATTAGCAAATACTAGATAGGAAACAATGGATGCGCAACTAAGTTAGCAAAGTTTATTCAGGAACCATTTGCATGCAATCTATGCACATCTAGAATTAATATGTATAACATAACACAATTCGCTCCAAAGATTTTATATCAGATATAAACCTTTTCTCACACATTTGCCTTTACCGTTAGTATTTCAAAATATAAAGCTTAAGGTTGTCATCATGTCACCTCACAAACGACATCTAATAGACGAAGACTTAATAGAAAATAATCTTGAATAGCATTATTATTTTATTATTTATTATTTTTATAATTTAATTAAATGAATGTTTTATTTAACAGTAACGAGCAGAGCCATAGAGATCCACTGTTTTATTTGTTTTTATACAAATTTTTCATTTATATCTGCTACTTGCTGCCTTCCTCTGGGATCAAGAGCAGATGCCGCAAGAGTGGTGCCAATCCATCATCATCCCTATCCACAAAAAAGGAGACAAACTACAGTGCGAAAATTACAGAGGTATATCACTACTCTGTACATCTTACAAAATCCTCACAAAAATACTTGAAGGTAGATTAACACCATATGCTGAAAAAATAATTGGGGAGTATCAAGGTGGTTTTAGAGCCGGACGATCAACTACTGACCAACTGTTTACAGTTAGGCAGATCCTTGAAATGTGCTGGGAATTTAACATCGACGTCCACCAAATCTTCGTGGACTTTAAGCAAGCATACGACAGTATTGATCGAGAAGTACTGTACCAAATAATGCTTCAGCTTGGAATCCCAGCGAAGCTAGTCCGCCTGACAAGAATGACAATGGCATCAACAACAGCACAAGTCAGAATCAATAACCAGCTGACTAATGCCTTTGAGACAAAGGTAGGATTGAAGCAGGGCGATGGGCTGGCTCCACTGCTATTCAACCTAGCTCTAGAATACGTCATACGGAAACTACCTGTGGATACGAAAGGAACACTACTCTACAAATCGAGCCAACTGGTAGCCTATGCAGATGACATCAATATCCTGTCAATATCCTTTTCATCTGCCAAGGAACTCCTGCTCAAACTAGACCAAGAAGCGAAGCAGGTGGGGCTGCAAATCAACGAGTCCAAAACAAAAGTTCTGATACAAACCAGGAGAAACACCCCCAACCGGCAAAACATAACACTCAACGAATTCAACCTGGAAAATGTGGACGAATTTACTGGTTTTACTGATGGCTCCAAGTTAGTGAAGGATGGTAATGAAACGGCGGAAATAAAGCGTAGAATTCAGCTCGCCTATAAAGCGTTCTACTCAGTTTTGAGTATTCTGAAGGCCAGCTTCATACATAGGAAAACAAAGCTGCAAGTATACAAATCTGTGGTAAGACCTGTGTTGTGCTACGGATGTGAGACATGGACCCTCACTCAAGCTTCCGCAAACATACTAAACGCTTTCGAAAGGAGAGTCCTAAGACGAATCGTGGGAGCAACGCAGGAAGGAGGAACTCTTCGACGAGCCAGAAGTCTCCACTGTGATAAAACTGCGGAAGCTACAATGGGCTGGCCATGTGCAGCGAATGAATGAAGGTCGGATACCTAGAAAGGTATTTGTCGGAAAAACTGAGGGACGCAGGCCAGTGGGAAAGCCAAGAAAGCGCTGGTCCGACTCTGTAGACGAAGATAGCAGCACGCTACTCGGATCCCGAAATTGGAGGACGCGGTCGATGGACCGAGACAACTGGAGGCGACACCTACGGGAAGCCAAGGCCCGAAATGGGCTGTAGCGCTACAACGACGACGACTTGCTGCCTTCCGCAGTGTTTTCCATTGTGCAACGAAGATTAAGTCTACAACTATAGTCGAAAAATTGCGGAAACATTATAGAATGAATATCTTCAAAATCAGATATACAATGCGGTTTGCCAAGATTTGCTAAAGTTGTATGGCATTGAGCAAAATATAAAAGAAAGGACAGTGAATGCGTATGATTTCATCAAAACTCAGATGATAAGCTGGTGAAACAAATCCAAAATTTTCCGAAAAAAAGCAAGAAATCGTTTCCCACCTTTAAACTGTCCGATTGCAACGTTCTTAAAATGTTATATCTTTTTTGTAGTTACTAGATACACATATTACTGTTGTATATTAGAGTAAAGGACCATAATAGGTCAATAGGTTTGTAAATATATTTCGACTTCATTTAAACAAAATGTATTGTCTACTATGAAAACGTTCGAATGGAATTATGTATGGCGGAAAACCTTCCGTTAGTTTCTCAATGAAAAACTATCCTGAGGTATTTGTAACAATTGAAGTAAGAGTAAAACACTTTCATTTGCGGGATGAATATGTTCGGTGTTCTTATTGTGGCTTTGTTTGGAGTGTGCACTAAAACGACATCGTCTTTATGGAGCCCCCTGTAAATTCCTCTTGGAATCTGCTCAACATTGGACACTGATATCCATCAACTAAATTGAGGCTTTTCACGTAGCTGATTGGGACACTGGCGACAGTAAATCAGAAGCAAAATCGTGTAGGTGTTCTCATAAGCCTCTAGCAGGATCGTCTCTCAGTGTTTAATAGTCACCGTTGTAGCACAAAAGCCCCTCTCGGACCTTGCTCTACGTGTTTGACGCCACCAAACGTCTCGGTTGATTGTACTGCTCTTCCAATTGAAAACTCCAGCAATTGAATCCGACTTGCACTTCCTGGCGTTTAATCACTGGATTCCATTCCTGAGTTTGGTCTTCGAATATCTTCCTAAATATCTGTTCATCATTGATCTGCTTTAGGTGGCAAGCCGCGAATTTTCCGCAATCTTATAATCTTGAGGACTTCTTGGTCCTTTTAAAGTTCGTACATCTCGTGGCCCTGTCTGATTCGCAATTCATTTCCTTTACATTTTTTAATGCCGTAGCTATTTGAAAGGGTCAGAGATAAAAAGAAAAATTTTTTTACAGTGTGGATCCTTTTGCCGTAAAGTATGAATCGATTGCCATTTATTGGACGGTCGAAAGTTCTTTTTTTCGTCTGGTCGGCAACTCGCCTGATATGAATATGAAACGCACGAGCAGCAAAGAGGTCGTTAAAACCTGTTGATAACAGGGTAGGAGCCTAAAGAAAAGCTGAATGCATTTTGACGACGCAATATGAACCTTCAAAAAATTCTTAGAAAATGAAGAGTAAGTGTGATAGGAACATTGGCAGATTTCCTTCCAACGAAAGGGGAGCGTACACAAAGTTGAATTTTTAAAAATGCTTTTCTGTCTATCATTTTCTTATATAATGCAGTTATTTGAATTAGAGAAATTTGATTGATTTTATGCGTCATACACAGAGACTGAATACGAAAAACAGACTAAAAATAATATTTATGTTTTAACAATATGTGAATGTAATAATGATGTTTTTTTTAAATAGATTTTTTGATAATATTGAACACCTCTGTAAGCTTATGGGTTTACAGCAAAATAAACTACGTAAATATTGGCCAGAATAGTTTTTAACTTTAAACCCTTTATAAACTACGGGCAGAACATTATGGAAATTGTTTTCGAAACAGTGGGTAACTCATAAGCAATATATTATGAATTTGCTAGTTAAATTTATAATGTAAAAGGACTAAAAAGAAATTTTCAAATAGGTCAGGAGAAAATATACGAAACAAAAGCAAAAAAATTAATACTTAATGGTTGTCTCATTGAAATAAAAATTTTCATCGTTTTATATCAACACAAATGCATATCCGAGCGCAAAATCATTATGTTGAGCTTCCTGGGTAGTCTTTCTAGTGTTAACTTGATATTCACTCCTGAGAAGTGAGTTTTAATCGTATGTTTGTCTCTAATGGCGTTTTTTCGCGCAGTTAATCGACACAAACGACGCAATACGCAGATAACCAGAATATTTGCTTAATTTTCATCGAATATTCCTTGCTGAAAATTGTCGCGGTTTCCGTTTAGAATAAACAGCCCAATATTTCACACAATTTAAAAGAATAATCGAGACGTAGTAACAAAACATTCACGAGATTTAATAACCAACAGCGCTATTTACCCACAGACTGTAGCTACCGGCATGCGCTGCTAGTCCGTCGAGCGTGCGACAATCCACGTCATTTGGAAATGTTTTCGTACGATAACAGATAAGTTAAACGAATTCCGAAAATGGAGTGTACTCCAGCACCATCCAATTGACACTTACCTAAGATCTGCTGCTCTTCCCTCGAAAAGGAAGTAAAATTCGGATACAGCTGGTTGTAGATTTCGTTCCAAGCCTCATCTTTTGCGATTTTATTGACGTACTGCACACACGTCCGATCCCACAGCATCGGTCGCTGCTCCACCAACCGTATCAGTTCCGTACTCTTGAATTTCAATTTATGCATCGTGCACTTCACTCGACCCGATTTGTAGAATGGAAAGCGTCCACTTTTCCTTAGATCCCCGGCAGAAAACTCGTGTTTCAGGGAAGCGTTCATCCGTCCGATGTCACCGACAATGGCGTCTGTCGCACGACTCGCAACAAAGGACAGAGCAAAGTCGAGCGATTTTCCATGGTGTGACCTACACAGCTGAAGCGAGGCCTTGTGGAGTTGTTGAGACGCTGCAATCGCATGTAAACGACGACGCCGTGCCGTTGCGAATCGGATGCTTTCCGCTCGATGCGCGACGACACCGACACGAAGCTCGCGTATCTTGTGTCGGTCTGATGGCGACTTAGGCAAGTGTTGCTGTCTCCACGTAAGATTCCTATTGGGGATGCTACCATGATTGAATGCGTTGCAGTTGTGTATGCGACAACGATTTCATCGAAAATTTTATCGTACCCATGCCACATCCGCTGGCATGCTTTTATCCCTTAGTTTAAGTTATTTTTTCGTTGGTTGATGTTTGTATCGGAAACGCAATTCTTAGTTTTGATCAGGTCATATCTGTGGCGAGGGAATTTTTGGCTTCATGACCAAAGCTGTATAAGCACTTAATTTTTTTGACGAGTCTCGGTAATGACTAATTTAATGTTAATCTGCCTCAAAACGCAAACTCCGCATTTAAGAGAAATACTGTGGTGGCCACGAAAAATCAGCTTGGATTCGAGAATCTATCAGTTATTCCTTGAAAAATTTAGAATCAGGTATAAGGATACGCTTAAGAAATATTTAAGAATTACTTATTTGAAAGTAGTTTTTCGGTTTCCTAACGAAACAAAGTGACTTGAAATACCCAACCAGCGTAATGAACATACCACGAAGACTAGGTATATCCTGCAATGATAGTACGTCCATCGCTCGAATGGGACCTAAATTCTTTTCGAGATCGGTCCTTTCAATTTGTACGTTCCTCAGTCCAGATAAGAATTGCAAATCAATTCAATTCAGAATTGGAAATAAGAAGTCGACGATTCTGAACCGTTCATTTGACAATTAAAACAAGAAAAGGAGGTAACCATACGAACTGCAAAAATGCCACAAGATTTTCTAAACAAACAATACGGTCAACAAATCGATCCCGAAGTCCTGTTGTTAACCGAAGTCATTCAGAAGAGATGCAGCTTCAGGAGACGAGGAATTGAATGTGAACAATCGGACACCATCCGAAAAATTGTCTGCGGCGAACTCACAAAGATAAAAAGCAAATTTACCTGTAACGGAGTGAATAGTCCCATGTCATCTTCTCCATGAAATCGCGCCAGCCTCGCAAGAACTTTAAGACGTGCGGTCTTTGGAGAATGATAACGAAACTTGCCTCGAAGTTCAACAATTTGCCTTCCGGAAGTCATGTTAAGAATCTACCTCGAGTCACATTATTCCAAATTCAAATGCATTTATTGATTCAATCGGTCTAAGAAATTTATTAGGACAGGAAGGACGCCAAATTAAAATATTACTTATTTTAAATTAATTAGAACAAAGGAGAAAAACCAAGAACACCAAAAAAAACACAACATCAGACTGAACTTTTCCCTTGTATCTACAATAATATATTTAACCTGATTCGAATTAGAAACAATCTATCCTTTTATATTATCCTAAGAAAGTCTTATCATAAAACTCCTGAATTTAATTTTTAAACTTAACTCTTTTAAGGGAAATAACACGAACAAACAATAACAACCCATATAGAAATAATGAACAGAAAATCAAAACAAAGTCACAAAACATACAAATCACCAATAATTTAGAGATAGTGATTCAACCACAAATATTTAGATTGATCGGTCCAAACCCGACCAACCTCATCGAACCTTGGAAATGAGTATCTCCATTGGAATCATTGGTCTTTGAAGCTCAATTTCGGAATATATTTTATCTTCATATCCGCGGCCCGGATCAATGTATCTGGAATGAAGGAAATTACAGGGACTTGACTGCTTTCTGTCTGAATTGGACATGTGCGTTATAGCGTAGATACTGATCGAGATAAACACCGAGGGAGCAAACACAAGATTTATGTAGAACCCTTTCCGAATTCCTTATCACTATTCGTAATGGGAAACTAGTTCAAAATACGTTTCACGTCCTGAACATTATTCCGGAGCCTTTGAAAAGCATATCGAGAATGCTTCTGAGAAAAATTTTACGTATGGGCTTTTCATAGCTTAATCAATTGAAAGTTCAAATCTGATACTTCATTTATCAGCTTGTATTGCCGGTGAATTATGAATATTCATTTGAACAAAATTCTAGATTCAAAAAGAGTAAGGTTGTATTCCCAAGCAGGTCTTGGAAGATCAAACAATCGTATTAATCGATTTCCGCTTGCTGATAATAAAACACATTTCGCGAATTTAACCATTTCATCCACCTTAGGCAAGCAACACTGCAATGATACGTTCATAACTAAAAACATTCAACAATAAATTTTATATATTACATTGTATAGTGTATACTTTTGTCTACTCTTTTCACCATTTAATTCTTGATACCTACAAACTGAGTGTACGTTGCGTGCACTTAAAGAACGTCTGACTGCTACATTGGAAGCAGATCAAATGGAATCAAATCAGAAGTAACAGACGGAAGTTTCATTTAAATAAATTTATTTTCACCTTTGATTTTAACTTATTAAGATGCATCAGACTTACAATATTCTAACAGTCTTCAAACTAATCAATATAAAACAAATTATTCAATATTTTACATTCAAACATCTCATTCAAATTATCCATTCAAAACTTATCACTATTAGGAATCTCGACATTTGCTTAATCTACTTCCTCAACTGTCGGACCAGATCGTCCTCCTCCAAAGCCACCAGCTTGTTGGCCGCAACTACCTCCTTGTGGCTGAGCACCGCCTGTGTGCAACTTCGTCATTATCGGACTGCATAGGCGGGTAAGTTCTTGCATTCGGTGTTCAAACTCCTCTTTCTCAGCCAAGTTATTATTATCCAACCACTTAATTGTGTCCTCGCAAGCTTTTAGCACTGTTATGTGTTCTTATCTGACTGAGACAACTTGTCTCCAGCATCTTCCACTGACTGTTTCACATTGAACACATATCCTTCAAGTTGATTGCGAGCTGCCACGCGTTGCCTTTGCTTCTCGTCTTCTTCCGCGTAGCGTTCAGCTTCAGCCAACATCTTGTCGATTTCAGCTTGAGACAATCTTCCCTTGTCGTTCTTGATGGTGATGTTCTTCGAGTTTCCAGTGCTCGTATCCTTGGCTGATACATTCAAGATTCCATTGGCGTCCAAGTCAAATGTCACCTCAATCTTTGGTACTCCACGAGGTGCTGGTGGAATACCAGTCAAATTGAATGTACCCAACAAATTGTTGTCCTTCGTCATAGCCCGTTCGCCTTCGAACACTTGAACTGTTACTGCTGGTTGGTTGTCTGAGTATGTCGTGAATGTTTGTGTCTGCTTGCAAGGAATGCGACTATTACGCTCCACAATCTTCGTCATCACTCCTCCTGCCGTCTCGATACCAAGTGACAGAGGAGCTACATCCACCAGCAACACATCTTGGATCTTTGAGCTCTTGTCTCCACTCAGGATGGCGGCCTGAATAGCTGCACCATATGCCACCGCCTCATCCGGGTTAATCGACAAGTTCAGGCTCTTGCCGTTGAAGTAGTTCTGCAACATGTTTTGCACCTTTGGAATTCGAGTCGAGCCGCCTACCATCACGATGTCATGGATCTGCGACTTGTCCATCTTCGCGTCATTCAAAGCCTTCTCCACTGGCTGCAATGTGGATCGGAACAAGTCCGCACACAGTTCCTCAAATCGAGCTCTTGACACTTTCGTGTAGAAGTCAACTCCTTCGTACAAAGCGTCAATCTCGATGGTGGTTTCAGTGCTCGATGATAAAGTTCGTTTGGCTCGTTCAACCGCCGTCCTCAAGCGTCTCAGTGCTCGTGGATTCGATCTCAGGTCCTTCTTATACTTGCGTTTGAACTCATTAGCCAAATACGACACCAAGCGGTTATCGAAGTCCTCACCACCCAGGTGAGTGTCGCCGGCCGTCGCTCGTACTTCGAACAATGATCCTTCGTCGATCGTCAGGATCGAAACATCGAATGTGCCACCACCCAAGTCGAAGATTAACACGTTGCGTTCACCTTTGAGATTCTTGTCCAGGCCATAGGCCAGCGCAGCTGCTGTCGGTTCGTTGATAATCCTCAGCACATTCAAACCAGCGATCGCTCCAGCATCCTTCGTCGCTTGACGCTGCGAGTCATTGAAATATGCTGGCACTGTGATCACTGCGTCTGTAACCGATTCTCCCAAGTACGCTTCCGCCGTTTCCTTCATCTTCGTCAACACCATTGAACTGATTTCCTCAGGCGCGAAGCGTTTCTGCTCGCCTTTGAATTCCACGCAGATTTTCGGCTTTCCACTGTCGCTCTTCACGGTGAATGGCCAATGCCTCAAGTCCTCCTGAATCTTCGGGTCGTCATATTTCCGTCCAATCAACCGTTTCGCGTCGAAAACAGTGTTCTTCGGGTTCATAGCCACCTGATTCTTGGCTGCATCGCCTATCAGGCGTTCTGAGTCCGTGAACGCCACATAGCTGGGAGTTGTTCTGTTTCCTTGGTCGTTGGCGATGATTTCGACTTTCCCGTGCTGGAATACTCCAACGCACGAGAATGTTGTTCCCAAATCAATTCCTACTGCAGGCATTTTTCAACTTTTCTTTGAGAGTTAATTCTTCAACTGATAACTTATTAGTCCTTTGTATTGACGATTTCAAACTTTCACTTATTCTTCAATTGATAATAATCAACAATCCTTTCACAATTTTTCGGTTGTTCACTATTTGAAATTCGAATAAGATTCACTCGTTCTCGCTTATTTCACTCTATTGAAGCGCTTTGCTTGTTTTACAGTTTATTACTGAACTCATGTTGGCCGACTGGTAGTATATATACTTCTGGTAAATCGTCGGGAACATTCTGTTGGAACTCTGTAGATGTATCGAGAAGCTTCGAACGTTTGTTGGCATCGATTTTGTTTAAGATACTTTCAGCATTGGAAAGTTTGAGATACTTCTTTATGTTACTGGAATGTTCATTCGCATTGAGTCATATAGCATGATTACCAAAACAAACATACGTTGATTGGTGTAATGAAAAGATTGGGAAGTGGACGACCGTGTCGACGACATTTGTTTATCTTTAAACGAGTAAAAATAACAAATCTTTAAATGCAAGCATGACTGTTTAGTTGTTGAAAGCTAGTGTGTGATAACTAGTGATCTAAAGCTTATGAATGTATTCATAATGAAAAAGAGTGAAATTGTAGCGTAAACTGCCCTGTAGCATTAATGCTAGTTTGCTGATGTTAACTGATGTATTTTAAAGTGTTAGGAGCCGCTATACACATGTGAGATATATTTGAATACAGAATGAATCTTTTTGATTCAAATACAATACTTTAAAGCCATAATTTTATTGGCACTAAAGTTTAATTTGCAGATGAAGATACCATTTCTATTGTGAAGGTATCAATATTGAATCTTCCTCAAAAAATATATATTTAGTTCAATGTTAGACAGACAAGTTCCGATGTTTACATATATGACCAACAGATTGCAACACTTTGTTATTGATTGAATTGGCCTACTCAAATTATGGTTTTTTTCCAAGAAATTTTGTTCTCAGGCAATATGACGATAACGAAAGTTGTAATGGTCTCATTTTCCGTGAGGTGCTTGTGAATGCTAAGCGAGAACGCATTTTGTTTCAGAAATTTTGCTAAAGGACTAAAGGAGGCCGATTTTCATGAAAGCAAAACAATTTTGTAGCGAAAGATATAAAGTCAGTATAAAAGTTTGGTTAAAATTTTTGCTTTTTTATTAAGTTTCGATAAAATTGCTAACGGGCCGGGACATTCATTATAAGCATATCCATTTGTCTTAATTGAAGCACGCAAGCCAAGGGTGAGTCTATAACAGAAATTACAAATGCCCTAAAATGATTTAGGGCATTTGTATGGCACCGTACTCACGTTCCTGCTTTTTCCTGGGAAATCGTTTGGCATCGTTAGGCGATAATCGTTAAGCAAATGGATATCACGGAAATATTAAAGCATTTAATTCCAGGCTGAGTTGTGGGTATGTCCTTTGGTGAGATACTTATGGGAAATTTTAATATTGTATTTTACAGATCGGTTTGATTGATTGATTTGTTACATATCGGGAGTAGTACACGTCAACCTTTACAAGTTGTCGTACTTGTGTTGCCCCATTTATGTTGAGCCTAGAGCACGTCAAGCAGATCGATCTTTCAACAAAGTCGAGCGCGTCAAGCAGATCGATCCTCTTCAACAAAGAAGTGGCTTCCTACTACCGTAAAATTGCAGAATCTGTACATACTGTTCGTTTTTTACACTTTACTTCGATGCATTCTCGTTGTTTGAAACCGCGGCAGTCTATTCTTAGGTCAATTGCATTCTTCTTCCTTAATAGTACATTGAAATTTTTGATATTTATGTTTTATTTGAGTTTTGAGCAGTGCAATCGTCTGAGTATTTCAACAGGACCATTATAACTTATTGCAGCAAATTAGTCATCTGGTAAGGAGCGGATCTGGTAAATTGTTAAAATTATGACTACGTAAATTGGTCCGGGGATATAATGCATTAGTTGATGACGATGGTGGTTCGAGTTTAAGTGAAACTATAGTGTTTTCTACACGGAAGATACGACTTTCCACTGATACATCTCTAAAAACCTTAAAAAAACTACACTCTCTAATATGCAGTTTTCTCATCAATCCTCAATTTATTTTATCGAAATACCGGGACCGAAGCATGCGCTACCTACAAACTCACATCCAATTGATTATTTCTTGCTATACTACTATATTCCGCCACACAAGAGTTCTAGAAACTAACCGATACCCTATAAATCTCTTGAATAACTCGAAATTGAATGCTCGAACTTTTATAAGTCGATCTTGGAACCTAAATTACAATTGCTTTCTTGGAAGCTAAAAACGATTTGCGAATAGTATTTAGTGCGCAAGGATCTAATAATCATAGCGTTCTCGGCTAATATCAGTGTGTGCACAAGAGGTGTCATGCATAGGACATGCGTGGGGAAACACAAATGAGCCGAAATATGAAAATATTTCTAGAAATTCTTGTCAAAAAAATAATAGAAGATATGAAAAGTATATAAGTTTTTTTTTATATAATCATAACACATTATTTAAGCTACGACATAAAAAATATTCAAATAATAAATATAATATTTTGACCAATCGAAGAAATAAAAAATTCACATAAAATGTAAAAGGCGAGCATTCAGAGAGCCGTATTCGTTGCATCGAAGTTTGCATGTGGAATGTTATGTATACTGTGATGTATGTTTCTGCAAGTGAATGCATAGGGTGCTTTCACCAATCATTGATATTTAGACATTTAATTCGAAGTAAGAAAGCAAGGACTGTGGAAAAATAGGGTAGATATGAAGTGTTATGTAACATTCGCGATCCAATTCTTGGTCCGGCACCATGGAAAACCACTACAGTTTAAAAAAATCACAGCCCTGGTTCAGCCTATAGAGATAAACGATATAGAGATGCCCTACTCGTGTACATGAACATCCGAAGTTTAAAAACTTATCTTTTTTCCCCGCATCAGCTGTTCAATTGCTTGGATCAATTCGTACCTGTCATTCGTGTCATATGCACCATTGCATCCGAAATTCTATCGTAATTTCAATGTTTCCCGGGCAATTAGAAGCACATTTACTGAATATTCACTGTGTTATATACTAGATATAAAGATTTATATACTAGATATAAAAAAACACTAATAGTAGTTGAAATATGCATTATATTTACATGTTTTGTTGGAGGACATATATCTGGCTTGAAATTGGAAAGTATGCATCAATATCATTACCACACACATATATGTCTAAATTATTATGAAATTGATGAAATATATCAAACCTTGCACTTTATTCAGTCAACGTTAATTAAAAATTTTAGGCATTTTAAGCATTTCTAATTCTCATTAGGCATTAGTACACGTGTATACGAATACGTGTACAATATACAGTACACGTGTATGGATTAAAATGAGCCAATTTAAATAACACATAATGACTTAAAACTATAAACACAATAGAAGCCACACATTTCCAGGTAAGTGGGATTTTAGGAAAATTGACAGTTTACCACGGTCCTTTGCGGTGTGAACAAGTGTCGATAAATGATTGTTAAATTGTTGTTGCTTTATTTGAGGCAGTTTATAAAGCCCACAAAAATGCCCAAGACCTGTGAATTAAGTAACGAGGAACGTTACTTAAATTCAGGTGTTATCTGAAGAAGGTATAAATAAAAGTGAAATTGCGAGGATAATGAAATGTCCGTATATCTTAAGTCGTTACAAGATGACCACAAGTCACGAAAACGTGAAACGAAGTGGAAGGGTTACATCTGCAAGAGAAGATCATCAGTTTATGCGAACCTCTTTGAAAAATCGTTAGAAAACATCCTCTGAATTGGCTGCTGAGCTAAGTGAGACCATGAGGAAAAAGATTTCTGCTAGAACTACTAGAAGAAGGCTCCAAGATGTTGGCCTCAAGTTTGCAAGGCAAGCAAGAAGCCATGGTTGTCTGAGAAGAACAAGAAGTTACGTTTGCAGTGGTGTTTAGAATACCAACATTACACCGAAGAGGATTGGGCCAATATCGTGTGGTCGGATGAATCCAATTTTGAGGCATGTTATTTGAACAATCATATCATTACTTACAGATGTTTGAGACATATTAAGTTGGTGATTTATATTTTAACCTTTTTTAAAATATACTTATTATTTTATTGAATTTCAGGTATTTGGTACAGTTGATGCCACCTACCTGAGACGTAAAGTTGGCGAAGAATACATGCCGGAGTGCGTAGTTTCCACTGTAAAACACGACGGAGGTAGTTTTATGGTGTGGAGCTGCATGCCGGCGTCAGGTGTTGGAAAACTGATCGTGTGCGAATGCCGAATGAATACAACGTATCAGTATTTTTAAGTAAGTGTTGGTGAATTTGTCTTAATATGCGTAGATTTTGGTGATTCCGAACAGAAATTTGAGCTCAGGGCCTCTCTATATCTTTTCCTCTATGGTTCAGCCTGATTGTATTAAGGACATAAAATTGATTGGTCCATAACATCAACGGTCTCAAGTTTGGTTACTTCTACTACGTAAACGTTGTAATCTTCCTGCTTGCATTTAAGTGTCCGATCACTTTCAATTAACACCTTTAAGTCCAGGTCTAGTATGTGCCTCGCGCCGATGAAACCTCCTAAATAGAGTTCCGATAAAAGGAAGAAAATATAGGAATAGATCTGTTCTTAGCAAAAGAGACTGCCTAGCGAAGGAATATGCTGGAATAAGAAACAACACTCCCTAGTACACACACCTATTTTAAATACCGATATTCAAATTCTAGACATAAATATTAAGAAATTATGATATTAAACATCAAAGAGGGTAGTGAATTTATCAAACACTATAGTGTGATTTACTCTAAAAGCAAAGACGATCAACTTGAATAAAAAGGAGAAACAAACATAAAATAATAAACCCAAGTGATTTTAGTTCAAATTATTTTTATTATCGCCTTCGAAAGAAGACATGACATGTTTTTGCACCTCATGTTTACATTTTATAATACCATATCATTTATATCACATTGTACTTACAATATTCAATAAATTAATAACACTAACAGTCTTCAAACTAATCAATAAACAACAAATTATTCATTACTCTAAATTCAAACATCTCATTCAAATTATCCATTCAAAACTTATCACTATTAGGAATCTCGACATTTGCTTAATCTACTTCCTCAACTGTCGGACCAGAGCGTCCTCCTCCGAATCCACCTGCCTGTTGGCCGCAACTACCTCCTTGTGGCTGAGCACCGCCTGTGTGCAACTTCGTCATTATCGGACTGCATTGTCGGGTAAGTTCTTGCATTCGGTGTTCAAACTCCTCCTTGTCAGCCAAGTTGTTGTTATCCAACCACTTAATTGTGTCCTCGCAAGCTTTCAGTACTGTGTTCTTATCGGACTGAGACAACTTGTCTCCAGCATCTTCCACTGACTGTTTCACATTGAACACATATCCTTCAAGTTGATTGCGGGCTGCCACGCGTTGCCTTTGCTTCTCGTCTTCTTCCGCGTAGCGTTCAGCTTCAGCCAACATCTTGTCGATTTCAGCTTGAGACAATCTTCCCTTGTCGTTCTTGATGGTGATGTTCTTCGAGTTTCCAGTGCTCGTATCCTTTGCTGATACATTCAAGATTCCATTGGCGTCCAAGTCAAATGTCACCTCAATCTTTGGTACTCCACGAGGTGCTGGTGGAATACCAGTCAAATTGAATGTACCCAACAAGTTGTTGTCCTTCGTCATAGCCCGTTCGCCTTCGAACACTTGAACTGTTACTGCTGGTTGGTTGTCTGAGTATGTCGTGAATGTTTGTGTCTGCTTGCAAGGAATGCGACTATTACGCTCCACAATCTTCGTCATCACTCCTCCTGCCGTCTCGATACCAAGTGACAGAGGAGCTACATCCACCAGCAACACATCTTGGATCTTTGAGCTCTTGTCTCCACTCAGGATGGCGGCCTGAATAGCTGCACCATATGCCACCGCCTCATCCGGGTTAATCGACAAGTTCAGGCTCTTGCCGTTGAAGTAGTTCTGCAACATGTTTTGCACCTTTGGAATTCGAGTCGAGCCGCCTACCATCACGATGTCATGGATCTGCGACTTGTCCATCTTCGCGTCATTCAAAGCCTTCTCCACTGGCTGCAATGTGGATCGGAACAAGTCCGCACACAGTTCCTCAAATCGAGCTCTTGACACTTTCGTGTAGAAGTCAACTCCTTCGTACAAAGCGTCAATCTCGATGGTGGTTTCAGTGCTCGATGATAAAGTTCGTTTGGCTCGTTCAGCCGCCGTCCTCAAGCGTCTCAGTGCTCGTGGATTCGATCTCAGGTCCTTCTTATACTTGCGTTTGAACTCATTAGCCAAATACGACACCAAGCGGTTATCGAAGTCCTCACCACCCAGGTGAGTGTCGCCGGCCGTCGCTCGTACTTCGAACAATGATCCTTCGTCGATCGTCAGGATCGAAACATCGAATGTGCCACCACCCAAGTCGAAGATTAACACGTTGCGTTCACCTTTGAGATTCTTGTCCAGGCCATAGGCCAGCGCAGCTGCTGTCGGTTCGTTGATAATCCTCAGCACATTCAAACCAGCGATCGCTCCAGCATCCTTCGTCGCTTGACGCTGCGAGTCATTGAAATATGCTGGCACTGTGATCACTGCGTCTGTAACCGATTCTCCCAAGTACGCTTCCGCCGTTTCCTTCATCTTCGTCAACACCATTGAACTGATTTCCTCAGGCGCGAAGCGTTTCTGCTCGCCTTTGAATTCCACGCAGATTTTCGGCTTTCCACTGTCGCTCTTCACGGTGAATGGCCAATGCCTCAAGTCCTCCTGAATCTTCGGGTCGTCATATTTCCGTCCAATCAACCGTTTCGCGTCGAAAACAGTGTTCTTCGGGTTCATAGCCACCTGATTCTTGGCTGCATCGCCTATCAGGCGTTCTGAGTCCGTGAACGCCACATAGCTGGGAGTTGTTCTGTTTCCTTGGTCGTTGGCGATGATTTCGACTTTCCCGTGCTGGAATACTCCAACGCACGAGAATGTTGTTCCCAAATCAATTCCTACTGCAGGCATTTTTCAACTTTTCTTTGAGAGTTAATTCTTCAACTGATAACTTAATAGTCCTTTGTGTTGATGAATTAAAATTTTCACTTCTTTTCAACTTTCACTTATTCTTCAATTGATAACTCGGTAATGCTTTCACAATTTTTTGGTTGTTCACTATTTGAAATTCGAATAAGATTCACTCGTTATCGCTTGTTTCACTCTATTGAAGTGTTTCGTTTGTTTTACAGTTTATTACTGAGCTCATGTTGGCCGACTGGTAGTATATATACTCCTGGTAAATCGTCGGGAGCATTCTGTTGGAACTCTGGAGAAGAGTCGAGACTTCGAAAATTGTTGAAGTGGAATAGGAGTTGAGTGTTTTGAATACTCCATATGATACATAAGAGTTGGATGTTTGGGATTGTTCTGGCAAATACGGGAATCTTCGAATCAATGATGTCGATCCATTATCTAGCTATTGTTGCGAATGCGTCTTCTTCTGAATAATGTGTTGTTAATTTAAAATTGTTTTTAATGTTTTTAAGAATCGTGGAGAGTCGATGACATATTATCTGACTAATGAGCACCCAAGCAGACGGAGGAAAAATGAAACAAGTAACACCAGCGGTTCAGGAAGGAATAATAAGTATTTGAATTAATTGGAAGCGTGAGATGCGATTGTAATACAAATAAAGGATCGACGATTTGCAGAAAAAGCAAATAATTGGCACATTTAAGTGAAAAGTTTGTGAGCAAATTATTTTCCTTTGGTATAATGAAATGATGCTTTAAAGTGGATGGAACAATATGCATCAAGCACTGTTGCGTGGAATTTCAAGAATATGTTTTGAAAGTGCGACTTAGCATGAAAGAAATGAAATCCTCCGAATTACTAAAAGAATATTCTGTTGCAATCGAAAATTACTCATTGCAGGGATGGAATTTGTACGTGGCTGATCCGATTACGTTATGATTTCGTGCTTTTGCAGAATGCTGACACTTAAAATGGTGCAACGTGTTTGATATTTTAATTTTAATTTGGTGCAATAAATAACTTCAATTTAATAGGAAGTAATTTTCACTCTGCGAATAAGTTCAACTTTTTAATGTCAAATAAACATTTTTTCTATAATCTGTACACAAATTTTATTTATCATCTATAGTTTAAAAAAATTAGAAAGGGCATACATTAAAAGTGCAAGTTCAATGGCAAGAAACGAGAGATATCCTGCGCTTTTGCTGGTTTCAGAGATTTGAGAAAAGTCTAAATTACCATTTCGGGACGTTTTTGTTAAGTACGATTTGCCAATGTGATAAACGTTTGGCCGATTGAGAATATAGTCAATTAGAAATCCATTCAGATTTTGAAGGGAACAAAATATTTCATGAAGTGAAATTGACATATATGAAGTGAGAACTCCCCAAGGTAATAACTTGAAGCTCTATTGCATCCATTAAAATTGATTGAGTGGCTGTTTAGGCTAATGGCGTTATTGGTCCATATTTCTTTGGTTGGTGGTTGTCATCGGACCATGCCCACTGAATTTTTGTTTCAAAAAGTCATTGAGATGAAAATCGAAAACATTTGGTTCCAACGGTTGGGTGCTCCATGCCAGATACGCTAACGGCATAATTTACTCCTTCTTCTTCTTCTTCTTAGCACTTCAGACTCTCTCGGGCCTTCGCTTCCTGCAACAGGTCCTCCAACTGTTTCCTTCTATTGACCATGTCCTCCTATATTGTAATCCGAGCAGCAATGAATTGTGTTCGTCTACACAGTCAAACCAAAGTTTCCTCGGTTTCCCCACTAATCCATGCGATTCTGTTGTTCGCCCATACGATTTACATGACCATAAAGTCAAAATGTGTAAGGTGAGTACCTGCCACTAATAGGCCGAACCTCACGGTCTTCGCAGACGGGGTTGAAACAATGAATCAACCACCACCCCAAGATTCGCATTGTCAACCCGTTGCAGCTTCTTACAATCTCCTCCGGATCGTCAAAAATTTCATACAGCTCATGCTTGTATCGACCCGGTAAAGGTCCGCTACAATTAGCCACGTAAGCACCCGTCGCTCAAAGGTGTTCAATATTTATGCGGATGTTTGGGTTAGGGTGCGTGTTTCACACTTAGCATACCATAGGTCTTATTACAGATTTGCAATCAAGGAATTTTAATGTCCTATGTATGCAGCTGGTGTTGATAATCGTCAGTCCTAAACCAAAGTCTGTATGGAGCTCGCAAATAAACACGTTTTATTTGTGAGCTGTACTCTTCGCCGTATTTCGTCTCGATCATTGGCCGTTCTCGTTGTTTTGGCTCCTAGATACGCACAAATTCGCCTTCATTTTCAATAATATTTTCGCCAACTGTCATATTTTAGGTATTTGAGGTATTTTTTGTCGACTGTGTCATGAGCTTTGTTTTTTACCCATTGATTTGTAGCCCTACTAGTTTGGCTTCGCGGTCGAGTTTCATTAAAAGTTCTTTGTTATTAGCGACCGTCATTTGCATAGGCTTAACTCGTATAATAGTGCGCCTCTTGTAGGTACAGGTAACTTTCTTTTGACATATTAAAGAGCCGAATTGAATAGCAAAGGGGCTGGCCCATCCCTCTTCGGAGCTCGGTATTTGTGTCAAAGGCGTCAGTTAGTTGGTTATTGATATGCACCTGGGAGGTTGTCGACATCATTGTCATTTTGGTAAGACGGACTAACTTGGCCGTGATACCGAAGCGAAGCATTATTTGTCGTTTGCTTGCTTAAATTCAACGAAAATCTGTCAAACGTCTATGTCGCGCTCCGAGCACTTTTCAAGTACCTGCGTGACAATAAAAATTGCTCTATCGTCGATCAACCAGCCCTAAAGGCAAGTTGATAATACCCAATATTTACTTATTGAAAAAATTCGAGACAACATTATTTCACGAACTGACCTAGTCCTGATCAAGATAAACAATTGTATTAATCAAACGGACTTTGTGACTGCTAAGATTTACGACTGCTATAAATAATTTTGCATTAATTTTCATTTAAAAAGAAAATATTTAAATTAGTTTTGAATGTTGTATTTCAATTTTTAAGCGTTTGAAAGCATTCTGTGCTTGAACACAAATTTTAAGCTATGTTTTTGATCAAACGACTCTTTGATGAAAAATGATAAGACCTGAATGACGTGCGGCATTGCATGAACTATGTTTTCTATTGTGTTTCCTGATCGTCCTAGTTAATGATTTATTTTTCCTTTGAATGCATCATCTGATGTTGAAAAGAAACAAGACAAGAGACTATGCTGTTAAATTGTTCAACTGGTATACGGCAATCACCAAGTGAGAAATAGTGTACTGGAGCTATCGGATATATTATCAGTACAATGGGAAATAAACTACTACTTACAGATCGAGCTGAATTGGATGAGCGTGGATTGTAGCCAAAGTCTGGAACAGACATTTAGCGTAAAATACAGGACATATTGATGAGGATTATCTATCCAAACCCTATTGTTTTGACTAAGAAACTTGATAGAGAATTCCGGAAAAAGACTGGTACAATTGTTTCCCATCTATTGTTTGCCACGCGGTATGTCAAACAAATATTCATCCAGGCAGCACCAAGAATCTGATGAATTGCGCAAAAGGTTGCTCACCGTTTTTCTTTTCTGTTTTACTTGCAAACCGATTAACTGCTAGGACGACATCATTCTCCTTGATGAGATGCAACAATTAGTATGAATTACAAGCGAAAGAATTGTAGACTTAATTTTTATTGAAAAACGAGCAAAAACATTCAAACATTTTGCAAAGCCCTTTGAGAAGCAATAAACACAAATTTATTCAAATTTTTATCCACATAACAACTCTAAACATACGGAGTACAAGGTGCGGATAAGGATTGTGTACAACTGCGGCAAAGTTATGAAGACTTCAGAAACCCAACTAACGACTTAAATCGTTATACAGAAACCAAAATGCAAAACAGCACTTTAATTCTCAATACTGGAAGAGTTGTAAAGGTATCCAGAAAATCAATTGAAAAATTCATTGAGTTCAAAGAAGATTGTAGTGGAACGTGGTTTAAGCTATGTTGTTTGATATAGGTTTCGGATAACTATTCACAACTACCAGGTAACCACAAAAGTTCTTTCGGTTTACGCTAGACGACACATTCGAATGTGCAGGGAGCCACGACCATTTGCCGAAAGAGGGCGTGTTTATTGTTTCCTGAAAGCTCATCCAGTAGTGCTTTGTTTAAATTAGTAGACGAATTCATCTAGCCGACAGGATTGGTGTTTGGTCGCAGTATGCGTTTAAATTCGGCACAAATGCTGCAGAAGCGACCAGAAAAGTTTGTAGTGCGTTTGGGCAGAATACGGTCACAGAGCGTACTGCACAAATCTGGTACAAAACGTTCAGAAGTGGTGATACGACCTTGGAAGATCAGCCTCGCTCCGGTCAGCCATCTTCATCTGAAGAGGCGCAATTGAATAAGGCTATTGAATTCATTGGAGGAAGTGGATTCAAGTTTAACATGCCAAGAGTTAGCGAAAAGGTTCAAGGCATCCGATGAAACCATCCGTCAACATCTGCATTAACTTGGAAAAACTTCAGAAAAAAAAAACAGTAATTGGGTTCCCCACAAACTGACCACCGCGAACAAACGGCAGAGGCTCACCATTTGCTCATCGCTGCTCTCTCGTCACAAGAAGGAACCGTTCCTCAACTGCATTGTTACGTGTGATGAAAAATGGGTTCTTTATGATAACAGGAAGCGAACGTACCATTCGTTATCACCAAATGACCCTCCCCACCTGATCGCCAAACCTAATCTTCACCAAAGAAAGGTCATGTTGAGCGTATGGTGGACCACGGCCGGTGTCGTTCATTTTGAGTTCCTGCCGAACGGCCAAACTATAATTAAAGATATGTACTCGGCCCAGCTACGAAGGGTCGCAGCGGCACTTGCAAAAAAAAAACCGTCTTTGGTGAACAGGAAAGGTGTTCTGTTCCATCAGGACAACGCCAAGCCGCATACAGCAAAGACGCCTGTGGAAGTGATCAACTCGCTTGGATGGGAAATTCTTCCACATCCACCGTACTCCCCTGACACAGCTCCATCGCACTACCACTTGTTCGGAGCCATGGACAACCATATGTGAAATCGGTAGTTCCGAACTAGAGAGGATCTCGAAAACGAAATAAAATTGTTTTTTGCGTCAAAGAATGTGAACTTTTATAAAAGTGGCATTTATGATCTTGTACAGCGTTGGCAGAAGGTCACTGAAGCAAATGGTGACTACTTCCCCGAATAAAAATGTATGATATGAAATTGGCGAGCTTTTTATTTTGACAGATAAAAACCAAAAGAACTTTTGTGGTTGCCTGGTATTTGAACAGAAAACTTGGAAAGAGCAAGAATTAATTGAAGATTCCAATTACAAGTTGAAAATGGAGATGCCAAGTAATAATATTTGTTATTATTGACAGAAAACACACTTAACTAAACTTTTCCATAAGATGAAATGCATATTTTGTTTGTTTCCGCCTTCAGTAATTGGGTTTTTAATAGATCATGAAGCTGTATGCAGACGAAGTATAACGTGTAACTAGCATGAACTCAGTTTATATTCTAGTTCATCCACTTTTCTTCTTCAATTAATTGACGCTATTCAGCCGCAAGTATTTCACGTAAACACTCACAGATTTATTCTCTCCCCCAGTTTTAAGGTGCACCAAGACAATTGAAAGCGGGCAATCTTTCTAAAAAAATTCAGTCAACTGCTCCGGATTCTAACTTTCTAATTATTCTTCGACAAGAAAAAGATAATTCTGCGTGATAATGCTCCGCAGTATGCTAATAGATGCACTAGTGTTTTTTCTGTAAATTGCAAAGTCTTTAATCACTATTCACCTTCAAGCCTATCTCCGCGATAAGACTTCTTGGACCTTCTTGGGAAGTGTCAAAACACAAAATGCGATTAAATAAAATAAATATTTATCTTTTGGGAACTTAATGCTATTTAAATGCATGTGAAAATACCTTGAAACTAGTTTGGCTCGACTACTCGTGTTAAAAAGAAACAGATCAACGAATTGAATATTCAATTGTAGCCGCGTTGCTCTTAAAATAAAACAGGCGAACCCTAATTCAGAACCGTACCAACTAAGAGAGAAAACAATTAATTTCATTTAAATTATTTTATTAACGCCTTCAAAAGAAGTCACATTACATGAATAGGTCACATACTACTCAATTACAATAATATAAAATATTCAATAAATCATTAATACTAACAGTCTTCAAGCTAATCAATACATAACAAATTATTCAATACTCTACATTCAAACATCTCATTCAAATTATCCATTCGGAACTTATCACTATTAGGAATCTCGATATTTGCTTAATCTACTTCCTCTACTGTCGGACCAGAGCGTCCTCCTCCGAATCCACCTGCCTGTTGGCCGCAACTACCTCCTTGTGACTGAGCACCGCCTGTGTGCAACTTCGTCATTATCGGACTGCATTGTCGGGTTAGTTCTTGCATTCGGTGTTCAAATTCCTCTTTCTCAGCCAAGTTATTATTATCCAACCACTTAATTGTGTCCTCGCAAGCTTTTAGCACTGTGTTCTTATCTGACTGAGACAACTTGTCACCAGCATCTTCCACTGACTGTTTCACATTGAACACATATCCTTCAAGTTGATTGCGAGCTGCCACGCGTTGCCTTTGCTTCTCGTCTTCTTCCGCGTAGCGTTCAGCTTCAGCCAACATCCTGTCGATTTCAGCTTGAGACAATCTTCCCTTGTCGTTCTTGATGGTGATGTTCTTCGAGTTTCCAGTGCTCGTATCCTTGGCTGATACATTCAAGATTCCATTGGCGTCCAAGTCAAATGTCACCTCAATCTTTGGTACTCCACGAGGTGCTGGTGGAATACCAGTCAAATTGAATGTGCCCAACAAGTTGTTGTCCTTCGTCATAGCCCGTTCGCCTTCGAACACTTGAACTGTTACTGCTGGTTGGTTGTCTGAGTATGTCGTGAATGTTTGTGTCTGCTTGCACGGAATGCGACTATTACGCTCCACAATCTTCGTCATCACTCCTCCTGCCGTCTCGATACCAAGTGACAGAGGAGCTACATCCACCAGCAACACATCTTGGATCTTTGAGCTCTTGTCTCCACTCAGGATGGCGGCCTGAATTGCTGCACCATATGCCACCGCCTCATCCGGGTTAATCGACAAGTTCAGGCTCTTGCCGTTGAAGTAGTTCTGCAACATGTTTTGCACCTTGGGAATTCGAGTCGAGCCGCCTACCATCACGATGTCATGGATCTGCGACTTGTCCATTTTCGCGTCATTCAAAGCCTTCTCCACTGGCTGCAATGTGGATCGGAACAAGTCCGCACACAATTCCTCAAATCGAGCTCTTGACACTTTCGTGTAGAAGTCAACTCCTTCGTACAAAGCGTCAATCTCGATCGTGGTTTCAGTGCTCGATGATAAAGTTCGTTTGGCTCGTTCCGCTGCCGTCCTCAAGCGTCTCAGTGCTCGTGGATTCGATCTCAGGTCCTTCTTATACTTGCGTTTGAACTCATCAGCCAAATGCGACACCAAGCGGTTATCGAAGTCCTCACCTCCCAGGTGAGTGTCGCCGGCCGTCGCTCGTACTTCGAACAATGATCCTTCGTCGATCGTCAGGATCGAAACATCGAATGTGCCACCACCCAAGTCGAAGATCAACACGTTGCGTTCACCTTTGAGATTCTTGTCCAGGCCATAGGCCAGCGCAGCTGCTGTAGGTTCGTTGATAATCCTCAGCACATTCAAACCAGCGATCGCTCCAGCATCCTTCGTCGCTTGACGCTGCGAGTCATTGAAATATGCTGGAACTGTGATCACTGCGTCTGTAACCGATTCTCCCAAGTACGCTTCCGCCGTTTCCTTCATCTTCGTCAACACCATTGAACTGATTTCCTCAGGCGCGAAGCGTTTCTGCTCGCCTTTGAATTCCACGCAGATTTTCGGCTTTCCACTGTCGCTCTTCACGGTGAATGGCCAATTCCTCAAGTCCTCCTGAATCTTCGGGTCGTCATATTTCCGTCCAATCAACCGTTTCGCGTCGAAAACAGTGTTCTTCGGGTTCATAGCCACCTGGTTCTTGGCTGCATCGCCTATCAGGCGTTCTGAGTCCGTGAACGCCACATAGCTGGGAGTTGTTCTGTTTCCTTGGTCGTTAGCGATGATTTCGACTTTCCCGTGCTGGAATACTCCAACACACGAGAATGTTGTTCCCAAATCAATTCCTACTGCAGGCATTTTTCAACTTTTCTTTTTCAGTTAATTCTTCAACTGATAACTTATTAGTCCTTTGTATTGAGGATTTCAAACTTTCACTTCTTTTCAACTTTCACTTATTCTTCAATTAATAATAATCAACAATCCTTTCACAATTTTTCGGTTGTTCACTATTTGAAATTCGAATAAGATTCACTCGTTCTCGCTTGTTTCACTCTGTTGAAGTGTTTCGTTTGTTTTACAGTTTATTACTGAGCTCATGTTGGCCGACTGGTAGTATATATACTTCTGGTAAATCGTCGGGAACATTCTGTTAGAACTCTGTGGATGTATCTCGAAATTTCCGATAAATGAAAACACATTAGGAAACCTCTAGAAAATTTTCAATTGAGGTTTTACGTATATGAATGGAAATGATGCAAGAGTTTAGGAAAGAATAAAGACGTGTGTGCTTCAATTCTTCAAAATCTTTTATGGAGGTTATCGATTATGCAGTAGTGAGTCGTGTTGAATTGATAATAAGCAGTTTCGATCTGATATATGCTTGAGATATCGAGAGTTTATTAAAATTCCACTGAGAATGTGTCATTTCATGAAGACCCTAAATAAAGTGCGATTACCCATTATTGATGATTTACATTCATATTCTTTGTCACCTAGCTATCATGCTTTAATTGTAGGTAGCAAATGCAGTCAATCGAAACTGCGGAGGCCTTTAAGAAAACGTTAAAAGACTTCTGAATGCGTTCTTATTAAACATAATGAATAGAACATCACGTGTATTCCCAACGTTTTCAGTTTGGCTTTTCATATTCTCTTTTAAATTGGTCAATACTTAACTCATATATAAGTTTACATATAAGTATATCAACCGTGCAATTGAAAATTTGCTGTTTTTCTGAACTACTAATTCATGTGAAATTTTGAATGTGAGTTATAAGATACTTTTTCCTCATTTTCCACATTATTTCTATTGCACATTACTTAAAACTTAATCGAAAATCTTTGCGTTTCCGATTATGTTTTCATTCATGAAAATATTCAAGACTCATCGATAGGAATAGCAATGACGTATGAGTACAATTTACCCAACATGGTCACTTCCTGTCAATCTAAGAACATTTATCTGCGTTCAATTAATGTTCGTCGCATTTATATTTTTATCTACTCAATTATAAGCAAATGCAACTTAGGCAGTCATCGACGTGCCATTTCCATTGAAGCACCATCCATAATAAATTGACCTATTTGCGTAATGTGTTGTTTTGTTATTAACGCTATCTGACTCAAACCGAGCGAACATTCCAGTAACATACAGAAAAATCTCAAACTTTCCACTGCTGAAAGTATCTTAAACAAAATCGATGCCGACGATCGTTCAAAGCTTCTCGATACATCTACAGAGTTCCAACAGAATGTTCCCGACGATTTACCAGGAGTATATATACTACCAGTCGGCCAACATGAGTTCAGTAATAAACTGTAAAACAAACGAAATACTTCAACAGAGTGAAACAAGCGAGAACGAGTGAATCTTTATCGAATTTCAAATAGTGAACAACCGGAAAATTGTGAAAGGATTATTGAGTTATCAATCGAAGAATAAGTGAAAGTTGAAAAGAAGTGAAAATTTTAATTCATCAATACTAAGGACCATTAAGTTATCAGTTGAAGAACAAGTGAAAGAAACAGTTTAAAAAATGCCTGCAGTAGGAATTGATTTGGGAACAACATTCTCGTGCGTTGGAGTATTCCAGCACGGGAAAGTCGAAATCATCGCCAACGACCAAGGGAACAGAACAACTCCCAGCTATGTTGCGTTCACGGACTCAGAACGCCTGATAGGCGATGCAGCCAAGAACCAGGTGGCTATGAACCCGAAGAACACTGTTTTCGACGCGAAACGGTTGATTGGACGGAAATATGACGACCCGAAGATTCAGGAGGATTTGAGGAATTGGCCATTCACCGTGAAGAGCGACAGTGGAAAGCCGAAAATCTGCGTGGAATTCAAAGGCGAGCAGAAACGCTTCGCGCCTGAGGAAATCAGTTCAATGGTGTTGACGAAGATGAAGGAAACGGCGGAAGCGTACTTGGGAGAATCGGTTACAGACGCAGTGATCACAGTGCCAGCATATTTCAATGACTCGCAGCGTCAAGCGACGAAGGATGCTGGAGCGATCGCTGGTTTGAATGTGCTGAGGATTATCAACGAACCTACAGCAGCTGCGCTGGCCTATGGCCTGGATAAGAATCTCAAAGGTGAACGCAACGTGTTGATCTTCGACTTGGGTGGTGGCACATTCGATGTTTCGATCCTGACGATAGACGAAGGATCATTGTTCGAAGTACGAGCGACGGCCGGCGACACCCATCTGGGTGGTGAGGACTTCGATAACCGCTTGGTGTCGTATTTGGCTGATGAGTTCAAACGCAAGTATAAGAAGGACCTGAGATCGAATCCACGAGCACTGAGACGCTTGAGGACGGCGGCGGAACGAGCCAAACGAACTTTATCATCGAGCACTGAAACCACCATCGAGATTGACGCTTTGTACGAAGGAGTTGACTTCTACACGAAAGTGTCAAGAGCTCGATTTGAGGAACTGTGTGCGGACTTGTTCCGATCCACATTGCAGCCAGTGGAGAAGGCTTTGAATGACGCGAAGATGGACAAGTCGCAGATCCATGACATCGTGATGGTAGGCGGTTCGACTCGAATTCCCAAGGTGCAAAACATGTTGCAGAACTACTTCAACGGCAAGAGCCTGAACTTGTCGATTAACCCGGATGAGGCGGTGGCATATGGTGCAGCAATTCAGGCCGCCATCCTGAGTGGAGACAAGAGCTCAAAGATCCAAGATGTGTTGCTGGTGGATGTAGCTCCTCTGTCACTTGGTATCGAGACGGCAGGAGGAGTGATGACGAAGATTGTGGAGCGTAATAGTCGCATTCCGTGCAAGCAGACACAAACATTCACGACATACTCAGACAACCAACCAGCAGTAACAGTTCAAGTGTTCGAAGGCGAACGGGCTATGACGAAGGACAATAACTTATTGGGTACATTCAATTTGACTGGTATTCCACCAGCACCTCGTGGAGTACCAAAGATTGAGGTGACATTTGACTTGGACGCCAATGGAATCTTGAATGTATCAGCCAAGGATACGAGCACTGGAAACTCGAAGAACATCACCATCAAGAACGACAAGGGAAGATTGTCTCAAGCTGAAATCGACAAGATGTTGGCTGAAGCTGAACGCTACGCGGAAGAAGACGAGAAGCAAAGGCAACGCGTGGCAGCTCGCAATCAACTTGAAGGATATGTGTTCAATGTGAAACAGTCAGTGGAAGATGCTGGTGACAAGTTGTCTCAGTCAGATAAGAACACAGTGCAGAAAGCTTGCGAGGACACAATTAAGTGGTTGGATAACAATAACTTGGCTGACAAGGAGGAGTTTGAACACCGAATGCAAGAACTTACCCGACAATGCAGTCCGATAATGACGAAGTTGCACTCAGGCGGTGCTCAGTCACAAGGAGGTAGTTGCGGCCAACAGGCAGGTGGATTCGGAGGAGGACGCTCTGGTCCGACAGTTGAGGAAGTAGATTAAGCAAATGTCGAGATTCCTAATTGTGATAAGTTTTGAATGGATAATTTGAACGAGATGTTTGAATGTAGAGTATTGAATAATTTGTTGTATATTGATTACTTTGAAGACTGTTAGTATTATTAATTTATTGAATATTGTAAGTACAATGTGATATAAATGATATGGTATTATTAGTTGTAAACATAATCTTCAAAAAGATTGTCTTCTTTCGAAGGTGATAATAAAAATAATTCAAATCAAATTTACTTGGGTTTAAATATTCTCTATTATTTGTTTTTGTGGTAAAGTTTTACCGTGAAATTGCATCCCGCCCCCTTTTTATGTGAAGTATCGATAGCGTAAATACGAAATGGCGATCACCATAGCGTTTCTAAGACAGGAGCGCTAACACTTAGAGCAAATTTCTAATCTAACAATAGTCGACTCAAATTTTACAGATAAATTGGTAATATGCTCTATCTTGCAAAGCTTGAATAATTTACAACATGAGGTATTCGTATCGCTCTCTTTATGGTGACACTGCGGACTGCTAACGCATTTTCGTGGTAACGCTGTGCGTCGAACAATCTCTCAATCTATAGAGATTCCACCAAAATAAGTGGAGCTTTTGTAAATATGCCTCCGTTTTTATGTAAAATCGCGAAAAAATCATAGCTCTGTTTAGGCTTTTTCTAATTTATCATAGAAGCCACCAGGGAGCACACTCACTGTATTTGATTTTTTACGTCTAATGTTGCTTATTTAGCGTTAACACTCTCGGACGACTTTTCCACTTCTGGTGGTCATTTTTCTGACAACAATTCAAACCGTTTGCAGTATTATTTGATCAATTTACGGAGGCAGCCTTAAAATTTTATTGAATCGTGATATGGGTAGGAATTGGATTTAATGGCAAACTAGATGCCATATTCGCGGAGAATATAATGGTCTGTAGGAATAGTATTACACTATTCCACGAGCACCCATCACGTCAGGTTCCATTAATTTCTGTTGGAAATTACGTTTTCCGACATTATAATACGCTAGTTCACAACTCCGGCAACGAGCGCCGATATTTCAGCAGCAACGATTGGTAACTTGGATTTAAGCTCCTGGACGTTAGTTGACAACCGTAGAAATGATGATGAGATGAAAAATTTTTGTTAAGATTCCTATTATATTCTATATTCTGAGCCTTTTGATATACGCAATATTCAATCATTTAAACAAAATAAATCGTTATAAGCACTGATTGTTCATTTGTGTTCCCACGTCCTACAGTTTGGTAGCGGCCTATACCTCGCTGATGGTGTCCTGTCTTTTACAACGGCTTGTCAAACATCTCGTCACCACCTGCATCACACAGAAGCTATATCATCAGCTAACTCTTAGCAAATAGCATATTAACACGTAAACTTCTTTTATTTCATTTCAAATTCATTTCTTGGTTAATTTTATAGACGAAATTTTCAGTCCATTTTTACACGAAAATAGTCCACTATAGATACTTTGCTTAAATTTTAATTCGGTACAGAACTCTCTAATTATAGTCTTTTATACACGAATTCTGATTACACCATCAGCCTTGAAAATTGAATGGCCTTGGACAACACTTCTCACTTCATCTCTCTTTCAATCTTCATTATTCAAGTTCATGGTCGTTGCGCCGGACAGCTGATATGTGTACGTAAACAGAGAGAAGACAACTTGGAATGCAACGAGAGAAGTTCAATCGTGCATTCTCGCAACATTCGCTTTATAATGTAATGTACATTTCGTTAACAGAAATGTTGTTCGCCTCTCAACCGAATTATAACGACGCCAATAAGATAATACTTTAACCAATGCTATAGTAATGTGATCTAGCATTGCAGTACGTTGCCACAACAATTTTCACTCAATGTAAATTGGTACATAGGAGAGCTTCGGAAATGTGACGACCTGCAATCGTTTGTTCGATGTTCTTATTTCGAATTTCCGATTTAAATTTACTTTTCTATAAATACTTTCCGAGTAGATGATGTCAGCTCGATGTTTTGGACGAAAAATTCTACTAAATTCATTTGTTGGATTAATACTTTGAATGAAAAGTCGAGAAAATTCCACGATTGGTTACCATTTTAATGTTGTATTGAAATGCCTGTGCATTGTTAGTACGCTGCATATTGTTTTCTTTCTAAAAAGTTAATAATGTGCTGTTTTAATATAAATAACCTTGAACCATAGCATCTGCAGTTATTTCGTATGGTGAAAACAAAACCGTCGCATTATTCAATGTTTATTTAATGAGGAATTCTCTGGATTTAATTCTCTGATTATTATGATGTGATGGAAAGTTACTAGTTTAACATGAGATTTGAGAATTAACAAAGCAAAACAGCCGGTAATGAAGTTGTCGTCCGAAATTCGTTTCGGTCGTTACGGTAATAATTTAGATTTTAACATATCGTGCTTTACAACATGCCCTGTGGTCCGATTTGCATCTTATATACTTCTTAGCTTTGAATAACAAAAAACTAGAAACATTTTGTTGTCCTAAAAACTATCGTCCATTTGATGATGATTGCTGACCAACTGCCAGCTTCGATTTCGAATCAGTCATTCGACTGTACCCTTGCTAACGAAAGCGATCTCAAACGCTCATAAGGAAGTTAGCAATAGAGAATATATAGGGGTGAATTTAGGAGAGGCGAATAGGAGAGTTTCCTAAACGATATGTGTCGAACGTATTTGTACAGGATTATATGGAAAACGTGAAGCAGAGTAATTATATGAAAAGGAATTTACCAGACAGGTCTCTCCGTTTCAGTGCGTTCCCAATAATCAGTGGCTGGAAACGACTCTACCATCGGACATATAGTCCTGATTTCAGCAAATCTGGGTTCGCTCTCTTGGTGGATCTGAAAAACGCACTTTAAAAGGCGCACTTTTCAACAGCGAGGTCCGAACAAAAGTTATCTGACAGCCTGGCATCAAGCAATTCCGTGAAATTCAGGCAATTTCGCGCCTGTGGCCAGCGAACTATGATAAACGAAATAATTTTAATGACATAATAATTCGTACTTTCGATAAATCTTTTTGAGGTCATCTTGAATTCATTGTATTTTATTCTGGAGCAACAATTAATGGTATTAGTACATATTTGTGTAAGGTCAATTATGCCCAAATAACACGCAGCATAAAATTATGGACACGATGAAAACAAATTGTATTCGTTACATGTTAATTTTATTGAAAAATCTACAAAGCCGTTCGTACGAAAAACTTAATATAATTTTCCAAATCAGAAAGTATCACAAGTGATTATAATTATAAAATCATATTAACAAATACACTTAACAGAAACATGTGCACACAAATTAGCTCAAAGTAAGTAAACATAACACATTTAATCAACTTCTTCTACAGTTGGTCCAGTTCTAGCTCCACCGGCCTGTTGTCCACAGCTTGCCCCTCCTTGGCCACCACCATGCAATTTTGTCATAATCGGACTGCAAACTCGAGAAACTTCCTTTTGACGATGTTCGAACTCTTCTTTGTCAGCCAAAGTGTTTGCGTCCAGCCATTTGATTGTTTCCTCACAGCACTTCAGCACAGTATCTTTATCTGATTGAGGCAACTTATCTCCAGCATCTTCCACTGCTTGCTTCAAGCTGAACACATAAGCTTCGAGGGAATTTTTCGACGCGATTCGTTGCCTTTGGTTTTCATCCTCATCTTTATAGCGTTCAGCTTCATTCAACATTCTTTCGATTTCAGCCTGTGACAACCGGCCCTTGTCGTTTTTAATCGTAATATTTTTACCAATACCTGTACCCAATTCTTTCGCAGACACATTTAGAATACCGTTAGCGTCCAAGTCGAACGTAACTTCGATTTTGGGTACTCCGCGCGGCGCTGGTGGGATTCCAGAGAGATCAAAGGTTCCAAGTAAGTTGTTATCCTTGGTCATCGCACGTTCTCCTTCAAATACTTGGATGGTAACTGCGGGCTGATTGTCCGAATAAGTGGTAAATGTTTGCGTTTGCTTGCATGGTATTCTCGAATTACGTTCTACGATTTTCGTCATGACTCCTCCAGCTGTTTCAATGCCGAGTGACAATGGCGCCACATCCACCAGCAGCACGTCTTGAATCTTGGAGCTTTGATCGCCGCTCAAAATCGCAGCTTGGATGGCAGCGCCATATGCAACTGCTTCATCTGGGTTTATAGACAAGTTCAAAGTTTTCCCATTGAAGAAGTTCTGAAGAAGGTTTTGTACTTTGGGAATGCGAGTTGACCCTCCAACCATGACAATGTCATGAATTTGTGATTTATCCATTTTGGCATCTGTTAAGGATTTCTCCACTGGTTGTAGGGTGGAACGGAATAAATCTGCGTTGAGTTCTTCAAAGCGCGCTCTTGAAACTTTCGTGTAGAAGTCAACACCATCAAGCAATGCATCAATCTCAATGCTTGCTTCGGTACTGGAAGATAGTGTCCTTTTCGCTCGTTCGGCTGCAGTACGTAAACGGCGCAATGCTCTAGGGTTGCTCTTCAAATCCTTCTTGAACTTGCGCTTGAATTCGTCTGCAAGGTGGTTTACAAGTCGATTATCGAAGTCTTCACCACCCAAGTGAGTATCGCCAGCTGTTGCTTTCACTTCAAACAACGAGCCTTCGTCAATCGTCAATATGGAAACGTCAAAGGTACCACCTCCCAAATCGAAGATTAGCACGTTGCGTTCGCCGGAAAGGTTTTTGTCCAGGCCATAAGCTAAAGCTGCAGCTGTAGGCTCGTTGATGATTCTCAAAACGTTTATTCCGGCTATGGCTCCAGCATCTTTGGTAGCTTGACGTTGCGAGTCATTGAAATATGCAGGAACTGTGACCACAGCGTCTTTGATCGTACTTCCCAGATATGCTTCCGCCGTATCCTTCATCTTGGTTAATACCATCGAACTAATTTCCTCTGGAGCAAATTTCTTTGATTCACCCTTAAATTCTACAACAATTTTTGGTTTGCCACCATCACTTACAACCTGGAAAGGCCAGTGCTTCAAATCGTCTTGAATTTTTGGATCATCGAACTTCCGACCGATTAAGCGTTTCGCATCGAAAACGGTATTTCTTGGATTCATTGCCACCTGGTTTTTCGCTGCATCACCAATCAAGCGTTCTGTGTCTGTGAACGCCACATAGCTGGGCGTGGTGCGATTTCCCTGGTCGTTGGCGATAATTTCAACTTTTCCGTGTTGGAAAACACCCACACACGAATATGTTGTTCCAAGATCAATACCGATTGCAGGCATTTTTAATCTATTTTTTTAACTCACTTTTAAAATTATATATTTTATAGATCGCTTTTTCTAAGTTTGGGCTAACTAAATGTTATCACTTCAACTTCCGATACTCACGAATTAATCAACGTATTATTTTTCGTTTCGGTTTTCACAAATGATAGAAAATTTTCACGACGCTGTATTTATAGCATCGGAAAACTCGTCTCAAGTACGCTGTCGGAACGCTGGCGAATTGAGTGGAATATTCTCGCTCACTGTTGTTACGATGGGAACTTACTGCAAAACCTCTAGTTCCACTCAACAACCGAAGAAAACAGACTCCAATGACGAGAAGATTCTCGAAATGAAATTATTCGGCCGAATTGTTATTACCGCCTTCTGTGCCGAAATTACGAATGATTTGCTGCGAGACTTGTTTTACGTAGCAAGAAGTCTCACGATTTATCCGGCAATATTAGATGGGAATTTGCTGAAACGTTTTGTTAGGATTTCGATGAGGCGTAGAAAATGGCAATTTATGTTAGCCGGCTGGTGACTTGTAAGCGGCAAACGATACTTTCCACTTTTAAGTTCAGACTATTAATATATAATTCGGTTATTTATAGAAATGAAATAAAATTAAAAAAATGATTCATGTCAAACGGATGCGAATAGCTTACTAGAGATGTTCGTGTAATTATTTTCAATACTTTGTCTATACCTTTGCTTCAGATTTCCATGGCAATGGATGCGGGGTGTCCCGCGTTTATATAGAATGTTCGCGTGATACGTCAACATCGGAGATTAACTTTCGACGTTCATAAAAATTCGAATTAAAATGCATTAGGCATTGATTTTATTTCCCTTTAGCAAGTAAGCAATCGGTTCCTGCATAAGAATGGACATAATCGCATGATAATCTTGAGATCGAATGAAGCGAAACATGTGAATTCTTATGCGTAAATTTAGTTAGTAGTAAGTGAAAATACTGAAGAAAATTCGATAAGATACTTTTGGCATTGGGAATCATTAGGATCTATTTCTGCAATAAGTTAATCCTTCAAAATGATTTATTCTTTCTAATACTTTTACGCCAATCTTTTTATATTAGCTAGGCAATATGTAACTAAATATTGGAAACTTTATTACATTATGTATTTTATGTGGTTTCTTATAAAATGCGGACTGTTCCTGAAATAAAGATCACAATTCTCTACTTGAAAAATAATTTACTCATGCTACAGCAGCATTGAATTTTACCAGACATCGAAGACAAACAAAAAAGCTCTCCAGGCAATACAGAATAAGGCTCTGAGATGGATTAGAACAATTCGCCACTTCACGATGGAACGATAGAAAAATACTTACGTGACAGAGCAGTTAAACTTTTCGACCAAATAGCCAGACACTCTAACATGACCATGGAATTCCTCAAGATCCCCGAAAACAAAACGCAAAATAACTTATCCAACCATTAGATCAATTACAGACAGAATCTAGTAAATAACCTTAGGTTAAAGTGAACGCAAAACCGCTTACAGACAAGATTGGAGCTGTCACGAGAATCACGCTGGCTCCAAGGGACCAACTACTTCATATCTCTTGATTATTAGACATTAAGATTTTCTTGAAATTTGAACAACAAGTACCAAAAACAATTATATTGGAGAAGATTGGTTTGCAATCCCGTAGAGCCATTGTGTAATCACAGACCACTGATTAAACTTTCCGGCAGTTTCCGGAAGTATGAGATGAGGTGCAAGCAGTAGTAGATTTTCAGTTTTGTTGTGTCATTTATCAAGGGTTTTTCAATATTAGTAATTGCTTCCATCTTCATAAAATTGTTTTACTAAAAATAAAGAAAAACGTTCCTTTTAATTTTATATTTTTTTAATACCTTGGGGAATCGATTTTCGACCGTGATCGTTCGGGCTTCATCAGCGATTGATTTTCTTAACCTAGACATGCTGCTTATATACTAATCATAGATGGAATAAAAATTAACTCCAAAGAGAAATCTCACTTAAGCTAAGTAATAAAGTAATTAAATTTTCAATTATTTTTCAATGTTTTTTTCGTGCTAAACAAAAAAATAATTTCGATTGAATTCCGTAAGGTCAGAAGTTTGCTCGCAGCGTTAACGTTCTCGCCAGCTATACCGTCCTCTTCACAGAATATTGTATATTTTTTTTCGCGATGCGTCCCGAGAACGGTAGCGCTTCCCGGGCTAGGTCGTAGTAAAATTGGGGTAGTCAGTAACATGCAATGGTCCCATCCTTCGCAACACATTTCCCGTCAGATTCACTGTCTTGATTTCCTTCAATTAGAAAATTGATCCCCTTCTTCATGAATAATAAAGGATAAGGCAAAATTTTTTTAAATTATTGAAAATACAAACTTCTCTCAATAGTAAAGCAGCCCAATATTTTCTGAATTTGATCATTGCTGGAAATTCTTAATAAAAATATAAATAAATAGTCTACATTTGAGTGTCCACAAGTTCAACAACCTAAATCCAATGATCTGTGACCAGCATATGTGTTTCTGTTGCCACACAACTACGCGTGGCCCATATATTCGGCCTTCCCGAATGAAATGCGTACATGTTAAAATATTGAAAACATCTCATTTTCGACAAGAGCAATTATAAAGAGATTCTTGCTCTTCTTTCAAAAAAAAAAAAAAAAAAATTATAATAAACATAGAATCGCAAGACATAATTAATTTGCAGTGATTAATCAATGAACAAATAGATCAAGGGTTAGTGAGATCGACAAACATTATTCACTCTTTGATTCTTAATGCTGTGCCACTTAATGTATGTTCACTCTGGTTATTAATAATGATGAAAAAATAATTTAAAAAAAGTGAATGGAAATGCAAAAATTCAGCGAGGAATCACAAATGCTCTTGGCCATTTGTATCACTGCAGAGATATATAGCCATGTTATAATATGGCATATTTAATTTTTACCGATGTACAGTGATGAACAAAACTATTAGAACAGCTGAAACCGTCAAGTTAAACTAGATTTTAGAGTAAAAAAAAAGTTAATTTTGAAATAGTTTTTTGACAAAAGTGTTCCGTCATATGCTCCTTAACAAATATTGTAAGTATTTGAACGAAAAATTCACCTTAACAAGCATTATAAACAAATACACTAAAACTCACTTTTTTTTGGATGGACAAAATTATCGGTACTTGTTAAATTCATGTCAAAGATAAGATAAATCTATTTGGCGTGGAACATACCAATTTTTTGTTAAATTCTGTTCATTCTTTATTACGATCTGCAGCAGAATGTTACCTTTACGTGAGTTTTAATTGAAGTGTTATCCTTCCTTATAAGTCTTTTTGAGTCTGACATAAATGCTCGATGGGATTGAAGCCAATGTTGAAAATGTTGCAACAGAGACAAAATTATGGGTTTGGTCGTCGTGAATCGCAACCCCAAGTCCTTCGCATGTTTTGTAAATTATGTTACTAAGTTTGAAGGTAATCTTCTTCAATTACCCAAAGAAAGGTATACTGTCTGACAACCAGTTCACATTCTCCTGTTGCAGTCATGCAACCACATTTCATAGCGTCATTACAGCGAGGTCACAACCGGACGGCTTCTGGCAGAAAGAGTTGGAAGCAGAAACAGTAGTTTTATATTCCTGTTGCGTGTTTGCTCATGATTCCACTGTGCTTTGAAGATCTTGTTCATAGAATAACATGTTTGATTTTCTTTCCTACAATATTCCACCATCTGACTGCAAAATATTGAATTTATGGTTAAACTTAAACTTCTTTGTTTATTTACTTTACTTACGATAGATTTTTATCGCCATTTCGCATTATATCCAGCACGATGTGAGGGGGTTCGGGCGGTTTTTAATGAATGTCCTTGTAAAAGTTTGTTTCACTTCTGTTGCAACCTCTGATGAAGGTAAATTTTTATCATTTTTCCAAGCATTTTTCTTATAATGTAAACTTTCTCTTCAGCACGACTTTTTAAACTTTTATTATAGCGTAAGTTCGTACAGCTCTATCACTTTGGGATGGTTTCCGTCAGACAGAGATAAAAAATCACAATTAGGTTTACATTTGTTTTGAGTGGTTTTCTTGTTTTATGCAAAACTGAGAGAAAACTTACCAATCCAAATAAAATTTCATTTATTTTGACTGAATACCATGAGATCAGCAGTTGGTTTTAAGATAAAGCGCTGGTTAGGAACTGCGCTGTGCCTTTATAGTGGGGCGGTTTCTTGCCTGTACAAAGAAGCTCAACTGTGAAACTTGTCTTGTAGTTTCTTAATCAGTACAATAAAATTTACGTATTGCCCGTGTATATGTTAAATTTACCTTATAAAATGTGTATCTTAAAGAGAACTTTTGCATCATTTACAATAGTTCTTTTGATAAGCGGGATAAGTTTAAGGATTTTATATATTATTTCCTAGGACTATGCGACTATACAACACATTCTTATAACGACATATTCACAACACATTCTTAAAAAGATTTTTGCTTGAGTCATGTCTTATGAATTAAATTTTGTTTTATTCCATGGAAAGGTTGTGTGCAACTCTCAAAAAAGCAATTATGAACGCTAAATATATCTATTTGAATATCTTGATGGTTGATTGGGTCCGTGGGCCATGATTTTCAATTATTGTCGAGGACGAGTTTCGGCTGTACGCAGTCATTTTCTGCTGTTCTCAAGAACCAGTATAAAGCCGAAATCAGGCCTCGTAAAACAATAAGAAAGCAAGTCTCGGCGGACCCAATCAACTATAAGAAAAAATTTGGCCTGCACCGACAAAAAACCGAACTTCAAAACGAACTATTTAAATTTAAATATTTTTACGTTTGCTAACTTACACATTGCACCAAGATGATTTCCGCACGCAAAGTATGCCGTGCAATTATTCGATCTTGGTATTGATGCGTGTCGTTGCGCACATCCTGTTTGTGTTGCCTATAAGTAAAGTAATTTCGTGCAGATTCGAGTGTGTTATAAACTTTGTGTGTATAATGCAGGTTGAGAAATTTGATCACGAATTTCATCTAATTAAAGCAGTACGAAAGTATCCAATTTTATACAATCCGGCCTTCCAGCAGGATAAAGATAAAATACTTGAAGATTTGGTGTGGTTTTTCGTAATGATAAATGCGAGAGAAACAAGTGAGCGTCAACTCGTTTATAGCTAATCATTAAGGATAAGCATACGCCTACCGAGAGTTAAGTTTTTAAATACACTTTCTGGTTTTCATTCCAACTGAATTCCGTTTGTTGGTTGATTTGTTAAAATGTGGTGAATTTCGTTAGTGAATATCTTGAATTATTGGGGTTTTTTGTTTTTATAAGGACTCCACAAATTCTCAGTTGGGTTAAAGGGCTAGGGCTATCTAGAGGCCGAAAAAATAGTCTTTTTTGGGATTTCTTTTTGTAAAAATACTACAAAATAAATCGAGATTCCAATTAAAGATATTTGGTGGATAAGGTGCCTGCTTGTATTCCAGTGTAAATTTTTGGATTGTCAGGACTGCCGGCGTATAGTGTGCCACGCAAATTAATTTGCAACAGTTCTAACATCTCGCCGGCTTTATAAACAAATTAATTGAATTTTATATGTTAACGAGACGAGAATTTGACGCTATTGATTGTAATGGTAAGCGACGAGAAAGCACAAGAGGTAGAGATTTTTAGAATAAGATTAACAATAGAGATTAAAAATAAGACAACCAATGATGTAACAACCACCTGCAATAAAATATATTTAATTATATACTAATAATTAACCTTCAGCAGATTGATATAAGATCAATTTTCAAAAAGCCATTCTTATATGCTTCTTTGATCTACAACTGATATTCTAAGGAAGAGCCATACATGTACCTTCAATATTTGAAATTATATCTTGTCACACTGTCATAGAACTCCTTTTTTTCAATTTCTAATGAAGAAATTCCAGTGCATGACAATGGTACCTATTTATTTCTGCAAGATTGAAATTATATTCCTTTTAAAACATTGATTTCGAGCAAATTGCTTCATTGACGAGTAACATTTGAAGCGAGTAATATTTTAATACTTTTTGCTTTTATCCCTACTTATTTAGAGACCAAAATCGATGATATTTGAATAAATAGCAACGTGAAAGAAAACCTTCTATGATGTGAAAATATAAATTTGAAATTAACTTTTTAGTTGAATGGTGTCAGCGTCGATGGAAGCGTTTGTTCAAACGAATGGAGAAGGAATATGTAGAGCAGCTAAGAAGCGGTTTCAAGTCCCCATCAGCTTGGCGGCATTATAACAACTTGAAGTTTTTAGTTAAGTTTTTCACTCCTCCGAAGTATGTGGATTTACACACGTTTCGATCTGATATTATGTCATCACCTTTCGAATCTTTCTTACAGGAAATTACAGAATGTTCAAAACGAAATGGCTCTTAGACACCACCGAAGACTTTTATTTCTTATTCAGTATATAAGACGTATAAAGGAGTCCAAAATGAGAAACGGCTACGAAAAAACAAATATTGTCTTCAAAATAATTTCTAAAAAGCCTTTAAAAACCAAAGAAAAAAATTATACGAATTAAGGCCAAAGAAAATGAATATTGCTGATACAAAAACAACTATTTGTTTTTCTTGACAGTCATTTCGTCAAAACCGGGCTGCGGATGCTCATAATGCCAGCAAAAAAAGAAAAAAAAAATAGCTTACTTTGAACCTATTGTTGAGGAATTAATAAAAATGTTTTATTAGTGAGAGATTTATACTCGTATGGTGTTCCACCCGCGCAATACTTCCGGACAGCCTATTAAACACCTTTTTGTCAACATTAGATCTTCGAACAGTTTATTACATTACTACGCACTTTAAATCCCTTCTCTAAATCTAAAAGCATCTTCAGATTACAGAAATCCCATCACTAGCGGGGAGAAAAGGTCAGGAAGGGCCAGATTTTGTCAGCAAGGGAAACAGGGATAATAGCAATGCGTCCTCACGATGAACACTAAGTCATATAAATCAATAGCGACAGATGAATTGCTACAATCATTCCAATCAAAGCAGATATAACAATAATATGGATGATGGAAAAAGAGTAAATTCCTTTAAACCGGTCGGCAAACGCTAACCACCACAATAAAAAAGGTCAACGAAATCTCACATTAACGTCTTTAATGCAGAAAATCTTGGAACGCCTATTTGATTGGTACAGAAAAAGCACTGTGAACGTAAGGAGGGCATTGCCCAGACGTACCAGAGGCTTAGTGTCTTGGGAACTACACGAAGTACTGAACAGAATAGATGGAAATTTGGCTAAGGAAGATTGTATCCTGGTGGTTTTCATCAATATCGAAGGAGCGTTAAACAATGTCAAAACAAAAAGTATTGTAGAAGATATAGAACAGATTCATAGCTAATCAAATGTATGACGGAATTGCTGGTGGAAACAAAGGTTGTCTCGGAAGGAAACGGCTGCTTCGGAGCACGGCTATTTTCGAAGAAACAGGCCTGCTTTCTTCAGAAAACATAACGGGAAAGATGTTGATATCTGAAGACAACTGGAACCGCGTGTCTCATTTCGTTCGGATAGTGCTTGTTATACAAGAGGGCATCAAGGATTGCCTGGTAGTGTACAGGGAAGGGGGTTCACACCAATAGCAAATCTCTTCCTTCGTATCATGCCTGTTGAGAGAGGGATTTTTGCTTAATCTGAATGAGCCTCTATACGAGACCAATGATGTCTAGTCTGCAGTAATGTGACAATCATTTCCAGGCTGTGTTCGCGGTGGTACAGCGGAGGTATTCAGTCGGTGATACGATTACCAATGAGATTCCGACACTTAGGGTGCAAAGAGCCTTCACCTGCGAACTCGAAGAATATCATATGTCATACCAAAATATTGATCAGGTAAAAGGTGCTGGAAATTATAGCGTCATCACTTACAATCGAAAACACTCCGAAAACTCTCCAGATCTTTCAATTTTCCATAGGCTGCGATATTTTGTCATACCACTCGACATATGCATACTTAGAGAGGAATAATTTTTAAGCAATCAAAGAAATAAAAAAAACATTTAAAAAGAATGACAACGTCGGGTAGACATGGAGGTAATGAAAAATGCCCAAAGAATGAGGAAAGTGTAGGTAAACTTGTAAATTTAGCAGCAAAGCAGATGGTGCATACCAACTGAGCTGGTGGAATTTATGGACAAACACAGCTTGCGTTCTGCCTGCTGTTTCACTGAAAAAACAAAGCTTTTAGTTTCTTCATTGTTTCTGTCGGGAAGCGGGAAACGGGCCAAATCTGTTGCTAGATTCCTCCCTAATCATATCAAAGGCTTATGAATCAAGATCGAATAGTCTACAAAAAGTTCGTCGTGAGTTTAGGAACCCTGAAGGCCTCATGACCTTATTTCTGTCTTCCTTAGGAGTTGTTTGGTCCTCGTTTTGTTGGAATGCGTTACACACTTCCTGCAGTTATTTCTGGCATTCCAGGCTAAGAATCTTCTTCCATTGTGTGTACAATATATTTAAAAAAATAATTAAACGATAAGCTAAAATTGGATCGTATTAAAATTATTCGCATTTATATAATTGATGTCCTTTCATATTCGCAAAGCAAATTCTGTTTAAAATCATAAACAAATTTACTTGATGCACCTCCAGATTCAGACAGATCTAGACGGCAATTTGAATCTGAATCCTAAGTTTGAAGTTTACTGAAAGGTCGCTTATTAGGCTTCAAAAGCTGTCGCACTATATGTAGAAGGAATCACAATAACGCAAAGTAATTGCTTATTACCCGAAATCTAATATTAAAGCTAGATATTGGCATACGAATCTTAAATCTTCAGTTATGGCGCGTCAGTGATTAGGTGTTTGTTTAAGAAAAAAATATTTCTGCAACTCCAACCCTTCGTTCTGCTTGCAATCATCGTTTACTTTTTCAATTGTTGATTTGCCTCGTCCGGGATGCAGTTTAATCAAGGTCATTTGGAGGGTTTCAAATCCCAGTTTATGCCAGTTAGCCGTCTTATAGTTCGAATCATGCGGCATGTAACTTCTTGATTTTCAAAGGACATCCAACTACATATTCTTTGCCATAACACATCAGTTCACACTGTTTTTAGATTTATCAAAATGCCTTTTCGTTTCTTTGGATTTTCAAAGGGAAAGTGTGACTTCACTTAATCCTTAACTGCCACTTGCCGAGTTTGAAGGTAGGAAGAAGAACGCTTCCTTGTAGATTGTCCGAGTCTGGATAACGAACGCCTACCTGGGCTGAGGTGTAAGAATTTAACAACACAGTGACACTTTGCGACCACATTGCTAAGGAGTTTCCTCGGTTTTTGTAGCACGGTAGATTGAACCACATGGATGCAATAGTATCATGTTATATTGCAAGCAGTAGGCCTCAATCTTAAAAAAGTAATGAACCTGAAGTGCATAGCATTTAAATCAAAGCACAAAATTTCATGCGCTTTAAAGTATTTATTTGCTTGCGAACGTAATTAGAATAACATTGTTTTTATTATATGTTAGATTATTCGCTTATTTGTGCAAATTTCCATTGATTGCGCGCTGTTTGAATGAAACTTCAGTTCATTGGTAGAAATCGGGATTATTTATTTGCAAAGTAATAAAACCATACGAAAAAAGCATTATTAAAAGTTTTCATATGTTTCCATATACTAATAAAGTCGTGTATAAATGATATCAAATCAATTCATAAATTCAATTTCAAGAAAAATGATGTTTTTATTATTTGAAAGTTGAAATAAAAATGTTAGTCAAGATTTTTTTCCATTTGCTTCACCCATTTTCCGATTGATTCAAAATTTGTTTATTAAATTTTTCTTTATTTACTAAACATAAAATTTCAGCACAGTTTTTGTATGTGTGAGAGAATGTGTGTTTTCTAATTGACACTTAACAAGGAAGCAACCTTATCCCAAAATATTTATTAAAAAAACGTTTTATTTGAACAACATTAAAAAAATCAAAACGAAGCGTTTAGCATCGGGGAGCAAAATAAAATAATTCATTCAAAATGTGTAGATTTTGTACAAAAATATTTTATGATCAAATGCTTCTCTAAATTGGTTTTAATCAACAGTTGCATATGTGTTAAAATTATGTTGTCGTTCGTTAAAGTAACATCTCAATGTTACGTTTGTTCCTAAATTTTTTACTCTTGGTTTTCAGAATTGTCTGATTTATTAAAACATCTACTGACAAGCGCATATCTCACGAAATGGTTTTAACAGTCAGGAAATTCATTCATTCGTCTCCATGATCAAGTTTAATGTCGATTCTTAGTATGATTTTCATTAAGAGTTTAACTGAATACACATGTGTCGCTCTCAACACATAATACGAGTGGTTTCCTTAATTTATTTCCGTTTCCAAATGGTGTGTGTCTTATCTACGCGGAACGGCGGAACCACTTAATGTTGAATAGTGTTGTGGTCTCCGCTAACTATTCATGCTGAATGTGTTCCACTTGAGGATGTGCGGTCCATTTGAGTGTGCACAATAGCTTACAACTGCGTCAGCTGTTAAATGACATTTTGATTGTTTACGTCGGAGGCGTTTTTCTTATTCAAGCGCAAATTATTCATCGCAATTTCAATGTTGATTTTTGTGTAAATATAAAATAGTTGATTCAAGAATAAAAATGCTATTAAGTGAAGTGTTGAAATCTTAAGCAGTGAAATGAAAAATTTACTCGTTAAATAATACATGTTAATTGGGCTAATAATTCAATTAGCATTTAGTGTTGCATGTCGGAAGTGTAATCAAATTAAATGATGCTTCAGGTGTTAAAATCCTGTTATGCGAATGCTCTGTGTTAAATTCCCGTGAAATAACCACAACTTGTAATTCGTTCGTATTGTTTTTGTGCGAAAGGAAAAAGTCGTGGACAAAAGTTGGGTGTCTTGCAAGAGTGAAACTGGCAGTGATATGCTGGTTGAATGTGTTTGAGTTCTTATCTTGTGAACGAGTGAAATCGCGGGTTGAATCATATTGTGAATAAAATATTTTTGTTAGCTTTAATGTCATTGGCATCATAGGGCGCAAAAGGTAAGTGATAAAGTTATCTTCCAATTTCGATGATCAAGGGAAGTACCTTGAAATTGTCAACCTAAAGCAAATGAAAATATTAGACGTTGCAAAGACGCAATTAGCTATTCGGATTGAAGTCGATTAAAAATGCGAATAAAAAGGAAAACAACATTTTTTATGCTCGTGTGCTGGACGCTAAAATAAAATGAATGCTTTTATAAAGATTATCCATAATTTCGGTATTTTACTCCAAGCTTATGCGAATATTGTTCATTCTATAGTTTATTTCTTTCTTCCATTTACTTTTCTTTGATGGTTTCTTTTTTTAATTGTGTTCATTGGAAATAGCCGAAATAGGCTGGGAACTATTTGCTAATTAACTACCCAGTTACAATCGACTGAAAACTATTCAAAACAAATTAATGATAATTATTTATATCAATAAATAAATTTATGACCACCACTGTATTAAATACATAAATCTACCGTATCGATTAATTAGTGTTGTAATCATTTTGCAACTATCATCATCGTCATTCGAATTATTAAAAATTTTAAGTTTTTAATTATTAAACTTTAATAGAACTTTAATTTAATTTGGTTTAATTAATCGAGTTGCTTAAGAAAGTCGAAAAAACTAAAAATTACGGTTTATTCATGTTATATTTATAGAAGTTCACTTATATAAGCATAAAAACAATAATGTCATCATATGTGGCAATTTAGCGTAGAGTTCATCTATGAACGGAAAGATTTCATGCACTCAGGGCATACTGGTTCCTTACACCTTTCACACATTTCGAGCGAGTTCGTCTCGTACAATTTTTGTCATGATATCATGGGGAGTTTTTATGTTCAAATTTTAAAGGATAGTGTCCTATATTTAAATTGTGGAATAACTTTCATCCTACTTTTGGACTTTTTAGATGGTGCAGAAATTGTTCAAGGTCCACCTCGAATTTTGTTACGTTCACCTATCTGTATTAGTGCATTCGCTAGTGAGGCTTTGAACTCTAGAAGAGACTTATTTTTTTCTTTATGATAGTTGAAAAGAATCTATAAATTTGTTATTGATATATAATAGATTGGAATGCAATCCTGTGATAAAACTTTTTGCTCTTCTAAGAGGAGGGATATTGTGCCGCCATGCGGTCAGATATATCTACACCACCCGTGAATTTGTTGTATTCGGTTACGGCAAAAGTTATGGTTATTGTTTTTAATTTTTTAATTTTACGATCCCACCTAAACATAATCTTAAGGTTCTACGGCTGCATATTTTGAAATCGTATGGGCGACATTATTATCATTCCATCTTAGAATTGATATGTTATCAGAAGATGTTATGATAGAAACTGAACCTCTTTCATGCTTTTGTAGAATCTTTTCAAAAATGAGTTTTGTTGGAGCCTAACCAGGTATTCCGTTGTTTCTGATAGTTCCCACGATGTATATACCCCTTGTCTGCAGGTGTTTTATGATACGCTAGAAAGGCTATCCAAAAATAATTTAAAGTTTTTCATCCTAAACCTGGACTTAGTCCTAATACGCTGTCACCGATTGCTCCGACTGCCGTCCTTATATTTTTAGATTTTTAATAAATTTCAAGCTTAGAAACATATCCGTTTTGAGACGCTGTGACCCAACATTCAATACCCCATTCTTAGGTTTCGATTTATTATATTGCGCTCCCCTGTATCTTCTCTTGAATGATATAGTCATTTCGTCAACTGCTTGAAATTCGGTTAGCGTGGCGACATTTTCAAAAGTCTGTGACAACATATCTAATAATGGACATATTTTCATAAAAATATCATCACGTTCACTTGGGATGGTATGATTGCTTTGAAGTGCAAAAATCCCTTTATTTCTTCGAATCATTTTAAAGACATTGTGTCAGCAATTATACTTAGTCGAAGACCAACATCAAAAAATCAGTATTATCTATAATTCGGATGTGCGTCATAATAATATCTATTCCATAGAATTGTTTCAGTTCAGAAATATTTACATGAAACGAATGTTTCCCGCAATCGACGACATATATGTTCACGCATTAGATGTTCAAATATTTCCTCGGTAAATATATATTTGAAATATTCGTATGGAGTTTCCCTGGTAATTTGAATTTCAAAGGGGCTCACGAAAGGTGGTGGCGCTCCAGAAAATTCGTTATCCTTTTCAACGTACCAAATCGGGGACCGTTGATATTGTTTAATATCCAGTAGGTGTTCCTCGCCACTAGTATCACTTTCTAAAATCCGTCTACGTTGTCTGGAGCTACAGAAAAAAATACTTCCATCAAAGTCGGAATAGTCTTTCTCATTCATAAAAGATCAATTTGGGTCCTGGGGTTCAATCGTCATATCTTCTTCTAATTCTTCAACATCTGAGCTAACATTATTTTGTCTTTCTGCAATTATCTGCTCCCTATTGTATCCTCTTTTGACCTTCACTGTAAACCGGGTATTAAATTGAATACATTGAACAAGCATTTATTGTTTATAATAGACTTTCACAAACTTATACACGATTCTGAAAGAAATGTTACTCGAAACGATTTTGCAACTAGTAGTTTGCATACTCTTTGAACTGATAACTACGTAGGCTGCTGTATATATTTCTGGCCTAGGCAACACTAAGTGTTGCCAGGTGCAATCTGACATTTCTATTGGAAAGTTTGACATATTTTAGCATAAACGTACTCAGAACGTTTCGACGTACGACTATCATTTGTGTTGTTTACAGTGACTTGAAAAAATCAATTTGGCAACAAAATGGAATTAACTCGTGAACATTTTCGTGCGATCATTTTTCACAACTTTCGACGTGGATTATCACGACAAGAGTGCATCGATGAACTTAAATCTTTGTATGGCTATAAAGCACCATCCTATAGCACTGTGAAAAACTGGTACAACGAATTCAATTGTGGCCGACGCTCGCTCAAAGACGAATTTCGTGAAGGACGTCCAAAAACAGCTGTTGTGCCAGAAAACATCGATGCCGTGCGTGAAATGATAATGCAAGATCGTCATGTGACATACCGTGAGATAGAGGCATCCTTAGGCATTTCTCTCACCAGTATACATTCGATATTGCATGAACACCTGGCCGTAAAAAAGGTTTGTTCTCGTTGGATCCCGCACAATTTGACAATCGCTCAAAAAATGGCTCGTGTGGATTGGTGTAAGGAAATGCTGAAAAAATACAATCGCGGTGCTTCAAAAGACGTTTATAAGATTGTCACAGATGACGAATCATGGATATATGCGTATGAGCCCGAAACAAAGCAGCAATCAACCGTGTGGGTCTTCCAAAACGAGGCCAATCCAACAAAAGTTGCTCGCGCACGAAGCACTGCAAAGCAAATGATCGCTCGTTTCTTCAGCCGAATGGGTCATGTCGCCACTGTTCCGCTTGAGCAACGTAGGACGGTCAATTCTGAGTGGTACATGACCATTTGTTTGCCTGAAGTCTTCGGAGAAATTCGTAAAACGAACAAGAGAAGACGAATCATCCTTCATTATGACAATGCGAGCTCTCACACATCTAATCAAATACGTGATTATTTGAGCACTCAAAACATCGAATTGATGGGTCATCCGCCGTATAGCCCTGATTTGGCCGCCAACGACTTCTTTTTATTCCCACACATCAAGAAAAAAATACGTGGTCAACGATTTTCGTCGCCAGAAGATGCTGTTGAAGCGTTCAAAACCCATGTTTTGGAGGTGTCTCAATCGGAGCGGAAAAAGTGCTTCGAAAATTGGTTTGAGCGCATGCAAAAGTGTATCGATCTTCATGGAGAATACTTTGAAAAACAATAAAACCATTTTAGATAATAAATATTCGCATTTTGATTATTAGACCAGAAATATATATAGCAGCCCTCGTATACGCATTTTTGTGTGTTTATAATTGTAAAAATAAAATGTAACTAATAATACAAATAAAGATTTCTAAACTACTAGAATCATAAATTACTTACCTAGTATTTTATTTGACAAATAATAATGATAATTTTTGGATAAATGCGCTTTTTACGCACAAGAAGTTATCGTTATAATGTTTTCACACCATCATAAATATTGAACAAATTTGTGCGGTTATATTGAACAAATTTGTTTTTTTGTTAGTTAAGAGATTCTGTAATGAAATATTCTTCAATAAAATTTTGCCTAATTTCTTTTAAAATAATTCAAATAGCACAAAAGCTAAACGTAAACATATCTGCCGATGTCCCTGAAAAGGTTAGTACAGAATATAATATAAACTCAACTACAATGCCTGCCCCAAAAAGTATTTTTCCGTACCGCTCAACTCTCTCTTCAACTTGTGGTTTTTTGCCGCAATGCTGCGTTTAATTGCTTCCTTGATTATTTCCTCCTATGTTCCCTTACAATTTGAGTTACTAGCATAGAGCAAATTGTTTTCCTATCTACATTGATTATCACGTGTGCGTAACATTAGAGAGTCCTTGACTAGGAGTTTGTCGGAATCAATCAATCAATCCCAAAATCATCGACATCGTTCAAAAAGTGTAAAAAGTCAAGACCCTTGCGTTGACAAAGATGAAACTTCCTAGGTAAATTAACTTTGAGTTTAAAGCCTAAGACCTCAAATTTTTCAATTTTTTGGTTCTTCTCGATGGATGAGGTAAAATACTAAAGGTTTCGAAATTCCAAAAAAACTTAACAAAAATTTATGAAAAATTTATCCGTTGCGCTTACAACGATGCAAACTTCACAAATCTTAATCTTGGTTATATTTTGTAGCTGAAAATAAATGGCACCTGATATTTTCTTTCGAATATCGAGAATCCGACTTCTCAATAAACCTCTTAATAACCTCATTTTTTCATCTAATCATAATTGTAAAAACTACACATTCAATGACAGAAAAATTGTTAAAAAATACGTGTATCGTCAATAATTTACATGGAATTTTTCCGCGAATTTCTGATTATCTCCAAACATCATTTAGATAACGTCTTCCAAATAGTCATGCAAAAATACAAATTTTCAAATTTAGTGGTGGTTTTTGCGTCAAAACCATGGTTTTGTATATTTGTATTGCTCATAATTTGAAACACGTTATAAGTTTGCATGCGTAAGGTGAAATGGAATTGAACTGATATCTAGTGATTTTCCTGTTGGTACCGGAAGTTGTATGCTTAGTAAATGTTAGGATGGAGAATGGATAAAAGTACACTGGTATGTGAGATTCATCGAAGGTCGTAAACGTAATTGTTGATCTACATTCGCTAATAGCATCGAGTTGATTTAATTTGCTTTTTTCTATGAGATCCAACTTCATACACAAATCCTTTTCGATAAATTGGTTTTGTAGGAGAATCAATTTGAAACAGGCAAATTTCTCCTATTGGAAGGTGCCACTAACATCAGCGAATTGTTTGACGACGCCATGATAGTTAATGTTTCTTTTGATTGTAGCCATGGTCGGAATGGCTTCAACCGAGTATCTAGTATTGGCCATTAAATTTGTTGCACCATCCGTTTCTTCGTTTAACAATTATGCCAATGGTCGACAATTCGATCGAAATGTTTCTGTTAATACGCTCAAACTATCGGTTGAATTACTTCTACAACCAAGCCTTCCATTATGTTCTGAACCTAGGTTGAAAAGTGTTTTTTTTCGCGCTTGAAGGTTACGATAAAGTTGATGCATGATGACTTTTGTCGTGATATATTGACAACAGTGTCATTCTAGAAGTGAAAAGCTCTCTGTTGATAGCGCAACACTACGCGGTGACTATTTTATCAGTTGGGGATGGGTCGTTGGGTACAACGTACTTGCCAGATTAGTTTTCATGCTGCTCCCATAATTGATCCCCAGTCGCGATCCTGGCACAAACAAACGTGCATATGTCGTGCAAAAGTCGTCCGTCGACCGACCTTGAATTGTTCGATTTTTCATATTAACAGGCTCCCTGTCAATGTATATGGTATGAACACCTCAAATCAACGAATCGGAAAGCTATAAGCAGATTGCAATTATTCCAAATTGTGAGTTTCGGCCGTAGAAGGCTTCCACGATTGTTAAAGTGAATATCGGAAATCGGTACAAATAAAATAAGAATAGCGTATGATGCTGGAAACCTAATTGGAACCTAATTGAAATTTTCTTGTGCTATTACCGAGGCTTAAACCTTACCACAAAGACACAATGTGAAAGATGTTGACCGTCGATATTTCCAGGCACTATATATGAGATGTGTTTAAAAAATAAGGTGACTTTGTATTGTTAGGAAAAAATATTTATTTATTCGTCAATATTTATGTTGTCCCCTTCAAAGTAATCCCCTCAGATACAATACACTTGTGCCAACGCTTTTTCCAATCCTCGAAGCACTTCTCATAAGCACTTTTCGCTAAGCACTTTTCGCTAAGCACTTTTCGCTAAGCACTTTTCACTGAGCTCTTCCAGCGATGCAGTCCTTATCCTCCAATCGTTGTAAATCTCTGACCTTTCATAGGTCTCTTCAGTTTTGGGAACAAGAAAAAGTCACATGGGGCCGGTGAATATGGTGACGGAAGCATAATTGTGGTGTTGTTTGACCAAAATATCTCTTACAAGCCAGGATGAGTGTGCAGAGGCATTATCGTGATGCAAAAGCCATGAATTGTTTTTCCACTATTCGGGACGTTTTCTTCGTATTGTTTCCGCAAGTGGCGCAACCCTTTATTGACTCTTGATTGACTCCTAAAGCACTACGCCACGATAATCGAAGAAAACAGTAAGCAAAACTTTAAAATTTGATCGAACTTGGCGTGCTTTTCCGGTTTTGGCCCATATACCCATGATTTGTCACCAGTTATGATGCAGAGCAAATCAGGATCATTATTGACACCTGTCAACAGCTCATGAGCGATGCTCATGTGACCATTTATTGGTCAAAATTAAGCAGATTCGGAACAACCTTCGCTGCCACACGTCTCATGCTCAAAACTTACCAAAAGAAATTCATGCCGCGAGCCAATTGATATGCCAACATCTTCAACGACTTCTCTGACTTTCCAAACTTCTCTGATAGTTTCCAAAACAATTTTCTTCGCTACTTGAACGTTTTCATCTGTTGTTAACGGGCTTTGGCGTCCACAGCGAGGTTCTCCATAAGCACTGTCAACATCTCAAGCGTTTTGGAGCACTTAATTTCATTTTTTACACAAAATTTTATACAAATTCTTTGATTCATTTTTTTTCGATAGCAAAAAATCGCCGAACATGCAAAACACTTCTAAGCGTTTTGCCTCTCACAAACAAACTACACATATTATATAGCTTAAATTGTAAAAATATGTTTGTGACGAGTGTACCAACATAAAAAAAATAAAAAAAAGTCCATAGTCGAATGTATGTTGCCCGTGAAATTTAAAAAGTCACCTTACTTTTTGAACACACAACGTAGATAGAATGAAACACCTCATAGATAGAATCAAACGGGATAGCATTTTATCTTTTACTTTACATGTCTTTCCATCTGTAAGTTATAGAAAAAAGAATATTTTCATAAAATAAATCTTTAGTTGTCACTAGGAAAATATGGAAATTTCACAGGACTGCACAAAGTACTTGTTATGTTAACTGTTAAAATATACTTAAGTTACTTTTAACTCTGATTCATCAATCAATAAAATGATTAGTAAAAGCACACTTTTACTTAATAGCTAAAAATAAAATTTAAAATTTAATAAAATTTTGCTATTTTATCCTAGTTTGCTGATGCACCTAAATTTGATGAAAGTATTATCGTTTAAATAGTGATTTTTTCTGAATCATTAGAATCGTGGTTAATATTAAATGCATTCTGGCAGAATTTGAAGTAAAAGTCTGTTGGAGACAAGAAAAATAATTTTTAATTTATGGCCGCAGAGCAAATTCTACCATGTGGTAGATAAAATACTAACAAGAGAAAAATAATCGGAATTTTTTGTGAAAAACTGAAAATTTTTGACGTATTCTGGCAGATCCTCGAAGTTGGATACTGCACAAGAAGGAAAAAGCTTACGGAAATGAGAACAATTCAAAATGAAATGTAGAAAATATTGTTCTGTGTTCTAGATAAGTTAGTAGGTCCTATGGGCACTGAATGCAAGTGAAACATATGGGTGAGCATCAAAGAAGAAGAGACTCATGCCGGGCAGTAACAAATGAAGTCAGTAGAAATATGCAAATAACTATAAAAAAAAAATGAAAATTAATTCTGGAGAAGTGTATACTTTATTGATGTTTGCAAATTTCAAATTTTTGGAGCTAATACGATAATTTTGGAGCACATGAAATATTCGGTTGAGCAACTAGGTTCGTGTTTCGGTCATGGTGTGGGTGTGTACTGTGACGGCATGAGATGGAACTCCATGTGTTAATTGATAGAAGTAAGGAAAAACGCAGTTTTTCATAGTTTTCAAAGAAAATTCGGCTGCCAATGTTACAAACCCCAAACATACGTCTCGCTTGGTGAGAGAATGGGCTTTGTACTGAATACTTGAAGCAACTTGTTAACGCTTTTTGTCTACAAATCTCAATCACATCGTGCATGTGTGAAATATTTAGGATCAGCAAGTTCGGCAGAGGTCAGATTCAAAAATAAAGATGCGAAGAACGACTTGCGTGAAGAATGGGAAGCTGTACCGTCAAAAGTTACGATGAATCTTGCAGACACTTTTCCGAGACGTCTGCAAGCTGGAAATAAATGCAAACGAAAAAGAAAACGAGGCACAAGGGAATTGTTTGCTCTAGGCAACGTTGTTACATTAACTATTTTATAAAAGTGTGTCGCTAGTTTTGATTCATATAGTGTGAACTTTGATTCATAGGCTATTAATGAGTTTCAAATGATTGATTTTAAATAATGATTGAATGACTTTAAGCGATAAATTCGTGCAAATATGCAAAATTTACATAAAGGTAGTGTGTAAACTTCCATGCCATATTCAAATGCCATAATTTTTATTAGTGATGAATAAAGCTTTGAGTTGCGTCATTAACTGTTTTTTATAAAAATATTAGTCCTACAAAGCTCTGCGTCACGCCAATTTAAAGGATATTTATTAATCCCATTTAATTGAATCTAGCTGTTAGTGCGCAATAAAATTAAAAACTAAAGACAAAAAGAATAACTTAAAATCACTTACTCACGGTTTATTGCATCATTCGATATCTAATCGGAAGCATGTATGCTAGGCATGCGTTCTCGAATCATTTAAAGAATTGATCCCATTTCTCGAAAGTTTATTGAAATCTAATCACACATATCTCAACGCTTGCAGCTTCGTCATTGGTTGCTATCAACCATCATCGTCACCGTCGATTAATATTGCTCTTCATCATGACTTGCATCTAACGAATTAATAAGAATTAAAAGGAGAAGTCAATCTTCTTCCGTGAGTGTTCATTAATGGTCTCTGCCAAACAGAACGGAAATTATGGCAGGATGACGTCATTAGCGGTGCATATAATTTTCTGATTACATTCTGCACGTGATTGCGCGATAATTTCATGGAGCGCGGTTAAACTCACTTTGCAAGAGCGCGGATTCTCACATCGTGTGGGCATTAACTGTTTCCATATTCGCTAGGTCAGCGCATGAGTATGTAGACTGCAACTAGCTGTTATAACGAAGCCGATCCCTTCTTGCGATATGCTTGCGTCGTCAAGGAAAGCCACTTGGACCTACAAGACACGTGAGCTATTTCAAGAAATCTGAAATGCAAGATTGCAGTGTGTGAACTTTAGCTACAGATGGCGAAAAAAATGAATGAAATTGAAAAGCGTCCTAGTAGGGTCCGCATTTCTATCCATCAGATAGTCTGATACTTTGTTCGGCTGATCTGTCTGTCTGTCTCGTGGTCCTATTGAACCGCGGCTGTAATGTAATGTATGTCTGCGAGTTAGCTGGTTCAATGCATGATGTCTTGTAAATGTTAACTCGTTGCTGATAGGTAATAACTGGCTGGCTCGCTTGAGGCGGTGTGTGAAGCGAACGCAGACAGCGAGCGATAATATGAGCTTTAGCAAAATATTGCGAACAGTCAGTCTAAAGTTAGCCTTCAATCAGTATAAAGCTGTTTGAATCGTCTCACAATCAAACAGTCGATAGGTTACTAAATTTCAGTGCAGTTATAAATTTATCGATTATTGTTACAGCTAGGTCTGCATTTAATAATAAAATCAGTAATTTTAATCTTAAGAGAATTTCAAAAATTCATTTCGGCTAACGATAGTCTCAAGATACGTTGAACCTACTGGAAAGCGAGAAGCTTAGTTTCAATGTGATAAAATATTTAAGCCAGTTTTAACTTTGTGTTTCATCGATGATTTTAATGGACGTACGTGCAGATTGAATTATCTTGAGGCTTTGCGCATTTTCGCCATTGCACCTACATGTTAAAAAGTGCAACATATGTGATACACTCATAAGTGCTCGTGCTCGTTCTGAAGAAAGTCCTACCTGATACTCGGACAACTTCAGCAATGAAAAACAGTCATCAGAAATAAACAAGTATAATTTAAAAAAAAAACTGAAATGGCAACGTAATTCAAATTGACTACAACCTACAAAAGTTTGTTTTGGATTAACGTTTTTATCTGAGTTTTTGCCGTTGAATCGTGCCAATTATTAGTAAATACCTAGTGCCTGTATCTATACCTAACGCGTCGACACTGCCTTCGGTATTGAAACAAGTTTAAGGTTGACGGATATGAATTTCACTTTTTTCTAAAGATACTGCGAATGCTAAGCAAATCCCGAATTTCGCAGTGTGGTACTCAGATGAAATATTAAAAGCGTTTATTCATTCATTTTAATTTTCGTTGGTGCATTTGCTTGTAGGATTTGTGGTAAGTTTTCGTGGAACTAAATTTGAATATTAGACCCTACTCAAAAGCGTCAAGTGTGAAACCTGTCCTTATACAATTTTAAACATGGTAATTATTTGTTAAATAAAAAGTTAAAATAATGATGCTCGACATCTTTGATGCATCAAATTCATTTTCTATCTTCTTTCTACATGTAATCATTTGGCGACGATTGTAAAAATTACCACTAAATTACTGAAATTCGATTGGTGAAGGGAATTGAAGCATGTTAAGATTGTGATCCAATAAAACGCGGCATAGAGCTCGGAATTTATACATCTAAATTCATTTATACGAAACCAGTTGAAGGTGAATATCTGGAAGTTATTTTTAAACGCAATATGAATGTGATGTTTTGATTCTCTAATAAATATATGAAGTAGAACTGGCCTTGCACGTTAACTTGTAGGAAAGCTTGACATACTGCACTTAACATCAAAAAAATTAATGAGAAATATTTTCATTTAATATATGCTTACCTGGTCGTTGATATGTCATTCAATTCAATAAAAATTCATTGTGGGGAAAAACCAGAGGGAATCCCAAAACATATCTACATTATGATAAAATAACGTGTGTTGTAAAAAATGAACGTAACGTTTGGGAACGATGAGAAATTATTTGCACGTATTAACTAAACTAGCAACAAAATATTCTAAAAAGTATTTGACCTTCACTTGAAATTGAGAATATTTAATATTGTGCTATGCAACAAAATAAATAATACTTTTTTGCATCACATCTTTTTCTGTAAATTCCAGTTTTATAGCTAGAATTGTGCATAAAAACAAAATTAAAATATTCTGAAAAATAGTGGAATGGGGGTTCAACAACCGACACAAAAACTCCTTGTACAACCAACGCAATTGTTTAATTTGAATAATTAATTTTTGAAACGTTTGTTGATATATACCTATAAAATAGAACAGGTAATATTTCGTACCTTTCTCTATAAGTTTAGAATTAAAGTTGCTATTGTCGCCTTATATTGTTGTATATAACTGTAATGGTTAAACAAACGCAATTGCCAATGTAAATGTTCGATATTTCTTTCGATTTCAAATTGCCACGGCAGTGTCTTAACATAAATTACCTTTTCCAATAGACAATTGAAGAAATTTAGTGTCATATATGCTAAAAGCCCGAAAATTGTCCTTCTATTTAAATGAATCTTATGAAGCCTTTTTAATTATTCCCCTCGTATCGAGTTTGCTGTCCTTCAATGTTTCAGCTCTTAGCATCGCTCTACTCTCGATTTTTCGCAATATTCGAAATATATTGGATGTCTTGTTATAATAGGAAAACATAAGCCAAAGTTGATTTTTTCAAAAAAATCCTTAATAATACTCATATTCCTATTGCAAGCTAATCAATCCAAACTTCCAAAGTATTTGCTGAATATTTTTTTAATGTCAGTTTGCCCTTTAGCGCCTTTTAAGAGAGTTTCCAACAGGAAGCCTTGCAAAAACAAAGCAGAGTGGCCTCCATAGTGGCCTGGTATCCAAACTATGATGTGTGATACTACGCTAGCCATTTGAGGTGATTCTGAGCTGGACTCTCATTGGAACTCATCTGCTTGAATATGTTAACGCTGGAGATATTGGCCCAATATATCTAGAATTCTCACGCAATTTCTGTTCTTTTCTATGAGTTATTTGGTCCTCATTTGGTTAGAGTTTGGCTAAAAGCTCAGCTTATGTTGCGGTCATTCAGTTATTCCAAACCGATTCTGTTTCTTTCCAGAGGACTTATGTTGCGGTCATTCTTCCAGAGGAAATTCGTCTTGGTTATTGCTAGTCACACTTTGATAAATTATGTCAATACTTGTATGATTGTCAAAATCTTCAAAAATTGGATTGTTTTTTTTGTTGTGGAAGCAATGGTAATTGGTCTGTTTCTGAAGTGCGTTTCAATACAACGCAAACATCAGCGGGGTCATTATTTTGAGGGTCAATATGGTGCATGCTAAATGCCGAGCAAGAATATTTAAAAGACATAAAAAGCATTGGTAATTGTATCAGTAAAATTTTTCTCATTGTTTCCATTAACATAAGTAACACTTTCAAAATCTTTGAATCTTTGAGTTAAAACTCCATACGTTTTATATTTCGCTTTTCGCCAGACGCTTTCCTGTTGCCTAGATTACAGGCAGATTGTATACGTTTCCAAAAAACCTCTTATATGATACATATTTGGTTTGTTTTTCAAAGCTGGTGTGCTCACGTATAATGGTGATGCTTTAAGGACTATTTTTCAGAACTTCGGTGTAATAGCTTTACAATTTCCTATACATTCACTTTTAAAAGAAGAGGCGAGAAAAATACACCTCCAATCAAAATTTCCTTTATACGAATAAGATTATAAATTAATTAATACTGGGTAGCATGGGTCCGCCGGGCCTTGCTTCGTGGATCTCGAGGACACGTTTCGGCTGCATACAGCCATTTTCAGCTCGTTCTCGGAGAACGGAGAACGAGCTGAAGATGGGTGTATACAGCCGAAACGCGTCCTCGAGACCCACGAAGTAAGGCCCAGCGGACCCAAGCTACCCAGAGTTAATTTTGGCCTGCGGCCACATCAAAACGAACTTCAATTAATTAATACTTAATATTGTCAATTTTATTTTGAAATTGAAATGTTCAAATCGTTCCGAAAAGTACCTTTAAATATTCGGAATTAATCAGGAATGGCTGAGTACATAATGAATACATACACGTGCACTTCCATCAGTAAATAATTTTGTGATTGAATTAAAGTTCATTATGGTAATCAAAACAATTTTCACGAGTCACTAAAATTGAAGCCTAATTAGAAATTTCAAATTTGCGTTTCAACTACTATAAGCAAATAAATTGTATGTTTCATTGTACGATATTCGAAATAATAAAATAAAATATTTTAAATTTACTGCTCAATGGCTGTCGAAGCAATTAAAACTATTTAACTTTCGTCTTAAAAATTATCTCAAAAATTGTCTTAACTTTATAAGACAATTAATTAAACAATATTAAAATATTAATATTTACACTTATGCAAAGTTGCTACAGTGTACTAACAAGTGCTAATTTTTTCGGAGAGCATCACCAGGAAAGAAAAACGAATATCCCATGTAGCAAATAGATTGAATGAATAATGCAAAATTTAGAGCGTTAAAATCAAAGCGTAACAACTTCTTCAGAGGGGCATCGCAAAACAAGTGATACGAAAATCTCAAGTAGCTAACAAAGCGAGCTTTGCAAGAAAGAGAGCTTTTAAATTATACGCTGTCGTTGAGCAAAGAGGTCGTGATGTATTACTTGCTAGGCTAGCCTTGAATGCATGTGAGAATAATATTTGCGGTGTAATAGTATGTTTGAGTTATTGTGTATGGATAGAAATTCTTAGAGAACGTTAATGGACATCTCACTAAACCCTCTACTTTATACCCTGTGTTGTTATGTTTTGATTTATGAATATTGAAATGTCTTGATAGTAGCGCAGAAATTTCAGTTTTTCATTATTATTATTTCATTTCATTATTAGTTTTGTTTGACTTCAATTAGATAAGCCCACATTTCTTACCAGATCTCTGCGTTTGTGTAGTTTTTAAAGAGGATTCGCCTCACAAACAATCAAAGAAAGCCCCCAATTCGATGTATGTCTAGTATTTTGTTAAATGTGGAAAAGAAATTCGTAATAACTACTCGATGTAATGCGAATCAAACAGCCTAGATGAAAATGCTCCGGGCTTACCACCTCTTCCACGTAAGCGCGACAAATGTCCATGGTTTCATATTGACCTCGAATTTCACCATTGTTCATAGGATCGTCGGTTCTATGATTATGACTATTTTCTATATATGAGGCCTTCATTCTCATCTGAGGTGTAAATTTGCGCTGTCTCTTACACTAATCTTTTTGATAGGTTGACATCGAAAAAATAATTTTATGCACTACTGGTTAGATTGTATCAAATCCTCCCTGCTTGACGAGGAAATTTCCTTCGTAAATATGTAGGTTTGCAATAAGTTAGCAACTGGCCAGGTGCCCTGATCAAGTGATATCGTTCTTAGGACGTGTCAACTGAGAGGCATCAAGTCGAGGATTATCTCAATTTCAGCTCTCGGCGTATTGCTCAAGACGCCAATGATCTCCACTAAATATACTTTTCTGATTTCTTCAATGCTTTTATAGAGGCTGCCTTCTATAGTTTAGACCACCATACTACAGTCTCGTCTGTAGTTATTCCCCATCGTACCATACATTTAATAGTTTAAGCTGAGCTTTAGTCCCTATATTCTACTCATCAGCCTTTTCACTGTAATAGAAAATGAAGTGTAAGAACAGTACTACTCCTTTGATTTTTTTTTCCATCGAAGCATCAAAAAGTTTCATGATCCGCCTGATCATGATATTTTACGTAAGTACCTTCGAATATACTTTTACTGTATTTATATCTAGGTTTCAATTAAACAATACTTTGTTGATGAGTAAATAATTTAGGATCTTTAGTAAAAAATTTCAACTGTTAAGATCATTTGACTGAAACGCACATTTCGTTCTTGGTGCTGACTTCATGTGGAAGTGAATTATGTGTAACCAAGCAGTTCATGTCCAAATTTATGCTAGAGATCACATTTGATTAATAATCAATCGATTTTCTTACGGCAAATTAATTTTTTGACACATAAGTGAGCATACATTATTTTGCTGTATTTTTTATCAATCACCATTGGAAATATGTCTCTCTTACGATGAATTTAAATTTATATTTAGATAACCTAAAATTTAAATAAATAAATAAATTTTGCGATGCAAACAGGCAAAATCTACTGAAAATATTTTTAACCAAAGGCATACGAACATTTCCCCATTCTACAGTAATTTCCGCGATCAACAATAAAAACTTTTGAAATGCAAATGTTTATCGTATGAAAACAGTCTAAAGATATCAAATTTAAATTTAACTTTCACAATAATTCACACACCAAATATTGCAAGCTTGTGTTAGATTGAAAGACAAATTTCGCCCACATCCGTTTTTTTTTCTCGCTAAATCAAATTTCCATATTAAATTTATAATCAAAATAAAAAAAAATTAAATTATGTTATTGAAGCAAACGTTGACAGTGATTTAAATGATTGTTGCAGTTTCAATTGCAAAATTTATTCACTCGTTGTGCATTTAGAATCAAAATGTTTCTTGACGATCAATTTGGTTGTTGTTATTGTTGTTTGCTAATTGAATTTCTAAACATTTATTTACGAATCGACTTTCGGTTATGTTATTTGCTTTATAAATATTTCTATTAATTTTATTTTGCAAAGCTAATGGTACTTAATCCGCAACTTGCGCTGTGATATTTCAAGTATTTATTAGCTTTAAGGTAATAACTCTATTTACAGGTCGATATAATGGTATTAAAAGTAAATATTTGTGACCAAAGCGTAGCTCAAGTGTTCAATTTTAGATAAAATGATTATTGATTAGCTGAGCAACCTGTGTCGGTGTGAACATTAACGAAGTCAATTTAACAACTTGCGCTTGGTTTGTTATTTTCTAATGTGCATGTAATGCAGTCTTCTACATTTTCAAGTAATTACATCTTATATTTGTTGTTGACGATGAATGCGAACGTTCTAGTTCGAAAACGAAATGCTTACATTGGTGCGTGACTAAAAAAGTTCGTAATAATAAAAAGTAAATGACTCGTAAACTTGTGTTTGCCAGTATTCCTTTTTGATCTATTGAATTTTTCAACTTAAACATGATTAGGAGCATATTCGATGAAATAACACGTAATTTGTAACTAACAAAATCCCTTTAAATTCGGACACATTTTTCCTTCATTTTTCAAGATGTCAACTTTAACAAACGAAGGTTATGTAAAAATAAAAAATGTGTTTTCAAAATGACCCTTTCCGAAATTTTCCTTGAGATTAGTCGGTCGCCGATTGGTGTAGAAATTGAAAGTTTAATGTTCACAAACTATTATTTGGCTTCACTCCAGATTTTAAAGTTTTGAATGATGTGTAGCAAAAGGAAAACAAAATTACATTGATTTTCATAATGCATTGAGAAGCATAAATATAGATTTTTATAATAAAGCATAGAAATATAGCTTTTGGCCGATGTTTGTCTTGCTTGTTGCAGGCACGCAGCCAATAGTGTTAAACGTTAGTAATATAAAATACGTTAGTGCAATGTACGAACGTACATATTTAAGGAATTATTAATATTATTAATATACATGTATATATTTACATTTTTAAATAATTAGATTGTCAGTCAAAGTACCTCTGGGGTATAGCTGGTTGTAAAATGAATTGATAAATGCCTGCAAAACAATTACATTCACCCCGTTCTTTTAAAAAATCGTTAAATATTTTAGCAACAAGCTTAACTTATTTCGTTGCCTATTACCGATACTCGAATATTTCTCATAACAAGAAAAAGGTTAGCTAGGAGTAAGATGATTGATTCAAAGGTAGTTCCTATCACCAATAAGAATATCATAACTTAATTCATTTAAATTCGCAAAGACTATCGAAAAAAATTTCCCTAATGTTTGAAGATAGCATTGTCAGTCTTTGAGTAAACTTTATTCCTCCATGAAAGATGACAACAGCGGAGTGGTCGACGTCAACGGCTAAAGAGCTTCCGACTGTGGTTCGGATGGTTGCATCCTTAAGTTTTTCTGAAACTTAATTTACCAATCGCCACTCCTCCGTAACGACTTATTCTGACTCGATGATAAACCTCACGACGCAGTAATGCAAGCCCTACATATCAAAAGACGTATACTGCAGCTCACATGATATTTGCCTACGCACAGCCGAAATGCATCCTCGCTTAGCAAGCAGGATGACCGGCGGATATCAAGTAATTCTTATTTACATCCAAAAATAAAGGTTTGCCTTTATCTTTCCTTGGAAGTACAAAGTTAACACTAGTAGTAAGATGAGTGATGAAACAGGTCAAACTAGCATGAATACTGTCGCAATATGACATGTGTATAGGGGCTTATTGTTGAACAAAAAGACACTTCCGTCGTCAATTTACATTTTAATTGTGTTTTCAAGCTCCGTCCAATCTGTTTAGTGAAGAACCGTGGTATTGCCCACCTATAAAAACTCAAGATTACTGAAGGTTTGTGAATAGAATACCTTCTGAATCTCTGAAAATAGTCGCAGTAATGTTTCAATTTTCCCGATTCCTAGAACCATTAGTTCTGACTTTAAAACTAAACACTTTTTGTGTTATTGGCACAAACTTAGGCACTGAAATTTAAAGAATTGATTCGTTTCTCTACGCCCTCCTCCTGAGCGCTGTCAATCTGGTTTGGAAATTGTTCCCTCTCCTCAACGTCCTTTTTCTCATGGGGCATATTGTTAGAAAACACCAATAAGAGGAAATGTTCCCTTTTGCATGCTTGTGATACCTTAAACGTTTCCAAGGTCTGATTAGTTGAGTCCAGTTTACTCGAAAAACGTAATTTATCTAAATTCAAAACTAAACAGCTTCATTATTGATTTTCAGGGGAGTTAATAATAAACGTTTACAAAATGTGTACCTAAAAACGGGTCTCCCTTGCAAGTGCTATTTGGTATTTGTTAATAGTTGAGATAATTCTGTCCAAGAATTTTTAAACGAGTAATATGCTTTTTTTCCCGCCATTTTTCATTGAGTTGAAAGCGTTAAACGTCGCATTTAATATGCATATCAACAGTTTTATACTTCCGCTGGAAAATTTTAAAGTTCCAATAGTTATGGGTTTGTTTCGTAATAGTGCTTGAAGCTGAATGAATCCATCATACTTTGTGAAATTCAATTACCATTATTCAATTATGCCATGTTGACAATACCTTTATGCGTATATAAACTTTTAAGTCTTTGAAGCAAAACATTTTTCAATAGTAAACAATATATTATCAAAAAAAATCTCACGAACAAAATGTTGTTTATATGAAGAAGTGCTGAAAAGAAAAATATTACAATTTCCAGAAGTATTTTAGTAGGCTTTAAAAGATTTGAATTACATATTTGCATTTGTACGCTGTTATGATAATATTTATTGTAGCAAGTAAAAAAACTGAAAATATGAGAAATGCTTCAGTGAAATATTTTTTAATGTCGCATGCAAAGTACGCCATAAAAGCTGCAAATTTATGGACGCATTGTGATCGCTTTCAAAATATTCAAAAACAAACTATATGAATAAAAACTTCAAACCAAAGTCTTACATAATATATTATTTATATTGTTGTAACTATTAGTAATTAAATATTATTTTTTATTGGAAAAGATGCATTTAGTAATATAATCTAGATAATCTTTATCTAGATTATGTTATATTTTAGTGATCTTCGAGTATAATTATAGCAATAATAATATATATTCACTGATTCCAAAAGCTAACGACTCTTCTCAGAGCATCCTTCGTATGAAGCTCATATGCGCAAGATAGTAGCAAAACGCCTGACAATTGTAACATATCAGGCCATGAAAGAACACGAGATAACGATCGAGTTGAAGTCTATGATAAAAAATTAAGCGTTAATCTTGACGTGGATTTAGTTGGACATCCTAAATGAATGAAAATTTGAAGTTTGTCAAAAATTTAATAAAAAAACGCTGAATGCAGGATATAAAAAAATATATTTAGACGATAGGAGACGAAATATAAATGGCACGAAAGGGCTAAGGAATATAAACAATCAATAATAATTGTCATTATCGTCTAGGTTTTCGCAACAAGGTTTTTGATTTCAGTATAGTTACGTGCTTTCACTCTCATCCAAGTTGAGTTGGAGAGATGTTTCAACAAATAATTGGCTTAAATGCTGTGAACTATAGTCGTATAGTTGAATTAGCTATCAACGAAATAAGTTAGATCCTCAAATAGAGACATACCTCAAAAAGGATTAATATTGCCGCTACTTTAAGTACTTTTAAACAGAGGTTAAAGGTTGAGTCATATACTGACGAGTATCAATCTTAATCTCGTGTATTTACCCTTCCGTTATCAGAAAAATTGCAGAATACACTCAGAAAAAAGTAAGCACGTGGTGGCTGTATCATTTACCCATGGAAAATTATGCTCTTCACAAGGACCCGGCTTAAGAACTACGACCCTAAAATCTCTACCGATGAACATAAGTTTTTCAGACATTTTAGGTCGCTCCGAATTATTTCGCCTTCCCAGGTATGCCTTTTGCCGTACGAATATGGTGGCGATTTGAATAGCTTGGACTAAACTAAACTGTCTGACAATCATATATAGAAAAAACATTGCTATTTGTTTGGGATAGGCTTTTACCTTAACTGTCGCTGCCTCTAATATAATAGGCAAATATCGGTGCGGGTTGCTCCTATCAAACGGTTTGAAAAGAGTGTCCATCTCCAAGAAGAGAATTGGAAAGTTATCTTTCCTGATTGGAGTATTTGAGGCTTCAGAGGTATTAACCATGGCTACCAGTCGATCAAGGTCTAATATCAAGACGGTATCAGCTGTTAATTGGGGCTCCCGAGCTAGGCAAACTACTGTTGAGTTTCAACTAATTAAACCTTGTGATGTGTTTTTTTTGTTCTTTAAGTGATTCTTGAAATTTTATTATGGTTGATATAGCCCTTGACCTGTATTAACAATTTTGATGCAACCATCCAGTGCTAGGCCATCAGTTTTCTACCTTTTAAGAAGCCTAAACAGTTTTTGGACAGTTCCACAAATAATTCTCACAATTCGACAAGCTATTACACAACTGTTGAAAATAAAATAATTAATACATTAAGTTGGAAGATAAAATTATGGATGATGTTAAAACTGATGTACTTGCTAAGTTTGAGTTCACATAGTACATTAAAAGTTAGGTACGAGTAGAGAAGTATATGATATATAGTTATTTAGACTAATTTCAACCCAAAAAAAATTATATAATTTCCATTTATCATAAATAATAGATCTATCATTTTCATATGCATGACCTAGAAATGTGACGCATGTACGTCGAAATCCGTCAAAGCATCAATGATTACATTATTAAACGTTATCAAAAGGTTTATCATCATTACTACGTTTGCCTTATTTTATCAGGTAGATACGACGCATGTGTAGATACTCGTACCTATGAACATTTCGGAAAATCCGCTATTCATATCTTTTTAATCTTATTTGTTGGCTGGTTGCACTTTCCAGAATACTGATTGAATCAATGCTAACGAATTGTTATTTAGCAATGAAAGCGTGCAGCCTTTAGATTTGTGTAGTTAATTCTTTTATTTACGTATGAACTGTAGCTTTAGTTATTATGATGATAATTAATATGATAAGATTTATCTATCATATTGAATTGTACTATAAAACCTTCTAATAAATTGCGACAATAAGTGAACGAATAATATGATGACCATAAATAATGTGTCCTTTCCTTGTTAGTTTCGTTTGATTAAAACGAACTAAGTGGAAGCAAAAAAAAAATTAGTGATCTCCTATTCGGCGGTGTTAACTGCACCTTATATGTTAAAAAGGATGAAGTTACTTCTTCATTATAGAACGAATAATCCTTAGTTTAGTTGTATATTAATTCATTGATAATTACAAATATCGGTACCGATGTGATGTTTGGTTTTGGAAACATATTTTTCAAAGGAGAAGTAGATATTACCCAGCATGACAAAGTATATATTACTCAAATATCGATAGTACCATCTTCTTATCGAAAGCATGCAAGTCTTACCTATTGTAAAACAAGATGGCAGTGGCCCTAAAAGGCAAGTCACATCACAATTGTAGCGACTGACTTTGAAGTTTTAGTTTCTCTTTCGTAGAAACGAAATTTCTTTCGAAAAAGCAAGTTCTTTCGAAAATGAAAGTTATATAGTTATAATCATAAAAAGTAAACTCATCGTATCGAAATAAGTTGCTCCTTCACATTATTTTTGAGGATGGCAACGCAATCAAAAGTTTGAGCTTGAAGGATGTATTCTCCCTCGTTGCTTCTATTAATCCAATCACCATGGCATACAATGAATGCTCCTTTACAAGAAATAAAAAATAGGATGCAAAAGACGATCTATTTACAATCGCCGATTGATTGGGGAGTTTTTACAGAAAGAAAATCTTTTAGAAGGGCGAGGCAAGTTTAAATTCTTGGCTTTAAGGAATTGAAACCCCAAGCAGATGGTTACTGCTGATATAGCATTCAATTGTTTCAATACCTGTACAACATGGGCTTTACAACATAGAATAGCTCTTCCGAACCTCCGAAAGAACTTTTAAGCTGGAATACAAGTTGCAAGAGCAGGCTAAAATCGAGCATTCTTTTAAGATAAACTAAATAATGAGCAGAAAATAAGTACGTGCGTATTCTCTTATCAAATTGGGTATTTTATTATGAAATGCTTTACTCATTTTGAATTTTTGCGGATTATATTGTAAATTGTATCAATGCGCCGAATTTGCCAAAGTTTTCTGTATATTTGGATTATTTCCCATAAAAAGTCAAAATCAGAGAAGAAAACAGAATACTCCTTTACTATCTGTTGAACACAAACCTCATTCAAAATTTGTTTTCTCAACCTAATTCAAAAATTTCTCCGTTTGGTTGTAATATAGTCTTTACAAAAATCAAATGTCAATAAGGTGTTGCATTGATTTCGATCAAATCATTTACCGGGCATCGTGTACACAATATTCTGCATTATATATACTATTTGTAAGTGTAAACTAAATATAAATTAAAATTTATTTTCTTTTCGAAACTAAAGATATTTTCTAGCTAACCCACGTGAATGTCATGTTTATTATTCAATGCGATAATTTGTGCTGGTTTAAATGATATGTAAACAGTTTTCATCGAAAACGTTTTTCAAAAAGCGGCATTTTCATTAAAAAGAATGTTTTCATGATGGAAAATATAAAAATAGTTCATCTACGAATCAAAATCTGTTGCAAATTAATCATTTGAGTCGCAGACAAAAGAAGCAACACTAAACGTTTTGGTAAAAAAGCAAGAAAGAAAATGAAGTTGAGATGAGATTTGTCTTGGAAAGCACTCGAAGAGAATATTTCTACGACTTTTGCTTTTTGAGAATGAGGTTTGTTGTGATTTCTCTCAAGTGTCAAACTCTCATGTTTTTAGATTTCGAAAATATAAACCCTACGAAGAATAAAAACCATAAAACCGCTTTTACCATGAATGCAATTTTCTGACTTGAATTGAAAAGCAAGCAGTTATGATGCGTATATCACAAAACAATTTGTTCTATGACACAAAACTTTTCTAGAATAAAATTTTGCATTTTCGTTTCATGATGTGCAAAATTTTATAGGTTTATGCGTTTCGTATCAAATTAAGAGCATCTAATTGCTGCGCACATTGGTTATAGTAGATAGACACAAGTTACGCACGTGACATCAATATCAAATCACTCTAAAAAGATTAGAAAAAAACATTAATTTCATTCTTGAATCCACTAAGTCTCGTCTAAACTGAATGACTAAGCTGTATGAATCTACAAGTTTCCATACCAGACAAATTTTAAAACCGAAATATTAATTCCTGATAATCTCAGCAAACGCCAAATAATTTATCAAAGCCATAAACAAAGAAGTAACGACAGAGGGAAAAAAACTTTGTCAGATAACGAAAAGACAAAGAAATGTCTATAAACAGAATCCAATTTACTTATTTTAAGCAAATTTTTCAATATCTACTAATAAAAATTCTGCGCGCAAACAAAATGATCCATACATTATCTGCTTGTATAATTTTTCACTCCAAGCTATCTCCAAATTCAATCTAAATCTTTCACTTCAGCAACGTAAACTTTTCCATCTTACTTCCCCATACGTTGTAAAAAAATTTGAGCTGATAACGTTCTCGTAGTATCGTCGTGTTAAAACTTAGTTAAATATTTCGATCGTTTGTTTTTTTTTTTCTTTTGATTGAAATCCGCCGCGTTGTGCAACTTTCTTCAGCAATCCCGTACTAAAATTATCTTTTCGCATTGATTAACTATCATTTTATCGCGGTATTTGTTGAAGTAATTAAAAATTTGTTAATTTTCGGGAAAAATCACGACAATGGTGTGGCTAACCTCATCCAAGGTAGTGGAATAATCACTCTGCTGGTGGTTATCATCGTGTAATTTTTGTTTGTTTCAGTGAATAATTGCTGACGTGATTTCAATGAACAAACACATGTGTTGAAAGTGAGTCGGCTTGGATACAATATTAAGTAGCGTGAGTGAATACTTTGTGATTAATTTTCATTTTAAATTGCATTCTAATTACCCTAGAGCTTACTATCGTAGTTTCAAAATTTAACCTTACATAAAAAAAACCATTGAAAATTTAGTGAATGGTTTCATTTTGAAAATTGTCAAAATGAATATCCTCAGAACCAATTTCAAGGAAGAAAAATTTGGTTAGATGTGACGAAAACGGCCTCTATTACCGGAAGGTAGGACCATCAGCATTTTTAAAGAAATATGTATATGCCGATGATGCCTTCGTATTACGCCCCCTTCAGACATAGAGTCTTTCTGTGGTCAATGGATAGGGCTAAGGAACTTGCAGATTTAACTTGCAACTAGTATGAAGTCTTTGACCTGAAACTTTCTTCATCGGAAAAGATAATTTTCGAAAAAAATGGCATGATGTTCCCTTTCCTCGAGAACTTAATGTACAAACTCGTGATGCAATCGGTGGTAGAGTGGCTTAAGTGATGTTGTGTGGCCCAATTAGAGATTCAAACGCGGTATACACCTTGTTGTCAGTAACAATAGCGCCAACTCTTGGGGATGGAACAAACGGACAAATTTTCATTTTTTTCAACGCCTGCTCCGACAGTGGATACATTTCCTTTACAACAAACACCATACCGTATGTGTGTTTATTTCTGTAGAGAGTTTACTGTTCAATTTTCCAATTACAAGGCGAACTGCAAGCTCAGATGAAATGCAATGGAGAACATATTTTGATCTTTTAAATGGCCAGAGATCATTTCGAGTCTTGAGAAAATAATTAGACAATTTCTCAACGTTGTTCCAAGATGGAGCTACTAATAATAACAAATGCCCAATCTAACTAATTGACAAATTGACATCAATTGTCAAATTTTCATCTACAACAAGTTCTACTATTACCAGAGTACTGTAAAAGTCTTCGATTGCAAATATCTAGAAAGACAATTCTTTCTAGTGGCTTGAAGAGTATATGTCTTCAGATGTTTCGTTACATATTGTGTCTCTCAATACATAAACCCGTCATTCTTAGGAGGATGTTACATCAAAGATTTAAGTTGTTTCAGTTTGATCCTGTTTAACTTGATATTTTTAAAATTGTCCTATTGACTGGACTATAAATTTCATTGATTTCGGTTGCTCTTTAACTCAATAAAATGTTTTATTTATTTTTGATAAGACCTCTTCTGATAAAAATGAAGTTTACAATAATTTGCTGCTTGCCAAAAAAAACCTATATTATAAAAGCTCGCAACCTTTTACTACTCAAAGAAAAATTTTCACTTATTGTTTGCGTCTTTTAAATTGACCATATGTCATTCACTGTTAAAACTTTTTCGTTAAATAACCAAACCAAATTCAAAATGAATGAATTCAGCCTGTTCATTTTGTAAATTGCACTTAAAAGTGATTGCCTGCTATGGTGTTGTTGCGGACACTCAAAAGAAATAATTTTAAATTGTTAAACGAAAGTTACAATTCAACAGTGACGACATTGAAGATGGCTTCAAGAATTCTTGGGTTGATGATACGCCAGATTTGTTTGATACTGTGTACGAATATCCTTGTTTGTATAATGCAAGTATTCTCCCTCATATGGACTTATGATTTTTTTTGTCAATTTTGTTTGTTTCATTTTAATTGGTTCGCAGAAATGAAATAATTGATGTTGGTTGGTTTGTTGCGTGGTTGAATGATGATAAACATTTGCATGAGTGGTCATTAAAATGACTAAGAAACGCCGACAATTGAGTGGATTTGCTACATGCAGTAACTCAGGAGGAGGCTTGTTGTCTTCTCGTTGCTAGCATATTTTTTGCAAGACTTTTCTATCGTTTGCTAAAATACTTTGGAGACGATGCTGCCGATGATGGTGAAGAGTAAAATAAATTCAAATTCTGCGTACACATTTAATTGAGTTTAATTTATAGCTTGAAACTCATGTTAGTATGTCGTTTGTTAAGTATGTAGATCAGATTTTTTATAGACGTTCTCGATAAGAAAATGAATATAGAAAAATTAAATAGTTGACTTGCAACTATGAGTGTAATAACGTGGTTAATTTTTGCATGTTCAAGTAATTAAGAAGGATGATTTGCAAAATGGCATTGAAAAATGGCAACAATCTCTTAATTTGTTGCGTATTTAAAAAGTTGCAAAATAATAGTTCGAGCAAAGAAGAATTAGTTCAAAAGGCAAAAACGTGAAGGATTGCTAAGTCGTTTCAAAACGAAAACGAAGCACGCAAATTTTAAGAAATTTATTTACATTGCTACCCACTGTAATTTTTTGCCCTCTCATTTGTATTAATGAAGAGCTTAAAATTTGAAATACTTAATTAAGGGCAATATTAGCATATCTGACGAATATTTGCTTGAAATGCAAATTCTTTTTTGCGTAGAAGCACTATTACCTAATTTGTTGACTTTCATTTAACAATAAGTGGAACCGCAATCGTATGATAGACTACCATTCACTAAAATACGATTCAATGTATCGTGCGCCGGATAAACCTACTACCAAAGAATAACACGATGTCAGTGAAAAAATGATAAGATTGAAATGAATAATTCAAATTTACCCCCCCTTATTTCTTATGCATCGTTTCATATTACTATAGACAATTATTGGTTGTAACAAGAAGGCCACATGCTACTTAACGTGCTCTGTCCATAATTTAAGGTATCTGAACTGATTGGAAGTAAACTCAATGATATGTTTGTTGCGATGCTCGAATTAAACTCAATACATTGCCCCAAATTCAATGAGTGCATCGCGTTCAGTTCGAAAATAAGGAATCAATTTCCAAATATTTGTGAAATGAGTAGTTTCGCTTGATTTTTGGTGTATATTCAATGCATTTATTCGAGACAAATTATATGCTTTATTTTGCTGATACATAAAACCATCCGTTGTCGTTTATTAACAAAAGCTCAGGCATGGTATGCATAAAAAACTGAAACGACGCCATTTTTCAAATTTCAAAAAGGTTAAATAGAATCTGAAAAATGAAGTCGGAAAATCGCAATCGTTTTCGAGTGTAGAACGAATCAACTATAAAGTAACGATTACCCAAGTATACGCATCATGGTATTACCATTAGTTCCTTTTGGTATCACAAGTCCATAGAATTGATTGTGAATGCATTTCGAATCCATAAGTGAAACTAATCTACAGTTCAAGCCTGAAAAATGTGTGAAGTCGGTATATGTATCATCTGCGGTTATTTCTTTCATCATCTGTATATTAACATATATCAACGTGTATCAATTTTAGATGATGCCTTTGGTCATGCTCAAGGAAATACCACCAGTTTCAATGATCCATTTATGAAATCATTATTCTTATACGGGAAGAAGACCATTCTATAAGTCTTTCTGCAATTAGATTGGTCTTTTAATAGACAACATAATTCGCCTTCTGGATGTTGCAATTCCCCGCAACTACCATCGAGTGCTACTGGGAATATTTAATTCAATCACTTTTAAGAGAGTAATGTGCTTGCTGTATGCGCTATTCCTTTGACTAGATCTAGCGACCATAATTTTAAGTAGAAAAATACCAGAAATAAGGAAATTTTTAAGCCAAATCTAGCCACGTTAACGTTAAAATAAGCCCCGTTTTTTGTTCCCTGGTTTACTAATATTACATGCTTACACGCATGTACATGATCAGCAATCTTCACAATTCTTTTGCATTTGCTAAATGCTGTTTGATATTCTTGTATGTATGATTTCCACTGTTATGTTAAAATTTTCAAGCCTATATTTAATTATGACGACTAAAGCCCTCCAAGAAATGACGTAGATTCAAATTATCATTGGCGTTCAACTTCTTTTAAATATTGTTCTATTGTATTGTATTGTTTAAATACTGTTCCAGTAAGAGATCGGTAGTAAAGACCAGTAAGAGATTGTTTCATTGATTTGGAAAATAAGTTTCGTTGAAAATACTGTGTTGAATTCACAGATCGGTTGAAGCAAAAATAATAAATTGCTTACTTAAAATTGATTAAAATAAAACGCTAGTAAAATAATATATAAAAGCAAAAAAACAAAACAAAAACCGCGTTTTCCCCAAAATGGAATTTTGGGAAATGGAAACAATTTAAACAACACATATGTGAAATGTATGCGTAGGGTATACATTTAAATTATATATTTTTCAATTGAAAAATCCTTGAAACAATTTGAATTGAATAATATTACAAAAACTTGGGTGTAGTGTGACTTTAAAAATCCTTTACCTTTATAACCATTCAACAGATTTTTTTAAAGATTTTTTAATGCAAAGAACAAGAAAAACGATGTAATCAGCATATAAAGGTCATAGATGTTTTAAAAACGTTAATTCTCGAATGTTTCGAAAAGACAGAATTTCGCACTGGATATGGTCGTAAACGGTTAAACAATTGTATTTTTCTGCATATGACAAATCACAAAAAGGTAGCATTCAAAAATCATACATCGTTAGAATCCATTTATCTAAACAAAACTAGGTCATGATTATGGAGATAAAAACACTTTGTTCCTCTTGTTTTTTAAGAAATATCTTGGTTGGCTATGAGTGCTCTCAAGGACACAAAGCCATCGGACTAGTTACTAATTTTTGACCCCGCCACACGGAAAGCCTAGCCAGGAATTCCTTCTCACATTACTTTGGGCTAGATCCCTCAGCCTTGCCTAGCCGGGCGTTTAGATTAGAGAAATTACTCTTTCAACAGGGATTGATGAGAGGGACGAAGATAACTTACAAAGCATCCCTCCTCTCCTTTGGGCCACCAAGCGCACACTGGATCTTGTCAAGAAGCCAAGGTGGTTTTAATCATCTCGGTGCACTGGATTGTCAGCTATGCAATCTGGATTGATCAGAGCGATGACACTGCTTTCTCATGTAGTAAACTTCTGATCAGCATTCAAATTGTTCTCTGGAGTTAATATTATATATATCTTGAATTACGCCCGCTTGACGGTGCGTCAGGTGATTCATGCCGCTGCATCTTCCGGGGTCATCTGTGGCATGAGTAGAAACTGTAGCAGCCATTATCTGTGATCCTCACGCAAAACACCTAATTGTAACACTGAAAATACACGTGCGCGTTGAAGCGAGGTTCATGACGTCTGCTAAACCATAGTTCTTCAGAAAACAAAGCTCTTCACATCTTTACCTGCGTTTGAAGCTTTTGGTACAAACCCTTGCAAAATGCGTCAAGCAAAACTCCGGAACTATAAATGACCACAGATTCCACCGTACTCATAGCTAGGTGCCTTTTCACAGGAATCGGTGCTTCATCGTGGGCCATGCAAGCGCAACTGAAAACAGTCACTCCTGCAGTTGTCAGCAGTTGTCTTGATCAGATCTAGTTTGGTTGCATTTCCTCGACAGTGCTGAAGCTAATGCTACTATGTCATCCGACCAGGCCATGAAGCGCGACTTCCACTAGATGCGTCCTCTAAAGCATGTCACACGAGACATTCCAGAGGCCTGAGCTAAGAATGGAACCTACTGCCACCTCCTGTGAGTAATTATAAAACTGCAAACATAAATATAGCACTCTGAGGGAAGAAATGCAATCCCCAATGTATAAAGTGTTTGCTTATAAATAATTTAATTTGTAACTGCAGCAGAGAGATCAAACTTATTCGTCTGAATACTGCCCCGAATATTTTCTAGCTTTGTCATTTAATTTTCTGAACTCCAATTAATTTCACTTTTGCTACGTTTACTGTGCACAAATTCTTTGCGAAGTTCCTTCCTTCCCAGTATAATTGGCAACCAGCCTAAACAACTATCAACACGAAAAATTCTTATGCAATGTAAAACCAAAATGAGTATCATTGCGTTACACTGCATATGCTGTCGTATGTGTTTTCTTATATTTATATTATTACACATGGCCTGCGTTGTTGTCTGTCTGATGGCGTGGTCAGTTTTCAGCATAAATTTAGATTTATTACAAAAATAGATTAGTACAACGCGTATCTACGATCTACTTAGACATGTATGTTTAAGTTCAGAACAGCCCTCAGTGTTTATCTATTGCAAATCTGAAGACACGGCATTGAGAAAACTTAAAAAATAGATTCCGAGTCCCTTTTGAGTTTCTTGGTCTCATATTTGCACAATTGAGCTTTGCACAGATGATAACCAAGTGAAATTAGAATCCACCACAACCAATATCTTCGAATAACGACCGTTTTCAATATTATATCAAATAAAATGCAATGAAAGTTAACAATGAATGAATGCTAATCAATGGCAATTTGAACGATTCTGATATGTGGAGTATTCTTCGTGAAGCGAGTTCATTACTCTATCTTTAAGTTAGCAAATAAATACATGCATTTAAGTCTATGTCAAGCAAATACCGTCCCTAATTTACACCCGGCCAGAGTTGTATTTAAAAATAAATAATTTAGTTTTTCCTCTGTGCCGCCGAATTGTTAACAAAATATTCATGTACAGACAAAATTGTCGATGCGTCGAAATACTTTGTATATAAGTTGAACAGGACAGTGTATTGCATCATTATGCGATGAAATGAGGTTCGTTTATACTTTGTAATTGGTTCAAGTTCATGAATAAACATTACTTGGACATTTCTTCGGCTACTTTTGCTTCAAATTGTCTACAGCGTGAGAGCACAATCCATTAATCAGTTTGAACAAAAGTTGATACGACATTTAGGCTAGTTGGCTAATTGTAAGCTTCATATTTCAAAAGTGTTATGGGCACATTAGTGAAAAAGAGGTGGAAACAAAGTGATATGCGAGAAAGAAAACTTGATCACAGTCCCTACGACCTGCAATTATAATGCATAAGCTGATGTATAAGCGGAGGAAAATTTTCACGTATTCAGAAAAGTACCTTCTGATGAATAGTTCAATTTATGGTGTATGTTTCGACTCATCGTTGCTAGCGATAAATATCGGACACGAGACCTTTTGAAATAAAGTATCCCTAAAAATAACAATGATGTTATAGCACGCGGTCTTTTCGCAAAACATAGGCTATCTGATATGAAAGTAGTGACATCGTTCGCTTCAGTGATAAGAACGATCATAATAATAATAATAAACTCCAATAACAATGTTCATTGATATATTTAATGCACTATCCTTTTGAGGACTAAAAACAAGATGCATTCAAATTTTTCGAAGAGCACACTTGTGTTTACACATCCTTTGAATCAATATTGACCACAAACTGCCATGTGCTGATGAAATACAAAGCAAATGATTATTCCTGCATGCTACATAACAAAAGCTAATAAAAGCACTCCAATCCTTGCAGACCAGAACCATTAGAAGAAACTGTTCAGTTCTATTGATATAATAAATAATTTAGTATTGAAGCTATAGACAAATATAATATCACGAGATACTGAAACTCCTTGAGGTAATGAATTTCCATACCAATAGACCAAAGAAATTGCAAAGGAATTCTGTCGTATGGTCAAAAATCCCAGCCGCAAATTTGCTATAGACTTATTCTCTATCTCATCTACCAGCTGAAATCAGAATACGCGCACTGATAGGATTTAGGCAAAAGTGCGAAATCTCACTAACAGCAATTTCACTCCAAATCAACTTCGAACGACAAACAAATAAAAAGCTTTTCGAACTATAAATAAACTAAACAAACAATTAGTATTTGTGCATTTATCGGTCCTAATAGATTACCTGCACTGTGTTACGAATTTTTATCAAACTCAAAAGTTGAACTTTTTTTACTTCTCTTGCCATTCGTATAAAAAAAACCATCATGCATCTGCACAATTGATCTTCACGTACTATTGATAAACAGTTGTTTCACACATGCGATAACATATTAACAGTCCACAGGAACAGGGTGATGCAATTTGAACAATATCTTTCGGAATGAATGGATTGGAAAAAAAAAAGAAGAAATGCATTGCTTGTAGCATTCAAAGTTAACATGTATAGTTTAAAAGAATGCGAAGATGTTACAAAAAGTGCCGACATTACATATTCGTATAGCAACGAAATATTGCATAGTCAAGTCTTCTCTCTTAAGACGTTGAACATCGATGGCGGCAAGCGCTTTGCATTATACTTTATCGTTCATTACACCTATTTGAAGGTTTTATTTAAATATATTTTATTTTGGAAGCTAATAATCAGATGTACATATGTGATTTGGTTGTAGTTTGCTTGTTTTTTCTCTCGCTAAATTAATATGATATAAACTGTGGTTCACGCATTTCTTTGTGAAATTCATTTATTTTGCGCCATTCAGAAAGTTAACACTGGATTTTTGTGAATTAAATATTTTTATGGATTGTATACGTTTCAAATTTTCAATTAACATCTTAATTGGTAGTGCCAACTGCTAAATATAGAGTTAATTTGAATCATTTTTTCACCATATGTTGATTATAAAAAGAGTCACATAGGAGGACGCATTTTCGAAGTTTCCACCGTTGCAATGCAGTGGAATTACTAATTAGCGAACAAAAAAAATCTGAAATTGTATCGATTATACTCAATCACATATTTTTGATAAAATCAAATACTAACAATCACTAATAAATGCTGAATTGACTCGAAAATAAAAGAATTACTTTTTTTGCTTTCTAATGATGCAAACGTCGTATGTATCATAGATTGTTAAGTGATCTGTAGAAAAAAAAACAGAAAAATAAACCAAATGTTGTATATTATATAGTTGTGCATTCTAGAACTATTAAACTATACTCCACTCTTTGGTTAAAATGAAACTCCCAAATAGAATGTTCATTAAAATGAGTTCCCCTGTACTTTCTACACAATGATAAGATTAAAAAGTCACCAAATTTCCTCGGTGTAACCCGGCGAGATAATAAATCATATAGCACGTATTACCTTTAATTGATGATTATATTAAATTAATGTGTAACATTTTTTATGGGCCAATACCATGTGACCTTGTCAATATTTATCGATAATCATTAATCTAGCCAGAATGCAATGGACTCTGTTACAAACTGGTTAATATGGCAATCAACTCAATTAGTCTGATAACTTTTACGCAGTGAATTTTCAAAAAAATATCTAAATATTACAAAAAATTCAAGAAATTTATGGCCCATCAAACAAATCGAATTGATTGTTATTATTTATATTTCAGATAAAATGGACCTACGACAATAAAAGCCCGATTTATTAGATTAATTTGTTTATAGCAATATAATTTGTTATGTTAGATTAGTTTTATGAAAATATAGTTTCGTCTCTCTGTCAATTGTACACACATTTTTAAGATGGATTGTAAAAACGTAGGCCTAACTATTGTATTTTGTCCTTCCCAATGCAAAGCCAGTGCATCGATTCTAAGTGCTGGTTTCATACGTCCAGAAATTTGCTCCTAACGATTACACATCTCCAATTTTAAAGACTGGTTGCGCAATTTGCATAAGCATCTTTCATTGATTTCGCTCTGTCCATCAAAATGTGTCATTTTCACAGACCTTTGGAAAAAAATTTCGCGGTTGATTTCATAAAAAAGAAAGGGAAGAAAAAAGTTCGAACATTTGACTTAAGTCTCATCCGATATTTTCGTGTTTCTCATAATTTTGCACATCAAAAGACTGTACTACTGGCAGGCATGATAGTCGAGTCTTTCCTTGTTGTTTGGGTACAAATTATTTACTCCAGAATCCTTCTCGAGAACATTAAATATTTGTAGTTTCTACTCATCGACACGAACATCTCTCTTTCTCAATGGTCTTTTTCAATTTAAGTTTTCAGTTTTAGTCATTCGGAAAGTAGTTTTCACTACTTTGGTAGCATTCGCCCATAATTAGCTTATTTATCTCTACATGACAAAGAAAAATAATTTTACACTTTTAATTAGGTTTGCTTGGGAACAAAGCTACTCCATTGTTTTCAGATTCGCATCTCAAAATTGCGCGAAGAAGAATCCTCGTTTGGTAAAGTTAGAGAAATTTATTTCTTGTCCAGAATAAATTTTACACATAAAACTACAGTAACTCTGAGATTGTGTGCTTCGCCAGTTCTTCGCCTTCCGTGAGAGTATATTTCCCACAGATGAACGGTCATGTAGTCCTCAATAGTACTTCATAATCCTCCGTTGGAATTTTGGAAATTTATTAAGGCTTTTAATCACATTGATAGTTCCTACTTCGACACTATTCTTGTTCAACGCAATAATTTTTCTCTATTTTTGAACGATAAATAGTGTAGATAAGTACAGTCATCTTTCCACTACTGTTTAAGCCCTCAAGCTGTCCTGTGGAGCTTGTTCTAAATTGTCCATTTTTTAACGGTTTTCCATCACATCCTGAATCATGCGATGCTGCTTCCTCACTTATGGAGAGCCTGAAATTTTTGGCGAAAATTTTTTCGTTAGAGCTACGGTTTACGGTCCCCGTTCTGTAATGAATTGTGTCACAATAACAATGGTCTTCCGTAGCATGTATACTGACTGTCAAAAAATATTACTACTTTTGTAAATCTACTAAAATGGATCTTTACCTTATAATGACTTATTCCATGAAAAATGTATTCCAAAGCAAACAATTGCAACTATGCAGAACAGTTAACTTTAACACAACAACACTTAACAACACTTAACTTTAGTTAACTTAACTTGCTAAGACGCACATTGATTTTTTAAGTTAGGCGCGTGGTAAGAGGATGAAATTTAAAACATCATTCAAAGCAATAATTTATTACCACAACTAATTCTTTTATATTCGAATTAAACACAAAAGCACACATCTATTCATACTATACAAGAAAATTTAAAAATTGGGAGCGCAATTTGCTAAGACATATTACTTAATTATCATAATAAAAACTTACTTATAAATAGAAATAAATAACTAAGAACCACAATATTTTGTTTTCGATCCGTTCACTTGAATTAAATAAAAAATTAGATTAGCCATTTTTGAAAGAGATTTTTCATTGTGATTATGGTGAGCTCAATCCAATCCTTTCAAAAGTTACGCTTCTAAGCGCTCTGACAGTATTGCATTGCCTTCCATTCCAATGAATTTGACGTGATACCATGCCCTAGACATTTTCAAACGGGTTTAAGTCTGAACTTAAAGCCGGTCACTACATCAAAGAAATGTTCTTAGTCGAAAACCATTTGTTTGTATTGTTTGAAACATTGACGGCAGCATTGTCCTGTTAGGAAAATATAAAATAAAATAAAAAAATTAAACGTCGTTCGTCAAAATCGTCAAGATAAAATATCAAAGCGAAATCGTACATCTCTGTATAATTTTCTGTGAAACATTTCTGTGGGGACAACACATAATTGGACTTTTCGCCGATCAGAAAAGGCTGCCAAAATCATGAGGGTTCCTATGCTCATCCTATGCTCAAAATTTCTACTCATCCTCATTAAATCATTAGCTGTCAGATCCTGTCAATTATAGCTACATCTATCTCCTACGGCCCATGATAGTTGAATTTCTTCTCGTTCGAAAATATGACATTTTGTAATTTGTTTGCCCAATTCACGTGTTCCTTCAGGAAATCAAGACGAGCCTGCTAAGTGCCACTGTCTAGTGTTTTTTCGGTTTCTTATAAGCAATATCTGGAGATGTATGTAAAACTTGTTAAACTCCCCTTTTTTAACAGGTTAGTCCAATTTAGAAACTATTTGGGATGCTCTCAGGCATTAGTTGGCTCTTAGATAATTTCAAATTACGCTTAGATTTATTACTGCATCCATACGGTAGGCTATTTTGCACAAATTTTCTGAAAACCTTCTCAGATCTTGATATCTTTAGGGCGATTTTCCTATTTGTTAAATCTATTTCCTTGCAGGTCGTGACTTATGCTTTTTTTTCAACCTTCATATACGTCTCTTTACCCATTTCAATCAAAAAATCGAGATTATAACAGGGCAATTCTCGAAAATTAACTGAAAGCTATTCACTACTTACTTTCATCAATTTCCACTTCAAAATGTAGTTTTTCCACGTTTCTTTATACTGTCGTACTGCCAATTCCGCAGTGAAATAACTAAGGACTAATGTCAACTACGAAACTAAACGGATTAACAGCACAAAAGCTGTTTATTTATAAAAGAATTATTTATATTTTTATTTATATATTTATATATTTATAAAAAAAACCGCCGCAAATACAAAATATGTCGTAGTTTTTCACATATAACCTACATTGAAACAATCCACTTTTTAGAGTGAAAATTCCATTTTAAGTTTGAAATTCAGAGTGCGTCTAAGCAAATTAACAACATAAATTTTCAAATTATATCAATACATACTCTTGCTGCCAGAGTGAATCTCTTGTATAAATTTATCAACCATTTATCAACCTGATTTCCCTTTTATAAGAAGACATCTCACGGATTTTTCGAGACAGAAACCATTGATTTTCCTCAATTGCTTGCAAGTATGAAACGATTCAAATCTCTCAATTGCAGAAAACATGATGAATAAAAATTTGACTGATTTTAGTTTAGTTTAGATTAGAATTTAGAGTAGAATACAAGTCGGACTTGCTAGAGCTTGCCTTTATTCGGGTATATTTGAGCTCAGCCACTGCACCCACCTCCATGTCATTTCTATTTAAGTTAAAAATAAAAACATAAACAAAATTGTGAATTGACAATAAAACAATAAATTTCTCAACATAATGCAATAAGCAAAGTACCTTTGAATTCAATGATCAATAAAATATTCCAAACCAAATCTGACTCTTTGCGTTATGATGCAATTATAAGGTAAAAAACAGAACTAAAAACTCGATAAAGCGTTAATTTTAAGTACAACCAACGTATAAATGGTAATGAGTAATGAAGTGAATCCAAGTAAGATTTGATTGGTGATTGCAAATGATGCAATGCGATGATTTTATTACAATAGTATAAACGGTAATTGATTATATATGTTTCATTATAAATTCGTTTTATTAATAACAAATGCTAAATATAAATTTTACAAAAGACTATATTTTCCGAATCAAAATTGAGAAAACTGGGGACCCTAAAGGTTGCTTAGTATCGCGTGTATTTTTTGTTATTATTATTGTAAATTTGTTGTCTTGTTTGAATCCCAACAGAATAAGAGCTTAGCAATATAGACAAATATTTTGGGACGGTGTAAGAGGTGTAAGAGGTGTAACTTTAAATACAAAGACCAAATTTGAAGAAACACAGATAGCAATCATCACACAACTTCTGATGTTCAGAAATTATACAGCAATTATTCCACCCTCCCACTTTAATATCTGATCATCAGAAAACATTCTTAGTTATGCTTATTTTTATCTCATTGTCTCGAAATGTATAATATATGTTAAAAAATAATTCTTAATATAGAAGAATACTTTGCTTATTACCATTCAATGACACGCTTCTTGAAAATGCATGTACCCTAGTTGAAAATATGTTAACTCATTTAATTGACATGCACGTGAAATACAAATTTATCTTTTCAACTGTAAAATACAACATATTTAAAAGCCATTTATTCTAACAAAATGAGATAAAATACGCTTGCAATGCATGCCGCATTTCTTTAGAAAACAACATATGTGTAAAGTAAAGTTAGAATCGATACGACGTACTATATGTATAATAGATCTTTGATTGTGGCAATCACCCTTATAGTTTCACATTACCAAGTGCGGTCAAGTTCAAAATGCTACATATTATGTGTGATGAGGGAAGAATTGCACAGTTTATGGTGATATTAAACGTGACCGTGATATAGATGTGTCTTAATAGAAATGTTGAGAAAAAAAAGGTTTTCTTACTATTTTATTTATATGAAATTTGATTTCAATATTCTTTAAAGTCAATCTTCGATGTTACAATGAAAATAAGCCAATAGTCTCTTGTTCCAGTTGCATTCTTCCATTACTTCTTTAGTTTGTTGATAAAATATTTTTGGTCCGAAACGCGGGGGTTCTTTTTTGTGATAATTTCTTCAGCCTTCACCTTACCGGTTGGCCATTTTATACGTACGTAGAAAATGTTACCACTGAAGACAGAGAGATTGTCATGTAGTGATTATCTTGCTATATGGGAATCTTTAGGAGATCTTAAATAAATCAATCATTAGTCGAAAATGTCATTTCATTCTCGTATCCTCTCGTGGATGCCATCCACGAATCTCAAGAACGAGTGGTCCAATTCACATGTTGTTTTAACAAAATCTTTAAAAAAAATTTTTCATGCCATTATTGGGTACAAAATCAATTCGGGCCTGCAACGTCAAATACTTCTTTCGCAAATATCAGATTCTTCTTCAACATGTAGCCTGTGTCTCACATTTTAGTTTTTTTTTCTCATAAGAGCGGCTCATTCATGCAGAGAATATATAGAATATAGTAATAAATTATATTATTTATGATTAATTTTAATTTTTTTGTATTTTTTTTCCGCTATACGAACAGCAATCACCAATAATTTTTAGGTTTTTGTAGACGGTACGTTTATCACTTATTTTTCATTTTCTTCACTAAAGAAGTGTTTGTTAATAGTTCCCTTGTAACTCAGAGAAATTTTATAAAGAATGGGACCCCCGTTTTTTACACCCATTCCACAAAAACCCCTGAATTTTAAACACTCACTATAGGACAACCTTTACACCAAACAGTTGAAGGATGAAAAAAAAACACTTAAGAATATCAAATAGCCTTAGGGGTCTTAAGTTAATAACTTATTCAATGTTAAAGCAATAATTCCATAGCAATGGCAAAATTTCAGTTGATTAAAGGAAGAAATAAGTATAAATAATATAAATAATAATAAAGAGGAAAGAATAAGAATTTAAAAATATTAAATAAAACATTTTGAGAATGTTCAGATTTATTAAATTATCTTAAAAACCAAGAAAGCCATAAACATGCATTCTCAATATATGCATGGCCTTAAATCGAAACGTGTTATGCTTTTGATATATTTAAATTTTCTATTAGAATTTATAAAATTAACAGTTTTCTATCACTTTTTTTATTGTTATTATTATTTGTTCTCTTTATTAAATCTAGTTTTTAAAGTTTGCATAAAGTGTTTCATAGACGATTGATTGCTGCGTTGAGGTTTTTTAAGCCTCGTTAGGTTAGAATAGGTTATGACGGCTTTAAAAGTGAAATGGGTACCGATACTTTTTCTAGACAAAAGGAACAACTTCTAAGAAACGTGAAATCTTTGGTACTGGCAGGTGCTTCACCATCATTGAAAAAGAAAACCCCTGTTCAAATCGCATTCTCCTACACATCGGTTGGTTTTCATAGCAGTATAGACTCTATAAAACAGCCCAACATTACATGATCCAAAGTAATGTTGCAAATTCTATTGTCAAGGTTAGGTTCGAGCCTACCAGACAACATACAATCTCCAGTCGCACGACAATGTCTTTTACAAAGTTATCATGCCAACATGACATCCAATTTAAATAGACTTGTGTTTTCCCGTGCAGATTACCCACAAATGCCATGAACATGACAATATAAATTCATATAAAGTAACTTTTTATTGGAAATAAGCACCGCTACTATATAAGCGATATCTATACACTGATATTCAAAGCAATAGTAATGTATCTAATGTAGCTGCGGTTTAAGGTTCACCAAAGATGAGCTAATATAAAATGACACGAAACCACATAACAATTCATAGCATCAACAATTCATCATAGCAGCACACTATGCGTGTTTCCTCTAATCTTGAAAATTTTTTTGAATTTATTGCACTTATAATCAGAACTTTATTTTTATTATTATAAAAGATCAATTTTCAATAACAATACCCAACTATTTTCGAATTTTATCAGGAAAAGATGAAAAAAAAATCAATCTTAAAATAAAATTGTCATAAATCGATAATAGATTCGTTTGGGACATGTGCTACGTTACTTGAATATTCGCACTTTTATGAATGAACATGCGGATGTTTATCGGTCATTAATTAATTGTTACGATAAAATAGAAATTTATTATTTAATGGCAGGATGCTATTTTTTCTTACGTTTGAGGTGAACTCAGAAGTTATCTCAATGCCTGCCGAATCCGATAGCATTCGGTAAAACTTGCTTGATTGCGTGCCATTTTGTTAAAAATAGTTTTAGAATCATTGTTTTACGGTGGGTAAAACCGAATTCGTATCACACATTAGCGGAATATCTTTTTTTCTGGATATCACAGATTTAAAGGTATCAAAAGTCTAGACGTAATAAATAAACAACCAGCGAACAGCATCAAACACTGTATTATGCGGCTCAATAATCTTTGAATAATCAGATCACCGATTTGAGATAATCTTTACTTGCGTTATCGAACAAATTTAATTTATTATATAAATTTCAGTTTAAATGCAATCAATTGTTGCAGTTTTATTTAAAAACGAAATAACGTTACACACTTGACGCTTCAATGGAGTGTTTAAATCGTAAACTTATGTTATAATAACTTTTTAATCATTAGTTTACAGAGTGTGCTGTGTTAAGTGTTATAGAAAAAGCTGTTAGTTTATCGCCGCAAGTGTTATAAGAAATAGTGCCAAAATGATTTGCTTAAGGATATTACTAATCAGCATATTTGCTTTAAGCATAGGTAAGTAAATTGGAATTCAATTACAGTCTTATTCATAATATTATTTAAATTATTAAGTTGGTTGAATAATACTGTTTTTTAGTGGGAAATTTAAGTTATTACGAACATAGTTTCTTCCACTTTTATATATTTCTAATAAGAGGGAAACAAAAGAAACGACTTGCTTTTCAATAAAAATGTTGAATGATGTGAAATGATAATTTTGAGCAGTTCATGAAAAGTTATGAAATTTTCATGGATAAAGCGAATAATGCCATTAAACGAATTGTGCAATTTTCCCGGAATATTTTTATCAACCTGAATTATTGTGTGTGACTATCTAAATGGACTTTGCTTATAGTGAGGCAAAAGGTTCAAATATTCACAATACATACGAAGTTCTGTGCACCAAGGTTGATACAGCACGTTCGTGAATTGGGTCCTAAAACGCCATGTTCCCCGTGAAGTTTAGAATGGTTGGTTCTCACAAGAACAATGTTTCGAAAAAACGCGTTTTCAAAAACGCGTGGACACTCATAAACTTCTGAAGGATCTTACAGTTTTTAAATGTGTTTCTTGAATTTTCGTTACAGCGCATCTGCCATCACAAATGGATTCTTTCCTGCAGGACGTTGTTGAAATGCTTAATACTTCCAATATAGAGTTTTGTTAGCTGTCTGACCTCATAGAAAAAATCCTTAATGAAAAACCCCCTTCAAATTGAAAATCCGAATAACTATTGTCTTGATATTTGTTTTGTTTCAACGACATTTATTTGGACGCATGCTCTATTAGCTTGACTTGTGATTTCTAGTTTGAACATTACAAGTCAATCAATAATGACGTTTGACGTGAAATTTGGATCAATTTCAAGCTGTTTTTCTAGGCAAACACGAAGTATTTTTGCTTGTCAGTAAGAAACCGAAGAGACTTTACAGCGACCCTGTCTTTTTGAACAGTGTCACCTATTTCCTTCTACCTTAATTGGAAATAGATGACACTGTTCATCGATTTGAAAAAATCTACCATCTATTTCCTTCTACGACCAACAAAATTGTTATCTGAAGTATATTTAAAAAAAAGGTAACTGGGTCTCACCCAGTTACACTGATATAGTTCATGTGGCTAAACTCCGAATAACATGACGTGAACACCCTGATATTAATGATGTTCAGTGAGTTCGTGTTGCTGATTGAAAGATCCTATTGGGAAGTGAAGATAATTCGATGTGCATAGTCCAACTGCGTAAGTCTCGCGCAGAATTCTAAACTTAGAGTCTTTCATTTGGCTACTAACGCTAATGAAGAATGGAATTAAGATTGCTTCCTATTCCTTGATCCGCATCACAGGATACATTCAGGTATGGAAGCATTCTTCGAATGTCAATTCTCAATGCCTCTTCTAGGAGGTAGATTTCATGATAGATGAGTGTTTCCGTATTGGGTCTGATGAACAGTTACCTTAGAACGTGCCAAAAATCCACATCCTTGCGTACTGTAATTCCGAAGCAATACGCAGTTCAGAAATAGTTGCTTATGTCTCTATACTAAATACCGAGTCGAGAAAGTAACATTCTAGTGATATGAGAGAGGTTTATTTTTATCTTGTCCCTGTAAGAGAGTTTATGTTGATTACTAAAGTTTTGGGGCTACTTTTGTCCGAATACAGAACTTGAATAGTTCTTCAGATTTCTCTTCCTCGGGGAAATTTTTGAAAATTAGGCAAAATTCAAGTGCCTTTTTTCAAGGCTGTAGGAAAGAGGAAGCTGAATCAATTATTTCATTGATTTATGTCGAATTTAATTTAAAACACCTGCTTTTGTGGTTTCCTGAGCTTCTCCAGGATATGTGTTTGTTTGACTGTTTTAATATTGTACAGCAGGGAATCGCTTTCCATATCCGACGATAAACGTTGGCTCTTTTTTGTAGAATGGGACTGCATCAAAAAAGATAATAAGGATTGTATTAAAGAAGAATTCCATGTTTGTCTACTGCGCTATCAGATTTAGTTTAACTCTCTTTGATTAATATTTAAATAAGTACAGACTTGCTAGGTATTTTCGAAGGATCGAAGGAGGATGGATCGAAGCTTTTGAGGAGAAATAGTTATGAGCTCTGATTACGCCTTGCCTCTAACAGTCATTTTCCTTTACTTCTAGTTCTAATGATTACATCTACGAGACATCCGACACATCCGCATTCGAAGCGATATGTCTGAAACTTTGACAACTGGAAAATTAGGCGATATCGTCTTTCCCGAGATTCCCGTAGGTTACAGAGCGATTATAAATGCACTTAAAATTGATAAGTTCACGCAGCTCTTCTTAGAATTGAGTAGTTGCTACCGTCAGCTAATCTATACAGATCCAACAACACCAAGCCCATCAAACTAAAGTTACAATTCATACAAACAGTCTACTTGATATCTTTTTTAAGCGAAATGCCTCGAAGTATATCCATCGCGTCATGAATTATCATGTGGTTTTGTCAATTACATATATATAAAATTGCTGGTTCGGGTCAGAACCTTGCCTCCGTGATCTTTGTTTCTCTTCTTTCAGCGAGGAATGAAATTTGTTCGTTGTTATTATGTCCTGACGGAGATTTCCTACCGAGAAAATAATGAAGAGCTTTAAGCAGTATTATTCAACATATACTTTCATTTTTTTCTTATAAAATATTGATTATTTTTTTTTACTTTTGTGTTGATGAAATATAGTTCCCAGTTCACAAGGTCAAACATATAAATTAGATGTGTCGTCTCAGGATTTGACAGTGTTAGTTGGTGAAAGCGAGAATTGGGTGATTGAGCGAAGGTTTGTACAAGCGTTAATTGTTGTCATGTGTTATAATGCAAAATTTTAAATATTGTCTTATAGTGGTTTATTATCGTACGGAATTAATCTGACTTTCAAAAGACAGCATCCAAGTTTAGTGGATGTCAGCCCAGAAACATTACACCTAGATCCCTATCCGGGAGACAATAGTACAAAAAGTTATAATGTTACAATATATGGCAAAAGTCCAGGTCATTTGGTTATAACGGCTGAATCGCGGCCAAATGAATCGTACATGTAAGTATTGCGAATTTTACACTCCAAGCCTTCAAGTTAAATACAATTTCTTCCTTTTAGATCTGAAAATATTTTCACTCGAGTCACTGTTGCTAACTCCATAGTCATTTATTATGTTTCGATTGTGTTTGGATGGATATACTTTGTAGCGTGGTCGGTATCATTTTACCCACAAATCTATATAAACTTTAAGCGGAAAAGTGTTGTTGGATTGAACTTCGATTTTTTGGCGTTGAATATTGTTGGATTTGTTATGTACAGTGTCTTCAATGCAGGATTATTTTGGGACCATAACATACAAGCTGAATACTTTAGTCGTTATCCACGTGGATTGAATCCAGTATTAATAAATGATATATTCTTTTCGTTTCACGCTATGTTTGCTACAGCTGTAACAATAGGACAATGTTTTGTGTATGAAGTAAGTCCTTGTTCGGCTAAAGGCTGAAGTTGATCCGGAGAATATTATTTAAAACAAAACACTATCTGTTTCTTTTACAGAGAGCTGACCAAAGAGTATCGATAACTGCCCGAAGTTTATTAGTTATATTCGGAGTTGTCGTGATAGTTTTAGCTATATTAGCTGCTGTTGATGTTGTACATTGGTTAGATTTTCTATACGGTTGCAGTTATGTTAAATTGTCAATAACTTTAATTAAATATATACCTCAGGTACGTAAGATGAGATTATCGAAATTTATCTTTTCTGACAATTTTATTTTAGGCATTAATGAACTACAGGCGTAAGAGTACAGTCGGATGGAGTATAGGAAATATTCTATTGGATTTCACAGGAGGCATGCTTAGCATGCTTCAGATGATCCTAAATGGCTACAATTATGGTTTGTTCTTATTTGAATGCATTGTGTACGACTTTCAAATTTATATTTTATCTTTTTTTCGCAGATGATTGGGACTCAATATTTGGTGATCCCACTAAATTCGGCTTGGGCTTGTTCTCGGTCTGTTTTGACGTATTGTTTATGCTACAGCACTACATTTTCTATAGGTATGTTGTCGGATTATACGATCTAATCCATTAAAAGCTTCAATTGTGATTGTTCTGGCCTTTAAGTATAATATCAATAGTAATATGTAGAAAAAGTTATTCTTTAACACTTATAACACATTACACTGCTTATCACTTCACTTGCACAAAAAAATTAACCTCATCGGTGAAGGTACTATCAAAAATTTAATTTTTAAGTACAAGATAAACAAAAACCAAACTGCAGACTATCTTCATACGTAGCACTGAAACACTGTTGCGATTTCTGTAACAATATCTAGTTAAATGCTGCTGAATTTCTCAGTTGTCAAATTTTTCGAGCTGATTTTAAATAGGCATTCTTGACTTTCCTCTATTTGATAATCGTGTCGATATTTAGTTAGATTCCACTTGGTTCTAGACTTTTAATTTAATACAGGTATTGTCAAAATTTACATCCAGGGTTCGGTAGCTCTACAAAGATATTTGCGTCGTTATTCGATTTTTATTATTTTGCCTGATTTTCTAATCTTGGTTTTTAATTAATGAAGAGTTCATTCCTAATCATGTCTCATAAATGCTTCGACGCAAGATGCGTATTTGTATTTTGTAATCACGCGTCATATTTTCGAATCCAGATTACATTTTTAGTTATGATACGGGTGTAGATATCGTTGTACTATTCTTTACACTATTGCAGACTCTAATTAATTCGAATCTCAATGCTCTTAGTAAATTTAGGAAGCCACACGCAGTAATTTTATTCATGTGCAACTTGTTGTCTGAAATGTCTCCATTTCATGTATCACGTATATCCTTTTTTTCGATCGTTATTGACCAGTAATAGTTTAATTTACCAGTAAATTGATCTAAGTTGAATGCGCTGCGCGCGAATTTTCACAAATTTTCTCTCAAACTCGATTTCAACCGGCCCTTGATTTTTTCGGACTCTGCAGTACATTAGCATTCGTCATTTGAACATCAAATAAATTTTAATACACCCTAATTTGCATCTTCTACATCAAGACAAGGACTCGCTTGTCACAGTCATATATCGAATTATTTTAAAGTTGATAGAAATCAACAGGATCTCTTCGTTGATGTCCTTCTATATCATTCCATCGTACTGAATAAATTTAATGCAGACAATGCGTAGTCTGAGTTAAATTTTGGCCGCCAGTGTTGTAGTTCTATCTGAAATCTTAATTATCTATCTGGACCATTTGAAATTCTCACATTTGATAAAAAGGTATTGCACATTTGTAACTAAACGTAAATATATCATAATTCAAATGTCTTGGAACCAAGTTGATAATGTTTTCTCTCGTAAGATTGCATCCAAATTACTCTCAAGCAAATTTGGATTTTAAACTCCTCGACTTCTTTCGCTAATTATCTGGACAATTTTCATTTTTCATAAAAGTAAAACCATTGGTCAATTAATTTTTAACTTAGATAATTTTTTATCCACTGGACTTCTGACGAATCTTAATTAAAGAAACACTTACACTTCAAAGAATTCATTTTTTTCCAAATTATCACGAAGTACTTTTAGAATGCATATATTTACATACGGTAGTGAAATTTAGTAGTGGTAGTAAAGTGGTCGTGGAACTTCAATGGGTCTGAGGTAGAGCTGTGTGTTGATTTTGGCAGAATCAGTATAAAGATGTATGTAGGACCATGCTGAACAGTAAAATACTGTAATATTATACTGGGAATTAAATACTGAGAAATAATCAGGCGCGATTTTTTTCTAATTGTGATTCACAAACAAATTCGTTACTGATTCTTATCAGTCGATTTCCTATCAGAAAACTCTTAACAAAACTTCTTCATTGAACGTTAAATGTAGTATGTATGTGCAGATGATTTTCAAAAACGTAACTGATTTCATTAATTTTCATTATGTTTTTTAATTTCATATACAATCATTGCATTCAAATATTAACGATAAAACTTTTATAAACAATAACTACTAGATAAATAAAACATTCCAACTCTGTGCTTTGGATTCGTGTAAAGCTTTCAATGTTTGTGTTTGTCAATCGTACTCTAAACACAAAACCCTAGACTTGAATACACTGAACAACAAAATACTCTATACTTCCAGTTTAGATAAAACTTAATTTAGTGCACTACCCACTAGAAACTAGCGCTGCTGCTGTTGCTGATGCTTTAAAACAAAAAAAAAACACTGACAAAGATGGGTTTAGCTGCTTGCAATAAAGAAACCCATGAATTGTATGTTTGTGTGCAAAAACAAAACTTTCACGAAGAAACCAAAACCTAAAACGTTCATTTTAAACTGCAAAAGTTTACAACAAAATGAAATTAAGTACACTAATGTTGACACTGGTACAATTTTTTTCTCTCTCTCTATGTTCATTGACTAGTTTCCAATGTTTTATTTCTTTTTAACTTCTTTGTATTAATCCGATGCAATTTCTTCACAAATCTTTCAATTTCAGCGCTGAACGTCTTAAATTAGTTGAGGTCCCATCTAATTTAGAAAAACTTTTGGTTGAATGAGAAACTGTCTGAAGATGTTTAGAAAAAAAGTAGAGCTGAGTTCTACTTGTTTTTCTTGAGAAACTTTCTAGGACTTTCTTTAGACAGGAAAACGGGAGGAGTACGAAAGCGAAGAAAACAAGGAGATGGAAGCAAATAATTTGCATGTGACATTTTTATATGAAGATACTTGGGCATAATGTATTACTCAATCTACTCAAAACTAACCATCAATCATTATTGCATTTGAGAAATGTTAATTTTTAAGAGCTAAACGGAAAAAGAATAAAATATGCAAACAAAGAAGAGGTAAAATGCGAAAAACTAAGGGAAAACTAAATTGTTTTTGGCTTATAGTCAGAAACAATTTATTAAAGGTTACGTATAGATGCTAACTAATGATCTCATAAATCGAATTGAATGTCGCTTGGCAAATATACAATTTTCATACAATTATGCAAATATGTCATTCAATATTGATTGCCCTCTCAACCTTTCCCATCAGTGGATTAACATTTGATACGCAATTTGATGGATAAGGTGCAATTCAATTCGATCTATCGAGTAACTCGCATGAAAATCTCAAAAACTTATACTTATTTATAATTTATATTTACCATTTAATTTTGATTAAATTTTATTTTATTGCGTCCTCATGCCCTCACATAAAGTTTTGTAAATGCAACGCATATATTTAACCTCACATCATCATGTCATCAACTAAATCTAGTGCCAGGGAAATATTGTAGAGTGTCCCCAATATTTTTTTTATTATTAAATTATTTAACAGGCGAAAAACAATTATCAAAAACAATAAGTGAATAAAATCAACTCACGATATGTTATTTTTTTCTCTTTCTTTTTTTTTCTCCTTATTTTTATTCTCTTATGTTCGCTCATCGTTTTGATATTTGTACAAAAACAAAAATTGCATAAAAATTTGCAATAAAATTATAGACATGCATCGAGCAAGCTGTCGGAATCACAAACGACAACTGTTGAAGACTTGACATCATCTACGATGAAATTTTAATTGGATGTAGAAAATCGAAATTGGCCTTACGATCCAATTTGAATGCAATAAAATATTTTTATGTTGTTTGTGTTTTATTTTGTAATTGTAATTATTGCAGTTATACTTAAGGAACAAAGTGTACGAGAAAATGTTTTTATAGTATTGTTATTCATTTGTATGATGTTAATAAAAAATGTACATAGTTTTTTAGTACTAGTTTGAATATTTTATCAAATGATATTTAGACGAGATTGATGAATTCGTACGTCAATCTACTTATATGAATACATTATCATAGAAAGGTAACGAACTTATAAGCTCTGCTCTACTCTACTCGAAGCTTTAGTATTTGTTTTAAATGTTTACAAATTAATTCAACACAACTCTATTGAAATCGGTCTGTAACACTTGACAGGTATAACATGTGAATGAACACACTCCCTTAATCAAATTATATTGTTATTTTTTTGAAAGTCCAAAGTCCAGGTAATGCATTTAATATTTCGGACTCAATGCCAGCATTTCATTATCAACATTATTGTGAAATTCTGATTTTAACTGGCTTCTAAAGCATGAATCGAACGGAATCAGGATGAGAATTGTTTTTAGCTGTTGGCGTAGTGATGCTCGGATAAACAATTCGAATGATCTTTTCAACTTCCTTTATGGACGTAGTCTTCTGCAGGGTCAGCCATCCTACAGTCACTCAGTAGAATATTATTAGTCTCGCCTTATTCTGCAGATTTGATCCACCAATCTCTTCATGCTCCGCGGTCGCTCTTTATCTGAGTTCTCTTATATGAGCAATCCAGATTACTTTGCGGTCCAGGGTTACTCCTAAATATTTCGCTTTGTTAAGCTACCTAATTCGCATGCCTTTTACAGACGGGGCTGAAAACGGGGCTGGGTTTGTTCGTGCACATCATAGCTGCGTATTCTTGTCATTGATGCTTAATGAGTTTGTCTTTGACCAACTAAAGAGTGATGAAACCACGCATTCTCCTGGAAAACTTTCCACTCATCGGTATTGTGATGTCGCCAGCATACATAAGTGAATAGAAGCGTCTTATCTGAATAACCGCGAGTGCACATACTAATGACGGTCCAATGCCATCATGTGGTACATCCATTTCTATAAGGTTACGCCTCTGTCACCTCCTCTTCATCTCCATCTGCTAGACATTCCAGTACTTTCAACATAAATCAATAGAACCTTTTCTTCTTTAACGGTTTTCTTCAGTGAAGAGCCTCGATAAGATATCGTAGTAGTTTACATTTCCAGCTCCACATTTGTTGACCTCTCATAAAAATCGCATTCATGTGCGCTTCCATTCCCACAGCATTTTCTCATCCTTCGATCTCTTTCTCTCTCCTTTTACGGTTGACTTGAACTTCCTTAATTATTACCACGTCTCATAAATCTGCATCATATATTGCACGAGTTTTCCGCGTTTCATTCTTTTCGCGTCAAACATGATTCACGATTGAAATGACAGGAGGGTTGCTATCCTGTGCTACGCTATGCGCCTGTGCTATTCTGCATGACAAAATTGAGTTTAATAATGGGAAGAAGGATTTTAGGTGCCTTTTTGAAGCGAATGTTTTGTGTTTCTTAGCGCTGGATGATTCCGCTCGATTTTCTTTTGGTAAGGCTTCTGGATCATTTGATGTTATTCAGGTGCTCACAGGTACTTGATCTTTAATCAAATTGGCATTTGTCGATTATTGCTGTGGTGCATGGTGCTTTAAATATTACCCATCTATAATGTCGTTGGAAGCCGTTACGAGGTACGTTTCCTGAATTTTTAAAGTCATCTGAGTGAAGTCCTTAATTCCGTTTAACTTTCCATGTCTTTTTGTTTTCTTAACGCTGGCCTAATTTAACGTGAAAAGAATCAAGTCTTTTATTTGATGCGTCTGATTTTTGATCAATGGCTCAACAGCTTCTTGCTACGTTACTTGGTATACAGTCGGAGTTTCTTGCTCGTCGGCAATACTTGTCCTTTTTGCTAGCTTCAGTGACGATCGTCTTCTAACATGCCTAACGGTGGCTCATCGCTGCTGTTAAAAACCTAATGGCGATTTCATCCCCTGAAAATCAGTCTGTGTTGTGATTTACAGTAAATTGATCCCTTCACTGTATCCTCTGACCGTCTTTTCAAGGATAGGGTCTAGGTTGCTTAGTAGATCATTCTGGATCGGGTTCTGTGTTCGTGATCTATTTACACAGACCTCTTTATTTTTTGAGTTTCAAACTAACCTCCCCTTTCCTTTTTCCTGGGATTTATTCGCTAATTTACAATCCGGGTTTTGCCTTTCTGCTCAAAGGCTTAGGGCGTATCAACAACAACTTCCTTTGATTGCCCTGGATCGGTTATCTGTGGATGAATTAAAAGCTTAAAAGGTAAACGCTATTGAGAGTAAAAACAACTGGATACGAAAGCTACAAGCCTGCAGCTTAAATAACCTTAGAAAAAAAATTCCTGGTACGAAGAGCAAAGACTAAAGGTGAAACTCACATAAAACTCACAAATCAAATGAAATTGATATGATTTGCTTAATTAATTTAAGACATTTAAAGAGTGAATTTTCATTGCGGTTTGTGCAAAAGTTAATATTGATGGGGACAAGGGGAACAGCAACTTTCATTTTGTAAACTTGATTAAATTAAAATGCGCTTACGATGTCGAATTAGGAATCTTGTAAAGGATTTGATGATGAAACTGATGATGCGATAAACGTTTCATGTCATGATATCCTGGCCCGCTGAGGCAGACTTTATATAGTTTTTATCATATGTTTTTATAATATCTTTAGTTAATATATGTTGCGACTAGATCGAATAGTCAGTCCTCAGTGCCGCTCGAGTAAGATCAAGTTTATCGTCGTTCGTTGTGGAGGTGTCGAGTGGAGGGCTCAAGATATGCTGTCAACCGAGAGGAGAAGCAGCGCACAATACTCGAGTGGCAACAGTCATGAGAAGGCGACTCCAATGCCCGCTGGACTGCCCGCCTTATAGGGGACGTGGGATCGTGGCTAAATCGAAAGCACGGTGAGACTGATTATTACCTTACCCAGCTTCTTAGCGGGCATGAGTATTTTCAGTCTTACCTGCACAAGATTGGTAAATCACGGTCCCCAGACTGCATTTTCTGCCCAGGGGAAAGGAATGACGCATGTCACACCTTCTTCAACTGTAGAAGGTGGAACAGGATGCGGCAGGATTTGTGGGAGGTGATGGGAGAGCTTTCTCCAGACAATCTGGTCGGAGAAATGCTGAAAAGTTTCGACAAATGGACCTGCGTGGCACATTACTCTCGGGCAATACTTATTGCCAAAAAATATACGATAGATAACCTTGGGCGCGGGGTCTAGGGGGTCTCCTTTCCAGCAGTCCTCCTCCATCCTGCCCCCTCCCGCTGGAGGGAGATTTCTCTAGACTGACGGCGCCCTAGGGCGAAGTAAAAAGAGGCCTAGCCCGAAGTAATGTGTCAAACGGTTCCAGGCTAGGATCTCTTGACAGGGGGGGGGGTGTTTAGTGGGTAGTCTGGTAGCATGCGCTGCTAAGAGTCCCACACTCCGGGCGTAAATTGCCTTCACCCCCCAACCCCAAAAAAAAAAAATCGTCGTTCGTTCGCGGATCATGGATTTCGAATAAGGCATCCACACTAAGTTTTATTCTAAGTTCCAAAGAAGTGAGCGTTAAGTATCTAAACGTTAAGTTGATGTATAGCGGCAAGGATAATGTCGGAAGACTATTTACAGCTTGTATGAGTGATTTAAAAAGGGAATATGTCCTCTGAAGAGGAGTAACGATTGAGATATTGATCGACCTCATAACATCCAAAACGGCAAAAATTGTCCGTGCAAACGGACGAATAACTATTTGAGAGCTTCCTGAAGAAGTGAATATCACTTTCAGTTCTCTGCAATGCATTTGACCCGATAATTTGCTAATGAGACCAATAATTTGTTCCTATACTTTGGAATAACGAATAGAAGGATCAAGGATCGTCCGTAACTGAAGATGAAATTAGGCTCTATGGCTATGACCCTGAGACATCCTAACCTAACTCTCCTCGCCCTGGAAAAGTATGTCAGTCAAAGTCGAACGTCAAGAACATGTCCATTGTGATTAATTTTTGATAGTGGGAGCCTAGCAAGTTACAGTTCGTTCCCAGGGAAAAAAAAGTGTATTTAAGGTTTCCTTCTCTAACACGACAAATGCGTCGGGCCACACTTCGCTTCAAGTTTGGCAGTTTTGGCCGGAAAAAGTCTTCCTATATGTCCACATCCATTATCCCCTAGATCACCATGCGATGTCTGGCTCTTCCGAAACATAAACCTGTTAAAAGGAAAATGTAGGTCACGGAAAAACAGGTGAACACCCATCCAAAAGAGCCGAATCAAAATGTTTCTCACCTTGGATTGTCTTGGGATAAGCATCTCTAGCCAGGAAACATGCTTTGAAGGTGGTTCTTTCTTTTTCCATTTAAACTTATTAATTTGTTTGTAATTTAGTTTTTTAACGTAAATTTAATCGGGTTTCGTACGGCTTAACTTGAGGAACATATTTAAACAAAATAATAGAGATTGGATAAAGTACTTCTGAAGCTGAAAGAAAATTCACAACTATATGTATTTTTTCATAAGCTTTCTTCACAAAACCACATTAGAAGGAAATTTATACGATATTTTTCTCCAAATCACCGCTCAATGATCCATAAAAAAAGAATTGCCATCAAATTTTTTTGTATTTTCACACTGTTTTCAGCGGTTGCTAAATTGTATAAATTTGCGACGATGAAAGTCCTGTAGTCCAGTGGTCCCATTTTATTAATTTTTTTTTTAAAATTCATAGACGTTCTTTTGATAATTCTACTCTCTTTGGTTAAAGGAATTATGTCCTCGATCTCTTTCTATGATATTTTTTTTCCTTTTTTTGCAGGTACTCCCGCTATGAACAACTTCCTGGTGAAGACAATCCTGAGCCTGCAACTCATCTTAGAACAAATACTAACCCGTTCGAAGAAGGAAGTACCATCGAAGAGGATGAAGTGTCTGATAGTTTGAGCCCAGTTGCAACATAAGTTTTGCAATTCAATTAAAGTAGTAGTTTTCTTACAGTTTATGAGAGATCATAATAAATATGTAAATATTTAATGTTACTTTCCAAATGTTATCACATGCTACGCATTATGAATGTAATTAAATAATGAAAAGATTATTTTCCTTTTCCCTCTTGCTAAAGTTATTCAGTTTAAGAGTCAAATCTTACTTACACTACTCTGGGACTCAATTACCTATCTTGAAATATATGTATATTATGGATATTTAATTTTGTTGTCACAATTAAATAATAAATTTATATAAATTTCAGTAACAATGGTTATTTGATTCCTTTTTTTGATTTATTTCAAACAAAGTTCAAATGTATAATTTTTAAATTGCTCAGACCCACATTCATATTCGAAAAGAAGGATTTCAAAATTGTTCGAAATTCTGTGAAGAGACGCAATTTGACGTCAGTATGCTTTTATCGTGGAGCTGCCCGAGCGAATCATGTTTTGTGAATATTTACATCTCACATATGAACACAGTCATTCAGAGAAAAAATATTTATTAAAAGTTATAAATAATGCCAGGACAATTCGTGAAAAATATCACTAAAATTACTTCCAATACGAAAAATCTAGTAGGTATCATGGGTATTGAAACGACTCATCGGCAAAAAATTTTATTCTAGCAAAGTGTGGCCCAATTCAAGTTTCCATTATTGGGAACCATAAGGGGAAGTGCCACCTTTGCGATGCTTGGTGGAGATAGTTCCAGACCCTTTGATATTGATTTGTACTTCGCTCGGGGGTTCCTCAAGAGTCGACTGTAGGACTCTTTGTCTTTGATAAATAAATGTTTTATAACAAGCACCAAACCTGAAATCGAGGAGAATGTCTTCGCGTGTTGCTACCAAAAATGAATGATGGGGGTTAATGCTAAGAAAAACGAGAAGAGATTGTCTAGAAGGAATCACGTTGAAACTACGGACATCGAACGAACAGCATCTTTGAAATTAACGTAGAAAGTATCTGAGGAAGGTTTACGATACGAAAAACACCTCCACTGCGCACATGTATTCTGTTCGAAAGAAACTAACTTATGCATACAAACTTCTTATACCTCTTCTCAGAACACATTTGGCAACCAACAAGCGGGAGAAGATTGAAGCAACCAAAGCTCTTATCAAGCCCATCCTCCTGTAGGCTGTGCTGATATGGTACGCGTTACCAAAATACAACTGGCACTAGGAAGAATCACAGGAAGGCAAAATCCTTTGGACTTCCAGGCGGGTATTCAAAAGGAAAGATGAACGTACCTTTTCCAATCTTATTTTTTCGAGAGGCAACTGTGGAGCCAAGTTACCTATCCGCAAAGATCTTAATAGAGCAAGCAGCAAAACGCATGGTCGCGCACGAGACCGTGCGCGGTTTATCAGAAGTTTGCACTCTGATGTAAGATTCACTGATTGCGAGCGAATAATGAAGATTGGCACGTCCCGTTTGATAATCTTCAAATCCTTTCAGGATTTTCATTTTATGAATTCATAACAACATCATTCTATCGCAGCCACATGATAGTAGTAATTCATTTATATACAGCGCATGCATCATCACGAGTTAAATTTACTTGTAATGATGGTCAAACTTTTCATTCTGTGAAATTTTGACGAAAATGTCAATTCATTCATAAGCCACACTTATTTGATTTATGTTGATATATATTATTATTTTTTGACACGCGTTGAATGCGCTTTAAAAGAATTTCAGTAAATCATCATTCATTTTAGTCCGTAGTTTATTAGGTCTTCAGAATTCCATTAAACACATCTAACTAAATCATTCATGTGATAAAAGATTAAATGTTCTTATTATCTTTATGGTTTACTGCTAATCAAATTAAAAATCTGATTGTTCATTGAACGATAATTAATTTATATTTATATCTGCATTTTTATCGTTTCAAAATCGAAATAAAACATTTTATTGATCAGCAGGCTGATGTGTAGCTTAAATTGTAGTATCCAGTAATCTTTTTTGGATCACTAGGTTATCCAGCATTTGATACATATTTAACTCCAATCTTCGATACTTTTGTAAGGAAAGTAGCGTTAATAGCTTAAAACATGACACAAAAAAGGATATTATTAATTACTATTCTAACTGCATTTGCAGGCAAGTGTAAACTTTATTGAAAGTGTGTGTGTTTGTGCAGTTTATTCAACGTTTCGTGTTGATCTTTTTCGTTTTTCTAGATGAACGTATTTAATTTAAAATATAAATGGATTCTGCTGCATAGCATCAGTACCAAATCAAAAGTATAAATAAATTAAAGTTTGGTTTACACTGAATAACTGGAAAAAGTAAATTCCAATTTTTTTGTAAATTTAACATTCCGTTGAAAAAATAAAAATAAACTCTTTATCTTGCCGTGAAACCCGAGATTTGAGACTTATGCATCATGCTCAGTTCAATTCTACATCCTTTCGCAAAGTATCATACCTTGCAATAATAATGATTCTCTAAAGTGTTTCTTAAATGTATTTTTACTGAGCTTCGCGCGACTGTGTTCCGATTTTAAAAAGGAATGTTGAAAATTTAGTTTAAACGAATTTATTTTATGCATTTCTAACATACATAGTTTATTGGCTCTCCGTATGAAAAACTTATTAATTGGAATAATGTGCAGTTTATTATATGAGTATGGATCCAAGATAACATGGATCAATAGTCAACACTCCATTTTCTAAACAAATTATCCACGCATGCAAAATTATTACCTCATTTTCGAGTGATTGTGTGTGCCTTATATTTCGAGTGCCTTATATTGTAAAACGTATTGATGATTTTTCTTTTGAAAAATCTTTGTGCCCCTAAAAACACCGAAAATTAAATGTTTATATCTTCTACATGGCCGCACCCCCATGGTTCGTCTGGAAAAATTATCTCGGAATTGTTCATTTATGTATTTAAAAGTTCATTCGTGGTTCTTTTTCGAAATACAGAATAATAGTCCTTTGATATTTGTCGCAAAATCATTATTTGTTTTATTTGTCACATTAGCCCTTAAATTCTCATGTAGCCCATCTGCGAGCGTGCTGTAGCTATTACCTCTCTGAGGGTTGAGGTTCAGTATGACTTCAAATATATGTTTTGAGATTCTCTAAGTCGTGTTCAATTGGCTCCAGGACAGGACAACCATCTAACCGTCGTAATCGCTAAATATTCGGGGAAGATTCAGGAGTGTCTCGACGTTTATACACGAGCTTTGTCGCGTATTTTCCAAATTTTGACCAAGAAATGTCATGAAAGGAGCCAGATCTGAATGTAGAAGATTTTGCAAATACCTATGAGCATTAATGCTGCCTCCATCGGAAATGATCAACTCAGTACGTGCATTGTAAGAAATGACATCGCACCTTATTATTAACCCTTGCGTGACACACGTCCTAAAAATTACATAGTTGGCACACGGGGTCCATTGGACCCCAGCGTAAAAAATGTTTATAACTTTGTTAATTGTTTATATGAAGTTTCGGGAAAAATCACACATATAGTTTAAACCTTTCTGAAGTTTATTGTGTCATTGTTGAAGTCAATTTTCATTGTTAAATTATCTAAAAAAAATTGTCGAAAAAAAAGTAAGCAAAGATGTGCATTTTTTATTTAAAAATTTATATCTTTTTTAATTTTCAATATTTTTTCATGAAAATTTGAGGGTTAACGTAGCAATAGCTGTTCTTTAAAATGTATATGATGGAAAAAGTGGTACTTCTAAAAAAGGTATTTATTCTGCAAAATGAATGCAGAAAAATGAAGGTACAAATAAGACAGCATTTTTTCATATTTTTTTCAATATAATCGTATTTGAAAATCAATTTACATTATAAATACTTGTTCTTACTTAAAATTAATGATATTTACTTAAAGTAATTGGAAAAACTCCAGCTAAAATTAGCTTTCTCCGGCACATTCGACGCATAAGTACATACGATGATTATCGCACATCGGTCTCAAGCATGAAGGGCATTGCATTATCGTCTTTTTATCTTTGTGACGACTACAGACAGTGCATCTCATTTTCGTTGGAAGACGTGGTCGTTCACTTTCGATGACAGAGGGTTCATCTAAGCCCAAGATGCCTTTCATGCACACCTTTGTGCTAATTCGTACTGACGGATTACCAAGCCTTGTCATCATAAATGACCTCGCAAGATGTACTGCTAGTCGATTTAAACAGTTACTTGCTCTTACTTTTTCGGTATTTTGTACATTTATGTACGCACATTTTAACAAAATCCTGGCATTGACAGCTGCCTGGTCCAAAATACCGAAAAAGAACCGCAAGGGCCAACGATTTGTTCTCCTAGAGACCGTGTACGCGTGACGCAGTTGATCAAATCTATCTGTACCACCTTTGGTATCGTTATAGTGCAAAACAAGGTTCGGCTTTCCGTCCGTTATTCCTGTCGATTGTGAATAAGTAGACGCCAAAAAAACGACTTTGTTTTTTTTCGGTGTATATGCCACAACGGAACAGAAATGCGAATCTGGTACAGTTTTCGACGGGATTTTCATCTGAGCTGAAATTTCGCGCTTATTTTTCCTAATCGTCCCAGTAATTGTTAAACCGTATGGTTCTTTCTGAAACCGTTCGAACAGAGGACTGCTCGTGAACCAATTGTCACATGTGACAGTAATTTTTGAATTATGAATCGGGGCTGTTACTGCTCGAAAAAAATACTCTGAAGAAGTTTCACCGGAAAGCAATTCAACACGCGTATTTTTTCCTAAGTACGGTTCACCGTAGTACAGGTAGCCTGTTTTGGCATCGTTCAGTGCTACAACTTTCAGACCATATTTGTCCGGCTTTGATTTTATATACATCCGAAACCCGCACCTACCACGAAAACCGAGCAACTGCTCATCGACAGTTGCCTTTTCCGATAAATTATAAGCATTTTGACAATTAGTAATAAACTTCGACCAAATTTCCCTGATAGGCGCGAGTTTATCAGTGGTATCACGAGTAGCTCTATCATCAAATCGAATGCATCTGTAAATAAACGTAAAACGCGCCCTTGGCATTACAGCACGAAACATGGCGAAACCGTTTTCATTCTGCCAAAGATCGTGAATATTGACGTGCGACAATTTCCAAGCGCCGGAATAATACAAAATAGCAATAAAAGCTTTAATTTCATCAACATCCGTGTGATGATGATACGACTGCATTGCAACATTTCCTGCCATGAGTTTAGAACAAACGTTTTCTATCTCAGTATTAGTATGACCGACTATGATTTCTAACATCTCATCGGTTATTAAAACTAACCATAATTCATGGAATGTCATCAGTCCTGCAGCTGCACCCGTTGGTCCAGGAATTCTCTCTTCATCCACGCTGACCCGATCTAAAAATCGAAATAATGTGTAAGCATATCTGTGTGTGTGTATGTGCTATGCGGGCACAGGGACTATGTTGCTTTTATATGCCTGCTCTGCGAGTGAAGGGTCAGCAGAGCAGTTACGCAACTAGAAAGGTCTAGAGCACGTGCGCTCGAGGCAGCGCATGCACGCTGTCGCCTGCCTAGAAAGTTCGGCGTGACGTAGGCCCAATAGCTTTGGAATTTTTAACGGTATTTACCTGACGGTTTGCGTCTATCGGTTCGAATTTTCCAGCGGTAGCCATTTTTACCGCGAAGAATCTTGCTTGGTCGACCTCGAGCTCTTGCTGCCAGACGTTGCTCCAGTGGACGGTCATCATCACTTTCGAGGTCTACCTCCATAGCATCCTGTCCACGAGCCATGCGTAGCCGTTCTTGAAGCGGTACATTTTCCAGATCACTGTCGGCGTCGGAACCGTCTTCGGACGGTTGATATTCGTCCGTATCGGTGCCCTCATCTTCTACAGAGAGTCGATCTTCCTCCCCAGAAGAGGCTTCATCGAGAAATGTGTCATCCACGTCATCTTCATGCAATAAATCGACCACGTTGCGATGCCTTAGATTATACCGCGCCATAATACTAGAAACGTGATTTTAAAAATTATTATAATTCTTATTATTATTAATTTAAAAATTTTATTTTGACTTCAGTCAATTACTTACTTTATAAATTGTTCACAAATCACTCAAAACAGCACAAAAAAATTTGCTCCGAATTTCACTTGAAACGACATCACTGACACACGGGGTCTGAGGGACCCCAACCGAACTTCGAACCGCTCGCGTTGGCAGGTAAGCGATGAATGCCTACCTTTACCTGCGTGGAATGTTAGTTCAAACCCTCCTCTAAATGTAGGTGACGCGACAGGCCCTAAACCTAACGATTTCTATGTGAAAAATCGCTTTGAAGAGAGCCTGGGGTCCTTTAGACGCCGTGTGCCAACTAAGGGTTAAACACTGTTTAGGGTACTTTAAAGGTTGATTCGGCAGAGAAGAGAACCGCCTTCAATTCTTCGTTGTTCAATTCCACTTTTCCCACCAAACTCAAATACAAACTCTCATTTCTGAGTTGCAATATAACGTTAATACTAGAAAGTGGCCTGACATCAGAAGGACATCACGAAGAATGAGATTGGAACTCTCCCCATGTAGGAAATAAACCCAGCTTTTTCAAGATATAGAGTGTGAAAATCAATCAAAAATTTTGTACTTCTCATTGCTGTATCTGATTCGCTATATCTTAGGCTCCATGCTGCACACCCATAACATAACACTGGCCACCTAATAGGTTTTACATTTCGCTATGTGTTCAACTGAATTGAAAAAAACGGGACCGAATTAAATAACTTTTTCAAAGAAATTTTCGAAGTACAAGCCTTTGCAATACAAAATAATCTCATCAGCTCATTCACTAAACTGACACTGACTGTCTTCATATCCGCAGTTTCATTTGAGTCAAATTCTCTACCTTCTTCGAGATTTATATCAAGGTTCCGCTAATATCAGTCCTTCTTTAATGTAATCTAGCATATACGCACAACGACAAAAGATATTACTATCTTCATTTAGAGAAGTAAGCTTAAGCCATCTTTCTTCAATCGGTTGAGTACTCACATCCACCTGATTTTCAATCAGGGCTTCTATTGTCCAAAGAATATACCAACTTTGACCTTCATTAATATTATTCATTAATACATTTATTCCCAAAATGTATCTGTGTGATAATCCTCTAACATTGTCTATTTTATTATCAACCAGTTTCCAGCGCGCAACGACCGACTTATTCGATCGATGTCTCGTCGCAGGATATCATGGTTTTAGTTGGTGAAAGTGAAAGCTGGGTGATTGAACGCAGGTGAGAAACAGTCAAATAATTTAAACCCATATCCAAAAATCGACTTATATTCTTTTCAATCAAAAGGGGACCAGTATCATATGGCGTTAACGTGACATTCGTAAAACAACATCCTGAGCTCGTCGATATTGTACCGGAGTCGTTATTCTTAGAGCCTAATGTAAGGAACAGCGACGTTAAGATCTACAACATCACAATTGTTGGCAAAAATCCTGGTAACTTACTTATAACAACTGAAACCCAACCTAATGAAACGTACATGTAAGTTTCTATAAAAATATTTCGATTCAGACTTACTTAGACATTGATTTCCCAATCTAGTTCGGAGAATATTTTCACACGAGTGACTGTTGCCAATTCATTAGCTCTTCATTATATATCAATCGTTTTCGGGTGGATTTATTTTGCAGCTTGGTCCATTTCATTTTACCCTCAGATGTACATCAACTTCCGAAGGAGAAGTGTTGTTGGATTGAACTTCGACTTCCTGGCGTTAAACATAGTTGGGTTCGCCATGTACAGCGTCTTCAATGCAGCACTTTTTTGGGATAGTGACATACAGGATGAATATTTTAGTCGACATCCTCGTGGCTTAAATCCAGTTCTTATCAATGACATTTTCTTTTCGTTTCATGCATTCTTCGCAACCGCTGTAACAATAGGACAATGTATCGCTTATGAGGTAAGTAATTGATGTACGTTGATGTGATATGGCCACCTCCTGTATTCAGTTTTATTGACCGAAAAGAAGAGTACTAAGTGTCGACTCTAAGTTGTTTTTTGTTTTTTGGGAGATGGATTAAGCTGCTAAATCTATAAGATATAGCGTAAATATACGTCACAATTAGAGAAGAAGAAATTCTTATGGTTGAAGAAGTCAATATTTGGTACGGACGTAGTTAAGGACTAGTTGGAGATGACTTTTGTTGGTGCGCAGCTAACTTAGATAATATTTGATGTGAATCATCCTATATCAATGAGCTTTAAGCATTATTAACCATGTTCTTAGAGAAATTTATCACGATTTGATGATCCATTGAATTTTTCAAAACATATAACCATTATTCGTTCATGCTTAATATCTAATTCCTTCCACCTTCCACCTTCCACCATCTGGGCAATCCATCCCCTCGAATGCTAGCATGACCATAAATACGAGCGCCGTAACATAGTTAACTTTCGCAGAGTGGTTCAGTAGTTCCAGTTGAGTAGAAACGATTGTATATTCCTTAAAATATAATTAGAGACTCTGTGTTGAGAGGGTTCAAAACATTTGGAACAAAGTGTAGGTGCCGACAGAGTGGTGCAAACATCCGAAAAGTGATTACTTGCTCAATAAGATAATATTGAGGCGATTATAATATCGCCATTTTGAAAAACATTTGAAGCTAAGAAAGGTTTAAAGCATGCGCTTAAAAAATGGTGTTCAACATCGGTTCAACTTTCACGACAAAAGAAATCGAACAGTGCATTGGCGTATGGGTTGATTCGACCAACATCTTGAAACATGTTCGTTACTCATCTGTAGCAAAGTCGTATTGCATATTCCCAAACATAATTTCGACTTAGGGAAGCCGAAAAGGTTGTAAGAACTGTATTTAAACATTGTAGCCAAGCATAGGGTCCTTCATAAAATTTTAGAAGAGATCTTGTTAGGCCGCCGTAACACATGATTTCTGATTGTTAAAATATCGTCTTATGATTTTGTTTGAAGTCAAAATTTCACATTAATTAGAGATTGAAGGACAATTAATTACAATTAGAGATTGAAGGATAAGTTTTACAAATACACAAGGACAGATATATAATTTCTGTTAAAAATAATAAAAGGATTTAAATATCGAATAGTATTAACGAGGTCCCTTATTTAATAAATTTTACAGAGAGCGAATCAAAGAGTATCACTTACAGCTCGAGGCCTACTTGGTATATTTGCATTAGTAGTGATCGTTTTAGCAATTTTAACAGCAGTCGATGTCATACACTGGTTGGACTTTCTCTATGGTTGTAGCTATATAAAGCTTTCAACAACATTAACTAAATATATACCACAGGTGAATACGATTTAAATTATTTTGCTTTGAAGTTTTCGAATAATTTTAACTCAATTAATTCATGTATTTACTTATTTTTTTTTGTGCAGGCATTAATGAATTATAGACGCAAAAGTACGGTCGGTTGGAGTATAGAAAATATTTTACTAGATTTCACTGGGGGTATTCTTAGCATGCTTCAAATGATCCTCAATGGTTACAACTATGGTTCGTTTACTTTTTTATAATACTAACCAAATTGTCTCAGTTAATTGTGATTCTTGTTAAAGACGACTGGGATTCAATATTTGGTGACCCCACAAAATTCGGTTTGGGCCTGTTTTCTGTTTGCTTTGATATAGTATTCATTCTGCAGCACTATGTTTTCTACAGGTAGGTTGTATAGCTATGTTAAGATAAATCAATATTATTCCATATGATTTTCACCTTTTAAGGGAAAACTTACATTTTAAAGGCCTTCTTGGCATGTTCTCGAAAACATAGTTCTAATAGTTCTAGATACTACAGAAGTATGCCGCCATAATTTTCAATTTCCTATATTCTCAAGGAAAAATTTATAGATTTCGAGGATATATTTTTACTACAACAAAATATAGCCGCCGTTCATGAATTTTCTTCGAAAAATTTACAAAATTCTTTGAGAATACTTAAAAACAGGGTTTAGCGTGAGTAATGCCTTAAAAGTTGTACTTTATCGATCAATTTGGATATTAAAAATTTTACTTCTTTTTCAAAATATTGCCAACCTTTCTTGAAATATTGCCAACAGACCACACAGATATATGTTCAAGCATATACTTGTTCCTTTGTTTCCAAACACGTGCATCATCGAAATATGCCTGCTAAAGACTATAGAATCAACATCTTGTCAAATAACATAAGACTTTTCATTGAATTAACGCATGAACCAAACCAGAAGCAGGTACATTCTGCTAATATTGCTGGGCAAGCCAAAGTTATACTGCTAACCGACACAGAATCTGTAGCACTTCATTGGAGGATTTTCTAATCTTTTCATAAATTACAAAATTTATGATATTATTTTAGTCCATAATTTTTACGTTTATTTATTTTTTCTTCACTTAAACACCTTTGAAACATGGCATCTAACATTGAAAATGAAACAAAAATTACAGACACGCTCGCAGCAAGCTACCAGAATCGCAGAAGACAACAATGGAAGATCTCTCAAAGAGTGTAACGAAATTTTAAGTTCTGGTAAACATGTTTTAACTATAAAAGCAAATAATAAATTAATAAGTTATTTAATGAAATGTTTTTCATATTTCAAGCAATTATCAAACTATATAAGTTATCATATAATCATGCTTATGAGACAAGGACACCATGTAATGAAAAATTTCATTTCGGAAAATGCTTTTGTTTTTTATAGGATTGCCAATGCTTAATCCTATACTTAATCCTATACTTTTATACTATACTTGCTTAATCCTATATACTTATGTATATATAATATATATAATAAAGAAAAAAGAACGATAAAAATATAAATATAGAATATATATTTTATATAAAGAACGATCTCTTTAATTCTTTCCGCAACTTACCAATCTTCTAGAGATAAGACTGTAAAGATTTGCGTTAGCTTGATAGCTGCGTCCGGCTGAATTCAGACTCACCATGCTCTTGATTGGTCCGAGGCCTCAAATCAATGATTAGCAGCGCAGTCCACCTGTCGTGTAGCTAAAACTCCCATCATTTTCATCAAGCCTTAACAGTCACTAGCATTGACACTTTCAACAAATATCCACTCCGAGGACATTCAGCCCCGAGAGTTTTAGCGTTAATAGTTATACAATCCCTGTTTACCTGCCATGATCAAATTCATCAACCATATATTATACTCCACATTTTGATACATTGACTCAGATGCGGGAAAGGTGTTAGAAAACTTTCCAAACAATGAAGTTACAGAAAGCTGGCAGTCCAGGACGGAGAGAAGACAGACGAAACATGCGATACTAAAACAAAGTGTATAATTTCCATGAAGAAAAAGAGGTTTCCACCACAAACAAACAACAGAAGCTTCAATGGACTACTACAAACTAAAATTATATCCTTGAAGAAAAGCCCAAAGGATGAATGAGCGGGACTACAAGAACCAATTGGCTGGAGTACGCGTTAATATCACTGAGACAAAGATAGGTGTTTGACCAAAAGCTCGAAATGCTCTATATCGGCGATGTTAAAAAGAGAAAGGGAAAGGAAAAGTTTAATCATGATAAATTCAACATAACTTATGAAGAGTAAATTATAGAATAGGATAGGTGTATTCGTGCTTCAAATACCAGGCATGCTAACCATATAAGTAGTACGGTCCATGAGTTCTTGACCACATATAGAAAATAAAGTGCCTTCACAAAATTCTTTATACAATCATCAATATGAATCTCATCAAGCCTTACACAAAGTTTCAACTTGCTGCGTCAATCCGTTTAGTTGTCCTAGAGCTCAAACTATCACTGAGGCAAGTTGTTTTAAAAAATGTCTCAAATTGAGTTTCGGGCTGTTATAAATTTTTTGACTTAACAAAGATTAACTCCAACACCAATTAAAGAAAGAATGAAGGCTATTTACGGTGACTTGTGTCCATCACAACACGAAAAGTCGTGACACGAGGACGAGAATCATTAGAAGATGACCCCATGCAGGAGATCCTGGGATAATGACTACTCCACAAAACATTAAATTAGTGGAAGAAATTATTCGTGGCCGACGCCTAAAACAAAAGGAATTGAAGCACAGACTGACATTTCCAAAACAAGTGTTCTAAGGATCCTACATGAGACTTTAAATATGACAAAAATTAGTGCAAGGTGGGTGCCTCGAATTCTCAGTGCAGTGCAAAAGCTGCGTCGAGTAGAATGTGGTACGCAGTTTTAAAAAGACCAAGAAGGAGTAATCCAATCGATCGTAACGGGTGATGAAACCATGGTCTCGTTTTGTGATCCGACAAGCCATGAACCCTTGTCAAAAACAGCAAAGGTCACTGAAAGCGCCAAAAAAGTGATAGCTACAATCTTCTATAACTGCGAGGGAATCCTTTTGATTGATTGTAAAGAATCAAATACAATCATGAACGCGGTATATTACTCTGACTTACTAAAGCAGTTGCGTCAAAAAATAACGAGAAACGCCCCGGAAAAATCAATCTAGTTGTGCGCTTGCTTCATGGCAATGCTCCAGTTCACACTGCTTCGCTTTTCAAGGCTACTATTCGCAAATGTGGTTTCATAGAGATTGAAGTCCCACCATATAGCCCTGATCTTTGTTCTCAAATCTGAAAGCCGAGTTAAGGGGTAGAAGATTTAACAGCGACGATGAAATTAGATAGGCTGTGTAAGACCATTTTGACTCTAAAGATGTACCACATTTTTATAGTGGCTATAAAGCTTTAGTCAGACGTTCTGAAAAGTGTGTGAAAACAAAGGGAGAATATATTGAAAAATAATCACAGTTTTTTTATTTATGACCTTTCTTTCTATGCTAGGCTAAGAACTCATGGACCGAACTACGTATTAAACCCGACATATCCTATAATATAATTTAAACACCCAGCTACATCAGGTTTAGTTGGGGATCAGTTTTCTTTGCAGGAAATTTTAATCATTTTAATGTTATATGAGATAATTTATAATTTCAGTGTTTTTACGCGATCATCACTTCCACATAAACAATTCAAAAAAGAAGTCGTGTACCTCTTTTCTGGCGAATTCTCCATCCTTAAAATATAGAACTTTCCCATAACTTCGACTGAAATCAACAGTGCTAGCACCTTCTTAAAGAATGTTAACCTATTTCGATTATTTTACCCTCGGACTATGACAATAATCATTTAAACTTTTGCGCCACGCTTATTGCTGCTTATCACCGTTGAGACATATGTGACCACAAATTTACAAACATTAATAACTCTACAGTGTCATTGAATTGTTAGCAAAAAAGATCCCGTAGGTATTTTGAAATCAAAGTATATCCCATTTTCAGTAATAATTTCATTGCTCTACTTAGTTGAGAAGGTAATTATTGACGTCCTTCTTACTGGGCTCAGCGGTCACAAATGTACGATGATTTGAAGAAGAATATTTTACTCAATGAAAGGCAGGAGAAGTGTTCTCGAAGATAATGTCCACCACTTACCAAGATATTCCATTGGAAAGCCAGGTCGCTTGCTTGCATTCATGTTACAAGGATACTATTACCACTAAACAATAAGATTTTATCAACTCTAATCGAAATCCGTGATGTAAATATTTGATTGCCTAACAATTAAAAAGCATTTATAGGACTTCAATTGTAAGGATAGTTATTCCGAAAGTCAGTTAATACGTCTACCGTATTTTAATAACCAGCATTTCCAACATGAAGCCTGTGCGAAATATTTTCGAAGCGTTATACTGCATTTCCTTAATGGAATTGTACGGTACAGCCGTCCCTTTAGAAAAAGTGAAAAACAGCTATCAAGTGACCACATTCACTCTCCTTTATACAAATATCGTAATGTGGACAGCACTGACGGGTCTCATAGGTGGCATATTATTAAAAATGCGGGAGCCTGCATCATCTATAACAATCCTTCAAAACCTCACACCTTTAGCGATAGCTGTGGGTTGTCTGGAAGTCATAGTGTCTGTAGTATCCTGCGTTGTCTCAAATTTGCATCAACAAATATCTAAATATAAGCACATCGACTTAATTGACAGTTACGCCAAGTTGGATGCAACCCTTATTAAAGAGTTTCAGGTGAAAATGAACTACGAGAAAATCTTTCGAAAGAACGTCATACTAGTCCTAAGTTTCACATTATATTTCATAATCATGTCGTTTGGAATACTTTCAAATTTGATGCAAGGTGAAGAGATTTTCATGATTGTTATAGGAGTTTGTTACATGTACATTTACATTGCGCCAGCAACATGCAGCTACGCAGCTATGAACTTTGCTGACTTACTCAGGATACGATTTCGTCTCATGCAAAAATTATTAAATCCGGAATATTTAAAAGGAAAATTCCGATCCGACAATGTAAGGAATGCTAAGATTGCGATCCTCATCAAACAATATCAGGATATGTTTGAAATAGTGAAGAAGATCAGTGAAGTTTATGGTCTTTCACTGTTAATGGTACACTTCCATGATTTCACTATGACTACCAGTCAAATGTTCTTCATTTACTGGAAATCGACCGATGGAACGGATAACACAAAGTTATTTGTTCAATTTGCATTTTGGATGCTACCAATTATTTGGAAAACAATCTTTTTGCCGCTTTATATGCATATCATGTTGAACGAGGTAAGGTTTTATCATTGTTCGATTATTAAGCAATGTTTTCTCATGGTTTCGTTTCTGTTCGATGACAAATTATTGTGATTACGTAGCGGGTTCCAATAATCTTTTCTTTTCTCATTCAAGGTGACAAAATATTGTAAATGAAAATTTCCCTGAAGCGCTAACAATATGCACCAAGCATATTTTCACCTCTTCCCATAAATTTAATAGAGAATAACAGAAGTGATACGAGATTATACGAAATAGGTCCTTAAAATAAGGCTGTCCGGAACAAGCATAAATACGCGATTAGAAACAATTTAGAAACGTGGACGTGAAAGTTTTTAGAGTTTTCTGGCTCCATCCATGATAAAAGAAACACAAGAAAGGATTTGGGTCAGGCTTTCAGTTTCATAAATTTCACTTCAAGGTGTATTGTTGGTCATTTATGAAAACCACCCGATCTGGTATCACTGTTATAGATTTCTAGTAACTCACACTGAAAGCCGGAACTTGTTTTTTTCAAGACATGTGCTGGAACCTTAACATACATTAATAAATGGTCAATATCCTCTGATACTTGTTTAGCGACGTAATATTATTTCGCTGGCTCAGAGTGTTGCTACCAAGTTTTGAAAATATTCCCCCATGGATTCAAAATCCACCTGTACTGTTTTTTAAATGCTTTCTGCCAGAGCAAAGATCTATCGGTCTTACTGGATCTATTGGTATTAAGACATTGAATTTCAAACAAAAGAAATCATAAGATGCAAGAGCCTTTTTCGTTTATTTTAATTGTTCTTTGTCGGAAGGTGATTACTATTAATTGGTCAACCGAAATAAGTCTTCAGTGCCAGCCGTTCTCCAATCCTTACCACAAGTTATTTAGAGTTTAAATGACTTTTAAGGCGATATGAATATTCACAGCATGATATCAAATAAAACATAAACCTAAAGTTACTCAATCATAAAGGGTATTTTTGATCTGCAGTCCTTCTTCTTCTTTTAGTTTTTACTAAATCTAAGTCTAAATCTACTAAGTCTTCGGTTCAGACTTACTTCACACTATTTATATGGATAAGGATACATATAAAGGATAGACAAATGAGGAAGGGCCCTTTTACGTCATATGGTATTTTCTTGGGAACAAACTTCTTTCGCTTGAGTCAATTTCTTATAGAATTCAACGATGGGTCGTAATCAAAACAAAACGAGTGAAAGAAAAGTAATCGTAGTTTTGCGCAATCAAATTAAATCTCACTCATAAATTTAAAGCGAATTAGAATTTAATAAGAATTAGAATGTTGAATTTAGAATTTACAGCGGTTCGTCTCCCAATCGCAGTATTGTATAACATTTTTCAAACAGTAAATCCTTCAAAAATCGTGAAATTATTTAAGGACTTCGTTAGTGGAGAGCAAAAGAATTTATTATTATTAAAAATATTATTATTAAAAATGAATTTATTATTATTAAAAATGAATCTATAATTATAAGAAAGATAAAAAAATCATAATATATCTTCTTCGGAGTTTCATTCAAAAACAGTGACAATAATCCTACATCGTGCAAGGTATCGAGAAAGAATGCACAAGTAAAGAAAGAAAGAATACACGAGTAAATTTAATAAAAAAAATAAGCTAAAATGCATTACAGCAAAAAAATTATGAATTTGGGATGAACGTTCTGGGATTTGATGGGAGCGAATTCAACATATGTCAGACCGACAAATTCGAACAAAATTATAAACCAAATCTTCAAACCGTATACAGCCACGATGGCAGAAGGCTCGCGGTGTGGGGTTGCAGGACTGCAATATTAAGAGGTGGAATTGTTTTCATACAGGAAACGCAGGGCATAGCTAAACTACTTACCAATTTAAAGTTGAAATCAATTAATTTATGTCCGGACACCGGCAAAAATGTACACAAATTACACAATTGTCATAATGACATTTTGGAAATGTCATTCGTTCAATCCTTTCTAACCAAGCACGATGTTCGTTGAGTTACTTTTGAACAAATTTATTATGCATCTCTATTACTCTTTGGCATTAATGATGCTATCTATTTTCACTTAGCTTGTAAACAAAACGATCAAAATACGAGCAAAAAACAAAATTTTTACTAACACCAATGCAATTCTGCAAAATTCGGTCAAATACCGTTAGATCAGTCGTTTGTTCGTAGTGTTATCGCTATATGTTATTACGCTATGCTAAGGACAAGGCGATTCAACTGAAGATTTAAAAAAATATGAGGGGTGTATTTTTTCTGTTTTCCCATATTTTCTTTGTACTGTAAATCAAAAATCCTTGATCGCTTTTTGGCAGTTAGTAGCATTTTGATGACATTTCCTAGTGGCTATAAAAAATTCATCGTTACATTTCCATTCTGAGATAAACATGGAAGCTGATAAAGTGGATGTTAGGCATTGTTTACCATACGAGTTTGATCTTGCACATGGCGCAGCGATAGCTCATCGGATTTTAAGCAGTATTTTTTGAGAAAACATGCTAACAGATGGAACCTGTCAAAAGTGGTTTCAGCACTGTTGTAATTGAAAACCAGAGTTTGAAGAGCAGTCAAAACCACGACGGTCCAAGGTCTATCGATGATGGTCTATCGATAGTCATATAAAGAGCTCGTAAAATAACCATCGCTGAGTTATTGGAAAGATTCCACGCCCACAGAACCAAAGAGAGAACCACAAAGAGAGAAGAATGCATTAGCTAAGATATGTTGTTAAATTGGACGCTTGGATATCCCACGAAATTGACACAGAAATAAGGAAGGAATAAAGTCAAAGTGATGGAGGAATTCTCCGTCGCATCGTCACTGAAAATGAAAAGTGGGGTCCTGATCAATAATGTGAAATGGCGCCACACATTTTGGACAAAACAAAAACCACTAGCATCCAATTCAAAACCAGGCTTACATCCACGGGAGATCATATATACTGGGAGCTTCTGGAACGAAATAAAACGTTGAATGCTGTCTTTTACTGTCATCAATTGGAGTGGCTTCAACAAGCTATGCGATATAAGCAGAGACATCTGTCAACTAGACAATGCAAGATCGCGCACTACTGCAGTTAACCAACCATAATCTCCAGATCTTGCTGTAACGAATTATCACTTGTTTCTGTGCCTGGACAACTACCTGATGGGAAGGGAATAGAACAGTGAAGAGGATATTCATAGATGACTAGCAGCCTTTTTGAAGGTAATTAGGAAGATCTCTTCAGGAGAGGGACATCTCTCCAAGAAAGCTTCCAGATCGTTGGAGACAAGGTATAGATAATAATGGTGATTATGTATTTTATTCAGTTTAAATAAATTACGGTTTAAAGAAAATTTTTGGAAATTCTCAAAACATAAGATCAACGGTCGTCCTGGCATTGGAATTTCCACAGCTGCAATCTTCAGTGTAATATCTCCGTAAATGCGGCTCAAAATTTTATTGATTTCCTAGTGGTCATTAATACGTTTTATTCAAAAATTTGTAATAACACAAGGGCAGAATTTTTTAACTACTAAAGTACAAAATGGATTCCAAACTTCTCCAAGATTTTGATGAGGGCAAATCACCGAAATTCTTTTGGCCTTTGTTTTTATTTGCAGGCTGATGCTTGCACAACTCTTATAATGGAAATGGATCAGTTCTTTCCCGGAGAAGAAATTAGAGATGCTGTTGAAACGTTTACTTTGTGGAAACGACACAATTACAAACGAATTTCTGTCGGAGGGTTCTTCAATTCAGATTTGACCCTTGGATTTGCTGTAATTTCGAGAACTATTTGTAACATAAGTGTTCATCTATTATGACGTTTTGTGCTTTTTTAGATTTGCAGTGCTGTCACATCATATTTATTGGTATTAATTCAATTTAAAATGCAGGAGGATGGCTCTTAATGCTCTAATTGCAAGTGAGCAGACAGGATTTTTTCTCAATTCAACTTTATATCAATGCAGTATTCTATGAAATATATGAAAAATTAATACTCATATGAAAATTGTTGAAATCTCATGCAAATAGCACCAAATAAAGGACGAATCACTAACAACAAAAGGACTTTTAACAAGGCAATAGAAAGACTTATAGGAATACACCTATAACTATGTATTCGTATATTGATGTATAAACATATCTTCATGCAACTTTTCGGAGAAAATAAGGAAAATATCTTCCTTTTTGACTTTGCCTTCACGAAGAAATAGATAGGAATATCACCCGAATACAAGTAAAACGAACCCTTCGAACAGGAAACTAAAAAATACAGCAGTGTAAATTAGAGAAAAGTACGTGATTGTAAGATTTTTTGTTGTGTAAGTAATTCATTGTCTTTTTGTTGAAGCGTTTTGAGGGTGCATTATTCTTGATCCAATAGAATAAGAATGGAATGAGCAAATATTTACTAATACCAATAAAATTTTAGAATTCTGAATTGAAGCTTGTTGCGAGTTTTATCGCTGTTTTGTCACCATTCTATGTATAATCAATCACTTCGCGAGACGGCTCAGATTCTCGGTGTCACATTGTGGTTAGGTGTTTTTTCGGTGAAAGCCATCTTAGATACACTATGTTAACGTTCCGAGAGAATACTTAAGATGCCGCGACAGCTATTGTATATAGATACACGGTTGAACTTTAGTTGAAGTATTTACGGAAGAAAATTTCGGTTGGCGTAACGAAGGCTAACATGCTTTTGTGCAGTCCGTATGAAAATCAGCCATTTCGATCGATAGTTTCTGTCACTAAACAGTAGCTCAGCTCCACAAATATTCAAATTTACAACAGGGATGACTAGCCCAGAGTCAGTAAACAAGTCGTCACTAACATTAATAGACTTTCGGTTGGCCGAATCGTTGATCCCAAGGGTACTATTCGTTACCATATTGCAAAAAATTTCACGTTTTCGATTCGTTTGCGAGGCGGGCTTGCACTTCCGAGAGGAGTTCATGAGTAATTAAAAGAAATTCATTACAACTGAGACTAGCACCATTTACTAATGAAGAGCTTCCTCGATTATATTTTGCAAGTAGCTAATCTGAACTAGAGAACAAAATAACGATATAGGGGATAGGATACAGGACGACAATAAGTAATTGAATAAAAGAATAATAGACACGATATCTGGACGTGGAGAAGTTTATGTTTACTAATGAAACTTAAAGAGGAATAATTATAATAAGAGAATAAGCCGTCGAGAAACCGAATAACGATAAATCAAAAAGATTTCATAGATTTGTGCTGGGCAGTTAAAAGGCTTAAATATTGCTTTAAATAGAAAATTAGAATCGGGACTTAATAAAACCCCGAAGCAATGTGGTATAATCTTCGATGCAATAAGAATTTAACGATTTTGATGTTCCCGTTCACCAATGTATTCAAATAATGCGAAACTCCAACCCTGACGAAATGTTCTATCGATTCGACAGGCAACAAAAGCCACCTCATCTTCTGTGAAGACTTTTTGCTCGATGAATTTGCTTTCTTATCGTATTGATCCTCTGTTTGGTTAATCTCTTTACAAACTTCCACTAATCAAGTTTTATGAAAAAATGATAAAAGTGGATACATATTATGAGCATTGCGAAAGAAAGAATTCGATCCCAAATCATGAACGAACTACCTTAAATATATCTTCCTTGCCCTACTACATACTGACCAGATGTGACCGCTAGTTATGATTTTCTGTGTTGAAACCTGGTTGGTAATGGTAGATCATAGGAACGGGTGGGACACTGGAAAGGGACATTGTTCTTCTCAGCAGAGCCACGTTACTATCAAGTTGAGTAAAACGTGTATGCATAATGTTGAAATAGATCCACAAATTCGTATCACCAATGTTAGTTGACCTGGAGGTTTACCGTCGATGACCTACAAGAAATAGTATAAGTGTAAGTTAACCGATATCTGTACTTTTGGTGATAACTGAGCTATGTGAAATTTCACAACCAAGTAGCACAACAACGTAAAGTGAACAAAAACAAAATAATCTTACAAAATATATACATTACTTTATTGTGGTCAATTAACATAAATTATAAACTCCTTATTCTTATAAACTGTAACCATATTCCTTCACCCATCCCAGGCCATCTACTGTATCACTTTTAGGTTTATATTCACATCCGACCCAATCAGTGTATCCAACCGATTCAATAGCCGGAAATACGTATCTATAATCCAGTTCGCCTTTCACATTTGGTTCATGACGATGTGGAGCTTGAGCTATCTGAAAATGTCCAATATACGGTTTAACTTCATTCAAAGTGTTTGTCACATTCCCCTGAATGTGTTGCAAATGGAACATATCAACCATCAGTTTTAAGTTTGGACTGTTCACAGCATCCAGAATCCGCAAGGCTTCGGAGAAGCTATTCAGAAAATATTCAGGCACAGCATACTTATTTATTGGCTCAATCACACCAATCATGTTTTCCGATTCAAGCTTTGTCGCGACATATTTCAAATTATCCAGATACACATCGGCTTGTTTCTGTCGGTCGTTTCCGATATTAACGCCAGACATCACATGAATTTTCCCACATTCCAAGCTTTTTGCAACTTTGACGGTGTAGTCGAAGAACTTCCGAAATTGTTCTATGTTTGTTGGATGCGCTGCGCAGACTTGTTCTTTGGCGGTCGCTCCCTCCGTATATAAATTAAGAAGCACTTGCTCCAAACCGGTATCTTTCTTTGCTTTCAAGACGGAATCGAGAGCTGATGGATTGGGACAGGGTCCTTCAACCCCTCGAAAACCTGCACACGATGCACGAATGTAGCGTTCAGCTAAACCGGCACTACCCTCGGTGAAGAGAAAATTTAGATTTGCACTAAACTTGAGGGCCATGTTGAAACTCAATAACTAAATTTCGACACTAAACGACACAACAAATGGAAGTTTACACTCGATAGATATCTTTTATCTGAAGTTTCTCAAGAAGCTTAAATTGCTGGGGAGTCGGATGGCTTCGGATAGACAACGAGCACGTAGTATGATAGAATCGAAACAGCTGAATCAAGCACGATTACGAATTAGATACACGACACCGTACGTATGTGTTCATATGCAGCCTAATGTGCTTGTGATAAGCTCATAGGTAAATATACTCTACAAATGTCCCTTCCTCGTGTTTACTTTTCCATCTGAGCAATACATCTTACAGTGCAGTAAGCTTTAAAGCTGTTTTTCTCATAATCAATCATTTCATACGTTTGTTAATTGTTTAATATAGCACTAACACTATTTGTGCTGACCTCTGATAACAACTTCCTATCAGCATGAGAGGCGACAATCTTCTCATTTAATTCAATTTTCGGCGCTGTGAATTAATTTTTGAACAGATAACAAGTCTTAAGTGAAAACATTTCAGGTCATAATATTGTCTTCTATTATTAAGTTGTGATAACATGTACATCACTGGGACTAACTACTACATTCAGAAGATTTTGTTTATCTAGAGACTTCTGCTTAAATTATTTTATTTAAATAAAATTTACTATATTTACTATAAAATATAGTAAAATAATAATAATTACAATAACAGTAACTATAAAAAAAATGATAAACGCACACGACTTGCTGCACTAAATGGCCTAAAAGGCTCGAATCTCAAAGCCATCTTCGAATTATTTGTGTTGAAAAGGTGAAATTTTCAGGACCTGGGGAAAATTTTGTGCTGATATGATGTCCGATCTCATCCTTCCAGTCTAGTCTTGCTATCACTGCCACTGTCTCCGATACAAAGGTGTGGATTCTTGTTGAAATTGGCTTCAATGGAAAGGCAATTGAATGGGATTTTCATCTCATTTCGATGCCAAAGAGCAGCAAATCCCAATATTCGCGGCCAGGTCTAGACCCACATGTATGGACATAGGCAATAAACTCGTTTTCATCGGGATAACTTGGCAGGAACAATTTCGAACGTAAGATTTGCTGTCGAGTTTCTTGGGGACTACAGTACTACTCAGAGGAAAATTGCCAATAAAGAAGTTTGCTGAAGTATTCTTGAAGGATAAATACATGCCAAGGGGTAACAAAAAATAGTAAATAAACGTTCGGCGAATCCTAATAACAAGCTGGTCATATGGGCTTCCATATCTCAAAGATTTATTACATTCTCGAAACCAGAAAAGGAGAAGAGATCGTTAAAGTACTTTTAATTCTTCCGGGTAGAAACCTGCCTGCCCACCTACTACTCCAGTGTTTAAAACAGTAGTAAAAAGTGTGTATAGTAAAAAAGTGTACTCCAGTATAAAAAAGCAACAGGCCACGGGACTAGACGGTATGCGAAAATAAGGTGCAAAGAATTTTTCAACGAGCTTTGCCATCGCATAGAGATAAATCTGCTTAACGCTTATCCATACAAGGATGCATTCTGTTTAAGCCGATAGGAAAAGCCAACCAGGGGCTACATCCTGTAAACCAGCACCTATACATGCTAGATTGTACTTGCCCGAATTGTCCCTACCACTAGGTAGGGACTAAAAAGGTCATCATACAGAGACGGACTAGGCGAAACCATTAGCGAAACATAAGGATTGGAGATTTAAGTTAATATATGTTCACAGCAGCTCGACTTTATATTTGGACTATCTTCCATTGATGCTAATGGTAAAGTAGTTGACGATCCGCGACGTGCAGAGAGACATAAGCGCCATATCCAAGACGTATCGTGCTTCCCGTCATGCATCCACCTTTTGCATGATGGATCAATGCTGTTGCACTACAGAGACATAAATCCCTCAAATGACTGTAGAATTTCATACTGTCTTTGAAGGACTATCTAAAAGACCGCTAGCTGATCTCCTAGAAGCAATGGAGAAAATTTGATCGTTAGGTGTTGCACAATATTCTCTTCTGGATTATCTGGAGTATCTGGATTGCCTTGTATCGTGAGCTGCAGTACATGGGAACTTGATCGGCTAGGCGGAAGATGTAGTCACTTTGGCCGTCGATCGATTGAGTTTATAACGAGGCGTATGTTGAACATAGTGCTAGAAAAAACGGAGGTAGGTATACTGGCTTGCACGTGGGTCATCTGGGTATGAAAGATGTAATTACCGGGTCTCAAGACTTTTTATAGGCGTGAAGTGTGCGAGGTACCATTTGCACTTTAGTGAGAGAATGAATGAGCTCTCTCTTGACAAATTGGTGAACAATCGCTTTGTGAACTTGACCGTTGCTTAATCCATGATCAGTTTGTATTACATGAAAAGTACCAAGGTGGACGAACTATACGATAAACACATCTACATATAACAACCAAGATCATTGATGTAACCACTTCGTTTCATCTTCATGGTTCCTACTAATGACTACAACCGACTAAGCAATATTATAACTAACGGTACACCTACATATTGGTAAGCCAAAAAATATCACGAATCTATTATTTAACACACGTCGGTAGGGAAAAGTGAGAAGTGATAACCCATGGAAGAAATACAAACTATCAACTTCATACACGGCAAACACTTATACAGGTATAAGAACACAATCCTAAGAAACTTTTTCTAGGCTTCAAAATAAAGTCAATTAGTATTACCTAACTTTACACTTTCCTTTTACAGCATGCCTCATCGTTCCTTTTATTCCTATAAATGAGAGCCCGATGGAGGCTCTTATAGCTAACGGAAGCACACATTCAAGGAATGAAAAAAATCGTGCGTTTGGGCCAAAATTGTGCGGTTTAATGTAGATTTGAGAATATAACTGAATCGAACGCTTAATGCCACTAATTTCGACCGTATTAATGTGTTAAACGTGCATAGATGTTTTCAGTCGTATTTGCCCCAATTTCGTAAGTCACGGCCTTCTAATTGTACATTTTGTGTATGAGAAAAAGATTCTATGTGCCACACATTCCTTCCAAGATGGTTCCTCGTAACTAGATGATGCCTTTGGGGTATAGAAAAACGCCGCCAAAGCACAATTTAAGTGTTCATCGGTTCTATCGTAGACTATTAGGGAGTCTAGAATCTCCAATAATAAAAATACCTCCCATATCCCTGCCGCAAGATAACTTGCATTTCACCTGTTATGAGTTGCTTTCTTCCATTTGGTCTCAACAATAAGCTGATACTGGCTTGACTGAACCATGACACTTCCTTGAAGAATTCATGAGTAGCCCCGATACAAGTCATAAATAAAACAACAATGAATACCCACTATAAAATCATTAGCTGCAAATTATTCTAAATAACGAATTTCTATCTATTCTTTCATTATTGATGTATATGAATTATGTCTTTCATTATCGTATGTATTCATGTATTGCGTTTCAGCTGGGCTGTGGCGGATATTGTACCTCGATTCAAATGCCAGCAGCTTTAAATAACGTCTGCTACATTTATTGGGCCGTATTACATACAAAAAAATTTTATAAGAATTGGCGCGAAACCGTACATTTCTTTTGAATTTTTCGTTGTGTCTATTTCCGCATGCAGGTAAATTCACGTAGACATCAAATGAAACGCTCAGCTGACTAATAAGACCAAAACAACCAATCAATAATATTGCCATTTCGTCCTATTAAACATAACCCTAGTAAATAATGGAGCATAATTAGTGTTAAGTTGAACGATTTACCTGCTAATTCCATGTCAACATACAAAAGTATAACGTTCAGAAAGACTTGCATATCTAATAAGATATTGTTTCGTGACAATGACTGATCCCTTATCCTCTAAAGACACCTCGTCACGTCATCAATTCGAATATGCTAGCGAACAACAATTAATGTCGGAATTCTATAAATACATGAGTGACCCTAGCAATGTGGAAATCGCCACGAATTACCTATATCAATCGCTATTGGATGAGACCATTCTTGGAGTTGTGTTTGAGATGCATCACATGATCAAAACAGGTTTGTCGGAAGCAATGGAGGGTCAACCTGAAGATGGTAAAGCATTTGCTATTGTTGACTTGCCGGATTTCGACGTTTTTGGCTCGAGTCTAACTAAAAAAGCACTAGATTGTACTTGCCCGAATTGTGATAGAGCCGTCTCGACGTCGAGGTTTGCACCACATTTAGAAAAGTGTATGGGTAAGTGAATTCAATGCGAACTTTATTTTGTCGTTCGTTACTAACCGATCGTGATCTTACTAGGAATGGGTAGGAACTCCTTGAGGATTGCCAGTAAACGTATTGCTACTAGAGATGGAAACAGTAGCTTTTTCGGAGCAAACATCAGCGACGATGAAGAGGCTGATGTGGACTGGTCGAGTGAAAAAAGAAAGAAAAAGATCCCTCCGCCACGACCAAATGGCAGCAAAAAAAATGGAAAATCATCCTGAATCAATGTTACAAGCTGGAAGAAATTATAAATTAAATTCAATGAATTTATACAATTGTGAAACCCTGTTATGAATAAGATGAAGAATTTTTATATAAAATGTTTGCAGAACACTTTTTAAGTTTGAATACTTTGATCCAATTATACTTGGTTCGTCCCTCACGAAAGTTATTTGTTAGTTATTTTAAAATGCGAATACGAAATTGCAAGTTCAGGAAGCTTCTAGTCTGACAGTATTTCTCAGTGTTTTATTTGATGTTTCGGATGTTTCAAACTCACTGAAAATCCAGAGGTCAGTTGTCCAGGAGCCTCTTCCACCTCTATCGCAGAGCTCTACAGTTGTTTCAGTCCTATAAATGTCAGCTAACATAACGTTTAGCGTAAAATTTAAAAATTGGAAGACAGTTCCTGAACACTAATTCTAGTTGGTTCACCGAACCGAGGCCAGTAAGGACCTCGATGCCTAGCAATAGAACTGTAATCTTCACTTCCGTTCCACGCCTTGTTTCGTAATGTTTTATGACTTTGAATTACAATTTTCAATCATGACTTATAAGGTAAAAGAGACTTTCATTTACCCACAATTAAAAATAAACCCCTCTATCGAGCGTGATTAAAGTGTTATCGCTTATTTGCATAAGGCATACATTTGTTTAATTTCAAATTTTGTGTTGCCAATTATAAAGTTGAAACAATTATTCGATGCTCTAATTAGAAATTACAATTAATTTCTTGGATTTTTTCAGAATCTTGATTAGAAATCGGGGGTGACATAACTAGCGGAACGAGTCATTCTTGTTCTGTCTCTATCTATATTTAATATATGGTGCCCCTGGTATTTTTATTCCAATTATGTATAAAAAACACGGCGGACTCGTAAATCGGACTTCATATGCGGTATATCAACTGTGTATTGCACTTAAAATTAAGTCTCAACTCGAAAAGGGGAAACTAAACTCATTTTTTACTTTAAAAAAGGTATAAAATTTAGTGGATTCATTGGTGAGACCATTCGTTTGCAAGACGACTTATTTTAATTAATGAAAAATAAAACTGAGAAGTTTTCAAGTGAGAGAAACAAGTTGATGCCACAAGAGCAGGAGGGAGCCCTGGGTGGAGCACTGCATCCCATCCAAACTTGGATGATTTTGACTGTTCGCCAAATTTTTGCATTTTAAATTAAAAAAAAATATTCATAAAGAATCTAAGTATTATGCTTGCTTTCATGTTCCAGCTTCCTTCGATTGAAAGAGACACTTTTTTGATATCCTGTAACTCTTGTGCTTTGAGTTTACCACGATCAATGCCACTATATTTTCATCTAGGTCGATAGATGAGCCTTCCAGTCTTCATCTTTGATATCAAGATAACCAGCACGGAATACCGTAAACCAATTTGCAAGTTTTTATAGAGCTTTGTTCCCGTAAGCATTTATCATCAGAACATTGTCGCCTATTCTTTCTATTACCGTAGTCAAACAATATTATATTTCAAAAATGCAGTTGGTTCCTTCATGTTCGAATTGATGTTGAATCCCCGAAACTCAATCAAATTGCTCAATCTGACGAATGAAGCTTCAACCGTCGGCTACTAAATGAAGTGTGACACCCATATGCGCGTATGGGTCTCAACGATACATACAACGAGAACTGTACCAACATTTTTAGAACAGAATTAAATGAAGATTTGCAAAAGACATAATTACAATACAATAATTGCTAAAATTAATTAACTACGCTCTGCTGCTGTGATAACATAACCTTTTTCTTCAAAGACGAATGCTATTGTTTTAAGAAACCTTTCCTTTTTTGTAATACTGATTAGAACTACGGAAAATTTCAAAACCTTTACGTCGTGATTGTTTATGATTAACAAAGTCGAAACTTTATCAGCGTTGATTTGAAAAAACAACGAAATGATTGCAACATATACATGCACCCTCTACCTACTGCCACTGTCGATATTCAATTCGCATTCTTTTGATTTTAGGTAATATAATAACTTTTTATTAATATATTCCTTTTAATTACATTTTTCAATTTTATATTATAATTTATATCACTTGATCAAATGTTTAAGTATATTCTTTTAAATTAGTAATAAACTTACCATCTAAAAAACATTTAAGTATTCTCACCTCGAGCCATAACAAAGCGAGAGCGAAAAACAACAAAGATCACTTTGCGTTTTACGTACATGACAAATAAAATCTATATATAAATATATATTTGTAAACATTTGTTGTTTTTTTAATAATTTAATAACATGTTATGCGCTTAATATTACTTGATCGAAAAAGAGATGAAAAAGCTGAAACACAGCGTAAAGTATTTATGTAACACGTGAAAATGACAAACAATTTTGCTATTCATTTAATATTAATATGAGAACGAAGCATTAATTATTCCTAGTATGCACAAGTAGCTTTATTAAATGAAAAATAATAAAAATGGACAATCAATCGGTAAGGAATCTCATTATACTATGCCTCGTTTTTTGTTTTAACAGTTTTATTCGTAAAAAGGCAAACACGCATGTCGCTGTCAACAATCATGCATTTTATCATGTGCATTATACTTGTTCGCTTTATTTTTACCGTGCAATGCATGTCAGTTTCCTTAAAAAATCGACTCATTCTCTCTGTTACGTTATTCGTCATCTAGTTTTTTTTTTGTGTATTTCGTTTTCTTTGCTTTGCTTCTTTTTCTTACATAATAATCACTTTTATCATGTTGCTATTAACTAATACTTTGAAGAATTATCAATTTTGTCAAAGAGTAAATACACTTGTTGAAATTTCTTTTTTTAGTTAGGACATTATTTGTTTTTCTGACTTTTTTAATTGATAGAGTCAAGACATAGATAGTTTCTAGCAAGAGAGAGTAAATTTTTTGTATGATATACACTAAGAGTAATAATAATAATAATAATAATAGTAGTATGCTGACTTTTGTACATAGTTTTTATTATTTTTCTCATTTTCATATGAGAATACAACAATCGTATGGAATCAGGAAATTACGGGAACAAATAAAACTTCAGGATCATTGGATTAATTATTCTGTTGTGGTGCAAGAATAATTGGGATTCCCAAGTATTCAATGGAGTAAGTTCTAGAACATTCTTATTTTTACATCTCGCATACCAGCAATATCGCACTGCATTCGTACTTGCACATGGTCTAGCCAATTCAAAGAATTAACCTACTTTTGATTTTAATTAGAAGGAAAGAGAGGCAGTTTATTGATTTATAGGTATTAAATGAACAATAGTAAATAGTATAGCAGTCAAGGTACGGATTTGATATTTACTTTTAATCACATTTTTGTTACCTATTTCAAACATTTCGTTCAAACTCTTTAATAAATGCGATAAATGAAAAATATTACTTTTTCTATCCTTCGTTTCCACCACACAAACCTCACTTGGCCAGCAAAAATAATTATTTCATAATATAATATCACTTAGAACATTTCGATAGGTTATTGATGGTAAATATTGATTTCTGCGTTTGTTTGCTACGGTGGAGAGTCTGTTGTTGATAGTAAATATTTTTCTTATTGCTAAATATAAACGGATATTTTTCCTTCTGATGGCTTCTATCTTACTCTCGTTTAAATATCAACGATAGAACGAAGCCAAATGGATTTCAATTTATAGATTTTTATTATCGAAACGTTTGAACCATTTTAAGAGTTATATATGTAGTTCCTCTTTCAATTCAGCTTCGGATTCTTGATATATTGTAAAGCAAGTAGATAATAATTACATTTTAGATACGATACTGATTTTTTTTTTGAAGTAAACACAAGGTAGGAGTGTTACTAAACGATAAACACAATTCGATTCAACCCGAAGAAATTTGGTGCTTAAAAACTGAGTAATTCCATTGTGAGCTGATTTTATTTCGTTGCTGTCATTAATGGCAATGATGCACCTGTTCATTCGCTTATAACTTAATTATCTATTTTCTTTAGCTTTTCTTTGTCTAAAATATACATAATTATTATTAATTGGAACCTCAATGCATATTAAAATATGTTACTGAGATATTTATAACAATTCCAAAAAAGTTTTCGTAACCATCTCTACTCTTCCCTAGAAGAAATCTCACTTTACCAAATTCTTTCTCGTCTGAGACAAACAACTAAATCCTACAAATTGTCTATGCAAATTGAATAATTTGCCGGATTTTTATCGTTTTTATTTTCTTTCTAAATTTATTGCTTCGTAATATCTAGATTTATTTTGTCACAGTACATACAGAATTAAAGAGAATTTTCAAAGATTTTAACTTTATTTGTCTTCGTAAATAAAAACTTTAGCGACGATACTTGTTTTGTGCGTCATACTAAATTTCATCGGAAGTATGAATTTCAACTGAAATCGCCTAAGACATGAAAGCGATGCGATCGGTTTGATTAAAATCAAAAATTTACATATAGAAAATTCACAATATTTTCAACAACTTTAGGCATTTAACGTGAAATCACATACAATATTATATAAATTGAGGTATATAGCGAAAATTGAGCAAAGAAAAGCGTAAATAACTAAAAAAAAATATATTTAAATAAATTTCAATTTTTCAGAAGCTCATTTGTTCGTTTGTTGGCCTCATCGAGACGTAGGTTATTCACTTCACCCTGGATAAAAAAAAAACAAAATACTCAAATCAACAAGGATAAAATAAAACTTAATCAAACTATAAAGCGCAGCAAAAAATTAAATATTGCAAACATATCAAATAGCAATGGGAAACGCAAATATCTCACACTGAGTTTTTTTTTTTTTTTTGACTACACAAGCTGTTTTGTCTACTGTTTAAGGCATTAGATATTGCTTTAAAATTAGTTTTGCAACTTTATGATATACTTTTCAATTCATCAAGGATAAATCTAAATCTTAACATAACGAGCATCGCTAATATTCAATTTCAACCGAAAAACTACAAAAGCAATCACAATATGCGTCTTATCAAACAAAATATATTGTACTTTACTATAAACGTTTCACGTTAACAGTAACATTTTTTTATTTAGCTTTCAAACGGCGATTTCTATCAGGCCATTTTCTGTTGTAGCTCCCTCATTATTTCCCTCTATATTTCTACAACAGCGCTCTACTCCATCCAGAGCACTTAATTTTTAATTCTACACAGGTTTGCTGACTCGATTGGTATTTTGAGAGAATATGTTCTTTAATCTGTTCCGTTCCGTTCCGTTTTGGTCCTTTGAATCATTGACATATCAGTAGTTATATTTTAGATTAGTAATTCTCATTTTATATACGCTCAATACATCGGATTAAGTTTTCTATTGATTTCCACATATTCAGATGCAGTTTGCCACGTTAACACTTAGTAGTTAGGACATTAAAACTGAGTCAATAAATCTTTGTACAAGGATAATAGTATGCCAAAAATTTAGTATTTGTCAAACTGAGCACGATTTTTGTTGCATTTTCGTTCCGATTAAACTGCATAGCCTATTAGTGGATTTTCCGATCCTCCTCGCCTTATCTCAAACATAATGGAAGCTCTAAATTCATTTCGAAAACCTTCTATTCTCGTTAAATAAGATTCTAGTCTCTGCACTAGTTGCATCCAATAGTATGTAACGCCATTTTGAGTAGCTGAAAGCTTATTTTACGAATATATAATTTGTAATTTAAGAAGAATCGATAAAACGTATCGTCAGTGGTATGCTGTTATTAATTTATCCAGAATTTAGCTTTGGATATATATATATATATATACTTCGTTTACATGGTATTGTTCGCGTTAATGTTTCTGTTTTGTTGTATTGTTTTGTTACTTTGTAGTGATATAGTTTTCAGATCGGTTGCATGCATTCTGTTAGATAGATAAATTCATCTAGTCTCTGATTTCTATTTGTTGTTATTTGATATTCCATTTGAACGTGTCAAACTAAAGCCAATATTATATTTTGTATTCGATATTCAATTGATGAAGTGTGACAGCTTTACCATGATTATAGTCAATGTTACAATAATTCTTGTGGAATGTTTTTCATCTGAGCCCAGTTCACCTATTATAAATAAAATCACAATGAAATGATTTATTTGAGAAGCTGGTGAGCCCTTTGATTTGCCACTGCTATTCTTTGTTCGTTTGACTCTCCCTGAATGGTACGTTTGCAATTAAAGAATTACATGATATGTTAGTCATACACATTTATCATTATTTTATAGATTCCATTGCTAAAAATCTGCATTCTACCAAGTGAAAGTATTCTAATTACCTTGCGGTTGATTCTGTCGATTTGTCTATTCTGATTTTCCAATTCTGATCCCATATCTAGGGCCATATTTCTCAAATTACCAATCATTGTGTTCACTTGTCCCATATTTTCTTCCATTTCATCTTCGCGGGCATCATTAGTTATTCTGTAATGGGAAACAGTTTATCATTTGCATCCTTCTGTTGATTATACTTGTAAAACTGTAACATTAATGTACTATTTAAAGTGATGAAAAAAATAACATTCAGCTAGTTTCAAATTTTTAAACATTTTCTTTATATCACTGTACAATTTAGAATTATAGGAGTTAAATCATTCACAATTTGTTTTGAGTTTTCTGACTTGAGCTAATTTAAACCACTTCAGTTCCAAACTTCTCCAAATATATTTATGAAAAATTACTTTTTATTCAAACTATGTGCTTTCCATCCTGCCGCTGTTTATGTTATATTAATGTTTAAAAAAATTTTAACACATAATGTAATGGGACCGCTGGGAATTGATAACTCAATTAATTTATAATCACTACGAAGCAGAACACTGTTATAGAAAAGGAGCAAGAAATAGACATATGACCAAAGGGAATTTCTGTCTTTAAATCAGTTTTCATCATCATCATCAATTTTCAGTATATTAAGCGCGCTGGAAATTCAAATTTTATTTTCAGAAAGTTTCGGAAACTTACAATGAAACAACTCGGCAATTGATTTCCTTAGCGAGTTGGCTACTAGCAACAAGTATTTGCGCAATCCAACCGCAGCCAAATAAAACTCGGACTCATTCTATAACGTTCTGTTTACATTCACTTCGAACTGTGCGTTTTCTTTTTGGGCTACTTCTGCAATACTTTTAGAGACACAAGAGTAGTCATAGGAGATTCGATCTGGACTTCCAACCTATGCAAGGAGCAGAGGTGTGTATTTTCTCTACAATCTCACTGGCAGACAACTTGGCTTATTCAATTTGACGTGAAAGGTTTCTGAACGTCTAAACTTTTTAATTAATATGATGGAAGATCTTCGAAAAGCCTACTGCGGAACAATACCCATTGCGGAACCCTCAACAGAAGGGTCTTAATGAGAGTATTATTCCAGTTAGCAGATAAACAAATTGTCTCAATGTTGCAGATAAACAGAATATATCGGGATGCGAATGGAAGTGTACACCAACTATTTTGTTTATTCAACAGAAACACGATTGAAAATCAATTTTAATAAACGTAGGCGTTCGGCATCAATTTAATTTTGCTTTTAATATATGCACTGTAATGTATGCAAAGGTACACGACAGTGGTTCAGCTTATCAATCTTTGACTTGTATCAAATTGATTTACCATGAAGGAAGTGTTTCACTAGTCTTTAAGTATTACATATGAACTAAGCCTTAACTTCTTTGAAGCAATTTTGTGCTGATCAGTATCAATTGTGAAACATTGAAACCCTTACCTTCCAATATAGCCGGCTTGTGGCATCATTCCATTACGATCGTCCATCACTCTTTGCGGCTGATTATTAACGACTTTTCCATCATCATTACCTTTCCACGTGCCGTCATCTTCCTTAAATGATGCACTTCTGTAAAGACACAGCAATAGCATCGATGACTTTGATTTCAGTGTTCAATTATATGCAACATACTTGTTACAAGGAAGCACACATATGCCACAACATTTTTCCATTCCACTTAAATTCTTTTCAGCTTCACGCATATCGGCATTGATCTGATCCATACCCTCCTCAATACGATCCAGTTGTTCTGTACAAATATGTTAAAATTTCAATGAATTAATAATGAGCCATGAAACAATTTTGCCATTATTCAACAACAAAACACTTAATGCGAAACATGAGCCCGAAATGAATACATGTATGATGAAATTTAATGAATCGATTCATAGTTACTTATTAATGAAACAAAAAATATATTTGTTCTGCTCGCGATGATAATGACGAGAGAAGATGAGGATAAATGGAAATGATAAAAAGGCAATTTCTTTAACACGATATTATCTAATATATTTTTTACCAGTATTTACGTGAATGAGTCAACCAATTCAATTAAGATCTATTTAGCTACATAGGTTAAAAATTAGCTATAGTAAGTGAATGTTGGAAAGAATTGCATGAACTAGATTTACAGCAAAGTAACAATTTCTTACAAGTAATTTAATTATAGGAGAATGTCACTAAGCAAATAGTAGAGTAAATAGGAAAGTGAACGTAATAATTAGGGAGTTTGCCTTTCAATTAGATATCAACGTTAAAATGTAATAAGCACAATCCAATTCTTCAAAGCATTCGGCATGCTAGATTCCTTAGTTGATGGAAATCAATTTTTTCTCTTGAACTTTTGTTCTAATTAAAGTCGCAACTAAAGAATTAATCAAATACTTTTAATTTAAACATATGTTAAAATTTATTTATTCTGCTAATGAAATAATTATAATACAAACGGTGGTTTAGAGATTTAAGAAACACTAGTTTTATAACCAAACGAAACTAATTTAACTATAGTTTTAGAATCGATTCGTTCCTAAAACTTTTATAAAAGAAGATTTGCTAGCATTGTCTGCTCCATTTAACCAACAAAATACAAAACTTATAAATTAACAAATTACTTTGTCTGAAGAATACATAATTTTTTCAATTCTTTATTTAATTAACAAAATACTTGAGGTAGTTTTTCTTGGTACTCACATGTTATTTTATGTGTGGTAGTTGTTGTAGTAGTTGACGAACGTGTTCGTTAAGGTTTTGTTTATTATTTCTATAGGGATATCGAGTGAATTTTTGTACTATTTGTCGTTTATTGTAGTTGACTGATGTGAAGAGAGTTAGATTGATTGAAGTATTTAGGCGCAGTGTATCTTTTTGAACGGTTTAAGTTTAATATTTCGAAAGAGGGGAATCCGTATTAAGTTATATTGGAATAGTGGGTGCACGCAAAAGTGATATTTTTTTTTATTTGAATTATTTATTCACACATGTATTGAGATTCTTTTATTTTGGATAAATTAAATTATATAAAAATTTTAAGTCAACTGAGTATTGGGCATTGTGATTATTTCAATTCCTTTCTTCTTTTGGATATTCAATCATAAAACATTTGCATGTCAACATCGAAATTTTAACGTTTATAAAACATTTCTCAAAATACATTCATGCTTAAATGCATGGCATAAAACCGATTTATTCTATATTACCGGAAATTTTTGAAAACACTGTTTTGATTTAAGAACATACTTCTAAGGAGATGAATATCTTCTTGCATAATGTTTAAACATTGATGACATCTTAAGATTTTAAAACAAACCCCTAAGAAGCAATGAGCCCATACACTCACGCTGGCTCAGACTGTGCAGAAATCAAGGGCACAAGAAAAACCGATGGCGGCCGCTTACGTAAGCTTATGAACAATATGCAAGTAAGAATAGTTTTCCCTCAATAATTGTCAAGAGAAAGTGTCCAATTTTCATCACCGAAGTCAGATCTATTTTACGAATGACCGGCACCATGAAATCGAAATTCGCCATCGTCTGCGACTAGATTAAGTGAATTTGTTTAAATCTTTAAACGGCACCACGCATTTATTCAAATGAGAATAACAAAAACTTTAAAATAGTAATATAATATGGGGCTCATAGCTGCCTTAGAATCAAAATATGTTTAATGACTTTCAAATTTGTTATCGGATATCCAAAATTCATCCTACATACATACGGTCAACAAACGAGAATTGTATACCAAACAGACTAGACAATTTAATTTTAATATCGCGAAAATAACAATGAACTGGAAAAGTAGTGCCAATAAGTTCGATTTCAGTCAAACAAGAATGGTTACTGTAAGTAAACTATACCCACTTTCCGGGCAAACACTAAATTTGTGAAATTTCGTATAGAAGACGAATTCGGATAAGGAAGCCTTACAGTTAAATGACGAAATAAATTAATTTTTAAAAATAAAAATTCATGCGATTGCTTACAACACATATAATGAGCACAAAGGAACGTAGACAAAATCAGCACAGAAGGAAATTTTGCAACAAATACTGGAAAATTTTACATTCAAAAATCGAACTGGAAAGCTCTTTTCAGAATCTTCTCAAAACATACAAATCGGGATTTTCGTTTTAAAGTTTAGTAGATTCTTCTGAAAATATCACGAAAGAAAGATTGAAAAGTCGGAAGCAGGAATAAATTATCTGTTTTTTATGAACGAATGTTGTATTTTTATATAAATTCTTTTGATTATGAGATGTAGTTTGATTGAGATAGTATGAAATGACATAGAAGGGACTCCCTGATGACATACAAGGGAACGGCTGGACGATAATTCGTTTACTTTTTAATCCAACGAGCAGTCAGCGCCTCAGAAATGCCTCGTAGTATAAGTTGTTTGCGTCGTTTTGAAGAGTTGCTACAGTTTATTTTTCGAAAATATGCCAAAGTAACAGTGATGATCTGTTCAGGCTGACATTTTAAGGCGGAGACTACAGAATGAAATTCAGTCATAATTTTTCTGGTTTTCAAAATGGTTTTTTAAATATTTCAAATGTAAAATTCTCTGCTCGATTTTCGTTTTCATAAGTTTAACCTATTCGAGACCATGTGCGCATTGATATTGAGTTGCAATTATTAGTTTGTATGGAAAAATCATCCGCCAAGGTGGAAGTGATTGAATATAAAACGTATTTTAGAAGCGTTTAAACAATAATCTAGTATATTCTAGTCAAAACCCATTTCAGATTGAGTGGATGGTCTTTAAAATAGGTGCTGCCTCAAGAACATTGAATTTTGATGTCATCAACAAATCATTGCCAAATACTCAATTAACTTTCATTTAATTTTGATTCGTTTAATCTCTGTTTAATGTTCAGTTTGTTCGATTTCTCTGTTAAATGTTCAATCGGATAACGTTTACTTGAAAGGTGCCATATAAACGTTGGTGACGGGTTTTGCATATTCATCACTTTGCTTGCATTAGGCCGTTTAATATTATCTCTGCGATATAGAATACCAAATGTATTCGATTGCGTTTGATATATTATCAACATTGAAACAACGCATCACCAACGATCCGTGAAGTCTAGTTGTCTAGTCTAGTAAATACTTTAGTGTTCTTAAAAATTGATGCAATTATTGATCAGATCCATATTTACATGTGTTATAATTTTTAAGTGTTTCTTTCCTTTACATTCCTTTTTTCAAGATAAAACCATACATTAAAGTATTTTTTAGGTTTTTATATGCTTTGACATTGATGTTCTTACCTCCTTGTTCGTCCAGCATGACGATGCTTCTCATTCCCACTTCCGTACTCTAAACAAAAACACCACAAACCTCTTAGCATCTATTTGAATTACAACGTTTATAATAAACGACAATTTGTTGTATTTTGTGGTTGATTGATTGATTGACTGACTGATTGGTTAATTTGTGTGGTGTCTCTCATTATATTAGATTTAGAAGAGGGGGAAAATAAGTAGCTATAACCAGTCTTGCTTGACATCATTTCGTTTACTTTTTTCATATATTCTTTTATGTTTCAACATTTCCATTAGGAAGGAGGAGCTAAAATTGGTCTTCTAGATTGTTCGCACCTACTTTTCAGTTTTCATTGAATATTGAACACATAAAGCCCAACACCCAGGTTAATAATGATGTAAATGCATTAGTCAATACTTGCAGACGTGAATGAGATATGCAAGTGAATATTAAAATTCTTACCGCCTTGATTATCCAATAGGCATAAAGTCCTTGCACCTGCATCCTGGCTCTAAAAATACATTGTTTCATTTATTCACGAATTTTCACAATACAGAGTAAAGATGAGCATTTGCAGTCGAATATTTTTACGCGGTGCATATGTTTAGATCTTCTAAGCCTAACCGCATTCATCATTTATCACATTTTATATTATTTATACTTCAATGTTTCATTTGCGTCGATATTAATTCCTATAACGTTTTAAAAGAAATACGTTTTCTTCGTTGAAAGCTAAACGACATTCAATGAAAATGTCATATTCAATGGAATTATTCAAATGATCTTGGACTTATCAACCAGCCCCGTGTAGTTCTCAACATTAATTTAGCGGGGTTTCAGTCAACTTATAATTAACTACACGTTCAGATAAAATAAGTCAAGAAACGTTTAAGCTTAAGATTAATAATAGGATACGAAGTTCTACTTTATAACGGAATTCTTCAATTTTACGCTACTACCTTCAAGAATTTACTCAAATCAACTCATAATATTTACTAACACAAATATTTTAAAACAACAAAATAACCAAAATTATAAATAACTTCAAGTTCAAATGTACTTTAAAGCGTAACGGCCACGTGAAATCACAAAGCAATTTCCAAATAATTTCAAATCATGATTTGCCACAATTCGAAGAAAAAATAACAGCAAAAATAACTAATGTCATATTTAAATAACTACTCAAATTAAATTGAAAGTGATTTGTGTGTGCAAGCGTGCATCAAAATATCTAATGTTGCATTTAATTTTTTACCTCCAATAGAAAGAAAATGTAAAGTTCGTTTGTCTACTTTAAAATGTAATTCCATATTATATCGAAAAAATCGAATTGTAAAAATTTCCTAACAAATTTAAAATAGTAGCTGATGTAACATTTTCTGGCAAAATCAACGTTAACAGTGCAACATACAAATTTAAAGATTGTGTGACTTTACCATGATGAATAAATTCAGGCAAAAATTAAGCTATATTACTTATTGTCTACTTTGACATGTATTCAATGCATTCTATGTGTTGGTTTCTCTTTTTCAACCTTTCACTAAATATCAACTCGACTGTGAAACCAATGAATATATATTTGAATTGAAATTATGGGTGAAAATTGAATAGTGAGGATTTGTGATTTGATTGTGATATAACTGATGGATTATGGATCATATTTGAAATGAAGATTTAAATCGAGTTTATCACGTTGGGTCCTTATTCACTTGAATTGAGTACGGTTGTTTTGAGATGTATCGTTTTATAAGTCAACAATATTTACTTATGATGTCGATTAAGGAACCCATACGTGATATCGTCTTTTGTAAATATATTTTTTGTTTGTATTCGTTATAAAAAATAATTAAAATACACTGTTAAGACCAAATGGCTTTCAAATTATGTCATATATTTCGTAAATGATTGATGTATCGATAGAATTTCATCATAAGCATCACCTTAACGCCGTGCTGGTTAATGGTTATTTTGATTAGAAAGCAATTTGAAAACCACTCAATTAAGTATGATAGAAGAAATTAATCGAATTATGAAAATAAACAAAAAAACAACATGTATGTCGTCTTGAACCGAAAAATGAAATTAATTTAAATATTTTGGATATTGTGTTCAAGGTGACTCACCTCCCTGATCGTCAAGGGCCACCAGGGTACGAATCCCGGCTTCCTTGCTCTGTTATGCGGCACAATAATAATTAGTAAAATGTGTCATTTTGTTGCTTTTTGTATATATTTTTGTTTTTTGAGTATTATCACTATCAGTTTTTGGAATTTTTTTGACAAAAAATTAAATCAAAATTTGTTTATCGTAATCAAAATCAAAAACTAATTCGGTGTTAAATTCGGTATCTGCATGAGTATTTGTAAATTTTACACAGTTTCTTTCGACTTTTTCCTGTCACGATGAATAGCTGTTATTTCAAATGAATCTTTGTGGAAATTATAATTTGTATATTATTAGATGGTTTATTTAAGTTTTTAGTATAGAATATATACACACGTATCCGGTTTTGTTCTCAGTAATTCAGCTATTTGAAAGATCTACTTGGATCGATAATTGTGTAAAATGTTTGACTACAGATCGATTATTTTCAACTTATGAAACAAAAATATGTTTACTAGTATCGATTGTTTTATTACTTAGCTTGTTTAATATTAAAACACCATTTCCTATAGTTGATATTCAAAAATATGTTTATCGTATATATCATATGCTGTTGAATCAGATTTTATATAGTTGATTTATTTGGAGTTGTATCTTAACATTCAGAAGTATGTTAAATTAAGTCCAATGAAAATTAAATGAAAGATATTTATTTTATTTACATAAAGACAAAATGCAGTGGAGCAGTGTTTTGTTTTTGTAGCAGAATCTTATTCAAATCAAGTACATTGTCGCTTTATTAATTCTAAATGAAATCTTTATATTTTAAACAAAATAATTATTTATAGTTACTTTATACAGTAAGGAAAAAATTGATAGCTTAAATGCATCTATTCAAATTCTAATTGAATAGGAAAAACGAATTAACATCTATAATTTTCAAGAATAAATCAAATCAATTAAAATAAGTTACAATAACATCGAGTTTCAACATATATCATCACTCAATATTCATACAATATTCTAACAACATAGAAAATTCTCCAATGACATTCATATTTGGATAGCTCGAACAAAAATAATGTATGGCAATTTCCAAATCAGCAAGTGTTACACTCGTCTGGACATATTTCATTTTACTGAAAGGACAAGCCAATTCGCTAGACAGTAATTCCATTCGAATATAAATCACACCACTAAATAGCAAGAACCGCATGTGGGTATTATGCTCTCAGTATTTAAATCCATATATGTGTCTGCGCAGATTCTGCATGTTTAAGATAGAAGTTAATCCATTGAACAACAATCGTCAAAAGTTCAAAATTGACAAGCAATTCAAATTTTTACAGATTTTTGCGTGAAAAAGTTCTTATCAGGATGAACTTGAACAGAAACTATATAACGATGTCAAGATATTGTCCTTATAGATTTATAAAGCTTATAAAAATTGGCAGACCCTAACTTGAAGAATTTTGAAACATTTACAAAATACCTCGAGGAGTTTAAGAAAAAAGCATGCATTAAGAAATAGTTGAAATAGAATGAATCAAGAAAACATTATAATCAAGAAAACCACTTGCAGAAGTGGAAAATGATCATGAAATGAAAATCAAATGTGCTTTTTATGCCTGGTAACTCTCCTAATGTCCTTTGACAATATAAACAAATATTATCACAATATTTTTTTCGATGTTATTTTGATATAATTCAAAACAAACCCTTTTCTATATAGATGATTGTGCTGTTCATTTTGAAAATACCAAGGTTCACTATGTTTGACTTTACTGAATATTTCGAACATCGTGTGGTTCTAAAAACCTTCAATTGTTTCGAAGCAAAGCGCCACGTTGTTATCTATGAGCAAATATTTTTGACCATCACGACGTCATAAAACGCACCATTGCGGAACAACAGCCTTGGATTTTCATCTTCGGATGGGAATTAACAGATTATTAGAGAAATATTTGTGTGTGAAAGATAAATCAAGAACACAAATTAAATACTTTTCGACAACTCTTCGGCTTTGAATCATGATTCAAGTTAATAGTTAATTCCCATTACATTGACTATAGCTCACGTCCATTTAGCGTTCACAGGTTAAAGTTAGAATACATATGATGTACGATTTTTCATTGATGTCTGCTTTACAAATAAGATTATTTCAAAAAATAAAACGACAATGTCACCATTTACTCTTCGAAAACAAAATAATTAACAATAAAAAAGTTTTCCTACTTAAATATTCAAGAATCAAGTATTACATCGCACGTACAAATTAAATCATCGTCAAATTATAATTATAAATATTTCATAGAATGCTAGGAGGACAAATAGGTTTTTACTTTAAAGTTATTAAGAAAGTTAAATACAAATAACCATACACATAGAAAGATTTTTGCTTCATTTGTAACATCTCAAAAAAGTTGTTCAATAAGATTTGGTGATAGTAGAATGATGTTATGAACATAATGGAGTTAACTGTGAAGTGAATTGTACATTGTGAAAGAGGCATGGTGTAAAAGATTGATGTTTGTTCTTTCTTTATATATACATACAATGACATTTAAAGCACCACATAACATTTAAAAACACCACAACAAGTTTCTCAAAGAGTTAGGCACATTGGGAGAGTATATAAATACCAAATAACACTCAAAGGAATGTTTAAAAAAATGAATCAGTCCATCTTTCAAGTGAATTAGTTATGTTTTAAAATGTGGTACGAGGAGAATATTGTTTTAAACTTTTTGATTTTATGAGACCTATGAAAATGTCTAAAAAGTACCTCCATCTTCATTGTTGCTTTTTTGGAATGATAACTTCTTAGAAAACGAATTTATCTAGAACTCTTTGCTGTTATAATAAACTTTTGTAGTATCTGGATAGTTCAATCTTGAAAAGTTATTATACAAAAAAAAGTGTGTTTTATAGTCGCGACTTACATATATAAATTCATTATCGGTCATCAAATCCAGAAAAATTAGTTTTGAGCGCAGTTAGATCTAAAGCAGTGACGAAATTCTGAGCTCCATCTGCTCATACGCCAGCTTTAGATATTATCAATTTCGCTTCAGAATCAAAATAAGCAAAGTAAATTAATTTAAGAACACTATTTAGGTGTTGAAACTTATTGTCGGCTTTTACTCCATATTTTTATACATACATGCAACATAATACATTTTAGCGTTCTAATCATACTATATAGTATTTATGCTTCTTTACATACATTTAAAAGCATACATACGCTATTACGTACACATTTCTCAATAGATCACAATGCGAAGTAACTTGAAACGCAAAAATAAAAAAATAAATCAAGTTTATAATGAACAAAACAATGTGAATCCAATTTCGACCACACTATCGCCAAATTAAAAAAAAAAACATTTTGTATTTTATGAGGATTGAAATCTTCCTCGCATGAACAATGTACAATTGTTCATTGGCAAAGTTAATTTTCAAGCAAATACCGCATTTCCAAGTATAATTTGACAAAATAAAATTTAACCAAACACTTTTGCTACCCAGCGTCACACTGTCCACAGCAACATCATTATTACGGGTGAATATATATTTTAAAACAAAATTATGAGGAACCAAATACAAAACTATGTTCAAACCAATTAGTAAATAAACATATTCATAAGATTATAGAGCCCTGCACGTTCATAGAAACTTTCAGTTTCATTCTCTTTTCTATCTTTTTTTATATTATGTCATCGACGGTGGGATATCGAAATTTAAAATGTTGTTTCACATTTTATCTTTTATTTCAATATCTTACAGTAGCATTAGCTAACATTTTGTAATTCTGCTTAAGCTATTTATAACAGCTTTCATTAATTCCATTTTTGTATTGTGATGTTTCTAAGTTATGTCTTTCTTTGTAGTGTGTAACAATAAGTTCAAACGTATTATTTATTCATTTCTAAGATGTATTCCTTCAGATAATTTCAAAAATGTAATAATACTTACTTCCTCGCATAATGAGAGCATACGCCGCGTACTCTCCAACGACTGGAATGAGGGAAAAAAATAAATTTTAAAATCGTTCTACTCATTGCATTAGTATCGTGGGGATAACCTCATCGGTGACTTGTTGTGCTTTTAATTGTATTTCTTGAAGTTCCGTTTTCGGAACTTCAGGCGCTGGGGGTGCTGCTGATGGCATTCTGTAAGAAAAGGAATAACATTGCAATTAAAGTTGTTCATAACTTTGCGATTACATTCTTTGCGACACAAGATAAAAATAAATCCAAAAATACAATAAAAAATACATGCAAAACAAATTTTACATGTTTTCGTCAATTTACATAAGATAAATTATATTTCACTCATTTATTATACTCTGGCCCAGGGGGAGTTTTGTGCTTAATTCGAACAAATATGGTTCTGACGTATTTTTTATATCCGCTAAATTTGTCGCCTAAAATCACCAAAACAATCATCCTTATGACATCTTTTCGATGGCTTGCATGCCTGGAAGGCGCAATTACTGAAGATATGGGAAGATTCATAACGTCTGGTTGTAATTGTATGTCAACGTATTATCAGATTATGAAGACACATTTTTTACTAATGAAATACAAACTATCACTTAATTCATGAAAGAATTGCCTTCCATTGACAACGAAATCCACAACAATGACAACAATCCCTCCCACGATTGTGGTATTTTCATCACTACGACTGATGCATTATTATCATGAAGAGTGAACCCACTTATCAATTTTTCAATTACTCGTCGAATTTTAAGCACAGTTCAAACAGCAAAACACGGAATTTACACATGTCAAACAAAATTTCTATTGAGTACCACCAAAACTCCTTAATTTTTTATCAAATAATTGGACCATTTTTTATATTTTAATTTTTATAAAATAAATGCCATAGTTTGTACGGACATTGTAAGATCAATATAAAAATATAAGAATAAGAGTACAAAAAAATACTTTTGATGAAAAATTATGGGGTGCGTCCTTTGGAGTCATTTCATTTCGAAATCAAATATACAAGTGAAGATGTTTTGGTTGAAATTACGTTTAACTTTAATTACTATCTAGAAAAGACTACAGATGGTTGGGCTTATAGTTCGACATCATCTTCACCAGTCCAATTACAACTTTCTACATCTTTAGCACACAAGGTTTGTTCTCAAACCTCTATACAACCCGATTTAAGCTGAAAGATGTATCGTCAAAATTACTTCTTTCATTAACTTTAATGATAGTTAATTCTCGAACCAAGCTCTAATTATCCCTTCGAACTTCAAATTTTTTGACACTTGATCTGCTACAAAATGTGATGCCAAAATAATAGCACTGATTGATCAAATCTTACGAGAAAAAAACAACAAACAATAACATTTTTTGGATCGTCCCAATATTGCGCCATATTTCTGTAATTAAATGCAAGTTCATTATTTGTTGTTTGTCATGGTCCTGATGTTTCGGCACTGTCCATGAAGCGAATACATATGCAAAACAAAACATTGAAATTTTAATACAATTTCAAATGTTGAATAGAGCAACGTAATCTTTTTTCTAAGGACTATTCTTTTCAGGGTATGACTGCAATAAACTAAATTACTGGAGGGACACATCTCCAGATATTAAACATTTAAAATATGGATATGTTATGTTGGCAATAACTATTTAAAATGTTAAAAAAATGAAATCGAAATGCTGAACAGGAAAAGGTGTAGAAAAGGAACACAAATATTCTACAAATACCTATTTAGACAAGCCATTGAACAGTGGAATAAATTTCTCTAATAGAATAAACAATTCGATTATTTTATTTCCATCTATTGCAACATTTCATCTCCCATAGAAGTGTTTAACCTTGAATTAATCCTTAATAATGTGAGTTGAGGCTCAAGTCTAAATTCTTCATACGGACAAATGAGATTTCGCATCGGTTTTGAGCGGATGGTTGTAACAACCACTTCCCCAGTGCCTTCAATTATTAATTCATTACTTTGAAATTCCTACTGGAAAATATGTAATCAACAAACACAGAAAAACAACTATTCTATCCGATGGTTTAGCTTTTATACAACTGAATTCGGTTACGGGGACATTAAATATACATAGCTTTCCGAATAATGATAGCAGATAAGGTAATTCATCATATTGTGTACAACTCACAAGGTAATATAATTCCGTGGAAAAGGTTAAAATTAGTAATACCAAAGGTTAACGTTCAGTAAATTAGATGTTGAATTCATTATGTTACACATGATGAATTTGAATGAATTTAAGATATTGAAAGTAATTAACTAATGGACAGTGAATACGCTTTATTTAACCATTAAAATAAAAATTCAAATAATTTGTTCGATTAGAGTTGTATGTATATTTAGGAGAGTCGAACAAGTACTTCTATTTCTGTGCAAATTATCGAACCTATTCGAAACCATTCTACGCACCCTTCAATTTCTCCGTTTCTTTGTCAAATATTCACTTTCAAATCTTGTGGGATACAATATTCAGGCTTATTTAGAAGGTTTATGAAAAATCAATTGGAATACCTAGATTGTCCATCGTATATTTCTAGCTCACTAACGCCGATCTTAACTGAAACAAAATGCGATAAACTCAAAACCTTGCGATAAATAAATTCGAGAACTCGTTTAATTTTTATGATAGTTTTGATTTCTCAGAAGTATTGGTTCGATGAAAATGTATAGAATGAATGAAACTAAGCCCATTTGCTTGTTTATTAACATGGCTATTAAATAAAATGTATTTCATTTAACATAAATTTATCCTTAAAATTCAGATCTTTTTTTTAATTTAAAACATATTTTTGATCTAAAACGTACTTCTAAATGTTAGAATTTTCCGAACCTTGTGATATTTTACTGATGAAAAACGTTGTTTTATGTATTTTTGTATTTTCTGTACATGCATATTTCAGGGGCGACTTACTCTCTTCTTTAGAACTTTGCTACTTAATTATTCGCAATACATGAGGAGCTTAAATACAACATGGTATTAAAATTCGACATAGACAAATATTAAAGAATTAATATGGATAAACACAATATCGAAAGATAATTGAAAATATCAAAATTCTATCAATTAATTACAAAAATAGGGTCGGAACGTGTAGTATTTAGATTCTTCTGTGAAGAAGGCTGATTGCCTTCGATGCAATTTCCTTTAACTGCGTTGATATAACAGGATCTGTTAACATCTATTCATAGCTGAACTTAACTATGATGGTGAAAAGTTTCATCCCCCATGTAGAGAATAATTGCGAGATTGCTGATAAAATCCTTAGATTTAAAAAAAGGGGTCATCATATCGATGAAATCTCCGCAGTCATTCGAAGTTCTTATTTGAAACACGCAATCGGACTTTTTAACAAATTCCCGGTATAATCAAAACCGACACCCAAAATCTTTTAAAAAATTACTTCTTAAATGATGCTGAACTGAAAAACGTTATATAAAACAACGGGCATTATACTTGTGGAAGAAATGCGAGGGATAGATTTTCTTATAATTTTCTTTTGCTGCTTGATTTTTCTTCAAGCTCGCTCGAAGCACTCTGTTATATATGCAATTTATCTCACTATCTAGAAGAATGGGACGGAGTCTGAACTGGTCTACTAATATTATATATATATGCAACAAATTACAAATATTTATGCATAATATATACAATCGCACATATTTTAAGAGCAAGAAATTTTCAAGTCAGAAAGCATTGGTTGTCTTAAAAGTAATTACAATGCCCATCGAAAATCTCACAATATAACATACTAGAAAAGCGCGTCTTTTGAACACATGGAATATTCATCATTCTACTTGGAACATCCAAATCAATTCTTTCATCATATTTTTACGCAAATGATTTGATGTACGTTTCCAAAAAAATAGCCGTTTTTACTGTCAAGTTATTCACATGTAGCACTTTGGAGCCATCCTTACATACGATTGTTTTTCGAAAATATTCATAAAGTTAACAAATAAGAAAAAAAATCGGACAGTTGGATGACATTTTTTAAATAATACTTCACGAAAATGATCTTCATGTAAACTTTACAAATGGTGTCTTCACGAAGTTATAACAAGAAAAGATTGCAAATAAAATCGTATTTAAAGAGGAAATTCCGACTCCACTTTTTATTCATAAAACAATTTACGGAAAATATTTTTGTAACGAAAATTGGGAAACGATTATTTAATTTTCTTCAAAAGGTCAAGACTCATATGGATATTTTGACTATTCACGTTTATTTAATTAAAACGTTGCTATCGTTAAACATAAATTCCTTAATTCTTCATGCCCACATGATTCCCGGATAAGAGCAAAATTTCTATCTAAACTTGACCTTTTCCTTACTTATAGAAGATCTCCCAGCAACGGGAACTCTGAAATTAAATTCAGCATTCACGTGGCAGAACGTTCGATTTCTTTTCTACTCAACACATGCTTCTTTTGTCAGAACATAATAAACACATCCTCCTTCCGCCAATTATGACGTCACTGATTTTGTTATTCTTTTCTTTGCAGAATACATTTCAGTGAGCATTTTACAATGTCAACTGCATCTTAAAAGCCTACAAGCTAGTCATGCTTAAAATAGTATATAGACTGTAAACCAAATAAACAAAACACGACTCCTTTGCAGGACCAACTGCTGGAAAAATTAATAATACAAATTTTCGCTCATTTAGCAAGCTTTCTTTCATAACACCATAGACACGCTCTATGCAGGTGGGACGTGATAGATGGGAGCAAAATGTTTTGAAAACTTTTACGTCGGTTGTTGAGTGAAATCGAACCTATTCAAGGCGGGATTAGGATTTGCCATAAATCCGTTGAGTCTGACGGTTGAAAACTTCCTTGTGATAGGCCGGAATAGATATTTCCTCTTTCGACAGTTGTTTGTATGGCGCGTTTTTTGTATTCTGGTAAATTTTTATAGCTTTAACGAGGATAATCGTCGATAAAGGAGTGGGCTGTAATCTGAGAGCTTATAATTAAAAACGTGAAATAGGTTAAATTTGTAAGTGTAAGAGGAAAGGTAGTGCTGACAATTGGATCAAGAGCTTTTGCTCGAGCGATTTTAGATGGTTTTTGAATAATTGTGTGATTGAGACGGAGATGAAAGCGCATTCTTCAGAATATAGTATTATACTTGTTGTTAGCACGAAATAATCAGTCTGTAAATATTGCACGCCAGAATAGCAAACTTTGCTTGAATATGTTTTTTAAATAATGGAGTTTCTCATTGAAGGTTTCCCTTAAAAGTTTTGAATTATATCCATCCGACTTTCATTATGAGTTCATTTTATGCTTTCGAAAATTCTTTTTGCTTTCGTCCTGTTTGGAACGGATGCTGTTAGTTTGATTCAATGTAGAGTCTTACAATATAAAGTAAGACTGCATATTGCAGTTTCATAAAATATACTCATTCATTATAAAGACAATCATATCCGCATTCTCCCATTAGAGTATTTTTTCTGTATGTGATGAGTTCGTCTTTGAACCACACAACACACATTCCCACAAACAAGCACATTACGTTTTCTTTAAGCGAGTATTTTTTCGGTAACAACTTATCTGTTACCCTTCCATAGAATGAAAAGTATATATATATATAATAACTAAAACAATATGTTTACTACAAACGTATTTAACGTGATTAAATTTAATAATAATGCAATGAAGATTCTACGTTTCAATGGCTTGATAAATCACCTCTTGTTAATTCATCAATTTTAATAAACATTGTATTGAAAACAGGAAAAAATTCACAGTGATCCAACGCACTGAACATGGGGCAATTCATGTTTAAGGAATTCTTATGGATAAAAAATATACGAGTACACAATCGTGGACACAAATTTTTCATTGCCAAACATTTTCATCGATTTTCTCATCAGGCTGGCTAAAAATTATCCTCGAGAATCTGCAAGTTATTTAAAAACCCTTATTTTTACAGCTTTTTCAAGGTAGTCGATGTAAATGATGCCGCAACAACAACAACAACAAATCGCCAGACCCCTGTCACCATTTTTCTTTTCATTGAACTTGAAATAGTTGGGGCTATTGTTTTGATTTCGCTTTTGCAGTTGGGAGGCCTAATTTTACAGACAAATACGAGCATTGGCGCTTTATTCACATTTTGTAGTGCCAATTTATGGGCAGACAACATTAAATTATTCATAGCCTGTAGCGTAGTCGAATGCATTCCTGGGAAGGGTTCATTATGCTCAAATTGATTTTATTATCTTTATTCATGTCAACATCTTTTACCCCATACATAATTAGGGATTTGGGAAATTAATATCTTTTGCTATGATTTCTGTCGTTAAAACATATTCCGATTCAAAAGAACAATCATCTCGAAAATCAATAAGCTAATTTTTATGAAATAATAAAGGAAACTCTAACTAGTAATATTTTACGCAATTACTACTACTATGCTATCTATTGACATGACAAAACTCCTAGTGTTGAAAAGAAAACGAAAGTTGTTTACTATTATTTTTTTCAAAACTATTTTATTTATATTTCTCTGTGTTCATAATTTGACAATTTGCTTTGGAGATCTGAATTTAATTCATTGCAACCTTAATTCTATAAAATTTAGTATAGCTTACGTGTATTTTTCTTCATTGCGTGTTATTAAATTTAAATTTGAAGGAAAAACAATAAACTAAAAAAAACCTTACTTCACTGTGGGTAGCTTGGGTCCGCCGGGCCTTGCTTCGTGGGTTTCGAGGACGCGTCCTACCCAGAGCTACGTCAAGCTACCCAGAGTTAATTTTGACCTGCGGCAACATCAAAACGAACTTCAACCTTACTTCACTTTACAACTACCCTAGCCTAACTTAAAAATACCTTATATCTAAACACATAAGCTTAAGATTAAATAAGCTAAAGACTAAGAAAGCATGATTGCTATAGTGCGCTAATATTTAGAAATGCCCAAATCAATGGATTGGGGAAGTAGATAGCCCTGGTCAACATTTTACTTCGTCTTTTAAATACGAGTTGTTCAATAGTTTGTGTTCCAGCAAGTTTATGTAGCTTTTCAGTGGAAAAATAGAAAGGTTTGTTAAGAGCCATTTTTAGGCATCGATTTTGCGAAACTTGAAGTTGAGCTTTAAGGTATTTTGCACATGAGCTCCAGGCAGGAGCTCCATACAACATAATGGGCATAATCACCATTTTGACGATAAGGATCTTGTTGCTTGGGTTGAGCAGTGATTTGCGGTTCATCAGAGAATATAGTGTTAATATTGCCTTGGATACTTTAGTCATAGTCGATTCAACATGGCTTTTGAATGTCAGCTTTTGGTCAAAAGTAAGCCCAAGGTATGAAATTTCATTTGACCATACTATTTCCTGACCTAAGAAATTAATGTTCCGGTTAGGAAAAAGGAATTTGTTTACTATTAATTCTAGTCAAACACAAACTAATTAATAGATGCGGGCAATATTTCAGCCATGCTATAATATATCTATAAGTCCGCAAAACAGTCAAAATCATTTTTCTTAAAGACTATTCTAGTTGAATCCCTCGGTTTTTGGAAATCTACGTGTGAGATATGTTTTGGATATTCATCCAAATCGTAAAATCGGCATATTTTTAGCAACCTAACAGACCTCACGTCGATGTGTCGAAATTAGTCTTAATAACTTTTCTGATGGTAGTTGTTATACATCAGCCATCACCTCAGACAATACAAAGAAAAATGATGTATTTGTTATAAAATTACACTTTCAGTCCAGAAATTAAAAATATTATACCCTACAGGTTCAAAAAAATATTAGATTCGAAACAACTTGAAATTCAATCCATTTTGTAATCTAAAAGGGCTTTCGGAATGCGAGAAAAACGAAACTTATTAAAAATAACTGCTTATAGTGATTCTTTTTTTGAAATTTGATAATTAGGACTTGGAAAGGTACACCCTTCACCAATGCCGGACCATTGTATGTCAAACAATTGCACCAAAGTTGAATGCTAGGTTTTGCTTTAAACTTATCAAATTTTTTAAAGATACATCCGAAGTAATGAAACAACTATATTACGACAATAATTTATCCCGTGCCAGAATCTTCGAGTGGGTATAAATAAATCATTTAGGTTATCATTTAGGAAGGTCGTGATGTCATCAAGGATGACCTAAATCGCCACCAGAGAAGTTTGTTTGGCGTACATTTTAATAGAAATAATTGAACAAACCAATAGATTCATGGCATTTACACCTAACAATCAGCTCTCCAGGTGGTTTGAGTTCCCCTCTTCTACACACAAATAAAGCAAATGACCAAATACAACTAATCAACTAATTTGCTCCGAATTAAACATTGCAAGGTCTTTGTTAAATAGTCGAGAAGGGATCCAATCATCAAGTAAAGCATTCTTACTCGTAGTGAAATGTGGTATTTTCAATATGGGCTTAGAACAAAACTTCGGATCGCCGAATGCAAGCACCCAAGTGACCTAAGACCCTCGCGGAAAGTCAAGACACATTTGATTTATTTCTGTGATTTAGATAGGACTGCCCACAAGGAGTACCCGACAAAAAGGTATAACGATTACTGGATCATATTATCTTGGTGTGATGCAGCGTTTGTTATTGCGTATTCATCGTATGAGGTCGCAGTACCTTAGAAATGGTACCTGGCGCCTTTGATATGATAAAGCGCCGCCCCATTGGTCGACACTTATCACGAATCATTTAAAAAAGAATCACATTAAACCACTCATCGCGTTCGCTTGATTTGGCACCTTGCGACTTGTCTTAGCTTATTCAGCATGAGTAATAAGTTGTGATAATTGGCGGATTCAACTTCAGCTTTAATAAAAAGCAAAATTTAACTTCAAAGCAGTTTGAATTTCTTTAATTTCTTTCGAATTGTAAAGTTTTCGTTCGAAAGTTCGAATTGTAAACATATTTATTTAATAATATATTATGTAATATTTATTAATATTACTTAATGACCAAGGATGAATATTTTCTATAAATGTATCGTTGTGTTTTAATAGTCATAGGCGAAACAATTATGGATTAACAAAATGGACAGCATAGCCATTGAAATGAAGAATCACATGATTTCCTTTTTCATATGTTTTTAAAAGCCGCGTTACCATAGCTTGTGCTCGGGTTTGATTTGGAGCGCTCATCCAAATTGAGGTTTGGACTAACTGCCTACCTACTTACCGACCAAGATATTTCTCTGCAAAGTTTTGTTTGTATTTTATCTTCTGTTGGTGCCAGGTCACCAAATCAATAAGTATCCCATTTAATTCCAATGTAACGATTTAATTTGAAATTAAGTTGCACACAAAGATGTTATAGTTGAATGTATCCGCCGAATAAATGAATACAAAAAAAACAACACTGATGAAATCGTTTGTCTTCAAGGAAGCAGGAATTCAGGGCAATCCAATATGTATAGTGGCAAGAAATCGAGCTTGATAATTGTGACATCGACGAGAACGTATCCGATAACAGTGACTTCGAGAACAGCGATAGTGATATTGAAAATAAAGTGTTAATAACTTTATGGATTTTTCCAATCCGATTTGAAAATTCTGGATCATCCATATTTTAATCTGCATTTTATATGGTCAAATGATTAAACGATCTACAAAAAGATGAATACTCCCATACATAATTTAAAAGCCAACCCAATTTGAAATCGCAATTTCTACCTCTTGTGACAATTACATTGGCCGTAGAAGGGGAGCGCCATGACAACATTGAAACCATACAAAAGACATCGACTGGTAGTCTGGATTACATTCCCCCTGAGGCTGCTTTAAAAAACATTTGTCATACTTATTCATCATGCAAAGCATGATATCAATCCTCAAGATATGTTTGAATATTCCAAATGTTTTTTGAACAAAATTATAATCATTTGCTAACAATAAAGAAGAAATTGAGTTGCACTTCTTATATACAGGCATAGTCTCTCCAATTTTCACAGACAGGACGTCACAAATTAAAGTAAAACTGTTGAATTCTTCAAAAATGAATCAACAATATTTTCTGTTTATTATATTTGAACAGCTGTTCATTTGTAGTTTCAAATGTCCGTTGTCTTTCTAGTGTTTACAAGGAAAGATTCCTAATTCTAATTTTATGACCAATACATTTGGACCAAACAAGGAATCCTTTCTTGTATTTTTTTATTAAGATCTGTACAAAAGTACGGCATGTGTTTATCATCTACGCATTTTTCGTAAGCCATGTGTCCATTTATTTGAACAAGAAGGAAAAGGGTCTAGGACTCTATGGTTATAAATTACGTGTTAAGTTAGGGATAAGTTGTTAGTTGAGTTATGACTCTCTGTGAAATAAAGTGATATTCCTCCTAATGCAATTCTACTAAAATAAAATATTAATTTTATCAAATCAACTGTGTTATAAATTTAAAATCGTAAATTACCTATCCTTAACCTCCAACAAAAACGATTGAAGTATAATAATTCATTTGAACTGCTGCAACGCAAAATGGCTGTTTCCGTCGAAAAAACCTTTGGAGAATATCAAGAAGGTTTAAGATCTGTTTAGACCGACCACTGACTATTTACAGTTAAAAATGCTAATTGTGTTTTTTTTTAACAGCAATATTTCTTTTTGCACTGATTGTACAAAAAAAAAACATTTCGATAAAGATTGACAATTAATTAAATTAAATTAGAGATTGACAATGCCAAGGAAAAAAAGTGAAATGTCCAGTAAATATAATGCACTGTATCGTAATTCAAAAAAAATTAAATTATGAGTTTGATTATTGAGGAAAGGCGATCCTGTGTTCAACTGCCTTTAGGATTGATTCTCTCAATCTCAGGACATAAGAAGACTTAGGACGAAAGCATTAAGCTACCTACAAAATTGAATACAAAGAATTATTAAGAATATATAATACAAAGAATTTTTAAGAACGGTCCTAAAAGTGCTGTCCGTAAAAGGCAAATCTACGTGAATTCCATCAGTTGACCTACGCGCTATGAGATAGATGGAAGTCAAGCAACAAAAGGGACTCGCCTAAACACACAAATTAAAGGTTTAACGTGGGCGAGCGTCGTCAAAATTTGATGCAATATGATTTACGATGTGTGATTTCCGCAGTTGAAAGGTTCAGATATGAGTACATAGTCAAAATAGTGAAGTTTCATCAAAGCCAGATGGTTAGGGATGTTTTTCAGTTTCACTATTGGCCCTTTGCGCCTAACACATAGAACTATAAACGCTGAAGCGTGCGGACAAGTGATTCGCACCAGACGTGGAAGAATGCTCTTCGAACTGTGCCTTGGACGTCAACATCTCTAGACCGAGAATCTTTTTGCTATACCATCACTAACATAAAGCGCATTTTCTTCGGTTGTTTGCAGCGCATTTTTCCTTATCTTGAAAAATCATTTCAAATTTATGTAATGTTTTCACTCATTTTTTTCATTTTTCATTTGATTTCAGTTTAATTTTTCAATCGTTTGAATCGTCGAAAGTTCAAAGTGTGAGCTATTACATCATACCAAAACGGTTTCCATACAATTGGCGTCACCACAAAGGGGCGGCCTCAAAGCCATCTGTAAGGAAAATTGCCAGAAACTTTTTCTTCAACCCAGCAAATGAATGAGACCAACTCATTTCCTAATTTATTCTTGGCACAAGTTCATTTCAACTTATGTTAAATTCATCGCTGTTAAAAATTTTAAAATTAAGTCTATATTTTTTTTGATTGACTGTATGTATGTTTACACTGAAATATAAAAATGACAAAATTCAGGACAATACACATATTTTAAAGTATGTTTTCTGTTGAATAATATACGCAGTATTCTACGTCTCAATTTTCAATTTATTTTTCATTTCCACTCCATTAACTTCTACTTTACAATCATTCATTTCACATTTCAATACCATTCTTACGATTTGCATATTATTATAACATCCTTCAAACATTTTCTAAGCGACTTCCTTTTCGTTTGAGTGTCAACTTGATTTGTCTCTGTAGCTAGAAATGTTTCTCCTCGCACACGTTTCCATGCAGTTAGATATACATATAAAGCTTTAGTTGCATCAGGCATCAGGAAACGTTGCTGCGGCTACGCTGATACCAAGCTTTATTTAAATAAGGCGTCAGACATAATATACAACGAATGGAGGTCATTGGAAATTGTCAAACAAATAAAACCTAAAGCGGCCAAGGTTTAACACAGTCATCTGCCTGGTATTTGATTATTGAAATTTTTATCAATTACAATAAAAGAACTTTTTTTATCAAATAAGAATTATTACGTATTTGCACACAATATAAAGTCTGAATAAAATCGAATTCAACCGAACACCGTAAACTAACAAATCCGAACGTAATCTTCGACAAAATATTCGCGCTATAGTAATACATATTTCCCTCACTGATTTTTCGATAAACAAAGAATTGTATTATGTGAAGCAGTCGTTTTACTACCCAACGTACCTCAAAATTTATACTATGCACACTTAAATGAAATATCGATTTTCATCGGCTATTGCGTACCAGAAGTGAAAGTTATTATTGTCGTGGTTTCACGAAGTATGTGCATTGTAATTGCAATGTTTCATTTGAATAATTCTAATATAGTATCTTTGCTTCAGCTGGATTATGTTTAAACAAATCTTTTGCAAATTTAGAGCTGCTCCAGCAATTATATTCGGTGTTCTCTGTTGAATGGATTGTAACACGGAAAAAGTTGCTAAGAATTTAATTCCAACATTTAATTTATTTTAAAAAAATTCAAAAGAAAACAAAGGGAGTAACTTCAGTGGAAGATTTTAGGCTCGAAACTTAATACGGACCGAAAATAATACTCAGAATCATTCAAAATGAAACATGGGCTGAAAAATATTTCTGAAAACATCAAATATTGTCGATTTAAAGCAGAGTCCGTGGTGCTTTTGAAATAGGTTTTCATTTTTAACATTCTTTGTATGGATAGTTTTCAACTAAAGTGAAAACAAAAATATTGATTTCATAAAGTCTGCACGTACCATTCAGCACGTCCTACTTGGGAAGAATCCAAATCCCTTCAACACATTAGTTTCGTATGCTATTCACATTCAGCGCGTATTTACTCTGACATTTTCTCTTAATGTACAGAAGAGAATTATGACGCAAAAAGATTTAAATCCATAGAAATCGCATTTTGGTCACTGATTTTCAAGCGCTCAAAAGTAATATCGATAAAATGTATGGTTCAGAACGTGGTCCTACGTGTCCAAGACAATATTTTCGCATAATTTTCATAAAAGGCCTGTTTTGAAAAGTTTTAATGCGGCGCCAGATGAAATTCAAACATAAAATAGACCGAGAAAAAGTTATGCAACAATTGCTTTTCAGTGCTACTGCCTGACTTAACTGGCAATTTTAGGTCCAGGTTCAATAGTTTTCATCATAAATTATATTTTGAAAGTTATTAGTGTTATTAAAGTTATTAGTGAAAAAATTCGTCAAAAAATAATTTTTGTGACAAGTTTTTCGCGATTATTCTTACTTCATGCATTTTCTGATGATTATAGACAGGCTATGCAAACAAAAAACCTTACAAATTAAAAACCGCTCTGGGAGTAGGGAAAGTATTATCAGAACTTGATCTGGGTCAAATGGAACGTGTAGGCAAGAGAGATCCTTTCATACCGGCAAGAAAAATCACTACAATATTCAAACCTCTTTATAGAAAAGATGTTCGCGTGATTACCATTCGAAATTGTTTAAGAAAATCAGGTTGTCGGTTTTGTGTCCCAAGAAAGAAATTGGAAAGTGTTGGGTCGTGGGCTAACAACATATAATATTCGCAGTAAGTCTATGCTTAAGAAGAAAATTAAACTCGAAGAAATTGTGAAAATTTGGTTTCTTCAATGCCAACAAGCCGTAACAGGTAAGAAAGGAAACCCTACTAAATACTGAAAACCATTAATTTCATTCCGATACAGACTACACACTATAGAAAATGAACATAGTTTAACATCACCGTTCCTCGATAGCCAGGAGTGAATTGATTTATATTTTCCTTTTTTTTCTTACATAAGATGTATTTCTTTTATTCTTTTGTTTTGCTTAAATGCTTTCCACAAATATATTATTAGAAAATCTAAAAACTTAACAATATGCAAAGTTTAATCGAAAAAACTGCTCAAATATGAGTATTTGCAACACTTTTTCTTGGCACTGTAGGATAATATTTTTTTTTTATGACATATTAAACTGTTGCCACGAATATTTTTCATGAATAAGGAGACGGAAGACTCGTGTAACTAAAATATAAACAATTTCCCATTGTTTTACCAAAAGCTTAAAAAAAAGTAACATTTTATATGGCAAATAACATATGAAATATTTTTCCATGAGTTTACGAAAAACATGACGGACCATATTTTCCTCAGAAGCATAATTAGTCCAAGCCAAACTTTTGCCCAAACTTAGAAACTACGCGTTTATGATACGAGTCCTGATTAAAAGAAAGAAAACCTAAAAAATAGAAAGCACTGCCGAAATGTGCCTATGTCAATCCCTCGAAGCACATGTTATTTAAACCTTTTTTTAATTATCAATATTGAATGTGATAAATAATTTGACTTAAACATTCCATTTGGCACCTTTTCGGGATTGATACCAATAACTCAACACTACATGATAAGATGGAGTATATCTCACCAAATGGAGTTCATTGAGCCAAAATGCCTTTACATGAATTTTTAATTAATATATATATACGAACACATATTTATAGCAAAGGAAAATAAAAAAAGTCTGAATTATCTACACTATAGTAAATTCTGAAGCAATATTCAATATGTATTAAAGATTGATTTCTTTCCTTTTTTCCTCAGTTTCTAGATTCTTCTTTTTCCTATCTGATTTCACTATTGATTTGGGACGATATCGTGTACCTTTGTCTCCTTAATCCTTCATATTGGTCCACGGACTAGAGAAATGTATAGAAAATCATAAAAGCATTTCGTGTGTGTGTGGGTTTTTTTTGTCATTTCAATAGAAAACTACATAAAAACATCGCGCTTTGTCCTCAAAAGGAAGAAACGAAACCAAAGGTTTAAAATACTAAGTATACGCATATTAGCAACATTCTTAGTACAAATTTCTATATTTCTTACATCTTGAAAGTTTGCAGGCAAGCAGGCAACTATACCGCATAGTCGCAAATATTAAATTTTCCCTCTATAGAAGTTTTGTGGGTCTGGTATTTCTCTGATAATACAACGAGGTTGTTTTTGTCATCTCCTTATATTATTTCAAGTTAATCACCATCTTTCTATTTCTATATTCATTCTATTTCAAATCCTTGATTTTTCTCGCAGCCAACTTTCTATAAGATAAAATCGAAATGACTGCTGACATTCTCATCTTGCCAGTTTTTTCGATGTGCTTTTGCGCCGCTCTATTCAACATCAAACTACTTTAGCAATAAAAGCTCATTTTGTGTTCAAAACTAAAGTCCAGGTAAATGCATCAATAATTTGCTTTTATAGTCACTCTTGAAAAAGTGACAGTATTTGTGAATTTTCCTGCACTGAAATTTCTAAATTTTAGGGTAGTACAAGCCTTGTGCTTACCTTGCAAGTTTACATAAATTATCCATTAGATTATAAAAAAATAAATATTTCTTACTAAAGGACAATTTCTAAGGATATATTTTTTGAAATAATATCATCTAAATGTATTTCGTTACTCTACTGATACTTTTCAGAAAAAATTCTTTCAAAAAAATGCTGGAAAATAGAACCTAGTCTCTGCGATTGCAGATATTTCCTCCTAGATATGTTTTTAATTGATACAGAGATGAGATTATTGCTTTGAATTTTTGATTTTTGGTAGCTCAATGAGAAAGAATCCCTCAAATCAAGGATATGCAAATCACATTTTACATCTCAGCTGAACACCAAATCTCTAAGAAAACCTCACGAATATCCTGTACAGACACGCTAGACGTTTAAGATATTGCTTTATTCTCTTGGAATCAGCTATTCCGGTTAAAATCAACATTTACCAAAACGCAACTAATACGGTTGTTAACTATCTTCACATGTCCCTCTGGCTTAATATTTACTGTGCGACATATTTGATCAACGAAAAAATACGGGCCGATTGATCCTTGTGCCTCATTACTAGCCAAAAGTAACTTTGGGTGAATACTAGTCGTTTGTGTTTATTTTTTACGTTTTTCGCACTCCAAGACCGGCATATTTTGTTTGGTAACTTCTTCGTTAAAGTATAAAATTTCCTTAAACTAAGAACAAAATGTTGTTTAAAGAAAAATTATCGATTCGCCATTCAGATCAGACAGCAATTCCCTGATTGCATAATTGAATGAGGATAGACGGACGAAAAATCACCGCCGAAATTGTTGGGATAATTTTATCTATCTATTTATCTATCTATATACCTATCTAACTACATATCTATCTAACTATATATCTATCTACTCTTTCTATTAGGTGCCCGAAAAATCTGTGCCAATAGTACCAGCAGAACGGTGTTGGATCTAGTTGTATTGTTGCGAAATTTGGTCAAACTTTCTTCAAAATTGCTTAGCAGGTTGAACGAACAATTTATTTTATACTTTTATACTCCCTTCTCCGCCGCTCTCTTTATCAGTCTTATAATTTATGCATTAAATATATATAATTTTTTCATTGGTATTTACAATACATATTTTTTTGTTTTATTATTCCCAGACAATTCCAATGAATTTTTAGAAAAACAAGGACGTTGCCCTGTGATTTACTTAAATCCATAGAAGTAATATTACGTCGCGTATTACATTCAAACTGGCAAAAGATTTACTATGAAACGGGTTTATTTTTAGGAAACAGACAAGTAATGCATCCTCATTTAGTGTGAACTTCACGAACATATATTTTCTGGAGAACACTAACATTCCTCTTTGGATTGAAAACGCGTGTCGCCTATTGTATTGAGAAATATTAAATGAAATGAATTGAATGAAATTATTCACCGTTTGATTAAGAATTTTTTACGTGTGGTATTGTTGCGTTTTATTCTGTTTTAAATATAAATGTATTTTTTAAATTTTAATACTTTAGGTTATACTAAGTATCTACTTGCCTTCAAATACAACCAAAAATGTCTATGGTATTCTATCATTTCTTTCTAGGTTATATTAACTTTCTACTTTATATTTATGTCCTAAGAGACTCCTTAGTACATGACTATTAGTTTCCAGGAAATGTGTCTTTTTAAACATCAATAGCTTGTCGTTTATTCCTGAATGATGGAAACTGTTTGTTCATTATCTGAATTACACCGAGTCCTCTATCTACGAAAATATTCTTCTATGGCATTGATTTAGCGCTCTAAATTTTCTATTTGGCATTTTTCGCCTTTTTATTCAACATTTGAAGCAGCTACGGTGAATAAATTTATAGGATACAGATGATCCTTGAAGAATTCCAGCTTAAACTGGTCGCAGGATTAAAAGCTTGTCAATTTTCACACGGAAAGTTATAGTCGCGGAACCTTATAGTCAGTTTTTAATGCAATGTAATACATTTTAAATATTAATTTTATATACTTATATCTTTTTTATGAATTTCTTGCCTTAATAAGTTTGTCATTCTATTATAACTCGAACCTATGTTGCGATATCTGAAATATTTTAAGTGTCACAAAACAACTCTCCACTATAACACTAACTTTGCTATAGTAGTACTTGTTAGAAAAAGAAAATATGAATCTAAAATAGGATCTCACAAAGGCATTGGCGTTTTTACGAAAAGTTTCATACTATTGTTTAACTAAATCGTACACTTCTCACTTTCCCGTAAATAGCTCAGAAATTTCTTAGTCTGTATACTAAAATTAGGTGATTCACACTCGTTATCATTTAATAACGAATTAAACAATTGCTAGATCTCTCCTATCTTAACGAACAACGTGCTGTAGATAAAACACGCTTCCGTGATAGTACTTTGAGCTTTTAATACACTTTTCCCAATTTCAGAGAGAAATGACAAGAATGGCGACTTTCATTCACCAAACGGGACACTTCTTTTATGATCGGCTTCAATCCGATTTGAACAATTTCTGCATAGTTAGTTGATGGAATTTATATGAATGAAATAAAATAACAATTTGAATAACCAAATTAGAAAAATTTCGTTATGATAGTGATTGTTGTGATGCCTTTCATCTTTACTAAAATGACATGTCAAAATGTTCTTTCATCTAAGCAAAGTATTTATAGGTCGTTGTCTTTCCTCATTCAAAATAGTTCTTTATAATCAGCTTGGAAAATAGAAAATTTGTATAGAAAAGTCTAAACGACTTAGATCATCCTTGAAAGTAAACTAACGCAACGTTTACTCCCATATTTTTTTCATTTCTATAATAAAGTGATTGATATGTAAGTACGTTAATAGTTAATAATTACTAAGTTCTCAAATATCTACTTATTTATTTATGTATCTTCCATATACCAGACTGTACATACCATTGCACAAAGGAGAAATTACAAATAATAATGAAACCAGGGGAAGCAACTAACTGAATACAATTGAACATTTTGGAGAAAGGTACTCTAAAAGTTATTTTAATTATTTTCATTTTTTAAGAATTATTACATTTTAGAAGAAATTATTCTTAATGATGAATTCTCTTAGTCTTAGTCTGAATAAACTATAAGAAGACATAAAGACCAAGATGACACTCTTAAAAAAAGTATTATGCGTGACGTTGATGATTTCAATTGTGACAAACATTTGAAAAATCAAAATTAAATAGATTATCAATCTATATGAGTGTCACTCTCGCCGCAACCATAATGAATGAAAACAATTCTTTTTGGCAAAAGGGTTCGCTTTTGAAATTTCGGTATTTGGACAGAATACGACCTTTCTTCATTACTTTTTTACAAATTTGTATTATTAAGATGAAATTCGATCTCGATGGTAGCCACTGGTATTCAAAATTTAGCTTAATCGGATGGACTGCTATTCTTTCCTGCTCTTTGCTGCCCAAAAAGAGGAGTTTTGAGATAAAAGACTAAAATTATATGCACAGGTATTTTTGAAAAAATGAAATACAAATATGTACTAATAATTAATTTTTGATGTTAGCACCATACTGAATCTCTTTCGTCATACTATGTTCCTCTTCGGCATATATTTTAGCTTTATTATTTTACATTTTTACATTATTTTATATTTTTACAGCATATATTATTTATCATTTGAATCACTTATGGATTTGAAAGTCTGCTTTATATATCCGCCATGCGTTACGATCTCGCACGATTTGTTCAGCTTATATGTCGATGGTGACGGTAGTTATTAAAACAACACACAATAGAGATGAGAAGCCTCTACACCACCAACTCGTTAGCGAGATGTTTTTTTTTTCTTCATTTACTTTTTTCTTTCTTCTTTTTAGGATGTTGGTGACATCTTTCTGCGATTTTTATCTGGACTTCATATTAGTTTATTATTCATTCATTCATGTTCTAATGAAGGTTAAGAACAGCTGCATTAAACAGAACCATGAAGAATCGTGAAAAATTAAATTTAAACATAAACAAAATCATTTCATAAAAAATATAAATTTTAATTTTGTGTAATTCCAGAATTTTGTCAGAGATATCATATATTTGAGCTAATTTATGATTTCCATGAAAAAAACACGCTGCAACTTTTAACATTAAGTGTATTAGGAAGTTAAATCGAATTGTATAATCCCGAAGAAAACGTTTTCACGCACGAAATATGCAAATATAGGATTAGATGGTGTACAACGGAACGTACTATTATGTTTATCAACTTCAAAACAACACACTCGTGAAAACTCGTCTGTTGGCTAGACACAGAGACATAAATCGAAAATAATTGTTCTGCCTTTTCAACTCCATCTTGAGAATAAAATTGCAAGTATTCGCCCAACGTAATTCATTTGAATTGTATTGCAGTTATTAAGTCAGTATGATTGCGTGTACATACAAAACCCAGAAGTATGGTTAAAGCATTTTCATACCGATGCCTTATTTCAATCCTAGTGACTACAAATTTATGAGAACGACGGTAGCTAGTGGAAAGTCATTCTATTATTATTAGTTGTAACTAAGTAGCAGGAAGCGTATTTCAGTACGTTTAAATGTGCTGAGTGACTCCACTTGCACGCAAATTAATTATCTAATTTTTATTTCTATTTTATAAGTAGCATATTCTACACGTAGCTCAACTACAATTCCTGTCTGATATGGGTATAATATTATTTTTAATTGTGGCAAAAACTTCATTTCGCCTAAACAGACTTCAATCGATTTTAACGCTAAAGCTGAGACGTCTTTTATATTCGAGGCACCAAAAATTGATTAGTGTCCTAGCGAATTGCACCCATTTTTTTATCTGATCCCCACAAGCATGTTGTACGACTATAAGTTAGTTCACAGAGCAACAAAACTATGTCATTCATAAAAATGGCAATGCAAGCTGAAATTTGAAATTAAGAGGCACAATGCCAACCACCGAAGACTAGCACTCTTGGTCACGTTGTTTTGGTCATGTTCGTGCTACTCTACGGTTTGTGTGGTAGAGGCTCTGTTATTGTTACGACTAAGGTCAAGATTATTTCCATTATTCCCATCGTCGATGTTGTGCACATGATTGCAAAGCCCTTTTCGTTGCATGTTCGTGTCAGTGTGTGGGGTTTCATTTTCAGATACATATTCATATCTATTTAATAATAAAAGTGTCGAACGGAAGTTCAAATGGAACAATGCCCGAGATTTGTTAGGTATAAGACGAAATTATGTCTGTTTTATGATATATGAAATTAAGTGTATAGACCTACAAATATTAACAAGGGAAGAACTGGTAATTATGAACTTGTCATTTACCTACATTCAAGGTACAATCCTTGTTATTTACCTACATTCATTTATACATCCAGCCGAAACAAGAGACCAGTTTGCTGTGGTTGCACAATGCCGGGGAGCTAGTAATAAGGCAACGAACAAACAGCCGAACAACCCGTTCCCCACACTATTCCTTCAACATCCATCTCCAGCACAAATACAATTGAACCGTAAGGAATCCCCATCGTAATCTACTATCTATAGCAGGCGTATAAGTAGGTTCTCGGTACCTACTTCATGTGAAAAATCAATAGCACAGCTACGAAATTGGGTAGTATCTGAATCGTACATTGAGCTTGCGCCCACCCTAGAACAAATTGTTCTGTTGCCACCGCCTTCGTAGCCACCTTGGCTTCAGCAAACAGCGGCCCTATTGTGTACTAAAATTCTCTATTTTGACGGCTCCACTTGCAAAATTTAATAGTTTTAATTCGGCCCGAGATGAAATTTCGCCGACATCTTGGTACTTAGGCGGAAAGACGAAAACTCATGTCTCCACGATGGTGCCGCGGAGGTTGCAAATTGATAACGTGACTAATATATTCTCATGATTCAATCTTGAAAGAATGTCTTCCGCTTCGGTATGAATAAATGTGACAACGATTTCAGGAGGCATCCATTTGCAGTTTCCCTCCTATTTGTCTAGGGTGTTGAGGAAATGAAACCACTGCTGCCATGGGAAAGATGAGCACAAGTGGTTCCCAATTGACCCTGAACTGGCGCTGAAAATGGACTGCAAGCGAACGCAGCTGCACTCCCACAGTATCGCGGAGCAAGGGTAGATTTTTCACAGCGATTACGCTAGTGGATCTTCAGCACCATCATGCTGTGCGAACAGGAAACGTCGCCTCCGTCAAAGGGTATCGGAAGTGGAAGTAATATTCAACCTATCTGAGAGTGTTTCCCATTTTCCCAAGACTCCGCATCATACACACATACATACAATGACGTCATATGCAATGGTAATGAAATATTCAATGTTCCTCCAGCCACTTATCGAATCACCATGGCCATGGAGAAAATTTGCTGCACTGACCTGTTTTACTGCGTTTCCTGCGAAATTCCAACCGAACTGCTTTACGCACTAATCAATCTTTGTGATTTGCACTATTCCAGATTAGATAGCGATGTGGGAAAATCACTGGTGCACTGATTTGGCAGCAACTGAAATCAACTTGGACACTCTCACACAACACAAAATTCGAACTCCTTCTGCTGCAAGCACTCGCGAAGGATTTCCTCGCCCAGTCAAACTGTCAAATCAATTCGCCGTTTCTTCACTACTTCTGCTCCGCTGCTGAGCTGATATTTGTCCACTTGTTCAACTGGCATGAGAGAACATGGGGGCCTAGTGTCATACTGGCATTGCGCAGTCGGTGGTAGCGTTGCGATGCGTCGAAATATCTTCGTACGACTAAGTTGGTGGGTGTCTAAGATAATCGAATTTTCCTATCAGCTTCAATTTCAGCTGTAGTCCTTCTATATTTGAAAATTTATTTTTGTTAAATATTTTAGTCCTTTCAATGTTTTACTCTGTAAGCTTCCAGTGTTTGCCATGCTTACGTGCCATAAGTTGCTCAGATATATGTTTATTCGTACCCCCCAAAAAATCGATTGTTATTCACGAAATATCGTTCGGCTAGACTTTATTAGTCGTTTAGTTTGGTTTGCTGCAGGATAATGATTTTCCAAGCATTCATCGAACGCTTTGACCGTTCGGTGGTAATCCAATCAAATCAGTAAATTTAACAAAACCTTTTCCATCCTCCAGGTGTTCATATTTGTATTCTCGTACATTTTCCGAGATGTACGAAAAATTGTGCTGAGTAGAAGTGAGAAGTATATATGAAAAGCAAATGATGTACCCCGTTGGGAAGTCTTTCCATTATCGTCGAGAAGTTGAATAAATAAGCTACTATTTTGTGCCATGTTTTATAAAATAGTTTCTTTATAGTAAATAATTACATTTTAGCTTCGGATGTTATTTTCGGTAACTTGCTGTGATGATTCAGTGATCTAAACGTAGCCAGAATCTGAACCAACCGAAATTTTCGAATTAAATTTGTTCTTATCAGATAAATGGTACAATTTTCAAGGCAAGATTCTATTCTCGGAGGTAGATACTTGTCTGAGCACTAAATGTTAGCACAACTCTTAAGCCACTACTCTCATTCCATAGGATATGTTAGAATAAACACATCCCAGCAGTCATATATACACAGATATAAATTTTCTTTTTTGTAACTTAGTTTAGGTTAAATGTGCGCTCGTTAGATCGTGAGTTGATGGACCTCTAGCAAACTCTCGACTCTCCACAAAAAATGTCTGGGTTTTAGATTTCTAGTATAGTAAATGCAATTATTGGCCAACGAGTCCTAAACCTCTTAGTGCGATTAGAGTGAGCATCAATCTCGACGCCCTAAAAGAAAGCCAGGATAGAGAACACAGTTAAATGTAGAGAAGACTTCAAATACCGAAGCTCTTCTTTTAAGTTTACAGTAAGAAGTTTCGAGCTTGTTTCGGAATCTACTTAAGAAAGCTTAACAATCCTTATTGGGATCCTTACGGGTAACTGCTTTGTCGAATGGTTTCTGTAATTTTGCGGAAGTCGAGGGTTTACCTATTAGTATAATGTAGAACATTTGCTCACACGACAAGGCACAACACAACTATCGACCCAACCAACCGAATTACTTCTGCGCCGAAGAGAAATAGGAAATCCAGAAGACGAAGCATACCAATGATATTTTTAAGAGGATTGACCCGACTTTGAGTGGTCAACTGGAATCCACAGACTAGAAACTATGAGAATTGACCTGCAGAACTTCCGGTTGCACAATCAGCAATATACTCTTATAATATCGTGCATTATGAGCGTTAGACTGTATAAGATGTATTTAGAAATCAAAGATTAAAAGACGTTCTATAAGTTTTTCAATATTTATTTTGTAAAACAATGAAAAAAAAAACAATCATAACTACCTAACTCTCTTTCCTTTCGATACTTTAGGCCTGCTCATTTTCATATTAGTTTTTGTCTTATATCCAAACTTCTGTCTGCCAGCTGAATGCTTATCGTCGTTATTATCCTGCGTTTTACTTTTAGATTTGTCACTTTTGCGTTTTGATGCTTCTTCCAATTTCCTCCGTTTACTAAGAAAGGATTTCGGTATTTGCACACGCTTGTGTGAATATGTTTCGACATGTCTAAACAATTCTGTAAAAAAATTAGGAAAATTAACATTTGCATCTCTTTAAATTGGGATTACTTTGTCTAAAAATGATAAAATTTATATGAACTTCGAATATTCGATATTAAAATGCTTTGTTGAGCGGCTAGAATAAATATTAATATTTACCTGGTTCCGGCTCCTCTCCTATTTCTTGACGGTAGTACTCAACATCATCATCAGGCGCCTCGTCAATACCTTCACTAGCTTCAAGAATTTGTTTCTTCAGATCATCGTCCGTTCCCGGTTTAACTTTCGAGGCATTTTTAATCCTCTCCTTTTTGGCTTTATTTTCTTCCTGTATTTTTTTGCGATGTTCTTTCAACTTCTTTTTCTTTTCGCGTAGCTTCCGTATTGCTTCAATTTCTTCTTCTGTTTTCACTACATGTTCATGATGTAAAACTTCTCCTGTCAAGAGACCATCTTCAATCTTCACCAGCTCCATCGTTATTCGAGGACCAAGTTCATATAAACGAATCGCAGATTTATTATTCTCCAAGTTTCCTTTACGTTTTAAATCTTGCGGTAGAACAACTTGACTGGCTTCATCATCTTCAAATTCCGAATCAGAAACGGCCCCACTAATAAAATAAAGAAACATTTTACATAATTCTTTCCACATTCTACAATGTTCAAATAAAATTTTCGTTTCCCAGCTCTATCAAACTTTGCCTTCATTGTTTTGAAAGTGCATTTCAGAGGACAGTTGCTCGGGTGAGCGAAACCAAAGCAAGGGTTGATGGAGCTGAATGACGGACCCGATTCAATTATCAATTATGGCTTATCTCAATTACTTGCCTTGTGAACAAATCCGCTATGTCTTCGCACCTAGACAGGTTAGGTACTTTGCCGAGGACAACTTTCTTTACACCCTTTGAGAGACCTACAGGGATGACAATTACACTGTAATGTCTCATATCAACCAACTTTGTCACGGGATTGTATGAGATTAATATACATCTTTTTATCGTAGCTAAATTAACGGTCGCTAGGTTAATTGTGGGAAACATATTTTGAAAAGTAGTCGCCATGAGCTTCAGATGTTTTCCTTCACCAGCAAAATTGTTCAATATTACCAAAGGAGCATGTTTGAATGAATCTTCATCAACGAACTGCTTACGTGAGGCTGCTATAACATCTCGAGCAAGAGTGAATTGATGCACCTGAAAGACAAAAGGTTCGATTAGATGGAAACCTGAAAGCTACTGTTGTCAAACAGAAACGATTAAGTTAATTTATTAGGATTATAATTATATAAATTATCATTAATGAAGGTTAGCGAACAAAAATATTGGACTTTGTGTTGCTTGAGCCGGGCATAGAGTTCCTCCAAGCTTCATATCGATAAAGTATAGTAAAGACCACAAGACCGCAAGACCAATTAATAAATATTTATTTTTGGATGCATCTGCACTATTCATTTCCATCGTTTACGAGTCGAAGTTTGTCAGCGTGCACTATTTTATTCAGTATTTTATTATGTTTAAGTCCGAGTTATTTTGGGAGAACCCTTTTTTGTTGATCATCACTAAATTTTCATTTTTCTTAATATCAACCTTTTATTCTTCTATATTTTTTCGATGATTGGCAAAGAAAAGCTCATAACTTTTGGCTTTTTACTGTTGAAGTGCACCGCCGGTATGAATTGTCTAAAAGCAGCTGCTCCACAACAGAAACCGACCCGCGGTTCGTCAACTCCGAAGTATTTAGCGGCTGCAGTTACATCCTGTCGCTTTTTGTTTCGTCGCTTTTCTTTCAATTAGTGTCCTCCAACAAATCTTAGTTTAGCGCCGACAGTGAACCCGATGAATATACGCATCATTGACTTCTAGCCGAATTGCGAATCGGAGAGCAATTACAAGTACATTACATTGCAAGGACATTCAAATAATAATCCAAATACTGCTTTCATCGTCTTCCTACAGATTTCATTACCTCACATTGTGAACCGTTTAGAAAACACTCCAATATGCATTTGACTTTTTTGTCTCTGAAATCCCCCACAAACACTCGAAAGAATGAGCATTTAAATAATTTGTCATGCATAATTTGCCTATTATTTCTTTTGGCTTATCGTGCTAAGCAATCGAACCATTATTGGATTGTAACCTATTATTTGACGAAACTGAAAAGTTTGCTATCACCTTATAAAACATTCTGGGATTGATTATTTGCAGGTACTTAAGTGGCAAAATTAAGTTTTAAATAAGAAGATTCTACAGCGATAAATGTGCTTCGTTCGTGATTTTCAAGATGCATTTAACAAAAGTTACATACTTTTATCACGCAAAAGTTTGTTTTTGAAAATATTCATCATATTCATCATCAAAACTACCCGTCAATTCTCAAACACGTGAAAGTCACACATTTATATTACATTTGTAAATAATAATCTCAAGTCATAACCATAATAAGTGTATATTAATTTTAGTTACCTACCTTGAAAGTTAAAGTCGGTCCACGGGGTAGTCGAACTACTTTGAAAGAGAGTTGTGTGGAAGCTTTATTGAATAAACACATATGCGTTACGTGAAAATGTGACGATAACGCAATGAAATCCTTGATTTTATTCGATTTGCGCTCCTTTAGACTGATTGCTGTGAATGGTTCCATAAGTCGTCGAAAATCTCTGGTAAGATCTTGAATATAAGGACATGCTAAGCCGCGATGTAGCACAAATGAATGAGGTGCTTGAATAAGTTCTGGGCCTTCTTCAGCGGCAACCTGACGATTTTTCTTCAAAGAACGTCCCTTCTTCTTGCGCGCCATCCTTTATTTTGTATTTTATTTATGAATCCACACGTGAACCCACCACGTGCAACCAACCCAGTGTTTATACAAAGTGACAAGTTGCAGTCCGTATTTCAAAAAACATCTATTTGACATTTGTTCTTCCTACGTATCTACTCGCACGCTGTACGGGCGTTATGCCAACCACAGACGATTATATAGAATTGAGAAGTGATATTGAATAATTAAATGCATAAATGATATTGAATAAATATAATTTTATTACAACGATGTAATTATATCCATAAATCATTTAAAATTCTTACAAGAAAAACCCCTATTAATTTCTGTTCCCAACTATTTTAATCAATTTATCAACTACGAAGAGCACTCTAGTACAATTCGTTTTTTATGTGAAAACAATTTTTGACATTTCGACTTCAATACACATAAATACAAATCTTGGATCCGCGATTTAACACAGCTAGTTTGCTTTTAAGGCCAATTTTTATATTTTTTCCGTTTCTGTTTAGATTAATTCCTATCCCCAGACTACCCAATAGAATGGGCAGTATTGACAAAGCATGCATCGCAGGATTTTTATGCCGTTTGTGTTCGGAGATGCATCGAACTGTAATTCATATCTATGGCGACCAAGGACAAAAGCACGGATTACTTGAAAAAATCAACGGATATCTACCAGTAACTGTAAGTATTTTAATATTCTACAGATAGAATAATATGCTTGGAAGCTCGTATTTACTTTTGCCTTTGTTTAAGATCACACCGACTGACCCCCTGCCAAAGACAATATGTGAAAGATGTTTACGACGAGTGGAAGAGCATTATGAATTGTTAATAAGAATAAAAAAATGTAGAAAACTAAGAGAACTAACACGCCAAGTATCCGAAAGGACAGCATCATATGAAATAAGCGATGAGGCGGACGTGCCGGATGATGAAATAGAAATAGCTACGAATAATTGAGTTAGGATTATTTGAATAGGAGATGAAGGAAGAGAGGGGAGAAGAGTTAAAAAAGATCAATTCGTGCGACCCTGCGTTTTCTTGTAATAGGTGATATTTCAATTGATGTGCAAATATATAAATAATGTTTGATAATTACGTTATTTGCTCTGACGAGGTGAAAGTTCTATTGCATGCTCTATATATACTAGCGGATAATAAAGTGGGTCTAACTTTCACGCCCTCCTGATTTTGGTGATTGATTTCACGACACTATCCTATCGGTCCCCGAGCTTCTAGTCTTATCATGCGGAATAGCAACCATGAAATCGGTGTGCACAACAGATTCAATATTATGGTACTTTCAACGAAAAGTTTGCAATTAAAACTTAATGTCGGTTATATTCTCCACGTTGTAGTTTTGGTCCTCTCCTTTTTCGTTTTTCATGATTTGAATCATTCTTCCAAAAGACGATCCAAGGGCTTACCAATTTTTTTTCGCAATTCTTCCCGAAAAACAATCAGTTGAATGACTACGAAATCACTAGTCATACCTTTCATTCCTACCTTTCAAATCTAAGTATTAATACCTGGCTTGTTCAATTCAATGTGTAACAAATTTAAAAATTAAAATATGTAGAATATATGAAGAATAAATTGATAGATAGTTCACAAATCGGTCAACGTTCACTACCAATAGTCACCACCTTGTGATTGACAGCACAGGGATGCACCATCCAGCACCTATAACTTTTGATAATATTGCGGGCAATGGCATTTTTACCCAAAACAATTTATATCGCTTCCCTACTTGAGATTCGATTGTTCTTTGTCAAGTACTAGTCTTCTTATTTAGGTGCTTTCTCTCAGATGCATGTTTTGATATAAAGTCAATAGTTTTATTTTCAATCTTATGTACCCGTGCGCTATGTTCTTGGCTGGCATCATTGCACCTTTTCTTTCTTCTTAAGATCAATCTAGTTGCAATCTAGTTTTCAAGGCTGAAATTTTGATTTAACTTGCTTGAGTGATTCAACTAAAAATATACTTGCAAACTTTTTCTGTGTCGAGTGCAAAGTTTATGGCTAATTTCGATATTGTGTGTTAAGTATTTTGTGCGTATAAGTGTCGCATAAAAAGTTGAAAAAGAGGAAGCAATTGTTGACGCTACTGGCTAATTAACGGTATAGCAAAACGCGATACAGCTACCCTTTTCATCAGCTTGATTCGTTGAAAAGTGACCAAAAGTACTGGGTTGAAAGTGACCAAAGGGTTGCAAGAGAACCTGGAAATACAGTCATTAGTCGATAGCTCAAACAACAAGTTTGTCGGACAAATGATTCATAGATTTGGAAAGACGACACAATCTTGTTCCCCGGATTTGGTAATGACTCATTTGTTTATCTTTCGAAATATTGAATTCACTGTTCGAAGAGCCAATTCCAACTCAATTGAAGGTAGAAATATAATTGTTCCCATAAGCAAATAATCTTTCTTTCGCTGGAAAAAAGATGGACTGCTTATGGAAACATTTGTTTTACCATCAATAGAGTATAATTTACGCGAATTTCTATAGATTTGGATGACTGCTTTGTATTGTTTTAATAGCCTTTCACAATGTATAATTAGATATGAACAATGACAAGCGACATGCTGTTGTTTCAAAATTTACTTTGGTTTACAGTTAATGCTGTGTATCAATTTTCTCCCCATTCGCGTATATAACTTACTGGCAATGTTTTGTAGTTAACATAAAATGGACGTATCGATTCGTTTGTATAAGATCAACTTTACATAACTTGAAATAGTGTCCTGAAACACCTTAAACATGTCAGGACTGAAAAAGTAAGGACTGTTATTTAGATAATTTGTATCGAAGAATATAAATGGGTATTTAAAAATAAATAATGGGCTTCACAATGCTCCCATAACTATATCATCGTTAATATTATTATTTTAATATAATAATATTTAGGCGAATGAATCGAAAGTGTCTGAAAGGGAAGGTAAAGTTGGGAGCAGTGAGCACCTCAAAATTCTGTAATTTCGATATTGGTAAAAAATAACTGTTCCCGATTCTTGTAGATATATGAAAGAAAACAAGCAGCCTCTCCTTCTACAATAATGTATTGACATTATTGTAGAAGGAGAGGCTGCTTGTTTTCTTTCGATATTGGTATTCACTCACAGGCTATGTTCTATTACCGTATTTGTTGGTGTATCCTTGTTCCAGTGAGAAGGTGACTTATAATACTGAAATCGCGACTCGGTTAGTTGAAAATTTTGAAGTGAGCTGAGCCGCTCATACATCTTGCCGCGCGGTCTCCAATCGTCACACAGTCCCATCTTTATGATATGCCAGTTTAAAAGAATCACATTCGCAATGCAATGGGACTTTTAGAACTTGAATAATGAGAAGCAGAGTGCATATTCATTCATTCTAAGAATGCACATTCCAGTATAGTGAACTGAATTATCCCTACAAACTAAAATTTACCAAATTGATCGATCGCAAATCAATTTGACAAGTCAATAATATAATGCCCTAATTTTACATATCTGATAACGTGTCTAGAAGAAAAATCAAGTATAAAATGACACGTAATATGTTCCTGTAGGTTTCAAGTCTGACACACTTACCAGATAGGTATCATACTGACTTTCAGGATCTTTTGAATAACACCGTACATTTGCAGTTAGGGGTCAGCGCTACTCAGCCATTAGTGTTCGTTCTATCGAAGAACCTTCGCCATAGAGGTTTTCTAAACAAAACGGTAGTACTTCTCTTGAGGATCTATATCAATCGGAACTACCATAATTTTCTTACGTTAGAGCTTCGCCCTTGTACATTTATGGATTTTGGTTTCGCATCCAACTGGATATCCTGGTAGTATTTCATCAAAATATGATTATTTCAAAAACGCAATAAAAAACAGCATGTCAATTGATAATATGAAGTTATATACAATCCCTACTTTTCACATATTTTGATTACATACAATCGTAAAATCAGACTTAAACAGTTAAAATATACATAAATACATGATTATACTGAGAGTAAGTCTACTTTATCATCTGTAAACTGAGACGACACCCATGCTAGGCCCCATTTCAAATTTGTCAACATAAACTTTAATGCTTTTGTCCATTGCTCCTCCGAATTGAATTGAATTCTAAAAGTCGAGAAATCATTTATATTAAATTGTTAATATAATAACACTATTCATTTTCATACTTGATTGAGTACGAGTTGCCCGTTGATGAGTCTTCTATTTTGCCTTTTTCCATTTTGTATGGCAGACAAAATCCTGAATCACCTTTTTCAACTTCTTCTTTGAATTGTGTCAAACAATCGAGGAAAGCAACCATTGCTGCATCAAATTTTGTGTCCCAGAAAAATTTAAATCCGCCTGTTCCATACAATGGCAATTCTTTATTATCTGCTAAGGATTCAATATAGGAATGATTTCCAAAAGGAACTAGTCGATATCGCTTGAACGTCAACCCAACTTTTCGTGCAAGTGCTGAGAGGAGTAAGGCTGTCTGACCCCACGCTGCGTTGATTTCAGACCAATCAACAGGCGCTGAAGGTAGGCGTCCCAATCGAAAATTATTAATTGTGCCAAAATGCCCTGCATGCCATATGTGAAATGTAACATTAAATACATTAACTTTTTCTAATTTTTCCAGCTGCGCTTGGGCATACGCTATTCGACATTCTAAACTTCGATAATCATCTTCTGTTGTCATAAGATCACGTCTGTGTTTTGTATATTCACGCCAGTATCGTTCTTCTTGAATTTCCAAACGGGCTCTTTCGTCTTCTTGAAATTTAATCGCTGACTTCACTTCTGATTCATTTCGTTGTAAGATTGATAATTCATCGATAAGTTTACGTTCTTTGTCATTCAAATCTCGAAGTTCCTTCTCTAAAACTTCTATGTTTGGATTATCATCAGCCATTTCTAACTCCTTCAAATAATTATTATAATCGGTCCATTCCTCTTCAGCCGTTTTCAATTGACGATCCATTAATTCTAGAAGGGAATCTGTACATTCATCGCACAAAGGGTGATCGATTTCGGAATTTGATGATAAAAAATCATAAAGTTCGGCACGTACACGTAATGTCGTTCCCAGTGTTGTATTTTCACGGCCATCAGATACTAACATAAATCCTGCAGCGCCGTTCATTGATTCATGCATTCGAAATGGTGGTACAAAATGATCAAAACTTGTTGCGGTTGAGTCGATTTCATTCGATGTATTCACATAAATTGGAACTGCGACAAAAAGACAGTAAAATTATTGGTCAATATTTGACTATAAGAAATTAATTTACATTGTTACATTACATTACATTAATTGTTATTGTTGCATTGTACATTAATTTACAGTGTTTATGTCAATTGGATTTGATTAAAATACTCATTATAAGTAAAAAGAAAAGTACTCATTTCAAGCTGAAATTCGTTTTAATTATTGAAAAAACTATTTATGTACCTGTTTTAATGAGCAAGGAAAAAAAATATCAGATATGTGAACTTTTAATTTATTCTGCTCCCTAGTTCACTGGGAATATTGTTACTAAACTTAAAGTTTATTGCAACTGAAGGGCTGCAATAGGGCTTAAGGGAAAATGAGGCTAAACAATGAAAAATATCCTGAAGTAGACTCCCAAGGCTTCAGATGACCTAGTTTTCTTCTACCTTCATGACGAGACGATGTTCCTAGCGTGCATAGGAATGGCGAAAGAAAGGCAAAGGTCCTTTCTGGTATCTTCACGGCAAACGGTGAGTAGAGATTATGTTATCATGCAAGGAGACACCCGTACATCTGAGACGCACTGTCTCGCAGGAGAAGATACAGGAGGAATCTAGGAAGCTATTTCCTTTTAGAAGTGGAATTGCGACTCCTGAACGCAGAGTTGATCATTAACTATCTTAGAAAGACCAATCTGGTTGGGACGCTACAGGTGCACCGGAAACGGGTCACAATAAAACGTCGGAGATTGATGTCGATTATCCGCGACATCACCAATCAAACTGATAGCAGCTTTAAAGCGCTAGAATCATCAGTGATTACGTTGCCGATGATTCTGGATTGTTGTCATACCTTCCATAAGTTGAGTGCAGACATTGATGTTATTGTTTAGTGCCGGAGTACGCTGGAAGCGAGAGTACTGAGCAGCCTGATCGCTTAACGAGAAAGGGAGCTCCGAAATCATTCTTTAGTGCTTAACCTGTACGTGCAACTGAAATCAGTTTCATTTCCAAGAGCCTAAAAAACATGTAGATGGTGAAAGGTCGTGAAATAGATTTACAAGTCTCTAAATTTCAAAACTTACGCTCGACGTCTATAAAGAGCCGTTCCGAACTTATAGTGGACAAGAGAAAGCCGAGGTGAAGGGCAGGTAATTCTCACGGGATATTATAAATTAATTATAAATTATTATAAATATAAATTAATAAGATATATCAACTAAAAAGGATTGAAAACTTTGCTGGTACAACGACTTCAAAAAGAAGATATAGTCTAGCAAGCAGCTAACTCGTCGAAGGGGAATTTAGATTAAGTATTAAGAATTTTCTACATTAAGTTAATGTAGATCATTAACTTTCTTACAAAGAGCGATTTGCTAGGCAAATTAAATCGTGGAGAATCGATGTGCAATACTCCCGGCACACAATCATTCAAGGAAGCAAGTTGTAAAGATGATGCTTTATTTCCTAGCATTAGTAACACAGCCATCATTTCCCTTACCCTTAAGAAATATTACAACAGGCAATTTTTTCATCACTTCATCATTGGTTGTAAAAAAGATAAAACCACAATAAAGATACCAAAGTAGCGGTTTTTTTATTTCAATCACATTATCACTGACTTTTACGTTTTCACTGACTACACTATGGCTATCGGAATCATGCTCTCAAGATAACCATTGAGACTTGTGAACGTAATTAGTAGCATTAATCCGAGAAGATTAATTAAAGGTCTAGGCGATCGCCATATGTTATCTCACGCTGAAACACTTGTTAGCATGGTGGCGATTACGCCTAAGATTCCATCTTTGCAGGACAAGTTTTGGCGCCAAGCCACAGGCTTAGCAATTTCGACCGTAAGTTGGGTTTTACGGTAACTGTTTGTATATTTTCAGGAACTTTCAATTGGGTCTACAATTTCAATTTCGTAAACTCTTTTGGTTTAATATTTCAAACATTTATACAAGCCTTTTCGAACCCCCGAATAGTTACAGTTACGCTTAGGACTGAAAAACTTTCGAGCGCTTTACACGATAATTGTGCGCGTTTTATACCATCCAAAACTACCAAATCAAATTCAATGTAATTAACTTTACAAATTGCTACATTCTGTATTTTCTCAGAAGTTTTTCCTAAACCATTTGTTTGAATTTGTAATTTGGTGGGATTCTCCTTATGTAGAGAAGATTAATTTGCGTTTCATATTTCTTTTCATCTTTAGACATATGAGTGTCTCTCGCAACAAGTCGATTGCTACGAAACATATTTATCGAATATTACTAAATAATTGGTTTGTGTTTCGTTTGGAAGTTTATTAAAATCAAACTTAATAGCAATTGTAACAATTACTTACGCGCTAATTCTGCCATTGCATGCACGCTGATATTGTCGAAACTCTCGTCCATCAGAATTGGCTGCAAGCATCGCTGGCAAGCGAACTGGACAGTTATGCTTTCGTCCACCATTTTCGTTGATAATCAGTTCCTTTAACTCGTTAAAAACACAGTTTTCATGTAATAACAAAGAGTACCCTTAGATGACAAATGGACAAATAGTAAACATTTTAATTATGACTAAAACAGCTGACGGCTGCTGTCAGACGTAGAAGAAAGGCTGATGACGGCGAAAGGCGACGGAGTGGGAGTTGACCTGACGGACGGTGGTAAAGTGGAAGTATTTTCCCATACGTGAACGAAAGCACTTCTTTCTTTTGTGATGTTTGAAAAATGCTTGCATGGAATTATTTAACGGCTTATAATTTAGAGTGGAAAGTGATTTTGAAAATAAGTTTAAAATGAAAGTAAGCCGAATAGAGATGGTAGCAAAGTTAATATACAGTCAACAGTACTAGATGGGACCAAGGACGAGGTGGCCGAGTGGTTAAGGCGTTGGACTGCTAATCCAATGTGCTCTGCACGCGTGGGTTCGAATCCCATCCTCGTCGGCTGCTTTTTACCAAACTCCATGCTGACCGAACGTAATCAGTTGTAAGAACGGCAATCGTAGTTAGTAGAAAATTTCACCTTTTTTACTCTCATCTAAACCAACAAGCTTGTTCGCAATGCTTTTCCCACCATCTTCGTCGAACATTCATTGCTTCAACAGTTTCGTAAACAAACAAATATCCCTTTCTGTCAACGCAACTGCCATCTGCATTGATTTTCCACTACTATCTTGTTGTGTAAAATTTCTCTCGTGAAAATTTTTCTTGCCAGCTGGGTAAATGTCACTTGCAGTAGGACAGAGTGGCAGAAGGTGTTTACTTTTTTTCAGGTTGATTAGAGCACAATTCCGATTTGTGCAATATTTTAATTGCTTAACTAAAGTATACAAGTCGAAAAAGTGTGTGAAAATAAAATATGTGATATATTTGGGGTTCTAAGCTGGTTGAGTGATTTTAAAATGTCTTTTATTAGTCACGGCGGCGATATTGTCAACTTGAATGTCGGCGGAAAAAAGTACGTGTCAAGTTTTCTAATCGCTGCAAAGCGCTACTTTCGATTTCACTAATTTTTTTCAATATAAGAATGGCCTATATGAAATTATAGTTAAATTTACAATTTGATAACAAGTAGTCATAGAGTCCGAATGTACCTATTAAGTTTCATGAAAATGGAGCCATTGCGAAAATCATGAAAAGATAAGGGTAGACATTTCCTCTCCTAGCTGCGACCTTCATTCCTATGTGGAACGTGTTAGTGGAAGGACGTATTCAGATCAGTGAAGTGAAGGGTTTTCCCCGAGCATCTATTGTTTTTCTCAGAATCCTACGAACGCCATATCTTGGTTCCTGGCGTAATAACGATCTTTGGACTTGTGACTGACTTACTGGAATACTCTCACAAAGGAAAAGAACAGTGAGTACCCTTTTACTTTCTTAAGTGAAGTGAACAATTGGTGAGCATAATATAGCATACATCTAGCACCTTAATATTTCATTCTGTGAACTGCGACATGGAAGAAAACTATGAGGATAGACCCCCAGACCCAGGGGACCCAAACACCAAAACTCTCAAAAAAAGAAGATTAGTTGAAAACAACGGCAATACAAAAAGCAAGGGAGAGTTGAAAAGCTTTGTACCAAATAACACATCCTTGTACCCAAACCCCTCTGAAGACATACCACGTGCCACACCATCTCAAGCCCCGCTAGCCAACATGAAAGTCAATAAATATCAACCCGATGCGAAAGGTAAATCCTTTGCAATCCTCATCGATAGTGTTGATGCAAATGGTGACAGGGTTAGACTAACCCCTATGAAGATGTTCGTATACAACAAAAGCTTAAACATACAAGGCATTAAAGATGTTAAGCAAGCTGGGTTCAATAGGCTAAGGGTAATCTTTGAAACTGCTACAGAAGCAAACAATGCTGTCGACAACACCAAGTTGAAAGAATACAACCTCAGAGCCTTTATCCCCGGCAATTTCGTTTACAGATATGGAGTCATCAGAGACATCCCGCACGAAATTAACACAGATGAGATAGTAAACTCAGCTAAGCCTTGCAATAGAATGGGAATTCTATTAGAAAATATAAAGATTCTACAAGCACAAAGGCTGAATACCAGAGATAGAAACGACCCTAACAAATTTATACCAACCACAACACTGAAGATAACCTTCGCAGGAACTGACCTCCCGGACTCTCTGAAATTCGAATACGTAATAAGCAAAGTTAGCTATTTTAAATTTCGACCAAGGCAATGTACAAACTGCGGCCTCCTAGGTCACTCGGCGCAGTTCTGCAAAAACAAAAAGAAAACCTGCCTTAAATGTGGTGCGGACGATTGCGACAACAAATGCACAAAAGTCATGTGTGTATTATGTAAGAGCGAGGAGCATGAAGCAACACATCAAAGATGCCCCAAATGGGTAGCATATAAACAAGAGATAGATGTTAGCTCCATCCTGAACATCACAAACAGAGAAGCAAGAGTTATTATTAACAGAAACAAATTTGCGGGTTTAGATGTAGCGGACCTTAATGAAGCCAACTTCCCCAGTCTAACGAACGCGGAAAGACACAATACCAGAAACCCCCAACAGGACACGCAAAAGGTACTATTCAGAAGCTCCTTTGCCCAAATCGCTGGCATAAACAATAAACCCAACACATCAAGAAACATCGTTAAAAATAGCTTCCCCTCTACTGAAACCCTCACCATACCAAACAAACCCATTACATGTAACCCACACAAAACCACTGAATTGGAAAAACTCCTAGGAAAGATGGAAGAGGAAATTAACAAAAAGACCGGTGACAACAAAGAAAACGAGGACTTACTAATAACCAGTGTTCAAACATGGGTAAAAACACTACAGAAATACCTCGCCAACTCTGGTAATGAGAAAAGTAACACAAGAAAGAATAACAATAACATTATCATCTAACACATGAACATTTTACAACTAAACATCCAAAGTATCAACAAGCACAAGGACAATCTAGAATACTACTTATACAAGAATAACATATCCTTCGCACTCCTACAAGAAATACTCAGTAATTTCAATATTAATATGAAGTTTACCAACTACAATATAATCTTCAAAACCAGAGACAACAACATAGGAGGAGGAGTTGCAATATTAATCAGAAAGGACATTAAGTTTAGACAGATCCACACGAACAGTCGTATAGAAAATGTAGCAATCCAGACCCTAAACCTTAAACACAACATAATTGTAGCATCCCTATATGCTCCCCCCTCGATCAATACCCAATTTTTCAAAGAAGAATTAGACAAGCTTTCCAACATCTTAGACTACACCAAAGACATACTCATCGGAGGAGATCTAAACGCAAGAAACAAGGCATGGGGAGATCATCTTAACAATGCCAAAGGCAGAATTCTGAAAAGTTGGATGACGGAACACAACCTCAAAACATTGAACACTGGCATATACACTTATAAAACAACAAACAAGAACGGAAAAATTCTACAGTCAACGCCGGATATAACTCTTAGTAATATGAATAGGAATAATATCCTCTGGATGGAAGACAAAGAACACATCAGCAACAGTAATCATATAACAATTAAAATCTGCTTGCCCAGTACACCCATTTCAAACACCAAGAAAATCAAATATAGGAACATTGCTCAAGAAATAAATAAAACCCCTTTTTCACCAAACCTCAATAATATATACGAGAAACTAAGCCACCTAATAGACCTAAACTCAAACACGATAAGATACAAGCACACACCCAAACACTGGTGGTCCAAGGATTTAGCAAGGCTCTGGAAAATAAAAAATAAGGCACTACTAAATTACAACAGACTCAAATCGAATGCCAACTGGGCAATTCTCCACGAGGCAAAAACAAACTGGAGGCAAAGATCCAAAGAAGCCAAGCAAAGAAGCTGGACAGACAAACTAGATGAAATCAGAGGCAGCGGAAACATAAATAACTTCTGGAGATTCATCAACAGTATCAGGAATAATAAAGAACCCCCCTCAAGATACAACCTTGATGAGGACCAGACCCAAACCTACCTCAACATGATTAAATCAAAGCACCACCCTGATAACACCTTAAACATGATGCCACACAATCCTCTGGAACACCCACCAGACTTCGAACTGGAAGAACTCAATAATGTTATAAATGAGAAACGTAAATCCACAACCCCTGGTCTCGATAACATTAATCACAATCTAATTAAAGCCTTACTCACACATCACCCGAACAATCTTTTACAGGCTATTAATGATGCAGTCAATAGATGTGACATACCCACATCAGGAAGGCACATCAGAATCGTTCCCGTTCCCAAACCCAATAGAAATCTAGAAGACCTCAGCAACTACAGACCCATATCCCTCCTCAGTGTTCCCATTAAAATCATAAATAAACTTATAAAACAAAGAATCGAAACACACCTAATAAACACAAATCCACTACCAACGCTTACTTTTGCTTACACAAAAAACAAATCCTCGACTACATGCTTTAACACCCTTTTACAAAAACTTGAAAACAAATCCACTTTCCCCTTCAAAACTGCATGTGTTATAGATTTTTCAAATGCATATGAGAAAGTCGACCTACAGATCCTGAACAAACTTCTTTCAGACCTCAACATCCCAAAAACCTACACCTCATGGATCATAAATCTATATAAAGAAAGAATACTCCACCTCAACCAACAACACACGACAATTTCCAATGGTCTGCCACAAGGTGACGTCTTGAGCCCACTTCTTTTCAATATATACACTTCCAAACTGCACAACATATCTGACAGCAACACAACTCTTCTACAATACGCTGATGACTTCCTCATTCTAACTGAGGGAACTAATTTAAAGCACACGATTAACCTACTTCAACTCAAACTAAATCTCTTCTCCACAATGAGTGACAACCTCAAGCTACCCTTCAACCCGGACAAAATACAAGCCATTAATTTCCACCATAGCAGGAACACAGATAAAATTCTCAAACACAATAACACCCAAATAAAATGGAGCAATAGCATAAAATACCTAGGCATCAATCTAAATAAAAATCTAACCTTCAGAACACATGAAGAACACATCCAAACCTTTAACAACATAGGCAACATAATAAAATATCTGAACAGACCCACAAATCCCTTTAGCCCCACCTTGGCTCTAAATCTTTTCAAATCATTAGTCAGGCCCAAAATAGAATACGGACTAACTACAATGGCACATGCACCAGCATACTTATTCAATACCATGGACAGGCTCAAAGCTAAGATTCTCAAGCAATGCCTAGGTTTACCCCCTAGCACTCCCAACCTCTATGCTTTTAACATGGCAGCCGAACATCAATCCATAGATAGAGCAGCTCTACTAACGGCGAAAGAATTAGGTAAACAAATTGTCAACAACACTTTCAGACCAACATGGACTGAACAGGATCCAGTCCACAACAGCAGCTACAATCACATCCTCCACAAATTTAATCACCACCTGAGAAAGCTCAACCCAACTTACCGGACTAAAAGACCAGCTAACCTGTTCACCACACCTTTCTCAACAACGTCCTCCTTCCTCCATACCCACAACCAAACAAAACCCAACCTTACCTTCAAGAAGTATACAGATAACCTTAAAAAACAAAATGCCCTGATACTGGTGACCGATGCAGCCAAAAATCTCTTTGGCACAGGGATAGGATTCCTGAACCTTAACAACAACACCACCTACAATTCTAGCCTCCGCAATAGCGTAACAACAACAGCAGCAGAACTACACGCCATCCTGTCGGCCCTAAATAGGAACAACATACAGAATCACCATAAGATTTTTGTCTTCACTGATTCCAATAATGCTATCAAAAGTCTAAAGGAAAATCAAGAATACAGAAAGACCACACAAGATATATGGAAATTCATTGAAAATTACCCAGAGAAGATCTTCAATTTCATCTGGATCCCGGGACACGCGGGCATCATGCCATTAGAAACAGCCGAAAAACAAGCCAAAATAGGTGTTCTAAGCCAAAGTATCATGGACACACAATATGAACTGGACGAAATAACAAACTTAATAAAAGAAGAAATTGACAATGAATGGAAGGGCAGAATTAGAGCTCAAACCACCAACTACGCACCCTGCATATGGAAAGAGGCACACCATCTCAACAACAAAGGAAAACCGTGGTTTCATAAAAGCAACATCACCCCCAAACATATCAAAACCATCAACAGAATCCTCACAAACAGAGCCTACAACAAACTTCGTCTCTTTCAAATTAAAAAAAGCACTACCGACCTATGCATACAATGCAACAAAACTGACACAATAGATCACCAATTGTTTCACTGCACTAAATACGAAGGGATCAGGGCAAATCACAATCTTTTTCTTAATTACAATAATATTAAAGACCTAATTCTCAAAAACGACAGTAACTTACTTGACAGCTTTGGAGCGTTCTTAGCAGAAGCGAACCCTAACATATAACACACAACGAGATATCAATCATACCCACACAATCAAAATATAACTAAGCCACAGACTAACTATGAACAAGTAATAATGATATAATTTACAGGATCGACAACGCTGGCCAGTGCCATAGCAGCCCGGGCCAATTTTAAGCTGGTATCCCCCAGTGTGAACTTAAAAAAAAAAAAAAAGCTGCGACCTTATTTATAAATAATCACCACTGCAATAGAAACACTGTAGCTGGTAAATATGTTATAGTTTTGCAATCGCTTTTCCAAGTACTATTACCATATTACGAGTGAGCGCCCCGTTGAAAACAAATGGCGACATACGTACGTAATGTACGGAAGTTTGCTGATATATTAGAGGTGATAAAGTATATATAATTTCGTCCGCTTGTTTATACTACTCACATCTAAACCTAATAAATTGATTGTAATTGTTTATTTATCTTCAATGTTTTCCCTGGTATAGCTCTATGGTATTTAACGGAGTTCACTTAAAGGGAGATCGCAAAGAAATGTCGCTTTCTTACATGATATACAAATGAATAAATTTTTTAAACCAAGAACATAATTATCGTCGTTATCAACAAAATTGCGCCATTTAGAGTTCAAATTTTCGATCCTGAATCGATGAAAACGAACTGGTTTTTGAGGATAATGTCTCGAGATGGCATTCTGAATTTCATCTAACTTTTTCCCACTATCAAAACTTAGAGATTATAAATGGAGATCGGAGTGTGTGTTATTTGGTGAATATGATGGTTGAGGTGTGCGCCTTGCACAGTGAGGTTTTCCATTATCGTGTCGCAGAATTATGCCCTTCCTATTCACAATCGCCGAATACGTTTCGATTGAAATTGGTTCCAATTGCTCACATTGATCCAATTACTCACAATATAAGTCGGTATTAACAGTTTGTCCAAGTTTCAACACTTCAAAGTGAAAACACTTAAAAAGTCATATGGTAAACAGAAATAACTACTTTCTTTGGTGTAACCAATATCCTTAAAAAAGCTTTAAGTGGTTCATCAATGATTTCGAGTACATAAAACGATGAACATCTTCACTTTAATTCTGGTTTCATTGTTTGCTTTCGTATTGATACCCTCCCTTTAATATAATTAAATCCCGTTTTTTTTTTAATATATTCCCTCAAATGCTAGAACGCACGGCGAGGTTTGCCGATTCCACTTTTAGTTGGTTTCTGGCATACCGTCTATTCGCTAGAGCGCTATCCAGTCTTCGGCGTTGAAAATCACTATTTTTGGTTTGTTTGTATGTCCGTGTGAATTAGGATATCATAGATAAATTGATCGTCCAAAAGCCTGACGATTAGCAAACATTTGTCAGTTAACGAATTCTGTATGACGCTTCAATCGATAGAAAAAAGAAGTCTCTGCATAAGGTGCACAGTAAAGGCGGTACAATCCCAAAGAAGACTGTTTATTATTTTGACTACATCTTCTTAGAAGCCAAACTCGATTGCATTGGAAGATAGTTAGCCACTTCTTTATATTTAAGTATTAGACACACATACAGCTATATATTAATTACAGTGGCATAAGCTTTGCCCTGATATTTAAATTAATTAACCCATCGGAATAAACATGGAAAACCTTTTTGATCGTACTCTGGCCAAGCAAAATTAAATTATTGTTCGCAAAAGTATTGAAATTTTTGAAAAAGCTCGAAATTGTTCTTTTAATTAAAACGTAGCATTGAAACCAGGATGCGATTGGTTTAAATTAAACAGTATATTGTAAAATCATCAAAATAGACATCAAATTGTAATCACTATAGAAATCATATGTTTACTACAAAGCTTCATAGTTGGGACATCAAAATTGATTATTAAAATTTTGAACAATTAAACATTTAAAGAGAAGTCGGTGTTGATGTAGATGAAATTTACATTTCAGATTTTCAACGTCGCGTCAAACGCTTACATGGATACCAGATACATTCTTTACTGCTCTCTTAAGCGGTCGAATTTCAAGTTTGCGCGATGAAAGTGGTGCGATATTTATTGATCGTGACCCCGATCATTTTGCTATTATATTGAACTATTTACGTACGAAGGATATTGATATCAGCAAATGTGATCTGCGGGCATTGCGCCATGAAGCGGAATATTACAGCATCTCGCCGCTCATTAAACGGCTAATGCTGTGCGAAGATATTCTCCATTCGTCATGCGGCGACGTTCTTTTCTATGGTTATCTAACACCACCTGCAGTCCCTCCACCTCCACCTGGTTTAATATCAAACAGCAAAGACGGTTCTCAACAGCCATGCACAAGTACAGCTGTAATGGAAACTACAAATACTGGTTCTGGAAGCAACAATGGCAGCATTTGTCCGATACAACATACTGCAGGACATTCTGGGCTGAATACACGCCCGGGATCAATAGTGCGTGTACCAGAATTATCGTCGAGTGTTTCAAATGGAGGACGACACGGGAGCCATTCACGTAACTCGTCCTGGGATCTGCGGCTTGCTGGGCGCAGTTCGCAAGACATGCGATCATCCTGGACATCTTCGACGACAGGCCATTCGCGCACTGCCTCATTGGATCTCCGCCATTCCCGTCAATCATCTGCTGATCTCAATAAATTCATCAAAAATGACGTGGGAATGGTGTTAAGTTCGCATTTAACCTCGCAATGGATTGATCCACTTCGCGTACAAATTATCGAAGCCCATCATAACTGGATACTCATTGCGTATGCTCATTTCGTGACATGCTACCGTTTGAAGGATACAACGGGTTGGCAACTAGTTTTTACATCGCCATATATTGAAAGTACCATTGAACGGATCGCAATAAATGCAAAGGTGAATTTGTCAAGTGCAGAATCATCGTCGAGCAAAATGGTGGCTATTTCGTTTGGAAGTCAAATTCGTCTGTGGGGTGTTCAAGAAAATGGAAATAAAGTCGATGTTGGAACGTTTAATTTAAATGTTCGAGTTGAACATTTATTTTTCATTGGAAGCCAGTTAGTAGCTTTATCATCATCTGGAAAGATAGGAGTTTGGCATGCAATGACACAACACTGGCAAATACAAGATTTGGTGCCAATTTTATCATTTGATAGCGCTGGTTCATTCTTGTTGCTTGGATGTAATAATGGGTCAATATATTACATAGGTATTATGTAAGAGATTTGGCAATGAACTCTTTGCTAAAAATTTATTTATAGACATGCAAAAATTTCCACTACGAATGAAAGATAATGATTTATTAGTTACGGAACTCTATAAGGATCCATCGAACGATCATATTACTGCCATCTCAGTGTATTTAACACCAAAAACTTCAAGTAAGTTTATTTTGTGGAATATTGTTGTTTGTAACAAACATGATGATTTTAATTTCTTCCTTATCCTAAACTAACTGTTATAGCAGGCATAGATTAGTATCGTATTGAATCTTATTAAATACGAACACTCTACTGGCAATACCTTTTTATTCCAATGAAAGAATAAGCATAAAAGCTGTGATGAAATCTTATCGCTTGAATATTGATAGATAAAAAATATTATTTCAAAATTGCCCGAAGTAGAGTGTGTTCATTCATGATAATTTCAACGCTTATATTTGAGCGAAAATACTTTCTGAATTATAATAGTATATTAATTAAATTGTGGCACTTTGGTGTTTCATTATTTCTAGCACTTTGTATAGATTAGACATTATTGCAGTAAAGGAAGTAAATTTAATGTAGGATTTAATTGTGGTTTGCAGTAGGATGTTGACAGTAATGTTTGGTTTGGCTTATTAGAAATAAATTATACCAACTTTATGATAATGTCATTAATGTAACGCATTGTTTCTTTGCAATATAGTAAGTGATTATAGCTCAAAGCCTTGTTTTGAGTTAAAATTTGGATCAATATTATTTCCGTCTAATAAACTCAACAGCCTCCTGCATGTCCAGAGTTAAACGCACATGGTACTTATTTATTGTTTATTACCTACTTTTCAATCGGCGACTAAATTGAAACTTCCTTTTTGCTTGTCTATATTACTTATTTTATCAGCCCAACGATCAATAAATGTCTAAAACATTCAATAAATGTTTCTTTAATAATAAAAACTAAGCACCACGTTAATGTGAGCTAGTTGTAGCATAAAACTTTGCGCCTATTCACTTCATCCACGGTGATATTCTGAACAAATATATAAATCTCCAACTTTTGCTTCCCGCGTTTATTAATTAAACTGCAGCATACACAATTTAAAATTTTTATATTTATACTCTAAATTCCTCCTGCCATTGGAATATAATTTATTCACTTAAATTTTTACTGTAACACTTTTGTCTACTTGGTTTGCCTAAAGAAGTCATAATTGAACAAAGAATATTTCATACTTTTTTATAAGTACCATGCAAATTACTACTATTTTTCTTTCTGAATTTACCTCAAATTTAAATGATTATGTCCGTTGATCCGTTGCGGAGCTCGAGACCACAACTAGAAGAATCGGAAACGTGTACTAATTCGACTGTGTAAAATCGCTTTCGTGTCGCTTTCCAGTATTTTTTATTGCCGACCTTCTCAACTTTCCTGGTAATGGTGCAAGCTCACCAGTGCGTAGAACCAAACTAAGCATATTTTAATTCCTTTGTTTAATTTTAAGTACTTTGCAGAATATTTTTCTTCACTGTTTTCATTCAATTTCAAGCTTTATTGAATACACTGTTTTTATGGGTCATTACCGTTTGGATTACTCACATTTTGAAAACACTTCTGAAATTCAAAATCTAAAAAGTTAGGCTGTAAATTAAGTTTGTACCGTACACGAGGTTTGTCCAAAAACTATTGCACAGTTGGTTGTATATTTGCAACAAATATTCGCAATACAATCTGCCAGAAATAATAAAACTGTCAAAGTGCCTGAAAATTGCATCGTCTCATATAAATCCTTTCACTATGTGTTTTGTATACGTTCGACTATGAAATATTTAGATACGTAAATGCGAAACCAAACAAATTTTCTTTTTTCCTTTTCCGTTATGTTATCTTCGACTCAATCTATTTCATGCCAGCACCGGATAGAGGACGTGGAGGTAAAGGAAAATTCAGAATTCTTCTTCGATTCGAAAATCTACATCAAGTCAGATAGTTAATAAAAAGCATAAGAACAAAAACTTTGAATATTTTCTGAAAATGCATACTATAAAAAGAATCAATGCATAACTTTTATGTACATACAATATAACGGATGCAATTTTTTAAACCTATATTCAAGCTTTTTAACATTTCGTTATTCTGTTACATTTTGTCGATATGTTGTTTCTTTTTAAATGCAGAAATGAACACAAATCTCAAACACTTTCATAGTAAAATAAATTTCTTGTCTTGTCCGATTTTTATCACGTCACATTTTTATTTAAATTTTAGTGTGGAGAAAATAATTTAACGATTGGCGAATTCGTATTGGATAGGGTTTCAGAGTTATTTTTGCAACAAAAATAATTTATTTGGCTAAAATATAGCGATGGTAGCTACGTTTATCAGCGAGTGAATATCAAGATTCAAATCATTTGGTTCCAATAAGGAAGAGCTTTAAAAATATAGGTTGATAGGCAAACGACTTCGCAATGAATCTTCATTGAGAAAGGTTGAGAACAATCACGTGTGAAGGATGGAGGGTTTACATTATTTCTGCTAACTAGTGAAAAACTGACTAAAGATATACACTTAGACGTGCTAAACCTAAAACACTGTCCCAATATATTTGTTATATATTTGGTTACTGGGAGTGATTTGAAACCCATTTTATTACAACCGAATCTAAATAAAGGATCTAGAAACATAGGTTGGCTCATATTTTGAAAAAGTTAATGAAAGGGCGCTGATAAAATTTAGTTTAAAATTGGTGTGCAATTCTGAATGTTTTTAAGCCACCAAAAATTCAGTTGGCCATTAGTTTTTAAAATGTAAATTCAGTTGCCCATTAGCCGCACGCCTTTTATATTTTCTGCAAACTCACGTTTGTTCCGTGCTTACAATATATCCTGTATTAAACAACTAGTTAAGAGGATATTATGAATAGTTGTTCTCTGTGTGAATGAAATATATTTTCGAGTATAACATCCCAGTCTAATCTGGCACTGTTTTCCTTGTCCTAATGGCGAGTTAACAATGAAATCGTTAACTTCGTCGTTATGGTAAGTGCACTATGCATATTTAAACATGCAAGCTATATTGCTGAAGAAATTGATATGAAAGTTCAAATGTTGAGAAAATATCAAATACACAATAGACATTTCACATAACACGTCTTTCTTGATGTCGACAATTAATTTGTTTTTCACAACATGCACTGATCCTGCAAGAATAATCATACGCGTATTTCGGTATACAACCTCAAGCCGTCGAGGAGAGACAACGGTTACCCATCGGTTGGATACATAAGTTCGAATATCATTCACTGGTTCTGTATCTCACTTGCCATTTTTTATCTGGTCCAATTAGATTTCAACTCAATCAATAAAATTATGCGTTTCCAATCATCTAACATCCAGTTTTTTCATTTTTGTCACGCTGATTGCCAAAATAATATGAATTGGAGTGCCTCATATTTGTCATTTAGAAAAGTACTGATAAGGTATAAAGATAATATGACTAAGCTAAAAGGGAACCACATTGTAATCCTTAAGAATTTGTTTGAGATGTCTATGGTAAAATTATAATCGAAGTTTCGTTCGACCACATATAATGAAAAGATCGCATTACGATCTTCTTCTTCGAAATAAAGCATTGTTGATGCTTGTCCGACGTGGGTTATTTCTGGTAAGGGAACAAGAAGGCTAAATCCACGTCACGCATTCGCAATTCAATGGGGCTACTGCATATAATAGGACGGAGATGTGTTATTGTTGAAAGCTTGGGCGGTAAAAGAATCGATGAACAATCAACGAACTAGGGAACATTTTCGAAGTAATTTTCTCATGCTTAACGAAAAGACTGAAACTTTTTAGTCCATACTCTGTACAGTACACTTTTTTATCCGTTCTATATACTTCAGACCGTATAAAAATTCCATTGGTTGAATTGTTCTTTATTGTTGTCTATTAAAAGACAGGCGTCTGAAGGAAATATCATATCAGCATCAAAATGCTGTCTATTTCCTATTTTGAAATTTGCTTATTTAAATGTTTCATATCACTCCTTCAGAACGATTTGAACACGGCTGATTTGAGTTTAACCATAATCCCATAGCAATCGCAGCACAAGTGTATCTAGAAGCCGAAACATAATTATAACTTTGGAACCCTAACAAAAATCTATTTTAATATGCTATATCACATAAACTTTTCCACTTTCAAATAAATTTTGCAAGAAATACTGTTAAAAGTACACAAGCATTTTGTACGTAGTTTGGTGCTGGCATGTTTTCGTACATTTTGTAGTCCTTTCCGCTCCTCTTTTTACTATTAACCCGATTTAGAGAAATTTCTAGTATATAGATAACTTTAAGTATTATTTGAACCAAAAAAAATTTGAGTGATGTTTTTCTGTTATTGCATTCTTTTTCTGTTCTCTTTCATCTTGAATCTTTTTGTATAGACACTGAAACAGATTCAGATACTGTGTATATACTTAAAATAATAAATGATATTATGCGTTTGTGTAAAAACCAATATTGTACAGGCTTATGTGGTAATTGGATTGAAATCGCTTATGGCACAAAATCAGGATCAGTTCGTGTGATTGTGCAACATCCTGAAACGGTCGGTCATGGACCGCAACTGTTTCAAACGTTTACGGTGCATCAAAGTCCAGTAACAAAGGTATAAAAGATACATTATTTTATTTTAATAGGGAGGACATGAAAAATCGTCTTTTTCTTAATAATTAGGTCACGCTATCCGAAAAGTATTTAATATCGGTGTGCAGTGAATACAACCATGTTCGTACTTGGCGAGTAACAAGATTTCGTGGTATGATTTCTACACAGCCGGGATCGACTCCAGAAGCTTCATTTAAGATTGTATCGCTTGAAGCAACAGACACGAATTATAGTTATTCTGCTGGCAACGATTTTGGACCATTTGGTGAACAAGATGATGAACAGATATTTGTGCAAAAAGTAGTTCCCGATACTGATCAGCTGTACGTTCGTTTAGCATCAAACGGCGAACGAATTTGTGTAATCAAATCGGTGGATGGAACAACTGTAACATCGTTTTGTGTTCACGAATGCGAAGGGCCCACACGCATGGGGTCGAGATTTATTTTAACCGGTCATAGTAACGGCGCTATACAAATGTGGGATCTATCGACTGCCCTGGAATTATCAGCGAAAGCTGAGCCAGTTCAACCATTTAGTGGTGGGCCCACACCCGAGGAATTGTTACGTTTACTGGATCAATGTGATTTGAGTAATAGCCATTGTTCAACACCATGCATGTCACCGTGCCCGTCGGCACTAGCAAATCCGACGGTAGCTCGGCTGAAGGCAAGTAATGCGGCGCTATTAAATCAATGTCAACATCAAAGCGATTAGAAATGAATTTATAAATTTATATAATTTTTTCTCTATTCTCTCTACTTCATAAAATTATTATCATTCAAAGTATTTATATTGTAAAGTCGTTATATTTTCATTTATCACGTTATAAGCCGAAATAAATAGGTAAAATATATTCAAATTTTTAAAATGAAATTGCAAAATAGTTTGATTTCAATTAAATATAGAGAGTTATCAGTAGCAACGATTGGTCGAGAAGGTAGCAGAAGAAATTACCCAAACGTTTAAGCCACATACGAAAAATCATTGCTTACTTCTGACGCGAATATTTCAAATAATAGCAAAATGTTATTCGATTGTGATATCTCGTTCACACTAAATTTGTCAATAGTCAAATAGGGTTGTCAAAAAGATTTATTTGTGGTCTATGTGGCGAAAAGGTTGTCGTTTCGATGGATTGCCTTTTTTGATTGTGGCCTTCAATTTGGGAACGAAAAATCTTTCCACTTTCTTAGTAGATTGAATTCGCGAAATAATGGCAGGGTCGCATGGACTGGCACGTTTGTTTTTTTTTGTTACTGCGTATTTTTCAAATTTGATGCTTGAAATTAACTTTCACTTCTTACATTCCGTGCAACTCAATTTTTTCCCAGTTACGGCTTCATACGGAAGTTTTCAATCGGAATAGTTCAAATGAGAAGGGCTACAAAATGTGGATGACCTCTCAGGAGGTTACACCCGATGTTCCGTCGCCCCTTAACTGGTACCTTCGATGATGCAGTAGTTGGGAGTACTCACCGTCCGTGCAGTGGATACCGGATTTAGTCAAATCGAACGGCGACAGAGATATTTGAATTTGCGTTTCTAGTTGCAGAATTTCCACCAACCTAGCTGTAAAAGTGCCTAGGGGGAAAATACTAAGCTGAAGCCTGAAGTGTACTATTGCGCCATAATAACAAAAGTTGTTGGTAATGCATTTTAAATTGTTTTTTATATGGAGACAATTCTCAAAAGATTTTTTGAGGTTTCTACAAAAATTCAACGTGTGCCTACCATTCAGAGTTGTAACTTTAACACTTTGTAGTATCTTATCTTGGCAATCTCTCCATTTCAATATTTTTACCGTCCCTCATTTGCTAGCGGCAAAAAATAAAATTTCGGAAATTAATTTTATGTGAGAACTGCAACAGACAAAATGATATCCGAGTAATAAAAGATATTGTATCTCACACCGACGAAGGTGCTACTACTTACGAAAATTCAATTCTAATTTACATAAATGGGAATAATTATATCGAACTTTTTATACATATCTTAGATCATATAATAAACTGCATTCTAAAAATATGATGGCAAAAATATATTTCAAGAAATATTTGTTACTAAAAAACAATCAGTCCTTTTTACAAAACAAATTCAATACATTGTTAATTCTAATGAATACAAAAATAGTATTGTTAAAATATAATGCGTTATTATTTTAGTTTATAGTTTTCCAAATGAAAGAAAAACTCAAGGTGTTTAACAATAAAATTTACTAGTTATTCCAATAAAGACTATTTCCAAAGTAACTTGGCTTTGTTACTACCGGCAACATTAAAATCCAGAGAATCAGTCCAACTATATATAGTCCTATTAAAATATATCGCATATAGTTTTTGTGTAAGATAACATCGTTGATATCGGGGAAGCCCATATGATTACAAAATGCATGAGCAACAAATGGCGCTATAAAGTGGCCAGTACGTGCAAACAGATATGCTGAATAGAATCCGAAAATGGTCGTATACGTGAATTGAAAGCCTTCAAATGAGAATTATGTTTTAATTCAAGGCACACCGAATTAAACAAGTTACCCTATATCAAATACTCACACGACGTGATTATTGCTATTTTCATTTCCATTCCACTACGCAATCGTTCAATCATATGATGAAAATGTGCAACACCAAAGAATAAAGGTGTTATTAATACTGCTGTTGAAGGTTTGAATGATTGTAACAATAACGGCATCATGCATGCTCGGAATGTGAATTCTTCGGATAGTGGTGCAACAATTAAATTACGTAGCCAAAGCACATTAGTAAAATTGTTGAACCAACAATCGTTAGCTGAAAAAAAAAATTATTCAAACAAATGCAATAAACAAGAAAAGAAAAATATCTCTGTCGACAAAACAACAAGAAGAAACATATAAAATGTATGTTTTTTTTTTCATCTTTTAAATCACAACTCCCAAAAGAAGAAGTCTACGTCCCTTTCTTTAGAATGTTGCAAAGCCAAAAAATCGGAAATTAATAGGTTAGATAGATTTAGTCAAATAAATAAAAAATAAAATTCGATTTAAGTAAGAGTGAGAATTCAGGTATTCAATCTATGCAGCAAATCACAAGAAGAGACACGCAAATTGGTAAAAGTTTCCCGGTTTTCTACTCACTCTGCCATTAACAATTTCAGAGAGACTTAGTTTCACGTCATCAAGGTAAGAATAAACGCGTGAATATAAGATATTCAGAAGACATATTCGACACAGGAATATATTCGTAACAGTAGAAAAGCTACCAAGCTCGCTGCAGCGCTGTCAGACATCTGATGGAAAATAAGTACTACAACGGCAACAAGGGGAGTGATAAAAGCTGACTTAAATGGATGCGAAGTCAGAAAGAAGAATCACTGACTCCTTGAGCGCAAGAGCTTGAATTGCTGTTGTAATATCAAAAGGATTAGTAAAATGCTCTGTGGTTCAGTGAACCTTTATTTCAGATAAGCACTTTTTATCTTTATTGTGCAAAAATATTCAATATAATATAATGTCTAATAAGCTCGAATAATAGTATAAGAATGATTTTTGATTCAGATGTTAATCTTGCGGAGTACAACCCCTGGATTTAGACTTTCTGTAAAACTTATATCGTGTTAATCACAGTTCGAACGGCGTTTTAATCATTCTTAGAGGTTCTGAAATTCAAATTTAAGCACCACGAAGCTCCGCGTATAATACAGCCTGTGTTAGTAAAAGGTTCAAAGTATCGTCCCACACGTAAGCATCCGAGAAAAAACTTACATTCGAAAGTGGGGTAAAAGAAGACTTTCCGAGTAAGAAAAGATCAATGTCTAATCTGAAACGACGAGTTGAACGAAATATTCAATGATCTGAAGTTTAAAGATAGTAAAGCAGTGTATAATCTTGTGGGAAATCTCCAGGACGACTCTCGGATATTAGAGAGGGTATTTTAAAGGAGAATATAAGGTAGGCGAGTTCGCAAATCTTATTAGCGCTGGGTGCACCATCCAATCGACGAAACCTTTCATTCTTTAATGTAAGAGTGTTCGATTATAGAATAGATTCTTGACAAATGACGAAATATGTTTCAGTACAGCTCATATTTCTTAAAAATTGCTCTACAATCAACTCTTTCAAATTGTATTTTTTATTTGGATGGATGGTCATGAGATTTCAAAGATTTGCTATATATATTTTGCTGTGTAAGTGAATGTACCTTTATTGCATTGTCCGTGGTCATTGTTACATTTTATAGCTTAAAATAATCTGAGGTAAATCAATAAATGCTACTCACCTACACATACTCTCCATGATCCATTAAACAATTGAGCCACCAAAGGTCCCATAAATAACAGAGCAGTTAGAATAATAGGAACAATAAATGCTAATAGAATTCCTTCAGTGCGAAAACCTAACAAATTTGCTATCGTTGCTCCTTTGAAATGTTCAGAGCCAAAAGAATATGTATATACAAAAGTCGGTGATATCAACATTACAATGAAAACACTAAAAAACCGTCGTTTCACCACTGACGGATGGTCCCTGAAATAGAACGGATGTAGCCCAATTTAAATTTCGGCGGCAGCAAAACATCGCAGCAAATGTCAAACTCCTGATGAAGACAAAAAAGGCAACAGGCCAAGCACCATCAATTGACAATGCGATACATGACATTTGCCGATTTGTTAGGAGCAAAAATCAACGGAATTTACCTATTTTGGTTGGAGCTCCACACGTATAAGCTGGCGACGTATACGACTGAAAGAACCAGGCAGCACCCAACCGATATTATGGGCGAAAGCTGCGAGGAACTCGCAGCCGTCGAGTCCATCTTGTTGATAAACTACGCTGCTACGAGTGACAGTCGTAATTCGTTGCAGCTAGCGAAGACAGCCGAAAAAGTCGGCAAGGCAGTTCAACGATAGACACGGTTTTGCATCTCGGATAAGATTTAAATTATTAAATGTATAGATTCATCGTTGGCTACTTTTGAAACTGTTTTTGAATTGTTGAGGGAATGGGGACAAGGAACACGCAAGATATTACAGATCCGTTTGTTGAATCATGCAATGCATCGGTGTGAGCCTCAACTGTTGACTCATTTCCTATGAGGAAGTGAATCTGCAACGACTTATGCCGATCCGTGTATGAGGAGAACTCAGTGAATTTTGCCCTTCTAGCAGCTTTAATGTGTGGAAAAGTGCGGATCAAAATTATGCAACGAAAATCAAATCCCTCGCTACCTAAGCTGCATATTAAGCAATGAATACGCGTGTTACGGGCATCTGTTTGCTTGCTGTCTGAAGATTGCAAGAGTTTCGATTAGGATTCCGCGAAAAAGTACCGAAGTGAAACTGCACAAGAATAGTGGAGTTCGGCGAGAAAATTCGTAAATCGTTTTTCCGATGGGAATTTGGTGTAAGGTTTGGAGTGCATTGGTGTTGGTGTAATTGATTCGGGAGAGTATCGGTAGTAAAATATCTGGAGGATTCAGCGATTCGCGAGTGAGCAAGCGAAAGGGATTAGCAGATAGGAGTAAAAGAGACGGAGAGGCAGGAGCACCTAGAAATCCAACATGGCCGTTCGGGCTGAAAGTAGTTTTTTCATCTTCTTTGTTTAGTGGACATAGTCGCAAGGAGGAATTGGTTGGTTGCTTAGCTGGTTGATCCGGTGGTTTTATAAATAGCAAAGGAGTGCCGGACGCAAAGTTTGGAAGCGGCAACGGAGGACTGAGTGTCCAGTCCAGTGGAATCGGAGTGTGCATTGGAACGGTAGCGGCCGTTGCTAGATCGCACGACGCAACATAATCAGAGGATGCCGAGCGCTTCGTTCACGTCTTCTCGATCTTGTCCGAGGCGATCAAGACGAAAAGGCGGCAATCGAATAGCGTTGCCGTCACGGACCGTAGGTAAGGCTTAAACAGAATAGTGGATGTTGTGATTGCGGTGTAGAATTGAGATATTTCGGTTGGAATTTAATTCATATTTTTGCATTTTGAGGGGAGTGGGTGAGAAGGTATGCTAATATGCCTTCGGCGAGTGAGTGATTTGATAGGCCTCGTAAGCACGCACACAGAGGCAAACATAAACACGGCATGTGGAAAATAGTGTAGCAGATAGGAGGCAGGAGATGAGTGATATGTGTAGATATGGGCGAGAGCGACAAGGGAGAAATGAGAATTCAGCAAATGTTCAGCAGCTGGCGTTGTAAGAAATGAAAACAAGTTTGCATAGTTGACTAGTGCGTCGGTGTGTAGAATTGTAAGCGCGGGCGCCCGACAAGTGTTGTGCGTTTGTGTGTGTGAGGTTTTCGGGGAGCCCTGCAGCTGTTTTTTGTGAGAGCATATTTGGCTTTTTATTTTTGTCCCGGAACGGAGACATTCCATGGATTTCTTCTTTTTTTCCCGACTCGACTCTTAACTTGCAACCGATGAATTGGTAAAAATCGATTTGTTTGATTTCGATACAAACGGTTTTCAATTGAAATAGATCGGCGACGCGAAAAACGGTTAAAATATTGAAAGAATTGCTAAGATAGCGAGAAAATGTTGCTTTATTTAGAGGTCAGAAGCGTGTTGCGGTGGCTTTGTATATTTTTGGTAAAAACGATTGTTTTGGCTACGGCGATTTTTTGTTCGATCGATCTTTGTTAGCTGGAATGTTTGACCGAGAGATAATCGCAACCGCTGCTGTCTTATTGGAAATGCAATGAGATCGGCCGATCTAATTGGAACTTCCTGGATGTAAACACAATATGGGGAAATGTGTTTTCATGATAAAGCTGGCTTATACCATTGTAGATATTGTGTTTGCTTTGCACAATGAATCGATCGTCAAAAATCAGTTTGCGAAATCAAAATTTGGCGCTACAGATAAAGCCATTTCCAACTTTGAGATTTTTATTTGGAGGTACTTAAATGGCGCAGTATTTTCTGCTGGTGGCATGCTCTAAGCTGATCAATAAAACAATAAAATGGGCATCCGAATATATGAATCATTTAAAATATAGCTGGCGTCAACTTTGTTTGGAAACGAGTGATAAAAAGTTGTTGAATGAAGATAACCTAGAAACAATGCAAGAAGTAAGCTTGGTAGTAGGAACACATAACTGATCGAAGTATCGCTTTGAAATGCATTTTCTCCACAATCTTACTAAAAAATGAAACAAAAAAACTTAAAAATTGGGTTCTGATTTCGGGCGATCTATCCGTTTGCTGGAATATTAATAACATTATAATATTTATTTGGAAGTTTCCATGTATGATGGATATATAGAATAATAAAGAAGTTTCTATAGAAGGTATCAAAGGAAGGAAACCACACGTGAAATTGATTTGCTTCTACTGTGTTATTAGTCGCTTGAGGACGCTGGAATTTTTCACTTTCAGCTCGGGGATCCTGTTCAATGTCAGTTATTTTAGTTCTTAACTTATGGTAAATTTTGTTTTTGTGGTGTCTTGCGCCACAACTGTCAAAGAACATCGATTTTGTTGCGGAATTGCTTCTGAAGGTTTTGTGCGAATGTAAAAGCAACCATTGTCAACTTTAGAATTTGCCTTACGGCAATTGACTTCCTTTAGATCACCGAGGAATGCCGCTTCGTAGTGCATTTGATTTTCACTTGATGAAAGCTGAACAATTTCATTGAGGCTTCTCACTTTCTTGTGGTTGCCAGCAGTACCTGAAAAAGTCAATTAATGCACAGTCTATAGGGATGCGTGCATTCAAAACAAGATCAATATTTAAAGTTAAGCTGTATACATTTACTTCAACAAAATTAAATCAGGGGCAGTCAGCATCCTTCGCTCATACCAACGTATTTGGATTGTTTCTTAAGAACAACAGGAAGAATTATATAGACAGGTCAAAATGGGCAACTATTCTGCGACAGGCAAGAGAGCATTAGTGGGCATAATGATGTAATAGAAGGTAAAAAATACAAAAAGTTGAAGGTTTTTTAATCGTCAGAATTTAAAATTTAAAGCATCGTCACAAAAGCAGCCGTGAATGGTCTGTAATTGATTTGTGTTTTGTTCCTTCTCCCTTTTTATATGGGGTGGGCATTCTCTAATATATTTTCATTACAGTCTAATAATCAAAATATGAAAAAGTGCGTTTGTAACGATAAAGATATGTGAAATTTCACACATCACTCTTTGGGTATATTTCAGGGTTGCAACTGGAAGGCACTTGAGCTGATTACTTTACAACTACTATATTTTTACTCACATATGTGTGAAATAGGCTTGAACATTGATTTCCATTTCTTTGGATTTTTAAAAATGTTTTTGAGGTTCAAAATACTTAGTATTCGTACAAAATACATGATATTAGAAGTCTACTAAATGCATTGTGACAGCATTATTTAGTGACTTGAGTTTATAATAAATGTGACTTCAGAACTGGAAGATCTGTGACTCATGGTCAAGGACACTGAAACTTAAACATCGACGTGCAACAACATTTTCATATGGGCCAAGTGAGTGTTTTCAACCAGAACGGCAAAGAGGTTGACCACAACAAAAGTCAAAGAATAAACTAATCTTTCGCACTAAAACAAAGAGATATGGCTGGCTCAGTTTCAGTACTATATTTTATAAGAAAACTACCGGGATATGTAAGAGGCATCAGAGGACATCAACATAGCTTATGCTATAATCGCCAAAGCAATATGGAAGCAAAACACGCAAATTTACAAATGAAACACCAAAAAAGTACCACACATAGTCAAACAATGAAAAGTATCTCACATAGATCTACTAAATCTACTTTCGAAAACATCGAAATTTTAGGGGAATCTGCATTTAGGTGCCAAATGTAGAAAGGACGGAAACAAACTATGGAAGTGGACAGTTTGGGGATAAAGCGTTTTCTCAGATAACAATAGATCCAATGGAGACACTTTCCATTAAATAGGAAATATTCATTGAACTTGTGTAGATTTTGCGGAAATCCTAGCTATACTCCTTCGAAATCTAGTTGTTCCCATCGATTTTGTAGAATGGTTGGATCCTCAATTGAGGAACTCCTTCCTTCTTCTATTCTTCCTTCGGCAGCACTTTGAAGCTCATAGTGTTCATAGACAGGTGGCACAACTGTGTTATTTTTCAAAGGAACCTATTCCACTGGCCCTCAAAATGCATTCTTGCCAGGTTCCAGACACTGTAACGCTTTAACATTTGCTGAGTACCAACCCTGCCATTGTTAGCGTGGAATAGGAATATCTGATCTTGTTTTGTTTCTCAATTGGATTTCTGTCCTATGCTACGTTCAGCCGTGTTTCTTATTCTTCACCGGATTTGTTTCTCCTTGCTTATAAAAAGTTTGATGTCTGGGGACTTCTTAAAAATTTTATTTATTCCTTTGACGGAGTTGTGACTGCATACTCAGGATGTACTGCTTAGCTTATTATCCCCGTCTTGTCATCGTTAGATAATCCGTCATTTTCAGTCAGAAAATCATTTTACTAACAAGATTTAGTACCGGTTGTATTGAAATGTTAGGTGAACCTTAAGTTCGTCAGCAGAGCTTGAAGTAATGAATGGCTTTTCAATGTTTATTCTCTTTTTGGTTTTAGATACTGATCTGTATTGATGTTCTTTATTCAGAAATTAACCATTTTGCAATCAGAAGAGAGCTCGTCTATAATCTTCATACATTGTTAAAGTCAAGAATGATTTCATATTCGAATATTATTTTTGCGAATCATTCCACGTGCGTTTGTTCTTTGTCCAAAGTCAATCTTGCTGCTATGTGTGTAACGAATCTTTTTCGTCTAGTTCTAGCCGGGTAACTTTTCACTGCACCCCAATGTCGATCATAAACTACCTCGTTACGATTGACAATATAAGTCCATCAATACTGATGGAGGAATTCAAAACTTGTGAGAATTTTTGCACTTGTGGATAATTAGATAAAAATATTTGTTTTAAAATTTTGCGTATATTTCTGCTGACACTACGGGTCGCTCCTTTCAGTTTAATAATTGAAGAACCCGAAACCCAAGAAATAATAGACTGTTGCGTTTGCAGCAGTGAAAACTTAGCTCACCTTACAGGGAAAAATGATTTTAGTACGTTTATATACGCAACTATATCTAATTTGCACAAGAAGTAAATTTGATTTTCTTTCATAGGGTTTCAAACAAGAGGCCTGGCTGCCTGATATTCTTTGGCATTAAAAATAAACTTTTTTTTATTTCTACTATCCATTATTATAAGGAATTTCATATAAGGAAATTGTAATAATTATCAATGACCATTCCTGAATGAAACTCAATTTACATAGCTGAAGTCCTGAGCTGAGTTATAAATCCAGCTTTGTGCTTATCCTCGTTAAATTTGCGTTTCATCAAAGCTGATTGAGAATTGTAGCAGGCATTTATTGAGGATTTAACTCATGGTTGGTCTTGTATTCCTTTTTATGTTCAATTTATAACTTAATTGCATCTAAACTAATTGTCGCAGTGTTTCCTGAATTTGTAACATATTCATTTGAATAGTATTTGCAACCAAGATAATCAGTCTGTTATGTATGCGTTTTGTTTTGACACAGATTGCACTCGGAACTGATAAATTTTTTCTGTAATAACGAACAGACCTGATTAATGTAGAGATAAGCCATTTCCTTGTTGTATTCAGCGTTTGTCCGGAAGTTTATTGTACACAAGCATCTGTCGTATTGAGTCAAAAGAGCGATTGAGTCAAATGCACTTCGATACGAACTTACATTGACTTCCTAGCTTTTCTGTGTTTTGTAACTAATTTTCGTTATAATTTGCTAGTGAATTTTTGGAAATGTCACTTTTGGTGCATTTTTACATTTTTTGATTAAAGTAGACAATCCAATGTTTTTCAGACAAATCTAATTATAATCTAAATTACTAGTACCGGAAGTAACCAATTTCTACAATTTCCTGAAATTCATGCCTTCTTGTATTCATCTCTAAGCATAAAATTGCAACGTAAATCAAACAATGGTAATATGTTCAACACGAAGGCATCTTACCATCATTGTTAAAAAATATTAGCAAATAAACAAGTTGTAAGCAATAAACATAACGATACAGTGTTATTTAAACACGCCAAGGCTATCTTCGTATCATTATTGACATGCCCAATGGATGCGATCACCACCTGAAACAGAAATGTTCAATAAAATCAGAAGATAATCTGGCGTAATCTTGTCGCTTTTCGCAGGATTCAAGTTTCAACAATCTTATTTGTGGGGGACTGCAATGTGTTGACCGTATAATTTTTAAGTATCTGAAGTTTACATTACTGGGATGTAACGAAATTGAAACCTTTTTAATAATCAATCAAAAAATAAAAATAAATAAATAAAAAATCATATTTAACTTTTTTGAAAAAAAAAAAGAAGTATGGAAATTCTTGATTTCAACTTAACTCTCATAAATTTTGACACGATTAGTAAAACCATAGAATCTCTTAGTAACATACCGTTTATTCAATGCAAATACGTATTTCGGGAGCGGCTTGCTGCCTTGAAATCATGAAATTGTTAACGCAATTTTTCATAGCGCAAGATTTTTAATTTACTTATGACCTTAACTAAAATATAAAGAATATCAGAAATAAGAACACTGTTCGGCGGTTTCGTTCCAACAATACTACCATGTAGGGATCTACGGATGCGTATGAACAACCATTTCACCGTTCGCTTCAACCAAGGGAACTGGAAGATATAAATTATGAACGTTTAAACCCGGCTAATATGGGAACAGTGCAAAATAAGAGCATCCCTTTTATACGCCAAGTATATCAAAGCAATAAAAGCCTTACGGACCGTCAAAATTTAACAAAATATTCAAAATAATTGGACGATGAACAAATCAGTGATTCATTCAACCTAAAAATCGATATCTTATGATGAAGTCACTGTTCTGTGAATAGGAATGGTCCGATTGAGCAACCGCACTTCGAAATCAAATGTGATTTAATCAGAATCAAAAAAAGGTGATTCAATCAGAATCACGTCTGCCTGTATTGTTATTCATGAGATGATGGCTAAAGGTCGATAAATAAACACATATCCAAGGATTACTACCATTACAAAGCTTTCTTTCATCAAGCTTTCTTTCCTTCATCATTTCTTACTTAAACCAAGGATAAACATATAAATAACAGGCGTAAAGCTTCAGTGGCATTTATTGTAACCTTAGTAAGAATTCAAGATTCCTTTGCCATAGTTTGCCATGGTTATAATGCCAAATGTTTATGCGTCTAAAAAGGCTAACTTTTAGTCACTAAATTCAAGTCTTCTTGGTCATTCGACCCAAACATCTAATTAAAGCAAATTAGATGTTTGGTCGAATGACGAACATTACATTTCGTTTTCAATTCCATTCAACTCATTTTGTTGTTTTTGTCAAGAGGACTGCGATAAACAAATCAGTCACTGACGAAGAGCAAACAAAGTTCAACACCTTTCTCAGGTTGTTAAAAGTAAAAAACATGAAATCGAAACTAAGGTGCCTTCTTTTTTTTTAGCAAGTATTTGGAAAAGATAGAAGCAATTGTTTATTTTTCTTTTTGATACGGCCTCGGGAACAATAGTTTTGCAAAATCAATTTTCATATTGTACTAGGATTTATTTTCTATTTCATTAAGTTAAGTGATTTTATGTTACTGCTCTTCTCACAATGCCCTTGCATCAAATAAGATCTTTAGAATGAAGTGGTTCGAATGTTCATCAAGCACAAACTTGATTGGCATATAATGTGTTATCGTAAATAATTATTTCGTTTTATACCTTGTAGCTTCAAACATATTTATAGCAAATACAACATTTCGCGCCAAATCATCGAAATAGTGAAAAATTAATACCAATGAAAATAGTCAAGAATATAACCATTTCTAGATGGGTGGTATAATAGCTTAGGGTTCTTCCGTAGGTGATCATGCTAGTTATGGATGGCATACTGCAATTTGTTTATGATTAGCTCCTTTCATATTTCGATTTGTGTTTCTTTCATCATATCATAGAACATCCTATATATTCTGTATTTCAGCTAACCCCTTGCCTAATTGTCAAAATATTCCAGCACCAAATTTGGGTGCAGCACCATCTGGTGGACCAAATGTAGGAACAGCAATTGGTACAAACACTTCAACTGTAAGCTCGCCAAATGGATCAAATCCTCCAAATGCATCCAATACAAATGGAGGCAGCAATCCAAACGCTTCACCAAATTCATCCACTGCTCCAGCCTCATCGACATCATCATCAGCATCGTCCTCTTCCGCATCGTCATCTTCCACATCAACATCATCTACATCTACAGCGCCTGCCTCATCATTAGCACAGAGTCCAAACAGTGGCGGGAGCAGTAGTAATATCAATTCAAATAGTTTGCTAAATGCAAATAGTAGCATGATTGTTGCCAGTACAAGTAATACACCGCATACAGGTTAGTTATAACGATTATTAAGTTTTATATTTAAAACTTATTTTTTTATTCAAAACTAAAACAACAAACGTTTATTGAATAAACTCAATTGAACTTCTTGCAGGAATAACAGGCTCCACATCACCCAGTGCAAGTGCTGCAACCGGTGCGTCTGTAATGGGATGCAGCCATCAATCGCCGTATGACCTGAGAAGAAAAATACCACCAAATCATGATGTGTGGAGTAGTGGTAGCGGCGGAACTAGTGGTGCATCGACAAGTTCTCAGTATGCCAACACTGGCAGTTCGCTTAGTTGCGACGACACATGCTATATGCTTCCCGCGAGAAAAAGACCGCGCCGAATGTATAATTCAACAAACGAAAACTATACTTCTTCCGCTGCTCACTACCTACAATACGAAATGCCAGATGAAGTTCTACTCACAATATTCTCCTATTTATATGAACAAGATTTATGCCGCCTCTCACTAGTTTGTAAACGATTCAACACAATTGCAAATGATACAGAATTGTGGAAACGTCTATATCAAAATGTGTACGAATATGATTTGCCATTATTTAATCCAGAACCTTGTAAATTCCATTTTGTGAAAGTCGAAGACTCAGAATATGCGAATCCTTGGAAAGAAAGCTTTCGACAGCTGTATCGAGGCTTGCATGTGAGGCCTGGGTATCAAGATAAAAAGTACAAAGGCAGAAATATTTTGTATTTCAATACAATACAGAGTGCGCTCGATTATCCTGATGAGAAAACGTTGAATAACACATCAACAGCAACGGCCGTTTCAAACGGTTTGAATTCCAGCGGGATGTCCAACCTCCTGAATTCGATGTATGACGATGCGTCGACAACCGAGAACACGGGTAGTTTGATATTTTTACATGCGGGCCATTACCGTGGCGAATTTCTATTTATTGATTCGGATGTGCAATTGATTGGTGCAGCACCAGGAAATGTGGCTGAATCAGTTGTACTAGAACGGGAGTCAGGATCAACGGTAATGTTTGTTGAGGGTGCTAAACAAGCATATGTAGGCCATATGACATTAAAATTCTCGCCGGATGTTACGTCAACGGTTTCGCATCATAAACATTATTGTTTAGAAGTTGGAGAGAATTGTGGTCCTACAATTGATCACTGTATAATTCGAAGCTCGTCAGTGGGTAAGTTGGATAATTCTATATAAGAAATTACATATATTCAGTGCTTCGGATTTATGGTTTCTCGTTTCTTATAAACGGTACCTGTTATATTCGTAACATTGGTTGGAAAGCTTAAGCTCAAAATCTCGAACGACATTTTCAATTTACTGAATCCTTGCAGTCTTACAAATCATTTATGAAGTCATAAATGTAAATTTTATTGCTCATTTTGGAGCAGTATTTCAGAGTTTTACAAAAGTCGAGGCTCTATCAGTTCAAACACAATTAAAATTATAATGTGATCAATTTTGAAGTTTCTTCTTTTTGTAATTTGTGTTTGTTGCTTTCTTCTTGATCGCTTTCATACAATAACTAACAAGAATCAGCTTGCAAATCATTATATATCTATTTACACATTTTTTGGTGATTACCATTTTTATTAAGCTGTGTTTCATGTTAATTGAAATATATCTATTTTCATTAAAATGCTATCATCAAAGCAATCCATCGGAAGGTTTTTAATCGACCTGAATCAAGGCAACTTATTATATTATTCTCAAGCAACACTAATACTCTTTTAGTCCATAGTTGGATACATTATGGGCTAATGCTGCCAGGCCAAAAAGAGTCAACCTCCTTCCAGAAGGTGTTACTATTGCTAGCTGTTTATTTGTGTCTACTTTTGCAGCATTTTGACCGAATGATTCGGCTCTTGATAGCTCATCCACTATTATGTTTTCTGTTACATCCCTGCGTCCGGTGGGGTTTTCTGTTATTTCTATTTCCATTTTTGTACTCGCGCCGTCGAGCTATGACGCTTTAATGCTAGTTTCAAGCGCCGCTACTATGGCTGTCCTAGAAACAAATATTTACGACAGGAATACCGTAGTAGGAACGTAGCTTGTAGTTTTAAAACTGTCAGCGTAAGTTATGATTTTACCGGCTCGTCAGCAGTTTTCCATTTTCCCATCAGATAAATTCCTGTTTTCTTTGCGGGGTCATTGTTGCCATCAATTAGTGAATCCGCAAATGGCCCGTTCCAGGATAAAGGGCTCATAAGTGATACTGCTCTTATAATGCGTCCATCGAAGGACCTTGGATTAACCATTTTCTCCATCGCAAATGTTAGTGTAGGATTGAGGGAACCAGCGATGGCCAGGCAAACGATTCATTTCTGGGATCCTTTTTGAAGGTTTACTCATATAGTGCTGGTCACCACACTCGTCCTGTGAGGTGTTATTGGCATCATCACTGTATTGCAAATCCAGTGGCTGACCTTGGGAGCAGTACAAATCAACAGTCTTATAATTGGGGAAAGTGTCTTTAAAATTATGAAACATGTTGCAGCTGGTGTCTTGTATGTCACCAGTTGATCATTCTCTATTCTGTGAAACAAAAGTAACCTGTAACACTCGGAACAATCAAATTACTAAATGCGCATTTGATGTGAATTTGATTTGTCTTTGTAATATTGAGTTTCATCTTTCCAGACAAGTTTCTGATTTACTTAAGGATTTTGGATGTTAAGGTGTTGTAATTTGATTTGTGCGCCCTAAAGTAATGACACTTTACTAACATTTATGCGCCCTAAAGTAATGACACTTTGCATTTTAGAAATAGCAAAAAAAGAATTTGCGTTTTAACTAATTTAACTTTTTCATTCCTCCGTTACTTCTTAAATCAGTGGGAGCGGCAGTATGTGTAAGCGGTCTTGGAGCTAACCCTGTGATACGTCATTGTGACATTAGTGATTGTGAAAATGTTGGCCTGTATGTGACGGATTATGCTCAAGGCACATACGAACACAACGAGATCAGCCGAAATGCTCTAGCCGGTATTTGGGTGAAAAATTTTGCTAGTCCAATTATGCGAGAGAATCATATTCATCATGGACGTGACGTCGGTATTTTTACGTTTGAAAATGGCATGGGTTATTTCGAAAAAAACGATATTCACAACAATCGAATAGCTGGCTTTGAAGTGAAAGCAGGCGCCAATCCAACCGTAGTGAAATGTGAAATACATCATGGTCAAACGGGCGGAATCTATGTTCATGAAAATGGACTAGGACAGTTCATAGAAAATCGTATTCATTCCAATAATTTTGCAGGTAAGTCATTTACGAGTTGTGCGAGTAGAAGATATTCATTTTCAAAAATAATTTCAAAGGTGTTTGGATAACATCGAACAGCAACCCCACGATAAGAAAAAATGAAATTTACAATGGACATCAAGGTGGAGTCTATATTTTTGGGGAAGGTCGAGGCTTGATCGAACACAATAACATATATGGAAACGCGTTAGCTGGTATCCAAATACGTACAACCAGTGATCCGATAGTAAGGCATAATAAAATCCATCATGGGCAACACGGTGGCATTTATGTGCACGAAAAAGGGCAAGGGTTAATCGAAGAAAATGAAGTATATTCAAATACATTAGCCGGTGTGTGGATAACAACCGGAAGTACGCCTGTCCTACGACGAAATCGCATCCATTCCGGCAAACAAGTGAGTAATTGAAATAAATAGTATCTTGCCACTAGAATTTCAATGTGGGCGTTTGGCATATAAAATATCGAATGAATTTTTCATTCTTCACTTTCAGGTTGGTGTCTATTTCTATGATAATGGTCACGGCAAGTTAGAAGACAACGATATCTTCAATCATTTATATTCGGGTGTACAAATACGAACAGGCAGCAACCCAGTGATTCGCGGCAATAAAATATGGGGCGGGCAAAATGGAGGAGTGTTAGTGTATAATGGCGGTTTGGGATTGCTCGAACAAAATGAGATATTTGATAACGCCATGGCGGGAGTTTGGATTAAAACGGATTCAAATCCAACATTGAAACGTAATAAAATCTATGACGGGCGCGATGGCGGAATATGTATATTTAACGGTGGCAAAGGAATACTCGAAGAAAATGATATCTTTCGCAATACCCAAGCTGGTGTTTTAATATCAACACAAAGTCATCCTATACTGAGGCGGAATCGTATTTTTGACGGTTTGGCAGCGGGCGTTGAAATAACGAATAATGCGACTGCAACATTAGAGTTTAATCAAATATTTAATAACAAGTTTGGTGGTTTGTGTTTGGCGAGTGGTGTGCAGCCAATAGTTAGGGGCAATAAAATATTTAATAATCAAGATGAAGTGGAAAAGGCTGTTTCGGGTGGACAATGTTTATATAAAATAAGTAGCTATACATCGTTTCCTATGCATGATTTCTACCGATGTCAAACGTGTAATACTACCGATCGGAATGCAATTTGTGTAAATTGCATTAAAAATTGTCATGCTGGACATGATGTCGAATTTATACGCCATGACAGGTGAGTTGTATGTAATTTTATCTAATTATCATACATAGTTACTATTATCAATCGAATGTTTTTTTTTTTCTTGAAAGACTTGAAAGTAGTTTGATTTGGCATTCTGATTATAAATATAGTTGGAACTTGTGGCCTTAAGAGTTACTGACTGATTAGGTTTTGATGGTGTTTTACTAGCTGTGGCCTTTACGCAATACACAGTTCTACACGGAAACGTTTTGCTAAGGTATTATAGAGCTTCGCTCTGTGCCCTTCGGATGTTATCACCAAATATTCAAAGAAAAAATAATGAACTCAATCGTGGTAACGCTTCTAATACCAGTTTTCCCAAAATTGTTAGAGGTTTCCCTTTTATGTACAAAGATCGGTTCTATTATGAGCCATCGTCTTTCCTTTTTATAAGATCTAATTGCTTATGAAGTTCAACTTTAAACACAGATCATACTTGTGTGATCTTGATTTTATTCGATAAATACAGTCCCATCCACACAAAAAGTGATAGCGTTTAGCATAAATCAAGTCTAATGCAGTTGATGATTGTTATGTCACCGAGATATTTAAACAATGAAAATTGTGTTTTGTCCTTGCCTGCATCTGTTTTATTGGCATCACATAAAAACATCCAATCGAAATATGGTGTCTAAGCTGAGTTCGTATCATAGATAAAAAACGACAATGACGTTTCATCGTTTGTTTTGTTTCATTTGATTAAAATTCTTGCTCGTGTTACCAGAAAAAATGTTGCGAGCCCGCTTTTCTGCAAGCATTAGACAAATCGCTTGTTAATTATCGTAAAAATTTCAATAAAAGGGAAAAAATTACGCGTGACCTCTAGTTAAGAATGGTGATTACTCAACACTCATAGATAGGATCAGAGTAAAGACGGTCAGTCTCATCAACTCCTGGTAACCTATAAAAACAAGACGAAAACGAAACTATGAGGGTTAGTACTTAAAACTGAATTATCCGTCAGAGTGATGATCACTTTTATGACTAGTGATCACGCATAGTCATAGTCCGAATATGAAGCACATATAGAATCGTTATTTTGCAAAAGGTTTAATTTAGAACACGAAGTAAATTTTTTAGCTTTTATTTTTCATTGTCTTCGGTTGAATGACGATGTCTTCGTATTCCACAATTTGAAGGAGGAAATCTTTTGCTGTTGCTTTTGTATATCTAAAAACAAAGCAAATCTCTCAAATCTTCAATAGCAAATTTTATTCCGTTTATTATTTTGATCTTAGTTAATGTAATACGAAAGTAAAGTTCCTTGCTAACTTTTTAATAACCTCTATTTGCCACACTTACAGATTTTTCTGCGACTGCGGAGCAGGTACATTAACTAATCAGTGTCAACTGCAGGGTGAACCCACTCAAGATACCGACACTCTTTACGATTCGGCAGCTCCAATGGAATCGCACACACTAATGGTGAACTAGGGTATTGTTTTTTTCATAATGCTGTGTTAATAGATTTTAGCAAGTTTTTACAAAATAATACAAGAGCGTGTTAAGTTAAAATGATGGAACTCATTATATAAGGTAGAATCAGAACCAATTGATGTTCTGATCTAAAACAATTTATCTAGTATTACTGATAATTCATTTGACTGCATGAAAAACCATTAAACTAGAAGGACAAATCAAAAACTGAGCAGAATTATCCAAGGTTAATGAAAATTGTAATATTCATTTATGAAATATTCCAAAATCAAAAGAGAACAGCTAAACGGAGCTCTAAAAGTTGAAAGTAAAAAACCTACTAGTATATAAATCATAAACTAAATCGAATTGTACATTTTTTATGAGTCGTCTATTCTTCAATCATCTCTCAATCGATTGTAATGCACATAATTTCCCTGATTCTTGCTGCAGGTTCCATTTTATTTATATATATTTTTTGTACGTAAATATTTTCAAGTTATTTTTATCAAAACGTAGTCGTAATAATAAAAACAAAAACAAATTTAAAAGAAATAGAAAATTTTCAAATGCAAATGTCCATGTTTCTTGAACGTCTTCAGCAAAACATTTTCTTCAATATTAACTAAAATCAGAAGTATAAGAAAATATGCAGTTAATGTCATAATAACATCGTTTCCTACTTCGTTTGACCAGTTATCCTTTTCCACGAATTTGTTATGTAACAATTGCTGAAAGTTTGCGTTTCCAGTTTGTAAAAATTTGTGTGTTTTTTTGTTTTGCAAAAGGGGTGTTTTCTTGAAATGAGTGTATGTTGATGTTTATATTATATGTGGTGAGAACAGAAAGCTGAAAGTAATTATTGAAATGTAAAAAGAAATAATCATGTAAAAATAGGAGCAAAATCACTCTGTAACAGGATATTAAAAGTATATGCGAGAATAGTTTCATTTCATTGAATGCTTTACACAATTGAAGGGTGTAAAACGAAGTTTGACGGTGCGGATATTGGAGTGCATTAACACCTATAACACCAAAGAAAGTCAAGATCCTTGATTTTCACGGCAAGGTCATTTTCATCTGAACGATGTATTTCCTGATAATTCTGGACACAAGACGTAATTTAGTCGTCCGTTCTCAAGCGTCGCCCAAGTTATCTCAACGGGAACCAACTTTTTCCACACACTTCAGATAGCTCCTTTCGGACCTCGGCTTTCTGTTTGTTAATTCTGTCGATGTGTGAGTCATCAATTGAAATGGAACGATGTCTAATACGATCACCGTCTTCGAGCTACCATGAAACATCAATTACGCTCGAAACATACCGCTTGCTTCATAGCGACGATACCGTAAGCACTGTGACCACAGCAAATGTTTCACTCGCAGATTGTTTGTTTAACAAACGAAATCAAATTAGCGAAATCCGTCAAATGACAAAATTACTCTCCACTTAAACCACGTCTGTACTGCAGGGAACACTAAGCGCATACCGTTTATACCAACTGGATCTGCATGATTCGATTGATTTGATTGATTTATTACTTTTTTTATCTTTTAATCGAATCGCTGCACCATATGAATTTTTTCTTCATATTTCTACAAATGAATCCCTGAATTTTGTTTTATCCCAATTGCTTGTTGTCACTTTTGGAATACGACTAAAGCCAGCTATGTTTGAAGCTATTACATCTTGTCAAACCTTCAAATATGTTCTGAGTTGTATTTTATTCAGCAGCTTGGGTCTCGTGGTAAATTAAAAGAGGTTGGTAAATTAAAAGAGGGCTGTAGCCTTAGACTGTTATCATTGAACATTTCTATACCGCGCTCGCATACTGCCAAGTCTTTTCCACGATGTCAACAAAATTTAACTTCATTCCGAAGACAATAGTGTACAAGCTGTAAGTCATAGTTGTGTCTCTAGTTTTCCCCTGGCAGTATGTTTTGGAACGTTTTTTGTATCTTCCTTTATTTGCTCATCGTGATGCAAAAGAGTAATCAATTTTTCAATTAATTTTTGCTTAAATTAAATGAGTTCTTGTACAATTTCTCTTTTCAGGATTCTTAAATTCTAAATGGGGTTAGCTTATAAGCTAAGAAAGATCGGTTCGTTTGCTTTTCGTCCTCCGTCGACGATGAGTTAATCGTCAACATTTGGAAACTAAAAGGATTGATATGAATTCATACATGGCATACAATCTTGAAATTTTGGTATAAGTTTTCGGTACAAGTTTATATATCTGCTTGCATTTCTCCTAGTTGAATCACTGCTAATCAGAACTTCCAAGAATGATGCGTTCTTCTTGCTGGTGGAATTCTTCCTAATATTTTCAAATTTTTCAACAGATGCTTGATAATCTGTCTTCCATGATTTTTAATGTGAGCAGGTTTTCACACAAAATTTAGGCTTGTGCAAAATGATGTGGAAATAACAATAACATAATAATCTTTAGTGAACGTGAAGTCATTTTCGAGTCCTTTCGACAGGATATGAAACTCGGCCTGATATGCAAACGGCTTATACAACTCAATAGTAGTATGGGTTTTTAATTTCTTGCGTTGTAGCAATTCGTTTTTAAATTGTGAAAGTCAGAATGTAATGTATTTTATTCCCATCGCTATTTTATTCAACTGTCTTCAGATGTGGACTGATGGGGACTAGCTATACAAGTAACTTATTTTTAAAGCTGAAAGACCAGAGTTCTCGTTCAATTTTTATTAGCAATTATTGAATATTATAACAATCGGATTCTATTCCGAAAGTAGGCCTAAATTAAAAAAGAAAGTTTTTTATTTCTTCTGTGTTAAACAAAAATATTTCGCGAAAATAGAAAATCTACTTCTTTCACATTATTGCAGAGAATATCATGTCGAGTTAATAATTAGAAAGTCACAAAGTTAATAATGAAGTCACATCGACTGAAGTTCGTACGTGGCATAACATGAGGACTATCAATTATGAGCATTTCAAGCTGAACTTTTATTTTGCATTTAATTCGGCGTTTTATGTCCTCTAAGTTATTGAAAGAAACGGGTGTCTTCTCATTTGGAATTGTTTAGGAATGAGCCTACTCGTAAAATTGCGATGATTACATTCCAGACCAAACAAAATTCGTTATAATTTTCCGGCCCTTGAATATTCTGAAATATTCAAGGCCCTTGAAATATTCTGGCGATTTTTCAAAAATTTAGCTTAATAGATCGAGTAGTAGTAGTAAATGATCGAGTTTTTTTTACTATGTTAGTTCCCTGACAACATTAATTTTGTAGTCGTTTTTAATTAAAAATGATTTGAATTTCAACTAGAGCATAGTAGGTAACAAGGAGCAAGGTAGAATAAACTTTAAAATCAATTTTATCCAGCTACACACGATTGAATTGAAGATTTCAGATAGATTCGTCTTCTACTAGTGGCCAATTGCAATAGAAAGACGTTTATCATAGTCTATCGATTAGCTTTCAATGGATTTGTGCTCGCAACAGCAATTTCAGCGGATGTTTCTCGATACATGGATGTCACAATCTAGGATATTTTTTAATGAACTATTGTTCCAAGTAATCGGGCAGCTTGATGAAAGACATTAGGGAAGATTTGATGGATTACTGATGAATAATAAAGTCTGTTTACATTTTGAAAATCTATTTCAATGTCATCAATATTCAGTAAAGTATAACGCTCTACTCAGTACATTTGGCAAAGTACGTCATTTGTTTGATGTTTTAAAATGGTCCCTGAATTGTTCCCCTTTTGAGCAGTTAGCCGTTCAAATATCATCTTACAAATGCTCCTTACACTTCAATTTTAAATTAATAAACATCACCATTATTGAAACTTAAAATCTATTCTGCAATTGTACACAAACACATGAAAAAGCTATTATGTAATGATAAAAAATTGTAAATATTATATATTATAAATTAACTCTAACACGATAAGGTAATAATTCTATGTTAATATTAAAGAGGAAAAAATAATATCCATCTGAATTATAAAAAAGAAAGAAAGAAAGAATCATTCAGTAGTAAAACACGAACTAATTGTAAAACACAAAATAAATTGTACATGTCCAATGCACCAGACTATTATAAAGTAATTATTAGATGAAGTAGTTTGTACAATAGGATGAATAGAATAGATAAAGGAAAAATACGATGGAGTTGATGGTGTCCGAAAAATGTATTTTCAACTTGAATGATGCGAGCTGAAAACAGAATAAATCAAATAATTCAATGCCGTTATGTAATTTGGTGGTAAATAGGATTCAGAAGACGAATTACTCAAATATGCTAAGTGATACATGGTAAATTAAATTACGAACATAATTCATATGCTGTTAAATGAGAACTATAAAATTAAATAAATCGTGTAGCCATTCATACTGAATTTAGCTGTAATTTCTAGCTGGTCAAAGGAGGCGGCAGACTAATGCATAACCTTTAAGTGAGTAGAATAAGCAAAATAATCAAGGCCGTTCTATCAATGGAGTCTACCTTTTGTTTTCCTTCTTCAACGACTGTAAACACAAACGTTTTTTTTGGAATTTATCTTATATATATATATATATCCAGTGCACTCGAAACCGGTACACAGTTATGTGAGATCTTACTCGTAGTTATGGCAGTAATTCTTATACTTTATATCTTATAACCCACATTTACACTGCTAAAAATCGTTTTTTCCTCTTATTTATTCAGCACTGGAATGTTTGTAAAATTTTTTTGATAAATAATTTTAATATAAATACAAATAGGTAAAGAAAGGAAAATTAAAAATTAAACTCGAACTAAATATAATCGCAAAATTTATTCAATGAATTATATAAACACGCAATTCAGTGAGGAAAGAGTGAAGTAAAAATGTATTAAGTTTTAAGTGCCAATACAATATAATATATGGAAAATAAAAGCAAAGAAAAACAAAAACACCCCAAAAAAATATAAAACTTAAAAATAAAAACATTAAAAAAGTTAACAAAGACTAATTATTGTTAAGAATCTCACAGATACAATACAAAAGGAAACATTATCGTTATATTTATTTATTATTATTGTTTTCTCTCTTGTTTAGGGAAGATAAGCGCACGTTTGAACGAAGTAAATAGAAAAATATTCCTAATTACATTGTAAGAATAATTAATATAGCAGAAATAAAACAAAACAAATACATTATCTGTCATTCTTGAGAGTATGATTTTGATTAAATAAGTTTATTTTAAAATTTTAAGTTTTTATCTTTCATGAAATTATACAGTATAATATTGTAGATGACGCATTTTTTTTTTAAATTTTAATTAATGTATTATATTTACATATTTACACATTTTAATATGTAAGCAAAAATTTTTTTAATTAATTATAGTTGAAATATTGAAGAAATATAAATCTATATAGTCTGATTATTATTTTTCTCAATAACACTCCACGTACACAGACAGCACATTTATGAGGTACTGTACGAATGATGCTCTATATATACATAATGATAACGATTATCGATGAAGAAATTTAAATAACACAAAAAGGAAAATTATGAAAATAAAAATGTGAATTGTGCAAGCCATAGTTTTTTTTGCAATACAAAAAATAATCACATGTTTCAACTATCAATAAAAAGAAACAAATCTATAAATGTATACATATTCATTGATCTCATTCCTTTCTTAAAGGTGATCAGTTTGACTTAAAGCTAGAAGGTGAGTTTCTTTGATTTGCGCATGGGCTTTTGCTGGACTTATACTTAAATTTTAGTTTCTTATTTTGATTACTGGCTTATTATGACTTTAATAATATTTTGTTCGAAATAAAAAAATTGTTGGTTAAGTTCTCTCACCGTATTTACCACCCATTTATTCTTACCACCTTTTGGATATAACGCTGCGAAGTGAATTACCCTAGATCAACGTTTGCGAAAATTTTGTGTTCTGGTTCAAGATTTGTCGAAGGTCTCGAGAGGTTGGCGCCCACAGTTTTTTGATATAAGATAAGATATTGGCGGCACTGTCATTTTTATCCTATAAATTTTCGGCCACGGAGACATTATCTAGACTTCTTTAAATTCCTACTTTAGACGAGAGATGACAATGAGTGAGTTTAATTCACCGGATATTTTTTAAAAGAAACTTAAAAGGATTTCATAACGTTGACATATGTTAAACATGTAGATGTTTTATTGGTGTACATAGTACACTCGTTAACGAAGATAAATTCAATACGATGATTTGCATGACTATGATCAATTGTAAGATATGGCTGAAGAAATTGGTTGAGAAAATGAATAACATTAGCAAAATCATCCTTTCTATTTAAATTTGATTGTCCCACACCAACTTTTCAGGACTTATAATCTGGAAAATCATGTTATTTTCTGCGAGTATCACTATTCAGCTTCACTAGTTAGATTTGTGTACAATACAAGCAATCAGAAGTTTCATCGCAAAGGATTAACCAATCCTGCTGTTATTTGTCTTGGTAAAAAAGTATGTTCAGAGGTAAACGCGCTTCTAGGACTGAAATTTGCAACGAACGGGTATTCTAAACAACGAAGACAATATTCAAAGCTATGCGCGGTCTCCCTGTCCATATGCACATAGCAAGATCTACAGCTAGCAACCGTATAATTCGCAATCAAGAAATTGAAATTGGTTATAGACCTACGATATGAACTAATGGCGAAGCGATCATCCAATGAAAAACATACGAATAATGCTCCGTGCTCGAAGGAATTTGTTCAGCTTTGGAAAGGAATAATCGCAAGATTGCAGAAGCCCTCCCACTGCCGACATCGAAGAAGGAATATTTGATTTTGTATTTTGATTGAAACCCGATTGGATTGCCTTCTTTTGTTGGGATCGGCCGTGCTCTTAAATCTTCCTATTCAATTCCTCCTAGATCTGAATTGAATTTATTGAACATCTATTCGGTTATTTGCTCTATATCACTTAATTTAATTCCTGTTAGACGTTAGTTTGACCTTTACTTTTCATATGATTGCTGTTGGAGAAACTGTTAACAAAGAACATGGATACGGATGTCTTTGTTTTTATTCCCAAATTTGTCAGTGCTTTTGAATGCTTAAAAGAAAAGCAACACAACTGTCAATTATCCCAAGTCTTTTTTCCTAACGCTGCCTGTTGCTTTTCTTTACTCACGAAATTTTAGTTCCAATTTCCTCAAATTTTCAAACTCATCCGAAGAAGTAATAAGTTTCGCTTAGGAAGAGTGGAACATTTTCCTTTTTTACATTGTTTTATAAGTCTTATTGGTTTTTCCACCTATATCGTCGTTGATATCTTTCACCAAAATCGTCCAGTCATCTTAAGTTATGCTTGAACCTTTTGCAAACTGGCGTGCTGGCCAATTAGCATTACTATCTGTTTGCCCAACTTTTCCATCATCTGTGAGAAATAAAGCCAAAGGTTGAACAAGTAAGAACTAAGTTTCCTTACACTCAAGCAGTCGTATCGTCCGTCTGTGCCCCTATTCATATAGTTACACTACAAAACAATTCACCCAGGGAATTTTTCGTTGTGTTCTTTTAATTTTCTTATATCGTTTGTTGATAGTTTGTTTTCAGGTCGTTGCTCGCAATCACATGAAGTCATGCCTTGCGTTGCAGTTGTTGGTGGTATCAGCCCAGCAAGTCTTGCTAGTTTGCCTCATTATTGGGGTACTCCTGTAGTGCTTCGTTATGGGCGAGTCTTTGTAGTCTTCCTTTGGGATCGCCCTTGAGTTGCAAACGCTTCTCTTAATGGACTAATACCTACTCTTATGATTGCACGATAGAGACTTCTAGTTTTTCGCTGCACCCCCATAATTACTCTCAATCGAACACATGTGTACGTTATGGGGACTCTTTTTCACACTATTCACGGTTTATTAAGCACTAAATTACTAATAAAATCGTGGATTAACATAATTTCTCTCGAATCCTTATCTTTATTAGCTTATCATTTCAATGTATTTTCGGTCTCGTGAACCGACCTTGAAAAATGCCAAATTAAAATATGTTTTTTTATTTCACTTGTCCCGTTTTATTCAGAAGTTAATGAAGATTTTGTAATGCATCAAAGATACAAATTGTCGTAAAAAGTATAAATTAGCTCTTTTGATAATTAAGTGGCACTTGAATAAGAAAATTCACGCCAACACTACCGTAATTGCAGATATAGTTGCGTATCATGATGCGTACACAAATTCCTAACGCTTATTGCTAAAACTAAATCTTGCAAGTATGAAGCTAAATCGGCTGACTAACGATTACTCTAAAACCTCAACTTTGTCTCAACGACCTCTCACCGTGAAATAAGCCAAAAGGTGGTTGATGACATAATTGAGTTCTTACAGTGACCATACTGTGATATAAGATTTGTGTATAAATTGCTCGATATGTTTACTCTGCGGCAGTATTTATAGTGGATTCAGTTTGGATTTTATCTCAATAACAGAAAAGGTTTGCGCGCCATGAAGTCCGCTAAGAAGTTCTTGGTTTACTCTTGTGTTATACTATTAGCTTTACTATTCCTACCCGGAATTCCGCCGTGGACAACTTTTCCATTTGAACCTTATCAGTAAGTATTAAATATTAGCGTCATTTATCTATTGTTGCAATTATTGGAGTATGAATGAATATTTTCCGGCATGATGCATTTGAACTTTTTTTCATGAATTATCTAATCCACTTGAAAATGTTCATTTTTATTTGTTCAGTGTTATTCCGCCAAACGATCTTGTTGGAATATTTAAGCCAAACGATTATCTAGAAAATGCCGAACATATTTTAGTTGGGAAAGTAAACGGGCCGGAGGATATAGTGTCAAAGGGCGCTACTTGGTATACGTCGAACAATGGCGGTGAAGTGCTGAAAGTCGAAGGAGAAGACGTTAAAGTGGTGGTTAAATTTGGCCAACCTTGTGGTAATAATGGCAAACAATTGACTAACTGGAAACTGATATCAATTCTTTTGTTTCTACAGAACTTCCATATGAAGAGGCCAAGTGTGGCCGACCACTTGGGCTAGCATTGGACACGATTGAAAATAATTTGCTTGTAGCAGATGCATATTTTGGTATTTGGTCTGTGAACTTAGACCGTGGAGACACAACGCTATTGGTTTCACCGGATCAGATGCTCGAAGGCGTAGCAAAGAGACGAGCAAGAGTCTTTAATTCAATAGCTGTGAATAAACAAGGAACAATCTATTGGACTGATTCTTCGTCCGATTTTGGATTTGAAGATGGATTTTTTGCGACGCTTGCTAACCCATCTGGAAGGTAATTTTGTGTTTCATCAAAAATTAGTGTGAATACTTAAATTTTTTAAAACACGAATTTCAGGTTATTTGAATACTCGAGGAAAATGAATGAATCTACACTGTTGTTGGACAAAATAAATTTTGCTAATGGTGTGGTTCTCAGTCCTGATGAAGATTTTCTAGTGATCGCTGAAACTGGATCTTCTCAATTATTGAAGTATAATTTACGCGGGCAGATGAAAGGACAAACAGAAATCTTTGCTTCCGCACTACCAGGTAATCCAGACAATCTACGAGCCGATTCTAAAGGAATATGGGTTCCACTGGTTATGGCTCGCGATTCCGAGAATCCTGCAATATTCCAGTTGATTTCGAACTATCCCCGTCTAAGGCGTCTTTTACTCAGGATATTCACATTGTTTGAAATGCCGTTTCGTGTAGTGAATTCTGTTTATCCAAATGAGTTTTGTAAAAGAGTTCTCTACGCGACTGTCAGTTTCAACAGTTTCATTGAATTGGTACCCGTTCGTTCAACAGTATTGCGCGTTGACTGGAATGGAAGTGTAGTGGGAGTGCTGCATGGCTATGATAAATCCATTAGATTCATATCGCAGGTACTACAGGATGGCGACACTTTGTATTTAGCATCGCCATTTAACGAGTTCATTGGAAAAATAACGTTACCAAAAAACTTTGCCGGTGATAATGTAGAAAGGGGGCGAAAGATGGAAAAAGTTGCAGTGCCAGAGAAGAAATATATGTAAAATATTTTTTGTGTCCAATGTGATATTGTTTCTAGTTAGGTATATACGTATTAAAAAGATAAAAGAATTGTTTTAGTTCAAAAATATATTATTTACGTTTTCAGTTCTTTCACATTCAACAAAGAAAATATCAACTACATCAAATTTAAATGCAATATCTGGCCAGAACTTCATTACACTTCAATTTAAGCTTTCTCGTGAAAAGAAAAGTTCATTTATTCACCTTTGTATACAGGTTTCCGTTTTTCAGCGAAGGCCTTCAAGCCTTCCAATCTATCCGTCGTCGGTAATATTTGAGCATAGCAAGCTTCTTCGATGGCATATCCCGTTCCAATATCAACTTGGATACCCTTATCGATGGCTTTCTTTGCCAAACGTATGCCAATCGGTCCATTTGGTGCGATTTCAGCTGCTATTTTTAATGCTCTTTGAAATGCTGCATCTTTACCTTCATTTTGTGGCACTACGTGGTTCACTACGCCTAAATGATGAGCTTCTTTCCCGTTAAGCACGCGTGATGTAAATATAAGCTCTTTCGCTAAAGCTGGACCCAGAATTCGTGGTAAACGTTGAGTACCACCAGCTCCGGGAATTATTGCAAGTCTAGTTTCTACAAGACCAAGCTTAGCATCTTCCGAAGCAGTACGAATGTCACAAGCTAACGCCATTTCCAAGCCACCACCCAGTGCTGCACCATCTAATGCTCCGATAACAGGCATCGGAAGTTGTTCGATATTTATAAGTAGGCCGCGAAGTTGATTGACAAAAATCCGCACCTCTTCTTGCGTTTGTTTGCTGCGCTCTTTAAGGTCTGCCCCAGCACAAAATATTCCAGGAACAAGACTACGTAGGATTACAACTCGCGACTCTTTGTCGTATTTGAGATCATCGACAATTTTTGATAGTTGATTGACGAGAGAACGACTGAAAGTGATCGAAATATTCTCCATTATTTGTAAAACAATTGAAAAGTTTCTTTTAGAATGAAAAAGAGCATTTAAGACAATACTGGAAATTATAGGAACACTATTTATAGAAAATTATATAGAGAAATTATAGAAATACTATAAAATTTATAGAAAAAACAATAAGGGGGATTGAAATTATATTTTTTACATTCGCGAGCGTTTAGTGTAATTTCTGTGCTGTAACAGCTGTGTAATCGAAGAATTGTCAGTCGTTTCCGAGGAAGTTGGAAGTGAGGAGTTAATGTTTCTTTCACTAATTAGCTTGAAAAGCGGTCGATTACGTGGTTAGTAATGTGTATTTATTTATATTTGGTTTCGGAGCAATGTTATTTACGGGTTGTATCGATAGAGCACTGAGTCCCGATGCATATATATATATATATGCAAATAAGATCTATATCCTATCTGCAGCTCCTTTGGCGGCATTGGGGCTCTCAAGTATATGAGGGGAACGAAGACGAGTCATCAGTGCTTTCAATCCTAAAAAGTATCGGACTAGTAATTCAATTTGGGTTTGGAATGGTGAGCTTATATAAAAACCGTTTTTAAAAATGTTCAATAAAGCAAAAATTTCAAACATATAGCTGAGAAATGTTTGGAGAGGGATGGCACGAAAGAAGATTTTTACAATACAACGACTGACAGTGTTTTACAGAGAACATTCATTGTTTTTTGGGAGGACAATTAAGGCTACGACTGTGGTAAATCTCGAACAGACGAGACCTGGAATAAACTGAGAAACGGAAGCAAATCGGTGGGTCAAGAAATTTTTGCATATATAAATCACGAAAATAAACGCCTGTATTCATGCGGCATGCTAAGGAAAAGAATGTTAAGATGAATCGAGAGAAACAACAGACAATGAAGAACAACGATCTGCAAACAAAATATGGAAAAGTTATGGCAAATTTTGAGACCAAGGTGTCAAGGACTGAATCTCTTACATGCAAGTGAGTTACCCGAGCCAATAAGATTGAGTGATGCAAAAGACATCATACCTTGCAGGAATATTTCGAGCGGGTAATCCAAGTTATATCTACATCTTAGTATAGCTCATAAAACAAAGAAGCAAATGGACTGGATGCTTCATTTTATAGCTGTTTCGCTAGATTTGGAATCAAAAACAGATACCACAGGAATAGCCAAAAAGTGTAATCTTCTATACATCAAAGAACTTTATTTTGAAAAGGAAGACGAAATAACAATTACCAAGGTATTTCACTACTTTTTTGGGTTTTTCGCAGTCTTGACATTAACATTACAATAAAAGATTAAGGGCTATACTGACATGACGATTGGTTAACGCCAAAGAGATTTTAGAGCTGTTTGAATTCAAACAGATGCTGGAACATTTTTGGAAGCCCAACATTGATATATATCAATTATTTGTTGATTTCTAGCTTTCAAACTGTGTTGAACAAAATTACTGCCGACTTCTGGCAGATTACAAGTTCTTTAATCAGAAGTCGCGTGGTTAATGTGGTGGTGAAATCTTACAATTGTAACGGTATTAAAATTATATTTGAAACAAATAATACAAATACGAATTTAAGCAGATGTATTTATTCTTCTCTCACCACTTATTTTCAATCCTTGTACTTATTTTCACTCAATGTGGTACCTTCTTTAGGAGTTGTTGTTAAGTATTCTCGGAAGGATACGAATTAGCTAGAACAGTGGTACTCCAACAGTGTTGATGGATAGGCCGGGGACCACGCATTTCAATAAAGATCATCATAAACACGGCACGAAGTCTAGAGGCAAGACTCGGCTATTCCGTCGCACTTATTTATATTTTACTACAAATATAGTTTCATATATATCGCGCATTTCTACAGGTTAAATATACTTATATTATTTGAATATTTAATAAGCTTGACGAAAATACAAATTCATATCATTTTCTACACTATCACTATGCAAATATTGGATAATTTTTATCAGTATTTTACTGTGTATTTTTTTTAACAATTTCAAATTCGGGGATCATTACCTGAATGCATTCTTTGCAACTGGTCGATTCAATCCAATTACAGAAATATTTTTATGGTCTCCAGAAAGTCTTTCCAGCTGAAACAAAAATAATCAAGCGAGTTTTCAGTAAATATTTTTTATTGTATTCGATTTTGCTTAATTTATTTACGCACTTGAACTTCGTCAGATGAGTGGCATTTCCTAATTAGACACAGACGACTGCAATTGAAAATAGCTTGATTTACATTAAGAACGCGTTTTAGCAGCATATTTATGGATTGAATTACAAGACGTGTGCGAAAATTAAAAATTAAAAGCGCCGACCTGTTGTCCAGTGTAAGCAAAATGTACTTTGCAAATCATTTGACATTTGTTATCACATCAAACATTATTATTCAGCGCCTCTCAAACTTTCTCATGAGCACTTGGTGTACTGTGCATTGGATAAATTAAATTATGTATTGGTACAACCCACGCCAGGGAGATTCCCGCCAATTCTAGTTGGACTTGGCATTCGATCGGCATCGTTCCCAGAAGTTCCTGTGTTTTGAAGTTTTTTTTTGAAGAGATTTTGTCCTTTGTGTAGAGTTTAGGATGTTGTTCGAATTTTTAATAACAATATTAAGTTTTATTGTTATCAGTGTCAAAATATGTAAATCAAGCTAGTTTTTACGAATGTGATTAGACATTGAAAATAGATAAAGATAGTGCAGTGCAAAGCATAAATTCCTATAGATTGTCAATAGATAAATCGAGTGGCTAGGATGTAATGAAAGGATTCTAGTGGTATTGGCGTTAGTTGGTGTGGATGGTTATTTGGTCTCATTTTTGAAACCTGCATGCGTTCGCGATTAGATCACTGGATATTAAAGGTAAAGTAGGATACAATACTGATATTTAACTCTTATCAAGTAGAAATAGAAGGCTGTTGATTCAATATTTTTCCATATCGCAATATCTCGTTAATGTTATTGAGTTTATTCATTTTTATACAAAATTCATGAACGAGTTTTGATGTAAATTTCCCCTAGCTTATAACGTTTTTGCTTAGTGCAGTCTTTTTTTCAGGCAAGTTTATCTAATTTAATACTACAAGTTATTTTATTTAGGTATTATTTACAGAATAGTTGTTTCGGAGAAATTGACCGAAATGATAAGCGTTGCTATTTTTTGCGCACGGGAGACTCCCATTCGTTGCATGAAGTTGAAACGAGCTTCAGTACCACTCGTTTGATTAATTACGATGCTTAAACTAACTTTTTAGCCAATTTGAGAGAACATAAATTTTCAACACAATCTTAAATGAAATCGTTGAAGTCTGAATGAAAGTTTTTCTAAAATAAAGTCGATTCTTCAAACTTTGAAAATGCAAGGTTAAGTATCTGGATAAGTTTCCAGTTTATAGATATCCTCGGTGAGTTCTCGTTTTACCGTGCTAGATATTACTCTCATATAATTTTAAATAAATGAATAAATTAGTATATATAAATTGAAGTTCGTTTTGGTGTTGCCGCAGGCCAAAATTAACTCTGGGTAGCTTGGGTCCGCCGGGCCTTGCTTCGTGGGTCTCGAGGACGCGTTTCGGCTGCATACAGCCATCTTCAGCTCGTTCTGAACGAGTAGTATAAGCCATACTTCATTGACTTATACAGTATTATAACCAATTCGAATTTCGAAATGTTGAGAGAAAGCAGAACCAAACCAGAAAACTTCGTTTGTGAACTCTTGAGCCTGGTCAAAACAGAGCGAAAGGTCGCTAAAACTTCAGGACGTGCATTCTATTTCTAAAAAACTGTCGTTTACCGGTCAGTTGCTTGGGTCAAGTATCCTTTATGAATCTTTCCTTTGAGTAATTTAAAATTTAATAACATTTTACTTTTATTACATTTAAAAGGATTTGTTGAACTTGTAACACTTTTAAAATGCACTGAAGTATCTATTTATACTTAAAGACCAGCACTTTTGATTTATTAGCATGTCGCATTGTTGCTCATTGGTCATGATTCGCTTTGTTCCTAAATCAGGAGACAATTTCAAGTGACAAAGAGATGTTACAGAGGTTGTAGCCTATGTCAAGGAATATTAATCCACTTAATTGAAAAGCAAACTTCCACGATTAAGACATTTGGACGTGAAATTGTGTTGAAAACTAAAACTTGCCTTTGATTGTCGCCGCATGGATGCTAATAAATATGGTATGGATATTGGTTTCAAATGGTTCAACTTGAAATTATAATTTTTGTACATTACCCATATGCGTCCCACAGTCATTAGATAATTCCCTTGATTGATATTTCAATCAAAGTACATTACATACTCATAACAGGATACACAGCAAAAGGTTTTCATTGATATTCTAATATTCTGTATCAAACAACAATATTTTATCGCTATCTTTTTAGTTTCAAGGCTGACTAAATGTATTCTTGGTTGAGTTTATGTTAGACGATATATTCTTTTTGTGTGATACTCTTAAACTCTCATATTTACTTCATTTGTATCTTTCATTTTCATTTTATTGGTTTGAGAAAAATATAGTACATTTTGTATTGTTCTATAACTTCTATTATATAACTATATTATAACTTTATCCCTTCAACTCGGTCAGCGCACATTACTACATTTATTACTTAGTCCTAATTGTGGAAGCCATCTTACAAGTTCTTTTACTATTATTATTATTATTATTATTATTATTCGGGTGGGAGAAACGCTTATCGAATCGAAGGAATCAATAAAGTACCTTGGCTTCGAAGATAAGCTTCTTCGAGCAGGTTCGAGCGTCAACGGACAAGGCTTCTGCGGGAGTATCGGCTCTCGGTCGCCTTATGGCCAATACGCGAGGAGCAACCTCGATCTTGATCGAAAGACATCTACTGATAAACGCAATAGAGTCAGTGTTCGTGTACGGCTCCTAAGTCTGGGCTGACACTCTTAGTAAAGAGTCGCACCGAGGACGTCTGGCACAGGTACAGAGGCGCTGTCTCAGAACCTGCGGTGCTGGTTGTCACGAGGATGGTTCCAATTAAACTTCTTGCAGAAGGAAGGAAACGTATGTACTTACGTAGGGGGAGCCGGCGAGAGAAGCCGTCAGCCGAAAGGAAAAGAGAAGGTCCCTAACTTTGTGGCAGCAATTATGGGTAAGCAAAACGAGGGGCGGTCCATCTGCCTCTCGGCTTATCAGTGACTTGGAACCGTGGTTCCAATGCATGGTGAGACTGATTATTCCCTGACGCAACTTCTCAGTGGTCACGTTTTTTTTAGTCATACTTAGTATTAGATGGGAAAGTCACCGTCCCAAGCTTGCTTGTTCTGCCCGGGGATGACAGATGACGTCTGACACACGTTCTTTACGTTTGCAAGATGGACAAGACTATGTTCGCACCTCTCGGAGAAAATTGAAGGGCTCTCTTCAGAAAGCGTAACGGGAAAAATGACGTAATCAAAAGACAATTGGACTTGCGTGTCGCATTGCGTACGAACAGTTCTTCTTATAAAGAAGGGCATCATGGATCGTTTGGCGACGCAGACGGAAGGGGGGGTCTCTCTGACAGCAATCCTGTTCCTTTCCATCCATCCGTGCAGAAAAAGGAACCAGAAAGCTTTCTTAACCAGAAAGCGAAAGGGAAAGAATTTCCCTTAACCAGAAAGTCTAATAAGTTGGCGCAACAATCCTTGTGCAACCGAAAAAGTGGCATTTAGGGCGTAAAGCCTTTACTTGCCAACAAAATGAACCTCCTTCCAACGAGGGTGTTCACTTCATGAGGTTCGGAACTTGAAAAGATTGCTCACTGCCTAGGTGGGTTGTTGAGCCACTGAAGGTAATGAAAGAAAGAATTTGTGGTAGTTATAATTAAAGAAAAGAAGTTAGGCGTGGATATACAATATGTTTATGTAGGTAATTTGACCAATTTTCGTCAAAGTGGTTTGGTAGGAACCCTCCCGGATGTGAGGAACTTTTATTCCTATGGTCAAAAATTGAAGGACGCTAGGAGGGAACTCGAAGTCAGTAAAGGTGCCTTTTAAAATGCAGTGATCTTATCTCAACATTTGGAAAATAATTGTTGAGTAGATCGTCGAGGGAATTTTTGGCGGAGGTTGTAAACGAAGACTGAGGGGACCGTTGTCACTACCTTGTTGTATTACATTATGAATCTTATAATGAACATCATTGTTTCTATTACGTTCCGGTAGGGCAATGATCCTGTTTTTTAATGATGGTTAGTAGAAATTCATAAAGCATTAATTTTAGGAGCTAAAATCAATGAAGTTATGATGGCATGTCTCATGGCTAAAAAATGCCGAAAAATGCCCTTGCAACATGATCAACAAAAGAAAGGCTCGGTTCAAACAGAAGCTTGTCTATGTCGTAAACAAAAGCCTGTACCGCATGGGTTACAATGGGTGACAAGAAGGAAGCTCAGTTCCTCAAGTGTAGCTCGCCTACTGATACATGAGTAAAATCCAAGCATGTTTTGCTTGATCATTCATCTGAGAAGAATCTGAGTGAATGTCCGCTCTTCAGCATAAGAAAAGTGAACACAGTACTATAGATCACATGGGTGTAGTCGACATCTCAACCAAAGTACTAAAATATGCCCACTTTCACTTTGTCCTGAGTTTACGTCAAGTGCTTTGAGGGCCAATTCAAATATATTCTGAATGCTCTATCATGTTTAGCGCTTCGAATATTAATACAACCTATGAGGTATAATGAAAACGCACTTGTTCATAGTGTTTTTATTTATCTTTTCATTGTATTTTATTATATTGCATTTCGGAAGTAAGTCGCTCCTCTCCTTGTTATAAATTGTTACCAAAATTAGATGGGTCTTGTATGGATTTTCATTGTCATAAATTTTTCCTTGTTAGCTACCACTTTCAAAATATGTAATGGTTAATGGACGTACTCGACATCATCACATTCGTGGAAATTTATTTAATTCATTTATGAAATGTGAAGATTTTATTCACATATGACAGTGAGGAAAGTGTAAGGGTAAGAGTACATAAATTCTATGGAGAATTCCGAGCAACTAGTGCCACAGATACTAAGATTCAGGTTTCTGACTCCAAATTACAAGCTCAATGAATACAGAAATCGAAGAGAGGAATTCACATACTCGTGAAGCGTTGGCCTTAAAATATGGATACCCTAAATACTATAAAAATTGAAATTGTGCTTCTGTATTATCGATTATCATATGGGCATCTACATTTTAGATTTTCGTTATTCCACTTATACTCAGATCGTATCGTCCTTAACTAGCTGTAGTCTTCATGTTTTGAATACTAGTCATCTTAAACAATACTGGTAATGTTGGCAGCAACATGATATTCAAAATTTGAACTCAGAAAATTTCGTATCACTTCTTCGTATTCTATCATATGTTGACTCTTAACTTATGTGTCCATATTAATCTCTTGTGGACCTGAGTTTTACCGTAACGTTTTTCAGTATATTATTAGCATAATTACTTCAAAAGTCAGGCAATGAAAAGCATGATCAAGCTTTAACAGCAGCTTTATTTCCACCCAATAAATAAACACAACGACTTAAAACGTACATCCTTAATGCTACGGTCTTTCGCAGCAACACTTTGTGATTAAGTTATGTTCGAAACAGGATCTCGCATACAGCACTCGACAATCTCGGTAATTACATTGTGGAGGAGCGGAAAAACCATCTATCAAAATTATGTTTTCAATATTAATTATTTCGCAGAATCATCAACAAATCTGAACTACCCTTCAGCATACTTACATTGACCATTACAACAACAAGCGTCGTGTGCTTGTTTGTAATTGCAGTAGCTATAGACGGAAGAGTCGCAAAGTGGACAGGGGTCATCGTATTGTCGCAATGATTCCAACTCCTTTCCAATCCGACCTGTGTATAATAAATATGAATATTTGCATAATGTTAAAAATTTAGTGACATGCCATAATTGGCGAAGAAGCAAAGAGCAAAATGAAATAACACAAGAAATTATATTGGCTGTTAGCATGTGAGCAGAGCCAATCGCGGAAAAACACTCTGTATTGGGATAGGTCTTTAAGTTTTTAGTGCCACCGATGTCCCGTTACGTGAATATAATCGTCACACACGCTGCGATCACGTCTCATGCATGGAGTGGACCCACTCGTATCATATTCTAAGACACTTGTCTTAACGAGTTAAATTCCAAACATTCCAATGGCACGTAGGTAGAATCTTGGGCTGCATGTTGGGCACCCGAATAGAGGGGTTGGGGCTATAGTTCCCAGATACCATCACATTATTAATTGACTACACCTATTATATATTACACCTAGCACGTTTGGTTTACTTGTCGAAAGAATATTTACCTAGTTCTGCATTTGCTGCTTGTACTAGTCCAAATAATGCTACTAACAAGAGGAAGAAGTTCTTAGACATCACGTTATTCCTTGTTTAAGCTTATAGAACTGGAAGTCGCCAACGGAACAACTTAACTTTTCGCAGATCACGGGATGAACGGTCGAAACTTATTGGATGTCTTGCGGATCAGAATACAGGTATTTATATAAAACAGATACAAGAAGTTTTCTGAGCTACTCTTGGATTCTCTTTTCTTGATTTCTATGGCTGGAGATCTGGATAACTTGGGAGGTGACGATGAATTCTTATGGTCTTTTATTTGTATATATGCCCAAAGACGGCTGCTCCATAATTCTATCTCAATGAAAAAAAGTTGTTTCGAAAGATTCTTTGACCATAGTACTAAGCTGTTGGGAAATATAATGTTATGAAGTTTAATTCGAAGCCATTAATTTGAGTTACGTTAAACGCCAGTGAAGTTTTCAGCTCGCAGATTGATGGGCGGGGAAGGTTTCAATGCAAGATGTTTGGATAAATCAAGAAAATGAACAATGTATTGAAGCTATTTCTATCGGCAAAATCTAAAGGTGTCACTATTGAAGACAATTGTTTAACAAAGTGTACAAGCTAAACAGAATTGAAAGTTGCTTATGTGTTTTCGAAAACGACATAAAATTGCATATTGATTTTCCCTGAATATAAAAGGTTAATTTCGATAAAGTCTGTAAAGGAATACCAGTCGATCAGCAATAGTACCTTGAATGATTGCAGGCCAAGGTGTTTCCGTCTTTTGTTGTTCAAATACGTCCCTTGCTTAGAAAATGGGTTAACTTGTTATTACTTTAAAAAATTCCGTGTGTTCATCCGTTCCTTAACGTTTTCCCTTAGTTTATTCATCTATAAATTCAGTGTACAATCGAAATATTTCTTATAATAATTTTCCAATTTGCTGATTACATACTTTTCGTGCACTTTAGCTACCAAACGATTCATACTATTATTTGTTATCCTGAAAACTCATAGTATAGATTGTTATGATTGTTATCTTTCTTCCTGAGTTCGTGGGAGTTAATTATTTAGAATATAACTAATATTTGCTTGTTTGCGCTTCAGAGTAGTTGTTTAAATATGAATGAACATAAAAATCAACTCACAATTTAAAATTCTCTAGTCTAGTAAGAGCTCTGATTGATCGAGCATATTGTTATATTACGACCGAGTCCAACTCACTCGAATCAGACTAAGTCCTGTGGCGGATTTGACGATTCATGAAAAATGTCATCACGGAGTCTTCTGTTGCAACTTCTGAGCAATTCTCTTAAATGTCATAATATATCGAATAAGTAGTGTGTAGAGCACTTTGAAAGCTTGGACCTTAGGTTTGGTATCTTTATTGGAGCAGAGGCACAAGGCTTTTGGGCTACCCAACAAAACACCTAACATGTAAATTATATAGCTAGAGAAAGACCTGATTTGTATAGCACTAGAGTGCGATTAAACTACAAGGATGGCTTTTTCAGGGTTTAAAATCAGAGAGGCGATTCAAAAAACGGGAGATATGATACTACCGTGCGATCATTTATAAATCGTTTTTTGTTGTAAAGACAGTTCGAATGAAGTCTGCCATTAGTTTCCATTTTTTAACTGAATCGAGCATCCATCCGATAAGTCTATGCAGCAAAATTTTACCCATTGCTTCATTGAGGAGATTGACTTGCTGCCTGTCCTATCTCTTGCAAGAAAACAATGTGTGAAAGATTACCGAAATCAGGACCACTTTTGTGGAGCTGTCGCGACGCAGCTTATCCACATTTTATGTTGTCTATTCCATCTGCTGAAAGATAAGAAGGTGTGATATGCGTAATGTTTCCTCTTCAGTGTAGTGTATATCATCTGAAGACTATGACTTACTTATCTGTTACTGAAATACAGGCCAGTTTAAAAATTGATTATGGCCTCACCATGCTTTCAAATGAACAAGTACTTTAGACCCGATATCCGTCGCTCGTTCTTTATATTCACTGGGGATTGCTCACTGGGGATCGCTGATTACAACTGCGTACTATCTGCATCATGTTCAAGACCCTCCTTGTCACACTTATTTCCGCCTATGCAGATGGAAACGTTTAGTTTTAGGGCATATTATAATGTTGGCGCTTTTAAACCGGCAATCAAAACATCGAAAACGTCGATATGAAATGAATCAACGTGGTAAACTATCAGATAGACCCATATTCTCTGCGTCCATAAATGGCCGAAATTTATTGAGAAATTTTGCGGATGTTATCTTAGGGATTTGCCCCGATAGAGGGTAAGTAATTGTTGCTCCAAGAGTTCTATGCAGAATTATGACATTTGATTTTTATGAAGGTGTGACATTTACGACAATTGAATAAAATGGAAATGTAGAACTAATATCTATCTTCGACTAAGGTGTATCCATTGAAGTACTCCAATATATTTCCGGGTTCCTGGAAGCAATGTACGTTTCGCTGATAGGTGCTTCAGTAAAACTCAAATTGACTACACATTTTCCCACTACTCAAGGCATTTTTGGGACAGATGCAAACGCTAAGATTTGAATGACCCTTCGTCACACGCACAGTAGTATTGAAGGAAGCAAGCTGAAAACGCCATTTGGTGTTTCTGATGGATTCCTGTGATTTCATTATCAAATCATACGATTTCATTATCAATCCTTTAAGTTTCTGCTTGAATGTGGAGTTTAATGCATAAAAGTATAACTCGCAAGGCATATGATAAGGTTTCATTTATCTCGATTACCTTATGACGAGCAGAATACAATAGCTATTTACTGGGACCGAGTTAAGGAACAGGTTAGAAAAACTGCTCGAATACGTCAACTTGCCTAACACTTCCGAGAAACGTTAGTCTAGCGAAAAAGGAATGAAATTCTTTGACTTTGTAGGAGTTCAGGGTATATTAAGGACCCGCTCCTACAAAGTTTCCGCTAGTTTTTTGTATGGGATGTCCAAATCACTGATTGACGATTCATAGTGATTCTCGTTCGCTTGTAAAACACACATTGCTCCTTTCCGCGCTCTGGAGCAGAGCTTGAAACGAAGAACTCGATTCCAAAAGGTAAAATGAAAATGCAAAATTCAGTAAGGTTTCCTTTTCTTTATTTATATAAATATTTTATGAAGATGAAAGCTATTAGATTTTTAGCATCAAAGTTTGGATTCAAGCACTACACTTGGGACCGATAGTTGGATTTGTATTGCTACTACCGAAATGTCAGCTCAACAACGTGTGAGAATTACTTTCGGGCTAGCGATCAAAATCTACGATAACAGCTACTAGTCCATCTCGTGTAAGATTTCGTCTAAGGCTGATCGTAGAGAAGAATAAGGACAGTCAATTATCGAACTCGGAAAGCTTTATGTAAGAATGACTTGATTGTAAAATACAAGCGCTGACAAAAAAAACGAAAATAGATCTGAAAATTTAGTCTTCTTCGGCATTACTAACAATATTTGGCCCATGCTTGGCTATTTTAAATTTTCATAGAAAGTTTATAGGTTTTCTTAAATGGTGCCAGGATTCCGCGATAATAAATTTCTGCGTGTACAAAGCGGGCGTCTATAAAATTCGTAGTCTTGAAATTTTTGACAAAAAAGATTGAGATGAAGAACTAGGCCACATCAAGAATACCGTGTGTGCAGAGCATTAAAAGCATGTTCAAAAAATCGTTGAAAGATCAGAAAACTCTTGCTATTTCTTCAAATAATTTGTTCAAAAATAAAATTGATAAGACTAGACTGGCATACCAAACGACGTTCTTTCCATTTCATGTCAACAATGCTTGCGATCAGATTCCAAGATCATTGCGAAACATATTCTATTCATGAGAGCAGGAGTACGAAAATGCCCAGTAAAATCTATTAATATCAAAAACACGTAAATAATATTAAATTGAGTAATGTGCTGTGTTCATGTCAAATTACTATAATCTTTCAAGTTAATTAGCAATGATTTTTACAGCTCGACTAATTTTGTCTGTAAGGATAATAGTGGTGAAGGGGTGGCGACATGAACTTGTTGCAAGGTCTACCTCAAAGTGCACATTTCGATTGAGCTTTATCTTCAGCATTTCGATTCGCCATCCCCCGTCTAGTGTAGGGAAGTTTGGCACTTTGCAGGACTCTCCATGCTGCCTTGCAAATGAAGACAGCTTTGACTGGGTGTAGGGCGTAGAACAGAAAGTAGCTTTTCATCTGTTGCTTGCTACGCGCATGATTCCCATTCCCCAGGCCCTGTTGCTTCATCAATTTCCCATAAATAGACTGCGAATACATTGTCAGTTCACAAAACCGATGCGGATCGATATTGAATGGTGCAAGGTAGGAAGGACGTCAGACGAATGATGGTGTAGAACAGACCAGGATTACATTCGGTGCTCCGTGCATTAGTCATATTCGGTGTTGCTGGGTCATTCATTGGGAGACTGAACAACCATATAGAACCCGACTGAGTATTTATCAACACTATTAGCATTGGTCAAATGTGGTTGCGTGTACCTGTCTGTACGTAAGGACTCAAATAATATATTCATTCACCTGTCTTGTGCTGCTCTTTCCCGTTGAATGGTGCACTTTCTCTGAAATATCTATGTTTGTCTATCTTTCAATTGTATAATCTAGTTGGTTAGTTGCGGTAATGATAGTAAGCCCACGAAAATGAAATGTTTTTAAAAATTAATATGAAGCCCAAGGAACTTGATTGGCTTTCCTATACGGCAACGCGTGTTGTTAGACAGGGTAGTTGATGCTTTCCCTTAGCTGTAATTCTGTAATTATTTGAGCAGTACATGAGAAATGGACGATAAAATATTTATTTTGCTGGTTGGGTAATGCAATGTAGTGGAGGCAGCTCTATCAAGCGAAATGTAAGGAATGTGTTGCAAACGAGTTCATAGTTCCGAGGATTACATGGCAAATTATTAAGTCAGCATAATAATACAAATACTCTACAATTTAGCGGCTACTTCAGTATGTCGATGCCTATTTACTGGGAATAAATAAAATGATTTATGATTGCGGATATGCCTTGTCGTTTATTAAGTCAAACAATTTTATATGGTGCCGTAATTGAGTCCTGAAAGAAAAATTATTTGGTTTTAAAGATGATCCCTTTATATTATTTATATTTTTTTTTTTGGAAATAATGTTCTGTTTCGAAAGGTGACGATTATACGATATAGAAAACATAAACCGTGGACCTCGGTATCCTTGAAAAGGTGGTGAATAAGGTAAGGTGAATCCTTACATCCTCAACTCACATTTTTTTCACATATGCGTACATAGAACATCAAAAAGCAGAATTTGAGTTATTTGGGTGAAATATGTATCCATTTATGTTCAATGGCCAATAAGAGAATATTCATGTGTTCTCCAAAGTCATTTGATAGCGACTAGTGAAAGACTATGTTTTACACACATTGATAATCTTAGATATAACAATATCGCATTTCTTAACAATTTCTTAAAAAAGGTCCGCTCAGATTAACATATGACAAGGATGATTACTTGTTGAAAGACTTTTTTTTAAATTTTATGGGTAACACGTGTTGGATATTTGCGATATAAATTATATACATAAACATACATAGATATCTTCATATACGAGGGTGAGTCAAATTTAAACCGGACTTTTGTCTTTATGAGTTTCAGACTCTGCCGAGCGGTCTGGTTGGGTTCTTAGATTGGTTTGCTAAGAGTGGGGACAGCTGCTCCCGGGCTGGTCATTCATCCAGTTGATCAGTAGCAATCATGAGTGAGCAAGTGGTTCCTTTATCCATTGAGCAACATATTATTAAATTTTTAACAAATGAAGATGTTTCACTATGGAATATTTTGGCTAGGTTGAAGGTGCAGTTTAGTGACAATACGCTTTCACGGACACACATGTTTGATTGGCAATTTTAAAATGGACGAGAAAATGTAGAAAATGAAACTCATGATAGACGCTCAAGATCAAGTGTAACTGTTGACAATATTCGAGCGGTTCGAAATCTAATCAAGGGTGAACGCCGATTCACTATTGATGAAATCGCTTCACAAGTGGGTCAGCAAAAGCCGCCTATAGAAACAAAAGAAGGAAAAATCCCATCAGAGAGGTCATTCTCCTCCATGTGAATTCCCGACCTCACACAGCTGCATTGACAGAGGATAAATTAATTGAGCTGCATTGGGAGGCCCTGGAGCACCCTCCCTACAGCCCAGACATGTCCCCATGCCATTATTTTTTGTTTGGTCCCATGAACGAAGTTTTGGGAGGCGAACATTTTGAAGGGAATGGAGAAGTTGAGGAACGGGTGTGCATGTGAGGTACGCGTGCGTTTCTTTCTATGAACAAGGAATTTTTAAGTTGTCAAAACGTTAGGAAAAATGTGTAGAGCGTGCAGGAGACTATGTAGAAAAATGATTAAAGTCTTATTTGAATATTATTACTGTTAATAAATGTGTATGAAAATGTCCGGTTTATATTTGACTCACCCTCGTATTTGGCGGAAGTTATATCAATAATTAGAATCGGAAGCCAATATTATCATATAACAACGTTGTAAAATTGTTGCTAATTTCTATAGCTTTACATCTTTCATAGATATGTGCTCAGTATCTTCAATAGAGAAAATCCTATGATTAAATAATCTGCCGGGGTAGTACCCCTCAATGTCTGTGTTCCAATGCAAACAGCAATTTAATTGAGGTTTTATCGTTTGTTTCAGTATCTCCTTTCGTTTTCGAATGTTATCATCATTTTTCACGGCATCTCTTATAAAGCCAAATGTAAATATTAAGGACGTGTTAAGATTAAAAATGTAACATACATTTTCTACAAAAATAAAAGCAATAAATCAGTACAGTACAGTAATGATTTTTGGCATTCTCTGTGAAATGTAAAAGTGAAAATGAAGTTAATCAGGTGGCTTACTTAGGTTGATTTCATTAAAGTACACGTTTATGGCAAACAAAACGTTTTGATAATGTTATAAAAAAATTCGTACTTCGCAGAGTTCATAGTGTGACTGTCACTAAATTTAAAACTTTCAATGTGAAGTCCTTGTGCCTTATGCCTTGAAGTTCTGTGTTCCTCAAGGTAGCCACCTTAGTCCTCTCTTTTTTTCAATAGAAAAAGTTGAGGTTTATTATAATGGAGAGAATATACCTCAACAATACAAATCACATTTTCAATGTAACGTTAACCTATACTTTTCGAACGTAGAAAAATTTGAGGCAATAAGTTTTCTCTCGTGTACATTCAGTGTTACACTAGCTAAGTTATCACCCTAACCGCAAAAAGTAATCCAGTGGACAGTATCGTAGACGTCGGTTTTACTTGGGTCAATGACTATGCTTAAATTTACTCCAAGATGAAGTTTTTTGTAGTTCGAACAAACTTCTCGGCTTAATTAAGATCCTTCGCTTAAGATCGTAAGAATTTCAGAATATGGTAGTTTCAACGAAAAAACTACATTTTTTGTTCGTGCTAATTTGAAACTGCCTGTTTCATTTGGGATGTACATTTGATCTCCACAAACAGATCAGAGTTTTCTTTTTCAAAAAGTGTTCGCCCCTTTTGAATTAAGGTCTTCGTATGTTCCGAGAAATTTCTAGATTTATCTAGGTAGGGACATAGACTTCAGATTTATAGTATTCAATGACTCATAAAGAACCATGTTTACAAGGAGAGCAACATGAGGTCCTAAAATATATGCAAAAACAGGAAATGACGGATTGACGTTCAAGCAAAAGACCCGTTCGATTGTAATGGCTCTATTAAATTAAAGTAACGTAATTCTAAATTGATTTTGCATCCATTATGCATTTCATGCATATATGAGAACGAACTCAACCAAATAACCACTCCCTGAAATAGAAATTCATCTCAGTATAAATTCTATGCATTGACCTACTTTTGAGGTTGGCATTCAAACTTTTTGATTGAATTCTTATTAAAAACAACAAGTTTCCCGATGTTTAGAACCCGATAGCAAGTTGGTGGTGATATTCAAACAGTCTATATTATTGGCACATATGCATATGCTCGCATCTACTTAGAAATAAAGTAAGTACACACCTATTGAAAAAATATATTCATATATACAATAATGTATAGCATTCATTCGACTCAAACGATAGTCAGAAGTGCCAGGAAACTAGATTGTTTCAGGCTGTATTGAATGCGACTTTTAATTAAAACATTTCTTCCATGAAAGGAATCAATTTTCATTTCACAAGAACAAAAAATCCAGGATGAACGTAAATTCAAGAAAATAGATGGGCTCTTCGACAGGATCTTTTATCGGTTAGTGCTGAAATGTTGTAGAAGGATTAATATATCGTACTAAAACCAAATATATGGGAAGGTGATAGAAATGTGATTTTTATGTGTGGTTACAAAAAAAAATTACCAAAAATGGATCTGCTTGGAAGTTTGCCGGCGTAAATCATTCAAAGTGCTCCTAAGGGGACAAAATACTACGCAAAACAGACTTTCTATCTCAACATTTGGCAATTGGTAATATATAAATTGCTCATGACCGCTATTATTGTCATGTAAATATTTTCTTACATTAACCAGGGCAACTTGTTAGTTTTCTTTGTCTTAAAATTTTACTTTTATAGTTAATGGAAGCTTTGGTAATAATTGGTAACCACTTAATAAATTTTATTTCGGTTCGTATTTATGGAAAAATTGTTATAAAAAAGTTTTAATTCCGAATGAACTTTTAAAGTAAGCCCAGGTAATTAAAGAATAAGGGTACAAACTATTTAGGAAGAAGAAAAATTATTTCTGTATGATAGAGGGTTATGAAAATTTGGTCAATGAACGGAATGAATTACTCACATTTTATGGCATAGTGTCTGAAATTTTTTTTTTAAATCGGTGCATATTTGATTCGTATTTTAAGGAATGAATGAATGAAGGCAATAGAATCCCTCAGTACTATCTTTATATTATCAGGGAATCAAATATGCCAAGCATATTATTCCTGTATTTTCAGGAGTTAAAAAGTTCGCCGTATAAACATTTTTTGGATGCCGGTGTGAAGAATCCTTTTTCATTGCTGCTGTTGATTGCGTAAGGGGCCTGAATTGAATCAAATCTGCTATATATATATATGCGTCCAACATGGCAACAGGTTGAAACGCCGAAAAATTAAAATAATATTCAGTTTATGGCAGGGAATTTTCCTTGCGTTGGTTCTCTTCTTTTTATTAACTAGTAACCATCAACTATCTCCTTTTTTTACACGAAACCACAAAATGGTTATAAAAATGTGATGTTATTTTCTTCAAACCTGTGTTTCCAGAACCACCAATAGTTTGGGGTGGAATTAAGTTTAATCAGAGGATTTTGAAAATTGTGAAAATTTTGAAATAGTTTGCGAAAGTGAATGTATTTTCAGTTTTGTAAGTGAAGATGAACTTGTGTGGAAAATAGATGCATCGACTGCTAATACCAGCTGAATGGGATTTGTGAAAAAGGAAAGTTCAATGTGGTATCGTTAATAGTGAATCAATAAGCACTAAACATCCATCATGTTGGTATGCCATGAGTTGATGCCCTTAGTACACAACCAATAGCATTTTCTGAAATGGTTGCACTCAATACCAATCTTTATCATCTAGTCTCTGAAATATGTCAAAACAAATGATGTATTTCGTTTGAAATTAACTTGCGCTCCACTGATACAAAGGAATCATTTTCAGAATTAGTTTATAGGACAATCTCTGGGGTCTGGGCTCAATAGCTCTGGGTTTATATGTTAATCGTTGATGGAATCATTATTAATCATTGCGGAATCATATTTCGACCAGCGAGACCAGCCAATTAATTTCAGGATAGGAAGTTTATCATTTAAATAAGTTTCAGTTTTTTAAATTTTATAACTTTAATTATAAAGTAGTTTCAGACAAGGCAAGGTAGCATATCAGATAATTGATAAGGAAGTCATTCCTAAGCACTTCGTATGGATTTTCGAACAGTGCAATTCAGATTCTCTAATTAGGGGTCTATGTATTATGTATCTAGATATAATGAACGGAGCCGTTTTAAATAATTTTGAAATTCAGGGACCAATTAATTAAATTGAAAAATTTTTGTTTGGAATCAGACCCTTTTCGTAGTAATGTATTACAATTTTACGAAGACGCAGACGTCCTGCTCCTGAAATTTGGTTCTTCAACCAATTTGATATATTTTTAGCAAAAGTCAATTTCGTGCTGTCCCTGCCCGAGACCCGTATATGCTCTGAAACAACTGTGATGTGAGTCTAGAAATATTTTAAACATTATTTTTAGTTAGAAATTGTTCGTTTTGATTTCGTAAGATATGAGACTGAAATCATATACAGTTGACTGTCGTTAATTCGAAACTCGAGAGACTCTAAAAATATTTCGAATTATCGGATGTATGAAATATCAAATGGTTCTCAAAATTTTTGAGAGAAAATAAATAAAACTTCGCATTATTAGGTGTTGATCAATTATTGTTTACTAACTGCTATCTTTTAACTTTGACAAAAATTTAGAGGGATATTCGTGTTCATATTTATAACGTGAATTAATGAATCTTTTGAAAGAACTCTGTTATACTGGCTTGCTTCAAACCACATTGCTGCTGCTCATACTGCGCAATAACTTTTTTAAAAAGAAAAGGTGGCTGAAATGCCTTTTCATCACTTTCGTTTTGTAGACAGAACTTTGCCAGTTATAAAGTGAGGCTCTTGCCTCCTTAATTGACACGTCTGCCAAATGTTCTGATGTATCGTCCAAATCTTCATCGTTGCTGTTTTCATTCGTACCTATCGCAGATAAAATTTCGCTATCGGTTAGTGAATCTGAGACAGCAACACCTTCATTCACTCGATCAAAGTCAGAAAAACTCGCACCTCTGATGTCAACTAGTGGTTCTATTGCTAGTTCTTCATCATTCATAATTATAGGAAAATTTTAATGATCCTTTTTATGAAACCGGATTTTTTTGAAGCTGTTGAGAATCGTTAGGGATTGTTACTGCTCTCCTTGCCTTGTAAATCAGTAAAATAGCTGTCAGAACCGTCATGTTTACAGTTAGCTGCTTGTGAAGAGATTATAAAACGGACTTAACAATTTCTTTGCGATAAAACATCTTAAAATTATGGATGATCTCTCGGTCCATTTGGAAGTTGTCTTTGGCGGAATGAAGTAGAGTTTTACGTTGGACAATGAAGGAGGACTATTGTGGACAGTGCAATTGTCTAAAAATATCAAAATTTTCCGCTTTTGTATTTTCATGTCCCCATTAACTGTTAAAAGTCAATTGTTAAAAAGTTCTGTCGTCATACAAGCTTTTTTGTTAGCACGATAATTAGTAGGAAACGGTTTCACTCCTTTGAAACATCGCGGTTACATTACCTTTCCTATCTCTAAGTGTTTAATTTTTCCCAATCTGGCTATATTTACTGCAAATAAAACTGTCAACCTCTCTTTACTATTCCCCCCCCAATTTGAATCTTTCAAGTGAGCGTGTTGTCCGGTAAAAGTTTAAAAATAGGCCAGTTTCATCAGTATTAAATATGTCTCGGGCATTATCGTTTTCAATCAGAGTCTTCAGTTTACCGTGCCAATCTAAACAAACTGCAATATTAACACTTCCACTTTCCCCACAAGCTTTTTTAACTCAACTTTTTTAACTAAGCTTTTTCACAACTCCATTTCTCTTGTTGAAATTTGTAAGCCACCCTTAATTTGCCACAACATTTTTGATTCATAGAATAGACTCGAACTCTTTTGCTTTTTCCTTTAGCAAGTTTCCGTTAATGGACACTTTTTGTCCTCTACACTGTCTTAGCCAAATTATCCTGCTTTCTTCCGGACGAGGAAATTCACCTTTTGTAGTTTTTTAGCGTACTCCAGCAGTTTGGACAGCATAAAGATTCTTCTTGTGCTTTATTATGGTTGAGAGAGTACTCAGAGGAATCTTAAATTCTTTTGCAACATCACTTTTCTTCTCACCTCCCTCTACTTTTTCGATTAACTTCTTCTTTTCGGGAATCGTTAAGCATTTAAACTTTTAATGACTCATAACTAACAAAAACTTTTAAACTGTATACAAAAAACGAAATAGTAACTGTAACTGAAACATAACTCAACAAACCTATTTGTGCGGAAGTGTGTGTCGAACTAATCATAACAAAAACAAAGGCTCATGTACGATGATACAAGTTTAAACTTGTCTCAAAATGTACTTACAATCTTGCTGTTTCTTTCTCTCTGCAAATTTGAATTGTCGAGTGTTTGACACTGATGAGTTCGAATTAACGCGTTGTTTTGTTACGTAGCAATGATTTTCTTTGTTTGAATTACCAAGTGCATAAATATGTATTGATATAGTTCGAAATTAAAGAGATTTTATGGGGAACTTGTGATAACTTTGAATTATAGAGAGGTTCGAATTTCCGCGGGTTTGAACTAACGAGAGTCGACTATAATATTTTTTTATAGACGAATTTCCTTTCAATTTAATTGTTTTTTCCCTGTAATTATTTTTTTCCTTTCAGTAATGCGTTTATACTTCCCTCCTGCTTACGATACCTCATTCTGCTCACTTTCAATTGTTTTATTTTCTTATCAGAGTGGTTTATATTCTGAATGAATTTACTTGAATTCCATTTTATTGCGGAGTTCTGTAGTTTAATTTTCTTCTTATGACCATTTAATCTCTCCTTAAGTGTTTAAGTTATATTAAGTTATAATTTTATTGAATAATATGATTTGTCAGGGCGATTAGAGCTTTACTCAATGTAATTTCATACATAAAAAAACCTGTATCAACAGCCCGGTTTTATAAAACGATAGCCATCACAAACTCGTAAATTAAGGCCGGGATAAAGAGCCCCGAAAAGTTCAATGCGGAAAAACCTGACTTAAATTTTCAATATGATGGTAAGGATATCGTTTCTTCCTTCTGTTTACTAGGCGGCAAAATGCTGCATGCCATACAAAGAGGGATTTTCGGTGTCTTGAATCCAAAATAAAATGAAATAAAATCAACTGATTCATATTTGAGGACATTTATAAAAAGAAAATTTATTGAATAGATTTAATTAGTATTGACAGCCTCTGGCCGATTAAAAAAATGTTCTATTGTCCCTCAACCGGGAGTTGCACACTACACAGTCGTTGGTCTTTGGGATTTGAGGGTATTGGAGGAAATATTATGTCTGCAAAGAATCGATTTTAGCTTCGATGTATTGGCATGGAAAGAAATTGATCAAATGTTTTGTCGTGATGTTTGAAATGTTTCTTTGCATGAAGCAGCTCAAATAATTTGCTTTCTTCAATACTTTCAACTTAAAAAATCTCAAGAAAACAATGGTAAATATTTTTAAAAAGGAGAATTTAAATGGCGAAATTCGACATTTTAAGTGGTTGTTGGATGAGAAGTCAGTATAAATATTCCAATTTTCGAATTCTGCAGATTGCAAAAAATTAAATCAAAAGTAATTATTAGAAATAATTGACTGTTAATTTGTTCATTTTCAAATTGGTTTTTCGATTTAAAAACTTTGCCCTCATTCCAAATCAAAGGTGCAGTCTAGTAAATTAGTATAGGTTATCATCCCTACTGAAATCAAATTTATGTGTCTTGCAAATACATACCTTTAAATTCAAATATTTCACCTGAAGACTTTCTACATGGATTGACTTAAATGCGTTTATTCTGTTGCGTTATCAATGGGAACCATTCTTGAAGAATGAGATTTTTAATTTTCGTTATTAATGACAGCCTAAATGGCAAGGGTCCTTTTTCAGATTGTATTAGTTTTTCTCCAGTATTGATTTTCTAGTTGTTATAGTATTTGAAAAATATTGACCTGCACGTTATCCAATTTTTTTTTTAAATATCATCGGAACTTATCTGCTTTTAGTAGGAATATGTCATAATATTATTATTGTCGGTTGATTAATGGTTCCTTGAATGCAGATTTTGTTTTATATAATGATGAACATTACCAGAGATAGCTTCAGGTGAGTCAAAATGCGAAAATGATCAAGATACGATCATCAATTTTCATAAGGAAATTAATTTTCTTATAGTCAAAAATTTTAGATAAAATTGTAATTAATCTTTTTATTGTTATTAATGAACACGAGCCAACATTATCACTGCTCTAATAGTAACATTTATATGATTAATCCCAAATTGCTAGGTGACAAATAATTCAGACCCCATTACAAATTATTATAAAGAATTGAAAACGTGCTCGCACGAACAAAAATGGAAAAGAAAATTTAAATTATCAACGGAAGAATATCAATGAGCGGATAATGTTGCAAACGTTGTAAAACCTTAAGAAAAATTTGAATGTTAAATCTTTCATCGATATGAATACGCTCTATACAAAATGGATACCCACATATCTGACCTTTTAGCTTTCGGTTAGATAATCCCCAGTCGAATTGTCCCTCCACGTTGTAGGCCATGGTGTTCTATTTTCTCGGAATACACGAGGCGAAGTAACCTTTTTAATATGCTATGAAAAGTTAACTCGTCACAAATATCTAACACCCCATGACCGCATTCTTTCATTCGGCTGATTTTTATAGGATTAGAAAAATTGAATATCCTCCGGGTACACAGAACAGCGTCAGGACTGTTAGTTAGACACACGAAAGTATTATGTAGGCAATACGATGAGGGATGAGATGGATTTTTTGACCATATTTCAACAAACAATAACTCAGTAACGCATACGGTAAACATAATAAAGTTGAAACTTTATGACACTGTGGTCTTCGATGAGATTTTTGAAAGGTATGCGATGAAAAACAATGTTGAGGATATGTTTGTCAACACTGAGTGAGAGGAGTAAACTTGGATAACACAAAATTTACGAGTGAATCAGTGAAGGACTTCTCAATCGATCGCATCCTTACGTTGGGGTTGTTAAATCATTTAGAATTTTATGATATTGAAAGGCTTGAAAAAGATGTTTTTACTTTTATTGAGAGAAAGAAAGCAACCCGTTCAAACATTTTTTTTTCTGGTACTTAAATATTGCCCTGGCAAGTTATACCCGGTCGAATCGAGTTGCCAGGGTGAAGGTGTAAATGGATTGGTCAGGAGCTAAAGTGTAGGATTTTTAAGGGCTCTCCAATACGAACATCGACCCGATGTCCCTGCTAATCATATTCATTCAGTCAAACAAGTATCTAGTCTTGAGTAATTTATATTTTCAATATGATACGAATCGATTTTTTTGGGCTTTACAAAGGAGCACAATGTCTCATTCGTCATCATCGGAGCACAAATGAAGGCTACGAAAATATAAGGTTATCATAAGAGATCACTTATTCAATCGGAGACTATTGAGAACAAAAGTGGATTTGCTGTTCCGCCCTTGCTCTTCTACTTTGTGCTTTTATCATTTACCCTTGTTAGGACGCTTGACAAGAAAGCAAAATATGTTATTTTTGAATATAGCAGATCCGAATGGAATCAGCAGGGCGAATATAGATTTGTGCACATTGGGAAGACGATATAAGCGACTTGGACATTCGAGTAAATTCATAAGCTGAATGGGAAAATTTATTTTTAGACAATTTTGGTCGGCTGGGTATTTATCGCCTGTGAAGAATAAAAGGTTATGTAAGCCTTATTTGCAAGTTCTTATGTGGGCATTTGATGCAGGACAAGCTGTAGAATGAATAATGAAATAGTTAGCCTATATCATTTACACATCAAATTACATTATCTTGACTAGCTCGCCTTTGAATAGGAATGAAAATTAGCATTAGTGTTAAGAAGTCCCGAAAACAACCAGCAAATGTTTACAGCACTTGAGATGCGAAATGAAATAAGCAAGTTAGTTTGAATCCTTTAAAAATCATTTGCCAATACTCTGTTAGAATATTCTTATTGCTTTTGAAACTCAAATTCGAAGTGAAATTTCTGAGTTACTAGTTTTTTTGTATTTACACCCTCCATTTCAAAAGAAACCGAACTTTTTAAAAAAACAAAAAACCAATGTACATTTTGGAACAAATCATTTTTATTAATCAATGTATTCCCCTTCTGCATCGATACACAAATTTGCACGCTCCAACAAGTTGTCAAACGACTTCTCCATGTCCTTTATTGGAATGGTCTTCAGGACGTCGGTCACGTCGGTCACTCAATGGCTACAATCGATGCGCGACACTTTCCTTTCATGGCCAAATGCAGTTTACCGAACAGATAGAAGTCGCATGGAGTCAGATCTGGTGAATAGGGTGAATGATGCAAAGGAATAACGTGATTTTTGACCAAAAATTCATTATCGCATTATCGTGCAAAAGAGTCCAACTGCCGATTTCTCGATATTCTGGCCGAATACGACGAATTCTTGCCAGCAAACGCTTCATGACGCCCAAGTAAAACTCTCCAGTGACTGTTTGGCCGGGTGGAACAAATTCTTTGTGGATAATTTTTTTGAATCGTAAAAACAAATCAGCATAACCTTAACTTTTGACTTCACCAAGCGATTTTTTTTGGGTGTTCCTTCATCCGGCGCTCTCCATTCAGCACTTTGCCGCTTTGTTTCGGGCTCATATTCAAAACACCACGTCTCGTCACCAGTTACAATCGATTTCAACAAGTTTTGATCCTTCCGAGCAGTTTTAACGATTTCTTTGCAATGCTCAATTCGATCAACTTTTTGGACTTCGGTGAGTTTGTGTGGTACAAACCGCGAATTAACCTTCTTAAGGCCCAAAACTTCAGTCAAAATGCGATATGCGGTTGTTTGAGGAATGCCCAATTCCATTTCAATAACTTTCGCCGACGAGTTTTTGTTATTTTTGATGAATTCACGCACTTTTTCGATGTTTTCTTCCAATAATCCGGTTCTGGGACGGCCTGATCTTTCGTCATCATCTAGCGCCTCTCTACCCGATTTGAATCGCCCGAACCACTCGTAAACTTGCGTACGGGATAGACAATCATCACCATATGCGTTTTGTAGCATTTGGTGCGTTTCAGTAAAAGTTTTACCAAGTTTAACACAAAAATCAATTGCAGCTCTTTGTTTGAAACTCATTTTCCGACCGATGTACAAAACACACTGACATTTGAAACGCAATAACTTTTGTTGTATGCATCCAAATGTCATGAAATTTATACCAGTTGTCAATGAGGGACTAAGCCATCAACGGGTGACAACAGATGTACGGGTATTACAACAAATGGCACTAGTGGTACAATTTTTTAAAAAACTTCGGTTTCTTTTGGAATGGAGGGTGTATTAGGTGTTATGTAACAAAATTACGATTTATTTTGGAAATGACGCCAAAACCGCAATTTTTTAATTTTTAAGAAAATATTCCCGAGTGAAATAAATGAGCAGGATAAGTGTTGCTCGATTTTGTGTAGTAATTAATAAGATTCGAAAAGTAATCGGCGAGAAATCATAACACCGCTATAAAGAGTAGAATGTTTTTCAATGTATATCAATTTGAATGGTTGTGTTATGAAGTCTATTGGTTCGATGAAGACCTCCTCTACTTATATATAAATGTGTTTTCTAAATATATACATACATTAGGTGCACAAAAAACGTTTTGAAAGATTTACAAAGGGTGGCATAACTACTAGTATAACATCGCATCGGACTATCTTGTAGCTTATGTATTCATATTAAAACATCACCATTTTCCTATCATGGCGTCATTTCGTTAAAGTGTAAGTAACACACATTTCTCGTGCAAAAACTATGCCAACTTTTGTGCCAACGAAACAAAAACTGCGGAAAGCTTTGCTGTTTTGCTTCAATTTGAAGAAAAGTGCAGCTAAAGGACATCGACTGCTATATGAAGCGTATGGAGGGCATACTCTATCAATAAAAACATGTGAGTATTTTTAAAAGTTTCAAAAGTGGCGACTTTGACATCAGTGACAAAGAACGAGAAGACAGGACAGTAAAGTTTGAAAACGCTCAGTTGGAAGTTTTACTGGACCAAAATTCATGCGAAACTCAAGAGGAGCTTGCGAAAATCTTGCGACTGACTCAAAAAAGAACATTGGGCTTCGCATGAACTCCAGCCAATAGACGTCAAACACCGTTTTTCAGGTGCGAACAACTGCTCCAAATGCAAAATCGTAAGAGTTTTTTTGTATCGAATAGTGACGGCGACGAAAAGTAGATCCACTACGACAATCCAAAACGCGGAAAAACGTGGGGTAAGCCTAGCCATGCATCAACTTCAACGGCCAAAGAAAGTACTCATGGCAAGAAGATAATGCTCTGCATTTGGTGGGATCCACCCGATGCACGGCCTAATTTCAAAAACTTCAAAATTAAAAAAAAACCTTAAAACTTATTTGTACACCTAATATATATATTTCGTTTCTGTTAACTTTTAACAACTTTTTGATTGTTCCCAATTTCATATTTAGTTTTATGCTGCATCCTGTTGAAGGTGTAGATATGCACTGCGGTTTGAATATTTCTTCACTCATGTGTGAATCAAGTTATATTTTTCAATATGAGGCCTTCGTGTTAGTTAGTGTTGGTGTTAGTTTGGTGCAGTTGGTGTTAGCTTCTTGATAGTTGGTGTTTTTCAAGCATCATAAGAACCACTCTAAACTTTATCGGTATAGCCGCAAAAATGTCAACTGTCAAACTTTTAGCTGATTCAAACTTTGATGGCAATGCCCAGCACTGATCATCGACAACAATGACAATTCAACAACGCTGAGAAAACTTTTAAATCGAAAGACCATTTTTTTGTGTAGTAAAATTCCCGGGTCGAGTTATTTCAAGAAATGACAACATCAACTTATCACCAATATCGTGAGATCTCATGTTCTTTGATCTTTTCCCGTGGAGGTTTTTGAAACTTTTTGTCTGCAAAAATAAGTTAAGACTGATACGCGATCTTAGATGAAATTTTCAACGCACCACTGAAAATTTACCAGTTGGTATGTGTTAGAATATGTTAGAATAATAGGTATTAAGACTGCATTCCGTCCAACGAAGAGAAGGAGGATATTTAATCCATATTATTTTCAGAACTTAATGCCATCAATTTTTAGACTAAAATTCAATGCATATTTTCTAGATCCTCTTCTTATATGTTCACGAAATGATCATTAAGTATGGGTATGGATGATCAATTGCTATCCCTTAAGTTACTTTGGAGAACTTCCGCTCGAAACTAACGTAAGCTTCTATCAAACATAATCTAGCTTCTATTAAACATAATCTAGCTACCTTTGTCCACAGTTTAGTTTTTTTTGTTGATTACCTGAAATTATGTAGGCTTATGTTTTGCAAAGCCACTCAACAGCGTTGTCGACTTTGTTACTGCCCATAAAGAATGGCATCATGCTATGAACCCTTAGAAAGGTTCAGGAAGGTAGAAAAAGATCTGCTGATGTCGTTTTAGTTCCGCGTCATTTCTTTATCTTTGGTAGCTTTATTTTAATAAATAAATGACGTTAGCTTTTATCAAACACAGTCAAGCTAGCTTTGCCCATAGTTTAGTTTTTTGATGTTGATTACCTGAAATTATGCAGTCTTTTGTTTTTCAAAGTCACTTAACAGCGTTGTTGACTTTATTTCTGCCGATAAAGAACGGCATCATGCTATGAACCTTTTTGGCAAGAATAGAAAAAAGATCTGCTGATGTTGTTCTAGTTCCGAGTCATTTTTTTATCTTGGGTGGTTTTATTTAAATAAATCTATTTTAATTTACGTCACTTAAGCCGAGGTGAATGCTCGAAAAAGTAACTTAAGCTTGGTTTAGTAACCTTACAACAAGTGGTTTAAATTAAGCAGCCATGGATTTGATCTGATTTTTCTATGTATAGTAGAGCAAAAACATATCCTGGAGATGCCGGGCATTGATCCCGGTACCTCTCACATGCTAAGCGAGCGCTCTACCATCTGAGCTACATCCCCGTATAATACTAAATAATTCGATCAAATATTCCAACTACGATTGACCTAGTTTTAACAGCAATACCCAATGTAATGTACGCTGGTATTAATGGTATATCTTTCATGTCTTTCGTTGATCATGTGACTTACTCTGCAAGCTTTGCTCGAGTTACTTTTACCACGAGCGGACAACCAATTTGTTGTTACACACAATAAGTGACTGAGAAAGCTAATACATTTTCATTGCTTGATCATTTGTAAAGCTTGCTTTAACTTTTTTTTAACAGTCGATTATTTTTGGGTTCATAAATGGAACAAAATCAGTTTGCATCATTTTATCGAACTTTATTTCGAGCTAATTTTGCGACTTTTAGATTAGTTACCTTATTAAAGAATCCTAAAACCCACATGCGATTTGTGGTTTGTTGTAACCATCATAGAGAGAAAATAATTTAAAAATAGCAAGAACACTCAAGGGCGGCTTTTAGCAGAAAGAGAAAGAGCATGTAATAGCAGATTCAAAGTTGCATTACATTTTTATTCAAACGTTTTGAGAGTATTAATCTTGTTAAGCAAAATAATGAAAATAGAACTTGAATATTATTTACCAAAATGAATGAAATTCTACGCGTCATGTTGTAAGGTTAAGCGTGGGGTAAATCGAAGGCAGAATATTCTGTACGTTGACCCTGCCGCTGAACACCGTTGTAGTTGAATCCTTGGTGCTGATATGTAGTATTATATGAAAATTAAATTAATTACTTTCCGATATATAATACAAGGGCGAATTTCATTGAATCGATCCTGAATCCTATTATCTTTCCATTCTATTGGTAAGATTGTTGGATTAATGCTATGACGGTGCCCATACCCTACCGCTGGTCCTCCTAACGCGTCGATTCCTTTTCTAAGAGTTTGGTTTGCCTTCATTTTGATTTTGAAGAGGTTTAGTTGACTTAATTTTTTGTGATGTACATCATCACATCATAAATGATGTCATCCGGATGTACCACTTAGTACACTAACATCGTCTTGTCGTGGTATATGTCTTTCGTCATAACTTAATTCTCCACGACGAGATCCTACCTACGGGGCTCGTACCGTGGGTTAATCAGATTCAGCATCTCGGAGGATCTCTGCGAAATCTTCTCCTTAATGGTGCATAGCATAGATCAAAACCCCTCGTTCAGGATAATTTCCACTTAGATATAGAGGTTACTTAGATATGGAAGTTATAGTCTTCAGATACTCCAGCCAAGATTCAGACATTCATAAAAGTTCTGGTATTTCTCAACGTCAGTTGGTGCAGTTTACTACCTGATGGATAAAAGCCCTATTCAACTGAGTATTGAATTTTTCGCGTTTGCTCGAAATGATCCTTCATCAAGTACGTCTGCAAGTTTTTGTTTTTTTTCTAATCCAGGAATGTTTCGCTACTTGTTTTGAGAAGCAACTCGTATAATGTTCCTAATTATATTTTAACAGCTCTTTTGAGTTACTCACTACGCTTAGGGACTGTGAATTAATAGTTCATACCAGTGAAGCAAACAACACGTAGGCCGCAATTCTAATACCATTCGAAAAATTTTATTTAATCTAACATTCAGTACTGAGTGTGGGCTCTTCCTGTCGAATTACTTGCTTCTAGTGTTCAGTTTTCAGAGAAACTATGTCTAAACCATTCATACCAAGCAGCATAAAATGTTCCCAATTTTTAACATTCTTTGTCTGTTGTATTCACTTCTTTTCAAAAAAAAAAAAAATCCTAGGGGTTACTGTCCCTTCGAATTATAAACAAATCACACTGCGGTATTCTATCATTGTTTGATATACTATATGTTGTATCTTTGTTTTTAATAAGAAGACTTACCATATTTTCCGGTACTTTCATGTGGGTGTCAAACAAAGTGTTCAAATTTTGGGCGGAAAGTTTTTCATGGAAATTCAACTCTAATGTTATTTACGGGATTGGTTTCCGAGTTGGGTTGTATTTGTGTTGTAAATTGTTTATAACACGAAAATCTTCGACATTTTCTAATTTAGAATATTAAACTATATGTAATAAATTGATTGAGATTAATTTTCCACGTCTTGTGGAAATTTTCAAATTAGATTATTTCATGCAATGTTTCTTATAAATATGAAAAATTGCCGCAACTTAACTTTCGGATCAACTCGACTAATCACCCTACATTATTCAGAGAATCCACTTAAAGTGTCGTGGAAGTTGAGCACATAACACCTTTAACAATTTTCGGAGACGTTAACAAAAAACAAAAAAAAAAACAGGAGAGGAATCTCAGGCTCGGTTAGCTTCCTTGACATTTTTTCGTTGTGGCTGTTCATACTGCAGCTGCTTGGAGTCTGGAGTGTGGAACAGGACGATTTTATAGGGGAAAGTCGAGAGAAATTCTGGTCCACATTTCTCTCTCAATTGGCCACTAAAGTTGACAACAAACGACGAAGAGTTATACGATTAAACATCAGACTCCTGAAAGGATGCTGCTAATAAATAATAGATACGACGAGTACCGCTAAGTCTTAGGGAACACAAAATCGTTGAGAACTCGAGGCATAGACAACAAAGATAAAGTAAAGAATCCGTTGCTTGAGGAGACAAGGTTGATTGTAAGGGGGTTGGTTGGATGGATATACTCCGGATTAGGGGAGATATTTAGACTGTTGAATTTCAGTAGGACTCTTGGAAAAAGCTTTTTCCTCGTTATTTTCGGGGGGTTGTAAAAGCTCGTTTCCCATCGAGATAATGGCCGGAGCAACAGTTTATTATGCTGTCTGGGATGTGCTATGACTTTAGTGCCTGGATCGTTGTCGTAGAGTAGCAAAGCATTTTCAGCAGGGGATGCGAAAATCGCGAGTGTGCTTTAGTGGTTGCATATATAGCATAGTTCCGAATTAGAATAGTGCTGTAACAGGTTACAGGTTGTTTGCATCATAAATCAACCTTTCTTTGTTTGTGCGTTGGTGCAGCTCATTTAGTCCTTTGGTGAAACTTGAACCCTGTTTATTTAGTGGAATCAAAATTAATCACCTGAGAAATTCCTTTGTGGAAGTAAAATCACCCGCAAAATACTCGGTTCGAAATTCTGGTGACATAGCGTCTGGCCCGTCGATATTCGGTTGTAGCTCGTAGTATCCTTGGCTGCCAAGCTCCCGTTTTGTATTCGCTACATCTCATTCATGCCAACGCAACAGAAGAGCTTCGTTTCTCGGTTGCACACACACCTGGTGCGATTCAGGACCAGGGAAGTCGCAGGCAGGAGTCTTTAAACTCCCCCATTGGAGCACTGGTTCCTGTGTCTTCGTAGCTTCATACGATTCGAAAGTAGCATCATCGCTTGCTACCAAGGAGCAACAGTTGTTTTGGACGCTTTGCAAACAGCTCGCGTCTAGCAAAAGTAAGCAAACAGGCTGGCAAGGGCTTTGTTCGACTTTGTTATCAGTATGCCAGGCTCGATGACGATATCGTACTCATGAAAAGCGGAAGTGCTAGGGATAGAGCGGAAATGCGTGCAAAGTGAAAAGTGTGTGTTTCGCGTCCTTTTGTTTGATTGCCTATAGTTTAAAAAAAAAAAGAGTCACATTAAAACATCGTTCGTGTCTGTTGTCGAATGTATTTCCCTTGATTGAGTTTGACCGTGTTGCGAGTCAGATTTGCATAAACGACCAGGTCTAGGTTTGGAATCCTGACTTACCAAAGATGTTATTAACAATATACTTAAGTTTGGTAGTCGAGACCTTTTGAGTTGGGGTAGTAATGAATATCATGATAACGACGATTGGTGTAATGGTAATGATGGCAACAAGTATTCTCGACCTCGAAGTCGTGTGGATACAGGGGAGAAATCATTAAATTGTGTATATATGCCAGTTCGAAGAGAGTATGGAGTTGGTGTGAAGAGGACACACATCTGAATAACTGAAGCTGCTTTTTAAGGTGAGTGAATTTTTTTCATAGGCGCTTTTGATGGGGCTCAAAAGTGACAATACATGCTTTTAAAATTCATGTTAGAATATGTCCTACTTGCACATGATGGATTGTTCCTGCACATTTCAATAGAATAATAATAAAATGTATTGAGATAGATGTGCACACGAATTCAGTTTTGAAGTGCTTCATCATTTTTTTCTATGAATCCTCCAAGATTAGTCCTTCTTCTCTTCTCATTCTCCTCTTTTACACTCTTGACCTAGTTTTTCTGTCAATTTTAAACATCGTGAAGTCATTCATTCGTAGCAGATCTTGATTTAATGATCTGTTATGAGAGACTGCTCATATGTCAATTTTTAATATTTTTTCATGTTAAAAGATCGTTGTAACGGAAATTTCCTTTCCTTTATTTCGAATGTGTATGGAATTTATTAGATATTTATTCCAAGAATATGTGACATTTTGGTGACACTTCTGAAACGCGCTGCTTCGAAAATTTTTTTCTTTTGCTTCCTTTACGCGTACTTTGACTTCCTTGAATTTGACAAACACGTGTCGTGATGTTTGTGCTGTGTTGAGTGCTAACGAATAATTTACAAATAAAAAAATTCGTCCAGAAACATTGTTAATGATGTGATATGACACATCGTATTTGTTCTCGATTTATTTGAATTTCATGAAGGAATTTCCAATGAGTCTTATTGAAATAGGATAGAAAAAGAATGCATCACATATTAAATTAATTACAAAATCAACATGAAATGTAATGTATTTTGTCAACATATTTTGGGAAAATATAATAATTTTTTTAAAATAAAATTATATTTCCAAATTATAATTCAGATTACTGAATGTTGTCATCTGTGAGTCGAACCTTTTTAATCAAGAGTCATCCTTTGAATGATTTTTACCAAAAGTCTGTACTTAAACAAAAAACCAGTAGTACTTACATCGAAATATTTTTACATTGCACGCAATAATGGGGGAGATATCATGTAATATAACACACTTTTAATGTATCATATCGCGTGCTTAGACATTTAAAAGTTCTAAATTAAATTTGTGTAATTCGGAACACTATTCGTGTCGAAAATTCGAAGGATGAACAAACCCAGTAACAACGTACATATTCATTTGTGGTTTATGCTGCTGTGGAAAAGCAAAACAGAAAAATGAAGAAAGAAGCCTCGTTATGGTTTTCTTACAGGCAAATAGGAACTCTACAAGCAACTTCTGGAAACAGATGTTGAAAAATATAGCAAATAAGGTTTATTATTTATGACTGGGGTTGAATACTTGACCTGAAACCTTCAGAAAGATAGTAAATCCATGACTAATTCTTACACTATTCACATTTTTTTTGTTAGTTCTTCACGGGTCTTCACATGGAGATAGAAATGTTGATCCTTAGCCTGAGGTGCCCCAAAAAAATAATCACCAATACTTTTTGTTCGGCTCTGAGGAGATTTTTAATCGGCTCGCGGCGAAATACATGATTATTTTTCAAAAGATTGTGTCTCTTCCAATGACCCTTAGAACGGGTCGACTGTGAAACCGATTTTTTCTAACCGATATCTATCAGGTAGTCTTGCGATTTAGCAAGGTTCACGTATTAACGCAAGAATCATGTAATCATCCCTGGGTCAATTGGTAAGACCTGGGCTGGGATTTTGTCCATCAATTTAGCGTTACAGAATTTAAAGCGGAAACAGTGGTACAGAGGAAAGTACCCGCGGAAAAAAGACTTAATGAGGATTTAGGAAACAATTGTAGTAAACTAAAAGATATGATTTTTGAAATAATTTAAGACTGGTGTGTATAAATAGACGAAGACCTTTCAGTAATAAGTTACTTGTACTGAAGAAGGTGGTATGGCACCACCGATATACGTATTTACCTCAAAATAATATAATTTATATAGTTGAAAAGGAACCGGTTTTTGTTTTAGGAATATCATTACCTCGGACTATAAAAATTTTCAAAAAAAAGGAAGAAATATTCTTGGATTGTAGAATGGAATTGGATGCAATAGGTTTCACGACTTTTATTCAACTTTTATTTATTATTCTGTGGCAAGCATTTAGATTGTGATCTGTTCATACAAATATTGTGTTTTGCCTGTCAAAAACCAAACTTTGCATATATAAACGAAAAAAAGAAGTTTGCATATATAAACGAAAGAAAAAGGAGAAAATAAAAACATTTTAGCTGATATGGTCCATTCCACCGCTGACATTTCAGTTTAAGTTTGGTTTCATATGCCTCCGTGGCAGCTTACTCACATGTTTCGATTCCGGAGTCTCAGGGGGGGACGAATGTTTCACAATGAATTCACTTGAAAATGTATTGTCTTCCGTTAATAATTCTATTAGGGACACCAAGATCTCCAACGAGATTTCTAATCAGCTTCAGATTTTATAGCTAAAAGATGGAGGTCCCGCCTGGCTCATACTTCATAGAACTGTAGAGCAATTTTGATGACCATTTTATTGTTCCACTTTATTCCTATCAATTCTACAATTTTTTATACCCTTACAGTCGTTTCAAGGATCTCATACACCACAGTCATTTTAGAGTCTATAAAATGTGGAAAACTGCGATTGTGTTCTTTCAGGAGTAAAATATTTTACAATTATGCGATAAAAAGTTTCACAGCCTCACTAGATGCATAGGTAACGTGAGTCTTAATAATAAAGTAGAAGGGTCTACCTTAGGATACTAAGAGCGAGCGCTCGTTCCTAATTATGACTCGTTTATGTTGATTTCATTATAGTGATTGGATGCGATCAAGTTAGATATTTATTTTCCTTGCTGCCTTCTTAAAAAATTTGGGATTACCAGAGCACGCATTATTACTAAATATTTGATATGATTTACTTTTATCAAATCATGTGTGTTGTATGCGTAGCCTCACGAACGCAGTAGTCGACATTCCTTCAAAGCGTGAACACCGTTTTTTTTCTCGTGTTGAAAATGTCGAACTTCATACCGGAAAAGCTGCATTTGCGGAAAGTCTTAGTTCATTATTTCATTCTCAAGAAAATTTCTGCGGAAACTTATCGTATGATGCTCGATGTTTACGTTGATCATGCCCCATCTGAGGCGACTTGCAGAGAGTGGTTTCGGCGTTTTAAAAATTATGATTTTGACGTGACTGATAAAGATCGTGAAGGGGCACCGAAAAAGTATGAAGATTCACAACTACGGGAATTTTTGGATGAAGATTCAAGTCGAAGCCTAGAAGAATTGTTGCAGGAGTTAAATGTTGACAAATCTACCGTCGTTAAGCGCTTGCAGGCCATGGAAATGATCCGAAAAGCTGAGACTTGAGTGGCGCATCAACTGAAAAAGAGAGGGAAATCGAACGGTGTTTGGTGACGTGTGAGATGGTTTTTCAACGACAAAAAAGAAAGTGTTTCATGTATTGAATTGTGAGAGGGGATGAGAAATGGATGTAACCTTAAGCGACCAAAACATTGGGTAATGCCAGGTGAAGGTCCATCGACGTCAAAACGGAATATTCATGCTTTCAAGGTCATGTTGTGCATCTGATGGGACCACAGTGTCGTCATCTATTACGAACTCTTGGAACCATCTGAGCAACTCATTCGTCTGAATCGAGCTCTGACAGGAAAAGGGGCAGAATGGAATGACAGACATAACAAGCTGATTTTGCTGCACGACAATGCAAGGCTACACGTGGCCAAGTCGGTCAAATACTCTGGAAGGTTTGAATTCGCAAACTTACCCCACCCGCCATATTCCCCAAACATTGCTCCTTCGGATTTCCACTTGATCCGCTCCATGCGATCGGCCCTCACTGAAAAATGATAAACTTTTTATGAAGGCATCAAAAAATACCTTGATGATTGGAGCGAATCGAAAGATGGGGATTTTTTCGGCCGAAGAATCCATCTACTACCAGAAACATATGAGAAAGTAATAGCTTCAAATGGTGCATACTTTGAATGACGTGACTGTATTCTTTAATGTTGAAATAAACTAAAAATTTTGCCGAATAAACGGCAGCAACTTATTCCATGTTGATTTTATAACTTCCAACATGAAGATCAAATTGCTAATGAAACAATGATGTGTTTTATAGTCGCAATAAGAGGATTCCCAGAATGCGAAACCAGAAATCGTATAAAAACCTCACTTATATAACAAATTTAAAATGCCTGAAAATATTTTATTGCACATTGCTGAAGTTAACATCTGGTTATTTATACAACAAAAAAAGATAATGCATCTCTAAGAAAAAGTTTGAATACTGATCAATACTGAGTGGAATAGTTTACTACTTGCATATTTTTACTTAATTAACTATGAAATTTGAAACTAGATTGGATAGCACGGACAAGGTAAAGATAGTATCCTCTTCATCCTTTATCCATGCATTCCTTGCTGTATCATATCTCTTGGTATAAGAAAAATTTAACTAGTTTTCTAATTAAATATGAACTAACTACCAACAAGATGATTGAGGGGGTTGAAGAATTCATTTCTGTTTATAATTATTCATATAGCGGTGTAAGATACAAACGAAGAAGGAAAGGAAATCCAATTCCAGAAAATCCAATTTCGCTCAGATTATGTTCTAATGATGTTCATCTTCGAGTAGATGAAAGAAAGTCAGAAGTTGTACAAAATGGCACGTTGTCTCCTTCTTCATGTTGATTGTGTTTGATTTGGCAGGTTCGCGTTGCATCATCAATTGTGATAAGTATCCTTTAATCGCATTTTAACTCTCTCCATCACTGCTTTCCGAAAAGCATTATGAGATTAAATCAACTACGAGCCATTAATCACCAACATACTGAGCAATCTGTGATTCAAAAATTAAACACGAGGCAAACCACACGGCGTGAATTTCTCTCGCCGGTTTTTGCACAACACAAAACATAAATAAGGACTCGCGCATAAGTGGTATTACATTTTAAAGTAGAAAGCTATGTCGAAATCGAGTTGATGAACGAAACATATGATAAATGGCAGATAATGGCGAAAATCTTCGGAGCTGAATTAGAAACAGTGACTTCATTAACTTGTTTGCAAAATTCACTAGGGGTAAATTTTCCGTTTGGCATTGATAAATTGCTTAGAAATTGCGATTTAGCAAACAAACTCAAATATTCACGGCAGATTTAACCGACTGGCTTGAAGGTTTTGAAGTTAAGCGGGTAATATTTATCAAAGTTTATGTTTTTCACAGTTCGCGAACGATTTTGTTTAAAATCTTTGCAGATAATTTAATTGGAGACTCGAAGAAAATTGTAGCGCGTATATAAAAGGATAATCCGTCAATAGTCTTTTGCACGTTATATTCGAAATGAAGCATGCTAGATTTTTAATTGGAGATAATTATCGTTAAAGTACATTAGATGTTTAAAGGAACCACTAAAATATACGGGTAGACAAATTTATATGTGTGTATATAAATATAAGTCCTGAATAACATGGCCCTAACGTATAAACACGCCTGTTATACGAAATCAAGTAGAGACTAGCCTGGAATTTATTTGTGTTCAGGCCCAGGCCGAAAACGATGTAATTTCGTTTGGAAAGGTTTCAGGCTCTCGTAAGCAGGTGAATAATCATTTTATGGAAAAGTAGCACAAAAGGCAATGAACACGTGTCGAGGAGCGCGCTTTGAAGATTATGATGAAAGTATGAAAGATCTAGGAGCTGAGCTTAGGTTGGATTTTGGTTTTATTATTTTCCTTGAGGACTATAAAATTTTATTATAGTGGCACCTGCGAAGTAATTTGCAATTGGTAACGACTTTTCATAATTAGTCACAAGATTATCAGAAATTTTATACAATCGTTGGATGAAGATAGGAAGGGATGTCGTTGAAGTTTTGTACCTTGATTTGACTTGTTTCGGAGTAGTAATGTGTTAAAGCCATAAAATATATTGTTCTACACATCTACAGCTACGACTAGGGTGTTCTGAAAATTATAATCCAAAGGGCATTTAGATTTGTAGTTTGATCATGGTACTTAAATTGTTGTGCTTCCGGCAAAGGGATGTTAAAATATTAAAACAACAAGATAATTGTTCTAGTGCATAGAGATTTGAAATATGATGTAAAGGTAGAAAACTATACCATTTTCTGGGAAAATGAATTGTATTTTGCAGTTTTTCTATCGAAAATTGTGCTAAGGACGAGGTACGAGGTGGGTTAAGTAACGAAACGACTGTTCAGATTATTTTGATGCTTGACTTTCAGTTTACATGCTCTAAAAGTTCATCACATGATAAGGTTTTGTAATAACCTGCATGAGTTTATAACCCGAGATCATTCTTTGCTGTTTCAATTATAAAGAAATGTAGGTTTAATTGCTTCTACTCTATTACAAGAGCTTCTTACTTATCTGCCGCCATGAGTTGTTCAGGTTAATAGGGTTCCTGTGGCTATGTCAGAAGGGCGTTATATTGAAACAGGCAAAAAGTTATCATTCTAGGTTTACGCATCTGTTAGTTTTACGTTCTGTACAGTCGCATCCAATGTAAAGATAACGACGTAAGAATTCAAAAAAGCACTCTTTAAGCATTCAACGCACCCAATTTAGCTTTAAAAGTTGAATTTGCTAACGTTGAGATAAATAAAATTGTCTCAAGCTTCTGCAAAATCGACGTATGGCTTTTAGTACATCATAGCCAATGCATATCAACTCATTCATTGCTTCTTGAAGCATTGTACTTAATATTTAGTTTATTGTTTACCCTATGCAAAAGGAGTCCACCTTCTATTGCGGTGAGATATGATGATAGGACATGCACGTGAAAATCAGCTAAAAATCGACTATTTTGTTTTATGGCTCTTTTGAAAGTCTGCACTTTCTTGGTTATAAAAATGTAAGGCTTGACATATGTCCGACGAATTTTACGTCCTAAATTTAAAATTTAGTATAATGCGGCACATGATATGTAAATTGGGCATTTCTCATCTTTGAGCTTCTTTTCCAGCAATCTCAAATTTTCCACATTCAGATACCTCTAAAATCCAAACCATTCAAGATATCTCAACTTAATTTTGCATGAACATCTATTCCGAACTCAGCTTTTATTACCCTAGCCTTAAAAATTTCTCTGTAACAGCCCTTTTTATATTACAAAAATAACCTTTTTGTTGTTTTTTTTGTTTTTTCAAAAGAGAAATTTTGTATGTTTTTTATTTTTTCAAAATGTTTTTTTCAGAATTTGAGATTGCGATATATGTGTTTCAAGTCCAAAATACAAATTTTCAAGGCAGTAGCTGCAGCAGTTTCCGTGTAGTTGGTACCGGAAATCCGCATTTAAACCGTTTAATTTTATATTTTGTTAGTTTTTGAAAAATAAAAAAAAAATATAAAAAATCCACCTAAGCTAAAACTAAAACCTTGTTTGTTATCCTTGTTCCTTCCTTTTACTGTGCGCTTAGTTTTAAAACACAATTACTGGTAGATGCTGAGATATAACTGGTAGAAATAAGGTCTTATATTGGGAAATTTCACGTACATATCCCCTTAAGAAAATTTGGAAATGTTTCTTCAAATTTATTTCCTCGCAAACGATGATACATGAGGAGGCAAAAAGTTCTCGGAAATATCTGATAACTTGTGTCTTTTAAGTACTAGTTGGGTGATTCAATACAAGGATATATAACCAATATATGGATTTGTATAAAATCGGATCAATTAATTTGAGTTATGAACAAGGAAACATGTCACTCGGACAGAATGGTTGACTTTATGACTACCTCCTAAACTGAAGAATTTTCAAAGCGTCTGTGAAATACTGATTTTTCCTTTTCCGCTCATTTCAACTAACGATTTTATAATAGAATTAACTCAATTGTTAAGGCCTTAAGTTTCATCCTAACCTGTAATATTTTTGAAGTTCAGTGAAAAGAATTGACCTAGTTCAAAATAAAAATTTATTATGAAAATATCGCTCAGGGTATCATTTATAAAAAGAAAGCTTTCTAGTTTTATTCGATTCCCACATGTAGTTGGACTAACCAAAAAAAAAATCCTGATGTGAGCCCCTACCTCACGTTTCCCAAAATAGACGCTTATAATCAGTTGAAGGATTTTTTCTCTTTGGTCAGCGATTCAAAGCATTTTAGCATAACTCCGGCGACTGTAATAAAATTATTTGCTGAATTGTGTGATTCATACTTATCTAGAAATTTTTTTTCTTAAACAAAGTATTTTTCAGGTAAAGTTGTTTTTATTTTCTTCAAATAATTTTTTCGGTAAAATGTGAAGAATTTATGCATTAAAATTGCTCGGATTCATGCAGTCGTGAAAATATATCCTGTTGTTCCTTCTGCCATGCGTTTGATAGTTGATCTCACTTCCATCTATCTGGTCACGTCGAACTATTGAGCAAATGATGGTTTTGGAGAATCCAAACAGCATCAGTTGCATCAAAAGTATCCCAATGTTCACCAAGGCTGGATTTTTTATTACATACTTTTGACAAACGACACCAAACGATTAATTTGATCAAATAGAAGTTCAGATGATAGTGACATTTACGATTGTATGAGAATCAGATTGTATGGTCTCGAGGACCATTTTCACTGGATAGTATGTGGTATTGCCCAAGTGTTCTTATGGATGCCTTGATATGGGAAGTATGTCTAGCAAGTAGAAATATCAAGGAATATAAGCGGTACAACCACCAACATATAGCAGGAGATCATGTTTAGACTGTGATTTATCGAGTCTTTCTAAGCCATCATAAAATGTCCACCGTCCTCCATTTCTTCGTCCTATTCTGTGGTCAGAGTGTGACTTTGCATCAGCGACATATTAAACAATTTGATATGCTTGTTGCATTCATTCGCTCGTTTATTGGTTTGCTGTCGGTTATATGCGATTCAAACAACCTATCCACTAAAAACTAAACCATGATTCTCGATTTAAAAAATCATTTCCACTTTAAAATTCAGCGATGTTGTCGACACATTTAGTTTTTACCGACTGACCTGCTGAATAATAATTTAACAGCGCCAGGACTGTTGAGTGATGTCACATTCCATAATCCAATTGCATAATCAATTTTTATTTAAGGCATCATTTCCACTGATCTACTCCAGTTTGAGGTACCATTGTGGCTTGCAAAATAAATTTAGTTCCCACAGCAATGAGTGGTTAGGCTATCGTTCACACAATGGCATGATTATTATGATTTTATGGAGAATCAATCGAAATTTTCGGCAAAATAAGAACACAAAATAAAAATTAAAACGATTTATTATTCCACAAGGAAAACAACTGATGATTTGCTAATGGCGGTGAAAAACTAAGAGAGCCTTAGAACAGTTTGCACATAAATATTTTCCATATGGGAGCCGCAGTCAATCTTTTCTGTTTTATGATTGAAACGTCGCTACATTGCAGAAGGTTGGCTTCATACTCTTTTACGTTTTCCATCCGAGGATGATGACCGTCGGCCTCCTTGAGGAGGTGTAACTGATACTGGATCAGTATCAGAACTGCATGTTTTGACATTGGTATCTCTCAGTTTCAAATGTTATTTTTAGGAAACCAATAAATTTCGGCCAACTTTGAGGACATCATTTGCCCACCAGTTCTATCGTATTTCCTTGACTTGCATATGGCATAAAATAAAGTCATTTTATTTTCATTTTTTCATTTTTCTCAATGATGAACAGCCTAATTGATCTTTTCCACACCTGTAAACATTCTTGAATGTATCTAATTTTCCATGTTGAAGACATTCCATCTGATATTTTATTAGTTCTTTCTAAAAATTTCAAATCCATGTTATGTGTAACCTAATGTACATGGAAACGCTTAGTTTTTTTTGGAAATGGATTTGCAACTGTTATCGTTCAGTCGTCCTCAGCAATGAAGACCGAACGATAATGTTCGAAAATCGATTACGGGGGTAACAAAAATTTAACATGGAAAATTAAAAGTGAGGCCTTTATTTTATTTATCATAATCATTTTGCGAAGATGAAATCAATTACGATCATTGAAATGTTAACTTAAATATCCAACGCGGGTGATTTGAAAGCGTTAGGAGTAGCAATTGTCTTCAGCAATGTACAACTGTCATTCTTGGCAGCTATCAATAGAATTTACCATTCGAAATAATCAATCATTTAGTCAGCATGAAAAGAAATGTCGAAAATTGCATTTGAGTACATTATTGATATTCATCGGCAACATAATTAGGTACATAAACATCATTGAATGTCATCTATACTTACGACACATTTTACTATACTTAATAACGGTGAGGATAATAATTTCATTTTAATTAAAATAATTTAAATAAAAAATAAAATAATTAAAATAAAAAAAAAATAAAATAAAAAAAAAAAATAAAGCTGTGGGACGGACTAAAAAGTATGCTTTCTATAACATATTCATCCAATTTGAATTGATATGTGTTGAACAATTAAAATTGATCAAAATTCATTGATGCTGAAAAGCAATAATCAATTTTCTTGTCAAACCAGTGACATAGTGGAATGCAAAATTAAAAAACTTTAATTGGAGTATAGTACTTGCCTGTGATTAAACGGTGTCGATTAATTGCCATCAAATACCATTATGAAATTCGGCCATACACACAGGTTGGCAATAATTTGCATTGAAAATTTAACCACCAAAAATTTAAAATTCAACACATGGACTCGCAATTCCCACAAATAATTAAAAATATTTATATATATTTGCAGGGCTAGGACGAAGGGACTTTTGAACTAAGATGTGTGTACACGTAAACGTTCAGGCTCTAAATGGTCCATTACCATTAGTTGAATGTTGAAGTTTCGAAGTTATTTATGTAGACAGTTTAATTTTTAAACAACGCGGGTTGTCTGCATGTGAGAAAACTTTATTCTGCCAGTTATATCCTCAAGTATTTTTCACGAATTAAAAAGTTACAGGTATATAAAAGTTATTCGTAATGCATAGCATTTGGATTTAATTCCTTGTTGATATGGGAGCTTTTATTCAAAGCAAATCTCATGCTTTGTATGTCACATATGCACACATTTTACAAATGACGTCTTTGTGTGCAAATATCAAAGACTCTCCTCGGATGTCCAATGCAATTAACCGAGTAGAGTCATCCGATTATTAGCTTAGTGAGTTCATTATAATTGGATTTCGTGGTAATGCTGGTGTAGCCCTAGAGGATAAGATGTTAAGCTGCACTAGCTCTTGGTGATAAGTTCATGTATGTAATTAAATTTGTAGAGTTTCGTTACAGCAAAAGAGTTGAGAGCGCGCTGTCATTATGTACCCAAAATGGCAATTCGAGGTGACAAATCATGGGTTTATTCATAAAATAATCATCGATAATGTTAAACAGGGTCTCTTCTAGGAAGAAAGGATATAAAAATAATCGTTCAGTAAATTTATAGCAAGCGGCTTTTTATCATTTGTAAAGGGAAGTCGAATCATCATCTGTTCGAGCCTCTGTTTAGGTCAATTTTGAGCCCATATGTGATCTTACAATACAAGAAAATTTGATTAGTAATGAATGGGAAACCTTTTTAGCTTAGAGTATTGAAAAGGTTCCTGTTTCTCATTTCTATCCTCGAATGTCTGGCGGATTTCACATTTTAATTTTGAACTAACAATTGTTAGACATATTATCCAAGTTACCAGGAGTTGGTGTGATTCACTATTTTTACTGGTACCCTATCTACCAAAATTGCCTAGTCACCATTCTTCAATAGCGTTCTCAATACATCTTTAAAGTTTGTATTGAATTTATGGTTAAAATAAATCTAAAAACTTGTCATAAATTTGGCTCCCGTGAAATCTACAACAAGCTTAAAAATCGCCATGATACTGAGGAACCTGTCTATCATCTCAAAAAGTTTCGGCGCTTTGTTTTCAAATATTGTTGTCTGTTAATTCAACTTATCTGTGACTGTCCCTTGTCTAAAGAATGTCGAATAATAATCTGATTGCGCAGAACTGAAGGAACTGGCACGCTTTTTGGCCACTTTGGCCAGTGTAATCTAATCGAAAGCCGGACAACTATTCAGCAACATCGGTCGTAACATCGGTTGGTATATAAGGACTGTGTTTTTTTATATTAAGCTGTCTAAGATATATGCAGGGAGAACGATTGGTGATATTTTCATAACAGGATATAAGCCTTGATTTATAGGATATATAATGTCTTCATTTATATCATATAAGATATATGTCAGTCCTCGACAGCCTTTTGCCCATAGTAAGCCCTAAATACTAAGGTTTTCATTCGTTTTATATTTGCCAAGGTTTTCCGTGTTCTGCGGGTGAAAACAATTCAATTGTTGTACTTATTTTAATGTTGTACAGACAACCTTTGTATTGCCGATAAATTCTGATATGATGCAGCCAATAAATTAACCTTAACCTTCCATCTACGAAAATATTCCAGTAAAGATTCATTGAGCATACGATTTTTGAAATAAGAATTCTCACATTTCTTCTAGTGAAAAAAATTTGCTGGTAGCTCCAGTAAACCTAGTTATTTGTACTCTTGAATATATACATTGCATAGTTTACACAGACGTACTTACACAATTAAGGCTTTTACGAAAAATATAATTAAAAATAAATTTTTTGATAAACCTACCCTTACGATTCCTAGTGGTACTCCAATCAGTTTCGCAAAAGAAGCATCAAGGGCGTATCTGCTAAGCAGTTAAGACTGTTCATTCATCCCTTGATTCCTTTCAATCCTTTAATGTTTAGAGGATGTGATATCCTAGCTGAGACTCTTGACAGCAACATGGTGATGCCAGGACATAGCAATACACTTCCCACGTAAATAACAGATTCCTGAGTCTACAACAAGAGCTCGAATGGCCAGTACCTCCGTCTGAGAGAGGCATAGCTTCGAGGTCGAATGGATTTTTGAGACATAAACGTCACCGAAGTGACAGCCGCGCCAACTCTCTATTTCATGATCAAGTTATAGGTAAAAATTTACTTGTTCGAACACTTGTACTTTGCAATTCCTCCAGTCAACCTTGGACGGAGAGTGTCCAGAGAAACACAAACACAAAGCGCAAACACTCTCGGCCGAAAAAGAAAAAGCAAAAGTAGATTTATTTTGGGCAGAAGTGACCTTGTTTTACGCAAAAATGTGAAGGCATTTATCAATACACATACAATTCCATTTAGTACGGTCGACTACTGTTTGTTTGTGAATGTTTCATACAAACGCTATGGCTCAGGTTAGAAATCATAAAAACCCTTTGAAACTCGTTGAAAATCTTAACATGCCCAAATGCCACCTTATCAAATTGTTTCTGGACTTAAGTTCTGGGATTTGACTCACATCCATTTGGTAGTATGCAGACCAGGAAATATGAACGACGAAAAGATGAGACTCAGTCTTCAGGACGGATTTAATCGATAATCTGCGCTGGAATACTCGGCACACACTGTATATAATCATCTATTGCAATGCTGCCAGGATATCCCGGAAAAGGAGTGATCGTTAAAAGTTCCAAGGTTAGAGTTTAGCCTTTGACAAAACCTCGTCTGACTATAAAAAACGGAGAATTAGAATGTTTATTTGACAAAATTCTGCTGTCTTCTTGAAATTTTGACACTAAAGATTGGCAGCGGTCTCTCAATTAATCGAATTAATCCAGTTTCTTGTTGTTGATTTTGAGATAATAATACAATCCTTTATTGACTTTGTTATTTTTACAGTTTCTGACAGTTGATTGCTGATATCTAGGGACCTGAAAAAAAATTCATTACATGTATGTTTACATAAAATTTCACCTAATTACTTAATTCTTGGTTGGCTATTTCAGACAGGGCAGTAATAACTAGATTGACAGCAAATTTTTGCCAAAAACCCCAGCTAAGCTTACATCTAACTTAAAATTTTTCTGATATTAGCTATGTACTAATTTGCAAGCTAATCACTCTAAGTAGAACAATGGGTAAGGACACCTAGTCTTGATTTTTGCGGACTTTACATACGACTGAGTGGTTTGAAGAGGGTATTCAAGGAGTTTGTAGCTTTTTTCAGCAGATTAGATCTCCGCGAGTTCGAAAGCTTGTTAAAAGGGCTAATATTAGTTATTTGGTGTAGCAATCTGAAAGAGTGTTTGTTTGGTGCAATTTCTAAATATCGACTTTGGGTGACTTGAAGCTTTTTAACGCATTGGTTCTATGTGAGAGCTCCGTAGATTATTATTGGTTGTATGCTTTTTTTAAAGATGAGGATTCTATTACAAAGGCTCATGGGCGACTTTCGATTGATTAATGGATAGAAAGATAGAACATACTTGAATGCCTTAGAAAATCTGTCCTCGATGTGGTTTTTGAAAGTTAGCTTTCGATCGAGTTTTAGACCAAAATAGGTCATCTTTTGGGACAAGGAAATCATTTGGCCTAGGAATTTTATGCGTCTGCTAGGTAAGATGGTGGACTTACGTATTCTGCTAAAGAATATAACCGTGGTTTTCTTAACGTTTTTTTTTAATTTTTCAACTGCCGAAGGATTGGCACTTTTTTCTAGTATTCCCTCTAAGTTGAAGATTATCTAGTTAGCATTTTTGCCAGAGGTGTAGAATCAAGTGTCATCCGCAAAACCAGCTAGTTGGCACTTTAAGTTTGTGGTTATGTAAGACGGGTATATATTAAAATGTGTTAGACGCAGGCATGAATCTTATCAACAGGAGCAGTTCTCATAGTGGATGTTGATCCTCGAACTTTAACCTGATATGTTGTATCTCTCAAGAAGGATGAAATTAGTTTGTGTAAGTATGGTGGGGTACTGCACTATTTGAGCTTGTGAGTTAGTCCGTCATACCAGACCGTGTTGACAGATTTTTCAATATAAATGGCCATTACGCCTACCGACTGTTGTATTTAGTGCTACTTTTCTGTCTTTGAAAACATGTAGTTGCTGATGTTATTGATTTTAGTTTAGTAGTATTTGTTTTTAATAATCTAGCTTTAGAAGCATAAATAAATGTTATTCCTTGATTAACCCCTGTAAAATCTTGAAAGCTGAGATTTGTGCACATTTGTTTCTATGTGAATTAAAATCCAGGGCCTGGGTCTAACGAACAGAGTTTATGGATTGAGAAAATGTTCACATTACATCGTGGAGTCAGGAGTTCTCTGATCTTACCGTGGTCAATCCTTGTGGTGCTGTGTAGCACATTTAACGTATCGCAAGTCATAACGCACGGCTTCCATCATCAGTTAGGAGATTTTTTTCATAACCCCGCTAAACCGTGCCTGTAGTCTCGATCTGATTCTGACTCGTTTGGTATAGTTTAGTTTGCTTGGAATACTTAAGTGAAAACAAAATTTTCCTTGGGAAACATTAAAGTGTCAAATTGTTAGACTAGCGAATTCGCTTTTTAAGCATGTTTTAAAGTATATTTACGATTTAACGTCGAAGATAAGGACATTGTAACTTGTGCATGAGATATTTTCATATCAAGTTTTACTTTTTTTTTTCTCATTAAGTAGTTTATTAATAATAACAAAGGTGTGAAAAAATGTTAGGATTGGTTACTTCGGACTTAAAAAATTTCTACTTATGGTTTAGATACTGAAGAATACATAAGATTTGGTTTTATTTTAGGTCTGAGTCGCAGGCAAAATCTTTTTATACATTTTAACATATATCCACTCAATTGCTGTCTACGCAAAAGACTATCTTCAGACTTTCTTCAAAAAGCTGTCACCAAGGATATTCCATTTATATGTCAATCAATATGTTATTATATTTTTGCCTTGTTTTCCATCAATTTCGATTGTTCTTATTAAATTTTTGATCGAATTTCAGGTGGGTGAAAATTTTTCCATTCGGTTATGCCAAATCAGGCATGTTTCAAGTGAAAAATTCCCTTTTGATGAAAAATGGAGTAACTGTATATTCACACTCATCTTACTCAGAAGAGAGAGAGAGAGAGAGAGGTAGGGAAAAAATCAATGTTCGTTCCTAGGTTTTATTTTGTCGATGCGCCATTTGTTATTATTTTATTTCGGCTACGGAAATTCTATCTGAAAGATAAGAAAATGAAAAGCAGATATAAAATCACTCCCAGTCAGAAAAGTTCCTGAGGACTATCTCAATGTCAATTGATGAGAAGTTTGAAGAGAACTTGAACTATAAAGATAAGACACAACGATATAGTAAAGTAGCTGTCCGAGAAGGAACAATTAATGAAGGGGATTAAAAGTATGGTGGTAATTTCACTTTTAGGGAAAATGGGAGAGAAAGGGAGTGCGAAAAAAATACGATGTAGACCATGCAAAAAGGAGACCACCCGTTGTAATTAATGATGAAAGTCAAAGACATGAATGTTCTTCATTCCTTGTTGCTAATGAATAGAAAATCATGTGAATAAACGGCATCTGGTTCAGGTCTCATGAAGTTGAAAAAACTGCTATAATTAAGAGATGATAATGAAGAAGAAAAAGAATAATGGGAATGCTGATGAAAATTATTGTACTCAGTTATACGTGTTTGCGCATCAGGATTAAAGAAAATTGTTTACCTTTTTCGGGAACTATCGTAGTGATTCAGTTTTCCTGAAGAAATCTGTTACAAAATCGAAATGGTTTTTGCCTCAGAACAGTGCTTACAAGAGAAATAAAGGTATCAAAAAAAGAAAGCTTGTGTAATCGACAGGACTTTTGCCGTTTTATATATATTTTTTTGAATAGTATTTTTTTGAATATTTTTTTGAATTTTGCATTTTCCATTCAAAAAGTTGGTTGTAATTGTATTTAAAGCGTTTTTTATTCAGGCTTTGTTACAGAAGTTATTTCAACTTTAGATGGAAGCCAAATGAAAATAAATTCCATTCGGATGTTTTCAAGTCGCTTTGACATTGTTTTGATTATTTTTAAAAAAACATATAATAAAGGAGTACACCAATTCAAAACAAGTTTATTGCCTTGTAGCATTTGAGTTTCTTCCTATTTATTTCTTAATGCATAAGTGAGCAGAAATAACTTTTGTTATGATTTTCATTTTGATTTTATTTCCAAATTATAAAATTCGCAGTATATATAAAGAGCTAATCAGTGTTACTTATTACTTATCCGCTAACAAAAAGCATTTTGGCCTATTAAACAATAAAAGCAAATAACGGCTTGGTATTCGCGTCCAATTTTGGAACACTCTTTCAATGATCCTCAGAGGAGAGAGAGAGTTTCTTCTTCTATTTCGCTAATGACAGCTGGTTTCCAGCTACTGGCTTCAGAGGCATCCATAGAGAAGAATCTCTGAAGCAGAGAAGAATCGCTGGGGCTAGTTGACAGTTTAACCTTTCTATATTATCACTAACTTAGTGTTTCCTTTAGTAGAGTATGAGTAAAACGTGTTGCGTGACATATGGCCCCATTTAATGCGTTAATAACTACTTTAGGTGGCTGTCACAGGTTACTTCTTAATCTATACATTTTATTTTACTTCATTTATGGTGTAGTCCAGTGTTTGTTCTGAGTGTGTTTCCAAGGAAACTTCTCCATCATCCTTCTTCAACACTTTTCATAGGACTCTCAGTTGCGTACCAACGTCCCAGTGAACAACGAAATTTTTAAAATTTTCACCATGTTCTTGTTGCTTGTGAAAATATTCAACGTCAGAATTTTCTTTCGTAATGCAGTTCAAAACAACGTTCAAAATAATCTCCATACGACAGATATACACATTTTCCTGCAGTAGCTTTGTTAGTCGGTGATTAGAGCGGGCTTTAGTTCTAGTCTTAATAATAGAAAGAGTTTAGTAGTGCATCATGCAAGTTGCCATGGTGGTTAAACACCTGATGACGATGCTTAGTCGAAGGATATTATAAAAACAATGGCCAATACAATAGATCGTGAATCATCTGATTCTTTCGTTGAGGGCCGACGAAAATTGAAAAGGATTTACTTTGGAGGTGATATGGAGTCCTTCCCCTCCCCTCTCAAAAAACAAGAAAATTCCCAACTTAGTTGACAAATCATCCCAGCTACAATAAATATCAAATATAAATAATCAGATAAATGAATTACAACAATGCTTCAGTGACAATGCTAAGATTTGATGTCACCGTAAATCGTAAGGGTCTTTGGAATCAAATTACAAAGCAAGATATATTTTAGAAACTGTTGACAAAATCATTAGCAACACTGAAGTTGACACCCTTCAGCCTCTCCACGCACATTGTAGTTTTGGAACGTAAATGTTGAATAAATCCAAAAAATGCGACATTAGCGTCAAATGTTTTGAACGTGCTTATTTATATATAAATAAACGCACTACATTCAGGTATAAGGGTGTTGACGAAATTGGCTTGAATCAAAAGGACTATGTGTTCCATCTCAGGCAGTTATTCGCCTGACTAGAACTTTGACAGAATCGCTTAGATACAAGAAGCTACCAACTGATTTTGATCGCTGGCGGGCGTAAAAGAACTTGGTAAAAGCAAGTTCACTTTCGTCAGGAGTTCGATGAAGGGCAAAGGTTTTATACCAATAACGTAGACGAATCTCATTCATAGTATACCAGGCTTTAACATTGGATGTATTCCTTTTTTTTCTCCGTTTTGTTTTAAGATCGCTTAAGTATGCATTCATTTAACTTCAGTTCAGTGCTGCAAAACTATTCCCTTAGTTGATTAAGGAGTTTTAGCAGTTCTGGCGTAGTGCTTGTGAAAACAAAATTGCGCGAATCGGTGATATTTTCTGAATTGTCGATAACCAACGTGAGAACTCCAGAATTCTATAAGCAGACGAGTGTTAGAAAGATGAGTGATCCTTATAGAAAATTCTAGCTTTGAATTAATAAAAATAGGGGGGAGGGGGGTGGTGGGGAATAAGACTTGTTCTCCTCGAACGTTCCGTTTTATACCGTGTTATACATTCGTACATTTTGAAATTTCTTTGATTTCACATATAGGCGTCCCTTGTATTTCGTAAGTACAATTTCTATACATCCAACTGAGGCCGCGGCTCTCTTTAGGAGATGCGATATCAGGCCTAGCCACTCTAACAGGAGCGATTTTGTTTATTTATATATAGATATTTTTTCTTTTTTTTTCTTTTCGTAATCTACTCAGGACAGTAGTTTACGGCCAGTTTTGGAAGAGATGAGAGAAAATTTATGATTGTGAATCCTTTTGCATGGAGAAGTCTCTAGTTCTTTTTGTAAAGACTATTACAAAGGCAGCTTTAACGGGTGAATGCTGTGGAATCCTTTCGCAGCCTGGAGATTGCGCTGACGTTGACATGCATTGTATTGTGCATTGAATTTTTCTAAGGATCATTGTCACTTTTTTTTTTCGTTCGTGAAGTCCGTTTAGTTTTCATGCATATATCATTTATTTTGTAATAATATCAAATCTTTATTTCATCGAATAAGAAGGAACGGAAGTAGAGTTAATTACATATAAGAAGAAAAACGAACTTCATTTTTGGTATTCCTTATCCCATTTCCTTTGGCACAGCACTGATAGGCCTCACGACACTCTTGACTCATTATCCCTCATCCAAAGGCGTCTCCTTCACTCCAATATATCAGACCCGTCAGCCCGAATGTAGAGACCAGGTGTTTGGATTTTCTCTGTGTTTATGGAAATCTTTGGATTAAAAGACTGCTAATGAAATTTTAATAAAAATTAGGAGATAATTAGAACGTTCGCTTGTACTGAAATATGGGGGTTTTCCCGGTCCTACATTAGTTTTACAACTAAAGGATGAGATCATATCCTAAAAGTTTTCGATCATCTCTATATCCAGGCTCTATAAGGGGCTCTTATGGTGTTCGTTTCTGAAATTAACACGTTTGTAGATTGTGAAAATTTCAGTAAGCTGTAAAAATTGTCATTTCTGTCGGAGCATGGAGTTCACGAATAAAAATAAATTGGAATTATGAAGCGTACATGTCAGTTTGCATCACTGTGAAAAGAGAAAGGATTGAATATCCGAAAAAATAACCGACAGAACATAAGGCTTACGTGTATTCAGAAATTGAAAGAAGCTGAATTACAATTACCCAACAAATTTTCAGAAGTTAATTATTATTGCGTATAAGAAAAAATCAAGATAGTTAGCATTATTTTGTAATCGCAAGTGTTGATAGCTCCATTTATATATTTAGTTAAATAAAATTTGCCGCATTCACTAGAATCATGATTGAAATCACTGTTGATCAATATCAATAATGGATTAATCTTTGTATATCAGATATATTTCTTCTTCTATAGTAAGTAAACTCCGATTGCCCTTTTTCTGAAATTATTTTCATTCATAAGACACTTATTGTTGATATCCTATACCACTGTGACATATTTAAAATTTTTTGTTGAGCTGAAATGTGAACTTGTGGATTTATATTGATTTAATATTTCTCCATAGTTCCGTAGTGCACAAGAAATTCACGAAACTCTATATAACCGCGTACAGATTTTCATCTTCATACGCCAACCAAGGTCTACGCATTTCAATGGAAGTCAAATTTTTTCTTAGAATTAATTTTCAAAGTGGATTGTGCTCGCCTTGAATTTTCAAGTATTCCATATGATTTAACACAGTAGTAAACAATCGTAAAACACCCATATCCTTAGAATCCTTTCGTTTATACATGACATTTACCAAATTTTATTTCCTGGAAGTCAGGAGTATCTTCAACTTTACAAATATAAAGCTGTATCGATTGATTCCTTGTGTATTGCAGCAAAATTGTTTCCACACTTAAACATGTATCAAAATATATAAACATGGTGACGAAATTGCTTTAAGAAAGTTTCAATGCATATTTCTTTTGGAAACAAAAGCTCATATTGTCAGTCGGTCTTCAAACCCATGAGCAGTCATGTGTAAAACATTCCCTTATACTATCCTGGTAGTCAAAATAGAGGGACAAGGAAGCTAATCCAAATTTATTAGCAACCTTGAACCTGAATGAAGATATTCATTCAGGTTTGTTGATGAACTAAAATAACATTTGAAGGGTTGGATATAATCGATCGATTAAATTAAGCGAACCATGAAAATTAGGGTAGTCGGAAAAGGTGAGGGTAAATGTGCGTTTTTATGAATGGTTAATAGACTCGAAAAAATCGGGGTAATGAATGCGGCGGAGTTGGTTACATTAAGATTCAATCCAGTTATAAGACTTCTGCTTATCGCTTATGAAATCCTGATTTCAATTTAGAACCTGTTTGTCTGAAAATTTCAATGGATTTTAAGAACGTGGCAAAATTCTGAGACTGACAACCGCGAATTGATTTCAAAGACGATGATGTTGACCAAGTAGGAAGTGTTGAATGTTGGGATAAGTTGAATTTTCCAATATTTAGTATGTAATCCACACATGAAATTAGCAAATAAAAAGATTGAGATGAATATTCTTTGACCATAGTCACTATCATAGGAAGTAATGACTCTCCTCTAACGAGTCCCGATACTTACGTCCAATTGAAGGAAAAAAGGATAGTTGAAGCAGTTCATAAACCAAACAAAAGATTGTAAAATATTACTAATACTGCTGGTGTTACCTTTCAAATAAAGAGTACTCCAACTAAAGCTTTCGGACTTGGAGAGGTCGCTGATGCGGGCTGGAGCAGGTCTCGCTATTACCAATGGGTTTCTGTTAGGAAATTCGATGGCAATAATGTTCCTTTCTCAAGCCTCAGCAAACTCATGGTTATGCGATGAAGAAGAACAACAACTTCGAAGCAGCCATTGTTCGAACGCACTCTTTCATTATGTGGAACTGCCTCAAAAAAAAACTCAAAACTGAAAATTTTGCTGACACTATAGTAAAATCCCGTGTACTGAAGACAATATTCTAAGGATGACGCTTTATTATGAATAATTTTGAGTATTTTTCCGTGAAATTATAATACGGCACTCTGCCCGAAATCCTTGAAAACTTCATTGTGCACCTAATAAAAATACCACGTTAAGTGATTAAGTTTACCTGGTCTCAAAAGTGTATACCTCATCTATTCTGGAGTCTTGATTACTATTGAAAAATATTTTTGTAAAAGACTTTGATTGAACATCGTGCTGATATGTTCTTGATGGTGAAATGACTACTGAATATCGATAAAATATAAGTTTTCAATACATTTTTGGTTCGTTGTAGTTTTCCTTAGGAAAAAGACATGAGTCACACGGCGCAAGATCCTGCGAACACAGTTTGTTGTTTAACACTGAAGTACTGTGTTTGGCTAAAATTTAGAGGCTAAGCTGGTGCATTGTCTTGCTGGAGATCTGACGACTTCTTTCATATGAGCTTTTGTTATAGGCTGATCTATTGTTCCATTTTGTATTTGGGACACAGAAACACAATTAAGGTGATGGAAGGCAACGATAATACGTAGCTTTTTATAATGGTAAATTGCACTACATCGAATGTAAAGACATTAAGCGGAGCATCTGGCATTTACAGCATGTGTTATATGTGTACTTCCTCTGCAACAATGTCAGCTTGTTGAAAAAATGCCGCGCTGAAAAGAAGGTTTACACCTACCAGTACAGTCAAAATAGCACATGTTTCCTCACTTTGATTCTACGGTTTGTTCAGCAAACTCTCAAAGTTTTCGGTTTGTTCAGCATCCCGAATAGCAAAGTGTTATAACTTATGATTTTGAACGAATGTAGGTATACTACGTAATCAAATACTTAGTTATACACAAGTGATTGAATTTTATTTCTCCTGTTTTGAGTCACGAATATTTTAGTGATTATGTTACCTCCAATGACACTTCTGCAAAAAGACTTACTTACAATTTGGTGGTTTGCGAAAAAAACCGAACTGCAAACGGTGGTGCGCTCCTTTTTTTAAAAACAAATGTTGTTGGACACGTCTCAAGAGATGTTAGACTATAATTTTTCAGTATTTATTTAAAGAATTTTATGGCCTGGGATGTTCTTTTTGACAGTTAAAAAATTAAGATTTACTCTTTGAAAAATATTGCTAGTGAAGTATTACCAGTACCATCTGGTTTTTTCAACTTCCCCGTGAGTATGAGGCCCTTATTCCTTTCGGATATGAATCTTGCTTCGCTTAAGCGGACTAGTGTCTCCTCAAGGATGATAAATATCGCATGTGGGCATCATAGGTCACGATTAGTATTTCCTTAAATTTTCTGCACGACAATTGGAGTGGCCCTCCGGTGTCAGTCTGGTTTTATATTTATGACAACGGTGTCTTTTTCGAGCGCGTTAATAATCCTGCTAACCCTCCACATTAGTCAGCCAGTTTAGCTAAGATTTTGACACAGTCTTCTAGTGCGGCACTAAGATTTGCTGTATTCCTCTTCGATCGTGCTTACACACTCATGCATATTGAGGAGCGTTAAAATAGTAGAGAATTATAAATTCTACAAGGAAATTATAAGCAAATAATGAAATTATCTTTCATTAATATCTAAATACGAGGGAATTGTAATTTTCTAGATTCTTCAGATTCTCCAGATATTTTGGTATCGAAATATGAAGTTTAACTAATTCGGTTTGCTTGAATTAAATTTTTTTTATTTATTTTATTTTTCAAAAAATGATCTTACTTTAGGTGGAGATACATATAATCTTTGTAAATAAATTGTGTAACTACATCTTTGTAAATAAACTTTAAGTAAGTTGTGGTTAAGCTTCAGTCGAAATGCAATAATTTTTAGGACATTTTTAAGGTCAATAAAATTTTTTATCTCATCTCGCTGACGTTGAATTCAAAAGTTGACATTTATATTCCAATCTAACTGAAAATCTCCACGCTCATCAGGTTTAAATGTCCTGTCATCAAACACTCGTAAAACTTGGGCACTCTCAATTTATTTGTCGGCATAAATCAATAAATATTTAACATGGATTCGAAACTTTAAGATGGATTCTAACGCTTAACGGGAAATCGATATTTCTATCTAGAGAACATAGGAAACCAAAATATCAAATTTCCATTAGCCATAACTTGTAATCACTTCTGAACTGTTTGCTATCTACATCCTGTTTTCCACTACATAGCATGTATAATGCACGTCTTGCACTCACGTCATTGTTTGAAAACAAAACAATCCAACAAGGATCGAAGGATCAACAAAGTACAGCTCTTCTTAGGTCTATGGGTCGACATTTTCTTTAAAACAATGTTCAAACAATGTTGTCAATGTGTCGATGTTAAGCAGTTTAAGTTGAAAGAAAGTTAATGCTACAATATATCTCTACCACAACTAGAATATCCAATCAAGCTATAAAAATTTTATCGTTCCCGCTACAATAAATTCAAATTTTATCTGAACGTCTTTACTTGAGCTAAGAAGAGAAAAAAAAGGTGAATATTATCAGATAAAATGTATAATAGTCAGAATGTTTGCGTTTGAGTTAAAGGATGTTTGTTTTACTTTGCGTTATCTGCCAACTTGACTGAAACAATACACTACTACCTGAAGAAGGATGAATTATTTCACAATATGGCATAATCATATCCTGTAGTAAAGGATGTTACAGTAAACAGGTATTTTACGTTTGTAATCAGTTTTAGATAACAGATATTCAAATTTTCTTTATGGCGCTCGGGGTTATAAGGAAAACGTTTATGCTGCAGGATGTTATTTTCCGTTTAGGGACTTGTTTGAGCAGGATATTGTATCCCTGAGTACAAATACGTTTTGAAAGAAAAGGGGAAATGCATGGTATAGCTTATTGCTATTTTGAAAATAAAATGGTAACATTAAAGAATCTCCAGTATTGTTCTGTCATTGAAGCGCCTAAGAAGGTTGCCAGGCAATTTGCGGTAACCTAGTAGTTATCCCGCACTTGTGATGAAAAATAGCATACGCAACTCGGGCGGTACTAGCCGATTGCCCATTGATTCGGTTGCTTAATATACTATTTCATCACAAGTGCGGGATAACTACTAGGTTACCGCACGCGTTTTCGGGCGGTAACTTAGTCCGGTAACTTAGGGTGGAGCTCGTGATGGCAGTTAACTTAATATACTATTTCATCACAAGTGCGGGATAACTACTAGGTTACCGCACGCGTTTTCGGGCGGTAACTTAGTCCGGTAACTTAGGGTGGAGCTCGTGATGGTCTAACACTGCCATCGTGGGCAATCGGCTAGTTACCGCCCGAGTTGCGTATGCGTGGGCAATCGGTAAGTTACCGCCCGAAAACGCGTGCGGTAACCTAGTAGTTATCCCGCATGTGTGATGAAAATGTATTAAAAACCTCGCATGCATTTTTTCCACCTTTGTAACATGGCAGAGAACTTCGATGTGTCCTAGAATAAAAGATACGTATACTAAATATGTTAGTGGGAATGTAACTTAGTGTTTTTGTATAAAACTGAGTTTGTAACCTCAACAGATATTCTTGGTTTTACTATACGTCTGGACAGTTCAAATATCAAATCCTGACTTGCAAAAAATATCGTCTCCATTTGCCTCAGACAAGCGACTCCGTCCCCCTGTTGTAGAGTCTCAGCGGTAATTCCCTTTCTGCATGGCTGGAGTCCTCACATCCCTTCCTTGGCTTTCTCAACGATTGGTTGTCAGTATTCAGCAATTTTAAAGTGCGTCTAAGAACCTTTTGCGTGTGAATCTTCTCGTCGTCGATACGCCATTGACGCTTATCGGGCTTGGCAAGAGTGTGAGCCGCTCGTATGTCATACAGATCGTGAAAAATTTGGTTTGCGTTTTCTTCGGTTTACTTATCCTAACTTTGGGTTTTCAAATTTGTCTCGGACTCTTCCTGGGGCTTGCCCCAATGGCTTTGTGTCGGGACGTAACAGGAGGGTCACAGGGCTTTTGTACATGTAAAATTTGCTGAGTCAATGTACTTTCTTTGACATCGTTATGGGGCATTGTGAACAGTATCATCCTTTTGGTTGCTTTTATTTGGGAAACGTGCCAAGATTTGCGACAGTATTTTCTCAATTATTGAAATTAATTTATAATGTAAATTATGTGTACTCTCGTTTCCATAAAGAGTGAACTATTGACTGCGATACATGAATTGGCTCTGATTTCAGTACATCCATAACGAAAAAACAAAGTTGGGTTTTTATGGTGTGTTGAAAAAATCACCACGATTGTAAAAATTTGGAATAATTTAAATAACATTCACTGAAATAAAAGCAGAATATTACAGTTGTGCACGTGTAGGCAATAATAAGGCGTTCTGTGTAATTATTACCTGTGTTCTACTTCCTACATTAAATTATGTACGCCTTCCTCGACTTACTATTAACTATTAATCGTTTTTTTCACTCTACATCCTTACCTGGCATGACTTCATTTGTGTTGTGTAACTTTTAATTCTAGTTTGTGTCACAATATTAAAAGTAGGAAAGCATAATATCATCTAAACACGCATTAACTCCTTAGAACTACATCTCCATATGTTAGAAGTATATCCTGATGAAAATTATTTCTTTACACGCGATTTGATTTGTTGCTGAGTGCTATCGTACGGCTGTTAATAATAATTGCCTTATAGTTTTTTCGGTGAAAAAATCATTTGCCTTATTCAAATCTGTAGTATTTGCGCAGAATGAATATCGTTGAAACTTAAATAGTCGAGGCGAGTAAGGATCAAGTAAAATAATAATAGATAAGTTTTTTGTGGCATAGTTAAGGAGATTTTACAGCAGCTACCACAGTTAACCAATTATTTGAACTTCTACGAAATTATTTCTGTGTCGTTACTAAAGCGAAGTACTTATCTGGTTTGACTCCTTCGGCATCTTAAATAAAGACAAACTACAATGAAATCTAATAAGTTAATAAGAAATCCAGTTACTTTAATTTGTAACGATAATCTTTTCGCTACAAAAAGGAAATATTGAGAGTAGTAAAAGTGTGTGGGAGAAGGATGAAGAGAATTGGGAAGCAAAGGCTTGAAAGGTCGTACTTTGAACCGTCACGAATTCAGAATGAGTTCAAGTGGAACCTATCAATAACTATCAATTGAATGTAATTTAACAGACTTGAAATAAATTTCAACAAATTATTTAACTTTACTCATCATACAATTTCAAAGTAAACATATTTGTGCAAACATGGGTCTGAAAGAAAGTAAATTAAAGTTATTTGCAAACAAGTTACGCTCCAATAAGCTCGAGGTGATTAACGTGAACAAGGTGTTATAAGTGATCCTCATTGATGTGTCAAACGTTCTCATTTACGGCCAGATTGACAGTAACAGATTACCAGACTAAACTATCAAGCGAACACAAGTTCAGACAAATCTTGGAGGCTGTATTAGAACATCGTATTAGCATCACAGCCGCTGCCTTAACGCTTTGAGTCCTATCCGACTAGGTAAACTAATTTTTATTCTTATTCAGGGTTTTTTCCAAATCCAGTGATTTCCATACTTCAGCAATAAAAAAATAAAGGCCTTTATCCGATTTAAGCGGATAATGAGAGACCTCAAAGTTTTACTTTCTATTCTTCTTCTATGCTTAGGGTATATTCCAGCTCCTTTTTCTACAATCCTTTCTGCAAATAATGAATGCCAATATTTCTCACTAGTAACTTGTTACAGTTTTTGATTGCCATAATTTTTTGGTTGTCATTTGTCTAAAATATGGATCCGGCATGGTCTCTAACCGGAGCCCAAAAAACAATAAGCGTGTATTCGGCTTAAAGACAATTATCCTCAATAGTTAGTTTTTAGGTATGATAGTTAATATAACTTACAATAAGCTATAATAACTATTGTCAATATCCTTAATAGTTTTTGCTATGCTCCCTGCAATTCTCCGTATTCTCTCTGTGCATTGGTACTTCGAAATGTTCCTTGCCAATCTTTAGTGAAAGGGGTGTAGTACATATTGTTAGTCTTTATCATTTGGTAGGGAGCAATACTTCTATAATGTAATGTTTCTTGGGTGATTTGCTATCAAAAGAACAATGATTTTTTATTACTAAGCCTCGAGGATTAGATGAGCAGGGATAATGTGGGTTCCGGCCGTTAAAAGTTTCCCGTCTCTTGTGCATGTAGCTTGCTTGCAACGGAAGAAGGATTTGCACGAATTTCGAAGAGTCCTTCCTTAGTTTGATTTAAGAACTTCAATATTATGAAGGTCTTATGTTTCAAAATACTTTTCGAGGAGAGTATGTAACCTCTTGAGGACAATAACATAGTGTCAGTCTTTAAATATGAAGTTAATGCAATAATTATAACAGTGTGTCGAGTATCTACAGTAATACCGAGGATCTTTAATTAAGTCGCCCGCCGGCCAACTGCTCACGATCGGGTAAACCCAGACAAAGCCTGGCAGCGAAATGCAAAGGAAATGAATAGTGAAGTTGGGGAAAAATTAATTTAATTTTTTTTTAATTTTTTTGTTTAAATGTTAATTTATTAATATAAATTTTAAACACTAACCAATGATATATGTGCCGTTTTGATCGATGACATTTTGCCACTTTTCTGGTAAAACCATAATTCCGTTGCTGTAGAATTTCTGAGGTTTTGGGCGAAAAACTGAACTAAGTGATTTTCACAAGCCTCTTTTGAAACCAGCTTTACACCATTAAGAGAGTTTTGCAGAGACCGGAACAAATGATAGTCCGACGGGGCAAAGTCAGGACTATACGGTGGATGCATCAAAACATCCCAGCAAAACTCTCTCAGCTTTTGACGAGTCACTAAAGATATATGTGGTCTAGCATTGTCGTGATGGAAGATAACGCCTTTCCTATTGATCAATTCTGGCCGATTTTTTTCAATCGCCTGCTTCAATCGCGTTAATTTTTGACAGTAGACAGTTGAATAATAGTTTTGCCAGGTTCGAGCAGTTCATGATGCACAATACCCTCCCAATCCCACCAAACACTCAGTATCACCTTTCGTGGAGTCAATACGATCTTCGCTACCGTTTGTTAAGTTTCTCCGGGCTTCAACCACGATCTCTTTCGCACATTGTTGTCGTACGTGATCCACTCTTCATCACCGGTAATCATTTGTTTCAAAAATGGCTTGATTTCGTTTCATTTCATTAGGGATTCACAAATGCAAACTCGGACTATTAAATTTTTCAATGTTAGTTCATGTGGAACCCAAGTATCGAGCTTTTTTTGGTATCCGAGCTTATGTAAATGGTTCAAAACTGTTTTATGGTCGATGTTTAGTTTCACAGCAATGTCACGAGATGAAATATGTCGGTCTACTTCAATTTCATCAAGAATTTGATCGACTTTTTCAACGGTTAGTCGATCAGGGCGAGCTTCATCTTTAAGATCGAAGTTTCCGGATCGAAATCGAGCAAACCAATTCTGACACTGGCGCAAACTAAACACAAATTTCGATAAGCCTGGGCTGCAGTTATTCCTTTCCGGAAGTGAAAAAGCAATATGTGACAAAAGTGGCCTTCTGGAATCTCCATAATCAATACGCAATAATTTTGAAAGGAGTAAGCAAATGACGGTAATTCGTACTCTAAAATGATATACAGACTCGAAACTTCTTAACATGCTATAGTATGACTTCACTGAATAATCATTACTAGAGACATACAACTCTAACACCATCAATTAGGAAGAAGCGAAATTATTTTTACCCCAACCCAATATATAGAACGGTGTTCGCAAGTCAGGCTGAGAAATGAAGGCCAAATCAAAAAACCCAGAAAGCGCTGGTTGAACTCGATTGACGAAGTTAGTTAATTGGATTTTAAAATCGGGAGAGGCATACATTGACTGAGGTTGTAGTCGACACCATGAATGGAAGAGCAAGGTCCTACTGGGGCTGTATTGACGACTACAATGTTAACGAGAAACATTCTATGCCTCTTCATCCGAAGCCTTTTATTTGTTTTACTTCGTGTTGTTATAGTATGTTTCTGAGCTAAGTGTGCCTCATGGCATAGGCCTCCTCTAACATTTTCCACTGGTGTCTATCCCTTGCTTCTCTTATGTTGTTTGTTTGTATTGTTGCCTCTATGGTGTTTTGTAAGTGCCCAAGTTTCACAACCATATGTCATGCAAGGTAGTATGCAGGCGTTGAAGATTCTTCGTTTTATTGTATTGCTAATCTCAGTGGATTTCATTATTTCTTTCAATGACCAATACTTTTTCCAGCTGTTGGCTATTCTTCTGGCTATTTCTTTGCTTGTCATATCTTTGTGTGAAAGAATTTGTCTCAAATATATATATTCGTCTACATATTCCATAGGTTGTGCTTTTAATTGATCCTCGTGTGTTTCAGAGTTAGTACCGCAGAAAATCAACAGGCTTAGTCGCTTTTGACATTGAAAAAGCCTTTGATAAAGTCTGGCATGCTGGACTTATTTATAAAATGCATGAATTCCAAATACCACTACAACTCACCCAGATCATCGGCTCCTTCCTACAGGACAGAACATATCGTGTTCGGATAGATCACAACCTCTCAAACCTACGACCAATTCAAGCCGGAGTCCCGCAAGGATCACCCATCTCCCCAGTTCTATACAACATCTTCACTTCAGATCTACCCACATTACCCGCCGGGGTTAAAATATCCCTGTACGCTGATGACACCTGCATATATAATACAGCACGAACAGCAACATTCATCACCTCAAAGTTGCAACTCTCAATAAATACCCTTTTGACATATTTCCGCAAATGGAAAATTAAAATAAGCACCGAAAAGACACAGGCAATTTTCATCACAAGAAAACGAAGACAAACACCAAACGAATTGACAATAAACAACGACAAAATCGAATGGAAAACGACTGTAAAATACCTAGGACTAACACTAGACAATAGACTATCCTGGACACAACATATTCACAATAAACGCATTTCATGCAACGGGATCCTCTCCTCCCTATACCCCCTTCTTAAATCAAAGAGACTTAACATAAAGAACAGACTACTAATATACAAACAAATCATACTACCAACGCTACTATACGGCAGTTCTGCTTTCTGCCAAACGACCAAGACTAACAAAAAAGCACTCCAAGCCTTTCAAAACAAAATAATCAGGAGAGTTTTTGGGATACCTTGGTACATACGAAACGTGGACATATATAAAGACCTCAAAATCGACACAATTGACAAATATATACGCGACAAAGCACTTAAGCTTTTCGACACAATCGACCAACACACAAACAACACCCTGCAACCCCTAAAAATTACCACAAATCAGAATAAGTATCACTACCCACCCATCCGACAAATAATTTCATAAAATAAAAATATTTGAGCACAGTATTATTTATTAGAGAAGATAAGTGGACAAGTAATGCCCACAGATAGAACGGAGCAAAGGTGCTAAATCGCACCAGCTCCACGCAACATCCCCCACTCCAAGGGTCAGAGTTAGTTAGCAACTTAGTTTATTCCACATTCATGAAAAGTCCAACTTTTTCGCTTTCTTTATTTAAGTTCTTTATCATTTTCTCCAAGTTATGTGGGTTTTCTTCTAGTAGGATGATGTCGTCTGCAAATCTTAGATGGCTTAGTTTTTTTCCATTTATGTTTAAACTGAATTCTTTCCACTCCAATTTTCGGAATATGTTTTCCAATACTGCGGAGAAAAGCTTAGGACAGTGGGTCTCCCTGTCGGACTCCTCGTTTGATCTTTAAGGACAAAAAACATTACGAAGAGAGAATTCTGTGGTATCTTTCTATTGTAATCTTTTTGAGTCTGCTCTTATGAATTTGATATTTCATTTATCTTTTAACGTTTTGTTATATGGTGCGTCCACTTCTGATACTAATTATTCCCAGCCTTTAATCGATTGGGTTTCTAGTGAAATAATATTTAGAATCTTCCAACGTTACAACTGATAATATAATGTGATCTTATTAATGTGATCTTAAGCAAATTCATCAATCCTCTTCCCCTTTTGCACTAAAACGCCTAGAATCGAACTGTTTATGGTTGAGAATAGGAAATAAGCTATGTGAAAAAGTACATAAAGTAAAGAAACATAACATTGTTAAATTGCTAAGTTATTATAGGCAATGATGAAAACTCGAAATTATTAGTTGCTATCGACTGAAATATTCATAAACGTTTTATTAACAGCCCATCCAACCGCTAGCCCCAAGTTTCTCCACCACAAATTGTGCAGTAGAAAAATTTCCTTGATAGGTTTCAACTTTTTTCGTTTCCGCACAGTTTTTACTTGCAAATATTAACTAAATTTATTTATTTACAGCTGTTTGATTTTAATAAAGCGAAATAAATTTATCCTTAAGCTGCCTCCTTGGCAACACGTACATATATCAGGAGCACATGCACGATACTCAACATAAGCATTAGGGCTAAAACGATGGGACAACAGGCTCAAACTTTCGTATTTTCCTTATGTATTCCACGCGTATCTGCAATCTTTTCTGCTTGCCACAGAAAGTTTGCCAAGTACCGATAAGTGGTCTTAAGATGAAGCCATTTGCCTGCTAATGGCGTTTAGCGGATCAGAAAATTATTGATTCGAGATTGTAACTGAGACGGTGTCAGATTGATGTATTCGTATGGGCGCCATGTGCCCCAAAATTTATGAGAGTCATTGGAGGATCGTCGGGGCTAGGATTCCACCACAGGATGGGATAGTCATAAGTCGACAGATTACATGAATATAAATCTCATGCGGTATCGTCATCGATGCAGATTCATTACATTATTCATATACGAATCGGTTAAAAAAAATTTGTTGCTACTTGTGTTAGTGTGTCTTTTACGTAGCCCAGCAAACAGATCAGGTTACAAGGAGAAATCCAGTATCCATACGTTGGCATATAACTACGACTCTTATTTGTTTCCAGCAAACGAAGGATTTCATTTCTTCCCAAACAAGAGTAAATACTATAGACTGATATCGGATATAGCAGTCTGTTTAGTTCGTTTGTTTGGGCGTTGGAATTCCAGCAATAATTACTCCCAATCTTTTGACAGTAGCGGAAAGCAGGAAAACAGAACTCACAAGAAAAATATCCTTCGTTACAGACAGCCGCCCACATAGTTCATCTGTTAAAGGTCTCCATTTAATCCCATCTGGTACAGCGGGTTGATAAATTGAAATGTGAGTCATCTGAAATATATTTCGGGACGTGGACGTGGAACGTGGGTGGAATAGGATTCGTTGTCTCTCTGCTTCCATTTAGCATGAAATATATTACGCAATATTAAATTAGCCCAATTTGCCAATCGATACACATGTTCCATAGTAGGAAAATTAAATGTTTTGATTTGCTTGATGCGATTTCACGATTGCAGGTGGTGAAATTTTATTAACGATGTTTCTTGCAAACGAAGGTATCAACCGAGAATGTAATAAGATTCACGAAAATGAGCGTTCGTTCGATTCAGGGAGACATAAAGGAAATTGATGAAGCGCGGGTGGTGCGAATTTCTTCAGGACATAAATACACTTCTGACCTCATCACTGAAGTATGAAGAGATATTGTTGAGCAAACTTGAGCTCACCGGTATAGGTGTAGGTGTTGTGAATCAATTTAAATAGGCTCCAGGGATCGAGATATTCTGCGTAAAGAAAAGTACATTTTGAAGTAGTTCCGTACTTACGCTTGTATTTTCTCGGTAAGCTCTCAAGAACGAATCAAATAAAAAACCCACGTGATGACACGTAGGTAAGTGCTATGTTCATTTATTTATATTTGGGTACGAAAACTGAAAGTTTACTTTTTATGTTTCTTCCGAGCTCGAACGGGATTATTTTTCAAGCGTGTATAAATAAATATGTATATCCTTGGGTGGGTGACAAATTATGGAACTTGATGCTCATTTATGGATCCTTTAAATAAAAAACGGGCTTGCGTTTCTATTGGTTCAACTAAGCCTTGAAGGATATTATGGGGTTGCATGTATTTCAATGAAAAACATTATTAACTTAGAATATATTTACAGCTTCAATACTGAAATGGTGTTTAGTGGGATGAATCTACTTATAGATTCATTTTATAAAGTGGTCGTTTGATTTGCACTATTTTGCTGTTGGGTGCATACAATAAAGCGGAAGTAATGAATAATAACTAGCTTGGTGGCTAGCTCCAAATCATTGTACGTGTGCCAGTCCTTCACACAGGGCATAAATAGCCCTTACTTTCCCACCATAAAAGTAAAACATTTCTCTAACAGCTCCTTGTGTCATTTTTTATGCAAGCATATGGCAAGTTCACATCCTTTCGAACATCAACTTTTTTTCGTGAATTTAGTGTAATAATGATTTATTTAATTTATTTTTCACCTTTTTCCACCCAACTCTTGTGGCTTTTTTCTACCCAAACTAATCGATAGCACAAAAAATACCAACAAACATACACAATCAATTATTAAAACTCTAATACCATCCAATGTTCCAGAAACGGAGCAAATTTGTTAATCATTGGATGGCCATTGAATCGAACACTTTCATAAGCCGAAACTTTGGGTAAAAAAATGTAGAATATTTTGCATAATTGCCCATTTTGCAATTATGCAAAATATGATGGTGTACATTGATGAGAGAATATTAGAACGTTAATTCAACTAAACTTGAGAATCTTACTTACTTTCGAGAATCGTAGAACAGTAACTGCGGCTATTTAGGTCAGTAATGGATCGATCTTTTCCTTCTCCGATTCGACTCCGTTTCTCTAACAACATTGTATACCGTAACAACAGAATAATGCTAGGATATATATAACAACAACTCTTGTAAAGAGAAGTATAATTGAAAATATCATCCATATTGGTAAAATAAATATTCTGAGAATATTAATATCCTACGACAAAAGTGTAAACGCGTTCTTTCGACTTTGGTCTGGCTTCCGAATACCAATGTCCCATATGACATATAGTTTGGCGAGACCTAGGCTATCTACTTAAATTCGATGGACTGTTTTAGGATCAATCACGCAAGGATTAAGCTTGACCGATTGATCAATTACATAGACTCATATAGAGTCCTTTATATCTTTAATGACGCCACACCGTCTCGACACTGAACAGTCAATGAATAGATAAACCTACATCTTATGAACTTAACCACAAATATTTCGTCAACCGTCCTCAGCGAGCAGAATATCTTAACATCTTAATATATCTGATAAAGCAGACTGGAATACCTTGAAACATTCAAAAGACGAATACAAACCTTATACAATCACCTCATATTGCAAGCATTATCAAAATGATCAGACATTATTCAGATGAAAAAAGAGGACACAATTAAAGCTTTGGCAAGGAACCGCAATCCCATATAAAGTCGATCAGCAAATTGGGAACTTGATACGGAGAACAAATCAATCTCCAAACACAAATAATTCTACGGCAAGAAGGCTCGGCAATCAGTTCACACATTGAAACTAGGGATCAGATCAACATTCAGATCAACATGGCAATGGGCTGTTGACAAATTTCTTGCAAAAACCAGGCGAAGAAAATTTCTGGCGAATGGGTAAATGCTTCACTTGAAAAACAAGATTCTAGTTTCATCAATCCAAGGTTAGAACGGTATGACATTTAAGACGGATGGAAAGGCTGTCGTATTTCAAACAGAGTTGAGCTGCAGATTTATGTTTCTTAGACGGAGAGATAAATAAAACGCTTGTTTCATTTAATTACACCAACTTTCTTAATTTATATTTATTATATTCCCGGTATACAATTTATATTGTATACGTGGACCGGTATTCAAAAAGGCATCTCAATGCAGCCTCACATTGGTTGATAGGGAACAGAGGCTTGCCCGTACCTTTTGACGCGAAGAAATAATTCTTTTTCTTTAAGACAATTTCACTACTATTTATGTCACTCATTGCCTACTTGGTTTAATTTAATTCAATTCCAAATATCAATGCCTACTTTGTTTACTTTAATTCAATTCAAAATATCAATGCCTACTTTGTTTACTTTAATTCGATTCAAAATATTAATGCCTACTTTGTTTACAAACTTTGATTCAAAATAATTATGTCTACTTTGTTTGTATTAATTCAATGTGTGTGATTTGTATATTGTGGGATCGATTTGGGTAAGTGTAACACTGCAGCTCAGCAATATATTTTCTAGGTGAAGGCTCGGCTGATGGGAGTAAATTAAGGTAAAGTGTACTAAACATATGCAAACTTGCGATACTCGACAGCAGGGTGGAGACAGCAGATTGTCTAATGAATTGGATTTTATAGAGAATTAAATCATCCCTGAGGAGCAGTTTGGCTTTGATTTGATTAGTTGGTGGAATCCCTATTTTCTTAGTCTAACCAACCTAAAACAACCTTCTCTTAGTCAAACAAATGGTACTTCCAATGGAACGATGCACCACTTTCGACCAGACTTGGAAAATCAACAAAAAAGCACAATAGCGCAATACAAGCATAAGATTCGTGATTAGATGAGAATTCGAGGATGGTATGTTAGAAACATAGATAGATGTAAAAGATTTACAACATAGAGTCCTTAAACGATGCATCAATGTCGACTATCAAAATAATACAACTTTGGATATGTTGAGAATCTCTCTGAACCAAAACATAGAAACATTCCCACAATTTTGATTTGCAATTGACTGAACAGCTCACAGTAGCCTTAATTTATTTATTTTATAACAGTTGTACATAATTTCGCTACCAACTGATCCAGAAGAAAACGCGGCAAAACTCGCCGGCGGAATGTCTATATCCTTACACAATCTGTCTCTACTTCATCTTCTTGGACGATTTCTTGGTCTTTGTGAGACGTAGTGATTGGGTGTATTCAACCATCTGTGTCGAAATCATTTTCACTCGGTAGACACAAGAAGGTTTCGCTAAAATGTTCCCGCTGGAAGTTAATCCATTTGCAGCATTTTCCAGGACTCTGTTGATTCAATTGAATTTGTCCAGCATGAGACCACTATATTTAATATGGTCCCTACAATGTTAGTTCCCATGAATAAATGGATGAAACTTCACAAATATCAGTATTGGATAAATACAAAGTGGTTCAGGTGCAGTTCACTAACTCGTAACTCAATCCTCAAACTTCTTGTGAAGATAAACGGAACTCAAGTCACACTCTATTGTATAAACTACAAGCAGGTTTTTCCATTTCTGGATTTTCTCACGTCAAATACACGAACGTGTTGTAAACCTAAATAAATCCACTATAGAAAGGATCCAGTCATGACAGTCGATGTAACCCCAACACAATATACTACTCAATCGCTGTCTATCACTGTAAAAACTCCTACACATGTCTCAGCACATAACAATTGTCACTCACTCAGCCATGCAACAGACATAATAAATTTCCCCAATGTTTCGTTTATAAACTTTGTGCTAGGCTCCAGGTGATAAATAGTAGCAGCATTGTGCTGTGGAGGCCAAGATATTGAAAACAAGGAAAATCTAACGTACGAAACTTTCCCGATGATATGAAAGTTCACAAAAAAAAAAGGGAAAACTTTTCAAGCTCCATATCGACGATACCGACATTGTATCTCCACACTCATCACACATATGTGGAGGACTGGATACAATGCGTAGATAGGTGTCAAGTCAGGTACATTAATATGGCACACAAAAGTTGTTTCATGATATATGGTACTATACTACTGTGTGTTCAGGTGGGAAAGTAAATATAGAGCAGCCATGAGTGTTCTTTCTGCTTCTGTCCCATACACGCTGAACAGTGCATATGAAAAGGATATTTGGGTATTCTTACGAGAGAGCATTAGTAGATATTGCTACGCATTGTAACGATTGCTGAGAAGACTGAAGTAAGCTGAAAGTTGGAAAGGCGTAAAATAATGCGAGGATAACCGTCAACAAGACTAGAAAGGAAAACTGTTTTGCTAATGTTCCCTTTCATTGGATCTGTTTGTCTTTACAAGAAAAACTTCAGCGCCTGAATTAAAGGATTGTTGATTCATGGAAACTTTCACAACCGACGACGTGACTTGGATTTGTTGTGAACGATTGTTTCGATCTGTATGTAGCAAGGAAACAATCACTGTAGTGGAAAATTAGATTTCAATATTGTTATGATTGGAGAGATGGTAGAAAGTGTAGAGAAGAGGATTACTTTCGTACTAACGTTATTGATTTAATTAGTTTTGCTTCTATCCACAGTGGAGGAACATTTGTTGAAAATAAATGCAATATTTACCTGCTATTACTAAACATCTTAGAATGCTCGTTTTTTTTGTTTTTCTTATTAGTGCCAAAGTACAGATATAACTAGGCGATTAGGATTAAAAGTTATTAGTGCAGTATTATGAATAGACGATCAAGAGTAGTTGAAGGAGTAGGATATGAAAAAGTGAAGAAATTTGTCTTAAGACCTTAAACCAGGTCCCGAACGGGGCCGAAATATACGGTCAGTTAATGAAAAGTGTACCCGCAGTCATCACATGCTAGTATTGAAAGAATAATATTTCAAATTTCATGTGGTAGACGGATCCATATTTGGTATTCCCGCGAAAAATTAGCTATGCCCTGACATTTGTCAGAGTGTAAATATTTGATTGTAATGGGATCCGCGAACAGATATTGGTTCGAAGGAGTCTTTTTACATACGCTTCTGAAAGGGTCAAAAACACAGCATCATCAAAACATATGTGCGAATCGAAAGCGTTAAATAAGTGGTATTTTGCAGGTGAAAAATGTTCGAACATCTGGAAAAACATCCGAATTTAATCATAACCCATGACTTCACATTCTAGTCAAGTCATCGCCAACGTTAGGGAAATTGTTTCAAATGAATTTGATAAGATCAGGGTAATCTAACTCTCCGTGAAGGAGTCGAAAGCCCAAGCGAAAACGATTTTGAATAAATCAATGTAACGCCAATCTCGCATGGTTGTAAGAGACTTGTGTACAAGATTACAGCAAAATTATATTACCTGATGAGGTCTTGTTTCATCGATTCCATACTCTACCGTGTGCCTCGTCAACAAGTAATCACAACATGTTCCAGAACAATAATAAAGATCCTGGTCTATTGTTGATAGTGTTGCTTGGCTTGACGTTTTTGTCTGCCTCTTCCTATTTATCTGCAATTTAAGCGTCCCAAGAATGAATCTTATTTACCGAAAGACTTTGTTATGAACTACTCAAGGTTAATAAAAAGAATTGAAGACTGAAGTTGGCATATTCTACTTGAAACAGTAGTGGCCTTTTGAACTAGTTCATAGCATTCCGTGTGGCTTACGTGAACAAGTTCAATTAGGATATCATACGAGTTGGATCAAAGTGGTAAAAAATCTTTAACTATTACTATTTAACTTTTACTATTTAACTTTTAATATTCAACTTTTACTATTACTTTAACTGCGGAGGTTGTAGTAGTTAGAGCGATCATCCTATGAGAGAGATATATAAATTGAGACTGAATGGTGACAGCGATGTTTCTGGTGTGAGGGAAGCTCCGCGAGTTATGTCACAAGTTACAAGTTACAAGTTATGTTATAAGTTACATACCTTCAGGTAAATTATCAAAGTCAAGTCAAGTGTTGTTCAAGTCTGAAAATCATGTCAAGCCAAGATTTTCACCAGATAATCTTCTCGTATCCCTTTGGTATTGAAATCAGATTGTTCTAACACGCCTCACGAGCCAAGATGAGACAACCAAGAGACAACTAAGTGGTCAACTTTTGCACCATTAGAACATTTTATCTCAACTAATCAGAGTATAAAATAATCCTTAAAATTTAATCTGAAATCTTCTATTACAATAAAGCCAATTTCCATGAAAATATTTTCCCCATCAATTTATTTTGTGTTTCCATCGCGGACTGCAATTCGATTCAATTTTGAATTCAAATATATGTCATTTACAATAACAACACACCAGGATTATTGAGACTTCCATTGCCAATAGAAGAGTAGTTGAAAGGTTAGGGTATGAACACGTTAAATAGATTTATCTTAAAATCTTTGAACCATGCACCGAACACATTTTACTTTTTCTTTCATTGAAAGACGATCCTACAACAACCTTTTACTCAGTTTGAACTCGTTAAATTTCAGAACCTACCAGTTCAGAACCAGAACCAGTTCATAGAAACATCTTCCATTTTTGGAACATGAACTTCGTTTAAACGTCAGGATAGGTTAGATACCGTCGCATGTACAAGACCTGCTCTTTGTGGGAGGAAACAATTTTGTACTGACGTAAAGTAAGAATTTGTAATCACCTGACGAAAACTCACTTAAAAACTCACTTAATTTACGTTTGAAATTTGGGTAATCTAGAACCCTTTGTCGAAAAAATATAGCGAAAATTTAATTGGAACCATAACACAAAAATTCCAGGAAAAATCAATACTGCAGGGACTGTATCAATTATATTCTGAATACTCTTTTATGTCTATCGCTTCGAGTTTTCAAGTTCTTTTCTTTTTGTTGTTTTCAAGGAAAAAGTTGTGTTTTGACAAATATATTCTATGAGTAAGTTGGTTTCTTTCTCAGTGTCAACTGTTTCTATACCACTAATTGATGCCAAAGGACCAACCGAAATAAGTAAATCTCTAATCAACCCTTGTCTACTAATTACGAAATAATTTTTTTCAAGGAAAAGTTGAATGCGGTCTCACTTAAACGACAGTTAAGCAATCAAGTAAATAGAGAGTGTGTTCACTTTTCCAATCGTATTTAAAACTGGAATACAAAAAAACAAAACAAAGAGAATAGCTTAATTTGTAAAAACTCAACTAAGGGGATTCGAGTCTAGTTCAAACAAATAAACAAACTATAAATAAAATTATCCTGATCGAAGAAACGAAACTCTACTGGGATGACCAATGTTGATTTCAATAGTTCCGCTCTGCGTCGAAAAACTGCTCTTTTAATTCAAAAGATTGTAGTATAATATTGCAGTGTAATACCATTATCAAAAAGGGAATATAGGCAAACCAATGGCAGTTTGATATTCATGTTGAAGGAACATGCTTTCCTCACTTCAGAAATACTATCGAAATTGACTAAATGCATTCAAAGAAAAATAGTTCATAAGCTAGTTTTGAAAAGTTTGATGGTCCGATAGCTTTTCGATAAGTCTTAAAAATGCACTTGAATATGGTTGACATTTCCCAATCGATTAACGTCATTGAAATTGTGTTCGTACTTTTTGAACATTGAAATTTTGAGCTCAGCAGAATTTGCGGCTTGCATCGATGTTCACCGAAACAGCGGGTTGAAAAGGTGGCGCTTTACGTTCTAAATAATCACCCAGACGTGTTATCTCCAGTCCTTGCTTAATTTTATTAGGTATTTTTGTCAAGATTTTCCATAGCTTTACTCTAGGTGCACAGGTAACGGTACACTTTTTCAGAAATTATTGTCGTCTTTTTGAAAACTTATCGCGATCCTAAAATAGCTTAATTTAAATTCGAACAATGTTCAGCATCTTGCAAATAATTCCTCATTACATGGCATCATGTACAAACTCCGACAGATAGTATGATTTCGTTAACACCAAGGCGACGACATCCTTGGAAATTTCCATCGCAGCATGAGAGAAGAGAAGCTTTTTTCTACGTAAGAGCCTACCGTAAAATTTAATAGCTATTTCTTCTATACCTTGTACATTTCATCCACAATTTGCGTCAATGACCTAGCTTGTTTCTACCTTATGGAATCTTTTGAAGGAAAAAATATCGTAGCTGCGATAGTATTATTTCGATATTGGTATCCTATCATCTTTGGTATTTGAATTATAAGGACCAATCGATAATTTCATATTATCATCAATTTCTCCGGGCGGTGTTAAGCCGGAACTGTCTCCTCGCCCTTAAAAAATTTTGCCTACACTTTGGTTTGACCAACTAAAATGTTCAAGTGTAATTTTTATCCTAGCAACAAACAGGATTCGATTTTTTCATGCCTTAATGAACGTAATCATTTCTTCCTGCTGCAGGGTATATTTTGGCGAACGTTTCTTGGATCAACCTACTATGACTGTCGTTCAGGGACATGCCTGCGGGAATATAATTGAGTAATTTTCGTTGGTCTATCACTAAATAGTGTCGCCCGATGTGTTCGAAATGCTCCATCATAGAAGGGATCTCTGGTTGAGTAAGTCTGAATAAATTCATAAAATTTCCCCCGAAAAGTTTCCTACATAAATTCGTATGCTCAAGGGATTAGATGTTATGTTGCGTGAAGCAGTGAGATTTAAAGGAAATGCTTCGTGCGTTGGAACTATGAGTATGTATCCAGGATGTAGATGTTTCATCTAGAATCAGCAATTTTTATAGAATTGATAAAATGACTTACATGTGTTTTAATAACAAAGTGCCAAAGAGACTCTTTTTAAACTCAAATATTAGTGTTAGTGTAGTATTTAATTGTTATATTATTAGTGTTTCGGATCGTAATAAATTAGTTTTGAGCAGGACTACACGGAAATCATGGAAATTGCTTGAAGTATTTTTTGAAGTTTAGGAAGCCTTTGGAATAAATAAAGAGCCTTTGTGAATGGCTTGTTGTTGATAGAATATATTTTCTTTCAGGTTGCTTGATTCGGATTAGGCCACTTGCATACGTGGAAAGGTAAGGGCCCAATGCCAGTTTTGTTCGCTTAGGTTGCTCTACGCGGTGTGACAGATCGAATGAATTGCATAATGTGTAAATTTCATTCGAGTTGTCAAAGCGTGCAGAGCAACAAAAGTGAGAAACGCGAGCACTTCACTTTAAATTTCCTTCATAATTTCTTTATCTGAATTTGTTCGTTCCTCCTTTAAGCATAATTATTTCATGAACCTTTGAGTATATTATAAACCATTAATAAACCATTTTGTTATACGATTCGCGAAACGTATACGGATGTAGCTGTTATGATAAAGTTAAAGATACCGAAAATCCGTGCAAATCAAATTGATTGTTCCGACTAAAGTTTAGCAAAATTAATCTTTCAACTTGATTATTAATACTTCGAACGCCTGGAGCTCATATAAAATATAACCAACAACTTGAAGCAATAAATTATATCCTATGAAAATCTTTTGAGGAAAATGAGAATGGCACCCTTCCACCCGAACAAATATTCCAATTGACTCCCGCATCCTTGTTGGGAAGCAATAATCAGTTATGTCACGAAATGGAACACACTAATCGCTTATCAACTGTTACCACAGCCAATCGAATATCGTGCGTTTTATTCCCGGAAAAATGCAAATCAATGGCAAATAAATTTACATTTCAACCAACTACCCTATTAACTAATAGACCACCCTCTTTGCTGAATTTAGCAAGTCCTCGTCGATCAGATTGTAAGTCGTTGGTACAATGCTTTGCCACAACGAAAAGGCAAGTGGCACCGGATGAGAAAGTTCCCTTCATGTTGTCAAAACATGAAATGGCAAATAAAGGACACCGCGAGGTGAGCGAAAAATTTGTAATAGACCAACAGCCACCATCTGCGTTAGTCAGTAGTTAGTCATGTAGCCAAGGGTATCATTTCCATTTTGAGTGTCTTTATGGTACACCTCCACAGTCGCCTAATTAGAAATTAGCGTGCAAAGGTGATTACAGCTATTAATCACCCGAATTCGAGGTCCTTTTGCTATTCACACGTAGATTCGTTCGGTGGGTCAAACAAGCTGCGGTAAATGAATGTTTGAAGCTATTGCTTCCTGGTCGCATACGTTCTTGTAGGAGAAGGAAGAACATTATTTTTTTTTCTTTTTTGGCGAAAAATACTGAAGTATCTCCGTTAACTGTTTTGAGGATGACCTAGCTGGAAAGGACTTTGAGATATTTTGTGTTGAGATTGCGGTTTGTTGAGCTGTTTGGTAACGTTTATGGTATTGCGGATTTGCTAATAACTGCAAATTGAAGGAGGGTAAGCCGCCTTGAAATGGTGAACCGTAACTGTTGAAACCATTAAGCGGATTTAAAGAAGCACGCAACGGTTTAAGTGTGGTGTGAAGAACTCGGTGGGAATATTTAACTTTCATTGAATGGTTCAATTACAGAGCACTTGGTCTAAGGTCTATTTAAATTGGAAAAATTAGTGCGATGAATTTCAATGAATGGAAGTGTGAAGTGGACATCCTTGTAATTTAAATAGGTTTGGGAGATGCAAAGTTTAAGAATTAATGTTGACTGTAATCAACTAAATCGTCGCCATGGGAGGACTGGCACTGTTTCAGGGAAGTGTACGTCAAAATGCGTACAGAGATGAAGGCGAAAATTCTTTAGCATTCATCTGTTTCATCTCGCTATATTTGATGATTTAACGATTCTACAGCATTCAAGTCGTTAAAATACCATAGGAATGATTTTTGGAACAAAAAAGGACTATACATATAATATTTTAATTAAAAGCAACTTTTGAAGAAAGTATAATACTATCGTTAAAGGACACTAAAAGGTACTCATAAATTCTGGAAATGAGGATGTTGGTACTTTTGATAAATCATTATAAAGAAACGCTCTCTATTTTAGGCCCTTAGAAGTATGGTTTCCTTGTGAAGTGTACTCAATTATCTGCAAAAATTTAGCTAGCTTCAAGCTATGCTTTTTTATTTTATTTTATAAAGTGTCTACTTCAAGCAAATTCTCATTCTCTACTTCAAGCCAATGTTCAAGTTGAAAATAATTCAGAAACCAAGACAGATTGCAAAGCCAGACTTAACTTGTACAGTATCTATCAAGTCAGCTTCAAAAAAGGAGTAAATCACACTCGTGTGATGACAATACAGTCCGAACGCATTGGGCGCAAGGTCCGAATCGTCAAACAAAGTTCAAAACAAGCATTGTTCTAATCAAACAGTCCAGAGAATCCACGACGATTCTTGTAAAGAGCTCGCCCTGTTGCTTACCACACCTCCTGTTTGGAAATGACGTATGCAGGGCCCGCATCATCTTTCTCTGTTATGCCCGCTTAGAAGCTCAGTTAGGTAGAAATCAGTCTTATCATGCGTCCTATTGAGCCGCAGCCGCAGAGCATTGATAAGCCGTACATTCTATTTCCTTGAATCCTCATTAATACGACGTTCTCACTATTTGTTGAGCGTGTGCTGCTATATCTCTTCGTGAGCGATATCGCGCTCATTTCAATTTCCCTAACCCTTTATTTGCTTTAGCCTCCATTTGAGCACGCTCTAGAAAGGATAACGATGGGTATCGCACCTGTGATCACGAACATCGCCAAGTCAGATTTTGTTTCGTTTTCACTTTCAATCTGTAATGTTCCTTGTCCTTGAGCACTCACTTTCCCTCACTGTCCCTGACTTTCAATTTCGCGCGTTGTTATTGGTTCAAGTGAAGCTACCGTTGCTTACCCGCATGGATCATTTTGAAGAGAGCTTGTTTTGATTTTTAGTTTATTTTTTATCTTTCACTTCTTATCGGATGCATTCAAAGTCAAATTCAGATGTATCCGAAAATAATTCCCGATGCTTTTTCGGGAAGCGCGTCGTGTTGCATCTGTTGTGAAAGCGAACTTTTTTGCCACTGTTTATCTGGTTTCGTGGGGACTTCATCTGGGCTTCATTCAACCTTCTGAAACTAATCTCCTTTATACGACAGTGACTTTGGAGGGACTCGGTTTTCACTCTCGGTCACCCGTGTCTTGACTACGGGCCAGCCTATCGGTGGCATTTATTAATGGTACTTTTGGCGCTTGAATGTTTGCAGTGTGTACATGGTTTTCTTCCTGCACCCAAATGCAGCAGATATTTCATCCGGTTTCTGGTGTCTGGCTTTTTTTTTCCTGAGCCGTTTTGGGACTCCTTTTGCAACAGTTTTCAGTTATGGTTGTGACTTTTGTGACTGTTGTGTGAAATTGTTGTTGGGTGTCCTTTCAGAGGGATGTAGGTATACATGTATGTATGGTATGGAGAAATTGTCTATTATCTGAGTTTTTTCATCTTATATACTCTCGTAACACTTCAAACCGCAGTGGATGACCAAAAATTCAAACAGATGTGTACTGAGAACATCTTCATAAGTTATAAAAACTCAGAGCATAATTTAAATTGTGGTAAGGACTAAGAGGAGATTTTAATTTTGAATTTTTAAAGTCTATATTAAATAATTTTGTTTACGTACGTTTTCCTTTTTACCTATTGGGGAATCAATTTAGATTCGAAGTAAATTCATGATTTTTTGAACAAATCAACTGAGAAAGGAACTCCTACTTTACCATTCCAGCGAAATTCAAAGTGATTTAATAAAAGTTCTTCCTCCGGTTCTAAAAAACAATAGACAATAAATCAACAAGGGTAGGGATTCCTTGTCCCAAGACATTTCCAATTCAAAAGGAAAAGATTGCTGCTAGCTGATTTCACTTCTTATTAGCAAAATAAGAAAACCAATTGATGTTTCCTTAATAAGCTTCTCTAATTATTTCTGGTGTTTCCAAGCACAACCGCCCACGGTGAGCGCCACAGAAACACCGAAAATAACTTCTCTGTTTAATTGTTTGTGAAGTGTTTGAAGATTCCCATTCAATTTCAAACTTAAACACTTGAAATGCGTTGAAACATAAGCCCGAAAAGATTGAAAAATTTAGAATATGCTCAGAATATTTATGTAGAGTAAATACTGTGGTTTCAGGCGAGAGTATTTTCTGACAACAACCAATTTCGTACTGGATAACGTCTATATTTCCCTTAGGATAACCCACATAATCGGTTGGCGTTTATATTTTTAGGCTTTGTAATAACGTATTTTTAAACTTGCATGAAAGGATTCCCACGATTGAAGATCATAATTTAGAAACTTTGTAAAGTTTACGTAATGCTACCCCAAAAAGTTGGGACTACACGCGGAGATATATTGTTATACCTCCACGCACAGCACGAAACAATCCTCAACATTTGACACCAGCTTTCTACCTCAACAAGAAATATTAAATTTGTTATTTATATAACAAATTCGACTTTATAAGCAAGGACGTCGTTCTAACTCGTTACGTTGTAAAACAATGGTGGAAAAGTAAATTTGAGCGAAAGGATATATTTTGGTATTACGTTGTTGTATTCAAAAAAAGAAATTTCATGTCATTGCTGTGATTATTAATTATACTTTTTGTTATCGTTGCTCCTTTTTTCTTTCGTTTCAGAAGTCCTAGTGGTCGCTCGGCTACAGAAAAAGTTACGTGCTGTGCAAAACGCAAAGACGGTTTTTGCTAGCGCCCACTCTTGCTCATCAGGAAATTAACGAGAATGGCAAGTGGACGTAGTGCCCGCCTACCTCCTACTCCCACTCAGAGTGTTCGCAACTCGGAAATTGGCCCGGAATCCGGATACACTGGCGTGACCGCAGCAACCGCAGGTATTCCCGGCAATACTATTAACGCGCTCGGGCCGGAACTCGCCGTGGCTACGTCACAGGTCCTGGACAACCTGTCGGATAAAGAGCGACAAATGATTCTCGAAGTGCTGAATCGGGATGAGGGAGTGCGCCAGAGGGATGCCGCCCGTATCATGTAAGTAGATTTATTATTACACAGCATCTACCCGCCAAAAAACAGTTCATCCATTAAAATGTCCAATGCTAGAAGGGCTGTTTACATTTGTTTTGTGTCGCTTTTTTGTCACCGAATTTCACATTGTCTAAAGCATTTGTACGTTGCGAGTCGTTGTAAACGTTTGGCGTTGTTTGGGGAGTGCCGTGTTGGCGCAATTGTGATTCCTCCCGGGGAAAAACATGCAACCACAACAAATTGTATGTATATGCTAAATTTTCGCAAAATGGAAAATTGTCACATGGCTGGCAATAGAATAGAATGAAATAGTAAGCGAGTTTTTGAATACTTCTCCGAATGCAAATAGGAGAGTACCAGAACTAAAAGCAACAACTGGACACCGGGAGGACACGTTGCAAGTAAACTTGGAAATTAAACCAATTTTCATCAGAATTTTTATGACTTTCCCCATTACGTGCCATTCCGTTGTTCGTTTGTTTGGTTTCGGTTCGAGCTGACATGGCATATCCGGAGATTATTCGAGGCAGTTAAATGTTTGTTTAAGTGGAAATGAACTTAGGGACTTGTAACACTTATGTATATGATCGTCAGTCAGCATTTTTAAGGACGTTTTCATGTTGATATTGGAGTGCTTGTGTCGTCTCCATACTTTTTCTTCCAAATATGATCAATGTAAATTGTTATTGACAGACGTAACAAATTCCTTCGGCAAATGTTGATGCTTTTTTTCGGTTTTGCTTTGTTGGTTTGTCAATGTTTGTTACTTCGTCAGTTTGGTATGAATGTGTGCTAGTTGCTTCCCTTCGCTAAGGGTGGTTCAAAGTTTTAATGGAAATTTTATGTCGAGTTTCGACTGAAAATGTCTGGTGTGGATAGGTTTGGAGCTCACTTTATTCCGGGCTAATTTAATTTTATTCGTTGAAACAATTTTCTCGTTTTCGTTTTTTCAAATTGCGTTCAATGCAAGAATGAATTTTTAATAATAGCTCAGGTGGTAATTTCGCTTTGCCGGGCTATTTTATGAACGTAACCTACAACGTACGTTAGAAGATATCGCACGAAATACGTTGCAAGTTCTGGGTTGAACAACTGTAACGCAAATACTTGATTTTTATGCGGGGAAAATCAAATGAAACTTTCTCTTTTGGTTGGAGTTGCGATATTATTTGCAATCACTTTTCCACTGTTTTTCTGAAGCAAATAATGTCTTCGAACTGATTCGTGCTGTAATAAAAACATTGCCGTCCGTACAAAACTGCAAACCATGAATCAAATATTTTTGATTTATTAAATCATTTTTTTAAATGCTAATATTTGAATCTGATATTTTGGACTTATATTAACGATTAAAATATATTGATTATAGTCAAAATAATGTTAAAAATATGACTATAGTATTATGGTCATCACAGAACATTTTTATTCTTTTTTGTGAGTTTTTCGTGTCCAGGAAAGTCAACATTACAGCCTTTTAACATTTTAAAACCCTATTTTCATTGATTTCTTCACCACCAGCTTCATTGGAACATTTCTTTAATTCTGTAAGGCTCTTTGTTCCAGGATTTTTGAGCTTCAAATGGGAACGAGAGATGCGGTACGGAGGAAGTACTACATAATAACGTCCTCATTTAGTATAAGGTAATGAACTAGACCCTGAACTGGCGAAATATGTGTCTTAAGTATTCAACTCCACTCGATGACACATTTCTAGTCATCGTGGTGAAGATTGCCAGAGTTTTATCGTAATCAATTTCAATCTTCCGTCCATGACAATCAATGTTATCAATTTGAATATTCCATCGAAGATAGTGTCTGACTTCCAGACAAATGTCAATTTTGTTTGATCATATATGTAAGCTCTTTAACGTTTGCTAACCAATTGCGATGTATTCTCCTCCTTTGTTCTTCCCATTTCTCGTAGTTGTTAAAATTTTTTCTCAGATTGCAGCTCAAGTACTTTTCCAAAGACTTTTATCATATCACAAAACATTATGCTATTACGAGGACTATGAGCTCGAGGAACCTTCATAAAATCTGTCTGAAAACAATGTGGTTGAGTGGACATTATCAAATCGTACACCGAAATGATCTTGACCTAACCTGTTTCGAAAAAGTTTATTCGCGATGAATAAATTTTCCTCATTAAGTTAACACTTTTTTCGCCTAGAAGACTATAATAAATGATTGGTTGAAATGTGGATTTCTTCTAGCACCTCCATTTTAAACACCTCTCTCTACGTTTTGTACAAATATTCACTTTTTCCGAGACAATCCTCAAACGATTGTTCCAAAAGTGTCCAAAAACTTTTAAAAGTTCTCTTCAGACATTGTCTTCAAATTTAACTATTTATCTTCAAATCCAGTCTCGCAAAAATGTTATCGTCCTTTCTATTCAGCCTGAGTTCAACTCTCTTTGGAATCATTGTTAACGCTCCTGTACTTCATTCAGACAGATATCTTGCTGCGACTTCTTATTGTGGACTTCTTATTCTTCTATTCATATTCATTCAATTGTAGGTATATGCAAAAAAGTCATTTAACGAGGAATCACGGTATCACGTGAAAATATCCTGAGGAAAATCTACGGATTTCGTAGGAAGTTTTTATTATGTTTATCTTTTAGTATGACTTCTAGATGTGTAACTTGTTCATACAAGTTCCTCTGAATTTGTGGAACTTCATTCAGCTCCATTCTTCATTCATTCCTGCACATGCTTTCTGACGACTGTCTAAGTTGCAATTTTGTTATTCCATCTCTGAGTGCATTCTCTTTACTCATTAGTTTAAATTGGGATGTTAATCCTTTGCACTCGTATGTTATACTGGATGTGACAATACTGATTTACTCGACAACTCGTATGTCACACTGGTGGCACACAGGCGGAAGTGGCAATACTAATTTATGTCGGTAGACAATAACACTAACTAACTGTAAAATACATTGCGGCTTTCGAGATCTTACACAGTATTATTTTGTAAAGTTTTGTTAATCGAGTGTAAGTCGTACACGGTATTTGTTCTCTTTGTATAATTCAGTACACACGTATTTCCCCCTTCAAAATGGATTTTGATGGATTCGTGGCAATCGGTCAGGATAATGACAGTGAATTTGAATTCACTTATATAGATGTGCGAGATAATAAATAATAAATGAAATAAAATACTATGAATTCTACCACTATAAATTACTTTAATACATTTAATTCAACATAATAATAAGTTGACACGCACCAAATTTGAAAGCAAATCGGTCGCAAAGGATTAAAATAAATATAACAAATATTAATCAAACCCCACGTAGGAGGCTGAACGATATATAAGTACAATATAAGAGAGGGTCTCGGTAAATTGATAAATATATACAATATTCCTGCTATGCTCCTTCAAACAGAGGTTTAAGCATTTGAAATGCAGTAGAGAATAATATATTCGTCTGTCACCCACTGGCAAGCGAAATTGGAAAAATTAAATTGTTTTCTTCTTCTTCTCATTTCCGACATTACACACTTTAAAAGGATCACAACGTTATTCGTTGTATTCAATTCATTACATTGTCTTTAAATAATCTTCCCAAACAACGTTCCATCTTTCTCGCATCAGAACATCCTGTAGTATATGGGAAGGCTTAAAATAATGGGCCCGTTAACATTATTCTTCATGTGTTATTCCATACGCATACAGGTATTTATCCACATCAAGCTTATCAAATATCTCTCCGTTGACACCACAATAGCACCTTCAATCACTTAATCCTCAATGACAACGCAAATTTGCAATTTGTGGAAATCGTACCGTGCCTATCAAACAAATACAGCTATTGAGAAAATTTCTGTGCCATTTTCCAAGAGATTTTCTCCTTAACAACAACAAAAACAGCAATAGCATCAGCAAAATACATCACAAGAACTCAGCAACAACGCCTACGAACATTTATAAGAACATTCCCAAAATATGTATCTGAAATACATAACTATGTGCATATACATACATGCCGAAATAGTGCTCATCCTTTACAAAGTTTCGGCTCAAGTTGACAAAGCCCATGCTCAGTTGAATGCCACACGCCACGATAACGTTGCCGCCACATATGCAAATTACTCCAACTTATATACACGTACGAGTATTCTCCACTTGTATGCCAAATCGGATGAATATTCATTGCGGCGAGCGCAGTGCGAGCAAAAAAGGACTTGCAAAGAAAACATATGGAGCATATTACAGGTGTGCTTTTTCTTGTACATACATGGTAGGTGAAAAAATCTGGGTCGAGAATATGTGAGCGCGGAATGTTGTGAGATGTGTGGTACGGGCAAATGCTCCATGTCGGATTGGGATTGAGTGTGAGCCTAGAAGGATATTCGCTAGAGTACCTGGCATTGTTATTTTTATCGTTTGTATTTATTGTTTTGTTTCTGATGTCGTTTCTGGCAATCTTATTGTGAGGGTAACATGGATATAAAGTAGGGGAGAAGCAAAGATGATTGGGAAATAACATCACAATAAAAATCGCCAGTTTATGCTTCGCTCAAGACAAACTCAGAAGAATAAATTGAAAAAGGGATTTGGTTATTCTGAGGCAACATAATTCCGTTTGTTCCTGACCTTTAAATGTTGGATGAATTTAATTAGGCTACACGATATTTATACTTGCTTTGAAGACATTGTTATGACTGCAGCCTTGCTAGGGAAATTTGAAATGTGAAATGGCATTTCCGAAATAAGGAATTTTGGGTACGACATCGCTTCGATTTGTCATCGGATTGACAATAAGTAAAGGGAATATAATTATCTGGATATTTTGGGTATTCAAGAGACGTTTTTATGGAGCAATGAAATACTTGCAAATGAGGTAATGGAACCGAACGTTTCCTTGGGTAAATTGTTGCATTTGCAGACTTGAATGCAATTGGGGATTTTATATTAGGAATAATAATTCAGGGATTTTAATTAACACACAAATATTTAAACTTCAAATACTGGTTTAAATGTAATCGCTTAAACTATTTTTGTTATTTATTTTTAGTAACTTTATTTATATACAGTGGCTCAATAAAGAAGTCGGACACATACCCATTTACACTTGAAAAGGGAATAAACGTCAGAAGAATGTATTTTATAAAAAAAAAATTATTTTTTTAGCTTTATATTATCAACTTACGAAAAATAAGAACATTGAAAACATAACTCGATTTTGTGATTATTAAAAAAATAAAAAGTTGAAATGCAACCAAAATTCATGCCAAAAAAGAACTCGAACAGTTAATGCTTTGTGAGATTTTTGAATTTTATTATTATTTTTAATATTTAGTTGGCAATCCTTTATTTTTCACTATGGTTTCCAATCTTATAGGCATGGATTCGACAAGTTTTTTGCAAAAGGAAAGGTCGATTTTGGCCCATTCTGCCTGAAGAGCTACTTTCAAGTCCTCTTTGTTGTTAATTGAATAGCTTTTTAATTGGTGTTCTAAATGAGCCCATAAATGCTCGATAACATTAATGTCAGGAGATTGTGGAGGTGTTTCCAGTCATGGGGACAATTGTACAGCAGCCATAAACGCACATTGAGTGCTTTGTGCTTTGGGTCGTTATCCTGGTAATATTGGAAGTTATCTTTTATTCCGAATTTTTCAGCACTTTCCACTAAATTTTCTTTCAGAATGGTCAAGTACTTTGTTTGGTCTATAATTCCATCGATTACAGAAAGTTTCATGGACCAGCAGCGGACATGCAGCCCCACACCATTATCGAGCCACCTCCATATTTCACAGTGGATCGTAGATTGCACTCTTTGAGCTCTTGATTAGCTTTTCGCCAAACATAGCATTGACCATTTGAGCGAAATACATTAAATTTACTTTCGTCCGCGAATATCACAGTTTCCCGAAATGATAGGTCTTTATTTTTATATGTTTTGGCAAACTTGAGTCTCTTTTTCCTATTGCACTTACTAACGAATGGTTTTTTACGGGCTACTCTTCCATGAAGATTTCTTCGTCTCAAAATTAACCTTATCGTTTCAGGATGTACACTTTTATTAAGATATTTCGATACTTGTTGAGCTAATTTTGGAGCACTTCATTTCGAATTTTTATGAATTTGTTGTACAATCCATCGCTCATCTGACTTCGAAAAAACTCTAGGTCTAACACTTTTTTGTTTATTTTCCACTGATCTGCATGATTTAAATCGTTTAATTATATCGTGAACAGTGGAGTGTGATCTATTTACGATTTCCCCTATAGTACGGACCGGTAATACTTCTTTATAATGTTTCAAAATGAGTTCTCTTACTTCTAAAGAAGTTTAACCACGTTGCCTTCCCATTTTACACAATTTCACCCACATATAAAATTTACGGTTTCAATTTGTTTCACTCAGATGCTAAGAGCTGTCAACTACACAAAATCCGGGGAATCCCCCTTGTAAATTCAAAAAAGGAGAGTGCTGTCCGAGTTCTTTTTTGACGTGAATTTTGGCTGCATTTCAACATTTTTATTTTTTTAATAATCACAAAATTGAGTTATGTTTTCAATGTTTTTATTTTTCGTAAGTTAATAACATAGAGCTGAAAAAATAAATTTTGTTTATTTTTCTAAAATACATTCTTCTGTCGTTTATTCCCTTTTCAATTGTAAATGGGTGTGTGTCCGACTTCTTTATTGAGCCACTGTATATCATTGTATCTTATACACTTAGAGTTAAATCTTTGTACACATCTAATACTTAACTTCCCTAAGTTTCAAATGATTTGTGAAATATTTTGGAATACTAGTAAAACTTATACTTTAGTGTTTGATTATTCATAAATCTGAAAAAAATAACGAAATATTGACAGAGAAAGAAGGAACCACCTGAAAAACAGTCAAAAGTTAGTATCCAAACAGAAATAAACAGTTTTTGTTTCACCTACGCATGCAAAAAAGAACATCAGTACTTCGTGGGATCTTCTAGGCAAGGAGTTGACTAGGTTTTGAGTAAAATCAGAAGACACATTTCCCTATACTTCCGACAGTGCAACCCATAGATCTTGATTAGATGTGATGATAAGTTTCCGGATATGATTCCGAAACGTAGATAGAACATAGATTTTCTCCGGGATTAAGGTCTGGAGATTAACGAGGGGAGTGTAGCTGCTTTGATGTTTAATAAAATAGCCATTTCTTTACAATCTCCTCTGTATGCTTTGAATAATTTTCCTATAGGACCCAAGGAGCTTTGGGTCTACAATACACTTTAAATTATTTTCAGAATCGGAAGATAATCCTTGCTATTTATCGTCAACTTAATTAAGTGGTTTCTAATGATTTCCTGCCCCAGCAATCAACATGCATCCCCATACTTTCAGTGTACCTCTATTTTTCACAGTAGAATTGTGGTTTTAGGGATGGAGACGCTGTTTGACGATCTCCAGACCATAGCTTTGTTTTTTTATCCAAATATTTCAGATTTTCGTTGGTCGATGCAATATAACCTTTGTATATATAACAATATAACCCTGTATATAACCTTTGACTGCATTTTTCAGATGATTTTATCTTTCCTTGTGACAAGTTCATGAATTGCTTTTTCAAATTAAATTATAATGAAAAGTAAGAATAACTTTGTTCCAAAATATTTCACTTATAATTTGTTACTAAGGTACCTTTCATCTCTGTAGTGGAAAGTATTAAGTGCATACAAATTTTTGACTCTCACTGTAAATTCAATAACGCCCCTTGGTTGCAGCGCCCAATAAAGATCAACTATTAGACATTGAGGTTTGTAGCGATTAATGGTATCGTTGTAAAACATCCTGATACTCAAAATCAACCCAATTGCTTATGCAATCAGATTGCCTAACCTAAACAACATTGTGCAAACCAAATGATATGTTCCCTTCGAATTTACTACAAGCTATCTGTTGATTGTCCTATATGTGAAATTCGCAATCCTGCGTAATCCCTACATATTTTCAAAATAAGAAGTGCTCGTTGAGTAGTGAATTATTACTAAATTGATTTGTTTGCATGTATTCCCAGTACGATTTCATTGCGGGAGATTAACCGTTGGCTCCTTCTCAAACATGTAAATTAATCCTGGTTAAGTTAACTCATCATAGTATACTCTACTTAATCGATAGATGAATTTAAAATTTTTATTGATGTATTGAAAGTTTAAGAAAACCTAAATGGTTGAGCTAAAATTCAATTCAGCAATTCAGCAAGAAGATATCGATAAAACTCCTGAATTAATGGAAGAAAATCAAAATAAGTAGAATTTGATTTGTTTTTCTGAGCTTTCCTCAGTTTATCGTTCAGCAAGAATAATATATGCATCTACCATAATTTGCTGCTAGAAGCTTGCAGGACATTCAGTCGTGTGTCACAACTGGTAGTGCGAGCTGATTCCGTACTTTGACTTTCAGGTATAAAGGCAGGTATTTGACAGAATCCTGTTCCAATTTCTGAATCCAAACCTATTTACAGATTTTTATTAAATTATTACAAAATTTCCTCAGCATATTTATTTGTCTACTTTTATTATCATGTTGTCCACTATTATGCATTCTTTCCTGTTAACTAGATATTTCCTCAATCCTGCGCCTTGCTGAAATACGTGTTGATATTTAGTTCAATAATTACGGTTTAAAGTGCATCGGGTCTCTTTGTGATAAGTATCATATCGTCTGTGAATCTGAGGTAGTTTAGGTAGTATTTTATTGAGAAAAAGCATGAAGCTCATTGACCTGCTGTTCTTGATATTTCCTTTTCATTCCTTTTGCATATAAACATTATTTTTGTATTTTTCCATTGCCCGGTTATGAGACTGATTATAAGCCAGTTGTTTTACATATACCAAGATTTTACATTTTCCCTAAGGATATACTCATAGGGTCATAATTAACTGGTCACCCAGTTGTAACATAACTTTTTTGTGCTACTCATTGTTTTACTGATTGATTTTCTTGACGATCGTCGCTCAATAAACGCTGCCTACTATTGTTGCCTTCTAGACCGGGTTTGAGCCGGATATTGGTCAAAAAGACACCGTCAGCCTATCCGAGACGTCTTTATTCTGTATGACAATGCAGTACCCTACCCTGCAGTCCTAAAAAAACCCTAAATTGGCCGAAAGGCAATGAACTGCGCTCGAGCACCCTCCTTAAAGCCCGACCTTTTACCATGTGATTTCCATAGGTTTGGAACTCTCAGGGGGGCTCTTGGAGAAGAGACCTGTCCGAACACATTCTTCGGAAACGGCATGAAAAACCTGCCTGTTCGCTAGGATGCATTGTTAAGGAGGAAACTATGATTTTCTACATAGTAAACTGTAAAGTGTATTTTCTTCTTAAATGTAAAACAATTTTTGTTTTGGAAAATGCGCGTTTATATTCGAATACTTCTCGTAGCATTTAAAAAGAAGACGAGAGTGACAAAATTTATGTAACGCCGTGATCATAAGTTTTATAAAGGTGTCTTTCAAATAAAGTCATTTTTGTAACCACGGAAATTATTTTCACGGGAATTTCACTTTTAATTCATAAAACTAAAATAAATAAAACTTAACAAAATTCATAAATTCAATTCCCAATATGGAAATTGGGAAATGTATCCTCACTTTATTGTGATTTGCAAATTTAATAGTGTAATTCGGAAATAGAAATTAATTTAATTTGAAAAATTGATCGATTTCTATACTGCCAGTTGCAAACATAGCATTTTGCTTATTGACTTTTCGTGAAAGGACTTGAAAATTTTAAGTACAATTTTTCCTAGAAATCGTTATACACAAAAAAAATGAATACAAACACATATATCATATACGTAGGCTGCTATATATATTTCTGGCCTAGGCAACACTAAGTGTTGCCAGGTGCAATCTGACATTTCCATTAGAAAGTTTGACATTTTTTAGCATAAACGTACTCAGAACGTTTCAACGTACGACTATCATTTGTGTTGTTTACAGTGACTTGAAAAAATCAATTTGGCAAAAAAATGGAATTTACTCGTGAACATTTTCGTGCGATCATTTTTCATTCACGACAAGAGTGCATCGATGAACTTAAATCTTTGTATGGCTATGAAGCACCATCCTATAGCACTGTGAAAAACTGGTACAACGAATTCAATCGTGGCCGACGCTCGCTCAAAGACGAATTTCGTGAAGTACGTCCAAAAATAGCTGTTGTGCCAGAAAACATCGATGCCGTGCGTGAAATGATAATGCAAGATCGTCATGTGACATACCGTGAGATAGAGGCATCCTTAGGCATTTATCTCACCAGTATACATTTGATATTGCATGAACACCTGGCCGTAAAAAAGGTTTGTTCTCGTTGGAACTCGCACAATTTGACAATCGCTCAAAAAATGGCTCGTGTGGATTGGTGTAAGGAAATGCTGAAAAAATACAATCGCGGTGCTTCAAAAGACGTTTATAAGATCGTCGCAGGTGACGAATCATGGATATATGCGTATGAGCCCGAAACAAAGCAGCAATCAACCGTGTGGGTCTTCCAAAACGAGGCCAATCCAACAAAAGTTGCTCGCGCACGAAGCACTGCAAAGCAAATGATCGCTTGATTCTTCGGCCGAATGGGTCATGTGGCCATTGTTCCGTTTGAGGAACGTAGGACGGTCAATTCTGAGTGGTACATGACCATTTGTTTGCCTGAAGTCTTCGGAGAAATTCGCAAAACGAACAAGAGAAGACGAATCATCCTCCATCATGACAATGCGAGCTCTCACACATCTCATCAAACACGTGATTATTTGAGCACTCAAAACATCGAATTGATGGGTCATCCGCCGTATAGCCCCGATTTGGCCGGGAACGACTTCTTTTTATTCCCACACATCAAGAAAAAAATGCGTGGTCAACGATTTTCGTCGCCAAAAGATGCTGTTGAAGCGTTCAAAACCCATGTTTTGGAGGTGTCTCAATCGGAGTGGAAAAAGTGCTTCGAAAATTGGTTTGAGCGCATGCAAAAGTGTATAGATCTTCATGGAGAATACTTTGAAAAAAAATAAAACCATTTTAGATGATAAATATTCGCATTTTCATTATTAGACCAGAAATATATATAGCAGCCCTCGTACAAATTGAATTTACATTTAATCGTAATTACTCTATAACTGATTCCTATCTCAGATCGTAGTATAGCTTAACAGTCATTATGTAACATTGAACGCATATTTAACTCAAGTTCAAAAGATGTTTCGAAGATAAAAATACCTGGAAAAGCTTTGGCATTGTCCTCCTATCCTCCACATTCACACGTGTCATTTCTTCGCATCATTTTATGCGGCCAAGCATGCTTAACGTTCCTGACATAGAAAACACGAAACGAACAAAAAAGAAAATGAAATTTAAAAGCCTGATTCCAAATTGTTTCACGCTAAACTCAAAAACAATCAAATTTCGTGCTCATATTATTTTTAAACCAGCACACCAGTACCTTTGTCATAGCCGTCATCATCATTACACCTCTGGTTTCCTTTTCGCCCGAACCTCGCTTTTTGGTATGCACATTTGCTGAAGCACCGCATGGATGGGTAGATGTCTTCCACATGTCATTTTTATCCTTCACATCACCTGTGAAAAAGTGGATGGGTCTATGTGTGTGACAGACGTATTCATGGCTAGCGCAGTATATACCGCGAAAAGCATAACTCATATACTCCTAACCCTGAACAAATTGAAAGGAACGCTTTGTTTCACCTGAGCGCTCACACGTTTCATTTCGCATACAAATACACACAGTAACACACTTTTTGGATATCATTCTAACTTTCGAAAAAGTCAGGGCTGAATCATGTGGGTTTGGTCTTCCTTTCTTCTTAGAGTATGCTCTTGTTGGATATGCCTTGTAAAACGATTTTTGTATTTTATCTTTGAGGAAAACATTCACGTAAAAAGATAACACAATGGAATAGTAAGGACTTTAAGGTGAAGTGTTCTCAAAGCAAATCGCTACTCATACGATGATTTTAATGATGTATGAAAGGTTTCACCTTAATGGGACTTTGATGTTGATAAAATAACCTTTGCCACAACTCTAACCCAGATTTAATTAGATGCATATGCCGAGCACACGATATTGTGCAAAGTTGTTTCCGTGAGCTGAGGGAAAGTCCTTGATATGTTGTGAGCTAAAGGTCCAGCTATGTTACACTTAAGTAAATGAAACGTGAATTCTAATCAATTTAATTGGAATATAATACATTGCCATCAAGAGGAAGAGACGAAGCTTCTTATATATGATAGCATGTTTCTCATTTCACCGTTCATTAACCATGATATATCTAACGTTTTTTATAATTGTCCAGGCAAAAGATATTTAAATAGATATTAATAAACATTTGCTCTGTCCTTGCTTTAAAATTTTATAAACTCATTAATACAGTCTATTTTTGGCAATGTTCATTAGGCTCATTTATGTCATGGTTTATCCTTGAGTAATGTTATCCGACAGAAAATATCACATAACTGCAAGCAATTATTAGTATCCAAGGAATTACTCTTTAATTGATAGAGAAGTCAAAGCATTTAGCTCCTGAGGGCAGTTCTTGCTACCATGCACAACTAGTGCTACTTTTACTTAGGTTCCTGATGCCAAGTTCTGAACCGCTGTGGCCGTAATTCCTAGAGCGAATGACAAACGCGGATCTGATCAAACCATCTACTCATGTTTGTGTGGCCGCTATAGGAATGGCCAGGCAGACATTAAGGTTTTAATTTGGATGGGACAATACTTCCAGCGGTTATTTCTATTATTATTAACTCCCAAGGACCAGCCTTGGCACGATAGGGAATCTTGCAGATCATGTCTATCATCTACTCAGGTTCCTATATATACATCTATTAGAGCTCGGCCTGTAAAAACACCTGAACCAAAAGCATTTGATGTGTAGACTAATAAGATGTTGCAGATGATTGATCAAGTCCAGTCACCAGGTCATTATTCCATGGTGGTTAATTCGTGAATTCAAGCATGTTCATGTATATTCGAGGATTCAGTCATTACTGCAGACTCGGTCTCAAAGTTCGACAACGTCAATGCAATATATCGTCGAGGTAAGAAAACTCCTCCTACTTTATCTATTTCATTGGAATTAATTGGAAAAAAAAACTTCACCAAAACTTATTAAGTGTAGCCGAGCTGAGAGGAGACAGCACTTTTCACTAGGACCGAGCTCACCAAATTAATATCTTCGGGCGAAAGTGAAGAGAAAAACTGACGTGAGATTCGAGATTCTGAATAATGACTAGTTGAAGGCACTCGTTAATCCTGTTGCCATTCAACGTAGTAGATGGTTGAAGGTTGAGGACAAGTTGAGAAAAGTTGCGGGCGTACTTCTAGATACCGTTACTATCAGAAACAGCAAAAGTATGGGTTCAAGCTCACTCAAGCTGGATCAAAGTAAAAGTCTGATACGACCCAAAGGGGCAGTTTTCGACAGAAGGAAGAGATGAAAGTTGACCTCCACTAGGTACACATTTGAAGATCACAGTTTGCGATGCGCGGAAATAGTTATCCCCACCCGAACACCTCAAAGCAGTGGAACCAGGTTCGACACCCAAAAGGATTAATAGTCTATACCACAACAATGATCTAATTTTAAAGTCTACTGTCATGAGGAAAGGCCTCCTAGTTGTCCTCCCTCCTTAACTATGATACAAAGAATACCAGCAAATATTCTTTCGGATCGGGATGCCCAAGTAAGAGTTTGCTGCCAAACAATATTCTAAATACCGTTAGCTCTCTTATATATTGTGTGATCGAAAGTGATTATTGTAAGTCTATTGTAAATATCCTCTTTAAAGAATAGGGCATGAATTTGGCTCTGAAGCAATTGAAATATCAGAGTCTGTCAGCGAACACTTCCTGACGGGAACAGCTTCAAAATGAGGTTGCCCTTGTAAAAGGTAAAATGTTCGCAATTGTGGACTTACCCAGGCTCCTAGAACAGCCAACTGCCACAAACGGTGTGGCAGTTCTAGAATCCTGGGATATCGACTCCGGGTTGGATATCATTTTTATGCGGCATGCTTTATCTTGTGTATTTTCTAAGGGTCTGAATTCTCAATGTCTGGATCAATATTGGGGATTGAATGGGAAACTTCTAGTCTGAATTGCAGTGGTAAGAAGCTCCTAAAAATGGTTACCCAACTTCTCCAGAAATGACTTCAGAATCTTTTGTACTAATGGATTGACATTGGAGATCACGGAAGGACTGCTAACCTAGTGATAATGAGTGATTAGTACTTGCCATAATTAACGAATTCAAAGCTTTGTACTACATGTTGGCAAGCAAGGTTGTTAATTTTTAACGTCTAGTGACACAACCCGTACCCACAGTATGGAATCTTGGGAGAATGGATGCCGAAAGATTCGCCGATCTGCTTTTGATGGATGCACCTATGCCGAGGAGTTCATTGGAAAGTACAGTGCCTGTAGTTCCTACAATTTAGTCAATTGTTAGAAGCATACTTAACTGTTACCGAATATAAGCAAAAACAAGTATAGTTGCCTATGAAGAATGTTGTGAATGACGTGTTCTGCCTATCAAGCATCTCAACGCCTGATACTTTTCCGGCTAACCTCCATATTGTCCACTATGTCTGCAAATGCTTCATACTAAATCCTGTTAGCATATTTGAGGTATTGTCCCGAAAAATTCACAGAATCAATCACTCATATTTGTTGAACTTCCCAACATTCTCCTTTTGAAAATGTCTTTTCATTTTCAAAGAGAGTTCACACAGTTTTTGTTCTGTATTAGAATTATGTTGGAGATGAGTACCGATTTGAAATCGGATCAAAGATTACCCAGAACTGGGACGAGAAGATTAAATGGAGAGTTTTTGGTATTTCAGTTTCCTTTGTAGCTCTTTAAATCAATTGATTTACTAGGTCTATTTCGGTTGATAAACACACACGAAGATGAGATCGAAGATGTTTCACATTTACACAAATGTTGTACCTTATCTGTTAATGAATAACCAAAGCGCAAATAATGCCTAGGTTTGTCAGATACTGTTTAATCGTTCGTAAGAATCTACTTCAAAGATTCGTATGAATGATGAATCATGAGTTTATGATTAAATCATCAGAACGAAGATCCAATTTCCAATTGTTTATTTGGGTGTTACCTTCATAAAAATTTCAAAAAACAGCCGAATTACTTTGGTTTTAGGTTTTTTTAGATTTTGAGGAAAATTTCAACCTTAAAAATGGAAAGTAATAAGAAAATCCAATGCAAACTAGAGCTCGTCGAACTCGATCCAACTTGATATTAATAGCGACAGTTTTCTTTAAAGCATAGGATATGGGTCACTGGTACTGAGTGTTCAGTGATGTTCATAATACAATGCATTGTAGTTCTGAACAATTGCAAGGACGCTATTCGCTACTGAATGCCGAAAACCGAAGGAACTGGGATTGGTTGTTCGTATAGGATTTCAACATTGTCTCAACATATCACTCAAAATTTTTGAGTTTTCTGGTAGATTTTTTTGGAACAGACTTTTTATGAGATACACGCTGTCCAATTAGATAGTCTGTGATCCATGTATTCAAGTTTCGCTACGAATCGCTTAATGAGAGAAAATAATAATAAACAAATAAAATAAACAAAAATTGGGATGATACCGTGGGTAGGAGGTTGTTTGCATACTGGAGTTAAGGAATATGTTGAAATTATAATCGAAAAATATCTTTGTAAGTTGTTGAAATTGATCTGAACTTACTGGATTGTGAATATAAGAGCAGAATATTGATTCTCGTTCGTTCTCAAGGAAATGAGCGGGTTAACGTCAACTCGAATTGACATCTAAATAATTTCGTATAGATAATATAAGTGTGTTACTCCACTTCCGCATATTTAACCAACTCGAACGTTTCCTTTTTCTGAATATCTGAAATGGATCTAGTGGTAAAATATTATCCTGTGATTAAGAGATGGAAACTGTGTTTAACAAAAATCTTGAGTCCATATACAATATACCAACAAGCCAATCTTATATACCATATGTGAACCAAGGTGAATGTTTCCCGCCTGACTTATCAATAGGACCAACAATGCTAATTCAAGCTACTTCCTACAGTGTTATGGCCCACTGCTTGTAAATTAGCGAATTGATTTCTTTGTTAGTACAAATTTGAGTGTCGACTTGACTAAATGCCTGCATTGTTAACAAGCAATCGAAAATAAAATCTGCTTATTGTCATCGAATACTTTTAGAACTACATTTATTTTATTTACTTTATTTACTACAAAGCCTGGAATGATTTATAGCCTAAAAGAAACTGGAGTTCAAACTGCAGAGTCCATAATAAACAACGTTGGAGCAGAAGCTGAACGTAAAAAGGCCATTGAAAAACAAAATTTAAATTTAATAAAATATTAGAAAAAATCAGTAATCTCCAGAGTTTGAGAAGAATCTCAGGAGCATTTCAAACGAACGACATTCAAAGCACCCATTTGAGGTCATAGCTCCTGAAATGATAGAAAAGCATGCAGAAGATGGTACTAGAGGATCACAAAGTGAGGGGGATAAGTGAGGATGTTACACGGGCAAAAACTGCAGACATGCATTTAATAGATATAGAGAAGAGCTGTGATAAGTATGTACGCCTTTCTTAATTGTCGAGCAAGCACAATAAAAAGGATGAATATTTTAATGTATTTAACTTGAATTTTCTGCCACACTCCTTGAAACAATCGGTCCAAACCATAGGAGATAAATGAACATGCCCATAATACGGGAGAAATTATTTTATCGGCTAATAGATACTATGACCCCTGATTTTTGGAAAGTTAAAGGATACTAGTTGTTTTCCGCAATGCCATTTCTATTATTCTATTCTATTACATGTAATGTGTGCCTGTTAGATTTAATAAATTGCGTTGTATATTTTATGGTTTATATTCTGAAATGTGTGCTGCACTTTTATTTAAAAAGCTCTCATTTATTCTTATGTTTTTTAAGTCCTTTTTTGAATGTGCTGAGAACTGTTGTCAATCATGACTCTTGTATTTCATTTCGGCAATCGTTCTTAATGAAATCATTTTGGATTTCATCTCGAAATATATTCCGCCACAATTTGTGATTTATCCACACCTCCAAAGGCTAAACTCATATCTAACTGTCATTTATCATGTCTGTTATTTACCACACTTTACCATTACAATTCATAATAATAGAAGTTTGTTTGCCCCACGCGTGTACACGTTCAGCACACAACGATCCTTTTTCCTCCAAAGTCGTAAAAATGCGAATTAAAGTTCAGCAAAATCAGAAAATGAAATCACTAGGCAATAAGTCATTTAGAGTAAATATGTACCCAAACGACAGCGGGGACACCACCCTATTATCACCGTCAACTTCGCTAGCGTACAGTACAATATGTTACCAATGCTCCGTATAGCTTTAATTGAAAAGCCCAACACGTTGATTATATACAGAATGTGTGCAGAACAACACGAGTCGCGAGCTCGAGTTATTGTACAGGTAACACCTGTAAACACCTGATGTGGTCTATGAAATTCCCTTGTCCGTCACCACACTCGCACCTGCCGAAGATCAAGGAAGGTGTAGGCGTGTGTAAGAATGATATTACCTACTTAGTCCCCAATGTCCCAGAAACTTGGCTGATTTATGGCAACACTATCAACGGCTCTTGCAATATTTACTCATACTCGCATATGTGAGTGAGGCGATGCCATGTGATACGGCAGATTGTTTTCAGGTGAGTTATCAACAATTCAACTACAAGCTTCGCGTTCTCCCGCTGCTACAAGAATGTAGAGAGTGTCAAAATTACCTGAAAGAGCGAGAACGGTTGAAAGGATGTGGGACTGATGTACAAATAATTACTGTCTGAATCATTTCGATGGATTCAAAATTAACTTTGGTGTATGAGAAAATTCCAACGAATTGAAGCTTTGGAAGCGAGGACTGGATCATGTTTCTTCAGTTGGTATTGTTTTTCCATACCGGTCAAGTATAATAACACAAATGCGAAGTAACTTTTATGTGAATATGATATGTGTAAACTAGGTGAAGAAAGTTATTGGACATGAGTTTACATCGACTTTTTCAAGAAATTTACCAAATGGGGTTTTGCTATTTTAGTGTAATGTCAGATGCAATATTATAACAGACCAATGCTCAAAGACGAAAATACATATTTTAAATTGAAAAAATTTAAATTTCTCCAGTACACGTATCAGTAACATACGTAGACATTTCTTATTCGAAATAGTGCTACAATCAATGCAATACCAAGATTCAGAAACATATAAAAAGTTTGAGTAATGCAATCTTTCCAATATTCAGCAACATAGAAAAAGTTTATCTCTCCAGCAATCAATACACTCGATTCTATTACTCTGGGAATGTGACTTGCTTTCAAAACTCGTAAAGAAATTACATAGATTCATTATTATAATTTTTTTTAAATTAACTTTTTTTAACGTTTAACAGCTTGCAGCTTAGAATTATTCATCCCGAATAAGTGTCCTAAAGCTGCATCTGTTTCTTGAATCGCGTCATTCGTTTTAAATGAACCACTATCAGTTTTGCTCTTCGACTGGAATTTCTCTGAATGCGATTGGAGACATCATTCAACAAACAATGCGATAGCTCCTTCCATTCATTTTGTAGCTTAGGGAATAGGCCTTTCTTGTGCCTTGGATGGTGTAGCATTTGTGTCCATCGAAAGTATTGCAATTGGCCGTGTTGTCATATCGTTCCATCAGGTTATTGCTTACCAACTCTAAGTGATCCCTTACGGCATCATGTATTGAGTTCAAAAATTGGCTTTTCTCTACTAAATCCACTGGATTGGCATCGCTATAAATACCAAATCTCAATTCTGCCAGATGTTGCAAATCTGTACTAGAGAGGACTTTTGCTGGACTCGCCGGAATCGTGTCATGTACTCCATTAGAAACATCGGTACTCGTTCGTCCCAATGCCGCTGATTTTCATCCACAGTTTTTTTCAATGTTTTTCCAGCATTCGGTTAAACCTCTCGACTAAGCCATATGACTGAGGATGCAATGGTCTTGTAGGCGTTTTACGAATCCCTAGCATCCAGCGAACATTTTTGAAAATTTCTGCCTTTGTCCGAATGTTTTTGCATCGGAACTCGATTTCGACTGATTCATAATGATATCCAGTTTGGGATGAGCACCGGTTTGCGCTACTTGATTTGGCATATAAATATATGCTGAAATAATTAGTAACCACTAACATGTACTTGCTTTCTGATTCAATCGTAGGAAACGTTCAAACCACATCCATCGCTATTCTTTTGAATATAATTCCGTCATGATACTGGTGTATTTTGAGGCTTGTTTTCGAATACGTATACCGAAAACATTAACCTAGCTAAGCTAGATTTCATTTCTGACATCCAATGCAGTAGAATCGTTTCGTGACGTCTTCGACGGTCTAGCTGATGAAAAAAGTGACATTTTTCGAGAATTTCGTTAATTTTACTGTTCGGAACCGCACGAAGTTTCTTTGTTTTCTATTCATATTCGCTTTTGCAGAGGGGATATAAGCATTATTTCCAATAGGCTTTCGTTGTTGGATTTTCGAGCAAATTTTCTTCACTTTTCGCTTTCATGAGATTCTTATCGAAATTGTTTCATTATTCTGGTCTTATTAAATTTGTATTTTACTCCATTCTTCCTCCGATAAGACACATACGAGGTGAATATCATCGACCCCATTTTTGACGTTTATTTTCGAACAATGTTGGCAATCCAAGTCGACGGGTTGTTTTGAAAGAGCATCTGTGTTTCCATGCTGTTTTCCTTTACAACGCTGGATAGTGAAGTGATAGTTTTGTAATTGTTAATCTCGTTAGGCTTTGAGGTTTCTTAAATTGCAGCAACCATTGTAATGGCGCTATGCTCTGTGAGGAGAAGAACCTTCTGACCATAGAGATTTTTGTGAAAATGTTTCGCGTTTTCAATGATCGCGAATAATATCGTTCTAGTCACACTATTGTTTAGCTATATCTTGCATACCCTTCTTCTTCATTTCAACCTGCCAACACCTAATGTCCAACGTGACCTTGCTCCTTGGCGATGGCGTCCTGAAAATTCCATTAGCACAGACAATTTCATACGAAATATTATTTCGGCTTGATATATTTGAATCAGCTGGATTTGTATACAGTCGTAATCTGCTTTTTGTTTCAATTATTCGGCTGTTACTTAGATAAAAATAAAGTCACTTAAAAATAAAGTTTTAAGTTATAACAGAGGAGAATATTTAACAGAATGAACGAATTTTTGCTTAGATTTGATTCGTTTTTTAACGCTACAAGTCGAGTCGTCCAAACAGGTCGCCCTTTTTTACTATTAATATTATCGTTTGATTATAAAATATTATTATGACTTATAATTATATGATTCTTAATATTGATAATCTGATTTTTTTGATAATATGAATACTATACTAAAAACATGCGCTTGCCGCATCTTCGAACGTTGATACGAGAATAGTAGGCAAGATTCACAATCGCTAACACGTCATCCTTACCATAACGTGGTGGTTGAATCCTGAACATGAAAATCTTGTGTCCGAGCTGTATTTGGTAAAGTTAAAGTTCGTTAAAGTGAATCGCCAGTACCACAACCTTGAAAAATATCTTTTGGAAACGAAACCAACTAATGTGTACTCCCAACCACATTGGTCAAATGCAATCCGTTTTGTAGTTTTTTTTAATCTTTTGTAAATTAACTATTACAGGTAGTAAACATTGTTTTCTAGTCGCTCTTTTCCGTTTCTTAAACTTCAAGTAACAGCAGCAAAAATAAATATAAAGATAATTATTAGTAATATCATCTTTATAGATCACAATATAATGTTTATATACAGATCACACTTTATAGTGTTTGTCATAGGATTTCATTGTTCTGGAACTGTCTGCTATAACCTGACCCTGCGATTCTTCGCGTCCATAAGATAGTTTTTGCTCCTATTATTGCGTGACATATTCCTCATGCGAATACGATCTGACGCTTTAGACACACATATACATAAGTACTCTAACGGGCAACAACAATATTGGAGCACAAGAGGTAAGGAAGGATGCGCGATGCCTTTTGCAAGTACTCCAACAAAACATATATGTTTCATCTCTTAGTAATCATAAAAATCCATCTATGATTTATTACCCCATTCGATTTTGAAATAAACCAACGAATAAATAATATAAAGCTGCAAACTTTCATAAAGTCCTTTTCTTATAGTCTGGTATTGACGAAGGATAAGTAATTCATTCCATTCATTCTTTGTAAAAATCACTTTTGGGAATATTTTCTATACAGAGAAAGGAGTTTTCATAACATTTGGGGTGAAGGAATGTAAAAATATTTTCTTTTCTTTACTTTATCCTGCCGAAGTGATACAGATGTTGTCCGAGTTTGATAAATGGTTGAAATTCTGGGCCGAAATATTTGAAACTGTGGGTTTTTCATTATTTTGTCTGTGTTATAAATTAGTCCTGTGAAGGGACGCTCATCGTATCGAGCCAAACACGAACAGTTCACAAATCACGTCCGAGCGCAAGATTAACAAAACGAAACCATAATATGTTTTTTCCACCCTAATTTCCAAATTTATACTGATCTTGAAGTGTCAGCAAATTTCGGATAGTACTGTGGTTGCTCTGCAATTGCCGGGTGGCAAACTCAGGTGAGTGTGCCACCAACTTCTCACCTGTATGCCGGTCTAGCGAGTGTGTGTAATGTGTTTTCCTCTCACATGATGTCACTGGAAATGGAAAGATAATGTCGTGTAAATACTCACGGCTGAAATTATTAGATGGTGCACTTGTTGCCTTCCTATTTGCTGCCGATGGCGGGAAGTGCAAAGAAAAGTTTTAAGTGCACTTGGTCTATTTGCGCTATTCTTAATTCGTTTTATCCTTTGTGCTAGCATGCCAATGATTGTAATCAAGTGAGGACGTATCGCTTTGGATTCCTTCCGGTCAGGATATGTAAGGCTGCGGGGCCTAGGCGTGTGTGTCGGTTGTTCCTGCGGTTCTTCGCTATGTGCTCTTAGGCTTTTCCAGTTTTTCTATTCCATCGTCGGCAAGCACCGACTTCGAGCGTGTTATCGCTAAGAGAAGGAACTCTGTGGAGGCGCCCTCCAACTCCACTACAACTACTTCTCCATTCCGGATAGCTGCGAGTAATGAAGTTCTGGGCTGGTGTTGCTGGCTTAGCTTTCTCGAGATTGTTTTCAGCGGTTGGTCTTCTCGCAGCAGCTCGGGGATTCGTGGATTTAGTTAGTGTGTACAAGTCGCTTGTTGCGTTACTATTCGTTTTGCTGCGAGCATTCCGGTCGCTTAAGATAACGAAACGTGGATATGGTCTCAACCTCTGCGAGTGTTGTTAAAAAATTAATTAAAAATAAATAAATGAAAAGAAATTCACCGACGAAAAGATATTTTTTGTGCTGATAATTACGTCGCTTAGTTCAGTGAGTTCGTCCGTGTGCCCGTGAACATATTTTCTTGTCGAAAATTAGCAATTGCGAAGAATTTTTAACGTTTTTTTTCATACTTCTGCCATTTCGCGTGTTACAGTCTCTTAATTCAGGTAATTAAATTGCGGTAGTTGGATTAATTTTGAATGAAGAGTTTGCTCAGTGTCTTGTCCCCGTCGCATAGAATTTCAGACACCCGCTCAACCTGCTCTTAGCGAATAGAATGCTTAATAATTTCCTCCTTGAATTTTACTCGTTTTAAGGCAATTTCTGTGCTAAGTGATAATTATAGCCTGTTTTAGTTGTTGTTATTGTGCCGCGAACGCAGCCATTATATTTATCACTTACCTGTTTGATTTATGCAAGTTAATGTACGGTGAAATCGTCTTGCGAGAAGACGACCAAGAGCACAAGCATCGTCGATAGACAGAAGCGAAGGAGCGAAGGAAGAATTGCTGCCAAGTAAGCGGAAGCGCAACAGGTCATCTTCATCTTGGACAGCATCTTAATGTTATAACGACGACCAAGGCGTGTGTGAGCAAGCAGACGGCATCTTGCAATGACCATCAACAACAGTCGTCAGTTGAACGATTGCTTCATGCTTTTCTGCAGCAACGTCTTATTGGAGTTTAGATGCTGCTAAGAAGGAAGGAAAAGTGTGCACCGAAGAAGAAAATAAAATATTTAATAGGAATACAACGATTGTGAAAGGTATGATGGACCCTTTTATCATACGCGGTTAGACGTGTAGTCATTTTCTGTGCCACAGATAAATGATATGCTGTGGATGCAATCATTTAAGATATTTAATCTGAATTGGAGTTGCCGCTTGATCCCAAGATGCATTTTGTTTCGAACTCCCCAGCGTCTGTTAGATTGAAATGTCGAAGATATTAAAATAATTAGATAAATTCATTTCTAAATTCAAATGATCGTTGCCAGTAAATTTTCTGTTCTTTCCAGGAGATCAGTAAATTATGCTGGCTGGGCAAAAAAATTGGGACTATCTAATTATTTAGAAATCAGATTTGAACTGTTAAATTCTGCGGTTGTTTCTAATTATCGTTTCTTTGTGATGCAAAAAATTGTGTAAAGATCTCTTCTGACTGTTCTACTGACCACAATTCATTGGGCTGAGATTTGCAGGTTGCAGACATATTTCGGTGGTAGGCGTCAGCAATCGAAGAGATACGATGCATAAAAAATCAGATAGCTGTCGAGCGCATTTTTAATCTAAGACAATGCAAACCGATAAAATTCAAATTTTATTTAGAGAGAGAGTATTTTTATCAAACTTTTTAAATTTTTATGTATTTTTATCTACTATTGTTATGTATTGTTGTTGTTATCTACCTGTATTTTCCGTTCGGCAATAATGCGGGTATGTCTTCGTCTTGCCACTATGTAAAGAAGCAAGAGAAAATATTTACAAACATCCTTGTGCTCATTTTTTCAAGCAACCAGTTATAAGTCGGATTATCTTTTATTTTCTCTTATCTTGAACGTTTAATTAAGCAAGTATCCAAACATATTCTATCCAATTTCGTTGCAATTTCGTATCTTTAATCTTTTTGTTGTAAGAAAATTTGAGAAAACTCATTTTCATATACTGGAATGGTTATGATTTATCAACCAAGCATGCCGCATCGCTGCAAACCGTGGACTTGTCCAGTTTTAAGTAGATTTATTTGGTTTGTTGAGCTAGAAAGCATGGTGGATAAATTTGCTTTGTAGAACTGCTCATAATAGTTCTACATACAAACTAGAAGATAGATTCGAACATAGATTAGATAGATTAGAAGAATATTTAGAAGCTGGTTTATGACAGCAAAATAAAATCGATTCATGAACACTCTAAATTTAAAAATGAGAATTGTGCAAAATTAAATTCCAGGATGTTGTTCTAGGATGATATTTGGTAGAAACCGGAACCAAAAGAATACAATTAAAAATGACCAAAGCCTCTATTTAGTCCGTATAATAACTGATCTCCAACAAATTTATACTTAAAGATATCAATTTTAATTTGAAACTAATACAACGTTACGTTTACGATGATTCTAACCTTGGATGTCAAACAAACTCACAGCTCTGGTTAGTTAAAAGGAAGACATAGCGAACTAAAAACACTTGGGTATTTGTCTTAATAATATCCTAGGCAAATCAAAATAAGGTCTACCATATTATTTAAGCATTGGAATAAACCTACGGGATCTGTGCTAAGATAAGGGATATCAAATAAATAGATAGTTTTTTATTTACGTTATCACAAAAGCTAGTTTTTAAATTCTCGAGAAAAAAGTTATTCTTTCCTTGTTATTGTTTGCAGTAAATGTTTTGGCTTTTCTTCTACTTATTTCTTATCTAGTATGTTCTGTCCTATCATGCAGCAGTGCCGCTTTCTATTTACGAGTTTTCCCTCAAATTTTAGGATTTGGATTGCATCCTGAAAATTTTTATTAAAAAATCACACATGTGCTCATTTGTATTAAGGTCCTTGCTTTTCGTGGGCCATAGTTAGATTAGCTTCATCCAGGACTCCTTCTGTTTGTCGTATGGGGTAAATTTGCGATACAAGAGCTCGAACTAATCATCAGTTCATTCAACGAAGGGCACTAGGGAAATTTTAGTGACACACTCCAGGTATTTATCCACCTGTTACTGCTGGCTGAAGACCAAACTCTTCCCTGTAAAGAAATTCTTCTGACCATCATTCAAACAAGGCGCGTAAATCAGTCGCTATAAAAATCAATCATGACCGAAACTAAGAGCTACCTTTCAAACGACAGTATATTTTTGCGGTAAGAACTGATCAAAGGAATCGGAATTGCGTGCCTTTTAGATAAGCTTTGGTCACACAACAGTTTCGTACGATTTAATTACTTGCCCGGGGACCAGTCATAAAGCGGAAGCGATTTTCTCAAAATCGGTTAGTGATGCCACATTCCTTGGATACCGTCATTGCCATACATTGGCCTACAGTGTAATAGCTACTCTGGTTCCGTGTTATCCATTCTTGAAAATGAGTCCAACGCTTTCCCTTTAGCTCGTCGTGTAAATCTAAGGTGTGCGACTTCAGTACGTTTCGAATCCCTTTAATTAAGGTTCTAGCTCAAGTTTTAGCAACATCAGAAATTTGTCTAATTGTGATGTTATTCAACTTCATTGACTACCTTTTTTTAGATTTTTCAAAGATGGAAAACGTTGTTCTGCTCTTGAACCATACCATGAATCATGCTTAAAAAGTCTTATGGCTTAGGCAAATAGATTCCTTTATAGTGCATTGAAAAATATTGATGAAACTGTGAAGATAGAACGCAACTGATACTCTGTCAACTATTTTAAAGCTCATGCAACGCATTCTTTTCCTTCTAGAATGAACTGTGATCATCGACAAAGTCGGACCGTTTTCTTGGTCTCCTCCTTTTTTTCTCCTTACTCATACCATTTCAGGCAATCGTTGTTCGTCCAGGCTATTAACATGGCCAGCCAATTGAAGCTTTAGCTGTTTTATGGCTTTTGAGACCTCCGGTTTGTTATATATTTCATACAAATTATGGTTATGTTGAATGCCCTATTGGTCTAGTTCTCATTTTACTCCTGTAATCCACCTCAGGGCCCGTCTTTCGAAAGCATCATCCATTATACGAGCAGTAAAATGAATGATGATTTGGCGAAAGTCCATGACTGACATCGATAGCAAAGGTCTTATCTCAGCTTGAAATACCTTACACTTCTCTGCTTTGTTTACAGCTGATCTCTTGTATCGACAGACCTGAAACTGGAACACTGCACATGCCAGCCGTATTCTTAGACTTATTTCATCATATATTGAGTAAAATGTTCCTTTATTGTGTCATAATTTATATTATTTGTTTTTTTTTATTTGTTTTGTATTTGTTGTGCTTAATTGCCAAGTTTCAGTGTAGTTGTTTCGCGGCTGATAAGACGCTTCAAAGGATGTTGATGACATCTGGATAGGATACCACTTAACTCGACTTTTGTAGTAGTTTACCTCTTCCGTCGTCAGGTTGCTTTCTTTTGACACTTTTGGAGTCTGATTGAATAATACTCGTGTCAGCCAATCCTTCTGTTTTAGCGCAATATATGTGTCATAGGCACTGGTGAGTTGGTTGTTGATACAAAATTGGAACGTTATCGGCGACATAACCATTCTGGTCAGACAGACTTGTTTCTCCGGCAGGCCAAAACGATTCTTTATTTCGTACATTGCGTTGCGATCAATGTTGTCGTATGCAGCTTTGAAGTAGACAAAAATCAGATAAACACCAATATTGAACTCCCAACATTTCTCAAGTATCTGCTTGACCAGAAGCAATACTTGCTCTGAAACCACCTTAATACTCCCGAATAATTTTGCTAGCGTATGATCTGATCCCTATTTTTAATTCTTGACAGGAGCTACTATGCCGTACAAAGTAGTAATACGCCTCCCAGTTGACTTTGTCAACTTTCTGAGTGGAAAGGGAAGAACTGATTGATACTCTGCGTTTGTTCTCAATCCAAATGAGTTGGATTACTTTGTGGATGGCTTTGTGAACTCCGCGACCACCATGTATAATGTATTAATTGAAATCTCATCGAAGTCCGGCACTTTGTATTCTTTTAGGTTTTGATGACAGAATATACTTCAACCAAATTTTGATGAGATCAGCCGAAGCTGTTTAGCTACCACTATTTGCTCCGATGTTCTGCAGCTTTCCGATAGGTCGAGGAGATCCATAAAATATTTTTTCCATCTTTCTTTAATCTAGTTTCGGTCATAATCTATAATCCTCCTCCTCATCTATAATCCTTTCATCATCACAAAATCTTGTTACAAATTAAGAAAAAAACCCCACAGTCACACACATCAATTGCGTGGTATTCTTGCGCGAAAAATAGTTTGTCGCAAAAGACAAGCATCTGGTCTAGCATATCTGGAAACACTTTTAAGGTCTTCATAACATACCTGTAAGATCATTATCTTTTTGAGAACTTCTTTTTCAAAAAAGTTAAGTCCAAATTAGTTTCATAGGGTCAAAAAATTTAGAATCAATTATTTCGATAAAATAAAATAAATAAAATAAATATCTTAGAATCACAAACAAAAAATGCTGAATCCCACAAAAATTCCAAAATTTGCTAAAATCCGCGCTTAGAAGATTTAAAGTTGTTTTAAAAGCAAAGCGAGCTGAACCAAATATTCGTTTTGTGTTTTCGATTGTTCTTTGAAATGTTATTATATTAACTGTACACTTAACATTTGAGTTTAATTGAGATTTATTGAGTTTCATTGAGTTTAAGTCTCTGTTGTTCGGTAATTTTTTTTTCGTTAATAATATATATATAACAAGTTTTTGGAATTTGATTTCCAATAGATGGAAAGTTTTTACTAATTTTTCGGAAATATTTGTCAGGAATTCATTTCTTTGGGAAAGGAAGACCCTTAAGGAAATTTAAAAGGAGTGCATTCACTTTTGGTGTCTAAATAGGTGAGGAAAATATAATCATGTAGAAAATATAATAAAAATCCAGAATCCGAACTAGTTAAGGCTTTCATAGCTGGAAACACCAAATATATTTTCTGGCACAAACACAAACAAAAATTTGACGAAAAACAAAGTTCAAAATAACTGCCAAGAGGAAAAACAAAATCATTTCTTTTATCACCTGTTTCTTGTTTCATGTGATGTTAATGTACATAATTTTTACCTGATGTTTTTACCACTAAAGTACATTCAAACATTCACTTTTAAGAAAATAATTTGAATTCAATTTCAATTTGTATTCATCTCATGAAACAATGTCAACAATGCAATGCAACACTTTTCTCGAAATTTTAATGAAAACTTGTGATCTGAATTCATTAATCTCAAAATCGTTTCATTTGTTATTTCAACACATTTTTAAAGTATACTTTTACTGGACGGTTTCAAGAGAGTGTTTTAATTTATTTGCCAAGGAAAGAGAAACTATCCGAGTTAAATGCACCGAACTTTAACTATACTTTGATGTATATCATGTGCGGACAACTAATGTTAACGATATTTTTTATATGTTTTGAGTTGTAGCTCTTAAACTTTACAAAACTGACGTGGTCCTATCGAAAAAAAACTTTAAATTTTTATCATGAAATTTAACATGTGAAGAAATCTATTAAATGCATGAAGGGCAATTAAAAAGTAATGGTTGTCCGGATCACCAACATTTTAAGCAGAAACGGGATCCTACTGTCTCATGTCCTCATGTGCCATAGCAAATTGACATTATTGCTTATAGATAACATCAGATACTACAAAAAATTGTGTTACACATAGTAACCATAGTAACATTGAAAAAGTTTTGAGTGTTGTCACACTTTATACTTGGCCTCGGTACTCACAAAGGCTAATTATGGCATTATGAACTATGCAAATTAAAATTTTCAATTGCTTACTACAATGAGAACTACTGAAGCGCGTAAACTTAAGCAAAGTTCCCAGCTAAATTAACCCAGTCGTCTACTATTGTTGAAAGTATCAATTTTTAGATCCTCATTCATACAGAACTGCATGCACTTCATTTTGGCACGACACTTCGCCTTTTATTCTGCAAACAAAATTGTATCCTTTCTATGCTAAAATTAAGCGTATGAGCATCTGTTTGATGGAAACTTCTGCAGTTTTTATCCGCCAAGATTGTACGTGTTGCAAAGTTTGAATTTTTTTTTGTTGTTGTCGAGAAAAATACTAGAATAGAGTGTTACAAAGGAGTTATGAGAAAGTTTTTCGTCATTATTTTGAAAAATATGAGTACGTTGAAGCGTAAAATTGGGTTATTCTGTTTGTTCCAGTTCCAGACGAAACCACCACATAGTTTTAATGAGACTTATTTATTTAAATATGCTGCAATGCAATGTAGAATTTTCTCCGACGAACTAAATTTTCTACACAAGTCTATCACAGCGCATTTCTAAAGAATGTGAAGAAAAGTAACACAGCCAAAATTGACTTCTATCTAATTTCCGAGGAAAAAAGAATTATATTTAGGTTGCCAACTCTGCAGAACGATTTTTCATTATGCTAATTTTAATTGAATTGCATTAATTTTAATGAGCACGCAAATTTCAGTTCTCTACCAATTATATGTCGTACCGGTTGGCATAAACTTTTACTCACAGTAAGTACCACAGGAGCGTAGACTCTGTTTTGAAACTAAAAATTAAAGTAACTATTTTGCGATCAGTTTTCCGACGATATTTTATTCAGAATTCGTCTCTTTACTTGTTTGTTTTCCACTACCATCATAAATTCTTCGTCATCAGAGTTGAATAAGAACTTGTTAGAATTTATCATTGATGGTCTGAAAAACAGATTCACATCATTGAGATTTTCGTTCTGTTATTTTATTCAGTCCATTCAAAAACCCTTACAATAAAAAAAAACACCAGAGAAATTCTATCGCCTTTCCAAATTTCAGTGAAAAATAAGGTGTGCAATAGATTAAATCAAATGGCAGCCAGAAAAATTCAGTTAAAAATATGTCGCAAAAATACATTACTCTCGTTTTAGAGTACTAAATTCTTCTCACAGATTGCAGTAAAAAGTCCTGATTCCTGTAAAAAAGTCCGGCCTTCAGCTGATACTAAAACTAAGTGCATTATAAGTAAATTTTATTACCATTTATTTAACTCTTTGAACATTTTATTTTCGTCCACTATTAACAGCTTTTAGAAAGTGATTGATTGATTTTAAGGAAATGTCACTGTCAACTTCGGCACAAGTTATGTTTTTTAAGTTATATTGTGCTTATAATACTGCTTTGATTGACTCAACTGACAATCTGTTCCTCTCCTTCGTCCACTACAAAATCATAAGTGAACAAACTCGCTCCACATTTGCGTTGTGTGTAAAACAATTCTGTAAAACAGCTTCTGTCATTGCACGCATTGAAGAAAATTACCCACTGTTTTTCAGCTAACTCATCTTAAAAATTACTTTGGCTAGTGTTGAAAAATTTTTTTAATAGGCAGAATTCTTCAAAGAGTTTAATCTCGGCAATACGGATGCCTTTGTCTCTCAAAAATGTAATACAGTCTGTAATATTATCGAATTCTAGCTCATGATTTTTCCTCAATAGCAGCCATTCAAAGCATTTAAATGATTCCAAAGGTTTTATCCAAATATTTATGTAATTTATGCTTTCTTGATACATGAGTTTAATTTCAGTATCTTCGTCTTCATTAATTTTATTTTTTTCCAAAGAGATCTCGCATCTTTAAAGGAACGAAGTTATATTCGATTCTTTGACTTATTGCTTCTGTCGTTCCTTTTAAAGTAGAAAGCACTTCAACAGTTGAGTTTTTCTCCTTTTCCAGTGATGCTATTATTGAATCAAATATAGCCATCAACGAATGAAGATAATACAAATATATTTTGCTGGTATTGCTCTCAAAAACTTCTTGATTAGAACTGGGGGCTTTTCTGTTGTCAAAAAGAATTCTTTTAAGGCATCGTAGAATTTGAGAACCCCTTCGATTGCTGCAAAAAGGTGCTCGTTTTACTATGATACAGCAATTTATCATAATAAATCTCAATATAACCGCATAAGTCTTTCAGAGTTTCCGTTCGTACAGTATACAGCGAAAAGTGATTAAAAATTTTCATCACAAATTCAACGTCGAATTCAAACGAATCTGTAGCATGACGTATTGCATTGTGAAGAATATGAACTGGACAACCAACATCAACAATCTCTTGTTCCAAGTTCTGATTTAAATGAGAGATTGCATTGTCACCTGGATTTCTTGCAACTCCTCCAAAATTCACATTTGCATTGTCACCGGTGAAATAGACGTACTTATTTTTTAAATCGTACTTTTCGAGAGTAGTTAGTAAATGATTAGCAATGGTTATCGAAGTTTCATTTTCCAATGCAGATAATTCCAGCAATTTACTTTGTACCCGGTCTTCCAATCAAAATATTGAATAATGACGGGAAAAATTTTGTCAGCGTTATGATTGCTGGCAACTGTGGACAACCACAAAAATGAAATATCTCGTAGGCTCTGTAGAAGGATTTCAACAGCATAAGGTGCAATGACGTTGTTAACAATTTCCTCAGATTTTTTCGTCGCACAAGCTAAGTTTCTGGACAATTCGGAATCAGAAAATAGTTTCCTTAATAGCGACGAAGTGCAGTCCATGCTTATGTATGATTGATGGTGTTTGACCACGTGAAATGCGAGTCTGGCATCAACTGCGCTGTCTTTATTACCTTGCTTACAAACAAAACTGTCCAACGCACTTGTTGATGCACTTATTCGCTGTTGCCTTTGTGTTTTTCGATGTCAGCAGCACCTTTGTACTCGATAGACACAAATGAATTACAAATAGTACACTGGGCTTTTTGCTCCTTTCTTCCTTCTCTAAACGACGAGTATTTTGCCTTTAGTAGATCTGTGAATTAACAGCGTTTTTTAATTGAAGAGGCCATTGCTATGTATAATGTTCATCAAGGTAACTCGTGAAAGTAACTGTAACGCAAAAGAACAAATTAAAATACACACGCGCGATAGATTTATTTCACTTCTGAATGCACTGCTCGTATGCAACAACAGCTGGAGTAATAGCCATACACCAGAGAAAAAAAAATGACATAAAACATTCTTCTAGTCCAATATTTTTGTCGTGGTACATTTTTATTAATAAATTTGGCGGCATACTTTGAATGATAAAAAATTATTTAGTTTATGATTTTTCAGTAAAATATTAAATGCAATTGACTGGGAGGCATGACGAAAAATCCGGTCTTGGGCAAAACTCGGGCAGAGTCCGGTCTAAGTTTTAAAATGCGTTCACGACAGGATTTATCCGGTCAGATGGTAACCTTAGTCCCAGTAATAATAGTTTCAGTAAAAATATGTTCAGTACTCAATGACAAATCCCTGTTTTCAAGGGATTCATCTCTTTCTGTGCCCTCAAATCAGCTGGATGATGTATTCTAGGCTTTAAATATGAACTGATTCTTCAGGATCACTCTCAGCTGAACGATTCATGTTTATCGATTTAGAAGTCGCCGGATCTATATCGACTTCATTAGCTTGTGCCAGCAATGCCATCCATGCGTAGATACGTGGACTTAAATAAGATACCACTCTTTGTTACTATAGGAGCAATACAAGAAATATTGCTAAACAATAGACGCGAGCGATTTTGGAATTTAGTTCATGGTCCTGCTTTATGTAGTTTTAACTTAAAACAAATGATACAGAAAACCGAACCAAATACTGTCCACGACATTCCTGAAGCCTTAACAATTAATTCATACCATTGTTTAAATAGCTGCTCCTTCAACCTGAAAACTTTTGCTTAAATATTCATTGCATGTAATTTGATGCCTTCACCTGATAGGTTTTCATAAAATTGTTGTATATTGTGGAACCAGGTCAGTCGAAAATCAAACGAAACTCAATTGTAAACAATTTTGTTTCCACTTCGTTTAGTTGGAAATAAATGAAAATCAATAAAATTACTATACTGGGTACAGAATAAAGGACACATGATTTATTTTTGTTGCTGACATATTATAATCATATTCCAGTTCATTCGCTGTAAAATTTTTGAACTTTACTGTACATGTAAATGAAAAGATAATTGCGAATTTGTGATTTTATCATTGCTTTGCACAGCGTTAATTTTCGTTTCCTTACATATATAGATTGTGAATAATCCTATAACGCATAGAAGTCCTATTTGGAAATTTTCGCACAAATTTTCTTGGACTTACATAATTAGCCAAACTTAGCGTAAAGACAAATAAGAATAGCGAAAAATAAATGTGCTTAGTATATGTTCTTAATATGATTTGTTTTAATCAACTCATTTAGAAAAATACAACTAGATAATAAGAACGACAATAAGTAGAAACTTAAAAGTATGTACAAACGGAAATCCTGTGAAAAGGAGTACCACACCACACCCACATGTATTTGCTTGAACTTCTTTCTTGTAACATCTGAATATACTTCATATACTTCAGCGTTTTCCGAATACATTTTAGCGTAAACACTATATTTAAGGTTATTCATTATTGCCGACACGTATATGAAGTTATTTCGGTTTCCTTTTTTTGAGCCTGCTGATACCTGTATGAATCAAACGAAGTGTTGATTAAATATGAATGATTTCGTAAAAAAAAATTCAGCGATCCACGCTGTCATCTTCATACCTTCAGAGTTTTTCAATCTTCAAATCACCGGTCTATAGTCCCACAATCATCCATTTACCTTAATAAGTGGTGAAATTGCTTCTCACTCAATGAACACTACATGATAAGATCGCTTGCAAATGAATAAGAATGCTTGCAAATCTGCATCTTCGAATTTTTTTGGTAGTTTTCCACGGTCTTTGTTGCTGAAATCGAAATCGCCACTTTTGAATCTTTTAAACCATCGTTCACAAGTGTTTTGGCTTGGGGCATGTTCACCATATGCTGCCACTTACAATCGATAAGTTTCTGCTGCCGTTTGTCAAATGAAAGAAGTTTATTAGACTTCCCCGCAAAACCTCTTTTTCTGGCACGTAATTCGACATTTTTGAAGCAAAAAAAAACTATGTTTGTGTGTACAATCAAAACCTATGACATACTGGAATTTGTTGACAGATGTTTACTCGCCAAAATGCCATATGAGTTATTCCCGACACAAACCACATGTAATGGTTATGCCATCTGTTAGTAAAATCCGCATTTCATATCTATACACCTAATATTTCCCCTTAGCAGATTCAAATGATTTATCTTCATCAGCAAACAATCAGAATAATAAATCTTTCAGTGATTTATACTTGAATAATAATAATGTTCAAAGCTCATGTCGTGTGTTTTTCTTAACAAAACTGCAATCACCTTTCTGACTCAATAAAATTCCGTGTGTCATTTGCAGAAAACGTGAAAGAATTTTGTTCATCCTAGTCTTGCTTCTCGGTTAAGGACACAATGCAAATTAGTATTTTAGGATGCTAAATTCCTGCACACAATGGCACACAATATTTTCTACACCCGCTTGAGCCGTAATCCACTTTAAAACGATATAAGGATATAGAGTAATTGCGGTTTCACTGAAGCAACAACTTGTCAAATTCGTTTTAATATTTTACGAAATAAACAAAGTTCTAAACTAAGCAAGTAAACGCTATAGTTTTGCCTCATATGTCTTCATATTTATTCATATGCTGCAACAGTAGGCTCTGTTATTGACGAAGTCGCATTTCCAAGGAAATACAACTACAGTCATTAATGTCTGCTTTTAAGAGCCCATTTCGTCTTGTCATGTGTTAATTGTTAGCTTTTGACTGAACTATACTTGACTTTGACGAAGTATTATATGCATGACGGTAATCCTTGCATGCCATAGCTGTGGCAAACTACCCATTTGAGAAATGAACATCACAAACATCACGAGTGACACTCGAAATATACGTAATCACTATGGATAAGTCAAAGTGATAATGTGATGTTTAGTAATGTCAGGACACTGTTGATCCTTAAAAAGTCCGGGTCAAAGAGAAAAATCGAATCTGGACCATGATTTTCACGTTTCTTTAGTGTATGATATATAATGTGGTCCTGGGCTTTAATGTACATTTAAATATATCAGTTATTATTTTATCTTAGGTTACATATACTTGCTACTAGGTTAACTGTTGAAAACAATTAAATTTAAAAAAAAATTCAATCAAAAAATTTGTGTGGGATTTCATCATAAGATACTATTCAGCAATCTTTCACCAGAACTGCTAATCATATTTGAAGGGGTCATAGGCGGCACAAGAGCATAAGGTGCACCTTAGTTTTAAAAAATCGCCACCAATTACTACCGTCCATCGTCCATTACAATTCTGCTACCAGCTTACACTAAGTCTACTTTCGTGTCCTTTGCTTTTCTGATGTCCTAGCCTTCAGATTCAACTTGAATACTCAGTTCTCCTTCATAGTTTAACCTACATGATCACAAAAAAGCCATCATAAATTTAATATAACAGATTCTTATACTTCACTGTGATGGTTTGTTGTGTACAAAGTCCTTGTCAATTTGTCTGAAGTTTGCATCGTAGCAAGCGCAACGGTCTTCATTTTTTTCGGATTTTGAATATTCTTTGGATAATTTGACTTAAATTTTTGATAATTTTAATCGCATTTTTCAATGCTTTTGCGCTCAACCAGGTTTTCATTTTAGTTTAATCATCGACTGAAAAATAATATTGAAAAAAATTGACAGTGTTGCGTTTGGAGCGATGCACTTTCACTGTTCAGACACGTCCTTATTATCAGTTTTGATTTAAACAGGATTTAGCTTCCAAATATCGGCAGACAGTGCATCAATATGATAAGGCTATTATCCATTTTTATATATCTATGTAAGTGTCATAATTATTGAAATAACGAGAAACGATCGATTCTAGTCTCGCTAATTTGCTGCTTTCATTCCATTTAAGACTATCAATAAGTGCAGTGTTTTAGTCAGTTATTTGTTTAAGCACTTAAAAAATATTCTAAAAGTCTTTCAGTAGTGTTTATTATCGCATGAATAACCACTCTCAGTTGTCACTGTTTTCTCCTACCGGAGAAGCTTTTGAGCTGTTTTTAGCTCTAAACGTTTTCAGCTCCAGTTTTACCTTTTTTTAAGAAAGCGGTCTGGGTTACATTCCATAATCTGCTGACCATGTGTAGGCACATTTGTATGTTGCAAATGAAGAAAGTCTTTTATTTTATTATTAGTGTGTCACCAGAGGACGTACACTTTCTCTCATTCTCTCGTACAGATTTCAATACAGAGAATGTATGCGGTGTATAATCAGTTGTTTGGTTTGTCCAGTAGCTCAACAATCGCTTTTGAATCTCAGCTTCCCATTCGTGGCTTCTCTAATAGTCTGGGTCCATCTTCCGCGTCCTCAAACGAGAAAACGACAAACTAGCCATGTCCGTGTAGTGATTTTCGCTCCTCAAGTTTTACTGCTGGCACCTTCTAAGGTATCCGTTCCTCATTAATCCGTTCCCCCTTTTCACAATACTGGAGACTCATGGAAATTTATTTCCAAGGGCTTTATTCATCAAAGAGTGCATTTTGTCTGCATGAAAACTGCGTCCTTCAAATTTTCCTCCTTGGTATTTTTCGTATTAAAGTTATCTTAAAACAATCTTCATGATCCTGGAGGCCATTCCAACGCCAGCGCGTTGAAAATTTCTTTGAATCGGACTGATAAATTATAGAAGTCTCATTGGACAAAACGAACAGGATGAAGAGCAATCAATGTATACAAAGATCTCAAATAAGATCAATATACTGCACTTTGTAGTCCTGAGTGAGAACCGCACTGGATTTCGCTACAGGAGAATGTGAAATCAGAGTCAAGGACTCAATAACTGATGATCGTGCTAAGGTTTAAATTAATTGAGATTTTTTTTTGTCCAGAAGGTGCTGATTTTACTCAATGACTGCACCGGAGAGAATGGAATGAACCTCGTCGATGTGGGGACTTACTGACAGAAACGCAGTTAAGTATCATTTCGGATACTGCTTTTCCTGTAAGCCTGTATGTTTCAAATAACGTTTGGGTAAAACGCAGTTGATACGAAAACATTCGACTTTTTGAAAACATGCTGGTCGTCTGGGCTCAATATTGATAGGAGACATTTGGATCCTCGGAAACAATCGCTGTAATGTCCTAAAGGATGTAACCAGAAGGACGTAGATGACGTGACAATGCTATACACTGCAATACAGATCGATGCTCTTAAACGATGTTAAACGATGAATAGTGTTGATATTCGGCAGAGAACGATCAATATATTTACGGATATAAGTGCGTTGTTTTCACTTTTCTGAAAAGCTATTTTCGCTTTAGTGTGTCAATATTTCCGCACGAATTATCGGTCAAGGAAACAGGAATCTAATGTTTCTGACATGAACAATTAAAACAGTGACTTTTCAACGATCGAAACAGACTTTATCGCGGCGATGCTATCTGAAAGACTTCGATAAAGTTTGTGCAATATTTCGCACAAAACTTATTTTTACAAATCGCTCCAGCATTAGAATTAAATCATGTTGAGAATGAAAGTCAACGTTAAGTGTAGGCTCATCATTTATCCTTGGGGATCGGCTTTATAAAGCAGATTTCTTAGTGAAATATGCATAACCTACAAAAGGACCCTCTTTTTTAAAAACATGATACTGGAAAAAAGATTGGATCTGACATTTTGATCTTCATCAAAAACGTACTTGGTCTAAACAAATTTAATTGTTGAAATCTCAATATTTTCGAAAAAATTTCAAAATTGGGGCCGTTGACAGAAAGACAAAGACCATAAGTAAAGTTCTCAAGTTTGGCCCACGCTCTCAACACGATAATATATTTTTTTTGGTACCACATACTCTTGTTGCAAAATGAAAGCTGATGGCTACAACTTTTACTGGAATGAAATCTATTGCATTATATCGACCTGAAGATAAATTTTCTTTCGCACGGTGAAATTTTGTTCAACTTATTTATAGGGAAAAAAGTTTTCCAATAAATAAAGTTGCCAATAAAAACGTATTTGGGTACTCTTGAATCAAATCTCATAAATGGTAAAAAAGGTAACCTATGTAAATAATCCTTTGTTATATCCAACCAAATCTTTGGAAAACAAGCTGATTAATTTCGGAAACTCTATGAAAATTTCAAGAATCAAGAATGTTTTCAGTAAAAGATACCGAAAATTCTCTGCATTCAAAGAATCAAAGCTATGACAATTGCGTGAAGCATTCGTGGAGTTATGATTGCCATCGAATGAAAATCATCAATCAATATTTGATTGCGGTGGCGTGTGTTGTTTCTAATATTTCTAAATAAAAAATGTTCATATATAAAATTGGATACGCTTATATCCATTTAGAAAAGTAGGTAGGTCGATCTAGTTCTCAAAACCCTGAATATTGTCTTAGCTGCAAAGTTTTGTAGCTTATCAATAATCTGGAGATGCGACGTTCTCACGGGACCATATATGATGATGCCATATTCTATTTAATGGAAAAATACCACAGCGAAGATGCTCTTTAGCAGGACAGGACAAAAGGACTCACGCTGCTTACCTAGATTGTTGGACTAGTTCGATATTAGACCCATACAATAACAAAACATCATGATTGACGACTTGCTTGTAGTTTTCTCCCTGCCATTTGATTGCAGGGTATAACAATTTTTCAATCGCTCCTAAGCAAACAGAGCAATGGGCAGTATCTTCGCTACCGCAAGCAATGCTACAGAGAGAAAGAAAGAGTATCACTTTTGGATCTAATCGGCCTGTTTTTGATTACGGCAATATTCAGGCCTGTATTCATTAAGCATCCTTAAACAATATTTTTTGTTTCACACGTCGTTAACCAAAGAGTGCAGCGAATTGAAGCCATAAATTGTTTTTGTCTTATTTCTCTTCGCTCTCCGATGCTGGCAATCTTTCGGTACAGCGGGGGAACATATCTACGGCCTTATTCCTTACCTAATGGATAGCCCAGAGACTTAACCGTCATCTTTTATTCGATTGGCTCAGAGCTGGCTATAGTTGGTATCGTCCTTTACTAGTGGCAATTTGATAATCTCAATTTCTGCAACAGCCAATTCCAGTCCTGCTCACCTATGCATCGATTCTCTGCCCTGTCAAATTGACACTTAATTGAGCAAGGTTTGGGATAATCGACATAACTCGTTAAGAAGCGTCATGCGGCATTCTAAAGGTCTGGTCCAAAGACAGCACCCTGGGTGCAGATATCGGTGTGTATTATATCTCATAGCCTTACTCACGTACGACCAGGTGATCCTTGAGATTGTTCTAAATAATGACAAAGGGAGGTGTCTGCAGTTGACATTGTTGCAAACAAATGCTGTCAAATTTGTTTACTAGTTGTATTTGTTAGATGATTACACTGAAATAAAAATCTAGTAGAGCGGAAAAAGGTTAAAACTGAGAATTGAAATCTTCCATTATCTTACGGCAAATTATCAAAAAAAAAAAAACATTCAAAAAGTGAAAAAATTGGTGACCGATGCGTTGGCACTTCAGGAACTTTTGGAACTTCAGGCACTTACCAAGAGATAATCATAAATTTGGAACTGCTTCTTAATTCATTGTCCTCTTGGCTGCTAGAATGTAGGAAAACGATAAACTCTAATATGCTGCACTCTTAGGATCTGGTTCCAATGTATTGTAATCTTGTGGCCTTTTCTTCAGTGAAGATTTAATTGTCTAGCAGCTTCCGTACACAAGCTGACGATTCTTCAGCTTAACTTTCAATGTTTTGTCTTCTGTCTAAAGTTCAAAATGCTCTTTCGTTATTTAAATCAGTCATAGATTGTCTAAGTTTTTCTTTCTCTATTGTCGTTATTTTTAATTTTTCCTGCCATTTTTTCGTTAATGAATTTTTTAAGATTCCAGTAATTTTGTGAAAGTGTACTTCGCGATTAAAGTTCAAATATTCTCAGAACGATTGAAACAAGGACGAAATGCAGCTCTAGTTGCTCGCAAAACACTCGAACAGGAGAGTCGCAGTCATTGAATGAATTTCAAAATTAAATTCACTCCGTCATCCACTGGCTGAACTAAGTTTATTATATTCTGAAAGCAATTCCATGTATTATTAATGACAGATTCAAGTACACGTCGTCGCTCTATAAAACACCCTCCTTACAATTAATTTCATTTAAAATAAAGCCAATGCGACTTTGGTCCGCTTTAAATCGACCATAGAAAAATGTAATTCTTCACTGTTGTAACCACTTTCCAATAAACTTGATATCGTGAACAAGCCAATCCTGTGCCCATTCTTAAATTACAATCCCCAATTGTACTGTACAAAAACAAATCCAGTGTGTCGGCCAATATCAAATACTAAATCCCACTCAGAATTTATGTCACACACGTATCTCATTCACGTTTAACCAAACCATCCATAGTTCTGGTCCTCGCCTGCCATAAGCTTAGTCATCCATACATAGAACAAACATACAACATACTCGACTGCAACAACTGTATATGCTCCCCATGTGTGATGTGTATTGTCTGCTTAGAGGGTACGCGTATATACTGGAGACATTTATTGGAAGAATGTCGCTATCGTCACCATTGAAGGCTTTTGACCCTTAGACCATCGTCAGTTCTTGATTTCCAATAAAGTCAAGTTAATTCCAAATCAATTCAATCGTCTTCGGGAAGGTTTGGCTATTCTGCCGTTCGCCAAAGACTGTCTGTAGAATTGTCAATATATTGCCTATGGCGCGCATATATATTACTTCGGAGCATGTATGTATATTAATGCATGCCTCACCATGTCGCAGATCAATAATAAAAAGTATTACTGCCGGACTACCATCTTGGGGATTACAGCGGTTGCCAATGTGCAGATATTGGTTGGAATGCTTGCTGCTGTTTTCAATCCTTTGAAAGATTTAAGCGGCAAACCCGGATATAAGAACGGAAAATACAAATTAAATGCAGGCCAACGGCGAACGCTCTGCACATAATTGATAGGACAATTTGAATGTATTTGAACTTCTAAACACAAATTTGATCTATAGATAACAAAATGCTGCAGAAAAATACGAAGAAACTGGTTATCTGAAAAACAGGAACGCGGATCCAGTGAGATGAAGATGAAAGGACGGCTGGAGATACATATGTCGGCAGGTAGATTGCGATGGAAGCAATAGAACGGCATCCAAAGCTTTTTTTCCAGGAGACCAAATGAACGAATAAAAAGCAGGCAAGAGCTTAACCGGTTTCCTTACCATCTAATCTTAAGAACTGGTTACGAGCATCTTATTCGATATGTAGTCATATATCTCTATCTATCGATTACGATTGGATCACAGTTCAGATAGCAGCAAAAATTCCGTTGCAATAATCCACGAGTGTTGTACGCGGTGGATGGCAAACAGATCCCAGTCGCTGGTTGCAATCAATAATTGGGTTGTCATATTGAAAAATTAATGGGAAAATAAATAATTCGTAAAAGCAATATAAAATTGGTGGAATCCTCCAAGGATGCAATTATTTATTCATTAATATTAATTAAACCGTAATTAATAGCACACAAATAATGAATGTCCTTCAAATCACGTACGAGCAGTAGTCTTCGATTTCATTAAGGAGCCACGAGCGGTTTATGGATGGACGTTTTACTTTGGGTTTTTATTAATACTTGGGTCGGCAATGAATCAAATTGCATTTAATATAGCAATTTTGATCTTGTAGATGATGTCGCTAACGATGTATATGTCCTTATATGCAAAAACACATAATGTGCAACGGATAATCCCTAGAACAACTTTGTTTGAGTTTTGACACAAACCTTAGGGAGACAACCCACCATAATCTTCAAAATTTAAATAAAAATTCAGAAAATCACCCGCTGTTTGTCCTTCATCAACGTTGTACTTAAGTTAAGAAAGTGAGTCTTGTTGACTCTGACTTTTAGGGTGAAATGATTTTTCAGGTATTGATCTCACTTGAGAGGAAACGTTAAATATTTCGCGCAACTATTCTGAATTGAAAGTTGAGTGGAAAACCTTGATTAGCACTGTCTGAAGTCAAAGTAAATTTCTGAATGCTTCTTCGTCAGTACTTCGGTTCTAATGAACCAGGAATTAAGGACCATTTGCTCGAGGATACGCTTCGCATATACTGACACCCCAAATATTGTTGTTTTGGTAACAACGATGTTGCATGCACAAGGCTTGGATCTATGTTATGCGCAATGTATACAATTATAATTTTATTTTAGGGGTCGATGAATGATTGCGCCATAAATCAAACCAAAAAAAAATGCACGTGATATGCAGTGAAATTTAAGATGCATTTTGAACGATAGATGTTGTTCATTGCATTCGAAGTCATATTTCATGTGTATCCGCTCCAATGATGAATCCTGGCGCCCAATAAACTTCATTCTTTTGAAGCTAAGAGCCGTAGTCGGTTTGCCTGATCTTTTTGTTCATAGTTTGTTCTAAATTGGTTCTACATTGCTCCCACGATTCGCTTGTGAGAAACAAACCTTGGAACTTATTTTTTGGAGATATTTTTCAAATCAAATAGTTGTCACTTTTGTTTACTTTGACCATAGATCATTGCAATTGCCAATTGTTGAGGCAAGTGCACTTCTACTCAGGACAACTACTTCTACTCTCTCTCTACTCAGGACAAAATCCGATTAGAATATCCGTGTCCCGCCGGAAATTTTGAAAGATAGAAGTTCACTTCTCCGAGTTTCCGGTTGATCCATGGCTAAAGAAGTACAATAAATCTAGCAGTTCAATGGTCCCTAAAATACTTGCGGCCCAGCGTCGCAGCCACTTTTGCATGGTTTAGGTGCGGGTTTGTGCTTCAGCTTCTTAGTTGCCCATTGCCAAATAATGTTTAATTTTCACGGAATCAGCCATTTTCACCATAAGTCTCCACACTGGTTCTCTAAAGTCACCGATATTAGTCATCTGTCTGCTCAGTGACTGGACTAATGTTGTCGCTTTATGGCCTGCCTTACGGATATGCTCCCAATAGATCTCAATAGCTCTTGGGTCCCAATAGCTCTTGGTTAATTCTGCCTCAGAGCCAACCATTCTCAAGATGTTGGTTGGAATACTACTTCTAGTCAGCATCACTATTTTCATGTTTGCGGTACATATTTCTTTGCCGTCCTCGTTCATCCATGCTTCGACACCTGGGTTAGCTTCAGTTGAGCTCGCTCAGATGATCTGGAGGTTATCTCCGTTGCTAGATCGTCAATGTAACCTTTCATGAATACATCCGATGGCATGTCGATTCGCAAAAGCCCATCGAACATTCCATAGATCGGGGTCGAGAATAGATCCTTGCGCTGTTCCTGCAGGACGAGGAATGGTTCCCTTCCATTCCCCCCACCCAAAAAGGAGAACTTGCGATCATTGAAGTAGATTTGAATGATGAGCGCGAAAATAATCCTGTACACAAAAGTCCCGCCTGAATGCGTTCAGCATATCATTCCATGTCCATGAAACTTGGAAATCTCTTGTAGTGATTATTTGGATAGGAAAGGAATATTTAGTTCCTTTCCTTCCAGTAATGGATTTTCAATTGCTTGATTTCCAGTTGGAACCGAGCAGTGTGCAGCACCAGAAGAAACTTACTTCCGATATATATACGAGTATATGTCAAAAAAACAATAAAAACTAACAAATCACCAGACTCAATAAAAAATGTTAACCCTAAACATGGGAGAAAATACAGAATACGTAAATCATAAATTTATATATTTGGAACAACTAATGGTTCTTTACTTTGCAATACGCGTTGCGTAGGTCTTCATTATTTTCTGAGCTCTCTGATCTTCCGATTTCGAAAATCCATCGTGATAACGATTAAGATTTGCAATTATCATTTTATTGATGAAATCTCGACATCTCTGGACTAGAAAAGTATCAAAATGAGATAATTTGCGAAGCAGTTTGATAGACAATTTAATTGAAAAGTTTTACTAGATTTGGTATTCTCCAACTAATTTTTTTTAATTAATTTAACCTAAGTTCCTCTCTAGTTGCTATTTTTTTTCATATATTTCTCAAAGTAAGATATTTTGTGTCTTCTACTATCTGTTGATTAAGACATTTGCCATACATAATGAACGTAATCCAATTTAATAATTATGAAGTGATCTTCATAGACGTAGAATCTATTCTGTTTGTATAAGGGTGTCGGGTTTTCTACATTTGTCTGTCAAGTTCAATTGAAGATATCCATGTACAACTCATGTGATTTCTATTTTTCCAGGGGATTTCGCGTGATTCGCTGATCGATCAAGCTTAATTCTTTCATATCACGTTTTTACAGCGTTCCTCTTGTCTGAGCATATTTTTGCATTTTACTAAACTATTTTTACAATAGTACAAAGTGAAGGACGAAGGTCGGTCGGCAAACACTGAAAGTGCTGGATTAATTCAATCGACGAAGAGGGTGTGATACTGCTCGTATCCCGAAATTGGAGAACGCGGAGGACCGACAAAGTTATAGGTTACAACTTATAGGCAATCGCCGCCAAGCTTATACAATTCATATAGGATCGTGATAGGCTGAAGAACCTTAACGACGATGACAGTGTCTTGCATTGGTGTACAAGGACTGTTTTAGAACGCGTAGTCACGAGTCGGTCGAACATAATTTAAGTTGTTACCCTGGAATTATTGGCCTTCGCAAGCTTTTAAATATTACTGATAATATTGTTTTCCATTATCGATATCTCCAAACGATTTTCTTGAAATGCAGTTCTTTCGAATATCAAAATTCAGCATGAATGAAGGATCAAGAGTTTGTTGAGCCTTACATGTTTATTATGTTCAACATATGCACATTGACGTTGCCTTGAAGCGACATCATGTGGATTTGCATGAATATTTTCGAGTGCTAGTCAATTGTACGAACATATTTGATGGCCTAATTATCGACCCACAGGCTGACAAAATCATCATCCTAATGAGAGCAGATCTAAGTATGATTATCAGCTAGCATGGTGAAGACTATATCATTTCTGAGGAATGGAATATAAACATGTGACTGCCAAATGTTTGCCACACGTGATGAAGGATTAGCATAAAGCCAATCGGGCTAGAGCTTATCGAGAACAATTTGATCATTGAGAAGAAGCTGGAAACTTCTTTTCATGGGCCATTATAGTTGGTACAATCATCGTCTGCATCAAAATGAAGCTTTAATTGGTTCCATGGGTGCACAAAAAACCCTTCAGACGAAAAAATCTCGCCAAAAACATTCCAATAGAAAATTATCTTGAAAGTTTATGATGCTAAGGGTAAGTTATCTGGGAGTTATTCACAACGAATAACTCCCAGATGGCTCCTCAATGAACCAGACATACTACATTGAAGCTATGAAACTTCTGAGGGACGCCATCTACCGCAAAAGATCAAACATTCAGAGGAGTTATAACTGGATTAGTCATAACTCCTAACGCTCTAGCTGGTTCAGCCCTCAAAACTCGTGTGGTTTTGGACATATACTCAATCATTTCCGCTCTCCCATACTCGCCTGACCTTGTTTCTTGGAAAAACGTTTTTCGTGTGTTCCCCAAGCGCTTAAACAATCGACATAGTGAGTCTGACGAGGCGATGATGAGCCTGATGTCGATGTTAACACAAACGTCCTGAAAACAAGCTGAAGACATTACATAAGAAACGTACCAGGACTCTTCGAATTAGAAAACACCGTTGGGATAAGTAAGTGACCAAAGTGACCAATTTGAAGAAGGCCATGACATGTAACTTCTGCATAGAGTACAATTTTTTGTGACGAAGGTCTGCCGAAATTTAAACAGTTCTCAGGCATGTAACAAAAGAATCTAAATATAAAAAAATATGACCTAAATGTATAAAGTTTTCCATGGTTTTGGAAAACAAAAGAGTTTTTTATTGGTTAATCATGTTGCCTGAAACTAGTTCATATTTTATCAAAACAAAAGTGGACAAGTATATCTATATATATAAATATTTATATAAATAAACACATTTTAATATGTACATGTCCCTTTCCATATGCAGCTGTCACTTTAAACTTTTATCACTCATTATAATAAAAAATATACTGTCCAACTGTTTGTTGAGTATGATTTTACAAAATGTCTACAAAAGTGCGACGTGCTTAATTTGTTTGCCTTGATGCAAAATATTACAACCACGTTTTAGTATCTATAAACACAAATTCAATATTATCATCGTCATGGCCACAAAATATGAAAAATGTGCTAAACTTTCTCACATATTCGCATACTCGTGTGCCCATATCTAACGTGTAACATATACAACAACTTGTTGAGTAAAGCAATATGTTACACATGGTACGAGTATATGTTGTAAAGCGATAATGAAAGTTAGACACTCAGTATATGTATTTAAACTATGAATAAAATTCAAATTACAATTTGCATATAACGGTAATGATAGTGTCTAGTTGCTAGGGGTTAAAGTTCTAAAGTTTGCGGTTAAAATAAATGAAATCGGTAAGTGAGAGGGAAAAGATACATTTTCGTTTGGACAGAGCGCATGTAAATTATGGAATATGGATGAAATTTTCATATGAAACTTTGTTCTGTAAGAATGTTTTCGTTTATATGTAAATAGATGGTTGAAAAAGGTTTCCAAGTCGTTTACCCTTTTCTGGTTGATTTGGGAGCATCACAGGTTATTCCACAAAGTATAAAAGTGGTTGCGAGAAAAGTGTAAATTATATGGAACGTAAATGAGAGTTTTTTTCCTAATGATATATTTGCTAAAACCAGGAGCAAGGTTGATGAACTGCTTTGGTCGGCAAGGAAGATACAACATAAACGTAATTAATGGGCTCAGTCCTGTGTATATAACGGTTATGTCAAAAATTCAAACACTTATGACGACCACAAAAAAAAAGCCTGAAGGATGCATGCGTTGTGATAATATGAACATTATGATGATATCACGGTAAAATTTTTGCATTTTTAGCTCTTCGTTAAGTTACACCTTAAATTCGTAGTGTGTCGATTGATGAATCGCTCGAAGATTTAAAGCCCAGCAATTGAAATTGTTCTAGACTTCCTAGAAGTTTCGTTTTTTGAGTCAAATGATGATGAGGATACTTGTTAATATGTTACGTTTTATATTAACATCCAACTCTCTCTTTTACACTATTTCTCTCACTACCTCTATCTCTATTTCGATTTTCAGGCGTTAAAGCGATATTTGATTTTAAGTTGCATTCTATCAGCGGGCGCTGGAACAACCCTGATCACCTTTCACCACCATTACTTTTATTTCTAATTATTTTAAGTCAATCCATTCAAAATGTTGTCAACCCCAGTCAAACCTAACGAAACCCTCTTGCCGAGGTCCTGAGGCTTGTATTACGATGGTTGTCAATCGTATGAAAGGAGTGGTGTATTGTGTAAAAATTTATTATGTTTCAAGATGGAAACATATTTTTGGGGATCGTAGAGACATGTCCACAGTAGACCAGCAATCTCAAAGGAGTAGATGTGCGGTTTTTGGAGTGCTCTAATTTTGAAGTTAGGACCGAGTTGTCAAGTAGTCCCGAGGGGTATAAACAAATTCTTTCTTAAAAACTTTCTATGCTTACAATAAATACTAGTCCCTAGTAGAATTGCTGAATAATCTCATTTTGGTTCGACTGTTCGGATACATAGTGGGATCCAATCTTCAACTTTCTGCATTCGGAATGTATTTCTACAAAGAATTATTGCAGTTTTTTTTGTTAATAGCCCAATTCATTTTTATACTGAAATTTTCAAATTTTATTTCTCCTTTTCCTCCTCCTCCTTCCTATTCTCTTCCTTCATATTTCCGGCCAGCTTCATGAATAATTTCATTCGATAAAAAACCAACTTCGAGCTCATCAAGGTTGCTCTGAGTTGGTCGGAGCTCATCAAGGTCTAGGACAATTGATGAATGGATAAGAAAAGCGCACTTTTGTGTTGAAATTTCATAGTTCTTTTCTATCAAGTCGAATTTCATAGAGTTACAAACATCCACCTAGTTTGCTCACCGGAAAAGAATTTACTCTATATTTATTATTTTTGAAATAATATATAAACTCATTGACGGATCAAAGACTTGAACAAGGTTCCCTGTAGAAAAGCTCCGCATCCACGGTCACATTTAATCTTAATATGGCTGATGTTTTGGTCCTTATTTTTACAGCCCTCCATATATCCAATCTATGCATCCAATGTCCATCTCTTTATACAAAAATCAAAAAATGAGATCATGAAAAAATTCAAGAAATTGGTAATAAATTTGGTGATGCCTATTGTCTTCGCAAGTCTAAACAATTCGAACAATTTGTAATGATATCCTTTGACTATGTGTAAAATTAGCGTACCCATGACAATTAAATTTCAATTTATGTATTGTATTTAACATGCATGCTTGCCATGACCATATAAAGGGAGGCGAAGTGAACGTTTGCAGGCTCTTTATGATGTTTTTTCATTACTTTTTGACGTACACTCTTGAATACTCATAGAAATGCTTAGTCCTTTTGTTTCTTGCATTTCAATGAATTATTAATAGATAGACTATTTGGCCGCTCTACAGAAATGAAGGTTGTCCTTAGTGTTTTTTCACCAGATAATCGAAATGTGTTGCGTATTCCCACGGCAGTGGTTGCTATGTTGCATCAAAAACTTAAAAACAAGTTTTCTAAAGTCTTTTTCCCGCAAGCAAAGCAAATGTCATCAGTTTAAATGTCCATTTATTTGTCATATTGACCTAGAAGACAACACTACCAGCATTTGCTCTATTTCTGTTAAGAAGTGTTTTGATCCTCGTTTTCTTTGAATGGGTCCAATGGTCTCGGTATCTCCCCCAATCGTCCTGCCATTTTAACCGAATCTTTCCTAAAAATCTGAAAGGTTTCTCACACCTTTCATAATGACAAAAAAAAATTTGCACGTTTAACTTTATCGGTTTGTTCTGGCGGCAAAATATGCTTCCTCTGATCTTATCCCTACTGTAGCCATGTATTATAAAGGGAGGTTTTCTACTGCTCTCTACAAAAGCTATTCAGCTTGGATCCTTAAAGCAACCGTGGCTTTTGCTGCTTTCAAAGAAAATCGTGGCAGTGGCTGGTTTCGATAAGTACACTGGGGAGAATAAACGAGACTAGGAACAAACCATAATCAACGTGACAAAAATTGGATAAAATAATATTTTTTTTAGTTTTATTTAAATCAGATTTTGTTTGGTTTTTGTTTTAATGTTATTTTTTTGTATTTCAGCTTGAAGTGATATTGGTGAGTTTATTTTATTTTAATTTGTTTGCTGTAGTACTTCCTTGACATTTTCAAAGCCATTTTCAAAGGTAGAAGAAACAATATAGCCCAAGAGCCACTGTATAAAAACCAATGGATCAGGACTTTCCTTAGTAGACAGTATTGTCTATCCTCACATAAAAAAGTTACAATTTTGTCGATGGCCACATTAAGATTTTCAAAGATCCTGCAGTTTCTAAATGACCAAAGGCGAACATTTACTCAAAATGGGATTCCATTGTTTCGCAATAGAATTGAATTATTACATGCAAACTTGACGTTTTCAATAAAAAAATTTTCATCGATATATTCAATATTAGACTGTCTATATTTTTCTTAATTTTTTTTTTAATTATTGTCATGATTTTATTTTAATTTTTTTTTTTGATTTTATTTGATATTTTTATTATTGCTGTTTTTTTGTGTCCTTTTTTTTATTAATTGTAACCCTATGTATATATCCACAAAAAAGGTTGTTCGTTGCAAATTGATTCAAAAATACTACATTTACCAAAAAAGTTGATAGTTTTGTTGCCCAGAACCTACTGACGCCTCATTTGAAGGAATATTTGCATAAAGAATTAGTACATTTATAAAATTAATTATTTGTGTATTACGTTTTTAAATTTGGTCTAATTTTTTTGAATCGATTTGAGGCCGGTGTTGCGATTTCTGAAAATTCTTTTATAAAAGCTGACTTGATTTTTAACATAACGCATACAAATACATAAGCATTTAACAGCCCTGGATAACAAAATTTGAACTTTTATTTTACCCGTGAAAACTTCTGCCAAATTTTGAATATATTGTAGCCAACAACCAAAAATATATCAATAAAAAAATTAGAAATTTAAGCATCAAGTTTCCTTGTGACGTCAAAACATATATTTTCGTAAACTATACAATAATCAGTTACACTTGGAGAAATTATTGGATAATGAATATATTTTTTGACACTAGATTGTGATCGTTGTCATATATCGGGCAATACTAATCATATTGAGTTAGACTGACATGCGTTTGAAAGATGACATCCCAGTCTACAATTTTCATATGGACAGTTTTGTTATTCGTGTCAAAAGCTGTATTCATTTAAAAATGAGTAAAATTTCTGAAAAAATTCGTTATGATTACAATATCACTACGATCAAGGTGAGAATGCATCGCAGGCTTGTGAAAAAATTTATGATTTCTACGGTCAAGATACTTTATCAAAAGCCACAGCCAAGATATGGTTCGCTCGCTTTTATTCGGGAAATTTTTAAGTCAGAGATGCACTTCGCTCAGGTCGATCAATCACTGAAAAGTCAATGAAAGCTTACACAAAATTCAAGAAGACAGACACATAAGCAGCCATGACATTGCTAACGAACTGAATATCCATCACCAAACAGTTTTGAACCATTTGCCTGATGATGGAGACACATAAAAGCTCGACGTATGGGTGCCGCATGAATTAACACAAAAAAAATTGATCGACAGAATTTCCATTTGCAAAATGCTAATATAACGGAACGAAATCCAGCCATTTTTGAAGCAAATCATTGACGATGAAAAATGAGCATGATACGAGAATGTCGTTCGAAAAAGATCATGGTCAAAAAGAGGTGAATAATCACAAACGACTTAAAAGCCAGGATTGACACCAAATAAGGTTATGCTGTGTGTATGGTGGGATTGGAAGGGAATCGTTTCTTATGAGATGCTAGAACCTGGCTAAACATTCAATTCGGCTCTGTACTGTCAGCAATTAACCAGATTGTAACAATCGATTCAAAAAAACGGCCAGAATTGCTCAATAGAAAGGACGTTGTCTTCCATCATGACAATGCCTCACCACGCACATCTTTAATGACCCTGCTAAAATTGACAGGGCTTGGCTGGGAAGTTTTTATGCATCCACCGTATAGTCCACAGCTTGTACCATCAGACTACCATTTGTTTCGGTCTCTGCAAAATTTCTTTCATGAAAATAAATTCACTTCAAAAAGGGACTCTGAAAGTTACTTGGCCAAGTTTTTCGCCGATAAACCACAGAAATTCTAGAAGTTTTTTTGGTAGATCAATTTATCCATTGTCACTTAGAACTTATAATTGATTTATACCCTTGCTAAGCTAACTCAGCGAAGACTCATGGGTGCGGAAGTTCTGATCAAATTTGTCGAATACCTCGAAAGTGAATTTTATATTTTTAGATAGAGAGGTGGAAAGAGCTCAAGCTGGTTTCGAACACCTCTCTTTCTAAAAATATTAAATTAAATAAATTAAATTAATAAATAATAATTAAATAAGAAAGGTGTTCGAAACCAGCTTAAGCTCTTTCCACCTCTCTTTCTAAAAATATAAAATTCACTTTCGAGGTATTTGAAAAATTTGATCAGAACTTTCGCACCCATGAGTCTTCGCTGATTTAGCTAGCAAGGGTATAAATCACTTTTAAGTTCTAAGTGAAAATAGATAAATTGATCTACCAAAAACCTCTAGAAGAATTTTAAGTGTTTTGGGGATATGTCACTGTTGTCGAACCAAGGTTTTCCACCGCTATTCAGGTGGTGTGCACCTTTCCGGGCGCATGGGGAAAAGCTTCCACTTTTCTCCCTCGTTCTGACCTTCCACTGTTCTTCAATTTTTTCCCTAAGTAGGGCCACTATTTCGTCGAGTTCGTATTGTACTTCCGTGGATCTGTGGCTCATTAGACCTGCTTTTGCTTGGCGATCTGCTATTTCTAGAGATTCGATGCCCACGTGTCCTGGGGTCCATATGAAACTAAAGATTCTTTCCGGGTTATGGTTGATGATACTCCATATTTCGTACGTTACTTTTCTTTCTTCTTGATTGTGTTCGAGGCTTTTAATTGCATTATTGGAATCGGTGAAAACTATTATTTTATTATGGTCCTGAAGATTGCTATTCCTAAGTGCTATTAGTATTGTGTTTCGTTCAGCTTCTGTTGTTGTTGTACTTTTCCGAAGACTCGAATTGTAGGTGGCCTTACTATTAAAGTTGATAAACCCTATACCATACCTATATATAAACCTATACCTGCATCTGTCACCAGTACCAAGGCTTTTTGTTGCAAGAGTTTATCGGTGTCTGCTTTGCAAATGTTGTTGAGCTCTTGTCGGTTACAGGTTTGGAGAAAGAGAGAGTTCTTCGTAAAGGGTGTGCTGATTAAATTCTTTTTGGTTTATTGGTGCGGTGCGTGGGGTTACCTTCCTGAAATGGTGATTGTATTTATTGAGAACATGGTTGTAGCTACTTTTAAAGTTCACATCCTGCTCTGCCCATGTGGATTTGAAACTGTTATTGATGATTTGCATCCCTACTTCTTTGGCTGTAAGTAGTTCTACTCTATCCTTTGACTGGAGTCCTGTAGCGATATTGAAAGCATAAAAGTTGGGAATACTGGGTGGCAGTTCTGAACAGTGTTTAAGGATCTTGGCTTTGAGTTTGTCCATGCTGTTAAAGAGATATGTAGGTGCATGTGCAAGGGTGGTTATTCCATACTCTATTTTGGGTCTAACCAAAGATTTGTAAAGGTTCAAAGCCAAAGCAGGGCTGAAAGGATATGTGGGTTTATTTAGGTATATACTGATATAAACACAAGCCTTCTTCTTCTCTTTGTTTTTAATTGCAAAGTATAGTACAAATTGTTAGTATTATGCAGAATTTTCAATCAGAAACTACAATTTCACCAATTAAAGCTATCTCACGGCAAGGAGCTTCAAATTTTGATGGATCAACTATCTTATTGAACTTTTTGTGGTATTGTAATGAAATATGTTTCCTGAATTCTTCTGCATTTGGTATTATTTATCGAGAAAACTCCACAAACTTTTACCTGGATCCAATATTTAATTGACATATTGACCTCCCTTCTGGCAAAGGTAGAGCTCATAATAATTCTTAAATGTCAATTAAAGATTGAATTAAACTATTTTGAAATGACATTTTTTTTGGTTTGGTCGAAATATAAGCATAGTTCATAAAATTTTTAAACAAACAAATGAATAAATTGTAATTGTAGGACGGCAGGGAACTTCAAATATTGACTTGAAGATGATCGATGATGGCCAGGACATGTGAACCAACGATAAGACGTAATTAGTGCAAATTCTTTTATTAAAATGTATTTCGATAGCATGTGGGTCGTTAGGAAACAAAAATACTACAATGTTTCACTATTACATCGGAGAATCTGTTCATTGTCTCAAAAGTCCTTATATTACGATTTTATAATATGAATTGCAACTTATTTTTCTGAAGTTTCCGTTAGCATTTTCTGCTTCCACAAACTGGCAGCACTACCTAGAATTGTGTTTAACTGCCACGAAGTTGTCCCGTCGCTGCTGATGACTATAAATTCGACTTTTAACCATTAATTTCTTTGAACGAATTGCAACTTTCTATCTTTGGCATTAAGTAGTCAATGTCAGGGAAAAGTATTTCCTTCACAGTCAAGATTAACGCCATTTACGTTGCAAATCGTAAATAGCATCCATGGCATTCATGACCGCCGAAAGTCTTTCACTTTCATCAACAAAACAAGATGTCTTTAACAACTGCAACTTATAATTAGCCGTGACTTTTCCAAATTGGAAAACGCCAACCGATGTGGTCCACCTTCGCATAAATGAGTTTTAAAAGTAAAAGAAATAATTTTAATTAGTACGTCAAAAGCAAATATCGCTGTGCTCCCGACAAGGACATTCATCTCAAATGCATAAATGTATTTGACTGTGCACGGCAATGTGAATGCATAATAAATAATGAAAATTCCCAATTGGGTAGTTCATTTGTGTTGAACGCATAATGAATGTTAGTATTGCCCGACAGGCGAAAGTTAAACATGGGTTGTGTACATTTTCATACCCGATTTGATAGGTGGTTTTCCCTTAAAGCCGCAAAAAAAAGCTGCAACATTCCGAACTAAACTCATGTTATTCTACTTTCCACCCATCAATTGAGACAACGTATCAACTAAGGTACTGATTTGATATCAAATGACATGTGTTCAAAGCCAATTGCGGCATTCAAATGCATATTCTAATCACATAACGCGTATCTTTCGCATACGTGCACATATTAAATTTATGCGAGCAGACCGGCTCTATTGCCTACAGCTCGAAGTAAACGCGAATACAAATCGGTTGGCACTTAAGGTTCCTCGACTCTGTTTGCGGTTGCGTTCGTTTTCGCGGCGGAAATAGGAAAAACGAATTACAACCGGAAATCTGATAAAAAGAACCATACATGTAAATCTCAGTAGATACGCATGTGTCGCGAATTGGCATAAATCTGATTGTTTTAATACACCTGTAGAATGTTTGATGGTATGCCGGAGTGTGTGATATGGTTCCGAGCGACGTAGACGTTTGTTTGGAATGGGAATCCTGAATCCCATTCAACGTTAACGCATTACTATACATTGCGACTTGAGGGTGGAATGTTGATTCTAGTGCAGGACTTATGTAAATATTTCCAAGTTTGCTCTGATGATAGCTTTCAAGTGGTATTGACCAATAGCAAGCGATGCTGATTGCACAAATTTAATTGTCCCATTAACAATAAACAATGCTAATTGCCGAGATCGATTTACGGGTTCATGGTTTACGAGTGATCAGAGTTAATGGTAGAGTGCATTCAATTCAAATACGCATACATTATGAGAAAACAGACACGTAATAGTGTTATTGATAAATTAAATTCTTCATTTCCTACTTAGAATTATATGTCATTTATACGACGAATACTAGTGCTCCTTGAAATGCATGCTTCTAAAACATTTGTCATTTCAGTAATTTTGAACTTATTAAATTTACGAAATGGATGAGAATCTGGGAAATGGGTTGAAAATCTGAATTTGAGTACTCAATTTAATGTTTCGACACCATATAGAAGCTTTTTTAATTTAGAATCAATTTCGAGAAATCAGATAAAATTTTTTAGATACAGTTGCTCTGTTATTGCCGGTTAATTTAGTTCCTAAATCCTAAATCCTAGTCAGGTTCCTTCATATTCATGAAACTCGAAGGTTCGGAGACGTGTTCGTTGAAAATTCTCTACAGTAACATAAGGACTATTTGACTTTCTATTATTCTATTATTATATTCTATTCTATTACTATTTGACTATTGACTTTCTTAAATATACAATGATGCTTTCGCATGATACACAAGGTTCATACCAAAAGTTGCAGGACTGATTTTTCTTAAATTTTTCATAATGATATGCTTGAAACTAACTCCCTATTATTCTTCGAGATGGCATCCTTGAATAGCTACATACTAAGAATAACGCTGCTACCATTCGCCATTTGAAAGCCAGCTTCGAGGATGCTATTAAGAGCTCTCGTAAATCCTGCTTCTCTCGTGGAAACATATTGCTGTTTCTTCAGCTGAGTTTTCATCCGTTGAAAGAAAAAAACTCAGATGACGCTAGATCGGGACAGTTAATCGCTATTTTGCAACCCCGAGGTATGTTAATATTTGTCACACCACGAAGGTGCCATGGCACGGCCCCCTGTTATGAGGCAGCTTCCCAACAGGGAACGAACTTATTATGAGCCACCTCGCAACGGTCAAAGATCATGATCAGCATTGTTTTGATCTTTGATTTGGTCATGCGAGCCTTCTTTTGGCGCGGGGCCATGGAAGTATGGCATTCTGCAGATTTGCCCAAGTTTCATCAGGTCATGCGTCATGTGAGCCATCTTTTGACGTGGGGCCGTGGAATTGTGCTATTTTGTAGATTCGCCCGTTTCATCATCGCCCGTTACCACATTGCCCAAAAAGGTAAATCAAAGCTAATTATCAAAGCAGAAGTAGATCAGTGTGTCGTACTACCTTTAAGCTGTTCTTCTGACAGAAAAAGGCATCTTCTATCGCTTATCCTCGCAGAGGGAAGGGGAACACTACCTATCCTACTAGCTAACTAATCCCTCCCTTTCCGACGATCCTTGCTAAAAGAGGGATCTCTGGAATACGAAGGCGTCGCTAGGTGAGACTAAACAGGCCTATTTCTTAGTAACGTGGAAACACTTCCAGGCAAGGATCTTGTTATGAAAGGGAAGGTGTTTGGTCGGTGGTCTAACTGCTGTGTACTGTTGGGAGTCAGAGCGTTCAAAATCTTGGCCTCCTAACTATGAACAAAAATTATTGTTTTTAATTTATTTTCTCTCCTTGCTACCAATCGAAATGTGAATGGAAACTCATGCTCGACGGAATCCTGGTAAGATCTCATGAGACTCAAGTTGTAGAGAATAGTTTGTTTTTCGGAGGCAAAGCCAAACCTAAAAAATATATCACATTGTACGTGGCCCAAAAGAAATACAATCTTCCCTGCAAAATCGTTTAAAGTTTAATAAAAATCTATATTTAAAAACCCTAACTTTAACGTTAAGTTCCAACGGCTCGCACTAATCAAAAGTGAACCGTGCAAATGTCAAATTTTTGGTGCCAACTAGGCTATCATAGTTAATAGTACACATATGAGGAGCATTCATAGTATGCATATGATTAAGTAGTTCATCACTCTTTAGATACGTGCTGAAGAGCTTAATCCTATAATGCTGTAAGTAATAAAGGAAAGGCCAGTTTGAGCTACGCTTACGAAGAAATAGGTTGCGATAAGCAATAAATGAGATCCCCACAAAATCCGAATGAATCTGATTTTTGCTTCAAATCTTTTATGTTTTTAAGATTTGTGTATCGGATGTTGATTCAGCCTCGTTGCGCACGATACTGCCCAAAACCGAAAATTTTGTCTTGTCTTGAAAAAAATTAATGTCGAAAAATGAAAAATTAATGACAAAATATGGAAAATGCCTCGTGGAGGAAGAACCTTTATTCACCCTTCATCATCAGTTTTTTGAGAATTGGCTTATACATTTACTGAGCTAGCCAAGCACTCAATGTTGGCTCCCACTAAATAAAAGTTCCAACTCCTAAACTTATGAGTTTTAGTCAAATACTTGATCATTGTTTTTCACCACCTTTCAATTGCTGGTTCTTGTTTTTTGTGACGTTTTTTATGTTCCCGAAACTCAAAATAAATTTGAAAGGAAGATTTGAGGCGATTCTTCATTTTAAGATAAATGTGGCGAAGGAGGTGCAAGAAATCACAAAGGAAGCCTTGTACGTTGCAACATTGTTGGGAGAAGGGTATTCTTTGAAGTATTTCAAGGAAAACTCAGTCGTGTAACTTTTAGATAAAAAATATGATGTTGTATTTATTGTCAAATAAACCTCGAATAGTCAATGTTTGTTTTGCCTAAATCGTCCTTTCTCTTGCTACCTAACCTTTTTTCATGGCAGTTAGTTTCATTTTCATCTTATATTCTGATTTGCTACGGCTCTATTTTCCGCAATGGTTACCAACTCTTTTAGACGCACGGGGATATTCAACTTGAGGCTTTTGTATTGGCCCTAACAGCTTGCAATCCATGCCTGTGATCCGTACAAGAAACTGATTAAAGATTCAATCGCGAAGCTACTTGTAGTATAACTTTTCAGGAGGATTTTTTGCTTTAAGTATTATATTGGTAAACTATGAAGCGTTATGGAGCATCGAGATTATTACCTGCAATCTTCTCAAAAGATGCTTTCGGTCTACTCTCTCCTGGCAGGTAACATAAGTGTGACGAAACTGTGAAAAGAATTATTAATTTACTTGTTTTCGGGTTGATTTTATGTGAAATTAGCCTTTCGTGCCTGACATATTCCCTTCATCGGTGTTCTTTTCGTATCAATAATGAATAAAAAACAACGCATAGAAATTAGCAAGGATAGAATGCCAGTATAATACTACTGATCAAAAAAATTCAAAAAGCCGCTGGAATTGAAAAATCCAAAGCATATGCAACGGCTCTTATCCGAAAAACTGCATTTACGAACAGAATTTGATACAAGCACAGGATATTGTGGCATAAACAATGCGAGATTAGTTTCACCAGAACACCAAAAAATAAAGAGAACGGAGGTCTATGAGGTCTGCGAATTCGGAATTTTTGCGGGCTACTTACTTATATTCGATTTTCGATATTTTTTTGACGTTTTGTTGGTAATCATATTCCCCACTTATGTCGACAAGTTCGGTTCAATGTTGAGTTAATTTTTGACAGCTACTTTGCTTGGATGTGTTTTGGCATGTCTTTGATTTTTGTCTATTCTAAAAACTGGATCAGAGAATTTGTATTCAATGTTGTAAAAGAAGAAAAAACTTGAAGTGCGCGGGCGCATTGCTAATGTTGCTTGGACTGAAGCAGCATTTATCGTTGGTAAAAAAAATGTCCTCAGAGGGCCGAGAAGATGCAAACGAATAACATTGTCCCGAATGCCCGAGCACGTCCACAACAGACGAAAACATTATTTATGAACAAAATTGTATTTTATCTAAAAATGTAAATCCTTATCCATGGATTATACTTGCAAATAATTTTATTATGCTGAAATACAGTTTGAACACATAAATAATCGAGATAACCTTTTTTAAATTTTTCAAATCAGAAAATTGTTGCATTTTACTGCTATTTCTTATTTTATAATAAGGATAATCACTGTTAGACAAGTTGTTGAAGATCTCAACATATCGATTGGCTTGTGTCATTCTATTTTTACCAAAAATTAAGGCTTGCGCTTGCCTCTAACTGCGTAGTTTCACAACTGGTGCAGGATTGTAGGCAGGCTCTCAAAGCCGCAACAACCCGAGAAAATGTAAAACTGACATGGGTCCCTGGACACAGCGGTGTGAAGGGAAACGAAAGAGCGGGTGAGCTAGCGAGAGCTGGATCAGCCGACCAAAATGCCTCTCGAATAGACACAATTAAAGTGCCACTAGCAACGGTAAAAGGGGATCTAGACGAAATCCTCTGGAAAGAGACGGATACGGCTTGGAATGACAGGAACGACTGCCGGATAAGCCGAGCTATTTGGCCTCATCCTAATAAAACGAGGACAAAACAATTCCTGGGGGAAAACAGAAATGGCATTAGAACATTGGTGGCAGTATTAACGGGCCATAATTTTCTAGGTCAATACGCCAAACGAATAGGAATCCAAACGGATGACACCTGCCGAGCTTACGGCGAGGAGGCAGAAAGTACAGAACACTTTCTCCTTGGTTGCCCGAGTCTGGCCAACAAACGCCTTATTTGGCTGAGGTGTACTGGCGTAACAGAGTTGGAACACTTGGCGACCACAGAACTGGGGGAATTCCTTGGCTTCTATAGGACGACAGGATGGACCATCTGTAAACAATAGTACTACACATGGGCAGCTTAGAGCCGATTCAGGCCTATGCTATTTTCCAGCAATTGGACCTCTGTACAAATAATAATAATAGGCTTTATAATTTATAATCTTTTTTTTTGGTATCTATTGGAACTAGCTAAGCTCTTTGGTTGCAGTAATGGAATACAAAACTTTCATTTTAAAAACTATATTTTCTGTAATAATGGGTTTTACTATACAATTAGGATTAGATTTTGGATTGGATTGGATTGAATGAAATATCTATTGTTCTTAAAAACAATAATATGTACAAGTCGATCGAATGATCATAAATAGTTCAGAAAATAAGAAATATCCTTGATTGGAATGCAGACTGTTGTGTTAAGATCTAATTTTTCAGCTACAAAAATTTAGTTGTTTTTCTATGTCCTATTTTGACTTCCAAGCATTTCTGTTCCCCGAAAATTTTATTTTGAATTTTCTGGCTAGATGCTCATGATGACGCTTCTACATTTTTCCAACATCTTATTTATAAATTGACTTTTCCAAGCTGAATAAATATTTACATAGCCGATTGCTTTATTCTTATATTTTCCAATTTAACCACTCCTATTTTGTATTCATCCCGTCGGTTAGGATTGAGTAGACTTCCGAAGTAATTTTCTAAACGGCGTGCGGAAACTCAACCTTACCACCACGGAAGAAATGAATGAAAAACGCAAGTCCGACATAGTGTCCTGGGAATTTTCTAATAACAAACAACGTGCCCTGTTGTACGCATGGTTTTCGTTTTGTGTATTGTTGCTGAAAGGTATCGACCAACTTTCGTCGACAATTTAAAAGCGAGAAATATTTAGGGATGAAAAAACTCGTATTATTGCTCGTTTATTAACCTTCACTGGCTCTTACTGCTTTCAGAAAAATAATTTAAAGTTTTTATTACGAATAAAAAGTAAACTGTGTACATTTGAATTTTGTTAAGTTATGCTTAATGTAAAACCTAATCCATATGTTGTGCTTGCAAATGATATTATTATCCTGAAATAATTTTAGAACATAGAAATAATCGACAAAGTCTTTTTCAAATTTTTGGCATCATGAAACTGCTTCATATCTGCTTTTTTTAAGGAACTAAACTAGAAACATCCATTTAAGGGTACAATTGTCCTCTATATCCTCCTATCCTCTATAAATACTCTCCTTCTAACTATCGTAAATTCCCAAGTTCACGGTATTTTCTCATATTGGGTATCTATCTAATTGACTCAAAAGTCACTAGTATGAATATAGCGTTTTTAACATTGTGAAGCGCATTGTATTCTGCAATTCTCATTCATCTCTTTTGAAAAAAAAGTGCAAAGTCAAAGCAGGTGCAAAGACAACTAGAAAGTAATTTATCCATGTAGCATTAGCATAAAACCATCAGCAGCATGACTTCCAACTGCATTCATTGTCGTCGAAGAAAATTAATCCGCTTTAATAACAAAGTATAATCGTCTATCCGCCTCACATGAAATTCTGCGAATATACAAGATTTTTTCCCACTCTCCTTTCCAAGATTCAATAGAAAGGTTGAAAAGTGCAGTCTATACAAAGCGATTCCATGTGTGCATTTCTGACCACGTCAGGGACTTAGGAGCGAGGTTCGACAATTAAGGTCAAACGATATTCACTTGGGCGATGAGTCTAATGTCAGCCAGCGAGGCTGAAGAAGATATAAGGACATTTGTGGAATTCCAGGTATGATGATGACCGAGCTGCGAAGTGCAGTTGACATCATTTCCTTGTAGCCAGCGCTATCGGTGTCGGTGCATTTCACCATGGGAAAGGTTAATCACTCGACAGCAAGCAGAAGAATTATGGTGATGGCTTGAAGCAAGCTTAGACGAACTAGCTGTCCAATGGATAGCTGGATGGCATCCAACAAACGTAGCTCCCAAGTATTCAATTGCCTTCATGTACTACTATAACCCAATGTATATTCTGTATGATAGACAAAATGCATACCTGATCCGTGCACAGGGAGCTGGTGCCTATCGAAGGGAAAGTCAAGTGTCGACGACATTGCACATCCAACGTCAACCCATTGTAATTCCATTGTAATTCTGCCGGAGTTTTGTCTTTTTGTGCTACAAGAAAGGAGTTCTTCGACTGCTTTTATTAGAAATTGCGGAATGCGTGTGTGTCATACTGAATAGTAAGTAAAGGCTAGATACTACGATAATTGCTAGTACTTGGAATTGTGATTGTAAGCATTGATAATTAAACTGACGCCTGAGTCTCGGACGCCATTTGGACACATGTTATATGTCAGGATTTACCCAGACGCACAACTTATTCCATTTGACTCGTTAGACTATTCCTCTCTTGTTAACCAACTCAAACAAACCAGATTCGTTGAAACACAGTTGTTCGCTAGTTGGCTTAACGAAATAATAGAATGCCCAAGTGTATATCCTTTCATCATTTGAACTTCAACTAATATCTATGAACATTCCTAGTGTATCATACCGAATTCTCAGTTTTATTGCTTTGATTTGGAGCTTTTGTATGAAGGGTCTAGTACCGAAAGAGGACCACAACCTTATTAAAGGATTATGGTGTTTCCTCTTTCGTTATCTTCGGGTACGACATTGATAACGATTCATACGTATGAGAAACAGATAGGTTTATTGCTATTGCAAAAAATTTCAAGAGATTATTTGCAAATGTTTTGCTTAGCTTAAAGGACCAATATGTTTCAGTGCCTCATTAGCGAACTTCATCAAAGTGATTTATTGAATGGATTTGCAAAAATTCAACTAATTCAACTAATTCCATGCAGAATTGTAGTTACTAGTTATATACGACGAGAATGTGAGTCTACGTAACAAGAATTAGTTTATTATTTATTACAGGAGTTTATTATTTATTACATTATTTATTATTTTTATTTATTACAGGAGTTAAATGTATTTATTTCTTGTACTTTCTTCAATTATTTTTCTGTGAAACTGCGGCTGATTCTTGGTTTTTTTTTCATAGTTACTGCAATAAAAGAATTATTTAGTCATTGCTTCGATGAAGCTGGAAGAACTTTTTCCAATCAGCTCACGATTTATTTCGTAAGTTTCCATTTTACATACGTGTGAATTGTATTACGAACACTGTCTCAATTTTAATTCTCTAAATTATTTCCAACGAAATTTTCAATACAATAAAAAAATTTACACGAATTAGGTAACACAATTTAATAAGTGAAGCATCAAAGGCCTTTTTTTGTGGCCGTTGTAAATCGCCTGGATTTCGTTATTGATCCCAATTTAGTCCCAATTTTGTTCTACTCATTACGTTATTATTGGTCATATTGTATGAGTATTTATCATATCCATTTGAAGAAAGAGGCTCTGTATGTTTTTATTGGCAGCCTATTAGAGTCATATCTGATTTCAAGGATATGATCTGACATGCACTGTCGGTTTTGGGTGATTTGTACGGGTCAGCCCATAAAATTTTTTCTCGATTCTCAATTTCCTTCAGAGTTTCAGCCTTCGATATGGAGTTACATTGGTTGCCTGTTCGATGTTCTCAAGAGTTGAAGTCGGATAAAATGGATCTAATAACAGTCCGGAAATTCACCTAAGTTGTTTGCTCGCAATCTTTCTTTTGGAAGCTTCATTTTCATGGTTCACTTCGTTTTTAGGGGTCGACTTCATGACTTTCTTTTATCTTTTGCTACAGTTTACTTGAAGAAGCGCACTAATTCTCCGTTCTACATATCTCGGTTCGTGAAACGGATCAGTCTGAATAACCTTTGACAGAACCTTTGATGAACATCATAATTTTGGTGCCAATGGTTTTATACGCTTCCTAGTAACATTGAATTAAGGTTCTTGTTAGTGCAGTTCACTTTATGGTAAATTATTGTGATAATATACATTCAAGGATAGATCACAGTAACATTTTAATATGGGACAGTGTAATCATGGGATGTACCCACAGCTTATAGGTGGGTTGATCTGTTTTGGTCCGACATTTCTGGATTGTGGTAAAGAAGTGAGGACCTTTGGCGCTTCAACCGGCTGGATATGATAAATATTTGAGTGTCGGAATAAATGAAGAAGTTTGTGGTCTACGCATCAAACACCTACCCGGTCATAGTAAAAACACAGTCTGGAACCGGCTGACAACTTATTTCGGGCCGGCTTCCATTTTTCTATGGCTTAGCCTACCACCAAATGGTGAAATCCGTTTCCCAATGAGTGCATGGTAAAGTGGAAAGCTGTCAAAGTTCGAATATCGACAGATACTTAAGCGATATTTCAGCTTCTGAACGCTTCAAACAATCACAATTATCATTGTTCACAGTCGAGATCAGACAAAGTTATATGTACACTCGTCCAATCGAAATTTGATTTGAGCCTTATCATAGACCAGAGTAGCCACTGTGGCAAACATTTTTTGGCAATGATTTTATCATCTTCCAAATGACATATACACTGCATACTCAGTCCTGTTGGAATTCTTGAGAATGTTTGAGCAACCAATACGTTTTGGACCGCCTACCGCATGATTCTAAAATCACTATAATTTCAAGGATACCGTACAAAGTAGGAACTTCTTAGAGAAATCACGCCTTAAAATACTGCAAGATAATCATCAAAGGTGTACTAAAATATGATTTGGTCGAAGTTTTACCTCTTAAAGTCTTATCTTAGGATCAAACTCCAGACGTTCTTATAGCTGTCACGAATAATGTTTCCTAATAAGATTTTTGAAAAATTATTTATTACTTTTCAAAAAAATTTTAATAGTGCAAACTAGCAGAATGCTATAAATATCATAGGTAGTGTCGGAACAAAGCTAATTTGATTAGTGATACTTGAATTGTTGGGCCTTGTTTCTTTATTTGAAAACAAGAATGAGTTAAAGATGCGAAAATACGTTTTAGAGAATCAAATCGCAAGGACCGGGAAGCCCAAGCAACTATTAAAAATGTTGACCTGCAACAACGAAGCAACGAACGTTGACTGTCAAAATAAATTTTATGTTAATTTAATGATGATTACCTGAGTAATAAGTCGAAAAGTTTATTTATAAATCTGGTTCCCAAATCTATTTATCAAACTTTTAAACTTACTGGAATTTATACGTAAGAAATTGATATTGTTGGATAGTGTGATTCGAAGAACAAAGCGATTTTTATATAATATTTTTATACTTAGTTCTCCCAACTCAAAACTTCTCTCAAAGATTATTCATCACTGTGATTCTTTACTTGTTAACAAATAAACATCATTTCCACCTATGTCGGACAAAACACGAGATATAGCGAATTATTCATGAAGTTGTGGGACTCCGCTTTGAATAGAATATTAAACTGAAGACTCTATCTTCATTTTTTGAGACTTAAGACACGGAAGTGGTCCTGAAGATCGAATAGAGATTGATGAAGATCGAATAGAGATTGATGAAGTTTTAGGCCAATTCAATCGAATTTATTAAGTTTGGATGTTTTATATATATTTTTTTCTTCTTTTCTTTTTCGTTTTTTTCTATTCTTCTCTACATTTTTTAAAACTCGACGCATACACAGGCAAACAAAGCTTTATGCCTTTTCCGACAATCCTTTAATCTGTATCGTAGCCACGGCAGTCAAGTTGAGACCTTCACTAGAAGTCTAAAAAAAGGCCGCGTTACATGTGGAAAGATGCGAAAATTAAGAATCCCGGTCCAAGTGAAGATGATGAACATAAAAAAAATAAGATGGCAAAGTGGTTCTAAGTGAAGGCAAAACGTGCCAACTCAATAGAACTATGAGTTTTTTTATGTGACGAACAAGAAGTCTCTAACCGAAAATTAGATCCAAAAATTTTACTGGTTTGGTCATGACGAAAGAAATTAATGGAAATTGACTCCCTGAATGAATATTCCAAAAAGGAATGAACCAATCAGTCCAGGCGGAAAATTCCGAATTCGTTTGTAGGATGTTTCAAGGATAATGTAGAATGTTTCAAGATAATCAAAATGAGACGACGTACTCATGACTTAAAAAAGCCAAAAAATATTTGTTGAATCTTAAAAATAAAAATAATATCTGCATAATGTTAAAAATAAAAATTTAAGCCATAATACTATGCGACAAAGCAGTAGAACTGTTTAAGGCGAATATCCGAAAAATCTGATTAGACCCAACGTCACAGTACCGGACATAATTACTAAGCTCCTTCCATCATCGAAGAAATGGGGTACGAAATACCAAATACTCTGCAGGATATCTTGTTTTATCTTAAGGATAAAACAAGACAACCCGTTTGTCCTGAGTTTGCCATGTGAGATTGTAAAGATGAAACCTTTGCTTTAAAGATTTTCATTTTCAAAAGTTAGCAAAAATAAGCCCGAAATCATAGTTGACAGGAGCAGAAATTATTGAGAAAAGGAAATGTGTCGAGGACCTTATATGCCTAAGCATATCATTGAAAGGTCCCAGAAACGAACCTTTTGAGATTATGCGACGAGTCAAGTTCGCAAAAAAGGCATCTTAAGTGATCCTGATGATTTGAAATCCAGCTACATGCACAGGAAAACGAAACAAGGTTTTCCATGTTAAATAATAATATCGTAAACAATATTAATATTTGTTTACGATTTTTAATACGGTCAGTAACACATCAATGGGCGCGCACCATGATCTGTGATCCAAGCGGCCAAAAGTGCGCTTTCAGATGCATATATGCATACGAGTCCGCTATCAAACGATTAGAGCTTTATATCACTTTCGAAGCAATACGAGTAAGAGAGCAATCGTGAATCAGATACAATAATGAGGCTCACGAAATAATTGACAAACAGGGCGCATCCAAACTATAAATTTCGAGAAAATTCTATAGGGTGGTCACTTGCAGCGCATGCACGTCTATTAGATGCCAACAAAAAAATTTGTACGGGGGCTGGACAATGAAAGCCTGCACGTCATATGTCAAAACCAAAAAAAAATTTTGACCGGGGCTGGACAACGGAAGCCTGTACGTCAAAATGTAATGTCAAAATCGCTGATCGAATTCTCAAGATCAATGATTGAGATGAGTTGTAGGGTCTTGAGAGTGACGGTGAACATTTTCGTTCTATCGTCCTCCAAACCTCCAATTTGGCTTCTGAAGCCACAGTAATTGGTAGTTGGCGTTAGACTTTAGAGGATCGTACGCCTGCAATATTGAAAAATGAATAAAATTTACATAAATTAATTTGTTACGTTACGTTCATCCGGAGAATTTCAAAACAACTCGCGAATTCAGTAAAGAATGGCGCCAAAGCCCAAATCGGGTCTTGTTCCTCTGTCATTGTTTACGAGTAGTTAAAAGAAATTTCACAAACAATAAATCAACATTGTTTTATGTTTAAATCAGGATTAATTGCTTCGATTCATAAAAAAGCACAAACCCCCAAAAAGTAAAAGAATGATTTAAAAAAATCGTTAATGGTATTACTACAATGAAACACAAAGCCATACTACACTTGCCACAATCTGGAGAAAGTGTTGCGGTTCATACTAACAACAACCACAAATTTTCCGATGATTCATTCCTGGATCATCGATAAATTCTGTACTTGGAATTTCAACAGAAACGAAAGACAAAGATATTAGATACTCAATTACAATCTAATGTATTTGTATATAAAGTATGTTTGTAATGTAATATATACATCCCAATTTAATGCATTTGTTGTGAACTTTTTGCTTATTGCTCACATCCTATTATTTATTTATTCGACGAATTACCATTGGTGTCTTTGTGTCAGAATGGAATACAATATAGGAAAATGGGCACAGATTAGCAGGTCATTTAATCAATTTATCATGGATATTTTATTGATTTCTGTGGGTGATTGGGAGCTAATTATTTATTTAGAAGCGGTTGTAGCTATTGTTGATAGCAGAGGTTAAGCGATTTCTTTTCAGCCTTCCATCAGTCCATTGTTGCGTGATTGTAATTACTTTTTAGTTAGAACTGGTTCATTTATTATTCGGAAATAATGATAATATGAGTAAGACTATGTTTATTACTAAGGATGCACTTGTGTAGGATTTAATTCGTGAACAAGTAAGACTGACGTGTTTAATTATTAAACGCTTTAAAATGTTAAGTTCGAGATATCAGAGGAACATTTCTAAATTTAACTGGCATTAATTTGTAGTATTCAATTAGAAATTGCGTTGTGCAAACCTGCAGATCTTAAAGCTCACACTCAGATTCTACCGATTTCTTTGTATTTGCAGGCTTTTAAATAAAAAAACATTGAATTTTCCCACGGTTAAGACAAAGGATCCAATCGCACCAATATGGCTACAGTGAAATAATACAGCAGCAATTTAAAGCCGAAATTGCTGTGAACTCCACACACAATAGTTTATGCAACAATTTTTAGAACTGTTTAGGAATCAATGCAATTATATACATTTACAATTTGAGTAAATATTATCAATGCTGAGTTTGAAACGAAAAATGTAATTATATAATTGCTAATATTTTTGGTAGTAGAATAATTTCAACAAAACGTATTTTTCACACGTTAAGGAAAATACGCAAGTAACAATTTTTTTCTGTTTGGTGTTTCAAATTGTTCAATTCTCTTTGCTTGTATATATTTTCTACGGTATTCGATGCCTATTCTTGGTTTATTTTCACAATAACACAATTAAAAATTTAACAATCGTTTCGAAACACGATAAACAAGCAATTGACGATGAATCCTCGAATAATGAAGCATTAAAATAAACAATATAAAAAATAACAACGAAACAATCGATGCATTTCAGTTTATAAACTTGAGTTTCATAAAAATCAACAACTCAATACGTAGAGTTGTTCTCCCAATAATTGTATACATTTATCAATTGTATCGAGCTTCCTTTTTCGAATTGCATATAGATGGTGTCTGACGTTCCTTTCAATGTATTTTCGATGTGATCAACCATTTTAAATTGGATCAATAGCATGGAATTTTTTCTGCAACCAGGAGAAAAAGCTGAAGCCTTTTAAATTTTTCCGAAATATTTAGATTTTTTTCGAACTTGGAAGGCCTATTCTAATAACTCACTTTCGTTCTTCGATTGTTTGCACCACGAAAAAACTCCCTATCTAACGGTATCCGACGCCAATTTTCTAGGTGTATAAGTATTTGTGAGCAAAACTTATTGGATATAGGAGATATTGACGAAACAGCGGAGAGGTTCTCGTTATCATCCTCTTAAATATGTGACATGGACTCACATATCGCGAGAAAATTGATCTCCCATACCCTCGTACCCTCCTATACCTCCAATTTAGACCCAGAAAGCTAGCCATTCCGAGATCTACGCTCACCTAAGTCAAATAAATTACAAGCTCTCTATGTTGCAAAGCTCACCTTTCGTTACTACATGTTCGTATCTTCTTGTGATGCCCTTTCCACTGTAAGCGCTTTGTAGTGGCTACGCTTTGACTGGAACCCGGAGCAATGTTCTAAGGTTCAAGCTCCCGGAACTTTTTTCGAGTCACTGTAGACCAAAACGTAACTCTTTAGAATTTTCATTTCAAACAAACTCCAGATTCAACTGCATTTGATCAAGATAAGTGGGATTTTCTTTGGATTGGTGAATTCTCTCTCAGCTTTGTGTAAAACACGAGCCCTCCCCAAGCTTTTGCGTAATAATACAAATATAAATCTGTTGGTTGTTGCTTGGGTTCACCGGGCCTTGCTTTTTCGTTGTCGCAGACGCGCTGAAAGCAGCCATCTTGACCTCGTTCTAAGATCCGCGTGGCGATGTGCATCTTCTTATGGATGCAACTTTTATGTTTAAGACTAAGTCAGTGATAAGCAGTCATAAATTTAGGTCTGTTTTGTTAATCTCTTTCTAAAAGAAGTCGCTTAAAGCACTAAAAGATTTTTAATGCTGTGTGATGCTAAAACTCTCGTTAGCATCACACACATCTAGAATTTTGAGGGACGTCACAAAAAACGGATACTAGTAACCCAGGTAGCAAATACACTTACCTTTGAATGCTGGAGAGCTTAGAATCAAACGACCTAGTTGAATGGAGATCTCACGATGGCTATCTTTGCATATATCAGGCATTGTGTAAGAATACAAAATTTAAAAAGAATTTTAATGCGCATCTCTCCGCACTTTCGTGCGACTTCTACGACAACTCACATGTCAATTTACCTCGCCCATTTTCATTACTGATCAACGAATTACAACACACGTGTACGTGCTAGAGAGTGTAGATCACATTTAACTTTAAGATCTTTACGGATTACATCTAAGCATCTTACTGTCTCTGAGCCGCGATGCTAGCTTTCGTGAGAGTGCTTCCTCCTTTTCCTGAATGATGAAGGAAGAGTTATCTGTGCGCATTGAACAAGTAAGACAAGGTACTTTATGAAGAGCACAAGGATGGAATCTCACTCTGTGGCAGGTAAATGACATATGAGGTTAGCAGACTGCTTCTTTCAAAAATAACATTACCAGGTGGCTTAATCGATGACTTTGTGAGATAACTATTAGCTGACGTATCATCGCAGTTGGTTCTTAGTTACTTTTATGTTCTTTGCTGAGAAAAAATAAGAGCTCCATCCAAAAATATCTAATAAAAAAAATGTTTCTATCGGAGAAACAATGGAATTGCGTGTTACTCTGAGTTTGGACGGCTCCTCTCATAAGGAAGAGGGGTCACTTTCATATTACCACTGCATTCTGAAAATAAGGGCTCTACTTAATTTAACATCTTACCCAATTTGAAGACGGCATCGAGCGGGGAAAAGCGACCTACCTTGAAAGTGTCCTGCCTGATTCTGTGGAAGATTGTGTAAGTAAATTTAGACTCGGATCTCTTTATATATTTCAAAAAACGACTTCTACTAAGGCCCCTCCTAAGTCAGCCCATAATGACTCCATCAGCGATATGTATTACACATATTATAAGGTTGCTTACACTGTCCAAATTATTTATCTTACTAAAGCCATAGACAGCCACTAAAGACTGTTCTTTGATTACAACATTAAACATCACTCCAATTCGTTTTGATTATATTTTTATGCGTCTGTAAATTGCTAATCAGAATGTAATTGAAATAATTTTATATGATTTAATTATCATTTACCGTTTTTATTTTCCTTGGGTTTCGGTGAGTTTTATTCTGATCTTGCTTGTTTCGAATATGCAAATATTTCAAGTTACAAACGACCTTTTGTGAAATCCATTTGGAAATTAAAAATAAATGAGCATTAATTATTCTGGTAAAATAGAAATGATTTCTCAATCTTAATATCTAACTCGAAGCTTCTGCCGTTTCCCTTGAAGTGCGTGATGTTCATTTGCTTCTTTAGCATAAATGCACGTGAAATCCATTAAAGTTGTTCCCTTGGAACTGGGTTGCCCGTTTGCTCTCTAATGGTAATTGTTTGTTCCAAGCTTCCGTTTGGATTTAAATTTCGCACATATTCGTCATAATATTAAGCAGACATGTCTACGTGCATATTCGTACGTTTTCTGCATTGAAAACTAATGCCATTCTGACAATCTTCATTTGAAGCCTTTCTATCTCACTCGGTGCACGCATTCCCATTATTGCAACCGTAAATATATACTAGACTGATATATGAATAGAGTATCTAATGAATATTACCCACAACAACAAAAAGCGGCAACATGAGCTTCAACTGTGCACTGGAAAGTGGCTTTGTTCAAGCCATATTAGCCGGCATCCTCATCTGGTAGAAGAAACTATTATCCAGCAGATAATCTTACCATCGGACTGACCTAAACCATTCCATAGAGAGTATTCTTGGCTGTAACCATTGGGATCACTACGTATGACGGAAGTAGCGTTCTGGTTCTTTAACGTCTAGATACGCTATGTTTAACCTTCGTTACATATTCCAGGTTTTACCTAGTCCACCTGATTGATAACGCTTTTTGTAAAACGAAAGTTAATCGTTTCCTTCAATTCCTATTTTTCGGATGGGATTGAAATGTCTGATTTTAATCTGCGACGTAAAACAAACGAAATACAACTAAATCTGAATACTGATTGCGTCCAGGATGGTGCAAATTATTTTCCCATTCTTTTATACCGAAATCGCCAAAAGTATCGGACGTACACGAATATTTTTCCGTCGGAAAAACTCCATTTTTCATATTGCTTTGAAGAACAACTGACTACAGTGTTTTACAGCAGCCGTTGGCACGAACTTAATTTTGAGATGAGCGTGAAAGGACAATACAAGCACCAATAATCGACTTATGTTGGCTTGATATTCCTTAAAATATAAATGATGACTGGAGTTGGATTAGCAGCTGTCTGTTGTGGATTTGGCAATTTGAAAAATTCATTTAGAAGTTTTGATGATTTGTCAGAAATGCATAGTGGGTTGTAGTAATAATTGGTTGGAAGTTTTGTCCTTTGAAGTAAAATGGCTTTTTGCAATTATAAAAGCATTTGAATCGAAATGACTTGTTTTCCTCAACCTGAACAGTAATTAACTTTGAAAGCCGGAATGGTATCAATATTATGTCCTTTGAGTCCTTTGAGGATTATTTCAAGCTCATGCTTGTGCGTAGTAAAAATTCGAATGATATTTGATGTGCTTCCTACTATGATTTGTATTCATGTTTCAGTATGTCAAATTATTCAAATATCATCATGTTTCCTTTGAACTTTCATACAAACCATCCTTCACAAGTTGATTGATTGCCAGAGATCATGCCAGGTGGGTTCTAAGCAGGTGTTTCAAATAAATCAATCATCCATTCAGTCGTAGAGAATCCAATGTGTGCGATATGTCACCATTCGATTTCAATATCAATTCGGTAATGAAATCATACCCTTGGAGCGTATTTTACTCTCCTTGTTCATCATTGTTGCGTTTATTTTGTAAACGATAAATAGTATTTCTCATTTAAAGCACGTGCTTTTTCTATCCTTTCTGTCCTTAAATTCAATATTCGATTCCAGCATTTTGCGATAGATATTTCCCTCGAAACGATTCCGTAAAATCATTCTTAGCTCGATTTTGTTTTCTACCGATTCCAAAGGAGCGAAATAGGAAATCTGATGTAATCAGAGTCAATTCAAATTTTAGGCTCCTTTTGAATACTATCGCATCCGAAAAGTTGTATGTCTTTAAATATTTTTACAAGATTGGTAACATGTTTCTGTAATATTTGTTGAATTATGTAATTTTCACACTCTACATCTTAATCGGTTATTCATACTTTTGTATTTTCTTTCTTTTAATTCATAGTTTCGATTCAATATAGTTTCATTCAATTTAGCAACGAATACTATTCATATCAAAGGAAAGACAATGCAGAACATTCCTATATAATAACAAAAAATGTTACTATATTTTTCTTGCTGTTTTCTTTTGCTTGCTTGCACTGTTTTTTCTTTTGCTTTGCGTAGCCCAGAACGGCAACCTATACTAGAACCTTTTTAGAGAAGCGTGACACCAAACCAGAAGACCAGTGATTATGCAGAAACCAGGTAAATGGACAGCAGTACTCGCAATGTTCAAAGCATAATAAAATCTATTGTCAATAAAGAGAGTCAATCATAAAACCCAAATAATCACGGAGACACTTAACAACTATAGGCGTTTGACTTAGATTACTTACGATATCACACACCCTTACCAGCGATAGACAAAAATCAGAATTTAGTGCTCAAAACCAAATCAAAGAAAATCTGAAGATTTTAAGATTTCTTCCATATTCTGAAAAAAATTCAGTACAACAAAGAGTGGTCATTTGAAATTGTGGAGGTTGAAACGAAAGCGATGTCAAAAGTCAAAAAATACGCCATCTTTGTCGAAGAGACTCTTCAGGAAAGTGTCATTTGAAGCCACGAGCTGATCTCTACCGTTTTCCGATCAGTAGGAAGAAACAAGAAGATTAACCAAAATGTGAACTGTCGTGAATGGCTTCTCCGCAAGAAATGAAGGATTCTACAGGACAAGCAAAAAAGAACCGTTACTTAACAGCTAAAGCACACGTACAAAACTGTTACGTAACAACGTAACCCCCCCCCCTCCCCTCAAACTATCCCTCCCCTAAACAAACATCTCAAAGGCGGCCAATATATCCAATATTTATAAGTAAACTTAACACATTCTGTGGGGGATATGAGTAAGATTGTCATATCCCTTTTTCTTATAGAACACGGAAGAAGAGTTTACTCGTTTTGTTCCGAGTAGCGGGTTGCAGAGCGTCCGTAATCTATTGTCAGCGGAACCCGAAAAGTCTAATTTTTTGCGCGAAAATATCAAAAAAACCCATGCTGTATGTTGCGATTCGGCGGAAAAACTTTGGGTTAACTACTGACTAAACTAATTGGCTGACTGACTAAATGAGTATTCAAAATATTACGCTAAGATGAGCCGAGGAGTCATCGTTATGAAATATTGGTTGCTGAAATTGTATAAAATGGTATCTCATTCCAGACATCGGTTTATTTTAGATCACATCTACCACATTTTACCTATCAAGTACAGGAATCGCGTTTCAAAACAATAGACTATATAGAACTGACAGTTGAAAAGTGGGCAGAGTTGACAATATGATCTTCTTTATGAAGCATAGGTTACACAAGGAACAAACATAGAAACAACGATGATTAAAGACTACGCCTATTTTTCTAAGTTTATTACTTTTGCAATGTAACGATCTTCTTACTCACAAGAAGAATTCCGATAGATCTCAGCATCTTCCAGTGGAAGTAATTTCGATAAGACAATCTTTAAGATTGGCCATATCAATGCGTCCTACTGCCAATGGCTGGGTGTGAGGAATAATCAAGCTGGGGCCAAGGTAAAGAGACTTGTCATGAACAGACAATTGAACTTGCATATGGGTCTATGCAGCACAACCAAATACGATTTACGCAGTGTTATGCACTCGGCATAGTAATCACAAGAGATTTTATCAAAATTACTCACTTAATTATCCTTGATAGATTTTGAAGAATCAAAAACCGATCCCCTTGTAAATACTCGCTTTTAAGGTTGACGTAGCTTAGATTCAGCGGCGTGAATACTGGGCCTAATTAATTCGAACTGATTTTACGAGGCCGATCTTGGTTTGCTTCATTCGGTTTTCTTAATGTTTTTAGTATTTTAACGTTAATAAATAGTATATAGCTATATACTTATGTTCAACTAAGTATGAAGGATGATCAAAGAAGTTTAGGGAGCCAAATATTGTTCAACGGCTCATAAAATATGTTTCTAATGTCTGATATTGTGATTTTAGTATTTGCAACAGGTATTTTACTTCTTTCATGTCGAAAAAAGTTAAATAAAAAACAAGGGAAAAAATGTATACTAAATGATAACTAAATTTGCTAATTTTAAACATTAAGTATTCTCATCATTATCGACTCTGCATTTTTGCTAATTTTAGTTCTTTAGTGCAACGAACTTCATAGACTGGATGTTCTGCCTTTCCTACCTATGTTGCAAAGACGGAATTTTTATTGAGTCAAGCGTATATTCTAATATCTTTCCCATCTTAGTCATGTTCATTGAAAACTAGACCTTATATTAAATAGTACACTATCATTTAAAAAACTTGTATCCTTACACAACTTCATTTTCCAATGGAGCAGACCGTCATTAAAAAAAAGTTGTATGCTCGCACTTGTTCCTTTTTCAAGGGGGCTGATTTTGGCGCGTCAACATTCCTCGAAAAAAAATTTTTTCCTATAAAAACTATAAAATGAGGGAAACCTTAGCGAAAAAAACACTCTTGAGATGTAGCCTACCATAAAGCACATAACAATGAAACATCCAGCGGATAGTACTTTCGTTGACGCTGACTCTAGAGTCTTGTATTATGTTTTCCAGAATTTCCGATGTACTTGCTAGTGTTATTTTGTCAATTCGCTAAAAAAAATTTAAATCAAAACAATAACTTTTTTAACACAGATACGGAAAATTTTAATGGCTTACCAGAAGCACTAACGTTTTTAAGCTACCCAAATTTGTCTGCAACTTGTTTACACCACTGATATTTCAGAGAACGCGTCTTCGTTGTTTCCGATAAAGATTTTCTTCAATGAATAATCTAAATTTTACAAATTGAAAACATTTTAACCCAATCTAACGGTTTTCGACCTAAATTAGTAGAACTTTATCAGGTTAGTAAATTTTCTCTCATTTTGCATATCTAAAAAGAAGATCGCTCTCAAAATTGTTATTTCAATTAGCCCGAGAGGATTAGCGCTGCATGCACTCACGCTATGGTATCGTCATTACTAACAAGCGCTAACACTCTCGAGGGACACCAGCAAGAAAGAGATAGGAATACATGACGTAGCAAGCGAACTCATGCGAAAAAAAGAAAGAGAATATTAATCCACGTTCATGAGTGAAATGATTGCCATGGCTGACTTTGTGACACTTAATTGATTGCGAGCATCTCACCACAGTACAGCCTTTACAACCAATGACGAATCCTAATGCAGCTAGGATTAAAGGGCAGAAAAGAGTAATTAGTGTTAACGCTTATCAGTTTTTGTGCTATCCAAGTTACATCCAACAGGCCAAAGGGAAAACACGCAGAAACTCCAAATATTTCTCAAGAATAGACAGCAAAAAGCCTTGAATACAAAAACGGACGAAACAAAACAAGAAATTTCCGGGATCGGTTAGATTGCACGTGACTCCTTCTGAAGACTCTAATGCTCTATTTATGCTTTTATAGCGATGATGTTGTAAGGAATTCAATACTTCTCTGCTTCGAGTTGGAGTAGGACGCGGCCACTGTTTTAATATCTGAAGATCATTTCTTTTTTCTTACATCTTCTCTGTTGATATTATATCACTTATTTGTATCATCATGTTCTGTGATGTTCTGATATCCCTAAAGTCCAAAATTGTTGATCAGAGTTTATTCGGTTTCAATTGTTTCGGTTCTATTCTCCTTTAGTTTACGCTGCTACAGCTTATTCACTTCCCCGATACTTTATAGATTTGTAGCTTAGGGGTAAAAAATCCAAATTATATTCCCGAAAAATTTCAGGAATCCTCGTAGTTTAAAAATAGTCTTGACAACCTACTGCTTTCATTCCTTTTAAGATTCGATTAACTTATTGAACTTTGAAATAAACATTCATTCTTGGTTTCACCTTATATTTGCTTAAGTCGTTTTAATCGTTTTCGAATTCAACAAACTCATCGCGATTAGACTAAAATCCTTGCTGAATCCCTCCCTCTTTTTCAATACTCATCAAATATAAATCGTTATCACGTTTCAACGTAAGGCACAATTCTAAGCAACATAATGTCCTGCTGTAAAAATAAACTGACGAATCCACATTGTTGCATCATAATTTATCCCATTATTCTTCCTTTCACGCTAATCCAATCACAAATTCTAATTGATAAAAGCACATTCAAAAGACGTAAGCACGGACAAAATATTAAACGCATTCCACCCCCACGTTACGTACCATCATCCATTCATTCAGTATTTTCTCGTTAGAGATTTTGCATGTAAATTGCTGAGTTGATTAGGCATGACAAAACTGCAGGAAGTTACTATGGTTTTCACGTAGTAAGCGGCAAGAGGAATTTCAAGGAAGCGTCGAAAGAAAAACGAACATCAAATTAAATGGAAGAGAAGACCGAAGTATTTAATGAATCCTTTGTCTATCAAAGTCTTTGACAGGGTCGAAATAGTGGTGGTGAAGGTGGCATAGCTCTGATGTCTAAAATTCATTAAAACCGTCTGCTGTACAAATTGTTGAGTAAATACCGCTTTAAGGTAGTGTTGGAAGGATGTTAGTTAAGGCTCGTCTGTCTAACATGTCATCAATTGGCTTCCTTGTCCTATATTTCAGCTTTCAGCTTAAGACAACTCGGACGAGAGCGTGTCTGTTCTTTTTTCTCTTCTTTTGTTTCAGCTCGATCTTCTTTATAGCTCGTTTTTTGAATGCTAATTGGAATACTTTGTCATTCCCGCTCTTCGTTTCTTCTCCGTCTCTCTACTTGATATCCTTCCGAGCTTAATAAATCATTCGATACTGTCATAAATTCCGGGCAATTTTCCCAACTGTTTGTCCAGCTCTAGTTCTCCGTTTCATCCTTGCGCTTCTTTCAAACGGAAAATATTTGGACACGTACTGTTTGTCAGCTCGTTTGCTATTTGTGGCCATCAGAATGACAATCTCCTTTGCTGCTGGATTCCTCTCGTTGTTGTTACTGTTTTATCCTTTTTGTATTTTCGCGGCAAAGCCGATGATAATTGGGTGGCATTTTTGATATAGTGGTATTTGGCGTGCTGTAAGTCGCGGCTCAGTAACCCCCAATTTAACAGGCTTTCGACAGCTCCCGGTTACGAGAGATATCGAGGACAGGCATTAAAATCGTTACTTTGGCCATCAACGACTGCTTTTTAAATAATTCCAATTTAATGTTTCGGTCAGAGCTCATCCACTCCAAATAAAACCTACCTGTACCTGCGGAGCACGAAGCTCGCCTGACCTATTTCTCGAGCTGCACTTAAAGATACTCGCATCCAGCTAATGTGAACTTTAATGAAATTATATAATTATAAAGGGCACACATGCGCTTGTTTATGCCTTCTAAACTAATTGGAAGCGTATTCAATGTGTAGCGACGCTACATGTATGCAACGATTTGTTTTTGTTATTTGGTGGGCATGGGAAATTCAGTAGCTATTTGTTCAGTAAGCAGCTTTTGCCACCATCCAATTAGCGACTACATATTTGCAATAAGTCCGTTTTAGTTTTTTCAAAATCATTTTTGTTGAATGCATTCAACGATGTGCCTTGACATTGTTCAAAGGTTAGGAAAAGCGAAATGGAACAAAGTGGCTACGAAAAACTTTTGGAAAAATAAACAGATTCCATCTCCAACGACTGGTGCTTCCACGAATTCGGACAATAGCAGCGAAAAGATACTTCTTTTCTTTTGACTTAAAGAAATTTAATAATACTTAACGGTCGCCCGAGAAAGTCGAACGTAAGCAAGTTTTGCTTTTCATGCACTTGAAGTAAGCTGGAACGATCGTACCTGAAGGATTTAAGCAATGGTGGGAATGGGTTCACAGTGCAACAAATTCACTTCGCAATAGCTCTCTTAGGTGAGTCAGTCGTAGATTGAGCTAATATTTACCTAGATTGGTTCACGTATCTTTTGTTATATTCAACAGTTGTATAAATATTTAAAGAGAGCAAAATTCTTGTTGACTTTTCCTTCGATAACTACTCGCACATATCAGGTTTGTTTTGGACGAAGTTCGCAGTGGCGCTTCTACTACTACTGAATATTTTTGATAAATTTACACATACACGAGCTGAGCTGATGTTCGTGAGTACATTGAATCACACATACACGTTACATATGTATCAAAAAGGAGATGTAGATCATGTATTACGTATAGACAAAAATTGTTTTGGAATATGAAATGCAAATTAGGTGCAACCTAAAATGATAGTTAAGATTTCAATACTCGTTTGCGATTTTAAGTCGAATGCAAAGTAGACAAAATAAGAAATAACAAGATAAAGTGGCGAATTTTTAAGATTGTCGTTCAATGTGGGCGGGTAACAAACAAAATGAATAAATAATTTGGGAAGACATCAAGGCTTTGTCAATGCCAACCGCTGCTAGTTGTTAGTATGCACTTTTAAAGAAAATAAACTTCATTCAAGCTAACATAACACCAACATATTCAAGGTCGACACGCAAAAAAATACTAAATAATTACTGAATGATAATGCATATTATATTATAGAATCATTCAAGTTAATGAATAATGTACGCTTTCAATGATGGTGCAGTAGGAATCTGATTATGGTGGGCGAATTTCGAACAGAACTGAACGTTAATCTCAGCATGAGGTCAACGGCCATTTTAATCAGTTTTCCGTTGAATCAATTAGAGCTAATTAAAATATTTGAAAATTAATTCAAATTATTAATCATGTTGCCTTCATGGACAAAGCGGTACTCAGTAAACCATTGGTTTTAATGAATAAAGAATGTTAGGCTCTCTTAAAAAAATACATAAACAGGAGTGACTATGTTTATACTACCACTTTTCCGTCAACTCTCTCCATTATTCTTTTGTCTTTCACGCAATAGTTGTAAATAATTGGTTACCTCTCTTTCTCTTATTCTGCCTTTCGTGATTCTTAGGTAATGCAAATATATTAAAATTAGAATACTCGTTAATGGTCCCCATATTGATTTCGTGTCCTCGTCGTCGTTGTAGCACTACAGCCCATTTCGGACCTTGGCTTCCCGCAGGTGTCGCCTCCAGTTGTCTCGGTCCATCGACCGCGTCCTCCAATTTCGGAATCCGAGTAGAGTGCTGCTATCTTCGTCTACAGAGTCGGACCAGCGCTTTCTTGGCTTTCCCACTGGCCTGCGTCCCTCAGTTTTTCCGACAAATACCTTTCTAGGTATCCGACCTTCATTCATTCGCTGCACATGGCCAGCCCATTGCAGCTTCCGCAGTTTTATCACAGTGGAGACTTCTGGCTCGTCGAAAAGTTCGTACAACTCATGGTTGTACCTAATTCGCCATTGTCCTCCTTCCTGCGTTGCTCCCACGATTCGTCTTAGGACCCTCCTTTCGAAAGCGTTTAGTATGTTTGCGGAAGCTTGAGTGAGGGTCCATGTCGCACATCCGTAGCACAACACAGGTCTTATCACAGATTTGTATACTTGCAGCTTTGTTTTCCTATGTATGAAGCTGGCCTTCAGAATACCCAAAACTGAGTAGAACACTTTATAAGCGAGCTGAATTCTACGCTTTATTTCCGCCGTTTCATTACCATCCTTCACTAGCTTGGAGCCAAGATATGAAAATTCGTCCACATTTTCCAGGTTGAATTCGTTGATTGTTATGTTTTGCCGGTTGGGGGTGTTTCTCCTGGTTTGTATCATAACTTTTGTTTTGGACTCGTTGATTTCGTGTCCTATCCTATCTTATACCTCATACTGGTATAAGTCTTGGTCATCACCCAAAGGAAATGGATTCCATGAAAAAAAAACTTCAAGTTCAAGAACAAACCAATCATTTATTTCTTCACAGCAATTTAAAGGATTTCCCAGTGAGGAAACTGTGATTTGAAATTGAAACAAAACACAAGAAATTTCGCCAAATGTGGCAGTTTTGTAATTACTTTCAACTTTTTTTTTGTGATTCTTGATCAAAACAATATCTCGGTCAAATGTGTACGGCGGCACCGATAGATTCAATTTTCAATAAATTTAGACTTCGTAGACTATAAATGTAGACTTTGATTGGTCCAGTTCACTTATAACCTAGCTAACCAAAACCTGTGGTTTTCTAAAGGCCTAGAAAGAATAGCTTATTTCTTAAGGCATGGGAATGGGAGGGAAGTAAAAGCCATTTACACCCTGAGTGAGGGAGTTCAGTCGCGCAATGCTTTTTGGCTAGCTACAAAACGCTTCCCGTCAGCTTGAGAACCCAGCGCGAAACCGTTTGACACATTAATTTGGAGTAGGCCTCGTGTTTCTATGTCTTAAGGTAACCTCAAGCAACAGAGGACCCTCTTCTAGCGGTTAGGATGGAGAGTCACCGAATAACTTGGAGTCTAATCCCATGTCCTTAACATCATCGGATAAGCAAATTTTTTGTAATAAGAACGGCCGGATTGTGTGTTTGGCACTAGGTTACATTTGTCATTTGTTACATAAAAAATAATTGGGGAGTATCAAGGTGGTTTTAGAGCCGGACGATCAACTACTGACCAACTGTTTACAGTTAGGCAGATCCTTGAAATGTGCTGGGAATTTAACATCGACGTCCACCAAATCTTCGTGGACTTTAAGCAAGCATACGACAGTATTGATCGAGAAGTACTGTACCAAATAATGCTTCAGCTTAGAATCCCAGCGAAGCTAGTCCGCCTGACAAGAATGACAATGGCATCAACAACAGCACAAGTCAGAATCAATAACCAGCTGACTAATGCCTTTGAGGCAAAGGTAGGATTGAAGCAGGGCGATGGGCTGGCTCCACTGTTATTCAACCTAGCTCTAGAATACGTCATCCGGAAACAACCTGTGGATACGAAAGGAACACTACTCTACAAATCGAGCCAACTGGTAGCCTATGCGGATGACATCAATATCCTGTCAAGATCCTTTTCATCTGCCAAGGAACTCCTGCTCAAACTAGACCAAGAAGCGAAGCAGGTGGGGCTGCAAATCAACGAGTCCAAAACAAAAGTTATGATACAAACCAGGAGAAACACCCCCAACCGGCAAAACATAACACTCAACGAATTCAACCTGGAAAATGTGGACGAATTTACATATCTTGGCTCCAAGCTAGTGAAGGATGGTAATGAAACGGCGGAAATAAAGCGTAGAATTCAGCTCGCCTATAAAGCGTTCTACTCAGTTTTGGGTATTCTGAAGGCCAGCTTCATACATAGGAAAACAAAGCTGCAAGTATACAAATCTGTGGTAAGACCTGTGTTGTGCTACGGATGTGAGACATGGACCCTCACTCAAGCTTCCGCAAACATACTAAACGTTTTCGAAAGGAGGGTCCTAAGACGAATCGTGGGAGCAACGCAGGAAGGAGGACAATGGCGAATTAGGTACAACCATGAGTTGTACGAACTCTTCGACGAGCCAGAAGTCTCCACTGTGATAAAACTGCGGAAGCTACAATGGGCTGGCCATGTGCAGCAAATGAATGAAGGTCGGATACCTAGAAAGGTATTTGTCAGAAAAACTGAGGGACGCAGGCCAGTGGGAAAGCCAAGAAAGCGCTGGTCCGACTCTGTAGACGAAGATAGCAGCACGCTACTCGGATCCCGAAATTGGAGGACGCGGTCGATGGACCGAGACAACTGGAGGCGACACCTACGGGAAGCCAAGGCCCGAAATGGGCTGTAGCGCTACAACGAGACATTTGTCAGGCAAGCACCGACCATCTATTCAATTAAACTGATCGGAACGATCAGTTTAATTGAATAATTGAATTTTGAATATAAAATATTGAAATAATTGAATAATTGAATTGAATAGATCATCAAAGCAGAAATTTTCTTTAATAAGAAAATGCGTGAGGCAGCCAGAGTATTTGTCTCCTAGACAAGATTATCTGACTGACGATGATCCGAAAATAACCTACCAATCTAATCTATGACCTTAACAGAAAACTATCCGAAATAAAAATCACCTACAGGTGTAGTTGATCTCGATATCAGATTTATATTCAGGAATCCCATCTCAAGCTGGAAGAAAGGGAGGAAACCGGAATGTGAGAGATGAGGTCCCTGCATCTCTAACGTCTCCTTACACTACAGTATTCTATTTTTTCGACTTTCAGGACTGCCGCAACATAATTCGCCACATGATTCCATTTGCCAACTATTGTAAACGATTCCAACAACATTTTCCGAATGGAACACTCCAATCCTATTGAAAATATCCACTTAAGACATCGTGACTTATCAATCTTGTGCAAATCAGACTAAAAACATCCATGGCGACTGAAAAAGATTAAATTGTAGAATCGTTACTGTGATTGGATGGGCTAGTTCGTGAGAAAATCATTATTATTATTGAGGTTGAAGTTGTTAAATATACCATAGGTCAGGGTTGACGTTTAGTAGTGCGTCAATGAATTGAGTTGACTGATGATCAAATTGATAAAAACCCTTAATTCCTTGATTGCCAGGTTTACCAGATCTGCTACATTATTCTACCGTTGAAATGGGTTCGGAAAGTCTTGGAAGTTCTCCACACTTTTCTTTCCCTCTTCGTAGGCTTGATATGTTTAGTCCGCTTAAATTCTCAATCGTTTGGCTTGTTTATTCGGGAGGTTAAAGCCTACTACAGGCGCCTACAACTAAACCTTTCTACTAGAAAATATTTGTTTCTTTTGCGATCAGAAATGGTTTGATCCGCGCTGTTTTACGATGAAACCAATGGGATCCGCTTATCCATCTGGAATTCAATCCCAGACTATCTGCTTTTCTAGAAGGATTCATCGCACTTCCCAGTCACTGGTGTTTATGATACTTTGTCTGGTCTTAATCTGATAAAGTTTCGGTCATTCTCACAGGATTTCTTCGGGTTGTTAGTTCGCTTTCCCATTTTGCTCGACATCTATGATAATGAGTCAGTGCATACACTATCTTCCAGCTAGCAGCAATTTCAAGTGACTGCTTGTAATTTTGTACTTCCCGCAAAGCCACGCGATTAAAAGTGTCTGCAACACTAACTTTCTATCCAAGACTACTCGGTGTTGATTGAGATGTTACATTCTTCTGAAGTGAAACCTTATACGCTTTTCTCCATTACCTGACTCATTTTCTTCATACAATCAATATAATTTGGAGCTCACCAAAAATGCCTCTTTGTTAATGTTCTTATCAGGAAGCAAGAAGATTACCATAGCAAGCGAGAAGATACTCGAATCATAGTAGTCCTTCGGCCGCAGGTGCACTAGCCACTTTTCAGCACATCACTTTTGTTGTATAGATACAATAGGGGAGTTTGGGTTTTAATTCCAATGTCTTACTCAGTTATAACTCTACAATACGGTTTGTCAGACTTGTCAGGGGAGGGAAGTAAACATTTTATTAGATATAAACCCTACAGATTGTGTTGTGATATGTCTGAAAGGCTTCCTGTCTTTTTCAGCACTTTTAACATGAAACGTTGAAAAGGTACAAAATGAAGAAAACTGACTTAAGAAAAAGAAAGTTTAAGGTTTTGACATCCGCCCAAATCTACTCTCATAGTGCAAATTGACGAATTTTGAAATTGAATAATTACAATTGGTAACAAAAAAGTCCGCGGGCACTGTGAGGGTATAAGGAGAAGGAGGTGAATTTAACATTTCTAAAATACACGATGTTTGATTGAAAGCTTTCTTACTTTCTTTGAGGGTTTATCGGGCAAGTCAGTCAGTATTAGTATTTAATATATATTATATTAAATGTCCTGTTAAATGTGATGATTCTGAATGTGAGTACATATCCTTTCAGTTATGCAGACTAAGCCGAACATTTTTGTAACCCTCCTTTTAAATAGAAAATATTCCGCAGGACTACAAAATTCTATTTTCATCAATATTTGCCATATGTAACTAAAATAATAGAGATCTCTTTCTTCTTGTGTTTCATTCATTCAAAGTTCAAACATTGTGCCGTGTAAAGTTGATAATCTTTTAACATATACATAAACAAATAAATCAAAATTTGTAGAATGCATTCAAATCTGTTATTAATTCCTGAACAAATTTGCAGTTCATAAATTCCCATAACCACAATATTATTTGTTATAGCATGCTCATATTCTGAACAAAATGAACACGCTGAAACCATTTACGAGTTAAATCTAAAAATACACTCAATGTGTTAACTTTTCAACTTCCAAAATTCATACAATCAATTTGGTGCCTAATGACTTCAATAAACTTAATCAAAAGTACTTGCAAGCTTTATCTCTAATGCGATACAAATAACGTACTTCACACTTGAAGCATTTTCATTTCACCTCTGATGGAAAATGACGAAAGCTGGATAAAAAATGTGATCAATTCAACATTGTCCCTGGTACATTTTAGCCACCAAACCGAATTTTCATCACCATCAGTGCTCCTCGTCTTGTATACATTAAAAGTGATATTAGCGTTTGAAATGAAAACTTTGTTAATATATGCGAAATTAACGCAATAAAAACTTTTTATTACGCATTACCACCGCCGGCCAACGACGAAGAGTTGCTTGTCCGGGCTCGATCCTAGCCGTATTGAAAGCAAGTACTATAGCAAGTAGTAGCAGGATGAGAGTTGTGAAAAGTCGTCTATTGCAAGGAAAAATACCGAAAAAGGGAAGAAAAGAAATTTTATCTACTGGATGGAATTGTAGTTATTATCAGCTCATGAAAATTTAAATGTGCTGTACTGTCAGTGAAAAGATGCTAAGAAGAGTTCTCGCATACGGAACGCAAGAATTCGAAAATGGAAAGAAAGTTGAAAATGTGGTTTCGATTTCTTGTACTTTTATTTGAGTTGACTTCAGGATGTTGATTTTATTTGGTGAAGTTTGTTTTTGGATAGAAGCCAAAGTATTTTATTTCAGGATATCAAGTTCGACTATGATCTGTTAATTAATTTTTACTTCTCCATTGGGGGAAATGCGATCGAAAAAACGGTTGAAATATACTGAAGGCGTTGAAGTAGAAAAATAAGTAGGTAAATTTCAGGGGGACTTTTTTCCGTTTAATTAAAATTTTTATTTAAAGATTCCATGCAAATACAGAGTTTAAATATGCAGACCAATGAAACTTTAAATTGAACCATTAAATAGCTTAAAAAAGAGAGTCACCAGGAGAGAACTCCAATGAAAACGTTACTATTATATTACACATATTAATCAGAGAAAACAATGAGTTGTTCAAAATATTTGACGCGCTGGAAGCCTGAATACTCTTAAGGCTTCAAATACTTCAGAGGACAGGTCGCTTGTATCGCATGGATGACTTTCGGATGCTATATGTGATATTTGACGGTACGACCGGGTAGTGCAAACAAGTGAGGTGATCTTGAAAACGTAACACCATCAAGAGCTAACACTCAGATCGAATTCTCTTTCACGGTTGTCAGAAGATGTCCCTCTAATAGCGTAAGCATTTGCAAAAAATACTAGATGGAATGACATTCGATTATAGGTTCTGTCAGATGCTCATTAATGGCCTTATAAAACTTGTATAAATACAAAACAACTTACATATACAATAACATCGAATGGATTCTCAAAAAAAAATTTCTTAAAACCGATCCTTAAAGCTTGTTTTTAGGTATAAAACTTTATGACGCCATAAAATTCTATTGGAAAGATAATTCTTGGCCAATTTTATTAAAATATGATTTCGGTGATATGAGAAAGAACTGGCGCAAAGGAAGTCCAAACGATAAGTCTAATTTTCGACTACTCAAACCAATGGTTGGGGCCGTATCTCGCCGATAACGCAGCGAACCTTGTCCTCCAATTGGTCAAACGTCTCGGACTCGTCGACGTAGACGAGTGATTTGACGTAACCTAACAAGATAAAGACAGCAGTGTTTAATCGAAAAATCTTGCAGGTCAGTTAACAGGACCAAAACAAGAAATTATGTGCTTATCAAATGCTTCTTTCAATATGTCGATGGTTACACGAGCTGTATGGCATGTCATGGCATCCCCTGCATTACGGTGAGTCAATTCTAGAACAAGAAGTCATTGATCATGGCAGTAACCATTGACTGTAATGTTATTCCCAATAGAATTTGTGAAGACATATGGATCAATTACTTCACATAAAGCAGAATAACTGTGAATTTCGGCGGACTTTTTCTTATGAAATTCGGGCCCTCCAGGAATATGTTCTTGGGTCCATGGACCGAATATACCCCGAGCCCGGTGGTCGTTCGGCTTCAATTCCTGCTCGAATTGGATTTTGCTAGTCCGCCAACCAAGATTCTTCCTTCTTCCATAATGTGAATGAGCACAGGTTTAATTCTTGATCACAATGTCGAATGGACTCACTTCGGTATTCATCGATACAACGCTCTACATATTCCATGTTTTCTTCATTCCATTTTCAATGAGCATCTGACAGAACCTATAATCGAATGTCATTCCATCTAGTATTGTTTGCAAATGCTTACGCTATTAGAGGTACATCACTGTTGTGTGGCTTCTGGATGAATGCCTCTTATCAGTGATAATCAATCTCTTATAATCAAATTAATTGCTCAGATGGACGAAAAAGTCGGCCATAAAATAGAAGGAGTGTGCGATGAGTTTCTCGAAGAAAACCATTATTTTTTTAAATAAATCTACTAAATTGGCAGACGTTACTCAGTTTTCAACCCATTCATGATAAAATGGAAAACCGAACTAACCATAAAACGCATGAGAGCTGTCACAACATACGTAGCATTAAAAAGTGTTGCCAACTTAAAACTCTACACCTCGTAAAAAGCACCGTTAAACCTTAAGCTACGCTGTGCCTAAAGTTGAAGGACTCAACTCAACTAGAAGATGACTATTGATTAGTGATGAGCATGCTACTAGATGGAATGGAAAAAATTAATTTTATCAAAGAGGCTGATTTTTATCTGAACTAGCTCTTGATTTGGAACGTATTTTTTCAGCTTGACCTACAGTGAAGTGATGTACTTACTGAACTACAGTATCAGTATCATGAAGTCGCCTTACTTACCACTTATTCCAGATAATTTTCCTTGATGATTATAGCAAGATCTCGCCGAATCTTGTTTGCCTAGCAAATAAAACATCGTACCATATCAAATTCCGACAGTTTTAACTACAAAGAGGCAGTATTTAATCACATGGTTATAATGGAAATGGGAGATTAATTTGATGTAATTCGTCTTGTTTACATCCTTAGCGCGGGAGAAGAAAATCTTGAGGTATCCTAAGGGCATAGAATAAACGTCGCACAGTCCGATGTAATTTGTTAATATGTCGTAGTTCAAGGCTACGATTTCAGTTGAGAGGTGACATTTTTAGTGAATTTCCAAGAGTCCTTGCGCTTCTAGTGACTGAATAGTGTGTGAAAGCTTCTAATGGTAAATGTCGTATATTCTTTTTCTTTGCTTTTTGGTGCTTCCGCTGGGAGGATGCTAACTTCTTATTTGCAATAGATTAGACATCAGAATTTAGTACCAACCTACTTTCTTTTCACGGGCCACATTATCCTATTTCAATGATCTATTCAACTAATGTCTTCGGCAACTTTAAAATATTTGGAAGATATAACATTGTATCATATGAGGTATCGTATCGTATCGTATCTCTAGGCCATTTGATCACTGAAATCACCTTTGCAATAGCATATTCACAAAAAAATTGATGTCAAAAAAGTCTAAAAACACATCGTAACAGTTTACTGAAAATTTTATCGCCATAAAATGATCCGATCAGAATCGCGCACTCTTTTATGAAGTATTTGGGATTGTGATCTCTCCTTACACAAAATATATGCCTTGCTAATCGGCACTGTTTTCACTATCGATATAAATATCCTTTATACAAACTTTGCTGATAAATTCAGATTGAAATAAGTGATGTATAAAACTCGTAAAAAATATAATTATTTGTAGTTTTGACTACTGACCAAACTGATCTTTGTTTAATCCAGAACCAACTTTCCACTTTTGGAAGGGAAGACAAAAAACTGTCATACCAACGCTCGAATGAGCTTCGGCCTATCCTGACAGCGAAAAAAGATGTTCTTGATTGTCTGAAGGCCATGAAAAGGAGGTGTTCGTTCTTTAAAATCCTTTTATTCCTACAAAATTGTCTTCTAATCCGGAAAAATACAAAGCAACGGTGTGATCGTAGGGTCCAATCTTATGGATCAATATATCCCACTACTTTTTGGCCACCATGCACTCAACAAAATTTTTTTGAGGTAGTTGATCCTTATCAAACTGCTGCTTTATGACTATATTGTCACAGGTAACCAATTTCTTATCGCCTATTATAATCTCTAACAAAATGGGCTCAATTTTTACCCGTGACAGAAGACTTTTGACAATTGGCATGCAATCTTTTTTATTTTGATCACTGAGATTGCGTGGTACACATACTATTAGCTTGCTGACTTTTCCTAATTCCTACAGGTAGCGTTATACAGTCAATAGATGATTGTGATATATTCAAGCTTTCTGCTCTACTTCCTGTCAATTGATGTGGATTTTGGTCCAATATTGTCTTTCAAAAATTGTCGTCAAAGCTGGAAGGGCGACCTCGGTCCGTATTTTAAGACCAATTACTAGTCCTTCACCACAAACCCTGCACATTTTTCAGCAGTCGCCTTAGAACTGTTGCCTTGTTTCAAACCCCATGAAATTAAGGATATCTAGTTTTTGACTCTCCATTTCAGAGGTTAGAAAAAAGCAGTTTATCGTAACGTGTCTCTCTTAAAACACTTAAAAAAGACTGAAGCCTCGTCTGTGTAGCGAGAAAAAAACTTGTTGTCATGGTAATTCATACCCGATAGATACGAACAATAGATTCGAAAGTTACTTATGATTCGACATTATTTGAAAAAACCCTATATCAAAACTATGAACAGAAGAAATTCAAATTTTTACGAATTTCTCAAAAGTCAAAAGACCTTGATTTGATTTTTTGACTAATTTTGTTCTGTTTTTTTCGAAAATACAGATCAGATCTAATACGGTCTATATTTTCTGAAAGAAATATTCCATATTAATATAAAATCAGATCGATTGATATGATGTTTGGTTGATAAAGTAGTTCAAGAAAGTTCAAACATTATTATAAAAAAAAGGGGAGAACTGAAGTTGGTTTCTGACATGCTTGCCTGCTGATTCTCATCAGGCCGGAGTGGAATCGTCGTAAATTATAATATTTGGGGAGTGTTAATCAGTTTAGTCCGTTTTCAGCAGATGGCGGTGACTATTGTGAATGTTTCAATGTGACAGTTGATTTCAGTGATTTCATAGAGGTTTGGCTTGTCAATCAAATTCAGTACGTACATTTTGTATTCGCTAAGCAACAGCTTCGCGAGATTTTGCAATCTATTGTATTATAATTGGAAGACAAGGGCAACTGCCCCGCAACTTCAATCGATAAATAACGTAGTAAATAGTTTTGAAGTTTCAAGAATGGTGATTTCATTTTTGAAAGGAACCGTTCGTTCTGATCACCCAAAAGAAATTGAAGACAAAAAACTCAAGGCATTACTTGATAAAGATCCTAGTGAAACGCAAAGGAAGAGGATGGAATCGTTTAGAGCAACAGAACAAGTAATTTCCCTTTATTAGAACACTCTGGTAGATCTTTTGATCTACCAGAGATCTTTTGATCTACCAGAGTAGATCAAAAGAGTAGAGTAGACAAGTAATAAATTGTAGATCTGGGAGATCATGAAAAGTGAGTTTCACTTGTTTCAAAAAAGCTTTTAAAGGCCAGGCGAAGTAGGGTTCTTTTTCATTAAATCGGGACTAAAGATTCCAAGGCAACACGAAGGAAAATATCCTACGCTTTGTCTAGTTAATCGTCGCTGTTGATATCAACCATACAACTGCTTGTTAATGGTTCGGAGGAGATGCTTTTTATTTCCAGGCATCAAAAGGATGTTGTATCGCTAGAATTTGACGATTTTCCTGTGAGGCGTGCAGTACCAACGAAACAAATACTAACACAGACATAACCCAATTGTTCTTTTGCATTACAACGCTCATACGAATGTGACAAAGGTCCTTGAAAACGATTTGGTAACGCTCAAGTGGAAAATTTTTCCGCACCAATCGAATATTGAAATGATTGTTTTTTCTGATAAATTTTTATGATTATCATCTGATTATTGTTATTCAATTAAGAAGGATACAAGTTAAGATGTATCACAAAAGTTTCGACAGAATGTACTTACTAATAATTTAATGCTCTTGGTTTTGATTTTCAATATAGACGATATCGTCCTTTTTTTAGATTTATAGCTTATGACTGAAATTCTTGTGCGAATTAAAGGTACTTCAGTATACAATTTAAACGAAGAAAGACCTACAAAACACATTCTTTTAATATATGCTAAATTTTATGATTTCCTTATCATCGTTCAAAAGCAATTGTAATTCGTTGCGTCGGTTTGGTAGTTAGGTAAGTGGATCGTTAGCCTCACCGACAATCCTCATAAAATTGTTTAACCATTAAAAAATTAGAACGGATCTGAAAAGTAGACAAAGTAAACTAGTATGTGTCCATTGTATGTGGTAACAGTTCCGAAGTACCAAATATGGACATTGAAGCAATTTATTACATAACGAATGCGCGAGTATTCGTCAGCAGTTTATGGAAGTTAAGTGTAATTGTTGAATTGTTAAATTGTTTTGCCTTGTTCTAACTCATTAACATGGCAAAACCCCACGTTCAGCTGAATCGATTCTTTCCAAATATGTACAGTCTGCAAACCACACAGGTTCATCGGGTAGGCGACGAGTTATATGCAAAAGTGAACGTTTCGCAACCATCGTACAGTGAATGAATATGTTAACGTTCACGAATCTAATTTGGGCTCACCTAGATTCAATGAAAGTTTAAAAAACGTTGTTAAAAACTAATTCAAAACAAGAGACGACGACCGCTAATGAGACCAACAAAACAAATGTAATCAAATCCTTTCACACATCTACTGCAAATTTATTTCATTTACTTCATAAAATTTTACTATTTGCTTAATTAACACTTAAAACACATTTTATGTACATGTTTCTACTTCTTTTCTTCTTCATCTCTATCGTCCTATATGTGCTTGGTACCTCAACACGAAATAACACCGTCGTCGACTCCAACAATAACAACGAATCGGGGAACCCCCGCAATTAGGCTTCTGCGTGCGGAACTTCAAAATCTTCGAATAAGAGGTGCCTGGAAGACGGGAGGATCATTGGATCGGCCACAAATAGAAGTGAGCCGCTATTGCGCTCGATGTGGTACTGAACTAGGACGCATAATAAATCGCGGGGCGCCATGCCGCGTTTGCAGATTTCGTGTTTGCAAAGCATGTCGCGAATTCACCACACGAACAACGGATTGGGTTTGTGTGGTGTGTCACAAGCAAATGTGAGTTGGCTTTAAGTTAAATGTTTAGTGCGTGAATTTTCTAGAGTGTTATCCAAAGTAATAGAAAGATTCATTATTTCATTGATCCCAGTTTTACCCCTTCACGATCCTTGCTTGCCCTTTAGCAAATATCAGTTGGATATGAACTCAAAGCAGATCTTAATGATCTGCATTTGCATCATGTCTTACTTTTCTGGTCCTTGAGATGAACTCGTCAGACGTATGTAGTTTCTAGACATCAAACTCCTTATTTCATGCATGGTGTAGTGAATTTTGGTCCTTTTGCTTTTATGCATTCCTTGGATTATGCTTGAAACAATTTATCCACAAATATGATATCAGCATCTAACTGCCAGTAATTCCAATACGCAATTAACTTTATTATTGTTTTAATACACATAATGTGAGTATTGTTTGATTTTCAAACTTTTCATTACAATACGATGAAACCCGATTGAGTGGCTCGATGTTATCTAAGTTTTAATTTTATTGACATTTTTCTACGACATATTTTATAATTAAATGAATTCATTCAGTAATTCAAAACAGTCTCAATAGTGAAGATCCGATTAAAATTTATGCCATTATATACTGGTACATATAACAGAACAATAAAACGAAAAGGATAAACGCAGATTTATTGTTTTATAATGCCTGCTCCCAACCCTCAATACGTGTCATTTTGGCGTCTTCCTGAAATGAATTGAAGCATAATTTCAAAATATTCTTCAAAGTTTGTTTTATTTTAATGCGAGGAACAGGGAGCAACAGGCAATCTCAAGTAAAAGTAGCTCAACAGAACTCATTTCGACAAAAACTAAGCAAACGGATGATGGCAAGAGACCATCTTAAGATATCAATGTCAACCCTGAACTCGAAACGTTAAAGTTCAAAACTACTTAAGTTGTAGTTTGTTTTAAGTGTCGATCACTTGTTTTACGAAGAGAGGTACTATCATTCGTAAAGGAAGCCCCTTTTACACTCTATTTGCGAAGAAACACCTGGCCATGATAGTAAACAAAATAAAGATTGCAAGCATATTCATTCAAAATTTCCACACTTTTCATAAAATTTTTCGAAGAAATTGCAAGCAAAAATTGAAAATAGCCATCAATGGTGGAAAAAAAACTATAAACCATTTTAATTCATTGGAATTCTCTATCAACTTCTGACAATAATCTTAAAATACAACGCCAAATAGTGAAAGAACCCGCAAGTATAGCCGGCATATTTATAGTAATTTTTGTAGAGATTTGGGTGTAAATGCTGTAGTCTTGCAGGATTTACTCAAAACGATAAACAAGCAGTTGTTATTTGACTATCAAATGGGGTGAATTAGGAACTCTAGTTCTAAAAAAAGAATTCTAAAAGAATCAAATTCTTTCCTTCAAATTCCATTGTGACTTATCCTGACTGCTTTGAGGCTGGGGTTCATTTCACCATAGTCATCTTCAGCCCGTATTTCAGCGAAAATACGTAGGCATATTTGAGTATAGCGAGCGCGTAAGATAACAGACTTTTAAATACGAGGGGGTGTTTTTGGCTTCAAGGAAGGGAAGGTTAAAAGTGGGAATATAAATACAGAATTATTAGTACTTTTCAATATATTCACTTGCTACTGTAATACATTTTTCGGATCCTTGAATAAGCTTTTGTGTAACTCCATAAAAAATGGGTTGCCTTTGCCCGAAAAATAAGCTGTAACTGCGTCTTTCACTTCTTCATCGCTTGAAAACTTCTTCCCACAAAGTTCTTATTAAGCTTTGGGAAGAGATAAAATTCACACTGGGAGCAAAGTCAGGATTCAATATATCGAATCCCATCCTGTGCAGAGTATGCAACGAAACACGGCACATGTGAACAGGTGTGCTGTCGTGTAGAAGGAGGACACTTTTGGTAAATTTTCTCCTCTTTTTTCTTTGCTACATTCTTTCAAACTCCAAAAAAAGGAATCGTAGGATTCTCCGGTTATGGAAACGCCTTTATCTACGTTATCTGTCAATAGGATCACTTCTGGCCCAAAGAACCATAATTTTACCAGGAGACTGGGACACATTAAACTTCTCCGTTGCTGATATGATATTTTTGTGCCATTGCATAGAGTCCTGTTTGGACTCAAGTTTCATTTTCAGTAACATTTCGATTCAACAGTCCATTCTTGTCTTCACTTGGGGGTCAAAAACCTGCGGCGACACTCTACGCGCTGTATTTTTCCGATTTCCGAAGCGGCACCAGCATTTTCGACTAGAGTGGACCTTTGTCGTGCCAAAATGATCGTGATGAATTTTAAAAACTGTCGGATCCGATAGTCCAAGCATTTCCGCAAGCTGTCTTTTCTTTAGTCTAGCATCTCCCAATATTAATTTTTCGAATTTTTAAACCATTTCCGGAGTAGTCATCTCGATCGGCCGTGAGTCATTTTGAAACGAGTTTCTGCCTTTTTAAAGAGATTGTATCACTTTTAAACCATGGTTTTCCTTGGACAAGAGTTCCCGTAAACGGACATTATCTCTTCCAGTATGGTTTCAACTGATTTTCCTTACTTGGTATGAACCTTTTTAATGGAACAGTGCTCCATTTCTTCCATAATTCATACTTACTTCCATATTGAGATGCTTAATCGATGATAGTTCAAGGAGCACTCGATTAAGATTAAGATAGAACATGCTGTTCATACTGATAATGATTTGCTGAACGCGTTATCACTCCGTTAATCATATTTTATAATGACTTAATCCTCCATTACGCAAACTTAAAAACGAGTCGTTAAGATTTCTTTTAAAATCCTCTATTTTTTTCCTCTGAATCAGGTTCTCAAAAGCGAGAAGTCGTCGCTGAGTGTCTCTCCGATTCAATTCCTAGATACCAAGCTGGCTCGGTTTCCTCCCCCTGAGAGAATCACTTCCGAGTCACCTAAAACTTGTTTGCAAACTCTTCTTGGCTTTGAATCGGTTCTTCATTCGCTTATCTCTCCTTTGTTTTTTTTTTCTCAAATTTTTTCCTCCCCAAAGCGAAGTAAATTTCAACTTTAACATCACAATTCTCCAATTGTCGGAACGATTCCGTACATGATTTATCAATTCAAGCACTGATACCTTAAACTTCCGCAGTGATTCGATGTGCTTGAGCTGTACTTTTAAAAACAGTTTATTTAAAGCAAGAATCGTAAAACGTTCCACTCGTTTCATTAACACAAAATGTATTACAATTTATACTCAAAACAGTCAAAAAAACAGAGTTTTTATGAAATAAAAGAAAAACTGAACTTAGTTGGCAGAGGTCACATAACAATTTAAGCGGAATGTTTTTGACAGATGTCTAATCGCTTTAGACTCATCGAAATCAGCTGTCACTATGAAACTTTCGTAACAGCTAGCGCCATCTTTTGACCACACCAACTTACCCTTCCCTTTAAAAAATTTCAAAAAAAAATTTAAAAGAATACGTTTCAAAACAAAAGGACTTTCAAACTTTCCTCAAAGGAATCCAAATAGTGTTATGATTAAACTACGCACGTTTAATGCATCTAATCTGGAATTCGAATACGATTATTTGCTGTTAAAGTTTGATTAGTGTTTCTTTTTCTTGTACTTTTATCGCTTGCGTTGCCAAGCTGCCAGCTCGTGTAGCTCTAAAGGATAGTTTCAAGATCATTGGAACAGTGTATTTCGTGTCATCATGAAACCTAACTCATGGTTTTGAAATAAAATGTCACTGACACTCTAGCCGACGTGAACTGTTGCATGTTATTATCATTAGGAAGCAACTTTCTATATTAATTTAGATAGTTGTTTACTCCTCAAATAAACGCTTTATATTTGAACTAATTTCACCCATTTCTAAGTTAGAAAATCTACAATGTGTTCCAAAGATTGAAATTTAGACAGAATAAATAGTCACAAGTTCTGTAACAGAATTAGTCATAAGACTCATCTTGGTTTTGACCCAATCCTTGAACAACATATTTTGAAAAAAGCATTCTAAAGTACTCTTAGTTGTTTTACTGACTGTATAAGCCAATCATTAAAAATGATCGCAAGTATAAGGATATGCTGCAAGGACATACTATAATGAGATGAAAATATTATAATTTCTCGAATTGATCGAAAATCCAACATAGAAATTTCTCAAAGTTCTCAAGGATGGAGTAGGACTCATGGTCACTGCATTGAGTCAATTGGTGATGTCTTTGAGATCCTCACTTCGTTTGAATAATGGAATCTTGTGAGACACTAGATTCGAGCAGTGATGAAGGGCTTAATATATATTTTAGTATCATCAGAAACGGGCGCCCATTTTCTTGTGTTAGTTTTCTTTACGTGGTTCCTGCTAGGAAACAGATATGTTTGGCTTGAAAACACAAACCCAAATGCACTTTACTCTTTTGAAATGTCTTGACGGTTACTGACTGCATTCTTAGGTGAACAGGGAGGAGTTAGTAGTTTTGACACCTTATTCTACTTGGAATCTTACCTGTACAGGCTGTACAAGCCTGCACTGCCCTTTCAAAAAAATATCACTGAAGTACAACGGAGTACGAATGGATGGAGCCATAAAAGGGAATCCTACGTTCCTGCACAAAAATATTATTCGTAGCCCGTCGAGCCTTTTCAAAAACAAAATTCTCTTAAGAAATTCGAGAGAATTCAAATTCATCCAAAAGCGGTTCAATAAGAACAGCAAATACCTAAATTTAAGGGATCATGCGAAAGCAAGAAATGTATAGAAAAATCTGGATTACAGGTTTGACTATTAGTTACAAATTTGATCTTTTTGCATACTCCTTTGGCATAATCACCTACATCATCCATGGCACCTCAGAACAAATCAGCCATTGGCTTCGAGTTGCATTTTTGTTACTTTTCCGCTTCAAATATCTTCAACATTTTCAAGCAGGACTGAGTCAATTAGGGTCCTTTGACAATGCTAGCCACAGCAGCAACCTTGCGCTCAATGGGATCGTTTCCTTCTCTAGCAGAAGCTCAAATGGATCTGAATATTAAGTTTTTTATAGCATCTTTGAAATGTGCGTATAAAAATAAAATTGAAAGTGAAACTGAAAAAGATATGCAGTGCTCAAAACTAAAGTATTATCGTAACACTAAGCACCGTGTGAGGCTTCTAGATATACATACGAAAAAGACCTTGAAAGGAATTCGTGACGATATGAAGGCTTTGGGATTTGCTCACTTTCTATTTATCCCCTATCTTAATGTGGTACGCACCGTTTTACTCTTTTAAAATCTTATAATTCGTATTCATTTCTATATCCAAACATACCGAACACGATTTTCAATGTACTTTGCCTTCGAGGACTTCTCGACTTCGCTTTACTTTATTCGCAGCAATCAGCCTCCAGTTCCCTAATAATACCCATGACATGTCAACACATTAACAAGAACTCAAGTACCATCTGCAGTGGAATAATATGGTCTCGTATGGATACCAGGTACGTCTTGAAAAGCGCCTCATCTTACTGGCACAAACACGAAGAGGTACATCAATAGGGTATTGAAAATGATATGAAGATGATATTAATGATTTGCACTTGACTGAATTTGCTTCTATTCCAGAGAAACCTTCAGTCAGCCTGAATCACTTTGTCATCGTTTCAAATTATTTTCTGTTGTTCGCACCCTCTTCACGTATTTAGGCATAAAAAAGATTCAATTATAATCTTTCAATCCATTTCTCAAAGTAAGATTTGCAATAAATGAGTTTGCACGTCGTTAATGTGTCATAACACGGTATACTGTATATGTTAGATTATATGTTGGTTAATCAATGATTCAAGTGTTACCGTCGTCGTGGGATGTCATTAGACATACCTCGTTATTATTATCTGCAACCTTGCGACGAATGAACATATTGTCATTGTCTATTTGTCACAAATAAATGAATATTCAATCAGTTTACCAGTTTGAATGATTACTTTATGTTCTTATTTGGTTACAGGGAGCTCAAGGCAGCAAGTGGTGAATGGCTAAATGAGGTTTCCCACGGGCCTCAACGACGACGTCGAGGTTCAGTGACTAAAGATACGCCACCTACTACTGATATTCTAAAGAAAAGTATACGTCGTTCTTGGACAATTTCGAGTAAATAGAAATATCCTTACAAGTATTAACCGTGTAAAAGCCGTTTTCATTTGTTTTTCTGCAGATCCTGAGAATGATAATAGTCCATTAAGCCGGCAAGGTGGAGATTATCCAACAGGCCGTGTGAATCTAGGAGTAAGTCATTCAGCAGGTAGCTACCCGTCACTTATTCGACATCCAAATCCCTATAAAACACAAAACATGGAGTACGATCCAAAGACAGAAATTTATCCTACGCGACGAATGCTGCGTCAATCGACGCTACCCAGCAATTTGCCAAACCCTGAAACATCAAACTACTATTCAAATAGCAATTTAACAGCGCCTTCTTCACCTAAATGCCAAATAAGCCCATCGTATAGTACATATCCTGATAAAGAGTCACCTCAATCAGTCATACTGAGTGGATCGGACGGGGAGTTACAGCCGCAATATCCACCGCCACAACCCACGGTACCACATCAAACACGCTATACAGTGCGAAGACAATCTACCCTTCCGTGCCGACCTACTGATCAACCATCGCAAGGACAACATATGCCAATGTATATGTCGGTATCACCAAACAGAACGTTCAGTCGATCACCAGAACGTCCCGATGCTGAACAGAGATATCCACCGTTTGTAAGACAATCAACTTTTCCTTCGAACGCTTCTGATCAACACTTCCCACCAACACAACATCGTCCGAAAATGTTGCCCACATCACCTTGTCGATCTCCATATGCGAGTCAATATATGGACGAAGGAACCGATCAGCGTCCTCCGCGTGTTATAAGACAAGCAACACTTCCTAACCCGGATCAACATATGAAATTACTTCCAACATCACCACCAAAGCGTCAAACATCGCCGCAGTATATGAAGAGATCGCCCGAATTCATTCGACAGAACACACTTCCGAATCCTGATGGATTTAATTCACTCACTGTACATCAAGCGAATAGCAAATTTTTACCAATATCACCGCGACAAAAACATAATTTCCTATTTCCTATCCCACATCCACGACAATTTCTATCGCAGCAAAATGTCCCCACGGTTGAAGATAGTGAACATTATTCGAGTAGTCAAAGTGTGAATATTCAAGGACGAGAAGGTTCGAAAATGATGAAAGTGCGCAGTCATAGCAATGAAGAGTATTCAGCTTCAAGACCATTGGAAGGACGACGATTATTGCCGGAGATTCCATTGAACAGGTCAGCAAGGTAAGCTTTAGTATTATTTAATAGTTTTGATAATTTTTGAAGAATTCGCTCTCTTTTGATCTTAAAATCAAGGCTCGTAATATCGTTGTTGTCCAGATTGTCGTGAATAATCCTCACAGAATTATATTTATTAGATTGAGTGCAGCCCTCTCGGTCCCTCCGCTTCCTGCAACAATCGCCTCCAACTGACTTGGTCCACTGATTGCGTTCTCCAATTTGGACCGAGCAGCGATGAACTTTTTTGATCCACAGAGTGATACCAGGGTTTCCTCGGTTTCCCCACTGGTCTCCGCCCTTCAGTTCTCCGAAATCCGTATACAACTTGGTTGAATCTCTCGAACCCCTATTCGCCTTGAGTATATACATCATAATCCCTGCGCAAACTCTTACCTCCGAAATATATATATATATAAATGTTTTTTTTAAACTAAACTTATTTGCGTTTTTCGGAAAATATTATTGATTTGGAAAACGTTTTGTTATGGCGCAAAAACACCGAGATAACGATGAACTTGGAAATAAGTTCTAGAAGTTTTTGGTAGTTCAACATCCACCTAGCTGGTAGTGCCAATCGATGCGTCCCAGCCTGTGAGTTGGCACCTGATGAGAAGTGGCAGGGACGCGTGTTGGAAACCAGCTTGAGCTCTTTCCACCTTTCTTTGTAAATATTGGAAATAAGTTTTTACAAGGCAATGGGCTCTTAGTCGGCTTATGGCACGGATCAGAAACTCCTTGAAATGAAGTGCACCGGAAATGGCTGCCGCGGTTACAGCGAAACAGAGCGTTGCTTATAGCGAAATTAAGGCTGATGTGAATGAGTGGAGTTCATCGAGTGAAAGCAATTTTGAAATGAAAAGTACGATTGATTGACAACACGGCTTTTCAAGGATCCTTATAAATTGTGGTCTGTAAGTGTAGTCACCAGTGTTCCTCTGTTTTTCTCTAAGAGATGTTTTGACCTCGTTTTGTTAGGGCGATGCCAAAGAGTTCGGCTTATCTTGTAGAAGTTCCTGTCAACACAAGCTGTTGCTGTCAGTTTTCAGATTGCTTCGTCCAGTTTCCTGTTTCACTCTTGTAGTGGTAGTGCCACTTTGATCTTATCTTTCCTAGCTTTCCATTTGTTCTCTTGATCCTGCTCACGCTTGATTATTGTAAAGGATTAAAGGATTTTATGATTCTAGATAGAATCTAGTTAGTCATCTTCTGTGATGATTTTCTTCATCATGTTGTTTGATTTGGCCATTTAGTACCTTTAGCCGCAGCTCAATGTCTGTTGAATTTGATTTATCTCCAAAATAATCAGGCAGTTTGTCTCATTGAAATATGATTATAATATTTATAACTTTTAATACTTTTATATTTAATGAGCGACGCAAAGGCTGACTCTCTTCGATTTCAGATCAATTAATCGCCTTGTTCGTCAAGATCATGTCAAAGAGGATGTGCCTTCTCGTGTCAATCAAGATGTCCAATGGACGTCAGGACGACGAACGTTTGCAGAAGCCAAGCAAAACCTTCCCGAATATGATCAACCGCAAGAATATGGTGACTATTACAATGACAATAGTTTCCTCGAAGCTGACGAAGTCCAATACGAAAAGAATTATGGTAACTACAGTAGCGAACCGAAAAGTATTTATAACGACGTTGTGGAGGAGGAGCCGACGATCACAAATGGCAGTCACACGATACGTAGCGCTGAAAGTTTCTTAAACGATACCAACCCAACAAATTATCAGGACGATGTGATTCGAGCAACACGGAAAGATCGACATCGTAGACGTAGGTCACGCGAATTCACTGAGGCTGATGTGATAGCGTCGTCTAATGACGATGAACCGGTTAAAAGAAAGTCGGAAACTATGAGATCCGTCTCAGAGGATTCGGGGACTAAGCCGGCTGTGAAGCCGGTTACAAGGCGTTCGTTGTCGCATCCTGAGAAAGAAACACAGGTAAAATTCATGATTTCTAATAAAACAATTGCCTTAAAAATGCAAACTTAACCAATCATTCATGAATGCAAATCGTTCACTTGCAGAGCTCGAAACGTAACGAACCAACCAAAATCCCAAGTCCCAAACCGCTTGTCGATCTTACCGAAAAAGCAAAGAAACCAACCAAACTACCAACTCCGAAACGACGTTCGAGTAAAGTTGCTGAACATTCGGAAACATCACCCACCGATGGTAAGTCAGGTTTTTCGTTTGCATAGATTTGGGGGCTTGTTGCTATTGTGCCTTTGTGAGCTTTGGAAGGGTTTTGAAACCTACTGGATAGGTTCAGTTGGTCAAAGCCATTCGAAATTTATTCGTTCTAATTTAATAATATTTTATTGAACCTGATGAAAAACAAGGAAACTAAACCGTAATTAAGGTGTCGACTCCGTTCATCTTCATTTGAAACCATTCTCTCTAAATTCATTCAATTCTTGCGCTGATACATTGAATTTGTTATTAGTTTATCAGTTGGTATATTATTATCCTTTCATTTTTTTCTATGAATTTATATTTGGCATATTTTTAATGATTACCCAAAAAATAAAACGAAAAAAGAAATACCAAGGCGTAAATTTTTGGTATTTTACATATCGGGTTGAAAATTTTCTACAATGAGTTGGATATTATTTGCTTAAAACCCCATCGGGAAGCGTCTGAGCATGTGAAATCGCATATCTTGACGCAAACTGACAATAAATTTTCCTGAAATAATCATGGAAAGCATTTTTGCAAGAAGTAGATTGTCTGGCAGGATGTCTGTAAAGATTTAATGTGTCAAGTTGCCCCGTCTTGTTCAAAGTAAAGAGTGCTTGCGTATACTCGTAAACTTTCAGTTTGAACCAGAAATATTCTACAAGGATACGCTTTTGATGTTCGCAATTTACAGTTACATAATTTCGATTTCTTGGTTTTTTCAGTAAAGATCATCCCGAACCCCAATTTACTATGCATAATGGGATTCGCAATTCCTTCAACACTTTTCTCATCTCAAACTTCAAAAACGCTTCATCACAAAAGATAATTTTTCGCCAAAATCTGAATCAGTTTCCAACTGCTACAAAGCTCGATTCGCACAAACTGACAGCAAATCATAGAGAATTTCAAAGGTGTCATACGAAAAACCCCGATATCCTTTGAAACGTAAGAAACACAGAGATTCCGACTAACCTCTACTTACCTGTGCTATATGCTTGGCTGTACAAGTGATTCGGCAACGCACAGAGTTTGTCTAATTTCTAACTGAATTAGTCCTGTCAAATTTTCAATCGCACGCCAAATAAACAGTTAGATGTGACGATTGCGTGGGTCACGTCCAGTGAACTAAACAGTCATTTCGATGATATATTCTAATAATTTTTAAGCGTTGCTGAATCGCTAATCTTGTCATCATCACCTGTCAAACAGTACTGAACATTGCGTTCGAAGTTTGAGTATGGCTTTTTGATCAATCTTACCATTGTCATAGTTATCAATTTTGACGGGTTTTTGGTCACAGAGAAGCTAATGCATGCTTTTCTAAATTTAATATTAAGGATTTGATGGACCTTCAATGAAAAATGAAGAAGTATTTCATCATTTAGAATTTTGTTAAAGTCAATGGTACGTTTTCTGGGAAATGTTGAGAAGTGCAGCAATTTTTAAGGCTGTGCCAAAATATCCATTGCTGATACAATGCCTAACCTCAATGGAAATTGAACTTTAAAAGACATGATTTGCGACGCCGTCAAGACGTCTTTTAGGACTTTATACTAGTCATGAGACCGAGAATATAAAGCATTTCTTCTAGGTATATAAAAATTTCTTGAAATTTGGAACAAATAAAGTTCAAACCTCTGTTATTTGGAGAAAAATAATAAAAAAAGAACGCTGATATCCGGTAAAGAAGATGAGCTTTATCCTTTCAATAGGAACGGTTGCCGTTGAAGAATGCGCGTTTTTTCAACTTTGGCTCAGTAGAGATCGGTGAAACTCCGAAATTTGCAATTGAAATTCTGCGGTGAGCCTGTTAGACCAGCGTAAGACTTCCAGAACACAAACTCTGCCAACCTGAGAACCTAGCCTGGAACCATTTGACACATTACTTTGGACTAGGCCTCATGTTCCTACGGCTAGAGACACCTTCAGATCACGGGAGTCCCTTATCCAGCAGGAAGTGAGGGAGGGGAATTAGTAGAAAAAACCTACATCCCCGACGCTCCATTATGCCATTTTTAAGTGTCAGGACTGTCAGATCATATTGTACCATGCAATGTCATTTGTCAACCGCTTTAAACATATCTCCAACCATAGTTTCCAGGCAGAGCTCCCCAGTTTCACTGAAGAGCTCACCGCGCTGTTTATTCCATTTATGTGGCAGGCGTCATCCACCTCTCCTGTACAATAACGAAGTAAGGAGATCGTTACCTGTCAATCGTGTGCAGGTTATCAGCCTCACCATGCGCTCGATTGAACTGCTCGATTGAATGCGGTCTCAGGTCAGGGGTCAGGCGTGCAATCCAACTTGCCTTTGTGCCTTGCTCTGTTACCAATCAGTCAGAGGGCGTTGAGTCACCTCCCTGGTGACCTCTTCTTTGTTGTCTTCGCTTCTGCGCATGTAAATATTTCTGCGCTCTCTCGCAAGGAGGACGATGGGTGTCACCCCTGCGAATACTAGAACTGCCTTTTCGCAGAGTTTTCGATTTACGCATGCAATTCGCAGCGATCCTTGTCTCGGCACCTGTACCAACCGCATTCGGTGTAACTCCTTACTGACAATGTCGCGCCATAGTCAAACTCACTGCAGTAACCGATGGATACTAGAACCGACTGCATAGCGCTCATCAGGAGCCGTCTCCTTAATGTGCTGGGCCCCCATCTGTTGGTCTTTAATCGAGTGACTGCTGTTATAGGCACTCCAGCCCTTTCAGCCGTTGCCCTGATTGATTTGTTGGATTTGAAAAACTAATCTTCAAGTCTATCAAGGCTTTCTGAAAATATCTACTGGCAGCAATTCATCCTTTCAAGAGGGGCTACTACAGACAACCAACTTTCCGGAAAAAGAATTCCGGGAATAGAAGATTGCCTGCAGAATAGGCAAACATCATAGTTTTCAATGAAACATATTTGAATAATATTCTGTTCAACATTGTCCTCAAATAAAAGTTTACCTTCTGAAACAAAATAGAACGTTCCTTTTCGCATACCCTATGTGCCAGCTCAACAATTTGAGATTTGAGACTTATTTCATTAGTTAATCCTGTATGTCCTGTAGTAAGGTCATTCGGAAGATTATTTGCAAGCATTCAGTACCTAAGTACTTACGCATATTTTATACGCACTAAATTGAATCTTCAAGTTGTTCGTCGTGTTATTACCACCCGAGCTCCTATCCTGTTCGTCACCCTTGGGTTTTAAATTGAACTTCCCGGAGATATTTTGAAAATAACTTGAAAGCCTTAAAGTATGGATGCATAGCTCCATACTACCGAACTTGTTTATGTCGAAAACTGGTCGCCCATAAAATAACTAGAAGCAAAAAGGACATTAACACGTAAAAGTGATATCCCGTTAAGGTTTTATAGCCTGGAGAACCGCCACCGCAGTTTAAAACAATAAAAAAACCTTTTCAATCAAACGACTTGAGGGTTCTTTGTATCCAAATCAGCGTGTCATAGGATATTGTGCCGTGATAAATTGATGCTTAGTCATGAGAATAGTTAGTGTTGCGATATAATCAATCTCCTGTTTCAGCAACCCGTTAATTAATTAAGTTAGGGGACGCATACTCCTTGCAAATTAAAAAATTCAGAACAGAGAAAATGTAACACAAGATTTCAAGCGATTATTCTTCGAAGTGTTCTTTCCATAAGACAAAGAAGGACACCCTTAACGATTGTCGCTACACAACCCATTCATTATAGCTGTCAAACATTCAGAATTCAATACGGTCCTTTCTCGTTTTTGTGCCATCCATTCCCCGCATGATCCTTTCCTTTTCAAATAGTGAAAGTGTTTTTTACAAATCAGATAATGCCTTCATCCGCTTCGAACCCAAATCTCGGTTGAGATTTCATCTAAGGATGAGCGAGGTGAACGCATCAATTTTAAAAGTTAATCCTGTATTCTACTTCCACACAATGCCACTGTAAAGTTGCAAATAGCATGGCACCACTACGATTCGTTTTCGCTTCTCTTATCAATAGCATATTATACGACAGATCTATTTTCTGGAAAGCAAAATTCCTTCATCTGTTCATAAGAAGTATGTAGTTGTGATGTTGTCCGCTTAAAGATGTTTTAAGGACGAGATTCAGTGAGCGCAAGAAATGAAGGGTCGATGATACAACAAGAATTCACTTCGAAGATAAAATTGATTTCATCATCTTATGGCTTGAACCTTTTATAATATCCTTTTTTTCTTGCTGTTTTTGTTGTAGTTACTGTCGCAGAAGCTGCACGAGCCTTGAATTCACAAAGAAGGAATTCGCAGACTTCTACTACGGTAGCCGAGAAAAATGAACATGGCGAAAAAAATCAATCACCTGACCATAAACCTTCGTCGAAGGATGATGGCGATGATAGTGGTGGTGGCGGTGGTGGTACTGTTGCTGATGGACAGGCCCATCATGACCAGAAGAAAGATGGCCAGCATGACATCAATGCAGCTACCGTTTTGAAAGCTTGGAATCAACAGGAGGTAGGTCACATTAATTTGGTGTTTCCATCCTTATAACATTAATGCATATCACACTTTTTGCCCTCGAGCCATTTTGCATTGAGCCAAATTCAATTTCCATTTTTCGTCCTTTTATTCGTTCGTTGACAAGTTTACTTATTACAGCATAAAACAACATTAGGCGAAGCGGAAATTCAAAGTGCCGTTGAAGCTGCTGCGGTGGTCTTTAAGAAAGTCGTCCTGCAACGACGCAAGGAGAAGAAAGCGGCCGAGGAGAGCGTTGGAAATAGCACCGCTGTCGCGGGTGAAGCGGCTGTTGGAGGTAAGTACGGAAATAAGTAGTGCTTGGCTTGAAAACCAATTGGGAAGCAGTAATTTGGTGTGGGTTTTACCAGGATAAAGCATGAATTCTACCACGGATACCACTACTGTCTAAAGTTTTTGATTTTATTTTTTTTTTTTTTTGACGTATGAGTGGTAAAACTGGTATTCTTCTTATGTCTTATTTAATCAGCCTAAATAACACGGTAGAATGCTTAAAGGTGAAGCTTAATGCGCTCGTAATCAAAAGGAATTACTTAATAAGTTGAAATTGGTGTGTACACATGTGTCAAATCTGTTGTGAAAGTCGCTTTGGACTGAATTTTATGTCCTTAGTTTTCGGGCTCTCGCGTCAGCAAGAAACTATTCGGGACACAAATGGTGGAAAATTGTATTAAGAATGTAGACTGTGGCACTTTATCGCTATGAGACATACAAAAGTTTGCAAATTTAATTTGAGGGAATACAATTTACCTTAAGAGGAGCGTACATAGGAGATTGCAATTGCTAGGAGAAGATCCCGAAACTTTCATTCGATAGAATGCACACCATACATGCGAGATAGGGTTGCATGAGTGTGCGAGCTCTTTCGAGGATTTTGGAAACTTTGAGGGTAATTGTGAGATTCACAGGAAACTGAAATGTAGACAAAATAATATTATTTCATGGGAATGATGTAAAATGCTCCGAGAACAAAAATAAAGTTTCATCTCTTTTGCCGAGGTGGGACTTAAGTTTTTATAGTTTGAATCTTTTCTTATACTAACACAACAGCTTTTTGGTAATATACGCTAGTTGATTTTTAAACAGAAATAAAAGTTAAGAAAGATTTGTGTTTTAAAATCAAATTACAAAATTAAACAAATTTTGATTTTAAAACGAAATCAAAATTTGTCTGATTTTAAAACCAATGTGGTAATCTTGCTTGGTTGTATTTAAGGACGAGAGAAGTTCCATAAGCCTGTGGCTTTTTGAATAATAGATTATTTTTCCTGCAAAAATCGATTTTCAAACGAATCTTCTGTTTGTCAAAAATCATTAAATCGAGCGTTTTTCAATTTGTTCATCCATGTCTAATACTATTTTTTCTCATGACCTACAAAATAGAAGTTCGTTTTAGCGATGACCTCTTAATTTGAATCAAATCTCACGCCATCAAAGCATTTTTAAATTGAAAGCGGAAAATGGTCAGACGGGGCTTGATATGTAAGGTATCGATGGGGAAGCAGTTCGTAGACCACTATGATTGTTTGTCAAGGTGACTGCCCCCCCAGTTGAAAATTTTCTGCGCAAGGTTCAGTAGTTTCCGTTTCAAATCAATGTCAATTTATTCAACACTATCGCACTACTCCTTTAATGGCCAATATGTCAACCTTGGCCTTCTTTGGTACACATTCACTCCAAGGAGTCCACTGTCGCAGCTATTCCTATTGGTTCAGGTACATTGTGACAAATGGCAGCTAGATTTCGCCAAAAACTTCTTTGAAATGTTTACACTGAAAAATTGGCGACACCAAAAGTCAGTTTGAAAATTCAGAGAGTCGAAAAATTCGTGTAAAGAGCAATGCTCCTGCTAAGTTGAAGTGCCAAAAGTATACCGTACATACACTACATTCAACAAGAAAACTTCGAATAAACTCCCATTCTCGATTTTTATTAGATTTTATTTTTAATTCTTAATTAATTATTTTTACTTAATTACTTAATTATTTTTACTTATATTTTATTTTATTATTTTTCTTTAGTATTTACAATCCAAAACAAGTGTATATTCCAAAATAAGTCGAATTTAAATTCAAAATGAAAAAATGGTTACTTATTCTTGAGTGAAACAAGTACACCCCTCTCAAAATCGTTGCGTAAAAACTTGTTATGCTCTTTCTATCTCTGTCTGAGAGAAAACGTCCGAGAGTGTTAACGCTTTATGAACTAGTTCTACGCCTACAGCATCAGCCAACGCAGCAACACTCATTTTTCGTCTAGTCTTTCCATGAATTTTAATTACAATTTTTAGGCATGACGTCTTTTGAACAATTTCTCCAAGAACCACCAAAACGAACTTCAACAAACCGCTTTTTAACCATTTAAATTGATGTTAATTTGGCCTTTTGGTATTTACCATTGCAATTGATGTTATTGCGTCCTTATGGTATTTATAAGGCATTTTCTTAATTTTTTGGTTTCACTGGTAATGCAAGTAAGATTTGTTTGATGAGCACATAAATGTCAGTTTTTTCCGTTTTCGTCAAAACGTAGGAGGTTGTCTGCCTTCAATAGCTGTCAAAGACTAATGAAAAGATGCAACCTGATCTGCAGCCAAATTATGCAATAACCTATCGAAAGATTGATGCCAAAATTTTTAGCGCGTAGGTTCGACGGCTTAAGTTTACCTGCCTCTACGTAAGCAACATTACCGGAATATATCCTTGTTGTAATTGGTCTCGTGCAGCTGTGATATATGTATGGCGTTCAAATTCCCGAAAAACACTTAGACGTTCTGCAGCCTACCCAGTTCAAATATCTTGGATAAAAAATGCAACTCTACGCAGAACTTAAACTCATTGTTTCCAGATGAACAAGGAATGGTGACAAATAAGGCGTTGTCGCGCAGTGTGTAAAACTTCAATACTGAAATCCCTAAACTTTCAAAAACTCTTAATTCGGCAGTTACCGCTGCAGTGAAATGGTTAGGCCTTTTTCAACAATATCTCAATACCGTTTCGTTTACTTTTATAAGTTGGATCAATTCTTACGAATTCAAAGTCTTTGTCTGTCACTGAATGTATCGAATGGAGTGCACATCAGACTATTATCTGACAAGGAAATCGAGTGAATTTACGCGACAATGCATACCAGCCATTGAGTTTACATTGATGGAAATGAGGTTGAGATAGTCCTTCGAGAGGAATAACCCGGAGCGACTCCCATCTGTCATGAGTAAAGTTATTCTGTTGTGCGATGTTACCTATGTTGTCTTTATTGCTCACCAGTTGTACCAGGACTAATTCCATGTCATCCGGTTCTTGTGAGGCTGCTCATAGGTTGTATGTCATACATCAACATATTTTGGTTTTCGATCTGTTTCTGTAGCTGTTTTACGGACTAAGGTCCACGTAACATATCTGGAATGGCATTCACGGCTGAAAATCTGTTTACATCTGGAGTTTATCTGCTATTTTTGTGAGAGTGAAAAGGGGGAAACTCATAAGAACCGATCTTTAAACGTTAATCTCTCGGTATCACGTTATTTGAGTTGGCAGACACGATTAAAAAACACTTGAACCGATCCCATTAAATTTTTAATATGGTGTCTGTAGATTGCCTGTAAAATCGGAAATCGGAAATAAATTTTCCGATTTCCAGCCGAATTTTTGAACTCAAAAAACCTTCTCAAATTCTTCTTTTCTGCCGCGATTTTGTTATTTATTTTATCCTATACACTCTAGTTCAGGATTAATTTCTGTTTTGTTTTTCTCAGATGTTCGAAACTCGAGAAATTACGTGCACCATCGATTTTGGGCATTTTTTTTAAATTTGTAAAGTTCAAAAAACAGCTTAAAAGTTCTGAAAAATTATTTAAAATGGCAATAAATATCCCTGCGAAATTTCAAAACGATATCTGATTTCCTTCTTCTATGAAAGAGAAAGTATCGAAGAAAAGTTTTTCACTTTAAATCGTAACCTTAAAGCCGCTTTAACGAACCGAAAGAACAAGTCAATGACAGCTGATGAGAAGCCAAAGCTTTAACAGCGGTAATTCCGCATGAATCCTTTTGTTGGAACCATTTGCATCGCACAATCAGACAGTTCTTGTAGGTCTCAGTTGAGCCTCAAACACAGGCAGTACTTTTTTTTATCTCTGACGTCTTTTTTGCTACCGAAAAAAATGCCACCGTATACGATGTGAAATATGACGTCCTTCAGTACTGTAACATCAAAACAATTTCTTAGCTACACAAGGGTTTCTCTTTGGTTCTCTATTGGTCATCTAGCCATCTAGTATACCGAGGTTCAATCGTGTAAAGGCAAAAATAAAGTGCATGGTCTAAACAAGCGAAACGCAAGCAAACCGACCTGAAATAATGTTGAACAATCGAGGAGTAGAGAACGTGGATGATCCCGTGTACGTTGGCGCAAAACTATCGAAGGACAGTAATGATCGCAGTGAATAGAAGAGTGTAGCTGAGTTTTACCAATTCTTGACGCCAGCTACACTCGGTGGAAAACAATGCTTCAAATATCGAATTCATGATTAGGCCTTTGTTATGCTTTTAATCTCCGACTTGGACTGTTATGCAAATATCTGCAAACAAAAAAAATGTATTCGACTGATGAGTCCTGAGATGCCTTTAACGAGCGAAATCCGAAGAAGATCAATGGTGTGTAATTTAAATAACACCAACAAACTGTTACTGAAAAAAACTTTTGACGACCTAGAAATCTCCAAGATTGTAGAACTGTAGACAATACAATGGACTGGTCATGCAACGCAAATAGTTAGAAAAGTAATTGTGAGGTGGCGGAAACCAGTGGGGAAACCTAAATACTGCAATTCGGACTCGATTGTCGAGGATGGTTGATTGCCGTTCAGATCCTCCCATTGTACTATACGGTCAATGGAGTAGGACTATTCGACCGTTGACATATTAGAGGGCTGGTGTGCCAAGACGGTGATTTCTCGATTAGGAAGCAATTCACGGCCAGGCAATCAGTGTTGGGTTTATTTATTTAAAAAAACGCAAACAATTGTTCAGAAGTCCTCTCAGCTTCGGGTCTTTTAACAAGAAGGGAGGTTTTTTTAGTTCTTCCCGTATTCCCGTTCCTTTCCGGGTGTTTAGATGGAATAAAGAGCATATGACTGGTTCAGTGCACCTTTAGCTTCTATATAGTCCGCCAGACTGTGCTCTGTGTTTACGACCTTTTCTGCGAACAATTTCACAATGCGAATTCTTCCTGATTGATTAAATTTTTGATGAGTAAGATGCAGCCATTATTTTTCCATGTCGAATTTGTTCCCTGCATAATTGAATATCTTGGGAATAAAAGGGACTGTTGCGTTGCTCCTTATAGAGATTTTTGCTAAAAAAAAGTCCTGTGTAAAAATCCGTATGGGAACTTTTCGTGCTTTTCGTTAAGTCGTTAACTACTTCCGCAGAACCTATGACGTTTGCCGTCCTCCTATTATTTCTTTTGTGTAGAGTTTTCGACAAAGTTCACTGCGTTGCGTCTTTGATCAAATGATTCAAATTAATCACCTCTTTGATGAATATATGATCTCTCTCATGAATAAAGACCTTGAACAAACATTATAGTGTATGAACCAAAGAGCCCTGAATAAGCGATACTTATTAAATCACTTCACACAATTCCCATGTGAGCAACTGAGGAGTAGACAATCAATCCCACTAGTTGTCAACCCACAAAACTTACTGTGATTCAGATAAAATTAAACTTAAGACCAAACTGTCGTTATCAAATCCGTTGTCTGATCTAACGAACTGGTCTAAAGAAAAAAATCCAATAAAACATGACAATGTCGATGTGTTGATGATGAAAATAAGTCACTTGATGCATATTTGTTACAGTCTCTTCCTGAAATATCGGCAACATACAAGGTCTGTCTAAAAAGTTCCCGGACTGGTCAAGAATAAAGAAAACTGATAGCGGCATCTTTTAGATCTTTCCGACATTTCATCTTACATCCATCATAAACGTTGTGTAAAAATTACATGACATAAATAGAACCCAAGTTATTGCGCTCTAAGTGACAGTACTTTTGTAAAATCGGTCGAAAAATGAATTTGATTTTGAACAAAGAGTGAATATTAAATCTTGTTTTAAACTCGGTAGGACGGCGGCCCAGACACATCAAATGTACCTAGAGGTACGGTACATTTGATGTGTTGATTTTGATCTTCGAGTAGTTTAAATGTGTTAAAGAAGGCCTGGATGTGCGGGATGAAGACGAAAGTTCTGGCCGTCCAGATGTACCGTTCAGTTGTGAACGAAATGAACGTTGAATTTGTGCGTGAATTTATTAAAAATGTGCCAAAATTCTCATTGCGTTACAAGAAAAGGAAGTTTAATATGTCCCGTGAGTCAATTCATCGCATTTTAACGGAGTACTTCAGAAAGTCTCAGAAGTGTCAGGTCTCAGAAAGATTTTTACACAATTTGCTTCTTACAAGCTGAAGACCAAAAATTGCTTCGCATTTGACATTGTAAAGACTTGATTAAGAAAGACAAAAAGGACCCAAACTATTGAATATCCATTGTCATGGGTGACGAAACGTGGTGTTATCAATATGATCCTAAAACCAAGCCAAAAAGTGCCGAATGGCAGCATCCGGATGACCCCAAACCCAAAAAATCGTGTTTGGAGAAGTGAAAGTCGAATCAATCTTGATTTGTTTTAACGATTCCAAAGGGATTGTTCACAAAGAGTTCATTCCAAAAGGCCAAACGGTTCATGCTGTGTTTTAACTTGGACTTATGAAGCGTTTGTTTTCGGTAGCACGTCGTCTTCGGCCAGAATATTGTGAATGTATTAGTTAGCGTTTGTTACACGATAATGCGCCGTCTCATCGTTCAACGTTTGTAATCGATTTATGATAAAAACGGCATTATTTCCGCCAAGCACTTGCCGTATTCGCCTGATTTGGCGCCATGAGACTTTTCGTTCGGAAAATTACATTTGGCCATGAAAGGAAAGCGTTTTGCGAAAATTTTAAACATCCAAAAGTCGACGACCGCCATTCTAAACACAATATCAAAGAATGACTTAAATAAATCTTTTGACACACTCATAGAGCGTGCAAAGCGGTGTAGAGAGGCCGAAGGAAACTATTTTGAATAAAATAAATCCGTTTTGCTGAAATCATTCCTACTTTTCTTTATTCTTGACCAGTCCGGAAACTTTTGAGACACATTTTGTATATACACAGTGCGTCCATTAAGTTTCGAGACACAAACCATATCTCAGCAAATAATAGCTCCATCCATGTGTTCTAATACGCATTTTAAAGCTTAAACCTGTTCCTATCCATGTGTAAAATTTCATTCGAGTCAGATGACTAATGACAAAGATGTGAAAGTTTTCCCTAAACAGTTTTTCATCTGACGTTGAAATTCCAACATGGAACAGAGAGCGGTCATTAAATTCAACGCAAAACTTGGGAAAAGTGCATCAGAAACATTCCGATTGGTGCAACAAGTGTACGGTGATCAGTGTTTGTCTCGAGCAAATGTTTTTTTGTGGCACAGACGTTTCTTGGATGGCCGAGTGTCGCTAGAGGATGACAAACGTGAAGGGAGACCAATTTCAGCTCGCACGCCCGAAATGATTGAAAAAGTTTGTGATTATGTTGCGAATGATCGTAATGCTTCTTTGAAAATGATGGAAGAGGCTTTGAATATTGGCAAAGAAACGATTCGTCTCATTCTTCACGAGGATTTGGGCAAAACAAAAGTCTGTGCAAGGTTTGTTCCACACACACTGACGGAGGAGCAGAAATCACTTCGTGTTAATCATTCCAGAGAAGTTGTTGCAGTCGCCAGAAATGATCCAAACTTCTTGAAATCAATTGTTACTGGCGACGAAACATGGTGCTTTCAGTACGATCCAGCAACTAAGCGCCAAAGTTCGGAATGGAAGTCGAAAAACTCACCACAAGCCAAAAAAACGCGAAAATCTCCTTCAAAAATCAAAACAATGCTCATTACTTTCTTCGATAGCAAAGGCATCATCCACAAAGAGTTCGTTCCAACTGGTCAAACGGTCACTGGCGCGTTTTATCTCAAAGTGTTAAAGCGTTTGATGGCCAGAATCCGTCGTACTCGACCCGAATACCGCGATCCAGAGAAATGGTGTTTGTTGCACGACAATGCGCCGAGTCACAAATCAATCATTGTTCGTCAGTTTTTGGCCCGAAATCAAGTCTGTGTGTTGGACCACCCACCGTATTCACCAGATTTGTCACCGTGTGACTTCTCCTTGTTTCCTAAGTTGAAGTTGAAAGGATGCTTTTTTGAAGATGTTGAGACCATTAAAACGGCTTCGACACAAGCATTGGAGGCTATTCCACAAAATGAGCTAGAGCACGCATTTGAATCACTATTGAACCGCTGTAAGAAGTGTATTAAAGCGAAGGGAGAATACTTTGAATAAAAAATTTGAAAAACTCGAGATATCTTGTTTATTTTGCGATTAATGGAATCAGTCTCGAAACTTAATGGACGCACTGTGTATCCGATTGTAGGAAATTTCAAGACTACTTTGACGATCAGGCTTCGAAAATTTTAACACGAACTATTAGATTAATTTGGTAGCTTGCGTTACTGGTAAACACGTTCCCAACATTCAGCGAATCTACAAGGATCTTTGACATGTTTTACCAAAATCCGGTAAAAAATTGTCGCCTTTGGCCTTATTTATTGCCAGCTTTCTCCTCAAGCGGGAGAGATTTAGAAAAAAGTATTGAACTGTTTTTCGTGAAAGTAAAGGATGTGTTACTTATCGCTGATGATGACTTCACTGAAGGTTCTTCTTAGCGTGTGTCTCCATAATCGTTAGCATGAGTACAGGTAACGTCGAACACTGTCTATAAATGAGTTAAATCAGCTAGTAACATCGTTAGTTTTATTTCAAAATTCACTCATATGAAAACGTGCAGGGTTGGGGAACTAGCCTTGTATTTTCCTGCGCAGACGTTGCCACGGAATATCGTCTCCTCATCTGTTACACACGTGCGATCCGGAAAACAATTGTCCATTTACGCTATGAACATCTTACAATTGCACCGTAGGAGCAGCCTCCTACTGCCTTGGAACTCTAGTGCTGGAAACAAAAGTTCCGCATTTATTTGAGACATCTTCTTATATTAGCCTGAAGCACAATTCCAGCTAACTACGTCTTCCAAGGTAAACCACAAATAAGTTATTTGTTTTTCAACGCATACATTTGAAATCTCAATTTTGATAGGAAGCAGTCAGTAAAAACTCGACAAGTCTGAACAATATTCTGCAAAATGGAAATCCAGAAAAATATGGAAAACTTTAACTTTAACTTGAAATAAAATTCCAAACAAACTTTTGACCCACACTCGAATGAGACATTAATGAAATCGAAAGTATTTCAAGTCATTACAACTGCTTGCAAAGATAAAAACAAAATTCAATATCCCAAGGCACAAACGACAAACATCTACACATGTAATTCGCATTGAGCTCTGAGAACTATCTCGCAAATCCCAGCCCACAGTCAGATGTGGAAAATGTGTAGGTCTGTCTGTCTGTCGACTTGTGTGTACTGTCATCATGTGCATAAATGAGAACTTAAAAGATACTTTTCACTTTCATACCACGCACTCCAGGTGCAAATCACCTCAGTGTACGCCGAAATGCTGTTGATGTTTCCAATTGCAAATGGAGGAAAATCGAATTTTGATCCCTATCCACGTATGACTGTGATTATGCTTTGTAGATGTTTGAGTACAATGTACAGAATCCTCATATGGACTACGAGTGTAATTAGAAGCGTAGGTGAAGCAATAACCAATTTATGCAATCACATCATGCATGCCCACATTTCCATGTACTTGCAAGCACTACGTTCAGTGCCATCTCTTTGCTAACTGAATCATTCAATCACTTGCTTTGTGCGTTCCAACGCGAGATATATCTGCATTAGAAAAATTAATTAATTATTTAAAGGTGCAATTGGCATGTTGCAGTGGTTACCCCAAACTCCAGCAAATCGCGGTTAGATTCGCCATCGACCACTGCTATAACCAACAAACCCTTGTTAGTTACTCGAGTGTATCCGCGCTCCGGCCGTATCTCGTTCGTGCAATTGAGGAAAATTGTGTAAGTAGGAAAAATCAAACAGAATCCAACCAGCAGCAGCGAGTACCTATTCATTTCGCCCTACATTATCTCGAGCATTGATTGAAAAACCAAAAAAAAAGTTCAAAGAAAATCTTTGTATCTTTCTGTAACATCAGTGAGAAGATGTCGAATACTTGGCTATGGTTATTAGTGCAGAAGTCCACTCGCGGTTGTATCTGGACTGATTGCCAACGGTTTTCCTTTGAAAGTTTGCCTAGTGTACGGGTGGTTCGGTTTTATTGAGAAAACACATGAGTGACTCGATCCAACATACTCACTTCGCCGTAACGTGCATAGCGTGTGATAAAATTACGACTAATTAATTAAATTTGAATTCATGCTCCATACATGAATGCAAACTCACGTATGTATGTTACATGCAATTTTATGTACTCACCTTCGGTGGTTAATAATGCACCACATATGGTCGCCGAAAGTGTTATGTTGTTGCATTAGGGAAACTTGCGCATATTATTATGTTTGTTGGACGGTTTAGTGGCGATCTTTAGAGTTGAAGCATGAAAACAAACATGCATTATTCATTAGGCAAGACATGCATGTCCTTTCGACTAACATATAAACGCAGAGTAACAACATTTAAATAAAATTCAAGTTATTGAAGATAATAGTGTAATAACAGTCGCTGCTTTGCCTGATCCCTCAGGCCATTAATCAACGGGGTGGTATCTCATTTGAGCTTTGTCACCACAAGAGTTCTGTCAATTCCTGGAATCTGTGACCTGGTTCTCAACTTGGTTCCTAACATTTACCCGAACAGAGAAATTGAAATCGACTAATTGTTAAAGTTTAAGTTGCGGACCCCGCTGTTAGTCCCTGCAAATACAGTTCAGGAAAAAATAAGTTGCCAAGTCCTTTTTCTGCCATATAATCCTGCGACAAAACTGTTTGAAAACTTAAAAATAAAACTTTCAATTCCGAGGGATAAGTTAGAAACTATTAAAAACGCCTTTTTCACTTGTGGAAAAAGTTAGTACAGCAGGAGTAAAATAACGATTTTTGTAGCAGCTTAGAATTAATATTTTTTGGCCCGCCAGTGGCCTGAATTAGGGCCACAAATCGACTTCAATAATTCGGGTTCCCATTTTGATGTCAGAGTTGATTGCCAAGCTTCAACTATTCTGATTCCAACGACTGAGGTGAGTCTGGGCGCTTTCTAGCTACTACAAGCTCTGTAATGGACCTGATATTTTCGATCAGAATCAAGACAAGGCTATAATTTTAAACGTCGATATTCTTATCCTCATATTACGTCCTGACCTTTTAAAATAAAAGTGAAAAAAAAAATACGGATTTTCAAAAGGAATTATTTGAATGAACGAATTGCAAAATGAGTTAGCAATGGTTTGAACGAAGTTAAACTTATATCTTTCCTATTTTGACATGGTGCATTCTGTTGTAACACAAATTTTCCGATATCACGCGATAGCTCTTATGGACGAGGAATTCATTTTCAAGGACAAGTAATTAGGCCAAAGCTATTACATTTGAGTTATTGAAGCATTTATTATCATTTCGAACTTCCTCAACACCAAAAAAAACCTCCACATCCGAACTCCTTCTAGTTTTGGAGGAAATCTTTAAAGGACATCATCGCTAAACCTCTTACTATGTTCCCGCCGTATCACCTAATAGCACTAATGCTATATCTTCAAATTGTTTCCTGCTCCATGCAAACAGACCAAAGCATTCAAAAGGCCGAAGTTTTGAATTTTTGAAGCATATTCGACCTCGCTCATCACCAGGAAAACACTCCCACACCAGAAGTTCTTCTTATTTTGGAGGATCCATCGCTAAAATTGAGCTTAAATTTTAATCATCTGCTCCAAGTTCAATTGACAAGTCCTGCGAGTTCAACTAACATGCTCCTGAGCACATTGGAAGCGTTATTGACTGGTTCTTCACCAAAATTCGAGCTTATGGACAGATTTCAACGCACGTAACTCAGCTCTTATGAGCCTATTCCTCACTAATCTGAGGAAATTTCCCATTGCTCGAAGTAGATCGTTCCTCATGTCCGATGACCCTAATTGGTTTTGAGGGCTTTGCAAGATGACGAAGTTATTTTACCTAGGCGTAGTTTTCCTTGGTCATCCTGAGCTTATGTTCCGTTCGGTGGTGACCCTTTCTAGAAACTTTTTTGAATGTCATGCCACAGTGCACTGGGAAATAGCCGGTGTACGTTCTTTTTCATGAGTGGTAAGATTTTCCCGCGCTTAAACCAAAATGTTGCTCTTTACTTCTGCACTAAAAGGATTGCACTGGGAAATAGCCAGTGTACGTCCTTTTTCATGAGTAGTAAGATTTTCCCGCGCTTAAACCAAAATGTAGCTCTTTACTTCCGCACTAACTTAAAGCATGTTTTACTCAAATTGGTATCTCTAGTAAGTTTCATCAAGCAAATGTTTATCATTCCGAAATTATCACTATTTATGGCAGTCTGACATTTACAGGCGCTTGTTGCAGGAAGCTAAAATCCGAGAAGGGCTGTAGTGCTAAGAAGAAGACGAAGATTTATAAACACTCTACATATTATATATATAATGTGTATAATCATGTACATTACCTGGCTCTATTCAAATTATTTATCTTTTCTACTATAAACGAAATTAACGAAATAACCACTAAATGGCCTGTACGACTTTTTTTTCTTAGCACAGTGCATTCTGATCACCGACTTCAAATAAGGATGCAGTTTACTAACTCCACGGCTCCGCCGTTAGTTAGCAAACTGCACAGTGGTCGCTCGAACGTTCTGGATCATTTACTATGGCATAAGAGGAGCCTTTTATACTGCGTCACTGGCAGCTGTCTTCACTTTATCTATTAAAAATGTCAGAAGTTGTGGCCTCCCTTTCTAGTGTATGTGATTGTGTGGCTTTTGCGGCTTATTTAGTGAATAGCTTTTTTCGAATTAATCTTGAGCCTCTCAGAACTCTTACAATTACCAAATATTACTTTCGCAACAACTGTTCATTGTGTTCATTAACAAATCTTGGAGTCCATTTCCTGGAAAAGAGAGTTTCGTGTTCGGTAATAAAAATCAAAACAATCGTGAACACAATTTCGCACTTGAAGTATCCCGGAATCAAGGTTCAAAGGAACAAAATTCAGAGTGCTGTTAGAAATTTCAGAAAAGTTTGCTTGCTTGAGTCACTGAATGGAATTTATTATGGATGTTCTTCATTTGTATCTTGGTTGTCTATGTTTATTTACACTAACCTCCTTAACAAATGCAGTGTAGGATCGCACATCGTAGACGCTTAATGAGTAGTTTGGCCAGTATGTTACTAACACGGATCTGGAGGTGGTGCTAACATTCGTACTAATAACGCAAAAGCACTCTCTTCGAGTTGATTAATTGAATCGTCTACCCTCATTGCACACAGGTGGTAGTTCAACGAGCAACAGTCAGCATCGATTCCATCCGTCGAGCGTCCTACAGGATGAAATTATTGTTTCAGACGTTGAAAGTGCGACCGCCTTAAAAATGTTCTACCCCGAGTGCGACGAATACAAATTGGTCTTCATCAGTTCGGATTCGTCCAGCAAAGAGGAGGAATTCGAGGACAGCAGCTCCACAACTTCGTCCACGCATAACCGCGGCAGCATCATTTTGGACGACTGTGACTGGGATTACTTCGAGCCGGGAACAGCTCTGACCAAGTCGACCATATTCAAATCTCCCTATGGATCGCCCATTGTGCAACGCCGAGGAACCAGCCGAGGAGCCTCGACGTTCCAAACATTCTCATCATCGCCATTGGAGTCGCCTTTGTTCTATCGGCGCACACTGTCGTCTGAGTCATCTGGGGGTTCGTCATCGCTGTTTGGGGGCGGTCGCGGGCTGACTTCGATGGGGACGAAGATCATGCGTGAGAGTGACACGGGGACGGATGAGGAAATGCTAATGCAAGCTGAAAGTTCAACGTCACCAACGAGTTCCGATGGTTTCCTCAACCACGGTAGTTGCTTGCGCAACCGCATGAAAACGAAATTCTTGCGACATCACCACCATCACTCCGGATCCGCGTCTTCCAAGCACCACCATGCAAAGGTCGGTGCGTCTGCGTCAAATGACTCAATTAGCGCAAGCAGTGAAAACAATAACAAAAGCAGTTGCTCTTGCGGCGGAGGATCTGCAGGCGGGGGGCTCCAGCAGCCGCAGTATGTTCCGATTCCGGTACCCGTGCCGATTCCAGTGCCCATCACCGCGTTCCATGGCTGGAACCCTGCGGAATTGATGCTGCCGGGTGGCAGGAAGCCCATGGAGACCGTTGCGGATGGAGTTCAGGGCTCCAACCTGACTGCCTTGCAGCAGAAGCAAGCGGCAGATCTGTTCCAGCTTTGGAACAGCGCAGCGCCAGGTTTGCTCCAGCAGCGTATCAACGAACACACGATGCGATTCGAAGCGGTCCCGGTACAGCTCTCGCTGGGGGCGCATGCGTCAATGGCCAAGGCACCTGGTTCTGGCTTTGATTCTGGCTGCGGCTCTGGCTTGAGCCTCGCTTCCAGCTCATGCGGCAATGCAGCCGGCTCAGGTGGCGCAGAACAGGTTTACATACAGCAAGCTGTTGTCGATATGTTTCGCAACAGCAGCTACGGCGGCCACGGCTCTGTTGCTAGCAATAATAGTAACAGTGGCTACGGCGCCGACTTCGCGGTACCTTCGAGTGCGGCAACTCCATCGCCACTGGAGTCATTAGTTGCGAAACCATCGTGCGGGGAAGAGGTAACCGCGACCAGTACCGGCTACGAATTGACTTGTGACGATAGAATCAAACTCAGTGCGCCCATCACCCTGTCCTCGTCGACGGGCAGCCTCGATAACGGCATTGACAGCGCCACCGACAAAGATAACGACCACGATTCGGGCCTATCTAGCTGCGATAATGGAAAATCTTGCGATAAGATACTGCGTCGACCAGGAGTTGGGTTCGCAGGTGATAGGGCCGAAATAGGAGCGCAAGTGGCTGCAACCACGACAGCTACGAAAGCAAGTCGAGCGTCACAGTCACCGTCAACGACGTCGCAAGTCTTGAGCAACAGCCCACGGAGCGACGACAATAGCAACAATCTGGACAGCACCAGCAGCAGCAACGAGAACATTAAAAATCATAGCAAAAGCAAGAGCTCTAGCAACGGCGCAAGCAACTCGGTCCGCGGTCGCAGTCTCAGCCCCAGCCTTGCGAGTCGCAGCCACAGTACCCAGAAATCGGAGAAAGATCACGACAAGAAGAAAATAGTGCCGTCGCAGCCGCATCACGACCAGAAACGGCGGCCCGAAGGCGAAGAGGACGTTGACATTAATAGCTTTTGCACAGGTAAGTCGTCGGCGAAAGGTACAACAAAAACAATCGCTGCGGCCGCGGCACTCTCAACAACTGCAACCACTACTAGCGCGACTCGTACTGACTCTAATTCAATTATAGGGAAAAATCCTCAAATCGATAGTCAGCCCAGCAGGCACACGGGTGGCTCGGAGCTGCCATCCAGCACCGCCGCGGAGCATAGCAGTGACGCGGAAAAGGCAGGGAATAACAAGAAGAAGAAGCCCTCGAAGCGACACAAAATGATTTCAGTGGGTAAAATAAAATCCAACCCCGTTGCGCAAACGGGTGGCTATTTAGTGTCCGAGTACATTTTCTCATCCTCATCGGACTCTGAATCGGACAGTGCAAATAGTAACAACGGCGACGAGGACGAGTCCGTGGCGACTGCGAAACGGTCGATCCAGCGCAGCTATGACGTCGCGAGTGCTTCCCAGCACGATGACCTGATAGTGGATAGTTCGGGAAGCAACCAGGAGCAATCTTCACCCGCGAGTTCGCCCTCGCGGGACGCGGCCAATAATAGTGACGACAGCGACAACGATAGCGATCACGGGAGCTCGTCCTCGAGCAGCTCGGAATCAGTGGACACGGACGACACGGGCACCATTGCCGACCGCCGTCCCAAGTCCTTCTCGAAAGTGTTCGTTGTGAATCGAAGTGCTTCGTCGTCGGAAGCGGACTCGCAAAGCTCGGATGCGAATTTGGAGGACTCGTCGGATAACGACACAGATACAGAACGCACGGATTGTGGGATTGTGTTGAACTATGTGAAAGCCTTGCCCGAAACGGATGACGAAGCGACCAGTGATAGTGACGATAGTGAAGTGTCCGAGTCGACCAACGAGGTCGAGTTCGTACAGGACGACGAAGACGGTGCAACACGCAGTGATGACGACGATGAGAGTGTTGTTCTAAACTCAATACGAACGATCGAGTTTGACGAATCGGCCGAACTCAGTAAGGATACTCACGATGATCCGGTAACGGGTAGGGGAACAGCAAAGCAAATAATCGAAAGACCTGCGAAGGCAACAACAATGGGTGTAATCAGCAGCCACGTAATTGACGATTGCGATATCGATATGGCTGATAGCGACGAAGATAAAGACATCGCCAGGTATCAAAGTACTGAAGCAGTCATAAATGAAGAGCAAAGTAATGAAAATATTGGCGATCGTGCTCAAATAGTGGACAAAGAAAGATCAAGCGCAGAAGCAAATGACTTGCAAAATGATATCCCGGGAGATATTGATCTCAATGCTACAACAAAGTCAAACGCATTGGACTCAACGTTACCTGAAACGCAAGACAGAAGCAGCGAAGAGACTGATGATCAATTTTATAGCCTCAAATGTGAAAACGAAAGAAATGCGGTAGACGCAGTTAGGGAAGTGCAAAAAGACAACGAATTTGACACAACGAAAACTAATCAAAGTACGACGAATCCTCCCATAGAGGGACTCTGTGTCACAGCTGACCTTAATAATGCGGAAAATAAACATCAACGCAGTGTCAATGATGCTTCGGACACAGTTCTTGCAACTAACGACAGCCACAGCTTGACCCATTCCAGCATTGACCAATCCTCTGAACCTGCAACTGCCAACTGTGACGGCTTCGAGGAAGAGCTTAAAATTCACGAAGCGATGGCTGACCAAGTCCCCAGCGATAACTGCGACTCGAACATTGCCAAAATTCTTCGTGATCAGAATATGGAAGCACAGCTTGCAAAGCACTCCCAGCAAGATAACGATGAGGAAGCCGACGTGAGCCAACCCGCGGTCGGTGGCAAACAGCTCCGCCGCGGCCACTACGGCTCGCTCGATCAATTGACTTTCGAAGAGTTCGCTCAACTCGAGACCATTTCTAACGACCTGAACAATATGATCAGCAGAACAATAAGCGCGACCAGCTCGCAAACTGATCAATTGGTTGAGAAATTAATTAAAGATGTGGCATCCATCAATAAGAACCATCTGCAGAGGCAATTAGACGAAGCTGGTGCGCGATCGTCGCCCGGTGAGTCAGAAGCAGTGGTCGAAATGGATGACGAAGATTTGGCGCGGTATCGGGAGGACAATCGACAGCCTGTTTTATTAATAAACAATGGTTGCAACGGTGGTGCAGCGAAAGTAATAGTTGGCGAAAGATCAGCTCCGACGGTGCAACAGCCCGGAGCAGATGGCTGCAGTGCAGTATCGCCGTCCTGCGAAACTGGTTCCCAAAGAAGTGAACGCGATCGCGTTTGCGAACGTGCAGACAATATATCACCGGAGCCGCGGGCACAACCGCCACGGCCTAGCGAAACAGAATCGACTTTTGTGCGGGATTGTACAGCGCAAGAAACCGCAACACCACCCATACAGACACGGCGCAAAAGAGTGCAGTCGGTTGACTGCGAAATTACCTGCGCACGTTCAGACACAGGTGTGCGTGGTGAGCAGTCACATGCACAGGTACACGCTCGCCGCGAGTACGGTGATCGTAGTAGTGCCAGTGAACCTCCGTCCGTCGCGGCTGACGATGACGAAAGCAACGTTGGTTGTTTACTTTATGGCAACAGTTCAGGTGATCCCACCAGCAACAACATGAATGCCACCAGCGCCAACTTGAGCAATAGGAACGGCCGAAAGATAAGAGGAGGACTGAGCGACCGCGACGAAGTGGTTGAAAGCAATGCGCGATCAGTTGAGAATGAACAGTTGCGTGGCGTGGAGGAAGACTTGACTGACGACGAGGACGCAATCGAGAGCGACGTAAGAAAGGTGAACGAATTCGAATCGGTGTTGGGACTCACGCCCAACAAGAATGTTGTTAGTGGCAACAGCATCTCAGCAAAGTACCGCAGTTTAGTCATGATAACTGCAGACCCTGCTCAGCCCCCGCATCCCCCTGATCAGGTGAACATCGTAACGAGCGAAACGACCCAAGTGATCCTTGCAGATAGCCCGGACCGCGACAGTGCCGTGGTAGTGCAGCACACGACGACCTCCCAGGCGAATCGAACCCGTGGCGAAATGCGCGATATTGACCCCAATAGCAGTAACAGTGCAGCGGGCACGGCCCGTGACTATGTTTCGTCCGGCAGTGGATTGACGGATCGACCCGCGCGAAATGTCGACCGGGGTGAAAGTGTGAGTGATCGCGAACGCACGGAACGCAGTTGCAATCTGCTCGATATCTTGAAAAATGATCACGAAAGTCAGTTTTCGATCAACCAGAATAGCAACTGTGATAGTAGAAGTGATAGTATCGTAGTGAATTGTAGTGGTAGTAGTAGCAACGGCAGTAGTGTAGACGACGTAACTGTTGTTACTGGTGCGGACACCCTGTCGGCAGTGGTTTGCCTTGAGGACGGACTGGCCGATGATGACTCTTGGGTTGAGGAAATCAGCCACGATGAAGAGGAATTCGCTGGCACAACAACCGCTACCGATTCCGATCTGGATTCAGGCGAAGACATTTGCATGACATCCATGACTGACCGCGAAGAAGAGCTGCGAGGCTATAACAGAACCGCTATCGACTTCACGCTGCATACTATTGTGGAAGAAAGTTGCGAAGAAAGCGAGGTGGAGCAGAACAATTCGAAGAAGAAGAACCGCTCGTCATCCGAGCTGGAAAAGTACTTTTATTATGGTCTCGGCGACGGGAAGCCAATGAGCTCATTGGACACAAAAGAGGAAACCGCATCGGAAGATGAGAGTAGTGTCTGTAGCGAAGGGCTCGACTCGTTGGGTATCCCAGAGGAGCCTATCCATGACCTGCACCAAGCGGCTGAGCTAGCCTCGTCGCGGCTGGAGAAGTACTTCCTTACCAGCTTTATGGGCTTTTCCCAGGAGCGAACTGGCTCTGACGAGAGTGGCGGGAGTGTGGGCAGCGACAGTGAAGGCCACCCGAGCCCAGGCCAGCGTCGAAAGCGGTTGGTACGTGCTAGAGGTACACCCAGATCACACAACTCTTCACTTGACAATCTTCTGGCTAAAGACGATAATGAGCTTGGATGTAACGAAATCCACAATGAATCAATGGATTCGTCTGAATCAGAGGCTTGCGATGATACTGTCATCCACCTTGAAAAAGTTGACAGTTCGAACGACACAATCAAACGGAAGAAACAACCGCGAAAACGCCATGATTCAGACGAGAAGAAATCCTTGGAGTACACAGAAGAGAATGCTGAAAAAAATGAGCCCAAATGCAGTACATCACAACAAGACTATTTGCTCCCTGCTTACAGCAACCTGGCTCAATCGAAAAAGCAGCACAGCCGCGATAGTGGTTTTATAGGCAGCAATGATGATTTACTCAAAGGGGACGATGCAATGAAGTCTCCAGAACTAAAGATAGAGCTGGAGGAAATCAAAGAAGATCAACAAGAAGCTAAAGAAACTGAACCACAGAAGCCTGCTCCAACTGCACATTCATCCGGTACAAGACAGGAAGGACTGACTCGAAAGGACAGCTTCAACAATTGGAGCTCCGACGAAGAAACCAACCTGATGATGTCAAAGATGCGACAAATTTTCAAAACTCTAATCGCAGCCAGTGCTAATGCTCAAAATATAGCCAAAAGCTCCAAAAATTCCACCCCAATGGCTAGTGGCAACAATACCCCTAAGCAAACAACTCCTGTTCCTAGACCGCGTAACAAAGGGAAGTCAGCTCAACTTGCGTACTTTGAGAGCGAACTAACTCGACTGATGAAAACCGTTCCAGGCATTAACGATGACCAAGTGCGTGAAATTGTTGAATATCTCAGCAGCGAGGATACTTGGTCCGACTCGTACGACTCATCAGATTACACAAGTTCAGACTTGGAGGGAGCTGCAATCAGGACTCACAAAGCCGAACTCAAAGAGCAAATATCAGCTAGCTGTCAACAAATTATAAACAAATTCGATAGCTCCGTAAACGACGAAGAAGGAGACCGTGGTGATGGTGGGTTGATCGATGAAACTCGTCATCCTGAAACGGCCATTGTCTATCAAAAGTTAGTGGCATCATTCACAAAAATAGCATCTGGTTCCGCTGAGAGCTCTCAGCCCGTCCAAGGCACCGAATCCGAAGCACCAAATAAGTCTCCACAACTGTTGGCTAAGGTCATGCATCACATCGGAACTCGTCTAGTAGCTCTAATGCACGAAGTGAGCAGCGGCGAATCACTTCATGGAAACTCCCCAGCTCCGCCTCAACGCTATCACAAGAAAGTCCATCAAAATATTTCAGTGACCACAACCGAAGACGATGACAGCACTTCTGACAGCAACATTGAAAAAGCGACCAACAATTCAAACTTCATCAATCTACCACGCAGCAAATCTCATGACCTACTCCTCAGCGAATCCCGTCCACACCATCATCAGTCCAGCAGCGGTGTCAGCGACACGGCTGGCGAAGAAAAGGAAGCTAGCGACTACGAACGCTTTTCGTGGCGGGGTAGTTTTGAATCAGCATTACTGGCTAATGGTGATTCCAGAACTAAATTGACCCTACTCGACCGTGATAACTCAGCATCTGCATCCGCTTTGGCAGCAAAACGGCGCTCAGCAGGTGATCTGTTATTCAACCCGAAAAGCTTAAGTCGCGAACAGTTGGACCGGGTTCGAAGCTGTGGCAGCATTGGGGGTAGTGGTAACATTGATGATGACAACGAGCTTAAATCGAAAATTTGGGAGCAAGGAGTGAATCAGTCCGGAGGACATAGAAGATCCAGTGTGCCGGATGCTATTTGTGAGTCGGATAATTCATCGGAAGGCGAGGATGGAAACCAATTTCCAACGAGGTCAACACTACCCAGAAGTTTGCAGGCCACCTCGTCAGCCAGTACCAATTCGTTGCCTAGAATGTCTACATCTACTGCCTCTACACCCATGCAAAAGTCCTTGAGTGTGTACCAATTCTTACCCAATAGTGTGAAAAGTGCGCGCTATCGTCCATCGGGTTTAAGTAATTCCGCTATCGTGCCGGGACGAGCGGGTTCGGTTCCGAAAAAGTCGTCATCAACACCAGGATTACAGCAGCTTTTCCATAATAAACGTGATGTTGCTAGACGATTGAATTTCTTGAGTTCTGGTGAGTTTTTGGTTTTTATTTTATTTATTTATTTATATTTTAGGTCTAGGTTTAGATTTTAGGTTTATTTATATTTTATATTCATTTATTGATATTTTAGGTCAATTTTCTTAAAATCCTTCTTTTAAGTCGAATTCATGCCATTTGTTTGTGTAAAGTTTTGACCTTTGTTGACAGCAGAAACGAAATGGTTTTGATTTTTTATTTCCTGATACACAAACTGAATTCTAGGAAATTCAATCCTCTTTGAATTTTTACTAGCCCTTTGTGACAACTCTATTCGTTCAAAATACGTTTGTCGATCCTGTCTAAGCAATGTATTGTCCACAGAAGTCACGTTATACACTGTTAACCATTGTGACGAATGTTGCTTGCCGTTGTTCGTTGTTATACAATCCTTTAATTCCACAGTATACATATTTCTATTTTAAAACGCTTTCAAGTTAGCAGCCCCTTTCAATTTCACAAACATGCTGTTGAGGATCCTCTTGACACTTCCAAACCGATTTTTTTTATGAAAACCCCTTGAAGGTATTTCTTACCGTGTTATGCCATAGTAAAATACCTGCCAAGTCACAAAGTCGGGCTAGGAAGTTCCTTAAGGTGCGCTTCTTCTCTTATTCCATGGATGTCTGAAGTTTCTATATGGCACAACACTGTTCAGTATACAACCCTGCCCAATCTGATCGATCTTGAGGACTTCATTGAAAAGCATTTTCTTATCTATGGTATTTTTTCCTTAAAGATTTTGTTGTTATCTAAGTCGTGGATTACCTTCATTTGCCATTCACACTTTGTTGAAGTTTGCTCGTTGTCTTGGCTGTTTCTTTTTTCCCCAAGGATCTAATATTCTCCGAGATTCACCCTTTTGTTCTTATGTTTATTGTAAACTAGTTAATGATGGAATGTAGAAATTTGACAACGGACTATAAGGTAGTTTTAGAGGCAGAGTCTCCCGGCGCATCTGGTTAAAGTGTGTGTTGCAAAGAAATCTAGAGAAGACAACGATACCATTACGTTTAGAAATTCCAAGGATGTATTACTCAAACCATCTGTCGATTCTATAGTTGCCAGGCGGTGATTTGTTGGGAGCAGACAAACTGATAAGAATTCCATAGAGAAGCGTGGATTTCACGACCATCTTGTACACTATCTGATCTTAGGATTTTGTTCATCCAAAGATAGATATGAGTTTGTCCTCGCCATCCACCGTCGATTTTTTGCAAAAGTAGAAAATAATAATTGCGGTTTTCATCTTTCTCGGTTCAAAACTGTCACGAGTACTCCTGCTTGTCCTGGTATTCTCCTAATGCTATTCTTATAGCTAAGTTGTCAGGTTTAGTACATTTTTCTGAATTTGTTGTTTGCACTTGATTGACATTGAGTGACTTTTAAGTTTATTTTGACACTTTGGCGTATAAGGAATCGCAAATGTCACACCCGACTCGTACAACGAAGCACAAATTGTTAGATTTTGTTTTGAATATGGAAGATTTGGTAAACTGCGGAAATTACGATTGCAATTTGTATGCACGATGTGTCTGGACTTAGCTACGCAGCAAACGAAACGCTGTCATATTTATTCACTATTCCTTTTTGGTAGTTGACTAAACTGAAATGAAAACTTAGAAGAGTGCAGCAAACTCATGTATGCGAATAAAATTTAGTAAAATTTTAAGTCACATTACCCGAAAAGCATTCAAAACATGGTAAAACTGGGGACCGCTCCCCCTATATCTGACGAACCTAGAGCGCCTCATGCACATGGATCTTTCTGAGAAAGTCAATGATCTGCTCAAGCTTCACGCGTTGCGATCCCTCTTCGACAGGGATCTGGATTGTCTCTTCTCCTGCGGGACAGTGCATCACAGTGTCCTAGCAGATGCACTGATGTCTCCGTCGTAGGATTGGAATATCTGCACTTACCGTTCACTTTGAAACCCACTTTTTTAAGATGGCTTCCGACGTTGCAATACCCCGTGAGAAACTCAATAAGGCATTTTAGCTTTCTCTTGTTCATTTCGATTCACGCTCGAAATTTCTTCTTGCCATAAATGTTGAGATTCGACATTCAAAGTCATTTAGGTCTACTCCAGGGCCTATTGCATTATCTACCCTCGTTTTCCTTTTGGGGCCCCGTGAATGAATTTCATTTCAGTTTTCGTAGAGGGTTTAGCATCGATTAATGTTGTAGAAGGTCTTTTTTTTCGCCAATTGATCTGCCTGCTCAGTACCTCCGATACCTCAATGTAGGCTAACCTTGTTGTCAGCCCTCAACTGAGTGAGTGCATTACACAAATCTATCACCATTCTCATGGTATTGCCTGAGATTTTTGAAGGCTTTAAGGCTGCTTGGCTCACAGATAGGGCAGCTATACTTTTACCTTTGTATCATCTGTCTATGCTGAGTTGTGCGCTTGTAGCAATGGCATGGAGCCAGAAAAATATTTCTGACTGTGTATGCCAGAACTATCTCTCTGTAGTATGCCAGAACTATCTTTTTGGTACAATTTCCAACTATTTCAATTCCTTCTCCTTCAGTTATCTTGGAAGCATCCGCAAAGTATCTGATTGCATTTCATCTTATAAGGTGCATGCTGGCTTAAGCCATTCTCTCTTGTAACTGACAGCATTTCACATAACTTATTGTGAAAGGTGAGTACTGCCGTCGGTCTATATATTAATGGGGGCATCAAAGCGAATTTAGCTTGGCTATGTGTCCAGTTTGGAGTTCATTTCCTCCACCTTCATGGAAGATACTCGATATTGTAGATGTCGCTACTGTTTCTGCTACTAAATGAAGTAGCATTTTTTTTAAATTTTTTCAAGGGCTGCTTTTGGACACGACCTAATGGTTCCGGTGGTAGATGCACATACCAAACGCTGAATTCGATCGAGTGTAAGCCTCGTCTCACGTTCTTGGATTTCGGGTGCCTAGGCGACTGCTCTATAGGTGATGATTGGCCTCACACTCATTGTAAACATGCACCGCAAGGTTCCCTGGTTGCCCTAGGACTTGCCTGTCGTAATTTTGCCCACCATCAGAGCTTTCATAGCCTCTGATATGTCCGTTTCTCGTGAGCCTGCCGTTTATAAGCATTCCGAGCTACTCTTTTTCTTTTTAACCAATCTGCGTTCCATTTTGATATAAAATATAGATAGATAGATAGATAGATATAACGAAAAATAGACCGACTTCGTACCATGTCGGTCTATTTTTTGTTTTCTTGCGAATGGAACCAGTTTGGTTGTACCAGGCTTGACCCTTGAACCCATATCCTGGCACCAGTTGTTCACAAATCTAAGTGCCCCCTGCATTATGTCACACAGTGTTCTCTTCATGTTTTCCCCCTGCCTAAAATTGATTGCAGTTAAAAACAATGAAATGATTTCTTGCACAAAATAATTATTGTGACAAAATTCATTTGAGATCATAGGCTTCGTGACGAAACTGAGTGACGTCTGTAACTGAGTAACGTCTATACTGAGTAAGAGAACAGAAAGTCTACAAGGAACAATTCCTTCCACTCAACAGGAGTCACTGTCTTCCATGCATTCTGTGTTGATGGAGTTGCAAGTCTGTAATTTCCAAAAATGTTCGTGCCAAGAATTGAGGTGTGGGATGTCAACACGATAGCATTTTTTATGTCCTTATTATTCTTTATTACCATCTGCCTGTTACTAGAAATAAGTACACTGTAACTTTCATATTATTCGTTACTTAAAAATATCTGCCAGGAATCGTGCACAGAAAGAAAGCAGTTTCCTCCTTTGTTCTCTATTCTCTGGATGCTTTTAACCTGAACTTCATGAATACAAACACAACAATTAAACAAATCGCAAGCCCAGTTATATATAGGTATTATATTTTTACTATGTTGTTTAACTATTCCATGTGGCCAAATATGCGATAGACTTAGCTCACGCATAGCCTGCATAAATGTAGAATGACGAAGCCTTTTGTCGTCTCTCCATTACTGAGCCAGCAGCGTAGCTCGTGGCGAATAAATCTATTTCCCATCTCGCCTCCCATCTCGTGTGTATGCTATATCACCTGTACGTGTATTTAAATCACACACTGGCATTTTATCAAAACATAAAAAAGTGCTAGCCTGAGCCTAGTGCGTGGAAGAGTGAGTGAGTGAGTTAGCCTTACCTGGCCAATGACATGTATCTACTTACAAGTCGAATGACTAACAATTGATTTAAGTACGGAACATTCTGAGTTGATGGTAAGCCATTATATTTTGAGCCGAACACGAACAGGAAGAATATATGCCAAAAGTTAAGTTGTACACTATTTTTTCAATTGCGAAGGTCCCACCAAAATCATCGGCGTGTAGCTTTTCACGAAAGTATTCCATCATTTCGCAGGAGCTAAGAATGAGAGTAGGCTGGTTTGCATTATATCCAGTGATGTGAAATGTAGAAGGAAACATTTTATTTCTCTGAACTGTTTGAAAAGATTGCATGATTACGTTAATGGGCTTGGACACTCTTAACAGTGAGTGGAACTATGATGTAACCCATAAGCAAGCCTTTATTTATTAGAAGGTTAACTAAGGCGCCTCAGAGCTCACAACTCTCAAACTCTGCGTGATTTCAAAAAAGGAAATTAGATTTCATTGTATCTTTTTGCGTTCTTCTGTCGTTTTCTTGTCAGAATCGTATTGCAATCCAATTTACAGACAATTCAAAGAATATTTACTTTTTTTATACAACCATACGTGTATTCATTTACAAGTTGTTTGAGTCCACACAAAAATCAGGCTATGGATTAATATTAACGGATAGGTAGAGACTTCTCAACAACACTTTGCTTGACTTGAATCCGAAGGTGAAAAATGTTGGTTTGCGGAAACGTATCCATCTTAAGAAACGTGAGAAATTTCAGAAAAAAGGTTCGTGGGAGTTAACTTATTCCAAATGCTTTACTTAGTACTATATGTTGAGTTTCTAGGAGAAAATAAAAATTAGTTCAAATGATCACATGCTATTCGCCTTGGTTGGATATTAAGTTTTGTAAAAGGTGTTATTAGCGTTTGGATAGAGAAGAATATGGACAATGTTATTACATCAGCGTTTGCTTTTTGCATTTATAGATAGGCAACAGAGATATAATTAGATTAAAACGCTTGGAGATGAAAATTCAGAACAGTTTGAAGTTATTCATTCATTTTGCAATAAAATAATAATAATATGCAAATGCTTTTTTGTCGGTCGACGGTGAAAAGTCCCTGAAGGGTTCCAGAAAGAGTCTGATAGACTACGCTCTAAACGATAAATAACCTCTTAATACTCTCCCCTTTCGTCTTAAGAACATCGAAATTTATGTTAACATTACTTCAAACTCGAGCTTCTAATCTTCTCGCTTAGAGAGCTCCCTTTATCAGCTGGAGGGATGGAGGCGATAGACATTACTTTGAAAATAAAGACTCTTCACTCTAAACTTTCCTCTATGTCGACAAGTGGTCACCAATGAGCTTTTTCAGCGGAGGAACATGTTGTAACACGCGGATAGACCTATAATAAATAATTTTCCTTTTCAGGAAAAGAATTGCAAAACGCGCGGTGGCGTAACTGTCTTTTGTTGTGAGTCATCAAACGCCGAATATATTAGGCTTGGCACATCTTTAGGCTTTCAATTTTAACTTTGATATTAGTAGTTGCTTTCTTCTTCACAAAAAATCTTTCAGCTGAAGAGCGTTTATTTAATTTTATGTCTTTTTATGATTATTTACCTCACGGAATTCTTGTTTTTAATGATTAAGGCGGAACATTGATTTCAGGCTTTACTGCTTGCTAAATTTCCTAGGATCAGATGCCAACCTGAAGCTCAGTCTTCTGTCCTGATTGTAACTCCTGTCTTCTTGGAATATCTGACTTTTTTCTTGTTTAATGATGGTTCAGCGGCTCTTCTCTTCTGTATTGTTTCACTTGGCCGAATTCCGCATAAAAAGTGCGGCAGTGGTTGGAGTAGGTCGCGAAATAGCGGAGAAAAAGTAAGAAACAAATTCAAAATTACTTTTCTTCTCAATGTCCCTGTGGGTATACTCAATCTTGAAACATTTATTAGATAAATTTTCCTAAACAAAATAAATTATTATAATTATATTATAATTAATTTTAATTATTATAATTGAATTATTCTTAAAATTTATTTTGTTTTAATATCATGTTTTGGAATGACCGGATTTTTCTGTAATATTCTGTGATCAGAGGTTTCACCATCAATTATAGTTCTTGGTAGGGTGTCTTTATTAATTCAGACCATTGATCGGCAACAGCAACATTAAGGGTTTATATCAATAGGAGTAAGATAAACTTGGTCTAACGCGAGCGGAGCCTTAGAGGGTTCTTCCTGGCCGGAAAAGATGGAAGGCACACTTCGGACGGAAAAATGCCAGCCGCAGTCGCCTATGAACTCTGGTTGAGTATAGACATCTGTTATGGTGTAACGTATTTTTTCCCTTGTCGATACACAATTAAATCAAAATCTTGAGTAGCGACGTCTCAAGTTTTGTGTTAAACGCGGAAAAGCGAGACCCTACAAAATGCTTAAACAGTTTTGCGAGGATTTTGCTCAGACCTGCTTTGCTTTGTTTTTCAATTGCACAAACTGTTTAAAGAAGAAGCGAGCTCCTTTCTTTGACCGTTGCCGTCAAACTGTCACAGTTTTACGCGCGAGTGGTATCCTGCGTAGCAGAGAAACGCGCCATTTTTAACAACTGGAAGTTGCGTCACGACAATGCGCGAATGGTTTAAAAAAGCAACTGAAGGGACATCGGTTTCACTCAATTCAAGCATCAGAGGGGTCTCAACAGCATCCTTAAAGTTGAATTCCAGAAGACGAACAGCAAATGGCAACAGCGTTATTTATGTGTCTAGCTGGCCAAGGCTGCAATTTCTTAGATTATCAAGGAATTGTGAACATATCTTCGATTAATTTTGGTTTCATCAGTTCTTGTTATGGGCTCTGTATGTCTCCATCGAAAATTTCTGATGTACTTTTTATCTTCTGACTACATGCTGATCAGTTTAAGCCACTGGCATTTGTATGAAATTACATAAAACAAGCAAAAAAGTGTCCAACGTATTACGTCTTATTTGTTAAAACTCTTTATATCGTTTGTCCCTAAATTCGCGTGCCAATTCAATGAAACCCAACTTATGATGAAACAAATTATTTGAGTGGTATACGGCACTTCTGTTTCGATATCCACATGTCAATCCCAATCATAGTGTGTTCAAAGGATCGCCTAATCAAATGATGACCGAAAATGTTTGAATGTGCACATTTTTTGTCTTATCATTGTCTCTTGCTCGTTTTAGGCTTTAGGTTTCTGAAAAAAAATTAACTCCTCATAGTTTGTTCGACTTAACATAATGATTACAAAGCTTAGTTACATGCAACTTGGATTTATTATTATAATCTTAACTTAAACTGAAGAACTTAACTTCCGAAAAATAGCAACGATTTTTTTTTCTATACTTCACAAATATTTCTGAAATATTTTCTTTTCATATATTTCTGAAGCTGAAATTTAAACAAAACCATAAAATATTTTTTTAGATATATAGAAAGTTTGCAGTTCTTATCTTGGACAAGATAAGAAGTTATATTTACCCGGAACGGCTCAAGATTTTACGGGTTATCAACTGGTTCTTTGATCGGCAATCCATTTCGATCCAGTGGATTTTCTCCGTATGGGTGAAGTAAAATCAAACTAAATAAATACAAAGCGAAGTGATGATATTGTAAACTATCAAACTTTATCTGTGAAACTCAGATTTAATTCCGAAAACCGAAAAACATATTTACAAATATTCTCAATTTTCGTTCTTCAATCAGGGATTCGCTTCATAGAAATCTTAGTATTTTTATGCAACCACTCTAGTATTTTTTTTGCAACCACTCTTGTACTTTCAAGGATTTAGCTTGAAAGAAAAATCGACACAATCATACGAATTCGACAAGATTTTTGACAAGATTTTTGACAAGATTTGACGAATCAGAACCATAAACCCTTTGACACAATACCTTGAATCCAATTTTATCCACCGAACAAGTTCTAGTCAACTTTCAATGAGATGTTCAGAACGAATCAATTATTTACGCTATCGAATCGTACTTTGATTCATCTTCGCTCCCTTCGTATAATAAATTTAAGTTTAACGTTAAAAGCTTTAATATTCTCGGGGATATTAACAAAAAAGAGATATATATAATCATGTAGCTAATAAAGCGAACTCTGGCATGACAGGGAGCACAAAAAAAAAACAAAAAAAAACAGTGTAGATTAGAGGACAGAATACGACAATACAATGCAGATTGTATTGCAAGCAGTACTAGATTTATGGTTCTATAAGTGGGTCATTGCGTTTATTTTTACTACAGAGTATGCGAGTGTAAATGTTTAATAAACGAAGCAATGAAAATGGAATGGAAACCTTTTTACTAATACAAATAAAATTCTAGTACGCTCCTTTGCCTAACTTTAGATCAGGAGTTTTTGTTGGAGAACTATCGCTATGATGTTATTACGCTAAGGTCTTAGCTTACCCAAACAACATGACCTTATTCAGATGAGTAAGGATTGAAAGGAAGGAGTAACCGAATTTCATGCCATGCTTACTTCCCTATGAAAGTGTTAATAACCCGAATTTAGGCCATTTTGATTCATCGTTGAGTAACAGTTGATACAACATAAACAAAAAAGGAAAGTATAAATTCTTTTATCAATTTATTGATACGACATTTCCACCCCCAAATTGCGCATGGTACTGTTCGGTTCTATCATAAATGATTTGGCAACGAATGGCTATTAAAAATATTATCGTCGATTTAACGAACATCGATTTGTGTCGACACTTAACCAACAAGACTTTCAATTAGACCTTGATCTATCTAATTTTATCCATTAGTATCTATTGCTGTTTAATAGTTTCTAAAGCCATTCAACGCAAGTATACGGCTCGCATATGTCGAAGCACTCTCAACACTCTTTACAGCTTTTGTTAATGCAATTATTCAATGACATATTTGTCGTCATTGAATAGAAGGGGACTGAGAAAGGAGACATACCAAAGTTAATAAGGAAGGGTATAGCAGTAAAATAAAAGTACACATGACGTGGTGCGTGCTGTGGTCGATCTCCGGTCTGTCGATATACGAGTATGCTCCATATGTCTCTTGAGGAATCCAACAACGTATGTTGAATGTTAAGGGTAATGAGCAAACGATGTATTAGTCTATTGGTCATCGATGATTTAAGTACATAGTCAGCGGGAAATGAGCTTCCATATGGCAATATTACTTGCAGGAGCGTTGTTTTTTCAATATTTGAAAATGTCATTCCCCTATCTACTGAATTATACCACAATGTTTTGCACCGGACCCTATTACAAATATAATCTGACATGAAATTGCCGCGATACATGGCGGCTAATATGGCTCTTACATATATAAATGAATATAATCAATACAGTTGAGCCCTTTCACCTGGATTGGGATGTATGTGTGTGATAAGTTTAAAGGTTTTCATTGCACTATTCACTTTAACGCCAAATGTAAAAGGGAAAGTCCTTTGAGCTTATTTCCGGCGAAGTGCAAATGAATTTAGGGCGTCATATGGGTTCACGCTCGTAATAAGAACAATGGAACAATGGGTACACTGTGTTACAAGGTGGGCTAGGAAATGAATAGATTGGTCAAAATTTTCTTTGTGCCTAGAAGCAAAAGGTGAAATGTATTGTGCATATATAATTAAGCGGCTAATGGGTGATTTTGCTTTGTATTCTAAATTAAATAGGTGAATGGAGGAATATACTATCCTGGCTGACTGAAGAACACGCACAGAAATAAAATATAGTCTTTAATCGAAATTCTTCGTCTTATGACTTACTGTGATTATTTTTTCCCTTGTTTATAACATGCTTGAAAAGAAATAGTTCGCGGAATATAAATGAGTTACCAGCTATGCTATACAAAAACAAAATTTTATCGTGTGGAATTTAACAATATAAATTGTTTTCTTTAAACCTTTAAACATTCTCCTGCAAGCACTCTCTGGTTTTGATTTAAACTAAACTCATAAAAATTCTAGGCCACGCTTTTTACGTAGTAAACTAAAGATTGGTGATTCGCTGGAGATATTTAGGCACACATTTAGTAGTAACAATATTTCTTCAGTAATTGTCTATGATACAAAACCTATAATCTTATTTAATCATTTTTAGATATCATAACCCTATAACCTTATAACAATCCTATATCGGAATTGTTACAGCTTCTATACAAACTTTCCCCGAATAGTTCCTCAGCACACTTAATACCTGCCTACACGAGTGTGTCTTCCAAAAACCCTTGAAGGAGGCGAGGCTTGTGTTAATCAACAAGGAGTAGGTCGATCTGGAGCAACCACCTACATATCGGCCCATATGTATGCGAACGCCGCTTGGAAATAGCTCGAGAAGCCCATCAGGGAGACTCGGGCAGACCAGCCGAGCTGCTGGGGGTCTATCTCTACATCAGTACAGTTTCAGGGCTAAAAACTCCTTTATTGGTGCTATAATAGAAGTGGTGAATTCGGTCGAGCGGGCTGAAAACCTCAGTCATACACTCGATGTGAAAATTTTCTTCAATTCTGATAGGTGGATATTCTCAGTGCTCTAGAGTATTTCAGGCTGTCGTCTGAAGTCTGAATTTACGCTTTGTGACTAAATTGAAACAGTCAATTTAAGACCTTCTCAAAACATTACATCTCCTTTTGTATTCCGGATAACGTAACAGTTAGTATACTCACCCTTTGCTCCACAATACTTCGCAGGTCCAAGTTCTGTTTTGGGCCACATTATCCAAATCTTACCTTACCTACCTCAATACCTCAACGTTTTTCTATACTTCGTATGCCCTCTGTAAGTATAGATTCCTCGAGACCATCAAAATCCTTTTTTGCTTCACCAATGACCTCATCGTTACAGATAGTTCCTTTTACCAAGCCATTTATCTAAATTTTGTGAGCAGAATTTGGTGGATTTGTTTTATTTGCTAAATTGGACTTGTTTCTCTCACAATATGCGACTTTACCAACCGAAATCTCAACATTCCTAGCCATATATTAATTTTCAAACAAAGCTGCATTAGTCTCCTTTTGAGTAGATATTCACCGGAGAGATTTTTCCTTTGTGAGAATTGAATCAAGGCCCAGACTCCTTCCACCTCCGCTATAACATTGGTAAATATCACTTGGTAGTAGATTTATTTCCAATCGAGAATAAACGGGGCAACTATTTTAGGGAAAGATTTTTCGTATCCAAAAGACTCGCTCAAATTTTTGTAATCGGTTAATCGAAATACGCATGGTCTTTGCAATGTAATTCCCTCATCTTTTATCACCTTATCGTGTATTTTTTGATTGTGCCGGAAGTGGTAATCTCATGGGAAGTCCTGCTCCATCTTTATCAAAAATACTTGTACGGCCATGTTTAAGTTTAGCTGTTTACGGAAACTTTTGAAGCTCTGCTATCCTTCATAAAATATAATACATTGATAATATGTTAAGATGAAAAAGGACTGAAGTTTTGAGACCCAGAGCTTGGGTTAGGCGTTTACTTTGCTTAATAGTATCGGAAAGAGTTAAAAGGCAACGACCTAATTTCCAGTGAGAATCCTTGTTGGAGGCGGGAACTAACATTTGTTCAAATGATATTGATTTTGTATCCCATCAGAAAATGTACACATGTGTCGTCCTTGTTAAAAAATTCATTCAACTCGCAAAACTTTTTTTGCTCGAGCATGACTTCCCGAATCATTTTTAAGGATTTGAACATAAATTTGTCCTAGAAATTATTAAATATAGATACACATTTTCTTCGTTTCATATTTCAATGAAACAGTAAAGTTTTGGATTTACTTTCTTGCGACCAGTATATATGTTACTGGAACTAAGTGGAACTTAGTGGAAAAAAAAAGTTTGGCTAAAGTTGCACCAGTGATATCTAGTCTTAATTAAGCGGTAGAATGAAGCTTTTAGTCACTTTATTGGGAAAATCCCCATACTGAAATGAGTTTCCATTCCCCGATAACCTTTCATAATGTTGCTTTCATTTTGAATTTCACATAAACATAAGTGTTTCTTATTCAAAATACTGGTAACGCTCCTCTGCCTAAAGTCAAGGTCGCTTATATGGGAACATACTATAATATCTATTTATAAGGAAATAAAAATCTTAAAAGTTATAAATTGCGGTATGCTTGTGAACCTGTTATCATTTCAACAAAATCTTACTTCATAATGCTGAAGAAATAAAATCCACACATATTGCTTACATATGTGTAGAGAAAAAAATCTTTGTATCAACTGACGTAGTTTTTGATATTTTGCAAATTAGCTTCGGCTTCTTTGCAATGGTCAAGGTGAGTTGACAGAAATACGAAAATTGCTTCTTCGAATGGCATAAAAAACGAGTTAGTGCAATAATAGAAAGTTGCTTGTTCGTTTCGTTTTAATCTTCCATCCTTTGAAGAAAACTAACGCGATAGAAGGTAATATAAATAAATACATACAACATTTAAGATAAGATGAACATTTCAAAACAATGAAGCAAAATGTAATCAGTCAACAATAACACAAAAACCAAGTAAGACAACAAAATCTGATAAAATCAGATACTTATGCGACACATGTGACAATCTCAGGTCTATTTATACAATGCTGCTGTAGTTGCTATAACACAAAAAAAAGTAATAAAAGTGAAGTGATTAGATTTTAAGTGAATCACTAAGTAAATGTTTTGTATTTATTTTTCGTCGTTTGGCGTGAAAGTGTGTTAGATCAAGCAAATGAATATGTCACTATGAAAAGGAGAATGCATTCTCAATAAATAAAAATTAAAAGGGGTCAGCCTAAGCATTTTATTGCACTTACGAGTACAAGGAAGAAAGAGAAAATAATACAAGAGAACTATTACATTCATTATATATATAATATTATTACATTATATTTACTCCCTGCTATAAATTTCCCGGCTTTCTTGAACGCAGATGAGCAGACAGCGGGACATGTGGAGAGAAACTTCCTTTCAACATCAATCCAGTACCGTAGGGTAGGAAGTTTCATAATCCCTAGAAAAATAGATTGACATCATGCAAGTATTTTGGTTTCGTCCAACTGTAGTAAATGTAGTCAAGCTTTTACCCAATCTTCTTTTCCTGTGGATGCCTCATGTACCAGCTAAAGGAGAATTTTAATCTATCCCTACTGTCTCTATCACTATTCATTTTTCTAAAGGAATCCCTGAAGATTCCGAAAGAGTAAAGAAAGATATCTGAATTGTCCTTTTTTTTTAAATTATTGATGATAGACTCTATGCAATATAAGCGTTTGCTTCAATCGCCCAAACTCTTGAGATTCCTTTCCTTTTTAGAATTTACTAACTTTTGATAACTGTAGCGCAAAAAAGGCAACTTTTTGCGCAAGGGGGGTGGGGGGATAAGCCGTTTGATTATTTAATAAAACTGTTTTTAATAAAATTAGTCCCCTACTAGACTTTTGTCGAAAAACCGATTACATATCTGGTTCGGTACGACTCCTTCGGAAACATTACATATGTCAGGACCAAGGATGAGTCATCTCTGAGTGATTAGAATGAGTGAATTTGTGTTGTGTCTCAAATTAGACTGCGGTTCTTCAGATAATTTGTAAGTACCCGCATCAGATAGCCTGTTAGTTGGAATTGGTTTTATCCGTCCATATAACGAGATTACGTCTGTTCTCTTCCGCTTCCTTATTACCACTAGGCAAGCACATATCCAACTGCTCTGGTGAAATTTCTTCCTGAACCTAGTATGCAAAGGCATTGGCAATACTCTTTGATTTATTGTTAGTGCCTTCATTTATAACATAACCTGTAGTTAAGAAAAATAAAAGTAATAAAAAATCCTTCTTCGTAAAGAAGTTAATTATTTATTTAACACAAAATCATTATTTGTTGCGCCGTTTGATTAGATTAACTAAATTTTGTAGGTGGGAAAAAGTAATTTTTTTAACCATAAGCAATCATCGCAATCGTAAGAAATAAGAGAATGTATATGCAATAGGTTAACGATTGCACAGTGACCGCGTTTATCATAGGCATCTGATGTTTTTATCGTTGTAAACGCAAAATGCTCAAATTTCGACGTCCTAATAAATTACTTTTTGCTATTTTGAATTATTTGCACTCTACTAGTTTTTCATTGCAGTCCAATAATTCTTTCTATCATCTACAACTCAAATTTTCTGTCAGTTTGCTTTAGGGGTTCACGTCGGGTTCACCACTGTGGTTAATATAATTCTCGATCGAATTTTCATAATGAAAAGGGAGTAAAACGGTTACTGTATGTATCACCTTCTACTCTGTATCGTGCACCCATAACTGTTGACAATCGCTGCGAGAGTGCTGTCTCTGGGCTCTGGTGACCTCTTCCATGTTGTCTTCTCTTCGGTGCTGTTATATCATAGATGCTATTGAAGAAGAAAAAAATATTGAAAATTATCTGGGCCTTCGAGGTAACTTGTTAGAAGATTCAAGGAAAATTGTTCCATTATAATTAATTTTTGAATAGTGTTGGTTGGTTTTTTTCTCTTTTTTCACTCGAATTGGATATTGATTGTTTATTAAATGAAAATGTTTAAATTTATGGAGCCATTGCGGCCATTGAGGTTTTTCGTAATTTTATTCTATAGAATAATTTAGAATCAGCTTGATATTCTTAAAAAATTTATAACGATAAGTATTAAATGAAGCGCTTTCGACCTTGATCTTGAGAAAAGGTAAATTGTTCAAAATTTCTTAATGTTCTTATAGTTTTCCAAGTACATTCTATGAACTAGATGATTGTAAACTTATCGTACAAGGGAGCATCCCAAATTATATTGTTCTCGTAGTTCAAATCGCAGTTTTTTTAACATGAAAACAAACCCAAATCAATGGTATGTAGAAATAATTCTTTTTGGATCGTCATGCAGATAATCCCGGGGTTCAACTATTCAACTCACTCTACCCCATCTACTCGATCAAGTTTGAAAAATTAAAAAAAGGAAAAGATTGCGGTTTGAAGAACAATCAAGTATTCAATTCGAAATTTAACTTTTTATCGGAACTGTTCATTAATTTTACTAACACTGGTTTTTAAGAGTTTAATTCCATTGAAATGTTTGTTTGTTTTTTTCTTTTTTTCCTAATTCACTGTCGGAGAGGGTAAACTTGAGCTATCTTTCAGAAGCAATCTTTGGCATGTATCCCCGTCATCGTCACTCCTTATAAACTTTGTAAATATTTATTCAACGTAATCTTCACATTAATTTGAATAAAATGTTAACTTTTTGACACAGGAGTTTCGCTACAGTATGAGTAGACTCCACTGAGTTAGCCAACTTTGAGGAAAGTCAACTAAGTTTGAATATTGCAAACTGTTGTATCTTACTCAGGATGTTATTCAAATGTTCAAAATCAGACTGAATAAATTTTGGTAGACTAAAATTTGGCAATCTTAAAAAGAAATTTTAAGTAATGATTAGTGTAGATGGTTTCTATCAGTAATGACACACCGGAATTTCTCGAAACTTCAATAAAAAAGGAATTACATAAACTCATGAAGGTGTATGACATGTTTACAATTTCTCTTCATATCAAATTAAGTAGCATCTTTTTGTTTGGCATGGATTTGCTACTATTGCTTTGAAAACTGACAGCCTCTGCAAGGGTCGCGTAAAAAGTGTGATATTCTCAATCAACTGACAAACGACAAAAACTACATATTTTTTGTGTATAATTTCCATCCCATTGAATTACCCAACACACCATTGTTCATATGTTTTCTAAGCAAACTGCTCATTTCATCACATCAATCATATCCAATGCGTTTTTCACTAAGAAAAATCATATCAAGTCATTAATCATATCTTTTCTTCTGCTTTGCTCCTCTTCGCATGTGTGACAAGAGGTATGGTGATACTTTCTTTATAATTCAATACAAAGGTTTACGCTATAACGAGTTCATATCAGCCATTCTAATATTGTCTGCATATCTGCCCTAATATGTAGAAAAAGCTGCTCAAAGTTTATAAATGCATAAAACAAATGTGTGTAGTATATGATCAAGAAAACTTTGTGCACCATTGTTGCGGGAATCCTATTTGCAAGTTAGACAACTCATTTGTACTTTTGAGATTCTCTTCTCCTTGAGGTTGCATAAACGTAAGTAGCTACCGAACTAACATTACTCTTTATAATAGGATTTATTCCAGTGAATATATGAAGGACTGACTACATAAAGATCCACTACAGAGTATTCTCATGTGCATATACTTGCCTTGCATGGAGATATCATTGTTTCTTTCATTCTGTCCTTGCTTTCAAGATGACGGTTTGTGTTGTTTCCTTATGGAATAAAAAGAATTACTCTCAACACATGCTTTATTGCATGGAAAGATGGTCTGTTCACCTACAGTGGTTCCATTGAAGCAAAGGTCTATTATTTTATGATATTTTTGCAAGTGCGCGTCGAAGTGCATATGGAGAAGATGTAGACACTTAGCACTTTGTTGCACGATACACGCGGTAAAGGAATTCCTTCATTGTCATTGGAAAAAATTACAAAATTGCAATAACAAATGTATCTAAACTTTAAGAACTTGAATTAGAAGTGACTTCTAACATCCTCTCGACGTGATTCAATACTCCTAAAATCATTATATGGATTCTAGACTACGTGCTCGGTTAGAACAGGAAGAATTGATGTATAAATCTCTCAAGTATAATGCGTTGTATTTGTATAAGATTGCTAAATTGAGTTCATATCAACATATGATCAAGGAACTGGTGTTCACACGCAGGCTCTGCGATATCAAAGTGGGCACATGTGTGGGAACGTTTCTTTGATAACGACGCCTCATCACGCCTCTCATTGATAACATAGAAAATGTTTAGAATGCGATATGCCATTTAATAACTTAGCACTTTGTTGACACAACACACGAGCATGCATTATTGACAGAAATTATTGTTTGATTTTTGGGCAATATTATCAAGCGAATTTGATTGGCAAGTTGTTGATTCATATTGATCGACATTCACGCAATTTATTCTGCGGCAGTGTTATAAAAATCCGATTTGCACAGAAGATAGCTTTTAAAATTGAAATTGTAGATTCGATAAATGTAAATTATCTAGAATGAGGTAACTTTGTTTGCATCGTTGCAAAGCAACGCTCTGCAATTTTTCACTTTTTGAATTTTTGGAATGAAATGTGGTTTTAGTTTTTTTTTTTTTTTGGTAATTTTGACTATAGTGACACTACAAGTTTTTCACTTCGCCGGAGTGTTTGCACCGTCAAAAACTCCAAACGCTTCTAAAATAAGATACCTGAGTTGGCATCTTCGCAAAAGAAACGGTCCCAATCAATTTTACTTTTTGATTTGTCGTTGAATGGACTGAACTGATGTAATACAGTAAAAAATAGGCAAAATTGCAACAAAAGTTTCAGTCATATTATCCAGAAAATCCAAAAATTGAATAAATTCGAGATCCTTGAAATTAGAATGACTTTTTCATATTCATTTCATCTTAAAACATAAAAATTTTCAAAAAGTATAAAAACTCTGGTTGATTTATGTTAAACGAAAAACATATAAAGCTTTATGTGTATATAATTTGCAATATAACAATAGGTTACATACCTAATAAACATAAACAATAATTTTTTTGCATGCAGACTCGAAGAATATAAACTTTCAAATTAGAACTAAAATTGAATTGTTATAAATCTGATAATCCTATCTTTTTGATTGGGGAGAAGTTCATTTTGCCAGTTAAGTGGTGTTTAGTGCAAATTAGATCGATGTCAAATGAATTAGAAACAATTTCAGAACGACGGATAGAGGTATCACAAGAAAACACTTCATTACGTTAAGTCGATCTAACGTGATAGAGATGCATCAATTGGGGATCCGAATCTCCAAGTATCTTTAGGACAACAAAGTCGATCATTTTTTAAGAGTAAGAGTAATATACAAAACGCGTGGAGCTAAGCAAAATCATCGAAATCTTCTCCTCCCTTTTGTTTATGCCACCTTCGTTGTGTGAATGTATAATGCTCCAATAGTAATTGGGAACTCCTTTCATTAACTACATCTGCAGGTAATTTTTTCGATTAGATATATATCGCTGGTTGCTTAACCTCGGCTTACAAAACTCCGACACGCTTGTCAAAATCTATTGAATTTTTTTTCCAAATATCCACGATTGAGAAAACTTCGAATTTCCTCTGACAATATGTGGAAATGTTCGCAGAATGTGCATTGGCTTAGAAGTTAATGTTATCAATTCATCTAGCGTTGCATAAAATTAACTTCTTCAAGTTATAATACAACTCCCATATTTATGATTATAAGTTTTAAGGACAACCTGATGTAAAATGAAGTTTCTGTAAATCGAGAAACACGTATATGAGGGCGGTCCGAAAAGTATTTGCCCTACAAAGGAATAACGATAGTTTTAGAAAAGTGGCGATTTGTTCCTCAACAAAGTCTTCTCTTAGCTCGATACACTTGACTCAGTGATGTCAAGTGAGTTGTCAAGATAGAAGACTACTATTTTGTTTGTCTAATGGAGCCTTTAATCCTGCTATTGGGCGTTGAATTGGCGAAATGAATCGGCATTGTAGAGCCCTGTGACCGTTTTGCCTTTCCCAGGTGCTCGATGCATCACATCTTGTGAATCCCAAAAAACGGTGGCCATCATCTTTCCGGCAAGATAGAATAATCTTTGCCGTGATCGGAACACGTTCGCCGTGAAGTCCCCTGTTTCGACTGTTCTATAGACTCTGGTTTGTATCGAAACGAAACATGTGTCCATGCTTCGTAGAAAGTTACGAAACGGCGCAGGAACACTTTTTGATGTGGTCTCACGGTTGCGCTTGTTTTTCAAAGTGAACAAACGCAGGACCCATCGCGCCAACAGCTTTCTCATGGCAAATTTCCATACAGGATATGACCCACGCGGTCTTTTGGGATGCCAACTGTCTCAGCTATCTCGTACAATCGGCACTCTACCAATACGAGATCGTGGATGTTCAGCACCTGTGTGTGGCTCATCAAAAACCGAAGTGCGACCACGTTGCAAATCGTTTAACCAAGTAAAACATACTTAGATGCTTTGATTTTGTTGTGCGATTTACCTATATATTCATAGGATATTTTCATTAATAGATATTCACATCAACAGGAAATGATCAGGTTGTTTTATGCCTAGCCTTTATATGCATCCACGTTGGTAGAATCTCGGTTGAGACCAAGAGTATATATTTTGGTGTTTTTGCCACAGCTCGTAGATTATGAAAAAACATGGTTGTACAATTATTACAAAATATGTTTAAATGTTTCTAGACAGCATTATTTGCCTGCTAATTTATGGAAAACATGTTAAAGCTGAGGGATCTATGACGCATATATGCGTAGAAGTGTGAGGAAATGGTCTGCCACTAAATTAACACACTCAATCTAACAGCCTCCCAGTACTTTCACGAACAGTAAAATGGAAATCGATCTACATTATTAATTTCATTAGTCGAATGGTGTCTATGGTGCCAAAAAGAATCTGTAAGATCTGAGTGCTAAGAAGTCTTTCGCTAAATATCGCAGATCATTGATTTGTAGATACAGTTCAACTGTTGCCTTGGCACATAATTATTTATAAAAGCAGATCCTGATTCGCAGAAGTAATCATAATCGTAACCACAGAAGCAGAATCGTAATATTCGTCAGTTTTTGCGGAAATGAAGTAATTATCTTAATTTGCAACTAAAATTAAAAGTGTCGTTACATTTATAAATGCAGAGAATATTTACCTAATGAACTTCATAACTCTACACTATCTTTTTACTCGAACTTTCCACAACAAGCTTCATGTGGAAGTGGAATAGAAATGCAACAAGTAATTTATGAACATAAGAAATTGTGAAAAAAAATTGAAAGCCATCATTCTATTTACCTCAAAATTCTCATTTTGAAATTGAATCATTTTAAATCTCGATAAAATATTCGACGAAAGATAATAGTTTCAGATACACTTTCGCCTTTTTTTTTATATCTAAGACGTTTAAACGATATTCCAGTAAGCTGAAAGCAATAATATTTAAACTATAATTAGCATCAAATTCTCACCTCTCAACATAGTTGCAGAAGCTAATTTAAAATTTATTCGCTAATTTAATACAATTGAAAACAATGCTAAACGAACGATCGATCCCAAATATTTTCTCTACTTTTCGTATTTCTTCTTCGTTGAAACAGTTCAGTTTAGCAACAAACATATTTAACATTGATAACTCGTGCAGAGTGATGAAACTGAAGATTATTTGGTGTTTTATTCGTTGGGTCTGCTCAACGTGAAACGCAACCTATCCTAATCTGCAATATGTTTGGTATGTTATATGGGGAAGTACGTGAAACTTGCAACGTTACAAACGCAGCAGTCTCGATTGCTGTCGCTTCATAATTTTTTTTAGATACTTCGGACAAAGTGTGCATTTTATTTATAATATAAAATTCAATATAGTACAAAATAGGCAAAATAGCGAAGACAATTTTTCGATAATTTTTATTGGTCACCAAACTTGTTCGACTTCATTTATCATAAACTGAATAACATAGAGAAAGACGTTTCAACTCAAAATATATTTTTCTTGGGATTTCCATTTTCATTTCTCAATATCATTTCCTTTCTTTTCTGAATTCAACATACTCTCGGCTTGTACATCCTTTGCCCAGCTTCAAATTCTTGCTGGAAAATAGAAAACAGTCTAGGTCAAGGTTCCAAAACAAGTCCTCACTGAATGTATGCCAGATTAGAAACATCTAATCCACTCGGAACTCCAATTGAGTTCAATATATTTCGTCGGTGTTCCTATCTTACCAAAATCATCTGTCCATCCTAACATTCAACAGAATGTCTGTATGAAGAATAGCTAAGATTGGAACATTATCGGATAATTTTGTGAAGATCGAATGGCTTCCAGTCGTATCCAAAATATAATACAAGATAATTGGAAGAAAGTTTAGATTCTCTATCTCAGGAAAATGCGCCATGATCACAACCGTAGTTGTCGGTTTTTTCTCTCAGTAGAGAGAGCAGTTTGTCGTCATTTATTGAAAATAAATTTGCGTTGTACAATGCAAACAATTTTTTCTGAAAACATTTGTATATTATAGATTTCTAATCGAATTGTTTCAATAGTCAAAAATTTTTTTGGATTTTTAAATTTTAGAATCAAGTTTATTAGTTTTCCGTTGTCCTTCATTCATTATTACGATCTTGCATTGGCTCTGCTTCCCCTATTTCGTAATATATTTAAAATTCATGAACTGCATTTCCTCCTGTTCTTATTTGAAGCCTATTTTCCTTCATGATTAACTAAGAACTTCATACATTGCACTTTGGCTTTTTGCACTTCGGCATGACTATTAACAAATATCGAAAGTTCAAAAATATTCATTTTCCTATGGCCCTCATTGAATTTCTCCTATTGATTTTATTACTTTTATTTGTTATTGAAAATTGAAAGTCCATTTTTAAAAATCTCAAACAAATTCACCTTGAGTAGTTGTTGCTGGAAATTCCTTATTTTGTCTGTCCATTAAACTTTTAAAAACGAGCGGATGTGAACCACTTAAATTGTGGAAATTACTTTGTATATTTCCAATTGTAACCATGGTGGTCCGTGTTGTGTATATGCTACTTTGTCTATTTAGCATGTCTCTTCACTATTTGTTTGGTTACAATTGAGGTTGTTTTTATTACACCCCTTAGGTTGGATTTGCTCATGAATTAGTTTCGGATGTTTTTCATAGATTTTTACTTTCTCTGGTATTTCTTACGCTTTTTCATGAAAAAGCTTTAGTTTGGTATGAATTTTTCATTCTAAATCTCTTCAGAATGTAATTTTAGGTGAAATATTTACATATTGAAAAGGGAGACCATGTCGGTAATTTTTGCCTATTATCCTTTATAATTTATCCATCATCATCGTTTTGTTTTTGTAAATCTTCTTTGATATTGTAGATTTAAATCAGGTGTATTCCTTATCACTTCTAGAAGCGCTACTTAAATTTTGGAGTTGTATTCTCAATAATTACTTTTAAATATCATTGAAATCAATTCGATCGACCAACCTTTGTATCATCGGAATGAAAAGAATATTAATATTCATTATAATTTAAGACAACGATTTTCAATGCGACATTTCATAATTTTTGTAAAATTACTAATGCTGAGAGTCTCTTTGTCTGCTGAAAAGGATAAGTAAATTTTCCTATTTCATGTCAAAGCTTGATATCGATCTTGGAAGAAAATCCTAAACAGAAAAAAAAAACACTGAAAAATCAATCTGTATCAACTATTATATGGGAACAATTAATAATATTATTCGATAAAAGATACTTACGTAAATTCAATGTAAAAGCTGCAGGAAACAAAGCACGTAGGATTATTTCAATTAATAATGTCAGAATTTGTTAAAACAAATATTAAAATCTAAAAAGGCCATAAAATTGCTGTAGTTGCAGTTGCAATGTGAGTGGTGCAGCCTTTACTCTCATTATTTTAGTTAGATTTATAATTCCCGTAGCAAGTGGAGTATTTACACGAAAATGTTCCATTCCAAACGTTCTTATATGAAATAAAATTCTTAAAAAAAACTTTAGCTTAATTTTTCACTCAAAGAAATCATTGACGGTCCTGATTTTCACCGTCACTTGTAGATAAACTTAATAGAGCCACAATCGTACTATTACGTCCCTGGAAATTTATTGTTTCTGTTTTGATTTTTAAGTTTCAGCAATAAATTTCCTGAATAAATAAGTTTCCTGCATAAATTCCAATTAGTTTTGCAAGTATAATTCATTTGTTTTTTATAATTATGGGAAAAACGTGGCTGTAGACTGTCGTGTTGTTCTTATGACTCATAAATTCAAAACAAAATAAAAAATACTGTAAAAGCAGATTTGCTAGTATGTTATAAAAAAAGGAAATAAATAAATAACAAACAGATTTTCAGATATAACCTAAAGATATATGGAACGGTTATATGATGTGATACTTAGAAATATTCAAGGAAACGATAAGTTCTATTTGGTCTAAATGCAAATAAATACTGCAGTCAGCTTGACGGAATGTGTTTATTATTAAATTCTATTTGTCTAAGCTTCCCAAAGTAAATATTAACAATATTATCATGCTGAGTTTCTTTGATGCCGAAATAATCTTTCATTTTTTCAACTCAACAAAAACGATATTCAAAATAGACTTGAATGAAAAAGAAATCATATATGATTTCCATAACAGAAGATGCATGAAAAGTGCTACTGTTTTGATTTATATAAATATTAGTAGAAAAAACCAATAAAAATATTCTTGGATGAATAGTGAAACATAAAAGTAAATACAAGATAAAGCATGGAAGAAATTAACGATAAAGTCTGTAAACGTGTGGTTATGTAGAAATAGAACTTCATGTTAGGAAAAAATCGAGTTATCTGCTATTAGAATTTTTTTCAAAGCAAAAAGCCCGGCTTATCTCGATCCTTTTTTTAACAGTTTGCAGTTTTTATCACTCTTCAATTGATTCTAAAGAACAGTAACTGATAAAGATTCTATTCATTTGTTATCATATGCAAATAAACCGAAAAGGTTTCAACGTTTGCTGCTCACTAATTTATCAGAAGAAATTAACAGCTCTTATGCATGTTCTTCTAGAAACATTGGACAATCATGGATGATCATCTTCCTTATCTTTCCTAATACAATATTCCTAATACAATTAGGGATTCCTAATACAATAAATATAGGAGACTGAGCGGGCGTGATGCCTGACTAGCCCATAAAATCTTTGCAAAGTTTGCAGAATTTCACATTTTTCATGGTACAATGACATCAAAAAAGTACGAGAAATTACTGAAGGTAGATCATTTGTAAGACTTGACTCATACGCCTCGATCTACATGAAAAATACCCTTATACAAGAATTTTTCATTGTGAAATGAAAGATCCTAATCAAAAGTAATTCCTAGATAACTTTTGACTGCGTATGACTAACTTAAAATAATCCATTTAAAAAAGTATTCTATGTAATTTTGAAACTCCTGAATGCCAGTTGCATGTCAGATGAATCTCATGCTGAAACCTAACTGCTATGTATCTACAATGTGATCTTTCCTATATTCGATCTATTTGAGCCTTTAATATAAACATCTGTAAGACATATTAAACGCTTTCGAAAGTCAAATCCTTGGTTGAAGCGAAGAACAAACCCAGACGGCTGTAAGTGTTATTCGTATGGAGCCAGCATCATAAAAAATCGCTAAACTAGCTGACCATGAACAGTAACTGATTGAAAAATAGAATTAAAAAAGTTTTTAAAAATGATTGAAAACAAATTGAGCAACAAATGATTCATAGATTTTACTTTGTCCATGAAGATAGTATCACGCCACGCGAACTCTAGACTTTGTAGTGTTAGGACACGGTCCGTAGACCTCTTTGAAAGTCTACGTAAAGACGAAAGAGATACAGATTTTCTCTACGTTGGATTGAGTAATTCATTTTGAAGTCCATTTAAGGGAACTTACATTATGGGGTAATTCCAATGAATTGCTCCTTGAACTTAAGTGTAAGCGGAAATTTGTATCGAAAATTTGCGATACATTCCGATATAATATCGGAAAATATACGAAAATGTAGATAAATTAAAAAATACCTACATTTTTATTTATTTAAGTTTAAAAAAAATTAATGCACATCGCACGTTACCTTCGTTTTAATGCTAGTAGAATAATTATTACATTACTTTTATAAGCTTTAAATGTGCTTATTTTTGAAATTTTAGTTTAATATTTATGTGCTTTATTTAAATGATTTGCATAAATCTTAGCGCTTGCCAGTAGTTACGTCTGGTCACTAGCGATCAGTATGAGAAACCCACCAGTGTTTCCAGTCGCGTTCTGTTTTTTTTTCATAATTTTTTATGTTCCATCGGGGCAGGCGTACGCAACAAACAAGGGATGCTGACATTGGCTATTATTTCTGTTGGTGTCCCATGTCCCTTATCATAAGACATAAAATTACTCTGATATCTTTTATGGATTTCCTTTTCTCGAGCATTGTGTTATTTGGTACTCGGTTGCATTGAGTATATTGAACAGTCGTGTCAATAATTTTTTGATTGAAGTGTCCTTAAAACGTTTTAATAATTTAAATATTCCTTCAGAGTTTAGAGGAATTTATATCTGTTATGTTTGTTTCAACTAATAAATCTAAAGTGCTGATAAAGTGTAGTATCAGGTAGTAAAAGGACTTTCCCTGGTAACAGCAAGCAACCAATATCGTAAGATATGTAATAATGATTTTCCATGAGCTCACAATGGGCTTGCTAATGTAAAACCACATGCATTAACAAAGACTCGTCCACCATTAGTACTTGAGCACCATGTAGCCTTTTGAAGTTTCTTCTAATGTCAGAAACATTTTCCTCCGAATCCAATGATACAATTACTGCCGCATCCGTTTGCCATAAGGTTGATAGATCCGACAAGCTTCTGCTCTGCATTTGTGCTAATACGAGTATCAAAATTGGTCACTGTCTCTCAAAAGAGATTCAAATTCAACAATGAAAGACGAAAGTAGAGGATATTATTAGTCGTGAAATATCCGTAAAAATAATTATGAATGTTATACAGGTTATTAAGGACAAAAACCTTTATTTGTAAAATGCCTCTTACGCAAGTAATAAAAAGATAGAAAAATGTTTTAAAAAGATTTTTTTTAGGAAGATATTGATGAAATTGAAAGTCTAGCAGTTTAGTTTAGGCTTTAAATATATACTAGATTTAGTTTAGATAGATATAAAAGAGATAGTTGATTGAAATCAGTATAGCAAAATATCAGTTATTTCGGCACAAACGACTAATATGAATTTCGGAATGCAATTCATGTTAGTGTTCTGCAGAATGCAGGGGAATATGTAATCAACAATTCGAAACTGCATTGGCAAGAACTTTCTTAACATATGTCTATGAAATTTTTATGATTTGAATCAGTACTGATATGATTACGAATTTTAAATTCGTACTCTGAATACGAATTTTAGTACTGCGGCATGCGTTGAATTTGTATATTTATTAACATTTGAAATAAATGCTCTCGAGGGATTGAAATATTCTCGCAACCAACGAAATAAATGACGACATTAGAATATTTGTCTACACATAACGTAATGTTTGTTATTACGAAAATAATTTAGCCTGAAAGTTTTCAAGGCAAGTTTTCGGGAAACTAAGTGTACCGAATCTCTAACTGTAGGTAAACAGTCCAGATACTGTCTTAATTAAATGATTTTCGTAACTTTTCTTCGAGATTTTTGAGCGGAGAAGAGCTGATATGATAAAATGTTTCAAAATTATGAGTCTTTTCAACTATAAAAAGTGATTTAACGTCAGCGGTTGGATTGCAAAAAAAATTGACATGTGTCCGGGCGTATCTTACGAAAAATCGAGAAATATCTTTCGGGAAACGGAGAAAAATATTTGACCCGAACACTGAGTTCGGTACGTTTGATTTTGAGCATCCCTTGTTCAAGCTCTTCCGTGAAAAGTATTTGCGAATTTTAGCTTAAATTGCATGAATATTTTACTTAAAGCCGAACTGCTTTCTTTATTAAAATAAAACGTTGACTCTGCTATTTTTCATAAAAAAATAAAATAAGAAATTGAAGTATTGCTTACTGTTAAAATTAGTACCAAATGATATTCCCACGTCGAGATGAAAGGAAATTTGACAACAAATGCAAAATGTTTTTTGTTCTGGTTAAAATATACTACTGTGATCAAAAAGTAAGGTGAAATTGTTTACAAAATGTAAATTCTTTATTTATTCTTCTAAATCAATTTCATCCCCTTCAAAGTAATCCCCATTCGATAAAACGCACTTTTGCCAACGCAAAGCTTTGTTCTAAAAGCAGTCGGAATAGTCTTTTTCCGGTATAGCCTTCAAGATCTTCTTCGATTCTGTTTTTATCTCCTCAATAAATCGCCAAAACGGCGTCCCCACATTGGCCTTTCAAGTTTGCTGAAGGGCCAGAAGTCGCACGGAGCCAAATTAGGCGAAAACGGTGGATGCGGAACTACATGAGTCGAGTTTTGGCAAAAAAGTCGCGAAGAAACAATGCAGTATGGCATGGTGCATTATCGTGTTGAAGGAACCAAGAGTTGTTCGCCCATAATTCCGGCCGTTTCAGACGAATAGCTTCACGCAAACGACGCATAACGCTCAAATAATATTTTCGTTGACAGTTTGGCCCGGCGGAAGGAATTTAAAGTGCACCACACCACGATAATCAAAGAAAACTGTCAACATGTCCTTGATTTTTGATTGACTTCGCCGTGGTCTTTTCGGTCTTGCTTCACCTTTTGCATGATATTCTCTGGATTAGTCGGTGGTTTCAGTGTCGTATGCGTAGATCCAAGTCTCATCTCCAGTAATGATGCATTTCAAGTGGTCCTGATAGTCAGACAGCAAAGATCCACACACATCAACGCGACGCTGTTTTTCCAAAAAAATTGACAACTTGACAAAATTGACAACAACTTTAAAAATGGTTTGGGCTGTGCCAAACGATATTCCAACACTATCAGCGAAGTCTTTAATTCAATCGACGATTTTCAAGCACCAAATTTTTACGTACAAATTGATTTTTTGTACGTGGCACTCGTCCGTAGACGTTGATGGTCGTCCAGAGCGCGGTTCGTCTTCAACGCGTTCTCGGCCCGTTTTGAACTCGTTGTACCACTCATAAACGTTTTTTGTGCCATAGTGTGATCACCAAAGGCCTTTCGCAACATTGATCACCAAAGGCCTTTCGCAACATTTTCAACTTGTCCGCTCAAGAATATTCATTCCACAACAAAATTTGATGCAAGTTCTTTGCTCAAAAAAAATCACCCATTGTAAAAATCGAAAATTTAACTTTTGGTTTTTTTCATTTCTTTTCACAAACAGACGCTTGGCAAATGTCATAGACTGTCCTACCAACCAAGGAAAAATTTACCTGCCTTGCAAGTGCCCGGGAGTTTTAAATGACAATTTCGCCTTACTTTTTGAACACAGTAGTATATCTCCTGTAAAGATGTAAAGACAGTTGATATCCTTTCTAGCGAAAGCTAAACACTCAGAACCCTCTGCTTAAAAAACAATTGTTGCGATCACTGAGTTGAGAATGCTGGGCCGCATTAAATGAAAGTAGTCCAAAAATTGTAACGCAATCATAACAAAGATAAAAATTATAGCGAGATGTGTGAAGTTTGCATCACTGCATACGCAACGGGCTAGAACTTTTCCACCTATTGGATTTAGTGAATAATTGCACTGCTAGAATATACAAGAACTCTTGAACTCTGCATTGCAACGAAAAGTTAAGACGTAAACCTGTACAGGTGTATCCTGTAAATATTAGCTTGTCATTTTTTTTTTAATTAATTGAAGTAAAGAGTTTACTTATATCAACTTTCCTATCACAAAAGTAAAAGCACATAAAAGCAGCAAAAAAACAAAATAAAAAGCAATAAGCATTCAACAAAAACAAAAACGAAAGTGAAATACTACTTGTTTGGCGACTGATATTTCTGCTAAAACATTTTATCAATCATTCCACAATTGCAGTGAAATCAACCAATCAATAGTAAAAGATAATTCAACATTCATTTGAAATGTTTTTCTCCTATTGCTTAATTTCGTTTATCAAAGCATAGAAAGCATAAAATCATAACTTAATTTTTTCCCCATTTCGTCGAAATTCCATTATTTGCAGCATTGAAAACAATTACAACGTTTACTTTGCCAGCCCATAGTTCACGAGCAGAAAATTAGAAAACAACTTGCCATATTAAACATGTAAGCTGTAACGGAGCCATAATAACTTTACATTGTTCACATAATTACCATAGGAAGCAAAGACTTTCAAAGTAATGTTGAGACGTATGCGTCTCATTTTGTTTAGCTACACAAAAGATACTTAGATGAACATGTATTGGTAGACGTACTTATCTTGGGTGATATGCTAAACTGTTTTTACTCAAATGCTGCATAGTATGACTTACATTATTCGCGGTACTCATACAGTCTCTTGGAAAAATGCTGGTTGGAACATTAAGCTTTAATCAACCTCAGCAAGAAATACTAGCTGAAGACGTAGACCAGGTTTACCACGCAGGCAGCAAAAAAGTTGCGCTAGCACAGCCAAACCAATAGTAAACGTGGTCTATTTTTTCTGCGTTGAGCCTCAACCAATTTGACGGCATTCATTTCCTCCAACCAATTTTGGGGAAAACTGGAAAAAGAGATCAATTGCCGTCGCGAAAAGAAAGATACAAAAGTTTCGTTGGCTCAAAATCTACAAATCGCATACGAATAGCGGCTTAAGTCGTTGTCCCATAATAAATCCAGTTTTTTTAAATTAAGCTAAGCTTGAGCTGGTTAGAAAAACGTTGGTTTTCTTAGTAGTAGATTAAGCACTAGCAGTTTAACTGCCGACCAGAAGAAATAGTAGCCACATTTGTGTATATGTCTTAACTAGTTCGGTACACAGTAGGTCATACTAAACACAATTTTGAATCGTGGTTAGGGCTTGTTTTGAGACTAAAGTGGAACGAACCGTCATTGAAAGCCATCTATTATGTTTCTTTGGATCTCGTTGTACTTTGTAGGTTACGTTTGGAACGTTGCCATTTTTTTCTCTGTTTTTTTTTCGTAGATTTCTTTATTTTCTATTTAAATGGCACATGACATCAAATTAACTTTATACGATAGCCGTTCAATTTGTCGACCGCAAAAAGATGAAATCAAATGAACTTTTTGTCCTAGCATTCGCCACATATGAGAACTTTGTAGTAGATACTTGTACGGTAACTTACCTGTAATTAATGCTGAGTCACAACGTTATTCATGTTGGGGTATGCATCGCCGGGGGAAATCACAAACTAGATAAAATTATGAAATAAATTGAAATTCCGCTGTGGCTAAAATTTTGAATGATTAAATAGGAAGCCCAGAAAACAGGTAAATGTCGAATGTATAATTCTTCCTGCTTACTCACTTTTGTCGAAAGTTCCCATTTGAGATTCAAACTTTACAATGCCCTTAAGATATTCCTAGCGATTTTCTTTCCTATGAGCAGAAACTGGCAAAGAGGTGTAAATCAAGTTGGAATGTGTGTTTCATATCCTTGTCATAGTAGCACTACAGCTCTTATTAGACACTGGCTGGGTATTTCACACTATCTTGTTTCACTTCTTGATATTCTTGGAATTTTTTGTTTTGATGGCAGTGTGAGGAAGTTTGCAAATAGTTTTGGGCTGAAATTGTTGAAAGAAGAACAGACGCGAAAGTCAGAGTGAAATAGAACAATTTCCACTTTTTTATTTATACGCTGCCAAGCTTTCAGAGCAATTGATACATCTTGCAATTGGTAATAAGTACATTATATTATTCATGAATAAACATCTGACATTGTCCATCACGGGGTATAAAATTCGTTCTCTTATTTTTTGTAAATAATACATTTGAGTTAGTCCAATAACTTTCCACAATTTGCTAAGCAATTAATTAATATGTTGATGGTGCATGCAAAGCTTCGTTGATAACTTATTATCCGTTTTCCTATCTGAATTAGTTTTTCAGTGTCAATTTTGTAGCACAGGATTTGCTTATAAAAGTACAATGGAGGGGAAACTCTAACACGAGATTGTTTTTTATTTTGCGAATCATATTCGTATTTTTCAATAGCATATACCTATGGAATACGAATTTGTGTTCGTTCTTCTCCCTTCTGCAGCTATTTATATGGTTGTGCAAGACTTGAAGCTGATTATCAAAAAATTGATAAATTTTACCAAACAGGAGTGGATCAATCACTTTAATTGCTGCACTGAATGCTGTGATTGTAACCTAAAATTATTCTTGTGTGACTAGTGTGCACTAAGCTTTTGAAAATTCCAAAGCAAACCAAATAAAATCAACCTATAATTTTGCTGTTCTCTCAATTCACATCAAAATCATTGGAAATTAAGCGCTCGTCGAACTTTATGCTCAATGGAGCTTACACTCAATACCAAACAGTAATCTTCTTCGCATTTAAAATGATAGTTTTTTAAGAGCCCATTCAGGAAAAAGTTAGCTGCTCCGCGAAATTCATTTTGGAAGAAAATTCGCTTCACTTGCCAATATCTATCTAAGGAAAATACGGCGTTGGTGATGGCCATTTGGCCATTCATTAGTGAATGGGGCCCTGTAATATGATTGCATTTATTTATATTTATTTATTATGTTTATATTTATTTATTATATTTACATTTTTATATTTATTTTTCATCCGAGATGAAAATCAATAATCAATAATGAAGGAACTTAGAAAGATGTTCAGCAAATTTTGAGATGCGTGAAGTTTGCAACATTGTATACGGAACGGTCCAAATTTTTCGATAATTGGTCGAAACAAAAGTTACTTGAGGGTCAGTAGCGTCGAAATTATCCATATCTAATCGAATTATCGACAAAATCGATTATTTTTCTTCTGTTAGTGATTTCGTGTATATATTTTGTATAAATACTCTGTAACTGTAAGAATCTTGATATTGTTCATAGGTTTTTCAACTTCCTACATATTCACATGATGAAGTCATTTTGCCTACCGCAAAAAAGCTAAAAATTAATTTCTGCGGTGAATAAAAATATTCTTTCAACTGCACCTTAATTGGTTTATTTCACCCAAACGTTACCAAAAACTTACACTACATTTCACAACGATTTCTCTCCTTTTGAATTCATTTCGTATTCCGTTTAATATCTACACTAACTTCTTATTAAATCCTCCTTTCTCCCCTCAAACAAGTTAACTTAAAATCAAACAAATGCTTTGTTCATTCACTTCTTATCACTCGCGATTAAAGTTCAACACAACTCTTTTATTTTTTCGTGTTTTCTTCCATTTGCTCAACTTCAAACCATCCGATATTCGGAAATCCCTTTCCAGAAATCGCTTTTTAAACTTTCATGTTCTGCACGACCAGTGAATTCTTTTCATGGGAATAAAAAGGTTTTCGGTTTGTAAACTTTTGTCTCTATTTGAATTTCTTGCATAAATTTCGCTTTGTTTCTTCTACATTGTTTTGTGACTTTCTTTTGGAATTGTACTTACTCTGTCGCTATTATTGACCCAGAATTTAGTACTCTGCATCCTTTTCAATGACACTAGGCACAGTGAATCCGTGCAAGGATTTTCGAACAAAGTATGGTGGCTTTCAATTTAGATAAAAGTGAACTTTTAAAGGAGCTGTCCTTGGTTTTCTTTTTCATTCGCTTATCATTTCTTGTGTGAAGGAAAAAGAATGGGATTGATTAATGAGTTAAGACGAATGAAAAATGGGCATGGTCTCGTTGGGTAGAGAATCGTGCGTAGGTCCATTTAATTTTGTATTTAATTTTAGAAAATTTAGTTAATTAAGCCTTATTAGCGCTTCAAAATGAGATTTCGTACCGTAGAAATTTCGGAGAATTGGAGACTTTAGTTTGGGATATATGGTTGAGAGTGGCTGGCATGGTAGTTTGCAAGAATAAAACAAATTTTAAGGAAAGGAGCTGACGTTTAAAGGTTGATTTGAGAACTCTCTGCAATTCTCTTTAATGCTTTACGGTCTATGTCGCCTTTATCAAATGGATTTTCGAATCATGCAGATCTACTGCCATGAAACTTGTCCTTCCTATTAAGCAGCCTGATCATCAATCGATCTTCACAATCTGTTGTAGTTTTTTCAAAAAGTTAAAAATAAATCAATACTAAAAATTGGTAATGTCACGATATCATGCCTCAAACACAGGCTTCAAATTACCTTACAAAGTCTTAAAATATGGTAATTTCTAAAATAAATTGACTAATTTACTATATTTGCAAATTATTCTCCAGATATTCAGCAGAAAGCTACGTTTACTTGATTCATGCAAGTCGTTGCGTTCATGAGTATCCCTTTGTTTCACGACTATGCCATTGCAATCCTGAAGTGACATCAGCCAATTACAATGCTCAAAGATGAGTTTGTAAGGCCTTTTCAGCTGTTAAGATGCCTTGGTTTTCTTTCTATCTTTTATAAATCCTTCACGTAAGGTCCCCAGTCGATAAACGCATTTTGTGTTGATCACTTTTTGAAATGTCTATAGAATATAGAAGTTAACTTTCCTCGTCTATTTGTGCTGATCTTCTGATGTTACTGCCTTACGTAGATAAAAGGGCAGTTAAAAGACTCGAATTGTTGTATTATGTCAATTCAATTAAATCGATTATCACTGAAATTCCGATGCGACGGCTCCAATAATTAGACCACTTAGAAAAACTCATTTTTTAAGAATTAACTTTCGTTTCCGACCATGTTAAATATTACTAACCTTGTTGCTATTTCTATTAATAGCGGTATAGAGTAACCTCCTCACTAAATTGGCATGGTCAAACTGGTAACAACATAGTGTATACCAGCCACTGTCCTGTGAGGTTGCAGAGTGGGTGGAGAAGCTTGAACATTGAAACGAGGGACACGTGGAAAAATCGACAAGCTGAGAAGAGGCTAATGATTGAGCACCTCATATGCCTCGCTTTTTCAGTGAAGATGGAATGCCCTAAAGAGTGGCAAGATTAAAAATGTGAATGTTCCCTAAATATAGTATCAAGCAAATGATAAGGCTCGTGCAAACTGTTGCTGCAAATATGCAGATTCTTCCATATTAGTTATTAGACAAAGTGCTATACCTATGGTGGGTCCTGGTAGGCTAGTTAGGTTGTTAGTTAAATATTTATTGGCTCAATGTTAGCGAACATGCATGTTTAAATTAAAACTGTGTTTTCGCTTTACATTCATCTCACATAACATTTCTTTCTTCTTCTTCTCGATATCAAAGCAATTATAAAATGAGCAATTTTAATTAAGTATTTAATTTCTCTGATTCAAAAACTCTAAATTATACATTTTTCCATTCTCCAAGAACATTACACGATGGGTTTAAAAATTTAAAACAAAATCTCTGTTAACCATACCACCTATACACATTCCATACCATGCTAGAAAGCAAGCAACCTTTATTGTGTGCCGTTGGACCTATTGTTAAAGCTAATGGTTAGCACTTAATGAGCTCAGCGCTACAGACATCCTCCGGAAATGCCTGAACTCATTCTCGCAGAAATAATCTGATTTCTTAACATTTAACAAGTAACATCCATCATCCATGCATGGAACAGAATTTACTTCCGCACCATGCCAAGTTCAAGAGATTTTGCATCTATTGTTTCGTTTTTATTTTTCCTTTCATTTTCCAACCGAGTACGTTAACATTGTTCATCGAAAATGAATTAAATGATTTCACAATCTATGCATTCTTTAATATTTTATTCATACTTTAACATTTATCGAGGATATGTGAAGAATAATTTCGAAGAAGACAAGACTATCAGAGACATTAGATACTAAGAAAATGAGAAATCTCCGACGTCAGCGTCATCGATAGGTTGAAATGTGTACAGAAAATCAGTTATGTGCGATTGGCATTGAAAAATAATTGCAATAACGTTCGATGGCCTCCCCGACCATCAAATATATTTGAGTACTTACAATCTAATCTAAAATCTGGCGAATAAATCAATACAATCAAAGCAACACAGTGGAATACGTGTAATATGATTTCCTATGTGTATTGAGTATTAGTCACAAATAATTTAGATATTTGCCGATAGATCGAATCATCGGAGTGAGTGCCTTTTGCCAATTCTCCTTTTCCATCTATCGAAGGCGTCTTTGACCTTTCAAGCTGATGATATGAATATGTTATTACTGCGTTCGTTACTTAGCCGGAGGCTTTCCCAATAGGAAGTCCAACGTACATGTACAATAATAGAAAAACCGTAGTAGTCGCACAGTTGTTAACCATTGGAAAGAGCCGCGAACCCAATCTTGATTGCCTACTACGGCTCAAGTTTCATTTTACGATGAGCACTATATATGTGGTAAATGGCAACTTATTGGGAATCTATGGATTCACCAAACTTTTTCATGATTTCGGATTAAGCAAATTAATCTCGATCAAATCACCAAGCCGCCGCCTTTATTCACCGGACGAAATTATCTCAGCGGATTTTTGAATAATTTTTTCTTCCTCTTTTCTTCAGGCCTCAAGAGGAAAACTTTTACTTTGAATGCTTTAATATTTATTAATCACGTAAGACTCGTTATGTTGGGATTAAAAAAAAGAATTTTATGGCATCGATTTTAGAGATGTACGTAATATGCATATAATCAGAAATTATCTATGAAAGGTTTTGCGTTGAACAAAGTAACATGAACGCATTTCAACTTTGCCCGTTGAATTTGTAGATCGTATTAAAGCGTAAGGATTTCTCGAACGGTTCTTGAAGTAAATGTATTTGCAATAATCGATTCCAACCATTCCCAAGAAATTAGAACAAACATTGTGCCACTGTTATGTTTAGAAACAAATTTACTTAACGAAAAGCTAACAACACACAGTAATCTTCATTGAGCACGCCTTAATTCAACTAAGTATAAATTAGATGTCGGGCTTTTCAGATTTTAAACTTTTTTTTTAGTCTTTAAGACTGTTACCACGTCTTATGCTTCGAAAACTAGAACTAGCAATCAAATATTGAAACACATCGTAAATAATGCAGAGCAACTCTATCATTACAATTTACTCCCCCTTTTACATTCTTGGATATCACACTTAAACTACAATTTTTGCATTGCAGAATGTTTCCTTTGTTATATTGCGATAACATTTTAAAATTCTATCTTAAGCAAAGATATGAATCAAGAATAATTTGTTTTTAATTCATCACTTAAAATTTAGCTTCCCCCCCAGAACATTTTGAACTTATTTACGAGAACCTATGATACGTCGAACGAAGAGGATTGGCAAAATAATTTTAACAATCATCGATAATTTTAACAATCATTTTAACAAATATCGACATGTGGGATAAAATTTCAAGGAAAATCTGGACTCACTAAATTGAAACTTATGCGTCTCACCAGATCATTTAATTACGGAGAAGTAAGAGTAGGCGAAGCTTTCATACGAAAAATCATGTCTATATGTATGGGGTATTCATTTCATATTTGAATTTACCCGTAAACATAAATAGCAAAGATCTCTAATTCTAAAGCAAAATCCTCCAGGCCATCTATCACAATACAGTCTAATTACGAAAATGATGGATGAAATGAAAAGGCTTTTGAGTATTACCAAACATTCTCGTAAATACATAATGAATTTATGCAGATATTATGCGAAAAGAATTAAGTGCTAACCCGAGAGAGGATTTGAATTTCAACGCCTTTAAGATTTATGAATTTACGGGCACTTTACATACTATAATTTGAAACACTATACATACTTTTTCCAATTGTTGGTTCGGATGTTTGCAACCTTCTAAAAAATTAAAAAAATTCTTGTTAGATTCCATTTTTAGGTTGATATTTTTATTTTGCAACAGACAGCTGTTTCGAGGCCGATATGGTCCCTTCTTCAGTGTTGTGTCTATTAAAGTACAAGTGGGCGAATTATCTTTTTTAAACCTACAACATTTATATAGAAAAATATTTGAGGATAATGAAGGGAAACTTATTGTATGATAAATGTTGTAGGTTTAAAAAAGATAATTCGCCCACTTGTACTTTAATAGACACAACACTGAAGAAGGGACCATATCGGCCTCGAAACAGCTGTCTGTTGCAAAATAAAAATATCAACCTAAAAATGGAATCTAACAAGAATTTTTTTAACTATACATACTATTTGAAAAATCTACAAAACTTAAACAATATATAGACGGCTGCGCTTTTCAAAGCGAAAATCTCTACATGTTCTCACACCATTTAACAACATGTTTTCATCAGTAATGAGGTTAAAGTTATCAATGAAACAATATAAAAAAGAATGTGAACTAGAACAAAGAGAACAGAAGACTGTTTGGTTTGTTTTCTGGGTTCATAATAATGTCCAATATTTCTAATACAACTTTTTTGAAGATAAAACTATTTTAGAAGGTTTATTTTTGTCATAAGACAGGTGAAAGACGCTTAAACGTTTTTAAAACACAGATAGGTCGTTGTTTAGAGGCTCTCATCGCCTGAAATTGTCCCAACAGCCGAGATAAACACAAACCGTTGACGCATGACATGAGCATGGAAGAGTTTTTTCTTTGCCACTACATTTCAACATTTCTTCTACGTTGGAATCGGAATTTAGCTGATTTAATACGAAAATTCCGGGAATTACCTTCGATTCCGAGAAGTGCAGACAGACAAATAATGAGGTAAATGCATCGTCTCCTTGAAATGTATACAAATCAATGTAAGATTTTTATAAATGTTCTCATTCCATGGAGATATTCACAAAAAATGAATGCAGTTTTAGAAACAGGAGAAAGTTTAACACTCTATAATAAGACATTCCTTATTTCTTGGCGATCCGTGGCTCAAAAAGAACTTAATTAATAATACTTCCGTTGATAATGGTCGCCCAACTTCATCGTCAGACATCGCAATAAGTTCACTAGACGGACGTTTAAGCTGCTTTATTTAGACGTTTTAACTTGCTTAAGTAACTGCTTTCTGTAGGAACTGCTTTAAAAAATGCTTTATTTTTGTGATACTCCCACATATCTGATCGATTTCTTATCTGAATCTGAATTTAGTTTCCGTGGCAGGTACACTTCGCTTTTTTGTTATTAAGGTCTTAGTTGGTGCAAATATTTATAATATATCATATTCACAATCCTAGTCTATCTGATATCATCATTCGAAACGCTTATAATCACAAAGTAAACGGCAGCTAAGTGGAAACTCCATTCTTTTATCGATTTTTTTTGACAAAATGAAGTTCAATAGTTCTCGATGGCACCCGAACCCATGATGTGCATCCCAGCTTAACTATGGCAAATACGTGAGCCGTTTCATATTTCTCCTGATTGAAGACATAGTCATTCTTTATTCTCTCTATTATTATCAGATTCCCTTTGAATTTGAAAGATCATCCATATGTAACTGCTTGTTTGAAAGTTTTTCCAGTCATGTAGCAAAACAATTGAACACTATCGCCATATTTGGAAATGAATGGAAATCCTTCTAAGAGTGTTAATACCAGCCAAGCCTATTCCGCATTTCATTCTTTTTGTACTATGCGATATATATGCTCTATTCGCTAAAGTGTTGTTATTTGTTTTTTTTTCATAATTCTATCCTGCGTATTACTTCTACATTTTTCATTTACTTATAAATTTTTTACATCCTTTTTCTCTTTGTTTTATTTGCATGAGATATTTGATCCTAGAAGGTGTGACATCCTCACCTGTTTTGTATGGAATCGTTAATTAAAGTACATCAATTACTTTCATACTTATTTTTGGGTGCTTTTTAATGATTTTGGTATGAAGTTCGAGGTATTTTTTTAAGGCCTCCTTGTCGTAGGTTTCCTTGTACATGATTTTTTTTTTTAATTTTCTTCATTCCCTTGGAGTTCATCCAGTCATCTAGTTGTCGAATTCTTCTTGATTGTGGTTTTGTTTTGACTTTGTCAAGTATTTTTGTCGCTATATTTCCAAATTCTCCAATCCAAGTTGCTTTGCAATACCTTTACTCTTGTGTTGTAGTTGTTACTATTATCTTCTATAGATCTCTATTCAGAAAGTAAATTGACCCAAAAATGCAATAGTCCATCAAGTGAGTTTTTTTTTATTATAATATTATTATTATATTGATTATTATATCATGTTCATAAATTGATTCTTTTTAAAATCTCTAATTGCAAATTATATACAAATACAATAATTATACGAAACACCTTGCATTCATATTGTATCTTCAAATTCATACTTTCCAGCTTTCAATAAACACCTTCAGGAGTAAATATTTCGCGGTAAAGAATTTCAACACATTTGTTACCAAAGCGCAGGAATTTCTAAGAAATAAGATGAACTTCTGTAGCGAGAAAGTCTTAACACATGACGGAACCGTGAAAGGAATGCAAAATTTTCAGTTCATTAACTTGAAGTTATTTCCTGATATACTACTGAAATTCTTCCGAATTTCTGCAAGATTTACCTTTTACCATATACATTTTATACGCCTTTATAGAGACATAGTACGACATATGAAATGAATGATATGACAAATTTGATTATGTTCTCATAAAACTGCAATAACGCAAATAGACACTTTCTTTGGAGAGGGAGGCTATAGATACTTTAATTTGGAAGATACTTTTATTGAAATCATGTGTCTCTAGTTTAAAAAATAATAAATGACTAACCACGTATGGAACGTAAAAAAAACGTATTAAACGTGCGCTGCTCTTATCAATATTTAGTTAAACTTCCCCGTTTAAAAAAACACAATATTTTTTGGTATATATTCAATCTTCTGGGTGAGAAGGAGGGAGGTTTTAAAAATGAGTATTTTCCTATTTTAGATACTTCAAAACCCTATTTACCTTCATAGGACAACATTCTCACATGTTTTTTGTTTCTTTTTTTTTTGAAACGCTAGAAACCAAGTATCGTTGCAAACACAACGGACTCAATTTTTTTCACATTTTGATACTCTTCGGCGGTTTTACTGAAGTGAAAAACGAGTAGACTGTCAGTAGAAGTAAAATTACGATAAAGAAATTTCATACATTTCGTTTAAATTATCCAAAATTATTTAAAAATGTTTGGAGAAAAGTAAAGACAGTTGCGTTTGAAACGATGCAATCTTCAGACAGCTCACAAACTATGAAACCTACCTCCAACGTCTGTCGAATTTGTTCTCTGTCAGATAAAATACGATTGTCAGATATATATGATTCAAATATTTTGAAAGAGACCTTTCAAAATATTTGAAGAATATTTCGTGGTCGAAATAGCCGAGAAAATCACTTGGTGTGATCCAAATTATATACATAAAAAGCATAAATCCCACTTTTCGATCCGGGATTAGTAGTTTTTCTCCATATATTTCTTCGCAAGATCGACTTTGTCTTCAGGAATTGCAAAGTGCCAGCACTCGTTACTTCCATAAGCCTTCTCGATACTTTTAATTTACAGTTCATAGATGGTAATGTGTTCATAAAAAATTTTTTAGAAGCCACAGTCAACCATTTTCTATGTTTTACGATGAACTTTTTCTACAAATAACTATTCTTTGAACTATATGCACATAGTCCATAAGTGCTCAAAATTGTTGACAATATTAACACAACAATGTGGACCAATCTCGCTTAGTATGCGGCTACTAAGCGACGCAGTGATATCTGTGTTTTCCTAATTCTATGGAAGAATTCGTGAACGAGGCCCAAAGCATTTGAAGTGGACAATAGATCAGAGGATCGAGGTTAATTTACCAATCAAATCAATGCCAATACCGATCAATCAATCAATTCAAGTCAAACTATCAAAAAAAATACATAATCTCGCTAATAATTCCATTGTCTCCTGTACCGGTCCTAAAGAACGCGTGTTTCATAGTACAGAACGGAATCCACAACATGGACGTTCACTGCCTGAAAAGGTTGCTTTTTTACTTTGCTATTTTGTTGCTTTAAAGCTGGTTTTGATCAAATGTTTTCCTTGTATGTCCATAAAAGCTATGCTATATATATTTAGCTATCCTCATGCAAACCCTAGAGATTTACAAAGAACCCCTTACAGATTTAAAAGAAATCATAAACTGAATATCCCTGTTTATGTTCCTTTCCTTTTTGATTCCCTTCTGTGGGAAAACCGAACCCAAACCGCAAATATATAAAGTAAATAACGATTTCAGTCAATAAAACATCGAATCGCACTATCATGAACACATCGTACGTGTATTTTACACGCATTTGTATGTTCGCCTTGAACTTCTTCAACAACATTGATCATCACAAGAAACAAATGATGACTTTATTTCCATGCATGATTTTATCAGAACAATTCACAAGATATATCATGAAATCACCTCACACGATATGGAACTAAGTGAATTAAAAACAATTGACCCTATGGGGTCAATATTTAATGTGATTCTTTAGCTGGTAACCTACACGTTTCTTAAGACATCTCAGATATGTGTTTCTTGGACGATGTTCGACAATAGTTCGAAAATCTATCTGTGGTGCTTAAGTGCATTCGATTTCAGTTGCGCTACTGAATTTCAATGCAATTTTCAATATCGGGTCTAGTAACTTAAGTCATTATTGAAAACTCAAGTGAAACTTCCCAGGATTTACATTTACTTGATTACATTTTTCCTGCAATCAACAAAATACTAGTGCAAATACTTCACAGATTAATGTTCAAAACATCCAAATCGAAAAGTTCTTTAAAATTCAGAAAATATGTGCGTGTGTGAATATGTGGAAAGGCAGTCACGAAATGTCGATACCACAAAACGGAAACGTTTGCGGTGCAATCAACGAAATTATTGAACATTTTCGATAAAGTTTTACACACGCTGATATCGCTTAAACGGTCTGATTGGAAAAATTGAGTACTGGAAGTTAGAATGCCATTGAAAGCAGCTTTGAACTGCTCCTCTATTCGACAATCGAAAGCCCCGGGCGAAATACAACAGGATTTCGCTGAAACTAAACAGGCATAAATTTTCCCGGGACCATTAAAAAGTTGAAGTGATGAATATTTACTAGTTCTGTAAAAGTGCAGTGCATTTGACCGGCTGGTAAAGCCGTAAAAAAGTTTCCCAGTAATAATGGCGCGATTAGTGAGCTATAAAGCCAGGGATGAGAATCGTTATAGTACTTTTGCAAATGAGCCTTCCAGTGCAATCACAGACGCACGTACAGCAACAAGTAGTGATAGCGCCAGCAATGTAAATGGGTTCCAATTAATAACAAACTACAAACGACCTCCAACAAGAAGGGTAAAACGCAAGAACCTGTTGCTGAAATGCCTCCCCAACTCGTGTTTGAACTGTCCCAAATGGTGTTGTCGTAAAATTCGATCCTTGTGCTGTTCCTGCTGCTTGCGAAATAATAGTTGCTCCACCTGTTGCAGCTACTGCTCCTTGGATGAGAACGAGGAAGAGGAAAGCGATACCGATGGTGATGATGTCGATGGGAAATTCACTCAAATTAGATATGAAATGGACATGAAGGAAATCGATTCTGATTTAAAGCGGAAAAGTCACAAGTATACTTTAGCTCCTTGTACAACAACCGGAGATGGCAAAGTGGACTCAGGTAAAGCAACTCCTTAACAACTAGGTCAAATTGATATTGATGCATGCCATCGATCAGGTAAAGCGACAACAGCAACAACTAGAGCATCAACTAAATGGAACTGGGATGACAGTCTCAGATCAAACTCAGATAAATTTCTGGAGACATTGGAACTTGAAGATGCTGATGGGGATAAAAGTTTTCGACACAAATTGAAAGTGCCACGAATTCGTATATCATCTAAGTTTGGTAATATAGTCAATGTCTACAAAATGCACATGAACTGCAATATGTATTTCATTTATTTTGTGTGGAGAATGTTTCAAAGATTTTCTGTATAAGTTGAAAATAAGGACGAAACGGGAATTAGTTTTCAGCACGTTCAAGATCTCTGCGAAAAGTTGTGGCACAAATAAAAATGATGTACTTTTGTGTACATAAATCGTTTAGAATTAAGCTTTAGCTTTTTATAAAATAATCTATAAAATAATCCTAAAAACACAATACATTTCATGAATTTTTAAATTTAACATTTATTATGCATTATTATTTATTTCTAAATGTATTAAAGTGGTAAAAGTTTGACGGTGTGAACAAAGTAGTAAATATCGTTGCTACCAATCATATTGGAAACCACTGAACACTTCTTAAACAGTTGATTCGGAAAAAGGGGTTTGTGAGTGCACTATCTCAATGATAAGTTCAAATAATCGTAGAGGATTCAATACGTAATTTGGAATTAACGTTTCAAATTTCAGCATTACAGATTTTGATATAAAAAAAATAGTAAATGCTTTGTCAACCTATCCCTCAAAATGTATTTATATTTTCACATTTCCAACCATTATTTACATTCCAACATGCCGAATTCCCGTGTAAATGATAACTTAGCATTGAGCCTATTTTAAGGTTGTATCCCTTCAGAATCTACTTAGTTTGAATATCTCAAGTGAATAAAAAAATATCCTACAGGTTTACGAACGAAAAAAATTAACTAGTGCTTGCCGCATTTTTATTTCAGTAATCAAATTCTGAATATACTTGAAAGATTTGCGGAGAAAAGCAACATCCGATACCGATATGAATTTATTTTCCAATCATATCCTATCCTATCCTATCTACTGAATTCGTATTTAGACATTCTCTTATTTTGAACGAAGCCTGAGTATTTAGAAGGATTTTTGGTAACAGTCCCAATCAATCGCATACAAATCACAAACTTATATTCATTTCATTCGTCATAAACGGGTGCTGTGATAATTTTGGTGATTGTTTGGCGCAAAAAAGGTTAATAATGAAATCCTGTGGGAGCTCAGAACACGTCCCTCAATGACTTTCGTGCAATGTATTTACCAAAGCTTTTAAAAAACCGTTCAAATCATTTAAGTTGAAATTTCTAGGTATATTCATATTAAATTTACATGCTTAAGTAATCGTACGGTCATATTCTTACGAAAATTTAATTAGTTTGGTATCAAATGAAGTTCATCCAACGAAATTCTTCAATGCGATATTCGAATGGTATCCTTGAATACTAGTATCAATATATGTTGGTGAAGTGCCAATTAAATCCCGGTGCCACCTTCAGTTATTATATTGTAGTTGTAGCAATGACAGTTGTAGCACCAACAGTAGAAGTCATGGTGGTAGCAGTTTTAGTTGAAATCGCAGTCCTCCCAATAATAGAAGCCGTAGCAGCTCTCTATATATCCTTTTCGCAGTTCATTTCATGCCTATTCATAGTTATGAAAGAAATATTCTTGAACTTTTTATTTTGAATTTCGTTTAAAAACTATCCTCACACAAAGTTTCCTTCCCTTAAAAACAACTCATGTTTTGAATCAAAAACATACGAACTCATACCGAACTGCAAAAGTGTATGTTTCGTTCCTACTTACTCTCAAGCTCTAAAGTGAACAACAATCTTTAATTAAATGGATTCCTCACTAGCACATGATTCCATTACAAATGTGTTTGCTTTCCAATCCTGAAGAAGAAGAGCAAATATTTTGCCTGCGAATTGAAGTATGTATGTTCGCTTGCACCCTTGTATGGTTTACTCATTCATTAGGAAGAGCGGTTAAACGTTAATATATTTTCCATGAAACTTTTCTCCCTGCTACGACAACTTGGACTAACACTTAGTCTCATCATCTCTTCCCGGCAGAAAATAAATAATGATGAATGTGAAACCTTCAGAACGATTCCTAAGAAACACAAAACTTACTATCGATGACTTTGTTTTTTTTTCGTCACTAAGGACATTGGAGAACAAAAGAGATTGAGTCTAGGTTGCAATATTTTCAGTGAATGTTTTATCTCGCACTCCGTTTACCGAAAAGGAACAATAATATCTTCCTTTTCCTTTCTGATCTGATCGTGAAATTTTTCGAACCGTGCCCATCCCCCTCAATTTTGACTTTTGTTCTGGCTTTTGCACGACAGGTTCGAATTTGATCCGATTACTTTCCAAAGCTGACTGGAAAAAAGATTTTCCTTCTTCGTGTTAAATGGGATTATTTTGGGAAATTTGTATGAAAAACGAATCGATGCGTAGGTAGTGCCAACGGAGCCAGAAGGTAGAAGCTATCACTTTACCATTATTATCATCATTACATGAATAAAGACACGTTGCTACAATTAAATTTACGTTGAGAGTTGATTGTGTTATTTTAATATAATCAATTGGTACACATTATCCATGCAAGCTAGAATTTCGAAATATTTTCTAGTTCAAAATAATATTAATAAATACTGATACATATCCTTATGTTAATTGTAGTATATTTACTTTCATTCGTTTATTAGACACTAAACATATTTTAACTTATTTTCAGATGACGCAAATCCTGCCGAAGTATGTAATTCACCACTGATAGGAACGCGGAATAAAAGTGGTTCGGCTAGTCCCATTGCATCACAAGGATCTGCATCCAGCGATCCATGGCCTTCACAGTCCGAAGAAGACATTGATCGTTTAGTTGCTCTACATCAAAACCGTAACAGTTTAAGTTCACTTGGAGTAAGTGGAACCATCTTGGAACTAAACAGAACTGAATTGTATTGAATTTATTTTGATTTACATTTTCACAGTTGCGGTCTGACTCGATGGCCAGTGTTTATTCTGGCGCGGGTGATGGACGATATGGAACAGTAGCAGTTAAAGGACAAATCGAGTTTGGGATGCAATATAATTATAAACTTAGCGCTTTGGAAATTCATATTGTACGATGTAAAGAATTAGCAGCAGTGGATGCGAAACGCAACCGTAGCGATCCATATGTTAAGGTAAGTAAATTTTAAGATTCAATTTTCCCTCGTACTGGATAGTTTGAATAATTAATTCTTGTTACTGGAATAGGAATGGTGAAATGTGTCTTACAGCGAGCTGAAAATACTCTTTCTAGTTTCCGTGTTCGATTATTCAAAAAACAAAAAAACAAAACTAAAAGTCTCTGCAAATGTGTCTCACTCGTTCCAGTGGTGGTTTTATTCAAAAAATAAATATGTTTACAAAATAAATCAATTGAATTGATTTTCAAAAGGTTTAAAAAGGAATTTAGGGTCTTGATATTAACTTGACCATACCAAAGCTAACGTCTTTTGATGACAGTACGGGGATTACCCCAAAATTTTCATTCATGTTTCAAGTACACTTGATTTTTACTATGTAACGCACAGAGCTGAAGAAAGGTGGTGAAATCTTCATACCAGAATTCTATACTTCAATTCTAACTTGTTTAACTGAAATATAGATTTCAGAACAATTAGGATTGATGTCCACACCCTTTTTAAAAAACTCGAAGCTAGAAAAAGATGTAAATCAGAGAGCAATTATTTTATGAACAAAACTTTTTCACAAAGTACAAAAATTCACTCGTAGATTCACACATGAGCAAAGTTATTAATTATTCTAATATGTTTTCCTGATATTCTGATTATTCTCTAATCAATTTGGTAAAAATGAACTGAAAAAAAAAGGATGAACGCCTTCGACAAATCATTTAAAAATGTATTTTTTACATAGAACAAAAAAGTTGTAAAATAATGACGGTACAAAAGTAAAATTGTTTTACTATCAGTAATAAAAATCGCCAAAAAATTGTGTTTGATCGAATTTCATCACTGTTGAGGTTAACAAATGAATTTTTGATGAGCCGTAAAATTATATGAAGCTTTGGAAGCGGTTGAATGCTTTCGGTTGTTTCAATTGTCCTGCCTTCGAAGTGCTTTCCTGTAAGCGACGTTTTATTTCTTGAAAAATATCAAAGGCTGTATTGTAATGTGTCGGAAATGTAAGGAATCGGACAAAGTTGTGAATTTTTTGTCAAAACTCTACAGGATTTATTAAGTGTACAGGCAATAGCTTTTACTTCTGAATGAAAATTTAATTGAAACAACGATATGCGTGATTTTCATTCCAACATGATTGCGCATAAAATATTACTTCCCGGCGACCGCACATCATGCTTCGTTGAAAAGTGAACTGTACTATGCTTGTAATCTCCTATTTCAAGCAGCTCACGTAACTCATTTCACCCGTGATAAGCATCCTTCATTTCCAAATCCTCATGATAAATTCTCCTCGAACCGGATATCCACATTTCTGACCAGTGAATTCCATTTCAAATTTCACTTGCCTCGCACTCAAGCTATCATACAGTAAATTTAAACTTGATATCACTTACAGGTTTACCTCCTGCCTGACAAATCGAAAAGTGGCAAACGAAAAACGAAAGTCAAGAAACATACACTTAATCCAGTATTCGACGAAACGCTCAGATTCCACATGCCGCTCAGCAGCTTAGAATCCCGAACATTATGGCTGACTGTGTGGCACTCAGACATGTTTGGGCGAAACGACTTCCTTGGCGAAGTAACCATCAGTCTTCAAGGAAAAGTATTCGACAATCCCCAATCGCAGTGGTATACATTGCAAGAACGGGTGAGTGATGAATAGTAACAGAGTTTGTATCGGGAATGATTCTATTCCTCCACTTGCCGATGTACAAATACATTATTCATATGCATCAAGTGAAAAGCAATATGCAATCTAATATCATTTTAATGCTTCCGCAGACTGAGCCTTACGACGATCTATCCGTGTACCGTGGTGATATCATAGTTGGATTAAAGTTTGTGCCGCCGGAGAGTTCCAGCTCGAAGCAAAGTACATCACGGGGAAGTAATTCCAATCTGCGGAAATTCGGTAGTATTAAGTCAAGCTCAAAGAATTCGTCGTCCAAGGGACAATTGCACGTTCTCGTGAAGGAAGCGAAGAACTTGAGTCCTGTGAAAGCAAACGGATCATGTGATGCATTTTGTAAAAGGTGAGTTGCATTAATTTACTCAATTTGTCTTTAAATCCTTGTTAAACTAACAAATGTGTTCATTTTACAGCTATTTACTGCCCGACAGGACACGAGGCTCAAAACAAAAGACTTCAGTCGTTAAGAAGACAGTGAATCCCGTTTGGAACTATACGTTTGTTTATGAGGATGTATCACTGCAAGAGTTGTCTGAGAGAGCATTAGAGCTTACGGTTTGGGATCATGACAGATTAGCTAGTAATGAATTTCTAGGAGGTGTTCGATTCTCGTTAGGAGCAGGTGAGTTGAAATTATCCTATCGCATTTTATGTTCACAATAATTTATAGCAGTTATAATTTGCAAAGATTTAAAAGAATGTAAAAAACACAAATGCTTTGATTGTGGTTGACCCTTTGGTTTTACAGAAGACCCAAAAACATTGACCAAACAACGATTAGATTACAAATCTTTCGTACTTTCTATACGGATTTAGTTTATGTATAAGGTTCAAAGGAAATCGGTGAACTATGTGATTTCTGTTCCCAAACATTTTAATGCCGGTAAGTTAGAGAGTGTACGTTGCTTGTGTTATTCAAAAAGCTCGTGTGGGTATTATATGCTTCTTTTCGTGTCCCTTTTTCACGAAACCGCATTTGGAGGAAATAACATATAATCACAACTAAATCCTTTATAAGAGAATTTCATGTACTACGAAATCCCAAAATTTACTTGTATCTATTTACACCCACATTAAGGACATCACAAAGTAGTAAAATATCCCGAGGAAAGACAAAAACCAAAGAACTATTAATAAACCCTCGGTATCAAGCTAATAGTACTTAAGATCCCATCTGGTGTGGTTATTAAAATAACTGGAGAAAGTAACTTCACATTTATCCAAAACGTTCTGATAGACCATCCAAAACATTTCTATTGTTCCTGACTCAATCACTCTCGCTCTCTCTTTCCCTCGATACCGTCTCATATTATCGTGTTGCCATCTGGCATTACTCTTTTCCTTTGATCGTTAGGTGGAAGAAAATGTTCTCGATTTGACGGAATTGAAGAATGTATGTATGTGTGGTAAAGAAAGGCAAGCAAAAGCAGGACGAGAGTGCTGAAATTGAAGTCGTAATGTCGCTGTTCGCATGTAGATGATGATGGCTCTGAAAATGATTGTCGGTAGACGAGGATTAGAATAGCGAAAAAAACAGATCGAAATACTTTGCTCCAGGTTGTGAAAGTAATACAAGATTTAAATGAAATTGTTGTTATTGTTCTTTGCAATGTTTCAAGTATGCGTTAAAATTTAATTTCAGAAAAATTATAAAATTATTTGTGCTCCAGTTCGACTTTACGTTTTGGAGTTTGAATCCTGCATGTTTAATGAGGTTATTAATTTGAAGTGCAAATACTCGTTATTTGAATCGAGTAATTTATTATTCGGTTAGCGTTTTAGAAGTCTAATTGTTGGAAGAATTTTCCAACCGTTTCATGAAATATCATTTTTGCGTTATGACAGACATTAGAATAATTTACCCTCATCGTCCAAGTCAAATTGAAGAAAAAAAGCGATTCATATTAACCTATGCGACGGACTTTGAATTCATTTAAAATTGTGAGAGATCGGAATCACTTCCGATACGCGAGCTTGTCCCTCTTGATGATAGTACTTGGTACTCTAATACATAAAATGTTTTCAGGATGACTGAGATTCATACAGCAATCTAATCACTCCGTGCCTGTACAGAGAAGTTTCCTCTGCATTAAATTCAAGAAATATACCAATAATTATATTGTCAGTTCACCTGACTAATTGAAACTAATGCAAATCACTAACTTCAATCGCGATTACATAACCAATTATCGAAATTTGTTTGAAACAAAATTTTTTTAGAGGATATGGGAAGTTTTATTCAAGAGCAGTTCAGTTCTCAATAGTCAGGAATTAAGTCTTCCCTCAGATGTTCAATTGTCAAAAATTTCTCGCAGTTGGGTGAGCAGTTTGCCCAAGGATCCCTGTTAAGATACAAAGTCGTTCAATATATTTATGGATATTTACAGCCTCATAACTCATGTCCATTGCATCGCGCGGATTTGACTAAACATAAGAACAGCGTCATGTTGTGACCAAGCTTCCATTGAGATACATTTGATCAAAGGGCAAATCGTTGTGGTTTTGTAATACTGCAGAGATTTCTTGCGGGTCTATTTCCTATAAATCGCTGGACTCAATTGGGGAAACATATTCTCTTTTCATGTGAATTTCGAGATAAATTATAGTTTTGAGTATATAGCAGACGGATTCGATTGTTGCAAACAATCTAATATCTGTTATTTAGTGCAGTCGGTAGTCTAGCGTACCGACGGCTTAACAAGTCTATACAATGAACGAACTTAACTCAGGTAATTAAAACCTTAATAATGTAATTGGATTGTAAAGTATACAAGTCCCGAAAAGGTATGGAATAACAAACAAACTGTCTGATAAATGACCCCACGGCTCTGTGGAATGATCCATACTCCGTTCGATTGTCGATCACATACTGTCGAAGTTTTTGCTATATTTCATTGCTTGTTTGTTTCAGAAATCAGTATTTAGGTCAGTTTCTTTAATCAGATTGTAGATTATTGCTATTAGGCAAATAACATTGCTCCACCAGGGTGTGAAATATTACTTCGATCAAAGACTCTTGCACTAGGTTTGATAAATGTAGGTTTTTACATCTTATTGTGATTTTCTGCAATAAAAAGTTCCGGCAAGCGTAAGTGAAGTGTCCGCATAATGCTATTGCTATTGCGTCAAAAATAAACCCTGGCCACTCAACTAATGGGGACGCCAGAGGCGCCAAACATCAGCAAAAGCGACAACGACACTCTGCACCATGAAGGGGCTGATTGGTAGAACACCAGGACTGAAACTCAAACTTGATTACTGTGCCAATGCTATAGAAGTGAAGCCCGTAACTATCCACGGGCCAGTAGTGAAGAAGCTGACAAGAGATCCTCCATTAAACATCGAATGAATGGTCTATTTGTGCATCACTAGTGCTCTTTGAGTTACACCAAGAACTAAGATGTAGATAAAGGCCAAACCGATACCACTCAACAAATATATTCTAAGAGTGACACAACCTACTTGTATCTGTTGAGATTTTGACGCAACTGACCGCTTCCGAATTTGCAAATCAATGAAGAGAATGGGCCATCAAACGATAGGGATAATGTATCGTTTCTAAAGGATCAGCTTACAACCAAGTAAGAAGAGGAAACGGCACAGAATTTCACCTCAGAATGGAGTAAGGCTGCAATGTACACCGCTGGCTGTAAAATCGATTATGGAATGGGAGCTCGAATTCCTCACCTGACTAAAAGAAGCTCAGACTAAAGATACATCGTCATCCCACGGTGTTCGCTGAAATTTTATACGATTGAAATAGCTGCAGGAATGGCAAGAAACAACTTCGATAGTAAACTACACAATTTCTCCGATTTGGAGTTGGCACAGCAACGCATTGTGCTTGACTCTAACCGCGTACACAGTTCAAAGTTACTCCAAAACTGTAGATAAGGCAACGATATCGAATGCGTGTTTTTTGACGAGGTGTAGAGAGGATCATAAGAACGGGCAAGCAAGGATAAATAGGTTCGGCCGGCAAGAGCAGTCAGAATCGAAGTATCACTAGCAGCAGATTTAGACGAAATTCAACAGAAGAAAATAGGCTTGGCTTCGATTGACTGCCAGATAAGCTTCGCTCTTCGGCCTTTCTAACTCTAACAATAAACAGACCATACGCAAATGCAATGGTGAATACGTCTACAGAATAAGATAACACGATGTGTTGCTAATTATGCTTGTATTCCACAGACGTTGCTCGAACGCGTTAGTGTAGAGTCAACTGCGCGGATCAGATTCTTTTGGACACATTTCACATCATGAATCCAAACTCTTCCCATTATTTTTAAGCAACTCGCAATAACGACTGTGAGAGTAGAAAAGGAGAATGTTAGAATAAAGACGATAGTTGGAAATGTTACAGAATCAGAAAAGGGACGTATTCCGCCGCATTTGAAAGGATAAAACCGTTAACAGCCGTTTAAACTCCAGGACGCAATCATTCCCATGAGCAACAGTTCATGTCGCTCTTTAATCATGGTTGCTGGTCTTTAATAAAAATGAACATTTGAGCGATCAAAACTCATTAGGCATTTTTCATTTATTTTTGAATGTTCCCTAAAATTAATCCAACCGTCTTATATTTGGACTTTCCTTGTTATCCTTTATTTCTAATTTAACTCTAACGTACATTAATTTCCACTTGTCGGAAAATTTTCCTAAACAGTAATATATGTCTGAATGTTTTATGTTTAGACTCCGGTAGATGTTCCATTACTTAACGATCAATATTTTTAATTGTGTGCATCCTCAGTGAGTGTTTCACGTAGAAATCGTTCGGTTGTAATCTTCGGAATTTATGGCCCGCATTAAACCGATTTTTGCGGCGATACACTTGGAGCCGTAAACTTCTCACCCTCTATAAAATTATCAAGCGTATACTTGGAAACAAAGTCGTATCTAATTGCAATCGTCAAAATGCCTGCCTGCATCCCCCACCACACCAAACCAGGCATTAAATCTTTCCGTTAATTAGCTATAAATTAAGTTTATTGCGGCAGTGGCATTACTTCCTAGACAGCTCAATAAGCGCCTCTCTATTAACTCCCTGTACAACTTTCTAACTCACTCGGCAGAAGATAAGTGGCTCTAGTGGCAAATATAATTTTTACGCCTCGATACGAGCCCTTTCAAACATAAATCCCACAAAAGGTCACGGAAGTACTACAAGCTCGGCATTTTCCTACAGCCAGAGAAAAATATTACTTTATGATGAAATATACCCGAAATGTAAATCATGTTTTGTCCTCGTAAAGAAATATATATTATAAGATCTCTCCAACTAAAGGATAATATATCGACCCCTCCAGGCAAATGTCTACCTTTGCTTCGCAAACAGAGTAATGTGCTTAGACCGAAAAAAGGTTATTCAAATGGGTAGGAAGAAGTTGTCCCCTGTCACTTATTATTATGTCAAATTTTTCCTAACTCAGCACTTTATATCTGACCTTGTACGAAAATTGTCTTGATTGCACACCACGTGCTCACTGTTAAGTGCCAGGAAGTAAATAAGACATAGAAGTAAATTAGATTCATGATGTTATGGAAAACAAAAACATATTTAAATTAATCGGATTAGGAATGAAATGAAACAATAGACAAGTTCACAAAATTTTTAGAACTTACGTTACAGTAATCATCTTTTCGGCTGCAGAAGATCTTTTCAACGTTCCTTTGCTACTGAAAAATTCATAAGTATGCATATTACTTGTTTGGCATTACGCTTCTAGCGAAGTCCTTTATAAGAGGATATGAGAGGGGAATGAGAATCCGGCTGGAAATTCTCGTGCTCGAAGATCTGTCAGTGCAACTTTATAATAGTGTCCCACTTGAAGAAGTCACCATGGTTGGTGACGACCTAACTCTCGCCGCATATTTGCCGGGAGCTTCCATTTACCGAGAAAGTTTAGTTAAGTTACTTAATATTTTCATCCTAATTTTATTATATTTTTCGTCCCCCCTACAGCACAGCCTCGCATTTAGCAATTCGCATTTGACTCATTGTTGTTTCTGTTGTGTGTTTTCAGGCAAACATTATGGCAAGGCAGTAGAGTGGATGGACGCCACCGGGAAGGAGCTTTCCCTGTGGCAGAATATGCTAAATAGGCCAAACTTTTGGGTTGAAGGATGTCTCGTGTTACGGTCATCGCTGGATGTCGGCAGCAAATCTCCACAATAATTTCAATGATGGTTTTTCACTGCCGATAGACAAATGGATTTCGAGCGTGAAGACATTGTGGAAATTAGCAACGTCGAGAGGACACAATGGACGATGACAAAAGCAACAACGACAACAACAGCATCAGCAGCAAGGAGATAGGCTACGTCTGTCTTTCCAGCTCGGAACTCAATTAGAAAAGAAAAACCAGCGCATTTAAATTTTTCTATTAGAGAACCATCTGAGTTTTTGGCTTGGAACACATTTGTTATATTTTCGTCAAGCGAAAAAAAAATTTTTTTGCGCCGCGGATTTCGTTGGTAGTTTGTAAGGAAGTAATTTCAAGTGTTTTGATGTGAATCAGGCGATCATTTATTCCGGAAAATAATTGCGAGCCTGTGCCGGAAAATAGAAAGTTCCGCGAATGTCGAATATTCAAAGTAATTATTTTCTTTTGTTGGACAACAATTCGAGTTTTCGTTTGCTGCATATCTGAAGCACTGAAATATGTCAAAGTGCCCTCGGGTTAAATCTACTGTAAACGTTGGCCTTTGGTTATGCTCATTAAATTATTTCAACCTTTATGCTATATTTGTTATGCATTTAATTTCTATTTACGGATAACATAGGAACGTTTGATACGTTCTAGCAACAATTTAACAGTTGATTCTATTAGAAACAAAAAAAAACACATTCTAAACAATCTGTTGAGTCACAGATGTCATAGTTACATTTGCATCGGGTACACACTTGGCAAGTATCCGTGCAAAATTTATTGAAAGAAGAAACGGAAAATGATTAAGGAAACGCACAGTGACGTTGTTAGGAATGTTCCCTTGTACTGTATACTCATACCCAGCAAACCTTTAGGCGAAACTAATTAACTAATTATATTAACTCCCTTATACATAAACACTAGACAAAAAATTGACGGAAAACGTAGCAAAAATTATACAAATCTACTCTATTCTAACTTTCTATTACCTTTGCGGGATAGAGACTAAAAAACAAAAAAAATATTTATTGGTAGTAGCCAAAAAGTGAAACTTAGAAAAATTGAGAAAAATCTATGAAAACTTTATGTATGAATATCGAAAAAGAAGAAGAAGAAAACTAACTCTGAATATTCCAACTTCTAACACTGTGATCAATGATATAATAAAAAAACTAGGACCCTAAGCGTATTTAGCCGGAAGAAAACAAAGAAGAAAAAAATAACGAAGATGAATTATCACTTAAAATTTCCGTATATGCTCGTATTCATGTGTCTCTATACAATTGAGCGATTGTTTGTTTTTCCCTTCATAAACTATCCGAAGAGTGTGTGCATGTAGTTGTGTTCGTTGAGAGTAAAGCCGTAGTCGTTGTTACAATTTCTTAGACACACATTTCGCCTTATCGCCTCGACTTTCTTAATTCAATTTAACGCAATATTAGTTAATATAATTACATAGACTTCTAACTGTTACTAACTACCTAGTTCTATCTTTTGTGTAAACTTTATATATACATATATACGATAATGTATTGAATTAAACGAAAAATGATAATGAGAATGATATGCACTAAATATAAATAAGCACACTTTCGACCATCATCACTAAGATTTAAGATTAGCAGTAGTTAATCAGATATAAAATATGATTAGATATTATCTCTTCATCATGCAAATGACATTAATTTCAGTAAAATATATAATTTAGTAATTGTATAGGACCCTACAATAACCTACAATAATGTTAAATATATATTATAGTTATTTTTATTATCATTATTATTTTAAAGCGTTATTGCTATTCTTTCAATGATATCTTTGCTTTTTTTTGTAAAATAAATTTGAAAATTTAATTTAATTTTAGTATTTTGTTTCAATTAATCACTGCTATTATCACCACTTGTTATTCCGCCATCCAACAAACCAAGAAGCCACATATTTCTTATTTATTCATCGATTGAAATTGTTTATTCGTCTCGTTAGCCTCCCCTTTCTGTGGACGACAGTCTACATCACAACACATGAAATTTTCATTAAGACTTGGATGAAGAATCATTTGAATTTTAGATTTAACGCATGTGCACTAAAAGGATATTCAATCCGAAAGATTTTCCGACTCCCTTTGATAGATGGAAAACGAATTATGCGGAATTATGTGTGGATATGAATGGAGTTAAAACTTCAAAAGGGGCCGAAGCAATGACAATCATATGCCGGCGAACAGACAAAATGGGGGAACCTAATCACAAATAGCTGTTAATTTTAAACAAGAATGTTTTCCTTTGAAAATTTTCTTTGAATTATATGAATGTGTTAGTCGAATACAAGTCGATAGCCACAAAGAGTGTGGCCAGTATTACGCTTTGTTACACGCGGATTAAAACTGCTGTTTACAAACAATTTTTGCAACCAAGGTCTGATTTCCGTGTTTCTATTAATAAGAATTTTTGCTAGAGATTAGGTGAACGGCCTTGGATTTTATCACCTTTCATTTAACACTTTCATAAATTCAAACTTGACTTTCCTAATACCCTTTTATAGACTACTAGTAGTCTTTGAACTGGTGCAGCAGGATTGTTGTTTAGAACAAGTGCAATTGAGCACTTTTACTTCATTCTTTTCGGCAAATGCTTCTTTGTGCATTTTATTAACGTTGCATGGTATTATAAGGAGTTTTGTCAGCTATCGATCTGAGCTTTAGATACGCTAAACTTACTCTTTTTTACATTAAAAAAGGGAGGAAGTCTTTTGAAGACTATAGTCTTCTATCGAATTCTTAAAAATGAAATTGCGTGGTACTATTAATGTATTCGAAAATGTTGTCGCATTGTTTTCAAACTGTGTCATGTATTAATTTATGTGCCAATCCGATATCGCTGTAAAAAACCGTATTTTAAATATACGCTCGATTAGACAAAATCCATCTTAAGGCGCTGTTTTGCATTGCGTGAAGTTTTGTTTGTCTATACAAGAAGGCAATAGTTCAGTAGAGTTATGTCGGACAAACAATCACTTCATACTTCAGAAGTTTCTTCTTCATGTTTAATTTAGGAGTAAAGGATGATGTACAACGATTTGATGATACCAATACAGTGGTTTCGTTTATGGCAGTCGTCGGTCAAATGTTATTTTTAGATAATTTCCATCTCCTATTCTTAGTTGGTTGAGTCTATTTACACAGACGTTAGTTGTTGTCATTTTCGTCTTGCGATAAATATGGCCTATGTACTGCCATTATTAAGTTTAAACTTCCATTTAAGGGAATTCTCCAATGAAATATCGATTGAGTGTTTCTATCATGTATTAGCTTCTGTTTCTCGTAATGTGCAATAGATGCACGTATTGTTGGCATATAAAGCTAGTTGTACATTGTGCGGCAAATGAGACAAGTCCACCATATGTATGCTGAAAAAGGATGATGAAATCTGTGATGCTTGAGCAATTTCAGCCAGTATTGGTGGCAGGTTAGAAAGGGAGACAATTCCAACGTGAAAAGTTCTGCTAATTTTTGTCAGTATGATGAACTGAACTGGGAAATTAAGTGTGAATTTTGCAAATAAGTCCTGCATGCCAGACTGTGTGAAAGGCGTTCACTATGTAAAATCTCTATGGGCCAATCGACATCCTGCTGAACCATCCTTGTAATTTGGGGTTTTGTGGAATGTGCTGAGTCCATCGCACAACACAGTGATCCTACGCGTGGCACTTATTTGAGGTTTGGTCGTTAGCGATTTTATTTATAAGTTAGTTAGTGATTTCATTTATTTTATTTGATTTTTATTTAAAGAGGCGATATTATGGATGGATGATTTTTGCGAGGTATGAGCAGCTATCGTCGCAAATGTATTCCGGAGACAACCCTCCATACTAGCTGGATGGTCACCACTTTTACTCGCGCCATGTGGACGCACCAATATTTGCTCCCAGGCATAATGAACTTGTTCGGGTTTTCATTTTTTAGGGCATAGTGCACACACACTGAAGCTCAATGAACATCACTTTTAGGGAAGGAAAGTCAACAATTTACGTACTTTTGGTGATACGCCTCGAGTTTTTAGACTGTTACAAATGGTAAAGGTGAACGCATGAGTGTGGCAATTATTGTAGGAGTGGACGTACATTTGGCAATTTTGACACATGATGGGGCCTAATTTGGGTTTGAGTGTCTCAAGTTGGCAGACGAGCTGATATAAATCCAGCAACTTAACCGCATATGGCGGAGGAAAGCGGATTCGTTTTCCGGAAAGAGACATTCGACAATTTTCGATTCATTTTGGGCTAAAAGTCCTGAAGCTCAAGGTTCCCTTGATTTCTTCACATGAAAGTCCGTGTAAGCCAGGGTTTACAACATTGTGATTGTTTTTCTTACAAAGGTAGATTGGGTTATACTATGGTATCAATTCCGTAAGTACTCTTGTCGTTTTTCGATGGTCTTGTGTTGGTCTTCGCAAAATCTGTATACCAAAGTGCACTCACCTTGCCAAAGCAAACGTTATCCTTTTTTGAATGAATATCATTGCCAACATGGTTACACTTTAACCCTCCGTCCATGTCGTGTTTTTTGTCTGATATTTGCACTGCTTGGCGTTTCGCGTATAACTGACTGCCATACCTGGGCCCGCGCGGTCACAGACCCTCAAACCTAAACTTTTTTTCAGTAACACTCAAATGGCGCCACCGTCGCCGGTGTCCGAGAAATTTCAGGTAGAAATTTTCGCCCGGGACCCACGACATGGACGGAGGGTTAATTGTGCTCTCTGCATGGTTTATATAACCCTGGGTTGAGTGTGTTCCAAGTGTTTTGTTGTGCTCTATAAAAAGGGCCCCCTTGCATTGTTCTCTCAGAAAGGTTAATATAGGAAGGGTTGCTCCTTTGTCGGTTCTAGTTGTTTTGTTGCTGATTTTTAGCATTTGCCAATAAAAAATACAATTATAACGAACTACTTTCGGTTTGTTAAAAGCAAAGCTCAATCGCATGCCCTGCTTATACTTGTGGACCTGATAAAGAATATTATCCTAAAAAAAATTTCATTCATTCGCAGACTGAATTGATCTGCATGAGATATCGAATTAAAATTTGTATCGACCATGTATCTAAAGTGGTTTGGCCATATCAATTCAACTTCGCCTCGAATAAAATATCGATGCAGAGCAAATGAAAGAAAGTTTTAAAAACGATCTCAAGTCCTCAATTTGTCGCCGTGCTCAAGAGTATTTTTATTTTTTCTGCCCTATAATTACGACCGCCATAGAGTGGAAACATGAGTTCCGTATCCTTCCGTATCCCCCTTCCACAAACAAAAGGATTTTGTGTCGAGAAGTTTCCCCTTTCGTTGTTTCTTCTTAAACAAGAATAGTCTCTGGTCGGCAATCAATGCCGAATAAATGGCATTCGCTGAAACATTCATTGTTACAACATTAGTTTACAACAGTGCAGGGGGGGGGGGGTAGAACTAAAAAGGGCAAATCGCATTTTTTCTCATTCTGCAGAATGTGTACCTTTTTGTACGTTGTTAGAGATTTTTAAATTGGTTAGTGTTTGCAAGTATTTCCCTCATCCTTCGATGACTTACATTTAATAGAAGTCCGTTTGGCATTCGACTTATATTGAAAAGAAGTCCAAATATTAATGGTGCTATTTGGTAGTGCCTATTTGGTAGTGCCAATCGACGCGTCCCGGCCTGTGAGTTGGCACCTGACAAGAAGCGGCAGGGACGCGTGTTCGAAACCAGCTTGAGCTCTTTCCACCTTTTTTTCCAAAATAAAATTCGCTTTCGAGGTATTCGATAATTTTTGATCAGAACTTCCGCACCCATCAGTCTTCGCTGAGTTAGCATAGCAAGAGTATAAATCTCTTACAATGTTGTAAGTGAAAATAGATAAATTGATCTACCAAAAACTTCTGAAATTAATATAATTGTAATTTAAAAATAATAGACCGATTTTCGAGTGAAATGAAATTTTTTTATCTATTTAATAAAACTGAGCCATTTCCCTTAAATCTACTATTTATTTGTTTATTACAGAAACTCGTATTTTGCCTACTAATTGTCGGTATCTTCAGTATGGGATCGATTGAGCAAAGAAATTACGTATCGTCCTTTTTTTCTAGCAGGTTTGTGCATCCTGTTGATATGAAATCGGTTCTCCTGCCTTAAAGGAGTGCTTTGGAATTTAAGGGAAACTGCTCAGTTTCATTATTCAAAAAAATATAATTGTATATTATCAATTCATTTTGTGGCATAATTTCTTGTGTTATAGAGTATGAACACACAACCTGGGAGAATGTTGATTGGTTTCAAATGAATTTCAAACCTTCAAAATTCATCTTTTCCAAGACCCAATCAGGGAATTCGAGATGCTCGTAGTGTTTCATCTGTTCCAGCCGTTGATTTAATTAAGTATCGTTCGTATTCATAACCAAATATTTTTGCGTGAGGTTGGCAGGCAGACTTCTTTGGCAATCGAGTTGCTCAGACCATTTATAGCACTTTTTTTCATTCATCCTACATCGATATTTTCGGTCGAACGTCCGAGGCGAAGTAGTTTTGATTTCGTCAAATCATTTCAGGATTAAAGTCCTTCGGCCAAAAAAAAACTATATTGAATGGCTATATTATGCTACTGTATGACTCTATTTACGGAAAGCATCCTGTACTACTTCCAAAACCCTAAGTAAGACATGCGATTAAGCTTTGGCTTTAATGAATCCAAACTGTTTTGTTTTTATTATTTCCTTTTTATTGCCAAATATCAGGATTCTGTCACTAATGACGTGCTTAAAAACATCGCTATCGCCAAGAAGTGCGAAAACGAGCCTGTACCGTGTCGATCCTCATGTGACATTGTTTGTCATAGAGACAAGAGTCATAGAGCTTGTTTCTAGTCATCCAGGAAATAATTTGGACATTTATCGCTGATAATCGCGAAATATGTAGCACAGAAAGCAGGAAGTTTTTTTCAAAATCTTAATATTCAGTCTTGGTGCTCCCGGGAATATCCTTGGTCATTTTAAACAAAAAGAAATTACAGAAATTCTCGTTGAACTACAGAGCACTGCCATCTGCATTGAATTTTCTATAGAAGTTAAAAAATTTTACATTAGTATATAAAGTGAAATTTGTGATACACGTTTTGGACATGCAGCACTGATTAATTTGTATTCCTCTGTTTGGGACATGAGGAACTGATTATTTTTTTGTACTCATTCTCAGCTATTATGAACAGCCGCAATGTGTTAAGCAAATATTCTAGCACTGTCTTCTGTTCCCGCTGTATTAAAGACAACATCTATAACGTTCTGCTTCGTTCGTTCTGGTAGCGATTGAATTGATTTGAAAAGGATAAGCCTCCTTCTTATTTATTTGGTTTCCTCTTTGAATCTTGCCCAATAGAGAAGCCAAATTAATATGATTGATATCATGAACCCTTTAAGGTTTACCTATGTGCACCTTCTTGAACGAGGGTTGTGAGTTAAAGAAGAGGTAAAGCGTCATGATCAACAGTGGTCAGATGTTCTTATGAGTTTATGCCAAAGGAACAAGTAAGTCTTTTCCCGCAGAAAATAAAAGCAGTCATTATTCATGAAGAACGGAAGCACAGACCAGGGACTTTGGGTATTTCCAGTTTCATTGACTACGTTTTAGTAACTTTTAAGGAACTGCCTAAATATTTTTTTTAATTTCCTTCCAAATAATTGCAATACTGATTAAGCTATGACCTCTCATCATCCTAATCCACTGAATACAAAAAGTAATGCATGGATTTTACATCGGGCGTGAATCTGTGAAGGATTCGATATCACAATAACAGATACTGTCACTATTGCAATCCCACAATTTAGTTTTCATGCATTTAATTTTAACACCAGATATGCATGTTTAAGATTCCAGTTAAGATAAACATCACATTCAATATCTTAATTTAGAATAAATAAATTAGCATAATCCAACAACAAAAATTTAACAAATAGCGGTTAAAGTTGAATTGCTAGCACTAAAAACCAAACAACAAAAGCAAAAAAAATATATCTACACAATTAAAACTGCACGTTATCCTTTCCCTCCCTTATTTCTATCCGATCTTTAAATCAAATAAATTACTTAGCATTAGAATTGAGAAGAAAATAAACTTTTTCGCTCGTGATATTACTCTAGTGCAAAGCTGATAATGAAGAAATTTTACATTCAGTAAATTGAAGCGTTGAAAACAACCAAAAATCAATAAAAAGTCGCTAAGAATTTATGATGAAAAAAAAAATTGGATTTAAGAAATCGAAAAAGAAATACTCTTAAAAGTTTAAAATAAAAATGATAATATAATTCTTTCATATGCAAACATTACAGATAGCTGATAATGTCCTTCAAAAATTTTCACATTTATACATCTTTCATGAACGAAAATAAATGAAAAACTATGACGTGATACTTTTTTATAAAGCATTGCTACACATTGTACTTGCAGAAAAATATAAAATAAATCATTGAGTAACTTACTCGTCTCTAAGAGTTCTAACTCAATTTATATTGTACTCAAAAAAAAAAAAAAAAATACATAGAAGTTAAAAAAAATTAAATTAATGAACGAAAATTAAATTAAAGTTGGTGAGTTAATCAAGATGTTCTTGTTTTCTTGTTTTTTACTCGCAGTCGAAATCATTGGTTCCTTTATTATAAGATAAGGCCGCGGTTAACTGGGTGAACGTTAGTCAATTGTATACCAGGAACAATACAAGTGATTTCTTTGATTAAAACCCCATGTACATAAGTCTGCTATTTAGAGGGGTGTTATAGTGGCTGTAAGGTGGAGGATCAATGATTGCTGCTTTGTGGTAAATAATTCTTCCGAATACATGACTCCCATCAACAAAAATCAAGCAAATAATTTTAGTGAATAAGAAGAAACATTTAAGAGTAACCCTGAACAGCCAGCTAACCTCGACTAAACATTTAGGGGAAGTCAAATAAAAGCGATGGACTGGAGGACAAGGCATGGCGACTAAAACCCTAACACGCCAACTGGACAAGCATCGCAACGGAGAGACCAATCACCACCTACAGACCAATAGTGCAATAGTGCTAGCACTAAACAAACGAAGCTCCTTATTCGGCTCCAGCTGCGATGGAAATAATACTCAACGCGATGCCTCTAGGCACGCACATTGTAAGAAAGACATCTCAAACGTCTCCAAAATAAGATAGGAAATTGAACCAGGAATTTACTTCTGCTGCTGTCCTGCTCAACCGAAGCAACAAGCCAGAGTGCTGTACTATGTTTTCGTGTCAGGAATTTGTACAATGAAAGTAGTGATAAAAATGACTATGAGTAACGTTACTGGCAAACTACAATCCTTTCGTGTATCAAGTCAACACTGGAGGCGCTTGTCCGTAAACGCTGAGCTTCACGTGAGTGCAGGCAGGGGCTCATAAGTACAGCCAACTGCAGAAAAATAAAACTATTGTGGGTCAGTGGACACAGCTATGTATAGGAAAACGCAGGAGCGGACGAAACAGAATGAGCTTATTTCATCCGCATCAAATCACAGAAAGAGTGGACTCAATTAACGTTCCACTAGTGACTGAGAATAAGGAAGATGGGTGGAAAACTCTGGAAGAAGATAGAATCGGATTGCATAACAGGAATCGCCACAGCTTAAGCCGACCCCTTTAGCTTCACTCTGACAAAACGAGGACCAGAAAAACTTTAGTGCACATCTAAATGGACGAGAAAGTGTGGAACACTTTCTTTTACACTATCCGGGTCCAATTCGGAATTAAGCAGCACAGCTGGAGCACCTGACGCCCTCGGAACTGGAGGCTCTCCTTGACAATCGGTAGGGCAACAAAAACGTCCATCTGGAACGTTTCCACAACATACGGGAGAGCAGATGTATAACTAAATCTGCAAACATAGAACCGTATGCGAATTTTCGATTAATTAAGCGTTTTGCACTCGAAAATATTGCCAATAGGCCAAACAGAAAATGAAGGATACTATCAGCGTGTTATGCAGCTTTTGACAGGGCAAATTCGCAAAAAAATTCAAGATTTGTGAAAAAATAACCTCCTGGATATTGCACTATAACAGAATATCATTCTACAAGTCTATCATTCTGTCGGAATTCCCGGTCGAAATTCAACAAATACTGTCTAACATTCATAGTATTTGCCCAACATAGCTCTGGCATTTCTTCGATATTGAAATTGCCTCTTCTAGGCACCTTTTTTCAGTAACAATTATCGACAATAGCTAAAGAGTGTGTGTGCACTCAACAAAATTTCAGATATTTCGGATGCACGATTGCTAGTTGACAATGGTTGACGTGTGTCGATGGAAGTGATTTTGTTAAAATGGAAAAGACTGAGTAGCGAGCCATCATTAACTTTTTGGGTTTGAAAAGCAATACGGTTGTGCTAATCAAATGTGAGTTGGGTATCGTTTAGATTGACTCTGCACCTCATCATCATTTTCCACCTTGTAATTTTAAGCTGCTGAATTCGCACGGTCCAGTACCAACTTGGGTGCCGATATATGGGTCGGACAATCAAAATCAGAGAGGAAAACGTTGCTGAAATTCAATAAGTGGAGTCGAGCGACTCTTGAGTTCAAGTGAGGGAAATAAATAAATAATAAAATATATAATAATAAAATAAATAATAAATAAATAAAAATCAATCTGCTCGTTATTTAGTGTATGAAGATTTAAGCACAAGAAAGTTATCAGCTCTTTGAGTTATTAGTGTGTTTGCGTTAAAGCAAAAAAGTGCTCTCACAAAAATGAAACAGCTTCAGAAACAATTTTTAACAGAAAGCGACGCTGAGTACTATTAGCGTGTAGGGATACAAGAATACCCAGTCGAAATATTTTGCATATTTATTAATTCGGACGCTTCTTGCCGACCTGATATTTCGAAATGGGACTACTTTGAAACAGGTACAATATATTTGACCTAATTCCCGATGATTTAATATAGGTTCTTGGCATTATATAACAAGGACAGTATCAGCAATTCTCAAAAAAATATGATTGTATATTTTCACAATGATCGCAAATGAAAAATAAGTAATTAATTTCAATTCTTGAACATGGAAAGATTTCTCAGTTGGTAAACAGTAACAACATAAACCACGAAAATTTGCACTATAAAGATGAATGTCATTGGTTTTATTTAAAACAGTCGTAGAAGATTTAAAACCAGCAGTCAATGCTCGGCAGCTCAGACGATCGATTGGTTCAATTGCTGGATTGAGTCATCACAGACAAACACAATATTTAAACGATATTAAACAATTATTATTATTTTATTCATAATAATAGAATTTGGCTATACAACTTTATTTTATCCTAATTGTTTCTTGTCTTTATTTTTTCGTGAAGCAGCATAAAGCTAGAAAATATGGTACAAAAATTTATCACTCTCAATTATTCTTTTCTGCTATGGAACATTATCATTTACTTGATTTGCATGTTATTATAATTAGTAATTGAATTAATTTATATATTATATCTTAAATTGCATTCAGTTTATTGATTGATCTTAGTTTGGTGATATTGTGAAAATGCTTATTCCGTTTCTGGTTTATTTTATTCTTCTAGTATATTGTATTCCTGTAACGGACACATTTTAATTTAATTTATCATAATGTCCTTGTGGTTAATTTTTCATATATATTATTTTCATTTTATCAAAACAGACGACAATATCATTCTATATAAAAATGATACATCATTGAAATGCACTATTTTCGTATTTCTATGGAAATCCTTTTAAAAAAGTATTTATTTGTTGAATATAAAAATAAATGATTTAAATTGTTCAACAGATTTATAAGTTTAAGAACTTTGGCGCTACACTGATTTGAAAAAGTCAAAAAGTCGAAGAACCGAATATGAGTTTGCTGAGTGCCGCGATATGCTTGCTGAGGTCAAGATATTGCTTTTATTACTCAAGAGGAACATGCATAGGTACGTAAAAGTTAAAATAAAAACTAGTATAATGCGACAATCCAGTTTTTTAAGCTTTTCAATTCACAATTATTTATAAGGCGTTACTACAATTGTAAATAATTTTGACACTTGCCGTTTGGTCCTTTTTATGCAGATATTCACCGCCTAACTTTCGGTTGCTAATAGGTGCAACAATAAGTTTGGATAACGGAAATCTGAAATAGCAATGAAAGTCTTTTAAAATGGAATAGCCAAAGACCATCTCTAAACCAGGGAACATTTAAACATGGAAGCGATACGATAATGGATTAAAGGTGTATACCTTTATTTGGGATGAGTATCTGGAGCCTCAGCAGCAGCAAATATTTTATCTATATAATATTCAGCATCAAATCCTGCATGTACAATCAACTCAATCCGTTTCAATAAAAAATTCATAGCGCACATTTGAAAATTTTAATATACAATACTGTGACTATTTCTCCTTTTATTTACAATTTTATGGATATTTTCCCCAAGCATAACATCGGCGTTTCACGTTCAACCATCTTTCATAGCATTTATAAAACATTATTCTTTTCTCGCTTTTTTTTTTTAAATAATTTTTCTCTTCCCCTTTTTATTAAAAATTAATCATAATAGCATAGTAATAATTAAGGAATGACCTTTTTGTTTCTTTAGTTGAGTTGGTATTTGTAAAAATTATAGAATTTTGTTTCTGCCTTTTTATCTGCAAATTTAATACTAACAATATGTAAAAAATAGATTTATATAATTATAATAAAAATAAAAAATCCTACACAATTTCAAACTTGTGTTACGCACTGCGCATACTTATCAAGTTCCGTTTTTAGGCCTTTCACTTTATCCGTTTCCTCTTTGAGGGAACGCACAAGTTCATCGATTATCTTATTCTGTGCGTGCACTACTGATTCAAGTTTTTGAAGACGTTCTTCGAGTTCCGTGACTCGTGAGCAAACATTGTCGTTGGTGACTGGGACAATACTATTTGGTTTTGCAGTTTCTACGGCTGTTGAGGTGCTAGAAAGAATTGTTGCTGTTGTTGTTGTCATTGTTTTGCCACTCACTGTCGTTACTGTTTTGCCTGAGTTTGGCGATACGCTTCGATTCAGAATCAAAAGACTAGTTGGTCGTGACTTATTGTCGTCGGTTAAGGATGCTGTGGCTGGCGTTGCTATCGAAGTAGTTTCGTTGGCGATGGAAGGTGATTTGGTGGTTGTTATCAAAGGCGTAATATTCTTTGATGTATCATTGAACTCACGCTTAACAGAGGTTTCAACAGCGCTCGATTTTGTTTCGTACGATGAAGATAGCAGTTTCGACGAAGTCTCCGTAGTTTTACGCTGATTTGCCGACGTGGATGATGACGAGTAGTTGTTTGTTAACGACCGATTCATGTCCGACTTCTCTGAACTAACCTTATTTATAACTTCGGTGTGAGTGTCAAGTTTAGTTCTTTCTCCTGCACGCGGCTCAACACTGGGCGATGTCTTTTTAGCTTGACTTGCTTTCAACTCTTCCATCCATGGCGCTCTATTCTTCTCCCATTCACGTGGCTTCGGTTTGACAAGTTCGTCACCTTCCAGAGAATCGTTTCTAGATTCTGAATGCATGGCATCCAAGTAAGTACCGCCTCCATTTAAGTAAGTGGAATCATTATTATTGCTCTCTCCAATCACATTGACTGCTGCCGAAGGTGGTCGCCTTCGTGGCGCTTTAGCACGATTGGCACGCATGTCCGTCAGCAAAGAGTCGCGCTCTACGTTATCAAAATCAGCATCACTTTTCTTCAATTTCTCGCCCGTGATACCTTTCTCATTATTATCAACAACATGTGAAGTAGATAATCGACTACTTCCAATTCCATCCATACTATCAGCTGATGTGATTTTATGCTCAACACTTTTTACTCTTTGCTTCAGGCCCGACAAAAGACTTCCCGCAACACTTGTTACTGAAGTTGACTTCTTAACCGGTACTACCGGTTTCTTGCTTAGCACGGGTGGCGGAGTCTTTTTTTCATCAGAATTCTCTAAACTTTTTCGTATCTCGGTCGTTTTCGTTTCCAAACTGCGACGCAATTTGCCATCGCTACTGCCAATGCCACTGGTCAAATCGAGATTTTTGTTCTCCAAGGATTTGCGTTGAGCAGCAACGTTTCCGGAAACAATGCCCGTTTCAGTTAGAATATCGTTGAGTGAATCTCGCGATCCGAAACTATCTTTTCTCGTAGAGCCCTGCGATGAAGAACCACTTCCTGATTTTTTCACAAAAACTTTGTTTGTGGAAGTGGCGGCAGTTGGTGGCTTGTCGGTTAAATACGATTCCTTCGATGGTGAAACTAAAATTTAAAAAAAGACAATTTAATATATGACACGACTATTATCCCTATATAACTTGCGATCAGAATTCACTAAATATTATGGGACAATTAGTCATACTTTAACAAAGGACTAAAATATCAAAGCTCTTTAGTCAAATTACATTTTTTTTATATTAATGAGAATTTTTGCCTGTTTCACCTATGATTTAATCCAATTATGATTCCATAGGTATATTTTTGTGTAGAAAATTTTGTGAACAAGCCATTAGTTGAACTAGATGTTGTCTAGCTTTATGAGGGCTATTTTGAAGGGGAAATACCGTAAAATAAAAAAAAACGTAGTCGCTTTATTTTCTATTGGGTCGACTTTCCGCAGTCGTTCAACGTACGTATAAGTTCCCGAAATTTGCCGGATCAAAAGAAGCGAGTAACTACAGTAAAGAGGTGGTACACAAAGTTTCAGAAGGAAACAGTATGACACCAACAGTAAAAACTGATAGTAATGATGTGCCATTGCAGCGTACTACAATGACTTTGTTCAGAATGTCCTGCGACCATAAATGCGTTAATGGCCTCAAGTAATGTTCAATTTTACACTACATTGCACGTTCACGCATCGTTTCAGCCATTGATCTAGAAAGGAAAATTATGCCAGGACACGTTGCAACACTCGAGTTACAGTGACGATGTGAGCACATCGAATATAGGTAATTTTCCCCAATTGAAGAAATTTCTTCAAGGGCCGAGTTCTTTGACGCTGAAAGAGCTCCGAAGAGAAGAAAAGAATGACCCAAAACATTCGAATCGCAAACCTCCTAAAGTTTCCTCTACCCTCTGATTTGATTATTGTTTTTTTATAGATCTTCGGGCACTAATTACAAGAAAATTATGTTGTCAAAAAGGGACTGAATATATTAAAAAGATAAAAACGTAATAGGGGCGATGTATTCAGGGAAATGTAATTGAAATCGATGGGAATGTAAGTTTAAAGCAGTAGCTTTGTCGACACATGTAAATCTGGTATTGATTTGAACTGAACATGTGGAAATCTAAATCTAATCTAAATTATCAACTGAATAACCATAGCGGTAGACAAAAGATACAGCTAAGCATGTTGGATCAAGACTATCTGCCATAAATATATTCAATCCTGCTTCGCATTTTCTTTTCATTAACAATAAAGAAAAGCCAAATTTCAACGAAGACCTTTAAACTTTAACCCATCGTGGATTCCGTCTAGAACTATCGTCTCGACATCACGGGACGGAAGCAGTGGACTCCCCATTCTTATTTAGTTGTGCTCAGCTTTTATTTCTTCTAGTTTGATTCTGAAAACCGTTCATTCCATGATTGCGACTTTCAACGTTTGATAAATTCGCTTCCATGCGACCTCTATCAGTAGCATCACTTTATCGAACATAAATTAAATTTTTAAATCTAATTCCTGTTCCCTACGTCCTGTTTCGTTTTACAATAAGTGAACAGAAGAACATTATTCCAGTTTTTTGTTTCGATATTCAAATCCTAAATCGCGTAAACTGCAACTCCGTTTGAGTGGTTGCGGTTATAGCAATTGTTATATCGTCAGCAAAATCGCCTCTCTTAACCTTATTTTAATTACCTCAGAATTATTACCTCACCACTTAGCGCCGAAAATTAGATATACATGCTTGAACATAAATTTATAATCGGTGGCACTGCCATTGATTGTAAAGCTTGATTTCCTCTGGGAATTGAATTTGCAAGTTTTGAAGTCCATCCTAATTCGGATTAATTCCATTCTTGCCGCAATTTTAGCCTAAAGTTATTGGTTGATTTTTGTGTTAAATTTATCAACTTTCTTATATATATCCACAAAAAAGATTAGATTTAAGGCGATTTAAGGTGGAATGTGAGGTTGTGCGGGCATCGTTGACTTTCTGCAAAATGAAATCAATTTTCATGCCCAAAGTATTTGCGCTTTTCGCAGATTTTCACGCCCTGAGATATTCACGCCGGTTCATCGTACATTCAACGCAGTGCAACTTTCCAACTCTTGGAGTCGCACGTAACACGAAATTAATGGCTTTGCGACTAGGCGTTCGTCCTAGGAAACTTTTTCATTGTAGAACATTCCGAAAAGTTTTATAACTCAACGCAAAGTTGAATTCTTTTCTTATCTGATCTATACTTTCTAATTAGAAGATTAATATCTTAATATCACACTATTAAGATATTATAAACTATACATCGGGCTTAAGGGGTTAAGTTTTTAAGGCGTCCTGAATGCCCTTTGTAACACTGCCAATATTGCCGTGTTTAGGAACTGAAATTGCAGAACGCAAATTCATTATCAATCAGAAATAGAATGTTAACGAACATAAATTCACGTGAGCAGCAACCAGGAAGCTTGAAATGTCATGAATTTACGTCAGTGGTCGCGAATGAATATCATGGGATAAAGTGAATGGTAAAATTCAAAATTTGTCAACCGTTGACGACTGAGTGGTCAACTTTTGAAAACATGTAAAACACACGCTATATGTTGAGCGCTCTAATTTATTTATGAATGAAAAATTATTATAGTATATGAAGTGCAGAAAATTTGTTAAAAATAAATGAATAAATCAAGCATACACATTTCTTATAACTAACGCATATTATTATCAATCAAGCGAACAGTTGTTAAACTGAACGCAATCAAATTAAACTATTTTTGGATATGCGTGGCTGAACGAAGTTATTTATTCAGTTATATCGTGTCAATAGACTATAAAATTGCACGTAAACAAATAAAAGAAAACGTGATATATTTTTCGCGATGGCATTATTCAGTCTTGTATCAAATTTTCCAGCACTAATTCATTCACAACCAGATAATCTATTCAACATGCTAAGCATTACTATTTAGAATAACAAATATCTAAACAGAATTCGTTTAGAACATAGTTACATCATTTAGTTCTCACCGACGGAATAGATTTCAGAGTGAAAATCATTTCCCGCGCTTTGCACAACTCAAGAAAAACCTTTAAGCAAAGTATTTTACAGAGAACTTTTCATATTAACAAGCAAACGCATAAATTGGTGAGAAGCAGTTGTTGTTATTTTTGTTGTTGACCTGACTGCTATCAGCTATGAATTTTTATGAGAAATTATATGCTTGGCATAATATGTATGCGCCTTTATTTGTGAAATGTCTGTACAAATTTTATAGAAAAGCAAAAGAATATATGAATATTTGATCGTGGATAATATCTAAGGGGACAAGCTCTTCAAAACATATTAAAAAAAACTCTAGTCGATGTGAATACATTTTGAAAATTCAATAAATTTATAACCATAATCAATGCAAGCAGAGTACTTTTCACTACATTATAAAATACTTTGTAAAATCTATACCAGAAATCCTTTATTAAACGGATGTATAAATAATTTCGTATTTCTGAAGATTTCAGTATATCCAAGTTCTGCAATTCGAAAGAACAATTGCAGTAGCCACAGAATCCCAAGGATTTTTTTCTTTTATTACATTATCATCGACATTGAAATATTAATGCTCTAGCAAAAGGATTTTGTAGAGGGATATATCTACTAGCGAATTCAAATTGTACTAATATGGCTTTCTACTAATAAAATTTGTAGGAGATATCAATAATGACAAATACGTACATATTTGTTCAATAAAAAAATCCACTCGACTTGCAGCGTAACGTGACCGATGCACTTCTTGATAAGGGTGTTGTCTTGAGAGTGCTAGCAATCAAATGTCGACATTAATGAATCTTTTTTCAATAGGTAAAGCAGAAAATATATGATATACATCCAAAAGTATTCTTCTGGTCATTCCCTTATTAAAAACGCTAGCATATCGTTCTACAGAAGCTGTTTTTGATTTTAGTATTCACGCAAAAATCTTTATCCACGTTTATATAATCTTATACTACTTTTTTAACGCTATTTCAACAAATAAAACAACCCTACCTTCTGGTGGCAACGATTTAACAAAATTATCTGGAAAAACACCAACTTTCCCACGTAGTTCACCTCTCCACCATCCTTTGTCGGGCAGTTCTTTGCTAATAACCGTTATAACATCACCCACTTGCAATTCTAGTTCATCTTCATTCTGGGGATCGTACGGATACAGGACACGGCAGTATTCTCGAATTGGTTTTGGTGGCAAAATAGGTGCATCCTTATCAATAACAGTTGACGATGGCGACGTACTAAGTAGATCTTCGCGTGAGCTATGCAAACTGCGACTTTCTTTTTTCGTTGAAATTGGCCGTTTATTTGCTAAAATAGGCGATGCGGGAAGGACTTCTACGAAATTTGATGGGAATACACCAACTTTCTCGCCAAGCTTACCTCGCCACCATCCTTCTTCCACCTAGAAGAAACGGAAATGCATAAGCAATTCGTTGTTGTCGTGTTGGAATAGTAAACTTGTATGCAAACATACCTCTCCCAGCATTTCAATAATGTTACCAACGCCAAGGGATAGCTCATCGTCGTTTTGCTGAGTATAACTATAGATAACTTTACACCTACGATGCGTGGTGGCTGATTTGTCTCTGTAATAGAAAAATATTAGTTTTACTTAAATAGATTTTTGAATATTTAAGTGAAGCAAAGGTTTTTGATCTATAAGAGTAGTTTAAATTGCTCCTGGTGAGATTTGACATGTCTAAAGAGTTTTCCTAAAATTTGATAAACGTTTAGATAAGATAAACGTTACCCTTGCTTTCTTTCGTCTGTAACATACTTGGATGTTTCGAATGGGCTCTATTTTTTTGCTTCGATGTAGTGATAAAAAGTGTGAAGCCTTCTACCTCATCCCAAACCCGTCGTCTCATTAATGGTCTGCAAGCGAAACATTCCAAATATATTCCGCATTTTTGTCTCAGCCCAGTAATGTGTCGCGTCCTCTCCCTATTGTCAGAAGAACAGGTTGCAGAGCGTCCCCAGCTAGATCCCAACCATCTACACACACCAAGATTTGGTAAATCAACGTTAGCAGATTCGAATGTCGCTCAGCTTTGGGGTAACCAACCAAATTCCAAGATGATGTAGACTGGGTATTCAGAATCGCACGATATTTATATTATTGGGTTCACCAGCTGAACCAGGTGAACAGAATATTCACGCTTCCAAGGTCATGTTGTGCATCTGGTGGGACCGCAGTGGCGTCATCTATTACGAACTCCTGAAACCATCTGAAACAATCACTGGGGATGTGTACCGATGGCTACTCATCTGTCTGAATCGAGCTCTGAAGGAAAAACGGCCAGAATGGAATGACAGGCATGACAAGCTGATTTTGCTGCATGACAATGCCAGGCCACACGTAGCCAAGCCGTACTCCTTCGGATTGCCATTTGTTCCGCTTCATGCAAGCGGCCCCCCACCAAACCATCCCAAACCGGATATACGTACCTCGAAAGTTATAGCCTCTGTTCGGTAGGATCAGCTGGGAGAAGGGTATTATAAATTTGCAAAACAAACAGTGAAAACCGGTGTGGACCGCGCGGCTCATCAAAGACTTGGGATCGTGGCTCAGTCGAACGCATGGTGAGACTGACTTCTACCTGACCCAGCTACTGAGTGGACACGGTTGTTTTCAGTCTTACCTATACAAGATAGGTAAGTCACGGTCTCCAGATTGCATATTCTGCATTGATGTGAAGGATCAACTTGTATAAATGTATAATACCCAGGTTTTCTAGATAAACACATAATTTTGAGAACAAAGCCAAAAGAAAGCCGAGAATAAGTCGAGTCTCCAACTCGAAAACTATTTGATTTTACCAGGCACTATGCAAAATAAACGCTTAAGGTTGATTGATTGCTAATTTGATTGTCAAGAATGTTTAGGATTATAAACCATACTTTAAAAACAAATACTGACCTTAATACCACAGGACTCTTTTCATCCGGGTCGATTATGTGGACAAAATTGTCGGGAAACATGCCAGTTTTACCGTTTGATGCCAATGTGCCCTCCCACCATCCTCCTGGTTGAACCTTAATGTTATGTATTATGGCACCTTTGACTAAATCCAGTTCGTCTGGCTCGTTGGCATTATAATCGTAGTCCACAACAGCTGAAACTGAAAGAAATTTGAGGATTACTGGTTCTGTAAGCAAGGACCTTAGAATTAAAAATTAGAAGATTACTTTGTGATAACATGATGCAATGATGTCATCTTCAATTTCAAATTTCTCCAATTTTTCTCATAACATTCATATGATTAAAATTGCTATAGGTGTCATAAGTACCTTATGTTGCATTTTGTCGGCATGTGTCATTTTTGTTTTCTTCGTTTTTTTTTACATTAAGTGACACTTCATATCAAACTCCAGTCATGTTAAGATGAAAATCAATACTGAATTATGCTTATATCTATTCTTTAGCATATGAGACACATGAAGCGTATGTTAAAGCAACTATACTTTCCAAATCAACATTATTGCTATTGAATTACGTGCAGAACGTACATGAAACCACAGAACAGAAATTTTTGTGGTTTTGCGTTCATCATTGAAAATAACTTAACGGGCAGACGGATAAACTTTAAACCTTCGATTTAATTGAGTTATGAGTTCTATGTGCTAAATAAAGGATGGCGATAATGATGATCAAGTTGGCTATTGGGGTCTTCGGTTTAGTTTAAAATAATTAAAGGGCGGTTTTTGAATCATTTATTTAACAGGAACGAGTCACACAATTTACTTTGAATGTAATGAAGAGCTTAAGTCCTGTGTTTAACCTTGTTTGTTAATCAATTGAAATATACTTACATCGATAAACATATGCTGTTTGATTATATATACTGTTTAACCCTGTTTTTCAACTTAATGAAAGTGAAGTTTATGATGACTGATATTGAGGACTCGTTGCTGTCAAGGAGTTTTAATACAATAGTAGTAATTTGGTAGCTATAATCGATTTTAAGAAAATCCTGCTATCCTACCTTCCTGCCCAATTCTTATTTCTTCGAATATAACTACCAGCTTACTGAAATCAGTCGTTTTGTGTGTTTTATATATGTTCGGTTGCACACGGGCCTCGTAGCTTCATTAAACCCATTCCATATTTCACCCTGATCTACTTCCATCATGAACTCCATTTTATAATATTTTCTTCGGCTCATTTTGCGGACAAGCAAAAGCATCATCCAAATATTTCAGTAAGACTTTCAGTATTTCAGTATTTCAGTAGACAATAAGGAGAACTTCATCAGTATACTCCACTCAGACTTTTGGAACAAACATTTTCGCGCCTTGGTTGACTTTTATCAAGTAGTTACTCCCAAAATATTTATTTATGTCAAAGACGAACAATAGAGAATTCTTTTGAAAATCAGTAAAGAAAAAACTAATTAGATCTTTTTGTTGGTTAATAGATGATGAAATCATTTTTAATTGTCAAAAAGTTGTAGCGGTGTCTTTTCAACATAAATAATTCGAAGAAAGTATTAAATAAATGTAATTTAACTTAAGTAAATTTAATTGAAATTGATTAAAAGCGTTATTTAGAGAAGGGACAAAACATTAACCAACAACTGCATGCTGATTAGTGTTTACCACGATCACTAGATTTAATAGTTTAAATAATTTAGTTAGGGTCGTGACATACTAATAAGAATAACATCCCAGAGGAGGTGGTAATCAACGTCAACTAATGATAAAAGGGTCATTAAAATCCAGTAGTTTATATATTTAATTATACAGCCATTTATAACCTATTGGCCAAACTACGTTTTTTGTAAGGCTTCTCGGCATTTTCAAGGCTCTACAGTCGAATTATCTTTTATAGAAAAGTTTTTTCGCGATCGGTTCATAGGTTTGAGATGCATAGATTTAGTTCATCCAATAAACATTATTGATATATCAAAAGTATAAATACAACCATCTTTAATACTGTGTTGCTTGGGTCCGCCGGGCCTTACTTTGTTGGTTCCGAGGACGCGTTTCGGCTGTATACAGCCATCTTCAGCTCGTTCTGACGTCTTCAACGAACTTTAACTACAACCATCTTTGTCTATGACTCGGAAGCAGTTCAAAGGTGCATTGAATTTCATGCAGACAATGAACCCAAGCAAAATTTAACAAAGTTTAACAAATTTATGCAGATACATAATCATTTTGACTATTTACCTTAACTGTCAAATAATTACGCCTTACATGTAACAAAAACATTATGTAATCCTTTTTCGTTACGTGAAAAACAACCAAAATTGTATTATCAAAAGAATTATGGTAAGCACCCAATGCGAGTTATCTGACTTTTTCCTATTTCTTCAACTGAGAACAGTTTGTGAAAATTATTTAATGTTGCAACATTTATTGTTTAGAAAACTCCATTGATTTCACCAATATCCTTAGTTTGCGTCTATAATAGTGAAATGACATTTTTCTATATATTTGCCAAGCTGATTAATTAGGAATATACCTGGTCCATACAAAATTTGAATGATCCAAGTTTCCACGGTTTATTCTTTGATTTGTATATTTGCGTATTCGTTCAGTTGACGAATAAAATCTGACTCCTACGATGTTTAACATTATTTGAAGCTACGATTCCACGCAAATGATGGTCTGATGTTATTTGAAAAACTTCCACAGTGCTTTGAGTCATGAAAGGAATAAGTGCTAGCTACCAATAATAGACGCTGATTGTTTGCAGGCAGGTTCTTTATTGCAGTTACAGGACTACTTTAAAGGATCCGTGAGGCTAGGTTTCAAAATAAACATAAGAAATGTCTCCGAAGTTTTCGAAATGAATCTCAAATTTAACTTCGAAATGTAGGCTTTGTTGAATTGAGTAGAGACTGTGCGCCAAATTGTGATAAAGCTTGTACACAATTTTTTCCTATGGTAAGGTGTTTCTTAACGCCGTATCCTCATCGAATCCTTTTGTATCTTAACCTTTGACTGGTGACATGGTTTTTGTATAACGTAACTGGTGACGCGCGGCCCGAGAAGCCGCTGCTGTTAAATGGTCTATAGCATCGAAAGTATTTATGCTAGCTTACCTCAGTTTTTAAAAACATGTGATTAATGTATAAAAGGATAAAATAAAACCACCCAATAGACTCTGAATGTAATTTTTAATTATTAACATGCTATTATAATGTAAGTAGGAACAAAAATCAAAAATCTAAAGATGAGATCAATAATCACACAAAAAAAAATTAAATCAACCTAATTATAACAAAAATACTATTTTTCCTTATAGTTACGATACTCTAATCAACAAAAAAAAATATTCTTTTAATCACAGGTATCATTTAAAAAAACTGGCATTGGTCAAACTTTGGTTATTTTTATTGACAGTCGGGGCATAATTGTTCGGCACATTGCAAGCACACATGTTTTTCACATGTATTACATTGGTAATTTGATTTGCGATTTAATTTAGGAGGATAACTGGCACAGGTTTTCCGTGTTTTCGGCCTATCCTCTAAGTTTTGTGGTTCAGGTGGCAAATCAGAACCCAAAATACGTGCTAAGTTGACGCATATATCGCGTGGAATGTGAGTGATAATACCTGCGCTGCATGTGTGATAATACCGCGGTTCTAGCCAAAATTTTAATGAATTGTCCTCGATCAATAGCATTGACACCATCAGCTTGATATAAAACATGTGCATTCACCGTACTTATGTCCAACATTCGATAAAATATCACCATGGGCCACCTTCGCGTTCGGCGACTGCAGGTGTAGATGGAGCATTTTTTATCTATCTCGTCAACCCCTCCTTTTGTTGAATTATAATAGGCGATAATTTCAGGTTTGCCTGTATTTTCATCAATAGACTCACAATGATGCATTGAAGAAACTAAACACACACCTTTATTTTTCTTTGACACGTGAGAAATCAAAGTCATTTGATTGGTAAATCCATAGAGTGTCGAGTCAGACCTCGTTTTTTTAGAGCGTCAACCAATTCAATCGATGTGAACCAATTGTCGAACGTTACATTGCGGTTACTACCGTGTATAGGTTTTGTCAAACGAATCACTGCTTGTGATGGAACTAAAAACTTCTTTTCTTCATTTGTCAACGTTTCACCATCAGACCCCTTACCACAGTAAATATAGCCACTATAAAAATAATTAGTCTCCAATGTTGTATAGGGATTGGCAGTTATGCACAAATATTCGGAATATGTTGGAAATTGCTGCTAGCTTATCATTCTCTTTTCTTTCTTGTCGGTCTACTCCATTATCAAACCGCAAGCATAACAACAAATTGAGAAACCTTTTTTGTGACATTACAGATCTAAATATGTCTCTCCCTATCCCATCAGTTGCAAATAAGTAACTATTCAAAATTTTCGTGATTTGATTTGAACACAGCTGTATACATAAGAAGACCAAGGAATGCATGCAATTTGATCATATCTAGATCTTGTAATTCAGGACGATTGTCTCTGCTGTACTTCAATTTAAGTTCACGAATTTTCTCATTTGTCCACTTCAATATTTCTTCTAAGATATCCAGACTCATTATTTTCTGCCATAGAGAAAAAGGATTTCTTTCGTCATGTACATCTAACCTTGTCTCTGGCATTCGAGCTATAATATTATGATGGCTTGTTCGCACAGCTCTGTTTAGCGGATCTTTTGCCCACTTGAACCTATTTTTGCCAACGAAACATCTAACTAACCTTGATAAAGGTTGATCATCACTGTCGCTTTCTGATTGCTGATTTTCTTGAATTGGTTCTTCATCTTCAGAAGCACTTTCTTCGCTATTCGAGTCGTGATCACTTTGCTCCGGGATGAAATTTTCGGGAACATTTTCTGCTTCCGACCCACTTGAATCTTCCTGTGCCAGACATGCTTCAATATGAGTATTTGACAGTACATTTCCAACTCCCGACTCCCTACGCTTCTTTTTTGGAGGTGCAGAATTACTCATTTTTAGTTATTACCGTAAAAACACGAAAAAACAATATAGCAAAATTACGTTAAAAAGTTACGTCAGTGGTGACGTACGGTCTGAGAGACCGCTGCCGAATTTTATGTTGTTGGAATTTACCAATATAGGACAATACGACGCAACTGTCACTATCTGCGGCGTGGACGCAACTAAACTTGCAGCTACTCAGACGTTGAAACAAAGGAAGCGCGGGGAAGGGGGTGAAATGACGTTTCACTGACACCGCTCGGCCTGTGAGACCGCTTGTCACCAGTTAAAGGTTAAACAAAGATTTACTTTTATCGATCGGATGTAAATCGATTGTAAATGCTTTGAAAATACATATGTACGTATATTTTGCATTTGTGAAAATCCAACTGACGAATATTTTTAAGTAACATTAATTTCCATGATAATTTTATGTTTTATTATAGCAATCCAATTTACCAGCTCGACTTCCCAAGACAATTGACCTACTATTTTGATATTGATCCATTGAAACAATGACCGATGCTCATATGCTTCCTGGGTATTTCTTTTTCTGTTTTCTTTTTTCAAACTAACGAAAATAAATCACGCCTAATTCTATTGATTTTATGAGCAACCGAATATTTTTCTTTTATTTACATGTTCCTTAATAATCGTTCGCTTTCAACAGTCAAACATGTCCTATTGGAATTCAGACATCAAGTTATGTATGTAGAAGCTGACATCAGCATTTCGATGGATTCATCATGCCTATTTGATGTGTGCATGATATTTCATATGGAGAATATACGAGTGTACACATGACTCATGAACATGGTAAAGATGATGATGATGATGATGGAACGGTGTGGCGAATTCGCAGCTCACCGCATTCACTTGGAATAATATATTAAATGAATTCAAATCACTTGAGCCCCAAACATGAGTCATTTCAGAGAGCGCCATGAGTCAAATATCAACAACATAAAATATCAAGTGTTGCTGCTCAACAATGCCAATAAATCGAATTGCTAGGCTGTTGGGTACACTCAAGACTTACAGCGAAACCCCATCAAAACAGTCAACCTACGCTTACTATCGTACCTGATATTTAGGTATATCGTCTATTCTACGTAAATGTACATATGATTTGAATTTTTGTCCCGCATGGATTGAAATTCCTTTTTATCCACTTTGTTGTTCCTTCACTAGCAACTCGGCACCGAATCATAAACGTAAGTACTAACATGTATGAATTTTAAATGATTGTGTATGGTCGCGATGTATGTCGCGCATTTATTAAAGTTTATAAACATTTACTTGCAAAATGCTTTGCCGTCGTTGACTAGCTTTCGTATATACTAACTATACAACCAGTTTACGTAGTGTTTCCGTTATCGTCATTTTTTCCATGTCTTATTCATACTGCAGGCTGGACTAGCAAGATAAATAAGAAAGCAGTTGAAGTACTGTTACTTTGGCAATTATAGCTATAAATTGTCACTGGGAGAATAAAGATACTCGTAATTATCTCTGGCAGCCAATTGTAGATTAAAGTATTATTATCGATAATGTAAAAGAGATACTGTCAACTGTTTACGTATTAATTTACAGGATTAATTAGGATGGGACGACAGGTTTTCGTTTATAGAATCAGTTTAAAATATATCAACTAGTCGGTAAGTAGCTCACACATGCTATTCCCTATATGTTCAGCCTACGAGCAGTCACGAGAAGAAGATTAAACTCATCCATATCGAATACTTTTTTTCGCCCATTGATATGAATGCAACCGAAAGCAGTGCGACAATTACGAACTTTACCCTTGAAAATGGTCCTTACGATAGAACCTCTGAATACATGGAAAGTGGTTTGATCCTAAAAAATCATTTCTAGACCCAGAGCCGAGTCAGATTATTTTGCATTCGATTAGACTTTACTCTGGTAGTACTGTGGGATTAGATCGAGTACCAATCGATATCTACTCTACGAAAACGCCACAAATATCTTGAATGTTTTGTTCGTAACGGATCATATGGTACCTGGTTCATATGCAACCAACCACATATGTATCTAAATATGCATACGTCGGAGGTAGACATTTGTTTTCTACTTCAAATGCTCCATCGTTACCGCACTTGATTAAACCTAGTCGTACTTTCATATGTCAGATGGTCTAAAAAGATATAACATAACAGTTTATTATCTGACTTAATGAACTTCATGCTGATGAGATTCCCTGCAAGCATTTTCTGTGTATTTTTACACGTTCGAGAGCAAATGTCAATTCAAATAAAGACTAGGTGCCCTGTACATGCTAGAAATGATTAATTTTTTAATGTTTAGTTTGTCATTTTTTTCTGCATTTTACATGGTAATATACACTGCCTGAAATATTATCCGTACATGAAAGAGAATAATTTGTTCATAAATAAAAACATTTTAAATATTAATTTAACTTTTTGCCCTTATTTTCACTTAAAACGATCCTTGTTTATAATTCCCAGTATAACGATGAAATGAATTTCTAAGACTTGAGAACGCGTTTGCGGTGGTCGACTTTTTCGGGCGGCGAGGTGGCAGGTCTACGCGATTTTCGCAAATGTGTCAAGCGCCTTCTACTTTATTTTTCAAGAACCAATACTGCATTCCTATCGCTTGGAGATAACGAAATCTAACATAATCACCGATTTTCGCCGCTCAGGCGCGAATTGCCGTGGCGCCCATCCGGCGCCTCCCGATCGCAAAAGGTCCGCGTCTATATAAGGCAAACCCAATACAAGAAAGTGTCTGTACAGATCAAAACAGGGAGTTTCCCGCTTTATGCGGCGGCATATGTGACAAAAAAGAGGTGGCAAATCAAGGGGCACAGTTGTTCCCATAAATGTTCGATAGGATTGAAATTGGCAAGCGTACGAGTGATTCCACATGGTCCACATACCAAGAAGGTACAGTGTCGGACAAAAGTCTACGGCAGTACCTTATATTGAGGTTCTGGTTGATTTGAAGCTTTAATCAAAAATCCATTGATGCGCATTTTTTCAGTAACGTTAATATATTTATGAAATAACAAAAACAAAAACTTTTCTTAACAAGCTTAAAGATAAATTCATAAAAACATTAAAAATTGAATGGACAAAAGTCTACGGCATTCAGTGCTGGCTGGCTTACACACAAAGAATTTCCAACTAAAGGTTTCGAAGTTTGTAAAATTATTTGCTGCTTTAATACTTGGTTGGACCCCCTTTAGCATCAATTACTGCTTGCAGTCTTCGGGGCATAGGGGCAACTAAATAACCAGTTTCAGCGGATGTAATTTTCTCCCGTTCTGTGATGAGCGCGTCTTTTAACAAATTTTTATTTGTTATGCGCACTTTTCGAATTTTCCGCTGCAGAAGTTCCCATACGTGCTCTATTGGGTTCAAATCCGGACTTTGGGGAGGCGTATTCAGCTGCCTGGGAGCGTAGTACAACAACCAGTTCTTGACGAAAAGTGCTGTGTGCTTCGGGTCATTATCTTGTTGGAAAATCCATCTCTCTCCAAGGCACAACTTCTCAACTGATGGCTTCAAATGTTGTTCCAACAGGTTCTTATAAATATAGTGGTCCATTGTAGTTTCAATAAAAGCCAATCTGCCGACCCCAGATGCAGCTATGGCCCCCCAAACCATAACGTTGCCTACACCGTGCTTGACAGTAGGAGTCAAATTTTTGATCTCTAAAGCTGTATTTTTTTCCTCCATACTTTAACGCGACCATCACTCCCGAAAATGTTAAATTTCGACTCATCCATAAAAAGGACTCGATTCGAAAAACCAATGTCCTTGTCAATATGAGCCTTGGCGCACTCTAGGCGCAGAAGTCGATTTTTGGCGGATATTAACGGGAGTTTACGTGGAGTTCTGCTTTGAAACCCATAAGAGTTTAATACTCTCGCGGTCGTTCTTGCATGCACTTCCTTTTGCCTTACCATACCCACTTGTTTCGCCAAATCTGGCGCACTTATTTTCGGTTTTTTAATCACTTCTCTTAAAATGTAACAAGTGTCTCTGCGCGAAAGCTTTTTCGGTCGACCAGACCGCGGCTTATTTTCAATGGAACCAGTGTTATCAAAGTTTTTGATAATGGTATACACTGAACTTCGGTTTAGTTTCAATAATTTTGCAATTTCCGAGCACGATATATTGTCTTTTTTATATTGGATGACCAAATTTCGCGCATCACTAGAAATTTCTTTTCGCGATGACATTTTATTGCCCTTACGTTTCGAAACTAGCGATATACGTTTCGAAACTAGCGATAAAACTATATAGAGTTGCAGCTGCACATGCGCTGAATGGCAATAAGAGCAAATAAACAAATATTGAAGAAATACCGTTCGGTTTAATTGGAAATTTTTTGTGTATAAGTTAGCCAACACTGACTGCCGTAGACTTTTGTCCATTCAATTTTTATGTTTTTATGAGTTTTTCTTTAAGTTTGTTAAGAAAAGTTTTTGTTTTTGTTATTTTATAAATATATTTACATTACTGACAAAATGCGCATCAATGGATTTTTGATTAAAGCTTCCAATTAACCAAAACCTCAATATAAGGTACAGCCGTTGACTTTTGTCCGACACTGTATGTTTCAAGTCGTTGTTAAGTTGGAAGTAGAACCTGTGGCCCATGCATAGCTTCTTGGTCGATTTTTCACATGTTTTTGGTCGATTTGTTTTGTTTTTAAATATTTTAAAATTATCTTAAATGGTCTTGAAAAAGTCTAACTCGTCTACTCCATTTGAAGCCAGATATCCCCATATCATTACTTCACCACAATGCTTTACAGTATTTTACTAGTTCTTCGGTGACCGTTTTTCATTGTTATTTTCTCAAAACCGAGATCCAGAAAATATTGAATTTTATCTTAGAAAATCATATGTTCCAAAAAGTCATTGTCTTTATTTAACTACTGATGAGTGAATTCTAATTTTTTCTGTCAGTTTTCTTTATTTATGGTTCCCTACGTGCTACCCAGAAATTATACTCATCATGATTTATGAATTTCTGGGATCGTTTTTGCAAGAATTTCTTTCTTTATTTCGAAAAGAAATAAAGAAACTGTGAAACTTTGAAACTGTGCTTCTCTTGTCGTTGAAGTAATCTTTGGATCCGTTTTAACCATAAACATGATATTGCGTTCCTCACGGCTTGTAAATTTTTGATTTTGTCCTCTACTAGGCTTACTTTGTAAGTTATTTCGAATTTTATCTTTTCGTAACATTCCTTACTGCAAATGTGGTTCGTCCAACTACGTTACCAATTCCACTGTCTGGTTTGTTTACTACATACGATTTTAGAATTAGCTCTCTATCAGTTTTATATATATATTTTTTTTGTTTTCCATTTTCACAACTTCCACACTTTTAAGTTTTATTTTTCATTACACATTCTCGTTTTGAAAAAAAAAAAATAAACAAAATGAACATTCTGTCCAGAAAAAAAATTGTTTAAAAATCCTAAAGAAACTTCTCAAATAAGTATAAAAACGGTAAATATCGAATGCGGACATAAGCACATAAGGATATTTTAAATGAATACATAAAAAGTCTTATTCTCGGATGAAAGCAAGTTTTGTATACTTGGCATCCAAGGAAGCGAGTTACTGCGGCCAAAGAGTGGTATAATCCGTAATATAATATATAATCCGAGTGATATAATATATAATAAAAAGAAAATCTTATACCGACTGGTGAACATGACATAGATTGGCAAACATATTTTTAAGAAATCAACGAAAGGATCCACCCGCTTATTTAAATATTTGAAAGAACAATATGAAGTAGAGTTGAAGAGTTCCGGCTTGGTGATCATTTCTTCATAGTCATAAAGCTGACTTTCAGAATAATAATGAAAAGTCTGTACATTTCGCATAAATGTAAATTTTCAGCTTGATGTTAATTTTCTAGGTGCACTGACAAGTAAAGTTCAATTATTTCAGGTATTGAAACCCCGTGATAACAATCTATAAATATATTTTATCAAAACGATGTTATAGCGATTTCGAAAGTTCCTCGAAGAAGAAGAAGAAATTAGACTAGATTAAGTTATCCTCATCAAAAAAGCAAAGCATGTAGTAAATAACACTGATATTACCGACCAAAAACTCTTGCATTCGTCCAATGTTAGTTCGGCATAAGGAACAAACGGCTCGTTTGACAGAATGAACAACACTAGCCAGTAAGAATAAATTCTGGCCTTTTCGCAAGTTTTCCGAGGTTTTTCCGTCCGACAGTGGCATTAACTTGACGAATTTAGTACACGAATATGGTTTTAGAACCGTGACTTGTATAGATTTGACAAGTCAAAAATATTATGTTTGGTGGATAACTGAAATTACACCGTGGTGACATTCGTGGACTCCTACGAGCCCAGATTTGACTCCCGGTTGGCGTTTCCTAGGGGCCACTTGAAAAACCCCGCTTACAATCACCAATCTGGCAACTATGCTACTCCTGTTGAAGTCAAATGTTCATAAAAATTAACTTTTATTTAAGGTTCACTTTTGAAGAGTGTTTGCAGAAAAACCACGAGACATCGGAGTAATTATAAATTATAGAAAACGCGTTTTTTTTCGTTTTGTTTGTTTGTCGAAACTTCTAGTTTTATTTCTTATGACGCATTGTCGCTTATTTGTAGATGAAAGCACGAGAATATGAGATATTCCTTACATAATGCCTTAATTAATGGCATCGATTCCCCAACGACATGTGGGTTTGATCGGAAATATTACTTTACAAAGACACTTTTCACAATTAAATATACACATGACGATTGAAAAGGAATCAATAGCGGATTTGAATAAGTTTCAGAGTAATGAATTTCAAAGAAAAAATTACGTTCTATTTAGAAATTCCTGCCTTCCGGATAGCCACGTATTCTGCAAATCTTAAGTCAAACTAAAGACAAAATGTAGAAGACCTGACATGCATAAGCAATATCGATCTTCAATGGTATTCTGTTAATTATCAAAAAGCCTTGGAGCCATTTATAAATGAAATTAAAGAAAGACGTCATATGATAATGTAATTTGAAAGACGTTTGTTTGACAAATGAATCACTTTTTGACTTTACCATAATCAAGAACGCTAATAATTAAATTTACTATCATATGTAGAGTCTCAATTACTTTTTAAACGCTAATGAAGTCTACGAATATTCATTTTTTATTTCGGTATGCAACCAAATGCATTTATCTCTCTATTAGATGCAACATTCGCATTAACATTGAATACTGATGAAGCTTTCATCAAAGGTCACTTAGCTTACGTGTATGCAATTGCAATTACAACAGCTGGAATTCTTTTGGATCGCATTCTGTAGCTTTTTTGTATTCAATTCATGCTGGAGCTAAACATGTACATGTGCATACGAGTAAATTTTCTATGATAAGATATTTAAACGAGATAACATAAGCTTGGCTTAACGACTTCATGAAAAAAGCCCAAGATTATAAAACAACACATATAAGTGCGTTAAAGTTAAGTATGAAATAAACGATAATTATTTTCTGTTACACTTGAACCACTTCATCTTGGTAAAGTGATTCAGACTCCATTACAAACGCATCCCAGATTATAAACCACATTGGCCAAAAATCTGAAAAGCAAGTTCCACATTAACACACATTTGCCATATTTCATTAATGAATTTTTCGTTATCAAAGGTAATTGTTGGCTGTATATTAGGTGCAACTTTATTGCTGACAAAGGATAAGCAACATTGTGGCAACTATTAGTCACGCTTGCCGTGAGTATCAATGTCTTGTTATATTGAAATGATTATCAGTTGTATCACATTATGTAAAGGTTTCAATTATGTGAATGATTGAGTGCGAAATCAGTTGATTGTCGAATTGTATCTTAAGTAAAGTAGTATGTGAACTGCGAAACACATCTTAAATGAATTCTTTTCGAAATACATGATGAAAAAAGCTACAAAATCGTTGGTAGACCTTGAAATCATTATGTCTGGCAATTAAACATGGAGAAATTCGTAAATTTTTTTTGGTTGTTTCAAAATTAAACCAAATAACAAACACTTTCGCGGTTGATTGCTATCGTGCGTTAATGACTAAGCCTAAATAAAATTATTTTAAGTGTGAAAAATTACATTTCTCGCGTATTCTGAAATGGGGGCTAGCAGTAAAATACTGGAAATTAGCGTTTCACTAGCAATCATTGAAAGTAGATCAGTCTTATTGTCTGTATAATGCCGGGGCACTTCAAGAAACGCGAATTATGTGAATTTTTCTACCAATACAAATTCTCACCTAAAACCAAGAGGGTGCTGAAAAGTTTCGAAATGCAAATATTCTAAGTAGAATCAAATATCTAAATCAATTCCTTCATGGATTTTATGGAAAAAGTTGTGATCGCAAAGCCTGAGCTACTAGACCCAAATGTTTGTGCCTACTTTACGAGAACCTGTAGTAAACCTGCGACATTGCAAAGTATAACACAGCAATTAGTATTTGAACATTTTTAATTGAGTCTGGAATTGAGGTTGGGCGTAATAGAAAAATCATAAAGAAAACATCCACTGAGGATTACGCGAAATTTAGTTTGCTATGCTCATGCGATAAGTAAATACTATGCATGCGTTTTGCGAAGCAGAAAAAGAATTTAGAAATATATCATCCTTATTTACCTATAAACACTGGGCCTAAATACTCACTCTAAACAAGGAGCACAGACTACACGGTTTTAGTATGCTTTACGCTGTAACATTTCAATTTTATTATTCTTAAACTAAATCAGTGATAGCCCTCAAGTAATCGCTTCTGAGATTTTCATTAGAAATTTTGAATATTAGGTTAGTTTTCTTGTACGTTTTGAAGTTTTGCTTAAATATATCTCCACGGTATATTGATGCAAAACTTCCAAGAATACTTCATTCGTTCATGTTTTAGAAAAATTTTCACTGAACTCCGGATGCAGAGCTCTGGCTGCTTATAACGTTCAAATCAAAATAATAATCAGTCTAACTCTAACAGCTGTACGAAGGATTATAAAAACTTACGACTGGATCCGCTCTATTTGCAATACTAATAATAGGTTATAATTATATTTTTTCAAGCATTAAGATTATCTTATCTAAGCCCATCTTCTAATTGCCATTTATGTATGATTTAGTAGACTAACATTGAGCTATCCAATATGAATAAAAAAGAAAATAAGGATACTAATAAACAAACAATAAGGAAAAGAAACGAAATATTTCTCTAGTTCGAAAAACCCGATTAGAAATCTCACTTAATGGAACTGTGTGACTAAGTTTAACGATATTCTGAACTAGAATCACCTCCGCCTCAAATTTTTTTTTTCAAGAAATGCCAGGGTCAAGATATACACTATCTTATGAAGTAACGAGCGTATTGTTGTTCATAATTACTAACATTCCGTATTGATAGTGTTTTTTTTTTCGTTTTGAAACTTTAGTTCTTAAAAATCCAAACCAAGTCTAGTATATCTAGTATATATGGTATAGTTTAAAAAAATCTATTTGTTTAACCCTTTTAGTGCCGGGCGAAATAGAGGTGCCTATGCGAAGAAAACCGGCCGAATTTCACATTTTTACTAGGGTTCGGAAAAATGCTTGTAAAAACCAAACGAGAAACAATATTTACATGATTCAAAAAGCTGCGTATTGTGGATGAAATACAGAACTAAACAATGACACTAGTTTTTTCGAACTCATTTGAAAATTATAGAAAAAACAAAGGTATAAACGTTTGTAAATGAAATGAATTTGAGATCTCTTGTAGAAAACGTATTTGCACATACAAACAGTCATCTTTTCATCATAATTTTATATGGGTCAATTATTATAAAGTATATACTTTGTATTTCCAATATATATTTTGTAACAAGATAAACAATATTACATAACAAAAACAAAACATAGCTTGAAGGTACACAGTAGGCGCCGGACGAATTTTCTCTTTCGAACTATGTAATTGTTATCGGTAATATAACATTGCTGAAACTAAATTATGTTGTCATAAATATTTATATTTATAAATTGTAAATGTGTAAAATTTTGTTATTGTAACTCACACAAATAATTTATTTAACATTCGTGACTACTGATGCACACTCCATGCAGTCCTTTATCGCACTAATTACACACTGTGCGTGATTTTCTTTTTGGTCCACCATCCTTCCTGCTGCACACCACGCAAACCCTTTCTAGTTTTCCTGGTAGTTTGCGTACACCTATGCGGGGCACATTGGTTGATGTCTCCGCTAATGGTGTGTCGTGTGGTATCCTTTCTAGTGCCAGCCATTCAGTGGTTATATATTGGATAATATCAGTGATGAAATCTAGTCGAGTTTTGATATTTCCGTCTATATTCTGCTGATATAGTATGTACGCATTGAGCACCATTCGGGAGAAAATGCAGAAAACCACCTTCTTCCAATATTTTATGGATCTTCGTTCATCTAAGTATGAATATAACATCATATCTGACGTGTCTACGCCTCCCATGTGTTTATTGTATTCTGCTATGATTGCCGGTTTTTCAACTTGTATTTGTGCATTGTTTATTCGGATTGTCGTCGTTTTGTTTTGAGCCTTTTCGAATGTGGATAGGAGTAAAACATTTTTCTTCTGGGACTTTTTCTCGCGGTACGCTAATAGTAGTACTTCATTGTTTCGGGCGTACTTAGATCCGCCCTCTTGCAATTTAGCCTTCATAGATGATGGAATGTATTTCCTGTTGCTGCGTATTGTGCCGGTCAGATATGTCCCTTTTTGAAATAATGCTCTTGCTAACAAAATACTTGTGAAAAAGTTGTCTGCTACAACGTGATAACCTTTCATAAAATAGTTTCCCATATCCAATAATTTATGGATCACAACGTGGCCAAGACCATTCTTCTTTATTTCTTCTTTATCCGTTTGATCCCTAGCTCCTCTGTAGCAGTAAAACGATAAACAGTAATGGGTTACTGCATCAGTCAACATCCAAAACTTTATGCCCCATCTGTGATGCTTTTTATTTGGCATATATTGAATCAACGACGTCCTACACTTTGTGCCGACTAACGATTCATCAATACTTAGATGCTGATTAGGCGAATAATGAAATTTGAATTTGTTATTTGCGTGGACCACGACTGGTTGAAATTTCGTTGTAGGGTCATATTCGGGACTATTACGTGCTGGTAATTTTTCGTTATCTACCACATGGAAAAACCTACAAACTAATTGAAACCGGTTGCGACTGAACATTTTACCAAACCACGGGATATGTCAGTGATTTGTAGACCAATAACTAAAAAGTGTCGGTCTACGTGTTACACCCATTTCCAGAAGCACAGCAATAAACGCCCTCATCTCTGACACTGTGGTTGTCTTCCACTCTGTTGCTCTGGATCCTGAGGGAACATTGATCCTATTCAGGAACTGCCTCGCATATCGGTTGGTCTCACTTCTCAATAAACTCAAAAATTCTTCGGTGAAAAAAAGATCAAAATATGTTCTCGGCATGGAATTTCTTGCTGGCATATGTCTAGGTCCAGCAATTTCCATAAATTGTGGCCGAGGATTATATTCGCTATCGTTGGCCACGGAAACTTCGCGGAAATCTCTCAGCTCTTCCTCAGCATCGTTTCCCTCTAATTCAGAATCGTTATCTTCGCTTGCTTCACTATCACTGTAGATCCTACGTGGATGCCGACTTCTTGGTGCTACGATTTCTTCCTCGTCACTATGTGATAGATCCGCCTGGTCAACCATTCGGACTAATTCCGCGTCGTCCATGATGGTGTATTTTTTATAAAAAGGTTGGTGGCAAAATGTTCGAAATTCCGTCTTGCTAATTGTTGGTTTGTCAAAGACAACAATGTACTACACAAGCGGAAAGCAACGGCAGTAACAAAAATGACACTTTGAAACTGCAACTAGGACGAAATAAACTGTTCACAACAACGATCGAGGAGAAACTAACTGACCCTACGTCTTGCTGCGGCATCGTGACGTTATTTCGTGAGAGTCTCCAAACAGTTGTTTATATAAAACGCCTTCGACAAGTTCCGATAAGGGCCCAACGCCACAGCCACTTAGGCCGCAGGTCGGATGTCGCCTGAGCGGCGACCATCGGTGTTTATGTTAGATTTCGGTACCTCCAAGCGATAGGAAAAAGGTCGTCCACAAAGAGTTCAAACAAAAAAATATTTCTTTTAATTATCTTGTAATGAAATTAGATCATTTATAACGCATTACAAATTTATTTTGAGATAGAGTTCTCCCGCAATGCGAGTAGTAAACCGCTACAAGGCGCGAGCCGATATATCGGCTCTGGCACTTCTCGCAAGTGCATCAGGAGCCGATATATCGGCTCCAGGCACTAAAAGGGTTAAGGGATCCAAGGAGTTAGGTTTAGTCATGGAATTTACAATGAATTTCGTCGATTCGAGTATTTTTTGTCCAATTCAAAGAAAGTTGACCAAACCTTGACCTTCCAAATAACCAACAGATCAAATATTTTTTTCCAAAATACATACGTAAAAATTTAATCGGATTAACAGTATGATTGACAAAAGGAAAAATAGGAATATTTGAACCAAACAAAATCACGTTAAAACGCAATCAGTTGGAATAAAAATAAATAATCGACGGACTCTCAAGCAAAGAAAATAGTTGTGAGTATCTTGATTGAAAACAATGATTTTTTTCGCAAGATTTTAGAAAAGAACCACAGACAAATATTTCAGGCAAAATTTTCTTAGGATGGTCATAGTGATGTGGCCATGTTTCAATTAACTTGCTTCAAATAGAGCACCTGTAATTCAAAGTAAGTACATGTAATAGCTGGAAAAAGTTAGAATATGAAGTGCAGTACATATCCATAGAGAATACTTAATTCTTCTATCGTCGCTTCGTGGCTATCCATTCATCTTGTGCTATCGATTTTAGCTATAGCCAACAATAAAGTCATATTCATTTGGTCAGTTTAAGTGAAGAGAGATTCGCAAAATTATACCATTGTGACAATAAAGGATATATCCGTAGTTGAAAATTCTAAATTATTCTAATTGAGTAATTGAATCATTGCGAAATCCAAAAAGGAGCAGAAATTTCATACTGAAAATCTGCATTAGGGATTGTCACAGATTTTACACAAGCTAAGCTTTACGAATGAAGAAAAATAACCCTAAATAGTTTCTCAATATTTATATATATACAATAACATTTTATGATTTTAATTTATTATATGTGTATTAAATCACTCAAAAAATATTGATTTCACCCCCATCAGCAGAGGTTCGTTAGTTGATTTAACAGATTTTTGATAACTTCCACGGGTGGAGTCGAATCTAAGACAAAAAGAGTATTGTTTGGAAAATGTTGGCGAGCATACCAACAACCTTACACGATTTAAAAGAAAATGATCTTTATGTAAAACTGGTCTCTAATAAATTAGCAAATGAGTCGAAATTAGTTGTTGGCAGTAAACTACGGTATAAAGTAAAGCTCTTTCACTTTGTAAATTTTGGAAATTCGTGGGAGGAAATTAAGAAGTCGTTAAAATAAAAATACAGTTCATTCAGATCCAAAATTTATCTCACATATCGACATGTTCACAAGTTTTTGCCACAGGAGTTCTGAGTAAAAAAAAGTAAATTAAATATTCATAATACTGCTGGTGTCAATTAAAAATGTGTTCTTAAAAGTGGATAAATAAAAATGACTACAAAGTAGAAAATTAATTGGCTTAACTTTTTGTAGACAATTAAATCGCAGAACTACATTTGCATACGTACCCTGACTCCTACACATGCCATAAAGGGTTCAACGCAAAAAAATGAGGCTACCGACCCATTAGAATTATTTAAAGCAAAATTAAAACATATTTTTCGACATTATGAAATTCATTCATTGATAAATAGCATTAATAGCATTGAATGAAATTCATTCAGAAGAATTATTCTTCCTTTTATTATTCTTACTTTTCTTGACTTTTTGAATGTTTTTTTGGATAATTTGACTAAATATTTTGATAAATTTTATTTGCATATTTGCATTGTTTACAATCTCTAGGTTTTCAGTTTAATCTGCTTAAAAGAAAAAATGAAATATTTTGACAGCGTTGCATTTGCTACGATGCAAACTTCAGACACCTTCCAAAAGAATGTCAGTACTCGTCAGTACGCGAAATCTGAGATGGACAAAAATTCAACTTCACTTTTGTATAGCGCGACACATTTATATTGTTTAGAATAAAACATGTTTGATGTTCTGGCGAATTAATCAACCTGGCCTTACTTACGCATTCGAATCTTTTTTGCAGTTCTCTTTTGCGTCCACATTTTCTGAGGTAAACAGTAAGCATTGATTTCAGGATCGTTCTAAGTTTAGAAATTGGAAATAACGCTTTATCCAAAGCCCAAAATTAGATACCTCTTCGAAATTCCATGCCCTGTTATTAGGTGTGCAGTTCTCTTCATTTATTCTGTATGTTTATAACAATGAAATCCTCAAGTGTGATTCAGTGAAATGAAATTTAAATGGGTTGTGGGTCAGAAACGCGATTTGGGTTTTTAGGGTTTTTTTTTGTATAAGTGTGAGATTATTTATCTTTTACTAATGAATAGTTCGAAAATTAATTTCATGTTAGGAGGAATTCAAGTGTTGTATAATGCTTTTCAGTCCTTCTTTTCCGCAAATAGTTTTTCAAATTTCATTAAAATTGTTTGACTTTTGATTTTCGGTTGCCTAAATGTCTAAAATTGATGTAAGTGCATTTTTCTATGAACGACTGCCTTTTTCGCACCGACTTCAATTATGCATCATTTTGCTATCACTATTAGTTGCCTCAGTACATTTTCAATTAAATTTCTCCCCTAATTCCAGACCAATGAGGGCGAAATGTTTTATGAATTTCTTTTCAATAATTCACATGATTGTTAATTAAATAGTATTTACCAAAAAATCAATGTGAAAGGCAATCAAGCAAAGAATTTGAAAAGAAATCGGTCAATTTAAAATTTAATAGTGAAAGGTTGTAAATATAATCCGATTGTACTTTTAACACCAGCTTGCGCCAAGTTGTCTTGACTCATTTTTCCGGAAATCATTGCATGTGACTCAGCCGTATATTAGATCCAATTACGGACTTTAAAAGAAGGTTTTAGTAACACTTACATTTGCCACTATTATTACAGAAAATATTTGATGTTGAACTAAAAACATTGCGTCCGATAAAACTTACAAACGAAACTGAAATCGACTGCGCGACGAAAAACTTTTTTTTCTTCGTTGCAAGAAATCGTCATTTTTGTTCACTTTCGTTTTTATTTGTGTTTTGCAAGTTTTCGATTCAAAATCAGATGAAAATTTATTCCTAGCGAAATGAAACGATTATTCGTTTTCACTTTCTTTATTCAATCCAGATGAAATGCGAGGATCATATCATATTATAAGAAAAAGGTATGAATATTAATATTTAATTATTTTGATGCTGAACATGATGAAAAAACTCATTCGTAGCGAATTTTATCGCCATTTAAACTTATGAAAATTATGAAATAACTTCAACATTTCCATCTGCTTTTTTGTGTTCAACGAATATATGTATTTTAATGTGTTTTTTAGCATTGACACTTTTCGAATATCATATTGAGGTGCTATTTGATGCCATGGCCATACTTTATCATTCATATAAATTTCATCTAAAAATCGAAAACCACTTTATGCCGTGTTACTATCTGATTTATTCTAATTCGACACTCTCTTGTCTTGAAAAGTGAAAACCGCCAAACAAGTTGCCAACTATTTGTAATATCTTTCAATTTACATACTAATCTTCCTAGCCGCTATAACTCTACGTTTACTATCTGCTTTTAAACATGCATATTTCCCGTTTCGTAGTGCTTATGCGACAAAGCTATAAAAAATTTACGCACTCACTAAATTTTCATTCACGTATTCGCATATTCATGTGGAAAAGTTCTTAATTTGAAATGAAATTATTCATGAACATTGATGGTCGTAAGCTTGAACTGAGATGAATTTTCTCTTGATGTGTTACGGGAATGTAATAGTAGTGAATGAAGGTGCTATAATCTTCTATTTAGGAAAAACTTTAATGTTAGTGCAGCAAACTAGGTCACAAGATACATGTGGATGGACGAGGAAGCTTAGCATAGGCACACTGCAGAGATGCAGCACCAAAGCCCGGTTGAAATCATGCCTGAACTGTAAATAATGAAAGTTATCCATGCTTTAATAGAAGAAATATTCGCTTCAAAAGAAAGCAGGGAATAATGAATGTACAATACTACTATTGTCCTATATTTCGCCTACTTTTCTGAAAAAATGTGGGAGTTCAGGTAAGCAAATACAAGAAGTAGATTTTCACTGGAAATCAGACAGCCCCTTCCATCTTCCACAAAGGAATTTTGTGTTTGAAAATCGTGAATTATTTCGTTTTCTTAATATCACATGTGCACATTTTGGCAGAAAAAACTACCACATATGCTAATAAAAACTGTTCATTTTCCTATTATGGCCTGATTTTATTCGATTGGCCCACGATATAACAACTATGTGGTTCAAATAATTACAATATAGCAATATGGAACCAATACTAGCATTGTTGTGTATAAGTTTGTTACACTTAATATTAGGAGAAACGATAATCATAAATGAGCATATCCTTGAAAGAAGTACTGGATAGTGTATCCTTCTTTCAGGTATACATTTTTGATTATTGGATTGCGTATTTCCATCGGGCGGACACAAGCTAATGATGACTAAACGCATCCGAAACGCGTCTTCATAAGAACTACAATTTCTAACTAAAGCTCTGCGAAACTACATATTCTGAGAATTAAGGCCTGCAGCAACAACCTAACGAACTTTGATTATTGCAATAATTATGAAAATAAACTAAAAGTTAGCTGTTAACAATATTATTGAAGGTTCATGATTTATTATATGCATAACATACCTTATAGAAAGGATTATACTTATCAAGTAATTTGTGGAATACAGCGCCACATGAATGACCCAGAATCGAAATTGCTTAGCGTAAACAGTGTCAATTATCTTGATCGAAAAGGATTTGTGTAAAAACAATAGTGAAATTTAAGGGAAACTGCTCGATTTCATGAACAAAAATTTTTTCATCCCACTCAAAAACAGTTCTTATTTTTAAACATTAATTCCTTCGACAAAATAACTGTAAAATTTATATTAACATAGAGAAAATGAAGATCAGCTTACTTGGAAATGTAATGCCTATATCTGTGGGTCATTCCTAAACCAGCACCTTACATGAAAGATTTTGTAATAGGGTACATAAACTGTGGAGAATCTGCATGTTGTGTTCTCAAAAGGGTTAAAAAATTAAGTACAATTTTTATTCTAAACATCGACACGAACATTATGGGAATGTTAAAGAAATTTTTAGCAGGGATGTGTTATGTGGTTTCTGTTTTGAATGTGTCAAAATGAATAAATGGCTAAGACTTCAAAAAAAGTGTTATATATTGTTACATAGTTAAGCATATTTGTTTTTCTAAGTCCTTTAACACAAAAATAAGTCCTTTACAAAATTTCAATGTTGAAATTCTAAAATATGATGGCTTTGAGTGGACAAGGCGCTATCCATAAACTCATCCAATAAATCTAAGATGAACAGTAGATGCCGCAACAGCGATGGAGTGGCGGCAATGAATTAAAATCCATATTTAGAACTGAGACATACTCAATTTTTTAATTTATATGTATATATACTATACTCACTGAGCTGCTCAAATGGGCTTTCAGACCAACTATTCGCAGCAAAGCCGAGTCTTGTAGAAATGCTGGCATTTTTACATCGTTGTCAACCGAATTTTCCAATAATCAAAGAAATAGACGACAGTATTGTTTCTATGAAATGATTCTAGTTCAAAATCCAAAACATAAAGGCAATTGTTTCTTCACCAAGCACTACAGTTTGTCACAAGGTATCTCTTTATTGATGCAAGAGGCATGATATTCTATAAATCGAACCAAATTTTATCAGATGATATCAATATTCGTTCACGGTCGTATACAATTGCTGAACAAATGTTGTCCGCTAAGACTCAACAGAAAGTAAAATATATAGGGTCACAAATTAGCCAGACTAAAACAAAGCGCAACATGGTCCGAAGCGAAAATCGCCAGCAATTCTGAGAAAACGTTAATGATTTATTCACGTAATACTTGTGAAACAAAATAATAGATTTTGTCAGTCGAAGCAAAATCAGCTCGTGTTTGGGCAATTTTCTGTTTTGGCAATTCTTAAATTAAAGCCACCGGAAAACACAGGAAACAAATGAACCGAACAGTCATAAAAAAAGGATTATGCTGCCGTTGTGAGACATCGAGTCTCATGCAAACAAACGCAAACAAAGTAAATATATTCGAAATATGGGTGGCGTTATAGGAACAAAACGCGAAAGAATCAATGGGAATAAGGTTCACGGGTCGTATGAACTTTTTAACGAGCTAGTTTTAGTCTACCAAGCTTTGATGGAAATGGGCTGGTCACTGCAGAGTAGGCACGAAGACATGTGGGAAATACTCAAGCAACGTTACTCGGTCTTCATTGCCGATGACAGTGCTGTAGGGATTTTCTATTTGAAGGACTCGGTCTATTGGATGAAGATTTTTGGAAGGGCTACATATAGGAGGCCGGACAGGGCTGCACTAAGCCAACAACCACAATGACAAGATGATATGGTTTACATTCTAAGTCGATATACTCTGAAATTTTCCAAATGAAAAAGTAAGAGACGTAAGAGACCAGAAAAAAAAAGTCATAAAAATAATCACAGCCAATTGTTTGCTTTGCAAGTTGACAAATACTAAGTGTATATGAGTCCTGGGCATATGAGAAAACTTATTGCATTGATTATGAAGTTTTTCGCAGGAGCAGAATTTCATTTAAAAAACCGTTACCACTTTTTAATGTATATATATACCATATATACGTGATAAGGTAAACCTTAACGAAGTTTTTGTTTCCACGGATCTTTAGGAACAATTGGAAAAATTCGTTTCAGCATCAAGACTTAAGCGATAAAATTTCGATAAACAGAAAGTACATACCTTATTTTCACTTCCTTTTTATTGCAATCACTCGTGTATTTAAAACAAAAACAATCAATTCGCCCAAGTCAGCATACGAATATAAACACCCAATAAAGACCGTGCAGTTCAGGAAAATATTAAAAAACAGAGGACTTTTTACTCGAACTGTGACCGTTATCTTTTTCAGAATTTCCACGGAGAAATTTCCCGCTAGCAACACCAAAAATACGAACAAATACTAACAACTAGCACGAGTTCAGACCTGGGAAAAGTTTCGTGTTAAATTTGTAATCCCCGCGGTGAATGACTTTCCCTACAAGTGATTACATTCAATTTACTCCAATGGCTGATTTTTTAGCTAAACGCACCAAAACTCCTACTCGTCCGTCACTTTTGCAAAGCACTGGAGATATTTTCGTAAATGGGATCGATGAATAACAGCCGAACAGAACAGCACACAGACATACTAGCAATGTTGACACCAATAAAATCGAGAAATATTGGAAAAAGGTTGTAAAACTAAAGACTGACTATGCAGCACTTGCACGAATACCAGCTTCGCTCAAAACGGACTGAACACGGAGGCGAACGCGCTACAACTCGTAGCAAACTTACAACAAGTACTCGAACTAACCTTCAATCTAAGTTTGTTGAACTTTCTCAAGTTAAATGGCCACGCAGCAGCTGAATGTGGTGCCACTCCACTCCACACTACTCCAAGCCACTAAAATACCACAAGAAGAATATAGAATTACCAGGTATCTAAGAAATGTGTAGCATCGAGATACGTTCGCGGTAGCCTTAGAAGCAGCACTCCGTGCAAGAAGCGAGTAGGCTCCGTAGATAGTATTATCTACTCGGCATTGCATTATCTATCGCTCCACTGTGCAAGTATTTGCAAGACAACAAACACCTAAAACATTTCGAGCGGATGAAGCAACACAAAAAATAATCTGAAACAAACTTGTGCTCGAAACTCGAGCTACATACGTTAAACTCGATGAGGCAAAAGAAAAGTCGTAACGCGAGTTCCAATTGAATTTGGGTCAGTAGAGTCTCCTCCAATGTCTTGCAGAGTCGTTTTGTGTTACGCTGACTATGACAGTCAACTCGCAGCGCCAACAGCGATATAAAGGTCGATGCTAAATTAAAACCGCAATCTTCAATCGGACGCGGATCCCAGGCAATTGTTTGTAAAAAGATACAAACACAAAACACGTCTGCGAAAAAATCTCCATTCAAATTTGGCGGGTGGCTGCGGAGACGCGTGGGAGAAACTTGTAGCATCCAAAATTATCAAATTGAATATTTAATTGGAGATCAACTCCATATGTGAACGCCAGAAGGCTAACTTGGGGTGACAGTAACCCATCTGACAACACTCTCGCGGAAGTATAAAGTTTCACCGAACCAGTAGTCCGTCAACTCGTATACCATATACATATGCATATTATATTTCACGTTAGATTTGAAGTTTCATTTCGGCAAGTTCTGGATATGCAAATATCCTGCCCCAAACCCAAAGTTATTTCCATTCGAGGGGGTTTTCTTTTTGTTTAGAAAAGCATTTCTTATGAGAAGACTTCGGTAAGGAAAGGATTCAATTCGAAATACCCACAACCTGTAACAGAGCGCTACAAAATCTAATTTTTTTTCGATAACATGTAACACTCCAATTGTCGAGTACCAACTGAGCTCATTGATTTTGAATGTACCTGAAAATTTGTTTTAACAACTCAATTATTTTAAGCCTTTACCTTTATATTGTTTGTTGACATGAACTATTTCTATTAATTTTTAGATAAGTCTTTAAATACTAATGCGTCATTATCAAGAAGAGAAACAATTACAATGCAATAGAAACAAAAAAATTTAAAAAACAAAAAAGTTTCGAAAAGAGTGCAGTCAAGTGCAGTCAAAAAAAAAACACTACACGTCAACACACAGGAAGGGAATCCCGCCGAATATAGTACACAAATAACGAATGTTGTCATGAATGAAAAGAAAACGATTTTGTCTTCCTAGCAACAGCAGGATTTATGTGAATCTGAAAGAAGGACGATTTGACTGGATGGCAATACTAGGCTCGTGACTCTTAGCTGATTCAATTCAATCACACAAAAAACAAAATGCAGTTGTATGCACAAAACATGCAGCTCAGTAAATACCAGTGGAGATACACATCTAAAGTTCAGAGTAGGGTTTGAATGAAAAAAAATGGAAACCAGTGATTAAAAGTTTTATCTGAAAGCGCAAGTGATACAAGAAATTACTCACCTTCCTTCCCAGGAATTCCTTAACATAGCCTTGATGCGTAGCACAATGAATCAAACTTGGTTATCCAAGGCTTGATGTTTGACATGTTACTTGATTAAACTAATCTATAGATTTTCCATATAAAAGGCGTTTTCGATGAATATCATCAGCCCTCTACAAAAATTCGACATCGAATGGCTCCAAATGGCATCAGTTGCAAAAAATTTCACGGAGTCCTTCAACAACCAGCTGGCTGCCATCCTATCAGATACATTGCTGGAAAGAAGCAACGTAATATGGATGGAAGTGAAAGCGGCAATGAACAGACGATCCATTAAGTCCATCAAAGAAATGATTGGTTCGATGACGAATGTCAGGATGCGTTATATAAAAAAAGTTAGGTAGGAAAAACAGGACAACAAGAGAAGAGTATGAAAATCTCAGAAAAGTAGAAATAAGAAAAGAAAATACTGTAACGTCCAAGTGATGAGTATCGATGTTTGTCTAGCGAGCAACAACACAAGACAAGCATACAAAGTAATGAAAAGTTTGAAGCGAGGTGATGGTATCGGCAACATCTTCGCTGATGAAAAAAGGTTCAAGCAAAGATTTCATACTTCAAGAAATTCCTTAGTCCTTCGGACAGCTTCACACCATTCGTGCCTTTAGATATACAAATTCTTGGAGAGCTTCCATTGGCCCGCCAACACCGGATGAAGTCTGTTCCGGCATCAAAGCCCCAAAGAATAATAAAACGCGGAGCATCAATGAGATTCCAGTGACGCTCATTAAATATGGTGGCGGCAGTTTTCAGAAAGCCATCCACAGAGCCATCCAGCAAATCTTGGAAGAAAATTATATGCCGAACAAGTGGAGCCAATCAATTATATTTCCTATGCACAAAAAAGATGCATTTAAGCTACAGTGCGAAAACTATAGAGGAATGTCACTACCTTTTACGACGGACAATATATTTATGAAGATCTTAGAAAATAAAATCAGATCATACGCCAACCAATTGTTTACGGTGAAGCAAGTAATTGAAAAATGCTGGGAATCCAACATAGATGTTTGCCAGATTTTCGTTGACCTTAAGCACGCATACGACAGGATTGGTCGTAACATATCAAATAATGCATCGCCTTGGGTATCCCAGCCAAATCAGTCCATCTTATCAAAATAAAGTCGACAATCTCCCAAGTCCGTATTAATAACCAACTCACTGACGCCTTTTAAACGAATACCGGGCTAACGCAGGGAAATGGACTCCCTTTGCTATTCAATTTGGCTCTGGAATTTGCTATAAGGGGACACATTATTATACAAATCATGCCAATTGGTAGCCTTTACGGATGACATCAACATTTTATCATGGTGGCTAATAACCGGCCAAGAACTTTCAATGAAACTCGACCGCGAAGCAAAACTAGTAGAGCTACAAATCAACGAAAGTGAACGCAGGCGACAAAAAATACTTCAAATGCTCAAAATACCACACTGGCGAATACAGTATTGAAAATGTAGGCGAATTTGTGTATCTAGGTCTCAAAATAACAAGACCGGCGAGAGAAACAGACGAAATACGACGAAGAGTACAGCTCGCAAATAAAATGTTTTATTCAGTTCTGACTATTCTGAAGGAATACAATTTTCAGGAAAACAATTTGCAGATTTGTATACTTGGAGTTTTGTTTTTGATTATTTATAATCACAGAGTTTTATAATTGGAGTTTTGCTTACCTGTGTAGACTCTGGATAATTGGAGCAAAGCTAGACGGAGACCATGGCGAATTTGATACAACCATGAGCAGCCATAAGTTTGAAACTTTTGACGAACCGGAGCTCTCAACAATTGTAAGACTGTTTGGTATAAGCAAAACAGGCTGGCCACATGAATCGTATGGACGAACAACATATACCCAAAAAGGTGTTCGTTGGGTGAACTAAAGTGTGGAGGCTTGTGGGGAAACCTGGTCTGACTCTGTTGACGAAGACAGTTCTTCGCTGCTCGGATCTCAAAATTAGAGGACGCGAACAATGGACCGAGGCAGTTGGAGGCGATTTATGTAGGAAGCGAAAGCCCGAGAGAGGTTATAGTACTAAGAAGAAGACATGTTACATTGAACTGAACTGTATGGAAAAACAATTGCAAGGACATCCGAATTCACGAACATTGAAAGTAAAGTGGTAGTTTGGAGATAAAAAAAATTTGACAGTATTTCGTTTGCAACGATGCTAATTTCAGACATAGTTGTTTGAAGGATTTTCCGAATCGTGGCACAGAAACTGCAAGACCAAATAGCAAAATTCTGGATATGATTGTTATTTGTGCTTACATGATGCTTCAAATAGCAAAGTTCCATGCCTTGCATAGCTGCATTGGTATTACGACCCAGTCAGTGAATAGCTAAGCATCAACGCGAAGCAAACGCAGGAATGGCCCAGATGCGTATAAGTGACGCTGAGAACAATATATATTTCTCTTTATAGCGGCCGCGGATGATTTAGTGTTATTTATTTATCAAAATAAGTTAAGAACTTTCATTACAAGATATAACACGTTAAGTCGTAACATGTAGTAAGAGTTCGTTCCACATGAAAATTTATTAAAAAATCAAAAAAAAAATTCTGTCGATAAAACTAATTTTTGAATTATGTTAATGTCTTTTTTATCTTGACTGCGTTTACGTATGTACAACTATGTAGACCAGATTATAGTTGTTTCAAAAGGGGTACGTATACCGAATGTGTTCAATGAGGTAAATATTAAATTTGGAGACATACTTTATTTTCTATTAAATGATATTGGCTTCAATTTAACGGATAAGTTGATGAGCCCATTGCTTTCTTTTGTACCAATTGAATCGCGATGTTCTACTTTTGAGACGTGCATCAATTTAACTCACCACTTTGATTGCAACTACTTACTTGCTTACTTAACAATAACAATCGGAGAGAAATAGGTTAACCTACTGATCTTCATAATACAAAGTGAAACTAATATTTACAATAATGAACAACACAAAGCTGAGAATTAGCTAATTTTGCCTGGTTAATACGCAGAATTGATATATTATTAGATGGAGATTCCATCCCCTGTTGTGATACAGTTGTTCAGTTATAGACTAATCAGATGCAGTAATTTAGCTTTACTGAAATGTTAGTTATCATGTTTATGGGCAACGATTTTCTTTTTTCTAAAAATTTAGGGAAATACTAAATTTTTATGTATATATATATTATATTTCCAGATTTCATAGCATATGTCGAAAACTTTGAAAAAGGTGTTATGTTTTAATTCGATCATTAAAAATGTATTAATTTTTTCATACGTTACACATTGAGCGGCCAGTTTCGAAATATCAACTAGATTTATTTATAAAAAAAATTCTTCTCAGAACATAAAGGTTGAGTGTCGTGAAAAAGGGAAATAATTTAAAATTATATTAGTGAAAAATTACATTTTGAGTATTTATTTTTAAAAGTTTGGTAATGTTATTCGCATTATTGAATGTTTTTGCACTCTACTGGGTTTTCGCTTTAGTAGAATCATCCGCTTGAGAATAATACTTCAGAATAACTTCAGATAGTTACCTCTGTAGAGTGCATATTTCTTTGTCATATTCTTCTTGATGCTTCCCAAAAAATAGAAGCAATTTTTTAAGGTTACTCTCGATCCGTACTATGCAAGCATTCATAAAATTGTTTCGTTGACATGATGTTATCGTCTGTGGACGAATCAAAAGAAGTGACGGAGAACGACGTAATGTTCCGAACACAAAAAAAAAACAATTTATAAAATTCATATTTCGTTCACAAGGTTTACAGAAATTGTGTTTAAAAATAAGTCTAGCAGGGTGTGTCTTCTCATTTCAAAATCTGTGCGCAGCGTCTCTAAGGGCAAGCAAGGAAGCTATTTTTCACCGTCGATGGAAATAGATACAGCAATGTTAAGAGAAAAAATGTTGCATGAAAAGCCCCGTTTTTAATGTAACAACATCAAGAAGTCCAACAAGAATATTCATAACAAGACCATGTTGTGCATACACTTTAATCCATTTTGAGCTGCATGTTTTTAAGTAGGGACATCTTCAGACCTCAATTGATGAATTTAAGCCGAGAATGAAAGAGAAAGCGCCTGAAATGTCAGAATTTACAGAACAATCGAATTTTGTTCATCGACAATGCCAAACTCCATCTTACGAAAGTCGTGAAAACATATCGGAAACACTACGAATTAATTCCAAAGTGCATCACGAAAATAATACAACATATAGAAGTTAAATATAAATAGGGCGAAAAATCAATTTCGTCGGTACTTGATAAATAGTTTAACGCCAATTTTTAGATCAAATATGTCCAGCCTTACAGTCAGCTTTGGGTCAAATGCACAATTTGTCATTATTAGCTTATGAGCATCGCTTTACATCCAATCTGTGGGATTATTCTGGTTTTTTGCATTTAGGAAACCGTAAAAAACGTAAATAACAGGTTACAATGTATTAACAACCGCAGTGTAGGAGGGTTAACTTGTTCCTTGATGTCGCCGTTTCACTTAAATCTAACATCCTTTTTCACAGTATTGTATCCCACGTCTTTCACCCAGACCCTGATGATGATCGAAGAAAAGTAAAATTGAGATTAAAATAACTCTTAAGGGATTCAAATTTGTCGACTGAACAGTTTCATTGAATTTTACATATTTGAATTTGAAATCATTAAATCCCAGGAATTCGTCTAACGTTGAACTAATCGTCGATTACCAGAGAAGTGGATTCGTTTACCAGCGCTCGGTGTTCGGTTCCTAGGAATATGAATAGGAATAATTCATTAAAAGGGGGATCTATGCTAGCGTTCTACGAAAACAAAGAGTGTAATCATAACACTTTGTATACAATGATGCATTTACTGTCGAATACTTACATCCTCATACATTGTTTATTTATAAACAATCAATACAGCGATACAAATGCTTCCAATCCATTTGAAATTAAATTATAGTATGGAGGGCAAACATGTCGACCCTGACAAACAACATTTAAATCCACGACAAGACTTACTCAACATGTCACAGACCAATTTCAAATCATATGTTCACCAAATATACACGATGAATCCATGGATCCTATGTGCTACGTTTAAGTGGGATATTCTACCATTTATTGGTGACACGACGCGACGGTAGCCAAACAGTGGGTGATGACGAGATCCAATGTGTTAATGAGTTGTGAAGCATTTTGTATAACAAATTTAGAAATCAAATTTGATATGCCGTCAAAGCGAGTGTTGTAATCTATTTTCATTTCGACATACAATATTGAATTTAAGGAAAAGAAAACATTTTAAGCATGTGTTCATGCGAACAAAGTCTTGCCAATGATAACAATACAGTTGCCATATTCGGGCAATTGAACATACTGGAAGTCTTTACATATACTATCGGACATTACGTATGCGATATCTTATCAGTGATAAACCAAAATTGGCATTTTATTAACGAGCACTTTTGAAGTCAGAAAGGGTGTAAAGCCCACATAAAAATTCACATTTTTTGTCGATTGTATTAAATAAATACCATTTATGTTAAGACGGAAATTCGATATCAAACGGGTTAGATGACTTATATAAACATTTTAAGTTGGATATACTCGTGTATAGATGGGTGCTCGTATTAAAATTTTTGTTTTCTGCCTGATCATAGAAACTTTTTAAAACGAAACGCTATTGACGTTTAACAACTTCACATGGTTCGATTATTCAAGGATGCGTGATTGATGAGTTGAATAATCGCATCAAATAGTTTACAGCACAATGACCAGATACAATTGGAGAATGGAATGCAGTTTATCGAAAAGGTGAAGGCAAATCGGTTGCAGATCAAAAATTTCAAACTCATATGAATAAACAAAACAAATGGATTACAGGTCAGCACACTTGTGTTTGCTTGTATAGCCCAAAATGGTATTGAGGTTTAGGTAATATGTTGAGCGCTAAAAATCGAGTTGAGTATTTAAATGTATTACATAAATTTTCAAAGAATAATGAATAACAAAATAAGTATTCATTGATAATTAAGCTCTTCATCTTTTTTTGCAACAGAAATCAAATTCGAGCATCAGAGAAAAATGCGCCGAATGCGAGAAATAATCAACATCTGACCCCATCAAATTTAATTGATTTTATAATGTAATTGTTCCGCACAATGGTGATTTATTAATATGTTCCGGCGAAATGGTAGCATGCCGATGTAGCCAAAATAAATGGATTCTCTACCATTTCCATAAGCCTTTTACATTAAAGTTAATTTTTTTCGTAAACGTCAGTCAAATTGTGTCCTTGGACACACATGATGGCTTTGAGGGAGGCAAACACTACAGCCCTGCAGTATGCAGACAAAATTTCATCCCGAAACTCTTTAAAATTTGCAGTAAGATCAAGCCGAATCGAATGTACAAATTTGAAGGTCAAATCACGAGATTCAATTAAGAGTAACATTCAAAATAATAATAGCGCACTTGTATTGTGCCGAAGGATTCTGTTCTGAAATCTGTTGGCTCTTTTGATAAAATCAAAAACTCGTCGGAATAGCCTCGTCACAGTGAAAAGTAGTCTGTATTATAAGTTGCAATAATTCTATAACATGCTGATTCAGTGGATATTTTAATTCTGAGTCAATCGTTATTTGAGAAAACAATGATTGTTTTCGTTGACATCCTCGTAGCATATAAGTCATCTTAAGCTCCATATTGAAATTTCATATGATTTGCTCATAATGATTTGGAAACAAGAGGCAAATTATGAGAAAAATCAATCATCAGAGAATAGTCGTGATACTTATATCAAAAGGCTTACTTTATCCCACCAACTGACTCGTTGACAAGGCTCTAATGTTCATCTCGAGCCTTCAGGATGGAGTACAATCTGGTTTGCACTGTCTTTAATCCTGACAGATTCATTCCCATTCATCTCGAGTTTTCCAATTCTCTAGTTAAAATTTATGTTTGAGTAATGATTTTATATTTATTTTCTCTAAAGCGATTTCATTTGCTTTTCATTCGAAGATCAGGTACGTAGATCAGATCTAAATGTACGTTATAAACATGTTGATTTTGTATACACTGGAAACTGAGGATAGAGAATGCAATAGGCTGTGGAATAAATTTCCAGGGCTTCGAATGTCAAAGCTGTTCCCCGACGTTTATGACGCGAAGAAGTTTCGAGCGTGCATCGAAATGATTAAAAGAAAGCTTCGGGACCTGACTGGCATCTTCACGGGGCACTGCACACTCGGAGGGCATCTCAAAAGTATGGGCTTGACAGCGCATAACGAGTACCGATTTTGCAATCTTGCGGAGGAGACACCAGTACATTTGCTAGCACACTGCGAGACGCACTGTTCCGTGGGAGAAGAGACAGTTTAGAAAGCTGCTTCCTTGTCGAGGAGGATTTGGGACGCCTGTGGCCGAAGAAGATCGTTGACTTTCTCAGAAAGATCGATCAGCTTGAGGCGCTATAGGAGCACCGGAAGCGGAGGCACAATAAACCTGTACGGATTGACTTTCACCATCACCGGTAATAAATCAATCAATACACTAGAACTATTTAATCATACTTACAGTGCTGTCTTTTTGGGGGGCCAATTCAAGGCTTTCTTATGACGTGCTCCTATTTCAATTGAACAGAAGGCTGCGATGCGATATCCTGCTTTAGACCAACTTCAAAAGCTTCTGCCAGGTTGTTGTTGATTCCGAATTGGCGAAACCGCAAACTTGTGAAATTCTCTCAGTTTGAATTCGTAGTATTTCCTTTACATTCGTCTGACATTGACCGATTGCTCTAACTTTGGGATTGTATTTCAATCCATTTATTGTCTGTATGGGTTATTTTTCTGTAAGCACTTTGTACCATTTTATATGGCACCAATCGCTTACTTTTCCAAGCGCCAAACATCTGTCGATTTGATCCCGTTCATGAAATCGTTTCATGTCTCTCTTACATGTCTTTTGGAGCATCTCCGCTGCTTTAGCGACCCGGATTGTTTAGTCCCCTGAAGTTTGCACTGCAGCAAACGAAACGATCTCGGATTTTTTTTTAATTTTGAAAACTTTGAATATTGTTTGGATAGTTGCACTGAATATTTTGAAAGTTCTTTTCGCAACTTCGACTTTATTGCACCTTATATGTTTACCTTATATGAGACTGTTGCGTTTGCACCTCAAACCCCTACCTGGAAGTAGGGCCGAATATTTAAAAGGTAAATGGACTGCAATTTTTTCCTCCTAAATTTTGCACTTTGCTAGCTTTTCATTTCAGATTTAAAAAATAGGCGGAAACAATTGGGCAAATCCTTGACTGTTGGGATGCAAACCAGATACTTAGCTGGAGAGCCATTCTGATAGTGGTTCCATCATCTTAGGTGAGGTGGCTTTTCTTTCCAGTTGATTTATAACAGGAATAGCATTGGCACCTGACGTGGTTCATTTGGTATCCCCTGTTAAATGTATCACGCAGATATGTGTGCATTAAGACAAGATTAGGCACATACGGTTACCATGGTGCATATTCATAATTTTCTTCTGTGCTGCAAGTATTTCATGATGAAGTGAGCTACAAATATCATCGACTCCTATTTCTCATCGTCTTTTTGTAGCTAATATTGTTTCTTTTTTTTTGAGAGATATGAGAAAATAAGTACGTCGATTTCTAACTAATTGGTACCAAAGTTTTTATTATCAGCAACAATGAATTTGGATTCGTTACCTTTAATATGAATTTTCAAGCCTACCATACAAATCGGAGGCTGTTCACCCTTGCAACCGCCCAAACATGCAAGATTCTGGCATCACAACGAACATTAACTCTCATGATAAAGCGGCATATGACAATGATAAGCAACGATATCATTGATTATTATCGTATACTTTTTATTGCTTTGATTAAAATTTGATTAGTAAAAGAGAACAAACAATTTTAATCATTGATCTATATTCTATGATCAATTATTAGAGGAATATATGTTGCATGACGAATACATGTTGGATTCATTTTTCCCGACTATTCTCTTTAGACTTCTCTAATTAATCATGAAATAAATTCTGAATCCTGGTAAATTATTGACATTTCGTGAGTACGTAAAATAAGATTAAGTTCTTAATTTTTGCAATATACAATATATAACAAATAGATCAGGTCAATGATTTTAAAAATTGGGCGTTGTCTCATCTTAACATTAACGTGTTAGAAATTTTGTGTTTCCCTAAGAAACACATTTTAAGAAGATTCCTTGGTGCATTACATGCAAGGGGGATGGGTTGCATTTATTCACCCTCCATCCCGGAATGTTCAAATCTGTTTCTGTCTTCCTTGCTTTAGACACTTTGGTTTTTGCTTTTGCACTTCTTGCTGGAACAGGCCAATTACTTATAGCTTCAAACGATAAAATTAAAATCTTTGCAAGAGCACCTTCAAGTTTCCCGGCGTTAAGCTAACCCTGCATCAATAACACAATGTCAAAGCATCAATTTAAAAAAATCGTAAGACGACATTACAAACACTCGTCGTCATTTTTCCCGTGGCCGTGCAACAAAAACAAACAGTCGTATCTCTTTTGGAAGTACGACACGAAACGAGGTCAAGAATCAATGAGTTTCCGAGTGAATAAACAAAGAACCACCTGAAACAGGTAAACCAAGGTATTGCAATGACTACGCCAACTTGCAACTTGTTCACATAACCTGCCTGCCATCCAGCATTGATATCAAGCATTTGAATCATTTTGAAAACAATAGAGCAAGCTAGAAATCCTCACGGAACACTCATCGCAGCAATTGCATGTGTCCTAGTCATCAACGGGAAGCCAGCAGAATCTCCCCGTAATCTCCACAGGGAACATCGCCCAGTCGTATGAAAATGTGTCATCGTCAGTCTCTAAGGTGCTTCACCAACTATGCAAGGCAGCCGTCAACTTGTGACTTCTTGCGTTTCAGACATCGCCAGCCGAAGGAGTGGCTACAAGCGATGATGCACTCACAGGCAACGTGAAATCATGAATTACTTACTGCTTCTCGCCGAACTATCCATTCTCCCGTCGTCTGGCCGCTAAGCTCTCATTCATACAACAAACAGGCTCCTGACGCAAACGTATCCTTCCCGGTCACACTAAATGCATACGGTTTGCACAATTTATTCAACCCAGCATAAGCGCTAAGGATTGCGTGTTTTGATCGAGAATTCGTGTCACTTGCACTTCACTTATCGTCGCCGCAAATGTCTTTCGTTCACCGATTCAATAGTACACGTACCCGCGCGTATTTACAATCCTTTTTTCTCGACAAGATCGCTTTAATCACACACCGGAACAATTGAGAAAAGTTATTTACCTTTAGTTTTATCGATTAGTACACATGATAATATTTCAAGATTCAAATTGAGACATTTCAAACGACAAACACGACGAGACCCAATATTCACACAACGGCCCCTTCCACCTGACAGCAGCCATCTTAAAATTTCTGCTTTCGCGATAGGGCTGCCAGATACATCTTCGATTGACATTATGTCAAATTAATTTAGCAATAGCTCCCTCTAGTGAAATTTCTTCTTGACATTCATCCCATAACATTTCATACAGAATGAAAACAAATCCGATCAGCTGTTCTTGATTAAATCCAAAACAAACCGGGTTTTGAAATCGTTTTCTCATTGCTTTAATACGTTTTACTAATTTCTTAATGTGACTTCCGATGCTAATTTAAATATGTTACGGGTAAGACTTCACAGATTTTCGATACGCTTCTTTTCGACAAATCCAGCTCGAATGTCGACGAGAGCCGCTAAATCTCCCAAGGAATTCAAAATACCTGCGGATATTAAGGAACATTTCATCAAAGCAGGTCAACAAGACATACTTGAACAGATACCACCTAAGTTATTTAGAAAGAAGCATAAGTTCCCCGACAGCTATTACATTGCTAGTCGTGAGGCAGCGGAAACTATTGCACCGTACCTCATGAAATCTAAAGGTATGTCGAAAGTTGTGCTCGAGTCGAATCCGGGACTAGGTCTGCTAACTTCCATATTAACACGTTCAAATATTAATCTTCATTTATTTGAAAATAATGAATCGTTTCTCAAAAAGTTGAAGGTGAGACTATCATTATTTGTTTTTAAAGTATTTTTTATTTCAATATCAAATACTAGGATACGTACGAGGGCCAAAAGAAATCTGTTATAATTCACAAAGGCGATATAGTTGATATGTGGAAGCTGGGCTACTTAGATAGAATGGATAATGGAACACGTGTGCAAGATCTTCTCATGGGAGTTCCCATGAAAGAATGGTCTAGTAAGTAGAATTAAAACATTTATTAGATATATTATTTTTCAACTCATCATTTTCCGTCAGTGTTATGTCGCACAACAATTGTTAAAAGTTTTATCTCCCTTTATTTTATATTGCTCATTGTGCTTCCCTGATAATGCCAATGTATTGGTAACAACTGGATCGTGTTTAAATACCTAATCCTAGTTGGTGATCAAAGGAATCTTGTAGTGTGAGTTGTATGTTATGTCTACAATTTCAACTCCATCGTAGGGGTGAGCGTTCTTACAGTCACAGATTGATTCATCATTGAAAAGCTTTGGAATCTTCTGATCCTTAGCAAAGTCTATATGAAACATGCGAAACATAATACCTCACATTATCCAAAATATCCGAGAAGGTCCAAGGCTAATCCCTACAATACAACGAATATTGCCCTGCAACGTTTCTAGACACGGAAGGAGAGTTTGAAAATGTGATGAAAGGGTCTTGAACGTCGCCACCATTGTGAATACTTTAGAAATAGTGAAAGCGGTCAACTGAAGATACTTCGATAACAATCAGCATGAAATTAAAATAGCAGAAATCGACTGCCTTCTTAAGCTCACACTAAAGAGCCATGCGTAAAAGCTATGCATCTTCCTTTTTAGTGAACTCCCATGCGAATGCAAGGAAGGAGGAATCAAAAAATTCGATGATCGTTTTCTGCTCTCGACATAATTTTTTTTGGCACGAAGCAAGTTGCATTATTCATTTGAAAATCGGGTATGATAGCCTCCACTGTACACGCTGAAACGTGCTGAAAATGTGGAATAAGAACTAAAGCAGATACGCCTTTATGTATGCCTGTATTCATTGAGAAGCTCGTGCTCAAAAACCTTTGCCTCCGATAGGTTAGTACAGAAAACACGCTGCAAATAAGTGTGCGATAAATATGCCCGTTAAAGCAGCACGACCTTATTCAGTTAACTGATGCCCTCAATTGTATAAGCTTCATACAAGTGTCCGATAGAACATACCCGGTCTTAGTTTGATGTAGCCGAATGGAACCCGATGATAATTCATGTAAACATGTTGAAATTCCACGAAGTGAACGAGCCGTTGTGCCCGTGGGAAATGGAACGAATTTCGCTAAGCGACGGTAGTGGATATATGACGCACCAACATTTTTCTGTAGCACCCTGTACTGAAAGCTGATAATACCTTCTTTGGAATGTAATGGGGTTGTTCGACAATAAAACATAGAACACTGATTTACACACGAAAGTGCCAAGATAACTCCGTGCGCTGCTGGTAACACGGTCTTACGTAACCGCGTAAGATAACAATAAACGTTAAACGGTAAAGAAAATATTTCAATTCAATTGACAAATTTTATTGACAACATCTTATTAACATTCCATTGGAGAAATGTTTGTTGGAGTATAGAAAGGCACAGGATCCAACCAAAATCAGAGTTTTGCTGAAAAGAAAACCAATGAAAATATTGAACGGTGACAATCACAAAAGATGATATTTTATTCTTTGGAGAACAACCATTCCTCCGTTCAAGAAGTCGATAGGGAAGAGCCAAAAGTTAAACATATCCATGTCTTTTCATTCAGCTTTATAAATAATGTACAGAGAAAAATACAGTTAAACTAGATAGATTAATCATTCTTCGTATGAATTCACCAAACAAAAGTTACCAATTCTTAAAACAAATCTCGAGTTAAAGTATTTTCCTTTATTTTATACTTATTTGTGAGGTTTGTCTTTTTATAAATGTATTTATTATTTGTTATAATAAAACAATAAGCGATTGTAAATGTTATTCTTTAATAATCGTATTAATCCTTCAGTAATCCGGTTTTTAATAAAAATAATTTTTAATATTTTCTTATTATTCAAATTATGTTATAAATATAGAACCAATAATTATATAAATGAAGCTCCGCTATTATGAAAAAAGGAACAGACAGTTTCTTTATATCCGTTAATTCAAACAGACAGATATACGAATTTTTTTGTTTATTTAACACGATCATATCGTTAAGCTCCCATACAACACTTGTTAAAAAGTCATTGGCTCCGCAAGGCCGAAATGCGTTCTGTAAGCTAGAAAGGTAATTCGTACAGCTAAATTTTTGTCATTGTGAAACTGTCCCTTTCTGAGTTATCGTTATTAACAAGCAACTTAAAACGAAATCGACTGTAAGTTTAAATATGTTCTTCGGTAAATAAAATATCAAACGATTGAGGTACTTTTTATGTTTCCAGCGTTAACTAGTTTTTAGGCTTTCTCAACAAATGGCGACCTTGAAAACCATCCGCAACCACTATGGTTATATAAAATTTATCAATTAGCTCTTAAATAAGCATAATTAGCTCCCTTCTTGCAGTTACGTTGTTTAAATTCCACACTCGTCTCTTTTATTACATTCCAAAAAGCGGTAGTTGTAGTTGATTCATTGAAAGCCAATTCTCACTTTTATGTGTTATTTACCCACTAATTATATAAAAACTATTAAGTTGGATTTAGAATTGATAACATTATATAAGCAGTTATTTTAATTAGAAATACTAATAGATACTACACGAGTAAAGTTGAAGTTCACACTAAAAAAATCCGCAAAATTCAAACAGCATTAGATGCATTAAAATTCTGCGCTGTAATTTGTACCCCGCCGAAAATCTAATGTTCATTTACTGATCTGTTTCTTACTTACCTGTTTTATTTATCTATTTGTATTATCATGTATTCGATTGTCAAATGAATGCAAAAACGCATTGTTACTTGAAACGGGGAAAAGCACTTACCAAAGTTGAAATTACTACAATATTATCATATTGCATTTTATTTATGCATTTTATATCGAAAACCTGTGTTTTGTTTTTTTAGGTAAACCAATGAGATTATTTGCTGCTGTAGGTTCGCTAAATTTTTTTAAATATCTTATATATTCTTTCGTTCGCCAATGCGATATATTTTCGCATGGCCGATTTGAAATGTTTTTGGCTATCCCACCACCACTATATGTAGTAAGTACTATAATAAGACAAAAAAATTACATTTTTAACGCATGAAATAATCGAAGCATTTAAGTTGTACCAGTGAAGTTGGATATATGTTTTATCGTGCAACCACAATTCTGTTTCAAATTATGTTCGAATACACATACCTTACAAAACTCCCTAGGAAATCATTTCTGCCATGGCAATATGAACAGAATCCAGCTAAGCATCAAAAACATTCTAAGGTAAATGATATTTAATGTAAATCAACACAGCATTTGATCGTAATTTGTTATATACATATCGACAGGTATTTTTATTCGATTATGAATATCTTTATTTAGTGAAAATTTGTCCCCGTGCCAATATCTACGAAATGTGTCCTCAAGAATATATGCAAGCATTAATCTACTTTGTGAAGCAGAACTATATTAGCAGGAAACAGCGAGTTATCCCAATGCTCGAGTGAGTTTGCAATACACTTTTTATTTGCAGAAAAAAACAATTATATTATTTTTATGTAAATATAAAGGAAATGGGCACCGGGATGCGGACCTCGTCTAATTGTTCAAACCGAACAAACAGAAAAAGTGAAACCTTTACAAAGAAATCTGAACCAAGAGATTCCACCATTTTCAGCGCCATGCATGACAATGTCCACTAAAGATTTTCATCCGTGTATGAACATTTTTACAGAGTTCGGTGATCTAAGTCCTTCGCAAATTTTGACGTTATTCACACAGTTTAGACAATGGCCCGAATTCAAAGAAAGTCCATTTTTGGCCTCTTTGGAGAATAGTTTGATGAAAATGGAGACGTCTGATCACGATTCAATAGATACTCTTGGTCTGCAGGAAGAAGAAGAACTTGTTGCGATAGAAACAGACACAAAAGCTAAAGAAATCAGTAAAAATGATGATGTTAGTAGTTAGTACGCTAAAACGTTGTCAGTATATTAAATAAATAAATACTTTTTATAAAAGGAGAGCTTAAAATATTGAAATTAAAGTCCTATTTACGAAATTGATCGTATCGTCAAAGTAATAAATATACTGTACAACATTTATACTCTTTGAAAAAACACAGTTTTCATTTCTAATCTTTTAATGTTCATCAAAAAACGCCAATAATTTAGATTTCACAAATATACCGTGTAGTACATATATTTTGCTTGAAGCTTTAAAATTACCAGCTTTATGCATTAAGTGCGTAGTTTCAGTAACGAATAATTTAATAATTTTGAATGTATCTCACCTCCACATTACACAATATTCTTTTCACAATAAGTTTGAAATGGAATTAAACCTAAATATTGCATTGTACTGGTAATAATATGTGGTAATAATATGGCTTCTGGAATCATAACAATTCCAGTTTTATTTTCTCTCTTCTGGCTATCTGTTCGAAAAATACAATAAATTTTGTACTTTTCGTACACAAGCCCCGAATTAGTAAATGTGGAGAAAGCATTGATGTTTTTGGTGGAATATGCATGAAAAATGCATAATACAATCAGGCTGAGCACATTTTTTTAACACGATAAACAAACATGCATCGCATAATAAGCACTTGTTCAGCAAATAAAAGTTAGTATTCAGAATCAAAATTCATTCAGAAATACAGATATTCATTTGGGGAAGTTTAATTCAGGGGTGAAGCTGTATGCATTGATATACATGCAGTCGGATAATTTTTACCAAACATGATATAACACTCGTTCGGAACAAAGTACTCGGCAGAATTGTTTAACACAATAATAATAGGTTACTGCTATTGGGTACAATAGGAAAATAGGTTACTGCTATTGAGATCATCAATCGCGAGACATTGTCACTTTGCTATAATCCATCAAGGATGTTAAAGCAGTTCAGTTAGCAGTCAGTTAGCAGAACATTAGTTATCTCGGTTATACGCTCAAAAATCTCAGCAAGTCTTCACCTATGTCATTATTGGTTTTCCTGAAAAACGACAAAGAGATTAAGCGAACAAAAACAAGAAGAACAAACATACTGCTAAAATCCGGCCGAGTAACGGCGGCGGGACTTTTTCCGACTGGCCTAAGAGACTTTTGAAAACTATAACTTGATCACTCTTGTGGCAACGTTATCGATTATAAAACAGAAGGACTAGTTTTCATTGGCTTATTCTGAAAACTTCAGGAGAATCAAAATATCCTTTGCATTGCATTAACATTCCGTATAAATACTCAACTACATATCTTTCAACCTTTGATAATTTATTTAACTTACAAGTTATGCATTGAATTGTTACTCTTAAATTTAATATAATCATATACTTATTACACACATTACATATAATACTTGATATATATTGATTTACGCTACCTTAGAAAAACGTTTGCCACCGATCACTACATTATTATGAGGGCATGTTCCATTGATATATCTCTTACAGCCTTTAGCACATAGTGGAACATCGTTAATGTCTAAGTACGTGGGTATTGATGAGGGCGTAGTTGGCTCATCTTCAAATCCCATTCGATTGCCCAAAACAACTGAAAGTCGAACACATGTTAAGTCCAATGTAGTCACATTCACCGCGAGAACATAAGATAGTTCTGGTGTCGGGCATGGCCCTGCTTCTCCCAAAGGATAACACTGATTACGAACAAAAACATCTCCATCTTTTTTGCAACGATTAAGCCGGCATTCGGGAATAACACGGTCTCGCGGCAGAACTAGGTAACTGGAAGTTGGACATGGTCCTTGCCTATATGCCGGGTAGCATTTGTCAGTTCCCGGATGAAAAAGATTTCCTGAGCGGAAGAAAGATTAATTATATAAATGAATAAATAATACCGAATAAAACATAAGACATAAACCGATTTGATTTCATGTAAACTTTCGCGGAAGTTATCAGCAAAGTGCAAAAGGTCACGGAATATAGCATCTTCTATAGCCGTTTCGGAAGTTGACTTAAATTATACACATGCTTACAACATATTGCCAGAATTATGTATAGTGATAACAAAATGCTCTCGTCTTAAGTAACTCATTTAGCTTTGCCTTCAACTAGCTTCTGCCTTATAGACGCATCGTCATTGGTTTTTCTTGAATTCCTTAACAGACATGCACACTTGACCATATCTCTTAACGTCTACAAACGCAAGTACGAAACTGGTCAACCGCAAAGATGGAATTACCACAAAAAATCACTTAAAACATTCAAGTTGTGCTCACAAAACTTAAGCGTCATTGAGTGCTGGGACGCACTATTCCACGATGTTATGAGCAAAAAAGCACACGGGTCAAGTCTTATTGATATGATTTTTGCCAATACTTTTGATAAGATTTATGATTGGAGTTGGACTAGCTAGTCAGTTGTTCAGATGCCATGTTAGCTACAAGTCTTCGACCATATTGCTCTGAGAATAAACGATAATTTATTTATAAACACGCCAACATGTACCCGTATTCAACCAAATTATGAAAACCGGTTACTGTTTTTGTTTTTAGCAACAAATGAAATTGCCTTCCCGTGACTGTATCGAATAGATAGAAATTTATTTAACTAGATTAATCCAGACCTGGTGAACAGTCACAAATCCAATCATTCACTTGGTCGCCTGGATACAACAGCTCGTTTTCCTTACAACGTCCGGGAAGAAAGATCGGCTTCCGGTTCTGTAACAAAAAAATCATAAGAACCACTTACTGCATTCCGAAGTCATAGACACTTACATCGGCGTTTTGCTTGCTTTTCTGCTCTTCCTCAGGCTCAGGAAACCCGAAGTCTTGTGAACAAATGAGCTTCACAGATGCGACGAGAAGCAACACAGCCACTAGATGTGCAGTGTTTCCTGAGATGAAAGACATTATTTACTATGTATTAAGGTCCACACGCGATTGAAGACTCGAATATTTCACTAATTCTGTCTATAAAAACTGGTTACGAAACTACCTCGGTACAGGGCAAGATTAGAACTACTAAGTTCACTAAGATGATGAAGTCAACTGAAGATTCGATACGCTTGGTTCGATCTTCGAAAAGATACGTCTTGAGACTCGTCACGGCGCATCTCTGTTGAGAAGACTGAGCAAAATAAAAGTGGTAATCTTGATTTCTCAAAATATTGAGTGAATCTCACTTTATATGGCTAAAGAAGATGCGCCGATGCTTTTCTGAATTTAGTTTAAACAGACACAATATGTTAAGATGTGCCATAAGTCCGCGAAACTGACCTACTGCTAGCTAACCTGAAATCCAATCTGTCGAGGAAACTTTAGCTGCAACTCGCTTGCTTTAAAGTAGATTAGGCAAATATTTAAATATAAGAGAAGATGTGGTCAATCTGTAAACAGAAGAAAAGTATTCAGAACAATAAATGAATGATTGGTAACCATTGCACCAGTTACAAATTTTAATGCCAGAGTCAGACAAAGTCAGACATCCAGCTTCATGCTGTTCTTCGACATCCTTGTAATTAAGTTAAGTACATGAGAAGGAATGGATTCAGATGTACATGCAATGTATACTAAGGCATGGAACACGCTTTCAGCTTTCCATAAATTTTCGTTCAATAAATTTTTATTTGATGTACAGCGGTAAAGACCCTTATAACAGATTGCAAAACCGTATTTACTAATTTGCTAACCAGATTCATAGAGAACCGGAGAGGATGCTTTTATTTTTTTATGATAAATTTTATTACCATACGTTCTAATGCTTTCTCTTTTGTCGTATGTGTATGATATTCCTATCAACGTCCATGAAATGATCTCATTTTTATTCTATTCCCCGAAAACCTATTACGTTTTACCGGAAGCTACTAAATTTTTTTATCGGCACGTGTTTAAGTAAAACTAAAATATTCAATAAATGCTGAACAGAATCGATTTCTGCAACAAAAAAAAAATGTTTTTATAATATCATTCAAACGATATCACTCTTATTCTAGAGGAAAGTAAACAAATATGGATGTAGTTTTTCTTTATTCCAAGGTATCAAAAAATCATGTTAAAATTTGAGGACACTTTTCTTGTGATTGTTATAAATGTTCGTATATATCATAATATATGATTGTCGAAGCCCTGTTTCCCAAACAAGCTAAAAGTAATTCAAATTCGGTCGGTTTTTTGAACAGAAGGATGTTTTTTAAGGATGTCAACAGAAATCTGTTACGAATAAAGTAAACTCTTTCTAGAAATCTATGAATTTTAAACTTTTTATGTTGTTATAAGCTCATAAAAACCTTGTTTTTGCTATTCTGATTGTAACGAGCTCTGTGTTTCCAATGCAACACATGTGGGAAGGTTTTGTTTTTTTGCTTGAATTAGATGAAAAAAGCAGCTGAAAGGCATCAAATGCTTCCGGAAATTGACAGTGGTGAATGCTCCTACAATAAATAGTGTAGGAAACGATCTCAAAATTTTAAGGATGTCATGACTCGCCCTGGATAACAAAAAAAATTGAACACGAACAATTAAAGGCAGTGCTCGATTAAGCTTCAAGCTAAACGAAAGAGAAGTTAGCAGATACACTGGAAGTGACTGGAAGTGACAGATTATTCTACGAGAACACCAAGAAGAAAAAGTACTACAATTCGCCAGGTTATTCGTGGGCGTTCACTTATTCATCAACACTAAAGCGTTGTATTGCGTACTATGAGTAGTATGCAATGTGCAGCCGAGCCTGGCGGTGTAGACCACACTTTAATCCATGTAATACTAAAATAATAGCCGAAACTATTTTTTTATTCTTTGATTTTTCGTCTTTTTACAGAATAATGCGCAGCCCAATAAGTACTAGAATTAGTGTGAGTAGCACTAATAGTAGTAGTAGTAGTAGTAGTAGTAGTAGTAGTAGTAGTAGAAGTAGTAGTACTAGTAGCAGTTGTAGCCGTAGTAGTAATGTCTCACATCATTCATCTAAAACAGAATTTTAGACTAGAATTCGCTATCATGTTTACCGCTTCGTGTCCTCTCTTAATATTTTATAATACTCTTATATATATTGATATATGTATATTTGTATATATGTGTACATGCATATATGCATTTATGTATATATGTAATTATGTATATATGTATGTATCTATATAACACACAATTTATTTAGAAACAAACGTTTCCTAGTTTCCTATTTTAATATTTAAACATTCTTTGTGTGTTCATTATGTGTCAATCATATCAATAGAATTTGATATTTTTGAAAATGACTGGAAGATATCTGATAATTTAATTACTATTTGAAATGTTATCTCTTTCTCTTTTGAATAAATGTTCTTTTAATAAAGTTATGTTCTCACTTCTTACTTAATACTTGTCTATCTTCTGAATATGGTTATATTGTAATGTATTGAATAGCAAATTTTCGTCGTTTTTTTTTGCTATTTTGGTCTTTGTTCTATATTTATATTATATTTATTATAAAATAACTTATTTATTTGTGGCTAGCAAGTTAAAATAATGAAAAATATATTTCACTTGATCCTAAACAGTCCTTCAGTCAGTCCTTCCTAAACAGTCGTTCAGCTCAGCAGATGATAACTATTTACTTTAGCGAAATTTCTTACTTTTCCGATGTGTTAATAAAAATTCATATCACCTAAGTGTCATGACTACTAGTAAGTATTATTTATCACCAATACGTCTACGAATTTGTTAAGCAATCGCTGGATAATTATATTATTGATTATAGTTATACTTTCCATAGATTTTATCAATTAAAAATCTCATAAAATTATGATTAAAAATTAAAATTTGCTTCATTATCAAAAAATTTAGAATTAATTTACTTTTAAATTTATTGCTTCAACAAAATTCACCCTGTATTTTCGCCGTGAATTTCTTGCCGCACTTATAACCAACATCATTCGAAATCTGGTAGAAGTGACAGCTTTGCGATTGCCGTCAAGTTCAATGTACTTGTTTCATGGGTGAAATTATTAAAACGCGTAAAATCGCTGAAAGTGCCCAATTCTAAATTCCCGATTGAAACAAACCCTTTCACGCTGACCGTAACTATATCAAGATGGCCAGGTGACCGCTCAAAGTTGTGCAATTATCGTGTAAAATTGTTATATTCTATTCGCGAATGTGTCGACCTATAAAAAACTACCTACGACGATGTTTACGAAGAAGTCACACATTGACGTGAAAAAGTCAACATTGAAAATTCAAGATTGCAAAAAGGATTCGGCGACTCGACTTCGTCACCTGAAGACAATCCTAGGTGAGTACTGTGGGAAGTTTGTGTTATATTTGGATGTTGTGTGAGTGAACGTGAAAATGAGTGAAACTAAACGCGATTTCGTATCCGTCTGTTTGTTGGCATTCCATGACAAACACGTCTACAACAACGTTGAATAAATTTTCTCAAAGTGGAGTGCGGAGTGCCTGGAAGAAAGTGGAGAGTGATGTGCGAATCACTAACTGTGATTCTACCGCTGAGGAGGCCTGCTCACGGCGTAACACCTTCCGAATGGGCGCTCCGTCTAATATGTGAATCAGCACGAGCAGAAGCAACAGTAGAATTTTTTCTAGTTAACCGCACCGATCATGTAAAGAGTAGCGTGGAATTCCGTCCAGAAACACCTTACTCTGGAGCTGACGGCAGTGGACGGGCATTGAAACACGTTCAGACCACTAGACAATAGGTGGCTGGATTGCGATCTATTTGATCTGTTTCGAAGCTCCACGACCGCGGGCTTCGCTTATGTATTGCTTTATGCATGCACATGATACATCTTCCGCTATCCGATATTGCGGAATAAACCTGACGTCGAGGCGTTTCATTTGGTTTTCATTCACGTAATTTATGACAGGTGAACACTTCCATATTAGTCGAAAGTGTGAGGGTGCGCAATGTATCATAGGCGCGTTTGAATATGAAGTGGATCATGCTGTGATTCCCGTGGGTATTGTTGATATGAAGTGTTTTTTGTGAGAGTGACAGCTCGATGTGTGAAAATATAACAAAAAAGCCTAATGTTTACTATTTGGTTTAGACACGATTCAATTGAATTGGGCGCCTAATTAGAAGAATTTAATTTGATCGATAACATTATTAGTAAAAATTCTACAGCTCATTTGAATGAACTTTTGGTTCAACGAAATAATTTTCAAGGTTTGCTTTATCATATGCTCAAGTTGCGAAACATGACTATAAAAGGTGGAATTTTAGTGGGCTTGAAAAAAAGAATTGATTTTGTTTGTTTCGTTCTGATAGAAGTAGTTGCAGTCAAATCTGTTTGGTGAGAGGAAAGGGGGGGGGGGGGGGGTCAAAAACAAATTGATATTAAAGTTTTGTCGAGGCGAAGTTTATTAGGGATTTTTCTGTGAAAAAAAGACGGCAAAAATAAATTTCAAAAAAACATCGAAACTATTTCTTCTGCACTCTGAGAAACTATCGATTCAATATGATATCTTAGAATTGAATAACAATGACTGGAAAGGGGATTATAGATTTTCAATCTAATTTATGCGATCACTCCGACGCCCTCCTGAAAGTTAAAGGAACCTGAGGTGGGAAAGGCTAGTGTATATTTTAATGATACATGTTTTTATTTAAAAAATCCAATCCATATTAGTGCGCTAAAGTTTTAATGTAAGAACATATTATAGATTTCCTAGTGTTTAATTCTCCATCTTAATATTCATGATTTGTATATAAAATTTTACTTACAGAGCGTTGAATAAGTAGCACTATATCCTTCGTTTGTTATTCAACAAACTTCTTCCTCTTTTCATTTTCAATGATTAAAAGAATTTCGATAACTTTGAATGGATTAAATTTTTTTTAACTTCGATGTGGCTCTCTTATGAAATTTTCTCCTGTATTTATGCACGCGTCCGCATAAATGAAACTCATTCCCTTCCATGTCAATAATACAAGCAGTGCGCAGTCCATATATAATCTTGTCAATACCTAACTTAAACGTATCAAAAGTACCAAAATTTTGTTCTATAATTCATTTACATTTATTTTATATTTGGGCCATTTTCTTTACTTCTCTACGTGGACACCACGCTTACGATTATATTTACAACTTACTGTCGGCATGGGTACAAATATTTTGAATTCATCATTTAAATGGCCTTTCATCAAATGTATCTGTAAATCTGATCCTTCGGCTAAATCATGTTTTTTGTACATTTCTTTATAATTTTCGTATTTCAAATCGTATATGCTGTTCTCATGTACGATAACCTTAAAAACTGGGCGGCAAATCATCATTGCTTCTTTGAGGGTCTCTGTACTAGATGTTGTATAAATAAATGAGCTTCTTAGATTTATACTTTCAACGTATTTGAATATGTATTTATTTTATATAATTTCATCCCGTTTCCATGTCTTCAGCTTTTTGCTGATAATGATTGACAAATGCCAAGCGAATGAGTATTTCTACTACAGTGGCGTGTGCTTATAGTGATTGAGGGTCATATTCGTTCAGCTGCTGTTCCATTATCTGTAACATCCGTGTAATATTAACGTCAGAAGAATCTCGACACTCCTCAATGGATATTTCAAGTCCTTTATCTACTTCCAGCGATCCTTTTCGTTTCGTAGTCCGAATTCGTGTTTACCATGCAAACTTCGCACGCAATCAATATGGGAATGGAGGCAGGATCATTTTTTATTTGTTAAAATTTTAAAAAAATTCCCAAAAATAATATCGTGAATTTGAAGCAAGTATAAGCCTACTTAATCTGCGTGAAACAAGCATAAATTCCCACAGGCACACTTGTTGGGCCCAAACATTCGGGTCAGAAAGCAATGAATTGAATTTTTTGAAAGATTCAATTCTGTTGTCATGTATTTAGAAGTTATCGTTTGAACATGTACCCTTCGCACACTTACTCCCACCAAAAGATAGCACCACAATAAAAGAAAACTATTTTCAAAAACCTCTCATCTAGTTTTCAACAATAATTGTTTTGATCTGTTGATCAATATTATCTTAATTATCAAAATTCTATTATCGATTTGAAACTTTTTTTTTCAGATTTTGTCGATTTGGACGACGCCAAATCATTATTTGAGACTAACTACAGTCATGTGTATTATATTCTCTATGATACATTTGTTCAAGCTGAGACAAATTTAAGGCAAAGAGGTAAGTTGGCAGATTGAATACCAAATAAATCAACAATTTTTTGTATAGATTCCTCAAATTAAAGGATGCAATTGAATTTTTTATAAACTTATACAAATAAAAAACAAAAACTTGAAATTGTATCAAATAACTAAAGACGTGCTTCCCATTTGTTTTTTGCTAACAGAATTAGCGTTTCATCTTGGTAAGTCAATCTAACTTCTGGTTTATTTTTAGTTTTGGTTGGTTTTTGCAGTAGCCACAAACTAGAAAGTCAATAAATGCTTGCTTAATGTTTGCAAAGCAATATAGTTTTCAATACTTAAACACGATAGCCATGTAGAAAACAAACTTCGCAAAACATTTTTACATTGAACAAAGACATAATCATACGCATGTAATCGAAAGTGAATAATAGTTCAGGTCCAGTACCTGAGCTCCATTTAAAAAAGTATGATTTTCATTAAAGCATGTCTTCCATCAAATTCGAATTTCGAGAATTGTTTGCTTATTTATATCTAGCGTCTGACGTTTCTTTTTACATCAATAATTCCAATAAGAGTGTCATATTTTTGAATTAAATGAAACCCACATTAACTGTTCTACTTTTCAATTCAAAAATCATAAAGTTTGCTGAGGCATATTGCATATTTGTTCTGTAGATTCTACAGAACAGCTTTCTCTTTGCCTGCAGTTTGCTCCCTTTTTGCATTAAAAATAAAAGACATTTATTTAAAAAGACGTTTTTGAAATGAATCTTCCTACATTGCATTTTGTTCATTTGGTTCATTCATTTCCGCATTTGTTTTTCGTTTGTTTTAATTTAGTTAGGTTTTTTGAAACAGCAATTTAATAATCTTTTTATCCTCATAGTACACAAAGCCCATCGAGAAGAACTTGACGGATCACTATGGCTACTCGAGAAAATTCTGTGCTTTCTTCCGGAGCTGTTAGCGCGGCGTTGGCAGTGTCACTCGCTGAGTCGGTTAATGGGAAAGTTGTTGCACACTGGAAACAGTACGAAATTAAGAAAAGATGGCGTTAGGTAATTATTTATGTTTTTTTTTTATCTAAAGCTAAATAAAATTCTTAAATTTAAATTGACAGATATTTTCTATTGTGGTACCAGGCTCTTGGGGAAAATGCACCGCCTGAAGTGCACACAATGTTTGCTGAATTGGTTCCCGGATTGATTGGTCCACACAAGGGATTCACCGGGCCGTGCGAAGTTGAATTCACGGCGACTGATATTTTAAACCATCCTAATATGAAAGGTGAATTAGGAGGATCAGTGTTCCATGATACCAGTGTGCATCCCGTGCAAAGCGGAGAAATCTGTCCGCTGCTACCTCCATCAACGAGCGAACGTACTGCCGCCCCAGATCCACGAGATGGGATAGAGATACTTTTAAACAATATGGTTAACACAGTGGCATGCTTGAAATGGCGCGAAAACACTATTCAAAAACATATGAAAAGTTTTTCTTTTCTTCTTCAACGATTTAAAGATGTGTATCTTCCTCTTTTTTGTCCTGGATTCGATACGCTAACGTCTATATACAATCCAAAACTAGATTTGCCCACAATGCGAACGATTAATAAACGGGAGGAAGTAATGAGCTCCTGTGTCGTAGTCCTTATCAATTGGATTTCCAGATTTACCCACGATAAGCGCACAAATAATCGACTTGATAATATTCAAATAGAAGATGATGCGACTGATCATTCGACATTTCTCTCTCAAATGAAGTATTTAGGGTATACTCAGGATCAAATAGTACGGGATGTGCTATACTCTACGAGGGATAACGTAAACTTTGTGCACGAAGTGTATCGACAAGCATTTTTATTAGGTTTTACATCCAAATCGCAAATCGAAGCAATGCGAACGGCTATTGTTGTCTACCGAGATTGGATGGCGGGAGATCCTCCACAACCTTTTCTCTTAGAACCTGAAGAGAATACCTCAGAAAATGGAACACCGCCACGCTCTCAGCGGTTGCGCACTGATTCGTACCTGGGCGCGATTAGCAGAGAAAATTTAATAATTCGCGCGGGACTGCAAAACTTTTTACAAGTGTTCGTTACGAATGCTGCCAATGTGTTTCTTGTTAATACTAGTCATTTAAACATTTCGATTCCATCCAAAACCAGAGACTATCGTTCGTCCCCGTTGAATGAGCAAACGGATATTTGTAAGAAAGTATTGAATGTATATAGAACGATGGTAATGAATACACCAATGGACCCTAAAACGTGGGAGCAGCTTTTAATAGTTTTATTGCAAATCACATCACTTATATTACACCAACCACAACCATCGAGTTCAAAGTCAAGCAATCTAGGTGGACGTCTTGGGCAAGCCATTTTCCAGACCCTAATTGTAACTTGGATTCGAGCTCATACAAATGTCCCTGTGAATGTTTATCTTTGGGAAAAGTTTTTGGGAGTTCTTACATCGTTGACACACCGCGAGGAGCTTATTATCGAATGGGATAAAACAATGCAGACATTGACACGCGTCTTAGCACGATACGTCTACAATTTAAATCTTCAAGACTTGCCACTCGATCGTCTGGCGGAAAGTAAAGGGAAACGAAAACGGTTCGGTAGTGTCTGGCAATCAACTTCGTCAAAGGATAGTCGCACGACAGTTCAGTCGAATGAGAAAAAACAGATGACTTCAGATGAACAGCAACGAGAAGATATATCTGGTCCAAGTTCCGCAACTCATCACGGTTCTAGTCATCACCGCAGTGCTCCCGGCACGCCATCTCTAAATCGGAGCTACAGTGAAGGTAGTTTGGCGCCAGCTCGCAAATCCCGTGCTCGAAGAAGACAGAAAGGCTCTCCGAAAATTCCAACTCTCCCTACAAGCGTTGAACATTCGTTGAATTTAATGCTCTCCCATACACCTGCCGACATAAGCATTAGTACAGAAACGTTAAATTCAACACGAATATCACACCCTGGCGACAGTCTTCGCAGAACAATGTCTCTCGATACATTACAACCAAATAAAAAGAGGGATGACAATGTCGACGACGATTTGGAAAGTGGTCGCGCTTCTCGTTCCCCATCGCCAACAGCATCAAGCGGCATTGAAGGAGGATCGATAAAAGACTCTCCAATGCAAATAGATGTATTAGCCGATTCGCAAGATGAATCGATTTCATCAAGCGGACGACGATCCATAATTTTGGGCGGAGCGGCTAGCGGCTGGTTGCCAGATGTAGCAGCTATTATGTGGAAACGAATGTTAGGCTCGTTAGGAGATGTGAACAGCATACCAAAACCAGAATTGCATGCACAAGTCTTTAAATATCTTGTTGAAATGACTATAAATCTTACGCGAATCAAAAAGAATCAAGGAATTACGACTGATAACCAAAGTACGCCACCACCACCAACATTGGTTCCCCCTATTGGAATTGCTGCTCCCTGGTGTTACGGAGCATTGCTGCTTGACAGTCAGTACAAAAAAGGCAAACTGTTAGCTCTGCAACTGCTTTGTATGCTGGCCAATCACAAGGCGGTTACTGGGACAGATCATTTACCTCTTTTCTATAAAGTACTTCATACCTCGCTAACGGGTGAAGATAGAGATATGCTTTATGCTGTTCTGAAGCACTTAGAAGGATCGAGATTTCTAAGCTTGCTGCTGCCTGGTCATACATTGCTTTTACTGGATTTAGTTCATGCCTCAGCTATTCTACTAACATCATTTGAAACTAGCAAGCACACACCACGTGCAGAAGTTGCCGGGTTGCTTGGATCGTTGTTATGCTTCCCCCAATCAGTTTTACCAAAGCCAGTACTGCAACCTTCCGAACAAATAGAATTGATGGAATGTCCTGATATTCAGGACCACATACTTAATATTGTACTGCGATGTGCTCGCAGAGAACCGTCCTCAAAAGCTAGATGCATTGCTTTGTGCCAGTTAGGCCAATGGATTTTACAAAAGCTCTCTCGACCTACGTATACCAAACGTGGATTCTCCCAACATGTACCTCGTCCAGTGAATACGGCAAGCAAAGAAAATAATGTTGGTTTCAATTCTCGGATTAAAGAAGTGATTCAAGTTCTGTTACAAGCCATACAATTCAAACATAAAATCATTGCAATAGCTGCTGCCGACGCGTTGAAATTGTGTGCCGAGCGGGGAAAGGAATTGGCTTCTATTGACCGCTTGTCACATTTGATTATAAAGGCAATATGCACAGCCTTAGAAATTCAGAATGTCGCTAATCCAAAAGATGCTGACAAAAATGTTATCACTTCGTTGATTTTATGCCTTGGTGAATTCTGCATGGCATTTCCTTTGAACTTACTCATGGAGCCTGTTGCAAATGAAAAAACTGACAGTCTGATTCTTTCCGTTCTTCGAGTTCTCTACAATATTGCTGCGGGGACGCCATCAGAACGCATTAAACTTCTAACAGCTGACGACGATTTTGATATGCTGATCACACAAGATGATGTTTGGGATGGAAAGGCTTTGGAAGGAGGCTACCAAACAGCGGAGACTACAAATAATTGTAAACTCGCTATAAGACTCTGCGCTAAAGCGGTGGCGATGCACTTAGTTACGCACATGGGTCATTTTCCTATGGGAATCGGAGCTTCACGTCTGAGCTCTTTAGTGGAAGAGCAAGATGATGCAAATTTCGGAATGATTCAATCCACCATGGTAGATCAAAAAAGTACACGAGATTCGGTGGAGCTTGCAGCACCGCAAGTCTTGAATGCCCAATATATTCAATTGTTCATGCTAACTAGTGGTCTGGTAGCAAGTTTTGTTGAATTACCTGCGCTTAAACTGCCCGGCGGTGGCGCAACTGCTGGTTTGGTGACGGCAGAGAAACAAGTAAGAGTTCTTTTACGCGATTTAAATGGGAAAGCTTGTTGGGATGCGTCAATACTGTACAGTGAGCCAAAAAATAATGACCCGAAAACAAGCAACGGTGAAAAAACAGACAATCAAGCCAATCCTAGGTCATTCCACCTGGGTAAAACGAACAAATTGCTGCAGGGCAGTAACGGTGTTCCTCTGGATCCATTAACGTCTTCATTAGGAATTGAGATAACAGCTCCCCGCCATACTCTACGCCATAGACCACCGTCACAATTACCTACGGCTCAAGATATAGCATCAGACTTGGATCAGCTGGATGATGTATTTTATCACATTTTTTTCTGAAAACTGAATTTAAATTTAAATATTTTCCAGTTGCTGCAATATATCGGCCATACTAGCCCTGAATGCCTATCAAATGTTGCTTCAAACCTGAATATGCCCGGTCCAAGTCCACTGGGCCCTCAACTAGAAGCTCAAACCATCTCCATAATCCTAAACCAGCGGACACTGGAACAGGAGTACATACAAAAACAGAATCAAATACTCTTAGGCGATCGTGAGAAATTGATGCTATGCGACAAAAGATATGACAGCCTGTCGTATGAATCTGGGAACACGAGCCTGACTAGGACTGAGATTCCATTTCAATATTGTCGCCTTCTTTTTAGTCATCTAGGTTTGGCTGGATGGGAACGACGGACAAGGACCCATTTACTTAAGCGAACAGAAAAATTGCTACGCGAATTGCGAAATGTCGACTTACAAAAATGTCGCGAAACGCATAAAATGGCTGTGATATATGTAGCTAGCGGACAGGAGGATAAAAATAGCATATTGAAGAATACGTGCGGAAGTAGTACTTATGAGATGTTTGTATCAGCTTTGGGATGGGAAATAGAACTGGAATCACACAACGGATTTCTAGGGGGATTGCCACGACAAGGATGTGGAGCTACAGCTCCTTATTATGCGACTCCTTTCTTAGAGGTATTATTCTGAGTTAGTTTTCACAACAGATGTGGGTAATTCGTATCTTTTCGTAGGTTATATATCATGTTGCTACCAGAATGCCCAGTGATACGCCAGAAGCGATATTATCGAAAACCCGCCACCTAGGCAATGATGAAGTGCATATTGTGTGGAGCGAGCATTATCGTGATTATCGACGTGATATACTTCCAACCGAGTTTTGTGATGTTTTGATTACTGTTTACCCTCTTAAAAACGGTCTATTTCGTGTGACGGTTAACCGAAAGCCTGATGTTCCCTGGTTTGGGCCGTTGGCTGACGAGAGTGTAGTGAGCGGAACGTGCCTAGCGAGTCTAGTTAGAGCTACGGCTATCAATGCAAGTCGAGCAAAAAGATCATCACTTCCATTTTTCCAACAATAGTACGATTTGTGTTAATTTTGAGAACTATTTGATTTTGAACTATCGCTTCCATTCCAGCTATGAAGAAAGACATAGATCTCTGGATACAGTCTCTGGACGTTACAAGGAAAATACGACATTTGAAGATTTTGCGACTAGAGTATACAATCCAATTCCATCCTCGTTTTCAACACTTGGAGGCGGCCAATCGACAGGTAGTGCCCCTTTAGCTGCAGCTTTAATTGATCATCATCGCTCTTCACTTAAAGGTAATGAAAGCTTCAGTTAAAAGCTCATTACAAGTCCTAACTGACGTTGAAAGTTTAAAGGAGCTAAATCAGACATGAATTCAGATTTACAAGATAAACACAATTTTGAGAGTTCCCGCGATAAGTAATTGGTAACGTATTGCTGTTATGTGTGGTCGTCGTTGATGTGAATGCATCACTGTCGTCAAACTTGTTTAGGACTAACGTAAGCAAACTAACTGAAATGGAATTTTTGAATAAGAACTAATATTATTTAGTATCGTCAAAATAGTTAACGTCCAACTCTATGTGAATTGAATTCGGTATTCGATACTAATGTTAAAAAATATGTGTATGTTCATTTGCCATGTTTTACCCATGTTGAATAGCGTTTTAAACGTTGCCGACGTGTTCCAGTTCTAAAATAATTTTATATGCTTTTATATAAGATTGTCTGCATATACTTAAAATGATCTTCTATATACTTCTTTATTCATCTAATGATGCTTATAAAAACAAATTTTCATCTTATTCATCATTTGTCCAATTTTTATTGTTAATAGCTAACACTTGCGCTAATTCGTAGAAGAGGGTTTCTTTTTGTTCATTGTTACCAATTTATTTGTCCAAAATATTTTGATTATGATGTATTTTGGAACGATTTTGCACTGTTTCCTGTTGCTAATTGTTGGTTTATTGCGACCGTGTTTCGGAGCCATCGCACACTTTAACCGAACTATGAAACAATGTTTCGTAGCTCAGTTGAAGTAGGATTATTCCCATTTGCAAATTATTTTTAATTCTATGTTTGATTCTAGTAGATTCTTTGCTTTAGTAAAATAGTTGAGACTTATAGCTAATCCAAAACCACTTGGGTGAAGAAGACAAGTGTTATATTATAAGCAAGCCTTATTTTCTATGTTTCTGGCTCGTGAACATGTTATACCGTCGGAAAAACTTGCGTTGAAGAAAATGGGCTCTAGAAAAGCCTACCACAATATCGTACGTGAATTTGTTAATTTGAGTATTATGTTAATATGGATCAAATGAAAACCGCCTTTTGTATTCCGAAATTTAAAAAAAAAGAAAGTTCATGAAATGTTTTATGGTTTTGTATATTCCAAGTTATTTGGTATATAAAATTGGATATAATAAGAACAGGAGGTGAATAAGTAATAAGTGCATCATGGAAACGAATACATATGAGAAATGGATGTTAACTCCACGAACCCTTGCATACTTAATACAATACAAAGATCTCATTAGATTCTGGCAGCCGATAATGATTAACTTCTAAATATGCAATTATAACAACAAAGCAAAACCGAAACATTTAAATTTAAAAGAATTTTTTAATTTAAATTCACTTAAAAGAAATTGGCAGGAAACTGTTTCTACTCTTGGTGAATTGTTTGCCTATGAACCAGAAATAAGAAAAGTTAATGACAACCATTTAAATTGGATTGAAGATGAAACATGTTAAATGTTCAAAACAATAACACACATAGCTTCATTCACCATAATGCTTTTAATCCAATGTGAAGTCTCGTTTGTCCAGTAATTAGAAAATGAAAACGAGATATTAACACGGGTGAAAACAATTGATTGTTATTTCTTCTTCCCTTAGGTTGGAACCAATTTGATATCAACATGAAAGACATCACACCTGCACAAAATGTACTTGCACCAATTGAAAGCTCATCACCACGCCCTTTACGCAAATTGCATCCTTTCAAATCGGTACCACGGAAAATGACGACTCATCAACAAGGAGGAACTCCGCCCGAAAGTCCAACGTTACCTAATCGAAAATTTAAATAATATTTTTTCGAAAGTACTTTAATTGATTCTATTGCTCAGTGTATTTATAACATTCCAAAATCAATTGAGAGATTAAATTTATAAAAGCAGCCTACAGTCGAGAATTACACTTGAACCGAGGGATGTTTCCAGTTTCTCCGTACCATCATTTCCAATTAAATAATTATAATATAAATAGTAACGATAATTTTTTTGATTTCCTAAATACTTTACCGAGATAAAAATCAAGCTCCACTGAAATATTAATATATGTATGCATAAAGCTCTGCAGGAACAAAACTTCTTTACGAATGATAGCATACTGAAGAAAATCATTAAAGTAACTTAATTCAAACGAATATTTTTAACTGATAGGTCCATAACAACATTGAAAATTCGTCTATACTAGAATAGTACCATTTGAAATGGTAAATGTATGTTAAGCATCTAACTCCAAAGCGCTCAGTTTTAAGAACATGTCAAAACAATTTAGCCCGAAAGAGAAAGAAATACTTTTCATTTATTCGACGTTGCATTTCGTCTTAATAAACAATTAAGCCTTCGCGCCGTCTTTTCAGGCACTTACATTTGCTATTCGAATTGAAGATAATCAGTAATTGATACAAAGCTTTCATAATGCAATTTACGTTTAAGAATCAATCAAATACAAACATTCAAAAATAGGTTGTCATGTGATTGCATTATTATGTAACAAAAATCGAATTCCGATCTTTACTTAGTTTTACTCCCAGATTAACGTCAACGAATAACAGCTACAGTTCAGAAAGCACACGTTGTAAAAATGCTTAAAATAAGATAAAAGTTGAGTAGAATGAGAAAATATGTTAACAGTATTAAATGATAATACAAAATATGTTATTAATGTTATTGAATGTCTAATTGCTGCTCGATTATGTTGGGTCACATTTTCCGTCACTTCGAAATAATTACAGAGACATACATTCGCTATACTAATAAGTCTAATTATTGAAGATTCTAATCACGTGTACAAACTGAAATTACATGTCAGGAAAATGGTTCTGAATTGGAAATGTGTCCGTTTATTAAACATGTTTTTACGTTTCATATGTTTGTTTCATGTAATCATTGAAATTAAAGCGCAGAATTAACATCCTTTTATTTTATCCCAAACAAGAAATATGTTTTTTTTTTGTTTCATTAATCAATAATGTTATTAAAATTATTTAAAGTTTGTTTCGTTATTCATAATTATTGAATAAATTTCAGCATATTGTAGGATACTTAGTTTATATAACCTAAACTTATTTTTTAAATGTACACACTTAATGCAATATTCAAATAAAATTAATAACTATTTTATTTATAAGCAATTGTTTTGGACACTAAGCCTCCACAAATGTGTTATGTGTGATTGATGTGTAGAGATAGTTCATGGGAGATTTATTTGTAAAACAGGAAGATTTACTCGAAAAATTTCATTTAAAGAACCGTCGAAGTCTTTGAATGCGGTTACGAAGTTTTCGTATCGGAAATTTACAAGAGATTTATCAAAGAAATCAACATTAAATAGACAATCAGTAATCGAAAAAAATGCACATGTTGGGAATAACCATGCCGTTTTATACAACAGACAACATACTTCACATTCTGATATAGATTATCAATGAAATCGATCATCTTAATTAAAAAAAGTTAATATGCTGCGCGACTCGACAATGCAATACTTACAGTTAGACGTAATAATTCTCGTGGTACATGTGACCACATTTTTAGGTACAAGTTCTCTATCACCCTGCAAAGATTCCGTCAGCGAGTCGTGTCAATACCACTTCACCACTTAACATCAGAATTCCCTCTTTCCCAGTATTCCGCTGGATTGGGTAGACTGAGTTCACTAGCTATCGATGGATCTTCTATTCTATGCTGCCATGGGTGGAGTAGTTCCCTAGAACTCTCCGATTGTTAACCCTTGGTACAAGGCAATCTGGAGCGAATCCCACATTTGGTATCAATGCGTCGACCAAGTTGGCCGTAAAGTTCAGATCGCAGATCGGATGTCTTCCAGTGTTGGTGACAAGGACCGTTGCTAAGCAGTGAAGACATTCTAGAAAGCTAACCTGGGGTTTTTACATCAATGGGCATCAGTACCTTTTTATTTGTGATTCCTCTCCGAAGTATGTGCGCTTTGTAGTAGTTACGCTATGGTGCAAACTGTGAAAGTACTCCAAAACCTGAAAGGATCACGGAATAGTCGTTACATTAAAGCTTTGCATACTAGAGCTTCACCAAAGTGCTGCACGCCAAGGGTGATATTGTATAGTCTACCCTGATATTGTATTCAGGTTGCTCTACTGAAACATCTATATCCTCGTGTTCTCAACCGAGCGGCATTCTCCAAAGCATAGTATGCTGGAAATACGTCTATCATCCTGTTCATACATATATTCTTACGAGATATTCATATGATTGGCAATTTCATTTACTTTAGCAAAGATGCCAACGGTGCCGTGCTTTTCTGCAGCCTTACCGGCTAAGGATGGTTTGTATTTGTTAGGAACATAGTCCGTTTGAGCTTTGAATGAAACTTCGGAGTATCGCTACTGAGCCAATTTTGCTTGGAAATATCGATATTTGCTAAGTATAATTCCTAATGGATTCTTTAAATTAGACGGTTTTAAACATAAACATAATTTTAAATATGTAAATATAATTTCAGTTAATTTCAATATAATACGAAAGCTTTCAATATAATACGATTTTGGCGGAATACAACATGATTTGTGAGTTTTTGGAGTTTCTAAATCTAAACCGCTATAATTGTGCCATCTTCCATAAATATACATAGATGAAAGGATATTATATAATATATTTTATATATTAAATATCGAATGCGTAAATTATTTTTAAATAAATATGGCATTTGTATCGGCATGATTGTATCGCATTGTATGGCATTTGTATCGGCAAACCTGAACCCTTCAAAAAGAATAATTAGACGTAAATACATTTTCCGACCAATAAATTTACGAAGTCCACTGAATAATCCTAGTTTCAGTTTCATTGATTAGTGAAATTTCATGGAAAACCATAAACAACAATGTAAAATTACCAGAAAGCTATAATTTATGTTTTCATGCTGCCAAAAAATCTTTTTTAGTGAAATTTGAACCGGATCTAAATTTGGATTTGAAGTTTAGATGTATTAACGTAATTCAGTTGAATGGCAGATTGTACGTATTTCTTTTAATTATTTTCACAGATTGAAGTCAACACATGGTGGATTTGACGAAACAAGTGGAAAATGTTTATTTGTTCGAGGTGCTGCTGGATTTATACTTAGATACTGGTTTGTTACCTTCGAAATTGCGAATGAAGATGAAAGAAAAGGGCAATGAATGAGAATTTTGATTTTATTTTTCATTTCAATTTTTAATTTTATCTGTTGATTGAGAAATTAACCGAATACCTTTTCCGTATCTATTTGGTGGTAGCTTTTCGACAGTCAATAAACAAATTCAGAAGATTCAATGAGATTAGTATATTCCACGTATTATTTCAATTTACTCAAGACAAAGTAGTGAAAGCATTAAGCAAAAAAGCATTACTGATTATCACATTAGATAAGTGGTCACGTGATTTATATTGCGATAACTTTTTGTGAGGAAAAAAACATTCAAAATTATAATCGAATATTTTAAAATACTATCTAGAAAAGTTGCTCTATTTAATATTTTTATAATACTGACTTTGGCGGTAAGCTTAAATTCACGTTGGGGGTCACCTCATGTAAATCGAAAAAAAAGTCGATTTTTTTTTAGCTTAATCTGTTCCAAAACTATCTGTTAACATTCTCTTAAAATTATAGACCTGAATTCAACGTATTTTAGGAGTTGTTGCCTGTAACGTGTTCACGTGTCGAACTTCGGTGAGATTGACCGCGCGCGCTGCAGATTGGGATGATAAATTGCATTCCTTTAGCGATAAGAAGGCTTTGTGGGACTTTTTCTACTATTTCCAGTTTTCTCGTTTATCTGTAGGTCTTTTGTAATGAATTTTTGTGTATGCGTTTTGTAAATGTGTTAGTTTTACTGTACAGAAATAGAACTTGTGATTTGAAGTTTAGTGCTGCTTCGATCTCGTCGCGTCAAAATATGTATCCGAAAAGAACGAGTGGGAGTTCTGAGCGATCTTCGCGGCCGCGGAAACGAAGATTTAGCGGTAATCAGTATACCACTGACAAAAATAAGGCTCCAGAAGTTAGCACAACGGCAAGAAAATTGAGCAGCTCAAGAGCAAACGATGTTGGAGCGAGTCTTGCTTACTGTTACCGGATCATCGAATTTTTTTCAGTGTTTAGTGCGATTTCTGAGTTCGTGGTGTGTGGTACCTGCAAAAAAAAGTGACATTCGATCAAAGTAATCATCGCGGCCTCGGTTTTCACATCGTTTCCACGTGTAGTTGCGGTCACAGGAGCATTCTTTCGGGTCCTACGATCAGAAATGCGTACGAAATTAACCGCAAAATTGTATTTGTTATGCGTTTACTCGGCGTGGGACTAGACGGCATAAACATTTTTTGTGGCCTCATGGATATGGGTTCTGGTTTATCAAGAAAAGCATACGATGCAATAATAACGCATATCTACTCTGCGGCAACTACTCTATTCGAAAAAATATCAAAAAAAGCTGTTGAAGAAGAGAAGCAGAAAAATCGCGAACATGGGAGACCGGAAAACGATTTCAAAGTGTCCGGAGACGGCTCATGGAAAAAGCGCGGATTTACATCATTGTACGGCGTTACAACGCTTATTGGTTATCACACCGGAAAAGTAATTGACCTCCTGGTAAAAAGTTCATTCTGTCAAGCATGCCTGCATTGGAACTCAAAAAAGGGACTGAAGAACATGAAATTTGGTTTGGCGCACATTCAGAAAAATGCTCAAAAAATCACGATGGTTCCGCGGGGAAAATGGAGGTCGACTCTATTAACGAGATGTTTGCAAGATCAGAAGAAAAATTCGGCGTCAAATATTTAAACTACATCGGAGACGGTGATTCCAAGACTTTTAGCAAGAATAACCCTTATGGTGAAAATTTTCCAGTGAAAAAAAGTGAGTGCGTTGGTCACGTGCAAAACCGAATGGGCACGCGCCTGCGAAACGTGAAGAAAAAAGAAAAAATTGGAGGGAAGGGACGGCTGACTGACGCGCTCATCAAAAAACTGACGACTTTTTACGGATTGGCGATTAGAAGACACGTGGACTCTAGTGACGAAATGCGAAAAGCAATAATGGCAACTTTGGAACATTATTGTTCAACCGACAAATCTTCGAATCATAAACTTTGTCCTGTGGGTTCCGACAGTTGGTGTGAATGGCAGAAAGCGAAAGCTGCTAAGAAACAGAAAAATTACCATCATCCTGATCCGTGTGTTATACGACCCGATGTAGAAAAGCATATTCGTCCAATATACAAAGAACTTTCAAACGACGATCTACTACTCAGGTGCCTAGGCGGTCATACACAGAACGCTAACGAGTCCTTCAACGCCGCAGTTTGGCGAATCGCCCCAAAACATTTGAATTCTGGTCAAAAAATTATTCAAATTGCTGCGTATTTAGCAGCAGGCATGTTTAACGAGGGCTACTCCGCAATTATAAACATGATGGATTTGCTCGATTTGACTGTCGGCAAGCAATGCAAGATTTTTGCCGAGAACGCGGATGAGACGCGGATCGCGCGCGCCGAAGTACGATCTAGCAGCAGCAGAAAAGAGGCCCGCACTGCTCGTAGAGTTGAGAGAATACAAAAGGACGAGTTCTATGAGGAAGCTGAGGGGTTGCTTTATGGAGCTGGAGTAGCTGATTAGAACTGGATTGCTGTAAGTTAAATATTTTCAGAGCTGCGATGTACCAAAACTTTAAAACGTTTTTTCTCAAAATCACATTTTTGCAACTTGTGTACACGATTGCGGGAAAACTATTATACCTATCGACCTAATTCAAATTGCGTTTTGTAGAATTTTAAAAACTGTTCTATATGAACCACAGTTTCATACAACTTTAATTGTTTATCATAGTGTAAAAATAAGAAATAAACAAAAATTTTGAGTTAAAATTGCATCTCTAACTTCAAAACAAGATAAAAATTATTTATTTCCGGTTTTCATTAGGTTTTTGAGGTTCATATAGAGTAAAAAACTTTAACAATTAACGAGGTACAAATGGTTTCTGTTTCAGTTGAAAATTACGGGCCCTATCGTGTACACAATGGCACTAATTCATCAGCAACAGGCTCTACTAGACTTCTGATTACTCCGCCAGTTTTGAACTTTTTCAAGATTTTTTTTTTTTTTAATTGCTTTAAAGTTGTCTCAGATATACCTATCGAACAAACAATGTATAATAATTCCTTGTCATTAAAAAAAATTCCCGAAAAACCACCTTTTTTTCGATTTACATGAGGTGACCCCCTTAAATTCACGTTGGTCCTATTTTTTCTTCTATTATTGATCGATTCTCATTCTCTCAAAAAATGAGAAAGTAGAAATTTTTATGGTTCACATGGGTACTTACGGTAGATGTTTTCCACATATAAATCACAAAATAAAATATTATCCTTCCTTTCTTCCTTCCTTTATAACATCCCCATAATCATCATGTAAATTATAACTTACGATACTGACAATGGTGCCGAGGGTTACATGATAAATTTCAAGACTAGGTCGGAAAGGCGCTGGTTATGTTTCAAAAGTCAAATTTTCCTTAAGTTCAACCATTTATAACGAAACTGTATTAAAGTCAAGTCGCTTTGTGATTTAGTTTGTAAATAGCAACCATTTAAAACAAACAACTTTAGTTATTTTTCAACAATGGACGAAATGAAGACCATCCGGTGATGAGATATTTATTTTCCAAAACACCAAAAGTGAGTTAAAAACGGAGTCGGATGAAATGTATGGGAGCTCTTCACTTTCATAGACAACCCTAAAATATTTGGCTGCAAACTAAAAAGTGGTCCTACAAGCAATCTTATTGAAGATCGTCCAGGACACCCAATCAATATTCTCAACCACTATCGTGTTAAAGCAAAGCAAGGTGAAAGTGCACGAAACTGCTAAGGCAGTGGGTATATGAATCAACCAGCACAAAATATTTGAGCGATCATCGATATCAAAATATTTTACCATTCGCATACGATAAAATTCCGGAGGATGGGTGGCACTTTTGCTCACAAATACATACATGTGCCAACTTTCAAAATACATTTGGCCATCTTAAAGCAAATTAAAATGAATTTTTGAAGACGTTTTAAAACTTTTGATGAAACACGGATATGAGAACAGCAGGTATTCCGAAACGAAACATTACCAAATAAAGCCACGGAGAAATAAAGTCTCTATCAGGACTGGTCCTAACAGAGCCTTTTAGCAGATTATCTTAGTTCTTTGGTCAACGCATCTGGAAGGGAAGAGGTTTCCCAGGGCCATTAAAAGTTTTCGTACCAATTTAGCACGTTTTCTAATAGTTTATTTAATGAATATATTTAATGAACACCAACGTATCGTCTGCAGGATTTAAGCTGAAACCATTCTAAGCTGTCGTTGCCAGCTCTAATGTGGAAATCCTTCTAATTGCTCTTCAGATCTTAACTGCCCACACATCGTTTAGTTCCAACCAAAATTTGTTTGCACTTTTCCGTATCCGGCATTTACTTTCATTCGTCAGTTGATCGTGAAAACTTGAATACTGTTAAACGTTCCTTGAAGATTCCTTTAACTTGTCCAAGTTTTTATGTCTGCCAAATGATCTTATAAACAGCAATTGTAATTTGTGAACGAGTTGCCGACACATTGAAATGAAAGCTGTTCACAAGATTGTGAATGAGAGTTGGGAATAGTTTTGGCCCAGTTACAGTTGCTTGCTGCAGAACATACAAGACTTTAAAATTACGCTAGGTTATCAGATTTCCATCACTCATCACACATGAATTCCCATATAACATATTGAATATATTGGTAATAAGGTGTTGGAAAAATAAATTTATCCATTTAGTCCAAAATAAAATTTTAGGAAATTTTTTGAAAAAATTTGTCCATTTAGTCGAACCACTTCGAAATCTTTTCCATTTCGATAAGGCGGGCTCATTCCTTCATCGATAAGGCAGGCTTCCGTTTTAATCAGCTTCTAAAAGATATCTTTCCAGCAGAGTCCAGAGCCCTTTAAGTACTTATTAAACTTTTATTTGTCACATGTCCTTAATAATGAACTTCCTGCATACCTTCATATGTTGTGGTTTCTTCACTAATAATTTTGTCGCCGCCAGCGATGAGCACGGGTAAAGACTCCAACAGGACATTTTTATAATAGAAAAACAATCAGAAGAATATAAGGGTAATTCTCATCAAATTTCGAAATTTGATTCCCGAGCCATTAGTGCCGAGTGATATGCATTAACTACATAAGTCTTTTTTTCATTTGAATGTACGCTGTCTATACCGCTATTGTTTAAAAAGAAAACGTCTTTCCTCTAAAGAAAAAAAAGATATGGCTCCTTTGTTACCGTGCAAATCATTCCCTCACCTTGTCTCTTAGTTCAAAAATATTACTAAAATGCCTTTTTATCTGAAATATATCAATATTCTTAATAATAAAATTATGCAAATATATTAGATAGATGTTTGTTATTGTCTATAAAAGCTTCCATCTTACAACAACGAATTTATAAAAACAATAATTCGATTTTAAATATGTCCCGCCAAATAAAATCATTCCCTCATCCTATTACGAATATTCGATTTCTGAACGTGTCAAACGATATTTAGGAACGCAACCTTAAGTTTTTAATACCTGTCAACACTCTCAAATGATTCAAGATGGCGATTTCTTCTTAACCGCAGGTGAGTTCGTGTAAAAAAATATTTTGTGAAAAATTGTTAAAAGTTAAATTTATGACGATCATTACCTCACGTTATATGAATGCATTAAGCATTTTAATATCTATCATTAAAATTTGTTGGTTTTATGCGTTTTTGGGAGTAAAATACATATTCGAAATGTAACAAGCAAATTGAGGTTATGTGTCGGTTTTGTTGTAGCTTAAGTTAAAATTCGTCATTCCCTCACAGTCATTCCCCCACTGCATTTAGGAGTGAGGAATGAGTGAGGGAATGACGGCCGTGTGAGGGAATGATTTATCCAGTATTTTGCGGTTTTTTAGATTTTTTATTTATTTCTTGCAACTTGTATTTCACGGTATTTAATTTAAAACAGGTGCATGTATGTGGAAGCAAAATGGCACGACAAAAGAAGTTGAGTGATGCAGAAAAAAAAATAAAAAAGAAAGGGTATGATAGAAAAAGGCGAGAAAAAATGAAAAATAATACTGAATCTTTAGAAAAACTGCGGGAAAAAGAAAGATTAAAATATTTAAAGAAAAAAGAGAAAGGTCAAGTTAAACCAGTTATTATTATGAATGCTAGAGAACTTAGACGAAAGCGAAAACAATGGAAAGAAAATAGTAAAGTGTATAGGATTAATAAAGCCATAGCACACCAAAATTTACAAGGAATAATTGATGATACACCTCCGCCAAGTCCAGTATCAGTTGTGCAGCAAATTAGAGAAGATGTAGCTGCTCGAAATAGATGACAGATGCGAAGGCAACGAGCTATTTTGTATGCAAAGATTGCAAATTTGGAAAAAAATTTGAAGAATGCAGTGAAGTTAAGCGAAAAATATAAGAAGAGATATTTGAGAATGAAAACAAAAAAAACTGACCCCGAATCGCCTGGAACTAAAGTAGATGCGCTTCTAAAGAATGTAAACGTTCGTGAGAGTGTGAAGAAGAAATTTCTTTTTGGAGAAGCGTTAACAAAAGATCTAGAGACTAGTTACAAAGATCTTGGAAAGAAACATGAAAAAAAGAAAAAATATTACGAAATGTTGAAATTGAAATCATTGCAGAAATATAAGTTACTTCATGCATCGAAACCTTTTTTTAAACATGATACTTTCAAAAGACAAAAGCCTCGAAAAATAAGCGATAAAATGATGAAGGTAAAGGACGATGTAATTAAATTTTTGGAGAAAGATGAAAACTCAAGGATGTGCCCGGGGAAAAAAGACTATCTTAAATCAAAAAATGGTAAAACTAAACAAAAGCGTGTTTTATATGATACACTTCAAAATTTACACAAAAAGTTTTTAAGCACGGTCAATTATAAGATAAGCTTATCAACCTTTTGCAGATTCAGACCCTTTTGGGTTACTTGGCAAAACGTGAATACCCGAAATACTTGTCAATGCATACAGCATGCCAATATTCAATTGATGATATCTAAATTGCATGAAGTCAAAGCATTGAAATTTCGTAACGTGACTTCAGTTTTAGCGACAATAACCTGCGATGTGCATTCCACAAAATGTCTATTCAGGGAATGTTCAACCTGCAAGGAACGCTCTTTGGAATACTATTTACCAATGCCTAATCAGTTTGTGACTTATCAACAATGGATTTATGAAGTCAGTTCATTTGAAAAGGATGGGAAAAAAATACAGTTCGTAAACCCGTGAAGAAAGAGTATAGGGTTAAATTGAAATTGCTTGTTGAAAGTCTGGAAGCAGCATTACCACTTTTTTTTCACATATTGGCACTATAGCACATCAATATCAGGCCATTCAACATATAAAGAAAAAATTAACAATAAACGACATTTTAATTCATGTAGATTACAGTGAAAACTATTGCTGTAAGTATAACGAGGAAATACAAGCTGTCCACTTTGGTGGAGGAAGGAAGCAGATAACAATGCATACAGGAGTGCTTTACTTGCGCAAGGATAATGCAATCAAACCTGTATCCTTTTGTTCTCTCTCTAGTGACAATAGACATGACACAATGGCTGTTTGGGCTCACTTGAAACCCATATTTGAGTGGATAAAAACACAACATTTACATATTTCCCGATTACATATGTTGAGTGATGGGCCTGTTAATCAATACAAAAATAAATTTATGTTCGAAATGGTGTGTCGCCATCTAAAAGATCTCTATCCAGAAATCACATACTTTTCATGGCATTATTCTGAACCCGGGCACGGTAAGGGAGCGCCTGACGGTGTCGGTGGAACCCTGAAACGGACAGCTGATAAAGTCGTGGCAGAAGGCCATGATATCGTAGACCTGAATTCATTGAAACCTATCCTTCAATCCAAGTGTCCTTCTATTTTATTGTTACCACAGCAGTTACCACAGCAGATATTTCGCTGATGGATGATCTCATAAAACAGTCCAAGACTATTCCTACTTTCCGGGGAACACAAAAAATACGCCAGTTCGTATTTTTTCACAACACCTTACAGTGCAGAAGACTTTCATGCATAGATTGCGAAGAAGTTTGTACCCACTATCATTTGGGGTATTTTCAACAACAGCGCAGTAATCGATTTACTAAGAGGCGTAGCAAATCCCCTCAAAAGTATATGGAATTGGATATAATGAAGGATAATTACCAACTGTCTTCAGCGTCGTCTTCGCGCATTCAAGATCATACTAAAATGTTAAAAGAAAATGATACAATTGATTTAGAAAATGAGGGATCTACTGTTGTCTCCGACAGTGATAAGAATGTTACCATTGGAGATCATGTCCTGATAAAATGGGGCACGTCAAAGTATCCCGGAGAAGTTCTATCTGTTTTTGAAGATGGTTTGATGGTTAGGTGTATGAAGCAAGGTGTGAAGTTTTGGAGATGGCCTAATATTAAAGATGAGCAATTATATAAATGGGAAGATGTGATACAGAAAATAAAGCCGCCAAAGTTAGTTAAAAGGGGGAATTACGTTATTACAGAGTTAGATGACTCTACAAGCGATGTTAAAATTAAGATTGAATAACTCATTGATCTCAAAGACCAAAAAACTCTATGAAAAAACTTATTTAGGTTAATATTAATAATAATTAATGCTTAATAAATAAATATGAAGATGTTTTAATTTAAGTTTTGGAGAAGTGCTAAGTACAAAGTTTAAAAATAAATAGTAATAAGTATTTAAAAGTTAAAAACATTTGTTACCTCTATAGTGAGTAGTACTCGTATATTTGTTATTTTTTTGGGTTTATATTATATTTATGTTGGTCATTTTCTATAAGTACAAAATATTGTTTATGTTCTATAAGTACAAAGTTTTGAGTTGATTTTCTTTAGAATATGACATTTCATTGTTTGATATATATTAATAAAAAATATATAATTTCTTTCATTTGTACATGTTGTTTTTTTACTATAATATAATAATAAATCATTCCCTCACTCCGTTAATCATTCCCTCATTTCTTTATTTTTTTAAACCTCATTTTATATAGGTTATATACAAAAATATGGAAGATCAATACCCCTGGACAGATCTCTAAAAGCAACTTTTCTGATCTCCGCGAAAAAATATCTAAGTTTATAAAAAAAAAAAAAATTTAATAATATCCCAAATTTCGAGATTTCATAAGAAATACCCACAAACGTTATCCTCCTTTATCGCATTACTAGCCAACATTGTTCTTGTCGCATACAAATAGGAATTTTTTTTAAGCAGTTTAGTAATGAATTGTTTATGTTCATCTGCTAAGCAGGTTTCAATTTCTTTCATATTTAATATTTGTTTTGGGTTGTGAGGGTTTTTTGAGTGGAAATCTGAGATGATTGATTTATTTTGATCGCATTCCAGTATGTTTTTCACTACTGCACCGAGAACGTCTTGGAACATATGCAATCCTGTTTCGTCTCTCATAGTTTTCATCCTCTTCTCTCTCCTTATCTTTCTCTGTCTCTCTCTCTATCGGCATAATTTTTAAATAAAATCTTGTATGTAATTTGTATATCATTAAAGGATTTTCAGTGGATTTTTCTGTGGGTGTTCTGTCACCGTCATCAATCAAGTTAGTCTCTGAAGATTATTTCTGAGAGGCTTTCATTAACAATGAGTTTCACAATGAGAATTGATGTAAAAAAAATTCATCTTATCATTGAAAGACCGATTTTATTTCGAATATAATTATATATTCTTCATATTATCTGTGTACTGCTTATGCTAAATATGCCTAGTATTTGTGCTGAATTGAATTATGTCAGTGGATTCTTTGATATGCTCTGACCTAGATTTTGTAGTTGTCTGTCTGATATTTTATTTATAAAATATTTAGTTGTTGGCATGAAAAAAATTAAGAATTTAGTTTCCCATAAATAAAGCATTGAGAGAATAAATCAAATATAATATTGATTTACTTCTCACATATTCACGTGCATTCTTTACAATAATGGAATTGGACGCAATTAATCCTGTGACATACGCTGCGTTAGAACTACCATGACGAAACATTCCAATACTTATTGCGCAACTTAATGCTTTGTTTACTTTCCAATTTAAATGACTTCATAAGGCAACAATCAACAATAGGCCTGAACTCGTGCAGAGAATTTGCCTGCAATCTTCCCAATTCTTTAGGCATAAAATGTCTATAGTTAATGTTTACAATGTCATTCACATTGTAATGATGCGTGATACATTATTTCTCACTCCTGCTACGTAACCAACATACTACGTAAACAACTGATTCCATTGCCATCAAATCCTTTTATTTCTTGCTATTATAAACGTCTCCCGCTTGCCTCGCTTTTCAGAGCAGCATAAATCGATAACCAAGAAAAACTGGGAATCTGGCTGCCGCCAAAACATCGTTTCTTTCGTTTCCCTCACATTAATATCCATTCTCTCCTTTCTGCCATTGAAACTTACAGCCCAACAGTTTGCTGGTGCCACCAGCTTTTGATTCAATTTCCAGCATGCTAGATGTTAGATATTTTCCAGTATACTTTTGCTAGTAATAAGATATGGACACGCACGGCTTTTAGACGTTAGTTTCATAGATAGTATGCTTTAAAGTTTAGTTAGTGTTGGCCCAACATTAAGGAGCTCGTATAGTGTAGGGCAGTGAGCAAGGATATGTTTTAAGCAAAAGCGTTCATTGAACTAGTTTTCGTTAATGTGTTTAACATTTTATTATTCGCGTTTTGCTGTAGTTATGCGCATCGCTAGTGATAAAGATGTACAAAAATTGATAGTGCAAAGTTGCAAAAGAAAATTACTATTTTAATCTATATCACCGGAAAGTGTTGTGGGTTTGGGTTTCATGATATCGATAGTGTAGTGAGAATAGATAACAAGAAAAATAACAATGAAGGATATGTTGAAGCCAGGCGCCCGGAAAGCTATTAGATGGTTTGAAGGTGAATATCACTGCTTTGTTTAAATCTCTCTTGTAAGTTCAAACCAATTTGTGATCCAGTTGCAACCACATATGTATTATGATTTGGCAACCGTTTCAGCTTTAGAAAATAACATTTATATTTGAATTTATTTGAATTCCTCTGTCATTGTTCTCTAGTTCATACAACATGTTTTTTGATCAAATGTTTGATAGTTTATGTACAGTTATGATGAAAATGCAAAGTGTTGTAATTGCAATGGAAATCAATAAATGCTATAGAACTGCGCACTAAAATTCACCAAATGAAGCGCACCACTCTCTCGGGAATAATTGTATTATTCAACGCTCCTTGTACCTATATTTGAATGACAAAATTGTTATGGAGGTGATGTCATGATGGGAAGTATTAATTACTGGCAATATTGAAATTGGATAGTATGAATCTCTGAATGAAATTGGATTATTTTTACTAGCTTATAGCCGAATAATTAATGAAACAGAGTAAATACCTTTTTTAGTACAGTCTAATCGAAAGATTTTGTTTTCTTCTTAATAGAATACTCTGCGTAACAAAAACTTATAGCTAGTGAAAATAGGGAACATAATCCATAAAATTATTGCAAAAAGAATACCCGTTTCTGAGTTCATAACAATTGAACTTAATTTTTTAAGTTAGCATTCATGAAACTGCTCAGATATCCATTCCAAAGATCTGGTGTTTAATTGAATAGCTCCTCTTAATTTTTATTGAAAAACTACTACGAAACACGAAAACATAACAACGATAATATCTATAAATAGAAGACGCTCAACAAAATTTAAAAAAAAATGTTCTTCAACTTTCTGTTCGTATACCCGGAATCCAGCATAAACGATCTTGCAACAAAATGAGCAATGAATGTGACAAATATTCATTCTTTTAAATTATTACATGATTTTGGGGTCAAAAAGGTAGAAAGGCGTTGATTTTATTGTGTTTATTTTATTAAGTGTATGGATATAAAACAGTTTCATCATATTGCATACTACAAATTCAGCCCTAAAGATATGAATGAGATACCTTCATACATCTCGAATAATTCTTGCTTAGACTATAGATGCCTCGCGCAGTTTTTTAATCGTGGTCTTCATGATTGCAAAAGAAGAATTCAAATCATTGTTAGTTTTATCAAACAGTTAGAGTCAGTTGCCACGAATATATTTGAGGCAGGATTTCTGTCCTTAGGACCCTTTTTAATACATATAAAATTTATTATAAACTACCATGTGCAACCAATTTCTCAACTGATTTATTCTAAGAAGTTTATTCCGAAAGAATGATTGGAAGGACGCGGCTTGTTGCATTCTCTTCTTATGATACGTACGATGTTGTTTTATGAAACTTTAACGTCAATACTGTGTGTGTTCGCTCTCGCTCTCTTAGAAGATCGACTGACCCAAAAAGATCCAACAATGGAAGGAAAGAAAAAAGCAAGAACAATCACAAAGCTGACAACACTGTGCATGTCGGAAAACTATTTCACTTTTAAAAGGAAATTACTACAAACAGAAGTCTGGAGTACCGATGGGTAACCCTCTGTCACCGTTTTTAAGCGAGATTTTCATGAACTGGATCGAAGAAAAGATTGAACAAGCAGGCATAATGCCCATATTTTGGGTTCGTTACGTAGACGATATTTTCGCCATAGTAAAAGAAAAGGACATAAACAACTTGCTACCGAAATTAAACGACATCCATAAAAACATCAAGTTTACAATTGAGGAGGAAAAGAACAACGAACTACCCTTTCTCGATTTAAAAATCATAAGAGATAACGGAAAATTAGAATTGGACATATACAGAAAAAACACAAGCACCCAATGGACCGTACCGAGGACATCAAAACACGCATACTCACAAAAAATGGCGTCTTTCCGAGCGTGGATACATAGGATGATGTCAGTACCCTTGAGCACGGAAAACCGAATCAAGGAAATGAAATATATTCTGGATACAGCGAGGAAAAACGGATATGAAACAAGGACGATTTCAGGAATGATAAGGAAAATAGAAGCAAGAAGAAGACAAGATGGGTTTACTACACTCTACACTCAAATTAGAAGCCAAAAACAAAGAGAACAACAAAGGGCAGTAGTCATAAACTCAGAGCTAACGGGGGCCTTAAGCAGATTGCTAAAAAAAGTCAAGCAAGCAGTGTCCAGTCTCAACTAAAGAGTAGGCTCACAAACACAAAGGCCAGTAAGAGGAAAGAAGAGAAGAGCGGTATCTACAAAATCAAATGCAATCACTGTGACAAAGTATATATCGGACAAACAAGACGAAATGTTAAAAATACGATTCGAGGAGCACACAAAGGAGGCACACTTAGCGATAAGACGAGGAAACGTGGCAAATGTGAAATCTTCAGTAGCGAAACACATTTGCGAAGGACACAAAATAGAATGGAACGACCTCACTGTAGTAAAAGAAATGAGAAATATGAAAAAGCTAGACGGGTACAAATCATTGTGGATCATGAGACAGCCAACCGAAACTAGGCTCAATGATGACCTTGGAAATGGATACTCTAGCCTCCTGGATATGGTGAAGAAGCGAAAATAGTGAAATAGACAAGACATAATAATTAAAGTACTTAGACATGTAGGTAGGTAATAAAACTCCATTGTAATTAGACCTTAAGGTAAGCATAAGCAAGTAAATGACAGGTACGAAGACTATAAAAATCCAATAGTAATTAGACCTTAAGTAATTAGACCTTAAGTAATTAGACCTTAGGCAATTAGGACTTTGTGTTAACTTAGTATAAATATCCCGATAAAGGCCATTTAAAATCAGAAAATAATTGACACTGAAGAAGGGAGCAACTCACTCCCAAAATATATATTTGTCAAAAATTAAAAACATAGCATTTTTTAAAATGGAAAAACAACAAAAAACAAAATCTAATTTAATGTCAAGTCTGAAAATGTCTGAATGCTAGAAAACTCATTCGAGACAAACGTAACAAGAGAAGAACTTGTAGAACTTGAAGGTCAATAATTATTTAGGTTGAAAGTAGTATTCAAATTAAGATGAAAATCGGCTGTCTGCTGTTAAGAATTTTATTTGCTCGTTTTCAACAATGTTATCCAATTGCTGGTAACCCCCTTCAGGTATTATATATTAATTCCAGCGCTTTTTTCGTTGTAATATGTTTAGCTCTTTCCGCAATTCCCTTTTCAAATCTTCTAAAGTAGAGTAGGACAATGGCGTTTTAAGGGTCTTTTTACAATTGGAGATATTTGGATTTGGAAATATCACGTGGGGTCATGTTTAGTGAATAAAGAAGTGACATGAGGTATACAATTTTTTGGTCTAAAAATTCACCAACAAGTTTTGGTGTGTGAGTAGGCTCTGTAACTACAATTGTAATAAATTGTTTCGCTCCTGTTTATCAATATGACGACGAAGAAATTAAACTATTGTCATCAGCGAAAATTCTAAACACATTTCGGTCATCACTCGGTAATAAATTCTTTATAGAGTCTTATTTTAGTTAATATTACATACAAAATGAAGCAATTTTTTTGACGGGTCTATAATAACATTCAAAGGTAGAAAATCATTTACACCATATAGTCCAAATAAGCCAATCAAATTTAGTGTACACACTGGTTGATTCAAAAAACTTACATTCAATATTTTCGCATTTTAGTATCATAACATTAATTGGTAGTCCTAGACTGATTTTATTTGGAATTATGAAGGAAACTGCACGTTTGACAAAAAGTGTGTTTCAAATAGTTGAAATCGATTAAAAATATGTTGATTTCAGTGTTGTTGACGAGCTTTGTTGTTCTGAATAACATGAATTAGTCCGCATCTTGATAATCGACTTAGATGGTGTGATTCAACAAGACACAACGCATCTTCTATTAGCACTGACTCAAGGAAACTGGCTGTAGCATTCTATGCCTCATCGTCTTGCAACACTGAGTTCTCAATCGAATCAAAAGACCTTTGAGGAGGATAAATATAATCAGAAACTTAGCAACAATTACTTAATATGCAATATCAAATTTTAAGTAATCGGGAAGTATTTATATGGAAAAGTACCATTGGAAAGGCATTAATAACTTTCAGCACCGAGAAAAGGAAAATCTTTTAACATAACACAATTAGCATTTAACATTTCTAACAGAATTCTTGGTCCTTCGAGTCAGATAATAGAACATATCACAAGACAATCATTGCCGTTGTGGCACTACAACCTAATTTGGGTCATAGCTGCTCGTTTATATGATGTTTTCGGACAGCCTCGGTCCATCGACCACGCCTTCTTGTTCGAAAATCCGAGCATTAAATCACTCACTTCGGAAATTAAATGCATCCAGCGCTGACTGCGTTTTTCTATAGGTTTCGTTCCCCCACCCTTACCTGCGAATTTTAAAGACATCTAGCTGGGAGCACAGCTCGTAGTGGTACCTATTTCGCCCCCTAATCTCCTTTACGCTTTTCTCGTTGTTTGCGGATGTTACCATCAGGGTCGCAATAACACTATATCGCATAAAAAAATTAAGAGGAAACTAAAATGGAAAGGATTCCTAAGACATGAGCTATATTCTTCTACGAGGGCCGGCTGAAAAGTTATGAGCCTAACATATTAAAACATGAGATAAAAATTCAAAAAAAATTTATTTTTCAATGTGGTCCCCGTCGAGTTCAATACATTTTTCACAGCGTTTATATAAAGCCTGTAACCCATCCAAAAAATATTTTTCGTTTTTGTCCTCAAAATGCTTGTCAATTGCCGCCTTTAACCACAAAAATGCCGCCTTAAATTCGTCTCCACCTCCAAATCTTCGCTCCTGCAAGTCCTTCTTTAAATTGCTAAAAAGAAAGAAGTCGCTGGGAGCCTGCAAACTCCTTCCAAGTTGTCCTTACAGAGGTCCAAAAACTCCTGTGATGTTTGAATTTGCCGCTGCTTGTCAAGGGGCTTGAGCATTTTTGGAACCTAACGCGCACTCACTTTTCTCATTTTCAAATGAGTGTGCAAAATGTCACCCATTCGTTCCCTACAAATGTTCAACTCCTCAGCTACAGTCTGTCAAGTGAGAGCGTGGTCGTGTTAATTTATAAAAAAATTTATTTGATGAAACTTGCATATTTATATATACATTGTACACATTACAAACAATGATGCAATTCGGTCAATAATGTGTCCAGTCACCACCGGCGTCGATAATTGCATGGCATCTCCGAGGCATGCTTTCTACTAATTTGACGGCGTATTCTAGTGGCAAGGATCTCCAGATCCGACGAATTTCGTAAGACAACTGCTTCAAAGTGTATGTGCGTCTTCCACGAAGCTTCCGTTTAATATATGCCCACACATTTTCAATAGGGTTTGCATCGGGCGACTGCGACGGCCAATCCAATGTAACGATGCCAGATTGAGTCTTCCACTGAGCACAGAGCTTGCTGCGGTGTTTAGGATCGTTGTCCTCCTGCAGAATCCAATCTTCATTTTTTGTGATGAACCATCGTTTGGCAGATGGCAGTAAAGCCTTTTTGTAGATTTTTATCATTTTCTCGGTATTTAGGTTGTCAGTAAAGAGGTTCAAAGTGACGAATCCCTGCTTTGAGAAGCAGCCCCAAAGATGCACCTTTATTCCATGTTTTACGGTCCGCTGAGCAAGCCTATTGGTTGAAGTTGACCAGGCTCGCGTGAGGACAGAACGTGCCCATATAGAACATTCATCAGTAAAATGACATTTTCAAAATCTCTATCAATATTCTCATGCGCCCAAGCGAGTCACTTTGTCACATGTTTTTCAACCAACAGAGGCTTCTTCATTGTGTTGTGCCATTTCAGACCATGAGTACGAAGATGGGTTCGGATAGTTTCGTAGGATATATCTAAACCTTTTGCCATTAATTTTGCTTGTCCTTGCCGCAGTGTTAAAGCAGGATTCCGCGGAAACAGATTCACTATTTTTTTTTCATCTTTTTTGTTCACTTTTCCTATCGAGCCACGTTCTGGTAAATCATCGACATTTTTAGCCACTTTATATCGCTGTATCCACTTCTGTACAAATGCCTTCGACTTTCTCATATATTTAGCAGCCGCTGATTGCGACATTTTGGGACCTTTCGGGTGGATGCAAAGGAACAAAGCCTCGTAGCGCGACGCGTACTTAGCACTCATGGCGTTTAACGTGATTCTCTTTCAAAAGATCAACGACAACTGAATTTTTGTTCACAATGCATCAAGGACAAAGCTTCCCTCTATCGGCTCGCGAAGGAATTAGAGCGAAATCTTTCATTACCTGTCGGTGAAGTCGACCACGCTCTTACTTGACAGACTGTATCTGCCACATTTTTATTCTTCGATCGTCCAATACCAATTTCTTGACATTGGCGATGTTATCATCCGTGACTGCTGTGTTTGGGTGGCCTGAGCGCGGGTCGTCTTCTAATGATTCTCGTCCCTGTTGGAATAGTCCAGCCCAACGTTTGATTGTTGCAGATGATGGTGCAGATTCTCCGTAAACCTCAGACATTTCTTCAAAAATTTCAGTAGCCGTTTTTCTTTTCTTCACAAGGAACTTTATGACGGCGCGATACTCCTATTTCCTTAAGTGCAGCGATGACTCAGACATGGTGATGTTCACTATTTAATAACTCAGAGAGTAATGATGCTATTTACCTAAAAGTTCGTTTATATACTCACTAGATGTTACGCAACTAGTAACTTATCACTCAATTAATTAGCGGTAGTGGGGGTACCCTAGGCTCATAACTTTTCAGCCGGCCCTCGTCTTATACTTGTCGCAGCTGCTCTACTATTGTCTTTCACTAGTTTTACGAGTGTAGAAAATTACTGAGATACTTTCCTGAAAAGTCGCATTTTCCAAATAAGATGAAGGCTCATCGTGGTTACTCAAGTACACTAACCGAAGCTATCTAAGTTACCAAAAATTTCAACGGATATGTTATGTTTTAAAGTCAAACAAGACGTTCCGTAACCGCCTATTATAATTATCGAAGTATAAACATATAGAATTTCTCCAAACCCTTGCGATTATAAGAGCGCTTCTGTGGCGTCAAATTATCGACAGTCTTCCTTTAAACAGTATTTACTGGGGTAAACTTACAAATTAAGCCAGAGGCCAAGTATTTCGGATTTATTTCCATATAATATTTCATTTCAAATGTTAAAAGTTTAACAGCTATTTATTTTCCTACGATATATGACAAAATAAATCTAAACTTATTCGCAACTTGTTGCAAGATATGCTCGCATCGATATTGGTCATTATTAATCTCGAAATTAGGCAATAGCACCTAAGCCTTGTCAATGACTACGAAAACCGAAAAAGTCTAAATATCTTTTTTATATATTTTTTAAATTGGTGTTTGGATGTTACAAAATTTCATATGATACTTATTGGTGTTTGGATGTTACGAAATTTTATATGATACTTATTCTTTATGAATATTTCTAACCCTAAGTTATACACCTTAAAAACCAGAAGCTCGTAGAGGTTTTAAAATTGGGCTAAGGAAAGAATTGTCGAGAATCTCATATTGATTGGTTCTCAAGTGAATCCATAAAACACAAACGGTTACAAGCATCTAAAAGTCAATGCAGATTTCAGCATTTATATACACCGGGATCCTATTCTTGCAGCTACTTCCAGTTCTAAATATTCAGCCACATAGAAGGTGAAGAGAGAAGGAAAACTTTTTATTTTATTTCAAAAATATCATATTTATTCGTCAATATGATGATAGCTGCTGCATAATAATATTTTTTTTATAACAACTAAATTGGGAGTCTTTGTTTCTCTAAAAGGTATCAACGAATCCATCCAAAAATATTATCATATCATTTTTCGCACTTCTAATGTGTTATTTCAAGCTTTTCGGCATAATGAAACGCAGCCCAACTGAATAATTGTATCATATAATTGACATCAGACATACTTGGACAATAATTGGCATTTAGAGCAATATGCAATGAACGTGATAAATTGATATATTTATGATTTTCACGATGGTAACTATTTAATTTCTGGCAGAAAATTCAAAATATTTTGAAATATAAGCTGCAAATAGTTATAACACTTCTCGTCGGATAATCCATGACTAACTTGTTGGAATAATAATAGATTTTCTTCGAGTGGATTCAATGCTAGCGATATGTTTCGGAATTTCACTCTCAATCGGAAGCATGAGCTCTTCTTAAACAAGCTTCAGTCAGTTGGAACTGGACGGGCGCGTCTATTGCTCCACACTACCAAATCTGAAAAAAGCGTCGCGGTGTTTCCATTTATTTTTCCAGCTAAAAACGAAATCTATTCAATATCAGATACGTATCATGTGAACCAATCCCATATGAATTTACCCTCGGCAACGAAATAATGTAAATAACATGAGACTAAATCGATAGAGCTTATAAATACAAACCATATTGAAGACAACTTTTTACTAGTATCGGATTTCACGACTGCAGGTGATAAGCAAAATAAGTGACAAGCCTTGAAGGAATCATGATAAATGCTTCCCCGATACGGACTAATTTTTTCGTCGCAGATTCCGCGTCGCCTTAACGCTCCCTTTGGGATTTTATAAGCTACTCATACAATTTGCCGAAATAATAAAAGCCGAGACTTGGACACACCTCAAACACTTGCGAGTTATACGCGAGTTTCCATCATTATGTTGCCGGAATTGCGTCATATCATGATTCTTGTTTGGTGCCCATTGTGGGTGTTTGTGCAATAGTTGGGTGACCCCTTGAGCTCAAGATAGCATTTAGTCACTATGTGTTTAATATCATTGTGTTGCTTGTTTATATTTTTGTAAAAGAATGTTTCAGTAGTGATCCGCCTCCCTTAAAAATTTATAATGCGTTGACGACGTTATGACCACCAAGACAAATTGTTGTTATAGTCCAGGGGTCCACAAGCTATTACCAGTGTTTTGTTTATTATTACGAAATTTGTGTTTATGATTTTTTTCATTTTGTTATTGGGCAGATATGTGATAAACCTTGTACAGTTTGAGCCCCAGCTATAAGTTATGCATTTTTAAATCTTTTTTAATTCGATTTTCTAAAAGAGTAACTTTCCTCTATGCATAATGCATATTTATCATTTCTATACAGTGTCATGATGTTTTTTTTTTGAGACGCTAAGCTTTATCATGCAAAAACCACTATGCTCTTGTTTTCCTTGAAAAATTATTACAATACTACTTAATTATGCTGAAAACAACATACTCAAAGCATCCTGTTTCGTACAATTATTATTCAGCAGGTGAATAATGGTTCTTGCACGTTCAGAATCTATATCAATACGATTTGATTAAGAAATACTTTTTTTTGATGATGCGTCCACCAAGCCAGACTGCTTTGAGAAATTACATAATTTTATACATTTTCCACGTACTTCTCCTAAACAAATATTGAAATATACTTTTGATCATAATATAATGATCTGAATCTTGTTATGATATATTATTAAAGCAATGCAGATTTTCCTTCTGCAAGAAATCTCCAAATTTCTAAGATATGTACAGTGCCGAGAAAAAGTGATGCAAAAACAAATATTTGATGTTTTTTGTATAAAGCTTTTCATATTGGCAAATCTAGTCAGTAAAAATTCCTTTGGTTTTTATTTTACCATTTATTTATTTCTAAGAATTCATGGAACAACAAAAAACAACGCAAAAAAATAACTATTTTATAAGAAAAACGTAAAAAAATAAATCAATTAGCTTCTGGCTACCGAGAAAAAGTGATGCAAAAAATCAAATCATGGTCATCTTCTTTCAACTGTGGTAGGTATCCTAGTAAAATCAATGGTTTTTAATATTTGGTAGGATTTCCTTTCCTATCTATGACCGCTTGCAGCCTTCTTGGCATTGAAGAAACCAAATTCCAAATTCTTACACCAAATTCTTACAATATTCTTGAGTGATGTTGCTCAATTCTTCTATCATTCTTTTCTTAAGCACGGACTTACTGCGAATATTATGTACTGCTACTCGACGTGACAGTTCTTCCCAAACATGCTCTATTGGATTGAGATCAGGTGATTGTGGAGGCCATTTTAAACAATTCGGAATATTGTAAAGCATCCACATTCGAGTTTGGTGGGTGGTGTGTTTTGGATCGTTGTCCTGCATAAATACGTAGTCCGTTCCTAAATTCAGCTTTTGCACACTAGGAATAAGTCTATTCTTTAAAATGTCGCTGTAGACTTTGTGATCCATTGTTTTTTGTTCTATAATATGAAGTTCACCAACGCCATTGTACCCCATACATCCCCACACCAAAATAGAGCCACCACCATGCTTAACTGTTCCTATCATATTTTTCGTGTCTAATTCCGTACGCGGCTTTCTACGCACTTTTGCTCGTCCATCGTGAGAAATCACATTAAACTTACTTTCGTCCATAAATAAGACGCGTTTCCAAAAGTCGAGATCCTTATTTATATGTTCTTCGGCGAAATTCAATCTTTTTTTACGATTTATCTCGCTAACAAAAATTTTTTTTCGCGGAACACAACACCGGTAACCTGATTTTCTCAAGTAGTTTCGCACTGTATGAATGCTAACATCTTTTTTGTATACTGATTTTAATGTTGCGGTTATTTTCGTTGCTGGTATAAAAGGATCCCTCTTGACTTCACGTTCGATTATTCGCATATCACGTTCAGATAGCACTTTTTCTCTTCCGGAGCGCTTTTTGTCATCCAAAGTTTTGGTCTTGCAGAACCTGTCTACAATCCTCCAAACTATTGAAATGGGTCTGTTGACAATAGACGCAATCTCCTTGTATGGTACGGTCTGATTATGGAGCCGCAAAATAATTTTCCTTTCTTCTAAGGTGGTTTCTTTCCTCATCTTGAAGGGCTGCAAATTGATTAAACAATTATATTCATGGAACACTTTACTTAAATATTTATAAATTACTTTTCTTCACGTGTGTTTTTCTCTAACTAGCTCAAAAATGTATTTCCAATGACGAAAACTTCTGAAGACAGACTGCAATTGCCAGGCAAATGACGCATTTACATTAAAAAGCAATAATTGCATCACTTTTTCTCGGTTTACTTCGCCTCAAAATTTCATTTGGCATTGCATACAAACTTTTAAAAACAGGTTTTGGGGGAAACCATGCTTTAATATCGTCTTGAATACATAGAACAATGTTATGAACCATCAATTTTGCGGATATTACTTTTGAGAAGCTGGAAATTGGTCATTAAAGTTGAAATTGAGTGTATTTGCACATTTTTGCATCACTTTTTCTCGGCACTGTATTTCCTTCATATTTCTTATATACGTAGTTTCGGAGACACTTTCTTCTTTATAATCAAAATAGTATAGTAATTTAATAATACATTCGCATATTCGAGGGAATGATAGGTAAGGTCGGAGGAATAATGCTTCTTGTAAAGTAAAATGTGAATCACTACTTTACTAACTAAAGTAAATTGTGAATCACTATTTTTCTAACCATCTAATGGGGCGGTCATGAGAGGGTTACTGCTACTTAAAATACAAAGAAACTCTTTTGAATTTATTCCTTCATCTGCGCACATTAATCCAGTGTCATGGAGTTTGTCACGAAATCTACGTGCTATTTTCAGAACATGATGTGGCGCTGGAGATAAATTGTTTGACCAAATGTTTAATTATTTGCGTCGGGCATATTGAGGCATTCTCCAGTAATAGTCTCCGCCTGATTTTCATTGCGAAACTCGGTGAAGAAAATAACTCTAAAGAATTGAAGAACTTTAACATGCCCCCAAATATACAAAAATAGACCGTTTTAAATACTCTTGCGTGCATTAGACTGAAAAAGCTCTCTGTCCTTTTTGGACTAAAACCTACAGATGTAATAATCTATATCTTCCGTTTGATGGAGTTAAAATATCAAATCCTCCAAAAGTGATGGCCCATTAAAATCTTATCCTGAGTAGACTTCCCTTATAACTCTTATCCTTAACTATAAACTCTTATCCTGAGTAGGCGAAGTTGTGGAAAGAATAATATTCTGATGATTATTTGAGGCTGCTTCATAGAATCAACTCATTTTCGAATACCAAATTATCTTCTTAGCTCCATTTATGTAATCAGAATAATATCTAATCGAAATGGAAATTACCAGATTCCAGTGGGACGTGGATTTTTTTGTCAACACAAGATTTTTTGTCAACAATCATGTCAACAATCACGTCTCTAAACACGTGATTGCTGGATAGAAAATTCGTTTTTGATGTTCACAGGGCAAGCCCGATCCGAATTATTATTTAGGACATTGTTTTTTTCAACACTATTTCTATTAAACGATCGTATTGAAATACTGCCTTATAAATAACTTTAAGGTTTCAATTTTTGTTTTCTTTATTTTTATTATTCTTTTATCTCTTTAGTCTTCCAAATATGGGATCACCAATTTCACGTGAAAACGAATTTCAGGAAGTAATCCTAACGATATATCCAAATGACTCCAGCTTAATGTTGAGCTAGCAAGAGTTTACTTTTATGAAATGTGTAAATGATGCCATTCTACTTTTAAATTTTAACTGTTTGTTTATCTACATCGGCCGTCCAAATAAGTTCAGTAATCTAAACGATAGTTTCAGTAAAATGCTAAAAATAATTCCTCACATCGCAAGTAGTGTAATAAAAATTTTGGAAATTTCCGAATTTCTGCTCAAAGCGAAGTCATAATTATTCATCTAGCAGTCAGATTGCTGTTTATAATTACATATCTCTGGATATTATTACAAATTTGGGCCGTAAAATATATTTGACTCAATTTATTCTGTACATGAATTTATATGCTGAAGTCAAGTAAACCAAGATGCTTGATACTCATTTCACACAAGAAAAGCATTAAAAATAAAAACATGAAATCTAAAAGTACAGTATTTACTTAATATTTCTAAACACTCCGGATAATTATAGGCAGATTTTTCAATATTACTTTTACTCCACTTGTGCTTTTAATATATATTTGCTACGAAGAAATATATTGACGTATGCGTTGTATAGGATCCATTGCACATTGCATTTCCATCCCATCCAATGCTTACTCTATTATATCACAATTTTCAAAATAGATTTTATTCCGATGTATTTATATTTCTAAGTTGCTTTTAATTGAAAATCCAATATTTATAAATGCAAACAAAATATGAAAATTTGGTGAATGTTAAGTAAAACTTTTGTGAAATTTACTCGCCGATAAATGATACATGTGAGATTAAATGAGTTCGACATTGTAAATTCCTGATGTTTAGAGTCAAATGAAAGTTACTGAATCCCATCAATTTCAATTACTTATTTATATTTTTAGATTTTATTAGGTTGCAGACAAAATATTTGTATATTTCATTGATCTCGACTCGTAAAAAATTCTCAAAACACGAGTTATTTCATAGAGCCGAGCACCTGAAGAAATGCTCTTTGCTAGATCTAGTTAAATTTCAGTAGCAGTGTTTTGTTCGGTATTGTTACTTGCCCCTAGACAGTAAATTATGAACACCTGAACGGACACACAAATTACACAATTTTCTCTTTGAGTATGTATCCCAAAGTCAAACTTTCAAATTGATATAAAAAATTAACGAAAATGATAGTACAGCATGTTTGGAGTACATATACATCATAGAAACACACTAAAATATTCTTAGTTGATGTCATCCTTTGCTGATTCCAACGCGTCCACTCTTCCAGGCATACTCTGCCTGCCATATTCTCATATGTACTTTTATATCCTATTTTTTATTTTTGACATATTTTTTATGTTTTCGATTAAAACCCGATGACTTATGTTACACACCTTTTTGGTCAGGTTCAAACCTGTGGAATTCTCGGTAGGTATTGGCTGTATATCATGGGGATTTATAGATTTCAGCATTCAGGACGAGTCAGATTAATTAGAGTTGGGCGTTAATTCATTCGTCTATAAAAATTATTTGGAAAAATTGTGAAATTCAAATTAAACTTAAAAAATTTAACTAAAAAAATTAAGGATAAAGAATTGAAGGATATAGAAAACTTTTTACTGGCAAACTGCATTGAAAACTGGTATCCTTTTATCTAAATACTTCGCATGGCTCGTTGCACGCCTGCTTCCTTCAGTTCCCTCAAAGATATAGTGCGGTTTGCAGCAGCAATTGAATGCACCTTGCGATGTGTCTTAGGCGTTGACCTCTTTTTCAGACAGAGTTCGCTCATTTCGAATAAATGACGGAGGAATTATCGAATCCTTATTTTTATATTTTTACACTACAATATTCGGGGAAACCGTCCGAACAAGAAATTTTTTCCTAGAGAATAGTATGTCTTTCTCAAAAGTGCAAATATTACTATTTTTTTCAAGGATGGTTTGCGCGTCACGTCCCACTGTGAAATCTGAAGAGTAAATAATAAAATGGATATGATGATAGGGTGAAAAGCGTGGGATGATCGATTTTCAAAAAGTTAAATTTTCTGAATGCTATTTTCTCCAATTAGGATTAGGAATTCGGAGAATATAATCCAAATTAATTTCGCTTCTTCCTTACCATCATAGTTTTAAAAGTCTAATTATTATATTACTTTCACAGTAATTCGATTTGCTTTTTTTGAACTTCCACATATAAATTAAACTGAAACGAGTTATAAACAAACACTTATTATTTACAAACTGAGCGTATCTTTAGAATAAGATTATTTGGTTTACACAAGAACACGTATTTAGGGCGTTGAACGTTGGAAAACCATACAAAATATTTGAAAACTACCATTTAAGGTAATTTGTGGAAAGTTATCTTGCATATTATTATATAATTCGCATGTTCAAAGCCCTTAACCTCCCTTTGAAGGCTGAACAGATTTGTCATACCTTGATATTGTTCGGCTATTAAACAATGTTTTCATCGATTTAAATAATTAGTTTTTAACAATTTTGCGAAGCAGAATTTTTCACTCAATATTAAAATTCAAGTTAAGACATTCCTCACCATCCTTGAAAGATGAACGTGAAAATCGTTTGTAAAGTCCATTTTTCAGCCTTGAACTTCAATAATATCCATGTTATCCCATTGTCGTTGCCTCAGTGACTTATGAGTAGTAATTGACTATGGAACCTCTATGAAACTGTTTGATTCTGGCAAAGTAGATTAAACATAGCCTGGGGAAGGAAACAAGCATTTATTTGGTAAATATTTTGACTGTTATAGAACAAATGTTGAGAATAAACTTCATACACAGAACCTTAACGTTTATGATGATTGATGCTTTTGATTACTTACTTTAGATTTCAAACTGAAGTTATTTCCAATCTGAAATTAGTATGGAGATTTTAATAGAGAATTTAATAGAGCTTGCTTTTCTCCAAGCATGAATGTGTAAATCATTTTTTTAATAACACAAGAGAAATGCAGCAAATGAAAAGCTGAGTCACTAGTCTACTATCCCACTATTGATTAATTTTGGTGTAAGAAAAATTCTAAAAGTATGAAAAGGATACACTTAGCAAAGGCTTCTTTGAGATTTGTCTGCGTACTCCTTCAAACACTTTGGTTTCAATACTTTGGAAACCACACATCTGATAGATTCAAATATAATCAAGAGCGCAATCAAATAATCAAATATAATCAAATCAATCAAGAGCGCAGTATTGATTGTGTTTAGAAAACAAGAGGAATTTCGGAATAATGGACAAACATTCCATGGTATTAATTATTTTAAAGTTTTGGTTACCGTATTATAGTGTTTTAATATTATTGGTATAATATACGATTCCATAATAAAATTCAAAACAATATCATCCTTTCAACGCTCATAGCGACTACTATTAAAAGTTTGTGGACCTCTGTTTACACTAGCTAGTTGACCTTATGTTGATCCATGGTATGCTGGTAAAACGACTTATATACAGTGATGAGCTCATAGTTAATGTTGTGTTTACGTTCCAAAACAAAGCATTATTTACGACTTATTCCACCTATACGCAATTTCAAACATTTCTGCTTAAAATCGCTGCGAATTAACGCAAACTATTAGAAATCAAAAGACGTCAGCCATGAGGAAGTTAATAAAAACGAGAGAAGGATTCAAACGACTCCTATACATAATGAAAGGTACGTTTTTATACATCATTCACTCGATAGTGTGTAAGATCTTTTTTCGATCTAATGGTTTGAAAAATTGCTTGTTATTTTATACTTTTCTATAATTCAACAAAATAACAAAACCATACATAATCAGTTCTCATGAAAGCGTTTATAGAGTAAACCATTGACTATGTTAGGCCGCAAAAAATATTTATGTTTGTATACAACACCTTTGGTATAGGTAAACAGATAAACTACACTAGTAAAACATTGAAGTGTGGCAAAATGATATCATGTGTCCATCAATTGCTTATTCTGCAAAAAAGAGTTGTATGAGATCATACAATGAATAATTCGAGCGTTGATCGATGCAGATATGCAAGAAAACAAAAACGAAATTTAGCTCCGACGCTTCCATTGTTTATATTCATATGTTGAATAAAATTTACCCACACTCAGCGGTTGTTTATATAATTGAAAATTTAATTTTAGATCAAGTGGATTCACACATATGTCTATTAGGATATTAACCATGCATAAAAAGTAAATCACGCTTTTCATTTTGTTTACACAAACCTTCTGATCTTTTTTTTTAAGATCTTAATTAATTTCGAAATATTTCATCTTGCTGACGCATGATTTATGTTAATAAATAAAAAATAATTGAAGATATATCATCTTAATTAACGAATATAAGATTATTTACATTCTTAAGGTATCATAAAACTATGAATTTAATTGTTGAATGTATATAAGACTCACATATCTATTGTCAAGCAATGAAATAATTGCTTAAAATTTTTAGTCAATTTGAATACAATTATATTAATTAGGGAATCATTTTTCGCACCTGCCAAGGTGCGCCCAATCAAAAAAAAACTCAATCAAACATCAAATATTAGATACGCACAAAAACAACTATAAGATACTAGTTTAACATAAGTACAGCATAAAACAGTAAAAGGATTTTGGTAGGATATTTTGGTTTCTTGAAAGAACCGCCTGCAAAAGTTAATTATTAGCAAAATCGTAATATTAGTTTTCCTAATACCCATCCTTAACTTGTTGCTCTTTTCTTCATTTTTATTTATCTTTTTTCAACTTAAAGAATGAAGAAATACTTACATCTTTTAAATCCTTCTGATGACTTTCCCGCCAGCGAATTCGCACGAGGTTTTGTTTATGTGATTGAAATCTCTAGTTAGAGAAGTGTAAAACGTCCATATCATCGGCGTCACGACAGCCAAGAAAGACGATTTGATCTTTAAATCTTAACATCTAGTTTAACAGAATATATTTACATTCAACTTACTTTGCGTCTACTGCTCTTTCTTCTTCTCCCAGAAATTGCCTACAACGTCGACTATCTAACAGTTATTCTGCGTTTCTAACCCATTGTTATTTTCATAGTTTCATCTCATACACGTGATACAGGCCATATTTGTATAAAAGTCTCCTCTCTTTTTATGCATTTTTATTTATTGAAGGTTTTTCTTAGCAGAAAGCACTTCTTACAAAAAGGATATCCAGATAAATAATGTGTTATTTATAAGAATTGGTTTATTTTCCTAAAAAATACTACTTATGTCTTACAAAACCAAGTCAAATATTCACGATTAAAATCGATTACTATAAAGGAACAAAACATGGGTATCTGTTACAAACTACAACACAAATCTTGATTTCAGCGGAAAAAGAAGGGCTGGTAAGATGCTAGAAAAGATGTCCCTCCACTTTCGCTGCTGCCTGACACTTCGGTACGCTTTTTTCGACAGTCAGAACTACCCTGACGCAAGGCGAGCAGATATGGTGAAATGAAACTTACTCCATAATACTGGGTTTAAGCTACGAATAAAGTGCATCCGAGAAGCGGTGGTGTTCCCATCGTACCTGAGTAAATAGTCTTCACCTCCCTACCCAAAAAAAAACACTTATTCAAAATACTAGAAGTAGAAGCATAGCGAGCGAGCTGGCTACATACTACCTTGAGGAGGCGGCTTGTTACGCTAACCTCAACTCTGGGGGTTAACATCAGCAATTTGTAAGTCCAATCTGTTTGGACGGGTCACCTTATTGGGTAACGGGCCTTTGGGGGTATTTTGTTGTCTACGGTTGCATGCGGATGACGTTGTCCCTGACACCTTCAGGAGTTACTTTTGTAAGCATCAGTATAAAAAATTTGAGGTCCTCAATGTAAACTATTACATAATTAGTGCTGTGCAGATTAAGATAATTGTAAAAGTAACAGTATCTACGAATATTGTTACTATACTGTACTATTACTGTACTGTTACTGTAATAGTAGTCGTACTGTAGTAATGATAATAATCATAATCATAACAACAATATGAATATTAATAATAATGCCAATTGAAAATATTCATGATTTTTACATGATAAAAAATTAAATATTAAAAATTAAAAATAAATACAAATGAATGATAAAAGAACGATAAGAAGACTTTTAATTAATTAATCATAGTTGCAACGTTTAAATTCAAATTGAAGCGTCATTCGTGAAAGAAAATGATGGGACAGAGGTTACAGTGACATGCAAGCGTAAAACGATATTTGATGATTGGTTAAACATTATAAATAAAATTAAATAAAATCTAGTAAAATGTCCAGAACTTTGCAAGACAATGAAGATCAGATGCCAGTGATTTTCACTTACCATACCTTGATAGATCGCGACCCAAAGTACATCCATGGCTGTTGGCCAGGTTTACTGAAACAATGTTCTTAATCTTTAATCAACAAAATGTTATCTTTTGCCATCCAATTATATGTTTATCCTTTTGCAGCCACGGTCTTAGCATGTATGGGCATAATAGTACTTTGTGGCTTATTATCAGTAATAGCTGCTCAAAAACAATTCGAAGCGTTCGACGGAAATTGTATTTATACATCGAATATGTCTTTCATTTTGCGCAATGACACATCAAAAGATCCTGGACTGATTGGAACTACGCTAAAACCAGAAGAAGGATCGCCGACAGAAACTTCAGTAGCTAATACTAGTAGCGAAATAACGACGAAAGCGACAGTACCAGGTAAGAAGGATTTTCTATATTTCAAAAAAACACGGTTTATTTCAAATTTTTGGAGTTGCATGAAAGAAAACGTTAAACATTTTGAGCAATATTCATAGTTTCATATTCAAACGTTAAACATTATCATAGTTGAGTTGAAAGTCCTTGAAAAGGACTAAGCATACTTGCCTAAGATTTAATTGCTAAGCTTGATCATGACCGTACTGTGATACACAAACATTTAAGAAACATTTACATTCTAACAATTGATTGGTTTCTTGTAGATAACATATATTTAAACAATTGCAATCAAAACTATATGTTTACTTGTTGCAGAGAGAAAAAAACGAGCGAAAAAAATTCAACATATTTTCCGGAGTTTTGAAACCGAAATTGTTGAAGATGAGGAAGAGGAATATGAAGACGAAAAGGAGTCTGAAAAGAAAGTTAAAATTGATGTAGATCGAAGTAAAGTGCATAAAAAGGATGACTATGATTTTCTGACTTCAAGTATTAATTTCCCGTTTGTGTGGTTTTATTGTTTGTTAAGAAGCCTAAAATGTTACAGTGCAAGTTGATACAGTAAAAACAGTGTGGACGCCGCTCCGCTTTTGTGAATATGTACTTTACTATCCAATTTTATCATCAATTGCCGGAATGGTGTGCATTACAATGCTAATTTTATTCAACGCTGCCGGAAAAGCTTCACTCGAATGGTAAGATATATGTTAGCAATAAAACAGATCTCAGGCAAGCTTTTTATCCAAATTTTAAAGCAAACTCCTTAAATGTTATTCCAACAAGTAAAACATTCCTGATAAAGATAACAACATGAATTCAGTCCTAAGAACGTAGAATTTTAATAGGCGCACTTTTAAAAAATTACTCAAATTCCCTACTACTGTTTCTACGCTATAGCTACCGTCACTCTAAATCGAATAATCGCAAAAGAGGATTTCTGGGATTTCTATGGCTATGGGGAACAGTTCCAAACCTGACAGTTTGATTTCCAGTTTCTTTGTAAATATGCGCTTGATCTTTTTAGGCTAAAATTTCCATTTTTTAACTTAGCTAGGCTCTGAAAATCAAATTCAAAGGACTTTTTATAACAATTATTTAATTTTTGATTAAAATTGTAAATTGAAATCATGTTAAAATGTAGTATATTTATGATATCATTTCACACATTTCTCCTGGTTTTTATTCCTTTTTAAATGATTTGGCTTAATAGAAAATTTAAATTTTTACACACTTCCAAACAATTATCGTAGACTCTTGAATGTAAATGTAATGTTATATTGCAAATTCATTTCATTTCAGGGGAATCCCTCAGCCCTGGCGAATCGTTTTTCCAGCCGTTATTTCGTTTACAATAATGTCAATAGCTTCAGCTGTTCATTTGGTTATAATGAAAGACGCTGTTAAAGATCTTTGTGAAGGATTATCCGAAGATCTTAAGCAAAAAAACATACAGTGAGTTCATACTAATTTTAAAACAGTAACCGTTACATTGTCAACGAAACTTCTTTTTTTCCCAGATGCGACATTTTAGTCGAAAGTCTTCATCCTGTTGCTAACAACGACTATATTTCCACGGGAGCTTATTATATCATACATAATGTTACAATCAAAATAACATTTGTTGCATGGCTAGTAGCCTTAATAATCATGGTTTTGAGAATGTTATTCGTCATCGATTTCCGATTAGTGCGTGTCAAGGTTTCAAATTTCTCGGAGCAAGTGAAGAAAGACCAACCTTCTCATATTAGTTCTGCTAATTCGTTAGAGCACGTACAAAAAACTGAAGAATTAGGTGAGGGTACATCTACAAAATTTTTGGATCCTAATAGAAGGGAACGAAGTGGCTCATCACGAGATGATATAGATGATTTCCAAAGTGCATACTCAGATCCCGATAGAACAGTGAAAGAACATTCAACTTCTCTGGAACCATTGATACTTGTACAGAAATTAGATTGAAGCTGGCAGGAACAGCAATTATTATTCAGGGATTTTAACCTAGTTAATGTACAAATTCATTCTTTTTAATAATTCTATTGTGGCACGATTTTGTTGGTGATAAAAACAATTGTCTTGTTTCTAAAACTTGTTTTCATTTCGGAACTACAACGTTGCGATAAATATATTCCTTTTTAAGTAACGTTGATTTTTTCTCAAAAACATCTTTCCTCTACAGGCGTATCTTCTAGAATTGAAGCCAATAATCACAACAAAAAAGGTTTGTTTGGAAAGATATCAAATTAAGTATGATAGTGAATTTCAGCTCGAAGTCGAACTAAATCGGAACTTTGACAATATCAGTGCACCCAGCAATACACAGAACGTCAAGTTTGCGTTTTGCATTGTCTGTCCCTTAATTAATACTGGATATTAGAACGAAAAAGTATTAATATTGCATCCAGTCATAAAAAACTGCTACAGTCCAAACATCATAAAGAGACTCATTTAATAAGTCAAAACTATGTGTTCAAAAACTCATGCACGGCAATCTATCTCTACACAATCAAAGAGGTCCTCAAACAGTTTGATATATATATATATCTAAGCATCTAGCCAGGATACCGTAGTTAATGTAATGAGTTGCAAACATTCCATAAAAAATACAGACCAAACGAAAAAGCTGATAACAAAACGATTCGAAATGAATAGAGGAATGTATGCATCAAAAGTAATCAAGCTGCTTGTCAAGGGAAATCAAATACTGCGAAGACATTGTAACAATAATTATCTGAACTCTACCCAGATCCAATATATCTTAAAAGGCTATAGAATTTAAGCTCTTGCAAGCTTAAGATGAAAATATACCGCTCCCGATACACGTATTACGATTTATACGATGATGAAACATGATTTCACAACTTTTAATTACCTCAGTGATAATAATGATCAAAAAGCCAAAATGATACTTTACTGTTTGGCGATTTAACAAGTAAAAGAATTTTTTTTTAAAAAACACGTTTGGAGGAACATGTTAATTCCCGCAATGAGTTATTGCGAAATATGGTTGCCTCGACTGGCCGTCAAAATAAAAAGAATATCGTGATATCTCCCACCCTCGGACTTTTCCCTACTTTAAATTCCTGGTCCGCGCAACATAACCAAGAACCATTCGCAATCTTAGTAGAAATGTCTAATGCACTATTGAAAATGTACTACTCGATTGAAATTTAGGTATCAAGACTTCAACATAGCCATGGAGGACCTTTAAGCTGATGATCCTGATTTTCCCTCCTCAGACATTCATTTGACATGACAGACATGACCATGATTCGGGTTGGAGCTTTGAACGCATTAATCCCCTTTCGCACTCTCACATTCGGCTTCCAAGGAAGTTACCAGAGACCACCATGAGGTGTAAGTGCAACTGTTTCATGCTAAACAATATATGTTATTGAGAACGAAATTTACCTGCATTTTCCAGTGTTCCATGCATATTGCTTTTAAAATTAATTCAAATCAACTTCACGTTAGTAGGTGTTGAAGGACGAACTTTTTAACATTCCGATTTCGAAGGGAAAACAAATTTAAACATTGAGTTGATTATGGATAGTTGCAGAACATCACAACTCCTACAATTAACTAATATACTTTCTATTATTTATTACTATTGTACAAAAGCTTAGGAATAAATATTTATTTTGCAATGGTGTCTATTGGCTGCGATACCCACTTGTGATATGAGTTCCAACCGATACGGCCCGGCACCTGGTGAGGATAGGTAGAATTCGGACGCCCATCAGGCACCACTTGGATCATTCAACTCAATTTCCCTTAAGAAAAACTAGTATAAAGCGAATAAAGAATAAAATAAGCAAAAACAGTACTTACTATTATTTTTAAAAACATTCAAGCCGTAGAACTTCTAATGTAAAATAAAACAAATGAATAAAATTATAAATTTCATATTTAATACAATTCGAATGATCTTACTGCAGAGCTGATCCTATCTGATGTAAAATATCTTGCTGCTTCACAGCTTCACAGTAATCAACAAATACAAATTAAAGATGAGAAATAAATTGATTTAGGAAATAGCTTCTCTCAAAAAAAGGTAATAATACCTACAATAATCAGGACTTACCAATAATTCTGTTCTTTAGAAGAGGATCTATATTATTTACAACTTGCTTTTAAATTTCGTGTTACGATTAATAGTCGCACAATGTAACTTCATTCAAGAAAAAAAGTCATACGTTAACATGTACATTACAATGATATTAATATACGTATATCATATATACAATTTCAAAATGTAAAATGTATTTAGACAATAATAAAATAGTTAAAATTTTAAACGCACGATTTCATTTCACGTACACACTTATAAAAGATTTTTGCTCTCATCTTAAAACTTGCAGAATATAAATTCAATCCCGTACTTTAATCGTTTTAGCATTAACTGTTAATTTTTTGCTGCATCTTCTTTTCACGTTCACGTCTGCGAAGCTTTTTCCGTCTACGATCAATGCTGGCCAACTCGGCCTTAATCATATTGTACGCGTTTCGTAATTCTGCAATAGTTTTATTTAGTATTGCTATCCGTTGGTTCGGATTCATATTCGGATCTAAAAACGAAATGAAGAATTCATTACGGAAAAGTGTTTGCTAATTGAAATAGAAGGCCCACATACCCAATTCTACAGTGAAATTATATTGGCATGGTCGACTCGACCGATTTGAGCGCTGTGAAATATTTGCATCTGAATTATCATCGCTATCCGATCCTGTTTGCATAAGAGATTTAAAACAATTTTTCAAAATTTAGAGCTCAGGTGTATGAAACGCACAAATAATTCAACTTACCGTTATTTCGCTTTGAAATATTTGTATTATGTCGCCGTCGTTTGGCCATTGGTTCAGCGCATTCGGAATGCTTGCGCGTATGCCGTCGTTTTTTCGGCGAGGTCAACACATCCTGCCCATGAATTTTCCTCAAATCTTCACTGCTATCATCCTGACTCATCGAGTCGCGTGGCGAGCTTATTGGCGTGTTAGACTCAACTTTAACCTTATCAGCAGAGGAAAGGTCATCATATGGAGCTTGCGTTGAACATTCGATATCCATCGGAATGTGCTTGATATCCGAGTCAATGGGATGCGTGCTGGGCTTGATTTCAGATGACTCTTTGGAAGGAGCCGGGCTCCCAGGAATTGTTTCCTCGCACAGTAAGAGATTAATGGCTTCATTATGTGTTATTGAACTCGCATCCAAGTTTGGAGACAGCTCCTCTTTCTTAATGGCAAAACTTGTCAATGGTATAAGTAAATCAGTGACAGGATTGTCATGTTTCAACTCTGAAGGATCCTCAATGGGCTTGAACAATGAACTTTCGGGATCTGGTCGAGAAATATTATGATCAACCGAAAGCGTCGCAGGGGCTATTATGGATGGTTGCGAGCTGAACATGCTCGGCTGATTGGATGGGGTGCATGCTTTAAATGCACTTTCTTTTGAACTCATAAATAGATTCTCTTCACCAAAAACGGTGGACTTCTTTGCCGCATCCACGTCACAAACAATATCAGTTTGATTTGTCTCCGAGCTTTGCGAGTCATCCTCAATCACAAGACGTTCTTCGGAATCAGTACTATCTGAAGAATCTTCGTCGAAATGATCCACTACGGGTCTATTACCAATTACACTTTCTAACTTCTGGATTGTTTCGCTTAAATCGTTATTTTTCGGGGCTATTGACTCCAAAATGTCCAGCTTTTGTTCAGGGCTGCTTAAAATTGCCCTTTTTAAAGGAATTTCAATTTCCTTTTTGATTATTGCCGGCAATTCAATTTTCGGAGGTTCTGTCAATGTGAACGAACTTATTTGAGGTGCTTCAATAACCGGTGGACACAACGGCCTTTCTTCCTCCTTCGGCTTCTGTTCTTCCTGCTTCTGCTGGTTTAGAACCTTTAAAACTTTATCAGCTATCGAAACTTTCGACTTATCAACCTTTAAAGGTTCGAAATTGAGTGCGACTGGATCCAGTGCTAAAACTCGCTTCACTTGCTCAAGCTCGGTAGCTTTCGCAGATTTATCGGGGCTCTCGATAGCCGAAACATCTGCTTTCAAATCAAATGCTTTTGGAGTTTCCTTAGATGTTTCAAAGAATGGGCTAATGTATTGCATATTTTTTGAAGTTTCTCCAGAAGATGCGATAAGTGGAGGATGGTTTTCGGTAGGTTCTGTAAAAGGCTTCCCCGTTTCTTGCATCGATTGACCATTGTCTTCACCGGTAGTAGAAACATTCAAATTGAAGCTGGGGGATTTCCGCAAAGCGTCAAATGTGTTTTCAGTTTTAACGGGAGTCAAGTGGACGGGAGGAATTCCGTCTGCCATAACTAGTTTCTCCTCAATCTTCTGTAGTTTCGTTTTATCTGGATCCTTTACGGGAGATTTCTTTATTTTTTTACCTGCTAAAGCAGGCATTTGAGAGATTCTACTATCGGACAGTAGTTCGGTTGTCGTTTTTGGGATGATTTTCTTTAGTTTCTTTTCCGCATCCGGTGCATTTAAAGAACTTGTCAACGATTTACGCGCTTCGAATTCGAACGGTTCTGGCTCCTTGAACTCGTAAACATCAGCCGACGAGCTTAGTACAGAGCTTTCAGTCGCAACTTTTTCTGAGGAAATCGGCTCTACCATTGGCGGCTCTTTTTTCGAAATCGGCAATTCTTTTTTAACAAGAGGTTGTTCCTTCTTTACGAGAGTCATAATACTATCAATTGGTTGGACAACTTTCTTCTCAAATTTAGAGACAGGAGGCTTAACATCAGGTAATTCCGATTGTTTCTTTTCAATTGGAGTTGGCATTCGAACAGATTTTCTTTCTTGAATCGATGATTTTGCTTCAGGAATGCTAATTTCTTTCTTGACTTCACATTCAACAGGTTTGAAAAGACTTTTCTCCATAACGAATGGTTTTGATTTCATCGATTCTTGCATCTTCTCTGCCAAGCTTTCCTCTATGATTTTCTCGATACTGGATGTTTTTAACGATATCTTATCAGACCCACCAGAGTTCATTCGCTCGAGGCGCTTATCAAGCGCAATCTTTTGCTGAAATTTCTCTGTCATGTTTTCAAGCATTGTGGTTTTGTCCGAAGACTGAGAATCGTCGTCACCAAACGAATCTGTTTCTGACGAAAGTTCCATCGAGGACGATTTCGATTCTGTGGAAGATTTCGGAATGAGTGATGACAGCAACTGCTTTTTTCCTAAATCCTCAGACATGTCAAAATCAAAAACGTTCATTGATTTCTTTTCACTGCCACCGGCTTGCGTACTACTTTCAGATTCTGGAGATGGCGATTTCAACTCCTTAAAACCTTTAAGCTCTGATCGGATTTGATTTAGATCATAGTCCCGACCTTTAGCTGAGCTAGGAGGCATTTCTTCTTCCTCTGTTTCACTCTGACTGTTTGTTGTAGTTGATTTACTGGGGACCACTTTAGTATTCGACGGAGCACCCGGCGAAGAAGTCGCGGACGAAGTTTGAGTAGTGGGTGGTTTTATTGTCTTTTTCACTGGACTGTCCGAATCACTATCGGAATCAGTCTGCATGGAAATGTCCGAAACGTTGTTTGATGCTCGACGGGAAGTACTTGGCTGTCCACGAGTTGTTCTTCTGTTCGCTGTTGCGGCTGGTGATTTTGTTCGACTTGTGTTCGAAACTATAGAGGATGGAGTCATAGATCTTGGCGGTCCAGAGTCACTTCTCCCTCTACCTCGCTTCGATACTGTTACTGCTTTATTAGACGGCATGCTAGTTGTCAGGGTGGTTACGCTCATGCCACTAAGCTTTTCGGCACTGCTAGTAGCTCCTTTCGTTCCGTCATTGGGTGGGACATTTGACGCTGCTTTCTGGGTAGAACTTGAACCTTTCCCACGCTTTGATCTGTTTGCTGTTAAATTCTCGGCTATACGGTCTCTTCGTACCCACTCGTCATATCGATTGTTCCAGCCAGTATAGTGTACTAAATAAAGCTGCACGCCATGCTGTACAGATTTTTCTATTACTTTTGCCTCATACGTTACTTTCTGTTCATGATAATAAACGCTCAATCTATCTCCAACATCAATTGTGAAGTCACTTTCTTTGTCCTTTTCTAGAGGAACATCAGTGATCGTAGGCGTTTTTTCTACTTCACTGTCTTTCTTCTTCCTATTGGGTTTCTTTTCTTCTGGTGGAATTGCTACTACTTTCTTTGAATTCTTTTCCTTCTTGACAGGCAATGCACTTGCGCTGCTTGGTACAGAAGTCGATGCTGTAGTAGTTTCTTCCTTGACCACCGATTTAGATGCTTTGCTTGGGGCTTCGGGAGGCTCTTCTTTAACTTTTTCCTCGAATTTCTCAACCATTGCCTTCACTTTTCCACTCCCCGTAGAAAGTTTACGTTTCGACTTGGACACTTCATTGCTGGATTCGCTTGTGTTTTCAATAATTTCATCTGATGCCGGTGGGGGTGGCGCAGGCACTGGTTTCTGTTCCTTAGGCTCCGGTTTTGGCGACGCAACAGAGTTCGCACGCACAAGACTTCTGCCTTTGCTACGGTTTGCATTTCTAGGCGTCATAGACATTGAGCAACCCAGCTTTCGATTAAACTCTTCAAACGGCTGTAAAAACTTCTTGTATGCTTGCTTCACTAAGTTAGTTACGCTTACAGTTACTGGCACAAAACCTAACCGCATAGTAATAGCCTTCCATTGATTTTGGCTTGTTACGCGATTATAGCCACCCAATTTCTGTACCGCGCGAAACAAACGATAGAGATCAACGTCACGATTTGTTATTGAAGGTACTTTATTCAACGGAGTTCCACGATCATCCATATATTTATAAAGTTGCGCGACAAAGTGGTCCTTTTCTTCTCGTGGCTCATCATCTGAACTGTCTGAATCGAATTCACCTTCATATTCGCTTGAGCTGTTCGCCAAGCCAAATAATGCATCTTTGTCCCAATGTGCTGGAAGCGTACTATTATCTAAATATTGTAAAGCTGCCTGAACAGCCGCTCCATCCTGTTTTGCTGCCATATCACGAGTAAATTCAGTAGCTTCCTTTTTCGGAACAGTATAGTAGCGTCCGTCTTTAAAGGAGCGTACAAGGTATTCATCTTTCACTCGAATTCGTACAGTTACCTGAGCTGTTGGCGACACAACTAACGCTGGAAACCACTTTTCCTTATCTTTTTTCTTTGTTTCCGTCGACTCAACACAAACAACTTTTCCAATATGTTCTTCTTTTTCATTGACCACCTCTTTCGAATCATTGTCATCTTCGTCTTCGGAACTATCATCATGCAGGTGTCTGGAACTGTGAATAATTAGTTATTTAACAAAAAGATTACATGATAAATGGTGAACTATAAACAGCATGATTTTATCATTAACTGAAATGTATTATATCCTATTACATTCGCTGAAACGCGTTACTATTAACTTTAGCTCTTTTTGATTTACTATGCCTTTCTGAATTTCCAAATTGATTGCTGGGTCATGACCACAAGGGATGGAAGAAGAATCGAAGTGTTTTCTAGTATCGAACATCTTGTGCGACGCACTACTTAGGCTTGACTTTTCGAATCTGACATGTCTGATCGACGAAGCGGATGACGTTAAAGTTGGGGTAAATTAACGTCGTCATCCGAACAAAAACGGATTAACAGATTAAGAACGATCGGCATGTTGGTAATGGTACTTCAGTACTGAAGAAGGTGGTATTTCACCACCAAAATACGTATCGACTCCAAAAAATAATAAAATTTATAGTCGAAAAGTTACCGGTTTTTGTTTTATAAATTTTACTTCGGACTATAAAACTTTCCAAAAACAAGAAAGAAATATTCTTGTACTTATAATAAGTTTACACAAACAGTTATGCCTTGCATAAAATATATGCATTAAAAATTTTCACAATTTTTTTTTTATTTAAAGGAAAGTGTTTAGAAATATCTGATTCCCTTACCAGTAAGTAATCGAGTTTGAGAACCAATTACATTAAAACGTTACAGATTTGTTAATTCTTACATCAGCTTCTTATAGTGCCTATTCGTGAAAAAAAGTCGGTCAGTTTAAGAATGGATTCCTTTATGAATTCACACTTCGCAAAAAATGACGAATCCTGTATTTACTACAAACATATGTTTACATTTGTACTTATAGCAAGTCAGGTTACTAGGCAACCGAATGCGTTGCACGTACAGTATAATAGTACAAAAGCAGGTTCGACATATATTATTCACACGTTAACATGGTTGTCAACGCAGCACATTGTATCATGTATTTGATGTCTGAACTACTTGTTAAGTTGCTCTTGATATGTAGTACTTCATTATGTTTTGTAAGAACCCTTCCAAATGTTTGGACAGCTTCAGGACTACTTATAAACATGATCATTGGGTTCGGTGGCTACTAACACAATGCGCCTCTTAAATCCTGAGATTATTTTATTCTCGTCGTTAGTATAATGACTTGAGCGTTACACTGAATTATTACACCATTGCTATCACATAAGGATAATCCGAAAAACTATCAAATCAACTACAGCCTGAATGTTACTTTCTATTACGACAAGATGTTATCATGCGGGGAATATAATTCGACACATAAAAGTAAAACCAACTCACCGTCGTCCGCGCCTTCCTCCAATAACCGGATTTCCAAAATGTTCGGGATGAGTTAGAGGCAGTTGGTCCAGTGTTTCGCTTTCGTTGAAATGTCTTCCACTTTTCAGACATAACGCCGTTCTCCTCAAAGTCGTAATATCGCCATCATCAAACACTACAGTATACTGACTGCAATCCTGTATTTTAGTGATTGTTGCTTCGACGTACTCGCGTTTGTCAGGATGTTTCACTTCAACGGTGGCGCCCACTCGCAAGACTCCTTTTATCAACTCATCCGACACCGTACCTGATCCCAAGCCCTGTTTGTAGGCAACCTTGCATTTGATATTTCGTACCACCTTACGAACTTTCGCCTCACAAAATGCTCCTTTATATTTTGCGCTTACCTCCGTTCCGACTGGTAGAAATGGCGGATCATCTACTTGCTGCGAATACAAAAAAGGTTGATTTCAATGTACCCGCTATGTGATCAATTGATTATTTGCACTTGAGTTCATCTCATTGCAATTTCATCAAGCACTTACCTGCATTTTTTGGAGGAAATAACGCTCAAAACTCTGATTATCACTTACAAACGCCACTTTTGCGAGATTATACTCATTATTTTTCACATTAATAAATGTTATACTATCCCTGCGTCGCGCTTTTTCCTTCCTTATTTCCTTTTCCTTTCAGATCATTACAAACGCGCAGAATTTTTTTCTCTCCCACCAACTTTTTTTTCTTTACATTCACGCATCGGTTTACATTGATTCGCTAAGAAAACGCGCGATCAACGTACGTTTTCTCCAAATTGTCGTATAAAATGATTGTTTCAGGAATCGACACTTTCTTCGATATGTTTCCGCAAGCACCAGCAACTAGTTAGCCAAAATTGATCGGTTTGTTATTGTACGGGAAAGCTGTAAAGTCGCGTAGAAAGCAGGCCTCAAGTCCAGACGTCTCTTCTAATTTGACTTATGATATGCTTCTTCTCCTTTGTCGTTGTCACCAGAAATTCGAGCTAACTTGGAGTGGTTAGATTTTCAGTACTGCCATAAGCGTGTCGAGAAAGAAACTTGCATTCAACTGTTTTTCGAAATTACATACGTTTATTAATTACTTTTAATTCTTTAGAACATATGATATAACAAACCGTGGAGCAACCTCGTCTACTAAAAACATTTTAATATAAATCTATATACAAATTCTGGAAACACTATTTTTAATAATAAAATCAACTGAAGATGCAAAATATTCGCTAAAACAGTTGCCCTAACGCGTGAACACAACTTTGGAGAGTAGTTTTAAAAATTTATTCATAAGAGTAATATAGAACTTGCTGAACTAATTCGTATCACATTCTATTATCATAAAAATATATTTGGATTCCGACACTAACAGCATTTCAAATACAGAAATGTTATTGTACGGCAAATACACATAACTATTTCTATCTTGTTGAACCAATTTTTTAGTAGCATATAAAACTCAGAAAAAGCTCTTGCTCATTAATATGAACATCTGTTGATAGTATTAATAACCAAATGGCACTAAGAGGCACTCGCTCAGATACCAGTGGCACCAGTGGCTTTTTTTTTTAAATTTTATTAACAGCACACATGAACTGTTCAACTGAAAATAAGGTGGTCAAATGAGGTTTTTGTATGTGAAAATTTAGATAACCTACTACATGATGTAAAACAAATAGATTTATCCACATTACAATTACCAGTCATGAATTGTAAATTAAAAAAAGCAGCAGAAATACTTGAATTTAAAAGACTTTTAGGTTATAATTGAGTACTTTGGGAATGAACAATTGATTATCAATGGTTTAATTGACTTTATTGATCTACTATCTACTTTGTTGACATAGATTGAAGGCGGATAAATGTTTTTCATAAAATTTTTACGTTAGCAGTGAAGGCACGCGTTCTTAATCGTTTTTTTTTGTGCTTGTAATCTCTAAGTATAAAAGCAATTTTTAGAGATAATTTTGAGCTACTCTCTTGATTGTTTTCGATACCAAAGATTGCATTCACATTCGAAATGTTTTGGGGAAAAACAGTTAAATAAATAAGTGATAACTTAAATTTAGGTTTGCCTTAGTCGATAGAACGTAAAATTAATTTATTTATAATGCTAACAATTCTGAAGAATTATAAATCTAAGTAATTCTTCTTATGAAAACATCACATCACTATATTCTTCCGTAGAAAAAGCACTGTTTTAATATTTAATCTTAATCAGTTGTTATATTGCTCCAATTAGCGTTTTGCTGAAACTAATGGATATTTATTACATTGCGAATGTTTGATAAAATAATAATTAAATGCAGTATTCAACTTCGTTCATAATTCCTTTGACGGGTTAGTGAAAAGCAATGTTATTGATTTAAAAAAAAGAGCTTCAAAACAATTCTAGTCTTTGGAATGTGTAGTTCAATCAATATTAAAACAATTATTTTCAATTTGGAAAGTAAAATATTTCATTGGGAATAATAAATAATAATGTAACCAAAGACTTGTCAAGATTTGTGCTGAACAACTAGTGCTGCCATATGCATTACACTTGATAGTTTTTGGTAGTCAGCAACTCCGAGGGCGTAATCACTAATCTGTTGGCCACGGGAGCAAGTGAATAAGTAAAAGTTGAAAGCCGTGCGCCATATTTGAGGCGATTTCGTGACTTTTCTTTCGGTTCTAACATCACACGGCATTGATTAATTAACATTTTCCAATTTCGCTGTAAAAGAAGTGCAAACCTCGTCATTGGTCTCGTGTGGTGGTCAATTGTCTCTAAACAAAAGTTCCAGTGTCGTGTTTGTGTGCGTTGAATAAATTTTCTTTCCTTCCAAAGTCTGATTCGCTGCTCGCTAAGAAGAAGACGACGACAGCGGCGACGACGAACGTTGTTTCGAACAACAGTGTTAAATCTTGAGAGAGCAAATAGCCTGATCAAGGGTTTTTTCGGACATTTCGTCGACATTTAACTTATAAACTTTCACGTCTCGTGCGAATTGTGTCGGAACGGAATTGATTCCAGATTCGTGGCGAACTGGCGAGCAATTGATTGCGGTGGACGAAGAATCAGTGAAGTGCTAAATAGCAGGAACTAATACAAGGACTTGTTTGACGACCTCGTAAAACAAACACACAACGATGGGCACCCGAGACGATGAATACGATTATTTGTTTAAAGGTATATTTTCATTGTTTTCATAATGTCTGAAGTTTGATGATGACCCGCATTTTGCTCTACGAGTTTCGGGGTATTGGTTAAGGCGAGAACAATGACACGAATTGAACAGCTATTAAATTTTGATTTAGAGGCGTACAGAACTTGAGTTCTGCAGGCATTTGTACAACGTTCTTTTCTATTGCGCGTTTAAGGCCCTCAGTACTATATTTATTGAAACATGACCGAATCATCGGTTCTTGTCTGTTGCGCATTAGGTCAAGTGTTCCGTTGGAGTTGTGTGCTGCGACTTGGGCGAATAAAAAGCAATTTTAGGGCATCGCAGCACGGATGCGGCTAAATCGTGGGTGCAGTTGCGTCAATATTTCACCATCCGCTAATCCATGCATGTAGCGGATTGCTTCTCGGAAATGCTATGACACGTAGTACATAGCGGAGAAGTCGTGAGAAGTAACAGTGTGACTGGAAATCTCATTAGAATAAATCAGCTCTGCCTAGTCATGTACAGCAGTCAATCGTTTGCTTTGTCCGTCAATTAGCCTCTATTTGCCGCAGCACGCAAGACGATGAGCAGGAAGACAAGTCAAGAGGTCGAGGAATGGACGAACGCAGCTTGAACTCGCATGGGCAATGGAATTTTGTTGATGACATCAGTTTCGGTGACAATCAGCTGTTTGCATTTCGGCCGTGAACACTGGCTCATTACACTTGCGGGCTGCGAATGACTCATTACCTTGTCATCCACGGGCCAATCAATTTTGCAAACAACATGTGTAGGGGCTGAAAGGGAGATACTGTTATTAAAAGTGAGTTACAAGCATCAGTGTGATTATATGAGCGAAGTTTTCAGCAGCCTGAGATAAAATCGAACGTCTTGGAATTGATAATGCCATCACGGTCTCTTTTTTGGGCTGAGAGGGAAGCAAGTGCTCGGCACATTCGAATTATGGTAATGCGACAGTTGTTCTTCTCATTATTGTTCACCAAAACTTGCTGCCAACGTAACTCGGTTACTCGGGATAGCTAACATTCTATACCTCAAGAGACGAACAACTTGCAGCTAGTTTATTGCTGCAGTCTAACTTAACTTCTGGTGGCTAGAGCGCTACACCAGATAAGTTATTCGACATCGAAAAAAGAAAGGTAGATTTATTGATCGTCGAGCGAATTTTCTCCAATGATAGTTCCTATATTTTCATTTGTCATAAGCTTACAGGATAATTATGTAAGATAATCTGGCAACAATGTACGGAATATCGGGATTTTCATTTTTGGAAACTGGAAGTGCATGGTATACAGCATAAAATGTTTGTTTTCAGTATTCTAGCCTGTTGGTGGTATTGATATCTCCGTCGCAGACTATTGGTTTCATTGAATATTAATGACGGAAGTGGTAGCATATCAGCGATTTAGGATAAAAATATGCGACTGACCTGTATCCGCAATGGAAGAGAAATGAGAAATGAAACTTTTTGTTCTGCTATCACGGTGCGAATATTTAATGACCTCATGGCCTTAATCAAGAGGAAAATGTATTCATTTGGCAACTAATTTACATAAAAGTTTGTCGGAACATTTATTGAATTGGCTTTTAAGGCAATGATCTCACGTAAGATTCTAGGGCTTGGGTAATGATGTGTAGACTCTTTATTATAGAAATTTGATGAAATTTATTTCGAAGGGAAATGTAATGCATTTGCGCATAATTGCTTATGATAGCAATTATGGCGATATTTTAAGTAATCAATTCTGCGGCAAGCATTTGTACATTTGTCTACTGATGTAGATCAATTAATAATACGATAACTTGTCTGCTATGCATGGTTTTGGGAAGGCTGTAGCCGTTTACTGTTTCTCTTCTTTTTAGTTAAATATTACCTATTCTCAAATTTGGCTACATTATGTTATTTTGCCCCACTATATAGATTCTAGACACTAGATTCTATAAACGCTATATAAATTCAAAGATATCCTTTAAAATAATCCACTGAATTTATCAGTGGATTATGGACAGAATATCGTTTTGCAACTACTTCTGACGATAACTTAAATGCTTTCATGCTCCTTCCCGACACTTTTTAACCCTGTCTGTCGAAGTAGTGGCTCCAAAACTTGGAGGCTGTTTCTAGTCACAGATTTTACAAATAAGTTGAGATAGGTAATATAGATCATGTTTTAGAGAAATGAGTTGGGGTCAGATAAAGAATGAATACGAGCATTTTGTTCTAAAAGTATTTTATTAATTCAAAAGTTGCGAAAGAGAAAAAAGCAAATAAGTTAATTGTATGGTATAACTTCGACCATAAATAATGATTTCTCACCCGGATGATGCCAATTTGTATATTACATTTATTAAAATTATTTTTCCGATACAATGGCAAATAGAACCTTATAATCCTTCTCTGCTACTTTTGAGTTTTAGATTTTTTTGCTAGGCAAACAAAATTAAATTAATTGAAATTTTTTGTTTTTAAATTATCCAATAGCTGATAGTACCATATTATCTCAACTTTTCGATTATTTTTTTTTTTTGTAGATACAAATTTATTGGTCCGAGAATGTCCCATCATATGCGAGACACTCTTTTCTTTGATATCAAGTTTCGTTTAGAATTGGAGGGGACAAGTTTTCTGACTCACAATATGACTTATAATTGTCTTAGCGATAATTTCAAAGGTTATACACTTTTCACCCCCGGTTATCAAATTGGTTTCCCAATATCTGCCAAAAAGAATTACAGATGTCAGAATAAAAGCCTTGGTCATTATCCATCAAGAAGTTTTGTCCAGAACGAAATTTCTTAATCATTGATATTTTGGGCAATATTTTGCATGTTCTGTCGGAAACTATGTCTGAACTATAGACTTTCATTGAATTACTACACACCTTTTTAGCATTTTTCCTTGGTGAAATTTGAGATCCCAAGTTCTGTGAATTGTTGCCACACAGAAACAACAAATAAACTTTATCGGTAGAAGGAGGTGCAGCGTTGCATCTTACTCAAAGCCCACAATCACAATGCTGTGAGACTTTAACGCACGAACGGACGCTTTGCTTGTGAAATCAACGTTAAATTCAATTTGAAGTTATTTCGATTATTTGAATCCTAATTCATAATTTTGGGAAAGCATGTGTTATATAATAATTAAATAATTAACGTGTTATTTAATAATTAAAAATTTAAAAAAAATCAGTTTTATGCAGTTTCGTGCATATTTATATCACACTGTGACAAAAAATGTACAAAGCTTATATTGGGCCTTGTTTTCTTTTGGGATTCGAGCAAAGTGATCATTAAAAAGTGATCTCCACCTTAATTTGAAACTTCTTCAGTCCTGCAGCCCAAATATTCAATAACAAATAGTATAAGTATCTTTTTTAAAGCATGTACCTATTAACATTAGTTGCCTTCCTAATTTATAACAAATTGACGAATGAGATATTCCAAACGACTCGCTGTGAGTATTGAATATTTAATATATTGTGAATATTTTTCGCGTTCTTTCCACGCAGCGTAATCATTCTAACTACGGCATCTAACTGCAACAGTTTCACATTGACAATGAGTTGCATCTGAGTCCTACATCATTTAATGTTGCCTTTAAAACTAGCATGATACATCTTTGTTCTGCGATTTGCTAGGTTCGTAACTCCACGTATAAAAAGATCAAATAAAATTTGCGTCAAATCAAAGCTAATTTAACTTTTTTTCTGCTTTGATTTTCTACATTGTAATAATATAAATAATGATAAAAATGAAAAAAAGATCAAATTAAAAGTCACATATGATAGCTGTATGTAAATATAATTGCATGAGATATAGTACACTAATAAAATGGACTAACTTGATATTTGCAATATTTGTTCGTTATATGTGCACAAATTCTCCATATGCTAATTAATACAAGGTGACTAACGGAACCTGGGATTGTGTGGGAAAATGTTCATGTTCGCTGGCGTTTTATGAATTATAGATTTGACTTAAAATGAACTCGAATATTTAGTTTGATCATATTTGTGCGGGGGAAATTTTTGTGTACTTTAATATAATAATCAGACACACATTGGGTGAAAATTTCTATGAATTTTACTGATATCAATTTTTTATCTTAGTAAAGGAATAAATGTTCATAATTAAGAGATATTTTTTCTGTTCCGTATCATCTCTTGAACCTTCGATTATTTTTTAATATCCGATGGAACATAAGGGAGTAAAGTATCAACAAACTGTAGGGAGTTCTCTCAATTCGTAATTTATAAATTTTAAATCGAATTTTTTTTTATCGTGAGTAGATCTTTTGCTTATTGTACTACACTTTTGTGAAAATTCCCCTATGAATATATTATATCAAAGTACTTTTGATTGGGAAGTGATAATTTTGGGTTGATATTACTTAAAGAATTTAGAATTTCCCCGAAAATGACTTGATTGATTATATTACATTTAAGCGAATTTTTTGAATAAGATACTCTCTCTACATCTAGCATTATCATTTCTCCTATAGCAACATTTTCCTCAGGCAAAAGAGGGAATATTTTATATGAGCAATATCAAATTTGCAGATAAGCGCTTTGTGGTCAGTTGTCACCATGATTCATAGTACTCTTGATATGTGTTGGTTTTTTCTGTTGTTTAAGAAGTCTAATGAACTTGATAATGATATAAATGATAATGCATGGCTGAAGAGAGAGAACACACATGCCGATCATGTATCGGCTAAAAAACTCCTTAGAAGACTAGAAGTGGGTAATGTTACACTATCTTCCTTTGGCACGAGATATTGCTCATTAAGTTTAGAACATCGTTCGATGAAGCATTAGAAAAAATTCGAATGAGCTTCATAGTTTGAAATGTGATCTATGATCATAACTTCTGACGCATGCACTTTGCATACTATGAGCAATCTACAAGTACGAAATAGTTGCTCAAGTTACTCAAGAAGGCTAGCATTTTCTCCAAAAAATAACTTTATTTTTCTCAAACGTTAATAGTCGATGTTAAGCATGCTTTGACAGATTCAGCTCATCGTACAAATTCGAGTGAGTTTGGAGTTGATGATTCGACGTTTATGCTGACACCTTTAAAATAGGTCATACTTGAACGGGTTGAGAAGCTTTGCGAGCTTCCCTTTCCAGATAGTTTATTAAACACGGTGTTAGCTTTAAGGGAGGATTGGGATTGTTTCCCTTGTAAAGAATCGAATAAGAAAGACCTTTCTTAAAGGTGCAACTCAACGAGATAAAATGTCTAACTCAAACTAATAGGACAAATAGTTCTCGATATGTCAGTGGAGGTGTAAATTAGGAAGCCCCAGTACTTTGTTTCACCGAACATCCTTGTCTCAGTGTGTGATTAGTTTTTACCTTCCTACCAAAAAAACTTATACTGTCGTCAATTTCTAAGGTGTCTAAAATTTGCTAATGCAACGGTCTTTCTTTTTAAATTTTCCGACTGTTTCAATCAGGTAGAAAGCTAGTAGAGTATAAGCAGAGTCAAAATAACAAAAATAAATCATAAACACTTGATTAAATTGTGCAAAAAGTTCAAAACGTTAGAAAAATCGAGACCGTTGTGAAATTAACTTCATAGACACGCAACAAATGTATTATGAAAAGTGATGTATATTTTATTTCTGAGATTGGTAACTTCAAAGAAGGACTAAATTTTATATCAATACCGAAAAATCACAGAAGACGCGTTGACAACGGCTTCGAAGCAAACGAATGTTCCTTAATTGGAATGCAACGTAAAACAATACAAACATCAGATACACTTGAAATTTTTTAAAATTATTTTTATACAATTTTACAAAATATTTAGCCGAAAACTTACTGGACAATTTGTTTCAATTGGATCAAAATAATATAAAAACCTCGAAAAGTGAGCATTTCGCTATGTATTTCTTGCTGAAGAAACCAGCCAGTAATGAAAAAATGTTGTGTGCAAGTGTTGTGATGTATGTAGATGTATGTATCGCGATAGCTTTTGCTCCAATGTGATATTATTTAATAATTACCAACGAATTTTGGAATAGAGATAGTATGAAAAAAGAGTTTAATTGACCTTTAAGACCAAAAGATAAAATACTCATCATAAATTTTTTAGTGAATATGTCCATCGATAAGATAAAGTATGGTAGAAATAACACTTTATTACTATGAATATATTTGGCACATAACATTTATGCTGAATACGAATATTTCGTTATCGATATTATGTAAATTTGCGCTCTCCGGCTCTGCTCGTTTGAGCCCTTTTCACAATCTTAACTTCACAACGTTTGGTAATGAATTTTCTCATATGAAGCGAAATATGAATAAAATGTATTGATATTGATTTGGTTTGTCTCTGATGTATATCTATGATATTTAATTGGAATTCAACTCCAGTTCTTAACAAACTTTACCACAATATTTGTGTAGCTTAGGTGGGCTTTCAGCAATTCATATTTATTCACAACATGCGTTTAACTTCGCCATTGAAAATATGCAACGTAAATTCATCTTCAATTGAATTATTGACCAAGAGTAAATATTGTCATTTGTAAACATTTGAATATTTTATTTGTCTATTTCAGTTGTGCTTATTGGCGATTCGGGCGTAGGGAAAAGTAATCTATTATCAAGATTTACTAGGAATGAATTTAATTTGGAATCAAAGTCAACAATAGGTGTAGAATTTGCAACGAGAAGCATAGAGGTAAGGAATATAAAATATTTTATGTTCCCTATCGAATTGCAGATTGTTGCAGACTTAAACCAATTTATAATTATTTTAGGTGGATGAAAAAACTATAAAAGCTCAAATATGGGATACAGCTGGTCAAGAGCGCTACCGTGCAATAACATCAGCATATTATCGTGGAGCTGTTGGTGCACTTTTGGTTTATGACATTGCCAAGCATTTAACATATGAGAACGTCGAGAGATGGCTTAGGGAATTACGTGATCATGCTGATCAAAATATTGTGATAATGTTGGTTGGCAATAAGAGTGATTTAAGACATTTGCGTGCAGTGCCTACGGAAGAAGCGAAATCATTTGCTGAACGGAATGGTCTCAGTTTTATTGAAACATCAGCTCTCGATTCAACCAATGTTGAGACAGCATTCCAAAATATACTCACAGGTATGTTGTGGTAGTTATATAAAAAAAATATTTATATTGGACATATTGAAATAATTTTCGAAGGGGAACAGCTAGGGACAACAGCTGCAACATAAAATACGTATTTCAGTCAATCTGTATAGCTATCTGTATAGTTGGGAGAAATAATTATTATCTCCATGTTGAAATTAAAGTGATCCTACTGACACTTGGACGTTGGAAAAGCCATAAACAGCTCTACAGAAAAAAGTAAAAAAAAATCTTGGATAAAGTTCAGAGAACATCATAGTTTCAAAATAGATTATAAAGTGTTCAAATTACGCCTCACATTCATCAGTTTGGAGAGTGACTAATCATCTTGAAAAAAGTCCAGTTTTAGAGATTGCTTCGGCAAATCAACAAATAGAATTATCCAAAGCAGCGTATCGTTATCGTAAATTTAAGTGAAGAAGCATTATTTTATGAGAATTTGATTTGACAATTTCTCATTTGATTTGAATCCTAAGCTATACTTCACTGCCAGCTTAATTTTTTTTAAGAATGTTGTAATGGCTTGTTGCAATTAACGCATAAACATGCCGACTCATCCTTAATGATAAAGTTGCCATATATTTGTCGAGAATTTTCATCGCTCGATTAATTCACATTTCGATAATTGATCAAATTAGTTTTTTTTAGTACTTCTAAAAACGAAAGGATGCCTATGTCTTCATTTTTCCATTCAGTAAATTGTATTCTATTTTGATATTCAAACATGAACAGAGGCACTAATATAATGTTACCATTCAAACAAAGAATATGAAGACTGCTCGGTGCCTCATCATACAGAGAACCAAATATGTCTACAAAAGAGGCAGAGTGGAACGTAACACATTTAAATATAAAAGTCATGTAAGAAACCGTAGACAAGTCAAGTTTCCATTCAAGTCCATCTTATCCCAATACATAAACCTTGAATTTTTATCGAATTCATGATATGGTGCCGACAGATCAAGTGTACTTCGTCAACCACGAAATTTTACCATGTACTCTTATTCAAAAATTTTTATAAAGCGAAAAATAGATAAATTCACTTGGGGCAATATCCAGGCGCAAGAAGATGCGACAGTGCTTCCAATAAAAATTACTAATTCTTTGTTGAGTTGTGCGGTCTATGGTTGTGTTATGAGGAAACGACACTTTCTTGGTATTCACCAGTCTTAAAACTTTTTTTTGAACGCCTGCATTAAAGGTTTGATTTGGTTCAAACAGTTCATAATAAATAAAACGATGCATATCCATCAAACACTTAAATGTACCTGAGAATAACGAATGAAGAACAAATAAACATATAAATGTTATGTGAAGTGTTTTCATTTTTTCTTGTAAGCTTAATGTTGTATTTCTGTATAAAAATTTTCTGTACTCATTTAGATATACAATATTGAGAAATGTAAAATCCAAAAATAATTCAATACTCAAAGAAATCAGGGAGTTTCTTATTGTTAATATAATGAATTGTTCTATTTTCAGAAATTTATCGAATCGTATCGCAAAGACAAATAAGAGATCCTCCAGAAGGTGATGTTATTCGGCCGGCGAATGTGGAATCAATTGATGTCAAGCCAACTGTATCCGCTGATTCTGTGCGTAAGCAATGCTGCCAGTGACCGGTCGATGGGAGTATCGCAACCTCCGCAACTAACAACAAACATTTTCGTATTTTTAGTAGGACAGGTATGCAATTGATTTCAATAGCTTATACGCTTTATATTCTATGATACAAATTTCATTTATATGACCATTTTTTTCTTTATTTGCAGAGATATATGCATAAATAAGTTGGATGAATAGATGTATATCTCAACAACAAAGAAAAATAAAACAAAAAAATCATTATATTTACAGCAAGAACAATTATTGCTCGACGAAACAAAGTTAAAATTTATCAAGAAAGAGATTTTACGAAATAGATAAAACAAGAAAATAGCAACATACAAGCAAATAAATGATTTTTTTGTGGGAAGCCAACTAAAGAAACAAGATCATAATTGAATATAATAATTTCTAATTGAATTTAAGGAAAATTATCCATTATTATAAACGCATTATTGATGAATAAACGAAATGCAAACATTTTTTTATTCGAAGTCTTTACCGTTTTTCTTTCATTTTCATTGTGTTAGGTTTTGTGTTTTGGTTTCTATTTATCCATTTACATTTTGTTGGATTATCGCATATATAGGAGTCCCATGCGTAGCGTTTTGAACATTTAAATAAATACTCACGGATTGACACAGTTCATATATAAAAGTCTATTGAATGTAACTATAATTCAACAAAAATATTTTTAGAGATCATTAAAAGCATTCCAAAGTACTTATAAATAACTAAAGAACAAGTTCACAATGCAGAAAACAAAATTAAATGAAAATAAGATAAAATGCGCCATGTTAAAGTTTTTAAAATGTCATGCACCAGCAGCAACCCTTTCATTGAATTTAGTTGCTTTTGTATTGTTCGCTCTTTCCTAGCACATCTTAACATACTAATCGCAATCTTAACACAAGATAAATTACACGCATTTTCTAATGATTATGAACATTTCCCTGAATTTGCAAGTCTCTTGTAAAAGTAATGAAATAAATAATCAAATAGTAGTAATGCATTTTTTACATGAAAAAAGTAATATACTTTTAAATTCTAATGAATCATTAGAATCATTTTATAAAAAATTAATTGTTATTTAAATGTGATAAAACCTTTGCTTATGCATACAGATATACATAGATTCTACACAGATGCATTTTATGTGTAGAGTGTGTTGTGAAAAATCAATGATGAATTGCAACATTCAGCTAATTATAGAACAACTGCAGCCTGACCTAAACAAAAAGAAGACATGGCACGTTGATGCAAACATCTATTTAGACTTATTTACCTTTTTTTGGGACGAAATGTAATTTTAAATGTGAGTGCGAAATGCAATTTATGAAATTGGGTTGTTTAATAAACATAGTTATAAATGTCAGTATGAATTTTGAACAGTTTTATTTATAAAAGTTGTTATGGAAAGGATTCTTCATTGGAAGAGGGTTTCTACCTTTAATCCGAAGCAATTTCCACAGTAATCTTCTGCCATGTAATTACCACTATATCTCAGAATTAATAATTGGTACCCCGAAACATGGAGCGCAACTGTTTTGTAGAATATTTTTGCATCTTATAGAACAACTAAGTTGGAAGGGAAGTCCTTGCGAACTGAAATTAAATGGTGTGTATACTATTAGGCAAAGGTGCTTTCAATCGACGTCAGTCTAATTCATTATTTCAAGTTTGCAGTAAAGTATGTGGCGTCCGTTTTGTCTGAAGGAGACCTTATGATGGAATGTTTGGAAAAGTTACTATTATGGATTCCTACTTTGCGGATTGTGTGAGGCCTTTGAGATTTATTGTGGGGACAATCAAAGAGTAAAAGTTCTATTTGAACAAGACAATCTATCCATAAACAAAGGTCAAGTTTGGAGGACTGCTTTTCGAGAAGGTGGTGCACCGAATCAAGGAATCATCGCCGTTTTTCTCATTTCTAAGTGAATAGCATCAACTTTTCCTCTCGGCTCCAGCAACGCTAAGGGAAAAGTATTTAAAGACAATATTGATATGGCTTCCGCTGCAGAAGTATTTTAAGAAGTTTCGTTGAAATTATGTATTCCGACGGTGATGGAATTATTTTTTTTTTGCATTCGGAACATTCCGTCGTTGTTCGGTGAGATGAACATCACATGAAGTTTTTTAAAGCAGATTAAGGTTTTAGAAAAATTTAAAGGATATGCACTGGCATATTGGGAGACTATGTTGAAAAGCAAATATAACCCTATGGCATGAATATTTTATTTCATTCTTTTCATCCAACACTACGTTTCGGCCACCTCTCGCAGGGTAACATAGGATTAGCCGAAAGTATTCTAAAGCCCAAATACTACTGAAAACTCGAAAAAAAGCCCTTTGTGTCGCAAAACCGTCAAATAACGGTTTGAACTCCGCTTATATCCTTAACAATTCTACAAAAGGAAAAATACCGAAAAAGAAAACCATAGATATGACAGCTTTGAATAACCTAGTGTCGATTGCCTGAAAAGCTGTTATTTTTAATCTGATCAAGTTTGTGGAAGAAAAACAAAAATTAAGTTCCGAACGAGCTTCGTCCGCAGAAGTCGCACAGAAAAAAGAGGAAAATTGATTATAAATTTTTACTTGTTACTGTCTACTTTTCTAAGAAATTGAAATGTTTCTAATTAATTTCAATTTGGAACTGACAATTTTATGTCAATCGTGCAAATATTAATAGTTTATATATATTTTTGAAATTAAATTTACGGTGGTTATAAATAAAATTTTTCGCTTTTTTGCCGATAAATAATATAAATATTAATAAAGGCAATAAAATTAGTAAATATTGTTTTGTTAAGACTAAATGTAACGAGTGATTCCTATTATCCAAATGTAAGAAACAATGTTACAAGACAACCGTAAGAAACGAACGAAAATTCGAAATTATGTTTCATTTAAATCAATAGGTCTTCTGTTTTATATATGAGTCGCAATAGTCTTCCGGACGACGAATATGAAACAATTTCCGAAGAAAGCGAGGAGCGTGAATCTTTTAGATATTATTACGGGGATGCACATCAGGAGGAGGACAAAACCGACTGCTATGTGTGCGGAACATCTAGCGAAAGGCTTCAAGCAGGAGCAGACGCCGACGACATAAGCGACAGAGATATTCGAGGTGTAGACGGTGATGATGAAAACGAGGCTGATGACGGAGAAGATACATCGCTAGGAAGAGAACGATTTCAGGTAATGACTATCATTACCGTTGGCTCGATAGAAAAGGATTAATTGTTATCGGTTATTTTCTCCATTTAGCTTCCTAGCAAATTTAAACTGGTAAGTAATGTGTTAACCTAACTATGCGAACAATTACCATGTTGTTTTCTTTTCGTAGAGAGATTATCTTGACCAAGCGAAGTATTTTGATGATGATAATGACGATGAGGTATGTTAAAGTTTTCAATTACGCTTATTTGCGGAAGGAAAGAGAAACGTACGAAAAACGAAACTCCAGTTTTTATTGAAAAATTATTATTATTGATAAAAATAGCAAACTGACTTAAGAGCTTCACCGCGAAGTTTACTCATGTTTAGTTAAGCGTTTCGTTGAATTTTGGATCACTTCTTCTTTACTAGTACTTTCTAGTTCTAACAAGAAGATGTGTTTTGTTTTTGAGACGGATAAAAGTAAATATTTCCTCATGATCCGGACAAGTTAAATTCCATAGAAAAGTCTGAGGACTCCCAATGCGGCATTTCCACACAGAATTAAGTTTTGCTAAGCTGACTAGAAATTTAACGTGGCTTGAAAATTCACGCTACCTCGAACATTTTTAAGGCTCTATTTATGTTGCCCAAGTAATTATAAGCCCAATAGTGTAGCTGATCCTACAAGCATTTCTTTATTTACGCATATTTGTGTGTTTTTTCTTATATGTATCTTAAATATTGTAATTAGCATTGTCGCGAATTTTGAAATATCAATATTTCTATTTGGTGAATTCCTTTTCGATTTGATAATTCATTTTACCTTTGTAGGGACATGAATTTGAGCAAGGGGAACTCACGCAGATGATGCTGGAAAAACCACAAGGAGAGTAAGTTAGAAAAATACATATTAAAGTCTTATTTTAAACTTCTATAATGTGTTCGTAAAAAGTTCAATAATACAGAAACCGAATTCAATAAGTAAAAATCTTCCGTTTGGGTTAAATTTAAAGCTCATGGAGAAATAGTAAGAGAACAAACCTTTTAGACAGCAGGTTCCGAATTCAAGTACCGCTGGAGGCGGACATCATTGAGTTTGTAGTGGCAATTAATTTCTTTACCATTTATTGGATCTTTCACTAAATTAATTATTAAATTTTCGTATTATTCGGATATGCTTTACGAGTCTCTATTTAAGGGTTTTAAGAGAAAGGTTTGTCTCTTTTCCATTTTTGAAAACTTCAAAAAATTTAATTTCACAGTTGATATAAGTTTGGACTCAGGAACAGTTTTTTTTCGGAGATCACTTTCTCTTGCTGGAACGAAGTACTGCTGAGGCGATCCCCAATCCCGATCTGCTGTTGGGCGTCCACCCAACCAGCTAAGAAAAAGGATTCGATAATCTCCCACTCAACAACTGTACACCATACTTTTACACGCAACTAATTGTGGGGCTTTTCTTCAACCTATAAGGAAATAAACTCGGCAAAGGAACGATAATTCTGCTTGTTTATATTATTATTGTGATGGAGCTCTTCCTAAATTAGCAGGTTTCATCAGATGCATGATCAGTATTTTTTTATTGGTGAAATGAATCATGCTGCAACATTCGATTAAAAAAAATGACGAAAAATTCTAAGCACAGCGGTGTATTGAAGTACCTTTCTCGATGTTTTCTGGTGCTCAAATAGTCCAGGCATTGTCCAAAGGCTGATTTTAATTCATAGAGTCAATCTTATATCAATCCTGCATCAATTTTGATTCACCATTTGGCGAATGTACATCATCATTCAGATTTTACTGAAAACGTTTTTAAAACGCACGAATAATTTTGATGTATGACATATTTTGAAAATGTGCTTTAGAAACCAATACAGAATGCTTTAGAAACCAATACAATAATTAAGGCATATTTCATAACCAAGTTAGACAAGTTCTTACAGAGATAAACCTTCAATCTTTTGCTTTTTGTTATCGTATTGCACTCCTTTCTTCCTATACCCATTTCAGTGTTACCACGAAGCTTCTCAGGTTCGTTTACTGAAACCTGTACCATAATGTGACGTTGGTTTTATAATATGTTTGTGTTTTGGAAGTTAGTTATTATCTTCAATTTTCCTGGTCGCATGCTTCAATCTTTCAAGAGGAGATACAGTGATGGTAGCAAACCATGACAGGGACTTCGTACCGTATGATCATGGACTGCCGAAAGTATATTTTCAAATGTTAATCTACATCTAAGCTGTATGTTTTTCAAGTGCTTGACGGTTGGTTTCCTTGTTATTGCTTCATTATCGAGTGTTAAGTTTACAAATGTGAAAGCATCTTACAAGAGCATGAATCAATAATATTGCACTAGCAGCGAATTAGTAATACACAAATACTTAAAAATATTCGATAAGAGCTGAATCCAACATTGTAGGCATTCAATTATCGAAAATTCATCCTTACGTTTTTTCAATTTCTCAATTGCCAGAAACCGTGTTACTTCACAAAACTATTCTGTTGATTTTGATAATTTAATTGATAGTGGTTCGCTTGTCCTAAACGCAGTAGAAAATCTTTTTGTTTTTGCTAATTTTCATCAAAGTCGATTATTTTATTCGTAAATTCTATAATAAGGCGTCATAATAATAATAATTCATTGAAGTGCAGAAAGCTAAAGGGTTAGTGCAAGAAGTAGTTTTGACTGGTTGGATCATAGATTTATTATTTATAAAAGATATTTATGACAGACCGATCTATCGTAATCGAAAGTCGTTTCGTACAGTAAATAATAATAAAATATCACTAAATTAGAAGCAGGAGTTTATCCTTACACTTATTTGCCACAAAAATTTTGTGAAGTTCTTAGCCATGAGAAATACAATATTATTGAGCCTGTTAAGATAAGCTGAACCCAATTGTTGCCCAGCCTATTATATTCTTTCTTTAAGATTATATAGTGAAATTATTATTTTATGAATATATAAATGTTATAATACGATAAATGTGTATAAATATATAGATAAATTTAACTATTTAAGATCAGGAACAATTAAACAAGAAATTTATCTTCGAACTGCGTTCATTCCCATTTAAATTTGCATTTGGTCGCACGTTTTAATACCAATGAATCTAATCTTTCCAACAGTGATAGTTCTTTCAACGATGATGGCATTCCACAATCAGAGGATGAGCATTTATCCTCTGACTTTGTTGAAAGCGATGTAGGTGATTATGTACCGCCGTTAACAAGGACAAAGTATGCACTCGTTTTTAGGTTAGAAAAATATCAGCCCTACGACGAAGATGATGATGATGAAGTAGAATAAATTATTTTTAATAATTAATAGTTCCTACTGAAACTTGTTCCTAGGTTGATAGAAAGCACATGCTGCGCATGAAAGCTTTAGCCGATTTCAAGCGTTCTATGTTAAAAAAGCGTGCAGCTAAGGCCTATAGACGTTATATAAAAATTCGCGACATGGAAATGGATGACCCAGATCAAGAAGCGTTTATGCTCGAAAAAATGGAAATCGTCGATAAGCAGTTGCATCGACCATATTATTATGAAGAATTCGAGCCACCAACATTTGTAAGATTTTATCAGTATACGAGAAATTCGGCAAAGCCACTCTTCACTCCGTTCTAGAAAAAACTCCTGCAAAAAAGACGTAGAGCAATTAAACGGAAATATGAACTTTATGCCTCAGATCCGAAATATCGGAAGGAACTTCATCGCAAAATACTTACAGATGTTGGCAAATATTTTTCTGAACCAGAAACGCCAATTGAAACACTCAATAAAACGTTGGAGCCTGATGCAAGTGGGCCATTAAATCGTACCATAGAAATGGTACCTCAGAATCAAACTTTTCAGGATGCATCATCCTATCAAGGCGTCCAAGGGTCGCCAGCAAATCGAACTGTTGACACGGTGAATCGAACATTTGAAGGATCTCCAAATAACAAAACATTTCAAGGATCACCGCAAACTAGAATTGGTTCACCTGTAAATCGAACATATGGTTCATCACAAGCTCAAAACGATACATTTGGCTCCCCGCAAAGTCAAAATAAAACTTTCAGCTCGACCCGATCCCAAAACAAGTCTATGAATAAAACTTTGGAAGGTACTTTTGACAAATCTATTCTTGGAGATACTAGAAGTTTAGGAAATATTCCCGTATTCCAAGACGTATCTGAACTAAGGTCATCCGAAGAAGAGTGTATGAGCGCTTCCGAGTAGGTTTAGCACAATTCAACTAAGAACATATTCTCATTTTTAAGTCTACAGTTGCAGCTCATTTTATGATGACATAGTGCCACCGTCTGAGCTTGATTTCTTCTCTTCTGAATACGAAGAAGACTGCAATGTCGTTTATCCCGGAGCGAAATCTAGGACATGTGAACGATACAAAAGATATTTGACGAAATGTCAAAGTGTATTTTTTGATACTGAACAAGAGGTAGGCTTACTTCTATTTCATTGATTTTGCTTTTCCAAGCCTAGCTTGAATACATAAAATAAAACTTCAAATAGAGAACTCAAAAAAAATTTCAAGCAGCTGAAATATCAGCAGAATTTCAAAACTATTTGGAAAAACGTCGTGCCTTGAAAGCGTTATCGCGAATGAAAGTAATTGAAAAAATAAATTTCAAGCATCCAGTCCACGAAGCTGAACAACTTCTGCATTTAGAAATTGTCGATAAGAAGTTGCATAAAGCGTATTATTATGCTCCTGATGAACCGGATACTTATGTAAGTTATTAATTTTATGTTATTTTATATAGTCATTAAAAAAATTACCATTTTGTTATCCTTTTAATAAGGTCAGTTGTGACCAATAATCGTCACCGGACAGACCGATATTGTTTCAATGCCTTGAAGCAACCAAGATTGATAATTAATCGTTTTAAGTTAGTGTAAAGGAATATTATTGATTTATTTGATTAATACGATTCCCGTAGAATAATACCGGAAATATAATTAGCTCATTCTTATCTTTAAAAAATTAGTCCTTCAAGCTTCATTGTCTTGTAACTCCTCTTAGCATCGAATATCTTTTACTTCATTTTATTTAAAAATTTAATAGTTTTTTATCTTAGGCTTTATGTTTTAAGGAAATTTCAAGAAATATTACATTTACTCAGAAAGCTGCTATATACATTATATTTCATTTTTAAAATTATAGTAGAAAAAGATCTAAAAAAGTTATTATATATTGAAAAATTTAAAATAAAAAACCCACAATCAGTGTGTCCCACAACCTACGAATCAAACGAATAGTGCTGTCCAGAATGTGTCAATGTGTCATGAGTCACGCTTGAAGGATATTTTAAATTGCATATGAGATGCAATTAGAGATACAATAATGGAAAATCGTAACAGATATACTTTGAATGCTGTGCTTTGCACTAATGAGCAAATTTCCACTTGAATATATATAGCAATAAACAAACTTCCCGTTTCTTTGAACCTGAAAATAACAGATAAACACAGCCCCACATTGACAAGTTGGTGCGCTCGGTCAGCAAAAGGGTAAAGGGGGCTTAATTTTTCAGAAAATGAAGATGGTGCAAAGACAATTGCTATTGGAGGGATATATCTGCAAATGATATCTAATTATTCTATATTCCAGCTTGGAGAACATTTTGGCTAAGGTTAACGAATGTGCTTTCAGCAGAACGGACTTACTTCCCACAATATAAAAGCCAATATGAAATTCCTGAGATGTTTCTCAACATATGATATTATGCTATTGTGATATCGCTTGATCTCTACGACTACCAATTTATCCTCTGCGAGTATGCTGACAATATATTTTTTGTTTAGAACCTTTCCTTTTGGCTACATCGCAGCATAGGTTCACTAAAAATTTTCAAATTAACATCTTAACATAAACATAATAAGTCGGACATAGATAGCCGGCAACCCTGCATTAGATAAATGTATCTGCGTGTGGTTTCTCAAGGCATATTGAAACTTTTTTCACACCTAATTTACATATAATAGGATGCTTATTACGCAATGTTCAAGCCCACTCGTTCAATTCCCAGCAATACATTTTAACATTTTTAGGGCAGGGAGATGAAGGCTACTTATGCTCTAAATATCGGACTCCCAGCAGTACAATCAACAGACTCACCGACACAAGATCTCCATTTTTGACCATTACTTTCAACGCTTTCTATTCTAAGCCTTATAATGTCTTCGGCGCATAAAACTCCGATTGGAATTGAAAGGAACGAAGAAGTGGTTTGCTACAACAAAGGAACTTCTAGTCAAATAATTATACCCTTCCATATGGTTAGGATCACCGTAATGTAATGCAAACCTGGTTCCATGTGTCGACCGGTCAATCTGTCCAGATGAATCAATCTTTCATTGTTTTGGCAACTCATTGTCCGGATGGAGCTCTATCAATCGTTCATTCTTTTGGCAAGTTCATAGCGCTCTGTGTCTAATTTGCTTGAAAAAGGTATACAAACTTCATCCCTCTCCCCAGTCGATCAATTGCAAACTGAAGACCACGACTCTTCGATCTGATGCTGATAAGATCGAAAACATCCGTGTCTGCCCAATAGATAGGTCACTGGCCTGATCTTAGATTGTTGATGAGTTGCATATTCCACCTTCCGTTAAGTTCACATCACAGGAATTATTATCACTGGTCGAGGGTGGGTTATCCTTAATCACTCATGGCTGGTTCCTTACAGCCCTCACGAATCCGGAAGTAATTTCGTATCATGCTTTCTTACATTGAGCGCGATGAGATCTAATAATCACGAATTCCCAAATTGGTAGTTTAAAGTTGACTTCGCTCTAGTTGAGTCGGAAAATGAATTTTTCAGGGTACCGAAACGCATTATATAATGTCAACGGAATGCAAACCTTTTCCTTAAAAAAATAATTAACCTCGTTACACAAAACTCAGTGCTATGTGTCAAGTAAGTTTCTGTTGGGGACTTTAAATAGTACCTACTTTCTATTAAGAGATAGAAAGTTGTTTTTAAAAAAGAACTCTCTTTATTCAGAAAGTCCTTTTGGGCAAACGAAGAAGAGCTCTGATAAGAAAGTATGAAAAATATGCTACAAGTCAAAATTTTCGAGACAATCTCAAGACAGACATTTATGCAAAGGTGTTGAGAATTCGACCAAGTCCTACTTTTGATACGGTAGGTTTTCAACAATGAAACAATGCATCAATCGTATAATTAATGTTTTACATTTCAGTCGGATTCTGAATACGATTCGTAAGTATTTCGGAGTGGGTTATTCAAAGTATTTATTAAATAAAAGGATTTTATTTCAGGAAAAGCTCTTTTAATGACTCAGGAATTCCATCGTCTGAAGAAAAATTCATGTCGGAGGGTGAAATAGAGTTACCGCGTACATATGAAAAGCCTCTTACGAGAAGGAGGCGTCAACTTTATCAAGAGCTGGAACAATATGAGCTGGATGGATTGCATGACACTGAAAGTATAGTAAGTTGTTTTTTCCTGACTATAAATATTTTTTGGGTAATACAATTGGATTTGTGGAAATTCTAAAAACTAACATCGGAAATAAATAAAAAATAAAATTTCTTTTATACACATTTCTTAGGTCGTTTCGAGACCAAACTAATCCAACCATCAGTGTAAATGGTTTAAAATTTTCAACTTTTTGCTTCTCGGAAATTTGCAAAATGGTATTAATTTTTCGACATAATAATGACTTCAGAATATTCAATATATAACATACTGTGTGAAAACCACGCAGTACTAAGAAATTGGCTTTATGCATCGATTATTGTTATAGAATTTTAAGGCCACTTTGAATTTTCTTCTGTTCAACCATTCCATTTGCAGTCAGGTGATACTCAGACTTTTTGAAATGAGTTACCAGTCAGGATTTTTAGTTCCTTAATCAGATGTGAGCCCATTTATATACTTCGTTCCGATAATTTCTGTTGCAGCGATGCTCTAAATCAGGGAACCGAGTTGGTGATGAAGGAATGGACAGTGGTTGAAGCCACCCTCCATCGGTACAATTTCAAGCCAGCGGGAGAGAAGATCGCTGTAATTGTTATTATTCATTATTCATAGAATTAAATTACTGTCACTTTGTTGCACGTCATATTATTAGTTTCCCTGATATTCTGTACAGTCTTATGAGTCTCCTCTGAGTGCAAAGCCACATACTACAGTGAACCCTGTAAGAGCATACAAACGTGGTTGATCGACTTTCATGCATTTGGATTACCGGCGCAGTTTGCACTTTCCTGCTCGTCAGAATATTTTGATGGGCTGAAATGAATCGTTTGCACATTATTGTAGTCTTTATATTCATCGTAATTATTTCTATCAAACTATATACCTAAATATAAGTTCAGATTCTGATGAATCATCTATAGATTCCATTAGGAATCTGTGAATGGCTTGCATGCAGTCCAAGCTGCAACTTGTCTGAGAGGTACGTTGAAGCTCTTTATTCAGATATGTAGATAATGAAGATTTCACGTGGTATAGAAAGTTAAAAAGGCGAAGATATGTGTTTTTTAATCACAATTCCAGTATAAAGTTCTACTTATCCTTTCTTAAATGTTTGTCCTATCAGGTCATGGAAAAGCGTAAACGGCGTTTAGAGGTCATTCAAAGATATAAAGATAGTTTGCATGAAAGACGTCAGCAGAAAGCCTTACAACGTCTAAAGGAGATCAATGCTATGGGGACGGTGGATAGCTACTTTAACGCAAATGTACTAAGAGATAAGGAGATTGTTGATAAAAAGTTAGACCGCGGATTCTATTACTCGCCCGGCGAACCAAAAGAATTCGTGAGACAAAATTTTTACTATAAAAATGATATAACTTTTAACATTTATTGCACCACAGCAACAGCTACTCCAAAAGAGAATCAGAGCAATTGAAAGAAAGTCCCGAAAATACGCAACTGATCACGAATTTCGAGACCAACTTCATAAAAGGTATGAGTCCGCCAAATCAAAGAAAGTCGAACCGGATATTGAAGAAGACATGACTTGGTTAAATCAAACCCTTCCGCAGCGTGACAAATACGGCTCTTTTGATCAAACTTTGGTAAGTCGTTTTCAATTTAATAAAACTATATATAATATAAATATTAAATCCAATTGATATCGATGTTGGTTGTCGTTAGGGCGAAGACTATTCTCTACCTTTGTTCGATAAAAAAGTTGCACGTCGGCGAGATTATGCCCAAGAAGGAATTTGGCCACCACGTAGAGATTCAGCTCCTGCTCATATGCGGGCAGTTTGGCCATCGCCACAACTATCTGATGCAGCTACATTAGCATCCTCGTACGACGAACCTCGACAGTATTATAAAAATTTACTCAAATTTAAGTAGATCAAAGCAAGTGTATATTTTTGGCAAATATTCTATATAAGTATGTAACAAGATTACATGTCAATGTATTTGAGTGTCAATTATGTTTTGTGTGGAATGATAATTGCAATTTTTGATAAATAAAGTTTCAATTTTTGATAAAGTATAAATTCTTGCATAGAATAAAAATTAAGATTTGGAAAAATGGATGGGTATGATAATATTGGTTTTGGTTTCGGATTTGGCCATGGATATGGTACTAGGCGAAGACAGAATCCTAGTTCAGCTGCGGCAGCGAGAATAGCCGCAGCTCAAGTAGCAGCACAAGCAGCGACAGCAGCAGGCAAGCAAGCAAAGCAAGCTAAACTACCTTCCCAAGGTATGTCAGCTGAACAACCACCCGTTGTGCCTGCCAAGCCAAAGGAAGCGGACGTTTTTGTAAGTTATCACAAATTCGAAGGATTATTTCAATATCGAATACAATCATGAATACAAATCAGATGCAGGCGGTAATATTTCCATAATTAAAATATATAAAATCAACCGATTACTATTAATTTGAACATCGACTTTTAAGGGATTTTTATGAGAACTTCATCTCTGTTTGAAAAAATTCAATTAATTTAATGCAAAATTTTTTCATCAGACGCTACAATTTGTTCTTGTATCAAAGTCATGTTTTGATTTAATCTACGATTTCAAGAGGAAAAGTTGCATTGCTGTTTGATCTTAGCAACACAATAAACTGAATCTTAATCTTTTCATCTGAAATGAAGCGTGTAGCAAATAAGCATTCGAGCATCGAACGTAGCATATGTAAACAGTTGAAGCAAGAACTTCTATACATGAGCAGAGGAAATAGAATGTGCAATCCACAATTTTCCAATGAATTGTTACTACTTACTAAGTAAGTTACTAAACGCTGTCGCTATTTCACAAACCCATCAGAACATCTAAATGATCAGTGTGAGTCCTTGCCATGAGTTGGCATTAGTAACCGTGAGGCTACTGTCCCTACAGACATGAACTGAACGTGATAATCAGTGTCACCAATTATACTGTGATGAGGTACGAGTTGTCATTGAAGAGTTTTGATTATAATGAAGAATGTTCCCATTCCCAGAATGTTTCTGCTAAGGTTTGTCAAAAAATTGGTTTTCGTAGCATTGCAGGCGATGTGAACCTTTTGACATCTCTTGACTTCAGTTTATATGGAATCCTGTTTCCAATATACCCATGGTGTTGCAATTTGTTTTGGGGTTTGACACGAATCTTGGTCCAATTGCGCTACCAAATCAGCATCGGCAAACGATGCTGGGTAATTCTTGTGCTCTTGGTCATATGTTTCAAAGTCGCTGTTTTGAAATTACCTATACCAATACCTGCAAAATGAAATTGGGTAGATATGGATGGTACAACCTACACGCAACATTCAATGACTTATCGCAGCAATTTTTCTTTCGAATTTAAGCCAGAAACCAAACTTGACTTCACCACAAGTATGTCGCTTATTTATACTTCGTCAAATTGGCATGCACTAAAGCGTGCAGTTTGCACATGTATACGGTTTCGGATCTTCCTGGATGGATGGCGAACTACTTATGCCAACTGCTTAAAACCTTATAAACTTGGTTTTTCATCCAATATTTTTCTTTTCACATAGAGAGCATTCCTTAACACAACAAGAGGGGAGCACCGAGAAAACCTTCGTGAAGCAACAAAAGCGTAAGTAAAACATTTAATTTTAGTTAAACTTTAGATACTGTGTGTGTTGTCCCGTGTTTAGCACTTCTTGATTAGATTTTGTTTTTTGTTGTTTTTCCATTTGAAAAAATGCTATGTTTTTAATTTTTGACAAATATATATTTCGGGAGTGAGTTGCTCCCTTCTTCAGTGTCAATTATTTTCTTTAGATTTTTAAGGCCACTCAATTTGAAACTTTAAGGTTACTACTTATTATTTAAAATACATGGTTGGATCAATTACAACACTGGCATTATGGGCTAACATCAAAAGCGGCTGATAGCAATATTGAATCTCATATATTAGACCATGTCTTACAGGGATCTATATAATATTTTAGACCAACTGATATTAAGGTCAAATTTAATCAGCTAAGTTCACCAAATCGAATCAACAAATATTATTTTATTTCCAATTAAACATACGATCCCAACATTCATTTTATTTAAAGTAGAATTCGAAGAATAATTTTGAAAGAATATTCCATTAGCTATAAATAGTCTGGCGACAATAATCCATTATTATAACAGGGTCACTGAGATTCTCGGGTTATGATTATTTTGGAAATTGCATCGTTATTTCGTTCAAGGAATTGTTCATCCATTTTAATCCGCATCCATCTAATCCACACAAAAGCGCCTTCCAACTAATCGCAGATAAAACAGTGAATCAATCACGGAAGTTGTTCTTGCCTAAGATATAACCATACCAGATAACTTCCAAAATTAGACTGTGACTGTTATTTAATCCTTTCTAAATTAATGAATCTGTAATTACTAGAACTTGCAGCTCTACTAAATATGGCATTCTAACCCTTTACAAAGTTTAAAAGTGTCCTGACACAATCTAGTCTTCTTACAAAGTATATCCTTTCAGAGTTCGTGATGTAAGTTTGTCTCGTCAAGCAAGTTCACCGCAATCACAAGGAGCTACTGAATTCGATGTAACTAACGCTGATAATTATTTCGACAATGCCAACCATGAACATCACTTTACTTTCTATAGCAAGAAGAAAAGGATAAAAAACGAAAAGAATCGATAGCTACAACCTACTGTGATTTTAGGCTCAACAAAAGGCAACAAAGTGCTCGTGAGCGAATACAACAAATTAAAGGATATGGTTACAATCTTCAGGGACGGGTAGTGGCAAAATAGCACATTTTGTAAAAAAATTCTTAAAGTTTCGATTAAACCAATTCCATTTTTAGGTGAATTTTTCATTTATTGATGACGGACGAAGCGATAGAAAGCAATCCGAACGACGCTTTACTTTCCCAATGGATAAGGATCAATCAATACGGCAACCAAGTTTTCTTAAGGATGTATCGACACGCAGTTTAGCGGATGAAACTTACGGTTCACAGCAGAGGACAAGTGATTTGAGTGCAATTTTAGCTGAAGGTATTTTTATCACAATTTGCATAGTTTTTCTTTTCATTAAATATGTTAAGGATCCATTAAGTGGGACGCATTGCCGAAAGAGAACGATGTCTCTAGATTGTTCCAAGAAGGTAACATCATATATAATATCAGTGAATAATTTCTGAATTATGTTTTTTTTATTTTAAATGCATTTTTACTCTTTACAGACTGGGAAATGTCACTGTCCTCCGATAGGAACAAATCTTTTCCCACAAATGATTCATCCTTATTGAGGGAGGAGAAAATGACAACTGATGTTAGTTTTGCAGCGCGAGATCCAACTTTCCTCAAAATGTCACCCCCAACTCGAAGGAATGTGCACGCAATGAACTTGTCGAAATTTTTAAATGAAGGTAAATTTAACAAAGAATCAGTGTCGAATAGAAATAAATTTCCATACAAATATTTATAGATGATCCAAAAGATTTTCCTTCGATTTTCCATCCAATTTTTTTTTTCATTTTATAGCAATATCCTTTATTTTGATTCGCAGAAGAAGGTATGAAAGTCAAATGGGATCCCACAGGACGTGGATTCATTTTTCCATTGGAAAAAGACCGATCTCTCAAAGAGCCCTCCTATCTCAAAGATTTATCTAAACTTTCTGGTTATATCGGTGAATCTATCTACAAGGGCGAATTGAGTCAGATTTTGGGTGAAGGTATAACCAATTATCTTTAATAATGACGAAAGAATTTCGAAGCTAATGATTACAGGTCAAATTGATTGGGATAAAAACATATCAGTGGCTGAGGCGGCAGGTAAACAAAGATAAACCTTTATTGTGAAAAACTTGCATTTCATCTTTGACGTAAGTAATCCTTTTTTTGCAGAGAGAAAAACGTATAAAACTAGAGAATCAGGTAAAAGTATTATTGTGATAATTAGTTGTTTTTGATGTTTATTTTGGAAATTATATTCTGTTTTTACGCTACAGTTGAGGAGCAAGAGAAATCCTTTATTGAGGTACTAGGTGAGTGCATGCTCTAAGTTAAGCTTCCTTTTGAAGTCTCATAATACATTTTATTCTTTTTCAGAACAACTAAAGGAAGATCCTGGTAAGTTTGTTTGACTGATCGTTGTTTGCAACTACATGGTCTCAGCCCCGTTTAAATTTATTAAATTATTTATTATTGGGATTAAATGAAATCCCAATGATTTAGATGCCACTACTCATGCATAAAATTTATTCTTCACTGAATCGGTTTTGTAGCAAGGTACTTTTTTCTATATTTTTGCAGATGCACTTGTCTAAGTCGGATGACAATAATCAACTTATGCAGTAATCCTATATCAATTGAAATTTGATCTTTTACTTTCAATTGATATAGGATTACTGCTACCTTTTGACCTAAAATGCTTATTTTATTAAATGTTTAGGTAGAATTATAGCATGGAAGTAAATTGATTAAGGGAATCACATTTAAGAGATTTAGTTTTTTTTCTGAAACGGACCGAAAATAATACCGATATTCATTTGCAACTCGTACTACTTTCTGATAGTAATTCAACCAAACCAATTTCCCCATATTTTGATTTGTTGTGGAGCGCAAGTCAACATAAACATAGGTAGTATCCCTCTTTATATTTGTTTTCCTTACTGAGTTAGCCCGACTAACAGGTTATTAAATAAACCTTGCCATATCAGGGCTGTTTGAAGCTATATACACTTCAGGACAACCGGAAATGCAGCAGCAATCTTATTTTTGCCTATCTTTTTTTTGTATTTTACTAAGGATATATTGCATATTTCTATCAACAATTGAGAATACTAAATATGAAATTCCTACTTATATTTACTTAAAGCAGAATTCACACTGTTAAGCCAATAGATGTGTAATCGATGCGCTGCAACTATTTGAGCTATCGGTTGTATTTTCAATACAAATTTTTACATTGCTCTTCTAGACAAAGATTATCTAATCGATGACGTTTATTATCCCGGAGTGATTGACGATGCAATCAATGGAAAAATTGATTTCAATAAGCTTGCTTTCAAGATTGCATTTTTGAATGAAAAAATTCCTGAGGATACTCCTGCGCCCGATAAACAACCAATATCATTAGTGGAAGCTTTCGATATGCGCTTCGAAAAACACAAAGGGGCTATCAAGAAGACAACCAAACAAATTTCGGCTGGTAAACCAATGGATCTCACAGAAGTAGCATCAACTGTTACTATAGACCGACACGAAACGCCACCGAATATTTCCAAAAGCCGTCTCATGTCTTTCCTATCCAATAAAAAGTCTCTTACAAAAATATTGAATCGTGAAGAATTGGTATTGGCTAGTACGTTACCAATAGATGTATCAACAATTGTTCAAAATAAACCAGTGAACCAATTAATCAAGGCGATGAATAGCTTGGAGAAGGCAGAGTACATGAATGATTATGATAAATCAGCACAAGCAGCCGAAGAAGCAGTTAGTCAGGCACCGCAGGAATTTGCTGAAAGTGTAAGTGATTTAATTTAATTTTGAAGCTAATAGTCTTGTCATTTGTTTATATATCAATAAAATACGCAAGCTTGAATACAAAATTTCGATTTTTCGATTCATTTGTGAATAAACTCATCGAAATAATGGCACGAAGGGTTGCCTTAAGGATTAACTATAGATATTTTGCAAAAAAGGTCATTTTTCTTATCTTTTACAGTATTTCAATTTTTGAATATTGTACTGATGTGTAATTTACTTTTCGGAGACCTTTGTGTTCTAAAAATTAGCGATCAATTTTTGTTGTCTTGCAATTATTTCTTTAGATATTTGGGGAAAATATTTATAAGATCATATCTCCACTGAAACTGAGTTATTTTAGTATTATATTTTAATGGCTTTTATTTAATTCCAGGCTGCTATTTTTGGAGCTCGTAATTTTCGAACAGTTGAACTAACGAAAAAACATGCAAAAATCAAAAGAGATTCGCCTTATCGACCTATTGAAGTAGTGAGTTATGCTGGTATAACAAAGCCTATGCCAGGTGTTCGAGTATAATAAAATCTTTATATTTTAAATGTATATGTATCAAATAAATGATTTTTGAGGTGTAAAAACAGGAAAACCGAATAACGTTTCTATCTCCACTCACTTATTTTGAATACTACATATTATATGCTATTGCTATTTAGACTCAGGTCTAATATCGGATATATTATAGGCCAGTATTAGTCCATAGCTCTCAATTTATAGTACTATTTTTCACAGTTGGTCCATCCTGTTGTCGTATTGAAACCAAGGAGGAATCCTAGCTCTGTGGTCGGCGAGTTATCTAGGTCTATTACGTGAGTACACCATAGCCAACTGATGCATTTGTAAACCAGACTCGGATAATCTCATAGGAAATGAATCTTGAATTATAACTAATAATGACAATCATGGATTTTACTTGCGAAATTTGTTTAGTAGTTTTATGAAATGTCTCTAACAACCATTAAGAAGCATGAAGATGCTCATTTCATAGCCAACATAGTTGCACTCGGTATTAAAAGACCACGAATCAGAATGGATTAAAATTTCGGTAAAACATTTCAGATATTCGGTTTTTATAACAATGATGATACAAATAGAGGTTGTTTCTTTTTATTATATCTAGTACATAAACAATGAGTCGGGAGTACACCATATAACTATCTCCACGGAAATCATGATTTGTGAATGTATTAACGTTTACACCAAGTTTCACAACATTTTGGAAATAAGGAAGAAATATTCTTGTATATAACACGTACACAAATGCTTTCGTCTTTATAAAATATTTTAATTTTTTTAAATCAATGTCCAAAGCGTATTTCGTCGGGCATCACTAATAAAATATCACAAAATTTAAAAAAAAGTTTTTTACTATTTTCCGCATCACCAACTACTGGGAGAAACATTGATACTACTAGTTTTATCTACAATGAATTGAATAGTTGCGCATTGTTGACAGAATGAATGATGCACTACAGAAAACATGCACAGCGAAGATGTATCAGACCATTGACCATTGTAGGTATTACTTTACGTTTGAAACATGAGAAAGCGACGCAAGAACAAATATCTCGATAAATGAGAATTTTTGCTAACGTAAAACATTTATGCTGGATTGATTGCTAATATAAGTGTGTGTGGTGCGAAATTCGCCGCTGTAACAGCCTCCGAATAATAAATATGGCAACTGATAAATAACAATGAAACAGTGGTCAATGGAGCATAACAATGAATTAAAGCAAAAACCAACAAATCTCCATCAGTAGATAAATAACACTCACTGCATCACTAGAAAGCAGAAACCAGCACCGATATCAAAAATATAATAATTGGATTAACAATAAGTAAGTAATTGTGTTGTAAGTTTAAGTAAGTTCTTATGTTGATGGCGCTCCAATTTATTTCTTTTCAAAATCTACACATTTGCATTAGAGGTTTGAAGTTGTATCCGCTTAACGAACCATAATTGTAAAGCGTTCAAAATTCAAACTGAGCCTTTTCACCTCTTCTTAGATTAACTCAGTAAGCATCGTTTCAAAAGTTTAGTGTCATGTATCACCCAAAAGGTTCCTCCTTTATTCAAAATAATAAAGGTGGGAACCATGAAGCTAGCTACGAGTATTAAAAAAACCAAATTTCAACCTTTAAACTATTTTCAACTTCGCATATAGCTTTTTTATATTACATAAAAACATACCAATTTAAAATATTAACTGAGAACCAATAATTAACACATCAAATAAAATGACAATCAGTTAGGACGTTCTTCTCTTTCTCGAAATTCTTCGGGATCCGTGAAATGAACAGTCAAAATATAAAATATGGATGGAAACGGTACGAGTGCTAAAAGTGCTAAATGTTGACGTAAGGAAACTATTCCATAAGCGAGCAGTAACCAATGGCCAGCTGTAAATACAAAAGTTATTATATTGTAACGATGACAGTTTATTTAGTTTACCGATAATAACGAGATTTTTAACCTCTGTTAGTGATGTTTTTAAAAGCGAGTCCATAGATTGATCCAATTTCAAAGAGAAATGACACGCATTTGATATCATTGAGATGACGATACTAAGATATGGAAATGCATAATCTGAAATGATTGAAGTATATTTGAATATAATAAATTTTAGGAGATAAATGATATCTAAACAAATTGTAAAAAATAAAAACAATGTTTTGGCATGCCGACAGAAGTAGGTAATTCAATACAAAAATACTAAATACTAAAGTTAAAATAAGTAAACAGCGTTATTAACAGTAAAAGTGTTATAAACGATAATAGATCGATCTGTGGCAACCAAAGGAGGAACTGCATTTGATTAGTTGTTTTGATATCCTCCCAATCTTGTTTACAGCCTTTCTGGGACACGTTACAACTGTTTGTTGCTACCTCCAGCCTGTTCGCTAATGAATGTGACAGGGTGTTCTTATATATAAGCACAGGTCAGTTGAGTGGAACTGAAAGATTATGGCGAAATGAACAAAGGAAGAACTTCGTGCAGGATTTTGTGTTTGGGCTTAATGGTTCCCGAGAGTTTCTAATTCTGTCAAAAACAATTTATTCACGGCCCTTGTACAATAGTGTCCGCTTATTATCCAATTCCAGAAAATAATTTTTATGAAAAAACCGCGCAAGAGAAGGGAAAATCACACCAACGATAAGTAGCTTCATGAGATCACATCCACGTGAATTCGCTTCTACAAACGGACGATTGAATGCAATATAGAGCATTTTGTAGTTAGTGAACAAAAGCGAATCATCCGGTATACTCACGACGACAATTCCTATTTTACTTTGTATACCGAAAAAGGAAGGTTTACAAAAGTGATTCAGCAAATCTGGGGTCAATCGCAATTAACTGCTACGAAAAATCAAGATATACGTTTAATTTTCTATTGACCATCGCTTACTTATGTTGAGTAGCAATGAAAATACAATTACTCATTTTTCTTGACAAATTAAGGAAGACCGAAGTCTTGGCTTCTTAACTTTGGAAGGATTGTCCACGGTGACCCTATAGACACTCGTTGGCGGATCACACTATAAGCCAATGTGCGGCAGGATAAATAGAAAATGTGAAGCAACACGCAACGTCCTGACTGAATGATTAAATGTCCTCCGTTTCATCTGACGACAATTACTGACAAAAATTGATTCAGCGTTTCCGGAATAGCTCCCAAAAGAGCGATTAAAAAGACATTCATTGGTATGCTACCACTACAGGCAGTTAAAAATTCTTGAACATTGAGACCCTCGACGAGTGCACACGTGATAAAGTACTGAAACTTCTTGACTTTAACACGAAAGACTATACCTTATATTAGCATGGTCATACTAAGACTGCTGAACAAAGAAACTTTTGAAAAAACGTTAATTTGATTGGAAAATCAAATAGATACAGTCAAATTTAAATTTGTAACAAACATAAATTGTAAACATTTCTGAAGGTTATGGGTATTCAACGCTTAAAGATAGCATTGTACTCAATCGTACAGCTCCCAACTCCCTTTAAAATACTTGGTTAAGCCAATTTTATGATATTTGGATATTTAGATTTTACACATAATTTCATTCAGTAAAAGAAATTGTTCTAGCAAAACACGTGACATAAAAACTGAAAAGGTTTTAAATGGATTTCAACACAGCTTAACTGAAACATGGGACAAAATTAAAGTTTGCTAAAATTATTTAAAAAAAAGTCATACTTACATATAAGTCCCCCAGCTACAGCATGAAGAAGTGTTAATATTGGGAAGAAATATAAAGCGCTATAAACCGCTGACTTTCCACATTTTAAAAATCTTCGATTTAATGCCGGGCGAACGATCATCATGAAAACCAACGCGAGTAAATAGAATATCAGAACTATAGTTTGGCTGAAATAAAAAAAAATCCCTTTAGTGTACTGAAGAATAGCGTGGAAATAATGTTAAATTACAGTGGATATACCGCCTCCTGTGTACAATATAAACGGTCCTGGTAATTAGGAGTGGGATTATGAAATAATGTATACCAATCGGATAGACGACTAACGCCGCACGAGTGCAAATTGAAGGAAAAAACAGGCTCGACTATGAGAAGCGACATCAATGCTGAAAGGGCTACTTCAAAAAATGCGCTAATGTGAAGGACCATTTGCTCCTTTGTAAACCTGCAAAGGTCGCAAAAGTTAACTAATTAATGAACTAACTCATGATGACGGTTCAAAGTTATTACGTTGTTTCCTTAGCTGCTAAATCAATAAAAAACCAGTGCATTATCAGCGGCAAAATTGCCATAAAACCTAAATAATACCAGTCGTAGAGGGATGGTGAGTCTGTACACGGTGTACAAGCAGAACTTTCGTTAACGCGAAAACCACGGGGGCAAGCCCCACAATCACTCCACGTTTCATTTTCAAAAGCCGTTCTACCACAGTATAAACCTGGACACCGATCTATCATTCTCCTTCTTATTCACATAGTACACTTTTTCGTAAACAATTCGTTCGTCAACAAGCTTCACTGACAGTTCACATTCGAGCCGCTCTGTGACAATACTTACAGTGGATGTTGTAAAACGTATCATTTGTTTTACTTGGAATTTGAGTTGAGCATTGTAGACTTGCAATTATTTAATTTTCATTAAATGCGTGAATTTCATTTCATTCTTATAAATGATTGTGAATATTGTTTACAACACATAATTTCTACAGATATTCATTGATTAACGCCCTTAACTTTTAATTGTATTGAATTCCTGCAAAAGCTCTATAGTACCACCGCTTTGCCCTAAAATTTGGAATGATGATCAGACAAACGTCAACATTGACGATTTGACAAATCTTACTGGATTGTTTGTGATGATATCGGAATGTAACACCAATAACTCAAGAGAAGTCACATTACGTGAAAATAAATATTCATAATTTGATAGTAACATAAAATTGCTTGCGCGTTGGGTTATAAATCAAACATAAATAACGGTAAATTTTGTTAATATTCATCATAGCGCCTCACCATTCGTTTAGAAGAATTAATAGAAAATTTCATTAAAAATGAGCATTAAACGTTGAAATTATTCCAGGCCTTTTACTAATCCAATCGTATTAAAGCAATTACGATTTAAGGATAGACTGCATTCTCATTGTATCTGAACTATCAGCGAACGGATCCCTGGGTAAATTAGCTAAAAGAAAACATGGAAAAGAAGCCAAAAGCAGTCGCATCAGCCATCCATAATGACTTAGCTCAAAGGAAATGGACTTGTTCGAAAACTGGAATGCGTAAGGATTTGATTGATTTCAAATTTAAGTCGATGACAAAACCAACAGAAATCTCCAAGTGCTACGTAAATATTTCTTGTGTTGAAAACGTTGGCGACCGCGAAACAGATTATCTAAAGCAAACAGACGATTTTTGGATACAACTCGGCAAAGCTGTAACTCCTGTGGATTATTATACCGAAATTCTTTGCCAGCAAATGTTTATAGGTGAAACAAGTAGATGTTATATCAAAACCAAACAAGGCGATGAAATCGTGTTTACAATTAAAATGCTTGAAGTCGAATTCAATAATTATCTCTATAAATTATCTGTAGCTGAAATGTATCGGCTAGCTTCACAATATAAGGAAAATGGAGTGAAAATGTTCAAAAAGTATCCGAAATTTGCACAAGAATATTTTTGTCGTGCTGCAAAATGCTTAATTTCTTATCAACCCTTTGAAGTCCTACAAAAGAAAATAGATGGTGTGGATCCGAAAGATCTGCTTATTTTATTTGAAAATATTCAAAATAATCTTGCAGCATGTTTAATTAAGGAAGGTCGATACGATGATGTTCTACATGTAACTGAATTTGTAAATGAGAAGCGTGATAATCTTTCAGATAAAGCAATTTATCGACGTGCTACGGCATTATGCAATATGTATAAATATCAAGAAGCGAAAGACTTGCTGGAAAAAACTAATTATGCGGTGAACAAGGATTTAAATAGTTTATATAACAGAGTCATTTCAGAATGGAAACGAAGTGATGAACGCTATAGTCATATGGTAAAAAAAATGTTTAGTTAGGTTGTGTTAGAAAGTTTATCGCCTTAATAATTCCTTTAGGATTTTTGCATTTATTATAAACTCAGCTGTGTTGACGAGAAGTCTGTATTTATTGAAACTAATTTTCTAACACATACAATGTCAGAAAAACAATTTTTCATCATAGTTTATGAAAACCCAAAATTCAATTTCAAATATGAAAATAGCCCTTTACTCCGTATTAGACCTTTAATTATCTTAGAAGTATAATTGCTCTCTATACGAAGAATGTAAATATTATATTTTTTGAAATAAAGCATAATCAAAATATATAGCACTGGAGTCTTGGGGAAAATCTTTCATAATAACAATTTCTGTATCATAAGTGATCCTCTCATTGTTCCATCATATTCCAAAGATCGAAATACAGATAAAATTGTTGTAAAATAAATTGATTTTTCAACTGATAGTTGATAGGCAAGAATGATCTTAAAAATTACACCAAACAACATTTTAAATAAATGTACAGTGAGGTTATAGATGGTGGTCTAGGCCGATTTAACGGAGGTGGAATTCCTCCGTTTAACTCGCTATTTATTGTCCGACACAGGTATGTCATAGCTTTTAAACTTTGCAAACCAATCGAAAGAAATCGGTCTATGCAATGAAATTAGTCTTGTTTACGTTTTGCCAAACTACCATTTCAATTTATTCCTTTTAAGAATATTTCTACACTGCGTTTACCACATATTTCAAGCCTTCATTGAAATTATTCAAGGTTGAATAATTTGAGTGAAGAATACGAATCCTACCGCTGAGGAAATAATTTAAAAAACTTCGATATGATTCCGTAGCCAACGATTCGGTGCAAAACAACGGCACCCATGTCATTTCTATAGAGAAGGTATTCACTGATTTCATGATTTCGTTTTAGAAGACATTTCGGACGCAATGTTTAATGGTATAGTGTCTCCGACGGAAGCTCTCATTGAAATTTCCGTTTATTGAAGGACACATGACCCAAAAAGGTCAACAGAAACTTGTTTTTCTAAAGAAAGATTTCTGTGCAATTATATTTCCGCGAACAGATCGAGTAAAGCCGCTGACTTAGATGATAAATAAAATGCATCAACTTAGGAAAAAGTTATAGTTTGAATTTATTATAAAACTTCTTGTATCATAGTAAGAGAAATGCCACACTTAGGTGGCTTACCAGCAACATCGCACGTAGATGGTCAACCGAATTGTGTCTCTCAAATACTTTCTGGAATAAAAGTTGAAAGTGAGAATGTCTACACAAAACGTTAACCAATCAATGCAAACCATTCGGAAGACAAGTATTGAACTAAGCGGAGAATTCAAACTCATTTCAAACCAATACAGTCAAAATTCACTGATGATGGTAGCTTTCCAATTTGTAAAAAAAAAACGCATAACTGGCAAAGAACACAGGTCATGACGAGAACGGCACAACTTTTGACATTTTTTTGATTTGAAAATAGAAGTAATCGTCCATTGGCTTGATTTATAGTTTCATATTAGTTTCCTTATTTTTTGTCTGTAGTCTTTTCATTGAAGACTACACAAAGGAAGTCTACCACGGGAATCAATGAAAATTCATAAATCAGATTAAATAACAGTGGCGAACAGAACTCAATCTCGTTACCATGAGTTTAAAAACCTAACAACAACCTTAACAGTGCGTGCGTGCGGTACATAGAATAAAATCAATTGAGCTGATTGAATTGACACCGCAATTTCAATAGTAGCCAAGAGTGATTCACAGGCTTTAAATATTTATATTGTCCTTAATAAAACAAATAGATAAATGAATTCAAATACTCGTGAGAAGCTACAGATCATTCAACAAGGCAACCAGCCCAAGAGGCTGATGCTAACGGTTTGATCGTATGGAATCCTATAATTAATTTATTTATTTTGCTAATCTGGCGTTTTGCATTCATTTCAATATCTAAAATCAAAAACAACAGATATTGGTGTAGAAGTGAAAAAATTGTTGGATTCACATGTGGAGGCAAAACCCAGGGTTGAATTCAAGCCTCTGCTACATTTACCTAACAAATAATTTATGTGAAAACTACAGAATCCCTTTAACTTGGTTTTCTTTTAATGTCTAATGCACATCTTTTACAATTAGGAAAGAAATAGAATCGATCTTAATTTAATGGTGTTCGGCTGCTTCCTTTCTCTTCATTTCCGCCCATTTTGCCTTGTTTGCTGGCGAGTTCGCTGCAAGTAATAAAACGGACATTACAACCAACGAATCTTAATTGAATTCCGGTTAAGAGATAAATTATAATGCATACCTAATTTGTGAATTTTATAGAAAACTGGAAGTGAAAGACCACACGCAATCAAGTAATACTTCCAGATCCATTGATTGGTAATGTAGTACTTCATGGGAAATTGGGCGATTTTAGCCGAGAAAGTGTAAGGAAATTTCATTGGGCGGGCTGGTGGACCTGCGTCAGCCATTTTGATGCTTTATGAATTGCTCTGAAAGAATAGATAAATTGTACAATTCACTTTTTCTTAGATTTTAAGGTAATTCTAAAACGAATTATATAATGTTAACACTAACCAACACCACAGACGAGAATTACAGCAACGACAGGCGACAGCACATGAAATTCTGAAGTTTCGAATATTCGACAATTCAATGCTTACCAACATTTCAGAAAGAAAATACTTTCGAATGTTTACAGTAGCTCTTTGTATACGATTAAACGGCACTGAAATACTTTTGATTCTGTAAAAATATAAAAGCTCTTAAATTTCCTCGTGATAATAGACACAAAATTATTGTTTTGTTGAATGATCTGAAATTCGAATGAATGAATTGAATTAGCTCACAAATTAAAGGGGTTAAACTATATTTTGCGCAACGAAATCTGAAAAAAAAAAACAAAGTCGGCCTATAAGCTTACATATGAAGCAAAGATATAATATATGCTAACTTAAGAATATAAGATGAATGTACTAAGAAAATTAAGAATGTACTAATGCGATTAATAACTAATTTTTTAATGATTGGATATTTTCCAAAACTCGATGGCCAGATTATTTCGGTTAATGAAATAACCATAAAGGTAGATGAAATTAATGGAACAAGAAGGTTTCCTTACAAACATTTTCTTCTTATTATTTTAATTGTAGTATTAATTTGGTTAAAATGAGGAAGTCGTACTCTTTCCAACCTATAATCGAAACTTTTGAATTTTACTTTGATTGAGAACATGAATTAATTAGCAATAGGATGTATTAATTCATTTTCTACGTTCTCAATTTGAGTTCACAGTCTCTGTTACGAGTGGTGCATTCGTACTTGGGACTGCAAGTATGGTGCTGACATTTTTAAAAGGTGAGTTTTGTTATTTACTTGAATGAATTTCAAGGGAATGCAGGATATCATAACATCCTGGCATAAATCCAACCAGCAAATTCTTAATCAATCCTGACTACACTTTAAAAAAAAAGAAGCACAATTAGTTCGAGAATAAATTTCGATACTGATAAATGTAATGGTTCATCTCAGCATAGAGTTGTCCTGTTACCATCATGATAATCAAATAAGAATAATTTACTTTGCATGCATAACTGTGCAACAATAACTGGTTGATAGAAAAACTTTGTTGTGTCTGATTTTTCCGAGTTTGTTTTTAATTTACATTCATCATTTACTTGTATTAAACAAAATCAGATCTTATCATATAATAAGAAAGACGAGAAAAAACTACTAATTTCTGGAAACCAATCGAATCGAATTGAAAAACGATATTTTTGTTTACTGGCTATTAATAACAATATTAACAATATATTAATAAGCCGAATATCAGCTTAGAATAATATGATGTCAAATTATTCATTAATCTTTCAAAAATTACAAATATCTTATATCGATCAGAGCCTACTAATTTACAAGTAGAAATTAGTTAGCTCTGCATACTAATTTCTTACGCTTAGAACAAATTCTCTTTTTGTTAGCATTCTGCCACAGAAACTTGATTTCTATTCCAAAGTTCAGTTTATTATAGCACGTTTTACTTTATTAATTATATCTTCAAAATATGTCATAGCAAATAAAAAATGCCGGCCAAGACCAAATTGAAATTCACATATATTATTTAGGACAAGAGGAAATAAGAAGCAAAGTGCTAATATGAAAAAAGAAAATACGTTCAGCGTTACTTTATGAAAATTTTATTTTCTATGAGAAAAGACTTCCCAGTCTTCCAGAACCAAAAACATTTTACGGTATATTTGGAGAAGAGGCAATCACAAGGGCTTTAACATTGAAAAGATGATAAGGGGTATACTTCTTCATTTTTCATAGGTTTACGCAATCAACTTTTTTGACGTTTATTTTGGGATTCTTTCTTAAACTTTGCTAACAATCTGTCTATATTTGGATATGTTTTACAAGATAATTTAGTTGGACGCCTCAGGACAACTAAAGTTTTGTTACGGTAAATGTCTCTTATGTCAGAACCAAAAATTTCAGTGTTAAATATGTAATAAAGCACTGATTGTTTTCGATAAAGCAAACCATCATGATAATAATTATACAATAATATATATGGGTTTTCGATTAGAGAGACTATCCAAATAAATCCAAATGTACTACAAATTGTCAGTTTTGTCAGTGAATGACAATATTAGCATCAAGGAAAAAATGAAATGTAAATATTTGTGAAAAATTTTGTATACATTACGTAAGTTAAAATAATACACATTAATTACAGCTAATGTTGAAATAAATTCCCACAATAGTACAATATATAAGCGATCTCTATTTCAAGAATATAAGGTCAAAATCTAGACCAAAATCGATTTCGCTACACCAGAATCAAGATAGGAAGAATGAAATCAGTTTTTTTCAGTATGAAATAAATATGAAACTAACATGAGATCAGGTGCATTGAGATGAATTTACATTGGGCTCCTGTGTCCTCTGTAATAGTTATCTCGTAACATAAAAATATATTTTACCTTGCAAAAATATTGACATCTGCAAATATTTTCCACTAGCAGTGTTTTCTGAAGCCCCAATACTCTTTTTTTTGGTGTTCTGAAACGAAGCAAATACTCAATCTTATCGCTATTCAACTTTCTTCTATTTCTAGATGCTTTAAACAAATATGAACCAAGTTAAAATGCCAATTAGTCTTAGACTGGTGGTTGTCGGATTAAATGATTTAGTTAATAGTAAAAGACAAACTCTTATCATTGATTTTTTTGTGAAAAATGTATATGAAGTGTTCATTTATGGTTTAGCATTGTGAAATTTACAATTAATAAAGCGGCTGATATTAATATCGTTTGATTACCAGAATATGAATCCAAATAATTTATTTTTATCAACGGGAACAATGGTTGAAAATTAGAGTGCATACTTGACTGTCTATTAAGTTTTATGATACATAAAATTTCTATTACAAGACTTTAATGCTTAACAACAAAGTCGGAAAAAAGTGAAATATTTTAGTGAGAACCTTTTATCCTAATTCCATTATCGTTATGTATTTTTTAAAAGAATATAAGTTACTACAGCGCCGTAGTACAAACGCAATAATACTTGAAACTTGCTAAAAATTCATATCTGGAATTTCATATTTTCATATCACATCCATCAAAACACAAAAAAGTCAATAGTATATTCGATTTTTTTTCGGTATTTTTTAATTTTCGGTGGGCCTAAAGTAGATTCGAGGAAGTCTATTTTGTATGCTGAATAGAATATTTCACTGTTGTCCTCTAACTTATCTGCATTTATCATTCCGCTCGATTTCCCTCTAAGCATACGTTCTCCCTTTAATAAATCACCAGATTTTTGCTCGCTTTAATCGCAGTTATAAAAATGTACACATTCGTAATATTTTATTTGAGCTTAATACTACTTCAAATAAACAGAAACTGATTTAACAAAAAACTCTTCTCCACCGTGTTCAATGAAAATGTTCAAACTGCACGCATTCAAAGTAATATAACTTTTAATGTTAATCTTCGGCAAAATTGCAATGAAAGTTTGTTCATCAAATGAAATTTCATGTTGATATTTGTTAATTGACATCGAACACCTTTTTTCCGTTCTGGCCTCTTCTCCCACTTTATAAAAAGTGTTATACCTCTGTGGACGAAGTTTTAAGTTCACCAGTCGCACATTGACAATACCTGTTTCAAGTTCCATACGTATTTGATGAACCTTCTCTCTAACATAATAATTTCGTCCAAACATTGCAACTATTTTCCTCAAGTGTACCCGCTAGTATTGTAAACAATGGTCCCTGCCTGATTTTTATAAAACGTCAATGCGAGAAGCAGGCTTTGTTCGGGACGTCTTTATGATAGCTTTAGCCGATAGAAAATCTAACGCTCTTGTACTTTTTATTAAAAAAAAAACACAACCTAGCATGTACATGTAATTTCATTTGCGATAGTTCTGCGGATCTATAATAATATAAAGGTTGTTTACTAAGGGGCAGATTCGATAAGCTGAAAAAGTGCAGGTATTTTCATTGAGTTTGTTTACTCCGTAAGTCGATTATTGAAATGAAGAATGGTTTACATGAACAAAAGCACTGCTAATTTATTTGTCATTCGACTTAATTTGAAAAAGTTCAATAACAACGAGCTATAACCAGCTTTCTATTGCACTGCGACCTAAGAATGTTTCTAACGAAAAAATAATCTACTATTATCATTCACCTTTGCTGATTTCAATTGTTAATCAAAAGCATAGAATCTTTTTCGCTCAATATGTATATTTTTCAAAATTTGTTACTTTGATCTTGAAAACCAGTAGGAAATCGAAAACTCTCAAAGCATAGATAAGCATATTCTCATTTTAGTCGCATAATAATTAGCTTTAGCATATTCTCACATTAATTAGTTATCTATTATAGATCCTGCAAGTTTTACATATACTTATCAATTTAATCTGATTTCTCTCTCTCTCTCTAATATTCCGTCAGTTTTTTTTGTCTGAAAGCTTGTGTGGTGAGGATAAAGAGGTGTGATGAAATTAATTTTATTTATGCCTTGTAGCTTCACCGGTCCTTGTCCTTGATTGCTTTGAAATTGTATTTGAGCTTCACTTAATCTCAGTCTCCGTAATGAATCCTTTTCCTATAAACATTTTAACTAATTTACTAGAAGTGATTTTTTTTTTCTATTTACCTTTTTTGTTCTACTGTTTATGGATTTTAACACAAATAAACAAACATTATCGCGCGATTATTCGATTCCGAGTTTTCTTATATATTTTCTGTCCTAATGGAGGTGTCCCAAAACAGGCATATCTACATCAGAATAACGCCAATTATGCGTTCAATTTGCTAAACATTCAAAATTCTTTGATACGATTGCACATGTAAATTCACGTGCTCGAATAAACTCATTGACATTTTAAAATTAAAAATTCATGTTGCCCTGCTCCATTTCATAATTACTTCCGGCTGATAAGGTAGTTCATTTATGTTGTATCCGCTAATCTGCAATGAGATGCACTTTTCGCGACACTACATTTCGCGCATCTTTCCTGCACCCATTCCATTCATTGCACGTTTCACGGCCAAAGGTCAGAAAACTCCGCGTGTAGCGTAAAACGTACTCGTGTTGCAGCGAAACACCCAGGCGCCTCACCAATCGTGTGTAAAATAGTTTATCTGTACGGAAATCTAGGAATTTTGCATCACGTTCCGACTCGGCCACTTTGCATATTGCATAGAAACTTATTTGTGACGTAACAAGGTAAACGTAATTAGTTAAGTGGAAAGCAAGGTGAGCGAGTGGGGAAACGTGAAACGAAAGCTTTGACGAGGTGGTGGAATAAACGACGACCGAAATGTCTGAGTCGACGACGAATAGAAATAGTTTAAAATTGGACATAGCTGGAGCTGCTCGTTCAAATTTGGGCGGCGGTGACGCGGACGCGAAACGTGAAACTTACAAATCAATTCCAGAGGACGATCGGATCCAAGAGCAGGCAGATAAGAATAGTAAGTGTAATAAATATTGTTTGTAATAAGTAGCATTTCCATTGATAAAACTAGACGTTGATGAAAAAATCAATTGATGGATTCTCAGAATTGGTTGGACGGGAGAGCCCACTCTGATTGCAATGAAACGTCAATGGCGTGGCATATTGCAATGTGTGTGGCGAAGTGACTTTATTTGAAACCCAACTAGGAAGCACTCGTTATCTAGATCTCGCATTCCTCCAACAGAACTATACAGTTGAAAGTAGAATTTTGCAGTGATAGATATGTGACGCAATTTTCGAGCGCAATTTCTCAATTAAATTCGTTTAAGCTGTTGAAACTTGTGGTTGGCGTTCCTTACTTTGCTTCAATGTTTGCTTGAATATCTTCAAATTGATATTCAACGTGGTGTACTCCGAGAACTGCTGATTATCTACTGCTCATTTTCGCTTATTGTCCGCTATTCATTGTTGGATTTTCGGCGGTGGCACTCATTTTATTATGTAGACCGCAGTCACAAGTTGCACTCGCTTGATAATTTTATTCATGCCACTTGAGCGATAAATTGAATCATGTTTGGTTTAGTCATATCTGCAATGGGCAAATTGTGTGTAGAATAGTATAGTTCCCAAAACCGGGGAGAAAAAGTGAAAAAGCCCAATTTAGTAAAAAATTCACTTCCTATACTAAAGGCTATAAAGTATGAATAAACGTATTACGTTGCATTAACGGTCACGTATTGAAATGCAACTCAGTCTGAACGGCCGCTTGTTCTCCTGCGAATGCAAAATTGATGCAAAACTAAAACTTCACTCATACAAATCCATACTTGTCTGGTTTCAAATCAATTACTTTCATTTTTGGTTGACAGCACTTCACAGAAGTTCATTGCATGACCACGGCGGTTATCGTAACAACCCACACGTTTTTATTAATCTTATAATCGGCTAGAGTATTAAATCAGAAGGCAAAAACGATTCTCAAACGTGAATAAAATAAAACATCCAATCAACTTTATCGCTAACCTAGCCAGATAGTTATAAATAATATTGTGTTCTGAAAACAAGTCTGATAAACTTGCCGCTTTCTGCTTTTATTATGAAAGCCAATCAACATTTAGTTGTCTAGAATTGGAGCGATTCAGTATTTCGCACAACTCTAGCTTCCAGCAAGTAATAAAATTATCCTAAAATTAATTTCCACCAAAATACTAATAATCTTTTCGTATTTTTTCTGTACGATATGTGACTATTTTGAACTTAGAACTCTACACTAAATTGGATGGAATACTCCATATATAGTTGTCAATACCTGAAACTAGACATTCGGTCCAAAATTTTCCTTTTTATTGCATGATTTGTTTTTATTACTTTTATTTCTTCTTTTTAAATTTTAAAATTCATATCAGTCTTGAAACGAATATTTTCTTATTCGAATTTTTCAACTATAAATTTGAAGCATTTTTCATAATTTGATAAACATTTTATTACTTAATATCATCTCTCGAGAATCCAACACATTTGTCCTTGCCATCCTCTAAATGTTTGATCTAATCCTTGAAGGGAGAATCCTAAACTGTCGATAAACCAATGCGCTGCTGCGATTGCCTCTTCGGAAATTGATTTTTCTATCTGAATTTTTAAGGTTGAGCTAAGAAAAGAAGAAGAACTAAGGTTGAGCTACAAGGCAGAATGTGCCAAATCTTACGAATAGGGTTGATGTTGCAACAGTCGTAAATTGAAAAGTTTTTATTTTATTTTTAAGGTGGTGTGAGAAAAGTTGATGGAAAAGGATTATTTTCTTATCAAGATCATGTCTTTTTCCATTAATTTTATAGCCAACTGTTCCATAACTTACATTAAATTTATAATCTTTGTTCATTGTGTGCTTAGAAGTAATTTGTATGTATATTTCACTTTTTAAACATCGAATATCATACTAACACCCATTTGGTCCAACCCGATTTAAAGCAGATGTACTGGGTTCACATCACTTTGCCTAGGACATTGGCAGTAATAAAACTATGCACCAAATCCTTTTGAAATTCTGCAAGGGGTCCATATTTTTTGTACGCTGTGAAAATATGCTATCTTTGGAATTTTTTCTCAGGAAACTATTAAATATTTCAGAATTTTTGGAGCTCTTTCCACCTTTCTTTATAAATAAATATTAAATTCACGATCGAGGTACTCGAAATATTTGATCAGAACTTCCGCACCCATGAGTCTTCGCTGAGTTAGCTTAGCAAGGGTATAAATCACTTATAAGTTGTAAGTGAAAATGGAAAAATTGATCTACCAAAAATTCTGAAATTGATAAAGCCAGACCAAAGGCAATTTGGATTATAGGAAAAGTTCAAAGCTGTAGAGCAATATTCATAACTAGTAAATAACCAGTCGACATCCACCTAAGCTGGTAGTGCCAATCGATGCATCCCAGCCTGTGAGTTGGCACCTGATGAGAAGCGACAGGGACGCGTGTTTGAAACCAGCTTGAGCTTTTTCCACCTTTCTTTATAAATAACTATTAAATATTTTTTCACTTTTGATGAAATTTTCGAGGTGGCTCATTTGGTTGCCAAAAATCGTGAAGGAAACTTACACCTGACGCCTGGTTTTATGATCCATGGTAAAAAAAGAAAATATATTCAGATGTTGCTGCTTCAAAATTCAAAAAAGAACTGCTATTGAAAAATACGAGCCGCAATTTCGCAGTCGTGTGTTGATTTAAATGTTAGTCTACGGGAGAAGCAATCTTGCGCGCTTAAGCGATACATACCGAGTCCACCGAGATAACTGTTATACAGCTCCGATCCTTATGCATTTGTGAGCCAATAATTGAAGGTTTATATACTTTCAAAAAATGAAATAAAACAAGGTTATTTAAGGCTAAGCAGTCAAACTAGGTAATTTCCCATAAACAATCGAGATGTTATTGAGGAAGGTACATACAAGTGTGATTTTATTCTAATGGTAACGAATGCGGTACCCATTTTGATCATGTTTTCCTGTAATTAAAAACTTCTTTATTGCTCACCGAACCCAATAAGATGTGTGTGTTTAGTGGGTCTCTCTCGGATAATCGATTGACTTTCTTAACTATACCTTGTATTTTTGCTGTTTTTAAACTTTCAGGCAAATTTTCGGAGACCATTACATGGATCGTCTGCAAGATATGTATGACCACTGTTGTGAATTTTGAATGCAGTAACTCATACATTACTGATTGAATTGCATGAATAAAGGTGAAGAGTCTTTATACATATTTAACAGTAGTTAAATTTAATAGCACTTTTTGCTTCTTTGGTTATTTTCATGGCATTGTGTGCATCCTTGTGAGCATATTTTTCAAAAAGAGAGACATTTGAATCCTATATTGTTGCGAAATCAATATAAAAAGCCTTTCTGTACATTTCTCTAATTCAAATGTTCATATTACATGCTCTGTTTGGAAATGGACCGGGCCCCGCTATGTTGGACTCAAAAGTCTGACGTTCACGTCCCAACCTTAAATTGAAAAAGGAGAAAAAACCTAAAAGGAGGTGAGAGAGTCCAGAACTATTACAATTGATTAGAAATCTAGTGACCGCCTTTCTATATGTTGTTTATATTATGCTTCAGTAACGAACGAAAGCATTGTCTCTAGCAGAGACCAATACTTTAATCACATCAATAATCCGAAACACGTGATCTTCACGAAACGTTCTCTAGAATATGTGTCGGTCACGCTAGCAGAGACCAATACTTTAATCAATCTCAAAAAATCCTGAAAATATCGATCACGAAAGAAAGTGTTGTCTCGAGCAAGAAACAATACTTTATCACTATTAAAACAATAGAATGTTCTCGATCTGAGACCAAAACTTACCGCTGAAACTTCCAGATTTCCGTCGATGCGGCAGAAAGGCAGCACAACCTTTGTATTACTGTTCCAGAACGTTTATGAAAATGCACAATAGCTCATACACACTCGAAAATCAATTGCTTAGTTTACTGAACACCCACTCTCATTAAACTAGCTATGACTATGTATCTTCCAATTTACGTCTGAAGAGTTATCCATTGTGCAAGAGCCCACTTTACTCACGATGAGAGATCATGCTCACCGGATCACTGTCTGAAACAGACTCGCTCGCCTTTTTGTGCCAGTAGTAAAAAAAGACCAAAAAAAAAACAACCGGGAAGATGAAAGGATGCTGATAAGAAAAGGGCATTTATGGTTTTCTTTTCACCTAACTGACTATAATATAATTGTGGAAATTCCACAGAAAGAAGAAACAGATGGGTCGCAGGACTCAACGAGTGAACGGCTTGAACCATAAACTCATTAGAAACCTCCATAAAAATGTGCATGTAGCATGTCTTAAAGCAGATTTTTTATTGAAAGAAATTATTCTATTTGTTGTAGACATTTTATGTATTTAGGGAATTACAATGATAAGGTTCACTGTAAGTCGTCCTGTTTTGTCCTTTTCAACATGACCTTTTTTGAAATTCCAATTTTTTAGCATGCGCGGGAGCATTTTTAGTGTTATGTAACCAATAAAGACGAGTGATGTTCGCCTTCCATGGCGTAAACGTAGCTAGTTTATCCATCCATTCTTTTGATATTACGAAGCCCCAATGAAAAAGTTTAGAAGTGTAACGTGACATGGTCTGTGGCGAATGAACTAGTAAAGCCGTAACTTTTCGGTATTAGCGACAAACGACGTATTGTCTACCAAAATATATTTGTGATCATGCTGTAAACGACACTGCACATTAGCGTTAATATCTAACTTTCAAATTCAGTTTTATGACCGATAAAATGGACAAGCGTGGACGATTTGGATGCAATGGCAAAAACTCAATCGAAACATTGGCCAATGGTGCTGTTTTATGGATTATTGAATTAATTCAAGCCATTTCAAGTGCCTTTTACGTGGAAATCTGGGATTTAATGCATATAGTTTTCAACAATTAATACAACCACTGAATCCGAACTTTTCATTCGTTCGGCTCTTGGTAAATTAGTAGGAAATTCAGGGGTAGTTTCTGATATGATGAGTACGTCAATAAATATTTGTTTACCAATAGTGCAAAGGTTAAATGACGAAAATAGTTGTTCACATTTTCTCACAATTAGGTGAGAAAATTTCTCACTTTCACGAATTTCTTGAGGATTATATGTATCATCAAACCAAAGACAATTGGTCAACAATTCAACCGGGCAACTGCTCATTCTAGCTCGAAATAGTGTTACCCCTGTACTTTTACCACAGAGTTTTGTGATGTTCACTAGTTGATTTTAACCCTGACTGCAAAAAATAGAAGTTCGAATAAGGCCATTTTTTCACAACAGAAATAGATTTGATGCAAATTTCGTTACAGGTTCATCATAGTTTGTTGGAACTCGTTTGTCTGTTGTTGATATCTCGTTGCAATCGCAACGCTGTCAAATTTGATCAATGTTTGTTTTTGGTAGATGATTAAACTGAAATGAAACCCTAGTAGAGTATAAAACATTCAAAATTGTGCATAAAATTTACCAAAATGTCTAGTCAAATAATCAAAAATATATTTAAAAAGTGAAAGAATTGTAGACCGCTGCGTTTGTAACAATAATAACTTCAGAGGCCTTATAATCAAGACTTTTTCCTAAAAATTTCTCTGATGTTAGGTAAATAATTGCGAATATTCCTTAAGCGCAGCAAGCAACGTTTGACGCATAATTCCGTCCTTGTTTATTGAACCCGTAGTCAAGTGTAATCTTCGTAGTAGCCTCCTTAAAACTATGTCGTTATAAAATGTCGGATAGAGCAACGTAGAGATTTGCCTAGAGTATTTTATGAATTCTATTTCATTAAGCATCCAAATCAATGTTTGAAGTTTTGATTAAGATTGCACTATATCGCGGCTGATACTTTATTATCATCAAAAAAAGCCTTGAAATGTTTTGCGTAGGATGAACCCAAAGCAAATTTCATTTCAAAATTAATTATAACTTTCGCACTGGCAATATCGTAGCTAATCAGCGATCTTAATTTTACTCAATGTGTAAGAATCGCCTAGGAAGTCCTTACTAAATGTAGTTAATTGAACAGAAGGAATAAGAAATTTCAATACTTCGGTGTGCTCTCGATTCACGACAATGTCTTTGTTGATGGATGGCTGTCAACTGCAGTGCAAATAAAATACTAATTATTGAAATATATATCAGTGGCATGATCATTTTATCAATTAAAATATGCGATTTATGTTTGTGCAAACGGTAGCAGGCCATTGCTTTATGTTTGTGTTATATGAAATATTCATAAAGAATATACAAGTTTTTTGTATATAAATATTGCCAGTTTCTTTGATTTGCATAAAATTCCTTCAAATAGTTTTCAACGAATATGAACACTATAAAACATTTAAATCAATTTTTTTCAATGGTATTGAAGCCAACCGTTTGTTGCTTATTAGAATGTCAGGGTATAGTTTTCGTTCATATGCGATAATGTTGAATCTTCTTATATTAGATGACGTTCAACCAAAATTGCTTTCCTTTTCCCTTTGGACATCTTTTTATTGTAATTATTTAAGTATTGATGGAGAACAAATAAAATAAAAATAAAGAGAAAATAAACGTCTATACTAAATATTACAAATTAACTTCCAGATTCTCCTCCCGTGGAAGATAAAAACGGATTACCCAAGATGGTTCAAAATCAAGGTGAAATTGATGGAGCTGATGAGCGTATGTTAAAAGAAGAAGAGAAGGAAAATCTGGCAAAACGAGATGAGGTCCAATTCATATCTGGAAATCAGAATGGAGACGCCAAGATCGATCTTGGTACTATCGACAAGGTAATAGTCATATAAATCTCAATATCATAAATAGTCATATAAATTTAATTTTCACTAAAATCTTCAAAAAATTGTGTTAACATTGGAAAATTTCAAAAAAAAGTCATTTAGTTAGTTGTATTATATTCTATTATTACTATCCCTTGTCTGTGCTATACTTTAGATGGATGAAGAGCAGGTATGTTGTGTGAAGTTCTTAAACGCACGTAAACATATTATCACATAGGCATTCTTATTTACATTTGAAATTAGTTCTATTGATGATAGTAATTGAAGTATTACCATTAGTTGTGCGCACTAGAACTAAATAAGATACTAGTTTCAATTGTATTTTATCAGTTATAAGATCAGTATCGTTTTGGCATGATGGTATAGATTTAGATTTTTTTGTCAAATCTCCGTTAAATTAAAAAAAAAATTTGCAGAGTGGTTTCACGGGAATGACGAAGGAAGAGCTCATGAAGTATGCAAACGATCCGTTTTGGGTAAGGCTACGATGGATTCTATTCATTATTTTCTGGTTATTGTGGGCGGCTATGTTGGTTTGTGCTATTTTGATCATCATCTATGCACCCAAATGTCATGCTCCTGAAGCTCTGAAATGGTGGAAGCAAGGCCCATTGGTGAAGTTCAAGGCATCTGAATTCACCGTGGGCGATGTCGAACGTGCTCAAAAATTAAAGGCCAAAGGCGTCATTTATGATTTGCCTGGTATTTACACATATGATGTAAGCAACCCGCAAATAGACGGCAAAATTCAGAAAATATTGGAAGAGTACAAGTAAGTAAAAGAATTTAAAACAGATTAGTTTGAGATATAATGGCGCTTGGTTGTTGGTTACAGCAAAACTGATATTAAAGTGATACTGGATGTGACACCAAATTATGTTGTTAATACGTCGAATTTGTTCAAAGAAGCGTTAGTTAATGAATCACGCCGATCCTCGTTTGTATGGACGCAAAAGCCATCACTTCCAAACAATTGGGTAGCATATCCACCCAATCGCCGATCGGCATGGATAGCCGTGATGCCTAATAATTACGTTTTGAGTACATTTGGTGACGGCTTGTACGATTTACAAATGGATGATCATAACGTGAAAGAGGAACTGAAAAAGAACTTACAACATTTGGTGGAAATAGGCGTAAAAGGTTTCCGATTCGCAAACGCTAAGCATTTCATAATCGATAAGAATCTACAAGATGAAGTTCCGAGTGGTCGGGCAGGTAGCGAATTAGACTGGGAATTCTGGACACATTCGCATACAACCTATCAAGAAGGACTCGGCGATTTATTGAATGAATACAAACATATGGTGCGAAATATGACCGATGATGATGGATTACTTTCGGTTAGTGAAGATCTTGGCAGACCAGAAAGTTTTAAGACTGACTATGGTACATTCGGCGTTGATATACCCATGTTTGGTCAATTCCCATTCATATTGGCTGAACAACCACATGCAGCTAAACCGAAACAATTATTCGGAGCTCTGGAATCAATCTTTGAAATGGGAGGTGATATGACTTGGTTGCAATGGAGTTATGGCTCTGAAAACTTGATAAGTGTCGATCCGTCGGCATACAATATATTCTTCATGTTATTGCCTGGCGTTCCCGTATTGCCAGCGGATTCTTCTATCCTTGCTAATGTTAGTGCTGCAACAATTGAGCATCTAGTAAATCTACGGCAATCACCTTCATACATGCATGGCAATTTCGATTTGTACAGCTCTGGCGCTTTGCTTGCATTTTCCAGGTAAGTTTCGACTCATTCGGAGTGTGTATTTCTTATTAAAATTTGTATTATAAGAAATATTTCTGTATGATAAACTTAATATAACAAAGTATATATACAAAGTAGCTCATATATTAACATGATAAATTATGTCATTACTAACATGCCATCTCCACTATGGGATAATTCTATTCCACCACAAAGGGAAAGGTAATAAATCGTTTGAATATTTTTAATTTTATTTGAAAAATTCCTGCAACTAAACTTAACTATTTAAGATTGATTTTATCTGAATTGTTCAACCTTTTTTTACAATTCATTTCATTTCATTACAATTTAATTTCAGTATTGATAAGCTATGCTAATTTTGAACGATTTGTCCTTTATATTATATTTCATGAGTAATCAGTGTAATTTATTGACTGGAAAATGTTAACTTATGGGGACACTTTTAACAGTTGAGACTAGTTTAACATCCCTCAAATAATAATTATCAACAGCGCGCGTCGGCCGCATTTCGAGCATCCAGAAACAATTGTCTCGACCCTGCCCCTTAGTTTTTTACTTTGCTTTAGCTTTCAGCTCCCATTGAGTCTTCTGTATCCTTCCTTATCGTTTCATTGGTTTTGGTATAATGAACGAATATCTGTTACTCTTCCTACGTAATAAGCACATTGTGGATAGTTTTGTGTATATGGACACAAATTGTCATGCATCACACATATCAGCACAGCAAATATGGAAGCAAAGAGTTCCTCTGACACAAAAATTATCAACTAGTAACAGAAGTGCTTGTTGAATTAACTTTATTAAGTCTGATTATATTTGAAATTTCAATGAGGCTTACAACAGCTATCCTTGTCCGATTCCCTTATCGAGTCGGTGAATGCGAACATTCATTTTTTAAAATAAAAAATTAAGATGAAAAGGTGCGCTTGAATATATAATTTTTGTAATCCTATTTTCTTGAGTAAAATATTGCAAATAGAATTTTCTCTGAAATATTCCTAGTATTATATGTATTAAAGTACTAGCGTCGTTTATTTAATGCTATACTTTACTGGATTGTTATGATCTCCGAGAGCGACTTGCTCCTTTCTTCTTGTTCTGATAATTTTGTGCTTGATGCAATGAAACTGGTGTAAAGTGAGTTCTTCGCAATTTTTCAAACAATGTCTACAAAAGTTACGAAGAAGTTAAATTTTCCGAGCCATAAGGAATTTGAGCCCGATATTCTAATTTACGAAACCTACTCCTGTTAGTGCAAGCAATACAGATTTTTCAGTGGTCATGTGGGCATTTACGCAGAATGATTTTAAACTATTTAAGGTCATTTAGTAAGACGGAAATTTTTTTTAAGAAGTTAATACATTTCGAATCAGCAGCATTTATAAGGCATATAATAAACCACTATATGAAACAAATGCCATTCTTGATAATAATTTGTATACAACTTTTGTCACTTTTTATTATTCATTAGACTGATAAACTTACTAGCAGACTGTCGTTCATAAATCTGTTCCGAAAAAAGCTCATTACCTAACACTCCAATGATGCTCTAACGAGAATCTTTAAAAATGTTGCTCGTAAAGTGTTTTCGTTTTTAAGAATAAGTTTTTATATTTCATATAAAATATTTATTATCAATAAACTAATAAATTTTATTTTTATGTTTCCGTTTTATAGTATTAAATCAGGAAATCCGGGAATATTTGTTGTTTTAAATCCATCTCCATACAATACGGTAGGCAACTTTAGCCTTCCTAGTATCCCAGCTAAGATGACATTCGATTTGCTGAGTGATAACTTTAATTCAACCATCGCCGCTCCAAAGTAAGTTCTAAAAAAATTGAATACGAATAATTTCCTCAATTCGAATTTATTAATTTCCAGAGTAAAAGCGTCTACAGACGAAATTCAAATGTCGCCACGGTCGGCTGCAGTTCTAACCTATGTTCCAGTCAGGGAATAAATGAATATAATTTCACGTTGAATGTATTCAAAATGTTTTGTTCAGTATCATACGCGAATGTATTTTAATCTAGCTATACTCACATGGAATTACTCGTTGTGAAAATACATTAATTGAAGCATTGAGACTTGTGTTTATAAAATATTTCGTACCAATCAATAATAGCACAACAGTTTAGAGAAGGGTGCGGCCATAAGACTCGATTGTATATTTATTACCCCATCAGTAGTGCCCAAATTTTCGGCACTAGTATAGAAGCATATAAATCCGCATAAAATAAATGCGGTTTGCTCCCGCAGTTCAATTCGCGTTTGTCTTACAGATTTTTGGATTAAATCGTTTTAGGATATGTTTCCGTTCTCCTTAGCCATAATGCAGCTTTTTCGCAAGCAAATAAGCTAAGGGTAGTTCAGTATAGTAGCAAAGTGTTCTCGAATCAACTAAGCCAAAGCTTGGAAGTGCTACACGAAAAACAAAAGCTTACTCAATAAGTTAGGCAACATAACTATTTAAGAGATTATTTTTTAAACTTCAGCAAAACTTTTCCCTGATCATCTCAAATTTAGAAAAGCCGAAACATGAGCCGTTTCCACTGGTTAAGCGAGCACTACCCTTTAGGGACTGTTACTTTTAGCTAAACATGGGAATGGTACACCATTAATCACAACCTGCGTTGGAATAGCTTATGAAACTTGTTCCAGGACAACATTTGTGTATTATGTATTGAGGCATCTTTCCACCAGACACCGAAAGTCACAAATTATTGCCAAATTCTCTTGACGATCTGACTGCCAGCGACAGCACCTAAAGAAGAGTGCTAGGTATACATGTTCTAAAACTGCGCAGGCCTTCAGAAAGTATTTTTGAAACACAGGCCCATATGCACTGCGTTAGCAGTAAGTTATAAGATAATAATTACGGCGTTGCCGGTTGACATGTAAACAAATCGCCAGGGGAATCCTGCATTTAATTCCTGATAACAAAACTTGTGGACTGCAGAAGCATTTAGATAATAATTTAGCGTCCCTCTGCATACTCTCGAATAAAATTCCGAGTAGGTGTCCATTTAATTATTAGATTATTGCTGATAAATGCTAAATAAAGGTAAGATTATTAATTTATTGGAACTTATACCGACAATTGGATTGAAAACCGTTCCAATAAACAGTTGCAGTATTGAGTAGGGAATTTTCACCAAACTGAAGAAGTTTTTATGAATTCTGAACCGAATATGTAGGTTGTATGTTGAAATCCATGAATTAATACAGAATTCCTAGTGGTCTCTAACAAATTTCAGCTTAGACAACAAGGAAATGTACGCATCTAACAAGACTAGCGTTTAACATTTCGAACAAATTTGATTTTCTCGTATTTTTCGTGTTTTCTTTTTTGTCTCCGCGTTTCAGTGACTTTTCGAAACTGTATTGATGAGTGTAAGTGTGTTTATTATTCGCGGGCACAAGCCCTTATCATTTTTATACACGTTTGTAGTTATTTGAGAATTCGTTAAATTTTATCCTCCCAAGAGCGAAAATGTTCAAACTAATAAATCTAAAGCTTAATATGCGCCGAAGGAATCTGTATAAGAAATATATGCAATTAAAAAAAAAACTATGTAGTACCATATAAATTATGTCAAGTATATTTAATCTACATGGCTAAAAATAATGAACATCTCAACGTTCGTTATTAGGTTAAAATTGCTTAATCCAATCTAAATCTGCGTGTTTACGATCAATATTTTCATTCTTTTTCGATTTTTTGATGGAAACTTCGTCTTTCGCCAGTGCTGATTCGTCCGCGTATCGAATCTTCTTTTTTTCTTTTTTAACACGGACTCCGGTTTCCTCGTCACCTGGTTCAGGCTTTATTGAATCTGAAATATTCTCCAATTTAATTTCGGTCCTTAAACGCTTCTTTTTGTGTTTTTTAGCTGATCGCTCCGCTTCCTTTAAACGCGCTAAAATTTCTGGTGCCAATTCAAGCTTCTCATTAAAATCGGCTCCAAGAATAGGATGGCGTGGCTTAAAACTACTAGGAAACTTAATTTTCTGTTCATCCTCGTCATCAACTAGATCAATAAGAACTGGTTCCAAATCTTCGTTTTTAGACCGTTCACGAACAACTATATATCCCTCAAGACTAATATTCTTTAATTTGTATTCACGTTTTGACGTGGTAGCCAAAGTAACAATTCGGCTTTCAGGAAATTTCTCGGCAACAGTTTGTATATGCTCATGACGTGTTTTCCCTGGTAGTTTCAATTTACGGTTGATTAGGGCATCGATTTCAATACTCTCCGGACACTGAAGCATCCAAACTTCATCGTCTGAGCCAATTTCACAGTCTATTGGCAGGTGTGGGGCTTCCTTGATACTTTCACTATTTAGAAACTTTTCCTTAACAACAAGCGGTGATTCCATCGATTTCATATTTTACTTAATTTTAGGTACTAAATCCTAAAAGGTATTAGAAAAAAGTTATTGATTTAGGTGGCACATAATGTTCACAGAGTGTACCTTATTAGTTAGTTTAAAAGAAATAAAACCGTCAACCTGGTCGCCAGCCTCAATGTCAACAGATGCACATGTGTGATTTGTTGACATGCCCACAGAGCTCCTCAAACATTTGATTAATCTTAGGTACTACTGTTTTTTCGTGAATTTTCGGAAAGGTTTATACGAAAATTTGGAAGTTGATATGTGGAAACTGAATTAGCAAAAGGCAGGATGATCCGTAGCACATTTGTTCTCAAATTTAGTACTTTGTGAAAATTTTTCTCGATTCCAGACTCAACCGCTGTAAAGTGATTGTGGTGTGTACAGTGTCTTCTAAAAGGCAAGAAAAAAATACTTGTGAGATAGACAAAAATTGAAAACGTCAAGTTGGGTAGCTGTTGTTTACAAGTATTAATACCGAGGAATGTCTTGGAGTAACTTAGAGTCAACATTTTCGCAAGTGAAAGGCTCGAAGGGCATTCCGCGCGTGAAAAGAAAGTTGTACAATAAGTCGTATGTGAAATCAAATTTTCCCGTGATCAAGGCAAAACGTCCACGACTTTGCGCGCCACTTGCTGAAAACACTCCTAACATTGCTGACAGTGATGAGAGCGTTGACTATGATCCTGACTACGATGATTACTGCAATGGTTGCCTTAATCGGTCAACGGCAGAGATTTTACCTATAATTTGTACAAGTCCAAATTCTAAAACAAGTGAACCAGCCTTACGCTCGCCACTGCGGGAGCGTAATATAATTGACCATTACACACGTGATTCGATACGAAATACAAATCGAAATGACCGAGAACCACAAATCAGGAACTCTAACTGGAAACCTCTGGAATTAACGTTTCGCGAAGTCCGCGAAGAAAAGTGTATTTTGGAAGAAAGCATTACAAATGCAGATTCAGATGAAAATGAAGAAAATTGTCCTTCACAGGACAGGATTCAAACTCAAAGCAGTGACGGCAGATCGTCGCAGGAAGCTGTAAATTATCCCAAAGAAGTACAAATATTGCAACAAAACGAAAGCCGTGCGGAAATAAGCACATCCAGCGCATCAAAGCATTTACACGATTTGACTCTGTTGCAATTTTCCAAAAAGATTCAATGTCGGAAAGGTGGCTACGTGGAAAAATTACGAAAGGCATTAAATCGTCAGAAATCAGACTATGCATTTTGGTACCACGCACAACGTTCAGGATTGAACAATGCCGGTGTCCGTACACGAGTGAAGAATATCAAGAGCATGTATGGAAGGAAAATGATGGTAATCGCAGATGGGGACGGCGAAGATATTTTAGTTAGTATTGATGACAATGAGAAAATTAATATTGGATCTGAGATTGTTATGGAATTAGATCCTCATTGTTATAAAGTCAATAATGTACGTTGTTATATAGGTTTTAATAAAATTAAAAAGCTTTAGAAATGTGATGAAAATTTGTGTTTTCACTGCATTGGATTTAAGAACAATATTACTGCCATATAAAATATTCAGGGTGTTTCGAACAAGCGTCTCTGCCGGTTCACATCAGGCAACGTCGTGGCAGCGATTCATCGATTGGTACTTGCTTAGTCAATTCTGGCCATTTTCTTATATGAAATAACTTCAGCTTCCTGCCTTAACCGTCTTTTCGAGATAATTCACAAAGTAAAATCAAAACATCGTTGGCCACGTTTCTTCGCCAGATTTGCACAAACAGCATTGATTATTGTTATTTGAATTTCGAATTACTAAAGCTGGTCTAATTATTTATTTTTCTATACATTTTTGCCCAAGAATGATAGTATTAATATTTATACTCGGGTATACTTTTGGGCAGAGCATAGGCCAACACCTATACTATTATTGCAGATGGTCTATCCTGCTTGCTATGGAAAACAAGCAGATGCCCTGTGGCAGCTCTGTGGTCGCTAAATGTTCCATATCTGGTGTACGTTAGGACGATACAGTCTAATGAGGAGTATGTTCGTCAAATTCAGACAACTTCTGTGCTTATATTTCGTACTCATCCTCAGTCGTTTCTGTTATCTCATGCTGTGTCGATTCTTCCAAGGTGTCGTCTAGTTTCCTTTTCACTGATTCTAAAAATGAATTCAACGAGTGGCATAGGGTTGAGCGTTATCTTTATTATAGCATTTGGCGTAGTTCTAATGGCACCCGCGATGCAAAGGAAGGCAATTGTTTCCTTCCTATTTCTTTCGAAGAAAATGGCTCCTATTTCGTCACTTTGTATGGAGCTTCGTTTTGTGATCATATATGCGCGAGCGTCAGCGAGAAACAATAAACTGTAGAAAGTATTTCGCCTTTCTTATGGTAACGAATATTGTCATTTATCTACTCCACTTTCCTCAAATCTAAGATTTGTTATAGATTTGATAATTAATTATTTTTCTTATCATGTCTTCAATTCTGTGAGTTCAAAATACGTTCTCAAGATATGGTTGATGCGTACATGAAGTGCGAAAAAAGAATTAAATGAAAGCAACGATTGGAATCACCACACAATTAGTAATAATTTCATGAATTTTCATAAATTTATTTCACGCATTTATTAGTTATAAAATAAAATATTTTAATATATTTGTTTTGTTACTTAAATAGCAATAGTAGTCGTTATGCAAAATGGTTTTCATGTCACGATGTCCATAATGAATCAATGCAGACTATATTTCCACACTTTGAATTTCTCAATAGTCGACTTGAAATGGTCACTTAAATTTTTTGGTATTTAGCAATAACATAATTGTTTTGTTTGTTTGTACATTAATGTCACTCTCAACATCTGTTTGTGGCTCGTTTTACTGGCTTTTCTATAAAAATATATGTTATAACCTTCATGTACGTACATATAATTTATTCACATGAATTTGCTTATTTAAAACCCTTCTTACAGCATTCTAAGGTTTAGCTAGACTAGATTGTAGTGAAAATGCTCTCATATATTTTAGTTTTGTTCGGAGGAAGATTACATAGTAAAGGAAATAAATTTGCGATGAATTTATGTTTTGCTCTTGTTATATATGAATTAAAAAGAAGAAAAAAGGGGGGTACAAATTAAATTTAAATAGTTTTCATGTTTTTATCATATTTTGGGGAAAGTAAATTCACTTGAGCAACCGTATTTGACCTAAGAAGTACATATTAAATATTTTTTAACAATCAAAAGACACAGTAACTAAATAAATCTAAAAATATTTGAATGTAAGGCTTCGCATTCTTAAACTAGGACTAGTGTGGTCACATGGCGCAGAGTTGTTATTTTAATTCTATTTTCCATAGCTTCAATTGGGGGTAACTGTCAGCATTTTAGCCTGTGCGTGATTGCCTGCGAGAACTACGCAACTTTTTCAATAATAAAAAATTATATTTATTCACAAACAGAGATACGCTCACAAGAATCAATTCATTTATGAGGTTGGTCGAAAAATTATTTTTTGTTGGCATTGATTCCTTGCGCTGTTAATAGCTTTCCCTTAATCGTATTTTATATAAAAAAATTGTGATATCAGTGCAATTTGTGCTAATTAAATTTACAATTTCTATTGTTATTTCAACTGTTTTTCATTTAATCGTATTAATTTATCAGTTTGTTTTTAAAGGAGTTATCTTCGTCACTTATTCAAATTAGTTATTCTTGCTTTTGTGGGTGTTATCTTCAAACTCCAAAATCCTGAATTAAAAAGAAAAATTTACTTCAAATAATCGTATGAATAATAATGGCGATTTAAAATGTGTCTTCTTGATCAAATAAAAGCATATGTGCAATTTTGATATTTTCCTTCATAAACAAAATAATAAGTGTATTTGATCACATTCTGTGCACATAATTCCAAGCACATCTGCATAGTGCTCCGTGCAGAACTAAAAATACTACTAAATATTGTTTGCCTATTCTACTTATGCTTGTCATAAAATTTGGTATTGAATAATATTCCACTGACCACGCAACGAACATGAATCGGCCAAGAGATATATATATACTATTTTTTTATAAAGAAAAGGTAACTATTTTGTTATGTTTTTTACAGATTAATGTTAGAAAATTAGGTAGTTGATAAAAACGGTCGCTTTGGAATGCATGGTATAGCATGATATAAATTCAATAATTCAGTGAAATTTTACTTTTTGCTTCAAGCGTGTCTGCTTTCAAATTTATATATCCAAAAAGATGGCTGGAGTTTTTCAGTCTTTTAAAGGTTTGCTAAAATCTTTCTTAATTTTTCCCTACAAAATGGCTTCTATCTATAACCGACCGACCTTTTATTTGACTAATAATAAATATTGAAGCTGCGTGTATAACTCAATAAGACTTTTTCATGGAATAAAACGGCAATATATGTAAGTAGTTAGAAAAAACTTATTGACAATAGGTTTTAGTTTCTCTATTTTTACATAAGCTCAATTGCACATTACGTTCACTATCACTAATTTATTTTTAATAATTAATCATTAAAGTTTTCATTAGATTTATGGAGCTGTGTTATTGTTTTATGCTAAAACGTTGTTCAATTTTTCAACCGCTTCCCGTTCGGTTCAGGTTTTATATCGAAGTCCATGGGGTAGACGAATTCTATATCTGAGGAAGAGTCCTATTCATGAAAATTGTGATAGTGGTGAATAAAATTCAAACCGCTAGCAAGAATTTATTTAGCAGTGCCAATGTACAGGAAGAACAAGTATAAAATTACGAGAAAAATTGCTCTTAAATGTGTGATTGAAAATCGACGACTAACTTTTTGTTTTGCGGTCGTGAAGACTAGATATTTTATCGATTTTTTTTTACATCGGTGCACAGTCATTTCATTTTTCATCTTTTTCAACAAATGCTGTAGACTCTCTTCTTTCTAATTTCACTACATCACCACCACCTTAGCCGTATATTTCGGCTTATTTTTCTCTTTGTTAATAACGAAATAGTAACATACCTATGATATTGTTCATATCTACGTATAAAGCAACAAATAATTCACAAAGCAATTCAAGCATCATTTATAAGATGTTTTTATAACATGGCCATTGTTAAAGCTAAGTACAAGTAGCTTTGTTTGTCTTAGATATTGTCCTATATTTTCAAATGATTGAGCTAAAGTGAACTGAATTTGTAAATCCTCAGCAACCTATTGCTACGACAATAAAATTCTAGCATTTAGTACTTCTGAATTTTTAATATTTCTACAGAATGAGAGTTCGTGTTAATAAGCATTTGAAATTTAGTCCTACCTGGACCGCTCTACGTCCACTGCGAACAGCAAATTTTTAAAAATATTTTATTTGTTTAAAATCTGTTTCAAACTGATGGATATCTCGCTCTAATCCCCAGCTAAGGTACCGAGGTAGCATTTGGATAATTTTGTTAAATTGTTTGATTTGAAGAGTTTCTATTTGTAGGGCTCTTTAAATAGGTTGTCCTTAGCTTACTCATTAGTGTTTACTGAAAGAAATCAACAACAAGGAACAACAAAGAGCATTGAGGACAAACGTCGGACGTATCGTGTGTTGGTAAATGATTCATCAGAGCTAAATCTCTTGGCCTAACTAATTTTTTTTCTAAAGCTGCTACTCTACAATGCTCTTTTCTATTTTGTAGTACATACGTTACAGTAGCATCTAAAGGTGAATACGGTAGATAAATGGTCCATCGTGACTCAATTTCACATTAATTATTGCACGATTTGCTAACCACAAATAATCAAGATATTGCATTCACTGCTTGCAAATCAGTGGTACGTTCTGGATAAGAGTCTGTATTCTAGCACATAAAATTGGGGGTTTCCGTTGTCTGAGAAATGAGTCATTGAGTTGAAACTAAGTTCTGTGTATTTTTACTCTCATCAACAGTGGTTGAGTCTCGCCAACACTTGTGACAGTGTTTTAACGACATAACCGTTTTACGAAAACTCATCTGAATTATCCCCCGTTTTCAAATATAAAAAACTTGGTTCTTTCGTTCTTTTTTTTAAGCTTCGATATACTGATGCATATGACTTTTGCCTCAATATGACGGCTGGCTGTATTGTGTGACTTTGGAAGTAGAATCTCATAGTTTCCATTGCCGTTTGTTTATCACACAAAATGGATTTAACAGCAGTTTCCAGCAGCTTCCATCTTCATAAAATTTTTGTGCTAGAAATAAAGAAACCTTCCTTTTAATTTTATGTTTTTTTATTTACCTTGCGGAATCGACTTTCGACCGTGATCGTTCGGTCTTCATCAGCGATTATCTTCATCACTGATGAAGACCGAACGATCACGGTCGAAAATCGATTCCGCAAGGTAAATAAAAAAAACATAAAATTAAAAGGAAGATTCCATGTCGCGATTCAATCTTAAATGCTGTCACAGATAAATGTAGTACAAAACTCAATTTATATTGAAAGGAACATGAGAAAGCAACTAATGCTGGGCGATCAAAAGGAACCAACCAGGAGTCAAATGCCATTAAATCGTAAAAATTTTTCTTTTCGTTTCTGTTTAGTTCACTTCTTCACGTTCATTAGTTCACTTCTTGCTCAATTAAAATTAATTGTAGTCGAAAAATTTTCGAACTGCTTGCAGTTCTAGAAAATGATGCTTGAATTTTAGTTTATTGCAGATAATAGCATTTGTAGGCCTAGGACCAGTTATAAGTTCAATTGCCAGAAACAAAGCAAAAGGAGACTAGTCTTCACTGAACCACAAAACTACAAGGAAATCATTTTGATTTCTGCGCTTTTTGTTTTGAAAGTCATCATTGCGCATGAAGTTCTGCATGCGTGTATGAAATATGTTACAAAGGTGCAAAAAACATTGGTTTAATGTAAATTAAGAAAAATGAAATTTAGTTAAGTAAATAAAGTAGTAGTGACAATATCAGTAAACAGTGAATGCTGAAAATATCTCTACATTCGTGTTCTTCCTATGAGTTTTATAAATTATTTGCCATTGTATTGCTTACCACTTTGTCAACCTCGGTCATAACAGCGATGGGCGTTGTATGACGTGCTTGAGCAACTTTATGTTCGACTAGGAAGAACATATATTCATCATACAACAATCGAATCAAATGAAAGCTTCCAAAACTCGCTGCAGATCTTAAAGTCAAATCACGTATAACCATAGAACTATAAAAACTCCATTTCAGTAAAAATTGCCGAGCGGCTTTTGCATAATTCGGCTTTCCACGATATTCTTCCAAGGCAGAATCAACAACCAATCGTAGCCACGCAGCCCATTGTTCCAATGTATTTTGACGTTGTAAGGCAGTTTTGAAGTCATTTTCTAAACGCTGAACAGTCGCTGTATCACACTGACACACCCATGAGGCTTGTTCCTGTTTGAAAAATTTAATTTTGATTGAAAATGTTGGAAAATCTCTGAGTTCGTTATTACATCACTTGCCTGAACATTATTGAAATCTACACGATTCAAATCGTTGAGCATTTGTGCGATTTGTGAACTATTCTGTAGCACCGCTCTGGCGGCCTGCGCTAAATGGTTAAGTGATGTATATCGACGAAGTGTTTGACTAAAAGCTGATACGGCCGCAATTTTAATTTGTGTTACTTTTTGTGGACAACCATTCATCGCATCGGTCAACCAATTTTCTAAATTTTTCGCAAAATTTCGAATGGCTTGAGTTAGGGAGCTTGGAATAGGACGCAATACATCAGGAATAAGCACATCGACCATATTTTGATAGAAGTTGTAGTCGACCTAACAGGGGATCCAAATAATCAATGCTCTTCTAATAACACAAATGCTGAATCAAGCCTACTTTACCTCTTTAATAAAGCTTTGAACACTCTCGCTCTGACAAAGAGCATACAGTTTCGTTTTTGTTAAATATTTTTCTTCTTCACTATCATCTAGATTATTATTATCACTCGCGCGCCAAAAGTCTCGCCATAAGGATTCGACACTGCTAAATTCCAGATTTAGAATAGCGTCTAGGAACAATTCACAATGTTCTCGATAAATAGATCGAAAGGCGTCAATATCATCCAAGGTGACTTCTTCCATCATGGATTGATCGACGTTGATGGTTGGAAATATTGGTATAGCAGCTGTGCCAACGCCTAAATACTATAGGAGAAAGAAAAAACGGCTAAAATTTAACAAATCATGTTCCATCACTGTCAGTCCTACTTGCAGGCACGCTTCAAATGTTTCGGGCTTAGCTCCCATTTTCTTCATATTCTTAGTCGAGCTGGGCCCATTGCTCGGACCATTGTTTAGACCGTGTGGCTTTTCATCTATAGCATGCATAAGTGATGAACCCGGTTTTATACGAATCCCATAGTAATGATACTTGGAGTTTCCACGTGTTCCCAACCTTCGTGTACGTAAACCATTAAACACCGAACGAATTAATTTTCCGAAGCTTGCAGCATTGACGGCATCCAATTTATTTTCATTACAATGGCGCATATAGTGATTGTACAGTGTTGAACGAGGCAGGCTTACACCCTCTGCTGTTTCGTAGTTTTCCATAAGCCAGGCAACCTATATAGAAAGTGCAATGCGAGTCAAGATTTATAGATTAAAATTTTCGATTTTACAAACGTTCGAAACAAAATATATAATTGATGATAAATGAAATGAATGAATAAAATAAATTAACTACCAAAATTGAAAACGTTTAAAAGAATCATCATCAGCTATTTTTGTTAATATTTAAACAGTTTAATTCTCCACTACTATTTTTGCCCAAAAGATTTAGCAAAATAAAAATTGGAAGGTTTAAGCTGTGAGAATTCTGTATAGTATTTATAGAATTGTCGCCTTAAACTACATAGAATTAATTGATTTATGGCCCTTGATTTGGATTATTTCGATAAGAAATCTATGAACTATTCGACAAGGCATTAAAAGTTGTACTTAAGGTTAGGTTTAAGATAAGTTAAATCTTTTCACACCCTTCAATAGAATTAATTATTGTTTACCATTAATTAATTACTAGATCCAGAAGTTTGGCTTCTGGATCTGGTTTGTGTGGTTTAGGAATTTGGAAACGTATTGTGAAATTCAATTCAAACAACTCGACCAGGGTACATTCATCTGCAGCGGCATTAAAGTCACCAAAGGTAATTGCCAGAAAGGTTGAACAAGAAGACAAGAATACCAAGCCACCATTCTGCAACTAACGTAGAAAATCGATTATCAATTCCCATCGCAAATCCAAATTATCAGATATTATCAGTACCATTTGGCAAAATAACCCCTCTGAAGTGCTCAATTTTGCCATGCTCTTTTTTCCACACCACAGTTATGTTCTTCACTTCTTTCCCTACCTAAGTTTGATTATAATTCAATTCGCGATTTCGAGGTAATGATCAAAGGTAATGATCGTGTTACGATCATTACTATTACGATCGTGTTACGATCATTATCTTTGACATTATGTTTAGGAAATCGCTTCATCAATTTCACACGTACTCTCAATTTTTTAGTTTTTCACCTTTGAAACAACGAATCATTTATAGGTAATTTCACATTTGGCGCTTGCAATAGAGTTTGATAAATGCTATTGGCGCAGCATACTGGAGAAGGCAGTCACAATATTGCTGCTACTTACTTCCCACTCCGTGACGTATGTAAGCATTTCTGAGCTTGAAGTCTTGGTTATTTTTTGGTCTGTTGAAGTATTTTGTCTGCGTTTTACTAGTTTTAAAATCCTTTACAGCAATTTGATATGGTACATTATAAATTAATTATCAAGTTATACGGAGTCTTCTCTCGCTATAGAATATTTTGCGGATCAAGAAATATTTCTATCAAGATGATTAAAGTTAACTTTCCTGAAGGATTCTCAAAAAATAAAAGTATATATTCATTGATGCGTTTACTTGTTTAAGGTCGCTTGTTCTACGTTTCTTGCGCAAACATTGTCAAAATCAAAAAATCATTGAACTTTGAGCAACCGAAAATAACAACAAAGAACAAAGAAACAAATCAACATGTCTATCTTTCTAGTTTCAAGCCTGATTAAAACAATATATCTCTACATCAGCTTTGCTAAGGTACTTACTGTTGCCGGTGAAATCCGAGTAGCATGTGACAAATTAGGAGTGTTATCTGCTTCACTATTGGAAGTAGTAGTAGAGGTAGGCGTCTGTTGGGCATTATGATTCCCCTGTATATAAGTTACTTCCTAATTAAGCCATATCAAAGAAACGATTTGTATTTCAAGGAGCAATACAAAACGCGTTAGTTAATTACAATGTTAGTAGGACGAAAACAATGTATAGATGCAATATATATTTGTATTATACATAACGTTAGAGGTATTTAGAATGCGTATGCGAATAAAATTTACAGAAGAATGACATGATTGTTATTAATCTTCTCACACTTGAAACTTACCGCTGTTAGACTTTGTGGTGAGTCTCTTGATTGTGATGCAGGGACCAGTAGATTCTCATCAACTGGAACTATGTAAGGTAAACTGGATGAATGCGATGGTGTATTGGTGGCTGTTGTATAATTTCCGGTTGTTGCATAATATGGTTGCGTGTTTGCAGGATAATCATTGACCGCACAAAACGGATAGGATCTGTAAGAAAGCTTTACAGTTGATCTGATTTCTATATCCGTGTTAGAGAAACATACATTTGAGCTTGATTTTGGCTGTTGGTATTGTACAATTCGGGATCTACATATTGTACATGATATGTATCGTGACCGCTGGGGTTATCTTGTGATGCAACTGAAAATAAGTAGAAATGAAAATAGACATAAATTCATCACAAACATGAAAATACAATGTGAAACTATTATGGAGTCAAAATTTATTTTTCACTCATGTTTTATTTTCAATGCCAAAGGCTTAGGTTCCAAAACGTCAGTACGGGGTAGTAAAAGTTATATCGTAATCGAAAGTCCAGTCATGGAGAAAATGTTGCTAATGGTATCTCGTTTAGCGAATTATGAACTTTATTCTTAACTCAATATTTTTTCATTTAATTTATAACATATAATTCCTGAAAATATTTGGTACATAAAGTAGAAGCGTGTCTAAAGACATACTTGTCACGACCAAGAATTCAAGCCTTTTGAAATATTCTCAGATCCTTACCTAAGAATATCTCTGCTATCGAAGATTCGAACAAATTACTAAATTTTATTATTTTAGCCAATTTAATATCAAAACTGTCTCATTAGAGTTAATGTTTAGCGACACTTGTTAGCAAAACAGTCAGTTTCATAAGTGGAAGTAACCCCTTCAGAAGTAAGGATGCATTTCACTGAAAAGGCTCCGAAATGTACAAGATTAGAATACTCACTAAAAACTAGACACTGAGCTTCCACAACACTGGCAAGTGCTTATTGATAAGAGTAAAGGATGATGATTTTGAAAGCCTTGAATTCCTGGTATAATACATTATAAATATTTTTTCAGTTATAATCAATTTGTGCATTGCTTTATGGATAACCCCCGTGGTAGTTCGTTAGGCATACTTATAATGCGTTAGGCACAAGTACGCCTTACAGAGTTTTGAGGATTTGTTTCCTTTTGAATGAATACCTAACGCTAATTAAATATGAGCTTCCTTTTCAAGAAATAAATTTCTTTATTTTGAATTTTTTCATTTTCACATCTTTCTTTTACGTTGTTTCTCCGGAATGGTGAAGCGTTTAAAATGTTTTTGGAGGATCCTGGAAATATTCATCTGGTTGGGCAATACCTTCCTAATTCCCCATGAGCCGTCCGAGAGCTATTGTTTATAGTAATGTTTGTTTTGTTTATTATAATGGATTAAAACCCGTTGGCCATCATTTTGGCAGCAGATTTTAATCGATAACAAGACGTTTCTTCTGGCATGATTTCAAAAATCATTTTTGTTGTTATTCTTTTATTCACCTCATCGGGTTTTTGAAGAATGTTTACTTTTAAAAAAAAATTTTTTTTTCATCGACCATGATTTCCAGTTATCGTGCTAGTAACATTTGCTGGACACACATGAGTGTATCTACTCGGCTTGAAAGTCCTAAAATGGTTCGATTACCTAGAATCCATAATCATCTTAAGCTGATTTCTCCTCATATAAAAAGATCATTACGTTGTTAACTTTACTTTAAGTACTAATATATCATTATCATTTTATTTATAGACCGTAAGCCTGTTAGAATGAAATAAATAAATAATTTTTGCCCTGTATCCTTGTTTTCTCCGTAGCTCTGGATCGGCGTAAAAATTCAGCACACAGTTGCATGTTTGCATTTCCCACTGAAAGGAATAGCAGTTTTTCAACATCCAATTGAAATTGATAAAATTGAAAAATGAATTTTGCAATATGTGCCTTGAACGCAAATTATCCGGGTACTTTAATTTAATGCTTATATTGAATGGCGGCAGAAATTCTATCAATTTCGTTGAAGTATTCACTTTAACTGAACGCCCTGAATCCTTGCAAACTGTTCTCATTGATCATTGCACCTCTCTTGAAGACCTCATACCTCGTTGATCTCTTGAAGCTTTAAGGCTAACATTTATGTTCACTTTGGGTTCAAAACTCACTTTTTTATACTAGAATTTATTGATATTATTGAGCTTTTGATAGTTGTCCAGCGAGTAATTTTGCTTATCTTAATAAATTATTTCGGTACTACGTCTAATTTGTTGGAATTTCTTAGACTTTGCATAACTTATTGAATCATTTTCGCAGGACACCGATTACAACTAATGTGAAATAGATAAGGGACTAAACATATTCGTGTGCCAATACCATTTAAGTAATCTTCAGATGGAAAATGAAGGCTCAGTTAGAGTAAGCTGCTTCCCTAATGTTGCTTTCTTCAATACGTTCAAATTGAGGCTCCAGTTAGTGTGAAGTCTCGGATCTTGCTATCTTCCAAATATTCATCGTCTGGATGATGATAGCAAATAAAGCATAGACACCAGTCACACTTAAATTGAATCCTGTTATCAATTTTTTGTCTACCTATTTTCATTGCTTCCGTTAAGTCAATATTTTACGATTGAATTTTCGTAAGTGCACGTCGTAAACGTTATAAGTAATATTATTGTTATCATGTTTTTGCTATAAATACATTATTTAATTATTTTTAACATTTAACGAATAAGGATCTACTTACGGAGAAAGACAAAAGGAAAGCAGCTCACAAACGGGAGAACTATGACTCTGGTTAAGATTTTCACTTTGTGGCCACAAAAGTGGGCACGCGAAATTAGAGGGACATTAGAAGGACAAACTTTGCCTCCTCTGTTGATTGATCACTTTCAAATCGGGGCTCGATCGAAGTCGCGCAAAACTGAGAATTACCTGACGAAGCTTCTCAGAGAAAGCGGGTGTTTCCGAATTCACCTTTGGTTTTTGTTTTTTTTACTTTGATTTTTCCAGGATTCCCACATTTCATTTTCACACAAATCTGCGATGGGTATCGACATGTCCCCAGAAAATCTAGCTGATAACACACTATGATTAAAAGAACAACTGGTATTGTTGGTGGAATTTTGCGATTCTCTTCATAAAGAAGGATATCCCCAATCGTTTGTTGGATTGCAGGAAGGCGAGTGAGTTTCTTTTACAATAATTTGTAGTTCGTTCATCCTTTTCAGCTGACAAAGGATCTCTTTAAATCGTAGGTGGCTAGCTAACTCGAAGTTATGCGATAAACAGGTGTTTAGAGTGTAGTCCGGAATGTCTTATTCTATGGGACCTCAGTAGCTTTAAATTTAGAACTGGGAAAGTTACAACTTGGAAGGGAAACTTTATGGTTTATTGAAAGTATAATAATGGTAGAAGTTCTCCTAAAAGAAGAATAAATTTTATTTTATCATGCCTGCAATACGTTTTTAAACAACAAACGCGTTTTGCGTGGTTAAATACGGTTAACTAAATTTTGCGTGGTTAACTTGCTACAGTTATTTAAATTAAACACATTTCAGACTACTCTGCTATAATGCAATCCGCAGGTTGCCTCAAATTCAACACGCCCCTGTAGAATTGCAGCAGTTTCGCTTTTTTATTTGTAATATTCCAAAACCTATACTCATATAAAATATAATCACAATCTCAAGTATTATTTCTTTCAAGTATTATTTATTATTTCCTTTCCCACCTGCAAAAAACATTGTCGAAAAAGTATTTTAAACCTTTGCAGTTCATCTATAACTTAAAAAAGATTTAAATGACGTAAAAAAGTTTGGACAAAATTAAACGTAAATAAAAGATAAATCAAACGGTGAAATAAAGAAGACAAAGTGGTATATCTTACTTTGCATAAATGGCCCCTAACTAATGTTCCTAAAACATCCAGATGAAGAGAAATTGTCTGTGAAGTTATCTAAGGAAAGTAACATTGGTTATTTGAAAATCGTTAATGAAGATGATCATTTTAATTTTTCGAAACCCAGGCTAGTATTTCCATGGCTCTGTTTTCTATAGGAGTCATCAAGCTTTCTATACTTTAGTCGGACCGGCCATAGTATTTTATTACATTATTATAAGACCAAACCTTCTCTCACGTCGATGGTGTGCAAGTGTAGAAATATTTAAAATTTAAAACAAGAGATCATCTCAACTTCAAAATGTCGAAAAAGCAATAGGTTTCACATTCAGTTTTTCAGTTGTTATCATCATAACGACTAATTTTACATTGGCTACGATTATCATAAACTTTTATTCTATACAATTTTTATATTATAAAATTTATATATACAATTAGAATTTATATATATATATATATTATGTTATAGAGTTTTGCAATTGAAGAAAGTACATGAATGGTCATACTTTAAATTAAGCTTTTTGAGTTACTAATATGAACATTTCTTATTTAAGGCATACAAATTGTTCGGATTTCGTTATTTCATCAGCTTAAAATTAATGTCCCACTCGGTTTCCAAGAACCAACAAATCTCGTTGCAAATATAGAGCAAGGTTAGCAAGTTAGCATTATTTACATACAATCATATTTACCGTTACAATAGGGAAGATTATTATGACGCCTGTACATCATATCCATGTACAATAGCCGTTCGTGTCACTATATGCAAAGGTTCCACTTACAACTTTTCCTCAAACGCGACGAAACAATTGTCAAGTCAACAATTCTATTATATGTTTAGTCACAATTGTCCTTTCCACCTCCGTATTTCGATTCGAATCTGTCGTAATATTTGGTCGGAAACGTTTCACAATCGCGACAATATATTTTTCTATCGATATATTTCAAATATAACACGCGTGAAAAAACAACCGATTCGGAAAATTCACACAATAATAAAACAGTGACACTGAATTTAATAGGAGTAGAATAAAATAAGAAAGTTTAGAATAGACAGGATGACTGGCGAAAGGTCGTAACTACGGGCGATGAACTAGTTTTCGGGAAGTTCCGATGGTGCGACGAGGGCTTTGAAAAATGATCCTATTACCTAATAATTCATCACTAGAGTAACAACAGAAAGTGAAAGGAGTTTTGTACTTTGCAGATACCTCGCCTAGCAACCAGATTTCCACCGTGACGACGAACGGTAGAATTACAACTGAATTCGAAATCAAATGTTATCCCAGCAATATGCCAATCTATCCATCCAGTCGTCCATCATTACGCCGGGACAACATCACTTGATACACCTCATCACCGTATTGCAATATCCTGATGTTTGTCGACTTGCGAGAAATCCAGGCATGAGAACAGGAAGAGAATTCACCTATTTGTCATATCAACGAAAATGAATCGCTCACGGGAGTATTCATTACAAGTGAACGGACAAGTAGCACTATACATAGGATGCTGTGCACATACACAGAAGGGACATATCTGACATACAATAAATTTGTGAGATACTTCGAAAGCGGGCCTATAAAACCAACCCAATGTACATGCAATCATAATCCTCTCGTTGATTACAACCTCTAATAGTGCCTGACGTTCCTTGCAAATAGTTCCACAGATTTAGTCGAAAGATAAGGTAAAAAGAATAAAAAACAGCTACATGGAAAATTGAGAAAAACAGGTGAAAGTTATACTCCCTGGAAAAAAATAATACACTCAATGAAATTGAGAAGTCTTAAATTTAAAACCTCCTTCCCGACCGACTTGCAGCAAGCGTTGACAAAATGACGAGGGTAGCCAATGAGAGACGTTTCCAAGGTACAAGAACCTCCCACAGCACGATAATGTGTACAGCCAGGATGCTGTGGACGGATTCTGGTTGGTATTTTATCGCGTTCGGAATTGTAGGCATTGCTCATGCTTCTTGCAATGATAGTAGGTGGAGCACACAAGATTTAAATCATGCTCGAAGGATGTCCCAGCAAAACAAATTCAGCGGCTTTATTTTGAATATTATTCAACTCGGTAGGATTCTACATTGTTGAACAACTCCGGGATAAGTGAAATTTTATCGTTAATCACGAGAGTTAATGTGGTGATGTTGTGATACTGTGCTTGTTTGTTTGCGTGCTTGTTTGGCGTTTTCAATAGCAAAATCCTCGAAAATGTGTTCAACACCGAGTTGTTTTGCACGGTTCGTTGATTTGTTGTTTGAACAACTTTATAATATCCAAGTGAGGAATAACGTTATTTGGAAATAAAGTTTTATGATTTATTTAGAAGTACTTGGATAGTTTTTGATGGCTCAACTTAACGCAGTTATTGTGTATAACTTGACGGAAATAGCAATTTTTGAAATTTACAAGGCAAAATTGTGCTGCCGCATGTGGAAATGCTTCAAACCGTATATTTAGATTTAGTTTGGATTAAGACTGAGTCGAGCATTGTGGAATTGTTGACTTTTCTTTTGTATAAACTGTCAACTAACTGACATTAGAGAAAAGGATAGAAAAGAAAAATTGGAACTCATCGATTCAGAATTTTAAAAATGCTTGAGAAGGCACCATGAAATCACATGGCTTCAAATGAAATGTTTGATTGCGTACCGCGCATTTTTACAGAGTTTATATTTAACTTACAGACGTCCTACTGGTTTTAATAGTTTTCAAAATTTGCTACCTCTCATCACAACACTTCAAAGTTTACTGATATTTTGAGGGAAGGGGTTTAAAGTTGAAATCAAATGAGGCTTCTCTGCACAAGCTTTTTTTGGGCTGTTATGGTCATCATCATTTCTATTCTGCAAAAATATATTGAATATTTACCTTAAATATAGCTATTAAATTTCCACCTTCGTTTCACTGTGATTCCAAAGTTATTTTTGTTTTATTTCATAGTAACTTATGCTCCGAAAGCTGATTAGTTTTTCCCTCTGTGAAATTCGAGATTCTGATTTAAAGTTAGAAAATGTTTGCAGGAAGTATATTATGAATTAATATAATTATTACTAAGAATCCTACATAGAATCCAACGCTAGTCATCATCAATAACATTTTCTGAGGATATTTAGTGATATTTTCATCAGGAAATTTCTCCCCATTTCAATGGTTTTAATTTTTTTTCAGCTGTTTCTCGTTAAGTTTATTTGCCATCTTGTCTCAATAAATTTGTCGCACTAACCCGAAGTATTAATTATCGAGAAAGCTCTCTTAATCTTGTTTGCGAATTCGTAGAAAATCTTCATAAATTCAGTATATTCTTGTGTATGGGCTTATACTGTCATCAGAAGAAAGGTCTCGCAGTATGTGGTGTATAGATAATGATTACATCGTATTTCCCTTTTGGAATTCCCATACATCCGAAAATATTAGCCCCTAAGTTGGAGAGGTAAGATATTCAAAAAGACGAGTTCGCGAAATAATAAGTCAGAGCTATAGCGGGGAAGAATGGTATGAATTCATTCAACATATTATAGTCAGGTGAAGTCTGTACTAAAACATATAACTCCTTGTGCAAGAAATGTTATCAAAAACTCCATAATTTAATGTTGGAGCTGCTTAAGCTTATTTATTTAGCATGGAGTCCAGTCACCTGGATTTCGTAGATAATCAATCCGTGTAGGCCATGATTTTGATTAATTTTTATATAGTATAGCGAAAATCTCATAATGCTCTTGAAAAACATTCTAATATTTACAAGAAAGTTATGGACAGATGAACCAGGACGTAGCTGAGAACAACGTAATTGCTCATATGCCAAATATCAATGGTAAACGGTATTCCTTAAAACTGACAGAAGATGGCCCTTTACTATGGTTATGTTTCCATTACATAACCATTGGTTATGTGCTATAGATTCCCAAAAATTTTGCGAGTACTGTTCTTTCATTTGTGACCCAAATTTTGCGAGTACTCTTCTTTCATTTGTAACTGAGTAAATATTTGGCTACCAGGTTCATTATGAAAGTTATGAATATATTATTGGATATATTCATAGAATCACAACTGATTTTTGATAATCTTTGTGAAGCCTTATATTTTTCTTGTTAAAATTGTGCAGTTAAGCACATTATCATCACCCTCGTTTGACAGAGAATCAACAAAAATAATAACAATAAAAAATCAAGCTTATCTTGATTGATCTGATCCAAAGAGATAAATATTCTATCTAAATGCACAATATATCCTTGGCTTGGAATTTGTATGACTTCATTTAATTGCCTCCTACTGCTTGCAGTTCAATCATTTACTTTCACCTTGAGAATACATACATATCTGATATCTGTATGTTTTTATCTATTCCTGGATAACAAACGGTTTGATTCAGTAGTGAATCCTTATATTTATTCATGTACGAATCACTTACTTGTACAAAAGAAAGAGCTATACTCGAGCTTGAGCCGACATTATAGGTAGGAAGCGATTAGATAAAATTGTTTGATAACACTTGAAAGCAGAACGAGAGAAAAGTATTTGAAAGAGAAAATAAAACATTTTGCTGGGGTCATTGCATTTATTTGATGTTTTTATTCTGTAAGGTTAGTATCAATGAGAAATCTGGGAAAGTTTACAATCTGTGCATATTTTCGGCGTGTGTGGATAACACTCAAAGGATATGCGATTTAGAGATGTATTCGAACTTTTGTTGACAATAGATATTGCTCTCTGAATTTATGTGTTGTCCGCGTGGGCTATTGGGTAAGGATAATGCGGCATTGATAAAGATTTATTTGATTTACTGTCTGACTGATGTTGGGGAAATAGTATTAAATATTTTTTATGGTTTCACTTTTAACTGCTATGAAACAATAAAAAAGGTTAATTATTGTTAAGGATAAGGAAGAAGATAGGATGAGATGAGTAAAATAAAATAAGAAAGTTTAGAATCGATAGGATGAATGGCAAAAGGTCGTAACTATGGGCAATGAACTAGTTTTTTCCTGGATGAGTGAATTCATTTTGAAGTATTTACAGGCGTAAGATATTAATATGCACGTTTGGAGAAATAAACACACTGCGGTTTCGATTCGATTTTAGGATATGCTTTCAACACTCTTATCGATGAAGCAACAGCCAAAGTTGGAGTCAGGTTTTTACCATGGAGCCTGTCTCGCATTCCATTTAAAGGTTTTGCGTTAGTGTATTATAATTATAGCTTTATTTATTCATTGCTCTAGATAGAAAAAATAAATTTTTTGTTTATTTTTATGACCTTCGTTTGTCTGCTAGCTCTGTTGGTGAGTGACGTAACATGACCATTCTTTCTCCGTTTGCATTTTTAATTCCTTATGCCCGAAAAATTCATAATTATTCTAAGTCTCTAACCTCTTTTTCATTATAATTTTATGTTACTTTGTATATGTGCCGACTTTTACCTATGTTGCATAAGGATGACATATTATTTCTCAATTTCGTATGTTCTTTTTTGTTTATATTTTATAAAATTACAATCCATACTTATATGGTTATTTCCACTTTAATGAGTAGCTTAAATATGTTCTCAAACTAAACGGGTAACTTGTGGATTTTTCTCTGAAAAACAAAAGTTCGCCAATAATTCAAAAATGCATCAGGAACAATAATTTTATTTAAACTTGACTGCCTTTAATCATATATATGCTAGCCACCTTACATATGTTTATGTGACGTTATCATTCAACTACTTGTGTGTATTCTAATGATGTTTTCAATTGTTCTGTAGTTTGTCTTCGCCTAGAAGCTAGGTCGAAGTTTCAACACCAAAAGACTTGAATCTTAAGAACAGATTCGTATTAGCTCGACAAGGTCGGTACGGATATCCTAGTGCAGAATTAATAATGACCAAATCAAAATCGCCCATCAATGTTTTGGGTGATCTAGTGAGTCCAAATTTACATCCTTCTTCTAAGATAATACTTAAAACTTTGTGGTAAGACGTTTGTTTTTAAGGGCGCGTGTCCCAAAGTAGCGCCGATAGTTTAAAGCTTCCAATTGAGCTTCCTTTCCTAGACATGGTTGAGAGAATCGCAAAATGATAGAAAAAAATCGAAACGGAGTTTTAAAAATATCGTCGACAGACCAAGCTTCGGATATAACTAGTACATTTAGCAAAACTAAGGATTTTTTCCAACTCGACACCATTGCAGTCATTCAGTAAGTACTTAAGGTTATTAGACTTAAGACAGACTTAAGTCATTCAGTCAAATTTCGTAACTTCTAACGTCTGTTTGCAGAGGTAAATTTTCTATGTTTGGGACTCTAACAGGCTTCAATAGTATATCACGGAGACATACGCGTGATGGTTTCTCCCTTGAATTCGTATGATCGAGACGTTTTGCCAATATCACATAACTCATATTTGCAATGGAAACAAATAATAAAAGAAAAAATTTTTAGAAATCCTTAGTTGCTCTCTTGTCAACTTTTTTATACTCTCAGGAAACTTTTCGCAGACAGAGATTGGAAGAGCAAAAGTAGATTTCAATTGTTACATGCAAAATTGATTGAGAAAATCCAAATATAATTCTATTTATTTTAGTTGAATACCGGTAGATTGGGGAGGTTTGTTCGAAGTGATAGCGCTGTATGTTTTTAGTTACTCCTGCACCTTTAATGCCTCGTTCTCTTCTCGGTTGGAAGCATGAGAATCGTGAAGAGAGTCATTATGTCGTTAAATATGGTCGAAATTCATACCGGCTACTGCTGGAGTGTTACTTTCTTCCCTTTCGTGCTAATCCAGTATTGGCGAGGAGTTCTACTTCTACTACTACTATTGCTACTACTTCTACATCTACTTAACTAACTAATTTGATTCTATGCAAATTAAAATTGGTTGATGGCTTTCATCCGGTGTGTAAGCTGTGAAGAAGTTGTTGGGCTGTTTTTTTTTTGGGTTGGGGGGTGAAGGCAATTTACGCCCGGAGTGTGGGACTCCTAGCAGCGCATGCTACCAGACTACCCACTAAACACACACACCCCCCCCCCCCCCCTGTCAAGAGATCCTAGCCTGGAACCGTTTGACACATTACTTCGGGCTAGGCCTCTTTTTACTTCGCCCTAGGGCGCCGTCAGTCTAGAGAAAAATCCCTCCAGCGGGAGGGGGCAGGATGGAGGAGGACTGCTGGAAAGGAGACCTCCCTAGACCCCGCGCCCAAGGTTATCTATCGTATATAGGTTATCTATCGTATATTATATATCATATTGGGTTGTGTTAAGGTGACGTAGATAAATAGTGATACCAAATTAGCTTATTTAGGTACATATAATTTTTCGGGTTTTCATCCAGTATGTAAAATTTTTGGTAAATGTCTAGATAATAGGACCGTCGCTCGGAGGGGGATGGTGGGGGGTGGAGATGTTGGGGTGAGATCCGGAGACTTCATTTCCGTTGTCAAAAGTTGGGGGCCGCAGAGTGGAGGCGCAAGGGGAGGAGTTGAAAAATGGCGATTTTAAGACACTTTAATGAAGACATGTAGAGTGAGGGGGGGGGGGGGGGGCGTGTGTTTAAGAGCATCAAATTTGATGCCCGATCGCTCTTGTATGTTCACAACTTATTGACGCAATGCAAAAAATGTAAACACGCAATTATTTCTGAATGCTCTTTCTTTGAATGCTCTGAATGATCTGTATTCAATGGAATTTGAGAATTTCTATATTTCATGAATTATTTGTCTCGCTAATCAGTATCAAATAAACTTGTAGACAGAATGCATCTCGTCTTATTTTTGTGTTTAACGCAAAATCGAGAAGAATTACTCGATATTCTTTTTCGTTTGTTACGCGAAACTGTAATTTGTCCAAAGTGCGAAAAGTTAGTTCGAGTAAACCGCGAGTTACTGATTTTGCGGTGTCCTGGGACGATTTTCAAGAAAGTCGGCCACCATAAGCGTAAGAAGATCCGCTGAACCTTCAAAATCTCAGCGAAGTCGGGGACATGGTTTGAAAGGACGCGAGTCGAGTTAGAGGATGCTTGTCGATTTATTGCGCTTTTTGTAATGACACCACCACCATATGTCGACAGGTTGGAGCAAGAATTGATGCTGTCACGACAAACGGTCATTGACTGGCTCAATTTTTGCTGGGAAACCTGTAAATCATGGGTCGCAATGAATCGGCATAAAATTGGAGGTCCGGGTATGATTGTTGAGATTGATGAATGCAAACTCGGCAAAAGAAAGAAAAACCGCGGACGGCTCGTAACTGGTCAATGGGTTTTTGGTGGGATTTGTCGTGAAACGAAGGAGGTGTTCGTGTATCCTGTTGACACTCGAGACAGTGAAACATTATTAGCAATTATCAGAGATAACATTGCTGATGGCACGACAATATATTCTGATTGTTGGCGTGCATACAACTGTCTCGAACAGGCAGGTTATCAACACCTCACCGTTAATCACAAAATGAATTTTGTAGACCCTATATCTGGTGCTCATACTCAAAATGTCTAGCGTTTTTGGCGAGACTTGAGAGGTGGTGTGCCTCGATTCGGGCGAAAAAAAGCCCATTGGCCTGGTTATATAGCCACATTTTTGTTCAAACGACACTTCAAATATCTGGAGCTAATTGAAAATTTTTTGAACACAATGTCAGCCATGTTCCCGCTCGCTGATGATGATTACGTGCGGATGGCTGCTGTTGATCCAGAAGCCAATGTTTAAAAGGTAAATTTTTTTACACATTTGATGCCCTCAAACACTCCCCTCCCCCCCACCTTAGATGCCCCTATAAGAATGTCAAAAATCTTCATTTTTCAACTCCTCCGCTTGCGCCTCCACCTTGCGGCCCCCGACTTTTACCCCCTAAATGTTGTTTTTCAAGGTCATCCCCACCACCCCCCTCCGAGCGACGGTCCTATTATCTAGACATTTACCAAATTTTTATTTTTGCTTATGTTTAAATTTTCTTTTTTCCCCCTTTTTATTTGTATTTTTCAATCAAATATTTGCTATTTAGTTCAATATACCTAGTTATACTTAGAATAGTTTCAAAGTAGTTTCAAAATAGTTTCAAGAAATTTTCACTGTGCCCAAGCAGGGTTGAATTCAAAATACGTTGCTTTGAGAACGAATTTTGATTCTATTTCAAGAAGCGCTTGCAGTATTTTCTATCGTAACATGTGATTTGCTGATATCTGCCTAATATATTCTCAATCCTGGTTTTAAATTTATATTTACTTATCTGTAATAGTACAATTTAGTATAAGAGATAGAATATAAAAATAAAAGAGATCTAATTGATCTCTTTAGATTGGGGTCCATTAGTTCTTCGTTGTTGTTTGAATTTCTATTCCCAACGTTTTTTGGCTTGTTCTCTATGTAAGTGACAGGAGGCAGTGGGTTTAGACACTCCGGCTTTTGAATTGCGGAAGATAAATGAGATTTTTATGAAATTTTTTTTGAAAAATTACAAACTCAAACTCTAGACGAATTTGAATGTTCTTAGAAACCAATGGAAAATTATTTGATGCAACACTCACGAACGATTTCTAAGCATGAGCAAAACACTATTGGCACGTTAAACAGGTCTGAGCCTTCTTTGTTAACACCATAAACGAAAAGGTATTCCAACGAATGATGCTTTGCGATGCAGAAGAAAGTTCAGTACACTTTCATTAAGATTGTTCGAGGCTATCTAACAAGCCGCTCAAATGGCTGGAGTGTAAGATAACAGAGACGAAACTCCTTGGTGTCACGGAAATAGGGATATCTTTTGATGAGCGGATGGACCATTTGTAAAAATTGAACTATAGGCGTGGACCAAGCAAATTGAAAAATGTCCATTTTTGCGTAGCCCTCAGCAACACGTTATTGGGTTCAGTTGTTTATTCTTAGTGACAGTATAAAGTGTGTATTTTGGCATGGGCGTTACGTAGGGAAACAAACATAAATTGGATCGCGTGGTGGATTAAACATAATCCAGTGCTTAGAGGAAATTGGACTGAATACTAATTTTGTGGCCCACAGAACCACAAAGGCGGTCACTCCAGGGTACGAGAGAAGCAAGGATGGCAGTGTTCGTCAGTATCAGAAGAACCCATAACTGCTACGAAGGAAATCTTTGACAGAGACTTGCGAGTGGCTCGAAGTTGCAATGCATGAATACAATTTTTTATGCGGGTACCTACTCTGCCTTGATTAGGCCTAACCTCGCCGTCGCCTCTGACAATAGTTAAGATTCTACAAGTGTCGTCCCCATAACATCGTAATGAGGTTCTATAGAGGATCTTCGCCCTTTCACCCGGTATTCCTGACGCTGCTAGGCCTTCGCTTCCACTTAAGCTCTGTAAATTAAATCTGCCTGCCATTTAGACCCTCTGAGTGACATACTACCAGACAGAGGAGACCTCACATCTTTGCCCGCTAGCAATTTATTGGATTCCGCGTAAGAATTAAAATGTAAAGAAACATCGTCGTTTGAATGCCACGGTTGTCACCATGCCACCAGTTTGACACGGCAGATGATTTTTGGTGCGCCTTGATGCCGAAAGATGTGGAAGATGTGTTTTATAAGTTATAATCATCAGTTGTAAACAGTATCGTAAAACCTGATTGGATTTGACTGCATTAATATGATGTGCATTAATATGATTAAAATTAAGTGCAAAATTAATATGATCTGCATTAATATGAACAAGACCTCAATGCAATATTATGGTCGTTCAATAGTAGCAGAAAATATTCCGAACTGTTAAATATGGAGAAGAACTAGGCGGGCCATCTTAGACACATAGAAAGAACTCACAAATAAGTCAAACACTTAGTCTATGTCATAGTCATACAGTCTACCTAAGAACTGTTGCCAAATACACTGCGCCCAAGTTTGTATCGATTATTTGACTATTATTGAACAGAACTTATTTCAAGATCGTCTTATAGTCGGGACCTCGCACTTTGTTACTTATTATTTCTTCCTCACATTATAATGAAGAAGCACGAAAAACGGTTTTCTTTTGTTGAAGACTTTATGGAGGCTTGGGATAACGAGTATGCCTTACTGATTGAACATTTAAAAGCTGATTTAAGGACTGGACTCTCGGCAATTGCAAAAGTGTATTTTATAATACTTTTTAATTATCCTTACTATATAATAACTAGCTTTTTAATCCATAGCATTCTGAGCCTAAAGCGCAGATACAGAGATAGAAGCTCCTGATTTATTTACTGGTGTTTTGTTTTGTGACTTCTTTTCCAGTGGTCTTCGATTTACAACGAACATGTACTATTAAAAAGAGTGAAAATCTGTACCTGTATTGCATTCGGTTAAGCCGAAAAGGGATTTTATAATAAATTTTTTTTGTGATGTGAAATTATATAAAAAAAGAACACCGAGATTATGCATAAATATATTTTTTCGCAGACATAGTGAAAGTATCATTCTGTAATTAATTCCGGATAATGATTGCTAACCATTTAGGCATTAAATTCGATATAGTGTAACAGAAAGGAAAAAGTTGCTATTTCATATCACCCTTCTGTGAACCTCTGGAACCGTACGCTTGATTGCTTTATTGGAACTAACCACCCGGTGATCACCCTATTATTAATCGAGTGAACAAGGTAGAGAATTTATACGTTACTTTTGCTTCTTAATTTTACCAAAGATACCATCACCCACTCGCCACGTATCCACCCACCTTTGTTGGTCTCATCTTTGCTCGTATGTATGTAATGTTGTACAAATGAGGGATAATGAAATTTCACAAAATTATCTATCACAACCGTGAAGGGGTCGCAGTTCAGATAATAAGTAGAGCAGGAATCCACATTCATCCCCTTGGGCGAGATGCATCTTATCCGTGCAGTACGTCTCAAAACACGTGCACCTATCACAGGTATATAAAAATTAAATCCTCTCACTGTAACAAGCCATCAACAAATTGCAAATAATTTGTAGCAAGTTGTTTATAGCAACCAGTCGGCTGAACCTGGTAAATCTGTTTGGTTGAATCTACGATATGGTGAAGAGATTTAACAGAACATTTTTGAAGGGGTAAGTATTTTTGTTTGAGGATTAAATTAAATTGGGATTCGTATCGCCATCAGTATCAGCCGGATCTATTATGCATCATTAATAGTTCGAGTGGTGATTGTTAATGTTGACAGTGTTATTCTTGAATGATACTTTTGTGTCTTTGCGAAACGATCAGGTGGAGCGAGAGGAAATATTGAAAAAAATTGTATTTCTTTTCCGAACCATCACAATTATACTGAATGGCATACGATTTGAAGTAAAAAATGAATCATTTTTATTTAATTAATATTTTCTGGAGTTAGTAAAAAAAAATTTAATTAGTTTTTGCCCTGTATCATTGAAAATTATCGGAATTACGCTTCTTTGGGTAGAAGATTTGTGGAGAAGAGAAAAAAAAACCTCAACTACTTTCGAACCCAAGTATTGGTTACCATAAATTCGTTTTTACAACATTACCTGTTAAGCTTGAGGATATTTCAATATGTTTACCATTAAAAATAACTTCGAATTTGAAAGGTTTCGAATTTAAATGGAAATCAACTATTAAATATAATCGAAAAATTAAATGCAAGCCGCTTTCTTTCAAACTTCTTTCAGAAAGATCAACTGTTTCTTCAATTCTTTATTGATATCACCGATGACGCGATTCGGTTAAGCTGCGATTCCAAGTTTCTATCAGTTAAATGTGATTGAAAACTTAGTTACAAAAGAATGGGTTGGGCAAAATAAAATCAAATTAAACAACTACAGAATGACGGATTGGGTCATTATTGAAGGAAGATTGCTCTTGATTGCAGAAAAGTGTCACTAATGGCCTCAAGGAAAAGGCCAGGTGACTTTGAGAAGCTCCAAAACTCCACTCTGCGTCCGTTGGTCAAAAGTTCGATAGATTCTCAAAAGTAATTTAGCACCATCTTAGAAGGAAGTGAAAAGACCAATGGCGATGGAATTGTAACGATGGATGTGGAATACGATGTGGATGGCAGCAGTAAAAAAAGGATATCTTGCTTGACTTAGCTAGATTCAGCCCGCAGATGATGTAAACATCTATTTCGGACGTCTAAACACTTTTTGGCGTAAAATTTTTAAGCCGTGATTGGCAATGCATCAGTTGAAGCGAATAAGCCTTTTCTAAATCTGGCTGATTAATATCATCAGGTGCATATAAGGGCAAATAAAGCATATAAAGGTCAAAATATACAAAACGATGTCAAAGCCTGCGTTATACTACGGCTTTGAGATATGGATCCTGAAGCAAATATCCGCAAAAAATAAACGTATTTCAAACATTTTCCTTAACACGCATATATAGGAGCAAAGCGCCGAGGCACAACCACGAACTGTACGAAACTTTCGACGATGAAAAAGAAACGTATACCTAATAAAGTATTCGCAGGTAAGACTAAGGGGCCCAGGTAAATCAAGCACACCAAGTGCTGGGCGAACACAATTGAATAGCATAGTGAAAGAGTCCATGGACCCAGGCTGTTCAACGAGTCATATAATGGACCCAGTGGGGTGTTTTCTGGACAAAACGACGACAGTTTTAATTCTTAAAAGTGGTTCAATTGTTGTGAACGTCAAACATAGTTTGCTCGCTTGATTCATGTTTTTTATTTGAAGTTATATCGAGGAGTTACATCGAGGTGACGATGTGAGCCATGTAGTGCTTATAGATTTTTTTTATGTATATAAGAACTGTGCATGCGTCAAAGTTGCAGAATGAACATAGATACGGGGAAACCCAGGAAGTATCATGAAACATATTTTCTTACATTAACATTGTAGTGGAGAAACTAAAGACGTTGTAAGAAGCACTCTAAGAAACCTATATTCAAGTGTGTGTGTCAATACAGTGATGGAAACCCGAAAAACGCTAATGTTAGTTGCTTATCTTATCCTTGGAGTGTGTGCTTCTTCTAGAAAAGGTAACTTACATCTTAATATTTGATACTTCAATATACAGTTATATCTGGAAACTATTGTATTGCAAGATTCGATCCTATTCCTTGGATGTAGACGTATTTTTATGCAAAGCTTAGTATACATATGATTATAGCTCTAAAATACAAATTCAAAATGGGCAAACGTCAAAAAACAGAATTATTTGCAAATAATTCAGCAGAAATATAAATTGGTTGGTCAAAACAGAAAATTCACATCTGTAGATAGATGGTCGTTATGGAACTTGATTTGTAATTTTCTCTCTTTTTTTGGTGCCTTACAAGAAGTAATTTGAACTATTCTTTGATTGAAGAAAAAGTTCTTGATTTGATTCTTACTAAAAAGAGATTTTCATAGAATGCCATCATAGGAAAGTTCTACATTGGCCGAACTTGCCGGAACTAGAGTATTACTTTAATAATGTCCACAAGAAGTTAGTTCATCGATGCTTAATACAAAAAACAATACTGTTCTTCCTTGTTAAAATACCATATGTATGCAAATTCGTAGCAATTTCGACGATAAACGCACTTTTTGACTTTAGAAAATTATAGTTTTAAATATTTTCTTAATAGATCTGCTTTATATCAAGTGCAGGCATGGAATTTAGAATCATTCTTGTTCAACCGTTTGTTACTCAGAGGAAGTATTTTTGCGATAAGCGAGTTTTCGCGTTAATTCTGTCGGCCATTTCTGTTGAATCTTAAAATCTACAAAAGAAATCTTTCCCACATTGAAGCAAATCTGTGTCGCGATCCCCAAATGATTCGTGTATCATTTTAAAAACAACATAAAAACATTGACAAAAACACGAAATTTTTGATGCTTGAAACTTCTTGCTGGTAATAGGGCATAGTTTTTAATAGGCTTACAATCAATGCACAATTGAAAAAAAATGTAAATACCCTAGAAACCATCCCATTGCAGACACTCTTGGGAACAAGTAGAATGTTTACTTGGAGAAGTATAATCTCATTTCAATTTTTAAGCACCTACTGCTGTACTTATCTTGGCAGCAAATTTCGGCCACACAAAAAAGAATTCTTATGAAAAATACAACGAACTTCTTAAGAAGCTTCAATTTCAAGATTAGAAGGAAGAGGGCAAATTATGATTTACACAGTAGCATTATATATTATGATTTAGATTTAGTACTGAAATTGTCTTGTAAATTCAAATCAGGCGTCAAAAATGTCCAATTTACATTCACCTCACTATGAATTGGATGAAGACCAAATTAAAGGTTATGAGCCAGCTATAAGGAAACATATAAATTGGGTAGAGTCGATCTTATGCATGAGACTCAATTATATACAAGAAAGTCTACTCTGACTTCTATTTCAAATGTGGGCTTCTTTCCAAGCTTCAAGAGGTGAGAGGGTGTGAAAACTGAAAAAGCAAAATCTTAATATTAGTTAAATTTTCTTGTAGTACAATGTTCCTATGGTGATTGTCTTGGTATTTGTCGAATGCTTAGGATGGACGCTCTAATTGTCTTATTTACTTGTTTCCAACATACAAAATCTGTTTGAATTTGCAGGCATATGCGTCTTGATGTTTGTTTTAACAGCTTTCGTTGTTATTTGAAAAAAATTATAATTCAACTAGCAACTTGCTAGAGAATAAAAATTAACTGTCTGTCTCGAGGAAGTTTTGGATAAAAAGCGAGAAGGTTTAAAGTTATCTTTTCAGAGAGCAAATTTGACTTGTGGCAATTTTTTTCTCTTTCAGATCTCATTCAAAAAAGGATCAAGGATAACTGTCCGCATCAGCAGGCTGTGGAATCTGATCCTCTATTTCGTAGGAATGGCGATGGAACGGAGATACTGGAGAGGAATCGCGTAAGTTCGCCAAGTAAACCAAAGGATAATATGGTAATTATGAATATTTATTCGTTTAAATAACATTATTTTTATAATAAATATACGAGAATTGACATTCTCATATTCATATTTATTGAAGTAAAACAAAAACTCCATCAAATTAAATTATTTGCAATCGAGGACATCATATAAAGGATTAGAGCACAAAGAAGAATACATTTTTTCTGAAGTCTTTTTTAATGTAAGGAATAGCAGAATACAAAGAAAGGGTTGTTTCTGTGTCTTTTAATCAGCTGAAGGAAAACGTCTTGCAACAAGATTTTCTTATCAAATTGAGGTTTTATATTGGGTCTAGTAGTCATCAAAGTGTTTGATCAGTTTATTTGAATCGTTTGATAAAAGCGTGTGTCTTAATGGTAAAAGGTATTTGGTATACTTGGTGATTCCATGAAGCTTTCATTGATTTAGTCTATTTAATTCTTTCACAACATTTACATTTTCTTTTATCTGAAAGTTTAAACTTCTTTAAACTTTGTACCTCTATAGTACAATCATTATTATTTCATGCGGCAGACCCTAATATTATGTTCGTTCAAAAACGGATTATAAGAAACGCAAATTAAAAGCAGCTCCTGAAACACTCTGACGGCGTAAAGACTATGGATCTCTTTAAAATGTATTTCATACCAATATTTGTTTATAAATAGTTTATAAGTCTCAATCAAATCAACTTACCCGTAACAGTAATGTAATGTGGACCGCCTGAATGATCACCAGGACTTTGAGATTCAACGACAGACACTTGAGCAGTTACTTGTTGTTGAGCACCTGAAGAAGTTTCATCAGTGGCCTCGACATTATTTGCAGCTCCCGACTCTCCAGCACTAACAGTGACAGAAGATTCATCACCCGAATCGGTTACATCAATAGGAACAACATCAATTACGGAAACACCCGATGAGCCGGTTTGTAGTATGATTTTTTTCTATGAATGCACAAAAAAAATTAATCACGTATAAATATCCCATTCAAATAAAATCAGTTTTTTTAACATACCTGTGACATTATATGCGATATTTGTATACTTTCATTTTGACTAGTATTACTATGTTCCGTGGCTTCAGCTGGAGTAATTGTGATGACATCTTCTGTAGAGGTTGCAGCTGAGTTATGCTTGCTATTCGATTCATTACTGTTTGAACTGGCTGGAGTTATAGTTACAAAGTTTCGTTGTGTTGCAAGTCTTGTTGCCATTGCATTTACTTGTTTTACATAAAGCTCTGATTTACGTTTCTTAGATTTTCGATTCTAACATTAATATAGCACAAATTTGTGGATAAAGACTAGAAAATATTTGGGATAAATATACACTTTTTGGTTTTCTTTACACTACATTAAAAGCATTATTAAAGGTGTTGTCAGTTTTTTTTTTATAAATATACGATAGCGTCGGTTTCGGTGTTGACATCAATTATATACTATGGTTTCATTATTCTCAGCATATTTCCTGCAAAAAATACAAAAGACGACGTTTTATATGAAGTATTCAAACTTGACGATAATATGTCTGAAAAGGACTATGGCAAAATACTATTCAGTATCGTTCACCAACATGCCGCCTTTCATTGTCTTAGGGATGAGGAGGTAATAATGCTAGAAAGTCTGAGGCATTCAACTGGTTCAGATAAAAGCAAATTCTATACATTTTCTTGCCTTTTACCTGAACGTTATAGGCATTATTATATACGAGGGTGTTGCTATGAAGTGAACCCCCAGGTACAGAGTTGTTACCATGGCGAAATCTCTTAGGTTACATTGAAAAATTTCTTTCTTAAATTAAAGTCCAATTTAGGCCTAAATATTCGCATTCCACTAAGCATAGTAGTCATTGTTGTCGTCCTTCAGGCTTTTAATTTGTTGACGTATAATGTTTTGGTGCCTTTGCTACACTTCATGACTAATCTAATTTGTAATGGTAGACATTTTTATCTAATTATTTCTTATGAAAAAAAAAAAAAAATGAAGACCAAATATTTGAGATGAAAAGTTTCAAGGCGATGCGAAAAAAAGGATCTTCGATTTCAACGACTTTTTGTCGTACTTTGAATGTTTTTTTTGGAATGGAGAGCACTTCAGTATGTAGAGCAAAGGTAGTATGATTTTAAGAACGTTGTTTGGTATTTATAGGTGGCTTGTTATGTTTTTTTTTCTTAGCAGAATTTGCATTCATGATATCAATCTATAACATAGTAATTATAACGTTGTGAATTATATGCAAAGTTTCAGATTGAAACACGGCGAATGGCCACATCATGGTATAAAAAAATAATCTCGAGAACCATGTTTGGAATTAGACTAAATTTCGATAGAAAATCAATCCTACCACACAGTTCAATGAATCAAAAAGTTTTTTTAGTGTATTAAATTGGAAGTACTTCGACACGGTTCAATTTATAAGATGTTGCGATATGTTAGAATAGCTGAACCGGAAAACTATATTATAATGTCTAGAAGACAAAACAAGACTACCGGCCTTACACATTTTGTAATTTAGCTTTTTTGAATCAAATTTTTGTATTTGTAAATTGATATATATGGTAGATATATCATTCAAGAAATTAAGATTAATTAATTAACAAATGGAATTAATATTGAGGAAGGTGGAAAGAGCTCAAGCTGGTTTCGAACACGCGTCCCTGCCGCTTCTCATCAGGTGCCAACTCACAGGCCGGGATGCATCGATTGGCACTACCAGCTTAGGTGGATGTCGACTGGTTATTTACTAGTTATGAATATTGCTCTACAGCTTTGAACTTTTCCTATATTCCAAATTGCCTTAGGTCTGGCTTTATCAATTTCAGAAGTTTTGGTAGATCAATTTTTCCATTTTCACTTACAACTTATAAGCGATTTATACCCTTGCTAAGCTAACTCAGCGAAGACTCATGGGTGCGGAAGTTCTGATCAAATGTTTCTGATGAGAAGCGGCAGGGACGCGTGTTCGAAACCAGCTTGAGCTCTTTCCACCTTTCTCAATATTAAATTCACTATCGAGGTACTCGAAACATTTGATCAGAACTTCCGCACCCATGAGTCTTCGCTGAGTTAGCTTAGCAAGGTTATAAATCACTTATAAGTTCTAAGTGAAAATGGTAAAATTGATTTACCAAAACTTCTGAAATGGAATTAACTTTAATTAATTACAAATTGCTGTACATTTTTTATGGGGGAAATATGCAAATATAACAGAGAAAATAATTTAGCTGGTTTCATCATCGGCCAAAAATTACGGTGATGCTAACTTAGCATCAATAAGTAGAATAAAAAAGTGGAAGGATATCATCACGAGTATGCCTAAGATTTTGTGGTTTGAGAAATGATTGAAAAAATTCCTTTCATTGTGCTGGATTATATAAAAATCAAGTTGTGTGAGAAATTTAAATTTGCACATATTTCATGTGAGTATAAATAAACGAATATCTCACACGAACATTTAGATTGAAAGATGAGTTACAAGTTTCCTGATATTCGATCGAAAAAAGCAGAAAAACCTGTATCATCTGATGGTAGTTTTCCGATACGACCATAAACTTTGAATGCATTGATACGCAACCCAAATGTTACGAGCTACTGAAATTGGCGAGCAATTTAGTATGTAATAATAATTGGTGCAAAATATCTTATGGTAGTTTCCCGTCCCATCGGCAAATAAACAATTTAACCAATGATAAAACAGATGCGATGGCCTGTCCACGTTCAGCAGAAGTGACTTGTCAGTGGACAAGTAAACGTAAAAGTCAGTTATCACCAGTTCGTCAGAAACGTCATTTTTCAAAAGTAAAAGACTCTTAAATTGCTGATATTGGAAATAACTGCATGAAGTGATCTAAAATCAAATGCTTACCATAGAAAAATCATGGTTACCGAATTAAAAAGTTGTGTATTCGGCTGCAATTTCCATTTGCATTGTTTTTAGATCTACTGCAGTAATGAGATTTGGGAATTACAATGTCTTTCCAATACTCAACGGATGCTTTCACAGAAATACATTCCCATTGTATAAGGACGTCGAATGAAATCCTTATTTAGAAGATTTGCTACAGACGATATAAATATGAATGACTTGGGATTTCGGTATTAAATGAGTCTATATGGACGAATCGAATCGGTTTTGCCAAAATCAATTCACCCAAATTAGAACATAGACTGCTTAGTTCCCTAGATAGGTTGATAAATGGCCAACTGAACTAAGACAACAAAGAATTTTTCGTAACTCATTTAATATTTCAACAGACGACGCTTTTTCAAACCGCCGCATATATGCAAATTGTCAATCTAACCATCAGTTTTTGAGGATATTAAACCTTAAAAAATGAAACAATGTTTCATAGCTTGGCCAACTGCCTCCTATACTTTAGATGTTAGCTTGGTTAGTTCGAACGTTCGTGGGTGGAGTAAAGAGAATAACTGAGGTTCGGTTCTCCATTTAAAAGACCAGCTTTGCAATTGTTATGCACACTTTGTAATTGCTTCTGTTCACAGCATACATGTATTACGTCCTCTGCGGTGTACTCATTTTTTAAACTATGGAGTAGATGATCTTTTTTGACTTGCTTGTAATTTATAGGCTCTTGTTGCGATGAATTTATAAGATTGAGTTTTGAAGGACCTTATTCTATTAAGAATTTTACTATTTGATATCATCCATTAGGAATACTTGATAGCGAATAATTTCCTTTATTGTTTTTAGAATACCAATTTGTTTTACCACTAACATTCATTGTCATTTCAGCAAGGTCTAAGTATCACTCATTACTTTACTCACATTACATTTACTTTACATTACTCATAGGGCTGCACTTTGCGACCATCATAATTTAGATTATTTTACATTCAATCTCCAAAATCAGGATGTATTTTGAAAGTTTTAAATGTGTTCGATTCAAGCTAAAAAATCATAGATCGCATTACGTAGATGATTTCAATGGAATGAATGGAATTTACTGACCACTGTGTGGTATAAACGAAACCATCGATTTGCCCACAGAATGAGTAGATAACATAGAGTTGAACTAATAAAGTAGTACCTGATATAAATTCTTCATGATATTATTTCGTATACTTCCAGAAGAATAAGCACTACCGATGAACTCAGATTACTATGAGAAACTCGACACATGTTTACATGATATTTTACCTGATGAAGTGAATTCATCTGAAGAAAGGCGAATGATTTTATCATTTGAATTAGAGTTGATGCACATTACAGTTTGAAATCAGGGGAACGAAAAATTTGTGCAGCAATTTTTTTAACAAAACAAACGTTTAAATTTCAAACAAATTACTAAGTAGCATTTATAGATATCAAGGGAGTAAATAGCGTATGCTTGGGTATTGGTCAAGACACTCAGTTAAATTTTTGTAATAACGTTTTAGTTCACCTTCTTTATTGTTTGTTATATTGGAAAAAATCTTGTAAAATTCTGTTTTGTAATTTACTACGAACGAGTCGATTTCTAGCATACTATCTTGATTCTCTCTTGTGAGATATATTTCGGTTATATTTATGAATGCATATCCGCAATCTTTTTCCTTGAATGTGACATGTCATAAATATGAAAAGGTATTATGGAGACAAAGAATTAGTGAATAAAATCAATATTCCTAACCAATCCTTTAAAAGAAAATCCTTTAAAAGAGCGTAGTTTATTACGAATCATTTAAAAACGAACGTGTATTATAACAAGTTTGATTAAAATTTTATAAACTGGAATTGATAAGTTTTGGCAATGAATTTGGTTGAAAATGAATGCAGCATAATACCGTATGGAAAAGTCTAGCACTATAAAGACACTAAAATTTGGGTCGAGGAATAGCTTTACCTTTCACTGATACAAGAGATATTCACATTAATTTTATTTGAAACTTAAGTTAAATCTCAAAAATTGTTGTTTTGCGGTTGTTGCAAATCAAAAGCTATAACTTACAAATTTTAAGGATTTCGCATCGAGAGGTTTTTCATGAATCGAGAGCGCAGATTGTATTTAAAATAAGGGAATTCGCGTTTGCATAATTATTAACTTGAACGTTACACAAAAACTATATCACGCCGGCGGAAAAAATGCTAATTTGAAAACGTATAAAATGCACAAAAACCGCGTTTAGTACGTGTTTATCCGAACGGGAAAGACATACCGCCTCTTATCTCATGAATCGGCGTTATTTCACCTTAGCGATAAACAATATATTGATCAAATACTTTTCCTAGATACCGCCCGCTCGTCCGTCTTAATTGTGCTCTGTGCAGTATTTAGTTGTATTTCGGTTATTGCACTTACTGACATTTAAGTTAGTTTGGTTTCGAAGTTTCAGAACAAAATTATCATTCATTTACGAGACACGAAGGATATCTATTCAGAATATTGTTGAAGCAAAGATGACGGTTACCCAAAGGATTTCCGTACGCGATACGAAAGGTGAAAACAACCCTCAATTTTTTATCGTGGGTGCATTGTAAAACGATTGACGATGTCCGTATTGTACAGTGAAATATTATGAAGCGAGGATAGTAGGGAGACAAGCAGGTGGTATGTTTGGAAAGGCTTTGATGCGTGACAACCACATATGCCTAGCACATATAAAACTTTTTCAGAAAAATTCAAATTTTTATTTGGTCGAGAAGTGTATGTAGAATAAATTATTTGACAATAGAAAATTTCTGTTGAGTACTCAATTCTTAATGAGTCAAATCCTTCGATACAAGCGATCACTATTTCTTAAAAAATAAATTTAAAAACCTAGCAACGATACAAAAGGACCACAAGGCTTTTTTAAAATTTGTTTTATAAATCGTCCATGAAAAATGCTCTGAAAACTGAACATAACTTTTGATGAAAACAGGATATTACTTTCATAGCGCGTTTCTCAAGTTTAATTTAAGTTTTATATTATGTTTATTGTAGGATAAAATTACTGACCTAAAATAAGTACCAAACATCTTGCATCTTTGAACAAACATTTACAGGATAATTTGCACCCCACTTTTATTCAAATATCCATCGATCCGTGAACTGACTGAATACCATCCGATAAACATATTAACGCAGATGCCGACTGATGTAGATTGAGAAGAAAGTAAAGAAGTTTAATTAGATTTATATTTTCCATGATGATTTCTTTGATTTTCTGCGATTAGACAAATTAGAAATTCAGATTCCCGGAAGAAAGTTGAAATGACTGCTGCTTTAGATCACGAAGAGATTTATTTATGGATTTCATTTTTTGTGCACAACGAATTTTTGGTATGTTGCTAATGGATAATGATAATTTAGTGAGACGGCAGCGCACAATAGATTTCTCCGTGAATCACTTGAAACAGAAAAATATCAAAAAATTTTACAGGAAAATGAAAAAAAAATTAAACGATATGTCCAAGATTTCTCGGGATAAATGTTATTTGTATGGCTTAATTTTTGGTAAGTAATGAATCCTCTGCACAATTGAAGGACACTACAATATGAAACGAGTTTTATTACTTATAAAATCTTAAAATTAATTTTTTTCTGTTTATTTTAATTTCAAGCAACTCAATCTTATGGATGTCTTCATGTTTAATGAATTTTATAATTACTATTATAACAAGTATAGCAATCACCGTAGCAGTTATCAAACATCAATACATTGAACCCACAAATAGATTGGATTTTGGTACGATAACGTACTCTTACGATATTTTCGCACTCATCAGGGGAATGTTCCCGGAAACTACGAATGGCAGAATGACTAGGAAATACAGCAACAACTGCAGAATCTGCAGAGCCTTACTTTCAGCCTCCCTCATACAGAACGAGAAACTCCTCAGGGACAACAAATGTGGCGTAAGAACACATATGGCAATCTTAGCCGGCCCAACTTTCTATTCAAAAGGACAAATGAATCGGAAGGCAAAAATATGTCACCTGTCGAGTTTTCAGCCAGGAAGTTAAAAGTATAGATCAACTACATTTTGATAGTTTTCTTTCTCAGTTCGACCAACAAACGTTTTATTTGGTTAAAGTACTGACTCAAAAAAACTGGAACAGCAGGCGACAAAGGAGCTAAGAGATCTGAATTCTATAGGACGATACAATGGACCATCTGTAAACAATAGTAACATAGGCGATCCTTGCCGTGCTAAGTTCGGCCCTGAAGCCCGGTGCATATAATAATAAAACTATTTCAACAATCATTTATTATTTAGCTTGAAAATTTTCAATATTTACATGATTTAGATACGATTTGCGATTTAAAAGATCATCAAAATTTTCTACTTCATGTGTTCAGTGTAGTAGGTCATGCGATAACCTAGGCGAGGGGGCCCCTCACATCCTTTCGTTATTATTTCCCGATGGCTTTTTTCGCCAACTTGGCATTTTCGTGTTGTAGAATAAATTTGTTCAACCAAGATTTCGTTGGGATATTTTTCGATTCAGAAAATTAAGTAGAAAATGCTTTCAAACTCGATCGCTGGGAAGAGCCGACAAACAATGATTCAATTAAATATTGTGCATTAAAAAATCCTATTAGGCCTGCAAAAAACATCTATGTAAATCCGTGATTCACATTTGACATTTCGGGGGACAGTAACGTGGTCAACAATAATGGGCACTGTTTCGGATGGCGTTCCTTTCAGTTTTTTCCTCTTCATCAGAACCCAAAAATTTCTCATCGAAGTTACAATCTCTGCGGACTGACAACTGGAAAAAATATCTCGGCACTATTTTTTGGACGTTGAATCAAAACAGTTACGTAACAAATTGTATCCTTTTTCCTTGGCATTTGATACAGCGATTTGCATGTTTCAAGAGGTGTCCACGTTCTCGAAGCGCTCTTTATTTTGGACCTATCCAAATGTAATGTTTCTTGGGATTGAGTTGATCTGAAGCCTTTCTGCCAGCTCCATGTTTTTGGAGCTCATTATTGGAGTTTTTGTAGATCATTAAAAATTACGTTTTATCAACAGAAATAATGCTTTTAAGGAAATTTTTGTCCTTGTTGATCTCTACAATGGTGTCATTTGGGGGTTAAATTCTCAGCAACATTTCATGGTCCTGCAGCTTTCTAAGGCGAAAGGATCGGTTCGAAATACGACACATTATTATTTTTGAAACGGGTAATTGCAGTTCCATTATTTCAAGTGTGATTTTGCTGAGTTTTGATATCAGTAATCACGATTCCGTTTCTATCGAATCGTAAGTGATCTCAAGTTTCAGATATTTTTAACCCATTGATGCTCGGTGGTTCGAAATCGCACCAGCGGAGGTGTCTAGTATAAAATAGAAGTATGGGATCGTTATAAGTGGAAGGAACACGGCATGCTAGGTGAATAATAAATTTCACTTAAATTTACACTTATGACTTAAGACTCCACGCTTAATAAGGATTGCTTGAAAACATTTCGCATATCTCAAGGATTTCTGAGAAATGCTTTCTTATAATTTGCATTACTGGCCTACAAATATACCTAAAATTGTTTGGTTTTAACGGCGACGATGATTCAGGGTCCAGCATCGGCAGCTTTAGTTGTTATTGCTCCGCTTGGATTGATTCAGTAAGATTTTTCAAATATTATTTTTTAATTCCACTCCATTCTTTTGCCAACTTTCATTTAGTTTGTTTTAGGATTCAATTCTGAAGGTGTTCACTGGGTTCAATTCTGAAGAACTTCTATTTGTCAAATTGAGCCATTGAAATGTTGGATTCTGAAATTGGGTAAGCCCATAGAAGAACTGACGAGTAACATAAAAAATAACTTGTTCAGGTCATAACAAGAAATTGTGGAGAAAGTTTTTAAGGTCATGGAAGAGGGCCACAAGTTAAACGTGATTGGTATAGCTGCCATTTATGCATGCAAATTGTGTGCTAGCTAGGTGCGGAATTCGTTAACGCTCAGTCGAAAATAACACTGTACAACTTGTATTTATCCACAACTTGTGTACAGGGACTACTAATGCTGCCGATAAGTCTACATATGACATTATTTTTTGGATGATTTGGTATGAGCGTATTGCCGAAGCAGACTTAAATTTCCAGTAAGAATTAGGTGGCAGACATTTTGCATGAATGGAATTTCATATATTTTATTTTTAATACATGCTAAGTGGAGTCTGTATAGTTTTTGAGCTTCTTAAAATATGATAAATATCTGAATCTATGGGCAGAATCTCTAAGTCCAATTTTTTGAAAGGAAAGTGATTGTCATTATTTACAAACCTCTTCCATGGCGCTACCATAATTAGCTTCCCATCAGCTGTGAAAAATCAAAGCACATAGGGGGTATATAACGAAGTAGCCAGCGGTACTGTAAATGAACTAAAACGCATTGTATTGTGATGCGCGATCAAGTTGTTACACTTGGACTACCATAAAAATCCAGAAAATATACTAGAGTATATAAAATATTCATATCCAAAAAATAGACTAGAGGTTTCTCATCACCAAGCAGGAATATGATATGGAATATGGTACGTGGTTGAATTATAATTTGAATAATAGGGTAAACTTGAGCCTATTTGCATTAATCTATTTTTAACATATAAAGTTCTTTATATAATTATATTTGTTATAAAAAGGTCAATGAAAATGGTAAAGTATGAATCTTCAATTGGTACTTTCGAGACAGCTCACTGTTTTACATCTCAGTGACCAACGCACCACAAGTTCAAGTTTTTGTACTGTCGCATTGGCGAGCCTGACACAAAGACCTTCCCTAGTGTTAAGATACTAAATTGAGAGGATTTGAAGTGAAACGTCTGCGAAAGCTTTTTATGTTGGGCTGTGAAACATGTATGGCATGGCGACATTATAGTGTAATTTTTCAGACAAAAAGGCTCATCTGCTTCTCAAAATATCCAGATAACGGGAAAAATTACTGAATATTGTTACAAAGTATATAGGAAATTCTCCCTAAACTCATAATTAAGAATCTTATGGGGAATATGCAGCTTATACAGGGAGTTCTTAAGCTATTTGTCCTGTTCAATCAATTTTATCACAGAAACAAATGTTTCCATTAGCCGTATCGGAAAGTTGGAGGATTAAGGCAAAGAGACCAGTCGATCACATCCATGACATTTGCCAACACCTGATTTTGACATACAGACAAAGAAACAAAAGCTAGATCACAAAAAGTTGGATACCGAAACTCTGTTCGCTAGCAGGCAGAAATTACATATTGTATGCCATGCAACAAACGTATAACAACCTACAATGTTAAAAACATTTTGAATTTTAAAACATCACAATATCTGTCCATACTTACGTTACATCCAATGTGAATGCCACAGAATCATTGGATTCATGTTTGTGGAATGCGAAAATTTCAAGCTTTTACCGGCAGCTTGATTGGTGATGCTATTGCACTGCGTTTTAATTTCGTAATTGCACTCCGAAAGCGGCAAAATGCCGTATAACGCGAGGTCTTGCGAAAATTTCTTCACCACTTGAATTCACGTTTTTAGTTGTTTTTACGGTTGCTAAGGCTTTGTCGCCTTGACTACGAAAACGGACCTGACAGCCATATTGGGGCATGCGCTTCATCGTGATTTCAATTGTTTTTAACTTTTAACACGGTCTTTCGATGAACTATAAGTAAGAAATTTGATTCAGTGAGCATTTTAGAATAGTTGGCGGAACAGGGTATTATTGCACCGTCTTATGACAGGATTTCATTAGTTTTTTTTTGACAGGTAGCTTAAAATCAAAAATCAACAAACTTTCGACGGTCTTGGAATAAAATTGGTTTGAGGATATGATTACCACCAGCCAATGAGTAAAAGCGTGTTGACTATACTTGCGAGTAGTTTTGAGGGCTGCGTTGCTCGCAGTGTACAAAATGTATTTAAGGAATGGAAATGCGAAGGATTATGGCGGGGCTGTGCGAAATGCAGTGTCGGGTTTGTTCATTTAGAGGTAGATTTAAGCGGATTCAATAGATAGTGAACAGTTTTGGTAATTTTCGGAAAATTATTGAATTTGTATTCACGTAACAAAAAGCCAATGCTGGGTGAGTCTTTTTTTGAATATTTATTTTCTTTGTTTTCCTTTCGTTGAAAAGGCTCCGCGTAAATTGTACAGTGCTTATCTGATGCAACATTCTGCCTAGAGAAACCAAGGATATCTCCTAGGACTATTGTCGGTTAGCGTTTCGGTTCTGTAACGTTCATACGCCTCTGTTAAATGAGGTGTTTGTTGGTCGGACTACCATAATCTGCAAGACCGTGGTCAGGACTTTCTTCTTCCTCGTCGCAAGCTCGACAAATGTCACCCGTTCCGATTCCATGAAATTCGTTGGTTCGTTGAAACATGGTACAAAAGGATGCTGTTATAATTGCAACTGAAGTTTTTAAGCCATGTTTATTTCTACCTAGGATTCGTTTTGTTAGATATAAGTCTAGTTCTGTCTAGTTTCCTCTCAGACGAAAGTGAAGAGAAAATTTTGACTGAAGTGGTTGATGATCACTTTATTAAATAAGATCCAAATTGGTCTGACTGTTCAAAACAGTCAAAAATATAATCGCAAAATGTTTTAACGCACTGTAAGGTTTTTTTATTGAATATGTGTTAATATGTGATTGTTTAGCGTTAGGAAGTTGTCCGAAAACATTATATACTAATGAAACACAGTTTAACGATCTCCATAAAACATTTACCGAAGGTCTTGAAGTGCCAATTATGACATCATAAATTTAGGAGAAATATTTGTGGCTCCTTCAAAAAATTGTGCATCACCATAATAGAAAAACCAATGAAAACTATTTTTGAATAATTGTATTAAGATCCGCCATTTAGTGTGAAACTTTTTAAAACTTCATTGTGTGTAAAATCCAGAAATTCCTATGTTGCATCTCGCGTTGGATACCTAAAAATTTGAAAAAAAGCAAGAACTACAACTCAACAATCAATCAGTAATCACTGTGTTAGAACCATTTCATTTGCAGACCAAATTTAAGAAGAATGAGGATTTTGTCCGACTCACCTATTATCCTAAATATTTCCTTCTCTTCCTCGCGCTGAAAATATCTCATGTCTTGCGTGAATTAATCTGAATCTTCTATCTATAAAGATACCCAATAGCGAGTTGAATGGACGTTGAATTTTTAATGTACAGAATGCGTTTTGATCTGCAATAGACAGGTGTCATCGAAGTTTAAGGCCACTTTGTTTTGTGGGCGGTAAGTCAGCTAGCACGGCTCAATTTTCAAAGAGGAATTTCATCAACAATTCCATGTTGGTTAAAAATTGGCTGCCTTTTATTTCGGGGATCACTTCTTGCTTTACGTGGAAAAAACGTCGGTTAATGCAACGTCAAAACTAGCTGATCGGATACATTTGACAGCTGTCATATTTCGACAAGCTTTTTCAATCTTTATTGAGTTAAATTTTTTAAATGATGACAAAGTTTCAAATATTATAACTATTAATGTAATAATAATATTGTAGGTTATAAGTTAATTGTTGAGGTAAATCTTAACTATTCAAAAACTTTTAATATGCTTACTTACATCCTAATTGAACATATTGGCCGTGGTGATATTCCATGGTGCGAAAAAAATATATCGTTTCTTTGATATGTTGATATATCGTTTTTTTGAGTACTGAAATACTTTCGGTTGTTGTGAAATGAGTCTTTCTACACCGTTAAAGTATGATTGTTATCAAATTCAGAAGTTTTTCGTAAATTCTCAAAACGGGAAGCGGCAGGGACGCGTGTTCGAAACCAGCTTGAGCTCTTTCCACCTTTCTAAATATGATTGGTATGTTGCACTTCATGCCGGGTAGTATTTACTTATTTGATGTTCAGTACCATAGCGAAATCTGTTCTTAGAATTATTTATATGACTGCTACCTACTGCTTTATATGATCCTTACCTCATATGATGTCTTGTTTTGTTTTTTTACATCAAACCATTATGAACTGCATGGCAACCTCAAGTTGCCAAGAGGACCGGATAATATTGAAAAGTTTATAAAATTTATAATTTTTTTACCCGACGCAGGGTCACCAAATCTTTCCATCAGCTCGTCCACATGGGAAGCTGATATAGTTATTTTATTTTTTATGTTAGTGTTGGCAAGAGCGTTTCAAAAATGATGACAATCAGATGTTTGGAACAAATCTAGTAAAAAATAAATCAGCAAAAATAGAAGTTCAGCTTTATTTACACTCCAAATGCCTGATTGGAGTGGTTATGATGAAATTGATAAGGAAGAATTGTAATCTTGTATTTCAGATGAATAATCAAAACGTAAGTACTGGCTTTGGGAAAATTTTGGGCGACTCTCTTTCCTTCTTTTCAACAGTTGCACGCTGAGTGAATATGTTTTACTTTGCCGTATAATTCTCAGAAAATGAAAATCACGAAGCCCGTCTATCTATGCTTCTCACTGAAAAAAACGTTGAACAATAGCATTTAGTCGTCGTTTAATCCTAAAGTTCTCATACAGGAATATTCAAGTAGTCCTATGAATAAATGACGTATGAAAAAGTTTTCACTCGTTTACTACAAAATAGTTTAGATCGAAAAGTAAAAGGTGAGATGGGGTAACATTTCAGTGAATGTTTTTTGGTCCGATTTGTAGCTATATACAAAATACGGATCTATCATTTGATCCATACAACGCATCAGCATAAAAGTAAACTCGAAACTGAAAAAGTAAACTCCGAACCGCTCGAAACTCACCATATTAGATCCAGATGCATATCGAACATAGCGTATTGACAAACAGTCACAATAATCCCAACAAAGTTCTGATTTATTGCGAATCAACCAATATTGAAAGCATTTTATTTGGATTGGTAGATTTTATCTCACTCTGTTCTCATTATTTCGTTTAGCATGAATAGCGCCCTAAAATTGTTTGAGCAAAACCGCAATACAACTATAAATCTACTTTATCTTTCTCTATCTCGTTTTGCGCGAAGCGCGCTAGGAGTGTTCTTGCTGGCTTGTCATCATGTTATGGTGACGCTATAACGTACTACACAGTAGGGTAGGATCAATTGATCTGTTTGTTCTTTTGTCAAATGTCTTAGTTTTTTTTTGCTCGACTGAGAGATTACTCGTTAGTTGTGATTATCCAACTATCTCTGAGCTCTATCCAACTATCTCGCAAGCTAGCAAAGGACCTTCGTCTAAACTTTTGCCGAATTATTGTCTTGGGATGTCGTAAATACGCTACATCCTTTTGCCTCTGACAAATGATTACACTGCACAAAACGATTGCACAAAAGATCCAAGTTGATAAAAATTAGGCCAATTGAGAAGGCCGAGGTCGGTTTTCTTCTTGTTTTTGACGAAAAATTGTGAAATATCAATTTAACTATTTTCGCTACTAATTGCACTTGCTAAAGGGACCAAAATCGTATCCTTTCGGGTACCGTTCATACATCTAACTATAACCAAAATGGCAACTCGTGTACTATATATTTACCGGCTCCTATACAAGAGAATGCGTGGAGTGCACTCGAACCGTCCCCTTGCTCTACCCTAAACCACTATCCTTGTACGCATGCAATTCCTTTTTTTATGAACGTAACGAACGCCAGTTATTGAATGAATCTGGGCCAGTTTAAAATGTTCAGTGGTCGGATTTACCACCCATGGAAAGCTTTCACACGAACGGCGATTGGGGTGCATTTTGTGTGTGGTTGGTTAGTGCTTGCATACGACATGGAATTCAGGGTAGTCTGATCCTATGTTGTGCCTAAGTGGTGCCATATAAGCGCGCGAACTGTGGCTTCACTGGACATGTGTACACGCTTGCGATGGCTGTAGTGGCGGTGAACGAAAGCTGCAAAAAACGAACGTATCCGGTCCGGTCAACGGTCATTTGCCGTAAGGGAGGGTTGAATTGAATATGATAAGAAAGGAGGAAAGATAAGAAAAGGGGCGGTTTGGAAGGGAAAATGGGGAAGTGTGGAAGTGATGTATTTTAAATACTACGACCGGGGCTGGAATACTTAGAAATAAGTGGACACGGGCTGTTGTAGTGAAGGAAAATCCGCGCAACGCGCACCAGTCACCACCCTCACCCTCTGCGGGAGATGCTAGTGGTTGTACTTTCCCAAGAGGAACTTTTCCAACTTGCTTTTGGCCTGTAATCGATTGTTAACAACGCGACGACGATGTTGGAGCTTTTTTTAGAAAATAAAATTGTTGAGTATTTTCTTTGAGAAAAGTGATTTTCCTTTAAAGTTTAGTGTATCCGGATTTGCAGTTTCACAGTACGCCTGATGAAAACGTAACGCTGTAGCTGTTAGGCAGATATTCCGCAGTAAATGTGAGGGAAAAAGTCAATTGGGTTCATTGCGATGTAGAGGAATTTTCCTCGAAGAAAATCACAGTGGCACCGTGGCGAATGAGTGCAAATTGACATTTCGTGTTTGTCGGAGGAAAAGTGATCGGGAGAGATGCAGATGATCAAACTAAATAAGTGCTGAAATTTCGAATGTGCTTCAATGGACGTGACTTCCGGTTGAGTTCGGAAACTCTTTTGTATAAATCAGTGAGACAATGTTGTGTGTGAAAAACTTGCATTCCTTCACATTTAATTGAGTTCAACAACTCAAATTCAAATCATGAGGCACCCAACAGCATCAGCGGTTCAACAGCTCTGGTAATGTGTAAAAGTCGCGGCGGCATGGATGCAAATGGCGAAGGAAATTTAGAGTTTCAAAATCCGATTTTTCCTAGGCTTCGGTAATAAAGTAGCCAGGAGCAATTTTATCGATCGATAAAGAAAAATACGAATTGCTACGATGATAGTACACGTGTATTTGTACGATTGTGATGTCATAAATTTCACGCATGTGTATTGGCTGGGGAAGATTATCACCCTGGTAGCTCGTTCGCAAGGACTAGTTGGTTCTACTGATAGCAGTAGTAGCAGCACTAGCACCAGCAGCAAAGCTCACAAACTGGAGGATGACTGATAAGACTTCCACTGCGGCCGAAGAAAAGGGACGAGGGGGCACGTTATGTGTTTGGGCGAGGTGTGGATTGCGGCACGTGGGTGGTTTGAGTGGGGTGGGCATTTGTCGAGAGTTGTAGAGCCAAATGCCGTCTTGAATGCAATAAGATTTTTCGTAATAGTACTACTGTGTAAAATTTATTAAAACGTTGTGCGAAATTCTCAATGCAAAATGTTGTGATACTCACTCACTCACTGGTCGCTTCAGTTTCGTGCCGCTTCCCAAGAAATGCATGCCACAGGGTTGCAGTGGAACGGATGAAGGTGGAATTTGGATATGTTTGGAGCAAGCGATGAGGGGTAGAGTGCTGTCGAGCATATTAGCTAGGGTCAAAATTCTGGTTGCCGTGGGTCAGGATCTAGTCCTCGAAAATTAGTTTATGTGAGATAGGATTCAAGGGAATTATTTTTTTTTAAATTAAATCATTACCCATTGGGTGAATAAGTAGCGTTAAATCGTGTTCTGCTATTGCATGGGTATAGTTAATGTGAATTATTATTATGAGAAAAGAATGAAAGCTCGGCGAATGAAGTTGATGGAAGGATGTTTGTCATTCATTGAAGACTTGAACATATAAATTAATTTTTTTCGGCTGGGACACACACTGCCTTCATGTTCAGATTTGCTTTGTAATTGCATTTTTAATCGAAATTATGGTAGACTAAAATACTTACAAGACTGAAAACAAGTACAATTTGATAAAAAAATTTTGAATGAAAATGATATACTGCTTATCTTTGGAGCTTCATCCATAAAGATTATCTTCTTAACTTGCACAAAGTATTGGGTGTAATATTCCGAATTTTATATGATTGCTCTTTACGTAGCAACCGATAAATCTTCTTTGAGCGCTCTGTTCATTATTGGTTAGCTTATGTGCTTCATTAACGTTTTACAAGCTGCGAAAGTGAATATATAATGATACCTGCTTTCAGCCTAGAGCCACAAAGGGATCTAGACAATTTTTCAAATCAGTCTATTATCATTGAAACAATTCATCGCTGGGAGTGTCACTATTTAGAGGGGATTTTCATCTGTTTACTGTCTTTGTTTTGCTATCATTTTCTCTTTTATTTCATCCTTAGACCATAGTTCGATTACACAATTACACACTTGTATTTTTGCGGTGCTTAACGCATTATGGCTTCAGCTTATTTATTTTGCACTTAGCATAAAATAGATGTCAAAATATTTAGGCTCCATTTATTCCGAATCATACTTAATGGATTTACATTTCATTGACTTTATTAGTACAAACCATATTCCATGTGCTGAATTCACTTAAGTTTCTGAAACATGAGGTAATGCCACGTGCTAGGGATAATAGTTTATAAAAATAAGCCTAAGTTATAACGTTTGCATCGAATTCAGCGTTGTTGTTCTTGTTTATGATAGTATATCTAGTATAGATAGTATATGATAGTATATCTACTGACCAATTTTCGATGCATTAATATGATGACAATAAACATAAATGCATTATACATACTACTCATTTCAAACATTACAAATAATTTCAGGAAAGCTTCACGAAGCAGTAAAATCCTTGACACAAATGTCAAATCAAAAAGTAAAACGTTGATGTGGTTCCGCTCAGATTTATCTAGCAACTTTCACGACTTCATTTCTATTTAAGAGAATGTAGGTCATCGCCGAACCTTCATCTTCTTTACATTATCAGATGGTTTTTCGCTTGTCTTTTATACAAAAAAGAAAAACAATTTGTAGAGAATTTAAGCCTGCGCATCCTAGATATTATCCGTAGAATTTCAAGTATTTCAAAAATGCAATCATAATATTGAGTATAGTACAATTGAGTAATATGCTATGGATTCAGTACACATCTTACTTTGTTTTCTTATGTTATTTTGACGGTGAATAGAATAAATTCAGAAATAGTTAGTCCAACTCCTGTTACCCGGAATGAATATTTGATTGTGTCTGAATCAAATATCAACAGGAATAACTCAACTAACTTAAACAAATTACTGCAGAAGATATAATTGGGTTTATTTGTTGAAGCAAGCTAGTGGTTTTGACACTTTTACAACTTCTGCAGTAGTTACAAATGTGCTTCATTGCTGTAGATGCACTGTCGCTAAATTGCAGTTAATGCTGAAACTTATCCCAAAATCATCATTCCGAGCAGCATTCTGAACCAATAGACTGGGTAGGTCAGCATTTTTGTTTTCCAGCTTTGAAGCTTTGAATTTTTGTTAGGTTTTAGTCTGACAGGAGTGACTTTTATTCTTGAATATTTCAGTACCTAATAAGAGTATCTAGATTTGACGGATCATCAGGAAAATTTCAAATTTCCATGAATGTTTTTCTGATTTCAAGAGACCACTGAGCACAACTTTAATTTTAGACTGGCACATTGAAGTCTCATTAGACAACTTGCACATTTAAGTCTTATTAAAGTGTGCCAATGTGTGACTCCAGAACCTTACTTAAAAAATTTCCGCGGTTTTGGTGAGCTAACTGTCTTCTTCAGAAAATACCACAACTGTTTTCATCGCGGGACCTCTATTGTTGTGGTCTTATAAATATTTTTGGAGTTGGGTATATCAGTTGATGTATCCAAGCTTCCTCTAGCTTTCCTTAAAATTACGTTGTGGCAGATGATTAGCTGTCAGGAATAGAAGCGAGTTACCGAGATAAGAACATTCTTTATGATTATCTTTCCTATTCGAATTGTGGCCAACAGAAAGATTCTGCGGTTTCGGTTTCATCTTAATAGAGTCTTTGCCCCATTTTTCTAACCTTTATCTCGGACTTTTAGGTGCGCCATAAGCAGTTTTGCAGTAGTTATTGTAAACGTTATCGTGGTTTCTCAAATTCCATTTATTACTGTGGGCTATCATTAAGCCAGTCTATTGTTTTTCATATTTTTTGAAATGCAGATTGTCTTAAAACTGCAAATACTGCAGATTGTCTTAAAACTTTTCCTTAAATTAAAATTATCTCCACATAGAAATGAAACTTTTTAAATCAAGCAGCAAAATCACTTCCCAAACATGGTCCTTTATTTAATGCGTGTGATTTCGAAAGCTGGTTATTCATAAAGGGAAGCAAGCAAGGATACAAGTCGATAGTATAGTATAGCTTATGTCATATTATGGGTACATGAAATAGAGGCCAATGACCAATGTTTATGATACTGATAAAAGAATAATCGCATAAAGGAAACATTCGACGAGTCAGCAAAATAAATGAAACTAAAGGTAATGGGCGACTTGTGGAGCTTAGACAATTTTCGGATACTACAAAAGGCATTTGACTAGAAGAAGTTAGGAAAGAGGCTAGAAGGCAGACCTCGAAAGCGTTGGGAATATTCAATCGACAAGAATAATGCAAATAATTCGATTTGAAGAACGTGATCAAATGACTGAGAAACGAGAGATGATGTATATATATTGCAGGACCTCTAAGACGAGTCATACCAGCAGAAATGCAGTTTACATGGAGAAATTATTGGAGCCTGTACATTCATTCTTTTTTAAGAAAAAAATTCGGATCTGAAGAGTTTCTGCAGTTTAATTAACTATTGGGTAACGTGCTCCTGTGTCGCAGCTTCTGTTTGTCACAAATTTCGACACTGTCTTGTGTTATACTGTGGTGGAGTTCTATCTCTGTATAACTTGATAACATTTTCACAGACTCACAGAAAATTCAAGACCATCAGGTAATGTCCTCTATGTCGCAAAATTGCATTCAAAATCAACATTTTATTTCAATATTTAAAGGAGTATGTGTAAAAATTAGCAGATTCATAGTTTATATAATTCCAACTTCTTCGTGCATCCTTAACAAGAGGCTTCGAGTTCAAATTATTTGCACTGTAAAGTTGAAAAAATGTGATTTGGAAATAATTTGCGAACAAAGTTTGCTCATTTTCGATTCTGGTAATTATATTTTACACTTCCTCAAGTTGTGAGAGTCGAGGTTAAAGCACTTGCCAGATTTTAAGCACCAGTTCTAAGAATTAAGCACGATTGGTTGCGCTGATATTTGGGTTTGGAATTCGTTGACTGTACCCCTTAAACAAACCAAACTTTGGGAAATAATATATGTTAACTTTGATCACATCATTTTCACGATGAACATTGGTTTCGAAATAAGGTAGCCCTGTTGTTCGATTATTGCTAATTAAAAACATTGTTTTCTAAAGAAGCATAGACTTGGTATTTTAAATTCAATATTTAAACGTTGTGAGGATTGTGTTCAAATTTTATAACGAGTTGGTGAAGAAGTCAATTCATTGTTGGTTGAAGTTTTCGTAGAGTTTAATTTCTTGAAAATAGAGTTTGGTACTTATGTCATCTCGAAATGCGGTAGTTCCGAGGTTCTGAAAATTTTTCTATCGCGGCATCAATTAGTTTGGGTCAAAATGGTCAATCTTAGTGTCATCAGTATGATGAAATGTCAATTCTGTCGAAACTCAACATCCTATGCACTGTAAACTCTTCAGATAATGTTGAGTATTGGCAGTTATCAACCATAAAAATGGGATTTGTTGGTGAATAAATTTGATGACTCTAAACAAAGCTATGAATTTGGTTTTGAGTACAGTGGTTATGTAGTCCGACTCTAAATGATGTATACATCCTCAAGTTAGCTCAATTTTCTTCTGACGAGTAATCGCCAATTTCACAAGATCGTAATGACCTTTGCAGTCTCGATTAGCGACGCGCGTTCCTCAATATCAAAATCGGAGTATTGCTTCTCTCTTCTAAAACAGCGATAATTTATAGATTTGCTATCCTGAACTTCCATTATTACCGGTGACCTACAGTATCCAACACTTTGATCGGAGCTGCTCGGCTTCTCAGCTTAAAATAACTTATTTTAAATTTAGAATGTGGGGAATACCTCTCATTAATCCTAGTGTTAAGCAGTCAGAATAATCAGGAACATGTACTACTTTGAGTCGAGTGCTCTTGAAATTGTTATTCGGCTTGACTGCGTAGCGTTTTTGCCTCAATAGTTCTATTCTAAAATGACGTGGCCACTCGTCATTGAAATTGTCGAAATTGTTCGATTTTAATGAAATTCACAAATATTAATCGTCTTAGAGGAGCCAGTCGTTAGGTTGTTATTTCAAGAAGCTTTATAAAACTATTTTTGAGATACACTTAAAAAATACAAAACAGGATATCGATTCTAAATCTGTTAACAAATTTCAGCAAGCATTCCAAAAATAGAATAATATTTTTGGGTCTCTCTTATTGAAACTACTCTATAACTAGATATCGTTGACTGTAACATCTGAATGTCAGAATCTATTTATTGATTTGTTCAGCTTTAAATCGTATTCATGTCCTCTAATAAACATTCTTTCGTCCCAACATCTTTTGTCGAACGACGAAACAAACGTCGGCATTCCAATTCGACAATTACAGTGAGGTTTTTCGGGCTTAATATGTGGCAACTTCATGAAATTATTCAACAGTGTCCCAGACACCTTTCAAAAGGACAATTCAGAGCATGGTCGATTAGCATCCTCCCAAAATGACACACAACGAACGATTTTCACATTCGCACCGAATTCCCATCGGCTTTGAAGCGTGTGGAGGAGGCTTGAAAAGAAAATGATCTAAAAGAAAAGATGAAAATTGCTACCCGCCTACTGAAGAATCGAAGCATAGTAACCGACTTACAATTGAGATTGGAAAGTCAAAATCAGAACACTGCGTATTGTTGCACAATAATATTTTCGACAAAAATACAAAAACAGACCAATGACGGAGAGGAAAAATGGAGAAAGAAGAGAAGAAATGTCTCGGAAAGGAATTTGTATCCTGCTGTTGCCCCAATTAAAATGCATTTATGCCAAGCATAACAATTCCTCTATATACGAGTAGCGAATAATTTCTGCCCAAGGACTTGAGCAGGAATAAACGGCTTTAGATGAGGGGATTGGATGCAGAGGAGAGACCATGAGCTAGAGGATCAGAAGGGGGCGAAGAACGAGGCTGAATTCCCACGCCAGTTGCATATGTTTTAGGGATTCATCAGAGCATCTCATGATCGCATTGCTCCCGAAGGGATAGCTGAAAGCTTTCACATTTGTTTCTCCGACTGCGAGGTATATGGACCAATGAACTATGCCATCCGTGTGACGTCACAGCAGTGAATTTTCCATATCCTACTATCAGAGCGGGGAACGCTGATACAGTGCGATGGTGGTGTTAGTGTTGCCATAATCAAATGATTTGATTTGGGTTGTTGAATTTTAATAGTTCGGTCGGTCGCCGCAAGGAACAGAAAGACTTTTATGTATAAGTAGATAAATCCTGAATTGTGTCAGGCGTTCGATACTACTTTTACTATTTAAATGGATTTACACGGCGGTCTTTAAGCTCCTTTTCTCTTTCAGCAATAATATATATTTCGTTTGTTTAATTTTTAAACGGGTGTATAAATAAATGTGCTTGAATGTATCGTAAAATTGGTGAGAGGACTTGCACTAGGCAGGCCACAACGCGAAACTCGAAGCGTAGCGAACGGGCCAAGTCTAGAACGAATAAGATTGCATACTAATGCAGTGGAGGAAGTTTACGCGATTGAAAGCAGCTACTGGACATTCGCGTACGCGAAGAATGCTTTGTTGTGGACGAAGAAAGGTAAGAATGAATTATTCACTATATTTTCACCGAAATTTTTTTATTCTTGTATTCGATTTCGAAATGTGATTAGAATATTATAGTTGTGTAAAAATATATTGCAGTCCTCCATTGTCACCAAGTCCTTGCTAAGGATGTTGCCCTATTTTCTAGGGTTCATTCAATGTTAAAACAGGATGATGGACTTACGTTTATGGGGAAATGGTGCTTGTGTACACTTCTTTGTATCAGATAGCAAATGATTCAGGGTGTTTGATCCTATTGAGACTTTAGTCTATTGTTTCCTTGCTTGATAAGCGTAATTATTATGCATTATTTTGATTTAACTTGCGTGATCAGGATTGGAATGTTATGGCGAAAAGTTGTCTAGGAAGACTCGAAGCTAGTAACCAATTGCCAGTTGAATTGAGTAAATTCTTTAAGACTTTACTTTGTTTCAAGATTCCTCTACCATAGTATCTATTGAATTTAGTTAGAAACCCGAAAGTGTGTTTGTTTCCAATAGAAGGCCCTTCTGATCGTTCCGATTCCGCGATTTAGTTTTCCAGTATGGATCGACTTACAGAATTTCAGTCAACTTGCACTTACTGCGTCCTTCATTTTCTGCGTTCTTCATTTTGCTGCTTCACTATCGTTCTTAAGGGCCCACTGTCGGTTACAGTATATACCAGCATTGCTTCTTAGGTCCTCGCAATCGATTTGATTTTGCAGATGGCCTATCCGGTGTTCATACCTTTAATATGAAATAAATAATTTCATTCTTACAAGTGGCAATTTGATTGTGTCTATTCTAATTGCATTTTACGCGGGCTAATCCTCTCGCTAGCGGATCCGGTTTCTCATTTTGCTGTACACCTCAGTAGTGGTGATTCCTTTGTAAGTTTCTTTTCGATTAGCATTCAGATCATCGTTGAGCGGCTACAAAGCTATCTAAATTCCTGGAATCTGACTGCTTCGACCTGCGATTCCTGTTGAAATGTAGGCATGCACTGTGGCCTGCTCTCCTCTGTTCGGTAGGTCGACGCCATAGAGCATACGAATAACCCAGCTATTTAGGGTATTTCTAGTTTTAGTTCTAATCTGGTTTTCTAGATTTCTGTTATACGGGACAATTGGTTCCAGGAATATGAGAGCTTGTTCGTGGTGTATTCAAGGATAGTTGCTTCCTAATATCTGTTCTAATTCAACGTTGGAAAGTGATTCGGATTTAGGATAAAACTAACGAGGAGCATCAGGTTGAGTATTACCTGAATCGGGGCTGTTACAACTTTTCGTGTTTTTTGTTTTGATTATTTTAGAGAATTATTTTTCTGTCATTCTGCGACGGCTACAATTCATACCCGTGGGTAGTTTTTGGCTTGACTACTATAATGGTCAAGGGGTTATAAGTTCGGATATTCTAACCAGCTTTCCTATTGAAGAGTCCTCGTTGATTTGCTACCCAGGATTGCTCCTAAGTATTTCATCTTTTCTTCAAATTTATTTCTTTAATATTTCAATGTTTCACTTAATTATGTTAAATATTAAACTGAACATTTAAATTCCATCACAAACTAGTCAGACTCATAAACAAAAAAAAAAACATTTGTGGGTCGAGTTTAATTATGTGTTAAAATGTTGCAGCAGAAATTTTAATAATTTTTCTCATATTACATTTAAATGCAATGGAGAAAATAATGTCATTCAACTTATCATTCGCCTAATGTTTTTCTTAAAATTCAAAGAGCATTTCAGTGTATTTCTCTATTGTTACTGACTGTAGTTTGCCAAATAACAATGTATCATATCTGTTCATTGCTAATTATTATAACAATAAGATTTCCATAAAATTCATAAGCTCTTAATTCAAAAGAAGGCAATTGGCTGGAAATAATTGTTCATTTTTGTAAATTAATTTGAAAAATATTTAACGGACGAAATTCATTTGATATTGAGATACGTTAGCGTTGTAGCGGAGAGAGGAATTCTTGGAGTGCATTGAAATTGAAATTTCAATCGTTCGTATACACGCATCTGAATCTGTTGGATATTCATCTGTTTAGCAAAAATTTGGTCTCTGCATTCGAGGCAACAATATGAAAAATCTCATTGAAATTTTCATCATTTTCTGTATCCCAGATCCACACTTTTTTCAACGTTATGAAACTTGAGCCTCATAATTGCATTTTGCCAGCATATTTCACCACTAACTCGCTAGACTATCTTCCCAACTATTTATCCAACAGTTTGCTAGGCCACTATCTTGCATCCACTAATCCCTTGCCTCGTGCCACCTCTTCGTGTCCACCAACAACGTTTTAAGTTTATTTGCACTTTTAATTGAGAACATTTATTATACTCCGTGGAGTGATTAATTCAAGAGTTTTGCATTTTTATCGCGATAGAGAAGAGGAACTTAAAGATTCCTTCTTCTATCATTCGTCCGTAATTGAGTAGCACGAGTTGCCTGTGATCTGATGAAAGAATTTACTGTGAACCGATGCAGCTGCAAAGGATTTGCAATTTGTCATTGAAGAAAAAGCGGAAAAGTAGCAGAAAGGAAGGATGGTGTTTGAAAAAAGGGATGAAAAGGTTCAAAGTGTCGTTGCTTTACTTTTTTTTGAGAAGAATCAGAAATGGCTTAAAAGCTTTAATTTACCTTGTTATTATTGTCTTGAGGGATAAATTAGGTAGGGGTTTTATTTACAAATATATAACTTTGAAGATGAATTTAATAAAACATTGGCTATTGATAAGGCCCAAGCTTGATCTTGCTTTGGTGACTCTCAAACAATTCTGGAACTTTTTTGTATAAGCTGGTTGCTTCAATGTTTCACCATTTACGTTATTTTAACCAGACTATTCTTTTAAAAGACTGCGCACTTCTACTAAAGCCAGCGATACGTGAAAAGGAGTTGCGCTGGTCCTAACTTCTACCGCCATGCGAATTTCTATGATTTAAATGGATAAATCGGTTGAATGGTGAGTACTTTATAATCTAGGAAGTCAAAAATCACATAAGGTTTTAAATTTTTCCCACCGAGGATTTGGTGCTCAATAAAACAAATTTTTTGCGACTTGAAATGCACCTAGCATTCAAATCTCATTGAAAGACGAGTTCGTTTATGTTTGATTGGTTTTTCTCAGACCAGACATAATTTTTTTATCATACCGCTGTAGCGAACCCCATACATTACAACAGCTTTTCAGTTATAATTTCAGAAAAAACCGCCTTCATCCGCCTTTGTCCTACCCCAACATTAAATCTCTCACGCTAGTATAATGGTATTTTTTAGATTTTTGACGGATTTTGGAGTGCTCAAATATGATCATTCCCGCCATAGCTGTCAGAATGAAAAGAGAAAGAGATTAAAGATTAACTCTTTTGTTAAAGAAGGTAATTTCTTGGCAAATATTCTGCGCGAGGTAGTCATCTAATTGCAGCTCTTGAGTCAATTGAATATTGCATGCATTCTAGGGATCTGAATGGTTTGGATGTAAAAAGTCGTAACATCTTGCAATGAGCAAGTGCTTAACTTTTTTTAAGGAATACATTAAGCTGCATGCCTCAGAATGACAACGATGAAAATTTCGAAGAATTTTATAAGTGTGCATAGTAATTTGACACTAAATTCAAATGCAACCTTTCGTAATAAACTTCTATCGACCTTATTCTTTATTTCAAATATAATTATTCAAATACTTTTATCCTTTCCTTAGATATGACATACGAAATAACCTGAGAGCTGCCAACGGATCAGATATCAAATAATATGCCTTTGTATCCTTGCACCTTTGGTTAGAATACCCTGATTTGAGGATTAATAATAGTTAACTGAATGACGGCTTATCCTTATTCTCCTAGAATGTTATTTTGTGTCTTATCTGTACATAGTTAAATAGAATGCCAAAATATGGTGATATATGAATGAAAATGTGCAAGATGAATGAGGAAGTCCTTTGCGGAGTCGTCTACTTGTATGAAATAGTTTAAAATCGATGAAGGTTTAAGGGAAGGAGAGATAAAATTTTGCTTTAGACATGCATACGTGCAACATATAAACTTAGGTTTAAGAGTGTTTCCTACGACATCACAAAGAACGATTTACCACTTTCACCACTTATCGATTACATTTGCATTAAATGTTATTACCATAGTCAAAACCCATAGCCTTTAATAGGAAGAATGGAACAACAATATTTTATAAATAAAACCAGCGCAGTGATAGCAACCAATTTTCGAAACCTATCCGCTGTATTCATTGATTATGAAATCTTGCGAAAAGCTTGAGTTAGGTCACGTGCCAAGGGGTCATGGATGCAATCGATTCATATTTATTACAATTAGATAGAAAATGATTTTGAGTTGCAGGAAGGGACTTGAATTTTTCGTAACATATATACTGTGGTTGGGCCTGGAGGTTGGAAGTAAATATTAAAAATTTGTGGTACGCAAAACGCAAATGTGGTTTTTGATTTAATTTAGGGTCTGCCAATCAAACATCTTATGAAAGGAAGGAGCAACTTTATTATATTGCGTATTTAAGTACTTCTAGTCCTTGGCTATGCTTTCAGTGAAAATACCCTTTTGATTAATGAAAACGCAACACGACCAACCAACTTCTTTGAAGAACGTAAGCAAGTATTTGTAATATTTTAGGAACATACCTTAAAACATTGAAAAAAATTACATCATTTAAAATTAAAAAAAAATTCTAAGAGAAGAAGAAGATTCTAAGAGATTACCACAAAATCTCCGCATAATCGGGGCACAATTTATTAATGCACGTGTAGCTTCCATGATGTTTTTTGAAAGATATTGTACATGAGATAACTTTCTATTGACTTTTGGTAGACAAAATGCACATAATATTTTTGCTTTTCCTTCGATAGCTTGATCTTCAATTGGATCTTGTATTACGGAAGCGAGAATGCTGATCACTACCATGCGTAACTCAAGAAGCACCCGCAAGTTGAAAGACCGTTTTTTACATAAGAGCTAGCTATCTTATCATTACACAACGAATTAGTTTTATTTCTCAATGCAGACAGGCCAAGCATGTCCAATAATGAAACTTGTAATAAAATGTCCTTTACAGAATTACCCAAATTATGCCACAAATTTACGGCTACGTGTGTGCATTTCAATTTTATTTGTGCTGCCCTTGCTAAAATCGTAGAATTTTACAATTTTTGGTTTGCCTTATTCGATATCATTTCTTCAATATCACTACTTTCTTTCTTGCTTTACCATTTAGAGAACCCGCAGAACTTTAAACTTTTCCATCTTACTTTATGCGGTCGTCCTGTTGTTCTACGCATATTGCTTTGTTCAGTTTCAAAGTTTTGATCGTTTCAACTGAGGTAGACCGCTTCAACTAACTTTCATGCTATATTGCGTTGCATGGCATTCGTTAAGTTTTCACCATTTTCATTAAAGTTAGAGGACTCAACTTGTAGAGGTAAAAAGTATTTGTATTATGATTGATGATTTCTAACACAAAAACTTCCTTGGCATCATTCTTCCCAGATCCATAAGTCTTCTTACACAAGCACAGTCTAAATAATAGACTAGTGGTTAGGATTCGAAACACCTATAGGTATCTGAGCTCGGTTTAATTGATAGATCATGTTAAAAACAACAAAAAGCACGTAGGACGTCGGTCACCAGCAGTCATCCAAGTGGAAAACTAAACTATTCTATGCTATACATTATTTCACTATTCTATATTCTACGATTTGCTCAGTTTCCTCCCTGAACAGTAGGCTCAGAGTTAAACATGCCCGAAACTGTGTGGGCTAAATTAACAACCTTATTTTACGCCAAAAATGGCAGCTTGTAACAGTGGATAAGCATGGACGCAAAACGATCAGAATCGCATCATAGATTCGAATACTTCTTCGCCAACAAGCATGTGCAAAGTGCTGGAATAACCAAAAGTATTGAGGCCTAACCCCGCATTCCTACCCGAAATAATCCTGCTGGACATTGTGGGCGTTCTGTAGTTGTGTCAGGTTGACATCTTCTATTTCGGGCTTTCTGTTTTAATTTTTCATGTTCGCAATATACTTTATAGTCTCGCGTCTTTTGAAGTAGACAAAAAAATCATGTGAGGTGTGAAAATCAAAATCAAGGTGAGTTGTTAAGTATGTAAAAAAGTGGTGCGGAACCTGAAATGTTACTTATTTTTCAAAAAATCTAAGTCTTGTAGAAATCAGTGTGGGTTTTCGAAATTTAGTTTGTCTAACTAAAGATCTCTTATGTTGGCTTTGATTGATCATTAGTCCAGTCGTGGTCTTTTACACTTAAGGTGCCTTGCAAATTACATAATATTATACACTTGAAAATATTTCATAGGCATTCACAAGAACGAAATCCGAGCGTTTGAATGATTTTAGATAAATACAATTTCAAATAAATTAAAAACATCGCAACATCATCATCTACTGTTCCCTTAAATGTGAATGCATCTGTATATCGAATATCGAATGATGTATCTTATATGATAGAAGCTACTCCCTTGAAACTTACAGTTCCCTTCCGAAAGTCATACCATAAACCATCATCTCCGACATTAAATATGCTCCTCACCATAAATTTCAACCTCCAATGATGCACATATCGTGAATTCCTCATACCTTGTTAATAATCATGACTTTGTGAGCTCCAATATTCCCAACTAAGAGCCTTAATATTCTCGAACACTGATTTCATATCCTGACGAAATTATTGATATCATAGAAAACCGCGAGGATTTCAACTGAAGCGCTGAGCAATCCGCTGTTCAACTTTCGCTCAAAAACTATTTATTGCAAGTACGCCAAGTACACTCAGAACAACAAACACATAAACTCATCGTTTCGTTCAGCAACTTTGCTTATTGCCATAGAGGGTCGTTTTGCTTGGGTCGGTGCAATCCTGTCGACTCTGTCTCAATGCCTTATGCAATCTTCATGTTGCTGCCTGACTGACTCTTGACGTTATATTGTTGCTCCTATTTGCCCCAAACCCAAACACATACTGGCAGCGCTCTCTCATATAGTAAACGTGCGTACTAGAGCACTACTATATGAAATACACTTGGCTCAGGATGAATGAGCAATTGCCGGGTGGTCGATTGAACTCGACAGACGAGCAAACTGGACATTCATAGCTGACCTCGATTCCTTACGTGTCCCACATTTCCATGGACAAATAGTTTAATTAAATGAGCGCTTGATTCCGAGAACGGTGATTGCTTGCTATCGTCATGCACCGAGGACAAGAGTGAAACGCATATTGCCCACTTGATAGGGTCAGGTCATTGTTAGTATGCGCCAGGATCAAAGTGGCCTTCAATCGGCTTCATTAAAGATTCATTGTAGAACTTGAGAGTTGATAGTGTAGGTATGGTTTGCGGAAAGAGAAGCCAGAACGCTTCTAATCATCAAGTATTTTTCCGCAACCAATTTCCTTAGAATCGATCCTAGAAAGGCGTCTGTTTATCTATTCATAGAAATTGCGAATTAATTTTCTCATTCCGAATTAGATAATTTGCTAAAATTAGCGCCGTGGTAGTTAAAACGAACCGAAATTAACTTGTATGGCAAACGAACTAAATTCGCTCAACTTCAACATGTAAAATTCCCAGCAGCGCCATCTTGAACTTCACATTCAAGTCAACAAAACCCACATCAATTATCCTGTTAATTTAAATTAATATTGACACGTTTCATCTCTTTTTACAGCTCGTATGTGGACTTACTTAATTCAATTCTGTGTATCACATCAGCTCACTCAATAGAAGGCAAATGCTTTCTGTCTCTTCAATTTTCAATAATTTCTTCCACGTTGTAGGCTGATACCTTTAAATTCATGATCCTTCGTCTTCACTTCACATACGTAAATTTGTAATCGTTTTAAGTATGGCGGCAGTATTTTAAACATGATGCATTATAAGACATTTCGAAAATTCAAATAAACAGCGTAGGATGTCCGTGAGAATATTACAAAGGTTACATGCGAAAACAAAATGATTCTTTTGAACATCAAGCGTGGGTATTTCGCTCGCCATTTTAAAAATTTTTTCCGCGAATTTTGAAGGTTTCTTCCCACGTAGAAAGTACAATAGCTGAAAGACGGTTTATTTCCTGGAAAAAAAAAACAATTACAAATACAAAAGTATTTTGCGTGTAGTCTTACATATCCGGAGTTCATTCTTGAATTGAACCCGACGAGGAATAATGCTTGGGGCTGAGTGAGGTATCTCTGAGCTCCACTGAAGGGAGTCAACAGAAGGAACTGCACGGATGGGGGCAATAAATTCAAAGAAGGTCTATAAAATTTTCTAAATAAAATGTTTCCAGTTTTGCTGGCGGAATTGAAGTGTTCAACTTTATAGATTTGTAGTTCGTTTAAACGTAGAGAACTGTTTACACAAGTTACTTCAAAATGCAGATTTATTCGGCAGAAATGAACAAGTAGTATTTAAAAAATCCTATCGACCGTGTATCTACTCGCAAGAAAACCTGGAAAAAACTTTCAAATAGTATACAAATATTCCTTTTCAAATCTTATGGGATCTGCTCTTAACACTTATAAATATTAAGATGAATACCCTCAAGGCCGTAAGAGAAAATTTTGATTTAAACAAAAAGTGGTTGGTAGTCTTTGCAGTGTTCAAAGATGCGCGCAGGATCAATGGAAAAAACCACATTCTTCAATTTAAGTCATCTATCAACGAGACGTGAATCAAGTTACAGAGCTAAAGTCTGAACTTGAATAAGTAGGAAAGTGATCCAATGTTTTTTTTTAAATTGTTTTCGGTGGTTTGCGTTGTATTTAACATATGCACAAACTGTTAAATTCTAAGAATGTGCCCGAAGACAGGTGAAGTAATAAATTAGTTATATCACGTTCTCTATGGATGTTGAGAGTGTTAGAATTTGGAAGAGAAGAAATAAGTTTCGCAAGTCATTGAATGATTATAATCGAATTGGATCCAAATTTGAGGGATGTTTTGAAACTGAAGCTCTCTTATTCGTTGCGAAAAGATTCTTACCTAACGCAACGCTGGATAGGCGAATCTGCTTATCGAGCGTATATAAATGTAGCCTACCACAAACATATTCCATGATTGACGATAACTCAAAATGCAGTCTGAACCCTAAACAATTTCCGAAATCAATCTTTGGCTCAAATTTAGGGAATTCTTTTTGTTAACATGTCAATTTCGTCAGATGTCACAATATCCAAAGAGAGGGGTTAGTTCAAGCTATGTATGAATGAAGCTTAAAGCGTGAATCGGTTTACTGTGCGTTTTACATATACCACGGATTTTTGTATCCCTGACAAGGAATGTTGTGGCGAGACTCTAAAGTTTCAAGGAGGTCTTTGCAGCGATATATTCAATCAATCAACAAAAGCTAGAGGGCATATCTAGATCAATAAAAACCATCATCGACATTAAAGAACATCCAGAATTAGTTAAGATTTTGTCCATGGCGTAATCAGTGATGAGTGCTAACACTCTCGTCGGTGTCACCAAGAAAGAGATATGAATACGCTATGTAGCAAATCAAGTGAACTCATGCACAGCAGATAGGATAAAAATCAACAAATGTAGGTTAAAGGAGACAACGCGATAGCTTAATTATGGATTTGTTGCATGTATTGCAATCGATAGGTTGTATGAGTTGCTCATTGTGTTTTACTTAAGCGTTTCGAGGGTGTATTATTTTTGATGAAATAAAATAATGAGAATTAAGTGAACAAATATTTATTGATAAAAAAAATTGAGTGTTCTCGACTGCGTACCGTCCGATTAGGAGTCTGCTTGGAGTGTTATCGGTGTAATGTTAATACGATATATTTTGTCAACGACTCAAAAACGAAAAATTCACGGATGAAAACATTTCATGAAATGTTTGAAATGAAACAATGAAACAACAATGAAAATTGGTTGAATCTATCGATCGTTGTCTTTTGGAAAGGAATCTAAGTAGGAATTCATTAAATACTGTATCTATGAAATGTAATAATGTATTTAGAATAATATTAATGTATCCATTACAATCTATCAGAACGCGGAATTCAATGGTTTGTTTGTTTCGCTTCTTTTATTGGAATATTGGTTCCAAAAAATTGATATGATGTATCTCGTTAACTCAAATACTATTTGTCAGCACTGAATGTTCAGAATGTCTCAACTATGCCGCGGTGGCTTGGATTTGTTTTTACAACTTAATTCATCCCATTCTCGTTACTACTTTTGGTGATTCCTCGAAGTGGAAAGTGCGAAGGCTGATGACATTTAATTTGACAGTATTTTCAGTTGTGTCAGTATTTTCAGTATTTGACAGTTGTTTCAGTTCACCAGTTGAATTTTAACAGAGCATTCGATTTCTGAATACAAAATCTAGCCGTAACGAAGACGCATCCTGACAAAACCTGCGTTAAGATCATCCATCATGTTAAGATAGAATGTAAAATTCTCCTGGAGTAATGATTGTTATGCATTACTTTAAGATTACATTGCTAAGGTACACTGCTCCAAATTTTTAGGGACGCTCCCTTCGCTGAATGAAGTTATAATAATAATAGAGTAATAGATGTAGATCATCTCCTCAGCTGTCTTGAAAATGCTTAAACGTATTAAAAACACGTACAAGCAATTAAAATTCGTTGTTATATAATTTTTCCCAACAAATAGTAAGTGGAATAGTGGGATTTTCAAGTTGAATGTGCAATTTGATGACAATTTCTGAACTATTATTATTGTATTATTGCACTTCCGTTTTCCCATGCAAAGCAAAAATAAACTAATGTTTTTAATGAGTTTCAAATAGTTAGTATTTAATAACCAAAAATCGTAAAGCTGTTCTTGATTATTCTGGTAACCAACGATAAATCTTATCACTTCAATTAAATGGTGAGAAAAATACTGAAATTCAGTAAATTTTTAGAATAGCTGTGTGATTTTTCAGAATTTTTTTTTCATCATCGAAATGTGATGGCATTCATAATAACGTCATGAATTGTCAGGATGTCATTCGAATTGCAAAATGGAATTTCGCAAACTTCGAAAATGTTTGGAACTTATGATTGTTTAGTGGAAGTTTCAAGTTTAAATGAAAGTTGGTTGACCTCTCATTGTAATCTAAGTTTCTTGGTATTTTGAGTTACTTGGTTCTCATATTGTTTTACACGAATTACTCAAATCTGACTTCTGGTTTTACTTATTTTATTTGGCATTCTTTAATATAATCGTAATTCAAAACTTGTCGTCCTTTTTTATTGCTAGACAATGGAGACTTTTGATATTAAACGCTTCAATATCAAATTTTTGAGTTTATGACTCTGATTAGAAATTAAATTGAAGTGATACCCCTTACTTGCGTAGGAGCATTGACCAAACTCCGCAAAGTCGTATGATCCCTTTTTCTTATTGATGATTAGTACATAAAGTCTCTTTCTAATCGATGTTGAAACCTGGATTTATTGAAAGAAATTAACAAGATCCTAGGACTTTGTTCACAAGTTTATGATGCTTGAATCCTACAAGAGATCTGCTGAAAGCTTCCACCCAGTCTCCTTCTGTGAACGCTACACTTATGTTTCATCCTTCAACGAGACGATCGGTTATTCGCTGTCTTTTCAGCACAGCAAGTCCATTTAAATTTTCATAAGCTTCTTCACGCAAACACAGGAGGATAATCATAAATATTTAGTCTATTCCTGTAAGCATATCTTGACTTTATTCTTTGTATCTCAGGGCCACTGATTGCACGGCGGATCGGAAATGGTGGACAGCGTTTCCATTGGTTAAGGTATAGCTTGTGTACATTGGAACAGACTTGACGGTTGTTTGGTATATATAAATCTGTTATCCTCGGCATCTCGTCTAATATCCTGGCATCACTTGGTTTTTAATTCAAAATACTTTCATTGACATACATGAACCAGGTAACTTATCATGTTGTCAGACGCAGCACGTTGCAAAGATTTAGAGTTTCATGTCCGAGTTTTTAAGAGAGACGCTTTTTTGGAATGTCTTCAGGAGTATGTATTGCCGCTCATTTTTGGAATCATACTACACGGTTTTCAAGAGTTAGAGATGTCTTATTAAATTTGCTTGTGTGGTGGTCTTTTTTCAAAAATTATCATTACTCGTTACGTTTGTTGAAAATACGAACAGTACTAGCATGCTTTGAATACAGTAAAATATTTTATCATATGTATATATGTCTGGATACGTTTTTGTAGCAAATTTGAGTTATTCATTCTGATCAGGTTTTGATCTCCTCCTTAAGAATTTGTTAGAATTCATTGATTTGGCGACGTTTCTTCGATAAGAATCACTTTTATAGTTATTTGTTTGTTCATTCAAGCCGAATTATCGTCGCACATCCTTTTCAGATGGTCCAATATCTTGTACCCAATATCTTAATGAAGTTTCCACAAAAATCATTGTTGCATTGTTCAGTCTTTTATCAGTGTAAATACCAAAAAAAAAAATATTTTCATCAAAATATTTATTATCAAAAATTTATAAAACTTTTAATACTTTATTTTACACATGTCTTGTTTGTGTATGAAGATTGTAAGGATCGTATCGTTGAGGTATGTTCCACGTAAAACATGAAACATACAATAAGATTTATAGTAATTTACCATTAGTACGATTTAATAAATTTCGAAGCAGATAATATTTTTAAGCCTTATTTATTTGTATTTATTGGTATTAAAATCAGTGCTAGCTGCTACTATCGTCAGATGCATAATGCACTTCGTCACTTTGCCATATCCTGTTTGGCAGTAGATTTCAAAGCTAGTAAAGCCCGAAAATGGAACACAATAAAAGGATCTAATGCGATCACCCCATATTATTTTGCAAACCATTCACCAACGTTTGCAAATCACATGAAAACACTTGTGGCAAATTCAATATTCCCTAAATATGAACCCATCTACCCCAATGTAAACATGTTGAGCCCATTATTTGTAATTGCAACGTTGCATTTTTCTATTCTATTTGTTACAAAACATTCGCGACAGGATACTCCATCGTTTGCATGGGCGGGTTGGGGTCGTACAACTTGGAATTTCGTGGAAATGTCCACATGTGTGCACAGATTACGGAGTATTGTTTGTCGGCAAATGATGGTTACGATAATGATGACGATAGGTGGAAGTTCAAGGAGAAATAAGGACGAAAATTGTCGAGCAACAATCAGGAATTGTGTGACATGCGCTGTACGTGTACGGGCGAGTTTTTTTTTTGCAAGCGTACTGCTTTTTCTCATGAAGTATGTTCGTGTATGTTGTTCGCCCCATCTAGTTAAGTGGCTGTTGGTATTGTTTTTCCAGTTTTCCATGGCGTTTTCTTGAATTAAAATCTTGGAGTTGATGTTGTCGTTTGTTGAAACAGTTGCGTATGTTGCATGTGTGCGTTTGTCGAGGGGAGTTCCGACTGTGGGTGACAGAAGGCTTTGAACGTGTATCAAAGTGACGACAGGCGCCATATTTGCGTTCCACACACATCGCACGAATCGAGTTTGCTAACGGCCAGGACAACGAAGAGGACAAGTAAGACGACGGCAACGACGACTGCGGTGAATCCTTGGCAAAAGTCGAAAGAAGTTTTCTGTAGACTGCTTGATTAGCTCTTTGAGTGATTCTCCTTTCAGCTTTTATCATTTTCCGACTGAATGAAAGTCCTGTTTTGTGGTCCTGTGAAGTTCATTGGTATTTTCCGTTCGAAGAATCATTTAAAAGCGAGTGTGCCGAGTGAAGTGTGATAGTGAAATACTTGATGGGATTAGTTGCCGTTTTAACAAGTTTCCGGAAAGGAAAGAATGAACTTGAAAAAATCAAATCCTTATCATACGAAGTAAGCTTGCAATGGTGCCTGTGATACAATGATTTTTCACTTCTCATAAAATCTTATAAATAGTTCTTAATAAGCGTAACGTAAAGCTATCAGTGTATAACACCCAAAAATATCCTAACGTGAAATCAAAATTTCAAACATTCTTGGCAAACGGCTCGGAACCAACTTTAAGATAGTTCGAGGACCATTTTCCAGTTTATTGTTCAATTAATGTGTGATAGTACGTCTACAGGGTGCTTTTTTATCAGCGGCCATATTAAAAAGGTAGGGTGGCTCGATTTAAGAACTTAATGTTATGTAGGTGTCTAAGGTTGTCCTTGTCAATAAAAGAAATTATACCTTATCAGTGCCAGACATATGAGGTACGTCATATTTGTATGAAAACCCTACCGACACACATTGACACAATGGAACTGAGTATCAGTTTGCGCCACCCATCCATCAATCTAATTCTCTGTACCAAAAGTCTTGAACGAGAAAAAAAGAGAACAGTTTTATCTTTCTGTCCGCACTCTTGCTCTAGTGTGGCAAAGTGGAGCTCGCAAGAAAGCGAATGAAGGTAAGCTCCTTTTTTCTACGAGATCCAAGTATTCTTAGAACATTGGAGGGATTAGTCATTAAATGAATGAGCCATGCATGGTTCGATGCGTTTGGAATGGGAACGGTGACGTATATTTCAGCTTTAGGAAAAAGACTTGGTCTTGGTCTTAGTTGGAAGATTTTCTAGTCTGAGCTATGCAATACAAAACGTAGCCGAAGACATACAGAACGTATAGTATGTGTTTCGCCACGAATGCAATAGTACTTTCGTTTACTGCTTAACCAAATAAAGAGTTCTTCGTAATCCAAGTAAAGCCCTTGGGAACAGAAGGAATTAATCCAGTTTTGGGTGTCGAATTGGAGGTAGTATATTTTGTGGGTGGTTCTGTTCTTAGTGTGGTTTGATGGGGATCAAACGTTTCAAAATTCATAAAATATTTGCCTAAAAATAACGTTTTTATGAAATGATAATCATCGTTGAATTATTAATATTCTCGTGTCCTAATTTGATGTGGATGTAGCTTCATAGCTTGAAAACTTTCGAGGTGGTAATGATGCAATCTTCATTGGTCTTTTCTACAAAACACAGTATCACCATGCCAGCAGACTAAGTTTATACAAATAAAATGTTTTTACCCTTATTTTTAACATGTTCTTCTTATGAGGAGATTCGTTCCCTTTTTAATTAAGCATGCACACTTTTGCGGTTTGTATTTAGTGGTGAAAAGCTTTTCGTTTAAGGTAAACGCGAGTACTTTTTGCTCATTACGTGGCCGAAGTAAGGTCAACAAGGGTACAGCGTGCGAAGTCGTTGTTCCAATTTTAAATTTTAGTTTTTTCCTGGAAGGATGTTTAATATTTGAGTATAATTGCTTTTAACTTCTCGTGCATTTACTTAGTGAGTTGCTCCTCATTCAAAAAATCATCTTAATATGATTGAAATTAAAAATTTTGAAACATTCTTTCCATATTTAGAGGTCCAATCATCTCTTTGAACTATACACAGTGCTATACACATGCTGAACTATATACAGTGAATGTTCTTTCTTTACATTGATACTCACGTGCGAAAAAATCAAAAAAAAAAAAAGAAAATATTGAACATCGTTGTTAAACTTGAACTCCGTGTTTCAGAAGGATTCTCAGAATGAAATATTGCATGTATGAAGAAATTCTGAAGCAATATTTCATATTCTGAGATATAATGAAAGTATGTTCGAAGTTACCAGAATAAACTTCAACAAATCGTCAGGTTCGAACACAACTTATGATAGTATCATCCAAATACATGAATCTGTTATCATACTATAAGCTCATCAAGTTCTGATGGGTATCGGAATAAAATTGACTATGATGATGACCATATCATCTTTACTTAGTAATGAGGTGCTCCTAACAATTGCAGACTTTGTCGAGCAAAGCCTGACGGTTCCGAACGACATATCAAATAAACGTACGTATCGGAAAACACTAAACTCTCTAATGATGGACCCATTACGATTAAATTAATGTGTTCAAATTTAGACTGATGATAGACGTCATCCTAGTTTGTATCCTAGAGTATTCTTCACAGATTCGGTACAGTCGGCAACTATTTGAATGGCAGGATCGTTATTATTTAAAGTGGGATTTGTTCTTTAAATTCATGGCAGTTGAATTTTCTGCTGGACGGAATTTAATGGAGTCAATTTTTGAATAAAGAATCTTGAATGTTGAAAATGAGTGAATTGAATGAAAAATATTGCTTATTAGTTATTGATCTCGTTTTAGTATGAACAAACATAAAAACTGGATTGTATTGCTAAAAACTCTGTATTATGAATATCATCATCAAATATCTTAGTCGCCCTAGATTTTCCCCTCTTGAATGCGACATTCTAACAATATCAAAGCAACTTTTTACAGGATGCTGTGACTATAAATATGATGATTAGAAATATAAAAATACTCAATACCTTCGACTTTTGAAAATACAAAATAAATTTTTCTAATGGGCTCCTTAGTTACTCAATCGAACCAAATCAAGTTTTATACAAATTTTATACAAAATTGGATTATTTATAATCCAATACATAACTAATATATTGGATTGGATTTTATTGGAAATTCAACCGAGTTCTATTTCTACTCGAACAAACGTCAACAATTATAAGAGCGTCCTATCTGTCCTGATATCGAATTTTAATCGAAATAAGTAGTTGAAAATACATCGGTAAAAAGTTCAAAATACAAGATGCCAGAATAAAAGTTCACAATTGAGGTTCCGTCGTGGTTTCCGCGTAATGGAAGCACTAAAATTCAACAATATGACATCTGCGCTTCCTGCGGTTACTAAAAATGAATCGCTACACATAGGTAAACCGCAATTCCATAGTAAAGTCAAAAATATGGGAAAAATTCCGCATAGACGATCTGCGAACTTAACACAAAATTTTCTCTTGGAATCGCATCTAATATGTCGATAAACTGCATGGATTTTTTCTGTGGAAGGAATGTCTCCTGCTTTCGAATGAATCGACAAACTTGAGAACCAAACTCTGTATCGTTCACAACAACTTCCTATGCCGGGAAGCGTGACGCATTTTAAGGGAAGATTCCATCTTCACATATGCCTCCATCACAACTTGTGCAAGATTCAACTCATTACTGAGCGCAAGCCAAGGACCTCAAATGACCATTCATTCCGACGAGGCTCATTTTCATGGATTCGTTAAAAAAATCAAATTTGGGGTTCAAAAAATCGCCACGTGATCAAAGAGAATGAAATGTGTCCTTAACAATCGACGGTAGGATGTGAGTTTTAGTCAGGCGGTGTGATTAAGTTTTGCTTCTTTGAAAATGAGGCCGCAAATTCAGTGCACAAAATTGAATTTGTTCCAGGAACATAATAACTGGTCTTAGCGGGCATAAGCCACCTACCATATCGCGCGTGAAGTAAACAATTAATGAGAGCATATTTTGACAGATGTCAACTGTCCATAAAAAACGTGCAAGTTAGCACTGTGCAAAATGGGGTTTGTTTGTCTTGTCTTTGGGGTTGCGTCTATACGAATAAATTACAAATAATTTCTGTTTCAAGAGCGAAATTCACCGCATCCTTGTTAAAAAGTCATCGTAAATTTCATGAAAAGTGCGAGAGCCTACCATTAGAACCGCTAGAAGCCTTTTCAAATAATATTTACATTACAGTAAAAATATCTCCACTTGCTGAAAATTGCTCCAGTTGCTTTTAAGTAAAATTAAGCCCTCTTATTGGGGTACCTTATAGCATTCCAAGTTATCATTTCGTAGGAAAATCGTGATTACCAAAAATAAATGATTTCCAAGCTCTAAAATCGAGTTAATGCGTAGAGTTTTATAAGCCTGGATATGTATTCCAAGAGTTCTCTTATCAGATGTAAACATCAGGACAAACTTTTCTATACTCAATACTAGAATCCTTGTTGGATGGAATTTTTAGTATTCAGAATTTTTCAAGGGCTTTTGCAATCTGTTTCATGAGAAATGTTGCCATAAGTCTCAGGCTACCTTTTAACATATAAAAAATGGTAGTCATTGGCTTATCCACATTGATATAAGAGAAAAAATTGACAATGTTCAAAGTTTGTCCAAATTATCCAGTAGTGATTTGGATGAATTATTTTTTCACATACTAAAGGAATATTTTCATTCTCTGATACCATCATAGTTCAGTTATAAAAGCATATTTATTGTCTTTAGAGAAGAACAGATATTTAAAGTTCATTATTTAAATATCTGAACATGCCAATTGTTGAGTTGGTCAATCTTTGGATCTTTGGCTCATTTTCTACATCGATTTAATTTGATATTATATGAATCTCTTAATAACTGTCATGTAATAAAAAAGGCGCAAGCTTTTCTTTTGGCTGTCATAGAATGTTATTTTGGCGACTGGTGTGAATAAGTCCTTGTCATTTGATTGAGATGTTGGAGCTACTGAAACTTCTATTGGGACTTGCGAATTTCTTAGCATCATAACTAGCTTCGCACATACTCCTGTTTAGAGTGGAGGTTGTTGGAGCAAATATGCGTGAATGTCAAGTTTTCTGAATAGTCTAGTATTTCTTGTAATAAGAATAATTATTTCATTAACTTATATACGAGGTTCAATTGATAGTTTGTTATATTTGCTGAATCAACTTTCATTATTGTATTCAGGTTTCAGATTTCAGATCATTTCAAGTATGAGAAATGATCAAAACCGAATTTAAAAGTATAAGTCAAAGTGTTTATCGGAATTTGAACTTAAATAAGCATTTAACAACGCAAACTAGGACCGGTGTGTCCTTAAAAGCTATGGATTGTATGGGCTACATGCAAGACAGTCATAATTTAAGATCCATTCATAACGTTGTATGACGGTCAGGACTATGAAAAACCCAAAACTCAACTTAATTTTGACTTTTTCCTGGGTATGAAACATACCCAGGAAAAGTGCCAAAAAGGGTTATCTTCCGAATGTTAGAAGTTTCCGATGTCAAAACCCACAAAATTATAGATTTTGTTGCTAAATGTTATTTTGTGATTTATGCCACATTTGTAGTGTAGGATCTTTGGTTGCAAACTAGGCCCCCTTTATATGCATTTTCCTTACTTTCCTCTGATTTTGAATTAAAAGTAAAAAAAAAATTTTAAAAGTAAAAAAACAGGTTTTATATTTTTGAGGTTTTTTGAAACAATTGATATGACAAATGCAGCTTTATTTATTTTACTTTGGTAAGTATTGAGGCTTTTCCGAGCCCTTGTGGGAAACCATGAAAAGCATTAAAAAACCAGAAGCGGGTGTCAGCTGTTAATCTAACCTGAAATTAGATTTATTAAAGCCAATTACTGTGTACCTATTCCCGAATAATGAACAATTGTCCAGGGATACCTATGCCATTTCTCCCTTGGGTACGACTTTTTATCCAAACTATAGTTGTCTCTATTAGTTCGAGTGCCACATGAACAATGGCGATCGTTATATTTTCGTCATAACTAAGGAGAAAAGAGCAGAGAAAACAGTTGGTTGCTATTCAATTACTGGGATCGTTCCAGGCTAGGTTCTCGGTGTGACAGGGGAGGTGTTTAGTCGGTAGTCTGGTTGCCAGACTAAATAGTTAGGGCGTAAATAGGCTTCACCTCCCAACCATTAAAAAAAATCCAACTCCAGTAATCTAAAAAACATTCGCAAAGTTTTTTTGACCATTAAATAGGATTCGTGACCACTTTTTTACTAGAGCAATTTCAAATGGGCAAATCTATTCGCCTAGCACTCCTCTGACTTGATTTTTCGACAACACGTCAATGCAATAAAGATTCGCAATTCATTTCGGTTGTAACCATTAAATGTTGGCCGATAAAATGAGTTATGAATAAAAGTTATTTATTTACAAAAGGTTCACGTTGATTTATAGTGCTTGTATTATGAATTAACATGATAGTTATTTTTTAATTTGCCATCTCTGGGTTAGTGCAATAAATCATTTTTTTACCTCTAAGAGTTGAACTGATTAAACTAGGATTCTAAAAGATGGAGGGTGAAAGGTAGAGAAAGTAAATATTGAAGGATTAATACCAGTTAAAATCAATTTTAATCAGGACTTTATTGTTGAATATTAAATCACATCAACATATTGTGTAGTTCTTTAACGATCCCTCTAATTGCAAATTTATATCCTATTGACAATAGGAATTAACCGATTCAAATGTTATGGTTTAATCTTGTAGAGCGAAATTTATTCTTAGCCCAGAGAACTTTATTCTGCGAGGAAAAGTTCTTGTTTGTAGCTTAAAGGCTTAAGCTCACAACCCAAGGTGAAATGCCATGTATGTAATGGAAATATGGGATGTAGTAGACTAGACAAAAGTGATCCTTTTTTAATATGTCCTCATAGTTATTTGGCTGATAGTGCCAGCAAATTTATTCAGGGTCCCCTTGCTGTATTTGTATATGGAACAACAATGTCTACCGGCGTGCTGAATTCTAACTAGATAGCAAGTAGATATTGGGTAGGTAATCGGATACGCTGTTGATGGAGAGGTTCCGTTTATATAATTCTCGTATGACAGACTCGAGTGAATTGACCACATTTGGAACGTTTCGTACACAACTGGTGTCATGTATGTTGCAAAAAGGTGTAATTTTAGATTCAAGGAAAATGAAGCCATCTCTGTAGTGTATTTTGACATAGAGGAGGGGGTAGCACTTTAGTGGACTCTTGCAGAGCAGATAATTTTCGAAAATATTTATTTCTTGAGATACGATGGAGGATACAGTGGGACGTTCCAGGAGACTAATGGTTCTTTTCGAACGTTGTAATCGAGGAATTTATGGTTTAATTTAGAGATTTGTTTGGCAGAAGATGGAAATACAGACAACATGATGCTGTCCTGTCGGTTTACAGACCTGAAAGCTGAATTCTACCATCAGCCGATAATAAGATAAGGATATCATAGTACGCTTATTTGAGCAATATTGATATAGCTAATGAGCAGTGAATGGCATTGAGTCTCCATTGAGGCTTCTCGGATAACTTTATTGTGTGAAAGATAAAAGTAGAATATGCTTATTTATGCTTTGGTTCGTTTATTATATTCTATAAAAATTTATTTGTGAATTCAACGCTTAATTAAGATTTATTACTCCTTGGACATAAGATTAATGTTTGCATATTTTTAAGCAAGATTAATGAAAACGATGCACTTCCAAATAATTGCATGGTCGGCAAATGCATATTCACTAAATAACCAGAATATTTCTCCAACCACATTCTTTCGTGATTAATTCGCATTCCTCTAAGTTATGGTTTAATTTAAATATTTTCATTTGTTTTTTCATTGAATTTCGATAAGTCCTTAGAAAATTAGTAGAAATATAAATCGCAGAACACTAAACAAGAAAGAAAAACGAGCCGTGAGGATAGTTGTATAAGCGAATATGGTAACGCTCTATTTTAGAGAACTCCCAAACCGGACTTTCAGTTGCTCCTGGAATTGAAGTATCTCAACCAACATTAAACGAAGCGATATACAGTGGCTCAATAAAGAAGTCGGACTCATACCCATTTACACTTGAAAAGGGAATAAAAGACAGAAGAATGTATTTTAGAAAAAAAAAACAAAATTTATTTTTTTAGCTCTATATTATTAACTTACGAAAAATAAGAACATTGAAATCATAACTCGATTTTGTGATTATTAAAAAAATAAAAAGTCGAAATGCAGCCAAAATTCACGTCAAAAAAGAACTCGGACAGTTAATTCTTTGTGAGATTTTTGAATTTTATTATTATTTTTAATATTTATTTGGCAATCCTTTATTTTTCACTATGGTTTCCAATCTTATAGGCATGGATTCGACAAGTTTTTTGCAAAAGGAAAGGTCGATTTTGGCCCATTCTGCCTGAAGAGCTACTTTCAAGTCCTTTTTATTTTTATTTGAATAGATTTTTAATTGGTGTTCTAAATAAGCCCATAAATGCTCGATAACATTAATGTCAGGAGATAGTGGAGGTGTTTCCAGTACATGTGGACAATTGTATAGCAGCCATAAACGCACATTGAGTGCTTTGTGCTTTGGGTCGTTATCCTGGTAATATTGGAAGTTATCTTTTATTCCGTATTTTTCAGCACTTTCCACTAAATTTTCTTTCAGAATGGTCAAATACTTTGTTTGGTCCATAATTCCATCGATTACAGAAAGTTTACCTGGACCAGCAGCGGACATGCAGCCCCACACCATTATCGAGCCACCTCCATGTTTCACAGTGGATCGTAGATTGCACTCTTTGAGCTCTTGATTAGCTTTTCGGCAAACATAGCATTGACCATCTCAGCGAAATACATTAAATTTACTTTCGTCCGCAAATATCACAGTTTCCCAAAATGATAGGTCTTTATTTTTCTATGTTTTGGCAAACTTGTGTCTCTTTTTCCTATTACACTTACTAACGAATGGTTTTTTACGGGCTACTCTTCCATGTAGATTTCTTCGTCTCAAAACTAACCTTATCGTTTCAGGATGTAAACTTTTATTCAGATATTTCGATACTTGAGCTAATTTGGGAGCACTTAATTTCGAATTTTTATGAATTTGTTGTACAATCCATCGCTCATCTGACTTCGAAAACACTCTAGGTCCACCACTTTTTTGTTTATTTTCCACTGATCTGCATGATTTAAATCGTTTAATTATATCGTGAACAGTGGAGTGTGATCTATTTACGATTTCCCCTATAGTACGGACCAGTAATCCTTCTTTATAATGTTTCAAAATGAGTTCTCTTATTTCGAAAGAAGTTTGACCACGTTGTATTCCCATTTTACACAATTCTACCCCCGTAAAGGTTCACAATTCACACAATTTCACCCACGTATAAATTTTACGGTTTCAATTTGTTTGACTCAGATGCTAAGAGCTGGCAACTACACAAAATCCAGGGAATCCCCCTTTTAAATTCAAAAAAAGGAAAGTGCTGTCCGAGTTCTTTTTGACATGAATTTTGGCTGCATTTCAACTGTTTATATTTTTAATAATCACAAAATTGAGTTATGTTTTCAATGTTTTTATTTTTCGTAAGTTAAAATTATAGAGCTAAAAAAATAAATTTTGTTTTTATCTAAAATACATTCTTCTGTCGTTTAATCCCTTTTCAAGTGTAAATGGGTGTGTGTCCGACTTCTTTATTGAGCCACTGTATATCTGTTACAAAGACTTGTTGCAACCAACATAGGCATAGGCTCACTTATTTTGGTCATATTTAACCTCTCATCAGATGATATTTTATGATTTCTGCACATCATTTACAAAAACAGTTTGTATTGCTTTTCCTTCAAAGGTCTGAAACCATGTCTTACGATTTAGCTTGACGCAATACCGAGTTTGTAGATATCTTAGATATCTGATAAGTAAATGACGTTCCCTTGATGTCGTCTAATAAGTAAAAGGAGGTATTTGGCAAGGGGTGTGGTTTTTTTCTCGAGTTATAGAAAGCTGAATTTTGGTTTGCAGCTGATCCGAGTTAGAATTCGATATTATTTGATCCAAAGGATATCCAAAGGATAGACAAAGAACAAAGGATATTTTAGCGAGTTCTTTTGCATATTGGAAATATTCATATCAATACCTCGATTCTACCTTCTATCGATGTCAATATAAATTCCTTAAATAACTGGTACGTGGTTCACGTGAAAATTTGAGTGATTTTAAGAGATTTTCCACATATTCAAATTAGGGCAAATTAAAAAAATTTTCGACTCAATTATTTTTTTACTAGCTAAGGACTCCAATCAGTATTTTATAACTTATTAAGGCGAATGATCCGTTTCCTGTTATGAGCCTATTCTTCATTGTTAATGTTATTTAAGTGGCCTTGCCAAAAATTAACTTTCCCATCGACAATACTGCTTGCATGCCCCTCATCATCATCGATCTAATAATAATTTATAGCAATGTTGATGACTGTTTATGATGCACGTTAAGTACATCTTATCAATCTATTCATGCCACATAATATTTTTGTTGTTGCGGAAATTTGATAATAAATTTTGTAGGCAGTCCGATAAATTGACATTAATTCATCTTGTTATGGAAAGTTTGCAACTTAGAAAGCATCCTTGCTACACCAGCCGTTTCCACTCACTCTCAATTCCTCTTTCTTCAGTCTTTCATTACTTTCAAATAGGAAACACTTGACTATTTGCAACTTGAATTCCTCGCGAGAGATACTTAAACATAAAGTACCCACATAGGACAAGAGTAAAGTGCAATATTGTAACGTAAGGAACTTCCCTAAAACTTCGGAGCGTTGTTGCAAACTTAACGTATACTTCAGATTCTATATATGCTAACAGTTAGTAGGCATAAGTCGCGACGCGCTACGGTTCCTGTTTTACCAACCAGTCCACTGTCACACGGGTACTGTGTCCTATGTATAGAATTATCATGTTAACAAAGGACTCTCAACTTTCTAGAAATTTACGAGAAATTAAGGAAAACGTTCCATGTACATGTAAATGGTACAGCCGAACGTTTCTATGGACATGTACATGTGTGATGTAAAGGAGACAGGGATTGTGTTGTGAATTAATGATAAAAGTCGCTCCTATTTTCACATAGCTCAAGGAATATGCTGTTTCGGCTTGCACTTTTTCGTTCTGCTTTTCCATATTCTTGGTTAAGTTTTAGTGGGAGTCTGTTTTCGATAGTTCAAAATATGTTTCCTCTATTTCCAATAGATATCTCGAGAAAACTCGATGGTACTTTGGTCGGATGCGATTTTGTTTTCAAATCGATTGGAAACAATTGATAAGGAATAAGACCTAAGGAAAGTAGCGTCAATGGAGTTGGAGGTTCAATTTGTGAATGTTGTTAACATGTGCTATAGTGTTTTCGTGTGTATATTACTGTTTTTAAAGGAAGTCTGGTAGCATTCAGCTTTCACGGTTTTGTTGAATAGCTTTATTAAATGTTTATATAAATTGGTTTTGGATTAAGTGAGAAATAGCGCTTACATTGAACGCATGCGTTAGAACTTGCCTTTGATTTGGCAAATTTCATGATAGATACTATTTTTTTTTGGGGTTGGGGGGGGGGGGGGTGAAGGCAATTTACGCCCGGAGTGTGGGACTCCTAGTAGCGCATGCTACCAGACTACCCACTAAACACCCCCCCTGTCAAGAGATCCTAGCCTGGAACCGTTTGACACATTACTTCGGGCTAGGCCTCTTTTTTATTTCGCGCTAGGGCGCCGTCAGTCTAGAGAAATCTCCCTCCAGCGAGAGGGGATGATAGATACTATAAACAAGCTTTGAGATTAATCAATCCAACAGTACATTGTATTATCAAGTTTATCATAACATAATTAGTTTATGGCAGATTTTTCATAATCTGGAAGAATAGATTCTTTCAGACCCAATACCGCCATGCCATGCTTCCTATTTACTAGTAGTTTGAATTTTCTCAAGATCATCGATCAACATTATACCATGCGGCACTCAAAATAATACCATGATGTTGTGGTGCAACACAATAGACCCTGCCTTTTGAGGCGGGTTAGGTAATTTTGACATGCATCGTTTGAAAGTTAGTTTAAACAATGCATGCCAAAGTTTTGGACGCAGAAATTGGTCAATGGTAGTACTATCTAACGGTCAGACAAGAGACGCATGCAGTGATGCCGTGTAACTAAACATAATTCTAAAGAATTTTTGGCAAAACCCTTAACACCAAACAAATAGGTTTAGGTATCAAATGGTTTGATGATGAATGCCAGAATGCGTTAGAAAAGAAAAACCAGGCGTATAAAGAATATGTTAATAGAAATACCAGGACGAAGTGGGAAACTTACGAGAACCTCCGACGAGTAGCCAATAAGATTATTAGAAATAAGAAAAGAAAATATTTTGATGACCAATTAAGGTCAATAGATGCAAATTTGGCGAGCAATAGATCGAGAAACGCCTACAAAGTAGTGAAAACCTTAAGACGAGGATATCAGCCCAAGACTTCACTCTGTAAAGATGAAAGCGGTAACATCATTGCTGACGATGATAGTATTAAGGAAAGATGGGCTGCCTATTTCATGGAGCTCCTTAATCCTACACACGGCTCAAGAACAGCAGAGTCGTCAAACATCTTCGAACCGTCTCCTTTGGCCCCTCCAACTCTGGAAGAAGTCAAGTATGCCATTAAAAGCCAGAAAACCAGTAAAGCGCCGGGCATTGATGAAATTCCAGCAGAACTGATAAAGAAAATGAAAAAAAGAAAAACTGCGGCACAGAAAATCATCCACAAGATAATCCAACACGTCTGGGATCAAGAGCAGATGCCGCAAGAGTGGTGCCAATCCATCATCATCCCTATCCACAAAAAAGGAGACAAACTACAGTGCGAAAATTACAGAGGTATATCACTACTCTGTACATCTTACGAAATCCTCACAAAAATACTTGAAGGTAGATTAACACCATATGCTGAAAAAATAATTGGGGAGTATCAAGGTGGTTTTAGAGCCGGACGATCAACTACTGACCAACTGTTTACAGTTAGGCAGATCCTTGAAAAGTGCTGGGAATTTAACATCGACGTCCACCAAATTTTCGTGGACTTTAAGCAAGCATACGACAGTATGGATCGAGAAGTACTGTACCAAATAATGCTTCAGCTTGGAATCCCAGCGAAGCTAGTCCGCCTGACAAGAATGACAATGGCATCAACAACAGCACAAGTCAGAATCAATAACCAGCTGACTAATGCCTTTGAGACAAAGGTAGGATTGAAGCAGGGCGATGGACTGGCTCCACTGCTATTCAACCTAGCTCTAGAATACGTCGTACGGAAACTACCTGTGGATACGAAAGGAACACTACTATACAAATCGAACCAACTTGTAGCCTATCCGGATGACATCAATATCCTGTCAAGATCCTTTTCATCTGCTAAGGAACTCCTTCTCAAACTAGACCAAGAAGCGAAGCAGTTAGGGCTGCAAATCAACGAGTCCAAAACAAAAGTTATGATACAAACCAGGAGAAACACCCCCAACCGGCAAAACATAACACTCAACGAATTCAACCTGGAAAATGTGGACGAATTTACATATCTTGGCTCGAAGCTAGTGAAGGATGGTAATGAAACGGCGGAAATAAAGCGTAGAATTCAGCTCGCTTATAAAGCGTTCTACTCAGTTTTGGGTATTCTGAAGGCCATCTTCATACATAGGAAAATAAAGCTGCAAGTATACAAATCTGTGATAAGACCTGTGTTGTGCTACGGATGTGAGACATGGACCCTCACTCAAGCTTCCGCAAACATACTAAACGCTTTCGAAAGGAGGGTCCTAAGACGAATCGTGGGAGCAACGCAGGAAGGAGGACAATGGCGAATTAGGTACAACCATGAGTTGTACGAACTTTTCGACGAGCCAGAAGTCTCCACTGTGATAAAACTGCGGAAGCTGCAATGGGCTGGCCATGTGCAGCGAATGAATGAAGGTCGGATACCTAGAAAGGTATTTGTCGGAAAAACTGAGGGACGCAGGCCAGTGGGAAAGCCAAGAAAGCGCTGGTCCGACTCGGTAGACGAAGATAGCAGCACGCTACTCGGATTCCCAAATTGGAGGACGCGGTCGATGGACCGAGACAACTGGAGGCGACACCTGCGGGAAGCCAAGGCCCGAAATGGGCTGTAGTGCTACAACGACGACGACGACGATCAAATGTCCTCCAGTGCTTAGCACATTTTAACTATCAACAACGGGGCAATTCTGGTATTATAACAGTTTAGATCTGTTAATTATTTATTTATTCCTAATTCTAAAAAAATCAAATGCAGTAGGAAAAAACTGCAATAGGAATTATAAGTAGTTTCTATTTCAATTTAGCCAGATCGGAGTTTTGAAATCCAATCCAAAATCATTATGAATATCTAATCTAAGCCCACTATCTAATCTCTCCTCGTCCTCGACTTTGATCCAAACCTTTGATTCAGTTTGTGCGTATGCAAATGCCCTCATAGAGTCAAAGAATCTTTAAAATGTCTTTAGTCCTAGAAGATAAGGCACACAAATTTCCAATACTAGAAGGAATCAAATATTATAATCAAACTTAGGAAATCTGGAATAACTTTGAAGGGCATCAGGAGGCATCCTGACAATATATAGGTGACTAGGAGAGCGTTTTCTGAATTGTGAAACTCGAGAGTTATTGAATGCGAATATTTTGCGAATATAATATGGATATCATTGTATACAAAATAGATATTCGTTTATGTGTTGTACTTAATTTTGACTTCACTTTGGTGGTCTTTTCTTCAAAGATAGCATTGAAGACTTCCAAAGTTTGGGGTTTGTTATGTGTGAATATTTCAAAAAACTCTAATGGAAGAAGTTTAGCACTGGGTTTTGGGCTGGAAATCGGTTAAAAGTACGATATTTTTATTTTTGGATCTAAAATAATCTGTTTTATACCAATACATCTTTTGAAGTTTGGATTAATCATAGCTGTAACTCATTTTGCTGCTATGTACAAAGCCTACAATATCACTTACATAGGGGGTTTGTAAGTTGTAACTTGCCTAGTATAACAATCGAAATTGTTCTATAAAAGACAGATCCTGAATTTCTTCTTGTCAAAATGAAACACTGAGTGCGATAATTCAATAAATTGATTAGAACTTTTACTTTAACATTGTCATATACCATTTTCAATAAAAAACAAATTTCATTTGCAATAACAAAATTCAATTCATATCTTGAGGAGTGTCAACCGTGTCTGTCTGGAACCAATTTTACGTTATAACTAGGTTTTCGCACTTTTCTGTCATGGAATATCCACCGCCTTCGATTGATTTGAAATTGTTCACTTATGTTCCATGTGCCTGGTAATTTAATATTTGTTCCGGCAATCGAGAACCTACTTGATGATACGTTCAAGATTACCCCTGCAATCTCTAATAAAAGATTGGTTATTTAGCTTCACCTGTTTACTAATGGAAATTCATCGCCGGCGAGTAAATGCTGGAAGCTGCTAATTGGCTTGTTTTCAATCTAACGCATCATTCCTTACTACCGTTGCCCATTAACTAATGAGACGGTTAGGTACCGCTAACTTTAATTCCATGATGGTTATTTTTTTCTATCTCATCAACCTCAGGTATCCTCAACATTTTCTCGTTGGGCATGTAACAATATATTGTTGAGATTCGTAGATCCTTCGGGTCGTACTTTATTTCCTTTGAAAACATACTTCGGCTATTCGGTTTCGTTCAACTTAAGAGCAAGTGTTGTCTGCAGATCACTGAAATGTGTCCCCATGGAAAACAAAGTACGGCCAGGTTTACCTACAAAACCGAAGAATTTGTTACTGCAGCATCAACCAAATAAACTACAAAAAAAAAAAATATGTGTCAACGATATATTGAACTCGTAGATAGATGTAGTAGTAAAAGTATCAGTTTTTCGAATTTGTTTACCAAACTTCCATTTTCAAAAATAAAGGAAAGCATGTCAAGATATTATATTCTTCCCTTCGGAACCATTCGACTAGAGAGGTTCCTTAATTATGCAAATTTTTCCTTATGTCTTTAAATGGTTCTTCATGTAACCGACAGGAAAATTATTTCAGTCCAATTCTACTCCATTGATGAAATTTTGTCTCAGGGATGTAACATCTTTGTTTCTTTTTCTTTGCAGGAAAATGGAAGATCAGTTCCTGATGTTACTGCAAGTCCGGGCCGAGCGCCACCCGGACCATTGCCAGCTAATCAAATGCAAACGATGCCCCAACGACAAGGTGCTAAGGAGCCTGTTTTGCTGCAGGGTGATTTTCGAAAAGTATCCGGTATTAGTTCAGAGATATTTCGACAGATAGAAGCCGTTGAAAATGATCATGATCCCAGCACGGCAGCCGCTCTTGAGGTAAATTACGAATCTATGAAATGATGTTTTATTCTCGTTAAAAGGAATAAATTTGGAAATAAGCAAATAGGACTTAAACAATCTCGAGAAATTACGTTTTTATCCAAAATATATACTAACCGTGTTGCTTACACGTTCGAAATTCATTGTATATTCCCGAATCATTCACAAACTGTTTCAGGACGAATCCCAATCAAATATTAAAATAAATGTTTCTCAAAAGTAACCTAGGATCGATTCTGAGTAATGTTGTACAATCAATTTTATCTTACAGGCGGTTGAAAGGCGTGGTGAGATGATAGTTCGCATTTTGGAGCCGAGATGTATAGGTGGCAAACAAGCGGTGGAAGCTGCACAAAAATTAATGGCTAAAGGTGATGCTCGACATTCTGTTCAGGTAATTTCTTCTTCCCCCGTTCCCCATCGTTATCCAGTGAGCACATACATCAATTCATTATTTATTGCAGTTAGTAGAAATTGTTAAACGGCCCGGTCAAACGCTAGGACTTTATATTAGGGAAGGAAATGGAGCCGATCGATCAGACGGTGTTTTCATATCACGAATAGCTTTAGAATCAGCAGTATACAATAGCGGATGTCTCAGGGTGAGTACCATCTCATTCTTATTTACTTCCGCTGTCCTGAACATACTTAGAACACGCGTTTGAGTCCTTAAATTCTTTGCTTAATTGATATGTACATATTTTATTAGTCTCGTTCGTGCACAGTTCGCTAATAGGATTTCATCTAAGTACGGCGAGATGAAGTCGACATTAGTTTTCCACTTTCTATCTAGGGTTCAAGTAATGAAGCAATAAATGCAAATTTCTCCCGGCGTACAAAAAAAAAAGAATTTGCATCTTTGGCTCTTAAATGCATTGTGAATGTATGTGTTCGTAACAGACTAAGCACTTTTCAGATTGTAAGTATGAGGGTGGCAAAGGAGCAAAACTATAATGTTGTAACGAATTTCGTACACTGAAATAGTTAGAGAGCGGCAAGTTCACTGAATATATAATGAAAAGATGCTTGGGAACAAGCTTGGCATGAATTGAACGCAGGAAAGAATGAGCAAACGCGATTTGAACGATATTTATGGCCAAAGATATGGGAAAGCATCCACTTTTATTTCTTTGGGGTTTTCGCAAATAGTAGTCGTTTATTTGAACAGTTCATTGATAAATGAAACTTGAGAGAAATCGTTACGGGGATATGTAAGAACTTCAAATCAAATGTTTTGTGGTTTCCTCGCAAACAAATGACTTTGGGAAAGATCAAGTAATAATAAAGTCAAACTCAATAAGAGTGAAGTGAAGATATTTGATAAATAAATAATAAATGTAGAATTCATGCCAAACTATTTATGATTTCAAAGAGAGAAAAATTGAATATATTTCAACATGCTTTTCGTAAGAAATTAATGAGTACTTAGTTGACAGCATGATGCAATTTTTTCGGTCAAACGCTCTTAAGATCCTCACTGACGAGCGCGATTCCTGGGAAAATATGTTTTTAAATATAAAACATGCTAAGAAGAAGCTCTCATTTTTTCTGTGCACTCCTGCGGTGTAACCTAACAATTTGGAGATTCGGATATAAAGTCCTACAGTAAAAAATTCAAAATAAGTTCCCTATAAATAAGGAACCTAACATTTAACAAATAGTCGTGATTATATTCAAAGCAATGTCATGTCTGCATTTTATTTTTTTGAGTCACATTGATTAATTATGCTTTCCAGGTTTTTTTATTACAACATTTCAATTTGCTTTCTAAAATTTTGACAGTTTTGAGCAATCAATTCATTAGATAAGTAAATATGGTATATGCACAAATGATATTTATACAAAACTAAAGATTTTAAATTGCCCAACAAAGGTGTTTGCCTCGTCTCCGTTTGAATTTATGGAGCATGTGGCTTCAAAATAATATATTTGGATCCTACTTTCATCAAAACGCAAAGAATGTCACCGTACATTTGCCCACATTCCCTCCCGCGAACCTGAAAAAGATATCTTAGAAGTCGCTCTTTTCAATGATGGATTTTGTTTTTTTTTTCACTAAGTTCGAACATCTACAGCTGCACCCTACTCTAACTCACCTGGAAAATGCATTTTAGGTAGTTAGGATTGCTTCATTATGTAAAGAAAAACATAAAAAACTTTTAAAAATAAATTTTTGAGATAATCTTTTAAAGATAAAATTTTTTATTTTGAATTTATGAATGCACTGTTTACAACCCAAAGTCGCTCAACAATTCGTTGCAGGAAAAAACTTTCATTTACATTTTTAAACATTATAACCATCCGTACATTATTTTTATTTTTGTGGTAGGGAGGTGAAGGCTGTTTACGCCCTGAGTGTGGGACTCCCAGACGCAAAATACATTTGGACTACCCACTAAACACCTCCCCTGCCAACCTGAGAACCTAGCCTGGAACCGTTTGACACATTACTTCGGGCTAGGCCTCGTGTTCCTACGCCTAGAGGCGCCTTCGCATTATGGGTATCTCTTCTCTAACGGGAAGGACAGGAGAGGAAGGAAGTGCTAGAAAAGAGATCCATCCATCCCCGATGCCTCCAAGCGCTCCAATAAAGCTTTTTTTTAATGTAAGCACTGCCCGAGCATATTGCACCACGCGATTCCAATTGTCAACTGTTTCCAGCATTACTCCGACGATAGTTTCCGGACACAGCTCTCCGATTTCGCTGAGTAGGACCCCTCGCTGCTGGCTCCACCTTTTGCAGTAGAAGAATGTGTGACAAGCGTCATCCAACTCTCCTGCACAAAACACACAGTTAGGAGATCGTGCTCTGTCAATTTTGTACAGGTAGGACCGAAAACAACCGTGCCCGCTTAAGAGCTGGGTCAAGTAGAAATCGGTCTCACCATGCACTCGACTGAACCACGGCCTCAGGTCAGGGATCAGACGTGCAGTCCACCTTCCCCTTGTTTCTTTCCGTATCTCCTTCTTATCCGTACATTATGGCGTCGATAATATTCGTTTAAAAATAATTCTTATATTCTACTAAAAGGAAAAAATACATCACAGCTCCACAAATCACTTAGAGTATCACTCCCTATGTCTAAACTGTAGTAAAGCGATACCAGAAAGTCGCGAAATCGCTCCGAACAAAATCCCTTCCTAACCAAATTTAACCAAAATTAGTAGAATTTTATTTGCATTAGTTAATTTTCTCCCATTTTTTTTGCTTAACAAGAATAACACTCTCAAAACGTTTGAGTAAGGACACATGTCTAAAGATACATTGACAAACAGAACAAAATATGAATCTACTATTGCTTGCTCTATCTATTTTGGCGGGTGGATTTCGGAAGTTTTTTCACTGTTTTATTATCACACAATGACGTTAAAATTTCTGCGAGTTATCTGTGATGAAGCGTCTATCTCTAAAGGGATACTGTCGCAGAGACAAGTTTCCAGTGACTGGAGCATGTCTGCCAATCTTTCGTTTATGAGCTCCTCCAGTACTTTCGCCGCCATTTCGAGGACAACGTCTGAGCACTGATTTAAGGATATGTAGGTTGTTTTAGCACACCGGATAAATCCTTTTTCGCAGGCAAGGATTGAGCATACTGGGCATACTGGGCAGCGAATTGAGGCAAATATAGTAGACAATTTGCAATAATCTATTCGAAGACTGTCATTTACTAGAGATTTCATCGCCTTCCTATACAGAACTGCCTTCTTTGGTTCTATATTTGTGAACTGTGGGCATTCCACTATTGATTCATGATGGACACCTTCAATGCGAATTGGACATGACGAGGGAAACGCCCCAATGTATCGTCCATTTCTTCAGATTAATAAAGGATGCGTATGCCGAGCCGGCCTAACCAACCTTCAGCATGATTGCCCGTTGCGGTCCTGTTCACGTCGTGCTCAACATGTTACCAGCAGTGTATCTTTTTCTGATGTTAGATCTTCAATGGCTGACAAAAAAATGTATTATATCTTTTACCACAGTTCTAGCAAAGCTGAGAAATATGTATCCTTTGTAATTTTCGCAAGGATCCTACACATGCGATTAAACACGGACTTGCGCTTAAAGTGACACATCCCTGTGGTAATAACAGCTGCCGGCGAATATGTAAAGCAAAAGATCCTTAAAAGCGAGTCAGCTAATTCTCGGATACCTCACATGTTATCAAAAACGTTTCACTTCAATTTGTCACCAATGGAAATGGCTGGAATGCGATTGATATTTCACTATTTCTATGTAACGATTGGTGATGATTTCGTTACATGCTTGATCAAGGTTTACGAAAATTACGCACTTTAAATTCTAATTTTTCGTTCGTTCGTCGTCATTGTTTTGATGCATGACGTCAATACTGTTTGAAGTCAATTAATAATTATTCTATTCACTGGACCTCAAACTCGAATAAATACAACAATTAAAGTAAAGAAAAGTGAAAATCGTCAAAACTAGAGAATAACAATTTAGTCCTTTGAATCTGTTCAACCATTTATTTCATTTGCTCCTACTCTTACAGCTCTGAGATAAAATAAACATACGATAGACTGTCTGTCGCGTGTTCTACTAAATTAACAATAGTTAGTCATGCATTAATTATTTTTTTATTACCAAACGATTATGAAGTAGATAAAACACGCTTTCATTTCTACTAATGCTCGACTAGTATGGTGTGTTCATGGTTGCTAATCCTAAAGTCGATAATTTTATGCCAGCACTAAATGTTTGATTGATGTCGAACAAAAGGGACATTGTTATAAAAGTATGTTTGTGTATAGAGACGCGCGTATCAGGATCATATGTATAATGAGCAGGCATATGTTATTGTATGCTTGTACGTTGATACATTCACTTGTGCTATACACTGGTATCTGAATTGATGTTAATCCTCTGCAGTAAACAGCTTTTATTCACATAAAGCCGAAGGCTAAACGGTTAAGGAAACGATTTTAATTCTGAACACTACCGGCGAATTCCCTTATTTCGGCCAATTTCAGTGTGACAAAGCACATTAATTGGTCGTGGTGTTATTTTTGTGTTAATTGGTCCTGCTTAATACAACTGCCTACTTTGTTTTGGTAGTGGAGTGCACATTAATGCCTTTTTAATAACTGAAGCGAGGTTGTGTGGGAGATAATTGTAAGTACTTGTTTATAACATCGACCCGGCTTTCCTTATGGAATGTCGCTCAACAAAATATTAGTATAATTTCTTTTTTCCGTCTATCAAAGGAGTCAAGCCATCAAAAGTGTAAAACTTGAGTTCTATGAAGGTCTCAAGCTTCATAAGCAATGCTCGGGTATCCAGGTACATGCGATCCTTATTTTTTAAGATAGCAAGTATTGTGAAAGTATTCGGGGGTCCTTGATTTATTAGAATAAGACCATCAATGCTTTCATGGGTCGAATTTAAATATTTATCCGATATGTGTTACTAGGCTACCGAGGTAACTCTTAACTTTACAGACAACGTTGTCTAATAGGATGTAATGAATGTAAATGATATTCGAGTTACATTATCATCCAAATATTGCCGTCAAACCTATGATTTGAGCTGTTGGTCGTCGCTATTGATTGCATCCACAAATTCGTTTGAAAAACATCCTGTTCTTGAACTTCAGATAGCTCGTTCGATCGTTGCGTGGGTTGAGTGAGTGACAGGAACATGTCATTTTAATGTGCATTACGTTTCATTTACAATACGATACTCGCAAAAATTTTTTCAGCAGCACTTAAAGGGTTTATGCAAATACATTGGCGTTTAATTAATGAGTGATTTGCAGATGTTGAACTATCCTTCGATTATCTAATCTCGGTGCGGGAAGCACTGAAATGCTGGAGTTGTTGCGGGATTTTGTCCTTTCTAACGCTTTTCCAACTCAGACAGACTCATACATGCAACTTCAAGGCTGCTATACACTACGTTACGTAGTCATCATACTAGGGTATTGTTTCTTTTGTAAGCCGTGAAAAACTAATTAAAAGTTTGCTAGCTTAATTTAGTGTGACAACTATAGAATCAACAATTAGTCACAGGCCATGTTTACGTATCTCAAGAAACAATCAGGCCTAAACCAGAATGATAAGGTTGCCTCGATGTCATTTAATTTAGCTCTTATTGATTATTTATTTAGACGTTATAATACAGACAAGCTACTATTCAAGTTGACTTCTTTTTGTCTATCAAGATTTATTCCAAAATATTCGAGTCCCGAAACCTACACATGAATTTATTTTGATAGAAAACGCAGGTTATCAATTCTAATTGTAATTTGTTTTTATTGATAATATAATAAAGTATAGAGAACTAAATAAAGAGTTGTACTTGGGGTACAGTGTAATAGCATCAAAGGCTCTCTTTGAATATACAAGCAAACTTATTGAAATTTCCCATTGGATATCATTCTGAATTAGGCGTATGTCGGACTCAAAGACTGCAGAGCGTGAAAAATTTGAGGATTTTATGTAAACATAAACGTATGGTATCACATTTTCACACATTTATGTTCATAAAAATCATTCTAGTTCGTAATAGTCAAGAAAGTAATACTAATGTGTCAAGAAGGATTGACTTTCAGGCTTGCTATATTGAAGTGACCCTTCTCTGGCTTCCCGGAGATAAGAATATAGTGGGAAATAGAGGGCTAACCTACTAACTAATGCCAGTGCTTTGTCCTTGATACTCCTATTACGCAAGGGGTCTGTACCTTCTGAACAACTGAACTTCCAGCGCTGCATCAAGAAAAAGAAAAAGAAAGGCAACTTTATGCAGCACTAGGACGAATGAGCTCCATGTTAAATGCTGCAAAGTAATATTCTGGGTCACTGTTGTTAATAGAGGACATTGGTGGATGGAAAGCATTAAAGTCCAAACGGGTGTCACGCACAATGCTATTTGTCGCAACTACAAGAGCGTGAACGAAAAGTAAACCATTGTTCACTTGCTCTGTAATTTTGTCCAGCAATAGCCTGAGACAGGGCAGAAGCTCTAGGTATAACTTTCCTAGCTGCTCTGATCTGGAGCAAACCATTAAATAATGAAGTATATAAAAAAGCTTATTGAGGTAGGTTTGACGATACAGGAATAAGTTGTTTCAAAAATTTTTAATATGCGTACTATAAATAGAAAGTACAACAAATTCAGTTGCAGGTTAAAATCAATATGAATATTAGTATAAGCTGATTTAGCCCTGTAATACTACTATATCACATTTATGTCCTAACTAGATAATATGGATCTTTCTTTCATTTAAGGTTGGCGATGAAATTCTAGCTGTAAACCTGGTAGACGTAACACATATGTCGCTCGATGATGTTGTCATAATCATGTCAATTCCTCGACGTCTGGTTTTAGCGATAAGACAACGACGTGGTAGTCGTGGTGCCAACTCGCCTGGGCCACCACCACTCACTCGCCCGGAACAGAAACCACCACCAGTAGTAGTGATCAAACGAGATATCAGAGAAGAAGACTTGGATGATACAGATCGTATTCCACGATCGCGATCATCTCGTGAAAGACGAACAGGTAATTTGATCGATAGCTGCATCAGGATCAACCAGTTGAATGAATATTGTTCCGTTCCATAGGTGATGGTAGGGAGATGACTGAATCTCGATCACGACTAGGACTCGGCCTAAATAACTACAGCCCGCAGAGTGAACAGTTGGATTTATACTATAATAGTCGTCCAAATACAATAAGCGAACCACCCAGCTGGGGCTATAAACCACCACCCCCACCGTCTGTTATAACCGAACAGCCAAAAAGTCATGCATTTGCGCCGACTCACGCCTACTATCAAAATGCAGGAACGTTGGAGAGTTTAGCTGAAAAGGTACATTCGTTCTATCCGACTCCTTCACGAAGAATGTCAACGGGTACCGGAGTAGGAATGGGTCAGCCGCACACACGTTTTCCGCACAGTGGTTCCGAGCAACATTTACCTCGCGTTGACTATGGCACAGATTATTCTTCATCATTGGGAAGACATTCATTGCTGAGATCTAGTTTAAAATCGAGTACAATGACCAGTGGAGGTACGCTAGGGCGTTACGGGCGTTATGAGCCGCCCAGGACATCGAAATACGGAACTCCGCCGAGTGGCTCAGCAAGCTTAACACGGAGAGCACGCCCTACGTTGGACTACTCTAGTGATACAGAAGCTACAATTGGCTCGCGTCCTAGCTACTACTACTACAATCGACCCGCTATCAGCAGTATACCGCGAGGCAGTGCGTCAGTGTTAGGTGGGGCAGCGGACTTGGCGAAGTTCAATTCTTTGCCCAGAGATCGGCCCGGAATTCGACTAGGTGGGATCCGTCCGAGAATAGGAGAACGCCTTATGGATGATAGTGACGGTAACTTATCTGCACCAGAGTTACCAGCTCGAAGAGATCGAGATTTAAGATCACGTTTAACAGCTAGCCCTTCTATTTTCACTTCAGATGAATATCGAGCCTGGCTGCGGCGTGCGCCAAGCAGTTCGGCAATCTGTGACCAAATGAGACTGACACGTGATATTTTAAGTCAGCCACGTAGTCACCGGTTCTCATGTAGTGCTGAGAATATCCACGATGCTTTGAAAAACGTAAATATTCCCAGAGATATTTTAATGGCCCTCATTATTGGAGATACTGTCTCCATTGAAATCCATCCAAAAATGAGAGGTTTCATTTGCCCTGATCATCATTTTTTAATCAATCATTTTTTGATACTATTCCCTTTACAGACGGAGAGCATATATAGCAGTCGCACGGGAGTGCTGACAGGCACGTTGGATCGCCACTTAGCGGGAGCTCCGCGAGGTCTATCGGCATTGCCAGTTCGGTCATTATCATCGCAACATATTTCGGGGCCAGCATCAATTCGATCGCCAAGCATAAGAAGAATGCGACAACTTTTGGAACTTTCTACCGGTCCTGTGAGTCCAGCTAGTATTTTAAGTGGACACCAGAGTCCAGCACCGACACCAAGCGCAACACTTCCACGAACGCACAGACAAATTGATATCAATCCTGCTGAATTCATAAAATATAAACTAGACAAGCCAGTCCTGGATGTTGGAGGAATCTCGGGTATGCTTTGGATACACTTACTGGCAGGGCGTGGCTTGCGGTCGGCCCCGGAAACAGCAACTCAAGCGGTTCAAAGTCAAATACGAGATCTCTACTGTGTACTAGAATGTGATCGAGTGCACAAAGCTAGGACGGTAGTGCGATCAGGTGATCTGCAATTCGACTGGGACGAGTCATTTGAGTTGGATTTAGTTTGCAATAAACAATTAGACGTTTTGGTTTACTCATGGGATCCTCAGCATCGTCATAAGCTCTGTTATCGCGGAGCAATCTCGTTGGCATCATTGCTCAGACAATCACCACTTCATCAATTGGCACTGAAAGTCGAACCTCGCGGAACCATATACATTCGTCTCCGTCATACTGATCCAGTAACATTGTACCGAAGACGAGGACTTCCTAGTTTGCGAGCAGGCTACCCACAATTATTTGGGGCCGACTTGGAAACAGTAGTGAATAGAGAATCAAAGGGAGCGCCGGGAAGTGCTCCAGTTCCGGTTGTGTTGCGGCGATGTGTCGAAGAAGTGGAACGACGTGGTTTAGACATAATTGGACTGTACAGGCTGTGCGGATCGGCCACGAAGAAGCGTCTTTTGCGCGAAGCTTTCGAAAGAAATAGTCGAGCAGTTGAATTGAGCCCCGAACATGTTCCTGATATTAATGTTATAACTGGGGTACTAAAGGATTATCTCAGGGAACTCCCAGAGCCTCTATTTACTAGATGCCTATTCCAAATGACGGTAGATGCATTAGGTAAGCTTCAATCGTAGTTGTGTTGAATCAATATAAGAAAATGAATTTCCGTTTCAGCGGTGTGTTTACCTGACGATCCAGAGGGCAACGCAAAATTAATGCTTAGTATTTTAGATTGTCTCCCTAGAGCGAATAGAGTAAAACCAATATCAAGAACTTCTGGGGCTCTTATAATTGTACCTCCATATTTCAGGCAACGTTAGTTTTCCTCCTGGATCATTTATCATTAGTAGTATCGGCTTCAGAGCGGAACAAAATGTCAGCACAAGCTCTCGCTACAGTCATGGGACCTCCATTGATGTTACATTCGTCAAATGCTCAACCCGGTTCGGAGATTGACCATGCACAACCCATTGCCGTGCTGAAGTATCTCCTACAAATATGGCCTCAGCCACAATCAACGGCTGCTGTCTCAGGTAACGTCTTCAAATTTATCATAATAAGCGTGAAAATTGGTCACACTAAGCACGTTTCTACCTACTATCCATCTACGTATCTTGATATGTATGTATTTAAAAAGCGAAATTTTTGCACGCGAAAACAGGAGTTGACTGCTACAGCTCATGCTAACTAAAGTATCAGTCGATAGATATGTTCCTCCAAATTTTTTGACGGTGAAATCCCAAAGGTTCATTTTGAGTGTTAGTTTTTAACGAATTCTGATAAGCTCCCCATTTGCATGTACGTACCATATCGCCCGATGTAAGCTGTTTGCAGCATGTTCTGATTTATCCTTAAACATTGAAACTAGGCAAGTTTGTCGATATCATTTAAAAATCATTCACGGGTAAACATCACATTACAAGACTTTCACCTTAATCATCCTATATGGTTAATACAGAGTCGTATGTAGACAGGTCGTCGCGGCGAGCCAATAGGGCAGCGTGGAAACAAAGCCAGTGCATTGCAAGCGGCCAAACTCCACCCATCCAGTCATCGTATCTCGCCTTCAGTAGTCAGCAATCAATCCCCCGGCCAACTTCATCTCTCAGCCACTCCCACCAGTCATCAGTATCAATTAGTAGTGGATCAGTTAGCTCAATCGCCTCGAGTCTCGCCACAAGTGGGCCAACAGGTATGTGAAGAATTTGTATTTTATGCATCATTCCGAATGAGAATCATGAGGACATTTTTCAGCCCCATCAATTGGGGGTCTCAGCGGACTCGGGAATGCGCGACCAATCGCCACTGCACGGCACACGCTCCCCAGACAGTAGCTCGACATCCACAGGTTCGGAGTCCGGATCAGGTAAATTATTTTTCATTTTGTCACACCTCCTTCGTGGGTAGGCCACGTGGAGCATTTGGTTCTAAACCAAATAGGCTTGCTGTCATTTCCAAAGAGGGCCAAGTGTCTGATTTTGCTATCGATATCCGAAGCACGAATAGCGTATACGTCTGGTTAAGACTTTATAAATAATATATGAAGAATAACCAGAGTAAGTGAATTTTATCAAATGAGGACCGCAAAATCCTCCAACGAAAGTTCTTTGCATGAACTGAGCAAATTTACAGCGAATCCTTTGTGGTTGTTCTTCGCGATACTTTTTTGAAGAAACTTCCGACAGTTTGATGCAAATGTCATGAGATGTTTATTAAGGCGAGGTAACTTAAGTGTGAATTTCGAAAGCCATATCTAGATGCGTATGGTAGATGGTAGAAGGGTGGTGAAAGTGGAGGAACAATGAGTCTTTTCACTTCACATATTGACGATAGGAATAGCTTGATAATATAAGTGGATTTTTCTCTAGTTTTTATGTAATATTTTCTTTCTGTGTTGTGGTTTTAAGGTTTATATTTTAGACCAATTTTCGAATTGGCTCAAAAATAATTTTTTTTACATGCATCAACTGAATGCTTTCGTTTCCTTCTGAATATTATTTTAGTGCTAAGACAAAATGATGCCTTTATAACGAGGCTGAGACATTTATACATTTAAACAATACAATATATACATTTAAACTGCACGAACAAGGTTTAACATATTCCCTACGAGTCATCATTCAACCCTTGAATACTTCATAATCGATCACAATGTGTCCGCCCCTGGGCGGCATAATTCGATTGAAATTGAACAATGTGATAATTTTTCCGTTTGTTTTCGGTCCAAAAAATTTTCAATATGTTAATGAAGGCACATTTTTTTCTTTATTTTTTAGGTACTGACACAGTTAAGCGCGGAGCTTCACCAGCCATTAGTATAGTATCAGCATCAAATTTAAAACTCCACGAATCGCCTAGTTCGTATTCAATTAAACAATATGAACAGCCCGACATGATAGGACGTTCAAGAGATATTGCTTTAGAGAAATCAAGAAATAATGGCGGTAGCAACGTCGTGAGCTATGGACCAACTATCACTTTAGATACTTTTCCATCCGCTAGAAGTGCTCTACCCCAATCAAGTGTATCACCTTCGGCATCAATAGCCTCATCAACATCAGCCGTGATATCATCACCATCGCCATTATCCATTCGTTCATCCAGCGGAAATGGCTCGTCACCATCGCAAACCCAATCGTACTCACTGTATTCACCGAGGACAGCCCAGGCCGCGTCAGGACAAATCGGCGGGCAACTATCGCCCTCACCGCAACCAATTTCGACAAGCAACACAGGAGCAGCATCACCGCTGTCATCGTCATCAGCATATTCAACAGCAGCATCAAATGCATCATTGGCGCGAGATTATTTATCGCAACTACGAGGAAACAATAATAGAAGTAATTATAGTGAAAGCAGTTTAAGGAATCATTTAGGTAAACAATTACAATCATCATATTCGCCAACATTGTCACCATCGGCCACATCACCGTCAGCGGCAACGACCACAGCCACGTCAACCATGCGAGCAGCAGAGCCTAGTAGTCACCAATCATATAGAAGTCAGTTAAGTAGTAGTCCTTCCTCCTCCTATCAACTACCCCCCAGTAGTGTCAAGGCTACACACGGTGAATTGACCACATCTTACAGTGGAGCAGCGGCTGGCACAGGCGCAGCTTCTTCGGCCTCACCAGCGGCCACCCCTACGGCTGCATCCGCATCAGATACATCGCCATCAGCCGCGTCATCCGAGTATAAGGTGTCTTCGCCGTCTAGACAAATAACTAATATAAATAACACTATACCTACAAGCGTAGCTAGAAATCTATTATTATATCAATCAGACTCAAGCTATTGTATAAAAAGTCAGCAACCGCAACAATTGCAACAAGAATCCGAAAAAACCAATAATTTTGCAAGTTCAGGTCATTTGATGGAGCGGCAACCTGCTTCGTCAGGTGCCGCAACAGCCCTTTATTCTAATGTAGGTTATAATGGTTCCCAAGCGATTAGTACAAGTATGAATATTTATGGTACCCTGCCAAAGACTTCGTCCTCGGCATCGCATAGCGGCGCGGGAGCATCAACCGCCAGTTCTGGCTTTGGACCGAACGCGACCTCCTCCTCGTATTCACCATCAACTCATTCAGATGCTCACCATCAGCAAGTATCAGGCTCAACATCCGGTACAGGTAATGGCAATAACTCCAGTGGCAGCAGTTACGATTTGTATAGTAATATTAGGCAACAATTGGGTATGTCAGGTAATGGTTACCACACGCTTGGCTCATACAGAGTGCAATATTCGTCGACGAATCCCTTCTTACCGAGTTTTGACCCACCAACGGGAGGTGATGCAACATCTCCTGTAACATCATACAATCTAGATACAAAGGATAATGACAAGTTTGATTTAAAGTAAAGAACGAAAAACAAAAGTAAAAATGAAAATCATTTTGAAAATGAAAACAATATTCAGCGAAAAAATGTTAGAAATTCTTAGGTAAACTCAAAAAAAAAAAATATTCTAAAAACAAATCCCGTTACTCAAATAAATAATAAATAAATGTGTATTATAGTGCCGATAAGCTTTTGCTGAAACTAAATTTAAAGGCATTCTTGTCCTTCGCGCGGAATTTGAATTTTTTGTCATACTTTCAATCAAATTATTTAAACCAAAATAAAGCATCTCAACACTGAATTTGAGCTGAAGCTTCTTTTTGAGCTGGAAAACTTCGCAGAACGTAAAACGAACCTTCGCTAAAGATTTGAAATTTCTAAGGCTCGTGGTTCATTTTTCTTCGCACTTCACGCGAAATTCATTGGTTCATTGGTTATCAGTATGTATGTTTTGTTCAAATAAGACGCAGTTTCGTTTTGTATATCAAAATTTAGTGTTTATCGTATTGATAAAAAAACGTTAAAAATTTTATTGATAATGATTGCCAGGGTGAATCTATTATAATTGGGATTTTATTTTAAAATTGCATCAGTTATATTGGATGCAAAAGCCGATAATAATTGAGTTTTCTATATAATTTTCCACTCTAGAAATAAATTTTGCCCAAAGAGAATGAATGTCGGTTATCATCCTACATTCAAGCTGGATGCAAACTCTTAATTTCCTCGACGTTTGCCGTTAAACGAATGGTCCAAAATACATATTGAAGTCACAAAACATCCCGTCTCATATGTTTTCTGTAATTTCAAGGCTATCAGAGTTGCAGTACTTAGCAGTTACCTTACATAGTCATGGCGGAGGATGTCCTCTCAAATTAATTGGTTTCGTCTTTTGCGGCCTTTTTTTCGATGCGTTCAACAGCTTATCGTGGTAAACATTGATGATTTTCGACCGAAAAACTGGGTGAAAGAAGATTCACACCTGATAATCGAGTTTGGCTCTCATTCGGACTATAAGCCCCTTTGCTCACCGCACTAATTTGTTTTAATTCAGAATTTTAAAAGTTCGGTAGATCTACGAACGGGTTGCAAGGAACGATCTGACTTAAAGGTGCATTAGTTTCTTCCACAGGACATGAAAATTTTTATGCATCTTTATGCTTCTGACAGACTCCTAAGCGTTTCAGATTTCTGTTTCTCATAGGCGATGTTGAGAGCTCTAATTACTTATTCTGGCCTGTACTGCGACATCTGATCCTCTTACTCTTTAAATAAGCCGAGGATGGCGGTGGTTTTGTTGCTTCTTAACATGATTTTTCTGAATACTTTATGCAAGTTAAACACACGTTGTTAATATCTGGAAATGGAAAATTGCTCAAGATACAAGGTAACTATGCATTATTTTATAACTATGCGTCGGTATGAAGATCCTGTTGCTCCAATATCATCATGCTGGACATTCTTCTAAAGGGGTTTCAAATTTTAAATGCATCATTCTCCTCTATATATAGGAATCTCCCTGGTTTCTATCCTTGAGCTCATTTAATTCGGTCGCTCTCTTTTTGTAAGCCGATATATTTGACTGATTGTTGATTCACATGATTTATTACTGCAAGTCATTGAATGTTACTAAAAATCATGAAATTTATTAATTTCACAAATTTCCACAAATTCTCAGTTAGCAGATAGGAGATAACACATTTTTTGAGCATCATCCCCGGTCTCTGAAGATTGTTTTTGCTATATATTAATGCAATGATGAGTAAAATGCCCGGTCATTTTAGGGTGTTGGGTCAGTTATTTCTTTGCGGGAGAAACTTCGCTGGAACCAGCCAAGTTTGTTTTCTCCTAATGTTCCTGAGATAAATTCTTTTTTAAATTAGTCTTATCCCAGTGACTGAATTTTTCATATAAACTGATATTTGCAATTCCACATTATTCAACAGACGCGTCTGCAACAGGACAATAAGTCCAAGCAATGAGTTGCACATACGATATGTAGGGCATCTTAAAAAGGTGAGGGGTCCTTTCATGCTCCTGACCTCTTCTTCTCGATGCGCTAAGTCTTTCGATTATATTTCTCCTTTTCCGATTCATTGTGGCTTTTTTCAGTCAAAAACCATTCAGTATACAAACTTGGGTTTTGGAAATAAATTTAATTGTTTTTTTCATGTTCGGTCCTTGTTTCACATGAATCTTTTTCAAGTATTCCAACTTGTTCTCCGTAAAAATTCTAAGGAAAATGGAGAACGAACAATTAATTTTTAAATTTAATTAATTTTTTTGAAAGAACAATTTAATTTTTAAAAACATCATTTGTTGTCTTCTCTTACAGGCGGAATCGGCAACATGCCATAGAGTGAATTTTCAACAAAGCCTTATATAAATGATTGGGGATTTTATATTCCTCTTTAGCGAAAATCCTGTTGTGTTATTCTGTCCAATCATGAACTCCCGGCGTAAGATGTCCTATTCGTGCTTTATTGTCGACTGACGTCAAGACATACGGAGAACAAGTCCATTTTTAGCATACCAACTTTTTTTTTTAGATATTTGATACGTGTAGAAATCGTTTTAAATCGTCACTAAGAAAAGAGGAATTACTTTCTTATGTTCTTCTGAGATGTATAAATGAGTTCCTTAAAATATACATCTGCCTGCATAATTAATCCTTCTTGAAAGCTACTCACTATGAACTGTGCTATGCATGCGGTGAATCTTTTTTCACGGTATTTGCCATGCTGAGTTGTCTATCTGGGGTGGATGAATGAACTCTGGTTAGGGTTGATGTAAAAAACCCTGTTATTATGACCATAAAACAATCGGGTTAGTCCCCGTGATCCCTCACAAACTACAATCACTACGCGCTATGATGCTATGATGGCTGAAACCAGCCTCAAAATTATTGCTATATTAACCCTTAGACTGTTGGGGCTGATGATAAGAATTTTAGCAATAGGATTTCCAGAAACGGCTTTTTTGCGGAGATCGAAATGTTTGTGAACGCTTGCGAACATTTAATGCCACTTAATCCTGGAACTTTTAATGTTTGTTCTGTGACAATTTCAAGTGGGTCTTCGTTTTCGTACATAGAAAAACTCTCGTGTCTTCCGAAAGTTACTTCAATGCTCCAGAAACTTGATCACTGTCAGGAATTGGCCGTTACCATCTCCGAGGTGACTCGTGTTCCCCAGGATCTCCTGTCTAATTGAGTTTCAGTCCATTCTCCATTTGTTCGTTAAGGATTTTTTTCTTGTAGAATAAAGATGCCACAGAAGGACAAGAAGCATAATTTAATATACAATAGAATACCTTTGATGTAAAATATCATAAACAATGAGTATAATGCCATCAATTGACAAAACACCAGTTATTCAAAAAATCATCATTAAAATCCACTATTTAATAATTCATCAAAACATCTCAACAATTTTTCTCACTTCTTATGAATTTCACGAAAATAAATTTCATTTTTATAAACATCACTGAAATAGAATCAATCAATCAATCGTAAATTAATAAGTAGCATACAAACGAAATAAAACTTGAAAAGATTTACTCAAAACTATACGACAAACACAATGGCAGTGAGAAATAAAACCCAAAAAAACGACATCCCAAATGATTTTCTTTAGTTACTATTTTTACACAATAGTTAAACTTTTTCGAATTTATATTAATACTTTCCAACAAATTTCAATACCTTTTTCGTAAAAAAAAGATAAATATTTATATCTTAAAAATTAAAAAAAAAATCGACACAAAAATATACAACAGGATGAACTGAGATTACATGAACTTTATAACATAAAACAAGCAATGAATTTTTTCTTAACGCAAGATAAAACTATAAACTAATAAGCATATATAACTGCTGAAAACTATACTGTAGCAAACTAAAAATGCATAACAGGACATACGTTAAATACTTTTAAAAACAAAAACTTAATAAACTTGTATTAAATTATAAATAAATGCAAATGATGACGATGATAAATTGCAGGAACATAATTAAGATTTAATAATGAAGACATGAACAGTATTCTATTAAAGACGGGAAATGTTTTAGGATGATGTTTTTAACTATTTACTCGATTATTGTAAATCTATGATTAAGATTACTAGGTTCGTGGTTAGATTGTTTTCGTAAGCTATTTGCATGTATTTGTATATGTCCGTTTGGAAATGTTATAAGACATATTACTATTACTATGGTGAATGCTGTTACAATTATTTACGTGCATCGTTTATTTTTTAGGAATTCGTGGCGTACTACTCGCCTTCTTTGTAATAAGGACCGGTTCCAGTCTGAACTCACAGCAGCGTACCTAACTATCTTAGATATGTATCGCTTCACCTTGGTTTCTCTGAACCAGTTGATTTTTTCATGTACCTTTGGGTAGTACCATGTACCTTCGTATTTAAAAATTTGTCGCTTCCGGCTCTTATAAGTCTCAAGTTCTGATTTTAGGCTAAAGAGTCCTTGATGATTGGTTTGCTTATTGAGACGCATTTAGAATAAAAATCAGTTCCATCGTAAGAGGGACTGCTTCCAACAAGTTTCAAATCAAGTTTTCCAAAGTTCTTTTTGACGGTTAAGGAAATTATAAAACAGGAGCAAACTATTATTTCCAGGCGGGTGTAGACCGTATAACATCTTGGTCAAAAACCTGCGCCACCTAGAAAATCCTGAGTTTCTTCAAAATGTAGACAGCGAAGATTGAATTAATTTATAAATATCTATGCACAAAAAGTTATCTTAACGTAAAACTAAGTTATTTATGTACATCAAGAGATAAGTTTTGCGGGATATCAATTCACTGAAAATCATAACAATTCTGTTTAATTGAACTGCGAACTAATTTCCTTCGTTTTTCTTTGGTTGTGAAGAACATTTTAGAACATTTTTAGAACAAGAACAAGGAGAACAATCTTCACGCTTTCGTGTAGTATTCTTTGATGAATTCTGATCCTAGCTTCTAAATAAAGCCAGAAATGCTCAATCAAATTAATATCTGGCAATTGAGCAAGCCAATCTGAAAGTCAAATTTGGATTCTTTTATAGAATGTATACAACATGGGCGGACAAATCTTTGGTCTGGCAATGAAAAAACGATATTTTTAATGTAAAAACGTTTTTATTCTGCCACATACTCTTCATCTAGATTAAAAACTGGGTGTAACAATCTTTCACCATTTCAATGCCTTTCTTATAGTGGTCCGCGTCAAAAACCTCAAAATAACCATTTGTTTCATACGCGAGCTCCTCATTTGCATAAAAACTCTTCCTGGTGAGCCAATTTTCAGCTGGAAAAACAGGAAATGGACACTAGTGATAAATCAGGCGAATATGGCGGATGTTCAATGACTTCATAATATACTTCCTTCAATTTATTGGTCATATCGCGAGCGGAAGGAGTTGGAGGATAGATTTGGGAAAACAAGGTTTTTTTTGCTGGATGAAGTCATTTAGAGCTGATTTAGTTGTCGAATCGATCCAATAATGCACAGTAATATTTGTTTCCCATTATTTTCCATGTTTCAGACATTTTATGAAGATTATACCATATTTACCCAAAGAATTCTGGGAGAAAAACTTGCCAGCTGATTGTTAAGTCTTGGGGCGCATCTTAAAATTTCCCGAACATTAAAAATGTGGCGCCAATTGCCGGTTGGAATCAGGCGCGGAGTGATGAATCCGTGTATCGTCTATTGTAGCAAATCGTTTCAATACTACCTTGTTGTTGTGGCCAAATTTTGTTTTGACAGACGAACACGTCTTCCTTACGAACACGTCCTGTATTGTTAGGAAACGCGGCACCTATCACGCCATCATTCGCGTGTGCAAATATCCTCGCATGATGTTCCTTTGAAATGCCAATAATGCAGGCTCTCTCACGCAATTCAATTTTTCGATCGGTCAACACAAGATTCGTGACATTTTGGATGTTTTCCGAAGTCACTGCTTCATTTGGGCTTTCCAATCAGGGATCAGCACAGGTTTTTGTACGGTGACGACGAAATTCAGCAAACCAATAATTGAAGTTCGTCTGATTGTTGCCGCAGGCAAAAATTATTATAGCTTGGTGTTGCTTTTAACCGCTGGGCCTTGCTTTTTTGGTGTTGAGGACACGCTTTGGTTGTATGTAGCTGGAGATCAGATCAGAAGGAACTGAAGATGGCTGCATACAGCCGAAATGCATCCTCGACATCAAGAAAGCAAGGCCCGGCGGACTCAAGCAACAGAAAGCAAACCAATAATTTATAGTTGAATGTGGTGGGCAGGTATATTATAACATTTATCAAGTCATGCCATTGTTTGCGCCGTATTTTTTTCGCTTTTTTTTCAATTGTTTACAAAGATTCAGAGTTAGCGTAACTTCGAAATCTATAACCTCAAAGTGAGTAAACCAAATGACGTGAAATCTTGACTGAATCTAAGTGAGAGTTGTTACTCTAAGAAGAGGATGGACTTTGAATTTGTGGCGCGATTTTTTTATCAGGCTAAATACTTTTCAACCCTCGAGTAGCAAGCATTGTCTCCCAATATATGCTGTTGTATTTATCGTCTCTAAATGTCCGCAGAAATGACTGCTAAACGCTGACTTCTGAAACATTAAGGAGAGATTGAGAGGCCAAATAGATACTTTAAAATTTGCCGAACGTTCAAGCCTCCTCTATAAATATCGAGGTTTTTGTTCTAACTTCATTATAACGAAGTAAACTATGATCATCACGGCCTCAATACATATTTTTCGCGTTGTAAAATATTCCTTTCCTCGGGAAAGGTTTCCTCGGACAAAAATTGAATGCTCTTACTCTGAAATAATATTACCTCTCCTATTTTAGCCGGATTTCCAACCGCTTTTTCAACACTCACAATTCGTCTTTGAATTTGTCCCTGCATTTACTTTCGCTGTAACTGAGAAATTCACTGAAAGGCTCTTAATCAGCTGTTATGGGAACCTGGTTATTAACTTCCTCTATTTATATTTTGCAATTTGAAACCGAACGTAAAGGAATCTGCATATGAATAGGAAAAAAATGTACTAATCTAAAAAACAGCTGCATGATAGTATTTGCTTTATTTAAGGAATTACGTCGGTCCTAGCGAAACAATAAAGTCGGAAATTCATTCTTTCATTCATACATTCATGCATTCAGACTACATGTGCGGAAAATTCGAATTCTCAACCGGATAATTTATAAGACATTTCACTTGGATCATGCAACATCCTTGACAATACCTCACCTGCAGATTTTCTAAGTTTGCCATATTGTCTTTAATTTCTAAGTTTCTGGGTTTTCACTGTGTTGTCCCTCCAATTTCTCCCTGGCAAATAAATAATCGCTCATCTCTAAGAATCTCGTAAATAATTATTAAATAAATTTATATCTGTGATTGGAAAATGGCGCTTATTACGCTTATAAATGGCATTAGCTCATGATGGTAACGAGAATCTAAGTACACCAAACGGGTTTCCTTAAAATCAATTAAAGTGACATTTAGGGTTAAAAGCGTGACAAAATGAGCCTTCTTAGTGCTGTGGCGCAACAGTTTCGTACAGAGCTTTAGTCCTTAAGCTGGTTAGAACCGCATAATTCCATTACCGAATGTACACGCCAAGTCGACTTGACATTGGTGATTTCCCAGAAGTTTTCTATCACAACTAGGTGCGATGATCCTTCGACATCAGAATTGAACTTGTATATATAACAATATCAATCAATTGTTTCACGATTTCACAGATGTTTTGATGTTGAAATATCAGGACTTGATATGACTTTAAAGGGTCGGAAAGAGGTTTGAAAAAGGGTTAGCATTGGAACCTGAAAAAGGCGCATAATTCAAACGCCCAAAATGAGATCTGTGGTTTTCAAAGAATTCAATTCTCGGAAGCAAACGCCAAGTCGTTCATACCGCGTGATTGGAAGCATAGATTCGAATATCTCGTATATGTTTCACCAGGTGAATAATTAGTGCTAATATTTGGATGTTTCTATGTCTATCTACAGGTAACAAGAATGTGGTTTGAATTCGAAATTAGATGTGGGTGTTTATGAAAATAAGTTACTTTTCTCCTGGATTAATTCGTTACCTTGTTATAATAAAACTTCCTGGTTGTAAAGTATCACAATTCGGTATACCAGTCAATAATTTTTCGTTCGTATGACTAGCAATTTTCCCTTTCGGTAAAGGATGCTTCAGAAACATAAATTATCAATCGATATTCAAAAGCTTCGCGTTATTAACTTTCAAACCTTAACAGAATATTGCTTTTGGATATTTTCCAAGCACTAGGTCCACCTCTTGAGGTATGGTGCAATTGGTGGGCACGATATTTCGGCGTACTTATGGCTTACCAGTAGTACAAGAGTATCAGAGCTGGGTGGGTATTTGAGGGTAATAGGAATAATGCTTATCCTGTGCAGAAAAGTGATTCTATTTTCGATGAATCAACAATTTCAAGGTCCAATTCTTGGTTTCGTCATTTCGATTCGCCCCGCATATTTGAAAAGATGAGAACATTGTATGATAGAATGTACCCGACTGCAGATTTAGACACATATTTATGCAAGACCGTTTTTAAATTTTACTGAACGGTGAAATATTTAATCATTGCTTACAAGTTTTCACAATACTTCTACCGTCCATCACAGCTCTCAAATATTTTATTAGTCCTGTATATTGCCACTCCCTGCATACTGTCACTTGAAGGACAAAATTAGGCTCGCAATTTTTGGTTGTTAAATCGTCTTACATGGTCGAAGTAATCAAGTATCAACCAAACTAATTGTACGTCGTTAAAAGGACGCGTTGAAAGGATTTTTGTTATTTGTATCACACCAAAGAAATTGATCTTAAGATTCCCTCTATTCTGGTAGCGCAATCTTTTCCATTTATGTATGCATAGATTGCGATGTCGTGACAGCATTACGAGAGAAATTTAGAATTTTCAGACAGGAGAAAAATTTCGAACGCTTTAATAAACCGAAGCAATGTGTATGAATGTATTACAACATTTTCAAACGGACTCAAAGCAAAAAAAAAAGTTGTTGAAAGAATAACAAATTTTAAGACAAAGAAAAAAATAATTTGAAAAGACTTAATATACACAATAAAACATTAATGTTAAAGAAACAGACAATTAAATGCTAAGTGTACAGCCACAACGTAACTATACAAGACAACATTCCATAAGAATCGTTACGGAAACATTCACAGAATAACATACTCGAATTTATACGGAGCCACATACATTTTTTCCTTCACACTTTAACACAAATGTAAAACAAAGTTTTAAAAAAATTAAATAATTGCAATTGTATTTTATTTTGCTGAAGCAAATGCTAAACACCAATTAATCACAAAAAGGTTTTATGGGGAACGTTGTGTGGGTAGTAACATGATTTCCAACATCAAAAGGATACGTAAATTTTAATTAAATCCATGACGAATGGGCTTTGAAGTATTTGCGCGAATTGCGACTCAACTAAATTCTTGTATAATTCATTGGTCGTAAATATATATTCGAAATGATAGACATAGTTATAATTCAACTTATTTCGAAGGACTTTAATCGAATGGTGAATGAACGGAGAATATTTTAATGCAGCCTCAATCAACTACAATTAGAAAGTATCGTTAAAAATTAGAATTTTGTTCTTGTTTGCTTCCTAGATTGTGTTGTGTTGTAAAATGAATGTTTGTTTTGGTTGATTAAAAATGATAGTAGATGGATTTTTAACGAAAAAAAATCATGACACGCGCTGAATGATAAATATTGAATTAGAAAAACTAGATTTTTTGATGAGGAATGCAGACTTCTGATGAATGACGACTAATAATTTTCGAAATGGTACACAAAGTATCAATGAAAGATTGAAAAACTCATTCATCGACACCGCGAATGTAACATTGATTTTTGTTTTCAATAGCAAACAGATGGAAAATATGTTAATTTTCTTAGTCGTAACAAGCAAAACTAATATTGGTATTAACAAAATCACTTTAATTCGCTCTTGACTACGTTAAGTTTTCATAATTTTGATGATTCAAAAGAATTTCAACTAAACATCTAAAATATCGCGTAAAATGTTGTGCTGTGCCGCATTGCTATCTGCAATTTGCTCTTAACACAATCCCATACATATTACGCGCTTTCAATCTTAAGCTTAAATGCTAGCTTTAGATTGTTTTGTAAATTAAACTCTGTAAATTTTTAATGTTATAGATATATATATGTCAATTAGATGCTAGGCGAATTAATTAAATTATAATGTGCTCCTAATCATCGTATACTTGATATTATATTTGTTTTTATTCTTGAGCTTGTTTTGGGATAGCTTTTGAAATTAATCTTTAGAAATTGTTTGGAATGTTGACAGTAAAATTAACGTAGAAAGTGTCTTAAATAATGTTGATTGATTATTTTGTATATTGAATAATCTTAGTCTGAAATTTAGACCGTGTCTAGTTTTTTTTCCGTCACAAGAAGGAGTTTATGCACTTGCGAGACACTGAAGGAGACACTTGCGTTGATTAACAAACGTAAAACAAAAGTCAATAATTATAAAGCTATCAATGAGGATAAATTACTTTAGTCGCCAAACTATTGGTAACAAACATTACAGGTTAAATTTATTAATAACTGAAAGAAAGACATTCCAAATATTTCAAAAGTGAGATAGAAAACTCTTTCTCTTCCCTTGTACTATACATATGTTCAGATACTCAGACTTGTATTCATTTGTCGGAAGTGCAACATCTACACTGAAATTGCCAGATTATTTGCAGGGAAGTGAACAAAAAGTATATTTAAAAACAATTGTAAACTTTCTATCAATGGTATGTCTCCTGTTTCTATTCGTCGCTCGTTAATACGATTGCATTTTTTTCTAGATGTTGCGTCGTTTCCAAAATTAAACGCATTCAAGAGTGCATCGGTCGAATATCATTGGTTTGGAAGTTTTTTCCTAAGTGCTTGTATCTTCGCCATACTCAGGTTCAAGACAACTTGAAATTAAATTTTTCAAACCGTTGAAAGCCTCTTCGTAAAGGAATAGTGCTGACTGAGTACAAATGTCCTTTGTCCTTTTACATTTTCATATTCTTCTTACACATTTAGACTCCGAGCTCTCAGAAGTAGTTGCCGAACTCATATTTGTAGTCATAGACGTAGTTCTAAAAGTTCTAAAGAGTCCCTAAGGGTTTACTTTAACTTTCACCACTGAATGATTATGTGAACATACCCTCGTACATAACATATATGATTAGATCGCATGTCCACAGTAATGAATAAATTGACTGATCACCAGATATTGTAGGATTTTTATCAATAATTGAAAGAAAATTCCAAGGATAACTATCGTTTCCAGATTATAATACGAATAGAAGTGCTTTTTCGTGAAAAAGGGGAAAATTTGAAAAATAGTAATCGTTACCAAAACAGCGTGTCTCAATGAGGTGCTCTATTAAGAAGAGTATCGACTCAGCATATGTTGGTTTGTTCTAAGTTGAACTCTTTCCACTATGTGAATAAAACCTCGCACCCTCGATGACGAAAGTTTTAATGTAAAACAGTAGGTGAAATCCAAAATTGGCCACAACATAGTCGAAATTTCAGGCTAAAATTAATAACTTTTTTAGATTTCTAATTTCTAGTACATGTTACTATTATTTCTAATAAAAGCAACATATGGATGTTATCCAGATAATGTTGGCTTTGTAATCTAGTGAAATTCGTAGATCATGCGAAATCAAGGAACTTATGAAAATTTAAAATAAATAATGAAACGGAAAAAACAATGCAAAAAAAAATAAATTCTAATATATATAGGAAATCTAGGCAATAGTTATATGATGCCTTGTTTGATCTGTTTTCCCATTCGAGAAAATTGTATGAAAATTTTTATGTTAAGATGAGAAAGCAAAATTTAGGCATATTTCGAGTGTTTTTCGTTTTGCTTCGGACCTATATTGATTTTGTCGCCGTCTAAATTAAGAAATAATAAAACAAGTAAAGGATTCAACGAAAAATCATGGAATCGATAGGATTTGCATAGAATCAGCGAGAAAGTAAACTAATAGTCATAAGTGAAATTGCTTGAAATCAACGTATTTACTACTTATTTTCTCACATGATATTCAAATCTCAATCACGAAACTTGCATCAAAATTTCACTTTCAAGCTTCGAAACAGGCATATTTCCATCTTAGTTTTCTTTCCGAGTTTAATGAATTGTTTAGTTTTTATTTTCACTTGAACTAGGTGCTTTTTACTAGAGAAAATGTAAAGTTGCGTTCATATGAACCTACTTGAGCATGAAAATATTTAAGAAAATTACTAAAGAAAATCCAAAAAATTTAAAAATATATTACTATTGAATATAGCATTTACCTAAATCATATATAAAATCAAGCAAACAAAAAAAAAAATTATCTTTACTTAACAAATGAGAAACAATGAAAATCCTTTTTAGTCCTAAGCCATAAGTAATGGAAGAAGACATTTGTTGTTAAGTTGTTAGCAATTTTATTCATAACATGAATAAAAATTATATTTAATACGTCAAGATTAATTAAACAAGAGTAATTATAATTGAAAATTAAGCTGTGTTGAACTGAAGATTGAAAATCAGAAAAAAAGTCTCAATTAAGTAATTCAAATGTGTAAATCAGACGTAAAAAAAGAAAGAAAAATGGCAAAGTACTTATAAAAGGTTCTACCAAAAAATTCATAAAATTGGTACATTTGTCTATGTCAATTTTATAATTACAAAAATAAATTTTGAATATTTTATCATATGAACAAACTCCATTTTCAGTTACACCAATAACAAATGCAAATAATTTATTGGTTTGAAGTTCATAATTTATGCGTAATAATATACTTACTCACACGTTTATTGCACTCTGTAAACGAACCAAGCGATAGTTGATTTCCCTATTATCAAGTCTTCATTAACGGCGAAAGTGTTTAAGGATTCAATCGAGAAATGCTTCACTGGTTGGCACGATGGTGTTGTAAATTTAAGATCAGGGCGAGAGAGTTGCAAGGGAGGAATTTAATATCTGCTTTATTGAATATTTGGATAGAGTGGTGATAATTTATCAATAATAGCGTTTGTTGTTTGTCAGTTAACTAGTCGATGTACACATACGCGAATATCTATTTTCATTGCAGTGTAAATTTGAAGTAGAAAGTGCCCTATTTTTTAACGATAATTAAAAAAAGAAATGTTATAAATCATCCATGCATCGAAATCACCGTCCCAGGAGAAACTTGATTTTCCAAAATACCAAAGAGGAGTAAGGGTCGAATATTATTTGTTTTCCAGTTAAATTAAAACAAATTTAATTAAATTCAATAACTTGTGAGCAATATGCAAACAGGATTATGAATCAATCTTAAGATTTATTAAAGAAAATTGCTTCGTTCGATGACTGTCAATTTCGAGGGCTTTCGTTTTTAACACCGCGTTACCAAATGAGCTGCATCTCAAGAAGTTGATTTAGTTCGTTGTCGAATAAAGGATGTATATAAACATCTAACTGTTTGCATACTCTATGATAATAAGGGTGAATTGTGCAGACTTTTGGCATTCTATTGCTGAGCAATTAAGCAGACTGCATAGAAAAGCATGAGAAAATTTTACAGAAGAAGTTATTTTCCAGAATAATTTCTTTTATTTGAATTCAATCTCTACTAACGTTTTCTCGTATATTTCTGTAGGAATGTCAGTGCACAAGTGTATGACTAAAACCTAAGGAAGAGATACACCTAGCTTACTCAAACTTATTTTTTGTGTATTTAAAACATTGATTTTGCCATTTGAAGCGTCTGTGATCCGCTGACTTCTAGAGCTTCTTCTAAACGAAGCTCGATCTGCAATCCCGCGCTAACAATGATGGTTATATCTTAGGAAGGATGCTTATATCGACTGATAATCAAAGCGTTTTTCATTCTCGCTTGCTCAACATAATTGCTAAACAAACAACATTTTGTTTTTTTGAAAACCATTATTTCAGAACATTCGACCGTATTGCAGAAAATTTTAGCCTAAACTCACTCTACATCCTTTCAAAACGTGGAGTTCCTTTTGTATATAATTGAATTCAAATATTCTTTTCTAGCTGATAGTGTTTCGCAAAGAGTAAACTCTTCAATCTGAAGAGCGTTAGTGCATTTCCTTTAACTACACAGAAAGCAAAATATTTTATACTTGTACTATAAAAGATTCTATTTTTTAATATTACATATGAAAATAGTTTTACACAAAACACATTAATTGATTGCGAATTTCACATTTGACCCCATCACTATGTTAATTTTACCATGATTCCGTATAGATGTGAAGAAACCCGAAAACTATAAATCATCCTTTGATTTTATTATATGCGTACTTATGAAAAAATCCTGCTTCCCTCACAAACACTGTAACTCCTTCTAAAATATCAACTGACCTGGGCTTGCTTCTATATCACTGTTTCATATCGTATATATAAATATATTTGAAAACAAAAATGATAGCGTATATGTAACATTAGTTGAATGTATGCACAATTATATTTAAAGAAATATAGAAACGTTATGTATAACGTAATGTATTTAATACTATCAAGTTTATATTACTATTATTAAAATTGAAGACGATGAATATTAAGGTAAATAGGAAGAATATGAAGACAGTATGATCAAAATGAAGAATGAAAATGAATTGTATCTTATCAATCTTTTTTACGCAAAAAAGTTTATCATTATAAAGTCAAATATTATTTAGGGATTATCGAGCTCCGTTCGTAGTTCATAGCATGAATTCGTTCCAACACGGATTAGTTTTGTATTGTTTTACATTTTATACCAATTACAGAAAGGATATTTGTAACTATTATTATCATTAGTTATCCATGCGAATAGAACTAGCAAAATCATTTTATAGGAGCCATCTAAAATCTCAGAATAGTAAACGATAGGCTCCGAGCTCCATCAAATTTAGCCTTCGCGAAAAACAATGATAGAAAAAAATGATTGAATTCTGTTTTTGATTGATTAAAAGACTTTAAAACATTTTTTTTCCTAAATCGCCGTTCTATAATATTTCGTCTTCAGAACAGTATAAAGGCAATTGCTAAGAACACTTACTTAAGCTCATCTTTAACATATTCGAAAGCTGCGAATCTTTCTATCAACTTGTTATAATTTAATAAAGTATTTTCAAATAAACAATAATACCACGAGAAGAAAATTTTACATAGTAAAGCCACATTATTATATATCACAACTTAAACAAAATGGAAAAAATGGAATTTAATATTATGTAATAATATGAAATATTATACAAAAGATAAATCGAAATTCTGTACAAGAATTAAAATGTATGAATTATGAAAAAATCCGAAAATTCAAAAAAAAAAAAATCGTTGCAATAAATACAGTATAAAAGAAAACATGGAAGGCATGAAACCTAAATAAAAGCTACTTAGAAATTAATAACAAATCTACTGCGATTGTTCTACATACAATTATTATTAATGTCGTTTTTTCTTATAATTTAATTCAATCGATTGCGCGAATTTTCGCAATGAAAAGAAAAGCTTTATATATCGAGAGACGCAAATTTCCACTCAGATTTTTTCGGTGGATGCGCGAACTTTCGTACTTTCACGTATATATTTATTGCGTTTTTTATATTACACACATATTATTTATTTCTTCCTAACGCAAAACTCTATTGAGACGTTTGTTTCTTCTCTCTTTATACGGAAACGAAACAAATAATAAATATTTATATGTAATAAATAAACAATAAGTACATTGTGTGTTGTTGTTTAAACAAATGAAAGAAATTAATTGTAACAAAGATGACGCAAATAAAAGAACATAAATCCGCCATTATACCGTGAAATAAATAGAAAATTGTTTAAATACAACCAAAAATGTATATTGAAAATAAAAGATTAAATAACAAGTGATTTATTCAAATCGTAAATCGAGAACAAACCTCTAGACGTAATACAAAACAGATGCGAGAGAGGAAATGATGAAATGAAATGAGAGATAGGGCGAAGAAAAATGAAGCTAATTTTGAGTTCATATTATTTCACTTGAGAGGATTTTTTTAGTAATGTAAAATGTCATGGACAAATACTCTGATTTTACCACTGCCACAATATAGTATAAATATATAGTTCTTTGGGCGAAATAAACGATGTTAATCTAAATTGTTGCTGTTGTTTCTTGGACTATTTGGGAATTTGCAAAGCAGGGATTTCATTTATTTATCAATCAAAACTGCATGTTGAGATGCTTGGGAGTTATTTATCACAAAAAAGCGAATGGAGATGTTCAAATTCAAATTAATTTATTGGGTGATTTTTTCATACTATATACAATCATTATTTACAATATTTTCTTAACCTAATATTTAGCCTACGGGCTTTGCCTAATGGCTGTGCCCAGAACTCTATACTAACATTTGTTTAATATCAAAAATTATTACTTATATATCAAAAAAGAAAATTATTATTACTAACATTTACACACTAAATGTGACCTCTGTTGTTTTTGGTCATTTTATATTTATTTAATTTAAATCTTGATTTATATATAATAATTATTAATAAAATTTTTGTTTTAATTTTTTTTGTTAAATTTTTAATACAATATTTTACTTATAACTATAATTAAAATTAATTTCTTAATCTATCCGTTGGTTGCCTCCATCGCTCGACTATTTGTTACTAATTGTGGCGGTCTCGTGCTCCGCCATACGCTTTGCAGCTCGTTCGGTCAACCTCTTGGCGTAGCGGTGAATCGGCTCCACATCTGCCTCCCGGTATATATATCGGTTGGGGTAGGACCGTCCGTCCTCCCTTTTGAACACTCCAGTGCAAGCCCGAAGGATTTTACGTTCCAATAATCCTATCTTGCCCCATTTGCATTTTGGTGCTGCCTGCCATATCAGCACTGCGTACAGGAGTATGGGCCTGATTAGAGCTTTGTAAGCAATAATCTTGACCAGCCTGCTGGTCGTTGACTGTTTCCTGAAAAGAGGTATAAGAAGATGGTATGCATAAATGGCTTTCTTCCAAGCAGAATCTACGTGAACATTGAAGGTGTTTTTTGTATCGAAAATCACCCCCAGATACTTCGTTTGTTTGGAGCAGTGCACCACCTGCCCGTTCAATTTTACTCTGGTATCACAGATGTTCTTTGTTCGACGTCCATATTTTTGATGTGGGTCCTTGAACACATTCAGCTCGCTTTTCCTAGCGTTAACCCTCATCCCCCACTTTCCGTAGTACGCAGTTAACGAGTCCAGGTACCTTTGGAGTCTCAACCTTGCAAAGCGGAGATTGTGCCCAGATGATCACGCCAATAAGTCATCAGCAAAGACATTCACCTCGATTCCAGGTTTAAATTCATCTCTGATACCGGGAATATCAGACGTGAATATATTAAAGAGAAAAGGGCCTAGAATAGACCCCTGAGGGACCCCCGAATCGATACCAAAGGGTTCGGAACTAGCTCCACCAGACACCGCAAAGGCAGTACGTCCCCTCATGAAACTGCCTACTATTTTTATAACACTCGCCAGGAAGCCAAATTGAATTAGTTTGTAGATAAATCCATCGATCCAAACCGAATCAAAAGCTTTTTCTACATCAATGAGGCACGCTACTACGACCTTTCTGGCCTGCCAATTTCTTTTTATACTGGCTTGAAAAACAGCCAACGCGTCTACCGTTGAATGAGCTCTTTTAAAGCCGAATTGTCTTTCCGGTACAGTTCCTGCTTCTTCAGAGAACTGTGTGATGCCTTGTAGGATCACTCTTTCCAGTAACCTCCCTACGTTGAACAGAAGAGATATCGGACGAGTATTGACTACGTCAGTACTGTTGGACTCTTTCGGAATGACAAATAGTTTGGCGCATTTCCATTGCTGAGGGAAGTAGCAAATGTTTATGCAGTTGTTTAGAAGGATTGCGAGAAGAACAAAATAAGTATGGGGAAGTTTTTTTATAAAGAAATTTGAAATTCCATCAGCCCCAGCCGATTTTTTGGAATTTTGCTCTAGTGCGAGCATCCTGAGTCTCTCAGGACTCACAAACAGGGTACTGCCAATAGGAGCGTCCGACGGATTCGAATCGGAAAATCTAGTCAAGCACAAGTTTTTGTGGTCCCTGTCGAACGTTGATATTGTTCTTTTTACCAACGAATTGAAGGCAGAGTTATCACTTGCCTTCTCCCCTTGAAGAACTTTCGCAAAATGGTTTGCGATGGGGTCAGCAACGGCTTTGTCATCCATGAGCATGGAACCGTTATAAGTGAGAACTCTTGGCAGACGCTTACGGCCAGTTATTTTGTTAATTTGAGGAAACATATAGGCACCGGGTCTGATGTTTGCTAGGGTCTGTTCGAATCTCTCATTGGCAAAATCAGATGTTCTTCTCGAGATCACTCTATTAAGGGAGAGTATAATTAGGTGAACCCGCTGATACTCCCGGTTAACTATATTCAAGTTGTGGTGGTATATTCTTGAGAGTAGTTTTCTGAGGGTGCTACGTCTGCGATGAAGCTCCAAAATGTCCTGTGGTAAATCTCTATAAAGGTAATTCCTGGAGGAGTTTTTTATGGAGATCTTTGAGATGACCGTATTAAGGGTTGAATTTAAACAAACGATTCCCTCTTCGATTTTGGTGGTTGTGAGATTTTTCTTCACATTCACTCTTATGGTCAGCTCTACCAAAAGATGGTCAGACTCGGCGTCGATAACTCCACATTCGAAGTTCCTTCAGCTGTGGGAGATATTTACCAGGTTGGTAGACACAATGAAAAAATCAATAGTTGACGAGCGTCTTCGGAAGGTGGGCTCGCTTGGCGCAATCAAAATGAGATCCATATTTGCTTGCACCCAGTTGAACAGAGCCGTTCCATATCCATTGGATACGTGATTTCCCCATGAAGGATGTCTTGCATTGAAGTCACCCCCTATCGCAATGAAATCAAACTTTTCACACAAAGTAAGGGCTGTTTCCAAGTCTTCAATGAGATCCCCTCCCGAATATCCGTGTTTAACGTATATTCCAACAAATGCAAAGGTGAACCCTCCCAGAACTGAGCTTAATATAATGACGTCTGCACACTTCAGACTTGGAAGACAGTGTCTTTGAATTTTGGGATGCTCCCTGAAGGCCATAGCTACTCCAAGGATTCCATCTGGGTCGTCATCCCTTATGACTTTATATTTCCCCAAGTGAACTTTGTGTTTACTTTTCAGTCTTGTTTCTGAAATGAACAAGAAATCTGGTCTATGCATGTCCAAGTATTCTTGAACAGAGTTCCTTTTGAAACGTGGAGCTAGCGAACAAATGTTGACGATGGAGAGCTTAATGGAGCTCATCGCGACAACAGATCTTGAAGGCGAAGTCTAAGTATGCCGCCTTTTTCTCACTCAGATTAGTGAGTTTTTTGTATTGTGGAATGAATGAGTCCACTTTGCGGATGAAAGTGAACAAGTCACACCCAAAGAATTGATTGCAGTTGTTATTCATGACAGAATTTCTGTCTTTTTGCTGCTGTTGACTATTATTCGCTTTAGCTTGCCGTACAGGCTGGGTTGCAGCTGGCTTGGCTGCACCCCTTGCTATACTAGCGAATGAGACACCATTTCGAATGGTGTTTTTTAAGGATGCAGTGACGAAGTCCCTCCGTTCCTCCTTTTTCTTTTGGAGATTGTGTCTCCTCTCCTCAGCCTCCTTGGCCTTAGGACAGCCCCTGAAACTCGCGGGGTGGCCTTTGCTGTTGCAATTTACGCAGAAAATTGCATCTTTTCCCTCTTCCTTTTCAATAGGGACTGGTGTCTTTTGACTGGTGGTGTTTGTCACACTTGACGCAACGAGGTTCCATTCCGCAATTTGAAGCTACGTGTCCAAATCGTTGGCAATTGAAACACTGCGAGGTATTTGATTTAGTCAAACGCTCCCATTGTACCTTTTGGTGTAGGAGCGTTTTCACGTTCATAGCCTTATTGACGTCAAAGTCTGGCTTAAATTGAATAAGGAAGGAAGAAAGAGTTTTCTTTTCCTTTCTTGAGGCCACCGTTAATGGAGATGTTCAAATCAACGCGCGCAAATAAATATTAATTTTTGCTTATCTTTTTCTAACTTAAAAGCAAAACTAAAACATTGCAAAGGGTGAAAAGCGATTCAGGTTGTCACACAAATACCAATAAACCTTCTGCAGTCCGAGTGCTTCTGAAAGTTTAAAAACAATCAAATGCCTTGAAAATTTGCTTCTCAACCATATTTTGCTCATCGTGGAGTCGAATTTCCGTGGAGTAAGAGTGGTTTGCGCTTTCGCGCCACCCTTCTGTGAATCTCCAATCTTGTGCTCCGCGAATAAACGATGAAAACCCTTATTTATTGTCATATCTACGATAGTTTAGAGCCTAGGATTATGCCGAGATCATTTCTACGCGGCTCCAGAGTAATAGCATAGATAAAACAGACACATGAGCACAAACAGCAAGAACACACCCTTTTGGTTTCTGGCAGACAGAGATAGAAAATAACATAAGAAAATTTTAGTTTGTATTACATATTTACTTAAAAGCTTAGTGACGGATATTCTTGTTAAACGAGATCATAAGTAAAAATTAACCAATATATATAAAATTCTGCTTAGTATGCTCTAATCCTGATTAATTAGAAGTTTTCTTGAAGAAGGCTCGCTGTTATGCAATACCTATATGTGTATTCCTTGCGATCTCCAATGGGCCTCGTCCTACACTCTGAGTGTAAATAGCCTTCACCTCTTAACTAAAAAAAACATGCATCACAATACAAGGTATTCCACTTATAACCATGCATACCAACATAACCTCGTTCAATTTCAACAAACCCTGCAGCAGAGCAGCTCCATCGCAAATACAAATCAAATGCGTGGGAAATCTTCTCACCTTCAATTTGAAGGCTATTCCAATTTGTTATCCGTGGCCCGTTCATACACATGGTATGCAGGCAAGACATCACTGGGATCGTAAATGTAATGCTTTATGTCCAAATATTCGAAGGTTTTGGAAGGTATGAGTCAGTTGCTTAGCACAGGCTCTAAACAGCGTGAAAATTTCGAGCAACTTCCTGATTTCTGATCCCTAAGTTTAACCAAAACAAGTGGAATCTTGTTTGGATTCGTAAGTTTCTTCTCAATTTAGCGTACACCAAGCAAAACTCTTTCAAAACGTTTGCCTTGAAACGCAATACAGCGTAACAGGAATAAAAATGCACCTTTGCTTTTTCTATCTCTGTCTGAGAGAATCCGGCGGAGAGTATTTGCGCTGTATGTAGATACGATCTGGCAGTAGTGAGACAACTATCCATGGGTTGGCTTAAAATTACAAGGATTTTCCCAGGCGCGGAATCCGCAATGTGATTTCGAGTCAAGAGCAATAGTTTCACCTGTTCGCTAGATTGTAAAGAACAATTGTTCCATTTATATGTCTGAGAATTATTTAGCATATATAATAATCGAAAAAAAGTCCTAGGAATGGTTGATCTGTCAAAAGATCTGTTTTCAGCGTACTTAATTAGATCTTAAAAAACTTTTTTCTAGTAAAAATGTATACAAGATTCTGACTTTTACCTACATATAAGTTTATATAAGGTTTTGTACTACATCCTGATCAAAAAGATAAAATGCGTCCTTCTAATTTTGTTTACCTTATATTTACGAAATCGACTTTAGACCCTTATCTTTCAGTTTACTTCAGCGACTAAATTTATTATTTTTTTAAAATTAATACTCAAGTGCTATGAGGTCTCAAAATGCTATTCTTTAGCGGCTTAAGGGGGTCTTACTACATATAGTAATACCTCATTTCCGAGCGCTATATTCAAAAATTGACTACTAGTAAACTACTAATGATTTCGGGAAGCAGTTTTTTGTAATGTTATCATTCATTATTGCACTTTACATAGTTTTTTTGGTTTTAAATAAAAATGACGTATGTGACCGCTACACGTCCTTCACTGTGTCCTCGTCAAAAGTGTCCAGGGCGCACGGGGTGAACGATTTTAACCGATCAGATGATCTGAAACCAAAAAACCTTTAAAATTTATTTTTCTCATCCCCTTGGCTATGAATAGACACAAGCTTTTTCAAAAATTCAAAAAATTCTTATAGTAACAGAATTTTGAAAAAAAAAATTTTTTTGGCATTTTTTTTGGTGCTATTCAAGGCTGTTAAAAATTGTTGGACAAGAAATTCAAAAAAAGCTCGTGTCTATCTGTTGCGACATGTTTTTTGATAATAAAAGTGTTTAGTATGACAAGATCGGTCAGGTAGATTTTTCGAAAACGTTCACCCCACCTCAAAAAAGATGGTTTTCGGAAAAACACGTTTAAAGATTGACAACGTAATAAAATATTGTCAAAAATTCTTACGATCAATCTGCGATCCCAGGTCCGTAAAGTTTACCTTCTTGTTCGAGGAGGAATTCGCGTTGAGCCACTTGCTCTTCTCTTTTCTCAATCCTGGCCCTTTTCGCTGCATCAGTCACCCTATGCTCAGAGCGGTCGATGCGTTACTCGTCAAGTCGCGCGGCGCATGCCTCTGCTTCATGCCCCAATGTGATTCCCATAGTATTCATGGTTTTGAGGATCGTTCGGTATCCTTCATTGAATACCATTACTGCCAAACAGGTAGCAATGTCGACCATCTGCTTACCTGAGTGCAAATGTTTGGGCGCCATTAGCCAAATGCAACTATTCAAGGATTCGTTGCTGTTCTGCGTGAAAGCGCCGATGCACCGCTGTAGCAAATCGGTCGAGGACAAATCTCGGTAAATCGGCTCGATAGCTTCTATGACTTGAGGACTCAGAGAAACACGTGTATGTTCAAAAGTTGCCAAAGTTCCGGTTGCTTCGGCCTGACGCCACATGCACTAACTCTCCTTGCCTGGTGGGCACTGTGAGTGCTTAGGATTATCATCACTTGAGCTGCAGTGATCTAACGTAGCCCAAATTGCCTCCCTCATTTTTTCAACGGAATCGGGATTTCTTCTTATCGCCAAACCGTAAAATTTCGTAAGTGCCCCGATGATTTTGTCTGTCAGCTTTCCCTTTCCTTTCCCTCCGAGACCTTTCTTGGATTTTTTCATGTTCCTAAGCCTCGTCCCCATCCGCTTTTCCACATGGCCGACGCATTCTATTTTTTTAACGAGAATACTGTCTCCGTATGGTTTTGATGAAACGATTCCATTGTAAGTTTTGCTGTCACGCCTGGTCTTGAGTTTTTTCGCCTACGTGCTTGCATACGCTGTTTTCTTCTCCGCAACATGCGGATTCGGGGTTTTTCTTTTCTTGATACGACCGCTAATACGACTACGACGCACTGTTCGCGATCCTTTTTTATCCATTTTCCACGAAAAATGAAAAAAAAGCGAAAAAACTGAATAAAAACTCCGACCGAAACACTTTCGAAACAAGCAAGATGTTCAAGGTGCCAACGTTATTTTCAGACTGAATCAAAAGTAAGAAATAAAGAATTTTTTCAAAAGAGCATCTCAAACACTAACTAATGGGAAAAATGTAAAATGGTTTTCACAACTCTTCAAAAAATCAGTTCCGCACCTCGAAAAACGATTCCACGCGGGACTACAGCAGAAACGTGAAAAACGACCGCGCGTGACCGTGAAAAATGCTCTGTCACTGCCAAACGAGCCCGTCCACAGTTAAATCCTTTTACCAGCGTATTTCTAACACTATTTAGATGAAAAAAAATGTTAAAAAAATGAAACTAATAAAAATTTGAAACTGTTACATAGTAAGACCCCCTTAATCTATGTAATAAACAGAATTATCAAAGGCAATTACTAGAGTTTTAAAAAATAATCACAGAAGCATCGATTTTTCAAATGTTCCACTTGGCTGAAGAATTCTTTCTCATCAATTTTCTTAAGTGCCGAATCTGTTCTTGGTGACAGCGGAAAACAAAGACATAGCATAAACACTATGGATCACGGAACTTGCTGCTGGTACACACTACGTGTTGGGAGTGTCGGTTAATAATGTCGATTTACATAGCAGATGGCGCAACTTTAACATATTGTAGCGAATCCGAATGGCAACCCCAAACAACATCAAGTTCGAGGGCTCGCCACCGCTGCGCTAAAAACGCAACAAAGACGTTACGATTCCTTCTTCTTCCTTCAACCATCATTGAGACCAGTCCATCATTGAGTCCCCGAGTTTTCCATTTCTAACAAATTTGTGTTCGATGTTATTTGTATGTACTTTTTAATAAGAAAGTGGTTTACGTTAATTTGTGTGTATTAATGACAATACAACAAGTTAAATTTCTCTACAATATGGTTTTTTTCTATAATAACTTTTACGGTATTTTGAAGGGTAAGCATTTGTGATAAATTTCCACTTAGTCATTGAACGAAATAGCGTAAAAAACAACATTGTTTTTGCTTCGAAAATGTCGAATTTTGTGCCCGAAAAAGTTGTTTTGCAGGGACGTTTGATAATCTTCTTTCCTTTGAAGAAAAACGCTGTTGAAAATTATCGATTGTTGATAGAAGCTTACGGTGAACCTGCTCCAACTCAAAAAACTTAAAAACGATGGTTTGCACGCTTCCGAAGTGGTAATTTTGACTAAGAAGACAAAGAACGGCCAGGTCAGTATAAAAATTTGAAGATCCAGAATTGCAAGCATTATAATATAAAATTTTTTTATGTAGGAGTTAATACGTTAAGCACTCGATTTCTTGCTTTCTGCAATGTACACTGTTTAAATGTAAGCATCATTGATACACTGATTTTACTGGATAAAGTAGTGGTGGCGTGGGAATACTGTATACTTCAACATACGCTCCACAACCATCCTTAGAAGCTTAATCCTGACGCGCCTATATTTCCGCTTATATACTTCTCATACTTCCATTTGTATACTATTTCAAACGAACGGTTTACCCTCTATAGCCGCCTGTAGGAGGTCGTAGCCTTTTACGGGAATACCATCGACCAAAATTCGTAGAGCAACTTGATTTCTTGTATTCTCGGTCATTTAGTTAGCTTATCAGGCTTGTTTGCGTTTCTACTCTTGTCTGGAAATCGGTTGCATTTGGCCAGTTTCCCCAGTAGTGGCTATAATCTCGCCAAGCTCTCACATTGGGAAGGAAGGAGTTTGAAGATGTCTTCATAAAAATGCCATATTTTCTTACCTCCTTGATCCCGTTCATAAACAGTACCAGTCATTTGATTCCTAGCAACTTTTCTAATGACTGGAACGGCTTTCTTCGTCTCAGAACCTTCCACGATGACTGTTTTTGAATTAGGATAGGTGTACTATGGCTGACAATTGCGGAACACGCTGCACTTCTTTATTTGGCACTTTTAACTATGCAGATAAAATAGTGCTACATGTCGAGCCCGATGAGCTAACTTCTAGATTGGCGCACACATGTGTTGTGTGTGTGAAATAAGAGAGTATGTGTATAAGGTATAAGGAAAAGAGTATATGGAACAATCAAAAGGGAAGCCTTCCCTAAGCTTTCCAAGAGGCCTGGGATGCAAAACAGTAGAGAGCTGAAGATGAAATTTTAAATAATTCCTAGATATGGAGGGTACTACTCTACAGAGGTGAGTGTAAGAAAAGGAATGTGAAGTGATTGAACAACTGGCCGCAGTCACCTTGAGATAACATCAGAAAATTAATATCATCAGCTAATCCATTCTAAATGGAAGCTATAAAACATAGCCAGTAGCTACCGTCATAGCTAATACTAATTAAAATTTTATCTGAGCTAAACGTTGGCGTAGGTTATATGTTAGCATAGATATCTTTCTGGTCAATTAAACAAATTCATAAATATTTTCTCCTGATAGCTCTGTTTTGAACTGTAGTTGTAATGTACTCAATATAAAATAAGATGCAGTATCTTCGATGCTGTTGTATTACTTTAAATGTACTTCTTGCATTCCTGGGAGATGGACCAAGAGTACCTGATGGCAATTAAGGAATCTCAAATAATATTTAAATTGTATGCTCCACTGAAGCAACGCTTGTCACATAGCCACATCTTATTTGTGGTAGCTCAATAATTGTTTTCAAATTCATTTGTTAAAGAATAATTTTAGAAAATGCCACTTCGAACAGGATATTCCAAATACAGGATATCCTAAATCCTGCAATTTTCAATGGTAAATGGATATCATTCCAATGAAAACAATCAGGTTTCGCTCTTTTAAAACACCTCTAAATGGTTATTCAATAGTCTCCAACCAATAAGTCCCACTCTGTTGGTCCTTTCACCTATGTTACCAATAATCCTACAGAAAATTATATAATTCCGTTGTGTTACGCGTTGTATACATTTATTATCAATTATCACAGACGGTGAATTTTCATGACTACTATCCTCTAATCGGTAAAGTTGATTTGCACGAACAGCCTATGACCCGAATCCTAACACCTTTTATCTATTCTGCACTATAGTTTGGCCGGAACGGACAATACATTTATATGTCAGCTATTTTACATTTAATCAAACTGTTTTCTCGTTGGTAGAGGTTAATTGGTGTCCATTCTATTTGCACGACATGCATCCGATGTATCGGCCTTCAATTATTGCAACGATTTCAACCAGAATGCTATTACATATTTGAAGCGTACAAACGGTGACGATAAAATCAAAGCACCCGAATAACGAAGGATTTTAAACAAATGGATTTAAAAACATTTTGCTGATAAAATTGAATCCATTTGCATGTAGATGCATTAATAACATTAAAGGATACGGATGCGATATTCAGGGCAGAAGTGATAAAATTGAATTTGGTCAATTAAAAAGAGGGAACTGAAATAAAATTGAGATACAGGCTATTTGATTTTAATGAACATTGGCTTAGACCTAGCGCAAAATAATATTGCACTAATTTCATATTATTTGCAGGTAATTTTCGCCATTTCGCTAGGCATATCAAATGTTTTTTTCAGTCTAAAGGAATTGGGCAATAAAGAACTATCAACTTAATCAAGGATTTCTGATGTTGAAGTAATGAAAGCACTCACTTACTACTCCGGATATCTAGCCTTCATCAACTGATCATCACCTTTGTCTCAATGTACTAAACAAAAGTGTACAGTTTCACAAGACATTTGTCATTTTTAAGAAAATAACAATAATTAATATGAATATGAAAGCTATTTACGCTCTGGTTGCAGGACCTTACTAGCAGCAGAAGCTTCCATGCTTTTAACCAAACCTCTCCCACATCGCATAGCGGATTTTACCTAGCCTGGAACTGTTTGTCACATTACTTCGGACTAGGCCTCATTAATCATCGCTTAGCGATGTCTTCAGGCTAAGGGAAATCTCTCTTCACGGATGGATAGGAAGGAATTGCAATTAGTAACTATAATATTGCGTTACAGAGATGTTCCCTCCCTCGCCAAGCGATCCATTATGTCCTTCTTTATAATGAGTACTGTCCGTACGTAATGCGACACACAGTTCCAATTGCCCTTTGATTACATCATTTTTCCCGTTACATTTTCTGGGGAAATTACGCCAATTTTCTCCGAGAGATGCGAACGGAGTCTTGTAAATCTATTACACGTAAAGAACGTGTGGCATGCGTCATCCGTCATCCCCGGGCAGAACACGCAAGTTGGGGATGGTGTCTTTCCCATCTTATACAGGTAAGACTGAAAATACCCGTGACCACTGAGTAGTTGCGTCAGATAATAATCAGTCTCACCATGCATTCTGTAGAAACACGGCCCCAAGTCACTTATCAGCCGTGCGGTCCATCTGCCTCGCGTTTCGTTTTCCCATGTTTGCTGCCATAAGATAAGGGTTCTTCTCCTTTCCTCTCGGCTGACGGTTTCTCTCGCCGACTCCCCCCTACGTGAGTATACACGTTTCCGTTCGTCAGCAAGTAATTTCATTGGAACCACCCTCGAGATTACCAGCACTGCAGGTTCAGAGACAGTGCGGTATGCAGCGGCTATCCGTAAAGCTCCTTGCCTCTGCACCTGTGCCAGACGCCTTCGGTACGTCTCTTTATTAAGAGCATCAGCCCAAACCTCGGAGCCATACAAGAGCACTGACTCCATTACACTCATCAGTAGACGTCTTTTTCTCGAGGTTGGCGCCTGCGTGTTGGCCATAATGCGGTTTAGCGCCGATACCCGCGCGGAGGCCTTATCTGCTGACGCTCGAACCTGCTCGAAAAAACTCATCTTCGAATCAATCATCAAGCCAAGGTATCTGATTGATTCTTTTGACTCGATGATCATTCCACCACGAACCGGCTTAACACGAGGGATTCGCTTCTTTGTGAGGACGACAACCTCGGTCTTACAAGGTTTAGGATAATGAGATCTATTAATCAGCACGAAAATAAAACTATCATCCCTTTGAACACACAAGTCTCTATGGGAGACGCTCTATCCTATGAGAAGAATCGCTTGCCCTAGGTATGCCTCCATCTTAGCTACTAAACTATATGTAACCAGTTTAGCGTTTTCTCAGCTAGATGAGAACGGTGTCTCATCAATCTTCTGTATATGAAGACGTGTGACAAATGCCATTTTGAGCCATCGGCCCGATCCAGTCATTTTCGTACAGGTGAAATTGAAAATAAACATTGCAAATGCTGCTAAGCAAATGCCATAGGTAATAATCATTCTCACCATGCTATCGGTCACCGTCCTCCTGTCTATCACCGCCCAGTTATCGGCCACCGCCCTGCTGTCAATAGGACAATAATTTAGGCGTATAGTGCCATTTTGACAGTTGTGCTGACCAAAACTTCCCAACGTAGCTACATATAATGCTACACTCTCAGTCGCCCGAGAGAGTCAGTCGCCCGAGAGTGTTAGCATTATATGTGATAGAAAAAGTACCCAGTGATAGAATAGGCATAAGTAGATTTATATTTCATAAGTATTATGTTTGCACGCAAAAGCTTTGGGAGGGTTAGGGTTATTTCGCACAAAAACGAATGGAAACTTATCAAAATTAAAATTCCACTTTTTTTGCTTGAATAACGCTGGGTCGGGAATTATTTGGCAGTGTAAACGCTGTATGTACTTCCCCTATGTCTCTGTCTCAATCCACCCCACATTGGAGAGGATTCTCGATGTGAACTCATAACGTCGGCTAGGAAAATGTTTGTGTGTAAGACTCCAATCTACTAATCACTTCGGTTCTGTGCCAGAGTAACTCATTACCAGTATGAATCCTTGCTGAATATCAGCCTAAACTTCAGATTCAATTGCACTGCAATCATTAGTAGCTTACATTTACTATAGGTTAGTGTTCTGCAGTTGGCCATTTAGGGCCTGAGGGGTAGCACTTCCACGGCTGCCTTATCCGCCGTCACTCTACTTTGATCGCGGAGACTCATCTTTGAGTCAATGATCAGGTCAAGTTTTATAATTGGCTCCTTAGACTCGGTGATCATCTCTCCAATACGGACGGAAGCCCTTGAAGATTCACTTTATAACCGGAGTGATGATCACCGATTTTTAAGTGATAGACAGAACTTTCTTTAAGATTTACACTTGGAAGATGGTGCATTCAGCAAGGCTCTGTCGATAAAACTCAACACTTCAAGTAACGATAGCTTCAAAAGCTCGTAAGCCAGGGAATTTGAAGGTCCCGGGAAAGATTGGGATAAACGTCTGAAGGCTCTCATGCACATCCTTGAAAATAACATAGATAACACATTAGTGGACTTACGGTTTGGTACGGTGTTTGCACGTCTTCAGCTGCAAGCTTCCGGACCCTGAAGCACTTCCCGATATCCCCAGTAGACACTAATAGGCAATACTCTTAAAATTTCACAGGGTTAAAAATCTGCATCTGCCTAGACCACCTATGAGATGGCCCAGATGATGGATCGTCGAGCTTTAGAGAGCTGCTCAGGAAATAGAGCTGTTATTGGTCAAAAATCCTGAAAAACATAAGGATCATATAGTTATAGCATTATGAAAATACATGTTTAAAGACGATGAACTAGTTACAACACTTTTACTTGGGTGTCTTCCAATACCTTGGCAAAGATTGGCTGATCTCATAGCTTTTACGAGCTCGTTTGCACTGAAGAGCGAGGAATAAGCTGACTTCCCTCGCTTGGAGCTTCAGATGAAATTGGCTTAGGCAACCACTTCCAGTTTTTCTGCCTGAAGCATGCAAGTCGTGAGTAAGGCTTAGCGAATAATCTAAGCCGTACCTCAATAAAATCATTGAGGCCTTACAAGCAGTGTGCTTTCTTTTCAGTGATCAACTCATAAAGGAAATTTTCGGTCAACATAAAGGACAATAATAATCGGAGAAATGATTCATCCGAAGCGGTATGTTTTGTAAGCGTGATAGTAAGTCTCATTGAGTGTTTTACCGACCCACTTAGAGCATAAGATAGACAAAGCTGCGACGTGAATCAAGTCTCAATCGGATCGATATCGTAATGCACTTTTAAGAAATTTCAGGAATGGAAATATTTACCTTGGCACCTCTTCTGCTATTTGACCGAGACCCAGACCGACTTCGTGTGAAACAACGTGTGTTAATTCCCTACAACAAACGGATTTTGTGGCCACTTAAATGTTTTACCTACAGGCACTACCAAAGCGAAAACAAAACACCTATCCAGGACTTTTTTCACTTGCACCACCATCCTCACTTTGAGACACTTTTCACGCGTCCTGTGCGCATGTTACAAGACCTTCATAGCCAGTTGTTAAAAAAACAAAGATTTGTTTTTAAATTAATTTATTCAAAGCAGCAGTTTTCAATTGCAAATATATTCGCGAATTAAAGGTTCTAACGTTATACAATTCAAAAGATGCAATTTAGATCCATTAACGCTAATTAGGCAGCATGGGTAAAGTTAACGTGAGAATATTTTAGGAATTTAGTAAAATGATGATGGTATGTCTAGACAATGATGAACTATGGTGCTAGGTAGCCTTGCAATTATTGTGAATACGTGACTTTGTATATATCTCGTGCGCACACTCACTTTTCCCAAAAAAAAACAGGAAATCTTAGGTAGTATCATCTAATTTTTTCAGGACTGTTGGTGTGCAGTCATTCAATAATTTCAACTTTCCAATTCAATTTAAATCACGAGTCAGCTTTGTCATGGTAATGTGTATGTGGATGCGAGCGGAGACTTCCATGTTCCCGTACACTTATAACGATATAAGTGTTAAACAGTTTTCGTTAGACGCGATTATACAGATGGCATCACTCTATCGGAAAATATTATAATTATCGCAAATGGCGTCGTACGTCAATCATATTTGAGATTTGTGAACTACACAGCTGCAGAATTCAAATCGACAAGCTATGGAGCGCTATACACCGCAAGAGCGTGTAATAATTGTGTCCATTTTTTGGTCAATAATCGGTTGGTGGTATTGGCGCAGCGTGCATTTCGAAGTCGATTTCCTAATCGTGTTGTGGCAACAGGGAAAACATTCATCCGCTTAGCTGCTCGACTCGAACAGACTATAACCACAACAAACCTTGCAGGGCGTGGCCGCCACCGGACAGGCCGTTCTGCCAAGAATATCGCGGTGATGGCTGCCAATGTCGCTGAGAACGAAGAAACATCAACCAGACGACGGGTCACGCAATTGGGCATCACCAGACGGACTCTACAGCGAATTTTAGTGGAAGACTTACACATGATCCCGTACTAAATGCAAACAGTACAACAGTTAATGCCTGCTGACCGTCAGTTGCGTTTGAATTACTGTCTAGCCATCCTCAGTCTCAAGAACGAAGAGGACGATTTTGAGTCGAAAATCATCATGAGCGACGAGGCGGAGTCCCATTTGAGCGGTTACGTCAATAAACAAAATCTCCGTTTCTGGGGCACTAAAAATCCACGTGTCATGCCCGAAGAGCCGTTACATCCACTCAAAGCCACTGTGGTGCGGCGTTCACGCGTGAGGAGTGATTGGGCCGTATATTTTTGAGGACGCCATTGGCAATACGGAAACTATTACTGTTGACGCTACAGGGTCATGATAAAGGACTTCTTACTACCGAAATTGGAGGTGTGGGGCTTGGTGAACTTGTGGTTTCAACAAGACGGTGCAACCGCACACACAGCACGAGCCACAATGGATATTGTGAAGGAAGCGTTTCCCGGTCGCGTAATATCCATTTAACCATCCCAGACTTCTTTCTTTGGGGCTATTTGAAGCCGCTGGTTTATGCCAACAAGCCGCAGACAATCACAGCCCTTAAAGAGAATATTCGACAGGAATGCGAACAGTTATCACCGGAAATCTTGAGGCAAGTCATGGGAAAATGCGATAAAACGGGCACAAAGGTGTATCAACACTGGCGGCAGCCACTTGACGGATATCATATTTTCCACTGAACAGAAAAAATTGTAAAGGTTCTGATAAAGATTTTCATCATTCGAAAATCAAGAATCATTTCCTAAAATTTCATAGAAAAAAAAAAACTTTTTCAACTTTTTCATATCTCCCTCTATTTTTTGTAATTTTTGACTAATTGTTGTAATTTGTCACATATGACTACTTCCTTTTTAATACCCCGTTGGAATTTTTTGTTTCATTAAATTTTTTTCCAAAAAATTCATTGTTGTATTTAATAAAGGAACTTAGGTAAAGTATCTTAATAATCTTCATTTTTTTGGCGGCCCAGACCGTACTACAACCTGAAATTACCTGTTTGACAGTTGAAATTGAAATTTTCTTGAAATTGAAAATTTCCTTGAGAGGCATCAATTATCAAACAGGAAGGCTCTTACAAGTTTTCTATTGGGTTGCAATTCTTAAAATTATCTTATTGGTGAAATTGTTGATACAGTTGCAATTGTAAAGACAAGCCAACTTTCATTGCGGAAGGAGTGTGCAGGTCGGACAATTCGTCGTAGGTGGATATAGAGTGCTTCATAGAAAACATACATACAATATAGTGCATTTTATGAGTGTATTCAGTATTTCATGTTGGGAACTACTTAATAGATAACGAAAACTGTGGTGACAGCTTGGCTTATTTATTGGAAATTTCAGATTGCAATTGCCCAGTGTTAATTCATGTTGTAAGCTATGATAAATATTACGTAATAAGCTCGGCTGATTATAAAGGATATAAAGGGTGGTACAACCAGAACGCACGATGTTAATTGTGCGTCACACCTTAACGTCAAGTTTTTGCCCAACTTTAATTGACATTTGTTCGTTTCAGTCTTTGACAAATTCAACCATGGAGAGGTACACAATTAAGCAATGAATACTTTTACGCAAATGGGCGTTCAAATCAAAATGAATTTTGTGCACTTCGTGATATTTTTGGTAAGAAAAATCAACCAAATGCGTCCACAATCGGAAAAATTGTGCGCGAATTTCAGCAAACCGGGTCCGTAGAAAATATGAAAACACCTGGGAATGCTCGCCCAGTTCGTTCTGCACAAAACATTGCTGTTGTTCGCGATAGTGTGTCAAAAGAGCTGTCAGCCTCGATTCACCGTCGTGCCAAACAATTGAATACCTCACGAACATCACTGATGCGAATTTTGAATAGAGATTTGAGTGAACACGCTTACAAGGTTTAATTGACTCAAGAGCTGAAGCCTACTGGGCATTTCAAGTGTCGTTAATACATCGAAGGGTTGGTTGAACAGATAGATGTAAATAGTGACTTTACAAAGAAAATCATCTTCAGCGACGAAGCACACTTTCAGTCTGTGATTGTTGAAAAGCCGTTGCATTCACAAAGAGGTACTGTTTTGTGTGGTTTATGGGCTGGCGGCGTCATCGGGCCGTACTTCTTCGAAAATGATGTCAGCCAAGTAGTTACAGTGAATGGTGCTCGCTATCGCGAGATGATAAAGGGCTTTTGGCCAGGAATTGAGGATATGAATCTAGACGATATGTGGTTTCAACAGGATGGTGCCACTTGCGACACAGTGAACGAAACCATGGCTCTTTTTCGTGAGAAATTCAATGGCCGTGTTACCTCATGGAATGGCGATGTTAGTTGCCCGCCACAATCATGTGATTTGACACCGTTGCACTTCTTTCTTTGAAGATATTTTTAAAAAAATTGTCCGTCAATAGGCCAAGAAAAATTCAAGAGCTAAAGGATGAGATTATTCGGCACATTAACGACATTGAACCTTAATTATGTCTCAGCGTCATTGAATTTATGAACTACTGGATAGAGGTTTGTCAAATTAAATAAATTAAATTGTTTCACACATAAATGACATAGATCGTTCTATCATATTAAAAAATATTATGATAATTCTCTGAAAACTTTTTGTTTTATTTACAATTAAGATCGTGGATTCTGGTTGGACCTCCCTTTATTAATAAATATTGTTATTCTGTATCATATTGTCAACATTATTATTATATATTCAATCTGTAAACTTGATAGAAGTTTATGTACAAAACAAATACGAGTTTTAAATTTGACTTTTTCTGCGCTCATAAATTGCAATACGTTATGAAACGACTTATGAACGTTATGAAACGACTTATAAAACTTGCATGGCTCTCTCGCATCCTAATTTCGCAGAATTGGGATGAGAATGATCCGATCGGGAATAGTAAAATCTGTCTTATCTTTTCATATTGAGGCTGTAATCTTTTATTTGATTACGAAAAGCATAATCCTAAAGGCATATAACACATATATAAAAAGCATGTAACACTCTTAGAAGGATCTAGTAGAAATAGATGGAGATCGAAATATAGTTGCATTGTGTTTTTACTCAACCATTTGAGGGCATTATTCTCGTTCATCGAAACAATGAGAACGAAATGGGTAAAAATGAAACGTGGTGAACAAGATAAAAAGGAACCCAAAAAGAAGAACCAAGCGACAAGAAAGCTTGGACAACGCTAACATCCATGGGAAAAACAACATATCCAATGGCGAAGTTTTTGAAGAAACACAAGCAACACAAAAAACACGGCTTTCAAAACAAGGAGCGATTAGGGGCAAATACTACAAACGAACATGAACGGCCTACAGCAGAACAGCTACATGCGCCAATCAAGACGGAAAATAAGAACAAGATTTCGCGAGCACATTCGGGGCTGCAACAAAAGGCCGGACGGAAAAACCGGACGCGACAACTGAGTCCAACTTCGCAAACCACATGATTGATAACGAATGTATACCAAACCGCGTCCAGAAAACAGTGAAGGTACTACATGTACAGCATAAAGGATTACGGTTGAACGCACTAGAAAACTTGGAAATATACAAACAAAAAACATTTGACGGACGCATCAAAAACGAACAAGCAAATTATGTCATGTCAATAGATTATGTCATTCGGACATAATCTTCGAGTCGCTAAAACTGTCTACAAAAAATCAAAAGCAGCGCCATACGACAGGAACATACAAAAAGCCCGAGACGATATCATAAATCCCTCGCAAAATAAAAAGATCACGGACTATTTTTCTACCCGTATGAAATGACTCCTGCCTGCTTGCATAAATGACGAACCTATAAATAAGGACACTTGACATCGACAAAACTCAGAACGGAACATCTCGCCGATGATGGCGCATCGCCAAACGCGTCTGTGGACGGATCGACGGAAGTGACGGGGACGACGGTATGTTCCGAATATAAAAAAAGGTTAAAATTTAACAAATAATTCTATATGATCGAATTATATTTAAGGATCCTATAAGATCGAGCGTTTGTTCGAAGTGTTATTTATTAATCTCTATGCTGTAATAATAAGTATAATACAATATACGTCTTTGTATTGTTTCATGTTTTGTGATCATTATGTCGTAGGGATGAGTGATCCTATCGAGATCTTATTATATCGATTAGATCTAATTATAATGCCTTTCGCTTATAGAAATTTCAAACTCTTACACGACCAAGTCCGCTTGCTAACAGCGTATACATATGAGTAGTACTTGATAAAGCTTGGATGTAGATAATGATATTAGCCCAGAACTCAAACCATTTGAAAGCTTTGAGGGATTTTCCAAAAGGCCAGGACACAAAACACTCCAGAACATATTGCTAGCGATAAAGGGAACAAATACTATTGGTAGCTACCTAGATGATGGACGTCCAATCAAATATTCATTTCAGAAGTATAAGATTATAAGTATAAGACTGTGCTTTCATGTGTCATCACCCAAAAATCATTAGAAGTTGACAGGTACATTTAAGATGAGCAATTTCGATTTTTTCAGGAATCCCCCGCCGGAACATATAAATATTAAATAAATAATAAAAATAAAAAGCAATAAACTCAAGTGAATTAAGCAAAATTTTGGGGATCCTCTCGGCCGGGTGATTGGGTAGTCAATGCAGCGAATATTTTTTTTTTTAAGTTCACACTAGGAGGATACCAGCTTAGAATTGGCCCGGGCTGCTATGGCACTGGCCAGCGTTGTCGATCCTGTGAATTATATCATTATTACTTGTTCATAGTTAGTCTGTGGCTTAGTTATATTTTGATTGTGTGGGTATGAGTGATATGTCGTTGGGTGTTATATGTTAGGGTTCGCTTCTGCTAAGAACGCTCCAAAGCTGTCAAGTAAGTTATTGTAATTAGGAAAAAGATTGTGATTTGCCCTGATCCTTTCGTATTTAGTGCAGTGAAACAATTGGTGATCTATTGTGTCAGTTTTGTTGCATTGTATGCATAGATCGGTAGTGCTTTTTTTAATTTGAAAGAGACGAAGTTTGTTGTAGGCTCTGTTTGTGAGAATTCTGTTGATGGTTTTGATATGTTTGGGGGTGATGTTGCTTTTATGAAACCATGGTTTTCCTTTGTTGTTGAGATGGTGTGCCTCTTTCCATATGCAGGGTGCGTAGTTGGTGGTTTGAGCTCTAATTCTGCCCTTCCATTCATTGTCAATTTCTTCTTTTATTAAGTTTATTATTTCGTCCAGTTCATATTGTGTGTCCATGATACTATGGCTTAAAACACCTATTTTGGCTTGTTTTTCGGCTGTTTCTAACGGCATGATGCCCGCGTGTCCCGGGATCCAGATGAAATTGAAGATCTTCTCTGGGTAATTTTCAATGAATTTCCATATATCTTGTGTGGTCTTTCTGTATTCTTGATTTTCCTTTAGACTTTTGATAGCATTATTGGAATCAGTGAAGACAAAAATCTTATGGTGATTCTGTATGTTGTTCCTATTTAGGGCCGACAGGATGGCGTGTAGTTCTGCTGCTGTTGTTGTTACGCTATTACGGAGGCTAGAATTGTAGGTGGTGTTGTTGTTAAGGTTCAGGAATCCTATCCCTGTGCCAAAGAGATTTTTGGCTGCATCGGTCACCAGTATTAGGGCATTTTGTTTTTTAAGGTTATCTGTATACTTCTTGAAGGTAAGGTTGGGTTTTGTTTGGTTGTGGGTATGGAGGAAAGAGGATGTTGTTGAGAAAGGTGTGGTGAACAGGTTAGCTGGTCTTTTAGTCCGGTGAGTTGGGTTGAGCTTTCTCAGGTGGTGATTAAATTTGTGGAGGATGTAATTGTAGCTGCTTTTGTGGACTGGATCCTGTTCAGTCCATGTTGGTCTGAAAGTATTGTTGACAATTTGTTTACCTAATTCTTTCGCCGTTAGTAGAGCTGCTCTATCTGTAGATTGATGTTCGGATGCCATGTTAAAAGCATAGAAGTTGGGTGTGCTAGGGGGTAAACCTAGGCATTGCTTCAGAATCTTAGCTTTGAGCCTGTCCATGGTATTGAATAAGTATGCTGGTGCATGTGCCATTGTAGTTAGTCCGTATTCTATTTTGGGCCTGACTAATGATTTGAAGAGATTTAGAGCCAAGGTGGGGCTAAAGGGATTTGTGGGTCTGTTCAGATATTTTATTATGTTGCCTATGTTGTTAAAGGTTTGAATGTGTTCTTCCTGTGTTCTAAAGGTTAGATTTTTATTTAGATTGATGCCTAGGTATTTTATGCTATTGCTCCATTTGATTTGGGTGTTATTGTGTTTGAGAATTATATCTGTGTTCCTACTATAGTGGAAATTAATGGCTTGTATTTTGTCCGGGTTGAAGGGTAGCTTGAGGTTGTCACTCATTGTGGAGAAGAGATTTAGTTTGAGTTGAAGTAGGTTAATCGTGTGCTTTAAATTAGTTCCCTCAGTTAGAATGAGGAAGTCATCAGCATATTGTAGAAGAGTTGTGTTGCTGTCAGAGATATTGTGCAGTTTGGAAGTGTATATATTGAAAAGAAGTGGGCTCAAGACGTCACCTTGTGGCAGACCATTGGAGATTGTCGTGTGTTGTTGGTTGAGGTGGAGTATTCTTTCTTTATATAGATTTATGATCCATGAGGTGTAGGTTTTTGGGATGTTGAGGTCTGAAAGAAGTTTGTTCAGGATCTGTAGACCGACTTTCTCATATGCATTTGAAAAATCTATAACACAGGCAGTTTTGAAGGGGAAAGTGGATTTGTTTTCAAGTTTTTGTAAAAGGGTGTTAAAGCATGTTGTCGAGGATTTGTTTTTTGTGTAAGCAAAAGTAAGAGTTGGTAGTGGATTTGTGTTTGTTAGGTGTGTTTCGATTCTTTGTTTTATAAGTTTATTTATGATTTTAATGGGAACACTGAGGAGGGATATGGGTCTATAGTTGCTGAGGTCTTCTAGATTTCTATTGGGTTTGGGAACGGGAACGATTCTGATATGCCTTCCTGATGTGGGTATGTCACATCTATTGACTGCATCATTAATAGCCTGTAAAAGATTATTCGGGTGATGTGTGAGTAAGGCTTTAATTAGATTGTAATTAATGTTATCAAGACCAGGGGTTGTGGATTTACGTTTCTCATTTATAACATTATTGTGTTCTTCCTGTTTGAAGTCTGGTGGGTGTTCCAGTGGATTGTGTGGCATCATGTTTAAGGTGTTATCAGGGTGGTGCTTTGATTTAATCATGTTGAGGTAGGTTTGGGTCTGGTCCTCATCAAGGTTGTATCTTGAGGGGGGTTCTTTATTATTCCGGATACTGTTGATAAATCTCCAGAAGTTATTTATGTTTCCGCTGCCTCTGATTTCATCTAGTTTGTCTGTCCAGCTTCTCTGCTTGGCCTCTTTGGATCTTTGCCTCCAGTTTGTTTTTGCCTCGTGGAGAATTGCCCAGTTGGCATTAGATTTGAGTCTGTTGTAATTTAGTAGTGCCTTATTTTTTATTTTCCAGAGCCTTGCTAAATCCTTGGACCACCAGTGTTTGGGTGTGTGCTTGTATCTTATCGTGTTTGAGTTTAGGTCTATTAGGTGGCTTAGTTTATCATATATATTATTGAGGTTTGGTGGAAAAGGGGTTTTATTTATTTCTTGAGCGATGTTCCTATATTTGATTTTCTTGGTGTTTGAAATGGGTGTACTGGGCAAGCAGATTTTAATTGTTATATGATTACTGTTGCTGATGTGTTCTTTGTCTTCCATCCAGAGGATATTATTCCTATTCATGTTACTAAGAGTTATATCCGGCGTTGACTGTAGAATTTTTCCGGTCTGGTTTGTTGTTTTATAAGTGTATATGCCAGTGTTCAATGTTTTGAGGTTGTGTTCCGTCATCCAACTTTTCAGAATTCTGCCTTTGGCATTGTTAAGATGATCTCCCCATGCCTTGTTTCTTGCGTTTAGATCTCCTCCGATGAGTATGTCTTTGGTGTAGTCTAAGATGTTGGAAAGCTTGTCTAATTCTTCTTTGAAAAATTGGGTATTGATTGAGGGGGGAGCATATAGGGATGCTAAAATTATGTTGTGTTTAAGGTTTTGGGTCTGGATTACTACATTTTCTATACGACTGTTCGTGTGGATCTGTCTAAACTTAATGTCCTTTCTGATTAATATTGCAACTCCTCCTACTATGTTGTTGTCTCTGGTTTTGAAGATTATATTGTAGTTGGTAAACTTCATGTTAAAATTGAAATTACTGAGTATTTCTTGTAGGAGTGCGAAGGCTATGTTATTCTTGTATAAGTAGTATTCTAGATTGTCCTTGTGCTTGTTGATACTTTGGATGTTTAGTTGTAAAATGTTCATGTGTTAGATGATAATGTTGTTGTTTCTCTTTCTTGTGTTACTTTTCTCATTACCAGAGTTGGCGAGGTATTTCTGTAGTGTTTTTACCCATGTTTGAACACTAGTTATGAGTAAGTCCTCGTTTTCTTTGTTGTCTCCGGTATTTCTGTTAATTTCCTCTACCATCTTTCCTAGGAGTTTTTCCAATTCAGTGGTTTTGTGTGGGTTACATGCAATGGGTTTGTTTGGTATGGTGAGAGTTTCAGTAGAGGGGAAACTATTTTTAACGATGTTTCTTGATGTGTTGGGTTTATTGTTTATGCCAGCGATTTGGGCAAAGGAGCTTTTGAATAGTACCTTTTGCGTGTCCTGTTGGGGGTTTCTGGTATTGTGTCTTTCCGCGTTCGTTAGACTGGGGAAGTTGGCTTCATTAAGGTCCACTACATCTAAACCCGCAAATTTGTTTCTGTTGATAATAACTCTTGCTTCTCTGTTTGTGATGTTCAGGATAGAGCTAACATCTATCTCTTGTTTATATGCTACCCATTTGGGGCATCTTTGATGTGTTGCTTCGTGCTCCTCGCTCTTACATTATACACACATGATTTTTGTGCATTTGTTGTCGCAACCGTCCGCACCACATTTAAGGCAGGTTTTCTTTTTGTTTTTGCAAAACTGCGCCGAGTGACCTAGGAGGCCGCAGTTTGTACATTGTCTTGGTCGAAATTTAAAGTAGCTAACTTTGCTTATTATGTATTCGAATTTCAGAGAGTCCGGGAGGTCAGTTCCTGCGAAGGTTATCTTCAGTGTTGTGGTTGGTATAAATTTGTTAGGGTCGTTTCTATCTCTGGTATTCAGCCTTTGTGCTTGTAGAATCTTTATATTTTCTAATAGAACTCCCATTCTATTGCAAGGCTTAGCTGAGTTTACTATCTCATCTGTGTTAATTTCGTGCGGGATGTCTCTGATGACTCCATATCTGTAAACAAAATTGCCGGGGATAAAGGCTCTGAGGTTATATTCTTTCAACTTGGTGTTGTCGACAGCATTGTTTGCTTCTGTAGCAGTTTCAAAGATTACCCTGAGTCTATTGAACCCAGCTTGCTTAACATCTTTAATGCCTTTGATGTTTAAGCTTTTGTTGTATACGAACATCTTCATTGGGGTTAGTCTAACCCTGTCACCATTTGTATCCACACTACCGATGAGGATTGCAAAGGATTTACCTTTCGCATCGGGTTGATATTTATTGACTTTCATGTTGGCTAGCGGGGCTTGAGATGGTGTGGCGCGTGGTATGTCTTCAGAGGGGTTTGAGTGCAAGGATGTGTTATTTGGTACAAAGCTTTTCAACTCTCCCTTTTTTTTTGTATTACCGTTGTTTTCAACTAATCTTTTTTTTTGAGAGTTTTGGTGTTTGGGTCCCCTGGGTCTGGGGGTCTATCCTCATAGTTTTCTTCCATGTCGCAGTTCACAGAATGAAATATTAAGGTGCTAGATGTATGCTATATTATGCTCACCAATTGTTCACTTCACTTAAGAAAGTAAAAGGGTACTCACTGTTCTTTTCCTTTGTGAAAGTATTCCAGTATGTCAGTCAAAGTCCAAAGATCGTTATTACGCCAGGAACCAAGATATGGCGTTCGTAGGATTCTGAGAAAAACAATAGATGCTCGGGGAAACCCCTTCACTGATCTGAATACGTCCTTCCACTAACACGTTCCACATAGGAATGAAGGGAATATTTAAGCAAAGAAAGCATTGAAAAAAGTCACTGACAGTGACGTTTCAGTGTCAGTGACGTCCATAAATGAAAGTGCATTGATAAAAAATGCATTGAATGTGAATAATCAGTGAGAGTGAAGAAGGGACAGTGAAGCATTCGATCAGTGACAGTAAATAGCTGAGAGATTATTGTATGGGACAACATAGTGCATTCAAGTGCACTAGTTTTAAAACTCGCTTCATAAAAAATTAATTTTATTATTCAACTTAATGTTTCACTCAACAATAAAAAAAATTAAACGCCGTACACCTAGGAAGCTCAACAATACAAACCAACGGGTCGCTAAGGACACACAGTTCAAGTTAGAGAGTCAAGTTAACATCGTAGTAAATTCCTTTAGAAGTAATGCAACGTCTGGTGAAAAGTGCGCACTCCAGGCTTCCCAAGTTTATTAAAATAGGGAAGGATACAGCGGAAACAAAACAACAAGAATAACAAAGCAAGAGGAAGAGGAGACGAAACATTTACTTTCTATAAATATATTTGACTCCATTTTTCCTAGTGCCATTTAAAATAAGTATTGCGGCTTATCAAACGGAATTGAAAAGGATTCTTCCTTAGATTTGAAGCAACTTTTTTTCGAACCATGCAATCGATTTTATTCATTATCAGCCGGAAATCTGATCGAATTACTACAATGTACAAAAAAAAATTAGGGGGTCCACATCCTGTTTGCCAAATTCTGGGACTGCAAAAAATTTGAATAAAAAAATTGAAATGAAATACTTTTTTTTGAATTTAAATTTATTTTCTCTATAGCATTTACGTTACATATTAATAATAATTATAATAGTAATAGCATGATACTAATCTAAAACGTTTGTTACTCACTTTGAGGCTATTGGCTAATCGCTAATAATTACTTCAAAATTCTTTTCATTTTTACCGTTATATGTTTATATACTTTCTACTATCGAGGATTGTCTGAAAAAAAATCCATCATTCATATTTGATCAGTTGAATTTGTTGGATTTATTTTAAGTATATGTAAACTTTATATGTACCTAGATTTTGTTGAGACAATGATATATTCATTGTCAGTGATTCACTTTTTGTTTTGTTTTTGTTATTTTAAATAATTAATTCTTTCTTTCTTAGTTTGCTATCCATTCAAAATAGTTTAGTAAATGTTCTTCAAAATTATATAAATATATCTCATGCGTCAGAGCTTATCAGATTTGATTTAATTTTTAACTCTAAATGCATATTTTTATTTTGTGTGATATCTAAAGTGAAAAATCACGGATTTATTTCGTTTTGCCTCTCTTTTGTTCCGCAAAACTCAAGCATGGAATGCATGTTACATTTGTATGTGTATACAATGATTATACTTATTTTAACTGTTATTATTAATGTAAATTTTTTATTAATAAAAATATTTAACTTTTTCATATAATAAAAATAAATTTTACACGTTTTTTCTATATTGCATGATAGACCATGACAGAACTAGAGGATAAATGATTGTTTTAACAACTTTTGTTTAATTCTTCTTCTTCTTTTTTTCGTTTTCCCGTTTCGGCAGCTTTATTTGAGTTGATTTCTTAATCTTGAATTCGTTCTTAAACATTCACATTGATCTTAGATGTGTTTTTGTTTTGTTTTGTGATGGAAACAAAAAAGGATTTTGGTTGGAGTATAAAATTGGAAAGTGCTTACACATGAGAATAGATATGATTAGATATAAAAGATGTTCATGCAATAAGAGAATGCACGAATGTCTCGTTTGTGATAGTTTAGTAATTTTTCCGCTCTAGTGTTCTCACACTCTTGTAAATGTTTCATTTGTTATGCCAAGGAATGGTATTTTGTATAATGGTTTGATCACTTGAGGAGTGTTTTCTTGTAGGCGGCTAATGTTTACCTGTTTCCGCAATTATGTGTGTTCAACTAATTGCTTGTTGTAAATATTTGAAATCTGATTTGATATGTTTGTTGGCTAATTCAGTCACAGGAAATGGAAACAATGCAGGATACACAAACACTCTTCCTAGTCAAGCTCATATTAAAGTTGTTCACTAATTGCTTGCAAATCCTGCCGTAAGGACACTTACATCAGCATGCAACGTCAGTGTTTACAAGTATATTTCCATGTGTGGTATTCCATCATGTGCCCAATTAGTGTGCTGTTGCAACTTTAGTTAATTTCTTCTCGATTAAATATCGATAAACGCTTATTGAATTCGTATTGTTTAACCAGACAACCGAAAGCTCAGCCACTGTCCACATACACCGCAGTTTCTACAAAAAGGGATACAATTGTTGAATAACAATATGTGTCTGATAAACGAATTGGTTAATGATCATATGGCAAATAAAATTTTGCATCGAATCGTAATGGTGGCTTAATTGAACAATCGTATGCAACATAATTCTGGCTAGTATTTCGGCCATTTTGCTAGGTACGTAGTTTAAAAATCTCACGGACAATTTGAAATACATTCAAAAGTGCCACTAAGCAAAACGAGCAGAGATCATTGGATATTTATTAGTGAAATATATTGACCGAATTTCATTTAGCGATTTAATCACTAACAAATTAATGTAATTGAAATAGTTTGCACGACCTAATTATTTAGTGTGATATCGATTTTATTAATTATTTTAATTTTCATCTAGTTTTCTGGGAAATGAAGGACTCAGTTGAAGGAATATATATTGTTTTGAACAATCCTTTGTTGGTACATGTCATGCGGTTGTCGTTATTTGACATCAAGTTTAAGGCTAATATAGTTAAATAGGCTTAAAGGACGTCATATCCGATATGCACATTCTACACTCAAGCTACCAACTATATACATTCAAAGTTTTGAAAACAATAGAGCATTGCCGTACATAATAAGCTCAGAGAATGATTGAAAATCCTTCATAAAATAGAGACAGCTTAATATAATTTCATTAGCCGCAGCATCAACACCGAAAAATTGTGGAGTCTACGTTACCAGCAATATCAACTAAAATTGAATATCTACTTGTGATATCTACTCTATGGCTTATGACCATCAAAGACCTCTCAGTACTTATTGAATCGTCCTTCACTGCATCAGCAACATATTCATCAAGTAAATTAAACGATCATTTCAACGTTATTTTGAGTACGATTCTTGCAAATGTTGCACTTTTAGTGTGAGGTCATAGACTACGAATTTTAAAATTGTTATTTGCTACTTCTTATATCCTTGAATAATGCTTCTATCATTTTTGTTTTCAATTAATCAATTCAACTAAACTACTAAAGGCTAGTATGCAACTATAAAAAATTTTTTTTTACTGGCAATAATAACATTTTAGCTATGTCCTTTATTTTAACAATGGTTTTATATGAAAGTTTTTTTTAAATCCCTAAAAATTTGCTTTACACTTCTCTTATAACTAAACCCTATGATTAATTCTATGAGCCAACGTGCAGTTCTCAATGATAAATTACAAAAAGGAAATTTTAAGTCTATTCGAATAAACAAGTGTTCGTTTCGAATCAGATAGGGCAAAAACAAGGGCAGGAACCCTATTACAGGATTGTAAAACATGGTTTTAAAAAAATGGTTAAGTTCTTGTTCAATAAGATCAATAATTTTAGCCATGAACTTTTCGAAGATAGGACTGTTTGCATGTTTTAGTTCTATTTTAATTAAAAAATTAACTAAATTAATTAACTTTATTTGTGCAACAGAATGCATGTCTTTATTCTGAAATCTAGAAAAATTATACAAAAAATACAAAATAATACAAAGTAATACAAAAATTTGTAAAAGTGTGACAACTAAATGGGGATCAAAACGATAAAATAAGTATTAGCAGGACAAAAACTAAAAATCATTTTTTTTGCAACGATACAGCACCGCACCTAGTGACAATCAAGGACGATGCACGCTTCTAACAGATAGAATTTGGTGTCTACCGTAAGTTTTTCTAGTAGCAATAGTAGTAGTAGTAGTAGTAGTAGTAGTAATAGTAGTAGTAGTACTAGTAGTAATAGTATCAGTAGTAGTAATAGTAGTAGTAGTTTTAGTGGTAGTAACAGTCGTAGTAGTAGAAGTAGTTAGTAAACAATAGTGTTAGTAGTAGTAAGATTGGTAGTGGTTGTTGTAGCAGTAGAAGTAGTGGTAATAGTAGAAGTGGAAGTTAGCAGTAAGAGCAGTTATACTGGTATTTGTAGTAATATTAGTAGTAGTACAAGTAGTAGCAGCAAATTATAGGTAGTCACAGTGGTAGAACTGGTAGTAGTAGTAGCAGCAGCAGGAAATTATTGGTTGTTACAGTACTAGTAGTAGTAGTGGTAGTAGTAGTAGTAGTAGTAGTAGTAATAGTAGTAGTAATAGTAGTAGACACTACTACTATTACTACTGACACAGTAGCAGTAAAAGAATCGTATTAGCACGGATAGCGGTAGTAGTAATATTACTAGCAGCAGTATTCGTAGTCGAAGTTCTAGTTGTAAATTAGTGGTAGTTGCTGTTGTTGTTCTTATTTTTTAACCGGAGAATGAATAGTAGGGATGATAATATTTTGGATAGTAACAATTATCGTAATACTAATCGTATTAGTAGAGTTCGTCGAATACACTGAGTTTAATAACGCTTGGACATAGAATCAGATTCAAACTTGTTCGAATAATCAAATCTTAATGGAAAGCATTGAAGTCAAGGTCCAAATATAAGATGAACGTACCTAAATCCTGCTGAACACACTCTGAATGCTTACTCTGCTGTGCGCTATAATTTAGCTCTTGAAATTTGCGGTCAGAAAAACAATAGCTAATTTTACAGTCACAATATAAAGTGAACTGACAGAAGGTCTCGCAATAAACTCTAGTTTAGTTGAAGGAGATTATTGAGCTCCCCAATTCAATGCCCTATTATTTGGCACAAGAAAATGTCGTCAGGGAAATCAAACAATCAAAACTATAAGTACGCTTCTTCTTACATCCCCCAATGTAGTATTTTCTGCCGCCATTTTCTGCAGCCATGATTCATACCTGATTCAGAAAAGCAATATCACGAAAATCATTTCTAAGTGTAGACTCGTCAAGCAAGAATATCATGTGGAGGATTAAGAAAATTATTGAAAAATCATGATAAAAAACACTGAAAACATTTGGCTATGGATAACCTGAATACAAGCTTGGTACAATGGACTTTTTTGTGTATCTGTGAATGATTCTCACTAAGGACGACATGGACAAGGACGAGATCAGCGAATAATTGCAAGAAATAAAATCTCAACCAGTTTTTTTATAATAAGCCAAGCTAAATCCACTATACAGTTTTCATACAACAAAGATTAAAAAATTTAAATAAGTTAATCTTAACAATCTTCTTCTTTATAAACTGCTACTAAATCAACATGATCATTCAGAGAAGGATAACACTGATAAACTTCTTACAAACACGAATCATCTACGATCAGTACAAAGATTTATCAACATTCACTCTTGCAGAACTCTACAAACTGCTGTGGGCTGTTTATGTTAAGAGAATGCCCTAGACTCACTGCCCACCAATCTGACAAGAGAAATTCACGATCATCTAGTACATTCCCGTAGCCGGCTACTGTCAGAATTTCCGCTGAATCAGAGAAGTAGTTTTGTTTTGAATGCGTGTGTAAGCGTGAGTTGCCGCGCATGTTAGAAAAATTGAGAAATTTGACTCTTTTTTGGCGCTTTTTTGGCAAATAGCGCTTGGTTGCTGTGTACGGAAACTCTGTTCCTGCGATGACGACTGTAAAAAATTGATTTAACGACGTTCAACGTGATCGTCCGTCGGTATTTAAAAAGCCACACCCGGGTGCCCCTATCACGCAGGATAACGTTACGAAAATTGGCGACCTCGTATGAAGAGAACAACGATTGAAGACGCGATAGATAGCTGAGGTAGAAGGCATCTAAAATAAACTACGTGGGTCAAAACCTGCATGTAATTTTGGAAATGATATCCTTGCCGGCGCGACGGGTGCCATGTTAGCTCACTCCGAACAACAAACACAATCGTGAGACCATTACAGAAAAGTGTTTAAGCGCAATCTAAAGGAGTTTCTGACCAAAGACCAAGTAACAGTCGAAACGATGGACTTTATTCGGCGAGTGTACTCCGAAGAATACGAACACTATCCTTTCGTCCGTATAGGTTGTGGGCATCGTTTCTGTTATTCATATGGTATGAAAGGGCAAACATTTCTGCAGTATGTTTTTAAACGGTACAACGGTGAACGGTGAACGGTACAATGGAGGTGCAAGGAAAAAAGTGGGCGCAAGCCCTGTGATTGCGGGCGTAAAAACATTGAGCAACGGACTTAATCCATTGTTATAAAAACAGAACTTGTAGCATTCGCAGTGAAATTGTTAGTAGTAGTAGTAGTAGTAGTAGTAGTAGTAGTAGTAGTAGTAGTAGTAGTAGTAGTAGTAGTAGTAGTAGTAGTAGTAGCAGTAGTTGTAGTAGTAGCAGTAGTAGTATTACTAGTAGAAGTAGAAGGAGTAGTAATAGTAGTAGCTGTAGTAGTAGCAGAAGTAGATATATAGGAAGTAGTATCAGTAGTAGTATTAGAAGCGGTAGAAGAAGAACAAATATTGGAAATAAAAACAAAAAAAAAGAAGTAATAGCTCTCTGAATGTAGGAATCTCAGCAATACAAGGTGACCAGTTCGGTCAAAACCTAATAAAATCATTCCCTATCATGGCTATGGACTGTTTCTTATATTACCTCGAGCTAGATCCGTATTGTTTCTTGATGGTTGACACCTTCAGCCACCTTCTTCGGTTGAAAGAATGGAGATAATGCAAATTAGAATTAGAAGTTAATAGAAATTTGATAGTTTTGTTTCTTTTGTGGGTTTGAAATAGTTTCAATGTCACATCCCACTTAATATTAATCTTACTCCATAGCATTTCAAACTGTACTTTCAGAAAATAGGGTCATCGCTACTCGAATATTCTACGCAATATTCTACGAACTCATGAATACTCTATTGAATCACTATGAACCACTCACTATGTTTTTGGCCATCGAGTAACTATCATCTAATTGTACGTGTCATTCGACCATTCATCACAAGGATTTTTTGGAGATGCGTAGCTCTTGCTCGTTTTCAAGGTAAAAGACAGGTTGTTTTGCAACGTATTATGACGTGCGAAAAAACATATTTCACAACTGTACTACCGAATTGAAAAAGACTAGAATGAAGCGGAGAAAAGAAAGGGGGGGCCAGGACCATCGAAAGTAAAAATATGCTTGTCAGCCGGGAAGGTTATGTCAATGGTTTTTTGGGACTCTCAAGTAGTTTTAATCAATGATTGCCTTCACGATCTTCGCTGTGTACTAATATGGCCTTCTTGATTAGGTTCGAGCCACAGACCAGTCAAAAAGAGGTCGTCACCCCATCCGAAACGTCTTGCTTGACAATGTAAGACCGCACTCTGCAGCCTCAACAACCAAAAAAATTGGCTTAAATGAAATGGACTGCTCTGAATCACTCTTCGTACAGCCCTGACTTTTTTATGTGATTTCTAATTGTTTGCGCCTGTCAAGGAGGAATTTGAAGGATAGCGTTCCGCGAACAACCAAAAGGTTAAATAGCGTGTTCGCAATTAGTTGGATATCCGACTGAAGTTATTCTTCGAAAACGGCATGAAAAACCATCCTGTCCGATAGAAAAATAAGTTTCTAAGGAAGGGAACTATGCAGTATTATATATGCAGGAACTATGCAGGGAATAATTATGAAGTGTGTGTTCTCCTTAAATGTGTAATAAAAATATTTTTGGAAAAGGGCTTGTTCATATTTGAATACACCTTGTGCTTTAAATAACTTCAATTGGTAGTAACCATTTTTTTGACTGGGTTTTCTGAACTTTTTTCTCAAATCCAGATAGATCCAGATTTTGATTTGCTTTGACTGGTTGCTGAAAGCAATCGATTTTAACTTTTTCCGGTAACTTTTTTCGTTAACTATCATTCTGTGCATTTTACTATAAAGTCGGATACTAAAACAGTATTGGAAATTGTTTTTCCGCAACAAAAAGCGTTCATCATTGCGTTACTCAGGGCAACCAACTCGTCTTTTAGTTAAATCGAACGAATTAAGGTAGCTTCTCCTGAAACGGTAATGAAAATCAAGAAGATCGCGATTGAGAGTCCTTTTCAAACTGCCAGTAAACAAAAAAAGAAAGAAAAAAGTCTTTGTTCTGGCCGGAAAAAGACAAAAACAGGACTGTCCTTCTCAAACAGTGATAAAAATAAAAATATCAAAATTGAGAGTCCGCTGCAAACTGCCAGAAGAGTTCTGAAAAAGGACGCTCGAACAGACCGCGAAGTTACACAGTAAGTCTGTGAAAGACTTGTCCATGAAATCTGTGGCATCAGGATTTGGTCGCGAAAGGAATATTTATATCGTGGATGACACTGAGAAGACAATAAAAAAAAAAGAAGCAAACTTATATGCCAGCCAACAGAAAAAGGACCAAAATTAACGGCCACAATGAGCAAAGGTAGATTGGAACTCGCAAAAACTTTTTCCGCTGAAGATTTTCGAAGGGTTATTATTGTATGTTCATATTTTCCTGCTAGTTTTCTTATCCTTTTTTTTTCAGATTGCATTTACCGACGAATGAAAGTTAGAAGCGGCGATAGAAAGAAAAGAAAGAAACAAGTTCGTTTGGAGAAGACCACATGAGCGGTACAATGAAGGCCGTGTTGTGAGGACCACCAAACATCCACCTCTCGTTATGATATGGTTTTGCATATCATCATATGTATTGGGACTATAACTTAATTCGTGCGGTTTGCTAAGAGATGGTGTAACTTGTATAATATTACATTGTTCCAATATTCCGAACCTGCGTTGAAAAGCTACTGTCATTGCACGTCTTTTCAGTGTATGTTATTCATTTGAAGCGTTAATAACAATAATTTTTTTTCACTCAAATATGTCGAACTTTGTTCCTGAAAAAGTGTTTTTGCGGGGAATTCTTCTTCATTACTTTAATATGAAGAAAACTGCTGCCGAAAGTCATCGTATTTTGGTGGAAGTTTATGGTGAACATGCTCTAGCTGAGCGAACCTGCCAAAAGTGGTTTGCACGATTTAAAAGTGGTGATTTAAGCTTGGAAGACGATGAACGTCCTGGGCAACTAAAAAAGTTTGAAGATGAAGAACTGGAAGCATTACTCGATGAAGATTGTTGCCAAACACAAGAAGAGCTCGCAGAATCTTTGGGTGTCACTCAAGCAGCCATTGCAAAACGTTTAAAAGCAGCTGAATATATTCAATTGGGTTCCACATGAACTTAAGCCGAGAGACGTCGAAAGGCGGTTTTGCATGTCCGAAATGCTGCTGGAACGCCACAACAGGAAGTCATTTTGCATCGGATAGTTACTGATGATGAAAAGTGGATCCATTACGACAACCCCAAGCGCAAAAAATCATATGTGAAATCCGGCCAACCAGCCAAATCAACGGCAAAGCCGAATATCCATGGCGCGACTGTAATGCTCTGTATTTGGTGGGATCAGAAGGGTGTGCTGTATTATGAGCTACTATAACCGGGTGAAACCATCAATGGAGCACGCTACCGAACACAATTAATCCGTTTGAAGAGAGCAGTAGCCGAAAAACGCCCGGAATATGCGACCAGACACGAGGCAATAATTTTCCATCATGACAACGCTCGGCCCCACGTTGCTTTTCCGGTTAAGAACTATTTGAAAAACAGTGGATGGGAAGTTTTACCCCACCCACCTTATAGCCCAGACCTTGCTCCATCTGACTACCATTTGTTCCGATCGATGCAGAACGCTCTCACTGGAATACGGTTCACATCAGAGCAGGATATCAAAAATTGGCTTGATTCATTCTTGGCTGCCAAGCCGGTGCAGTTCTTTTGGGATGCGATTCACAAATTGCCAGTAAGATGGGAAAAGGTCAGAGCTTCAGATGGGCAATACTTTGAATAATACTATTGTACATGTTTTTCTTAAATAAACGTTCAAATTAAAAAACAAAAACCACACGAATTAAGTTATAGACCCAATATGTTGACGCCGTATTTTGCAAATGGAAGAGTGAATGCTCTCGAGTATTCTGAGCTCATTGAAGAAATATTTATTCATATTTCAATTTTTTGAGGAGCAGTAAAGCCTGCACGACCTTTGTACATGATGGAGCTCAATTTAATTGTACCGAGTGAGTGCGAAATATATTTAATGGCGGCAGTATTCCTGTTTTTCCATGGCCTGGCGATTACCCTAAACAAAGCTCTTTGAAATCCGAGTTTATGCCTCTGCTTATCCTACTTTAGATGCCAAAGGAAAATGTTTATAGTATATGGGAAAATAGTGAAAATATCAAAGACATGATTGATAATTGCATCGACCGTCTATCCGCATGAATATAAGCGGGTACTGAACGTGAGGGTAGTTTCATGATATATTGGTATTTAGGTACAGGTAACAATTCATTTGTTATTAATGAATAGTCAAGGAATATTGAAACGTTTTCCTATCATGTTTTTTGACTTTTTAGAAGCGTTTCCAGGGACAGACGTGTAAAAATATGCAAAAACTTTGTGTTCTTAATTTTTTTTATAAGGATATGAGTATGAGGGTATGGATACGACAATATACTAACATAATGCACAATATGTGCGTTTGTTGGTTAGCAAATAATGGTTGTTTTTCTTTTGCAGCAATGCGGTCCTAGGAAATTATTGCCCCGATAAAAACAAGTAAGTTGTGAGCTGATGAGAGTTCGGTCTACATCCTAACTATGATAAGATTATAATTAAAAAACTGACGAAAAAGGATATTACTTTCTACGGAACCTAACAGTTAAGAAGTCATGAGGAACTCATTCCAATGTTAAAAATGGTGAATTTATTACAAATTCATTGTAATATTACGAATATATTACGCAATATTACGTAATAAAAAATCGGATCAAGTTAGTTTTAATTTCGAATTTTTGAATTGAAAAATTTAAAAGTTTTAGTTAAATGTACTTCATTAAATTAGATTGAAATTTATTTTATTTAAAGATTAAAATTTTGGATAAATTAAATGTAAAAATCTTTAAAATTTTCATATTTTTTCAATGTACTTGCGATGTTTGGACTCCTAATGTCCGATCCTTGAGCCATACTGGAAAGAATGTACTTGCTGAAAAATCAATTCCTCGTCAAAGTAAAGAATGTGCTTGCTGTGATTCATTAGAGCATTTGAATGGGTTACAAATTGTCTTAAGTATCTGTACGCAAAGTTCTTTAACTGGGCAGCGGCCTATCTAGTTCGTTTGTGAAAATTCTGCAATTCCGTATAAATCTAACACTTTCTTCTTACTACTGACGATAATGAAAGCTTTGAGATAATTCATGCGAAATATAAAACTAGTGCCTAAACGAATCACACCCACCTCGAAAAAATGTTGAAAACTGCAAAATAAAATTTCCGTACTAAAAAAAATAACAACACATTTTTTTTTGTTCCGACCTTTTTCTCTTATCCACTTTTTTTTTCTTTCTGTATATTTATATATGTTTTTGTGTGGTAAATTTAAACGTAAATTTATCATATCTTAAAAACTATATCTCTAATAATAATTATGATAGACACAATTTAATTTTCTTTCTTTTTTTCTTTTTGATTGTTTTTATTTGAATTATCTATAACATTTCTATAATTATATGTTTTTTTCTTCTTTTGTTTAATGTCAAAATCAAATTAAAAACATTATGCAAACATGCTGATGGGTGTTGCAATAAAATCATATAATTTTCATTATCAAACATCATCATTTGTCAATAATTTTGAGTTTTTGTTTTATGTTTCATGTGTCGTCGAGTTTTCATTAACAATGTAGTAGCAATAACATTTGTGTGTCACTTTGTGAGTGTGTTTTGTTTGTATTTTATAATAAAGTAATCATACAAGACTCATACGATAACAGTAAATAGAAAATTAAAGTAATTATGAATCATTTAAATACATAAAAGATATTCCTGATTGATCATTTTAAAACTAAAAATATAATTAAAAATATTTAGAGAACTAGAACCATCTGACCGTCAAGAAAAAAAATTTTTTTTTGGATTGTGAAACATGAAATGAATCAGAAAAATTGAAATCGAATTATTTTCTAGCATTTTCCGAACGTGATCTGGTACCAGACAAAATGCATGCAGTGAAATTGAATTGGAAATTAGGTTGCCTATTTAGTAACCTATTTACCTAGTTCATCCGGATGGGAAAGTTTATACGTTGTAAAGGAGCAGTCAATTAATTTTTTTTCAATCCTTCAGGCAGTTTTAAACCATTTCTTCAGGAGATTTTAAGCTTTAAACTTTCCCAGCAATTTGATTAATTGATTTGAATATGTCCTTTGATTGTTTCATCATTTATCCGTTTATCCGCAACCTTTATATTGCGAATCTCATAGATTTTTTTCTGCATATACCTTCGTTCCGCATAATCATATGTATTTTATTTGTAATATTATTTTTGAAGACAGACAGAGAAAAGGAGTCGTTTTATTTTAAATGCTAAGGAATTAGTATAGTTAGGTAAAATAGTGCATAGTTGATGGAATATGTGTTAGTGACATTGTGAATGTTAAAATTAAGAGCAAAAAAAAAGAATAGTAGACACTAGTAGAAATTACACAAAAATTAATTCTAGAGTCAAGAATGTTCGAAGCGTAATAATGTTATTAAAGTTAGTCAATAGCTTAGAAAGTAATAATGTAGATCACATGTCCTTGTTAAATATTTCATGCGCAGTACATAACGATATTGAGAAATCGTGTAAGCATAATAGCAGCGAATTCTTCTAAAGCAAATATCAAGTCAAGCAGCGTTTCTTTTCATCTATTCAAATTAAGAAAAATTTAGCAGTCATATAACCGTTTGCGAATAAAAATATTCAATTTTTGCCGAAAGCAGAATGTATTCGTTTAGTTTTCAATTAGTTTCTAGTATTCATATTTAATTTATTCAATTTAATATGGATTTACTTCATTTAGTTTCTTTAGTTAATTAAATATTTTTTTGGACCCATGTCAATTATATTTTATTATATTTAATTACACATTTCAAAGCGTACCTCTAAGCTTTTTGTTTTCATACCAATATTCTCCGTTGCAGTGCAGTTCTAGTTTAATTATAATGGGCATTCAATTCGAACTTGAGCAGTGAGAAATGTTGTGCTAAATATAGGACAGAACTATTTTTCTGTAAGCAATGCGTGAGTGCGATTAAAATTTCAGATAAATTCTGAAATTTCATGTCGAACCCCGAAATATATTACCAGTTGCGTGATTCATCTTTTCCTAGATTATGGAATGACTAATCAGATTTACTTCACATGAATATTATATCCCTGCTCGATCTTATTAAGTGAAGCAATACTTTTATACTTATTTGAAGTAATTCGCTGACACAAGGACTATCTTTTTGACTGGTACTTCCAATTCTATTGATATTGCATTGTATTTTATAATTTCCTGTCACGAAGTTCTACTTTGCTGAATTGCTTTTAGAGTTAAAATTATTGAAACACTTTCAAGAAAAGAAAGGACATTCGCAACAAAACGAACTTCCGATTCGGGAGTGCTGCGAAGGCTACGTAGATAATCAATAAGTTAGAATTTCATTAACTATAACGCGTTGCTCTTTTCAAGCCTTAAATATGATTCATCACACTCATACTAAATGACACTTAATTATCTTCTATTGACATTATAATTCGTTGAGCACATAGTTTACGTCCTTCCGCATAGTAAGCCAGTACTGGGGTCACTTTATTCTTGATTCTAGTGCAGGATTCTAGGCCGACATGAAAAACTACAGCTAACCGAAGGGAATCAAAATTAATGCGGGTCGATAAACAAGGACATGCAGAGAAAATGTCAAAATGGATGTGCTAGCTGAGTCAGTTGATGAAAATGCAACAAGAGTGGACAAATTCAATGAACGACTAGTAACCGACTAAAGGCAAATCAGACGAAAAACTTTCGATAAAATAGACTAGTTTGGAACAATCGATCGAGCCTTGGAAACCCAGCTTGACCGTGACCTTTGCAAACCACGAGCAACCAAATGCTAAAGAAAAACAAGAACGCTGAACGTCCTAGTTATTTTGGCACTAAGCACAGTCTTTTGAGTCAACAAATCGAACAAACAGGACAATACGGCCAAGCTTGCGATGTGAAAAAGGAAAACTCCCAAACACTTTGTTCAAGTGTCTAAAAAGAGTTCACATGATTACATCAAAAAATACTGATCGTTCAACAAGAATCGACTCCTAAATTCTCTTGATCCTCGGGCGTGCCTGTGTGGTAAGTCAGACTGAACTACAGGACATCATACAGGACTTGTGATGCGGAAACGCAAACCGACTAGCTGTAGCAAAACTACAGTCAAGATTTTTTTCCTTTTTTCATCACTTTCGTCTGACCCGATTCAAAAATGAACATCCTGATAAAGGGATAATTATTTCTACACATCTCTTATGCGAAGATGCAATGATGTAACCTTGCAATCAAAACCTATGCCTGTGTGCCTACATTGCTTTCCCATTTCAAAAAACGAAGGTGGTCACTGCCGCACATCCTGCGAAGCGAGCTGGTGGTGGCTCTGGAGGAAAGAAATGCATACTCATAGGATGTAACCAGAAGAGAAGGAAAATCTGTTTCAAAATTTGTGAACTGACACATTTTCTATTCAGTCCTAACCGTTTATCCGGTTCGAGTTTAGGTCTTAGAGTGTCCTTAACATTTGGCATTTTTCATTTTATCGAACTGGTATACATACAACGGTTTGTTCATTCGTTGAACATTCTTATTATGATTCGTTGAAACTCCTGGGCTCTTGCTATTCATTTAGCTTTTCTGTGTATGTCGCCTCGTATGTTATATTCGAATCATATGCCGGGATTATATATATCTATTGGATATGTGACAGTTATTTATGGTGACTTTTAAGTAAATCCGAAAAAGAGGTATCAATCTGGTGAGGAAGTTCTCATCTAATTCCTTTTTTGATAAGATCGTAACGCACTTGAGCTCTTGGCCTTAAATGGTTTAATTTTTGAACTCTGAAAGAATGCAAGTTGACGACTTGGATAGAATTATGTACTGAAAACTACCTTTTGGTTATCTACTGTGATTGATTAACTTGGATATCATCCTGATGAAACCTCTCAAAACCTGGATGATAATGAAATCTGTCCCAATAAAACGTCCGGAAACCATCAGGAAAATAATTTGAAATTCGGACAAGAGAGTAAAATCCAAGAATCACTGTCTCCAGCGGAATTTGAGCTCGAGAGCTACTGGGTGGAAGCAGAGTCCAAACACATCATTCGGATTGTATTAAACAGTTTCGATCCCTTTTTTAATTCGGGCAAGTTATTACCAAAAAAAAAGGAAAATCACTTTTAATAAAGACAACATCATATGAACTGATTTAATGGTTTATAGTGACGATGCTATAAACAATATGAAAATTGAATGGCACGAAAACTATATCAGAGAACTTGACATTTGTGTAATATATCTACGAAACGCAAACATTTAATCATGTGCAAAATTGTTCAGTCCAAACATTAGCATTGATTTCGTACTAATTAAGGTTTCAAAATTTTATTTGTAGTATTTCCAGGCAATACGCTCTATCTGCAAAGAAAATTTCCTTTTGCTTTCATGGCTGCATGAACTATGGATTCTAGAATGGGCACAACATGCTACAGGGCAGACAACAGTCCGAATATTAATTTAAACGCAAATAAAATAAAAATAAACCCAGCTTCAAAAAAAATTAGGATGCTAAATACCGGATACTGTACTTAGTCATTAGTCAAGACATACATTTGATGACACTAGACTTCGACCTACTTATTTGAAAGTAAAACTCTTACCTCGTAAAAGAGAATATGAACATTTCTTTTGTAACTTTTTTTATTTTAAGTTTTTTTTTTCGTTTTCAAGACTATTGTGGTATCTTTCAGGTGAATTTAGTGACTCTCAAGTCAGTCATTTGACTATTTTCTAATAAAATTATCCTGTTTGACATCCATTTAAGCTTTAGGTTGAAGTTCGATGGACCTACCTTACCGGAATATGTAGCTGATAACTGATCGTAAAACTGATGTACAATCTTGAAAAGTAAGCAGGCATGTTTGGGTTTCATTTTTAATTGTGTAATGAAATGGAAATCGATATAGATCGGCAACAGAAATACAAATACTACTGTCCCTAGTGGTACTTAACGCCAAGACAGGAACTAGACTGGACTACACTCTTAAGGCAATTGTATCCCCTAGTGGGCCAACACTTCCAGGATACTAGCAACACATTAGTTACAAAGTTGTATGACACTTTTTGGCACATTGTATTTAACTATTAAAGATGACACACAGGCATTTAAATAGCCTTTGGCGGTCATAGCAGCAACTACAAATAAAACTTCGAGAACTTTTGCGTTGAGGGATGATGTGTTTGCTTAGATTTCTGATCGATCCTACCTTCCATTAAATACGTTCACATATGGTGCGGCTATAATTATTTCTTTATGCTAATCTATTCGGCTTCACTTGTTGATGGCACGAAACAGCTTTCTTTGCAATCCAGGAGGTCAGTAAAGCAACTCTAACTTCAAAACGACCTGTGCATGAACAAACTTTGTTCTTGAATTGGAAGGACTATTCCTACGGACAATACGGGCAAAACATATGGTAAAGATTTCTTAGAAAACTACAAACATGTGATATTCGATAGTAACCAATGGTGTAACACTATAACATTTGCAAATTTGACTTCTCTGGGTATGTCGGAATCATCTCATTTCGGCATTAGCAGTCCACAAAAAGGGCAGCCTCGGCTGTAATAAGGGCAGCCTCGGCCGAATTATCACCGCGTCAAACAGCGACCAAATACGTAACAAAGTGCGATTATGGTTCGATTCTATTAGAATAAGAATTTGTGTTAAGTGTATCTGTTCTAGCACATATGCTGTGCTTCAATGTCATCTTTATTTTTTTTTATGATTCACATACAAGCTATGTCTAGAACCCCAAACAGAAATGACAATAATTTTTAACAGAGACCCTACTAAGAACTTTCACGATTGGATGATTTAATAGAATAGTTCGGTTACTCTGATACTCAAACAATATGTAGTAATATTTCAAAGTTCTAAATCACCAACACCCCCAGACGGGACAAATGCAATCCATACATTACTAACATCATAATTTCTTCGAGTAAGAATGCAATTCAATTGTGATCAACATGAAAAAATGATGCAGGTTGGAAAACTTATTATTTCCATCGGACATAGTGACAAATACCCATCCACTGAAAATCAGTCAAAGATTGAATTGACGAGTAAAATTCACCGGAAAATGTTATTTAAGCTTATTATAAATAGCAAACGAACTATTTCATCTTAGTATCGATAGCCCCTGAAGAGGCATTGATCAATATCATGTTAATCTCAACATGTTGAATGTTACTTTTGTCAGGTTGGTTGTGCGGATAATAAAGTCGAAACAATCAGAATAGTTTTCAACAACGTTTCCAACAATATGTTTCTTTTTTTGTTTAGCTAGAACCCTTACAAACATCTAAAAACTCTTTCAACCTTTGCAAATATCAACCAAAATCCAGTTATTCCATACAAGTAAGTACAAAAATAACTTACCAACAATGAAGTAATCGGTAGAAGATTCTACAAGGCAATAAATTCTTCCAAGTATTTTAGGTGGGCGATTATAATGTGAATCTGAAATGAATTGGGATTTCAAATAAATATTTCAAATTTTATGTACTCTGCCCTAATCAAGCACTTTTTTTCATTGAAAAATTAATTACTACTGTGGCAGTGGTAAAGGAATCACATTGTTGTTTCCAGTCATTGGTGGCACGGTTATAATGGCTTTCGCGCTAACATCACACAAATTTTTGTAGTAAATTTGAATCCTTCTATAAATGCTCATTTGGGTCCGTACTTTACGCGAATTACAAATTCATTCGGAATGAATTTGTTTCAGTTTCAACAGTTTTGTACGCAGCAATAAGCACCATATCGTCAAGTTTCTTTTCTTATCAACAAAAACTGCTCAATATGGTAAATCTGTCCTAGTCCTGCTAAGTCCGCACATTAAACCTTAAAAGTTCTCTCTATCTTAAGAGAATTTTCACACGGGATTTCCGTTGAACATGGCCAACAATTTTGGCTCTAAATTTTTTTTCCCCGTCCCTACACTAACAGTGAATTGGCTATGAAAACAGAAAGTATAGAAGTGTATATTGATTGCTTTTCCATTCGGCTAATTACTTTTGAAATCCTTTTTTGGATTAGTATTTTTTAGATACGCTTTATTTTTGTATAGCAATGTGGTATGTCAATATTCTTATGCACATAACGTTGCAATATTCCTTCCATTTCCTCTATAATTTCCCCACGATAAATCAGTTATCTTTAATGTTAGCTTTAATAATTAGCTGCCAAAAAAATGGTTATTCAAAACATAAATATGAATTTATTTTTATAAACTTTATTTGATCCAAAATCATGTCATTCTACATTACTAAGTAAGAGGAAAGAAAAGAATTCGAAGTGAGAAAACATTCGAAACTAGTTATTAGTGATTGATACAGTGTACTAGTTGAAAACAACAGTAATATTGTGGGAATACCAAATTTCTTCGAAAAAAAAACTAACAAAAAATAGCAAGCAATGGAAAAGAAATGTAAATATGCACTACGAGCATACAAATTAAATCTAAATTAAAATAAAGAAAATATTCAAATTTCAATCAATAAAATCCGAAGATTATTATTATTGTAAATTAATTTGCTATCGCTACGTCTATACATAATACTCATGAAAAGCAAATTATTTAATGTTGCATTATATCAATATAGGTTTCGTTACTGCTTTCTTTCGTTCTTTTCTTCAAACTTTAATTTCTACATATAACGATAGCACTAGAATATATATTTTTTGTTCTTCTATACTAGCAGAATATAAAATGAGAAAAACATTAACCTAACACTTTTCTATTAACTATAAAAAGAGGTGTACACATATATGTGAGTTTGCATGTCAACGAGTAAAAAATAAAGTAGAGAAGTTGAAAAGTTTGTCTTTGTGTTCGCAAACAAAACGAATAGGAATAGCAATAATAATTGTGTTTAAGTAGTCATATTATATTAAGAATATATTTTTTTATTTGAAAAAATATAACAAAGAAAGTGTAGAATAATATTAAAGTTTTAGCTGCATTCCTTGTACATAAGTTGAGAAAATTTGAATATTGTTTGTGAATGTAGTTTGCTTGTTGCATTTGGACATACGATAACGATGTTTTATTTTTTGTTTGTAATTTGTGTCCTTGTTCATATGTTGATTTCAATTCTTAATACTCATTTGTTAAAATATCTTCCGTGAGAGGAACAACTCAAAGGAGTCATTGGAAAAAGTGCAGTCTATAAAACATAAATTTTCATTTCTTTATTTTTATTTTTGCAAAATTTATCGTCCTCTACTTATTTTTTAATAACTTGACTCGTTCGTCTTCGTCCCACTTAAAATGTAGTAAGATTCAAATACATTACACATATACATATATATATATATATATCTTTCCTTTTTTATTTAATTATGATTGTTTATCGAAAAAAAAAACAAGAAACAGAACGAGCAAAAAACTTTCATATTTATCTTTAACTGCATATAACAAATTTACTTGTTTCTTAAAACTTTAATCTGTTTGCTCCATATACACGCGTTTAAATGAATATTCGGACCGTTTTCTTTTGAAAGGAAGATGAAAGATGAAATTGAAAAGTTTTTTCCTCCCTTTAATTTTATCCTGTTGTTAAATGTCACGTAAGGTGGTTGCTGTATTTTATAAATGTTGCTACAAAGATTGATTGATTGTGTCATCTATAATTATCAATTATTTACCTAGATATGATTTGTGAGTAATAATAGAATTGTAAAGAGACAGTATTGGGATTTGATTGAATCAGTTTCAAGTATATATAATAGATCTATCTGCCTAAATTTGTGTCCACAGTTTCACATTTCACATTTTTGCTTGTTTTGTAAAGTTTGTGATTTGTCTACGATTACTAAATGATTTCAAGTAGCTTTGTCAATCTCTTTATTTTCGTCTTGTAATTTTATCTATCTTTTTGTATTTGCATTCAATTTTTTATTCACTTAACATGCTATGATTAGTCTACAAGTTCAGAGAGAATGATTGAATCATCACACACTTTTAACTAATGTATACACGATGACTGTAAATAGATTTTTTTTAATTTTTCAAATCGAGTTTTAATTCTTTAAAAATGTCAATCAACTTAAACGTACTTCCCTCTGATTTCTCCATTTATTTTTGTCATAAAAGTCATCAAAAACATTTCATTTCGTTTTAAAACCAAGTAAGCTTCCGTTTTTTTCGTTCGGTTATGATAACTTACGTCTGTGTGTTATTTTTTTAAGATTCATATGTTTGTAGTTGTTCTTTTGTGTCCATTACTATCATATAATTATCAATATAATTTGTTTCATGTCTCTTTTTTGTTGCTTTTTTTTGTTTTGAAATATTATAATCATAGTCTACATTACTTAGTACCGACATAGAGATACTTTCTTTTAATAGTAATTATATTATAATAATGTCTCCTTATGTTCACTTCGCATACTTAGTCAATAAACTTCAAGTATATATTTATCTTGTTGCGTCTGTTGTGTAACTAACTGTTTTAAACTTTAAATGTTTATCATTTATTATATGTGTCTAAGCACACTTAAATTCTATACTTTTCATTTCACATCTATTTCATTTGTCTGTTGATTAAGTTTGAATATTTGTGGTTGTTTGTTGTTGCTGTATTTTTTTATTTATTTATTTTGTTTTTACTCATGAGTTCAAAAAAGCTGCTTTCGTCCCCGTCCTCTACCTGTTTTATATTTCTAATTTTATTTTTGTGTTCATGATTTTTTGTTTTTGCTTTTATCTTATATCGGTAGGTTCCTCTCACACATTCAATATCACTTTTTAAATGTTTGATTTGGAGAAGCTTACACGTAGATGATTTGATTCCGACAGTTGATGATTGTGCATTTTAATGAGAGCCAGAACAGCATCTTCAACGGATGCGAGTTGTATTAGTGCCATTTTGCGGTCTTTCCTGCAATTGAAAGAGAGAAAGATGCATTGCAGTGGAATTCGTCCAAAAAAATATGTGTAGAAAATATATTCTAAATGTATGCTTGCATTATATATATGTGGTGGTACATTGTTTTATGCCATAAGTTTCTTCTATTTAAAAAAAATGTGGCAAGGCTCTGCTGTTGCTAGTTTTGTTACACTAGTTTTGTCATTAGTTTCTTGATCTAGTACGACGTGTTCACATCCACCAAAGACTTTCCTCCTACCTGAATTGGGACTGAAATCCAGCCAGCAACGGCTAACGCCTTATTTCAGGTTGGTATCGCTTCTAAGTCATGTCATGCAAGCTCAATACACTCATGTCAAGGCATAGTTTTTCAATTGTAATCAGTCTTATAGCCTGGACTCGTTTAGTTCTAGTTTAGAAAATGCTACAAAAAAAAACTAGCTACTGAATATCAAACATTAGCTGTTGGCAATAAACTGCTTAACGATCAGTTTTAGGCTTTCGTCACCTTCTTCGATCCCTCAAAAAGCCCCAGTATCAGCTCATTTCGAGATCGGTGAGACTTGCGTACAATATACTGATCAAAGCGTTTTTTTTTACGTATCCATTTGGGGGCCCGAATAATATATTACGAAGAAAATACGATGTAAAATATAAATTTAAAAAGGGTGACTAATGGAGCAATATCTGGGGAATATGGAGGATGGAATAAGGTTTCCCAATCATAATTTTAGTAAGTTTAGTAGCAGTAGTAGTTGTTTAGTAGTAATAGAAGTAGATATGTTGGAATGAGTAGTAGTGATCGCACCACGGTGTCCCATACAACAGCGATTCAATCATTCCATCTCTTACATATTTCCCTCCGCCAGGTTGATTAGAACATTTGAGTTATCGTTTGCTTTCGATTGCTCACTTGCACAGTATATGAATGTAAATTATGTCTACCCAGCACAGCCATCGTAGACAGAGAGGAAGCAACTTAACAGATAGGAAGGGGTCTATTTGATAAAGATCATTGCACAAACGAACCGTGTTAGGTACAAAATGCTGTAGAAAGGAACCCTCGCACGAATCGTTAGGATATATTGAAGGGGCAGACCTTAGTCGCATTAGTCCAACTATGTTTAAAGGGACTGCATGGTTAGACATAATCAGAGCAGATGCCCATGATGTCTCTTGTCACTCAACGTTCCACCGGTTACAGGATTAGACCCCCTAGAAATTTCGCAACGAATATATGGCCTTGCCTTCTGTTCTGAAAACCAATAACAAAAGCCACTTAGCTAAAAGCCACTAAAACAAAATAGAACTTCAATTCCTTTATAATGTGTAATTTATTCCCAAAAACGAAATAAAGTTGCTGAAAATTAAGGAAGAATTCGGGAAATTCTACAAATTTGTTTAAACTTTTCGACTGCCAATCTACTGCTGCACGTACTTTTTAAATAGAAATTACTGCTTATGTCTTCTGTAAAGTGCTTTAAAACTCTTAAAGATTTGATGATGTTCAACGTAGACTTTCCCCTTTGAGTAAAGTGACATTATACATCAAAGCTGAATCTTACTGGAATATCTAAACTACAGTGAAGGATCATTTAAAAAGGTTTTCAATACTTGCTTCAAAATGTTGCTTTGGTAGTTCACAAAATCACAAATGACACAAATCTGTCTTGGTTTCATCTTCGTCGGAAATAAAATAAATGGTTACTGAAGCAGCATGGTGGCCTCTTTGAACTCGTGGAATTCTGTTGCAGAATTTTCGGAGTAGTGAGCTAATATGTTGTAAGGTTGTTTGTAGAATTTTGCTTTAACGATTTTTTCCAAAAAGGGAAATTATCGATGTTTTTATCAGCATGGCACTTCGACAGCTCCTTCGCTCTGGTCTATGAGTATCTTCAAAGCACCAAAACTCGCTGGCCGATACTACTACGACGAGAAACAAGCCCCAGATAAAGTTTTATATTTCGAGGCTTATTGTCAGAAGAAGACCTTCCATTATAACTCATAATAGTTCGCTGTACAATGACAATGGTCTGGAATATGTCATAAGAAAGCTTCTTGTCGTTACAAGAGACATACTATTATAGAAGTCAAGCTAAGTGCTAGCCTATGCGTATGACATCAACATTTTGTCACGGTCGCTCATAACAATCAAAAATCTTATAATGAAACTCGGCAGCGAAGCAAAATTAGAAGGGGTACAAACAATGAAAAGAAAACAATGCTCATAACGCAGTCCAGGAAAAATACCTCAAATACCAAAAATATCACAGTTTACGAATACAGTATTGAAAATGTGGGCGGATCTGGGTGTCTAGGCGCCAAAATAACGAGAATTCCTAATTAAAAAGACGAAATACGCCGAACAATACAGCTCGCAAATAAAACCTTTTGTTCAGTTCTAAAGACTATGAACCAGCTGCATAAGCAGGAAAGCAAAGCTCCAACTAATCAAATCTTTGATAAGACCTGTGCTATGCTATAGATGTGAAACATGGGCCCTGATCCAAACATTCACAAATGTATTGAATGTCTTTGGGCGACAGGTCCTAAGGCGGATTCGTTACAACCATGAACTGCGCAAAATTTTTGACGACCCAGAGGTCTCAACGATTTGCCATATGAATCGTATAAACGAACAAAAGATATCCAAAAAGGTATTCGTTGAGAGAATGGAAGGACGGAGACCGGTGGGGAAACCGCAGAAACGTCTATCTCTATTCACAAAGAAAGTTCATAGCTTTTCGGATTTCGAAATTGGAGGCCGCGGTCAATGGAGCGATAGTTGGAGGAGATTGTTGCAGGAAGCGAAGTCCCGAGATGGGCTGTAGTGCCAAGAAGATGAAGAAGTTCGGTGGAGAAACTTTGATTTTTTGCTAAACTGTGGTAGGGCAATTACTGCGATATTTTTCTTGATTTAGCCCTACTAACATTGACAAATTTTAAAAATTTTAAAAAATTTTATTTTAAAAATTATAGCGGTGTAATTTCTAGAAAAGGAAAAATTGTCATTGTTTTGCATTGTGGGTCAAATCTTAGGGTAGAACCAAGTATATGTCTATTTACCAAAGGCTAAGCAAACTATGTGGGTCCATGCATAGGCTACAGGGTGAATTTCGATTTTGGTAACCGCTAAATCATAAATTCTTTATTATATCACCTGAACTGAACAACAACTTTACTGCTACCAAAGTCTATGCCGATCCCAAAAGACATATTGTGTCGGGTTACCTATCAGAGAGAAGACTCATTTTCCACTTCTTAAAGCGGATGAAAGCCTAGCCAACCAGGTTTAGGGATCAGCTATAGGCTAAAAACTCAACCTCGTTAACACACGCCGTTTACAAGCAAATTAAATTAGCAAATTTGGCAAAACCAAACTTCACGTCCATACAACCTTGATTTTGATCGTCCTTTCAATTTAAGCGGCTTTCGCCATCTCGCTCACACTTATCTACTACATATTTTCGGGAGAAAAGTCTGGCCAACATTTGTCATTTTTTCACGGTGTATAAAATTGTAAGCTCCAAATCCTGTAAAGCAATTTGTCGTTCGCATAATGGATGTAGCATCACTGCCATACATGGCTAAAATATTATCTTGAGTGGTATTTGCGCAAATTTCTTGTATAAAGCAATGAAGTTATCCCGAAGACGATTTTTTGATTATTAATACCAGATTATGTAGAATTTTTTCCAGGAAGGAACTTTCCTGGGAACGAAAAGATACCTACTTAGAAGAGATCTAGCAAGGTTGAAGTTGATGCTTTAACAAACTTAATAGCTAAGACCGCGTTCTAAAACAACAGCAAGTAAGAATCAATAATAGCGTAACGTATAAGATACTTTATGAAGTTCTTAATACATAAATAACAATAACGTAAATTTTTGAATACTTACGGGAAAAATTTGAAGCCTTTGACTTCGAAGCCGTTCTTAGTGAATGCTTCTTTGATATCTTCTTCTGAACAAGATGATCTGTAATAACCAAAGCAATAAATTAGTGTTGTTTGACGACTTTATATAAAATAAATAAATAAGAACATAAACGGAATACTCGAATATATAAGACAACAGTGTGTATTAATATTAATTTTAATATTAATCAATGTTAATCGTTAAATTATATGAAATTTCTTATTTCTAATTATCTTTCATAAGACTAGAATTCCTTGTAAGCTCAGAGAAGTGCATTTGAAGACTCGTATAAACAACTAGACGTGTTAAAGGCTAAAACGTGTAACAAGCAAGAGATATTCTTCTTCAAATCGAAGATAAAATGTGTTAATAGTTGAATTGTTTACAACAATAAGGAATTTAAACGACTTTTTTCCCGAAGTGATGATCAAGCAACTCCAAAATTTCTTCAGAACTTTAACTCGAAACTGTATTTTTGACAATTGGACGAATATTTCCAAAAACATCCGGATCTTGCCAATCGTAAAGTAGTTGTGTTGCATAGAACAAAGGCAAGACCTCATACACATTTGGCGATCTGTCAACAACTATTTGAAGTTTGGATTCGATTGAACGGTACATAGTCAGGCAAGTATGCTGTGGTACTCATCATAACATTAGATTTTCACTTTCCTTCAAAACTCCTTGCATGGACAAACATGCTGTGAATCAGTCCCTTGTGTTTTTCTTTTTTTTTTGTCAATGAAGATAAACCCCTTTCGTAACGGAGAATTATGAATCTTTTCGAAAGATTGCAAAAAGACATCGGATTTTCTATCGATTGATCTCTCTCCTTTATTTATTTCGTTTTTACAGTAGAGATACTGAATTGAGACCCTAACTCAATATTTCAATTAACCGAGAATTGGAACTCCTAGTTTTAAGTTTACTGGGCATGTTTCCTACCAAAACCAGAATTTATCAACCAACGTTTCTTTCTAGTTCAGAAATACTATCTTTACAACATACCAATTGAGCTCAAAATTGCATTTATCCTATAATTCAGTCTATTAGCTCTAAATTATCAAGCGGACTTTGAGCAGGACATATTATCAATCATCAATTGTTCTTCTGTTAATGTATCATATTCACTTTGTTCATCTTAAATAGCGTATTCAGTGAGTGCTATATGTAATGATTAAGCCTTTAAAAATGGAGGACAGGCTACATTTTCTACAGGCTTGAGACTGTCATGTTGGAACCCATCCTGCACAAAGTGGACGTTTCATGAGAGCATGGTTTATGTAAGCAAAATACCCAAAATTAAAATCCTTTTGACAGCGTGATCGAAAGGGTCTCTAATAAGTCGTAACATCCAATCGTTGCATCTTTCGGAACCGCTGATTAAAGAGGACTCATTAAAGTCGGCCAAAGCTTCAAATTGAAACCAATGGTCTATCAGAATAGGGATTAAATTGAATTAATTTGGTAGTTCATCCGACCATTTTTTTATGGATGGAAAATAATTAATTATAACACAATAAAAAAAATTATTGACATTTATTTTTATACGGTCGTTTTGGAAATCAAAACAGTGTAATGGCTGGAACAAATGACGCTGTTTGAGCTAGACGAAATTTTTGTATCCTTCAAACGTCGTCGAAGGAAACAAGAGGATTGTATCGCCGCCTGTCCTAGGCATAAGTGCAAATCAAAGGATTGTCTTGAAAAAGAGGATTTTATCCCTTTTCAGATTAAGATAATTTTTATTATTCATCCGTTCAACAAACATATTAATAACGAATAATAAGCTGTAGGTATTGCATTCATTTCATTTTTTTTTTCTTTACTTCAGATGAATTTTACGGTGTAGATGTTTACATGTGGATTCCAAAAATATGGCCTTCAGGCATGAGGGTATTTGTAATCTTTCCGTTCCTTCTATTACATTATTATTCCACCCTTAATTTTTAATTAACTATGCATGCATGGTTCGTCCTCGTTTATGTTTGAATGCACAAACTTGTCGGGAATGCAATAAATTTATAAACGTAAACCTGCCACAGGTTTTGACAGTATAATTTTGGATTAAATTCATTTTCAGATCACAGCGCGATAATCTTTGGGTTTTTGATTAATTTTAGTTGAAATCCGCTTTCCAAACAATGTGGGCCGTAACTCGGTATGAATATCCTTCAAGCCAGAAACTAGATGCACCCTTTGCTTTTTTGAACGCTTTTAGCATTTTTCTGAGCATTTTTTTATTCATTTTGAGGTAGATAGAAAGTTCAGATAGTCTCATTCAACATAGTGGCAAAATTAAGCAGTATGACACAAAAGCTTGGATTTATAGAAAAGGACTTTTCTTAAGGTCTTTAAGGGCTTATAATTAATTTAAGTATTATTTCGACGTGCAGAAAGGATATTTCTTAGCTCACATCCCACAGTCTTCGTTTTTATCTTCCGATGCAAAGTAGCTTACCTCGGTGTAGGTAATATGAATAATTCCACGAACACAATTGCAAAGAGTTAACATGTCCTTAAAAATTATGAGCTATCATTCATCGGTTCTATATCAAACAGTTTGATGCATAATTTGACTTAATCAATGAATGCGAAATTTTCATGTTTGAGCGCAAAGCAAATTGTTTAGAATCGGCAATTGTGTATATATCGTACGCGTAAGCGTTTCCTGGCTCTGCTGAAAATTGTATTGCTCTACATTGCTGGAATGCTACACATAACCAGGTACAGGAGGAACAAAATTAAATTTTTGACATGCTTGGAATATTCCGATAGTAACGAAAGAACGCAGCGCAGGCTTTGAAATTTTATTGATAATTGTTTGATAGGAATTCATCTAAATTTTTGATTGTTTGCGTATGGAATCAGGAATGAACAGAATGCAAACGAGGATGGAATATCGGTGAAATTACAATAATTTCGTCGTATATTGTTTGGAAATAAGTTTTCTCAGTGTACATTTGCCCAACCACAATATTCTATAGCTGAGTTTTGCTTGAACAAATCGATAGATTGATGAAAATTTGAAAAACAAAACTTAAAAAAAAAAATTTATTTTTATCCTGGCGGGTTATAAATAATTGGATAATGATGTCATTTACTTACGGAATGTTGCTTAAATGCAATGTTGCTGATGGTGGATAGATATTCTGATAATTTTTGCTGCCAGGTTTTTTGAAACGATGCAATGGATTCTGCGAGTAATCACGTGTTAGTCCAGCGTCAGGTTGTCCTTCTTTCGGTAGCTGTACAGCTTGATGTTTACTAGCCATAACACGTATCGCTTTACCCCATAAGCGCAATTTATCCAAATGATTCATTGCTGTGAACAAAAAAAATATATATATATATATAAAATACAAGTAAAACATGGATGTGGTGAACACAGGACGATATGGCTAAAAATATGAAATAATATCGAACCAAAACACCATCCTAGTTCCGCATCGATATGAATTTGATGTAATAATGAATATAGTGTTATGCTAGTATTCACTACTTGTATGTTCTTACAGTGCAGGCATGTATGCTCGGAATTTTGTATGTGTCTAAAGTAGAGAAAAGCGTTCAGCAATAAATAAAATTGTGTAACTAGACATGTTTTCGAAGCAATCGAACATATGTTCAAACCCCCACCACAATCAGCATACGTGCCGGCTGTATCGAAAGAGAGAACGTAAATAATTCAACTCGGATATGCAAGAAATCACAAAACGCTTTTCACTGATACCGTACTTTGAAATTTTAAATAAGCCACCGCTGTATTGCAGCCCTGTTTTTCCAAAGTACGAATATACTACATTGTATACTAAACTTTCAATATCGCTAGCAATCCGAAAGGATTTCACCGGTACTACTTCTGAATCGAATATACATCACTTGGGTAGTCAATGACAAGGATATATGTAGAAGGCTTTAGCAATCGATTCATGACAGGATACTTACTCTTTGCTCATCCTCTAAATGTGTCCTTTTTTCAACATTTTAAACAGTTCCCTTCGATTCGTTTTTTAACCACCTTCGTCCCTCACACCAGGGCTTCATGTTTGTCATGCTCAAGTTTTCTTTTTTCGAGCAGATGTAATGGATAGGAATAAATTGTAAAACCTATTTAGACAGATACGTTCATCATATATTTTGTTGTCTGATAAATGTTTTGCGCTTTAATCTACTTACACCTTTTAACTAATACTACTGGCTTAGAACCGGAAAAATCGAAAAGACATCTCTCCAATTCGTTTACAATTCAGGATATATATGCTGAACACAACCGGATAAGAGAGACACATTTTTTCTTCTTGCTTCTTCTTGTAAACATTGGCAAGGGATCGGCCCTAAGAAATCATACAAAAGGATGACTTAGACGACTTTGAGAGCATGCTTGGTACATAAGGTGAAAGCTGATCGAAATGATTTCTTGCCGGGTTCAGCTTTACGATACGGAAAACGGATTGTTCAATTACGGTGCAATTAGGGATGAAAATGTCAAAGATAACGAGGACATAGCCATTGATTGAATGGATTTCAAATGTCATCTCTACTCGTTTTGTCCTAATGAAGAAGGTTAGTGGAATTAGATGTGTAGTGACAAATTTCAATTGTTGATCTGTATCTAAAACTTTGCAGTAGGAGATGGATGGACGGAGTTGATTGGTTTTCGATGTGTGTTTTATTTGGTTGAGTGTGCTTAAACGAATAACATTTTTAAGGATAAACTGAATGAATGATTTACTAATGTAATGAATTTACTTATATACTTATAGTGACAAAAATAAATTACATCATTTTGAACAAAATAACACTCAGGTAAGGTTACGTGCATCAATTATAAGTGATACCGTTTTTATAATGTTTTTGTTATCATTGATTTTACGGAACTTTACTTAAAATTCTATAAGATATTTGGAACACAAAATAGTAGTCACGGAGTGGTATACTGATGAAATGCGAGGGCGGTCGAAAAATCACTTAGTCTCACCGTCCGATGGCGACACTATAGCAAGAGAAATTATTGTAGAGTACACAATTGTGGATTATATTCCGGCAGAGGGCTACTGTCAAAATTTCAGCCGAGTCAAAATCATTGTTTTATTTTGCCCGCGTATTGAAGCGGGAGTGTCTGCGGATTTTAAGAAAATGGAGAATGAGTAATATAGGTGCGTGATTCGATTTTTGCTTTGGGAAATGAAATTGTGAAGGGAAATCAAAGAGTGCTTGGATGTTGTGTTCGGTGACAGTAGGCATCTCAAAAGACCGCGCGAGTCATCTCCTGCATGAAATTTTGGGCGTGAGTAAGCTGTCGGCATTATGGATGAGAATCGCGTCGTTTCGTGACCAAAGACACAACATTGGTTTACCGGTATCCTCCAGGGACCTATGGAAAGTCGAAAAAAAGGACTACACTCGTCGAACATGTTCGGAAGAGGGCGAAGATCGTCCACACGACCGTAAAGGTGATTGCCACCGTTTCCTGGGATTGAGAAGGTGTGATCTGTATAGAGAGGAGCAAAATGATCACAGGCCTCTGCAATGCTTAATTATTTAGCCCGATTCGACGCCGAGTTGCAGGCCAAATTTGGCGAAAAAAAAGTGCTCTCCCACCATGAAAACGAACCTACTCACACCTCTGCATAATACATTACTGATGAGATGAGAATTTGGCACCAAAAGCAAGTCCTATGGGTGTATTTGTTCATCAGTATTTGTGCCAGAATTTGTTTGTATCGTATTTGTTAAGTGATCCAATGGTTTTCTTTTAATCATCTTCCGTATTTTATCGACACTAACTCTTATTTACTCATTATTGTCTTGTAATCGTTTAAGGACATTGCTTTTGTTTACGTTGCTTTAATAAAAAATTATAATTTTCTGCAGAAATATGTACCGTAAGGTGAGACTTTTTGAACAAACCAAAATGTATAAATAAATAAATAAATTCCAAGTAGCAACATGAAACTTTTTTTGACAGAAAAAGAAACATAATCCTTTAACAAAGGCTGTTTATTTTCAAAGACGGAAGATATTTTCTCCGATTAGATCAATCCTTTCATTTTTCCGCAATTTATATCAATTTTCGCGTTCGTATCCAAGAAAAGGCTCAGGAGTATTAAATTTCACTAAAAGGTAAAGTTAGCGGCGGAAGTAAAACTTTACTAAATTCTAATACTAAGATCTGTTACACATTCGTTTCCTTTGATGAATTTGTCCACATATTATGCTGAATGGAGCACGAATGCATCTCTTTTCAAGTCTGACATGAAACTTTGTCACCTTTATTCAGACATACACTTACAATTTATTACTTTCTCGATTGATGATATAGCTTTTACCATACAAAACAGTCATACAAAAACTTCATTTCTACCTATTAATTTGTCGAAGGGCATGTCTTTTAGCCGTGATGAGTATGAGTCTAGTGATGGCGTTTTTCACTTGCATTCATACTAGAATTTGGTCTTTTCACATATTATTGGAGATGGGAATAAAGCACATACAGCAGTCATATCGCACTTTTGTCCTCTGGTTGAAAAACTTTTAAGGACGAAGTAGAACTTGTCTCAGTCGACAACGCAGATAACGGAGGCAAACCGTCAGATGTTAGTATTAAAATACTTCGTTTTAATTAAAACTTTCTAAAGTGACTTAAATAGTTTTCAGCTTCGCTCTATACAGAAAAAGTTATTTCTGTTAAACGTATACATCATACTTTACTTCATTCGTTTTTCTTTTTACCTTTTTTGGTTTTTCAGTAACGTTTTTACTTTGAACAAGTGTTTCGTCCCTTCTCCTGAAAGTGCCAAGAGCACCATATATAGCGAAAGTTTGTTGGTTTTGTCAATAAAAAGAACGAATAATTTACATTTGCGAAGGTGCAGCATGCGCAGTGCAACTCAATGTTTTTAAGAAGATTTTTTTTCTTACATGTGCAAGCATAATCGTATTAATACACCATAATGAAAGAACTGAATACAAACAATAGCAAGCATCTTTTATTTCCTTGGAATATATTGTATGTAACATAGCGACTCGATCAAGCGTAAGTCAATTTCTTCCTTTTTATTTTTGCTGTAGATGAAAAAGTTATTTAATTTTTTCACAGCAAATATTGTTTATAGTGGATTGACGACCGTTAAAAGGCCATAAAGCTTAAAATACCAAAACACATGTATCTGTTTATTTGGCAATGTAATCATTCAATTTCCCTTTTCCTAACTTGGAAAATGTTACTGTGTTATTTTCAGCAATCAAATCGTAAAAAACCTATAAAGTAGGTCGTAAAACTATGCCTAAGCACGTACAGCCTTGATTCTATGGTTGTGTTCCTGCCGATTTCCCTTCCTTGCAACTTCTCTCTTAATACTACAAGCATGTAGTGACTTTCCACTTACATCGAAGCATAGCATTGGTAGGATTACCAAAGTGAAAAAATGACAGTGAAAGATGTAAATAGGGAATAAACTCAATTTATTCATGCTTTAGAAACTCTGCATAGGTCTATAATTGGGATGCAATGCATCTAAGAACCGAAATACCAATTGGTTCGTTTCAATTCCAAAAACAAGGATACTCGTTTTGTATATTAGGTTGTACATACTGAACTAAAAGGATTGCACTGTAGCAAGCTTACAAACGATCCAAATGTAAGAAGCTATGTGCAAACGAATATATTAGTTTAATATGAACTATATATATGCGACCAATGCAATCCCAAAAGTTCGTTTGTTTAAGCCTTTAAGTCCATTAAATACAATCCTTTCAATAAACTTGCCCGCTGTTTGCTGGTTTAAAGATTTTACAATCATACTAAAACACGTAAATTGATGTATCTATGGAGCTTGCCGATAAGAGTAAACCATTATTTGCCGCCCATTCCAGGCTAGATTAGGCCTTTATTTGGCCAATAGAGAATTCAAAATAAGCCACCCAAGTAAATTTCTGGCAGCCTAAACATTTTCCTAGTTATTTCACTTTAATTTACTCATTTAAACATGCAAAATTCGTTAGACTTAATGAATCAGCTTCGCCTTTATTTTAAGTTTCTTTCGGTCGAAGTTCTCCCAGTTTGCCTTTTAAGGACAAGACGGTCACGTTCCCTCATTTCTTCGACGTTTACATGTTAAAACTTGCCTTGCCTTCACTTATCCTCTCCCTTCTCTTGATCCAGCAGCCACAAAACGAAATCCCGAAATCTTTACCTCCTATTTCCATTCAGGATCGACTCTGAGAACTGTTGCTTACTACACACAACTCACAAAAAAGCCACGAATGCAGGAGGTCCTCAATGGGGCTTGACGAGGTCGATGGAATTTGGTAGCAGGTGGTCATGGAAGGATGTGTATATTAGCCGAATGCTTTCTGTCTTTGCATCCACTCCGCTCCAGATCTAGCGTCTTACTCAGTGTACTATTTGTTTTGGATATGTTCCTTTGTTGTACTGAGCCGTTTGAGGTGATATTTGTGGATGGCGTTCAGAAATTTTAAATAAATAATTAAATTCCATTAAATACGAATTTCATGTTGTTGCTGCTGCTGCTAAGCTCGAAGCAAAATAAAGTTAAAGGTTGGTATCATGGTCGTTGTTAGTAGTCCTACTTTATTCTGTGATAGTGGCAGAGGGTGGAGTGCTCAGAAAAAACAGGCATTACTTTCGTAAACGAATAATTTTTAATAAGCTGTTCGACAGCCGTAATCATCTCATCCCTAACAACGTGGTCAGAGAGGCTGGGAAGACTCTCCTTTTGCTTGCATTTGATAAACTTGTACATTTTAACTCGTTTATTTCATTGACTGTGGCAAAGCGCCAGTTATTTTACCTATCCCAACTTATTTATTCATATTTCAATTTCTGCTTTTATTAATCCATCAGCCATCATTCCTATCCCTTTTCCACAGCCTTCCGTTCGTCTCCTGCAAATTCATCCTGCTCTCAATCCCACCATCACGCTTTATGCAAAATGAAAATAATATTCCATGGATTTTGAAGCGGATATTTCAGATGGTGAGTTTTCCGGCGAAAGCAGACCATCAGGGGGTTATCGGACCTGTGAAAGCCTTATTGCAGTTGATGGTGTTGGTTTTTTGCTTTATTGTTGATCGGTGTGAGTTGCATCAACTCTTCCTGCTCATATTCCGGCTGATGTTCGCTTTCTGCTCAGTTTCAAAAGTGTAAATTATTAATTATGATTTTGTGAAATGCTATTGTTTGAGCGTTACTTATCATTTTAATTTATAAAATGTAGATTGGAATTTAATTCCTACCAGGGATTATGTAAAAAGAGACATTCAAATTGAGTGACAATCGGTAAAATGTGAACCGATTATGATAGTAAGCTAAATAATACTCAAAACGAAATCACGCATCAACCAATCAAATATGGTTGACTTTATTTATTCAAAACAGTGAAGAAAAAAATCATTTAAAATAATTAGTTTGGATAATTTATAAACTATCATCTCCATGCAGAATGATTTTATTAGCTATCCATGACAAATATTTTAGCAGAGGTTTAAAGTGTGGCTTAACGAGAATGATAAGTTTAGCTGGTATCAATATCAACAAATTCCGTGTAAATTGGAGTTGAAATTTCGAATGAACTGTTTGTGATTGACTAAATTGATTAACTGTTGGAGATTGAGATTAATTAAATGACTGCCCAAGGACATAATTAGGATCTTCAATAAATACTTATATAAATTTGAAGACAAGCAATTCTTTTCTGAATTCTGAAAGTTTCTCTGAATTTCAGATAAGCTTAATCAACCCGCTTTCAGGCAAGGTATCAAAGGTATATCTCAAAGGTATCTTTCTATATCAAATTTGTTCGATACGCAGCACTCTTCTCGATTGAGGATCAATTCAGCAAAGCAAACCATTACGTGCATAGCATCTTTCAGCAACATCATTACTTCTAGGATCAAGTCAGGGTTGGTGTGAATTATCTAGGAAACAAGTCCACTTACGATTTAAAGCATTCAAAACCAATTTGTTAGCATATTCTCTGAGGATACTAAATTTGCAGTAGACAATGTTCGGTTTTTTTATTATATTTCAGTTTCTAGGTTAAATTGTAATGACAGTAGAACCCTAACACCATGTGACGGCGAAAAAAGAAGTACAAGATCTGCAAATATTGAAAGTAGTTAACCTACAAAATGTGTATGTTGTTGAGGATAGTCTTGAATTTGATGAAAAACGCTGAGAAATATCCTCGAAGGCAGGAATGTTGATACGAGCGTAGCAGTTTTACATTCTCGAGAGAAGTGTCGGGACGTATATTAGTTAACCCGCTCAGTAAATTTTTCATTGTGGAAAATTGCTAATTTTTTAAAAGAATTTTATGAGGTTCTGAATTGATTAATCTTGTCAAATTTTCTCTCTGTACGGAATATGAAAAAAGTGAAAAGGCTCAAACTAATCTAACTGGTTTTCCACGTTCTTCTGAATAAATCGTCGTTTCTGACGTGACTAAAGTTGGAGGTCTTAATCCCACTTCACTTGTATCCTTAGCTTTACTTTGCCCGAAGATTCAAATCATGCGAAGCAACTTAAGCAGATAAAGCGGTATTCGACGAACGTCAACTGTGCACTTATAATGCTGATACGAGGTAAGAATTCCATTAAATTATTTGAAAAACAATAAGGACAATGTTCTCATTTTTTAATTTTAGATGAAAACAAGATTTAAACATGTTATTTTTTAGAATATCAACTCTCGATGAATTTTAAATATTCAATGTGCATTCGAATTTAATTGAATGTTCGTTTTGACAAAGAAGTTATTATTGCCAGAAATATCAAAAGAAAAACGCGAGAACAGGTTACATTGTGTTTATGTCTATGCGTTATCGCGAACGAGTCGAACCCTCGTCACGGACATTTTCCGACCTGTTATCCTTGTTCCTGTTTTTGCCCATGGCATAAATCAGTGTAAAATACTGAATAAAGTTGGATGTGTGTATGTTAGACTCCCATTAATAATTTACGAGAAACAGAAGAATAATATAATATATATACAAAGGAATAAAGAATATGAATGAAAAAACATGATAATATAACAAAAAAAAACAATTGGAGAGATTTTAGGTTCAATATAAATTTTCATTTAAAATTTATTTTAATCAGGGCATCTTTGTTTTATTGAAATTACTTGAAATGTTAAAACTGAAAACAATAAAAAAGGAAACTGCTCAATTTTGAAGATTTTAAGTTTTAAATAAGGTAAATTGGAATCACATAAAAGAAATCAATAACTTATTTTACTATTCAAAGCGTAAAAGCGATTTGAATCTATTTGGAATTTTTCACCTTTCTTAACAAATTTTATTTTATATTTTATTTTGATTTGTTTTAACCTAGTTTGTTAGCTAGTAATTTCTGTTCACTAGGTATTGAAGAAACAGAATCGAAATAAAGGAAAATCAAAATAAATTACAATAAAAATATATGAAAAATTACAGAAAAATTAAAATTTCGAATTAAACAAAGTTAGTAAAAAAAAACACATATTGATCATACAAAGTAAAAACACATTGTAACCAATAAACTATAGTTAAATTAATTTGGATCCAGTCAACTCCTTTGTTTTTCTACTCGTTTTAATTTTGTTTTTTGTTTTTCTTTTCTTTTTTTGATTATTTTGGAATAAAGGAAGGTCTGGACCTAGACGAAGAGCAATCCGCCCCTACATTGTGTCAAGCATGATACTAACATGTAAAATGTGTTTCAACAAGGTCTGTCAGTTTTGGTCTTTTTTCGCAGGAATTTACTCATTTACTCATTACTCAATTCAATTTAATTTTGAAGAACTACAGACAAACACACAGAAGTTAAAAGCCAACAGCAAACGATTCTACAATAATGTGAATTAATACTAAATATGAAGATTAGAAATTTTTAAACTCAGATACTAACCTAGAATCTGTTTAAATTCATGATAAGCTTTAATTCTTATGACTGAATCTGTGTCGATTAAATTAATTGAATTGGATTTATATACAAGCGATTGTAACAGTCAATGAAACTAAGTTGTTAAGGTTGAAAGCATACTTGATTGACCTCTTATTTAATTAAGTGTAGCTCTTCTAGTATATAAACACAAGTACGAAATGGGTTAGGATGTTTATCATCCCTTTCATCTGTATCCAATACTAATTAGTGAAATTATTCACGAAATCTTTCAAATGCAATAAACAACATCTTATTATTAGTCTCCAATAAACGTTATTCGTGGATGGGGGTTAAATGATGAAAATTATTAATGACAGGTGAGATTTTCTCACTTACTAACCCACCCTGCGTGCTTCTGGAAAATAATTAATGTTTTCATTAATACTGGTGCGGAAAACACATTTTAAGTGGCTCCCAAACATTATTTTTGGGTTAATAACCATTGTTGAAATTATTAGAAAAATAAAATTAGAGACGTACTACCCTCACAACTCGACAGGCTGTTTTGCTTGTTTGCTTGCCCTTGTTGATGGCAGCCAGCATTTTTGCTTTTAGCATTTTCAAAGCTGGGCAGCAGCGGCAATAGATGATTCCTAAATGGGTAATTAACTGTCGGGATATTATTAATGACAGTGAAAAACAAGAATTGGGGACGTGAAGACAACCAAACGATTTTCATAAAATCTGGGTATATTTGTTACACAAAAGAAAAACGATTTTCTGTCTCTGAACAAAATGCAAGCGCGAACGCGATGGGGATAATGCCCAAAGAATTACTTGTATAATGAAAAGAAAATGGGTTGTGGATTTTCGTCTAAGATTTATGGTTGTGTAGATGGTTCTGGTATGGGAACAATAGGGGTGTTGAGCTGTTTGGAGAAATATTTCCAACCTAGTTTTGATTTATTGGCTAAAGGGACGTCTAAATCAATCATCGTTTGTCTATGAGAAAATTTTAATTTCGAAAATTAAAGTTTAATGGAGACAACCCTCCCACCAATTTTGTGTTCTGACAATGCCAAACAGCTGAATACATTTCTAGACTACGAAATAACTCATCTCTGTTATTTACATAAATTTTATAAATAATTCCTTTCCATTGAACTCCCCCAAGGCCAATTGGTGTTGGTTCCGAGCATATCGCCAAAATGCAAATGTCTATGTCTAATGCAAAAACTTACCCAAATATGCTTGTTGTGGTTCAGCCATTTGAATAAGAGCTGAGTCTTTTTTGTTGTACAAAATCTTTACACGCTGTACGTCGCCATATACCCCTGTTAAGAAAAACAAGAAAACAAATCATACAATTAGATTAGTTACTACTTCTGCGAACAATTTATCAAGTCTTTACAAACAGAATTCAAATAAAAATAAATATAAATTCACTGACAAAGATAAGTTAAAAAATTTAGACACCTTAATTTAACAAACACGTAGATAGTACACGTAAAAGAGAGGATGAAGCATTTAAGCAATATTCAACATGCGTTCTCAATATGATACAACATCAATCATCACAAACAAATCAGATACTTCTTCGTTTAATCAAACTTAACATATTCTAGAGAATTGGTGCATAATAAGGTCATTCCTTTTTGATTTATTTGTTGTTTTTTTTTGACCACCTGCATTATCCTTAAACTAACTATAATAAATAAATTCACCACATTTGTAAAACAATTTCATCCTTGTCGTCAAAATTTGTCTCTGTGTGCGTTCTTTTCACTTTCCATCTATTTTGCTACAAGGCAGCTTAACTAAATGGAGGACTCGTGACAGATCTTGTCCGTTAAAAATTCAAAACAGCACGTTTTATTTGTCCGAAGGATTGTGCGGTCTCTAGTACTACTTACATCTGCTCGACGTGGTAGCGAAAATCTACTTTAGATCGAAATCCTCTATCCTCTCTTGTAAAACTTATTTATCTATTTTTTCTTTTATGATTTTTGTTTAAGGATAAAACTGACCGTACTTCAAATACACTTTTTTCTACCTTCCTTTGAGTGCGATATTCTATTCTTTCCTCCAATAATAACATTGAACTCAAGGAGTCTGCTTTTAGCCATTCGAACAAGATAAATTGAGAACGTTTTTATATTGTGCATACGAGTATGTCGAATGCATTTGCGCGGAAATAATGAATTCTATATGGGGAAAACCCATTTAATATGTAACAGTTGTTTACCAGGAGTAATGATGGAATTTTCATTTATTTTTACATTCATGATTGCTTCGTTCAAAGGGAACATAAGAAGCAAGAATCTAAAAGGAGGTAATCGGAATCAAAACTGGAGCTAACAAATACAAGTTTTATGTCTGGATGACAACCACTGGACCAACTGCGGTTAGCTTATGATTAGTCGCATTTTTCCAATAATCCCTATAATCCTCTCTCTCTTCGATCGGAATTAAAATTGCGAAATCATAGTTCCCAGCTACAAACTGTGAAACAAGTTCAATGGCAGTGGGTTTATTTCGAAAGGATTCAATGTTGAACAAAATTGGAAGCAAAATTACTTCTGGTTGAATACCGAACCCGGTATACTGTGATAGGATTAATTATGTCCGCTTAGGTGGTCGCAGTCTTAAGCCCATTGAAAACATATAATATATCATGTATCTTATTTTAAATATATATATAACATTCTAAAAAAAAAACCGTTTGAAAACTTTCTAGTGAGAGCCGGAGATTTAGAATCAAAGTTTTCAAAATATTGCTTCAGCTAAACGATTTAATTATGCTTACTAATTTTAGAAATTATCAAAGAAACAATTCTTATTAATTTTCTTTTCATAGGTTTATTTAATTTCTAAAAATTTATCAGTAGACACCTTTTCCACACATTGACAGTTATAATCCTATTTCATACAGATGTTGCAGATTTTGTACCCAGGAGTAATGATGGCTTTGACAGTTAACAGTCAAAGGTTTTTTGTGAGCCATGGTACATGGTGTTCCACGGAAATCGATTTCCTTCAAAAAATCTTTAACGTATTTTGGCTTCAGAAATCCGTAGTCACATTGGAAGAGGAAATAGCTTATCAGATTGTCTTCTTTCCATTGACAAATAATGCTCCGTAGTATGGCAGTAGATGGACTGGTGTTTGTTCTGCAAAATTGCAAAACCTACATTCGCCGAACCATCTTCTTGCAATGTCCTCAGTGTGCAATACCGGTGAAGATCTGAAGATCTCCCTGCTCGGGAGACTTTACTCAAAAAGTAAAATGTTTTTCGATTGAAAAGAATCATAGCTTCCTAAGCGAGATAAAATTTAATGTAAAAGCTGGACACTAGCATTTAGAAACTATGATTTAACACATTAATAAATAATAACCATGATAATACTCCGGACGGTGTAAAACTTGCAGAACTCAACCTCTGCGCAAAAGTTGTCGGATTTGAATATCAAGCCACTTACACGAAATCAACCAATTAAGATGTTTCCACTTTTTCCACTGTTCTATTGTCCTTGAAATTGTGCTTATTTGAAAACTGACCCGGTGGATCTTTGGATCCAGAAGAAAGCCTGAGACTTCTTGTATGATTTCCCAATTTCAAAAATAGGTGAAAGGCGCAGAATTAAAGAGCGCGTCAGTTTTTTTACAATACTGATTTATTTCAAGTGAGATCCCTTCCCAAATGGAAGTAAGTAAATACTGTCCTTAGGTTAACCAGGCAAATTGAATTTATTGGTGTGTAATTCCTCTTTGTTTACCAAAAAACTTCCCACCATAATCACATGTAAAAATATTACAATCAGATTTGCTGAACTTGAATGTAGCATATTCAGATTCTGGGAGAATTACCGTCAATCATTACAAACTAACTCTGGACAATTTTTTCGGTAATCTCAGTGCACCTTCGACATAAATCATAATTATAATTATAAAAATAAGATTTTTGAGATTTTGAGAGGGGAACAATTTAGACATTGGGTGCAAAAATACTTTCTCTGTGATCAATATAGAACCGTCTGATTCCTTCGAGCTAGGCTGCAATTGCAATCATAATAATTTTTTTATTTTGTGGTAGGAAGGAATGATTGTTTCTTTTGTTTTGTCGTAGGAAATCATGATTGTCGAGCTTCCAGAGGCACAATGTAACTCGACTGCCAAATAAGAATCTCTCTTGCCACCGAGAATCTAGTTTGTGAATGTCATCTTGTCATCATGTTTGAAGCTTGATCTCTTCTTGTCGCCAGTTGGTTCCTTCGGGACGGAGACATCTCTTCATTAATGTTCAAATATGTAAGGTTTTATCTTTAGCCTATATAGTATTTTTCTTGAACTTAGATTTGGCATCGAAAAATGGCTCAACGCGGTTTAACCAAAATCAAATCTACAAATTTTTTATTATTGAGTATTTTTCCTTGAATATTTATCCTTACTTTAAATTTTGAGTTCCCACATGATCACATGTAAGGACTTAAAAGAACATGTTTTAGAAAAGAAAAGGAAGGAACATGTTTTAACCAGTCAACTGTGATTGACGAGTATACTCGTCGTGCGTATAAAGCAGTGACCATTGGTTATTTAATTCAGTAGACGCAAAATGGTGCCCACTCTTAAATGAGGCTGCCACAGTTAACTATTTAAGAAAGCCCTTTGGGTGATCAGAATTTCATTATCCATTTAGCTTAGAGCATAGCGAACAACTTACTCAAAGCGTTGAAGCTTTTTATTTAAATTCGAAATTTTTTTATCCCGGATAAAGCTGATTTGAACGCTCTGCTGCTCGAAAGCATCTTAACAAGGTTTTACTCGAAAATTGTAACAATAAAACCAACCTTTATGGTGGTACAGCTGTTGAAGCTGATGAAAATAACGTATTTAAAGACAGGTTAATTGTCAAAAATGTCAGTGATTGCTTCAAAAAGTACCAAAAAATTTGGATCCAATCAAATGTCAGACTTAGCTAGAACTTTCAACCTTTCAAGCTAGACCTTAAAAATTAACTAGGGAAATGAAGGAAGAGGAATAAAAATCTAAGACATAACAATTCTTCTCCCGTAGAGACAAACTACTTTTTTCTATCATTTAATGATTTTTTAAAAATATAGGTTCAATAATTTATGTTAGTTACGTTAATTTATGTTAGTTTTCTTAATATTTTCGCGACATTATTAAGGACATCCTGAAACTTTGCGATTATTCGTTTGTAATGTGACAATTTAAGCAGTTTCATTACGTTAGTTTAGTTTTGATTTTGTATTGAGTTCTGTTGGAACCGAAACGCATTGATGTCGTATCTGGTTCAAATCACTGGCGGTGATTTTAGAACTTATTCGTGTTTTACTCTATGGTGATTGCTTAAAAATTTAATAGGTGTATTGTAGAGCATGTCTTAGTGAATTCTACCTGCGTTTTTATATTCATTCAATAAGAAAAACTTCTTATTCAAAACTCTATCAAGAGTTGCTCACAACAATTGCGTAGTCGAAATTGAGTTCATGTCACAGAATTTGACTAATCAATTTACTAAAGCATGTCACATAATAATGCCTCGCTTGCCATAAACGAATTCCCACATCTAAGATACAAGACAAATTAGATAAGCTACATTACCAATCCAGAATATAGCTGTTGTAGCAATTTAACAGCCCCCTAGCCAAACATCACAAACAAATATTCTGGATAATAATAAACATACACAAGTCTTGTATCTCTCTGTGAGACCTAAATCGTATAAACGACGTCCTTTGGGCAATATTTTCAACAAAACAGCACAAATTTGTCTCATCTAGGATCAACGAATGAGACATAAGATCCGAAAAGTGGAAAGAACTTGAATAACGTCCAAAACACCCGCAAAGCATATTGTACTACTATCTAATTCAATTTCCAAACTAAACTTCAGCATGCAAGCAAAACTGTTATCTTTTATCAAACCTATAAATATTTATTAGTTCTTCTCGATCATAAAATGTTAATATCAATAACACGGTACACTACTTTGCATAGAGGTTAGCTGGGAATTTGGATGTGCCGAGAAGATAAAGTGTGCAGCGTTAGTTGGACAAGTAACCCTATACGATTATTGGAAGTGTACTCGAGCCGAAATGCCGGCGCACGTTTATGCGATAACCATTGATAAAGGCACGTGAAAACCATAGTCTGAGATATATTGTCAGAAACTTCATAATCTGCAAATCCGACTAGCAACACTACATTCAAGGAGATCTACGGCTATTCTCCTGCACATATTCCAGGAAGAAAGTACGCAAGTTCATTTCAAAACATGGAACATGTCCGAAGTCTCCATGCAAAGTCGTTGAAATCAGAGGACGGAGGATGTGCTCAGCTTCACATTACAATTCACAATTCGCAGTCAATTTAATATTTACATACTCGGCGTATTAGATTTACATGATGACTCCTTCGGGACTACTTCCAAATCGATATCTCTAGAATATGTCTACATATTCTACCTAACCTATCCTGTTGGGATATAGGTATACAAGATACAAGATATACGTGCGGATATGCAACGTGGCTATTGCATTCGCATACGTATCATCTATGAATTCATCGAGGAATATGATACTGATACTTTTTTCACGTAGCTCAAGCAAAAAGGATCGAGTATTATCTTATAATAGAGAAACCGGAGTATGATGGAAGACAGCGGCGAAAGAAAAGTAGCCCAGGTAGCAAAAGTGCGAAACCTAGTCCAACTCTGTCTTATCACAGCCATTTTCTTTATTGAAATGAATTATTGATCTATAAATATTTTTATGTCTATCAATAAAGAAGCTTTCGGTTGTTCCTAGGAGATTTCAATAGCTTCATTCTCGTGTTATCTTCCACATATGATTCTGGCTACAAGGTCTGTGCAGTACTATCTTTTGCTATTTCACCCACCATACCAATGAAGCTAGTGTACGTGGTACAGATCGATGTGCTTCGTTATTTTTCAATTTCGATAGGTGAATTTTCGCTCCTCTTTTTTCAGTCTCTGCTCCTTACACACTCGTTTGAATTCTCTGATGTGCTACGGTTGGTGAAAAGACGGCAACATTATGCAATCATTCACCGGGAGCCAATTTTTTTCTGTATCCACTCTGCCAGGATTAGCATGTATCTATGTTTGTACTCCCAATGTGGGTTAGTGATGACTTGGATTAAGGGAGAAAAGCGAAGAAATTGAGGAGAAAATGAGAGAATTAAGAGGTATGGTTCGTAATTGAAATGAAATTGTGATGGTATGTTATGAATGTTGATGCCAGTTTCTGTTTTATTATTTTTATTTCTATAGGCCTAACGAGATTGATTTCGAAATAGTGATTGGTTTAGCTGATTAGAAGAACCAGGACATGCGTTTGCGGGATTTTGTTGTAGCGTTTATCTACTTTTAGAATACATTTAGAAAAACTTTCATAAATTTATTCATCATCAGCGTGCTAATGTTTAAAAACGTAATTAAATGAAGAAACAAATTTCTAGTTCCGGGTGAGAAGTCGTAATAAGGGTTCGCTTCTGATGACATATAATTAAAAAGGATAAAGCTGAAATAGAGATATCTCAGTCTTGTTTTATGTTGATTGGCATGCGGCAATGAAAAGCGCATTTTCAGCATGTTGATAAGTGTTTTGTTAATCTTCTGATCGTGTTTGAAATTGAGCACATACCACAACAACCCATATGTTTTGAAACCCCTTTTTCTACCTTAACCGCAATTAATTTAGTGTACATGAAATTGGTACATTTACTTATGCTAAATTGTTTATTGGAAAATGACATGCTAAACGAATGAAAATAATTTAATGCATGTTAATTTTAACAAATTTATTAAAAATTATCGTGATATTATCTGTGAATTGCGCTGGATTCACTAAAACAGAATGTTTGTAAATACTCTTTGAAATGCGAGACTCAAGCAGCATTGAAATCTGTTGAGCATACTACACTACAAGTGCCCTAGACTAACGAGTGGCAATTTCGATGCTTTCAAAAGCTACTAAAGAACACTAAAGTGTTTGTAGCTATTCGCAAGTTTTTCTTCTCATTTTCTTAAAATGATAACGTCTTCAATTTCAAGTGGAAAAGGCGTTTAAATGGGTATTTGCCTTGTAAAAACTCAATATAGTTGAGTAATGTCTTTGGTCGGAATTAAATAATTCGAGTAAAATTGCACAGATTTTATTTTCAGGGAAAAGAAATCACATACTTCATCATAAGGTCGCCGACCTTATTGTCAGAAATTCTATGTTATCAGATTTTTAACCTGGTTCATACATGAAAGAACAAAAACAAAATTGCAATTTTATCTTATGCGCATTTGTTTAATGAGTCAAATGCGAAAATAATATACAAGCGTAAACATACCAAAAAATATAGCGACATACATTAAGTACTGTGGTCATTATCACGCTTCAACACAGTAATACCAAAAGATGTAATTTACGTAAACCTTACGTAAACCGTACGTAAGGTTTACGTAAGGTCCGTTTACGTTTACCTTACGTAAACCAAAACCTTGTTTATGAAATATTGACGAATATATTGCGAGACGGCAGTACCATTTCAATCTTGATCAGTGTTTCATTTAGAAGGCTTAAAGTATGAAAAAAAACAAACCTGATACAAAGGAGTAAATGAGCTGAAAAGCAGGATATCGGTAACTATAGGACAATTCCCGTATTTTGTTTCCTCAATTCGTGGCAGATAAATGAAATTTTTCACCTCTATTTCTCCTCATAGTTAGGTTATGAAATTGTTCAACATAAAAAAAAATATTTTATAAGAATTCGCGAGGAGATGCGCGTTCAATGTAGAATATGTGAGACAGCAAATTGTTGTTGCCATTTTTTTGACTAGTTATACGAATTTTATTTAATGTTCTTTTTCTTTAATGTTAGAAATTATTGCCGGCTAAATTATGAAAAATTTAGTCCTGAGGCGGGGATCACTGGAGCAAAGCTAGACAAAGGCCAATGGCAAACTCGATACAACCATGAGCTAAGAGCCGGAACTATGAATTTTTGACGAGCCGGAGGTCTAATTGATTGTAAAACTGCGGAAGCTGCAATGGGCTGATCATTTGAATCGTATGGACAAACAACGGATATCTAAAAATTGATTATTGGTTATCACACTCGTCTTTTGTGCAACACGTTCCGGGTTCAAACATTGCTGGTGCCAGTAACACTTAGATTATCTTCAGAGATACCCTTCATCGCTTTGAGGTAATGATTAAGGTCATTCGTGATCGCTACGTGACCTCTTTGTGTTATTTTATTTTCAATAAAGTGGTTTGAATGTAGATGGAGGACTAGGACACAAAAGTGTATACAAGTAATGAAAGACGTGTAGCATTTTTTTTGGAGTTGGAAGCTATCATTGCTAGATCCACATTCAAGTCAATTTCAAATAATTTCATATACCTATGAAATTTACATTACAAATTTGTCAAATAAGAAGAGAAGTTTTATATCCAATTTAAACTCGAATAGAACTCGAGTGTTTATCGAAGCAGCTTATATTTGTAGTTATAAAATATATCAACGCAAAGCGAAAGAAATTGTTTCCTGCAGGAATTCTACTGAAGAAATAATACCAAGATTGCATAGATATAATTATTATTTAAATTAAATAATAATTTAGAATCATACGATCATTTAGACTATGGATCTATTATTTAAAATTATTTAGAAAAGTTTTTTCCTTTACAGGGAAATAATACTTAAATATTTAATGCAGGCAACTTGCGATATAGGAAAAATATTGAAAAAAAAGTAACTAACGACGAAAGCACTGACACAATATGGATAGTGCTTGTTGGTAATTGTAAAAAATCAAAGTGAATTTTGGATTTACTAGTTTAATAACAATAAACGACAGAAATAGTATCAACGAAAAAACAAAAACAATTAAATTGCTGTAAATTTATATTATAAATATATAAAATTACGTAAACTGCAGTTCAAATACAGTAGAGAACACTTGCCTTCCCCGCAAAAGACCAATAGATCAAACCCAATTGGCAAACATTGAAAAAGGAACGACGTTGATGCCTAACATATAATAACATTAATGAATATGATGAATATGTCAATCAAACCATGGCTCTAATCGTGGTTAGTTTTGGTAATAAACATATATTTTTATGCCGATTAAATTCAGATCATTTGATTCGGAAAATTGCTACTTTGCTACTTTTGAAAATAGCTAACTATTGGAAATGAGCTCTGGCGCAATTTAATGCTGAGGGCGAGGTGAAAATGTGCAATTTTCTCTTAAAAAGGAGATCAGCTACACAATTAGACAACTACTTGATATGTAAGTTTTTAACATTACAGTCCATTTTTCCCGAAAGTGTGTGTGGTAAGCATAGTTTCGAGAAAATTTGATCCGAATTAGCCAACCGTTTATTTTGCTGCATATTATCGCAGCAGGACCAACTCAATTACTTTGTAATTATAACATACTAAGAAGCTTAATCAACGTTGCTGTTTCGAAATTTCTATTTCACAATTTAGTATAGTTTTCTGAAGATGAATGCTTTTGCAATTTTAATACTTTTACAATGCAATAGAATTGTAGAAAGAAATTCAAATTTTAAACTTATGAAGATAGAGTGGTAGTAGGTGAAGTACTGATTTCTAATAACAATCGAGATTAGAATATCTAAAGTTGAATCATATACTTTTAGATGGAAGCACTCAAAAATTTAGAAAGTTATCAGGAAATTTCTTATCGCGTTCGTGAGAAATACGTTTTGACTTTTCCAAATAATTTGGACTGTTAGAAAAGTCAATTTAGCGAATTGGATTAGAAGTTCTAAATAACTAAAAGGAAAGTGCAAACGATAATGTGATTATGTTATTGCGACTGTGAATTTCTATGGATAAAGTTTACTTAGAAAATTTAAACTACTGAAAGTCAGCTCAATTTCTTCAACCGAAGTCATAGTCTTTCGATTTGCAACGTTTACTTTGTATCAGTTATTGCTTAGTGCTCAGCCAATCTTACACAGTTTTAGAATTACTGATACGTAGTTGTTTTCAAAGGAACAGCATACACAATTCTCGAATACAATTTACGGACATATTCCGAAGTGAAAACCTTTTGAGCCTTGGTTTTAACTTTGAGTAAAGGAAAAAACACAACAAGTTGAGCGGTCAGTTTGCATGAGTTTTATCAAAACATTAACATTATGAGATATTGACGTTTGATTCCTCAAAATCCTCATACATCCTTTCCAGCGCATAATAGGAATGATCATCGATGTTTTTAAATCTGTTCGCACTAAGGTGTTGTTGCTAGCTCAGTGCCCTAGATACTTTTTAAAGAGATATTCACCAATCACTTATAGACTTTATGGATTGCTTATGACTTGACAATAAATTTCGTTCCGATGAAGGTTGATCGTAAGACACTATGAAAAGATACTATTATACCTTATTGGATTAGCTCACTCAAAAATTTCAATATTTACTGATTTGATTGTTGCCAGCGACGCTTATGGATGCCAGGATGAAATACGAAATGTACAAAACCGCGCATAAAACTAGCATTGAATTATCTGAAATGCGAACATTTTCACTGAATTATGCGTTGAAACAGCTGAACTGATGAAATAGAAGCTTTGCTTGCAGTCTGTCAGGACTATTACGGTTTTGTTTACTGCATAGATATCTGTTCTTCATATAGTTTCAGTTTGGTAATATACTAATTCAGAAAGGTTTCCGATAGAACTATAACCAACACATGAATACTGTCGAAATGTTAATGTAAGACTTCCAATTTCTGAGTAGAACTCCTTAGAGATGCGGAAGTTGTATCAATTTTGATTGATTCGATAGTAACATAATTTTACCATATTTCACATGCTCCAAATCAATATATTTTGATATAGACATCACATAAAGATGTAATGGAATATCAAGAAGAGGATGAAAGGATTGATAGTAGCTTCACATTTTATGTGGCTGTTGAGTTGGAAGATGTAAAAGATTCATAATCACTGGAAATACTATTGTTCCAAACATTCCCCTTCTAAAAGGTTTCCCGGCATAGGAGGAGTGCATTTAGCAAGAACAGAAGGAAATACACAAGATTTAAATAATCGGAAAGAAGGAACGAAACTGTAAGAGAAAAACAATTTGTGGGGATTCAGATTATCGCATACATTTTCAGATGACAATTTCACCATTCTAACTGTGTAGGATATGCAGATGCTTTGCTGATCAGGCTCCAGTAGTACTGTAGTAGTACAATAAAGGTTTTTACTATGAAAATGAGGCTGCTACTAGAAATCTTAACAAGTGAAGCGACAGTAAGGATGAACCCAGATTTGAATTCTGAGACTGCACCTTAAACTGGATCATCTTTCAATAAGTCAGTTTTCATCATCAGTCAAGATGGTTCGTTTCTTCATTTTTTCAACTGTTTTTGCTTAGGTCATGCTGCATGCATGACTTATGTTGAAAACCCTTATTTTGCAGAAAATATGAACAAGAAACATTATTAAAAACCTTATGAACTCATAGTTTTCATTACAGTGTTTAGCCCTAGATAATTTCAAGTGAATATCGCGCTGTGACAGATTTAATCTGATTTAAATTTAGATCCAAAATTTCAATCAACTCAAGGAAGGAATGATCACCATAAAAAACCGTGATTATCCTTCCTCAATATTCCAACCCTCTCGGTGGAGGTAAATAAACGAGCGAAAATCAGAGCAGTTATTATATCGAAATAACATTGAAAGCGATACATTTTCGCTGATTTTTCTTTACATTATGTGTATTTTGTTCAAAATTGATGATTTATGTTCGTAGCATGCAAAATCTTCCATCCTCCCGTTTTTTGGCGACAATATCAACAAGAGCAACATCAACAGAACACATTCAGCCAGAGGATATGACTATAGGATATAGAGTAAGATGCTTTTGTCCCTTCACAACATTTCTACTATTACTCCCGAAGACTTACTACTAACAGGAGGATATTCGCAGGCATCGTCACCTGCTTTCTCGTGAACTCGTATGATACCATGTTGGTATAAATTTCATTTTACAGTTGTTCCCTCTTAGATTTTTGGTAGCCATCATCGAGGTGAATGGCAGACACATAACACCCGCATGCATATAACATGTCAAGTAAAGGGGATTTTCCGTAGTGCTCCTGTACTAGAGATTTCACTTGTTCGCTCGCTTTTCCACCTATTCCCATAAATGATTTTTATAGACGACATGGTCGTCATTGTCATCGTTTCTCTTTTGTATATAACATGACGTACGTTAAATATAAATGATTTCAGAGAGTTTTAGCAACATTTTATGATACGTCCATGATTGCAAGGAAAATATTGCATATATGAGTATCTAGGATAAGGGTTATGACCACTTGGAACTGATGCTTGATATTATTTTCAAAGAGGTCATTGTGGCTGAGCATTTCAATGTTCTGAAATAGAATATAAGATTTCGCTTCCCATTTAAGCTTCCCGAAGGTACTCGCTTCGATTGGAGATTGCTTCGTCATGAATATATATCAGAAAAAGAAAAGAAAACGTTATCAGTATGAAATTTGGCTGCAGCCGGTAAAGCTAAAATGCTAGATCTTCGCCATTAGTTCAGAGGACCTCGTTTATTTGGTAACATTAGGTCCTTTGCTTTTCAGCAGAATAATGATTGATCTATAAAGTTTCAACGACATCACCATGGCTGCTGAAGCTTTGATTAAGAGTCGATTTCCAGTAATTTTGAGAGCATGGAAGCTAGCTCGTATATTTCTATTTGTTTCAAATATACTCTTCGCACAACCATTGAAGGAAGGGCGTTGAGAGGATATTTCATAGTATGTTTGCAATCGTAACATATTTCATGATTGAATCTTACGACTGGTATGGGAATTGTTTTCAAGTAAAAATATACGATTTTTCATCCTTCTGACTTTCTTCTTCTATTTTCGCTCGTCTCTACTTCGAATGGCTACTGGAGTAAGGAATTGTGATGTAACAGGAGGCATAAGATATCAGGATTTTGGTTTAAAAGACTAACACAGCGGAGCACCCTATTAAAATGGATCGTAAACGGGTTTAATCATTGCAGTTTGTGAGTGCGGTTGCAATACAACAACGACCATTTACTAAACCCCAGCAAAACAGACACATTTCACCTCAGCATTGCCATTCAACATCTTGTTAGAGGGGTCGTTTTTGGTTTCCACAACATTGTTCTCGAATTGATTTGAAATTTATAACACTTCGTTAGAGTGTAATTTGCGGTGGGCAAATAAAAACTGAAAATTGTTGTTTCGACATAAATTTTAGGACGTTTGGTGTAATTTTTCGTGTGGAGCATTTATTCAGACGAAAGTGCGAGGAATTCAATCAGTCCCATTTGGGAATTTTATTAGGTGATTTGCTGAAATGTTCGAAATACTGCAAAAGAGTCTAAGATTACTGGATAATTGAAAGATATATTTTTCTTGTTTAGTGTTACAATAAAATATTACGAGAAATTATCATATTGCAGGATTTTCAATGAGCATGAACTGCATATGTTCGTGGTAATAGAGTTCGAACTTTATGATTATTTTACTGAAATTGCTTTCCCTTTACTACCAATAGTACCGTTACGACAGATTATAATTCGACTATCCCTTTCCCTCTCAATCAATCACCTTTATTCTCATGTTTTTGAGTAATCTGGTAAAAAGTTTGACTTTTAAGTCCTTTGCGATTAAAGTATGACTGGACATCCGATTCTGGTTGATACGTTCACTTTCCAATACAATCTGACATATTTCATCAACATCTTTGCAATGTATCTTTTATAATTTTCGATTCTTGTAGCGACAGAATAGGAATTAATCTTATTCTTGGACGGAACCTACCCCAGGGTGAAAAGGCTGAAGAAAGACGGTGTTACTTATATGGAAAGAAATTCTTTCCATATAAGTAACATCCTTGCATCGTTCGCACATTTAAGTCGCTTTTTTGTGAAAATATTAATATTTTTTTAGATCCTGTTTTTTTTTGTAGCTTTTCCATTTTAAAAATGCTATGTTTTTTTTTTTAATTTTTGAACAAATATATATTTCGGGAGTGAGTTGCTCCCTTCTTCAGTGTTCGTTATTTTCTAACGAAATGAGTCCCTTCTTCAGTGTTCGTTATTTTCTAACGAAATAACGAACACTGAAGAAGGGAGCAACTCACTCCCGAAATATATATTTGTTCAAAAATTAAAAAAAAAAAACATAGCATTTTTAAAATGGAAAAGCTACAAAAAACAGGATCTAATCTAGAAGTGCTAAACACGGGACAACACACACAGAATATTTTTTTCTTTTAGAGCTTTCTCTTGTTTTAAAAGTAGACGTGACTCATGAGGTCATCCCAATTTTTTTATTTTTAAACGAACATTACTTGGAACCAATACCAGATTATGATAAAGATTTCAGAAAAATTATTCATCCAGTGAGTGATTTCAAAAATTATTTGGGATTTATGATGATTATTTAGGTTAGGATTCATCCGTTTTCGAGTCAGTCCATCGCAAAAGATAGATTGATTTCGTTTCCAATCCTCTATAATCCAATGAAAAATATAAAATCGGACATACGTTATATGAATTCGCACATTCGACAAAAGTAACAATTTTTCATTCATACTGTCGAGTGAAACTCTTGGAAAACTTGATACACCGTTCGTAAGCAGGATGATTTTTAATCTTTATAGAAAGTTTACGGAAATTTCGCGTGTTAATATTGATTGACACAATTTTACTAACAGATTTTACACAAATAAAGCATACCTCATGGGACTTCCTGCACAAATGGGTTATTTTAACGAAGCAAGCACGCCCGATTTGTAGTTAATCCTGTTTTGGTTACAATATTCGCCCGAAAACATCAGAAAATTATACTGTGTGTGTTGTCCCGTGTTTAGCACTTCTAGATTAGATTTTGTTTTTTGTTGTTTTTCCATTTTTAAAAATTTTATGTTTTTAATTTTTGACAAATATATATTTCGGGAGTGAGTTGCTCCCTTCTTCAATCCCTTTGTCAATTTATTTTCTTTCTAAATAAATTGACACTGAAGAAGGGAGCAACTCACTCCCGAAATATATATTTGTCAAAAATTAAAAACATAGCATTTTTAAAAATGGAAAAACAACAAAAAACAAAATCTAATCAGAAAATTGTCAATTCAGTAAGGAAATTTATTAACACCGCCATGATTTGACCATGCTTGGTTAATGAAAATCTGTTCAATCAGAAATATTCAGAAGATGTTCAGACGTGTTTAAGATTAGATTTAAAATTATGTAACAAGGTTAGAAATAAATCAATTGAAGGAATTTCTATTTCTTGATTCGGGTATTTGAAAATTTTCAAAAAAAAATTCTCATGAGTTTTCAATTCTAAAGTTATGTTTTATTATTTTAGAACAAATAGCTGCTTCACTACTGAAACGGTTACTTCTTCAGTATAACGTTATGAGCGCGATGCTAGCCTCGCATGCTGTCTTGCATCGCGTTCCAATTTACAATGCATACCATTTCATTATGACATGCAAATGCCACGATAAAAAAAGGAAGTTTCGTTTCCTCACGAAGCTGCCGAAATCATTTACGCATGCCTACAAACTGGAAATTTTGACATGTGAACTATGCAGGAAGTGTGGGTAATCTGGGAAAAAGAAGAGACCCGAATACATTTTGTTAAGTAATACTGCCATTCTCAACGAATATGCACAGTATTCGGCGCGGCAACCTTCAATGGTTTCAAAGAGGACTTTGACAGCAGTATGGGCCTGATCCTAGAATTGGCAATCACTGCGTTACCAGCAAACCTCGATCATAACAAAAATGAAGTCTTGAACATTATGTACGAAGGTAACCTAGTAACGTGTAGTGGGTCTTTGCGTAGCTCAAGGCGTCTAATAACGTAAATTTATAAATAAGCCGCTGCTTCGTCTCAACAAAAATTATGGGCGTTTTCGGCATTCATCAGAGACAAAGATCCATTCTACTATAAATTTAATCCCCCATCTACTAAGTTTAAGTATCACTTTCGGTATTTATTAATTTATTAATGAAATTGTATCGAAACTTAGCCTTTGTACTTTGCAGTGCTCATTACAATCTTGAATTTTAATAGTTTTACGAAGACTTGTCAGTTTCTTGGAACCCTTCTTATCCCTTTTTATGATATGTATTCTGCCTACATTTCAAGCTGCTTGCAAAGTTTGCTTGTAATGTTTACCTTTATTTTAGGTGAGGTTACGAATATGTATATCAGTATAATTGTATTATATATTAAACATGCGATGAAAAAATTGTTTAATATATCAGTATACACAAAATACATGTCAGTGTACTTTATGTTTGTTTTTTTTTTTTTTGTTTTGTTCAAAACGGGAATTCAGAAAATTTAAGAATCATGATTTCAATTCTCTTCCATGTTAGTGTAACTTCTTGTTAATGTAACTTCCAAAATTTTGTATCATAATTCACGCTGATTGAAGTCATAAAAGTGGGTTAAAAATATGAGGTAGTTAAGTTTTTAGTTAAACATCCTTATTATCTATGTCTATAAATAAAATTGTCGATGTATTGCGAAGAGATTTTTGGTTTTTAGTATGACACTGACATTCCTGAAATTAATATACATTTAAATTTTCACTTATTTGCAATATATTAGGAATATACTCTTCGAGTCTGCGACCGTACTTTTTTTGAGCTTAAACTTAGTAACAATGAAATGTCAATGCAACTCCTTACTACTAAAGTACACATCGTTATTCAAAGAATTCTCCACAAAGCATAGCTAGCACATATTGAACACTAGACATTCAAAATTTCATCTACTTCTAAGCAGAAAAGTGATTTATCAGGCAATTTAATGATCCCGAAGTGATTCATCAAAACTACATGTATTATAATAGTTTCAGTAAAGTATAAATCTGAACATATCACGACTGCGCAACAGGAAATCATATTAAATAATTGATTCAAAATTTTTTTTCCGGTTCATTCTTAAAAAAGATAATAATTTCATTTTAATTATTTTGATTTTATTAAATACTGGTATCTTGCGCTGTCACCGCTTGTGAAGTCCTACCTTCGGGAGATGACAAAGTTTCAGGAGATCCTGTCAAATTTTCTCCGGATTCAAAACGGATTATGAATTTATTTTACTTAAATATTTACATAGAGGCAAAAAAGTTTAAATATTCGATTTACAAATTATATTATGAAATATTTATTTTTCTCATGGAAATTGCAATCCTTGATTATGGATGGCCCGAACAAATTTCTGCTTAAAATCTCAACGTTTAGAAAAAAAATTGGTATGATGATCTTGCATTTAAAAATTGAGAAAATAAGGACACACACGTACACAAATGATAGTAACAACACACATATAAATAAGAAAAGGTAAGTTACAACACGGTTTTAATTCATTTCTTAGATAGCACATTCGAAGGAAACAATGAAACAATGAGATTTTTATTTTGTTTGCAATAATCATAGGGAATAAATAAATTGCTTTAGGAGAATGAAATAAATCACGTTAAATAAATGCAAGGAAAAATAATTTGATACATTGAAATTATTTGTAAAAATTAAGAAATTAATTAAATAGTAATAAAAATGTGCAGACGTACCAAAGAGGGTAAATAGAGCATCAGGCGTGACCATCTACAGAAAAGAGAAATAGAAGAATCAGTTAGCAGAATTATTTTTTTTTGCTGATTTTGAATTGAATTTTTTGTTTTTTCATTGGTTGTTTTCTTTTGTTTTTTGTTTTTCTTGTGATTTGATCTAACTATTATATACTAAAATATTACGTAGTTGGAAAATAGGAACTTATTGTTTATGGAAACCATGTCTAGTTTTGAAATTTTCAACTACTTTTAATTAAATAATAAAGAAATTCTTGTTCTTGTTTTATCTATTTTATACAATGTTGAATAGAAATAAATACAGATATATATTTCTCTCTCTCTCTTTCGAAGTTCTCTCTCTACAGTTTGCTATTTCAATCATTTGATTTTTGGTAAATAAGGATATCATTTTTAGGTTATCCTACAATGCAGACCGGATGTGTTGAGTTTGTCAGGAAGAACTACGTGAAAAAGCCAAAGGGGAAAGCGTTGAGCACTTGCATTTGCACTGTCCGAGTCTGATTCACAAGTACTGCAAATGGCTGTACTGTAATTGAGCCAGAGAGCTCGAACGGCTGGCCCGCGGAACGAGGTACTCTTCTTAGCATCAATAAGGTCACAAATTAGATTATCCTGAAATTTTAAACTACATGCGTAATGCGAAAAGCTACCGCTGATCAATATCGTACGCAACCGTGAACTTCGGAAAGTAGAATAGAGCGGTGATTGTTATGCTTGATCGCAGACAATAGAAAATTTTGCGATAACGTTTTCACTATGCGCCATTAACAATGAAGAATAGAAAGTCGGAAGTTTATAGCAGAGAAAATTTCAATGAATGAATCAAAACACTACACAAAAATTCTTTCCATAACAGTCAATCATTACTTCTAAAGGACATATTGGTCGGGTTAAAACAAGAAATTACATTTTCCAATTGTTGGTTCGGATGTTTGCAACCTTCTAAAAAATTAAAAAAATTCTTGTTAGATTCCATTTTTAGGTTGATATTTTTATTTTGCAACAGACAGCTGTTTCGAGGCCGATATGGTCCTTTCTTCAGTGTTGTCTGTCTGTTGCAAAATAAAAATATCAACCTAAAAATGGAATCTAACAAGAATTTTTTTAATTTAAGAAATTACAGTTCTTTCAAGAAAAATCAAGTCAAGCATTAGAAAGTTGTTGAAGGTAAAGCAAAGCAACATCAACGAAAACTAGGCGTCGTCATTTTTCTAACTACAGGATTAAGTCAATTGTGTGAATGTTTAATTTTTAACCTATTCTCGCAACACGCTTTATCGGCAGGTACTTATCAGAAATATTATAAAGATGAAAAGAAAGAAAAGAAATTGAATACCTTAAATCGTTCAAATTCTTTTTGCAATAGTGAAACTAGTCAGCATAAAACTTACAAGGAAATATTCAATGATCCCTAAGAGGTTGAACTTCAGAGATAACGAATTCGAACATTATTAAATTAAACTCACATTCAAGCAAGTTTTACCACAGATATATTGAAAACGTATCGCGGAATGTCTCCCAACAACAGAAACACGCCTTAAAAGAAGAAAACAGATAACATATGCGATGTAATAAGATGTATGTAATGTAAGATGGATGTAATAAGTATGCAAACCAGCATACATGATCGCGTAACTAAGAATTACAATATATCACACTAATGTTGCGTCAAAATGAATAACATTGAATGCTTATGCAACATTTTTAGCGAATAATCAGAAAAAAAAACGAAGGAAAAGTAAAGATCCCGTGTGACTAGGTCAGGACCTTACGGCCTTCAGCCCAAAGATACACTGAGTCTGTATTTTTGTCTGAGAGACAAAAAACTAAGTGCCAAACATCAAATGAACATTTGAATCGTTATTAAGGATGCATGGATGCCAAAGACGGAATACAGAAACAACCAAAGGTCATGTTATTTTATGCCCTCTGAAGGAACTGCGAATCGCTAATCAAATATTTCATGCGAGTGAAATATTTAATTAAATCAAATGAATACGAAGCATATTCGTAGTTATGAAAGTATGATTTTACGTTCCATTTAACGTTTTAATATACTTAAAAATCCTTAGGATAACCTAAAAATGATGCTTATCCTCATTTGACGTCCTACAATCTCATTTGTTTTTGTAATAAACTGTTTCTAAATATAATACTTTCGATAAATTTGAATTTTTAGATTACTTCTTCCTCATAGCAAACAGTTTGGATTTATTATACTAGTTCCGCCTTAATCTATCGATGATTAATTGGCATAAATTGGAAAATACGAGCATTAAAGTTATTTTTATTTGCTTTTATTTAGAAGCGTCAAAAAGAGAGAGCAAATTACAATTAATGGCGACATTTGAACCATATTTTCGTTCATATAAGAAAATAAATTTGCAATAGATTAAGAGAGAAACATGAGGAGAGAGAACAAACAACACAAAACAGATAATATATATAAACAATATGCTGGCATGTGAAATATGTTTAAATCATTATTTAAAATAGTACTTAAAGATTTAAAAAAATATATAACACAGACGTTTACTCGCTTGTTTTTCTTTTAATATTGAAAAATAAATATAAGCAAAGTTACAATGAAAAACAGTTTTAGCCTTGTTTTATTTTTAGTTGAGAAGATTTTACGATAATATATTTCATTTTTTTTATTTTCATTTACAGAGAGTGTGAAAGATATAAAGATTTAATTTGCTTTTTTTTTAATTTGCGCAGGAAACAAAGTCAGGAGAAAAATAATATAAACAAACAAACGAAAGGCCAAACAAATCAAACATTTTATTATTTTCGGAAGTAAAATTCAAACATTTGTTAATAATGATGATATGCTATGGGGTAAAATAGATAAATTGAAAATATAAATGAAAAACAAATGCATTATGGTAGGTAGATCATCATTTGAGAAAAACAAACGATTATGATCTCGAAACAAATTGCTCTTTCCCTGGTCCACAATTACAAGGACATAGTGATTGTGGGATATATTAGACTGTCTTATAATTAAAAATTAAATACTCACCTCTTCATTTAAATTCGAAACGAGCAGGACATTCGATAGCCCTCGAAGCGCTGGTGCTGCATTTCCCAGAGCGTTCGCATTTGAAAGTGGGAACCCGGCTAAACTAGGCATGCCACCGTTGAAATTGCTGCTCAACGGGCCGCCCACGCCAAATGATAGTGGGGGTAAAATACTTGGAGCTCCCAAACCATTCACTACATTGACCAAAATAAAAAATATAGAAAAATATTAGTTTCGCGTTTACATGGCTTACACAATGACACATCTAATTCAACAGATAGTGAAAGGTGATAGATAGATTTGAATAGAAGATCAAACATAGACATAGTAGAGTGAAGCATTAAAAAGATCTGTTTGTGTGGAAAGAAAATTGATGTGCAAAATCCCAGTAGTAAAACCAAAACCGAAAATTCATTCTCAATTTTAACCGATTATACGGTTTCTTCATGAATTTAGTCATGCTTTACGATGTATTTTTTCGTCCTGCACTCAGGCGCCAGTATAATGAAGAAGATAACATATGCATGTATATTTACATTTACTACAATATGAATGAAATAAGTATACAAAAGTGCATAGCATTGAGCTTCATCTACAATCAAATGAAAGTTGATTAAAGGTAAATTCCGCCACCGAAAAAGAAAGAAGTGATACCGGATATGTCACCTAGTCTATCACCTGTCAATGCTGGCCGTTGCCTAGCAGCTATCAATAAAAGATCATTGGTGTTTACAAGACCTGTGCCTGGCATAATATCAGCACCTGGCTCACCAGGTGGCAATGAAGGATTTGTGAAATCTCTCGACTTATCATTATTGTACTTCACATTCAACGATGTAAGCTTGCTCATATCTATACGCAATGTACAACATCCGTTGTAGATATTTTGACCGTCCAATGCATTTTTAGCATGTTGAGCTGTCTGAGCGTCAGGATACTGGATCAGTGCCTGAAATACAAAAGGGTATTTTAGCATGGTCGTGGCGTTGTTATTCTACCATTTCTAATATTACTTGGAATGAATTGTTCTTTGTAAAAGTAACGATTTTCAACACTTTTCCAAAACGCTGGAAAATCTGATGCAGTACATCCAACGATACTGGATACAGAAGAGATTCAACAATAACCCTGAGAACAGTGTTTGGACCACCTTGACTTTGACCCGTTTGATTGGAATCACCTGGCACTGGCGATCCAGATTGCGGTGATTGCATCTGGAAATCTTGATTTTGTAGAGCCGACGATGCATTCTGGAAAATAAAAAAAAAATTTGTTATGTGACTTTTAGTTTATGAACTTCGGAGTAAATTTTAAAATCTAACAGGGGAAAAAACTCGAGACCTTTTGCGTGTTGAAAATTGCAAGGACCTAAAAAAACAAGAATTACAAAACGTCGAATGGTTTGAATCAAACTTGAATACTTCATATGTGTAACTTGAAGTTTCACGAGTCAAAACGTGAGAAGCGCAGCTACGAATCACTGGCGCTGTATAGGAGCACAACTTGGCAAATACGATCTGCACAAACTTTTTGATGAGCCGGAGGAATCTGTGATTATCAGACGGTAGGAACGAGTTGGGCAGGTACAGCGGATGGATCACGATGCCAAGTAAGGTACAGATAGGTAAGCTTGTAGGGCGAACACCACTGGAAAAGACTCGATTAACGAGTATACCGGATCACTATTCCGATTGTCAAGTTAGAGCACGCGTGAATACACGAAAACTATGAAGAGTCGTCATGCACGCGACAGGGCCTGTAGCGCCAGGTTGAGGACATCTACGTCATTTATATCACGAATTCATGGATTTCAGAGAACACATTTTTTTCAAACAGCACGAAGGAGGATCATCAAGCTAACGCTCATAATCGTGACCGTGTAAGCTGGTTATTTTAATTTGAATCTAATTTAATTTTGATAGCAAATCACGTAACCTTCTTCACCTGAGTTGTTTTACTTTTAGTATATAAGGATACCATCTTAATCAAATAATGGAGTATGATTAGTGATAGGATATAAAAATGTTAATGGAAGAGAATGATAGCGGTCGGGAATCAATCATAAGATTAAACATTAAAAAATATGTATGAAAATAAATAAAAGTAAATCTTTATTTTAATTTTATGACAAAATCAGTATTCGCTAATCAAAGGTAGTTTTGATCTGTTTATAAAATTATTTTGGGTTCGTCCAAGTTATCTTTAAAAAATTTATGCAAAAATACACTATTATCAGCATGAAGTATAACATTTCATGTCACAATGAGAGTTGAAAATTAATATGAACAGAATGCAACTACGGAAAGGACAATTAAAGTCTAGTTCAGATAATTTATAGGCTTACGTTTCAATTGAATCCATATAAAGATTTTTTCAACGTTAAGTAAATTAAATTTAACAGAGGTAATAACCTCCTTACATCATATTATAACAATTTACAATATGGTTGATGTAACCTTGTTTTTGCAGCTTAACATTCTTCTCTGGTTGACATTCAAGCTCAATATGAGCGTTAGATAAAGCTAATAATGCAGCAACATTTGCATGCAAGGATTTTTTTCATTTAAAAGCTGACGACGTTACTTCGTGCATGGTGTTTCAATGAGAAACGGAAAAGTGCTTTAAGCAGGGACAATCATATATTTGAAGGGAATCTTGAAGGAAATAAAAGACAACTGGTTGTAATCGATTAAAAGCCAGAATAAAAAATGTCTGGTTCGTCGTTCAAGTTGTAAGTAGCTGTAGTAAGTAAGAATTCTTAACAGCTCCTAGTAAGGAGCTCTAGATGAATCATGTCGAAATCTCATGACGTTTTCACCAATGAATGTCAAATCTACAAAATGAAATACAGATGAAGCATCTTGACGCCTTCATTCGAAGGCGTGATACCGTCATTGGGACTATACAAGAGGGTTTAAAAATTCATCCGAATCGTTCATTCATCGTTGAAACTGTAGTACCAATGCGCAAGCAGACGGTTGTCGACATAAAATTGTTTTGAAAAAAAATGAGTGACTTGTTTTATTAATAAAGTCCCATTTACTCTGCGACAAACCTCACATACCCATTTTATTCCCATTCCCTTGTGAAATTAAGATTTATCATTCAAATTGATTTAACACATAACAATTTTATATCAACAAAATATGGTATTCACAAGCGCTGCTCTTTTATTTACACAACACGCAACAATTTCTCTTAAGGTAAGGACTGGTATCAGTACAATTTCAATTTTTTCCCATAAAAAAATAACACACACAATGGCATGGATAATTATTTTCATGTCACTTTTTATCGTTTATGCATATCATACTCTATGAAGAACGTTTACTTAGAAAGTAAATTAATAAGGCGACATAACATCATTCATAAAGAGGCATTTCAAAAAAAACCTCTGTGGAAGCTTCTTCTTCTTCAAGCTTCAAGAGAAAGGAGAGCGTGCGAATGAGAAAAAAGAGCTGATAGGAGGGTTTGGGTTTGGTTAAATGTTTCGGTCATGAGTGACTATTGGCAACATTTGTCAGAGGCAGAATGTCATCAAGAAAAATTTATTAACACGATACCAACAGCACGCAAGCCTCCATGATATACGTCTATTTTCCTTATTTTGTACTTTGTACAAACCTATATTTTCTTCGCTGAGTGTAGATTGAACCACTCAACATGAAAGAGGATAAATAAGGAATTCTGAAAGCGATTTGAATTATTTAGATGTTATATCCTTGTGTACTCACATTGAGTTTTGTCTGAAAATGGTAGATGGGAATCCTATGCATGTTTCAGTCAAACCTGATAGTTGTGTCGATATGTTTCAAGCACAGTTCGGGAATCAACAGGTGATTCGAAAGCGAGTGCATTAAACGACGTAAGTTCAATTATTTTCATAATCAAACTATTCTTGTATCAATTTGCATTGCTCAAAGCTTTCATGATTTTGATTGATGTGGAAGAGAAATTTCGCTTGACATGGAAAGTGATTTCGTCCTTTGTTTTTTATTTGAATTTTGCAAGAGATATGTTTGAAATAGCTGAAAGTCGATCCTCTGTTGCAATAAGAAGGTAATTTATGCATGTCTCTAGTTTGAAAAAATGAGTTATTTCAACAAAGCTCTTTCAATAATTCAAAAAGATAGTAATTACAGAGACGAACGAAGCATTTAAATTTATTTCAAGAGCTCTGGAGATATTCTAACTAATTTGTAAACTTAAGGCTGAAAAAATTAGGCTGTATACATCTGACTTATGCTACAAAAGACAAATCTTGTAAGACCTTTAATAAAGGCATAGCTAAACAAACAACAATGGCCCACATTAATTATGAAGGAAATCAAAGAACGTTACTAAATTAAAAATCGATAATTTGCACAACTATCAAATTTTATGTCAAGCATCGCAGAAGGTTCTACCTAAGAAATCAGCAAGGTAAAAGTAAGGAGAAAAATAAAGTACATAATAACATAAATGGCCATTCGAAAAGGAGCTTACAGCTGCTAAGAACAGAAAACAGAAACGAAAGTAGTTATTCCAATGAAGTAGCAACTTCCGAAGATATATCAAAAGATTCCACCATCAAAGCATGTTAGCTGAAAGTATAGAAGAATACGTATCAGCCGGTAATGATGGCAGCCAAAAATATACACGATATATAGAAGCCGGCATAATAGAAAGAGAAATATAAACGAAAAAGGATTCAGGTCGCAAATCCTTCGAAGGTCGTCCGCCTCCCACTTCGAATTCTACCATATAAATAGACGAAAAGGAAAAAGGACCGTCTTTGTCCGCAGGTTGTTAGCATATTAGTAAAAATACTTTAATGCCAGAAACAAATAACAGGATGAAGGATTACAGAAAATGGAATCAAGGCGCATACCGTCCAACCCCCTTACGACACATTTCCGGCATATTGGCGAAATCAGACGAGCTTAACTTGGCAAATAAATCAGGTGGGAGCCACTTTACTTTCCCCACTACCTATACAACTGACTTCTGTCACTGCAGGCTTCGTCTAGGAATGCCAACATATGTGGAAAGATGTAGACATAGTAACAAGCCGTGACAGGTCGCTCTAAAAGGCCGTAAAAAGGCAAATGGATTGGCTGAAAAGAGCAAAAGCGTTCACCTATCCTTACCAAAAATTATTTCTCATAGTATATATGAGTAGGAAAGCCATCGCACACATTCAGAACGCTGAGTTCTACTAAGGACTACTGCTAAGACAAGAAAGTCAAACAGAGTCATATATGATATATGAACGATGAAGAACAAGGAAAACAACAATAACAAGAATAAGCAGAAAACACCACTTACGAAAAGGATTATGGAACAATCTTTGGCTTTTGTCTTACAACAGATGGAAAGTACAAGCAAGAATGAGGAAATTTTGCTTTCATTCTGCCTCGAGGATAAGAGTGGACGGATAAAAGCATTAGGAAGCTCAGTTTTGTACACATATGATTTAAAGACAAAACACAATTGATTTTCTTGGTAACGAGATGAAAGGGTTGGTGGTAGAAGGTTATGTGCACTGAAGGAGGTTATGATATGCGATTCGGCGTTAGGATGTTAAAATTAATTTTGAAAAGATTGCTTTAAATGGGGCGCTATTGATATTGTGATTCTGAAAAGTACATATATCAAATCTGAGACAGGAATGAAGTTGATTAAAAAGGAGATTTGAAAAATAAGCCATCAGCGCTACTGCATGAAAATTATATAAAGGCAATATAGAATCACTCTAAAGTTACCTCACTGCTGATTTGAATAAGCTACTAATTCAACATTCACTCATGCATTTTCAAATTTTTAAACTAAATGGTCGGTTCAAATTTGGCGCACACGGCTTTTCGATGAATAAAATACATTTTTACAAACCAAAATTATTACATTGGGTCGGAAGAAACACGTTATGTTTTCTGAAACAACTAATTTTGAATTTTTGAATCATGAATTTTCACTCTAAAAGTGTTTACTGTCTCGTCCCTTCTTGTTCTTTTATTTATCCTGTCACTAATTTAAAAAAAATTAAAATTAGAATGTAAGAAGCCACGAAACTACTATTTCGTTATCAAACTCTATATGGTTTAAACACCTACGTAGGGGAGAGCTAGATGTTTGTCATCGAATCGTCAAGGATCCAAGAATTCTCGAAGAAGATCACGCAACGCTCGGCTAGATGCCGCAAAAATCAAAAAGGAAAATTTATCGACCGTTTAAGTGGGTTTCCTGTCAGAGCCACCAGATCGATCATCTTTCAAAATATGAGACCGAGTAAGGATTTCTCCCAATAAAGCTTAAATTTATCCTTCACATAAATTTTATCCTTATTCCTATATGTTCCACCAATATAAGTATATATACAGTAGTTGCTTTTTATTATTCTTTTTTTTTTTTAGAAAAATCTTAACTCTTAAAAGTAATTTAACGCTAAATATATCGAAAAACAATGAAAACTCTTTCTCCTAATTTTTCCTTACTGTATCGATTTTCGGGTTGTGATTAACTGATAAAGTGTTAGAAAGATCGAAGACGTATAGCGTAACGAAAGATTTAACATGTATGACCGTCAATTTGAGACGTGAACTCAAATCCTGCAGGCGTAAGGTCCACTCTACTCTTAACCACCACAACAACCGGGCCGCATTTTTGGAAATATTGGTCCTAATTACAGGTTTAAAGTTAGAATAATCGAGAACTTCATCTTTCTTTGCTTTACCTGATCACGAGGATTAAAATAGATTGATTTGCAATCATATTTAGATGAGATAACAACACAATATCCTTGTTATAAAATAGTCTCAATTCTCAAAACTTCATCAGAACTCGAATTTTTGTGTCGTATATCAGCTTTGCTTTGTTTTATTTCGATTTCTAATCATTCTAAAGTTATCAACAGGAGATTACCCTTGTAAGTCCCTAATTTACTCCTTTTTCTTTCTCTACTTACCACAAGTGCATGACTTTGATCTGTTTTCAATTCACGATGATTTGAAAATTGCACATAAACAATACGTCCACGCATTTGTGGCGGATTGTTATTGAAGCATGCCACCATAGCCGTTGCCGATACTTCATCGGCCATTTCTAGGAAAGCTTGATTCTTTCCTTTGAGCACCAGGACATTAGTGACACGACCGAATGGCACACCCAATTGGATAACGTCTGCTTCGCCCGATTCCGACGGGATATTTCGCAGATGAATGACTCGCGATGGTTTGCCTGTAACGAGAAATAAAAACAGAATAAATAACCAAACAATATCAAAACAGCACACACGCTCACACAAATCATACATCCTATACATATGCATGTGTGATGATGTAATAATAGCAAAAGAGCAATAACAACAAGCGGAGAGAAGAAAAAAAAGCAATAATAAACACAGAAATACCAAAAAGTTGGCTGTTGGTATTTTGAAAATGCAATATATCGAGAGCATAAAATCACAGAAAGGAAGTTGGTAAGGGCTTGAAGGATCGTGCTCTTTCATACATTCGTGTCGTGTGCATGGAATCTAGTGGGGTCGAATAGGTTGACTTGTTTTGTGTGATTTCTTGCGAGCGCATTGATTTCCTTCCCAAATGAATCGAATAAATGGGAAAATTATTACCCGCACAGATTTCGAGTGTTTATTATGGATACGAATATAAAGTTGGTGAATAGCTTGAAAGGTTAAATGAGTAATAAAATATTTACTTTTTATATTCTTCCAAAATCTTTTGTAGAAAAAGAATTTTATCGGAATTATTGAAACAATCCTCCACCGTTGCCGACTTTCGCAGGTTCGAAATGCCTGACAGACATTGTGTTTCATAGTTTAAGAGCACTGAATATTATTTAGGAAACAATGTGTTTATGTTTGAAACAAATTTGTTCACGTAAGCCCCTATTTCAGAGTGTAAAACGAAACAACACAAATTACACCCTTGGGGAGTTTACACAACCAACATGCAACCAAAACGCCCTTGTCCAATTAATTCCTTTATTAGTCGATTTATCGTCGCTCGCTGATCCCAAATAATGCAAGTAGTAACAACCTAGACAAGGATCACAGGAAGCGAATATAGGTGCATGTATCCTGTAATGGTCGGGAGCGTCTGACCAATTACATTGTTCAGGCGAAAAACCCTAATTAACTGATAATGCTGATACAATTGTTTTTCAATTTACTAATAATGTTTTCAAATTGCCCCGAAATATTGTTGCTGACGATGATGATGCTGATAGTCCCTTATGTGAGAGGATACGCCGTACAATAGGAAACGATGTTGCTCAATTATTTTCATCGGAGCTAATTATTTATTGACTTAAACTACGCCATGGATGATGAGCTATTGCAATTTCGGACCAGAAAGAGTTTGTTGATTATTTTAACAAGGAACATTGTTTTAATGGTTGCTTTGCTATTGTTGATTAACAGCACAGCAGATAGATGCATTGCAAACGTTTTGCACGTATTTATTTATTGTTACTAACACATTCAGCACAAACAATAATAAATGCTAGACTCGATGATATTAATCCTGTAATGAGTACAAGGTTCCACGCTCTACAACATCCTAGTTAAGTTTAAAAATGTTCATATATGCTTTATATAACGTGATGAATGCATGCCATCAACTTAATTGCAGAATGAATTACAATAGGTTGTAATTCGGGAATGCATACGTGAAATTCGTTCAATATTGATGATGCACAGGAGTTGAGTGAAAGCCGCACGTGAGTGAAAAAAGACAGAGGAATGTGTTTACTTTTAATTAAATTTTTATGTTTTTCTACTTTCAATATTTCCTTTGAATGGTGTAATTTTTCATCGCATACTTTAACAACGTTCATGGTTGCAATAAGTTTAATGAATATCAATTAGATGTTAATAAAAGGAATTTTAAAAATTCCTGTGAAAGCTTTTGTAATCGCAGTTAGTTGAAAGCAAATATGAAACAAAGCAATAGATATTGTCCTTTTAGATGACTCGCCGATTAGACCGCACGTATTGCATTTAAATGGATAAAACTAAAATTGATAACGTGCAATAACGTGGGGTGTTATTTTTAATTCTCGTAGGCTACGTAGTCTAAATATAAGCAAAGGATACGCTAAGTTCTGCCATAAATTCTGTCGACAAATTAGAAATTTCTCTTTGTCACGATAAACTAAACAGAGCATGAATTTTGTACATATTTTATTTATTATTTGCTATTTATGACAAAAAAACAAAAAAAAAGCAAACTGTGCTCCTTTCAACCCAACACACTTCTTTAAATGAACCAGCCAATTTTTCGATTGTTGCATACGCGACTTCAATCAGAATTTTTGCTAATATCTTCACCAAATCTGCTGAGCAGTAAATATTATGAAGAGGTGTAGCGCAGACAATATCCTCAGCAGTCATCTTAAGATGGCTGTCTAATAGATTCAAATCTGCATTTCCCGATGGCAAGTTCGAATGAGTTAAAGCAGGCATAAGTTAAAAACTTTCGCTTGGCGGTTTTGCCCCATTCACTGCTGACAAATTCTTTGAAATAACCAGTTCTTTCCCAAAAAAAAAGCAACTTGCTTCACAGCTTATTCCAGAATGTCGTTTTAGTAGTTTGTAGGCGACGCTTTAACACCTTTTTCACAAAGATATATCCTGGGTACACCCTTTTGTGAACACCGAATCATTGCATTTTGCAGATTTTCCTCTCGCAACAAGCTCTTCTTTTTCATTTTCTTGAGTTTCCCCCCTAAAGTGACGTTTTTTTCATCTGAAATGATAATTTACCTATGTTTTTCATTCTAGTCAAGTTTAAATAGAATTTTGAACCTGACCTTATGAATATCCTTTAGAAAGGTTTTTCTACAGTAAAAACCAAGTTCAGATCTTGTTTTGTAATGTGATACATTTCTCTGATAGGAATATATATTATGCGAACCTTGATTTATATAATATGGCTATTAAATAGTATGTATTACATATACTATATATACTATATACTATTTAATAGTATACTATTAAAAAGTATGGCTTATTTTTGGGAATCGTTATCTTTAAGGCTTTCGCAGCTGCTTTGTTTCTGCTCATAGGGGGAAAGGACGACCATTTGGAGACCTTCCGTTTCTTATACTTCTTAATAGCTCTCTTGACGAGCCTCGATGATCTTTGCGATGGTTTGAACGAATTCAAAATCTCCACGATTTATGGTCAAACCTGTGTTAAGCAATTACTGCGATTCCACTTTCCATGTTTCCCTTCTCGGAACTGAGTACATGTTAATAAACACATACGATACTTATGAAACTAAACCAATGGCATTTTTCCAGAAGATTAAAACAATGTGGTGGTTATTCCAGTGAAAAGAATTCATGGCATAAGTTTGTTCGAAAGAAGTTTCCATTATCAATGTTGTTTTTCATTTAAAAGATCAATTCAGCAGATTATCATTGTGTTTTGTTTTATTTCAATTATTTAAAATTTTTTTGACATGTTGAATGTTATAACTACTGCAGTGCAACAGTGTTAAAAAAGTTTGTGCGATCCTTTGCTGTACTTTCGTAGCAAATTTGGAGCTAGTACGAGTGCAGATTATTTCAAAAATCTACAGACGGCCAAGTAACTATCTGTAATACAGTCACTCGTTATGTTTTGATCGTCTCAAAGAAATTATTTAAATCTTCAAATCTTCAAAAATGTGTCAAATGTCATGCCATGTGCAAATATCATGCGTCAAATATTATGTTTCAAAATATTAGGTTTTATTCAATTCTAAATACAAAATATTTGTTTTAGTGACACTGCTAGTAATACTTTCGATCAGTGCTCCCGTCAAGAGCTCTCTAATTTCTAAATCGGAGCGCTCTGCTCGGAAGCAATGCTCGCAGAAATGCTTAGACCGACCAACGAACGGAATCGGTGATAATATATGCCCGGGCAGCCTTCACACTTAAAAATTAACATACGGAAGTGTCGAGGATGGAGGGAAGAGTTCTTCCTTGCCGCTGGAGAAGGGATTCGTTCCTTCAAAGAGATCTGAAGGCGCCTCCAGGCGTAGAAACACGAGACCTAGCCTGAAGTCATGTGTCAAACGGTCCCAGACTAGGTTCTCAGTTTGACAGGGGAGGTGTTTAGTGGTCAGCCCAGAAGCATTACCACAAACAAAATCTGTGGTTTTTCAGAAAAACATAAAATACGTCCAATTTTGGTGTACCATAAAGTGAATGCTCGTACCTTCAAGATGCTATAAGATAGTTTGTCTTTTGCAACACTAAACGATGTAAATGAGAATATGAAAGTTGCTGCCGAATTGTTCACATCGATCTAAACGCAAAAACTCATTTTGGCAGGAAGATAAGTTCGGAAAACATTATATGAACACCATATGTGAAAGCCATTCATAATAACGTGATTATACCCTACTTTTGGGTAGTCATTTCTCAAGTCATACAGAGTGTTGTTTGCACCAGAAAATATTATGAGATATCAAATTATATTTTCAGGGCTGCATTTGTGCTGACCAGAAGGAGTTCAAAGGCGGTCAATTTTCAAAAAATAATAAACAAATACTCTTGTCTTCAGAAAAATCAATTTTATTGGAAGCATGTTGGCATCTGGGTACATGCTAGTTCATTCCCATAGCAGTCAGAATTTTCTCTCCCTCTTCGCGTCTTCAATGTATCGTTCGACTCTATGTCTCAAGCCATTTCCAATTTAGTCTTTTGCAATACCAAGATCAAGGAAAATTACGACATGAATCAGCTAGGAGAGGACTCAAGGCCAGAAGGGCCAGGTTTAAAACAGCTGTCGACATTAACCAACCAGTTTTTGTGAGTAGCTTTTAAATACGGAAAAAGGTACGATAGGTTACTTATTACGACCTGAAAACTCGCCGCAGTGTTGAAAAGAAAACGGAGAATTTACTATTTTTCTCATAGAATTAACTTCGTTTAATTGAAATTTTTATAAATAATAATTTCATAAGGCGCTGAGAAAATATTCAACTAAAGTATTTCGCTAAAAACTCCACACGACTTTTTTCTAGAAAGTTTATTTCATTTTTAATTTCTACGAATACATCGGGAACTCCATCTAGCGAACAGATGGCTTACGAAAAATATAAAGGCTCCCTGAATCCAGTTGTGCAAAACGCCAGATAAGTCAGACGGCGATCGATTCAGCACAAAATTCATTCTAACCATTGCTCATTTTGTTCTCGTATTACTAATTTCCTGAAATTTTTTCACCATCAAAGGGAAAATTACATTTCTGAAAAGAAATGAATATTCAATATGTATTGCAGCTATTTTTTCATAAACGAATGAAAATTCTTTGAATTTTCTATTCCAAACAACTATTCCGACAAAGCATACAATAACAAAAAAAAGAAAGATTCCTTAAGGTGCACTCCGTAACATCCTCTGTACATACTGTACTTGCTCAATGAGTTTGTTGTAATCACTATAAGATCTTTTTCTTTTGGTTATACTTCAAACGACTACTTGTCAGCATATCGATTATCGAAGTCTTCTTCAATATGTTATCTATCCTCCGCACTTGTATATCTTAGGGTGTTGGACGAGGGCTACTGCCATCGCAACCGAGTCCTGTTAAAGCTTTTACAAGGGATCTATCTAACTTGCGAAAATAGGAATAGACGAAAGGAAAGATAGTAAAAAATTGAGACGATGATGATACTGCTGATGATGCTGGCAACATAATAATTCATGGGGCTCGTTTTCCTCATAGAACCTTTATTCCTAGAAGTAAAAAAAACACCCTTTTCATTGAGGTGATAATCAATCAAATTCCTTTTTCTACCATTATTTTTCTTTTGGGCTTTGTTGGAATAGGAGAAATGGGTGAGAGGTTTCCATGAAAATATGACTCTGTGTTAAAGCCCGATTTTGTACCCTTAAATCTCATACAAATGATTGGTCGTCGAGGTCATTCGGAAATTACACTTTTGATTACTTCGAAGCGGAAATGAAACTTAAAAGCAATAACACTGGGTAAATAGAACGCGAAACGAAAGTGTCTTTATCTTCTTCACTCTGTTTGTAGTATTTTTAGCCTGGAACTCAACCAGAGGGAGTGAAATGCAAAAGCTTCCCCGCAGTCTATTCTGCACGGGCCTGTAAGGGACGTGAATGAGTAAAGGATTAATGTTTTTCGGTGATGATGGTGTAGTCAAGTTTTCAATCGAATTGTGTACACCATCCTTGTATCTACACTTTAGCTTGCTGTCGTCGAATCGGTGGATGGAGAGCAAGCACCAAAACAGAATCATGGTAGCATTGCTTTCCACCTATCTTCCCTGCACCGAGCCAACTGTTGCTTTTCCTCCGTGGTTGACGCACTGCGATAATGGAAAAAAAAAACGTCAAGCGACCAACATTATTCGCATCTCGGCGATCAAACGAATTATCGTAAACCTTTTTTGGTTTATTTGAATCGTGGGAACAGAAAACAAAGGGACTCGTGGTCATTTTCATTCATTTCATTAGTACTTTTATCCGCCAGAAAACATGACCACATTCCTATGTTTTGTCATTTATATTTTAAAGTAGGGGTAGGAATCAGTTTATCCTTCCGCCTTTCTGTGCCCATCCTTCTGTGTTTGTACAATTCCGAACCACTTTTTTAGCCAATGCCACCACTGGTGTTTACATCCATGTGTTCAGGACAATGAACAGTGTCGAGGATGTAATGAAAAGTAATCAGCAATTAATATTCACGAATGTAGCAATTAATAAACACACCGGGGAGTAATTTTTTCGGTGGGACAGAAGCATAAGAATAACAATTTGGTGAAATGAACGTGCTGTAATGTTGAGAATTCATTCATGGTATTTAATTAATATTATATTAATCTTGATCAAGATTGTTAAAATATGAATAAGTATTTTTAAGTCAAGTATAGTGAGTATAGCTCCGATCGGAGTCCTTTATTTATCAGTCTTAGAAATCACATGGGGTACAAGGCGTTTATGTCTTTTAATTGTTGATTGAAATACGAAAAATTCTTTGAATTATTAAAGCAGTAGGGGATCGAAACGAGCCTATCACGTTCTTTTCGATCTTTAGTATAAAGTATAATAAATTCTTAGGAAAGATAAGGATCTCTGAAACGCATATAAAGTTCGTTAAGTCAAGTTTTTATGAGGAATTGTTTCTAATAACCTCGATCCTGCAAGCTGGTAGGCAAGCCTAAATTTTTTTGCTCGACCTTCTACTTGCGCGCAACAGCAAGAATTATTTCTGATAAATATATTCAGAAGTTTGTACAATGTGAAGAGTGGCTAGTTCCAATCAGATGCTTGACCAATCAAAAATCACAAATGTTTAAATTTAGAGGGCGAGCTTTGAATTCAGCAGATGGGATCAAAACAAGACAAAAGATACAGGAGTATTATTTCGGTATGAGGCGTTTTCCCATCGAAAAACCTCAAATGAGATTTCAGTTTCCACTTATAGAATTTCAACACACATCAAAAATTAAAAAGGACATGAAACATATTCGTTGTTACATGTAAAATTTCTATATTTCGCTTCTCCAATGTAACACACCTAAAATAATTTTAAATGTTCTGAAATTTAAGAAATGAAATTTTTTACATCACTGTCTAACAGTAAAGCAGGATGAATTTCATGAAAATCGATCATCATCTAATGCAACTGCAGTGGCTAACCAACGAAAGACATTGTTTGAAAAACTTTTTTATCAAGTTCATCTTTTGAAGTTCTTTAACTCAGCAAATATGGTGAACTTATGTTTTTAGTGTCCTATTTTGCTATCTAAAGCTGCAATCCGGAAATGCAAGCCAATAAAGCATTTCTAATTTAAACAATAAACTCTGAAAACGTCAAATTCATGCCGCAAGTATCGTTAAGCCAGAATGCTCACGTCGGAGACTAGGTTTGAAAATTAATTTTCGAATAAAGACAAAAAAAATAACAAAAAAAGGTGTTACAATGAAATCAGACCTAAGAAACCTAAGTAAATCTGTCAAAGTAATTGGATCCTTTATAATTTTTCAGAAATAATACCGTGGTACCCTTTTCGAACTTTGCAATATAGTGTAAGGCAATTTACAGCACATTACCATAAGGTTCTCATATACTTCATATTGCTCTATGCATGCTAGTAATCGCAAAAGAAGTATAAAAGTAGTTACAATTCATATTCCCGCCCCTTTGTTATTAACATTTTATGTTCCGTACCGGCATGAAAATAAGGAAAGTAGGAAAGTAGGAAAGTAGAAATTATCTCTGTGGGTTGAAATGAAAATACTCTATCCGAATACTTTTGAAGATTCTCTAAAAGACGCAATTATGTCGTATTGAGGGTGAATGTAATTTCTTTCGAAAACAGAGCATGGTTTTATAAACATGTTACTATAAAGTATATAATAAACTAGCAGGCAAATTACTCCCCTCCCAACCTTGCTTGACAACTCTTGCTCTTTCCACGAGATTTTCAATTAAATTTTACGAAAGTTTGTTTTTCATTTGCATTAGCGCGAGCATGACCTAATTTTGGCTGGATGTAAGGCCCAAGCAAACCGCCTCATGGAAATCCGTCCTAGACAGTAGCTCGTTGTTGATGCGTGTTTTGTTTGTTGACGAACTCATCCAAACGAATACGTTCTTCATCGGACAAGAAGATTTATTTGGAAAATTGGAATGAATTTGACGTTGTTCTATTATGCATTAAATAGCCACGCCCCTTGGACGTTTTTTTTCTAGCCATAGTTCCGATTTACACGTTGTGGATATATTATATATTGTCTAAATTGTACTTCATGCATATGAAAGCTGTAAAGGTGTTTTGTACCCACTCTATTCATCGAGGGACATGAGTATTTTCGCAGTTGCGTAATGCACTCATTGTGAAAGATGTCATGCATTGGTTTCTTGCTGATGCCTAACTGCCCAATTAACCACAGATCGCTGATGGTAGATGCATATTCAAACTATGTCGATGGTTGTACCCAACATTACTTTTTTCAGCGCCATTTTGTGGGGACTCTTGAACTTGTTGAAATTATTGAGAAAATATTATGCCGTAGCTAATGATGGTGAAAATTCGCTCTTTACTGCTGTTATTGCTTCGAAGTGTCGCTTGACTGCTGGCCAATTAGCTGCAATTCGATTGCAAGTAGCACAGGATCGGGAAATTGTAGCAACCTCATAAATAAGCCAAACTGTATAAGTTAATACATGTATATATATCCTCACTGACAATCAAGGACCCCTAAAAATCTGATAAGGATTGGAACAGAATGAAATTAATTTTATTGTCACTACGGGCCCAACTTTAAATGGTTTTTTATGTCTGCCGGGCCATGATTTGGTGTCCTCATCAAAAATAGCGTCTTCATCAGAAAAACAGTATGGTCTATCATAGAGTCTAATAGAGTCTACAGTCTAATAGACAATATTCAGACGAATCCTTCACGGTTCTGCTTTTGTAAATGTTTTCCCGGCAACTTAGAATACGAAATTTCTTAAATGCAATTTTTTAATCGGCCCTCAAATTGAAGGCCTATATAATATTCCCAGAATTTTACGCTAATAAGAAAATGCCAATTTGGTGAATGTGTTATTTAAAGGCCAGAAAAATGAAATGCTCTTTCAATGTAATCAAAGACTATTACAAATCCAAACAAAATGCTGCTTACCAACTGAGTTCAAAACTGAATTCGGCTCCAGTTTAGCTTTCTTTGAAGCCAAATCTTGGTTATTATTGTCTGATGCTGGCGCCATAACTGCCGATTGGCTTAATAACTCGTCACTGCCTCTCTGTAAAGAAAAGAAAATTGTGATATTTTTTGACTATACAGAAACGTGTGGAAAGATTTAGTGCGCTTATTTAAAACGAATTACTGTCTTAGCCTATCAAGCACACATTCTATCTAAAAAGCATTCAAACATTCAAAAGCGCTACGGTACAACAAATACAAATGTTTTATAAAAAATAAATTAAGTGTTCAAACAACTTGAAGCAAATAGATTCACCGAAAAAGCAAACGAAACCTTAATTTGGAGCCAACGATGAAAAGCAAATATCATCAATTGCACAAATGTGTGCAACTTCCACTACTGTCTACAGTTTCCATGAATGCAATAAACTTTGAAGCTTAGCCGAAAATTTGTGTGTGAAATTAAATAAAGCCCTCACTCAGGGACTAAAAGTTTGCTGCACAACAAGTGAGTAAATCCATCATGCACACCACACAACTGGTTAAACAGACATCCCGACAGACAGTGTTCTAATAGATGCCAATCCTTTTCTCCCAGCAAGGCATACTCCGAATACAGCGTTTTTTGTACGTACGTTACTTGTTACACACCAGATATAAGATTGGGGCGGGGCTGGATACAGCAGCTGAAAATATTTCGAAATCTCTGTTTGATGGTTTGTATTATTCTTGTTTCACAAAATGCGGTTGAGGCTGCTTTGGATAAATATGGACAATATTCCACTCATCTGATACTACTCTACTCCTATTTAAAATATACCGATATTCGACTATCCGACAGGATAGCGATTTCAAGGAGAAACCACAGCTCGTTGCATTAACAGGTTTATGCGAAGAATAACACAGGTTCTGTGTACGTGGCTCACATATGGTGTATTAGGCAGCACAAGAAGAAAACAAGGACATTCGAGTCAAAAGAGGTGAGCAAACAGATATGTTCTAAGCTAAACCAAAAGCGTAATTTTTAAGGAATTCGGGGGTATACTCATATATAATGGTGCGAATGAACAAAGATGCTACGAAATTTGCGTGAAATCTGTAGCTCTTGATAATTCAAGTCCTTTCATTTCCACATGAAACTCTGCTCATATAGAAAAGTGAAAACAAGTTGAATGTTCCGTAGCTCTAAATGCGTAAAATAATTAGATCATGTATAGAAAGTCCCATGACCACTAAAGAGTACGATTCAGGATATCGTCGGAACTTCAATTAAGTTTAGTACTATCACGGGCGGTTAAATACCCGAAGACGCATGAAACCAAAATCTCAAAGAAAAATCTCATAACTCAACACCTTTATCCCTCCCATGAATGCGACGGTTCACAGGAAAGGCAAATGTGAGAAGTCCTATAGGAATTGTGTAGTGTCAGATAAGATGATATTCTTAAGAGCCCGAGCTACTGAGTATATCTTCAAGCGTACTTCTTTTGAGGATTCCCTTTTTGATGAATGAGAGTGGGGTTACTAATGGCGGTGTGCCTAAGCTGCTGATTCCTATGAAAGATTACACACATCTGAAGAGGATTTTTCACATTAAACGTATGCCGTGACGCTTTTGGGCGTTTGTTGCAAAGCTCAAGATACAAGGATAAAGTAAGCAAGTACATAACCATCATCGTTTCGGATTGCTTCTATTTTAGTCATTTACTGAATATTGTTGTTTTACGCTGTCTATGCGTGCAATTAGAGTATCGCTTTGGTAAATTTGATGGCAAGAAGTTGGTTCGCCAGGAATTCCAACAAGGATTTCCATGAAATGTAGATGTTTGAAGATGATATATACGTGAGCCGAGCAGATTAAAACGTAATTTAAGCTAATGCAGTTTTATCTTCAGAGAAGGCAAAAGGGAGTTGAAATACAATGGGATTCTCTTTGTGAAAGAATCATGATAAGGTTAATTAAATATGTTGGTTAGTTAATTGAGGGGTTTATTCCGATTGAATTTTTTTAATGGTATTTGTATACCATTCTGAATGTGAATTGAAAGTAAATGAATTGAATGACATTTAGAACATCAATTGAAGTTAAAAACTCATGTGACTTTTATGAGGAAAGTCGTGTTCTAGAATTAGATCCAATTGATCCAATTTAAATATAATCCCTTTGCGTTATTCAGCGTTTAGCCGTAAAATTACATTGCTTAGTAGATTTTTTCCATTTGAAATTTTTCCAAATTTTCAAAACAGTAATAAAAATTTATAGAACGTCGATCAAATTTTTAAAACTCAATTGCAATAAATAAAAAGGTACGTTTACGCAATATTAAAAATTTAGAAACATAAAAATAAATTACTAAAAATATGTTAACCATGTAAAATATATATCATGTGTAAACCACCAAATCTACGAACCTATATAAATATAGCACAAAAAATATTTGATTCAACTAAAAAGACTGGTGTCAGAAGTGGGAAATGAAGCGCAAAACATTGTTTTACGATTTTTGCGATTTAAAAACTTTTACTATTGAGATCACAATCAGCCGAAGTCGATACAAGAAATGGTTTATACCGTCAATTATGTCAATCGGCGACTGGACATGCTGGAAAAGAAAGCTTGTGAACGAAATATCGAAATCTTCCTGGCGAATGAACAACGAATTGTCCCCAGGAACCGTTGAATCGAGCGTCTTCCAACAAATGGCAGCAGTTATTGAAGTAGAAGGTAACTAAGGATTAAATATTCAAAAATTTCATTGCAGAATTCTTATGCTTCCTTTTTCATAGTAAACAGTGTTCAAGAATGCTTGCTAACTATGCACCAACCCAAAATAAACTGTTTATATATTAAAAGGTAGTTACTCATAATTTGCTTGCCGGATTTCAGGATAGGGTAAAGGGATTTAAGTTTCGTTTTCATCTCAGTCCTAGAAGTTATTCCCCATTCTACTGCCTTGGAGCCTGCTTCTAAAGATTATGGTCGTGTTTTCTTTGTCTGGTGGTAAATATTCCCGGGGTTTGTCGTCATTACATTTAATTTCTCATTAATAAACATATTTCCAGATGATATCGATAAAGGGTCACAATGTAAAGATTCATTTGAGGTTTCTTTGGTACCTAACGCTCGTTGTAGGTTACTTCCTCGACGAGACATATGGGAAGTATTTACGCTGTAGAAAGATGATGAAATTGATGATCACTCAAGAATTTCTGTTTGAATTTATTGCAAATTAGATATAGAAGATATATGCCAATTTTGGCAACGACAGATCGTTATAGGAATACAAAAGTGAAGTCATGTGTAAACAGTTTGATAACTTACGCGCCAGATCTTTGTGGTAACCCCAAACTCTAAGTTCATGTTAGGACACCACAATCAGCGTTAAATAGATACAAAGGCAACATAAGTTAGGAATATTGATTTTAATATAGAAATTTAATTTCACTCAATTGAATCGCCAATTAAATAAGCATGGGAAAATCGAACTTTATCAAAAAATTACAGTAAACAAAGGATTACAATAAATGCTAAAACACACAATATCTAATGTACTCATTCTTTTTGTTTGTACCTATTAGGAACTCTACTAATCATATGAAGCATCGACGAAACTGTGTCCGAATTTCAATTTTATGTTAAAAAAAATAAATAAATTTACAATATCCACACAGTGGCAAGTATGTTTCTCTCCAATACTAACTAGCGCATACCACAAACTGAATAAATTTAATAGCCATATAGCATTCACGTATGTTAAGCAAACAAATTTTTAAATTAGATTTTCAATTTTCACATTTTTTTGTGTAAAGCACACGTACCCTCCAGCCAAAAAAAAATCATACATCCTTTGCCAAATATACATAGGCTTCAAGGATAAAGTCAAAGTGTTACCACAGAATCTGCGTTAAAACGGAATATGAAAATACTAGGAAAGATTTTTTTATAAATACATTTCCGACATTTTATGAATACTTTATATTGTTGGGCTAAGTTAATCGTGGTGCGAAATCTGTTTAACTGGATGTGCGAAAAGTAATTTTTTTTTAAAGTTGATATGCTTCGGATATCACAAAATAGATTTAATGTTGAGATTTATTACATATAAAGTTATTACATTCATTTCTTAACAATTAAATTTTCTTAATCAAAACCACAAGGACATATGCTAGCAATGAGCCTTTACCGTTTCAGAAGCATTACCAGCAAAAACATGAATAACAACTTCGGCTTCATTTAAAATAAATTCATCCCTATCACGATGGAATGTCAATTAATGTATTGGAAATTTGAATCCTTAATCGTTTTATTCATTAAGACTAGCACATCAAGCCTAAAGTTAAGTGGTTGGCTAATTTTATCATATTTAATCCTTTCAGAAGCAAAATAAACTTGAACGCTTTTGGATCTCATCTTACCCAAGCGTTTCGCTAAGCTTAATTTCCATAAACAAACTCCATCAGACCAACAATTCCTGAGCAACAACGATTCAACCCACAGCCTCCTTGTCTGTTGATTTCTCGACTAATAACCGCTAAACTCCGGCAGTATTCAAACGAAATATACCACCGATGGCTGTCGTATTGCGCTGCGGCACGAGGATTTCCAAATAAGTTGAGCACCACAATGGACAATTCGCCTCCGTGATAAGCTGAAAGGAAACATAGTAAAACGCGAGCGGATTCCATGGTGAAAATTGATGACAAAATTGTATGTCACGTATCTCGTTCCTGGGTTAATCTCGGGACTGTTTTGTCCTGTTCTACAGGGAAATGATGGTGGCAGTAGCCGTGGAACCCTTTTTTCGCAACTTTTCCATAGATAGGGTTAAATCCACCAGCATGATAGTGTTACGCCCCTTGGAACACATGCTTGTTATTCGTTTGATGTTTTCCTTCCGAATATAGACCAAACGAGAATCCCTAATGATGAATAATGTTGAAAGACCGAAGCACTCAGCCAAAGATAATTTTTTGGTGTCATTCACTGGTTTTTGTCAGGATGATGCAATGCAATGTTCCCTACCCAGTACGCTTCTACCCTCAAAGCCCACATCTCATTAGGGATACTATACCCACCTGTTTGATGCGAGCGTTCGATATTGTTCATCAATCTCAGTGAATTCCTTATTTCACCCTGACTAGTTGACTTTCTGATTCCAACTGGAACGTATAAATTATAGCTCTTTCTAAGTGTTTTCAAATATGCAGGGAGAGACATGCCTGCGATGATTCTTCAAACGAAGAAGTGTACACTTTCGGCGTCCTCTCAAGGAGGGATATAATATTTCCCTGATATGCCGGGATGTTTCTAGCCTTTTGATATATTTATCACCTTAACTTGAGGTTTCCGAAATATTTTTAGCACAGTTCACTGAGTTCACCACTAAAATAGGCCACCCAAAAGGAAAACAGGAGTGGAGGAAACGCTTTGAATGTGAATGTGAACTAGGATGTCTTACTGAAAAGGGTAGCCAGTATAAAGATTCGCATTGCTTATTCTGACACTTTAGAGCTTACCTTCATCGTTTTTCCAGCTCTACTTCAAAGAGAGCAGGAGGTTTCCATTCGTCCTTCTTCACCCCCCCAGAGCTCATCAACATCTTCGCCGTTGTCGTTGTCGAGTTCGTTCTTGTTGTCGTTCAAAGGGATAAATTATTTCAAATGGTTTACTAAGATGTTTCGTTACGGAAAGTGATCCCGGTGAACTTGGATCTGATGGCATTGAATACTAAGCAGGGATGGCTTGACTGTAGCGGGCGGTAAGCAAATGGAGGCAATGTAATACTCTTTATAGAGTGGTCGCGACAACTTCGGAGAGCCTCTTGAATCAAATAAGCTTTGTGTAGGCATGTGCTTGAAATGAAGAGTACGCAACCACTTGGGAAGGACAAAAAGCGAGTTCTGTAGTGGTTTGGTAAATTCAAGAGTTTGTCTCTGGGTAGTGGGATACAAACAAATGGCATAAATTTGTCTTGTGCAATATATCCCTCATCCTGCGAACAGCCACCAGTTGCTGCCGCATCTATTTTAACGAACAACAACGCAGGATGCCACGCTTCGTAATTCATTTGTTCATTTCGCGTAATACCCTTAAACAATATGATGCTGTGTGGAGGACGGGGAGGGCTCGTTTGATGGTTGGTTGCTGCCCTGATTTGTAGTCTATACGAACGTTTTTGTGCGGATATACATGCCAATATATTTTTCTCCCAGGTGCGGGCATATTTTGCTATGCTGCCAATTATTTTTTTCCTTCCCATTTACTCCGAAAAAAGTCCCTTTCGTATGATTGTGTGTTTGTGATCTAATTAGGGTTAACGCGACGTATTTATAAGGGTGGTGCTACTTTTCGGGCACTGCCTTAAATTGCCAAACGCTTAGTTGAATCCACAACGAGCTAATAATTGATGGGGAGCTTAATGGCGTTCTTTAATGATTTAGAGAAAAATGGATGTAATAAATATGATTCAAGACTAGATAGAGCGAACTGAAGAATAAATAAATTATATCTGTTTTTTATATATTATTATATTAGCATAATTGACAATTGTGCTCACTGAACATTTCATATCTGCCAGATCTGCGTTGGTATATCCGAGTAGGAGTCCAAGCAGAGTTTGGGATGATTCGAAAATTTCTCAGCTTTGAATGGGTTTCAAGCAAAAGAAGATGTCGACCAGTCGGACAGGTTTCAATCTTCAAATTTTGGAAATAAAATAAAATAACAAGGACATAAGAATTAAATAAGAGTCAAACCTGTATCAAAACCCTTCTTTATTCGGTTTTAAATTGACGAGAGCAAAACGACAGAGCTAGTAATAATGTGTAATATTAACAAATAGATCTATATTTTGTGTTCTTTGTCCAAAAGCTCGGGTAGAGCACAATATTCAATGCAATCATATTTCTGGAAAAGCGTGTATGGTTATCTTCAAGATTCCGAAACAAAATATGGTCGACGAAATATCAAACGGTTCCAAAGGAAGAACTTTCATATTGATTAATTTGTATGCAGACAAAGCTAATACCATTTATGGCTAGGGGAACCCTATTTGATTATGAAAAATCGCGATAGAAAAAAAACGGTGCGAAAAAGGGTTTCGTACTTATCGCCAAACTTATAGGAAGATCTTCAAAATAATTGTAGAAGGAAGTCAAATTTTAAGAAGACTATCACCTGAGAAGTGACAGTCTTAAATTAGTTTCAGGAGCATCTTTGTAAAACCTTTATACATTATAGTCGATGATTTTACTTTAGCCAGAAATCGAACGCAACTTGCAATCATATTATAGCTAATGAAAGCAATCTAGCAAACAAAAGCAGTAGTGGACCAAGAATCGAGCCTTTCGGAACAAAAGAAAAATACGAAAAACTAAATCTAATCCTATCAAATAATGTTTGAACAATCTGCGCCTAGAAGACTTTCACACTGCAAATACGAGGAATGCAAAAACGAATGACAGTCGAAGGTTGTCTACATCATCGCAATTCCAATGAAATTACTGTTATTTATTTAATATAAAGACATAAATTGTACGCGGACTTAATCGAAACTTTGGTTCATTCTTTTCCTCGATCACTGGGCCAAGAAATCTAATTTGGGCAGGACATCGAGAGAAGATGTACATCGAGAACATGAACCATCAGCGTCTCCCACCGAGTAAAACGTTGAAAAAGTAACGATTGATAATGTAATTGTCGAGGAAAGTGTAAGCAGATCGAGGAGGGACTATAAATTTTTTAAGATAAGGCTACGGGGATCACGAATCCAACGAATCATTAAAATAAATCGCTTATACAGTTGGACGACAACGAGAATGTTAGTGCGATTAGAAGCCCAAAGAGCACCAAGATAGCATTGCTAGAGTCAATCCTGTGAAGTGAACAAAGACTGACCAAAACGGTTTTTGACTTTATTGCGACTCCATCGCTTGGAAATACCGTCCTCATCAACACTGAAAAATTTAAAATTTCAGGTTCTGCGTTTTTGCAATGACATTCATTTTTATAGGTGTCTGAAGCCTGTATCGTTGCGAACGCAACGCTGTCAAATTTTCGTTCACTTTTTTCTTCTCTTTCGTTGTTTCAACTGAAGTGAAAACCTGATCGAGTCGAAAAAATTCCAAACAGCAAATAAAGGTCGACAAAAATTGGAGTCAAATTATCCAAAAAACGTTCAAAAACTGAAAAAAATTGGAAAACATCGTTTTCAACGATGCAAACTTCAGACCCCGTTTTCATAGGAGGCTGAGAGTATTATGATGCTGGAAAATTTCGGAAAGAGACAATATGCTATGAGCTCTTGTTATACGAAACCATCCTCGATGGTTTTGGAGTTCAATTAAAGAAATGTAATGAGGTAGGCAGCGAGCAAAAGTTCTGTTTTATCAAGAAAACGCATTTATATATACAGAAACTTCAGGAAGGAAACTTCAAAAAGCACGAAGATCACTTCTCCTTAAATCTAGCTCTCAGCGACACTTACTCATTTTCTTTCGACAAAGAAGGGTTAGGAGGAAGTTTACCACAGTTGATAAATAGGTGATGACTGCTCGGGAGGCATTTTTATATTTAAGACATTTCGGGAAAGACAGATTTTACGGTAGGCTACTCACGGGTTGGAAGAAATATAGCGTAAATATGATAACTTGTTAGGAAACTATGAGTTGAAACTCATACCTTTCTTTTACATCTTTTACATCCCTACCTCATGTAGTAGATACTCGGATACGGATAGAAATAAGGACATCAAGGTGAGATATTCATTGTTTTTGGTTTATTTATCTGATTTTGGGAAGAAATGATTCTCTTTTATAAATAAATATTCTGTAAGAATTACGCACCGTTGGTTAACATTGAATCAATTAACAATAGGAACTTTGATGAAAGGTGCGATGTACTGTGAATTCAGACATACTTAAATAGACCTCGTACTAACGAACTCTGAATGCTATATACTGTTTATTACCATATTTATGGGGACGTTTACTGTCTAAGAAAATGCAAGAAAATCAGGCGAAATCTCAATAGACGCTCTGCCATGCTTTATTCTCTTCATTCATATCTACCACGCTGACAAAACTACCGAGGATACTACCGTACTCCTGCTGTTTCATCTTCGACTTCGTTGGCTGCAAATACACGACAAAAAAGGTCATTTCACACCCGGAAGGCAGTTTTTAAACTCAACTGTCACTGAGTTTTGTCATCGTTGTCGTCCTGTTGTTTGCCGATATAGTAGTTAGTGGTGACAGTGCAATTCCGTAGTGAATTACACCATACACCGTCATACTCTCCTAAGACATATCCTCGCCAGGCTTTCTACTTCAGTCCTACTACCATCCCAACATACTTTCTCTAGCGTCGTTCTTTGTATGTAACAAATGAGAGCGCGCAATACCGAAGTATATCCTAAACCAAATGCTACACTATTGCAGTGCTCGTTTGTCGCTAAGAGCAAAAGTCTAGCATGCTTAGGATGCATAGGGATGTAGTTTGAGAGTGTAGTATTCGGTTGGAATATATTCCTTTAAAAGCCATCTTGAAGGTAGCGATGCAAAGTTTTGCAAACACCTGAAAACTGGGTCGTTGTAAGTTAAACAGCTGGGGGAAGGACGAAGTAAAAACCATTGGACGTGCACGTTGCGCGTCGAAAGATAGCTACGCTTGTGAAGTTTATGTATGAGAAGAGTCAAGTTATAACGCAAACTGTAAACTATAATATGAATTCTAAGGCATAAAAAACGTTTGTCGCTTGTGCACTGTCGTTTCAATGAATTTCAACTTTTTTGCACGCTGTAGTTATTGTTATTGTTGTTGCATTTTGTTACGGGAGGGGACTTAAAGCAGCATTTTGCAACAATAACGATCTAGATGATGATGCTCTTCGGATGCAGTCAAGTAAAAGGCGAAATTAGTTTAAGGGTAGTTTAAAGTACTGCCATTTAAGACACCGCATCAACAAGGACCAAGTGGTCACAATAACCGAGCGAAATGTTTTCAGACAACGACATGTGGGCAAAATGTAGCAAATAAAAATTTTCTAACAGGGTGTTGTTTGACCCATTTTTCAACTGAGTGGAAAGAATGAAGCAGTTATTTCATGAAAAAACTTTTAATGTTTATAAGGAGACTTGAGGAGGTTTCCACCGGGGGTTAGATGTAACGAGTGGATTACATTAGCAATAGTTCAGCATTTCACTCGGAAAGCCGTGTTGAAAAGTTACCTTAATTTTATCGTTTCATAGAAAGGGAATGCAATCCGTTAAGGTTAAAATTTGTATGGTTTAACATAAATCTCGCTTAATTTACTAGCGTAGTATCAAAAGAATAATATTGGAAGTACTCAGCTCAATTGAAACATCTTCAGTTTATGTTCTGCAACAGAAACTTAAATTCTTTAGGAGTAGTAAATAAAATAAAGGATCATTTCTTTTTACCAGTTTTAACTAAATCTTCGCTCTTGCTGAAATCGTTCCATTATGACTATGATTTTTTGTGTTTTTTCGAACATAAGCCTCATTTACTTTTAATGCGAGGTATATCGTTTAGTTATTACGAATTAGAACAATCGTATAATTTATAAAAATATTTTTATATTTTGTTGATAAGTAATTTTTTAAACAAGATATTACTGTAACGAAACAATCCAATTTGAGACGCAAGTAGCAACAGGGTCCATGTAGTTCAATTTTTGTGTAATCATATGCAATAGGCATACTGGAGCATTATATTATTATTATTATAACTAAAAACAACCTCAACCTTCTGAGTATAAATGTATATCTACTATTACATTTTCTATCCCTTTCTAGCAGAAGCCCTCCGTGAGTGTTGTTGCTGTGGAACTATTTTGCTGGAAGACGAATTTTATAATTAGTCATAAGCATCGTTGATAGCAGACGATGATCGGAATGCTCTCAAACCAAGAACCCTAGGGGATTTGTTCAGAAAACATTTTTAAATTGCTTCGAAATTTGACTTTACTAATAGTATCGTGCAAATTTTCAGCATATTCATCAAAGTCTGTAATGTAAACATCTAATTTTTTAGTATAAATTAACAGACTTCTATTTGCGCAAACTTCTAATATAGGAAGATTTTCATTTCCTTCTTGACATATAGTAAAATAACACAATATTTTGAGTCATTACAGTTGAATTTCTACGAAGTTTGAATGCACGTATATTGCATCAAATAAAGCGATAAGTTTGTGTGTTATTCCAAAATTTGAGATCTAAAAAGGGGACAATAACAAAACTTGCAACGATTGTTACCTAAGTCAGCTGAAAGTTTGAATAATGAACTAAAGATAACTATTGAAATATGTCTGTCTCTGAGCGATTATTTTAAGCCGCTCGGTCTGATGGTAAGTTGAAATTGAGCTTTTGACAAAATCGAATACCTCTTTGAATCATTTTGGAAAAATGATGGGGTAGAAGATTACTATTCCATTCCGAAATTTCCAGATTTGATGTAAAACGTAAACGTTAGTTATTATATATTCTTTTTCACTTCCACATTACTTGCAATAACTCCTAAATGGGAAGTAACGACGTTTATCAAACTAAATAAAACACTGATTCTGTCTCTTGTCAGTTGGTCCATTATCATTACATGGAGAATTAATCAAATGAGAACCCGTAAGTGTGCACACACTTAAATTTCCACATAAGCCCTACTCAAAATCCAGTAAATTATCCAAATAATTCCTGTGGTGGGAAAGTAACTCACTGTGCAAACCCAAATTATGTAGCTTTTAATTGTCAACCGCCCGACTCATCCTTGCACACATTGTCCTTGTGCTTCGAGTCCATTCTAGATTCTACCTCTTGTTCTAAATCGACCCGCCCAATATTCAACGGACGTTCGACTGGTATCCGAATACAAATACATTCCGCACATAAACATGCAAACAATCAATTATCTCGTGATGAAGATCTAAAGGGCCAAACATACCATTGCATTGTCATAATCGGATTGTCAAAATTTAATTGAACAGTCATTCGAAAGCAGGAGCCGTCCAGCTGAAATGGATGGATGAACCGCTTGATGGATACAAGCGTATGGACAGCAAATTGAAAGAAAGGCGAAATGGGGATGACGGGATTGAACATATTTGATATGAATTGACATACGTGTGTCAGTTCTTCGATTTTGGCTGATTTTCCAATTGTCATTGCATGAATATTTTTGTGAGTTCTCCCAGCAAATATTTGGTACCCTGGTATCACCTTAGACATTATTCCTGCTGAAAAACGCTATTGGGTTTCATACTGATTCTTCCATTGAAATTGTTTCTCTTCTCTCTTCTCAATTTTTCAATCATTCCACCAGACTTTATGAAATTATCCATCTGCTATTGTCGTTTACTTAATTTTATTCTGTTGCAGCACACACAAACAATTTATTATTCGGGTTTGAATGTGTGCGTTGCGTTGTGGTGTGATGGCATTCTGAGTCAGAGATGACAACAAGGACGAAAACGAAAGCGACAGTGAGAACAATGATGATAGGTGAGGCGATGTGGCGGTGGTTTTCTCTTCGTTTATTTGAAAACTCGTGTCGCTGAGATAAATTCTAGCTTTTCCACCCTCGTACATATTTGTTTGCTTGCATTCACCATTATCCTCGCAACTAAATATGACCAGTCGTATTCCTCTGCTGTCACTTCCTTTTGAAATTTGTGTCAAACGTCGGTTGGATTGTCATGTGCCTCAATGGAGTTATTTTGACTTTTGTTGCATATTCTCTGTTGGCCTGTCGGATGTCTTTTGTTGTCATCCAGCCAAGTTTAATTCTGAAAGTAAACTTATCCCTTTCATTCGCAACGTTTAGAAGGATGAACACCATGAGAATGACACTTTAACACTGTTGAATTGCAAATAGAATTGGAGAGTGTAAAAAATTCAGGCAGTGACTTCTTTAACATGCCGACTCATTCGACCCATTAGATAACGTTGGAAAGAAGAAAAAAGTTACAAACAAAGACGAGGCATACAGACTTGAATCTCTAGCAATAACTATTTAGGATAAGACGTGAGTTAAAAAGAATTTTTCTAGTTGATAAAAATAATATTTTTAACAATTACTTCGCTAGCATTATGTAACTTTTTTGATTCTTATTGAAAGTTTGCTAGGAAATTTCTTTTTTGATATAAAAATATTGCAAACTTCTACCAGTAACCCCTCCATTTGCTTTAAGGTAAATGCGAATAAAGTGTATCAATCTCCTGTTGACAGCAGGCTGAAAAAAGTTTCGAAAACATGGTCGGAATCTATACTCTCTGTGCGACAACAAACAAAATGTAGTCAGTTCAGCGCCGTAGGCAGAAACAAGGTTCCTGCTCCTGCTACCGCACTTCAGCGTGTTCGTCGTCTAACATTAAGTTGTTTGTCATGACCGAATCAAAGCAAATCTGGTCGAAAACTTTTTCAGGACATCAAACTATACAAGCACAACTTTCATAACATTTGGGTAATTTGTTTCAGTATTGAATTTTCTCCTTCCGTTCTTTCTTCATCTGTTTAAATGCGTTTGCAGAAAAGGAGCTGGAAAAATTTAAACCGATAAATCAACAGATCGCTTTTCTAATGTTTTCCCAATTCGATTGGTGTTTGCAAACGTCGTTAGGGCAATAGATTTCTCCTACTTAACATTCTAGAACTTAAATTTTCTCTTTCATAACTCTGTTGCGAGCAGTTCTAAAGCAAAAGTTTCACTCATATTTTCTGATAATTTTCATAGGAATTAAGAAGCTTAAGAAATACAATTCCGTTTTAACTATGTATAGGGAGGCAGGCGAAGTTCGTTGGATAGGATATTAGCAACAGCAGTTCCTAGTCGTAGTGAAAATAGCATGAAATGACGCTAAGGCGATAAGAATGACTGTCAACAGAAGATGTTACTTTTTTTGCTTTGATTATTGATGAGAATTATTTCGAGCCTAGGATTTAGTCTGAAATTGGCGGTAACAGCTGGTCGGTAAATAAGATCTCTAGTTAATTATTATTTGAAAGGCATTGAAAAGTTTCAGGAAAACTTTATACTTGAAAGGTTTGGCTTTTTGCGTATTGATTTGATCTGAAATTTCTACTGAGGGGGATAAATGAATTATGGAATTTTATGTTAGAGATAATGTAGCATGAACAAAGATGCTTGAACAGGAAAACAAAACAGTATTGGAAATATTGTATCAAAAATTGCACAAAAAAACTCGATTGTTGATTTGCTTTTGACGAACTTTTTGACACAAATCCTTTTAATAACTTACACATTCTAATACTGAACAGAGTAGATTTTGAGTTTAAAAGCAATATTTCTGGCCTACTATGCTTCTCTAGTAATGCCAAGTAGCAATTATGACCGGAAACTTTAAAATGTCACAAGTATTAAGTATTGTTTTTTAAATCTAGCTTCCGAAATTGATTGCTTGTGCAAATTAAGAAAATATTCCTACAAGCATCCAAATACGGTTGCGCTTTTGATCATGACGAAGACAAAGTGTAAATGTGTCAAAAGATTCAATTGAGAAGAGTCAATTGAATACCGGAGGCAGCCATTCAACATTAGATAATAAATAACGCGAAGTATTTGAATCTTTGTTCTTTTAAGTGCAACCTAGATTTTCTCGATAAGAAGAAACATCTGTTGAAAAAAAACAGCAGTCAATAAAATCGATTGCAGCAAACCATACACGGAAATTTGAAATATGTACCAGTTAAAATTTTGTGATAACATAGGACAAACGCAACTTATATTAAAAGCATATTTATAGATAGATGAAAGCACAAACGAAAATAAAGGTGTAAATTGCATGCGTGGTTGTCTTCCTAAAATAATTAGAACGACCAAATTTTAAATCAATCCACGTTTTGATAAAATTTCCTCTTATTTTGTCACATACTAACGGGAGGAATTTGTAGATTTTTAGGCTTAAAAACGAAATTTTATACCAAAGGGTCACACTCTACGCTTATGTAAAAACGTTGTGCAAATTATCTGCCTTACGAATATAATTTCTTTGGTTCTTAGTTTCTTGAATTGACATCTTTGTGATACCGTACAAGCAGTATATAATTTAATAAAGGATGGGGTAGACTCTTAAATTCAGGTCACTTACGAAGAATGAATTATTATTGCAAACACCACATATGCACGTTTTCTCAATAGCTCTTGAAATACAGACAAGTTAAATAGGATCACACGTCGTGTTAGTAAAGAATTCTATGGATTAAGCTCTATCTTCGTATTTGGATGTTGATTCAATAGTAACGTGACATCATCATTCATTATTAACTAACCCTTAGACGTTACAGTCAGTTTAAGAGAGGGCCTTGCATCTGGTGTCCAGAAAACTTCAAAATGTAAACTTTAAACTCAGTTGGCCAATTCAAATCGTTGCAACTTTTGATCCAGTTTTTATTAGACATGACATATCAACTAGAGTAACATCTCCGGGAAATAGTTTGAACATACAAGTTAGGGAAAATCGATTCGTTTAGGTAATAATTTTAGTAGAATTCACTTGAATTTATTTCCTTCTGTTCAACAATAGTTAACGAAAAGTGCTCCAATTTAGCTAAGATTAATTCGAAATCTGTCTACGCCACCCGTAATATTATTCTCAACAAGCGTAGCATCAACAGCATTTATGACTTCTACTTAACAAAACATCACCCAGAAAGCATCGCGTTACATCTTAACATTTTCTCCTTTGAAAATTCATCATAGAACATTTTATCATTGCACGCTTCACTTGTTTTTCCATAACTTCCGTCCCCCTGTCGTTGCCGTTGTTGTCTTCATCAAATACAACTCCTTTCTTGTCTTAATATAATGTTCGCCATTTCAGTTCCCATCTGTATCATCGCTACAAGAATGTTTTAAGAGAGCTCCTTAACTCCATTTTCAACACGCTCTTTTGCTGCGTTCCAACATAAAGTTCTATTCCTAGTTTGACAATGGTGCGGGTGAAAGGGGTGTGATTTCGACAGCAACAAGCTGGGCGAAATGGGCAGACTTGAAGTGTACTAGGATAGCTATGAAGTTTTTACGACTGGGATCATCCAAACATAAGATGGGTATTTCGCGGTTGGAAGAATTGTTGTAGAAAATTACAGCATTAGTGATTATAGACATCATGATGAAGAGGATAGTACATGGCATGGTTGAGCACGAATGGCTTGGAGGGAATATAACGAGAATACGAAGACAAGAGTGAAAATGCGAATGGGAACGATAAGTTTCATGGCCATGCTCCACTGAAAATTAACCTAACGTCGTTGTTAGAAGGGCTTCATGTTTCATTGGGAACGTGATTTTTACCTGAATAAATGTATGCCAACAACTTCAAGGACTCACCTGAAAAACAACAGTCTCAGCAGCAATAACATGCCGTATTATAGATTCAAAAATGATTGCATACCACTTTTGAAAGAACGTCTTAAGCGGACTCTCAGCAATAGTCAGTAACTAGATTCAAGTGAATACAGTGAATAATGTAATAATCGTCAAGACAGCACCATGAAACACTCAGTGAACAGATTGCGAATTAATCCTGTTAAAAGTGAACAATCTAAGCTCTGCATTTCATTTGAGCTTAACCAGTCGTTTCAGCATAAGGAGGTTCCATATAACGATCAAGGCACGGCAACTATGACGACGTTGAAGGGTGATAATGACACCAGTTAACGGAAACCCCACACAAGCTTCGCAGGCTCTTTCTAAAAGCATATTCAAATACAGTTTCTAATTTAATATGCCACTTTAATGGATGCATTAAAACACACGCATAAATGTAAACAGACAATAAACCCCAGAATGAAAATGAGGCAATGAAAGGATATGAGGTGATACAGTGGCACCAGTACAACACTCACGTAATATCTCTCCCCAGCTACCGCTCGGCAATTCTGTCGCCACACTGTCCCCAGCTTTCCTCTGCTTTCTCGCCTTCAGATCTGGAGAATAGCTAAGCATAAGTGTCTGCACCAACATGAGGGACGAGGTTGGTTCGTTGGAGCACTTACTTCGAGATGTTTTGTTAACTACGTAAAGCTCTTCACCTTTACTGTTTATGGGCAAACACTTTCAAGAAACTTCTATATCCCTTTAGTTGAAAACTCAACAACTACTTCCCGGCTAACTTGAATGGCTGATGGTGGTAGCTTTCAGAACCAAGTTCCGTGTTTCCTTTTTATTCCGCCGGTATCGTTTCACCTCTAACCACCTTTCAGTCATACCATATGTTGCTTTGCTCTCGACTCTTCTGTTTCATAGCCACTTAGGCTCCTTTCTTGCAGCACATTGAAGCATCGAGTGGAATATATATATTTGCTTTTACCTGTTGAATTCATGAAATGTCCTGAACGAAACTCTTTCATACCGCAATATATATATATAAATATATTTTTCTTTTCTCTTGACATTTTCCTCATTTTATCGATATTCGTGCTTGGCATGCACAAGTTTCTTCGAACATGTCTATGTCTGCAACGTATCCAATAAAGAAAGGGAGACGTGTGCCTGTTTTCTATTCCAAATGTCCCGGCACCACTTTTGTTCACATCCTTATGCCAGCACTCTCCACTCGACTTTGCTTTCTAGTCAACAAGTCGCTGTAATATTTTGCTATTTCCTTGGCGAACAAACTCGCAGTCTTTCACATTCCACCCAGAATTCACCAGCGGCCCAATCTTTTAACCATCTTCATATTTCGCCACCACAAAAGCCGCCTATCATCCGTCAAATTGTATTCTACCGAACATAATGTGGAGTTTCGTATGTTTATTTGATTTGTAACCGTCGTTGTCTATCTGATGACGAACGCTCCAAGGTAGAAATGTACCCGAGCACGCGAGAGATAACTTTTACTAAACATCTTTAAGATTGTGGTATCTTTTTATTCTCGCGATGTGTTTTGCGAAATGATTTCGCTTCTTTTTTTGAGTTCTGTTTGCAATGAACGCGGAAAAATAGATGGGAATGGTTTGTTTTATGCTCATTGTCTTATCACGTTTTCAATGCTTGATACCATGCGTGAAGGGTGGAGCGATGCAAACAAGACTTGAAATTTTTTTGATTGATTCAAAAAGAACGCGTAATGGGAATGAATAACTGGAACTGTGTCATTGGGCAATTTATTTGATTGCTTCATCGAATTATAAGAAATAAAATGGCTTATGTAGATAACATTAAAGTCTTCATATTCTGACTGTAAGAAAAGATAAAACAATGACTGAACATCGATAATTATAAAAAAAAATCAGTTTTAGGAATTAATAAAAATTCATGTGAATAACATTCAGAGAAGACCTAATTCTTTTAAAAATTAAGTAGAAATATCGAAATTTAATGTATGCCGGATTCGCCAACATTACCCGGGACATTTTGAGAGCTCTGCGTAAGGCCATCGTTGAGCATCTTTTGTGGGACCACAAGAATAAGTCACAATCACGAGGTCGACCAGTGACTCATGACGATACAAATAAAAGAGATTTTGGCATTGATTTATAAATAAAGAACAGCGATGGAACGGCTGAACAAGTCCCCGGAGGCCGATCAAAGAGTGCCATGACGAAGCGTTCAGAGATATATTCAATCCCTTCACTGGATATGACATAGCTGCAAACAACGTATGAAGAACAAAGGAAAAGTAGAAGAGACCAATTGGATTCCTGTCAAAAGCTAACAAAAAACGTCACATAACCTCCGTCGGAGAAGCTCGGCGCGCAAACATTCTTTTTACGAACGAATATCCATAATATGTAACGCAAATTACCGACACTTTTATAATGTGGGCATCAATTGTCCTGGTAATAGTAATAGAGTGTAGTAGGCGAGTGTCTTTAGAATTCGCAAACTTAATAATAGGCAGGAGCTCTTTCAACATATACAAGTTTTGTATCACACATTTCGGTAGAATTTGTGAGGAGTTTCTGAGAAAGTTCCAGAGATTGTATAGAAAATGATACAGGCCAGGACAGGACAGGATACTTTGTATTTATCGAATATTATGCTACGTACTGTTGGTACTATATGGCAAAATTATAAGACTAAATCAACCACTTTCTATGAAAAAAAACTCCAGAAATCAAAAGTCCCAAACTTTTGAAAAACACGTTTCTTTTTGAAAAAACGTTATGATTTTCAATGCTTAAAGGCATATGAATGAAAGGAGTGGGAAAATCATTGTGCTTTCAATTTTCGGCAAGAATCGTGCTAGGAAACATAATAATTCAATGATATAATAATTCAATGACACCAATCAGCATCGATTCGAAATTTTGTATTCTCTAGGAAGTATATCATCGAATTAGATACTTTGCCCGAAGCATTTAACATTATTTTTTTCTGAAGAGGATAGCGTTTCACTTATAATTCAAAAGTGGAATCGGTGCGAAATCAAGATCAATTTTAAAGATTCATCACTCCATCCAACTCGAGTTAGCATGTGCGTATTCAATTGTCAAGAACACGCTTGACTAGATAATCTTCCGTTTTCCTATCAATAATCATATGTATGATATCCCAAAATACATCTTCATAGATATATACGCGTATATTTCATCTATCTACCAAAACTCCTCCACACCACACACATTTACAAAAATATCCAATTCGTAATTTTTCCTGCTTGTCGTTTTCATATGGATGGCATTATATTATCCATATAAAACCGCCATATGACAGAATCTCTCATCTATATTTCGCTCTAATTAAGGATATAAGCACAACAGTAGACCAACTAACCTATCTATAGCATCTTGCTATCATTCCCTCTCGTACTTCTATTTCTTCTTCTTTTTCCATGGATCAGTGGAACAAGAAAACAAACGTCAAGGACGATAATGGCAGTGGTTTGTTGGGTGGTTGGTTTTGACTATCATGTCTATGAGAGCAGGGATGTTGACTGAAACGTGTTCATATACGTACACAATAAAAACATGACATGACGACGATGATGATTGTGATGATGGCGACGACATTGCCGCACACGTAACATTTTCCAACCATCAGGATTACTAAGCCAAATACATACATCCAAAGGATCTTCATATTCACACAGCATGATGTTCGAGTAGACTACACTCAACTGTCGGTACTTTGTTTCATCCTGAGCTTGCATAGACAACGTGTTTACACGTTTTATATTGTTAGTAGAAAATAAGAACGAAGATCTTGAATTTTGCCGTCATTAATTTTGAAATCCAGAGAAGGGAATGTGATATTTGAAAAATACTATTTGAATGGGTTCAAATGGTTTTCGCTCGAATGTTTTCTATGGGATGTGTTTCTGACGTTGTTTCTAATATTGTGGACATAAATGGTATCCGAGGACTACATTCGATGGACTAAAATTTCACTCTATCCAAAGATAGTAGAGGATAGCTCCTTCATTTTCTTTTTTCTAGGATTTATACTCTTCCTAATCTTAGCAGGCCGATAGCACATTATCATCTTCCGTGCTAAAATTTATAATACTTCTTTGAATCTACATAGAAACCAAGTTAACGAGCGTATCCTCATAAACCTTCGGAACGTTCTAGCACAAATCATTTCTTCGAGGACCCATGTCTATGCCACAAAACGTACGAATATTCACCACTGCTGGCTGTACTTCTTTCAGCATCATCACGCTACCGACATTTTCCTGAATAAACATTGTACACTTTTAATGAGAATAATGCCGAACATACCTATCTTTGTATCTTCGGTTAAGCTTTGCTCAAAGACAACCCCAAAGGGTGGTTGGTTGGTTGGTTAGTATGTATGAGGTAAACAAATACCATACCATTCTAGACGAGTGCCAGTCGACAGCAGGATTAGATTTACAGGTGGCACACGCTTTTTACTATTATCCCCAAAAGGGATAACAAGTCAGAGAGTGGAGCGGAGATAAACAAAACGTGAGGGTGTGAGTGCGTGTGAGAGAGAAAGCCACTTTAAGGTGAAGCCAAACATCGTAAAAAGCATATTTAAGCATGAAATTTCAATTGATAAGGCATGCACAGACTTCCAGCTTTATGATCATAAACGTTTAGGCGAAAATCCGAAAAAAATGAGAGCAAGTAGAACATGCAGAAGGAAGCACACGGAAACAAACTCACATTTTTCCCTTCATACAACAAGTAGCAGTGCATAGACGTTAAACCGAAGCGTCGAAAAGGAAAACATAAATAAAATTGTAATGAAAATGATAATGCAAACCAGAAAAATAAATGTTAGATTATGATACGCTCGTCCCGACAAACATTCACACTTACGAACAAACGAGAAACACAATTAATTTTAAGTGTCTAATAAAATATCTTTTTGTTGTCTCCGTTGTAATTATGATAAATTATTTATTTTTCTACCTCTTTTCCTATTCATTAAATACTCAAAGTCTACTAGATTGTTGTAAAGTAAACAACACAACTGAGCTCCTGAGCTTGTGTTATATTGGACGAGCCTGAAATGAAGACCAGAAGAAACATTTCTTCCTCATTTACTTTACTTCCGAGAGTTCAACTTCAATGCAAAGGTGAACGAATAGCATTTCTCAGTTCTTCTTTCTCAGCGGGACAATAATTCTTCGTCACGTTCATTATTACATTGTCACGAAGAGAGAGAAAGAGACTGAGACAGAGGAGTAAAAGTGTAGAAGGTGATTTAGCTTTTATTATTTTATTAACGTGGTTAATTAAAATTGCAATTACTCATATCTAGTATGACATTAATAGTATATAGCTCAAGTGGTATGAGTGGAAATAATAGAACTTACTTTTATGGGAAGCATGTATAGGAAGTAGAAAGATACACTTCGCTCTTTCACTTCTGGTTTAATTTGATTTTTGATGGACTTATACATATTCGTTGCTTGTGTCAAGGGTCGTGAAACCACCCCTTTCAACCTGAGAGTCCAGTATTGAACTCGTTCACATATTGCTTCAAACTTAACCCTATTTTTTAATACCCTAAGGCGCCTCCAAACTACAGGGATCCGTCCTCAAACAAGTAGGACGGAGGGAAATCATTAGTGATATTCAAAATTATAAGTTGATCTGAAATGCTTCGAACCTGGCTCGACTCAGCGAAATCAATTTGACTTCAAGTTGAAAGTTAGTGATTCGGTTAATGTTCTTCATTCGAAAGTGAATCATCCATTTCAGTCAACTTTTCTCTGTGAAACGACTACATATTTTCAAGGATGCCAGCCTAATTGCATCTTTTGACGCAATTGAACTTCCATTCAGCAAGCGCATGATCTACGTACAAAACCTTTTTTGAAATTATTTTTAAGTATTTAAAAACGACCCCGCTGGCCCTTCGTTCTTTATAATATATAATATATAAATGTATATAATATATAAATGATTGTTTCATTTTTAGAGTCCAGAGCGTTCAACTTCGAACTCTATATGAATATCTCAGGCCTACACTGAATCATATGTGGATTTTCTAAAGGATCAACCATATCCGCAATTACACATTCACTGTAGATACATTGTGTTGCGTCCCATATGCTAAAGAACCGTTTATCCGTTCTTCGAGGACGAAATGCAAACCTTATTTCGTAAAAATGGAGGAGATCCTAATGAATGTTTTATAGCATTTTTGTCACAAAAGTCATATAATTTAGCCATCTTGGCTTACATTACAGGATAGTATATTTTTCAATATCATGAACTCCCTAAATCCAAAACGCAATTCAAATCGAATTCTTATTAACAATTTCATTACACGATCGGCGTTAATTAAACATATGCAATTGCCCCGTTCGACCAGCCCCTCAGAATAAATCGATCGGGAGAATTTCGCAAATACTTGGACTTGTTGCATAAAAACTAACAAGGATTTAACCATTTGACAACTACATATCTGAAAAAGCACTGAAGCGATTATGTTCTATTGACCAAACAATACTTGAGAAGTCACTTCCAAAATACTTTAAGAATCCCAAGGATCCCGCCTAATTCGATCCGTTGAATGCATAGAAATATACGGAATACATCCAAATATACACTAAATATAAATTATTTATGAACCTTAGACACTAGTTAAAAAATATCCACATTCAAAGACTGGGATTCAGGGTACTCAATCGTATCAACTCGAAGGGAACTTGGTCCAAAAATAATGTTTGAAGGTGATTTCAATTATACATAACTTAGTTTTTGGCCGATTTTTGTCATTCGTGTGATTTGGTATCGAATTTTATACAATTCTGAACATATGAAATAAAATCTGCCTAAACCCGCTATCAGTATGAACATGAAGTCATAGAAAACTTAATCCGACGCAACTTTTAATTCTAATGTTAAACAATGTTAAACAAAATGTTAAACAATACCAAAAAATGACACCACAAAAATACCACCAAAAGGAAGTAGTTCTGACTTATGACTGAGTCGAGAGAAAGATATCCAACATAAAAATCCTAGCAAAAAATACATCGAAATTATGCGCGACTATTGGGTATTAACTAGAAGTGGGTTATTTCGTATAACGGTTCTAAGATTCAAAAATATGTGTTCAAAAGACACAAAAGAGCTTAGAGAGAGGTGAAATAGGATAGATAAAAGTGAAATAGGATAGATAAAAATTTGGAAATAATATAAAAATATCAAAACAAAAAAAAAAATAAAGGTAAAAAATTTCCTTTTTGTACGTCATGAATTCTCCGCCTGATGACAAATTTTAAAAGCCTTAAAATACTTCCATGTAAGATAGGGAAAGCGAGAAGCTCCATTAAAAGAAGTTTTACTGATACCGAACAGAGTCCGAAAAGCGAGATCAAATATAAAATAAGTAAGAAACCTTGGACAGAAACCAGAGACCAGAAACAACGAAACGAACGAACGCCAACGAAAAGTAACTCCAATCACAAGCGCAAGTTAGCGTCACCACTAGGGCGCATGTCTAATTTCTACTCTGAAAAGGGTTCAACAAACTTTTCATCTTTAAGTAGTAAAACCAAAATTGAACTTCCAAAAAATCGACTTTTTTGTGGGTTTTATTTGGTATGGGAATTAGTTTCCGCCGTTGGTAAACAGATGTCGTTACAGATACTTTTTTAGTGTTGTGTTGTGGGAGTGTTGTATGCGTAGGCTCATGAACGCAGTAGTCAACATTCCTTCGAAGCGTAAACACCGTTTTTTCTCATGTTGAAATTGTCGACTTTCATACCGAAAAAGCTGCATTAAAGGGAAGTCTTAGTTCATTATCTCATTCTCAAGAAAAGTGCTGCGGAAACTTATCGTATAATGCTCGATGTTTACAGTGATCATGCTCCACCAGAAACGACTTGCAGAGGGTGACGTGACTGATAAAGATCGTGCAAGGGACTGATACAGATCGTGCAGGAGCACCGAAAAAGTTTGAAGATTCACAACTATGGGAATTGTTGGATGAGGATTCAGGTGGAAGCCTAGAAGAATTTTCGCAGGAGTAAATTTTTGACAGATCTACCGTCGTTGGCGCTTCCTTGCGATGGAAATGATCCAAAAAGCTGGGATTTGGGTGCCGCATCAACTGAGAAAGAGAGACATTGGACGGTGTTTGGTGACGTGCGAGATGCTTCTTCAACGTCAAAAAAGGGTTTGATTCATCGAATTGTGACAGGGGATGAGAAATGAATGTATTACAACAACTCTAAGCGACCAAAACATTAGTCAATGCCAGGTGAACCAGATCCATCGAAGCCAAAACCGAATATTCACGCTTGCAAGGTCTTGTTGTGCATCTGGTGGGACTACAGTGGCGTTATCTATTACGAACTTCTGAAACCATCTGAAACTATCACTGGGGATGTGTACCGACGGCACCTCATCCGTCTGAATCGAGCTCTGAAGGAAAAACGGCCAGAATGGAATGACAGACATGACAAGCTGATTTTGCTACAAGACAATAGAAGGCCACACGTAGCCAAGCTGGTCAAAAAATATTTGGAAGGTGTGACTTGGGAAATCTTGCCCCACCCGCCGTATTTCTCAGAAATTACTTCTTCGAATTTCCATTTGTTCCATTCCATGCAACCCGCGTTCACTGGGGAACGATTTACTTCTTATGAAGGCATCAAAAATGGCTTTATGACTGCATCGAATCGAAGGATGGGGATTTTTTCCGCCGAGCAATCCATCTATGGATTGATTATGATTAAGAAAGATGGGTGAAGGTCATAGCTGCATACTGGGTGCACATGCAAGGTTGCACACTTTGAATGACGTGACTGTTTTTTTTAATGTTTGAATAAACTAAAAACTGTGTTAAAAAACGGCGGAAACTTATTTCCATACCCAATAAATTTGTTCAAAGTCTCCTTAAATATGAGAAGACAAATCTGGACCTTGAAAAAAAATTATTTAATGGAATTGGAAACTTCTCTCCTAGTGCTGACCCAAAACTTCCTATCTCTGCCAAGTCAATGCCAGGAACTAGCTTTTTTTGAGTTGTGACTTCTTCGAAATATTCATACACGCCGATAGTGTATTGTCAGTTTGAAGAAATCACAGTTGCTGGTAGTGGTTAATAGAAGAAGAAGAAGTTTTGTTCCTTAGAGAGATTACTTTGTTAGTTGGATAGTTGAAAGGTAAATCCATCCAAGCTTAGCTATAAGTATGCTTCGAAGTACTGTAAGTCAAACGATAAGTATAAAATTCAAAGAAGGATAACTGAATATGAAGAGGGTCATTTAACTCTCTACAAATATGACTATGTATACATACGGAGGTATTCGCAGTTAAGGTTTAGGGATAAAAACGAAAGAAACATTGGTCGAACTTAACTGACGTGGAGACCGAATCACTTCTGGAATTGGTTGCCATGGTTGATGTATCGGAATCTGCTGTATAGCTGTATAGCTGTACAGCTACAAACACAACGTTGGAGACAGAAATAGGAAAACTAAAAATATGATAGATAAAGTACTATTCGATAAGCTTGGACTACAAAAGAACGCATGCATTCAATCACGAGAAAGGAAGTATGGCGTTCGGATTGAGCAATAGACAAAAGAAGGCTTTGATACAAAAGATAAATTATCTACCATATCAAAACATCGATGTTCAATTCAGTATGAATAATATTTAAATCTGGACGACTGTATTTCATAAACTAATCGACAAGCAGCTCAGAAAATGTTCTCTTCCACCGTAAAACGTCACTTTCCTAGAAAGTATTCAAAGCATTTAAACTAATATGTATTGAACTGACCTTAATAAACTTGAACTTTTCGCAGATATTCTACAGATTATGGGTCTTGAAGATGGGCACTGGTACCCAGTTGTACGTAGGAGGCAGGGTTTTGCAAGAGACGATAAATGCCTATAGTAGTTAAGCTATCCTTATGAGATGTAACAAAGGAGCCAACAAAATTCCAACCAAGGAAACAAACTGAGGAGAAAATCTTGAATTTTTAACGAATAATTTATGGTCCATATCAATGATGAGAGTTTTCTAAAAGTATAATTTTTCGTGTCCTTCATATTTTAAAATACTCCAAAATTCAGAAATTTCAACAATTCTTTGACATTTCCGATTGATGCGATTAGTCAATTTAAAAATCATTTAATAATCTTGTTTTTGGAAAGTTCAACTTTTTTAAATTGGCACCAGTTAATACCAGTGAGAAATTGGCCCTGTCTGCTGTCGCACTGACCAGCATTGAAAACTATAAAAATTATAAAATGTATCTTATTCAGGTAGCTGACAAATGTCAGTCGATATATACGAAAATACCTACGAAGTTCTCATTATTTGTTAGCTAAAAACACGTAGATTACGTTAATTTTTCAATTTTCCCACATTGAAATTCATGTTAATTTTAAATACCTTGCAAAATGCCTAAAATTCGTAATGCTGTGGGAGAAGAGCTACAGTGTCACAATTTTTGAACACATGTCCAATAACGACCCCAGTTTGTTACTGTCCAGCATTTCATTCCGCCGAATAAATTGTCAAAAATCATGCAGATTGGAAATAATCGCTTGTCATTCTTGATTTTAATCAATCCTCGTAGATCTATCTTTTGACATATCTCACTAGCTTTTTAAGCATGCTCAGTGTTTCATGATCTTTCAGAGCTTACACTGGTAAAATCGATCGAAATCCTGGCAGGACATCAAAAGTTCAACATTAGCTTTCCAGATTATCGTTAAACGTGCATTTTCTAGTGAAACTACTTTTTGCACGCAGAATTTAACTTTTAAGAGTTGAGGAATTTTCAGTTTAAAGGTTAGCCTTATTTTGACATTTGTTCATTTTTTGCAATTTCTTAGAGGAATTTGGTTAGATAAAGTACAATTATCCCATCATAAATTGAAGGAATAAGGAATGAGTATATGATTCACGGGGAGAGCTAGTTTCTTAGTTGGTCGTTTGCTTAATTATTTTACAAAAAATTTTAGACGCACTCTATGAGTATTTCTGCAGCAATTTACTTTGGTCTTGGGTATTTCGTACAGCGTTGTAATTTTACCTATTTCTTCGCTCCTACTGCTTTATTTTGTCGAGTATATACCTTGCGATAGCTATTACTAATTTTAAAAAGCAACTCCCATATAATTAGTGCTTAAAAGGGAAGCCTTTAATCTTCGCAACATGGGACTTCTGGTGTCTAATGGTTAGCGGAAAAATTTATTGGAACCATCTTAGAATAAGATTGAACTGAATCATTGAACGTCATGTTGACGGATAAATTTTTCTAAGTAGATAAAAGTATTCTCGATTATCTTTTGGAAGTATTTTAAATTAGCTTGTAAAAAGTGTCGGCTTTATTTATTCAATTTCGAAAGGTTTAGAACACCCGCCCATCCTCAATTTAGTTATTGATTTTTCAGGTTCTCGTTTGAGGTTTTTTTTACCTCGAGTAAACTTAACGATAGAAACTTCACTTTTTTCTAGAGGATCAATATTTAAAAAGTTATAATTTTCTGAATTTTTTTCGAACACTGTCATTGGATGGAAATACTAAGAAGGTTTCCTTCTTCCATCTTCCTTTTTTTCCACAAAGCATGCAGAAATGCATAAAAAAGCTTAAGACAATATTACAAACTCAGTAAGGAAGGGACCAATGCCAAAGGATTTCGTTACACTGACACGCGTGGCTGTTATTCAAATATCCTGAGAGGCAAGTGAAGAATCAATGATCAAAATTGATTTTGGATTAATTATGTTAATTATTTGATAGGCAATCGAGGCGTTTAAAAAGATAAGCTGAGAAATCCAGAATAGTAATAATCTTCCCAGAATAGCCAAAGTAGTTCACGTTTTCGAATAAGAACAAAACATACAAATAAATTTAATTAACTTAATTTAAAAAAGTGGATCAAGTTTCCTCTTAGCAGAAGCGAGATAAGGAAAATCAACTGAATTCACCACAGTCATGATAAAGTGGAAAAAGAAAAACACATTTCGTCCAGTTTTAATCATCGTCAAAGAGATGAAGATTATACTTTCATGTGTTGTTCACAAAAAGCGTAAAAAATGCATGTACAATGAAAATAAAGAGTAAACCCCCACGGACAAATTAAATAAAAAGCATCTAAGTATTCTTTAAAAATTAATTGTGAAAATTAAATGCCCATCGTCGGCTGATGCTGTACAAATAAATATATAAATATGTATATATACTACACATACAAGCAGATATGTGTACAGCTATGAAAACGGATACCCACCATATGAACCTGGTCAATGCAAACATATACGGAGAAAGCCGAGTGTGTGTATGTAGAGGATCTATGGGGCAAGCCAGGACAACGTTGGAAAAATAAAACAGGCGAGTTTATTGGAACAAGTGTTAATATGCCTACTCTTCGTTGGGGTTGTTTTTGTTCTTCTACGTATGTATTTAATCTCGTTGTTAACGGTTTTCACAAAAACCTGCGACAAACATATGGTATTTAAAAAAAATCGTCGTAACCTTTCGATAGCGAAACTAGATGATATAAGGAAAGTGCTACAAAGTCTACGGTTTGTGCTCAAATAAATTTACGCAGTAGAAATATCCTTTATTGCTATGTTAAAAAAATACCCAATTACGTCTGTATGTTCAGTTAAATATGTCCGATCAATTGATGATCCTTCGAAATTTTATTTGCTGATTGGCTGCGTTTGCTCCTAATTTAAATTTAAATTAAAACTCATCAAAGCATCATGCACTTGGACGAAATAAATCTCATGAGGTCCTGGAACTCATCCATTCTCAAAGTACAACCTGTTTAAAGAACTACCCTTGACAGAGTGAATAAATATATGGTGCTCAGACCTAGCATTCATTTTCCTGGGAATAGCTACTGTGAAAAAATATTATGAAATATTCACAGCCAGGAGCAGAGCAATACCAAGAGCAACATAGAAGCATTTCTCGGACGAATGAAAATTTCCAGCTTTCACCGTAGCAACAACACAAAGTTTATACACACTCCACAGGATAAGCACCCGCGCTTTTGTTTATCTTTAATTGTTTTAATTAAATGAATCAACCCACTGGTTGTTGGTCGTCGCACCATTATTGTTAGTGGTGATATGGTTAGGAGAGTAGCAATAGTGTATGAGAGAGTTTAACGTTCCTAACTTACAGTTTGAGACATGATGATGTAGGTGTATATCCTGCAAGTATAGCACGACATTGTGTTTTGTGCACTACTACAACGACGATAATAATAGGTTTGATAGTGGAAAAGTTTTCATTTGGTCAGTACTCTCACTGTTCGCTTTAGTATGTAGGTAAAAGAGGTAAAGGAGGCAGATAGGTAGTAGCGAGTCCTGTTGAAAATCTATGTTTGTTTGAAAGATATTAGCTAGGACTTCCGGAACAGTGCTTTGCAATTTGCTGCAATAGAGTGATAATTGAATTGATGGGTTTTTGAAATTATACAATTTTAAATTTGACTGGACTACGCGTAAGGTTACGGTGGAACAGAGAGATCCAATGCAAGCGTATGAAATTAAAGGGAAAGTATTGCGATGTAAGTTCTTCAATGTGAAATGCATGACTTTTGTTATACTGTGGCCAATCTAGTCTAAAAAGAGTCAGTTGGTCGCATTAGGCTTCAAGGTTTCTCGCGAAAGCATTGCACTGTTAATACTGTTAATACACTAATTTCAAAAGAGGACCCACTGCACTGGTAACTTAGGTTTGAAAGAGTAGAGATATGCGGCCAACTGGCCTACATGTTACGATTTTTAGCTGATCAACTGAGTATCCTTTGTTTCATTCAGCATTTCGCTAATTGATCGCAAATTTTTTTTGACATCGAAATGTTTGACAGCAACAACTGCAATAGCAAACAGGGATTAAATGTTATCTAAAAAAACTCCACATATTATCATATTTTTATCCGTTTACTTCGATTTTAGATATTGTATCGGATGAGATGTCGCTCCTCTCTCTCATTCTGAAAGAAAATCCATAGATATCATATTTGCCGAAACGCATAAGGGTGGTCTCTAATTCCTGCAATATATCGAACGATGAGACGAATTATCTAACTTCTTAACATAGTACTGTGGAAACAACATGAAGCTTCTTGATTGAGTCGTCCACTTTCTGGTCTTCAACAAGTCCATAATCAAGGCAAACAGTTGGTCATGATACAATCAAAAGCACATACGATGAATCGACTGCTCCTTAAACTTCACAAATGTCAAAAGTTTTATTCCGAAATGAATTTCTGTAATTTTTACGGCAAAGGATGTTGCGCCATAATGGATAAAAGCAGTTTAAAAAAAAATAAAGGAGTTTGGAATACGTCTGCTAGGAAGTTCAATGAAGACACTAACCAAAGGATAAAACTCTAAATGCGTTCAAAAGTGGAGATACAAATGAACTCCTGGATACAAGTATTAGTTTTATGCTATGAATGTCCAAATAAAATGGTATTACGACATGCCTACTTAGATTACACCGTACAACTTTTGATAATTTCCTAAGTAATGTTATGATTTTTGTATGAGATATAACGATTGGTCTGTAATTGTGTTTTATTAGACCTGAAAGTACGACTGGACATCGGAAAAACATACGTGCCCTGCGCATTCTTTTCTCTCTGTTGTTTTGTTCTTCCCATAGATGTAACCTGACAACTCATTTACACCTTGCACTTCGAATATTCTTAACGAAATTGAAACGAATCTCTTGGTCTACAAATGGGTCAAGGAGATTTTGCACCAAGATTTACCACAATATTGTTCAGACATTCATTCATGTTTGCAGACATTTCTGACACCGATCAAAGGAATAAAAGTTTGCTTTTTACTACTTCAAATAAAGAAGCCGAGAAAAAAAACAACAAGAAAGCTGTTACAGCTTTTCTCATAATTACACTTTACATTTTTTTCACTTTCTCAGCAATCCTTACAAACATACATTTTCATTCGGCTTCACGCCTTACAGCATTGTTTTACTCCACCCTTTGTACACTTATGCCACTCGTACGATATCTATAATGTATTACTGGTTTTTTTTTCGCCAGCTAGCAGGAAGAAAAATAAGGAAAACAGTCGTCCTGTAGCACAAAAGACTTGAATCCGAGCAAGGAGGCGATTGGAAAACATGACTTGGCAGAGTACAAGTAAAACCAACAAATAAAATAAAAACAAGCCAGCAAAATAATAAAACATACAAGAAAAGATATAATACCACATAAAAAGGTATATAACAAATCAAAAACGGAAACTCAGAGAATATCTCTCAACCCTTGGCTGACACGTGCAACTCAAACACATATATATGTGAAATCGGTCTAATGGGTCGACAAAATGGGCATTCAGAACGATTATGCAATCAGCCCATCATAACATCATCCCTTTTCATCTGCTGGCTCCCATGTAACATTGGCTTTGATGGAGCGTTAAGGGTTGCTGGAAAATTGTTGTTACATATGAAATGCAATGCGCACAAAATCTCATGTCAAATCAAATGAAAAATAACTGGGAGGGAATTTCAAACGTGAAAATCCTTGCGACACACACTCGCATTACATATTAACTCCCAACTTGTACGCTTGCTGTCATAACTTTTTAATAGCCCAGGACCAAACCTAATCCACGAAACAACTACCGCAACATCACGATTGCGGTCGCAATCGTCTGAATCAGGGAGCAAGTATTTTGACTTCTATTCAAAATATTTTTCCCTAGTCGGTTGATACTCCCGAAAAATTGAAAAAAGGACTATAAATTGACCAGCTTTTCTACCGACAATAATTTGAGCGGGGATAGCAGCAGGAGAGTAGTAGTGCTGAGCTGATTTTAAAGGTTCATGTTTTCATCGTATAATGTCGGTGTATACGAGTATATGTATACACGACATTGCTTTCTCCGTGCTTGCTTGCCTAAGTACGAGTCCTTCGTCCTAGCTTCTTATTTTCCGGATACCTACTTTCTAACAAACAAGCTATTTCAACAATAGCATTGAATAGGAGAAAAAGAGGAAAACAAAATATAATGTATGTCTTATTGACTTAGGGAGCGAGCTAAAAAACAGATTCTTTGCTTCCTACTTTCTTTTCATTTCATTTCGTCTATAATACACTTACACTGATTATACTATGTATGTTCCAATATGTATTTTACTCCCTCCTTCCAACCAAGACTAGGTCTAAGAGTAGACAAAAAAGAAATTAAAAATATAAAAAATAAAATAGACCAAAAAAATTGAATTGAACTAATTGAAAGTCTCCTATCAGGAAGTTTTGCCTCTTGGACAATTATTTTTCTTTTTCTCTTGATTGGGTGAAATGAAACGAAATGAATTAAATGTAAACATTGAAAATTTTCTCATTTCGCTTCCTTCGGCTTTTTTCTATTCCAATGCTGAACCGCCTTGTAATAGAGACGAATATTTTGCTGGTTTGCCGCGATTAAATAGCATCTACCAGGGAAGTTACCCAGCTACCCTGTCTCATCCAAACCATTTAAGTTTGGCCTTTTTTTGCTTCTGCTTAAGACTATTTCTATTCCGCGAAGGGAAATTACTTAAATGGTATGATTGGTTTCCTATTTGAGGTTATGAAGTGGGGCAACAAAGTATAAATTGTGTAAATTGGGTGTGACGGGCGAATAAAAAAAAAAACAACACCGAAAATAAGCTTAAGGAAATTATGAACTGTTTGTTGGGTGGGACAGGCTGTTGATTGTGATTTGACTTGTGGCTGAAAAGTTGTTCGTTGTTTACGGGCGGTGAAATTCATGAATAATCGTTTGTTAAACGGAAATCTTTATAGAGAACTCCAAGACATTTCATTATTGAGTAGGTTTGAGGAAAACTTTAAACAAGTAACAAAACTAAAGGGATCACAAGGTGATTTTTTCTACTAAAATCTACTATAAAAATGCGTTGAATAGTATGCCATGTTTGATTTATGAATTCGAAAATTAAAATTCGCTCTGAAAATACGAGTATTTTCATTAAATTTTATGTACTTAACAGTAACTAAGTATCAATTGTTAATTTTATTATCTCCGAAAAATGGAACTCCTTCTCGGTCTTAACTCCTGCGCCAATTTCAATCGATGATCTCTCAGGGGCACCCTCTCCCAGTAAGAAAGATTCTCCGAATCGTAATATATCCGAAGAAAGCATAATAAATTTCATAACTTTTAGTTAAAAACTTAAATCGAACATTTACCGTCCATCAATAGTACAGTCATTTCGTACAAAATGGTGTCAGAAGTGGGTTTACATGTGTTAATTTTTTAAGTCCTTATAAACTTTAATAACTAATTATATTTAACTAATGAACTTATATCATAAACCGAAAAGCAATAACATTAATAACTTTGTTAGTAGATTATCATGGGGCCTACATTGGAATCATTGCAATATGAAGAAGAGGAAATAGCGAATCCTTTCAAATCATTTTCCAAAAGGGGGTTCCGGAACAGCGATATACATTAGAGACAAGTTACATAACTCGGAAACTCTTGTTAGTTCCAAAGAGGAAAAGTAAAGGACTAGAGATCTTGTCTAATAAAAATTAGCAATTTTCTAACATTCATGTTACTAATGTTACTTAGAATGATATGACATTACAAAAACTTCAATCCTGAGAAACGAGGCTAACAATATCATTGCCGATAATCAGAATTCAGATAATCTGAATGAGTAAATCAGAATTATCCTCTAAATACGAATATGTTTTTGGTACAAGAAATTTAGTTTTTTTAAGTTTGCGGCATAAAAGGATACTTATCCTATGTATTCTTATCCTCTAAGGAGATAATCAGTTAGATGATAATCAGTTAGAGGATAATCAGTTAGCACTTGAAAATCCAAAATCTCTTCATTAGCTGCCTTATCTGACTAAATAAAGGATCAACGAGATCATAGGCAGGATACATGTAAAAGACAGTAGATACATTTCCTAGGAAACCTCTTCCCTTGTTCGTTTTTCGTGGGAATTCTTCTTGGCTGTTAGAGATATGCAAAAAAAATCAACCGACTACTAAATGTTCAATTGCCAAAAATACTCCTGCAAATGAACGCGATATTTTGATTGCATCTGATTTAATTAACTTGTTACCAGGGATCCCTGGAGAAAATTCTATGTAATTTATTTGATTACGAATCCTTACGTTTCAGGTATGCATGTACAGCTGAAATCCTCGATACCATAACATGTAATATTTATTTAAAATTTAATCAATTGTAAAAATCCAAACGGTGGATGGAGTGTAAAGTCCATCCAAAAATCTGAATAGTCAGATAATCTATGTTTACATCCAAATAACTATTTCGATAAAAAAGATTGAAAAATATGTGCGTTTTCCTTTCCTTTTTTGTATGAATGTATCACAAAAGATACCATGATAAAGATACAAGAGTGATACAAAGATACAAGAGTGGAACAGATTAAAAAGCCAAAGGGCAAAGTTGTACTATGTTATGGATGAAAAGTTCGGAAACGTTCGAAAGTTCAACGGGAAAATGAATGTGTCGGACTCCCCGCAACAGCAAGACTACCGACTTAACAACCCTCTCTAGTCATACCGAGAACGCAGCCTGTGACATTACTTCGGACTAGGCCTCTTTGGACTCTCATAGCGGCGCTATCAGGATTAGGGAAGTCCCTCCTTCAGCAGGTCGGAATGGAATCGAGAGGGATTACTTTCATAAAGACTCCTCTTCCCACTGCAACACGAAGCGATCCATGACGCACTTCTTTATAAGATGAACCGTCCGCATGGAATGTGACCCGTAATGTCAATGATTTTTGAATTTGTTTACTAGTACAAAAGGTGGGTTTTGGTAAGTCTAACATCAAAAGCATAAAACCAACTACCATACATTTCAACGTGAGGCGTGTTGCGTAGAAGGTGAGCACTGTCAAATCACTGTCGCTGGAAGAACTGCGTTTGCTTAAATAAGTACTTTCTTTAAAGTTGATTCAATCAATTTCCAAAAGTACGTTTGTTTTTCTTTTGATTATTCATTCTTTTGATTCAATCTATTTTCGAAAATACCTTTTTATTATTTTATCTGTTCATTCTTATGATTCGCATGTGTACATCCTTGTAAAACGCACAACAAAAATTTTTAAATGCTAGGAAAATTTCCGAATTTAAAAAAAATTTTTATCATTTTTTTTCTTTTCCATAAATTTTTTTTTTTTAATTTTATCAAAAAACAAGTCAATTTAGAATCTCTTGTGATTCGTTATTTTTCAATTAGGATCAGTTTTCAAAACAGGTTTTGATGATTTTATATGAAACATATGAAAGGTGGCCGTGAAAGAAAATTGTCTTGGCAATCGCGTAACGGCTAGACACCTGTCAATCTCAACTTGATGTTTGATTAGGGACCTTATCTGTACCATTTATCGACTTTTTTGAATTAATTATAATCAATTCAATATGAAATAGCTAGATTTATCGTTTCCCGATTTGGGGATCAAATTAAGGATTTATGCCAAAGGAAACTTTACCTGTTAGACACAAAACACAAAAATGTTGTTGAAAATGCGAAATGGCAATAGTTATTCCCCAAGAGGTTAGTTTACTGTTGATGTTCTCTAAAGAATTGACGGTATGAAGATGTCTACTCATTTTAGTTATGCTCATCCATTGGGTGGAACCTACGCAGAGCAATACAACTCTTGACAGTTGGATGAGATTATTCGATTTTCGTTTGGATTCAACTACGCTGGTGGAAACTGCTGGAAACGAATGACGTCTTAGTTCTTAAAGGCCACAGGGAATCGAATACATGGCGAAAATACCGAATGATACAATAAAGTTCACGATTTCATATACCCACTGGACCAGATGTTGATTATTATTCTGCATAAAATTCACTTTAAACTGCTTGTGATGTAACGTAAAAATGTTGACTCAACCGAATATGTATATGTGCCTATATTTGAAATATTCAGAGCATTTTTCTATAAACAGCATTGATTCATTGATTCGCAATGACAGGTATAAATATAGTTTACGAATTATGCTGTAAAGTATTTAAGTCTTTTCAAAGAAACACGCACGGTCACATCATCTTCGTTTCGTCAATTTTGATTGTGTCAGGCGAATGATATCTATTAAGTATTTATTATTATTTTATTACGTGCTACAATGTCAGTTTCACTAAAGCTTAACTTCCGCACCCCCCGGGTTTTTACTGAGAATTTCGACAACCAACATCGCTAACAGCTGACAAACTCGTCATCAACAACTACCCAAGCATATCTAGATATATTTGAAGTGAAACGCCTTCATACGAACACCATTCTCCGGCAGCACCAATGTTCTCAATATTCTTCCAAGTCAGGAAAACTATTCAAAAAACATTTCCGTATCTAAGAATACGATTAGAAATTTTCCTACTGATTTCAAGGCTAAGTTGAAGTATTTTGCGCGACAATCATAACATTGAGCGATGAAATATTCCGTTCTGCTATTTATTTTTCCTGCTGCGAACGTTCAATTGTGTTGCGCGTTTTTCACGCCCAGTCCATCCAGCTTTAATGGCCTTTTCTACTCTTATCAACTTGTTGGCCGTTACGTAATAAATGAAATATAAACATAACGCCCACATAAGTGCTGATAGACAGCCATTCGACTACCTCCGGGAAATGACAAAAGTAGCAATGGAGGCTTGAAAAAATTTTATCCTAGGACATGTGAAACAACAGATTTCAAGAGGACTTTTGTTGGGTCGCCAAAAATTGACATTAACTAACTACTTGCCAAACAATTTTTTATTTGTCTCGCTGATTGTGTCAACGTTCTCTATCCTGGAGAAGGAGACGATTAGTTTGTCCTTAGGTGTGCCAACCACTTGTCGATTTTCATTAGAATATATAGAATCTCGTAATTGTTGGTCGCACATTTAGATAATGGAGTATGATTGTTTGGGTGTACATATGACTTTTCCAATACAAAGGCATTCAAAAAGACGCGGGAAGTGTTTTTTTTTAAACATTCGACGCTATCGCAAAAGGGTGTGGAAAATATCATGGGAAATTGTCCTGAAAATCAAAAGAAATTCTGCAAACTACTTGCAACCGCTACAGAAACACCACAAATTAATTAAAGCACGTAGGGCTTTGCCAGTTAAGTGAACGAACCACCACTCAAAAAAAAAATGACGGACAGTAGCAAACAATATAAACAAAGGAATGCTAGAGACAGCGGCTTGGATCAGACCAACTGGCCCAGGATCCTTTCAGTTCTATTTTCCTTTCCGTGTTCGGATCGGTTCGCTTACTCCAGTTTGTCAAGGGTAGGTAGGTCAGGTGTGTTTGAAGCAACTCAGCCGTCCCAGAACAACTTGGAAATTCATTGCTCAAACGTGAAGGATTCTACTGAGTCCATACTCGCCCTGCTCAGAAAAAAAAGTTCAAGAGTTTTTGACGGGTTTGGCCACCACACAAAGGACCGCACGATAACGTGACAAACGTGTTAGGACATCGTTAATCGAATGCCAACGAGCAAGCAGCTTTACCGAGAAACTGAAAGAAAAATACATATGGCAGACATTGCAACTTCATATTCGCATATGATTGGGTTGGTAAAACAATCGCCGTTAACAGGATACGAATAAGCTCAAAGAATAATACAGGTGGATAGAGCAAATTGCTTTGATGCGCTTTTCGACGATGATGAAAAAATGAGTTTGGGATGAAAATGACACTTTTGATTAGAAAGTTTGCTTATGGTTTGGTGGATTGTGGTGAGGATTTTCAAGGCTCGGCACTATGCTGTAGACTGTAGGATAAAACTTACATAATTTGGAGTTGTTATTCTATTATAGTTCGATTTGTGGCGTTCTCTTTTTTGGTATTTGTGTTTAAAATCATACTTGGTGTTTACCAAAATCTTAATCAAACATTTCAACCTAATCATGTCAAGTTAACGAAACCAATTGGTTTCATGGATTGTATTCAATTTGGCCGAATCGGGAATCTTACACGTCATGTCACCCCAAAAGTAATTATTTGTATAATCCAACACAATGTATGTGGCTTCGATTCTTTCAGCAAACGCCTACGTTGATAAAGAGATAGGCAACTTGCCAGCAGCTCGACTGTGCGGCTTTTGTGCGAATCGAAGGGACGTCAGGAGTTGTGGACTGAGTAATGTATAGGCATATGCCTCCGGGAGGACGTGAGAAAAGCCGTGTCGGGAAAAATCGATTTGATTACTAATTCATTAGGATCTAGGTATATGCTTATCTAGCATTTGCACCTTGCCTATACAACAAACCAAACAACCCATCTACATACAAGACACAATTGCAAGCATTATTTAAGCTTATTGTACACTTTTTGCGCTGTTCGCTTATGGTGTGGCAGAACAAGTGTTTAAGGACATATATAGCGAATTATGTATATGTTATATTATTTAGATCACATATGCGGAAGAGGGTTGGACGTTGTAGCACGGAAAGTGGGGGAGATGGGATGTGAAGTGCGAGTGTGTCATTTAGTGTATGTAAGAATAAATCACAGAGCAATTACCGACGGAATAGTAGATTTAAATTTCATTACAGTTTTGTTCGCAACGTTGTACTTTCCCCGTACACGTAGATGAGATAATTAGTGGGTGATGACTTCACAGAACCCTTCCGACTTTCATTGTCGTAAAGAAGCCTAAATCGACCGAAGCATTTATATGGGAAATTAGGCAAATTGAGAAAAATGAGTCCGACGTGGATGATTCTTGGGAATATGGTTCTTATTAAGTAATTGGCGGTGGGTTTGTGTTAGAGAACACAATATTCTTGATGATAACGATCATCAGACGATGCTTTATAGCTAAAGAAAAAGAAAACTTCAAAAGGACATGAGCTTGATGCATAGAAAAGAATAAGTGACGGTTTAAGCAAACTAAATATGGTACGAATCCAAACGTATTTGCATTTCCGTTAAGCGTATTTAACCACTACACTCACCGGCATTATTTCAACACGTTCTAAAGTCAACTTAATAAATACTCTTCTTTTCACTTACGGCCGCAGAAACGAAAAGTGAAACATTGTCTGTAGGTGTATTCGCTTTAGAATATCAAACACAACCTTTCTGAAAAGCCTCATGGCTAAATAAGAAAACTCATTATATACCGACCAAACGCAGACAAATGTTGTGCTAACTTGTTTTACGACGAAAATATGCCTCGAACCGAAAACAGGCTGAACTCGCTCATTTGCTTGTTTGTTGTATCGAACTTTTCAAAAAAGTATGTAAAATCCTATTATTCTCGAGCAAATGCTTTAGCCAGCTCACTCTCTCCACATACATTCCTATTCCATTGCAGATGAAAAGCTTGAGCTATTTTCATCTATTTTACACTCTCTTTGCAAAAGATTATCGTACCTACTGCTTCGAATGTTTTTGACTTAACAGAATTGAAATTAAGAGGAAAATTTCTGCATTAAGCTTCACCATTTATGACAAACATTACCACCATTCTACCCTGCGGGAATAGTGTGTAGCATATTTTCAGTTTATTTTCCCTCAATGTTCCTAACGTTCCTCTTCTGCTAGCTGTTGGTAACATACAAAGTAAGAAAAACCAGGAACCAATCATAAATGGGCGTAGGAGCTGTAAGAAAAAAATGGGAAGAAAGGAAAAAAAATTTCGTTTGGAAAAGGAAATGTATGATTAACTTTGTCGAATGATAAAAATTAAAATGAGTTCTAAGTAAGCCCTGAAGCGTTTCCGGAGGCAAATATACCCTAGCCTGAAGATTCCGGCCAGCACATACTACAAGGCAAGACCAGCCCGGCAAGCATCCGGAGAAAGAGTTTATAACTTTCGGCTGGAAGGACTGAATTGAGCTCTAGCGGAAACTTTTAATAAATAGAATGTAATGAGTCTAAAGTCCAACCAATTAAGTGGCTACACCAGTTCTTTGCTATGGTAAATTGAGAAAGTCACTTGTCTAACTCTCTTTCTCTCTCTCTATCTCCTTCGCTCTTTAACGTACTTCCTTTCTACGCTTTTATTCGGAAGGAGGTTTTGGTTCAATCCAGTTTTATAGCGACTTGCCATTCATTCATTTGTGGAGCCTTTGAATGTAAGTGGATCAAGTTATGCAAATTCATTTTTTACAAAACAAAAAGGAGCAAACAGTTCATGTTGTTGGAATGCTTCAAAAAGAAGAAGGAGAGGGGATCCGGTAGAATAATAAAGTCTGACTACTGTCAATATGATTGAAGTGTTATTTAATGAATTTACGTTTTGGGTCAATTTTCAAGGATTAAGCTGATTGCTTCTTGACCAAATTAAACAGTAACATTAAATAAGAGCAAATGACATAATTCCTTGGAATTTGATCCTAGTAAATACTTTACTTTACTGTATTCTCACTGTACGAACCTTATTAGCTTTGATTTCTAGTCAAAATAAACAAAGAACAGGCACGACGAAAGGAATTGTCATTCCAGGGTAAATGACCATCACATGTCAAGATGTTTGCAAGAATTGAATTGAAAAAAGTCAGACCAAAAGAGATCACATATCTGGCAATCTCAAATGAATACATGCCGACAATTGAAAAAATGCACCGGAAGTTGTATTGAATATATCATTCAGTATTTGTAAATCAGGTGGATAGAAAAGTGGAAATATAATCGAAAGAAAGGAATTTTCAAATGTTACCATAAAATGGTTGCAACTAAATATTATATGACTATGAAATGGAATATCATCAAGCTAACAGAACCAGCATTCAATAATAGCTCATGACAAGGATCCTTGGACTTGTGTTTCAGATGACAGTCCACGAGTTTACTAAGTTGCGATAAGTACCTCAATAGGTCAACGTAATATACACGCCTACCTTGATTCTGACCGAATCACGTTCTTATATATTTTTGGCCTTGCAACCAGTACCTGTATTGTAGACTTATCTGCGATGCTTTGTCAACGATTTTTAAACTTTTATAGGATAATTGTGGTCCTCCTATGCTCCGAGAAATTCTCATTAAAATGAGACCAATCAGATGTCTAAAAAGTACAATGGTTTTCTTTGGAAACATTGTTTGAAATTTAACAAATTTTACGCGCTTCATTTTGACTTTTTACTTACTTGCAATTTTTGTGCGCATATCAATTCATAGATTTAATTGTTTCATTAATTTTTCTGACCGCAAATCTTCCGAAAAGAGGGGTGGGTGCACAAAAGTTACACATAAGCCGCTTTTAGCAACGTTTTCAATATATGAGCAATTAGAAGTTCGTATGAAGAATTTACTCATTTAATTTAAAAGCACCAGAAAATAAAACTTTCCGGGTCCTTGATGTTGTTGTTATCGAGTCTTATGTGTGGTTTTACTGTTGGTTCTTTCCTGATAGACAATGAACTACGTAGCAATATAACATTAAGTCAGTTCTCAAGGGACCAAGCAGTTTAATCGATTTTTTGAATATTAAAGACATTAAGATGCACAGAATATTAAAGAATGTTAAATCATTTTTTTTTAAATCAAACAGATTCATGATAGACTTTTATAGAATAAAATGAAAACAAGGTACAAAGGAACTACACGATGGAATCACACATATTTTTACATTTTTATATATTACACTTTCAGTTTTTTTAGTATTTACCATTTATGATGTCATACTGGATATTACATACCTTTCTTTGGACTCGCTTACCAGAAGAATCCTATCAAAGACCCGGAAATATAAAATTGAAGGGTGTTTCTTACAAGCAAAAGTTAAAAATAATTGCGAATTGACGACTGGGTTATTAGACTCTATTAGGTTATTCGAAAAACAACTGATTTCGGGGTTTGGGTTTCGCAAGAATTGATCTGATTTAGATGCAAATACAATATAAAATGAGGAATTTAGTTACGGAAAACCAAGTATAGATCAAACAACAATTGTAACCTCATCTTTCCACACATTCGCTCTTCTAATTAACAAACAAGCACCTTTGAGAGCAGCAACAAATGGCATAAGATCGCATCATTTGAAATGTACTAAAGCACTTTTCCTACAAGCAGACAATTACAACCAAGAAGTGAAAACAAAAGGAAAATGTACAATAAGATTCGTTAAGAGACAAAGGAATATTTTCTAAACTGACTAGATTTCGTAATGAATGCAAAGGATGAAAGCACAGTAAGGCAGGAGACACCAGCAACCAACAACGAGAAACGTTCATTGTTCAAAATGATGAAATTGAAGATTATAATGATGTTTTTCCTAATATAACAACGGGGATGAAAAACATTGCCAGGTTTTCATTGTGCTAAAGCGAAATATGATTTAGATGGTTAATTTGGTCAATAATTTAGTTGTTTTTTAAATGTCCAACAACGTGAATAAGAACGATGTCTTTGAAAATGAAAGCACAGATTTTAAGGTAATCCTTGTAACCTTTATGTGTGGTGCGCGCTAATTTGATGGACAGTAATCTCAGGCAAGATTAGTGTTCTTTCTTCTGTCGGGGAAGAATTCGACTCTGATGTTTTATTCAAAGAATGATTTGATTGGTAAACAGGGTTAAATCTTCAAATCAATTATGATTGTTCACAAAGGACGCCTGTTTATTCATTTGTAAAGGACGTGGTTGGAGATGAAACCAAGATTTAGCAAAGTACGGGAGACATACGACCATATCAAAACAAATTTTAAAAAGCAATTTTCACTTTTCATTTTTAAAAACCAAACAGAAACAAGACCAAACAGAAAAGTGTGTTTCAGTGTGTGAAACGATATTTAATGTATGAGTCACAACTTTTCCCCCAAGTGGAATTTGAAATTTACAAGCTGAAATATCTTTTTCTTCATTAACATTTACCATATCTTTGAAAAATAAACAGGAGGCAATGGACGACTGTGCATAATACATGCGTTAAAATCGTTAAAATTAGATTTTTTTTTGTTCGAGAAATCAGAAGCAAGCAAGGACGACTGAGTACCTATAGCAAAAAACAAATACCAGTAATATTTTCAGAGTTGATAGTTAAATTCTGGTAACTTTTATGTATTCAGCAAGCTCTAATCGGGTTAGTTGTTGTCCTAATCCGTTTTTTGAAAGGTCACTATATGTGAAGAACTTCTTCTCTACAGACTGTGAAAAAACTCCCTGTTTCTGCTGGAACTTTCATCTTGACTGGATCAGTGGAGTTGATACTCGGCAAGGATTCCTATGAGATCACTAAACTCTTTGAAGTAAATTTCTGAGCATGCTAACATGACGAAACATTACAAAAACCCTGTTATATCAAACAAAAGGCTTATTCCTTATTCGGAATGAGGTTTCACAAGTAAGAAGTAAACTTCTAACCTGAGCTTCTATGTCCCAGCAAGATATTCTAATATATAGAACAATATTATCTGAATCAGGTATTCCTCAAGGATTGATAGAGTATATTTTTTCAGAAATTCAATTGGTTGGATCAAATTACACTACTCAAACTAAATTGTTCTCCTTTACTTCAAAAGATTTGTCCACAAGCAATAACATTATGGTTTTCCGTCGTATTCTTATTAAATTTGTCAAAATGTGACGTAATTATATTTGATAAACTTATCAAATATCAGCATTTTATTTCCCATATGAAGTCTAGTGTTGAAACTTCCAAGAATCTCCCTAACATACCCTTACTACATACCCGTATGGGTCATTAAACTCATGGAGATTTGTTTGCTGACAGAGAAACACGTTAGCATCTATGCATGGTGTGTTAGAAGTAACAAGTAGCATCAACAGCACTTACCAACACATTTCACTCCTGTCACATTCATAAATCATAGCCGAGAAAATCTTAATGGACTTTTAGCATCGATTTAGATGAATCTTGTTGGAGTAGTTCTTCAAACTTTACTCCTAGTCGGAAGGTAACATTATAGTGAAATTATCAACATCATTTTACATCCTTCCATTTTTTTCCCACATATAGTACACTTCTGTCTAACAGCATGGTATCCAGATTTTCATAAGCATGAGCGTCAGGATTCACATGAAAAACTCATGCCGAATACAACGTAACAAAAATATAAAGACAAGCAACGTACCGATGAAGGAGCAAAGGCGTTTGCCTTGTAACATTCATATCTCGCATGTAGCGAGACGTAAGAGCTTAAAGTGATCCCCTGAGAAAGTGTAAACAAATTCGTCGGAGTCGTTCGTTGTATGCTAGGGGAGTGATGGTGACATTAAATAGGGTAATAGGATCAAATGGACACAATCACCTGACACGCTCAGGGTTCTGTCAATACCGAAGATGAGTCTCAACTTTTCTAGGTCCCCACTAGAGTATTGTCACCAACAATGTCAACAAAGGCCAAGCGGCTAACGACGCTCTGTGCTGGAGAAATGGCCGAAGCTAGACTATTTTTAATTAATGAAACCTGAGCGAGAAGTGTAACATAGTGTTTGTTCGTCCCATGTTGCCACAGAGAAAATACCTTTAAATAAGATGTTGGTTACGAAATGTACTCCCCTCTTCAAGACATGTCCTTTAGTAGAGCGTCTATAGGACAGCGATAAAACTCGGTACGACCAAACAGTGCGGTTTCAGGTTTTAGTTTATTTAAAATTCAATTACTGAGACGCTTCTTATGACATTTCTGCTCCTGCCTCTCCGTTTGGCCGGCTAGGCAGCCTTGCAGGAAGCCACGTTATAGGTAGTTTTCATTGGAAGCACCGCTAAGGGCCGGAGGAATTTACTTAACTCATTCTTTGCATACGCAACATATATACGACCCTATTTCATGACAAAACTCATCTTGGTTTTCGACTCTTATGCCCATTCCTTTACTTTCTTCAGACTACACTCCTCGGATGAAGTTGTAGTTTTATTACAGCAAATCCTAAATGCATGAGGATAGAAAGCTATGTCGGAAGGAAATGGAAAAATGTTGAAAGGGGCGGAGAGATAGAGAAATATAGTAGAAACGTTTATATGCTTTTGAAAAGTGAATATCTTGTCCGGACTCATAAGTGCACTCCAGCGGGATATCATCAAGGAAATATGTGACTTTCATACATATGTATGTAAGTTAGAAGCAAGGAGTTCTTTCGCAAACTTGATTGCAGGCACACGAAGCTACAACTTGGCTACGTGGCTACAGTCGTTGATGAAAGAAATGATTTTTGTATTTGAAAAAGCCGAGTATGCTGCATTTTTCAAGGACGAGACGTGCAGAAGCTGCTGGTTTATCTATGGTTAGTGTAAATAATGCATTTCACGACCAACAAATTTCTTGTTTAATATTCGAAGTGGATTCACAATCAAATATTTACACAAGAAAACTGATAATAAAGTAAGTTCTATATGAAGGTTTACATTGACAACTCGAGGAGGAAAAGGAAAAAATTGTAATGTGTTTTCTAGAGCGAAGAGTTTTTGTTTCACATTTTCACATCGACGTGAGATAATGATAAAAAATTATCTTAGATAATGGAAAAATTTTAATCACTCAGCAGGGTCAGAAATTTCAATTAAATTAAAAATTAATTTCAAGGATCTGATAGATTAAACAAACACATTAGGCAAATGATTATGACTAACGCCAGAATTTTTGGACTGTCAGTTTTTGAAATCTGACAAGAACTTTGCTTTTGTTGTGGTTTTGAAAAAAAAAATACAAGACATAGCCATCGTGCTTTACCCGTCACACACCGTTTGTGCGAATTATCCTTTTGCCAAAAGATGATGATATTTCGACAAATAGACACCGAGAACCGCTTACAGTCAATGCACATAAAATTGGACACATATAAATGGATAACCTGAATAGATATCAAGACTGATTTAATAGAATAGATATCAAGACTGATTTGAATTCCAAAAAGCGTTTTTCTATATCCACAGGAACATGCTTCGCCCAACACCTATGTGATTTAGTTCCCGTACCACGAATTAGATTTCCCAATGAAGAAAGAAGTCGCAGCAAGTTATCTGAATTGAGTTTCTCAGCATAATTTACAGTATTCAGCCTCAAAAGGATCTGTCAGCTGAACACTGCAGTCTCAACATAAAGTTTATAGTAAATTTGTCCCGAATTTATTCACTTTTTGACTTTTGTCGGTAATCGAAATGAAATCAAGAGCTCGGAGAGTGAAAAACTCCAAAATTAAAACAGAGCCGCGTCAAAAATTTCAGTTGAATTATCTAAAAAACTTCAAAATGCGATCCGATGTCATCGATGTCAACTTCAGTTATGTTCAGAATGAAACTAATGTTAACTTCTACGAAGTCTCACCACGGATCCCCTAATATTCCTACCCTTTGCAGATTGCACATGGCCAGACCGTTGCAATTTTACTAAGGGCAAAAGTCTTCACTTGAAACACGATATATCGTTCATGCTCGACAGACAGATTGGCGGAAAATAAAATGAATAAATGGCATTATTACCACAGTACAATAGTTTTCAAGGACCAAATTGTAGAACTCTCATTCGACTAAACGTTGCATAAGCATGAGAATCGTCATAAAATCTGTTAAAAGGGATCTTGCCTAATTTCTCAGCAAAGCTTAAAAAGTTGTGATTGCTCATTGTATTACTCATTAGTACTCATTGTGCCTCATTCTAATGAAACATCTTATCAGGTTTCTGGGAAAACCTAATTTTTGTCTGAAGATAGCAACGAACGCAAACAGAAAAATAAAAACTTTATTTTCGCTCTACAAACTCTAATGTCTCCAACAAAAGTATTATCCGGCTCTATCCGAATATCATGACATTTGTAGAAAACTTGGAAACATTTATCAATTGAGTTATTCAATATTACAATGTTTATCACTCAGCGTATGGACAAATAAGTACGTATGTTTATTTCAGGGATAAAAGCTTGAAAACTCTAAATTAAAAAAAATTCTGGACAATCTGAGCTCTAGATAGTACGATTAATAAAGTATTTAATAATTACAATCCTAGGGCCAGTTATACAAATGTAAGTTTGTTGCCTGTGATGGAAATACCCAAAAAATCAAGTCAAAATAATTGGTCTAAAGTACAAATCGATTGGACAAATTATTGAAAATCTATTAAGGAACGCCTGCATGTTTTCGTTCCCCATCTAGAATATTTAACGAAAAATAAACCTAGAAATCAGGATCCTTATCTAATAGCTTAAGCACATATGTGATCGAATATTTGGAAAATTGGTGCGTAACGGCTTTTTTGAATAATTTTGTCCAAATTTTGTAGTTGTCAAAAAGATGTCAATAAGAAGCACTAGAAACATTTTGACACGCGATTCAACTATTTTCTTTCAGCCATATCAGCGGTCTTATAAAGATAAAGCAATAATTCGGAGTATTATGATCAGCACTCACGTTTTCCAGGCATGGGGAAAAAGCGGCCCAAAAATTTGGCAAACGCTTGCCAGAGCGTATATTCACCTCTAAAAACAAGCGTTGTATTCTATTATTGATATTATTTATTTATTATTTTTTAAGTGATACTTAATCAAATAGGTACACGTCAATCGTATCTGCAATAGCGAGGTTCATGGTGTACGAAAAGGATATTTAAAAATTAGCATAAATATCGTTACGCAAGTTAAATCGTTACGGTTAAATCGATTCAAATTTTACAAGCTTAAAAAATCGTGGGAAGCATTTGTATACCACTTGAGATGAAATCACTTTTTATCAGATGGAAGCAGTTGATAAACAAGGATTAAAAAACTATATCTTCATCATTTGAAGAATGCAATAGGCGAACTGACACATTTGAAGGGACTTGCTTTGTTATCAAGTTAACACAGGTGGATTTGATATAGTTTTTAAATTTGTAATCCCAAACAAACAATGTTGTCTTTCTACTACAAGTCAATGACTTCTTTTACATTGAAGACGCCTTCGGGCTTAATATTTAATGGAGGCGGCTCGATCTTCACCGGCGAAGAACAAATTACGCAGGCAATGCAGGATCAGGTAAAGCCTTATCATAATACCAAACTATAATCTTTTTGTTTTTGACTTTCATCACTTATGCATATTTATTCGTTAATAACGTGGATGTTTCAGCGTATTAGAATTAATTTCATAAGTTTTGCGACATGAATAGGTCAAAGAGAAGTTGTTTAAACAACTTAAACATATGTGGAGAATATGTGTCAAATGAGTATAGAAAAGCTGTATCAGAGTTTGTAAAAAATTTCCTATCTAATGATCTAATCCTTGAGTAAAAATGACACGTCTTGGGCTCCTGATTGTGTTTGTAAATTATGTATTGAATATTTAAGATTATTGAATGAATATTTAAGATGTTTTAAATATTTATCAAAGTCGGCAAAAAAAATGGTTTTAAATTTGAAACACCAACCATTTGACGAGAACCACAAAGTCATCTGAATGACTGTGTCTTTTGTAGTGTCAACATTAAAGGATTAACCCGTAAAGTCGAGCTAAATCGTAGTAGCCAACTATTAATTGTATTAAGCATACGGTGCAACTGTCACCTGATATTTCAGTGTCAAAAAATACGTTTGAGCCCTTATTGGAAGACAGTATACGATCAAGTTCATCAGAACATAATTCTAATTTTGAAATTGCATCAATCGTGACACAGTTCTTCCCACAAAATGGGTTAGATGATCTGGTAAGTGTTTTGAATGTTTCTAAAGAAGCCTCAGAATTGTAGGCAACAACACTGAAAGAAATAAATTTACTTTCTCCAGGAACTAAAATCACGTTTTACCCCGCAAGTAAACAAAATTAACGAAATTTTTTTCCGACCCTTTTGAGGGTAAATATGACGCTTCGACAGCAAAATATAGTCTAAAATTAACTAAACAAAACCTGGGAATGAGGAAACATTTGTCAAAGATAAAATCGGAAATTGCTTTATCTACATTTGCCAAAAAATTTGGCAGCTCACTATGGAAAAGACTGAAGTCGGTAATTTTGAGGGACACTTAAATGTGACAGGTTCTAAATTTCTAAATACAGTATGTTTAATAATACTGTATTTAGAAATTCGATGAATCAGCCTGAATGAAAAGCATGAATAGCTTTCGTATTGGTGATGCAAAACTTTCTCGGAAACAAAATGTCAGATAATTAAACTGAACTGAAAAAAAAACCTCTGGGTTGCAATATGAGAAAATTTAGCAGACATGACCGAAGTGCAGGAAGAGTGTATGCACTAAGACGCGTCCTAGGGGAGCATTATCAGGGTTTCTGGCATAGAAAAAGCTTCAAAGAAAGCACTTGCAAATTTCATTTTTGACCACAGGAAGCGGAAACTCAAAAACTAGAGCTAATACAAAAATTTTGTAACTAGCATACCATATGTAGTCGGCAGATGCACTGTAAACCAGTGTTACGAACGTCACGATCCTTAATATGGATCCATATTTATACAAAGCATTATTGACCTTAAAAACCTGTGTAGGTGTTTTTTTTAAATTTATGATAAGACGAGGCATGTTGCCTACGATACATAGGGACAATCCAGTGTTAAATACAGGATTAGCGTTTGCGAATTTATCGAGAAAACACCAAAAACCACCTGGTTCCATACCCACTTCATTTTTCGCGGAACAGAAAAATCCTTGATGAATACGCCATTCATCATCAACTCATTCTATTCATTTATCAAAATAGAAACACATCCCTTTCACTTAATAGGATTACGAATGAAGGAATAATAAAGGTGTGATATCTAAAATCTTATGATTCTCTCTACTACACATACTTAGGCACTTAGCAAACTGGAGCAAACTTTACATATTAGAAGGATATTTAAGTTGCTTATTCATTCAGTTTTACTGGTTCTATGTATCCAACAGGTACGGATAGAACAACTTAACAAACCTGCATCATTTTGTTTTTTCTGCTGGAGAGTGAGTGAAGCGAAAGTTTTAGACGGGCTGATTAAAAGTAAGTTGTTCTGCATCGTTCTATTGTTGTATATATAGTTTGGAGCTAACGAAATGACAAAAGTAACAGAACAACAACTGTGATACATTCACTCAATCGTAACTAAATGAAAGTAGGATGGAGAGAAAGTCAGAAGGACGTCCGTGAGGCGAAGTTTTGTCGATCGATGTGCTTCTGTTAGCAGCGGAAACTTGAATTTATGACACCAAGGGAATTGAATGCAATCTAGAAGTATGATCCTTGACATCGTATTGAGAATCTGAAATACACCAAAAGCATTGGATAGTGAATACAACAAGCACTACATTGACTTTTCCTCGCTCTCTCATTCTCTCTCTTTCTTGGTCATGTAGACCACCAACAAATATACATTTGGGTGAATGGCTTCATCCAAACAAGTCTACTTATATGATTCTCATGTAAAGAAGTTCTCTCATCCTTCGAATACTTGTGGTTTTCAGTAGGAATTGATTTGATGTATACTGCCGAAATGTGATTTCCACAAATCAATTTGTGAAATGCGTGCGTGTATATAGTCGAGATTAGTAAGGATATTTGTTGCGTCTTCATCGTCGCATTTGATGCCGTATCGGATGTAGTTTGACAATTAGCTGACAGGCATGTTGTACATGGAACAACTTGGGAGAAGTTGAAAAATACGATTGGAATTCTTCCTTGTGGAATAATTTTATTATTATGTTGTTGGATACCGTTTGGTTTTGGACATTATTTTTTTTATCACAACATGTTTCGGCATATCAATTCATATTTACTCGAACCAGGAGACCATGCTACGTAATGTTCATTTGTTACTTAAGTAATTTTTGGTGGCTGACAGATCATTGACATTTTTTTACTATGCAGTCTGAAGTTTTTTTTTTAATCCCTTAATGGGGGAAAGTGTTTCCGTTAAATAAGAGTTGGAAAACAATATGAAAGTGTAAAATGCGAGATCTGTGTTAAGGAAAGTGATGGTGGTTAGTAATAAATACAGATCAATCCACTCGATTTGTAGGTTTTAGATAACAAGTACATTCTTGGAGAACCAGCTTACAAAGAGGACACTAAATAATATCGCACAAAAGCGATAGAAATACATGAGAACATTAGATTGATACATTAGAAGCGAGCCCGCACGTAATGACAGGCCTCGACTCGTTTCCATAGAAAAGGCCGAATCATCGCTAACATCATTATGGCAGTTCGTAATCTTATATGGACGCGAACGGATGGTGTCCGGAAAAATAAGCGATATCTTCGGGTTATCGCAAGCTTTTCTGAGAAAAGGGACCAACCACGAATGAAGGATACATGCACAAACTGTATGTGTGTAAAAATCGACTTAATTGTCGCGAAGGTTTGTACGTGATAATTGATGTGAAGCTTAAGTTTTTTATTTAGGTTATGTTCGTATCCATGAGCGAAATGTCAAAGTGGCCGCAAAAACGTGTACTTCCTGACATCAAAAGCACCGTAATTTCGGCTGAGCCTAGCCCAATACCGGTTGAAAATAATGGAGTGGAGCTACTCACCTAAGTTTTCAATGAGTTAAAGTCACTAAAAAAAAACCGAAAGTCGCACTTTTAGGAAATGACATGGCTCTACCATTTTCTGTACTGGACAACACAAGTAGGCCGCCAGTACTACCAAAAAAAGGGCCTACCCGGGCTATTAGTTTATTAATTTGTAAGGAGCCTACAACAAAAGAACTAGTTAGGATATTTCTTAACGTAGCTAATTAGAAATGTGTTTTTTCGGTGAGTATTCTTTTCATGGCTTTTGTTTTTAAAGTTAAAATTTCAAAATCAAAAATAAGAATTTACCCTTGAATGGTATGCAACGTCTATTATTCACATCACTAGAACAAGCCCTACTTTTCGTTAATATGGGCAGAACGATAATTAAAAACATTAAAATAATAAGTTGAGGCTATAGACAGGAGGAGACAAGGTCATTGACTGGTCAGCTACGCACTTCGCGCCGACATAAAACAACATATCCCGTGTTCAAAATCACATTAGTTTAAAAAAATATCCTATTATTTGCCTCTTTTCCGTGTTTTTCCTCCTCCAGTAATTTGTTCTTTGCACAACTATAAAAAATCTCGTTATGAAAATTCTCAAGAACTTGTGCTTTTTACATACTTCACAGAATAGTGGAAGCAAGCTTATTTTTAACAGTCCTGAAAACAGACGCTATCATTAGGGAACCGAAATCAAAAATGCTGATAGTGAATTTGTACTGTGAAATGAAGCCATGCTTTGTATGGAAACAGTTTTCTAGGATTTGTCAACCCTGAGAAACCCTTATGGGGAAAATAAAATTTGGAAGTTGCTGTGCTTTGATTATATGTTAGACTTGGAACAATTTATGACCAGATTTTTCCATAGTCATCTAGGCGTACACGTGAGGTTCCCCTTCCAATAGTATTCATCCCCAAATCACGATCGGTGTTCATTAGGAACGATTGTCAGTTGTCTTCTTTTTATAACTTCGTTTAATTCATTTCAGACAATAGACAAGAAATATTGCAGAAAATGTTGTAGGAAATCTTATAAGACTCTAAATTTCGTGAATTTTATAGATGAAAATACCATAATTGGATGCCGTTCTGGACATGTATATAAAAATAAGGCTACCCATAGACCACGAGATATTGTCCGTTGTATTCTCCGGTTTCAATTTATGAACCAAAGTACGCCTCCGTATATTCAATTGTGTTATACTTCTTCTTCATCAAACATCTCATTCAAATACCTCCATTGGAACTTAAATAAACTGCGTGTTCAATATGAAATATTTTAAGTTCCCTAAAGAACGAATCACTGAATCATATTTGCGCGTATTAGCGTAAAATTTGATTAACAATATGCAAAATTGTTGTCATTGTCGATTGTTGTGATTGTCTATACACTTTACCCCAAACAAGCTGACGGCATTCCTGTCAATCAAGCTCACTTGTGGAGGCAGTCATCTCCGGAGACCTTTGCTTTTTTTTTGTAAAACAAAGCGGAGAAAATAGAATCTACGACTTTTGGTTTCACTGGCTCCATGCATTTGCCTGTAGAAGCTGTAGGTTTCAAAGTAAATCAAAAGATTAAATGAAGATTAGACCAAAGAAAGTTTTAGAAAGTCAGTTTTCTTTGCGATCTAGTAGACACGTTTCAGTCAAAATTTTTAACCAAAACTACTTTTACACATAATAGACTGTCATTGTAGAAGTTTTGAGATGAATACGATATTATTTTCAGTGATAAACATTGATTGATGTGTAGTTGATTCTAGTTGTAAAAACCGGTAACTACCAACTTAACTAGCTATGTTAAGTTAATACCATCAGCGGTTAACTATGGTATATCCAAAAGTCAAAGGGATCATCGTTGGATTTTCCGATCTGGCGCGACGTTTCCTCGAAAATCTGTCGCAAAATGTAAGTTTATATTAGAATATCATTATGTTTCCTTGGAAGATGAAGGCAAAACCTTCAAAGAGGCGGGGCCTAGTAGGCGTATATCGGTTAAAACAGACCGGTCGAGTCGATTAAGTGGCTCACTTGACAATTCTGAAAACTAAAAATTGCATATGCACTTGAAAACTTGGGTAAATTTTGATGAATAAAGGTAGATTTTCAGTTGGTAAAACCATCTGAAAACATTATGTTGGTCTTACTAACGTTTTTTTTTTTTGGATCAAATTGAATGTTTACCACTACTTTAGTTACACCAGTTTAAATGTGATATTCAGTAGATAAAGACTATGCGAATGCATCGAAGAAGGAATATAAACAGATACTTTTAGATCCTGTTTTTTGTAGCTTTTTCATTTTTAAAAATGCTATGTTTTTTTAATTTTAGAACAAATATATATTTCGGGAGTGAGTTGCTCCCTTCTTCAGTGTCAGTTATCAGTCAGTTAAGAAAATAACTGACACTGAAGAAGGGAGCAACTCACTCCCGAAATATATATTTGTTCAAAAATTAAAAAACAGCATTTTTAAAATGGAAAAGCTACAAAAAACAGGATCTAATCTAGAAGTGCTAAACACGGGACAACACACACAGTAGATACTTTTATATAATCGAATAACATTTTGAAAAATTGATTTGACATTCATAAAAGATCAAACTGAAAAATTCAAACATCTACCCCGGATTTATACAGAAGAATGCTTTGATCCACGAAAAGGGCAAGTATTTCTTGTCACTGGAGCACTAGGCCTTCGAAGCACCCAAACCAAATTCCATCGGAATAGCATGTCAGGTACACTCACACTGGAGGTTTTTCTCGACGTCAGTTGATGCAACCCCTTTTACAGTTGTGCTGGGAGCATAAGAGCTACTAAAACAGTGATTGACGCTGATAAGTAATCAAAGATACCCTTGCCGTGTACCGCGCGAACACAGTTCCATTTGGGTTAAGATGCCAATACCTTACCAACTCTGGGAAGAGCTTGCCTATTTTAGCAAGATGCAGTACGTGCCTGATTTCTTATCTTCGCCCAACTTTAGCACGCTTAGACGATGTCTAAAATGATTTCTTAGATAACCAAAGAATGACCTTCCTAACTTTCTGGGTAAGGCCAATAAAACCCGTAACTACTGAAGAGGTGCGAGATATAAGAACGACTTCAACCATGTCTTTCCCGGATCATTGATCAAACGTATGGTTCGCCCCTCCCTCATCTCATTCATTAAACCATTTTTTCTTCCATCGATTGAGAGTTCTTCTTCTCCACTCTTCTGAAGCAGCTAACAAATTTCTCTTCCTATGCATATGGTTCTTCCTGCGTTGTCGATGATAATAAAAATAATTTAAAAACAAAATGCTTGCCAAAATTGCGGTAAACATATAAGGTGAAGATTTTCAGAACTCATCCATTTCACCACTGAGGGATTTAAGTGGTGAAATGGGTGAATGGGTGTCTTATGGCTGATTTCCCAAAAGATGATTCAGGGTACCCATTTCAACAGTGAGGAGTTTTCGTTTTCCGATGGTCGGTTAGCTCAACTCTGCACCAATCGGGAAAAATACTGAGAGTCTGACATTGACAAATCTATAAATTTACTATAACTATTTAGTACAACATGTTACTCGTTTTCCTGCCATTGAAAAAATCATAATAAAACACTCAACCACCACCAATATTACAACCGAAAAATTCATCAACGAAACATTCATTCAACAACCATAGCACGCCGCAACATAAAAAAACTACAATTTTTTTTTAGTTTTAGTTTTAGAAACGAATAGGGTTTTTTGATAACTTTTACTTAAAAATTAAAATATACCTTATTAGAAGAGGATAGACGCGAAGAGGATTTCTTAGAAGAATCGGAAGTTTTAATTGAAGAACCGAAACGAGCAGTAGATGCAGAAAGTGTTGTAGAAAATGATGTTAGTGCAGCAGCAGGCATAACAGCTACATATTTCTTAGTTGCAGAAGAATATTTCAACATTGCATTCATTTCAAAAATCGGTAGATGTAGAGCATTTATGTGCGCTTGCTGTTGATATTGATATTGTTGTAATTGTTGTTGTTGTTGCTGCTGTTGCAATAATGATTGTTGCTGTTGGTGATAGTAAATATTCTGTTCTAATTGGTGAATTTGTTGATGGATTTGTGGTTCCGGATAGAATTGATGATGATATTCATGTAATATTTGATGATATTGATGCATTTGATACCGGTTTTATTTAAGCGTTTCGTTGAGTACTAAGCTATATTTATAAATATTGGCGGCGTTGGTGAAATTGGTGTAATATGCTTTAGCGTATGAACAAAGCTTGAATTTTGCTGCTTTTTTTAAATAACTATATTTACATTGATGCAAGCAACGCGTTGATGAAAGTTTCGCTGGTGACTGTCAACGTTGGTGAAGCTAATTTTTTTTTTGCACTTTCTCTTACGAATCAGTCTTTTGTATTACAGAAATATGTGAAGAATGCAAATTACTCTTACCATAATTTCCTTGCAATTCAGTGGATGTGCTGTTGCGTAGCTAACACCACCCGAACTAATCAATTGTTGATTCGGCTGAAACGGATTGTTCAATTGGAGGTGTGGTTGTTGTTGAGCTTGGTGTTGTTGTTGTTGAAAATTTCTCAAAGATATAGTATCACACAAATTGATTTCCGTATAACGGCTTAGTATTAATGTTGGTGTAACAGCACTAACTAACGACGTTGGCGGGTAACACTGTCCACAATAGCACAAGGCGGCGGGAAACGCGGTATTATGGTGCTGTTGGTGTTGCTGCTGTTGTTGATGTCCAAATTGGTTATTATTGGTAGCAGATGCAACGGCAGCGACGGCGGTTTGTTGGTGATATTGGTCTTGTCCGTTTAAAACTGTTGTACTAGTCGGGAACAGAAAGTTCGAGGCAGGGATTAAGGAATGTGATAGAATAGATGGATTATTGGGATTGTAGTGATTAGTGGCTGGTATTGACGAGGACGATGATGCTGATGTTGATGAAGATTGAAGTGTCAGTTGATGCGATGGAGGAGCCAAAAAGGGAGGGCAGATGGCGAGGCCCGGTTGGAAATACGTTGTGGATAAAATATTGTTGGATCAAATTTGCAATCTATCGCGTTGGTAAGGGCCAATTTATTAAGTAATAATTTCATCCATAGAATTCAATATTCTAAAAGTAAATTGCACGATTCACGAATTTATTTTCTTCGTATCTAGGACACTATAGAGACGTGTTTCTCTTTTAAGATTACACTTAAATGTTAAAAATATTTATATACAACCTTTCTAATCACGACTAAGTAGAGTTAGAATGAGATTATCAATAAATTTGATACTTTTGATCCGTAGTTTAATATCTATGAATTTATTTGCTAAATACACTTACAGAGAAGTCAATTTTGTAGATGATTGTTTTCCCGATAGAATCACATACGAAGATACATGTAAATGCAAATATTTAGCAGCAAGATACAATCACTGTGTATATTAAGTACAAGTAAAATACGTTCAAGAGTAGTCAAATACAGTTGAAAGATGTGTAAAGAATTTGCATCTATGCAAGACGAGTATATATAAATAGAATATTGTATGTATGTATATATGATGACTAAAGTTGACTGATTTGTCTAAATAGATTGTCAAAGATGATTTCGAAAGTCTTCTACAACGCTACGTGCCTCACTAAAAGAATTTCATGAATTCGAAATGGTGGCGCAGATAAAAGGGAAGTTCTCAAAGATATGAAGTTCGAAATTTTTATATATCTAAATCAATTGATTTGATTGTTCAGTTTCGCTACAGTTCTAATGATTTTGATTGTCAAAACGCTTATTCTTTCCTCACGTAACCTTAAATTTTGTTTGATATATTTTTCCTTATTCGAAAAAATAAAATTAAATTAATCTCCTTTGCACCGAATGTCACTACACTAACATTGATTGTTCAAATAGAAATATAGCCTTATTTATGTATATATATATATATATATGTGTGTATATATTTTATTTAAATGTCCCTAAAATGATTGTTTTTAACTTTTTGCTTCCCGAAATCCGACGGTATTGTCCGTAAGAGATGAAAACCAAAATAATTCCTATATTTGCCTCAAAAATGATTCTATCAACTTCCTAACGCTTAATCTCAATAGTATTGACTTGGTTTTGCTTTTCGGATTGTTTTCTCTTTGCTTGCAATTTTCGATTTCTTAAATATAAGAAAAATCACACATTTATCTAATTTACCGTTACGATTAGATCAAAAAACACATGAAAAATATATATATTTATATGTTTACAATTCTCTTCTACTATGATTGATATGTTAAACGGTGATTGATTGTGTAATATATTTTTTTTGCAAATTTTATTTCCGTTTACACAATTTCTAGTTACCCTTAGAAGTGAGTAGCAACCTCTTTAGTTAGTTTTTTCTCGCCAGTTTTGCTATTTTCTCAAGGAATTTGATCATATCTTGCTATAGTACCGTGTATCGGATGTGTTATCAGAACATAAATAAATATTGCACAAAATAGGATTTACAATGTGAATGTTCTCTTTGGTACACAAATGTTATTGCTGAATTTTTTGAATTTGTTAATTTAGATGAAATTTAAACTAGAAAATGTTGATTTTTTGCATTTGATTTAGACAATTTGTCGAAATGTATAGATTAACTTTAGCAATGACTAAATAAGATTTTACTAATATATAGAGTTGATTAGCTCTTGTGTTAAAATTGTGCAGCATGTGATTGACAATTTTTAAGTCTTTTGATTGCAATTTGTTCTTGATTTAGTGTTTTTTAATCACTTTCTTTCCGGCCGTTAATTTTTTCTAGATATAAGGACAACGTCTAGAATTGAATCCTCAACTACTTCAAGTGTTTCCTACAACAACATAAATAACAAAATGTTAATTGCTAATTAACTTGCAACTATTTGACTTTTCTCTTTATCTATAACCGCAAAATTTAAATAACGAATTTAACTATGATATTTTAAGATTATTCCTTTCGATTATAACTTAAAAAATGCAATTAAACGTGTTTTACCTATGTCTGCTGGATTTCTTAGCTCGATTCGCTTATTCCAGTTGCACTTTTAAAAAATTTATTCTCTTTTTTGCGTGTTTCTAAATTAGCCAATTGATATAACAATACAATAAATATATATTTCAACGGTTAAACTTTTTGCTATTTCTTGCTGCTTTGCTCTTTGCATATATCTAAGTTTGTAAACGTTAAATATCTCTTCAATTTTCCTTTACTTATCGAAAAAAAATATCTAAATAATACTGATCAAGATTGAACACCGAGTTGGTCGTCTTTTGTTTTTTAGAGTATTCCAAGCTGGAAATTACAGGAAAGATTTAGGTTATGAAGGATTCAGAGCCTTTTTTCTAGTGATATAGAGGGTTGTCAGCAAGACGTTAGGATGTGGGTGTTGGTAGTTGGTCAAAACAAAAGTAAAGATGCTGTCCGGATTGGTCTGGTCAGTCGGTGTTTGATAGATAAAGATGAAGTGAATCTTCTAGGAATTGGCTGTTATTATAAGAGTTTGTTTTGTTACCGCCGTTTTATTGACGAGTGCTGAGATGATAGTTGAAAGAGAAGTCACTGAACGGTCACCACTACGAGTAGCACGACAACAATACACAAAAAGTCACAACACCGAAATAATGTTTTTACTCTCTTTTCTGGTTTGGTAGTAATAGGAAGAGTTCTCGCCAGCGTCGATGTTTCTGCTCGACTCGGACGCGGCTAGGATGCCAACGAAGCGGTGTTTATTTATAGTTTTAAATTAGTATTGGCGCAGGACGCTGTTGTTGCTGCCGAATCACTTGTGTTATTAAAACTACTAATTTCATTTATAACTTGTTGCTAGCGGCACCAGGTATAATTTAACTCGCTGCAAAAACTGCTCTTTGCAAAAACTCCGCGGATTCCTGATGGCGATGATTCATTAGCTCACCTTTCGCTTCTCGCTCGATTTTTAAGACTTCTCTTGCGGAAAGCCTTTGCCGAAAACTTGTTTGCGTGTTGACAGACAACAGACCAGAAACGAAGCAATTTGACTAAATTATAGCAAATGCCTGACTCGAAGTTAGTCGAAACTAATATCAGAGATGACGCGATGCTGTTTTCGGGTTATGATGACGATGGTTAACATTAACACGAAAGAGATTCGTTAAGAATGTTACTTGGCTTGATTTTACTTTGTTGTTATTTATATTTCAATAAATATGTGTGTTACAAGAGCGGCGGATAGAATTGGAACGGGTTAAAGCAAAGACTGTACGAAGACTGAAGTGAAATCGACTGGTATTCGAAGGTAATATACTAAGACTGCTGGGTGGTTTCGAGAATGTATCAGCAAGCCACACAATAGAGGAGAAATAGCCATACACAAGAACGCAGAACAGAGCACAGAACGTGGAACAACGTACGAACGAGCCAACGTAGGAACGAACTTCTGTAAGATTCTTGAACCTGGCGGATGACTAGCTGGATGCCAAGCACGGAGTATATACATACAAGCATTTAATACGCGATCCCAGTAACAACAATGCCAGGCGGAAGCTCCACAGCGCGCGAATCTTCGCCCGAAAGGGGAGCGCGCCGAAGCTGAGGTGTGCGAAAGAAAGGTGAGAGTGTAACAGGGGGATGATACCGAGCTGGAGCAACAACCTAGCCAGCTGTACTTGCCTATCTACCCATATAAGCATAGGTGCACATGTAGGAATATTCGTCGATTCCCCGCGATGTAAAGCGCAAAGGTAAATCAAGCCAGACCACGAGCCATGACCAGACTCGCAATCGCAATCGAACGTGTTCCCTGGCTTTCCGGTCCGCGTCCCTCCCCCCGCCGCATGCTCTGCTCTTCCACGCAATCACTTTTCGTTTTTCGTCTTTCGTCTTTCCTTACTACTTCTTCTCCGCATAGTAGCAAAAACATCAGAACGTTACCCGTCACTTCACACCACATTCTCAACTAGGGGATTCTTTGTGCGCCGAATCCGGTCCACGGCGACGAATGGCGGAGGACGAAAGTGTGTACAAGTTTGTTCCGAACAAACGATCCACCAGTCATCCGCCAGCTTGTCCTGCTCACCTGGACAGTGCGCAATACTGCCCTATTTCGTCTGTTGGGTAATTACCCCAGTTTTTTTCTAGGACTATTTCCCATTACTGCAGTACAACTCGAGCGAAAAACCCATTAAACATTCAAAACTGCACCACATGACGCTCCAGCGCAACAAAACTATCGATTTAAGCTCCGTTTTCACGGCCCATTCTACGTCACATTGGAAAACCAGCAGCAAACGATATTCAACGTGAAAAACGGTGCAGGAGCCAAGTCAAATGCATCTCGACTGAGGAAAATTCTGCATGCATAATTCATTGCACAAACATCGCGAGCTACACCATCTACCAGACAGAATCAACCCAATTTCTGCCGCCTCACATACTCGCATTCAATCCAGTCGGCGCCCAATACAGGCTACAACACTCACTAAATTCAACGCATCCTGCATGCAACAAATAAACACTCGTCAAACAATAAAGGGTAGCCGGCTAAAATGCATATCAACCTCACCAAGTTGCCGCATTGTGTGACGTCGCCCGTCGAAGCAACAGCCTGAATTCCTTCACCACCATCATGGCCACGATGGAGAAGACCAAATCGGCGGCTCCACTTCGGGGTACACAATATGACATGGAGCAACAGATAGCTCCCGCTACATTTGTTTGCGTGCGTGCAAGACAAAAGCCCCGCTCCCAACAATGTGCCATCATCATGTGTTCCATGCACACACACATCGCGAACCCGCATTGGTCGGACTTGATAACAAACACCGTCGCAATAATTGACTAGGAACAAATCAACCCCCATTGCCGCCCTGCGTCCGTCTGTAAATCAAGCACTCAGCAAGGGCAAGAACCTCACACCATCCGTGTAACAGGTTGGCAGGCGAACGAAGAAGTAAGCAGGTAGCAAGTGGCAAGCAGGTTGGTATTGGCGTGGGAACTCTCATTGCTTCGACGTCGCACTCGCTGAACGCAACTAGTGATCACATGGACGGCAACATACAACTCCACATGCAGGCACACATGCTCGAGTTATCACGTTGTGATTCTTCGGAACATTAGCGGAGAAAACCTGCTGCAGAAGAGACCACACCGCGCGCCTATCGCGTCATGACCACCAGGGGAAATGAGCTAGCAGCAACGGAGAAACGAAATATTTACCTGGCCGTGAACACCTGAGATGCGAATTTGCTACCTTGATTTACCTGTAGGTAGGCTAGGCCGTCTCGGTCGCACACTGGTCCGACAAAGTTGTGCAGCGTCCCGGCCTGACGAGAGTCAACTTGCGATGAGCTCATCTTCCTGGTGAGTGTAATGGAAAGTACATTGCAGTGACTGGCATTTGATTCAGGAATGGAATTGAATAGGATGAACCTACTCAGGCGAAAGGAAAAGCGGAAAAACTAGAATCTTGGCTGAAACTAGAGAACACGCAAAGCGAGTTAGCAATTATCAATGTTTACCTTTAACTCACCGATTTCCAGTGTCCACTGATACAATAAATTCTTAGGATGAAAGGGAGATGAGCGGATAAGGATGTTATATTAACATATTCGAATAAAAAGTTTGAAAGTCTATTGTCTAATAGATGGCATTGCGAGCCAAATTAAACTACTGTTACTCATAAAAGCAATTCATATTCTCTTTATCACACTGATCCTGTTCTTCCTGTTTAACAATGTTTTGATGCTTCGCTCATCATGGTGAATTCCAAATTATCTTCCGAAAAAAAATCCTCCCAAGCAACTGCATGCGGAGAATCATTTTTATCCTTAAAATTTTTTTATTCTATTTAACAAAATCCTTAGTGGATTCACTGTGGAAGTTGAGCCTTGAGGCGTGTTCAACCGCATTCCAATATGGACATTAATCAATGAAAGATTTCAATTCATTGCTAAGATTCCTTGTTCGGATTTTTGAATACAATCAACTTTCAATGGTAAAAACTGATTTAATTCTGAATTTTGTACGTTTAGTATCCCTAATGTCCTCCATATCACACCTGTGCCGCTTAGAGAAACGAATTCACTTTTGTTGGTAGCGATTGTATTCGCTATACTATCCGCAATAAGGCTTCAATTTCGTTTCAAAATATGAAGTGACTACAAGTTCTGCACTATTAATCGGATGCATTAAAAGGAGTGCGATTTTGGTCATTATCACGCTTGAGATTAACCTTTAAGTATGGACGTGGAGTCTCCGAGACTCGGAGAGGTTCTCAAGCTCTATGTTTCACTTGGAAATCAGATACAAATATTTATTTCTTTTTCTTATTGAATACCTGTACTTAGATATAGATAGGGTTTTGCCACGGTTCGGAATCTGTCTATGTATTGGAGTCCTAAGGACTCCACTTCCGCACTAGTGTTAAAAATATTTGACGTCCATACTTAAAGGATAAGAACACTGATAAATAAATATAATAAATAAATAATGTGTCAGTGAGGTTGACAAAACAATTGTAAGCCACCCTATCGGAAGTATCAATACTTGAAATCAGGAAGGAAAATAGACAAAAAAATAAAGAAGCACAAAAAGTGGCAGAACATAATATTCCAACTTCGGACGTCAGCACCTAGAGTGGTCGAAGAAATAATTTTCTTTTCTTATCTTTTCAATTCTTGAAGTTTGAGATTTTAAGAATATCTGGTGAAAACGCCATGTCAATATTTTGACAAATAAGCCCGTTATAGCTGAACCAGTGAAACGTGTTTTTTCTGAAATCCAATTTCCGTTAAAAGATTGACATTTTTTTATTGATTCAAAAGAAATAAACTGACGTCTTGATTCGAAATCGATCTGATTTCTTCGTCAGTGTTTGTCTATTCAAGGACAATACTGACAATTGCAGGAACAATCTTTTTGTTTTTTGTGTAAGGAAATCTCACTTCTTGTGTGGGTTAAAGCATTTATGATATGGATTTATTGAGGTCTCTGCAAAAACTCGAGACCAAAATCGTTTACATTGCTGTATTTCTTTCAACATACATGTTCAACAGTAGTGTTACCCCATCATTGGAAGTTATGAACGTGTTGACAATATCGGTCGGATCGGAACCGCACTTGTATGCTGCACAAAAAAGACTGAACTCGCGTAGCAAATGCCAAGCTGAAAGCGCAAGAACTGACGAAAGCCGGTCGGATACCGCGCCGACAGCAAAATTTAGATACTTTGAATATTACGTTGACCGTAGAAGACCTACATTATGGGCCTGGAATCGATGATTTCCGAAATTCTGAAATTTTGAAACCCATTTTTTCCAAAACCACTTTTTCAAACTTAGTAAATCAAATTTCTCAAAAAACAATGAACCGATTGCCTTGAAATTTTTCGTGGTTATTCAATACAAAATTTCCTGGCAGACAACATAGGATTTTTTCTTTTCGTTACTTAGTTTTTGTTTTACAGGTCAAATAAGGACAATTTTTCCGTCTAAAAATCACTATGTACGTTCAATATTTTCAAAGTCGGCTATGACATCTTTTAGATTATACTATTTTATAATTTCATTATTTTTTTTGTTCTAGATGATTTGTGGACGCCAGAATTTGAAGAACGACAGTAGTTACCGTTTAAAAGGATATTTTTACCGTTCTCCATGAATCAGACAATATCCTTACATGTTTTTGATTAAAAAATTTCACCTCTTTTGAATGTGTACTCTTTTAAAATGACCTTTTACCCGGCTTCGAGGGGTATATCTCCCCTGAGGAGGGCTTAGTTTCGTTGACTGTCAAATTTTGTGTTATAAATACTTTTTTTATAAATGTCAAATTTTGTTTTTTTTGTGGCGATCGTGGGGTTCCAATTAAATTTTTACCATCAACACTAGAGTAAGCATGGTACGTTGCTCAGTAAATCAGGGTGACATCTTTACAATAGTGTTATAGGTTTTTCCGTTGAAGGACGGGAATTCTAGGAAAGTTCCCTCATTTGATTTACTCACGCGGGGCGCTAGAACGTATGTACGTTTATGTAATTTACCATCGAAACCCCTATGCTTACTACAAAGTAGGCCGCGTTTATTCATTTCAGGATCCCCTTATGGGATTTGTTCGTCCTGAATTGCAATATAAGTCATCTCAAGATATAAAGCTTTGTTGAAATTTTCAAACAATCTGCCTTGATGTCTTCGAAATTGAATGCCATTTGAACTAGTTCTTGACATCACAATGACGTCATCGCAAGCACTCCTTTTATTTTCTGAAAGTTAACGTCATTATTCGTAGAACGTCATCATTGCTAAAAATTCATTCAAACGGCAAGGTCCGTTCCAGCCATTAGGACCCAGAATTATGCCGGGAACAGGTTACGCCAGCTGAACTAGTTCTTGACTCTATAATGACATCATCAGAACAACTTCTCATATTTTCTGAATATTTTCGTCATTATGATGTCAAGAACTAGCTCAAATGACTGCTCAATGTCTCTCCAAGACCTAAGAGAAATATGATATTATATTTTATTCGGAAGAAAGCGGTGATACACTTGAAATTAATTCATCCTAGGTTGATTCTCTGCAGAGAGCTGTCCTATTGTTAGTTTAGCATCCATCCATCCATCCATTATCATTTCACATATTTTAGACATTAGAACTGCAAAACTTTGTTCTTCATTCAAGAAAATATGAGTCCTAGACCTTTTCCATACTTGATTCCTATTCGTCATCAGACCTGTTCCATACTTGACTACGACTCCTTGTTGCAAGTTATTTTCTCTTATCGGCCTTGAAACCGTACTGTCACCGTCGATTCGCCTGATGAAATTTGACAGTTCTTCCATAAAGAAGTCAAGGTACATCCAAATGTCAGGTTATATTTTCATTGCGACTTGAAAATATTTCAAATCCATTCAACTCTTTGTTTCATAGATTCAAACTTCAGAAAGGTGGCACAACTTTCTGAAGTTTGCATCGAGCGATTGGGATAGCTAGATTTCTGAGATTCAATATATTTAAGGACACTTTTCTCTTTAAAAGTATATGTACATCATTGTGGATGAATACAACATTGAAAAGAATGGGCATCTATCGGGACTTTTCGCGTTTGTGTCCTGACTCCAACAGGATTTCCTTACAAATTCCAATGCATCTGGAAAATTGGAGTCGAGTATCGTTATATTGGGATTTGTTCGTTGTCTTAGAGCTTGATAGTTGTACGCTATTCTCTCGCTGTTCTATTAAACCTTGATTAACGACAATCAAGAGATGCGAAATGAATTCCTCCGAAGTTCGAAAAGAGTAATCGAATGAGACGGAATATTGGTCAGCTGTTGATATTCCAAGTTTGGAATTAGAGATTATATACTGCCATCGGATTAGGGTCCGATCTCCTTAGCGAGGAAGCCCACTATAATCTTGAATATGTGAATGAGCAAATTTTCATTAACTGGAATGCCCACAGCTTAACACAGACGCTTCAAGAACTTTACCATAGACTGAACGCGACGGTCTCCCATTTGTTGACTTTTTGAGGTTTTTTTATTGGGAAGTTTGACGGTAAATTTTATGACATTTTTCCGCAATTTCAATGCACTGATATTCTATAAAATTTGATATTCTATTTATACAATATATAGTTTCTCCACACTGACACCAAAAACTGAATTAATTCGCGAAATTGCTTTTGCAAACTTTAGACATCTAGATAATGTATGGCGCTTGCATCTGCCAGGAATCTCTTATGTCATTGAAAAGCAACTTGATCAAATTGACATTAAAAAGACAATACTCAGAACAAAACGGAGTCACAACTGATACTTCCAATTTGTCAATGCATACAGAACTCCAGTTTTTCGAGCCAAAAAAAGCATACACCTGGACAGTGACATGTTGAGCCTCCTGGGACATTAGATTCAAGCTCGATAACTTTATAATGGAGACACTTTAACCGTGTCTTTACCAAAACAAATCGAGCCTTGCGCCATTACTTACAGAAAAAATTCGGTCCGAGATCAGCCGCATCCCCAAGTTGGTCTGGTTTTGAAAGTGCACGATTGCGTTTTTGAAGGAATGCAGAAGAGTGTGACAGTCTCAATGATCACCATTTGGGAAAGGTAATTTTTTCAATTAAATCGTCTTATAAACAACGGTTTTGTTAACTTGGTTAGGTTGTGACAATTGTATCGCGATGAATGACAATGAAGTAAAATATTTGAATTCCAAAGTTAAGAGATAGAAAACTTAAACTTTTTACTGATTGTCAATGTCACAGTCAGTTTACACATAAAAGAATAATAAAAGAAGCTTAAATCAAGAACCAAAAAATCCCTTCAGTTTGGAATTTTCGATCTAATATAATTCTACCTACTTTCTACTTTCTTTAATTTTTGGAAAACTGATGGGACCAAGGGCGAAATAGCAAATAGGATTGGTTATTTAAACATTTTACGAGTGTTCTGGATATACTTTTGATTGGTGTGGGAAAATTATGAGATTCTCACTTATAAGATATGGTGGCTTCGTGAAATTCAGGATCTTTATCAAGAGCAGGGGTCAATTGCAAGCATTTCCACAATTATTGTAGAGATGTTTCTGGCTTTATTTTGACAAAAATGAGGCATTCTGAAGAACGTTTCGTCTGTTCTCGGGTAGAATATCTACATGGTTTATGCGACCTGCTTGGGAAACTTAATTTGAACATGTGAAATTGTAGTTTGTTCTTTCTTTCGTTACCGCATTTCAAAATTTGTTTGTTGTTACTTGAAGCTGGCGGGTTTCCTTGTTGTTGTCGAGGACGCGTTTTGGTCGTATGCAGCCTTTATTTTCCGGGCGTTCTCCGAGCTGAACGGAACGGCTGAAAACAGTCTAACGCGTCCTCGAAAACAAAACAGGAAAGCCTGGAAAACCCAAACAATAACAAACATGTGAAATTCTATCTATGTTTTTTTATTTAGTTTTTTTATTTTAAATTTATTTTGTACCTTAATTCTATTCTATTCTATGTACTATTAACTTTATTCTGATGAAAGATTTTTTGAAATGAGTTTGTTGTACAGGATGTGGGAAATTTTAAAGGAATATTACCAAGATTGTGTATGAATCCTTAAAAAAATTAAAATTACTGAATACAGATACTCCAAAAAATGCGAATAATGCAAGCATGCATTGAGTGAAGACATCGAATCGCATACGTGACTAAGCGAAATTCTCACCTGTATTAAAGTAAGGCTGAAACAAACGTACACCCCTTTGCTTCACCCTATCTGTCGTACTTACATTCAATATACAATTGCATACCAATGAGTTGAATGTTGTTATAACTTTTTAACGCTTTTACATTGCGCGCATTTTAACATACCAAATAGCATAGAATGGAATGTTTTTTTGATGTGTTTCGTCTGCAATAGGAAAAAGATAACAAGGAATATGATGATGGCCTCCTCTTGCATCCAATTGTCTGACTAACAACTTGAAAAAAAGGCGATAGCAATGACAATAAAGAAGAGTACAGAGTGAGCACGATGGTATTAGCGTGTGGCAAATGTACCTCATTGCTCAGAGTAAGCTGATTTTGTCAAGGATTTATGAATATTTACATTGTTTGAAGCGATGGTGGTGTGACTCTTCAAAAGATAGAGTTCACGGATGAGAGACATTGGTTTTCTGGAGAAAGTTTGCAGACTATGAAAACTGAACTAGCTTAGGAAATTGTCGACAAGGATTGTATATTTCGATTGTTGAACAACGTAATGGATTCAAAACACATAGAACAGAGTGAAAATGGGGATTTGTCTTAAAATGACGATCAGAACTCATCGTTCATGCACTCTTTTTACTATACTTTTACTTTACTATACTTTGTGGTATACTCGACGCAAGTTCCTAATCAGCTAAATACTGAATTCCAACAACAAAAATTATTTTAGAGCAATGACAACTTTTTCAACATCAAATAAAAGTAAAGGTCAAAGACCCTGCCTGTACACCAAAAAGCTTGACTAAGAAAACTGGCAGGTTTCGTTTTATTATTCAAAGCCAACCCACAAAAAACATAAATAATAAAATAAAATAAATCATAAACCCATTTCGAATTCAATTTGAAAAAAAAACACTTGCAACAAAAATACCACAAATCCGTTGAGGAATTGGTTAGTCCATAGCTATCAACCAATGAATGGTTTGATCAAGTTTCATGTCATCGAAACCGAATGTCTGGAATACAATGGACCCATTTGAAATTTATTTGCATTATTAACCTTTCTTTCTGATATAATCCACAGTCGTGTGCAATTTCCAACCATTCGACGAAGCCAGACCATGATCCCATACATTTTGCCCGGGTAGAAGTGTGCATTTGTTCGCTATTTCTATGACCTTACCTGGCCAACCAGATATCTGGCTCGTAAAAGCACGAAATGTTCCTTTTGGTTTATTCTTAAGAACCTGTTCTTAATTTAACGATACTGATTCATGCACTGGAGGATGAAGATGCCAACGAAGATAGCATGCATGCCGCCAAGTTTAGTTACGCGCAAATATTATTAGCAAAAGATTTTTAAATACAGTACGCGATGCAGCAATGTATTATTTCATATCCTGCAAGTCGAGCGATTAGAATATGTGGCATTTTGTTTTGAATTGCGAATCAAATTAGAAATCATTCTTATAGGATGAAATCAGGAAACATTCGTCCAAACACAGGAAGATTATTTGTTGTAATATTCGAGTTTTGTTAGTGGGATAAATGTATTAGTACTATATCGAGTGTTACAATCAATTTTTTCACACATCATAAATTTAAGGTTTTGATCAAGCATACATTATAAATTCAACCGATTCATTTCTGTTGCATACTCACGCTGTGATCACAAATCTTCCAATTGAACAACACTTACCTGAAAAAAAGAAAATAAATATTAATTTTAACGCAATAGCCTTTTAGTACTCAAAAAAGTTATGTCAAATTTTAATACTCACCGCTCTTTTGTTAAAGCAGATAGAATAGCTTAAGGACGTACATCCAAGCTAAGAAATTTAAAATTCACCCCGGAAGCTTGAAATTAAGCCCTCAAACCCTCATTTCTTTTCGTGACTCTCCTGACACTCTACTAGTTTTCACTCGAGTTAAAGTATTTCCATATATGAAAAAGTGGAGAAATTCGAGACCATTGCGTTTGCAATTGTGCAAACTTCAGTCACAACAGACAGGATCAAATGCTTTAGCTTCACACGCAAGGCCATAAAATCAACATAGGCATAAGGTAACACTGTTGAATAAGGGATGTATAGGGTGTTTATCTTAAATAATTTAATAAGAAATCCAGATCGTTCAACTGTTTTAGAATATTATTTTCAATTATCTATTCTCTTTTATTTTCAGAACAATGTTATAAACATGTCGTTCCTGGATAATTTGACCAAGTTCCCAGCACACCCATCTTGTTCTTCAGCAGAAATTACTATGTTGCAATTGAGCTAATGTACGCCGAGCCTGCAGGGATTCGTAGGTTGGGGTACTGTGTAGACCACACCGTGACTAAAGACGTCTGTAATGACTTGCTTAAACTCCAACGACACAAGATATATCTAGAAGTTTGGGACGTTTTAAGACTTAAGAGCGGTGAAATCGCTTTATATAATCAAAATAACATGCAAATTCAAGAGCGCAATATCAAAGGATGTGATTATAACTTCTAGGTTTCTTTCAGTGGAATTGTTTGATGACAATCACTATGCATCTATCTTGTGATTTTCTCTCTCCCTGCAACTACCGATTTGACAAATAAGAAAAATCAATCAGTAGCATTGGATGACTATTCAAAATAATAAAAGGACATTAAGGCGGTACTAATTAAAATTGGAATAGATAGAAGCCCTTGTACACCGTTCAAAAGCAAAGTTCACAAACTAGTGAATTGAATAGGTCACTCTTACAGTTTCCACATCAAATTCTAACGCTGTTTCACATAGGAAATGTCATATGGAGTTATTCGTTTTAACAGTCCAGTCCTAGTCCACACTGATCTTAGTGCTGCTTCACCCAGAGTTAACATATTCATAATCAATATTTAATGAGTAAAATTAAAAAAAAGTCAGTCGTTCAGTCAATGCAATTTATTTTTTTAAGCTTTTCTGCCGCTCTAAAGCTGCACATGAAGCAAGTTTTCAAATTAAAGTTGAAGGAATTGTTGTAGTGTGTGACACTTCTATCGCGTTCCCACAAGTCTGGTTGTCAAAACTCATTGCACATACACTATCTTTACCTGTTCCTCTAGTACAACATTTCTCCGGTTGAAAATATTGACCAGTCAATAGAATCTGCAAATTGTATCCGATCAGTTTCCATTTAGTGTACTACAGTCCTTCAGGTTGTGGATTTCTGTTTCGTACCACCAATCTTTCCCAAAGTCGACGATTAAATTTTTCAAAATGAAAAACGCATCGCAGTTTAAATACAAAATACAAATTAAATGTCCTTTCTATATATTGCCGCTTGAGAAAATCAAGGACGTTACTGTAAAAGTCATAAAATATAGAAAGAAAAAGTAATTGTTTCGAGTACAAATTTCGGAAAGTCACCTGTTCAGGAAAAAGACAATGCAACCTAATAAAGTACCGCGAGGGCAGAAACTGGAGCTAAACCACTGCCCTCGACGGCTCAGTTTTCAGAAATATCGAAACACCACGCCTCACCAGCGTATATTATGATTGGAAAATTAAAAGAATATTACGAACAAAGGATGAAAACCCTTGAAGAACACGCATGAGAAAGCTGTAAGAATAAAGGATATATAAAGAAAACCTGGTTGACATAATGCTTCGAAGACCTTATAACCACAGATCAGATGTTCAGAACTAGCGACGTGTTGTTATAGAAGGCTCAAAGAAAGTGTACAGGCTCAAAGGACTGTTGAAAATGTGTCATACTCGTATATCCAAAGACCCTTCCTAAATCAGTGTAGTGAATACATTGCATGCACTCTTGCCATAAGCATCTGAAAAATTCTTTACATGGACCTTGTAAAGAATTATTCGAAATTTTTTAAAATGGCCCTTACAAATCATTAAGAGGAGATACAGGAGGAGATAAGGCCTTTGTCATCACCTTTCCCAAGAATCTTTTTTCGTCAATTACAATCTGCTATAAGCCTGGCTGTCATCAAGCAAGATGAAAGGAGGATCAAGAGAAAATAGAATGAGCTTAAGATCATCATCATTGAGACAAGACAGTCTTCCTCATAGCTTCCACTAGCTCAAGATTCTCCAAGACCAGGAGACGCAATCATATGTAGCCGAAGAAGGGATGAAGTATCTCAGAATCAGCAGCGCCCATTTTTCTACTAACCCGCGATACACGTTGTGTTTTATTGTGTGGTATCAACCCGGGGATTCCCGATAGCATCTATAGGTTCTATATTCTTTCGCGAATTTCGCCAGTGATGTCTGGCTCGTTTTTGCCTCGATAATTCTTCGCGTCTTGGATCGAAGCGTGAAACCATGGAAGAAGCATTGTACTGATGTTTGGAAAATTATCGGCACTGATTGCATGAGAACCCAAAAACGAAACATGGATCTATAGGATAAAAGTTCAATTGAAGCGTTCTGAGTCGAATATTTGGTTACTCAAATTTCGGCTCAGATATTTGAAGTTGGTATCGTTGCAAACACAAGGATGTGGAACTTTTTTGTTAATTTTTGGCAGTTTTGAATTTCTAACTCTCAACTTGTTTTTCATTGCAGTTCAATCACTGACAAAACTCTATGTGGAAAATTTTTAGACGACTGCGAGTGCAAAATATAAAATTTTAATATCTTAATATTCTCAATAAAAAAATGACGTTGGCAACAATGAAGGCACCGATTTGTTGTCCACCGGCTTCCCACAGCAAGAAAATATATGTCAAAGACGGACTTTGGCATACCGTGAAAGCTAAGTAGTATCATCAAGGTGGCAACTGTACGCGCAAAACTTCAAGACAAATAACCTTGTCTTGTGATTCACAAATAACCTTGTTATTAAATGAACGGGATCAGGACCAAAGCAGGGGAACTGGTTTGTTTTCGCAACATGAGCTAACACTACATTGCTACCTACAAGTCCTGACAATTAGTATGGTATGACGTTAATATTGTAGTATCGTCTGACGTTAATATCCTGAAAAGAGCATGTCCAAATGTCAAGACAGTGTTGTTTCTCAGAGTGTGAAGCGACAAACATTGGCTTGAGAGTCGAAGCAACTAGACCCAAATCATGCCTTTAACAGAGAAGGCCACACATCACGACTGAAAACCTTAAATTGTAGATAAGTTTTGGAGTTTTACAGTTCGTAATAGCTTTGCTATTTTTAAGTTTATTAACATTTGATGTATACTCCCATTTCTGTCATCAGAGTTGTTCCTCAGCTGTTGTTCACTCACCTCCTTGGCTTTATTTAGATTTGAATACATTTTATGCAACAATCCTCGATATATTTACACGTCAAACAGCTGCTTTATTGAAGGCAACAAAAGGGAGGAGCTACATCAACAAAAATTGACAACTAGAAAACACTTTTTTGATTTCCATACTCAGCTTCAGGTAATCGATTTGATGATAAGGTTTAAACCGATTAAACCTGAATAAAACTGATCAATTCGATGATTATGATTAATCAGTGTAATTAAATTTGATGTATGACAACCAAGTGTGGTCCTACCAATCTGTTCTGAATATTCTTAAAAGAGTTTATACGCCAACGTCTTAAGGAAAATGTTCAACTCATTGACACTACGGAAAACCGTTCGTTGTAGACAAATCTATTCTAAGGACCCAGTCAATCTCCAGAAGGTAGTTCATAGGTTTGATGAGCCAGGAAGACAAGGAAACAATGCGAACAATCTATCAGGTAAGCTAACAAAGCTATCAGCAGATCCTTACTAGCGATGGCAAGCGGAAGAAAGTTGTGGAATAGAAATCAATTTATTCGATTTGTTCAAGGGGGTAGGGGCTGATGACAGTTCAAGTAGTTCGCTACCACGGAAGTTTACCTAACGATAAGGTGAGAGTTTGTTTTGAAAATGGTGCCTGACATCCATCAAGTCCACGGTTTGTAGTCCTGATAAACTGTAATTCAACATGATAGTGCTCCTGATGATGCATATTATTAGGGATAGAGTTCTTTCTGTACACTTTTGAAATGAATACTCTGTTTTTCGCAGGAATAGGAGGACTGAGAGATGGGATTAGATTTGAAAAGTCGAACGTTAAACTATTTTCAGAGGAACAGAAATTCTTAAAGTGTTCTCGAAATACTTCTCTTCTGAATCAAATAATGTAAAACAGCCAAAATACATTGCACAAATGGACATTATTAGAATTTGATGTGGATTGAACACCAGCAAAGGATCTCGCGTAGTTCTTTGAATCCATGATTATATTTTCCAAAAATTGTATTCAGTTGTGGAGAAAGTCAAATGTTCTTTTCCTTTACCACATTAAAGGTGTTGCATCAGCAAAAATCACACAACATTGAATTAATTCACAGCTTTCACGCGAAAAGAAACGCCCGAGTACTTCCTACACCTGTCCACCATTTTTGCACTTGATCGCAAAAAATGGAATAGAATGAATTTACAAACGACGAGTGGAGATTATACGCGGAGATATAAAGCGTTAATCATAAATGTTAAATCAAGGAGAATAATAGATCACATGACAAAATTATTTTCATCGCCACTAAGTAAAATTACAACAGCGTCATAACAAGGGGACAACGGGTGACGAAGCAAAAAACCAATGGGGGTATGTGAGAGGGGGATGAGGACGAGTAGACTAGCACGTATGCAGGAATGAAAGGCTATAGTGTAAAGAGCTGTGACTTACACTTAGGCAAGAGAATTGCGAGATGATGATGAAGTGAGAAATGAGAAATGTAGAGCTAAGCTAATGCCAAGAAATGCGACGTCCTGGGATTAACATTTTACCTTTAATCTGGTTGTATAATGCGATACAGCTCCTTCATCGTTGAGACTAGGCCGTATTACAAGATTGCTTTCGTTGATTCTCCTGTCCTGCTACCGAGAATAACAGCAACATGGAGTAAGTAGCAAAGCAACTTGTCTGCAGTCTGTGTGTATCCTTAAGTGAAAATCTTCGGAAAAGACTATAATCCCTTGTTCTCGTCGAGTCATCATTAAATATTTAGTTTGGTTTGTGCTCTAAATAAGGATCCAATGTTGAATTTCTTTTTTCCCTCCTGTGTGCCATGATGATTGGGACTGTACTTGGTTTTTCTGTTCATCTTGTCGCCAGCAAAACGACTTGCCTATATCGTTAGCTCCTTTTACCTTTCGGCGTTACAACCGCACTGCCTATAATTTCGCGAAATTCTATCTACGGACATTTGTTATTTCGATACGATTCCCTGAAAAAGATATGAGTCAACAACTGACTGCTGGTTGTGTAAGAAAAAGAACAAAAACGACGAACATGTATACATGTACAAATCCTGTTCAAATGCTCCGAAACATTACTTCATTTCGTATATAGTAAAGCATCATCATGTTACACCTCTGCAGAATACCTGCGTTTTCAATCTATGCTACCAATGAATTTTTTAACGAATTCATTTCAAGTACAAACTACCCTGTTTCTCGGGCCCCTAAAGTATGGTTGGAATACAGTTTTCACTCGAAGAATACAGCAGAGCAGCAAAGGTAATTATTTTAGAAGAATATAAGGACTCGAGTTAGGATGGACTGTATCAATTAAATAATCGTATTTTATTTATGCGCAGGTCCTCTTCACGACCACTATGTGGATTTATTACTTGAATAAAATAACAGCGGGTTGGGTAAAGTGAACAATATATTGTAAGAACGATGGAAAGGATTTTGTTTTTCTTTGACACTTAAGGAAAGCACTATGAAATCCACCAACTTAACATTTTTCTTTGCCCATGTAGACGGATCTCTTCAATTTTTTAACCAGTGAGCGAAAGATTAGAAATCTAAATTGGTTATGGGATGATCTGTAGGATTCGCGGATACCGCAGTCGAGCGCAATCCAAAAACAATTTCCTCTTTCACTGAGTTTCATGAAAGATGTGAAAAATCTTCTTTTCATAAAAATTTTGATTGATTACCGCGGTCATTTTTTTCCTCTGAAGGAATCTACGCAATCCTGCAGCAGTTTTTTGTAAGAAACTCAAGAGCATTTTTCAGCATTGAACTCGTTCTCTGTTCGAAATATCCATGAGGGTTTGTCGCAATTTAGCTGTTTCAATAAGTTTTTCAAAACGCTAGAGACGTGTTTAGTTGATTTGTTCTGCAAAGCGGTGGGCCACGAAAAACTTATGAACTAGCAGGACGCGGGCAATCTATTGTCTACGGAAACCGAAAAGTCTGATTTTTGCACGAAAGTGCCAAAAAAGCCGCGCTCTATGCCGCGAGATGGCGGGAAAATCCACTTCAAGCATTTTCGGTGCCACTTTGACACGAAAAATCTATTCCAGATGTGACGATATGTTTTTGGTTCGAGGAACATTCGCAAATGATCTCATCGAACATATTGGGGACTCTGTTTACGGAAAGTCTCATCGTATTGTATAACTTATGATGCCATAAACTATCTCTTACGTTAAAGATAACCGGAGAGGTCGGGATTGCAGGATAAATGGACACTTTTCTGAATTTTGAACAAAAATGCTGGAGAAACCAAAGTTGCTCAAAAACAAATACAAAAAGAACAAATTGCATTCGATTGCGTCCATCAGCTGATGTGGGGTATTGGGAAAATCCTGCAGAAAACACAGACAGCAAACGCTGGGAAATGTTTATTTTGCAGGTGATATCCGAAAGTAGCGAAAAACAATTTGCAGAAACCGCGAAATCAGCAGTTAAAAGCATCCACACATCGCTAGAACCGAACTCAGGTATGGTTTTATTCGCTGATGAAGAGTTTATTGAAGAAGAACAATATTTTTCATCCATAAATTTTCACACAAAATTTTAAACAGTTGAATTAACTTCAACTTGCGGTCGAAAACATTATTCAAATTTTTGAATGTCCTGTAATGCTTAAGATAATTTATTCGAAGATCCAAAATTTTTTAACCCAGGGGTTACAGACACTAAAATTGAAACGAGTCTACTATTGACCTTGTGAAGGATCACATGTTCAGAAAACAAGCAAACAATTTTTTCTATCCTGATTATATAACTTCGTATGATTTTTCACAGTATTGAATGCAGGTTTAGTTAATCCTCCCATAAATTTATAAAAAAGTGACATTGATTTGGAATAAGTAGAGGATAATTTTACGAACAGGTCCCGGTGACAAAGGTCAGCTTCTATGTACTAGACGACTGTCTGCTTTCCTCAAATGTTGGTTTAGTATCAACTGAACTTTGTGTCCTTTCGCTGAATTGTATATTGTGTGAGAAATTTCAGTTTAATATTAGTTTTTGGATTTCCGATTTCCTTTGCATAATTCTGGTTCCAATTCCTTTAACCTACAATCACAAACTTTCCGGCAGAGGGGATTAGGTAAGGAAGCAAGGTCTATAGACAATTACTTGAAATGGCGTCCCAAAACGTTGTTTAGACAAACTTCTGATTGTGTGTCGTATTTCTTCTAACATGATACTTTTCCGGATACATGGCGCTGATTTCTCTGCCGAAGTTTCGGTAATTCTGCTGATAAAAATGTTTAACTTTAAAAATGTTCACTACCTTTAGGGGTAACCATACTGGTGCCATGGAAAGAGTTGGAACTTTAGACAGCGAATACTTCCTTCCACGCAAACAAACGTTCTATGGAAGAGTTTCAGCTTATGAGAAGTTCCCTGGATTCCCGATCGGAGCTGAAATGTACTCATAGCAATTAATCAGTCTTCTGAAACACAGTCGCTTCGTTTCATCTTAGATATGCTCCAAAACAGACTGAATACAGAGCAATCTTCCCAAAAATATAACCGTGACCAATCAGACATAACGAGAATATCTACAGTTTGCGTCATTTCCATGATAATCGCTATTTAGACGTGGACATACAAGCACTACAGCTGACTCAAAGAGAATAACGTACAGTTTTCAAGGGACATCATGTCTCGTAAAGCATCTTTTTCGAAATTCCTCGAGAATGGAGTGAATACCGTGTTAACTTCGTTCACCAAACCAGTTCGTTTGACATTGATATAATAAATGCAAATTCGAAAATTTTAACCTAACAAATCGTGTACCTATTTAACCAAAAACAAGACGAGATATAAGGCTTTACTGAATTTGCCAAATAGTGTTGACATCAAGTCCTGCAAGCACTAAATCACATACTCATAAAAAAACATATTAAATATGAATGTTGTCAATGTTTTCATGCTCGTCTCCTGAAATTGATGGATTATTACAACTTCCTTCCGAGTGAAAACAGGACACACCACACCAAATTCATACCAACAGTCGACATCACAACCGTACCAAACGCTCCATGCAATGTTCTAGTACTAAAAGTTATTTCCTTTTAATCTATGCCTTGTCCGTCGTCTTTCGTCGTTGCTTGTTATGGAAAAACTAAAATTGTCGTCTTTTGATAACCATTTTACAAGTTTCTCAAGTTGTCAACTGCGAGACGGAAGAAGGATGCAAACGTTCGAAAAGGATAAACGAGCCGGACATGTTATTTCTGTTTTCAAACATTTCTGAATAGTATTTATTCCAACAAGTAGCAGTACTTAAGTTTGATGAAAGTTTTAGTACTTATGGATTTATTGATGATGAAGTTAAAAACGTTTTATTTAGGGTAAGTTGATCAAATTTAGGTGGGTCTTAGGGTATTGAATTGAATGTTGACGAAGACTTATTTTTCACTGAATCAATTTTGACGGAGTTTTGTGGCGTTAAGGGCCAATTAAAATTGCTAAGGGATTGGGTATGGAATGTTTTCTGAGGTTCTTTTTGAAAGCAATAGTTTTAATGGTATTTTTAAGGGTTCGAAAGTTTTGAACATGATTATTGTACTCTTGTTCTGCTTGAGTAAGGCCTTATGCATTTTACGGTGCATGACTTTTGTTCATTTTTCTTCATAAATAGATGATATTAATACTTTCTAATAACCTACGATTATTCAGTCCTGTTTTAAATTTATTGCAGGTCTTTTGAGAGAAGTTAGTAAAATACATAGCTTTTTGCCAACGGACAACGTTTTAGAACTGAATAAATGCGGATTTCACGTTTGATGAATTGCTTAGCGACAAAAGTAACACAAAAGTTCCCACCTTCAACATATAATTTATCGAGACATCTGAAAACTTTCCAAATAGTAGAGCCGACCAAGTAAGAATAGATTCCAAACTTCCAGTGAAGTTCACATAACATGTGCGAAGTAAAACATACATCGGATCTAACCCCTAACAACCCGTTTAATATTTATGAATGGAAATTTTAAAGAGTCAATACTACACTGTAAAGAATATAGAAGGAATAAGACATAGTATCAATGATCCGCTGACATTGACGAAGGTTGCATTTTGTTATTTTTTTAAACAACGAAATAAAATATAAACATACATGGGAGCAGATACTTAAGGTCAACACAGGCACGAGTACGCTATTCCTAGAATATATTCCGTAGGGTGTGGGAAAACTCTTTAAAAAATATTTCAGTGGAAATGGTTCTCAATGTTTTCTTCATAGAATAATAGTCAACGAGCTGATGGACACATTGTGTTTCATGTACAAACCGAATCGTGTTTTAAAAATTTCCAACCGGACATGATGTTGATGGATTTAGACGTACGAAGGATATGAGATAAAGCTTTAATGTCGATCCTTCTCTTTTACACAATGGAATAATAAAACTAAAAACGTCTTGATTTTATTATTTAAGTTTTATTTCACGGGCTACTGAAAATGAAAATGCTTCTCCGCATATTCAAATAATATTAGAAAAGTAAGCCCGCGGTACATGATGTGGGGAAACAATTTTTTGGTGGCAACCTTTTTTAAAATAATTCCCATGCAATATTTCAATTGAAATATTGAGTGAAATTTATATAAAGCTGATGAGAAGTCCGTTCCTGGTCATAGAATCGAAATTCAAGCGTTTCTTTGAGATATACTGAAAATATCAGTGAAGTGATTTAGCGGGCTGATATTCATTTCGATTTTTCAAAAAATCGGAGAATGAAATCCCGTGGACAGTGCAATGTACAAATGAGATATCCTTCACCTTTACCCTAACAATGTTAACGCATCCAACTAAAACCACATTATATTGAGTATGGGAATAAGTTTCTGCCATTGGTAGACAGATGTCCTGACAGATACTATACACAGTCTGCTGTGGTAATTCTTGGAATTGGAAATTGTATGGGTAGGTTCACGAACGCAGTAGTCAACATGTCTTCTTCAAAGTGTGAACACCGTTTTTTTCTCATGTGGAAAATGTCGAAAAAGCCGCATTTGCGAGACGTCTCAGTTCATTATTTCATTCTCAAGAAAAATGCTGCGGAAATTTATCGTATAATGCTCGATGTTTGTGGTGATCATGCTCCATTAGAAGCGACATGCAGAGAGTGGTTTCCGCGTTTTGAAAATGGTTATTTTGACGTGACTGATAAAGATCGTGCAGGGGCACCGAAAAAGTTAGAAGATTTAAAACTACAGGAATTGTTGGATGAGGATTCAGGTCGAAGTCTAGAATAATTGTCGCAGGAGTTAAATTTTGACAGATCTACCGTCGGTAGGCGCTTGCACGCCATGGTAATGATCCAAAAAGCTGGGATTTGGGTGCCGCATCAACTGAGAGAGATGGACATCGAACGGCGTTTGACGTGAGAGATGCTTCGTCAACGTCAAAAAAAGGGTTTCATCCATCGAATTGTGACAGGGGATGAGGAATGGATGTACTACGACAACCCTAAGCGACCAAAATATTGGGAAATGCCAGGTGAACCAGATTCATCGAAGCCAAAATTCACGCTTCCAATTTCAGTTTTGCATCTGTTGGGACTACAGTGGCGTCATTTATTGCGAACTCCTGAAACCATCTGAGACAATCACTGTGAATCACGTCGGTCATGTGTACCGACGGCACCTTACCCGTCTGAATCGAGCTCTGAAGGAAAAACGGCCAGAATGAAATGACAGACGTGACAAGCTGATTTTACTGCATGACAATGCAAGGCCTCACGTAGCCATGCGAGTCAAAAAATATTTTGAAGGTGTGACTTTGGAAATCTCGTCCCACCCGTCGTTTTCGTCAGACATTACAACTTCGGATTTCCATTTGTTCAGCTCAGAGAACGATCCACGTCTTATGAAGACATCAAAAAATGGCTCGACGACTGGATCGAATCGAAGGATGGAGATTTTTTCTGCCGAGGAATCCATCTCCTACCTGAAATCAGGAGAATGTCATGGTTTCAAACGGTGCATACTTTGAATGACGTGACTGTATTCTTTGATGTTGAAATAAACTTACAACTTTGTCGAAAAAACGACAAAAACTCCCCAATTCCCATTCCCAATTAAAAAATTAAAACAGAGCGAAAAGCCATATAGCAGGTTCGGAAACACAAGAAAATGAATATTTAGTTTGTTTTTCCATTTCGTTCGATTAAGTTTTACAAAAAATTATGAGTCAAGATCAAAGGAGCTGGTCCCACCCAGTTAAGGAAATAAATTCAGGGAAAAAAAATCAAAAAAAAGAAGCGGCAGAATTTAATCCCTTATGAAAAAAGATGTTTGCGATGTTCAAGAAATACATTTTGTACCTAGTTTAGCTAGAATATTATAATAAAGAGTAATTTATCCTTTTTCATCCTTTCCGTCCGCTTTTAACTTTCTAAATTCTGTTTACTTCTACTACCTTAAGCCTTTGAGCAAGTAATTAAACCCAAATCAGTTTGTCTTATTCCAATAAGAATAAAAAATCATCAAACACTCTAACGTGAAAGGGTCGAGACATTTTTATTTTCTGACATTTATTATCATGACACATTCAATGTACGGTGGATATATTTCATTTGAATTTTATTGCGAGTTTTTAAATTGCTTTATAGTGGATAAATGAGTTTTCAGAAGGCCGAACAAGATTTGGATACAGCACTTAGGCTGGTTGCATTAAATGTAGTACGCAATTTGGGTTCTCATAATAACTTATCCTTTCATCGTAAGCATGTCTTAAATAAATATTGGCAAAGGCGAACAAATAATTTAATTTGTTATGAATAAGGATTAAAGAAACAAGACAGTTTATTAAAAAAATTGTTAGGATAAGCAACAATGGAAATCTATGCTTTATTTATTTCATATGTAATGCCAACTCTTGAATACAATTTGAAACAATTCCTTTTCATTCTTCTGAAAACATCTCTGGTGGGAAATTAATTTCGTAGTAATTCTAATTTTTCCGGTTGATAGAAGTTATCTACTTACTCTACAAAATTTGATACAACCAATTAATTTGGTGACAAATTATTCATTCAGAATGCATATCCGACCTATTGCACCTTTGACACATATTATTTATTTTATTCAACTTTTTGGAAAATGCTGAGCTCATGCGAGAAGGGTCGGTCAGGCCGAAAAGGGTTACTTTTCAGCCTGATCTGAGCAGCTTTGACTTTTTCCAGTCGTCTCGTTTCGCTCTGAGACAAAAGAATGCTAAAAACATTGAAGCTAACCAACTGAATTCAATATATGTGATCTGTGCAACATTAAAATTGAGAGGAGTATGCCATGAACCCTGCCAAAGATCCAAATTAAGGAGGGCCTTACAAAAGGAAAAATTAACAAGGACGATGAATTGTGGACAAGCAAGGACAACGAACGCCCTAAACTCTTACTGATTCAAATCCATCCGAGCTCAATGAATGAAAAGATTGAATGGGAGAAGCAAACAAAGCTTCATATCGTAGGTGTGTCCTGAAAGAAATCGAAAGTTTTGTGGGCCTTAAAGTCCACAGAATCGACATATATCCAATCCAATAAACGTTATAATCAATGACGTAAGGATGGTACTTTTACTGAAATTTGACTATCAAAAGGAATACATCTCATTAAACTGAATAACGCAAGGATTGCATGTACACCACGGAAAATGAAAAACTTAACACCAAAGGCAAGGATCATTAATCGACCTCCTTTCTATCTGCTGAAAACAAAAGACCACCTTGCCACTACGTCTTTACTGGACCGATTTAAGAAGTAAGCTGGATATAACGGAGCTGTGTCTCCTCTCATACGTTTTTCCATTTCCATCGGGGGAATCTTAAATATGATAGGGAAGTAACGTAGCAAATCGTTATTAAGACATCGAAAAACATAACTACAAATGCGTCTTTTCGTGAGAGCGAAGTGAAGACTGTCGACGCCCTGAGTGTGGGACACCCTGGCGCGCTACACTTCTCGACTGACCACTTAATCTCCCCTTTCAACCAGAGAACTTTGCCTGGAATCGTTTGACACATTTCTTTGGGCTAGGACCCATGTTTCTATGGTTACAGGAGCCTTTAGACTTTGGACCCATTCTCCAGCGGATGGGTCATATGGATCCATTGGACCCATTCTCTAGATAGAAGAACAAGGTAACCCCAGAGAAGGAACACCTCCATCTCCAACGCCTCCTGGAGCTCCAGTATTCGAAAGTTTTTTTTGACAGGCAAGACTGCCTGACCATAAAGTGCCAAGCGATTCCTTATATCAATCGTTAGAGAATTTCTCCGACTACAGTTTTCAAGAAGAACTCTCCGATTTCGCCAAAATGTGCACTGCACTCTTTGCTCAATTTGAAAGCAGGAAATGCCTGCTGTAAAAAAAAGAACGCAGGTGAAAGGCATACCATCTGTTTAGCAATCAGAAGTGCAGTCGATCCACCTTTTTTATTGTGCTACCAGGATTTTTGCCACTCGCTCAGAGAGTGTTTTTACCTCTTCTCTATTATTTTCTCTCCTGCGTCGGAAATTTTTTCCATTCTCATGCAAAGAGAGCAATGCATATGAACCCTGCAATCATCATTACGCCGTCACAAAGACAGTTCAACATATGTGTGCAATTCGTAACGCTCCTTGTCTCTGCATCTGTAACACTCGCTTTTGGTGTAATTTCTTGCTGAGAGCGTTGTCTCATAGAGTACGACAGAATGTACAGCGCTACATGTAGTCTCCTTGATGCAGTGAGTCTCTCACTTAGGTCCTGTAACCGATTGATATCATGTTTGCGATAGGAATAATATGTAACCTGCTGTCGATAAAATCTTTTCAAGAGCGACCTTTTCTTGCAATGAGAGCAAGCATTAAATTTTAGTTAACAAACAAGTAAGACAGCTGTCACGAGCAGCTCACTTCAAAATTTAGCAAACGATTGAGAGTGATCTGGCCAGATTCCAAATTCTAGCATGATGGGAAGAGTGAGAAAGGATGCAGGATTTTTCGTCAGGATTTTACGAAATGACAATGTTCACTGATGACTTTAAAACGGATAAGAGAATTAGAGTTGAAATTTACGGCCAAGACCATACACACGTCAACTACAGCTACCAGCTAGAGAGTCATGACGCGCTTTTTGAGAGTATTTGCAATTAAGGCGGTCATTGAAGTGACTACGAGCAACCTCACCACGTTTATTTACACTAATTTCAGACACAATCAAAGTGTCATTAACGATAGATAGCTAAGCGAATCACAAAACTAGAAGTCCTTTTTGTTGTCAGTATCATTTCATTTGAAACGAGGTCAGCTAGGTATCCAAGGTATACAACAGTTGACAAAGTAGCAAAAAGAGAGAATAGTAAAAATATAAAAGGGTTACGAAAAATCGAATTTCGTAACTCGACAATAAAATTTTGACCGTAGATCACAATTATTTGGACTTTTGACTTTTTAGCGATCAACACTCGAAACAGTAAATCATGAGAACTGACGCTAATGTTCAAAAAGTATTTGACATTCGATTTGTATTTGTCGTTCACTACACTTCTATTGGTGCTTTGACATCCTGAAAGAGTACTGGAAATATGTTTTTCGAATGGTCTGCAGTGCACTCGTCCTATTCATTTGAAAACTCCCTTCCTAATCAAGCTGGTGACCTTTGAGTTGAAGTAAAGATTTTTAGAATATTTAGAGGTCGCAGAGCGCTATGCCAGGACTGTATTTACGCTGGAAAATCCGGATTTTTTCCTAATAAAACACTAAGGAATACGATGACAAATTATAGTGGTGGACAGGTTAATTGCTATTAAATCTTGCGAATGTGAGGAAGATACTGTACATAAATTCAAGATGTTGCAGCAAATTGTTGATAATTGCAAGCCAAAGCAATTTATTCGAAATCATCCAAGATTTTCATGGAAAAAGTCGTCAGAAAATCGTACCGAGTAGATAATGAAATGATATAGGGAAAGAAATGCTAAATTTGTGAAATATTTTTAATATTATAATATATTGAATACATATAATATTTATATATATTGAGATAAAATGATCTGAATTCGGATACGGTAAGTTTACTTCCAACTTGCGTTTCACATTATCAGCAGTTATGATTATGATTCAAGAACTTTTTTCTGGAATCCAAATGACAATGATACCATCCGGCCAGTTCAGAAAAGAGATTATTATCCATTTCGTATGTTGTGATCACCGTGGAGATTGGAAGTCAACGTTATGGTATGCAATCCTTTCGCTATCTGACTCTCTAAAGAGAAAAACATTTGATCGCAATGTTTCGAAAGCATTGCTTAATCGTCCTTTTAGAGCGACTAGAGTGTATTCTAGTGGAAACGTTTGCATTTGTACTCGTTATAATTTTAGACCCGTTTATAGGGTCTTAGTTACACGATTTCTCCTACCAGAATGTACACTTTAACCAAACCAAACTCTTTCAACAGATACTTTAAAAAAGATAACCTATATCACTATCCTGACAACCATTCTGAAACAACGATGTTATTTCACTGACCAATCTCAGGCAATGAAGCTTTGCAAAACGAAAAAATCCATGTAACCTTACCACCAATAATAGGTCGAAATGAAACTCATTATAGTGTCCTTTCATGTATATTCCAAACAGACATGCTTGCTCGCATCAATCAAGCAGGAATATGTTCCGATTTTAATCTACAAACCCATCAAGGCATAACAAAACCACATGTGATTTTAGTGAATTTGTAACGCAACCCTTCGGGACCCTTTGAGATTTCCCAACAAATCTTGAATTGATTTAAATTTGCCGTACAACCTCCCGTCACATTTTGTAATCGAAGAAAGAAAAAAGGAAATTCATCCATCATCCTACTTGGCTATCAACTTTTATTATATCTTATGCTTCGGCAATCATCTTGAAAGTGCATAACTTGCTTCATTTTATGGTATTTTGACTTGAGACGCACGCTACTATAAAAAAATTCGACGAGAGATATTGAACTTCCTTTAGCTTCCTTTCTGCTATCGCCATCATCTATCTCTGCAGCCGTCGAAGTTCCTTGAATATAACAATAGCGAATGGCCATCATAGTCTAATAAATTTTCATTGAAAGGTCATTTCATCGCGTAACGATAGTAAAGAAAGCACGTACGCTTCGACAAGATATTAGAAGAATCATTGGCAAATGCTTCGCTGCTGTCGCCAGGATGAGCAGCAACAAAAAAAAAAATGAAAACCAATACGGCTTAGTCAAGAGGTGATGGTGAATTCAGGTGAGGTCGAGCCTATTCAGCTTGTTCCTTTTGCTTTGTAAAAGACAAGCAAACCGGCGGACAGATTTTCTACTATGGAGGTGAAAGATAGGGCAAAAATATTTAAAATTCCAGCTACAGATAATCCACGTAATAAATCAGTCGATATTGAACGATTTTGTGACTCTTGTCATCCTCTCTCACACCAAACGCTACACTCTTCCGCTCTTTCTCTCTAGCCCTCCGACTCTTTGATGGCCCTTCCGGGAAAGACAGCAGCAGGCATGGAGGATTGCGCCAGGACTTATGGCAATGCATCGCACCTCTGGCCTGACTAAGCCTCAAGAATAACGGTAAGAATACTAACGGTATAACAACGCTAACATAAAACCGTGCGTAAATAAAGCTCTTGTGTCTTACATTTTTTATTTTTATTAGCGTTTTATAGGTGCATAAATCTTTACCAGAGAGTAACAACAATAATTTGTGCTTCATGTGAAGAGAGCATTCGAATAGATGTGTATTTTTGTATTGTACAATGGTCGTAATATGTATCATTGTTGTATCTTTCTTCGTTGTTTTGCCTTTGTTTTATGTACCTATGTGCCCATACATCTGTCGTCCTTTCGTCGAAACAATACGTATTTCATCTATCAAATGTAATACGAAAAACACACAGGCAAAAAAAAAATGAAAGAAAATTTGCTCTCTTGCTTTTTGGTGAGCGGAAGTCAAGCCTTAAATATTCACTGAAGTTGCGAGGATCTACGGGAGTGACGACGACGACGACGGTGTAAAGTCAACTCAGAAATTTTAATCCCGACTTAACCTGTTTTCACTTTGGAAGCACTTATTTTGAAAGTTTCATAAGTAATTTTCATGAAAATTTATTTTCATCCGTTTCTATATGCAAAAAGTAAATCCTTATTGTGAAAAGTGAGGCAATAGTGTTTTCAAGTTGAACTAATTAGAAAGATTACCTATAAATTCAATTGAGAAATTCTACGATTTGGTTAGCATTTTACTTCGACTAAATACAAAAGTGAAAGGAAAAGTATTGTTTATAGAGATTATGGAAAGTATTTTCATCTTTGAATAAGAGTTTCAAAGTATGGAAATCCTTAGAGCTTTCAAAGTCTGTATTCACATCGAGTAATCTAAATGAATTTCTAAGAGTCCCAAACTCCTAACGTTACCCCTGTGGATGGGGGAGGCTAGAATACATCCACAGTAACCCAACTTGTCTTAAGAGGCGACTAATGGGAAACAGCACCGAACCCGGACTATGATTTGTCTCTCGGCTGGACTGGATGGCGGCCATGATATTCTCAACCTAGTCGCTTTTTGCGCGGTAGCGCCGGGGTGAAACCCATGCGCAAACGGCTCCAGGCTAATATCACGCCGTCTCCGTCCCGATAAAAACCTTGGCAGGCCTCAGAGTACATTCGAAGCTCGCACCATTGAGTTGGTGGTGTAGGTTCGGTTCAGTCGTACTCCCGATTAGCGCTGATCTGGCTCTGAGCACGTGACTCCATAAGGGCTGGGGTGCTAACCCTCGCATGGCCTCCCTGCTTGCAGAGATCACCATGGGATCATTCAGGAGACTACACATCCGAGCGGAGATAGCGGCTCTGAGGGGGGACCCTTAAGAACAAAACGATGCAAACAACAACAGCAAACAGAACAAACAGAATAATGCAAAGGAGACGAAAAAACGAGTCGATGGACATAATTCTCACAACCATAACGATTATCTTGGCGTGTTGGCCCGTAGTGGAAAAACCTTGCGTTCACCACCACGGTCTCAATCAGCCTCAAGCGGAAAGAGCAGTGATGGGTCGGTAGTAAATGTGGCTCCGGAGGTTTACGACCGCCTCACTCCTAAGGTTGCTATTGCTGAATCGACCTCAGTAGGGGGAACTAACAGCATAGAACCTAAGAACCCAAAAAGACCTGATGGTTAAGGAGGTAATCGCGGAGAACCGTTCCGAGGAAGAACGGTTGACTAAAAAATGTTATGCGATCCTCAAACGTATGCAAGAAGCGTGCATAAATCAAAAGACTATCAGCATGGATGTAAAAAATGGAGTGTTTGAGCTCGAGAACCTCTTGGATCGAGTTGGCCACTACAGGAGACTGGAAACATCCAGGCCAAACGATGTACGTTAAAGTCACCCAACCTTTCCTCCCCAGTATCAAGAGGATTGCTGCTAGCCCTCTTGAGAGCGTTCAGGAGAAAAGGCGTAAAGTGAACGCTGAGCCAGAAAAAGAAACGCCACAAAGAAAAGGTGCCTTCCAACTCATGATATTTAAGGCGTAAACATAGGCTTAGCCAGCAAAAAGTGCCTGTTCAAATAACGACAAATAACATGGAAAAAGCGAAGAGTCCTTTGGGACGCCATTTATGTGAAGCCCACTGAAAGAAGGAGCTCTGACGTTCTACGCGATATCCGCAAGAATGTCAAGCCGGAGGAATCAGGGACGATTATTAAAACTCTACGATCGACGTGGTCCGGAGGGCTACTCGTCGAGTTTGGAGCGGACTCCTCCGATAAATCGATATTCCGCGATAAAATAAGGACGTCCTTGGGACAAAAGCCGCCGTCTCTACCTTGGAGCTAAGGGCTTCATTGGAAGTAAAGGACCTGGACTGCATCGCCGACCTGACTGAGGTTGAAGAAGCCATTCAAAAGGAGTTCCCTGGAATAACTCTATTAACAGTAAAACTTTCTCCAGAGAATCCTTTCTCCGAAGGCAAAGGCTGGCCATACTCGACGTAACGGAGAAAGATGCTGCACAACTCCTGGCCAAAAGAAAACTAAAAATCGGTTGAGTGGTGTGAGCCATCCTTGTTCGATGCTACAGGTGCCTTGGATACGGGCACACCACTTCGAATTGCAAGGGCCCTGACCGTAGTATGCTTTGCTTTAAAAGTTGAGCGTCTGGGCATAAGATAAAAGAGTGCACTGGGACTCCGCGCTGTTTATGTAATCATCTTAACTCTCAACCGACAGAGCACCCTCACGTTGCAGGTAAAGGCGCGTGCCCAATCTTTAGAGAGGCATTAGCAAATGCAAAAGCAACTCTGAGATGATGATCAGGGCCCTTCAAATTAACTTGCACCGTAGCATCAATGCACAAGATTCATTAGAGCAGTTCGCCAAGGAAAAGAGGGCTGATGTGCTGCTGCTGAGCGAACAACATCGTAACAAGACTTCACCAGCCTGGTTCTCCGATAACTCCCATACTGCTGCCGTTTGGGTTCGGGGCAGCATGCGACTCCAGATCCAAGATCATGGCCGAGGAGATGGTTTTGTCTGAATTCGGTGCCCCGACAAAAACTGAAATTTCGATTCAATGAAGAGAGTTTTATTGGAGGGTAAAATGATTTCATTGGACTTGCCGTTTGACAAGTGCTTGCAAGACTGCAGCGAATCGTCTCCTGTCAATACAGGCTACCAAGAGAAGTCAAATTCATGTAATGTCATCCTCTTTGATGGAGAACGTAGCAAAGCCTAGTTGCATAGAGGCAAAGACCGTTGAGAAGCTTTCACTGGTGAAGGCAAACAAAACACTCTTGACGAATGGCTGTATATGCTGAAAGGACAAGTCATGCAGCTGTCAACGCAGCTCCTAAGAAGGCATGGTAACATAAATTTCCACCTGGTCCACTATGTAACTCTTTGGCCGAATAAGTGCGGGCTGATTATTCTTGAATGTGAGGTGAGGGGGAGCGAATACTGACGCTCAAAACACATTTTATGTCTGTAAGAGATGGAAGAGCCGGTACATGGTAATGAAACTTACAGTTAAAAAGATCGTCTTACTTCGCTAAATGAACATCGAATCGAAATTGAAAATAAATGGAAATTTTGAAACTTGAAATATAAAATTTTTTGAAAATTGAAATCCTAAGTGTTCTACCAATAGGATTTTCGTTCGTGCTACGCATTTATATCAATTGTCATATTAGCTTCTCCCGGCTTTAGCGTTTAGACCACCGGATTAAATTGTTGCGGAATAGTCTGGTGATAACTTGGCACTGTTTATTGTTTTATATTCTATTGAGAATATCATCTGGCCTGACTCACATAGAATAATGGTATCAACTATATTTTTCGATGGGTTTAATTTTTGTACATTTGATTGTTTTTGACAGAAATTTCGAAGGATACAGGCTTAAAATTATTGCATTAAATGGTTGATTAGTCGTTTGTCTGGCTTAGTATCAGTCTTTTGATTTTTGAATATTCATGTTCGTTGTAACTTGGTGCCAAAAAGCAATAGTTTTGATAGCAGCAATTGTTAGTTCATTGACTGTAGTTATCCTAAATTTGAAAACAAAAAGTCATCGAGAGTGTTGAAATAATACGTACGTAAATGCAAAGTTAAGAACGGTGTATCAGGCGGGATTCACACACTCTATTCAATTGTTTTTCTTGTAAATTGAGTCCTTAATGTGAGCCTCATTGAAAACTTGTTAAAAATTATTGCGGCATAGCTGTTGGTCTCAACTGGACATTCTTTGTAAGTGATGCAAATTAAGACTATACACGGTTAACGTGACATTGAATTTGTAGTTAACTAAGAAAAGGACCATTCAATTTCAGCCAACATTGGTCCAAACAATTTTTTTTCCTTTTATGTTTATGTTAAAATATTGATCGATGCCTACAATGAGAATATCGCAAATTTACCTTCAATGCCGAAATCGACGATGAATTGTCTACCGCCATCTTGACATCTTGGTCATATTCTTCATTGGAATATTCCGAACGGGACGAGCTTCCAGCACGCGGTTTTCGTGATGCCATATCTGAATTGTCCTTCAATACCATACTAATCTCGACAACGATTAGAACACACTTCGTTGTTATGTTTATTGGAAACTTAAAATTTCGAATTCGAGCTCTTGAAAAATATTTGTTTGACGACCTGGAGTTTATCACAAATTCACCGATTTTAACAAGTCTAAAAGGCTTAGATAAATACAAGCTCACAAAAGTCTAAGACTCTGACACTATTAAAAAATCACTTAACAAATGAAAAGAATTCAAAAGCACACACTTGTTACGATGTTTTTAGTATATGATTTTGTTTTTTTAGTTTGTCAAAAGTTTTGATTCAAGCACTTTACTAGATAAATTCAAAAATGGTTTTGAATGTTGTTTTTGAGAAGTTCATATAGGTCGAGAAAAAAGTTTTAGGTATTTTTTAAAATTTGCTCGAAAGCTGAAAGAGAAATTGTGTCTTAGTTTCTTGGAATTTAATGATACTGAAATGAAATAGAATAGTTAGGATATAGCATAGAATAGTAGAGAAGAGCAGAGCAAGCAGAAATTAATGAGAGAAATGTAGATGTTACAGTAAAAGAGCAGCATGCAAGCGAACTTTCAGATAAAAACAACTTAAAAAGATAACAAAAAAACACGAAAGTAAATTTCAAGGCTTTAATTTTTGTCTATGAACGAAAGTCATCGTAAGACCACCAAATTGAGAACATAGAGAACTGATAAAAACGCAAATAGGAATATGGATTTCCAAAGAAAGTACAAAATCAAGAACAAACAAAACATAAAACAAAAGATCAGACGAACCAACGACAACACTGGAAATCAGACCAAAATTTTCAAAAATAAGTTTTGAAAAATAAAAAATAACAAATGAGTCCAATATATAACAAATATAGGTCGCAAAGCACGATAATGTAGATAAGCTTTGTTAAAAAAATAATAGAAAAAATTAATTATATATATTAAGGCGGTTTGTATTTAAGGATTAATTAGAAAAAGTGTTTATAGTTTTAGTTTTAGATTTACAGAAATTATATACTGACTAGTGGAAGAATCGAAATGAAAATAGGCAACGAGGAAAGAAATAAATTGTTTAATAGGTTGAAGACGAGATGTAAGAGGACATATACAAATAAATTCCAATAAAAATATCATAAAGAATAGATTTGAATGGAGTTTATGAAGTAGAAAATTAAAGAGACATAAAAGAAGTTGAAAAACAACGTTTGAAGCTATCGAGAACGAGAAAGAAATAGAAAGAGTTTAGAGACCAGTGAAATATGAAACACAGAATAGCGCGTTACGACAAGAACACCCAAGTATCAGTTGTCTAAATTTTAGGACATTGGATCAATTAGAAAGTTTCTACACAGGGCTCGACCCAAGTAGAGTTTAATTAGAGCACAATTGATAGAATCTACTAGATACATTTTGGTTAACAATTACTTTAGCATTGTTAAGCCACAACATTTTCAAAAGCGAGTAAAACCGTTTTATGATACTAGTTAACATAATTTATCATCAAAATTTGTGCATATTTATTACAACATTGAAGGCATTCGTCTAAATATATCCCACAATTACTACCTGCGTTATGTCGTTGCTATTTTTTGCGCCCTTGTGATCGTCAGATTTCCATACTATATACGTACAAATTTACCTGTCAAAAATCATTAATTTTAATTTTTGAACTTTACATGAATTTTGCAGCAGTGGATTTTGTTCCAGCTTTGTTTTGCTTTGCGACTTTTTAGGAGGGATCCATATCATTTAACAAAACCACAAATTTTTCCAAGAATTCATAATTGAAGCATTTAAAGCTTAACGAAAGCTCGACTGAAAAGCTGCAATGTCAATGATTTACCGTTAACTAATACTGTAGACAATGCATACCAGAGCCGCATAAAGTTTTGGTTTTTATCATCCTAACCCACTAAATTAACGGCTATTCTTCCCGCCGAACCCTTTAATTTGTTAGGACTCATTAAATATTTGCAACGATGTAACTTTCATATTCAATATTTTCAAGATTTTTTGTATTAAGCGCGTAACTCGTTGTAAATTGAAGCGGCAAATTAATTTTTTCGTTTCTAATGGAATAGTATCAATTCTTATTACAGCTATTGTGATTAAAAAAAAAGACAATGTAGAAGTTGGGATTTCGTCCTTTATTTATGTGATTATAAAGAAGTCACGCAAGCTTTGAAAAGCTCGCCAAATATGTTGTAAAGCGTTACCAGAAAACAAAAACGTGTAAAAAGCTGCGAAACTGACAGTTTAGCATAAGTAAATATGAAGCAATGCACGAATGAACAAGAGGGTTTTCTTGTCGAACGGTATTTTACAAATATAAACGTGTAGTAGCTACAGTTTGTGTTATGTGCATATAATACGGAATAGTAGTTTAAATACGTAAATCGTGCAATAAGTAATGCAAAAATTGCGGGAAAGTGAATCAATTTGTGATCTTGGACACTTGATCCGTCCGTCAACAAGGTGTTTGAGATTAATTATTAAGGCACGAAAGTTATGCAAGTGAAAGTGCTGCAAAAGCACAGGAACATCAATCAAACATCGTAGTCAACAATCGGACATTTTGAAAAGCTCTCTTCAACATATTCTGACGAAAGTTTTGCATCTTCATTCTACAAAGTTGTTAGTTGAACAACTCAAGCCTACTGACCGCGCATAGGGAAGAGAGTTCGTTGAATGGATGATCAAGAAACGACGAGTGGATGCTGATTTTTTCAAGCAATATAATCTTTAGCGATGAAGCTCATTTTCATCTTGATGATTTTGTTAATTGGCAAAATTGTCGACATTTGGAGTTCGGAGCATCCCTGAGTGAATAATGAAGCAAAAATGCATCCGCCACGTATCACTGCTTGCTGCGGATTTTGGGCTGGATGTATCATCAGACCTCCTTTTTAAATTTGGCAGACTAGGAAATAACTGTTGATGCTTCATGCAATCGCGATATGACAACGCGTTTCCTTGTACCTAAATTGCAAGATATTTATGCGCCAGACATATGGTTCCAGCAAGATGATGCGAAATTGTATACAATCAATTAACAATGTAATTCATTATTGCATCAGTTTTTCCGGTGTCGTGTAATTACTTACTTTCGGTGATGTAAGTTGGCCGGCCAGGTCATGCAAGTTAACACAGCTTGAATTTTTTGTGGGTAACACTTATACCAAGAAGACCAAGAGCAACTTAGTGAAATTTAGCCAAACTAATGCAAAATTTTTATGGAAAATTTATAAATGAGTGCGTATGTTCTAGCAAATCCATGGAGACTATTTACCCGATATTCTATTTCATAATAATCCTATAGAAAAAAAAATATTTTTCATCAAAAAGCTGTGTTTTATATCAAACTTACTTCTGGTTTTAATAAAGGGATACTCTTCAGTTCCTATTTCTGATTCTTGGAATTAAAATATTTTATCAGCTCAAAATGTTAGAAACACGAAATTTGCTTGAAAAAAAGATGTAACTTAATAGAAATAGAGCAGAAATTTGAGCAAACATGTCACAGAAGTGAGGATCACTTTCAAAATAATTTTTTGAAGTAGTAGTTTCGTAGAGAGCGAAGAAGGGTATGCCAGTACATTTAACAGTGCACTCTCACGCAATCAGGGGCTGCATCATATCCATCACCTTCAGGTCCTACGGACAACATAGCAGAGCTGAACGGGGACTGAATACTTGTAACATTATCTTTCATAAATTGTCACCGTTACGCGGCTTCAAATGGAACATTTGCGAAAAACAATGTAAGCACAATACCAGAGACATTTGACTTTCCAAGAGAAAGTTCGACAGCTAAAGTTGTCTTATTTATTTTTCTTGGTATTGAAATACTGGAATTGCACTCTGCCACACTGACTAATACGGAGACTACTATTACACAAAATTGAGTTTTTACGAACGCTACTTCAATATACTTCTTCAAAGTTTGTCACTTATCGCTGGCAAGGCCTGTTCAACAAAGAAATGTGAGTAGATTTAGAAATACGCCACAAGATAGTCATAGGACTTTCAGGATCGCAAATACTTGTTGGTCTTGGCGTTAAATTAAGTCGTAGAACTTCAACATTATAACATTGGTTGGGTAAACGCATTACTTTGTTAGATCAGCAAGTTTGACGATTGTGAGCCTTACTAGGCGAAAGAGAGGAAAGTGGAGAAGGCCGCATATGATTTCAGTTAGATTTCGTGCTGTTTGATGTCCTTTGATGGTGGTGGTAGAAGGTGGAGGGTGACTTCCTGATATGAGATGATGTCTTCACCATCCAAGTTAAAGTTTCCTAAAGCCATTTTTACTTCGGAACCGTTGTCATCAACGTTTTTGTCAAATCTGAAGTAAATTTTCCTAGTAATAGCGTATGACATAGTAGAAACTATGTTTTGAATATCCTTGCAAACGTGGTAGATTTTGAGTATGGCTTAAACCTGCGAACTTTGTTTGTTAATCTAATCATAGACTCTTTCCCATTTCATCCTCAACATTAATCCCGCCCCCTCCCTCTCTCACCCTCGCCTAAACAAAGGAATAACTTTGAAATTATCCAATTTATACATTTCAATTCTCACTCCCGCAATCTTCATTTGCACAATCGACACAAAATAAACAAATAAAAGTCAAGACAACGACTGCGATGGCTAACTTTTCAATTAGAGCACGAAGAGAACAAAATCACACTTTTTCGTTTGTATTTTGAATGTCAATAACGAACAACGACCGAACAAAAATGTTTTTTCTCCCAAAATTTATATTTGATTTTCATTGTGTATACTCATTCCTCTCTCTGTCTCTCTCTCTCAGGCACGTTCTCTTTGCATTTCTGGAGGGAAATATGTTGCACGTTAGATACAATAATTGTAGAGTAGTATATTCGGTTTGCATTCTGGAGGAAGGAAAAGTTTCACGCAGATCAACAATAGCATGAAAAACGTTTGGAGTCAATGGGATAATTCAAAAGTTTTTACATGCTGTCATCGCTTTGTTTGATGATGACGATGATGATGATGATGATGGTGAGGATGGTTTTACTTGTGGTGTTGATGATGGTGGCATTGTTGCGCGTTTGCCTCGCTGCATTGTGGATTTTTCGAGTTTAGAAAGCAAAACTTTTACACTACGATTCCTACATGAATACAAAATGGTTTGGGGTTGTTGACAACGGCACTTAGCCACAAATTTCCATGAAATCCTATCACCGCAACACACAATTCCCATCGTGTAAAAAACAGAAAAGATTGCAGAGCATATACCGCGGAATAAAAAGGAAATTGAGATCGTTAAAATCCACAACAAGCCAATATGACAAACTTTGAATTTCATGAAGAAGTTCCAAACACAATTACCCGCATCGAAAGAATTTTTCGCGGTGATAAAACTTGGGGTTGGTTATTTACTAGCAGAAGCACTTCTTCTTCCGCTGCTGCTGTTGCTGCCGCTATAGCAACATCTCTTCTAGAAAAGTGTTTGTTGGTTAAAAAGAAGGGTTATGATGTGTGAAATAGCATTTCAAGCATACCATACATACACACATCCATACACGTCTCTTGAATCAACATTCGAGTGTTCGACTAAGCAAGCATAACACTGATGCCAAGCGCTAAAGTTAATTTTCAATCCCTTGTTGAATGACGAAACTTTTCAATCTGCAGGTATGTACTCATATACGCACCACCTTCAGCGTGCAAAGGATAGGGCGCGGGTATTCAGCCAATTCTAGGATATAGCGCAATCCTTAAGAACACTCACATTCTTTTTCAACAGTTTACAACAAAGCCTATTATGTGGGAATTCGTTTATCATAAGTTGTTATGTTGCTGTTGTTCGCGAGATAGCGATGAGCTGATTTTGGAAAAGAATAAAAAAAAAGTGACAGCAAAGGTATCCTGTCGAAAGTGAAAAGAGAATTATCGCTATTATATTTTCTGTTTGACATTCTGTCATGATTTGATGGCAATATAATGATGGAAGCAAATGATTTCACTTTGTTCGCAGTGCTCCAGTGAGAATAAGTTTGTGTTAATAGTGTGGAAATTTTCTATAGTTTTCTTCGGAGCATTAATATTTTGTTTCTTGTTCATCATCATCGATGATTCATTAATGGAATCCTATTTAGATAGAGCTTTAGAAAAGCTTCTTAAAAGCTTTAGAAAGCTTACATACAATTCGAACAGTGGTCCAAAATGAAAATTACTTTTGATGGGTGCAAATGGTTGGCAGATATTATTGTTCAATGTTTAAAAAAATCAAGTTTAATATCCAAAACAATACCAGACCAATATCGATATACAATAACTCAAAATAAACGCCTTGTGTTTTTCAACGTTACTCTAAATCTTTCTACTTCCCCTCCATAAAGGAATGTTTAAAAAAAAAAATTATTTGAATACATACATACGCATGAAATACGATAAAAGAATGCGAGATGCACGATTTCGGTCCACTTTAATTTGCATGACACTCAACGTGAATGCTTTTTTGTCCCTCTCTCTCTGTTTTTTCGCTTGCATAGGTCATCCACTCGGTCATCTATTTATCAAGTTCGCTACTCAGTTTTATGCAATGTTCATGATACATGCCAGGATCGAAGACATCAAGGCTGTGCGTATAGAAGTATAGAAAGGATATCTCTAGTGGATTTTATTTCTAGCAAGCAATCAAGAATGGATGTGATGACCATCGGCGGATGAGCATGACAAACTTATTTGCATAATAGAGAGAAAAGTGTCTAGTTCTATGCTTTCTACATCCAAACCAAAACGAGCCTTGATTACGGCCATTTATTCGCACATTTTCCGCTGTTCTTGCTTTGTCCTCTCTAGTCCACCCTGTATTTCAGGTGTGATGCTGTTTTAATGTCTTTACATATTTCCCTCGACGGCGAGTTGCTAAATTGAGTCCCATTAAGTTCGTCGCTTCTGTCGTTCAGGAACATTTTTTTTTTTGAATTTTGTTTTCTGTATATCATCGTTGTCCTTGTTGTCGCTAGAGACAACTGCAGTAGCAGCAAATGAGTAAAGTAGGCAGACAATTCAAGCTGGTGGCATTCACGCAATTTGCTGTATTGTGTTTTTCTAGACATAGCCATACCTTTTCAGTATTTCCTTAGCCTCCAATGGACATAACCGAGAAACGACGATGGTGACATTAAAGAATATTCACTGGCTCTCACGATCTTTTTTCTCATAATATCATAGCCGAACAAATTAAAAAGTCATTTATCCTCTTTAAGAAATGCTCATGGGTGTTATCAAGATGTTCTCCCATTGAGAAAATAATGATAAATGCCTTTATGTGGCGTATCCTGGGCCATCGTCAAGGCTATTATATAATACAGTGTTGATAGGGTGTGAGATAGACGTTTTTTTCTTGGGCATCGCAAATAGATTTTCGGAGGCGATATAAAAGGCTACGTAAGGAAGGTTGACGATAATAGAAAAAAGAAATATGTGAATAGGCTTTGTAGGTATGGGGATGAGGCTAGAGCTAGCTCGTTGTTATCAACAGTGGTTCTGTACTACACTGGCTGAGTGAAATTGGTTTTAATGCGAATTTCAAATAAATCTATTCTTAATATGGTTGTACAAAAATTTTATCAACGCAAATTAGATGGGTTTAAGGATCTACTCTTATCATATCTTGTATTATCTAGAAATGGAAACTGACGATGTCAAATAAGATTTAATGACTAAATATCGTTATAGTATCTTCTAGAAATAACCCATATAATCATTAGATTTAAATAGTAAGTTCCAAATATAATTAAACATTAGTAAGTTATAAATTCAATTAACTCATATGTTACCTCTTCTGCCAAACCCAAAAATAGAGTAAATGTAAGATACAAAAACATGAAACACTGAAACAAATTCTGACTGTTCTTTTTCATTCTTTTTCATATTTCATATCATTCATGTCCTGTTCGTTCTCTCGTCGATACTTCTAAATGTTAGCATTAATTTGAATTGTCATATATACAAAACACCAATGTCTCACACAAATTTTTGTCAATTTTAGCGTTTGCTTAATATTTCAAAATAATACTCCGATGTTCATCTTATAAACATTAAAATAACAAAAGCTTAAGGTAAAGTTTTGTATAATATGTTAGTTTCAAGAGAAAGATATTTATTAAAAATCCAATTTTCAGAATGAAAAATTATGAAAAAAAGAGAAACATGCATGTCTTAATATGTCTTCCAAGGCTGATCGTCACCTAGGGCAACTGAATAAAGGCCTGGTTGCCTTACCAGGGCAACGAAAAGTTATGATAAAATATGAGGATCCTTGGTGTATTGGAAATCAAGATAAGATTGATTGCTTTTGATTGACTCAGCTTCTGAACGGGTATGGATGTTTGCAATCTTCCCTGAATGATTGATAAGTCACTGTCTCCTGATTGCATGTTTTGATAGAATAGATAGACGAATGCCTAAAACCTGAACTCTGCCGAGAGTCAGTTCGCAAACAAACGTAGACTACGAGTTTCACTTACGATAGAATTATAAATCTGAAATTTCTCACAAAAACTTCTTGAATCCTGGACCTCATCTGAGTATGCGACGTTACACCGCTTGCCAGTTACCTGTATAAAATTGTTGTCCCGAAAAAATAGATACCAATGCGTTTAGCAAGAGCAAATACAAAGAATTTGCCGATTTTGACTCGCACCATTTCAAAACTATATGGTTTGACATAGACTTGTTACTCTGTCCAACAGATGGGTTCATAAATCAGCCTTTAAGAGCAAATTTCCTGGAGGCTTTTTAGGCTTCTTTTTGACAACGCGGTATTATGCGAGCACCCAAAAAGTCATCAGAATTGCATAACAATGAAGAAACCAACAAAATAAGTCAACATAAATCAAAGAATAATAAAGTGAAAACATCGATTACGAAAAATCCGTAGCGATTGACCCAGAGCATTCAAATCCGATTAAGGAGAATCAAGTTAAAAGGAAACATGAAAATTTTAGACAAAATTTAGACTAAAAAGCCTAAATTTTGAAAAATTTCCCTCACTTCACCAGACCAAGCGACCAAGCGAAACTAGAATGGAGTACGAGAGGTTGTTTTACAGATCTTCGAATCCTTTGCTGATCGTTTTAGAGTCTTTTCAAACAAATGAAAGGTAAGGCATCTTCGAAATTGAGTGAAGTGTAGTGAACCATTACGCTTTTCTCAAATATGAAGTCACTTCTCGTTCGCTACCTTAAAATATGATGAAGCTTTGCTGAAACAATTTTCCGTCGGTGACAATATGCTCGTAATAAAACAGATGTTAATTGGCTACGTACAAGTGTAGGTGAGATTTAAAATCTTCTTTCGTATCAGAGCGTAGTCCTTGGAAGAATTGTAAAAATATTGTAACAAATGAAAATCGGAAGGATCAAGTCAAATCAACCTATTCTCGATTTACAAGTTGTCTAGATTCGCATTGGCCTGGGAAAACAATTTATGACGAACAGGTTCAGGGTGTTTTCTAGAGAACATCCTTTCAATTCCCATAAATTTATAGCATAATCTTTTGCAGACGAGATCCTGTGTTGAAAGTTTTATTCACAATTGGATCTGTATCTGCATCAGAAATCGAACCTTTTAACGTAAACAAGATAATGCAGATGACGCCCAACACTTACATCAGATAGTTTTCTAAGTCGAATAACGTAGGTTGGGACGTTTTAAGGTTCAATTGTCATAAGACCCAATCAGCTGGACGTGATATCTAGAAAAGGACTAGCGTGCCATCAATGATTAATTCCACAAAGTGACTTACGAAGCTTTAAAGAAATTCAACTGGGTCATCTTTGCCCGTGAATTTTAATTTCGGGATTGACTATTGTAAATGACGTTTGGTGCCGGATTACTTTCACATCATACTGAAATTATTTGGTCACACCGTTTTGAAATTGTTAAAATGAAAATAATGAAGAAAATTCCATTAATGATGAAATCCACAAAGTAAGTACCACAAAGGACTTCAACTGTGGAAAGAGTAAGGAAAAATTCAATAAATTTTCACATTTTGCGAGGTCTAAAGAGTACATTTTCTTGCAATTTCATCAACGTGACTAAGAGACAAAACACTAAATTATCTTTTAATTTTTCGTGGTACTCAAAAGGAAATGGAAGGTATATACACACATAATCCCTAGGATAGGCGACGGGTTTTAACCAGTCCCTTACGTGATAATGACGTCGATGTCCAAAAATAAAAGGAGAACTAGCTTATGAACTGGCTCAAAGAATTTGTTCGGATCTGTTCAAACTACCTCTAGTGCTTTCCGGCACCATCTCTGAGCGAAGGAAAGATAAAACTTTTTTAAGAACGTTGATGTGATTTGGAAATGGGTATTGTATTTTATTTAATAAAGTTTTGGTGCAACTGGATTTACTGAATTTTTTTCCAATAAAGTTTTTCGCTGAGTAAACAAAGATGAAAATCTCAACTGATGAATGAAATGAATGTATCTCAATCTATGTAATCCAATTCTTTTTCCATCGTCATTATTCAAGTGTATAGATGTCAAAAGTGACGTCATGAACTAGTTCAAAAACATCTGTCATCTAATAGATAGGGAAAATACAAATAGTCTGGTTAGTTTTCTACTAAGGTAGCTTCACGAAGACACTACAAAACTGTACTGTTTCATAGTGGAAATAATTTCGACAGATTGTTGATGTTATGGAAACACATAATCGAAAGCTGACTTTTCCATGCAAAATTTCAAAAAAAAAAACGAAATTATTTCTACGAGATTTGCAGATGGAGATAACTTCTGCAGTAAACTTTTAATTAAGCTTCCGGGAGATGATTTGACATCGATTATGATAAAAAGTAAAGAATTCTGAGGTGGAATTTTAAGTAAAAGCATTTACGTATTGTCATCGATCAATCAACATATATAGCGGACATAAACTTAAGAAATAAAAACAGAATAATTTTGATCCTGCCCTGACAAAAATTATCACACACATACACCAACTCTTACAAACATAGATATATAAATTTTGAACAATTGACATCGACAAAAACGATTACATGCAACTAGCCGTGTACAAAGGAAGAACAATATAGTTTAGTTGGAAATATTGTTACCCTACCTACATCCCATTCAATCAAATTAATTTGTTGTGTGAACTTAAAAAAGAACTTACCTTAACACCGATGTGAATTGGAGTAAAGTCGCCGTGAAGTGTCTGAGGAAGTAGTGTCATTGGCATTGGAAGGGGGCAAGACATCATGGCCGCTACCTGTAATGTTAAAATAAGCAAAAAGGGTTAATTTAATAAGGAAAATTTGCATTGAACTTTTGTGGTATTCAGGATAATTACAAATGAGAAATAAATCCAATCGTTTGACTGCAAAAATCGTTGGTCAATGCAAGGTATACAGTTGTTAGTACAACTTATTCGCATAGTTAGTGATGTTAAATGTCCTTTTGTTGAAAAAAATTTAATAATTCTGACATCAATACTAAATAAAATAACCATGCAAACTTCATACGTTATTTATTGAATGTCAATCGAACACATAGAAGATATATGCGGAAAAAAGTAATTTCCACAAGGGATGTCCGAAAACAAATTTATCCTGACACCTGTCAAAGGTACCATATAACATTTACGGCAAACACATTAAATTATTTTCGGTGCCTTCATAATTACGATTGATACTTTTCTTTTGTTTACGTTCAAGTAATAAAGTCATCAAAGATTCATTGTTTTAAGTAGTCGGTGCTTATTTATTTTCCTTTTCGGTTATTATATTTTATGCTAGAAATATTTCAGCTAAGTATCATGTCATACAACAACAATTACTCCTACACCCTGATGGCATTTGGCCCATAATTCAACAAAATGACCCTTTTTATAAGACCGGCCAAGAGGAGCAGTATGATAAAGTGACAGGAGTGAGGTGAGCCTATTAATATTTGATACTATCCGGTCAAAGTTTATGGCCCTTTGGTATTGTGAAATATGGTTTAATTGAAAGCTTTCTGACGGAAATCAGTAGTGTAGGATGGAATTGTTTTAGAGCTATCATGGTGAGGAGATATTGCAGAAATGTAGACCGGGAGAAATTATTTCGAAGAAACTCCAAATGAACTAAAGCAAGGGCTGTTTACGTGTAAATCAAGTGAGTGAATAATGGAAATGAATACAATAAGGGAATTATAATTTGAACTTACGGTAAGAAAGTTTATAAGTTTTTGTAAGAACATAAACAATGAGTTAAGCAGATGGAATTTCAACAGAAATTAAAATCGAGCGTGATTTGTGTAAAAGTTTGGCCATTATGCGAAGTCTTCTTAAGAGAAAGGATACTACCCAGTGAAAACTCAATGCAGCAGTTGATATGAGTAGATGGTGACACCTACCGTGCTCATAACTCGTTTTCAATTCTCTTTTTTGAGACACCTTGAAATTCGTAGAGTTAGGGATGATAATGTCAAGCAATCAGCACTGACTACTCTTCATATTCGAATTCCCACACTTACGAGTACACAGAAAAAAAGTTAAAGTTGTCAAAAGTTAAAAAAATTCTTCTTTCAACTAAAGAAGGGTTGTTTTCTAAAATTGGAATCCGAAAAATAGTAAGCGGTAACATTATAGGTAGATGAGACTGCAATGAAAGCAAGTATCTATGCTTTTTCATCAAAGTGGAATATCTATGATTTCAAAAACACTGTTTGAGAAGCAAATTTTTTCTAGTGTTTCCAAAACCAAGTCGAACCCGTATCCCTTATGTCAGAAATCAAAATAAACCCGAAACATAAAGATCAAGCTTGGAAGTCAATTGCCTAAATTCATATTTATTTAGTTTTCAAAGTTTCTCATAAATTCCTAATGTCTGCGACACCTGGAATAGGAAATCAAGTTTCAAGTAATACATTTCGAAAATTCAAATTATATTTCTTCAAATTTTCAAACCAACTCTTAATGGGATTATTAAGAGTACAATGATTGCATAATGATTTTTAATTTCACTAAATATAATGACACAATATTTTGTAGAAGTAAAATTAAATTAACATTAACATTACTTTTCTTTGATGAATACCAAAAAACTACAGGTAGAGTAAGTAATCCTAATAAACATCTGCGGAATGTTTTCAAGCTAATTAGAAAACGAAATTCACACCGATAAAACGTCAGGATATTTGATTCCTCAAGAAAAATTAAGTCTGAAAATTTCTTCAGTAGTTTATACACATTTTCATATATGTCAAATGAAACTATAAGAAACTGAGTCATACCAAGGCTTGTCAATCGAACGTTTTTCCAAGTGATACGGCATCAATATTGACAATGAGAAAGACACCCTCTCACACCTACTAATTTCTTATCTAAATGTCTTTAATATCGGGCTCTAATTTATATTATTGATATTTATAAAAATTAGTCTGTAATTAATTTTTTAACATGCCTTCAACTGAAGCCAGAAGTTGTTCGAGTTGTCCTATTGAGGACAGGGATGTCAAGTTATAAATTTTGACCAAAAGTAATTCCCAGGTCTTTCAAATTGATAACAATAGAGAGAGAGAGAGAATTCGTTAATTCAACATGAAACTAAAGAGCATCGGTGAGATTCTTAACGAGAAAGTCTTACAGTTAAGCAGTCACAAATATTAGCACATAAAAGGTAAAACAAACACTACTTGCAGAAAGTGGAGAAGTTATCTTAAAGAAGCTTATAATTCTGGTGTGACCCATTTGAATGGTTTTATAAAGATCGCCAGCATACAGGAGGCAATGAAGAGAGAACACAAGGGGAATGTCATTTATAAAAAAAGTGGAGGAGTAGTGGCCCAAGAATGGATCCTTGTGGGCACCAGATGGAGGACCAATGCCATAAAATCAAATACTACAAAGTATTTCATGTTATGCCGTAGAGACTGTAGAGAAAATTAACGGTAGAACAAGTTTGACTTCATGCAAAACAATAATGATCCAGAGATACTAAGAGCGTCTCATTTCAAACAGCTGAAATTCGAACACCTTTCATTTCAAAGCCCTGGACAAATCTGTGAGGATCACATCGACTTGAAGCTACTTATCTAGCGCCTTAGCAATCTCTTTTGTAAATGCAGTCAAATTAAATGTGGTTGAGCGAACTCCAAAAAAGTCATGTTGCTTAGGGCTAGTAGCCGACCGGAATATAGTGGAGCGTCAGTTGTGAATAAGACATTCCAATAATTTTGGAAAATTAGGGATATTGGACAAAAGTTGGATAGATACATCAAAACAATCATCACTTTTAAGAACAGGAGCAACGAATTAGTGGGATCTACACCATTATTTAGACTGCAATCCTAGAGAAGAGCAAATGGAACTGACAGAGAGAATGCAAAAGATTTCAAAAATATTTTGCAAATACCGCAGTCCTATTTTACAAGCAAAAGCGAAGGATTTTGCAAGACAACTTTAATTTAAAGATTTTGAATGCACGCGGGATGGATCCGAAGGTTTAGGAGAAGGTACAATATTGTTTTTGGTAAAATAACTGGAGAAGCGGCAGATGTACCGGAAGGAATGTTTAACGATTGGATAACAACGGTATGGCCAAGTTTTTAAAAAAAAGGATATAAAGACAAAGAAATATTTGACACAGATGAAATCGTTTTTTTTTAGAATGATGCCGGATAAAACAATGAAGTTCAAAGGTGAAAAATTTGTTGGAGGTAAACTATCGAAAGCAAGAGTGAGTGTTCTGGTAGCAGCAAATATGACTAGCTCGGAAAAATTAAAACTAGTATTTATTGGCAAAGGTGAATGGCCTACATGTTTTAAAAATGTTAAATCACTACCTGTCGAATACGAAAATAACCCAAGAACCTGGATGACATCAGCCATATTTGAAAAAATGATTTTGCGGTGGGACAATCAGCTGATTTGCCAAAAAAGGAAAATTTCATTGCTCCTAAACAACTGTCCTGCTCACCCGAATACTAAAGACTTAAAAGCAATAAAATTAGTCTTTCTTCCTCCAAATACTACGATTATTCTCCAAACACTATATCAGTCGATTTTTAAATTCTTACATGATCCGAGTTCAAACCGGCGGTTGGTTGGTAGGCCAGATTGGTTTCTACCTAAGTAAGTTACTGGAACACATTTGCGGAAACTTCAAACTATGAAACAATTAAAAGACACCGAAAATGATGTGCCTCACAAATTACATATCCTTGAAGGCATTTTTTTTTTGATTTCAAAAGCTTGGAATAGTGCTTCTGGTTTTTGGTTGTTAGCTATTGTTATTGTGCAATTGTTTTGCACATGCAGGATTTTATTTGACATAAATTTTATTTGAAATAAAAAACAGAAAGAAACAGAAAACTTGTTTGATCAAGATGACGCTCACTTCCCCTAGAGGAATGGCGATGACCACAAGATTAAGTTGTGGATAATCTGCCTTTGGCTATCAATGGGTCTGCATTTTGGCTGTAGATGACTGGCACCACTACAAGTATGCTGGGAGCATTTTCCAAGCATTGATGAAGACCTTGAAATGGTGAAGGACATGACTGAAGAGAAAATTTTAGCTATTTCAAATGAAGATTTCGATTCGGGTTTAAACAACGAAGAGGAGGAAATGAATCCAACTACCGATTTTCAACCACCTACCTCATAAGATGCTTTTTCAGCGATTCAAGCGATTTTTCACAACTAATGAGGATTTAGAGGAGGCTGAAACAGATTTCTCCTTACGAAATTTGGAAAAAGTAATTGAAAGACACTTTTTAGAGAGCAGAAAATCACAAACACAAAGACCGATTTTGTTTCTTAGAATTAAATTAAATCTGACTAAGGTAAGTTGTTATATCAATTCTGTAGTATGTATCATTTTTGATGAACTCAATTACCTTGCTCTTTTTTATCAAAAATATTTGAGTATTATTATAGTATTATTTTATTTGAGTACTAATATGGATTTAGATATAACGAACTACGGTTATAACGATCGAATTTCATCGGTCCCTGCAACGTTGTTGTAAGAAATATATCCTGTTTTAGAATTTGCATTGTTTCATAATGTTCATCGCTAGTCCCAGTTTGGGGACGCAATAAACATCGACTAATCAATTGTATATAATATTTAAGACACTCAATCATAATCAAGGGATATGTTTGACTTAAATACTATTGGAATATTCAATGCTTCAGCGTAACCCAAGAATCCAAGAACTTCCCACTATTCAACAAGAAAAGTTTCAGTGATATACCAAGCTCATATTGTTCAATTAATCCTTGGTTAAATGCTCTAATAAATCTTAAAATTCGCCAACTTTCCTTCCAGAATTCCTGAAGGCAGTTAATATTAAAAGATTCACACATGGAAATGTGGCAACAGAGCACATTTCATTCCTCCCAAACATTACATTCAAAAATTTCATTTGATTTAATCCACATTTCAAAAGAAGACCCCCATCGAAATTGGTACCCGTGTTATGTAGTGGCAGCAGCATCTTCTCCACCTCACCTATGTTACTCGCACTTATCGTTTAAATTGCAGATTTAGCCAGAGCACACACATCTAGAATTTGAAAAACTTGTTTCTTCAATGGTCTTAAACAATCTGATCCCTCGCTTCGTTTCACTTGGTTGCCTCCGTGTGGCTGTTTCGTCGCCCCAACTTGCAAATATGCAGAACCAGCTCCAGCATCAGCCGCACCAGCAATATGTTATCTTTGAAAGACTTCGACGACCACGTTCAAGGTCAAGTAACAAAAAAACCAAACAAATTTTTAAGATGAAGTCTAAAGTGAAGGTGATGACGAGTGGAGGAGATTGGGTCCATTCGAAGCACTGTACCCGGCGGTAGAAGATGACAACATCGGGAGCCCAGTGAGAGTGACTCCACCAATACCAATGGAACAAGTTTTCAAGCCGGCATCTAGATCCATGTAAGACATATCTATGTGTGAAATGATGATCCTGCATGAGTTTCTTTGGCTGCGATGCTTTCAACAAATGCAACCAACAACTCTGGTGATCTCAAGCAGTCCTCGAGTTGTGTTTTGTTTTTCTTTACAGAAATTCTTGTAGACCAATTCTTAGTTCTTTAATAAGAAATTTTCAAGGTTTCTTTTTCACAGTTTTTACATTGGTTAAGTGGTTATGGTGGCTTGAGCACGTTTGCGTGCTTTATATAATCGGTTGAATGTTCCAAAGATGTGCTGGTTAAAGAAAACAGGCGCACATTGGGGAGAAAAGAAGTTACAAAAACTTCCATCGAGGCAAGCAGTTGCTGGAACAATAGAGGCCACGATTTTCGTGTTCAGCGTTTTTTTCCAAACAGAGCGGGAAATTATTTACTGATGGTAAGTTAACTAGATTTTTCAAGCACTTAAGACAATTCAAAACGGATTGTAATTTTAATTCCATGTAAGGATTTATGCGTCTTATTTTAAGAAAGACAATTGCTGCAGCGAAGCTGAAAACTGAATAAAGTGGAGTATGTATTTTCAAACACTAGTTTTCAGTATATTACTCTTTGGAAGACACTTTTTAAAATTTATACAGTGAGCATAAAACGCTAAAAGAAATCTTCTTTACAAACTTTTGATTTCAGAAATTAAATAACCAAAAAATTCACATAATATTTTGACGAATTTATGCTTTCAATTTTAATTATTTGGGAAATTCAACTCATAGTTGCAGCTCTAATTTTTGAATTACTAATTTTATAATTCAAAACAGAAACTGATTGAACTTGCACAGCAATAAACTTTATTTGAGCAACGACTAAATAACTATCTTCAAAGTGATCCAACTGGATTTATCATACAAATCAAATAAATTTGTAATTTTATTTCAGTCAGTAGTTCACAGCACTAAAGCAGGAGCGAATTTCCATAAATTAAATTTGACACAATGCACAACTTAAAAATATTTAGGCATTATTGTATGCCATTCTCAGGAGAAGTTCAGCAACATTTAATAAAAATTATAAGTTTAGGCTTTCATGAATTACACACTACGAATGAAAGAAATGAAAATGAATGAGGAAAAACTGTAGCGAAGGAATGAATTGTCTTGAAAAGTGCATGCACATTTCAAACAACTGGACCATGAATACTACATAACTCAAGTGTTTGCATGATAGTAAAATAATCGCTCAGGCGGTACATAACACTATCTAATTATCTAAAGGGAACAATTAATTAATTAATTTAAGATCTGTTAGTTAAGCTAGCTTAAGACATCTCAGCTAGCAACGCTACTTTTGTGGATGTTTCAAACGCAATGGAAATTAATGTTTAAATAAAATTTGCTACAGACAATTGAAACAATGTTAAAATAGTTAAAATAAAATATGGACAGTGAATACCTGTAAAAGAAATTAGGCGGCGTATTTTACTTGCAATATTGTACGCACTGGAGTTCCGTCAAGTGAATGAAATTAATAGTAGTGGGCAAAGACATGAACCTTATGGAACCTATAATTTTTCTACAAAATAAAGTAGAAGGAATACGAATTTTTCGTAGAAGGAATACGAGTTCTTTCTAAATAATATCCAAATTCATTCCACAAAAATATGGTCATCTTCGAGAATTTAAAGCGCCAGAATACCACTTTAGTGCACCTTCATTCTTCATATAAAAATGATTGGAAATTTGCCAAGTGAAACCTGTTCTCCGTGTTAATTATAATGAAAAACTGCTTTGAATGCTTTCTAATCATCCTTCATATATTTTATTCACCCAGGAAATGATGATGCATTAGACTGTTCTCATCACAGCTCTCCATAGACATTTAAAATATCTTCGCGAGAGGTTTAATTGGTCATCATAAATTTTTCAAATGATAAATCATCGTCTATACTCGAGTTCCTGCAGCTGCATCACTATCGTCTATATGTCTGCCATGGGCAGTGGTGGATATGCTTGTGAAATAGAATTATGTAGATCCACTATTTTCAACAGAAAATATGCAGCCAAGAAATTAGTTTTGAAGCATTTCCATGAAATGTTTCTAGAGACAAAGTTTTGAAATTTTAAACACGTTGTTAATGACTATGTTTTTCCTCGTGATTTCCGTAAAAGAGAATATTTTTTGATTCGAAAAAGAAACGAATCGAGGCAGAGAAGGAGTTCAAAACATCATCATGAACGAAAAGGAAGAACACATTAGCACTATTTGTAGTTCTTTAGATAAGGTTTTACTCCTTCCTTTAACTTATACATCAAATTCTTTATTTTTCATTAGGTTCACATAATTTGACAGATTGATTTCATCCTATAATCGTTTTCTAGATTGTCAAAGATGTCACCATTTTTTTAACTATAATGCATAAATGACCAGTATTGAAAATGATGTAACAAAACTCATGAACACTAAAAGGTTGTTAGATTTGAGGTCGTTCAGTAAGTCTATAACATGCTTTTGCAATGGAAAATGGTTTGTTCGGCATAATAAACGAATTATTTAAGACAAGTGTTAAGGTCTCTCTATAATTCATCCCTGAGATCCGTCATGTTCAATGGAAAATTTAAATCCTCATGTTATTGGAACGAAGGAGGTATGCTCAATTTCTGAGTAGACATAGCATGTTTCATTTTCACGAATTCCAAAAGAAACTTTCTGTGCATTTTCTTTAGAACTAGGCGAGCGTAAAGCAAACCTCATGTTGGTGATTGCGAAAATATCTGTCAGAAATTAATATCTCGCTACAGCACCTACACCTACATAAAAGTGGTGACCCCCTGTCATTCGCACTATACGAATGCAATAATTTTTATGTTTCCAGAGCTCAGGGATATTACACTCTAACTCTAAGGTATAATGAGGGTTGATCAAAAGGCGCCCACTGCATGCGAGGAGTCGAGATAGTAAAGAAACCGATTTGACTGTGATAAATTCTGGCCTGCATTTTAGGGCAGGTAAAATCCTGCATCATTTAAACATTTATTAAATGTAAGTACAGAATACGATGGTTTTTACATTTTCCAAGCAACCGTAAGCATTAATTTTTTTCCTATTTTTATTATACTTAAGGTATGAAGAAGTCTACTTGTAGTCTAATAACCCGAAAACTATACGACCCAATGTCGGTCTCCAAACCGCCGTCTGTTTTAAAATAATAAAAAATCTAACTTTTTAAGAAAACAAACAAATAGAAAATTAATTTTTTTAAGTTTATATAAATTAAGAGAAAAAATAACTTGCAATGATTTTGAATCTTCGACGCATTTAATCGCGAAATTATGGACCCCATGTAATGCCTTTTGTAAGGCAATTTTTCTTTCGTTTATAAGAAAATTTGCACATTCTTTCTTTGTTTCGAGGAACGTGAATTAAGAAAGTACAATGGTGTTGTAAAATGTAGCTCCCGAAATACAGAGGATTTATTTAGACATGCCCGAAGCATCTAATAATAGTCAACTCTAACAACTAACACTCGTTTCCTACCTATTTAGCAAGTATTTATAAGCGTAATGACTCACGACGCGTGACATGAATTGTGACAACCTTTCACTGCCAGATATTTTAATTTTAACCCTGAAAACATTAAAACCCAAACACAACTTGTTTTCCATTTAAAACTGAAACTTGAGATCTTAACAAACTCACCCTTAGCTCATCATTATCATCCTCATTTCTAATATCTGCTATAAACAACAATTGCAGCCATTCAAACGCATAGAGACGAGGAGTGAATACAAGGGAAAAAGGTTTTTTTTTCCCTAAAACTTGAAGTATCCCAAAGAAGTAATAAAATAAATTTGCAAAAATGAAATTCTCTCATTTCCACCGAATTAACCTGACCACCTGTCAACGTGCTTCTTCTCTACTACGACGTGTACTATCCACTGCGAATTTTCTTATCGCTATACCGTCGCTGGTAGCATCTACTACAGCTACGACTACTGCCCGGCTTATTTTTTTTATGCTTTGTTTTTGCCGAATAATCCTTCCGGAACATTTTTTGCTTCAACTCTCGCCATCCTTCTGCGTCTCTCATCCTTGTGTGATAAACAGCATTGTAGCAGATGTAGAGTGAATTTAATCACACACCGTTGAGCATTTCCTTTAGAAAAATATGAAGTCATCACCCGTTTTTCATTTCGCTGTTTTATTTTTTCCTTTAAATTTCTTTAGTGGTAAAACACTGTAGGATAGGGTATGATTCGACAAACGAAGGGAGAAAATTATGAATTTGTTGCAAGCAAGAAAATGTTTACCGTCAAATAGGACACAGTGTAGAGTAGCATCTTAGCTTTTTCAATCGGTTTGGTGTCCTTAGTGCTGGCCTGCTTCATTTTTTTTTTTTCACTTTTCTCGTTCTTGTCCTAAGATTCGTCCTTCCAGCCAGAACCTTACTCGACTGACTGGCTGTCTGCCCTACTGGTTAGAGCTGTGATCCCAGATGAGGGAGAGATGAGCGCACGTCACCAGCATAAGTATGTCATATTTCCTCATGTTTTGTGTATTTAATAACAAATAGGAAGAAGTTTTCATTCTGGCGCGCAATATTTTTATTTTTTTCTTTTCTTTTCTTGTTTAAACTTTTCCAGCTATGTTGGCATGACTTTTCTGTCTTATCATCTTTTGTTCGCAAACAATTCTTTATTAAATAAAAAAGTATTAATAAGCAAGAAAATTAAAAGACAAAAGACATAAACATTTTGGGAAGCACAAAGCATAGCAAGCGCCTTTAGCAAGGTATGAAAGGAAAAAAGATTGAAACGCATAGCGTTCGTTCGTTAGGGGCGAGCATGATGAATATGAGAGACAGCACGAGTTAAGGGAGAATCATTTAGTTCCGAAATCATAAGACGAAGCACATGTGTCTTCAAGATGGCGAGCTGCATGTGACGTCGACCATCACCACGACACAATCTTCCATATTAAATATTTCGCTTTGATTTTTTTTCGATGTCGTAGATACGATGGTTTTCAGTGGTCTGTATGTATTAATATTGAATTTGATGGGTTCCTTTTTAATGAGTTTTTTTTTTTTGGATCAGCTTCGGCTTATCTCGCCCGCAGCTATGCTTTTGTGTTAGTGTTGACTTAACTTCCTTCTTTTTTTTTTAACTTTTTTCAAGTTAGTTTCATTGAACACGTCTCAAGCTGCCGAGTCGTAATTGTGTCATCGATTATGTCATCGAAATTGAAACCCGGAACATTTGTAAGTGCAAGAAATCTACTTCAGCTGCTCCAAGAGATTGAGCCATCTGTAACTCCAAATTCATTCAAACCCAGAACAGTAAAACTTGGACAAAAATTTTCTTAGCAGTTTTATTTTCAGAAAGTCAAAACATTGAAAGAACGCAATACTCCAAAGAGATAAAAAAACGAAATTCATAAAAAACTGCATAAAATTCACGCGAGACAAATATATCACGAAAAATCCATTGAAATTTTATCTAGGCTATTTTTAAACTTCACACTGTCTACCATTAATCTTGCCGTTTATGCAAAATGAATAAAGGAAAACTCTCGGAATTGAATGAAATGAATCTCAATATTTTCCCGTTTTCTTAATATCTTAAATCTAGTAAACGAAAAAAAATCTATGTATAATTCATACATGCAACTACCCCTTACATATCATCAGCGTGAAATTTTGATGAATTCATCCATCAAAATGAACATGAAAGTTTCTGTTTATATCCTTGGCTTCTATTTTTGGACGCATGTAGTGTGTCGACGATCAAAAAGCCTTAAATTTTATAATAGCCGGATGAAATGAGATTTTGTTTTGTTGAAGTCTCCGGATCTCCAACACTTTGCTCTCGTCTCAGTTCCCTGGCACCAAATTTTAATAGAGATTTTTGGGTTACTGCGCCAAATTTTCAATCCCCAAGCGAGCTGACGATTCGGTCAGCTGGTAAATAGCTGGAGCTTTTTTTTATTGTGGACGACATTAACTATAGGGGAAATTGTGAATTTATAACAAGAAGATAGAATGCAATTAAAAATTCGTTCATCTCATTAACATGTCGTAGTTGGGTCGCATTTAAGTAATATAACTTTATTTTATAGATTAAATGACAGTAATCAACTTGATTGCGTATGACAGCCTTTAATAAATCACAAAAATTACCCAATCCTACTCATGACTTTGATGTAGAAACCACAATGAACGAAGAAAGAAAGTGAATCAGTAGTTGAAATGTATCCGAAATCTACATCTATATATTAAATTTAATAAACGAACCCTATGAAACTGGGAAATTGAAAACATAATATTCGGAGCACAAATGGATGAACTCATACCTGTATAAAGTGTTTTAGCAGTTTAATCCAAGCCTGGCCTATTGCTGGTAACTATTTTGTCCCATATCTCAGCAAATTTTCGACTTCCATGTCAAAAAGGATCTCGCCTGTTGGATCTGTTGACCGTCCGCCGGTTTTCGACTTTCATGTCAAAAATCATATCAGGAGTCAATTTTTCAGACGTAAAACGAAAAAGGTACAACGATGATTTCAAACCGTGCAAGATACGTCGGGGCATCCCGTAAAACGAAGGAGAAATATAAGGGGAAAATGACTAGTATTGATTAAAAAATCAACCCAACCACCCCACCCAACCCCACACCCACACTAACCATTTCGGTACGAAAACCACTGCCAATTTTTAGCAACAAAGTATGTTTAACAACCAGTGTCCACTGTCAGCTATAATCTGATACGGAAAACCCCTTTATTTTCTGTCTTTAAATCAATACAGTAAAAACAGTTTTTTTTTTTTTTACAAACTGTAACGCAACTTAAACTCAAAATAACTGACAGACAGATGGTAGATGTCTAACCTATCTGAAATTACTAAAATCAGTATCTAACAGCATCGGTTTAACTAAAAATCGAAATTTTGACGCTCGGAAAGAAGGCTTTGACGGTGTGGGATACCGAAACTTGTTCTGTTTCAATACAGTCCATTTGATTTTTCAGTAAATGCTCATCCTATATCTATCGATTTTCAGCATTCTTCTCAAAGCCATTTTACTATTCGCGGCGTCAAGATAAGATCATTTCTGGCGTTTCATATTCTGTTCTAAATAACTCAAACGTAAGAGCAGATCTGCCGCGCTTAAAGTTATTTCGATTGGTATTTTTGCAATCAAACAAGGAGTTTGTCTAATCAGTTTCATTGGGGTCGATAGCAGGGTATTACTTTTTCAATAATACTCCCTTTTGTTCAATTCTTGGATACTGATTCCATACCTATATTTGTCGAGTACAATGTCAAGTACATATTCTGCTTTAGCTAGTCCATAATACTTGCATCCGTCAATTTAATCTCTGGGAATGACTTACGCATATTAAACTAGTTCTTGACATCATTATTACGGCAAGAAGAAATTATAGGAAGTCCGTTCAGGCGTTCCTGAAATTTCTTTCTTTCTTCTTTAGGTCTCATTATGACAGAAAGAACTGATTCAAAAGGGTTGTCTGTCCAAAAGATATAGGTTTTGTTGGTTTCTATAATACCAGTCTAGTTTCCTGAGCAAAGAATTTGATTATTCATTTTGCGATCAACATATCGTCCTGTGAAATTGCAACGAGTAATTTGTATGTTTTTTTGGTTTGCCAAAATTGAAGTCATGGCCTAAACGTGATTAAGGACGTTTCTGCTTTCCAATAAGAAATCAACTCACTTCCCTTCATTAGAATCTTAGGGTTGTGCCTCATTTTGGACAAACGTCAAATCTCACGGTTTTCTGTCTCTTTGTATGGTATTGTAGAGATGAAATTATTACGAGCCTATCTTCAGCATCTTAATCTGTCATCTGTGTCACTCTGAAAGAGGCCTTTTACAGACTTTTGAACAGTCTTTAACAGTAAAAAATAGTACCCGCAATTTTCTGATTATTCTATAGACCACCTAACATTAATAATAGTGTATTGAGTTTTGAATGATAACATAAGTAGAAAACCCTCTTGAAAAAATATCCTAAGGTAGCCTCAATATTTTCTTCAGTGCACCTCGATTTTCCATTGCGTTTGGAACAATGCAAACTTCTGCCACCTCGTGTTTTGAATCGCCACAAAATAGTCGTCCTCTGAAGTTTTGGTATTTCTTAGGCTGCTTCTGAAAACCGTGTATAATTTGCATTTTAAGTGAATGGTCTAGGTAGCTTAAAAAATTGTGCTGAGTGGGGACATTTGGATCAGAAGAAGGATAAATACCAAGCATACGCTTCAAGGTAATCTACGAAGACATTTAAATTTTTGAAAATTCAGAATATATTTGAATTTCAGCTATTTAAAAAATTATGTGGACTACTTGCATTTCACGGCATCAAGTTGATCCCAGAGAAACTTACGTATGGTATCTTTAGATGTCCACAATGCAGCTGGCCATAATGATATTTCCAGATAACAAATATTTTACTAATTGGACTATCTAAGTAATTTTAAGTGAATTACAATATCTTCCTTTATTGCATTTCGCAAATAAGAATATTCACATATTAACAGTGGTTGAAAGACTATGAAAAAAGGATTCCATTCTCGCCAGTTTCCTTTCAATCTTAAGATGCTGCTGTCATAAATGACAATGAAATGAGTGTCATTAACACACATCTGTCAAAACTGTCACATGCTGTCAGTTTTTGTCAGCACCACGAGTGCCACCAGGCACATCGATGAATCGAGAATTCGGTAATTATGTTTGTAATGAACTAAGGACGATATCCATGGCATAGACTAGATATGTTGAGGTGTTCTAATTTTGGAAAATGTTCAAGATAATTCAACCCGTAGAACATGTTCCAAACTTTTAGCCAAACAAATCTAACTCTTTGGAGCTTGACCAAACACCAGACTGAACTTGCTTCTTGGATTTTTATTAGTTCCTGCAACCAAAAACTTTTGAATGGAAGATTTAATATGATTACCTAAATAAAGGTGAATAGGACTCTGGAATTGGTCCAACAGTGGAGACTGGACAGTTTCAATGGAGAGATTGTTTGATTGAATTGTTTGATTGAATTATTTGATTATTTGATATGTATTAGATTTCATTGAATAAACATGTAGATAAGAGGCAACGGAAGACAAATTTCTAGTAATTTCAAAATAATGTAAGGACATTGAGCAGCGAATAAAAAATGAAGATTTCAAGTAACTTCAAATTGAGTGGTTTTTATTTTATGATGACTTGGTTCAGTGTTCATTTTGACCAGACCTCATATTGTAATGGTGTACAATTAAACCGGCATTAAGGTTTAACCATCTCAAGTTCTTAATATCATCATATTTGTAAGCACTTCAATTCAAATTATTTTTGAAAAATATTAATAAAATGTAAATTTTTTCACACAAAAGTTGCTAATGAAGTAGTCTATAATGAAAATTTTAAATGGTTAAACCTCATGAATTTCCCTGAGTTTATGTTTCAATGATTGGTCACTAAACTATTTTGCAGGCTATTTTCCCTCTAATTGGAAAGCTGAAAAATTGGCTGGGCCCAATTAAATAATAACATATAACTAACAAATCAACCGGTTTATTGTATTGAGGAATACATAATTGAATTCTAGCCTCGAAAATTAATTGCCAAAGTTAATTTTATTTTGTTTTAATTTTTCCGAATACGTGAAAACCACAGTATGCTTTGATGATTTTCCTTCGTTCCCGATGCATATCCTCTGGTCCATTATCTCCTAGCAAATCCATTCTATGATTCTGCTCGTATTACGAACTGTCATAAATTTCTACCATTGAAGTCTAGAACATGTTAATACTAAAATATTGCTGAGGGACGGAGGAGCATTCTTATTTCCACGAGTTAAATGGAAGAAATTACAGATGAGTTGACGATGTTTCAGAGGCGACATCTTGGCATTTTATCTTGAACAGAACGACGGTGAAGGAACGAAAAGTTTAGAGGAGACTAGGGGTGAGTTGAGTGGATGAACTAGTCGACAATAAATAGTATTATACATAAGTACAAGTTTTAGTGCCTTGCCAAATGGCTGATAATAAAATAGATGCTTTTGCGTATAGTAGTGTTTGGCCATTAACTTTTATCAGCGTATCGTTAGTGTGTGCTTATATCTCATCAATAGAGGACATTATTATATATAGTAGTTTCTTTTCCAAAATTAAAGTGATCCTTGCGATAAGATTTCAGACTTTATTTGACAGTGTGAGCAGATTCAACAAACACTAAATAAATTTATGAAGAGAAACATGATCAAGGTTGAAACTGTTCCGAATGATTATCAGCACAAGCTTGAATGTTATTCATTAAAAATAATTCAATTTAAATGCAGTTTTCCTTTGCAGGAATAACATGCAACAACGTTGTCTTCTTCTTTATAGCGTATCAACCACCAGCAGCAATTCTCTTGAAAACATAATTTTATAACTTTTAGATTTCACCATTACGGCATAAGCCATTTCGCCCCACTCAAAACATTTTATACCTTTTACTTAACATTTTTTACGGCTACCAATGTACATTGAATTATCCAACAAGGAAGAAATCAACCAAATGCGGTTGCTCCACCGCCGAGCATATTTTTACAACTGAACATTTACGTTTTAAAATGCCTACAAATAAATTGCGATTTCACCTTTACATTCGTCCAACCACAAGCATTCATCTCTTCAAATTTAATACCGCGCAAAATAAAACCCCGGCTAAATGCTTGGAAATACATTCGGTGGCCAGAGGAAAAAAATACAACTGCCAAAATAATTGTACTAAACTTATAAAATATTATTGAATTTGGCCGTGGAAAGAAGAACACGATGGTAGCGTGGAAGGGAAGTGAACGTAAAATTGTTTTTAATTAGGCTCGAAAGAGCGAAAACATTCACTTTTATTATCCTTATTCTAGATTTTTTTCTTACCTTCGCCAAAGCGAAAGACAACATACTTACATCTTGCTCGGGCTTAGGGCCTATCTTATATTGATTTTACGGATTTGTTCCGAATAAATCCATTCCCCGAACCCATTCAGCATCCGTTAAAACTCAATTTCTAAAGGATTTCAATTATTCATTGACTATACCACTCGCCCTTTTTGCATCAAGCAGAGATGCTAGTTCTTTTGAAACGTAGCCAGCCAGAGAGGAAATCTTCGACCCTAGCATCTCTGCTCCCACTATGATACACAGAACAGATCAGCATAGAGAAAGGAATCTTTAGTAACCACCCACGACCTTATTTTACCTACGAAAATTATATCCCCCGGGTGTGTATGTGTGCATAGAAAGTCGTCATAGGTAGCAGGAATAAGCTGTAGCACCCGGACCGAGTGATGGTCCACGTATATTCCCATGATTTTATAAGGTTAAAGCGTAATTCGACTTTAGCCTATTAAAGCCAACATCGCTTTTACGATTTTAGAATAGAGGGTAATGGCGAAAGCTCCTAGCTACATTATATTTTTTGATCCTATGAATTTTTACAGCCCGGGGGTATTTTGTTGAATGCTGCTTTGGGTGTTAGTCGCTCGCACTGCCACCTCTATCCATGATGCCAAGCTCGTTATTCTCGTGTCCTTTTATATTTCTCGCGCTTTGAAATCGGGAGTGAATGAATCATGAAAAATCGTAAATACGCAAAAACTCGCTTCTAGACACAGACATCGAAGGCCGGGCCGAGGATGCCGCTCTCCTCGTGTCCTTCGCATGCATCAGCGCCAGGTACAGGTTGAAGCATGTCAAGTCCACCGTAGCCGTAGACATATTATGAGCTGCTCAAAAAGAAGTTCAAAATCGTTCGTTTAGGTAAAATATGCAGCTTTCGTTCGAAAAGTGGCAGTTGGACCCAATGACTCCGCTAAAACGCCAGTCAGTTGGCAGAGGCTGGGTTAAATATGTGAAATTCCAAAATCGATACTATAATTTCCGAAATGTGCGTATGAAATGCCCCATTTTCAAACAGGAACTTCATTCCCATCTGAACGGATAACACATGAGAATTTACCGGATGAAACCAACCATTTTTCCACCAATTTTTTGGGCCATGTATACATTTTTTTCTCTCGAAAGGGTTGAAAAATTATATGGGAATGAAAGAAGATATGTTCATTTTGAAATATGCTTTTTAAGGGCTATATAGTAGGCATAGCATAGTAGTTGCATTTTTCAGGAAACCCGCATGAAAATTTATATTCAAAAATGATGAGCGTCGGTGGATTAAAATATTGCACATTTATTACTTTTATTTGGTGAATGGAATTGCATGCACAGGATCGACTGCAATAAAACAAAGCAGTTGCAGCGTCTCAAGTTATTTGTTATACCCACATTGGAAAGGTTTGAGAAACTAAAGAGTGTGATAGTAGAAAACGATCTAGAGCATTATTTCGTACGAACTGACGGTTTTCAACTTTGCATCGATGTTCACTTAGGATCACTTTTCCAAACTGTCAAGAACCTGTACAATCAGATAAAAATGAATCGAAAATCTTCCTTTGCATTTTGTATTATTTTAATGATTTTCTTAAGGGATTGCGACTGGATATTTTAACCACTGATTCAGACTGATTAAAATTGAAATCCGCTTCCTTTACGTAAATAGCAAGGTAAAACATAATTAACCCTCCCTTTTCAGAACAAATATTTCGTGAAGATAAATTTAAAATTTCAAACTATTTTATATAAATTCGACTTTTTCTCTGTTTTGAAGGAATTTAAAAACTTATTGTCACTCTTTGTCGTTTGGTTGGTATTGATACGACTATCAAGAGATTTGTAGCGACATAATTAGTAGATCTACCTATAAGGGTTAATATCGGCCTAAATATTCACTTATATGAACAATTGACTTATTATGCTTAGCTTTAGGGAAACGAAGAGATAACGGAAAGGAACAATTTAAAACGAAGATAAGACCAAAAATTTATAGCATTAAAACAGGTATTTGTGGTACAGATGTCGCCTCTAGGAAAGCCTTATGTCGAAATTGTCAAAATCGAATTTTGTATATTCGACTACACGTTTCCATTTGATTTGTTAATTATCTACTGTCTATCGTCTCATAAACAAGCCGATGCATACTGAATCTACCATATACTAAGATATCTCAAGAAGAAATCGATAGAGAATTGTCAGTTTTAATTTTTGAAATTTTTTCTTCCGGATTTCAATTTTATATCGTTTATAAATTCTTGCTGGCTAATCCAGGTAGATATTGCACACGAAAGAATAATTATATAATAATAAGAACAATTATATATAATAGAATAACAAGTTTGCGAAGGAACTTTGACATGTATTCGTATGAAGCCTTCAAAACTTGCCCACGTTGAACGTTTCATGTTCCCGAAAAAATTTTTTAAAAAATATTCTAAATATTCTCGCATGTTTAGCGTTTCGGATAATATCGCAAATGATATTTTGTCTTGTTTTTTATATTAAATTATGACTTCTTCAGAAAACAATTCGGCAACAATCTGAGGAACAGAGCACCTTGCTCCCGAAATATATATATATGCCAAAATACAAGATAAAATAGCGTTTTCATTGAAGCTTCTGCCAGTTAAAAAAAAATCGGGTAAAACATCCAGGAAACAAAAATCTATTATGCAATTTGTGACACTTTCCGCCTACGCCCTACTCAGCTGAGTATAAATTAGGTAAACGGCATGAACGCCAGAGTAATCAGTCAAATGTATCTGAAAAATGCAGATATCAACAAAAAAGCGAACAAACTTAGAAGCTGGGTATTCTGAACTCAGACATAATTTGCACGGTCATAATTCCTGTATTATATATGGAGTTGGGAATTACGAAAGACCTTCAAGGCACGATCTGGCGATTGGTATTTCAACTTTTTGTTTATCTGGTGAAATTATTACAAGCACCATGCGAAATTTTATTCTCATCCAAATTAATACACATTCCGCCTCATCATTAAGTTTTAATCCACTAATAAATTCTGATAAATAAACACCAAACTATAGAATATTGGCGTAGGATGTCGAACAATCTAAAAATGTCTACTTCGGAAATTTGAAGATCGCGCTTTAGTGTCTGAAAAGTTGTAAAAAGTAAGAAAATTTTTAATAATAAAAAAGAAAATTCGATAGGTCTCGACTGTGAACATTAACGCCCTGAGAAATCACTTGCGGATAATTTCAAATTGTTTTTTTTTTCTTGTACCAGACAATGCGTACAATCAAAATTCTTTGCAAATATGCTAACAAGCCAAAAACTATGCGGAATATTCGAATCAGTTTCAAAATTTTACGTCGCCTTTTCGAATTTTATGCAGAAACTAGGAAACGTGCAGTAGAAATTCGATGAATTTTTTGAAAATCTCAAATCTGCGCGCACGTTACTTTTTGGAGCGCAGCCAATGCCGCCTTTTTTCAAACCTGTGATATTGTTCGTTGTTTTACACAACTCGTTCGCTTTCTAGAACATTTGAGGCCATTGTAGAAATTAATTAGCATATGTTACACATGTTCATCATACAATGCATGTGCAAAATGCATCAGTCAACTTCGCAGGAAGAGAAAATCGCAAAGGACGGACCACGATTTGCCAATGAGAGAATTATATTGTTGTGTGTCAGTGAGTCTGCTTGGTTTACATCATCATGATTCTTTGTAGACCGGTCTGGTTGCCTGTGAGATTGGAAGATGACAGTCGTGGGGCTGATGGGGCATTTTATGTAGGAGCACTTTGTGGCCTTTGCTTCATAGGAACTCGGCATAGCGCAGCACACTTATGCGTGTGTATACACAAATTTTGAATAAACAATCGCGAAAATAGCCGGCGTTATATTACAGAACATCAAAATGCAAACATTAATTTTCTGCATACACCACAGACGATCATATATGCTAAACTTGATAATGGGGAGCAACTCAATATTGCTGCGTTGCTTAAAATAGTTGAAAACGCTCAAAGTATGAAAGCACTTTTGTTTTGACTTTGAATGCTTTGTGTTTTCCGTTCGCAGACGAATAACGAAAATGACGTTCAACTCATAATATCAAATACGCTATGGAATAATCATGTTAATTGCAAAATGTCGTAAAGTTAACATTAAGCCAATAGTAGTCAGTCAGACCAACTGAGAAATTTTATGACAACAAAATATAAAACTGCGACGTGAGTATCGCGAAGAAATTCCAACTTGATTTGAATTTAGAAACATGAAATTTAGTTTACTCGCAAATCTTTCCGTTTTTCAACAAATATTTTTCAACGGTATTCCAACATATCTTGCATTGACCAAAAATATGTTTTCTATTCCTTCAAGGTTTCGCCAAAGTATCTGTAAGTTTGCATTTGTTGCATTATCCTCAAAGGCTCCTGATATGTTGTGCGTAGCATTGCGTGTCAATTTAACAATGTGTTCCAGACACAATAAAACCAAACAATAAATCAGCAACGTCTTAAAGCGTTGGGAGGACAAAACCGGCTTTTTATGAGCAGCAGCATAATTGCCTTTGATCTTCACGAAAAAGATGTCTTGCATGATCCTCGTTTCAATATCTGACGTCATTTTCCTCTTCGCAAGATTGTTTATGGACTCGACAGTATGTTGGATTATATTGAACATTTCAACCATCGCCGCAAAGTCAACCATCAATTCTTAATTTGTGGATGGCGTTCACGATCGCTTGATTTTCATTTTACCCTCGAGCTAGGCATGTGTATGACACCAGCACAAAAGATTCGTCTGGCATTTCAAGGAAAGATACAGGCATGGAAATAAAGATGCTGCGCTACCTATGTAACGTCTGGTGCTACTCAGGTGTAGAAAGGTTTACCTTGCACAGTTGGCATAACCGAATACACTAATACCAAGGCAATCTGATGCAAAGGACTAGATTCAGCGCAACCATGCGTCCGGCACTTCCACACTTTGCTCCTAGAGATAAAATGAAACAATCATTCAAATGTGCACGTACGATATGTTCAGTGCACGTTTATGTTGTGCTGGTTACTAGCCAATATTACAAAGTTTTAGCTTGACCGAAATATTGGCACGCACCATCCGAGTGGAGAAGCAAAACTTGCACAAAACTGACTAGTTAACTTTCACAGAATTGACAATGCCTAACACTGACGATAAGAGATGAACACAGGAAACATTCATGGATTTTCATGCATGCTTGCCTACAAGAAAAAATATGAGAGGTATTAGTATTTCTAGCTTGACATCCCAAATCGGCACTTGAAACGTAGTAGATTTTACACCGAAATTATTGTCAATCATTTGAAACGTTCCAACGAAAGTTCTCCGCTTATGCTGATATCATTTTTACAGCCCACCGTAGCCATCTTTGAAATATAAGTTTTGACATCTGCTGTCATTTGTCATCATCAAGGTATGCCATATTTTGAAAAAAGTGGTTTGTACGTTAGTAATTTGTTTGGAAATTCTTCAATCCAATTTCGAGAACTTAAGAGTTTTGTTGCTACGTGAAGGGAAGTTTTGGCTGAAAAAGTCGTCACCTCGCTGCATCTGTGCTCGCAATACACTGTTCAATTAAAAAATTGGGAGTTAATCCACTTTTCATGGTAGCTTAGCCTGCTGTACAAATCGCGTTTTTTCGTAAATACGTTAGAACAAATCAATGAAATTGTTTCCGATAACATCGAATTTCAACAAGATGTGGTGATTTGTCATACAGCAGCCTTTTTTTGGATATTTAGCATGGTAAAATCGGTGCATCATACATTTGGAAAAATTGTTCATTCAATGAGCTTTTGATTTGACACCATTGAATTATTTCCTTTAGTACGTTTCTGAAAAATATGTGCCTAAATCAATAAAAAAATTGTCTCAGGAGGTCAAAATTTCTTTAAAAAATATTAAAAATTTATAAAAAACTTCGGTTTTTTCAAGCAATAAGCCGAGAATTGAGTGTTCTTGTAAAAAAAAAATAAATAAGAAGTAAGCTATTGTTTGAACATCCTTAGAATCGATCAAATGAAGCCAATAAATAATAACATAAAGAGCCATTTGAGCAAAGTGGTGTCGAAGTAAAGCCATTGCGTACGGAAACTTTGACATGAGTGTTGCGATTTGTTTTGACTTTACCTTTTGATATTGCAAAGGATTTATCCATCGACAATCAGTGAACTAGTGGATGTCATTTTGAATACCAAATCAGGCAATTGTTCATAATATATACGAGCATTTTCTGGTAAATAATAGTGACATAGCTTTTCAAAGTCATCTATTTCCTCGACAAAATGTCAGATAACACCTCCCTTGGAATATAGAACTTGGTAGATGCTTACGTATGGTATGCGCTTAACGTAGCTGCCAAAAATTTCAGGAATCTGTTTGATATTCACTGAAATTTGGACACTCAGTAATGCATGATGTTGTGTCAGTAATGCCATAAGTCGATTGACACGTACATTTTCAAAAAACTAATTACATTTCGTTAGATTGAGACGTTCGCTAATTGCGCAGTTTCCACACTATCTCAATTATCAGAGAAATTCATCGCATGCCAAACTTTTTTGATATAATACTTTTCAGTTTAGTTTTCTTAAATATTTTAGTTGCTGTTTGCTGTTCTCGATTTCGACAATTTTGGACAAGGTTCTCAGATTAAGTAATTTATTGCGGACATACACGAACCACATAAAAAAACACAAGGAAGGAAGTCCTGAAAATGTGATACTAACGAAAATAAATTTTGAAGTTCCTTTTTCAGAGATTTACTGCGTTCGTTATACCGATTTCGCTAGAATTTCAATTTATGCTATCAGCTTTTCCGTTAGGATCATATCAATTTCGTATCTTTATATGGACGCACCCTTAAAATTTTCAAAGAACTGTCAATGTCAAAACGTTATGGTTACAATTTCAACATGGTGAATTTAACGAATCAGCAACGTTTGGAAATTATTTAAAATTACTACCGACATTCTGAGTCGGTAATTGCGTCTTTAAGAGCGCTTACTTCGATTCTCCGCCGTAATAATAGTCCCACCCGATAGGCTGTGCGTGCTATAGTGGATAAGTTCAAGTCTAAATTTTCACCATTGGACGTTCCGGTGCCAAAAAGACGTCGCACCGCTCGAAGCAAAGGTCGATTCCATGTCGTTTTCAAGAATTGAGCATCGCTCAAACGACACTGTGGCGTATTTTGCGAAAAAAAACTTGGCCTGTATGTTTGCAAGAACAAATTGACTCAGGAACTAAAGCCACTTGATCCTTCGTAACGCCGAAACTTCTCCAATTGGGCGCTGGCAAAGATTGAAGAGTATAAAGAATTTTATCGAAAAATCATCTTCAGCGATTAAGTTCATTTCTGGCTCAATGGCTTTGTTAATAATCAAAATATGCATTATTGGTCAGCAGCAGACACAGTTGCATCTGCAAAAAATTTCTGTATGATGCGGTTCTCATATCGGAGGTGAGATTGGGCCATATTTTTTCGTGGATGAAATCGACTGACATATGACCGTCAATGGAGAGCGCTATTGTGTTATTTTGGAAGATTGCTTGTGGCCGGAATCGGATGAACTTGACACGATGATATGTGATTTCAACAAAACGGTTGCTCCTAGCCATACAGCACCCCCTCACAATCGATTTATTGAAAGGTATCGAAAGGTTCGAATGGTCGCCTCGTACATGCTGTTCAGGTTTTCAGCTGGGAAGATGGATACCTCAGAATTATCAGTGAGGTTCCAGGTCGACCGAAACAGTTCAGAGAGGAGAATCCAGACGCTGGGATTCGATCGGGTAGTGTAGTATGTTTGGGTACTCCACGAACCTTCCCAAAAAAAAAAAAAAAAACAAGGAAGACAGAACAGTCTGCTGTGCTTCCCATATTGTTCGTCAAACGAATCGAGGATTTCTTCAACAGATGGTAACAATCATGAGTAATGAAATCGTTCGATCCCAGACGACAAAAAAGAAAGGGACATTAATACAGGGTTTTCCAATAAGAGGTTTCATTTTGAATAGCCCGCTATTCGGGCAGTTGTCACTTTTGTAGCTGTCATCTTTTGAAATTTGACAAGTAAAAACTACGCCATTACTAAAAATGGAACGATACACGCTTCAACAACGCATTGAAATTGTAAAAATTCACTACAAAAATGGTGAAAATTTTGCAGTCACAGTTCGCAAAACTAAAGCACTTTTGGGTCGTCGTGAAGCACCTTCTCGGCCGGCAATAGTGAAACTGGTGGAAAAATTTTAGCTCTTGGGACAAGTTAGTGATGTGAAGAATCGAAACCGTGTGCGTCGCTCAAGAACAACTGAGAATATTGCTGCTGTAGCCCATAGTGTTGACGAAAACCCACGTTTGTCGATTCCTCGTCGATCTTTGGAATTAGGCATTCCACAAACGACATTACACCGTATTTTGCATAAAGACTTATGTCTTAAGGCTTTTAAAGTTCAGTTAACACAAGAACTCAAGCCGGTCGATCACCAGCAACGTCGTATCTTCGCTGATTGGGTCCTTGAAATGCATCAAAATGATCCAGATTTTCATCGAAAAATCATCTTCAGTGATGAGGCCCATTTTCACCTCGGAGGCTACGTTAATAAGCAGAATTGTCGAATTTGGGGCTCGGAAAATCCAAGAATTATTGTTGAAAAGCCTCTCCATCCTCAACGTGTCACTGTTTGGTGCGGTCTTTGGGCTGGCGGTGTGATTGGACCTTACTTATTCGAAAATGAGGCTGGCGCAACTGTTACGGTGAATGGATTGCGCTACCGAGCTATGATTAATGACTTTTTATGGCCGAAATTGGAAGATATTGATGTGGACGACGTTTATTTTCAACAAGACGGCGCTACGTGCCATACAAGCAACGAAACCATCGCAATTTTGCAAGAAAAGTTTCCTGACCGTGTTATTTCTCGAAAAGGTGATCACAATCGGCCACCGAGATCTTGTGATTTAACACCTTTAGACTTTTTTCTTTGGGGCCACGTGAAAGATAAGGTCTATGCCAATGCTCTACAATCGATTCAAGACCTTAACGATGGAATTCGTGAAGTTATCGAGGACATACAGCCGCAAATGTGCGAATTAGTCATGGAAAATTTCATGAAAAGGATATGGTGCTGCAAGCGCAGCCGTGGAGGCCATTTGAATGATATCGTTTTCCATTGTTAATGGCATACCTTCCTCTTTACAAAAAAATAAACATCCATTGATTTCTTTTAAAAAATACTCGTTTTTTTTAAATATTAAAATGAAACCTCTTATTGGAAAACCCTTTATTATCATTAATAACTAAAATGAATAAATCTAGGAATTACTCAGTGCACCAAACATAAGTCAATCGATTTTATTCAATCAACCGTTATTCTCAGCACGCACATATAAACCTTTTATTCAAGTGTCTCAAGGAAGCTAATGGTGTAAGATGAAGCGCTTGCTATCCTTAAAGGTTGTCAGAGGATCAAATCCTACTGCAAAAACGTGCTCTGATAGTACCATGGAATGTTGGCGATTTCTGAGGTCAACTTGTGCGAAGTTGGGTTGAAATCAGATGCTGACCATATATCCTTATATGCTTCTTTCTTTAATTTACGATGAGATAAAGTGCTTGCTGTCTCAAAGGGTTGTCAAAGGATCGAATCGTAATGCAAAGACTTTGTGTGAGAGTAGCATTGAATGTTGGCAGCTTTTGAAATCAACTCCTCGTTGTGTGCAGTTAGATTGAATCAGATCATAGGTATATGTGATCAGATGCTGATCACATATACCTATGCAATACTTTCTTGAATTTACGGGGTTCAAAGCCAGATACTACATGGTTTTGATCCGAGTTTATTGGTGATTCCTTACAGAGTTTATTGGAATGAATCATTTGAATGAGGATTCGTGCAATTATTTGCAAATTAATATTATTACAAAGCTGAAATTGGAACCTAGTTGAACTCTTACATCGGGTGTATAATATATTAAATAAACAAAATGCCTGGTTTTGAGTTTACAAAAAGTTTTCAGTCAAACCAGCAGAACTACCACACGACAAACACAATTCCATCCCGAATAAATATAATCAAAAGGACGCCATTGACCGAAAACAATTTGCTGCTAATTTAATTTCAATTTTGCCAGAGCTTAGAACTAGTTGATAGTCATTTTTTATTCACACTGTTTATTTTTCCACTACTAGAATTTGTCTTGTATTTCAAATGGCTGCACACATCCTCGCGCACCAAAAATTATAGCGGCAAAACTTTGTATGGGTAAGGTCTTCTCGCACATGATTGAATTTCATAATGAATCATGCTGGTATTAGTGTTATTTGTAATGAATGTTTACAATTCAAACTATTGTGTTTTACTTAATTAATGGCCCGTATGTGTGTGTGTGCATTTGCGTTTTTATAGCAAATGTAATCCATTCCGGCTTAATGATTTCAGCTGAATTGAAAACAATAGTGGATTTGCTTTCTGACGAATTTTATGATAATTCGACAGGCGATTGATGATGGTGTGGTTTTTTGGAGGGTTTTGTCCATAAAAGTTACAGAGCCAGCCATCATAATGTACACGATCGGGATAAATTAATTGAAAGGTGAATTTGATTAGCTCGACTTTATTTCAGTACGAAACTTTTCAATAATTACTGGTTTGGACTTTGTCCTGTCAGTAAATATGCTGGCGGCTAAATGTACCCAGTTTTTTACGGTGGCCGACTTGTAACACAATGAAATATATTCAAAACAATATATTTCCAACTAATGATATTAAAATTTTTGAAGGATATTCTTTGAAGGGCTTCTATTTCTATTTAACAGATAAATCATTCAAATTCTTTCAACAGTGCACACCATTAGGACATTGTTTGAATCTCCAGGACACAAAAAGTCACCTCTCAATCGATTTAAGCTGTCTGCACAATAGTTTACTGATGTTTCAACTTTATCTAATATGATTTTGTGTACTTCAAACAGTAAATACTAATATAATATTATAATTTAGTGGCATGAATTTTTTTAAATGAAATTTAGCTCAATTTTGTTTACTTCTTGAAATACTTGCCATCTTCCTTCACAAGATAAGCGTAAACACAAATTTTCAACACATGCAACCTATATTTACTGGCTGAATGAAGATTCATTCTTATTGCCAATATAATAGCAGGGGGGCTATATACTGCTCTAAAGAGTTTTCCTATCGATAACTGAATGGATTTTCAAACAAAATTACATAATTTACACAGCTTTTAATTAAATGTTCTTCGTATAAAAACTCGATGGAATTAATGCGTTCTAGAATGTGTTTATTATCTTTCATGATCATTTGTGCCTGGAGGTTACTGGACAATAAATCAACGTGATCCGAAATATATTTGAGAAGAAGTTATAATTAGTGTGTTTTTCCAAATTCAACTTCTATATAGAAATATGCGCCGTTTTACTTTTCTCAATTAAAAAAAAGTTGTCATGGTCGCTGTCTAAGTTGATATGAAATGATTTAACACAAACACAAATAATAGACAAGTATGAAGCAATCATATGAACAATATGAGCATAGAGACAGCCGAAGGATTATAGGAAGTACCGAAATTGTACTTTTGTCAAGTAAAACATTATTCAAACAAAGCTGAATGATTTACTTCGTGCGATTTTATCTAGTTTTACATCACTCTATCAAGAGGAAAGAGATGAAAATCCTGGAAAATGAGACTTCTTACATTCTCAGGGGAATCCGAAGTAAATCTATTGAACAATCAAAATTAATAATAAACTGATATAACGATACGTAACCTTTTATCTGCATCCAACTCACGTTAAGAAACAAATTTAAGATGATTCAATATTCAATATTAAATTGATTCTGCTTGTTTTAAACGGAATTCGAATTACACGGTTTCGATTTTACACGGTCTTTTAATTCCAAAAAAAAAAAAAAACTTTTTTAGTCTTATTCTGATAGTTTTGCATCAGTCTCATATTGATGAACGTAATCTGTATAAAGCTCGTTCAAAGTTACCAGCTGCACCCTTTTCCAAAACGCCCAATCGCTCTTACTTACAACAGCCTCCTTTTTGAAAGAAGGATAAGAAACTTCACAGTCGTTTGTTCTAAATGAATTCTACTAACAGATCGAACAATGCAGGTTTTCGGTTTGAAAAATTTATTTCGAAATAGTGTTTCAACTATGTTGGAGCCCTAAAATGTCAGCTTGTCAGCTGTCAGAAAAAATGTCAGTCTAAAAAAAAATGGAAATTTTAGACAAACTCAAATCTGGGCAAGGCTCAACGTGCGTAGAAATAAAATCTGAAATGAATGCTGTTAGGGCAATAAAGCGAATGGAAAATTCTATTCGAAAAAGTGTATCCAGGAAAACTTCTGTAAGCGCAAACTTTGCCACATGAATAGAAGTACTAGTGGAGCTTTAGTAATTTAGAATAGAGGACGACATTTCCGATAGATTCGGCTTCAATAAAATAGATAGTGCCGACCATTTTGAGCTATAACAAATTTCATCTACTACAGAATCGAAGTGCAAGCAAGGGAAAACTTTAAAAAAGACAAAATCTGCATAACATTTAAACTTAAAGGGGAAATCGCTTCGGAGATTGAAGAATCTGCAATAGAATGTGCGGCATAACTGGCATAAATTATTGAAGAAGAGTTTTCTTCCTAAACAAGTAATCTATGCCGACGAAACCGATTTATTCTGGAAAAAAAACTGACCGAGAGAACTTAAAATCTCAGATTTCAGCCGGAGGATTACATGTAGCTAAGGGCAACTTACATGTAGTTAATAGGGCGACTACTTCTTTGCAGTGACGAATCAGGTCATCGCCTTTTAAAACCTTAAAAGGATTTGAAATAAACACCTGCACTTTTGCGTTTCAATTAAAAAACCAAGAAGACCTGAAGTACCTGAATTGAAACGCTATTTACAAGAAAAAAGGAAATAAGAATTTTAAGTTCTTTTACCATTTAGACAATTCACTAAATTATTCAATAGACTTGCACTATCCAAATGTATAAATTCAGTTCTAGCCTCCCAATACAACTTCACTAATTCCAAATCCAGATCAAGAGATATTTTTTAAGTTTAGGCCAGCTATATCAGAAGAAGTTTTGCAGATATTTTAAGAAAATTAGATGAAAGTTACATGAAGCTACAGCTACAGCTACATGAAGTGTCGAAAGTTTTTACGATTTCGATTGTATAACAATTGTCGCCAAATTCTTGCTGAAGAGTCACATCGCCTGAAGTAATAGTCGAAAGAAATGTTATTCCAACTGAAAATGCTGATCCCAATATCATAGATACATCGCTTTCTATTAGAGGCGGGGGATTATGTTATGTGGATATTCCAAATATTGGAGAGGTATTTGAGGATCTGGAAATTTTAGCTGCGGATCTCGTGGCAATAGTACTACAAGATTCCGAAGTAGTATCGATAGTAGTTTAACGGTGACAGTAGTTTGACAGCTGGAAAATTTGCTGAAGACCTTCGACTTGATAGAGAACTGTATACTAAATTTTTGAACAAGGATCCTGATACTGAAAGAGCATTAAGATTTCAAAAAACAGTGAGAATTGCGCTCAGTCACTATAAAGAAATATATCAGAGTACCCGCCAAAGTATGCAAATGTTTATCACTGATTTACACGGTTCGCAGGTTAGTTAAACATATCTCTTTATTTTATATGAGCTATGTCTCATTTTTAAACATTTCGTTTTGCACCATTTTTCCAAAAAAATATTTACCGTGTCAATCGAGGGATGAGCATATTTGCTCATATATTTAAACAAGTAAAATAACTCAATTTCAATGAAAAAATCCGATTTTCATCATCCATGGCGCGAAAGCCCAAGTCGGCTTGAACACTTTTTGCTTTGTTAGTAATGTGATGTTTTATATTGAGAACGTGCATTTTGATCATTTCAAACTCAAATCAATACAACTTGAATCAGATATTCTACAACTACCATTCCTTACGTTTTCTTTAATAAAAAAAAGCGTTTTTGCGTGTATCTTCTTAGACATGCGAAGACTAGGTGATTCAATAAAAGCAAATGCTGTTAGTGTTTAACTTAATCGAAATTTTCTGGCTTGTACGTATGTTTAATTTTCATGTCATCCAGCAATTGTTGATACTTGGGTGAGGTTTCCTGATCCGTGATGATTCACTCAAGGATCAGTAGTATCCGATAGATACAAAAATAAAAGTAAACAAACAAATACGTTAGTAAATCAGTTTATATAGTACAACTTTGTTAAAACATATAAGTCAGAAGCAAACAGCTGACTAAGTTACATTCAAACAATTCAAACTTCGCAAACCCAATTTCATGCATACATGAAACAAGACTCATAAAGCTCGGGTAAAAGTCCCTATAATAACGAGAAATCCGTCGAAAATTACAACATATGTCAAAATGGTTAACTTGGGTGATAGTGCATCTCTTAAATCGCCATGCGCTTGACTGGCTTATGGCTAACAACCATATATTAAGAGTAGAATTGGAAACAATGTAGACTTTATTCCAATAATCAGTCAGAAATCAAGTCAGAGAATCACAATACAGTTCACAGAATACGGCATAGATTGGCGACTGAAGAAAGTGAGAAGACGTAGAAACTCTTGGCGTTAATTTTTTCAAAGGTTTTTATCAAAGATTTAATATGCTTAACCTTTGGAATTTTTATCTCAAAATTAGAATCAAAAATTTATTGACATTTGTTGGGCACATTTGGGCAGAAAAGTCAAAAATCTTCACAATGCAAAACCGAATTCAAAACTTTTTCAACATTCAACATTCGTCCAATACGCACAATCCAATGCCTGACACACGAATACGGAAAAAAGGTCAATCTTTTGGCAGTCACATAGACATGATTTTAATGCATAATGCAGCAAATCGTTCAAGCCATTTTATTCTGCGACATCACACAATATCTTCACTGTCAAGTGAAATCAAAACTTCATACTTCCAAGTCTGATAAGCTGAGGAAACTGATGTTTTGATTTGATGTCCAAAATACCGCATTATACTCGCACGAAAGTCCTTTTGAATCATTTTTGAGTGCTTATCGGTAGTCTATACTTCAAAATGCAAATGGTATGTCTAAGCGGATTGGTGCGACAATTCTTGTGATAAGAAATTTGACTGATCAATTGAACTTGCATATCCTACATATTGGCGGTAGGTAGTAATCTAGGACATGCGAGGATATCTATTATATGCAATGTCTGCCAATTTTTGTCTGAAAATAAATAAGTACCTTTGTACATGGAGAACGTCTATGTGAATGTATCTCTTCACAAGACGGGAAGAAAATCAGTTGCTGGTCGCAATGATTCGAACACCTTAATAAATCAGCGATACCTATCTGAAACTTCAGAAGGTATTAAATACTTAAAAAAGCGTCTAGTTTACTTGATTGCACGAATGAATGCATGTATTCCTAAGGAATCCTTTCGAGCTGGCAGAGCGGGTGAAGTAAGAAAGCGAATAAAGCATTGAAAGGTGTTCACCTTATACCACCAATAATGCATGTTTTTTGGATGACCCTGTTTGGTAGAAGGCGAAAATGCTCCTCCAGACCGGAAAAGTCATGACCATTCCAATGTGAGATTCAAAATGAATAATTTTCAGAGACTTTTCCGAGAAAGGGAAAATGAAATTGTGCTGCACTCACCGTACTTGGTCGATCTTATACCTTGAGACTTATTTTTGTGCGTCAAATTGATAAAAAGCTCAAGAGAGAGAGAGAGAGCTCAAAAGAGGCACAAGCAAGCAGATTTTCAAGAGTTCGACAAATTATATTTTCGGAAGATGTAAAGAATAGGAAAAAGTGTATGCACCCAAAAGCAAATAACAATGAATGAAAAACAAAATTTTTTACAGGCGTTTCAACTTCAGCACGTCAGAAGATAAAACATATCAAAAAAGCCTCTACCTTGCTTGACATTTCAATATGACAAGATCTCCAACCAACTCCCATAGGAAACAAAGTTGTCCAGGTGGTAACAGATACAAAAAGATCTAGCAACACAGACGATCTTAGATTGCAAAGAAAAGCTCAACGATTGAAAAACGAAATCCGTGAGGAGACACGCGTCTCCATGAGTTTCAAGCGTGATCCTGAAAGTTTCAAGGACTTCTACAAGGACTTTAAGTTGAAAACTTACATTATGTTCCATTCGTTATATGGCTTTAGTGAAGCACTGAAGTGTAATTAATCGAAGAGAATCAGCAGAATTTTTCAAGAAAAAATTTGGTATAGTGAATCAAGCAAATTTATTTTCGGTTTCGATAGTTCGCTTGTTAGTTTACCCAATCTCTGAAATGAGCATGAGCATGGAAAAGCAACTTATATTAAACAAACGACAACACCTGAATTTAACATAATATCCAATCCCTGCTGCTCTGACTTCCTGACGATGTATTCGATGCTGCAACAAACATAATGAGCTAAATCTTTGATGAGTTGAATTACGCAAAAAAAAGTAAACCACAGCAAATGTTCCTCCAAAATCTAGGAAAACCCGATATTCTCTCAAAACTATTATCCTATAAGCCATTTGTTCTGCATAATGGATACAAAAGCCACAACATTTAGTCAAAACGTTAGAATCGAATTTAGTATTTGTGTCGCTTGATACATTTCATTCTCTCAGGATAACTTTTATTTAATTATTTTTCGGTCTCACAAATGGCTAGGCAACAAGTTGAGTATTTGACACATAAATAACTCTATTCATTCATCGACATCGTACTAGTCTTAGGAACTGCTTGGCATGACAAAGGCGCCAGCGGTCCACATCGTGCACCTCTTTCTCGACAAATATTATAAACAATATATAATTAATAGCTCGCTAGGATGCCATCACTTCCGAGCTGCACATTCCGACACATTAACACATTGTTCGTAGCCAGCAAAAATAGAAATTACTATCGCGAATGTGGTAAAATTACAATTAATAGCCAAGGTTTCTGTTAAATTTTGCATCTTTCGGTGGGAAAATTTGAATAAGGTAAGGTGTTAGCTTCGACCAAGGAAAACAAACATCCGAACGTGATCATCCAAAAAATTGATTAAGGTGATCATTGTTTATAGAATCGAATTCCGAGGAACAATGTTTCATTGGGAAATCTTTGGAAATATTCTACCTATCTACTGAAACACGATTTTTCATCAGCCGGAGCTTACTTTACAGAACAGCAGGAGCAATCTGTCTTTTTCGGAGCTGTTTTAGTCACATACACCGCTGCGCTCTGAAAAGATAGCGCAGTTGCTACCCTCCCCCGGACATGACGGAATCACTGAAAGACAAGAAGACAAGACGGACTACAGGCAGTGTGGATAAATTTATTCTTGAATATTTCGGAATGCCGATTAACAAATAGCGCACGGTGATAAAACTTTACGAGGATCTGAACGTGTCGAGCTATTAAAATCACGCTTTGAAGTCAGTCATCAGGTGAAGCACTCGAATGAATACCCAATCCCGCTATTGCGCTATCTAATAGCACAATTAAATCGTTGGTTTGTCAGAATGTTGCGTGCTAGGTTCGGGGTTGATTTTGGAGCAACAGCAGCAAGATTGAGATGATACGGATGTGGGAAGCAGAGCAAGAAGTTAAAAGAAAGCAGCAATCATCATGCTTACGATCCCACGCTAATTGCCAAACTCACACCGGCAATGCGAGTGGCAACGAAACGAAAAGGAATCCCAATTTTCTCCGGCCAACTGCCTTAACGCGAACCTCCATCGCTGCAAGCAACAGATTTTCCACCACTCAAGACCATTTGCATTTCATTGACATATACTATCAGCACCGCTTCGATTTCATTATAATAAACACAATCATTTGTTTAATGCTAAAATGTCACGGCAACTTGTTCCACAGCCATCAATGTTTGTTGGTTCTTTCAGCTTTGCGGTGGATTAGGTGTGGCATGCCCACATTGATTGTTGTCGACATCGTTAAACGTGATATATTGCCTGCGGCGGAGGAGCACTCTAAGTACGAGAGCTGCGTGAGCAAGGACACGGTCGAAATTTGGCTTGGAAATAGGCGGCGTTATACGTTATTTTCCCTTGGTAGCTTTAAATTAGATTTTTATTTGGGAAATTTTCTGTTATCGTTGCCTTCTCCCGCGAAAATGTGTTCTTGTAATTGGATATTGGAAAAGTTGAATTATCTGAGAATATCTGCGGAGCTGTTGCGTCGTTATAGCCAATGAATAGGTCAATACCGATCGAGTTAAGGGTTACTCAGGATAATGACTAGAACCTGTGGGCAGACTTTGAAAACGAATTAAGGTGAAATTTTATTACAAATAATGTTGCGAGCCGACATCAAAATATCAAACGTTTGGGCGAATGTTAACGACAAGAATGGCAATAAATAAAGGACGAAGCTATGTCAGGAATTTAATTAATTGTATTGATGCAACGCGGTCAAGGTAACATTTCTACGATACGCAAATGGAATGGGAATTGATTGAAAGCTGCTTTCCGTCGAGAAATAGCAATAATCGAAGCAAATCTTTAATCTAGGAATGCATCCGTGGCATTCTTAGCTAAGCATTAGCGTGGAAAACTATCAGTCCACAATAAAATGTTTGGCTTGGCTTCAGCTGTCAGCATTCCGCTCGGCACGATACATATATTTTCGATTTAACATGGTCACGATTCCTCAGACCTTGTATATTGTCATCAGTCGAATCGGCGGTACTACAATTAGGAAATCATGTCTTCAAGTTTTTTATAAGTTTGCTCCAACGTGAGGCAGATTAGTACGTGACTATTTTGGAAGATTTGCTATTTTACGTCTGCTATTCAAAGAAGAACACAAAGATTTCATCTACAAAGAAATCAACTAAAAATACAGAAAACTTAGCCGCATTCTTTTGAAACAATAAATTCGAATGTGTCGTCTGATTTCCACCGAGCAAAATTATGGATAGTTTTTTGAAGCGAAGTCGTTTGGGGCGTGGATGACGCCAATAATCTGATTCGTAAATAAAATTATCACTGCTAAGATGCGACACATAGAATATGTTCACAAGAAAGTTTGAGCATGAAATTAACGACATTGGAAGCCTAGGAAGTGTTATGTTATACACAAAACACAAGAAATCTCGATTTCGGAATAAATTGAACTAAGTAATCCAAAATAGTCATATCACTCTAGTCTTTAAAATTTGTAAAATACATAATGGAAATTGATTGAAAAGCGGAAATTCAAATGTGAGTCCATTTTTTGTATAGTTTCGAAAAGATTTTGTGAACCAAGCAAAAAAAACAGTGGAATGACTCATACTTGAATTCAAAAAAGTTCATGTGATATTTGACAGTCTCAGGAAAACGTCGATAATAGTCAACCTCCTACGGCAAATTATTGAAAAAATTCACAGTATGATCAGATCAAAGAAATCAGGACCAGTCCATGGACTATGATCGTCTTTAAGTGAAAAGTTCAGGAGTTTCTTGAGTTGTCACAGTTGTTGCAACCTGGATACATTACTATAACCTAATCGAAACTAAAATGCAGGCTCATTTGTTTGTGTGGTCTGCTTACTTGCGCGTTGTGACAATACGAATAAAGTGCAGGCATTGTTCAGGGATCCTTTCGGGCTATCACAGCCGCAAGGCAAATAGCGTGCATTGGTATTCACCTAAACCTCGATCACACTTATGCGCTTTCTACAAGTGTCTGACGTTTGCATCGTTCCAAACGCAACGGTCTCATATTTTTCACTTTTTTATTGCATTTTTAAGTTTTTTGATAATCTGAGTTTGGTGAATTTTACTCGCAAGTTTGAATTTTTTGCATTCTTCTAGGTTTCCATTTCAGTTTAATCATCTACTATAAAGAAATAATAAAAAAAATTAAACAGCGTTGCGCTTGTAACGATGCAAACATCACACACTTCTTTTTCCGGATGAATCTATTTAGCGCGCTTTGACAGCACGAATGAGTGCACGCATTCCATTCCGAACTGTCAGAGCGGACAAAGGAAGAGAAGCGAAAAGGGCATGGACTGGTTTTCACCTTAAGCTACAATATAATGCATAATGCATTTTTTCCGGATGAACCTGTTCTAGAGAAAGAAAATATGGTCCTATCGACCGGAAAAGTCATGACCATGCCAATTGAGACAAGATTGATTCAAAATGAATATTTCTTAAAGACTTTTTTAATGAAAGGGAAAACAGAATTGCGTTGCACCCACCGAACCTGGGCGGTTTATTCCCTTGGATTTATTTTTGTGCGTTCCCTTAATAAAATAAGTCAGGCGCGAAACATGACTTAAGTTCAAAATTGACACGTGTAAATTATTTTCAAAAGTTTGACAATGCGTATCTTCATTGGGTTGAAAGAATAGGGAAAAATGTATGCATTCTAAAGTATACAACAATGAAAATTAAAAAATATATGACAGACGTTTAAACTCTTTTAAAAAGCATAATTATTCAGCGACACTCGTATCTGTCAGACTGTTAATGTTAATACTGTGTTAAAACTGTTAATATAGGGTTAATTAGAAGTTTCTCATCAAAAATGAGAAGAAATTGATTGAATATTACTTTTGAACGAAGTATACGGTTTGTAAAAAAAAATGGCTTCAAACCTTTAATATAATGGACTCGCATATCGATTCCCCATGAGTGATTTTCACACGCTTGGCAAGCTTTTCAACTCACATGGTGCGACTCAAATTGTTTTTTGAACTCTATAAGACAATTTTTAATTATACATGGGCTTCACATACGTGCCTCAGAATAATTGACCGTCGTGCTCTCATGAATTTGTGGGTGCATCAAGAGTGCTGTTGGGTTGACTTTTTGCTTTTTGACTTTTTTAAAAAAATTTTAAATGTTTTTTGGTAGAAAAGCATTTTCGGTAATTTTTTGTCTTTCCAGTTTCCATGCGGAAATTGATAGTAAATGACCTTACCTCAAGCAACAATCAATTAGCATAATTACTTATGACCAAAGTGAGGGGTAAAACCATCAATACTAACTTTATCGATTTTTGGGATAATTTTCTGTGCTTTTAAATGATAATGGATTGTCTAGAAACCTAAAAATCGCGAATTCAGCCTCGGGGTGAAGACAAATTTTTCCACCCAACAAGAATTACATCAGATCTTCACATGAGTCGAAAATAAGTAAATATGATAAATTACACCACGAAAAAAAAACAAAACCTGCGCCTCTCTCCGCAACTGGAAAACATCGTTTGACCGCTGAAAACTGAAGAATTACAAACAACTTGACGTCGAAGAAGATATATGTGTGGACTGGAACAAAAAGTAAAAAATTTGACATTGAAAATGTTACCGGTGTCGATAACTTTTGCTTTCAGGCGTAATAGTATGTTTCGTTTCCTCCATACTGATTTCTTGATATCTTTGTTTTCAAGTGGGGCCATCGTGCTCCACGTTTTCTGTTTTGAAGACTGCTCCGAAGGTCCAACGAGCATATTCAATCGTTATTTGTTAATATGGTCTTGTTTGAAAGAACATACGAGCGTATCTTTATGTTCTCAGATTCGGTTGTTACTTTCAGTTTTGTTTTTCCTGCTGCTAAGACTTTTTTTCTGATTTAAGAACTGAATTCGCAGTGAATTCGTCTCTCCACCTCAACTTCAACCGGACAGGTTTATATTTTTTTGGTTGGAAATTTTAAACACGTACAACCATGAAAATGTTTGATAGGAACCAGTTTAGTATAATGGTCACGAAATTTACTTTCATTTAAAATTCAAATTGATGTTCCTTGTATGTGTAAAGTGGCAATGGTTTCAGGAGTTCTTAGTATTGGTTTGGTTCCAAGTTGAATTCAAGACAAGTGGTTCTTGGAAGAGGTTCTATTTGCTTACGTAGACTTAAATAAGTGGTTTAAATCATTTACATGCGTGGAAAGCTTTAGCACACATGTTGCTGGTACTCGTGTTAAAAGTGGAAGTGTTCTAAATAGGATTGAAGCTTGTCGTTTTCCATCGAGCAAAGTCAATAGCGTCACTAGGGCGAAATTAAGCGGGAAAACCTATCGACAAGCAAAAGCCTCGCTCATAAAAATAAACTCAATTTACTACCAATTCCAACTCAATTTCCGCGTGGAACTAACGAAACCGAATTAAATTGTTTTACTAGCAGATTTCATGGCTGTGTTCCTATTTTATTAAATTCTCGAAGCTATACGAAAAAAATCAACCAAGGACGAGGCGAGTCGTTTCCCGCCTTCTTGACACAATAGAACGACACAATGGAACTTAAATTTCATTTAATAATATTGAAAAGAAGCAAACACCTGTAAGTTGCCATAAAGACCACAATAGCGTCATTGCTCATAATATCCATCCCAATATACATTTTCACATGCATGGCTACGTAGGTACATGTATAAGTTCGAAGATATGACACAATACCTTTTAGTGGGATACGGAGCGCAGTCAGACGGCATATGAAGCCCACCTGAACGAAGACATAGATATGTCACACAGGGATACAGGGATTTACTTGGAATATTTATCTTAAGGTTCATGTTTCCCGACAAAGAATTCATAGAAGCTGTGATATTAGCCTAGCGTGCAGAGTGTGTTAAGGAAATGCTTTTGTCCTCTACATATGAGCTTATTTAGGGATGGAATCTAAAGTGTGAGAGTGTCATTTAAGGTGGAACAATTTATTATTCGCATCATTGGTTAGATATAAAATGCAGAATGTTGACCTCAATATTATTGATGAAATTTTGTTTCATTTTATTTCAGTTGCGAGGGTTTACCTAGAATCATTCATTCTTTCATTTCATGAACGTCAGGAGGCACAGTTTGTGCGATATTTGCTGAATAAATTTAACTAATAATATGCGGCTCAAATAATTGAGGTTCGTACATTTACTCGGAAAAATAGCGTGGTTAAGATGTGAGCACCAACTTCTGACACCAATGATAGGGATTTATAAAAAAATTTTTCTTTTTAAATAAAACTTAAAGTAAAATATTACGATTCAAAAAAATGTTATCTGTGAAATAAAACCTTGATTTGGCCTTGCATTAACAAAGTCACGAAAGAATTTTAGGCTTTGAATTTAACCGATTTTGCTTCGATCCTAGTTGAAATAATGCAACGTATAATAAAAACTTCAGTAATGTACCTAAATTCATACGACTGGAGCATAAGTTCCGAAAAATAAGGACTCTGCCCTGTTCAAATAATGAAAAATAACTTTAACTTTACTAATTAACTTTAGTAATTGAAACGAATTTGACAAAAGCCTAGCCTTCTAGCAGTTTTAATTAATTTCTTTTTAAATAAATAATAGTTTTTTAAGATGAAAACAGGTACATATATTGTAAAAGTATCTGCAAATAAAGATTCTTCCCTTTTTATATACAACTGTCCGAAATGGTTCAAATGAAGACGAAGATTATTGAAAAATATTTATGTCCAAATCAAAGAAATATTTAACTCAGGCAAGCCTTTCAAGGGTAAGATTGTAGATTAAGTTTATTCAAAATAAGAAAATTTATCCACGAAGCAAAACTAAGGGCTACTGAAATTAAGAACGCGAAAAATTCGTTAGATCACTCAAAAGTAGTTAGTGTCTAATTATTCCAGAGATGTTCGATCACATCGATTTTACTATGCTTCGTTGTAATTTTGTGATTCTTTTGTTGATTTTTTTCTGTTTGATCAGTCAAAAAAGAAATCTATTATTTTGATATGAACTTCAAGGTTTTATTTAATATGTTTCGGACGGTCTGATTCGGTTCAAATATCTTTTGTACCATTTTGTTTAAAATTTGTTGCCATTTCAATGGTAGCTTCATATTGCCTGACTAAGGGGAGTCTTGATCAATACAGGTGAAAAATCTTGTCTTGATGCCAAGAAAAAGATGCTAATCGATTAGTGTTAGGTCTACGCCATACAGTTGATGCATCAAAACTTCCCCATTAAGCTGCCGAAGTTTTCGACGAATTACTATAGAGTTGTGTAACCTGGTGCTGTTCTGATGGATCACAACACCTCTACTGTTGGCACTTTTTATCAACTGCTGGCTTAAAACGGTCCGGCTTTTGACAGTAGTGATCCGAATTGTGCATTATTTAAGTGGTTAAAAACTGTTTTATGTTCGCTCCCTTGCTCCAGGACGAAGCTGCGACTACCTATGTGATTTTATCGACATTTTGAACGACGAATGCATTTTTGACACCAATATAACCCGAACAAAATCAATGATACCAAAATTGCAAGTAATTAGCTGTTACATAATCACCGATTTAAATTTCAGTAGCCTGGCTTGCATTACCACAGAAAAACTGTTAAACAACTAAATATTCTCCTTTGCAGATTTCCATTATTAACACCCTGTAACTCATAACTGGATGAACCATACAAACAACAGCAGAAACGTTTTGTTATTGCGAAATGTCACTTTGATACCGAACATGAATCTGAAATTTTTGAATCGATACTTTACGAGATCAATCTGGCACTACAGCCATCTACCGAAAAAATAATAGATTCCTATTTCGTCAACTCCAACTGTCGACGAACCCGAGGAACAAAAAAAAAAAAGGTTTTTGATTCTATCGCTCAAACTTGTTAAGAATGGATATTTTTTTTTAAAAAATGTAGCAGATCGTCATACTTTTTTTGGTTGTCTCAAGAGTGACTCTGTTTTTCAAAAAGTTTTTTGAGAGCCAAGTCAAATAAATTATTGATAGTAGGTGACAGAAACCAAAACTTCGCTCGGTTCGATTTTTTAAATCGGTGTAACATCTCTTCAGGATGTATACGAAGTATTTGACTATGACATTTACAACAAAGCTGTGTAGATTGGATAAGCTATTCCCTAGCATTAATTTAATCAACATGCGGACAAAATTTGCCAAAATTTTAAGTCAAATTATCCAAAATACATTCAAAAACAGAAAAATTAGAGACCGTTACGTTTGCAACGATGCCACCTGGTTTCGTGATGACCAGATATATAAACTTTATCACGAAATTCCTCGACGGTCGTTTGAAACGTTAACGTTTGTGCCAGATTAGGACAGTCTAGAAGGAAATGATCCGAGTTTACCTATTCCTCGGAGCATACTTGTCGCGCGTCGTCCTTTTGAAAATTTCGTCAATTCCAAAGAAATCTGCGTACCTCTGAGCAAAGTACAGGGTTTACTAGCGCTTCAGCGAGAAAGTTGTCGGGAAGCAATTTTGATATCAAACTTGAAGAAGGACACTCTTACTGCATAGTGTCATTTTCCCCTCGTTTTTTCGGCCTTAGCGAATATATGACAATAGAAAACTATAAAGATGTAAAATTTTCTTAAGCTGAAACACGCGGAGTAGGATTTAAAATTAATACAGAGTGTTACTGCGGTTTTTAACAGATAAATTCATGTCATTTGATTAACACATCATGAGAAAGTCCAGTCGTATTGTTTTTGTTATGCGATTTTTTGGCATTGGTCGCAACGGTTTAGATCAGTGATATAACATCTGCTTATGAGTAAAACCGCCGAAGCAGAAGAAAAAGAGAAAAATAAGGAAGCAAATTAAAAAAGGCTGGATGAATGGTTTGTCGCTAAAGTCAAGCAGTTTTTCTGGGATGGTATTCATAACTTACATGAAAAATGATAAATTCCCTAGCAAATTACGAATTTTTTAACCAGAGAAACCGCAAAAAACTTATGCATATAACTGGTATATGGGCCAGGTATATCGCGGAATAATCAATTGTTAGTGTACAAACTAGTTTTTTGAAAAAAATTCCGAACATAAATCGCGTTTTTCTCAAAACAGCATTTTTCTAAGCTACCCTGCTTTGCAAACAATCAACAGTTTTTATAATTTTTAGTACATTTTATTTGTTTTCATGTCTTTTACTAGATTTTACTACGAACTTGCTAGCAAATTGACAAAAAATCCTACTGGGAAAAACAATTTTCATTTTTTTTTATTATGCAACCACCGTTTTGTATTTTTCTTGCACAGACGAGTAAAAAATTAAAGTTACCTTCCTGAGAAGCTTTTTGGATTTTTTTCTTTCAGATTTACCAGTTTCGAGGTTATTTCAGCAAAGTGAATTTTCGCTATCATTGATAGTGAGGCTATAATTATCGCTGACCCAACTTTGGGGCCCTCTGCAATATAATTGCCCGTAAACAAAAATCGAAAATTTACGAAGGAAATATAATAAAGGAAATGAGAACAAAAATTCAATCATGGGTCAATTTTTACCCTTTTAACCGATTCTAGTCCCTTAAGCAAGCTATAAAGCTTCCTTTAAGCTTTCTGAGGAAGGAAAAATGCGAAGAGCATACTCCACAATTTATATTTGTCGAATTTGAAAGCCCAAGGCTACTATAATTTATGAACATTTGTAGGAATTCAAACTTTGGTTGCTTAACTGATGATGATATGAATTTGCCTAATTGAGTAATTCCACATTGGAATTCATCTTGAAATCACAAAAAATAAGCAGATGTTCCATGTTGAAAGCATATTCATCACATAAACATAATCAATGTCGTGACATTCCTTGTATCTCTAATTCCAACACCCCTCTATCAATTCCTCCCTCGACGCTGTTAGTCGCATCTTAACGTTTATTGAATTGTTAAACGGCTACTCTCGAACAGCTTTTGCTTCAAGGTAATATAACTCTACATAATCGTATCTTCTTTCTTATCTATTTTTATGACTATAATATTTTATCTTTTATTTAATTTTGCATCCATAACTTGTTTATTCAGTGAGTTTCTGTAGTTGAGTGCATTGAACGGCTCCAATATTGGCTGTCGAATAGCGATACGAGTACAAACCAATTAAATCTTTAGAGAACTGCTCACGTCTAGAGGCATCCTGATTAAGAACTTCTAGCAAAGTCATTTGTTTTTTGAAGTTTTCATTTATGACTGACGTAAAATGGTTCCAAAGGATTCATTTTGGGTTTTTTTTTCGGAAACCTTGAAATCCATTTCGACTTCTTTAAAATTGATCGAGCCGTAATTCGAGTGATAGAAAATCTTATTGGGGTTTATTTGCGAGCTATGGAAGGTCACGAAACCGAAGTATCTATAAACATTTCATTAAAAATAAATCACGTATCATGCGTATGAAATCATCTGCGTTCCACACCTATTAAAGTTGCTAACACCAATCGAAATGACATCATACACACTCGTATTTTCGCGGTCGCGGGTTTAACATGCACATCCTAAATAGGAAAATCAACAAAGTCTATCCACGAAACAGCTTCGTAGATGAAATCAAGCTAACAACAATGAGGATTGGTGGTGATTATTTGGACACATTAGATTTCGTCACCAGTGGTCTTTTTACTCCTCTTTTGATAGAAATTCCAATTTGCAAACTGGTTAGAAATTGTTGAATTCACACAAGAGGCTGACGACGTTGACGCTATGATTCCCATGAATTAATTGTGCTAAAATGAAATTATTCAGAATGCGCCGGTTTCTGCTTCGCAATAACAAAATAAAAGCAACCTGAGCTGCTACGAAAAATAAACATATTTTTTAAAATGTGATCCCAACCTTTGCTTTGACATTGTTGCTAAATATTAAATCCGGTATGTTTGTTTCAACAGTTTCACGGTCGACAAGGTATTGTATTCAACGAAATAATCAAATTTCTGCCAGGTTAAAATTAATAACTTTAAACAGGATTTAAGCGATTTGGTAAAAATGACATACAAGTCAGACCATTTGTTTTCAAATAAAGGGAGTTTTATACACATGTTCGGCTATTCTCTTCGCCCATATAAAGAATTCTTTTTGTGGTGAGGCTTCTTCATTAATGAGGTATGTTTTTGACGTGTTTGTAGCCACAAAAGACCAATTTTATTCTGGATAAAAATCAAGCTTTTGCTGTAGATTTTTTTGTAGCATTTTATATAAAATAAATGAAGCAAGATTATAAAACACGAAAATATACGTTTGTTGATTATTTTCCGACGAGATAAGTTTATTTTGCGATTTTTATTTAATATTATACTGATGACAAACTGTGATGTCAATGACACCAATCCCATTAGTTTCGTATGGTTGGGGAACTAATATACCAACCAATTATTGAAATATACAATTTAATGCGGAAGATGCAATTTCGTATTCAGTATTCGGAAAATGAGCCTACTTTGACTGCCAAAACTCGCCCCTGATTCGATGTTACGGCGCAATACTATTGGAGTGATTTCAGAAAACCGATTTCATTTCTCGTTTATGCATCTAAAAATTTGAATTGCAAATCTCAAATATCTCGTGAATTTATTTCCTTATTATTCAAAAGTATTCAAAATAGTTCTTAGAAACGGAGAGGTACTGCCTTAACCTGCAGGCTAACATCTAATCATTGTTGTTGCATTTCTCAGACACAGTTGCGTAGGAGCCGTAGGATCATAACACTAAGTTTGTCGCATCTTATTTCCGTAAAACTGTGTAGAAATTGATTTTCGAATCAAACATTTATTCATAATAAATTTATTTTCAGCTTAATTTTGAGAATTTTTCGAGAAATTAACACTTCTCCTGGCAATGTCCATCGCTAATTTCATTCCAACAAGGATATGTCTTTTAAGTAATTCCAATTTCCGTTCTTGTTGCTTTGTTTTTGTAAAATTCATCAACTTTTTGCAGAGCAAACCCTGTGAACTACATGTGAGTCTTGATTAAGCGAATCCACAGGGCTTATGGTTTAAAATTACGGTGACATATAAGTGCAGCGTTTCATATACCAGTTCAAGTCTATCTGGAAACTAAAGACGTATTATTGGTGCATTAGCATTGCTGGAAATCGAGATAAAAGTAGTATGATCTCTTTTGTTGTTTGATGGATCTTGTCAGAAAAATCTACCAGGAAATTTTGGCTGCATGCTTCACGAATCTGGACGCAGTAACTGTATCAGCTCATGAGATCAACTTCAATAAAGTAGTGGGAGAAGAGAAGAACCTACCATTAGGATAAACTTAGTGCATACATGACGGTTTCCGTATCGTTTTGTCACTCATGAAATTAGCTTTCCCTGAAAATTAAAGGCAGGGAAAGAAAGCAATCCAAAAGCCACAATGTTTCGAGACCAGAATGATGAGTTCCGCCAGTCCTTATACGATGGCAGGATAGATAAATTTAGGTGTCTGAATTTTGCATCGTTACATACGCTACACTGTCGCTTTTTCTTCTTAAATAGATAATTAAACCGAAATGAAAATCTAGTAGCGTGCAAAATATTCAAATATGCGATAAAATCTTTGCAAAATTTCCCAAGTCAAATCCCCCAAAAAACATTTCAAATGTGGAAAAATTAGAAACCGTTGCGAAAAAAAATTATTCACTTTAGTTTTTATAATTTGAGTGAAGTCCAAATATTGTGCAAAAACAATAGATTTTTAATCATAACCCCCCGATAACGACAGGTGTCTGAAGTTTGCATCGCTACATTTTTCTCTATTTTTTCAACGTAGATAATTAAACTGAAATCAAACCGTAGTAGAGTGCAAAATATTCAAATATACAAATGAAATTCACCAAAATTTTGAGTTAAATTATCCAAACAAAAAAAAAATCATTCAAAAATGGTCAAAATTGGAGACCGTTGGGTTGGCAAAGATGCAAACTTCAAAAATATATAATGAAATCATATTCACTTTTTCTGTTAAATGTTTGAAAAATTATCCCACCAACAATAACCTTAAAATGATAGATTCTTCGATACGATTTATATTTTTCTTTCTTTTACTTATGCCAGTTGTTTAATATTAGGTCCTATTGCCTTTGATTTTGAACACAGCGGCGCAACGTCTTGACATTATCAAGTCGACTTACGCTTGTCATCGATGAATTGGAATATCCTTTCATGCACCGAGCAAATCCTCTCATAGACGCAACATATACTCGGGTTTTTGCTGTAAAAAGTTTTCTTGACATTAGCTCCCCATTTTTGATCAGGTTTTTTAGATCAGGAGACTGATCCAGACACTCTTTCACTGCAACCTTATTCTCTGTGACCAATTCTATTTACAAATTCGCTCGTTACCCTGATCAGGATGGGTCCTGATATATACATATTCCAAGAGACATATTCCATTCGGCATACGGTAGCAAAGTTTGCTGCATTATACTAACATAATTTTTGGCGGTCATTGGGGGTTTAATTCAAAATGAAGAAATAGTTCCATGATAAGGATAAGCATTCCCATACTTTTATATTGACGCCGCCATTAATCATGGCGGCGTCTTCAATTTATATTCCGGGTTAAATACCTGGTTCTTTGGCCTTCGAACGTTAAATTCTGCTTCCAGGAGTACCAAATTAAGAAACTTTTAGCTCATCCATCCATAATTCATAAAACTTCTGGATGTCAGTCACATCAAATGATTTTTTTGCGAATTTCCCAAGTGAACCTTTTCAACGGTAGTACTTTGCTAGGACTAGGATTAGTTCTCAAATAACTTCCTTCCAATTCTGGACGTATCTACGCTTGTCGAGCTCTTCTTTTACTATGGTACAAGTTCTAAAGGATTTTTTTAACTACCTTTATAATACCTCAGTCATCGCTTGAGGCCAAATTCACGTTTCTACCTCCTTTTCCATTCTTCTCCGTGTACTTTTTGGCATATGAAATCATTTTCTGATTATGAACCCCCAATTAAATTTCAAATCAGTTTATACTCGTAAGTCTAATTTTCAGGAATACGTTATTTTATAAGGAAGCGCTTTTCGTTGCTGTAATGTTCACCGCGTCCCATTTTAGGTGATTGATACGTCACATTTATAAGTTATTTTTATTTTTTAAGATAACTTTTTTTCAATTTTTCTTAATTTCTTACCTTCGAATATTCAAAGGTGGAATTCACAAATCACACTTCGAATATTCAAAGTGAAAGTACTTTGAAACACAACACTAAACCAGCAAAACTGTCAGTAGAATGACGTTTTGCGATTTTTTTACACTGCGCAAGCATAACGGGAATTCTTTCGTTTCAAAGAAACGCATTTGCCTTTCCGTTACATCGATGTGAAATCTGGGGGAAACATCACAAGCTTTTTCGAGGTTTAGAACAGGAAATTAAAAGTTCTAAATATTTTTGCTATGAAATGCAACACAAAGTTATTTTTTGCAAGCCACTGTATATATACAATATAAATTGACATTTACAGTGACGTTCGCATAATCACTCGCAGCATGATAACGATCATGATTTCTCGTTCACAGCTTTCAAAATGGATCTGGGCAATGTCAAACAAATATATGACGTTTTTTGGAACTCTCGACAGTGCTATCTATAGAGGATCATTAGACATGAATCCATATGACTCTCTGCAGCGAAGCGGAAATGATATCAACAACTTCTTTTTGTGCTTTTTAGCACTACAGCCCTCTCAGGGGCTCGCTGTCGGCAACAAGCGCATCCAGCTGTCTCGTTCCAATTTTGAAATCCGAGTAGCGGTGAATTGTCTTCGTTCACAGAGTCAGACCAGCGTTTTCTAGGTTTCCCCAGTGGTTTCCGCCTTCCAATTCTCCCAACGAATACCTTTTTTGAGTATCCCTTTTTCTGCAGTCTTACAATCATTAACAACTTACAAAAAGGAATTGGCTTACGTTGTCGTAAAGTTTTTTAATTCATCTAAAATCTGAAGGAAGTTGTAGTCGTTGTAGTAGTAGTAGAAGCAGTGCTAGTAATAGTAGTAGTACTTTTATTAGTTTGTGCTTTCTAGAAATAGTAGCAGAAGTATTTATTGCAGTAGTAAAAGTAATAGTAATAGTACTAGTAGTAAAACGTTATTGATCTTGTGTATTGAACCTGTTCGGAATGAGGAAATACAGAACTATTATTTGACAGCCGCAATAAATGTCAAATGTCTTTATGTTGACTTAATACGACATTGACATTAATGCTTACATTGAAATGCTTATGGGTCGCTTTTACTATTTTCTCAACACAAATAAGTTATATATAACTCTTGACCAAAGTAGAACTAGAGCTTTAACCTATTTTACCCTAATTTTGAAGCTTGCAATCTCATTCGTCTTCTGAGGTTTAACTGGATTTCCGTCTAATCTCTTCACGCAATGGTTGTACCTACTTTTGGAGGAGAGTTTTCGTTCATGTGACTTCTCGTGTTCAAAGGGTTTTTTTCTTATTGTGTTCTTATTATGTTCTTAAAATGTACATCTAAAGACGACTCGGTGGTCTACAGTTTTCAAAATATCGTTTTTTATCTCTTCGATAGTTCGGTACTATGTAGTTTGGACAATATTCTGTCAAAATTTTATGATATTGACTGCATTTCAAGATTTGCAGCCTTTTTGGCAGGTAACAGCAAGCGGTAGCTCTGCTTTGCTTATTAATTCATTCTTTAATGCATGGCTATGAATTAAGCAATGCAGAGGGTTTGAGCTTTCAATAACGTGGCTTTTCATCTCTTTTGGATGTTGTTTCACTGATCATCACCATCTGCCTATAAATAGAACAAATCGCCCGATATCCTAACGATCGGCGGATACATAAAAATGAACGCCAGTCAACAAGTGATTCAAGAGGAAAGTACTACATGTTAAAAATAAAATCAAAAGAAGATGAGAAACAAGAGATTACGGAAGGGAATTATGCTAACATCGCAAATTAATAGTCAGTACTTATTTGTATACCAAAGTCAAATATCCAAGTTATACCAACCTACTATTTTTGGCATGGCGCCGAGCAAAAATGGAAACCGGCCCATGCGGTTAGGCTAAATTTTGAATATGGTATTCAGTATACCAGTGGCAGTTATTGAAACCAGAACTAAATTTTCAATTTATGAACGTTTTTTTGCTGAAGAAGTAATGAAAAATATCATGTTTTTGGAAATAAAAACCTTAAATTTGGAAAATGCAGCATTTCGACAGAAAAAATTGTTTTTTTAATTATTTTGGTTCCAAAGATAGCAACACGTATGCAGATTAATAATCTCTTTATTGTTTTTCAATTATTGACAAAACTGAAATCAGCAACGACGCCAGGATTTCATTTTTTGAGAGTTTCATCTTGCATAACAATTTTCGTTATAATAGCATTACATATGTATGTGTATGAGGTGTATTATTACAATTTTGTCATTTTTACTCATTTCAACTCCAAGTAAATCTTGAGAAAGCTTTGAATTTACGCACGCTAGGCTGGGTTCCCTTAATTGAGCTCTATTTTATTTAGAATAAGACCAAATATAATTTACATCTTTTGTTGAACTGCGTTGCAAATACAACATTTCTTTCAATCTTTAATTTATGTCATCACGTAAAATATTGGTTTATTCATTCTCGGTTGAGTTTTTAAAGTCTGCTTAGTCTGTGGCCTGGGATTTGTTAGGTATCTGAAGTTTGCAATTTTAAAAACGCAACGGTCTCCATTGTTTCCCTATTTGAAGGTTTTTTGAATGATTTGATTAAAAACTTTTGGTAAATTTCATACGCTTTTTTGAATTTAATCGCATTCTCTAGGTTTTCATGTCAGTTTGATGATTTTCTTAAAATAAATAGCGGAAAAAGTTGACAACGTTGGCTTTTCAACAATGGAAACGTCAGACACCTGATTTCTGCATTTATGTTTCGGATGGAAGCCAAAAGTCTCTCTGTCAGGTTTCATCATACACAGTACAATTGAATCTACCCCTATTTGTTTGTCAAGTTCATTATTTTTAGAAATCTTTTCAAATATTAAGTAATTATTTTTCAATTTAAGTGTTGCAAATCTTAAAAAAAAGTGGAAGATCACAGTTATGTGCCTTACACGTTCAAAAGCATTGTCAAAGTGACTGTCATGTCCTAAAGATTGAAGGTAAAGGACATCATGATGTATGAAAATAGAACACAGATCGTTGATAACAGCTGGAGGATCCAATGATACTATTCCACCATTCTTCATCCACAACAGTTTCAGCTATGAAAAAAGATGTTGAAAAAAGAAGGAATGTATGCTGTGTAGGTCCAAAAACAATCAAGTATGTGTAGGACACCAAAAGTTTGCATGGCAGAGTGACAGATTCCGTAAAATCTTTAAGAAAAACTAGTTTCGGTGCGGATTATATTATTAATTGGGAGATTAATTTCATGGATAATCTTATTATTTGGAATAGATTTTCAGAACTTATCTCGGCGAATTAAGGTTTGTTTTCGCTAAAGGACGTTGTCAGACTACTATCAATAATCCCTGATTTGTAAAGACTTATAAATTTTAACATTATGACTGCGTCTACTTAGGCTTGCTTTCATTGAGTATTCTGGAAATTTTGAATAATACTTTGTGTTTGTATCCTCTCTCGCTAACAAGGACGTGCGTAATGGCTATTGTTTTCCCTCTAGGCTTGTTACTCGCAAATAAAACACCGAAAACCCTTAAAAGTATTTAAAAATGGAAAGACCTTTATAGTAGACTTTCAATTTATTGCATTTCATTTGTTGTCGCATTTATTCAGAACCACATGACATTTTCTCCATGCATGCATGCAGACATGCATACATACATAGAAATGAATAAATATATATACATAAATGGACAATTGTTCAAATTACCGACAGTTTATTTCTATTAAAGCTAATTGGTAAAATGACGCATACAATCAACATCTCAAGAGGCAACAGATTTTTTCGGTTACCATAATGGACATACAATTGAGAGGAACAACCACTGATGCATATATTACTCACTTCAGCTGAATAGTATGTTCATATGAGCCTGAAGCACAACATTGTAGTAGATAGTTAGCCAGCTAGCTACCAACAAGTGCCAAATGAAGAGTGTGCTATGTTATGTGTTTGTGTGGTTACATGCAGACCATCTACATCTACATGCTGGCAGGCAATTGGAAGAAATGTCTAGCAAACACAATACTTTTAGTTTCACCCCTCGTTATTTCCTTGCCAAGCTGCTTTTCTGTCGATTTATCATTGGATCAAATTAACCTAGAGAGAAGAAAAATCAATGTTGATGTCAAGTACCATATGAACAAACACATTCGCATACACATATGTACACACTCGCACAATGTAGTAAAATATTTCGATGGTAACCAACGACGAATGTCACAAATGAATCCAACCCGATCAACTCACCGAATGTAATTAGTGTTAACCTAATGGAGCGTGTGTGTCGACATAGATAGAATAGGATAATTATTGCTTCCAAGGTGTTTTATGAGACATAAATTAAGGGAGTCAAATGACATTCGTCTGGGTCTCGGATATAAACATAGTTCGCGGGTACGATAATTGTATACGCACTGAAGGTCCTTTGAGAATACTTCATATGGAATTCAATGTTACAACTGTTTGAATTTGGGTAATCGCGGAAGGTAACGTAATTTCCTTGATTGGATTGATTGGTACATAATTAAAGTGTTGACGATTTCGAGGTATGTACAAAAGGAAAGAGGTTGTTCTACACAATTATTTGTTCAACAGATTGATATAATGGGAATTTTCCAATAATTGGCAAGCCACGTCCTTGAGCGAGAACAATTTGAGTTGGAAGTTACCTCTCTTTTTTCTTATACATACAACAGCGTGGAGGCTAATAAGAAGTAAGTTTTAGTTGAATCGTTCCAACGATTTTGAACAACTTTAGGTTCAGGTTTTTTTTTTTAAATTAAATAATTAAATCTAACAATGATTCATAGCGCCTATTCAAAAAATGGTCAATTTTCTGGCAACTTGATATGTCATCCTTTGCCGAATTTCAACGACTCAAAAGCAATAAGGCTGTTTGCAGCGAATGAATAGAATTAAAATAAAAAATCCTATTATACAGAAGATGATTGACATAGCCATTGATACGCACTCGCAAGATATAAAATATTTTAACCACTTAGAGGCAATGTCAGGATGGGATGGACATGAACCCCTTTAACTTTGTTTTGTTGGGTTTGCGTTTTGAGAAACATTCAACAAGATCGAAGAGTCTCAGCAAGTGGAGAATTCAATTAGAAGCAATTTGCGTCGATTTGTATTGATTTAATTTGATTTTTGTGCGCAAATCAAATTAAAAAATACTACGTCAAAGTTTTGGAAAACGTCCATAAATTGTGTGCCGTAGCTCTTTAGCGAGCAGACTCGAGTGCCTGATGAACCGTGATGCCTCATCTACTTTGACTCTGTAAGCTTCACACGAGATTCTGATAGTCCCTCAAAGAACACACAGAGAAAGAAGCAGCAGGTTATCACAGTTCGTCATGGCATGTGAAAGTAACGAAGTCGTGTCACCAAATAATAGTTTGGCAACAAAGGACGAACTGATACTGAACTGAATATAAAGTCTACTATTTGTTCATTAAAGGCAAGAAGTTTACAGGAACCTTTTCGTAATACAAGTTTAATTGTGCTTTTCGACCGCCATAGTTTTGCGCCGATGTCTTTGATGCTCTTCATCCTCCTCTTCGATATGCAGTCTATCGAAGCTAGAGTCCCACAAAAATCACCACAAGCGCCCATACTATATAACATTTACAGGGCTGATCTTCCACAAATACCTGCAAATGTCAAAATATAAAAGAATTGTTTGACATTTGCATTTCTATTATACTTGCATATGTTATAAATTCTGACAAAAAGAAATCATTACATTAAAATTTGCGTTTGAGGTGCTTTCAGAAGTGAACGATATAAATCAAGGCAGATGAAACTTTGTGTATTTCATTACAACTAAGGAGACACCGGAAACTATCAATCTTAACAGAACGAGACGGAAAAATTTACTGGAATACGACGGCTAAGTACCTGGGACTAAATAAAACAACAGTCTTTCTTGGAGAGAACATATTCAAACGAATCGGAGATTAGTTTCCGGAATTCCTACTTCCATTTTCCTTCTATTAAAAGCAAAGAATCAAAATACAATAAAACAAACTCATCATATTTTTAGATTCTATGACTGAAACTACACTACGACGGTGCCGCTTTCTGACAGACGACGAAAACCAAGAAAAAAGCACTTCAAATGTATCAAAATCAAGCTTTTAGGAGAATCTTCAGATATCCTTAGGATGTTAGAAATATAGAATTTACATAAAGAACTACGATGAGAGACACTTGACGGGATAGAACCACAAAACTCTTTGACAGATTAAACATTCACAATGATTTTCGCAAAAATCAAACCAGACAAACGTAGATACCACTACTCCCACTACTGAACAGAACATCAATCCAACTGGGTGCTAAATCTGGACACTAGATATTCTAGAAACAATAAGTGAAGTATAAGTGGCAACATTGGTTGCAAATAACCGCCTCATCGATCGGTGTTGTCCGTCCCATATAGCACATTGACGTTGTGTTGGTTTGAATCTCATCACCTTAGCAGCCCTTTATAATTTCCCAGGAAATGATTGAATCCATCACTAAAATCGAAAAACTTTTAAACTGAGAGCTTTCGATGTTGAAGGAAGGATATTTTTGAGCCATTGAAACTTACCTGATGTCACTATAAAAGAATAATGTGCTTTTCGTGAGGTAATACTACCGACCAGCTTAAGATCATAGAAGTGAAAAAGCTACGTAATATCTGCAAATATTTCAGATAACTCTGAATTGAACATGTTAAAAAGCATGGGTCCAAAATGACAGCCTTCACGGCTTCACGACCTTGGACCGGATTGAAAATTTTATATTTGGAGTCCTGATTTTTACAATTAAAGTTTTTGAATTAGATTTAAAGATAAGAATAATGTCAGTTTAGTATTGTCAATTGACCAGAAATTTTTCAAACTTCTATATTCGTGGTTTGTAGTTGATAGGATCGAATCCATTCCTGAAATCGGTTTGAATCCCATCATCTGAGCACCTCTTTACAATTTCCCAGTGAACTATTGAACCCAGCACTATAAAATTAATTGTCGCGTAGTATTTTTTTGCAGAAATGGCACACTTGCGTATGAAAATAGATCAAAGATGTGTGGCATTTTGGACTGAATTTGAAGAAAAAGTTCTTATCGTTTATTATCAAATTACGTTATTTGATTTTGTATAAAATGTGGGTCAAGTAAAAAAATTATTGAAAATAGTTTCTATCTTCGTGAAGATAAATCGCATGGTTTGAAAGTTATTAGTAAAGAGATTTAATTAAAAGTAGTAGCTTAGTACCACTAGTTGTAGTACGACTACTAGAGTACACCTTCTACTACTGATTCTCCAGATGCAAGGACCAGTCGTAGCTGCGATACTTGGATTTGATCTGGTATAAAAATTCTACACACATAACATTCATAGATACTTCTTGTACAAGGATAATGAAGCGAAAAAATCACATCTCGTTTCCCGTTGTTCTCGATATAAGTAGACTATCAAAAGCTAGATTAAGTTTTGGCAAAAGGAAACAATCCTGCTGCTTTTGCTAAGAAACCAGCTGCTATTATTACTGCTAGGTATTTTAGTATCTTAAGACATGTAGCGAGATAGTTACCTAGCATCGTTGAATTAAATAAAACATACCAAGGATCAGATGGACTAAGCCGGGACGTGGGCAATAGGGAACAGCAGCATTAGAGAAATTTAATTATGATTTTCAAAACATATCACATAGTAACTTATATTGTCTTAACTCCTAACCAAAGGCAAAAATAATTGTCCTATGTTGTGTTATCTACCAGTTTATGTTTACAGTAGCAGAATTGCATTTTTTCAACTTGAAGCCTTGAAGGTTAAAGTTGGTATATGACAGACAATCAGTTAGCAAAAGAATCTCTGACAGTTTCACATACCACTGTTACAGAGTCTTATAGAGGCATGTAAAAATTGCATCAAACTCTAAGAAGATATATTTCATTAATATTTTAACTCCATTTTTTCATCTAAGATTTTTTTTTAATTCACAATTTAAATAATAAAATTAAGATTCTGAGTGATAGAACAAATAATCCTTAAAGGCTTTTGTAAACGAGGGAAAACGTGGAAATTGAAAGATACTTTTTTATGAGTTGGACAGCTATTATTTAGATGAATATTAATGAAAAATATGGAGAACAATGGAAGTATTTCAGATGTATTTTCATCCTGGCACATCCTCTACTTTGCGTGCGATAGATAAATATCGTAACAAACAAATGCAGTTTGCATTTATGGCATTATCATAACTAGAAACTCTTCGTATCCAGGCGTATCTAATAATCAAAATCTCCAATCAAAAAAAGATGTTTTCAATTGGCGCTTTATTAAATATCTTCCCATCGATATTTGGTTAGAAAAAAAAACATCTCAAGAATATTTCACTACCAGCACGTTCTTATCTTGACAACGTAATATACTTCCTAATTCAATTCTTAACCACACAGGAAGCACACAATCTTCTTCCAGGTATCTTCTCACGCTATTTCGCACAACAGGAAAATTGATTAAAAATCCAGTTTGTGAAAAATCAACGTCATCGTGATACCACTAGAAATAGAGTAAACACAAAATAAACGATTTATACCGGCAAGCAAACTCTATATGATGGAAGGAAAAGGATTAATTTGAAGCTTGTCTTTCACTAGCTTGAAGCAAATGTGCGAAAAGCACATACACACAACATAGATAGCAGCTTAAAACGGATTTCCCATCGATAAAAGCTATTTTCATCGTACTCATGCGAAATGATGCATTACCTGTATGCAATTTCTTGCTTGCCAGTATTATTTTATTTTTCCCCTTCTTGTTTTCATTTTTTTTTTATCTTTTTTTTCATTTAATTTGATTCGGCACTTTCGCAGTCAGCGCAGTCGTTCATAAAGTATTCGTAGAGAAAGGAAGCACGACACGAAATAGAAAACAATGAGCAGAATAGAAAAGAATAGAGCAACGTAAGGATACAAACAAGTGAAGAAGAAGAAAAAACAGAAAACAACCAACATGAAACAACATGGCAGCTGCCATGCTTGCTGATTGTTTAAGGATAACACACAGAACGTGTTGTAACATTTCATAAATAAATTGGATTCCCTGTTGCTTTTATACTTCTCAAATTGTGACGTGGATGCTGCAGCAGTGACAAGCAATAGTAGCTTAGGATGCAGAAGGAATGTAGCGGTTTGCAATGAGATCGATGAGTTAGACGTCTTGTATAAGTTTCAATCCTTGATTTCAATAATAGCAACGAGTCGGAGCGATGGATTGCCTTAATTTTATTATTTGACAATGAGCAAAGGTTACGAAAATATTCAAAACAACTTCTTAACATTCTTTGGTACGAGCATTTTTCTTCTTTTTTGTCGGATTATCCTTATTGAAACGGAGAGATATATGCAATAATATATTTGACTCTTCGATTAGGCTCACGTCTTACCCTCGGAGAAAATTTTAATTCGGAATTTATATTTCATGAAAATTCAATAGATGACTATTAACGCATCAATATTGGCGTGAAACGTTCCTAACCTCTGGCTTGTTTTCAAACAATTTCCAACTGAAGATTTAAAGAGTGAAGTGTATGTCTCATTATTTTCATTTAGTTACGTTCCCAAGCTTGCAACATGAAACGCAATACAGCTACGATGTTTGATATTACCCTTAAACATATTCCCAAAATAATGCTCCTGTGGCAACGATGAAAAAAAAGTTCTACTGTCCAGAAGATACATAACACCTAAATGTCTATTAGGCACGCTTTTGGTCTATTCCATTTCTCAGAAGATCGACTATCAAAAGCATCTCTACAGACGCCGTCATTTCGCGTTTACCTACTAGCCAACATTCCCTCCGCTAATCTATTTCAACCTCCTCTCGGTTCGGGTGTTGGTTGAAAACAAATGTTCGAAATTCTTAGCCCAAGGCAAGGATCATATTTCATTTGGTACTGACAGGAAGGAAAGAGCTTGACAGTACAAATGAGCTCCGGCGGCCTACTTGAATTCAACTGCTGGTTCCAGCATTGGCAAAGTATTCTCCGGGGGCTACCAGAATAAACCACTAAATCGTCTCGCTCCACCTGCTATCCTGAGCCACTCTCTTTTTCTTCTTCCTTCATTCGGCCGTTGCAGGTTTCATCCATTATCTTTAATGCTCACTCTACCGGCCGCCTTGAACCCCTTCATCATTCGCATCACATTCTTTCATTCACTAAGACCACTTCTAACAAACGCAAGAGTATCTATTTCAATTTTCCCATTTTCGGACAAGATTGCGATGTGACCAGCGAGCAGGAAGACAAGGAGTTTGGTCTGTACAAGGAGACCTTTTCAATTGCGTGTCGCCGACCACTAGAAATATCTACTGTTAAGAAAATAAAATGTCACATCACAGGACATAGGACGGAAATACGGCACTTGTTGCCATTCGTTTCAATCCTTACTGGAAATTAGCACATGGGTAGGTACGAAAACTACCAGATATTATATCGCTTGGTGCGAAGATAATTTTGATGTTTATTTTCTCCCTCAATCATTTGATTTCAAGACATAAACAGATTGAAACTAGGAAAAATAGCCCGTATACATCGAATTCTATTTATTTTAGCCCTCGTTCAATTGAATTTATTCAAAGTTGAATCAATATATTAAGGATAGTTACAGGGTCACTACAGGAACGCTAAATATGCACCAAAACTTTGTTGCAGAACCTAACACCAGCTGACATATATGGTGGTGCTAAGAAATGCTTTCAATTATTTTTCAGTATGAAAACTGACAAAACAGAAATTTAATTTGATAAAGTTAATAAAATTGTTGTTGTTGTTGTTATTAATAAAGTTAATAAAAGTTTGCATTGTTGCAAACGCAACGATCTCGACTTTATTTTTCACTTTTAGGATTTTTTTTTATTTTTATTTGATAATTTGATTGAAATGTTCCTTTTTTCGTAATTTTCTCTGCTGTCACTTTACTAAATTTTTTCCCCCTTCTTTTTCCTTTTCAGGAGAGTTTATTGGTCATTCCTAGAATAGCATTGACCAGCATTTACTAAATTTTCAATTCAGTCAAATCGTTCACAAATATCAAAAATGAAAAAAAATTGCGACTGTTGCGTTTGCATCGATGCAAACTTCAGACATTTAAAAGAATAAAATTCCTTTTTTATTTCACTTGGTACGTTTCTCACAAAATTATCCAATTATCTACATCTTCAACTTGTGATTCTACTAAATTCTTCGTTCTTAGTTTGATTGCTTGCTGTAGATACAGCTCATTGTAATATTGGATAGTCTAAAAAGTATTGAGTCTTTTTTGTCACAAGATGGTGTTCGTTGTCATATATCGGGCAATACTAATCAGATTGAGTCAAACTGACATGCGTTTGAAAGGGAACATTCCAGTCTACAATTTTCATATGGACAGTTTAGTATTTCGTCATTCGTGTCAAAAGTTGTATTAATTTTAAAACGAGTGAATTGTTTTAAAAAATTCGTTATATTTAACAATATCACTACGATCAAGGTGAGAATGCATCGCAGGCTTGTCAAAAAATGTGTGGTGTCTACGGTCAAGATACTTTATCAAAAGCCACAGCCAAGAGATGGTTCGCTCGCTTTCGTTCAGGAAATTTTGTTGTCAAAGATGCACCTTCCTCAAGTCGACCAATCACTAAAAATGTCGATGAAATCTTACAAAAAATTGAAGAAGATCGACACATTAGCAGCCATGAAATTACTAAGAAACTCAATATCCATCACCAACCAGTTTTGAACCGTTTGCGTAAGGCAGGATACACAAACAAGCTCGACGTTTGGTTGCCGATAAAATCCAATCCAAATTGTCAATTGATAAAACCATAACATGGCCAGGAAGATACCAATGACGAGCCTCCCTCTGGACGCCCAAGCACGTCAACAACAGATGAAAACATTGAAGCAATGAAGAAATTTTTTTCGGAAAACGGTCGAATAACTATCGCAGAAGTTTCTGAGAATGTTCACATATCGGTTGGCTCGGGTCATGGAATTTTTTCGAACGTTTTGGGCAAGAGACGTGTGTCACCGAAGTTTGTTCCGAAACTGCTTGATTTTGACCAAAAGAATCGTAGCATGAACATGGCTTTTCAGCTGTTAACAGACGTCAATGATGATCGTGATTTGCTCGAAAGGATCATAATTGATGACAAATCATGGGTAAATGGTGATGATATCGAAACCAATCGTCCCAATGGGAAAGCTCAAGTGAGCCAAGACCAAAAAATCAAACCAAGTTCAATTAAATGTCAAAGTTTTCCTCACTGTTTTCTTCGATTACCGTGGTGTAATGCATTAGGATCATATGGTCGTACGGCCAAGAAACAGTATTATCTTGCGGTTATGCGCCGCTTGCGAGAAGCAATACGATGAAAACGTCCTGAATGGTGGAAAAACAATTCATGGCTTTTGTATCACGATAATGCCCCTGCTCAGTCATCTTTGCTTGTGAGAGATCTTTTAACCTCAAACAAACATGCCTCAGATACAATATTCACCGGATTTGGCCCAATGAGGCTTTTTTTAGCTCCCAAAACTGAAGAGATCTATGATGGACATAGATTTGCAACGATTGAGGAGATAAAGACTACATCCCTAGAAGAGCCCAAGGCTTTACCGAAAAGTACTGATGCGAAATATTTTGAGGATTGGAAATCTGAGGGGGATTTTTTTGAAGGGGGACACATTTATATTGACGAATAAATAAATATTTTTTCCCAAAAATACAAAGCCGCGTTACTTTTTTGAACATACCTCCTATATCCTCATTCCGAGTATGAAAAACTTGATGCAAGTTTTATAATTATAGTAAGAATAAACTGTAGAAATATATTTCACGCATGGGATCAGGGTTCGGTCGATGGATTAGGGCTGATTTATAGTCACCAGTGATAAAAAGCAAGAAGCATAGCAGCGTTAAAATATTGTAGGGCATGTGTTCTCGTGCAATATCGATTATGAGATTTAACAATTTTATTAACAAGAGTTCTAAAACAAAGCAAAAATAAAAGGTTTCCTCCCGTCATGTTATGATATCCCATAAAATTCACATTTGACTCGATCAGAATTACTGGTGCGTATTTATCAAAAATCATTCAAAATGTTGCATTCGCCACTTACAGGATATTTTTCTTATTTCGAGTTTACTCTTACCAACTTTCATTTAGATTTGTGTCCTTCAAATATTCCTAACAATGCCAAGCCCATAACACTGTATTTTGTTGATGCCAGGAAGTCAAAACTGCAAACAAAGTTTATAACTTACGGACTTTTATTCACGCGTGTCTTTGAAACGAAACAAATAATTTTCCGCTCAAGTATTCGATACGTCCTTATATAATAAGTCGTAAAAACTACTTATAGTCAATGCGAGCACTTAATAAGTGTCGCGTAATAAAAATCTACACTTAATAAACTTAATCGACCATATGATGCTCTCATGATCCTGACACATTACCATTGCAGCACTTCGACACCATTACGCAATAATATGAATAACTTACTAAAACTATTTTTTATGGTCAAGAGCATTACATATATGACGTATATGAAAACAAGCTGAAAATTTTCCAGTGTTTGTTTCCGCCCGCTTTTCACATACTTAGCCGTGATATCATGTTTCCTTGGAAAAATCTTTACAAATCGATTCTCAGACTAGCCTAGACACTTGGTATGGAATCACAGGGAAAATGTTAGTACAAGAACTTTGGAATAGAACGAAAATCATAATTCAGTTAGAATTTACTTTCATTTTGAATCTTTTGTTTTCTTTAAGTTTGTTTTGTTTCCCACTGCATATTGAGTAGGAAAATTCTTCGTCTGAAGTTCACATATCAACAGGAAGGTTGTTTAAGCAGTTGTTTTTGCTTTTTCTCATGATTTTCGGAGTATTCTTGTTCGGAGTATTTTTGTTTTTGCGCTGCAAAATTTCCTCAACTGTTTCGTCCAAGATGAATGATCAATGGAATGATGAATAAATGGGAAAATATCAAATCAGCCTATTGGAAAATGTTTATCATACGAATATTACATGTGGGTAGTGGTGGCGGATGTAAATTGCATGTACACTTGTAATTGTTTATAAAAATAAATTTTGTTGATAAGATGTTTAAAGTAAAGATGTTAAAAGTAAATTTTCTTAAAATAAGTAGAAAGGTGTGCTGAAATTCTATTAAATTTCTAAGCACTTTTCTTCGTAAACATATCAATCGACACCTGCTTAGAACATGGAGTTTCAGATGATTAACGCATGTAGGAAAAAATATGGAGGTACAAGCAAAGGAGACTAGTCAAAGTATATGTGTAAGAATTATTGAAAAATTTTGCGCTCTGATTTAAGGAAATTTTTCCAATTAATTTTATGTTTCGTTTAGATATGTTAATTGTACAGCAGGCCTCCCTTGGGAATAAGTAGAAAATGAGAAGAGTAGAGTAGAAAGCCACACTGTACTAGGAACAACCTGCAGGTAGTCCTATGTGCATGAGAATCTGCACAATTAATTGAGACAAGGACAGAATGTGATGCTGCAGAGCAGATAGCATAATATTCGAATAACCAACTAAAAACAGCTAACCCCGCATGAAACGCTCACTGATGCCATGTAATGAGAGCAATTGGATGAATATTCAAGTCCAGCCCTTATAGTACCACCCTTGGTAAATGTAACATCGCTTCCCAGTACCACAAATTGTCTAGCAATACTTTGCAGCGATCTTTTCATCTCAGCGATCAGTTTATCTCAAGAATCTTTTACTTCCTTCTTTATTTCACTTTTATTCTTGCCAAAATTTTCATAGATTGGACTAGCAAAAACAGCTCAATTGCCTCTGATTCGTATTTTTGAATAACACACGGCCACAAACTTCATTTGCTATAAATTTTTCCCATGCGGTTTGGAAAAATGTATTTTTCGAATATTTTAACCTGGCAACCTGTTGGTCTAGCATTTTCAAAAAATAAATTAACATTTATTAACATTTTTCAATATTTTATTATTCAATAAAGAATTTGACGATGACGAGATGCGTCAAATTTTCTCATGCGTCCATCACGTGAAATAACTCGCAACCAAAATTACAGATATTTTGGACACTACTTCACGAGCTTGTCACAATTGAATACTTGTCAAAAAATGTTAAACTGGGTCTTGGTAATGTACGTCAATATAGGATTTCTGATTGACACAGAAAGGCAATACTCAAGATAACCAGCACCGCCGGTTCAGAGGCAGTGCGATATGCAGCAGCTATCCGCAGAGCTCCTTGCCTCTGTACCTGTGCGAGACGACCTCGGTCCGACTCTTTATGAAGGGAATCAGCCTAGACTTCGGAGCCGTGCAAGGGCATGACTTCGTTGCGCTCATCAGCAGACGTCTTTCACTCGAGGTTGGTCTCCGCGTGTAGGCCATAAGGCGACCGAGAGCCGATACTCCCGCAGAAGCCTTATGCGCTGGCGCTCGAACCTCTTCAATAAAGCTCAACTTCGCGTCAACCATCCAGCCAAGCTATTTTACTGATTCCTTCGACTCGATGATTGTTTCTCGCAACCGAACGAGAATAACACGAGGATTCCGCTTGTTAGTCAGGATGACGGTCTCGGTCTCTCCCAGCGCTAGGCTAAGCCCACGGCCTGTTATACATCCGCGCCTACGTGCGGTACTGCGCACACTCAGCGCAGTACCACACCCTGTTTGCGCCTGTACGACTGTACGTCCAGCGACTATGACGGCTACGTCATCTGCGTACCCAACCAGACGCGACTCCTCCGGTAACAGCAACCTCAAAAGGTAAACGTACGATTCATTCCATAGGTCCGGGCCAAGAATTGAACCTTGTGCCACCCCTGATGTCAAATCCATTCTTCGCGGGCCTCCGAATGTGTCATAGACGAGCTTACGATTTTCGAGGTAGTCCTCAAACATCAAATAATAAAAATCCTCAATTTTTAATGCGGAATTATGCAGCAATTTATTGGAAGAAATTAAAACACTTTATTTATTTTATACTATTTTTATAGATGTCAAGTTTTTATAGATGTCTGGAACGGAATTCAATTGATGTCAGAATAACTTAATCTTTAGGAAACTATAATAGCAAACACACTGGCAGTTAATCGGGCAATCTATCAAAAGGAAGAAAACCACAGACACCCATGGTTTATACAATCTTAATTAGCATTTTGTCTGATTTTCCCTAATATATCCCTTAAGTCTGCTCATCTCTGCTCATAGTATAATTTTCGAATATTTTTTCACTACTTTAATAGAAAAGTCAGAACAGGCGATACGAAATCTAGGTTGGAAAAAATTGGTATCTCCTTCAGGACAAAGCAACCAAATTGAACAGTTAACACGGTTGACAAGTGGCTATTGTCCAATGTGACGATTTCGCTAGAATGTTGTTTCCACTTTTCTCACTTCCATTCGCACACAAATCGATACAACAACGATTTTCCTTGTCACCTATGATTTTCACACATCAGTATTGTGAGTTTCGGGCAGGCATATTTTCAACTCCCTTCGAAGTGTTTCACCAAGCTGAATTCATTCCAAAGTGATCCCTATAAACCAAACAACGACTAGTCCTTTGTTATACCTTTGTCATATCGAATGATATTCGGTATGCTTTCAATTTGTCGTTAAATTTTATCCACCACTGAAAAGAATTCCAATTGAAAATTCCCAGAAAATTCAGTCTGGTTTTGTTGGAAGGCACAATGGACAAAAATGAGACATTCAAATGCCATTTTCTGAGATAAGATTGTCGGAACGTTAGTTCTGCCTTTGGCTATTTGCAAAGACTAAAGTTTTGGGGATTTCATTACGTATGCCTGGAAAGGGGTGCAAGTAGGGAAAAAAAAATTAGGTAATGAATATATTGGAATTTCTTATTTATAGTCGTAATGCAGTACTGCAATAATTAAAAAATAAATTTCAAGTGAAAAATGATGTTTCCTTAGCACACTGAGGTCCCGGACGATCTGACCGTAGATTTTTTGGCAAAAAAGGTTCTAAAGCAAATTCTACAAAGGCTAAAGCTAAGACGATGAGGAAATTTATAGAAAACACCTGTATTGAATCTACAATCAAAAATGAACAGACAACAGTATGACCAGCAGTGAACTATGAGCGTTTTTTCACTACTGACAACATGATGGCTAAGATATGCTTGTAATTATTATTAATACTGCAATGAATAATAATGTATGTATCCAGCAACAATCTCTCCGTCTTGACAGATGCTTAGCTCTCTCCATCATGACAGATGCTTGAAACAGGCGATTTATGAATGCCTCGACGGCGGAATAGAATATTCCCAAACAATGCACTTTCTTCTCGATCATCCTTGCCAAAACTATTCCAATAGTTCGAAAGGATCATAATTCATAGGATACAGACGTACAGTACTGTGTCAAACAGTTCCAGGTTAACTTTTCTGATTAACAGGGGAAATGTTCGTGTATGTTTTGTGGGCATGTGAACGTATAAAAGAAATTTTGTTGCGTTCAAACTATACAAGCTACAGATACCTATTTAAGACTCAGCAATATCGATCGTAGGAGTCTGAACTTTTCATCGTTGAAAACGAACCGGTCTAGAGTTTTTTCACTTTTTGATATTTGTCGAAGAATTGACAGGAGTTAAAAAACTAGAATTGAGCCAGTAGTGTCAAAATCACTAAGAAAAAAAATTAGAATGATTCCATCCACATTATCCAAAACGAAAAAAAACTTTCAAAAAGCACAAATCGAAAAAGATCGTGTTTGATTTTAAAGTTGGTTTGAGCAAACGACATTCAAAAAACAGTTTTCCAAAATTGTTGAGCCCTTATTATTGACAGAATTACCACCAAAACAGGCCAAAACTGATTTGCAATCGTTTCAAAGTGGGTAAATAGGTTTGCATCAAATGGATTTTCTAACCAGATTCTAAGCAAATCATCTTCTCATGTACCTTTGATCCGGAAATGAGGTAGCTCAAACACGTCATGTCAGCAGCCGGCAGTCAGTAGGAAGGTTAAGCATGTTTTTTTTTGTCTTTTTCGCTGGATTTTCATTTTTTGAGGCCCGAAGCGGAAGAATTTATTTATTTTTCCGATAATATTTTAGAATTATTATCCGAATCGTGATAGGACTCGACGGTTTTTATATAAGACGTATTGGAGGAGTAGAATTCTCTTCTTTTAATCTCTCTTACTCTTAAAAATCTTCATTACGCAGCAACATAAGTAACCCATATTATTCGGAAAAATCTCTGGATGATCCAAACCGCATCTATTTATGATTGTAGATAGGTTTCCAGATCAAATAACGCATTTGAAAATAAGTATAAAATAGGCCTTTGTTATGTATGGCCTTTGTAAAGCGATCACTGCTAGGAAACTATAGACATATTATACAATCCGGATCACAAGTTATGCTCCGTGTTAATAGGTCGACGAGGACTGTAAGGAATGCATTCCGATCAGATCGTTTCTACGATCGACCACCTCTGATAAAATATTTTCTTAACATATAAGGGACAATCGACGGGAGCAATGTACGCAGAATCGACGGGACCAATGTAAAATTTACGCGGAAGAGCGTGTAGAATTCGGGAAACGAGTTATCGAAGGGTTAAATGTATAGGCGTCTGAAGTTTGAATCGTTGCAAATGCAACGGTTGTCAGTTTTTTCAATTTTTGAATGTTTTTTGAATAAAATGACTTAAAATTCCGGAAAGTTTCATTCGCATTTTTGAATTCTACTTGGTTTTCATTACAATTCAATTTTCATTACCAGCAACAAATGGTGAAAATTGTATCTGAAGTTTGAATCGTTGCCAACGCAACTCTGTCAAATTTTTTCACTTTTTGTTTTTAGTAGCTGAATAAACTACTCTTATGCTGATAAAACCTAACAGAAGCCAAAAACAATTCAAAAATGCGGATCAAATTTATTAAATTTTTTAATCAAATTATCCAAAAAAACATTCAAAAAAAGCAAAAAATTGAAGTCCGTTGCGTTTGCAAAGATGCAAACTTCAGACGCCTACAAATCAGGTATCAGAAGTTTGAATCGTTGCAAACGCAACGGTCACCAAATTTGCTATAGGCGTCTGAGGCGTCTTCAATTTTTTTTTTGTATCATTTGACTTAAAATTTTGAAAATTACTTTTTGCATATTTGAATATTTTGCACGCTAATAGGTTTTCATTTCAGTTCATTCATCTATTGAAAAAGAAACAGCGAAAAATTTGACAGCGTTGCGTTTATCTCGACGAAAACTTCAGATTCTTTGGGTTCAAGATTCAGATTCCTTTTATCAACTAAAACAAAGCTGATTGTCTATAACAATCGGCTTTGGTTCATTCAGAATAAACTCTTGAATATAGCATAACCGCGATCCTCGAATATTAATTCTTTAGAGCATTTTTGACGTGTTCCACAGAAGTAAACCCGAACAACGACTCTGCAAGCAGGACAACGTCCTGCTCCGACGTCCACGCTGTAGATAAAGTGGAATTAAATATCGACGATTGTGATCTTGTCAAATTATTATCATATCAAATATATTACTTTTTTATAGAACTTTATATATTTTATATGATTTGATATTTCTTACTTTTCTGCTGGAAGTCTCTATCAGTACCTAAAGTCTGAAATTTGTCAAATTTTGTGACTTTTTGTTTTGATTAGATTAGACAGAAAAATTCAAAAAATAAATTACCAAAATTTTAAGTCTAACATAAAAATACCGAATAAATTGTATACCGTTGGATTTGTAATGATGCAAATTTTTGACTCCTCCGTATTTTTGGGGGAGGACTTCCCCAATTAAGGAAGTTTGTCTCACATTTGATCATACAAGTTTAAAAGGATTGCAGCTAATTTTGGAAGCAATAATATCATTTTGCTGAATTAATGCTTTTTATTACAAAATTTTTAAGTCGTCTGTATACTTTTTGAACTGAGTGTATTTCACTTGGGTTTGCATTTAGGTTTATCGACGGATATGTCAAATCGTCAAATTTGAGCGTTGACTGTATCAAACCAAGGTAACATTAGTGCGAATAACTGACGAGCGTTCTATCATACTCGGAAGATTCAAAGCAAAACCTCCCTGCAATTCACATGTCTTGTTAGTATTGATTAAATACATTTTGATCTAAATCCTTTTAAAACCCTTCTTGAAAAATGATGTCAAAGTTAATCTGCTGTGTGTAAAAGTGTGAACAGCAGATTGTCCAGGATTTTTTTCGTATTCTAAATTAGTTGTTAGTTGCTAGAAGCTTTCTCGCTAACAATATTTTTGGACTTACATAAAACATTAGTGGCAAGCCAAGTTTAAGTAAAATTTTCGATGAATTTTCGATGCGACCTCTCTAACAGTCGTCCTGGTCCGTCAGTGACCTATAAATAGCTCTAGAATATGTGAAACTCAGTTAAGAATGCAATCGCACAAGAATTCATCTGAGTATCTCCACAGAAATATAATCATCGCCAATTGGAGCCATAGACTTGCAAGAGAATCGTAATACAGTATGACTCTGTGTCCTTCTGCGACCCCTCTAACAGTCGTCCTGGTCCGTCAGTGGCCTATAAATAGCTCTAGAATATGTGAAACTCAGTTACGAATGCAATCGCACAAGAATTCATCTGAGTATCTCCACAGAAATATAATCATCGCCAATTGGAGCCATACACTTGCATGCAAATCGCAATACAGTATGAGCCTGTGTCCTTCTGCGACCCCTCTAACAGTCGTCCTGGTCCGTCAGTGGCCTATAAATAGCTCTAGAATATGTGAAACTCAGTTAAGAATGCAATCGCACAAGAATTTATCTGAGTATCTTTACAGAAATATAATCATCGCCACTTGGAGCCATAGACTTGCATGAAAATCGCAATACAGTATGACCCTGTGTCCTTCTGCGACCTCTCTAACAGTCGTCCTGGTCCGTCAGTGACCTATAAATAGCTCTAGAATATGTGAAACTCAGTTAAGAATGCAATCGCACAAGAATTCATCTGAGTATCTCCACAGAAATATAATCATCGCCAATTGGAGCCATAGACTTGCAAGAGAATCGTAATACAGTATGACTCTGTGTCCTTCTGCGACCCCTCTAACAGTCGTCCTGGTCCGTCAGTGGCCTATAAATAGCTCTAGAATATGTGAAACTCAGTTAAGAATGCAATCGCACAAGAATTCATCTGAGTATCTTCACAGAAATATAATCATCGCCAATTGGAGCCATACACTTGCAAGAGAATCGTAATACAGTATGACTCTGTGTCCTTCTGCGACCCCTCTAACAGTCGTCCTGGTCCGTCAGTGGCCTATAAATAGCTCTAGAATATGTGAAACTCAGTTAAGAATGCAATCGCACAAGAATTCATCTGAGTATCTTCACAGAAATATAATCATCGCCAATTGGAGCCATACACTTGCAAGAGAATCGTAATACAGTATGACTCTGTGTCCTTCTGCGACCCCTCTAACAGTCGTCCTGGTCCGTCAGTGGCCTATAAATAGCTCTAGAATATGTGAAACTCAGTTAAGAATGCAATCGCACAAGAATTCATCTGAGTATCTTCACAGAAATATAATCATCGCCAATTGGAGCCATACACTTGCAAGAGAATCGCAATACAGTATGACTCTGTGTCCTTCTGCGACCCCTCTAACAGTCGTCCTGGTCCGTTATTAGCCTATAAAAAGCTCTAGAATATGTGAAACTCAGTTACGAATGCAATCGCACAAGAATTCATCTGAGTATCTCCACAGAAATATAATCATCGCCAATTGGAGCCATAGACTTGCAAGAGAATCGTAATACAGTATGACTCTGTGTCCTTCTGCGACCCCTCTAACAGTCGTCCTGGTCCGTCAGTGGCCTATAAATAGCTCTAGAATATGTGAAACTCAGTTAAGAATGCAATCGCACAAGAATTCATCTGAGTATCTTCACAGAAATATAATCATCGCCAATTGGAGCCATACACTTGCAAGAGAATCGTAATACAGTATGACTCTGTGTCCTTCTGCGACCCCTCTAACAGTCGTCCTGGTCCGTCAGTGGCCTATAAATAGCTCTAGAATATGTGAAACTCAGTTAAGAATGCAATCGCACAAGAATTCATCTGAGTATCTTCACAGAAATATAATCATCGCCAATTGGAGCCATACACTTGCAAGAGAATCGCAATACAGTATGACTCTGTGTCCTTCTGCGACCCCTCTAACAGTCGTCCTGGTCCGTTATTAGCCTATAAAAAGCTCTAGAATATGTGAAACTCAGTTACGAATGCAATCGCACAAGAATTCATCTGAGTATCTCCACAGAAATATAATCATCGCCAATTGGAGCCATAGACTTGCAAGAGAATCGCAATACGGTATGACTCTGTGTCCTTCTGCGAAGTCTCTAATAGGCGTCCTGGTCCGTTAGTAGCCTATAAAAAGCTCTAGAATATGTGAAACTCAGTTACGAATGCAATCGCACAAGAATTCATCTGAGTATTTCCACAGAAATATAATCATCGCCAATTGGAGCCATAGACTTGCAAGAGAATCGCAATACAGTATGACTCTGTGTCCTTCTGCGACCCCTCTAACAGTCGTCCTGGTCCGTCAGTGGCCTATAAATAGCTCTAGAATATGTGAAACTCAGTTAAGAATGCAATCGCACAAGAATTCATCTGAGTATCTTCACAGAAATATAATCATCGCCAATTGGAGCCATACACTTGCAAGAGAATCGTAATACAGTATGACTCTGTGTCCTTCTGCGACCCCTCTAACAGTCGTCCTGGTCCGTCAGTGGCCTATAAATAGCTCTAGAATATGTGAAACTCAGTTAAGAATGCAATCGCACAAGAATTCATCTGAGTATCTCCACAGAAATATAATCATCGCCAATTGGAGCCATAGACTTGCAAGAGAATCGTAATACAGTATGACTCTGTGTCCTTCTGCGACCCCTCTAACAGTCGTCCTGGTCCGTCAGTGGCCTATAAATAGCTCTAGAATATGTGAAACTCAGTTAAGAATGCAATCGCACAAGAATTCATCTGAGTATCTTCACAGAAATATAATCATCGCCAATTGGAGCCATACACTTGCAAGAGAATCGTAATACAGTATGACTCTGTGTCCTTCTGCGACCCCTCTAACAGTCGTCCTGGTCCGTCAGTGGCCTATAAATAGCTCTAGAATATGTGAAACTCAGTTAAGAATGCAATCGCACAAGAATTCATCTGAGTATCTTCACAGAAATATAATCATCGCCAATTGGAGCCATACACTTGCAAAAGAATCGTAATACAGTATGACTCTGTGTCCTTCTGCGACCCCTCTAACAGTCGTCCTGGTCCGTCAGTGGCCTATAAATAGCTCTAGAATATGTGAAACTCAGTTAAGAATGCAATCGCACAAGAATTCATCTGAGTATCTTCACAGAAATATAATCATCGCCAATTGGAGCCATACACTTGCAAGAGAATCGCAATACAGTATGACTCTGTGTCCTTCTGCGACCCCTCTAACAGTCGTCCTGGTCCGTTATTAGCCTATAAAAAGCTCTAGAATATGTGAAACTCAGTTACGAATGCAATCGCACAAGAATTCATCTGAGTATCTCCACAGAAATATAATCATCGCCAATTGGAGCCATAGACTTGCAAGAGAATCGTAATACAGTATGACTCTGTGTCCTTCTGCGACCCCTCTAACAGTCGTCCTGGTCCGTCAGTGGCCTATAAATAGCTCTAGAATATGTGAAACTCAGTTAAGAATGCAATCGCACAAGAATTCATCTGAGTATCTTCACAGAAATATAATCATCGCCAATTGGAGCCATACACTTGCAAGAGAATCGTAATACAGTATGACTCTGTGTCCTTCTGCGACCCCTCTAACAGTCGTCCTGGTCCGTCAGTGGCCTATAAATAGCTCTAGAATATGTGAAACTCAGTTAAGAATGCAATCGCACAAGAATTCATCTGAGTATCTTCACAGAAATATAATCATCGCCAATTGGAGCCATACACTTGCAAGAGAATCGCAATACAGTATGACTCTGTGTCCTTCTGCGACCCCTCTAACAGTCGTCCTGGTCCGTTATTAGCCTATAAAAAGCTCTAGAATATGTGAAACTCAGTTACGAATGCAATCGCACAAGAATTCATCTGAGTATCTCCACAGAAATATAATCATCGCCAATTGGAGCCATAGACTTGCAAGAGAATCGCAATACGGTATGACTCTGTGTCCTTCTGCGAAGTCTCTAATAGGCGTCCTGGTCCGTTAGTAGCCTATAAAAAGCTCTAGAATATGTGAAACTCAGTTACGAATGCAATCGCACAAGAATTCATCTGAGTATTTCCACAGAAATATAATCATCGCCAATTGGAGCCATAGACTTGCAAGAGAATCGCAATACAGTATGACTCTGTGTCCTTCTGCGAAGTCTCTAATAGGCGTCCTGGTCCGTTAGTAGCCTATAAAAAGCTCTAGAATATGTGAAACTCAGTTACGAATGCAATCGCACAAGAATTCATCTGAGTATCTTCACAGAAATATAATCATCTTTTTTTTTTATAAAGAATTGTGGAAAGAGCTCAAGCTGGTTTCGAACACGCGTCCCTGCCGCTTCTCATCAGGTGCCAACTCACAGGCTGGGACGCGTCGATTGGCACTACCAGCTTAGGTGGATGTCGACTGGTTATTTACTAGTTATTAATATTGCTCTACAGCTTTGAACTTTTTCCTATATTCCAAATTGCCTTTGGTCTGGCTTTATCAATTTCAGAAGTTTTTGGTAGATCAATTTTCCCTTTTCACTTACAACTTATAAGTGAATTATACCCTTGCTAAGCTAACTCAGCGAAGACTCATGGGTGCGGAAGTTCTGATCCAATGTTTCGAATACCTCGATAGTGAATTTAATATTTTATAAAGAATTGTGGAAAGAGCTCAAGCTGGTTTCGAACACGAACGGTTTCGAACGATGAGAAGCGGCAGGGACGCGTGTTCGAAACCAGCTTGAGCTCTTTCCACAATTCTTTATAAAATATTAAATTCACTATCGAGGTATTCGAAACATTGGATCAGAACTTCCGCACCCATGAGTCTTCGCTGAGTTAGCTTAGCAAGGGTATAATTCACTTATAAGTTGTAAGTGAAAAGGGAAAATTGATCTACCAAAAACTTCTGAAATATAATCATCGCCAATTGCAGCCATAGACTTGATTGACAACCGCAATACAGCCAGAATTTGTGTACAGCGTATATTTTCACAGCTGTCTACAGCCTATATTTTAATGGCTCTGTGTCCAGATTCATCTGCAATCAGAATATGTGGCACTGTGGAATATGTGGCACTGATTTTATAATGGTTTCCAAAGAAAAAATTTGAAATTTGGCTGCCAATAGTTTAACTTTTTCGAAGTAAACATAGAAATTACGTTGTCGTCGTACGCTGTTGGTTAGTTTTCTTTCATATATTTCGTAGTTTTTCACATATTGTTGTGATTAGTGAGTTGAATTTCTTTATTTGCAGTAGATTTAAGCTAAGAAACATGATTTTGGGTCAAAATTGCGGTTTTCTACGTTTTAGACCACTTTTGGTACGCGAATATGAAAAAAGGTTGGGGACCACTAAAATTTGTTTTTCGCAATTTTCACTTATTTGCACTCTACTAGTGCTAACTATCCATAAAAATGAAGTCCCAGCTCAATTATCAAAAAAATTAAAAATGTGAAAAATTTCGGACCGTTGAAATTTCAACGATGCAAACTTCATACACCTACTTTGGAATATGTGGCACTGAAATTATGATGGTTTCCAAAGAAAAAATTGAAAAGTTGGCTGCCAGTAGTTTCTCTATTGCGAAGTATACATAGAAATTACGTTGTCGTCGTACGCTGTTGGTTAGTTTTCTTTCATATATTTCGTAGTTTTTCACATATGGTTGTAGTTAGTGAGTTGAATTTCTTTATTTGCAGTAGATTTAAGCTAAGAAACATGATTTTGGGTCAAAATCGCGGTTTTCTACGTTTTAGACCACTTATGGTACGCGAATATGAAAAAAGGTTGGGGACCACTAAAAGTTGTTTTTCGCAATTTTCACTTATTTGCACTCTACTAGTGCTGATTATCCATAAAAATGAAGTCCCAGCTCAATTATCAAAAAAATTAAAAATGTGAAAAATTTCGGACCGTTGAAATTTCAACGATGCAAACTTCATACACCTAATTTAGACGAGTTGTATCGTCTATATTCGGAGGTAGGTTATTTCTTTGTGCTGAAACGCCATTATTTATCAGCATATCCAAGGGCAAATCTTACAAGTCGTTCTAAAAACTAACAACAAATCTGATTTTGAAGTCTAAAGCAACAAGTGAGAAGAAGAATCGATAAACTTTTGTGCTAATAACACATACGCGAACCTGTAGTCATAATACAATTGAAAAATATTAATAATTAACGACTAAGGTAAACTGCATGTCCACTACAAATTTTTATAATATATTTAACAAAGTATACTTGTTTCTAATCAATGCCACGTCAATTCCATATTTACTTTTCTATTTAGTAGAAATTTACAAGTATATCTTCTTTCGTGGTAATTAAAACCTGGTAATGCTTAGTAAATATGTGATTCCGAAATAAGACGATGACTGATATAAAATGTAAACAAGAAAAATAGCGCATTTTTTAGCCAAGCTTAAGCATTGAGTACACAAGAAACATGCTAGCATGTGGTGATGCGGAGTATATTAATTCGCAGTACGTTTCCACATACGTATATTGAAATGATAGCACGATATATGGATAGGGAGATGCACACACATCGTAACATACTGAATGTCATCATTGAAGAAATATTTAACTAAACTAACGTCGATGTGTATATACGAGAGATAGAATCTACTATCTGAGCAACTATTATGGAGTATTTATTTTTATTTTCTATACCATTAAATGATTTATTTCGCAAAGCGCAAGATATTTAGACAGCTTTCAGAGTGAGTTTGATACTTATTTGAGAAATATGGTGGACATTGGAAAAGTTAAATTCAAGGCAAGGGACGGCTTTCTTGTTTTTTCTACTACGACTTCTATTCGAAATATATGGAAAATAAAGTTCTCTTTGATGTTGAACCTTTTAAAATGTTCGAAAAATATATGAATGCATGTACTGAATAACAGAAGCTAATAAAATGGTTCCTTTTTAAAGTAATTGGTGGACTTAAATAGAATAAGGATGCGACGCCGTCATTTCTCAGTCATACCTCATTCTACATTTTGCTTTACGGCAGGTTTTCATATAAGACCGTGTCAAATTAAGATCATAACTACAATAAAAGCGATTCACGTTAAAGATAAAATTTTTCCTGTTGTTGTTCGATGCAGTACGCAAGCTGACAAGTTGTTCGGCTGAACTACTGGATTTTGAAGATTGTGCGCTTTGATGAGCAATCAGAATATGTGAAATTGGAGAAGATATAATTAGCTCAGATATGCTTCAAGTAGCTTAAATTAAAAACCCCATTTAATAAGGCAACACACGAACATCTATCATATAAACAGTTATTTACACTTGAACTTAGTATTTATAAAAGATATTCTATTACAAAATCCAGACAAGAAGCTATTAGCGTTACAAATTGTCTGAATAAAATCTACATATTTTGTCAGACTACTTGCATGTGTGTCGTACTATCGTTTTACTGCCGACTTCATCAAGAGGTTGATCAAATGCCAAGATCATGTGTGATCCATGGGAGGCGAAAGATATCGATGTTTACCTATGGTTAAATCTACACAATTGCACATACCGTCAATGCAATTCACCTATTGCAAACCAAACAGAGAGCCTAAGTTCAGAACATAAGCTCTTAAGTATGCATCGGACTTTATTTCTCCTTTTTTCATGATTAGCATATCTAGAAACTGCTTTAGCGGCGCAATCTTATCTACTATTCTATACGCCACAGGGCAAAGCCTTTCCAACAAATGTGTAAATACTGGTGTTTGGATAGGTATACTCAGAACCTAGGCTTTAGTATGGTAAGCTGACTCGCGTATTTGTGAATCACGTTGAAGCAATCATATTGGATAAAAATATTAAATGAGCTTCACTTGAAAATGAGCATGAAAAAAAGTGGAAAGATTGCCTCATACATATGCTTTTAAGGTGGTAGTTGGTTAGAACGAGCACGATCTGAGCTCAATGGTCATTATTTTTCTGTTTTTAGAATCCAAAGAGGTGCAGTGTAATAAAAATACACGAAGCAATTCTATAAATATTTTGTAGAAATTCAATACAACTTTCAGGGGTATGCAAGTCTGATTGAAATCCAGAACGAATTGATATCCATTGAATACAAGGATACATTAAGACCTCATTGACCAAATGCAAAAAACTAATGCTAATTTCAGGTTAGATCAGATTTTTATAGGCCAAACTCAGGCAGACTGTAGACTTTGGTGGACGACCAATTCTGACGAAGAAAGTTCAATTTTTCACTTCAACAGGATTGCATGACCTTAACCTTTGTCATCATTGGGTCTATGAGGTAAATAATACAACAATAGAGCCTTAAATTCATCGAACAAGCAAAAGAGAGACGATTTTGTGAAACGTATCTGAATTTTAATTTTTTACTTTTTTTGTTTTTTTTTTGTGAATTATTTTTTGAAAATTACACAACCACCCTTTCATAGGTGTCTGAAGTTTGCATCAAATTTTCACAGTCTCAAATTTTTCACTTTTCTTTCAACAGTTCTCCAAATTTTTTCATTTTGAAGTGAAAAACCGTCAGCAGAGGCTAAATTACGAAAAGACATTACAAAAATTTCATTCAAACTGTCCAAAAAAAAAACATTCAGAAACTGAACAAATTGCGTTCGCACCGATGCAAATTGCAGACGCCTCCTTTTCATTACGTATCTGATGTTTCCAGCAGATTCGACGGTCTTCAGTATTTTCACTTTTTGAATGCTTTTTTTTTTGTATAATTTAGCTTAAATTTTTTGGAAATTTTAATACGCAATTTTGACTTATTTGCGTTCTAGGTTTAGGTCTACAGTTCATCCACCAAAAACAAAAAATGAAAAACTATGACAGCGTACCGGTCACAATGATGCAAACGTCAGAAACTTCGGTCAAACGGCCAAAAAAATGGTCAAAATCAAGTATCTGAAATTTGCAACGTTGATAACACAATGCTATTAAATTTTGTCACTTTATGATCTTAGTAGAAGCTTCTACTAAATTTTATCATTTTATGATTTTAGTAGAAGCTTCTACTGGTATGATAACTTCGTAGAGTGCCAAAAATTCAAAAACAGGAAGAAAATTAATTCAAATTTTTAGTTAAACTATTCAAAAAGCATTGAAAACTCGCAAAAATTACAAACCGTTGCGTTTTGAAACATCTTAAAAATTGAGAGTGTTGCGTTTGTGCACTTGTTACACCGTCAACCAAATACATGGTGAGACTGCTGACCATTCGGACCACTTTTCAATGGAGAACGTTCAATCATAGCTCATATTTCGCGGTAAGGGGACACACATCTTTTCCGAGATTTAAAAATGAGGTTAAAGGAAGATCCAAATCGGAATCGAGCTAAATATCCGTGTGATCTACGACTTAGCTTTAGATTTTAGACGAGTGTCTTATATTTAAATATATTGCACGCTACGAGGATTTAATCTCAGTTTAATTATCTATTTAAAAAGAAATAGCGAAAAAACTGGCAGGGTAGCGTTTCCAATGATAAAAACTTCAGACACCTTCAAATTCCTGAGTTTAGAAATGGCCAAAGGGTACTCATAAAAAACTTAAATATACGAGAAAACATGAAAATACAAAAAAAAAAAAATAACTTTCGGCGGACGAATCACAAATGAACAAACAAATTTTCATTCAGGTATAATATTCGTGCCTTTAAAAAAAACTGTGCAAAAACCAAACAAAAGTTCAGTTCTTCATTCCCAAAGGAAAGACAACACGATAATGACATCCAGCGCAGTACGCTATGAACGCATAAACACCAACCCTGTAAGAAACGCCGAACCTGTCAATCTCCGTAAGTCTCCGCGGTTTTCTTTTCATGTTATTAAGGAAAGTATTCATCACTAGAGATAATTGAAGGAAGCCACAGCATCTTTGAAGTTGGTCCAAGAGCCGTGCATGCAACTGAACTTCAGCTTAAAAGTTCAATCAGCACATTAGAGACCTTTGACAAAGTCTGTGAAGCAAGGAATTTTGGTAAGTGTTTTTCGCATTTTCGACTTATTTGCAACATCATTAGGTTTTCATTTCAGTCCAATCATTGATTAAAATGACGAAAAGTTACAAAAGTCCAAAAGAAGTAAAAACATACGAAAAACAAATAGTCAAAAATTTTGGCAGCGTTCCTTTTGCAACTTTACATACTTGCATACTTTAGACCCGTCCATTTGTCTTGCCTGCTGAAGGATTCCAGTTATTTCTCATGACAGTCTTTTGGAAGACTTTTGCATCTGAATGATCCAACCGAGCAGCAAGAAGATCGGAACTAATTTAATTACCCAATGCAGAGAGCAACAGCCGAGCATACTATAAATTCATTCAGCAAAGTATCTGGGACGTTTAACGCAATAAAAAAACGCTAGAAGGACTACAACACGAGGACGCCGTATAATCTAAGTGATCCCAATTAATCTGTGCCCACTTCACTCCTCTTGAATCTGGTGGAAGCACTTTTACCTGAAGTGGTATTGTAAGTTTGGCAAGACAAAAAATTGAATGTCTCAAATCCAAAATAATTTTTTTTTTTGAATTCTGATCCCCAAGTTTTTTACTTTAATTTAAAAATTATTTAGCGTTAAACTTTAAAACCATTGAGAATTAACAAAAACGAAGTTTCTGAATTTTGTGAAATCCTGTTACTGTCTGAAACAATGAGCGCTCCCAACTGCAAATTGTGCTGGGCCTATGGAACGCGGACAAGCTCTTTCGTCAATGTCAAGTCACCGAATTGATTTCAGCAAATTAAAACGAATCTTTGTTTTCATCCTCAAATGAAGAATAGGATCGAAAAAGCCAAGCTTATTAAGGTACGTCTTCTGATGGACGACTTGAGGAGAAACCGTTTGACATAAAGAAGTCTGAAGAGCACAATCTTTAGGCTGAAGTCTTGCTTCCCAGCGTAAAGGCAGCGTAATTCAGTGCACTGAAAGCAAGCTTCATCAGGAGGGAATCAAGTTGTTTGCTAGATGCGGTGTTTCAGGCATTTTATATGATTTCAAAATATCCATCGGAAAGACTCTCATCAAGTTAGTGAAGATGTCGTCGTTCAACTTTGTGAGGTTTTGCCGAAGCATATAAATTTTAAATATATAAAGACAATAAGTTCAGTTCCTACAAGTTAGAATACTTACGGCTGGGTGCGTTCATCCTAACATATGCGTGCTTGAATCCGATCAGTTTTTGACAAAGACAAGAATAGACTCTTTCGATTACAGAGTAGAAGGTGTAACAACATTATAGGCGTCAAATTGTCATCTTGTTTTGATTTAGAAGTACGCAATCTTATTACTTTTCATCAAAGGCCAAAAGAATATATTGAAAAAATATTGTTTAGACGTACAATTTGGACATGAAAGGTGTTGATTTAAGTGACATGCTCGTCGATTGAAACGTTAAAACGCTTTAAAACGCCGAATGTTAAAACACTTGTCAAATTTAGATCGAAAATAAGACATCATGTAACATGCAACATAAGACATCATTTAATCATGTCCATTGTCCTTTTCCCGCGAAGCGTTGCCGGTCCTCCCATAGCCCTAAATCATCCATTGCCACAACAAAAAACGGAAGTCTAAGCGCAAGCCTGAGAACATTTTATCCGCGATTAGATATTGTAGGCGCTCATAATTATCCACTTCCAAAACAGGGGTTTGAAGTTTGCATCGTTGAAAACGCAACGGTCCCCAAATTTTCACTTTTTGAATGTTTTTTTTTTTGGATAATTTGGATTCAAATTTTGGCAAATTTTTATCGCATATTTGAAGTTTTGCACTCCACTGGGTTTCCACTGTAGTTTAATCGTCCTATAGTAGAAATTATCAAAAAATTTGACAATTTGACGTTTGCAACAAAATTTTTCCAAGATTCCAATTTTCTTCGGTGTATAAACAGCGATATTTCAACTGTGCAGACCGAAAAAGCTTTTCGAGGATCATATGTGTCAAAATGCCAAAAAGGATTCTGTATCACTTCCCAAAAAACTGTTCTACGATTTCCACGTCGCCTCAAAATGTTAAAAACTTCTGAGAAAAAGTTTACAATTAGCGTAAATGAAAATTGATTTGAAAAATTTTTCTGAAATTGAGAACCTATTTTCTCATGGTAGCCTTATGGTTACCAATTCTTAAAGTCCTTACGAAAATCGGACGTGACATTTTGGTGAAATATTATCAAGAAATAAGTTCTAGTCTGTAACTGAAACACCAACAAAAATTGTTTCTGGGTATTTTCGAAAGTGTGGAACAGAAGGGGATAATTGAAGGATGTGCCAGCCACTCATTTTGGAAATTATTTCACAGTTAAGAGCAACAAGAACAAATCATAATGAATATACAGAACCAATTTTGATACGATTTATACAGGGTGATGCCACAGCTTAATATCAAATTTGACATTGCAAGATGAAAATGACAGGACGTACAGATCGACGGAGAAAACGAACACATTTGATACGTTGAATTAGCACCGACCCCTAACTGGAATCCCTTGCTCGGCGTTCAACTTCCTAAAATGATTCGCACACAAGCGCAATCGTGACGAATGTGTGCAGTAGAGCTGTATCATTGTTGAACGGAGTGATGTATTGCAATCTTTAATGGTTGATTATATCATTTTCGTTACAGTCACAAGGATTGCAACCAAAATCAGATCGTCCTTGCCGTATTCTACTACATTTCATACTGTGTCGAAATTGTTTACTATGCTAAGTAAAATAGCCAAAATGATCACTTACTTACTTAGTGGGAAATATTCCTTTTGGCGCTTTGAAATCCAACTTGACGGAAAATTTCAAGGAAGCACTCAAACACTTTTGCTAAATAAAACACTGAGAAGGAGATGAAAGTGCGAGACGAGAACGGAGGATTCGTCAGCTGGTTTCGATTTTCACACAAACGAACACCAACACCCAATACAACACGAAGTTCAAAGGACAAGTTACAAAGACGACTTCCTTCCAAGGGAACTAGACGATCGGGAACCCGGAAAACTCAGTGAAAATCAACTGCTAAAACTGCCGTGCACTGCGTGGTATATCCCCAAACAAATCGCTGGACAATTTGGAAGCGCAATCGTTTCAGACACGGAACTCGCGCAACATGTGACTAACCATTTAGGCAAATTCTACAACGAGGGTTGCGGGCGTCAGTTTGGAAGCACTTGAGCGAATTTGAATCCTCACTCGATGAATTGTTTCGTGCGATTTGACTCGAACTAGTGCGCTTGCAATTGTATCAACACAAATGTTGGCGAACTTGTCACAATTAACGGGCGAACAACGCAATCTTGCACGGCACAAAGATTTTCCAGCTAAGTTGTTGGTTTTCAACGGAAATGACAAAATCACGTTTTATAACAATTTTCGTAACTAACTTGAACGAACCTCGGTATCGATCTCCAAACGATAAAACACGCGTTGAACAACAACACGATCAACAGTACACTAAGCGTCTTTCCGAATAACGCGGACAACACCACAAAATACACCAGCAGCGAAATTTCCGCTCTCTGTAGGCTGTTGTGCGTTCTGTATGTGTTCACACCCCTCGTGTCCCGACACGATCAAAGCACAATTTACGAGTCTGGGCTAAAAGAAACAAACCGACCGCGACGCAACGAGAAAGAAGAATTGGCGTGGCCTCTTCGCCAGAACCCAAAAAGTTCTTAAGTCTGCCGCGTCGTGGAAGCACTCAAACAACGACACTGACAGTGGAATCGGCCTCTAAAAATCCTTACACCGGCGATCCCGCCACAATTCCGTTCCGATTCGTGCAGCCGAAAGAAGAATCACAAGCAACGGCGTCGTGTCTGAGCCATCCGCGGTCGTCTCTCACCTGAGCGCGTGTTGCTCTTTTTGTTCTGTTTTCCCGTGTCTTTCGTCGGCCACTTCTTACCTTCCAGACCAAAACATTAACCCGGTCTTGAGAAAAGGTAAAGGTGCGCTCTGCCGCACACAACCCATCGCATATGCAGAGGTCACACAAGGCAGCGAACAGCTTACCCACTCACACTACCCTCCATGGGAACACCAAGTGTACTAACACAGTGAACTAATGCGGCTGTTCAGCCGGTCGCGCCCGCGTACACGTTTTTCGGCGTATGGCAAACAGGACCGCGTTTCCGTCGACATGTGATCACCAACACATGCACACGCACTCACCGGAGAACTGATGCGCGAACCTGGTGCTCATCAAATTTCTGTAAATAACGCAACACGGCCAGCGCGGTTGCCGGTCACCGTGCTGCAAGGTTTGGAATGTGTTGGCGCTCCAGAGGCTTCTGGAAGAGGGAGCGTGCGGGGAGTATTATTAATTCGGAGTGGGATTCTGGTGACGAGCAAACCAAACGACAGTGTGTGCATTAAAATCACATCAACTCCGAATGAGATGAGATCAGTTCATCAGCGCAAGGGACCGTTCTGCCAATACAAACTAAGTGCTCAGGTGTCCTTTAAAAGGTTCAATCATTTTAATTACACATGAGTGTGTAATACTCCGTTTTAAGGAAGACATTTTGCTGGCAATTTTCCTCCAATCGTGAGAATCAGTTGGCTTGGAAACAAAGCAAAGAAATATGAAAATTAATTCTGAAACAATTTCGAGTTCCACAGCCTTCTACCAACTCTGGTGGACCGATGTCCAGTCTATTCCTGTCCATTGCGTGAGAGCAACACTTCAAAGTCGAAACTCCACTACGATAAATGCGGCCTCCCGACCATTTGGATAAGGATAAGCTTTGAAATCACTTTAATCCTGGGCAAGGTAGTTCGCATGAGCGAAATAACCGAAATTCGAGGCTCTGTCCTGAAACCCCTTACGGAATCTTCGGTGAGCACTCCGTGTGTTTGCAAGTCTGCAAATATATTTCGAATGTCTCAAAATGATCGTTTGTCATGTGCATGATACATTTCTTCTTGTTTTGTTCAAAATTGAATGAACAACTGAACTGCAGCAGACTCACACGAGTTCACCGGGTAAAGCATCAGCATCAGGGTTAATTGTCTTTTGTTTGACCATTTATCCGTGGCACCAACCTTTCCGAGGAGAAGAACTCTATCGAAGAGCTACTGGCATCATCCCAATACTCACCTTTTTCTATACCAGCTGGCGAAAGTCAGAGATTTCTAAAGCGAAGGTTTCAACTACAGTGGCTGCAAAAATTATTCGCTCACCTGTGAGCTGGTAAATTTATTAAGACAAAATGTAAATTATCAGGACGAACGGATATTTGATTAAGGCCATTAATATCATTAGTACAGTACAGTCATGTACATTGGAATACAGACATTTAATTGTAAAACATGTAAGCGTTAAATTCGATTGAAACTCTTTGCTATCAAAACACGATTGCTGTACTCCAATCGCGTTTCTATACCTTTAGGGTGAACGAGTTTTTTTTCGGAAATTGAGTTTTATCTTGATCATCAACACGTTGATCGCTATGTTCGTCAAGTGTATCCAACACTGACAGTGTCTATACATGCCATGTCAATCATATACACTCAGTAGAAAAAGTCTGCGTTCAACATCAACGTTGTTAATTAGAAGGCAAAAAAAATTACAAGATAAAACAGTGGTTGGATAATTGTTATGTATAAACATGCGACACTTTCTAAGGATCACTTCTAGGAATTTGTTGTTCTGTTTGACCCTCAAATAGCTGAGACTGGTAGAGTTTTGTCATAAAACAGGGAAAAACACCGGACAAAAAAGTCTACGTTCACTTTTGTTAAAAAGGAGGTTTCCTCCAAAGGCATCATTTCTCTAGTTTAGTTTTGAAGACTAGTTAATCCTTTTGTCACTGTTTGATTGTTTTATAGCTCCGCTGCTTCATTTTAGAAAACTTTAAAACAGTTTTTTTTAAACTATGGAACGCAATAGAAGGAAATTAATGTGAGTGAGAAAAGGATCAGAATGGAGCTGCGGAAAAAAGAAACAGTTACAGTAAAACAGGAAAATTAGTGGGAAGAACATATTCCGCCGTCCAAACCGTGAATAATAATTATATATCGACGACAAGTTTAATATCTAACTCTGATCAGGCTGTCTACCGAAACTATCATTGAGAGAACAGCACAGGGCAATCTATCTGATTAAGGTAAATCCTAGACTAACGGTAAATCAAATAGTAGTTACGGCAAAGGAGAAAAACAATAAGGAAATCCGCGCTAGAATGATATGCCAAGAAATATCCTGAAAAAGGCTGAGTACCATGGACAGGCTATGCGTAGGAAACCTTTTATCTCAAGGATCAATCGTTTAAAGCAAATTTTTTTTTGCCAAAGAGCATCTCCGTGAACCTCCTGATTTCTGGAATAAGGAATTTTTTCAGTTTCTTTTCAGATTTCTAAGTAAATTCTGTAGTTTTGGTATCAAAGGAAGGAAGATTGTATGGAGAAAAATAGGAAAGGCGCTCGAACAAATTAATTTAGTGCCTACTAGGTTATAAGTCAAAATTTGTTTAATATTTTGTAAGCATGACCTGCTAGGAAGAAAACCTAAAAATTGCTTGGCTGAGAAAAAATAAATAGAATAGACTTGGATTTATAATGTTTTATTGTTACACAAAAGTAGTTACACTTTATTCGTTTCCATTACGATTAAAAATACTAAATGGGCTTCATTGACGATTGATGATTGATGGCAGATGATTGATGTTTGATGACTGATGAGATATGATCGGTGATTGAAAAAATGGTTGATGATTGGTGAATGATGTATAATGCTTGATGATTGCGGTTTGATGAATGATGATTATTGATTGATAATTGATGGGTTATGAGTAATGATTGATGATTGATGACTGATGGTTCATGATTGATGTTTGACGATTGATGAATGATTAATGTTTGGTGATTGATTTTTGATGATTGATATGATTGATGATGATTGGTGATTGATAAATGAGGATCGATGAAGGCTGATAGATGATTAATCATGTTCCCTAAAAGAGGCTAAGCAAAAGAAAGGTCTTTGTTCGCAAGCCGAGCAATAATTCGAAATCTTTCGGCGTATGTGTTCTAGCCGTTACTTGGCATTCCTTTTGTTTCGTTTGGGCGTAACATCTAAAGCGCATTTTTCTTGTTTTCTTCTTTTCAGAGTCGTACATCGTTATTTGGGTACGGTTTTATTTTTTTGGTCTTTCATCCAAGCATATCAAGCCAAGCATATCACTGCATAAGATTATATTCTATCGTTTGTTCAGCATTTATATATTCGTGTCAGTAAGAATTATATTGGATAGTCTAAAATGTATTGAGCCTTTTGTGTCACTAGATGGTGTTCGTTGTCATATATCGGGCAATAATAATTAGATTGAGTCAAACTGGCATGAGTTTGAAAGGTGACATTCCAGTCTAAAATTTTCATATGGACAGTTTAGTAATTCGTCATTCGTGTCAAAAGCTGTATTCATTTAAAAATCAGTGAAATTTCTGAAAAAATTCGTTATATTGTACAATATCACTACGATCAAGGTGAGAGTCCAAAATTTGTGGTGTCTATGGTCAAGATTCTTTATCAAAAACCACAGCCAAGAGATGGTTCGCTCGCTTTCGTTTGGGAAATTTTGATGTCAGATACACTTCGCTGAGGTCGACCAATCACTGAATAAGTCGATGAAATCTTACAAAAAATTGAAGAAGACCGACACATAAGCAGCCATGATATTGCTAAGGAACTGAATATCTGTCTCCAAACACTTTTGAACCATTTGCGTAAGACTGGATACACAAAGAAACTCGACGTTTGGGTGCCGCATGAATTAACACAAAAAAAAAAATTGATCGACAGAATTTCCATTTGTGAAACGCTAAGAAACAGAAGTTCTACACAGATGGAATAATGGCTCTACCCATAAAATGGCAAAAGGTCATAGATAATAATGGACAGTATGTAGTTAAATAAAATCCATTTAAAATAAAAGAAATATTTAATCGAAAAATGACAAAAAAAGGCTCAATAAGTTCGTTTGGATGTTGCCGCAGGCCAAAATTAATTCTGTGTTGCTGAGAACGAGCTGAAGATGGCTGTATACAGCCGAAACGCGTCTTCGAAAACAATCAAGCACCGCCCGGCGAACCCAAGCAACACAGAAAGGCTCAATACTTTCTAGACTTACCAATATTTATAATCTCTTCCTCAAAAAACAGTATGCACGCATCTAAGGCAGAAATATTTCCTGAAAAATTTAATTGTCAGTCAGACTTTCCCCTGAAACCAAAACGTGATGTCTACCTTCATAATCGCTCCATTGAACATCACTGATCCCAAAGAGTTTCCTGTGATTGATCGTGATTGATGAACCGCCATAATACGATCGTAGAAGAAGACAAAGGAAATCAGGAAATCGATCGATGGAAACGACAAAATATTGGTGATTGACAGATGGAAAACCATGTACACCAGAGTACTGGAATAAATAACCAAGAACGTTGATGCCAATCCGGAAAAAGCCATACCCACACTTGATGGAGCTTGCTAGTTTAGAGTGTTCAAAATGTTTGACAAATTTCCTATTATAGAGACGAAAGAAGCACTACAGGACCTAACTTCCCGTTTAAAGACGCAGAAAGCTTTACCCTTGGAGGCATAGGTGGCCAAAGGTCTGTGACAGTGAAAGACAATAAAGAGGGCAAACGAGAAAGTTTGTAAAAGAAAATGTCAACTCGTACAGTGCTCCAGCTTAAACTAATTAACACAAAAAATAGGCAAAATGAGATGCTTTTATTCAGTTCGATAAAAAAGACAAAAAACTTACCGGAAATATTCCACTTTTTTATTGAAAATGATTACGTACCTGTGAACACAAAGAAAAAACTATTGTTAGAGATTTTTTTTTGATAAAGTCGAACTAGGATATTTGTTTTACACTGCTAAATAATATTACGTAGACTCAAGATCGCTGGTCATTTTGAGAAGAAGAGATGGCGAATCCAAAAAATAGGTCATTATTATTATTACTGTCATTATTTATTATTACATTATATTATTACATTATTATTATTATTAGTATTATTAGTACTACACTCCCTGAATGGTGCCATTAACAGAGGTAAGGAAATTTATTCGCTAGGTGATTAACGAAACCAAGGTTCATATCTAGAAAAGTCTCTTTGAAAAAGTGATCAGGAACCCATGAGACCGGGGCTTAAATCTAGCCATTCGGAAGCTTAGTGCTTCGAGAGTACTTTGGATACTCCAAGAGAACAAAAAGACTAGATCGTTTGAGCACTGCCCCTTAGACATCCCGACCGTAAAGATACTTCTTCAGTGTAAGAGAAAAAGATGCTGCAGATTAAGAAAACGTGAAAGGCCATCTGAGAGATGGTGTGCGGCACAATTGGTGGATTGGTTCAACATATTTAGATGCTGCATAAAACATTCCCAGCAAATCTGCAGGATTCATTCTGAAGCTACTGGAAAAGGATAACACTTGTGCTTAGAATAAGTTGTAGCAGTTCGACGACCAAAAGCGCACAACAGTTCAAGGCTTAGTTTTGCTACTTATTAGGCCCTATATGCGCAGGGCCTATAATCTTTTAAGGTGGCTGAATGTTATCAACGCTCTAGAGTGTCTAGCGAAGTACTAAAACACCTAGAGATTACCTAAGAAACCGAAAACTAATCTACGTTCGGGCGGGGGAAATGTGCATTGCATGCAGTTTTTCATATTGCTTCGTTGTTGGTGTAGGTATCTGCAACACATCATATGAAGAGCTCTTAAGGCTGGAGTTGCGTAAGATATTACATTTGATAGGCTCTCCAGACCCAACGTGCTCCTTAAACATACAAGGAAGAAGGAATATATGAAGGAAGGAGGAAAGTGAGCCTGCTCAGCGACAAAAGAAAGGAAACACTTATGTGGGAAGTGAAGCCTAGCTAAAGACGAGGTAGGTGATCTACGCGTCTATTTGGTGACCTTTGGCAATTGTTCAACCGGAAATATGGTGAACTTTTATGTCCTGACGCAGCTGATCAACGGATACGGGTATCTTTGGTCTTACTTAGGCTAGATTCAAACGCAAAAGTTCCCCCTACAGCTTACCTGATATGGAATTACAGATTTGGTACACCAAACTTTCTTTGGCGGCTTTGATTGGCAAAAAACGGGTAATTTCGAAAAAAAAGCGAAGGAAACGACCATGATTTTGTATGCACTCGGCAAAAACATTCGAAAAAACCTTAAGTAGATACTTATTTCATTATATCACTACATTCATTATCAGGAAGCTTAGGAACAGTAATCAGTAATTAGTTGCAGCCGAACCATGGCTACAATTTTAACTGAGGATTTAAATTTAAGACGGAACGCATCAAACACTTGTCTGTATCTGAAACAGAAGTGGATTTCAACTTCAGCTTATTTCAACTAAAATAACAACAATTAACTTATTAGTTATAAGAAAGTCTAAGGTTACTTGATGCTAGCTTGAATAGGTTCCTATCCATGTCCAAATTATTCCTCGAAACAATAAGGACAAACAATAAGATGAATAAATAGAAGCAAACTTGGGCAAGAAAACATTAAAATATATAACTTATGACTGGTAAAAGGAAAAAAAAGATATATGCCTGCTTTGGAGCATTAAATTAGAATACGAAGTTTGTGGTACAAGGAGTAGACTATTCGTTTCCTCTTCCTAAGGGAAAAACTAGTGTAGTTTTGGCGTTCCGCAAGTCGTATTGAATTAAGAAAATAAGAGGACATCGTGGAAAATTATGTTGTAGCTTTCGGAATCCGTTAAGAAAGCCAAGGATTTGTCTGGTCATAAATTAAAAACCTTAAACGCACAGTCAGATATGCAAGCAGTTTTGTAACGCAAGAATAAAATGCCTTAAAATACATAAAATAAAATCATCCCTTAAATCTCGAGACTTGAGCTGGATCAGGGCATAAAGAGATGCAATGTACAAGTTTGAAAAACATTTAGCGCAGAATATATTAATGAGCGTTTACTCAAAATTTATTCAGGTCTTGACAAATGGAGTGAGGGCCTATGAAGGAGTCATTGTAGATTTATCATTCAGTGCAAACATAAAATATGATATTAGTTATGATGTGATCATAATTGTTTAACTCACATTCATGGTTTTCAGGTTGTCCAAACACCGCATCCAATTATTTTTGAACGTTAGTGTAGTTACGCTGCCATTGAAGTCTGCAGATATCTTCTACTATATCTGCCAAACAGCGTGACTAGCTTGTTCTGCAATCAGCTAGTCACATGCACAGAATGATACATACCCTGACAACCGAGTGATCTTAGAAATCCTTCAAGAAAGCTCTAAGTGGACTATGGGCACATGTGGAAGCAGCCTCGGGTAAGCGTGAGATTTCCTCACATGAAAATAAGTAGCGCAAAAGTTAGTTGGAATGCGTTTAGTAGTACTTGCGAATATATTAAATTTCGCCTAATTTATTTTCCGCGCATACCTATCATATATCAAATACATATTATTGGAATAAAATACCACGATAAAGTCAAATGTACAATATTTCCGCGAATCCTGTAAACAATTTCCACATCAAACAAATATTTATTCGTGCTCGTGTTGCAATCTGATGGGCATCATGTGTCACTGTGCGGCGTTGTTTTTACTATGCACGAAAATTTCGTGGAAAATGTAAACTTTTCCTTTATTGTTGAATTGAGTTGATTGCATTAAATTCGCGAGCGAATAAGCTATCGGGACAAGCTAGGAGGCAGGCAGGAATCATGAAATTTTTCGCTGTTGATACATCTTGGATTTCTATTTCAAGCGACCGCAACTCACGGGAGCGTATAATATCGGGTACGTTCGTATGGGAAAACGTAGTATGATTGCATACGTTAACAATATTTCGATGCAATTCTGCTTCTGACACGAGCAAAAATGCACAAAATGTGTATTTAGGCGTGTAGTGTCCAACAATGCAAATACAAATATGCTAGACATCTACGTCGAATATGTGGGTCCAGACGCAATACAAGAACAAGTGTAAATCGCGAAAATTTTCTGTTGTCACAGTCAATTTGAATTTGAATGTTAGTGAAAACGAATTTGTTTATAATTTTAGAAATGCATACGAAGAGGTCTTCAGTAAAAATAATATTGCCTTGGCTAAACTGACATTTGCAACTACCATAAAGTTGCTTAATCGATGACACTCACTTTGCCAAGTTTGTTTGTTGCTTTGAAATATTTATGGAGGCAAAAGACTAATAAAAATCAAATTTTAGAATCATCCACTTGCTTAAGAATACAATCTTGCATCCACTCTTGCGACCGTTGAGTGTCTTAACTTGTCTATACTTAACGAACCAATGGAATTTTGATATTATTTATTGTGAATATTTTTTGGAATTTCGAATGAATCAGGCCATGAGATTTTATGAAACAGAACGGGTGACTCTGATATTAAATCATTCCTTTACGATCGAGCCATGTCCATGTTGGGCACCGAATAAGTTCTATGGTATTACCACGCCCCTTCTCATCAGATGACAGTTTTTGAGCTTTTCAGTTGAAAATAAAGGAATGCAGCACTTGATATTTGGCGGCGTTGCAAGTATGCAGAAAGAAAACATAGCAGAAAGGAGACCAGAACAACATAAGATACAGACCAGAATAGTTCAGTGAAACGCGTCGTGCGATAAAAAAGATAAATATATTGATCTCATAATTGCAAACTGATTGTTTTTATTAAACAAACTTAAATTCTTAAGATAAGATGCATTTGACGTAACATTTTTCCTGACAGCTGAATTGAACAGTAGTGCCGAGCGTGGATTAAATTTTAAATATCGTGGGTGAGGTAAGTTTGTGAGCTAAGTAGCGCCAAATGCGGGAGTAACACGAAACAAATGCGGGAGAACGTGAGAGAGGATTGAAATGCGTGAAACTCCCACTATTCGCAGGAAAGTTGGCAAGTGTGCAAAATTATAATGGGAAAAACCCTATCTTCGAGCTGCAACGTACGATTCGCGTTGTCTTCAAAGAGCTCCTATACACATGCACATATGCACATTTTCGGTTTGAACACAGTTATATCACGATTGACAGAGTTCGCAAACGAAAAATTTTCTTTGTCGCTCTCTTCGAATTCAATTTAAACGGAGTTTTAGACTTAAAGTTGATATTCCTTGCTATGCCGCGCGATACTCTGTGTGACTGCAAATCAAGCCCACTATGTGATGGTCAACAGGAATCAAGTGGCCTTTTTCTTTGAGCCTTTCATCGTTTCCTATCTCTTATACACATTGGGAAAAGTATCATATGAGCATGAACAAGTAAGTTATGGAAATTTATGTGTCAAGATAGAGACGAAGAGGGCTGGTTAGGATCCTAAAAATTTAAATTACAAATATTTTGTTCCAAACTTTGGAGCGGGATATTACAAAGGAACAGTATTAAGGTCTATAGAAGAGAAGAATCTATTGTGTTTGTCACGGTATCTAAGTTTTCACTTTGTCCTTGTTTGATATCTTGCGTTTCATGGTCATGGAGTACGGATATCACACACACAAGTTTCCTACTGCAAAATCAATCCACTGCTAGATAACAACTCTACTACCTAGTTTAGGTCCTCCTCCGAATCTTGTTTCTTCGGTTATATGTCCTCGTGTGTCTGGAATAACTTCTGAGTTAATCGTTTTATTCAATCATGAAGGTACTGATTCTATGTCTAGGTAGTGGAGCTAGTAATATTTTATGACGAAAATTGTTACGTGTAATCCAAAAGGCAGTGTCAAAAGTACAGACTCTGTAACCTGTTGTTTGGAAAGTGATTGTTTTATGTAAGGCTCATTCATGTCTGAAGTAAAATGTTGCTCTCTTACTATGGGTTAATGTTTGAAAGGGTTTAATCTTTCATAAAATTTTTTCCCTTTCCCAGGGTTGTTGTCACTGTATTGTCCTCATTTGCCTACCAAATTTTGACATACTGACCGCATTTAATTTGTGGCTTGACGGGATTTATTTTTCTGTTGGATTTTTCTGTTAGTCTGAGGTAAGAGAGTTGTCGGATTTGATTTGAAAACTTCGTAGATAAAACTGGCTGTTCTGACAATCTTTTCACTTCATAGTTCATTTGTCGGTTTGCCAAATCCCTAGGGAAAAAAGTGTGAATTGTTTTCCTTTCATCATCGAAAATTTGATTACAAAACAAAAGTACGAGTGTAATAAATAAAGGAATAAAAATTCCTCCGTCATTTCAACTAATAGCCTGTTTAAAATACTTCTCCGAAGAGTAGAATTTGTCAAAATTATTACGAAATTTTAAAACATCACGCTTGAATGCAATATTACAGTGCGGGATATTCATCCCTCCCGTCAGCATTATACATATTCTATCTTTTTATTCCGCCTCCAATTCAACCATTCTCAACGCAAAAAGGACTCGTGTCTATCATATCATTAATAATTCAACATACCGTTGTAGAACAAAAGCGTCACGACGGCGAGTGACATGTGAATAATAATCATTTTGTGGCATCATTTCATTGCACGCATTTATATTCCTACCTTTAAGGATACAGATATATGAATGAATATTTTGTAGGAATGTATGCATGACATTATCTATGCCCGGTGCGAATAGGGAAAAATTGAGCCAGTTCCTCGTTTCGCGCGATTTTACAATAATGACAGGACAATTTGAATTCACTCTCGGATGGAATGTATGTGTATAAAGATCAACGCATCGCAACAGTTTTAACGACATGCAATGAACTTGATGTATCATCCATATATTCATTTCTTTCCGGATGGAAACTGACGTGAATATGCGAACTTATTCACATGAGCAACATATGCTATTCATCGTTGAATACAGAACAACCAGAAATGGCACTTTTTCGAAAAAGTCAGTCAATTAAAAGTTGACTTTTGGCGATTCGGTATGAAAATGAATATTGATTGGAATGTTCAACAGGAATATTTTCATGGAAACCTCATACTATTTTCCTGAAGCGCCGCGAATAGTTTCTACCACATGAAACACATAATTTGGCCATATTTGGAAGGTCTAATCAACAACTCAGCCGTGAATTTCTTATAATTTTATTGGTAGCATATTATTGAGGAATTTATTTGCTACATTTTGTTTTATTTTTTTGTATTTTTCCTATATTTTTGTACACTAAAACATTGCTGAGAACGTCCCCAGTCAAAACTTTGGGTAATGGCTTATTTTGTAAAGGTATTTGGATTAGTGACTGAAATAATCCAAGATAACCAAACAATGCCCACGACATCATCCATAAGCTTAGTTTCACCCAACGAGCGTTTCTTCTCGTACAACGTGATAGCCTTTTTTGACAGCTTCCTTATTAGGAGGCTGTGCCTCACCAGTAGAATTTGCGATGATCCCGCATCACCAGCATGGAAACGATGCATCAACTTGTTGATAAAGTTAGCCAAACTATGCCTTGGGATTTACAAAGTGCCGTCTCCTAAATATCAAAAATGAACATAGGATGATCTCGATGTCCTGCAAGGAGAATTTTAAATGTTGCGGAAATGGTATAAACAAATATAAGAGACGTTGTTGACATTAATGAGAGTAAGTCACACAAGTGACGTCCAACAAAAAAAAAAAAAACCCCAGATCAATGTAGAAAACATTCACACCCAGGAAAACCTTCAGATTTCTAGAGAACGTGAGATTCCCTTCTAAACCACGTTGGGAAATCGCATCGAAATTCCTGCTCAAATAGCAAAAGAAGACCAGAGCAACCGGAACTAATGAGCCATCCATGAACATTTGCGGAAATTCAAGACGTTTCATGGAAAGATCATTGAAAAAAAAACAAGATATCAATAAACAAAAATTTTCTTTTTTTTGAGATTTGAAGTAACTGAATAATAACAGCTTGGAATTTTTCCGTAACTAATTAAGAATTCAATGTGTAAACATTCTCTCTTCACCTTAATTGATGCACATAAAAGGATGTGTTTATATTCCCGATTCATGGTTTTCTTAACCAATATTGTAAATATATAGAACAAGGATTCGGTTTCGATCCGAAATACATGCATAGGTATATAAATATAAAAGAGAATAAAAAGAAGGAAAGGCAGAAGGAAAGAATAAACACAAATTTGTCTTTTGTTTAACTCTTCAATTCCCAGTGTCACTTGAAGGTGACAGATGCTTAATATTTTTTTTCTACCACATAAGTTTTTATTTTTAAATTCTAACACTATTATAGCAAAGTCAATTAGTAGTAGTTTCTTATTTATTTTTTCTGGCAACACTAACCAAAAGTCATTTGTCAAATTCATTCATTTGTTTCGCGCGTAATTGGAGCAGTGTGAGTTTGTGTGATTTCTTTCGATATAAAGTGAAACAAAAATGGATAGACCGTAAGTATTGTTTTCTTCTTATTACATGTAATAAATGAATAAATAAGCTATAATATAAAAGTATTTTACAATGAAAATAACTTATAGCATAATTGTTACAACTTTGGAAATATGCCGTGGCACCTGTGGGTGACACTGGGCAATATAATAACTCTATTGTTCTAAATTCATTGTAAGTTATAACAAGACTATTGTTTACATTTGGGCTTATCGCTATGTGGTGATGTTGTTTGAGAACTGGTTTACGTATTACAGGTTGACGTTAGATGAAATTGCCGCAGAGTTGGAGGCCGGGGGGGACCCAGGTGATATTATTTTATTTCCTCCTGATGATGGTGTGGTTACTGACGAAGAAAGCAGAGATGAAAATGAAGCTAATATTCTTCATCTTCCCAATCGCATGCTTCGATCTCATGTAGAACTACAAAATAATTTACATGATATGGAAGAAGAAGGAGAAGAAATTATCGTACCTGCACCGAAGAAAAAAAAGAAAAAAAAAACAATACTATAAAAAAATGGTATAGCGATGTTAGTAATACTTCTTTTACTACTTGCGCTAAAGGAGACTGTGATGAAGAAGTTTTTGCTAGCTCGCAGGAGGAGATGACTTGCGTCGAATGTTTCGAATTACTATATAGTGAAGATATAGTTAAATTCATAGCTAACATGAGCAATTTGTATGCTTTACAGAGAAATCACACTCTAAATGTGACTGGTGATGAAATTAGAGTGTACATTGCAATACTGCTACTTACGGGATACTTGACGCCAAAGTATATGCGAATGTTCTGGGAAGTAAAAAGTGACACGCACAATGACCTAGTAGCATCTAGCATTAGACGAAATAGATTTTTTGAAAATCAGCAATACCTTCACCTTTCAGACAATACGTCTTTGCCGGCAAACGACAAATTTGCTAAAGTTCAAGAATATTTCACGAAACTAAACGTTAATTTTACTGTAAATTTCAAAAAAGCTGGTTCTTCGCACATTTCAATAGACGAAACTACAGTACCATACTTCGGAAGGCACGGTACGAAACAACATATCCACGAAAAACCATTAAGGTTCGGATACAAGCTCTGGTCCGCAGCTACTCGCCATGGATATTTAGTCAATTGTGAACCTTATCAGGGCGCGTCTGGCCCTGGCCTCAAAATGCAGTCTGATTTGGGCCTAGGAGCTGCTGTTATTTTAGAGCTTCATTCAAGATTACCAAATGAATTAGGACCATACAACTTATATTTTGATAATTTTTTTACTGGTTTACCATTACTAATGTATTTGCGAAAGCAGAATGTTGGGGGCACAGGTACTGTTCGGAAAAACCGTCTGGAGAATTGTAATTTACCAAACTCAAAGGACATGAAAAAAGAGCCAAGAGGGAAGCTGTGTCATACAGCTTCTAAGGACATTATTGCAGCTAAGTGGCATGACAATAGCATTGTCACCATTGCATCCAACTGCCATGGATTAGATCCTATCACAAAAGTAGATCGGATTGGATTTCTGAACAAAAAAACGGGCAAAAATTCAAGTAAATTGCCCAGCCTTCATCAAGATGTACAATAAGTACATGGGCGGTGTAGACCGTATTGACGAAAACATTGACTCCATGAGGGTAGGTCTCCGCGGCAAAAAGTGGTGGTTCCCTCTTTTTGCTTTTGGCTTAGGTGCAGCTTGCCAAAATGCATGGCCAATCAAAAGACAGTCGGAAAATAACTGGACCTACTGCGATTTCCGGCGAAATGTGGCAACCATCTACCTGCAAAAATATGGTAAGCATCCGACCCGCAATTCTGCTTGTGGTGTTCCTGTGCAGATAAGAGTGCCTATCGAGGTGAGTAGTGCAGGAAGGGCTGACGATCACTCTCAAATCGATTGCTCTCAACGAAGGTGTGGATATTGTCACCAACGCACTAGAAAAATGTGTGCCAAATGTAATATCGGTTTGCATCTTAAGTGTTGGTATAGCTTTCACAATAAATAAGTATTATATTTTTCCATATAAATAAATATTATTATAAAAATTGACGTGTTATTCCTACCAAAAGAATAAAAAAAGAATCGCCTATCTTTCAGATTATTAACAAATATTAGTGCCCAGTGTCACCTGTAGGTGGCCCCCCCGTAATTAAAAATGGGGGTAGTTTATATTTTTTTGTGTTTTCCAAACTCATCTAAGCTATTTTATTTAAAAAGAAAATTTTCATTTTTACTAAGTTGGGCATGGGAATTGAAGACTTAACAACAATGAAATACTGATAGATTGCATGTCGAAGGAAACCCACCGTTTTCTGTAGAGACGATTCGAAGAGGCATACCCTTTCCTGTAACACTGAGATTTCAAAATACTCCTAGACTTTTTTTCAATTCGTAGAACATCTTTTTTTTCACGAAAGTTAATAATTATATACTGAAGATGCTATGCTTGTTAGAAACTAGTTGAGATGCTTTATGAAAAGCAGGGGAGGAATTTGGAAAATAAAAGGGGAAAAGTGGATAAGGTTTCTATGAAATTTTTAGCATTAAGGAGTCACCAAATGTAAAAATGTAAATGTAAAGTAAAAATGGACAAATATACCAAGAAAAATCATTTCTGAATCTTTTTTACTAAGAATTTTAATCAGCTTTTCTTAATCAACACTTTAATTGTTTCGGGAAATTGATAACCAAAATTGATCATTTAGCCCGATTTCTTGGTAACTACATCTGAAAAATCATCTGGAAAATCATCCGTACTACAACGGGAAGGAAAAATTATGTTCAGAAGAGGGTGAAGTGTGGTTTATGAAGAAGGACTGAAACAAACAGGTGACAGTGAGCACCTAACCAAAGAGTTTAACAAAATAGGAAAATTCCCAAGAAACAAAGTTTTCAGATACAATCTACCTCATCAAGAAGGTACAATCTATCATATCAAAGAAGTTATAAGACTGAGGTGTTGCTAGCTCGGAAGAATTTTCACTATCTACATAGCTGAAGTAATCCTTAACATTCATCTTATTCGATGGAAGAGTCATTTTTGTTCGTTTCCTCGTCATCGAACAGGGGTTGAAGTTTGTTTTCAAAATGATCATTGGTGGACCTGTCACATTCTTTTAATTCATCTTTATGTTTTAACACTAGAGTCGTCATTTTCGAGTCGAAATTTTCAATATTCGGAACGATCAGTGTTCGACAGATAATTTGTCAACAACGTGCGTCAGCTAGCAAAGGTGAGATTTTGTGTCTCTCGCCGAAAAATTTTCAACAAAACACAATCAATGTGAGTAAGAGCAATTTTTCGCAATAGCACGTAAGATCAACTGTTATAAATAATGTTTGCTGAGGTCAAAGGATGGAAATAAAAAGCCAAGCTTCTTCCCTTAGCTCCCCGCGTATGGGGCTATTGTTTACAGAGGGTTCATCCTGTCGTCCAAGGAGCTCTGTGGTCGCTATGTGTTCCAATTCTGTTTTATCAGTACTGCTCAGCCCTTTCTTGGCATTTGTTCTCAAGGCTTTGAGAATCCAGAACGAAGCTTTCTGTACTTTCCCTCCACTACAGGCTCGGCAGGTATTATTCGTTAGGATGCATTTAGGATTCGTTAGGACTATCCGTACCCGTGCTGACATTGAAAATTGTGACATGTTAATATTGCCATCAGTTTTCTTACGCTAATGCTGCTCCAGTCCCTTGGAGTGAGTACCATATCCTCGTTTTGTGAGGATGAGGTCAAAAAGTTCGGCTCATTCTGCAATTATTCCTCCTTCCCCTTTTTACTGTTGCTACAGGCAATTTGACCGTGTCAATTCTCTCTGCAGTTTGATCAGCTGATACAGATTTTGTTAAATGGTCCACTCTTTGATTTATCCTTCTACAGCGCAGTTTTCCGGGTCCCATGCCCGTTTTACATTTACTCGAGTGCTTGGGAATGTGAGGGCCCACGCACCATTGGTTGTGAAACAATGATAAAACTAAAACGATGCTTAGAGATAAGTGCTTGCAATGCTGACATGCTATCCGAGAGTCTTGGCGTTCCTCTTGGAAGGCTGTTTCTTGCTACTTCCTTGGCCGCTTTTTTAACGCATACTTCACACTGGAAAATTGAAGTATGGCTCTCAAGTTTGTGACTTTGGTTGAGTTACGGATGGTCTTGGAAGAAGATTCCTGCACTGCTTTCCTCATTTATTTCGGAATCATGGATTTAGGTTGCAATTCCACTTCCAGATGTGATGTCATGCACCATCTCGCATTTTTCTCTGGTCAGCATGAGGATCTTGAATGGGCTCGTTGTTTTGCTTCGGTTGAATTCTGTCCAACATCTTTTTAATAGACTAGGCCATACCGTCCACCTGTTTGAAAATGTAGATGAACCTCGCTTTGGAGTAGTTCGACATCGTAATTTTGGGTTTTTTAAAAAGCCAATCATCCTAAAAACCAAGTACCATTAATCCATACGCTACCCATAGTAACCTCACAATAAAGACATTCAAACATACCTAAGACGAGGACAATGCGAGGGTGATCTGAACAACTCCGACTTAACAATGATACAAGACATTTTTTCTCAAAATTTTTTATTTAATTTTTTTAACATAGTCTCCTAGTAACTCTACACACTTCCGCCAAGAATCCTCACATCTCTTTTACCTGTTCAACAAGTACTCGGCGTTTTTCTCTGCAAAATAATTGTTCATGAAGGTTATGAAGTTGACCTAGCAGCTTTTAGATGAGGGAACAAAAAGAAGTCACTTGGGGCGAAATCTGGTGAGTAAGGCGGATGGGCTAGCAAACCGGAATTCATGGATACTCGCCATCGCTAAGGTGTGAGACGATCGTGCAGACGAACGGAAACGTGTAGACTTACGTAGGGGGGAGTCGGCGAGAGAAACCGTCAGCCGAGAGGAACGGAGTAGAACCCTAACCTTGTGGCAGCAAACATGGGAAAACGAAACGCGAGGCAGGTGGACCGCACGGCTGATAAGTGCCTTGGGGCCGTGGTTCTACAGAATGCATGGTGAGACTGATTATTATATATCTGACGCAACTACTCAGTGCTCACGGGTCTTACTTGTATAAGATGGGAAAAACACTATCCCCAACTTGCGTATTTTGCCTGGGGATGACGGATGACGCCTGCCATACGTTTTTTACGTGTAATAGATTCACAAGATTCCGCTCGCATCTCTCGAAGAAAATTGGCGTAATTTCCCCAGAAAATGCAACGGGAAAAATGATGCAAACAAAGGACAATTGGAACTGTGTGTCGCATTACGTACGGACAGTACTTATTATAAAGAAGGGCGTGATGGATCGCTTGGCGAAGAAGGGGAGATCTCTGTAACGCAATTCTCTCTGATCGCAATTCCTTCCTATCCATCCGTGGAGAAAGAGAGATTTCCCTTAGCCTGAAGGCACCGCTAAGCGATGATTAATGAGGCCTAGTGCGAAGTAATGTGACAAACAGTTCCAGGCTAGGTTCTGAGTGTGACAGGGGAGGTGTTTAGTCGGTAGTCCGGTAGCGGGGGAGTCCGACACTCAGGGCGCAAATAGCCTTCACCTCCCAAACAAAAAAAAGAGGTGTGAGACGATTCGTTATCTCGTTGTCAATGCGTTAAAAGAGGATTTGCTTTTTGTGCAAATGTTGTAGTTTTTCCGTAATTTCTACCTTCTGCTTTGCAAGTAGTGATGCGTAGTATGCTGCTGTTGGTAATTTTTTTGAAGATAATCGATTAAGATGATTCCATGACTATCCCAAAAAAACAGTCGCCATTACTTAATCAACCGAAAAAACAGTTTTTGCTTTTCGGGGCCGGATTCCTCTTTGCAGTCACCTGTCTTGACTGTATTTTTGCTTCGGGAGTAAGTTTCACCTCCAGTAATTAATTGGCGCAAAAACTCAGGTTTATTATGTTGCGCCTAAACAGAGCCAACAGAGCGTTTGTAATCTTCATTCTAACGTGAGCAAACGCGGCACTATCCGCGCGGACAGCTTTTCATGCTTAAATATTGATTAAATATTTGACAAACACGTTCTTTGGACATTTTCATTACCTCTGCTATCTCTCTCACTTGAATACAGTCGTACAATACCATTTGGTGACCCTTAGCAATGATTTCATCAGTAGTCAGAGTTTTTTGACCTTCCGAACGTTCATCATCTTCCAAGCTTTTGCGGGCACGTTCAAATTCAGATGTCCAAAATTTCATTTTGTTAAATGATAATGCAGAGTCCCCATACACAGAATCCAACTCAGCTTTGATTAGCTTAGGCGTATTCCCTTTCATAAACAAAAATTTATAACAGCTCTACACTCAATTTCTTCCATTTTCACAAAAAAACCTCATATGAACTCACTCAAACGACTGTCAACTAAAAACTGCTTGCCAAAATGGCCGAAACTTTGGTGAGTATGAAATTTGAGTATGTTACTATGAAATAGAAATAAAGGCTCTATTGTCTCAATAGAAGTTTTCCGGAGAGAACACTATAACTTTACGGGGTTAGTGTGTTCTCTCCAGTCCAGTACAGTTTTCTTTGTTACTCTTTTACTATTTTACCGAGTGGTTCTGCAACCTATTAGGAGATATGCCGCCTACGTAGTTTAAGTGAGGCAATTCGAAACATACCCTAATTTCAAAGAAACAAACCCTGGATTTTGGGCCACGACAATGCACTGGCGCGTTTAGTAACAAATAGTGCTGAGAAATTATATTTCTGTAACACGACAACCTCCTGTCATGTCAGGCAACCTTTTTGTGTTTCCTATGCTATAAGGGACACTTATAGCATAACGTATTTGAACAGGAGATTAGAAAATTTCAAAAAGGCTAAACGAGTTCAAGCCCCTGTCGACGTATTCAAAAAATGTTTCTTTAAGCTGGAAACGACGGTGGCCAAAGTTCATTGTATCGAATGAAGACTACTCTCAAGGTATAGCCAAAAAACTAAGGATTTAAATTGCGTACTTTTCTAAACAAAACTCCTTGTTGATTTTAGTATAAGCCGCATATAGATTTAATCTGACATTGACATTAAAAATTTCATTACAGGTCCCTGAAAATTTTCAACTTCAACAGTACAATTCATACAAATCTTGGAATTACTTCAATTATCAGCAATTGGGAGTATCTTTCTGTTTTTTGAACGCAAGTCAACATCAGGTCTTAATTCAAACAGGGTGGGAAACAAATCGAGTTTCTGCGAGCAACTTTTGTAAGGACATTGTGAAACATTTCCGATGAAACAACAGTTATGGTTTAACCATCTTGATCCGAAGATTTTCCCGAGCCATTGTCATGCCACAATGTTATAAAACTCAATACACTGCTTATAAACTTGTGAAATTTTCGATTGGTACCGATTTGTGTTGACACAATATTTACATGTAACAAAGAAGACACGTCAGATGTGTACGATTAACATCTAAATTGCTCTTAATTAATGATATACATGGTCACTAGAGAGTATTGCCGAACCGAACATAAAAGATACATGTGCTGAATATGACAGATGTGATTGTATCTTTGCCAGCAATAATATAGAGAGATACACACTTGATATTGCGATGACAAAGTGTTTCTCGATATTTTTGCTGAAGGCGTGGATGTGGCCCGGACTAGGTGACTTTCAATGAAATGTTGAAACAGGGAAGTTAGCTTGATTCGCAGAAGGAGCGAGCCGATGAGAATGAGGAGGCAAGATCAAAGAGCAAGCAGAAATTCGATAACAACAGTACGAACAACGATGTTGCTGGGCCTATGCATTCTATTTCGAGAATCACGTTTGATGTTAGCCATTCACGGACATATTCTGACAATATTTTTAGATGAGCTGACCAGAAATACAGAGAATTATTCCGACACACTGGATGAATTCTTCTGCAACAACTAATAGCAGAATCATTTCTGCGATGACAATTTCTTTTAAATTTAAATTTATGCGTTTTGCACAAGGCTTGGGTGAATGGGTTGTGAGATATTTTAATAGCATGGAACGAATGATGCGTCTAATAAATTCAAATGGGGTTGAAAACACGACATTGTTATACGTAGACAGAGTGTGAAGATTAATATTTATCAATCGGTGAGGCGTTAAAAAATTCACATGGGTCTTTGCTTGGTGAGATACGGGCTAGGATGAGAATAGCGTACTACGCCGACCACGAAAAAAATTGGTCAAACATGAGTAGTTGAGGGAGAATAGCCGGTGCCGATGAGTTATATGGTTCGGAAGAGTTGTCCTGTTGAGGAAGCGGAGGTAATTTTTTGCAGAGGCCAGAATTTGTTCCGTCAATCTGAATTGCTGACAGAATTATTCCTGAGAATTCGGTGAAGGTGACGTAGTAAAACGTTTAGAAGCTATTTATAAGTCTAAAAGGAATTTAAAACACAATTTCATTTTAGTTTTTAATGAAGGTAAATACACCAGATGAAGGAACATTGTCACTTGGGTGTTTTGAAAATTTCAGTTTTGAAAGGCAATGTAAAATACGCCGGTGATGATAGCTATACAGTAGTTTAGTCGCAGCGTTGCGTGTTTTTTTGGTGAACTTCAAGATCATTTCATAACATTTTCTAAGTGTAGCGTTTAAAATCTGTGGAATCTGTAGAACATACTACTTAAAAAAACCGTGGGAGAAGTGAGTTTTGATAATTGATTTGTATGAAAACTAAAATTCTACGCGTTTCGTGACTTAAATCATGTCGTTCACACCATGTCAACATTATTGTCCAAGCCAACAATATTCAAGTTTTATTCTGCTAGCGTTCATCTTAATTTATGTCAAAATATGAGAACTGAAATCAAATCACTGTAAAGAGCTCGAAATTGATTAAATTCAGGGATTGAGCTGGGAAATTAAGAAAATCACTACTTTATTAAAGTTATAAAAGTTTGGAGTCTAAAATAAACTCACAGGGCTATCAAGCAATTCTTGACCAATATGAATCGGACTGCCTACTATATAAGAAAGTTTATGTGCTCTGTTACGTATGTATTTGTCTATTGTCTCATCTCTGACGCCATCGTAAAGATCTACGATCCAGATACACTCTGAAATTGAACAGATTTGCTCATAATTCTGGAGTGCAAGAACTGGAGGGTTTTCGTTAGGCTAAAGACACACTTAATACGCATAGTCCATTTTTGCTCATATACAGGGTGGAGCAAAAGTCCGTTAGCATTTGAATCGGTAGCTGCTTCGCATAGCAACGCCGGTATGGGACAGTGGGGTTACACATCCAAAGAGCGGCCAATGGGAATTTAGTGCCATGGCGTCTTTCATCGGAGTACAACGTTCGTTCTGCGTACGTGAGTACTATCGAGACAACGATTCTTCGACTCTAGTGCAATAAAAAAACTGCCCTCATTACAACATACGCCATAAAAATGAAGCTCCATCGATTCAAAAAATTTAAAAATGGGTGCAGAAAATCGAGGATACGGCTTCAACAATAAATTTATCACGATCGGGCTGACCTAGAACATTAAGGGATCCCGAAACCGTAGAGCGGGTAAGAGCGTCAGTTCGCGAACAACTTGGACTTTACTCATAAGCGGTCTAGTGTCCTGAATTTGTCCAGAACATCTTTAAGTCGAGTTCTTCACAAAGACTTACCATCCATACAAAATGCATACAGGTTGCAGTTTGCGAATGAAATGTTAAAGAAATTCACCAGCATAGCCAACATTATGTTCCCAGACGAGGCGCACTTCCACTTAAATGGAAGATGAAAGTGCAGGTACTGGAGTAACACTAATCCACATTTCTAACCATTAAAAAACTCCTGCATACACTCAAAGTTACTGTATGGGCAGCTTTGTCAGCAAGAGGTATTATTGGTCCATACTTTTATTAAGGCAAAAGAGGAAATCCGGTTACAGTGAATACATAGCAGAAAATTGCAAAGCTGCTGAACTTTTTTGCTACAATATTTCATTCGTTTTGTATGTATGTAGTTTCAACAAGATGGAGCAACGTGTCACACGTTCAACGACTCATTGAATGTAGCACGCGAAATTTTTCAGAAAAAATTGTATCCAAACAAGGTGACTTTAACTGGCCAGCACGTAGCCCAGACTTATCCCCACTGGAGTTTTTCCTGTGGGGATAACTTAAATGCAACCCAGGTTTATAGCAGCAACCCAGGGTCTCTTGAAGAATTGAAATCAAATATCCTAGATGAATTTTAAGCCTTTCACAAAACACTTATAAGGCAGTACTTCAAAATTTAAGTTCCAGATTGCAGCTGTGTCAAAAAATCAAGGGTCGCATTTGGATTACATCTCTGTTAAGAAATATATTCTCATTTTGTGTACTTTTATACTAAATAAACTGTTTTTATCTCATGAGACTGATTTTTATTTTGTTAATGTTAATAGCTATAGCGCGATTTTTGATTTTTACAAAATTAACAATATGGCGAACATTTTTTCACGAAAGAACATTCTTCTCCACTGTTGTTGGACAAAAAACAAAACAAAAGAAATCAAATCAAACCCCAATATTCGTGTTATACCTGTAACCATAGAAAACGTCTGGTAAAAATTTGGTGAGAATCGGTACTATAGTTCCCGAGATTCAATTAACACGGCGTCGAAAAACGTTTTTTCGAGAAATACACGATTAAAGATTTTTGATGAAAAATCTTTAAAATATCTCACTTACGCTTAGTCCTCAATATCGGGACCATACATAATGCCTTCTTTTTCCTCAAAATACACATTTTTGTCCAAAACAGTTGACCTGCGCTTTTTTCTGGATTCTTTAGAGGCATCACGGCTGCGTTGGTCAGCAACAACAAGCCGCCAACATACAGTTTGTTCAGTTTGTACAGTTCGGCATCAGCGACAAACTGTACTGCGATCGTTCCAATTTCGACACCTATAACTTCAAAGATCTTCAGAACTGGTTCATAACCATCGTTATATTGGGTGGTTGCATTGAAATTGTCAGTTTTGGACATAGTAAAATATGTAAATTTTTAAAATAAAAAATAATATATTTCATCTTGAAAATAGTTACCATTGGCATCTATGACTCGTGCCAACGTGATGGTAAACAATATATTCCTTTTTGATAAAAGTCTCTGTCTCACCCATCGAAGAAATTTCGTAGTGCTATTTGTAAGTCCTCCCGGTTGGTGAATTGTCGTCCTCGCATGAAACTATCCGTCGCCCGGAAAAAGTGAAAATCTGATGGCGAAATGTCGGGAGAATATGATGGATATGGTAAAGTTTCCCAGCCAATTTCCTTTATGGTGTCCCTGGTAAATGCCTCTATATGTGGTCGTGCGTTACCCTGGAGGAGCAAGACTCCCCTCCTATTCACGAGCGCTGCATGCGCAATTCCTAATGAACGTCTCTAAATTGCTGACTGTTTACTTCAGTTGTAATACTTTGACCAGGTTCCAACAGTTGAAACCACACGATGCATGTGTGATGCCACCATACAAACAACAAGGTCTTCCGCAGATGAAGGCTTGGCCTTGAGATAATTCCAGGAGGGTCGTCTGGCGATAACCACTGATATGTGCGTCGGCTATTTTTCATCGCACGTAATCACTCGATTCAAAAACGCCTCCCATTCGTTGTGCAACAACAGCGAAGTACAGATTGTTGCCCTTTGTTTTTGTCGGTAAGTTGAAGAGGAACCCACTGATTAAGCTGTCGTTCCTTTCTCCTTTTCTCCGTTCCTTTCCGTGTCATATATACGAAACATCGGTCCAGAATGATCGTCGTCTTCAAGGCGGTCGACCCCAGTGCGAAATCGGGCAAACCATGTCTGAGCTGTACGTTCTGACAAAATATTGTCTCCAAATGCGTCACATATCCTGCGGGCAGCTGTTGCTGCATTAGTTCGTAATTATAACTCATAGTAGAGAGCACATCTTACTTTTACAGTTTCACTGACCATCTTTAAACTTCAATATTTTCCGAAAGACTTAATACATTTGAATCACACTCTACCTTTTATAATGGCCGCTGACATCCTTTTTCAGGTAGGTATACGGATTCCGGGAAAATGAACTGACGTTCTGGAATAAAGATGTATCCAGATAAGTCATTACTAAACCGACTCTTTCAATGCAACCACCCAATATAGGCAAGCAGCTGTCTGATAAACAATCACAATCACTTTTTTTGAACGTTGAACATGTGTTTTGGAGCCATCCACTAAACGTGTTTGCTCCGAGGCATCTTTCGGGTAATTCTTGCCTATTCAAATCTTCGTAGATTCGTTTCAGAAGTTTTTGAACATCTTCAGCAAGCGCAGGGGAAGCTAGGAGACAGGGGATTTGCACCAGGATTCAGAACTCTTTGCATGCTGTGTAACCGATAAAAAACGGTTGAAATTTTATGATAAAATCTTCAACAGAATTGCGGTGTCTCAGTATAGCTAAGGCATGATTAGTTGACAGCTCTTTCATAAGTCTGTCATTTCATAATCTTTCTATTTTTGCATGACTTTTGTCTGCCTCGAGCTTTTGTACACGTACTCTGTAGAATTTTCAATCTTTTTTTTCGGTTTCGAACTTGGTCGTCAGTATCGAAATTTTCGTTGTGAGATCTTCTTTTCCATTAAAGATATTTCAAGCGAAATTTCAATCTAGACTGATGTTGAGAGAGCGCTGTTACACTAATTTTAGTAATGTCTTGGTCCTTAATTGACATGTAAATGTTCATTTCTTAGAATGAGGAATCCGAACTCAATACATTCAAGAAGGGATACTATTATAATAGATTGTCACAGCAGCTCTAGCCAAACAAAATCAAGTAGGCGGTGCTGCTGCGTACGAAGCGAGTTAGCACGTTCGGGTGACACAGTGAAAGTTCCTCAAAAATGCAGTTAGACTAATCCGATCTTAATGAAATTAAAATATAATATTTCTGTATATACATGCAATCCAAAATTAGATTAGATTTTTTTTGAAAATTATAAAGAGGCAAGGCTTCTGAACGTTTTGTCTAATGTCCCTGAGTTTCGGATTTGAACAATTATTTTCTGTTTTAGACACTAATCCCTTTTCCTCATTGAAATTCTTCCGGTTAGTGTAGCTCTGTGGTCAAAAAGAAAGTTATGTACATTTTATTTTCGATTCCATTGTATAATATTTGAAATAACATCCAATATCCTTAGATGTTATGGACTTTGTCTTGTCAAAATTCTTGTCACGCCATTGTTTAGTTTGATCTTCTATTGATCTTCTATCTTTTATGATAAACTGAAAAATTGCCATGATTTTGACGTTCTTTATATCTTTCCTTGCCAGAAGAAGAAGATCGTCACCTTTTTTATAAGTTTATTGTTCCCCTTTCTTTTTGTACGAACTTCGTTGTTCTCCTCTCCTAAGGATAAGGAAGATCTACTGCTGCCCTTTGCAATTGGTTGACAGCAGAAATCGTGGGCATCGCAGCATTTATGCATCATTCCATTTGGATCATCCCTTCCAATCTAAAGGATTTGATCATCACCTTTCTCTTCTTAAGGATACTGTTCATATTATTCTTCGTACGGCATCGCATGTTGCGGCATCATAACTTGCTTGTTCTTTTCCTTAGTTTCTTAGTCCTTCCTTCCAAGTTTCTCTATGGATGGAGCAGATTTATTGCTGCTTTGAGAAATTGCTCGACAGCCGAAATTCTGCGTAAAGCGAAAGTTTATACAAATAATGTACACTTTCGATCCTTGCTTGAGAGATGTTGGTCACGAGTGCTAGCACTGCCTGTAGCTACTGTGTGCCCTGGGTCAGATACATAGATTAAAAGTGAATTGGCTCCAAAGATGGCAAAGCCAGCGGAACTTTCTCTTCGGTCTTAAAATCTAATATATTTGTCAGTAAAGACTTTGACAATTAACTTTGAGACAATTAATCCGATCTAGGATAGGGTGAAACAACTCATGAAAGTGAATCACTTGGTTTATGTTTATTTTCAGAAAAACGTAGTGAATGGTAATGTTGCGCGGCTAAAATTTTAGCCAAGATACTAAAATTTTTACTAAAAACATCGACAAGATAGAATCTATTCAAACCTAATAGACATGATACTGAAGAAGGAATGAAATCATCTCTGATATAACATCTAGTTTTCTTATTTATATTCAAAAATAAAAGAAGGAAATATAAGATAGGAAAAGAAAGAAAAATATACCAAGAATAGAAAGAATTCTTGCAAATTTGTTACGTAGTTTCTAAATATATGGGATTGAATAAATAATGGTTCATCGATCGCAATGAAAATCACATCGATTGATTCCTTGCATTCAGAGTTTCAGATAGTGGCGAAATTTTCAATTTTCGAAATTTTCAATTTTTCATTTGTTTAAATCATTGACTAAAGAGATAGAAACTCAAAAGAAGAAATAATATATAAATATTATTTTATTTGAAAAAACTCTTAAAATTTGTATTATGTTTGATATTACCATTTTAACAACAGGGATAATTTCAGCAGTCCGAGCCCTTCCTGGGAAGGAGGGCGGATCCCACCTGCACTGAAAAAGAGGAACACAGTTAAATAGAGAGGCTTATTTGAAAATACAAAGGCCGCATAGTTGTGGCCGAAGGAAATTACGTTTAACCGACTTGCACACCGCGTGGGCGTGGGGGTTTTAGGACATTATTTAAGCCGTGATTCTTCCATGTCACATACACACACACAGAAAGAACTGACTCTTTCATATTTGGTAAAGTAAATAATTAGAAATGATCAAATAAATAAATAAATATAAAATATTTAATTTACATGAATTGTGCTGCGCTGATTCTGACCACCTCTGCTTGATTTTGGGACTTTGCATGCTTCTGCTGCGCTAAATCTGACCACCTCTGCTTCCTCCAACACGAATCTCCATCTTAGCTTGGTTTCGGGGCTTGAATGAATTCCACTGCACTACTTCTCATCACTTCTGCTTCTTCCAGCATGAATCTCTACCTCAGTTTGGTTTCGGGACTTCAAAGAATTCCGATGCGCTGCGTCCTGAGCAGCTCCGCTGCCTGCTTACTATCTTCTTGGCCTCGATCATAATGTTCTCTTGGGCTTTGTGATTCAAAGATTTTGCGATTCCAGGAGTACTGGGGTTAAACACTTTAAAATAGCTGCTAATACATCCTGATTCTCTTTATTCTCCTCAATAATTGAATTCACAATTTATATCCTTTATTTTCCATCACTTTATACTGGATTTCTTTCTTTTATTTCCCATAACTTGATACTGGATTTTTTTATTTTATTTTCCATAACTTGATACTGCATCTCCGTTGTTTACTTTTCCATCACTTGATACTGGATTTCTACATATTATTTTACATCCTGAAGTCACAATTTCTATCCTTCTTATAGTGATATCTTCACAACAAACAAGAGAATCATATCAATGGAAAATTTCTTCCCAAAAAACTTCCAAGAAATTATTTGGTTTTTTTTTCTACTGGGATTTTTTTCTGGGACTTTTTTTGCTGACATTTTTTTACTGAGACATTTGTTTGTTACTAATATTATTTAACTAAATATTACTTAATACCTAAATCTAACTATAAACATTTTTATTTTTATTTCATTCTTAGTTCTATTTTATCTCGTAGGATTTCCTTTTAACTTAAAAATATGGGTACAAATTAAAAACCTTAACCAAAACAATTTATTGTTATATTCAAAATTAATTGTTATTTTATTTATTTATTCATTTACTCATATATATATTTTTTGGTTTGTTTTTATGTCGCCTACACTTCGGAATGCGTAATACTGAAATTTTTTGCCATAGGAGCTCTACTCATCAAGAGGGTTTGAACCTGATCATGATTTGAGTATTTTCATATTGAACTATGTGTCAGTTTTGTATCAAACGCCTTTTTTTGCTCATTCAGGATGTTATGATATATTATAAAACGCTTAGAAAATTGATTTCTGCACATCAACACAAGTCCATTCGAAACGAGAACGGATTATTTAATCAGATGTTGAATTCATTTAGATACGCAGAAATATTCTTGAATCAATTTCACGCGATTATTTCAACTTAATCCTACAACTTCCATTATGTGAATATTTATATTGATGGCGGGAAAAGGGGCTTCATAATATCATGGGCAATTAATTTCCTATGCATTGTAATCTTTCTCAATTGAACTCTTTTCGTGCATGACTTCGACAGAATCACTATTCATCCAGGACCATATAAGATTCCTCGTATAAGGGTACTTATCAATTTTCTGCATCAACAGCGGGCTCTCTTGCATTCATTCCTCATTTTCAGGCAGCTCTTCTACTACATGCTCCCTGATACATGTTTTTTCCGCAGTATCATATCATCATACTTCATCAGCAGAGTAAAAGACTCTGTTAACGTCTCTGCATCCAGGAGCTGGAATCTACATCCCGCTTGCATACAGGTACCTCTTTTGTTTTGCACATCTTTACGTAATTTATTGGATGGATAATCTCATCTTTCAATATAAGGAGATATGCAGGGTGCAAATAGCGTAAATTCTTAAGTGGAGAAAAATTTCAGGGCAAGGGAACATATTCTTTGAAAGGTTTGACATGTTATGTTCATAGTATTTCATAGTATTATAATATTTTATGCAAATATTTATTAATTTAGAACTGAGAATCATAAGCGTCTCGTTCAATCTGCTAAGGCTTTGGAAAATATGGAATAAAGGTTCCTGACAATAAATGCTTTTTTCAAATATTGAATACCTTGATGAGCTCTTTTCTTTTGCTTATCTGGAAGGTATTAGGATACATCAATCAGATATTTAGTATGTGTTCAACTCGCTTTGTATGTTTCATTGTACTTGCACTACTCATTTCAAATGAACAACGATTGTATGTTGTGTCCCGAAAATGAGTTTGCCGTTACGCTTACACATATGGTCCTAAAATTGACGATGCCCACGCAAACAAAATATTATTGCAAAACTAATGTGCGACGAAAAGTTTAGCTGATCGCCACTTATGGTTGGAGATCTGCATTTTTGTAGCCGGAGAGAACATTCCACTATGGAGATTTCAAAGACAAATCTATAGGCTAGAAACTTCCACGCTCTCAAGGACTAGCTGTTAGTTGAGTTTGTACGTTAATTTAACCAGGGTCCTTTTGAAATTTAACTGTCTTCCCGGAAAAATGCAGACTTTTCCGCTGGATAGTAGTCATAAAACGATTCGAATGGAGGCTCATTGATAGCCAGATACTGTTTTCCTTTTTCTAATTCGGTCTCACCTCAAGCTGAACTTAAAGAAAACAGATCGAAGGACCCTCAAAAAGTGGTTGGTACGTGGCATATGAAGGATTGGCGTCATTTATATGGCACTGACACTGTTCATAACGACCAAAGTGACTGTCGCACCACTCGCTTTCGATTGGTACTTGATTCGGTTGAAGTATCTGCTGCTGAACTATGCAGAGCGAGTTGTTCTCAAGGCTAAACTACGCAATAATATATAAGGGTATGAAAGACGGGTCGTCAAACCACTGAAAAAGTTCTAGAGCGTACTGAGAACTCATATCAATAACCTTTATGAAGAACAACAAAGCTAAGTCAATTATTATACTGCGTCTAATAAAGACTTTCCTCAAGAATATCTGAAATCGATTCCGAAATAATTACAGGAACGAGGACAACAAATAGGTTGAATAATGGGATGGAGCGAATAGCCTGTCCCGCAAAAACATGTGCACAACATTTAACGTACCATGCAGTAAATTTCGGTTCTGGTTGAAGCATGTATTGGCGGATGACCAAAGCGTTATGAGATTGAACCACGAATCGAGCCAAGCTTTCTATCAAAACTACATACTGAACAGTAAAAAACAGCAGAAACCCTTGAACGGACAGTTCCCAAATTTCAAAGAAGCTTTAACGAACAAGCGTTTCTTGAATTCGGTCCTACCTTGAACTAGACTAATGTTGCATTTTACTATATGAACAGCTAAGGAATAAATTTGTTTCATGTGAAGCCCTCTAACAATCTGGCAATATTTATAAGATAATTTAATATCAATATGTTGCCTGGTATCGGCCTATATTGTTTTGCGTCATCTGCCCGAAGTTGCCTTTTGATCATTCTCTCGTAGAACAATCAATGTTTTGTAGAAAAATACAAAGCAGCAAATGTCATCTGGTAGAGCAAGGACTCTGCTGCATAAGAATATCAGATTTAAAGCAAATATCAGCTCTGAATGTGCATCTGAAGACATATGACCTGATTCTGAGTTCATGACTTGGCTTCTGACGTGGACATTCGACGTTATGAGTTTATTATAACAATGTACAATAACTTGATAACTTTGTAACCATCTCGATTCTGGAGTAATTGTTGAACTTTGTTTTATCAAGGCACCTTCGTGGAATCATGTAGAGGCTCACAAAATTCAAAGTTTTCATAATGCTTAGTAATTACTGTAAGCAGTATGATGTAAAGGATATCGTGTATAGTTACAAATGGTCTTACATTGAACGGAGTATTTAAGGTAATGAATGGTCTTCAAGAAAAAGTGGCAGGAGATGAGCAACTTCTTCGGTTTCGGCGTCAGTATGAACGCTAAAGCCAAGGAATCAATCAACAGCGTTGATCAACGCACCGTCAACATCACAGACACAATATTCATAACAGAGGAAAGAATTCTGCTGGAAAAAGCATTCAAACACAACTTAAACAGCACAAATCATAACCAAGACATCGATCACTTGGCCAAGGACACTAAATAGCCATCAAAAAGCTAATCTAAGAACAACAGGCACATGCGAGAAACAGGGAATTCGACATCCTACAAAATATAAGGACAAACGCAAGCAGAACGTACCAAAACGAAGCTCGAAATGCACTAAAGTATCATACATGGGATGGTCATATGGGATGCAATCTAGTGAGTATTACTGCTCAATAGTCAAAGCACCGATGCCGATAAATACACCTCAATCTCTTCAACCGCAATCTTCAAAGCACTGCGTAAACTCAACAAGCCTAACTTCCTTATCAAAGACATTGTTAACTGCCGGCCAGCTCCCTCCTAAAAACAAGTAAAACACGTAGCATTGGCGTTGGTAGACATCCTAAACCAAGAAGAGATTAACATAATCAAAAAAATGATCACGGATTAGCGGCCTCAGCTGGATCTTTAAAGTTGAACAACAGCCATGGACGCTTATCATAGGACATCACCAACCTTTGCACATCCATATCTGTCAGTGAAACACTGAATTTCGCAAAGAAAAATACTACAGAACAACAGTCAAAGATTGACAGAAGAATTAGTAAACCTTATCAGGACCGTCTTGAAGCAAAACTACTTCGAGCTCGACAAAAGCTCGGGCTGGGCGTGGGACATTCAATATCATCAATCATGTCCGAAATACCGTTACAAATTATAGATGAAGTGAAATTTTCAATGTCATAAACTAAAAACGAAATGTGAACGAGAGTTTCATCATCATCGCCTCAGAAGAGGAACTCCGAACACACATGAACAATATCCAGGTAAACATCAAGTTCATCATGCAGAAAGAAACAAATAAAGAACTCGACTACATGGACCTTAATATCATACGGAAAGAAAACCACTTAGAACGAAAAAAATTAGGGGAAACCAACTGCTACGGACAACACTTTACATGCTTCATCTAACCATCCTCACCAGCACAAACTAGTAGCATACAGGTCAGCCATTCAGAGAGTTTAATCCACCCCCCTATAAATTCTAGCCTGCACCGACAAACTAAACAACACATAAAGGATAGCCGACAACAGCGGATGCAAAAAAACGTGATATCAATAAACTGATCGTACAACGCGAGCAAAAACAGAAACGCCATAAAACTAAACACACTAAAGGACGCTCAGAGATGGACCACATTAACACAGATATCAAAGGAGGCACACAAACCGGCTGGCCTCATCAATAAATACAAACTACAAACCGCGTTCAAACCCAACAACAAGATCGCAACACCAGTAACACCAAAGCTCAACAGTACACGAACATACAATAACAATATACAAACTGACATGTAGGGACTGCGACATCCAGGACCAAGACTAGACATATTAGCAAAACTAGAAATCTACATACACGGAAAAATACATGGAACAATAACTAACAAACAACCAGTGACCAACTCCAACATAATATTCTCAGTCCTCCATCTAATCCCTATTAGAAAAAGGAAACGTGAGAAACCCGATAATGACAAACTTTCAAACCCGAAGAGACTCGAATACAATAACGAGTAAATAACCCGACTCATCCCTCCGCAGTGACTTAAAATTGAATGCCTAAAAAGATGTATAAAAGACCCTTAAAAAGTGGATTTTAAAAAAATTCGATAACCAATAACTGCATGCAGTTTCTCCAGACGTCAAAATTATGAGAGCCGAAAATTGCATTTTTGCATTCAATTCATTCAATCGACCATGTTCGTCATTCTTCCTGCTTTGAACGGGCACATATAACAAACTTGACACAGGTTTGACATTGCATAGGAGTTTCTTAGTTCGAAGAAATACCCAGGATATCATTTGTGATGGTAACATCAAAATAATAGAAATTCAAGAAAAAATCACAATGCGTAATCCTTTCCAAAAAAAAATACACTTTTACTAAACTTTCATCGAATGGAGTACCAAATGTCTCCCGAACACTACCTAAACGCTGTCTGAATGCAACTGCCTTACAAATTGCATTATTTTGACTTACATTGTGACAAAAAAATACCCGGAAATTGTAAGTAAAACGCAAAATATGTAATTATTCATCAATATTTATTTTGTCGGCTTCAAAGTAATCTCCATCAGATGCAATGCACCGATACCACCGATTTATCCAGTCCTCGAAACACTTTTCATAAGTACTTTTTGGGATGCTCTGCAACTCCTTCAGCGAATTTTGTTTTATCTCTCCGATCGACTGAAAACGGGTTCCACGGTGCGGCAATTTCAGTTTGGGGAACAAGAAAAACTCACTCGGAGCCAAATCCGGTGAATACGGTGGTTGATTGATGGTGCTTATTGCGTTTTTGGCTTTAAATTCGGACACAATCGTGGCTCGATGCGATGGTGCATTATCATCGCGTAAGATTCATGAATTATTCTTCCACAATTCCGGCCATTTTCGACGGATGTTCCCACGAAAACGCCTCAATACGGCCAAATAGAACTTCTTATTGACCGTCTGTCCCTCCGCAACAAATTCATGATGCACCAAACCACGAATATCGAAAAAAACAAAGAGTATCACCGTGATTTTTGAGCGGCTTTGGCGTGATTTTTTCGGTTTCGGCTCGTTTTTTCCCCTACATTCCGATGAATGTTGATTTGTTTCCATGTCAAACTCATACACCCGTGTCACATCGCCAGTTATAATGCTCTCCATGAATGTGGGATCGGAATTCGCACGACTAAGCATGTCCAAAGAGACCTGTTTACTGTACTCTTTTTCAGCTATATCGGGACGACTCGAGCAAGAACGAGTTTCATACCCAAAATATCCACCAAAATCATTCGAACGGACTCGCATGAGATGTCGAGCTCTCTTGCTATCCCTCTAAAACTTGCATGACGATATTCAAGCACCATATCCTTAATTTTTTAATGTTGTCCTCAGTTGAAGAGGTCGAAGGTCGTCCAGAACGAGGTATATCTTCAACGATCTCTCGACCGTCATTGAAGGCTTTGTACCACTCGTAGGCTTGTGTTTTTGATAAAACTGAATTACTGTAAGCCTTTTCTAACATTCGCAACGATTTTGCCGACGAATTTTGGTTAGAAACGCAAAATTTCAGGCAAATTCTTTGTTCAATATTTTTATCCATACTGAAAATCACAACGCACTATTGTGGTATACCGACTTAAGCAGCTGCTGTAAGCAAACTGGTGGACAGATCGCGCTCATATTGGCATAGTTAATTAAGGACAGTCCTACCAACTGAACAAAATACATTTGTTTGAAATATCATTTACCCGGGGAATTTAAATTATAATTTCCGGATACTTTTTTGCCACAATGTATTAGGAGGAAAGGAAGAGAGCCGAGAACAAAGAGCGAGCAAATGCATGATTACAACCTTCGCGGAAACGAATGCGGACGATTGTTTACTTATCTAGAGTTTAAATTGATATTCTGCACAAGTCTGGTTAGACCAGTTTTGTTATATGAATGCCTTATTTGGGCTAATCAGAGCTTGAGCAATTTAGGTTCAATTTCAGCAATTTTACAATGTAAGTTGTTTACATGCATAAACTTGAATATCTCGAAATTGCTTCTGGAAGCATTAAATTAATTGCAAAATTGCCGAGAATCAAAATAATGAATCTCTTTTTCTAAAATTCAAAAGCTTGAAGTTTCCCAAATACTTCATCCTTCACCTTATGGCTCAATGCTTAAATATTAATTTTTATAAGAATCTTATCTTATAACTCAAACAAGATGTTATTGCATAAAATTAATGTTTCGAATGAGACGAACTTTCTGAGCGGAAAAAGGATTTATTATTAAAATTGAGAGCATAAATTTGATCTCAAAAAGAATAACTTTGAAATCAAAAGATCTCGCAGTCCTATTCTACAGGTCTAAAATCGAGTAATTATGCCCCCATCAAATGCTTTTTCAGTAAGTCAATGGTTGCACGAGCTGTATGGCATGTCACGCCATTCTTTTGAAACCAGGGGTCCTCTGTATGACGGCTAGTCAATTCCGGAACGAGAAAGTTATCGATCATGAATATTTAGCAGTCACCATTCACTGTTTATCCAGCAGCATTTTTGAAGACATATGGACCAATGATTACACCAGCCTTTAAAGTGACTTTCTCTGGTTGTAATGGTGTTTGAACTACCGGCTATGGTTACCCATCACTCCAAATGCAGCAGTTTTGTTTATTGACGTAGCCATTCACCAAAAATGAGCCTAATCTCTAAAAAAATTTTCATTTAAACTTCATGCTGTTATCAATTTTCTCTTCGGCCTATACACCTAATCTACGCCGTGCCCGTAGGTTGCTCAACTTCGATTCCTAAACGAGTGGGATTTCGTAAGCCCAAAAGCCAAGATGCTTCCACAAACCAAAGATCCTTCCGCAAAATCTTCAATAATGTGGATGGGCACAGACTTAATTGTTGAGCACTATGTCGAATAGACCCATTTTGGCCTCATTGATGCGACGCTCTACAGTCGCTTTAGTTTCTTTATTACGGCCGGCACGACGTCGGCATGGATGATAACACAGTGAGAGCAAACGTGCTGGGAGACAGACAAATGGTTAATCGAATTAATTGTACTGATAGACGATTATATCATCCATAAAAGTACGCGATGAGTTTCTCCAACAGAACTGCTTTTTTTTTAATAAATCTACACAATTTACAGACGTTGCGAAAAACTCAACACATAAAACGTCAACCGCATGATAAAATATCAACTCAAAATAACTGTAAAATGCTAGACAGCTGTCAGACCACACGTAGCGTTGAAAGTGTTGCCAACTTAAAATTCTATCCTTCTAAAATAACACACTTTATTAGAGAAAGGCTAAACGACGCTACAGTTCTATATAAATTCAAACGGTGTTACGGCGGTTTCGTAAATAAATGGAAATTCCACCGTGAAGAAATTCAGTTTTGACAAGATGTTATGAATTAGATTTAAATAGAAAGTTTGAAAGTGCTCGAGCTGTAAAACTTTATTCAAAACAAGAAGATTGCTTTAAAAAGAGTTTGCTATGAATATTATCCATCGATGTGTACGTTACAAAGGATGTTGTACGTTACAAAGAATTGTCTCAATCTGTACCTTACAAAGCATGTGGGTCGATTTTTTTACGGCATGAAGATTTTATTTACTCGTACGAAAAAATGGCTTAGAGTTTTTTAAGCATTTCCACTTAAATGCCAAAATTCATCAGAAAAAGGAAAATACTAGATTAAAAAATCGATGAAAAATAGGAGAAATTTTAAAGACAAATTTTGCAATCCAAAGATAAATCGATGAAGGTGAATATGTCAGTGAGGTATGCTGCGAAGAATTTTCTCACTTTTCTACCAGCGGTAGAGTCAATCTTATACGTGAAGTTTTTAAGGAATGGGTGCATTCAATGGCGTGTTAAAGATCAGAATCAGATAAATCGGTACAAAGCTTCAAAAATTAGATATTATTAAGATGATAAAAAAAAAAAAAAACAATACACAAACAAAATTACATGCAATTTTTTGCAGATTCTTTTATGAAATTCGCCGCACTAAAAATAAACCTTGTTTTGAATGTGGCGAGGAAGAGAATACCACAAGCACCAACTTCATATGAGAGGAAGCGGTAATAATAGTCGGGGGTTGGGCCAAACTGTCTCGAGTTATGACAGCCGAATTGACTGGAGTTTTATCGTAATGGAAAACGCTATTAGCCATCCTTCCACTTTTTTCAATTTGTGACATAGGAGATTCCCCAAATGTTTCAGTTCTTCAATGCATCAAGGATAGTTCAGTAAATATTCTCGAGGGAGATTCTCGTGGTAAACAATACTCTAAGCATTAAAGAAATTTGCAGCATCATTTTGGGACGGAAGGATAGACTGTTTATTACCCTTAAAACAATGGGCAGTAATCCCACTTCCTCACTTCGCCCTAGAGGAGTGATCCCCGAAGTTGAAAGCACCTGACGGCTCAGCAAAGCCCGAAGTAGTGTGTCAAACGGTTCCAGGCTGGGTTCTGAGGTTGACAGGGGATTTGTTTAGTGGGTGACAGGTTGACAGGGGATTTGTTTAGTGGGTAGTCGAGCAACATGTGACTATAGCAGCCCGAAACTCCGGGAGCTAATGCATTCACCTCCCAACCAAAAAAAAAATTACTTCATCTTTAAAAGTTTACCGGCCTTCCATATAAAAGGAAACCAGTAGTCAGCTGGCCCTTTGATGTCAAAAATGGTAATTATTTGCTTGTTTCGTTTAGTAATAAACTTTTTTTATTATATTTTTTTATAACTATCAAATCTAGACCAACTACCTAAGATTTGAAAACTTCAGAGAATAAAAGTATCTCTTTGCAGACGCTCACAATCATTTCACAACTTTAATTGATTCCAATTTACATTTTTACAAATTTTATTGAAATTATCTTTTGACTGTGAGTGACACGTAGATTGCACACTTGACATTCCCTAGTTTTCCCACTCTATGCCCGCTTACAATTTGAAAGTATGAAAATTGACATTTGCAAGAATATGTTAGAAACTTGTCACCTGTTCTGCTTCATATTTGTATTTTCTTGTTTTTCCATTGTAATATCTCTAACAAACGAATAAACTTTGGACTCACGAGGGATCAAAACACAGTGGCAAATATTACTTTTTATTAATAAAAAGTGACCCCCTGCCTCATTCAAAAAGAGCTAAAGAAGAAATTCAACGATCATCAAAAGATGAGAAAAACGAGCAAGATTGCGAAATTTCGCTGCCGTAAAGAAAACACTCGTTTTTTGCTGTTTCATTTTTACTGAAATTAACTAAGAATTGCATCTCTAGGGATTGGGCTTCCCATTTGTCTCTGCATTCTGATGGTAAAATGGATTGAAATGGTGTATGGTAAAAGGTAGATCCAAGCCTTGCAGTGTTCTCTAAAACTTTGTCCATCTTTCTTTACTGTGTTGGGCCAAGCTTCAAGCCAAGGTTTTCTTCAATGAATAGAATTTTCTTCGTTAGTAAAACGCAACTGGTGGAATCTTTTCTTCCACTTTAAGTTTATAGGTCGATGACATTTTTCATAACTGGTAATAAAGTTATATCCTAAATTTCTATTGCCATTATTAAAATAACAATCAACCTACACAGTCTTTAGCTATTTAGAGGCGAATAAAACTCAAAACTCTAATTACAATATAATAAGGGGCTCATCACATAAATTGTCATTTTCTCCTTCTCCCCACCAATTTTCATCTTCCGTGAATTATACATTCTCAAAGGACATTAAATTTCTAAGTAAATAATAATCATAATATTCTTAGTGCCATCCATTATCCTTCGTATCATGGTCCATGAACAGCGTCTCTCGCTCTCGTTCTTTTCTCTCTCTCTCTCTCTATCTGTCATTGTAACGATAGCGAAATTTTGCAGTCATTGAACGCGTCTTTTAACCGCTACCGTTTCGCTCTGGACATATTTGTCTTTGCCATTTTTTATGTATTTTCATCCATCCCTGTTATTGTCGCTATATTTTGTCCAACCATCCAGGTGGAGGTTGTCTGATGAGCAGGCACCTCCGTGTTCGGATAAATACTGGGCAAAATGATGTCGTAGGCTAAGTCTAAGTCACGGCAATTATTTGCATCTGCCATCAGTCATCTTCATATAAATGTCCAATTTGGTTGCTCATTTTTAAGTATCCTTACGTTGTATAATAAAATCAGTAAATTAAAATATCAGAACGATACGGTGGAAGCGTTTAAGAATTATTATATGATCTGAAAGTTAGGGTAAGAACCGAATTGAGAGAAATAAATGAGCGGTAATGGAGCAGATGGGAAGTTGAGTGTTACCAGTTTCATAATTTATAGGCTCAGTGTGGGGGCGGTCTTTTGCTTGAACATTTTACCGCATCCGCAGAATATCTCGTGCACATGTCTAAATATTCAACAGTTCTCAGGTAAATCCTTTATAAAAGAGGAGTCGAGATAAATTCCTTGAAAAAAGGCGAAACAAACAATGATTGACTAAATCTATATTGTCTTTGATTGTCAGGAAAACCTAATTCCCTCAACTCAAAAAGGTCCTGAATTGATAACCCCACGAAATCACTCATATCCTTTTGATTGCCCATTTGAAATCCTGCTCAGGTGACCTAGAAGGAAATGATTTGCTCGACTCTTGCGTGGCTTGACTTTCTGGGCCAATTGCAAAAGGTCCAGGTGGTTTGTCTTCGTACCTCGGATGAGTAATGATTACGACAAATTTTCCATGATGTGAGCTGAATTGTTGGCACTGCGGAGCGGGAAATGTTTATCATTTTAAGTGAAAAACGTACACTATGTGGCTTCGTGTTTCACATTTTTGCTCCACAATGCAAACCTGATGCCACTCTGATAAATGCTGTAATTAAGCGCACATTTCTAGGAAACTTATGAAAGAGGCGCTCAATGCAAGCTTTCCCAGAGCCACGGCTGGCATGAAAAAGGCGAAAAGTTATCATCTGCCTCGTTCGTCCTCACAACAATCTAGAGAAAAATTTGTTATTTCGAATAGCATAGAAAATTACGCGTCTTCATTTTCATTATGATCCGTAAATCCGCTTTGTGACCGTATCATTAGGTACGTATAAATAAAGACGGAAGCTGGATGAAACTGATGCTAAGCAGGATCCTGTCGTTAGACGTCGGTATGCAGGGATGTTTTGAGAACGGTTATGAGTTATGATGATGAAAGATGAAGTTAAAAAGTGATTTTAGAGAGCTCAGGCAGTATCTGGGCCGTTTTTCTGATGACTTGTTGTTAGCAGATCATTATTGGGCATGTAATTTGCTTGAACTACGTTTAATGGGATGACATAAAAAGTTATTTCGGAGGATTTTTGTACAGATGCAAATTATAGCTTATGAAATTCGAGAAGTTAAAATTCATTTGGATGAATAACAGACGAAGCCTAGAAAATGTTGGATATGTAGATATGTATTCTGAATTGACTTTAGACCTAAAATTAAAATATAGTTTGTGATGACAGCGGACAATTTTATGCTTACGTTTCGGGATGCTATAGCTTTGTTGTTTTGAATAAAGTTATGGGATTGCCTAATTTTTAGATGCTGAATAAAATTTATGATGGTTACACTAAATGATTTGAGAAGACTTTGACATAATGTTCAGTTCAAATTTGCGTAAGGATTGGGTTGTCAACTCAGTAATTACCGATTTCAGTCATAGATGTCTCTCTCCCCCATTTCAGTGCGATGCATGGTTATAATATTTTTGCTTAATGTGGCGCTGTCATCCTTACCTAACTTTACAAGTTCACTGCGCAAACATTTTCTTAAAGTTTTTTTTGTACTTCGATATTTATATGTAGTGCCAAAACCAACATTTTTGTTATATTTTGCTTTATTAGTTCCGGAAACGAAAGAGTGCAAGCCGCCAAAAGTCACATAATATGCACGGTAATGAACTCCTTTAGGAAAGGCAATGCCGAAATTGGTTTGAAAACAAATACCACCGTTTGGAGATTGGAGAAATGGCCAACATTCAGCTCGACCAGTTGAACTTAATGAAGTGGATCGTCACCTAACTACACGGGAGATTGCAGAGAAGTTAAATGTTTCAAATACAGCCATTGAGGAAATTTTAAAACGTGTCGATCTCGTTAAGAAGCTGCATATTAGGCTTCCACACGAGAAAAGAAATTCAACTGAACAAGCGGATCTGTACTTGTGAATTATTGCTTAACTATTTGAGGGTGTTTGACAACTTTATCCGTCATGGCGATTTGCCAGAATTTGGCAGAATAAAGGCACAAGTCCATCAAAAGAAGATTTTACTGATAATTTGCTAGGAGATGAAAGGTCTGGTGAACGTTTTGCTGATTCCAAGGAACCACACCATTAATTCTGAGGCAACTATACTATTGGCAACTGGACAATTTGAATGCATTGGTAAAGGAAATGCCACCGGAATTTGTCAATCGTAAAGGTGTCATTTTCCACCAAGACAATGCTAGGCCGCACACACCTTTGGTCCCTCGGCAAAAATTTATAGATAGACCAAAAAGGGTCAAACTTTCTACGAGCGTGGAATTTTCAAGTATTCAGAGAGATGGTAAAAGGTGACCGAACAAAATGGAGAAAAAAATTAGTCTTAACTTCATGCCAAGTAAAAACAAATCTTTTATTTCATTGAATAAATCGGCAATTACTTAGTTGCCAACCTGGTATTTGATTATATAAGTCTAAAATCACTCGCCTGAGCAACCTTTGGCTCAGTTCTGTGATTTCAATTCTGATGAATCCATTCGTTGACGATTGAAAAAAAGCTTGTCAAACAATAATTTGTAACAGAATATACCATACCTAGAACGTATTTTATTGCAAAATTGCTGTGAACAAAGCGTTGATCATAGCAAAGTTCTGGTAGGGGCAGGCAAATAAGGAAAGTCAAGGTTTCAGCTGTGAGCAAAGTTTCACATAGTGTCGAAATATGTATTGCGATACCGTTTTTTACAGAATGTTAAAGAGACTGGCTGTTGTTTGCTGCAACAGAGATTTACTCAATCGCACGAGTAGTCATCGTGAACTTATGGGGTTTTTTCAGATTATACACTATGATCAATAAGTACCGGGACGGTGTATTTTAAATTTTCCGCCGTTGCTCGGTGCAGGTAAAAAAGCAGGTTTTTTAGGTTGGTAGGACCTTAACTGACAGATTTTTTCTGTGTCAAATTTTGAGCGGGATTGCATCATTAGTTTTTGTTTGGCAGCTGTTAGCGTCAGTCAACTTTTTGTACTTCGTCCCAATTTAAAATGGATAATTTTATTGATCAACGTATTTGTTTGAAATTTTGTCTTAAGAACGAAATTTCTTATGCCGATGCGCTTAAAATGTTGCAGAAAGCATTTGGGGAGTCTGCTCTATCAAGAACCAGAGCGTTCGAGTGGTATAAAATGTTCAAAAGTGGTCGCGAAGTGGTCGAAGACTTTCCTCGTTCTGGACGTCCTTCAACATCGAATACCGACGAAAATGTTGAAATTGTGAAGAAAATCGTGTTTGAAAATCGTCATGTGAGCCTTAGAGAGATTTCTAACAATCTTAACATCTCTTATGGAAGCGCACAACATATTGTTGTCGATATTTTGCGCATGAAATGCGTCGGCGCACGGCTTGTTCCTCAAGACTTGAATTTCGTCCAAAAAGATCATCGAAAGCAAGTGGATGAAGACATGATTTCCGAAGCTAAGAAGGACCCAACGTTCATGAAACGTATAATTACTGGCGATGAGACATGGGTCTATGAATTCGACGTGACAACTAGCCAGCAATCATCCGAATGGCGTGCTGAAGCGAGCCAAAAACAAAAAAAGTGCTCCAAAGTCGATCGAAAATCAAGGTTATGCTCATTGTTTTTTTCGATTATCGTGGTGTGGTGCATTATGAATACGATCCGACCGCGTTTGAGGCGTTTGAGAGATGCTATTCGTAGAAAACGATCGGATTTGTGGGCCGATAACAGCTGGATTTTGTACCACGATAATGCGCCGTCTCACAAAGCACACATTATTCGCAATTATTTGAACAAACACAGTGTGAATACCATCGATCAGGCTCCCTATTCTCCAGATATGGCACCATGTGACGTTTTCCTGTTTCCTTTTTCCTTAAGTTACCGCTTCGTGGAAAGAGATTTGAGTCCATAGAGGTCATAAAAGAAAATGCGACGCGAGAGCTGAAGGCCATACCTGCTTCGGCTTACCAGAAGTGCATGGACGATTGGATTAAGCGTTGGCATATGTGTATTGCTTCAGATGGGGCTTATTTTGAAGGGGATAAAATAAATTTACCAGAAGAATAAAAAAATTTTGTTTTTTTGACACAGTCCCGGTACTTATTGGTCATAGTGTAATGTGGCTTAGATCACTGAAGCTGAAACACTGAGGATCAATATAGTTCCTGTCTAAACTGACTCCCCTTCATTGATGCCTTGTTGTCCTATTTAATCAAAAGATGGAAGATGTACTATTAAAGCAAGACTAGACGTTACCAAACCGATGAACGCCTCCAGCACTATTATCCGAATGTCTTTGAATAATATTTTTTGAACTAGTCCGTTCGGATTTATATTTTTGCTGAACATTAGAAACCTTAACGCTGATTGAATCGATGGAGGCGCTATTCTAGCTTTAATTCATTGGAAGAACTCAATAAAGAAAGACTTAATCATCGTTCTGGGAAACAAGTATGTCTATTTTGAGAACACCGAATTAAAACTGGTATTCTAGGTGGCTTTCGCCTGACGAAGAATCAACAGTCGGCTTCATCTGTTTTCCATGAGAAGAAAAATCTGTCAATTTGAACGGTAACATAAACACGACGAAACGGGAAACAGTCAGAGTGAGAGTTTCCAGTTGACAAGGTCATACACAAAAGTAATTGAGAAAAGTAAAAAATATACGAATGTCGTAGAATAGTGAAGTTTTGTAAAGAGTTAAATTAAATTTAAAATGATAGAAAGCGGCAAGTGAGGTTATTTTTGCGACTTTAAGACCAGAAAAAAACTCAAAATTTAATTCCGATTCCTTTTTTTTCAAATCAATGTATGGTAAGTATTAGTCAGTAGACTGAAAAGTCCTACTGGCCAAAGAGTAAATTACCCAATCTGATCTAGTCCACTTATTCCTATTTTATAGTCCTCTTATTCCTATTCTTTCATTCGGTTGAATCGAAGTACTTTCGGGCTTGTTTCTAATGGTTTACCAACGGCGTTGAGTCCGAAAACTCAATCCAGATATACAATGCTGGAGAAACAGGCATTTGTGTGATCAGCAATCAGATTAATCAAGGGACGCTGACCGTGTTGCTTAGGAAACATTGTAGCTCAAACGAACATACTACATAAGGAATCTATCTCGGGCGACCTTTTTTTCGACAAAGAAAGTATTCGAGCAGATTCATATTTGAATTGTAATTTTATGCAAAAGTTTTGACGGGTGCAATCATGTTTTACAGAAGTACGTGCAATCTGTGTACAAAAATGAGAGGGAAATTATCACCCCGTATTTAATTTGACATATTTTGACTTATTTTTGTCGAATACCATTAGATTGGGCATAGATTCGGAGTGTTAACTCTGTACCTACTTAGACTATCATTATGCCTGTCGTATGTGTGCTTAAAAGTCTTCGGACATAAAGCCTCTCGTTGAAGTTTTGTAAGTCCTGTCAATCATATGAATATTTGACAGCGTGCATCTAAACTGCGCCGTGTATTCAGTTGTTCCTTAACTGCCAACAGGCCAAGACCCATGGTACAATGCTTCGACACTGTCATACGAGAGCGTGACAGATTCAGATCAGATTCAGAAGTTTATTGAGACTTTAACTATGACATGAGCTTATACTAAGAATACATTGACAAGGTAGGTTAATGACTGTTACATTATGTCACTTAAACTATGTGGTGAAGTTTAATTTTATTTATACATATGTTGGAGAGATTTGGGTAACGTGTGGTAATTCATTCTTGGCAATTCATTCAATGGCAATTCTTCAAAAATTAAATTATATCAACGCAGGCTTACCAAATTTTCTTTTTCACAACTTAAGCACCACAAACAATAATAAAGTGGTATGTTTCTAAATATCGAACAAACTTTTTTTTTAGCCATAAAATCACGTCCACTAAAGGGAGGAATTTTTTATGTCACCCGTAAGCACTAATTAGGATAAAGTCGGACATATTGAACACAGGATCATATGACATGTAACTTTGTCTAGTAAATTTCCCAGGAAAGTTTTGGTAACAAATATCCTAAAGCTTTTCGATGGAAAAAAACTCAAAGTTTTAAAAACATGCAACTTCATTTAATGAGGACCATCGTCAAAGCCGAAATTCATTTATTTATATGGTTGAGTTGTTATAGTTGTTTGTTTGTTGGGGGTTAGGAAAAAAGATGGATTGACCGGAGACCGAAGCTTGTTAGATTGTGGAATTTCCATTCCAGAACTGTGTTATATTAAAGAGTTATTTTTATTTGAAAGGACACAAAGCATGTTGGCAAAATATTTTTGGGTAAATTGATGATACCATAGAAATTTCACATTGTGAAGGTTCAGAAAGGGTGAGAGTAAAAACATTGTGAAGCGTTCAAATTTATAGCATAAGAGACAAAGTATGAAATCGCGCATTTACACTGTTTTGCTTATTGCAATAGTGTTACTTCCCTCTGAAAAATGAACGGCAATGAAATGAAAAGTTTAATAGAACAAGCCCGATCATATTTAAAGCTAGCACTCAAATTTGCCAATTTAAACCCTACCAGTTGCGTACTCATAAATAATCCTTTTGCGAAAACTTGGCTAATACTTTATCAATTCAATAAAGCCATTTCGATTTCTCAATTTTCCCTCGCAGTGAAATGAAAACCATTCCCAGTTGTGCGCAAACAGAATGTTTTTACTACGTTTTCCTTTCATCTCTTAAGTTTCGTGCATAGTACGTAGTCTCTACGGCATTTAATCAATTATCATGTCAACATGATAAAGTGCACTTGAAAGCTTGTTATATTTACAATTAAGCGATGAAAATAAATTTCCACTCATTGTTCAGTTCTATAAGTGATATATGAAGGCATTTTTCATCCTGCAACAGCCAATCGACCGACTTGGGATGCTGACGCGAAGAACTAAAACTTGAACGTGCAGAAGCTGGGAAATGGAAAATGACAAACATATGGAAGGAAGGATGCGAGTGTCTATGCGTTGTGTGGGGATAAACAATGACTTTGAAATAACTTGTTGATATACTATCCAGATGAGTAACTTGTTTAGCTTGCTTAAGTCAGTAAGTATTTCAATATGAAACGGATGGTACACATAAGAAAGGAATTTAAAAATTTTCTTGATGGAGCACTATAACAAATTTTAGTGATGAAAAACTATATTAGACGAAGAAAATAACAAACTCCGCGAAACCTCAAAATACGGAGAGTACGGAGAACTCGAATGAAAAGAACATAAAATTGTATTCTTATTTTCGAAATATACATCTATAACTAATTAAAAATTTCCAAAGTCCTCCTATCTTTTAATGTCTTTTTGGATTACCCTTGAAGTCTTCAATTGCTTGCGACATAGATGCCATTAATTTGACCAATTCTGCAGTGAATTCAGGTCGAATTTACGCGCCTTCTTCTGATCCGCTTCCGCATTTTCGCGGTCATCCTTAGTGCCAACTCTCGTTGTATGGATTTGTCATTTCAGTTCATCCCATACATGTTCTATGGGATATGAGAAGAGGAGTGGAGTTGTTTCCTGACGTTGTAAAGAAGCTATTCCTTGATAATTCGAGAAGTATGTTTCGCGTCACAATCCAGCTAAAATAGGTATATAACCCCAACCCAATCGTAATTCATCAACGCCGGGCAAAAAGATATATTTAAGGATATCAAAGTAGACATATATAGATCCTCAGAACATTCGATGAAATATTATCTATCTATTCTACTCACCGCCATGTAGCCCTAGATCATAACCTAGCCAGCTCCATGTTTGAAAATACGAAGTACGTTTTTCACTTTCCATTCTTTGTTGCGTCTGCGCCATATTTTGATCTTGCCATCGTTGCCAAACACATTAAATTGACATTCATCTGTAAAGATGAGCTTCCTCCTAACTTCTAAATCTGGGTCTCTCTCATGGACCTTATACTACTTCTTGATGATAACTCAAGGTGCTTGGCCCTATTGTCTTTACTTATCAACGTTTCTGTTTATCTAGAATTTCTATGTTTATTTTTAAACATTCTATTAAAAATGTTTATTTCTCATTCCCCGTGCATTTTCAAGATCATCCGTAACCTCCCGGACGCTTAATGTCGGTTTCGCTATGACTATACCAACGATTTCCCGTTGATTGCGCGCCATTTTGAACAGGATGTCGATCAGCTCTCGGCTTGATTTCATAACTTCCACCATTGAAGTTTTTAAATTATTGCTTGGACTGTTCTCCTTGCAAGAACTGCCGTTTTTGTAATATTTTTTTGATGCTTGTTTTCATTTTTTAACTTTATTATTTTCTAAACATCTATTGAAACTGCATTCCATTTGGAATTCATTTCGGCGAAATTGTACTTCACTACTCACAACATTCACGTCCCGTCTGTCACTAAGCCCAACAACACTGTCCTTTCGCAGTTTAACTGTCATAATTCTAACGGCACTTCATTCACTTGCTTAATGAAGCAGTCGTACTTAGACTTTTGGTCTTATTGCTTTTTGAGTTTTTTTTTCGTTCATCGTGTTAAAATGTCAATTAAGTGAAAATATTTGTTTTATAAGAACTTTTTTTAATTTTTCTTAATGAAAGGAATATATACATACAGTCTGTTGTTTTCTTTCGAATTCTATATATTTTTTGGAGGTAAGTAGACATTTGTGAATAAGTTTACATCCAAGTAAGCAAGTATGCATCTGTCACTTAAGCGACAGAGAATCTCTAGAGCAGAACGAGGTCGAGCAATAAAAAAAATGCATACGAGCAAATGCTAAATCCTGACGATTATTTCATCAAAATGAACGTAAGTTCCAGTTTCTACTAAATTTATTTATTGACACAAAAAATTGAAACCCATGAATTTATTGAAATTAATTTGAATAGTAACAATTCAATCTGTTTTCACTAAAGTTTAAAGCTAGATTGATAATTTATGTTTACAAAGATTCTGAGTCCAGAGTTATTGGACATTCTATATCGGACAATGCAGCAATTTTTCGATGTGTAGACGGAAATGTTCATGGCTGCAAACATTTTTACAAAACTTTCATGGATCCTTTTTCCAAAATTTTTTTTTTTGAAATTTTTTGGACCCATTTCTTTGTTCCAAATAAAAGATCCTGTAGAACATTTCGAAATCAGTTGAGGATCGTGCAACTGTTGAACATCTTTTTCCGTCGGATCTTTTTTGGAAAAATAGCACTGACTCTGTCAAGGAGGGCCATATTTTTGCCAATTTCTTTTGAAGTAACCGTTTTTGGTTCAGGAGTTTTCATTCAATTTTCTTTTGGAGTTTCCTTATACGTTAATTCGAAATCTAATTCAAAACAAATCAGCGAAATCAAAACAAGACCAACAATGATTTAGTTGGTCTTGTTTTGATTTTGTACTGAAACGAGCTCTGCTACATCAGCTTCGTCCACTCCCTCGGCTTACTTTTCTTTTGATAGATTGATAATTTCTGGACAAACTGCAGATATGTCACCAACATCTGCAATATGACTAGCGTGATGGGTTTTACGAGCATATTTTGGCTAGTATTCGTACAAGTGGGTGTGACTTAATTACACAATTTTCAAATATTTTTAATCCAGCATGTTAAACTTTCGTTAAAACGGTAAAATTCCAAAATTCTGCAATTGTGGTATTTTTTGTGAATCATCGATACTGTTTAAACGTTGTTGGACATTCTACTCAGGAGGTAGCTTTCGAATGCTGAAATTATTCCTTGATCCATCGATTGGATAACTGAAGTATTAGAGGCATAAATAAAAATGTTAAATTGTCTGATAAACGCGCAACGTAAATGAGATGGCTGGGAGCATTATCAACAATAATCAAAGCTTCAAAATATAAATTTGCTTCAGAGGAATAAGATCTCATTTCGTGAAGAGAACATTCCAGCATAAACCCAGTCTTTAAACATTTCAAATGTCATCCATGCTTTCTTGCTTTATTGCCAATGTATGGGAAAACTCTTTATATTGAGGTGTTTCATTACTCAAAAATGTTCTAGATTGTCAATAAAGAACGATTTGAATTCTTCTACTTTAGAAATATATGTATTCTTGGGTAGTCTTTTTCAAAACATCCATGCCTTGTCAACGTTAAAAACTTGCTTAGTGGCTTATTCTTTGCTATGAACAATGACTTTAAAAGTAGCTTTTAAATTCCGTAGCTGCAACAGTATCGGCGCTGGCTGCTTCACTTTATGACATTACATTTTGAAGATGTTTGTTCGTGCTTAAAATCTATGGAACCAGCCTTGGCATGCTTAAAGTTGTGGTTGCCATTCAAAAATATTCTGGTTCTCGGTATCACTTGCCATTGAATGTTTTTCACATGATTCCTTTGTTTTTTCCTGAATTATGCTAGTGAATGCTAGCGAGTTAGGTTACTTGATTTTCAATCTTAGCAGACAATCTCGTGACGCAGTAGTAGCAGTAGCAGCTTCTCCAATTTTGTCAAATTTACTACCACCTTGGTCTTTAATTTTTTCACAGCTGGCACTGCTAGTCCAACTGGTTTAGAAGTTCGACACCAAGTTCCTCCGCTGCAAAAATCTTCAAAATATTCAATTTAGTTACTGGAAAGTTTATTTTTCAGCCCATATCTACAAAAAACATTATAAAACACACTTTTCGTTTAAAGAACTTTCATCAATTTGAAAACAAATGGAAATTTCTTACACAGTATTGTTAACTGATATCCAAATAAAATGTGACCGGGAATCCTTGGTTTATGTTGTATTTTTTTTTTGTTAGACATGATTACATTGCATACTGCATTCGAAAACGTGTTTACACTGGATAGAGTGAAAACCTTGGATTTTGAGTTATATGGGATTTATATCATACTTCAAATTTTTACGATGAAATACGAAATGATGTCAAATTTTTTTGACACAACATGATACGTCACAATCAGAAACGTTCCAAAGCGAGATATTGGCGTAACTGACGGTTCAAATTGTTTTGAAAAAGATTGGGGTGAAATCACTCCCTCGCGGAATTTTTTCAACTGCCTATCTCCAGAGTCCCGTAGGCCTACACCACTGATTTTGAGGTTGATTGACTCAACAGCTTTATAGTTACTAGGTGTATAAGTTTTTTCCGATTTTCCTGAGAGATGGCGCCAGCGAAAAGTACGCAGCCTATTGATTCGATACATACGCCATTTCGATCGTCTGACATTAAGCTACAAACACATACAAGTTGAGTATGCCAAACTAGCGTGTTTGTTTCATTGTGTTGATCAATTATGTCGAATTTTAAGCCTGAAAAAATAACATCTGCGGTACGCATTGCTTTTCTTGTTTAACCAAAAGAAAACGACTATCGAAAGTTATCGTTTGCTGGGAAAAAAAGGTAGACACGCGGCATCAATGAGGGCATGAGGGACATGGTTTCGACAATTCAAAAGGGATAATTTCAATCTGAAAGACAGTGAGCGTCACAGTGTCTGGTAGACACGATAATACAAAGAGGATGAATTGCAGGAGTTATTGATTGGTGAAACAACTCGAACTCAACGGCAATTATTAGAAGTAGTGTCACAGGAAACGATCAGCAGGCGTTTACGAGCAACCTTACCCATTGCTCGCAAAGGTTTTCAGTCTCAATAAACTCGGTAAACAGGTCCCACACGATTTGAACGAACGTCAAATGGAAAATCGTAAGTTCACTTATGAAACACTGGTGAGCGGTCAGTGCCGTGAAAAGGAATCAGTTCCGCATTGAATTGTGAATGGGTGACGAAAAATGGATTTATTTTAAAAACTCGAAGCGCAGAAAATCGTGGCTATCGCCCGACGAAGCTGGTCCTTCAACACAAAGGCCAAATCGATTCGACAAAAAGACTATGCTCTATGTCTGGTGGGACATGGAGAGCATGGTCTTGAGATTGGTATTGTGTATTATGAATTTCGAAGCCCGGCGAAACCGATAATATACAAAGCTATTCTCAAAAAATCGTTAATGTAAACTGCGCATTAACCGAAAAACGAACGGAATGGGTCAGAAGACAAGGCAAAGCGATTTGATACTGAAGACCCGTGAAAGACACTGTAGAATTGCTTGGATCGATCCTTGGATCCTTCTGTACCCAATTTACTCTCCAGATATGTCACCATCTGACTATTTTCTACCTTTCCGCATGAATGGGGCGCTTGCAGACAGGAATTGAGCGATTTCGAGGATGTTGACAAATGGCTCGACGAATGGTTTGCCGCAAAAGACATGCAGGTTGCCTAACACGGTATTCGTAAATCTCCTGAAAGATGGGCGAAACGTGTAAAAGCCGATGGCTAGTTTTGTGAATTAAAAAAAATTTTTTTGGGCTAAAATTTCATAGTTATAGAGAATAGCAAGAAAATATACTTTTCCTTGACTTTACCGCTTTTACCATTGTATCTGTAGCAAGTTCTTCTTATCAAAAGTACAGTTTAAGCTGTTTTAAAAATATAAATAAACCATCCTTGACTGCTGCAAAACTTTTTTCGCAACAGACAACCAACATGATACTACTTATAGCAATAAAACTAAATGATTGGTACACCAAAATACCTTTTTCAAAGAAATTTACAACCATCAAACTAGTCAAAACTAAACTTGCATTCTCGTTCATCCTTAAAAAGCCAAAAAACACACAAACTAGCAAAAAAAAAACGATCATACTTTATGTAAAAGAAAATTCACTGGCGTTTATTTTCCACCAAATGCACTTCGCACAAACATGTCAACGTCGACAACTCAATACTGCTGGGCGTATGCTTTCGCTTGGTGCATGGTTTCACTGTAGCACGTTGACTACTTCGGTAACTGACGCTTTTCAAAACAAAAAGGACCAGCACAAGAGTAAGAATAACGAAATCGGAGAAGTGTAACCGAAAATTTTACGACCCTTAAAACTTTGCTACAATGTAGCAAATCACCTGGTGGATGATGTAAGTAAAGTCGAACGAGAAATAAAAAAGGACAAAAGGAAGTTGGGATGTATTCGCACACAAAGTAACTTCATCTAGTTAAAAACTGAAAAGCGTTGCATGCACACAAACAGTGATGGAAAGGTGACGGAGATGGCAAAGACAACAAAGAATAAAATTGAAAATGAAAGTTGGGAATCAGCTTCGTCTATAACAAGGTTTACTTCGCTTTAAAATTGCACTTGCATCCCAGTTGCAGTCGACAATTATCGAAAATTTGTGGAAAGGATATTCAAAAGTTATTGAATTCACCTAACTATAAAACTATTGTTCAGCATTGAAAGTATCGTTGAAAGTTGAATAATGCAGGTATGTCCCTTTCACACCTGTTGCAGCTCAGCAACTTCATGGAAGATTTGCATGTAGGGGTGGTATGTGCAATAAATTGGCAGTTTTGGTTGACATGAATAGTATGTAACAGACCTAAATATTATCGGCTTTGCATATGTGAATGTTTTTAGGCAATATTTCCGGTAATGTTATAAACGAGGTAAATTTGCTGAAGTTAATGGCCAATTTGTGGTACGATTCATTGGTATGGCTGTCCATGTTCTAGTGTCGCGAATTTTCATCCAATATGTAGCGAGCGAACAATACCCGTTAACCATTAATGGACAGAAGGATACTAATTTATATAAATCTCAGTATTTGGGATGATGGTTCTAAAACTTTGCTCTGATTAAGATATCATTCATTGTCAACGCGATTCCGATCAATACCTTTCAACAGACATTTTTCCACTTCATAACACTTTCCTGCTTCGCTTCATTCATTACCAGCAACATGTGGGGATAATTTCAATTTCTATTTGCATACATTGCAGCAAATAAAATCCCATATGATTGAATTGACTCGTTTATTTCAGAATGACTTCTTCATAGTCCAAGTCGTACTGTTCTGTACGTGTAAATCCCAATCATACTCCCTACTCGTATATCAATAGATATAATGTTTGTCAGAGCTTCCGGTATGACCAATGGCTACCACTTTAAGACAACAATGTGCATTGAATTAATAACATGCCAGCCAACAATATGTGCAGAAGATTATTGTTATCGTCCGCCATTGAGAAAAGCTAACAACGAGACAAATCTACTGCAATGAAGTGCTGCCTCTGTTCCAATATGTGTTCCGATTTCGGTATATGTTTCCGGATTGACGAAAATGACTTTTGTTTCCTTTTTGTTGGGATCAGATTTGTACTTGCTATGATAAATTCATGTTTAGATTTGTCTAGATAAAGCCCCATATGGGTGAAGATTAATTTCGTGAGATTGTGGCACTTGTGTAAAGTATGAACAATGGCGAGATGAAGATGTCTTTGGAGTACAATAAACTTATTCAGGAGTATGTTGGTAGAATGTTTTGGGTTTTTATCAGATATTTTGATACTAGGTCCAGTTAAATGGCTGCTTCGTGCAACGTGTAATAGGAATCGCTTTGCTTTTAATCAACTGTAAGATCGAATTATTTTTATTATTAAACATATTTCTTTAGCTGACCAAGGTATACATATTCTTCGACTGTTACTAGTGTGGTGTTCTTCACTTTTGTATGTCCTTGAGTGCTTTTACAATCGTTGAACATTATCTTGGTTTTGCTTAGGTTCCTTTTCAAACCTTCTTTTCCAATAGCCACGTTGAGTTCATTCAGCTGTTCTTGTAATTCCTCTTGGCTGTTGGCTATCAGGACTATATCATCCGCGAATCTCAAGTGGTCGAGGTGCTCACCATCGATGTTCAATCCCTTATTCTTCCAATGTAGCGTTCGGAAGATGCCCTCCAATGTGGCGAGCATTGGCGGTATGGTGTCTCCCTGTCATACCCCTCTTTGTGCGGGAAACTCTGAGTGTCTTCTAGTACTTTGACCTTTGCTCTGGCATTGCGGTATATGTTAGCTAGTACTTCCATGTATGGTTTGTCTATGCCTTGCGTTATTAATGCATTGATTATGTCATCAGGAATTTCTAAGGCAAAAGCTTTCTCAAAGACTATGAAGGTGATTGCTAGGGGTTGCTACTACTCTTTCTGCTCAAGACTTCCCGTAATGTGTAGATATGATTTAAAGTGCTGTATCCATTTCTGACCCCAGCCTGCTCCCTTGGCTGTCCGGCATCCAGGGCTGTTTGTATTCGATTGCTAATGAACTTCGTGAATACTTTGTAGAAGACCGATGATAGACTTATTGGTCGATAGTTCCTGATGTCTTCCTTGCTGCCTTTCTTGTGGAACACTATTATATTAGTATTATTTCATTGATCAGGTATGCACCTGGCGTTAATGCAACTAGTGTAAATTCGTGCCAGTAGCTTCCAGGTTTTTCTGCCTGCGTACTTGAGCAATTCAGCAGTGATTTCGTCTTTACCTGCGGCTTTATCATTTTTCATGGAATTGATAGCTGTCTCGGCCCCTTCTACTATTAGGTGTATAAATATGAAATGCGGATTTTACTAACAGATGGCATAACCATTACATATGGTTTGTGTCGGGAATAACTAATATGACATTTTGGAGGGTAAGCATCTGTCAACAAATTCCAGTATGTCATACTTACTGGATAGTATAGATAAAACCATAGTTTTTTTCGTTTCAACAATGTCGAATTACGTGCCAGAAAAAGAGGTTTTGCGGGGAAGTCTAATAACATTCTTTCATTGGAAGTAAACGGCAGCAGAAACTTATCGATTGTTAGTGGAAGCATATGGTGAACATGCCCAAGCGAAGACACTTGTGAACGATGGTTTAAAAGATTTAAAAGTGGCGATTTCGATGTCAACAACAAAGACCGTGGGAAACCACCAAAAAAATCGAAGATACAAATTAGCATACATTATTGGATGAAGACAATACACTAACTGAAAAACAGTTGGCAGAGGCGTTGGAAGTTACTCAGGCAACCATTTCACAACATTTAAAAGCCATGGGAATGATCCAAAAAGCTGGAAAATGGGTGCCGTATCAATTGAAAGAAAGAGACATCGAAAGGCGAAAAACCATTTGTGAAATTTTTCTTGCCAGACAGAAAAGAAAAGGTTTTTTGCATCGGATTGTTGCTAGCGATGAAAATTGGATTTATTTCGACAATCCCAATCGGAAAAATTCATGGGTAGATACAGGCCAGCCATCAACACCACAACCAGTCCGAAATAGGGCATTTGTATTACGAACTGCAGAAACCTGGTGAGACTATTACTGGCGAACGTTACCAACAACAACTGATCAAATTGAATGGCGCACTTAAGAAAAAACGACCAGAATTTCACCAAAGACATGATAAAGTCATTTTTCAACATGACAATGCTCGACCGCATGTTGCAATACCTGTCCAGAACTACTTGGGAAACATTAATTGGGAAGTTTTGCCCCACCCGCCAGACTTGGCTCCTTCTGACTACTACTTGTTTCGATCGATGCAGCACGGACTTTCGGAACAGCACTTCCATTCGTACGAAGAAGTTAAAAATTGGCTTGATGAGTGGTTAGCCTAAAAATGTGAGAAGTGGTACTGGGACGGAATCCATCAATTGACTGAAAGATGGGAAAAAGTCGTAGCAAACGATGGCCAATACTTTTATTATTGAATTCATTTGTTCTGTTATTCAAATAAATGCATATTTCAAGCAGAAAAAATCCGCATTTCATATTTATACACCTATTAGCATATTTGAGTTATTATCGTTGGTTGCAGAGAAAGCGATGGTTATTAAGTTGGAAATCGAGTTATCTGAAGTCATATACAGGTCTCGTTATAAGTTGGTGATTGCCTCAATTATTTCCTGTCTGTCAGTGAATCGTGTGTGGTCATGATTCAGGGCTTTTTGCCTTTTTGAAGCTTCTGTTATTTGTAAAGGCATCTTCCACCAGTCTTTCGTCATATTTCTTGATGTCTTCAGATATCATCTTCCTTACTATTTTGCAGATTTCCGTATATTGAATCCTTTCGATGATTGAGGATGCTTTCATTTCCCTTCGCTTTCTAAGTAGCGCCTTGGTCTCATTTGATAGTTTACGTTGTCTATCGACTACTCGTGGTCCGCCTACTATTTGGGCACATTTCAGAATGGTTTCGGTCAGGTGGTTCGTGTCCCAGTTTTGTTAATTTATTTCTTCGTTTGTTAGGGCTTGGCAACTCTCTATATTACATTTGATGTTTTCAGTGTTAAAGCCGAACTGTTCATGAATAGTTTGCGTCTTTCTGCTTTCTAGTCGAGGATGATTCGTTGGACGATACCTTACCACGCTGTGGGTCGGGGTGAAGTAGGTGTGTTGTGTGGGTGATAGGAGTGGGGTTGCGCTGGTGTTTGGAAAGAAAATTCATCTGAATTACCATCTTCCTATTGACTATCACCCTTAGCTGGATAGACAATTTTTTTTCCTACCAGTCCTGCTATACGGTAGTGAAACATGGGCTCTAACAACAGGAACAATAAGAAAACTCCAAGTTGCTCAAAGAACCATGGAAAGATGCATCCTGGGCATTGCACCAAGGGATCGAATGACACTACTGTGGATACGAGAAAGGCCCCAAGGAACAGACGTAATTCATAGAGAAAAATCCTTGAAAATATGGTTGAACAAGCTGAATATGATGATGATTTATTTCGTTATTGGTATTGTCATTTGCACACTGCCTGACATTTGTTGCTTATATCTAGAGGACTGAGAAAACCCTATTACATCTATGTTTAAATAAGACTATACTTAATTTTAGAGTGATTATTTTAGATAGGACACCAATAGTTAGATCAGAGCAAAATTTAACAAAAACCTCTGCTAGGCTTACGTCAAACTTATAACTATTTGTCTTATATTAACTACTCGTATGAACTAATATAAAAGCTGATTAGTCTAAGCAGATCCACGGCTGAGGACACTTGATCTTGACTTTAAATATCTATAAGATGAGGGCATTCAGGGAGTATTTAGCTTTTTTGAGCAGATTAGCTGTACGCGAGTCCGCAAGCTTGTTAAAAAGGATAATTTTAGGTATTTGGTGTAGTAATCTGGAAGGAAAAGTAGTAAGGGTTGTGTTTGCGATCGTTAGGAAAATTCCTAGGTTCGCTGTATTAAATTTCTGCTTTATCAAAACTCCGGATATTTTTATTTAACTTTATTCATATCACTGCTTAACAATACAAATGTTCATTACACTAATTTTGATTGAGAAAATTAAGTTACAACCATACGTAAAGGCTTCTCTAACCCGACTAATCTCGTGTGTGGTCTGAACGCGTATGCGTACACACGTCGCAGCGTCCCAAGTACCTAGGTGCAATAAAAACAAAGGTCTAAATGAGTCGGTAAACTGCACGTGGTGTTGTAAAAGATTTTGCTTATTTATGATGGGAAAGTTTGGGTTAGGAATTTTCCCGGCGACTGTCTGTCGAAATAATTATTGCTGAGCCTTTACAGATGGTTGTATGGGTAATAAAATTGCAACTAGGAGTTTCTTAAACATCTACCCCCCGTTGAAAGAATTTCCTTTCAAACCAGCAAAGTTTTATAATATTAAGATTTAGTGGACTGTATGTATGTATTGACAAATTTTTGTAATTGATTTTCTATTTTGTTTTGTATGCAATTTCTTCATGTGATGATTATGATGATTCATATTTTATCTCTTCTTCAACTTCGATTGGCAGTTGTATTAGTTTTGTAATGGGTCGTTTGGTGATTCCCTCTGCAGTCTTGAGGCTGACCACACGTACTATATTGTCAGGGCCTGGATGAGTTTCAATTACACGACCAAGTCTCCAACGTGTCGGTGGCAAGTTATCCTCTTTTATGATGACCATCGTGCCCTTCACTATTGTTACTGGCACATTCTTAGACCACTTGGACCTCTGTTGCAACCCATGCAAGTATTCTGATTGCCAGCGTTGCCAGAAATGCTGCACCATGTACTGCAAATGCTGATACCTTCCAAGACGATTCACGGGTATCTCTCGAACGTCATCCTCAGGTATTGCCATTATCGGTTCTCCAATAAGAAAGTGAGCAGGAGTCAAAGGTGTGAGGTCATTAGGATCGTCAGAGATAGGATGCAAGGGACGGGAATTCAAACAAGCCTCAATTTGCACTAAAATAGTGTACATTTCTTCATAAGTTAATTTTGTTTCACCTATCACGCGTTTTAGATGAAATTTGGTTGACCTTACCGCGCTTTCCCATAATCCGCCGAAATGGGGTGCGTATGGAGGATTCAAATGCCATTCTATTTGTTCATTGAGTGTATATTTGGAAATTGCGGACTGAAAATCTTTATCCTTCAAAAGATAACCTAATTCATTGAATTTGTTACGCGCACCGATGAAATTAAGCCCATTATCCGAATAAAGTTTTCTACATCGACCACGTCGCGATACAAATCGTTTGAGACAATTCAGAAATGCTTCTGTACTTAAGTCGTGAGCAAGTTCAATATGTATAGCCTTTGTGGAAAAACAGACGAAGATGCATATATAAGCCTTTATAGTGACGCGAGTTCGAGATTTTTCCTTTAATACTATGGGGCCGGCATAGTCAACACCGCAAACATAGAACGGTCGAGTAGGAGTAACTCGGGTGGTGGGTAAGTTACTCATAATGTACCCCGTTGTCATTCCTTGCAGGCGAACACATGTTACACATTTTTTCACCACCTTTCTGACCATTGATCTTGCTGCTAGTGGCCAGTATTTAGTGCGTAACGATGAAATTACTGCTTGGCAGCCGGCATGCAATAATCTCTTGTGCTCCTGTTCGATTATTAAAAATGACAATCGATGATGTCCTGGCAATATAATTGGGTGCTTGTGTGTAAATTCTATAGATGCATTTTTAAGTCTTCCTCCAACTCTGATTACTCCCTGACTATCAAGAAATGGATTCAATGCTATTAATTTACTAGAGTTCGCTACTTTAGACTCCTTTTGTAGATCATTCAATTCTTGAGAAAAACATTGCTGTTGAGCTAGTCGGTTCAAGGATGTTTGAGCTCGTTTTAAATCGTCAGTTGTCAATTCTGGTTGTATATTATTTTTGGCGTTGCCACGGGTTCTTGAAATAAATTTAAAACAGTATGCAATGACTCGAGTAAGATAGGACCACGATGTGTACTTAGCAAATATTTGGAAATCATCGTTCTGTGACATGAGCGATACAATTTGTATACTTCTTTCTTCTGGTAGTTTTATCTCCTCATTGACCTCGAGTACTGGCCATACCGATCGATCTTGACTCAACCATGTTGGACCTGTCCACCATTGCTTTGATTTCAATAGCTGTGCAGGATCTACTCCCCGAGAGACTAAATCTGCGGGATTATCATCAGTCGCTACATGAGCCCAATTTTTGTTCGTTAGTCGTTGAATTTCCGCAGTTCGGTTTGCCACGAAAGTTTTCCATTTTGTTGATTGTCCTCTTATCCAACCTAATGTGATCATCGAGTCACTCCAGAAAAATCGTTCATCGATGTTAATTCTTAGAGCTCTTGTAACCTTATCTGTTAACTGCGCCAATAATACCGCAGCACATAATTCTAGCCTTGGTAGCGATATTTGTTTTAGTGGTGCCACTCTTGATTTCGCACATAATAAATGAACGATAATTTTATCTTCATTGTCAATCGAACGAAGATAAATGCATGCTCCGAACGCAGCTTCAGAGGCATCACTGAAACCGTGTATTTCAATTCTCTTATGATTTTTACCCAAGACTAATCGAGGAATTTGTAGTTTATTCAAATCCGTTAGACGCTCCTGAAGGTTATTCCATTGTGAATGGATGTCTTGCGGAATAGATTCATCCCAGTCTAACTGCAATTGCCACAATTTTTGCAGAATAATTTTTGCGCGAATAGTGATAGGCGCAACAAGACCCAGGGGATCAAATATTTGGGCCGTTTGCGAAAGTATTGTCCGTTTCGTGATTTTTGAGTTGGATTGATTATTAACGGTAATGCTGAGTGTGCCTGGAATTGTGAGCCATTTCAAACCTAAAGTTTTTGGATCCTTATCTACCTGAATATTTAATTCATTTGTTGAACTATCTTCAAGAATTTGTGGTTCATTGGAAGCCCATTTTCGAAGTTCAAAACCTCTAGTTGTTAGGATACCTGTTAATTCTCGTTTTAATTGTTTTGCTTTTGTAATGTCATTTGTACCGGTTAGTAAGTCGTCGACATAAAAATCATTGATTATGATTTCGCTGCTCTCTGGAAAATTTGCTTTGTTGTCTTCGCCGACTTGTCGGAGACATCTTTTTGCCAAGAATGCCCCAGATCTCGTTCCGTACGTAACTGTGTTTAGTTCATAAACTCGAATAGGCTGGTCAGGTTCTTCTCGCCAAAGAATTCGTTGGTATTGTCTGTCCTCCTTTCTGACTAGAATTTGACGGTACATTTTCGCCGCATCAGCAGTCAGTATGTATCTATGTTTTCGGAATCTTAGAAGTATAGAAAATAGTTCATCTTGGACTTCATATCCAGTATGCTGAATGTCATTTAGCGAAAATCCCGATGTGGTTTTAGCTGACCCGTCAAATACAACTCTAATTTTTGTGGTAGTACTTTGCTCTTTAAATACAGCATGGTGAGGCAAATAATACGAGGGTTCATTGTCATTTATTGATTGCGATACTTCCGACATGTGTCCTAATTCTTCATATTCCTTGATGAAGGCGGTATAGCTTGATTTAAGTTCTGGAAGCCATTTGAGTTTTCTTTCAGTGCCTAGAAAACGTTTGTAGGCCATGTTATAAGAGTCACCCAGCTTGTCCTTGTTATTGTTGAAGGGCAACGACACGACAAATCTGTTACTATCACTTATCCTTGTTGTGGCAAGAAAATGTTGTTCAGCCGGATCCAACAAATCCAATGGAGGAACACCGCTACCTTGACTACAATCTTCCAATTTCCAAAAATTCTCTTTTTGCTCGTGCAGTTGATTATTCGTTATTAGATGACATGCAATGTTATTTTGAATATCCGCTTCATATTCGAGACTACCAACAACAATCCAGCCTAGCTTAGTTTTTTGAAAGAAGGGTTGATTAATCCCCATTCTTATTTGTCCAACACATAATAATTGCCAAAATAATCCTCCACCTATGAGGATATCTATAGGTCGACAATGATCAAATTTCGGATCTGCTAATTCCAGCCCCTTTGGAATTGTAATGTATTCTCTATTTATTTTACTATTTGGCATATTTTCAGTAATATTATTAGTGATTAAACAGGCAATATTACATTTGAATCCGGTAGTTTTTGACTTTATCTTAAGTAGAGATTTATGATTTAGTTCCTTCTTTGACTGATGGATTCCCGTTACCGTGGTTTTCGACAATATTCTAATTGCGTTTAATCGTTTACACAATTCGGAAGTGATAAAGTGAGCCTGGGAGCCTGGATCCAACAGAGCTCGAGCCTCATGCCAATTGCCTGTAGAATCTTGGATTTCAATAATTGCTGTACCTAAGAGTACATGTGAAATTGTGGTATCTGAGGTTTGAGCGGCTAATACGGTTGGATTTTCTATAGTATTTAATTCTTGATCTGAATTTGCTTTGTTCAAATGGAGCAAAGTATTGTGTCGACGGCCGCACCTTTTACATGGGCCTAAAGTGCAGGCCCTTCCTTGATGACCTGAGCCGAGACAATTGTAACACAGTTTCAGGTTTCTGATCTTATCAACACGTTCTGGTACCGATAATGCCTTGAATGCTGAGCACGAATAAATTGGATGTTTTTCCCTACATTGAGGGCAATCGCCGGTTGTGACGGCATACGACGAAATATGATCCCTTGATTTTTTTATAATTTTATGATTATCTGGATTTTTGACGAGTTTTTCAGTAACCAATTTTTGTAAATATTTACAATGATTTTCCAATACTTGTATAAAATTGCTGTACGTCCGCCTATTTGTCGATGAAAGATCGCGTTTGTTACATTGTTTTTTAGGCTCGTCATCGAGTTTTTTGCGGATTAAATATATCAACAAGGAATCGCATTGATTTGTTGCTTCACCCAAAGTTTCTAATGCTGCAAGATTATTCGTTGCGTCATCAATAATGCGACGAAGGTCTGTGTATGATCCCTTAGCCATGGGCGCGATTTCACAAAAGGCGCGAGTGTGAAATTCGACAAGTTCTTCAGAATCTTCATATCGCTCATGCAGTTTTTTCCAGGCGTATTCATAATTGGCTTCTGAAATGCCCAACGACTGGATCGCGCGCGCGGCTTCACCCTCTAACGCGTCATTTAAATAATTAAATTTATCGATACTTGAAAAAACTGTCTGATTATGAACTAGTGAGTTGAATGAATCACGAAATTTAATCCACTTTGCTAAATTTCCATCAAATTTTGGTATCGATTGTCTAGGTAATTGTTTAATTAATGTTCCTACCGTTTGCTGCGTGAAATTATTTGTTATTTGTCTATCCGTACTTGTAGCCGCCATTGAAGGTGGACCGTTCGCAAGCTCCCTTCCCAACGAAATGAGTTCATAGTATTCGAATTCGAAACATTCGCGTTCATCGGTTTCAATATCAATTACTTGAGAATCAGCTGCTGCTGCTGCTACTTCTATTTTTTTCTGAATAGCCTCAAATTCCTCATACAAGGGTTCGATTTTTTTTAATCGCTCGTTTATCTCAATAGTTTTTGATCTATTGTCAGGATTGCTTAGGAATTGCCGAAATCGAGTTAATTTAGCCTTGATGGCACCGCGTTGGTATTTTAAATTATCGTTTGGCATTATGAAATTGAAGCTTGCAAATTTTTAGGAAAAAGGTGAATGTTTAAGAAAGGAAATAGATTTACTCACAAATTGTAGAACCACTAGGACTTCTTTCAGGCGTTGTTGTTAAACACTGCTTGCTCAGGAACCTCGATGCGATGATGCACTACGTTGACTGGCAAGATAATAGCTGGAACCTCTGGTACTGGCTGGGGTCTGCAGCGTTGATGGTAAGATTATGGCTGGAACCTCTGGTCACTGGATGTGTTCTGCAGCGTTGATGGCAAGATGTTGGCTGGAACCTCTGGTCACTTGATGGGCTCTGCAGCGTTGATATGAATTTGGCTGGAACCTCCGATCGCTGGATGGGTTCTGCAGCGTTGATGATTTTGGCACTATTTTAATGCACTGATACGCGAACAAGTCCTTGTCACACGCGAATTGCACTTTACAATATATTGAATCCGGCTCGACGGACCAATGTTTGCGATCGTTAGGAAAATTCCTAGGTTCGCTGTATTAAATTTCTGCTTTATCAAAACTCCGGATATTTTTATTTAACTTTATTCATATCACTGCTTAACAATACAAATGTTCATTACACTAATTTTGATTGAGAAAATTAAGTTACAACCATACGTAAAGGCTTCTCTAACCCGACTAATCTCGTGTGTGGTCTGAACGCGTATGCGTACACACGTCGCAGCGTCCCAAGTACCTAGGTGCAATAAAAACAAAGGTCTAAATGAGTCGGTAAACTGCACGTGGTGTTGTAAAAGATTTTGCTTATTTATGATGGGAAAGTTTGGGTTAGGAATTTTCCCGGCGACTGTCTGTCGAAATAATTATTGCTGAGCCTTTACAGATGGTTGTATGGGTAATAAAATTGCAACTAGGAGTTTCTTAAACAGGTTGTTTAGAGCAATTTTTAAATACTTGAACCTTAACTTTAAGGTATTTAGCGCATTGGTTCCGGGTAGGTGGCCCTTAGATTATTATTGGTTGAATGCTCATTTTAATAATAAGGATTTTATTACGAAAACTATTGGGCGCATTTCGATTGAGTAATGGGTACAGAGGCAGAAAAGCCTAGTTGGACGTTTTGGCTTATGGATATACCAGACGTGTATTCAGTGGAAAGTGTTGGGCTCAGGCATGAACCTTGTGGAGCACCAGTAGGAACGGTTTACATAGTGGATATTGATCCGCGAACTTTAACTTTATATGTTCTATCTCTGAGGAGCGATCAAATTAATTTGAGCAGATATGGTGGATTACTGCACTCCTTAGGCTTATGAATGAGGCCATCATGACGAACGGTATCGAACGCTTTTTCAATATCGATGGTTAGTAGCTCAGCTTTAAGGTTTAGAAGGTCAGCTCTTAAGCGGACATAAATGGTTTGATATTACCTGCACAAGATTGACATGTCACGGTAACCTAACAGCGTGTGTTGTACGGGAGAGATAAATGACGCTTGTCACGTAAGACTGCTTGGAGTAAGCAGTACGGTGACTTCTTCAGCGAAATCGGAGAGCTCAGTTCGGAAACTAAGGTCGGAGGGATGCCGAAAACGGTTTACAAATGGAATCGTGTGGCACAGTATGCTCGGGCAGTGCTGATACTTAAAAAAGGCAATATGAGAGCGTTGAAAGGCGTCAGGGATGGAGGGATCTTTTTACAGCACTTGGCACCTCTCTTTAAGTTTCCATTGGAGACGAGATCCTCGTAATTTGAATGTGCCTGTAGGCGTGCAAACAAGAAGCTTCGCTCGAAATGATGTGTCAAACGGTTCGAGGCTATAGCTATATATAGCTTATCGCGAGTATTGTTTTGTATCGAGTGGGTTGTTTATAAGAAAAATAAAGAGTTAAACCGTCAAGTTGGCTCTCAAATTTGTGTCGCAGTAACTTTTGTAAGAATTAGTCGTTGTTGGACATTGTTACCAGTGCTACATTTTTTGTTCTCTTCTGATCTAGTGCTTAGAAGTTGTCAACTCTCGGTGAACAACTAAGGTACAGGATGCCATTGCACGGTATCAGGAGACTGGCTCATCTACTTACAATTTTGGCGAGGTAAAGAAATTGTTACACTTCCACCCTAGACGACCGCTTTATGGTCAGCAATGTGATGACAAATTCCTTCTGCACTGCTACCGAAGTACGTACACAACTCTTTGTGGTTAGAAATGTTACTGTAGGTAAACGTATGATTAGTAGTAGACTGGCAGAAAGTGATTGAAGTAGTTGTTGTGCAGCTCGGGTTCCACAAAGTCTCCCCCAACACCGTCGATCTAGACTTGAACGAGAACATTGTGATTGGACTGTGAAGCAATGGAAGAACGTACAGTTTACAGTTGAGACCCGAGAAGACGTAAGAGGTCCAGATGAGCGTCTTCGTTTTTAGAGACAAAAAAATTGGAGGTTCACTCCCTGCTCGGTAGCCGTAACAGTGGGTTATCAGGGCGGATCAGTAGAGATTGGGGAGTTATCTATTACAAGGTTGGTACCGATCTGGTCGTCTTTGATAATGGCAGCACAAACGCTCAGGAGTCTCGCATAGTGATAAAATTTGACCAAAATAAGTGGAGTTATGTACGGGTGAGTGAATTTTCTCCCTCTTGCGTGAAATTGCAATTCAAACATAAATATACTTGTGCTTTTTCTCTCTCTGTCTGAAAGAAGTCACCAAAGAGTGTATTAGTCGCTATATTTAGCTGCTCTGTGACAAGCTCATCATAAAAAGGCAATAATAAGCTTATTTACGAAGGTCTTGGCTGTGTCTACACCTCATCACACATCTTTACACATACATTGTTGTACATTGTCCATTGTTACATACATTGGCAACGCGAGAGTTTTAGACGAAAAAATCGATGTTGGTCGTTTCGCTAACGCCCCTCCCCCCTCTTTCATCGTATTAAGGTCCTTGGGACATGAACCTGTGTCCACAATTAGAAACTAAGTTGAAGGTGATACCGTACATGACTCAAACAGAATCAAGCAGTGGCCAAATCGTCTTGAATCTGGGAAAATAACTTTCAGAAAATTATTTGAGAGCGTGAAAAGTGTTTTAATCAGGGCACAACAAGACCTTGGAGGGTGACGCCAGCGGTGAAAATCAACCATGATTTTCATAGAATTTATGGCACCAAGCCTGGAAATCTTAGATCATGCCTCGTATTATCAGGAACACTATCGGAATGTGCAAAGAGATGTTTTCAGAAGGACTCACTTGATGCTAATAGCATAAAAGTTTTCCATAAAAAGCTGTATCATAGCCTGATAAATTGCTATGAAATCATGTTTTCGATTTCGCCAAATTGTGCTTCCGGGAAAATGCTCAGCAATTACCTTAATATCCAAATGTTTATTAATTTTTGCTTTACTTGTGCTTTAAGATTCCAATCTTAGTTTTGAAAATTTCCACCTTGTACAAATTTTAACTCTGAACACATAACAAAGTGCAGAGTCCTTTTTTTGATAGATCCAAATGAGAGACTCATGCTTAGCGAACAAACGGAATAAAGAAAACAGCACAGAAGAGAGTCGAACAATGTAACACTGTTTGAATAGGATTAAAGCAAAAGTAAAAGAATACATACCCTATTACATTAAAGAGGGAAACTTTCAGCGTGTCTAAGTAGAGAGAGTGTATCATGGCCACAACACTGAGTTTAAAATATAGGACGGAAAAAAGTGCACTACGAGAATATCCTTTCGTTCATCCGAAAATAACACGCAGATTATAGATACACGACAAAAAGTAGAACTGGACAATTGTTCTTTACAAAAGCATCAACCGAATGAAACAAAGTTTTCCTATAAGGATGCGTCGAATGAAGGGAATGGAACGTTTTCAAACTGCAAACACTGAACGAATATATGTATAACTTTAGCGAAATTTTGCTTTAACTAACTCTGTCGTTATCTGTCTCAACCCATTTCGTTCATGCTACACACAATTGTCCTAGATGAGAGCAAATATTTGGTTTCTCTCCCAGCACAGGTGATGAAACTATGATGTGCTATGCAAGCAAAAGAAGGTCGCATACATACTACTACTTACTTTAACGGGCACTGTTTCTGTTTTTCGTATCCTTTTGTACTTATAATGATGCGGCGAATGGCGCTCTTGAAAAGCAGAGTGAAGAAAATCTTCGGGGAAGTATAGAGTGAGGACAAGTAGTCAGAGGTTGTAATTTTTAATGTAGGTCAAGCTAATGACAAGACTTATGAATGGTTTGGAGGTATCAAAGACTAGAACATGATTCACTCTTCGGTTTTATTGATAATTCAGTCATTGTTTTGAATGAGATTGAAACGAACTTAAACGAACTTAAACTTAAAACGAACGAACTTAAAATTTTCGATAATTCGAAGATAAATTTAGGGCATACCAAGTCTACCTTAGGGAAAAATGTGTGAGGGTTTTAAACAGGGTAGGTTTCAGGATAGATTGGTAACACAAATCTCCCCCGCTTCTCCCTGCAAACAAGGAGATGAAATATCTTGGAAACATTTTCCTGAAAATTTTCATTATTGCGCGGTATGGTGTCATCTTGTTGAAGTCAGTTTATTGGTTAGACTCCACAATCGGAAGCGACAAAGATCACTACGATTTATCGTGAAACAAATGGCCGAAGGTTGTTTTTCGTGCTATGACTTGTCACATAGAAGTTCGCCCCAAATGCAGACATTTCGATTGCCTCCTTGGAATTTATGTTAACTATACATTTTATGCATTTGCGTTCGCATCCAGGCATTTTATTTATTTACAGACCCGCTCAGATAAAAATAAGCCTCATCAGAAAAGAATAAAAGTGCATCACGTGGTAAGGTGTGTATTTATTCACAAGGATGTTTGCTGGACCATTCCATGCGGAGTAATTTCGGATGAAGCCCGTTTTATACGGATGAAAATTCAGAAAATCCGATGAAGAGAACGATTAACACTAAGAAAAACCTGGTTGCCACAAGATGAGGAATTTTAGAGCGTCGTCGCAGCTATTCCAGCTTTTCGATGATTTCTAGTGTAGCTTTCTACATTTTTCTCTTATTATCAATTGAATAATAAAGTTCCGGCTGTTGTAAGTGGATTTACAAGGTTACATTTCACATCATCCAGGACCACGTCCTACAAGAGGGACGGCTTAGTTAACGAAGAGTTAAATAGTTAACGAAGAACACGTTTGCAATGCAACGTTTGAGTGAGCTTTAAAATGCACGGTCCCTTGTGTTCACTGGGTAGCGGGAGTGAAAGCCTTGGGATCAGAAGCCCTCATTTTGTCTACTTCTTACGTTTACTACCACCTGTATTTGATGAAGAAAGTCGTCACAGACGGCACTAAAAACGCAAATTTTCCCGAGCCACACTGTCTTTTATTTTGATCCAAGTAAAAATGATTCACTTAAAATTTGTCTTAACGATACTCTTGAGATTTTCATTGACTTGGAATAATATAAGTATAAGCTATCTGCATCCCTTGGCCAAACTGATGAGGCAATACTTCTGAAAGAGGAAAACACCACCAAATCAACGACCCTATCCATTGCCTCTTCCTTTTAGAAAATGTTGAATGCAGAGTATAAAAAAAGGAAACTGCCAATCAATGCAATGTGCATTTGCTTGTAAAGGTTCACTTGGATGACATCCATCTTTAATTTCTCTTCACGCCTTTTCGAAAAATTTAGTTCAAAATAGGACTGATAGACAGCGTAGATGAGTGATCAGACTAAACACTAAAATATAAAACTAGTGTAGTCGGAATACTAATATTTGACGAATATAATATGAAAGGTACATAACTAAGTTTAAGGAGGTTCAGGTCAAAAACCAGGCATAGGAGTAAAAAAAAGTATAACAAGATGAACTGCACGGTTTTCTTCTGCAGTTTTATACTCAAATAGAAGATTCAAAGGTTAGCTACATCTGAGAAGCACCTACAGTTTTAAATGAGTGCGTTTATGGTAACACCCCCCTCCCCCTATAGTGTGAACAGCGTAAGCCTTAACTCAGACTTATCAGCCAATAAGGAGGAGGAATTTACTAGAGGAGAATTTGGTGAGTCTAGATCAAAAGCAAAACCTTCAGCATGATCCTGGGAGAAATCGTGAATAATGGGAGAATCTCTCTTATTCTTACGGAATCGTGAGTCTCGGTCTCTGAATCTCGAACATCCCTATTGATATAGAGGACACGTCCAAGCGGGCATGTCCTCTCTCCTAACCTAGTTCAATGCAAACTTAGTACCGCGTCGAAATCTAATATGACTTTATGTAAATTGAGCGTCGGTTCCCATTATAAGATTAATGATTATAGAAATACAGGATCAATACCTGATGATAGATTAAAAAAAGTGAACAGCATCTAACATGTTTGACTCATCCTCAAAGCACCAGTTTGCAAAATTAAAGTAAAACCTGTCTGCAAAAAGCGTGAATTTCACCTGAATTCGTTGAATGTAAACTTTTTCTATCCTTTCTAGGCCTACTCCGTTGGGAAAACACAACATTTCCAACAAAGTCTACTTCCGCATGTGTTCGGCGGCTAACATGCAAAGACCATTCATCTGTATGTAATCCACTTAAGCCTATACTGCTTCATATGTGTATGCCGCGTACAACTGAGCGACAGAGGGAAAAAGAACATCACAAAAACAAAACATCCAGGGATTATGCAAAAACAGCGGAAATTAGTGTTGCGCTTCGGCATGTAAATCTTGAGGATCAAGTAGAGAGTGTTTTAGCTTGCGCTCTTGGCGATTGGCTGGTTTCAGGGGAGTGGCGCGAACGGTTACAAGGACGAACGAATATGTCAATAGTTAGTATGCAGCATATAATGATTAATGTTGGCAGTACAGGAAACATGAAAGTGCTTCTGGGAGACAATACAACTGTCTCCTTTTCCATATCCCGCATTATATCTTCAGGACGAATAATTAACAACCCTAATGACTTCTAGCCCATATAATATAATAGAAAAGTGTCACCCTTGCACCCGATAGCATATTTGCACGTATCATATTATTGCGATTATCGTATTGGCGACTGGGGCAAATTATTCTATCCGAAGTGCATAAATTATTGGAGTTGGTAATTCATTGGAATATTTGATTATAACTAATTAAAGCAGGATGTTCGGTAACTGTGTACAATAAACAATAAAGCCGGATCTATAAATCATATAATTATGCTCAATATTTGGCGAAACCTAAATCCCCATGAGAATTAATTAAACCGTGACCATAGGCGCCAGTCTCTGGTTGATAGTTCAGGACAATTCCCGTTGTAATCCTTTTCCGCTACCGGGTAGCGATGTGAGGAGCACAATATGTGATGGTAAGGCATGAGAAATAATAACAAGTACATACATTTTTTTCGCTAAGTCCACAGGTGAACGAGGCAAAACAGGATAACCTGCATTAGCTCTATTTTGCGATATGCAAATTCGTCGACGATGCAATATGTTTTTCTGCTAATTGAATTGTTGATAACTGATGTTGAGTAACAAGGAGCCCATATATGCGAAGGCGGTACGTAGAGCAAAAAGCTTCGAATAAATTATGCACGTGTGGTATCCATGCTATATTCCAGATGGTGTTGATAAATTTTTAACATTTTTCGACCATTACCTTATTTGCCTTGACGCAAATGGAGTGCGTACGACATGATGCACATTTTAAATCCTTTAAATTGTGATCTTTTAATTTAATGTGATTTTGAAAGGTCAAGTCACATCTGACAACAAAGGCTGGAAATGTCGGAAAAGGTAAGCCACTTTTGACAGCTAAAAAATTGACATGTAAACCGTGCCGTTACATCTCTTAAACTCTGTCTGAGAAATGTGAAATAAATTTTGATTTTTTCTGTACCAAATTGAGGAATCGTATAGACGAATAACGGATAACCAATAAGGTATTTGTTGGGAGAACTGAAGGGCGGATACCAGTGGGGGAGCCGATGAAACGCTGGTCTGGCCTTGCAGATGAAGATAGTTCACCGATGCTCGAATTCGGAAATTTAAGGAATCGGTCAATGGAACGAGGCTGTTGGAGGAAGCGAAGGACCGATAGGGGCTGTAGTGATAAGAAGAAGACGAAGAAGAAGTTGAGGAAGGCTTCAATTCATAGTCGAGTCTATCTCGATACTTATCAATTTTAGGTCAATCAGTTGAAATCAGAAACAGATGGTTATAATAATTCAAGAAACTTTTTACAACGCTTCAAACAACAATCGAAGTTGTAAACATTCCAGGCGCACGACAAGGAGTCATAGTCTGACCACTAACCAGAGATGAATCACAAACGGCAGTACTTGACATCAGAAAAAATAAATCTCTTGGAATAGATAGAGCCCCAGCAAAAATACTCCCACGAGGGGGCCCTCATTTATGCACCTTTCACCAACGCTTATATAAATATGGTCAGAGGCCATAGTTACCACAGGACCGGCCAAAAAGTATACCTTGTCCTGTGCAAAAAAAAAGGAGACAAATTATAATGTGAAAGTTATGGGAAATCTTAGAAAGAAAATTGAAGCCATACTATGTAATTATTACCGGAGAGTATCAGGGAGGTTTTCCAAGTAGAGGATCTACATGAGTTAGGAAACAGGTGTTTGAGAAGTGCTAGCAATATAGCATCGACGTGCAACAACTCTTTTCTTTCAATTCCAAGCAAGCATACGATTTAACGTCAGGAACGCGTTGCACAAAATTCTGCTTGACTTTGGCATACAAGCAAAACTCGCCCGCATGGTCAATGTTACTGCGCTCAATCCAGAGTCTAAGAGGCAAGCGACTCCGAAAAGGCAGTAGACATATTTAAATACAAGGTGCTCCGGAAAATCAACGGTCCAGTGGATGAAGGTTCAGAGTGAGGACTGTGACGAGTTGTAAAGATCATTTGAGAAACTACCTAGTTTCTAGAACTACCTAGTTGCATAGGGAAATGTCGGGTAGGAAGATCGAAGATGCAATGGGAAACGCAATAAATACTGACAGCCAATGTTCGTTGGAATTGATCAACTGGAAACGAGGTCGTAGATCCGTGACGATTAAAGAAAGTTAGTTCTTGAAGCCAAGGACCGATTCCAATATATCGAGTCACTTCTTTCTCGAGCTCTTATACCGTCGGAAAGGGTACTGACTTAAGAGTTCTTGGTGTAGAAATGGAATTCAGGCGGTTCAGTAGCAGAAATATAACCCGAGAAGCGGAGGCGCTCTTGTCTTCGTAGTGTAACATTTAAAAAGTGTAATAATTTCGACTAGAATATTCTTCGACGCGGAAGGAAACCATTATGGAAGCTCAATCGTCTGTCTCAACTTTCTAACTATTTCGTTTCTATTCGTTTTTCAGTATTTCCTAGTGTTTCATACCAGTTTTCTAAATTCCTCGACAGATTAATTGGCGGATCCAGGTTGAGGGTGATCAAATTTAAGTTGCGAACATTTACATGGACAGTTTAGAAATGGCGACTTTCAAACATGATACGAAGAATTGATTGAAGATCTTGTATTATTCAAAAACGATGATTTGAAAACATTATAGGTCGAAGATTCGGGTTAAACGCTAGACAACATGCCAAACCGGCGGGATCAACTCAAGGTATTTCTGAAGAAAGGGATACTAGCAACTTTATTTCGTAACGAACAAGCTCGGATACATTCACGCTCGCCAAGTTGTGAAGAATTATTTGGGTACTTTGGGGTGGGACATCCTTCCCCACCCGTCATATTCACCAGATCGTGCCCAATCTGACGACCACCTATCAAAGCCAGCATAGGCAGTCAATGCCTTGCCTGAAAAAAATTTCAGTAAAGATGTAGAGATCAAAAATTAGCCCGGGCTTGTTCATTTGTTTCAAAATGATCGGACGGAGGTCAAGATTTCCCAAAAAATGGGTTCTAACATCCAATGGCCATCCAAAGAGTTTGGAACTAAATCTTCTGAATGATTTAATGAAAATTTATCAATTTTAGTATTTTAGTACTTTTAGTACTTTTAGGAAAGGCATCTAAGGAGTACTCTTAAAAATGTAAGTCTGGGCCAAGGACATGCATATTTCATACGTCCAATACCAAGTAAAATAAATTTGTTATCGATCGAAATGTTCACTTGACAAATTCTTTATTGCTTTCAACATTTTATTCGTTGAGAATCATTTTAATTTTCCTCTTCCGCGATGAACTTTGCCCCCGCTGTAATGAAAGGATTTCAAATCATGATGAAAAACGCAACGCTGTTGAGTTGTTACTTGGAATGCAATCGACAATGTTGAAAAAAAAACTAAATATTCGCCGGCAATGTGCGCAAGCTAACATTCGAACAAATTGCAAGCATAGCAGAGATTCCAAAGAAGCGAAGATTCCTTGGATTCATGCAAGAAATAACAATCTGGTGTAAAAAACATGCAAAGAGTACCGGGTTACGATTTCTTTCTCATTGGGAACATTTGTATTGTGTCTCATGTATTTTGCATGTTTATTTACGTTTTTTTGTCGGAATATCTAAGCAAACAATAGATTTATAGAGACGTGTGTCCTGATCTTTGATTTGTTTTGGATGTATTAACTACATATTGCAGTAGTGCCGTTTTTCCGATACAAAGTTGGCTCTCGGGTAATAAATTATGCCGGTCTCTAGTGAAAATTGAATTTTCCGAACTCGAAATAAGATATTTATGTCCCTCGCTGCGGAGTTATTTAAAGCATTTTTGAATCAAGGCTTCCCCGGGGCTTAGACCTTCATACCTTTCAGTTAGTCCTTTTTGTCAACAGCAGCATGAGGCAGCAGATTTTCCAGATATTTTTCCGTTACGAAATTCAATTGAAGGATTTTTTAACTTTGTCAGAAGTATGCGTAGGATGCGTTTCTGACAATTGCTCGTGGCCTAACCGTGCAAATAAAACCGAAAACAATATATAACACATCCAGTTATGGGTAATCTCACTCCAAACATAAATAGATATTACATGATACCATCGTTGTAAAAGGAAATACACAGAATTTCAACGGAAAACTTGCGTTTGAAATTGACAGGTAGACAGACCGACAGGAACATGAAATGCCTTCTGGCGGAATATCTGTGCTCTCATTCACCACCATATGCCACTCACTATTATATTACCAGCAGAGGGTGCTTTACCTATTCTAGTTGTGCCTTGCATTGTCTCTTTGCTTCTCAGTAAAGTAGAGAATAAGGAAAGGAATCCGCTTACATTGTAACAAAGCTTAAATTCCGATATCGAACAAGTACATCAATTACCTGTTTATTAAGGAAATTGTTCATGCAGTACAAGTTCTATCCACTAGGAGTCGCTTGAAGGAGAACTACAATGCATGCCGAATGATAGGATGAAGTAGCGCTGAACAGTTATCGTCCTTTGGGCGAAACACGTATGCAATTAAATTGCTTTTATGAACATGTAACACACGACTGCAAGACTATGCTGTTGTATGTTAATATGCGGATTGGCATGTGCTGCACAAATGTAGGAAAATAATGAATAACTGCGTTGTTGATTTTCAAAAGTGGATTGCCTCAGTATATTTTTGGGGTTTCCTTTATTCGCTGTTCATATTGGAAAAACCGTCATGAATCTTGGCATGTTCTTCTGCTAGACTCTTTTTCAATTCCCACGAATTGAAAGCAAAATACACAACATCATTTCTGTACCAGGAAAATTTTTGGAAAAGTTTGTGCTGGTATGCACTATCGGCATACATAGGTCTCGGTCTAGGTATGCTACTGAAAATTTGCACGTGTAGCATTATTCACAAATTCTTATCGGGCAGGCTTCTATTTTAGAGCTCCAACTCTAAGGAAAATTTCATGTAACGTTCAACCTGGTAACCATCTGACAAAAGCGATTTTTCACATTAAGATGTTTTCAATTTTAATTTAAAATTTTTTTTTCAAATTTTCTAGTTCACTCTTTTCTGATTAGCTGAATTTTTAACATTTTTATATCGTTCAAAACGTAAGGTTGCTTCTGTTTCTGATCTCAGGAAAAATGAGTGAGTATCCTTCTTTCCGGGAACTTGAAGACAAATATTGCTTTTTAAAAAAATCTCATTGCCCGAACAAGAACTGGGAAGCAGAAGATCTCTTGCCATCTCTCTTTGCAGAGATTTCAATACTTAAGAGTTCATGTGCTGAACGAACTTACGAACATTGGACCACAACGGAGGACCGAAGATGTAGAAAGTGCTCAACTTATGAGAGAAAATTTAAAAAATTTATTTCGGGCATTGATGGAGATAAAAAGTGAATATGAAAGTAAAGTTTCGATAGTATACACTTGCGAATTTATCGGTCAATTTAATCAGGGGATATTATTGCGCTCAAAGAAAGTTTCGTCTGAAAGGGATCCTTACTGCTTGGAAATGAATTTCTCCTGTTCAAAACCACTTTTCATTCGATAAGTGGTCCAATTTCTCTATGTACCCTATGTAAAGTAGAGTCCTCATAGTCTTCTTACCGAAGAAGAGCTTGCTAGTGCTGTGGCTAGATAAAAGTCCAACATGTTGCGTGGCCCTGATCGAGTGCCATCTGAGGCCCAGAATGCTATGGGAGGGCATCCGCGAGATTACTACTAGGCATAAATATTGCGTGTTTAATTTCGGGTGTGCTTACTTCACGTGATCGATAAGAATAAAGGAGCTACAAGATATCCATCTTTTTGCCGGCCACTGTGTATGCTACATACCATAGAAAAGTTACCAGAGCTAATGCCCAGACGTCGGATTTTGTCTTTTATTAAAGAGACTTGTCTCTGAGACAGCACGGTTTTCGGAAAGGACATTTGATGATCGAAGCAAATTACGAGTTTCTTGAGGACGCTGCGAGAACTGCCGCAGCTTGCCACGCGACAGTAGTGCGTGCAAGATGGTTTGATATCCTGAACGTATTCATGCGTGACTTCCGGGTACAGAATGACCTTTTGTGTATCATTCAAAGCTACTTGAAGGACCGTAAGCTCTCACTTTGGGTGGGAAGTGAAAACCGAACCATTTCCTTCGACAGCTGGAGTGGCGCAAGGATGTATTCTGGGCCGCAATCTATGAAACGATGGTATTTAGGATACAGAATTTTTTCTAGTCCCAATACTAGCTACGCGGGATTATTTTTGGTGGATGCGAGTCTTACATTCTCAGTCATGAAACGACTGTCTAATGTGAGATAGGCATTTTTTAACCTTCATTATCACAAATGAAAGTAGGGTTAATAGTGGCATAAGTAGTGATAATAGTTGTACCAGAAGTAATAGTAGTACCAGTATTTGTAGCTTCATAGCATACCTACTTCCAAGTGCGAATATGGTGACACTGTTTATAAAGGGCAAAGCATGCTGAGTGCTGTTTGACAAGTGTTCATAGTGGGATCACTTTTAGCTGATTTTATAAATGTTTCTTTCTTCATTTGGGCGCAGTCCTTTTTGGTAAGTAATGATGGAAACGATCACCACCCACTCATATTGATAATTTTTTAGGGAAAAAGGACACATTTTTAGGCCAACCAAAAAAAAAAAGGAGTTCTGTGACGAATTCTTCAATGAAATCGTTGTGTCTGCTATCAAGATCACGCGATCTCAAACCCTTCAATTTTCTTCTATGGATACCTGTGTAATTTGGGCGCTCAGGAGTCAGAATGTTGCATTATGTTGCAAGCATCATCATTGACTAAAATATCATAGCTGTAAGATTATTTATTGCCATTATAAGCTCGAACAGATCATGGGTTTCAAAATTCACAAAAATTGTAGTATCTACTTTCCTCGCAGATCTTACGATCCAGACATCCAGACAGTTTGGATTTTGTCAATATTATCGTGGATACCACATAGGAAGCCGCATCTCAACATAAATCTGGGTAGAAAGAGAAACTCATAGAAACATTAACCCTTGTGGTGGAGTCGAAGCAGGAAGACATAGTCTAAAAACACGGAAGTATCTGACCTGGCTTGTCGAACTTTTTTTGTAGAATCAGCGTTTTGAGTATCACCGATTGATGTGCGGAAAACAGCAGATCCCTCTAGGGATATATGGCAGGAAATTTTTTATGTTATTTATGTACAATTTGAAAATAGCCCATTATCAAGACTATTTTTAATGCAGACGTCAATACGTGAAGAACAGAAACTTCATGTATCCGAGGTTGTCACCAAGAAAAAGAGTAGTAAACTTAGGGCTGGATGTTATTAAAACTACAACACATGTTTCAACTACCCATAAAGTTTTCGACGATTTTAGTGTATAGTCATCCTTTATGGAGGATAAGAGCTTTTATGGTAAGTGTTGCTATTTTTCATGCTACAACTGAAATATATTGTGTTGTACGGTCAAAATGAAAGGAAAGCGATGTAAATTTTATATAAATTTGATATAAATTGAAGATCCTAGAAAATTGAACTTAATTCAAAGGATCAACACATTTGCATAAAAACTCAGCAAGGACAAAGATGGTTGCTTTTGCTGCTGGTAATGTTTCTGTTAAAATAAAATTTCTATTACTTATAAAATCTTTTAGACTTTATAAGTACTATTTTTATCATCATTTTCAATCTTATCATTTTTTTTTCCAATTATTACTATACGTCAAATCATTATATTTTTATTACAAAGTTTGATAAAAAGAGTGATAAAAAAAGAGCTTGGAATGGGCATGGAGACCTTGTGAATTCGGTTAGCACTGTAACATAAAAATCTGCTAGGTATAAAAAATATTACGAGTAGAGCAGCATGGCCAAATTCCATCAATTTTATTAAAGTCGGATCACAAGCTCTGAAGAAAGTTTTTTAAGTCGTCATCGAATATTTAAAACGTAAAGAGGATGACAGTCTAGAAAAAAACGTCGCACAAATGCAAGAGAATAGTGCAAATGAAAAAATATGTCTGCATAAATAATGCTCAAAAATGATGTAAACTACCAAATGAAAAGTAATGACCTATATTTCACGGTGAAGAAACAATTGTTGAATCTTTTAAAATTTGCGTCCAAGGGAATCTGCAGCTGCTTATGCAAAATTCGATTGTCAGTTCCTCTGGGAACTGCAGACAGAAGGATAACATCGCTAACTTACTGAATGCAAATTTTACTGCAAGTCGTAGCCATAAATTATGCATAATTTTTTATTGCCTGCAATGTAAATTCCTATAAATAATTTTGTTTCACGAAGGATGAAAGTTGTGTCGTTTGTTCGACATATTCCTACCAAACCGGATGAATTTTAAAACCACCCAAGATGTTCGCTGACAATTAGATTTAATTATCCTTATAAGTTACATATCCGAGTAAAACCACCTACAAACTAAGCAGGTAACATTGTTATTCCGCGCCATACATGCTAAAGTGGCAGTCTTCAATTTTTCAATTAAAACTCGGAATTTCAACTAGGCCGTCAAATGAAAGTTGGCCTCCGAAAATGAGGCCACGTTAAAAAAAAACGAGGGAGATGTGCCTAGGAAAAGAAAAAGTTCGTTCAAGTACTTAAAGCCAACAACAAAACAAATGGGGATATTTATCCATTTATCTCCTGGGAACTTGCCTTGCGTTTCGCTCACCCATTCGGTTTTTTATCCTGCGCTATCTATCTATCAGATGACTCTCAAGAATAATTGATCAAATTTTAATCTGCCCCAAAAGCCGCGTGCCTAATTGAAATCGACGAACAAACACCAGTCAATCCACTGCATTGCCAACCACAAAATCAAGGATTCTTCGCGGGGATCGACGAAGGTTGTGGAATGACAATAAGTGCTAGAGTAGACTTAGTGGGCTGATTGCCTAGCTCCCTACTAACTCTCCAGCTTATTGCCTACGAGTCATGTGAAACAAACGAGCAAAGTGGGCTTGCCAGACTCGAAGGCCAACAAAACCAAATGGTGTCCATAGCGATTGCTTAGGCTTATCTACTTCTAGTCACGTTTTGTTCAGATATTAGCTTTTGTCCTAGTTATATCATCGGACCACAGCCATACTAGCGGGCTTTCTTTTATCGCACAGGCACGAACAAAGCTATTGTTCAACACTCGACGGCCCCGGTGTATTCAATGTCAGTGCGAAAAACTGGCCTCCCTCCATTTTTCATTCCTTTCCTGCAGATTTGCCGGAAACTTTAGTCATACTTGTTTCTTGGGCTCCCACCTACTTCGACACTTTGTCATTTGTATCGATTTTCAGTCAATCGTTTTTTTTTTTTATCATCATAAAACCTAAACTTTGTCCTCGCGACGAGGATTCATTGAATTAAAGGAAAGACTACCAAGCAGAGAAAATAGAGCAGCCTGTTGAGTTGGCTACGCGTTGAAATCGTCTGCCAGCGCTATCGTGATTGTTGCTGTTGGGAAGAATCAACAGGCTCTTGACTCCTTGTTCGTCGGAACATTCAGAACGTTCGTTCTTTTCAAAGAGGCCCCACTTAAAGGGCTTCGCGCCCATCCCGTAGTGTTTCGTCCTTATCCCAGGAATTAGGAAGAGTATCATTATCTCCCACCAACTCGCACCTCATCCTATTATGCGCTCTCGACTCATTGCCTGTTGCAAGCACCAGGACCATTCGTTTTTCTCGCGAAACGAGCAGATATTAACGAAATCACGTTGTCGTTATTAGGAGGCTTCGATTGGTGGTGAAACAACGATATGCGACGCGGTAAGTTTGTAAGGTAGTTGGCAATTAATTACGACGTTAATTGTAACCTCGATAATTTATTAACAAAATCGACTTAATGCTATAGTTAAATACTGACGTGCTGGTCACGGAAAGCGATGAATATGTTTGTTCATTGCGTTAAATAGTCATTAGCAGTAGTATCTATGGATGGGATGAGTGTATTTAGCACGGTAACAATTGAGGTAAGAGGATAATTTGTATTGTTGGTGTTGTAAGTGAGCTGATATGACTGCTAAGTATCGTAAAAGTATGTGTTGTGCTCTTCAATGTAAATATATCTTCAGATCCGGTGAAACGTATTTGAAGATTTTTTCAACGAGATAAGCACAAAAGAAAAACAAACGTCGTTCGACGCAAAGGATTATTTTGACAACTCGTTGTGTCAAATCGAAGTAAAAAGGAAAAAATTGTTTGAAAATGGTGCATTGAGTTCACAACTTTGCCTAAGAAGATTCATAGTTAGAGGTTTAGTTTATATTACTTCCAGCGATATGAAAACTGTAACTGTTGGTTTAGTTCAGCCACTTATTAGAATAAAGCGAGCTTTAAGGTAACAAAGTTTTTAAAGATCGTAACTTTGTTTTAACTAATTTCGGTTCTTGATACAATCAAAACTACTAAAAGATTTCCGAGCAATATAAACCTTTTGAACCAGTTGTTGAGCGCGTAAGGCGAATCGCGTCGGGAGGACATTTTTCAATTTTCTAGCGTATCTCATCGTTTTCGGCTCCCAGCCCGGTTCGAAACATCTGTTTCGATTTATAGTTGAATTATTTTACATATTGTTGGATATTTTGCATATATATCTTATAGAAAAACTTGCGGAAACTCACAAAAATCAAACTTTGAACGTTAATTTCTCGAAACCACGTTTTTTGAGTTGGTGGTCACGATTTGAAAAAACTTTTAGGCGATCACTCTCGATTTTAACATGTTGGTGCTGACATGTCTGAACTAAGATCGTTTTGATCGGGTATAAATTTTACCAGTTCAAATTGATTTTCTAACCTCAAATACCGATTTTTTTTAGTTCATTTAGTTAATTTTTTGTTAGTTCTCGGCGAAAAAAATATCCTAGTTCACGCGACAGCCAGTTAAACAAGGATTAATTTAGGTTATTTTTGTTTTCCTTAAATTATTAAACCTGAAAAGTCACGTCCGCTATGAATTTCGGGCAATTTTTTGAAAAATTCATAAAATCTTTAAAAAAACCTTCGAAAATTCTGAACATTTTTATGTCTACCTAAAATAAATATCTGTGGGAAATTTCAAAGGATATCTTTTTCGTTCTATGAAGTCATTGAAAAAGAAGTTTTTTGGAAATCGTAACCTAAAAGCGCCTTAAATTCGCGGTTTGCGAAACGCTTTTTCTAAAAATGGTAAAATATTTTAGGATTTATCTTACGAAAATGAAGGCACTCCTTAACTTATTCAAGCATATTGGTCAGGATTGCTTCCGTTACATTTTCTTGAGCGTGTTACTTCGATTCACTCAATTGCAAGTCTCGTGATTCATTGCTTCCTGGCGGTAATTACACTTAATGATGGAGGAAAGAAACTGTTCACCTATCTTTTCTGCATATTAAATAGTTGTTTTCTATAACAAAGAAAATTCCGTAAAGCGACCATTGTGTTTGACACCATCAGATTATTGTGATAGGAGTGCTCATCACTGGTGCTTTATCTATTGATCATGCTAAATTAAGCCATAACCAATCAGATCTGAATGTTGAGATCTAGATATTATCGCCGATCATCCCGAAGAATTTTGTACACCAACTGAAATGGCTCAACAAGCTTGCAAGGATACCTGATTGGAAATCTAAAGATAAAGAAATCACCGTTGATCAGCGAAAACAGGATCCATGAAGTTCCCGATTAACGAGCTGCTTCTCACGTACCCTTGCGTTGTTTCGCATTTTAGTGAACAAATAAGAGTCCAAAAACGGCTCGAAATCATTTTAAATTGTCTTAAAAAATGTTTGAAAGGAATTATCCTTGTTTAGGGTGTGTCAAAAAGATGCACATGTCGAAAAAGTTTTTTTTTTGAAATTTTGAAATCCATACCAAAGCTGATGTCCAAATAGAGGGACCATATTGCCAATGTCACTGAATATTTGGCGATATTAAGTGTTATCCACAAACCACAAACGTTTCTAAAATACGCTTCATGTATACATAATCATACTTTGCCGGTTGATTTTTCCATACAAATTTATGATTGTGATTTAGTATCATTGCACCTGTGGTGTTGATTGAATTGCAATTTTGACAAGTTTTTCTTTCTCAGAAATATTCAGGTCCTCGCGGAAGGGTTTGAACTGACAGTAGTGACGGGCAAGTCATGTTAAGCACATGGAGGGTACAAAATTTCTACAACGTTTTCTATGGCGAAGTATACACGGAAGATAACCCCCGGGCATCCCAAAAGATGGACTCATTATTCTCTATATAATTTTTTATTTTTACTTTTTCCATTACTTTTACTCCTTCTATATCGCTTTCTGAAGGTAAATTAAAAAAGTCTAAAACACATAACAAAATAAATTCATAATAAAATTCTTTCAAGATTTATACATACTTTTTCAGTATTTTTCTATAAAGCAAAATATTACTTTTGTCAAATATTATATGTGTCCGCTGAATATCATCAGGACATATTTCACGATCTAAATAATTCGTCAAAACGCTATGTCTAGGATTCGACAAAGAGTCATTTACCAATTTCAAATAACATAGTATTTCTTGATACAACTACAAAGGAAAAAAAAATCCAGACCGATTTCCTCTTAAAACACATTTGCATGACCCTTGACCCTGGATACTAAATCAGGAATTTCTCAATTCATTCTACTTCAACGTTTATTACAGCGTGAATGCTTTCACAATCGTCTTGTATATTGAGTACGTAATCGAAAAGACTATTTCATTAAATCGTTGCCTATCAAATAGGAATGAAATGGATGTGAGGATAGTAACCGGAAAGTTCGAATGTTCCGGAACGGAACAGGATACGCTTGATCGAAAGGGTCTCATTTTTCTTTTGCACGTTGACCGTAACAATGGTCTTTTTTTTCTGGGTAAAATAATTAGTTGCAATGATTTTCATTCTTCACTTGTAGTTCTTTATTTTTCCTTTTGAGATATACGCTTAGAGATGTTGAAAGGATTTTCTTCAATTTTATTTTGCAATGATTTGTTATGGAAATTAGGAAGGACTACGAAAGAATGCGAGCTGGAAAAATTCAAGTTGTTTTCGATCTGTTTACACTTGAAACCACGAAAGTGGTAGTAGCTTAGTCTAGTCAAATGAGGATTGCTATGCCTGTCAGATAGCAAGGAATTATTTTAGGTTTTTAGCATATTAATTTCGAATTATTTGTTAAATTTTTGACATTCTTCTTAAAAGGAACAAATATTCGATTGTTTTATTGTGCAGTTATCCTATTCAATAATAATTTAAATTCATTAAGATACCGTGGAAATCTCTACTGTAGAAATATTCCCCAATGATAATGAGAATTACGGATAGGGTCGGCGAAAATCTGTACCGTCAATTGTACGGACCCAATTCAGGCAGAAAAATAAAGGATCACTCGACACTGGAAGTGTCAATGCACCTCATACAATTTGTAGCGAGCGCTGTTTCGAATGGAAGAAATACACTCATGATTGCTCATAAATCCTATAGAGAGTTTGCGGGGGTCAAAGAGTAGTAGAGGTCAGGAGGGCGTTTTCAGGTATTAGTTACTGCTGGAGCAAAACCGTCAGAAAAGAGCATTGACAGTACTGCCACCAAATCCGATCCCCACCTTCAAAAAACGCATTGTGTCGGGAGACCCCTGGAGGCTTCCAAACAACCTACTGACGAAGGGTGGAGCGGAGGGTGAAGAAGATTTTATCGAACCTTAAAACGGATAAAATTTACTTGTGTAGCTTGCCACGAACATAACTGAGCTACACGCTAACAGCATATAATCTCAAAAAAAACAAGATTAATTAAAAATAGCTTCCTATAGAATACCCTACTAAGTAATGCATTTTTCCCATGGAAAAGGTTGATTTTCTTGACGTTTCCGAAAGATGGCTCCTGCTCGTTTTTAGTTTGTTGATTGTTTGCGAAACGCTCTTTTTTAAATGCCTTCTTCAGATCCTCAAACACATGGATATCTAATAGTGAATAGTTGGAGATATGGAGTCGGAAACTTTCCAAGCATAGTCTATTAAACCAGACAATTTCTCGGTTTTTAGGGCTGCAATATCGAGCAGAAGCGAGACTTCTCGGATGGAATACCAGAATAGAAGGCAGCGTTTCGTGAAGAAAATCCATGAATTATAAACCCTTGAGAATCCAAAAAAAAAAACCGTCAACATCACCTTTCTAGCTGATAAGCATGTTTTAGCTGTTGATGGTCCTGGCGTCCCTTTCTTCCAATCCGTACTAGTCCTCTTCTACTTGGAAGTGGAGGGATGTGGGCCCCTGTGTCGTCACACGTTACAATACCTGGAACAAACCCTGACTACCTTTCATCTTGAAAAACGAGCAAGATACCTCTGACAAGCTTCAAATCTCGCAGTTTTATGTTCTTGGGGAAGCATACTAGAATTTGCCTCGGCGAGATTTTTTGAAATTCTAGTTGGTCTCGAAATATTGGATGCACACTTCTCTCACTGATTCAGGGTTCTCTTATTGATTTCTGCTAGAGAAGCGCGATTTCTTTCAATAAGTTTGCGAACAGCGGCAACGTTGTCAGGCGTAATGCTGGCCTCGGTGACTCATATTTTCCACGATTTAACGCCATTCTTCAAACTCCACACACCTGGCTTTCATTAGTGGCCATTAAAGTGCATTCTCCCCAAACAGTATGCACAAACGATCCAAAATCTCAGCTGGCTTAACGCCTTCCTTCGTTAAAAACCTTATTTTGATGGGGTGGGCAATCCAGGGATGAACTTCTCGTTCGCTCATTTTAACTAACTAAAGAATCCAATCGAGCCACTGGTTTGGCCTCGAATCATCCAGAGCGAATCTCCCCCAACACGTACCGATGCATCACCTTCCTCTACGAAGCTTTTTAAATCCTCAGAGACAAAAGGCTCGATGGCATATTTTTATTTCCCCCGTATAAACTAATCTCATAATGAAGTAGAGAGCATGCCTTATACTATAAAACACTGTAATATAGTCTCATTACTCCTTATGTAAATGAAGTTTTGAGGCATTTGAACACTGTCTACTGTCCTCCAACAATACCATCACCTACGCTTAAGGAAGAAATAGTATGGGGTTTGACGGTTTATGCCAAATTGCAGTAAGGGCTAGGCCGGCTAAAATTCGCCAAGAAAGAGAAACATGATGAGCTTAGGCGATTAGTTGACGAAAAGTGTAGAAAAGAGCCTAGCACCTCAACTAAGTAAAAACTTAGAAAACTAAGAAGAACTAAAAACTAAGAAGTAAAAACTGAAAGAACATAAAGCTTAGAATACGGACTTGTAGCGAAAAAGTATTCTTTCATGGACCTGATAGGTGCCATATTAGATGATAGATAGAGATGCAAAAAAAAGTCTGGCTGATTTATTGCTAATGCTATTAAATATTCATTTGATTTCTAATATTTCCCAACACTATTTAATCCTGCTATCCTGATATAATACGGTGGGAACTATCACCGACAACGAACCAGAAACCGCAAAAAAAATTTGTGGCGCCACCCACTTTTACAAGAAGTGAAGACGTCCCTGAAGGCTCACAAAAGTAATTAAGCGCTAAGGCTAATTGGCAACCAAAACATGGTGGGCGACGAAAGATTAGTACCAAATCGCTTTTAGAAAACTCTTTTTCAAAAGTCCACCATTTTTGACCGAATTTTACAAAAGCTGATGAATTATCTCATAAAATTCGATCCTTTTTGACGACACTTTGGATGTTTTTTTTTTGAGTTTAGGGGAAGATTGTCCAACTTCGATTACCCTCAATTAATGATCAGGATTTCAAAAAAAGTAAAGGCAAAAATTTGTATGGTTTCAAGATTGTTTTTATAATACAAAATATTCATTTGCTCGTACGTTAAGGAAGTCAAAAAAAAAAAAAAATATTATAAAATTGTTGAATTTTCCGCCTTTTCGGGGTACTAGTCTCTATAAAATAGATAAAAAATATTGGAAATGCAAGACTAATGTTCATCAATTTTTTTGTCAACTTCAAGCAAGAGTACGACTCCATTGACGGCGAGGCTGTAGACTTCGTAGTTCGTACTTCGTCAAAACTTAATCCAACTCATAAACATGACAACGTAGACCTCAAAAGGAACTTTAGCTAATAAAAGCTGTCAAATTTTTACTTATGCAGATTATATTATAACTTAAAATACAAGTCCATTTGTACATCATGAAATGACAGCAACAAGCATCATGCAGGATTCAAAAGCGATCATGCATGAACTAAGACATATTATCTAGCCCAAGTGATGGTAAGAGATGAAGGCGTTTATAAAAGAACATTCGTTAGGCAGCATTGGCAGCAAGATGATCAGATTCATTCGTCCTAAAATATTATTAACGCTTCAGAGCGGAAATTCCTCGGTAGGAGGCGAATAAGGCATAATAATTATTTTACAAGTTAAATGACATTCCAAAAGCCTGAACACATGCAAACTATAACTGGCATGCCATGTTACCCCTATAGAGGGTAAAAGCTGCTACAGAGTATTCTACAGCAAAGAATAAATGAAAAACGACCCCCCCCCCCCTGGTAACACTTAGGATCAATGAACAGATTCTGTCAAAAATAATTGTCAAATGTTTCTTGACTTTCAAAGTTGAAGAAGGCGACAGAACAATCGGGAACAATTGGAGCGACTTCTTGGGCAGATCAAGCATGAAAACCGGGCTAAGTGGTTATTACGTATAAGTTCGAAGAAAATACAGATAGGTAAGAAAATGCAATTGTAATCGAAGTGTCCTGCGTAGGCGCATCAACTGTAAGTCAACTTGTGTTTGAAAAAGGGAGTCTTGAAAGAAAGACTTTATTGTGAGCTACACTTTCAGCTAATCATAAAATCTTGGAAGATACAATACCAGGTGTATGCAAAAGTTTTTTTACCGGTTTTACCTGGAGATGGCGCCAGCGAAAAGTATGCAGCGTGTTAATCTGACACTTACGCCATTTTGATTGTCTGATATCGAGCTACAAATACACACAACTTGAGTACGCCAAAACTAGCGTGTTTGTTTAATTGTGTTGCTCAATCATGTCGAATTTTGTGCCTTAAAAAAGAGTATTTGCGCATGCGTTACTTTTCCTGTTTAACCAAAAGAAAATGGCCGTTGAAAGTCATTGTTTGCTGGTAAAAACATATGGTGAACAGGCTCCATACATCAGCATGTGTGGCATGGTATCGAAAAGTCGAAAATGGTATTTTCAATCTGAACGACAGTGAGCGCTCTGGTAGACCACAAAGGGGCTGGGACATGGGAAAATGCTTGGATGTGATATCTTTCTGCGCTCGCCGTACTCCTTACACTTGGCGCCATGTGACGATCATCTCTCTGCATCAATGGGACACGCGCTGTCGGAGCAGCACTTCAGCGATTTCGTGGAAGTTTGGAAAGTGGCTCGCCAAATGGTTTACCACAAAACACAAGCAGGTTGCCTGGCATGGTACTCATAAATTACCTCAAAGATGAGTGAAATGTGTAGAAGCTGGTGGCCAGTATTTACAAAAAAAAAACGAGAAAATTTTATGCACACCTGGTATATGTGATCTTTACCAAACGAATTTCAGGCCCGAAATTTTTTGAAAAAATCTTATATGTTCATAAATAAAATGAACCGAACGAAATCAAAGGTATTTTTGGCTGGATAAGAATTCAAGCGAAAATAAAAGATTAATAAGGTGTGAATTAGAATCACGGTCGGGGCTAATATTCTGTGGAGTATAAGTCAAAAGTGTTAATGGTTGGACAAAAAGCGAAAACCTCTTTCCCTTTAGAATGCGCGAAGCCTTCCTCTTGCATAATTTTACACGAAAAATGAGTGGAGGGTTTCCAACATTTAAAATTTTAAAAAGTTCCATGAGGTGGAATAAGAGAGAATTCTCCTTATTTTGATAACATTCATAACGCACACCCTCCCAAACTTTTTCGAAAAACTAAACAAAATTGAAAATTCTCCAAAATCCAAACTTTACTGCAGCTCCACAACGAATGGAACGAAGTGGGAAGAATGGAACGGATCTTTAGAAAGGATTAGGAATGCATTGAATTTTGTTTGCAGAAAGGGTGGATGAGAAGTTGATGTTAAATTTATTAAAAAGTTTTGCATGAATGGCAGCGTTCACATGTTTGCTCATTTTTAATGCTCAGCAAGCATCCTTTGTGAAGGGCCTGGAATACGCTAGGGCTTGACAAAGAAACCAGGCTTGAAGTTGAAAGAAATGAAGACAAAAGGGTGAATGAGTTGACAGAGATCGGTTGCATGGTTCTGGGTTTACAAAAATTATGCCAAGGAGTAATTTGTCGTTGAACACAAAGATCTCGAATACTAAATTTTGAGCGATCACGAAACGACATACAGTTGTGCTCAAGTTCTAGATTTTTTTATCAAACAACAAATGCTTCATCCTGGAGATTTAGACAATGCGTTTAGAAAATGAGTTTTCGTTTATGTGAAACGTACAAAGCTTTTATTGATAATGAATAGTCCTACCTATCTCTTCCCTAAATATGACAGCCAGTTATGCCTGATTCCAGCTATTTTTTTCGTTGAAGACATCTTACATGACTTGTATTGGTTTATTTCGAAGCAACCAGCCATTGTTTAATTCCAATTGATACGGAGTATCGATATTCGATTGTATTTGTTTTATTTATGCAGCAATTGTCTGCATGAATATTTCAACTTAATTTCTGTTGTTGTTTAATCTTTCAAGCTTAATGCCGCTACGTAATAGCAAATAACAAGATATCAACAACTGAGGAATAATTTCACACTTGGTCGTATCATAACATGCACGCAATATCTCGTGGAACGAAATATAAATTAGCATTATATTGCATGCCTATTCAATTTCTAACGATTTTTTTGAAACAAATTTGTCACTTTAGCACGTCTTCGGTGTGAGCTTCCAAATTAAGTTTATGTACTGAAGCATACATGGCAAGTGGATGCATTTGGGCGGACTAAGACTTGACCATGGCGTTCAAAAGTGCCCAATGTGTTATCTTGTGTCTTTTGAACCACGTTTTATACGGAGTACGTAATAAAACTTATATTGTGGCCTTATTCCAGTTATTTCGAAAAGTTGTTTTAGGAGTTAACTGAAGAAAACATCGTAAACTCATCAACTTGCTCTACTGGAGTTGATTCGAGTCATTAACATCCATGACATTGAAAACCTGACGCACTAAAATTAAATATATCAAAACTATGAGAATTATTGAGCTCGTACTTTGTTCAGCGCCATGCTGGTCATAGTTAACACGGAGCTGCCTTCGTCTTGCGTTTCAAGTTGAAATTACTTCGTTTATAATTCAAGTTTTCAGTGAATGAATTTAGATGCAAAGTTATGTTGTTATCGCTTTAAATGATTAGCTTTGTCTTGTCGTATTGTATTTAGTTAGACTGTGATATGAGCAATGGACTTTATCGATACAAACCCGAGCAGGGCTTTCAGGACCGCAGGGCTTTTTCACACACATGTTACTAATGCTTTCTTAGTTTCCAACTGGATAATACTTGCTTTATTGGCGGTATCGCCACTTTACCATAGCTTGTAGGATCTACCATAAATCTAAATCAGCAAAATAAAGGAACAGCACCTTCGGGATAACTCCGCGAATCAGCGAGTAAGTCATAGTTTATTAGTTTCAAGTAACCGTTGATGTTTCGCTCAGTCTCTTATGTTATCCTAGCAATTTTTCAAAAGTTCTTATTGCTTTTTTCGAGGCACATTTTTGGTTTCAGCAAAGGATAGCACTGTGACCTAGCCCCATGCATATTATACCCCGACCTCCCATCAAAAGCAACGGATTACACATAATTCCGTGGTAGACAGGTCAAGCATCCTTCCGTGCTTTCTCTTCGTCGCAAGCTTGACATACGGGGATTGTTTGAATGTCTAATTCTTAGCCCAGCTGGTGCAAACTTAACAGCTGTATAAGGTAGAAACCAGTCTTATTATGATTTTGACTTGAATTTCTTTGATACGCCCGTATTTTTCATTCAAATGTGTTGCCTCTTCGAGGTTGTGTGATCTTGCTCACAAAGGACAAACTTCCTGAAGGCTGTATCTATGTGCATTTAAATTTTTCTGTGCTTCTAAAAAGCGACTGATGTCTATCGCTCCATTGATCATCAGCTCCATGGCCTTAGATTCTGTTCGGTACGGCGATATTATTCGCGGCGCTTCCAGTCTCGACAGCTTCTTCAGCCGGTGGTCCGTGTTTTCAAAGATCTGAATTAAGGATTGAGCTTGGAGGGATACTTTGTGAAGTTGTCTTTTTCGTGGAATTTCGTTCATGTTGTAGCACAGGTTGCGATGCTTCAAGTAGTCCCTCAAATTTTTCCATGAGCTGGAATTTCGATATTTACTGTTATTTTCAAGATAACACGCTATGTACCATTTCTGATCTCAAAAGAAACCAAAAAGACAATTATTCATCAAACATTGATAACCATACTGCAGTTCATACTACAAAAGACATGGGATGGTATGGTATACATGGGATGGCTCGGTACATATGTGGCCCAAAATAACGATATCGGCTGGTTGTAAGCGCAAGCCTTGCTATCCTCCAAGGTTCGGGGAATATTTTCATGCAGGCAGACATTGAATGGACAGAACTGTTGGTCAGGGCAAATATTGTAGACTCGTTGATACAATTCATTTGGAGTGTCACCTGATTTACTTGCTCATATTGCGTCGATAGACAGTTCTTGTCTATCTGGATTCAGCGCAGGTTGTGTCGGATATGTTTGTCCGGGAATGTTTTAATTCATAAATATCTCTAGCAACGTCTTAAAGCATGCATAAAACAACAATTTGATGCTACTTGGTTTTCTCACTGGATAAGCTCCTCTGACAGTTACCACCAGTTACATGAAATCTGCGCTGTCATCAAATCTGGCCAAGAGGATGGCAGGAAAGTGGACCATAATTTTATGCATGCGAATAAGTTTCCGCCTTCTTTGCGACAAAGTTTTCAGTTTATTTCAACATACAGTCATTCAAAATTGCAGTCACGTCTTTCTAAGTATGCGCCATTTAAAGATTTGACCTTCTCTCATCTTTCTGGTGGTAGTTGAATTGCTCAGTGAAAAAACTCCTCATCCATCCCATCCCCCGTCGTCGAGCCTTTTTTTGGTGCCTTCGTAAGAAGTGGATCGTCCTCCCGTGAAGGCTGATTGCACCGAACGGAACAAATGGAAATCCGAAGGAGCAATGTCTGGAGAATACGGCGAGTGGGGCAAGATTTCCCAAGTCACCTTCCACATACTTTTTGACCGGCTTGGCTACGTGTGGCCTTGCATTGCCATGCAGTAAAATCAGCTTGTCATGTCTGTCATTTGATTCTGGCCGTTTTTTCTTCAGTGCTCGATTCAAACGGATGAGTTGCCCGGTGATTTTTTCAGAACGTTTCAGGAGTTTGTAATAGATGATGCTCGACAGACCTAGTTCACCTGGAATAACCCAATGTTTTGGTCGCTTAGGGTTGTCGTAGTGCATCCATTTCTAATCCCATGTCTTTCGATTCGATGCATAAAACTTTTTCTTTTTTGTCGTTAAAGAAGCATCTCGCACGTGACCAGACGCCGTTCCATGTCCCTCTCTGAGTTGATGCTGCACCCATTTCCCAGCTTTTTGGATCATTCCCATGACGTACAAGCGCTTACCGGCGGTAGATCTGTCAGCATTCAACTCCTGCGACAATTCTTCTAGGCTTCGATTTGAATCCTCATCCAACAATTCCCGGAGTTGTGAATTTTCAAACTTTTTCAGCGCCCCCTCACGGTTTTTATCAGTCACGTCAAAATCACCATTTTTCACCACTCTTTGGAAATCTTCTCAGATGGAGCGTGATCATCGTAAAGATGGAGCATGATCATCGTATAGATCGAGCATTATAGGATACGTTTTCGCAGCACTTTTTTTGTAAATGAAATGATGAACTACGACTTCCGGCAAATGCAGCCTTTTTCGGTATGAAAGTCGACATTTTCAACACGAGAACAAAAACGGTGGTCATGCTTTGAAGAAGGAATGTCGACTACTGCGTTCGTGAGCTTACGCATGCAACGTACAACTCCAAGAACACTACCACAGCAGACACACTACCACAGTATCTGTAAGGACATCTATCCACCAACGACGGAAACTGATCTCCACGACCAATATTATATTTTATTTGGTATTTTTATTTTGATCGAACTGCCACATTGTCAAATGGAAGAAATATGCAAGGCTTAAAAAAGGCATGACTAACAGTTCTTTTGAGTTTCCCCTATTTTCTATGGAATATATATATACATATATACAGGGTGCGCAATCTAGACAGGACCTATTTAAATGTTGAATAACTCCGCCATTTTTCAGCCGATTTTGGAAAATTAACAAGATTTATTTAGGGTATACAATGCCATTTATTAACAATTCACTCAGAATACAATATCGATCAAATGACCACCTCCATTAGACACACAAAAAGCGGCCCTTTTTTGAGTATTTTGCATTGTATTTGACAACATTTCGGGCGTAATAGCAGCAATTTCCGCTGTGATATTAGCTTTTAGTTTTTCAATAGTCTTCGGTTTGCTGGCATACACCTTACTCTTCAAATAGCCCCACAGAAAAAAGTCCGGCGCCGTCAAATCCGGCGAACGAGGAGGCCACTCCAAATCACCCTTTTTCGACACAACGCGTCCCGGGAACTTGCTCTGCAAAAACTTCATAGTAGCAACTGCGGTGTGACAAGGTGCGCCGTCTTGTTGAAAATAAAAGTTCGTCAGACCGTGTTTACGCATTTCCGGACAAACAAAGTGCGCCAACATCCAACGATAGCGTGCATCGTCGATGGTTTCTCCAATGGTCCAAATGGTCCAATAATCGTTTTCGAGCACACTCCGGCCCAAATAGTAACTTTTACGTCGTGCAATGGTGTTTCGTGAATGATGTGTGGGTTCTCTGTTCCCCGAATTCGACAGTTTTGTTTATTGACCCCGCCAGAGAGCGTAAAATGAGCTTCGTCCGTCATCAAAATTCGGTCCCAAAAATCAGGCTCGGCATCGATCTTTCCTGCGATCGTATTCCCATATTCAAGGCGACGCGGCTTGTCCGTTTCCAACTATCTTTGAGTAAGTTGCACTTTATATGGAAAAAGATTGAGATCATCCTTCAAAATTCTTCTTAAAGTGGTTCCGCTCATGTTCAGCTGCTGAGAACGACGGCGATACGACACACTTGGATTTTCGGCAACACTCTCTCTAACCGCTTCAACAACTTCATTGGAGCGTCGCGGACGCGGTCGAATGGGTCGCGGGCGAGTAGTTACAGACCCGTGTTCAAAGAAATTTTTCGCCAAAGTACGAATTGTCTTGGCGGAAGGCGCCGAATGTCTCCCATATTTTTTACGATAAGCACGCACAGTTTTCACAGTTGAACGATTATTTTCAATGAACAGCGCTACAATTTCAGCCCGCTTTTTTGGCGTGCATCGATGCATGGCTGAAATGGCAATGACTGACGTTTCAGAATCTGGCTGATTTGTCAAAATCAGCTGAAAAATGGCGGAGTTATTCAACATTTAAATAGGTCCTGTCTAGATGGCGCACCCTATATATATATATATATATATATATATATATATATATATATACATAATATATATATAATAAATAGTTTATAATCCAAGTATAAATCGAAGCAGATGTTTCAAAACTAGCGGACAGCTGAGAACGATGAAATATGCTGGAGATTTGAAAAAATGCGCTCTGGACACGTTTGACTTCTGAGCCGCTTTGCAATTAGTTTAAAATTTATATATCGCTCTGACATCTTTTACATCGTATTTTTGATTATTTTAATTTATTATTTACAATCAAAATCAATAAGAAAAATTTCAATTTCCCTGAAAATTCGTAGCAGAAAATCCCCTTAAGTTTTCACCAGAAAAATGAAAATTGATTTTTTTGGTCATTTTTTGATTCATTTTGGGTTATTGATTGAGCCAAAATGACAAACTTTGAGGGAGATAATTGATTGTAAAATCAATCGAAAATTGAATAAAACCGGGAAAAATTGCGAACGAAAAATTGAAAACAATAAAAAATGAGGTCAAAATCATGAGACAAAAAGTATAAACCGATATACGTCCGAAAAATCAGCACTCGAATTTTCGTTTGCTTCTTTTAATATATTTTAGATTTTTTGTTTTGTTTGGGAGGTGAGGGCTGTTTACGCCCTGAGTGTCGGACTCCCGCTATCGGACTACTGACTAAACACCTCCCCTGTCACGCCGAGAACCTAGCCTATATTTTTAGTATATTTTAGATTAGAAAATATATTGATGGACGTGAAACAAATTGGATTAGTTATTAATATTCCTTAGAATTTTTTATTTCCCTTATTGCTGACAAAGCGAACAATTCATCGAAATATGTTGTCAATATTATTTTATAACAATATCATCATCATCAATCATTTTCAGAATGAGGAATTTTTCTTTAAATACAATTTTTAATCGTAACAGCCTATTTGTAATGTTGCTTTTCATACGGTTATTAATTTTTTTTTTTTGTGAATAAAAGGATGTATTCATATGCTTGTGTATTAATGCATCATAATGAAAGATTAATTGTAAATAGAGGAATAGAATAAGTTGAGAGCAAAGATAAAGTAAGCAGAGGCAATTCGTACCGAACTGGAGAGTGAATTAAAAATTATGAAAAAGGGAGCATTAGATGAAACGAAGTACGTAAGGAGCAGTGTAAGCTTTTCAGAAAATTGAAAATCATGAAGCAGAGATTGAATCTGTTTGTTGTGTATGAAAATGGGTAAGTGGGTGCTAATAGAGAAAACGTGATGATACCTTGCTTCGAAGCCATGTTGCACGTTTACCGGATATAACTTTTGTTATTTGAGTGAATCCTATTAGGCGTTGATTGCGGCTGCTAGAAAATAAATGCGTAGATTAATTGCATGTTGATGATAGTTAAAAGTTGTTTTAAATGATTTCAAATAAGTCTTCATTGGAATTATAAGCCAATTTGAGAAGAAAGCATGAGTACAATACAAAAAGAACTCCACTACAAACGTTCGTTTTTATCATAACATATATCCCAGGCTATTGCCATAATTATCTAAAATATTAGTTACAGTTATACAACTCAATGAAATCCACCACTTCTATATAATCAATGTATGATTATTTTGTTATTATTGACAACAAGAGAATCATGGCAGCCTATGATTAGCAGCGCGATAAAATCTAAATAGACTACAGCTGCCCTCGAAATCACAAAGAGCTTACAAGGATCCATATACAGCCTTTCATTTGATTTTAATTCCATTCCCTTGAGTTCCCGGGTGCCCGCCCAATCAGCCAATATCACTAGAATATGTGAGTATGCTCATACATTTATTCTAATTAAAGCTTAGTACTAAGCCAACGTGTTCCATATTAAAACGAATGGTTTCTCGATGATTGCATGTAAATAATAAATCATCATCTTTTCCATTTCACAAAATAAATCCATCAAACCCCACGCTACCATATTGCATGTACTTGCGATGGTGGGTACCAACAGTCAATGGGTGGTTTAATGAGAGGGTGGTTCGGTGGTTACTTGAGCCGTAATAATGAGCACAAGTGCCTGCATCAAATACTCCACCACATCGTGATGTACCACATAAACGCATTCAGCTTGGAAAGTGGCAAGGACGGTAATTAATTCCATTTGATCATATTTCCAAAAATGGTGAAAAAATTATTCTAGAGTTGTTTGTGAATATTTGATGATAGGCATAACATATTGGAGCCGGAATAACATGGTGATGATATTGGTGAATCTTTTGGTTTCGACTTTGGTTGCATTCGCATGCAGATGTTGAATGGAAAGTGTGAATATTTATGTTTGCTTTTCCCCGTAGTGGTTTGTATCATTGGCAAAGTGATTAATGTGCATGTCATATAACATCAAGAATACATTAGCAGCTGCATCGGACACTAATCATTTGGAAAATTTGAAATTCTCAATTATTTCCCGAATATAATTCGCTGTGATTCGTTAAAATGCACTCTAAATGTCCGTTGAGTTAATTTAAAGATAACTTCAGATCAAATGTGAATAGCTTTAGTATTATCAGCAGCAAATATGAATCAAATATGTCAAATGTTCATCCAGATGTTTCGAGTCTCCTTGAAATCTGCATCCAAAAGCGTTTCATAGAATTCGATCGAAGGTATAAGATGAAGAGAGGCCCGAACTACTTGTTTATCCGCACTCCCCAAATTTAAATCAAATTCCCTAAGACTTATATACAAACACCCTTAGGTAGTCTAAATTATTGGGAAAAATTTCGTGATCTGAACTGTAGTAACATACATTTCAATATTTCCTTGCTATGATTCAAGTACATGTTTCTTTGACTCGTTTTTATTATTCAAATACTCGTAAACATTCCTTCGTCATTAAATTTATAAAATTACGAAAAAATAACATAAAAAAAATGTCCCATCATCAACGAATTCGTACTGTTCATCATAGATATCGAATGTGTTGTGCTTACACCACACGAACATGATTTCCCGAAGAATTAAACTCCGCCGATTCCATGTAATTTTGACAGATGCTCGACTTCTTATCTACTCGCTGGAGCCGAATGAACATGGAGAAACTTCAGCTGATATCAAGTCTAAACAAAGCCAATCAAAGATGTTCAAATCGATAATTCCGTTCTTAATGTCAATAATGAGATGGCCTTATACTTAAAGACAATTGAAAATCTTCAAAATCAGCGTTTTTTTACGTCTTAAATTATACTTTACAAAGTAATAAGCCCATTTCATGATAATGTTAACATTCAAAAAAAAAGTGTCGCCATTTACTTACAGAAATTGCTTTTCTAACTGTAATGTTAACTGATCGTCAATTTTAAAGCCGAATTATGAAGCCGATAATAAAAAATGTAAAAATAGTTATTATTTTTGGATTTCATGACAGAAAACGTCTTCGTCTTGCAAATTATATGCGTTAATTATTTAGAAAGCTTGAATGTGAAATTGTCAGAAATGATATGCATTCCAACATGACATTTAAAAGTAACACATTTTTCAGCTGTTTTTAGTGATTTATGAATCTAGATTCATCCTTATGCCTATGATTTGACAGTACATTCTGAATATTAACTACTTATATGTTTATGTGTTTTTAAATCGTTCGGAGATCATTGAGATTTCGAGAGAATCCCGAATATGTTGCATATCTTTCTTCTTCAGTCACTAATAGAGCCAAACTTTTTAACAGCTGATGGGGTGACAGATGAGATGATGAGACGTTCAATTCTTTGAACGCTCAAGTGCGCTCATTTACATGTGTCGACCCTCTCTATATTTGTATATCATCTTTGTCAGCGGCATTCCTTACAATCTCGCCAACTTACATAAAAAAAATTATTCAAAAAGCACTCATACATTTCGCACGTACGACTTCGAACAATGAGCCGAAGAATTTACCCTTTTTTTCAAGATCAAGCTGATCTCCTTGTCTATGCACACAAAATTTTCACCGTACTTAGAAATTAGTCATTTTTGCATTTTTTTTTTCTTGAAATTTCTTAATCGAATTTTTATGCTAATTATTTCCAATTTTTAATGCAAGAGCGGAGCTATCAAAGTACACATATATTGGTGTTTACAGGGAAAATTTCAACATTCAATTGAGCATTTTCCACGTTCAAGGGAAAATGTCAAGAGCTACATTTTCTTGATTCTGTGTCATTCCGTCTTTAGGTCATATTCAAAACTGCTGATGTTTTAAATGCTTCTTAATAAGTCTATAATAGGGTCAAGTTGTTTTTTTTTCTTAACAGATTTTTGATTGTGCATTTCTTGATTGCTTACCCTGCCAACCAAATTTTCCAAATCTTGCTCCAACGGATTACCATTTGTTTTGGTTGCTGGGCAACCACGTGCAGGAAGGGAAAACCAACACAGGAGGGGACCTTCGTACTGGACTAGTAAGTTTTTTCAAAGGAAAGAGGGAAGATTTCTACAGGAGAAGGATATAATAACATGCAACGTTAGAAATATGTCATAGATAATACTCGTGATTATGCATACAAGGAACTGTGAATAAGTCAGTGATTGAAAATAAATAAATTAATGAATTCGAAGAAGAAGAAAACCTTTGCACAAACCTAATGCATACCTGTGAGATAGCTGCTATTGAATCTTATGAAATTTTTTTAAAAAAATATACACTGTTAGATGCTCCAAAAGATAATGTTGCGAGCCACTGTAATGGGCGACCAACGAATACCGTATACGAATACGAAAGCAAAACGAATACCCCATTTAGCAAATAAAACGAGCTTTACAAGATAGAGAGCTTTTGAAGCAAGTGACGCAGATGAAGATGGGAAGGGGGGTCGCAATGACTAGCTTTCTATGCGAGAAAATTATTTAAAGTTTAACAGTTCATGTGATTCCTATATAGAGTTTGGTTGAGTATGAATAGAAAATTTAAGCAAATTTTAAAAGGAATCTCATTGCACTTTCGTCTTCATGTCACATTTTCTACAAGTTTTGGTTACAAATAAGATACATCTGTAAAATTAGCGTCAAATACCGTTAGATCGGGATTCACTTTTAATTGGGTTGGATTGGGATTTGGATACACTTTGTTCTAAGCGGTTTCGCTTAAAAGCTTACACTTTGAGTTTTGTGATAAATATGAGTGAATCAGATCTGAATCCGAGTTGGACGCAGTAGAGACGTAACGACACAACAAGTAGTCGGTAAAGTGTATTGCGTATATTGTATATTGAACAGAGTCGGTTTCGAAATACACTGAAGTGTATTGCATTAAGGGCCACATACCTATTACTTAAAACAAGTTAAACGTTTTTGAGAGCCTTTTTTGATGTTTTGAAATTACCTGACTTCCTTTCAATTGTAATTCAAAATGGGTTTCATGTTGCCTGTGGTTAAAAAATTACGATTTTATTGTTAAATCGTCTAACTAGTTTGCGACTTACTTGTGACGTTATGTGACGTAAAGTGGTAAAGTGCTAGGGTATTGATCGCAAGGAATACCAACACTGTTTGAATGACCCGATGAAGATCCCAATACCATTGATTGAGGGACATGAAGGTTGCACTATCATGTAGTTAATTCTCAGCGAATGAACTTCGGCAATATAAAAGGAATACTCAATCTTTCATTCGAGTAATATAATTTAAAATGTATGCACTATATTGCCGATGGATTTAATGACCCATTTAAAAGTATTATTAGATGTGGACCAACCAAAACCATGTCTTACTCAAAAAGGTAGAGTATATCTTGATTGCGCAAAGCACGATGAGGAGGCGACGCAAAACAGTTAAAAAAAGAAACCAAAAACTTGGATGGTAAATCAAATCTTGGCTACCACGCTGGTATCGATGCACTTGACTTCAAAGCACGTCTAAGCCTTAATGCGATCTTTTCGTTTGTTAATTTTTTCCTCAATGGTGAAGATTTCTATGGCGATAAAAAAACATTGGGATATCTTTTTACCATGAAATCGTTTAAACAGTTTATCGATGCGAAGCATATCGAATTAATCGTGTTTTTTTCAACTGGGGAGTAGAAACTCTCATTCGCACGTGCCAATCCGCATCGTGACAGCTCCAACCAACTACTAACTCTACAAAGCTGTAAATTTGGGGGAAATGGCTGAGATGTTATCGTTTCACAGTGACCATTTTGTGCAGCCGGAATTTCTCTCAATATGAACGGAATGGCAAAGCTTCTGGCTAAACTATGAAAGTGATCTATATTTTTTGTAATACGGTAATATGGATTTTAGCTATTCTATAAAATCATTCTCGAAATTCGATAGCAAGAAGAAATTTTTAAGCTCCGTAATTATAAGCTCGATGGACATAATATCGTTCATATAATGGAATCAATACTGTAACTATATCGACATTTCTGACTAGCAGTTACCTTTCGCTACCAACCTTATAAGATTTATACGATTTCTACCAAATTCTACACACCTGCCAACTATTCGGAAGTGTCAACAACCAACATGGGGAAAATTAGCCTTGACTATATTTCTGCCCCTTCCTGCCATGACAAACGAAGTAGTAATCAGTTTATGTTAAAAGTCTGAATATTGTACATTACAGATATGTAGATATTTTAATATATTTATTGTTTTGATTTTTAAATGATTACCCTATTGTTTGCTGATTTTCGGCATATACGAGATGTGTGCAAAAAGTAAGGTGACTTTGTATATGTAGGAACAATATTTATTTATTCGTCAATATTTCATTTGTCCCATTCAAAGTAAGATAAAATACACAATCGTTGCAAATCTCCGTCTTTTCATAAGTCTCCTTCAGTTTTGGGAACAAGAAAAAGTCACATGCGGCCAAAGTCCGGTGAATATTGAGGGTAAGGAATGATTGTGGTGTTCTTTTGGCCAAAATCTCTAAAAACCAAAATAGGAAGCAGCGGCATTATCGTGATACAAAAACCATGAATTGTTCTCCCACATTTCCAGACGATTTCTTCGTATGGCTGCTCGCAAACGGCACATAATTTCAAGATAATACTCTTTTTTGACCATACGACGATATGGTAGGAACTCCTGATGCACTACGCTTCGGTAATCGAAAAAAACAGTGACCCAAATTTTGTCATTTAATCGAACTTGGCGTGGTTTTTGGTCTTGGTTCACTTAGGCTCTTCCATTAGGACGATTTGGCTTTGGTTTCAATATTATAACCATATAACCATGATTCTTCTCCAGTTATGACCCTTTTCAGCAAATCAGGATCTAAATTGACGTCTGTCAACAGCTATTGAACGATCCTCATGCGACGATTCTTTTGGTCAAAATTTAGCCGTTTCGGAACGAAATGCGCTGACACCTGTCACCTACTCTCATAAAGAAACTAATCATATTATAAAACTCAAATTGTAAATATATGTTTGTGACAAGTGTACCAACATAAAGAAATAAAAAATTGATAATCGCATGCACGTTGTCTGCGAAATTTGAAAAAGTTACCTTACTTTTTAAACACACCTCATGCATATTTCGGAAGTACGGATATTTCTTATTTAGTGTCAATAATTTTCTCAAAAGTTTTCATTGGCAGAAATCAGCTGCCGCTGACAAACTCACTTTCGATTTATATAATATTATTGTATACTATTAAGCTCAATAAAAGGCACGAAACGATAAAAATGAGAGAATATTCCGAAAATGTGGATAATACCGTCTAATCTGCTTGTTTAATTTTAAAATTAATTCAAATAGGACAAAATTTTATTATTAGGTGTGAAACTAAGTTCCCTCTGTTTTCCAAGAGATGGCTCCAGTAGTAAGTGCTGGTCGATTCTGACATAACCAAATCGATATGGACCAAGCTTAGACATATGGTAAACAAACCGCTTCGACACATAAGTGATTTTGTTTTTGTGTCATATACTTTTGCTTGCGTAACAATGTCGAATTTTGTGCCAAATAATCGTCATTTGCGGGAAGTGATGCTTTTTTTCTTTCATTCAAAGAAAACGGCGGCTGAAACTGCAAAAAAATTATGGAGATACTGCTGTAAGTGAGATAACGTACCGTTAGTTCCGTCACTTCAAAGACGGTGACTTTGGTGTTGAAGACCGTTCGCGTGAAGGAAGACCAAAAACCTTCGAAAACGCTGAATTGCAGGCATTGCTCGATGAAGATCCATGCCAAACGCAACAGGAGCATGCTCAAGTATTAGGAGTTACTCACCAAGCAATTTCCAAGCGCTTGCATGAGTTGGGAATGATTCAGAAACAAGGAACATGGGTTCCATATGAATTGGAGCCAGGAGACGTTGAGCGTCGGTTTTTCGCCTGTGAACAACTACTCCAGCGGTAAAAAAGGAAGGGTTTTCTTCATTGCATCGTTACGGGTGGTGAAAAATGGATTCATTTTAGCAACCCAAAGAGAAGAAAGTCATGGGACTGCCCGGTTATGCTTCTACGTCGTCGGCTCGGCCAAACATTCACGCTGCGAAGGCCTTGCTGTGTATTTGGTGGGAGCAAGGCGGTGTTATTTATTATGAGCTATTGAAACAGAATGAAAGCATTACTGGGAAACGGTATCGAACTCAATTGATGCGATTGAGCGGAGCACTGCGCGAAAAGTGGCCACAATACGAGCAGAGGCACGAAAAAGTCATTCTACAGCATGACAACGCTCGGCCTCATGTTGCCAAATAGGAAGTCCTACGCCACCCGCCATATTCCCCAGATATTGCGCCGTCCGATTATCACTTATTCCGTTCGATGGCACATGGTCTGGCTAATCAGCTGTTCTACTCATATGAAGACATCTCAAAATGGGTCGATTCGTGGATAACCTCAAAAGACGAACACTTCTACCGTAAAGGTATGCGAGCTCTGCCAGAAAGATGGGAAAAAGGTTATCGCTAGCGATGGGCAATATTTTGAATAATTAACTATCAGCGAGTTTTTCACAATAAACTGGAAATTTCATAAAAAAAAACCAGCGATAACTTAGTTGCGCACCTAATACTTTAATAAATTTTCAACTCAGCAACTTAGTTCCTTACTTAAATTGAAATCCGGAGGATTAAGGAATAAAATTAAATTGTTCATCATTAACGCCTTCTAGCTTCATGTGACATATCTGAAGCAAACCTCAATAATGTCGATAAAATTTAAAGTCTCTATATTTTTCCGCAATTTAAATGAGTGTGACATTATTGTAACACACCGATGAATCACTTAGTGCACAGCGAAATTGACAGCTGTACGAATGAACATATCGACTTAAGTGGGTTCGAAATTCACGTGTGTGAATTTTGGAAATGGCAAGTTTGAATTCATGCAGACTTTGAAATTCATAAAAATAAAATGCAAATAGTGCATAAAGTTTTCTTGTTTTCACCGACATCTTTAGGCCTTAAGGTGTCCACCATTCAGAAAAATCGCTGTGATATTTTGTCATAAATTTTTCAAAATTGGGAAATACTGAATTTGTATGTTAAAATGGGAAGTCAAAAAAAGTTTTTTTTTGCTATAGTTGTGATGTTTTGAATAAGTTCACTTCTGACTCAAATTATCAACTGCGTGAGTAAATTATGAATTGCATGAATTACTAATAAATTAATTAATTCCCAACTGCCGTACAAAGTGTTGTTCCACGGGTATATTTATTTCAGGACCCACTTATGCGGTATTGCATATTTAAATCGGTTCACTGGGACGTAGCGATTTCCTGCCTGTGCTATTTTTGTTTATGACCATCATGAAACCAAATTTTGGTAAGAGTTTTAGTTTTTCTCTGTTTGCCAGATCCTATTTTACTAAGTGCGCACTGAATAAAAAATGCCTGATTACGAAGCGAATGCACGTGAAAACCATCGGCACAAAAAGCTCATATTTTTAATTCTTCATTCATAATTCATTCGTTCATCTTGCTTGCTTTTCTATGAATGACAGGCGGCGGGAGATTGTCTGGTCTATTATTCCCAAAGGTGAGCAAGCTTATCTGAATATGAAACCAAACGGCATGCTAGGAAACATCAAACGAAATATCTAACACACCGGGCAAACAAACCACCTCATATGTATACAAACAATCCAACAAATCGAATGCCATACGAACAATCGCTCTCCACGTAGCTTTGCATCTCAGCATGGAAAAATTATATCGAACATGCATTCCTTTTCCTTTTATCATCGTCTGATTACGAGTGGAGAGGGTGCACCCGCTCCACATAAGGGTAAATGACAAACCGACATATGTACACATGTGTGATAAAATAAAGCTAGCCCAGCATGACATTTGTCAGGGCGAATTGAATTGTCTAGGGTTGAAAGCTTGTTCATTGTTGGAAGAGACAAAAGCGACGGGTGGTGTTGTGGCAATGAAACTTTTCTTAGTGTGACGTGGTTGTCGTCCTGTTTGTTGTATCTGTATACTGTTTGTTGTCGCCTAGCTTGGCACAATAAATATGTAGGGAAGGTAGCACAGCGTCACACCACCCCGCACTTTCCATCAGGATATATCGCCAAAGGACGGTGTCAATAGCTCAGCATGGAACCCCTTTGATTAGATCATTCAGTTTATGAGTTTCGGTCTGAATTTTTAACGAGCCTGAATCTGTCAGGGGACAAACTCCGTGTTATTTTTCGTTTCTCGTTGTGTTACAGGGCAATGAGACAGAGCAGCAAGCAGTCAAGTTAACAAAATTTCATCAATTATTTTGCAAATCAACCCCAAACCGTTCTTGTCAGAAGTCGTGGCGCCCTCATGTCGTGGGTGGTTATGTCAACCACCTGCTGCTTGCTGCTCATCATCACAGAATTATACCTGCAAACTCACCAGGAATACATTTAATTAGGTGTTGTAATTGTTGAAGTAGGTTTTTTTCCGATATTTTCTATCCACTGAACATAGCTGAGTTTACGTTGTTAGAATCAAATGTAGGAGTCAAAGTGAGATCAATTTCCAACTTCAATGCCTGTATATCCTGCTCCAAACAGGAGAAACCTTGCAATATGCTACTATTTTCAGTCAATACATTTATTAATCTCAAAAACCTACACCTAAATTTGAGAGTACCCTTGGGTGTAAACTTTACCCAAATACCACTGGTAGTAATCAAATAATAGGAATTTGACAGTAACATTGTAACCAGAATTCCTGAGTTATTAGAAAAAAACGATTTGCAACAAATTCAATAACAAGCGCGGAATTATTTCTGTGCCTTCATATTGTAGGTAGATTGAACAGAAAAAGAATCAGCAAAGTAAGAAGCAATTGGACAGGCGAAACCCAAATGAAAAAGATAGTTTTTCTTGAATTTTGACTTTCAAATTCAAATTTATTACAGTGCAACCTCTAATAGCGAGCATCATTCGTTCCAAAATCGTACTCGTTTAGCGAAATATTCGTTAAACGAAACTAATTTTCCAATACAAATCAATGTAAAATACAATACTTCACTCTATGCTGAAAAATACTCTTTTGTCAAAAAATTTTAATTTACATACTGTGAGCGTCAAAAGAAAGTAAACACCTTAGATACTTGTATTAAGAATTTTATTAAAACAAAGTAATTAACACAAAATCAAAAATAAGTATAAGGAATTAAAGAATTATTTAATAAAAACTGAACACAACATAAACATTAAACAAAAGTAATACAAAACAAAGACAAATTCACTTTAATCAAAAAAAGACCAAATTTCACGCGTTAAAAAAAAGTAAACAGCAAACAAAACATAACAGAACTTCAATAGAAAAAGTCGATTTTTCTTTAATTTTTAAATATTTCGTTTGTTTTCCTTTGGACTTAAGCACAACATTTAGTCTTCTAGGCATCAACGCGACAAGTTTTTTTGTAACATCGGAAGAGATTGGACTCCATTCTTCCTTTATAACTTTCTTTAAGTCGGCTTTGCTTGAAATGACCCTTTGTCTCACTTTTCTGCCAAGGTGTTCCCACAGATGCTCGATCGGATTAAGATCTGGGGACTGCGGCGGATGATCAAGTGTCTTAGGAGTCCGGTACAGTAGCCACTCTTTCACAATTTCGGACGTATGCTTTGAATCGTTGTCCTGTTGAAAGAAGCACTTTCCAGACAAGCCTAATTTTTCGACGCTAGGGGCAACATTGTCCCTCAAAATGGCTAAATAATCCATTTTGTCCATTGTGAAGTCAATAAAAACAAGATTACCAACACCGGTTGCCGCCATACACCCCCATACTGTAACTGAACCGCCACCGTGCTTAACAGTGTTGGTAACACACTTTTCTTTGAAGGCTTCATTTTTAGCATGCCATATTTTTGGGGGCGTTTCCGCGCCGAAAATTTCGAATTTGCTCTCATATGTATATAGTACGTTTTGCCAAAAAGATGGAGCCTCATTTTTGTATTTTTTTGCGAAGTCCATACGCTTGTTCTGATTCGCCTTGGATATGTATGGCTTTTTCCGTGGTATTCTTCCATGTAGACCATTTTAATGAAGCGCTCTCCTGACTGTACTCGCACTTACTGGTTTGCCTGATGCCTGCGTTATGTCTTCTGAAAATTTAACTGCACTTGAGGCTGGATATGCCCTTACTTCTCTTACAACAGCTCTAACTTCAGTACCACTAAGCCGCTTTGGGCGTCAAGATCTCGGTAAATCTTCAACGAAATGATGTTTGGCATACTTATCAAAATTTTTTTTACTGTGAAGTGGTTTAAGCCCACGATTTCGCCAATTGCACGCAAGGATTTACCTTTATCTTTTAAGTCTATTATAGTTTTCCGAGTATCAGGCGATCTTTGCTTTCCCATAGTGAAACTATTTTCTTTTACGTCTTTATTTTTAATATTAATTAGAACAAATGCACTTAAAACGACTTTTGGCGAAGTAAAGCACGCGAACAGCACAAATTTGTCACCAAAAGTTAAGGTTCTTCCCCGAAATATAAAAGAAGCGAAGTTTTTCCACTGTTTACTTTTTTTTTGATGCGTAAAATCTGATGTATTTTCACTTTGGTGAGATTTGTGCAATGATTTTTGTTTTGATTTCATGTTTAATAGTAATCAATCTCTAAATGGTTTAGTAGTAAACTCATTAACATTACTTTTTATCGCAAGTCAATAATAGCTTTGTAATGTAACAATTTAAAGATGAAAAGTTGGTGTTTACTTTCTTTTGACGCTCACTGCATATTGAAATAAAATTACTATGTATTGTGACTATTGTTAAGAAATGGAATAACTCAAATGCAATTCAGTTTGAAAACAAAAAACCTAAATAAAAATAATAATGACAAAATAATTAATCGTTTTTAACAAGAAAACTGTCTAAGGACATTTGTTTTTGTCGACGCTTCGAATTTTGACGGAAACGTGGCATAGCTATATCTTGGAATAAATTCGTAGCACGATGAACCTACTCCTTATTAGGGGTGACGCTTCTCAATGTACGATGCAGCAGTTTTCCATGCTTTCAGCATTTCCCCTTTGCGCTAGATGATTGTTGCTCTGCTACTTCCGCCTCCGTAATGCTGCGAAAGACGATGCAACTCCATAAGCTCTTCGGTGGTCAACACTTGACTGAGTCCTTCGCAAGCTCTCAAATATTATTGTTTTTCTCTTTGAATCCCATGATTAAGGGCAATGACACAATCTCATCAACTGAAGTCTCCGCAAGCGCTGTTTCAAAATGACATTCATTTCTGCTCAAAATTTTTTCCAAGCAAAAGTGAGAGTCCTCTTGGTAACTCCTTCCCAAAGTCTTCACAATCATCTTAAAGTCTCTTCGGTAACGCCCAAACAACGCTCGAAATGTGTTTTAGTTAGGAATAATCTGCTGGTCCATTGGCGGAAATGACAAACTGGTGTTGGGAGGCAGAAGCTGGATATTGATGAAATAAAAATCAGTCATGAATATCATCTTGTAGGCCGAGAGGATGGGTGGGTGCACTGTCCACAGCAAGAGCTATCTGTCCATCATTTTTAGCAAATATTTAAGGATGTTTAAAAATTTAAAAACAAATTTTTAAGGATGGCTAAAACACTTCATTGATCCAATCAGTGGAAGTGTCACGCGTGACCCATGCCTTCTTTTTAGATCTCCGCACCACATTTGGTCTGCTCTTTTGGACATTACACTTCAAAAAGGCTAGTGGAGTTTCTGAATGCTAAACAAGCATGGGTTTGATTTTCAATTCTCGCTTGCATTGGTGCAAAATAGTAGCGTGAAACGGCCTTTCATTCGATTATGACCTGGCCATAAATTCTTTTCTGCTGTTATATAGGTTCGCCTTCTTCCTTTTGAAAGCCTTTTGAAGTCGCTGATGATGTTCTCTGCCCTAAACCAAGAGCTTACTGCTTCACCATGCCTCACAACGCTGTCTATGCCGATTCATCGTTTAAATTTGTCCAACAATTCGTGACTTTTCTTGAATTGTAGTTCTTTTTCGATAGAACATAATCCTGGTGTTTTCTTAACGAGTTCAGCCAAAGTAAGTTTCACCTCTCATTGATAATGTTTTCGTTAATATTGTAGCCTTATAATCGCTTCTCAGTGATCGATATTCGAAGCAAGCTCATAACATCATCAAGAATACGAAGCCGTTTTGTAGACATTCCTGACACTCCCTTCGAAGCATCCATCCCCTTAATTTAGTGCAGATCGCTGATGTTGACCGATTGGATTAACCACTCTGATACGTTTTTCTCACTGTTCAATGATTTTACAGTTATTATTTCTGCTTTCCTCTTGCGGTTTTCCTTCCAAGATATTTTAGCACAGGTTACTCATATTGCACATAAATAACTTACGAATACCGTCTGAAGACGCAATTCGTAAAAACGGATAATCAGACATGACAATAATACTCTAAAGACTAAATAAAATAACTAAAGGACCGAGTGTTAAACATAGCCTAATACATCAACGCGGAAGTCCCGGATTACAAATGAATTTCGGAAAAATGGGACTTCCCCTTTCTGCGTAACTCGTTTTGCAAAATGTGGCTCCTTACAGGAGCAGGTTCTTCATATTTTTTTCTGCTTGTAATGCGAATGACTCGTTATGAGAGGTGCCATAGTATTATTATTTCGGAAGTATTTAGGGAGTATTATTTATTTTGGAACTTAAAAAAGTAACAAGGACACAAAAAATAACTGCTCAAGTGATAGAAGAACCTCAGTTGTTTTTTTTTTCAAACTGGGTAAAAGAGACCTAACCAGCGGAAGAGATTTTTACGCATACCAAGATTCATGTGTGTGCGCGATATTCATAAGGATACTTTTAAAAAAATGTTCCCGTAGGAAGCATACTAGTATATAATAGTACCAAACATCAATAACAAAAATGCAGATTTGCTTTTAAGTCCAATTTAGCAAATGTAAGTGCACGATAGAGAAGACACGCCTCTAGCATTTGAAGAATTTAAAACATTTTTGGGGTTCCTGATATAGGCTAGTATTTGCCACAATAATAAAGCTACTATTCGTTACATGTTGGAAAAGGGATTGGTATCTGGGTTTCGAACAACGATCAATACCATAAGAATCTTGCAACGAAACAGATTAGTACGGCCTTTCTGATACTGATTTTGGTAGACCTTTCCTGAAACTGGCCTTTTACGGAAAACCGGGAACCCACCGACAAAGCTCCATTCATTTGGGGTATTTCGGTAACTTTGAACGAACATCCTTCATTAAACTACAATCCTTTCAGAGACAGGACAGAATATTCTTTTACGCAGAATATTCCGTCAACACCAGCTAAGTGTGTAAAGAAAGAGTAGAAGGCGATCGTATTTCAATCAAGTCGTCAAGGAAAGTCGTCAAAATGCTGGTACACATGTAAAAAGGAACAGGACGAAACATTCATTCCATTGACAACTTGACTTTGCTACTAAAAAAAATTGATATTGTGTTTCTTTGAGTGGACACAAATAATAGGGAATGCAGCGCAGCCAGCAAACTTTATTAATTATTTACGTACGTATTTACATACGTTTTCAAAATTTCCCAACTTTGTTCAACTAAAAACCGACTCATTTCATATACAATCAGGGACAAAAGTCTCCATACACCCTCAAAATTTCATAAATTTACTATTTGTATGCAGCTTCACTACAAATGTATTTTTGTCAACAATAAGTTAAAAAAAAACCAAAATTTCTTAAGTTACAAGTGTAAAAAGAACAAAATGAAACAAATTTTGTTGGGACAAAAGTGTTCATACATTCATCATATAGTGTACTCAGGTCTTCGTAGCATTGCTTAGCTGTTGTTTTTCTTGGAAGAACCGTTGCATTTCCCATGAAATGCGTTAGTACGATCTAATGACTAGTTTGTTTCAATAATCTGTGAGCATAGGAAGTGAAAAATGAGCAAGCGTAAGGAAGTAAGTGTTGAAATAAAAAATTTAATTATTGCTGAGCATAGAAATGGAAAATCATACCGCGCAATTGGAGCTTTACTTAATTTATCCCATGCCACTGTCCAATATATTGTTCAAAAGCATAAAAACACAGGATCAGTGGAAAATAAGCCAAGAAATGGACGACCAAAGAAACTTTCCAGGCGGGATATTAGCATGATCTTAAAAGAGGTGGACAAAAACACAAGGGTAACCGGTCGGCAACTGGCGGAACATGTCGCTAATACGTCGAATAAGTGTGTTCACCCTAAAACCATCCGAAGAATGATACATTCCGATGGATATGCAAGTAGAGTTCCTCGTAAAAAACCGCTAATATCTGAAAAGAATAGGCAGCTTCGACTTGAATTTGCAAAGCGATATTTAACAAAGGATTTAGAGTTCTGGAAAACTGTTTTATTTACTGATGAAAGCAAGTTGAACTTGTCCGGTAATGATGGCATAGGAAGAATCTGGGGAAAAAAGGGAACAGCATTGCAACTGAAGAATTTGATACCAACAGTAAAACACGGCGGTGGCAATGTGATGGTGTGGGGTGGAATTGCAGCTGAAGGGGTTGGCCGATTGGTCTTTATAGATGGTATTATGGACCAATACTATTATAAAAGACTAGAAGATAGAAGACTAGAGAAAGAAGAAAACTTGCAACCTTCCGTGGACAATTTGGGTCTTGGCCAGCATTGGATATTCCAATAGGACAACGATCCTAAACATACTGCACGCTTTGTAAAGAACTGGTTGCTTTATTATGCACCAAGGCAGCTGTATTCTCCTCCTTAATCGCCAGACTTAAACCCCATTGAACATATTTGGGAACTTATGATAAGAAAAATCTCGAAAATTCACACCAGGAGCAAGGAATCACTCAAAACTGCGCTTCAACAAGCCTGGTAAGAAATAACTCCGGAAGTCACTAAAAATTGGTGGAATCAATGCCAAGACGGTTGCAGGTTGTCTTTGATGCAAACGGTGGCCTAACAAAATATTGAAAAAAAAAATTATATAAATAATGTGGAATTTTCAGTTAAATTACTTAATGTATGAACACTTTTGTCCCTACTGAATTTGGTTTTTTTTTGTGTTCTTACAGTTATAAGTTGATTAATGTAATTTTTAAAAAAATTTCTGTTAATAAAGGTACATTTGCAGGAATGATGCATATAAAATTCTCATATAGATGTGCATTTTCTACGAAATTTATGAAATTTTGAGGGTGCATGGAGAGTTTTGTCCCCAACTGTATGTCAAACATAAAACAAAATTTATTTCACATCGGAAATGTCATCAAATCTTCCAAACTTAAAATTACATAACTCCGATTCGTAAAAGTACATGGGCTACCCTGTAACATACAGGGTGTAAGGGGGCAGTTGAGCTCAATGATACTCAAACAGTGATTAGAACAAATGTGAGGTTTTCATCAAGAGTTGGAAGGATTTTTGCTGTGGAGACCTCTCGAAAAATCAACACTGCTAAGATCAGAAGATGGTCATGCAGAGACAAGTAATCTACAAGCCTGTTACTTCCTGACTGCTAGCAGGGTTGTTTTGCTAAACACTGCATCCAAGTATAAGCATTTTGGAGATTAAAGGACTTTACTATTGAAGATTAAAGGAACACACTTTCGGATCAAGTAGGATTGACGAAGCCGATTATAGACGGTTTTTTTATAAGCCGATTATAGACGGTTTATAGCCGATTCTAACGACAAGGGATGCCCAGACTCATCTAACGGACACTGTCCATTAGCGACGATATTTTGGAAGAAAGGGTGAAAATGATGCCATACATATCCTATTGGGGACCTATATCAACGACAGTATGGCTTTCGAGTTGGAACTCTCAGCTCTTAAGCAGGCGTGGTGAGGGTCGTTCGGCTGTCGGAGGCATATAGATCCCAATATTGTAGTCTTGTCGTTAAAACTAGCTGTCAGAAACGTCATCAGATACGGTAGATGGTTCCATACCCATGTAACACTGTGAAATTCTCAAAATCTTTAATGTTTGCAAAATTTGCAACTGCTTTAAGACCATTTTAACACATGGGATGAAAGGCAAAGGATGAAAGGTACTGCAGGTGTCTTAATGTTATGCCCAGACTTGGGAAATATCTCGCATGATAGAAGGCCGAAATACAATACCGCGAGACGACGATACGTGAGCGCGACGAGATTTTTGCTCGTTGTCACGCAACGTATTCAATTTACAATGCACGCGATGCGAGGAACAATAATGTTCATATGACAAATGTCAAATAGGTGACGTTTCAAATGAAATTGTTTTTGATTTTTTAAAAGTTTTGAATTTGGATATTTCATTCGTCTAGCAAATAATAGCCCCTACAAGGATTCACGAAATTTTCATTGAAAATACTTTCAGAATAACCCTAGTACATAAAAACTAATTAACGTGTTTGAATTTCAAATTTTATTCAAGCGTCATATTTCATCTGACAAACGTCATGCACCTCGTTGCGAGGAATTTTCGTTTTTCCGTATATTTCCCGCCTTGCATGGAGGCATCGCAGTCATTGTAAGATGTCGCATACAAATGCATGTTACGAAAAGTGCTTGACATTTGCTGCGAAACTCTCGTCGCGCTCACGTATCCTCGCCTCGCGGTATTGTATTTCGGCCTAAAATAATTTGATTCGACTTGCCGAATAACTTGAAGTTAATCGGCTATACAGATATTACTGTGACCTTAGTCACTAGAAGCACGATTGTCAATGCACTGAATCAAAAATTGTATCAATGTTCAACGATACAGCTTAGAGTTGGAGAGAGTTGAAGTGATACTCCTGATAAACAAATGAATTTTCAAGAAATAGAGTATTAAGCATCGGCGTAATACTAAGTTAAAGCTAGTATCTGGGATGCTGATACACGCGAAGCAGAGTTGTTCCGGATGTATCGGATTCCAATAGAACTATAGTAAACGTCTGAGGTCCCAGCTCGAATAAGAAAGGAGTACAATTAACTATAATGTACTATTCATAAATATGAGGCAAAATCGTCAGCTGAGAACCGAAATTGGCATTCACAGATGCAAGAACTCGGAGATATAAATAGGTATCATTCCTCAGATCATAGCCCTCCTTACGAGAGAGCACAGAAATATTTACCTGCGAAGAAGCGAAGAGACAAAAGATCACCAGAGAATTAAGATAATGCTCTCTAAGCGATTGGCAACAGCTCTGGGAGTAAGACAGAAAGGGAAGGCGGACGTCTACGTCTGATCCTGGGCCTGTGGCCGTGCCTCAATCTAGTGCTTGGTGAGACCAATGTTTACTTGACCCAGCTCTTAAGAGGGCATGGTGGTTATCAGTCTCACCTGCACAAGATTGACAGGTCACATCTGTGATATTCATCTTACATGTGATCATTGACGCATCGTAAAACAGAAAAAAATAAATTGCGACGACATGAAGGTAGAAAACAGACAAATGTTTACCATGAGAGACACCATACATCAAAGAACTGGCAACTTTGGCGAGTGAATTAAAAAAAACGGGTCATCCACGCCATATCTTAATAAAGATCATATACATGAATTCAATCGAAAGCAAAGTTAGACTGGTTACAACAAACTAGTTTGTCTGAAAGAAACCATTCGAAAGTGTTAGGGCTATATGTACTAGGCCACTAAATGACCTCTGTGATGATAGTGGTAATTTTTCTCCTAACAATTTGAGTGGAGTAATACTCAATTCCTTGGACAAACAAAACCGGGACACGTTGCGTTTGGACAAGGTTGTAAATAAAAAAAATTTGTTCACCAAATGGGATCGGTAGCTGGCGTCCCTTCTCTAGCAGTTCATCCCCGTTTCGCATACGCACTGAAACACCGATTCTTCCAGCTTGATAGCGCGTTAGAGAATAGAAAAAAATGGGGCTGGTTTTAGTTAATGTGCCAGTCGGTCCAAGACGGGATTATAAGCTTCCTTCTGTAAATATTCTAGGTGTTCTGTAAATAGCCTATTTTTTCCTGCTGGTACCCTATACCTAGGGCTAAAAAGACCTATTTTGTTATCTCATAAACTAATGCTGACCATACATTTATGACAACAAGGATATCTTATATCATTTATATATAAGCGTTAACGGAATTACGAGCACGTTTGGCAACGTCTATGATGAACCGAAATATGGACAGGACCTCCAAGAAACGAGCATTTACGCATGCATAAATGTAAGGACTTTTTAAATTATAGGGTATTCATTGATTTCTACGGTACGCGCAATTCCGTGGTTAAAGCCAATCTTGATTATTACAAAAGGACAATCTTTAACGTAACTATTGATAAATAGAGCAGCTTGGAAGGTGTTCCGTGCAGCAGGCTTCTGTTTTAAGTATATGTTTTGAGAATGTTGATGTTATTTTTCGAGGTATTCTGTATATTTTTATTTCCGAGAATCTCTGGAACCGGTTAATGGGAAATTTTATGCTTTTTAAGGATCCTCTATCGACGGATTTATCGACTCTAATGTGTTCAATACTTTTCTGTCAGCTGATCATAGTAAGAATAACCTGAATTTGATAGATGATTTCAAATCGAAGAACATAGGATTCATGAGTCACGAAATAGTTAGCAATTTCCCTAGAAAATGATCCAGGTTGGAATTTGTCAAACTGAAATACCTCGTTCGAGGTCGGAATCTGTCAAACTGTTGGGTTAAACTTAAAAACCTTGGGTTAAACTTAATTGACGTTCGTAGAAATAAAGGATAAAATGAGAAGTTGGTTTTTCTGGTGCCGCAGTCCAAATTTTCTTGATGGTTTTATGGCTCAGCCGGGTCTTGCTTTCCTATTGTTGTCGAGGACGCGGTTTGGCTATATGCCGGCTGTAGACAATCAACCATCAAGATAAGATAAGAATTGTATAAATATAGGAAATTTATTTCTCAGAAAGCATTGGATCATTTCCAAACAACATTCTACCGATCAATACCAACAGATGAAACGCGCTACAGTATTAACGATCGATAGTCTGAGGTGATATATCTATCATAATTAAATAAATAGGCGTAGTAATGGACAATTTTGGAGTTGATTATAAATTTTCAATCTTGCATGGCATATTAATATAAAATCTGTACGCTAGTGTTAATGAAACGCATAATTAAATTTCAATTGATTGAAAGCAATTATCATTTGAAAATTTTTTAACTGAATCCCAGAACCTTAACTTTCCTTGTACAAGAGAATATGTGCAAAACAGGCGTTTACGCATATACGCCTGAAATAGATCTGATAGGTCAAACTCAACCAAGCAGAAACGTCACACGAAAAACGTTCCATCGAGGAAGTCATCTGACATGGTAACAGAATTAAATCAATGAAAGCCAAAATCTCATACCACAAACGATTTCCTCGGTTGGCATGTAGCCACCAAACGGCCAGTGTTAAAAAATGAAATAATTATTATTCTGAAATCAGGGCTTGGTCCCAGGCAATAAGTTATCATATACGTCACCAGCTAGTCCTTAGTGGTTACAATGTTTGTGTTTGCGAATCCTTTCTCCCACATTCAATCTTTACCCTTGTCCGATGTCACGACACTCAACGCAGGCCTACACTATTGGGTGGTTCTTATCGTTTCCTGTTACATTCTACAGCCTGTTGATGTCCACTTCAGGATGAAGTGACCCATTTCTGGATGAAAATATTTTATCTTTGTTATATTACATTCTAACTCTGTTGACAAGCTGGCTTTCCGCCAATTGTGGAGTTGCTCGTTTCAAATGTCTAGACTCAACGAATCTGACATATTTGGGATGATAGTTGCATAGTGGTCTTCAATCCTTGAAGGGAATTGGCAAAATGAAAATGTGCCTCATCAACAGATATCCTGTGACAGGGAGATTTTTTAAAGATGAGTTCCCGCGGATCTATCGATGGTTTAGAACTCCACTGAACTTACACATGTTGGTTTGTAATTCATGAGAGTGTACGAGGCTAACTTACAAAACCCTGCACTTTTTATATCCTTATAATCGGAATGTAGTGCACTTCTAGGTCAGCTGTAAACGAGAAACGACATTTTGACAATTTGTTATCCTCTTTTACTCACCCAAACATTCTTTGAACAACGCAGGTCAGAAACGAACTGGCTGTAACACACTAACACTATTACAAGTAGGTAACTCTTTTTCTGACTGCTGTATAAGGAACTTTTGTACACGTGGATACCTACACTCCACAATATTTCAACTGTTGTTCAATCGAACGCGGAGAAAGCTGTGGAGCACGGAGACAAACGGTGTTAGCATGGAGAGGACTTTTCTTCGCCCGATAATAAAGAAATCACCCGTGTATCTTGAATAACGGTTCAGCTTTATGTACTGCCCTAAGTGTAAGCAAATCTATCTACGACCCCACATACGACACACGACAAATACTTTTATATGTGCCAACCACGAAAAGACTATCGAATTAACACTCGAAAATCGAAATAAAACACTGTCGCACTAATTTGAACAGGGTGCGAATAAGAAGTACATCATCCCATTGAATGCAGGATTCGCTTGTTGCGTCTCCACACTACTACACATGCAAAACGGCTGTTGCATGACTCGAACGTCACACTCACGTTCCACACGCCAGTGGCGTGCATGTCCTTCAATTTGTTCATAACATTTGCTTGTGAATTTTAAGTCGTGAAACCCTTCGTGGAGTTCGTAATGAAATATGTCCCTGAACTATGGATTCGATTAAATGCGCGTGTCGACTAACAAGTGGTCGACACAGGAAAATTGTCTGCTTTGACGCCATCAAACGAGCGGCATTTGCTGGGAGGCAACCAAAATATTAACAGGAACAATGACTGCATCCTGTACTCAATGCGGCCCACCTCATTACACCACATTATTTCGAGAAAGTTGGAAAAACTTACCCGGAAAAAGGTGTCAATGAAACTTCATTCGAACATGGCATTACCAAGGTGCATTAATAGTCAAATTCCGCCGAATTTCAACTGTTTCACTGCACAAACTAACTTGAATCAATTAACGTACACTAACTACCGATTGCACTGCAATTAATGAAAAAGTAACTCACACTTGTTCGTAGAAATACTTGGAAAACCAAAGAAGGCTCACACGAAACGTGCCAACTGCTCAAGGATGAACACACTTTTTTGACAACCGATGCAGCGTCATTAGCCCCAGCCATGCGCATTCATTTTGCCGCTCAGCGAACTGGGGTGAGTGTTGTGTCTACGGTTCCAGGAACTTACTTTCGTCAACGCACGTCGAATGTTTGCACTAACTGTGAATCAGGCTTGAATGTTCGTGAGTGGGTCGTATTTTGTGCAGGAGAAAAATTGGGGTGTCAAACGTCATTCGCATTAGATAGTGTTCAAATATAGGATGGGGTGTTTCGGGGGCTTCCGCTTCTGAACCACGTGGTCATGAGTGGACGGTTCGCGTAAATATTTTTTACTTTGACATTGCATAAAGTGTTCAATGTGTGAAATAGATCATGTGTTTCGATGTTTTTTCTGGAGCGTGAATTTTCTGTTCTTGAGTACGTTAAAGAAGTATTTAAATGAATTAAACTAATTCTAAAGATAATTTGAATGTAAGCAGTAAATGCTGTTTACCTGCTTTCAAAAACTTTTACAAAATTATTTTAAAACTATAAAAAGTCTGGTTGTTGCACATTTGATGAAGTGTTCTAGGTAAATTGAGCAAATTATGATTGCGCGGTGTAGAAATGCTGGAATTTAAAGTGTATTCATTCAAAATAAAAAAAAACCATTTAAATGAAAGAAGAATGCAAAATATCTGAAATGAAATACAAACATAGAAAAACTGCAATTTACCAGCAACAAATTGACGAAAACATTTGGTTCCAGTTAAATTAAAATCATTGGAAATTTATCGAAAATTACTCGAGCAGTTCGGGGATGAATGCCTCTCTAATACCTCAGTTTATGAATGATGTTCAGCTTTCCGAAAAGGCTCAGAAGTGGTGACGAACTAGCCACATACGCCGCACCATAGGAACAGTGTCACCGATGAAAGCGTAAGCGTTGTTGAAAAACTCATTTGTGATGACCGACGCAGGAACATTCGCGATACGGCTGAGGAATTGGGCATCAGCGCAGGCAGTATTGAGTCAATAATTCTTGAACGGTTCGGCAAAGGAAAAATTTCAGCCAAATGGATGTCAACAAAAGAGATTCTCCCTTTCTTCTTCTAACTGCTGCAGGAGACCCGTGCAAACGCTGGGAAGTTTTTACGTGTCTTCTGCAGCGGTTTGAAGAAGCAGGGGAAGAAGCGGCTTACAATTGAAATACTGAACGAATTGGGATGGGAAACCTGGGAACCCTGTGATTATTTATTTGGTCCATAGAAAGAGGCATTCGACGCACAACGTTTCAAAAGAAATGATGAAGTGGAAGCGTGTGCGCGAATGGCTACGTGAAAAGCCGCGAGATTCCTACGAAAAAGGTGTACGAAAGCTTCTGGACAGGTGGAAAAAGTGGATACAGTGTGCCACAGACTACCTAGAATATCTTTATAAAATTGTAGGTCTGGAATTGAATAATAAAATTTTGTATTACGAAATGAGGGGTTGCATTTGAACTCCACTCGTAAATTAAATAGTAGCCTATCCAAGTGACATCAAAACCACGTCGCGCTGCTTCAGAATGATAAAGATAATTTCCCGGGCATGAGTAGCAGATAGTTTTTCCTGTATATCAGTAGAAATAATATGTAAAAATGCCCAAATTTCAAACCTGACGATGATCAGAAATTTTTAATTAGAATGCTCTCAATGATAATTTCCCGTATTTGTAATTTCAAGAGGATAACATTTCCCATCAAACATCAGAGAAAATCAAAATCCTCAACCTGGAATCGGTTCAATGCGATATTGTTTACCCTGCTTATTTGAAAGGTTACCTCCCAATAGGCCCAAAGTTTGGATATTTCTTTCGGTGTCACTGTTGTGGTTAGTGTGACATATAATCTCTATGCTAATCCTGTTGATGAATTTTTCGTATTTTTCTTGTTTGGCTATAGGCTAAGGTTAATGGTAATTAGAACAGCAATTGGTTTCGTTTCTCTTTGTAATTAGTACCAATCGTTGCAAAACCAATTGTTGTTAGTACCTGAAGCTCAGCTGATGCAATTTTAGGTTCGTTGTAAAAGAAATACGCTACGGTTAAAACCATTTGGTCACCCCTTTTCCAGCGAATTAGCAGTTACTTTGTCTATCCAAGAGGTGTAGTAGTCTTCATTTGCTTGCTTTCATTTTGCAATTTCAAAGTCAGTGCATTTCTGTCTCGGTAGCACTGGGCAGTGCCTGATGTCACGACACTAACTACCCGGTCCCCCGGAAATTTACCCCATTTTTCCGGGTCCGGAATGTATATCTCGGGTTTTATTTTTCTATGTTTTTTTTTATATCGATTTGATTTTCAACTTCACTTGTCTGTTGGGTTAAGCCCATAGAGCATATTCAGGTGACATTTTTCTTGCAATATCGCTGCCGGATCTGTTGATGGTAAAATGCGCTCCCACCACATCAAAGCAAGAAACTTCGGGGAAGAACCTCTGCTATAACAATTCAAGAACTACCTCGGGCGATTCTATACACGTGGAAGATGGCAAAAAAAAAACAAACAAAAAGTAGAAGCTTTCGAAGTATTTCAAAAGTATTTTTACAGCGTTTTGGATAATTTCCAAATAGAAAATGGAAATTCTAGGAACATGTTTTTTCAAAATTCTTGTCCCTGGATGTATTCTGTGCTTTTTTTCACATGGCAATGCTCAATCAACAATGCTGACATTCAGTCCTTACTTTTCAGTGTTCTTATCGCATCCTTCTCTGTTATTTTATCAAAAATTATTCGAAAGTTTATATGCGTACAATTTTTTTTGTGTTTTGGAAAATATAAAGGAAATTTTAACTTAAAAATCATTCAATTGAAGTTATTCGATATCTTTATATACTCTAAATAGCTGCTTATAAACTCTTACGTGCTTATAAAATTGGGTCGTGCCCAATCACGTGCACGACCCTAATTTGGTTGTGTTCAATTAGGACTGTTTGAATTGACTTATAGACTTTTACAATGCTGTATTTCGTTTGAATAGAAACTTCAAATAGATGTCCCTTGTTGTTCTTTTCAGTGTAAGCCTCGCCTTTGTGTAGCCCGTAGATATTAATCTGAAGAAACTAAACAAAGTCAACAAATATCACAATCTTTGTTATGAATATCCTCAAGCCTTCCACACTAGCTGAATTTCAGCAATATCCGTTCTAGCTTTTGAGTATTCTTCTCATTCTCCTGTGTGTACTCTTTGAAACACTGTTTTAACCTTTTCATCATTCGCTGGGACACAATGGGTCAGCTATGGTCCTGGCATATAGCACCAATATTCGTCGAATGACTATGGCAATGACGGAAAATAATGAGCTCCAACCTGAATATGACCAACCGATGAACAAACCGTCAGATATTCGTCAAGTCTTAAAAGATGATGGTGCGATGTTGGTGGTTGCACCCTACAGAGTGTCGTAGCGAGTCGTTTTGTTTAATTAATAATGAAATGTATTCAGCTCAAAATGTGGAAAATACTACGGTCCAATAAGCATCATCACTGTGAACAACCAGCTGGTCGCAATATTCTACCGTAAATAAAATATCCTTTTTGCATGAACGAACATGTACATACATATACGGAATGACCTTCAGGCGTTTAGTATGTTCATATTCATATCCCCATTGTTGTTTAGCTAACGTGAGGATGCATTTGAATAATGGAAAAGTTTATAGAACAGAAATGGATTATTTTATGGGTTTTCACAATAAAAAAAAAGATTATAGTAATAGAGCTACACTTTTTGTGAATTCATTTTACATTTATTTACATACCAAACTTTAAATACTGAAATTCAATTAGTTGGCAAAAGATTCCCGAGTATGGAGCTACCACACATTGTTCGTATCTTTGACTGAAAGAATTCAATAATGGTTATTGTGATTAATGAATATTAATGAAACAAACACAATATGAAATTTTCATGCCGAAATTTTCCCGCATTATTGCAAAGCTCGAATATAGTCTCATGATTTTCCCCTGCTTCGTACTAAAGATGGTTGACATGGAATATGTACACGGAATAGTCAAGTCAATCTGTATATGTGTTAGTAATTTAAAAATCAAAACATAAAAAATCAAATTTCTAAAAATATTCAAAAGAAAAGAAAATTCAACACCAATAGCAGCATCTTATTCAGGCGGTGAATACAGAAATCCAAGTAGAGGCTCTCCAGTGCAATACTCAAAGGGGATGCATCTCAAGAAAAACCTATTGGTTTCCATCAGAGCACATACGAGGTCTGTTCAAAAAGTGTCACGGATTGCATGTTTATCCACAAGTTATTTACTGTTTCATCAATATCTAACTTTTCTGCTTTAAAGTAATCTCGAGAAGATATTAAGCATTTGGGTCAGTGATTTTCTTTTCAATCCTCGAAGCACTTCAAAAAATCACTTCAGCTCGTCCTTCGATACCATCTTTATCTCCTCAATCCAGGGTCTTCTCCAAAGGGGTAGCATCGTCTATTCACGGGCTTCTTCGGTTTTGGGAACAAGAAAAAGCGCATAGCGCATTGGGTCCAGAGAACACGGTGGCTAAGGTGTCTTTAATGTGTTCTTTTTAGGCATATGTTCTCGCACAAGCAACGATATGCGAGGAGAGGTGTTATAATGCAAAGCCAATTTTGTTCTTCCACAGATTCGGGCGTTTCTGTTGGAAGTATTCGCACAACTTGAGCAATTCTCAATTACACAAGAACTCATGATGTGCCATACCCTCTGCAATGGACGAAAACTGTAAGAAAAACCTCAACATTCCACTAAACTTGGCGGTCGAAACAAATTTCGGTCTTGTTTCGTGCGGCAGTTTTCATTGGGATGATAGATCTCTGGTTTCCAATTCATAACCGCAAGCCGATGATTTGTCACCAGTTATGACCCTCTGCAGCAAATTTGGGCGGTACGGAAAAACTCCAACAGCTTTTTAGTAATGTCAATGCGATTCTTTAACATTTCTGTATTAAACTGAGCAATTTCGGTACATATTTCGTGGCGACCCGTCTCAAACCCAAATTATTGGTGAAGTCGAATGGCACGAGCCAATCGATGTGTTTAGGTATTCACCAACTTCTCTAACATTGAATCGATAATTTGCCAATACGATTTTCCTCAACTTAATCAATGTTTCGTATATTGTTCATGTGATCGGGTGTCCGGCAAACAGTTTTTCGTTCAAATTTTTGCGACCCTCTGAGAACACTTTGTACCACCGATAAGCGATGCTATGGTCCAAGGTAGCTTCGTCGCATGCCACAAATTCACACAAAATTTGATACAGATTCACTGATCCATTATTCGGAATAGACAAACATCGAAGACAAGAAAAACCACGTCCATGCAAAATAGCTGTCAAATATATCTGAAGATTCAAAATGGCCGAACTTTTTCGCACAAGTGAGAGACATGAAGTTCCACATAACACCACAAAAGAATCGAGAATCGAATATGCATAGACTACAGAAATTCAAAATTTTCGATATATTTTGAACACACCTTTTCGAACAGAGTTGTTACAAGTTAGATTAGTTGTTCTCAGTTGTTACAACTGAGATTTCAAAACGAGTGGAAATTAGACAAATTCTATTTTATTATTATTTGGTGGAAATTATGAATGATCGAGGCGACTACGATGAATTATTAGAATAAACAAAATTTCTAGGGGCTTATTAAGTTCAATGTTTTATTCACTAGCGTTAGGCAATCTGGGCAAATCTAGGATTGCGCTAAATGGGGCAAAGGGCTATGTTTTTGCCCCTTTTTGGTCAATTGCGAATAAATCTCATGTATATTTTGAACTGATCTACTGTTGGTAGATGGAAAAACGAGTTCAAGCTTCAAGTTCAACAAACAATCTTGAAACGATGAGATTACAGCACTTATTCGACTCGTCAGTGCTTCGATGCCTGTTTGAAGACTCAATTAATTCTGAACTGTCAGAAGCGTTGTAGCGTCCTTAAAAATACGCAACAGGATGCCAAGTATCCTGATAAGCTCCACAGCAAAGTAAACAGCTACATCAGAAATTGTCACTGTCCGTATCTCTTGCTAAGAAATCGTCCACAGATTAAACCAGCTTAAGCCAGCTCCCCATCTTATGGAAATAAGTGGGCTTTAAAGAAGATGTGTGATGATAGTTGGGATCAGAGGAAACACGAATAATTTCCCGAATCAACCAGGCCAATTAACTGGCATTTTATTCCTTGCAAGGAAAATTACAAATATCCCAGATGGTGTTGACTTAAAATACTCAATGTCTCTCTACCAGGTGGGAGGCTTGGGTCTCGCTGGTGGTCATTTTCTAGTGTCGGAGTATCAGGCCGTCTAGCTGTCACAGGTACCTTAGTGGAACCTCTTAGGGTCTATGATATTTAAAATTAGATGACCTTCTGGCAAAAGATTTTGAACTTTAAGGCGTTGCTAACCAGTCTCAATACTGAACTTCTGTAATGAACTGTTGCGCAAAAACAGCAACAATGACGTAGGACGCTGGATGGGGATGCAAATTCTTTTTCAAGCTCCCAATGAATATGAATTATTAAGTAAATTATTCACAGATTGTTCAATTTATCAGAAACCTACTTTCCTACCTGAACGACAGGAATGTGAATGCTGTGTTTCGGGATCATCCTGAAGAAATCAATGACCCCTTTAGACCTATAGCTGTCCAATCACTAAATTCTTCACATTAAGCTGAGGAATGTTCTCTCGAAAAGCTCATTTTCCCAAAACGCCATACTGGAATCAATTGTATAAGATGAGTTTGTCCGCTTGTTGAAAAAGATGTGGTAAGTCGACCTTCATCTCTCACAACTGTCAGGAGTATGGAAACTCCTCGGGACACTATCACGCTCAGTAAGTCAAGCCCAGTGTGCTCCACTACATTTAAGTCCGAAAGAAGAATAACGAAGATGATCTAGACCGTGTGATCTTTATTGGTAAGCACGACACAAGTTGTCAAGATTATCGAAGGAATCCCATAAATATAAACTAGGCATTTTCACGAATTGTGCGGCCAGGTTGAAAACATTAGCATACAAAGCACATTCCAACATAGTAAACAATAACATAACAAACATTTCTTAATATGGAAATATTTTTGGCAAGTAGGGTGATCCAATTCCAAACTTTGAGACAGGACATAGTGCAAAAGATGTTTCAGTGGGTGTTTACAGAAATTTAATATTTTACCAGCGAACTTTATACTGAACACTAATGTCAAATTCAAAACACATCTTCATTTTCAAGTGAAATGTGAGGTCCATACTTATAAGGCCCAGTGAGCTGATGGAACTAATTCATATATCATATAAGGTCATATTATACTCAATAGTTATACTTTTTTGAAGCAATTGAATTACAAGCATACAACAAGCTTTACGCTTCATTGAAATGCAAGAATGACGTTTAGGAGTGGCAGGATGGAGGTTTCCCTGAAATGGAGCACAACTCATGTCATTTTTGTTGATAGATAGATCCCCGGCAATACAAATCACGTCAGCGAGTCTTCCCCTGATAAGTTTTTCAAAAACTTTTCCGACCGTGTCAAGCATACACAGTGGGCGGTATGCAGCTGGCGACTCGGGATCCCCTTTTCCCTTCGTAATGAGCACAAGTCTCGCCATCTTCCAGCACTCCGGGAACAGCCCTTTGCGCAGGCATGCGTTGAACATGCGCAGGAGCAGGCAGGGGAAAAGTGGAAGACCATTTGTAGCACCTCTGCTCGAATCCCATCTGGTCCTGGAACCTTTCTGGCCTTCATAGACAAGACTGCTTTCACCAATTTCATCTTCGTGAAAAATGGAATTTCCATTGGTGTTTCATAGTGAACGGCCTTAACGATGGCGGGATGGATGGGGAAGAGAGCCCGCACGATTTCGTCCATCTTTTCTGCTTCGTTTGAGTGAGGTGACCTTTGGACACCAAGCTTCCGCATTACTATTTTGTAATACCCCATGGAACTCTGTTCACGTCGCCCACCAGGTTTTGCCAGCAGCTGGCCTTGCTGCTGTTGATAAGTCTACGGAGGCATTTTCTAGATGACTTGTAAGCAGCTAATTGGATACATGTATCTTCCTGGGTTCGAGCTCGCTGTGTCCTGTGCCGTAGTTTGTGACACTCCCTTCGTTTTTCGGCAATTTCAAGTGACCACCAATATACTGGAGACTTGCGGTGCCGGGGTCTTCGTAGGGGCATTGAAGACCTGCAGGCGGATGTAATGATTCTCATAGTTGAGTTAACGACATCTCTTGCCGCGGGTTCTCCGTCCTCTAGCGTTGCTTCCGACAGCGGTGATCGTGCCATAAGCACTTCAACAAACTTCTCAATATCCGCTTTCTTAGTATTCCACCGGAGCGCAGAAGAACAAGCGCGTGGTCTTCGGGAAGCATCGTGATGGATCTCCTGAGCTATGTACTGGTGATCACTGGCCGAGTAATCCTCTAGCACTCTCCAATTTTTAACTGATTGTGCTAGGCACTCCGAAGCGAATGTCACATCAGATATGGTGCTGACGCAACCCCATCGACGGAAAGTAGGGGTGTGGCCTGTGTTCAGTACGACGAGCATTTCCACGATCCGTTTGCCCCGAGCGTCTGACTGGGGCATGCCCCACTCGATTTCCTTTGCATTGAAGTCCCCTCCGACGAGCACATGGCCCTCATTACTCGAAACAGCGTCCTCCAAAGCATTGACCCTAAGTTGGAAGGACGACAACGAGTTCGGAGTTAGGTATACACTGAAGAGTGTAGTTCCCGAACACCGAACCCAAACAAAACCATCTCCTCGCCCCCGATCCTGCACTTGTAGTTGTGCACTGTTCCGAATCCAGATGGTGGCTGTACCGGATTCGTCAGGATACCATGTTGATGAGTTTCTGGTGTAATGTTGCTCGCTCAGCAGTAGTAGGTCAGCTTGCCTGTCTCTCGCGAACTGTTCCAGTAGGTCTTGGGCGATGATACTTCGATATAGATTGATTTGGAGTATACGAATCATTGCAGAAGCGCTTTTGCCTTGGTTAGGGCTTCTCGGAAGACCCGATACTTCCCTGTGCCTAGAATATGTTTCAAATCATCTGGTCTCGGGTTATACTCCTGGCAGAGAACACAGTGGGACTCGTCTGTGCATTCCGTCTTTTCATGCCCTGTCTTACCGCAATTGTAGCACGAGGAGCTTCGGTCAGTTCCATTACATGTCTGTGCGGTATGACCGTATCCGAGGCACTTGAAACACCGAAGGGGAATGGCCCTTCGCCGTATCCGACAAATAACCCACCCTATTCTTATTTTGCCCTGCTTCAGAAGCTGTTCTGCTTCCCTCTCTGTGAGGTCAATTATGGTCATGCGTTGACCCCTGTTGTTCGGTTTGGCCAGCCTGACTTTCGTCTCGCCTAGTACGGGGAAGTCGCGTTTTAAGGCGTCCTCTATTTCGGGCAGATCCGTAACGCAGTCCAGTGTGGCCTTAGGCTCGTCTGAGGCTACAGTTCCCTTCTCTCCAAGGACTCTTTTGACTGCGCCACGGAACGCGTCTTTATTGTTTGCATCTGATCCGAACTCAAAAAGTAAATTACCCGAGCGAGTTGGCCGTACAGCTTTTATTGCAGTTTGTATGTCTTCGGGTTTTACCGCTGCCTTGATTTCTCGCAGAACATCCGCATAGGATCTACCGTCGGTGGGTTTAACCAGCAGTGCCTGCCCAACGGGTTTTCGACGCTTCTTAATTTTAGTTTCCTGGGTTATCTGCGATGATTCACCACATTTCGGTTCCTGTGGAGGTTTATTGATTTTAGACTTCAGGGCCGCTTTTTAGCTGCCTTTTTGGCAGCTTTGGATAGTACCGTCCGAAAACCCTCCTCAATCGCGATTTGATCGTTCGGCGTCCTGTCCTCGTCCTTCCTCCGTTTATCCCGATCCCCTTTGATTGGACTGCAGGCCAACCTTTTGGTGGCAGTAGAAATCGGTACGGCTACTGCGCTGTCGAATGTATTAGCCTGTTGTTCTTCCTCTGCCTTTAGCAACCTGCGTCTATAATGACCTATTCGGGTAAAGAGGTCTTCCAACTCCAGAACTCCGTTTTTAACCTCTTTGCTAAGGTTCGTTTGTGCGTTGCATGTGGCAGTGATGCGTTTTATAACCCTTTCTGCTTTACGGTATAGCCGCCCTTCTTCTGTACGATCCATGATCATCGAAGTGCTCCGTGTCTGACGTGCAGGGATTTCTTTATTTGTGTCCCGTGCTTCAATTGCTTCGATGGTGATGACAACAATCATAGGTTTCTCAACCGTTTCGCATTTCTCTACCGTGTGTTCGTCTCTTCCAGGTTGTAAGAGGCTCTGTTCTTCTTTTTTTGGCCGCTCTGGTGTGCGCATGGTTTTCTTGCTGCACCCAAATGCTGTTAAAATCTCTGGTTGTACCAGATTTCCTACTTTTCGTCCATCCGTTTTCGAATGTTTCTGTTCTGACATATTTTCTTTTGTGTATAATTTGTTTGTTATCATTTCTTATGGGTCCCCCCTCAGAGCCGCTATCTCCACTCGTGTGTGTAGTCGCCTTATTGGTCCCATGGTTATCTTTGCTAAGCAGGGAGGCCATGCGAGGGTTGGCACCAGCCTTTATGGGGACAGGTGCTCAGGGCTAGACCGGCGCTAATCGGGAGTCAACCGAATCAACTGAACCCACACCACCAACTCAATGGTGCGAACTTCGAACGTACTCCGAGGCCTTAGGTTTTACCGGGACGGAGACGGTATGATCGTTAGATTGGAGCCATTCCCACTCGAGTGTCACCTCAGTGCTACCGTGCGACGCAACTAGGTCCAAAACATCATATCCGCCAGCCCAAAGCATCAATTTTGGTTAATCAGTCGAATTGTAGTCCACAATTGGTTCAGCGTCATATTCCGTGATGTCCTCAATTTCCTTGGGTACGTGGGAGCGGCACTCCCCAAAGAAAACTAGCTTTCAGGAACCGTCCTGGTAACCAGCATTCCCCCTGCGGGTCGACCATTAGATGATGAATATATGCGTGGTGTTATGCTGACGTGCTTACTCAACGGTCTCGGCACTCGAGGCAGCATGTTGCCGATTTGGACCAGTTTTTGCTCACTGATGACCAAACTTACAACTATGACATGAGTTTAAGCCATCCTTAAACCTTGGTGGGACAGTTTTATGTACACTTTTGAACTCTATTCTCATAAATTTTTCTGCCACAATTGGATTTTCTTTTTCTGTGGAAACGTTGTACTGTTGGGTCACAGAATGAGGATTCTGGTAGCTTTTCCTGGTAGCTTAGCGCTACTTCAGCAGTAAATTTTACTTACCGTTTTGTAAGTTTTTCAGCTTATTATCATGATTTCGAGTTGCTTCTATGGTTGGAAAATCTACGATTCGCTTCGATTTCTTCAATCTTGGGGAGAGTATCGTCAACTGTATCCTTCTTTCCAAGTATATACTGGGCGTCAGCCTAGAAATGGCTGATAAAGTCGAGTCATCTGAGCTTTATCGATAAACACAGCGTATCCTTCTTCCTGAACGCAAAAATTAAAATTCGGGTAGTAAGATGTTATCCATATCACGTTCAAAATCACACAATTGGCTAGGCCTAATAAAGTCCTTGTGTGCAAGATGTGCTAAATTTAAGTGTCAATCAGGAGGATTTTCTCACTTTTAAGGTCTTTTATAAGGAACTGACACAATTGATTTATGCGCCGATGAACTGCGGCTATTAACGAGGAGCTTTTGTGTTTTCAGGGTTCAATTACATGTTACACACTATTGTCTAAATCAAAACAAGCATAATACTAGTAACAATTTCCAGCAACGTAATGACTTCGGGATGCAGAAGGGCTATGGTTTTGAGAGAAAGTGTGCTATGATAATGCCCTTGAAGCTGATTAATTTCATGGCAAAACGAGGTTGGCTTATCTTTCATTTTTGCAAATAACTTTAACTACAGCCACTGTCAAGTCCTCACTGTCAGGAACAGTCGTCGAGTTGGAGGATCTGATTTTGCCTCGGACAAGACATGATTTTGCAGACCTGACCTTTGCTGAAAAAACTTTTATGATCTCATTGGTCAACTCCGTGTTGGTAATGCTGTAATCCTTTTGTAAAAGTAGAACATGCTTCCTCTGCTATTTGTTTGAGCAGCATGACACGGTTGCCATGTTACTCAAGAGCAGTGGGAATCATGTTAGGTGAGTGAGGTGAAAGGAACCAACTGACTTGGTTTCCTTTCACCTCACGCACCTATTACAAACAGTTCATGCATGTTGTTATCCTATGGCGCATAAAGTCTTTTTATTAGAGCTGTTCTCCACTCTCTCCGATGGACGGTTTTTCAGTTGCTTTGAAGGTTACGATGGGTCGAACTTCTGCAGGCACTCAGCCACTCAAACTTCTTTCAGTAAATAGGATCATTTTTCTTTTTCAATTTTACAGAGTTCAATTACATGCGATGGTTAAAATTGCTGCTACTTTGTTGCACCCTTAAGGCAGTCGTTGGTTGCAGCTTTTTTCCTAATTTATCTTTCTAAATAAAAAACTTTGTCGTCACCTTGTCAGTTTGCATTGTAAGTGAATAAGTTGGCTTTCTAATTTCATTGAGAGTAATCGGCAATTATTCAATTGTCTCTATTTTCAATTTCTATGACCGCTTTAATACAACAAATACAAAAAACAAAATGATGAGAGCATCCCACAACAAAAACATCCAGAGAATATCTAGTCAATTCCTTCACTTGTTGCCAGTTTAAAATTATTGCCCGAGGACTTGCCTTTGAAAGGAATATAACTACAATGGAAACGTTTAGACTATTATGCAATGTATATAATAATATTAAAAACACTGAGATGCCAATTAAGTGAAGAAAGGGAGTTTTCTTCTATAATATTTTACTCGTAAAGATAATCCTCGTCTATTCATTCCTGAAATTTCTTCTCATACAATGCACCTATTCATGATTTCAACGAACAATAATTATTCTGACCTCCACCTGCAAGCAGAATAGGAAACGAACAAATGAAATGAGGCGCGAGGAAGTGACGTTAGGATGTAGGATATAAAGAAGATGAGTTTCCTCTTTGCAGAGCTTACAATCTGTAAACATGATGGACGACCAACAGCAGCCAAGGTGCCAAGGAGGGAGCGCAGGGTGAAAAAGAAAAATAGGTGAAAGCATAAAACGAGTATACTTGTTGCGAAAAACCACTTGTTGATGACAGAATCTATGAAGTAAAAACTTTTAACTTGATATCTTTTGCCTTTTCAAGCACTTTTATCCCATTGTAGATTGTTTAGACGGTGCTCGTTCCTGCTTTGTGCCGGTGAACCCGGAGAGCAGGCGTCATTTTCAGTCAGTTTTAGTGGTTTGGTAAAATTTTCGCAAAATCATGAAGCTAAGTGGTGAAGCAGGATATTATATTCCTGGATGGTTCATGTTCTAAAAGATTAAACTTTCCTCTGAAATATTATTTGAATGTGTGAATTTCGAATTAGGACTCAGTGTTTCGAAAGAGTTCTTTGAAGCATTAGAATTCCAACACTTTTGTGCTCGTTTTAGGGTCGGTTTATTTCCCTTTATGAACATTTAGGAACATTTTCTTCTCCAATTCACAATGAATTCTGCTATTAGCTGCATAGGAACCGTAACATTCCTTTGCGAAAATTTAACCACTTTATCTAATAACTTCAATCCTTCCTGTTTGATTCATCTACTCATAAAAAACCCCTTGAAATAGAGTCCACAGTTGATTCATATGAATTATCTTAAAAAATCATTTTACCTTCTTTTGCTAAACATCACCTGCACATCCACCAATTATTCGCATACATCAGCTCTACATGAAACGCCCTCGAGGGCTAGCCAATGCAAATAAAGAGCGCAGAGAGAAATTTTTGTGGATCTCTTTTTTTCTTATGAAATTTCCTTTTTTGCATGCAAACAACTTTTCCCGTTCATATTATTCCATTTTATATTATCATTTAATTTACTTGTGGAAATTTGATTTAGAGCAATCCTCACTTTGCTTGGGACGCTACCATGGAGAAAGTAAGAGAGAGTTTGAGAGAAAGTCGAAAATATCATATATTGCCTTCGACAAACAGTTTATAGATTCTATTCATAAGCACGTACGCATCGATGACGAAGGGTGCCAGTGAATGAAGGTGACTTGATTTGATTTGGTTAAATTCGATATTTATTTTTTTTTTTGAAAATTTTCAATTTTAAACGTTAAGGGTAATGTAATGGGATTTGAAAAGGCGATAGAAGGGGTACAATTTGCAAAAATAAATGTATTCATACATGGTGAATTAAAATGGATACTCAGATGCCAACTGTTGTGAAGGTTCAGCTCTTGTTATCGCAGACTTTTAACGGACTTAAACTCCAATTTATTCCCACAGTAGTCCTGACGCGACTGTCATTTATATTGGCTTCATTGAGTAGTTCCAGCTCTGTTGCCTTTTTTATACCTGCTTGTGGGGTGTCAACGATTGGCCGTTCTTCCTTTACCGTTCTCTTTTCAAAGAACTCATTTGCAGGATCTTTGTTTTTCACATATTCGTTGCTCCACCTTCGGATCGGCGCTGATTTTATTGTAGAGCCTTTGCATCTTTATGGTTAAGATGTCAATTCGTATAATCTTCCCTATTCTGCAATCATGTCTTATATTACTCTGTAGAAAAAGATCAAGCTCACCAAACTGAGTTGATAAACTGTACACATATTCTTCTTGTGTATCTTTAATGTTACAGGTGTGATCATACAGAGATGCTCTAATTGCTTACTTCTTCGGAAGAACGGGGGGGCAAGGACGTCTTTGTACACGACGTTCCATAAAATGGCTCAGAACGGAAAACCATCGTACTGGTCCCTCATAAAAATCATACTGCATTACACTGCTCCTGAATAAAATCGCTCAATATTACTTTGAATTACGAAATTCCTGATTCAATTTGCCAGCCCCAATATGTTCAGTTACATCTTTGACATTAAATCTGATAAAAGGATAGTATTTTTGGGACGATCTTCGTACTACGAGAAAGCACTGTGCAATTTCCATTACAAACTTGACTCCATTAATTGTCGAAAGGCCGAATTGTTCGCCCAGAGATAACCCCATTTCTATCAAAAATGGATTTTAGTCAGTTTTAGATCACTTAAACCATAGCTTTGCTGATTATATTTAATAGAAGTGAAATACGTTTCTGACTTTTTCTGTAGTTCGGAAAAGTTTGAGCCAAGAGGCATGCATTAAAGTTGACTTATGACTAATTCAATCCATTAGTTCCTCATTCTACCAAGCGAAGAATTCTTACTCATTTCAGTACAATTCACTGATGCAATAAATCAATATTAGGTGACAGGCGGTTGGCCTTAACTTACTTCCAAACAACAAACAACAACCCTTCCAAAATGAATGGGACAGACAGCTTGCCTGACATTCACCTGACATAAACCTGATCTCCTTGTACATGACAGGACCTCCCTATACTTTATACTTGACCTAGTACATACATTTGTACGTTTTAAAAAAGATAGTCTTTATTCTCCGGAATGAAGAAGCTAAAGTTTCTTCAGTACCCATTGCAGTAAACACCAGAGCTCGTCACGTCCTGGTCGGTTACTGCCGCAATTACTTCATCTCCTAGCCATCAAGACAATCAAAAGAGACAATCAGACAATCAAAAGAGATTTAAAAGCTTCCTTATCAACCATTTTTTTGGTTTCCAATATTTGCAGTGATTTTCACATTGGTTTGGTCCATTGATTCCTCAAAATATTGATTATGATATTCCTCATCCTTGATATTCCTCATAATATTGAGTGACATGGGCCACTTTTTCGCGGCAGCTCCTGGAGGTACTGTACAATAAACAATGTCAACGAATGCTTTTTTAATCCAGTTTCTGGGCTGCCAAACCTTCTCTATCCCTCTTCGTGATTCGTCATTGTAGGCTTTTTATCTTGTGTCTGGTTTCGAAAATGAATGTACATTTAATACACGGTAACTCACTAGAAAATATTCGTCGCTCGCGAACGTCAAATTGACATTTCTCAGATTAATCAAAACACGTTTCAGCTTGAGGTTTTATAAGCACGGTGTCTTTGATATTGCTTGTATGGCTTCACCATTAGGCGGCCCACTCATTCAAGTCACCGGCTATGGTATTTGTGGTATTTGCCTTTTTTTGGTTTCGTGTTCAATTTGTTCTTTCATAATTCAGAGGGGCGCAGCAACTGTACACACCCGGTTGAATGCCCGATCAAAATTGTTGATTACACAAAGCATTCCTCCCTTTAGGATCTTGTTTCTTGCAATGCGTTTTTTCACGGGGTTTGTCGGTACTCGACTGGAATAATCACAGACAGGTGTTCGGAAACATTTCTGGGTATGTCTGCTATATTCTTTTTACGTATCTATCTGTCTATTTTGAACGCTTTGATGAAGCAGCTCCTGGACTGTTGCACACTTGGAACTTTCTGCTGCATAAACTTCATTTTCAACCTTAAAGAGCTCACTTGCGAACCGGACATCGATCGCTTTCAGCAACGTACTTGTAACTTGAAATTAGGGTTATTCGTATAATCTTTTGTGACCTGACACTATCAACTACATGTTTTATTTATCAGGATTTTTGCTTCTAATGGGAAGACTGTAACAAAAAAAACTTGAAACGCCTTTTAAGCTTCACTTGCACCCTGAGTTGAAAGACCACTCCAGAGTTTTTATTTGAAAAGCTGCCCCTGACTTTTTGCCTGCACTGCTCACTTGAAGAATCATACTCCTTCTACACTGATGTTCCGATGACTTTTTATGATCATTCAATTTAAGGAGTCAGCTTATCGTCCTAGTATATTCTCCTTTGCATTTTCGCCTGAGTCTCCAACCTCAATTTCCAATCTATGAGATATAACCCATTTTCGGACCCAAAACGTCTGAAAATTTTTTTCGAAGCTAATTTGTACAAGATGACTTCATAAGACGCAAAAGCGGTCATTTCTGCGTACTGCGTACGGGTATAGTAACATTTTAACCAACTTCCTTTATAGTTGCATCCATTTTAGTTGGCTAAATAATGTTTTAGATCTTTTAATTAAGATTAGAATTAAAAGATGTTTCAAAAAGACGGCCATGATCCATATTTTAGGATAATTGCTATCTGGGTATCTTTCGAGTATCTGCTTCTTCCTTTACAATTTGGTCCGAATACACCTGAAAGGTTTTTAGTAGGGCCTTATTCGGTTTTCTTGTCATTTGACAATTAGGTGTTTATTCAAGTTGTGCATTTTCGTTGTTCTGGTCGTCTGTATCGATTCAGCATCTATACTGGAAGCAATCGAGGCCCTCCTATTGTCTTCCTCCTCATTTGCCTTCAAAGGCTCTCGACCCTGAAATTTCATCTTGTCTGTGTGAAGCGTCTGTATGATTTGTGTATCCGCTTCGGCGTTTCCGATCTAGCAATCGTTAATCTCGATAAATTTTATAACAGTAACAAAGCGGGAAGTAGCAAAGCCTTTGGTACAGTTTTGATTAAATTGAAAAATAACTACGCCCTCAGTGAAGGACTGATGCATAAAGTACCAAACGTAAATCTGTTGGTAATATTCCTTTGGGCTGGGCATAGATTTTCTGCCCGGATTCGGTATCTGGGATATATGAAACCTCCATGAGCCAGTAACGTTGGAAGGGATACCGACTACGGTATAACTGACTTGAACCCCTCACCGCTGACAAGAGGTCGAATATGGTATTATTAAAGAAGAGGATTACCAGAAGGCAGTCTACCTTACAACTTTATTTGTTTTTTGAGACTCATAGTTTTCCTTTTCTAATTTTTTGTATGTATTTGATTGCGAATGCAGGTGCATCCAGTAAAAAAGTGCAAAACGAGTGCTCGATTGATAACAAGCTGCACTAAGTTAAGGACTGTGCAGATGTCAAAGAGCAATCCGCTTTTAAGCCTGCGTCAGTCTCACTTGGAATCTTTCTTTAGTAACAGTGTCAGTTATGCGTGATCGATGATAATTAGGAGTTGCTATAACCTCAGCACAATTTTGTCGATTCAGACTGGAATCCAATAAATGAAAAAAAGATACCTGTCATCGTTATTTATTGTGATGTAATATTGTGGCATAAACTGGACTCTCCTGGAACCAACTGGTATCACGAAATTCAAATAATTGAAATCAGAAATTCACACCACAACCTTTATCGAATCTTTCTCAAAAAATTACAAACAAAAAGGAGTTCCAGCAATTGAATGCCTCGCATTTTGATCCATGAGTCAAAAAAGGATGGATTGAATTTTCTGGAGCATTTTTAAAACGATACCAGAATAAGCATGAAAAAATGTATGGTCCAATTCATTACTGTAAATGAAACATAGATCAAACATAGATAAAACATAGACCAAAACTGAAAAAAATCAATCCATACTCCCCAAAGTTTAGGAAAGTCATGGCTTTCGCATTTTAGGATGCCGAGGAAGTTGTTATGATGAAATATTTGGAAACTACTATGGCATGAACTTACAATGCATTGTTCAAATGATGATTGCGCTAGGCGAAACGAAGTAAGCTTAGCTGATAGTCCTGCATGAAATTGACCCACAGAAGAAGGTTTCAAACTACTCTTTAATTGAACTTTCTTTTTTTCACAAGGAAAAGCTAAAGGGCGAGAAATTTGAAAGTAAAGATATGGTTGAGGGTACAGTATAAACGCTTCAGATAGAGCCAAGCAAGGTCTTTTTCATTCAAGATTTTGAAAAAACCGAGTAAGCGTAATACCTTGTTCGGTGACCGTGCTCGAAAACAAACTTGATTTTAAGGTTTAAACGTTGTTTCACACATTGATTGACATTGCTTTTTGATCAAAATTCACAATCAGGATAGTTGAAATGGCGTAAAACCACCCATGCTATGAATGTTAGAAATATATTGGGTTGGAAACTAAGTAATTTCCGATTTAATCAATGAATTTAATCAATCATTTTTTTCTCGAAAAATGCCATCCCTCTTTTGCCATCTCTCTGAAAACTTTCAAATTCCCATTCCTTAAAAAGTCTGATCCTTTTCAGTCAAAAACCCATTTAAGTGAGATTTTAGAGCGTCGTCATCGTTGTAAGTTTTCAACGAAAGGAGTTGTCTAGCAATCAAAATATCTGATAATCGGATGATGCAGACCAGGGCTAAATAGTGGATTTAACGCCAATTTGCAACCAATATCCATCAATTTTTACTGGGTTGCCAAAGACGTCTGCGGCTTAGCATTGCCCGGAAGGAAAATTATACTTTTACGGATAGAATTCATTGCGTTTAAGCAATAATTCGCAAGCACCAATACGCTTTGTTACATGAATTTCTTTCATATCGTACGAAACCCAAATATCCAGCTTCTTACCGAAATCGGCACGTTTTAAATGTCTTTCAATGGCTGTTTGTCAAACATTTTACTTCTTTGCAATTTCCCGTGTACTTACGTTACGATCTGCTTCGATGATGGTTTTATCGTCACCAAACTCAACTGGTCGGCCTAAACGCTGATCATTTTTAAGAGAAAAATCTCCAGAATAGAATTTTCCAAACCAATTTTGGCATTGCTTTTTTTTGAGCGCTTCATTGCCAAACACATCACATACCTTTTTGGCGGCTTGCACAGAATTCATTCCTTTACGGTAATAATAAAACAAAGTATGGCGAAAACGTTCATTTTTGCATATTTTTGATTGATTATTATTGCATATTGAGGCAAATAAAACGTTAAGAAAATATCTACGCAATGAACTTGTATAGCTAGGTAAGAATGACAGCTAACATATGTAAGAAAAACATTATAACACTTAAGCATCTCATTAAAAAGTGTCATTCGAGACATCTACGACTGAAATCTGTAATTACTTAATTGCCAATCCAATATATCCAAGATGATCGTCAGGAGTAAATGTTACAGCTATCGCGAACTGAATTTGATTCTCCAAAAGGGAAATAAACGAATACCAGAGCATAAATCTGCCATTTGAAACTCAAAAACAATTAAAACTTATTAAACTCCATATTCTCCACCATCAAAAATAGTAATAAAGATGTATGTTAGTCCTTTAAGACAACTATAGTTGTATCAATATTAATCAACTTTTCACAAACAAAAGAAGGAAATATTTTAGAATTGCAAGTTTTTTGGCAAGCCGCAAAATCTTCGGTAAAAATGGAAAATGATTGTTTTTTCGGAGTGAATAATTCAAAACCATCCTCTCACACCCTAATCTTTCTCCCCTGCTACTAGTGGTCGGTATTTATTTAATTTGAATTATAAACATTTTATCATACCAGCTATGGAAGAAAACAGAAAGTAAATTAAGAATAAGAATGGAAACGACTTTTAGCCTAAAGGCTGAAAATGTTTAACCACATTGGCATTAACGACAAGTTTGCCTTAAAAATTTTGTTCCGAATTCAACGTAATGGGACACGCCACCACTCCCCCGCCACATACGACTAAAATTTCACGCGTGCAATGAATGAACAGTGGTGCTACGCAATAACGACGCTGGCGAAGCCAACAAGGACAATGAATGGTATCCGTACAGAAGCCCTCATGCATCGCGAATAAAAATGAGACGGGGTAAGATTAAATAACTGCGAGAGGGAATGTGAAATTTCTGGTTCGAATTCTGTTTGCGTTGCAAATTAAATGGAGGCCGGCGGCTATTTATGCAAACTCTAATGGAATTTCGCGAACATATGAGCTTCAAGGTAGAAAACATAACAACGACCACAAGGAGACATGGCAGATTGCTTGCGAAGTAGCGCTCAAATATAACATACAACCGTATACAAAATAGAGTCGGCAACGCTGAGATTCTCCTATGCTCCTCGACTTCTCCCGCTAATTGAACATCCTCTCTTAAGCGCGGCATGTTGCTCGTTTTCGACGCCATTGTTATTTTAAGTTTTCTAACCGTTGGCGGTTGCAGAACGGTAACTGTTACTCATGGAATGTGACCGTTGTAAATGTTCGCAAGTTTGCCAAGAATAAATTGAACTTGAACTGAATGGCCGCATCATATCTTCGTTCAGTTGTTGGCCCTGAGGCTGACTAAAAAGAAAACTGGATAATTGATTCGGGAAGGAAAGACAAACTTAATTTTTATTTTTATTTCACAAAGAATGAATCGTTCATGGCTGAATGTTTTTGAATGATGCTAGTGACATATTTTGGATTGGCAAATTTTTAATAAATAAAAATGATTCTAAAATGTTTGTGGAAAAGTTTTAACATTTAATCATGCTAGCCCATAAGTCGATGTTCAAAAACTGTTAAATAAAGTTAAAACTGATCGCTTGGACTATTTTTCTGGTTTCAAAAGGTTTCGAAGGAACTTTCCATAGATCAAACTAACAAGTCATAAAAGCAAGCGCTCTTCATAGCTGAAGCCTATAAATTTTGGCATGGATGATCTCCCAAACTCTATTGATTTAGACCTTCTTAACGCTTACTCTAAGAAGAATGGAATGGGCACGAGCATCGTGATTTGATTAATTAATTGAATACTAATTGATATATGAGATTAACTACTTCGGATATAGGATCGCCACTTTGGGCTTCGTAGCTCGACCACTGATTTTATTTTCAATTCACCGGATTATGTCTATACGAATCAAGTGTGTATTTACTGGTCCGTTATATAATGATTTATCAGGACTCTGTTAGGGATCTGATATTCCACTGTTATCTGGAGTACCACAGTGAGTTCCAAGAACACTTTTGTTCCCACAGGAATGAGTAATTAGCCCATGGTCCAACTTCACTAAACGGCATGGTTGTTACGATCTCGTTATCAGGATGAGGAGAGCTTGCCTTTCTTCATCTTTCGTTGATCATCCGAAGAAGTTGCTCGCGACCATCGCGAGGAAGTGTAAGTAGAATTTGATAACAGAGCTGTATTTTCAAATTTTATGTTTGTCATTATTCAACGTCTTACTCAGAAAACCAGTAAGCACCGATCAGTTAGTTCATATAAGAAACATGCTTAGACATATATCAGCATTTATCGTATTGAAAAATTAAACGTTTCTAAGAGATATATGTCGGGGAACTTACGCCGATTTCGAAATGGGAGCAGCTTGCATTGCTCCTTTAAAAATTTATATATATATTGTTGCGCTTTACCAGGTGCGCGACCTGTTTGCTATTCGCAAATATTGGCAATAGTGAAAATAAAACACTCGCGAATAATTTAAAATTAATGCCTAAAGTTTTATTCTAAATTTCACTCTACACTTTAATTTTTAATTTAAATTTAAAATTTTTAATTTTAATCTTCCATGTGGATTGTTCTCGTGTTTACGCGCTCAGTCGCTTGCACCGGGATTTGTTGTACTCAATGCACGCAACGTGTTTATGTTTACGCATTCGAGAACTATCGATGTATTGGTCGTTGTAAACTTGTTTACGATTTTTCGCTTGAGACGACTACAGTGGCGCGTAACCTGAACACGTCACAATATAATCAGATTTTGTTTGTTGTTGTTCGATCTTAAAATAAGTGTATAACAAATGTTTGCGACGCATAAAAACGCGAAATTGGAACCATGAATTACCAAAATTTTAAAATTAAGATGTATGTTGCAATTTACTTAATATCACAAAAAAGAAATAAGAATAAATCTTGGGCTTATTTAAATTTAGTCAATCTTCTATTAGAGAAGGCTTCAACGTTTCAAAGTTAAAAATAGCGGTTTCGAAAAATTATAAAATGTTTGACTTACCTTACCGAAAATTAAAATCCATGCAAGGAAGCACATCCTGAAAGAAGTAAATAAGCGCTGTACAAATTTAACATTTCAAAAAATCCAAAGACAATAAATAGCACTGAAATGCTCGATACACAAGAGACATTTTATATCACGATTTAGTGGCTCAAAGTCTATTTTTCAGTCAAAACTGCTAATTATTATTGAAAATATACTAGACAGCACTAAAAGGACTTTTTCACGATCGCGAAGTGAAAAAAGAACATATAAAAATACACTCTCGTACACCTGTGCTTGGGCAGGAAGGTCTAGATCCTAGTGACCGCTAGCTCTACTTTCGCACACACATGCAATCCGCCGCATGGCTTTTTATTTACGTTATGTTTGTGCATTGTTTGGTAGAATGGGCAGGTTTGTAGTATATAAGTTTTAAAAATTTGTAAGATGGGCGGACCCTGTGGAACAGCAGCTTGGATTCTTTGCTGGTTAAGAGGCAGTTGTCACTTTTGACGTAGAAGGATATGCCGTGGAGGAAGGAGTATATTATTAGAATGAAAGGAAGTGGTATTTTGAACTGATGCATTTTAACAACAAGTCCTCCATTCCTGACTTTACCCAAAGCCTTAGCTATACCAAACATAATAAGGCCAGTCGATTTTTTGCAATTCAAACCATTTCTGATGTGTTGGACCTCTCTTGTGAGCTGGATTTCTGTTGAATGAGCTGCTCTAAGGCATAATCGCATGTCGCAAATAATGTGTCTTTTTTCAATTACACTTTATAATCTAACTAGTAATGCTTTTTCTGTAAACTTGGTAAACGAGGATATGAAACCCATATCTCCAGTTTTGGGGCGCATGGTCCTCCCTGGTTTTGGATGACAATAAGTTCCATGTCTCTCTCATTTTCGTAGACGGAATATAGTGTTGATAATAGTTATTATTGCATCGAGAAAGTAAATAAGGCACCATTTAAGCATTGTGTTTGTGATGAAGCCTGGGCCAGGCGCTTTTCGTTTTTTGAGTCCTGTCTCGTGATCGTTTTTACTCTCAGAACGTAACAATCTTGTTGGCTTGGAGATTATCTCTTCTTCTTCGAAAAGATCATTATGAGGAAAATTATTCTCCTTGAACAGTTGCTGAAAAGTTTCCGCGAAGGACTCTCTTTTATTGCTTTTATTTCGTTGTCTATTATATTTAAGATTGTCAAGATCACTGGCTTTACTTAATTATGTTTTGAGTGAAACGTTCAATCTTTAGTGCTTCTTTGAAAGGTTGCCAGTTCGTAGTTTTCAACAAAATCTTTCAATAGTTCACCACAGTCTACCTCTTGAGCTGGAGCGTTTTGATGAAATTTGCAACTCAAACTTAATTTTAAACCATACCACTCGATTGGAGCGATCATATTCTATGACAAGTACCTATTTGATGAAGTTGGATGTTGAGCTCTAAATATTTTTTCAGTATCTGCTTGACCGGGAACCGTTCTTGAAATTTTTGTTTGTGCATCTTTGAAATCTCCTTAATATATTTCAATCAAGGTAAGTCAAAATTACTGTCAAGATTTTGAGAATGTTTTAAGCAGTGAGAAAGCTCTGTAATTCATACATTCAATCTTGTCCGCCTTTTTGTAGTTATAGTGGGCAAATTACAGCTTTTGACTCGTCTCTCCATTTGTTTATGGTTCCAAGTAATATGAAACAACTCGAAATCGCGGTTTCTAACTCAGGGGCTTTGCTTAATCGGGTCTGTATGGATGTTTTTTTTAGCCTGAAGTTGTTTTATTGCTGGCGGTTGAGCGATAATTCTATAATTTTGAAAGTTGATGGGTCAATATATGTCTCAAAAAGCTCAAATGTCTGTGAATTGCTTGGAACATATCTAAGGGCGTTCTGCCAAACAGTCCTATGTTTCTCCACTTCCCGTTATGATTCCTCCAACTTTTTTTGTTAAGAAAAGTTTTACGATTTTCAAGTGACTGCTTATTGTTGCCCAGACTGACTATGATCATTTTTTTAAATTTTTCATCAATATATTTCTGTTTTTTATAGCGACTGATTCGATGTTTCAAAGTATTTCGTCTTCTCTTGTTTTTTCCCTCGATGTACGGTCAATATGCACCATTTGGCTTCAGAGTGCTTCCTAAGACTTCATATGGAATCAGTCATTCCTACGAATCAGCCACATACGCGGTGCCTAAGTTAATTTCAGGTTTAGTCCATAGATTTCTGAAAGGTTCTCTGCACTAAACCAGCTTTGGTGACTGGCTAGAATTGAGGCCCACCCATATGCCACGATAAGACCTAGAATTTCATTCGATTTACGGAAGATTTCAATAATAACCCGAATAAATCATTGTTCTTAACACAAATTCAATTCAATTTACGATTATATATAAAAATGACATTTAGAAAAACGCAAGAAAAACTCACTTAGTCATTTGATAAACTTAAAATCAACGCCATCTTCGTCTATTTTCAAATTTCTGATGTCAGATCTACGTTTACATCTCACAAAGCTATGCTCCAAATACATTTTCTTGTGAATTTCAATTAAAACGGAAGCACATCTCTATAGAAAAGTGAGCCAGAGATCAACTAGATAATAATTTCCAAGCTCTCCTAAAAGATTAAAGAAAACCTAGATGAGTGACGGTAAAGTAACAATATACCTTCGGCGTCCTTTCCGAGGACCATCCCCCAATTATTTCCAAAGTAGACCACGCACTAGTATCATCTATCTTATGTTCCATCCTAGTCATGGATAAATTCGAGGATCCAGACGCGTAGCTGATACGAAAATGGACCTTAGGCAACAGTGGAAGGGCAGGTAATTTATCTAAGGTGCTTCACATTGCTTTTTAGTCCTAATTGCGTCCATTCAATAGCTCCTCGAACACAAATTGAATCTCGTATTTCAAAATGCTTGTTTGCTAATTGAGTTAATTTGATTAGGAGTTTTCTCATTAATATGAAGACGTAGTTGATGGCGATGACGCCTAATGATAAGGCGGCAAAAGATGTGATAGCCAAGATAGACGTCAGTCAGGATTGCCTGTTGCTGACGACTCGACTGTGTTTTGAAAATAATTGACAACTGGAATGGTGACGAGCGCATGGTTCGGTGTGTGGGGCACAAGGAAAGAAAAGAAATGTTAAATTGAAAAGTTTGTGTAAAGTCGATTTTTCCTTCTTAACACCGAGGTGGGATTCTATTTTTTACACGACATTTGCTACTCACAGTGGGATAACATTAATTTTATCGTAGATTTACTTTTTTTTGTGTATGTCGAGTTCCTGGCTGTTTATTTTAGATGAAGAAACTTTTAAATAAGGTTCTACGGTTGATGTTTGTGAAATAGATTAAATTAGAAAAGAAGAATTGTTACAGCACGTAGAAATACTCTTTTCTACGCGAGAATTACAGCTTGCAAGTGTTCGTAGAAGAAGTTTGCACTTAGCCATAGGATTCGTTTCGTTTATATTTTGGTGAAAGAAAACTGTACAATGAGAAAATTTGATACATTCCTATAAAATATATAATGCATAATATGATACTTTCCCGAAGAAGACCTGAAATTTCCACAGGAAACTGAATTTCTCGCTTTATGTAATTATTGCATGTAAAATTCAAACTTTAAATAAAATTTGTATAAAATAGACGACTTGAAACCGGCAGAAGGCGAGCTTATCACAAATCACTAGTACTGCAATCGCCTATGCAGCTGAATTACTTTCTATAACCAATAGCAACTGATTCATAAACTTTCTACAGACACGTATGTTTTCTCAAAACACGGTGACCAGTTGGCAATGAGTTTTTGAATAATTCATAGACAAACTTTCGCTATAGTTTTCTCAAAGAGAGAGCTATGACGAAACGAATGTTTTGAATCACATTATCAAAAAAAGTGAGTTTCAATCCGTTGAAATGATTATTGGGAGGTCTAATTAAATGGACCAGGTACACTACAGTAAACTACACCAATGAGCTCAACATCCCAAGAATTTCATATTTGGAAACAAAGGTAGAAAGAGCTCAAGCTGATTTCAAACACGCGTCTCTGCCGCTTCTCCTCAGGTTCCAACTCACAGGCCGTCTTCAGAAGCCAACTCACAGGAAATTCACTTTCGAGTTATTCGATAAATTTGATCAGAACTTCCGCACCCATGAGTCTTCGCTGAGTTAGCTTAGCAAGGGTATAAATCACTTACAATGTTGTAAGTGATACTTGAAAAATTGATCTACCAAAAACTTCTGAAATTTTCCCAAGAATATTTAGCAGGCTAGAGATCTAACATATGCCCGTAGACGATATTCTTTTAAAACATATCTATTGTTATTGTCTCTGATGGCAGGTGATATTTGGAAAAAATTGCATCATACATTTACAATAAAAATAACCGATTCAATTTAGTACGTCTTACAATGTCTACTCCCATCAACCATATGGGACAAAAACAGGCAGTATACTAAAGTTTGATAACTAAACAAGAATATAACTGTTTGAAAATGAAAGAATTCGAAAAACTCTTGGTAGAAACCCCACGGTTGTACGAATCCCAATGCAAACCCCCAATCCAAACTTGACTCAACACGCAGACGCAGACACAGATGGCAAATAATGACTTTTGAAAAGATTACGAATTTTGTTCAAAAAGTATCGCGAATTTCATGTTTTTTCAAGAATTATTTATTTATTCATGAATATCTATTTTGTCTCCTTCAAAGTAATACCCGTCAGACATTATACACTTGTGATAACGTTTTTTCCAATCCTCGAAGCATTTTGTAAAATCATTTTTTGTGATCTTGTTCAGCTCCTCCTTCGATGCCGTCTTTATCTCCTCAATCGTGGCGTAGCGTCGTCCTTTCATGGGCCTCTTCAGTTTCGGGAACAAGAAAAAGTCACAGCGGGCCAGGTCTGGGGAATACGGTGGCTGCGGCATTATTAGAGTGTTGTTTTTGGCCAAAAATTCGTGCACAAGTAACGATGTGTGAGCAGGGGCGTTATCATGGTGCAAAAGCCAATTTTTGTTCTTCCACAAATCCGTGTGTTTCTGGCGGATTGCATCTCGCAATTTGCGCATTACTTAAAGCTAATATTCCTTATTGACCGTTCTCATAATGCACCTTCATATTCATATATGAATCACGTTCATATAATCATAATGCTTATTGACAAGAACTCATAATGCACCACGCCCCTGCAATCGAAGAAAACTGTTAGCAAAATCTTCACAAACCCGAACTTGGCGTGCTTTTTTCGGTCCCTCTGCAAACATTTTGTACCACCGATAAAATTTGCTTTTTTCCAAAGTAGCTTCGCCGTATGCAACAGTCAACATTCTGAATGCATCCGCGCACTTCAAATTGTTCTTCACACAAAATTTAATACAAATTCATTGATCCATTTTTTGGGATAGACGAAAATCGAAGACAAGCTAAAACACGTCCACGCACAATAACTGTCAAAAACTGACTGGACATTCAAAATGGTCGGAATTGTCAACATAAGTGAGGGTCATGAGTTCCAACATAATGCCACCAAAAGATCAAAAATCGAACATACGTAGCCCGCGAAAATTCAAAATTCGCGATACTTTTTGAACAAGCCTCATATATATCTACACAGCTGCTTAAGATTAAAAGTACACATCTACATAGCAAATTTTCCGTTTTGTCAACATTTTGAACAGAGAGGTACCTACCAAAATCAGTATATGACGCATGCATATGAAGAGAAAGAAGGTGGACTGCAGTGAAAACAACAGAATAGTCCGCCTGTCATCAAAATTCTGCGAAAACTGTCTCCTTAACGCCACGCTACAAACGTGTACCTTGGACCATTAAGTAAAAGCTCAAGGTAGACTTTGAAGTTGACAGTATATGACCAATATTTTTCTGGAAATATATTATTGACTTTCTGGCTTAAATGTAATCAGGGTACCAGGACAATGTACCCGCACACTTTTCTTAAGAAAATAAGTACAACATGAGCACTCCAGTTTGAATCTCATGCAGTTTCAGCTGTGTTGAACTTCTGTTCTCTAAAAAATTTTAATTTTATCAATTTCAACTGCATGAAGTCCTTTCTTTTTAGACCCTTGCACGTCGCATTCTACTCAAAAAACTACATCTGGATACTCATTTTATCGAGATGTAGTTTTTTGACGAACTCTCTTAGGAATTGCTTTCCTTGTAAATTTAATACTTTGATTTGATTTTTATTCAAAAAAAAAACTATCAAATTTTTCTTCTGAACGTTTTAATGTCAAAACATTGACTGAACCTATCCTGATGTACTGCTCATAAAAGGTCAATTTTCAATATTATTTTTAATTATTTATTACAAACTTATTGCTAGGATTGTAACTCCTATAGCTGACGGAGTGTATGGATCCCGAATTGGGTACTCTAGTAGAGATGATTCCGAATATAAAGTTAAAAAAATGAAATTATATTCGCTGGAATAAAACGCGTGTATTGTTGTTCTGTTCTCCTGTCAATTTTTTATTAATAATAATTATTCCTTTTATTGTTTTTTATTGACTTTGGCAAGAAAAAGTAAGCGAGAAATTCGAATTGTAGATTCGATTAAAAATACAGGAGAAAAAACAAGATGGTGGTCCATATTGATTTCTAGATACATCCTATGGAAAAATTACCATCAGCTTAATCCTGGTTTAACCGGTATTGTCTTCCATATTTTCATCTTTTTCTTTGTGTTGCTTCATTTTTAGGGGATTAAACTCGCCATTTGTTTTAAATTGGCCACGATTATATCGAAAATTTAGGATTTTTTTTATGGCAGCTACATTCACAAAAATACAAAATCCAGGACCTGTTTCGTTCCAATACATATGTATAAAGAAATTTATTCGCTCCCCAGCCATAAAATGGAGTATGTCCTTACCTAAAACAAAAAAAAGACACTTGGCCGTAGAACTTTTCTGCCGCTATCGGCATTATTTCCTTTCCTATCTAAAGCGGAAATATACTCCCTGTACGGAATGATATATCAAGGAGATTTTCTACAGAATCCACCGGGATACTGCTAACCATCTCAATCTCATAAAATGCATAAATGTTAACAGTTCATGAACACTTCATTGAATTTTCATATGAATTTTTGTATTTTTCAATTTCCGTTTACCTCTCTACATCCTTCGTAACAGGAAGGTCAAGCTGAATCGCTTGAAATACGCGACTTTTCCATATCCAAAACCGAATTTCTTATGAATTTTATGGTTTGAGTCAGTTCTGCGTTTGTTTTCTTTTTTTGTTTCATTGCACGTTTATCCGAAATTAAATTTGTATCTTTGCATTCTTTACTTTTGTTTTTCATAACCCAAACGTCCTACTTGGAATATAGGATTATATTATGCCCGAAATTGAAATCACCCACATTGAGGTAGAAAGCATTAAATTAACTAAGGGACTTCCAAAAGTGCTTCATAATAAATGAGTAGAGGATGAAAATATCTGTAAGATTTATAAAACTTCTAGTATGGTTGATTATCCTTAAATTTTTATAAAGTTGGATCAAAGCGGGAATATAAATGAAACGTCTTACGCGGCTGAAGTGATGATTAAACACGACTAAATTAACTTTTTTCATGGAAAATTACTTGAAAATCAAGTACTTCTATGGAAAACTTAAGAAAACTATTCTAAGTGATTAGCAAAGAACTACTTATTTATCCAACAGTATTTTCCATTCTGAGAAACCATAATCTCAAAATGGAGGATACAAGAACGTTCAGCCTCCGCCTTCAAATCAGGGATTTCGTGGATCAAGAATCGTGGAAAGATTAATGGAACGACAAGATGTGTTATCCAGAAGAACCAGAAGAATCCAGAAAACCCCAAACCAAACAATTCCAGAAACTTTAATTAATAAGTCGTAATGAAGAAATGTTCCTAGGATTAGTTTTAACCTGTTTACCACTACGCCATTTATAACAAACGCAATTGTTTGGTGGGAAAAATCAGTCGAAAATGACGGATCTAACTTTCTGCGGAAGGAAAGATATTTTGCCTTGAGGATAATATGAATTTCGAGTTCAATTCAAGGAAAAGATGACTTCCCGATTAGGTTTGTATTTATATTTCTTTGATTGTAGGAAGATAGGAGTTTTTGAGCAGCTGAAGCCAGTTCTAATTCATGACCGCTTGGTCTCAAAACGAGGTCACTCCAACAAACATTAACATTATCTCACAACTGAAACTGTAATCATTGTTATTATATGAGCAAAGTTCGCCTGATGCATAGTACCAGTTGAATTAAACTTTTAAAAAAATCAAACCAGGAAAACTAGAAACTACATCAGCTAGGATTATCAACGGCTAACTATTACAATTAGCTTTTCTTTACTTTCGGTATCTTTTTTTATTGTGATTCTCCATTAAGATGACGTCAACTGGGGAACCCAAATAAGAGTGATATTGGTAAGAATACAAGGATATGCATAAAAACTTAGGTCATTTCCTTTGTGAAGGCTTAATCATGATTCAAATAATACAGCGAACAGTTGCACTGAAAAATAGTTTCATCTCAAAACAGCTATAACCAGAAAAATCGTAACAATTCTTCGAAGACAGACAGATCTTCGAAATTAGAGCCCTTGAAATATGATTGCGAAAAATCTTAGAGGCACGTGTACTGATATGAACAAGAACACAAATGGAGCAGGTCTTAAACTTTTCTAGAAACGCTGTTAAATTTTTTGTAAATTCACGACGGAACTTGTCTTTTTCGAACGAGCACTAGGCAAAAAGTAAAGATAATCGACGCGGTATGGTTTCGAATGAAATTACGCCTGAAAAACTATTCTTGAGAACCACCCCTGAATGAAATCGACATCGAACCGCAAACAACACGAAATTAAAATTTAAAACTTGCCAAACTGATAATTCTCCAACCGACTCCTGCCTACATCCTTCATCCGGTGGCCGCTAGGACTCTGGTTTTGGCCGCGACTAAAGAATGACACCGAAAGCAAGTCCTCCGCGTATCACATCGGAGACCTTATCGGACTGACTCCTGCTTAGAAGAGGGAGCGTATAAGTCAAACAACTTTTACCGAAAAAATGTTATTTTACGTCACCAGGATCAAATCGATTGACTGGTTTCATAAACCTCTCACGACCGCGCAAACGTATAACGGTATTTTCTGTTGGATCTTGCAATGAATGAATATAAATGAATATAAATTTCCCTGCGAGCAGACTAGATTCAAGAATTCAAGAGTTATTAGATTGTGAACATGAGATTTTCAGGAATTGTTAACATTTGTTGAAAGAGTAGACTACCTGGTGACCACCAGCTTCCAGTCGCGTTCATAATGGATAGAAACCTGAAAAATATACTTGTTAAACAAAGTAAAAAAAAAAAAATTAAATTCAAATTGTACGCGCTCTAACTTAACTTTCATTCTCATGCAAACACTCACTCTTTATATGTATTCAGGCCCTTAAGGCCCACCACAGTCATGCCAACCTTTAACACAAAACTCACACCATAAAACTTTCACCACACTCACTTAGCATTCAGCTTTCGTACTGTTCAGACGTGTTTAAATACATCCTCAATTTATCCAACAATCTTTGTTGTTATTTATTGTTCACCCTGCCTGTTTAACAATACTAGACTTTGAATCAATAAGCCAACAATGAGGGTGATCTGCATTCGAGCTAGATCCTTTATTATCTGGCTGATAAACGTTCAAGCCTCAGTTGAAAGCAAGAAGGACGACATGAAGCAATCCTTTATCGACAACCGTGAAGAAATATATGATTTCTTAACCCAAATCTAAATTAAGCTCACCTCTGATGGTTTCGATGCCTAATTTGGGCACATTGGACACCTAAGTCGAACACATCAGATGGCAACGACCACTGACTCATTGACTTTGCGTGCAGAAAAACCAGGAAATCAGAAATCGGTTGTGATAAAGAAATTTTGTGATGTAAACATCTTGTGATATCTTTGGCATGCTTCCTATGTCTAACGGAAGTAAAGTAAGCATGATATCCACCAAACGATACGGGCATCAACACATGCATCCTGATCCACTGGTCTCTCATGACTGCAAGATGATCTTCCTGCTTTATTCCAAGTGAATTCATTTTCACAACCGAATAGTGATTTTGATCATTACAGGGTACAGTCAGTCTCGAAGATCTAAAGGACTGACTGTTAATGATATATGGAGACAATCCAGGTATTTCAAAAACTCAAAATTCAATAATTCAAAATGAGTTAGCAGCGAATCCATGCCATTAAGAATTACAATGGTACTGTGACTTTTACATTGCAGCGTGTCTTCCTTTCAGTTGAAAGGGCTTGAGTACTTTGTACAGCCTTAGAATTCTGGGTCTCATGAATCTTTCAGAGATGAACGACCAACAATTGACATTCTTTTTTGCATCGAACATAAGTTCGATAAAATACGAGCTCAACCTTAAAAATCATTCATTATTCCAAGGATAATGAGTCTGTAGTTCAAACAAATATTAGCATATGTAGATGATGCTAACATGATACATCAACTAAATGAAATCATCCGTATTAAATTAGCAGCAAATACTGTTTTTCTACTTTCTTATAAGGACTAAACTAGAAGATTTTGAAGTTTTTGTCGTTCTCTAATCAAATCATGCAACGAATCATGAAACTGAAAATATTGAGGTTATACTGCAAATTTAGCGCATCAATAAGGCGGTTTCTTTCGATCCGTGGGCTTACGTACGGCTTGTGTCATGTTATGGGTGAAATATGTAGACCTTCATGACATGAAAAAGAACTCTAGGTAGTTACGTAGGTCGGTGGAGGTCCTTTAGAAAGGTACTAACATGTAATGATATTTTATCCGAGTTTACTTTATCCGAGTTTACTTTATCTTTTTTGTTTGTTAAATACTTTGTCTATTTTAGGCTGCGAGGGATCGATTCGTTTGGTCTCGTTTTGGAACTTTTGACGTGAAACATAAGTCATCGTTGCCGTAACTACATAGCCCCTTGGAACCTTGAGCACCACTGCAAAATGTCTTAAATATTTCTGTACATAGATCGCGCCCTTCAATTAGTAAAAACCCAATGGCGATTCAATACCTACGTCAATCGAATCCAGCTGGCGCTACTAGGTCCACTCATCTTCGTCTGTTAGCCGTATCTGCAAATACTTTCATAGATAGTTGCTCCTCTTTCATGCGCTGCACGTCGGCCTGTCTGCTACAGCGACCACAATTTTATAATCAAGGAGAACTCTGGCACGCCAAAAATTTCATACAGCTTGTGGCTTAATGATATTCGCATTTGGTCCCTTGCGCGGTTTTCTCCTATTCCACGCTTTTGGACTCTATTGAATAAGTGAAAAAGTTAGCGAAATTCTCTTCAAAGGAATTCATTTTATTCACGAATGTCTTCGTCGGGGTTCCTATTTTTCAACCGTAGCATAACACAGGCCTTATCACCGCCTTAGATATTTGGAGGTTTGTCCTCCTGTTTATGCCGCTGACCTTATAAATTGGCGATGCTGAACAGAGCGTATCAATATTCGTATCGACACGGGCATACACCACACAACCTTTATGGTGCATTTACACAAGGTTACCTATAAAAGGAAACTTCACGCATAACTTCCTCTTGAGATGAGATTATCAACCGAATGCACTAATGAAGCGTACTGGAATCAAGTCAACGTTTCAGTGACTTTGGTGAAAAATGGAATACCACGACAATCGGACGCGTAAAAGATCACGGAAAAGGATACTATGGAAAAAACTACAATCATTCACGAAACCATAGTTGATGCGACAAAAGGTGATGCTGCATAGAAGTGAGACTTGAAAAGGATGGTATGACAGGAAATTTTTTTGAGTTCCCCCATAGCAACGCCTCTTTGATGAGCCGTCAAAAAAAACAAGAGGTTCGTTGCAAATTTTTAATGCATTTCACCCTCTGACCATGATTCGATCAGAGTTCTGTAGAATCTTTTGACAGAATCAAGCTAGTTTCAAAAGAAGGTCCAAAGGTCCTTGATTAAGTTTTCAGTTAGAAACAATAGAAATCCTAAACCAATAGCATCGTAGTGTCACCCAAAAAATGGCTAAAATTATGATGGTGGCCCTAATATTCAATGCTTAAATTGTGAAAAATACTAACTTTAAAAGTAAATTAATAAGGATTTTATTAAAACAATCAACAATGTGATGCTACTACGTGTTACTTGTGTTAGTCAGCCAAACTTTCGCTGCATACTTGCAATATTCCGCACATTCCACTTAATTTTGTTTTGAGTAAATCCACTCGTAATGATTACTCTTACTTATGCTTGTTTAATATTGAAACCCATGTTTGAAAAGGACATCAGTCCCCACTTTGGTAATCAACAATTTCTTTTCTACAAATCCGGATACACATATACTAAATGTAATATTATACGATCCGGGACTTATCGCAATGGGAATCAATAGAACGCGTACAAAACGGACTTACCACTGGGCATAGTTACAATATGCTGAACATGCTCGTCCAAACGAAATAGGTCTTCCTTCCTCTCAACCCGCGCTAGTTCAATGAAGCCTGCAACGTGTACGCTGCTACATTACAAATATTTGGTTTTAATTAACCCCTAAAAGGAAAAATGTTTCACCTGACTTGAATTTTATTATCAGCAAATTTTTCCTGAATATGAATATATGTGTCTGAACAGTTGTGCGGGCATCAGGATAAAATAGAAAGTAGAAAGGAACGAAAATTGTAAGAGGCTCCAAGTACAGCACTTTTGAAAAGTGGAGAGGCAATAAAAATTAAAATTATCCTGTGGGCTAACAGAATGAAACGGGTACGAGGTAAGCATAGAACGTGTAAACAATAGCGAAAAGCAGAAAAGTTTCAAGTATTGAGCAAAGTCATTGTCAAAAACTTGAAAAGATGTAGGAATTGTCTTGACTTATTGGAGAAAGTATGAAAGGATTAGTGCCATCATTCCTTGGCCCATATGATACCAAGCCAAGATAATACCAATTATCCAAATTTCTGAACTTTCTGTTATTGCTTTGGTTGAGTGAGTTTTGTGGAGCAAGTTTTTGCCCTTATATTTTCGATTAAAGTCATCCAATAACACAACTACGAGTCTTACCAACTTCATCATCAACCAGATATTGCGCTTCACTCTTTTATAATTAGATGTTGGTATCTGCTATCAGGTAATGAGATGAAATCAGTACACTGCTCGATTTAATTTCAATAGCTCCTTCACAAGTTATTCAAACTCGACTGAATTCAACCAAAGGCAAATGAACTGAACTGAAAATCTATCCCCACAAATTTTCACTTGGCTCATCTTGCCGTATTGGGATCGGATGGATACGTTGGGCTGAATTGATTCCGGCATTGAAGCCTGATTTACGCAAGGAGCAAGCTAGCAGAAGACAAGCAGGTGAAAGTTCTTCTGAACAAGTCTCCCTTTTGAGCTCACCACTGTACATAAAGTGACTATAGATTATAAGGACTCCTTGTCTACACACACAATTCCTGATAATCCTTTTTCGATTAAGGTTTAGAGCTTTTCAACTTCAAGTATGGAATATAATCATACAAAATGTATATGGTTGTGGCTAATGCACTATCACCTATGCATGTGTGTAACAGAAAATTAGTAGGAGCTTAGCGTATGTTCGTTGTGGAACTGGTTAGGCTTATCCTGAAGGGTATATCTTCATGCTTTTATTGAACAAAAATAACTTTTCTATATTGAACGGCGTACTGGAAGATGTTTTATGGTACACAACAATTGTTGGAAGATTCGCGAATAAGAAATTGTTCGCATTGGCTAAAACGCGATGGAATATTACAAAAATCTGACAAAGGAATATCGCAATTCCGCTGGGTGAGATTTTCAGATCGTCTAATAGTTTCATTGGTAACTGAAACTGAAGATCGTCCCTGATTTCCGTTCTGCTGAAAGGCGGACAAAACTATTATTAAATAGACTTCACCTGAAAATGAATGGGAACAAAAGGGAATAGTCCCGAGATATATGGCATGATGTCGCTCTCAAGCTTTCAAACTTGGAAGCCTATTTTATGCCGAAAATTTTGGGTCACTTTCATAGTGGACAGCGTATTTAAATCACATGCAGGCAGTTTCGATTCGCATTAAAACTAATTTTTTCCATAACTGGTTGATTAATCATGCCCCAACGGATAAGAAGTTGAAATTAAGGACTTTTGGGCATTGAATTCCTCTCACAAGAGTATACAATTAATTCAAGAGGATTTTAAAGCAAATGTCAATGATTACAACAGTCAGTGCCTGTTTGAGTTTGCCTGTTAGAAGATATACTTATTCGGCATACTTTCTGCATTAACATTTTCAGCAAAGACCAACCTAGTAGATCATTTACTCATCCTGCAATAGTTCACCTAAAGTATACTTTATGTCCGTAAATTGTGAGAAACAAACTGCGATTCGGGCCACTGCTTGGCCAAATCAATCCTTCGTTATCAGGTGTTGAAATCTCTTCAGGATTCTCTAAAAGCTCTTTAAAAAATTCGCTGCAGAGATGCTTCACTTACTGAAGAAATCGATCTCGAAACATTTTTTGGGCCTTCATTCTAGACAACCAAACTCAAAAGACCAGCAACAAACTCTCAATGAAAGTAAAGTCAACTTTTAAGCGGTTTAATGTATTTCAGGACTGTCAGGATGTATTAGGGCGAAAAATCTGTCGTACATCAATTAAGGTACTAGATCTACCATATATAAGAGATGAAAATGAGAACCGTTACTGAGTATATGTTGAACAATACGATTTTTAGGACGCAAATTTTATGACAAGTAATTAAGTGTCATTGATGAAAATATGATGGTGAAGATATCCCTTGGAAAAATAAAACCTTAGCGATAGAGTAATGTAAATTCTGAGGTGTAGATATCAGGTTGGGTTTAAATTATAAAAGGACACAAACGGCGACATTCTTGACTGTAATGGAATCAATGAGAGCCGAAATTATTATTTAAAAGAACTCAAGAGACCCCAAGGACACTATGTAAACACTTCAATAACATCAGACACTATCAAACGTCGAAAAGCTATATCTTTAAACCACCAAAGCTGCAAGAAGAAAATTTCACCATCAAATAGCAAAGAGGTTATTGCCGATATTCGAGCCGCACTTACTAAATATTTTTACACCAGGACTTAGAGCACCACGCATAAACTAATCCAATAGCCTGGGATCAAGAGCAGACACCCTAGTTCATAGTTTCACTGGGGAAAAAACCAAGACACGCAGGCAGTCCTTGATTTTCTTGATTTTTGCTTTGAAAGACCATAACCCATCAGTTGATCAGTCTTTTATCAGAGAAAATAAGTATGCTGATCGGTTGGAGGCGTTAAGGATGGAGTGTTGACATTTGAGCGATCTTCCACCATCTCCCTTCCCGTTTGAGGATAACCCCTGTGGATTTTTCAAATGTAACGCCAACACTCAGGCCATGTAAGGCCTTCATCTCACATCTCCAAAAATTGATACTATGCTTATATCCTACAACACGAACAAAAAATCAATCTGAAAATTTTCTTAGCAGTCTAAGTCCGTGGTAAGAGAATGAGATGATAAAACGCTCCAAGAAATTTCAGACTATACTAAACGCATTTGTGCATTCAGCTACACTCTGATAGTTCTACCCTGGAAAGAGAAGTTGAGAAGAGTTGGAAAGAGAAAACAAATTGATGGTCTGGAGTACTTTTGAAATGGTTGTCGAATCATTATAAAACGTTTTTATTCTGTTCACACCAAACGATGGAGGGTAAAAAAAGAGTATAGCAGAACGCTGGCACACTTTGGAAAACGTAGGTTTAAAAACATTCTCCCCTTTCAAAGTTCTCCTGTTTTCTCCTTTCTGCTGTTTTTTAATATAATATTAATATTACTATAACAGAAGAATAAAACTGTTTTATAATATAACAAGAGAATACTTCCAACAGTGTCTTTTTTTGTACTACTAGACTAGTACTACTTTTTTCGTGTACTAGAGGGAACACTAAAACAGCTAAATAGTTGTGAAAAAAGGGTTCGAAATTTTCAAAATAATCTGAATAACGAAATTCATTTTACCGTCTCTTTCCGGTGTTGCAAAAAAAATTGTTTTGACTTTACGTTACGTTGCTTTAGTTTGTCGTTCACTGTATACTAGTTCCTCATATCTTTCGGCGAAGACACGAGTACCGCCTTCAAAAACTGACAGAAAAAACTTCAAAAACTGACAGTTTCTTAAGGCAACTGACAGATCGACAACTATCAGGTCGTGTGACTTCAGTCGAATCAAAATACACTGGTAAAAAGCGAAAGCTAAAATAATCTCTGCTTAGGAACGTTGCGTTGGATTTCGGAGTATGGTTTGTCAGAGATTCTGGTGTGAAGCCTAAGATTGTTTACTGACCGCATGCAGATCAGGTACGACTCAAAAACGTGTCCGGACTCCAGCAACATGGCTCGACTCGCTTGTGTCATTCCTGACATGTGAAGCGCAGACTTCTGTTTCTGCTCCTTAAAGGGTTTGAATCGAATCATCAAGCGAATTGATGATGTGGTATTAACATTAGACGTGCGACATCGACATTAAAAGACAAATGTGAAACATTTTCACTTAACCATATGTAAAAATACTGAAGAAGGGAGCACTTTTGATATCGAAATATATATTTGTTATAAAAAAATACATTTGCGTCTTTTAACGGAAAATTTAAGAAATAGAAAAAGAAGGTGTAAGTATTCCTTCGAAAGTATTCCTTCGAAATCTTCAGAATAATCTAAAATGTTTGAAGCGTTTCGAAGGGTTCTCAGTTCACAGAGGGGAACAATTGCAAATTTCATTTAAAACGTCACCAATTTGACATTTGTCATATGAACATTATTCTTCCTCCCATACCGTGCATTGTAAGTTGAATGCGTTGCGCGACGACGAGCAAGAATCGCCTTAAAAACAGGAAATGATTATGGCGAATGGGAGAGTGATATATGATAGAAGTAAAATGTTAGTGATTTGTTTATGTTTCGATTGTACTTATGATCGAGCCGTGATTTTGTCTCCCACATACGGCAATCAGGCCACTACTACCACCATAGGTAGGAGCTTCTAGGACTATTATTACGTATGGGACCGTGTATTGTCAACAGTCCAGGATAATCAATGAGAGATCCATGATCAAGCTGCTAGTTCAAATCAAAAGAAATAATTGGCAGTTATCATTAATTTTTAACTATTCGTTGTAGTTACCAAAAAATTGAAATTGATGTCATAATGTGCATTGCAAAACAAACATTGCATCTAAACTTACAAAGGAAATCAAAAAGTTTCTTAGTTCGAAAGATCCAAATGGCATCTGATCAACATAAATCTGCACCATCATTTTGCCCATACTTGATTCATCTGTAAATTATTTTGACCATACATTAAGTCAATTTGGTATTCAGATTTTAAGTTTTCCCGATAAGTATCAATTGATTGAGTGACAGGAATTTTCACTTCAGTATTCAAACTATAACAAGTGAATATTGCTTGCATCCCCTCGTAATAGAATTTCAGGGTAATATAGCTTGATACATTTTCAATTTCCTTTTGAAGACATCACCAAAGCAAAACAGCTCTTCCGCTTGTACTGCATCTTTTCAATCCAACATATGCTCCAATTATTATTTACATATTTGTTCATACCTTAATGGCAAACAAACAAATAGCAAGTGTGCAGAGTTTATATAAAATGTGAAAACGAGCTTAAGTAACTCTCGACACTGCATAACCAAACTTGAACTGAATTTATAATTAATACCATTAAAAGACCTCGGAAACGGAAAAGCTTTAAAGCCCCAAAATAGGAGGATTTGCATATGATGTAAAGGCGAGCATAAAATAATTCAGACCAAAGTCTTTCATAGCCTCCCTCACTCAGTGTGTTTTCGGGTGAGGGGCGAGCAAACAAAATTTCCATCCGGCAGGTATTCATATCCAAAACTCTCCAATACATAAACGTTGGATAGGACCATATTTCAGAATCCTCTACTCACTTAGTTCGTATCTCTTTTACATAGGATACTTGTGAGATACGCTGTTGTGTGTTGTCCTGTTGGAATACTGTCGGTGTATGATTTTCAACGACTATCTATTCAACTCTCATACTGCTCCCTAATATTCGCATATGAATAATTTAGTAACTGGAGCGCAGTGGTTGTGATTGAAATTGAAATTAAAATTTACACATGAAACACCGGCATAAGATAAAATGTCCTTCGTGTTTCCCTCGCAAGGTGCAGGTCAGGAAAACGTTAGCATAAACAGAGATGTTACTTACGTAAGTGCGTTTGATTTTAGGTGGAATATGTGTGCAGGAATGTCGATTGGGAAAAGTGGTTGCTTGATGGAGCTCCAGAATTGATATAAATTATGTAGAATGTTCCTGTGCATCTTAGGGGTTTCAAAGCGCTATAATATCATTTTCAAACGAGTTAAACATCTATGGAGAGTGTAAAATTATTCAAATTTCAGTATCCCTTTTTTGAAATTTTCGCAATGCATCTTCCAATTATGCGCATAATTCGTACCCAACAAAGGACATCCGAATCGCTCGACTATTCTGACTCAACGAAAATCCCCAACCTACTCTACCAGTTAGCTTGGAACGATCTCAATATGTATACGTGCACAGTGTATATCCTTATTGTTGGGTACATCATATGCATTATCTTTTGCTAAATTTCGTCCTTTGATATTTAAAAATCTGAAAAGGCGCTTTAGTTCTTCACATTGCTTTCAATTATACTTACGGTGCTTCAAGCTCAGGTCATGCTAACAACGCATCCGATAGGTTTAATGCAGAAGATTCACATGAATTATGTACAAAAGTGTCCTTTGAAATTTTAAGTTTGCATAGACTAACATTTGAAAATAAGATGAATGGGAAATGAGATTGTACATTTAATTTAAATTTATTCAAATTCCAGAAAGTAGCAGTGAGACAAAATTCAAAAAAAAAGTGTTCTCCTGAGTAAACAGGACATTAATACCTTAGTAGCTTACTATGAGGCAATAGGGGTTGTATAGTACGCGATGACATTCTAGATATCCATGATAACTATGTCATATGGAACTGTCCAATGAATACCTAAAAGTAATTTTACTTATGAGGTCTTTAGCTTCTAAGATTCATAACGCATACGAGCGACTCATGTTGAAGTAATCGAGAAAGATCTGTTGATATAAGAAGATAAGAACGGTTAAGCGCAAGGTGGCGGGTCCATCAGATCCGGTCCCTGGTTGAGGTGTTACTTCAAATCAAAAGAATAACTGGCCGTACGTGGTTGGCAGGAGTCATCACTTAGATTGGTTCCATCCTAGTGATGGCAAGGCACGCGCTTCCTTTGCGATGTCTGGTTGAACTAGTCCTGAACCATTTGGTATCAATTTCGGGATCCCTGACGGATCTATCTTAGGAGCCCTTCTGTTTAGTATTGTCAACTCTGATTTTCCGGGTCTCAATGATTAATTTATACCAAACTAATTGATTGGTAATTTGATTTATGATGATTTATAAGTGTGGTCATCTGATTCCCATATCCAAGAATGAGATTTCAAAGTTACCTTGACTCTAACTTATTCAAGGGCGAGCTGGTTATGCTGAAGGATCCATATGAAAATATGAGCGCGATACGAAGAACACTTGTGATAAAATTCAAGTTAAACAGCAAGTGATGCATTGCTCATAACAAACGAAGTATGTGAAGGTGATTTTCGATACGAAGAACATCTTCAGTGCTCACATAGATTGTCTTTAAAACCCATGCTACACAACCACGCTCACTGCGAAAGGGAAAAAACAAGCTGGACACGATCTGAAATTTAATGAAAGGGTATCTTAATTTTCTTCTCTTACTGATTTCGGCTTCACTTTAATTCGTAATGGTTTCAGGTGTTTCCCGTTCACACGCTATATTTGACAAGCCCAGTTTGCTCTTTCTCCATCCTTTGTGTCTATTCCGTTCAAAAAAGCGTGAAATACAAAATCAGTCAACCTATTTTACCATTCGTTCGTCATTCTCGGTATCTACTTCATCGAAAACATACTGGAATCCCGGACATATTTAAAACAAAGATATTAACGAGTACCAATAGAAAGTCATTATTGTTTCCATATTCATTGGACGACGTATCTTCATTGCAATTTTCCAAGGTAAATGTTACTACTTTCAGATTCCCGCTGAGCCTCAGAAAAGAGCAGAGAAAGCACGACAAGAATTGCGGTTAGGGTCGTACTATGACGACTCACAATGACACCTTCTATAACCAATACAAATGTGATGTTAATCTGACTATTTGAGAAACATAATTCTAGTTCTGGGTCCTTTGAGATTCCAGTTAAACAGTTTTCCCTAAACTGACTGTCAACCAATCTCATTCACGGACCCCTGTTAGAATGGAAGCCAGATGAGATTTTTATTTTGCTCACAAAGTCAAATTTCAAATAAGACATTCCTTACCATATTGCAAAGGGCTTAGGTGCAAAATTGAATGGTGTGTGTATGCGATAAGTGTAGGTCAAATCAGATAACTTTTACCAACCCTCATGCAGGTTTTGAGAGAACAGGGAAGACGCATTTGATAGTTAAATTCAAAGAGAAACATAATATAAATCAAGGATTAAACATTAACTGTAAGCATAAAATCCATAGATTCAACTGGTCACTATGCGTCTAATTCAACTTTGTACTAAGCAAACTTCATTATTAGTAGCCTAACTTTCCGTTCAAGGAGACTAAGAGAGAGAGGTAAGGATTCAGAAAGCAAAAATTATAGTTTAGAAATTTATGGAACACATAAATCCCTCATCTATAATATGCTACTTATTGTATAAGCGAGGAACATAATGAAATACTTGTCGAATGTTCTCTAGTGTTTCGATATATGAATGCTGAAATTCTAATTAAATCTAAGCAAAAATTAGTGAACTAGCAGATAAAAACATAATCTCATCATACTTTCGCTTCTTTTCCTCATCAGTGCTAATTGTTACAGAGTTCGCAAATCTCTTTTCGTTGCCACGAAGATCTCTAATTCGTCTCTGCATGTAAACAGCCTGTAGCTGTACGTAGATCCACAATAAGCTCTTTATCTTTCCCATTAACCGAAATGTTTCGAGGCAACAAAACTCTTCTCATGAGGCTAAAAGCTAAAGGATTCCGCTGAGTGCATAAAACAACATGTTGCCTACCTATATTCCCCATACATGCACGGACACGCCAACGGAGTGGAGTATCTAACTTTCGTCTAACATATAAACAAATGCTTCGTTTCTCAAATGAGACCGAAGCAATATAGTAGTTGGCCGTTGTGGTACATGAATTTTGTATGGACCGGAAGGACTTGCTGCTTGTAACCATCGGTTTTTGAAACAAAATCCGGAACTGTGTGGTGAATGTCATTAAGGTGGGTATTCTGTTTCCAGTTCATTTTTGATGACCGGAATTATCTTCGAGACCAACATGAAAATTTACTATGCACATTGCTGTCGGGACATGAAGCGAAGTTGGAGTCTTGGCTGCTCCGTGGCCGAAACAGAACAGCAGGTATAGAGACAGAGTGATGATCGTTCCGGGAGGCATATAGTAAACACGGCATTAGCAACATTATCAACAATCCTTCGAACTGCTCTAAACGCCACTTGCTCCAGTCCACATTTCTTACCAGCGACGTCCTGAATTCTACACTTAACGACAACAGGTCGGATTTCGGGTGCACTAGCGTAGTTGAAGTAGAAAATGTATTTCCTTCCATACTTTTTGGCTTGGCACCGACATGCATATTTTATTAGGTTGTTTATGTTTTCGTCTTTAGTTATTAAGTGGTCAACATTAATGTTAATATTTAAGCAACATGAGATAACCAGCATTGGTCGATTCCAGGTTGAAAGTCGTAGTCCAACCAGCCGTTATTTATGTGCTTTCTGATGTATCCTTCTTCGGCCTCATGATATTTTAAGGAGGTCAAAAGTTTACGTTACAAATAATCATAGAAAATTTACTGCACTACCGATCCTGAGACGAACGAATGCGAAGCTTACTTAAACTGAGATTTGCTGCCTCTGCATCCTTCCCTGCAGCTGGTTGTGTCGCTTCAAGAGAACATTTCACTAGGAAACACTTTACACGCTTTTCATGGTTAATGCATAAACAATTTCCAAGTTTATGGCGTCTTGCCTGCTGCACATTGCACACCTTATTATAAGTATTCATTTCATAATCCACTCATCATACATTTTGTAGAGACGCTCGCGATACCTGAGAGTTTAATTAATGTGGATTTAGTTGTGATGGAAGTTTACCAAGTCAAAGTTTGCAAAGTTATCCGATTAATTTTCATATTGTGAGAAATTCAGCTACTCAATTTATTAAATGAATTTTGTTGTGAGAGCGAAGTTGGTGAGCAAAAGGGTAGGTCTGTATTAAAATTGATTAGAGAGCTAGCTCTTTGCAGAAAGATGCATTTGATGCCTTGTTTAATTCGTTTAAAGGCAACTTGTGTTACTAATTAAACTCTTTACTTTGCTTCTCCGAAATTTTTGACGGCAAAAGATGTACGACTGTTTGAAATTTCATACTCTAAGATCTCTTCCTGTTTAAGCAACTCGTGCGCTTGTTTTCCTGAAGCATTTGAAATTTGCGGTTGTCAAACATCATGAACAACAACCTGAAGTTTATGGTTGCAACATTTTGTGTGAGATAGTTCTTCCAACTTCTACTGGAGGAGGAGGAAAATTTAAATAATGTGTCTTATAAGAAATGATTCCCTCTTATCAATTTAAATACACACGAAAATATTTCCGACGTTAATCGTAGACAATTAAGTCGTATTCTAATCAGTCGAGTGGAGATAGAGTCAATTTATAGATAAATATGGAACAAAACGAAGAAAAAGCACGTGAACTTCGAGGTATTATCCGAATCGGCTTCCACAAGAGTCAGGTTCTAAACTTGCCGAAAAAGTCGGATTAAAGGAAGTCTAAGTATTTAACTTGGACACCTGTCATTAAAGCTCAAAATCACAGTCTCCACAGACGGAATTGAAAGAATGTGTCAATGTTCTTATCATCTAATCAACGCACATCGGTCCAGCTCTCTTCCATTTTCACTATGTACGCCCCTGGTTCTCAGCGTTTTAGAACCCTCATAAGCGACTTTACCGAAACTCATTTCGGTCCGTCCTTCCCAACTGCAATCTTGGCAGCTTCGTTTCTACATTTATTCATTACTCCATTGTTCGTCAAGTCATCTGTCCTCAATTCAACTGTTCTTTGGGCTTCATATATTCGTTCGCAACGCACGGTCCAACTTCCTTTCACTTTCCTTCGACGTTTTAGAACCACATTGACGAACTCATCAGTAATCATTTCAGTCAGTCCTTCCCAACTGCAATCTCCTTTTCTTCTCACAACAAAACAAAAATTAAAAGTCAACAAAATTTTACACCAATTTAAAAATCAGTTTCTTCAACTGTTCAATCTTCGATTCATCAATACTGCTAGAAAACCTACAACATACAACGATACTACAGTTCCTCTGTAATCAGTTTTACACAGAAGACCAAACGACCACAAGACTGTACAACGTTGCAAGACCACCTTTCGGGTCGACCAAGACCACCTTTCGGTTACCCTTCTTGGCATAATTTCGACCTAATTGGCAACAATATACTGGCCGAATATATTGTATCAGCACTGCCCGAACGTATTGTGCCACCCAAGTCCATTTGACAACCGTTTTCAGCATTTTTTCGACCATTGTTTCCGTCGAGAATTCTCCAATTTCGTTAAAGATATCACCATGCCGTTTATTCTATATTTTGCAAGAGAAAAATTTGTGACAGGCGTCATCCATCTCTCCTGCACAAAACATACAGTTAGGAGACCGTGACCTGTCAATCTTGTCCAAATAAGACCGAAAACATCTATGCCCGCTTAAGAGCTTGGTCAAGTATAAATCAGTCTCACCATGCAATGAATTGAACCACCGCCTCAGGTCAGGAATCAGGCGTGCATTCCACCTTCCTTCTGTGCTTGCTTCCAGGACTGTTGCCAATCGCTGGAAGAGGTAAATGAGATAGCGCAGGTAAATGTTTCTGCAGTATATCGCAAGAAAAGCGATGGGAATCACCCCTGCGATTAACAGCGCGGCCGCCCCGAAAACTGTTTGATATGCGCATGCAATTTGCAGCGCGCCTTGTCTCTGCACCTGTGCCAAACATTTTCGTTGTAACTCCTTGCTGAGAGCGTCGCCCCATATTTCTCACCTATGGAGTAGTACCGAGTGCACAGTGCTCAGTAGGAGTCATCTGCTTGATGTGGTGGGCCCAGTTATGTTGCTAATAAATCGATAATCGAAATGTTACATGCGTTGCAGTCTTAATAGCTGTAACCCTGATTTATTGGGAAAAACTCATTTTTCCGTTTATCAGGACGTCCAGGTATTTCACTACAGATTACGATTAAACAAGTGCTTCCCTAAAACCTATATGCCTTACTCTGGGAAGTGCAGACAATTAAACAATTGGATTTCGCTACCGTAGCTGCCGCTGTTATCAAGGGTGATGAGCAGATGGATCAATGAGAGAAAGTAGGTCATTCACAAGAGCCTGAATTCAAATGAGGATAAGCACAGGATGCGACCACAGGAAAATTCTTTATTTCCATTTATATTTTAGATATTTATAATTCATTTATATCGTGAGTCATACGATTTTTGTTGGCTATAACAGAAGTGGTAATTGCTTTAGTGATACTAGCAAAAGAAAGCCGACAAATAACTTTAGAGATAATTTTTCAAAAGAATTTCAAAAAAATTATAATAAAAAAGAAAATCAGAAAGTACTTCCAGTGTACAAACGTTTCCAATCCGCAAAATATGAAAATTTACTGTTTAATATGGCAATAATATGAGGCAATGGTAATTTTCTAAAGACTTATAAAATAAAGAAGAATGACAGGATGAGAAACTGACGTAAATTTTGCTTATAATGGAAAAAATTGCCAAGAAAACGCGTTCCCAGTCACTTGAGTCTGAAAATTTAATTATTTGTTTCGAATTGAACTACGAATAAGACTCAGCAACAAACAAAATCTAACCAGTATTATACAATATTGCTAAATCATCGTAATATCTAAAAATGCAGAGCAATAAGAACGAAATCTAAATCTAGAAATCTAAAGATTTCTGGACATAGGAAAGGTTTCTCTAGTAGCATTACTGCTGACGGTTTTTTGAATAAAAAACCGGGACAAAAATAGTGCAACTTAATTATCATCCCGGAAAAATCCCAGCAAGTAAATATACTTATATTTACTATTATAAGGTTGGTAGCAAGAAATCAACACTATGTAAGTAAAATCCAACAACAACAACAACAGCCATGAGTCCCTGCGGTTTCTGTATTTGATTTTGCAAACAGTATACTACAGGATTATAGACTAGAAAATTTTGATCGCCATTGAAGTCATTCGAGGTTGTTATAAGAGGGCGGTTCAAATATGATCGAGACAAACGCTGCAGATAGTGCGCATGTATGTTTTGAAGATCGTGGCTTGAGTATGTGATAGCTGGGTCCCTTACAAACAGTGTGGCATAGTTTTTTTCGGGATCGCATGTTTCACGCGCGTGCTACGACCATGAATGAACGTCAAGTGCCAACCGCCGTTGCGCAACGTATTGTCATTCGTTTTTTTGTGTGGGAAGGCTTTAAAAACACGGGAATTTTTTCGCGTTTGCGAAATCAGTTCGGAAGTCAGTGCCTGAATAGGGCTGCTGTATTTAAATGGGCCAAAGCATTCAAGGATGGCCGCGAAACCGTCAAGAATGAACCCCATGATCGTCGACCGCGAACCAGTATCACACCAGGCAACATTCGCTGCGTAAAACAACTCATTTTGGATGACCGTAGGATTAATGTTCGAGACATTTCGGATGAACTTGGCATCAGTATTGGCAGTGTAGAGTCTATCATCCACGAACACCTTCAATGTAGAAAAATAACGGCACGATGGGTTCCTTAACTGTTGAACTTCGAGCAAAAATTCACGCGGTTGGAAGTTTGTCGCCACTTGCTGACGCGAGGGGGACGGTTTTTTTAACGCGAATCTTCACTACAGACGAGACATGGGTACACTATTACATTCCCGAAAGCAAGATGTGGTCTAAAGAGGGGAGTAAGAAGGAGGAAGGGGCGCCAGTCAAAGCGAAGACAACCAGGTCCGCTGGTAAGGTTATGTGTACTGTGTTCTGGGACCGGCGGGGCGTGCTGTATCTCGATTTCTTGCGCACCCAAGGTTCCATCAATGCTGTAACTACTTGAACCTTCTGAAAACACACGTGAAATCCGTTTATCGCTCGAAACGGAGGAACATTCCAGCACGAAGTGCGATTCTTCTCCTGGATAACGCGCGCTCTCATATCGTGCGTCTGACGCTCGATACAGTATCGGAATTGGCGTGAGAGGTACTGGAACACCCCTCGTACAGTCCGGATTTATCACCCTGCGACTACCCCATGTTTGGACCACTGAAAGAAGCCCTCGAAGGTCAAAGATTCAACACCGACGACGAGGTAGAGGAGTTCGTGCGCATATGGCTGTCCGAGTTGCCCAAGGAATTCTTCGATACCGGCATCAAAAAACTACCGGAAAGGTGGACAAAATGCGTAACTAGTGAGGGACAGTACATAGAAAAACTTTAAATTTTTATAATTTTTTTCGATAGTGAATAAACGGGTCACAGCATTTGTCTCGATCATATTTGAACCACCCTCGTAATTTCATCAATTACATCAATCGTTTTACAACAGTCCCACATCATTCTAACATAATAGATGTAAATCATTCCAGTCGAACTGTTTGATTCCTTGCATTCATTGGATGTCTCGCCACGTGCCTCCTCATAAGCTTTCATCGGACAACATTCATAAAAAAGGGAGTTCATTCGTGTGTTTCAATCAAACGAATTGTTCAAAGTTTCATCTGTAGATGACGGCACTCAAATAGCCATTCCTTCAGTCAACTCTTGAAGTCTCTATGTATAAACAACACAATGATTCCCGCAATCTTCACAAAGGGAAAAGCAGACGGTCTTTTTGCCTACCAATGTGTGTATCACAAAGTGGTCGAGGATGTATGGAATCCTAAAATAGGTAAAAGGTACTTGTTATTCACTCGTATGTCCATCGGACTATCTAGGCCCAGTCCTTGCCATTCAGTCACTTACATGTTTTGCAAAAACAATTTATCAGCCATTTGGGAATTCTCAGCATAGCTAGTAACTAACTATGGAGTAAATTTGTAAGGGAAACTCGATGGCCATATATTGGACTGATAGCTAAAACTTGAAATGGTACATTTCCGATGTCTACATAATCTTGCCTTTTCGTCCTTCTGCTTGAACTCACTCTGCTTCCAACACCCGAGCGTTACACGTTAGGAAAACTTATGACTTCGACCTCTCATTCGATGGATGAGTTATCGAAGCTGCGTTCCCACACGTACATGTTCTACGTTAAACTTGTTTCAAGGATCTCCACTTAGAAATCTCATCTCATCATCCCGTTTGTTCTCGGCGCTTCGAAAACGTAAGCTGGTGCTTTTACTCAGGACGCTTACTCTCCTCAACAGTAGGATTTTGGGGGCTGGGAAAGGCAGAAAACAGATTTCAACTTTTCGGCGTGTAATAAACTGCGAAGACATCCTGAGTGGCACTCGAGCAGCATCAAATACAATCACAAAATTAATTTCATGAAAGCTGGTGTATAGATGGCATCACGCATATACGAGTGAACCTAAATTAATTAATTCCGTATAATTAACCACGTTGTAATGAGGGTTATCGTCAGTGACACCTCAATGAAATCATCTTAATTGGATTCGTTTTAGAGAATTTTAAAGTTATCATTAGCCCAAAAGGCTTAACAATTTCCCTGTCTTTGGTGCCAGTCTATTTAGGTGTTGTTTGAGGTGTATGAGTAGTCAGTCATGCAGAATGGTAACGTTTCCGGGTGATTTACTATGAAATTGCATTTAAAGGGTTTACGTGCGCATTGGTGCGTTCCAAAGGGACACGATTCAAATATTTGTGTTTGAGATAGTCATGGTGTAGTTGCTACACTCCACTATTGATAATCCCTCAAATAGACTGTTAAGTGAACATTCTATTTGAGTCCGAAGTGTATTGAAATCTAGGGAACATGCCAGATTTCAATGCTCATTTGTAGTTTTATCAGATAACTCTTTACTTTTCAAGTTTTGCTTCTCCCGTAGTCAATTATCAACAAAAAAAAAGTGAAGACTATCAACCCTTCTACAGAAATTAACAATGCTTTCAACATTCACTAGAGTGGTCCCGCCCGACAAAAACTACTCTTTCTTTACCTTTGCGTTTACAAAGAGCACATTTCCACAAATTTTTGAAGAATATATAATATAACACTTTAATTTTTTCATTCACTTTCATATTTTTAAGACATTAAACTAACTCTCACCAAGTTAATGGTCACGGATTGGCTTCACCACGGATTGGTAAAATAATTCAACAGATCAGGATCAGATTAATACATGATATGTTTCAGAAATGGTGAAAGTAATGCTACCATCAAAAATGATGGATTAGAAAAAAGATCTAGATTAGAGAAAAGACCAAAAGATCTAATAGTTCCATTCAACTGAAACCAACCGAGGTCCAACTGAAGCCAGTTTTATCAAAGCAAATCTGTGCTCTTTTAATTATTTTCGATTCCTGGTGTTCCACAGGAATACTGTTGTTCACTTATTCTCTCTTTATTATCTAATCATCTTTTGTTGACAAATCATCTATCGTTTTTCATTACCACTTGTTTTGTTCTTAACGTTTTTTGAAACTCACTTTTTCTTTTGAAATTGTGATATTTAAACTAAACCGTTGAACACATTAAAAACGATAAATCACGAATCAACTAAAAATCAAACACAAAAATCCTTTAACGCAATCGATACTTTGGTACAAGAATTGGCTATATAAAAAACACTGTTCGGAATACCATCGATAACCATCGATAGGGATCGAAAATAAGAATTTACAAGATATGAGTTCGATCACAAAATTTACAGACTCATTTTACGAAGAAATTCATTAAGGTGACACTGGCAAAGAATCCAAGGTTGATCCTTGAGGATTGGTATGAACTACCAGCTCACGGCCACAAGCAAGAAAACTACACTTCTTTGCTACGATAAGGGGAAGCATTACCTTGGGCTTGAGAAAACCCCCCAGAAACTGGAAGCTTAATTGATTTTGTAGAGGTAATTATCTTATCTCTAGGTCTTATCTTATCTTATCTTAACCTTAAATGGGTTCTCAATTTCTTGAGCAATGGGAAAGCAATGATTCTTGCAGATATATTCCCCATATTTGACGATATCTCACACAAAATGTTTAATGGAATTTTCGTATCTTTAAAAATTTACTCTGCAATCTCAAACAAACTCTCTCAAGTCACCCGAATTGGGCTCATCTAATCCCAAGAAATGACAAACTTTTCGAAAATATCAAAAATCGATAAGGTCTCCAAATTCCATAGACTGGCTAATGCATCAAAAAACGACCTCAGAAACGTATGGTTTTGATTAGCTTGCAAGATACTTGTACTTTTGATACCAATGCTAAGGGATGGAAAGATTTGTGTCACCAAACTACAGACAAATAAGCCCGACACCACTGGAACCTGGCTACAGCTTTAAGTTGGGTATTCATAAAAGTTAATATATAAACGAACTGATGCCTTAGCGGGTGGCGCTATTGAATATAATTCACTTGAAGATTATCTGGCTTTATCTGAATAATCGGATTCCTCCTGCACCAGAAGACTGACAGATGCCATCCGTTTGAAATTTGGGGCGTTAATCTAGAAGGCTGTAGTCTGTTAATTTGTTTAGGAGTCTCATGCCTATCCTGTTTTTCCATAGGAGTAGTTATTTGATCTTCGTGTGTGTGACGCCCAAATGATGGACTTATCCTGCTGTCACTCCAAGCCGAATCGATCAAATTCCAAAGGGTTTTATAAGACGACCTTTGCAGTCTGGACTATGGCATTTTAGCCTTGCTCTGGCTAGCTTGTCAAATTCTACGTTTCTATGTACGCTCTGATGTCCAGCGACAATAATGAGTCGAAGTAAGCAGACTTTCTTCAGTCAGCGTACCTTTTGAACCCTCTCGTTAGCTTACGTTCTCCTGCACTAACTGCGAAGCAACACCTTTTGTGGCAAGCGCTTGCACTGCTGACTTACTTTATCAGAGGGTATGTAGTTTGCCGCTTATCAACTTTGCATAGAATAACATTTTTAGTAAATATATTTTCCTTTACGTACAACTCTACGCTGTTTCGTTCTCTGTCCTAGTTGGTGGACTGACCCTATAGGTAACTTTTCAGAACTTTCAGACTATTATTTCGGTTTCATCCCTTTTCTCCTATTTGACGTTATCTTCATGGATTTGAAAGGCCCGTAGCCCGTATGCGATAACGATGCGCATAGACGACGAAGGCTCCTTTAGCTCCTTGATGAATTATAGTCATCCTCGCAAATAATAGTGCTCTTTGATATGCAGGTCAAGCAACACTAGCATCTGGGCCTAGGTTTTGTCCAGCCTCGTGATCAACTGAGTCTTTTCCGGGTCCTTAATAAAGTTACCCGTTTTCAATGCTGGCCACTGCACTCCCATTACTTGTCGGTAACTTATCTACGTTAGTATAAATCTAGTGGGTATGGTTACGGGTAAGAGCCCCTATGTCTTGCCCTCTAGTCGTTTCATAGTAACGGGTGGTAATCGTCGGGTAGTATCCACTGAATATTGAATAAAAATAAATGCAATTTCAAATAAAACTAACAATTCTTGATTTTGTGCAATTTACACTCTGACAAAACAGTATCCGGAAATTTGAAATAAAACGCAAAAATATTAAACTTCTTCAATATTTATTGAATCACCTTCAAAATATGCTCCATTTGAAGCGATACACATGTGCCAACGTTTTTTCCAATCATGGAAACATTTTTTATAGGCGCTTTCAGGGATGGCCTTCAGCTCCTTCTGGGAATTTTCTTTTATGGCGTCTATGGAGTCAAATCTGGTTCCCCGGAGCGGTAATTTCAGTCTGGAGAAAAGAAAAAAATCACACGGAGCTAGATCAGGCGAATAAGGTGGCTGGTCGATGGTATTTATCGAGTGTTTGGTCTTAAATCGTTAATAATCGTGGCTCGATGTGATGGTGCGTTATTGTCATGCAAAATGCACGAATTGTTTTGCCACAAATCCGGCCGTTTACGGCGAATATTTTCACGCAAACGTCTCAAAACAGTTAAATAGAAGTCCTTATTGACCGTTTGACCTTGCGGAACGAATTCATGATGAACCACACCACGAATATCGAAGAAAACAATAAGCATCGTCTTGATTTTCGAACGAATATTGCGAGGTTTTTTCGGTTTCGGCTCATTTTTTCCCACCCATTCAGATGATTGTTGGCTCGTTTGTGTGTCATATTTATAGACCCATGTCTCATCACCAGTTATGATCCGTCCCATGAACGTGGGATCAGAATTCACACGATCTAGCATGTCTGCAGCTACCTGCATCCGGTACTGTTTCTGAAGAAAATTCAGCTCTAACGGAACAAGCCGAGCGGCGACGCGCTGCATGCCCAATTTGTTCACCAAAATCAAATGAGCGGTTTCACGAGAGATGTTGAGATCACGAGCTATCTCTCTAACACTGGCATGACGATTTTCGAGCACAATTTCCTTGATTTTTTCGACGTTATCGTTGGTTGAAGAGGTCGACGGTCGTCCTGAACGAGGCAAATCTTCGACGATCTCCCGACCGTTTTTAAAGGCTTTGTACCATTTGTACACTTGGGTTTTCGATAAAACAGAGTCTCCATAAGCCTTTTCCAGCATTCGCAACGAGTCAGCACACGAAATTTCGTTCAAAACACAAAATTGGATACAAACTCTTTGTTCAATATTTTTTTCCATTGTAAAATTCGCAGACTACCACTGAGGTCGACTGGTTTCAACAGCTGTCGTAAACAAACTAGTTGACAGACCGCGCTCATGTTTGGCATAGTAATTACGGACAGTCCTACCAACATACAGAAACTTTAAATACTTAAAAATACTCAACGCGAGCAATTTAAATGAGAATTTCCGGATACTTTTTTGTCACAGTGTAACTTAATTTTAGTTCTAATGTTTTTAATGTGTCACGCCTGTTTTTAACCATGATCCTAATGACAATCCCGTGTGTTTGTTTTATCAATTTGCCAATATAGGTCCCTTCGGTCGAATCAGTGAATGTGCTTTACCCGCGACCGTCAGCTTCACTCTCCCTTAAGCCGTAGTAGTCGTTTATGGTTTTCATGGGTGAAAAGGGCAAGAGAAAAAGAAAGAGGCAAGGGACCTCAATTTAAACAAGCCCCCAAAGGAAATAATTGTCTATTAGGTCTACCTTGTTATTTCTGGGTTACGCAGATTTTAGGTTACCTCTGGGCATGGATTGGACGCTATAGTGCTAACTGCCTAAGATTTTGGGTTTCTGGCTTTTCTTGTTCATGCGATTGTGATGAGGAGTCTACAAAACTATGTAAATGGTAAGTCGCCTATATAGATCTAACCATGCCTTAAAAGTCTGCATTTTTCCAAAGCATTTAAGCAATTTTCTGAAAACTTAATATGAATGGAGTAAAAAGGGATTCGTGTTCAGGAGACACTAATCGTATCGGAAATCATATGTCATATATAAATAAAAGATGCCCGTTTGTCCACGTCTGTGTAGTAAATCCACCCCTTGTATTTTTGCCCATGCACTCACTTTAATGGGGATGAAGTAGGAAAAAGTGATTAATTACAGTGAGAATAAGTGATCGAGAGTTCTTAGTATGTTAATAAGAAAATATTAGTTTCCCATTGACGAATGTTTCCAAAATGCTATTAGAAGGTGATGTTATTTTCACTGCTTAAAGGGGTGGTTCGGGAACACTGCAGAAGTGGATCGGTTCAAATGGAATCCACTTTGTTTTTTAGTAGGTACAACAGGAGCTGCTTTTGAACATCTTCATTCAAATCAAATTCAAGCCGAAAACTGGCCTTATTGGCCCTCCTCCTCTTTATCCTCCTTATTTGCACCTTTTCTTCACATTTTTTGAAAATTTCAATCCCAACATAAAAATATGGAAATTAATGATGATCTGGAAGAACTTTGTGGGCTTTTTAGAGAACACATTTCCAAAAATCCATGGAAAAATGCCCCGAAAATTCCTGTTATCGATTGTGCAAAGGATCCTGGAGGGAAAAATCATAAGACTAACATCGGGAAAAACGATGGTCCTTATCAAAAAAGCAATGCAACAGTTATTGTTGCAAAACGGATAAAAGGTCCAATGATAAAAAGCGGCCAAAACGTTATGATGGGTAACTGGCTCCCTAATTTTCCTTGAAATATTTCAATCTATTAATTGTATTAATTTGAAATGGAAACACTTTGATCCCGTATGTGCTAAAGAAAGTTAATTTTGTATTGGTTATTCTTCTATGCGTCACGATTAATAAAAATATTCCTGTGAAGCGAAGGAACCTCAAATGATTATGGGTCATAACCGGATTAAATGGGATGTCGATACCTTTGATAAAGTGTGCGCCGGATTCCCTGACAGCCACAATAGCATCCGAAAGATACGAGGAAGGAGAAGGTCAGAACACCGTGCTACCATTAATTTGAAAGTCCTCTTTCTATTAAATCTGTTAAAGCTATTTTACAAAGTACACCAAATCAAAATTGATGACTTACAAACATTGCTCTTCCCTGGTTAATGCATCTTGAACACTATTTTCACTTACTATGTCCTATCTAAACGTTATTCTGCTTGCAGCATATATAAAATACGTAAATTCGACGTAGCTTTTTCATTATTTTATGAAAATAAAATGATATGCTGTATGAAGGATATTCCTTTTATTTGTAAAATAACACAAAACAATTGCTTCAGTTCAGTTGATATGGTGATACGAAACCTATTTCAAATAAAATTTACTTCGAAATTACGCCATAATCGAGAATTATAAGTTGCCATAAAGTTTGCAAGTAAGAAGGCGTCCAAACTAGGAAGACCAATGACTTTATTCCATGCATACCTTTACTCCGAATTAACTACCTTAACTTCAAACGCCATCAAACAATTCTCAAGTTGTGGTCGAGGCCTTATAGTTCAGTGTTTTATTTCTAAACTATTCTATCCTTCAAACTTCTCACGGATACACTGATAATAATTATAATCCTTTTATGCCGACTAACTATACTCCATGAGATTACGCACGAGTTGACTTTTTATCAGCCTAAACTACCATTAAAGTACACCTTCTAATAATGTTGATTATAGCTTAAGTGGTACCTACGCTAAATCAATGGATTAAGTGTAAGAATGTGAAAGCTGCTGCTTGTGCACTTGAGCCACCGTTGCCGTTTTCGTATCCTTAATCAATGAATAATTCAATCCGGCCACTATGTAATTTCTTCAGATTCTGTGCAAATATTTCACCTGCTCGTTTCTCACTCTCCGATCCTTTTTGTCTACGTTAACAAATCACTCACTCACTCACCGACTCTTTACTCGCTCTGTGTTTTATCCTATGTCGCACACGACATGCCATGACTTCCTCTTGACTTATTGAAATGAAAAATTAATGAATTGGCATGACAAACCGGATACAGTTTTCCGCTTGATTGTCCTTTATCCATCCAATGACAGTGTGTACCTAGCTATCTATTTCCGGAGCTTAAAAGCTGATTTTTCGGGTGGTTTGACTGGATATGTGTTAGGGAATATCAGAGAACCTACAAATATATGAAGCATTAACAATCTATGTCGAAGAGTTAGAAACGGGAGGTGAAAGGTGAATTCATCAGCGATAAGGGAGGGGGAAGGATACTGATACCGTGATAAGGTTCGATTGCATGACACGAACGCAATCGTTTAGGGCGTGCCTATGGGCTTGAAAGGGATCGAGCAAGGTAATATGATGAGTTTATGGTCCGTTTAACATGTTGCGTTCGATAACCTTTAAGTCGAGTCAACAATTTGGATGATTTCTTGAATGAATAGCAATTAAAATTGAATATTTTCATAAGTTTGATTTTGAATTGATTGCATTCAATGAAAGCGTAAAAGCCATTCCGGGTAAAGGGTTTTCAATATGTATTAGACGGATTGATGGGTCAGAGGTTATGTTTATTCGCATTAGGAAACGAATAACATATTCGCACGAGTGAAGTAGGATCAGATTGAATCTATAATTTCTTTCGGTATCTAAAGAATATTAGGACAACCATTGAGTAGATATTGTCATTCTTGAGAAATCAGGGTCTATCCGAATGTCATGTATACCATACATGACATATACCATACATATGCATACGCCAGAGATAATTTCTAGGATTTATTTTGTTTTCAATAAAACGATCAGAGGCAAATTCAAACCGAAAAATGGAAGCATTTATGTAACAGATTCTAAGCAATTCAAAGAATTAAATATAAAGTAAAACAACAAGCAAGTAACAACATGGTTTTTTGTCTATATCATGATGTTCATGAAGTCCTGGAAACTGAGAATTCAAACGACGAAAACAGCGATATCGAACAAACCCTCCGCTTTTATGGATATAGAGGAGGTTAAAACCTTGACACAGAATAATAAGCACTCGGAAACTGAGTTTTTATAGTATCAGACTTAAAACAGTGAAGAATAGAAATAAGAAAAAACGAGTACGTGCATGTGATTCACTTTAAATTAAAACATTGATTCAATAAACGTAACTTACCCTTAACGCTCTGTTAGATTTGTTGCTTTTTTTTAAAAAGCGAACCGAGCTGAAGGAAAGCAGCTTTGAAGTGCGATGCAAATTAGACAGTAAGCATTAAGATACGAGAGGAGACAAGCAAAAGTCCCAAAAATGTTACAAGTTTGTAGTATCAATGATTTGTGCGTATCAAATTATGAGTATGTTTGATTCAAATATTAGTGAAAGCACTAATTTTTGCGCTCATGGAATGCAAGACCCTTAAAATGCTTCATTACCATGTTCAGCTATCTGAATGCATGGTCCTTACACCCACTAATACTTTCCCATAGCTCAATTGAAACTGATGCGAATCCTGGAGCCACTCACGCAAAATAACGTTTTATGGCCAGAACTATACAAACGTAAATTCACATAAGTACTGGAAAATATTGTGAAATCAGGACATTCCCACACTAATATGCCGACAATCCATTGAGAATTGCGACAACAGCTGCATAGGAATTTTTTAAGGTGATACTCTTTGATGAGCACATTCTATGAAGACCAAACATCAAATCTATACTCAGGAAGCCGATAATCAACCATCCTGGAGTATGATACCCCCAAATACTCAAATCCATGGAAAAAAAACCCCCATGAAGTAAAAGGAAGATTCGAATTCAAAATTCCGATGAGGATGCAAAAACTAATGTCATTAAATTGCACTACAACTGGCAGTCACAAACCACATGCGATCTCTACTATAATTCCCACTTTCAAGATACAGCCGACCATTTGGCCAAAGGAACGTCGAAGATTTTTCTACAAAACATTGAATGCTGTTGGTTAGTAAGGGTAAACCAATCACATGACATACTCGCAAAGAAAATCATCTGGAGGTGTCAAATCACATGAACTTCGAGATCAATTTACTCGAATATTTCGTGAAATAATCTTAAGGTCCTTTACAATTGCTTCGGTAGCTGTGTGACTGTGCAGCGCTATCCTGTTGCAATCAAATGCTTTCGAAATTCATTTATTGACATTCGGGAACAAACAATTCATTGGACATTATCCGTAAACACCCACCATGTCCCGGAACGGCTACCCCTTCCGCATTTCAAAAGAAATATGAACCGGTGACGCTATTAGCGTGCCTACCATACCACATTGTCAATTATAATAGACGCAATAGAATAGAAATCACCTATAATCATTGTTAACCAATAAATTGCAAATTTTGTATGCTGAAATGACTAGGTAACAAAAAATGAGCTCTTCCGACGAAAATTTTCGACAAATTAATTAAATTCAGATTAAATTCATTCAGATCAAATTTATTCATTCGTTTAATCCCCATCTAGAAAACACAGATAAATATGACAATATTACGAAGCAAAATCTAAAATAAAAAATCTTAAAAAATGCAAGTGTTACGTCATCATTCATTTCACATACAGATCTGAAGAAAGTTAAAGATAAACCACTTGCGTCTCCTCAAAATGCTTCAATGGCAACCCTTCCATTTGTTCCAACTCCTGACGAAAAAAACAACACATTTTGGTAACCCTTATGAGAAAAAAAGCATAACTGTAAATTTCCAATTGTGTAGTCGAATTGTCATTTCTGTGAAACTTTGAAAATAATAGAAGACTTTAAGCAGATTTGAGAAGTCGCAAGGGGACGTTGTTGATGATACTTTCATAATAGAAAAGTAAATGTGACTTTGTTTATATCGGCAGAAATGTTCGCAGTACGGCCGAAAAGCAAAGGTTAGTGCGAATGCTTCGAAAAAAAACAGGACTTTGCAAATAATTTTCAACGTGATAAATTGTTCACTATGTTTCGTTCAAACATTCTTTTAAAACTAAAACAGAGCGGGGAAACTCGAGATAGACCGCGAACAACTTTCTTTATTTTTATTGTAGCCAAAAACGATCCGATCAAGTCGTCCGATTCGCTTCTTCCAGGAAACGGAATTGCACATACACCTAAAGTTCGCAAGAGAACATTAGCTGCTGATGAATTTGAGCATAACACTAGAAAATTGTCACGGCTACGTATTAAAAACTTGCACATGGGACTGCAATTCGCTGAAGACCGAGTTTACTGATCAGGTCCGAAGGGCTACAAAAATGGCACAACATTCAGAAATAAATAAACAAGCAGAAATAAAGTTTTTGACAATGACTCTGTTTGAAATAATTGTAAAAATGTCCATCCCAAGGGCTAAGAATTCAATGATAGCTTCAGAAAAATTTCAGTAAGGCATGGAGGCGTAAATATAATGGTGTGGGCAAGTTTATCTTGGCAAGGAGTTGGTCCAATACACCAAATACAAAGTACTATGATAGTTGATGGGAGTAGGGACATCGTGACAAATATTGTACTACCGTTAGCTGAAGAAAATATTCCTTTGACGTAGGTGTTTCAGCCAGAAAAAAGAACCAAAGCATACTTCAAGGTTGATCGATTAATGTTCTCAGAAAGCAACGCCCCTCTCCGAATCGGAATCCAACAAAGAAGCATTGCGGAAACAAAAACATAAGATTGGACAAAAAACTTAGCAAATGATATTGTAGAATGCTATGGAACTAAGTTGGTATGAAATATCCATGGACACTTGTCAGAAGTTGCCCAGTCTGTCAAAAAAAAAATAACGAAAGCGATTCAAAACAACAGAGGTTCTACCGAATATTAATAACAATCTGGTCATGTTATACACTGACATTTTATATTTTTAACTTTAAGGTCACCAACATCGAATGTATCTATGATATTGTTCATGCAAACATACTACTGTGGCTAAATAGGGTTGGAAAACACTATTATTCGATTTTGTGTTAAAGAATTATGTTATATTAATTAAAATAGAAACGATTGTTAGCATAATGGTAATTAAAATGAATAAAATTGTCTCTTTGTCATTGTTCTTACGAAATTTAGTCGTTTATCTATTATTTTGTCCAAGCGTATTTTTGCCAACAGTAGTCAAAATTATCCTCTACTGGGTCAAATTTTCGAGTTCTGAAGAAACAGAAATAGTGCTGACCTTAGTGAAGAATGTGTAGACTATGTATTTCAGTTTAATCTACATCAAACGCATCCATAACATACCTAATGCTGTATTCTAAAAAGGCTGACAGCGGTTATCCACTCGAAAATTATTGTCATTGAAGCAGCCACCAAGATTCTCAACGACAAACTGCAATTCCAAAAGGATAGCAAAGTTACCACGACAGGCACTTGCTTCTATTTACCTAGCCTCATAGCTAGAAAAGGACTGCAGCTAACCAGGGAGCCTAGCCACATAGCTAGTGCAGGGCCAAAGAGAAATTATTTTGGATCCCTGGTCTAGAAGTCCAGAGAGAAACGAAAGATCAGATAAACTAGCAATCGCTATGTCAAACTGTCGAAAGTAACAGTAGAATCAATTAAAGAGCAACTAGCAGTACATACCCCGGAAGTAAAAAGGATTATCTTAGAAAAACAGAAATGACTACAGAATATGCCGAATTTTTTAACCTCGTTCTAACAAAATGGGGATCGAGTGAGTCCTAGGGGGGATCAAAAGAATTTCTATGGAGGCTGCACTGAGCGACGTATTCTGATTTAATAGAAAAGGATGTCACATATCGCAGTTACGGCAGCAAGGAAGAAAGTATAAAACTAGATTGTCCGAATAGAATATCATGAATTGAATTTCGAGAAGATTGAGAAAATGTGGCTGCTATACTAAGGTGATAAAATAGACCTTCCGAAAACACTGAACTGTAAATATGAAAGTAAGGGTCAAATTAAGGCATTGCTGAATACAAAAGGCCTCGCAAGCAAAAGCAATTGATAACTATGAGGCAATTAATAATCGTAAAAACATTAAACAGAAAATATTATAACTAAATCTATTACAAATATTCTGTACAACTCCGCGTTATTTTCGAATAAATCACACTTTGAAATTATATTTCAAACTCCAGTTGTTTCAGATCATCTGTAAATCTAAGAATATGCTCTAATCCTTGCTGTGTTTAAACTTTTACATTTGTCTACGTTTCACTAGATAAATATCTGCTATTTCAATTATACTTATATCTTTCCAAGAAACAAATTTTAGTGCTTCTTCATTGTCTCTGCTCCTCCACGCTTTGCTTTGAATTATGACAGAAAATAAAGATTACATGCAGTCAAGACACAATTGTTTATCCTGTTGCTTCCACGTCCTTTATGATCCTTCGTTTAGATGAGAAATCTCAAGCATGAAGTTTTTAATTAAAACCGATTATAAATTGTTCTGTTGTGAAAGTTGTAATATCAGTTTTTATAGCTTTGAAGTCTTTTGTATAGTTCTCTTAATAAATTTGCTTGAATCTTATCTTTCTATTTAGTTCCATTTGAATAAAATGTCATGTTTGAAAAAAACTTATTTCAATCCAACTCGTGGAATCAGATGGCGTTATCTGTTCATAAAATGTTTTCTTATTAGTATTTTTCTAGAATTATACGTTCTCCTTTTATTCACTTAAAAACTTCTTAACTATTTTCAGAAATTACGTAAATTTAAAACAAATTTTCGGAAATGCTTGTGTTTGATCGGTATTTGGTATTTTGTCTATAATAATATGGCTGAAATATTATTATTGTTTTTCATTTTATTTCTTTCTGTAATGTCACTGTTTGAGAATAGAAGTAGAGTCCGAGGAGTGAGTGAGTCCAATATTTTTGATTGGAAAAGGAGTTATTTCAATATTTTTAAACATAAATTGGAAGGTTTCCATATATATTTTGCAAACTTTGAACCTTTTTTGTGCCTTTTGACTTCTTTATAGAAGTAGAAAGGAATCATCAGCCAAATATTTCATCTTGAGTCACGTTCTGTTAGTTTGTTACGAACACCCTTGACTTGCAGTTATTATGTGCGCAACTAAGTTCTCGCTGTTTTTTTTTAAGGAAATTTCCACTTTATTGTGAAAAAATAGTTAAAAATGAATTATTCAAAATATACCCAATCGCTAGCGATTACTTTTTCCCATATTTCTGGCAGAGCTTTTAAGTAGGTTTTAACGGGTTTGGCCTGTTAAAACCTACCTTCTGGCAGAGCTCTTAACGGGTTTGGGTTTGGGTAACATGAGGCCGAGCGTTGTCATGCTATAGAATGAGTTTTTCGTGCCTCTGCTCGTCTTGTTGCCCGCTTTTCGCGCAGTGCTCCACTCAATCGCATCAATTGAGTTCGATACCGTTCCCCAGTGATGGTTTCGTTCAGTTTCAATAGCTCATAATAAATAACACCGCCTTGCTACCACCAAATACACAACAAAACCTTCGCAGCGTTAGCATTCAGCCGAACCGACGACGTAGAAGCATGACCGGGCAGTCCCCATGATTTTCTTCTCTTTGGGTTGCTATAATGGATCCATTTTTTACCACCCTTAACGATGCGATGAAAAAAACCCTTCCTATTTTGCCGCTGGAGCAGTCGTTTGCAGGCGAAAAAACGACGCTTAACGTCTCTTGACTTCAATTTACAACGAACCCAAGTTCCTTGTTTCTGAATCATTCCCAACGCATACAAGCACTTGGAAATTGCTTGGCGGGTAACTACCAATACTGGAGCACGCTCCTGTTGCGTTTGGCATGGATCTTCATCGAGCAATGCCTCCAATTCAGCGTCTTCGAAGGTTTTTGGTCTTCCTTCACGCGAACGGTCTTCAACACCAAGATCACCGTTTTTGAAGCAACGGAACCAATCGCGGCACGTTGTCTCACCTACAGCAGTAGCTCCTTAACATTTTGCAGCTCTCGATGAGCTTCAGCCGCCGATTTCTTTGAATGAAAGAAAAAAAGCATCATTTCTCGCAAATGACGATTATTTGGCACAAAATTCGACACTTTTACACAACCAAAAGTATATGACACAAAAACAATATCACTTATGTGTCGAAACGGTTTGTGTAGTTAAGCTTGGTCCATGGCGAATTGGTTATGTCACAATCGACCAGCACTTACTACTGGAGCGATCTCTTGAAAAACAGCGGGAACTGAGTTGCGCACCTAATGCATTTTGCTGTTGATGAGTTTGACATTTCTCACTCTTGTAGTGCGTGCATCAGAGACGCGTACTCGCAACTCAGTAATTCTTTCAGTACTTCAGTAGTTCTAAACATTTTCTCATCGACCAACGATTTGCACCAATCGAACGCAGGAAATTATTGGCAAGTAATATTTTTCGAACCTCAATTTGATTTTTTAAGAAGAAAGACAAGAATAAAGCTAAAGCAGTTTATATTTGAAAAAAGAAAATGTTTTTTATTTGTGTATTTTTTCCACAAATAATCAAAATTAAATGTTTTGGAACCATTACGTATTGTTTATTTTTTTCATTCAATTTTTGAAACTTTGACCTTTTTCATTCTGAAGAGGAAGTACATTTCATCATAAAGCTGAAAAAATGTCAACGTATAAACGAAGTTACGGAATCAAAGTCAATTATATTTCAGTAAAAAGAATTAATGGAAAAGATTGGATGGATACATGGATAAAAAGTTTGGTTAGTACTTAATGTTACTTTTTTTAAAAACTTTCTTACATGACATTTCATCACAAATAGGATGAAATTGTTGCACGACCATATGGAGTTAACAGAATTCTGACAAGAATGTGAAAATATTTTGTGCTCGTCACACATTTTGCGGATCATAGACCAAATTTAAAATGTTGGTGGGAAAAACTACAATCTAAGGTGCCTATCAGTTTACAGAAATAGTTTAAAGAATTTTCGCTCAATCCAAAGCATTGCTTGCAGACAATGGAATAATGTCCCTGCACAAAGAACACCATCTTTACTTCGCAATAGCTTGCGAAATATTTGAGCAATATCCTGTAGAAGGAGAAGAGGAAAAGAAGAAAGACTGTGCCACATATATCATGCCGAACCAATGGCTGCCCTACAAATTTCTGCACCATTTCAGACAGCCAACTTAGCTAATTTGAGATTCACCAGCCATATAGATCATTCGGGCAATGATTGACAAAAAGGACATATTGAATGAAATGTTTATTGAGCGTTGAACAAAGTCGTCAGCTAAATTTCATCTGGATTATCCAGATAAGTTTTGGCTTATTCACCCAAAGGCCTCTCATATTTTCCTAAAAAAAGAAGATGAAAGGATGACAACACACATGTTAATACATCCCTTTGATCATTAACATGTAACACTTCGTAGCACAGTTGATATTCTAATGGCCAAATCAATAAAACATTCGTTTCAATAAAAAGAAATGTTCCGCCAATTAACTACAATAGAAGTTGACAATCGTCTTTAATATTTCAAATGTGTTCTCTCTCCGTTTTGGATGATTTCTGGGAAAGGTAAAAGTAAATATTCCGGCAACGAGCAAACTCGCCAGATAGTACAATTTTCGTGCATCAGAAAGAATAACAAAATCGCATATATGATTCCTTTTGAATTGAAGCGAAAAAGCTTTCAGCGAACGGAAGGAAGGAACAACTACTCTTTACTCATATCGCTACAATGCTATCGTTGTTACTGTTAGATTGGTTGGGTTTTAGCGTTTGTGAATAAGAAATCATTGAAGGATTTATGGAAGAAGAAGAATGTCTAGAAATGATTTTACATAAAGCAAATATGTATGCAAGCTCTGTTGCCTAGCTCATGTGATTCGACGACCCGACAACCCAACAACCCGGCACCATTGCAGTCCTGCAACGAACCAGCAGCGATGTGTACAGCTCATGAATAGGTTGAATGCAGAAGCACATTCTTTGCTCCCGAAGGACCAATATCCCAGCTCACGTCGGGATCTAAAACGCTTCTATGCAAGATATTGTGCAGAATGGCATCAAGAGATTCAACGGGACAATAACGTCCTGACAGGCAAGCAAGCACCTACGCGTATGCATATACGTAAACGATGACAAGCAGCTTCCATTTGAATTGCATGTAAAATGCAAATAGTATGAGAATAAATCTCAAGTTGCACACAACTCCCCTGAAAACGATTTTTCCATTTGGTAAGTCCCAGCTGAACACCTTGTGTTTGCTATTGTGTCCGTAGATTTCAAGGACCTTCATTATAGAACTATTAAAAACTGAAGCTCGGCACAATATTTTCAGGCAACATTGGCAAAAACCATTTCATCCAACAGCGTATCATCCAACTCTTAGATCAGGGTATCATCTATCCATCCTATTCGCAGAATGTATTTAATTTTCCGTATAAATGAAATTATTTAATCACGTTGAAATGAAAATCTTATTCATGACCAAAAAGAGATAAGATGTCGACAATCTGTTGCTCATCGTACATAAATCTCCGATAAGGACCAGATGATGAGAGGGCATTTTCATTGGCATAGATTGCAAGGAAGGAAAATAATCTTCGATGTGGATAGCAGGCGGCTGATGTTGAAAAGTAACAGAAACACGAGCGAGCCTAGGAATATTGAAGATATTGCCAACATCTTTAATTTGCTTCGTCATATTTTCTTGAATGCTTCCAGCAAACGGATGAATGGTAGCGGCAAATATAGAAGCAGATGGAGGTTGCCGAATGGTGTACAAGCAATAGTGCCACTGGAATGGAAAGAGAATTTAGTATTTTATTGAAAGGTTTCTTATTCCTGACAGTCTGAGACCAACGAATTAAAGCATACGCAAAAGAACGTATTGGGAATTTATGACACATACAATACAGCTTGCCAGGATGCTGCCTCGTTTGTAATCACACAAACACTTTTCTGTAATAAGTGCAATTAATTTAGGCTTTAACCGCAATCTACCCATTCACGTTATAAGTCTAGAAGTTGAAATTGAAAAATTACTTAAAACATTACAAATTTAGGTCGGCCAAGGATAGTAACAGAATCGGTCGCAGGGATAATGAAAAAGACTAGTTTTAACGAAAAACCAAAGCGTTTGGCAAATAATGTTCATATCGCCACTGAGAAACTTTTTTCTTCACGTTTTGAGTATGTTCCTCAAGAAATTTTCTATAAATCCTATATTTGGAAATTATTCAAATATTACTTTCCGATTGAATAAAAAGCTTCGTTGCATTTTTCATTTGTATATGATTCAAATACAAAATGATCTGCCATGAGAATCAGAACTTCCGCCGGATTTAGGTGAATATCTCTATTAAAAGTATTTGATCCTTTTCATTTACTTGTGAGTTCACAACACGGTTACATTCTTAATAGTTGAGAAGCTCACAGCCATTGGGTTTTTTAAATAAAACGCTTTGCTGTACAATCCACGCAAAATCAAACATTCAAATTATTTTGTAAAAAAAAAAGAAGCAAAGCCAAGACTACACTCCCGGCCCAATAAACAACAACAAATTCAATTATCATCAAACTCAAACTACCCTGTTTTGAGTTTATTTTCACCTCTGCCCTAAAAAATGATTTCTGATTTTGTTTCGGCAACCGTTTTCGCGGCAGATGGTGCTCGATTACTTTTCTTCCCGATGCTAGAAAGAGCAATAAACTGATAATATCCTTTCGATACTGATATGATGAGAATTGAATCAATGTTAGGACCGAACTTGTATCTCATAACGTAATGTGTATTCGGGAAATGAGGGATATTCCTTCGTTATGCAAGCGTTTGGGGGAGTATATCCTTGCTGTAAGGTTAATCAGTAGACAGGATTCCTTAAACGAGGTTCCATGAACAATAATAAATTGAACGTTTCATATAACAAATCCTCGTTTTTTTTTCGGGCAAACTAGTCTAACCTGGATTGCCTGACCGTGTTACAACCTGGATAATGCCAACGGTCCAGAGGATGATGACCCTGAATTGACTCTAAACAATCGAATTTTAATTCTCAAATTTACACTGGTAGAAAAATGGACCCCTGGGGAAGCCCTTCGATGCCCTTTGAAAACAAAATCCACAAACAAAAAACCAAATCCAGAAGACAAGCAGATGAATGAGCACAAGAAGACAAAAAGCATTTTCAGCATGAAAGGCTGGTTCAGTCAGCGAAGCTCGTGGCTTTCAGTGCCAACAAGAAAAAATACGCACAATCGAGACGAACTCGTAAGACAGTAGTTGAAGTACGAATAAAGAGCATCCACCACTAAGGCCTATGAGTTTCTACTGAAATCAAAGCTCCTTATTTGAGCCCAAAAATAAAAACTCCAACTCTAAAAGAATCGCAGGACATTCTCATTTCATTGTAATCCCCAGTTTTTTATGAGAGAGGGCGACGCATACCAAAGAAAATAAGGCAAAAGGAAGAAAAAAAATGCGAAAAACAGGCTTCAATTTATTCAATTTATTTTAAATTTCAATTTATTTCAATTTATTCAATTTATTCCAGGCAATGGATTAGTAGACTGCCTTAATTGTGGCCAGAATCAAGTCAACCCGAAAGTGACAGAATTACAGCTTCCGCTTAGAGTGAACGCAAAAGCGAAGGGTGAAAAAGTAAGCCATGTTGCAATCTTGATTAAATCGATTAATGATGGAGATAGATGGATATGCTGATACTTCGTGTGAAATCATGGAAGCTGCCAAATCTGATACTACCCAAAAAAAAACCAATACAACATTCGCCCATTGGGAACCCATGGTTTCTTGTAGAGTTCGGACCTTATTTGAGAAGTGCAAACCCCTTCCATGACATCGTTCAGGAGGCCATTAAGTAGAGGGCAATGGTTCTCTCGTAAGAATTAATTTACATTAGGAGGTCGAATTTCGCAAGATGGATCGCCAAAAATTAACTGAATTCTGAGGATAGAAGAACGCGGCAAATGGCTCTAGTCGGTTTCACTGAGAAAAAAGCTAGTTCTCAGCAAGGGTAAAGAATGGTTGGATTTTCTTCTCTCATCCCTTTTTTTTTCTTCTTCTATTTTCTTTCGTTATCTTTCTCTCAACTGTTTTGAATGGCTACGTGACGGTTACACTGCAAAAATCCGGAAAAGAGTCTGAAGTCTGATAGGACCACTTTTTACTACAAAGACAGCCAAGCAGAACACAATTGAACAGAATCGACGGAGGAATCGCATTGTAGAGGCATATTGAGGATTCTTACCGTAGACCTGATAAGCTAAAATATTCTCCTAGCATAGGCTCGTGCCCCTTTTCTGCACAACTCCTTAACCAAAAGCCGCGGAGTGCTGTCTTAAAGCACTTCCTACAGATAACCTTCTATTGGAGTACAATCAGCCAAGCCCAGATCAAGCAGTCCAGGAGAGAACTAGCGCCTCGGCAAAGATTTAATGGCACGACACTCTTAAGAGATTGGCACTTCCTCCATCCCGGCTCCAATCAGTGATAGTTCCCAAAATAAGGGCTACACGCGAAAAAAGCAGGCTTGCTTAGGCTCAGTGTCTAGGTGTAATATTCTATAAAATGTACCTGACAACAAGCCAATCATCATCTTTTCATGCGAAGCCACACTCTTTGAAGGACGTTGTCTTGATCAAAACCGAGTAGAGCGTTCTGTTTTTTTTTTGACCGTCGAGGGGATACCTGTGGGAGCATTTGGTTCCGGCGATGGGTAATCCTCCTGTTCGCAGTGTATATCAGAAATTCACTCAACTTTGTCGGATAGATGCTGTTCTGTTGGATCAGCATATTTGATGCGGATACAAAAGAATTATTTGAAAAATCAAAGTTTTATACACAACCAGATGCATGGAGATCAGGTGGCACTAGAATCTGTGCTCGGTATACATCTTATCAAAGATGAAACTGTCAAACGTTGAGACTTAAACATCCGGAAAAGTCACACGTGATCAAATAGCATTCTAAGAATATCAAAAGTCAATGCATTAATACAATGCGAAGGAGCTGGTGAGCCACTCAAAAATTCTAATAAAAACTAAAAAAAAACTTAAGTAGTAGTAGTAGTAGTTAAGTGGTAGTAGCACTAGTAGTAGATCCCACAAAAAGCCACAATTGATGAAAAGAAATAAACTCGAACATTGGCTGGAGGCAATCAAGTTTTTTTATTCCTCCTCTTCGTTTCCTTTCTCTGAAAGAAGTATTTTAGAGTACTAGGGCACTTTCGTAAAAAAGTAGCTTGATGTAATACTTCGAACGGTTCCAGGCTTTTGAGTTCAAAGAAAAGGTGTTTAGTCAGTAGTGCAGTTTCGTGCACTACAGGTACAATTTTCCAGTTACTTTACAGCACAGGTATTTAGTCAACTTTCCAGCAACTGTCGTTAAATGGTTAATGGGTTGCTATTATATAATCCCAGCTCTCTTTTAGTTGGTACCAGAATTTTGGCAGCAGGATTTCTTCATTACTGAACCCTTAATGCGATGGTTCTCACCTGGCAAAGTTACTGCAAGGGTGACGCCTATCGCCCTCCTACCAACAGACCGTAGGAAAATTTATCTTTTGAGGGATGGGCAAGACAACAGACTCTCCCTCAGTTGCAAAACAACAAGGAACATGAGTAATGTGATTGGTGAACGGCAGGACTCCTTTGCATCGTGAGACGGTAGCTTCGTGGAGAACACAATGAGAGCAGCTAATACCGGACCCCGCCGCTCAGTAGACATGGTAATTTCCTGTCTTAAATGTACAAGATGGGCACGGCTCAGCCTGAATCTGCTTGGTCCGCCAGGGACGCCTAGGCGAAATGACCGCCCTCTCCCTTACGAAAAATTGAATGAGCACTCTCCGGAAAGTCTGGTGGGTTTTGATGATATCATCAATTAACAAATGGGGCTATGTGGCTATATTATGCTCGGATTGTTTTAATAACGAAGAAAGAACTGATATACACTCGTAGATGCTAAAGGAAGAGGAATAACTTTCACTCTCGTATCCGATGGCGTCAACTAGCGAGGAAATAGAGCCCAGCGCGTAATTGTGTGACAAACAGTTTCAGGCTGGGTTCTCATGGAGATTAAGCAGGTGTTTGGAGGATAACCTCGTAGCTTTATGTTGCTGGAAGTCCTGCATTCAGAGAGTAAACAGCCTCCATCTCCGAACCGACAAAAAATTATTGAATCCTGAAATATTTTAATACAAGTTATATATTTACAATTAAAATTCGTATCTGAATATTTATTCGCATAAAGTCCTTGGTCAAGCAACGTACAGTGTAGAAATAACACCACACTTTCGCCACTCTGCCCATTAATATCATAAGACATAGATTTGTGCCATGGCTTCACTTGATTTCAAGTAACAATACAAAGCATTCTTCCCTCTGACGTTATCCTTTTGCACTTCTTAATAACATTGCTTGATATAGAATACGGTATGCGACTATCATCATCATCATCATTAGAACCATGTTCCGAATAGTAGAGCTGACAAGAGGGTATATTAAGTCATTCAATGCTAAGAAGTAATTAGAAATGTAACACCCAGGTTGAGCTTTAAAGTTGCCCTCAAGATTCCCCAGATATCAAAATATAGTCATAATAGTCAATGCGATACGTGCATGTTATATCAAATAATAGGATTACTATCCTACTTGCTGGATAGATTCCATAGACAAAGGGTTATGCCCAAGTACTTTACAATTTCCAGTCAGGTTTCGGTATAATTGTCAGAGTTTCTTGATTTCATTGTAATAATGAATATTTCAACAATAGAGAAGATTGCTTTCGGGTGAAGAGTAAATGAATCAAACTGCAATATGGTGTAGCTACGATTTCATTTTAAACGTTGAATTTTTAAGTTTTCGGCATTTGTTCAGAACTGCACAAGATGCAGTTGAGATAAATCTTTGAAATTGAAATGTTGGTGGCATGCTTCGATTTCTTACTTTCTAGAACATACCTCTCAATGAAATGATATGAACATTATCCAAGTAGAATGTATTTATTTCTGTATTTTATAAAGATAAAACATGTTGTTAGCTTCAAAATATTACACTGCAACACAGAAAGATATTTTACTCTACCATAGGAATTGTAGGAAAATTATTCTCATCAAAATTCGAAAGCAAATTTTCCGGCATGGATTCGTTAGCATTCGTTAAAACAATATTCATATGTTCATGTGAACTATTGCGTTTGTACGTATGGTAACGTATTTCCAATAAAAATTTTCAAATCTTATGTACCTTTGAATATGTGATATGATAGATTTCATACTAATTGCGTACGCTCAAATCGAAACAAATAAAAATAAATGACAATCTGCGGGTGCACGGACTTAGCTAAACTGTTGATGCCCTAAAACTCAGCTAAGCCGTTTCATATTGTGTTGTGTTAATCAGAAATTGGTGCATGTCTGGTGCTGCCATGATGAAAGAAACGCATTTTCAATCGATCAGTTTCGAACACTCTTGACTTGCATGTTGTCAACTTTTGTGATTCTTGTCCGTAGAAACAAAAAGATACCAAAATATTGAATTATTTCAAAAGCATCACTCATTTTTACAACTTTATAACTTTCACACCAACGTAAAAAGCAACGTAAAAAGCAACGAAAAAAGAAACTGCGCCCGCACAATTTATAGGAAGTAAGTAAGTAAGCTTTATTGAGACTTTAAACAACTGACAGTGGGTACTCAATGACTATGTAAAATTTGACATTATTTAGCTGTCACATAAATATTTGGCGGTTGGAATATGTTTCACATATCAGAATCCTACCTTACCGCATGGTAAATTCCCATACAAAAGTACCCTGCTGCTTTTATAAATCGAGCTAAAAAAAACAATTTGCTTTCAAGTAAGTACTCTGAACACTTTATTAATACACTGGTGCATTTGAAAAACAAAAGAGTGTAGTTTCTGAAAGATAGTAAAATGGAGGACTGGAAAGTCAGACCACCGGACCCTGAGGAGCCCCACGCGCCTGACAAGGCTACGCTGCAAAAGTAAAGGAAACTCACTGTGCTAACCGAAAATAACAAAAACAAGGCAGAAAGAAAATGTTTCCCAGAGGAATACCCAAACCAACCAAATCTAGTGATTAAAGATAATATCGAATCCAACATAAGTGTGAATCTTCCAAGTAACGCGTGTGAACCTAACCTCAACTCGAATGAAAGACAAATGACAATACAAAATACCAACATCTATCCTGAAGACTCAAATACTCATGGACGCCATAAATAATGAAAATAATAAATTTAGAATCACACCTATGAAATTCTTCCTAATCAACAAAAAAGTAGGATTAAAGGACGTAAGTGATGTAAAACAAATTGGGTTTAACAGGATCAAGGTGATTTTCAATAACCTTAAAGCGGCCAACGAGAGCATTAACAACAGCGCTCTTAGACAAATGGACATAAAATCCTTCATACCAAAAAATTTTCTTTATAGATATGGAGTAATCCGTGACATCCCTACGGAAATGTCAATGGATGAATTTGTAGAAATATCAAGATCGTGCAATAGGAGAGGAGACTACCTTGATATCAGGATAGTCGAGGCTTATAGAATGACAACCAGGGACAGAACAGACCCAACGAAGTTTATACCCACAACAACCATAAAAATAGAGTTCACAGGAAACATCCTACCTGATAACATTAAGACTGCGTACATAATGAATAAAGTTGAATACTTCAAATTTAGACCCCGACAATGTGCAAACTGTGGAAGGCTAGGACACTCAGCTTTACTATGCAAAGATGAGATAAAAACTTGCACGAGGTGTGGAGAACAAAATTGTACTGGAAACTGTACAAACATGAAGTGCCTTCTCTGCAAGAGCCATGAACATGTAGCCACCAACAGACACTGTCCGAAATGGACTGCATATAAACATGAAGTAGAAACAAGCTCGATCCTAAATATCACCAACAGGGAGGCAAGGATACTAATAAATAAAAACAGATATGCTGGCCTGGAACTCGAGGACATTGCCAACGTGGAATTCCCACAACTCATAAGAACACACGGAAATAATCAAAGAAACCCCATCCAGGACGTTAGGAAAAATCTTTTCAAATACACTTATGCACAAATAGCAGCAATCCCTAATATGAACAAAAATAACAGTAACCTAAATAACAGATCGGAAAACTTCCCTACAATTGAACAAACAAAACACATGACATATATAATAATTACTACAACACATATAAAAATAAAACCAGCCTAACAAAACGACTTTGCAGACCCATGAATACCTTCAATTCCAAAACTGCCCTAAACATCTACAGGACACTAATTAGACCCAAAATAGAATACGCGATAACAACCATAGCCCATGCCCCGGAGTACGTTTTCAGAAACATTGATAAAATCAAAGCCAAGATACTAAAACAATGCCTAGGTCTACCTTCTACCACCCCCAATAGCTACACGTTCGAGATGGCCAATGAATTGAATACCCGAGAGAGAGTAGATTATCTTACGGCAAAAGAACTTGGCAAACTAATGCACTTGAATCTAATAGACACATCACTAATAAACATAGAGGCACCTTCACTAAATAGCTATAATTATATAGCCAACAAATTCCCCCAAATCACCACAAATTTCAGACCAATCAAAAGAACCAACCTACCCCCTAATACGAAAATCATTTGGGACCCAGAAGACACACCTTTCGCCAACTACAAAAACACTAGACATTCAGACCTAAATGACATCTTCAACACTTTCATAAGTAAAATAAGAAAAACAAACAACAAAATAATAATCACAGATGCCGCCAAAAATCAATTTGGCACAGGCATCGCCTATACACAAATACTACACGGTACAGGAAACTCATACAGTCTCAATAACTCCATCTCTGTCTTAAATGCTGAAATCACTGCCATTCACACAGCCCTCTTGGAAACAAACTTCCTTCCAAACTCTAGGTGTACAGTCTTCACTGACTCAAAAAATGCTCTAAAAAACCTAATTTTCAATAAAAAAAAACAAACGTATAATTCAGGATATATGGTAACAAATCAATAAACACAATGAGGTCTTTTTCACTTTTATATGGGCTCCAGGGCACAGGGACATAGAGCTACTCCAAAAAACTGACTCACTAGCCAAAGAAGGAATACTAAAAACAAATCCCCTGGATGATGTCCTTAATGAAATACATGAAATAATATACGACAAATGGTTAGATAATACAGATAATCTATTAAAAAATTTCAAACCTAGCCCATGGAGCAAAGCCCCGCATCTAAATACCTATACCTCACCAAACCGTGGTTCCACAACAAAAACATAAACCCCATAGTTATAAAATCAATAAATAGATCGATGGTAAACCGAACATACAACAGGGAAAGGCTATTTAAGATTAAAAAAGCACCCTCGGAAGAATGCCATCACTGCAATGAGACGGATACACCGAGCCACAAAACTTTCAGATGCACCAGGTATGAAGCTTTCAGAGTCAATTTCAATTTTTTTACTAAATATAATAACATAGAAAATTTATTATGCAAAAACGATGAGCCATTGCTGGAATCACTGTGCAGCTTCCTTGATACCACAAAAATCATCCTTTAAATACAAAGTCCGTATAAACCTAGGAAACTCCTAATTAACCACTCCCACCTAATTTAATTTCCTACCCCCCGCGTTCCAACGGGTAAACAATCACAATAAATAAGCGGAAACGCTGGCCAGTGCCTAGAGAGCCAGGGCCAGTTTTTGGTTTTTCGGCTCTGCCGAAAACGGAAGGAAAAAAAAATGTTTCACATATAAAAGTAAAGTTGTTTCAAGTAATTAGGAGATGCCATTCGCTCGTATGGCTTATTTGTTCACAAAGCTCAATATATTCATAAATTAATTTAAAACTTATTAAAACTTAAATTTAAAACTAATCTTATTCCTAATAATAATTAAATCAAAAGCTACGTCTTTTCTTATAACTGATCCAGATTAAATAATTGCTACACAAATTCTAGTTTTAACATGGTGTATTTGGATTTAATGTCATATACATACACAGGGGCCCTCTCGTTGGTAGCTAAGCAGTAGGTTCTTCGGAGGATAAACGTCCCGTGCCCGCCACTTAGACTTGATTTGGATAGCAAATTACAATGCGTAGAAGTTAGCTAAACAGATGGTCCATTGATAAATCCTTGTTCTTTTTGGGAACTGGCTTCCTGATGTACGTTGTAAACGTTTTCAGAAGATTATGTATTATTTACATTATTGGTTTCTGCCCCTGTATGCACGAGATTGTGATGAAACGAAAAATGAGGGTTTATTAGGGACATTTGAATTGGAAGAAACTGGGTGGTATTTGTCGAGGATATTAGGAAGACAAAGATAATATGATTGATTTGTAGTAGAAAAGCCTAAGAGTGCGCGGATATTCCGAAGTGGATGATCTCTCGACTTTTCTATGCGGTTCTTCCTCGAAGTTAAAATGTATTGTAATATCGGTACAACCCCTGTTTCTTTGTACAGCACTTTGTTCTTAAAGTATTTTTTGTTAGGTCATCGATACTTTTCCTTAAGAAATTTCGCTCAAAGTCTTGGAGTTTTCGTCCGTCGTTGGTCCGGCACATCACATCATCGGTGTTTTGCACGTCAGTACTTCCATATTTCGACCTACCGCTTTCGAGGAGACAAGAGCAGCCGCTGCTATCGCTTTGTTTAGCGTTTTCCGGGCATGTGTGTTTGTTGATTTCAGCCTGTTATTGAAACGAACTCCAAGATATTTAATATTGTCTTTGAAAGGAATTAGTTCGCCTTCGATCTGAACTCGACGATGTCTATTTTGGGACCCTGTTTACCGGTGACCCTTGCCACTAGCGTTTCGGAAGCAGATTTATTCAGATTTGTTTGCATTTATTTCTAGTCCCAAGTTTTTAAATACAAAATGATGTTGTTCACAGCAGCTGGGGTTGAGCTAAGATTTAGAGGATATTGGTAGCGCAGAGTAGGGTGTCGTCTGCGAATATGATTCAGTCCATTTCAGAGCTGTTTGGTCTTGGAATTTCATAGAGGAAGAAATTGAATAGCGAGAGACCAAGGATAGAACCATAAAATTTATATTTGTAATGCTAGCTCTTCGACTTATGTCATTATGACACAACGTTGTAATACAGTCCATCTAAGTGAAATACTCACACTCACATTGTTATTCCTTATGAGACAATAAGGTGTATGGTATAAAATAATTTGAAAAGTGTCTGAAATAATCAAGGAAAAAGCTAAAACTGATTAGAAAAAACAAAATTGTGGACAATAAGAAATTTTAATAGAATTTACATCGCTATTTTAATAGTTTAATATTTTGGTGGAAGTCAAATAAAGTGGGAGTCCTCCTTTGGTAGCTTGTAGTCCCCTTCAAATCAAGTGCACTAAGGGTTTTCCTTTCCCCATTCGATTGTTGTTGTAGCCTTTTTTTGTCTTCCTATTCTTTCAGGTAATATTTTATATGATTTTTCATGTTGACCAAGCCTACTTCCCGCCAGCCAAATATGATCTTGTTAGTAAATATTAAGTGTTGAGAATGTTCTAATCTGAGGATGTTGGAGGTCGGATAGTAACAAAACAACCTGAGTTGTAAACTTTCAGTTGTTGGTTCTTTTTGATTTTAATCAGGCAGAAGCTGAAAACATTGGTTAAAGCTGATATACGAGTGTTTTGATAAGATTTCGTTTAAGAAGCTTTTCAATATGATAGTGCATGATGCTTCCAATGGTAACCTGGTTACCTGACCAGGACAATGGCAGCGGCGGATCAGTTTGAGAATGTAAACAATTACAAATATTGTTTCTCGATTTTTAACTTACTTAGAGTAGTAAAAGTTCGTTTTGGTGTTGCCGCAGGCCAAAATTAACTCTGGGTAGCTTGGGTCCGCCGGGCCTTGCTTTGTGGGTCTCGAGGACGCGTTTCGGCTGCATACAGCCATCTTCAGCTCGGAGAACGAGCCAGAGTTAGAGTAGTAACTTTGATATTGAATTAAACTCAAAAAACTCTTTAGATTTGATTGTTTTTCTCAACTGATAAGAGCATTTGCTACAATAAAATAAAGTTTCCTTTTCTTCAACATACTTTTTCAAGCGTTATTGTTTGTTTTTCAAACATTAAAGACAAAGCAAACGAACATTTTGAAGAGGTAACAGAATACACTTACACAGAATATCACTTTTTAAACTGAGTACTCAAGCTACAATATTCAACAACAATTGTTCAGAAATTCCAAGTGTGATTGCTTCCAGATTTAACAATCGCCAATGAAGATTCAAAAATTGAGATATAGCGAAGAAACGCATGAGATACTAGGATGAACTTGAAATGGTCCCAGAATGTAGGTTATAGTAAGCTACAACTAAAAGAAGTCCTGCTCTGAATGGATGCGCAGTAATATAGAAGCTAATCATCTGGACACGAAGTAGTAAAATTATGCTGAATTAGGCATGGGAACGTCATTTTGGACGACAGCTACTCCCTTGAAAGTCCAATGGTAACGACAAATGCAAATATCCAATATTTGGTTCTAATGAACGTGTGTCAGCTGTTGACAGGCTGCGGAAAGGGTCATTCAATCCCTTCAGTATGTCATGCCAGAACCACTGTGATGTTTTCAGGCTATGTTGGCGGTACTGTAGTTCGAATAATCGCTACAATTTTAGGGAATAAGGTGAACGAAAAGGATATATTGAAAAACATTCTCCCTCTCATGAACGGGCTTTATGGGAACCTGAACGGGGAGTAATAGGGAGTAATATATAATACAATTTGCCTTCCAAAAGAAGAACAACCCGAAGCCCACAGCAAAACCATGGCTTACAGCGTTAAGAAACACAAATGGCAAAATGCCTTCAAGTAATGAAATACAGACAACCACACAGTTTCCAAATTAGCAAACTCAATCAATATGTAGCAGGGTGTACCAAATAGACAATATCAAACATTACTGGACAGACCAGTACTCATAAACCCTCAATAAATCCTTATATATCAAGAAAATTAGAGAAAATCACAAGGAAAATTAAAAAACAACCAAACTAAAATTAGAAAACGTATTCAAAGTTGAACCCTAATCAAACAAAAGGAAGTTTTACAAAAATGCTGTCATTTACTCTCTCCAATTGCAATTAATATAGACTCGATAAATCTGACTTCACCATTACCATTGTCTTTTAAACGCTGAAACCCTTTTGAATTGTAATGTATGTTGTAAATATGTAATATATGTCCCATACATCTCGTGCTAATAAATTTGTTCTTCACTCTCTGAATCCTTCTAAATTTCGATTGCTCTTGTCATTTAAAAGGATCGATATGTTTTCGAGCACATTTGACTGATAACTCTTGAATTGAAGTTTCCAGCTCCGAATTTCTAGTTCAAACTGATCAAAGCAAGTAGGTAGATTGTTAATTAATTTATATACGCATGTTGGTATGTTTGTAAAGAAATTTTGTTTTATGTCTATTAAATAGAAAACATGCACAACATGCATACGTTTCGTTCAGAATAAAACGGAACTTAACAATAATATCCCAACATTCTCAATCTATACAAATAATTCTTTTCATTCAGCAAAATTTGTAGATTAAACACAACACTCGAAAGCATTAATATATGAAAATATTCACTAAAAGCATTCTAATCCGATTCCACATGCATTCATACGCAATTATGTATAAAAGCCGTACAATTATATGTACGATTCTCTACTGACGTATTCAACAGAATACCAAAATGCTTTACAGTCTTGCCTCTTTTCAATATAAAATTTGCTAGAAATGAATTGAATGGAGTACTCAAATAAACATACTCTTACATGCGCTTTCAAATGTGCACCTACGCCCACATATTGTATATATGCCAATATAATATCCAATGCCATATTACAAACCATTCTAAACAATATGCCAGTCACGTTTCATATCCAAGCTGTTATCGTTAATAGAGTACCTATTCTGTTCGAAAGTGTAATATTATGAATTCAGAATAAATATAGAAATAGATAGGAGCTGGCAAAATGGGTTACTTTTGTCTCGTTTCCAACCGTTTTGACATAGGACTTACTTGGATGCAGATTCAAACTCTAATACAAGTGTTATATTTCAACGGAGGTGTTACGAGGATCTGAAAATGAAGCAAAACATCGGCAAGAAGAATATCACCTTGGGACAAAATGATAGTCATAGTCCATACTTAGTTATATGTTTTTGCTTCTAATGTTATTTTAGTCCTTACACTCCACTTTGATTCTGATAGTGCTCGTACGTGATGATAGAGCTCAACTGCTGCAATAGTACTGAAGAATTGTTAGGTTGTCTGGACATTGTCTTTGTCTAAATGCGTTTAGATTCAATTTCATATATTGTACAACGTTGCATTTGGATATTGGAAATTTTGTTATTCTTCTCAAAGTGCATATGAAAACGTTCAGTATCACACATTCGACTCTATGATAAGTGATTCAAGGAAAGACTAAATGAAAATATGTTCATATGTGCACAAGGTGATTAGAAAGGTTTCAGCCTAACATTTTACAGTCGCCTTTGAGCCATCGTTTGGTCCGCTATCAAAAAATTTGGCAATTACCGCAGCTTTATTAGTTTCATGTGCGTAATTTTTATTAGTCACCTTGCATTCATATCGTTCTTTAATCTGAATCACTATTTATATGCTGAACTATGAGCAAACCAAAGAATCTTTATCCGAATACTTCACAGACCTTAGCAAGCAAGCAAATTTCCTCGTCCTTTCCTTTTTTGAAAAACAATCCTCATATAAGTCCTAATATTCGCCATATTATACGTAAAAATGCACTCGATGCAAACAGGGATTGGTGCACGTATATCAACATCCAAACCGAATTTTCAGCTCCAAGACTAAAAAAGCTTCAAACAAGAATAAAAGTCAAAAATCCTTCACAGGCGGAGATTATTTGTATTCTAGTTTTCCGTTACCACGAACACATATTACAACATTCAAAAAAATGCAGGCGGTATTCTGATCCGAATGCCACTATCAAAAACTTGACCTTAAGTCAGATAAATGTTGTAAGTTCTGCTGGTGAAAAGTGTTAAATCTATCTTCAAGAATTTCGTTGGTATCGATATTATTATGGATATCGATATTGTGAAAAATAAAACCAAGCATTACTTTGTATTGTACGGTAGTTATTCTTTTCTCAGGTTTCTGTACAAGGTTTTCTTATCCGAAGCCCTATCATGAGGGCTAGTCCACAGATATTTATTAAAGATCAGACTACAGAATTAATTATTAATGAAGCGCTTCAAGATCCTATTTGCAGCACGATTGAAAAAATGCTATTGGGACCGTAAGTACCATCACAGAGATTTCCACTTTGTTGAACCCGCAGACCAGCGAGGAATCTGTTTAGAATTATTTTACATAACAACGTTCAAGCTGCCTTGCCTTCAGAATATTGCCTTGGTTTTCACTAGGCGGAATCATGGTTTTTCACACTAACGCTAATTTTTAATAAATAATTTGTACTTTCCAAGATCCTTCGACTTATTTTTATTCTCTGAAACTATTCAATCCTCAGAATTTTAGACGCGGTTTGGATGTTTAATTCCTTGCTATACTTCAATATTCCATCAAATGCACTTTCATGTATTGGGTTGTGTAATAAGTTCCTGCGTTTTTATTTTCAACTTTATTTTTTTTTTTGTGATTGTATGTTTTATTTCGTAAAGTGAATATATGCATAGGAAAGCTCCCTTTCCGCTCTACAAAACCCTGTGCTTCAATTTTTTAAATCTGTTTTTTTTTAACAAACTTTCAGGCTCTTAAAATGGATATCCCAGGCAGCAAAAAGTTCATTTTCGACACCTGCCTTACTTTGCCTTTCATGGTGGTCAAAAAGCGACGGAAACTGTCAGGGACATCTGCAACGTGTACGGGAGAGATGCTATAGCTGCTAGAACTGCTCAACTGACTGTTACAAAAAGTTCAAAAGCAGCCATTTTGACCAGGACGACACGCCTGGCTCCGGCCAACCTTCCGAGTTCGACGAGGACCATCTCAATGCGCTTTTGAAGGATGATGCTCGCCAAAGACACGAGAATTGGCCGAAAAGATGGACTGTAGCTTTAAGACCATCGCCAAATACCTTAGCTTCATGTGCTTTAAGCAAAAGCTGGGAGTTTGGGTTCCGCACAACTTGAGTGACGTCAACAAGCAAAATCGTCGGGAAAAGGCAACTCAAAACCTTATCCGACATCGAGCAACTCGCGGCTACAAGCAACGGTTTTTGTACCGAATCGTCATTGGGGATGAGAAGTGGAGTCTTTAGGTTAACATCAAGCAAAAAAAGGAGTGGACGGCACCAGGAGAGACACCAAAGCCCAGAATTAAGCAAGATCTTCATCCCCAGAAGACAATGATTTGTGTCTGGTGGGACTACGAAGGCGTGATTTACTAGGAGATACTGGAGAAGAACAAGACTGTCAACAAGGAACGCTATCTTACCCAGCGTGTCAATGAAGCAGTTCAAGTCATCCTTCTTCACGACAATGCGCGCCCACACACTGCAAATATCATTACGGAGGCTCTTAACGATCTTTAATGGGAAGTTCTACCGCATCCACCGTACTCTCCGGACCTTGTACCGACGGATTATCATCTATTCCGATCGATGTCGAACCAAATGAGGTGAAAAATCTTCGACAGCAAAAACGACCTCAAAACCTAGCTTACCCACTTCTTTGAGACCCGGACCGATGATTTTTGGCGAAATGAAATCAATCAACTGGTTTAGAGGTGGGAGTAGGTCATCAACAATGACGGGGACTATATTATTGACTAACTTGTTATGTTACTAGTTTTTGTTCAATAAATTTTGCTGGTAAAAAAAACCCCGGGAACTTATTACACAACCCAATATAACATGTGACCATGCCAAGATTATTGACAAATGTGTTTGTCTCTTGCTCATCCTATGTACTCATCACGTATTACATGAATCAGGCGCTCTACAAACTCACCGATGTTTTAAGTCCCTTGATCTTGTCCACCCGCCTGTCCACATGCCTTTACGCATTTGGACGTTACATGTATCACGGATCAGCTCAAGATAAATGACGATTTCTTTGAATTTATCGGGATAAAGTAAGATAAACAAAAACCAATTGCAGGCTCTTCGAGAAGATTCTCCAACAAAATAAATTTAAAAGCGAAAATAAATTAAATTATTTTATACATTTTTCATTTTATGCATTATTAGATAGATGAGACATTGTCACATATTTCATAAGAAAACGTTGCGAACCACTGAATTAGTGAGCCCACATCACAAGTAATTATATATTAAAGTAAAGTTAACGGTACGATTTTGCCTTTTATACCAAAGCATGAAAGTGTCTTGCATTGAATATAAGCAAATTAAAATGTTTACAATTAAAATTAGTAATTAAATTATTATCATAAGAGAGCACATTAATGAATTAATCGTGGTGTACAGTCCTAAATTGAATAACACAACAAACATTAATTGAAAGAGAATGATAAAGTGATTTTGACAGCTAAACAGACGCCTTGGAAGTTGAAAATTTGATAGTGAAAATGTTAATAAGATTGCCGGAACTATATAAATCAATTTGATAATTAAAGGTAGTATTTCATTTTAACAAAATAAGTCAAAGCTGCACAACTAAAACTTGCAAAGGTATAATTCCATTCATACTCCTTAAATAATGAAGATCGACTTTGTTTTTTTAATTTCTCATCCAATGTCTGACAACCTTGCAAGGGTCTGAACCGATGCGTCCTAAAATATGCAAGGTTAATTTTTTCTAATTAGTTATAAGACTGGCCAGGAACGTCCAATTCTCGCTCTAGCACATCAAGTCATTTGCCATAATAAATAGTGCAAATAATGCTGACACTTACTTGGAACAGACATTGAATTATTAAATCAATATGTATTGAATATAAATTGAAAAAAGTTTACTAAGTAAATCTGATACAATCTTCAGTTAACAGATAGGCAACAGCTCGTAATGATCTCTGGTCCTCCTGAAACCTTCTCTACGCAGCAAAACGAATACTGCTTGGATAAGAATTCAATTAAAATTCATATTTGAGAACAACGAAATCAAAAGCTACTGCATTATGCATCACCCTGTCTTTTGCGCTGCATGTCACATTTAAATGTTCAAATTAAAAGATAGACTCCAATATCGGCTTCACGCTCACGTCCAAACCTCCTTCTTCATCTTCCTACCACAATGCGTGTGTTTTGATTAAGTTATCTGCCGAGCTACCATTCCAATTAGAAAGTTTCATGGCAACCACCTGAGGTGTTCGGTTAATTTACATGTACAATACGATAGTCCTCCTTTCGGTGTGTTTTTGTTTCGGGAGTTTCCGCAAAAAGTTTCCCACACTATCGTTCCTGCCATTGCCTGTCCTACCGGCTCCTATTTGAATATTTCCATCAAATTCATCCGGTATAAAGTTTTGCCTTCTATGTTCCTGGTCTCGTGCACACTTCCCTTTTGACAATGTTCCTTGTTCCGATATTGCTAATATTACTTTGTGCAAGCAATAGGCTTGTTTTTGGTCGAGCTGTGAGTAAGAGTAATGGTCCTTCTCGCTCTCTTGACCGGAATCAATTTAAGTAAATTAATAATGGTGTCAAGAGGTGTAACGGTTTAATTAGAAGTTTTAGACTTTGCATAAATTGGAAGGAAGTGGTTGAATTTAATATAGCTGAAGACATCTGCGGGTAGTTGGAGGGGCGGAAATTAAGTGTTTGCATAGGATAATATCTTCTGTTTTGGGGCTGAATATAAACACAAAGTTCTCCACGTGAGAATCCCTACAGATGTTCCATTTGGTTTCATTTAATTGCGTTCAGGATGTAGAGCATTTAGGAGTCGTCCCAATCAAATATGATTGTCTATTTGCCATAACCGTGTCACGATAATGATTTCTTGGTGCAAACTATTTAACTATTAACTAATCTCCTTGGCAAATAATTCATGGCTCATCAAATTTCATTGTAACTGCAAACATTGTTGCAAGCTCAATTATTGCTATCGATTCACAAATATTCATCCCATGTTTGCGGCTAGAGCAATTGGAATTTCTTTTTAATTATTAAAATAATGAAAAGATAATTACCTCAGCTCTTGCGCTTGCCACCACAATATCCTCATTTCCTTCGTAACACAAAGCATTCCCTTAAAATCATTTTCACAATGATGCCAACATATTTTATGAATGCTAAAAAAGCAATTCACATTCACACTCGAGGACATTATATTACAATGCTAGACATGACGGGTCGCCGTCGGCAAAGGACAACGGACGCTAAGGACAATGGACATGAGCATGACAACGATGAGAAAATAAAATCTGTTTGAATCATGATTTTCACGTCGCGTCCTATGCAACCCATTAAAACGTGTTCAGCAAATTAAAAAGTTCAAGTTCCAGCTCGTCGCATATCCTCAATGCATGCAATATATGGGTCAAATTTCCTATTACATGCTCGGATAACGACAAAGCAGACCAGTGTGAAAACGAGAGGGGGTGAGAAGGAGCATAGGAGTATGAGCGCGGAATTGGCCCTTATGGAAAAATCCATTTGCACAGGTGGACTGCAATTATGCTGCATGAGGAGAAAATAGGCGAATTAGCCCGACAAAAGGGTGAAAGGCTGTCGCTGAATGGTGCAGACAAAAGAAATTATGTGTCATTTTGACCATTGACGTGGGCCTCCGCGTCGTGTATGATTGTCTAAGCAATTAGCATTGTGATAGCGAAAAATCGATTAGGAAATTATTCGATTTACCTTTTACGGCAAGAAGGAAAGCGAGAAATTTGCAACGTTCAAAATGATGATTGCAAATTTTCCAGCAATATTTTGTTTTGAGAGAGTTTTGTAATCTCAAATCAACGGACAGAAGTGTTTCAGAATCAAAATATGTAAATAGTTAACAAGAACTCTTGATCAGCGACTACGGGAAAGGCATTCATACTAGTTCCTTGTTATCACGATAATCACAAGCTGCCATCTTTGCAAGCCATGAAATGCTTTTTGAATTGCCACTATTAAATATTCCACTCCAGTCGGCGAACCACTTGCAACACAAAGACTCCCCTAGAATATCGAAAAAATATTTGGTGGGAGAACGAAAGGACGATGGCCAACAAGCAAACCTCGGAAGTGCTTCGCGGACTGAATCGACGACAATAGCGTAAAAGCTACTCAGACTCAAATGCATTGCAGAGCCTTGTCGACGGCAAATAAATCGGACTTGGACGAATCGTAATATTTTCGCAGTATTATGACCAAAAAAAATGTTGCTCAATTTCATGTATTATGTGCATGCAAGGTTACAGCATGTACCTATTAATTATATCTATGCAAATCTAAAGTAATATCATCATGCAATGAAAATAGCATTGAAAGCCTTTTCATTGCATTTCTCGTTGATTAATCTGTATTATATTCTTAGCTTCGAATAACTCCGATTTGATGACTCAGAAAATATTCAGAAGGCATTCATCTTTTTACAGATTCTAACAAATTCTGGACACATTTACTTTTTATGCGGGACCATTCTAGTTTCTCTTTGTTTCTCTGTATTTAATTTACTCTCCTTATTTGATGCATCAAATTCTAATGGTTTCAATTAATATAGTTACGGCCAATAAGTACGCAGCCTTTAACTAACCCTTTGCTGAACAATACTCGAAGTTCATTCAGTTTATTTGACACTACCAGCTGCATCCTTAAATTAACTAGAATATTGGCAAGCTATGGGCATCACTAATCAAAAGATAAAACAATCCGTTTGGCATATGAAGCGAGCTTTGCAAAATAGAGAGCTTGAAAAATAAGCGAAGTAGGTGAGTGGAACGATCGCAATGACTAACTTTCTGACCGTACATGTATACGAGAAGGAATTTTTCAGTCTACAGTAAAAGCTCCTTATTCGCGCTTCCTTTATTCGCGTTTTCACTATTCGCGGATTAAAAAAATGCGACCCAATGTCTATATTCGCGACTAAAAAATTTTTTATTCGCGGATCTAATAAGTACATACATAATAATAAAATTATTCCAATAGGTATCCAATCCAATATCCTTGTCAAATGGACTAATAAAAAAGTAAAATAGATCTTATTACAAGTGTTATAGTACAAAAGATTTTGTTTTATAGACACGACACGATCCAGCCAACTTGCTGACGCGCCTGCCGTTCGGTCAAGACTAGCCTGCCATCAATCTTACATTTTCATATATCCTTGCATGCCTAAGCATTCTACTTTTATTTACACAGATGCACTATTTCATGCGATGGTTTATTAGTTCAGGATATAAAAGCAACATTACTGGAAAAGGTAAACAATATATGTACATTTCTACTTATCCCATAAGCGAGCATATTTGACAGTCATCTAATCTTTTACAACAACCATGCAATTAGAACGCATTCACACCATTTGCATACCGCAGTGATTGATCCATTTGCCGACCATCTGCATAAACATTCAATGCTACCTAGGCATGCCGAACCGCGCCAGCAAGAAGACACATGTCTTGTTTTATATTGTTTATAACATTATCATTACATTCAGAGCCAGGCTTTTGCTCATGTAACACAAGTTTGCCTAAAGTACATGATACCGCCGAGGACTTTGACACAAGCCGCCTTCGCCGCGATCGGTGTGAGATTGTAAACAAACAGACTGAAAACAACCTTATAACTCAATGAATAAAGTATATTTTCAAATGTTGTTGTTCCGTTTATAGTAAATGCCGCTTTGCGTGTTTTATTGTTTCGTTTTTCGCATTCGTTACAAAAATTGTGATCGAGTAACACGTCTCTACTGCAATCTTCCTAGTTTATAATGTCGACTAAAAAAAATGAGAAACGAGTTTCGACACGAAAAAAATCCGTGTTACCGCTTAAAGTGAAAATAGAAATGCTTGATCGTTTACGCCTTGGAGAGTCATTTGCATCCATATCACGCTCATTCAATGTCAACGAATCAACTGTACGATCGATAAAAAAAACCGAAGATAAAATAAGGTCGTCTGTAGCTTCAACTTCACTGTCAGCGAAAATTGTTCGTGATCCAGCAATAGAAAAAATGGAAGTGGCGTTGTCATTATGGATCGAAGACCGCAACCAAAAAAGGGTGCCCCTAAGTGGCCCAATGATCCGGGAGAAGGCAAAGCGTCTCTACGTTCATTTTAAAGAACCTGATGGTAGTTTTAGTGGTGAATGTACAGATGGAGGATTTCAAGCATCGGAAGGTTGGTTCAATAAATTTAAGGTGAGACAATCATTGCATAACATCAAAATCATTGGAGAAGCAGCATCTGCAGACACTGCTGCAGCCGGACGATATCCAGAAGAATTTGCAAACCTAGTAGCTGATGGAGGATACAAACCTGAGCAAGTATTTAATGCAGACGAAACTGCACTGTTTTGGAAGAGAATGCCAAACAAAACATTCATTTCTAAAAGCGAAAAGTCTGCTCCTGGATTTAAGGCAGCAAAGGATAGAATTACACTGCTGCTATGTTCTAATGCATCTGGAGATTGTGTCATTAAGCCACTGATGCTTTACAGATCGCTTAATCCTCGGGCTTTAAAAAATCAAAACAAGGACAACCTGCCAGTGTTTTGGCGTGCTAATAAGAAAGCGTGGGTTACAAGCGCAATTTTTTTGTGACTGGTTCCGAAATTGTTTTGTTTCTGAAGTCGAAACTTATTTAAAAAAACAGAATTTAGACTTTAAAGCGCTCCTAGTTTTGGACAATGTACCAGGTCATCCTCGCGAACTTGAAACTATGCATCCAAATATATAAGTGACATTTTTACCTCCGAACACGACGGCTTTGCTTCAACCTATGGACCAAGGAATAATCCAGGCCTTTAAGCTCTATTACATTAGACGAACCTTCAGAATAATATTGGATAATATGGAATGTAATCCTGATACGAATGTTATGGAATGCTGGAAGAAATTTGACATAGCAAAATGCATCGCAAACATAAAAGAATCGTTGGAAGAACTGAAGCCACACACATTGAAGTCATGCTGGAAAAAACTGTGGCCTGCTCTGACTGCGGAAAATGTCGAAGAATCTATGCAAGCTCAAATTTTGACAGCAAACATAGCCGAAATCGCGAATGGAATAGGACGAGATAGGTTCGAACAGATAGAATCAAGTGACATTCAGGAATTGCTTGAATCGCAAGATGAAGATTTGACTGAAACCGACTTGGAGGAAATGTTAAATTCACAGCCCATTGAAGAAGAGGCTTCAACAAGCACTGGAAAAGTGACATTTAATTTGAAAAATCTTAGTGCAGGTTTAAGAATGGCAAATGAGCTTTGCGATTTCTTTATGGACATTGATCCGTCTATGGAACGAAGTCTTATTTTTAAGCGGCAAATTGCTAATGCGACTGCTGTGTATCAATCTGAATTGAAGGAGCTTTTGAAAACAGCCAAGCAAGAAAAAATTACAAAATTCTTCAAACCATTGCCTAAGCCTTAAGATAATTAATTAAAATGTTCAAAAACTTTTATTAAATTCATTTTTTATATATATTTTATTTTTATTTTGTCACGTAGGAACGTATCCCCTATAATCTCATATAAATTACCATTCCGTATTCGCGGTTTCTGTATTCGCGGTTTCTGTATTCGCGGCATATTTATGGAACATATACCCCGGGAATAAAGAGCTTTTACTGTATTTGTGTATGTTTAATTGTATGTCGATACAAATTTTGGCAAAATTGCAAACCAACCCCCCCCCCCCCCCCCCGCCTTTTCTGTTGCCAGTTTCCTAACAACACCTCGAGAAAATGTTGTTCCGATACCATTTGATGAAGAATTCATTGATTCCATTGAGCGGAACTTGTTAAGAAATTTTTAAATATTTTTATCAACCTTATCTTATCATCAACATTTTCTGGCTTTCACTCAAGAGTCCAATCAAGGATTTTAAGAGTTATCAGTTCATAAAACGTACATAAAAGTTTTACTTGAGATATTGAAGCTTTAGTTGAAGCATCTAAATACTTTTGAAATGCCTCTTCAATAGGGGGTTACACTCCATTTTAAAGATATAATCTCTAATTTCATTAGTTTATTAGTGGTTAAACATACACATCATCAAATGAAAATAAAATTTATTTGATGTCAATGAAATATTCACAGCAAAACTAGCCTAGATACGCTGAAAATAGTTTGCTCTGTATCCAGGAATAAAATTTTCCAAGATTCTTTAACTTGACACTATTAAAAAAACCATCCTTAAATTCTTTCAAATAAACTTTTATTATATTTCGTCATAATTTATGCACAATTTGGTACTTTTAAATATAAATATTTACTAATTTAGTCTACGCATATTCAAATTGGCTGCAGTTTCTCCTGCAACTAAAGTAATTTTCCTAGGTTCTATCTTATGCAGGAATTGATGAGAAATATTCATAAAAAATCTTCATCAAATCGATATATTATGTTCTCGTACATCCTTTTCGTTCTATTTGCGTGCACATACATACATGCATACATGAAATAATTCATCTAGCTCAAGAGCAAACATCAAAATCACCGAACATAGAACGTAGATACTGAAATATGCAAGATAGCGAATTATGGTGTTAATTTTAATTAGCAACATGGCTTCGTAGTACATACGTTGCCAAAAACATTTTCAAAAGCTTTCAGCCTTCAAGTCACCTCATGTATCCTTTTTAAACAGCCGAAACTAGACGAAGCAAAAGAACGTGGAATGAAGATGAAACGCTTGGCATCTTTTCTGGGGGTGCGTACATGTCCGTAATGAATTTTTCATGTTTAATTAATGCGCTTAAGGAGTCATCATCTATTTATTGAATTTAAGGCAGTCATCTTTGAAACGAAATTGCATGTAAATTAATAAATATGTTGGAGTGTATGCATGTGGAAATGAATTTGAAGGCGGAGCGGACACTTTAATTTGAGATTATAAGATAACTTCATTGCTTTAAATGGGAATATAATTCGTTTTTTATCTAATATCATCATCTCAGCTGCAACTTTTTTCACATTATTTCAATTTCTAATATGTACATGCTTCTTGGTATTAAGATCAAAAATAAACTAGATGTTATTTATTAAAATTTATCCAAAACATGACCATTTACATGCGACTGAAAACCATTTCACAAGTGGCAAATTAATTTATTCATGTTCCCGTCAGTGCTGCAAAAAGAATATTCATTTTTATTTTTTAATAAAAAGAACATCAAGCACAGACTTTCAAAAGACGTGCAAAAGATTAAGACATTCTCTCCTCATGTTATTAAGATATCAAATTGAAAAGAAAGATAAATAAGAGTTTCTCTTTGATGACATTATTCCAGTCCCGAGCTGTGTATACAATTCTATCGTGTATACTCTTTTGTCTTTGGCAATGCTATGTGTGGGCTTTTCTACTAGCTACGCACCAATGTACATAAATATATGCAAAACGTACTACGTACACTCAGGACATTCACATGTAGATAGGACTTTAACGCAGAGACTATAGAATTATCCCCTTTGCATACAAAGTACAAGAAGCTTGTCAAAAACACCCTGATGGCCCGAAGCTAAGACAATTTCGGAACAATTTCGAAAATGTCGCTGAAATAGGAAAAGGTATTCGTATCCGATAATGAAATTGAAACAAAAGAGAAAACTGTAAAAGAGGACATGGGATTTTTGTGTGTTGAATAATGACCTTTTAGGCCTAATTTTATGTTCTTCTCCGAATATTTATTTTTTGTTTTGTTATGTTTACCTTCAAAATACAATGATGATATAAAATGTTTTATCAAACTTCTTGTGATTCATTCGTATTGATTCATATTGAATCTGATTGGAAAAGGACGACATTGTAGCGAAGATTTATTTAAATTGATTGTTATAGGTTTTGATCAAAGAACATTCTGCCTTAAGTTTAAGAAGCGTTTTACATAAATATCGTATGTATATATCATTATTACTCATTGATATTCACTGCTAAGTCCTTTGCTTATCCCCTAAATTTATTATAGCATAGTTTTATATTTTAATATTCTATTTTATTATAGACTTCCCATCCGGGCGATCTACACAAACCAAGAAAAGTCTCCAGCCGTTTAATTTTGTTGCAAGTCAGGTTCCGCGAATCCATAAGAAAATGTTCTAAGCTTTCCTCCTGGTCTATTATTGCGAAGGCTCTGGCCTATTAACATTGCCACTAGACCCAAAGAATTTGTTGGGTCCCCGCTTCTCCAGCGTTAAAGTAAAAAGTTGTCCTTTTAATTTGTATTTTCATTCCATTTGATTAGATTGATGTTACAGGAGATAATTGCTTCCATTTCTGACTCAGTTATACCCTCTCTTAACATTATTTTGTTGTTGCAAAAGCCTAAACGTAGCTCATTCGAGGATGGTTTGGCTAATCTGGTCTAGTGAAGCCACGGTTTGAATATGTTTGACGAAAGGCAAAAGGTTGAGCATTATTCCTACTGCAGTTGGGCCCTCAAGACATCACTTTTGCTCATTCCTGAGTTTTTTCTAGCTCTGTTATGAAGGTTTTCCATTAGAGTGGCGGTACGCTATATTCTTCGCTAGTAAAGTACAAATGCACTGAACTAATATGAGTTTTATTTCGGTATTAGATATTTGGTATCAAATTTACAGTGCTTTGCTCCAATGTTCTAGATACATTGGTATCAGCATGCGAGATATATTGGAGATAATAGATACGATAATGTGTAGGGACGGGCAATAAGATACTCTTTAATTTAGTACCCATACATAGTGACCCATACATACTATTACACAGAAAATGATTCTCCCATATATTTATGCTCAGAAAGCTAGCTAAAGAGTGTCGCATTCAATTTAAAAGCTCTCTATCTTGCGAAGCTCACTCTATTTATGACTTTTCTATATTTTTGTGTAACTTGGATGCACAGAGGTACTTAGCTGCGTTACCATGTAATATTAAAACGTGATTTGCTAGTTAATTCAGGGTATCTGGGTTGTCAGTCACGACTTTTACAACAAATCACTATATTTGTGTTTTGAATAAAGTATTTGCGTTAAATTTTGCGTGCCAAATAGAGTTGTGTGCTCGGTTTTCTTGAACAAGATAACACAATATTAAGTTGTTCGAACTTCTTTGCTATGGTTAGTTTTAGTAGCTAGTGAAAAACACACAATTTTCCTTTTAAACCATAAAATTATTTATTTTGTTTTTTACATATATCGATATTTCGAAAGCCAGTTGCTTTCTTCCTCAGTGCTAACTGATTCATAACTTAGAAAACCAACCCTATATATATATGCCTATCCTAATTAAACTTAATTATCTAATTAACAAAATCCCCTAATTAACAAAAGGAACCATTAACAAACCGGCCATTGTAAATTATTTTTATTGGCAGTATACCTCTATCTTACTTATTTAGCCGAAAGGCTTAATCCCTCATAACGTTATTTTCATTATTTTTGTGTGAATTTGAAGAGAGATGAATGGGCGTTACCTTGGTCTTGATTCATCCTGTTGATTTTGGGTATTTTGAATATCTCCAGGCTTTTGATGACGTCTAATTTTTGGTACTGTCTTACCTGCTTGATCACTTTTAGATCTTCCGTCCTGATCTTGTGTCCCGTTTCCACAATATGTGTTGCCACCGTTGATTTGATTTCCTGTGTGCTTCTTTTCTTTTTCAACACGTTCTCTGCTTCGCTAAGGTGCTCCTCGCAGCGTATGATGGCTAGACGTCGAGTTTGTCCTACGTAAAATTTGTTGCAATCGGGGCAGGAGATTTTGTACACCCCACTTTGTTCTTCTAGGCGAAGTGGATCCTTGACTGACTTGACACGGCTTTTTATTTGGAGTTTTCTGCTCGTGGGGGTATTAACTCTATGCCTGTTGTACTGGATTGTGTCTGATCGCCGCTCTTCTTGTATTTTCGGGTTGTGTATTTTTCCCGAACAGTGTCGACAAACTGTGGAGCTCTATCTGTCTCTCCTTTTTCCCTATTATCCTTTTGATGGCATTCCTATTGTAGCCGTTTATTTTTGCTGCCTGCATAATGTGTTCTTCCTCTTTTCGTTTCTTGTTTGTTGAAAGCGGTATGCTGAGCATTCGATGGATCATCGCGTGGTATGGGGCCATTCTTTGAGTAAATGAATGAAAGGACGTGGCCGGAATCGTCCTTTGTGTTCGTGTTGCTTTCCTGTGTATTCCAAAGTTAAATACCCCGTTGTTTGTATGAATACATAAGTCCAGGAAAGCTAATTGATTATGTTCCCCCATTTCCATCGTAAAGACTATGTTTTTGTGTATTGAGTTTACATTCCGAAGCGTCTCTCCGAGGTTGTCTTTTTCCACAATTGCCAACACATCATCCACGTAACGGATCCAAAACCGAGGTAACATACATAAGTCTTCCAGCGTCATTTCCAAATTGCACATAAACACCTCGCTGATAAGTGGGGAGAGGGGATTCCCCAATGCGACCCCGCCTGTGCCTTTGAAATATCTTCCTCGAAACATAAAATAATTTTCCTGCATGCATAACTCCGTTAATTTCATTAACGCTCGCACTTCTCTTCTCCAAGTCCAATCTTGTTGCTTGCCGTTTAACAGACGTAGTTCCAGTATTGTTAATGCCTCCCTCACCGGAACGCTCGGAAACAGTGCTTTCACGTCGAAAGATGTTAGAATCTCATTGTTTTTAATCCCTCCGCTATCCTGCAGTCGAGCGACAACTTCTTTGTTATTTTTTCAGTAGCCATTTTGCTAGTTTGTGAGTTGGTGAATTATACCATCAAGCACTATACCATCATACGCTGCAAGGAGCACCTTAGCGAAGCAGAGAACGTGTTGAAAAAGAAAAGAAGCACACAGGAAATCAAATCAACGGTGGCAAAACATATTGTGGAAACGGGACACAAGATCAGGACGGAAGATCTAAAAGTGATCAAGCATGTAAGACAGTACCAAAAATTAGACGTCATCGAAAGCCTGGAGATATTCAAAATACCCAAAATCAACAGGATGAATCAAGACAAAATAAATAATTCTATGGTTTAAAAGGAAAATTGTGTGTTTTTCACTAGCTATTAAGATAACACAAGTTTATAATTGGTACAAAGATTACAACGATTCGGTTTCTTTTGAAATGCCATTCGAAATCCCACTTTCTGGTCTAGAAAATGATGATAATCATCATAATTCCAATTTGTTAATTTTTTCTTGTTCTTCAAATTTACAACTTTAATAGCATGGAGGTTTACTCAGTATTTTCGACACCTTCTTTTGTTTGTTTGTTTGAACAAGCTGGCGAAAATGAGGTTGCTATATGTTATGGGAGGAGTTTCTCCATAACTCGAAAAAAACTCCGCTTGTGTACGTGTTGCACATTGAATGAAAATTGCATTTCCGCGCGCAATTCTAGAAAAACACAATGTCATTTTTCACTCATGTTATCATCTATGATAAAACGAACGTGCACTACTATTCTCTTAAGTTGACTAATTTCTTTCTTCGAATTTTCATTAAGTTTAAAAAATAAAAATAAACGATAAAAAGATAGATTTAAATATAGATTTAAAAAAATGTTAAATAAAATTCATTAAAAAATTATTTCAAAAATTTTTGTTTTCATTTTGTTCACTCTCATCACAATATCCGGAAAATTTCCCTTAAATTTTTTCAATTCAAGTTTTCTTTGGTCCTTTCTCATTTTTCTCTGGGGTAAATTTAAAATATCAAAAAACTTTGATCATTGCTTTCATTTTATTTCACTTGTTATAGGATAGATTCGAAAAAACTCTAAGAATTAAAAAGATTTCTATTATATTCCAATGAAATAAGATTTTTTGTGCTTTTTTTGAATCAAAATGATTCAAGCAAATTTTAAAGAAAATTCAAATATGAAATAAGAGAATTATGAGTATTACAGTAAAGTTTTCCTACTTTTTTAACCTTCCAAGCTTTTAAGAAGAAGTTTTTGGCGATATCAGAAGTTGCAATTGTTTATTTTATTAGCAATATTTTCATGTGCAGGTACTACATATTTATCATCCATTTTCAGACTAACTATCTTCCATACCAGCATAATTAGTTTCAGTAACAAAATAAATGATCATAATGTAATATACGTTTTACTTGATGACTCTATTTAGATAATGCAATATTATTGTAATATTACAGACAATATTGATTTGACTTACACTAATACTTCAATTAAACTGATTTAATTTTATTGATTAATTTTTATAAATAACGTTATCAAATATCATACATTTTACGCTTGTCCAACTATTACTATTTTCAAATCATTTTTCAATATCAATTCATTGCCTGTTTCTGTCAAACTGACCATCATAACATTTATCTTATTCCTGAAACAATACAACTGCCGATAAATCTAACATGCATCATTAACTTTTTTCACTACCGGGTACTATAACAATTTACATTCAACCCGGGGCCCATTGTAGCCTTCTCATTTAATCTGAGCATAGAAGATTCATTGGGTAAATGTCGTTGATTGCCTGCACGATGTTACGAGAAGCGCAACAGGCAGGATTTCTAAAAAAAAAATAAAAAAAAAAGTGGAACCAATTGAACAGGACAGTAGTCTGAACACATGAACGTCCTGCAAAACTACTTAATGCCATCCCAGCCCTATAACTTCTCTACAAACCGTATTCACGCATCATTACGATTGATATTCAAGTTATTTCAAAAAGTAGATGTCACTAGTATCGTATAAAAAGTAACGGTTGCAATAAATTGTTTCCTTGTGATACCCAAAACGACGGCACAGATTAGCTTAATCTCGTTTTGAAAGACTAGCAAATGTCTATTTGATGAGCATAGCACATGATTTATACGTTGCAATTGATATTACATCTAAGGATATGCAGTGTAGTTTGAAAAGCATAAAACGAGTTTGATGTAAATTTATGAAAAAGTGAAAATGATTTATATTTCCTTAAATCGTTGGCGCAACCTTGAATTCACCTACTTAAATGAGCGTTGCACAAGAAGTGAAAAGATTTCCTTCGGTGTATCCTGACACAAATTCAATCTATCTACTAAAGAAAGTATTTTCATCTTCAGTACAACGATACACCCGTTTGCATGTAACCACAATCATTGCCAACAATGTGGTAGTCTTGTAAAATGCGACCACGTCCAACAGTTTGAAAGGAAGCTCCCGCACAAATTATAGCAATGAATAAAACATTTAAAAGACATTTTCGTCTTTATGATCCTTGTCCGTGAAGCGAACAGAAAGTGCGCTCCATTAAAGTGTAGTTGAATATCTACGACTCTCTAATATCTACGTACAACGCAGATACAGGTGTACAAATGACAATCCTTAAAATGTTGTTAAAAGTAACGTAAAACTGAAAGCATGATGGGTGGAGTAGGAGATGATACTTAGCCCTTGCTATCAAATAATTCCCAGATGATGTTATTTTATATGGAAAATATGAAATCATTGGTGGATAACTATAGCATGGCGCAATCAGTTACGGTATTTAGTCTTGACTATTGCCAAAGTGGAAACATTATTTGAATATTGTTATAGATACATTCATTTTCTTTGATACTGAAGTTTTGGTTCGTTTAATTTTAATGACTTAAATAGATTTATCGAAGGTTTGAAGGTAACCCGTGCGATCAGCTATGAATATTCTGCTTCTATACGTGCGATACACCTTTTCCTTTGGAATTCGAGGAAAATCAGTGTTGTTGCAAATATCTTACAACCAATGTTTTCAGTACCATTGAGTGTTCCCAAAAAAAATTAAAAATATTAAAAGCCCTTTAGTAGTGAATATTTTTGGATCAAAGTTCTCATTTTAAATTTCGCGTGCATCGCAATCCTAGCGATAAAGTATAATGTGTAGTATGACAGTTAGCGCCATGCGAATGCCAAGAGTATCTTCTGGTACTACTGATTCGCATGAAAATGTGATTAACGTGATTCAAGTGACCTTGCAGAATACCCAAAATCTTTTATTGGTGCCATGATACGCGAAGGCTGTTGTGGCAGGACTTAAACACAGTGAACCCATTATTCGAACTTATCCTGTTAATTTTTGTAATTTTTCATGGCAATTATGTGGATGAGTTTATCCTTAAAGGATTCTACCGCTTGAAATCATTTGAGGGTAGAAAGTATTATCTAAGTAAAATTACAGTTTCTAATGGTAAATTTTGTTTAAACAGATTGCGACCTGTGTGCAAACATGGATATGTTCCTTGGCGACAGTGTGTTTCCATTCTTGTGAAAGAAACACTGAAAATACTCACACCCGATGTTAAACCGCATCATCTAAAGGTCAGTCTGATCATACATCCTGTTTATTTCAAAAAACAGGTCTCTGATCAGATACCCAATTCACCAATCCCGCACGAGTTGAGTTTGAAAGGAAAAGCCGTTGTGTTCCGTGACTATTTTTTAAAACCTTCCAGTGAAAGTGCGTTGCTCAGAAGCAAACAGATCCAGAACAGTCCAGTAAGTGCTCAGTAAATGCTTTAATATGATCAAAATATCAGTAAATGCAAACCCTGGATGCGGAAGATGCACTTTATCAAAGAGATGCAGAAAAGGCTGACAGAAAGTTGTAGGGGTACTTACGCTTGAGCACAAAAGCAGGAAGAAACCGTACTTCAAAAGAATGAAAGTCAGGACGTGCAGGATGCCGCAAGGAAAACAGTAGTCTCTACTTGAAGATTCAATGCTAGAAAAATATGTTGTTTTTCCTTTCAAGCCATTAGAATCCTTATTGTATACGGTTTTCGTTCATAAGTATTTGTTAATTTTGATAAATTTAAAGAATTTTGGCTTTTATATCGCCTCGAGCCTACCACCCTTCAAAAATTAGCGATATCATCAAGTTATTGCTTTTTTTCACAACTAATTGCTAGCCGTGCTCGTAGAACGCGTTTACCAAAACGTTTGTCAAAAAATTTGACCAGTGCAATAATAAGTAAGAAGGAAGTATCCATCGTGAAAAGTTTAATATTGCGTTTCGATTTGTTTTGCCCTCAAAGAGATTGTGGAACTTTACAGTGGTTGTGAAATTATTTCATTGCCAGCTGCAAAGTGCGCCCAAAATTCATCCGACCTGGTCGCAAATCCTGTTTCTGATAAATAAAAATGGATTTTGAGTTTTCTTTAATGGATAAATCAATGTTAATTTGCCGAGGATCTTTTTTTTTTCATTTCAATCGGCCGCCACACAATAGAGGGACTGCGATTTTGATCACAAATTTATGTATGTTTCTAATGCATTGAAATAATTCCATTCTGATTCTTTTCAACTCTGTCACAGACGCCGTAAAACTGATTTACAAAGAAGGATAGCATGTTGTATTTTATGTTTTCGGATTCAGTGATTCTGATGAGTACGTTTAATCACATGTAAACATTAGAATCCTTTAAAATCAAGTTTGAAATCGAGCTTCGCTCATAGTAAATTGTCTATTGATGATGTCTATTGTCTAACCACCACAAAATTTTTAATTCAATTTATTCGTTTTAATTCAGTTGAAGATCATTCAATTTTTATCTTTTAGGTCGTTTACAAGATTAAGAAGCATATTTATGTGAATAGCTCAGATTTTGGCAAAAAAAAGCAACCTAACTCCCTTCAAATTATTTTAAGTCATCACTTATTCGTTCCAGCCAATAGAACTTCATATTTTGACAAAATCCAAACAATAAAATTAAATCGTTGACCATCAAATTGAATACAAAAATCTACATACGAACTCATATCGAAAACTTTATTCAAACCCTAATCATTAGATTGTGAAGCAAAACTTAAAAGTTCATTTAGTTTGAACCATATTTAACCCCTTACTAAATTTGATCCTTCAAAGGATATAATCTTTTGACCGTAGTTATGCATCACTTAACCGTATCTTATGAACTGTATCATTTGAGGTAAAGAAGAAAAATGTTCGATGCAGACATATATATGTATGTTGTTTTCCCATTTAAATGTATCTTTTGCCTCCAGCAAAATATATTTAACTTCAAAGTAGAGTAGGGTTTTCTTGGATAGTTTTCTTTCTCTTCTTGCTTTCATTTTGCTTTTCCAGTAGAAAAGACGCATTTGCTACCCATTTCATCAACTACTAGCCCCTTGGTACATTCTAAACAAATGCAATCCTTATTGAAACTTCTGCTTTTCTAATATGTCACAACAATATTCACATACAAGCTTAGATAAGTTGTCCATTGGATTAGAATCACTTAAAAGATTTTAGCAAAATGAGAGAAGGGTTGATCGGAAACTCTTGATTATATGAATTTATCTGGTCTTTGATGCGTACATAATGTTCCATTTCGATGATAGGACTAACTTTGTTGGTTTTATTATTAAATACTGTAATAAAATAATACGAACCCCAGGGAAGGGTGAATGTGAACGGGGACGGTACACTTCTGCAAATGTACGCTTTCCATAAAAACTACAATATTAGTGAGTTTCCATATGCTTTGTCAGAAATCCCGTCATTGTGAGAACTGAGAGTGAAATTCAAGAATAGTATTTCATAAGGTTAACTATCAGCATAAGAGTGCATACCGCGAAGTTTCTATCCACAAATTAGCTCTGTATCATATTGCAAGGCCCTGTCGCTGCTTTGACAGACATTTTGTTGACAGTGGCCATATACTCACCCAGGCAACATATTGAAGCCTGCCAAAACTTTTGTGTAGAAGTTGAATGTTAATGCTGGGCCCACCCTTTTTAATACATACACCGTCAAACTTTTGACATGGAAAAGGGAACGAAGGGGCGATTACCCAGAAAAATGAAACAAAAATAAAAAAAGAAGAAAATTAAAAAGGCAGACGGACTTTCTCCTTCTCTATTGGTAGCAACATTTCAACTGAAAAACTTAGTTCCAAAATGTATTACTTTCTTTATTTTACCTTACACTACCTTGACTTTCTTTGTAAGATGTTTCCCCGTTCATTTATAACCACTTTCCGTTTTCGGTCGCTTTGGTCCTAATAAGGCTTAAATGAATCAAGGTAAGATGTTTGATTTTGGATTTGCAAATATCAAGGATAAAGTGTCTGCCCTACCAAATCAAATTCTTTTATTCGGATTTTGTGCATACAGTCATATATTTCGGCTTGCATACTCATGACTCGTTCTCAAAAGCTGACGGTGATTAAGCGAACAATGGCAACCATTACTCCTGACTCCATAATAACCTTAAATATAACTCCTAATTTTTCTTCTTACCTCCAAACCATAAGCACATACATTCTGAGTACACGTTGATTTATTTGGTCTCACCAGAGCCATTTCAACGCGTACAAAAACTGTAATGTAACCAACAGCTGACATCATCCACTAACAGCAAAAAACAGCTTCTTGCTTCACAATGCAATGCGCTTGCATGCTTCTCTACCTTCTTGCTGGTACTTTACTGTATTTACAGTGCATTCGCTGCATCATACACTATACTTGAGAGTGCAAGAAGCATTCGGAGCAGAAGGGTTGTTTTTTGGCCAAAAGACGAAGTCAACCAAGAGTAACATTTTCCATTCGAAGAAAGAGATTTCAGTAGAAATGAATTTCTCGGGAAAAGGGATTCCAGGGCTTCGAATTCAATTTGTGTGTTAGTGTGCCTTTTGCAGTACTATATACGTGGACTGAAAGGATAGCAAAGTATTTTGTATCGTTTTTTTTCTGTTCTTTTATTGTTTTGCTCCCAATCTACCTCTGTTCCTTTCGGTCTTTCCTTTTTGGATTTATTTCTGTTTTTTGTGACCTTTTGTAACGCAATCTAAAGGATACAAATAATCGATTCAGTGAAGAAGATCTTAAGGCTAAATGAAAAACAATAGGGTGAGAGGGGATGAATCTAAATATGTTATATCTCTTTCTATTTGCTTTTGATTGAGGATGAACAAAATTCGGCTTGTTCGATATGTAGGGCTTATCATATCAGCTTTTCTTTTTATTACAAGAATTGACTAGAGTCAAAATACAAACGCTGTCAAACCATCAGAAGAAAATACATAAATTTTCGTTCGAAACTCTCATTAATAATTTACATCCGTTTCAGATTAGAACTTTATATACCAAAAGTAAGTACGAATAGGTGTTAAACAATACTAATAAATATATTATTAAATTTTTTTCTTCTCAACAAAAACAATGTTATACAGATTACAAGTTGGAGGTTATTGATACGAGAGTCGCATTTGCAGTGGCGTGTGACTTCCGGCATAACTTCTAGGCACCCTTGATCTAGGTTATTGCTCTTGATGTCTAGGATATCCTTGACCTACGGAACCAAGCCTGAAACTAATTCCCAAAACGCTTGAAGCTTGGCCGTCATTTTTCACTGGATCGCGCATTTTGGTTAGGGGGCCCCATTTTAGACTTGAAAGGTTGGAGCTAACAGAGTTTCTGAAACCGTATAAAAGTCTTTTTTTGTGCCAACAGATGTTTGAAATCGTTCTTCCTCATCGTGAAAATCGTCCGAGCCTAGTGTGATGCAAAGTTCTATTTATCATGCATTCCTATCATTCTATTAAGTGATATATCTGGAAAGATCTCGCCTATCCTCCAAGCAAGATTTGAACGGTTCCTAACCCGTTGCTTACGAAGAAAATATAGCCGGCGCCACCCACTTTTCCCGGACAAAACAAGTCAGGAGACCATAATTTTTCAGTTTTTAAGGTTAAGACTTCAAAACGCTTATATCACCCCTGAGCACCAAAATACGGTCTAGCGTCATTTACGTGAGAGGATCCTACTTCACTCTTCACATCTAGCTCGAAGTCAGTATAGCATAGTGTTAGATCAAGGTGAATCCATCGTCAGGCTATACAGTCATGATTTTGAGGACCAGCGTTAGCACAAATTTATAGAAATTATGAAAAGATTAATTTTATTTTTTTGTGGATGTGAGGTGAAGGCTGCCAATGGCAGCTGGACTCCCAACTGAACATCTCCCCTGTCACACCGGGAACCTATCCTGGAACTGTTTGTCATATAACTTCGGACTAGGCCTCACAAGTCATCGCCTAACGGTGCCTTAAGATTAAAGGAAATATCTCCTTCAGCAGGAATGGATGGGAACGAGGAGTATGGATGGGAAGGGACACGATTGCTGTCGTTGAGGATTGCTCCCCCTTCTCTATGCGCCACCAAGTGATTTATGATGCCTATATTTATAAGAAAAACCGTCCGCAATTAATATTACACGCAGTTTCAATTGTCTTTTGAGGTCAACATCTTCCCCGTTATGTTTTCTGGAAAGGGCACGCTCATTTTCTATGTAAGATGCATACGGATCCTGGTCCATCTTCCGCATGCGAAGAAGGTTATCCATCGTTTACGGTCAGAATAAGCAAACAGGGGACGGTCACTTATCAAACTTATACAAGTAAGAGCGAAAATACCCAAGAACACAGAGTATTTGTGCCCGGTAATAACCAGTCCCACCATGCTTTCCGCAGAACTGCGGCCACCCGATGGCAAGCCACCAGATGGGCCATGCGATTCACCTACCCCACGCTTCGCTTACCCATGACTACTGACACAAAGCTAGGATAGTTCTCCTTATCCCTCGGCTACCAACATCTCTCTCTGACTCCCCCCTACGAAAGCAGACCTTCGCCTTCGCTTCTCAGCAAGTAGCACTATGTGGACCAGCTTCGCGATAAACAGCACTGCCGGTTCAGAGATAGTGCGGTATGCAGCTGCTATCTACCAAAGGTCCTTGCCTTTGCACCAGGACGAGACGCCCTCTGACTCTACCTCTGACTCTGACTATGACTCCTTACTAAGAGCGTTAGCCTAGACATTGGAGCCATTCAAAAGCACTGACTCCATTGCATTCATGAGTAGACGTTTTTTGCTCGAGGTTGGTCCTCCAGTGTTAACCATAAGGCGACTGAGAGCCGCAACTCCCGTAACAGCCTGATCCGCCGACGCTTGAACCTGATCGAAAAAGCTCATCTTCGAGTCAATCATCAAGCCAAGGTATACAACAGATTAATAATAATCATTATGAAAATATAAATAATAATAATATTAATCAGTTTGAACTGTTTATCCTCGAGTTGCAAAAGACTTGAAGTGACTTATAAGACAAAAACATATAGTAGAGACTTTTGTGAAATGAAATTTACATGAAAAACGTCTGAGATCACATACGTCTTTTTAAGTTGAAAATACTGGTGCTCCAATTGTTGTTCAATATCTTGAATGAAGTAATTGAAATGTGGAAGGGTTCAAAGACTCGACACTTGCTGCTGATAGAGAGGGTTAGGCTTTTTATACCCTTTGTGTTGGCGTGCGCCTGGAAACCAAAGAAACTAGACTACCGAGTTAATACTCGCCTACAATTGAAAGAACCTACACTGTAATCGTTTGATTCATTTTTTTCGGCTTGATCTCATTCGACCTCATCTCGATCTCAGTCTAAGGGCTACAGATATTGCTTAGCCAATGCAAAAGAAGCAAAAACAAGACGCGAGGTGGTGAGGAAAAAAACAGGTAAGGCTGAAGTTACTGTTCTGTGAAGGCGACTCAATGTGAAGGCGATGACTTACCGATCTGGTGCTCGTTACACTGCAAACAGATTGATTGATTCATTGAAAAATTGACAAAAATTCATTGAAAATCAAAAAGAACGCAAAAAACTGTTCACAATAAATATCCATTCTATTACCGGAAATGTGTCTTTTACTACCTTTAAGCTGTTTGATAGGTGTCAGCAAAACTGCAAACTACACCAAGCAGATATTCTTTCTTTTCAAAGACTAAGGGCATGGTTGCGTTGGTTAACTTTGGTTGACTTGGCTTTCATTTAAATCTGCAACCTGCTTCGGACTTTTTGTCATGAACAACCTTTGCATTTATATGGGCATGCTGGACAGGAGAACGTCCTCTTGCAACAAGACCTGCGTAAAGTTCAAAATGGCCTTATTCCAAGGGAAAGTCGTTCAATTTCATTAACATCGGAGATGGCAGAAAGTAATTTTAGGAAAGAAAACCAAGTTTGCCTACTGCAAGGAGAAGACTTATTCAAATTTTCAGCTTCTCAGATACCAGAAGATACAGCTAGGACCTTACTGGGTGCGTCAAAAGGAATAACTCGTGGACCTGCTTTTATACCAAAGCCTTTTTACGATGATAGGGCTGCTCCTGTTTGCGTCTATAATTCATCAACATTACAAAAGGGGGTGAATGTGTTTGGCCAATAAATAAAAATCAAATATCGTAAAAGGCCAAGAGTGCTCTCATTCTCTACAACTCCAAACATGGAAGCTGGCAAAGCAAACTCCGCACTTATTCCGATTCCAAAGAAAACCCGCGTCTGGTTAAAGACCGTTTTGAGTATCAGTTCCAGCAATAAGCAAAATTTGTATAAGATCTCCCCAACAACTAAAGTCTTTAATATGCGAACAATGTTTATAAAATAATTTTCTCAGCTCAGTTTTCATTAGTCATTTTCTAAACTTACAATGATGGCATACATTACGCAATGATACGTAGAAGGCGGATTTTGTTTGCTATTTAAGAAAAATTACAACTAGTTCAAATTAAGTATTAAGTCGATTTTTTCGTTGTATTCTAAAAGGAGACGAAGGAAGGTATTTATATTTAGTTTAAAACGTTAAAGTTGTTCATGAATAAAGGAAATGAATTTCATGCAATTTTGTATTTCTACTCGGACACCCCTCTAAACACCCCCCAACCCCCCCCCCCCCCACATATCATCAATTCACAAAGAATTGAAATATTTTCCAAATATTGGAATATTTCCACTGATGCCTTTCAGTTCTCTCCCCATCCCATGAGTAAAACAAACTTATAAAACAAATACCAATGATGAAATACAAATTTCAAATTTCAAAGAAAATATGACAGCCTACGATGCTCAGTTTCCCCGGAAAATCTCTTCAAAAATCCTCGTCACAGCACGTAGCAATAAGTCATCCTAACACATTTAAATTATTCAATTCTCTAATGAATTTTCGATGACGATTGATATTGACAGATACAATTGAGAATACCCTTCACGATATTAACGTATCTCTATATTCAAATAATATTCCATTAAGTACTTAAGACGTGAATTTCAAAACGTGGATGATTGGGTGGGCGTGTTGCCGAGTTAAGATGAACGGGAGATGGCAGCAACAGGACCTCCCAAACAGGCGGAAGGATGCATTTGAGGAAAACAATTTCACTTGAATGTATTCAATGAGAAAATTAAATGTACATGTTTCGGCCCTTTCAATACAATAATAACGATAATGATGATGTGTCTAATTCCATTTATTCCGGTGCCACTCGAACGAATCTCACTCTGCCTCCTGGGCACATGTGAATTGAATTCACTCATACGTTATTCACGTACTTCTCCAACAATATGTAAATACTGCTCTATGCATTTATGTATGATATGTTTGGGTGTACTTAGTGCTAATATTGATTACGAATTACCAAAGTGACTGGGAAGCAATTAAGTACTCGGTTGCTTCTGTGAGCATTAAGAAAGATTAAAGAGTATTATAGCCACGAAAATTATCATCGTTAATGAATTATTAATGTGGAAGGCATTATGTCAATTCCAGTAGAAACAACAACCCCTGCAATACTAGCAAACCGAATAAACCAGCAAGCGCGATGCAAAGGACGCTGTTAGAGCGCAATTGTGAGTTCTGGCTAGGATTGGTGTAAATTTATTTTAAAGTAATCCCAAGATTTCGGGTATTTTATGGATTGTTCAGCGTAAGGCGGATGTTTGAGGAAAATTGAAAAGCATTATGTGGTCGCGATTATGTATATACACGGTTCGAAAGGGTATAACTTTGGAATTTCAGGGATTTTAGGCACGAGGAAAAATAATGAAAAATTGATACGTTCAAATGAAATTAAATCAAAAGTTTGGGATATCTTCGGAGTATTTGGAGGATGTATTTTCTCTAATTTTCTTACGGTATCCGCAACATCTGGGATATAAGGATGGTGAATCATAAATGGACCGGAACCAAATTTGGTAAACATAAAATTTTTTGTTTTATAAAGTGAATAAATCAAAATGTTTGAAGGTCTTAAAATGATAATGCACGCAAAAAAGGTTAGAATGTAAGTTCAAAATGGTATTTCTGAAGTAAAGTTATTAGCAATACATAAACAACTTTATTATGTGTATACAACTCAGCCTATATTCTGCATAACTAATAATGATTCAAATCAAAGTGTCAACAGACGGCAAGTCCTACCTTCCGTTCGTTATACGCCTCAAGTCCAGGCAATGATTTCGTTAACATGCGTTGGGAGTGATGAAGTTGCCCTGGATCGAATAAGATTAAACTTCAGCTATAGTGTAGCAAATGAAAAATTTTGATAAAACCCATTGAAACTCAAATTTGCTGATGATAGTCGGGATGCTATTTTAGTTACACAAAACCAATCATTTTTATTAGACTTCCTATATTGCTCAAAATATATGTAACACTCACCCTCTAGTATATTAAATTTTATTCTAATTTTTAAGAAGTCCTCAAACTAGGAACTCGATAGATCCTCAAAATACGCATCTATGTCAATGATTATAATACGCATCTATGTCAGATTTGATTTAATTCTATATGAAAATGGCTCATGAGCACTTTAATTTAAGCCTAGAGGAGTTAAATAACATGGCGAAACAAACCTGTTAACCCTTTGCGGTCGGCAGGCGCCTCTCAGGCGCCATTGCATTCCGCGCGGCAGGTCGGATGGTGACTAAGACGCGCCAACGGGTGTTTATGTTAGATTACGTTAACGTCAAACGATAGGAGCGCAGCTTTGGTGCTTCAAATGTCACCGAACTCAGTTGAGGCTCTACGATCGTGGCGGAAGCATCAGGAAAATTTTTCTAAAGTGATTTTGTTAGAACCCCAGCAAAAATAGATAATAGGAGAGAAATCGATTTTAGCGAAGATGAATTTAGTTTTGTCATACTTCGGGACGTAATCGGTCACATTGAGCGAGAGAGTAATGCTGAAGAATGTGAAAGTGATGAAGATTCTGATGTGGTCCTGGGTGTAAGGACACGAAAAATAAGGGTAATAGACAGCGAATCTGAAACTGACAGTGATGTCTCAAACACCATTGATCAATCGGACTGGAGACCTTGTGACGAATCTACAGGAATACCACCCAGGATAAACTTCATTCCCGGCGAAAGACCTGCAGGGCCACAGGTACCCGCGAGTGTTGTAGAGCCTCTTGATTTTTTCAAGCTATTTTTTACCGACGAGCTAGTGCATAAGGTAATAGCAGACACAAACTGTTATGCCACAAAGAAGTTAGATGAAATAGCGTTGTCCTCGCGATTAATTTGGCACACGTGGTATCCGGTCACGAAAGAAGAATTTTTGGCGTTTATCGGGCTGATAGTAAATATGGGGACAATGACAGCTACCAATCTGAAGGAATATTTGGCGACAAATCCTATAAGCAATATTCCGTTTTACCCCAATACATTTTCGAGAGAGCGGTTTACCCAAATTTTTTGGATGCTACGTGCAGAAATATTTTCAACGCAAGATAGCAACACCAGGACACGTTTGCGACTCATAACTGGCTACCCGGATTACATAAATTCCAGACTTTTGAACCATTTCACACCGGACAGAGAAATTTGTGTTGTTGAATCTGTCGTCAAATTCAAGGGACGGGTTTCATTTATAACATACAACCCAAAAAAGCCAACAAAATGGGGCATCCGAATATATACACTAGCAGATTCTCGTACGGGATATATTTGCGGAATTCTACCGTACTATGGCAGCATTACAACAGAAAGATTGATAAGACCGGACCTTCCAGTATCAACAAGAATTCCGTTGTATTTATATACATTGATGTTGAATAGGCTTCCTGGTGCGCAGGGACACCACATGTTCACTGACCGGTATTACACCAGCTACGCCTTTGCGACCGAATTACGAAAATTGAAATGTCATCTGACTGGGACAATCATGTCCAATAGAAAACAGTTACCAGGTGCAATTAGAAGTAGAAAACTTCCAACAGAAAAAACGATGGTAGCGTACCGCAAACACGATAATTTTGTTGTAGCGTTTTAATTTTTACAATGTGACGATGAGTAACATAGAACGAACACTCCGCCGTGGTGTGCGAACTGTTGTTAGGAAGATCGATGTTGTTATAAATTATATCAAATTCATGGGCGGCGTTGACCTCGCGGATCAATACGCTTCGACCTACTGCTTTATGCGTAAGTCATTGAAGTGGTGGCGTAAATTATTTTTTTGGGGATTAGAAATTTGCATACTCAATTCCTATATTCTCTATAAATCAGTGAAAAAGCAGAGAAATGAGCAACCACTGAGCCACTTACAATTCCGGAAACTCTAAGTGAGGCAGTTGAAAGGGGATTTTCTGCAGCAGCGACGACCTTCAACGTCGACGTCCAACGTGGATGAGATTCGGCTCAATGGAAAACTCCACATAACGTTTCATGGTACAAAAAGAGATTGTAAAGTATATTCCATCCGAAGCAGACCAGGTGGAAGACGTGAGACCACTACGTACTGTGATACATGTGCAGGAAAACCGAGAATGCATATTGGTCAATGTTTTCTAAAATACCACACCAAAGAAAAATACAGAGACTAAGTTTGGAAATTACATTGTTAGAGATAAAAATATATATAAATTTTTGAAATATAACTTTTTTATAAGACAATTTATGTATAACGCTATTTTATTTGTACCTGTAAGGCGCCCGACGCCTTCGCGAAAAACGCTCCGACCTGGCACCTCCCTCGGCTAAAAAAGCCGCCGACCGCAAAGGGTTAAACTTTAGTTTCATTATTTTGTAAAGCAAAACTGTGCTAAATATTTTTTTTTTTTTTTGAGTTTTTCATGGGTAAATTGTCTTAATATTGCAGATGAAGAATGTTTATTTCAATTTTTTCAGTAGAATCACGCTTTCATTCGTCCTTTTCCGTGTTATAGACAAGATCTGCAGGCTCAAATATCCAGTTAATAAGCCCACTTTTTGAAGCTGTAAATTAAGAAATAGAAGAATTTTGTTAAAGTTTATAATGATCTGTAATAATGTAAGCCTACAAACTACGAGCGTTCGCATGTGTAACTCGGGTTATTGGTTAAACTATAAAGGATCTCTTTGACGTTAAATCGAGTTTTCACGATTTCTTCTCACAAGTAGTTCCCTACAATAACAACACATAAAATTTTTTTTATTGTCTTTTTGCTTATATTGAATATTGTATTCCTAAAAAAAAACCGATCATTCCGCATAAACTCAAAACTATGCTTTCACTTTTTCACTTTCATGCCATTAATTACCTTATTCTATACTATTCTTTACTGCATCCCCTTAAAACAAAAATTTATCCTTATCTTGTACCTTACAGTATACTAATCATGGCTCCTGCACCTACAAAATCCAAAGATTTTGACTGGCGACAGCAACCGGACGTAGGTTTACTGTATTAAAAGTAAACAGAAAATCATAGTGAATGGTGGAAAAGACTTATTTCATTGGAATCCTTGGTAAATTCTACAAAGGTCTTGAACAGCGTCAGGGTTCTTCAGTGATCTGAAATTCCAGGACCCAATGCCGTGGTCTTTTTTTCCGGATAGGATAGCCATAGTCCGGATGATAGGTTGTTGCAGTTAGTGAAATCCATTCTGAGGCCCTGCTGCAGCTTTTGAAACTATTAAGGAGTTATATAGGAACGGAGAGTTAACCCATCGTCCAACCCCCACTCCGGCGGAATACTTATTACTTTAATTCCGTTAACAGGCGCGGAATGCTCGATTTCACCCTCTTATGTCCTTACAAAGAAGTGTAAGTAAGATTTAGTAGCAGAGCTGTAGGTGTATTCACAATTATTGGCATTTCTCGGCATTTAACGTCCGATCATTGGGGAATCAGTAAACCCAATATACGAACCCGAGACCCTTTGCTACAAATTTTTCCTGGGGTTAGGGATGAGGACCGGTGGAGACTGGTGGTCGCAGATACAAGGAAATTCCTCCTCCTTTCTCAACCGGGCTTGAAGCTGTTTATGGCGGATTTGAAGGCTCTTGTTGCAGGAAACGAACGCCCGAGAGTGGCTGTAGTGCCAAGGAGAAGGTGGTGAAGAGAATTCTACAGATTTATATCAAAAGTACAATCCAGACTTGTTCAATCTCATGGAAACTTCTTGTCATCATTTGAAAGCCAAAAAGGTAGAATTAAAAAAAACCGTTTCTTACAGTGAAAGGTTGAAACTGTGACAGCTGGAGATTCCTTAGTACAATAATCAATCAAAACTTCGAAAGAAATTCGGATTTCATCAAATATGACACACATCCTTTTTAATTTAAAAGAACATCGGTCAATTACTATAGCATTACGGTTTTTTCTGGTATAAACGTGGTCTTTTAACTACGTTTTGTAAAAACTATGCGTATAACATCTTATATTATCTATAAAATATTATTATCTATTATATTATCTACAAAAAGTTGTCGTAAAAGACAAGGGTTTGTATCATCTGTGGGGAAAACAAAACTAAGAGGGATATAAATTACTTACAAAATCGAAAAAAAAATTCACAGCACCTTCTCTACTTCCAGAATGAAAGTAGTTCAAGGAACACTATAAGCTTCTGGACTATACCCATCACACAGTGTAGCGACATACAGCGCTTTCATTCGTGTTAGACGTCCCTCGTGCCGAGATAAAAAAAAGCATAAATGGATCCATATTAGTATCGCGATTTGTTCAATAATAAAATGACTCCACAAATTAAAATCTATCGAAAATACTCAGATGGTCTGTTTTGAAAAATAAAAATATTTGAATATCGTTCCGTCCGGCTGTAACAAGTCAATTATTGAAATTGATAAATAAATATAATTATGTGTGAAGCATGAAGTAGTTACTGATATCATTTAAAGCATATAATATATTGATTATATCTAATGCATTGATTGTCTTGCACTTTTTTCCCAACTTTTTATACCTCATAGTTTCTCAAATCCTACACAGTCAATCCGAGGATGCTGCGAGTATTCCAACCGTTACGTTATATTTTATTTTCCAAAAATGTGGAATTCAATAGACTCTGGAATAAACTTAATGTTGCCTATATAAAAGTAAGCAATCAATTTGTATCGACTTAAATAATAAGAAATTTCGACTTAAATAATAAGACATAAGAAAATTGCATAAACCGATTTCACCTGAAGTACGTGATCAAAAATTACTCAGACACATTTGTAACATTGTCCCCATTTCCCGAAAACTTCTGAAAAACAGAGCTTAAATTTAAGACATTGCATGTCACGCTCAGTTTATCCATAGAATGGAAAATATGCATGATTTTATGAAAGGAGTTTTCACGACCAATAAACTTTCTCCGCTGTGACACGCTTCCATAACCGCAAGTGGCATTTTGAATTTTCCCAAGCTACAGAGTACGAGCACATTCATAGTAGCATTTCTACTGACTGACTCTGTCACGGCTATCATAATACCTTGTAATACCCTTAACCCTACCATTCTCTTGTTTCCCGTTCCGGTGTAACTCTAACTAGAAGCGTATTGCATCCTCCCAAATGTATCTACCTAAATACGTGTGTATGCATGTGTGTATGAATGTGTATCAATGTAAGTTATGTTTTTCCGTTCCAATTACCTTTGTTGTGTTATGAATGTAGTTGCCAATGCATATTTCAGGATCGAGCATTAAATGTGAGGAAAATGACAACAAGGGTGACGATGACTGGGATGCGGATGACGTTGCTAGTCGGATATGAAACTGCACTAAAAGGATAAGTTAAGATATCATCCTCCATCATGGCGGAATGACTGAATTAGTATTGGTAGAATAGACAGGCCAGCTGTAGCCTGTTCAGAAGATGTACATTAAGGTATGGATACAATCCTGATTATGCAGGAATAGTGCATTTAATTTTGTTTTTCCAGTGGCATTTTATTTCACTCAAATAATTGTATTCCCTGCTAGTGAATTAATGCAACGAAATAACTTTTTACAGAATCACAGAATCATGAAATGCTTCAGGGAAATTGTGAAAGCAATAGACGGTTTTTTACTTTTCTCTTTTGGTTCTCTATCTTTTGAGGAAGCTTGCATACTTATAAGCTATGCGTAAATAAAATTAGAACTAGTACGCGTTTTTCAACCTTATTAGGGGAACATAAGAATTGCTAGACAAGGAGATATACTACACAAAATGGTGCAACAAATCTACCATCTGAGTGCAACAATTACACAAGCATCTTTTGTTGTACCATTTATTTTGTTTAAAGAGAATCGTGTTTGTTTTAATGTAGACGGTTTTTAATTCACGCACTTTTTTCAAACCCTTCTTTTTTTGAAAATTCCTCCCGATGTTGAACAAGTATCGTCCGATATTAACCCTTTGCGGTCGGAAGGCGCCGCTCGGGCGCCACGGCGATTCGCGCCGCAGATCGGATGTCGCCTGAGCGGCGACAATCGGTGTTTATGTTAGATTTCGTTATCTCTAAGCGGAGGAACGCAGTATTGGTGTTTGAAAAGGTTCCTTTGCTATTGATATTCTTTTGTATGAAGTGTCGAATTACAGGTCTTAACGGAAATAAGATAATATTAGTAAAAGATCCTTCTAGGACTGTAGCTCTGTGTGTTTTCAACCTCATTTGAAACTGGACGATCGCGGCGAAAGTATCTAAAAAATTTATATCGTGTGGTTTTGTTCGTACCCCGAGAAAAATGGATATTACAAGTGAATTTAGTTCCAGCGACGATGACTTCTGTTTTGAAGTACTCCATGATAAAATTGATCGCATTAATAGGAGCATGTGTGATAAAGAATGCGAAAGCCGTGATGAAAGTGATGATGTGGTAGTGGGTGTAAGGAATCGAAAGATCAGAGTAATAGATAGCGATTCCGATAGTGACAGTGATGCCTCACAACCGGATCAATCGGAATGGACACCTTGTGACGAATCAACGGAAATACCACCCAGGATAACTTTCGTTCCCGCGAAAGACCTGCAGGGCCATGGGTATCCGCAAATGTCATAGAGCCTTTGGATTTTTTGAAGTTGTTCTTTAGAGGAGCTGGTGGATCAGGTAGTATCAGATACAAACCGCTATGCTTCAAGAAAGTTAGAAGGAATGGTGCTATCGTCACGATCAATTTGGCACACGTGGCGTAATATAACAAAAGAAGAATTTTGGGCGTTTATAGCAGTTATAATAAATATGGGGACAATGACAGCGGCTAATCTGAAAAAATATTGGTCAGCGGACGCTACTAGCTACATTCCGTTTTACCCAAACACATTTTCAAGAGAACGGTTTACCCAAATTTTTTGGATGCTACATGCAGACATATTTTCAGCGCAACAAAGCCAACCCAGAACACGTTTACAACTGATAACTGGCTACCTTCAATACATAAATTCAAAACTTCTGAATTATTTCACACCGGGCAAAGAGATTTGTGTCGATGAATCTGTGGTAAAATACAAAGGACGGGTTTCATTTATTACTTATAACCCTAAGAAACTGACCAAATGGGGCATTCGCATTTACACATTGGCTGATTCTGGCACGGGATATATTTGCGGAATTCTACCGTACTATGGCAGTCTGACAACACAGTCATTGATAAGACCGGACCTTCCGGTTTCAACAAGAATACCACTGCATTTATACACGACGCTGTTGAATAAAGTTCCTGGTGCGCAGGGGCATCATATGTTTACAGACCGTTACTACACCAGCTACATTTTGGCGAATGAATTACGCAAACTGAAATGTCATTTGACCGGGACAATCTTACCTAATAGAAAAGGGTTGCCAGATGCAATCAAAAATAAAAAGCATCTTCCAAAAGGAAAATCTATGGTAGCCTACCGCAAAGATGACAATTTAGTTCTAGCGTGGAAAGATAAAAGAATTGTTACGGTATTCACAAATTTTTATAATGCGGCAATGAATCACGTCAAACGAACACTCCGTAATAATGTTGAAACAGTTGTTAGAAAGCCCGATGCTGTAATAAATTACACAAAATTCATGGGCGGCGTTGACGTGGCCGATCACTATGCCTCGACATACTGCTTCATGCGAAAATCATTGAAGTGGTGGCGGAAACTATTTTTTTGGGGGCTAGAAATTTGCATAATCAATTCATATATTCTATACAAGCTAGTCAAAAAGCAGAGAAACGAGCAGCCACTGAATCATTTACAATTCCGCAAAATATTATTGAAGGAGTTGAAAGGAGATTTCCGGCAGCCGCGAAGAGTTTCACCATCGACCTCCAACTCGGATGAGATTCGGCTCAATGGAAAGCTCCACGTAATGCTTAACGGTGCAAAGAGAGACTGCAAAGTTTGTTCAAACCGAAACACACCTGGTGGAAGACGCGAGACGAGTTCCTACTGCGATACATGTCCACAAAAACCAAGAATGCATCTTGGACAATGTTTTGTAAATTATCACACTAAAGTACAATACAGAGATTAGGTTTGCGATGTTATATTCTTAAAGATGTAATTATAAATAAATTGTTAAAATATAACGTTTTCCTAGAATAATTTATGTATAAGATTATTTTATTTTATCTTTATACGACGCTCGACAAAATCGCGAAAATCGCGTCGACCTGCCACCTCGCTGGCCGAAAAAGTCACCGACCGCAAAGGGTTAAAAGATTCCACAAAGAACGCATATGCTAGATTCAAATAAAACGTCGTTCAGCGACAAAGCTTGGAAATCCGAAAAAATTATCAATGACGATATACTCCAGTAAAACAAGTGTAGGTTTCATAAATGTACCTTTGATTCCATAATATTCCTTATAGGCGACAAACCGTTTTTTGTCTGAATGAAATCTTCTGACTTTAAACTCTTGTCTGATCTATGGATTGCACTCACTCTCCCTCCTCCTTCGGAGCTCATCAATTTGGAACCCACAGTTATGACACTTTTTTGACACTAAACCATAGCTTTATCAATAATGAACGCTAATCCTCTCGGAAGGCATTTCGAAGAAAGACAAGGAGCAAGCAATACTTGGTTTACAGTTGAGTAAGATGGTCATTTTGTTTTTATTCGAACATTTTGAGTGCTTTATCCTTGATTAAACGAAGAAATGAGAATGGAATGAAAAAATGTTTAGCAACATAAATAAAATTCTCCTTCTGTTGATCGAATTAGATTGGTGATTAGTGAGTACTGGTTAGTGGATACTGGTTAGCCAGCAACGCCTCAATCACTTCCTCTCCACTCTCTTTAAGTACTTCATCAAATGGATGCATATCCCTAACCCCTTGTGAGACTATTTTCAGATATAACACAGCTCGTTTAACTAAAATCCTTACCAAACCACTAGTAACCTACTTGGCACCTTTATCAATCAAACACTTTCCTAAAACGCTCACATCACAACAATCCTGCAATAAGCCAAGTTGGCACTCAAAGCCCAAAAAATATGAAGGTCCTATGCTATAATTCCCTCATCCGCCCATTAATCACTTTCGGTTTCGTCTTCTAGTGTGAACACCCCCATAGCAGATGGAGAAGATTCACCCAAGCAGAGACAAATTCTCCGATACTGCTGCGAAATCTTCAAAAATGAAAACGACCCCCAGAAACACATTTTCAACGAACTCCATTATGACACGAGTCAAATTTGAAGCAAATCCTACAGCTCCTCGAAAAAGCGACCTATCATCCAAACCCTCTCATTGGACATGTCATGAACACCGACACTGAACCCGCACTCCATTCGGCACCAACCGATCGCCACCGAGAATATCTCAATTCTTTCACCTAATCGTTGATCAAGGAAGAATTTTTGATCAAGCGAAACGAATATTGTGGTCTAACAAATCATACTCTGCCTCAAACATCTATCCACTAAGTCCTCATTGAAGGAGCCATTGTATATTTGCATATATAGTACTTTTTTCATGACACAAAATTATTTGGGGAGGTTTTGTTTGGCTTCCGATTCCAATAAATCATCACACTTAGCAAATTTCAAGGTAAACGCGAGCTAGAAATAAAACTCTAGAATAAAAAAAGACTTTTAGATTTAAGCAATTAGAAGAAAAATTCTTGTTAGAATTAAGACAAATGATGTAATAATGCCACTGAATAAAATTTTGTTTTCCAGGTGCGATGATTTGTGACTATGAACGAGTAGAAACCCGAAAGGGTCAAAGCCCCATCATAGTAGAGCAAATTGTTGATTTTATAAATTATATATTTATATTATATATTCAATGAAATTATCATGGCCGACGTTTTGCAACAACGCTATTCACATCCACTTTTTCCTTGGAGTTCGAAACGTTTATTCTTGTAATTAGAATTATTGTTGTTATTTGGGCTCGTCTGTAAAATATCCCTTATTTCTAGGTCCACAAATTCAATTATTTAAATTCACCCCAGCCATGTGAGGCGGTAGTGAGTCAGATTTTGACAAATGAGATGAAAGTCCTCCGAAACTCTCCTTCCTGCTAAGCTATAGCGTGTTCACAATACCATTAGTGCTCTTATGCAATTCTTGTTCTTTCATAGGAGCTGTTGAGTGCGTGTTTTAAAATTAGGGAATCTTATGTTTTATTCTCAATTGAATATTCTAAGTATAATTTTATTCAGTTTCCCCTTGCTTGATGAACTCTTACCTTTTTTTTACCTGAAAACTATTACTGAAAAATGTCCTTTTTACAAAACCTCCCGAATGAGAGGTGAATTGATGATAGAAACATAACCCATCATCGATGCACGACAATGTTGATCTTATTACCGTAGATCCGAAAGATGATTACCATTGATCAGAAAGATCAATTTGGTATCTGCAGATGGAGTGCAATAACTTAGGTCCAAATTAGACTAACGGTATTCACATATCATCAAAAACGTGTATCTTGGTCTAGGAATTTAACAGATAATCATCATACTCAAAAAACTTCATTCTTTGATGTTCAATTTACCCGTAGTATCGTTCTTCTCGCGCTTTCGTCCGCAACCTACACCTACAATTTCTTATAATACTTCCAAAATTATATTTTCAGCTTTGGAACCGCAATCGATTTTCTCTAAAAACTAATACACAACGATGGTATGTTTTATCTAAGAATTATATAGATAAATCGGACGAGGATATTAGACATCACACTTGTTTCTGACGAAACGATTGGCCTGATTCAACTTCATTTAATGTTAGTTAGTTTAATTTAATCACTTAAAAATAAGTTTATTCTAATTGCATTTCGAGGGTCGGTACTCTGGGTGGGAAGGGAGGAAAGGGGAAAGTCGGTGGTCCTGAGGCCTTGTGATGTCAACAGCTCTACTCTGAGGGCGCAAACAGCCTTCATTTTACACCCAGTATTACTCTTATTGTTACTATTCACAGGAGAAGCTTTCACGGATCAGAGGAGAAATTAGAACACGGAGCTACTATCCACATATCAGCACTGATCCGTGTTAAACATCAGGATATCAACATCCCCACCAACGCAATCACAGTGGTGGTACTCAAGGAATATACTTGGTGTCACGTTTCATATGAGGAATGTCTTCTTTTCTGCAAAATCGATAATAACTTTTTGCTCCTTGGGAATCTCTCAAAATAACGAAATCGTTGATATAAACATTCCCCTTAGAGGAGAATGGGGGGGGCGAAAACAATAAGCGCCAGGCGCCATACAAATAGTGATCTAGCTCGGAGCAATGTGACTTAAAGTTCCAGGCTGAGTTTTCAGTGTGACAGGGCTTAGACTAAACACCTCCGTGTTTAGAGCAATGACTGAACATTGTACATCCGAAGAAGTTGGAGTGCCTACTAATTACTATTGGAAAATTCAGGATTTCAAATCCTGTCCTCAAATTCGTTACCTTGTTTCCCATTTACCATTTCTTCTGTATAAAAGAGTCGCATTCATATGTCCATCTTGAAAATCCTTTTACCAAACAATCAATTGAACTCAGGAAGGTATCTGAATGCCAAAACTCCAACAGGTAATTTCATTGTAAGACAGTCCAAATATTTATGACAGAAAATTTGAAGTCGAAATAATTTCATTTTCGCCATATTACCAATTCTCCGTAACTTGCCATTATTTTCTGAATTCATCGAGAATTCCAAAAATTTATCAAATGATTTTTCTCCAAGTTCTAACCGAAAATTGTGGCTTCCATCCAATTACTTATCGCTGCCACAAATGATTCAATTACTTCTAAGAACAGTATGATCCAATAAATTAATCTGTATCTACCATTTTAACATCTCAACTCCTAACCTTTCCGTTGCTACTTCAACTTGACTCCCCTTTAAATGAATTAGTTCGATTTTCGTGGTAATGAAATTTATTTTCGGTTAATTGGACAGGGGATGAATGAATGGTATATTCGTAAATAAAAGCTTCCAGTATCCATTTCACCTAGATCGCATAGGAAATTGCTGATAGTCTAAAATCCATGTAATTTATCTCTGTTAGATTTTATTGGGTACACTTAAAGAAACTCGAGCCGTGCACCTACTTAATGAGGCTTTAATTAATAACAACGATCCTTTTGCTATAGCTGGAATCGGATCTATCAATACAAGTCCGTTTCCCACAAATATACTCTTATAAACTGCTATATGAGTCACTTCATCATGATTTTTATGTCCGGCTTTAATTTTGCTTATGAGTCCTTTTATTCCAGCTTTTTATTTAATAGGCAAACATATCTCCCAAAAGCATCTCCGACTCATAGAAGCGTAAAGATATTCAAATTGGAAGATGCCGCGACGATGCTTCAAAAGCTTTATATCGCAAACATTATTAGTTCTAAGCTCATTAAAAATTCTTTTTGTATGTCGGAAATGATGGATTATCGTGTTAATTGCGTTTGACACTCGACAAATTCTTCACTCGACGATTGAAATGGTTTAGCAAACACTCGTATACAAACAAAAGTCAACACGCTCGTGCAAATATCTGCATAGATACATTCATATGTGTGTTGTGATGCTTCTACGAGGGCTAACATTCCACTCGCTATTTCCATATTCCTGTGTTGTTTCAAGGATACCATGTCGAGATGAGGATGAAATATACCCGCTGAATGTATCTAGTTATGCGAATATTTGTATTTGATTTAAAGGATACTTAATGTCTTGGATATTCCTTCAAATATCTAATTCACAAATACAACGATGGTATTTCCATTGGATGGTTCGTCATTATCATCAAATATTTGTAAGAAATGAAATAAAGAAATTGGCTGAGGAAAATCCAATTAGAAGGTGATTTATCATTAACGACACAATAACACAACGGGATGTGTCCTGACAAAGTATGGTTCGAAACAATAGCCTTGACTTGTTGTACGATTTCCGATAAGTCGAATGTGGAGGAAAATTTCAGCTAATCCGAAATAGAATTAGTTTCAATCTACATTTGTATTTATATTGAACATTACGAGTTATTCCTTTGAACACATGCACCCTCAGTTAAACTCAACATCCACAAAGACCGAATAACTCAACAATAATTCAAGATTTGATCGCAAACAATTGAAATGCAATATTCTTGAATCAGACCTGAATATGTCCACATGTGACCAGCAATGTCATGTTGATATTGCACAAAGTATAATGTTCAAGTATTTAAGGAAAGGCTCCAGAATTGAAATGCCAATTGATAATTATCTAGTTCTAATCATAAATGAAATAATAAAGCAATCAGAAATCGTTTTGCTTGGGATTTCAACAGATATTATTTCAAAGTTACCAAATTTTAGGAAAATTAAAAACGCCGTCATGGATATCATTATTGACCCAACAGTTCAAAGACCGCAAAAATGCAATAGTCATTGAAAAATTTACTGAAAAACCGCAAAGATACCAATATTTTATATATTTCCTATAATCCCAATTATGGGAAAAGTTATAATTATTCAACCAAGTAAGTTTACTTGTTGCTCAAATCAATCGTCAATATTTCATTCCAAGAAAAAGAGCGACGTTCATTATGTTCGCAGTTGAAGTTACACGTTCTTCGATCCCATGAATCCTTATTTTATCGCCACGACCTGTTCTAAGCGGCAATTTTGAATTTTCTTGCGATTTCACTCTTCGAAATATATATTTATAATAAGTTAAGATATCAAAAAATGATCACTTCAAGCATTACTACAGCTAAACATAACATGGGAAACATGAATGAGCTTATTTTTCTTTCCTTAATGAGCTTCCTAATTTTAACTTTTTCAGCTTCGCTTCATATCTTCTTTTCTGAAACCTTATTTTCCTAGAGTTTTTGATATTTTTCAGTCTTTTACTGGTCTTATTTTTTCATTCGTTGAAACACATCATTTTATTATTGTTTTCTCTCTCAGTTAAAAATATGTCGCTGACTATTTCGTTGGTTTGGACTAGTGAATAAATTTATAGATACCTTACTGTTTTAACACATGCCAAACGTAGTTATTCCTAAGTTATGAACAATTTTTCTTTATTTAAATAACTATGCTAGTTAAGTCTACTTTCTCGTATAAATATGGCATGCTGCATTTTGTGCAAACCTAAAGGCCTGAAACTTTAGAAGAAGATCTGGCACATGTTCCGGGAAGTGGAAAGTGTCTGGAGTTCAAAGAGGCACTAAGCAAGAGAAAAGGCAAACTATGATCCGAGTCCTCCAAATCAATCTGCACCGTAGCACGACCGCACAGAATTTGCTTCAACAGGTCGCGAGGGAGAAAGAAGTCGACCTGCTGCTAATATCTGAACAGCATCGCAACAGAGAAGAGGCAGGATGGTACTGGGACCGATCTGGAACCGCCGCCATCTGGGTGCGGGATAGCATTCGGCTCCCAGATCACAGCTGCACCATTGGGGATGGCTTTGTGCTGATCAGGTGTGCGGATATGACATTTTTCAGTGTCTACCTCACGCCGAATGAGCCAATGTCATCTTTTCAGTACAAGCTCGACGAATTGGAGAAAGCCGTTTCGAGCAAAGAAAAGCGAATCCTTGTTGGCGGGGACTTCAGTGTCAAGGCGGTTGAATGGGGAATGCCTCATTCAGACTCCAGAGGGAAACGAATCTTGGAAATAGCGGGTAGGACTGGACTTGTCGTCATTAACGTTGGTAACATACTAACTTTTCGCCGGAGAGGCTGCTCGGGAACCATCCCGGATGTGACGTTCGCTTCAGAGTCCTTTGTGTCCATGATACGCAAATGAAACGTACTGGAGGACTACTCGGCGAGTGATCACCAGTATATTGCAATCGAAATTGGCGAGCGTGTTCCTCGACGCGCAGAAACCCGAACTTCCATCGTAAGTAGGATCATCGCCAAAATGGACATCGAGGAGTTCGCCGGAGCTCTCATGGGAAGTTATTACGGGGACTACGGAAGTTTCAGCCGAAAACGTGAACTCGGTGAGCGGTAGAGTTCACCGCTCATCGCGTCTGCGTGCGTCGTCTCTATTCCCCAGGGACGGTCACGAGGCGATAAGCCTGCTGAGTACTCATGGACAACAGATATCGCTGAAAAGCGAAAAGAATGTCATAGACTCCGCCACGAAGCCCAATGCTCAAGGGATCTGGATGAGTCACATTCCCGAATAATGGCATACAGGTCGGCTAGGAAACTCCTTCGCAAGTTAATCAATGAAAGCAAAGCTCGCTGTTGACAAAACCTCATGCCTGGGCCTGGGTTATAAGCTAGCCATGCGGAAGCTCAGAACCTCAAGGACGCCCTGTGTGCTTGAGGCAGAGAGAATGGACGAGGTTGTCCGGGCACCTTTCCCTGTGCACCCCGTCCGTTTCTATGCTCCATGCGACGAAAGTCCTGTTGACTGCCCGCTTTTCACTGCGAAGGAACTGGACAACGCAATGTTCAAATTAAAAATGCGAAAGGCGACGGGGCCAGACGGCATCCCAGCAGAAGTGTTACAGTTTGTGTACCATCTTTGCCCTGACATATTGCTCAGCATATTCAATGCATGCCTGCAAGAGGGTGTATTCCCAAAATGCTGGAAGGAGGCGAGGCTTGTGCTGATCAGCAAGGGAAATGGGAATCCGGAGCTACCATCTGCATATCAGCCCGTATTTATGCTGAACGCCGCCGGGAAAGTGCTCATTAAGCTCGTCTATGACACATTGGGGGGTCGGCGAAGAATGGACGTAACATCCGGGGTGGCGCAAGGTTCCATTCTCGGCCCAGATCTATGGAATGTCTCATACGACGAGCTATTGAGGTTACCCTTACCGGATAAGTCGCGTTTGATCGGCTATGCTGACGACGTAGCGGCATTAGTTACCGCACGCACTGTCAAGCAAGCGCAACTCAGACTAGGTATGATAATGCGTCGAGAGAGCGAGTGGATGACAGACCGTGGGTTCAGCTTAGCGCTGGAAAAAACCGAGGTCGTCATTCTGACCAAAAAGCAGATCCCCAGAGTTATACGCATCCGGATTGGCGAAGAGACCATCGAGTCCAAGAAGACTATCAAATACCTTGGCATTATGATTGACTCGAAGATGAGCTTCTTCGATCAAATCAGAGCGTCAGCGGACAAGGCCGCAGATGGAGTATCGGCGCTCATCTGTCTAGTAGCCAACATTGGGGGAGCCGTCGCGACCAGGAGACGCCTACTGATGAGCGCAGTGAAGTTAGTGCTGCTATACGGCTTCGAGGTTTGGGCTGAAGCTTATACCGGAAGCAACTGATGCAGGCGCAAAAACGAGGTGCTCAACGAGTTTCGTCTGCATACCGCACTATCTCTGAGCCAGCAGTGCTGGTAATCGCGGGTACGGCATCTATTGTGTTCCTTGCTAAGGAACGGAGGAGGCTGTACTTGTGCAGGGGAGAAGAAGGTAGAGAAGCTGCTTCACGCGAGGTGAGAAGAAGGACTCTCGCCCTGTGGCAGGAAGGGTGGGTAAATGAAACACGGGGCAGGTGGACCGCGAGCCAAACCAGGGACCTTGAGCCTTGGCTCAACCGAAAGCATGGCGAGATTGATTATTACCTGACACAGCTTCTTAGGGTACACTGGTATTTTCAGTCTTACCTGTACAAAATGGGAAAGTCACGGTCCCCTGACTGCCTGTTTTGCCCGGGGATTGTGGATGATGCTTGCCACACCTTCTTCACATGCGAACGGTGGGTGAGACAGCGTGTACATCTCAGGGAAAGAATAGGGGAGATCTCTCCAGATACCCTGATGGAGAAGATGCTGTTGTCTAAAGACAAATGGAACTGTGTGTCGCACTATGCTCGGGTGGTTCTCACTAAGAAGAAGGACATCGTCGACCGCCTGTCGGCGCAGAGGGAAGAGGGCTCACTCTCTCAGTAATCCCTCTCCTTTCTGTCCATCGCTGCTGAGGGAGTGATCTCTCCAATCCGAAGGTGCCGGTAGGCGAGACTTAAGAGGCCTAGTCCGAAGTCATGTGACAAACAGTTCCAGGCTAGGTTCTCGGTGTGACAGGGGAGGTGTTTAGTCGGCAGTTCAGTTGCTGTGTGCCACTGGGAGTCCAACACTCAGGGCGTAAATAGCCTTCACCTCCCAACCAAAAAAAAAATAAGTCTACCTTCTCGTATTTGGTAAATCATTATTAAATTTTCTGTCGCATTTTTACTGATGATTGTTTGCTGCATCTATTAGTATTCAAATTCACGCGTTGTTGTTTTCTGGAATTGTACTGCCACGCGTTTGGTGGAGGTTGCAAATTCTGTTGGGCAGAATTAATTGTACATGGAACCAACTCTTCCAACTTTTGACACAATTCAGCAACTATCGCTTTATTGCGCTCTCCTGTCATAACTGTTTCTTTCTCTCGCTCGCTCTTTCTCTCTCGCTCGGTCTCTGTCTCTCACTAAAGATACATCACATTTTATTTTTAACTATGCGAAATGTATTCCCATGGGATCATCTTGTAGTCCGTGTTTATTCGTGAAAATACGCAAATGAATTACTTCAATTGTTTTCTTGCCATGTCAATCTTTAAGCCAACAAAAAACTATTTGTGGAAGGCGCTATTTTTTCATTGAGTTTGATGAAGAGTGCAGCTGCTGGACATGGATTGCTGTTTTTAGCACATTGGAATGTACTGGCTTTGGTGTTTTAACAGAGACCGTTTTGTAACCAGCAACCATTGAATTCGAAATAGGGATAGCAAACTCTGAAGATGGTCCTACGGTATGACGTGTTGTGGGCTCCGGTGTTTTAACAGTGGCAACTTTGTAACTAGCAACAAAGAATTCGAAAGGAGGGTAGTAAATGTTGAAGATGCTGCTATAATAAAAAATGATGGGACTAAACAGCTTCATGGATACGAATCGTCTTGTCTTGAGCTTCGTATTGAGTTCAAAACGGAATATGAAGAGAAGGAGTCGTATTTCTTTCAGCAAACCATTAAGGGGAAGATAGATCTACCAGGCAAGCCATAGCGCAGATAATATAAGCCCGACCATACATTTAATTCAACGGACAAACCAAAAAAAGGGAAATGATTTATACTGAGAATCTGCTAAGATCTGCGCAGATTAATTTATTTTAAGTTTCTTCCATTGAATGGAACTATTACTGAGAAACGTTACCAATAAGAATTAATATAATTGTGCCGAACATTTAAGCTTCAACATCCACAACATGCCGAAAGATCTCTAAGCAAGCGACAGTAAGCCAAATGTTCCCAAGATCGTTAACAAAACATTGGAGATGCTTCAATAAGGTTTTCTACTTCACTCGGCATGTTTTCCGGACATTGTTCCTTCCAACTATTTACATATTATATTGCTACATGAAAAAAAAACATATTGCTGTCATATGCTGCCTGAAAAATGGAGAAAAATTGCAGCTAACCATAGCAATACTTTGAATAAAGTAAATCATACCTCCCAGAATAAGGCTTTCAAGCATAAATACTTGAGGCTGAATCCTCTTTAGATAGTCCTGAGGGTCATGGGCCAGGATTTTATTTTTATTGGTGAAGATTTGTTGGAAGAGATTGAAGAGGTTAAAGATCTTGTAGATATAAAAGGATAAGTTTTTCAAATGATGATTAATGAAATTTGTTTGGTTTGGGTCCGGTATCTGGTTTGTTTTCGTTTACGTTTTCATTTACTTGAAAAAATAGTGTCAAGAATTAAAAAATGCGTTGGATTTGGTCAACAAGCGTTTCTTGATTATTTATCGGTCTCTTTTTTGTATCAGTTTAATATTAGTTTTCCCGGGTGGATATTTATCATAGAGCTGAAAAGCTAATAATAATATTATCACGTATTAATCCATTTGACAGGTTCTCTTACTTTTTTTATAAAAACAAATTTTTTTTCGTTTATAATAGGTCGCAGAACTATCAACGAAATTGTGGAAATATCTCCAAAAAAGTGTGCATGCAAGTGTGCGAAAAAGTGTGTATTTTACGGTAGAAGGCGCGTTTAAACTACTTGGTTTATTTGTGTGAATAAAATGTGATAAATAAGAGAAGAGCCACTCCAAACAATACGTAAACCGTGTTCGGTTACCCCTGTCAATTGTTTATTGACGGGCAGACAAAGAAAAACCGGAGATATAAGGATAAGAAACGCAATCCTGCAAATATAATGACAATGTCAACAAATGCAAACTCTGACGAAATGTTAACCGGAAAAAAACCATGCTCCTGTGCTAGATATTGTAGAAATAGTGTCAGATTAGCTCGAGAATATTTCGTGAAGGATTCAATGCTCTGAGGCACTATTATTTTCATGGAGGGCAGTAAATTTATAATTTTTGTGTTAAATGGAAGTAGTTATATGTTGAGATAGTTAGAAACAACATTGGCCTTCTAATGGTGTTTCGAGACATGCCGTCATCTCGAGTACGAAATTTGGTGTTCATCGATGGCAACTTCGATATACTGTATTTCAATCTTCTAACATCCGAAAGGAAAATCTATTGCATAGAGAAGAATAAATGCGTCTTAACCATTTGCTGAGTCGCCACATGTAAATGTCAGTATACACGTCTGATCCAACGTAGAGAAAGGAGTCAGAAAACGAATGCTATATAACAAGGACCTTCAAAGATTACAGCAATATGAATGGCAAGCCAGCTCACCCGAGCATGAAAAATATTGCTAAACTCAAAGCCGCTTCGTCTCTAGCCTGATTTGAAAAATCCCACAAATATTGAAAATTGATTATACAAAAACTGAAAATTGTTATAACGAAATTCAAGAATTTATTTATGCGAATATCATTTGCGCTACTATGTGATTTTCTACTTGCTTTTCTACTTACTTTTTCAACTTCTACTATGAGTTTTTCAAAAATTTGTTTTTTTCAGTTTTTTGCAGTCGAATGAAGTCATTCTTTGCTGTTTTTCATCATCAGAAATAAAAAATAGACAGCGCTCCTATTTTTTCTATTTGGACTAGGCAGGCTCTAGAAGTTTTGAAGCGTTTTGAAACGTTACTTGTATTAAGTTCTCATATTACTTATGCTGGAAACGACTGTATATGTATAGAAGAAAACTATGTGTGTACACAAGGGTATTGTAAAAAAAGAACCCTTTACTAAAGCATAATAAGAAAACAGCAGCCAATCTAATGAAATTCAGCTGAGTTATATTTGTATATGTATTGCAAATATTTTCTCATATCACTTTTTGTACATGGTTTAACCTTTGACTGGTGACATGGTTTTTGTGTAACGTAACTGGTGACGCGCGGCCTGAGAAGCCGCTGCTGTTAAATGGTCTATAGCATCGAAAGTATTTATGCTAGCTTACCTCAGTTTTTAAAAATAGTTGATTAATGTATAAAAGGATAAAATAAAACCACCCAATAGACTCTGAATGTAATTTTTAATTATTAACATGCTATTATAATGTAAGTAGGAACAAAAATCAAAAATCTAAAGATGAGATCAATAATCACACAAAAAAAATTAAATCAACATAATTATAACAAAAATACTTTTTTTCCTTATAGTTTTGATACTCTAATCAACAAAAAAAATATTCTTTTAATCACAGGTATCATTTAAAAAAACTGGCATTGGTCAAACTTTGGTTATTTTTATTGACAGTCGGGGCATAATTGTTTGGCACATTGCAAGCACACATGTTTTTTACATGTATTACATTGGTAATTTGATTTGCGATTTAATTTAGGAGGACAACTGGCACAGGTTTTCTGTGTTTTCGGCCTATCTTCTAAGTTTTGTGGTTCAGGTGGCAAATCAGAACCCAAAATACGTGCTAAGTTGACGGGTATATCGCGTGGAATGTGAGTATTATAAACTCTGGTTCGAGCCAAAATTTTAATGAATTGTCCTCGATCAATAGCATTGACACCATCAGCTTGATATAAAACATGTGCATTCACCGTACTTATGTCCAACATTCGATAAAATATCGCCATGGGCCACCTTCGCGTTCGGCGACTGCAGGTGTAGATGGAGCATTTTTTATCTATCTCGCCAACCCCTCGTTTTGTTGAATTGTAATAGGCGATAATTTCAGGTTTGCCTATATTTTCATCAATAGACTCACAATGATGCATTGAAGAAACTAAACACACACCTTTATTTTTCTTTGGCACGTGAGAAATCAAAGTCATTTGATTGGTAAATCCATAGAGTGTCGATCCTACATCTCTTGATTTAGATGGCAAGAACTCTTTGGGAATTTCTCTTTTGTTTTTTTTTTAGAGTACCTACACATGTCAGACCTCGTTTTTTTAGAGCGTCAACCAATTCAATCGATGTGAACCAATTGTCGAACGTTACATTGCGGTTACTACCGTGTATAGGTTTTGTCAAACGAATCACTGCTTGTGATGGAACTAAAAACTTCTTTTCTTCGTTTGTCAACGTTTCACCATCAGACCCCTTACCACAGTAAATATAGCCATTATAAAAATAATTAGTCTTGGCATCGCACATACACATCATCTTCAAACCGTACTTCGATGGTTTATTTGGCATATACACAACAAAATAAGAGCGACCTCTGAATGCTATCAACATTTCATCGATAGTTGCACACTCTCCAATGTTGTATAGGGATTGCCAGTTATGCACAAATATAAGGAATATGTTGGAAATTGCTGCTAGCTTATCATTCTCTTTTCTTTCTTGTCGGTCTACTCCATTATCAAACCGCAAGCATAACAACAAATTGAGAAACCTTTTTTGTGACATTACAGATCTAAAAATGTCTCTCCCTGTCCCATCAGTTGCAAATAAGTATTCACATTTTTCGTGATTTGATTTGAACACAGCTGTATACATAAGAAGACCAAGGAATGCATGCAATTCGATCATATCTAGATCTTGTAATTCAGGACGATTGTCTCTGCTGTACTTCAATTTGAGTTCACGAATTTTCTCATTTGTCCACTTCAATATTTCTTCTAAGATATCCAGACTCATTATTTTCTGCCATAGAGAAAAAGGATTTCTTTCGTCATGTACATCTAACATTGCCTCTGGCATTCGAGCTATAATATTATGATGGCTTGTTCGCACAGCTCTGTTTGGCGGATCTTTTGCCCACTTGAACCTATTTTTGCCAACGAAACATCTAACTAACCTTGATAAAGGTTGATCATCACTGTCGCTTTCTGATTGCTGATTTTCTTGAATTGGTTCTTCATCTTCAGAAGCACTTTCTTCGCTATTCGAGTCGTGATCACTTTGCTCCGGTATGAAATTTTCGGGAAAATTTTCTGCTTCCGACCCACTTGAATCTTCCTGTGCCAGACACGCTTCAATTTGAGTATTTGACAGTACATTTCCAACTCTCGACTCCCTACGCTTCTTTTTTGGAGGTGCAGAATAACTCATTTTTAGTTATTACCGTAAAAACACGAAGAAACAATACAGCAAAATTACGTTAAAAAGTTACGTCAGTGGTGACGTACGGTCTGTGAGACCACTGCCGAATTTTATGTTGTTGTAATTTACCAATATAGGACAATACGACGCAACTGTCACTATCTGTTGTAATTTACCAATATAGGACAATATGGACGCAACTAAACTTGCAGCTACTCAGACGTTGAAACAAAGGAAGCGCGGGGAAGGGGGTGAAATGACGTTTCACTGACACCGCTCGGCCTGTGAGACCGCTTGTCACCAGTTAAAGGTTAACTAAGAATAACACTGCCAAAACACTTGCGTCAAAGAATAATGCAACTATAATTTTATTTATCTTGCTCTAGCTGTTTCTTCGCGATGCCCCCGAAAGTGTTTTAGCTTTTTTGTTAATACCCTTTGCCCAAATCAGCGAATAAATAGTGAAATTTATTTATTTTCAAGTCATATTTTTAATAAGTGAATGATTTTTAAGTGAAAGAATTGTTTAAACTTCACACATTAGTCTTCTGTTTATGATCTGGAAGTTTATCGCAAATCCTTGCATCGAATTGGTAGTTTTAATAATTAACAAAAGCCCTGACATTTCGCCAACAACTCGGTATGGTGTTCGGACGAAGCAAGATATAAGTAAGGTGAATAAGTATATAAGTAGTTTCCTGATAACTTTGGTTAGACAAACCTTTCTTATTGAATCAGTGAAAGAGTGAATCAGCTAGCAACGAACTAAATTACTCCAAATTGCGTCTAAAACGGCTAGATACGTGAACTGAATTATGAAATAGAACATTTTATTCGCTTTCTCATTGATGGTATCTCATTTTGTATTTACCAGAATTTATTGTACAATCAAAACGTGTCAAATAAAATTGTTACACAGTCACACATTTACACACTGTTCCCTTATTGCTCTAACCTATAAACGAAGCCTTTTCAAACGATTACAAGTCCTATAAAAGCATTCGATTTCAATAGAAAATAATCCTTTTAAGATCCATTCCGTCGTAACGCACGTAATTGAAACTTATTGACTGACTGTTCCTCGCAAAAAAAAAATAAATGAAAATTTTTACTCTTATTGGGAGCGCGAACATTTTTATTGTGCCATATAATCGGAGAAAAAGTACATTTTACGTTCAACCTAATGATGGCAGTTTTCATAACAACCTGTGAGTGATTGAACGAATTGTCCATGGAAAGTTGTTACCGCCAGCACTTCGCATTCAGGATTTATCGAGTTACTTTGATGAAATGTGGATTTTTATTGCACGTAATATGTTCCAATGTACGGTTGCGTTCGTCAACTTTCTCCCGAAGCTATGCAGCTGCTGAAGAAGAAGTAGCAGGAAACTCCGCCCAACAGCCTTACTATGAGGTGCTGGGTACTTATGCTCTGTAATGAGTCCTGAAATATGAACGCTTGCTGTGCAAGCCTCTCAATTTTTACTGAAGCATTCTCTAACCAAAACACAAAATATTTGCCTTGCTGTAGAAACGATGGCGGAAAACTAAACCTCAAATACATCGAAAACCAAAGGCGTTAGTTCATTTTTCAGCAAAAAGGCACCACAAGTACCTCGAAAGCCTCTCACTACAGGACAACTATTATGTTTTTGTTTCGTGGTTGCATCCATCAAATTAATGAGCTGCTATTGAGTACTAGTTGCATGCCTTTGTACTCCACTTGCTATATCCTTATGATACTAAAGTCAGACAGTATGCGATGAAAATAATGTATTTACAAACTGTTGAAGGCTGCAAAGTTGCGTTGTCTAGTTGACATGTAAACGGAATTCGGTATAGACCATGCGTTCACCTATTCCATCTGCTCACATATCGTCCTGAAAAAATCTTTTTAGCTAATTCAATAAATGCGCATCGTAGCGTGAAATAAAAATCCCATTTTGGGCACAGTTTGTAAATTTACTCCAGGACCATGTGAACCATCAATGAAGTGGTTTTGCAGATCGGGTGATTCTGTTTGTAAACTTGAATTTCTATTGTAGCATGTGGTCATCGTCGATAATGGGCACTTGGGGCATACTCTTTTAGTGTAAATCAAACCCACTTTTGACATACTACATACCAGCAAATATCGTCAGAAGGACCACGGAATAGACAATCGCATCGTGCATAGAGGAATCTCATTAATCAACTCTCGGCTCGTGTACTCTGGAAGAGAGGCACATCATTGAAGGGCTGTACAGTAAGGCCTACCGCATCAACTTATGCTGGCAAGGCAGGGGATAACTTGCTATTTCGGTTCGAACGCAGCAGGACAATTTATCGGTATCGTTGTTGTTGCTACTCAGCTCATCATTCCATGCTTTGCATGTTGTTTCAATATGCGTCATGTCTTCCAGCGTTAAATTAATACCCGAAACTTGAGCACTTAATATTGTAAAATGCGAATCCTTGAATAGAGCCGATGATATGTGGCATGTTAATAAGGATTGAAATTCACCAATTACTCGCCAATGACGGTATCTAACCATCGTTCAGTATAGATATAATCATGAGGGTTGTTTCTACGTTGGGTTGGACATTGTGACGACACGTATTAAGTCGGATCTAGAAACTTGATGATGTAATACACGTAGCAAATCAGGCTTACAATACCGAGTTGCATTTGTCCTGCTAACTGTATTGAATAAGAATGATATTCGGAATATGCTATGGACTGCAACAATATTCAATGTTCAGCTAAAGAGATATGTCGATTGGTATAAGAGTGCTGTTGTACGCTATTGAACCAACATTAAGCATCAACCAGAGACTTTTGACTAATTGGCAGACATTGCGGAATACAAATTAAGCGATTTGCGCTTTGATTATAAACAAACTGATAACTGGACTTTAGAATTTCTAGGATATGTATGAACTGAATACATATTCGCTCTCCACACGGTAACATTAGTAACTCATGAACAACAGCTCATGAGTTATATTAGATATAAATGATCAAATCTAAACTCAAGTACAACTGAAGACTTAACGAACTGAATTATTCTCGGCCTTTAGTCCTGGCACAAAATTATTATCAATTATTTATTATATACTCAGTAATATTCAATCATTGCTGGATCTTACGTGTAAGAGCAATTAGACGAAGTCCCACGGATGCTTAAATATCGAATTGGAATCTTGCAAAAATATTACTCAAATAATCTTTCGATTTTATTTTTCCTTCTTGGTTAATTCGTGATCCAAAAAAAAAAACGATTTTTAGACATATGATCATTAAGTATGCAATACAGCTGCCATTTCAGCTAAAGTTTGAATCGATATTATTAAATTCGTTACTAGATTCAGGCAAAAAATAATTGGAGCTCTTTCTCTTGAGTACAACATCGAGAAGGATGTTGAATTTCAAATAGTTTTAGAGACTTCCAATATGTAACTACGCCACTGAATTGTAGTTATACTTACACCCAGATGATAAATATATAAGAAACCTAAAGTCCTTTCAAACAACGAAAAGCCTTCGAAACCAAGTGTCAGGTAGTGTCAGAGTCATGTAAGTGGCTTTGTAAAAAAATGATTGAATAAAACAACACGTTAGCCATTTAAGAGCGACTGACATTATGTTTCATAAACACTTGACACTTCTATTTCCTTAGATAACTGGTCGCCAATGATCAGTTAGGATTTTGTCCAACTGTAGCATCATTAACAATATATGTAATTCATCATTAACAATATGTAATGAAATTACATTACGTATAGTAAATTTATTCGGTTGATAGTTACTTGCAAGTTTAAATACACTCTGATAACCATTCTACAGCAGCATTTTGTTACAACAATCCTTCAATTATGCTTGAAATTCTGAAAGTAAATCACTTCTTTAGATGCTTCTGAGAAACCGATATACTCTGCTTCACAGCTTCAATTCGCTGCTCCTTCTTTCTAATTAGAATGTAGGATTTAATTAACCGAAATCCATTGTAGGAACAACTGTCAATAGAACTGCGAGCCTAATATGCATCTACAAATCCTTGATACTAAGCTTTTTCTTAAGAATTTCTTACAAAATGTGTTTTTAAGGGTATAAATCTTTAAGTTGGCAACACTTTTTGATGCTACGTATGGTGTGACATTTGTCATGCGTTTTAGCTTTAGTTTAGTTTGCCATTTTATCATGAATAGGTTGATGCCTGAGTAACGTCTGCCGATTAATTTCAATTTAAATTTATTTATATTTGCTAAATTTATTCCATTCCACATCGTGGTTAAACAACAAAGCCTGTGCTCCATAGCAGCTGTAGAGAGTAGTATCGATGAAAACCTATGTGAGTCTATTCGACATCGTGCTAAACAATGAAACATGTGCCCATCCACATTACGGAAGATAATACGGAAGGGTCTTGGTTTACAGGCTTGAAAAAATCGAACTGGCGCAGGAATTAAAGTGGAACGACCATCGGGCTCGGCGTAGATGGCTACGTTAATAAACCAAACTGCGGTATTTGGAGTAAGACGCAACATGAGGCGGTTGTTCAAACAACGCTGCATCGGGAGGGAGTCACTGTTTGGTGTGCTTTATGGGCCGATAGAATCATTTGTCTAGATGTCTTCATAAATATTGCTGGGAATAACATTACAGTCAATTGTGACCGCTGTACACCCATGACCCATGTAATGCAGGGGACCTCTGATTTCAATTGCGTGGCTTGACATGCCATCCACTTGTGGAACCATCGAGTTATTGAAAGAAGCATTTGATGAGCGGTGGAGATAAATAAAATCACTCTTCTACGCTGACAAGTCCGAGATGCTTGACCGTCTGGGAGACAACGCTCGCCTCGTTATCGGCGAGAATGGCCCCAATTCTTGATTCGAGTAGTCGAAAATTGGACCTCTGATTTAGACCTTCAATTGGACCTTCCTCCGTGCCAGTAGTGGCACTCACATGCTGGAAATTATATTTATTTAAAAATGGCACAGAATTATCTTTCCAATTTAACCTATATCAAAGTTTTATACCTCAAAAAATACCCTTAACAATAGCTTCTTATTCGCACCATATATTTTAAATTTACATATGAGTAATTGCATTAAATTAACTACGATCATAAATAAAATAAGCAGATCTGGTTTCAAGAAAAGTATATAAACCAAGCTATATTTTGAGTTTCAGTATGGCCGTTAATTTTCACAAATATTAACATATATAACTTCGTCAACACTTGTTCAATAAAGTGCTGCTAAGCTCTTTAGCACAGTAAACAGATCAGCACCCCTATTCATGCCGAGTCTCTTATCCCAAAGTCCCTAAGCTTCTATCACGGAATCAGTTCCTCTCTTATTTTTGGAACATAGATGCAGATTGGCAAAATAAATACCAAGAATAGTTTGCGCTGTGTTACTATGGTTTTTATAAAGACACGTGGTAATAGTTTGCTGTTATTGTAGCCTAAACCTCACATTTTAGCCTACAATCGCCTACAATCCTACAATTCTAATTTTATTGCTTTTTCTTTAATTCTTTTCTGACTTTTTTTTCCATAAAAGAACATTAATTTAAATAAACATTATTTAAAGTTGTTTAGTCACCTAATTTAGTCATCTGATGGCACATTCAAGCTAAAACGTAAGCGCAAAGTTGAATGCCTTATCACTAGTGAAAAACGAGGTCCATATACCACACCAGGTTTTTGAGTTAAGCTTTGGCTACAAGCCTAGCATGGTATCTTTCATTACTACTAAATCTATTTTGCCTATACTATAAAGAAATTACGTGAATATGTTTTAATCGCTGAAGTTGTCCTACTATTGCTTGCAATCACTACTTTCAGAACGAATAACCATTTCCCGGTGTATAATTTCATCCTTTCCCATGGCCGTACTTTATTTGTGAAATCGTATCTTAATGTTTCTTTACTTGCATTCAACTCTTTCTTATAAGTTCGTCCGTCGTACATGTGGCATACTTTCTGCACAAATGAGGGCTAGGGCTTTCCCTTCATTAAAAGTATGCAAGGCCTCTTCTTCCTCCAGGTAATAATATCGTCTTCTTTCTTCTGCTCTCTTCAGGCTTCTTGCTGCTGTATTCTCATAATCACTAGATCTTTCCCATCGTGCTTCTTGAATCAATAGAGCTCAATAGATCAGTTTCACAGTGAATTTCTTCACTAACTCCCCCAATGTCACTGTGGCCTGTGTAAAAATTGTACTAATCTCTTCTTTATTTGTCTTCCTTAACACCATTACATCTCCACCAATTGTAAAATTATTTTATTGAAAGGAATCATTTCAGTTTTCTTTGACTTTTGTCTGATTTACTCCTTTTTTCTTTTCGAATACGTCCCATAACCAGGCCCCAAATATGCGTCTATTCAACCAAATTTGACTATCATCCTGTGCACGCATCGTATAAAGCTTATGAGAAATTCTAGAAAAGGTTCACGATAACTTTAGTAATAAATTATTTTATACTAGAGATTCCAAGTGGACTGAATTGAGTTTCACAATACTTGTAAGCAAATTGAAATGAATTAAGTGTCATGTGGCCCAATCAATGCTAGTAGTCAGAGGATATGCAAAAATTGATCGCATCAATACTTTTGAAATTTTCACATGTAATTGTATTTGTATAATGTATGGGTAACAAATTTAATAGATTTGTTAACGCGCATCTCATCTTGAAACCATAAGAACAAGAACGTTTTCATTGAAAACCCAAGTGTTTCAAAGTGTTTCATCAATTTGAATTGGCCGATTTTTAATTTTCAACGTTTTTCCTCTAAAACAAAAAATAAAAAGAAAAGATTTTCCAACTAAATGTACAAGCTTTAATTCCGCTGCGAAGTTTCATTCGTGAAAATTTAGTATAGAATTTTTGATACCTTTCGTTTGAAATGAACTTATAGCATATATGCTAGTTTGTGGCGATTTAATCCGAGCTCCATACTTTTCTCAAATCGTTTCATCACAATTTTAGGATAGGTCTTCAATTTTTTAGCATTGAACCACATTCGGTGAAAACGCTCAATTAGCTGAGCAACTGAACATCAATAGCAAATCCTTAGTAGTTCATACTTCAGAAATTATATTCAGATTTTCAGCCCATTTCAGTTTAATCCTTCTTTGATACTAACTTTCATTTGGATCCTCTTCAGTCCCATACGAAAACGTCAAAAATAAACCAAAAAATCACCGTAGCGTGGCATATTACTTATTTTCACTTGATATTCTATCATCAAAAAGGATCTGATCGAAAGACTTGAAAGGCTTCATGTAGAAGGGTCTTTGTCGACTATCTTTCACAAAACATATTTTCAACAAAAGTTCACAAGTACACAATCCACTACTCATTGAAACAACAAACCCAAATGGATAAATGGAAACAGTATACCGGAAGGAGTTATAGATTTTCTCCAAGACCCTTGAAATATTAATTAGAACAATTTCTTCCACACGAGAAAATTCATCTCAAATAGGAAATAGTCTCGAAAAAAATGTTGAAAAGTCAACCGAAGCCAAAACGTTCTAATCTCCACCCTGTAAGCGGTTCAAATCTTCTAATCTTCTTACATGTACAATAGAATACACACCCAAAATTTAACCACCTCATATTTAATGCATGCAAACATATTTCCTTTTGCCTAAAACCACACTAACCGCCAGCGATTTGTTCACATCTCAGTTGCCAATTCATCAGAACACAACAACAAAATGAAAATTAGTTCTTTAGTCTACGGAGCATATTAATGAGCTAATCCCCTCCTCGTGGTTCATTGTCTTAACTAAAACTTTCTTCTCACCTCTTCTACAATGCAAAGTACAAGTAAGTATCTGACGGGATTACGACAGAACATTTTCAAGAAGTTTAGTTACCTTCGAAAGGTCATTTGTGGCCGGCTTTATTCTCAACATTTCATGTATTTCACCTGCTAACGGATACAACATCCTGCTTCTATCATAACCACATCTTAGTCCACAAACGTACAAGGAAGGAAAGAAGGATTCTATTTGAGCAAATAATAAACGCTTTGAAGGAGCAGCATGCTGAATATCAATTTAAAGCGAAAGGAAGAGAATAAATAGTCTTGGTAATGGTTTCGGATTAAAACTTTAGATTTAGATGTTTTTAATGGTTGTTTAATACCAGATGATGCATATTCGTTTGATGTTGAGCTAATCGGGATGGTTTTGAAGTTGTTGTTTCTGGATTATATACACCCCAAAATTTCTTAAAATTTGACCAGGACAGGCCCTATTTTGTGAAATCCTCTTTTCATAAACCAAAAAAGCACTACGAATCCATTTATATTTTATTTTGAAAAATCAGATTTAATTTTTAGTAGATCATTCATAACCATCTAAATTTCCAGGAGATGGTTTGAATTACGTTATCTTATTTTTAATCCAAAAGTGTTAGCCTTTACTCCCATTTTTATCAGTTCCCACCTAACTAATTAACAACATAATCACAACGCCCGTTTTCGTCTTCTCGAAACATAGTGAAATGAAACTATCTCTCAACTAAATTAATCAATCGTATTTCATTGAAACCATGCAGAAAAAGGGACTAAATCTAGGTCTTCTTGACTTTACTTCTCTGTGTATTATGCATAGAAAAGATCGTTCTCAACCTAGATGCCGTATTCATTGTATTTTAAACAACAATCAATTTCATATAGCGATCTTGATTTCTCAATCATGTTGAAAGGCTTAATTAAATAAATTATCTTAACGTTTTAATCATACAGCGAAGAAAAATAAAGCTGTATAGGTCGGTGACCAGTTGTAAAAATCATTATTGAAAAGTATTCTACCTTATTAAATGAAACTTTTAAAATATGCTTCAAACTAACCTGGGACAACTATCTTTAACGTGATAATTGCCGTGGATATTTGGGTTGGCATAAGATCGCTAAAGATAACCCAAACTCGTCCCCACCAAAAAGGTGAAACTCACTGCGTACCTTCAAATGCCGATTATTTCCCTCTGCAACCAAGACTAACCATAAAAAGAGATCAACTTCAGGATGTCAGCTATACACGTGATGCCGTTTTACATTTGAGAAAGCTGAAACATTTGACAAAATCGAACATGCAGGACTAATTATTTACTATTATTTTATCGTTTCTAAACGGGAATATGCTCTTTGGGGAAGGTGAACCAGCTCCCGTGGTGCCATCTGTCAAAAACGGCACACAAAGTAAAAATAATTTTGGACATGAAGCTAGGGTACCAAAGAGCTAGGGGACCTCCCTTGTTTCTGTAGGACAACGGCCTGGACCATCTGTAAACAATTACAGCGGGAAGCTAAGGGCGGATGCTGGCCTATGCTTTCTTTCCAGCAGTGGACGCCTAGAAAGTAATAGCATTTGGCCACAAGAGACCCTATTCTTCATACCACGGCTTAAGAGTCACTTAACGGTGGAAGACCCTCCAGACAACAATTTTTTCAAGAATTCTTTACAAAAAACTGAGAAAATATATTGCATTCTTAGTTATAATTAATGCAAACTCATAAAGATATATGCAAAGGCCAATAACTTACAAAAAATGTGTGCCAAATTTCAAGTTGATGACTCTAATCCTTTTTAATTTATATTCGACAGCGCGGAAAAAACATGATCCGGAAAAAGCGGAAAAGACCACTCAAACTTAATCTGTGATGCCAGGACTAGGGTAAAGCAAATTTTCTACTTTCAAAAAAGCATTATTTACGGCTGCATTCGGTTCTTTTTGTGCAGCTGTGGTCTCTTTGGTTGCATCTGATGAACGCCGCTCTTGCGTCCTCACTCGATTACTATAGTACGAGTCTGCGAAAATTTTACATTCTACTCCTATAGTTAAATCTAGGTCACTCGTGACTTTATGCGCGAACGAGTAGCCATCGTTAAATATTCTTGCAGTTAAAAACGTTGCCATTTCCACAATGCACGGAATAAGGGCGTCAGAATTTTTAATACTTATCTTTTTCCCCTAATTTTCGGCTTTATTCGTTCCTGCCATTTGTGTCATATGCAGCATGATATCCGCAATTGTATCGAAACTTCAAAGTTTTTCGCGCAATTAGAAGCACATTTACTTAGCATTCACAATGTTCTATCCAATCGTAGGTGAAAATACGAAAAATACTGCATTCATAAATCCCTAATAACAGTTGAAAAATGCACAACTTCTACGTGTCTTGTCGGAGAGCATATATCTACCTTGAAACTGAAAATTAGCCATCAATATTACTGCAGACAATTTCATATTCAAGTTAACTTACCAATTACAGCATATAATTAACAAATCAAAATAATTTTCATTCAATAAATGTAAAAATAATACAATATTTACATTTCCAAAAATTTTCGTCTACCTTCGGTTGTAAATTTGACAGTGGAGTTAACATTACCGTTAGGAAAGCACTTGCGGTAAAGGAATGGTCACACATACCGCTTGAGTGTTGACAATATTATCAAATCGGTCGCTGAATCATGCGCTTTAATCAGTCAAAGGTAATTGAAAATATGCAAACGCTTATACGCATATTTCCGACGCTATAACGCATTTCCGATTCTCATTAAGCACATTAATGACATTATCAACGGAATTATATTTGAACACATTTGATAAGCGTAATGTAGCCTTGAGATCAGCTTTAGATTGCAATTTCCACATGTTCATTCAGCTCGATCTTCGGCATTCGGGGAATTCAGTCGAGAACCTGTGTAAATTTTATGGAATGGGCGGGGCTTAATTCTTCGAGTAATGATGTTCGTGTGGAGTTAACATTCCCGTTAAGTCGATTATCTTGTGTCCATGGGCAGCACAAATTTGGTAATGATGGAGTACTTAATGTAATGATATTATGGACAAAATATTGTTTGTGAGTATTTAGATAATAAAATGCGAATGAAAACAAAACATGTGCTTGAATGATATCAAGCAAACATTCTAATGTCTGTGACAATAGTTCAGATGACCAAATTTTCGACCATTTATTGATACTACCTCTGATAATTTTTAACTAACTTTTTTTTCCTATGATTGGTAAACCTTAAACCTAACTTATTCTAACTTAATCCTACGTACTTTTTCTTATTTACAATTTAAGGGTTGATATGGAGGTAGTAATTGGATGGAGGTGCGAGTTCGGAATCTTGGCTCCGACCATGATGATGTTTGTGTATCCTGCTTCGATGGCGCGATTGACCTTGGTCAATTATGAAGTTCGCCCATTGCTGGCGTAAGTTGGTTAGCCGCGGTCTCCTTGTTCTGTCCGCACATAGAACGGAGGCTTGTGGTTCAATATTAGGCGTGGGTTTGTCAAGGTAGAAGAGTTGGAGCTAAGCAATTTGATGGGCGAGAGGTATGGGGAAGCGATGTTTTCAGCGATATTCCGGGAAACCAATTCACTAATTATAAATTCAGGGTGAGTTACCCATTTCTTTAGGCGTTTCGAGCTCGTCTCAATCATATACTGCATTATAGGCTTGATTTTTGTTTGACTGTATAGGAAGGTGCTCCGATAGTGCTTCTTGTTTGGTCTTCTATACCTGGACAAACACTTCCTCAAAATTTTCCGTTCGAAAATTTGCAGCTCTTCTGCTACGGTAGGCGAAATAGTGAGCCAGACAGGGAAGCAGTAGCTAATAATGGGTCTGATGAGGGTTTTGTAGATTAGAAGTTTAGTACTTACTTGGACAGACTTTTTGGAGAGTAGGGGGGCTAGCACTGCGGAAGCCCAAGTGGCTTTTTCGATGGCTCTGCGGGCGTGGGGATTGAACTTGAGGCGGTGATGGAAAAGCACCCCCAAGTATTTTATGCAGTTCCTTAGGGGGACGGGGACGTTATCAATTCGTAGAGAGAGTTCTTTACTCTCGGCTGGCGCAGATCGGTGTCCTTTGCCGGAAGCGTTCCGGAAGCATATGAGTTCGCATTTTTCAGCGTTGATAGAGAGGGCCCATTTTGAAAGGTACTTTTGTAGGAATTCCACGTGTAGAGCGATGGCTTGCTGGGCTTTCAGGGGGGACGCGTGGGTAGCCAGAACAAGTATGTCGTCCGCGTATAGAATTGTATGTGTGAGGGGGTTGGTGATATTTATTTGGGCAGCATACTGTGTATTGTGTATCGGTTGCACTTGTGTTGGAATGTCGTGAAGAAAAAAGTTAAAGAGGTGGGGGCCGAGTATTGATCCTTGCGGGACACCGGAGCGTACGTTGATAGCATCAGAGAAGGTATTGGAAATTTTTACTAGTAGGGTTCTTTGGTGTAAAAAGTTGGCTATAATTCGAGTCAGTGGGGTGGGGCATTGTGTCTTAATTAGTTTGTACAAGAGACCCTTGTCCCACACGGAGTCGAACGCTTTCTCAAGGTCAATTGAGCAAGCCACAGTTGCCTCTTTCTTCCTCAAACCTGATGATATGTAGTCGTGTAGAAGGAGGACTGCTTGTTCGGTTGACACTTTTTCTTTAAAGCCAGATTGTTGTGCTGGTACAAGGGGCTTGGCGAAGACTTTAAAAGAGAGAAGGATGATTTTCTCCAAAATTTTTCCTAGGTTTGAGAGCAGGGATATTGGTCTAAGCTTTTTTAGGTCGCCGTTGGCCTCTTTCTTTAGTGTTTCACCAAACATTTGACGAATTCCATATCCCATAGTACCACATAGTCCACTAGCATACCATAGTAAGTACATGAAATTTTATCGGGGGACTTCCCTTTAGTTACAAAACACACCCTCTAGCGGATTAATATGGAGATATTTCACATGTGCTACTGATTATGACACTTCACGTCAAGTCAACCGGCCTGTCAAACAAGTGCAATGGGGAAGAAAAATAAGCAAAGTCTTGGAACAATTCCCAACAATAAAAGTGTAATCGATGGAAAAGTAAAAAAGGAGAAAAAGCCAAATGATTCTAAGAAATCTAAGGAAAAGCTGAATAATTCACTCAAGCAAAGCAGCAAAGTCAAAGTGGAACCCGGAATTGTGGAGCTATTGAAAACCGAGAAGGATGGCAACGTAACATTTTCGGACAGGATTACAAAAAAGGGGCAACGCAAGAATGCCGGCAAGAAAATAAAATTGGAGAAAGTAGATAGCGTAAGTTCTGAAGCTATTATAAAAACCGAAAAGGGAGAGAAAACCGAAAAGAAAGCGAAAACCCCGCTTAAAGGTATATTTACTCAGAAACTTCACAGAAAAAATAATTAAAACTTTAACGTTCTAGAAATACTGAAAGCATCCGCAAATAAAGATGCAGAAAACAAAATTTTGACCAAAAATAAGAATATTAAAAAAATCATGGAAAAAATGCAGAAAAAGAAACATAAGCAAAAATTGAACAAAGAAAGTAAGCTGACATCAATAAAAAGCGAACCTGATCCTAATACCAACGCTCCTTCAAATTTAAAAGCAGAGGAAGACACGAAAGAGGAAACTAACGGCATGGAAAAGAAACAGCAAGCTCAAAGTCCTGCTAGTGGTATGTACCTGACATAAATGGATGTGTTTGAAGAATATTATAAATTTTAAATGTATCAGATTCGCCAGACGGTTCAAATAGTGAAGCAACGGAAAGGACGATTCGACACGTTTCTAAACCAGGTAAAGTTTGTGTAAGAAAGCCAATGACGAAGAGTATTTCAGAATATGATTTTTAGAAAATACAATCTTTGTTGGAAACCTCACCGCCAACACGAAAAAGAAACAATTAGAAAGCCTTTTCAAAGTGTTTGGAAAGATTGTCTCTATTCGCTTTCGTACTGCTGAAGGGAAAAGGATGTTCAAACATTCCGCGCGCCTAAAATCTGAATCTCTTATTGCATTCGTAGTGTTTGATAATGCAGCATCCAAAGAAAAAGCGCTTTCTTTATCGGGAACTGAATTCAAGGGTAGACACATACGTGTAACGTCAGCGACGAATTTCAGAGATCAAATCGTGCCGAAGGCGATAGTGTTTGTTGGAAACTTGAAGTATAGCGCAACCGATGAAAAATTGTATGAAATTTTCTCAACATGTGGCAGCATAGAATACGTTCGTACAGTTCGAAATGAAAAGGGTTGTGCTGGCATTGGTTACGTTTGTTTCAAGAAGCCTGAAGCAGTTACACTTGCGCTTGAATTGAATAACACTTTACTTGATGATCGACCAATGCGAGTTCAACGCTATAAGAAAAATCCCGAAAAAGTTATAACCAATCCGAAAGAATTAAAAGGACCAGCGAGACGTCTATTGGAAAAGATGGACAAAAACAGTTCTAAAAATGACAACAAAAAGAAAGTCTTTATCAAAAGCAACGGGCCTAAAGGGAATACTCCAAAAGGCAAAGAATTTACGAAGAATATACGAACACAGTTAAAAACTCCGAAACTGGAGAAGAAATCGGACTATCAAGGAAAGAAAATAGCGAATAAAAAGGTACCGAAAATATTAATCCATCATACAAGCTAGACTAAATGCGAATTTTATTTTATTTCCAGAAACTGAAGGAGAAGAAAAAGAAGAGACCAACGCATTTGCAGAAACTTGCAAAGAAAATAGCACCAAAATAAATATTTTGTGTTTTCAAAATTTATTTTATTTCGCCTCAAACATTTAAAATTAAACAATGATTCCCTAAAAATCTCCGCATTAATAGCTATCCTGAAAATTGTTTTTTGAACTTAATTTGAATTTCACTGGGAAACTGACTAAAGTTTTCCGCGGCACAGTCTCGGCAAAATGTTCTCTGATAGAATACACTACACTTGGGCCTTTTGCAAACAACTTTATCGCAACCGACGCAATGTGCGCCGAGTACTATAAAGTATTCCGGCTTGGATCGTGAACGAAATGGTGGCGGTGCGAATGGGTCACGCATTACATAGCAGTTCTCTGTCAAATTTAAGCCATTGACGAATGGCGGAGATGTACCTACATAGTCACACGATTCATTCATATCGCACATTTCACAATGGAATTCAATGCGCTGTGGTTCGACCGATTTGTCACTAGCTTTTGTTTCATCTTGTTTAGCTTTCACGATGTCTTCTGCGTTGGAGTTTAATTTCTCATTATGCTCATCAGTAGATTGTTGGGAGGACTGGCCTGTTTCCAGTGTTTGTGCGTCGGACATCTCACCTGAAATCGATGGAAAACGCGAGGCAAATCATATGCACGCCTTTTTAATTCAAATTTTGTTAATAATATAAACTGAAAAAAAAGCTGGTTGATGACAAGACTAAAGTAAAATCAGGAAGGATTGATATCGCATCCAAATTTTCCACACATGGTAACGCGACGGTTGAAGATGAGCAAGTTCACTCAAAGTTATAATTTGGGGATTTGAATTAGCAACGTCAGACAGTTCTTTGAAGAAAAAAAAAAACATTTTAAAATAAGAAATCTTATTGGTTTCGCCGATATACCAACGTGTATTTCTTGAAACATTCATATCATCCACTGAAATTACATCATATCATCAAACATACAACTAAAGACGATTCTTATACTTTATTTTATATCAGCCCGACAATTTTTCGTTTTTGTAAGGACGCGTTGGCAGGTATCATCAGCTCGTTCTGCTTCGGATTCATCGGAACGAGCTGATGATGACTAAAAATATCCCAAAACGACAACATAGCCCGGAAGATACGTAAGACAATATCACGAAATCTGAATTTGAAACCTATTTCGATGCTATGCCTATACGCATTACGTGCCTGAACGAAATGCAATTGATTACGATGTGCAGACTTTATAAGACGATTTAAGCTATTCATCTTGATATTAAGAACAAGCCTAAATTTCCTTTTGCTTGCAGCAAATTTAAATTTTTGATATTTTTCGAAAGCCAATCGTCTTACGGGAGCAATGGTGTAATTTATTATGTCTTAATTTCGCTCTGATCTTCGTAGTTGGTATTTATACGTTGTTTTTTTTTTTTTTTGATAAATTACCGGGTTCAGCCAATAAAACTCCTCTAACTGCATATTTTAGAGATTGCAGAAAATCGTCAAATTTTAGATATTAGAGGAAATCGTCAAAACCCGTAATTTTCCTTTTACTTTGGACAAAATGTGCCTATTCCCCAATTCTCGCGTTATTCCAGTAAACCATATTGTCCTAATCATCGGATAAAACCGACCTAACTTCAGTAATTCAATATTTTAGAGAGTGAATATAGGTGATGAAAGTTAATGGCATTCCGACACATTACTTGCAAGTAGTACTGCTGAACGAACTCTGTGCCTTATATATGGATGAGTAACGTTCCTGGAGTGAGCACGTCGAAAAGCTCGCAGCAGTGTTTCGTTAGTTCTTCCTAGTTTTCTTCCTAATTAGCACTATGAGTTGAAAGATGCTCCAGGAAAAGTGATTGTATTTACTGTGTAGGATTAGTTTTCTAGAAAACGTTTTATTCACGGCAAGCATTTATGCCCACCTTGCAAAAAAAAACCTTCGCAACCCTTTGTTAGAGTAATTTTCCAGTATCTCCATTGAACACCGCACAGTTTGCATGTAATTTATTGTTGGAAAGAAGTTGATAAAATAAAATCTAATATTTTCTCTTCTTGATAAGCAGTGTAAAGTTGTATATCGATTGACGATTGTCAAATTTTACCCTCTATATTTTATTTCTACTTTTTTTTTGTTTGGCGAATTGTTACTGATGAACCTACTTTAGGAAGATACATGAAGTTTTCCTGTAAAACAAGTTCGGACTAAACAAGAGATAATGCCGCATAAAAAGCACGGAACAAAACATTTGAATTTATATATAATAATGCGACCGAGACAAACAAGCACATTTAAACTGTGATTTATTTTTCCAAACATCAAAAAAAGTGAAGTAGAAATTTAAGAAACTTTAAAACCAAAGTGTAAAACAAAAATCCCCTTAATAAGATCTCAGGTCGATCTTAATTACGCTTCCAACACGAGTGAAAGCTATATTGTCCGTTTCGACTTTGAAAAGCAATGGAATATATCGCCGTGTGCATAATCAAGAGACACAAGATTGTCTGAGATATTTTTTAAAAAACTAATAAACTATAAAATAAATAAAAAACCCATAACGATAAACAATTAACCTAAAACCATTTAATCCAACTACTCACTCTCGCAATGAATCCAGTATAACATTGTAACACTTTAACAAGGACTTCTACATGTGAATAGTTAATTTATAGCTACGCTTTTACTTGTTCCGTTGCTTCTTGTCTGTTTTTCGGTAAAATTCCAGGCCACCAAAATGGTCTCGTCGCGGTGCACTCAACACTATCAACTAACAACTTTGTATCTTCAGTTAATTTTTCAATTCTCATCAGTGCTAAGCCAACTCCGTTTCTATGCCCTCGTAGTTTACCTATACTTGCTCCATTTGTGGTTTTGATATCTCTCTCCGTTTCAATTTTCTCAATTTCTTCACATAAAACTATCGGCATAATGCGTTTTCGAATTACGCCAGTATGATACGTTCGGGCCGTAAGTTCCTGACCCAAATAACATCCTTTATGGAAGCTTATACCATGCAAATAATCACCATTCGATTCGATGGGGAGAGCTTTGCCGACCGGATGATCATGTATACCCTCCCCAACACCAAGCTTATAACGAAGTGTTACATAATCATCTTCTTCAGTTGAAAGTTCAATATCATTTTCTGGGAAGAATTGTTCAATATTGCCAACATTATATGTTGAAGGTGTAATTATTCTTGTTCCCAAATATTTCATACGCGGGTCATGACACAAAATCACATCCGTCTCAGTATCCACGGTTCTAACAGACGGTGGAATATGTAAAGCCCCGTTAGCTTCAGCATTCGCGATTCCTCCATGAGCAACCCATGCCAAATAATCAGAATTTACTGGAGCTATATCAATTTTTCTTCGGACTCGGAAGAGCATCAAGTGTCGCACCAAGTCTTTTACGATATCTGCGTCACATTCAATCAGCATCACATCGGGATTTTGTGTTTTATATATTATCGAATCATACATAATCCGCCCTCCTTTGTTTAAAAACATTGCGTATATTGCTTTGGAGCCACGGTGTAAGTGTTCAATATCATTCGTTACAAGTCCTTGAAGGAAGGGAGCCAAATCTTTACCGGCTACACGAATAAGTCCTCTATCACTCAACTTTTCGATTTTTAGCTTTTGCCGGGATTTGCCGTTATGATTGCCGATTGAGCACAAATATCGTAGGTTCAACTTTTTGGCAAGAACTCTTTTAAGCAAATTCATATTTGACTAGATCGTAAAGTAAGTACCTAAATGAAAAAGTATAGTGTTCGATATACGCGAAGCTTGGAAAATTATCGAGAAACTTACCTCACAAATTATGTGTTATTCCTTGTCTTGTGCGGGAAGAAGCGTTAGTTAAACCTTTCCTAAAAGTAATTTAACGTTATAACTGATACCTAAAGTTTGTTGGAGTAAAACTTTACCCAATCTCGACATCAAAACAAAAGACGAATCCAACTGAAGACATAAAAGGAAATGTCAATCTGACTAAAGCACTCCTCTTGCCGCATGCAGTGCCGCCCAATTGAAAATGTTATAGGCTTAGAGGGAGTTTTCAAAGAATCAAACGTTTGGACAAATTGTGACACATTGGACAAATGATTATCTATGATAAATTCAGAACTATATGATTGCATTGTAAATTCAGGAGCCAATAATAAATAACAATGTATTGCGCACTATTTTGGTTTTAGTGCAACTATTAGAATTTGAAATAGCTTTAATGAGTCCAAAAACTGAACTGTATGGGGGCAACTGTATGTCGCATGTCCAGGCTAGACACAACTGTAGACCCGGAATCAAATTCTCATACCCGTGCAGTCGAGTAAAGTTTTCCTTACAAGGCTTACGTGGCAAATTCATTATATTACTTTAGCATCGATTCTCTGTGAAAGCTGTAGTAATCATTTTGTTCGTTGCAGTACTAAGTCACAATCCTCATCAAAACACAGTTCGTTAGCGCCTCTAACTCAAGCATTATTTTCCATGGAACATTCCTTTCCCCAATGTTATTTATTAATTTGACGTCTTCATGAAAGTTGTGCACATCTTTATTACATTATTAAATCATTAAATCGATGAATATCCAATTGCTGAGTCAGATATTTGCAACCTATACAATTCTGAGAAAAATATTTTTTGATATATCAACCAGTATAAGTAAGTTCACAGGAATTTTTTTCATATTAACAAATAAAGTTTTTACAATGAATCGTCAAATTTTTTTTTTTTTCCTTCGTGTTTGGTCGAGCCAAACTCTTTCTTGGCCCTGCGTTTTTCGATCTTGTGTGATATGATGTATTGCTTATTGTTTTCTGTATTGTGGTTGTATCACCTACTGGGGTTTCTTAGGAAATGGGATGACTGATTGATAGTAGGTTTATTATAGGATTATATTCGTTTCTAGGAGGAAGGAACTGAGTTCTTCAAGGAGTTTACTATTGTTTGCTGTCAAAAGCTCATAGACTTTCTTGTATTTATTGAAGAATTTATAATTTACCCTGTTGCTAATATATTTGGTGCAGTCAAATATTCGGTGATCTATACTGTCTGTGTTCTTGCAGTACTCGCATTGATCCGTTTTTGTTTGCTTTATTTTGAAGAGTCTTTCTTTGTTGTACGTTCTGTTTGTTAGTAATCTATTAATTATCTTGATTGTTTTGCCCGGGAGGGTGCTATTGTGAAACCATGTTCTACTGTTTTTGAGATGGTGTGCATCTTTCCAAGGTGACTTCTGATAGATTGACGTGATGCTGTTAATTTTGGACCGCCATGCCTCTTGTATGTCGCTTTGAATGTTTCCAATGACCTCATCTAGGTCAACATGTGTTTCTAATAGTTGGTCACTCAGTATGCCTTCCTTAGCTGCTCTGTCTGCTAACTCAAAATCAGTTATGCCCTTGTGTCCTGGAACCCACTGTAGTGTATATGTCGTGTTAGGATTATTGTTGAAAATTTTCCAAATATCATGAATCACCTATTTAGCTTCTGGATTTTCCTGTAAATTACTTAGCGCATTATTTGAGTCTGTGAAAATGTTGACTTTACTGTATTTCCTGAGGGAGCTATCTCTTAGTGCTGTTAGAATAGCGTACAGCTCTGCATTAAGCGTAGTCACCGTTTTCCTTAAACTAAAGGATGTTGTTTGTTCATTACTATGGTTATGATATCCTATTCCTGTTCCTAAATCATTTTTGGCTGCGTCAGTTGTATAAACAGCTTCATTTTGTTTGATCAATTTGGTGATGTACACATGAAAATTGGTATTAAGATTTTCTAATCCTGTTGTTCTGTAGTTGTTGAAAAGGGAGTTTGTTTTGGTAACAATTTTAACATTAATCGGTTTTCTGGTCTCCTTGCATGCAGAGATTTGTGTCAGGTGATGTTTAAATTTTTGATAAATGTAGCTGTAGCTGTTGGTTCTGGTATTACTTTGCTCAAGTGACCTGCTGTCAACGTAGTTGTTTTTGAGTAATTTACCAAGCTCTATTGCCGTAAGCAGGTCTGCTCTATCTTTTGTGTTTAATTCTGCAGCTATCTCGAAGGTGTAAGCGTTAGGTGTGCTGGGAGGTAAACCAAGGCACTTCTTGAGTATTTTGGCTTTAATTGTGTCTATTTTTTGAAGCCATTGGCGGGGCATGAGCGTAGGTGATTATGCCATATTCTAGTTGTGGTCTGAAGAGGTCTTTATAAAGGTTGAGCGCTAGTGCTGGATTAAAACTATTGGTGGGTCTAACTAAAAAGCTTATAATGTTAACAGAATTATGTTGTGTTACATCTTGCAAGTCAAGTTCTCTAACTGACGTGTTTTTGCTGATGTATTTCCCAAGATATTTGATATTACTCTGCCACCTAATCGTGTCATTGTTCACATGTAATTGATTGAGGGGTTGTTGTCCGTTCGTGAAGTGAATGGCTTGTATCTTACTTTGGTTGATACTGAGGTTGAGGTTCCGACAAATCTGTGTGAATCTGTTGATTTTATTTTGTAGAGCTGTAATCGTGTCCGTGATACTCTCTCCTTCCATCAGGATAAGAAAGTCATCGGCATACTGTAGGACTGTTGTGTTTTGGTCCTTGATGTTGTGAAGCTTGCTGGTGTATATATTGAACAGTAATAAATATGTGTATTTTCTGATTGTTAAAAATGAGCTGTCTATTTTTGTAAAGGGTTTGTATCCATTGAATATAAACTTTGGGTATGCTTAATTCTGTTAGTGTAACTTCAAGTGTATCCAGATCCACACTATCATATGCATTAGAAAGGTCAATGATTATAGCTATTTTAGTTGGCTTCCTGTTAGTGTTTGAAATTTTTTGAAGTAATGTGTTGAGGCAGATGGGTGGTAGACTTGTTCTTCCTGTATGCAAAGCAGTAAGGCTTTAAGAATCTTTTTCCCTCGATGATGCTGCTGATTCTGTTTTTAATCATTCTGTTGATGATTTTGATGGGTACACTTAGTAGGGAGATCGGTCTATAGTTGTTGATGTCAGTAGGATTCTTTAGCGGTTTAAGAATGGGCATGATTCTAATTTTACACGCTTCCTCCGGAATTTGTCCATATTTTACAGCTTTATTGATGGCCGTCAGCAATGTTTCGTGGTTTCGCTGATTTAGAACTTTTATCATCTCATGGTCAATTCTGTCCGGTCCAGATGCCGTCCGTTTTCTGTTATTGTCAAGTACGTCTTGTAGTTCATTACTGGTGAACTCACATAATTCCTCCAGCCCGTTCCTGTTTTGGTTCATTTGTCTAGTCCCCATGTACTGTTTTTGTCTAATGTTCTCAAGTAATTGTCTACTTTGATGTTCGTCTAGTTCATCATTCGGATTGTATGTTTTTTTATTTCTAAGATTCTTGATAAAATTCCAAAATTGTTTACTATTGCTTGTAGCTGCAATATCTTTTAATTTTTCCTCCCATTTTTCTTTATTGACTATACTGACCTTGGCTCTCCATTGATATCTGAGCTCATTAAGCTTGTACCAATTAATTCCGCTTTTGGTTTGGTTATATTTTTTCAGCGCTCTATTCTTCTTGTTACACAATTTTCTGACTTCAGAGTTCCACCAGGCTTTAGGAGTGACATCATTATTTTCTAGAATGGTATTCATGTTGACCTTATTCTGTATAACTTCATCGTCATGTATTGAATTTCGATTGTCCATGTTACATATTCGATGCGGTTTCTTAATTTTCCTCGTTAAAGTAACGATGCATGAATAACGAATTTACCAGCTGTTGATTTCTTTATTCTAAGTCCAGGCTAACGACATTTAAAAACGAAGTATGAAATGTTCAAATATTTCGCATCGCAGTTTTGTATCATTTATACCTTTCCACCAGATGTCGACTTTGGTGTCGGCGGTTTGAGCTTCAACTCAACCAAATGACAACTGGAATGGCGCTCTATTCCATGCATTTCGAAGTAGTTGAAAGCACGCATTCCATTCCACAAAGATTCATTGTTTGACGTACGTTGTCGTCGTAAATTGTGAAATTCGTTTGGTTCTATTGCGAGTAAACAATTTTATAAAGCCGATTGTATTTGAGTTCGTTGCGGCAAAGGTAAGTCTTTATGTTTATATGAAGTTTTTTCAATTCACTTTCACCCAGAATACACTACGAATGTAAGATAGTCTCGTTCTAACGGCGACGTAAATAACAAAATGTCTGAGGAGATTGACTCAACAACAACCACTCATAGTGAAGGTGATCAAGCGTCGCTGAATATATTTGATGCTCCTGAAATTCATAGCCGACTTGCAAATGGAGCATGCGACAATGTCGTTAACACAAGTAACCCGCAAAAGCGAAAATTATCGGGTGATGAAAACGATGAAAGTAGTGATGAATCAAAGAAACAACGGGCAAACGGAAGCAGTGACAACAATGCGATTGCAAGTGTAAGTGACAATGCATCATCGCACGTACAAGACGACATTGGAAGTAGAAATGCCAATGAAGCAACAAGTGGTTATCCTGCGGGGCAATGTGAAGTATTAATAAAGAAGGAAATCAAAGAAGAACCCGCCGAGGACAACGAAGCCCAGGCAACATCGTCCATATCCACTTGTGCCGTGAAGGTAGAAGTGAAAAAAGAGGCAACAGATGAACAAGACAATACAACTACTGAGGAAGCAACTTCATCAATTCGCGATTCTTGCCAATATGGAATTAAGTGTTACAGGTGAGAATATTATTTAATTTGCTTCGACCGTTTCTTGTAAACTACGCTTTCTTCTACGTCTCCGCCGCAATTTGCACTCCGCATTTTTGGTTTTTAATATTTCAACTAGATAAATTCATATTTTTATTGTCAATCAATCGTAAGTCTTCTTAAGCGTCTTCCTCGGTAAAAAATGTTCTATAACCAACTTCCCTTGATATGTACACACAAAGTAACTATTAATAGATCTGACTACTTTCGCTAAAACATTGAAGAAATTCATCTTCTGCTACCCTTAATTCAATACATCGGAATATGCTGAGGCAACCACGAAGCGGATTTAATTATTGTTGAGCAGATTTTCACATGAAAAAGCTAATATGCATTTCGAATAAAAGATAATTTCATCAATTTATTCATCAGTACACAATATTCGTTTGCCCTCGATACTTTAGAAAACGAATCAAGTGAAAGACATAACTGAGCTTCGAGCCTGTTCAGAAAGTTTCTGATGAATGATGTCTGCCAATTCATCATGGTCCTAATAACATAACCTTCGACAATACAAGCAAAAAACTAACTCATTTGTAATTTGCAGGGCACTGTTTCGTTGATATCGGTAATTAACCCATTCTACATATTGTACTTTGAATTATCCTCATCAGGATAAAAGGGTGTAAAAGGAATAGAAGAAATCGCAATTGCCTAGCTGATTACTATGAGTTCATAAAAATGACAAGCGAAAGATCAGAATGGCAAGCAGTTTTGCACTAAAAAGTAACATACGCACAGGAAATACACTATATTATTATCCTGGCAAGCGGAAAATATACAATAAACTCCTACAGACACAATACGACCTTTATCCCATAAAAATATGTCAAACTGTGGAAGTCAATAAATATTTTTAGGTTTCCCAAACTCCAAGCATGCAAATTTGGGTCAAAACCGAAAATCGGTAAATCTTTTGAATCTGATAACGAAAGTAGCAGAAGAGACTAAGGTTTCACTAAATTATTGACTCGTTTTAGAGGCGAATGTATTTGTTACAATTGGAAAGCAATGTTTTAAGCGTATGTGCAAAAGTCACTAGAATTTCTGAAAAATAGTGTACGTCCCCTATTTCAGGCTACCTCAACTTTTACGTTGATGCGCTGAAACTTGGAAATCAGCAAAAGTTATGATAATGCACAATATTCATACTTATAGGTCTTATAACTTCTATAGCAATAATTAAGTTTGGGATGCTCAATGAGGTGATTAAAAACAAAAACGTCATCCCGAAAGACCTTAAATTCGAACAATCGCACTCCATCGATTTGCAGCTGTCAAGAAACGACGCTCAACGTCTCTTGGCTTCAATTCATAAGGAACCCAAATTCCTTGTTTCTGAATCATTCTCAACGCATGAAAGCGCTTGGCAATTGCTTGGCGGGTAACTCCTAATACTGAAGCAAGCTCCTGTTGCGCTCGGTACAGATCTTTATCGAGCAATGCCTCCAATTCAACGTCTTCGAAGGTTATTGGTCTTCCTTCACGCGAACGGTCTTCAACGCCAAAATCACCGTCTTTGAAGCGACGGATCCAATCACGGCACGTTGTCTCACAGCAGTACCTCCGTAAACTTTTTGCAGCTCTCGACGAGCTTCAGCCGCCATTTTCTTTGAACGAAAGAAAATAAACATCACTTCCTGCAAATAACGATTATTTGGCACAAAATTCTACACTTTTACACAACCAAAAGTACATGATACAAAAACAAAATCACTTATGTGTCGAAGCGGTATATTTACCATATGTCTTAGCTTGGTCTATGACGATTTGGTTATGTCACAATCGACCAGTACTTACTACTGGAGCCATCTCATGAAAAACAGCGAGTACTTAGTTGCGCACCTAATAGTATTCCAAGGACAGACAAACTGGTAGACATTTTGGTCTTTCTAAATTCACTCTTTGACTCGAACCGTTGACGATTTTTGCGCTAAATTGATAAGGCACGTTGATTTGATTTTTGACGTTGCCGAGATGATAAAGATTTTGATATTTCAAAATCGGTGGGCTTAAATCTAACACGGTGTAATTGCCGGAAATTAATTTTTTCTGAATCTTATATTATTTGCATCTCACTCATCATCTCTTCTTGGGCGGATATAGTTTTTCCCGTTGCAGTTCCAAGTGAAAATATCCTGCCCTTAATATCCCACATGTTGAATGTTATTACTCTTGATCTGTTCGTAGTGTCGATATTTTTTTTAAACTATTATCGAAGCAAATCTTTCCTTTGTTTATTTTTTCAACTAGGTAATAAGGTGGTAGGGCAACTGTTGAAAATTAAATCGGTGAATGGCAGTCGTCACAACATAGCTAACGGGCACGGGCGTGTTGGTGTACAATATAAAGGTGTCTTTGAAAAATGTTCTTCTTTCTTCTTTAATTGAATCAATCAACCTGAATCTATCTAGCACAGAAACGTTGTGTTGTCCCGTAATTACAAGAACATTCGATGCATTCGAATTTTTTGAGCGGCTTCAGCACTCTCGGAAATCATCTTGCACTGAGTCTTTTCCATTCAAGATTCTGATGCAATTGCCGCGTGTTACTGGTGCTTCTTTTTAATGCGGCTGTTTTCTATTCCTCATGTAAATAAATTACCTATTCCTGACGCGGTGATCCTGTTTTTTGTATACCCAATGATTTATACGGGCTTTTCCCTAGAGTTTCCTAGGTTTCCTTTTTATTTCTGGATAAAATTATTCGTTAATAGCTAGTGCCCACATGGAAAATTAATCCTATTTCGAAACGATAAGGATTTTGATTTATTGATGTTCTAAATTGGCCGGTTAAAGAAAATTATGTAAAACGAATCGTTCATGCCAAGTTTGAATAAAAATCGAATACAAGTACTGCACTGCACCCCGTGCTCCTCAAAGGCGAACTTACTAAAACACCTACGATAATTTTAAAGTTCGATGATAACATAACGATGAATCTTAAATAAACTTGTTCAGGTAGTCAAGTGCTTGTTTCTCAAAACGTAACGACACTTCTATATCACAAGTATCGCTTAGTCTCTTTGTATGTAGTAAAGAAAATATCACAAAAAGTTTGTTTAGCTATTCAGTTCAATTCATTTGTACTTTTATACAAGGAAACTTGATTTAATTATATTTAGTAAGTAAGTTAAAACCTCGAAATGGAAATATACTCGAAAAGCAATGAGGATATGAAAGAAGTTTTCATTCTTCGATTCATTTTGCCCACAATTAAACACTGATGTGCTCATTCATAAAACATTTCATTTATTTAATGAAAATAAAGCAAAAAGCGTAGTTTACATGAAAATTCCAATAAAATCCAGTAGAAAAGCATTATTAAACCTATTAGCCAACTAAACTATTTTCATAAACTCGGTGGTAACAATAATCCAACAAATATTTAATCCTTTAACGCTTATGTTTATAATTATTTAGTGCACAAACACACACATTATTAGTTATTTTTTGGGTCTGGGTTGCAGTTACTTTAGTATAAATACATATCTACATAAAAGAAACTATTAAATAATACTTATCAACGGTACTGGATATGATATTGAAATAAATTCTTTGATGTAGAGGGGGAAATGACTTAGGGAGCGCTACGACTTGATCATGGAATGATCCATCATTTTAACACCCAGATGTGAGGAAGTTAGTTTGTCGATGGTGTTCAAATATCAATTCTATTACTACTAAAGAAAAATGAACCGATGATTTCTCGCAAAAGGGTATTATTCAGACGTAAAGTTATTATTGGCCTTCGTTAATGGTCTCCTCCTATTGCTTGCGTGTTTTCTCAACAACAAGCTTTTGAAGTTTATTTGAGATGATTGGAGACTTAAATGCAATTTCATGCAAATACAATGACAGACTTGATATACGGTACATACGATGCAGTTTCTTGAGATTCTAAATATTATATAAATAAAAATATTTGGAACGGAGTTCCTCTTAGTTTATGACGGTTGCATTTTCTGTTAGCAATTTTTTTTTTTTTGACTATTTCCATTTGCAATGAGTGCAGAACACATTAAAGTTCATGTTTATAAGAGCACCACGTTAATTTTTTGCTTTAGAAATTTAATAAATGAATATTCGAATAATAAATAAATATATGCGGCAAACAAAAATTCATTTGGTTTTGAATTGCAAACAAAAGTATGTATTGTAATCAGATTTCTTCATCTTAAAATTTCGGCAATTATTTGCTTTATCTGCTGAGCATAGTTGCAAAAAAATGTGAACGAATGGATGGGTTCGCTTAAACAGACAACCGATGCCTGCCAATTCTCGCAAACTGAGAAAGTTGGTCGATTTGGAAATGTGGCGTCAACGAGATAACGATCCTCCCTTGTCGCGAAGTTTTGTCATAGTGCTGCAGATCTCAAAGTTTGCTTTCTCTTCTATTACGGAAAAAAGCAAACATCATTGTTTCCTTAATACCTCTAAGCATAGTCCACCTATCGTGTAATATTCTTCTGATTGGATGGCTTCTTTTTTCATTTGAGTCTCGAATAGAATCCAAATCTTACTTACTCCTGCGTCGTCGTAGACGGCTAAATGACAATTGAAAAGAATGTCTTCAGAGTTGGGCGTTCGACATTTTTTTTCAATTCTTTCAATGAGATTTAACATTTCAAAATTAATTATAGCAGGAGAACTTTTCCACCATTGACCCCAAAATCCATCCATTCATCCTCCCTATACAAAATGTTCATTTCTATATTAATCAAACAGGCGTCAGACTTATACATTCAGTTTATTATTTTGTGGCAATGTATTTTTCACAACGCCTAAAATGTAATGTTTATAATTTTATTAGCATATGATTAACATAATATGAGGTGGCTTGCTTCTCTGCTCCTCATAAAGTTGCTGAACCAATAGGATTACTTAACGTTAAATAAAATATTTGGAATGGAGGTTTCCTGATACAAACTTTCAAAACACTTTTTCTCTAAAAACTTATCCAGCAACAATTTTATATCATACCTTGCCAAAAACTTCAACAATCATTTCAGGCTGAACAAAAATTTGACAAGGATAACCAATCACTATTTTAAATACAATTCAAAAAAGTAAATTTTTATTCATTAACATATATTCGAAAAAATATATATATGTTTTATGCGTGAATACATTAAATTAAACTATAAACGTTAAACTAATATCCGCGAAAAAAAGGATTACTGCAAGGCTCTTTCATAAGAAACAACATAAACATTACGATCTAATTATGATGTGTTTCGTCAGGTACTAGGTTGTTTCCGGCACAGATTGAAATATTATTAGTTATTTTCCGTCGTTTCCTGTCCCTTTAGTTTTTTTTATTTCGTCGACACACGCGTTTCATTGTTATTGTGTTCCAAACGAATCGACAGCGAGACAACACTCAGAAGACGGCCCACCACCGGAACGTGTCTGTGAAAACAAAACAAGAGACGAGCAACTACGTCGAATCATTGCGAAAATCAACACATAATAAATACAGATTATTCCTTGGTTCAACTTTCATGGAAGACTGCAAAAGCTTTATGCTCGAATATGATGGAAGATTTAACTGATTTAAGACAGCGATTTGTTAAGACACTCCCCAGAAGACAACTATGTTACTCAAAATGATTAATATTTATCTGCTCGTCCTTATCACTGTCCTCAAAATACCCAATCGGACATTTTTGATTCAAAAATGCATTTCATAATTTTTTCCAATCCTTTTCCATTACCTTAAAGCTGTAAACAGTACTTTCAAATAAATGTTGCTTGTATGTTAGATCACTAATTAAAGGACAGCGAATATCAGACTGACAATTTGATTAACTGTGTCTCGAGCAAGAAGTAATACAATGAATCAGAATTAAAAAAAAATTGATAACCGTTTGCGACAGAATCTGAAGAGCAAATGGTGATATAATTGCAAAACGCGTTTTGCACCGCATGTTTGGAATCAAATATTTTTCGTTGCAAAAAACTTCGAATGGTTGGAAAAAAAGTTGGCACGAAACCTGGCGAATACAGTGCAGTTTTGCAGTCCAGCTTCCGTAGTTTAGTAATTTTGGCCAAACGAGGCAGCCTAATATGCAGCTACCTCACAGCCGTTATCGATTGCGTATGTCTCATAAAGCTAAACTAGATAACAACTGCGCTAGATCTGCGCTAAAAGTCACAGTTGGTTTCTTTTGGTGGTTACTCGGCCTTTGAGTTAGTTTAGGTGGTTTGCCTTGTTAAACCATCGTATTCAATTTATGCGATTACTGAAAGTTCTTATCTCACGTAAATTCTCGTTGCGAAAAAGTTGTGCTTTTTGATCGGTACACTAAGAAACAGTGAGCCTGGCGCTGGTGCCTATTCTGCATCTTCACTTATCGAATTACTTTCAAATGGCTAGACTTTCATCTGCGATTCATTTGTTAAAAAAGTATAAACGTTTGTTCTAAATGAAAACTATTTTGCGTAGAAGACAATGTGGTAACCAAGAATTCAGGGTAAATTTCATTGGTACAATCAAATGACATCCATTTTCTTTTATGTATCTTATGTTCGATCTTGAGTGCTTAATGCGCGCTCGTCGCTATGTCGACGAATCGCACCGAAACGGTTAAATTATAATTGTTGAAACTCGATTTCAAATTTGGTACACCCCATATTATGGCTTAATTTTGTTAATGTACATATTCAAAGAGCGTAATTGACCTCTTCAATAATAACAATACAGTTTATTAATAAATGGTGGGGAGAGAACTTGTTAATAACTCACTTCTATTTAAATACTAACAGTAGAATTAACAATTCTAATCTAATTCCGTTGTTCTTCTTCCCAAACAAGTAGCACTAGAAAGCATGCTAAAAATTAGGATTGGGAATCTTTTCTGAAAATCTCTAAGCGACGAAAACTTTTTCCTGACCTTTCCTGTAAAGTACTTGGAAATATTGAGAGTTTCGGACGGTTCTGATCACAGGATAGTCGACTCTTACATGCCACTTATTGAGTTAGTCCATTTCTCCAACCCTTATTTCAGAGAAGAGGATACAACATCCCCTACGCCATCGAAAAAACAATGGACATCGAAAGATATTGAAATAATGCTTAAGATGGTGAAAGAACGGCCAGTGATTTGGCAAGTCGATTATAGTGATCGAACGAGTAGGCCTAATGCATTCTTGGAAATCGAAAAAGTTCTCGGTTTTCCTGCGTTAGAGATAAAAAGAAAACTACACAATATGCGATGTACGTTTCGAAATCAGTATAAAACCGCTCAATTTCAGAATAAACCTGTAAAGTGGAAATTTTATGAAGCTATGAAGTTTATGTATTCCAGTGCACTAAATGAAAGTGCCGATCATTGGGTGAGTGCTAATAAGTAAGACTAGCTTGTATGATAAAAATTCGACATGAGATAATTGGCAAACGTAAGAGTTTTCATAAGATAAATCATCGATTCGACTTTTCAATTGTCGGGACAAATATTTGAAGGATTTGACTTCTCTTGCTTTTAGGACGACGATGTTCCTAGCAAAAGCGCAGAGCCGCATAAGGTAGTCGTGCCATGGAAGAAACGAATTCGTGAATCACATTCCAATCATTCAAAGAACAATGAACCTAAAACGACAGATCCTGCAGCCTCATCGAACAGTTCTGCAGAGGAAGATCAATCAGCTTGCAATCAGTTTTCACGTGACGACAGCGGTATGTTTGGAGTCTATGTAGCGGATTCGATACGTAATTTGCCCGAAGATTTAAAAGAGCTTGCAAAAAGACAGATAACACATCTATTATTCGATATTACAGCGCATACAGATGCACGTCAATGCAATTCATCCGTTGAAAATGGTGACTCACTTTCAGTGATGGATGCAACACCGAATGTATTATATACAGTGACGGATCCCGTTTATGGAAATTATCCACAAACAGTATTGAATGAAACGCGTGAAATTCAATTAGGACTTCATGAATTCTAAGATATTTTGTATTGTATTTTGAATTGATGTATGGCAAAAGTTAATACTCAACTAAGTTTGTAACTGAAATTCTCATTAGATTAATAAAGTGCAATAAATTTTTTTATAAAACTAATTTTGTTAATTGTGCATTCGATACTATGACGATCCATTGAAGACGTCCGTTAAATTGCGAGAAATAAATTACTTTATTGTACGAGTAGGAAGTGCATGTAAGGAATCGCGTCGCCATGCTACCAATTTGTAAAAAACTAAGCCAATATGTTTATCTGATGTTATTTTTTTCTTTCTTTCTTTCTCTTATAATTTTACGAACTATGTACATTAGGAGTTAAGTCATACACCTATGCGTAAGGAACTTTTAACATTGCCTCGAAATAAAAAAATGTGAATATTTTTTTTGTTTCTTCTCTGCATAATTCTTCATTTTATTACGTTCAAATGCTCTATATTTTATCATTCATTGAAAATCACGCTTTAGGGATTTCTAGCTACATTTTACAAATTTTGATTCGATTTCCAATTATCTGTGCGAGAACTTCCTCACTGTCAAGTTCACAAAGTCATGCGGAAACTTCACGCACCAATCCTGCTAAGATTTTACAAAAATATATTTTATTGCTGTTATTCCCAATTTACTATTCCCATCAGAGTTAACTTGCTGACATATCCAGCTCTTTTGTTGTTGTGAGGGGTTGTTAAATGGGCCTTTGAAATGTCCAAACTGTAATGGACCCATTCCTGCTAGGTCGCCAACTTATTTGCCTAAAGTTGTTTTGGAATAGGAATCATTAAAATTATACGCACATAAGTTGTCAAAGAAAAAAAATATATGAATTTATTTAATCATGCATTTAGGCGTTCGCTGCTATCTGATTCACACCATGATATCCAATTTATTTCTCAGAAAAAATCCTGCACATCGCAGCGAACTAGCACATCCAGGAGATTCCGACTACAGGCGGCCATCCTATCCACTTCCGCCCCTTGGAACGCCAGATTGTCCATATGGTGATCGATGCTATCGGCGTAATCCTGTACATTTTCAGCAGTTTGCCCATCCTCCATCAAGTTAGTACCGTAAGTTATTCAAAAAGCATTAATTAACACTGGCTCAAGCTATTTCAAAAATTTGAGATTTATAACGAAAACATTAGGATGCATGACTTGTATTCATAAATCGATTTGGTGCTTTGTTAAGTGATTAATTGTCATCTCTAATTACGTACTCAATTTAATATATTTTTATTGGAAAACAAAATAGCTGATCCTGAAAAGAATTATCGAGAACGAAAGAGAATTTTACGACAACGTGCAAAGAACAAGGCGAAGAAAGACACAGACGAATACGAAGATGATTTTATTGACGATGAAGAATCAGAAGATGCAGATTTTAGTACGGATGAAGATGAGGAGTACTTACCGAGTGATTCAGATTATGATGAGCTGTAATCGCCATATTGCTATTAATATTATTTCAATCTTTTTATCTGTTTTGAGGTTGAAATAAACAAAAATACTTCTTAGTGTGTAATGGAGAAAACTTTAATTTGTTACAAATAAAATATTTTCTTAGAAAAAACCCTCGTCTTCATCAAGATGTTTAGCCAAATCAAAATTTGTGTCGAAGGTTCCAAATGAAACAACTTCCTTCCCACGCACTTTAATGTTATAGCAAACATTTTCAGCCTTTAGTGTACTCTGATGAAGTGTCGATACTTTACGTGGCATCTCGCGGTTTCCCGTATGAATATTTCGCATATATCTGCAGGAAAAGGAACGTGATGATCCAACGATAATTATATAACAATATCGAATGTAAACATACCCAGCATACAAAGCCTGCAGCGTTTTACATGCATGAAAACATGATTCAGTGTCACCGCTGCCTAACGAGTTGATGCAGCGTCTCATTATTTCTCCACCTACATCAGCCAAGCCAAGCATAAAATCAACTGGCTTTATGGCACAATATATTTCTTTCTTCGTAAGGACACTAGTTTCTGTTGGCGCCTCACCGGCTTCAATTTCATTAACGGATTCCGGTATATCAATACTATACATTAGACGTTTTTGTAAATCATCCCAATCAGAAAGTTTCGAGTCATTAAGGTATTCGTAAAATGACCAAGCTTCAATGAATTCCTGAAGGCCGGCGGAAAAAGCACGAAAATATCGATTTTGATCCAAATCGTCCAATTCACGAGCTATTTGCATGAAATAAGTTTCGCAAATAGTTTGTAAACGCTTTGATGCTTCCTCCAGAATCTTTTCGCGATTCTTCTGTCTGGCAAATTAAAGTTCGTCAGTGTTAGAATTTAAAAATATATGTTTAAACGAAAAAAATAGTTTAGAATATACGATTATAACGTTTTCGCAACAGTTTGAAGTTCAACGGGTAGTTCTGACATTGCGGCGTACTACATAAACATAACATCAAAGTATCCTGCACTCACAATTCCATGCAAGCCAGTCGCAAAGTGATGTGTTGATATTGTTTTTGAATCTTTTTTCTTAAAATGCGAGTTCACGGCTACAATTCCAATACTAGTCAATCTGACTTAGTTATTGCGTTACTCGACTCGTCAAAAACTCCAGAGAAAATGAAAGAAAATTGGAACACTCAAATAAAAAGCAGTCCATGCGACAAGGCGAGAGGGCATTTATATTGAAAGCCTTCAATCACTTGAGCCTGGTATTCCTGTAAGGATAATCCTCGTACTATAATAGCATGTGGATTGCAAGAGAGTCATTTACGAAATTTCATAAACCTGGACAAAAATTTACAGTCATGAGTTATTACGAAGTTTATGCATTTCATAAATTGATAGCTCCAACAGAGTTAAAGTTATTTCAGCTTTAACTACGATTACCATGAACTTCGTCGGAGTTTTGGAAATTTTCCTTGTAGCTGGTGTTATTTAAGGCGTTTTTCTATTTTTGTATGTGAGGATATCCTACACTCAGGCAGCACCTGAGCCAGACACAGTTTATGATTATGCCAGACACTGCCAGACACAGAATATGATTATTACCTGATTATCGTTTAGGGTATATTTCGGGAGACTTGTAAAAACCGCCCAAATAAGGAACATTTAAGCAATTGCTTAGTTATATAAATGTTCTTATTGCGAGAAAATATATTTCGATTACATTGTGTTCGAATCAACTGAATTCTTAAGAATATTACAACAATAGTCGACCACCAACCACTTGTTATCATTTAAACAATTTATAACTATCGTGAAATTTCCCTTGATATGACAAAGTTGGAAAGTATACTTCGCTAAATTTTCCTATTTGATCAGGCTTATAGTTTCATAGCAAGCATACACTGCTGATAATTCATTAATAAAAGTGTGGAAAAAATAGCCGGTCGCCCGTCCGATAATATATGGTAAGGAAACCACTAGTTTGACCCCTCTGTTTTGAAAATATGTCTTGCTACACACTTCGCTCCCTTGACATTGAAAATGATGTAATCTTTGACCTTATCAATCCAATCGGGATATGGAAACTTGCGAGAGCGCAGAAAGCCTCAACAGTTTTGGTCAGAATTTGATAATTGTAAGTGTAGTTTTTTACAAAGTTTTCCACGCATTAAGCTATTGACTTGAGAAATCATTGTATATAGAAAACGGATAAAAAGCCGGAATTAACGAACAGAAGGGGATTAGCTCACGGTAAACGCCAAACTTCTGAAACGAAACGACATCCCCAGAGCTTCAGGTTGGAGATCATGCTGACCGTACCGGATTAAGAACTGTCCAATGGCCTTTTTTCCTACTAGTTCGTAATTATTTAGATTGCTACGGCTTTTGTGCTACGGGGAAATGCGATGTTGGTTGAATGAAGGGCACGATCTGATTGACCATATGAATTTCGAAAAATAAGCCATATAACATTATGCACAACTTTTTCAAAGAAAAAAAAACCGGCAGAATGCGGAGATTGTAGCTTTTGGATGATTTAAACCTCATGCAAAGATAATAATTGCTAAGTACTATTACACTTGCTAAACTTATGAAGTGCCCTAGAAAAAATCCATCCGAAAGAGCCCATCCATCAAATGGAGATTAAACCACAAACTCTTTAGATTAGAACACAAAATCTAACGATAATAAGATGAATAATTGTTCACGGAATGTTCGACAGCACTGCAGATCAAATTTCGGAATATTATGCCTGGGCATCATTGGACTCCTGGAAGCTACGCCAACAGCTGCGATCGAAATATTGACTAACCCTTTATGGGCTCAATGCTCGAAGCTGCGTCGAGTTAACATTAACGTTGAGGCTAAACAAGCACCAAAGAACGGTAGCACCAAACAATGGTAGCAAATGGGTAGTTCCACCGGATGCGGATACAAAGATTTGCTTAACGATGAATTATGGGACGAGCGGGAAACGGTGCAGCTTTTCACAATGTTCATGATCTTGAAATTTGCCCTAAACTTTAAAAGATATTTTCCTTTTTCAAATGCTTTTCTATTGAGCTCTCTTCGTTGTGCCCTTCTTTCTCTATTTTTCACATTGTAAAATATGTTTGGATAAAATATATATCAGAATTATTTTTCTACTTAAACTTCTTTTACAACGGTAATTTATTCTATTATGAAGGTGTATGAATAACATAAGTTGAAATTCAAAAACAATTCAATTTATATAAAGCTATGTATTGCATAGATCGAATAGCATAAAACAAAACAGGAACACAAAACATGAATATTTATGTGAAACAGAATTATAAGTGCAGCAAATTAATAGATATTTATAATTTGGTTAACATTGTTCATATTCGACAGCTAAGTTATTGCATATTCTGGCAAGATATTTTCCTCTTTACACGTACCTTGGATCAATCGTATGTAGTAAAAAAATTATCCGCTTGCTTTCAATAATAATATCACGACATATTTTCACAATCCGTTCATAGCGATCATGTTTATCGTCGAGTTCTTTTGCATATTCTCGGAAACTTGCTAGCACTGGACTATCAATGAATTCTGTTATTTGCTTAGGGGCGCTACTCTTTTGATGTTTGCTGCGTCTACCTCTAGGGTTCCCAGGCATATTTCTATTCTCCTTATAACCTTAATCAGAAGTCACTTCACTGGCGGCATAAAACACAAAAGTTGGCCAACAATAACATGTCAAATATGCTCTGACAGATTCAACCATAGAAGCGAATGTTTGATGAAGAGCAACTCACATTCAAGCTGATTCAAGTTGATGGACTAGTTGAATGTGTTGAATTCAACAGTATGGCACTTGACGTTTATCGTTTCAACTGATTTCTGCATGCTCTCCAGCTCACTTGCCAACCAATTGACCGGGTTCTAATCAGTTGCGTAACCTTTGCTTGTAAAAATGGTAAATAGACCCTACTGATAGTACTTTGAACACTTCTCACTTCCTCACGACTATTCTCTTTGCAGGTGGTATATAAACTGAGTTGCAGTATTGGACGGGTCGCCAAGCAAGTACACTTACGCCATTTGTGTGCTGCAATGTCGACGGACAATACTGTTTTGGCTACTGAACATGGGGACAAAGGTGTTATCACTCTGAATCGTCCCAAAGCTCTTAATGCAATCAATTTGGATATGGTTAAGCAAATTCACGGACACTTGAAACGATGGGAAACGACTAAAAGTGCTGTGATAATCAAAGGAGCGGGTGAAAAGAGTTTCTGTGCTGGTGGTGATGTTCGGGCTGTTGTGGAATCTGGACTTTGTGAGGAGTCGAAGGCATTCTTCCGTAACGAATATACCTTAAATGCTTTAATAGGCAACTATCGGATTCCTTATATTGCTCTTATTGATGGGATCACAATGGGCGGGGGAGTAGGACTCTCGGTGCATGGAAAATACCGAGTAGCGACCGAAAGGACAGTATTCGCTATGCCTGAAACTCAAATCGGGCTGTTTCCTGATGTTGGCGGCTCTTATTTTCTACCTCGATTGCAAGGGAAGCTTGGACTATACTTAGGCTTAACCGGCTTCCGCTTAAAAGGCGAAGATGTTTTAAAAGCAGGAATCGCAACACATTATTGCCCGAGTGATAAGCTGGATTCTCTCGAAGAATCATTACTGGCTTCTGGTAAAGACGATATTGAACAGATTTTAAATAAATTCAATAGTCCTTCGTCCTCTGCTTTCGCACTCGAAAAATATATGGAACAGATAAATCAACATTTCGACAAGCCGTGCGTTGAAGATATTATCGAAAGCCTGAAGGAAGACAAGACTGAATTTGCACAAAACTCATTGCAGGTAATATAAAATTCAATGCAATTATTTGAGAATCTTAATGAAAATATTCGCAGGCACTGGGCAAAATGTCTCCAAACAGCTTAAAAGTTACGCATCAACAATTAATTTACGGAGCATGCCTCTCCTTGGTCGATTGTCTTAAAATGGAATATCGTATGGTACTGCGCTTCCTCGAAGATAGCGACTTCAAGGAAGGCGTTCGGGCTCTTCTTATCGATAAAGATCAAAGTCCACAGTGGAGTCCAGCCTTGCTCGAGAAAGTCACAAACAGACGTGTTGAATTCTATTTCGCTCCGCTGCCAGAAAAAGAGGAACTGAAATTGTAATAATTTTTTTGGTTTTTTTTCCATGTTCCCATCCATACCAACTGTGCATTTATTAGATAATAAGCTAGCTAACGCTTTATGATCGTTAATCTCAGATCGATATTTTTACTTTTCTTACAGAGAGGATGAAAATGTGAAAAGTAAGTTGTGATTGTATCGTTGTAAACGAATTTAATGTGGGCAATATATTTTTATGACGGACAATGTGACGTTTTTTTAAATGCAAGATGGATATTATATCTAGATTATAACAATAATTTATCTAGAGGAGTTTTTAGGGAATTTTAAATTCGCTTGCTTCTCACATAAATTTCGTCAGATTCTTGCGAAAAGGATGTCTCAACATTCGCCTAAAGTTGCATTGTTTCCTGAGATCCTGCAACTTTTCCACTACAGTAACGTGTACAAGCCACGAGATTATGGCACGTTCTCGATGATTATTTTAATTTTTGTTTGGCTCGCTATGCCCATATTTAAGCCCAAACACTTCGAGCCTGAAACCCGCTGTGAACATCAGCAATTATCTCAAATACACTTGACTGAACTGAAATCGACAGTTTTCATGATTACCAAAGTTTTTTTGGCTTCGGAACGTTCTGTCGATGGAAATCAGCGTTATTCCAATAGATTAGTGTACAAGCTCTTTATTGTAGTACCTTTAGGCGAATCATTCCATTCCTACACTAGAAAATGGTGTCCTAATTTCCGACGCTTAGTCTTTCCACTTGAAATTTTTTGGTGGCCTTCCTCATATTTGTAATAACAGTATTGACTTTTGGTTGCACTCAATTTGATCCATTTCTAAATTAACGTGTAAAATCTCTCCACATCTTTTTTCCTTATCTGTAGTTCTGCTATCAGCCGAGTTACATTTGTTGATCAGCCAAAAATAATTTTACGTGCTAGAGGACATTTGGATGATTGAATAGAACTTCTTTGGTGTACATTTTTTTTATCATTACTTATTAAACAGTCTAAAAATGTGTACTATTTTTCCCATTTTTCTGCAAATTGATCAAATTTTTGTTTGTCATTGTGCATTTTCATTTCAATGAACTATATCGCAACAATAAACAAATTTACATTTTGTAATTGAATGTTTGTCCGTTAAAATGAAATAAAATAAGTTCGGAATGAATATCGAATCCGCAATTGTTAATTGATTAAATCCGGTCGACAGGAGGAAGAAGTATATATAAATTGAGTAAATCAAACTAATAAACCGCACTGATACCAAGTGAAACATAATTTTGGATTTGTAAACCTTCGGGTATTGGGGATATATATCATCGGTTAATCGGTCAATGGATTTCTATGCAACCTACATACGGAACAAACCCCCCCCCCCTTTTTTTTGCAAACAAACGTACCTCGGTCTATTAATACAACACTTTTAGCACATTAAGCTTCATAATACGCATTTCCAACTCCCTATGCGATCTTTTTCGGGATATAAAGTTTCATGCAATTCTTGACTGTACTTCTAAATAAAGTATTAAAAGTAAAGATAAAGTAAATTTTTAATTTGAATTTTCGCTAGAATCGCACCAGCGACCAGTTTAGATTTGATGTACAGAGTTACTCAAAACTCCATCTCTGATCAATATGGTGCAAGATTCTTCGCAAAACCAAATCAAAAGATAGCACTCCCCAGGGTTGTGAGTAGGGAAGAATGAAAATTGATGAGAGTGAAATTAGAAGTCCGCGGGCCAAAGGTTAACTTTAAAAATTCAAACCAAATACCTAATGACGTAACAAGAATTTGTTGCCGGATCTGGATATGTGACTCGGAGAACCTAAGCTTAGAAGGTACTAGTGAAAAGCCAAGCAATATATTCAAGTAGCAGCCAGTGAAAATGTAATGGGACTCAAATCCAAGCCAAGTAGAGGTTGTAAGACGTCAAACAATTACGAGTCGCGATTAAAAGTTGTTTTGTACAAATTTCATATTCTTTTTACAAGTCTATGTAAAGTCATTTATTTAACAAATGTTCTATCCTTAATCGTTACAAGGTGTGCGTTCAGCTCTGCATTGAATATAAAGAACAAGATCCTACGCAAAATCAAACTTACTACAACCAGGCTATTCCCTATCTTTGATTGAAAAATGAAGTAGGAATGCAGGAAAATCTTTTATATTTGAAAATTGTATAAAGGAATATAGGAATGTAGGAAAATTGAATAGGAATACTCGAATAAATACCAAATTTATTCGAGTATAAATTTCTCTCCCAATCAGTGGGATAGCTGATCACAATTTTTTTCTGAAAAATACTTTTTCTAGCTATCGGTAGACATGAAGAAAAATAACAAAAATATTCATCGAGTAGAAAAACAAATTTTATTTTATATCCTTTTAATTTTTTCTTCTTCTCACCACCCTTTTAAATGGAGTGATTGCATGTGTGTGGGATCTTATTAAAAAGAAAAAAAAAAGCATGAATACATTTCATGATTTTCACTCTGCTTCTTCCTGTTTTCTTTTCATTTTCTTTCGCTTCGTTTCAATTTTTATATTTTTTTAAAGGGAATAATAATAAATGTAAACATCACACGACGCAATGACGACACAATTTGGCCCGACAATACAACAAAAATCACTGATTTAGCGGAATAATTCAACAAAATAGGTTGTGATAATAATACGCTACATTATTTTGCATTTTCTATAGAAAGAGGCATAAAAAGAATCAGTTTAAATACTATCTATCTTGCTAGAATTTAATGATGATACAAGACTAATTATTTAGTGAAGAAAGTAAGCTAGAAATTCATATACCACAATATAAAAATAGACGAACGGAATAAATAAATTTCCAGCGCAAATACTTTTGTTGATGTTTGGGTCCGTTCTTTAAGATTTTCAAATTTAATAAGACTAAACTGAACATTTACAAATCCACTTTTCGTTTGTTTCTCTTTCTTGCACTAAAATTAAATTACAAGTTGTGAAACATAATATAATAAAAATAGGTACAACTAAATTATCCATCATCATTTTGTTTTCAAGAAAATATTAACCCACCAGAACCGCCGTTTAACCTTTACTTTAAATTACTATTCGCATTGATGGATGATTGTGGGTTGTTCAGCATTTCAATGTTGTTTGTGTTCGTTGGTTTCCTCACGTTTTCACCTTTCATTTTATTGGATTTTTTGTATATCTCATTTTTTCGGTTGTTTTTCTTTAAAATTCATTAAATTATGGCTCCTTAATCAATATACTGTGCTAACCAACGGAAACCCTCTCCATAGCCTTGCCGCTTCAGCACGGAACACATGAAAAGTTCTAATGGACGACCTGGAAGCTCGGAGCGTGGTACTTTAGCCTATATTTAATGAAATTTATTTGTATATGACATGAAAATAAGTGGTCTCGCTAATTCCTTTACCTTTCCTGTCGTCAATTGATATAAGCCAAAGACATTACGCAATTCATCTTCGCTGGCAGCACCTGGTTTATCGATTTTATTGCCTAATATTAAAATGGGACAATTGGATAGAGCTTCATCTGTCAGTAATGAATCTAATTCATTTTTGCTTTCTTGGAAACGTCCACGATCCCATGCATCAACTAGGAAAACGATAGCATCAACAGCAGGAAAGTAGTCCTTCCATACCCGTCTCGCTGTAAGAATACAAATTTATTTCGTGATTATACAATATTCTGAAGTTGTTTTTTTTTTGTTTTTCTTTTTTTTAATAAAAGTAAAATTAAAAACTTGAATAATAAACAGTAAGCATAATAATTATCAGATTTTTTAACTATCTTGAATAGATAGTTAGTGACTTAGTGTTCTGATAGAAGGCAATTAAGTTATCATAATGATTTTATAATTTCTAAATAAAAATATGCTTGGTAACGAATAACATTTTTTTTAAATATTTCTTTTCACTAAATGCTGCTTAGCAAGCCTTCATTGATTCTCCACGATAATCATCTCTACAGTGTACCCAATTTAATTATACTGCATATTTTACCATTTCAAATAAAAAGCAATATGTAACAGTCTCGGTTCTTGTCTGATTCGGAGCCGTTTGGCATCCGACTTGTAAATTGTATATGTAGAAAATGTTCCATTAATGCAAGTTTCAACAGGTTGAAAGTAGTTCGCGCATTGTGGCATGTTACGTTACGTATATTGCTGACGCGTATTATTGGCTTCCAGCGCAGTCGCAACTCAAACACGCGTTGCAATGGTTTCGTTAACGCCAAAAATTAACGATTATAGAAAATTTACCGCGAAGATCAATTGAATTTTAGTAAATTTTTTTAACAAGTTAACAAATAATACAGAATGGGAAAATTATATAATTTACGATACAAGAAAGAAAGGGTATTTTTGGGTTAGGAAAAAGCCGGACCAACCTTGTATATATGGTTTTTCTACAAAGAAATAAATATACGCCTGTTTCCGAATTTATATAGGCAATGATACGAGGGTGGATCAATAAGTCCTTAGAAAAAAGCATGAAAAAACTTTGTTTTTTTGGTATTTACAACACAAACTCCTTGGAGCTCAATACACTTGGTGCGACGTTTCTCTCGTTTTTTAACCCGTCAGAAAAAAAAGAAGAGTTTGGAAGGTCCTTAAAATAAGCATTTGTTTGGTCGATGACTTCTTCATTCGAAAAAAAAAACATTGTCCAGCGAGTCATTTTTTCAGGTTTGGGAATAGGAAAAATTCACTGGGGGCTAAATCTGGCGAATACGGTGATTGGTCGACCAATTAGAACTTTAATTCTTCAATTTTAGGCATTGATCGTGAACATTTCATTGCTAATGAAAGAGGATTTTTTTCCGTTTAAATAAGGCCGGTTTACTTTAATTTGTTCTTTTAGTTGGTCTAGTAAAGATGCATAATACTCCCCATTTAATATACTAGTTATTGTTTTTTTTTTTTTCAAATAGTCAACGAAAATAATTCCACGTGCATACCAAAAAATAGTAGCCATAACCCTACCAGCTGATTTTACGGTTTTCGCTTCTTTGGACATGGCTCGCCTTTAACAATCCACTGCTTTGAGTGTCTCGGGAGTGTAGTGGTGTATCCATGTTTCATCTACAGTCACAAATCGACGAAAAAATTCACCCGGATTACGTTGCATGAACGAAAACAGAGCTTTAGAGGCAACCGCCCTATTGCGTTTATTGTCGACAGTGACACCCATCTTGCCGAAATCTTTTTCACATCCAATTTTTCATGTAAAATAGAAATAACGCTACCTTTTGAAATCAATGTAACCTCAACTGTCTCACTCAACTTTAATCTTCGGTAACTTAACACCACATCGTGGATATTATTGATCATTTCTGGCGTAGTCACCTGTACAGGGCGTCCTGACCGTGGTTCATCCTTTGTTGATGTACGACCACGTTTAAATTCATTTAACCCGGTATAAACAGTTGCAAGTGTAGGAGCAGATGTGCCGTGAACTAAATCCAACTCATTTTTTATTTCTTTTGCTGTTAACTATTTTATATGAAAATGTTTAATAACAGATCTAAATTCAATTTTTTTCCATTTTTGTAACTAAACAATTTTTTCCTCAATACACGAGATACACACAAAAACTCAACCAATCCGGCTGAAACTTCACAGCATACCTGCCGCTACATAAAAACGGACCGCTTATAGTGCTAGTCGCGCCATCTGTTTAGTTTTCTAAGGACTTATTGACCTTATTGACTTATTGTTTGCTACCCTCGTAGCAAACTTTTTTTCTAAGGAAATAACTAACGAGAAAACTGGATGGTTTGAATTTTTCATGAAAACGTTTTTTGGCTGTAATAGGAGAAAATTTCTGCAATTAAACATTTTTGAAATTGCTATGCAGATTGATATGCATAAAAAACATGAAAGATTTAAAACGAAAGATAATATTCATAAGTCCATTGTAGGTATCATTGGAATCAGGACTGCTTTTCGTGTTTGGTAAAATAGTTTTTGATAAATGCTTAAGGGACAACACCACTGTGACGGCTTCAAAAAATCGATTTTTTGAAAACCATCTAGAAAAATCTAAAATACATTTAAGAATAGAATGCCGTTGGTCCCAGGTCGAAAAAATAATTATTTTCGGAGATATTAAATATTTTGTGGAGCGTTGCAGCGCTCCGTGACACTCGGGGTCCCGCGCCGCCTCAGCCAGGTGCGGGTCTCAACCGGTCGGCAGGTATACCGGGCCTTTCCCTATAGTCCTGTGAGTCATTCACAGATATTCTTTTGCCTCCCTTCACAAAAGCCGACTATTGTTATAAATATAGTTTCATAGGTAGCGATAGTTGAAAAATTTTCAAGGCAGGTATAGGGATCGCGTTTTGGCGTCAGTTTACGAATAGAAACCACGCTATTCGCATCTAAACGCTCCGAATCGTTTCGTTTATAAATATCGAACGATCAGAATTATTCTTTGCTTATCGAAATGAACAACGAGAAAGTGTACGCGGGGAAAAAGGGTACGAAACGGAGCTATCCGACGAAGAGTCGATCGGAACCGTTATAGCTCTGAAAATTGTTCTGCAGAGAATGTGAGCACGTCCGCGAAAAAGTTAAAATCGTCGGACGACTTGGAGGTCGGTGTTACTAAAGATTTTGGTTATCGTATAGTACACCTCTTCCATGCATTGAACATTATACCGACGTTAGTGAAGTGCAAAGTGTGTGATCGCGATATAAAATTTACTGAAAAAAGTTTGCGCGGACTCGGATTCAAAATCGAGGTCGATTGCGGCCATTGTAAAAAAGTGCAAATCAATTCGTGTCCTATGATTGACAATGCATACGAAATAAATCGTCGGATCGTATTCAGTATTCGTCTTCTTGGCGTCGGTTTGAATGGCCTGATGAAGTTTTGTGCATTTATGGACCTACCGCGCCCCATATTTCAATCTTTCTACGATCGAATCGTAAATTCGATTTCGATTGCCACTCAACCTGTGAGCGCAGTGAGCAAACAAAAGGCTGCACTTGAAGAGAAGAGAATTTCGTTGGAAAATGAGATGGAGGACGGAATTATCGTTTCAGGCGACGGATCGTGGCGAAAGCGCGGTTTCAGTTCGCTATTCGGCATAACATCGCTTATCGGCTGGTACACTAAAAAAGTGATCGACGTTATGGTGAAATCGAACCATTGCAAAGTTGGCAGCATTGGGAAGCAAAAGAAAGCACCGCGGAGTACTGGGAATGGAAAAATACCCACGACGATCAATGCCAGGCGAACCATAACGGCTCCTCCGGAAAAATGGAAATCGATTCAGCTGTCGAAATGTTTCAACAGTCTGAAGAGCTCTATGGCATAAAATATAAATATTATATTGGTGACGGTGATTCTAAAACGTTCCTGGGCATATCGAATAGCGATCCATACGACGGTTTCGAGATAAAAAAAAAAGAGTGCATCGATCATGTCCAAAAACGTATGGGGACGCGCCTCCGCGAAATCGTGAAAAAACAAAAAGGATTGTCTGGCAGAGGAATGCTCACTGGAAAATTGATCGACGAGTTGAGCACATATTACGGCTTGGCTATTCGGAGGACCAGCGATGATGTTCAAAAAATGAGGAAGGAAATTTGGGCAACTATCAAGTATAAAATATCCACAGATAGTGAGCCACAACATGACGATTGCCCAAAGGGAGCCGAGTTATGGTGTTCGTGGCAGCGAGCGGTCGCAAGCGGTAATATTTCTGAATATCGCCATAAGCCGCCTCTTCCTAAGGAAGTATTGGAGGCAATCACGCCAGTGTATGAAAATTTGAGCAGAGACGATTTGCTGCAGCGTTGTTTGGGTGGCTTTACGCAAAACAATAACGAAAGCTACAACAAATCAGTTTGGGCAATAGACCCCCCCCCCAAGTTTCCGTCCGGGAGCAAAAGAATCGTCGACATTGCCGCTGATATCGCGGTATTATTATTCAACGATGGCCTCAGAAACCTCATGAAAGTTATGAACGTTGAGGGTAACCATCGGCCCAAATTGTTTCAATTTTTGCGTTGAAACCGACGCAGCGCGGATCAAGCAGGAGGAGCGCTCGCTCACGGATGCTGCAAAAGAGGCAAGAAGAGCCTCTACAAGTTCGAGAAAAGATGCTGGGGACCTTGATTTGCTTCTTGAAGGCCAGCTATATGGTGCCGGAATCGCTGATTAAAGGTAAAAAAATTTTTTTCCAATTTATCACATAAATTAACAAACTTCAAACTTTGAACGTGTTTTTCTCAAAACCACTTTTTTGAGTGCGGCACGCAGCATAATTTAGCAATTTTTTTTTGATCGACTTCAAATTTGGACTGCATCAATAAAACTAGATTATCTAGTACATACGATTTTTTCGATATCTCAATAAAAAAAAAAGTTATAGCCTTTTTTCGACGAGAAATTTGGCTCGAAAATCGACCTTAAATTTCAAAAGTGTGCCTATTTTTTAAAAATCAATATTTTTTCAAATCCCTATGTACTTCTCTTCAAAATATCATATTATTAACGAAAACACTCGGTATTTTTTTTTAGATCGACTTTGAAGACAGTTCTGCTGCGTGCCGCGGATTACTGCAGAGGCAACAGCACCTGACGCGGGAGCTTCCCCAGCGCCACCATGGGGCGTGAAAAATTAAAAAAAAATTTTTTTATGTATCTTTAATAAACAAGAAACAAAACAAAAAAAAAATTGGAATAGGTCTTTTTTTCCCACAAAAAAAAATTCATGAAAAACGGCAAAAAGCCAGGGGGTCACAGTGGTGTTGTCCCTTAATATACAATAATGCTTAAGGAATAGCATTAAAAGAACTCACAACAGAGACTTACTGTGCCACTGCAAATTTTGGTTGCACAGCCAGTAGAACAGCATGAAATCCTTTTTGCAATGCAATATATGAAAACATTCTACTTCGATAAGTATTATTTGTCAATAAAATAAAAAATTATAGCCTCAAATGGTCACCATTTCATGCCACCCCCATTTAATACCACTTCAAAAATTATAGAGCAGAATTATTCATATCACTTGAAGACGAAAAATTGAATTCTAATCGAAAATTCGGATTCCTTTACTCAGGACAGACTTTAGTCCCCACACTTTTTCAATTGTAAAACAGAAGAACAGATTGATGAATGTTTATATCTAACATAAATATGTATACCATAATTTTTTAACTTTATATGGGTTAGACGGCAAGAACACTGAACACTTCTGCAGATCTCGTTAGAGAGTTACATTCAACGCGTCTAAATTGTGTAGACTTGCTATTTTATTTTCCGATTCTCATTCGATTATTATCCAAACTATTCAAACGAATTTGAAAAACGTTTTCAGTGAATTTCGAACAATCCGTTTGAGCAATTGGTGACTTTTTGCTGTTATCAAGACTGTAAACTTTGCCCACAAACGTATTCATATTGTGTAATGTATATAAGAGACCATTCTGCAAAAGGACTACTAGAATTGCTCCAAGTCTTGGAAAAAGTAATAATATTTATTTCGTTAAACTTGTATGTCATTCCTTCTATTTTTAAACTAAAATCATTTCAATTTGCAAAATTGTCTTTGATTATTCTTTGCCGTGTAACTTAATTTCAATCCCGATCATTTTCTATACTTCCAAATGATATCTGCATTTCTTATTCTTTTTATAAGTATTCAATTGAAAATTTAAATTTTGAAATCATGAACATTCGGGAAATTCTAAGCTCTAAATATCCTCAAGTTGTGCATTGACGAACCAATTTCGACTAAAATCACTTATTTCGAAATCAAATTTATGTAGAAATTAATCTTATCGCATTCAAAGTATCACGGTCATATACAATTGCTGTTATCACTAATAATATCTAGTGGTATAAAAAGTGGGTTCTATTTTCTAATGTATTATATCGTGATTTTTTTTCCAAATAACACAAAACACGATGAACTCTGCTATCTCACAATGATACGGCAAAACGAATGTGTGTATCAATTATTCTTACCTTGCGTGTGTCCGCCAAGATCAAATGTAGTAAACCTCATGTTACCAATTGACAGTTCTTCTGAGGCTGCAAATATCAAGTAATTTTTATTAGAAATCAACGAGGCGCACTGTCTAGTTGCAACTTACTAGGATGTAATGTGGGCACATGTTGCGCCAGCCTATCGTCTTTGAGCATATGTAGCAGAGTTGTTTTTCCTGCATTGTCTAAGCCGAGAAATAAAAGCTTTCCAGATTTTTTCCACAGTCCTAAATACAAAATAAAGATAAGCATCAAACCAATCGTAGTTTGTATGATTTGACAAAAAAAAAATACAACAATTTAACAATTGATAAGAAATTCTTCACATTTTTTCAATACGCAAATTTCTCAAAGCATTTATAGCAAGCATGAATGTTTGTTGATGAGCCATAAATTTTACACTAGTTTTATGGTTAAAGACCAAGCATTGCACTCATTTGTAAACAAAACCACCATGCTGGCAATAAATGCAATGGTCATCACGAAGACCTGATTTCGTATTTTATAATTTGAAGGTAAGCGCGATGGACTTATTGGTATTTCCCAAGGTAATAACGCCACAAGAATGGCAAGCAAAAAACGCTGGCATTGCTGATTACGGTCAATGCCAAAAACGTGAAATTGAATTATGAAATTGTCTTATTTTTTTCGTAAACTATATACTATTGAATTATCAAATACTATCAAAATTGGCATTCTGCCAGACAAATCACTTGTTCGCTTCTACAAATGTTAGCGTAAGACAAAAATATTACGGAGCTATTCAAGGTGTACGAGGAGGCTTACCTAAATATCCTAAAACGCCAGTGAACCAATCCCAGATGAACATTTTTATATATACAGCGAGTTAAGTTCTGTTTATGATGAATACTGTAAATGTAAAAGGGCGTGATTAAGATATATGTGAAGTAGAGCACAAACGAGACGAAGCAAATGACCGTGAATTAATAAAATTAATTATAAACTACAAGGGACACCTGGGCCAATGACAATTTTCTGTCACTAGGCCCAATCATTTTTTGGACCGTGACTCAGCTACTGTTCGAGGTTATGTCGTCGTTTTGATTCTGAATCGACACTGATTTGCGTTTCAGACTCAGAAAGAGACGGCTTTGTCTGCATACTATTTCAGAGCACACAGTACGTATCACTGTACTTTCACATATCACTGTTGACACGAGTCAAATAATATTAAACTTTCTGATCAAACGCTAAATATTTAAAATACCGAATTTCCTCTAAAATAATCGAAAATCGATTAAATATTCGTTGTACTAAAACATTATCCAGACGTCTTTCATTCTTTCCGTAATTGCAGACAACGTCATGTTTTCCATGGATTTTCATACATCTCACGGACTATGTGGTTAATATTTTTGCTCTTTACCGATAATTGGGTTACACTGTACCTTTTCAATAACAAATAATGCCGGAACGGAAACCAATTGCGGAGTTTCTACAAAAATTGTTCGACTCTATCGTGTACTGTACGAGCCCCGTGTCGTCGCGAATTCATTAGGAGATTTCTTTGAGTACTTTGGCAGAAACGTCAGCTTTCGATTCAGTTGGCAGCTACGTCACTCTTCCGCTTTAGTACAAGGGAAATTCAGCAATGAAGCGGCATCTAGTGAGGATTCAAATAGGAAATCAACATTTAAAATTGAACTCCCAACGAGCAAACCTTAATAAAACCCCTAAGCGAATCCAAGTAAAGTAAACATTTCGTTTAAATATTTATGGGCGACATTATAACAAACACATCATCTGAAAAGTACTAATAAAATATGGTAAAATTATTTTCGTGGGTAGTGTTGTGGAATCGGCCAGTACCAAGTTGATATTTGAAGAAAAATACAAACCGACCATCGTACATCATAACGTGATAATCACAAGTATTACTTCTTTTATGTAAAGCTATTAGTAGCAATGCCTTGACTACAATCAACTCCCGCTCAGCTAGCATTAATTAAAACAAACAAAAAATACATATTAGCAATGGCGGATATGTTCAATTGAAAGAAAAGAACAAATCAAAAGAAATATTTTATTTGATATTGAACTATACATTCAGTCAATCATGTCCTTCGTTGCCTTCTTTGCTACTTACTTTTAGTCAATTTGCTCTATAGATTCTTGGAGTAAGTGAAAGATGCATAGTGGTGATGGAGATATTGGGAAACCTATCTCTTCTATTAGTTTTCCTTCAATTAATTGCATTCAACTTGTAACCCAGGCGATTTCCGCATGATAGAATTAAGGTCGAGCGCTTCAGTAACGAAGTTACTGTACGTTAGGCAAATTAAATGGAACCAGAGTTATAAGTTATCGATTATTAACGGGGAAGCACTCATCACGAGTCGGGGGACTTGCAAACCAACACAACACAGAAACAAGTCCTTTCCAAAATTTTGCTTTTATCATATCATCATTTCAGGTGATTTGCTTTACTATCAGCTCTAAAATTTGATTGATTCTATGATTCATTCGTGCATAAATTTGTTTGATTTTTTCTGGGGGAAAGCTATTTCCTGTATTCTTCTTTCTCCTCACGTGTCGTCATTCGCATTTTTATTGTCGTTTATGTTTTCGTTTCATCGTTTTCTACTCATGTTTTGAGTCGCAATCAACGCTTCAAGCCTTTCAATAAATTTGGTCAACGGGTAAGAAGAGCCATGCAATATTTCTGCATAGATTATCTTTGTTATGCTTTCCTCCATGACAATCTTATTCGCATGTTGTGGCCGGAAGACACTTGCGAATAAACCAGAATTCTCTGTTGAAAATTTACTACAATAGTCTTACAAATGCGATTTAGAGATTCAAAACCATTGACGAGCTACTACTAGCTGTATTAGGCTTTATGTTTTAAAATTATTACGTTTCATAACTTCGTTACACACATTTTGCCGTTTTCATATATGGTGTAGGTGCATGTATGTATATGTTGCTCATATGTTGTAGATTTATCTATGGGACAACAACAATCTAGGATTTGGTCCATTCCACAGTTCCACATTCTAGTACTGGAAAAACTTTTCTCCTCATAATATTTCCGTGTCCTCATCCACTTTGCTACTGTATTTAGCCACTTTTTACTATCTTATAATAACTTATTAATTTTTCATTTTAAAATTTGTGTTTCGAAGAAACAAAATGAAACGTGTTCTGTTTCAGACAATTCTCATTAATTGGAACCAGATGTTAAGGATAACCGGGTTTTAACAACGTTCCCTAAATATCAATGGGAAACAATGACAAGCGCAAGTGGCTTGATTTTGACTCGATTTGCGAGACTTTCAAAGAAATATCAAGCATACTGGTTTCGCTTACTGCGGCTGAGGTACGAAACTTTCACTTCTAGCGGTATAGATATGAGAAACAAGCTTCTTTGAAAATTAGTTTCAACAATAACAGTCGTTTATAGTTTTCTTAGTAATCCCGACGACTTTAGGTGATCCACTGCACCGCATGAGAGAGACCAGTCAACAATCACTAGGTTTCCCATCTATTGAAAAAGTTCAATGTCTAAGAGAGCAAAACGATAGTTTATGATACGCTGCAAACGTATAAACGAGACAGATGAAGCTTGGACCCTGCTTCGAGTGAGGAAACTATTGAGCATCCCGCTCAAAAAGAACTTCAACAAGAATCGGGACATTCGATGAATTTCGAAGGCAAAAGCTAGAAATTATAGCTCGAAATTTTCGTTAATTCGTAGCTTCGTTAATTTTTCAACAAGCTTTTTTAACTTCACTAAATTGTCTTTCATTTTTTTCTCCTTCTTGCAAAATGTCTCAACTTTTATCAAAGACACTTTTTTCTAATTTTTAACTTTTATTAAGATTCATAGATATCTGCCTTGGTACCACCGCAACATTTACATCTTTTAAATATGAATTAATATTCGTTTTACATTCACATTGCAAGTATAGTTTAATTGAAACAACCTCAGACCCACACTTAATTAACTATTAAATGAACATTCAATAGCAACACTCAATATTAGGCTGTAAACAATATTAAGTAATAAAATTCATAGTTATGGTTGTGAGGTATCATGCTACACTTAGAGGCAGCAGGTGTGACTACAAAAACTAATTTTACACATATACATTCATAAGTGTTAGTAGTGATAAATATGCAATATGTTTCGTTGCCGCTCATAGGTATTTAGATTCGTGAGTTTTAAAGTCTCGTTTTGATTATTTCAGATTTAAATTAAATAATATATAAAGTGAAGATTCATATCGTCTTTATGTGTCCTTCGTTCCAAAAAATAACGTTCAATTCCAATATGCCTCTGATAGTTGTAGGTTTGTCTAAAATATGTACGCATAATCACTTATTTGTATGTCTACGAATGACTTTTCCCCAATATGGACATAATTTATATATACTACCATTAATAATATATCGCAATACTATCAACTTCTAATATTCATTAAATAGTCAACCAAAAATATTTACAAAACGTTAATAAAAAGAACAACAATAACTATGCAATACCGATTATGTATACACTTTGTAACAATTTAAATATTTTTGTTTTGAGTTTTTCTGCAGGTGCATTCAATTCAATAGCCTGATGTATGCCCTAATTATCCTTTGGTAAGCAAACTGACCACCCTAAAACTCTTCGATCGAATCCGCATGAAAACAAGTTGCAACTGGCGTTGGAATTTTCATCGGTCCATGCAACTGAAGAGACCATTCGACGATGACCCTACAAAATAAAATGTATTGTATTTCGTACCGGATAATAAATTTAAGTTTCGCATTGCAAAAGAAAACTTGATCTAAGCAACCAGTTACATACCTGCCTACTATTTCTTGGCAGTCTGGCCACTCTCTGCCCATTCAGATCAAATAATCGAATGTGACGATTATCGTGTGGTATCGCGATCACACCTCCCGCTGAAACCGCCAATCTGTTTACCGCTGAATCTAATCGTATTGTCGTTAGTGCAGATCTCATATTTCGTAATTCCCACACTTTAACGGTACGATCATCCGAACCAGATACGACTTTATCATCTTTGGTGAATACTGTCGATGTGACACTCCTAAGGAGTTGAGAATTATGCGTAAATAATTTGGTCGAACTAAGAACTGAAGTTTAAAAATGATCACGGTTCAGTTGCAGTTACTATTCTGAAATCATTGTTGTTCAATGCTGCTTAGTCGAAATGTTTTCTATAGGTTACTCCCATTATTTGTAGCGTAGCATGACATATCTTAAATACCCATGCATTAGAAATATTAACGAGATCATACAATAAAAGATAAAAAAATAAATGACCCACGTGCTTCTTTTTATTGATTGACTTAACTTTGAAGCCAATCACATCTTTTAATCGGAAGAAAATTTCCTTCTTCAGATATTTCGACAATTTAAAAGCTACGCAAAGATTTAAAAATCAAAACAAGGAAATACAAGTTCGTGCCGCCAGGTCGGTAATTTTTAGCGAACGTTTTCTGTGATTGTGTGAGCAATCATGTAGTGTCTATGATACAAAATCGAATTTTCATACGCGCATAAAATGCGCCTCGGATTATATTTTAATTTTTTCATCTTCCGTTCGGATTATTTAACTGATCTGAACAATTGAATGGCGGTATTCATTCTATCTCGGATATATTCGTAAAAAAAGGCTGGTTTGGCAAGGTTGTTGATAATCTACCGTTTCAAAAAGAACAGCGATCAATCCGAGGGATCTTTTAGGAGAGAAGGGATTTCAAGATTGTGCTATATCAGATTATGATTATTGATGCTAAACATACTTTATATTATGAATTTAATATATTTTATATAATAAATGTGCAGTAACTTACTCGGTGTGCCCTTGAAATACAGAGACAGCGGGAATATGATCCCTGAAATCCCACAGACGGAATGTTGAATCGCGTGAAGCAGTTACTACCAGCCTCTGGGTGCTATGCGCCGATACATGAGTCAACTCATGATCGTGTCCAGTGAGCGGTTGTATCGGTTCCTTTGTTTCCACATCCCAAAGTATTGCACTACGATCCCAACTGCCTGTTATGATTTGATCTCCAGTTGGTAACCAATCAGCAGCTACCACAACTGAAGTATGCCCCCCGGGGCCAGAGAATTCACATAAGGGCGTTCGTAGAACATCGACACGATCACGTTCATCCACCTGCCCATCACTATCATCCAGCTCTTCTTCGGACGAATGGCCTTTCCTGAGAAATCAGTAACAGTTGAAATTCTTCTACCATTCGTTTGAGAAAACATTTTACCTTATTGACATTTCCCAGTTAACCGCTGCTTGCCATATTTGCGCGGTGCCATCTCCACTCCCCGTAAGGACTAAATCTTTACTTGGATGAAATTTAATGGAGTTTACGGAGCCAATGTGTCCTTGATATTGCAACAAACACCGACCACTTTCAATGCCCCAAATGCAAGCCGTATGATCTGCCGAAGCCGTTCCAATGATAGGTTGTCCTGATTTCGCTGCAACTTGCCACACTCCATCCTTATGACCGCAATAGTCCCGCACTAATGAACTAACAACAGACTGTGCCTTGAAACTCGACACTATCCGACTCGTCTGGGCTCGTAGTTTGTGACTAGCTTTTACTTTGCCACCGGGCGCTGATAACTTTGCTTTTAAACTTTTATGCGCAGTCGGATCACCTTCGAGGATCTCTGTATTGATTCCACGATCGCCAGGAAGACTTTCTCTAGAGTAGATAGCTTCCAATTTTTCTTGAACTGCGAGAAAATAAACACATATCATCGTATTTCATACAACAGTCTAATTGCTCGAACTTACGACTTAAGTTTTCAATGTAGAGAAGTTCAAATTCCTTTTCAATTTGCGAAAAAAGGACGTGAAGACGAGCTCGAAATGGGGCATCGTCCGGCGGTATTAAATCTTCAACTAGACTCGTTAGACGTGAGGCGCGTTTGGTCGGCTTCATCATTGAGGATTTCCCCACGCCTACTGTAGTATCCAAAGGCATAATCTTGTGGTGGAAAATTGCTTAACAAATTGCAAAACACAACAAGATGAAACATAAAATTTTCCACGGGTGGAAAATCCTAATTTTACTGTGCGTAGTCTTCAGATTCGCACGACAATCAATTTCACTCGACGACAATGAAAGTAGGCGCGTTTGGATTCAGGAACGTGGCGCGTAAAACGATTAAAACGTGTTATTTTTGGTTTTCTGTAATATACTTAAATCACAATAATCCCTGACCAAGCACTCACGGAACGAAGTATGTTTTTGACGTCTGTGGTTTTGACAGTTTGACCTGGTGCGGGCAGCGCTGCACTGGAATGGTACTGTGTTTGATGACAGAAAACACGAGATTCCGACTACGAGGTATTTTGAAAGCAATGCGACTGAGGGCCGAAGCATTCGCGAAGTAGCTGCATTGTGGTGCAGGTTGTGATTAATCAAGATGGCGGGTGAGTGAACTGCACGCTTGGGTTTTAGTGAATTGATAATATGTGACGGATTTTGAAAACTGCTTTTCGTTATAGAACTTTTCGCCAAATATACTTGTACCAATTGTCAAGATGATATCCCGGGAACGAGAGTCCACTGCGCTGAATGTTCATCTTTTGATCTATGCTTGCAGGTGAGTAAGCATTGAAGGGGCATCGTCACGTCGGGAATGCTCGGTGACGTCAACAGAAGACGATCGTGTTTTGAAAATTGGCGGCATCAAAACAAACGTGAACTTTAACATTTCTCATTTGTTTTCAGTGTTTTGCATCCGGGGCCGAAATCGGGACTCATAGAAATGATCATGCCTATCAGTTTGTAGATAATGGAACAGGCATATTGACAATATTCCGCGGAAAAAATGCTTGGTCTGCTCGGGAGGAACTGCGTTTGCTTGATGCTGTGGAAAAATACGGGTACGGAAATTGGGAGGACATTAGTAAACATATCGAGACCCGGAGCGCTGAAGACGCAAAAGAAGAATATATTAGTAAATATTTAAACGGTACAATTGGGCGACATACATGGGTGCCAGTATCGGAGAGCCAAAGACCACACCTCATCGATCATACATTGGACCAGGACGAAGGACCTTTGGGTGCTAATAATGTTCAGAAGCTACCGCCATTGGACGTAACACCTGAAGAAGCGGCTTTGCTCGGCTATATGCCGAATCGTGATGGCTTTGAAAGAGAATACGATCCAGGGGCAGAACAACTGGTTTCAGCGTTAACGTTAAACCCAAGCGATAAGGAAGTGGACATAATCTTGAAGTTAGCACAGGTAAGCTTTTCTTTTGAAGGAATTTAAAATTAGCTTATAGACGACGTTAGAGAGCGTATGTTTCCTTGCTTTGTTCGATTGAAGTTTCAGATGTTTTTATTCATATCAACTCTAATCTGAATTGATTGAGTCAATTTCTACCTCTTTAGCTCATCGTAGCTTGGCGCAATGAGTAGTCGGAGCCATTTTAATTATCTTCTTTGGTTACCCGAAGTTTCTGCCTAAATCCCTTATTATCTCCAGTCGGCATGTATGTGCATACGCGAAGTTAAAATCGGTGTAGGTTTTGACCACTAATTCGCAGCTACACCTCTAGTCGTGCTGCTGGACCTATATGACGAATTGGTGTCCGACCAAGTCCTCTGTTAACATTATATACGATACATTGATTGTGTTGGTTGCAAAACGATTTTACCAAAAGATTGAAGTACAATAACGAAAAAATGAGATTTTACAAACAATGTTTGTTGCGATTAAGTTATTTATTTAAATTTATTTCACTGACAGATTTTACGAAGGTCGTTAACCCTTTACGAAGGACGATTAATTTAAAATTTTGTGGCAAACACTCATCAATCGGAAATAACACAATTTCCTTATATCTGTTGATTTTATTTCCGATTCAAAGATTGGTAGCTGTTGAAATCATGGTATATGATTACTGGTTCTATTGATTTAGATCCGCGATAATTTTTATTTATCCAGTTTTATCAGGCTAAATTCATTCGAAAATTATCCAAGCGGAAAAGTAACAAATCTGTAAAGAAACGAAATCTGTGTCTGTCAGAATCCAACGAAGAAACTGTTAAAAGAGAACAACAATAAAATCAATTGTATGACAATTAAATATTGAACATATCTACTGTTATCAGGTGCATTGATAGATGCGTCGAAGTATGTTTTAATTGAATGTTTTGAAAGAATGCTCGATCCAACATATTAACATTATTTTCTTTGCTCATATTCAGCTGGACATTTACACGCGGCGCCAACGTGAAAGAGCACGTCGCAAACGTTTAGTAAGGGACTATCAGCTGGTGGCGAATTTCTTTCGGGGCACACATAAATTACCGCATCTAACAAAGGAGCAACGTGAATTTCGTGATCGATTTCGTGTTTTCGCCCAATTTTTTACTGCATATGAGTATGAAAGACTGCTGTCATCCATCGAACGAGAACGTGAGCTACGCGTTCGTTTGTCCGAATTGAATCGCTATCGCTATAATGGTCTGACCAAAATTGATGAATGTGTTCATTTTGAACAGCATGCTGCTCTTGCACCGTATAAAGATACTGGACCCTATGGTCTTGGAAAAACGGTAAGTTGGAAAAATTTTCCCTGTAGCGTCGGCTTAGTTTCAACTTTTCGTAATTTATAAGACCTTAATTTGATGGTTTTGTGAAACCAACATCATTACTAGTTGGTTACTTTCCCTTTTTTACTGTAACATATTCATACCATTATTCCATACATTTCAAATCTAAGTGTATGAAAACTCTAGACATAAATTTTTCAATTGTACACCAGTTGATTGCATATATCGCTAAAATGAAAAGAAGGTTCGATAAATATTTTGCACATTGGAAACAAAACTAATGAATTTTAGTATATATGTAATGGAATTGGTCGTCCGATGAGCGAATTTTGAATTGAATTTACGAAAAGTTGAAAAATTGTCGGTGCAACTTTAAGCGATCTTAACTCTGAAGAACCAATTATCTATTTCAATTTCATGTTTCAATGAATGTTTTGGCGATATATAGCTTAAGTGTATAATTGAGTCAAATGGACAACAAATTACCGGTTGTATTCGAAAATGTTTAACAGGACAATCAAACAACAACTGGAAACCAGCCAGGATCGTTTTCGCACTCGCAACAAACCGTAAAAACGTAAGAATTTTCAGTCAAATCGAACGAACTTTAAATGTACTAATCGTTATCTTGTCTATAGCGAACAAAGAAGCGCAAACGAAAGTTCCTCTTCCACCGGCAAAAATCCCACGCCCCGCACCGACGACCCGACTTACTCCGACGCATCATCGCTCAACAAAAATTGCTTGGATAACTATCGGGGATCGTCGGGTCAATCGAGTCTGTTGACGACTACGTTGACGCCGACGACAACTCCGCAAGCCAGCAACAGCGGCAAATTCCTGCCAGCACATCAGCACCAACAACAGCAGCCAGCAAATCAAGGAAGCCTCGTCGGATGCGGAAACAGGCAGGACACATTGCTGAGCGGAAATTCAAACAGCAACAACAAGATCCTATCCCCTGTTGCAGCAGCAGCTGCATCACAATTGCCGAATCAACCGCAACAACAGCTGCCAGAACTCGGGGAGAATCTCCTGTCGGGTAACGAGAAGAAATTATGTTCAGCGTTAAATTTAACGCCTACAGTTTATTTAACTTTGAAAACGGTGTTATTGAATGAAGGTGTCGTATGTACCTCACCCGTGGAGACCACTATACGCAAATACCTTGTAAAGGCAGGCTGGCTCAGTCATTAGTAATTTTTTTTTTGATTTTAACATTTACCCATATTTATTTATTCATACACCCAATTAATTGTAAATTTATCGATTTGCTTTGATTCAACAAACATTGATACAGGCTTAATCTAATACAAATATAATTGTTGCTTGTTCTTTTTTGGCTTTCTTGAGAAAAACTCAAAAAATTGCAATTTTAAGCTGTTTTTCTCAGCTGGAAGTAGTCGTCACAGACTCTTACACCTTTCCATCCATAGTTTTATCAAAAATTCTATATTTATTTGAAAAAAAAAAAAACCGATGAAATTGATCTTTTAGATTTAGATATATTAAAGACAAAACATGTTAAAATATAATGTTAAAGCATATTTTATTCGTGACCGTGAACACAAACGTCGGGTAAAATGTGAAAACAATATGTACAAAAAATAGTAGTCGCATAGAAAATTTAAATAAATATTAGTTTAAGGAACGAAAAGCTTTCTTTTTATTTGTGTGGTAGCTTACGAAATGTGGAATGTAGATTCACGTTGTTCTCACACTGTCTGGAAGCAATTTTTGTATGATAAATGTAAAATCAGCAAATAAAAAATAATATTCGCCGTCCGGAAACAAAGCGTGAGAAATTTTATACGCGGATTTGAAAATATAGAACGTATGTGCAACTTATACCTTTCAACTGACTTCTGTGGGTGAAATTTGACACAATATGTAGTACCTTTCAAAAACTGAAATTTAGCGAACATGTACTTGTAATCAAAATGTATTAATTTTTAAAATATACAAAATATACAAAAATATATTTTAAGCCCGTCTTAACAAGTCAAAGTTACTTGGACGAAATCAGAGTGCAAGTTATTTAAAAGTACCTATTTCATAGATTTACACAAGTGAGCAGAGCGCGTGTTGCATTAATATGAGAGTTGTTTTTATTTATTTCTCCATGAAGAATACCGTGAACCTGGTTTAGCCGGGCAATCATTTGACCAGCTCAAGTAATGAACGAAAATAGCTTTTGCGTTATTGGAATCTGTAAAATTTACCGATTATTTGCATTTTGTGCTAATTACTTAAGTGTGTCATGAAACGAATTGATGGAGTCGATGTCTTCATGGGTCATTTGATTCGACAAACTACTCACTATCTTATTATCCAGCCTTTAAGCTGTTGTGTAGAGTTTTTTTTAATGGTAGTGAGATATTCCCACACAGTTTTGATCTTCTAATGCAATATACCAATTTATAGACTAGTGTTGAAAATGGTAGCTTATTTGTGAACTGAAATTCTAACAGCCTGGTAAGACAACTGAACAGAAATATTAGCATCACATGTAAAAATTGGAACTTGCTTGAGGCAAACTTGTATTAAGAGATCAACAAAGCATGGATTCTTATTTTTTATAGGAAATCTCTGTTATTTTTATAAGTTCAAAAGCTTACTTGATGCAAACGCATCCCTTGCTTTCCTTCTGAATGGCGCGTTTCCATCCACAGCTCAATAAAAACCTTGAAAACTGTTCTACAGAACAACTGAATTCAATGCGTAAAGAAGGACAAAAGCGTAAAAATGGTGCTTGAAACTTTAAATAATAAAGAGAACGAGATGGTTGGTTTTCCGGCAAGTGTGCAAGGTGCTTGCTTCGGAGATAGTAGAGCAATAACGCTTATAACAATCAACAGCACACATGGTATGACTGAACTGAGTCCTAAATACGAAAATATAATTACTAGACGATAATTTCATTCATTTCATTTCATAGACGATAAACATTGATCCCTTGTTTTTGTATAAAATTTAGTCTGTAAAAAGCAATTTTAAAGATTCTTGGTGAAAATTCGGAAGCTGCTCATTTTATCATTCAAAATCACATAAAATAAAGGCATGTGAAGAATTGCCGGCGTTACTCGATATACCCGAAAAACAACCAAGGCTTCAAGCAGTGATCGTTAGCTTCCTCGGAAATAAAAAAGCAGCAATTTACTAAGAGCTTATTGCCGCTATGCTTAATAACTTCAAACAGGTATTGCCAAACGCCCCTCAATGGCGTTCAGTCCAACTCGAACCAATGTGAAGAAAACTCAAAGGCATATTCGGAAGCGCGAGGCAACCCATTTCACAATGGGCACCATTATCATGGACTATGTAATGAGAGCATGGTGGGTGATAACATTCGGAGTCCATTAGGAAAAAGTTCGTATATACGCGGAAATATTTCAAAACTTGTAAAATACTTCTTGTTGTTGCCTTGCAACGCCTTTTTCTAATTGTGATTTCTGATAAAACAAGCTTTCAAAATATATAAATTAAAATTCGTATTGTATTATTAACTTTATCAAAACTGAGATGTTTTTTTAAATTTAAAAATTTCAATCTTCTTTTCAAGTTAAAATCATGTATGTAAATGCAAAATTAAAAATTTGGGTTTCATCATCACGTAGCCTGTGAAAGTTTTATAACATTTTGGTAAGTAATTTTTTGGATACTAGCTAACAAAATCAACGTGAGCATATCAGACTCCCAAATCACCAGGTCCAACAGAGGCCAAAATCATATCACTAGCCCTAAGAGGCCTTGAACGATTAACGCTGGTCAATGCTTTTATAGGAATGTCCAATAAATCTTCCTGAATAAAGGAAAAGAAGGAAAAAAATAAAAAAACTAGTTGACAAGAAAATAGTTATATGCTAGAAGCCGTGAATGTGATAAATGTAGAATTGAAGTACTCTGATGGCAAGGAAGTATTTAAGTGACATTTAATTTTATTTTGTGTTTTAGCGCCTGATTATTAAGTTTCATGGAGATTTTTTTTAAGCTGAAGACGATAAATCTAAAATGGAGTCAATTAAGCTGAAATTATATACCTTGTTCTTTTGCATTTTAACTGAAGAAACACGAAACTAATGTTTTGCTATTTCCTATGTTTCAATCTAAAGTTATGAATTGGTACTAAAAGTGGAGTAAAATGCATTATTTATAACTCAACCTTAAGCCGAGAAGTTTTACTAATATATAATAAAGTAACAACCAAACAACTCTTACCGAAGAACTGAAATGAAAATGTTAGAACCCTGGCCAACATTATTTAAAAGCCACCTTCTGCTAGGAGAACGCGCCAAACGACTGAAATAATGAAAAAATTTCGAGTTCTTAACGAGTTGTTTTTTTACTATTTATTTATTCAACAAAATTACGGACCAATTCTAAGATTGTCCAACTTTACATTTAGGCGGCTTTCAATTTCAATAAGTCGTTGTTCCATTCGCTTCTCTATTTCTTCTAATTTGTTATCAATATAATTTGTCAGTCGCTGATACATATCAGAACTTTGTGATATTTCGGCCGATGCGGCTTCATCTGCGCTGCTTGCAACATTCGCATTGGGTTCTATAGTTGCATTATTTAATTTTGCGTTACCTAAATTGACTGCTAAAGAAATTGCTGTTTCCAAATTGGGATGAGGAGGAAAAGGTGAATTTTTCGAACTTGCATAAGCGCTTAAAAATTCTTTAAATTTTTGTGCTTGTGGTGTAAGGTCGCGTCCGCAGCTTGTTAGTATATTTTCTATATGCTTGAAATCAAACTTCGATGGCTGGTAATTATATTTAGATACGCAGGACTTCACGGCTATTATCATACCATATATCCACATTTCAGTGTTCTTAGGCATAAACTGAAAGATTGATTGAAATTTGTAGGTTCGCAAATATATAGGCACAATGCAACTTACTTTCAAATTGAATTTCGATACCGAAGTTTCCTTACTTAATTCTACATCGAAGCGATATATTCGAGATCCTTCAATATTATCAACTAGTTCGCCATTGTATGTTCCGTGATACTCATCTAAAACACCTGTAAACAGTTCCAATGTTGGACAATCTGTGATGATAGCCACATAATGGGCGAAAAATGATTCTGCAACTTCTACAAGAATATTGCATGGTTGTATTGTTTCTGAAACAAACAGTGAGGCACGCTCTTCATCCACAATTTCGTCGATATTTGGAAGCTCAAATGATTCTGGTGCGATTTTTCTAGTTGTAACACATTTTTGCAAATCTTCACCAACAGATACAGTCCATTCGTCAGATGTTATTTTAATATTCGACAACATTTACGCGAAAAGTTACTGGAACAAAAAGAACAGGCGTTATTCACATTGTGTTCCGTAACATTATAATAAAAGATACTCAGAAAAAAAATTAAGTCGTTCACCAATAGATCAGAATGAAGAGCATTTGTGCTCTTATTAGGAACCACTTCTGTATCATGACTAAAATTCGTCCTAACAATAATATGTATGTATTTAAAAAAAATGGGAGTATTTGTAATACAATTTAACTGCCCAACAAGTTCGTCTGTAAAGACTTCGACCACTCATTCGACGAAAGTTAGAAGTATTCTGTTAAAAAGATTTAATGTCGAATTACGAAGTACAGTCAAAAAAGAAGCACCGCACGTTCCTATGATCAATCAATAAAATAAATTACATTTTTTCCGAGTTTATGGCCCTTTTTTGACATTTCATGACCGATTTTATCATCAAGCGACGATTTAGTAACGAAGTAACATCCTGTCCTAGGTCCAAGTAAATATGAAGGATACTATCTTGACAGTTGGTTTTTATTGCTTTTAAATCCAAATCTAGTTTTCTATCCATAATCAACACGAAATCATTCAATCTATAGCTATGATTAAAAATGCTTACTTTATCAAGAAACCTCAATTTAACAGATGTAAACAAAACCCATATAAATTCGACGAACCTTCGCACTGACACCAAAAAACCAAACAAATATTCTGATTCCGTCATCTGCCGTCAAATACTTAGCTTTTCAAAATTTCCGCAAGATGTCGATATGATTTGTACAAAGCGAATGATTATTCGAACAACCTTGTCACTGCCAGAGGTCAAATCTCTTGCTGGTGTAGGGTTCCACACGCTCTTGTTCCGTGCGAGTTTTCAGTTGTCCTGTGAAGCTTTCACCTCAGAAAAGTGAGTGAACATAAATATTACTTCCGTTGGTGAGAATTTGAAATGAAATTTGATTTATAGATATCTCGTAAATTCGCCAGAATGGTTGGAAAGTACACTATTGTTATGGTTCGCCATGGTGAATCAGAATGGAATCAAAAGAATCTCTTCTGTGGTTGGTTCGACGCTAACTTGAGTGATAAGGGTAAGAAGTTCTAAACTTTGGAAAACCTTCGTTACTAAAAATTCGATGTAGGTAAGGAAGAAGCAATAGCCGCTGGCAAAGCTGTCAAGGATGCAGGACTAAAGTTTGATGTAGCTCATACTTCCGTCTTGACTCGTGCTCAAGTTACATTAAATTCGATCCTTGAACAATCAGGACAAACAGGAATTCCAATTGAGAAGACCTGGCGATTGAATGAGAGACATTATGGCGGTTTGACCGGCTTAAATAAGGCTGAGACTGCTGCCAAATATGGCGAAGAACAGGTGAGAACCGGCTAAAATATTGTTGTACCGATTGTTCTTGAAAATCTCTTTCGTCCACGGATTGTGTCATTCTATTTTTCATATTTTGTCATGTGTCGACTTATTTTATGTTGTACCATCTATTTACGAATGTACTATTATGACGATAGTTCTTAAATTTTCCTCCATAAATTGTATCCGGAATGAATGGCAAAAGTAATGTTTTGTACGAGATTATATGTGGAATAGATTGGGGAGAATGCATGATGAGAATCTACACCTAAACTAATTCTAATTATTCTCTTGTTTCATTGATTGACATTAAAATAAACATTTTTGCCACAGGGTTGAAAAAGATATGTACACAATTTGAAGGAAACACAAGAGCAGAATTATTTTGTATTCTCAATTTTACGACCAAACGCTAAATAGTTTGTTATGCTAGGTTCAAATTTGGCGACGAAGCTTTGATGTTCCACCACCACCGATGGAACCCGATCACCCGTACTATGAAACCATTGTGAAGGATCCTCGTTACGCCAATGATCCTAAGCCAGAGGAGTTCCCAATGTTTGAATCTTTGAAATTAACAATTGCACGGACATTGCCGTACTGGAATAACACCATTATTCCGCAAATGCAAGCTGGTAAGCGCATTATCATCGCCGCTCACGGCAACAGCTTGCGTGGTATCGTTAAGCATTTAGACAGTGAGTACACCTGTTGTTAATATTTGATGAGAATAGAAATGATTCTGTATTTCACTAAATACCAACAGACATGAGTGATGATGCTATAATGGCTCTAAATCTTCCTACTGGCATTCCATTCGTTTATGAATTGGATGAAAATTTCAAACCAGTTGTATCAATGAAATTCCTCGGTGACGAAGAAACGGTTAGGAAAGCAATGGAAGCTGTTGCCGCTCAAGGCAAAGCTAAGTAAAACCATAAATTGTTGTAGATTTACCGGCTTTTTAATGTATTAAAGTAGAGCTAATTAATAAAATTGCCACATGGTGTTAATTTTATGTGCAGATCTTCAAAAGTCAGATTCATTGTAATTTAATTTATTTAAAGAAAATTTGAAGTAAAAATTGACATAATTGTGTTATAGAAGTGATGAATAATCATTGTTGAAATATATAATATTTCGCAGAGAACAAAAGTCTTTGTTTTACTTTTGTTTTATATTTCCTTCTTGTTCTAGCCAAATACTTTTGCGAGTCGTCGATTTACAGTTTGAAATGCAATTTCCATAGAAAATCTCAGTAAATTTCTTAAAATAAGACTAAAGAAGTTGAAAGTTGCTGTTTTTATTTTGTGCTTTTTCAAAAAATCCTAAGGTGTTTTTGGGATAAACTTATGGAATCAATAGACTGCATGATGTTTTGACATTCTGGGGTCAAAAGATCTGGGCACAAAACTCGCTGTCTCGTAGAACATTCAAGATCGCTTCATCACTTTCCACTAAGTTGATTTGATTCGCGCTCAGCTTGTTATTTAGCTACCGATTCTAAATTGTTTCGTTTTATACTTATAATGGCCGTATTCGTTGGGAGCTCTGAATGTTTCATACCTTCTGGTGAACTGGATTGGACTGCTTGATGACACGGACTTCCAACTCCAACTTTTTTCTAATTTTCTCATCAATTTACTTAAAATTGCAGCAAAACGATGATCTTCCGATAATCTCAACTGTTTTTTTTTTCTCAATTGAAACAAATCGGCACAACAAAATATTGATTTTTTTCAAATTACCGCGTTATTATCAATGTACTGACTTTCCAAAAGCAATGTTAACGTTCAGTTGATACTTTCCTAAGGTAAAATTTTTGATCATTTATCACAGTGAATATTAAAACTCATACCTTTTCTCCATACATCGTAATCAAATATTTGTAGAAAGCTTATCAATTTGCAAAATAAAAATATAGTATTATAGCAAAGGCATAAATCATATGGAACCTTGTTTATTTGTTTATAATTTTTATGAATTTTACACAATCCAACCATTCCAACAGGCGTAGTAAAAACTCTTCTTTCGATATTTCCCGGGTCAAAGCGGTTGTAAAATGTTGAAAATAATTGTGTAGAAAACCCGTATTCAAATCGACAAGTTATTATCTGAGATATGCATCGCCACATTACGCTGATTCAATCAAAATCCTGTCGCACGTTTGAGAACAGGTGCAGCGCAATGCATACACACAGGTACTGTCTTATCCTATATAAATTTTCACTTCTCGAATCTGTTTAGCCATTGAATCATTCCAATATACGGAGTCGTGGTACTATCGCATTCTAGAACTTGTTTTCAGTATAAGTAAGAGTTCAGATTCAGTGAGACTTCAACATGTATTAAATTGATTAATACCTACGGTTGTTAGTTAATAAATTAATATCTAGCGTCTGTTCGTACACTTCTGTGTACAGATTCCCTCAAAGACTTTAGTATGTTACTTACCCATAAGTTAAATTTGCTTTTAAAAGTAATGTGTAAAAATACGAGAAAATACGAAACTGTAAGAAATATCGAGCTGGAAAGGATTACATTCCCAAAAATTTGGAAAGAAAATTTTATTATTATGGCTAATAACAGTGAGAGGCCAGCACCAGTATTCCATATTCAAATCTCACTTCTATCGATGTTACTTGAAACGGTGAAATGGTGTGTTTAAGGCGCGTTTATCTCACATCTCCTGATTTTTTAAATTATTCTAAGTTTAATGCTGAATTTGTTTCACGGATTTAGTGCGAGTTAAATGCAGAAACACCCAGTAATGTTTAAAATATTTATTTACCTATTATGTGAACATTAAATTTTCAACTTTTGTGTTTAATGGTATAACTTTTCGTTCTCATTGTAATAGTAGCTTAAGTACATTAATACTATATTTTCATCTTCTATCTTAAATGTTAAAAAGATTAAAAACTTTTGTATTTAATTACCTAAAAACGTTTGATAGTTACCTACGTATATAGTAACGATTGTTTTATAGAATTGTAGAAAAAATAGCAGGAATTATCGTTACTTTGGAATTGTTGGCATTAAACTTATTTAGTAAAGCGGTGAATTGTTGAGAACACTTTTCATTTAACTTATTTACACTGGAAATGACCGCAAACGCTTTCAATAAACTACAATAAATACATCTAATACTTTCTTACTTTTCATGTGGCAGCTGCTATAGACTATGTACTTTGAGTGTTAAATAGTTATAATAGTGGAAATATGTGTCCAAAAAATTTGTAAAGGCCGAAAGTGGACGCATAAAAGCATTCCAATTTTGTATTGTTTTCTTTTGTTTATATAAAATACTCTTTTTATGAACTATATTCTGTTAAAAATTGCTCATATGCGAGTGATTTGGTAAAATTTGAAGAGATGTTGTTAATATTCATCCCCTACCTCATTGCGCAACCATTCAACTATTGATTTGTAATTTCTTTCCATCCAGACCAAATCAATTTCGATGCGTTCGATAGCTTGTTGTATAGATCTTCCACCTTCTTTGTAGCTGTAGTTTATAAACTCCTTCAGCTCATCTAGTTCAAATTGGGTATTCATGCGTTGTGTAGAATACTTAATAATCAGGTTGAGATTGGTTATAGATGAGCCTAAGCTGAAGAAGCGAAATTATTTAGTAGGATAATAAGTTCGTTGACTATCTACTTACTATGTCTTCATTTCTTGCCAATGTCGTCTAATAAAATTAAAAGCGATTGGCTGCCCAACAACATTACTTGCCACTGCAGCAAATACACGGAACACATCCTGTTTCCGGATCATACTCTTTCCGTCTAATGCGCGTCGAAGGTATCTGTTGAGTATCCACGTTTCACGGCTGCAACCTAAAGCCGACAAAATTAATTCCCTTTCGCTGGATACTTTTGTTTTTTTGAAGCGTTCAAAGGCAAAATCCCATTCTTCTTCAGTTCCATATCGTATAGCGTTACAATAAACTAAATTTTTCAAGTTTGGAGATATTCTGCAAGAATCTTCAAATATATTCATTGCTTTTTTAAGCATTCCGAAATATCTTACGGATTGTTGATATCTGGATTTGGTGTTGACATCCAAATATGAAACTGTTGATTACATTTTTGAATACAATCCTTGAAGCCTAAATGACAGGCTGATGTTAATATATCAATACGTTTGTAGATATTTAATAAATTTGATTCATCGCCCGTCTCATCAAAGCCAACTTGTTCGTATGATGGTTTAATAAGTCGCAAAAGATATTTCTAAAAATTTAACCACAATAAAGTTCAGGCTTCTACATTTTTTGTACAACAATTTATGAGAATTTTAAGGACACGCTGTTTATTCCACTATGCTTAAGAATATGTCATCTCCGTAGTCGTATCTAATTCTGAGTAGTTATATTTTAAGTTGAAATGAATAAAAAACTTAAAATAACTTAAAAATTTCCTCAGGGGAAAAGCTTCACCTTTAACTCAATTTTTATCATCAATAGTAAGACACATGAACATAACCTACCCTGAGTACTTTTATTTGAAGCACCAAATCATAATATGGAGCATTCACTCCAATTCATTAAAAAGAGGCATTTATTAGATTTAAAATGATGCATTATTTCTTATCTTCACGCATCTTTTGCAACTTTTTAAATCTTCACGTTCATCAATCTTCCTCTTTCGAAACCTTCTCGAGAAAAATGATCTAGTCAAAATTGCAGAGCTGAGATCTGAGATGCGAGCAGGGAATGAAAGATTTCCATGTCATTGCAAGGGAATCATTCGGCTAGCGAACATTTTGACGAAATCGTGTCACAATCAGAATGCATTTACAAGAGATCTAGAACTATAAGATTGATTGCTAGACATAACTTCAAGAAGACAAAAATATAATATACACTTTATTGATGGAGTTTTGTCTTGGGCGTTATCGTTAGATAATTTTATCTGACTCTTTTTATCTCGCTTTTTATCAAATTATATTTCTCTAAATGAAAGCTATATGTTGCTTCATACTCTTGTTTATCACGAAAATCAATAAAATTTCACGAGATCCTGTATTATAAAGTGCTTAGTTAGGATTTTGAAGCAGCTGGCAGGAAAAATAAATGAAAAAGGATGAAGTTTTTAAACTCGATAATACATTTAATTTGATGCTTATTTTAACTTTTAAAACACAAATGCTTGTATAAAACCCTAAACATACCTGCCACAGGCTGTAATCTCCTTCTTTCACGAACATTGAATCAATAAAATTCAAAGCGGTCACTGCTGCTTTCCACGGCACATAATCGTCTTCATGTTCCAAGTATAAAGTCAAATCCATGGCAATGCTATAGTTTAAAATGCCAGCTCTAGCCAAATTCAATGCATCGTCCATCAGCTGAGCCCGATTGGACGGTGCAATCTCTTTAAATCGCTTTGGATCACGCATGTGTAAAATTATTGCCCTCCAGTTTTCCTCATCGTACTGAACCCTATAGTATCCAGTTTGTTGCAAATTAAAAATAAACCAATCACTATCGGCCAATTCAACATCTTCAATTTGCATTGTTCGATTTTTTCGCATCCAGAACATTGGACGAGTATTTTCAAAGTTTCGAGTCTTTGAAGTTGTATGTGTTAATGGGATCCACCATAGGGGATCTGGTTCGTTAGAGTCTGGTAGTTTGCCATATGAAAATCGTTTCTGATGCAAATATAATATATTTTTATTTGGTAAATTTCTAGCGATTGTTACAAGTGGGAAGCCTGTTTGTAGGGTCCAGGTATCCATTATTTCCTTAACAGTCATCGATTTTTCCAGAATCAAATCATTGTGAGCTTCTTTCGTTAAATATTGCCACAAATCATCTTGTTCTGCCGAATCGTATGACCTGAAAACATATTTGATTGGAATGAATTTATGATTCAGCGATGTTCTGAAACTTACATTTTTCTTAGATAATTTGTCAGACCGCGCCGAAAAACATCGGATGTAAGAAAATGACTCATCATACGTATTATTGTTGCACCTTTTCCATAGGATATTCTATCAAAAATTTCATTAATCTCATCTGGGTTCCCGACCTCTATAGAGATTTTATGGGATGATGAAAGTGCGTCCAAAGTAAAAACATTTTGCAGCTCATTCACTACAAATTGATCCATTGGTTTCCATTCTGGTTCTATGGCGTCAACACCTAAATATTCCATATAACTGGCAAAGCCTTCGTTTAGCCAAATGTCTGACCACCAACTGGGCGTTACTAAATTGCCAAACCACTGATGAGCAAGCTCATGAGCGACAACCGTTGCGACACGTTGTTTTATGCCCGATGCTGAAACCCCTGGTTCGTAGAGCATCGCGGTTTCCCTGCAAAAATGTTATAAATAAATTTTAATTTTGATTTAATTGTTCATAGTCCATAGGCTGGAAGCAACTCGGAATAGATCTGATAAGTGAAAGTGCGATATTTGGTAAAACCGTTGAAAGTAGTTGAAACATCGTTGTTATCGAAAATAATGCTTCAAGCTCGAACGAAATGCTGAAACATGAAAGTTGACCGCTAGAACACATGACTCAATAAGTTCTGAACCTACTTATAATATATTATTTATAAAAAGCATCACAAAAACGCTGTTTTCCGAATTTCAGCTCAATTGGACTATCATTGTACAAATTTTTTTTTTAAATTTTTTAAGTAACGGTATATAGAAATTTTCTGTGTATATTAAGCTTGACTTTTCGATAGAAGAAAACACTATCCAAGTTCAACAATGGCTTGATATTATTTCAATTTTCCGGAACTCATTCTGTGAAACTTGAAATCGCGGGTGTAAGTGAATTTGAATGATCCTGAAGTAAGTGGATTTGTCAGAGGACAACAACATCGTGGTTCTGGGTTCGGTTTCTGGATTTGAATTCCTTAGAACATTCAAATGGTGGAGGTGGAGGTTGAGCCCATAAAATATTAGTTTTCTATCCATGAATATTAATAAACTTTTGATTCTATACTTATCAAAAACTGATTAATATGATGGGTGCTGAATACTTTTGGCAATACTTGTCTCTATTATTGAGATTTTATAGTTATCAATTAGTTCGTAGCATGGAAAAAGTGTGTTTATTTTTTTGGCGCCTAGCGTGATTAAAATATGAGTGAACAAGTAATTGTACTGAGGTCATCATTAAAATATATACTTTGAATCTGGTATAGCAGTGGTATCAAAGTGATTTTCATCATCATCATCTTCTTCTTAGCACTACAACCCCTTTCGGGCCATCGCTTTCTGTTTTTATTCTAGTGTACTTTAAGTTAGTTGCTGTCACGTTGAGCGTCTTTATATGTAAAGTCTATTGAATTAAACTATTCAAAAAGCCAAAACAATTATTATCCATTATGTAATACCTTTTACTGCACAGGAACTAACATTTCTGGCTTGCATAACTGACTTGTATAAAATTTGTTGCATAGTTACATTTAATAGATACTCACCTATATGTAATCAAACCCCAATTTTCCATGGCGCCAGCATGAAAGTCTGGTAGAGCAATCATATCAATTTTGGGTAAAGGAAATGGAATATCGAAGAATTTTTCGAGAAACTTAAGAATTTTCGGTCCAACTTTTAACGCGTACTCAGCCGAATTGATGCCATCGTTACGAGCCCACACCGAAAAGTTTTCATTCGTGCGATTTTTAAAATCAGAAACAACAAATGCGACAAGATACGTTGACATTGGTACCGACTCTTCATATACATCCCAAACGTAGTCTGGTAGAAAATCTCTGTGAATAAATTATGCTCGGTCATTTAAACGTTTAAAACTATTTGTCAATTCTACATTGGTTTTGATGGTCCTTTAACTTTAGGCATGTTGGATATTGAAGACATATTTTTGGCACGACCGATGGTTATGTTAAATCGTGCCTTCAAGGCTGGTTCATCAAAGCATGGAAAAGCTCTCCTCGCGTCCGTAGGTTGAAACTGTGTCGAAGCGATCCAGCTAAAAGTTTTTAAGTGATTCAACTGTTTCTAATGAATGAAAATGACAAATTTTTACCTCTTTTTATTGTTCTCAGTATAAGAACTCCGATAAAATCCCTGGAGGAAATCAAGTAAATATCCTTGGTACTTAATTGATATTTCGTATATTGCGTTTTTTCTCAGCGTTGCATGAAAATGCATGATGAAAAACTGTTTTGATTCGTCTTCTTGAATTCTACTTATTTCAATGCTTTCGTGGTGTGCTGAGTTTTCGTTTATCATTTGAACATTTACATCATTCTTATGAATATCCAGATCAGCTACATGCAAAGTGATGTTGAGACAATCTTCGATAATTTTTACGCGAATTTTTACTTCGCCATCGAATGTAAAGTTGCCCTCGTATAAGAAAGGTAATAGGCGAATGTTATATGATAGTGGGATTACAGAACGTGGCAACCTCACATCTTTGTCTAATTTCCGACCAATTCTATCATTGGCTTGGGAATCATTTTCATTTCGAGTTTGATTATTTTCATGGCTGATGCCACCATTACAAACTGTTTGAACAACATGTGATTGTGGGCACAAAGCAAGATTATACACTGCGATTCCCACAATAGTGGAAATGCATAAAATCAATCCAATTGCATATAGAACACATTTCTTATGACGCCGCGAAAAACACCAAAATTTTCGCCAACGTTCAGCTCGCGGCCCAGATTCGTCCATGGCTAAACGTTCCTCTAGGTGCATCTTCATTGAGTCTCATTAATGCTTTATACAACAAGAAAGGATTCGATGCAGGCGATGTAGGCACTGAAAGAAACATTAGTCTGATTTGAATTATATTGTCATATAAATATTTGTATAATAATTTATGCAAGCCTTGTATACTACAAATTTATGTATTTTACATAAATTAAAATTATTGCAAATTATTTCAAATAATAATAAGTTAATTTAATTTATATTTATTGAACTAATAGATTTAAAAATAGTAATAAATCAGTTTATGTACATTACACATTTCTTGGAAGTTATGACAAATATGTTCTATTGTTGTTGAAATATTGGACTAGTGATTGAATGATAATTTTCAATTCCAAATACACTTCAAAAATTAATAAGTGTTTATTTTTTAGTAAGTGGCTACTTTGAATATATTCCGAAGGCTCTACCATATTTAACGCTTCGAGTCATAATATTGCTTTGTTTTTCTTTTAAAGAAAACGCTTTTTTTATTGTTTTTGACATGTTTACATGTGTATATTTCGGTAGTAAATTGCTCCCTTCCTCAGTGTCTATTCTTTTGTCAGATAACTATTTCGAAAAAAATGGGCGTTTTAATTGAAAAACAACTACAGAAATGTTGAAACCATTTTAATATTTCTCGAGTTGCGTTAATTATAATTAATTATGATTTCATTAATAAGTATTTTTGGTGCCGTTGCCTATATCGCTGGAAACAATCTTAAATTTAAAGAGAGGTTCGACTCTCTGTTTTAACTGCTCCAAGCATGGTCTCAAGATTTCAGAATTTCCTGTGTTCATAATCTTTTACAAGGTATTTCGTGGTTATTCACGCTGAAATTCCGTTAAATCGATACTATGATAGTGGCTACTACGATAGTGGTACTACGCACTACTAGTAGTACTACGATAGTGGCTGTTTGGTTCGAGCCTAATTTATGGGTTCCTATTATAGATATTTCGTTCGAGGTTCTGGTTATTTGTTTATATATTTTTATTTTTGCTGGCTTAAGTTCAGGACCATCCGTGTAGATTCTTTAAAATAAATGACAAGTATAAGTCAAGTTACAAGTTTGAATTGAGTTAAAAATCATTTCATTTCATTAAAGTCAAAAATCGTTCATTTAATTACTTTCTCTTACTTTTTTCGTTAAGATGAATCTTTTGTCCATAAACTGGCGATTTAAGTGATACCCTTTCTTTATACCTAACTATTTGTGCTGTTGTTTTGTTTATTTCCCTTTATATTGCTTTAAGCTAAAGATATATAATTTGTTTTATAGTTGGTGGGGTTTTCCATTATTATCTAGCTTTATAAACGCAACGTAGTAAGAAAATTTGTCAAAAAAAAAAGAACAATTGTTTTTCAACTAAGATAAAATAAAATAAAAAAGTATCTTAATTTATTCATGGATTAAGTAGTTGCATATATATTTTTAAGTGACACCCAAAAATATATTTACAAATTACTTGAATACTTAATCAGATTATTTTCCCAAATTGTTTTCTCCAATAACGTAAAATATCATCGACAAGATTTTCTACCATTTCTACTACCAGATCTACCAGTTACAGCCATAAATCTCCTGGCTGTCATATGAGACTATTTACAATGTGATTTCAACGAGTGAATTCATCTGAATGCAATTTATAAATGTCCCGCTAAATAATTGCAAATTTGAGTAATGTGCAAATATTGCGTACTACGGAAGCAACCTCACACGATTCGTGTAGTATGCAAATGAGAAAGAAACACTTGCCTCCGCATCATTGCATATCCACTGAACGATTCAGCCCCAGAATGTGGAGGCTGCATACATATACGAGTGTTATGGTCAACAAAATATAAATTCAATTTGTATTAATAGGCATGTAGACGAACTTTGTAAATGAAGAATCATTACTATCATTTGTGTGGAACAGGTCATGAATAAATATGTCGTTTACATTGCAAAATGTTGTTCTCGAAAATGTGCAATAAACAACGGGAGGAACGTAGTGTTTTATCAAATTGAGTTTTGAATTAAAGTTAAAAAAATAAAAATGATTTTTAAAGTTTGGATTCCTGTCAAAGCAAATCGGCATGGCAACTTTGAAGAGAACAAATTAAATATTAGAATTAATTATAAACATTAGAATGATTAAACGGCCGGTTGGGCATCTACACCGTTGAACGGTTTGATTCTGTTCACATGTTTTGAAACCATCAGAATATTGCCAATGGGAATGAGTTTCAATATCTGAAGTGTTCAGTTCATACCCAATCATAAGCCGAATTGATTAATTGTCGTTATTTTAATTATAAACAAATCAATTAGCTAACCAAGACACGATTAAAATCATTTTATTCGGTTGAGTTTTTCTAACTTTCTGGCGTTCTTTCTTCCTTTTTTATAACTTGCAAATGTTTTATCAACTAACTGAAGACAAGCTTCAATCGACACAAATCAACACGATTCGTAGAATCCAGTAGCAAATAAAAGCTGAAAAACAGTCTTGGACAAGGGAAAGATGAATGAAAACTGACTGTTTTCATGACTAGGAAGATTGTATCTAAGTTTCAGTTTACATCCAAACATATCTAAGGGATGTAGTTGGATCAAAACTAAAGAAAAAAAGGTAAATCTCTGAAAGCTGTTATGCACGCAATTGCAAACCGTTCCTTTTGACCCTAAACATCGAACAAGTTTTTATTACCAACTAATCACGTGTTGTCCTTTACCATTTACCAGTTTCCATTACCATGGTTGTCGTGGACAAGAATCGGTAGCTCATCATTGACCTTCACCTTCAAATCCCCCTTGCACCAACTTTTTTCACCAACATTTTATCGTGTCTTCATGATTTAGAATCCGCATTGTTTTCGTCAATTGATTCCGGCCAGCCCTTTTTTTCATTTATTCAGTCCTAAAATAAAACCTTCTTTCGATGGCACATAGGCTGGCTGAGCGACATTTATATTCTTCTTATCTTATATATTTAGATATCATATTATGAGTTGATCCTTGCATTACTGATTATTCATGTAAATTCATTAATAGTACTCATCAAAAAACTTAAATAATGCGGTTAGCGGATAAAATATTATATTATAACTCAAAAGCACTATCATTCTGCTATATGATTTGAGTGTGTTATCATTGTAAATCACATATTTTACGCGATTTTTAACGCCGCAGAATGTGTACGCTTAACATTTAACAACTTCTCTTAAAGTTTTCAAAGAGGATTCTGCGACTTTGTGAATAAATTTCAGAACAATCATACCAAAAATCCCATCGATTTTTCTGTAATTAGTTCCAAAAAATGCTTCGTTTCTAAGTATTCTGATGGTGAAGTCAGTAGTACTGAAATTGTGTTGATATCGGGATATCCCGAGGAAAAACAAAAAATTGGAATGATACTAATCCAATTCAAGTATGCTCCAGACAAATACCCATAGGGTAAAATGCTCATTGAAGTCCTCATCTTATAAATGCACTATTTATCCTCGTTTTTGCATCAAAATTATTTAATTTTAATTAGAATTCAAATGTGCTTTTGTCTTCAATTCTCTTTATTTCTAAATAAAAGTTGTAACATGCACACGTTCTCTCCTTTTTCTTCAATGATGTTGTCGTATATCATTAAGAAATCATCAGAATGTATATGGAAGCGTAAGACAATTCTGCATTATTATATTCTGTATTATTATCAGCATGTTAGCGAGTATTATGAGCCCAATTAAGTAAAACATTGTTAGTTATGTAATTGAACTGAGTCTATGACATCTGAAATTCATTTAGCCACAAAACACATTTCGGATATAACCACATGATTATCGCTGTCCAATTTCCGACTAAACTCACGTCTGCAAAGAAGGAAGGAAGGAGTGGTCCAATTCATTATAGTATGAAAAATGGATATTAATTGGTTCTAACATATCGAAGTCGATGTCAACATGTGTGTATGTCGTTTCTTCATCTATATCGAACCGGAAGGGGATGGCTACTGTAACTTGGTGGTATACTCATAAATTGCTCCATTCTTTTCGCTTTGGGATATATGGTCAAGTTTAAGGATTCTTCGCTATATTTTAGCCAACACCAATCACATATGCGTGTACATTCTCATATATGCATTAACTGATTAAAGTCGCCCTCCATTCTATCCATAATAATTTCTGAAATGAGTCACAGGAATTGGTGGAGCTGTGCTAAACACATTTAATAAATGGCAAAGTGCTATTTTCATGTTTCACGTACATTGCGCCAAGAGGGAAATGAAGTGTAAGCGTTATATTGGTAATTCGATCCGTTTTAACAACGAACCGTATGAAGGAATCAAAGAAGCTAAGTTTATACGTGCATACTCACATGGTGAGCATTAGCACTCTGCTGGAAGCCGTTCCTTGTGTTGTCTTAATAAGCCTTTGAGTTATGAGATTATGGGCATGAGGTGATGGTGAAAATCATCAGTGAAAATGAAAACAACTTATGATCGGCGGCTAATTTATAGAACATTTGGTCACAGGCTGAAATGCAGCTAATGAGGAATTTATGTTCGTAAAGTCATTAAAAAGATTTTGTGCCAACGGATTCTTGGGTTTACTGCATTTTTTAAAGGAAGCAAAATTTAAAAGGAGTAGGGGACGAGCTCACTATGTATGATTGCGGAAGCTGAAATTCAGAAGTTATGAGATTACGGTGAACAGTAATTGTAATTATCGTTAAAAATTATCAACAACCATTCGATAATCTTCTTCATCTCCCGATATTAGCGTTGTTAAAATTAAAACCCAATAGAATCGACAGAACCTATGGATATCACAGAATTCCTAAACATTTTATACGTTTGTTTCTCTGCTGAGCAAGCCAAAAAAATCCAACGACTAAAACATGATTAAACTCATATTTCTGATGCATTCTTCCCTTACGGAAAACCATTTTTTGGACGATTGTACAAGAGCTTTAGAAACACAACAAGCCACTTATCAAAAGGATATAGAGTTGAACATGAGTATAATAACAAAAACAAAGCTAACATCTACACATGCATCATAATACTTAGTTATTTGTCAATTTTAATTATTTGTTGATGTTTTAAGATTTTATTCTTATTCCAAACATAATTCGTCAGAGGCTACAACATTTGCTCATATTTTTAGCATGGATTCCATCCCAAAAATATTCATCATACATATTCTGAAAATTCATAACTCTTCATTTGAAGTGAAACAGCTAGACATTGTTAACACACCTCCAAAAGGGGTAGGGGTTCACCTCAAGGTTCTTATGAATAACCCCCAAAAATTTTAATAGTTTAAAAAGTTTAATATTGCTTTAATTGAAAAGGATGATTGAAAAGGCACATATAATACGACAGACAATACGATTAATTACTCTAATTGTTGAAAAAAAGGGGCTCCCAATATCTTACAACCAGCCGGTCGATTAATTCGTCGAGTTTGTTATTGGTGCCCACAATTACAAAGACAACTTCGGGACAGTAGGTCCTCCTTCGTCTTTATATAGATTGCCGAATATCTCTTCAAGGAGAAGAGTGATCAGATCATACTACGTTTGGGTTTCTTATCGCGACCATTATCACCGATATCCTTACACCCTCAATTCCTTTCTAAAGTTTACTAACTAATATTGAATTTGGCGAAGGTTTGTGTTGATGTGAAGAAATATTAAATGTTATAATTAATTATTGTATCTGATTGCAGCAAAACGAAACAGCAGAAACGCAGCAGCTTAAGAAATCGTTAAAGTGGTTTTCCGTGTTTCAATAGCTGCTATCCCTAAAATACTTCACTAAGGACAATTTCAACTTAGGGTTGTCATATACATCCATTCTGCATCACTAATGTTGATGCAACTTATAGATGATTTCGTTTGACATTGTTAAAAGAGACACCATTTTCCAGACACAATTGGTGTCTGAAATGTCTTTCGATATCTTTTGACTTAAGCTCATATAGAATCTATTGGGTGGTTGCATTGAAATTGTCGGTTTATGGATGACTCATCTGTATACCTCTTTATTCCAGAACGTCAGGTCATTTCCCTGGAATCCGTATACCTACCTGAAAAGGGATTTCGGTGGCCATTATAAAAGGTCGAGTGTGATTCAAATGTATTAAGTCTTTTGGAAAACATTGAAATGTAAAGATGGCCAGTGAAACTGTAAAAGTAAGGTGTGCTCTCTACTATGAGTTCAAATTACGGACAAATGCCGGAACGGCTGCCTGCAGGATATGTGACGCATTTGGAGACGATATTGTATCAGAACGTACAGCTCAAAGATGGTTTGCCCGATTCCGCACCGGGGATGACAGCCTTGAAGACGACAATCATCCTGGAGCGACGTCTCGGACAATCCCCGCCAAACTTTGCACGAATTAAGCGTAAAGTTCGACGTTGACAAAAGCACCATAAGTCGCCGTCTTTGACGTCTGGGATAGAAACGATGACTTGATCAGTGGGTTCCTCAACAACTTACCGACAACAACCAAAGGCAGCGTATAGGGATCTATACTTCCCTGTTGTTGTGCAACGAACGGGATGCGTTTTTGAATCGAATGATAACGTGCGACGAAAAATGGATTATGTATGACAATAGTCGACGCACGTATCAGCGGTTATCGCCAGACGACCCTCCTGGAACTATCCCAAGGCCAAGCCTTCATCAGCGGAAGACCTTGTTGTGTGTCTGGTGGCATCACACAGGCATCATGTGGTATCAACTGTTGGAATCTTCCCAAAGTATTAAAGCTGAAGTGTACAGTCAGCACTTAAGAGAAGTTCATCAGGAATTGCGACGTACTGTCTTGTCTTGAAGAAGTCTTGTTCCTCCAGGATAACGCACGACCACATACAGCGGAATTTACCAGGGACAAGGAAATTGGCTGGAAAACTTTCTCCCGACAGTTCGCCATTAGATTTTCACCTTTTCCGGGCGATGGATAACTTCATGCGAGGACGACAATTCACCAGGCGGGAGGATTTAGAAATAGTATTACGAAATTTCTTCGATGGGGGAGACAGAGACTTTTATCAAACAGCAATATATTGTTTACCATCACGTTGGCAACGAGTCATTGATGCCAATCATAACTATTTACGAGATTAAATATATTACCTTTTATTTAAAAAAATTACATATTTTACTATGTCCAAAACCAACAATTTCAATGCAACCACCCAATAGTTTCAAGGCTACTTAAGCATTCCTATCGATTTCAGATACAATGAATTGGTTTCTTGAGTCACTATGACAGGTTTCGTCAGTGCTTCTAGAGTTTGGTATGCATATTAGTTTTAAAGTGCTTTTAAATCATACGATTTTAAAGATACCCAACTATTCTCATATTCTATGTCACTTGATTCAAAGTCGTTATTACCAAACAATACTACCAGCTAAAACGTTTATAAGCCTAACAAGCACCACAAGCTACTGGTAGAAGTTTTTGACTTCCAGCAGAATATTTTTTTCAAAATTATAGTGTAAATGCCTGCCGATAGAATTTTGGTGGAAACAACAAGACATTTTTTTCCTGCTAAAAAACCACAGAGTGATGTGTACTGAGAATGAAACAATTAAATTAATCAAATTATTGTATGTTATCATATTTTAAACATCCGAACGACATACGTGTGAATATACTTTAAAATATATTGAATAATACTTTAAAAAATAAGAAAATGTTTGTTATTTGCTTCCTTTCGGGAATGTTTATAACTAATATTTAATAATAATAATCAATTGTCCAATAGCTCACTTTGAGATGAAGTTTTAACGTATGTGGAAGGCATGTAATTTGGAAACATAAAAACCGTGAGTGGGTTACGCATCTTCTACATTATATCTCTAACATTATCTACCACAACTAGGCGTGATGATAGGAATCGGTAGGTGCGGCAGGAGCCTTCTTCATAGAGAGTGGAAAAGCGTAGCACCAGACTATTTGGACTTCAGGTATATCATGTATATATAACTAGGTCCAAAACCAATTTCATTAACGTTTGCCCATTCATATTCTTAAGCGAAAATCATTAAAATAGGGGTAGCGGGTAGGTCAAATATCTTTGGTGGGGTTTAGTTCAATGAAATTCTGTCTGTTTCAGAAAGTGTCTGATTATGTAGCCAAGTTTATATGACCAGTTTCACTCTTAGCGGTTTCATTGCTACCCCAACTCTATTTCAAATTTCATTAGCCAAGGCAATGGCCAATCGTAATTTAAGGTATCAGTATCAACAATGGTGATTTAACCAAGGAACTGTCGTTGCAAAAGTGGAGTACTGGAGGGAAAACATGTTTCGATAATGCACACATGCATACAAGCATAAATGAAGCCAACTCCTCTGTTTGTAGAAATGAATTTAAAAAAAAAGAGACAAAGTAATTAGTGCGATACTTTTACAATAGTATTCGATTACCTCAACAATAGGAGAACCCCAAATTTATAGTTAGTTGCAGTATTCTTATGCACTGTAATGCATTCCTTCCGTCCAATTACACACGTGCCAGTATAAGACTTTATCCTTCGCGATAAATATGCCTGCAATGTATGGCCACCAGTATTCTAAGATTGAATTTCAAAGCATGTCTTTATCGTAATTTTCATTTCCTGTCTATGCTTTACCAAACGAATTGAAAATACTTCGTGTCTTCCTTCAACCATTATTCTCTCAAACAATTCCATATCACAATATTTAGACTTAAATGGATTCATACGATGTTTTGAATGTCGTCTTGATTTAAGTAGAAAATCGTACTTTTGATAGAACGGGATGGTGGATTGGATTTTAGACTTACCTGGTAACGTAACAAGAATTTTTATCTAGGATGGTTTTGTTTTTATATTTCACTTAATGTAAAACAAATTTCAAAGATTAAATATGATTCAAAGATTCAGACATAAATATTTGATCCTTATCGAATATAATGGCGTCATCCTTGTGTTTTCAATTCTTGATTTAAATCCTGATTTTAAAGACCAATAAGCTGTTATAGTTGAAGTTTTGTTTTTTTTTCTCCTGCTAAGTATGGACCCTGTATGTCGATATATATATTCAAATGCGCTGACTGTAATTATGGGTTTAACAAGTGGTGGTTCTTCATGTCGTAGTTATTGTCTATGGGCCTTCAAATCCGTCGTCGGTTATTTTCTCAAATAGTTTTCTATTCTATCAAAAAACACTGCAACTTTCTCTTTATCAGCTAAGAACATAGTATTTGAAGAAATTCTTGTATTTATTCCTATAAAATGTACTGGTAACTGGTACTGGTAACAAAACAAATAATCACAGTAAAAAATATGCCATATTTTGAATATTTTTAAGCACATTGATCTTTTCTGTGGCTCCTGATATTCCAAAAAACGGCAATTATAGGCTCAACTACAACTTACTAAATAGTCATTGTCGTGAAACAGATATTTATCGAACTTTTCTTTATCCAGTGAAATCATAAGTTAGTGAGCTGACTTACGATTTGAATCTTGCACCCGGTGTTTGCAAGGCTAAGCAATTTACGGGATACTTCGCAGTATCTTAACTTATTATAATGTTTACACGATTTTTTAGACTGCCAGACGATTTTGGAAAAAATAATATTTATTTATATACAATTAAAATATTTATATGCAGCCCTTTAAAATTATTATGGAGTTTCGAAACTGTGTCGTATTCTCATGTAAACAAAGATATTTAATATTTTGTAGTTTTATATAGCAATTGTTTCAAGTTTTGCAACAAAGAAAATAACAACTTAAAATGACAGTGTGCGATTTAAAAATAAAGTTGATTTAACCAAACAACAGTCTTACATTTATTTTCACATTTCCCATATTTACCACCCCCAGATTATAGTCATGAACACGTTAAATATTTTTAACGGCTATTCCTTGCTGTTTTATTTTACTATTCAAATCATATTTTGGGGTACTTTCAAAGAAAAATTTCAATAATTTATGACTTTGTGTTTCATGTGCTCATAACATAAGTATAAGATTGAAAACTTTATTAATGTTTGTTTTCAAATCGAAAATAAATAACAATCAATTTTCCACACTTGATTGAGAAATTCTGGCTGTGAAGCAATTTTCGCAAATAAACCGCTGAGAAGAGAAGAAAACTATAAAAATATTCAATAGCATGTGATCGAACTTTTGCAGTTATTGAAAATTGTGTAGAATTTTCTTTATGAATTATGGTGATGTAGATTCTAGAGCTAGAATTTATGGCTTCCGTGCGTAATTACGATCTGGTATATAATTTTTAAAATGTTTTTGAATGATAATCACAAGGCATTTGAAGTGAAACGAGTTTAAGTATTCTTATATTCAATTTCTTTTTTTAAAAAAAATTTTTTAATTATTTTTGTAGCGTCATGAAAGGTTGTGTAAGTTGAAGTTCGTGCAAGAAAGATGGTTTGCAACCTTTTGATTTTATAGCAATTGAGAAACGTATTGATAGATTTAAATTTAGCGCTCCTTTCTAGTCAGTGAAAACTCATAGCTTAAAACGGAGCACATGGCACTCGTAATTCAACATAGCAGCAGACTTATTTTTATTTTATAAATTGATAAACCTCATCATGAACCATTAGCTGACTGAAAAATGAAGCTACGCAGAGATAATTGAGTAAGTGTAGAAATTTATTTACACGTAACAATTCTTGGCGCCATAAAATCTTTCCAAAGTAATATATATAGTAATATAGTAATTTCCATACATTCTAGTTGTCTTAAAGGCTATGAATATCTTTCAAATAAACCAGGAATAGGAGTGAACTGATAATTTATAAACAACAGTGTATTTTTAATGAACGTATTTATTTAAAAGGAATTAATTAAATTTGTCAGTACTATGATGTTTGATTAATATTATGAATCTTAGAAAAAAATCTTTGATTTTTTTATAGTATTTCTATGTTTATGCCGGCATTGCCGCGATCGCAAATGGACCTGGCGCCAATGGACTTCTTTCCTAACCGCATACCGTTAGGTAACTGCGTAAACTGGCTAAGGGATAATTCGCGTGTTCATTGACGACTGGCTTGGGAAACCCTAATCCAAGAAAACTTGCTCCGTTGATCCTTCAACAATTCGATGAGAACTCCTTGTAGTATGTCGTGCGTGGAGTTAGTGCGATTTAGCACTTTGACTCCCTCTTATATTTGAGCATTATATGCCCGCTCAACTTATCGCGGTCTGTCTTGTCCTACTTAAAAATTTTATTCTACAATATGGCGGATATCCGGGTACGTAGAGTTTGGTTTCGTGTGCAGGGTTCTTAGGAACGACATCGTACTGTTTCGTGATTGTCTATTGTGTCGAAGAGCTTTAGAGCCTTGTCTCGTACGTATTTTTCAACTGCCTCTATTTTGATGTCTGATGATCGTGTTTCTGACGTACCATGAAGTCCCCAGATTTTTCTTATCACTCGATTTTGGAATGACTGGAGTGTTTTTTTGTTTGTTTTTGTCGTCTGGTAGAAAGCGGAACTACCGTACAGTAGCGTCGGTCGTATAATCTATTTGGAGATTAACACTCTATTTTTCATACAAGGTATTTTCGTTGCCAGAAGAGGGCGAAGTGTGGATAGGAGGCCTATGCAATGTCCTCGTTTGTTATGTATGTGCTGTTTCCAAGTAATTCTGTCGTCGAATGTAAGTCCGAGATATTTTGCCGTTCTGTTCCACTCTATGGGTTCATTGTCGATTTTAATTGTCTGTGGATTTTGTCGTAGCTTCCGAGATATAAAAATGGCTTTTGTTTTGTCCGTTGTCCGGGTTGATCTTAACCTTCGATCTGCGAAAGTATTCCAAAAGGGTGTTTGCTGAGTGTTGCAAATTTGACGTTATGACTTTTGCTTGTCGTCCTGTGGTGAAGATACAAGTTTCATCAGCGTACAGTGATATTTTTACTGTTCGGGGCAGACTGGGAAGATTTGCAGTGTATATATTGTAAAAGACCCGTGAGATGGGTGATCCTTGAGGGACTCCAGCTTCAATGGGTCGCAGGATTGATAGGCAGTTGTCTATTTTGCCGTGGAATGTTCTGCCCTCTAGGAAGGAGCCAATGATTATGATGAGTTGTAGTGGCAAATTGAGTTCATACATTTTTAATATAAGTCCTGCATGCCAGACTTTGTCAAAGGCTTTGGCTATGTAAAACATAACCAGTCCTGTTGACTTCCTGCGTTCTAGACCTGTTCTTATGTGCTGGACCACCCTTATGAGCTGGAGCTCTGTGGAATGATTAGCTTTGAAGCCGAATTGCTCTTCCGGTATGATATTTCTGCCATATAATGCCTCAGTAAGACGATGCAAAATCACCCTTTATGCAATTTTCGCCATCGACGACAGGAGGCTGTTTATGGCTTCAATTTTTGGAGGCTTCAATTTTGTGGAAATGTTGGGTACTTTTGAGGCTTTGGAAAAATAATAATTGTGATTTGTATGCTTTGGGATAATCTCGCAGCTGGATTATTGCGTTTATTATGCCCGTCAGGGCTTGTGGTATACTTTCTGGTAGCCATTTTAGTATGGTATTCGTAATTGTGTCATTCCCCGGTGCTTTACGTTTGTTCAGTGCTTGTACTAGTCCTTTGATTTTGTATATGTCTGTTGGCAGTATTGTCTGGTCGTTGTTCTCTTGTGCTCTCAGGAGCCTGCTGTCGATTCTGATATGCCAACGGCAAAGTTATAGTCCTCCTTCCTCGAATTGTATTTCAAGGGAGTCCGCGAATGCTTCAGCTCTACCTGCACTGTCGTATTGAATTCTGTTTGGGCCATGTATTGGGGGTACTTGTATCCTGTCTCGCAGTCGAAAATACTTGGACACTCTCCAGAATTCGTCGGAACCAGAGTCAAAGCTTAAGAAAACGCTATCCCATTGCGAATTTCTGAATTCGTTTATTTTGTCAAGTATTTCGTTTGTTAGTCGCGTATCTTTCACTCTCTGTCCAGGATCACCTGAGTACCTGGCACTCCTCCGAACTTTGTCGTTCTCCTTATGAGTTTTTTGATATTTTCTGGGAGTTTGTAGGGATTCGTTTTCTTTCTCGGAGTTATGATCGTGTTGTCCTCTTTTGCCTGCGTGATCCTATCTGTTAGAGTTTCTATTGTTTTCTCTATATCGTCAGCTGTTTCAGATGTTTGACGTGTTTCTTTGGCCAATGTGACTTGGAAAGCTTTCCAGTCCGTTATTCCTCTTTCTCGTATGGGAACATCTAGAAAGATGTTTCCTACTCGAAAAAGAACCGGCTAGTCGTCTAATGATTTTTTGGATAACGTATAGAAATGGTGAATGTTGCTCAGAGGTCTTAGTTTTAATAGCTGGATTTCCAGGGAAAAATTTTTGTTAAAAATAATTGCTGAATAATCGACATGGTCATTTAGTTTAAACTATACTCCTGCTGAAAGTAGTGACTTTATAGCATCTTATAATTTTATAGCATCACACGTGCATGCTGATATATCAGCAAATGGAATAACGGCACCGAAAATGTTGAAATTTTCACTCAAATTTCTCAGAGACTAAATGGAATGGATTTAAGTTCCACTTGAAGCGGAATTACATTTAAATTTGTATAAGAGATTATCTCAAAAGAACAAATTCGTAAAACGGGAAAAACCTCACACTAAGTAAAACGATCTTATTGTTTTATTTTTAAATTTACCCAATATAAAAAATGCTCACCAACTAATTCGACCACATTTATACAGAGAAGTAATAGAATGGCAAACAAAATCACTTTAAGAAGTTTGGCGACAACATACAGAGACCATTAAGGTAAGTCTTGATGTGAAACGAAATATTGAACACTGAAGTTCAAACAAGGAATTTAACATTGGGTGAAACATATGGCGTTGTATAAATACAAATTATATTTGTTAAGTTCAGCTTAATGTCTTGCTAATTTTCTTAAATAATACACAATTCCGTTCCCCCGCTAACTTGTACTGATGCTAATTTATTAAAAATTGTGTTAAGTAAATTTGAAACTTGCCAAAACACCGAAACTTGCGAGAAATCGATATTTACATATTGTTGCCAATATCAATGACAATTGTTTGAACTTCCATTGAAAACTTGCATTTAAAGAATGAAATCAGGCAATTGAGCTTAACTGCATGTTTTGGGGTGTAGATAATTAGATTTTTCTCTACATGATCCAAATTCGTTGCTCATTTCGAAACAAGCAAAAACATACACTTGAAATATTAAGCAATAATCTGGCCAACATATGAGACCGCTAATGTAAGAACTTTTTAACCAATCGAGGTTGGAGTTGATGATTTATGTATGCATTGATATGAATTCAGACACTCATTTATCAATGACTGCTATTGGCTTAAAGTTGAGATATAACAAACTGATATGTTAACACAGAATATGAAAATTTACAAAACATTCATTATCAGTATTAAGTATTATTATCCTTGAATGGTTTATTCAAACATCTTGAATCAAAATTTGTCAAGAAAAATCTTCCAGCCGATACTGTTTACCAATAAAGAAAAGCAGATATGACAACGAAATAAACGAATTTTCCATTTCCATTCAATTTTACATTCCGAACAAGTAATTTTTTTTCATACTGAATCAATCTTATGTACAATCCTCGTAGTTTTCCTGTCTTTCTTGGTCTAGTGACAAGTTTGTACTCAATTTATCATTGTCTACAAATGGTATAAGGTTTTTTTTTTATTTTGTGATTGAAATTTATTAAAACCCCTTTTCAGTAGTTCTTACATTCAATCACTTTTGATATTTGTCTAAACTGCAACATCAGCGATTCCTTCTTCACTAAATATAGCCATTTATTGGACAAACGCCTTAATAAATCAACAGAAATCAATTCAGTTTTGTCAGACGAACTAAGAATAACTTCCGAAGCTTTCCGTGCTTTATTCGTTGGTGATGTTGTTTTATTGAAACGTGTTAATAGCCAATGTCGTGAAGAGAATAAGAACAGCGAATTATTTCCCAGTTACATGCTGAAAGCATTGGTTTGAAAACGAATGAAACAATGTATGCTTTCTTGAGATCAGACGAATATATAGATTAGAATACCGCAATATCAATTTGACGTTTGGAATAAGAATTTTTATCTTTCATATGATACTAATGAAGAAAGGGTATGGATAACTTGATCTCCTTGTCATAGCACAAACAAAACAAGAACTAACAGCCGCGGTCAAAAAAGAAACAAATATCGAAAGGGTAAGTACTACAACCAATTTAATTAAAAACGTTTATAATTCTTATTAACATAAGTAAGAAAAATTGATGCGAGTTAAATAACAGAGGAATCGACAAAAGTTCAGGCTTTTGAAACAAACACTCATAAAACAAATTGCATGTGAACGTCGTTGCGGTTGTCTACAAATTTTTCTGTACGCCCTCGCTGCAAAATATCTCCTGCCGATTTTTTTTACAAATACAAATATATTAGGGCTATTAGTTGAGTACTGTCAGATTAAGAGTGTTGCTCTGAGGATTAGCGCTAGGTTTTCTATTCCTAGAACATTCCTAGAACATTTCTTCTATTCCTAGAGCCTTTTTGATTATATTGTATTGATTAAGAGCGTCATTAAGGGAAACTCAATACATGCAAAAAATTTGCTTCCATGTAATGCGAAACCTTTGCTGTACCAATATGTTGACCATCTCCTGGTTCCAAGGAAATATTGGCGGTAAACAGCCCACATAAAGAGTTGTATATCAGTGATATGGAAGATTAGATGAGTTATCTATGTTTCAAATCAGAACCACTCATATAACTGAATCAGGGCTGTCCAAACCATGGCCCGCGGTTTGGATTATTGCGACCCGTAGAATCTTTTTTATCTTCTTTGTTTAAATACATTAATGAGCAAATTATTTTTATCGCGACGAAATTCAAATGTTTTGGGTATGTTCGATCACGTCGCACACATCACTATTCACTCGAGAATTCGGGGAATTCCCCGAACGCAAAATAGGTACCTACCGCGCATCGTTCATTGGACATTGTTAGTCACTTGTCATTCAACGCGACGAACGTTTTGATTACGCAAGGTTACTCTCAAGTTATTAAAGACTTTTACGTTATTTTAAAGTTTGTTATTACGTTGTTCGCTTTGTGTTTAAGTATATTGAACTTTTAATCTCATCATGTCTGCAAAGAAGAGGAAGTTAAGTGAAGAAAACCGTACATTCAATGCGAAATGGGAGTTAGACTACTTTATCTCCAACAATAACAATAAAATTCAGTGTTTGATTTGTATGCAAGTTTTATCTGTAAGTAAAGAATATAATGTTAAACGACACTATACTTCTTTACATGAAGATAAGTATAAAAAACATGTCGGTGAAGCAAGAAAAGTTATGGTGGCTGAGTACAAAAAAAAACTAATACATCAAACAAGTATGTTTTCAAAAGTAAGTACTGAGAATGAACAAAGCTTGGCTGCCTCATATGAAGTTTTATTACAATTAGCCAGAGCTAAAAAACCATTTAGTGATGGAGTTTTAATAAAAAAATGCGCAGTTGAAATGGCTAAACGCTTCATGTAGCCGAAATTAGCGGAAAAGTTTGAATCTGTTGCATTATCTCATCAAACGGTGGCGCGACGAATAGAGGACATGGGTAATTATATTTCGAAAAGTTTATGTGATTGCTTTGTAGATTGCGAGTACTATTCAATATGTTTGGATGAAAGTACCGACCAGACCGATGTCAGTCAATTAATAATCTTCATACGTTGCATTTCGAAAGATTTTACAATCACGGAAGAAATGCTGGATTTAATACCATTTCATGGAACAACTAAAGGCAGTGACATATTTGAAGCAGTTAACAAAACTGTAGTAGAATATGGAGGACTTTGTAAGTGTTCTTGTATTGTGACCGATGGAGCAAAAGCTATGACCGGGACAGTGACAGGATTCGCGGGACTTCTAATACAAAATGACATTGATTACCCGTTGTTGCATTGTATCATACATCAAGAAGCCTTGTGTGGAAAATCTTTGCGTCAAATGAATGCTATGAAACTTGTTATAAGGATAACCAATTTGATTAGAGGTGGAAACAGGGCATTGACACATAGACAATTTAGGGCCTTTTTAAGTGAAATCGATGCAACCTGTGGAGATTTACTATTGCATTCAGAAATCAGATGGCTAAGTGCTGGACAGTGCTTACAACGCTTTTTCGCCTTACGAAAAGAAATACCTTTATTTCTAAAAAATGAAATATCATCTGACACTTCCGAACTACAAGTTAAAATGCAAGATCCTCAGTTTCTGGCTGATCTTGCGTTTTTAACTGATACGACGCAACACTTGAATGAATTAAATTTAAAATTGCAAGGCAAAAACCACAATATAGCCAACATGTACGGAAATGTGAATGGATTCAGAAGTAAACTAAAATTGTTCAAATCGTCTCTACAACAAAATGATTTTTCTTTTTTTCCAAGTTGTAAAGAACATTATTTAGAGATGAAAAATTTTGAAAAATGTAATTTTTTGGAGCACCTCAAATACATGGACGAAATAATCGTCGAATTTGAACGGCGTTTTGCAGATTTTAAAAAAATTGAGAGTGATATAGCACTCTTCACTCATCCATTAACGATCGCAGTTGAGAGTGTGAAGATTGATTATCAACTGGAACTGTGTGATCTGCAATCAGACCCCTTTTACAAGGGCAGAACTGAAACAGGACTTGATTTTTTTAAGCTCCTCGCTGAATGTTTCCCGAAACTGGCGAATTTCGGGCAAAAAATGGGATCGATGATGGGCAGTACCTACCTTTGTGAGAGTGCATATTCAACAATGAAGCTTATTAAATCGAAATACAGGTCTTCATTGACAGATACTTCACTTAAACATGCACTGCGTCTAGCTACTACTAATATTGAGGTTGATGTTGACAGAATTGTAAAAGACAAATTAATGAAAAAGTAGATAATAAATAACGATATTATTATTACCAGTATTTTATTTTTAGAAATATTTTGCAGCCCACCAATGTATTTAGTCATTTTTATTGGCCCTGGGTCCCATCTAGTTTGGACACCCCTGAAGTAAATAATGCGGGGGACCAATCCTGCACAAAGACTTTCAGGTTGGAATTTTTTGCAACCTCAGACTTGCATTTATTTACTCTTACATACCTAGGTAAATTTGAAGGTGTATTTATGAAGTGATAATTTGAGTCCTGGAATAATTAGAAATTCTTGATAGTTGGGTGCTCAATATATGCTCTTGAATTGCAGATTTGCGTGACGATTTATAAGGACTTCAGGTGAATAATTTAGCTCTGCGGCCTCTACAAACGCTTGTGATGGACAAGTTTCAATCACTACAAATGGATAAGAGTAAGAGTTGGTCTTACTTGAATTTTAACATTTCTGATAATCTTTTATTCAATAACTCAATTCGATATACATATTCTTCATAAAAATTTGGTTTGGAAACCAAACCAGTACTGGACTCATTACAAATTTTTTTTAAATTATTAAGTGCTCAACAGTAATACTCCAGTTTTATTGGAAAAAAACTCAGTCGAGTGATTTTGGGTTTTTTATTACAAGCTTGCTGGCACTAGAATTTGGCAAGAATTTGGCAAGAATTTGATTAACACACATCTTACTAAGAAAATCTCAAGAATGAACATTATATCGGTGAACGAAACGAACAAAACTCAATGCTACAAACTCCTTTTGGGCACACTCGAGCATAGTCAAATTCAGATGGCTGGTAATTGCATTGCAAGAAAATATATAGGCCAGTTGCGATTATAGGAAAAGAGATATCAAGTAGTATTTAAATAACATAAGAAATGTTTCAGAAAGTGGTTTCAATAAAATTTTTGAATTCCTATTTCCTGCAAGGAAAAACTGGAAATTTTTTTTTATATTTACGTGCAAATGAGTGATATGGCTATCGGGGATTTGAAACCTGAATTCTGCTCGGCAAGAATTGCTGCAAATCTTCTAAAATATCTCAACACAACATTTTTAATTTATATTCATCCTGTAGTAGTTTAAATAGGCGGCGATATTGAACATAACGTTGTAGCTTGCGTAAGGATCGTAAAGCGTAATCAAATCTAAATTAAAGTTCTGACCTAATCAGAGCTCGTTCAATGTTTAGAAGTAAATCAGAAAATTAAAATCAGATGCGTTTATGTTTCGTCAAGCCACAAAAGCTTATCTAGCTACAGTAACAAATTAAAGACCGAGTTAATAAACTGCTATTGGAACATCATATGTTCACGATTTAATTATTGCTTTGTTGATTAGCACAATTATTTGCTTAAGAGCTTCAATTAGGACAATTTTATATTCAAGGTAAATATTTCTTACACTAATAATTTTGCTAGGTTGCGTAACAACAATTAGAAACAATCAACAACTGATCAAAGCATGCGTGTTGAATTTGGATTGGATTGCCGGGGAGAAAAATAAAAAATCAAATTAAATTAAGGTTATACATGTATTTTGTACTACTTCAGTGCAGACTTTTCAGAAATTGTCATTCAAATGTAGATGACAAAACAAATACTTGAACGCTATGAATGATAATGAAATTCATAAAATTGATGGAATCAAGCATAAAGTAAAGTAGTTTACAAAGTTTACAAAAAAAAAAAAAACGAATTTAATATAAAATATCGAATACCGAATTTAAACTGTGTAAACTTTCAAAGTAATTCATTATTATGAACTAAAATCAACCGAATTAAAAGCACGGTTCTCTGATTTTTCATTCAATTTACATGAGTTTTTAATGAATGAGAACTTCATTCTTTTTATAACATTATGACGTCAAAGATCCACTGTGAAATTAACTTGATTCCAGAACTCAAAGCATCATCGTTCTGGGTAGTATAAACTACAATTATTAAATTGAGATAATAGTCTATAAATTCAGAGTTAAATGTTCCAAGCAAAACAATTTAAAAGCTGATGCGTGATTTCTTTCGCATCATGTGTGGATATTTTTTTCATTGATTTCCGTCTGCAAAAGTTTATTCTTCATACGCATGACTTTTAGTTAAAGCTTTTTGCATAAAAAACAAATGACCCGATAAAATGTAATCAGTTACATTGAGCAATAAATGTTTGTGATTTGAGGATTGCGTTTATATTCATAGTGTAGTAGGATAAGGAATGATAATATGTAAAGGACTAAATATTGACGGATACAAAAAGGTGTAAAGGGTCCAAAAACAAGTTCATCACTATTAAACGCGGAGATTTTTAAAGTGCTTCCGTTGCACATTAGATGGTTAATTCCATACAGAAAAATTGCATGTTGTGATCCTTATGTTCGATTCCAAGTTCTTATCTTAGTAAGGCATGCAAGACTCTGATATTAACGATCGCCGAATCAAAACAAAATCAAATCGCGTACAAATAGAAACGCATACTGTACAGTAGCACTAATTTAGCTTAAGAAGAAATAAAGTAGGCTACTAAAATAATTTAGCGTACCCTCAATCAGAACTCAATTAGGATACAAAATAGGCATACACACGTACAAGTTTAACAACAACCTTGCTCTTTTGTTATGTACTAAATATTGTTCGTTATAAGCTTGAACATATGAACTAGAATGTCCACGTTCAGATTACAAGCAAATCATCAAACTCAATTTGTTCGATTACGTTCAACGTAAATTAGTCCTAGCTCAAGACTTACAACAAGACAACAATTTCATTGTTCTTGTGTATTACGTACACGTAACTTTTAGAGTTTTTAAAGCATTCATTTGTGTGGTACATTTATTTGGCAAAATATCAACCAAACGAAAAGTAGCATGCTGAAATATTGTGAACACGTAAGATTACGGAGCAACACCAGTTTAGGGCAAACGAACTTTATGAATAACATAATCGATCACAAACGGAAACTGCGTGTAAATTAACGTCCGTGTGATCAAACAATATGGTTAATGAATTTTTTTACCGGCAACTGCTGACGCTACATCCATATGCTGTAATTTGGGACAAGTTGCAACACGCTCGAACTTGTCAGTCAGCTGCCAGAGCCGCTAGAGTAAGGTTGAGTTTATCGTGCCTGTCGCGCAACATTGATGTTGAACAACGCGTTAACAATAAGTTTTGTTTTAAGTTACAAAAGAATGCCAAGGAAGCTCATGAAATGTTTATGAAAGTTGGGTCTATGGCTATGACCCTGAGACCAAAAAGCAGAGTTCTCAATGGAAAACCAGTGGATCTCCTCGCCCTAAAAAGGCACGTCAGTCAAAATCCATCATCAATGTCATGCTCATGCTCATTTCTTCGATAATGAGGGCCTAGTGCGATCAGATTTCATTCCAAAGGGCACAACTGTAAGCTCTGAATTTTCTAAGGGCGTTCTGCAACGTTTGCGAAACGACTTACGAAGAAAGCGACCAGAAAAATCGGCCAATGGCTTCCTTCTTCACCACGAAAATGCGCCGTGTCACACCTCGCTTCATACTCGTGAGTTTTTAGCAGAAAAAATGTTCCTGCCTACTCACCTGTTAATACTCACCGGATTTAACACCATGCGATTTCTGCGTTTTCCCAAAAATTAAAACGGTGCTTAAGACGCCGTTTTTCATTCATCCTTTCCGTTGTGCACACGTACCTCTCTATAATATGTATACATTTGCGATTAGTACTCTGTAACACTCTTTTTCCTCAGATTCCAGCTGGTCAGCTTCCTAGATAGTTTTTACACTATTGGTTAGGTATTGGTTTCAGCATCGTTGAACGCATCATTAAACTGCTCTTTTGTATACTTATGGGTTATTTCAGGCTCCTGCAATCGATATTTCTATGGAATCACTATACAGGCACAGTTTTTCTTCTTAGTGCTCAGCGTTCGATTACTACTTAATTATACAATTCTAGGTAGTAATCTTTAATTGTTTGTAGTTACTCCCAAAAAAAAAAAACTAAATTCTTTAGATACTTTCCATTCCAAGTAATGTTAAGAGAAATAAGGTTAACTGGGATTAAACTGTAAAGCATATTCAAAAAGGGGCAAATTCTTTGTTGAAATTCATTAAAGAAAACATATGTTTTAGAAACCACATTGGATATTTGATTGGATTCAATTTTCAAAGTAACAAAAACATACATAAGTTGAACAATCAAATATAACATGGGGTCGAAGACAAGATGGGATTTTCTTAATAAGACGATTTGCAATTACTTATAACGAGGAGCAAGTCGCGGAGGGGTTGATTAATTAATAATGATGTTAATTCAGAAATATTGGTCAAAAGTATTAAGTTATATGAGAAAATAGTTTGGTTTTCAAAATCGTCTTCAATGTTCCTTTACTACTCTAAAATAACATGATATTCATAGACATAGTCATTCCAAGATCATTTTTAATTCTATTAAAAATTAAATTTTATTTATTAGATAATAATTTATTAAATTATTAAATAATACTCATCCGATAATATTTTTAGGTGTGTCTTACCAATGCTTTCCATATCCAAGTAAACCAAATATTTAGAACACAAAAGGACTTTTATCAATATGTATGCAAAGTTTCCAGTCAGTACGTTGGATAGACATTGTTTGACGTTCCTTTCTATTTGGTATGTTCTTGGATATTTAGAATTACGGGACAAAACGAGTTTAGTGTGCTCATAAAACATTATTTTCGCTGAATCAAGACAACCAATAAAACTTAATAAGCTCTAAAAAATTTACAGGACTTTTCTTCATCGCATAGCATCTCCGGATTTTCTGTGGTCTTATCAGTATCTTAAATAGGTTGTCGTGTGATTTTGTTTCAGGATTAATCTGTTTTGTCAAATTCCAACTAAATCAATTCAATTCCAGCTAAATTTTGTCATATTCCAGCTAAATCGAATGATTTTTTTTTGCGAAAGAAACGTAGTGATAGTGATAGTATGTGATAGTATCCCTGAAAATCAAAAACCAGTAGAAAATGTTGACTGATTGTAAAAACCTTGTGGTGGTTGCTACATTATTTTAAGACTCAAACGGCATACAATCCATGGGTCGCCTACGGAATTGAGAAATTGATACTGGATGGAATTACTCCTCATTATTGTATCGCTCTGACAAGCTCTTCTTTTCCGAGAAAACAAATTCGGAGTAGTTTTAGAATACAAGACTGCTTGGGGTATGAGTTCTGGCGAAACGAGTAAATTGCCAATACTTAACATTGTGCAATGTTCTGTAATTAGAGTGTTTTGAAACATTCTTGCGAAATTTGATGTAATTGAAGATATAATTATATCTGTGCAAATTCGGATAATATATGGGCAGCGATGATACGCACCTATCGTCAGATTATTGTTGTTTTTTTTGTTTACGCCCTGAGTGTCGGACTCCCGGTGGCAACCGGGCTACTGACTAAACATCTCCCCTTTCACGTTGAGAACATGAACTGCCTAGAACTGTTAGTCACATTACTAGGACTAGGCCTAATTAATCAATGCCTAGCGATGCCTTCTGGTTAAGGGAAATCCCTCGTTCAGCACGGATTGATGGGAAGGAAGAGGATTGCCATCAGAGAGATCCCCCTTCTGTCTGCGCCGCCAAGCGATCCATGATGCCCTTTTTCATGAGAAGAACCGTGCTTACGTAATGCGACACGCAGTTCTAATTGTCTTTTGACTTCATCATTTTCCCCGTTAAGTTTTCTGGAGGAAGTATTTTTCCGAGAGATGCGAACGGAGTCTTGTTCATCTTCCGCATGCAAAAAACGTCAGATTATTGCTTACTAAATGAACAATCTCAAATATTGTCTCTCACGCAAAGGTAAGATCAAATTTATCTCTTTAGCCATTGACGGTGTATATGACTTGTCTATTTCTCTACCAATGTTTTTGAAAATTACCACAATTTCCATCCGATCACTTGGTTCAGGATCTTGTGAAGGCTTTCAATATCAAATGAACCAGTACGACGAGATCAGTGAATTTCGACGTGCGAATGAATTTATACGGCAAATGATTATTGTAGTCTCTAACTGCAATCTTTTGTCTCGAACTACACAATTTCAAAGAAACGAACCATCATATTCATATTTATCATATTCTACGGGATTGGCTGGAGTATACAACTGGAGCACCTCCATTTATAGCTATTTGACTAATAACCCTGATAACATAGTTGGAAGCATGATTTAGAGCAGAACATACAATGGCACATCTTTTTGTATGCTTTGTTTATTTCGAAAATATCATCCCACTTCCATATATCTATCTATCCCAATTTCTAGATCATTTATAATCTAGCATTTTTAGGAAGTGTTTGATACGCAAAGTTAAAATTTTAAACCCGTACTGCATTCAATATTATTCTCAATTTTTTTTCAAAAACGACGAGAACATTGAGCAAGCAACTCGTAAAGCGATTATTCCTAAAACTAATTTTTATGCACTTCAAAACACAAGGGATTTTGTACCTTAAAGAACAATTTGTTGACTTTTTAATGCTGAATAGTTGGCTATCATTTTAATGCTTATACTCAATACAAATAATACTCAAGTAAGAAATGTTTAAAAGTAAAGTAAAAAAAACAATAATCAACTTAATATGTTGCCTTTTGACATGAGCTTTTGTATGTGCCCTATACAACCACGGAAAATTCAGAAACATCTATATACTATTCACTGCGATTCCACTGCAAGTTTTTGCTCGAGTGATTTTTCACATAAAAAAAGAGTTAACTTAATTACCGCTCCTTTCAACGATATCACATTCAAGTTTATCTGGTTGTGGCAATTTTGTCGATGATTCAGCAAAGTCTTTCAAAATATTTACTTATTACAATGGTTGTAAATATTTAATAAAAGCCACTTAACGCATACAAGATATAGGAGCAGAGTCCATCAATCGGTTTTAAAGTAGAAGTTTTTAAATGTTCTTTCGATAAAAGAATATCTAGATATAGAGAAAATTCCAACACAAACAGTGCATTTTATAGCTTATTTGGGGATAGGTGGCTTTTGAATGGTTCAATTATTTAATCAGGAATGCATAAGCATATGTTTAGTGATCAACAGTTCACATGGAAAGAATTCAGAGTTGAACTCCCATTTTAATCATTTTTATTCTGCGTTTAGACGTGAGTACCAAAAAATTTATTTTAAATATTTATTTATTTATAGATGAATTTCAATGCCTTATCTCACGTTTGTGCTACTGAATCGTCGGACTCAAAGCCTTCAATAATAAATATATATGTAAAGATGATATGGGTTGTTCAGTATTGACAAACATGAAGTTTATATTTTAATTTGTCATGAGCACAATTGCCGACACGAACGTTGATTTCTAGTTATTCACGCGGATCAATTAATTCAATTCATTAAAGTACCAAATTCAATTAGACCAGCAGCCACTTTCAGCGGGAATTGGTTCTCATGGTTGGTTCTATCTGCGGTTGTTAAATGGTCCGATAGACCATACAAGACATATGTATAAGCTCCGATATGTTAGAGATGGGATACATTAAAACGAATACAGGCACAGAATTCCCTCGGAACTGATAATGCTGTTTGTATTGCCATGAATTAAAATGATAACACAATCTTTTTATTTCGTCTAATAAGCTCCATCATCTTAGCTTTCGCCGTGCCGGTTTTGATTGACTAACGCACGCAAGAAAACATTCATGTAGTGCCGAAATCACTTAAGCCACTTAGGGGTCCCATCTGGCGCGATTGGCGGCACAATGGTGGACCCCGAGCACTTCACATCGAATTAACTTTGCTGGACCCATCCAACTTGATTGATTGAGAATGCAGAACGTGAACAAATTCAACTAAATCTAATTATGTGATTAGCCGTACATTATCTACCTACCAAGTGTTGCAGGAACTGAAGTCCGCGTCTCGTAATTGAGATGGATAATCGGAATCCTTGAGCGAGCGTGAAAGTTCTATTAAGCGACCAGGGAAAACGAAACCCACTAAGACTTGTTCATTGATTAACAATTCACAAAAATTTTAAATAACCGGTGCTTCAACAGCAAATGAACCCGATTACTCCCGCGGTTTAGAAATGACTAACTTCGAACCGCATACCAATTACATTTGAAACTCAATTGCTCCAACCCTCAGATACGAATCGCACAGGCCAATGCACTTAGGAAGTGCAACACTACCGTTCGCTACCGAAGGATACCTTAACTGTAAGTTCACGAACACTAAACACAACGATGAAGCCCAATAGATCTATTCCACAATCCGTTACAAGTGTTCGGTTACCCGTATTGAGTTTCACTCCTCACAGGCTCGCATCCATATCCTTTCCGTTTGGCTGAATGGAAACGAATAATCGGCTTCGTTCACTGTACGCGCTACCATGGACGATTGAAGTATCATCCCGCATCCCAATGCGAATCAACACCATGCCCACCGGGAACGCTACCCGAATCGGCACACTACGGATAAAAGACTCTAACAAGTGGCGACGACAATTGGAGTCACTCTAATTCAGATACAAGATAGCAGATAGCAGATACTACGCTACTGGAAGCTGTGGACAAGCTGCAGCCCAGTTCCGAGAAGATCTGATGAACTGGTCCAGCCACAGGCACCCATCAACCGCCAGTGGCTCATTGCAATCCACTTCATTTCTCAGAGTGATTGGATGCTGTTCTCTGCCTTCCCATAACACGGAAGCACGGGTAGCACTTTTTGCTTGTGGAGCACTAGGACAGAATTTCTTCTGTATTTAACAACCAACGAGGAACGTTACAGTCTTATTAGACACCCAAAGGTGATAACTTGTAAGAGAATTTGGTGAAATTATAGCGGAGTTGGGGAAGTGCTAGACCAAGTTGAAAGTTTTCTTTTAACTTAATTAATATGGAGAGGTAATTGTGTGCCGGGATTAACATAAGAGCTCATTAGAATCATTAAAATGTGGTTTAAATTTTAAAAGCATAATGCCCATTTTGAGTACAAGTAATCGGAAGAAGAGAAGTTTTACATTTCAATTAAAATAAAGCGAAAGAGAATCTTTATTCGAAATACAATAAAGCTACATTGTGTTATCTCCTCTTTTAAATCAATTGGATGTAATAGATACGACTATGTAAAAGCAATGTTTTTTGCAGTTAGCATTTTTAAATGGTTACAGGTTTTTTCCGATTTAAAGGTGATAAAGTAGAAGTAAACCCTTTTTGGTGTTACATAACTTGAATTTTATGCATAAAAGAAGTTAAGACTCATGACGTAGTACGAAGTCACTAAGATTCAAACAAAGCCGTCGATGAAATGTGTAACCAAACTGAACAACGTAATCAAATAAACTGCATCAATAAATAAAAATAATAAACAACAAGTCCTTGGAAGTATAGTTAATAAGACCTTTGAAGATTTCAACATAAATTATTTTGTATGACTTAAGATTTTCATATTGATGCAATTGAAACTTGCGCAATTGTCAGCTTACCTTCTGCTATTGCTATATATACCAATTTATTTTTTATAAAAACAATTAGTTTGCTGTTATTTAGATCAATATATTTTTTTTTTATATTACACTACGCGTTTCGCTGAACTAGTCAGCATTATCAACTGTATTAACAATTTTGGACTTAAGTCTACCTTTTATATCATTTAAAATTATGAATCAAAAAAAGGAAAGAAGGTAGTTATGCTAAAGCATCAAAGAGGGAAGATTTAAATATGTTGGTTTGGTCATTAAGGACAGTAAAATCATTAATTCAAAGGTGTTTATGAATTCCCAGTGCCTTAAAATATTGAGTTTATGGGAAAGATAAATTATGGAGGATCTGTAAATTTTCAATTGAAGGGAATTCATGGTTGGTTTCCAGGAAGTGGTTTGCTACGTTAGAATTGCATTTTTGGTGAATGTAGGATTTGAAATGCTCATTAAATCTGGCTTTAAAGGATCTACCTGTTTGGCCAATATATCCACAATTATATTCTCCACATGTAATTTTATAGACTCCGGATTTATTAAACTTGCTCGTAGATTGTTTGGCATTGTAGAAAAGGGTGGATTTTTTTTGGCTAGGCTTGAAGGCAATGGGAATATTATCATTAGCTAAAATTCGAGAAATATTATCGGATATTGGACCAAAATATAAGAGGAGTGCAAATTTTCTCTGGATTGTTTCTTCTATCTTCGGATAAATTTTATAAATTGTTTCTTCCTTATGTTTTTTACTAATAAGATGATCAATTAGCTGATTCGGAAAACCGTTATTAATTGCTATTTCTTTGATGGTTGAAATTTCGGTATTCAGAAATTCCTTAGAAAGAGGTATGGAAAAAGCACGGTCAACCATCAATCTATAAGCCGGTATCTTGTGGGACCAAGGGTGGCATGAATCGGCTGGAATAGTTGCATCCGAGAAGGTGGGCTTTCTAAAAATGTTAAATTCTAGGCTATTAAAAAGATTTCTGGTGATGGTCAGATCCAGAAAATTAATTTTCCGATTATTTTCCTGTTCAACTGTGAAGGAGATGGAGGGATGTATATTGTTGCAGAAAGTTAGAAGTTGGGAGAATTGATAATTGCTTCCTGTAAAGCCAATAAGGATGTCATCAACGTATCTATACCAAAAGATAACATGATTTGAGAATTCAGATTGTAAAAAAGCTGCCTCAATATTACCCATAAATAGGTCTGCCATAAGCGGACTCAGAGGGCAACCCATAGCTAGCCCTTTTTTCTGTCTATAGAAAGTGTTTTCAAACTGAAAATAGTTTTCCCTAAGACAGAATTCTAGTAAAGTTCTAATTTCCGTTTCTAAAACCGGGTCGATGTTTTTGGATGCCAAAAGATTCTTGGCTATATCAAGAGAATCTTTATATGGAATATTGGAAAACATGTTTGTAACATTAAATGAGATAAGGGAGCAATTATTTGGAATATTAAGATTGGCCAACTTTTTGACCAGATCTGTGGAGTTTTTTATGCTGTTAGATGCATTGAAGTTAGTGGTTTCTTAAAAGACTTTATTAATAGCGACTGCTAATTGTCTCAAGTGGCTGTTTTTAAATGAGACAACTGGTCTAATGGGGTAATTCTCTTTCTGTACTTTTACAAGTCCATAAAGTTTTTGGGCCATCGGGTTCATATTTGTCAGTCGAAATTTCTGGTTTTCGGGGAAATGTGCTTGGTTGATTTGAGAATACCTTTCAAGGCAGTTTGAATTTTATTTGTGGGGTCTTTATTTAAGATGGTAACATTTTCTTTTTCTATAAAATCAAAGTTTTTTTGGTTATATTGGGCTTTTTCGATAATGACAGTGGAATTGCCTTTATCAGCTTTGGTAACTATTAAATCTTTGTTTTTAATTTTTAGTGAAATTGTTTTTATGGCGGAGGATAAGTTTGAGTTGAAATTTTGCGGAGCATTTTTTATAATGTTTTTTATATTCTCTTTTTTTATAATGGAGTCTGGTTGGTTAAAAAGTGCTACTTCAGCCTCAGATTTAAGTAGTTCTTTTACATTTTTCAGGTTGAAGTTGGGGTTATCTTGGGAACTTTACTAAGGAGATTTATCTCCGTTTGGGAGAATTTAGTCTATGATAAGTTGACCACTCGACTAAAAAATTTATGCTTTTTTGCAGTTAGTACAGGGGTGGAGGGAGTTTTTTTGGTTGTTTATTAATTTTGCCAGTTTATGCTTTTGTGTTACAAATTGCTTATAAATAATCAAACTAATTTTACATCTAACGTGGTCATCTAACACATCAAATTCTGTCGGATGAAGTTTTAATGTGAGCTCCGAGTGCAGTACCTTAATGTAATGCAGTATTGTGTCCGTCTTTATGAACCAGGTCTGTGCTTCTTCCTTGATCCAGATTTTCTCTGCTGCCATGATTGATTTTTTTGCGGACACGCTGTTTGCTGCTATCTTTCTATTTATGTAGTTCGGGACAACGTTCGCTTTGAGACATTGCTGATTGAACCAAATATTTTAAACCGCTGTACGATGCTTGAGCCTGAGTTTACAGATCCTTCATAATTTATCTATACCATAAACTCAATATTTTAAGGCACTGGGAATTCATAAACACCTTTGAATTAATGATTTTACTGTCCTTAATGACCAAACCAACATATTTAAATCTTCCCTCTTTGATGCTTTAGCATAACTACCTTCTTTCCTTTTTTTGATTCATAATTTTAAATGATATAAAAGGTAGACTTAAGTCCAAAATTGTTAATACAGTTGATAATGCTGACTAGTTCAGCGAAACGCGTAGTGTAATATAAAGAAAAAAAAAATATATTGATCTAAATAACAGCAAACTAATTGTTTTTATAAAAAATTCTTTTCAAGAAATGGATCAAAAAGTAAGCGAAAGTTACATCGATCTCTTGATACCAATTTATGTTTAAATAAGGACATTTTTATTCACTTTTTTCAAATTTGGTTGAATGTGAACGTACAACACTCTTCAGATGTTGTTTTTTATCCTGCAATTATTCAATTTAAAGTAAATCATATATTCATTCTATTACAGTAGCAATTACTGCAGTCCACAGCATGTCGCCTTTATTCATGTTAGAAAATTACCCCGATGCTAAATACCTATCCTGATCGACTGCTTCCTTCAATTATTAAATACGAGTAGAGATTTTCTATTCTCTATCAATCAAATTTAACCAGCGCTTGGTGGGTTTTCCTACTAGTCTTTGTCTCTCTACTTTGCCTATGAATTCCTACTCCTCATTCACCCGTGGTCAGTGCATTGCAGTTTATGCTGATTTATAATCTTGAAGTCCTCTGGCATGTCAAAAACTTCGTCCAGCTCGTGGTTGTCTCTCATTCACTATTGATCTCCTTCATGTCTTTCTCCTGTTATGTGCACTAAAATCCAATTTTTCAATTTGTATATTTTGATTGAGAAAAAGTGAGAAAATAAATGCACTGAAGATTTCCAAAACCTTATCTACAGCATAACAAACAGAATAAACATTGTTTCAGTGTCGAAAAGATATAAAATAACATGAATTAATTCCACTAGAAAATTCAAACTCTCAAAACTTTTTGATTGCGCATTCTACCATTTCGCTTGAAAAATGTTTCCTACTTTATTGAAATAAATTACATTCGAATTTACTTTATATAATTGTTTCATTTATGTATTTCTGAAAAATAAAACATTATAGAGGTGTGTTCAATTTGTTATCATATATAACTAAACATGCAAACAATAACACATTGGGCCGAACATGTGAATTTACACTTAGGGAAAACTATTGATATTCTAAGCTATAAGCTAAGCTATTTCCTGCCTATTCCTTTCACATTCAAAAATCAATTGTAGTGAGTTTTTTTTTTAACTTGTAATGTATTGGAATGTATGCATCTTTGGTCCTTAGTATACAATCGATCCTTGATCAAATCAATCACAATCATTGAACACTCAGCGCATTGTTTATCTTCAGTGGGCCTCATTTAAGGGAGACTTTGTCCTTGAAATTTTCAAAAAATCAATTTTTTTTTATTACGGATTCTTAATCTACATGTAAGTAGAAATAAATCTGTCGAAGCGTTTCCCGGAATTCGAACGTTTACGATATTTTAAATGCGTTTGAAGTTGACACCGTCAGTGTGCTCTGACCGTCTCAGCGGAGCGCCCGGCTAGCTGGGTTCCTGCAGGTCTCAGCGCGTCTGACGCAGGTATACAGAGCCTTTTATGCTTAGAAACGTTAGCATAGGGTCCCTTCTTTCTCCATTATTGATTTTGGAACGGTTATTTCAGTCTGGCTTCGGCATTGAAAGCGAAAACATTGTAGCGGCTGGGTTTTTTGTGTTTCGTTATTTTCAAGTAATTCATCGAAAATTTGTGTGCAATATGCCTCGAAAGGGTTCAAAAGGTCATCCGAAACAGTACGAGCCCAAAAAATCGCATCCGCAACCCCCTAATCGCAGGGAATTTGAAAAGAGCAAGTCGTTCGCAAGCACGTCAGCGCAGAAAACTGTACAAAGTGGCAAATTGGAAAGTTATGAACTAAGTGTTGATTCAGTGTACTGCTTTTTGAACTTCGTATTAGTTTTTAACTTTTTATCCAATAACATTTTGTGTAAAGAGTACAACGGACGAATCGCTTTTTCCATGCGTGATTGACGAGGCATCGGTTTCAAACTGAATTTAAAATGCGAGTGCGGGGAAAGAAGTGTTGCCTCGTGTCCACTTACCGGTAAAACTTATGAAATAAAGCGCCGAATCGTGTTTGTTTTCCGTTTATTAGGCCTCGGAATAAACGGTTTGAGCAGGTTTTGTGGCATGATGGACATTTGCAGCGAGATGACGACCACAATATATTACGCTTGTGTAGAAAATATACGAATCGCGACGAAGTCGGTTTACGACATGGTTCTGAAGAAAGCTGCAGCAGAGGAGAAGAAAGAAAACGTTTCTCGAGGAATACAGGAAGATCACTTCATCGTTTCAGGAGATGGCAGGTGTAAAAAGAGAAGATTTTCATCTCTCATTGGCGTGACTAGTCTCATTGGATGCCACACGAAAAAATTTGTCGACGCCATGGTCAAATCGAAGTTTTGTCAATCTTGCAGCTTTTGGGAGAAAAAAAAAGATGAAGATCCTGCTGGTTACGATGAATGGAAGTATGAGTATGAGTATGGAATGAATGGAATCACCGAAATGTTTCTCCGATCGGTAGAACTGCACGGAGTCAAATACGTCACTTACGTCGTAGATGGTGATAGTAAAACGTTTAAGGGATTGCTTGAAGCCAATCCCTATGATGACGTTATTGTCAAAAAAAAAGAATGTATTGGTCACGTCGAAAAAAGAATGGGAACGAGATTGAGAAATATGAAAAAAGGAACCAAGGGACTCGGAGGAAAAGGGGCAGGCAAACTCACAGATGAAACGATCGGAGAACTCACTAAATACTATGGCCTTGCTATCGGCCGAAATTCACATTCTGTACAAGCCATGAGGGACGCGATATGGGCCACGTATTACCACAGGAGCTCCACGGATAAAAAACCCCAAGCATGAGAAGTGTCCACCAGGAGAAAACAGCTGGTGTACGTGGCGTAAAGCTGAAGCGTCGGATACTTTGTCTTTATATAAGCACAAGGCTCCTCTTAGTGACACTGTTCTGAAGGCCATCGAGCCAATTTACAAAGACTTGTCGTCGGACGATTTGCTCGAAAGATGTTTGGGTGCTCATACTCAAAACAGTAATGAGTCACTTAATAATATGATTTGGATGCGTGCGCCCAAACATATTCATTCCAGCGCAGATGTTGCCAATATTGCCACGGGATTAACAGTGATTATCTTCAACGAAGGTGAGGAATAATTGTTAATTGCCATGGATGTCATGGGTGTCCGAATTGGCACATTCGCCGAGAGCTGGGTCCATTCACGGGACAAAGCAAGGATCCAGCGCGCGGAGAAGCAGGTGACCGACGCAGCAAAAAAGGCCCGGATTGAGCAGCGGGTGATGTTAGCGGCTCAACATGAGCAGCTAGAACAAGAGGAGGGATGCTCCTATGGACCAGGCATTGCTGATTAGCGGTAAGTATAAACACATTTGTGTACACACATTACAAAACTTTAAACGCGTTTTTTTCGAAAACACGTTTTTAAAAATGGCTGACATTCTCCTGACCGCTGTAAATAACATATCAACCTGAAATTTGGAGAGCATACTCAAAAAATATGTCTTCACGGAATGACCGATCGTTTTTTCGATAGATACATTTTAGCATTTATTATTTATCTTTTTATGCGAAAAAAAAACGCGAAAATTCGATTTTTTTTAAATTGCCGCCATTTTCTGAAATTTGTACTAAACGGAAAACCCATCCGTCATTCCATGACCAAAGGGTCACAGATTGATAATATGCTTTGAATTTGTGTTTCAGATCAACAAATCAGTGAATCAGGGGGCAGTGATGTCAGCCGTTTACCTCCCGCGATTTGAGGACCTGTTTTCGCGGAGCTGCAACGGCCGCCATTTTGGTTTTTTTTTCCAAAAAAATTTTTTTTAACGTTCTGTATATCTTGAAAAAAGCAAGAAAAAAACTGCACTCAAAAAGCTTTACTCGTTTCCTTAAAAATAAATAAAATGTAAACACCTGAAATATGGCACTCCAAGGGCAAAGTCGCCCTTAAGATCGTTCGTTTTATAGTAATTTCGATTCGGAATCGAATCGGAATCGTGGCGAATTTCCTGAGATTCATTCTTCGTAATTTTTATTTATTAACTTTTTATTGTTAACCCGTGGTAGTGTTGACTTGCAAGGAACCAAACATTGTGTTTCTATGTCTTTCATAACAGGCAATAGGTTTTCAATACATAAAATACAATACAATAAAACAATTTCGTAGATTTCGAGGAATCAAATGATTTTAAGTAATTTGAAATTAACAAAGAATATAACGAATTTATAAAATATATTTTTTGGAATAAATACGACATGCAAGACGATACAGCTGATGGGATCAGAAGCTAAGCAATTAAACCAAACTTTTTCTAGCTAAAAAAAATTGGTCCATTGAAGGTCCGTGGCTCTAAAGGGATAAAACAGAATTAGAAGCATGGTGTCAATTTTGATTCAAAGGAAAATAAATCCATCTGAACAGAATCAAAACAAACGCAAAAGACAGCACTAGCGGTCAACTAATAAGTGCCCTTGAAACCAATTTCAACTGATGTAGGAAGAAAGGAGTGGCCAATGCTGTGCGAAATTAACAAGCCTGAGAGTCTCTTATTACATCCATACATACACGAACATAGGTAGGCTACCTCTATGTGAAAAGTTATAATTAATTTTCATGTTTATATGGCTGCGCGCGGATCTTGTGCCAAAAAATTTAAAAAAAAGTTGATAAGTTGAGTTATTATTATAATGTTACTGCGCAGAAAGTGTATGACGTGCGCGAAGGATGTAGTGTAGTTATGAGTTCAAAAGAGCCCAAGGGGCAAGTATTGAAAGAACAAGTTTGGTACATTCTTGATTTGATTCATAATCGAGCGAAGGCAAGCTTGTCAATAAACAAAATGAGAATAATTAATTTTCAAAATCAAAACAAGAACACAGAAACAAAATGACCGTGAAAGTAGTGTTAGGAAATATTTGAATTACATTCCAAGAATTAAACTGATGTTTTGGCAGATGTTCATAAAAAATCTTTTAAGGAAATTTTCAACGCAGCATCGTTTTTTCTATGTGAAATTAAAGGAAGAAAGGAAGTAACCTCTGCAGCCCACAATCAATTTTAATTTTTCTCGAAAATGCGTAAACGGGATAAATTATCCAAAAGCAATCAATGAATAATGCTCGCGGATGGCATATCGACTTATTTCAATGGCGGTAATGCTATATAATTCACAAAGTACTAAATATATTTTTGATTACATTTAAATGAACTCATCATTAACCAACCTAAAACCGTAGAGAAAATAGTAGGCAAGCAGCCATGAAATGAGCCGATAAAGCCATCTACAACTTGTCGTAGCATATATCGTTGAAAAACATGACTTCTAAACGGGAGTAATTCGTTTGCTCCTTTCGTTGAGCTAGAAAAGGAATATATTTGCCCCATTATGTTTTCATAGCATATCGATATTGAATATACAAGATACAAATAAGAGTGATATGAAGTCGATTCCGGAAGGAATCGTGCTATCTTATAAATTTTGTAAATGCTTGAATGATAGAGAAAATGAGACAAGCTCTGAAAAAATATCCTCATACCTAATCACGTGACAAACTGGATGGAAAAATGATTTAAATGCATGTCATGAGATTTTTTAAAATAATCTTCATAGCTCCTAGAGTTAATATCAGCATGGAATGAACTAGATAGTCACTCCACTGAGTTAATTTTACGATATTATAAAATTAAAGGCATCATAAAATGAAAGAAAACTCGCTAAAATCAACGAATACACTTTGTAGCATAAGGCAAACTCTAAACATAGTTCCATAGTAGATTTAGTACCAGTAATAGTTGTAGTAGGAGTAGAAGTAGTCGCAATAGTAGGAAAAATTAAGAATTGGCCACAGAAAATTCTTTATGCAACGTAGCTCTCGCATAGAAGCCCTACTAATTGACTACTATTCTCTTCACATCCATCAAAGTCCGATAAAGTCATTTGAGTTACTTAGATGAATACTCCAGTTTTTCAATCGAGTAATTAAATTGCTGTATTGTTTGTCGGATGATTTTTTGCTATGGAATATAATTAACCATAAAATAAAACATTAATTTCACCTGTGTCCATAGAGTATTTTATTTTTTCCCAGATACGTATTTCGAATCCTATTGTGGGTTCTTCTTCAGTGGTTACTACAAAAAAATTTTTTACAACACCTTATATATTACTACTGTTAACAGTTGTCAGAAGATTCATTCATAAAATGGCATTCAAAAACTAATTAGGGAAATTTTATGATAAAGATATCTTAATTGAAAAACTAATTAGGGATGTAGGAATTTAAAGAGGGGTGAAAACGCGTTCCCTAAATCATTGTTAATTCTGTTGTCTTTTTCGGTTTTGTGGATTTCCAGACTCTCTACAGTGTCTAGTTGTTGTATCCGGCGTACCTGGTGAATCACCTTGAGGTCCTCGATCGTGATCGTATGTCCTGTCTCCACTATGTGTTTGGCTACGGATGATTTGATGTCGGTAGTTTTCTTTTTCTTTTTGGTTGCGTTGTCAGCTTCGCTCAAGTGTTCCTTACAGCGAACCATAACTGAGCGCCTTGTTTGTCCAATATAGCACTTGTTGCATTCAGGACAAGTAATGCTATAAATTCCATTCCGACCTTCAAGTTTAGGTGGGTCTTTTACGGAAGTGAATCGGCTTTCTAATTTAAATTTTTTGCAGGTTGGTATGACATCTATTTTTACCGATTTCAGTATTTTTTTAATTTTTGTATGTCTAACAGCTACTCTTCTGGTGGCCTCTAACCGTTTGGTTTGCGAAAAGAGGGTTGTTAATCCGTCGTGTGTGATTATCCTTTCTTTTTTGGTTATTATGTTTTGGATGACATCATTGCTATATCCGTTGATTTTTGCTGTCGTCATTATGTAGTTTTCTTCTCTGCGTCTTTCCTCGTTCGATAATGGGATGGTCAGCATCCGATATATCATGCTGTGGTATGGTGCCATCTTTTGGGCAAATGAATGTGACGAAGTTGCAGGAATGGTCCTTTGAGCCATCGTTGTTTTTCTATGTATGCCAAATTGGAATTCCCCATTATTTCTGGTGATTTTTATATCCAAGAACGCTAGAGTGTTTTCGCTTTCGAGTTCCATGCTGAACTGTATATTCTTGTGTTTAGAGTTTATGTCAGTTAGTGTTTTCTCCAGTTTGTCCTTGTCCACTATAGCCAGCACATCGTCGACATACCGGATCCAGAATCTAGGTAACAGACCTAGTGCTTCCAGGGTTGTCTCGATGTTTTTCATGAAGATGTCACTGATGAGCGGAGATAGCGGGTTTCCCATAGCTACCCCACTTGTACCTTTGAAATACCGTCCTCTGAAGGTGAAGTAGTTCCCATTCATACATAGATGTGTGAGCTTCATCAGGTAACGCACCTCAAATAAAATACTCTATGGACACAGGTGAAATTAATGTTTTATTTTATAATTAATTAAATTGCATTGTGTTTAAATAACACAGAGGATTTCGAGCCTTAATGGAGCGGTCGAGGCATTCCAGAACCGCTCGCACTTTGAAAGGATGTCACAAAATATGGAGATACGAAAACCCCATGTAAGAAATAAAGCGAGCTTTGTAAGATGGAGAGCTTGTAAATTAAAAGACTTAGGTAAGTGGAGTGGCCATCGCGATGGCTTAATTGCACATGAGAACAATTTTTCCGGTGTAATAGTACATGTGGATAATTGTTTATGAATACAAAACTTAAGAGAATGTCAATTCATACCTCTCTCAACGTGGAAAAGTAGTCGTCTATCTTGGTTCATTTCTGATGGCTAAGGGATATTTACTTGTTTATCTCCATAAAAATATGTAAAATTTTAAGGTACACTCCAAGGCATATGATAAAGATGCAAATATAAATGCTATCCTATTCAATAAACTGAAAATATTTTTTTACTGATTGCCCACAAATTGTCTTAATTATTATGATATTTCCATATCATTTGTTATGAAGAATCGCTTCATTACATTCATAAAAAAAGTATAAGAGCTTTATTCTAGACCAAAGGGCTAACTACTTATGCTCTAGAGTAAAACACTCAGATATGAAAATCAAGAAATATACATAGAATAGAATCACTCTCAATGAAATAAAATGGGTTTATTGAAATACCTTGTCCAAACAAATAAACCAGGAGCAATTCGCTGTCATCTATCGAGCCGTTTTAAATTTATTGATTACGATAAGTACCGAAGGGATGATTGATTGTTCTTTGGAGTTATAAAAACTAGAAGTATATCACCAGCCACTATCGTGGTGTTTTAATTCAAAGTTGTAACGCGCTTTCGGCCATAATGGATTTTTGTCTTTAGCAAGACGCGACTTATTTCTTGGATAAGATGAAAGCTAAATAGTAATCGATTGGTTTAGATAAATAAGTTCGCGTGATATGAACACTGCCAAATATTGAAGACATTGTGTTTTGGTTCATAATCTGACCGATTTTACAGAACAAAGCTTACCTTGTAAAGTTTTACCTTGTAAAGTTTTACCTTGTAAAAAGGTAAGGGTTAGGACTTCCTATCTTACCATCGGGATTATTAACCTTTTCATTGCTACGTGGTAGGGGCCCGACTCTACTCTGGGTGCTGGCCTTTCCCCACTACAACTTACCTCCCGTGCTGAGTATTTTCGCGGCTCTCTACTTCAACAGAATTGTTTTTACGTTTGTTTTTCATTCAAACATTCATTGTTTCTACTGAAATTTTAAATCTATTATAACTAATAATACTAAAATAATTTTATTTAGCGGCCCGACTATAGGAGGGCGTAGCAGTGAAAAAGTTAATTAATAGTTCTTAGGCATTCAGATTTCAAAAGTAAATTTTGAAAAACTATCAATTCAACATTGCTGATCGATTCTCACGAAAACATATACGCAATGCAGTGTACTATATTTTTTTTTATATTAATTGAAATTTCAAAATATAAAATGTATTGAAAACAAACGCAGTACCTCAATATTATAAAAATCATGACTCATTTGTTTTACTACTAGTATCAAAGATAGATTAATTGTCCACTTTGTTTCATTCATTTATGCTATTTTGTTGACAATGTGTAAATTTATCAATTAACTACAAAACGTAGATATATGGATATACATCTCATTGAGTGATACTCCGCTCGGCTGTTGTAATTAATGCAGACATTTTATGAGAACGATGCCATTGTATGCGGCACGTTTAATAAATTAATAAGCTGCGTTGAAATTGCAGCGACCAGTTAAATTAATTAATGTCGAATTTTACGAGCTGCTTGAGAGATATTTATTAGTGTGTTTTGCGAGAACTCAAATAAAAAAAAAACGTTTGTAAACAAAATGTTTGTTTAAATCTAATATTTTAAAGTTATATTTAAAGTTAAATACATGTCACCTAACTTAATTTCTTTTAGTTGCATGGTAATAGTTTTGATATTTTTGGATTTAAGTTATATATCTAAAGTCTACCTTATATTATAAACGTTCGTTATCATTAGGGTTCATTATTATTGGGATTCATTATAGATAGTTATAATTTCTTTATTAACAGTTTTTTTAATGTAACTTTAGTTTAATCAATGTCTTAGAACGAGGTGTTTTTCGTCGCAAAATATTTAATTTCCTTTGCCTGTACCTAAATTCACAACTCTTAATGGTAAACTACATTTCTTACATGCAGAATTGCGCTTTTATATATCATGTTTCGGGTATAAGAATCGTGGCCTTGTCCAAACTAAACTGCTCTTGTTCACATTTAATACAAAGTTTAATAATTTATTTTTTCTAGTTCTGCAAGTTCTGTTCAATTCAATGATTTCCCATTATTTTTTGCGGCTAAGTTGCTCTTTCCTGTCGCGAACATTACCTCGCCTCTGATTTGTAATTGCTGGCTTTGACAGACTATCCGTAATCGAGAGATTCCAATACTCTATTTAAAATTATTCCCGTAGTCTCCAATCAATAATTGGTTGATTACGTTGACTTATTTACTTACGAAAATTATCTATATCGACCCAAAATCACCGGCACATTCTTAGTTGTATATTTCCAATAAAAATTGCTTTGTGTCTATTGACTTTTGAGCAATGTCAGCTTTGTACTTCCTTAACAATAACATACTATGCGTGCTCCAATTACGCCTGATACTTGGGAAACTAGAGCCTGGATGAAACTGAAAAACTGAAAGGCGGTATATTTTGATGAGAGTTATTTTCATGCTTCGTGGTGAGTTGAAGTAAAAACACTAAAGATCGACGATAAAACAAACATTAAACGACAAATCTAATCATATAGCTAAGTCGATCTAAGTAAATAAATCCTATAACACAGGTATTACAAACGGTGCACTCAAATAGCAAGCAGTAATAGCAGCTAAGTGTCTTGGCTGTCTTGACAAGTCTTCCTTCGCCTGCTAGCCCTGTAATTCCTTGTAAACAAAAGTTGTTGCATTCTATCCGATTTTCTGTTGCTTGGCGGAGCCATTCTCTCCTATGTTTGGGGATCTGGACGTGATTCGAACAAGAATAGTTGTTTATCCGTTTCGGGAAACACAATCTGAATTTCATAAGTAATGATGCTCTTCGGATGCGTTTCTAAGAAAAACGTTGAAATACTGAGCATTAAACACTATCATGTGAATGAAATGAAATGAAAAAAATTCAGAGTAAACTAAAAGAGTAAAATGGAAGAACCATTCTATCTTATCGTCGCCTCAAACCTTTCTTGGGGCAAGGCATCTAAGAACGCAAGTATGGCGACTTTTTGTTAATATGTGTAAATATCAAATTAATAAATTAAATTCACACTTCCTGAAGGGAAATTACCTTCAAATGCCATAATTTGAAGTGATTAAGCTTGATTTATTTATTTTACAGCTCAATAGTATCATGTTAATTTATTACTTTGAAATATACTAGCAAAATTGCATATTTAAAATTTAAAATACAATCGTCTTCGTTTTAACTGAAACTACGATATTTTCCTATAATTTAAACTTTAATATCATTCTCCGATTTCTGCAGGTACTATTTCCGTACAAATTCAAACAAATTTTTGTCGCAACCATTAATTCACAATGGATAATTTAGGTACAATCGGTTTGACTCGTTATGTCCTGTCAAATGTCATTTCAAATAGTACATTCCGTGAATACAAATGTAACATGGGCAAATTTAAGACGGTTTTCGTTACCGTTGGCACAACGAAGTTTGATGCGCTTGTTGAAACCGTATGCACTCGCGAACTTTTAAAATCTTTACGTGATTTGGGATGCCAACAACTTGTTATTCAGTATGGAAGAGGTGACAACACGCCGTTGCAAAGCGCAACCACCAATGACATTAGTGTGCAAGGATATAGCCTTAAGCCAAGTATAATTGAAGATATTCAACAGGCTGACCTGGTTATAAGTCATGCAGGCGCCGGGAGTTGTTTGGAGGTATTACGTGCGCAAAAGCCACTAGTAGTGGTTGTAAATGAACACTTGATGGGAAATCATCAAACTGAATTAGCTGAACAATTATATCGTGATGAGAATGTTTTCTATTGTACGCCAAATAATTTAAACAAAGTCTTGACGACGAGCAATTTTGATGATCTTAAACCTTATGAAAGAGGAAGCATGAAATTAGTTACGAAGCAATTGGAAAAGTTAATGGGATTCAGCTGATTGTGTGGCTGTGATAAGGATTCAATTTGGTGCCTCTGGAAATATTTTTACATTTGGTCGCTAAAATTTTATTAAAAGTATCAAACAATACGAACTGACAAATGAAAGCCCGCAAGACTAAAAATTCATGACGCAACAATCAATATAGCTCTCCAACAGCCTATACTAGGATATATTTGATATGCAATATTATAAGAAAAAAGTCAATATTAAAATTCAGTGGATTCGATACAAATAATTAGAAAGGTGATATTTTTGCTATGTTCGATTGGTCCCACACATTCTTCGTTGCTTAAAAATAACGATGATCCATGCTTGAATATATTTTGCGTGAATATTAAATATTAGTTTTTGAGGTAAATACACAAACAGTGAAATAATTTGTTATAGGGGTTTATCATATCAACAATCCTTTCCAATGAATAAAATGAAAGATAACGAATATGATCACGTTATTTATTAACTATGTTAGATATAACGAAATAAGACATAAGTGAATAAATATAATAAAGTTGTTAATAGAAGCATTTCATTTGTCCTTCCAAAATAGATTCCCACGAGGTAATGACCAAATGTAATTCAGACCATATCATTTCCTGTGTCTTAATGCTGGTAGTGGCTATAACGCACAGACCACATTTATGAAGAGTTATCAGTTGATTACGTGGGGTATATTTCGCCCTTTAAGTTTTCATCTAAAATTCATTTAAATATTGCAGCAGAGTAATAAATGACAGTAGCCCCATGGCGACCCTATCGGAGCTTCATAAGATTCAATCATACTCTTTTATTTATTTTTCATTACATACAAAAGTTTTTATACTCAGGTAAGTATCAAACTGCTCCCGAAGTAATATTGTAATTTGTTACAAAATCATACAATAACTACAGTCTTAGAGCAATGAGGGATAAGAGAGCAGCTTAAATCTATCGTGATGTGTAAATTTACTTTGGAAAATGCGGATCATCTGTTAAAAACGATGATCTATACCTAGCCATGATAGGTACCTTTGGAAAAATGGTCAAGATCAATCGTGATTCTGATCAGACCAGCTCGAGTTAATTTGGTCATAAAAAACCAAAACATTTTAATCTTTACTTTCGGCAGTCTCGATGTTTCCAGCACTTTATGGCAGCAAAACAATAGATTTTTGCTGCTTGAATCATAACAAAAAATATGATTCGAACAGGTACAGTGCTGCTAGCGAGGAGAAAGCAAAAACGGGTTAAACCATAAGGATTACTTTGTCTGCTTGTTCTCAATGTTGAAGCTCTAGAACTAGTCGAAAATTGTCTTCAAACCAATAAAAAAAGTCCAGCAGGCCTGTAAGCCAAAATCGAACTACTAACTGCAACTTACAAAGCGCATCAAAGATACATAAAAATTTGAAGCTTGAAAATATGGATCTTATTTCAAACTCATCAGATTGCTTACATTAATTTACCCCCTAAAGGTTATAGTAAAAATTCGTCACCAATTCAGGTTTGCCAGTAGCTTCGCTGGTATTGAGTTTGCATTCCAGGATGATAATAAGTAAATCATTTCAGAGGAAAGGATATGACCAAACAATATTGATGCTATCACTGGCTTAGAGCGACCGTGCATCATTTCTTCGTGTGTTTATTCGGCTGAGCCGTCCTCTATGGGTCAATCCATAATAATTCACTTTTGGTGAAAGCACAGTAAATCAATATGTGGAGGTGATCTTATGAAAACTTCCATATGGGAAGAATATGATAAACCATTCACGTAGTATCGACAGACAGGATCTGAGCTCATCTCCCAAATAAAGCATTGCATTAATGATATATTTTGCATCCTATCAGTAGTTGTGATTTTTAAGTTCATCTTTTCATAAATGTTAATGTTTATTTGTTCGAGTTTTCATTGGTTACAAGCGGCAAGTAGTAACCAATGAAAGATAGAACATGCATATGCTGACTCTTGGGGTTGTTTTATTCTAAAGTTGAGTTGTCTCGTCCTTTTATGTTATCTACTTTGAATACCTGAAATCTGGGTCTTTATCCTTTTCTTATCGCCTCTTTAGCTCAGTGGTAGAGCACTGGTCTTGTAAACCAGGGGTCGTGAGTTCAATCCTCACAGGAGGCATTGCCAGTTATTTTTGTACGTGACTGGCGCTCAAATAACGGAAATGGGTCAGAAATGAAGACACACAAAACTCCTTCACATTTCCCTGCAAACTCAGATGAAATGTTAGAACCAACTATAGATTCTGTTCTATTGGCCAAGCTGAACCTATTGTCCTGCCTGCTGCGTCATTATAGCTCCTGCGTTTCGGTAATATGTCGTCATGTGCATCATCATGCCATATTTTTATTCAAAATTTTCAAAACAATAACATGTATGCACAATAACAATGCACAGCTCGAAGTGTTTGTGAATTCAGTGGCTGAGGCCATGGCATACTCGCATTACTGATGCTAAAGTGAAAAGTTCGTTTGTGATTGACCAAAAGGATTATATTTCATAAGGAAAACAGCGATTCGTGGGAATCCCTTGAAAGTTTATTATTATTACTTTGGATACTGCGAGCAAACTATTTTCTCCATTGAAGAATGATCCACGTACTAAAGTTCGAACAACACAACTCATTCGGCTTGATTGATTGATAATTGCTATGCAATGTTCGTTTTGACTATTTGATAAATGCAAAAGCGATCGTAGTTCACATTTGATTAGGCTCGCTGATAAAATCATATTTAAAATTGTCAGTGTATGTACCATCGTAATATAGTTCTTACTCAGTATTCACTTGCGTTGGGGGTTACACCTTGATCCGTTTCAAAACATGGATGGACTCGAATGAATCGTTTTCAGCTTTAAACGAGTTTGTAACCCCTATGTCTACATCAAATAATAAAAAACTGAATTTCCTTCAACTAAATATTCAAAGCTTAATGAAAAATAAGTCCAACCTTGAGATGGCTCTAAACATCCTAAAAGTGGACATAGCACTCCTCCAAGAGACATGGACTTCTGAGGACAAAAATATACGTAACCTGAATGACTACAACATCGAGTACAAACACAGACAGAACAAAAACGGAGGAGGAGTAGCTATAGCGCCATAAGAAAAAACTTAAAATAAGTAAGAACTTAAATACTGTCCATGGCTTAAAAGCAACCTCATTTTTGACTCTAAACCCTGGTTCCATTACACCCACTTAGACAGCAACACCACAAAACTTATCAACAGGATACTAACTAACAGAGCATACAATAAGACAAGACTCTACAAAGCGAATATAACTACATCCGATCATTGCAGTTGGTGCAATGATCGTGATGTACTAGAACATCAAATCTTGAAATGCTCCAACTTTGACAATTTAAGAATCAAATTTAAAATGTTTAAAGAAGTATCCTCACTAGATAAAATTTTCAATGCTAACAACAAAAACCTAATCTGGCAACTGGGTAAATTCCTCGAGGAGGCCATGGCGGAGCTGTGATCATTCTTTTCAAATCTCACGCCCATATCCTAAACTAACAAGAAACCCTCCTCTAATTTGAAAATCCGACTAACGTACCAATAAATTAACACTAATATACTAACTAAATCAACGAAGTCAACTCAGCAAAACGAAGCCCCCTAGGGGCACGAACAACAAACAGCCTCAGAGCACCGAGAGCGACAACGCTGGCTAATGTGCACTGCACCATAGCCAATACAACCTACGGACTGTACGAGGAAGGAAAAAAAAAATAAACGAGGCCCAGGTAAAGAGAAATACAATACAGAGAAAAATTTCAATTAAATAGTGTCGGTTACCGTGATCTCTACCGTCATCATGAAACCATTTGTGCTTGAGTGGGAAATTTCTTTTGAATTTAATCAGTATGACGCTCAATGAACGATCTGTTATCAATAGCGTGAAAATAGCAACGAAATCTTAAATGCCTCCTCTAGCTTTAAATATGCCTGTTAATTCACTCCCTCATTATCTCGTTTCTCTTTTCTTAAATTAGTCATGAGTTGGTCGAGTGCCATCAAACATATTTGAATTTCTTCCATAAATACACTCTCAGCGTAGCATAATTTCTGAAAGTCAACATACTCTCGGTTAAACATACATTGTTCAAATCTGCTTGTTAATACTGTCACACGTTTCGCAAGTGAATTTTGCGAGCCACTAGGATGGACAGATACGCATAATAAGTAATAATAAAGGATGCGCAAAGCTCGAGGTACTTTATCGTCTCGTCGGACCCTAATCAGTAGATGCAGGTAATAAAAGGCGTGCCATTGAAACCATTAGAATGTTTCCGTAATTTCTCGTCGTCCACTGATTGCATTCCATAAGGAAACAAGCAACTACTCATTGGAGATTATGGGAATAATTTCGAATGAAAGATTCAGAAGTTTGTCGATTGCCAAATCAAGTATGTCAAAAGCAATAGAGCGTATGCAGAGTAGAGAAAACTTATTGAAAATGGTGCATTCCCGACGATAGAATAGTTCGAAAATCATTCAAAGTAGAAGTGTGTTCCAGATAGATGGAATTGCCAGTCCGCAAGCAAACAATTGGACAATAAATGTGGTGAAGCAACTGTTAAAACAATACTTTTGATTAATTTATCTGTCAAGCTCAATGTTTCACATAACAATACTTGAGCAAAGAAGTCTGCATGTAATTCGTACATTTTCAGTTTTATTTTTACGAACAGGAGAATTCGCAAGTTTAATAGCACGCATAGAGGGGCCCGAAACAAGCAAAACACAAGATAACGTTCCAGAGCTGTAAGTTTCATGAGCGTACATTAGCAATTTACATTTTTTCATTGTACAATTTGGCATATTTTGATTAACTAAAAGACCTTTTTGCATGCATGAACTATTTATTTAGATTACAGACATTAAATATTTCAATCAACACATGGTTTTATTCCAATATTTTTATAATTTACTTTCACAATTTCCCGTCAGAGTGATTAGCTGTAGTTAATTTCAATATTATATATTCATACGATAGACAATGAAAGCTGTAATTTTTCTATTCTTTCTACATAAATTTGTATTGTTCGTTCACTACAAGCACAGTGGAACATAATAAAATTATTTAAAATTTAAATTCGATATTCATTTGAAATCAAACCACATTTAGATCAAAGATTATCTGTATATAGAATGTAGTGAACCTTCTATTCAACTTTTAAGCTTGCGTTGTAGATATTGTTAAAGTATTTATTCATCGCCTGTAGCCTGTGATCCAGCTTCTAGGATTGCTTCAAAGGAGAAAGGTTGGAACGCATAGCCAGTGCCCACGTAAAATTTACTCTGGAATTCAACCCTGAAAAAAGAGTGATGGTTATTTATCGTCTGCAAAGGTTGAATTTATCATAGTACCAATGCAAACGCAACGTATGCAAGAACGCCGAAAGTCCTTCCATCAAAACTAAAATGCTGATTGTAAGTACTGCCCAAGCGGCGAAGAAGGGGTACAATAAAATAGCTCCGGTGAAACCTTCCCATGTTAGAGCTTTAGCCAACACCATGTTCCATAACACTTCAGCCAATTCTATAAAATATAGGTAGATGTAGTCAAACAAAACCACGAATAGAACATATAAAGCTTACGTGCATGAGCCAAGGACAATGCCCATAAACGAAGGTATGAAGCTGTATGAGAAACTGAGCCGAGAACATATTCAATGGTGTGGATGCCTTGATGAATAAATATTTCCGACATTTCCTCATTGTCATGCCCGTGTTGGCCACCAGCAGCTTCACCATGATCTTGCGAGTTGAGTCCTACTTCAGCATCACCATTTTCAATTGGTTCTATCGGTTTGATCTGTAGAAGTCGTTGAATTTAAGAACAAAGTCAAGTAACTTGTCGTCAATATTTCAAACTAAACTCACGTTTTGTTGATTTCTTTGCCTCATAATGTAGATCGGTTTACCGAGCAACATCCACGGGATGCACAAGACAGCAATGATGACAAGGAGTTTTTCGAAAAATGCCTCTCCGCTGTACAAATATGCTTCACACCCATCCAATGGTTTGCCAGGCGGTTTGAAAAGCACCATGTTGATGAAGGTGATCAAAATGGATGGCGCACATGCAGATGAATTGGGGGCTGTATGGAATTGCTTATTCGTCAAAAAATTCTTTGAAGTTATATTTTTTTAATGTTAATAACCTGGATTGATAGCAGAATATTTGAACCATTTGATAAACATTAACAACACCATGTAGAAGAAGAGGAAGATCAAGAAAATCATTTGTGGAATAAACTCGAAAATAACGGAAATGCGATTTTTGAAATAACGATGATTCCAGAAACTCAATACAACACCAAAGATCATGTGGCAAACTCCGAATATAATTGAGATCTTCATTTTGTAAGCGTTCTGATAGATAATTTTATTGGAGTTTGCAATTTGCCAAATTGGATCCATTCCAAATGGGTACGGATATTGTAGGTAGGCTTCACTTCCAGGATCTAATTGCAGCAGTTTATTGCTCAAAATCGTAGATTCATTATACACAACCCGCCATTGCGAGCCGAATATGTTTAGCGATTTCGAGAATATGTCATTGTAAATTAGACCAGTATACATAGAGAAGCAGCCCATTAGGAAAATAATATAACGTCCACCGAAAAAGATATTCCAAATTTCATTGTCACTTTTCTTAGCTGCCAAAGGTTTTTCTTTGAGAACCATCCACAAACCAAACAACATCATGAGCGCGCCATGTCCCAGATCTCCGAACATAACAGCAAACAAGAATGGGAACGTGATAATTGTGTATGGAGCCGGGTTCATTTCACGATAATTAGCAACGCCGTAGGCATCAATCAAAGCTTGAAAAGCTTTGGTAAACTTGTTGGTACGATTGTAAGTTGGTGGATTTTCAAATGTTTGCATTCGATTCAGAATAGGAGGTACAGATGATCCGGAGCGTTCCTATAAATTACAATTTTAACTTTGTATTTTCAGTATGACCGAGGCGAAATATTATAGAAAACTTACCGTTCCACGCCTTAAGGCCAACTGGATAGTTTCTGTATCCAAAACTGGGACCCAACATTCAGCAATTAAACATTTTTGGGTGACATCCAAATTGAATAAATTCAGGGTATGATAAATTGCCTTAATTTTGCGTACTTTTACAAACCAGTTCTTCAAATTCTTAGCGGCAGCAACCAAGACACGGTGACGATGGTCCTGAGTTTGTCCTAAGACGGTATTCAAATCTTCAATTCGAGTCATAACCCCCATTGCCATTTCACGTCGATCGGCTGGTGCTTCAGGGCATGGGTATAATGTAGCGCGGAAACCTTCGCAGATTTTTTTGACGCGAGTCTTAAGTTGATCGCCTTGGAAGAAGATGATGAATACTGACTTGTAGACTTGATCGCCCTGTTAGGAATAAAAAAAAAAAAAAAACATCATGTAACAAACATTGCAGTACAATGCCACATTAAATTGTTCCTCTTTTGGCGTGAGGTAATAGCGGAGAAATAGGCGATACGTAGCTTCGTCATCAGTCGCTTCAGCGATTCCTATATTATTAACATATAAGTGCATTATGACAAGATCTTGCGGGATACTTCATATTTCATATATCTGACAAACACTTTCCTAATTATCTCCCATTCTAGGGCTACATATGACCTCTCAAAGTATGGCACGCTACTCTTAATACATATTTTGATAAGTGAAAAGTCAGAAACTTTCCAAAATCTAATTCCTCATTTTTAGGTTTGAAGAGTGTTTCTATCCATTCTGTACATGGATTAGGTAACCTATCCGAATCATCTGTTACTATTTTAGCTTTCAAAATTGTCAACGTTGTTAGACAAAGGAATAGACTGCGGAAATACTTATTTGTTTTTTTTTTCAGTCATAATTGGAGTTTCTCGTATTCCATTTAACTTACTAAATTCGCGTAAATATTTTTTTCTTTTTCAAGTGTAATTTTTCCTTTTCAATCCAAATTCAACCTGTTTTTCCTTTGAAACAGAAAACAAGAAATTAATAATAAATAGAAAAAATACGAAAGCAAACCAACTAATGATCGCGGTATTCAGAAATTGATTGAGCAATGCCAAACCGAACAGCACGCTTACGCTTGCAAATTCGTCACATTAGAAACTCATCCCAGATGATATTTCGATAGGAATTGCTCCAGAAGCGTTTTGAGCATTTAGAGCAAATTGCTATTACGTTTTATAAGAACAAAGGAAAATTTAATAAATATAAAAAGAATATATATAAGGATAATTCCCGGTCCAGCGTTAAAAAAATAGAGAAAACATTTTTTCTAAGATACGGTACAAAATTAATTGCTGGATCAAATAAATGTTTTGGAGTTGAGAGACAATAAACTAAATTATTCCTTTTCCTTACTCTCTAGCTTCCATTAGACGAACTTTTCGTCATCCAGTCTCAACCTCGATGACTATACCGAATATGTCATCCCAAACCTCCATGAAATTTAATAGTAAATAATTGGATTTAATAATTTTCTGAATAATTTCTAGGCACAAACATAATTTCTAGAGCCAACCCATCTCACGCCAAATGAACAAAAAGAGTCGCTTGATTTTTATGATACTACTTACATTTGATGGATCCTCTAGTGGTGATTCAATCATTGCTTGGCGTAAGAATACGTTTCCTCGACAGGCACGCCATAACATACGCTCAAATGCTGGCAATCTTTCACGTAAGATGACTCCAGCAACGAAACTGTTTTTTTTTTAAATGATTTTAATTTGTTTTCACAAATTAAACAATTTCAAAAACAAAACGAATAAAAGAGAAGAAAATTAAATTAGAAATTATTTTTGAAAACATCAATTCTTTAATGTTTACGGGTTTGCATGAAAAAGTGAATGCTTAAAGAACAACTTATTAGTTCGAAAATTAGATACGATTATGATGTATGATGGTTTATAATATTGATTACATGTAGAAAAAAGGTTCAATTATGACGATACGCTTTTTTAATTGTTGCTTATCAACTAGAAATTGACTAGGACACTTGAATACATTTACGAAAATTGTTCCTCCTAAATTTATCTTTTTCTGAAGCTTTGACTGGTACGTTTGAATTGAGATTTTATGATGGATTTCTTTTTAATTTTAAAATGATACTAGCGATTACTTCATTATAAGGATACATTATAATAATGGCATATAGTGAGTGGAGACTGGACGTTTACCCTTGCGAAGGAGTTCATGTTATATTTAGCATTGCTTTATTGTTCATTGCCCATTAATTTTTGGTTAACAAGAATAGCTGGATAAGTAACGATAAATACTAGGACTTTGCAGCTTGTTTAGATGTGCAAATCTTCATGTAACAAGGTGGAAGTTGCCAGATTATATTCAAAAGCGGTCAAAAGTGTTTAGACTTCAACATTAAAAATCAACTCGACTGAAGCTTTCGGGAATAACCTTTAAAACATTTTGAAATGGTCACAGTATGTTTTATTAATTTTTAACCGACATAGCATTAATTAATTCGTCCATTAGATACAGTAGTAGTAAAGTTGAGTAGTGACATCCATTTAAGGGCTTTATTTGAGAGTTGGTAAGACATGAAAGAGAATTCGAAGAGGTGATGGACATAGGTTTAATCCCAACAAAGTTATAAAGAAGCGCTATTTCTTGGATATTTTCAGATTGGCGATAAATGTCAGCTATGTACTAAATTTTCCCAAGGGCTTTGATTTTAATGGTCTTTTCTCAACGATGTAGAATTATCAGCGGGTTGCAAAGAAACTTTTTTGCAATAAGAATTGTAAATAGTCCAATTCGAAAGCTGAAAGATGAAAGTGGAAGAAAAGAAGTGGATCGTCGGAGCTTTTTAAAGAACCAAAACGGAGAGAACTGAAAGAAACAAACAATAAGTACGCAGATAGTCACGATATCACTTAACAAGAGCCTAAAGGACGCTATAATGCGTCGAAATGAGTCGGTCAGTTAAACATTTGTTGCACACACTGCGGGCAAAAAGATTTAAAAAAATCTTAAGAGACTGGCTGATCATTTGTTGAGAGCTGAAAAATCGGGAGTTTTCGATGCAAGCTTTTTTTACACGGATCAATTGTAGATTCATTCTGCACGTAATAGATTCAACTGCAATTCTTAGTAGTTTGCAAAAGGCAAATCCATTTAGGTTAGGAAGAAACAATTAAACTATTCTCCTTTTTTTGCACAATGTTTCGATAATCATCTTCGACTGACATAGTCAATCTGATACAATTCTTAAAACTTATGGGGCGGTTCATGACCATTTTTTTTGTGTGTTTATTGACCTGGTACTGCTCCTGATTTAAATTGCCTTGAAACCATGTGATCTAGATTAGAACACATTATCTTTATTTCCTGGCCAAAAATAAGGCTGGAGCTGATTCGACGTACACAAATTAAGGCGGCGCTATTCCAGTAGAATATATACTAGACCCAGCAATTCTTACGCCGTCCTACATACTGGGTGAAGAGAGAAATTAGAAAAGGTATCCTAGATTGGTTTAGGATACTACATAATACATACTATACAGGCTTCATCAAATGACATCTTCTAATCATTTTTCGGATTTGTAGCAACGACCTGAAAATTTAAACACGGTTTCATTAATTCGAATTAGTTGACAGTTATCGTACTGCCTATGTTTCGTTTGGAAATCGCGTCGCGCCAGTTTAGCAGAACGTAAACAGTGTTCAGATGCCAGGACGACTGTCATGTGCAAGGAATGTGTTCCATAATCGTTTTCCCAAGCGATCTCTTTAGGGCAGGTCGCATGGAAAACATCCAATTAGTAAATGGGGGAACGATGAGAAGAGATATATGGCAAATGATTCCTGCGGGCCGTCATAACCTACCGAATTAGGCCGACTTTGTTAAGAGGCTGAAACCTCACTTCCACTGTTGCGTCATTGTTGATTCAAAAGAAAGAAAAAGATTCAAAATTTCACAAAAGGGGACATTCGATTGAAAATGAATACCTTACTTATTATATGAGTTTTGGAAGAGTTTGTCAGTGGGTTAGTAGACACTAAGAAAAAAATACAATTATTGTATTAGTTCGTTGTCTAAATAACTTCGATCTGCTTATTCAACCCGAAGTATTTTCGCAAAATATAACGTCATATTTCCCTCATTTTATCTCAGATTTGCTAGTAAGTAATGCAACATCGAGCTTAAAGAAATGAATGCATCAAACAACATTAACATTCATCGTCTGTATTTCCATAAAACAAGTATTCTCTAGATGATGGATTCAGTTCTAGAAAAACGATGTTAATGGACGCTCAATCATTTAGTTACTACGACTTGAGTGAAAATATTAAACGCCCAGGTCTTTAGCAACGTAAATTTTAAATGAATTTTGGATCCCAGAGTTTTTCAAAAAACGAAATACTATCGCTCTGTACTGATGAGTTTTGTTCAACTTGATAGTAATGTTTTATATCGACAAATGCGCGATAATACATCTCAGATAGTCAATTTGAAATTTATAAAAATCAATCGACTTATTCCAACGAACACGATTTCCGGATGTGTTCTGCAAGATCACGAAGACTTGGCTGTTGATTTGGATAATTATGGCGACAAAATAAAAAAAGTTTCGTCGATACAGCTACACTATTTTTATTATAAAAAACATGCATATTTTACGCATATTAGACCAATCTACAAGTAGGGATTTTGAGTTGCTTAGTATACTTTGTTTCAATAATTTGTCACTATGCTGAGTCTGTGAAGGCCAACGAATGTGTTGTCTTTTTCATTTTCCGAAGGAGGAGTCTTAGGAGAAAATTGAGTTTTAAGTGGAATTATTTAGATTATCGATAGTCATAGCATGTATCTTTATAAATTTAAAACTTAGCTTCGAACACTTTAGAAGGAACAATTTGAAACGTTTACTTCCATTTATATAACATAAACTTATAGTAACGAAATCAAAATAAGCTAAATCAATAAAAAAGCATACCAACTTGCGTATTGTTCAAGTTATTAGTTTTGTTTTTAAATCCCAATTACACTTACAATTTCTTGTCATTTCATATAAACTCAATTATAAAAATGCACACATATTTTTAATGTTTCTCTTTTTTCTTATCTTTTAACATATATTCAAAATAAAACTTTCAAAGCATTCATCGAATAAACATCGTTCGGCAAAATTTTCATCGATAAAACGAAAGGAATACAAAGCCAACAAAAAATGGAAAAGCTGAGGCAAACAAAGAAAACTCATCACGTGGGACAAAAACATGATAAAGCTTAAACAAATAATTAATCGAACTTTACGAAAATTAATTGTTGTTTTCGAATAGTGTACTTTTATAATTCTCAATTATACCAACTACACATATTTATAGATATGGCTAGAGTATACACTTTGATTATTTGTTTTTCATTTATGACTGGAAGAGACCGAATGGTCGCTATGCATGAAAACTAGCAATAACTGAATATACGTATAGATGTGAATGAGTTATGGAAATACATAAAGCTATTAGGTTCCTTGGTACACGATATAATTGAATGAAAATTCAACTTATTTTAAATGAGGAAAAAAACGCACACAATTACAAACTACAAATTCATTTATGGAAAGTCGACCAAACTATTCTATAATAGAACAGATGAATTTTTGTATAGTTTACCGACCATGGTAGATATTCTTCAGGCTCTTGAGGTTTTTCCAGAAAACTATGCAAAATATTTTAGTTGGGTTAAATTTCGGAATAAATTAAGTTGCTATTTTCTAAAGATAAAAATTAAATTAAGTCAAAAATGAATTTTTGGAAAATGGCAAACAGAAAATATAATCAGAGTGTTTTGTTGACATTGTGTTTTTTATGCAGGTCCCAGTAAATTTTCATTGTGAGAATGAAATTCATATTCCATTGAGTTGGGACTGATATGTGCACGAAGACATAATTTCAAACTTTATTTTCATTGTTCTGTGCACTCTTGAAATTACGTCTCCTCTTAACTTTTTCAAGGCTCGTTTATAAAACGGTTTTGGACCAGGCATTGTGAAAAAATCTACTCTATTCAAAAATTTAGTCGTTCACCAATGTTACCGATCAAATATTGGTTAGTAAAATTTCCCCAAACCAACATGTTAACATAATTGCTTTGCAGTAAGAAAGTTCGACTGCAAAAACAAGTTTATTTGGTTTAATAAAAAATACTCATGAATAAAAATGTTAACTAAGTGGGTGTTTTTTCATAGTGATGGAATAATTTAAGAGAATTTATGATTAATTTTTTAAGCACATTCTGGGTTGAACATTGTACCTACCCAAGTTGAACGGGTCCCATTGAATGGCCAGTTCGAGATTCATCCGTAATTAATGCCCGCGTCATCGATTCAGTGGTGGTGCTTAGCCCACCTTCCTGCTATAATTTTATTAACGGATGACATAATTTCTTTTTATCTATATGTCTTACAGCTTATGATGTTTTTTTTTCATGTTAATTGAAATTATTTTTGGATAATTACAAGGAAGGTAGAAACTCATCATACATTAAATTATATCGGATTGATGCTAATATGAATAAATGATTTGATTGCTAAGTTTTTTTTAGATACTTTTGTTCATTTAATAATCAGATTTTACAGATTCCTCAACGTAAAATACTTTTAATGAATGAGTCATTATTCACGGTTTTCAGTTTCGTCGGAACCTGCTTTGGTTTTTTCTGGACGCGTTTCAGTTCACTTGAACTATTTTAAAGCTCTATATCTATTTCCTATAACTATATATCTTAAATTGCCGCTCAAGTAAAACCACTTCAGCCGAACAAAGATCGATCAGATAAAAAAAATCAGCATGAAAAATTTTGGAATTATTGATTGTGTCTTGTTTGCAGATACTAGCGAACCTAACCCAAGAGCTTTTCAAAAGAGAAGACCATCTACCGAATTCGTGGGATACATGTTATATTTGAGTCGAGGACCTATTAATAATTTTTAAAATGATTGAACCAAATCTGAGAAAACTAGCAAACCATTTCTGTCGCAAATTCGATCTTCTAAATAATTATGTAAGGGAAATCATCTTTTACTATTCATTCGGTTGAAATACATAAGCTTATTGTGAATCCTTATCCTTATATCAAGGGCGATGCATTTGAGAAACAAAAAAATAATTAAAGAAGGACTTCTAAAAAATTAATAAATATATAAACTGTTTTAGGTGTAATGCATATGAAGGCTAAAATCCAATTTTCCAAGGGTTTTCAGCACGTGTATCGAAACGAAGAACAGAAACCAGTTAAGGTTAAATGTCATCATCATTCAAATTTTGAGGGCAAATGTATAAAGCAGACGTGTATATAATATACTAAGCTTCAATAATTAGAAATCAATAAATATCACCAGGATTCGAATCAAAATAATCACAGAAATGAAAGACAACAGTTGTTCCTGCACATGCAGAAGTGGCTCATAGATCTATCGAATTCTTGAAAATTTTCAAGTAGATATGAGTCTGTACCTGAAAATCTACCTGACTTTCGAAAAACACGAAGATATCAGACGTTATTTATTGGTCACAAGCTTTCAAGGACCACACATATAACAGTCTGATTTATTGAATTATTTCAGGAAACTATAGAAAGTATAAATGGCACGTGATTATTCCGTGCCATTATTATCTTTACTTCACAATATTAAATGAGCGTTAAATGAAAAGTAATGTCTGAGTAATCTGCATGATTTTGACAGCAATATAGAATTGGGTAAAAGTTTTATTATTTATGCGTACAAATTTTTTTACACAGAATCTTAGTTGTTTGACATTTGTTGCTTCTCGCCTCATTCATTAAAAATTTCTTATTCGAACTACACAAACAACAGAAACATCTGAAAACTATAGCAATCAATTAATACTATAAATTTTTTTGTACAGTAAGATGAATGGATATTAAATGTATATGCATGATAAATTATAGATTATAAATTGAACCAAAAGATTAAATTTAAACAAAAGGAAAGTCAACCTAAATAAAATCATAGCTTTTTCAAAATACATACCATTATTTAAAAATACAAATTCTAAGGTTTAACATAAAACGTCGTATAAACTTGGATTTCGATTTATGTTAATTTCTCAAAGCAAAGAGTAAAGAGGAACCAGTGTTTATGTTATAGAGCCTAATCAGCAGCGGTCAATGATACCTTTTTTATAAGAAATTTTCCACCCCTTAGAAATCCCAATTGTATTCAATAAAGTTTGGTGCTTTTATGTTGCGCGTTGAAAATTTGAAATTTACAAATGAATATGATGAACCACACGAAGCATTTATCACACCATTTCTGAAGTATTGTTGGAGCTTTTGTGTCATTGTTGTAAAATTAGATGCAAAAATATTATTGAGTCAATATCGATGATCACCATAAGATTAAATGTATAATTTGAAATAATGTTTATGTTTATATATGTATGAATCAAGAACGTATGATTTTTGATTAATTAATTTGGTAATCGTTCAAGAAGTCATGAGTTAGAAAAAAAAATAGCAAATACTGAATAATTTTCCATTTTGTTAATTACGAGAAAAAGTATTTTAGCCCAGACACCATGCGAAAGAATCTAAAAATACAATGATTGTAAAAAATATATGTGCATTTTTATTTGTAAATCAGAGATCTACTTAAGCTAAATAAGTTTAAATTGTTTTAAGAGTAGTGATCGAGTGGCAACAACTATTGCTTTGCCACTTCAAACTATATTGCGATTGTATTGTCTTAATTTTCCATAGAGAATTTTACACTGTGACAACTGTTTATTTAACGAATAAAACGTGTTCTCTAGCTGTTTGTATTTACAGCCCACTTTCGAAGATGATTTTGTTAATTTTATGAAAATCAGATAAAAATCATAATCATACTAATTCAATCGACGAATAGCGTAACATTGAAAACCACATAACAAAAGTACGTCAAATATACGAGTGCAGCAACAATTGCACGCAGTTATATCCATTTTACGCGACAATATTTTCATGTAGACGGTCACGTTTAATTAACAGAACAAGCCAATTAAATTAATAAACAAAATAAAATGCTTGCCTTAATCGGCTACGAGGAGGATTTTCGGGTATAATTTCACGTTCGAACAGTGCAACTCTCTCCAAACGCTTTGTTATCTTCTTCTTCAAGATAAAAGAATTCATTGAAAATCTCCAATTTTTCTATTTGAATTTTATTAATTTTAAGGAAATACTATTTAAGATGTTGTCAAAGTAATTAACATTCAAGGTGCATTCATTTACTAAAATAGCGTCGAATTAAACAAAAAGGTAAAATAACATAATTTGAAATCTTTGAAAAGGCCAAAACGTCGCAGCAATCGAATTAGAACACTTTTGTTAATTTTTTGCACACAGTTGCAAGCATATTTGTAAAAGGGGTATTGCTCATTTCAAGAGTATTTCATTGCGAAACGAATAGCTGGTTGTAGTAACTTCGATTTGTATATTAAATCTTATACCCATATATGTATCACTTATATGTACTTGATAGCCTAAAATGCTGCTTGATTGCATCTAATCATTCTTAAATGCAAATTACATCCTCATTTCCGCCATGTCTTATATTCTATCCTATTTATTTCCATGTAGTTCATATATTTTTTTTGGTTTTTTTTTCTTTTTAGTTAAATAAATATTTACCCAAGTTTCAAGTTTTGTCCTTGTTGCGTAGCTCGAATTCCCTCTTCGACCAGAAGTTGAACTTGCTCTTCGTCTTTATGCGAGTCCGCCATCTGTTGATAGCGTGATCTTGTTAGGGTAAGTGTTGGCGCTGCCTGGCAACACAACCGAAAAACAAAATAACGAAAAATACCTAATAGGGGACTTTCTCCTTTTTCTTTGTTTTTAATTTTAATGCTTAGTTTGAACCATTAGTTCTTAGTACATTAAGTACAGTAAGTGAAGCACTTGTACTTCACTTTTTTACGAGCTTTATAAAATTTCATTTATTATACATACATATTACAATCAGATTAAAGCGTTTCAAACTTTAAATAGATGAACTTGCTGACTCCGTTATCCCGTTATAATATAATCACCCATAGGCTACGTATGTAATGTGTGCAATTATAAGCATATTTCATAAATATATTAATAACTTTCAAATATAAAGTTGTTAATATCCTTTACATATCCATGGATACTCATACTTAATAATTTTCTTCACGGTATTTTATATCCTAACAAATTAGTGCATTTGAAAAATAAAGCAGCATTAAACGTTACAATGCAAGCAATAGGGAAGCATATCTAACTGTGAGTATTCTCTTTCCTTTGAAGGAAAATAAAAAAACTCGTATTTTATGTATGCATTTATGTACATATAAATGGCATCGAAAATACATTCTTCTTGATATGAGATCAGGTTAATAGCATGTCAATTATACATCCACGTAAAATGTTTTTGTGTTCATTTCGTATTTAATCCTTCAAAATGCTGAATATAATTAAACAATCGACAATTTGTCGTGTAATTGAACCATAAATCAGATATTTCGTATTCAAATAAATAAAATTACTTCAAAATGTGATAGAACGATTTACTGGATATTCAAGTGTTGTATAAAATTTAGAAGAGTTTAGAAGAGTTTTTTTCGCATAAACCTTGGTGTGGAGCAGACAAGAACCAATCATCGTACATCGTGTCACGTAAAAATTCAAAATCTGAGCGGTTTACTTTTGTATTTTCACATTTAAAATTTAAATATTGGGTTTATTATTCATTAACAACTAGGCTAGCATTGTCGAATTTACTGTAGTTGCAATACGGAGCTCTGGGTGAGGTGTAATTATTTTGTGGGATTGATTGTATCTCTTATGGCAGATACACGGAGTTGTTCGTCTTTACCACATGGGAACGAAAAATCTTGATGAGGACAGTATCCAACCAGAACGATGCCCAGCTCGAAGTTCATGGCTGGACTCAACAGAATACGTCTCAGACAATCCTAAAATATGAATTCAAACACATTCACGATGCCTTTGAAAAGCGTACCTAATTAATAAATAAAATGTGAACACATGAATCTGCAAGCTATCAAAGATTCGATTCTCAATGCAGCACATTTGCAGCGAAAATTTGATTCATATATTTCGTTCGCTTATCGGTATTTCATTCGCCCTTGTCTTCATTAGTTTTAGGACAAACTTTTAAAATTTGTAGGGATATTGCTGTATAAAAAAATAAAAAGAAAATTTGCCAAGGGAATAATGGATATTTCATGGGTATATTAATGAACATTTTCATATGCGAACAAATTCAAGAAACCTCTAAAGGAGCGGTTATGGTTAGGAACGACGTATTCAGTATCTAAATGTTTTCAGAGTTAGGCAATAGTTATCACATCTAAAACTGGGAACAAGTATTCTGAGGCATAGACACGTGGATTTCTATGTATGAATAAAAAATAAATGTACTCAATTAGTTGGAAAATCGATCGTTCGTTTAGGGTAGAATCTAGAATGACTTTTCATAGGAAGTGCAGACGATTTTTGATAGGTATTTTAGAGAATGTTCATTTCACTTATTTTGAAACCGGTTTTTTCTTGAAACCCAGCCCCGAAACATTAATCATTTCTAGTTATTAAAAGTGTATAATTGACATATATTTTCCATAATCTCAATACTTTTATTTCAATTGTTATGCGGATAAATTTTAATGCTATGAATAAAGGATCATAATATCTAGTGTACAAGTGTATGTTATAAGGAAGCTTAGAAGCAAGGCTAATGAATATACTTAGGTAATTTTTAAACGATTACTTCATTTCAACCTGACTACCAATATATCGCATTCTTGCAATTCAACTCAACCAAACATCACAAGGTATATATAGTGTAACCAAATTTCGATCTATTGTCGTATTTGACTCCTTAATTACTTCTACATGGTACATCAAATATGTAAGTAGCAATAAAATATCATGCATTCAGAATTAACAGTAATGCTGAAAGTATTAATTTTTTAGTATACGTTTCGCAAAAATCAAAAAAGCATCATGTTATTTGGGTACAAAATATCATGTTGGATAAATTATATTGCGTTTTGCCGTATCATATGTGTGTAACGAAACAATGCACTAGAAATTTTTTAGTCATATTGAACGATAAATTATGTAAATTATTATTATGAAAATAAAATGAATTAAATGATTCCAGAAATTAAGGTCATCCTGTTTAGACGACTAATAAAGTAATATGAGACAAAAGAAAATTTTCTTATGACTAATTAGACTTTAATATAAACTGAAAAAATCTGATTTTAGAAACAGATAATTATGTTTTAACAGATATGAGCTAAAAGAATGTCGAAGGTGTTTTTGATGTTTGTATTTCACTAGGGTTTGTTCAATGCTGTTTGATAAAATGGTGGAAGATTCCTGTTATACTAACTACGTATATATTTGTAAATGTAATATATTAACTACTGAAATTATCACAATCAAAATTTTCAATATATTTATAGTTGAAAAATGCACATACATTTCACAGCAAGGTACTTAAATTTTAGTAATTCTCATGTGAATAGATAAGAATTTTGGTTACTTGACAATGAGAGAAAGAGAGTGAAAAGTGGAAATTAACAATCCAAACAATATGAAAGATGGAGCTGTTGCAGTATTATATTTTAACGTTAGATGATCCGCTAATTAAAGGATCATTCTATGTTATTATGAGTCTTTGAAAAATTGAATTGTTTTGTTTTTAATTACGCATTCCAACACCAATATACAAAGCAAAAAAAAGTATGTGATCAAAACATCGGCTTTTGGGCACGTGGTGTTTATTCGAATTGGATTTATAAAAACACATACAAGGGTTGAATTCAATTTACCGTTTTGATTTTAAAATATACCGCTATATGTTAATGATTTAGTTCCGTTTCATAACTTTTTAATGTTATAGCTTTCAATATTTTCGATGTAGGGTTTAAAATAATAAGATTATTGCATGTTTCTTTTCTACAATGCTTAAATTGGACAGCTAACTGATAAGATGCCCCTTGAGAGATTTCACTAATACTTTCATAAACATTTTAAGTTAGTTTCATCTGCGTTGATATTAATGGAGATGATAATGCACTTTAATTATAAAATGTAATAACTATTCTTCGACAAATTACTGGTGAATCTGAGTTTAGTGCTTTATCCAGAAAACCTTTTGCATAAAAACTGCAGGCAAGCTTCAAAGGTGATCTTCAATAAGTTGTAAAACTTCGAAATGGCTTCTTCTAATGAGTGAAAATAGTTATCGTAAAATATTAGTCAGCTTCTCATCATTTGAGGCTGTTTTCACTAGTATTTAATAGTTAATCATAAGCAAATTTCATGTTTAGCACTTCGAAACTTTCTTAATCTTTTTCTTCTTTCGGATTATATACTTTGGGTTATAAGATTAAATAAATATGGATATATTTTTCGGAAGTTGTTCCCTTGCTTAGTGCCGGTTGTTGAAGACAAGATAAGAACATGGGATTAGTGTTGATTTAGATAAAATACTATCCAGATCGTTAATAAAACTCAATGTAGTTTAACGGAGAATTCGTAGTTATATTATTGCAATTTACTGTGACCTTGTGATTTGTCGAGAAGTTTAAATCAATCAAAGAACGTTAACAAGATAATAAAATATTTGGTTTTTCTAAGCTTTCTCGAAATTGAAGCACATGTTCAACATTCATTGATTTATTGTAACTCACAGAGAAATTAACAAAAGTACTAAACACACGCAATACTAAAATCAATTGAAAAATTACGCTAAACATTCAAATATTATGTTACGAAATTATGTAAATATAAGCTCAATGTTGATAAAAGAGTAATACACCATATGGTCGACATATTCTTCTATTATTTATACTTAATAACATGACAAACAGGGTCATTGTTGTAATAAAAAAACATACTATTTTTTAATGTTACTAATAATAGAGAAAGCTTTCATTAAAAAATTATAAAAATGTTTCAAAAATTTCAGTGAATGTTTTAGAAACGATGACAACTACGAAATTAATAATAAAAATGACTTCTATCGAAATAGTACACGGCAACAAATAATAGTCACTTTTTACCTTCAGAAATTGTAAGGATGAGCACAAAATTTGTTAGGAGCAATACTTTCGCGCTTGATTTTAAAATTTTATGTTAAAACCAAAGTTTAATATTATTACGGTTGAAGTTTTTTTTCGCCGAGATAGTTCGTTGATCATTCCTAAAGAGACTAAACAATTTCAACAATCATTCTTATCAAGTTCTGACTAGAAATTAAAACGAATAATTTTCCAGTTGTGTTGTCGAGACCATTAATTATTATATAGTTTAGAACTAGAACAAATTATATCCTTATACATACAAATAAAGTTTTTGTCTTCGAAAATTTCTTTTCCAATCATTAAATTCGTTTTATTTTCGCATGCAAACCATTAGTAGAAAAAATTCAATGTAATAAAAAGTGCGGTCATCGTGAATTTTATTAGAATGAATTTAAAATATAAGATGCCATAATACCGTGTTAGTATATTGATTAAAGTGCGCCGATTTTACTCTTCTGGTAAAAATATATAGATATTAACGCAATGCATAACTTTGTATTGTATACGTACACTTATCAATCCACCGCAATTATGCATTCACCATTGTTCGAGTGGCATTAAGTTTGTGTTTTAATAAAGATAAGAAAATTTAAAATTCAACGCCCACGATGGCCAGATAGTAAAAGTTTTTTTTTATTTATTCATAACTCAGATAATATGCCAAAATACACCGAAATTCATATAGCTATCTTTGTCAAATTTGCATCCAATTATTAAAAAATGAGCCACATACTTATTTTCTCTAAATGGTATGTTTTCCCGGATATTGCATTTCTAAGTGTGCTTTTATTTATTTTTGTTTAAATAATGGTTGTACACGTTGCTTTTATATAATTTCATAAAACAAACCAAACCAAACGAAATAAAACGAATAGTGGAAATTAACAAAATAAAATCTTCAGAAGTTATTCAAATGAAAAGCAAAATCTGCATGATAGTTTTATGATTAAATAAACTATTCCACGACAAGCATAGATTTAGTTCGTACAATATTTTAATTTCAATTTTAACTCAAAATAACCTAACGAAAGTATTAGAACTGTATTAACTTACCTCATCGAAGAAAACTTGAGTTTTCCGTAGAATATGTTTCAACTCGGTCAATTCGAGGAAATTTCTTTTCAATGCTTCGGCGTTCTGATTAACTTCACGCAATTCATTTTCTAATTTTTCAAATGTTGCCTGTTCATTAAAATAAAAATTGATTTAAAATATTTGACATTTGTTGTTTAATTTCAATATAATTTAGAATTTTTATTTGACAAAATAAATTCACCTCGAGATCAATCATTTCTCTTGGTTGAGGTGCTTCAGGGCTTTCACCCGTATCCAACATAGGAATGCCATCCTTCTTGATTTCCTTTTCCAAATAGCGTAGTTTTCTTTCCATTTCATCACAGCGGCGAACTTCATTAACAAATTTGCGTTGAAAAGCATTCACGTCCGGATTCAACTGTTTTCGTGAATGTGTTTAAAATTAATAAATTATTTTCAAACAATATATTCCGCTGCTTACATCACGAAATTGAACTAAACCTAGTTCTCCGAGTTCGGAAACGCAAGCATAAGCGGCTTCACTCTGCAAGAAGAGTTGACATAAAGTCATCTCTTCACTACGGAACAACGACCCCATGATCTAGTCGTTGGATATTAGCTCCACCCTATGTTAAACTTAGTTCGAATCTGCAATAAAAACAACAATAAAAATTAAAAATGTTGAACCTTTCTTCTCGCAATAATTGACATGATATTTAGAACGCCATCCTTTTTATGGCTTCACCACGAACTTTCTCAATTTTTTGATTCCAGCCTACAAATTTCGCAAGTGGCTAGTTAAATATTTCGTACAACACATTGTCGTATCTAATTCACTTTCGTCTCATATTTTTTATGAAGAGAGTCCTTTCAGGAGAGCCATACATAGATTACGTGTACAGTTTTCTCTAATGGACGAAGTGAATTATTAACTCCTTGAGTTAAAACAGCCTGTGCGAACATAATTCTCATTGCCGACGACTTTTTTTATCAAAAAGGAGATATCGGTATCCTAATATGTTAATAATCATATACGTTACCGAAAGGCATAAATACAAGAGTCGTGAAATTATTAAGCGATGGCGCTTAAAATGTTTGGACATTAAAAAAATTATTATGTGATACATTTTATGCAATTATGTAGTAATAAGAACAAATTTCCTGAAATATTTCAGACAGCAGAAAATCATCCTTTATTTGGACTTCATGCAATAGATTCAAAACTTTTATAATAGAAAAGAGAAATCGCTGAAGTTATGAACCATATCTGGTTTAAAGTACTATAATATAATATTATTCGAGAGAAAATTGTTGATGTAGTGATAAAGCAACACATGTCATATCGTTATTGAGTGGGCAAGGGCAGCTTTTGCATCAGTCTTTTCTAGGTGCTTTTGTCGATCGCGTTTGGTTCATTTATACATTTGTAAGGGGATCTAACCGATAGTGAACATTTGGTTTGCGGCAACAAAACAACTAACCTCAGATAAATTTATTAAAGTGAAATGTATTACAACTTGGCTTCCAATTTGCTGCCAAGAGTGGGTTTTGCAGTGCTTTCTAAAAGATTGAAACATATTTGGAAATACTCCGAATTCAGAAATCCTTAAAATTTCAATTCCAAGTCTACTCGACTTCTTTATCTAATAAGGTTTTCCATATCTGTGGAATCATAAAACATTTACAATTTTTGTTTAACGGATGCATCTTTCATACTATCTTTTATTCATTTGGAATGAAATAATTCGAATCCTTAAAAAGGAGAAAAGATTATCATCTTTTGTGCAACATAACACACTAATTGAAAAAACATCAAAAAAATATCCGACCCACTTTAGTTAAACATTTGAATTTGCACCTTTTATTAGTTTTCATAACAATATCATCTAATTTCACAGAAAACTTCAGAGTGAATGCACGCACAAAGGAAAAAATACGCACGTTTATTTTAAAGATCTCTTCATTTATTCTAAAGTTTTGGTTTTCAATTTGCGTTCGGTTAAGATTTCAATTTAATGTATCTATATTTGAAGTGATGGCGCAAAGTTTAACGAAATACTACAAGCAAGTCATGTGCTATACTGAGCATGTTGCGCAAGAACATTACAATAATTTTGCTCCAACCTTCTCTAATAACCGTTAACTGCCCTACAAATAGAAAATCATTTACAATCACTAGCTAAGTAATGATAATGATTACGTTAACACGAAATTAACTAAGGTTAGTTATGTGCTGCCTTTAAACATTCTGAACAATCATTGATCAATTCGAAATTATTATCTGGGAAAGATTTTGAAGTGAGAATTATTTGATTTCATCAAATTTTATGCTGGTTATATTATGTATTAAAAATTTCTATTGATAATTGTTATCTCTTTTTCATTACTTTTCACATGAAGATCTTTGATTTTATTTCTATTCTCCTCCCTCTTCTGACATAAAAAAGAAATTTCTTAATGGAATATATACATATTACATATTATTTTGTGTAATAAAATCTCAGTTTCAGTTTTTAAAATTTACAATTATACTCTTATATACAGTGAAAATACAATTGATTTACAAAAGTTGTGAATGGCGGAGATTACATCACTCTGTGCATTACATCTCAGAATTCTATAGGTTTTCAAGACGCGTAACCCTTATGCTAGCCAGCTCGAGTTCAAAAGAATATGGACTTCATTATCGGTGGGATCGCTTTTATGATGTTAAAAATAACGAGGCCTACTTCATGTGAAATTGCAGCCCCGAGTGACTATAATTTTTCTTATAATTTTTTGTAGTTCAGAAGGAAAATTAAAATTTTTGCTAGACAGGCACATGGCATTTTACTCGACCATAACGACTTTCCCTAGCTGGTAAGCGAAAAACGAACCGTTTACTAGAATGCTTCCATAATATGGCCCGATCACCAAGCCAGTTATAACTCATGAGATATGGCCATCTCAAAGCATAAGGTTGGCATGCTTTACACTTTCTAGATGAACAAAATGAAAACACAACAGGGGTTAAATACCTATTGTGCCCAAGGGCCGACGAAGCTCAACAAACCACTTTCAACTCAGGTTTATCTCGATTAGACCAAGTTTTGGCGGTGTTTATATTTCGTATTGCGCTAAGCGATAACCATTTGTTTTTGTCTATTGCGAATTCGCTAGTCAGTGGACACCTTCGTAAGGATTGCGAAAAGTGGTTTTCGGACTTATTTCACAAATAGGGAGATGGAGTTCTACCAGAGGGAGTTATGAAACTATAGAAAGTCAAAGATAATCGAAAAAAAAAACATATTCTATCGACAGCTTTTAAATTAAAACAGGGTTAATTCCTTTGAAGTTATATCTTCTTCAATCGAATATCTTATTGTTAGTCATTCAAAAATTACTGAAAATTCATTACTTTATTGAAGTGGAAACTGAAGTTTCTGTGTGTGATACAGAATTTTTTGGAAATTATTCAAAAGTTGAAAGCCGCTTCATTGTGTCTGAATTCAAGACTACAAATGAAAACCATTTTTGAAAGTATTGCCACCGGTGTCGAAAAATGAGTTGATTATGAAAATTCGAAGCGGAAAAAGTCATATGTGACCCATAGCCAATTTGAAACCCACTCCGAAGCCGAATTTTTGTTGTGGCGTAGCCCATTAACATTTGGCAAATACTTCAAACATTTCTTTTCTTAGACTTTGTACTTTTAAACGCTTTATTTCGCATATAACCACTATTGGTTATTTTCAATTTAAAACTAAATCCAATTTTATTTTATTGGACAGTGAGCGATGCATGTAATCATGTAATCGACTGCATTCAACTTATGATCAAATTTTCCAATTCTTAATCCTCCTATTAATTTGCTGCATAATTGAATGATATACAAATCAATACATGAAATAACATCTTCCAAATACCTTTGTCAAAAATTCAATATCAAGTTTTGATATTACCAATTTAACTTCAAATAATCTCGAATAAAACTTGCATACGAATGGAAATTACAAGTCAATTTCAAGAACTATGACATCTTCCCGTCACATGACTATGAACGACGAATAGTCATCATGTTTATAAAAACTTGCTGGGCCGCGTCTTTCTTATCGTTTCTGTTCCATCCCAACCGCAAGCACTCCCACAACTACTTCGCCCCCAACGTTGATTGATTTTCAACTTTTTGTGCTTTTGACATGTCGACAGATTCACTGTTGGCAAATGAATTCAATAGTTCCACTGCTGAATAGTATATTTCTAAACGAATCCAAGTCCAAAATTTAAGTGTTCAAAAGATCTCCATTCATTGACGTTTGATAAAAAAAAGGGAATCTACTCAAATTTCCATATACAGGTGGAAAATACTTTGCACTCGCTCAAAAAAAAGAAATCAGACGGCTACAATGGACTTGACAATTTCTGTTCACGCCATTGAGCAATGAATCACGTCAGATTCATTGTTAATCTCATATTAAACAAAATTTAATCCAAATAATACCACTCCAATGCGCAGACATTTTTCCTGTTCACATAAATGCTTTTGATACGAAAAGTACTGAACACGATAACATTGGTTGCACTTTCCAAAATCGATAGACATTCCATGTCTATTACGTATTGAAATTCACGAACATTTTCATGTCAATTTCACCTCTGGTGATTTCTCAACCACTAAAATATCATGGTAAACTGATTTTAAACTTACTTCCAATCGTACTTCAAATTTTTCTCTTTGATTTGGAAGTAAAATTCATTAAACCGTATTCCTGAGCGACTCAACACCACTTCCAATTCACTCAAGCAACCACGAAAAACTGACGAAGTTCAACAGCATTACCTAATGAGCTGAAAAAAGACTGCAGTGAAGACAGGAAAACGACATAAATTAATGGCTATTGTGAACATATTGAACCACAAGCGAATCGCGCCGAAAATTTACTACTAAGTATTCGAAATGTAGATACGACGTCTATGATTTCAGCGTGATATTGAGATTTAATGTAGGAGCATGTCTTTGAATATTCGATCAGAAAATTAAAAGGAACAAAAAAATTATTGCGTGGACACGCGAAAAATAGATTTCAAATTGATAACTCTTACATAAAAATCAGTATTGAATGAAGATCAATGAGTGTCTAATGCATTTAACTATTTAAATTTAAATTTGTTTTGCGAATTGCATAATTCATTTAATATTCGCTTTATCCAATCAGTAAATAAACTGGAATGTAGAAATATGTTGAATATTCCATCAAATACTTTAAACGCCTAATTGTTTAACAAATATATATCAATAAACTAACATTAGTTTAGTAAGCAAAATTTAATACTGATAACGACGGGTTAGTTTTTGATGCGAGGACATTTCACTCATTAGGACAAGTGGCGAAAGAGGAAATAGATCTTCTGTAAAATGCCATATCCTTTAAGTGAATTGCCAAAGATGTGTTCGAACAATTTGTGAGATTAGTCGATTTGCTACTGCTCAGCAAGCAACGTCAGAAGTTTGCAAGCATGGTATCCTGTCGAATCCGATACAACCGCTATCTGGGTTGCGGATTCTGTGCAAGGCCAGAAATAAAGAAGTTGTCACAATGCTCGCAAACTACATTTTCGGTCAGTAGGTACTTAACGCCAAAAAAATCACTGGTAATTTTTCAAACTACGTTCAGTGGGTAAGAGGACGTTATATCAAGCAAAAAATGGTATGGGCTCGTCGGCGTCCAATGTTCGGGGTCCTGCAGTTTGCTTCTGTGCTCCTAGTCCTAAAGATTAAAAAAAAAGAATACTAGAGGAATATTTTGGTTTATTTCAGATGCATTATAGTACTATCCGATGTCAATACTCTTCCACGTTGCGGTGAAACACTGAGAGGTTCGCAGAATCCCAAAGGGGCGAAAATAAATTTTTTTGATCGAATATAATGATGTATATCCTGAGGGATTATCCAAAGCACCGCAGCCTACTCTACAGTACCAGGAAAAACATCCAACCGAAAGACAGTATCCATATGCATATGAGCTCCGTTTTGGTCCTGACCTGTGCAACATGTATTATGACGGACTGCTGTTGCTTGCGGATGAATCACGCTTCATCGGCTGTGCGGATTGCTTTGGGTTGATAGACATTGAACATATAAAGCCCATACGACTAATAATAAAAAAAAATTAATTGTGGATTTAAATGAATTGCATAAAACTGTATTAACTATGAAAATAAATACCAGCAGAGATACTTGTTTGCTGATCATTGCTGCTCTTATTTTTTTCTTGTCCATTTTTTTTAACAAATCGTAGTATTCCCTTAAGCAAGGGGTGACTTTGAATCAATTTTATCGAACACAAATCAACAAATATAGATGCAAGTTTGACAAGTTTGGTAATTTTTTACGAATTACTTGTGCAGAAAAATTAATTGTAAATTTTTGACCGTTCAATCTAAATTAAACGTTTCTTTTCAAAATTAAGTATTATTTTCAATTGTATAATTGTTTGAGTGCATGAAGAATATAAAAAATAACTATTAACGTAATACCGGTTGACAAACAACTTAAGCTTTTCATGAAAATTGGACTTAAAATAACCAGTCAAAGGTAAAAATTTACTTTGAATTGCTGTGCGAACTCGCAATAGTTCAACAACTATCGTATTTGAACCGAACAAGGAAAAGTAAGAGCGAGGTAATACATAAATGCTAATTAGCATTTATACTTTTTATAAAATACTTATTATTATTATAATTTTTATGCTTGGGAGGTGAAGGCTACGTACGCTCTGAGTGTCGGAGACCCAGTAGCTACCGAACTATCGACTAAACACCTTCTGGTTAAGGGAAATCCCTCTTTCATTCACTGGTGAGCCGTGCGGCCCACCTGCCTCGCGTTACGTTTATCCATGATTGCTGCCACAAACCTAGTGTCCTTCTGCTTTCCTCTCGGCTGACAGCTTGTCATTATTACTTTTATTCTCAGTACATAGTTTTTAAAATGTATGCTAAAAGATTGAAAATAAATATATATATTTAACAACGTTTCAGTTGCATGATAATCATCGAGCGTCATAGAAGAATTTTTTTCGAATTTACGTTGCGATTATTGGATGAAAATTTAGACATCCAGTTCCATTAGATTCAAAAAACTTTACGGAGCATTTCCGGCACAAATGGACCAAATGAATCATAAGGTCGACGAAAATACAAGATCAATGATAAGACGAGCATTGAAGCGAAAAAGGAGCAATAAGTCTCGTCATTTGATTCAATTATCAGAACGACTTCGAAATGAGCGTGGGCGGATCGAAGCTAATGAAGGCTCTGCATCAGGCAGTACCACAAATGGGGCCAGTGCTTTACTCGAACCCCGAAACACCAATGGAAACAATTCGTATGATTCTATTCTAAATATTGTTGGAGAAGTGGTGCGGGACCAACTAGTTAATTTAGAGCATTCCATAAGACATACGGACGAAGCAAAACGTCTTGGATCACGTCAAAGTAAATGTAGCTTCAAATTGCATCCAAGCACTGAAAATTCGATAGAAAATAAATCTAGCAACGTCGGTCTTTCAACGAATTTAGAGTTTGAAGTTGAAAACAGTTTCTCCACTACTGATCAAAATAACCATGAGATTGATTATGACGAGTCTATCAAAACTCTAATAGAACCTGGCGTTAGTAGAAATGTTTCAGATCAATTACAGCGTCAAACTAAAGATCTCTTTACTGAGAACTTGTTCTTACCAGACGAAACCGGCCTGACTTGCTCCCAGAAAACCTTTCGTTCAATCCTGAAGTTACAAATTGAGATTTGGCGCACATTGCTTGACCTCAAAGAAAACACAGAAATTTTGGAAAAAGTAGCAATGAGTCGACACTTCCATATTGATGATGATGTTCCATCGATTGAAGAGAAAATTAGTCCTATGATCACAACCGATAGCGAAGCACATGGTATTATATTAAACTCATCTTTGAAGGCTATGCTTAGCCAAGTGGAGAGCGACCAAGAGGAAGGCACTTTTTCTAACTACATTTCGAATGAATATGAGAATTCTTCATATTCATGCTACTCAAAAATGACCGAAATTGAGCACAGATTATCGGATGTAGAGTTTCGAATGGCATCAATTCATCAAATTCTTCAATCCGTTCGACAGCAACAATATAAGGAGATCAAGTTCCGCCGAGCCAGTTTCATCAGAAAGCAGAGCCAATTTAAAACATCTCAATCGGAAAAAGAATTAGACACTGAACAAATCGGGGACAGCAAAGAAGTTGAGAATATAATATCGAAAATTATGAATGCCATCGAACATCAATCTGATGAGCCCACAACAAATGTGAAAGTGTTAGATGCCATGTCCATAAAACCACTGAATCCTTATGATGAGAGTTACTATGAATGGCGACAGTATCACAGAAATTTACTGCACTACAAAAAATCAGAACGGACAATCGCATTTAATAAACGTGCTATTTTGAATGTGAAAAAGCCGCCAATTCTGAAATACTTTTGCGACGTAGAAAATCAATTTTGTATTCGTGTTAGAAAACCACACTTCATCATTACACCATCTAGGACCAATTTGGTGTGAAGACGAAAAACATTTGGATCATATTAAAGAAATGTTCAGTTTAAAGTTGTATTTATGTGAGTGGGTTTATTGTTATTCTATTCTTATTTTTAATAATAAAAATGTGCTTGTGCTTATATACATTTCGATGTCTCCTTTTTTCAAAGTTCACTGGATCATACAATTCTTCTGTTGACAGCTTTAAGTTCTACTGAACATTCTTTTCAAATGGCCATAACAAGTTTTTCAATTTTATGGGTATAAAAATATGCTTATGTTTTCTTCCGTTCACGATTGATCCTCGTATTTCCCAATATGAAAACGATAAAGTGTAAAGAGAAGGCATTTGAAATATACAAGATAAAGCATTTTGCCTACTCGCAATCAAATTTGAAACATGACATTCATATTGGGGGGGGGGGGGAGCTGCGTTAAAAACAAATTAATAGAATAAACGTATGATTACTACTTATAATCAATTGATTGGCCCGGGGTTCGAGAAATATTTTAAACCAAACTCATTATAGATGAAAACTTATATATCTTTTTACGCAAAACGCTTATAACGTTATAATATATACTTGTTTGGGAATGTTTCTCACGGACTCGATCGTAAATTAAGATTATTGTACAGTACCGATGGATTGTCTAACGTCCTGCAATAAACTGAAGAATTCGTCTGTTTTACATTTCTTACTTAAGTAAACCACTCCGAACGCACATTCATATATTTAATAACTCTTAATCAATAACATTTTCACACCGTTGAAAAAGTATCCTCGTAAAGAAGTCTTTTGTCCTTTTTGCTGTCTTTGAGATTTTCGTGAGTCCTATCTAATGATCCTTCTCAGTATACTTTTTTCCTGAAAACACCGCCATTTTACCTCCCGGTGTTCTAATAAAACCAAAACACTTAATCTAGCAAATAAAGAAGCTAAAGAACGGCAAGGCCCCTGGAATTGACGCAATACCCAATATAGTCATCACAAACCTTCCACAGAAAGCGATAGTTCTAATTTTCCACATTTTCAACGCCTGCGTGAAAACATCATACTTCCAAGGCTGCTTGAAACACGCTAGCATGTTACCAGCCCTGAAGCCGGGTAAAGATCCGCATGACCCTAGCAACTACCGGCCAATAAGCTTACTGCCGGCGCTTGGCAAATATTTCGAGAAACTAGTCTTGAAAAGGTTGACGGATTAGGTCGAAAATAATGACATCCTCCCTAACTTCCAGTTTGGCTTCAGAAATGGTAACTCCACAGAACACCAATTACTACGTATATCCAATGACATCAAAGCAGCACTAATTAGAAAACAATCGGTTGGCCTGCTGACCATTGATATTGAAAAGGCGTTCGATACCGTCTGGCATAAAGGGCTAATTCATAAACTTAAAGAGTATAGTACTCCTTCTTACCTGTTGAAACAAATCGTATCCTTCTTGAGTGATAGAACATACCGCGAGAATGTTCGAAGTGTAATATCCACTCCCAAAACCGCTCCTGCTGGTGTTCCACAAGAGTCTTGTCTAAGTCCGACACTTTACAATACATACACGCCTGACATTCCAAGTCAAAACTACCAATTATCGGCTTTTGTGTACGACATTTTTCTCTACACCTCTGGCAACGATCCCAACGAGATCATCTCCAATCTAGAAGAAATGCTAGAAAAAATCAAACAATTTTTCTACAGATGGAAAATTAAAATCAATGTCAACAAGGCCGCGGCAATATTCTCCAGTAGAAAATGCAAGCCCGCTATGCTGCCAAACAGACCCATAAACTTTTCAGGCCAAATAATTCCCTAGTCCGAAGAACTGACTTATTTGGGTCTAAGAGTTGATCGGAAACTTACATTTAACAATCACGTCGAGCATATAAGATCTAAGGCTATAAGTCGGTTCTGTCTTTATATCCATTGCTCAATCGAAAGGCGTATATGAGTCTGCGGAATAAAATCGTCATCCTCAAAATGTGCATCAAACCCATAACAGCTTACGGAACTCCCACTTGGACCAATGTGCTAAATATTTTCAAGCTAGGCTTCAACTCACCTAAAATTGTTATTTATAAATAGCCCTAAGTAAACCTTTCTTTTACTCCTCTAGATTACTACACCAAATAGCTGATATTACCCCTATCAGCAAGCTTGCGAAGTCGCGTAGAGCGAATCTGCTCAAAAAAGCTAAATACTCCCCAAATCCCCTCACCAAATTTCTTGGTGATACGTAAAACCAAGACCAAGTGTCCTCAGTCATGGATCTGCTTAGAGTAATTAGATTATATTTTGGATAATAATTATTATAAGCAAAATTAGTTATAAGTTAGATGTAAGCCTAGTAGAGGTTTTTGTTTGATTTTCATCTCGATCTAGTTACTAATACCCTTCCTCGGATACCATATCATGAACTAGTAGTAGTATAGTATAATAGTATAAAATTTTCATGTGAACATAAATGTAATGAAGTTTCCTTCAAACCTTTAGACATAAGAAAGCAACAGTTAGAACTCTGTACAATATCAATAAAGTACAATATCATATATATATATATATATATTTGCTTTTCAAAATTGGCTTGGCTTCCGGAGTCAGCAATGAAGGACTCATGCCGGAATACGTAGAACCAACAAGGAATCTTTCCAGATCTTTCTTAGTGGTAGGAAACACCGATTCAGAATATGGGAGTCCGCAAAGCCAATAATTCAATACTGATACTGATATTAGCAGGCCTTTTAATTAAAGATGCAATTTGGGCTGTTTTAATTTTTGAACCTTCTTACAGTCATTTTACTCTTACGGCACTCCTTCTCGAGTACAATTCTCAATTCTGTACTGGAAGACAGCACTAACTTGGAGTTTTATATCTTAAATTATTCTCTTTAATAATGAAAATGTAAGAAATCAACATTATCAGCACAATCTCTCACTAAAATTATCACCTATACACTGAGCCCATATTTTAACGTCCTATTAATATATCGATGGAAACATGTTAACTTGAATTTCGTAATAAATATTAATTTGCTCAGCAAACATAGCCTCAGTGAAACGATTTTTTCTTGTCATATTTTCTGAAATGAATCAAAGTGCTAACAAAACTGTTAAACGAATCTATCATTTAACATATTCTGTATAGTATTCATATGTATATACTACGCATCGCATCCAAGTTTAAATTTCTATTAGAAACTGTCAACCAATTCGACAAATTTTTTTTAAGTCACATGAACTGAAATCGAGGCGAGTCAAGGTAAAAAACAAGTCTTTGACTTTAATGTATTTATTAATATTGTCATCAGCGTCGATTTTCGTTCACCGAAATTGCTGAAAATTAAAATGTTAAATGAAAAGACAACGTCATAAATGTTCGTAATCAATATTCAATGTGCAATTTATTCGATCGTTCTTGACTGATATGTTTGATATGTAGCGCATGCAAGTCACCGATACTCGCGAATTTATGAAACGATAAGTTATCGCTCAATTTATTGAACATTCATAGTATTGGCTTTTTAATCACACAACCGTATGCATTAGAATGGTGCAGATAATGCTCGATTTGGAATATGATTTTATAGCTTATCAATTTTAAAATAAATAATTATAAGCGAAAAGCAAAAGCAAAACGGGTAAGCAAAACTCAAATCACTTTTTATTTTTTATTTTATATCTGTGAAGTTAATAATAAATAATAAAACTAGTATACTAAACTAAATACTAATATATATACTATAATACTAAATACAAGAATACTAAACTAGGATAATAGAACCTTTATTTAAGATAGGCATTCCCCCTAATATAACAGTTGGAAAATACATACGTATTATTTAAAATAATCCGCAAAATACCGGTAAAGCAGTGACAAGTTTGTAGATAAATTGGTAGATAGATAGAAAGACAGATAGAAAGATAGATAGACGAATAGATTGATATAAAGAGAATAGATAGAAATAGCGAGAATTGATTGATAGAACGATATATAGTTATTCATTATGTAGTCTCTTGTTAGCTATTGCAACTGATTATCTAGGATTTACCTCACCAAGTAGTTGACTTTGTAGCGCACTATTATTCGGTCTGTGTCTGAGAACGAAAATCCCAGGATTTCTTGGACATTCCATCCAAATGAAGGATAAATTGAAACGAGTACGGCCATAGTTGTTAAACGAAAAGACAACTGAAGAATTTCCTGAAATTAGACTTGAATAGATATTTTTGCTTCTCACAGTGTTTCGATGATAAAATCATGTGTTTATATAGGCATTCACCGATAAGAAGATTTAGAATCTTTAGAAATGGCGTTCGGGCGCTCAATTTTTCTAATGGAGGCACTCGTTTGCAAGGGTTGTTGTTATTGTTTGAACTGAGATGCAGAGATCGAGTATTTTTGACTGTATTGATCCAGTGTTTTTGATCGAGTATTTTTTAACATATAGAACAAGTAAATTTTTACATTAATACGATAACGTATTGGAATAGATTTATTAGATTTAAGTTAAATGATATTTTATTTTTATGAGAGCTTGGTGAGATTCACCACCGAGGAATTAAGTGATTTAACATTCTTACAACTTAGAAAAACTATTAATAAAAAATGATGGAAACATTTCAATGGTTTTGAGATTTTTTTCAAAGGTTGTGGATCAACATTGATTGTCACATATGCTGGTAAGTTTTTTTTTGTTTGGAGCTCAAATCAACCGGATGTTTTTCTTGAAACTTAACAAAAGAATCACTTTTTGACACTCACTTTGAAGGCTGCGAAGGCAAATGCCCTGTCTACAAGGTAGATACCACCGCTGGACAGATTAATTCAGAATTCTTCAGCAGTTAAAAGAAATAATTGAGAAACGGTCCCAATAATAGTCATAGAATGAATGATTTTAATGACATTCACCATTGCTTCCTCAGTCACGTGTTGGCTGAATCGACGATAGCGATGGAGGATAGATTAATTTGAAAATTTAACTTTGAGGAACATAAAGTCATATAACTGAAAAAAAGCTTTACCAGGACAAAATGGCTAATTGCAAATGTGAAGTTCGTTTGTTTCCAATAGAAATAGTTGTGGAATGCAAATTTTATATTGGAAAAAAAAGAAACATGAGAAGAAGAACGAAACAAGAAAAAAACATGAGCGCCCAATATTTTTGGCTTGTAAGATCTATCGGGTTTTGATAGTTATACATGATAGTTAAATTGTAGTTGTTAGTTCGCTGACAATTTCGACAGATATGTGTTGTATGTGGCCAAAATCATTGGTTGAGTTCCCAATGAACTTAGTAAAATCAATATTCCCCTATTGATTTCCATCAAAAATTCCCAAATAAAACGTTAATAAATTCATCCATATGTGATCGGAGATGAAAAGTAGATAGTATGTAACATTGTGTTGTGAAAATAAGCTTTGGATAAACACTGGGAACAACACTAAATAACATCTGAAAACTATGAGGCTGTCAATTTTGTGGGTTTGGAAGGGTACGAATTTGCTACGAATTATTCCCAAACATGACAAATGTTAATTTGAATGTCTACTGAATATCTACAGTGAGCCCAGAAATTAGAAAAATGCGGTTGAAACTTGCTTATCGTGAGACAGAAAAACAAGTCTATACACATCTTTTTTAGACCTGGAGCCACTAACTGATACTCTAATTGAAGGTTTCGCAGATCAACTATACTTGCCTGATCTCCTTATTTCAGACTAACGCTTGTGTGAGTCTCTGCAAAGATCTTTTGCATTCAAGTCGCTCTTTATCATTTTTATTTTTTAAGATATTCGAATAAGTACTATCTGAAGATTATAACGCTGAATGAAATGTGCAATCATTACGATTGTTTAAGTTTTTATCAACCAATCAAAGCTAGACATGAAAATGAAAAATTATTCTGAAGAAAGCTAATCGATTGTCTAATATCCTCATTCGTATGCTTTAAAAATTAATTATAATCGGCTGTTATCGCAAGTCGCTCAAAGCAATTCAAGTGAATATTTTTGCAAAAATAGAATTTAGTACAATTAATGTTTATTTTCAGGGAAAGATGATACTTAAAACAATTTGAAATTAACTACATAGAGTGAAATATTAACTATCAAAGCTTTTTAAATGATACTCTTTTGTGGTCATTTGCTTTTTGAAAGAATTGTTGTTGAAAAATTCTCTGCCACATTTTCTGTTTGATGTTATCATTTTATTTTGATTTTGTTTTGACTAAAAACGCAGCCCGAAAAAAAACACGAGTAATAGCTATAAGTATAAAAAAGTTGAGTTTCTGTAGGGCGAAAATCGAAATAATGCTATGCAGTCTTCCTGTTTTTCTTGATTCTGACTGAAATCAATATTTTGGAAGAAAAAACATATTATGTCTAGAAAATAACTGGAAACGAGAAAGTGCATTTTTAATTTATATTTATATCAGGTACTGGTGCTTATATCCTTTGCTCATTGTCTCAAGGGGTTATTCCTTGTATTTGAGCTGATTTAAGTTAAATAAGAGAGTTGTTTTTTTGCCACGGGCGCCAAAGATCGCCATTAATCTTGACTAGAAAACTAAGTATGTCTTAGCTTTTGGGGGCGGATGAAAGTATTTGCTATTGCCACTCGCTATTGCAACCCATTTCAAATGCGTATTTATTAGGTCTTTTAGCAATCCTACTTTTCTCTTCCGTCAACTGTCTAATCAAAACACTCCAATTAGCCAAATTATCGTAGCCCGTCAGAATTTCACATTATGGTATTGTTATTACTTATGTTTTATCATAAACAGTCTAAAAAAGTTAAACACGAACGCGAAACGAGCGACCACTCTCAACAGCTCGTTTCCAAAATACGTTTGCTTGAAACGAACTTGATCTTAAAGTTAAACAATGCATTTGATCAAATGTTATAGACAGAATATATTGAAAACTTAATTGAAATCATCAATCAATCATTGAAAATACTTCCATTTATTTCACTTTCGACATAAATCTTCGTCTTATTCTGTAAATTATTTCCATTCGTTTCTCATCATTGACTTATTTTCAGAAGCTTCGATTTTGTCAAATCAAAGAAAATAGAGGCAAACTGTTCTTGGTACTTAACCTTCGTTTTCCGCATAATAATTCCTGATTGTTATCTATTATTAGTGAAGTGAGACCTTAATGCTTCAATATCAAAGAGTAGTAAACGATAAATGATATAGTTATTTCACTTATATTTTCCAATTGATAACATAGTTTATATAATATGATAACAAGCTAATCTTCTAAACTCATTTTAAAATAAGTTTCATAAGTAGCTTATCTTAATAAAAAATGACCAATATTGCAATTGCGATAATGTATCTTTAAATAAAATTTCCGATAATTTATGAATTGAAGAAATTTCCTGACAGCAGTTCTATGTGCTGTGAATTTACAACCCATCGTCAAACGATCAGATATCGCAAAAATTATACTAGTATATAAAATTTAAGCATCAAGCCTTTGTTTTTATTTTAATTTTAAGCTTCAGATCTATAGATCAATATAATTTACTTGTTGTAATTGTAATCAATTCAACAACTTAGAATTATTTTTGTACAGTGCTGGATATCTAAACTAGCTGCTATATATAAAAATATAGATGAAAATAAAACGTCGATGGTAGGTAGTAGAACTTGGTTCAAAATTTCAGCACGGCATTACTTTTCATCGGCTGAATATATTTTTGATCAATAACAAATGCAAAGAGGAGCTTTTAATATCAGGATAATTGGATTTTTCCATTTTGTTTCTAAGAATGATTCTTCAATCACTCGTGCTAACAAACGCTAAATTCGACATATGCATGCAATCTGGTGCACCAGCTTATACTATTTTAATCTATTCTGTATACACTATATTTTAATTGATAGCTCTTTCAAATAACATTCACAAATCATATGTCCAGATTGCCAAAGGCTTTCACAAGCCAATTTCAAAAATGCTTACTATGAATACATTTTAGCGTGTCCCATAAAATACCTTCTGCGTACAATTATATACACTGTTTGTTCAATTTACACTGTACTAATCCATTTTGCTTAGTTAAGTGCAACAAAAACAAAAATTCATTACAGAAAATACAATAAGAAAACATGGAAAAAACGCAGAGAATCAAAAATTTTTAAAAATTGTTAAGTAAAAATAGTGCTATTTTTATGATTTATATGATTTATTACATACTTTAGTATCGCCAAATTAATCCACATTCTATATTTTTTCGCTATGCACGTATGGGATTAGATTTTTTAACTTTAATTGCAAATTTACCTAGCGTAAATTACTCGTAGAGGCTATTATCCACATTTTATTAAAACGCGCCACATCGCTCTCAGCTGTTGTCTGATAATAGTTCGGAAAACGACACAATGCAAAGTGTTTTGCATACTTGAACCGAGTAGTGTTTACATCGCGTATAATTAAGGTGAAGTTTAGCGAAATACGGTATAAGTACAGAATAAAGTTACAACAAACATAATAAATTATACAAATTATAAATCACTATGGACAATATCCTATTGGATAGCTCAACTCGAAATGCAGAAAGTGGTATTGAACACTCATCCACGGAAAAGTCTTTGGTTGAAGTGCGAATAGGAAATTGCTATTGGTAGGATATTTACCATTAACATAATTTTGCTAATTTTTAGTCAAAAAAGAATTCCCTTTAATACACACAACTTATGAGAAACTTGTTCAAACGATTTAAATCTAACCTCAAACTGATTGTTTACATCTTTTCTCCATATCAAGCGGAAAAGACCGGAATTTAAACATAGTTGAATTGCTTTGTGCGAGTTGTTCCAAATGGTTTCATGAATCCTGTATTGGCTACCAACTAGGAAAGTTGGTCCCGTTTATATCAAACTATGTGTTCATTTGTAAAAATTGTTCACCGAGTGGATTGGAAAGCTTTCGTAAAAGTCAAGCCTGTAAGAGAAGAAAACTACGAGTCAATAGTTGTACAAAATTTATTTATATTTAATTTCATAGCTATTACTCAGATGTGCGTAACAGCAATGGCTAACATGCAGCAGGCAGCATCCAAAGAAGGACGATCCAAATCTATATTCAGTAAGGACAAGGAGATAATTCCATACGTTGAACAATATTGGGAAGCAATGACAACTATGCCTCGCAGAGTCACTCAATCATGGTAATTTAATGCTTTAAATTTGATGTATATTAATATATTTTATTTATCATTGATTTTAAGGTATGCAACCGTGCAACGAGCTTTAGTTAAAGACATCAATACCCTCTTTACATATGAAGAATCAGCTGAAGACGGCCAAATGTTTGGTTTGGTCACAGTTGACCTTACTCAAATTAAGCCCAACTACGATGCAATGATAAAGGGTGGCATATTACGCTTTACTGATGATGGTTACGCTCAAGGTATGTTTATTATTTCAATAACAATTTGATTATATTGAATATTCATTTGAATTAAGCGTAGGACTAAGAACGAGTATTCACTTATTTTTTTAATTCTGTTTTTAATATGCTGTTTTATTTTCTAAACAGCCAAATATTTAATACACACAATCGTAGTAATGAGAATGCAACCCCAGTGATCTTTTGAAGCATGCAATTAGTAAACAATTGTTGTGTATTTATATTCTTACCAATATTTCATACGAACAATAAATTGTATACATTTAAGTAGACTTCGAACTAAATCTTCGGTGAGTAGTTTCAGGATGAAACAACGCATCGTAGCCGAAAGCGCATTGTTTTCATGAATTTGGAGGAAGATCGTGTATCGTGAACATATCGAAGCGGACTTTCATACTTTTGACTGCTTTCCAGAATTTCTTTCTACCATAGGATAGAAGCGACATTACTTTTATCCTATTACTGTTCAGTATAGGGACGCATTTCGGCTACCCAGGGATCTTTTGCCTTTCCAGGTTCACCTTGTTTTCTAGAGAAGAAGATCTTTATCCTCAGAGTGGTTAATGCAAGGATAAGTGGAGGTAGAAGACCATATCCATCTTGGATTGCTACCGAAAGCATACATAAGAAAATCTATGATTCTGCGTTAGTAGATTGCAGGATAAAGATGCACAGCTCGCAACGACGAGTTGGGAATTTAACTGCAGTATTTCAAATATCATCGAAGATTATGGTACAAAAGTGTTACCAAACAAAAGGTCGACAGCATCGAAATATTTTAGTTCCTACATGACTTTCGTTCGAAAATACATCGGATGAATGATGAAAGTACACATTCATGATTCGCCAAGCGTCTGCTCTAAGTTTTTGCTTTGGCGGTCCATCAAATATGGACTGATCTATGATCGGACGACCACCAGTTGACTTACTCGCGAACAAGAACATTGCCGACGTTGTTATCACTAACCCCTATGACTGGGTCAGCTGCTTTATTCTGCACTGTCATTATTTGACAAACCGATAACGGTTTATTCGTAATAATACTATTTCTTGTGAATGTGTGGAGTTTATATCCTTGCAGCCGATATATATGTATAACTTATCTTAATTCTTAAATGTCAGTATGCATTCACCAATTTTTGCTTCGAATTATCTAGAAATCAAAGTCTTCTTGCTAACGTAGCGACGAACATTGAGCTAGGAAGTTTTATTTGACTAAATAAGAAATTTTATATGGTAGGCTGGAACATGGAAATTTTATATGATAGGCTGGAAAATTAAAGTTTAGTCGGATGTTTATTTTTACATGCTCTTTACATTATCAGACATTTTATGTTCTTAAATTTTTGGCCATTCTTTTTCGAAAAAATACCAAGAACCGCCACAATGAGATATTCTTCACATTTCAATGGGTTCCTTTCAGCTGTGTATTTTTAGAATCACAAGTTCATGTTTCCCTTGTTCTGTGACCAACCTCGATTTGATAATCAACTTTGCAGATAATCTCTATTCGAACTCACACGCCAGATACTACGAAAAAACATATTTATTGTCTAGATGATTTGACATCATAAATACAAATACTTTTGAAATTACGTTAAATCTCAAATTAAGCAAATGAATGGACCTACCGCCAATATATACCTAATATATAATGCAGGCATGTTGAGTGCAATTGATTAATCGATATGAATGTCAAGTTCATAGAACATATGTTTATGTTGCAATATTCTTGGCTTGCGTATGTTGTACGTCTGGTGCTTAATCAATCCCACAAATGTATTTCTAAACTGTGACTCATGTTTACTCGTTCGAATGGAGTATCGAAGATAAATAAATAAAAACATTGACCTGTTGATGTGCACCTAATTCTAACCACATGGAATAAAACACTTACGTGCTTTTCATCATTTTATATTTATGGCTCATAATATTGTTTTAATTACCCATTAAATTGGTTGTTACGTAATGCATACTTTGATTCTATGTGTTTGAACCTTAAACTGCATACAATTGTATGGTTTTCGAAAATAGCAAATACATGCTTGAAGTGATATTTTGGTTAATTACGGAGTAGTTCGAGAAAAATGCATTGGTATACGCAGTCAGGTAATTGTCGGTATGTTTGAGATAAGAATGGTATGCATGCTTATATGCAGTAAGTGAGGCTTGGGCTATAGCAAAACAATTACAAGAGTAATTTCCATGACTGCATTGCGAATTGGTGGGATGCGATTATTGTTCTTCCCAGTTTTGTCATTAAGTCAACACTTGTCCATGGAGCGCAGATTGCCAATTGTAATAATATGAAAAAAATTATAGATTAAAGTTTCCAAATGACAAGAATGTGGCCCGTGGGAAACGGCAAAACTAGAAAATGCAATTTAATAGACTTAACAGTAATTAATAAATCAGCTGTGAGTGAAAATTTTACAAACAATCGTCGATACATAAACCAAGATTTGCTGCATTCATAACTTTTGTGTTGCTTTAACATAACTTTTTCTCTTGTTAATAAACGATTACGCGGTCAGAACATGTTGATAGAGAATGCATATTACTTAAACTAACAGCATAATTGATTGGCTGTCAATTAATACAGTTTTCCTTTTCTAATTATGCATTTATATTCCGGGCCGTTTTCGACTTATTCCCGATTGGCGAATTGATTCTTCACACTCTCCGAACAGGCAGGCAACTGTTAAAACTTTGTTAAGAATTTGCATTTCTTTAATGCTGCTAATATGCAACACATTCATCTCACATAAAATATTGGAGCTATGTAAGCGATCGAAGAACAAAAATCAACAAATGCATATGCGCCTGCAGTCCATACCGGCAACTCAATCAATTTGAAGTTTTACTAGTTTTATTTTATTCTAATTCACAAATAACCCATAAAAAGATACAAACTAAAATATCAATGATTACATTCCGAACCTTATTGTATGTGAAATAACTCAATTGTATTTAGCAAGCAATACTTTTTTACTTTTTACAAGCAATTGGTGTCCAATATTTGCTTTGCATTTCTCGTGATAATCTAATTTGTCCTGAATGGTCAAAGCTAATAATGAAATTTTCAATCAAAAATTGCTTCATCCGTAACCTTAAATGATTTCGAAAGTTGGCGAGACCACAGGTTGTACATGCCCAATATGCCCCGAAAAGCAATCGCAATCATAATATTGCCTGTGTAGTAATTAAGAGCAAACTATGTCAATTTTGCAGTGATCGTTTATAAAATTTAAATTATTTGTTGTGCTCAAAAACAACGTAAACATTTTTTCCAGATATTTTCTGTCGCAATACTTGGTAACTAATTCATAACACTTTTTCTCCAAACCTACTCGTAAGCGTATTTTGCGCTGTGGTAGGCAATGAGAAAAAGCTCTAGTTAATTTCTATAATTGATCCTAGCACGAAAACTTTTCTGTTCCTGCCAACAGTATTTCTGGTTGATTTCTCTGCACTATTAGTCTGATTGCTTACTATTCTGTTTTGTATTCTGTTGATTGTTCTGATAAGATTATTATAAATATTCATCTCCCTGATATATAAATGAACAACATTTTTAAATCTTTATGTCTCTTATCTAATTTAATTTTCTGTTTTTTGTCATAATATTTCGAAAAATATTGATTGTCATATACAACTTAAATATAATTTAAAATCATACCTAAAAACGATAATTCTTCGTGTTTTACTATCGTTAGTCTTCGAATACCTAATTTTGAGCTTAAAGAAATTATAGTTATTGTCTAAGTGCAAAATGTACACGCTTTTCATACATTCCATGTTCCATGGGGCAAGGAAATTTCGACTATTTGTAACTTGTTGTTGTATTAAATCTCGATTAGATATCAACGCAATCTTTGGAAAATTTTCCATGGATGAAGTTGTTCTCAATTAAATCTAATGAAAAGTCAATTTCCTAAACCAAATGTAGACAAAAAAACTAATTTTAAATATTTGAGAAAAAATAAACTACCACTGCCGTTGAATCTTAACTTCCGGATAGTTGGCAAGTAGCACCGACGACTAGCAACGACGGCAATTATTAGAAAAAATAAAAACTTCGGCAAACACGTACTTTACGATACGTTCGTTTCTATAGATTTTATCGAGCGATTCTCGCTTCGTAAGTATTCTGCATTTGATATCGGGGGGTAAAAGCTCTGGTCACACTTGAAATCAGTACATAGCAGGCAGTAGCTTTTCTTGGTTGCCTACTTTGATCTATTGTTCAGATTTTCATTTGGTTCGTCTTTTGTTTTTTGTCTGTTTTCGTTCGTAGATAATATAAACAAATCAGTCGTAAGAAACGGCAACATATTGGACGAGGCAGCGAAAAAGTCATAATTATAAAGAGTCAAGCATTTAAGCGTAAGCACTTCAATATCAATTCGTCGATATTGCAACGTAAATAAGCAGCTTAAAAGAATGTTGATCTATTGTTGTCGTTCCCTAACTATCATAATTGCAGTTTCAAAAACAATATAAAGTAATATAAAACAATCATAGAAAAATGGTTGCTAACCACGGATTTTAATTAAATTTTTTTCTCGTCGGGACAATATATTTCGAGCGCTTAATAAATCGATACAAGTTTTGTTTCGCAAATATTTGTACAAATAACGAACCCCGCTACCAAAAGGATGGACAAAACCGAAGAATGTGCGTATATATTGATATGATGTTAATTTAGGTAACTTCCAAATCAATCTGGAAAATGTTTAAAGAGTGTCGACAAACTTTTCATATGTACATGAACAAATGACAAAACCTTGCCATTATCACTCCCGTATTTAATTTTTGATTTATACATTACATAATATGTTGCTTAATTGGTAAAGATGCAGCTGGCACAGAAATACAATTTTCAATAAGGATGGAAACAGGTCAATTACTATATTTAAACGCGGCTCAAGTCATTCAAGTCGAATATACAAGAATTAAGAATGGAATAAAACCGATTTGAAACCGTAAAAAAATTAGTTGGCTGATACCTTATCTAAAATCTAAAGTAAAACGAGCGAATCAAAAATAGGGAAGAATGAAAAGTGAATGACTTTCACAATATAATCTGTATGTAAATAATTTTTAGTCCAGAGCATGTATGAGCTAACAAGAAAAGAATGATTCATTGCAGTTGGTCGCGTAATTACATCGGTTGTAATGAATTTCGAATGTGCAAATTGTCACGTTCTAAATGATTATGGCGGTAATAAAAACTACTCTGCAATTGAATTATGTTATTTTATGTGTTGACCGTGCTGGTTTATTGTTCTACGATAATCGATAACTTGCGAATACTACAAGATGTATTCATTGCAGGTTGTCGACATTATATTTTTGGTTAAGAAACTCTTGATTTGAGCATATAACATCATATTGTGCAAAGTGGAATTTAAGATTAATATTCGTCCTCCATCGTCTGAAGAAAATAGTCGGTACCATAGATTGCCCAATCAACAAGATCATTCATGCAGGTACTCATGAGGGCATCCAATAAGGTATGTGTTTCAATAACAAAAATATCGGTCTCCTGAAAAGAATCCAATACAATAACGTAATTACGTTCAGAAATCTGTGCAGACATCCTTTGTTGTTCGTTACTCATTTATATCTATTATTAAAAAAATGACTTTCAATAATAGACACATTAAATAATTGTGTTTATATACAAATATATCAGCAACTATATGTAGCAACTGCCGCGCTGTATAATTCAAGACTTCTTGATGAAAAAGATAATTTTTTGATTGTTTTTCTTTCTTTCTTTTCCTTCTATCAAGAATGCATTTCGGCTATTTGTAGCCGTCATCCTATTTGTCAGTTTGTCGCGATTATCTTCTTTATATATGTTCGATCTATATGATAGGGATGCGGAGAAATTTATAGGACAATAATAATTCGTTATAAAGGACTGAGTTGGTTTAATTAAGCGTAATAGCCATTGTATTTTTCATCGTCAATACGTTGCCTGGGTCATCAAGTTTTCTTATTCTAATAAGGGTTAGATCCGGGCTGAAAACACCCGACACTGTCCATCACTAATTGTGCCATTTAAATAATTTTCCGTGCTATACGTCCGTTTTTTTTTTAATTTCTGGTCTATCAACTATGTCCAGTCTTGCCTCATTCTTTTTTTGTGTAGTAATGTTATTGAATTGGACATTTTCTGAGATCATATACAGTGCACATGAGCTCAAAGTCATACGCAGGCGCACTGTCATGTTTTGGTCTTAGTTTGACTGTTGGTTTTGAGCGGGGTTTGAAGTTTGTATTTATTAAAGAAATTTGCAAATTTTTATGCCGGTGGAATAACAGATCTGCATTTTGTTCTGATGTTGTTTGCCTATTTTATGGTATACAATTGGATAATTCTGGGGCATGAAAAACAATATAAATCTTCAATTTGGTCCTCCGAGTCTATGATTTTCAATTGCCTGCAAATACTGTAATTGTATAAAAACAGTATGAGAAATGTTCACATGTTAACAGGAAATAAATTTAACTGGACAGTACATATTGGGATTCCAATTTATTTTTCTTATTTTTTGTCATTTATAGCATCACTATCAAAAAGTAGTCGCCAAAACAAACGTAAATTTCCGGGTGGAGATTCTGGACCGGTTGGAAAAAAAGGTCGACCAACATCAGACATCTCGGCTCATGTCAAACTACCAGCGCACGGCTATCCGTTAGAACATCCTTTTAATAAAGATGGCTATAGATATATTTTAGCGGAACCTGATCCGCATGCACCATTTCGGCAGGAGTTCGATGAAAGTGCCGATTGGGCCGGAAAACCAATACCAGGGTGGTTGTATCGCACGCTGACTCCAAACTCGGTTTTACTTGCATTACACGATCGCGCACCTCAACTTAAAATAGCTGAAGATCGCTTGGCAGTCACTGGCGAAAAAGGCTATTGCATGGTGCGAGCAACACACGGTTTGTACACTACAGAAAGCGCATACAAAATAGATTAATTCACTACGATACATAAACAGGTGTGAGTCGTGGTGTGTGGTATTTTGAAGCTACAATCGAAGAAATGCCTGAAGGATCCGCAACTCGGTTAGGTTGGGGGCAAGAGTATGCAAACTTACAGGCACCATTAGGCTATGATAAATTCGGATATTCTTGGCGTTCCCGAAAGGGAACTAGATTTCACGAAAGTCATGGGAAACATTACAGTGAGGCATATGTCGAAGGCGATACTCTTGGATTCTTGATATTCTTGCCCGAAGCGCATTTTGTCAATCATCTACCCAACACTTTTAAAGATCGGGTATGTATGGGATCGTACATTTGAATTTCTTTGAATTATAATGGAAACTTATTCCTACAGCCGCTTGTCAAATTTAAAAGTCACCTGTATTATGAAGAAAAAGATAAAGTTCAAGAAACTTTGAAATCCTTAAAACCTCTGAAGGGCAGTAAAATAATTTATCTGAAGAATGGCGAATCTCAAGGTGAAGCGTTTAATGATATATATGGCGGCGTTTACTATCCAACGATATCAATTCATAAAAACGCAACAGTGAGTGTCAATTTTGGTCCGAATTTCAAGCATCCTGAAGTGTTGGAACAATTTCGAGCAAAAGGGGTAAGATAACAAAAACTATAAAAAATGAAATACTCAAATATGATACCTATAAACATGTTTCTTATTTTTATAGATGAACGACCGAGTAGAAGATTTGATATGCGAACAGACACTTTCTGATTTATTATATTTTACGGAGAACGACGGCCGACTGAGACTAGATACATTTAGTTTATAAGTTATTGGGAGTTTAGTTGTGAAAATGAGTGTATGTATGCGTTCTTTTCATATTTTTAAACTTTGAATGGCTTCTTTAATAAAGATTCATTCAAATAATATTCGTTATTCGTCTGCGTCTAAAACTTGCTCGTACGGGTGGTATTCTTTGAAAATTGTTTATAACCCTAAGTGGAAAAAGTAACAAATAATTTGAGGATTCCCATACGATTCCTAAATATGTTCTTAAGTAAGTATTGCTCTGTTGCTTTCATCAGCAAACTGCCATAAATTTAGCTTACAGGTAAGTTTTAAAAGTTTTCGTGTCAGCAGTCAGTTACCATAGTTAGGCTGTTGTCCTCAATGGCATTTCGCTAAGCTATGAACTAATCAGATTTTTGCAGTACAAACATGTCAAATTATTTAAATTCAAAAGGAAAATGCGTGTGAATGCTGCTGCAACGATGCAATGCAACCTTTTTTGCAATGCGTTTTACCTTTTAAAGGTGTCGATTATAACAACTCTAAGCAGAAAACCCGCTATTCGAAGTAAAAAATAAATGCGAAAGTGAAAGTTTAGGATTGAAAGTGACAAAGTGAAAGTTAGAAAAATTAAAGTTTCATTCAGATAATGCTCGGCAGTATGCCTTGCAAGAGGAGGAAAATCCTTAAGTAAATCAAGCATTCGACTTGTCGCGTATGGCGTACTCGACGCACATTATCCCACTTGACCACCACATGTTCCGTTCTGTTTCTTCTTCCTACTGATTAGTAGGTGGTATTTGCAACGGTGCTAAGTACATTAGTCAGCGGTAGACGGACGTATTCCGTTCGATTCCTTTCTTCAAACGCCTCATTTCCGGTTGAATGATCAAGGATGAGATCGATATATTCCTAGTTTAAAAAACTAGTATTTCTTCTGGGTCGAAAGCAATGATTTTCTCAAAGGTGCTATCGCTTGACGGCAAAATTTTTTTTTTTTGTGGAGGAAGGAATATTTGAAATTTTTTAAATCTTATCATTGAATGTGCCTAAGAATCCTTGTGAATAAGAATAGTGCGGGTTGCAGTAGAACGATGATTTCATTTAATTTATTGATTGTTATGAAAGAATCTCTGCTAAATATTTGCATTTCAGGAGTTAGGGTGTTCTGCTTTTCTGTGTTCAAAAAAATTTTTAACCACTTGCGGTGGAAAGACGTCCCACGCACGTCAAGGTGCTTTTGTTACCGGAAAGCGATGTGAAATGATGGAAAAGCGAAATGATGGGCGTGGCACGTTAACCGTTTAATGAAATTCTGTACAGAGAGAGTACCAAGATTAATGATAAACAAATTCAATACTGATACACATAAAATTTTATCCTTCTGCCTTTTTATATTCTCTTCTGGAACCAAACCGCCGAACGCTGCTTGAACGCTCCGCCAAGTGATTTTCGACTGACTGTTCAACCGAGGATTTTTTTGCACTGCAAGTGGTTAAACAAAACTTCCAAACAATCGTATTTATTTGTAATCGTATTTTGCTGAGCTAGGATTACTTTTTTTTTATTATTGGAAAATTTTACGATCTTGGGCTTTAACACCCATTTTTCATATTCTTAAAAAAAATTTCAAACCTCGTAGCGAAAAAGTTAATGTGTTGAATATTATGTCATTATTGTTTATACGGTTTTTTTTTAACTCACAATAAGTAAGCTCAATCTGTGTATATATTATAGCTCAATAATCTGTTGAAATCTTTTTAGATGAAAATATTTAAGAGTAAATTGGGTTTAATAATTCAAGCTGCTTTCGAAGACAGAGATCTCTCTGTCGACCATCATCAGACGCAACTGTCTGTCCATCACCAGCATGATGGATGGTCCATTTTTTTTTTGGTTGAAAGTTTTTTACCTTAGTGTTTCTGCTTTATCAAACATTGAATAACAAATGGTGTCATCTGCCATATAAATGGTGCATATACGAGAATAACGTTAAACATAAACGTGATCTTATCCGTAAGCTAATTGCCCTGATAGATAAATGATTTTGGCATGAGAGACCTAAGAAAAGCCGACGTAGCGAGACGTAACGTACTAGTATTAATTTAATATGAATAAAAATTTTCAACCTTCTAGGTATGAACCAGGAACCCTATTACGAAGAAGGCAAGCGCTCTTTTGTCCTTTTACTAGATAAATCTTGGTCATTGACGCTGGCTCTCGCAATGATTTTTAAGTGAAAATGTACATCTAATAATTATGAGAAAAAACCAAACGATTCTTCTAGAATTTATTTCCGATTAAATTGAAATTCTTTGAAAACTGAAAACCTTCTCTAACCACGACGGAAGCGTCGATTCCTATTTCTACGTATCTGTTGACGACGGAGGCGATTCAATGTATTACGGAGACGACGATTTTGTCTGCGATGATTTCGTATCCGATTGCCTTGAGTCCGAAAACGATTGCGTTGATTGCGATTACGTACAAGCTGATTGCGGTTGCGGATGCGCTGCCGGCGTAGAACCTGGTTGTGATTAGCGCGGAGCCGTCGAATTAATGCTAGCAGGTTGCGATTTCGATTACGGAGAGCAGTTATTGTCGGTGAAATTGTGGTTGTAGGCAGTTCAGTAGTTGTAGTTGCCGGCGTTGAAGCTTCTGTAATGGATGCTACGGTGGTAGTCGTAGGTTCTTCTTGCCGTTTCTCTCGTCCATTTACACTTGCATTTTCATCAACATTCTGTATTAAAATAAAACAAATAAGATCAAACAAAATAAAATACATTAATAAGTGTACAAATAATCTTTCTACTACTCCCACTCACGAAAAAGTCATGAAGAAAATTGGCGTGAATCGCGGGCCAAAGAATGGCTAGTACAACTAAATATCCAAAGAAGGACTTCATATTGTATGATGTTGTTCTTATTTTGCCAATTTCACTTCTTAAGCCATTTGTTCGAAAACCAGCCTTATATACGTCGAGCTGAAAAGAATCTTATTTATGCAGATGTTTTGCAAAGAAGCCTGGCAAAAGGTAAACGTAAATGAAGTGAAGGAGCGAATTTTGTGTGTATTGCTATACAAATGATTTTTTATCGGAAATAATCCGGAAATTTCTCTATCAACTGAAAACATTTTTTTTGTAGTTTTGGTGACTTGTATTTCGTTATCAAAACAATCTTATGAAAATATTAGGCATAAAAATTTAAGTCAAATAACATGTGACACAGTTATGTTAAATACTTAAAAGTATCTTTCATAAGTCGGAAACGCTGTCATTTTTCTAGTCATTACATAATAAAATCGTTTTTGTATAATCGGAAAACTATATGAAAGTTTAAAAAGAAAACGGAGAACAGCAGAAACAAAAAGAAAACAGACAAAATAAGAAAATAGAGAAGAAAGAAAATAGAGCTTGTTTTAAAGTGAATGATGCAAAGGAAGGAAAAATACGAAAACATAAAATGTATGAAGAAAAGGAAAACAGGTTAAAAAAAACTGCTTGTTTTAAATCAATAAAACATATCGAATGAAAATTGTGGCAATAACTTTTATTGAACGAATTCAATGATACCAAAGAGGTGTTAAGTACATTTTATTATTTTATTTTTGGAATTGGTGCTAATAAAAACAATAGATTCTAAATACTAAATAGAAACAATGTTATTAGTATTCTATTTGAGAATCAACAAACAAAAACACAATTGAAATTAATTAGCTGAAAGTTGCTGACAAAAAGAAATAACTCAACCGAAATTCTAATGGGTTATTTAATTCATCAAACGCAATATAAATACACTGTGCGCTTTTTATCTTTTTGATACATTTCTTATAACAAACAAAATAAATTAAAAATTAAAGATGTTTATTTATTCAGCACTGAAAATGTAGAAAAGGTCACAAAAATGTTCATTTACTTTTTTAACTGCTGAATGAATTAACATCACTTTTTCATCACAATAGTAGTTCCATCTTATTTAATTACTATTATGTAAAAAAAATTTCCGAAATTTTTACCATCTGATGGGCCACGATTTGGCACGAAATACTTCCAACCAATGCGAAGTATAACATGTACCTTTCTGGCTAGGGCATACATCGTTGCAGCATAAACAGAGAATATAAAAGTGAAACAATAGCTTTCCTATCTGCAACTATAGCTGGGTGATGGCTTACAGCTATTGCGAGTGACGAGCACGCGAATCAATGAGTGAGAAAAGGAGCTTGGACAGCATTCACCGCTCTTGAACCCTTCAGTGCAACTGAAATAAATTTTATTTACAGGACCCTAAAGAAAAATGAGGAGAGAGAAAGAGGTGTTAATGCCGAGAAGGAGATTCAAGCACGCATCAAAATAAGATAAGATAAGAGAAAGCAACAAATTGTCACTGAAATCTCCGTGGAAAAAGAAAGAAAATGAGTCTACAAGCGAAGGGTGAATGCAAATTTTGCAGCATTGCGACAAAGTCTCTACGTCACGAAAAGGGACAATTTAGGAAACTATTTACATATGAAAAAGAAATTAAAGCCAAAGCAGATCATTAATAATGCACTACTCTAGGTGCACCGAAAACAGACCGCAATACACATTTAAAGGTCAACAAACTATGCCACTTTCGACAAAATAAAGGACAATCTCTCATACGATCCGCAACACAGACGATATCGATTTACAAGCTGAAGCCAAAAACTATCCGAGCCATGATTCCACAACCGACTTTATGGAGCAAACGTTATGCTAGAGATCATGGAATAATACGAGAAACTATCATGGACATGTGGCAACTCGAAACGTCCCGACGCATTTTTCGCGTCCGAAACATAAGTTAATGCCGCGATAAGTCTTCACTTGCCAACCAAAAACACGGCAAACTTACTAAAATTTCCTTGGGCCGTTCTTCTCGCTTCTCACGAAGGCTTATACCGGGGATATTTTATTCGAATCATCATCTTCTTATCCCGGCATTGCCAGATGCCAATAAGCATAAGTTTATTTAAAATAAAGGGATTCAACATTTACTCTGCGTTTCAATCCTAAAGTGGTGACCCCGACGTGATGGCAGCAAGCAGCAAACAGCAACATGGTGCACGAAGCGAAGAGTGCAGCGACCACAGGCCAATGCCAACGCGTTGCGGGAGTACTCATCATCAAGTAACGCGAACCAACGACGAGCACGCTCCACCACTCCTGGACCAGATCGTCGTACGGGACATTGCTGGTAGCACAGCAAGCACGGCGCCCTTGCGATGCGATGCAAACAACCCTGCTCGTTCCTAGCTCCAGATGCCACCACTAGGCGCTTGGAAAATTAGGATCGCCGGCGCTGTTCTCGGCGGACACCGCCGGCAACACCTCGGAAAAACGCCTCTACGTCTCCGGCCGCACCAGCAAAACTCGTTTTCTGGTGGACTCCGGATCCGCTCTCTCTATTATCCCGAGACACCACATCGCCAGACCTCTACGCAAGCAAAACCTCGAGTTACAAGCAGCCAATGGCACGCCTATCGACACCTTCGGCACCCAACAACTCACGCTGGACTTTGGGTTACGCCGCCCACTTCGCTGGACGTTTGTGATTGCAGATGTCCAGACGGCTATCCTTGGAGCCGATGCTCTAAAACATCATGGTCTACTTATTGACCTCCGCAATCAACGCCTTCTAGATGACCTTACAAATCTCTCCACAGCCTGCGACGTTGGCCCAGCTCCCCCAGTACACAGTGTTAGCACCATCGCCAACACATTCATCGTTGCAAACAGCTTTGAAGACTTATTCAAAAGGATCATCGCCAAATACTCAAGGAAGCTTCTGAAACCCGGTGAATTGGCTTCGATTGCTGGCCTTCCAGTTCACCATCAGATCATCACTCACGGCCCACCGGTTTTCACAAGACCACGTCGTCTTACAGGAGAACGCCTCGCCGCTGCGAAAGCAGAATTTGATTTTCTTCTGGAGCGGGGTGTTGTTCGACCATCATCGAGCCAATGGGCTAGCCCTCTCCACATGGTACCCAAGGACGGTGGTCGTTGGCGTGCCACTGGAGACTACCGCCAGCTCAACGCCCAAACTCGCCCCGACCACTACCCATTACCTATCATTGAGGATCTGTTCCAAGAGGCCAACGGTTTCATATTTTCGTTCATCGACCTTCAACGTGCATTTTATCAAATCCCCGTCGCCCCCGAAGACATCGAAAAGACGGCGGTCACTACGCCCTTCGGGCTTTTTGAATTTCTAGGTATGCCTTTAGGGCTTCGGAATGCGGCCCAAAAGATGCAGCGGACCCTTAACCACTTGTTAAGAAAGCTTGACGTCGTACGTGTCTACCAGGACGATATTTTGGTGTTCTCTGCCAGTCACGATCATCACCTTGACCAGCTTCTCTCCATATTGCAAGCCGCCAAGCTCCAAGCCAATTGGGACAAATGTCAAATCGCTATCAAGTAAGCAAAACAGGATTCCGACCACCAGCTCCAAAAACACAGGCTATCACAGATTTTCCCAAGCCGGCTGACTCCTCGCAGCTGAGACGCTTCCTTGGGATGCTTAATTTCTATCGCCGCTGCATACCACATGCGGCCGAGCTACAAGCGCCGCTTTCAGAAATGCTGAAAGGTTGCAACACCAAGAAAGCGCCAGTTACTTGGACACCCGCCTCCGAAGCCACTTTCGAACGCTGCAAACAAGGCATCACCGCTGCAGCTACGTCAGTTTTTCTCTCGACTTCACATCCTTTGGCTCTCCGCACTGACGCATCCAATGCCGCCATCGGCGCAGCTTTGGACCAGCAGCAGAATGACGGAACTTGGATACCGCTGGGGTTTTTCTCGAGGAAGCTCTCCGAAACTGAGCAGCGCTACTCAACGTACGACCGTGAGCTTCTGGCAATTTTCGCTTCCATCAAATTCTTTCAACGCATCCTGGAGGGAAGACACTTTGTCACCTACACTGACCATCGGCCGCTCACTTTTGCCCTGGTGCAACGATCGGACAAAGCCTCGCCCCGCCAAAGCAGTCAGCTAGACTTCATAGGCCAATTCGATACTCAGTTGAAGTTTACACCAGGTGACAACAACATCGTTGCTGACGCACTTTCACGCGTAGAAACGGTTTAAATACCCGCGACGATCACCACCCGAGCTATCAGTGAAGCCCAAGCTGTTGACGACCAACTACCGCACCTCTTATTGAGCCCTCGACTCAAGCTGCATCAATTGGAATTGGACGACAATCCCGTACACTATGTTGAATTCAACGGGGCTCTCAAGCCATACTTGCCAGTCACGCACCGCCGACAAGCCTTCGACACAGTCCACCATCTTTCACACCCCAGTGGCCGTGCCACCGCAAAGCGCGTAGCGCTTAAGTTCTTTTAGCCAAGCCTTCGAAAGGACGTATTGCGGTGGGCCAAGCAATGTGTACCGTGCCAGCTCTCGAAGGTGCATCGCCACAACCGCGCCGAGCTGGGCAGTTTCAAGACCCCGGATGGGCGTTTCGACCACATCCACGCCGATCTCATTAAGCTTCCCCAATGTGAGGGGTTCGAAAACTGCCTCACCATCATCGATCGCTACACGCACTGGCCTCAAGCCATACCAGTGCGCGACATTAAGGCAAGTACCATTGCCAGAGCATTGTTCGACCATTGGATCAGCATATTCGGTACACCTAAGGAGATCACCTCAGACCAAGGTCGCCAATTTGAAGCTGCCCTTTTAAATCAACTTTGCCACCTCTCGGGACCAATCACGTGCACACCACACCGTACCACCCACAGGCCAATGGTATGGTGTAACGTATGCACCGCACACTCAAGGCCGCCTTAAAATGCGTTCCCGAGACACCGTGGCCGCAAGCACTTCCGGCCGTTTTGTTAGGCTTGCGCACAACGTTGAAGGAGGACCTTCGAGCCTCCCCTGCCGAGATGGTTTTCGGCACGTCACTACGGATCCCAGGCGAATTTTTCGTTCCTCAATTTCCAGCAGCCCTCAGGATTTCGTGACAGACCTCCGCCGCCTGTTTAAAGCCATCCGCCCCGTCCCGGCTGCCAGACACATCACACACCGTCCTTTTGTCTTCAAGGACATGGCTACCTGCGAGTATGTTTTCCGCCGCATCGACTCCATCAAAAAGCAGCCGTACTCCGGACCACACCGAGTCATCGAAAGGGTTAGCGACCGCACCTATGTCGTAGACGTAAACGGTTTCGCCAAAACTCTCTCCACCGATCATCTCAAACCGGCTCATCTGGAACAATCCGAGATCCAGTTGCCCCCACAACAGCCTCAATCGCTTCAGTTTTGCCAATCGCCCCCACAGTCGATTGCACCTCTACCTCCGCCGTCCTCTCAAGTTGTTCAACCAGACTGTTCAGCAGTCCGGAACATCAGCACCAAACACCTGCTACCGTCAACAACAGAGTCACATTTTCACTCCCTTCAACACGTGCGAAGATCATTGGGGAGGGAGTGACTGTGGCAACTCGAAACGTCCCGACGCATTTTTCGCGTCGGAAACAAAAGTTAATGCCGCGACAAGTCTTCACTTGCCAACCAAAAACACGGCAAACTTACTAAAATTTCCTTAGCCGTTCTTCTCGCTTCTCACGAAGGCTTATACCGGGGATATTTTATTCGTATCATCATCTTCTTATCCCGGCATTGCCAGATGCCAATAAGCATAAGTTTATTTAAAATAAAGGGATTCAACATTTACTCTGCGTTTCAATTCCAAAGACATCTACATTGTATTCGTTTCACATCTAAAAAAGGGAATCTCGAATACTTTCTGAATCATCGCCCCTTTGCACGTCCCTACAATGATTTTCCGTACCGTTGCCACTTAATTTGAAGCAATCCGTAAAGTGTCTCGATTTTCTCGTCAGGTTACGGTGTATCTCTTTCAGGATCGTTTAAGCATTTGATACCACTATTTGGCTTCGCTTCAGTATCTGCACGACATTCGAAATATGTTTTAATTCATTTTATGCTATTCTAGTATGTTTCTTTCGGCTGTGTTCAATTACTGCCCATATGACATATTTTATAATTTTTAAGCTTAAAAAGAGCTTTTCTACAGAATTATTCACTTGTTGAACATCTTTTAGAAGTTGTAATTGCAGGAACAAGTTTCACCTGGTTGCTGCTGGAAAATACAAAAAGTTCTCTACTAGAAGAAAAGATAGAACTGGAAGTGGGTCATTTCCCTCGTGTCCTGATGCGGATAAACTGGCCTAATATATCTGGCCATCCTCCATACAGCGCATACTTATCTTTTAGCTATTTCCAATTGTTGGAAACTTTAAAAGAAGTATTTGGTAACGGCTGTATTCAAAATGATACGAACATCAAATAGTTCGTGTGCAACGTCTTAAATGAACTCTTTGGGAAAAATGTGTTAAAATTTTAGAGTAAGGTAAGGACCGGCTTATATTTCACTGAAACTCTTAATAGCAATAATGAACATAACAGTCGTGAAGTGCCAGGAATAGGATAGGCAAACAAAACTACAAGGAAGATATTTGATAGCTAAGAAAGTATTTAGGTTAAGTTAGAGAAATATATCAACTTTCGAAAATCTCATAAAGTTACTGTTGTTGGTGAAACGGTGCTGTATTGGTAATAAATATATGCATTAAAAGGAGAAGCATTCGAACTTAAGAAATTTATTGCTAGACACATTAATAGTTCTTCAGATAATCCTTACAATCAAGTCTAACCACGACGAAGAACTCTACGTCTGCGATTGCGTCTGATCCGTTGTTGGCGTTGTTGGCGCCGAACCCGACTTAAAGTATTACGAAGTCGTTGGTTTCGTCTACGATTATTACGATTGCGAATGCGTTGTCGGCGTCGAGTGCGGCGGAGGTTATTACGAACGCGCGAAACTTGCCTTCGAAGGTTGCGATTCCGGTTAGCAACTGCAGTGACAGATGGATTTGATGTGCCTGCTCCCGTACCTCCGGTTCCTGTTCCACCTGTACCTGTAGTTCCTCCTGTACCACCTGCTCCAGTCGTTCCTGTACCTCCAGCCCCTGTACCTCCAGCTCCTGTACCTCCAGCTCCCGTACCACCAGCTCCCGTACCTCCAGCGCCCGTACCACCAGCTGCCGTACCACCAGCTCCCGTACCGCCAGCTCCCGTACCTCCAGCGCCCGTACCACCAGCTCCACCTCCTGTGCCTCCTCCTGTACCTCCGGTAGTTCCTGTACCCGTACCAGCTCCGGTAGCTGCCTGCCGTTTTATGCGGTCATACCCGCCCAACTCCTCGTTGCTGCTCTAAAATTAGAAAAGTGAATTACAATTTGTCAAAGGATTTTCTAGCAGTTCTACTTACGGATGCATCGATGAAAAATCTTGCGTGTATTGCAGGCCAAAGAATGGCTAATACAACAACGAATGTAAAGAATGCCTTCATGTTTTCAGATACTACTCATATCACATAAACTCCATTCTCTGAATTGATTCTCAAAAAGCAAGCCTACTTATATATGTCTAAACTGACTTAATCTTCATTTACACAGATGTTTTCATAAGCGTCGAAAAACGAATATGCCATAATAAGTTCAAAAAAATTGGAAATGTTGATATTGAAATTGTTGCCTCGTGTCTGTTGTACAAATGAATGAAATATAGAAATTAAGAAAGTGTGCAGTTCAAAAACAAATACATACTGTTTGTTTATGCGTTGTGTCGCAGTTTTTTAGAAAAGTTTTTCTTTTCTTGTAATTAAACGAATTCATACGTTGGTATTATAAATTCATATCTGTTTACATTTAATTTTTTTTAGATCATACATATTATTTACCTTATTGCTTTCGCCGGCAATGAAAAAATTACAGCTTTTTCACAGAAGAAAAGGTTATTTTAAAATAGTTACATGAAAAGATCACCAAATGGCTGTTCAATCAACCTTTTGCAATATCTGAATGCAATGAAATGCAATGTATTGAAGGATTTCAATTATTTAAGGAAATTGTCAGGTTGGAGTGCCAGCAAGGGTATACCTGTGTCAATTCCATTAAAACCAAAAGCAAACATAGTGGGAGGTTTTAACATAGAGAGAGCATATCTATAGGTTTTAACGTAGAGAGAGCATATCTATAGCGCCCCCAAAAAAGAGATGTTAAGTTGTTACGATTCTTTGCAAAATCGCTAGGCTAGTAGCTGATAGAAGCTGCTGGAACTGTTTTTTAAAAGGACAAAGGAGGACACAAAGAAATGCTAGGATTTTTCGAAAGAAGAAAACCCTTGTAGGACACATCCAAGGTAATATGTCTAACACAACAGATCTCAAGATGAGAGCAGCCCACTAAGATCGCTTAAAAAGTCCGGAATACCAAAAAGGCGAGTATCTTGAGGACGGTTGTTGATCGATCCACTGTAAAAGGCTATGCAGCGGCTGCCAGAGATCCTTGGTGGCTGTAATTTGCATTTGGGGATGAACTCACCGTTGGAGATTAAGTATTTCCGAAAACGTGGATGCGGATTGAGAGTTATCACAGAGCTATCAAATATGGTAATGGAACATTAAGGTACTATCAAGTAAAATTGTCAGGACCTTCGAAGTTATACCCATTTTTAAACAAGACTCTTTACGGTTTTTTCATCGAGTGTGTCATTTGGAATTTGGAATATCAACCCGGCTTAGATTCCAGCTGATCCCAACGATAAAAATATTGTATACAAAAGGAGCACATCTGTTTTCGAGTCATAAATGTAGAAGTTCGACAGCCGCCACAAGGTCCGCGTATGAATAATCCGGATATTCCTATGTATGAGTCTAACGAAGATGAATCATTCGTACCCATGTTCCTGCTGAGAAGATTCGGTAGGGTCCCGGCAGAGCAGCAATACTAATGTGATATACCAAAAAAAGTTGACCTATACTAAAATACCGATAGCCAGAACTAGGCTCGACGTTTGAACTGGTCTTTCTCTGGAAAGAAGATATTGACCTCATTATAAAACAGCAGCCCTGGGTAAGATTCGTTTAAATGAAAGGTCTCCCTGACATAAAATATAATTTTTGTTACGATCCGGATATTCTGATTGAGAGGGCATACAGCTTGCATCCTGTTTATGAAACGCTTTTGTATGATCATCTTAGCACTCTGCATTCAACAGTTTTTAAGCTGGAGATAGTACAAGGGTGAACAATGTCTCCTCAGTTTATTTTTCCATGGCCGATCAGCACTCTCTGAGGAGTTACAAGAAAAAAATTTCTAATATACCATGAAGAAGAGCCACTGTTTTAATTAGGGATGAAGGAGTTGAATCCTTAAATAGATTTGGTAAGGAACCGCACATCTTTATGACAGGTATAACATGTATGACAGGTAGCAAGACCGTTTTTAATAGGCCTAGAAGTCTCCACTGGTACGCATTCCAATATTTCATTCGAAAATTCGTTTGGAAGGGAAGAGTCTGAGAAAGTAATAAGTCGAGACATGATAAGTTTTTCGGTGCAATAAAAGCTTTCTGCGCTTAGGACACTTGTGCGAAGTATTTTTCGTGACAGTACTATTCATTCACATGACTGACCAGCTGCAATTTTTGCTTTTGAACAAGAACTTGTAAAGGTTTGGGAAAATGATAAGAACATTCTACACGTAAATACTTTAAGTTTTTTCACTTTAAAACATGCAAGGTGTTTGGCAATTTGAACAAAGCATTCGCGTGCAATTTGAATTTTCAAATTTAAGTAGCAAAATATCTTGGAGGATTCTCGTAGTATATAATCATAGATACCTACTTAATTTTCAAAGTCAACTCCAATCCTTAGTTGTTTTCGGGAAACTGCTTGCTTAAACTTAAAGAGCTTCAATTATATCGGCTCCGCAGAGTTGACGAATGAATATTTGTGACGTATATAATCATGTTACTAAATGTTTTTCCAATAATGGTCTTAGTTCCTGGTACGATTTTCATGCACGAATTGATCTTATTGATAGCCTGTTCGCCTGTTTGGTCTTTTGGTAAGGCTCAATTTGGACGTTAAGATTAATATCTCATCTTGTGCGACTATGTATGGTGTATGAAGTCGAATAGCAGTCTATTTTCATTTGTCAACCTTTCAATTGTAGTCTATAGGTGAGTGATTGCATTTCATTTGTGAAAGTTAGGTTTCGCAGCATATTTAATTCTGGGGTCGTCAAAAAAATCAGTAAAATTGGTAAATATTTAAACTAAAAAAATTTATCAGAAACAGTAAAAATTTATTTCCATGCCCACAAGAATGCTAAGAATTAATGAAAATCTATCCAATCACACGCAGAGGTCGATTCCTGCGTCGACGGTTCGTACTGAGGTTTCGAAGACGCTGACGGCGAAGACGACTCAGACCGTTACGAAGGCGTCGCGCTCGAGACCGTTGATTACGAGTACGGGCACGATGCAAGCGTCGGGCACGCCTCAGAGCATTGCGCAGGATATTGAGTCTTGTTCGAAGATTAACGTTGCTGTTGAGGGCAGCGGTAAGAGATGGAGTTCCTGTCCCCGTTGCTCCAGTGCCAGTTCCCGTTCCTGTACCAGCTCCGGTTCCCGCCCCAGTTCCTGCTCCCGTACCTGCTCCCGTACCTGCTCCTGTCCCTGCCCCGGTTCCTGCTCCCGTTCCTGCTCCTGTGCCTGCTCCTGTGCCTGCTCCTGTTCCTGTTCCAGTGTTTGCCTGCCGCTTTTCACGTACGAGTCCGTCCGATTTATCCTCACTGTTCTATGAAATTAAAAGACGTGATTTGAAAATTCGAAGACTGCGGGCTTGCAATACTACTTACTGATTCAGCAACAAAGGAATTCGCGATTGTCTTTGGCCAAAGAATAGCTAGAACAACGACGATTGCAAAATATGCCTTCATCTTGCCAGGTGGTAGTCTTAAGTCGTATACTTAATCCTCTGAATCAATCAGCTGAAAGCAGGCGCGCTTATATATGTCTAATGTTTCGTTTACACAGATGTTGTCAATAGAAGCGAATCGTTAATATACAAAAACAGGCATAAATTACGAAATTTCGATATTGAAATTAATAATCCATTACAGTTGTGCAAATGAAATTAAATGGGAGTTGAGAAAGTTTGCAACTTTAAAACGGATATAAATTATTTACTTTTTGCACGGCACCCGCAATTGAATTTAATATGTAAATTTTAAATTCGTTGTAAGCCGATGCACTTATTATAAATGCATACTTCGTTTTTCACACATAATTAAAGAATTGAAACACAGAAGTAATGTGATGTATTTTAGAAAATATGTCTCTTTAAATTCATAGTTGGAAGTCAAGTCTTCCTTCGACTATCACATGCCTATGTATGACATTGAAGATTGTGCATTATTTTGCGTAAAACGAATGCTATAAAAACTTTTGGATATTATTTGTTTCCATTCGAAGTAGCAGTATTAGAAGCAGTAGTAGTAGTAAGGGTAGTAGTAGTAAGGGTAGTAGTAGAAGTAGTATTAGTAGCAGTCAAGATGTCATTATACGAGAATTAAGTAAGAACATTAATATGATTGTTGTTGCACTAGTAATAAGAGTAAAAGAAGAAAACAGATTGCAAGCGAAACACCGTGTCTAACACTGGGAAATGGTATGAGAAATTGTGGTCTGAAATAAAACTTCAATCTCTCCTTAATCTCCGGAATCTATCCTTAATCGTTTCAATTTTCAATAGAATTGAACAGAGGACAGCCGCTGAAAGCTACATCTGACGACTTTTAGATGTTGCTAATAGATGCAAATGCGTTCTCGTAATATAATTTTTTTTTCCTGCCAAAAGGCAATTTTCTCTTTGGTTCATCGTTCAATCGATGCAATAAATGCCATGGTACTCACCATTGACGATTTTAATTATTTCAAAGTAATCCATATAAACAAGTTCCTTGCATCGTCAAAAATATGGTAAAACCTTATCAGCTATCAAAATTTTGTCTTCCGTCTTTCGGGCTAACTCGACAGTTGCTGTTCACTGTTTTCTCAGAAGTTTAGTTTCATCCATAGTTATGAGTCGACGTTAAAGTTCGTTGGCATTTCAGTGTTGTATGCCGAATTCTTTTTTAAAGACAGTTTCCTGTTTTTTAATTGGTGATTAATTGATCCTGGCTGCTGTGGCACTGATCAGCGTTATCGATCCTGTGTTTTTTAACTGATAATCTTTGTCTTAAGTTAGTTTGTGTATCTGTACCGCGAAGTTATCATGGTATCCAGATAAGATGATTTGGTTTTTTATATTTTTAAACCTGCTTCAATAGTATAATTAAGTCATTTATTCAATCCTTGCTTAAATCTGTATTATTTTCCAGTAGAATGGTAGTGTACAATAGTAACTCCTCTTCGCAAGGCAGGCAGAGACCCTTAATTGTTTGCTGATTATAGAACTATAGGGTTGTTACCGGCTCGGGGAAAATTTTTTGAAAAGCTAAGATGATTATGTAGAAATTCATATCATCCCGAATTTTCAATTTGGCTTTCGAAACAACTTTTGGCGTGTATCGAGTGAAATAGAATCAGCACTTAAGCACAAACTTGGTATGATTATGTTGGATATTGAAAAAGCCTTCGATACTGTTTGTTTGTAAAAATAAATTAAATAAATATCTTTTGATATTTTTACAGTCCACGCTATCCCAGACAATTCAAATTTGTGGTCATGTAGCAGTATCTTAGGGTAGTATCCTAGTACAATTGTATTATTTAATTTTAAGAAATGTGTGGCAACTCGTACAACATACGGATAATAATTTCTGTATGGGCTAGTAAAAAATAGCACACCAAAAAGTCTAAATATCTTATATGCAAGCGATATTTATATGCCAAGTCAAGGACATATCGAAAATTTCATATTATCAACAGCCAACGTCTGGCATTCGTAGCGTTTGGGTGTGTCTTTTTAAAGTTCGCTAAATCTAGCTAAATTTAATCTATAATAATAATTCAGTTATTTGTCTAGAAATCTAACTTAGAAACCGACATGAAATTCTCAAGAACGAAAACCAAAAACTCAGAGCTGGAATTGCAGCAGCAAATTTCATCGTAAGGTAGATTTCGCAGAAACGAATCAGTTAAGAAAAAACCATGAAAAAGGTTCGCAAACCCGAAAAATTATGCAGAGGGAAAAAATCAAATAAAAAAGACAAAAGGTCAAAATTGTCTAAAACAATAGTTGTCAAGTGTTGATGAAGTTGTCAAGTGTTGAGACTGAATGATTTTGAGAGACGACTTGCAAGAACGTTCCATGTTTGGCGTTCATTTTGATTTGATTCATTAACCAAACTTTGCGACACTTTCAACAATCATCGAAATAAATGTATCCGGTTTCATATCAGGCTTGAATTCTATTTAATCGAAAATTGACCTGCGATCACATTTTAGTCTCCTGGAAAATTTCGTGAACTATAAGGGCTTGTGTCTGTACTTATGAGGGCATATTCGAAAAAAATAAAAAACAAGAAATAAACGGCATTGACAATATGGGGGATGGCATGGAGGTTGCAACTTCACTAATCAGCTGAAAAAGCTTGTGAAACAAGAGGGAAGGAGTCAGCCTTCTCGATCTGCTAGATTGTTAACATTAGCACGGTTTTTGAACAATGCGAAATACGAGTTGCTACCAGTTCGAACTACGAACCAGATCGTCGTCGTCGTTGTAGCACTACAGCCCATTTCGGGCCTTGGCTTCCCGCTGGTGTCGCCTCCAGTTGTCTCGGTCCATCGTCCGCGTCCTCCAATTTTGGAATACGAGTAGCGTGCTGCTATCTTCGTCTACCGAGTCGGACCAGCGCTTTCTTGGCTTTCCCTCTGGCCTGCGTCCCTCAGTTTTTCCGACAAATACCTTTCTAGGTATCCGACCTTCATTCATTCGCTGCACATGGCCAGCCCATTGCAGCTTCCGCAGTTTTATCACAGTGTAGACTTCTGGCTCGTCGAAGAGTTCGTACAACTCATGGTTGTACCTAATTCGCCATTGTCCTCCTTCCTGCGTTGCTCCCACGATTCGTCTTAGGACCCTCCTTTCGAAAGCGTTTAGTATGTTTGCGGAAGCTTGAGTGAGGGAGGGTCCATGTCCCACATCCGTAGCACAACACAGGTCTTATCACAGATTTGTATACTTGCAGCTTTGTTTTCCTATGTATGAAGCTGGCCTTCAGAATACCCAAAACTGAGTAGAACGCTTTATAAGCGAGCTAAATTCTACGCTTTATTTCCGCCGTTTCATTACCATCCTTCACTAGCTTGGAGCCAAGATATGTAAATTCGTCCACATTTTCCAGGTTGAATTCGTTGATTGTTATGTTTTGCCGGTTGGGGGTGTTTCTCCTGGTTTGTATCATAACTTTTATTTTGGAGTCGTTGATTTGCAGCCCCACCTGCTTCGCTTCTTGGTCTAGTTTGAGCAGGAGTTCCTTGGCAGATGAAAAGGATCTTGACAGGATATTGATGTCATCCGCATAGGCTACAAGTTGGCTCGATTTGTATAGTAGTGTTCCTTTCGTATCCACAAGTAGTTTCCGTACGACGTATTCTAGAGCTAGGTTGAATAGTAGTGGAGCCAGTCCATCGCCCTGCTTCAATCCTACCTTTGTCTTAAAGGCATTAGTCAGCTGGTTATTGATTCTGACTTGTGCTGTTGTTGATGCCATTGTCATTCTTGTCAGGCGGACTAGCTTCGCTGGGATTCCAAGCTGAAGCATTATTTGGTACAGTACTTCTCGATCAATACTGTCGAATGCTTGCTTAAAGTCCACGAAAATTTGGTGGACGTCGATGTTAAATTCCCAGCACATTTCAAGGATCTGCCTAACTGTAAACAGTTGGTCAGTAGTTGATCGTCCGGCTCTAAAACCACCTTGATACTCCCCAATTATTTTTTCAACATATGGTGTTAATCTACCTTCAAGTATTTTTGTGAGGATTTTGTAAGATGTACAGAGTAGTGATATACCTCTGTAATTTTCGCACTGTAGTTTGTCTCCTTTTTTGTGGATAGGGATGATGATGGATTGGCACCACTCTTGCGGCATCTGCTCTTGATCCCAGACGTGTTGGATCAGCTTGTGGATGATTTTCTGTGCCGCAACACCGCCGTTCTTTATCAGTTCTGCTGGAATTTCATCAATGCCCGGCGCTTTACTGGTTTTCTGGCTTTTGATGGCATACTTGACTTCTTCCAGAGTTGGAGGGGCCAAAGGAGACGGTTCGAAGATGTTTGACGACTCTGCTGTTCTTGAGCCGTGTGTAGGATTAAGGAGCTCCATGAAATAGGCAGCCCATCTTTCCTTAATACTATCGTCGTCAGCAATGATGTTACCGCTTTCATCTTTACAGAGTGAAGTCTTGGGCTGATATCCTCGTCTTAAGCTTTTCACTACTTTGTAGGCGTTTCTCGATCTATTGCTCGCCAAATTTGCATCTATTGACCTTAATTTGTCATCAAAATATTTTCTTTTCTTATTTCTAATAATCTTATTGGCTACTCGTCGGAAGTTCTCGTAAGTTTCCCTCTTCGTCCTGATATTTCTATTAACATGTTCTTTATACGCCTGGTTTTTCTTTTCTAACGCATTCTGGCATTCATCATCAAACCAGTCATTTCTTCTGTGCCGGGCTTTATACCCAATCGACCGTTCTGCTGTGCTTTTGATTGCTCCTTTCACCTCCATCCATAGCTCGTTACTTGTCTTTTCAGACATATCTTGGAGGATAGGAGCTAGTTTGTTTTCGAGGGAGTCATGAAAATCTTTAGCAATTGACTCCGTTTGTAGCTTTTCGATATCAAACTTTTGTAGTGGACTGGTTTTCGTATTAAATGCCTTTGACAGGCGACATCGAAACGTTGATTTGACCAGGTAGTGGTCCGAGTCACAGTTTGCTCCACGGAATGTTCGGACGTCCAGTATGCTAGATGCCCACCTCTGTTGAACGAGCACATGGTCGATTTGGTTGAAGGTGTTGCCATCTGGAGATGCCCAAGTTATTTTATGAATGCGTCGGTGTGGGAAGTATGTTGAACTAATAATCATATTTCTGCTACAGGCAAAGTCAATCAGGCGCTGGCCGTTGTCGTTACTGCTATCGTGAAGGCTGTGGCCTCCTGTAGTTCCCCGATGAATATGTTCATTGCCAATTTTTGCATTGAGATCACCTAGAATTATTTTGATGTCGTTTGTGGGCAATGAGTCAAAGAGGCGTTCTAGGTGATTGTAGAAGGCGTCCTTCACTTCCTCGTCCTTATCTTCTGTCGGGGCGTGGACATTAATCAGGCATATCTTGAAAAATTTAGTTTTGATGCGAATCGCACACATTCTCTCGTTTATTGCTTTGAAGTCGATAACGTGTGACTTGAATTCCCTATCCACAATAAATGCTACTCCGAATTCTCGGCTTCCTCCAGGCTTCCCACTTTTAAATAGTGTGTGCGATCTCATGTCCTGTATCGCAGTACCAATCCATTTCGTTTCCTGGATTGCCAGCACATTTAGTTTGTATTCACTGGCCTGTTGTAATAATGCTTTAACAGCGCCAGGTTTGTTGAGTGATCTGACATTCCAGGATCCAATTGCGTAGTCCTTATTTCGTTTGCGGGGTCGTTTCCGTTGTTCCAATCCAATCCGAGGCTCCCTTACAGGTTCCAAAACAATATTCGAATTTACAGGGACCGGTTGTTAGCCCATCGCCCAACCTTCGTTCCGAAGGCGTGGTTATTATATTCCTGTTATCACGCGCAGGAAGTCGCGCTCACCCTCTTGCATCAGTCTTCATAAGAAGTCCAGCGGCCACCAACGTGGAGGTTGCAAGTAGGATTCGGTAGCAGGGCTGTTGGAGTTGACTATTTCAGTTTCGGTTTTAGTGCATCCCATGGGGAACCAGTAAACCCAGTTCAGCGCCGATATTATCGCTACCATTGACATTACCATTGACGAACCGGGTAATCAGCTATAAATGCGATTGTGAAAGAGACCACAGAAATCTTTTGGAAACTTAACAATAGAGAAAAGGTCGTTGCTATCTTATTGATATGGAGAAAGCTTTTGATGGAGTAATCTTTAATCTCTTTCTAGAAAGACTTCGAGAAAAAGGTAATTAGAATTACGTTAAAGCATGGGAGACAGATGTGGTTTGATTAAAGTCTAAATGTATTGGTAATATCAAAGGTGTCTTCAGGAAATCGCTATATTTTCATTTGAACGAGGATCCAGTTGTATATCACGTATACGGCCGAGCTATCTACATGAAAACATATTACAACAGTTTTCTAATATCGAATATATCTTAAAAAATATCTGTTATAATATTTGAAAACAAATATTTTGAGCACGAGATTTCAACATTCGCAATTGAAATGGAGAGACACTTCTGTAAGGTATATTTTCCTTAATCTTTCTCATGCTTAAAGCCTGGTTCATTATGTCACAAATATATTGTGAGAAATATTCGTAGTCTCGGATTTTTATTTCTGTCTCTCGTTTTAATTTGACGTCCTCAAAGAACCATTTAGTAAATTTTATCCATATTATCCTTAAGTGATTGTGATTTTTGGACGTTCCTGACATTCATCGTCTCTCCTGCGGTCATTTTTAAATTTGTCTATTCAAAAAGACACGATGGTAAATGGAGTTCACATACACAGTGTCTAACGCGTTTATGGCTTGAGTAGCCATGGTATTATTTAAAGAAAAGTTTTTCTTGATAACTCGTTAATTTTTTCATCTATTTTCAAAAAAACTACCCACAGAAGCCCTCTCAAATGATTGTCAAAGTAGCGACAGCATTTTGAATTTGAAAATAAAATTTGGGTGAATAGAGATCGAAAATGTGGAAAAATTGTGTAAAATTTGCAACCACACTCCTAGCTTTTATCGGCAAGTGCATCTTTACGTTATGTTATGCAAAATTGAGATGTGCCACGTACTATTAGCCTTTACAAAATGTTTTTATCACTATCCTTTTTAGTAATAATATAACAGATTGTCTCTTACTGTCTTACATGCGATTTTTCATTCTCATTTTTGTTCGATGTCACCAGATATTTAGTATTACGATTGATGAGTCAAAAGTGCATCATTTAAAACACTTTCACTTCCCTTTTTACTTCACTTTTTTTTTCCTTCCGTTTTCCAAAAAATTGGAGAAAAAAACAAAGAAAAACCAAAAATTGGCCCTGGCTCTCGAGGCACTGGCCAGCGTTTTCGCTTATTTACTTCACCTTCTCTAAATTTGTTACATGACACTGAAATCATAGCCAGTCCTAATTAATCATATCCTTTTGCAATAGAATTGTTTCGAACGGGTTGTAAAACGTTGAATGCGGTTTCACCTGCAATCAAATCTTAAATAATCTTTCAGCAAAATAATCTTTCACTAAGCAGCCATCTCTGACTTACAGTTATAACAAGATCAGACATTGTCCTGATGTATATAAGCTTATATTACTGGTTTGTAAAACCGGGCTCTGTCCCTCTTATTAAAACCCACTTTATTGCGCAACCTACCGAACTTCAGTTTTAAATTATTTGTATTCCCCTGGTTGAAGGTGCTGTTTATCAGTAAATTGGGTAATTGGAAATAAAAGGGGAGCTTATATACGAGTAAAGTCGTTTATTCTAATTGAGGACTCGAAAAAACTTTCATGTTAAGGTTGTGTTTTGAAAACTTAACTTAACGTTCCAGACTCCTAATTAAGGTATAAATAGATGACTTATGCTACCCGGGCAACTTCAACCACAAGCGTTAAAATTGATTTATTTACATTTTAAAGTAATGTTTTTTGGTACTAAACAAAAAATTGTTATATGACCATCTATCAATTTCTTTTTTATGCTGCAGTCGATTAAATCGGATTTACACTGGTTTTCGTAGATCAACAATCTATTGACAAACGTCCTTATGGTTATTGTGCGTTAAAAAGCGCAGGTTTGTTTGCGTATTCAATTATATTCTGTTTGTATTAATTTCATTGTTTCACTGCCGCAAATATTTGCTTTTACAACAATGCCTGGGCAGCAGTAGATTGTTAAGGTATTTTATTTACAATATTGTGATATTTTACTTGTAAACAAATGTTGCTCGTAAACTTCATATTGAAACATCTTTGAAACAGCTGTTCTAAGTCAATAGGCATAATTGATTGATGTTTAATAAACATTTAGGCACCTCAACAAGCCTAAGATTCTCATACACTGTACATAATGCAAGTTAAACATTTTTTGATAATATATTTTCTTTACCTTTAAATTGGTATTCAAATCGGCCTGATGATTCTCATGATTGCCAGCTTCCAAAAAAAATTTTTTGCAATTCATATGTTGATTTTATTTTATTGTTTTAGAGAACATACAGCTGTTTCGTGACCCATAAGGTCACTTCTTCAGAATTCTGTCTATTGCCTATATATGAATAGACATGCTACTAAAGAAGTCGTCAGATTGACCTCAAAACAACTGTCAGTTCTTTTCTACACCACAGTGTTGATTTCGACGTTGTATGGGACATTAAATGGCGTGAGGGAACGTCCCGGACGTTCACCGTCATTCCCTCCTCTTCTTCTCTCTTCACCGAGCTTCCTTCAACCATTCATACTAAGCAAAACATTTCGTCAGCTTCAAAGCAACATCAGCGTAAACCATATTAAGTTGGCGAATATTCTCAACGCAGATTTTCCAAGATAGATAGATAGGTAGATATATTTATTAAGACTTTATACGTACATGGTTTTCATTATCTGATATGATTATGTCTAATGTTTGACAGCGACAGTTTGTCAAGCAACTATTCTATAAATCACGACGCGTTTCACTGAACTAGTCAGCATTATCAAATGCCCTTGATAATGCTGACTAGTTCAGTGAAACGCGTCGTGCAATAAAAAAGATAAATATATTGATCTCATAATTGCAAACTAATTATATTTTCCATAAAAAATTCTCAACTAATTCTAACTTAGTTCTACGTACTTTTTGGAGGTGGTAATCGGATGAAGGTCGGAGGTAGGGGTCCTGGCTGGCGAGACTTCGATTTTCCAAGAATACTATAAATTCTTCAAGCAAGTCATTGTTCCTTCAGATTATTTTTTGTGACATCTGACAAACAAAAAAACCTTATCTTATTCAAAACCTCGGAGCTAAACAATAAATCAAAATAACTGTCATTTGAAAATGTCTACATCAATAACGTTTCTATAGCCTAATCCTTATTTAAACCAATCCCTCTGGAAACAACTGGTCCCACGCCATTCGAATACTTTGCGTACTCGTACAATAAACTAACTAAAAATTAAGCCACAAAAATTAGTAAACAGCTTGTAAAGAGTTAATGTTCATGTTTTCCAGCAAAAGATTCGATTTAAATATATTTAAATATAAATTCTGAAAAAACTGACAACTTCATACTTAGAAATCAATATACCACAATTTAATAAATTTATCTGGGAAGAGTTGTTACAAGATTAAGCCACAGATGATTTATTATCCATTCCGATTTCTAAGATTTTGGCTTCTGATACTTTGATTGCGCAGACGACGATTTTGGATATTGCGAAGGCGACGAATATTTTGCAAACGACGAATATTTTGCTGACGACGAATATTTTGTCGACGGCGAATATTCTGTTGGCGACGAATATTCTGTTGACGGCGAATGTTCTGTTGACGACGAATATTCTGTTGGCGGCGAATATTTTGTTGTCGACGAATGTTCTGTTGACGACGAATATTCTGTTGGCGGCGAATATTTTGTTGTCGACGAATGTTCTGCTGGCGACGAATGTTGTTAAGGCGACGACGAAGATTACGTATAAACAGATTCCGATTGCGATTAAGAATTGTCCTTATCGGCACGGCTGTAGATGAAATTACTGGTGCGGATGTAGATGGAGTTGTGGTGCTGGAAGAGGCTATAGAACTGGATGGTGCCGATGAAGTCCCCACTGAAGATGTAGATGCAGATGCTGTGGTACTAGAGGCTGTTGATGCTGTAGATGACGCTGTAACGCTAGAAACTGATGTTGCCGTACTACTAAAAGAAGTAGGCGTTATTATACTGGAAGAGTCCGCGGAACTAGTTGGTACTGCAGAACTAGGAGATGTTGAACTACTAGAAGACGTAGAGGAAGTAGATGATCCTGCAGAACTGGAACTGGAAGCAGGAGTTGAAGCAGACGATGTTGAAACACTGCCTGATGAACTAGTTGATACTGCGGGGCTAGAAGATACCGCACTACTAGACGACGCAATAGAACTAGATGATACTACAGAGCTAGAAGAAGCGGTAGTAGAGGAGGCCGTGGAACTTGTCGATACTGTGGAACTAGCAGGTGTTGAGATACTAGACGGCGTGGTAGAACTCGATGATCCTACAGAACTAGAAGTTGTGGAAGAAGGCGATGAAGAAACGCTTGAAGATGAACTGGTTGATACTGTAGAACTGGAAGATACAACACTACTAGATGACTCTATGGAACTCGAAGACGCAGTGGTACTAGATGATGATGACGTTATACTGGCAGATGATGTTGCTGTATTACTAGAAGCTGATGATGATTCTGTACTAGCAGATATTGGTGTTTCAGACGATACTGTAGAACTAGATGATTCTCCACCACTAGAAGATGTTGAAGAGTCTGACGATGGTACGGAACTGTCAGACGTTGAGGAACTAAGTGCTGGTTCAGAAGCAGCCAATGTTGAAGATGCGGAAGAATCAGATGTTGATTCGGAATTAGAAGATACAACATTGCTTGTCAATGATTCCCCAATGGTAGATGAGTCTGCAGGACTAGACGATATAGCACTGGTAGAAGGTTCCGATGGTGTTATAACAGGAGCAGCAGTTTCCCGCTTTCCACGAGTATACACATCCACGTCATCGCTTTCATCCTAAATATTTCATGGTGCCAGATGAAAATTTTCATTAATCAGGATTCAACAAATTTTACTTACATGTGAATCAAAAATAAATCTACTATGTATTGATGGCCAAAAAATAGCCAATACTGTTAGGTATGCAAGGAACGACTTCATGCTTGGAAAAATTGTTCTTTCGCTGTAAACTTCATTCCGTGTATAGATTATTCGAATGCAGGACTGCTTATATACCTCTCACTTAACTTAGAAGCATGTTTGCAATTCAAAATTTTGACACCATGCAATCCAATAATTGAATGTTTTTTATTGAAATATCAACCACCTGCAAGTGTGCAACGATTTTTTTCCGAAATGGCGAAAATATTGAAAGTTTACTATTTAGAAAAAAATTATATTTATCGTATCTGCTTAGGCATAATTAAGATCTTTTGTTATCATGCAGAATGCGTGAAAATAAAAGAAAGTTTTCAAGGTTTTTACACCTTTTGCATAAGGCAGCCATGAACTTTTCTGAAAAACTAGTGCAAGCAAATTAATTATCATTGTTGGCTAATTGTGAAAGTAAAGAAAGTAATAAATAAAGTTGATGTCTGGAAATTTGCCTGGAAAACACACTCTGGTGTAGAACTTAAAACGGCAAAAACCAACGCAGTTGGTTTCTTTATTTTCAACGTAGTTTGGAAAGAGTTAATAAATTCAGCAAATTATAAGATACAATGCGTAAGCCAAGTTGCAAACCAGGTTCACTATTTCTTTCACTTACTAATAACGAAGCTTTTCTCTCGCAAAATAACTTTCTTTGAAATATCTTATTAATGTTACTTTCTGATAAGAAAAGCTTCAACATGTTAGAAAATGATCGGTTCTCCACTTTATACCATAAAGTTGCAAAGCTTTCGATTGTTGGGTCGTTCTAATATTTATATTTTATTTTCAATCTTTAGTCAATTCAAGTAATGAAAAGCCTGTTCATTTCTCTGAACTGAATTGACATTATGACTTAAATGAAAAGCAGATAGAATAAAAATTGTTTAGGTGTGAAAATCCCGATTTTACGGGGTTCCTCTCAAAAGCATTAAGCCTAAGTATATTTATATCTCTGAGTCACAAGTTTTGAGCGCCCTCTGCCAGGTATCAATATGAACTACAACTTCAGGAACTCCCTCGATGCCACAGTTTTTATCGTCGCGCTTTATTTCGCACACAGCGTGTATTTATTTATATGGGTATTTTCGTGTCTCTCCGATTATTTTGTTGCTTAAAATTATAGTTTGTAATAATAATAATATCAAGTTTGGCTTTAATCTTTTAAAAAACAGTAAAGAAGTAATTTATGTGGTGAAAAACACATTTTGAGAGGAGAGTGTGAGCAAAGCAAGAACAAAGGAGAGATACAAGCAGTTTAAAGATAGGAGTGTGTTAGTTGTCAGTGATTCTCTCTCTCTCTCTCTCTCTCTCTCTCTGCCCAACATGTAATCGCAATAACATTGGAAAATGCCGGACGTGTACGACTTGCGATTGATTGAGATCGTTAGTCAACTTCACGCGAACTAGAAAGTGATCGTGAAATAAACTCCTGTAAGCCAAAAAATAAATTGAAATTAACAAAAACGACTGTTTTGAGAATTTTAACCGAGAATTTGGGAATGACTTACATTTATGCAAATATTCATCCCCAGATTGCTTATGGCAGAATAGCCTTTAAGTCGCTCAGGACAATTTAGAACTGGTTTCCAATGACTGAAATGCACAAGTGATGAATCATGAGTTTACGGCTATGATCCAAAAACAAAACAAAAGTCTTCACAGTTGTACCATTCTGAATTGCCAAAGCCAAATCATGTCAATGTCGGAAAATTTTTGAGACGAAGTTGATTGTTTTGTTAACAATGAAGGTATTCTAATCAACATCATATGATCAAACGATAACCGATAAAAGCTACCTAGAAGTATTCAAAATAATGCATTATGTAGCAAGAAGAAACTGGCGGCATTTTTGGACAAGCGGTTATTAACTTCACCACAACAATAAGACACCGTATGCATCGAACCTGTCAGCAATATTTGATAAAGCATCAAAGCATCAGCCTCGCCAGTCTCCATATAGTCCCTACAAAGCTTCTCGTAACATTAAAAAGTCGTTCAAAGGACATCGTTTCGATAACGAAGATATGGTTGAAACTGATGCGACAAATGGATTGCAGGCAATTCAAAATTAACTTTCACAGATGCTTTGAAAGAAGTTATTCACCAGTGTGGAGATATGAAGATAGGCGCGATACTTTTTGGACAAACCTCGTAGATAAAATTAAGGCAATCAATGATTCAAACAATTGCTCTCTATTGCAATTCCTTATTGGGAACCGTATTATTTCTACATCTGGAAGGTACGAGACGGGTACCAACTTCAAAGGAAGTAAGAGAGTTTTCTTTGAAATTAAATTAAAATTAAATTAATAAAATTAAGTTAATTACCTATTTATAAAAATGAAAATTTTAAATTCTATTTATTAAAACTAAATTAGAATTAATTGATTGTCTTATTGTTTAGTTTTTAATTGCTAATGCAGCGCCTGATTGCACTTTGTATTTAGAATTTAGTTCTCAAATTGTCAAAGTAACAACGTTTGAAGATCTGATGTTCTAGTTTATCACGACAATAGCACCAAATTCAATGGATATATTTGCTTTCTTACGTCTTGACTTATCGTAAGAGCTGTTTGTCAGTATTCTGTTTATTTGTTTTGTAATATTGCTACCTAGTTCATTTATGCAAAGGTTACCTGATTTACCCTGGCTGTATTTTAAAATTTTATTGACTGAATTCAATTTTGTTGTTGTAGATTTTTACCTATTTTTATGGTAAATTCTCTATCTTCTATCTTTCTGAGCTTCTTATCTCCCTTATTGTTGAAGTTATTGCTTTTAAAAAGGATCGCCTTACTGAAGGCCAGTATTAATGTAGGATTGCCCGCTTTCGCTATGGTAATTTTAATGTGCAAAATTGGTCATCCTACCACTACTGATAACGACAAAATGGAGGCGTTGATCGTAACTAACCGGCGTATGAAAATTCAAGAAATAGCAGAGAAACTCGACATATCGAATTCAACCGTTTACTGTCACTTACAACAGCTTGGTTACGCAAACAAACTGGATGTTTGGGTTTCTCAAGAATTAAAGGAAACTCACCTCACCAAACGCATTAACGTATGCAACTCTTATCTGAATCGTAACCAAAACGACAAATTTCTAAAAAGAAACATACTTGATGATGAATTTAGATAGATTGTTTACGATAACTTAGTCTATATAACCAAGCAGGATGAGCCACCATCCGATATCTAAAGTCATTATTCACCAACAAAAGATTACGCTTTCTGTGTGGTAGAATTACAAAAGTATAGTCTACTTTGAACTGCTTCCAAGAAACCACAATATTGATTTCGTAACTGAACGAAGAAATCAAGAATAACGCCCTGAGTTGCCCAATCGCCGAGGCGCGTTGTTCCGTCAAGATGAAACATGCAGCAGACCTCACACCTCTTTGATAACCTGTCAAAAATTCATGGAGCTAATTGGGAACATCTACCCTATACGCCTGACTGACGCCATTAGACTATCATTTGTTTCGCTCCCTTCAAAACCATTTGAATGATAAAACTTCCGATTCAGATCGATGAGATGGACCAGAAACCATGGCTTGTTCGAAGTAGGAATCGAAATGTCACCCAGCAAAATGGTCAATATATCATTGATTAATGTTTGTTGTCAATATTAATAAATTTACTTTGAAAAACATAAGTAAACGACAATTCTTATCAAACAACCCAATATAAAATTAAATGACTAAAAGCTGGTTGTGAACATTCCACGAATTTCTCAAGAACAATTGGAAATAGAGCATGGACATTCAGACGCAGGAAGTTACAAGGAAGGAAGTTACAAAAAGAACTGAATCATATAAAATTGTATAAAATTATATAAATTATATATTTATATAAAAAGAAAACTTAAGTAATGATATGGTATTTACCGTATACCTTCCTAAAGTTTTTTTTATCTAAACTAAAAAATCCATTTCATGCATTTAAGTTCTAATCGCGTTTCGGTTTGGCAGAGACTCCAACCGAATTTCAACTTATATAGTAACACTGCGAGTACCTCAGGTATCCTACCAAGTTTTGCGTCCGTGTAATATAAATATGCCTCAATTCTAAATATGTTTATAGTTTCTGATACTTAATTTGTTCGAAGAAAATGTCTGTTTCTATTAAAAAAAATTTAAATACCCTGATTTTCTGTAGATCACGTTGATGGTGATAGAGGATGAAATTATTACTAGTTAACTGATACACTCTTGAATCCTTAGGAGAATTCATCTTACAGATGTGAATTAACCTCATTACTCTCTTCAGCGACAATTGATGCTTTCAAATGAGATATTGTCTGCAAATATTACTTCTTGGATAAATGAGAATCATTATTTAATAAAGTCCCTATTTCTTGTTCAGCTGATTTGCTTTTTGCAATTATTGATAAACTTTATCTTAAGAGGGTTGATTACTTGTTTTAAAGACATTGGCCCCGAATTCTCACTAGCTCAACCGTGAAATTCGATGTCAGATAAACTTTGCTCCATATTCATATCGCCGTCTTTCCATAAAAAAAAGTTTGATAATGAGACACATTTTAAGACAACACAAACACCGCATTGGCACAAAATAATAAGAACACTTCGAACAAACTCCCGCTCTTTGTAGGATTCTACCAAAATAATAGAATTCTTTTTGTATTCGTAAATTTTTTTTCTCATAATTTCCTTCATCATTAAATACCTCTTTTGAACAGAAGTCCATCACAAACAAAAATCTACTGTGGCTTTTATTATCTCCTTCAGCCAGAAGCGGCCCGAGAAAGTTTTCGCTGCTTTTGCTTACGCTATTCTATGATATAATTTGACACAACTAGTAACATCACGTTATTTGAAGTCCTTTTGTGAATAGCAATATAATTGCTTATTAGATGACTTCATATTACGGGAAATTTTAATCAAAAGGAATCACTCAAAGAAAGTCAAATTTTCTGTAAAATCACTATCAATGCAAAGATCAAAACGCCCGACACAAACAAAAAGATAAAGAAATCAAAACAAAGTATACAGCGGTTCACATCATATATTTCAGTAAGGAAGTTAGCTGTTTGCATCGAATATGACAAATTCTAGCCATGTTGAGCGGCCCGTTTTGAATTGCCAGTCCTACTTGGAGTCTTTTTGGAAACTTGCTTGACAATACGTGAAATTTTAAGGCCAGGGTTGCTAATACTTTTAGTTTTAGGGCCAGAACTGTTAGAATGTCGATTATTTATGGTACTTTTACCAGTACGCTGAACGTTAACGCCCGACTTGGAATGGCGTGGAGCGCGCGAATTCGATTTTTTACTATGCTGAGTAGGAAGGGACGATTTAGCAGTATGCTGTTTGCTAGGACCCGATTTTTTCCCATGATGAGTGCTAAGACCAGATTTTTTAATACGCTTAGTATCAAGGCCCGCTTTGGCAGCACGCTGAACGGTAGAGCCAGGTTTCTTACTCCCTTGGATAGCACGCCCTGCTTTCGCACTATGCTGAGCACGTTTTCCAATACGTTTATTGTTAAGCCCTGAGCTTCCGGCACGTCGAAGGATGGGGCTGTGACTACGAGTCCGCTGAACACTTTTGCCAGATTTTTTAATATGCCGAGTATTAAGGCCGGACTTGCCTCTGCGTAAAACGCGATTGCCACTCCTGCCAATAAGTTTGGTGTTAAGGATTGAATTCCCAAGGGGATTGAGGTTATTTCTACGGCGAGAAATAAGGCCGCGATTAGCAACACGTCGATTCCTAAGAACGCGATTGCCAATACCCCGCGTTCGAAGGCCGCGATTTCCAATTCGCCGCGTTCTAAGGGCACGATTTCCAATTCGCCTTGTTCCAAGGGCACGATTTCCAATACGTCGTATTCCAACGGCACGATTTCCAATACGTCGTATTCCAACGGCACGATTGCCAATACGCCTATTGCGCAAGCGCCGATTGCCAAGACGGCGATTGCGAAGACGACGGTTGCGAAGGCGCTGATTACGAACGCGGCGATTGCGTAGACGCCGATTGCGAATGCGTTGATTGCGAAGGCGCTGATTCCGTAGACGTTGATTCCGAAGACGACCATTACGAAGGCGACGGTTCCGAAGACGACGAAGATTCTGTCGGCGTCGTACATTTTGTTGACGACGGAGCCTATTAAGACGACGGCGCAAATTTTGTATGAAACGATTGCGATTCCGATTCAAAATTGTACTTATGGATGCAGTAGTAGAGGAACTTCCTGATGGGCTAGAGAATACTGTACCTGCAGTAGTAGATGTGGAGGAGGAAGTTGCAGCAGTAGACGGCGTTGCTACAGAAGAAGATACGGAATAAGTTGAAGCCGTGGTGGATGATGTTGCTGTTGAAGCAGTTGAAGCTGTAGTAGAAGATGTTGATGCTGTAGCAGAAGAAGAAGAAGACGTTGATGATGAAGCGGTGGAAGTTGAGGTCGTAGGGGTAGACGTTGATGACGTGGAAGTTGGTGTTACAGAAATAACTGCAGCAGTAGTTGAAACCGTAGGGGTAGTCGCAGCAGTGGAAGCTACTGTTGAAACTGCGACCGGTGTAGTGCCTTCAGTTGTAGTATCTGCATTTGTAACAGCACCAGCTGTCGTGGCGGAAACTGTTGTAGCAGCAACAGTGGTTGTTACTGCTGTGGCCGCTGCAGTAGTGGCAGCTGCAGTAGTGGCAGCTGCAGTAGTGGCAGCTGCAGTAGTGGCAGCTGCAGTAGTGGCAGCTGCAGTGGTGGCAGCCGCAGTGGTGGCAGTCGCAGTGACAGCCGCCGCAGTAGTGGCAGCTGCAGTAGTGGCAGCTGCAGTAGTGGCAGCTGCAGTAGTGGCAGCTGCAGTAGTGGCAGCTGCAGTAGTGGCAGCTGCAGTAGTGGCAGCTGCAGTAGTGGCATCTGCAGTAGTGGAAGCTTCAGTAGTGGCAGCTGCAGTAGTGGCAGCTGCAGTAGTGGCAGCTGCAGTAGTGGCAGCTGCAGTAGTGGCAGCTGCAGTAGTGGCAGCTGCAGTAGTGGCAGCTGCAGTAGTGGCAGCTGCAGTAGTGGCAGCTGCAGTAGTGGCAGCTGCAGTAGTGGCGGCTGCAGTAGTGGCAGCTGCAGTAGTGGCAGCCGCCGCAGTGGTCGCTGCTGCAGTAGTGGCTGCTGCAGTAGTGGCAGCTGCAGTGGTTGCAGCCGCCGCAGTGGTCGCTGCTGCAGTAGTAGCCGCTACAGTTGTGGCTGCTGCAGTGGTAGCTGCTGTGGTGGTGGCTGCTGCAGTGGTCGCTGCTGCGGTGGTCGCTGCTGCGGTGGTCGCTGCTGCGGTGGTCGCTGCTGCGGTGGTCGCTGCTGTGGTCTCTCGTTTTTCACGATCATATTCTCTCAATTCGACATCGCTTGTCTACTCAATTCAAGGTCAATGTCAAATTTAAAAAAAATCTTTTAATACAGTTACTTACAAGTGAATCAGCAATAGATCTAGTATATATTGGTGACCACAGAATGGCTAATACAATTATATATGCAAAGAACACCTTCATGTCTCTAGAATGAGTTCTTCGTTTTGTAAACTCCACTCCATGTGTTGATTTCTGCATGACATCTCGCTTTATATACGCTTAAACTGACTTGAATTTCATTTATACAGATGTTTTGAGTGCAGCTACTTTTTTCAGCTATATGCAACGAGAAGATCAAAATATACCAAGACTAACGTCAGTATATAGAAATCTCTATTGTTAAAATCTTAGCCTGAACAGTTGTGCAATTAAGCTTCTTTAATAAGAAAATTGTGACAGTATGCAGTTTTCGGAAAATTGCATGTTTGTTACTTTATTTTCGCCGCTAATTAGAAAAAGAGCTTTAATTTAGATCGTGTGCAAAATAAATAGAAATGAAAATTGACGTTGTCTTCCACGAGAAATATACAAGACCATTCCATATAAAGAAAATATCGATTGCATAAAGAATAGTAACTTTAAATGGCAAATATACACCTTGAGAACATTGTATTGGTGCTGGGAGATGAAAGCAATTTCTTAGTATCCATAGAAAAGAGAAAGACGCTTGATTGGTGATAACAATTATATAGACCAACGCAAGCTATTCTACTAGTGAATGTTGCATTTCTACTGTATAAGCATTATTCTAAAGAAACTTATACTGCGCTCACGCAAGAAGAAATGATTACCAAAATTCGACGATTTGAAAAATATTCTCAGGAAAAACTAAGTGTATTTGTATGCTAAGCGAGTAGTGCGTATTGCAAGTGGTCCTTACATTGTAACTAGTTATTTATTATACTTGAAAGTGAATATAAAAGCAAACCAGTGAATTACTCAAATCTTTTTGTAACATTCTATGTTTCATCGCAATTATGCTATAAAACCCTTACGATTAATTAAAGTGTTTAATTTTTTTATTTGCGATTAGCCATGAAATTTAAATAATTTATTTGAAAAGTAAATAAATGAAATTTGAAAAATATTTTAAATAACTTTCTTATATTTGAATCGGATTGTTATAACTAATTGTAGCGATCAGTGACAGTTATCACACGAACAATGGATAAATGGATAATGGATTTTTTTTTTGTTTTTTTTTTAAATTAACACTTGACCGACCGGTCATTTCTTCGCCGCGTGCGCCGTGACGACGGGTTGTTTTGCGAAAATTTCGCACAACATATAGTTAAAATTAAAAAAATCATAACTTTTGAATTAAATGGAATTAAAAAACGAAACTTTATTAAATGTTCAGATTTTTTTCGGTATTATATGTTAAAACGATTTTATCAGTGGTTTTAAATCTGTGGGTCGCAAAAATAATAATTAAAGTAATGAAATTGTTTCAATGTACTTTATTTTATATTTTATTTAAAAAAATATTTACAAATATAATATTTAAAGTCAAAATAAACTTTAATAAAGAATAAAATGCTCGTCGTATTAGTAGAAGTACTCGTCGTCGTGTTTGTCGCCGGAAAATTTCACTGTCACTATCACTAGAATCATCATTATTTATTGTGTTCAATTGTTCTAATTCCAAAAAATTGGTATCAGAACAGTGTGATAAATTGTCTGCAAATACTTCATCATCACTTGCCATGTTCGAAATTTTGGGTAAAATTATTTAAAAAGTATTTAAAATAAAATATTGTATTATATGTATAATATTCAATGATATTTGAAAAAAACTGTTATTATTTAACAAATATATTTTAAAAAACTGTTGTTATGCTCTTAGAAACGACATGTGTATGCGCGTCGAATATAAACTAAAGTAAAATTCAACTTGATACAAAGAGCTCTTTGATTGTGACTAACGGTCGATCTTGTCGCGACAATAAAAATATTTTAACCTTGGAATAATTTTTTTCTTGTAGTACAATCCTTCATTCATAGATGGAAGCATAAAACGATTTATATTTGTCGGTAGATATTGCTGAACTCGTCGTTAAACGTCAGAAGTCAAAACAGGTAGTCCCTACCGTTGCCGTCGGTTACCATCAGCTGACAAGGCGGGTAGATACTACTCGGCCCGTCGGTTAAGTGTTAAGAAAAATTTTGAAGTTTTAAATTTCTTAAATTTCCATTCAGATATTACTGAATCGAAAGGCTTGCCTTCAATCATCTCAAAACCTTATTTTTTGAAATAAATTGGCGTGAAGCTGTGAAAAGGGAGATTTAATCGATTGATGTAGATTACATTCGTATTAATTCTTTAGAAACCATTCTTCCCCGAGTGAAAATAATTTATGCATTTGAGGCTGAAACTAGAATATACTCACTGCATATATTAATTTTTATGTTTTTTTGTTAATGATGGTTATAATAATTCATAAAATGAACATTACCAATAATTTCAATTAATCAAAATCGGGTTTGAGAAGGAAATCCAAAGTGGAAAAGAAAAACATCGTCGAATAACATATCTTTTTAAATGTATACCTAGCTTTGCTTTGAAAAGAAGCTATCCAAAGTTGTATGTTTTGGCGGCGCTTCAAAATTTGTTAAAAGTGAGACATGGCATTGCCACTGAACATGTCGCTTGACCTCTTAACCAAAGCCAGATTGGGACAATATTTTTGAATAAATTACGACACCAATTTCCTCACTATGAGTATCTCTTTTATAGCAATTGACGGTTGCTCCTCTTCGGTAACTTCTTCGTCTAATTGTGAATCTTCTTTTACTGCAGGCTGTGACTTTGTGAGTTCTTCAGTCGTCATTTCCTCACTGTGCACTGCTACAAGCTCATCTTTGTCCTGATAATTGACCTCGAGCCCCATTTGACTTGCCGAGAATACAATTTTATCTTCAACTTATTGTATTTGTACTCCAATGTCGCATCCTGTAAAGCGTTTGCACCAAAGTTTCCTCCGGTAAGATTAAAAGGTTGTTTGTGTTACATCATGCCATGCATTTTTGTTGATTTTTAGGCATGCAACAGTATGGAAGTGACTTATTCCGAAACTCAGTTAAAGATAAATTACATCCTTCAACGAACTTCGAAGACAATGGTTAAAATAATTCTTTAATGTGTAATTTCTTGAATATAGCGATTACTTCTGGTCCAAAAGTTGCAATGAAAGTAGTGTTTGGAGGCTGAACATTTACATTTACAAACTTTTATTCTTTTAACGCATTTTCTAGCTTCGGTTGATGGGAAAGAGCATCGTCCATAATAAGCAACGTGTAGAGTGGCAAGTTCGTATCCGTCAAATATTTTTTAACGAAGGGTGCAAAAACTTTATTGATCCAATCAGTAAATAGACCACATATGACCCAAGTTCTGCTATTGGATCTCCACTTAACCCTTTTAGTGCCGGGAGCCGATATATCGGCTCCTGATGCACTTGCGAGAAGTGCCAGAGCCGATATATCGGCTCGCGCCTTGTAGCGGTTTACTACTCGCATTGCGGGAGAACTCTATCTCAAAATCAATTTGTAATGCGTTATAAATGATCTAATTTCATTACGAGATAATTAAAAGAAATATTTTTTTGTTTGAACTCTTTGTGGACGACCTTTTTCCTATCGCTTGGAGGTACCGAAATCTAACATAAACACCGATGGTCGCCGCTCAGGCGACACCCGACCTGCCGCCTAAGTGGCTGTGGCGTTGGGCCCTTATCGGAACTTGTCGAATGCGTTTTATATAAACAACTGTTTGGAGACTCTCACGAAATAACTCTCACGATGCCGCAGCAAGACGTAGGGTCAGTTAGTTTCTCCTCGATCGTTGTTGTGAACAGTTTATTTCGTCCTAGTTGCAGTTTCAAAGTGTCATTTTTGTTACTGCCGTTGCTTTCCGCGTGTGTAGTACATTGTTGTCTTTGACAAACCAATAATTAGCAAGACAGAATTTCGAACATTTTGCCACCAACCTTTTTATAAAAAATACACCATCATGGACGACGCGGAATTAGTCCGAATGGTTGACCAGGCGGATCTATCACATAATGACGAGGAAGAAATCGTAGCACCAAGAAGTCGGCATCCACGTAGGATCTACAGTGATAGTGAAGCAAGCGAAGATAACGATTCTGAATTAGAGGGAAACGATGCTGAGGAAGAGCTGAGAGATTTCCGCGAAGTTTCCGTGGCCAAGGATAGCGAATATAATCCTCGGCCACAATTTATGGAAATTGCTGGACCTAGACATATGCCAGCAAGAAATTCCATGCCGAGAACATATTTTGATCTTTTTTTCACCGAAGAATTTTTGAGTTTATTGAGAAGTGAGACCAACTGATATGCGAGGCAGTTCCTCAATAGGATCAATGTTCCCTCAGGATCCAGAGCAACAGAGTGGAAGGCAACCACAGTGTCAGAGATGAGGGCGTTTATTGCTGTACTTCTGGAAATGGGTGTAACACGTAGACCGACACTTTTTAGTTATTGGTCTACAAATCACAGACATATCCCGTGGTTTGGTAAAATGTTCAGTCGCAACCGGTTTCAATTAGTTTGTAGGTTTTTCCATGTGGTAGATAACGAAAAATTACCAGCACGTAATAGTCCCGAATATGACCCTACAACGAAATTTCAACCAGTCGTGGTCCACGCAAATAACAAATTCAAATTTCATTATTCGCCTAATCAGCATCTAAGTATTGATGAATCGGTAGTCGGCACAAAGTGTAGGACGTCGTTGATTCAATATATGCCAAATAAAAAGCATCACAGATGGGGCATAAAGTTTTGGATGTTGACTGATGCAGTAACCCATTACTGTTTATCGTTTTACTGCTACAGAGGAGCTAGGGATCAAACGGATAAAGAAGAAATAAAGAAGAATGGTCTTGGCCACGTTGTGATCCATAAATTATTGGATATGGGAAACTATTTTATGAAAGGTTATCACGTGGTAGCAGACAACTTTTTCAAAAGTATTTTGTTAGCAAGAGCATTATTTCAAAAAGGGACATATCTGACCGGCACAATACGCAGCAACAGGAAATATATTCCAACATCTATGAAGGCTAAATTGCAAGAGGGCGGATCTAAGTACGCCCGAAACAATGAAGTACTACTATTAGCGTACCGCGAGAAAAAGTCCCAGAAGAAAAATGTTTTACTCCTATCCACATTCGAAAAGGCTCAAAACAAAACGACGACAATCCGAAAAAACAATGCACAAATACAAGTTGAAAAACCGGCAATCATAGCAGAATACAATAAACACATGGGAGGCGTAGACACGTCAGATATGATGTTATATTCATACTTAGATGAACGAAGATCCATAAAATATTGGAAGAAGGTGGTTTTCTGCATTTTCTCCCGAATGGTGCTCAATGCGTACATACTATATCAGCAGAATACAGACGGAAAAATCAAAACTCGACTAGATTTCATCACTGATATTATCCAATCTATAACCACTGAATGGCTGGCAATAAAAAGGATACCACACGACACACCATTAGCGGAGACATCAACCAATGTGCCCCGCATAGGTGTACGCAAACTACCAGGAAAACTAGAAAGGGTTTGCGTGGTGTGCAGCAGGAAGGATGGTGGACCAAAAAGAAAATCACGCACAGTGTGTAATAAGTGCGATAAAGGACTGCATGGAGTGTGCATCAGTAGTCACGAATGTTAAATAAATTATTTGTGTGAGTTACAATAACAAAATTTTACACATTTACAATATATAAATATAAATATTTATGACAACATAATTTTGTTTCAGCAATGTTAGATTACCGATAACAATTACATAGTTCGAAAGAGAAAATCCGTCCGGCGCCTACTGTGTACCTTCAAGCTTTGTTTTGTTTTTGTTATGTAATATTGTTTATCTTGTTACAAAATATATATTGGAAATACAAAGTATATACTTTATAATAATTGACCCATATAAAATTATGATGAAAAGATGACTGTTTGTATGTGCAAATACGTTTTCTACAAGAGATCTCAAATTCATTTCATTTACAAACGTTTATACCTTTGTTTTTTCTATAATTTTCAAATGAGTTCGAAAAAACTAGTGTCATTATTTAGTTCTGTATTTCATCCACAATACGCAGCTTTTTGAATCATGTAAATATTGTTTCTCGTTTGGTTTTTACAAGCATTTTTCCGAACCCTTGTAAAACTGTGAAATTCGGCCGGTTTTCTTCGCATAGGCACCTCTATTTCGCCCGGCACTAAAAGGGTTAAGATTCAGTTTACTATTATCTTTATGATGCTTTTTGAAGGCACAAGTATTCTCCGAATTATAAACGAGTAAAATCTTTACTTTAAGATCGCCACTGGCATTAGCACAAAAAGAAGAGTAAGACACACTTTCATTGACGTAAGGCCGGGCATAGCTTCCTCTTCTGCTAATATTTCGTCCTCTTAGGCATCTTTTTAAAAAAAAAACCTTTTGTCGCAATTGAAAACCTGAGGCAGGAATCTTCATCGATAAAATCACCACTAAATGCCTCTACTGTCTTAGCATTTGAACTATCTGCCTCACCATGCACCAGGAGACAATAAATGCGGATTCTTTTTTGAAATGTTTGAACCATCTTTTCGCTGGCATTGTACTCTTCTATATCGGTTGATAGCCCTGGAGTATTCGAAGCAATATCAACTTAGCAATAATATTTGTAATCGAATTCATTTTTTATCCTTTTTCTTCACAAAATACTCCACGTGAGCAAATAAATAAAAGCTTCCTTTTAATTTTGTGTTTTATTTTCTTTCTCGAAACCGGTTTTCGACCGTAATCGTTCGGTCTTCTTCAGCGACTGAAGTCGCTGAAGAAGACCGAACGATTACGGTCGAAAACCGGTTTCGAGAAAGAAAATAAAACACAAAATTATTAGCAATAATAATTTTCCCTTTTTCGAAAATTTTATTTTGCGAAATAAAATCCCCTTGCAAATGCTTCTCGTTTATCCATAAAAAAAGTAATCTTTCGATATCATAAGAATTGGTAATCTTCGGGAAGATGTCCTTAAGACTACCTTCGAAACCTTTGCCGGTTGAAACTCTACCGTAGAAACCGTTGACTTGAACAGATCAAATGTTCGGTCTAGATCTTTCTCTTATTAACTGCTTTGTTTAAATATTAACAGTTGTTTTTTGTTAACCTCCCTATAAGATTTATTTTCAGAGCGTTTTTTAACAAATTTACGGAACAGAATTAACAAATGGAACAAACTGTACAAGAATTCAATGCGTCTAACGTATGTTTAACACACAAACAGAACTATTGAAGCACAAACTTCTTTGCACTCGATAAAATGATTGACAACAGTTAATTATGGGAAGATAACTTGTATTTCCCCAGTTATGGTTGGTCGTTATGCAAAACTTCGTTCGTTAATCGAAAATTTATTTCAAAAAAAAAATTTGGTTCATTGTACGAAACGTTCGTTAACCGAGTTCTGATAAAAAAATGTTATGGCTCAGAAAGGTTTATTTGGAAGTAATCTGTATGGTACGTTAAATACTACTTATTGTAGGAATTTCGGGGGAATCTATGATTCATAGTAATTATTTTGAAGCGCCTACTTTTTTGTCAAAATTAAATGAACAAATTGCAATATATTTATGTATAGACTTCTGTTCATAATTTATTTTACATTAAATTACTCGGGAAGATCCGAAATTCATCATGCTGGTAGTATCAATTAATGCATGTGTGCATTCAGTTAAATAAAGTTGACTAGATGAGAATGGGCAAAGACGCTTTCAAGAAAATGCTTGAATTTTCCACCAAAATTTAGTACATTAAAATTCTTATCAATTAATTTGAATGAAACAAAACTTGGTGAATTAAAAACCTGATGCCGTCATACGTTTTATCAATAAAATATGATCTGGCGGTATTAAAAATATTCCGCAATAATTACCAGACAATTATAAAAATTGAAAAAAAATTAAAAAGTTTTAAATCTTTCGCGAAAACCTCTCACTTGATTTGAAATAGAGAAATGTTTAATTTGTGTCTGAAAACGATCCTTTTTTCCAATTATTTTTTCCATGAATAAATTAACCTAATCGACTTGAAACAAACTCGACTCGACAAACATCCCTCACATTATTTATCATAGGGTGTTAGTATGGGCTCTCACCTACTAATACTAATAGTCTCTTATTTTGTGAAGTTTTTTTGGATGGATTTTATTGTGGCGCAAAAGCTCGCTACAGAACTTTTTCAAGAGGACTATTCTCAATAAATCTCTACACGGAGAACAAGTACGGCAAATCTTCATGTGAGATAACAGCAGATTCGATAGGGTGGCAGATTAAAGTGCAAGTACAAGGTGTTTTAGATGAGTATTGTGAGCCAACAGAATGCTACTACCAGTAGTACTTAGTGCTACTACTTCTACTACAACTACTTCTTCTACTACTACGACTATTACTACTCCTACTTCTTCTACTACTACTACTCCTTCTACTACTACTACTACTACTACTACTACTACTACAACTACTACTCTTACTAACAGCTTGACAACTACTGCAGCTACTATACATCGACATTCTAACGTGGCTACTTCAATGTACTTATGTTTCACGGAAATAAGATATAAATATATAAAGTCTTTAATATACCCTTAAAATAATAAAAGTAATAAAAATAATAACAATATTATTATGTTTGCAGCTGAAATGCAAAGGCTATGGCTAAGGCGCAAACGCCCTGAACATTTTTCGCCCAACTGTCAAACTGAGAACCTAGTCTGAAACTGAAAACACATAACTTTAGTCTTAGCAAGTGCGAGCGAACGAGACAACACAACTGTTTTTTTGCCCACCGAGTAGCTACAGTCAACAAAAAACAGTTTGACCATGCTTTCAGTCGAGCGATGACCCCTTATTGAACTGAAGATAGCCCGGAGTCCAGGTGCTTCGTGTTTCGTTTACAGTGTACCAGCTGGAGTTCCTCAAGGCTCGTGTCTCAGCCCAACTTTATTTAACATTTTCACAGCAGACATGCCTGTTAGCTGCTTAATAGCCACTTTTACTGACGATTCCTGCGTATAGGCAGCATCATCTGATCCGTGTAATATCATTGGAATTCTCGAAAGAATACTCGAGAAAGTCTTTCAATCAAAAATACATATTGATAAACCAAAGCGATGTACTTCACTAAGAAAAGTAGCGCCAACAAACTGCCCGACCGATGCGTTACTTTTTAGGGAAAGAAATTCTATAGTCATAACGTCACATATTTAGGCATTTTCCTGGATAAAAAGTTAATGTTCAGCGACCACATCGATTCCATCCGTGTGAAAATTGCAAAGATTATTCGAAAAATATACGCTCTTTTGAACTGGAAATCTTTATTGAGTCATAAAAACAAAATTTTGTTGATCGAAACGGTCATACAGCCTATAATGTTATATGGAGCCTTAGCATGGAGGTCATGTGCAGCTTACTGGATAAGGAAGCGACAGATATTTCAAACCAGATGTCTCAAAATACCCAAATTTTGCATGCGTTGACTAATCTTCGTCCTTTAAGAGAACTTTCACTTAAAAAAAAGAGTAAAACTTCTATCAAAAACTCGTGCATCCTCCAATCCTTTAGTTGCAGCATAAAGCAATTCCAATTTCCTATAGCTTTTGCGTCTTCTAATTCTTATCAGCACACACTATGCTAATTAAAAGTTGGTTTAAGTTGTTTTTATTATGTAGCATAAGTTAATTTTAATTTAAAAAAGGGTTGTTTTTTGTTTGTTTGAATTATTCTTTAGGATTATGCTTTTACAATTATGCTATTACAATTAGAACTTTACTTTAGTTCTTCTTAACGATGTATTATGAGGCTGTAATGAATTCAAATCAGATCTCCTAATTAAGACTCTTAAGAAATATTACATTTAAATAAAGATTATTATTATTATTATTTTTATTATTATTATTATTATTATTAAAAAAAATTTTCTTTGTACTTCTTTTTCCTTTATGTATCATTTACGACTCTGGAGAAGTCTTTTTGATTGTGCGAAGAACGACAGCGCGCGTTCATATAAGCGCGATAACGAAATAGTGAGTAAAATTGTACGCGGATTTAAAACACGAGACAAAGTGATTTTGTAAAAGTGATAATAAATTAAAGTGAATAAGTAACAGTGAAATCGGTGAAGTAGTAATCAAGAGAAAATAATGTGAAAAATTTGTGAAATTTATTGGAGGAAGCCGATTAATTATTAGACAATCTTAAGGGGGTAGTAAGGTTAATTCGGTGTAAAACAAGCATATTTTTGGGAATTTTTTGAGGCGACACAGTTAATTTACTGAAAATTTTAAATTTACTACATTATAAAGTCATGTTTAAAGAATATTGTGTAAAATTTTCATTGATTTTTATGAGGAAATGAGCTGGTGGCAGCGAATCTCCGCGGACGTCTCATAAAAAAGTTCGATTGCGGTGTCCCTCAGAACTCATCACTGGATCAACTAAAATCAAAAAAACCAAATATACTTCATTAGCTAATAAATTTTCGCAGGTAACAACGCCAAGTTTTTTTTTTCAAATTTTTAAATTTTTTACAGCGCTTCGAAGTCAAAACACAGATTTTTCATCAAAAAAACTCGAAAACTTTTAATTAAAATTAAAAAAAAAACTCAGCGTTGTTACCTCGTAAATAAAGTAAAGAAACATTGTACAAAATTTGAAGTGAATCGGTGCGGTAGATTTTAAGCTACAGGGGACACCGACAGTAAAAAAGGCAAGTGTGAGAAAAACGTGTTTGAAGATTTGTAAAGATTTTTACACTCTAAAACGAATATTTTTTGTTTTTTACTTACATTGAATCATCGATGCCAGCTCCATAAAGCAAAGGGCTTTTACTCAGGATGTCTAGAGTATCCTTTTGCTCTTGTCGACGTTGAATTCTTGCTTCTTTGATTACTTTTTGAGCTTCTAGCTCCGCTCGGTTTAGTCGATCGCTGTCAACTCTCCGCGCCCATTCATGAGAACTTGTCCCGGTTTTGATCTCCATCCCTTGCAAAAATGACAGCAAAGCAAAAGAACTTTCATTAAAAATACAGGCTGATACATTTGCAGCAATTTCTACAATATTTGAAGAGCCATTGACAATTTCCGGAGTAATTTTCCAAATGAGTTGGTTGAGACTCTCATTGTTGTTTTGAGTAAAGCCTCCAACACATCGTTCCAGAAGTGCGTCCTTACTCAAGTCCTCATAAATAGGCTTCATGGCTTTTAAAACATTGTCTGGAAGTGCCTCGTAACTATGTTTGAATGAATCGAGATTTTTTTCAGCTGCAGCTTTTTGCCATTCACACCATGAGTCTACGCTGCTCGGACATTTTTGATGCTCTGGATTTTCATCTGTCGAGCTGTAGTGGTAATAAGTTGCCCATATAACATCTCTCATTTTCTCAACAGAATCATGGTTTCGTCGAATTGCCAGACCATAATAGACAGTCAATTTGTCGATCATTTTGCCGGTAAGGTTACGTTTACCACCGAAACTTTTTCTTTTTATAATTTTGCCCGTTGTGGTTTTTTTTTCTTCGACATTATTTTTCACCAAATCTCGCAAACGTTTGCCCATTCGTTTTTGTACGTGTCCTATACATTCTTTTTTATTGATTATAAAATCATCACCATAAGGCTTTAAATTTAGGACACCAGTATAGGTTTTTGAGTCACCATCACCGATGTTATTACGATATTTGACTCCATTATTCATTGAACGTTTAAACATTGTTTTTATTGCATCAACTTCCATATTTCCAGCGGGTCCAGTATGGTTAGCATGGCATTTTCCTTCATTTACATGAGATTCATACCATTCTTCAAACTGTGCAGAATCTAATTTATTTTCCCAAGTTGTACAATTCTGACAGTAAGAACTTTTAACAAAAATGTCCAGGACTTTTCCGGTGTAATGCCCGATCAAGGAAGCCACGCCATATAATGAAGAGAACCCTCGTTTTTGCCAGGTTCCATCACCTGATACAGTTCACTCATCTGTATCCTCGATATTATTTGCTTCAGACGTTGCTTTCTTCTCTTCTTGTACAGCAGAAACAAAAAATTTACTACTCACATCTGCTATGACGGAGCACATGTTTTTTACATATGAGCTGTCCGTTGGTTTCGATAAAAATGAGCTTGCTAAATCCATAAGGCCACAAAACTTTTCACACCCAGCTAATCCCAAACCTAGCATTCGCATCACAAAACAAAACCGATAGTTTATTTCATAAGCACATGATTGAATCCTTTCTGAAGACGGAATAAATCGAGGCTGTTTGCATTTTTCACATGTAATTTTGATATTGAATCCAAGGCCTTCTTTTTTGCAGGATTGAAAAGTAATTGTTCCATCACACTTCACACACTTCACTAAAGTTGAAATTGTCGAAAAAACAAGCATAAAATCCACGATACGATAATGTTTTTCGAAATCTTCTGCCATGTCTAGAGACGTGTTCTTCTTAATTTTTTTCGCTGATGCGCTGTTTGCTGTTATATTGTCGTTCTTACGTTTATGGGGAGGTACTCGTTTTCTAGGTCTACACAATTTTGACTGGGAGTTTTCCCGATCTTCTCGGCAAATTTTTCTTTTGGCATTTTTTCAAAAAATAGATGTTAAATTACACTAAAAATTGAAACAAAAATTCACTGCACGTGTATAACTGCTCGGTAGAACGGACAATTTTCAAGTAAATGTTCTTTTTAAAATAGCATTCGAACACAGGTACGTGACTTTGTACAGGTACGTCTATTGACAGGAGAAGGGGAATGATGATTTGACAAAAAGAACGGAGCACCTGCAAGAAAATTCTAAGAAAAGTCGCTTTTGTTTGCGCTGTCAGGTAGCTATTTCCGGCAGCGTCAAATCCGATTGGAGAGGTAGATACTTAATCCTCTGTATCTCTGTCAATGTTACTCTAATGAACTTCAAACTTTCACATAATAATCTTAAGATGTTATAGAATAATATAAAAAAATAAAAAAAAAATGGAAAAAAAAATACCTTACTACCCCCTTAAATTAATTCGTGTGTGTTTAATTCTATTGCAAGAGCATTTGCGAAGCAAAAAGGTCGCGCACCTGATAAAATGATAAAACGCAACACTGAGGATGTATCCATAATGCTATTAGCTATTGTATCCATAATGTCATCGATATAATGTCGCGCTTCCTGTAACAGCGCGACAATCCTTGCGTTTCCCTCTAGTGAAGCAGACTCTCTTCTTACAATACTTCAATCCCGTGATCACGAGCATATCGTTATTACTAAAAAACACTCACGCTTCGGAGGGTCATCACAAAGACAGAGAAACGAATATCCCTTGTAGCAAATAAAGGCAGCTTTGCAAAATAGCGGGCTTGCATCTATGTGAGACAAAGTCTTCCGGTCATTGTGTTTCCGGTCACGCGCATCTCTGTGCATCTTCCTCTTTATTTTCTATCTTCAACAAGTTTCCAAGTCCAGCTTATTAATTTCTTTGCATTTGAAAAATTTCGATCGGAAGCCGAAGAGCGTCTGGCCAGCACTTGAAGTCTTGGATATAGCAGCACCAAGTTCACAGCAACCATAAGTAGGAGTCTCTCCCGAATCCCCCGTGTAAACTTGATGTTGGGCGGGGCAAGCCAATGCTTAAATCGTTGCCTCGTTCCTTGACTGCCTGATTTGAAGGAAGAAGTTTATCTTCGAGTCAATCATCAAACCAAGATATTTTTGTTTTCTTCTTGGACTCTAGGGTTACTCAACTTTGTAAATCGATAAACTGAACACATACGCAGTTATCCAATCGTTAAGTCGACGTATTATTATAATTAATCTACATTGATCGGCCCTGATTCTGAGAACTAATGGCAATACATCATCATCATTACCGATTAAATAACTTAACCGGTAAAATCAGCCGTTAAAGCTCATCATATAAGACATTTCCTACGTCCAAACATGCACTAATCAGTTTGACTTACTATTCTACGTAAATTAATTTGTAATTTCGATCATGAAAGAAGACTTTTTGCATGAAATTATTTAAATTTATTTATTTAATAATAACGAGCAGCTTCCGTTGACTTTATTATTATTAGGTTTTTTTTTTAAATGCAGATTTACAGATTTCGCTGGCTAACTACTGGCTTTCTCTATTTAGCAAAGAACTCTCGTATGGTTCTTTTTATGCCCTAAATTACAAAGTTCCTATTGTTCCGAATTATAAAACAAAAATGGTTGCTTTAATCTTCATAAAACTGTGTCTTGTTTGAAAAATTTGAAAATCTCGATGTTTTCGGCTATGGCTGATTTTCTCGTCTCACTGATGGAGTTGACCCCTGTTGCATTCTCTCTGGAAATGGATTGATTCTCTAACATTCGATCTCCTATTTTAGACCTGAAGTCCATCAATCATATTTAAGAATGTCATCCATTCAATCGTTTCATTCCATTGAGCATCCTCTTCAGTTTATATACCCGCCAAAGATGTTTTCAGTAAAGAAATTCACAGTGTCTTCCAAAATGACAATCACTAGCAAAGAACGCCAAAAGTAGTTACTGGGGCAGGGCAATTGTCAACACTTGATCATTTTTTTTTTTTTAAGTTCACACTGGGGGATACCAGCTTAAAATTGGCCCGGGCTGCTATAGCACTGGCCAGCGTTGTCGATCCTGTGAATTATATCATTATTACTTGTTCATAGTTAGTCTGTGGCTTAGTTATATTTTGATTGTGTGGGTATGATTGATATGTCGTTGGGTGTTATATGTTAGGGTTCGCTTCTGCTAAGAACGCTCCAAAGCTGTCAAGTAAGTTACTGTCGTTTTTGAGAATTAGGTCTTTAATATTATTGTAATTAAGAAAAAGATTGTGATTTGCCCTGATCCTTTCGTATTTAGTGCAGTGAAACAATTGGTGATCTATTGTGTCAGTTTTGTTGCATTGTATGCATAGATCGGTAGTGCTTTTTTTAATTTGAAAGAGACGAAGTTTGTTGTAGGCTCTGTTTGTGAGGATTCTGTTGATGGTTTTGATATGTTTGGGGGTGATGTTGCTTTTATGAAACCATGGTTTTCCTTTGTTGTTGAGATGGTGTGCGTCTTTCCATATGCAGGGTGCGTAGTTGGTGGTTTGAGCTCTAATTCTGCCCTTCCATTCATTGTCAATTTCTTCTTTTATTAAGTTTGTTATTTCGTCCAGTTCATATTGTGTGTCCATGATACTATGGCTTAAAACACCTATTTTGGCTTGTTTTTCGGCTGTTTCTAACGGCATGATGCCCGTGTGTCCCGGGATCCAGATGAAATTGAAAATCTTCTCTGGGTAATTTTCAATGAATTTCCATATATCTTGTGTGGTCTTTCTGTATTCTTGATTTTCCTTTAGACTTTTGATAGCATTATTGGAATCAGTGAAGACAAAAATCTTATGGTGATTCTGTATGTTGTTCCTATTTAGGGCCGACAGGATGGCGTGTAATTCTGCTGCTGTTGTTGTTACGCTATTGCGGAGGCTAGAATTGTAGGTGGTGTTGTTGTTAAGGTTCAGGAATCCTATCCTTGTGCCAAAGAGATTTTTGGCTGCATTGGTCACCAGTATCAGGGCATTTTGTTTTTTAAGGTTATCTGTGTACTTCTTGAAGGTAAGGTTGGGTTTTGTTTGGTTGTGGGTATGGAGGAATGAGGACGTTGTTGAGAAAGGTGTGGTGAACAGGTTAGCTGGTCTTTTAGTTCGGTGAGTTGGGTTGAGCTTTCTCAGGTGGTGATTAAATTTGTGGAGTATGTGATTGTAGCTACTTTTGTGGACTGGATCCTGTTCAGTCCATGTTGGTCTGAAAGTCTTGTTGACAATTTGTTCACCTAATTCTTTCGCCGTTAGTAGAGCTGCTCTATCTATGGATTGATGTTCGCATGCCATGTTAAAAGCATAGAGGTTGGGTGTGCTAGGGGGTAAACCTAGGCATTGCTTGAGAATCTTAGCTTTGAGCCTGTCCATGGTATTGAATAAGTATGCTGGTGCATGTACCATTGTAGTTAGTCCGTATTCTATTTTGGGCCTGACTAATGTTTGGAAAAGATTTAGAGCCAAGGTGGGGCTAAAGGGATTTGTGGGTCTGTTCAGATATTTTATTATGTTGCCTATGTTGTTAAAGGTTTGGATGTGTTCTTCATGTGTTCTAAAGGTTAGATTTTTATTTAGATTGATGCCTAGGTATTTTATGCTATTGCTCCATTTTATTTGGGTGTTATTGTGTTTGAGAATTTTATCTGTGTTCCTGCTGTGGTGGAAATTAATGGCTTGTATTTTGTCCGGGTTGAAGGGTAGCTTGAGGTTGTCACTCATTGTGGAGAAGAGATTTAGTTTGAGTTGAAGTAGGTTAATCGTGTGCTTTAAATTAGTTCCCTCAGTTAGAATGAGGAAGTCATCAGCATATTGTAGAAGAGTTGTGTTGCTGTCAGATATATTGTGCAGTTTGGAAGTGTATATATTGAAAAGAAGTGGGCTCAAGACGTCACCTTGTGGCAGACCATTGGAGATTGTCGTGTGTTTTTGGTTGAGGTGGAGTATTCTTTCTTTATATAGATTTATGATCCATGAGGTGTAGGTTTTTGGGATGTTGAGGTCTGAAAGAAGTTTTTTCAGGATCTGTAGGTCGACTTTCTCATATGCATTTGAAAAATCTATAACACAGGCAGTTTTGAAGGGGAAAGTGGATTTGTTTTCAAGTTTTTGTAAAAGGGTGTTAAAGCATGTTGTCGAGGATTTGTTTTTTGTGTAAGCAAAAGTAAGCGTTGGTAGTGGATTTGTGTTTATTAGGTGTGTTTCGATTCTTTGTTTTATAAGTTTATTTATGATTTTAATGGGAACACTGAGGAGGGATATGGGTCTGTAGTTGCTGAGGTCTTCTAGATTTCTATTGGGTTTGGGAACGGGAACGATTCTGATGTGCCTTCCTGATGTGGGTATGTCACATCTATTGACTGCATCATTAATAGCCTGTAAAAGATTATTCGGGTGATGTGTGAGTAAGGCTTTAATTAGATTGTGATTAATGTTATCAAGACCAGGGGTTGTGGATTTACGTTTCTCATTTATAACATTATTGAGTTCTTCCTGTTCGAAGTCTGGTGGGTGTTCCAGAGGATTGTGTGGCATCATGTTTAAGGTGTTATCAGGGTGGTGCTTTGATTTAATCATGTTGAGGTAGGTTTGGGTCTGGTCCTCATCAAGGTTGTATCTTGAGGGGGGTTCTTTATTATTCCTGATACTGTTGATAAATCTCCAGAAGTTATTTATGTTTCCGCTGCCTCTGATTTCATCTAGTTTGTCTGTCCAGCTTCTTTGCTTGGCCTCTTTGGATCTTTGCCTCCAGTTTGTTTTTGCCTCGTGGAGAATTGCCCAGTTGGCATTCGATTTGAGTCTGTTGTAATTTAGTAGTGCCTTATTTTTTATTTTCCATAGTCTTGCTAAATCCTTGGACCACCAGTGTTTGGGTGTGTGCTTGTATCTTATCGTGTTTGAGTTTAGGTCTATTAGGTGGCTTAGTTTATCGTATATATTATTGAGGTTTGGTGAAAAAGGGGTTTTATTTATTTCTTGAGCGATGTTCCTATATTTGATTTTCTTGGTGTTTGAAATGGGTGTACTGGGCAAGCAGATTTTAATTGTTATATGATTACTGTTGCTGATGTGTTCTTTGTCTTCCATCCAGAGGATATTATTCCTATTCATGTTACTAAAAGTTATATCCGGCGTTGACTGTAGAATTTTTCCGTTCTTGTTTGTTGTTTTATAAGTGTATATGCCAGTGTTCAATGTTTTGAGGTTGTGTTCCGTCATCCAACTTTTCAGAGTTCTGCCTTTGGCATTGTTAAGATGATCTCCCCATGCCTTGTTTCTTGCGTTTAGATCTCCTCCGATGAGTATGTCTTTGGTGTAGTCGAAGATGTTGGAAAGCTTGTCTAATTCTTCTTTGAAAAATTGGGTATTGATCGAGGGGGGAGCATATAGGGATGCTAAAATTATGTTGTGTTTAAGGTTTAGGGTCTGGATTACTACATTTTCTATACGACTGTTCGTGTGGATCTGTCTAAACTTAATGTCCTTTCTGATTAATATTGCAACTCCTCCTCCTATGTTGTTGTCTCTGGTTTTGAAGATTATATTGTAGTTGGTAAACTTCATATTAATATTGAAATTACTGAGTATTTCTTGTAGGAGTGCGAAGGATATGTTATTCTTGTATAAGTAGTATTCTAGATTGTCCTTGTGCTTGTTGATACTTTGGATGTTTAGTTGTAAAATGTTCATGTGTTAGATGATAATGTTATTGTTACTCTTTCTAGTGTTACTTTTCTCATTACCAGAGTTGGCGAGGTATTTCTGTAGTGTTTTTACCCATGTTTGAACACTAGTTATTAGTAAGTCCTCGTTTTCTTTGTTGTCTCCGGTCTTTCTGTTAATTTCCTCTTCCATTTTTCCTAGGAGTTTTTCCAATTCAGTGGTTTTGTGTGGGTTACATGTAATGGGTTTGTTTGGTATGGTGAGGGTTTCAGTAGAGGGGAAACTATTTTTAACGATGTTTCTTGATGTGTTGGGTTTATTGTTTATGCCAGCGATTTGGGCAAAGGAGCTTTTGAATAGTACCTTTTGCGTGTCCTGTTGGGGGTTTCTGGTATTGTGTCTTTCCGCGTTCGTTAGACTGGGGAAGTTGACGTCATTAAGGTCCGCTGCATCTAAACCCGCAAATTTGTTTCTGTTGATAATAACTCTTGCTTCTCTGTTTGTGATGTTCAGGATAGAGCTAACATCTATCTCTTGTTTATATGCTACCCATTTGGGGCATCTTTGGTGTGTTGCTTCATGCTCCTCGCTCTTACATAATACACACATGACTTTTGTGCATTTGTTGTCGCAATCGTCCGCACCACATTTAAGGCAGGTTTTCTTTTTGTTTTTGCAAAACTGCGCCGAGTGACCTAGGAGGCCGCAGTTTGTACATTGTCTTGGTCGAAAATTGAAGTAGCTAACTTTGCTTATTATGTATTCGAATTTCAGAGAGTCCGGGAGGTCAGTACCTGCGAAGGTTATCTTCAGTGTTGTGGTTGGTATAAATTTGTTAGGGTCGTTTCTATCTCTGGTATTCAGCCTTTGTGCTTGTAGAATCTTTATATTTTCTAATAGAATTCCCATTCTATTGCAAGGCTTAGCTGAGTTTACTATCTCATCTGTGTTAATTTCGTGCGGGATGTCTCTGATGACTCCATATCTGTAAACAAAATTGCCGGGGATAAAGGCTCTGAGGTTATATTCTTTCAACTTGGTGTTGTCGACAGCATTGTTTGCTTCTGTAGCAGTTTCAAAGATTACCCTGAGTCTATTGAACCCAGCTTGCTTAACATCTTTAATGCCTTTGATGTTTAAGCTTTTGTTGTATACGAACATCTTCATTGGGGTTAGTCTAACCCTATCACCATTTGTATCCACACTATCGATGAGGATTGCAAAGGATTTACCTTTCGCATCGGGTTGATATTTATTGACTTTCATGTTGGCTAGCGGGGCTTGAGATGGTGTGGCGCGTGGTATGTCTTCAGAGGGGTTTGAGTGCAAGGATGTGTTATTTGGTACAAAGCTTTTCAACTCTCCCTTGCTTTTTGTATTACCGTTGTTTTCAACTAATCTTCTTTTTTTGAGAGTTTTGGTGTTTGGGTCCCCTGGGTCTGGGGGTCTATCCTCATAGTTTTCTTCCATGTCGCAGTTCACAGAATGAAATATTAAGGTGCTAGATGTATGCTATATTATGCTCACCAATTGTTCACTTCACTTAAGAAAGTAAAAGGGTACTCACTGTTCTTTTCCTTTGTGAGAGTATTCCAGTATGTCAGTCACAAGTCCAAAGATCGTTATTACGCCAGGAACCAAGATATGGCGTTCGTAGGATTCTGAGAAAAACAATAGATGCTCGGGGAAAACCCTTCACTTCACTGATCTGAATACGTCCTTCCACTAACACGTTCCACATAGGAATGAACACTTGATCATACGGCAAAAAGAGTCAACGTTGTGTCAAAGTTCACTGCATTGGGACGTCCCGGTTTCGAAATGATTGAGCATCATTTACAATGACTTTTATTAACTTCTATAGTTTAAATATAAGTATATGTACCTAATGTGCATCGATTGCTCGTGACAGCATTTTGGGAAAACATTGTAGAAAACTATCTCTTTGATGGAGTGAAACAATATTACATATTCAATAACATATAATATATAGAATATGTCATATGCAGACCGAAATTTTAACGAAGTTTGTGAAATGAAGATTTTTCCGATCATTTGACAATGAAAATGCAAGAACGCATGAATTTTAATGGATTCAACAAAAAATGATTAGACTCCCAATTTGACATTTTTTAATATATAAATTTGACATTTATATGTTAATGCATGATGTTTGCACATTAAAAACATAAAAATTTGTTATTCAGCTTGGATGTTCGATAGACAAAGTAACCTGCAATGGGACTGGCAGGGACGACAGAGAAGATCTCTATGGGTGTCAAAACTAACAGATTATTTGAATGCAACAGAAATATTCTTATATGAAATATCAATGTTCCAAATCAGTTCTTGATGAACTCCTGATTAAAACCAAAGTCAGTAAAGTGAACAAGTTAAGAAAACAGGCCATTTTGAGGTCACAGAACCAACAAAATAACGGGATTCCCCAAATAACGTAGTGCAACCGCATGTAAACCATTATCAACAAAGAAAAATAATGATGAGCAAGTCTCACCTAAAGCACTAGGTCCAACGGAGACCAAAAATCAAATCACTAGCCCAAAGAGGCCTTGAACGAGAAGCGCTGGTCAATGCTATTCTAAGAATGACCAATAAATCCTCCTGAAAAGGAAAAGAAGGAAGAAAAAAATGTTCCAATAAATTCACATCATCGCTAAAGCTTTTACACTTTGTAACATTAAAAGTGCAAAGAAGTGCATTTTACAACGATGGCATTGCTTATAGACCCATAGAACAACCACTAAAACATGAAGCGTAACAAGTGAGATTCCCAAGATAGAGAGATCAGAATTAAACGACGTAGGTGTGTAAAGGAATCACGACGTTGCTTAAATGGAAGTCCTAGTTTTTTCCAGTGTAATAGAACATGTACATGAATTCAAAATTTAAGAGTTGATGCATCCTCCTGCACCTTCGTCGTTGGTTTTGGTTACAAAAACCAATGCATCTGGAAAATTGGCATTGAATTGAATTGGCCATTAAATTGGGAGTTTGTTCGAAGTTGTAGCTTTTTATAGTAGTTACGCTATGGTCAAAAGAAATTCATAATTTAAAGAAAAAATTTCAAAATCAAGACATTATGATTTATTCAATTTATTGCAGTATGAGCTGTATCTTAGCCCAGACGACGAGAGATAGGCAAACGTCTACGAAGGCCACGGTTGCGAAGACCGCGATTTAGAATCCTACGGTTTCCAAAGCCACGGTTCAGAAGCCTGCGGATGGGGAGACCCCTGTTGCGAAGGGGACGACGCAGGAGCCGACGGTTGAGGAGGCGGCGATTACGAAGGCGACGATTACGCAGGCGACGATTACGAAGACGACGATTGCGAAGACGACGATTGCGCAGACGACGATTGCGCAAGCGACGATTGCGAAGGCGTTGATTGCGAAGACGACGATTGCGAAGACGTCGATTGCGAAGGCGCTGGTTACGAAGACGCTGTAGTCGCCGGAGGCGATTAATCCTTTGTCTCAATAACCTTATAAAGCGAATGCGATTTCGATTGAGGATTGTGTTTATTGATACGGTAGTGGAAGACGGAGCTACTGTGGTAACTGCTGCTGTGGTAGGTGCTACAGTGGTAGTGGTAGCGGCAACAGTTGTAGCTGCTGTAGTGGTAGCCGCTGCAGTGGTGGCTGCTGCAGTGGTGGCTGCTGCAGTGGTGGCTGCTGCAGTGGTGGCTGCTGCAGTTGTGGCTGCTGCAGTGGTGGCTGCTACAGTGGTAGCTGCTGCTGTCGTAGCTGCTGCCACAGTGGTTACAACAGGAGCCGCTGTAGTTACAGCAGGAGCCGCTGTAGTTACAGCAGGAGCCGCTGTAGTTACAACAGGAGCCGCTGTAGTTACAGCAGGAGCCGCTGTAGTTACAACAGGAGCCGCTGTAGTTACAGCAGGAGCCGCTGTAGTTACAGCAGGAGCCGCTGTAGTTACAGCAGGAGCCGCTGTAGTGGCAACTGTCTGACGTTTTTCACGGTTATACACATCAAACTCCTCATCACTGTTCTGTAAAGTAAAAGATTCAATTCAAAATTCTCTGTGTCCACCGAAGAGTTTTACTTACGAGAACAAATCTGGCATATGTGGTTGGCCAAAGAATGGCTAATACAGCTAAGTACGCAAAGAACACCTTCATGTTTATAGATCAAGTTCTTTCTTTGTAAACTCCATTCCATGTGCCGCTTATTCGCAGCCAAGTCTACTTATATACACCTCACTTGATTGAAACTAATTTGTACAGCTGCATAAGTCAGAACACTTGGGAATATGCAAACAGATCATCGAAATTTTTTCCAAAATAAACGTCAATTCAAAACAAATTTCTATTGTTTGGCAGTTACCCAAATACATTTGTGTAATTAAACTCATTTATAAGTAGGAAGTCGTGAAAGCTTAAAGTTGCAAGGAACATAAATTTTATTTACATTAGAGATGATTGTGGAAAAATTAAAAATTTTGAATTCTTTTGAAATTTTCGATTCCATAAGGAATGATTTTGGTTTCCTATTTGACTTGCTAATATTCAAAAAAAAAAGTTTGTTAAACAGATCTTAAATGCGTATCAAGTCACAAGTAATACTTCACGTGAATCGCTGGTGCAATCAGACTACTTGGATAAAAACTGAACAAACGTTGGACAGGTATCTTTTTCCCAGCAGTGTCTGTATATGCAATGTAGATATTTCCTGTTAAAGCTTTGGAGGAGTCCCTTCATAACAGACAGGACCTTTAACCGTTTTTAAGCTGATTCTATTCGCTTATTTACCCATGTTAGCATTTGATAAAGGGATAATCAATCGATGGCTAATCAGTTTGGAACTCTAAAAGAATACATTCATATGGTTTTACAGATGCCTGATCTGGTCCTATTTGTGAGGGCAATCCTTATCCGATACTGATGAGGATCCTCCTAAGCTACATCTCATTTCAACCTCAAATATTTCAGTAATAGATTACAGATAGTTTTCAAAATAAGCTCAAAGTAATACTAGTTTGACTTTAAATTTGCTAATTACTATGGTTATAGCTTTAGGGAAGAATCATTTCATAATCTTTGAAGCATTCATAAGTTTCAACGACTTAAATTTTGCTAAAGGTATGCCGTTAAAATTTACTGAAACATCCAGTTGCCGAATCCTACAATGCATTATTATACACTGAAGAACTTGGCAACCGGACACCAAAATTCATTTATGGTAAAACACATGGTCATAAGGATGGGTGAGCAACACGAACTCAATACAAGTACCTTGTGATGCTTCCCCGCCCCATCGACCAAAATCAATAGAAGTAACCAATAACAAAGTAATATTAGGTATTGTTTTCACATTGACCATTCTGTCATCTTACAGAAATCAAAGAGGTCTCTAGCTTTCTTTTATAAGTTTATGTTCGCCAAGTGCTCCAGTTCAACTACGTTAGTGCGCTTCAGCCAAATAAAACGTTTTTTAGCCAGAGTAAGGCAATCTAGCAAAGTGTTCCGTACTTTTTTCTTCCTCGTCGGCAGCTCGGCAGAAATTGTCCTATTGGGTTCCTATTCATTTGGCGTGTTGACATAAAAATTGTGGCCCGTTAATATTGCCACCAATTCTCTTACGAATACTTTTGTTAGTTATCTGTTTTCCCTAACCGTTGTTTTGTCCGTGATTTGATAGCGTGGGATTAAGGGGCTCTGCTTAGACTGAGGTTGTTTCTGATATTCCTAGTCATATCTGTCTCTTTTCCTTTATAACGTTGGTAATGGCAGTCTGGTTACTGGAAAAGCGGCTGCTCACCTCTTGCTAGCTTAACCGTTTATTCATTTTCCTTTACACCTCTGTGTCCAGAGAGCAACTTTAATTTTATAAAATTAAGACAGCGAGTTGGCTATAGAGAAAATTTCCGGAAATCTGCTGCAATTGTCCCTGCCTTCCACAATGTTCCCTCTTATCACACATTCGCTGTACTTGCGATGCATTTCTTTACTTTCATGCGATCAGATAAAATCACAACGCCACACAATAGAATCAAATTCGTCGTTGCCATTAAAAGTTATCGTTTGAGTTCTCGGAGTTCACCCACATTCCAAATGACTAGATAGGCAGAGAGTATTCCTGGTAGAACACGTTGACTTTCACGGTTTCTCTGACTCACTTGTTAGTCCGGGACTAAACCGAGTCATATTCTGTAAGCATACTTGGTTGGCAATATGGTCTTCGTGTCTAATGTTTTAGTGATTTGGTTAAGTATGAATCGAACGAAGAAAACATGATCGCTAGTTTCCGCTCAGCTCTATTTTTTAGCCTTATTCAACTAGAAATTATTTAATTCGTATGAGGATATAAATAAAATAATCTTCCGTCTATAAGAATTGTTTATTATTTAATAAAAATTAGGATATGGGTCTTGTTGAAAGCAAGTTAATTAAATATAAAATCGAATGCGTTACGTTTAATCGGGTGGAGTACAAGGGCAAGCCAAGCAACGAGAATGTTTTTAAATAACTGTTTAGAATGTTGAATCCTTAACAAAATACAAAACTGATTCTCTCAAGTTGTTTCGCTCCATCAAGCAGAATTGGACGTCGTCCACACGCCCACAGCTATTTTAATTCTGATTTCTTTAGTTTCTCGATCAACGCTGAAAAGTTCAAAAGCCAGACACATGCACCCCAATACTCCTTTAGTGTCTAAAAAAAGTTGTAAAAATAGCTGCAAAATCAATAACATAGTCTAAAACATCACATATAATAATACGTAACATCGTTAATGCTTGTTGACTTCTTCTTCACATTACAAATGCAAATTGTATGACCAAACTTTTATATTGTAACAAACTGTGCTGTTCTCTCATTTCGTATGGGAGATACTCAACAGAATAGTGTATATGCAAGTGTTCTATTTGCATGGCATAATAGTGCATGGGTCCAAGCAAATATTTGGAATTCAGTGAGCAATAAATAACTCAACCATTTTTATTTCTTGACTATCTCCATCGAATATTCAACAACAAAACAGAAAACTGACATCTGAACTTGGAGGGGTTTGAAAAAAACTTATAAGGACACAGGAAGATATAATAACAAAAACACCTTTATTTATTTTCTTCGGAAAATATTTATACTTGCTCACCATTATTTCCAACACGCAAAATGTCGATGTGCGTAAAGAAAAAGTGTTCAAATGCTCTTTCTTGGAAAAGGTTTCGCGCAAATGTCGTGCAGCTAAGAAACTTTTTGTAGAAAATACAAAAGTGTTTAATGTATACAAAAGCGTATAGAGGCGGGAAAAGAAATACAAACAAAACAACATACAAAATAATCCATTTGGTATTGCATTTTGCAGGATAAACGATAAGTACGGTGAACTATACGTCTGGATGTTGCATGAGAGCGTCTAACCGGAAAATTCTGTGAGATAGAGAAAAAATGATTGCATATAATAAATTTGGAGAATTTCAAATGAAAATTCCCTCCAGTGGGGGAGCTTAGTTCATTCCGATATATAATCATTTAGTATGATCTAATCTCTTCTTAAAAAATATTTCACTTTGCAACTATGTCCATCAGAGCTTCCATCACAGCTTAGAGGTTTTTAAGAAAGTGACTTTTCGGAAAATGTGTGAGCTGAATCCAAATATTGCAAACATAAACTTCCAAATATAAATAACTTTATTAACACTTTAATCCACTAGCTATCAATTTTCTATTTTACTTCCCAAAACCCCCTCTGCAGTTTGGGCTCGGTTCAACAACGTAATCTGGTTTCCACTGCGTCGGAGTTTTCGCCTCGATAGAGAGGGCATGCACGAAATCGCCTCCCAGTTTGGTCATGACCAGATCATTAACCATTCGGTGGCGCTTCATGAAAGACAGAATATATTTGTAGATTACTTTGTAGTATTGGATATGAACTTTTTAAATTGTATATATTGTGTTCGTTCTTTTTATGCCTACATTGCTTTTAATACTCACTTTCAATAAAGGAAGATTTTCAAATTTAGAGGATACAACAAGAACTTTAAAGTGTGTTTCTGAACCCTTTGGAACATTGTGCATGTAAGACTCATTGATAACTTCCAAATGGACTGGTTCCAAGTTTTGTGTCAGGGTTTCTTGAATTGCATTTTGAACAGGACCAACGCTAGCCATTTTTACGGAATAAAGCCTCAATAATTGAGCGATATTCCTAACTGAAATATACTTATTAACAATCCAAAACTGCACATTGACAACATACCTGAGCGAGAACCTAAAAACATATCAATCAGATGATATTAAGTTTACTTATCAACCTACAGCCCGATATGGTTATCAGATGTGGTTCACCCCTACAGATTACGCTGTATGGTATTTAATGTTATGGATTCAATGAACGTATACGGCGCGAATACACCATTGAAATCACCGCCAACCCAATATGTCAAGTCTAGAACAAATGTTGTTTTGACATATAAAATTCGATTGGAAATCGACACAATGTCAAAAATGTTTTGCTTGTGTCCGGAGTTGCTAAAATATGTTTAGTGATTGGAATAATTGGTTTGATTAATCCTTTATCCGGAAATTGCTTTTACACAGATAAATGTCAGCGGTGCTCAAGCAGAGGAAATATGAAGAAAGTTTGATATCGTCGGATTCAGACGAATATCAGAAAGTTTTCTTTTCATCCAGCAGCCATGACCGCAGTAGTGTCGGATCGATCCCTTGGGCGGAGGATGCGATCAAACAAAATCAGCAAGAATGGGAGCGGATCGAAAGGATGTTTTATGGAGAAGAAGATTTACCTGTCAATGATCCTGAATTGCGGCGGGAGATCGTTGAATGGACAACAGCTTTTCCACATCTGCGAATAATGGGTAGGAAGGTGTCACCTTTCGACGCAAAGTACCATCCAAATGAAGCGAATAACAGGGATGAAGATCCACATGTTTTGCAAGAGAAAGGATTACCTAATATTGATAAAAGCCAGAGGATTTTCATCAATCCTGAACCTATGTCAATTTTATTGGACATAGAACTGTCACGATTGGTGGACAGAGATTTACGAATTAACTCCGTTCCAATGGTGTCCAAACGAAGACAACTTGTTGACTTGAATGGAACTCAACGCGGTGGTATAGCCTTTTCTCGATTCGTCAAAGCTAACATGCCTACTCCCGCCTCTCCAAGCAAAAGAGATCGGCAAATATACCCATCAGAATCCTTTGTGCCATCCGATTTTGCAGTAGAGAGTAACAGCCACAGCAAATACCAAGCAAATTCATCAAAATCAGCCAGAATAGTTCGAATGCCGCCCATTGTTAATTTTATGTTACTACCACGAACGAAGTACTTTCCTACAGCTACCCGTCACATGCTCTTAACAAATAATTCAAAAAGTGCATCTCGAGTTGTTTCATCGAGAAATCAGCCACCGTTAGAATTACCCTTATTGAAAATGAATCGAAGTCAACATAAAGATGTTAGCAATCGCTCCATATCCGCAGCACTCGCTGAGAAGAAGCTACACGCAACGTTGTTAACAAATAGTGCGTCCAAATTGAAAACTGCGAAATAAGATTTACCCGGAATGATTATTGGAATATGTTTTGGGACATGAATTTGAAAATGTGTGTAAATTATTTTTGTATATATTATATTATGGTTGCTATTGATAAAATTCGTGTGTTTCAGTCTAATATTTTATTTTTGTTCTGATTTCTTGGCGGAAATTATTGTTACATTCTAATATAGGTTCTTTGTTTTAAGGTCAAAACATAGAAGGAAAGTCAGTATAGGGTTTTGGGAAACGGAATTCAAATTGTTGGATGTATACCTTGCTTTCAGTAAACTATGGTAAAAATGATACTGATAAAAATATGGTACCAGGTCAGCGCAAATATATAATTATAGCAATATTTAAAGTATTGAAGTCTTTCGTTGAAAAAATGAACCACAAAAGGAGATATTGACTTTGACTCATAACAGGTTACTGTCACGCTCGAAATTATCCAGCTTTACTAAATATTCAACTACACGGAAGGAATTCCGACGTCGTCTTCAAGAAAAACCTATCAAAATGGTGTTATACAAAGATAAACCAAATTAAAAATTAGTATTATTTATTTCAAGTGTTCAATTGCTCTTAAGGTCAAATCAAAATCTAAATAAAAGTTCACTTCACAAATAGAGAAGTAATGTAGCTAGTGCCTCCAGTCTTTCCGCGTTTAGCCTGATAATACTGGCATTATTCTTCCTCATCCTGTTTAAGATATACTTAAAAATGTATCGCTATTCGACAAAAGAACATGCTTATAGCAGCGTTCTACATTCGAATGCACTTGTTCTATTCACTTTCGGAATGTTGTCATTATATCAAACGACGCAGCGAGTTTTGTTGGGACTGTAGAAGAGAAATATGACCAATTTGTTGATCAAGTGTCTGACATTTTCTTCGAAATGAGATCCGCGAATGATGATAACTAAAGCTTCGAAGTAACACATCATCTTTACTTATTTTCCCGTTGAGATTTGTGCTGTAAATTATTATAGTTATTGTGTAGGTGTGAAGTTAGCATCTTTGCAACCGCAACGGTCTCGTATTTATGATCGCTGGATTCAAATCGGTTTACTCTTGAAATAAAAATCCACGCGTTAATATTTAGCATCAGAAAGAATTAATTTCTTTTATTCTTTCCTTATTAGACTCAAAGGTAAATTATCTTGGATGATAGCATTCAATTTCAAGCTTTATTAAGATCTTTCATAAACAAATTTTTGGCTGTGAGTTGAATGGATGTAACCCTTAGGCTTGGCTAGTATCGTCCGAGGTAGGTTTTGCTTCATGCATACATTTAGTATCGCCTTTTCTTCCTCTATTCGATGAAATTTTCGATACAACTGATTTCGGATTATCAAGCCACATGTTATAGTTTGGATTCAATACAAAATTTTTGTTGCTTTTACACATATTGCATGAAACCTGAAGAACATGATTGTTCTCAGTATTTCCTTCTATATTAAGTTCAGCGGTGATTCCAGGCTTCAAGACGATTCCACACATTTTACATAGTGTTCGTTTGAGTTTGGGCTCCCTGAAGAGAATGTCTACATTTCAATCTTATTAAATTAAGGGTTTGTTAGCTATACGTACATCCTTAATACTGTTTTCTTACCAACGGACTTGCATAAAGTTCCATAGTGGCAAGCGAGGATTGGACTCTTTTCAACCATTAACGATGAGGCTTGGTAGAGAAAGTTCATACGGCTGAAAATTTCACGACCTTGGCAACTGTTCTGCTTGCCCGACATATCGCTACGCACATATGAAATTCCTAGAAGTTCCCGAATTCTGCAACGGGTACCATTCCCGAACTAACTTCCCAGACTGTTGTGACACTCAAGTCAATGCGAACTGTATTACCGACATCATCTTCAAACAGTCAATTTTGTATCGCAGCTGATATTTCTTTGATATGTTTGTAATCGTTTCCGTCTTATTTGACAACATTCGTTTTTTATAGGAATAGCAATTCGCAAATTCGATCCTGCTCAGTGAAGTGTTCTCAATATATTCTAAGTCATATTCGATGTCTGTTATCCTTGGTGGAGGCTTAAGTGGCCTATCGGCTGCCCATTACCTACTGAAACATAATGTTCAACCGGTGACTATAATCGAAGCTTCCAAACGAGTTGGCGGCTGGATCAAAAGTGAAAACCATCCCGACAAGGGTTTTGTTTTCGAGGCTGGACCGCGAACGATTCGACCTAAAGGTCTTGCCGCTCCAAACACTCTAGAAATGATTGAAGAGCTAGGACTGGAAAAAGAAGTTCATCCGATCTACCGAAATCATCCGGCAGCTCGAATTCGAATGATTTATGCCCGCAATCAGCTCCATATCCTGCCGTCTAGCTTTAAAGGGATGATGACCCAGTCGACTTTGTTCAGTAAACCGATTATGCAATATATATTAAATGATTTGAAGGCGCCTCGATCGTCAAGACATCTAGATGATGAATCAATTTATGACTTTGTAGAAAGAAGGTTTGGGAGTGACTTCGCCCGGTATGCAATCAGTCCAATGATTTGTGGAATTTGTGCAGGTGATGCGAAGGAAATCAGCGTGCGCTTCCTCATGAATGATATATTTGAGAAAGAGCAAAAGTATGGCGGTGTCATCAAAGGAATGCTGTTGGGAGCTATATTTGGTAAACGTTATCGTGAAAGTGAAAGCCTGAAACGAGCGCGTCAGTCTAAATTGGCAAAGCGAGCGAAAGAAGAGCGCTGGGCCATATATTCACTGAAGGGAGGTCTGGAAAGACTACCACATACTCTTTCTACTAAGTTGATGGAAAAAGGGGTTGAAATTAAAACAGGCGCCGAGTGTCGGAAGGTCGAGTTGTTCAACGATAGAGTCGTTTTGAATGTTAATGGCAATGAGGTTGAAGCGAATCATGTCATCAGTTCCCTTCCGAGTCATAAGTTAGCAAATTTGATTGAAGGACAGCATCCTTCGCTCGCTTGCATGTTGCGTAGTATCCCTTACGTGACTGTCGCTGTAGTAAACATACAATATGATCTGTGCGATATAATCAAAGACGATGCATTTGGATTCCTCGTGCCACCGGCAGAAAACCTGCCAATCTTAGGTGTTATATTCGATAGCTGTTGCTTCGATATGAACCGGAAAACAGTGCTAACGGTTATGATGGGTGGACGATGGTTTCATGAATATTTCGGATTGGCACCTGACCCGGATTCCATACTCAAAACCGCTTTGAAACAATTGCAAGATATTCTGCAAATTAAAGAAGCGCCGGCGGCTACAAGGGTTCGCATTTTAGAAAATTGTATTCCACAATATACAGTTGGACACAAGGCTCGAGTTGAAAGTATCCGTAACTACATCGAACGCAATGCATTGCCTTTAGCTGTTTGCGGAGCTGCTTTTGATGGAGTTGGTGTGAACGATGTGATATTGTCAGCTAGAAAAACTGTAGAATCAATGTTGCGATAGGAGGAAGATTGCTTAATAGTTAAATTTAAAAATAATTTTTTTGTTATTATTGGGGCTAGAAAATATTGAAAATAATATATACGTTTTGTATAAATTAAACGTTTTTTAATGTTCATCAATATTAACAATATTTGATTGTATTCGGTTTGATATTCAGAAGGGCAACTGATGTTTTCCCATATTTTATTTGTATTAACTCCCAAGGCGCATGTTCTCTCACCTACACAATGGACTCTTTCGGCAGACCAAGCGAAAGAGACCAAATTCCGTTGCACATATGAGAATGATATCGCCGGTCTAAGGAGGTGTATTAGAGGATACTTGAAATTCAGAATAATTGGTGACAACAAATCGGTTCACACTTATTACTGCCATAACTTCAAAAAGATCAGCTTCCCCTATTTAATTTGAATTGAAATTTAGGTCGACAATGAAAATGAGTATGTCGGAATACTGATATACGGTGGGCTCATGCATGCAAAGGCTATCAATGCTCTTATTGTGTTTAGCAACATATCAGGTAAGTCCTGGGTACACCCGGAATGACGACTGGTAGACAAAATCGAAAAGAAAATAAGGACAATATTTATCCAGTTCAGCGATTTCAGCTAATTCAGTGCCGACAATTGGGTTATCCTAAACCAAATTTTGGGGCACGTAAGAGTCGAGTGTAATCAGCAAGTGGATCAATTGGCGAGAAGGAAGGCTGTGGCAGCATCATTACTTAATCATAACCTTTAAGTGGAACATGGAGCAAATCAGGCTCCCTAGCAGGAATGATAATTTGATAAGCAGCCAAGATCTGATTCGAGTAGTTTACGAAGTCAAAAGTTTTCTGAGTTGTTCCATCAAAGTTAATAAGATCTTGAATTACAAATTGGAGGCATATTCATGATTGTCGGAGGTAGTATGTGAGTGGCGAAAGATGGTGGAATAATTTATCACGCTATGATAAAAAGAAGGGGTGTCGGATATTCCGTGTTTATAAGGCAGTAAAAACAATCAGCGGTTGAGTCGATGGACATGTCGTGCTAACAATTATGGTAGTTAAAACGCACATAAATGTGGTGAGATTTTGATTATGTGAATCATTTACCTCCGATGAATCTTCGGTTCACCCGATAAGTTCCAAATCAATGTCATGTACTTAAGATGCATAGGAATAGTAACCATGGCATTCGGAATCTCAAGTTATAGCGTATTTGCGAATTTTCAACCGATTTGGAACAGTTTTTAAGACATTCCTGGTTATTCATTAAAAGTGGTTCAGAAAACTGGAATATTTTGTAATGCAAATGGAAGTTGACATCAATTATTTTGTTTATATAACAAGAAAAAATATGCATAATTGGTGATTTTTCAGGAAAAACATTGAAAACTTTTATTTATCAGAACTTAACCGTATTCTTTTATCGAATCGGTAGCACGGCTTGTTCTTTGACAACCGAATGGAGCATCTCATGCTTCGTTCCCTAAGTAGTCTTGAACGCAAGAACGACCTAACTAATGCCGACTCTAGCAAAAAAGGAGAAAAAATGTGTTCGATCTCTAAACCTATCTTTCGATCCAAAAATGTGTACAACTCGGTAAACACATATAATAGCCCATTGAAGATAACTTAGAACGTGGCATCAAAAAAGACTTAAAAAATATATCCAATAATTGTAGGCAATAACCCATGGGTTTCAAGTTTTACACCCAGAGAGACACAATCATGTTGCTCCATTGCGAACACGCAGCGAGAACAAAGTACGTTAATGGCAGCCAGGCCATGTCAGATCAGTTTTGTGACTTTGCTTTTAACACATTGTTGACCGGTCACTCGTGTTTTCATTCCCAAACTTTGTTGACCGATCACGAATTAACTCTTGATTGCACTTGCATTAGCAATTTCAATTTAGGAAACCCGGGGAAATATAGAATACTGCAAAAGCTTTGTTCATCGTGTCCCTTTTATTATAAAAAAAAATATTTATTATTATTATTTTTCTAGATATTCACATTTTGCTAATAATTTTAGTTCTGTAAAAATTGCAACCATAGCAGATCGTGATAGCGAAGAATGTTTCAATAAATTATACGCGGATGACTTATCTGATTGTCCGAATGATTTGGAAATAGTTTAGATAGTTTATCGGAACACAGTTATGAATCTGAGATTAAACCAGTAAGACGAGCGAAACAAGATATATTTGCAAAACCTGCTGTGTACCATTACACGTAGGTTATTGCTATACGGCATATCATACTAAAAAATATTAAAAGTTACCTTAAAGATTTGTACAAAATTCAATTCATTATGACTAAATCAAGTCCATTGAAGGTTATTTATATTCTTTCAGTTCCACATTGAATTACGAAATAGTAGCCGGTGACATGAGATAGCTTCAGCGTAAAATTGCCGATCAACAATGTGTTGACGCCACAATGAAATCCTCCTTTAAGCTCCTAGAATCTAACGACTGTTGATTAGCTGCCTAAGGAGATAACCCTAAAAGCCCTGAATATGAGGATATTTTCTCCAGGCCTAACTGTCAAAAGTACATCACTTTTCATACTTCGGTGGCACTCACTCAAGTGTCGTTGAATGATCTACTCCAATTGTCTCAAAGCAACCATCTTATATCTTTTACTAACAGGCCCCACTTTTCATTCTTCATTTACTGAATTCGCTTGATCAAATGACTCTTACACAAGAAAATGCGTGTACCATGCCAACATTATTCTTAATGGCAAACCAACAAAGAGCACATTATTAACACTCGCTTAACAAAATTTAACATAAACAATGGAAAATATAAGGACCAAAATCTCCTGCAGTTAATACGGAATTCGTTGGGACACAGGCGACATTTACACTAAGCAAAAACGATATCGGTTTATTCCAATTGCAACACCTCGCCGTATGAAGTAATACACGCCGATCATGAAAATCACTGTTAAGAGGAGTCCAAGTGTATTCAATAGTAGAAACAACAGCGAGTTCTGTTGTCAAAGGGACTACTGAGATAAATAGGAAAATATTCAAACATTCGAGAGTTTGCGGTGGAAATTCCGGTTCGACTTGAAAGTACTTTTGGGTAAATCAAAATCATTCAATTCCAAATGTTCAATTACATGAGAGGGGATAAACTGCCTCTTTGTAACGATAACGTTCTGTTTCTTTTTCCTACACTTGAAAGGTTTGAAGGGTACACGAGCGGATTTGGTGTAAACGACGCTTTATTCTGTAATGACTATAACACTGAAAGGACACAATGTCGATTTACATTCGATTTTTTTTTTTAGAAACAAGCAACTTATACCTAAAATTAGTTGCGTAGGAAGACTGTCATCTTAAAAACAAATTAAAGAATTGCTACCAAATGTGGCACTGAGACCCCCCCAGTGAGAATTTTTAAATTTATTCAGAAGAAAACCAATGGTGAAGTCACTAATTTAAATGTTAGTGTAAAAACCCACTCGTCGCATAGGCATGGAACCGTATGAAGACCACATCTAAATTATTTCCGATAAATTGTTTATAAAATTTATAAATAAAAATTAAATTTATCGTTGGCCGCTATAACTCGTAACGTAATATAGGAGACGACATACTTTAAATTAATTTTTATCATTTTTTATTCTTTTTGTATATTTTACAATTTTATACTGAAAAAAAGATGCGTTTACATAATATACACTTAAACATTAGGCATATGATTGATCACAATTGTTTTCGTCAACTTTCTATACAATTAAAATTTTTTATTGCTTGCCGGCTAGCTACTAAATATATATAAATATTTAAAATGTTTATACAATACAAAGTTGATGTACATCGTGCTACGATTGTATACTTTAGTGTAAGTTCTCAAAAGCTTTTAAAATCGTTTTTATGGCACTTATCACTAGAAATATAACTGCAGTTATTTTCCACAACTACTCGGGAAAATATTTTTAAAACATGCGCCACGCGTACCTAAATGTATAAATCATTTAACGAGAATAGTGTTAGTATTTTCTTTTATTTTTTTTTGTTCACGTGTTATGGATTTTTCTCCTTTTACGCTTTTTCTTCGTTTTTTTACTTGATTATTAAATAGATTAAATATTGAGCTATATTATTCTCTGTTCATCACATCGAAAGGCAAATTATAGATATAAAATCGATCATCGTGCAAAACTATAATAGATATAATGGCGTAACATATATAATCCACAACTTGACTTAAAAAACATGCGACTATTACACGTAGAAAATCTCTCACGGCTAATGAATAGCAAAAAGGAACGTAATAAAAATATTTGGATAACACATTTAACATAGTCCCTAAAAACGATAAGTAAAAAATAAACTTAACTAAAGCTGCCACAAACAATGTTTAAAGGCTTTTGATGTGTGTAATAAATGATTGTGTTTTGAATTCCAAAACAATTTGCGTTCAGGAACTCATGGAAGTGAAAGTGAATGAATAGTTTCAAATCATTCATATTAATACCAGCACGTGGGAATATCAGAATATCAGTTGATTGTAAAAAAGGGAAAAGTAAAATAAATAGCGCAGGAAAAATAGAGAAGAGTATATTAATAAATAGTAGTCATGGTTATTGTGACAGCCCAAAAAGTTTGAGGGCTGTGAAGGCTGTAGCAAGTGCCACTTCTTCAGGTTTTTTCCTCATGAACGAGGCTATCATCTCCACTATAGCAGGTAGACTGCATGGTTCGTTTCGTTGAAAAGTGCAATATCTGCAGGATATACCAATTTTATGTTTATGCTCTTACAAAGAATAAGCCAAGAGCCTTACCTGTGTAAATATAAAAGGGATCTTTCAGTAATACCAGTCTTTACATGTTGGGGTAGTTTTGAAGCTCGAGTATTTGGATACATGAACGGCGAATCCGTTTCCACCAGTAACTTGTCCAAAGGCAATGTGCCATCTTCAAGTAATTTCCGAACACCTGTATCAGATTTGTCCTGTGCACATATCATAATTATCGGTTTGTTGCTTTTCTGGCACAGAAGAATAAAACTCAGACACTCACCTTACATAAATAACCTGTTAAGCTTAAATAGTATCCAATGTCCAGATATTTTAGTGCTTCCTCAGTCGTGCCCATAAATCCTCTAATAACAACGTACGTAATGTTTGGATATCTAAATCAATGATTGAAAATAAGAAATTTAGTGTTTAAATTTTAGCCTGCCAGCAAAACCGGAAATTTCTCTTACTTTCTTAATATCTCCAAAACATCTTCCTGCGCGGATCGTTCGTGTATTAAAACTGGTTTGGCTAGACTACAAGCGAGAAGTAATTGTTTCTCAAATATCTCCTTTTGTACGTCTGGCTCGGAGAAATCTCGCTGATAGTCTAAGCCACATGGACCGATGGCGACACATTCTGGCGCTTGCGCAATTTCTTCGAAATCGAACCAAGTTTCTGGTTCCTCTATTATTGACTTTGAATCATGCGGATGTATTCCAGCTGTCGAGTATATAATATCTGGATAAATTCGTGATAGGCGAAGTGCCTCTTTGCTTGATTTCACTGATGTGCCGGGAACCATGATTTTTTGGACACCTAGAAAAAGTTCATTTGAAATGTATCAAGTGGAAATTGAAGCATTTCATATTTAAATAAATGAAGTTATTTATTACTCTTCTAATCAAGGACTATTTAAATTTTTTGGAAAATATTTTTTTAGAAGCGAAAACCATGTCAATGTGGATGGTAAATACTTAGTAATTTTCGAATACAAACAACGAACATTTATCATTTGCATGCTCTAACGAGCGAAATTGTATTATAACCTTTTAAATCCTGGCAAGGGGTTACCTAGAATAACTGTTCTATATAATTTATCATAGAAGAAACCAAAAAGGGATCTGTGATTGAATTTGTTTGTGCCATCTTTCTAAATACTAATATGTGATACAAATTTGAAAGCCCTGTAATGGATTTTATCCCGCAATCGTCCCGGCGACGAAAGCAGAACGAGTCGGCCTTGCACCGACATCCGGACGTGAAGTCCTAGAGACGTGGCAACGAGTTGTACCCAGAAGGTCAACGACTCGGCCACTCGTAAGTTCACTATGCTGGTGGCTGCTGGCGGACTAGCTCAGTGCGGCGAGGTTTACGGACGTGGGTCGGACCTGAGTGAACTTCCGCTCTGGTTCCATTACTGAACCAGCCACCGAAAAACCCGATTATCCGAAGGCAACATTTCAAAAATTACGTTACCTTACCTCTTACATTCTTTTATAACTCAATCTAACAAAAGCGATTGCGCCTGCGCTACACGAAATACCGCAGTGCCCGAAAATACACTACGTTAATTAGTAGAATTAATTAGTATTATTAATTAGTTAATTAGTAAAAATTAAAAGAAAATCGAGTGGTTACGCCACTAACCACAGGAAATTCACCGACCGAACTACAAACGGCACTGCGGAACCCGAACCGACGAAACACTTGTGTTGCACACTACACACTACATCCTCCTGCAATTATTTAGGCACCATCACTTTCCTCCTGAAAACAAGGTCCAATGGAAGGAAAGAATAGTTTTCCAATTACCACTTCATTATTTTTATTCAACAAAAAAAAACCAAAGAAAAAAAAAACAAAACTTTTGAAGCCTGTTAAGAGTCCTAAAAAAATTTTACAATTACATTCCTGTATTAATACAACGTCTATTGTCTTATAATTATTAATCGAATTAATCTATATTAATGAAATACTTGTCTCCAAGTTTTTTTTTGTGATAAACTCTATACTTTACACTCTACGAAATTTTCAATTTGCGGAAAAATATGACGCTCGTAGAATTACAAACGATAGCGACGACGGCGATAAAAATGTTCTGTTTAGCCGCCCTTTCGGACGAATCTATTTCACAAACACACTCTGCTATTGTGGAAGCTCCGAATAGTTGCGGCATCCAGTTGTTGGGGCTCCGACGAGGAAACTTGTGTTTTTTCTTGCTGGTCTGTTCTTGCTCTGCTTTCGGCTGATGTTGGTAGCAGTCGCTCCAATTGACCTTTTCATGGTCTCTTCGAAAATTTCATTGCCGCGAGCAAGGGGGTCATACGAAGGAAAAAAAAATACTTGCACACTCGTTAGCAAGTGTTGTCGAATTATTACTGTACGTCGGGTTGCTCGTTCGAGGGATTTTTAAGCAACAAAAAGTTAATGCCATGAAAATGGGGTCACGCGGTATTAGTTTCCGGTTTTTTTTTTTAAGAAATGAGTCACTCCGAATTGTCGAGGACAAGCACAGTCACGTCTTCCCCGCTGGAAAAGGAAAATCCAACAGACCCGCCCAAAAATGGCCGCCTTCGACTCATGTCCCAAGACTTCCCTCCCTCCCTTTTTCCTTTTTTTTTTCTGTTGTCACCCTTGCGGGGGGAATTCCAATTAAACTTTATTTAACAATTACATCAACAAATTACAACAGGAATTACAACAGCCCCTAAATTGGAAAATTATAGGTAAATGTTAGAATATGTTTATTCGGAATCAAGGCAACGTTACGGTAAGCGGACTGCTCATGGAAAGGAAGGAAGTCCTTAGTTTCGGCTTACGGAAGGTTTATACAAATTATCAGCCTTTGGGAGGACCACTATAACACCTATGCAATACGTTGAAACATATCACCGAAAATCGCCTATAATAGACACACAGAGGTAATTGGAATGCATAGTTTATCTACAGATACCTATAGTGGGGGAGCCCACCGTGCTAAATCGGGATTTACTCGAGCGTCATAGAGACTTATTGGGTGCGAGGCTCAGATGATAAGAAAAAGAAAATGTCATATGATAAATACCTTTTTATCGGTGGGGTAAGCAGCTGTAGTTTTTCAAACATGTAAAAAAAAACTGTTGCATGGACATACTTGAACGCGTCAGATATTGATAGAATCCATGTTTAACGTATTTAAAAAAATGTATGTATGTTAATCTGATTGTTTCCATGGTGGGGGTGGACGTACGTAAGGGTTGAAAATGAAAAAAAAAAAAAAATTAATCGAGCCCGTCAGATTTTCAAAGGGGATGTTAAGTGAACTTAAAAAAAGCTATTATATAATAATCTGACGATTTAGATGTGACGCAAACTCGCGGCCATCATTAGAATGTGCAAAAAAAATCGTCATCTTGAACTACTCAAGCGCGTCAGATTAAGATATATATGGTTCATCTTTATGCCCTGTACGTGTTGTTTCATAATCTGACGATTACCTGGAGGGATGCGCCTAATCTGACAATTTAAAAATGTAACTTGTATTAAAATCACGAAATAATCAAAAACGTTGGTAATACGTTGTAAACAGCAAGTCGTGAATGAGTCTCTGTGATCAGCTGTCATGGCAACAGAAATCAGAAAGAGGACGGAATGTGAGAGTAATCGATAGAGAAAAAGTGAGAGAGGAATAGAAACGAGAAGAGGGGAATGAAAAAGCAATAGACAGAGAAAAAGTGAGAGAGGAATAGAAATGCGGAGAGGGGAATACAGGCATCGCGTAGTTGCACGAATTAAACTTTATTGATTAATTTTTATTACTTCGGCTTGTGGAAATCGTCAGATTATATATTTTTCATAAATGTTGATCTATTCCCTTCAAAATAAAATTTCAACCACGCTCGAGAATGTCAAAATGACGTTTTTTTTTTTTAACTTTGTGGCCCTCCTCTTTCTTTACGTCATCCTTAAATTGTCAGATTAGAGGAATATACGCATGTGACTAACTCACTCTACCTTAATCTGACGCGCCCGAAAATTTCAAATGAACAATTTTTTTTTACTAATCTGATCCTTTATCCTTGACGGGCGTCCTTATAAATGAGGCTCATATCTGGTGGAAGTAAATAGCTGGGTACAAGGTATCTTACTGTATATTAATCTGCCGCGCTTTAGTAAATCCTGAAAACCCCTTTTGGGCTCCCCTACTACTACGAAAATGATATTTGTTGGCGGATTGTACCGTCAGCAATGAGATATTCGTGCTTCATGTATTTAGATTTGTGGCAATGCGTCTGAAGTGCCATGATTCTTCCATCTTCCAAAAATATCAGCCTAAGCTCTACCCACTTGATGCTCTACACCCTATCATTTCGGGGCGGATAGTAGAAAACACAAGTTCAATGAACACAACATGAGAGTTGTTGACCCGCTTCTAACTCCGCTCTAGCCTTATCGCCGTCTCGTTCAACATGTTTGTAGGTGTCATTTACTATCGCCAAAATTCATGCTCCTTTTTGTGATGGAAGTTGATGTTAGTCGTCATTTCACTCGTCGTATTCATGTGGGTGTGTGTGCTGTTTGAGCGAAGCTTTAAATCTTACAAGGAGTCAGAAACCACAGGATGCAAATGAAGAGACTGTAGGGAAGCTAGCAAACTTGGGAAAGTGTTTAGGTGTAAAATTGTTGTGAAAGAATCCGATGAACTATAATTGAATTGATATAACCTACTGGTAATGGGGCTACAGAAGTGTTTGTGATGAATCACTGATTATGTTTATACTCTTCATAGAACGCACGACCGTTTTGACTGGAATTCTGTGAAAAATACATTACGTTGTTCGATAACTGCATAAAACACTACACTCAATGGGATACTGGCGAAATATTATAGGATAACACCGAAGGAAGGATCAGATTGACTGATTCTGTAAAATTTGCCACGGGTTAATTCAAAAAAGGAAATGCAATAGTTAGATTCATCGATGGACACGAAAGCAGTGTATATGAATTCTTACAGCAAAAAAACAATACCTCGCTTTACAAACTTTCGCATTGTGTTGAAAAAAAGTCTAATAAATTTCCGCAATTTCAAAATGGATGATCTTCGCTGTATCTATTGTAAACACGTCTTTCGATCTAGTACACAGTGTAAACACGTCTGATGAAAAGAATTTCATATATTTAAGGGGATTCGCAGCTAGAGTTTATATAGATTTTTGTTACCAATTCTGTTTAAGAAATCTTCTTTTGTCTATACAGATCTGTTATTTTGGAATCGATTTTCCGAAGTTGTAATCATTTTTTGTAGCTCCAATTGAAAGTCATTATTTTTTTAATCGCAAGGATAATAACCATGAGCGGAAAAGTTAAAAAAAGGAGTCGGATAATTAATAAAAATGGAAACTAAATAAAATATTTAGCTATAGCACTTGGACGAACAGAATCAACTGGGAAAAGAAAAAGAGGTCGCAACGACAGTAAAATTAAAGAAGTTGGTTGAAGCTGCTACTGTGTCAGAGGCAAATAAAATAAATCATGCAAGAGATTTTCTGCTAGTAAAAATTTCATTCTTACTTTCTTTATGGATTGAAAGACAAGTACATGACCAAGTTCCACTCGCAAAGAGCATAATTCAGGAAAATGCAAAGAAGTTATATGAAGATCTTGAAAAAAAAAATCAATGCCAAATGATAAGTAAGGAAGCGGGAATGCTAATAAAAGGCAACCAACGTTTTCAGTGAGACAGGATTTGTTGTTTTTAAAAAAAATCATTCTGAATTCACAAAATCAGCAAAATTTTTGAATTTTGGAAAACATTTAACGTTCTGGATGCAATCAACAATATTTCAGAATTGTGGAATGGTGACTCCCATATGTTTGAATGCTGTATGGCGGATGATATGGCCTGAAGATTGCAGATGTTGGCAACATGTCTACACTTTACACAGAAATTATAAATCTGTCAAACGAAAATTAATTCGAGAGAATGGACGAAGCTGATGTGAAAAAGCACACTGCAACAGAAAATGATATTACCAATAGTGATTTAAGGAAATTGGCGTTAGAATCGGCGTATGAAGAAAATCCAATAGAAAATTTAATGGAAACACCTGAGAAAAACTGCTGTCTTCGAAACAAATTAGCAAAGCTATGGCCTTATAAAAATACTGAAAATATATTGAATTGCTTCGTTTAATTTTAATAAATTTCTGCGTTTTAAGTTTCTGTATGAATAAATAAATTTGTAAGAAACTGGAATTTGCTTTATTTTTGATAAAAAAAACATTGGAAGATATTCACGTTTAATTCTAACAACATACAACAAATTATCTTTAGAAGATAGCCATAGAAAATATCGACCGAGACAAAGGTCAAATTCATGGCTCAAGAAAGGAAGAACATCCAAGCAGAGATAACAACTTGGATATATATAGAGATTATAAGATTTTATTTATGTTGATTTGCGATGATTGTTTGAACAGGTAAACATCGAAACCAGCACAACCAGAAGTCAAAAATAGCATGAAATTTTATTTTAAGTTTCTAACAGTGCATTACACTGAAAACGTTTATACATAGCTCAGTTTCACTTTTTTTTGAATCGAAAAGTATTCAAAAGAATGTTCAAACCCTTTCCGAAAAAGATACGTAAAAGTGAAGTTCAGTAGTATGAAATTGAAGGCTACCCTTGTGAAAAAAACGTCGAAAAGGACAAGACGCCGATAAGGACGATTTTATTTGAATTCTATCACCGAAATGTTCCCAGAAAAATAAAGTTAGCATATAGAAATCACTAAAAACCTAAGTTGGTGCACTGAAGATTAGCCTGGATCCTGTCAAGATAGTATGTATAGGCCCTGAAGATTCGATCACAGAGAGGTGACCACTTTCTTCACCCTAGAGAATATAACAAATTAGTGGATAGTTTATTACAATGATGCATTTGCGCAAAACAAGACAAATTGAAATGTCCTACAAACAATGATAATACCCATGCGATCATTGAAGGACAAAGGACAAGCAAGAGATTCCTTACAGAGAACAAGGTCATATACGTGGACATGACTCCTTCTGGGGCTATGGCGCGACAACAAGCTAGCTAGCATTATGATTGAATAAAAATAAATACAAATTGTTGTCATGCCATGCAAAGGGGCCCGTATCTTAACTTATGAAATACTGATTTAGAGCCATCCATCGTAATCCAATTAAGTAAAAATATAATTTCGCATGCTTTTAATATAATGTTGTGTTAAATATGTGCAAAAGTTTAAAATATGTTTCCTATGCCTGTAGAAGCTAGTAAAAAATATGAGCTGCGCTTACAAATAAAGGATTTTTATACCGAAAATTTATGGTCAAAACGATTACGATATAAATTGCGCCTCACTTCACCGACAGAATACTATGATTCTTCTTCGTAAAGTTTGCAGAAAAGGATATCTTCCATTTTCCACACCATTGGATATCATTTTGATTATGTATTGAGCGAAAATTATTAGTTTATCAACGCTCAGTTAGACAAAATCCATGCGCGGAGGTGTTACCTCCAAAATAATGAACAAAATCCAAGATGTGATTCAGTGCTATAGATAGCTCCATGTATCTAAATTGCGTTATGCATGGAAGTACAACCTCCATTTCCGTCACAACAAGGAAGGTATTCAATTTTTTGTGAAAATATGACTTAAAAAATTGAGGCACCGTAGGCGCTGCATATGCTGTTTTTTAAGCATTAACGTAGTTGCTTGAAACACTGATTGAAACTTGATTGTTAGGACGATTATAGCTGTTCTTTCTTTCTCAAAGATGTGAGAACTTTCTGCGAGAACAAAGAGCATCGAGAGCATCGTCGTTGTCCAGAACACCACGAACGAGGAGAATGAGAAAGAAAATCGCGGCCAGCGACGGAAAACCAATCCATCATTGGATTGAAAAATTGTGCGCGTCTATAAAAGGAATGCTTTCTCGTCTTCGGTCGTAATTTTGCGGTAAAAATATGCTAACGTGAGTGCTACAAAATTTCGTAGAAGATCATTGGACGCAGGCTTACTAGCCCTATCAACAAAAAAAGTGTCTCTCCTAAGTTAAAAAAAAACTTACGGAAGCGAATAAATTTTGAAAGGGCTCACTTAAATCGGAGAAGGTATGAGAAAACGGCGAAATATTCTCTGCAGTGACGAATGCAAGTTCAACATCTCCAGATCGGACGGAAAAGAATATGTTAGGCGTCCTCTTAAAAAATCATTTGTCCACAGTATACCATAAAGATCGTTGAGTATGGCGGAGGTAGCATAATGATGTGGGTAGCATTTTCTCGATATGTAGATGTAGGCCCAATTATTTATTATTACCGGAATTATTACCAAAGAAAGTTATTTGGACATATGAAAGGACTGAATGCTACCATTTGCAGAGGAAGACACGCTGCTTCGATGGACACTTAGACATGATACATATGCAAAACGCTCTGTACAAAGTGAAGAATTGCTTGCGGCGCAAAAAAAAAAAAAAAAATCAGTCTCAATTTGTCGGTGCAGTCATTCGACTGTAATCCTATTGAGAATTTGTGAAAGTAAGTCAAAGATAGGGTTCATGTAAATAAACCCAGAAATGAGTTCGAATTCTAGGCTGCACTTAAAAAGAGATTTCACTTGATTTCAAAAAAATGGCAGTAAACGTTTAGTGGATTCGATGCCAGCTCGTTGCAAACAAACTCTTACTGATAAGGGTCACACAATAAATTACTAAGTTTATATTATAAAAAACTGTAACTTCTCTTGAAAAGATTTAAATTTTTCAATGAAATATCTTACTATATTATTTTGTCCACTTCATATTAGGATCCAAATCGGAACCTTTAGGAAAGCCTTAGCAGGTAAATGCCTCGTTTTTACTACTAATATGTTCTACACATTTCAACGCTTCGTTTCAATGGACTGTCATGACTAATAAGGTATTGAAAATAGACGTTTTGCTAAAACGCGGGCGTGTTTTTGTTATTTTAACCACCTGTGTAAGTGTTAAAAAGTGTTTTCTCTTATACAAATCATGATTTTATCAGAAACTAATCACTGTTGTCGACTTGTTTCACATTATTGATCATTATGTTGGGATTACTGCTTCAATTATAAAACGGAGAGGGCGATAGTTCCTTTTTCAAATGTTGATGCTGCCAGATTGCTGCCGAGGTACGCGCAGAAAATTCAGACAGAGGCAAGGACCATCATTGGGCAGTAAATGAAAGTCCCAGGAGATGATTGATCATATTAGCTATAACTTTAATAACAATATTTATAGAATCGACTCATTGTTTGAGACAAACAATAAATTATACAATGGAGAAAAGTATGATTGAGTCAACATCTCATCATATCTGTTTCAAAATAAAGTTCTATAATATATAATAATATATTTAATTTCCTTTTTTTGGGCATTTACTTGTTTGTATTTATTTTTGCCGTGCTTTGGTGTTGCTTTTGGGCAATACAGAAATTTTTTTGATAGCCAGTGTTCACTTTTTTGTTCAAAGTGCCACACACACGCCATACGAGAGACTGTAAGATGAGATGAGGGACAAGTCAGTTCTAATGCACGTTTAGTAAAGATATTAGCAAAGAAATTTATATATGAACATCTTTCTTGACGTTTCGTTAAATCATATTGAATGCCGTCGAAGGCGGTTTTTAATTTACTTGTGCCATGTACTTGTTATTCTTTTCTTAATGATGGATAAGATCAATCAAACGGTTTTCCACGGTTTAAGGATCACGTATAGGTTTTCATGGATTTGATATATCCAGCGGAAAACCGTTTTCGAAAATCTTATTGAACACTCGATAATTAATTACTTATAATATCCAGAGAAAGTTACATATCAATGATTGCAATTAACACAAGAAACATTATTGTTTCAAAATTAGCAATTCCAAAGCGCTCTGGCTTCCCGATCATCATAATTTTTCTTTTATTTTGATTTATTATTCCCTGATATTTGATGTTATTTGACTAGACGAGTGTACGTGATTTAATTGGACAATAACATTAGCAACAATGGAATGCAGAGCGCTCGAGGAGTTTGTTAATGATGCAGTGGAAATTTCCATCAAAGTATAAATGGCAAAGAAACCATAAATGCGAAATGTTTATGACGAGTGTTTACTCTAAAGAAAATTGTGTGCTTCGAAACATTGTAAACGTGATGATGTAAACTGCAAGTTCCAATGGTTCAGTACTCCGACCGCGATTTTCCACAAAGAGCATAAATACCATGAGCTTGCAAACGGGTTGGTCAAAAGCGCTTTGTTTAGTATGAATGTGCTTTGTTGCAACCGAAAATGTTAATTTCAATGTCGCTTAATTGCCAACCCACCCATCCACCCTCCATCATTTCAATAATTTCATTCAACAACAGAATGTATTTTTATTTTACATAACGAGAAAATCTCGACGCCGTCTTCGCAGAGACAGGGAAACAGACGCACGCTGAGCAACTAAAAGCAGATGCAAGAATGCCTCAGAAAACATTTCGACGCACTTGAACAGATCTTGAAACGCTCTAAATTGATGAATTAAGTGATATCAATGTGTACAATTACACAGCGGACGCGTCGCAACGAGTCAGTTGAGAGGAGCTGCTCGGAATTCCTTGAATCTTAGTCAGACCAATCTGTTTGGCTCGGTGATAAGACAAATCCCGCAGCTTGAAATGAGCTGATAACATCACAAAGCGATGAAAATTGAAGAAGCCTCGAAATAACTACGGCGAACCGCTGAAGACAAACGGGAAAAAACGCGAACGATGTATCTGTAATGGAATGGCTTTGATATATTACGAAATGCCGTGCGTGTGGGGGGGAGCGTGCAGATAATGATATGCGAAAGACAATGGATTCACTTTGTGCCAATTAATTGTTTACAAAATGATGGGACTTTGTCGATTTGTGGAACGGAATGAATCGCAGCCGCCGTGAATTTTCCGCCTAAAAATAACCGATGACTTAACTGCCCGAGATGTGGGTCATGACAAGCTAAAACTAAATCGATCGAAAAACTGAAAATCACTGCCACTCGCATTACCTGCATCTTTGGCCCTTTGTATCACTGAATCCAGGTCCCGGCTATATTTCTTGTTCGTCAGATTAGCGCCCGCGTCGATCACAATCAAATTCTCGTAGCAATGCTTCATGAGATCTTCTGTGTTTAGATTATCGGCCATGGTCAAAACTTGTGTCCTCGTTGACAGACGGCAGAAGACTTTCCTTGGCTAAATGCGATAAAGAAAAACCCAGGAAAAATGCACGTTGCCGACGCGGTTAATATACACTGATTCGATACGTTCGCGCTTGCTACTAGAGGAAGTACCACTTGATTTGATTTCTTCTGCGAGGAAAAGGCGTAAAATGGAAGAAATAAATGAAAAAGAAGAGGTTCGAGCCAGACGTGTTTTTGGTGGTGACGGAGCCGTACTCAAATTTTCACTTGTCCATCATCGGACGTATGTCGTGTTGTAACATGGGAGTTATTTGTTCAGCGATTGGTAATTTGAGTAAGGCAAAAGCATTGCCATGTCGCCGATTGTCACTTTGACGGCTGATGCTGTCAGTTAATCCTCGGTAAGGCAAGAGAACTCAAGTGATGTCGTCTGTAGTGCAATATATTATCGTGCGTGGTGATTTGATGAATACTTTGAAGTGGCCATTGGGAGCAGTTATTGCACAATGTTGTCATGCAGCAACAGCTGTTACACATATCTATAGAGATGACGAGGATACAAAAGCATATTTGTCGGACCTAGACAACATGCATAAAGTTGTACTAGAGGTAAACGTCAATTCATAATTGTGCGCTTCAAAGTTACTATACTGTCGTAGTAGATCTTAAGACTAAATCAACCTAAAATATTGAAGTAGAATGCAGGCACAAGTGCCTGCAAAAGTATGGAATTGTAAAACGATTATAGCCATCGCGGTAGATTGTCCGTAAAAAACAAGTGCTTCACAAATAAATTACTTCAAATCACAATCTCTCTTTTTAGTATGAACAGCAATTTTATTTACAACTTGGTTAAAACCAAAATGAATAAGTCAGTGCATAGTAGCACTCTCCCCTCATTATTTTGCCTAAAGATCCAACAGTTGAATTTTATTGCCTGCATGATTGAAAATAGTAAAATTTTAAATAAATGTATAGTTAAATATTAAAGCTGAAATGATTTAAAAATTTTCCAAAGTAAATGATTGATTAGAAGTAATTTTTTTTTTCAAGTATCTTTTCGTCAAACTGAGCATTCTGATAATGTCTTTCTGGTAGTTGATTCCTCAATTCCAAATATATCGAATGGTTTCCCGCAAGTAAATGTGCTTAGTGTATCGCTGTTAAACATTTAAATCATTGGCCTGACGAGTTTCAAGTAGTCCACCCCAAGATTGCTGCCAGATGCGGATGATTTTTTAATTCTGATGGAACCGAACAACCTGTTGGATGTTATCAATGTCAACCAAAACTGAAACTGATGAAAAAATTTCTCCAATTGTCAAGTTCAATAAACTCAATTAGAAAGAAAGTTGGTTTCGGACATTGTCCGAGTCCCTGCCGAGTCTCATCAGTTGCCAACTCCAAATCGTTACGTTCCAGCTTGATCGCTTTGGATACTGTTATTGACCTTAGCTTGAATATTGTTGGGCTTATTAATTCTAGTAGATTAAGATAAGTTGTCCTTTCTCGCTTACAACCAGTTTAGATCATTTGCTAAACTAACATAGCGCAGTTCATAGATGCGTATATTATTCGTTTTTTTTTCCGGACTGAGTCAAAAGTGGAATCGTATTCGGAACAAAGGGGGAAGAGTTCAAGTTGACGCCTGTGAATCTTCATTAAGTTTGCTTAGATCAAGAATGGTATCGGCATCCCATACGGGAGGGCAATACCTAAGAGGAACTGTATTGCCAGATGACAATCCCGATTTTTTTCATCATAGTCAACACAAAGCAAATAACAAAATATGAACCTTAAGCAAATTTTTAATGATATCAAATATTTATTAGCGCAAATGGCAGACAGAAGTCTGATTTGCTTTCTGCAAAACATTTATTTCTGATTTGTTTCTTTCAAAATCGGCAAATCAGACAGAAGTGAGAAGTTGATTAAACATAATATGCAGGTAAATTAGAATAAAGTAGTGCTCGATCAATAAATGTAATTGTTTAGTTTTGATCTTACATTGATAACATAAGCAAGGTCATTCAAAAACAATGAATTTAACTTTCTTCGCAGATCTATTTCGGTGTCCTTTTGTGTTTTGATTTGTTTATTTGAAATTTTCAAAAAATGGTGCTTTAATTATTGCAGGCTTTCTGTTTTATCTTACTTATGGTCTTTTTTATTACATGTACCGTGAAATTAATGAAAAAACAATTTTTCCGCATAAATAATTTGATGCAATTTCTGCCACTTTAACTTTTTAATTCTCTTACTCTATTTGGGCTTGATTTCTATTTCGTTCTAAAAATTCTAAATATAAATATCTTGTTGACAGTTGATATTGTTGCTAGACGTAGAAGCAATGAAACTTTGCGATCCTACATCTGTAGTCGGTTACATCAGGTTCGCATGTCGGTCATATTATTCTCTGTAAGATTTTCTCGTTTGATGATGAAACTGTCTTACAGAAGATCTCGACAAGACTATGATTATCTGATAACATACAGGGTGCGCCATCTAGACAGGACCTATTTAAATGTTGAATAACTCCGCCATTTTTCAGCTGATTTTGACAAATCAGCCAGATTCTGAAACGTCAGTCATTGCCATTTCAGTCATGCATCGATTTACGCCAAAAAAGCGGGCTTAAATTGTAGCGCTGTTCATTGAAATCAATCGTTCAACTGTGAAAACTGTGCGTGCTTATCGTAAAAAATATGGGAGACATTCGGCGCCTTCCACCAAGACAATTCGTACTTTGGCGAAAAATTTCTTTGAACACGGGTACTCGCCCGCGACCCATTCGACCGCGTTCGCGACGCTCCAATGAAGTTGTTGAAGCGGTTAGAGAGAGTGTTACCGAAAATCCAAGTGTGTCGTATCACCGTCGTTCTCAGCAGCTGAACATGAGCGGAACCAATTTAAGAAGAATTTTGAAGGATGATCTCAATCTTTTTCCATACAAAGTGGAACTTACTCAAAGATTGTTGGAAACGGACAAGCCGCGTCGCCTTGAATATGGGAATACGATCGCAAGAAAGATCGATGCCGAGCCTGATTTTTGGGACCGAATTTTGATGACGGACGAAGCTCATTTTACGCTCTCTGGCGGGGTCAATAAACAAAACTGTCGAATTTGGGGAACAGAGAACCCACACATCATTCACGAAACACCATTGCACGACGTAAAAGTTACTGTTTGGGCCGGAGTGTGCTCGAAAACGATTATTGGACCATTTTTTTTTTCAAAGTTGGAGAAACCATCGACGGTGCACGCTATCGTTGGATGTTGGCGCACTTTGTTTGCCCGGAAATGCGTAAACACGGTCTGACGAACTTTTATTTTCAACAAGACGGCGCACCTTGTCACACCGCAGTTGCTACTATGAAGTTTTTGCAGAGCAAGTTCCCGGGACGCGTTGTGTCGAAAAAGGGTGATTTGGAGTGGCCTCCTCGTTCGCCGGATTTGACGGCGCCGGGCTTTTTTCTGTGGGGCTATTTGAAGAGTAAGGTGTATGCCAGCAAACCGAAGACTATTGAAGAACTAAAAGCTAATATCACAGCAGAAATTGCTGCTATTACGCCCGAAATGTTGTCAAATACAATGCAAAATGCCCAAAAAAGGGCCGCTTTTTGTGTGTCTAATGGAGGTGGTCATTTGATCGATATTGTATTCTGAGTGAATTGTCAATAAATAGCATTGTATACCCTAAATAAATCTTGTTCATTTTCCAAAATCGGCTGAAAAATGGCGGAGTTATTCAACATTTAAATAGGTCCTGTCTAGATTGCGCACACTGTATGATAACTTCCTGTTTGTCTAACTTGAGTTTTAATAGTTTGTCTGAATTATTTAAATTCCAGTTTGTCGATTGTAATGTGGTTACGAACAATAAGAAAATGTGAATGCCTGTTGAGACTTGATCTCGGAAACAAATAAATAATATTGCAACAAAATATTGTTCATTATATATCAATCTTTTGATCGGGAAATTACAGGGTTATGTTAGTTTCGAAATTATTTTGGAAAGGAGTTTCTGTTATTGATAAACTATAAAAGACCTAAACACAAGTACCAACAATTATACTACATATAATTATATTATACATTTACTGTTATTTATAATATACTTTCATTTATTTTTAGGCGCCAAATGAAATAGATCTCACAAAACTAGCCGAAACGCTGAAAGAGAATAACATTGAGCACAAACTTTGGATTGAACAACCCGAAAATTTTCCTACTTGCATAGCAATAAAACCTTATCAAAAAGATACTGTTCACAAATTTGTTAAAAAATTTAAATTATTAAAATAAATTTAGTTTTTTGAAGAGCATATTTTCTTTAAATTATTAGGAAACTCTTGTGGTAACAATTACGACGGTAGTCGCAGTAGACAATGAATTTCTGTTATACTAATATTTATTTTATGCCGGTAAGTTGGCGATGGAAAAGCGTTTTACCATTTTCTGCTGTGAATTACATATATGTTCTTGCAAAAAAATTTCAAAAACCAGAACAAATGGTGATAATTTCAAGCAAAAATAGGTGAATGCGGTGGGAAATAAGTTTTTTCTAACCCAAAGTTTTTGGTTTCAGCAATCCGGATCGTATAATTTGTTTTCAAGCAATATCGTCCATTGGTCTGTTCTTGTTCAAAGGTCGCGGCAGTTTAGCCACAATCCCTTGCAGCATTTCTTTTCAGTAAGGTCAGTAGAAATCGGCAATAACCGATTGACTCATAGAAGTCTCATAGAAGTGTAACGAATGACACCTGCACTAGACCGCCAATGAATGCCAATAAATGATTTTATTTACACATTACTTTCGGATGAGTTTTTGGTACACTATTCTGTGTAACCATTGTGTTGAAGATTAAAAAGAAGCATTATTTTTTCATAACGTTTAGCAATCTAGTATCTAGGTGGATCAATTTTTAGTTGTGACCATAGCGTAAGCACCAATAAGTGAGAACACTCCCAGCCGGTTTCTGGCAGAAAGAGATGGAAAAAGCTTTTGTCGATTTATATTTGTATTGCTTTTCACGAAAAAATTTCACAGTTTTGTTCGTATTAAACGAACTAATGAGAATACATCTACCAATGCAAATAAAATTGTACCAATTTTGGTTGAATTCCGATCGAGAGTTTGTTCGAAGTATTATTACTGCTTTGTACTTACCCTATGGTCGTTACATTAAAGAATAGAAAACTTCGAAGCAGTTGAATTGTTGACGTTCGTTGAAATCATATGGAGCTATACAACTTATTCCCTTTTCAAATTGCTATCAAGTGACTTAATTTTGCTGAAATGCTAAGTTAAGTTAGCTAAGTCCCTGTATTCTTTCCGATGGATTTACTTGCGCTACAGATTCCAATTGCTCATTTCCACTGCACCCTAAGGTAATTCGCGTGGTTCATTTCGAAGATCGGACTATTCAGGTTGGAATATTTCAAGCCTTCGTCGTAAATTAGCCCAACACTTATTCAATTCGAAGTTCATATTCAAAAATAACGCGATTTTCTGATGATTGATTGTTGATTGATCGAAAATATAAAAGACGACTAAATACAATTTGGTGCGTTTAAAAACCCTCTGGCACACTTCAAAAAGGAAACAAACACGGTTGAAGTACAATATAGGAGACACCGGGTATCAAACTTGACCATTGAATCGGACATCTCGTACATAATGAACCAACAATAGTAAGTAATCGAGGTGAACAGTCAACCAGGAATGGGACTTACCTAAATTAAATTAAAAAGAAATGTAGGTACTATTCAAAGTGTAACTTTTTGTTCATAAGCGTTTTGAATGCTTGTTTATCACTTCAATTTTCATAGGATCTCAATTATTTATCCTTTGCCAGTTATTTGTTCTCGTCTCTATTTCTAATATATCATTCTTTCCATTGCCACATAGATTAAATTTGCCAAACGGCAAAGTAAACAATAACACAAATGATCTGATACATTATGCAAACAAAATTTCATGAATTGCCGGAAAACATGATGTTACCGCTGGACGTCTTAATCAGAACTCAACTTGAATCACACATTTCAATATACCAGGCTACATGTATCCATTTGAATACTAATGTAAATTGATCCATATCTTTATGCTCTAATTTACTGAAGAAAATTGAATCCTGTGTTTCAAACTCAAATCCATTATCAATGCTTGCAGTCGTCGATTCGATACGAATGTACTCGTATGATGGCTGCTATATATAAGATGCAACTCCGACCAATACCACTATTATCCATAATAATCAAAGGAAAGCACTGAAGGATTTAACATTTTCGAGAGTTGAAATTGTTTGTTTTCCTTTGCTCACCATGCAAATTGAATTTTCCATCAATTTATCAACTCCAACCCTCGCCCGGCTTGAAATATTTCGACGCGCTAATAAAGCTATTGATTCAATTTTAAAATAAAACAGGAAGAAACAATTTCCGTCAAATGATGGTTTTATCGCGATGGGGCTGGTTAATGCCGATGATGGTGGTATTGATGATGGAGATGATGATGGAATTCGTTTTCACCCCTAAAAATGTGATTTCCTATTCTGATGATTATCAGGGCTAATAATGGGATTGCCGAAGATAGATATAAATGTATACGCTTGGTTACACAGGATTTGTCTGGAGGAGTCCGGGATTCGAATACTTTACTACAAATGTTAGCATACTATATCGATATATAGTTAGTTTTAGCAACAGGCGGTGTGGAAGTTGTTGTGACGTAATGTCGCTCTGTGATTGATGTTAAATTGGTTTATCTAGAAATCTGTCGAGTTAGAATATTCATGTTGTTCATGATGAAGTATGTCTGAGGGCATTTCTACATGGAGTTAATTGCTCGTAGCTTATTTGTAAGATTCCTTATAAAAATTTACTACTCAATTTTGCAGGACATATATGAATCTTGCATAAAACTGGTATGATCCGGTATGATACTGTTGAAGAAAAAATATATGTAGAAACTCGTGCTGAGTTCATATCCAATTTGACATTGAGAATATGAAATTAAATATAATATTAATCTCAATGTAGTATTATATGTTGAGATCTCGAATAAAACTTCTTCTGTAAAAAGTTAATGATATGAATCAGTCGAATCCGAGTCAAATACTTTGAACAATTTGTAAAGTATTTATTACTACATATTGAACGTTTGATGTGTTGTGGAACAAATCGTTTTGGAACGATCGATAAATTGAAATATTACCTTTGATTCAAATATGTTATTCTAAGTACAGTACCATAGATGTTTCATAACATGCAATTTTCTATGAAATTGCAAATATTGTGTTGAGAAATAAAATGAGACTTGTTCAAGAAGTCGTTAGAAAATAGATAATTTAAGACTGTTCGATCATCAATGTTTTATACTTATGAACAAGTCAAGATTTCGGCCGATTATATGATGAATGTTATGAATGTTTCCTAAGATTGCGCATAGACCGGGCTCGGAAAAGTGATAATCATTCTATATTATCGCGTTCTTCAGGGAGAAACTACTTGATCCGACTAGAATATTTTCACCGATTGCTCTTTGACAACAGCAGATTGTTATATTCAAAGTATATGAATGAATCAATATGCCGCCAAAGATATAGTATTTTATAAAAGATCCTTTTTGCTCCTTAAAATAACGTGCTTTTTTTATTACTTCTCTGAATTGAATCAATGGCTACGCTAATTGTTGAGTATATTATTTTCAAATAATCGGAACAGATTGTTTGTCAAAAAAGTTTGCTAGTCCTGTACGAAGATCCTCTTCAGTATTATATTTCCTTTCCGACAGGTAGTTGTCCAGGGACCGAAACAAGTGACGATTCATTCGTGCGAAATCGGGAGAATAGGGTTTTCGATTTGCCAACCGCAAACCTAAATGAGATCTCTTTAATGTGGATTTGTCATTGATATTATTTTCCCACCATGATATTATTAATTGACTGACAGATCTGATCACTCTCGTCAGGCTCAAATTTTCGTTTTAATTGTCCCCATGCGAAATCAAGCATTTCTATAAATATTCCCAAGGGATATTATAGCAAGTGTCAGCTTCGTCTTTGCACTAGAATTGCTCTCAATAAGAGATCATCGAATAAATGTAACAACTGATCATGATGGGTGGAAAAAGACTCGTTACCCCAATCCAGTAATAGATAATTCGATTTAGTGGGGATTACTACAAACACATCACCTTATTGTGGTCTTATTATGAAGTTGTCTCCGAATTCGTTGTTCGTTCATATTATGCCATGTAATAACCATAAAATAAATAAAGCCATATTATGAAAAGATCGTCGGAATCTGGGGGATGAAGAGAGATGGATTTAAGGCGTGAAGCTGAAACTTAATTCAAAATTGATACCAACCTTGCAGGGTATACCGAACTTCGTCGTCGTCGTCGTTGTAGCACTACAGCCCATTTCGGGCCTTGGCTTCCCGCAGGTGTCGCCTCCAGTTATCTCGGTCCATCGACCGCGTCCTCCAATTTCGGAATCCGAGTAGCGTGCTGCTATCTTCGTCTACCGAGTCGGACCAGCGCTTTCTTGGCTTTCCCACTGGCCTGCGTCCCTCAGTTTTTCCGACAAATACCTTTCTAGGTATCCGACCTTCATTCATTCGCTGCACATGGCCAGCCCATTGCAGCTTCCGCAGTTTTATCACAGTGGAGCCTTCTGGCTCGTCGAAAAGTTCGTACAACTCATGGTTGTACCTAATTCGCCATTGACCTCCTTCCTGCGTTGCTCCCACGATTCGTCTTAGGACCCTCCTTTCGAAAGTGTTTAGTATGTTTGCGGAAGCTTGAGTGAGGGTCCATGTCTCACATCCGTAGCACAACACAGGTCTTATCACATATTTGTATACTTGCAGCTTTGTTTTCCTATGTATGAAGCTGGCCTTCAGAATACCCAAAACTGAGTAGAACGCTTTATAAGCGAGCTGAATTCTACGCTTTATTTCCGCCGTTTCATTACCATCCTTCACTAGCTTGGAGCCAAGATATGTAAATTCGTCTACATTTTCCAGGTTGAATTAGTTGATTGTTATGTTTTGCCGGTTGAGGGTGTTTCTCCTGGTTTGTATCATAACTTTTATTTTGGAGTCGTTGATTTGCAGCCCCACCCGCTTCGCTGCTTGGTCTGATGCGGATGACTGATGTCATCCGCATAGGCCACAAGTTGGCTCGATTTATATAGTAGTGTTCCTTTCGTATCCACAGGTAGTTTCCGTACGACGTATTCTAGAGCTAGGTTGAATAGCAGTGGAGCCAGTCCATCGCCCTGCTTCAATCCTACCTTTGTCTCAAAGGCATTAGTCAGCTGATTATTGATTCTGACTTGTGCTGTTGTTGATGCCATTGTCATTCTTGTCAGGCGGGCTAGCTTCGCTGGGATTCCAAGCTGAAGCATTATTTGGTACAGTACTTCTCGATCAATACTGTCGTATGCTTGCTTAAAGTCCACGAATATTTGGTGGACGTCTAACTGTAAACAGTTGGTCAGTAGTTGATCGTCCGGCTCTAAAACCACCTTGATACTCCCCGATTATTTTTTCAGCATATGGTGTTAATCTACCTTCAAGTATTTTTGTGAGGATTTTGTAAGATGTACAGAGTAGTGATATACCTCTGTAATTTTCGCACTGTAGTTTGTCTCCTTTTTTGTGGATAGGGATGATGATGGATTGGCACCACTCTTGCGGCATCTGCTCTTGATCCCAGACGTGTTGGATCAGCTTGTGGATGATTTTCTGTGCCGCAACACCGCCGTTCTTTATCGGTTCTGCTGGAATTTCATCAATGCCCGGCGCTTTATTGGTTTTCTGGCTTTTGATGGCATACTTGACTTCTTCCAGAGTTGGAGGGGCCAAAGGAGACGGTTCGAAGATGTTTGACGACTCTGCTGTTCTTGAGCCGTGTGTAGGATTAAGGAGCTCCATGAAATAGGCAGCCCATCTTTCCTTAATCCTATCGTCGTCAGCACTGATGTTACCGCTTTCATCTTTACAGAGTGAAGTCTTGGGCTGATATCCTCATCTTAAGCTTTTCACTACTTTCTAGGCGTTTCTCGATCTATTGCTCGCCAAATTTGCATCTATTGACCTTAATTTGTCATCAAAATATTTTCTTTTCTTATTTCTAATAATCTTATTGGCTACTCGTCGGAGGTTCTCGTAAGTTTCCCTCTTCGTCCTGGTATTTCTATTAACATATTCTTTATACGCCTGGTTTTTCTTTTCTAACGCATTCTGGCATTCATCATCAAACCAGTCATTTCTTCTGTGCCGGGCTATATACGCAATCGACCGTTCTGCTGTGCTTTTAATTGCTCCTTTCACCTCCATCCATAGCTCGTTACTTGTCTTTTCAGACATATCTTGGAGGATAGGAGCTAGTTTGTTTTCGAGGGAGTCATGAAAATCTTTAGCAATTGACTCCGTTTGTAGCTTTTCGATGTCAAACTTTTGTATTGGACTGGTTTTCGTATTAAATGCCTTTGACAGGCGACATCGAAACGTTGATTTGACCAGGTAGTGGTCCGAGTCACAGTTTGCTCCACGGAATGTTCGGACGTCCAGTATGCTAGATGCCCACCTCTGTTGAACGAGCACATGGTCGATTTGGTTGAAGGTGCTGCCATCTGGAGATGCCCAAGTTATTTTATGAATGCGTCGGTGCGGGAAGTACGTTGAACTAATAATCATATTTCTGCTACAGGCAAAGTCAATCAGGCGCTGGCCGTTGTCGTTACTGCTATCGTGAAGGCTGTGGCCTCCTGTAGTTCCCCGATGAATATGTTCATTGCCAATTTTTGCATTGAGATCACCTAGAATTATTTTGATGTCGTTTGTGGGCAATGAGTCAAAGAGGCGTTCTAGGTGATTGTAGAAGGCGTCCTTCACTTCCTCGTCCTTATCTTCTGTCGGGGCGTGGACATTAATCAGCCATATCTTGAAAAATTTAGTTTTGATGCGGATCGCACACATTCTCTCGTTTATTGCTTTGAAGAAGTCGATTACGTGTGACTTGAATTCCCTATCCACAATAAATGCTATTCCGAATTCTCGGCTTCCTCCAGGCTTCCCACTTTTAAATAGTGTGTGCGATCTCATGCGCCAGGTTTGTTGAGTGATCTGACATTCCAGGATCCAATTGCGTAGTCCTTATTTCGTTTGCGGGGTCGTTTCCGTTGTTCCAATCCAATCCGAGGCTCCTTTACAGGTTCCAAAACAATATTCGATTTTACAGGGACCGGTTGTTAGCCCATCGCCCAACCTTCGTTCCGAAGGCGTGGTTATTATATTCCTGTTATCACGCGCAGGAAGTCGCGCTCACCCTCTTGCATCAGTCTTCATAAGAAGTCCAGCGGTTACCAACGTGGAGGTTGCAAGTAGGATTCGGTAGCAGGGCTGTTGGAGTTGCCTATTTCAGTTTCGGTTTTAGTGCATCCCATGGGGAACCAGTAAACCCAGTTCAGCGCCGATATTATCGCTACCGAACTTGCCTCTGTACAATTAGAAAAAATCAAAAGCTTGGAAGATCGCATAAAAATTTGCCTATAAATGCTCTTGCTTCATGTGCGCTGATATGGCACAATTTTATGCGGAAATGCAACGAGTGGGGAGGAGGTGGTTTTGAAACGAGAGACTGAATGAGGGGAGGGGGAAGGGTAGTAAAAGCTCTTACGTCTTACGCTCTTACTTAAAACTAGGAAATTGCAGATAATTAAGCTATGGTAGAAACATAAAAAGAGTAAGTTAATCCACAATGACTTATTTCTTTGATGTTCCGTTGATGTGTCTAGAAAAGTTTCAATAAATTCTGTTAGAATTTTTAGAAAAGTCTCTTGAATATTATTCAGCGGTTCCACAAACTTCCTAGACGCATTTGACCGTGCAATCAATGTAAGATGGACATTTTTGAAATTTACTTCGCCAACGTGTCGGAAACCGATTTAATAAGACGCTGCATTTCTCTCCTTAAACAAAGGCTGTTCCTTCGAAGTCAATCGATAAATTCAATTCTGGTATGGACTCTGTGCAAGAATATTGATTGGTTTCAGAATATTCGTTTTTTGTTGATGTTTCCAAAAAAGGAAGGTCATCAGTGGGATCATTCTAGAATGTGTGATGCAACCGATGTTGAAAAAAGAATACCCTTGAAAGTAAATGTACCTGGAAGAAGTTTGGCGACAAAATTTGCCAGACATCTCCTATGAGTTTGGTTTAGCTTCGCAAAAGCGACTTTTGAGCTGCTGAGTTTATCGTATTAGTTGAAATTTAATTTAAATTTAATAATTTTGAAACATTGTTCATCAAATAGAATACTTTCAGGAAACGTCCCTATGTGTTACAATGATTCGATCCTACGCGATATATTTGATGTCTTTTTCTACAGATGTTGTGCAACTAATAGCATTAAAAGCAATTCTTGGTCTCCGGTTCTACCATCGGATAGTACTATTCTGAGTTTAACCCAAGTAAAAGCTGAGCAAGTAGGAATTGGATGGTTGCTACTAACTCAGCCACAGATTGGTGTCCTAGAGTGGGGCAAGTGCAAGTGTAGCCGTTGTTAATACGATTGTTGTTACTAGGTTTCAGCAGCGAAACATCCAATACGCAAACAAATAAGATACTGGATCTAGCAATTATAATCAAAATTGGTGAATCCCTCCATTAAACCATCACATTTAAAATGTATTGTAAGTGAATTAAAAAAGAAATGAATTTGTTTGATGGAAATGAAGTACTTGGAATCAATTGAACTCAACACTTTGAGCATAATATATGATGATAAGATGAAAGACATCCTTGTTTAATGAACTTTCAACGATTATCCACTCGAAAATATGAGATCCTGTTGATGCTTTCACTGTACTGTGAAACCATTCACTCATTTTTCCCATGCTTGATTTGGGTTGGATTGTCGTTCGGGCACCCAACACGGGATACTTGCGATGTAATCTACCAACATCATCAATTTTACATAATTCATTGAGTTCACTTTCGAGCAGTCAATTTGGTAATTTACATTGCTCACAGAAAAGATGCATAATTAAACGGGACATTTTTAATTAAACCTCATTAAAATCATCTACAGCCACTTTCCTCCTCCACTCGATTTCATTCCACTCCATGAACTGCCAACTCATTGAAACGCCATTCCAGCCGCTTCTTGCCGTGGCTGGTTAAGCTTCAGCGCGACCCATTCATGCTGGGTTACTCTTCACCAGGACTGTTGTAGCTTCAACTATACTCACGGGCTAGCAAGCGACAACAACTTCATGTCTCTTTAATCTAATCTTGTAGGAGTAAAACGAATTAATTAATACTCGAAATGGTTGATTATATCTTAATTGCCATAACCAGCAACAGTTTCTCTCCCGAAACTTGGAACTCAGGACTCGGAACTTATTGGATGACTCTGAATGGATGGCACTGAAGTGATAAGGCTCCGGCGTGGGACTTGTTTTCAGTTGGATCTTATCAATTCAAATTCATTCAACTGCACGCGATTATGACGATAAGGCACGCCATTATCCTTTCTATAATTAATTAGGGCTATTGCTGAGCACTACTATGTGACAGTGGAGTGGTGCTTTTCAGCAAAAGGATTACGCCAGTTGTTTAATGAACTTTGAAGTTGGCACATAGCAAGGCTGAGTTGATTGGAAGTCTTTTGATGTCATTCCATTTTGTTCGAATGAATGTATAATTTTTTCATTAAATAGCTGAACTAATGAGATTCATTTAATCAAGTGCAAAATCGAAGCTCGATCGGGTCTAGGTTGCTTCACCAATTAATCCTCAGTGCTAAACGGACGCATCAAACGCAAATCGCTTTTTATTCCTTAGATCATGAGTCTTGATTAAACTTCAAGGAACGTCAATGATATTCCAGGTTAATTACAGACCAGCAAAAACAAGGCGCTATGTGCAAATCCTTCTGCAGATAAAGTTATAACGTTCATATTGAACTAATAATATTCGAAGACAGTTCATAACACGTGTTTCCAGGACAACGGCCTCGTAGCTAGTTTCTGGGACAGATCCACGCTTTATTTTGATTACTACCCCGAAGGTATCTATCAGTGAGCTAAATCATCTGGTAGTTCAGCATGTTTACTGTCCAAGTCCAAATATGACTCCCAACAATTAGTTGGATAGGACACTTTCGACACTTGCATCGAAGGTAAGTACTCAAACTTCTCTATCGTTCAACCTACTACCAGAATACCGAATTCACAGTTAAGTTTTATATTTTTAGTTTGTTTCTAGGTCAAAATTTCTCTAATCCTCTTCAAGATTTTATGCTTGATTCGTTTTAGGACCTTTAAAAATCGGAATAGATCTCTGAGTCTGTTTCGATTTAAATCAAACAAGATTATTACTATAGCAAACTATCTACCAATCTGTGGAACATTTCTATCTATTACAAAATAGTTATTTATCGTAGTTACGTAGCTTATAGACTTTTACATCATCCAGACTTAATTTGCCTGTTAATTTGAGGAGTCCCTGCATTACAGAATTAATTGGAATGCATTGGCTGATAATTATTCTAATCTAATGAAACGCAATCAATGAGTTTGTCTAGTAAGTATTGGGTTAGCCAATAAGTCCTTTCGGTTTTCCAAAGAATAACTGTAGCTTATGTTTTTATATTTTTATTTTCTAACTACGCTTGGCATTCCTGTAAGCGAAAACGCCTTTTCTTCGTCATCTTTTAGCCACATCATCGGTTTCTAATCTATCCTTCATAAGGAGTTGAAAAAAGCCTAAAGAATCCGAAACATGGGTCTCCTTATGAACAAGGAAAGCCGGAAAGGAAAGAAAAAATTAATAAACATTGGTCGACGGCATAAGATCAGAGAATTTCAAGCATATACTCTCAAGCTATTTATTTAATCTGTAAGTTAATTCTCACTACTTCCTGAAACTTTTCCAATAACTTTTCCTTGTTTTGGTATCTTTAGAAATAAATTTCGGAAGAATCTTTGTTTTAAATTGGTGACGAACTATTTTAGGTGCGTTTTGGTATTTTCCTTCGATTCTAAGCGGGATCCCTAGACAGAGAGAGAGAGAGAGACTGCGACCAGAAAAACTAAAAATTTGAAGTACCACATTTATGTTTTTTTTTGCAGCGGATGACGACCATAAGATTTTTATTCTCTGAAAAAAGAGAGAGAAAAAGAGAGTTGTGGTAAAAACACCCTTAAATGTCATGTCAGGGTAGGGAGATGAAGGCTATTTACGCCCTGAGTGTCGGACTCCCAGTGGCACAACAGGCCTACAGGACTTCCGAAAAAACACCTTCCCTGTCAAACGGAGCGCCTAGCCTGGAACCGGTTATCACATTACTTCGGGCTAGGCCTCTCAATTTTACGTCTTTTGGCTCCTTCGGGTTACAGGGATTCATTCCTTCTCCAGCGGGGAGGGAAAGAGAAGGAGGATTGCTAGAGAAGGAAACCATCCACCCTCGACGCTTCCAGCAGATCAAGTATGCCTTTTCTGTGGCTAGAATTACCCGAGCGTAATGTGCCACTTGATTCCATTTGTCAACTGTTTAGGCTATTTGTCTTCGATTATGCTATCTGGACGGAGCTCTCTCACTTTTTCGGCAACAAGATCACCGCGCTGTTTGTCCCATCTTCTGCATGAAAAGAAAGTATGACAGGCGTCATCCTTCACACCAATGCAGAATATGCAATCTGGAGACCGTGACCAATCTTGTGCAGGTAAGACTGAAAACAACCGTGTTCGCTCAGTAGCTTGGTCAAGTAGAAGTCAGTCGCACCATGCGTTCGACTGAGCCACGATTTCAAATCGTTGATGAGCCGCGGAGTACATCTTCCTTTTAGCTCACGTTCCTATGATTGGTTGCCATTCCCATGATTGGTGCCATTCGTCGCGGGTGCATCGTCTTTCATCGCGAGCAACTTTTTCTTTATTACCGTCTTGCCTTCGGAGGTAGATTCTGTTACCCTCTTGAAATTCGCACCACCAAATCCAAACTTTGCAACCTTATTTGGGGCTTGGGAACTTTCATTTAACCACTTGAATCGATGTGAGAACAGTGAATTCACGATCCACCTACCTATTCCTATCCTACACAAGAAGTTTTCGCCGTTCTCTGAACGAACAGCCAAGTCGTGGTAGATATAGACAGGATTGATTTTTATCTTGTCCATCATCAGGAGGTTAAAAGCTTTACAACATTGTCTTCAATTTTCCGGTGTAGGCCTAATGAATTTCACTTGATATCACTGAAACTTGAACAAGCTCAGTGATGGACTTACATCTTAGTGTGTTAATTTTGGCTAGGAATCAATGGTAAGTTGATCCGAAAGGATGTCCAGAACGCTAATAGTTTACAATCACTGTCAGCCTGCTTTGAACTGTTCGTACAACTTGAGTCATGCCATAGGCTTGATAACGATGCCACCATGAGCCTTTTTGAGCTGAATAAGGTTTTAGACACAGATTTTTCGAACGAATCACTGTTCCTTCAGGTTATTCATTATGAAATCTGACTAACCAAATCGCAATTGACGTGAAAAACGTGTAACTAACCAATAAATAAAGGTATTTGTCATAAGGAACCGGTGTTGTCAATAGCTGCCAAAAGGATATCCCTGTCAAAATTCTGTGTATTTTTTGAACAGATCTAGTATTTCTATTCTAAACATCCATTTTTAGTTAACAAATGATAGTCAATATCAGTAACGAAAACCTAGATAGTCGACAAGGAGTTGAAGCTCCATCTTCCTAATTGAATTTGTATTAACATCATTAACAAAGCCACTCAGCAAATAAAGTACTATATGAAACAGGAAACCGACCCACATGTAATTGTCATGCCAACATATGAACGAAAATATTTTATCAGCAATACCAAGTGGAATTATGCAATACCACCTCCGAAAGGCATCATTAACTTCGAATTCCTTCTACACATGCAACACATCCAGCCATTATCAGCACAGAAGTTGTAATTGCTGTTCTGTCTTCCCGACGTTGCCTTCCGATTCTCGTCGATATTAATCAATGTATTGTGTCGTCTGGAAGTGAATCTCCGGAACAATACAACAAATTGATGACACCACGCGTTTTCCCAGTGCACCTGAAATAACGAGCAAATATGTGACGGTACACATTTGTCAAAGGAAGGAGTTCGCGGCATCACATCCCACTGCTGCTCGGTACCTCATGGCAAACCCGTTCACTTACCAAGACCCGAGTCGCGTACTGCAGAATAATTGGACCACCCAATCGACGACATTTTAGCCGATGGTGTGGTGTGTGGTTTGTTTTTATTTATACCGACAAACCTTTAAATCGATAACACCAGTCAGCTCCATTTATTGTAGGCCTCGCTGGTGAAATCCGATACCTTATTCGATATCGTGAACATACACATTATATGAAAAGCACAAGCCTGGATGATTTATCATCAGCATCATCATCCTCGTGGACCACGGCCAAGACCAAGACCAAGACCGTGGCCATGGTTCCATGTGAGCCTCGTATGCTGGATATGTGTGCAGAAGACACTGGCACGGTCGCGATGGTACCTTTAGCCTGAATGTTGGGTTTTATTCGTGTGGCCAAATTGGCCTGGTTCCTTGAACACTTTTCGTTCGATTAGCCTTATCTTAAGACAGCCTCGGATATTGAATGTTATTTAGATTTATCTGAAAGAATTACATAACACATAAAAAGCGTCGCGTCGATAAAAAAGAGCTCGACGAGCACTTATTTAGACGCACATCATCGTGAGCGCGATGCACCAATGGTGATAAAAAATCAATAGTTGATAATAATGCTGAGGAAGCATAAAATAAATTACCCAAAGGTATAATCTGCAATGCCAAGCTATACAGGCAATAGCATGGACGAAATACAACAAGGGATTATCAGTTAGAAATCGAAATGCTGAGCAAGGACGAGAGTCATCAGTTACATCATTGTTTCAGTTGCAGGAACAGGAAGTGTACAAATGATTGTATAATCAATTTGCCAAGCACGTGGCGAATTGGTTAAATTAGAGTTGGTTGGAATATATTGTCCGTTCATGGCCATGGAATATCCTTGTGTTTTCTGTGTAACCAGGCGAATGTTCACTAGTATACTTTTCGCAATGGAATTTTATGTTTCACAGGTGATGCATATGGGGAAAATTTTTATTTATTGTGTCTATGAGTTATCTGGAACCATATCCAGTATTTCATTACGTAAATTGATTGCATTCGTTTGTGAGGACTCCTTTTGTTATTTGGCTATTTCAACTTTTGTTACTCTGCGATTGAACTACTGAAAAAATGATAGTTCCTCGTAATGTGACACAATCTAGTCACATTCGCCATTCTTTCACTTGAATTTCTTAGTTGGATACTCTTTGTCCATGCAATTTAAAATTAACGACTCAAAACTTATTGCTTGGTTCTCCTCTTTGATTGTTAATTTTTCGAATGTTTGACTATTTTTCACTAAATATTTGGCTTTCTTTAAAGCTCTTTACGCACTGATGCATACAAGGATGCGTAGGTCAAGTGAGACGGTATATGATCAAAGTTAGAGGCAGTTACTCTAATATTATGCTTGAAGACAGGATGAAAATAAAAGGGAGTAAATTAAGAAAGGACAGTTGAGGCCAAGTTAAAAGCTTAAAAACTGAAAAAGACACTAAGGGTAAACCATTTTCTATCATCTAACTTTCTCTACTTTCCCTCGATTCCGAATATGTCAATCATGGAGTGTTAGAGGGGGCATTAAATGGCAAAATTTCAATGCATAATTTTGCCAATAATTGCCAGATTCCTGCCTTTTTAGTGTGTCCTTTCGTCACCTTCTTGGTTAAATGTGCCTTCACCGACACCTCTTTAGTCATGTTTAGATTGTTATCATAGAAACTTTCAGGCCCTGTTTTTCAAATTAGGATATAAAGTTTTAATCCCAACGTTCCAGAAACATGAGAAGAAAAATGAGGACCAAGAAGCAGTAACAACGTACCTTATGGTCCATATTAATTTGAACTTGTATACTTTATGATCAAAAAAGAACAGAAATTTTGAATTGCCGCGGTTATTCTCAACGTTGGCAATACTTTTATTGGTGTTCTGTAAAATTTTGACGCATATCGTCCGATTAGCATTCAATTGGCGTTGATACGAAGAAGTCGAAAAATTGTTGTGTGGCAAGTATTATAATGGATGAATAATTGGAACGCGCGTGTCTAAAATTTTGTATTAAAAATGAAATTTCGTGTGCTGATTCATTGAAAATGTTACAAAGGCGTATGGTGAAGCGTGTGTGTCGAAAAAACGAGTATGGGAATGGTATAAATTGTTCAAAGATGGCCGAGAGAGTCTAGAGCACGATGAGATCACTGATCGGCCATTAACGTCTGTAACCGATGAAAAAATCGAATTGGCGAAGCAAATTCTGTTGAAAAATCGTTGTGTATCGATAAGAGAGATTGCTGTGTTTTTAAGCATCTGATATAGATCAGCTGAACATATTTCGACTGATATTTTGGGTATGAAACGCGTCGCTTCTCGACTGCCAAAAAGCTGAACTTCATTCGAAAACAGCGCTGTGTTGCTGTGGCCAACGAGATGATTTCCAACGCATCTTAACTGTTGACGAAAGCACCTTAAATTCCAGACATGCCTTTGTTTGACTATTTATATATCCCAAACTCAAAATGCCATTGTGGGGAACGCGTTTTGGAATGAAATAAAAGAGAATTCGCTGCTGAAGGCCATACGTTTGACGTCCTATAAAAAATGTATGGAAAATTGGATCAAACGTTGACATGCATTTATTGCCGCAGGAGGAGAAAATTATGAAGGGGATAATAAAGAAATTTATTAAAAATTGAAATTTGGCGTTTTTTTAAATTCCCGTTCTTTGTTTATCATAAGTATAGACACCCCAAAAAATGTTTAATCATATTGAAAAGAGTATGCAATTCTTCTGACGCTGATAGAAAAAATCCATTTTTTAAACATTTGTCAAAATCAGCCACTTATATTCAATAAAACTGTTATGGGCAACGTTTTTGGAACTGCTTTTATTTTTATCCTTGTTGCAGATGCAGTTGAGGAGAACCTTTGAGCAGTAACACGGATAATGGTACCGGAAAAATAGACGAAACGTTTGTAATTGGTTTCATTTTCGCAAAATATTTCTGAAAAAAAGTATGACCTTCATTCAATGTTTGAAACAATCGCTGAGGAAGATCGAACGACAACGAACGAAATCGATTACGGAAAAAAATTTGGCACGGAAAATTAAAAAGAAAGACTTTCCTTCAGTTTTCAACCTAAAGTTAACATACAAATTTTTTGTGTATGTTTAAGACGGAATATTTTTGTTCTAAAATAACACGAAACAGTCATTACATAATTCTTATCAGGTTCCATTTTTTGGATGGAGTTTTTTCAATTTTTCAATAGACGGCTCAATAGATTTCGTGGTTAATTTGATTCAACAGACAGAACATTTAAGAAAGGACGAGACAGTAAGCTGTCTATTATGAAATAATAAAACTGTACATTAAAATGGAAACTCATGAGAAATTATCTAATTCTGAAAAGGTTGCAAACCATGCAAAAAGAGATGAAATCAAAAAAGTTATGTTTCAAGGGGATTACGTTTATAACGATTTCTCGGAATTTCACTTCAAAGTTCGCATCATTATTCCTTTTAAGGACTGAAGATGGTCCAAAGAAAAAATGGGTACCCATTAATGGCTAAAATAGATTTTTTCATGCAATTATTACCTTCGTTAAACTTTAGGAACAAAATTGCCGTCGCTAATTGCAAAATACTGAAAATGAGAGACCACTTTGGGAAGAGTTCATTTGATAAGTGGCAAACGTGAAAAACAATGACAAGAATTCAAAATATCACGTTACATCAAATATCAATGACGTTTTATATAAAAGAATCGATAACGTAAAAACACATTAATATTATCATATGCACAAACATAATATTATCACATATATATTCCATTGATAAAAAACAAATATTAAAACATTTTACCGCAAACTTCCCGCTCTAAAAAAAGCCAACCAGAGAAAAGATTTTTTTTTCATAATATCGCAGAATAAGCTACCCCGTCAGGAACCAATTGAGCAGAAATTCCTTCACCCTTTTGTCACTTTGACCGTTTAGAACCTCATAAAGGGAGTCTTGAAAGCTTGGAAATGGTGAACCAATAGATCTGGGCCGTGAGAAACATGACCAGGTTGATTCCAGTGATTTTTCTTGTATTTTTAACGCGGTAAGATTTGGAAAATGTTGCTGACAAATGATAAAACTTTGAATTTGAATTGAAAATCGAAACAAATTCTCTATTCATGTACCCCAATAACAAATTCCCTATCCGGTAGGCGTAATGCTAGATGTTACGCAAAGCTGGTAGGTCATAGGTACGAGTCGGTGAAAGGATCCATATTTCCACCCTCTTAAAACTCTCAACAAAACAAATTGGCTGACTTACACAATGGGATCGGCAAGTTTCTGCCTTCAAAACTTTTGAATGCATAAAATCACGTATCGCGTTCTCTACACTTATTGACGTCGTTTACTTTTCACGCTCTCGGTTATAAGTTAGATTTGTTTTGTATTCGTATCCCTCTTCTAACCATAAACAAGACGCTTTCCCGTTCAGGGAAAAACTATGGAAAGAACATTTTATGGGCTAACACTAGGCGAAACTTACCTCAGCGTTTTCTAAGCCACTTCTCAGATTCAAGAGTGTGATGGCGGACTCAGGACTTGTTGCATTTTGTTTGGCTTTCTGAACTTGATTTATGCCGACCTAATAATGGTGGTTTTGCTTGTTGACGTGAAGTTGGGTCTGAACCGAGAACAAAATGTTAAGGACAAAAATTCATCGGTCTTTTAGTAAATTAAGTCTGCACGTTAAGTTCTCCACGCCATCTATAATTCAGAGAGACCACTTGTCTCTTAAAGGAGTGGACACCAGCCTTTCAAATTATTGGCTGTAAAACGGAGCTGCTAGGAACAATTTTATGTCCCTTGTTCTTTCCCGAGCTGTGACCTACGATACTACTACTATATTTACGTAATCTCTCTGAATTTCTTCCGCTTCTCCATGATATTGATTATCCCGCCTGATATTTTCATCGTCGAACCTATCTTTTCACATCAATCAATGGGCGGCTTCGGCAGGAGCAACTACAACTCCTTATCAGGAGCTGCACCTGGGGCAGCGCTACCAATAATCCCTGGTTTTAACTATAAAGGGTGTTTTCTTAGAGGTTTTGAACTTTAAGTTGGCAACACTTTTTATTTCTGCGTATCGTGTAACAACTGTCATACGTTTTATGGTTACTTTGGTTTGTCATTTTATCATGAATAGGTTAGCGTAAGCAACATTTGAAAATTGTGCAGATTTAATTTGGAAAAAAAAAACAGTAATGTTACCCAAACTTATCGTGTACTCCACCAATTTTATTGGCCACATAATCGTCCATCAGAACGATAATTTCGATTAATAATGAATCGTTTTCGCATCACGTTTACTCTCACTGATAATACGCATCCATCCAGACGTCCTATAGTGCTTTATGAAGAAACTAAGCAGCTGTAGAGCGTAGAATGCATGAAGAAGCAAGTGAGTCCATTTCTGAATTAAATTGACTCGTAAATCTCACCAATTTGCCCGTTCGATTGGTTGTGAAGATAATGTACCTTAACACCATTGATATATTTATTATAGAGCTTTATAAAGTCAAACATTTAACACGTGACATGTCCTGAGAACCATACATGTATCATTATCAGCGTCACGTCCTACGTAGATTATATTGTAACAGACATGTTCTTCTCTTGTGCACTGTTTGTATATCTTGAGACCATATTTGTAAGCTTTCGAAGGATATTATTGACAAAAGGATATCCTGCCACTTGACTTCATAGACTCGTTAATGACCACATATTCTTGTGGTGTAAGGAAATTCTTCTAGTTATTGAAAAATTGCCGAAGAAATTCCTTCATTTTGTTGTCTGTCGTTCTCTGATTTCTGTTTTGTCAATCAACAACGAAGCATGGTAATGAAATGATTAAATGACATGTTCACGTTGTGAAGCATTATATGATAATATGTTGAATCTAATATGATTCTAAACTACGAGGTTTCAGAATACCCATTAACATGTACAAACCTTTTCATTTCAGCATCTGCTCCAGTGTTATACTTGTCCGTCTGTTCAAAATTATGATATTTGAAAAGTCCTGAATTTAGTTGAGTTTATTTGCCTTATTATAAGCCCTAATACCTTATCAGTCAAAATTTTACATTGAGCAGATACTATAGGATCTGCGTCCTTAATGTGAGTCATTGGATATCATGCTATAGTCCCAACAATGGTTGTATTATTTCACAGCTTCCATTTTTACCATCGATTGGATTTATTTCTTGCAGAAATGGTTGAAAAGATCTTGTGGTAAGGTTTTCAGAAAAGTCGTCCTAGAAACGTCCCCTTACCTTTGACGTTTCTAGTTTTGGATCAAAATCGTGATTGTGATGATGACGATTTTGAGATGATGAAAGATAAATACGTGTTTTTATAGCATCTTCGTCTAAAAGGGACTCGTTTTCACTCAACTGAAAGTCACTTTCCTCTTAACTTCTGACAGATACTAGCAATGTCACCCGTTGTAATATTCCCTAAAATAATATTACCCTTCAAAAATATACTAAAAATAAACGCAATAGCTCTAGAAGAACGAAAGTATGGTAATGTGGAATGTGAAAATGTACTGTGCATGCATGGCTTACGAATTTGCTGTTTCGAAAACGTCTCCCCACGCTCGTAAGCCACATATGTTTATCGGAAATAAAACCTACTTCGAAATTTCTTTTTTGTAGTCATTTTTGTTTTAAGCATTTGTTGAAAAACAAAACAAGAATTGGATGTACCGAGTAGTTTTTATGTTTGCTTTGGGACCACGAACGTGTTAAACCAAAAAACCTTAGACTTAGAACATATGCGCCACCATTCGTGGCATGAAATAACAGATGAACAGATATGTGCAAAATTTGCATGAATAGATCAAGGTGGCCAAGAGAAAGTACAGAGCATAATTGAGTTATAATATATTACGCCATGGGTATTTGTTCAAATAATAAATGGTAATGAATATTGAAATATATATTTTATAAACACCATAATCACTGAAATCGCGGTTTTTTATTTTAAGTTCAAATCATATCATCCTTATTGCGATACCATTTATAATTTAGGTCAAACGTACGGTTGGACAGTATCGTCGCGACTTGAGTAGACTCAGTGAATTATCACTATAAATAGTTGAGCTAGTGAAAATAATTATAACAAAACGTTGATTAAAACGCCTTCAAGCTATCCATCGTTAAAAATTTTATGTGTAGTTGCCCTCAGTTACCGCTTTTCACTTAACTCTTTGAAAGTTCATTCCTCTCGTTTCGGTATTTTCGAAAAATTTTCCTTTTATTCGTACTGAATTACTTAGCATAAGATCCAATTTTTTCTCCAGTAAAATATTTTTAAAATATGCAAATTTTCTCGTTTTATCCATTTCCACCTCTTCATATGCACTTGATTTACAAGAAATTCGTCCCATCTCCCTAACACAATTGACCGTCCTCGCCGGTCGTTCACGACCATCTCTCGAAGGACCTTTCTCGACTATACTGAGAATTATGCAAATTATTCGCCCCACAATCGCAGATTGTCGCTCGTTCTCGTCACCCTCGACTGACAATTACTTTCTCCGATTTCAATTCAAATGTGGATTGTCTCGTGACGATTATCAAATGTAAATGCAATAATAGCAAACCATATTGGTATCTCGTTCAAGTGCGCAAGAACCAAGCACAGAAGTCGAGAGACCGAAGAAGAGCGTCCTTTGCAACCCTTAAGATAAGTCGGCGGTGGAGCCTCACCGCAAAGCCAGCGCAAAAAGTACAATATTTACAAAGCTGCCCATTAGGTGAACATTCGCCACCCCTAGGCGACGTTAGAACGAAGGAAAGATAACAGCCGAATCTCTTAGTCGCAATGCCGAGCTGAAAATATCTCTTCTCGCGGTCGAATGGCACTTGGGGCAGTTGGGGCGGATTCCATTCAGCATCCTGATGCACACCGATATACTGGTAATCTCGGCGCTCCCTGTGTGGCACGAGATTGGAAGCATGCGCTGGGAATTTCGTGCGATAAAACACACATGGACGGAGTTACCATATGCCTAACTGTGCGATAATGGAGAGGGGTTGCTCGCCTCGCACACTGATTACAGTATCAGTTGGGGTAGTTGGAATACATTTCGGCCCACAATCAGCAGCGATTTTCCATTTTCCCGTCGGCATCTGTGGCAGCTTCGGTACAGAAGGCACATGTGATGAGCGCAGCGCGGACACGGATCTCATATCTTGGATGCTATGTTGAATGTATCTTTGGCTTGTCTCGTATCTGAGAGATTGAGTGCATGGACCAGAAGACAATACAGACAGGCCCACCATAGCAACCCACAAATACAAACCATACGTGATATAATCCAATGAGAATGGGATGGGAAAATTCGAATAGGATCTGGATGTGGGATTCTTTGCTCGACTGCGGACACGGACCCCGAGCTAGGGCCATCAGCAGAAGCATTGGTTCACGGAATCGCAGTCACGGGATGTCAGAGTTAGTTGTTCCGCAGATCTCTTCCAAGTTGGTTGGTAGACCTGGATCGGCCATGTAGCGTGTCGGTGTTTGGTTCGAGTTTTCCTCACTGCGAAGGAATTTCTTGTCCTTGCCAATTGAAATAATTTTTTGTTGTGGATCAAGCGATAAGAGTGAAAAGTACTTCTTGTTAAGTATATCGACACCTTCTTGGCAAATTGGTGTAGTTAGTTGTAGATATATGTGACCGATACGAATTTTCTTTCATCTCCATTAATAAATTTAATACGGAACGAAAAGAAATTCTCCGAATTCGACCAAGCAGAACTTTGCCTGGCACGAGTGTTGTTGCTTTATTCGTGAACCCGCAATGAAGCACTCCGGACACTGGAGACATCCTTGATTAGTTTTCCACTTTGTTTTTGCTTCAGTTCGAGCGAGGGCTGCTTTCCTCCGCCCGTTCGCTTTTGCAAGTCCTGAAGGACGTCGATAGATTGGCCGTCCACAGTGACTTTGTATTAATAGCCAGACAAGGATCCTTTGCCGTTTAGTGCTGCATCGCATTTGTGTTCGTTCGTTCGTTTGGATTTGCTCGCGTTGTACGTGTTTCAAGCGGTGCCAGGACAATGCTCGCGGGTCCTGCTGAGTCTCGACCGTCGCTGATTGGATGATGTTCGCTATGCGAGTCGCTACGATGACACCTATAATGATCCTAATTGATATGATTGTCATTGCAAGCAGTGTCCGTTGTTATTGCCGAGTGTGTTCTCGTTGTCGCGCTAATCTACCGTTCATACTACTCAAGTGAATTCCAGATTTGTGGTCGGAAGAGTTAGTCTCAAGTGGATCTCACCAGTGGTCTGTACGCGATTGTTTGAGCCGGAGAAGAGGCTGAATTGTCGTCCATTCGAAGGATGCCGAGTGCCTTCCTTGGCAACATGAGTGCGAGAAGCAAAGAAAAGATGCCGGAGCATTGCGCTGGGCTCTACGTTAGTAACATTAGTAGAAAGTCGTCCGTGTCCACGACTTTTGTGAATATCTTGTTTTATTTAATGTGCATTAGTGCGTTAGGATTATCGATATATGCCAATTACCGCCAGACCCATTTCGAGGAGCGGATACGACACCTCCAGTACTTGGACGAGCGGTTGGGGTCGCTCGAGGCGCAACTTTTCGTTGGGCGTTCCGAGGCTGGCCGAGGCGGGAACCCTGGTTCGGAGCGGGCATCCTCAGGAAGTGCATCGCCACCAGCTGATGCGACCAATGTAGCTCATATTGCGCGAAAACTTTCGCTGCAGGCGGAGGGCATCCAACGCCTACGTCGCGATGTTTCGCAATTGCATGCGATACGACGCCAGCAGCGCCAAGCCTCTATTCAATCTTCCCAAGAATGTACCTGTCCGCCAGGTAAGTGCACTTATCTGCATGGCATGCCTACTTAAATTTCGTTTTTTGCTTTCGGGTCGTTTGGTTCGTTTTGCCTGTTTGTCGGTCGCATTCACCTCCCTTAGTTGGAATCTTCATACGTGTGCAACGCATGTAACGAACGAGCGCTTTAGCACTTAATCCCGCCACCAGATTAGGCTGGCCTGGCCTGGCCTCCTGTTTATTCATTCATTTATTTTTCAGGGACTTGAGCCACATTGAAATTCAGCTGGTATCCATGTTGTGGCCGATGTTATCGGAAAAGATTTTCTGAGGTCTCTTTCAGTCTGAAATTGACGATTTTTGTTGCATTTACATATGTGTAAAGGCAACAAAAAAAAAATTAAATAAAAAAAAAAAACAAAAAAAGTTTATCCAACGTAGAATGGAATGATTTGTGTTTGTAATGCAGGAACTTATTGCTGGTTAATAGTCGGTATTGTACCGCGTACTGTACTGGAACTCTAGCTGGGTGTGAGCATTATTGTTGGGAAGATTAAACGAAATTGTGACTATTGTCCGGGGAATGAATATGTGATACAAGTATGTGTGGAACGAGTTCCATCCGAAGAATGTTAATTTAATCAGAAGCTTAGCGATCCCATTTAAAATATTTGATGTGGAGCGATCCTAACGTTTGCCCATTCCGGAAGATTATCTAGAAGGCCGGCTTAGTATAGTAAAAAAGAGCGATTGCAGTATAAGTTGCCAAGTTCAATTGATCTTTTCAATTAGAAATTGATTCTATTATTAACCTCATGACATAAATCTTCTCAAATGTAAAAAGGTCCACAAACTGTATAAACTTCTACGCCTAATGATTTAATCTATAAACATGTTCATTTTTATTTCTTATCGATGAAATATCGGTCCCTATGATGTATGTATATTTGAGCTGGAATGTATACCACAATCCTTTGGTATCTCAACGGTGATTTTTGGACGAAAATTTTTAATTCAACAAAATTTAGATTGTGCAAGATGAAGCTGCAGCCAGAATTTAAAACTTTTAAATTTCCACACTACGAAAGTTCGCTACATTTGTTGCATTTTTTCCAGGGATGTTATTAGGACAAATTAAAAAAAATCCGCTTTCCTTTTATGTTTTTTTCCCACGTTTTGAATTTTTTAGGGTTGGGAGGTTTATCATATTCGTATGTATGATATTTAATTCGAACTGTCTTTCAAAATAAATTAAAAGTCAAATGTAGAGTAAAAAGACAGTATCCTTTTTCAATTTTTTCTTGCCAACCAATCAGATGTATAAGGTTCTCAAGGATGAAGTTTCTAGTTTCTGTAAACAATTATTCTTTTGAAGTTCATTGGTACGTTGCGCAAATCGAACGAATAAAACAATTCTTTATAGTAAATATTTGGCCGGCTGACTTTTGAAGTATGTTTATCGAATTTTTTCACAACGGAAATCCTGAAATGTATTCAGGCAAATTTTGAAAGGTTTAACAAAGGAGGATATCGGTTAACAGTTCGTAGGCTGTGCGCCTAATCAGAAACCTGGAGCTGTTGCTCAACCAAAAGCACGGCGAGAATGGTCCCTGCCTAACGCTGCTGCTGACGGATATGGACATTCTTAGTCTTACCTGAACAAAATGCGAAACTCACGGTCGCCTGACTGCCTGGTTGTTTTTTTGCAAAAACTGATAGTTTTTCTCGGACTGTAGAGAAACGCAACCTGATCAGAGATTTATCTGAACCACGGGTTAGGGGGAGCCCATGATAGGTTACTGTCATCCCCCCACACAGTTGAGGAGCCTTTATCTTGGCTGAAACGTGGTGGTTGTGGTTTCGAAGGCTAGAAAGTATGGTTCGGGAAATCCAGACAGCTTCTAATAAATTGGGACTCAGGACTGTTGCTTGTCACAGATCTTGAGAGTGTCGGTTGATACATTATTTCAACTCCGCCCGTGGGTACCGTAAAGTAAGGCCTAATGGTGGCTGGTATTCACGTTAAATACTTCGATTTCATGACTGCCTGGTTGGGCGTGGTACCTGAAGTTTGCATCTCTCTCTCGAATTTTCTGACTTTTTGATATTTATCGACGATTTTACTGATTTGAAAAACTAGTAGAGTGTCAAAATTAAAATAAGGTATCGCAAAAATTTCATTCAAAATATATAGAAAAAAGTCAAAAATGACAAAAAAAAAGCAACACCGCCGCGTTTGTAACGATGCAAACTTCAGACACCTGGTTACCTGGAAGTTGCGAATTTTCTTCGCCTACACAAGTGAGTGAGGTATCTATCAAATGTTAGAATGCAAATGGGCCAGGTCTCTCCAGATAGATTAGTGTAAAATGTGCTAGGATCAAAAAACGAATTAAACTTCGACTTTTTGGTAGATTGCAACCAATTCACCGTGGAATGAAGGTGCAATCCATGCCTAGTAAGAGGGCTCTCTTGCCCACGGTCCCTGCTCGGTGCGACTAAAGGGGCCTGCTTCGATGTAATAAGAGAAGCCACTTCTAGGTTAGTTTCCATTATTGCCTGTTCAATGAGGCTCTGTCCAGGCTAAAGGCGCTACTAGGTATGACGAACGGGTTCTACTTCAAAATTTACAGTATTAGAGTAACTGCGAGAAACTAACCTGGACTTTCCCGGTTTGACAGTGCAGGATTTCAGTCGGTAGTCCGGTTGCTTTGCGCCATTGGGAGTAGAACGTCACGTGAAAGAATATTATTTTATTGTTAATGATACAGACTGAACCTTACTAGCAAATTCTCTAGAGAATGTCTAAATAGTTGTATTTAGGAATTATGAGCCAGTGAAAATAGTAAATTGATGTAAATTCTAATAACTGCATATAAAGATGGTCTTCTGGTGCTATTAATTAGAAGATAATTTTAGGTTCGAGCTTATTTGGTATTTTATAGCCTTAAAACAGGGAATAAAAGAAAAATCTGTGAAAATATTAGTAATATTGAAAGTAAAGGATAAAATTTGAATTTGAAATTTTCCAGTGGCAATAACAAAATCAATACAGATATTTATAAGTGCTTTAAGGCAGGTTATACTGAACTATACTATGAATTCAATTATATGTTATATAAAGAATCATTTAGCAAGGAATCGAAAATGATTGAGTTGTATACTAACAGAGCATAGCAGATTCAACGAAAAGTCATAAATGGATCAATTATATCTCAATTATTAGAAAAAAAAGAAAAGAATATGTTTTCTAATATATGACCCTTTTATGACCACTAAAATATAAAATTGAAATCTATGTTTTGGTCAACTCAAGTGCAAGGTATGCTTATTTGGTTTTGCCTGTTTAAGGCAATATTACTTCAAAAATAATACTTCAAAAAGTTTCCGAAATGATTTATACCTATATAGGAAACTATTGGACAATAACGCTCATCGTAAGTGGTATAAAGTGTATGCGCTGGCAAATATGACACAAGAATATTAGCTGCAGAATTTCCAAAGATGAATGACTTCCTTACTGCCACAATGAAAAAAAAAATAATTAGCCTGAAAATATTTTGGAAAATATCAATGTTTGCATCGTAATTTGGCAGGAATTATTTTTTTATATAGTGCCTGTCTGGGTCACAAATTTCCACTGATTAAATTCTGATAAATTTGTCAAAATAAACTACTAACTACAAGTATAAATAAACGATAAATTTAAATTGCTTTTGCTTATACAAAGAAAATGCTAGAAGAAGATTTGGTCGATCAATATGTCGAAAAAACTTATCTTTTGAGTAAATGAAACTGAAACACTGAAAAAACTGCTTTTCTGCGATATAGAATCCGTGTAGTATGTCCGTACCAATTGTATATTTCTGTAAAAAATTAAGAACCGATGATTCAATTTGGCCGATAAACTTTTGAAATTCAATAACTGCTGAGCAGGACTATTTTTATGAAATATAATCTGTGGATGGCACAACAATACGGCTGTGGGAAGTTTCAACCGCCCCAATAGTAACACTGATCACAAAGTCAAACTTAACATCTGACTGTTTTATTCGTGACTGTTTGGCACGATGAAAGATTCAGCACGAGTAGAAATTATTTGAATTTAACATAGAAATGAGTGCTACCAATCGCATACTCTATGTATCGCACCATCGTAAAATTTAGAGAACTAGTTCAGCTGCAAAGGTTTCAAACTCTGTACGTCGCTCATTCCCACACGTGCAATGTAAGCCATAGTGTAACGAAAATTTCAAAAATTCTCTGTCCCGCCGCTTTCGCAGGAATTAGAATTTTCAACGGAGAGAATTTTACGTAGGGTCTTCATTTGAAGGCCTGTACATTTCAACTGGATCAAGGCTAGAGAAACCTACTGACCATGGTGTACGTTTAAAGCTGTTGAAATCCGATTCAAGCTTTAGAATTCTAAATTCCTAAGGGAATCAAAAAGCGTTCTGCATGCGTGTACCATCACTGTTTCGTTTGGTATTAGGGCTCATCGCCTGATCGGACCCAATTGTTTTTCAAGACGTGACTGACACATCTCGGCAGAAAAACGACGGTCCCGATAAATTGAGACTATTTATGTTGCGCTGCCATGTTGTGCGATATCATACACTGAGACTTTATCCCATAGCTCCTTAATAATCATTGGTCTACAGATATAAAGTATCGATCGCTCCCCTAAAAATTAATCACTCCCCTTCCCACTCAAAAAAAAAACGACATGAAAATTACTGATAATTATCATTTTGTTTATCTGTACATTGAAAATACTGATATTAAGAAGGAAAACTAACGCGATAGGGAAGTATGTCAATAAAGTGGCATAAACATCCTTTGGCAAAATGGACGAACTTGATCAGGAAGGAAGGAAGATCAGTTTAAGGCTGCGATCCCAAATGGAACGGAGTATAAGGGTTCAATCGAAAAAGTTCAAAACAACGTTCACTCACGTTCACGTTCGGTAAGATCGCAAACAAGGAAGTTTTCTTCAAAGTGTGATTCCATTCTCCTCTATAATTGTCCCATATACATCTTGTTACAATGGGGGCACGTCACTTTATATATTCCAGACTTTAACATTTTTGAAATTGGATCCTTGGTTGATCCTAACAGTGTTCCAAGTTGTTTGTCTCTGCTGTTAAAATCCACTTCCAAACTGTACCTCGTCAATTTGTTTTTCAACGATAGGTTAAATCTGATTAAAACTGGTTGATATTCTTCTACTGGTTGGCTCCTGCGTAGTCAGGTTAGTAATGTAGCCTGTTATAGTGACCTCCTCCATTGGTTTATCATGTTAAAGATTGTTTGACTGAGGTATCCATTCAAAATTGCGTTCTCGAAAATGTGCTTACTTTCTTTTTCCAGACCAGCCGGAGGGACAGGATTCACTTCATTCGGGGAATCATTTGATTAAAAGATGCAACCTCGTCCTGATAACAAAGGTTTGAGGTGCTGGGAATGACTCTTCTGGTGTTCATTGTGTTCTTATAGATCTCTTATGCCAAATTTCCCTGTCTTCTTTTCAACAGAACACCCCAACAACGTTAGGCTGCATTCCTTCATACTTTCGAAGATGAAGCTTATGTCTGCATAAAGTACATTGATTGTGACCAGAGTTTGTTTCAACTCCTTTCCTTTTAATGTGGCAAATATCCCGTCCACGTACAGTTTCCAAAATTTCTGCATAATATTTTTACGATGCTAGCTCCGATTCTAGTTTAGCCAGAAATATTTCGCTGTTAAAGGAACAAGATGGTTACTCAGCGGTGCAATTTTTAATTTTTTATAGGATTCCTCTCTAAAGGTGAAATTGTTCTCTTCCATACAAAGTTTAGAGAGATTTGTATAATTATAATTATGACTACTATGTACTATGTACTATGACTTACTGTGTAATAATGAATCGATCTTGCTGATAAATTTTTTGAGCAAAGAGACAGAGAAAAAAAAGTTTGTGCAAGTTAAAATCTTAATGCTATTGACGTCAGGATGTCTTGACAACTTTGAAGCAAGGATAAAATACTAAAATTCCTACATTTGTTGTTTCGGTGTTTGCTATAGATGAGCGTCAAAAGCACAAGGAAGCTGATTTTGAAAAAAAAATTTGTTTTCTTTACATTGTTTTACAAATTTTCGGGCTTTAATTAAAAGTGGTCAGAAATATCATTTTATAGGCTATCAAGTGGTTTCTCTTTTTTTTTTATTTAAATATTGCCTGTACAAAAAAGGATTTAAAGGATTTATTTTCAAGTTTAACGTTTTATTATGCTAAGATTTGTTACAAATTCATTTTTCAAAGTATTGTCCACCGCTAGCCACTACTTTTTCCCAGATTTCGGGTAATATACGGATTCCTCGTCGAAAAACGACTCATCTTTTCAGGCCATCTACGAATCGATACAATTTTGGACTTCTTCAAAAGAGCGGTGCAAAAGTGCTGTTCCTCAAGGGAATGCCTCATCGACTAAATCAAATAGTAGAAATTCGGGCTGTACGGCGAGTGGGATATAACTTCCCATTTAAGGGTTTCAAGGTACGTTTTTACTGGGCTTGCAACATGTGGTCGAGCATTTTCATGCTGAAGAATAACTTGATTGTATCTTTGCTCGTATTGCGGCCGTTTTTGTTTCAATGCTCGGTTAAAACGCATCAACTGTAGTCGGTAGAGTTGCCCTGAGATGGTTTCACCTGGTTTTAATGGCTCATAGTACACCACACCATATTGGTCCCACCAAGTAAAGATGCATTACTTTGCTACCGTAAATATTTGGCTTTTGCGTCGATTTTGGCGGAAGGCCGGGCGGCCCGTATGATTTTTTGCACTTGGGGTTATCGTACTGAACCCATTTTTCATCACCACTTACAATACGATGCAAAAATCACTTTCATTTTTGCCGTAGGAGCAGCTGTCTTATAATAACTTCTTTCGAAATAACGTCTTTCGACGTCTCTCCCTTCAATTCATATGGGACCAGAAGGTAGGACCTTCTGGATTATTCCCATAGCTTTTAAGCGAACAGACATGGTTTGTTGATTCACTTCCAATGCTTCTGCGAGTGGTTCTTGCGTTGGAATCGAGTCTTCCTTCTATTCGGCATCGTCACATCATCCTTTTCTGGTGTTCCTTCGCGCTCTTTGATATCGGTATTAACTTCAGACACATCAAAAACGTCAAAACCAGTACACAAGTAGAATGCGATGTAGCATGATCTCCATTGGCATCCTGAAGCACACGATGACTTTCAGCTGTAGATTTCTTCAAATGAAAGCAAAGGAGTAATCCTTCCCACAAATTTTGTTTAGTTGGCATAAAAGTTGACATATTCGGAGCACAGAAAAACTGTGTTGTTCACACTCCAGAGAAATGACACACACTGAAAAAGGAAGGCTAATGATGAGGCTTCAAAATGAAGTTGAATGCAATATTGTCCGATTCGTTTTAATGACAGTGACGTCATCTTTTGAAAATTCTTTAAATCACTTTTGTACGGGTAATAAAATACTTGTCTCCTTGAGATCTAAACTTTTCCTCAAAACTAAACCTTGAGATCCCATAAACTTGATTCGACGTTATGCAAGTGCACCTTTAATGCCTTGGAAGAGATTCATGCTGCCATTATCCTGCTGTTACCTAATTAGACGTTACAATCAAACAAACGGGTCAACAATTGTAATAATATGTAATAAAGTTATGAAACAACGGGCGGCATTGAAACTAATCAATGTGTTAAATTGTTGTCCGTTATCCTTATCTTTATATAAATACATCCCTCATCATATGTAGTTGATGCGATGCGTAACATGTTATCAGTACCCATTGTACAACTGCAGGCATTAAACAACACACCTAACAATTATGAGTTCCGTAATAACCACGAAGATTAGCACATCATTAGAAATTATAACGTTCATATTAAAGTAATTCGTACTAGCTTAGCCTTAACACTCTTCATCATGCATGATATAATAATTGTCTCTTAGTCAATTTTCAATCCTCATCCGAATTGCATTTCAATTAAAACTTTAATCTACCGAATTGCTATTCGTCTTCCGATGCAGAATTTATGCTTGCAATTGTTTGCGTGCAAAAGGAAAATCTTGGAAATTCGCCATTAGTCAAATGAGATTGTACTAAGATGGAAAATGAAAATCGTTTCATCTTGTAGAACTATACGACAAAGTTCCTGTTGTGAGGAGAGTGAAAAAGAAAAGGAATTTCCTTTCGCATGGATTCATGCATACTGGTATAACCATGAAAAATGTTGCTCCTTTTCTCCCTTGATTGAAAGTTTTATGAATGGAAAAGTATAGATGAAAATGAGATGCATAGAAATTTCATTGAGAAATGTAAAAAGGTGGAACAAAGGATACGATACTTAGGCGTTAAAATATTGAAATTTAAACCCGAGTCACAGGCGTGTTTGTGAAGAAATAAAAATAAAAATTTTACCCAATGTTTCTTTGATATATCCTTTTTTTTAGGGCGATGCATTCAACAACAATAGAGAGAACATTTTTTTTAAATAATTTCATACGCGTAGTTTTCAAAAGGTGTTGGTAATAATGTTTCAGAGAGAGTGGTTTTACGACCAATCAGTAGAAGATTTTCACGAAAGATTGTTGAATTTAGAGCGAGCATAAAAATGCGGAATTTATTTGCAACCATAAAATAAGTTGCTCAGTACTTATAACTATCAACATCTAACAAAGCCTTAACTTCTGTTTGGGTTTTCCATAAAATTTGAAACGCTTGAAGAAAATGAAGAGGAATAAAAAGAAGAAAATTAAGGGTGGAATTGATACTTGACTCAGTTTACGTAAGTTTTTAATGTTAGTAGTTTTACTTGACCGGTCGGCTAAGTATTATCAACTAGAAAAGCAAAATCGAAGAATAAAACTATAACAAACCAGAATAAGTAAGAGTTTTTTGCTCCTGACGCATTTCTTATATTTGGTGCTCTTTCAATATTAATTTTTGACTAGCGCAAATTATATATGTATAAATAAATTTTCAACATCTCATTTCACTAATTTTAGATAAAGTTTTTGACATGAAAACTTTTTCGCCTTAGTTGTGGGCATCGGTACAGCCTACTGAATATCTTCCATATCAAACTGAGAACCTAGTCAGGAATTTTTAACTATTTACTACAGAGTAGGCCTTTTTGAGGCCGTGAAGCTATTGAAGTCCTTCTCTAACCTCTGAAGTTCTTCTCTACCTCTTAGCACAGAGGGAAGAACGATTGCTATAAAAAGAACCCTCCCATTCCCAATGCCAGAAGGCGATCAAATCTATTAATTTTATGTGAGAGCATTATTCGAACAAACAGTTGAGAGGAGACAGTTGCTTACCAACTTTATGCAGATCAGACTGAAATCTTACATTGAGAAGCTGAATTACACAAAATTCTGCCGTGTAGTTTATTCCCTATACTTTTCAATCACTTAGGATTCCTACCGGTTTCGGAAAGGGTGCTGTTTTCTCCGCATGTACGACAGTGTTTTCATTGCACTTATGTCTGTCCAATTAGTTTTTTCTCCATCCTCGCGAGAGAAAGAAAGAGTGAGAGTGAAAGGTAGCACACCTTTAATTGTTATCACCGCCAAGACCCTTTTCCAAACCGTAACGCTCCAAGATCCTGCACATACGCTAGTTGTTTTTGGTGCAGTTCCTTACCAAGAGCTTTGTACTGTATATGTAAATCGTACAAATGCTGAGACTGTACGGTCCTCAACGAGAATCGTTTTCTTGTTAAGGTGACCCCTTCACAAATATCGATTGCTAATAGCTTATAAACCCGCTGCTGTTTTTTAGCCATTGCCCTGATTTGTTCGGGAAAACTCAGATTTGAGTCCACTAGCAAGCTCAGGTGTTGAACTGCTAGTGTTGCTTCAACTAGTATCTCTGTGATAATTTCTAAATATAGGATAACATTTTCAGTTGACACCCTAGACAAAATGGCAACCTGGATTTTCTCCAGTGCTAGCGTACAAACGAACGACCCTCAATCATAATTTCCATTTGTTCAACTGAGCGACCAGTGATAACTAGCGCAGAATTACCTACGTAATTAGGTAATCAAGTGCGATTCTTCCAGCGCTTTACCCGAAAGTAGTGGTGTTTAAAGATGTGCAATAGATGTTCTACAGCTCTGGGCCAAGGATGGACCCTTGAGCGCCGCTTGATGTAACCATTATTGCTCGCCAGCTCGGAATCACTCAAGTATCTGCGGTTTTTCAAGGAGTATCTCACAGATTCTACCATCGAGTTCCATTAATGAGACATATTTGTTGGCCCGGATGTTTGCGTCCAATTTTCGGACATCATCTATCACTTGTGTGATAGTAACAATAACAGTGAAGCGTTCAGCGTCGAATACATATTGCCCTTTAGATAGGTTTCCGGTAACGTGGATCACGTCAATGAGTCTTCCTTTCATGAGCTCCTGTAGCACTTTACCAGCGGTGTCAACCATACACATCGATCGGTTTGCAGACGTTGACAGTAGTTTTGATTCTCACTACCTTCCATAGCTATGGCCAGATTCCTTCACGCACGCAAAAAGCGATTATATCGAGCAACAAATCAGGGCAGACTTTGTAGACCAGTCGGATCATTTCTGCTAGAACATCATTTCATCCGCCTGCATTACATCGCTGAAAGTAAGGATACATTGTAGAATGCCCCGAACACCTGTATGACTAGCTTGTAGGCTTTTTCTGATGGATTTATAATTCCTGCACAATATATTCGACCGAAAGCAGGCATATTGCCAGCATGAACTACGACTTGGCCTTCTGCAGTGGTCGTTTTCCCCTACAACCTGAGGGCGGCATGTCGCATTTAACGACTCTAGTGTTGACGTTTACCCTCATGAGGCTAGAAGCTTCCGTGTCCCTCAAAAAGTCTGCTTTTAATCAAATAATTGTAGAAATTTGTGGAGTTTTAGTCCTTTAATTCAATGCGAATGTGTTATCTTGAAAAAACATTTGCAAACACATTTGAAAAATATCCTTAAAATGAAGCTGGACAGGTTACTTGAAATACAAAATCGAATTAAATTTCTACACCAAAAATAATTTTGTATTGTTTTCAATATTTTTCAGCTGCATGCATTTTTTCGGCTGCCTTAACGGTTAATGTACAAAATAAGGAAGAGACAAGATTTCCTTTAGATTTTCTTTCTCCCATCGTTGAGATTTTGTCAGCTTTTTCCTTTCTGTATGTAACATCCTTCATTGTCTACAGCAATTTGTTAAAAGTTGAAAGCGTAAATCAATTTTCTATCGAACCTGGTGCTAGTTTTGATTTATTGATTCTTATTTTGAAATGAAAACTAAGACAAAGAAGAAAGTGCAAACACAATCGCAATAATTTATTTGATAAATGAAACATTTAAGGTGAAAAGGAGGAAAAAAGTTTCCGGGTGATCAGTAAAAGCAATTTATGTGCTGTTTCGCCTCACATATTAGCTGTCTCAATTAATTATATGAATCTTATATGTTCGGAGAACAAAAAACGTAATAAATCTTCAAGGCCTATATTAGAAATGGAGTCCTGTCGTCCTCTACATTGTTTTTACATCGATTACTTTTCCTAGTTCACACAATTTCAATTGTCGAGTCCTTTCTTGCTCGGTTGTTGAGTTAATTTATGGAAAATGTCATTAGAGGATTTTCAAGATTGAATTTGATCTTTTTTTCCAAGTTCGGGACACAACGAGTGAGCCGTTGTCCTTTCGAATTCGTTCCTTGCTCGATATATACCTTGCATATAATATTTTTAATGAAGTGAGTTCAAAATGCCTCAAGTGAGTTGAAAGGTATCCTCAAATCAGTGAAACAAGGCTCAACAAAGCTCACAGTCGAGAAAGAATTTGGTTGCTTTAGTATAATAACTTTAAATATACCAAAAGTTCGTTGGTACATGCAAATAGTGAAGTGAACTTTCTACAGGAAAGATGATTCGAGTTTTCATTTTGCACCTCTTAGTATGCTGCAGTTTTCCAATTGAAATGCTAACTGAGCTTATGATTCAGTAGCCTTTTATAAGACTAGTCTTCTCTGAGTGTTTTTAAACTAGAACACGTTGAAGCGTAATTTTGACCAAATTTTGACATGCCTGGTTCAAAAATCTAAACACTTACAGGCCGGTTGTGTAATGAATTACAATATAGAAGAAATAAAAAAGAATAGATCATATATAGGCTAGAAAGACCTATGGAGAATGTGTCAAAATATAATCAATGCCTACAGACTATTTTAACATTTGCAATCAAAATACTGTTCAACATAATGCATTTTGTGAGACACAATCAAAGAGAGGCTTTATTAGTGAGCATCTGAATTAAACAGCGGCAAAGTACCGACTAAGAAAGACCGGAAAGTGTGAGGGATCTCATGTCAGATTAGAGGTAAATCACAGTCCATGCCGAAGGTCCTAATACGGGTGTGGGTTTCATCTGATTGGTTGTTGAGTGCAAAAATTTAATAGCACTGTCATCTTGAACTCAGCTGGAGTTACAACATAAATGGCAAAAAGCAACCTAAAACCTTTTCTGGGAAATCAAATCAGCCCTGCATGAACTTCACTTTCCATAGCTCTGAAACAGGTGTGTAGGAGTTTAAAACTGCAGCTAACCGAAAGGAAGTTGAACTAACGCAGACCCAGCGGTGTACAGGAAATTGGAATCGTAGATGAACTAAGAAGATTCGGGTCAGAGGGCAAAATTACAGCGGATATGAACTCTATCTAACATAAGTACAGTCAGCAACAATGGAAATGAAATTTAACAAAGTCATATCGAAGGAGATTGATTTTGCCTGGAATGATAGAAATGGCTGCAACATAAGCTGAGCTCTCTGTTATAAGTATAACAATGACCAAACAAGTCATTTTCATAGGCCCAATGCCACCACGAAACTAAAAGCTCTGTTGAGTTTGGCTTTGGGCGAAAGGATTCGCCGTCAAACAAATCTATGAAGAAGAAGATCTAAATAGTCTCAAGAAATGTCGCGTGAATTGTGTTATACAAGGTCAAAACGTCAAGTTCATTCTCCAAACTGTTTATTTGAAACTTTTACTTAATTTCTCCACATTACGTATGTATGGACCATTGTAATAATATATTCCATAGAATTTCATGAAGATCTGTGTGAAGTCTTACAGTTTGTTTTATTTCTTCAGCCCCACTTCTGACACATTTCTTTTTGACGTACAATTTTCCAGTACATTAGATTTTCTGGAGACGAAATGCAGACCAAAGTGAATAGTTTTAAAATTGCGGTAGATCAAATAATTGCATTTCTGCTAGATAATAATAAAAATCAAGTTGAAAATGTTTATTGCTTATATTTGTATTGAGAAAGAATTCAAGTTAGATGATACGCCAGCAGAATGTTGTAAACGAGATTTCAATTTTCAAATAGTATTTATTATTTAGGCATTGAGGAATGAATTTACTTCTGTAGTACTTGCATACCTTAATTTATGCTTAGTAAAGATGCTGGCGCGTGGAAAATTCAGTTGTTTCTTCATCCGTGTATAATTATGTAACAAGAATACTGAAGATCAAAGATATCGGGACACGACAAGAAGGAAGGAAAATTATAGGACAACGACAACCTTCCACACCTTTTGGCTTTCAATTTGAGATATTTCATGAAATTTGGCGAAATTCATTGGGAAACGTAACGTTTGTTGTTATGTTTATAAATTTTGAAATCCACTTCAGTTGTTCCCCCAACTCATTTGCTTTCATTGGGCCTAATATTGTTTGCTCAAATACTTCCAATAAGTTCGGCATGTTTCATCTTTTCAGCCCCATTCCTAAACATGTATCGACCCCAAAATTCGAATACTGTTTCCAATTTCCCTCTCGCATTTACTATCCAACGATGAAGTTCGGAACATATGTAAGTTTGCGATTTACACAAATAATTCTCGGCTTGCGAAAAGGTCAAGTAATTGCCATTTTTGCCATCTCCGTCGTTTCAGCTGCTGCCACTTTTGCCATTTTACCATTTCGTCGTATCTTAATCTGAAATCAGATGGAAATTCAGATAGTCTGAAAATCCTCCACTTTTTCTCTGTCGAAGCATTTCCAGCACACTTTTAACACGGAACTGGGCTACAAAGGACCGGGGCAGAGGAGATTGCTCTAATAATGGGCTAGATATATATACTAGAATTGAATGCAAAGCAAAGGGTGGGCGTAAGTCCTGAATGGAGTGGATAACGGATGGTGTATGGCGAATAACGAATAACGAATAACCTAGTAGAATGGAGCAGCATGATAGAATAGCATCGACATTGTAGAAAAGTCGATTAAAATTCAAAACAGATAGAAAACATCAAGGGAACGCGAGCGGAGGACATGCGAAAATATCGAGCGTATTCAGCTATATAAAATGTCCTTTCAACATTGTCTTTGCGAATCCTACTGGATTCTCGCAGTAACTTTGTGCAGAGCTACGCTGTGTTGGTATCCATCTCAAGTGGAAGCATTGTAATGGGTTTTCGGCAACTCGGAAGCGTTTGTTCTACGCCTTGTGCAGAGTCTGTCGTCCAGAACCCTCTTGCATAACTCCGGCAGTAACTGCGAGTCGCTCAAAGTTGAGTGGAGTCTTAGGGGGAAGTCAAGTCGGTTCAAATCGAGTGGAGTCTATGAAAAATAGGATTAACTTTTCTCTGAGCATTTTACGCATAATAAAGCTGTTAAATGACGTTTATGTGGATTTTAATTCAACGGAGCGAAGATATTGTTTCGCTCGCATTTTAAAACGGAATGGCCTCAATGTAATTGCGGAGATTGCAAGTTTGTCGAGGCTTGGAGCGCTCTTTTATTATCCTGGACACATTGAACTGATAGCACGAGCAAAACAATACCAACCTTAGGCTGGATGGTAAGGTCTGTGGGTGGTATAACTGCGACGAAGACAACAATCAGACAATAACGACCAAGACGAAGATGTCGCAAAAGATTTTCTGCGAAGGATAAAAAGTACCCCTCAAAAGATATTCCTCTCCTTTGTCTATTTTTTTATTCTTTCTCGGAGAAGTAGAGCAAATGTTTTTCGTAGATTCCATGCGATTTAATCTAATGTAAAATTTTGATATAGAATATTTGACAGTAATCTGTTTTTTCTCTATGTTTTTGGCGAGCTAGGGGGCGAAGTGACGCGGAAATCACCCTGATGTGGATACAAAACATCTTTAGTTGCCGCCCCTCAAGCAACCATGATAACATTCGCAACGGATTCTTAGGGTCCCCGAGGCGGAATGTATGATATAAAGCGATACGAGTTTAATCATGTTGAAAACATTGCAATGTGTATTTATCCTGTGTGCTTGATTTTGTTTTGTTGCTGTGTCGTTTTCAGTTTAAAGTTCACTGGTCCGTTAAGGATGGCACAGTAAAAATATAAAAGTCCCTCTTTTTCCTGATGTGCGACAGCTACCTTAAGATACAAGGATATGTTTCAATCTAGCCGTTTCTTGTTCGTTGGATCCTTTTGTACTCTGGGAAGCAGCAAACATTTAACAAAACATTCTTCCAAAGGGATGTTGTTAATTTGAAAACAAAAACAACAACATACAAAGTAAAGTAAAAGTTTCCGAGAACACTATCACTTATTCGTAGAAATTGGGAGAATTGAATTGTATGTGAAAAAAAATTGGTAGTGTATTTGAGAGAATATGTTTTGCGGCAAGCATAATAATATTCTAGGAAATCCTTCGAATGAAAATAGCTTACTTTTATATGTGACAGACTTACTTTAATGATATAATAAAACGAATTTTCCGAAGAAATTTCTTACCGTTGTGATGGTAGTTGTGGTCATGCGTTGTGAAAATATCTTAATAATTTGTTTATCATGGAACGGAAGAGAATCGTCAATTTCTTGGAATTCAATTCAGAACAAGTAACGTCAAAACAAAGAAAGTCCTTATTCGATTTATTGATGGAGTTGTATATTTATCATTGACGTATGAAATTTTCTACCGATAAATATTCTTCCATCATCTTGATTAATAGTATCAACTCGTTTCCTGGTATAATTTTCACACGTTTATACATACATCTGTGTTGCCTTTCAGAAACTGCGACACGTGACACACAAAGGATTCATGTCTACACTAGCATAACAGCCTGATATGCAGTGTAAAGATAATGTACTGTTACTCTGTAAAAACAACCTTCTCAAGACAACGCGTTCTGTTTAAAAGGACGTGATTGACTAATCAAATATCATGAGCAGAAACATAAACAAAACGTTGAGAAACGTTTGACATTACGCGTGTAAGACGTTGACAATAGTCGTATTAGCCGTATTAGTCGTATTAGTCGTATTAGTCGTAGAAGCTTTCCATAGAGTTGAGGTTGAATTTCTATAGGAATATTAATCGGCTGATCAAAAGAAGTATTTCAAGTGAAATTGGTCCTGATTTCTGGTGGAATTACCCGGATATTTTTGAAATATTTATTATTTTGTATGTTATTCTGTATTTATTGTTATCAATCATCATTTAGTTGAGTAAAGAAATCCTCATTAGATTAGCCTCTTCATACGATGCTACTTTATTTAGGAGTGTGCTATGTAAGCCGGAACTCACCTTTATCCTCTTTGGTTGTTTCCGCCTCTCCAAGGGTTGCTTTGGAGCTTGCTATGAGTCTTACTTTTGATCTTCGTTGTTGTCAAGCTGTTCGATGACGTGCTCTCGCACTATTTTAAGATGAGGAACATATCCAGTTTATCTTGATTTGATCTTTGCTATAAAAACGCTGCAATGATCTGCGTAATCAGGCACAAAATGCGGTTATTGTTCTTAATTTTGTTTGGATTTCTGATCCAAACTCGTCATTTTTTGCAATTGATTGTCGAACCCAGCCACTTAGATCAGGGGTGTTTGTAATATGAAATGTGTCCCGACAAGGGTATAAGATTTCATTTACAAAAAAGAAAAAATGTATATTTTTTGGGCGGGTGGTGATATTTTTGTTGCAATCGTAAAGTAAACAGGTTGCAGTTCAGTATGAAATTAAATGTCTAAGTAAATTAAAACAAAGCTTTCATGATTATGATGACAAACTAGTCCTCTTTCCATAGAATGATCGATGAAATTTTGACAAACTTGTGGCTCTTTTTCCTCACTGAAGTGTAGAGCTTTAACATTGACCTCAGGAATTGTTTGTTGAGTATTCCTCTAAACAAACAAAGGTTTTCATATCGGGGTGAGTTGATATAGGAATATTTAGAGATTATTCGGTGAGGAAACCTTTGCTTCAATAAATCGACTAATTTAACCTTTAAGTATGGACGTGGAGTCTCACAGGCTGCTTAATGTTTACGTTTTCATAGTTTCGCCTATTTCCCCCCGCTCCCCGCGATTGAGCGGCTCAGTAGCTTTTGTTTTAGTTGCCAAACTACCAACGAGGGAGGAGGTTGTGTCGTACGGTGAATATCACGTGAGTAATAACCATCAAAAAATTGACTGGATCCTGTCAGGCTACACGTCCATTGTTGTCATATAATATATTTTATAAGGGCGATTATGTTTGTTTCAGATTTTCTAGTACAAAATGTCAAAAATAAATAATGCCGGTAATTCTAAATCAAAACGACCGTCTACGGGTTCTGTTCAAGGCCCTGCGCGAACAAATTTTCGTGTCGCAGATCCAACTTTCGAACAAGAAGTGAGTGAGTTGTTAGCTACGGATCAGTCTGACAATGAAGAGAATATTGAAGGTTTGTTTATATTGGAGTCCGAACTAATACAAAATCATGAGAGTGACAGTGATGAAGATCAGGACCAAGATCAGGACCAGGAACCGGACCAGGTCCTAGGAGAAGAATCGGATAGTGATAGTTCCGACAATATTCCATTATCGCAGTTAGTGACAAGCAACTATTACTACGGCAAAAATAGGTATAAATGGGCCAAGACGCCGCCGTTGGCTAGGGTACGTACCCCACAACATTATATTATAAAATCTCGTGCTGGTTCTTCAAAATTGACTTCTGAAGATGGTAAAAAACACTACAATATTTGGAATAAGCTTTTTGATGAAGAAATGCTCCAGTGCATTCTAACTTGGACCAATCTTAGAATTTCTAGTTACAGAACCAAGTATGTCCGTAATAACAGACCAGAATTGAATGATTTAGACATGGTTGAACTAAAAGCCTTTATTGGTCTATTGTTTTACTCAGCTGTTTTGAAATCAAATGATGAAAACACGAGTTATTTGTTCGCTTCAGATGGCACAGGTTGTGAGATATTTAGATGCGGAATGTCAGAGACAAGATTTTTGGTTTTGTTATTGTGCCTACGATTTGACAACCCTGATGATCGTGAAGAGAGAATGAAGGCTGATAAGTTGGCTGCCATATCCCATATTTTCAATAAGTTTGTGAGTAATTCTCAACAGTTGTATGAATTGAGCGAATGTGCCACAGTGGATGAAATGCTCGTCAAATTTCGAGGAAGAAGTCACATGATATCATACGTGCCAAAAAAGCCTGGAAAGTATGGGTTGATAATACGAGCATTTTGTGATGCCAATAACTATTATTTTTATAATGGATATATTTACTCTAGAAAAGACTCGGATGGTATCGGACTGACAGCTCAAGAAAAAAAATTTCTAGTTCCAACTCAGTGTGTCCTACGCCTCACAAAACCCATTCATGGAACCAACCGTAATGTGACGGCTGACAATTGGTTTTTATCTGTAGAGCTCGCAGACCAACTCTCATCACGGAAACTGACGTATGTGGGTACTCTGAAGAAGAACTCCCGATAGAATTTCAGCCAAAGAAGCAAAGAGAAGTAAACTCTACTTTATTTGGATTTACGAGAACAAAAACGTTATGCTCATACGTGCCAAAGAAGAATCGAGCAGTGATGCTTGTATCTTCCATGCACCATAGTAACCAGGTAGATGAAAATACAAAAAAACCTGAAATTATTTTGTATTACAATTCCACTAAAGGGGGCGTCGATGAGGCTGACAAAAAATGCTCGATTTACTCCAGTAGCCGTCGAACAAGGAGATGGCCCATGGTGTTGCTATATCGTGTCCTAGACTTGAGTGCCATGAATGCGTACATTTTATATAACATGCATCAACCAAAAGCTGTGGAAAGAGGAGATTTTCTAAAAAAAATAGCACATGTGCTTGTAGTGCCTCATGTGCAAAGACGTGTTATAAATACACGATTGCCAAGAGAACTGAGGTTGACTATGAATCGCGTTTTAGGTGATGATATGGTTACAGAAGGTGTCCAGGATCAAGAAACCAGTCAAGGGTCCAGAAGAGCATGTAGAATCTGTCCCGCGAAAAAACATAGGATGACTACCTATGTTTGTGTTGGGTGCAAGAAACCTGTGTGTCTCCAATGTTCTAGACCTTTGTGCACTGACTGCCAATAAATTCGCGTTATTAGACTGTTGTCAATATGATTTGTATTAGTTACCTGAAGGTATTATATTTTAAGAAAAAAAGACTCATTTTGTTATAGTAATAAGTTTGGCTGTTTTTAATATCTAAAAATGTAGCCTAAGTAAATTTAGACTTAAAAGTGCCATAATTTTTGATTTTTCACATTTCTATATTTTTTTAAATAAAAGTTGATTACATAAGCACGTTATTTTATTGCTAAATCCCTTAACTTCAATATCCAATCAGTTTTAAAGCAACCTTATATCAAATTCTCAAAAAAAAGTGTGTGCATATAGGAGCCTGTGAGACTCCACGTCCGCAGTAGTGTTAAGAAAAAATTACGTCCATACTTAAAGGTTAAGTGTGGTGTGGCAAAGGGGACGGTCCTGGTTAAAGTACATATTGCCTAAATCACAACCGTCTTGTTGAGCCCACAAGAACTAGGTTGACATGTCGCTGTAACGATTGCTTTTCATATTCACTATATTTCCGGACTCTTTTTCAAAGAAGCAAGGCCCAAAAGTGCCATCTAACCAACATCCCTTTCGGACAGTTGTTTGTTGTGGGTGTATTAGTTTCTTACAGATCATGTGCAGAGGTTTCGAGCCCAAATTTATAAAATTTCGTTTGTAGACGAGCTCTTTCGTATGAAAATTCGGCTTAGCAGTATTTATGACGTGTTTGCGAAAATCGGTATTCGCTAATTTCTGCTTAACCATTCGTTGAACGAATAGCTGTGCATAATATATTGTGCTCCTATCTCCTCCTCTTTGAAGTGCTGGTTGCATCCTGTAGGAGTGATTTTGCGTTCATAAAAGCGCTTAGTAGGCAAGACAAGAACTTCAAAGCTGCAACTAAGACTGATACCGAATGCTGTAAAATTTAAATCATGCACTCGATCTTGGCACTATATACGGTGACACTCAAAAGTAAACGAGAATTGGAGGGATCTCCTCAAGATGAATCGAGGTCTAAAGGACGCTAAATTGCATTGCTCTTCAGTGTCAGTTATTTTCTGATGTCACAAGGCCTTATTACCTAAGGTCTAATTACTGTTGGATTTTATAGTCTGCGTTAGAAAAAGAATAATATAATAATAATAAGAATAATAATTATTATTATTATAAAATATTTGACTCTGAAGAAGGGAGCAACTCACTCCCGAAATATATATCTGTCAAATTTTGAAAAATAAAATCCAAAAATAGACTCTAATTTAGAAGTGCTGAACACGGAAAAATACACACAGTAAAAATACGAGATTTGTAGTTTATCAGAGGCTTCTTTCCCATTTTCAAGATAAAGGGCAGGCTTTTTTGCAACGCATTGTGACGCATTGCGACGAAACGTGGGTTCGCTACGTGGGTTCGCTAATTGAAAATGGCTTGTTTGGAGTGGAGGATAAAAGGGGTGCCATGACCATCAAAAGCCAAAATATGCTTGTCTGCCAGGAAGGTTGTTTCAACGATGTTTATGGATTCTCAAAGATTTTTACTCAATAACTTCGTTCACGATCGTTGCCCAATAAACGCTGCCTACTATTCTGGCCTTTTTGACCAGGTTCGAGCCACATATCGGTCAAAAACATCCGAGGCGTCTTGCTTCTTCATGACAACGTAAGACCGCACTCTGCAGCCCTTGAAATTGGCTGAAATGCAATAAACTTAAAAACTAAAAGCTTTAACACTCTCTTTGCAGTCCCGACCTTTCACCATGACATTTCCATATGTTTGAGCCTCTCTAGGGGGCTCAAAAGAGAGTTTTTTGAAAACAGTCAACAGGTTGATCAGTTCGCGCGCAATTTGTTGGAAACCCACTCGCAATCATTCTTAGAAAATGGCGTGAAAAACCTACCTGTTCTATGGAAACAGAGCATTATTAAGGAGGGGAACTATGTCGCTAAATAACTATTAAGTTTTATTCTATTCTTCTTTAATGTAAATTATACTTATATTTAGAAAAGAATCCTTTATATTTGAAGGCCTCTCGTATATTTAATTTTCCAGGATTGTCTAATAAAACGATAGTCAATATTGAATTCATTTTAACACACTTGTCAAAGACGTTTTTTTTCTACTTAGCGTTTGCCATATTATAAAGTAAAAAGTCTCCACTTCATTTGGGGTCCTTTCTACATTGGCGACTCGGGTGGCCATAACCCGATTATTGTTGGGATGACACGCTGTAGGTGCTCCGCTTCAATTTTTTTTCAATTCTCCTTTTTCAATTAAAGTGTTTCGATTGCCTTGAACTTATTTTTGATTTTGAAATATTCCCCAAGTTGGCATTGACTTCAAATCTTTGACTCTTGATAAATTCGTCTTGACTGTGCAAAACATTTTTTCAGGGAATTGTATGCTTAACTACACTGAAATACGTTTTAACCTATAAAATATTCTCCAAATAGTGCACTGGGGCATAAAATACTGCCAATATTCAACAAAATTAAAAAATTCTCAATCAGATTTATAAAATCTGAAAAATTCTCCAATAATCTGTTACAATTTTTCCAAAATTTTATGAAGCCTGTTTTGATGTTTTAACTTGATTTACGGGGGGTTTCGGTTCAACTTATTTTCTAAAATACATTGTCAGATTTGTGTGCACAACAACAATCCAAAGTTAAATAAAAACCATTCTTTCACTGGAAATTCATCGCTTCACTCGGTAATTTCTTGTGTTTGTCGACATCATCATATCGTTAACATCATCATCACATTTTCAAAATGTACAGGTGAAAAGGCTAATGTACACGACTTAATCTCGTACGGGGAACTGCCACTCTACAGGCAGCTCGAGCCTACAGCATCTTGTTGTAACGTAGCCTCCCTGTCCTATCTGAGCCCTTCGAAGGTGCATTATGGTCTTAAGACTCACGCTAAGATTCTGCGAGGCAAGTTAACGTGAAGATGCCACGGGGACATTAGATGGTATTAAAAAAACAAACAAATATCCATTACGATGAGGTCGTTAATTAAAATGGGTGGTGGTAAATCAACGTATCATTTCGCTGGTGAAGATGTTGTAAGATGTATTTGATTATGGTCCTCTCGAGACGGGGAATCAACTTTCAATTTGTTGTAGCCTTTGTTGATGTTTTTCTTGGTCTTGCTCGTTTCGCTCTGAATTGTTGGAATAGTTTCGATGGTAACCAACGCGTTAATGCCTCTCCTCATTTCATTTCTTTAGTTGCAAGTTCGTATTTCAGCGTCCGTTCTTGTATTATTTTCCTCCCATTTTCGGTAGAAAAAAATTAAGAGCAAAAAAATGTAATTTTCTAAATTGAACTGAAATCCTAGTCATTGTTTTCTTCTTCGTTTCCTCAAAAACGATCTATTTAACAATTCATTTATTACTCACGAGCTAATCGATTTTATAAGTTTTCAAGTGAATTTCGATTATCGGAATTGAAAAGTGCCCAAAACAATTGCTTCATTTGTTTAATTACGATTCGAGTTTTGTGGCGTTTCAAGCGTCTGCACTACATCGCTGGAGTGCCGAGAGTTGCTTTTGTTTTGCTAAGTTGTTGAAGTTGCTTGAGTAGATTTGATTGGATTTTATTAAACTATATTTAAACTACAAGAAACAAGAGGAAAACAGAGTAGGAAACCGGAGAAGTATCCGAAACCACCCCACGAACACTGAATGGGAATGAAGTATTGAATAAGCTGTTCTCCATAAAAACCATTTGGAATTGTTGATAAGGACAAGTAATGGGGAGCTCACTTCGGGGAAAAAGACTTTGACTATATGATATAATAATGTTGCATAGAGTAATTGAATGCAGGAATTATGTAACAATTGTTATAATATTTAGAATATAATCAAAAACTAAGGAGAATTTATTTTCGAAATTAGTGTCGAAACTTCGAAATCACACCGTCAGTAACTTAAATTTTCAATCTTGTTGGTTAGACTGACTGAAATCAACGAGACGCTCTGTCCTGTTGACTTTTTGGCGAACTTTTCTATACCAAAATATAGCATTGAAGAAGTTGCGTGAAATGTCAAACATCCTTCTGATATACAGTGATGCAAAAGAGTAATAAATACATGATTTGAAAATGTTTATTCTATGCTGCTATCTTAGAATGAAAGCAATAGATCAGAAACCAGAAATGGACAAGCTTCTGATGAAGCTTGTCCACCAGCTTAACATTAATGATTTCCTCGGACACTCAAAAAAAACAACACAAGTTTATCTTTAAAATTTTGATAATTTCCTTGCACACTTCGACAAAGCACAAGTTTATCTTCAAACTTTTAATAATCTCTTTGTATACTTCGAAAAAAAAAACACAAGTTTATCTTTTACTTTTATTTTATTCAACGATTAAGTATTTACACGTCCCGTTTGGAATCATTCTTAAGACTTTTTATTCCTTAACCACGCATCGGCATCCGCAGGAGTTTTGATCGCCTTCGAAAATTTCTTGTGTTTGAAACAATCTTCTCTTTACGTATGAAAGTACCGATTAGTTATAAATTTCTATCTTCTCAGCAATTTTTCGTGAAGAGTACCCATTTCGGGTCGAAGAAACGATGCTGTTTTCCAAATCCCATGAAATTTTACTCATTTTGACTGTATGTTTAAAATTACTTCTTAGCAGGACAATCTGAGCAACCTCAACATACCATCTAATCAGGTCTGATGAAATTCACAAACTAAAACGGTGAAATGTGCTATTCAAACACGAATTTGCGAAAACACAATTAAAAATAATATTTACTGTAAAACATGCCAAACTGTACATATTGAGAAAGGAAGATATATTAATGGCAGCTGTGTTGCCGCTTCTGGCAACAATATTTTGGTTAAATCAAATTGATAAACTGCATGGTTAATAACTTTCAAGATTCCATTGGGCAATCACTCATAATAAGAAGCATGTGGATAAATAAAACATATTTCGAAAATCATTTATCCCGTTTTGCTCGCCACTGAATATAACAACCATCATTTTATCAATCGTAGTAGCCCATTTAGAAACTTGAAGAAGATATGAAAGATGACGTGAAGTCTGAAGATTTCAGCAAGTCTATTAATGATGAACAGGTGAAACAGAAACTGAACAACTTTTTTAAAAGGAGAAAATATAAAATATCAAAAAAATATAGAAAATATCGAAGAAAAAAAAATCGAAAATTATAGAATAAAACCAAAAACTTTATAAAAGAATTACTTTTACAGAAGTCCTAGAAGAATCTTATATGGTTCATGTTAAAATGTTCGTGCATTTCGCCAATGCTGTGAATACAAAACGACTGACAGCAAAATTTGTTCCGAAACAATTGATTTTTTCATAAAAAAGTATCGCATTAACATTACTAAAGGCTTGCCCAATGACTTTAACGATACGGACATGGTTCAACGCATTGCAGCTAGTAATAAAACTTGGGCAAGGCTGTATTGAGCAGAGCCATTATGCCCAATCGACTGGTCAATCCTTTCAGTGGAAGTTTATTTAAGAGCCAAAACTAAAAAGTAATGTCATGTGATTGTCCTTTTTATCATGTTTCTTTTGACTGGAACCTAATAGGCTATATACGTTAAACGAGTGATCGCAGATTTAACGCAATTTACGTAAGGCAATTCAGAAAAAACCCCAATTCGAGCCTTAGAAAGATAAATGTTGGGTTTTCCGCCACGACAAAACACCGGCGTACACCGACTCACTTTTCCAAAATGCGGTAACAAAACATAAGATTATTGAAGTGGCGCAGATACTTTATTCTAAAGATAAAGTACATAAATTTGCAAATTTACATGTAAATTTTTCTTATTTGCCAAGCTCGAAGCGTTTTACAAAATTTATTTTTTAACTCAAGGCGAAATGATTGAGCTATAATCCCTTCTCCAGTACTCGATTCCATTTGTCTCGTTTTCATTCAATTCGATTTGCCTTTTTTTTAACTATTACTTTGAACCTGGCTCAGTAACTTTTGACGGGATTCAGTGAGAAACCAAGCGAATTCGTCCAAACTGTCGTAAGACCTTTCCATTGAAATTTTGTGATACTTGCCTTGCTCATTCGATGATGTACTGTTCCCCTAATTATACAGTTTGTATACCAATCAGCGGTTCAGATTTGATAGAACGGCGTTTTTGGCTCTGGCAGCAAAAATGTCAATCTTTCTTTCACAGTAATTCAGTATATTATTTCTAGTTGAGCAAATGAGTCGCTTTACACTTCAGTAAAAGTGGGAACTGTTAGAAAAAATTTACTCTCACAACAAAGAAAACTGATCCAAAAGCGCAAGAAAATCCTGTGCAAAATTTGGTGGATGAAGGGTCTTAACAGGCAACGGTTCAAAAAGTTTGAGCAAAAAGTGCGTGGTACGGGTTGCCGAGTTGTCAACCCAACGCGTACCCATGTTCGTTTATTCGTAAATGTGGCTGCGATGGCCGCAGGTTCGCGCCAAAGTACGGGAAAATCAATAAGACATCGTGAATCGGAAATGAACATCAGCCACTCGTCCATGTTGCGAATGTCTTATCCATGTTTTTGGTCCAGTATTGCTCATTTTATCCAGGGATTGAAACCCTATGACCATTCGATTCGATATCGAGCTGATGTGTGAGCCTGCGACCAACTTAAAATTGATGAGGATTTTACTCAAAAAACCATCTATTAGGACAATGCATATTTCCATTTCGGCAGGAACGTAAACAAGCAAATTCCCGCATTTGGGGATCGGAGAATAAGGAAGAATATCTGGAGAAGCCAATGCGAATGCGTGTTATTGTTTAATGCAGATTTTGGTGTGGCGCAATTATCAGGTCCTATTACTTCGAAAATGAGGCCGATGCGACCGTCACAGTTAACGCAACCAACCACTGGTACATGTTACCACCTTATTGTGGTCATATTTTGAAGATATTGATTGGGACGAAGATATTGCTTGGTTGCAGCACAATTGAGCGCGACGCTGCACATATTGTACTTTCAAATAACAAATCAAAAAATTGGGAACAATTTGCAACAATATTAAGCCGTTTTTGTTTCATTAAATTTTTAAATCTGAACGTTTTAATGGGCTACAATATATAGGCTGTAATGAAAAGTATTACGATTTTAAGAAAACTACTAAGGTATTAATGTCTGCCCTTGCCTTATTTTTGATCATATCAGGGAAATTACGTTTCTAAACAAATCCTTTGGTTTTTCGGTTTAGTTTTTATTAGGAAACTAGGCTGAAACTTTTAACCTTTACTATTGTTTACTTAGGTTTATCAGGGATCGATAGAATTTAGAAATCCATTTTGTCAAATATTTTCAATGAAGCGCTTTTATCTCATACCTACTTTAATATATTCAACCCAATTGACCTTTTATATCCTTTTTTGAACGATTTTTTTAGAAATTCCAAAATAAAACTTAAATAACGTGTAGAGTATTCGGGGCTGGGAAAGTTTTAAGCAAAAAAGAGATATAATTATTGGATATAATTATATCCTTATTCTAATTATGTCAAAAAAATCATGTATGATTTTGTTGCGCTTAATAGGCGCACTTATTTTTCAATAGAATTCAACTTCTTTCTCGTTAAATCATTATGGAAGCAGAATAATTCAAATCATTTATGATAGACAAGGTTACTCCTAACTAACTTATAATTGAGTATTTTCAAATTTATAACCTAAGTTTTCTGTATCACTATACTTATCGCACACCGAGCACTTTGGTGTTCAGCTAATCTACCAAATTTGTGATCGTTAATAAACTATCTCTTTCTACTGATTAAACTCATCCCTGATATGTATCCTGGCGCTGATTTTATATTTTTATTGCCCATAGAACCTTTGAAAACATTTATTCGAAATCGATTCCGTAATCACGAATGAAAAATTTTTTTTATGCTTTTTTTTTCTTTGTGTATAAAAATAATTTAATTTTATTGGGCAAATTGAAAAATGAAGGTTTCATAAATCTTGTTTCAATGTACGCGATCATTGCTTGCTTCTGTTTTGTGCTGATCAATGCAGCGAGATACGTATCCTTCCACCCTGAATTCCTTTGTTGTTCGACCAAGCCAGTAGCTCCCAACATTTTAAGACAAGTATCAATATTTACCTTGTATGTTGTGAATAACGTAACCAAAGGTTTGTAAAAACCAGTGGTTTGGAAGGAATGGAGTTAAATATTGAAGAAAAAATTATCTCAATATAAATAAATATAAATATATTACAATATATTCATATTTATCTGTATTACTTCGGCTGATTAATTTTAATTCTCTTTTTTTCTTTACGTTTGTTACCCATTGAAGATTTTTCTTAGAACAGGAACCGAAGTGTCATCCAAATCAAATTTTATATCTATTTTCTTTGTTTTACGAAAAAAATATTGGAAAGGTTTGTTTTCTTTGAAGAAACATGATCGGGAAGACCAATTAACTTACACAAAGATTCCTCCATCTTAACGAAAATATTTTGGAATGGAGTGTGCACAGTTGCGTCTCCCATGAAAGGACGTCCAGGACACTCATCGTCTTTAGTCGACTGTAGATCATGATTGAAAGGTTCATGCCACTTGAAATATATCTTTCAGTCAATCCCTGTAAGACATGTTTGCATAGGAAATGTTTCAGGATTGGTTTTTAGCGCTTAACAAACAAAGCCAAGATAAAGAAAACTAATACGACAAACGAAATTGCCGCATAGCTAATCTTATATTGAAGACAATTCATCTTAAGCTGTCTAAATCGTAGCATTCGCGTTTTTTTTTGAGAGAGTGCGTATAAACTTTCAGTTTGATTCCAAAATATATACGTGAGCAAATCTCTGTAAGTTGACTGATTAACCAAATGAATATAACACAAATGTTTGTTTAAAACAATAGCAATGGTCCCTAAACTATGGAAAAATTATCAAAATAAACGAAAAACGAACGCGCAAATGGCCATTGTAGGATGCATATCGGCGACAGATTTTACGGTCGCAAAATGTGCTGCCACCATGTTTGGGGGGTATTAATTTATTATGAATGCGAGAATCACCCTCAATTTTCGGTAAGTGGTTGCAGAGGACAAATCCAATACGCTACGTAACAACGTCCTTCATCACTTGAGTATCGCGCATTTTCAGTGCCAGGGCGGTTTCGTCATTCCTATGATTTCTTCTCCAGCTGTTCCTCCATTTTCGTCCTGTTGTTTCCATCCAAAAGCATACTCGGCTTAGATGTGAAAATGTTGGCAAGTTTATTTACGAAATGACATAATTTGTGTAGCGTCCTATAAATCTGTTCTATAGTATCATGGAAATCATGTTCTTTCGGGATTTGATTTTGAGCTGATATTCATTTCGTGTTTCCTAGCAACCTGCCTCTTCCAGATGGTGGTTATCCTATTGCGAAGTATCAAATAAATCGGCAATATTACCGCAATACATCACTTCTTGCGGATAGAACTTAAGTCGAGGCTAAGGCGGTGAAAAGAAATAAATTTATTGACACGATGGAATCTTCTTAGCAATGTAGCCGTCATCGTGAGTGGTTCTGTCGGTTATTTGAAACGAGCGAATGGTTTGCACCCTGCAGGGTTGTTTTCATGTGTTTTAAGTAGACCCGTGGCCTACACTTGACATGAATATCATTCACTTGGAAAACCGCCCGGCTATAATGTGGCCAGAAGTGTCACTTAAGGACAACACAACTACTAGTCCTAGCCAGCCACCAACCAATCAGCGAACACTCCAAGGGGCTGATCAACCCTCGTCGACAGTTCCCATTCACACGGACACTTGAGCAGTTGGAATAGGCGGTCGCCGGTTGCCGGCTCTCGAAGGGGTTGAAACAACAGTTAACGTGTTCTTCGCAGCCACCTCAGGCTCAAGTGCATAATCCACTCTTGGAACTCAGGAACAATGAACGCACAATTCACTCTCTATCGACCGCTATCGCTTAATCGAAGGGTTATAAATTGTGATTAGATGCTTCCGGGAGGGCACTTATAATGGTTGGAATTTATGAGGGTCATTACGAGGTCCCGATGAATAATTGATTTCAGAAACTTGAAACTTTCACACTCGAATCGAGCGCTGTAGAAAATGCTGCGAGGGTTCGGGAGTGCGGATCGATGGAATGTGCCTGAAGCTTATGAATGAGTATCTTTTCGTGAAAATATTAAATCGACGTTCCGTACGAGACGAGGCCCTGGTTCCGTAGTAATTTTCATCAGCTCGTGCTCGCTTGTTTTCCGATCAGTGATGCGAGATACGTTTGACACTGTTTGGGCTTTATGATTTCCACAAGAAAAGTTCACCGTTTATTTGATATGGGTTAACACTTTTGGATGGAATGAAATTTTATAGCTCAAATCAGATAAGTCACAAAATATGTAATCGGGCACGTTGCGTTAGCTACGGGCGATAATAGTAATAATAATAATTCCAATGTCCGCCTGTGGTTTCTACAAACTTTTCTATGGGGGCTTTAGATAATCCGTTTGTACTTTGTCTATTATGAGTGCAGATAGAAATCGCTAAATCCATTTGGAAGGGTTTACGTAGACATTTTCAGCTCATTCACACCTATTTCCATCCAATTATTAATAATGCGTTTTATTGTATGGTAATGCTCCTTTTGCTGAGCTCGTTGTTGGATCTGGAGTTTCGAAGCAGGTTTACATGAAGGTGGTTTTTAGTCGTCATTGTGGGATGGTTTTTGGATATTACTACCATAATCTCGCAGTAAAAACCGTTTTGATACGATGATGTTCCAATTTATAGATTTAGTGCCGCTTTCGTCCGATTTAATATTTCGTCGGTTATTGTTAAAATTCCAGTGGATCGTCTTATGTTGATTTCGATCTAAGACCAAGTTTAGTTTCTTATGATCGATTCGAAAAATCAAACTAATATTCATATTTTTTACGATAAGTCGAGGTGCACGACTTTTCATTGGGCGTGAGTATTCTGTGGCATTTTACACATTAAGATTTAAGCATAGAAAAAAATGATATTGTAATAGCTCTGCATAAACTGCTGACTATAATCTCTCATATAATGATGAATAGCAAATCAGACATTTTGTGAAATTGTAGATATTTATCTTGACAAAATCAGAAGACGCTGATATACATTCTTATGGAAATGGGAACTGTCACTCCTTCACGTTATTTCACAATAAATTATCCTCAAATTAGGCTTCGCGCTTATAAGGGAAGCATCTATAGGGTAAAAGAAAGTGCTGTTAGCTAATAGAAAGTCTAATTCCTACGTTTTTGCATGATTCCGACTAAACATGTATTTGACAGGTCTTAATGTCAATGTAGAAATGCACGATCTGTCAATCAGTTAGGTTGTTTACAACATTCATTGTTGTTCGATTGATACTGGATGCGCATACAAAGGAGTAAAGTGCAAAGCAAGTGCATTTGCGAGAAGTTTTGTTATACTTTTAGTTTTCGAAGAAATACGCTGCTAATAGTCATTACTTACTTGTTAAATTGTACGGTATTTGATGGTCTGTGCAGAAGTTGGTGCAAACAATCTAAAGAATTTCTAACATATTTAATGACGTCGAAAGTGAAACGATACGTCGAACATCGAGTCGATGAACACCCATGCTTAAGACAAGCAGAATTGGCAGCAACATTAAATGTTGAATGATCAACTGTTTAAAAACGGACACTCGCGATGGAATTTCTTTACAAACAAAGAAATTGTGTCACACTCAAATTCCCCGAAACGCAATAAGAATGTCGAAACACGATTTGAGAAACGTTACTGCAAAGGAACCCAAGTGAGGTCTCTTGCATAGCAATCCCATAAAAAGGAAGTGAAAAGGAAGGTTTGTATGGGAACCCTTAATTTTTGGAATCTCGAGTGTAGACTGGTGAACCCTGTTTTTATTGCGGCTGATTAATGTCAGCCTCACTTGCAACATGAATACAAACCAAATAATTTTTTTTCCGTAGAAGATCCTTCGCTTTTCACCTCAAATCACTTTAACACCATTGCCCAAATTACTGAGAATGAACATTTTGGTTTGTTGTGCGGGTTTGTGAAATTATGATTGCTAATTAGTTTTTTTTATTTTGTAATGATTCTAAAATATTGAAGACAGATTATGAGGAGTTTCAAAATTCTCAATCGAAGGGAATTTAATGAATGTCGCATTATTGCAGAAATTAAGCCAAGCTACTATGAAGTTCGTAATTGGATGCCAACAAGAGAACCTCATTGTGCGAAAAAGGGTACACGAAATGATACAGTGACCAGGACCATGCCTGAATGGTATGCCTGGTATAGATTCAAGTGGTCAGATTGTGCATAACAACAGTTTGCACAACAGATTGTGCATAAAAGACCACAAATGGAGTACAGTCAAAATTTAAGAGAATCTCGAAATATCTCTAAATAAATGAAGAACATATCTTTAGAATTTATTGTATACCCAAAATACCCTTTCGGAGCTTCATCAATAAAGTGAGACATTATCATACATTTGATAAATCCACTATCGTCACCTTGTTTTCACTCTGTAAAATTTTTTTCATTTTGAACAAAAAACGAACCGAAATCTCCTAAATTATTTGCCCGGCAAAGATTTGTATACATTATCACAGGAAATGAACCCCAGAAAAAGGTACATCATATAAAAGTCAAATACTAAATAATCCTACGTAGCTTGAGTCCTAATACAACCTTGATAGCAGTCAAATGTAAGATCTCACCCTGAAAATCCAGTAAATCCCCCTTTTTTGTCCAAATTAAACAATATATACCTTATAATAAGTTTCATAACTTCCACTCATTCAATTCACCGGCAAGAGCCTTGAATACCAAACGCTTTCACGAGCTCAAAATTCGGTAAGGACTTTGCATAAAATTTCGCAATAGTGTTTATCTATTCATGATTCATTATTTCAACATGATGTAAAAAACCACCTACAAATTAAATATATTTAGCCCACCTTTGTATCCTTGCTTCCACCCAGTCATTCAATATAGCCACCTATCCCCGCCAACCGCTCCACACACATCCTTCGAACGTTAGGAGTTCCAACAATCTCGGCAGAAAAACGAGATAACATTCATAACCTTGTCAATCATTGCCTAGTAACGGCACAGCTCCGTGTTGGCAATTATTATTCAAATTGATTTCAAAGAAGGATGGACAGGGCAACTAACGCAACCTGCGGGACAAGTGAAGCGGCCGGTCGTGTGTCTGCAATGCGAATTCTAAACGATGATTTCCCTTTCCAAATGCAGCCATCTAATTCCCACTTAATACACCTAACCAAGTAGATCGTCTCTGGGCAGGACGAAGGAGCGGAGATGAGTTATGAACAAAGATGACGACTACGACTATTGAATGGATAAAAAGGCCCTGAAAAGGCAGTGAAGTGAAAATAAGGAGCCGTCGTTGCTCTCTTTTATACTGGTGTTGTTGTAACAAATTCACAAGGCAAACATATGAGCATATATTCATTCATTGGATACACAAACGCAAATACGGATAAAAGGAAAGAGAGATCTCAAATCAGCCTAACAGCCACCAGCAGCACAACAATCCGTCCTCTGCCGCGCTTCCCTCCTTCCGCGCGTTCTATTCTTCCGAGCTTCACGTTTGGCATATTCTTCGGAAACATGTATCCTTTGCAGGATGTTACTCCGGAGGCTTTTTGTGCTCACTGTATCGAGTGAATGGAAAAAGAAAATGCCAACATGCAAGCACTGTGCGATTGATCCGATTGACAAAATAGAAGCAAACAAGCCGAGCCAATGCATTGGAAATTTTTCTACAATAGTCCTCTGCGACTTGTAAATGCTGTAATGAAGGACGATTGCACAATTCCATCAACGTCCCATGATACCTGCTGGTGCGCTGATGCTGATGTTGTTGGTGGATGTGAGCTCTATTGCTCGTCCTTGCCATACTTTCGGTGCAGATCAAGGTAGAGGAAGGTGACAACCGTGGTTTCGTAATACAAGATATTGTTTCCACACTATAAACCGAAATAAACTAGCCACCTGTTATAGGTTGTGTGCTTGCAGGCTGTGTAGGACAAGACCAAGAGGTCATCATTATCAGCCCATTGAGGGTAGTGTCGTTTGAGTAGTCGACAAATAATCATTAATTTTAATAGGGACTAAATGGAACTTGCTCAACTGCTCCATTGGCCGCGTTACACGCGTTCTCATTTGGACGCTGGGTCGTCCTCAAAACATTCAACTAAAGTTTAAATGAGTTACTGGCTATTTCAGCTAGCAGAACAAGAAGCTGTTCTGCGTCCTCGAAGTCCTGGGAGAAAGATGTTCGTTCGTTGTATTTACTTAAGCATTCTTCAAAAGATTTCATTTTACGCTCGAAGCGTTTCGACATAAATAATTAATCGGAGACGGAAATTACTTTTAAGTGTTTTGAGATGATGGTGAGATCCTTTTGTTTAATAAAATGCTGACGCCGCTTCTGCCGAATCGCAAAATACTTGAAAAGCACAAACAGCGCTAACGTCTTGCTTTAACATTGTACGGGCTGGGAATTCGTTCCGGCGCCATATTTATACAAGAGTCCTTGAGCAACAACGACTCGTTTTCGGATGGAAATCATGTTGACTGGTGTAAAATAATCAAGACTGGGGGCTCGAAGCGGAAGCATTGTAATTGCCTTTTATGTGCCTGCAACAATTGTATATTGAATTTTCCATTTTCAGGTACTAGGTATCAACTTTCAGCCCCTCAACCCTCTGCCAGTGCTCTGCGTCCCTCCAATTGTTTGTCACCATGTGAGCTATCTCGTATCCTTGGGATTATCATCATAATCGAATTCCAACCCGAAATTAACTTAAAAACCAGAACTCGATCGGTAATTTCTTCTTGTATTGTATTTCCGTTTACAAAAGGAGCACTTTGTTACCTTGTCTGTTTGACTGGTTGGTTGCCAGCTCGGTTGAATGCCTGGCTGGCAAGCTCGAGGTAACAGCAACGGTAATTTGATATTGTCACCCTGGCAAAGAATAAAAAAAAATACAAGCACCAAAGACCTTTTAAGAAATTCCATCCTTAAGTCTTTCACAAATAGACTGGAAAAAAGGTAGGGCATATTGCCGCACGACGATATCCTTTTTATGTGTCAGCACCAGAACAGAAGGCAACTCGTCAACCAGTTTTACGGCTTGCAAGGACCTTTGGATGGGTTGCAATGTAAACAGATTCTCCGACCTTTTACGTCGTGCCTGGAAGTTTGTTTGGATACGATTTCATGAAGTATTTGTCATGGAAATTATCCGTGACACTTTTCTTGGGGCCAGTTCAATTCGAGCTACCAAGCTCACACGTATCCTCCCACATTCATTTATGCAAGCGCTCACGTACGTGTCACATAGTCTTATAACTGTTACGAATTTACAGGTGAACGAATTCGATTTTGTAATCTTCAAGTGAAATATGTTTGTAGCTGGCAATTTAATTTTACTCAGTTTCACGACAAACTTATACAAAAGGATGTTTAATAGCACTTGTACGCTTGCTTGGACAAATTAGCATATGGGCGATATTGGCCAGAAATAGGAATAATGCCAAGCCCAAATCGTTGTATCCTTCAATCCTTCCTCGTATCGACTACGTTGGTTATGGTGGCTGGTTTGGTTCCATGTTGTGGCTTGAAAGTTCGATTAGCTTGTTCGCCTTGTTCCTGCTCCAGCTCCTGTTCCTGTTCCTCGCTACACAAGCGTCTTTCGGGTTAAAGAAGGAAGCCCAAGCAAATTCCAATTGAATTTTAATCAAATCGAGACGGATCCCTATGATATTGCAATGGGAACTTTGAAATATGTACGCCATGGGATGAGGGTGGAAAGTTTGTTTTTCCTTGCGTAATATGTAAACATGACTACATCTTCAGTGAATTAGACGATAGATGGGGTGTTGGGGCTGTGGAAAAAGGGAAACTCGAAAGTTTGATGTGAGTTTCGGAGAGCTAGATTAGAATTGGGTTGTTTTTATCGAACAACAACTGATACAAAGCAAGTGGCTCGAGAAAAATTGTCGAGTTTGTATTCCGTAGAGTTTATAAAAGAGTTAGACAGTGAAAAACAATAAACGTTGTGAATTCAAGGGTTTATGATGGAACCATTTAGAATAAGTTCAAATTAATAAACTTTTCAATGGTGAAGGATTGCTTTCGGGTCATTTTAAACTTGTTGTCAAAAGCGAATTATTTTTATTAATTTGTTGTGTCTGCTTCGTTTTTAAAATTATGAACTTTTCATTGACAAATGCGCATTATTACAAATCGTGGTTACTTAGTGCACAGGCAGAACTCGTTAGATAAACTAATGCCATAAATTTCCAACGAATGGGTGTGCCATGTAAGGAAATCCAGGCAACGAGAAGAAGTCTTTGGTGTTCCAAAAACGTTGTTACGTCATAAGTTAATTACGGTGTTCTGAGGTTAAGACCGACAGTTAGTAAAGGCCCTACAGATCAGCTGTGTCGAACGAATTTTAAGGAGCAGACTACACATTATCTGTGACACACTATCGTTTTATATTCCTATGCTCTGGCCCATTATCGACATTTCATTCCAGGAGAAGTCTCTTAATTTTCATACTCAGAAAACGAAATTGTTACACATTGCATAATATCCAATTTTATTCATTGAGTTATGCTTCCTATGGACAGACACAAGTGGGCTAGTGCCCACGATTTCCTCGATCTCCTCTATTTCTGTTTTCGCAGATACTTCGCCGATTTTTCAACAGGATAATGCGTCTGTGCACACCGCCAGGAAAGTGAAATCTTTCTTCGAAGAGAAAAAAATCGAACTTCTCGATTGGCCAGCACGATCACCCGACCTCAACATAATCGAAAATTGTTGGAGACAGCTAGCTCGGCTTGTTTACGCCGAAGGAAAACAATACGCAACTGTAGATGAGCTGAAAACTGTAATAATTAGATGTTGCGGTGAAATTTCCTGAAAATACATGAAACAATTGTATAAAAGCCTTCCAAAAAGAATGTTTGAAGTAATTAAAAATAGTGGAGGTTCAACTAAGTATTAGTGTTTAAATAAAGATAGCATTACCTAATCTTCGGTTTTTTTATTTTATTATTTCCTCCAGGTGTGCTATCTTTTTTACGCACCTAAAAGTCATTAAATTCAGCATAAAATCTCAAATTTTGAGAAACCCTTCATTATTTTCAGGTAAAAATGTGTATTTCAGTCTACCCGTCTAATTTGTAGAACATTTAATTGACCTGCATCCCGTAGTTCAGGAAATAATAAGAAATTTTTCAGGTGTGCTATCTTTTTTGCGCGCACTGTAGAATAAGTCATGGTGACTCAGAGTGTCTTTAGAAAATACATTGCTCCAAAAGCATCTTGCAGCTCGGATACACTTGCACAATGCAACCGATCCCTTTCTTACTTGAATGAAGCATTACTTGGGAGTATCGAATAAAAGTCTACAAGAAGACTTTTGTATCACTCGGAAATAGGACACCTCTGCATTTTGGAAAAGAAGGAAAGGATTGCTTCATTGATAAAATGAGCGGTTAAAAAGGATTTAACCGATAGAGGACACAACTATAATTTTTTTAGGCCTCCCAATTTTACGCCTTTTGGCGTCTTCGGGTTACAGGGATTCCTTCTCCAGTTGGATGGAAAAGAGGAGAAGGATTGCTAGAGAAGGAAACCCTCCATCCTCGACGCCTCCAGCCGATCAGGTATGCATTTTTTCATTACTAAGATTACCCGAGCGTAATGTGCCAATTGATTCCATTTGTCAAATGATTTCAGCATCTCTTGTGGATGGAGCTCTCTCAATTTTTCGGCAAGATCACCGCACTCTTTGTCCCATCTTCTGCATGAAAAGAAAGTATGACAGGCGTCATTCTTCACACCAATGCAGAATATGCAATCTGGAGACCGTGACTTACCTATCTTTTGCAGGTAAGACTGAAAACAACCGTGTCCACTCAGTAGCTGGGTCAGGTAGAAATCAGTCTCACCATGCGTTCGACTGAGCCACGATCTCAAGACTTCGATGAGCCGAGCGGTCCATCTTCCTTTTAGCTCACGTTCCCATGATTGTTGCCATTCGTCGATAGTGCATCGTCTCTATCCTCACACAACTATCCTTTAGATGCCTCAGAATATCATGTAGTGAGGAATAATGAGGAACGGCATAGTACTTCGCATTTAGTAGTACTTCGCTTAATTGAGAACCATATCACTGTGTGTCAATCGAAAGAGCAACTGGGGCAACCGCGAAAACGCTCAAAAATTACTCTAAAATTTAGACACATACTCTCTCAATTATACTCTCGAAGTCAGCATTGCATGCTCTACTGTTTTAAATCATATTTTCAAAACATTTGTAGGATTTAAGGAAGCCCTTAAAGCCGCAACAACTTGGGCGAATGTAAAGTCACTATGGCTCCCTGGACACAATGGAGAGAGCAATAGGAAAGTGAATGATCCAGCAATAGCAACATCGGCCAATTAAAATGCAACTAGAATGAACAAAATAAAAGTTTCACTAGCAGCAGTTAAAAGAAAAAGAAAACTAGATGACGTTCAGTGGGTCGAGATAAATATGGCCTGTAATGACAGGAACGACTGCAAGTTAAGTAGAACTTGCCTCTTTATAGACCTCCCGGACAGAAAAACCAAAGGGGTAAGAACATTTGTGACATGACTAATGGGTCCAAACCACCAAATCTCTGCCGATCTTGTGCGAGGAAGGAAAATAGCTCTTTTGCTTGGTTTGTCCGGGCCTTCTAAACGAGCGCCCTATTTTTCTGATTCTAACTCATATAATCTCCGAAACACTTTTTCGTTTCAATTTGTTATGGTTTCAGACTCCAAAACACTTAGTTGACGCAGAGTTAAACGAATTGAAATGTTGATTCTTTTCATTCAAAATGCGGATATTAGTCGTCCTTGCAAGTCAACACAAAAGCTGGTGTAATGTTTCTGGGAAGATGAATTGTTTTTCGAAAGCTTACTCAGCTGATTCAAACCAAATTCTTCCTGAGGTAAACATCTAATCGAACTTGAATTTTCGATTGATACTGAACATTCTTGATATTCAAGTCTATCAAGCATTCTTATTCTTCAGGATTTGAGTGCCGATACCCCAGATCCGTACTGAAGAGAGAGATAGCGCTTGTCATACATATTTCATGCAGAAGATGAGACAGTGCAGCCATTTTGTCAAGAAGAAGGAATCCCATCCGGATAGCTTAACTGGAAAAATGCTGAAATTCAACTCCTGGGAAATACAATCAGATGATACTTTCCGTTCACTACACTCTAACAACAAAAGAGTATGTCGAGTTAGGCCTTTTTTGCATTCATCCTTCTATTTGTTTTCTGCTGAAACAAGAATTCCAAAGACTCCTAGCCACCATAAGGCCTAGAATAGGAAGTTCTAGACCAAAATAATGTACAAACAACTCCAGTTAAGGTTGCATGGTTGACAGGTGGCGTTTCTAGTTGATATTTCAGTTGTTACGTAGTACCGAGGATCAGACACTTGAAGCGCAAGTAGGTATTACCTCCGTTTTCAAAAGAGTTTATCTCTTTCGAACTTGTATCTAGTCCAAGTTTCATTGTAATTTATAGATTCTGAAGGAACTATACAAACTGTTTTCTTGCATAATACTTTCAATATTTGTGCAAAAGAATCTTGTTTAGATTTTCATTTCAATCATTTCATTTTCATTTCATTAATAATCGTTTGAAATAGAATCTGGTAACAAGGTCTATAATTGAATTTTGAAACTTTTTGAAATTAGAAGGGTGATTCGTATGCTAGTTATATAGGAAGTTTTTTTCACATATGAATAACAGACATTTCTGAGATAGATCAAGCAGAAGCTCCAGTTTCGAGGAGACCCATACTTTTCAGTACGGAAAAAATCTGTAACAAGCGACATTGCGACAATCATCGCTGATTTAAACTTAGAAGTGCAGCGACCTTAACCTGTGCTATACCAACCTCAGAGCCTATTTTGAAGCATGATCAAAAATTTCTGAACCTGTGGAACGAGCTCGTGGTGAACCAGACCAAACAATGAGCATCGCCTTGACTTTTGATCGACTTTGACGTGCTTCTTTCGGTTTTGACTCATTGTTAGCGCGCTATTCGGAAGCCTCTTGACTGGTGATAGTTGCAAATTCATACAACCATGTGTCATCACTTGTTATAATCCACGCCATGAATTTTGGGTCGAAATTCGAGCGTTCAAGCATATCCGAAGAGACTTGTTCACGGTACTGTTTTTGAAGAAAATTGAGCTCTTTTGGGACAAGCCGTGCAGCGACAAGTCTGATGCCCAAATACTCAATCAAAATGATACGAAAAAACTCGTGAGAAATGTTGAGGATGGTTTCTGTCGCTCTGAAGCTGGAATAACGGTTTTAGACCACAATTTAATTCGCGGCATCGATGGTAATTTCGGCTAGAGAGGTCGAAGGTCGTACAGAACGAGGCATGTCTTCGATGATTTCACGGCTTTCTTTGAACGCTTGGTACCACTCATATGCACGGGTTTCGGATATAATTGAATCACCATAAGCCTTTTGCAACATTTTCAATGCGTCAACAAAAGAAATTTCGTTTTCAACACGAAATTTAAGTCAAACTCTTTCTTAAAAATTGTTCATGTTAAAAATCGGCACGCACTAACGAGGTTGACTGACTTAATCAGCTGCTGTAAATAAACTGGTTGACAGATCATGGTCAAACTTGGCATACTAATGAAGGACAGTCTTACAGTCTTAGACAGTCTTAGACAGTCTCTAAATCCACTCAGCGCGGGCTTTTTAAATGGCAAATTCTCCGGTACTTTTTTGACAGAAATGCTTGCCGTGTTTTGCCATATTTTTCTCAAAGATTAGACCCGAAGAAAAACTCCCTTATGTTGTCAAACTGGTCTCATTGGTTTGACGGGAAGAAAAACTGGTAGGTTTTTCATATGAAACTCTTATTTCAATTATTTTGAGACCGTTGTTATGGCGAATTCTCCAAGTTCGGTATAAGTTATACTGATTTTACCAAGAAAATGAGCAAACCTGCTCTTCTGTGTAGAATTAATACATTGATTATTCGTCACCTGTTAATCCTTGCTTTGCAATCTTTCAATACTTTATAATTCCGCGTATATCGTTACTCCTGTTGCTGGCAGTTTGTTCAATGATAGCCTTCTGGTCACTCAAACGTGATTGGCGTTCACTTCTAGCCTAACGTTATGGCTCTTCCAATGTCCTTAAAAAATTTTTTGATTGAAATGTTGTATTCTGTGTGTCTGTTTTCCTAGGAACATGGCGTTTTTTATAATTAGCCAATTACTACGCCCAATTGTAAATAACAATGTATAAGGTAATTCTAGCTCATAAGGATTAGGCTAGGCCAGGTCATGATGCTTCGACGAAGGTTTTATATTCACTGAAAATTTTCATGTGTGAAATGTACACTAAGTTTGATTTTCGCTATATCCAATCCACGCCTATCTTACACCCATGATCGTCAACCCAAGACACTCGGTTATAGTTTTATTGCCTGGTTGAGCTGTGTTGGTCGCGAACATTTCATTCTTATGGGATCTTGTTTTAAGGATTGACTCTGTTGCGGAGCAAATGTGCAATTTATGAGAAAAGAGGCGGAGCTGTAATTGGAACGATGTTGGTTTTCTGGAACCAATATGTTCGTCGTTGTCCTTGTTTGGGATAACTTCAGATATTCGAGAACACAAAAAAACAGGAAGCATGCAGATACTCCGCAATTTCGATCAAACTATCAAACTGATCCATTCAAGTCACCTAGTGCGGATTAATTATAGATCGGCAGTCAATGACATAAGTTCAGTTTATCTGCCAACCATAAAGGACAATGGTACCATAATAAACAATCTTTTTCAGCGAGTGATTTCATTTTCAGAAGGATTCAAATTACAAAGATAAATTAGGTTAAAAATAAAGTTACAAACCTAGAAAGATATGATGAAAAAGTTAAATTACCTGTGATGCAACGTGTTCCTGATTTGGAGCTTAAATGTTTGTACTGGGATATAATAAAAAAATACGGATTATTGGTCCGATTCTGAAAGCGCGAGATAATTGAATTGCTGCAATAGTTTTTAAAGATCTTCCTGCATTAATCGTGCAATCATTGAATTATGCTTCCAACTAAAATGCTCTTTTTTGTTTACCAATTCTACTTAAACTCAAAGTTAAATTCAATAAAATTTCTCAAAGTTTCCTTGCAAGCTTAAATAAATTTTCTTGCAGCAAAATTTCATTTCAATATCGTTCAGACCGTCCCATTCAACACGTGATTTCATTACATTACAATTTTGAAATAAATTCAATCCGAGAGATTGACGCAAAAACCATTTTGAAAAGCACTTAAGAATGCTAATTTAAAGACTTCTCAATGCCAACGATTCCAATAATCATTTTCATCCCACTGTCCGACGAATTTTCTTTTGCATTTTCCAATCCAGACAATTCATCGTCTGTCGACAACCAGCAATTCATAATATCCGTAAAGTCAATTTTCTATTTTTAAATATTTAATGCCAAATTCCCATCCCATCGCGACCCGACAACATATTGCGGTTTTGTTTACTTCGCTGGAAAAGTGAGGAAAGCATTTTCACATATTACTGATTCGAAAGAATGGAAGCGGAACAGCGGGCAGAAAAATCGGAAGAGAGGGGTTAGTGCGGACGCCGCCAAGCGAGAGGCCGCAGCGACCAGGCGAATCGGGATGCGGCGCAAGTGAAATATGTGGTCCTCGGGCAAAGAATGAGTTCTGACAAAAATAGAATATGTAACTGGCAATGCCAATAATCCTCTAAGTCTCGGCTAAAATAGCCATGAAATGAAGTCAAGATATTGGAGGCAAAAACAACGCGACTGCTTGTCAGAGCGACAGAGAACAAGACGCAACAGTCAGCCACAAAGTACGTCTGTTATTTATTAGCCATTTTGCCATGACACACGCCAACCAGAAGCGTCCCAGACTCATCCCCGATCCCAATCCCATTCCCGGCTCCAATATTGTTTTCCACTCGAACGCGTTAAAATATGCAGATGTGTTCCAATCCACGCGATAGATGGGGTGCTGACAATTCGAACGTGCGCTCTGCGCCCAAAATACAAATTCGGGAAAAATATTGCTACCATCACAACCTATTGCTACTTAGGATCATCATTCATCACCTAAGCAAATCATATTTCTGTTGGCTGCTCTGTAAATTTGGTGTTGTTGTCGCTCCTGGCAGAGTGCGCTCAACCCTGCAGCATCCCCGTCTGCAGTCCCACGCGAATGGGAATCACTTTCGTCGCCCCATATGTGATGACACGGTTGACTGTCATCGGTATTCAAAAGGTGTTCGAAAAAGGAAGACGGGATCTGCGTCTAATGCGGTGGTTAATACAGTTCGGCTAGCAAACTGGCTGAACTATTGTCCTACGACTGTTGACAAAACCATGTCTGAGAATCGAACGAGAAAGCCAATTCGGCGTAGACGGAATATAACAAATTTTATGTATTTTTTTGGCAGGCTTCCACTTCGCCCATGACCACAATCATTTCAATTTATTTATGTTTGGCTGGGCATATTTTCATGGGTTGCGTGTGGTGTGTTCAACAATTTCCAAATAGACAACAAATCTTGTTAAATGTTGCGATTTGTATTATTTTGTTAGTCAGTGCGTGACGAAGCACATTGGAACTTCCTGGCGTCATGGGGGGTGGGCTGGCGATTTGGTGGTTCTAGAATGGTGCTGCACCTGCTGTAGGCCAGAACTGCATAATTCATTGTCTAGCAATCCTCCCTGAATTTATTTTCCGTGATGACGCTCAACTGCAACATAAATTCCATCAATTGGCCTGACACGGAGTGTTCAACGACCATCCCTAAGTATCATTCTAGCTTGAATGGTACTCCGTACAATTTATATCATCTATCAATCACACAATTGATAGAGAGCCTTTTTGAAAACTTTTTCATTACGATTGTTGCTGACTTCTGTAGTAACATCGTAAACTATTCCGACCCGAAATAACTCGTCCGAACATTGCAATTTCTGTCAGTTATCTGCTTTTTATTTCATGTCATATCATCCTACTTTGTTTTTCAATAATGTGTTAACAAAAACAAAACTTTCATAATGGTAAAAAGGTTCACATACCTTATGATCAAAAAAGAACAGAAATTTTGAATTTTGATTTTCCGCGCTTATCCAATCCGTAAATTTTCAATCCAATTCCAATCAATTCAATTCCAATCAACATTGGAAAGACTTTTATTAGTGTTCTGTCAAATTGCGGCGCATATCGTACGGTTAGTATTTAATTGGCGTCTATACGAAGAAGTCGAAAAATTGTTGTGTGGCGATTTTCATAATGGATGAAAAATTAGAACTACGCGCGTGCCTAAAATTTTGTGTTAAAAATGAAATTTCGTGTGCTGATTCGTTGAAAATGTTACAAAAGACGTATGGTGAAGCGTGTATGTTGAAAATACGAGTATACGAATGGTATAAAAGGTTCAAAGGCGACCGAGAGAGCTTAGAGCACGATGATATCGCTAGACGGACATCAACGTCTGTTACCGAAGAAAAAATCGAATCGACGAAGCAGATCGTGTTGGAAAATCGTTGTGTATCGATTAGAGAGATTGCTGAACACATTTCAACTGATAAATTTGGATGAAACGCGTCGCTTCTCGGCTGGTGCCAAAAAAGATGAATTTATTTCATAAACAGCGTCGTGTTGATGTGGCCAAGTAGATGATTTCCAACGCAGACAGCGACTCAAAATTCATTGAATGCATCATTACGAACGACGAAACATGGGTTCATGAATTTGATATGCCAACCGAACAACAATTGTCCGAATGGTGCTTCAAAAATGAGCCAAAACCGAAGAGAGAGCGCCAAAGTCGGTTGAAATTCAAAGTTTTGCTGACGGTTTTCTTCGATATTCTTCGTGTGGTACACTAAGATTTCCTTCTGGAAAGCCAAACGGTAAATAAAAAATACTTTTGAAGGTATTATGCTTCGTTTGCGTGACGCTATTCGGAAAAAAAGGCCTGATTTGTGGTAGAACAATTCATGGACTTTACACCACGATAATGCGCCATTTCATACGGCATTGATTTTTTTGAATTGTTTGGCCGAAAATTTGACCGATGTCATGAGCCAAGCACTGTACAGTCAAGGCATGGCCCCGTGTGACTTTTTCTATTTCCTACACTCAAATTACCATTGCAAAAAAGAAAATTCGCTGAGTGCGCTGAAGTCCATATCTTTGGCGGGCTATAAGACATGTATGGAAAATAGGATCAAAAGTTGGCATGCATTTGTTGCCGCAGGAAGAGAGTATTTTGAAGAGGATATTAACGAAAATGATTAAAAATTGAAATTGTGATGATTTTGAAATGTTCTTTTTCGATCATAAGGTTTGGCATTGTTATCACTGAAGCGACGCAACTCTGTTTTTACGGTAGAAACGTTCTTCGTGTGTAAGATAAAACCGTGTAAAAGGGGACAAACGTCATACAGAATATAAGTATTTATTTATAACCGTGTAAATCAATCTAAGGAAGGCAAACAAAAGTTGAATGTCTGTTCATTATAGCCACGTAAAACGAGAAAACGACAAAGAGAAGTTTAATTTCAGAGTTGTTTGAAGTTTGCTGTATTGTAAACGCAACGATATCTAATTTTTTCACTTATTTAAGGTTTTTTTGTTAAGTTGACCTAAGATTTTGCGTGATTTTATTCGCATATTTTTTTCACACTTGACTAGGTTTCATTCAAGTTTTATCATCTAAAAAGAACAAATAGTGAAAAATTTGACAGCGTTGCGTTTCCAAAAATGCAAATTTCAAACCCCTAATTTTAGTTCATTTCAATTTATTTTTAAAAAAATTCTTTCAATTATTTTCAGTACTCAAAAATTGAGTTAACTTTTCCAAGTATAAATAGTCTTGAAAGTAACTAAAACTTAAAACACAGAAAGAAAAATCAGCTGTTATTCGTCTTTAGAGCTCAGAAAAGTTGGAATTGCCTTTGACTTAAGAAGTGCTGATATAAATTTGCTAAATTTTGCTGGTTTAACATCACTAGAATATGTTTGCCAAACGCTTATTTATTAGGTATACAAACAAGTTCTGAGGGATTTACAAAAGATGGCATCGCATCGGACTATCATGTCACTTATATATTCGTGTTAAAACGTCACAATTTTCCTTTCTAAGTATGTGCCATCTCGTTAAACTGAAAACAACTCGCGTTTTTTGTGCTCCAACTAAGTCAACTAGGGACTAACGACACAAAATCTTTGATTCTTTTTTACTTCAACTTGAAGAAAAAAGTGCAGCTGAAGGACATCGACTGCTTTGTTAAGTATATGAAGGGCAAACTCTATCAATAAAAACATGTGAGTATTGGTTCTGGCGTTTTAAAAATGACGACTTTGACATCAGTGACAAAATACACGAAGGCAGGCCAGTAAAGCTTGAAGATGCTAAGTTAGAACCAATATTCAAGAGGAGCTTGCTGAAACCTTGAGAGTGACCCAACCAACGATTTCAATCCGTCTTAAGCTCTGGCGCTAAAACGCGTTTATTTCAAAACAGCATTTTTCAAGTTGGCCGCACCCATAATGCGAATAATTTTCAACCAAATGTTCATTAAATCTTTAAAAATATATTGCCTGAATAAGTTATAGGATTTTTCTGTACACAACATACTTTATGTGCATTCAACAATTTTCGGGCGATTTTTCTGTGTATTTTGTATGTTTGTATTGATAAAAAGGACATTCGTGCTTCTCTAGCTGTTATTATGTACAATAAAAAATCCTTGAGGTGTTTGTCTTCAACCTGAATTGACGGTGGTTGTTGCTAAGGACGTGGACAGTTCCAAAATGGTCAGAGGTCATCTGGGAAACACTGCACAATCGCCATTCTTAAATAAATTATTCCATACAAAATATGTTACACTGTCAATCGTATCTACAAATAACTTTGTAAGACCTTTGTAAGCTCGAAAATTTTGTACGAAAAATAAGTTCCGATTTTTTGTGTGCCCAAACTCCTTGATTTAGCTGAAGATTTTGATTTACCACAGATGTAAGACTGACATGTGTCCGATATGTGGAAATTTTGAAATAGACTTCCCATATTCTTCTCAGGACTTAAGACCTTATATTCATCTTAGGATAAATAGCTGTATAATATTTAATAGTGGAATTCTACAGTTACTTCTAAGTAGAACTATCTGACTTCTAATCTAAGACCGACTGAGCCTGCCGTTCTGCAAGGATCAAAGGCCTTTGTGACATATTTTTGCAGGCAACCTACAATCAACCTAAAAAGTAACCTGAACCAACAGTGAATTACTAGAAACCTTTTAAGAAGAAGAAAATCTAAAATTCAATATCCTGGAAACGCCTCGGGAATTTTTTTGTAAAAAATGAGAAATAACTCATTTAAGGAAAATTAAATTAGTTCATCATATGAAACAATGAACAAAAGGTTCAGGACTACACAAAAGTTGAAAAAAGGTACGACCACTTCCACAGACAAGCAGTCTAATGGACGCAAAGGAAGTATCGCCAGCATTTCTGCGTAGAATACAAAAATACGCATATTACAGAATTCTTCGACTTGGACAAACTAAACATTTCCTCCCACGCCACCCACGCCTCCCACGCGTTCAATGGCATCCAAAACATGCATTTGATTTGGTTTGGCATCTTACAGAAATGCTCTGGCATTTACAGACGAACAATCATTTTTGCGACGTAGATGTTCATTTTAATTTCCATGACACAACTGACCTATTAATATTCTGTCATTTTATAGGAAAAGGAACGAGAGACAGCAAATATATGGACTCGTGTTCTGTCGGTGATGTGGGCCTGAGGGGTGAGATCCAAGAATTTTCCACAGCAGAATAAAAGGCTCCTCTGGTCTGAATGAATGAACTTCATTCTGTTGGCTCGTCTGCTGCTTCTTTATTCTGCTCAAAGTGCTCCTCTCTATTCTGTTCTGCCTTCTCTACTTACTCTCAACTTTTGTAGAATTCAAACACAATTTAAAGTTGACGAAAAGAATTGAAATTGGCTCCGGCAACATAACAAACTGCACAAGAATATATTCATTAGGACTAATTAGAAACTTACTCATGAGGCAGCCTCGGAAGAGGACATGCAAATGGAATGGCAGAGTTCATTGAAGAGCTGGAGAATGCTCGCGACATCAAGTTCTGGAATGGGTGGTAGCCAGGGTAGCGGGCTGCGATTAGTCTAGAAGTCAAGTTGGGCCTATGCATTGTGCCGGGAAGACGAACTTCTATTTGATGGAATCTTCCATCTCGAATAACTACAATATGCAGAGTCGAACGGAATGGATTCTCGGATGTCGTATGCCAAAAGTTCATCAAAGCTTATGTGCTGACTTCCATGGCAGTAGCGTTGAGCCTGCCTCTCCGTTTAGCGTTCTGTGCAGTCTAAGTGGATTTAATAGTGTTTAGCTAATAGAGGTATAGCACCACTGATGAACAGCGAGGAGCTCAAGAGATGACAAAGTTTTAAACGTACATACCCGACTAATGTGATAATGTCAAATGTACTTAATTGAATGATACAATATCGTAGCATGTCATGTCGGTTGGCTTAGGAATTTCAACTATTTGAACTGCCAGCGCGGGTATTTGTTGATATAATTTGTGGTTGCTTTCATGAAACAATTTTTTTTTTGAGTTTGAATGATGTGTAAGAGCAAAGCTGGCCGTATTTAATGCATGGTAGCAGATTAGAGGGCTCAACAACAAATATGTAGTACAAACAGAAAGAAACCAACTCACCCGAAATCAACCGAATTTGTTTAGATTATTTGGGTGTTCAAATTCCTGGGGGGACGACCAGCAGTTCGTTGACACCTTAAGTGGTTTGAATCGGATGGTACAGTGTGTCAAAGACCTGACCATCGATTTTAATTATTTAAGTGGGTTCAAAGATCTATGATTTACATCCTGGTCGGTATTGCTTTGAAAAATGATACTGATATGGGCCCAAGTTAAATATTCTTGGATACGAACTTTTCATGATACATCCGATTTCAGCCTTATCAACCTTAACCTATCAATATTGAATCTTATAACTTTTCAAACGTGCACACTTTCAAGAACGTCCCAAAAATTAGACAAAAGTTAAACCAATTTTTGGTCTAAGTAGAAAGTGTTTGATATGTCCTTGATTTAAACTGCAACAAACAAACGTTCTCCATTGCATCAATGATTACTTCGATTCGTTTTATTGTCAACTTATTTCAGTGCTTTACGGGGTTTATTAGCATTAGTCGCACACAAAGAAGTGCCTTTGTCAGTTGTCAGTCAGTTGTCCAACGACACGATCAATGTCAGTTTTCCAACGACAGAAGTAGAATTTTTGCAACATTTCTTGTCTGGATCTCATATTCGCTAGACTAATCAAATATTCCATCACAGCAAGTGACAATTGGTATATAATTACAGACCACTTGGAAGAAAAGTCTTTCTCGATAAACTAGAACAGGTGAAGAACATTTGTCTTGAATATTACGAAAAAGATTGTTTCCTGGCAGACGACAATCTGTTCGAAGACGTTACTAAGATCTGTAAAAGATGACACATGCTTTCTTTGATTTACAGAATATAAAAGTGTCTGATCACGATTTATCATGGTGATTAATATCATTGATTCGATTTTCCACTTCACAAGTGGAAGATCCCCTAAGGACACCTGTCTGCATGTTTGCCTCCAATCATGGCTTCTTACGCGACTTCTTTATGAGGTTTATTATTATAATTCACACCCCATTTACAATATCCAAATGAAAGTCTAACAGCCTTCTCATATAATTGTAACTGATCGTCAGTTTTTCAACGACAAAAGTAGAATTTTTATGACATATGACCACGGATATATACATGACCACGGAAAAGGACCTAATCAAATTTGCTACTCAGATTTATAAAAGGTGAAACATGCTTTTATAAATGACACAACAGAAAAATAGCTAATTACGGTTTATGACATTGAATTTCATCGCTTATTCGGTCTCCCATTTGACAAGTAACCTTAAGCAATTGGCACCTGACAATCGTACTTACCTGAATGTTTTTCTCCAATTAAGAAGATATAGCCAATAGGGGATATAGCCAATTTTTTAATGGTTAGAGAGTTGCTTATTCCTTCAAGAGTTCCAAGTCGAAATTTGATGTTAATACGAGTAAAATTGACGTAGGTATGGTCTATACAATACAGGTAGCTCTCCTGAAAGTCACACAGAGAGGATAACATTCGTATTAGTAGAGCTGTTCCAAAAGCTGCAAAAGGGCACAGAGAATGTCGAGTTTTTCGAAGACAACTCAAAATGATGCTCTATAAATTCTTGCTTCTAGCATTACTCTTTGTGGATACCGTATTTTGAGTAGAGACAACAATTAACTTTTTTAAAAAAAAAATTTCAAAATCATTTTCTCAGACTTTTTATTTTTAAAATCGGTGCGACATGTAACTCAAAAAAATAAAGAGCCGATCTTTTTGATACTTTGCAGACTTATCCCGTATAAATTTACGAGGTAACGCTGTCAAACTATTTTATTTTTAGACAAAATTTTTTCGGTCAAAAACCACAAGTTCGAAAATGATTTTTTTCATACTTTCGACTTCTAAATTTCAAAACTGAAATAAACAAAATAAATAAAATACTTTGACTAACAGAGACTTTTTGGGGTTTTTGTTGCAGATGACATTTAGTTATGCTTTTTATCACGGCAACTGACCTGTTTTTGGGACGTCTATTTGGATGCAGAGTCACTGCCTTACTTTTGAAAATTCCTACTAAACATCAATAAAGGGAAAAAAATCTTTACATTACAAAGTCTGCTTTTGACAGAAAAGCAGAAAAGTCTGCTTTTGACAGTGTTGAACACTGCTTTCGACAGTGTAAACTCAGATCAGAACTCTGCTTTTGACAGTGTTAAAGAAAATAGAGAATGCGCTACTCAATCGTGAATTTTTGACAACGATCAGACAAAGATGGAAAACTGAGGGCATGAGGGACAAAGTCAGAGTTCTCCACGCATTTCAACATCCGCAATTTCTATTTAAAATGGACAAATGATTGTTGTCATCGCAGTTCACCCTAATCAACAGCTCATTCGTTCCTCAAATTTTTGCATACAAAACGACGGAGATTTTTCAATTCTGTGATGGATCTAAACTGAAAAAATTATTTCTCCATTCGGTTAAAATTTTACATCGTTAATTTATAAGCTCTCTATCTCGCAAAGCTCACTTCATTCGGTACATAAGGTTTTCGTATCTCTTTCTTTGTGACGCCCCTATGGACAGTTAGCGCTTTTTAGTGGGCACGCTTTTGTTCATACGCAACAGTCAGAGGTAGGGGAATAAAGTAACGTGAGGAGGTAAAAAAAGGGTTCTCTAAGTGATAAGAAGACACGGTTGTAAGTTCACGTGAATAATAGTGGTGTGAAATACGACGAAATTAATTATTTGAATCAAAAACCCGTCAGGGTTTTTTGCGATTCAATTCAATCGTTTCAGTGTCGCTTTCATGGAACTGCCCTTTCAAGTGCTTCCATAGGGTGTGGTTTACAAGCGGTCATTCGAATAATTAAAGCTCCTTGAGTTAAAGCTTCTCGAAGAATTGACGATTTTCGCATGTTGGCTTACTTAACGTTGGCTGGCGTTGTTGGCTGAAACGTAATGATTACTACGTGAAAATTAATGCATTCCGCATATAAACAATATGTTGGGATTGCTTTATAATAATTGCCATTGATGATCACTGCATTCTCATGCAGTGGTTTCTTTTAATTAATGAATAACGACAGTTTTACTTATTCATACCCGTTAACGTCATGCATCATTTAATTTCTACGTCGTTAATTTCTAAGCTCTCTATCTCACAAAGCTCACTTCATTTGGAATATGGGATATTCTTGTCTCTTTTTTGATGATGCCTCTCTAAAAGCTCTCTCTCCAGTTTTACATTAAATCAATGAAAAACAATATTTTTCTGATTCATAACGCTTCCCATTGGATTTGAGTGGATGTTAATTATTTTTCTCAATAAATCTTTTCCATGTAACTTGAATTCTAGTAAAACCAAAAGGTTATTCATTAGCAGTAATCTTGATCGTTTTAATCTTATATGGTGATTGAAAAATGTGTTAAACGCCAAGATCAAACATTAGGTGAAGATTCCACCAAGACCAAATTGTTGTGAGCAGCAAGAAATTGATTTGTTTAGTTCTTTCATCACATTTGGAAGGATTATCGCAATAAATTTTTTTGGGTACGTTTTCTACCAGCATAGATTATCTATGGTGCATATGCAACGAGTCCAGTTTGAATAAAATTCTGAGCTTAGTTTTGCATAAAGTTCATATCGAAAGGAAAAAGATATAAAGGATGGAAGGACAAAGTCTGATTTCAATCACTAGCCCAGTGCAATGTTTACAGCTCCGCCATGGACTCATGTTTTAGTACTACTATTCTGCAAAGAATTCAGCAGCATTAATTAGATTGAATTTTATTCAAAAAAGTGACGATATTAGATCCTGCAGATATCTCATGTCATGTATTTTGTCTAATCTCTTCATGTTCGTATCCATTTTTACCAATAGATGTTGTTTATATGTTGTGCTTTTCAATGTTCATATACATATACATGTCAGGCTCAATAAATCCCGTTCGTTGGCTTGAATGCCATGTAATACTAATTAATATCATGCATTTTTTCAGCGGAAACTTGTCAAAGATAATTAAAATGGTATCCACAAGTCATACCGAAAATCCAAGGAACAAGAGCTATACCAATGTCTCTGAAACCCTACTCAAGTCTTACTACTAATCTTCATCACCCACAATCATAACATATACACATGTCACGTGTGATTTACTTCGTATAATTTGCTTCTGAAACATAAAAGAAAACATCAAACAAGAATCTCCTTTCTTTCATATTAACAACAAACAACCTCCACATAATTTCATAATGGAGTAAATCACCTAAGGAATTTTCCGAAAATTTGATTTTCAAACGTTGATTAAAAGAGATCATTTTTCATTTGTTTGTGATTAATGAACATACAGTCAGTTGTTATTTTTTATAGAGTGTTACGAAATGTCGAAGAAAAATACCATAAATTGTTTCGAATATATCTTGAGACGAAAAAAATGTGTTGATAAAAAAGTTTCTGACCTTAGTTCATAGACAATTTTGTCACGTTATTATGGCGTTCCTTGGGATTCTGAATGAGTTGTAGAGTGAAAGATGGATATGTGTTACATTCGCATGCTGAGTTTAATTTGATGTCATTTTTATTGAGCTGCATACGTCTATGTCCAACGTTGTTGTAGCCATAGCGTAAGTTTTGAAAAGCGTTCACACTCTGGAGGGGCGCCATGAGGAAAGAGACACGAAGACAACATGTAGGCTCGTTGCACACGAGTACAACGAGCTTTGGAAGACAGAGAGGTTGAAAATTGAACGACGTTATCGAGTGTAAGGATTGCAATTGTATGTTTCAGAACTTTAATGTGTGTGAGAATAATTTTGGTGAATGTCAGTCAGAATTTGTCAGAATTTACTTTTGACATTATCTCCTACCGCCAACAAATTTTACTTACAAATACTAATACATCTGAACTTTATGTCCTATCTACAATAATACATATGAGAAAATGGTCTTCGTTGAGTTGAGAGTTTGTTCACAATCTTAGCGCTGAAAGTAGAAACGCTATCGTTGTAACTTTGATCAATTGAGTATCAACCCAATTTGTTTGAAACTCGAACTCAAACTTGAAAATACCTCAAACATCGAAATTTTCAGAGAGCTGCATGTTTCCTCGAATTGTTCTTGCCAGATTTCAACTTTTCTCAGCTTGGATATGCTCCTTTCTTTGCGGGGAGGGGTCGATCCGTTCCAGATGAGTGCAGCGACATTGAATCATTAGAAATATCAGAATGAATGGGACAGAATCCACTAACAAGAACTACTACAGTCATGTTGGATGACATAACTAGTACGGGTGCAATAGCAATATTATTTGTTCACAGAATTTGTCCTGGATTGCTGGCTATCATGGAATGACAGACTTAAAAAATGTACAGCTTATGTGCTTTTTAGCGGAATCTAGACAACTCTTTCTAGGGGTTGTAATTATTTGGCTATAGTTAGCAGGAAATGAAAGTACTATTTCCCTGTTCTTCTTTGGCGAATCGAGAGCCAAAACAAGGGAGAAACAAGAATCGAGAAACAGGAGGGAGGTATAATTGTCAGAGAGTAGCAGAACTTGTCAAACATCTCGTCAAATGGAGGAAATGTGTAAAAATTCAATAAAATCACAATTCTTTATTCTCCAAATACAAATCTAAAATTCTATGAACAATACTAATCTATTAGGATCGCCAATCAATCATTTGGGGTGCTCAGTATAAAATGTCCTTGTACTTAGCTCACGAGTAAACGAAAACGGAAGGAGGAAGAGGCTTGATGTTGGGGGAGTTCCTAGGAAACGATTTTCATCTTATGTTGCACGCTTTAACTGGTTGAATCCTTTCCACCCCGTCACTGTGGTTATGGCAATACAACATAAATAATCAAAATATAAAATCAAAAAGCGAGCATATGTGTATATTCATTTATGAAGAATTTCAGCCTCACACACTGAACAGTAGTAAGCGTGTACGATTGATTTCCTGTAAACTGTCTTATCATGCATCAAATTTTATGTAGTTGTGTAAATTTGTTGTTTTTTGGGTCTTTCGGACCTTGCTTTTTTATTATTGGAGGGAACACGGGTTTGCTGTATGCAACCATTTTCAGCTCGTTCGATCCAAGTAGCAATAAAAAAAAAATTAGGCCTTTAGCAACGAACCAATAAACTTTGACTTATTTATTCTATATAATTCTTTACAAAAATGACTTTGTCATTGGAAGTGTGGAGCTAGTCCGAGGAACCGAAGTTTCCTGTTCCAACTAACCATGAGTTTCCTGAATCCCAAGAAGCCTGAAAAACGTTTTGGAAGCAATTGTACTTCCTGACTTTTGAACAAAATTGAAATAAACCACAATCGCAACAAGGTACAATCAAATAACTCACTTCGTCTACAATTTTATGGGAAGAGTGAGTTACTTGTTTATAAAGCCAAACGGACTTTCCAGATCATACTCAGATGTTCAATTCGAAATTTCAAAATTAGTTATTTGACCAAATAACACGAATTTGGATATTCTTGGAATCTTCAACGAAACCAAAATTAAGAGGAATAATAAATTGGAATTGGCTTGTCACAAAAGGCAGAAAACATAATTGTCATTCTCTCTGGAATAGCCTAGAGCCAGAAAACCAATTAGCTTGCGAAAATAACTAAATTTGGTCTCCCTTAATCAAAATTCTGCTGGCACCTCAAAGGTGACACAAAGAAAACGAGTGCCAGCGAAGTGTGATTGCAAGATCCAGAATTTCTTGCGAAAACCACTCGAGAAGTTAAAAGTAAATAATTTTTACGCCGAAAAAAGAAGAAACAAGTTACCAAAAAAATTATCCTGCAGCATTTTGAATCTTTTTGTTTGCGTTTATCATAGTATGCATTAAAATAAAACATTTGAGCCGTTTTCTTCAACAGGTCGACTTAACTTGCTGTCAAATCTCCAATTTTTTTTCGACTTCCTTTGTTTTGCTTGCAAAGGCATACACCCGACAATCGAAGTCTGAGTTTTCGGAAGCGAAAATTGAAGGTTGAATAAGGAAATTTGACATTTACTCTATTTCAATTTATGAATCGATTCAAACTATTATGGCTTTGAACGCAGAGTTGACTACAACATGTTCACAGGATTTGTAATGTTTGTTAAAATCTGTAACCCAGAGTTTTTGTTTACCCAAATAATAAGCTCATTTTCTCAGGATCAAACGGCAATCTTTTTTTCAAGCCTGTCATGAGTTGAAACTAGACGTTTTCGCAAACTGATCTCATTTACATCAAGCCAAGACATTTGCCTATTTCATCTTCGAACTACATACTGCGTTTACACTTCGAAAAAACTCACCATCTAACAGAATTCGGAATCAGTGGAATTTTAGTCAGATTAGTAAGTTTCCTCTTATTTATGCGTTGAGCAGAAATACTCCTCGGAATGCTACTTTCATTTTTCTATATCTGTTTTTAAGTTGACATCCGAGAGTGTTGACGCTGTATGTATTTACGCTATGCTCACATTATTGACCCTATCCTAATGAGAGTTTCGCTTTTGTCCATACCCCCAATCCAGATTATTCGGAAATGCCCTAAAAAGATGGATTAAAGTCAATCGATCATGAGACTAAACACAAAATCGATTGTAGAACGCTTTTGACAGCGTTTGACAGGCAGCAGAACGTTTTGTAACATGCCAAATATAAAGACGTCATCATCGGATTTATTGAATATATACACCAGTTGATGGATTCCTTTTCAAAACGTGGGATGCAGTTCATTACCGGGGCCTTTTTGTGGCGTTAAAATGCCAATTGTTTGGACCGATTTCATGCTGAATTATTGAAAAATTAATTCCATTTGGTGAAGAAACATTACCTTTTCATCATGAGAATGCACCAAAACACTCATCTTTAATCTTTATAGTTAAACTGGTCGAAATATTTTGGAAGTTTCTGTCTCATTTTCGTCTCCATTCGGGAGATCTGATCCCATCTAATTTTTTTTTTTCAAAATTTAATCAATTGCTTGATTGACACTGATTCACATCAAAAGAGAGAATCATTAATAGAAATCTATTTTGTGCAATTCGATAAAATATTCTCGATGGTTCGGAAAAGTTAGAATATCGGTGGATTGAACGCACCGAGCTCAAATGCCCCTAGACTTTCGAGGAAAATCGAAAAGAAACAGAAAAATTTCGGGTTTTTCAAGTGGTATTATATACCCTGAGTAAACCCCTATAAGGATACTCTTTGAAATCAAATTACTAAATGAAAATGACGATTACAGTGCTAAATTTAGATAAGGTTAATGTTCCTTTAAAATCCTCGTGATCATTCAACGAAATCAAAAACCTAATTTTCTCTTTGAGTTAAATTTTGCATCGTATTTCAAAGAGATTTTCCGTTTACAGTAACACCTGTGGAATCATCCTTTCACAAGTTTTCCATTTCATCGCGGGATGCCATGGACTACGGTTCAGATTGAATAAATAATGATTTTTGCTCCTTTGGAGTGTTTAGAATCAAGTGTGATGTAGTAACATATTTGATCGAATTCTAGAATAAGGATTAGGTGAAAAGTTTGGGACAATGCAAACATGCGTTGGCGTAACTTTAGCTAGCAGAATATTGTCAGGATCTTTTTGCTGTTCGCTGAAATGCGAACGAGTCGGGACAAGTTATGAGCGGTCTGGACAAATTAAAGGAAACATGATAAAATATCCTTCATGGAAGGGAACTATTATTGCGATGAAGTAAAATCCAAGTAAAAGCTCGGCTTGTTGGTGTCAAGAATGGTGAAATGATTAGCCCAATTTTCAGTTGATGTGTAAAGATGTGATTCGGGGCCTCATAAATTGTTTCCAGTAGAAAAATGTTTATTATTTTCCATTGAGTTTCCATTGCTCACAATGTTTAAAAGGATTCACTAAGGTTGTTTTTCGTTGTTTTCTTTTTTAAATATTTATTTATGTATGTTTTCGTTGTCATTTCACGGTTGCGACTTGTCAGTGTCGATCTCTATAATGAATTCGTCGTACCGAACATACCTCAACACGATTTTTTCTAAATAATTCACAAATATGCGACACAAAATAAATTTCACTTGAAATGCGTGGAGGCTAATTTTAAACGCCGGCATTCCCCACATAAATCTTCGATTTTCAGATTTATTTCTTCGCGTCTATAGTCTGCAGATACAACCGAACCATTTAGTATCTTGTGTCATCCAATAGCCACTGACATGTTATGTTCCATGATTAAATTACCATTCATCCCCATACATCGCTCGATGATTGGACGGAAAGTAGGATATCCAATTTATTATTTGTCTCTGCGATACGACTCCCCATACCACACAAATTAATCATACTGTGCGCCAAATAATATCTAAAAATAAAGCCAAAAGCATCATCCTGCTCGTTATTCTGTTCGACATCAATTATCCAAGTTCTACTTATAGTTTGTTTAACACGATTCAGCCACGGTTGGTGGGTATGGAACTCCGAGTGAAGAAGACTAAGGAAAAGTTGTTGGTACTGTTCTTGTATGTTTTTGTTGAGGTACATTGTTTCCTTCGTCGGCCAGCACGCCCGTTCGTCTCCGGGATAATGCTCGCATTTCCCAAAATAATATCCATCTAATTGTGTATTCGACTGACGAAGAACGGATGGAAAACAATACTAAGCTCTCACGCTTTATATCAGCTCCATGCCAACAAGCAAACAACCGACAGGCCATTGAGGCTCCCAGGTATAGGATGCCACACGAAACTGCCAGTACCAGAGGTCTGCACCGTCGTCACTCTCCACATTGATGTAAATCTATAATCCAATAGCTAATAGCTACGGAATAGCTGCAGAGCAACTAATCCTCACTGCCTATGACTATGACTATTTGCCACTGGTCCTCGCTCCGACGCGGCGTCTATGCTTTAGGAAATAGCGTGGATACCACTAATTGCGGAAATCGGGTTGGAGTCTATTTGAAGTATGATCTTTGACTCGAGTGAAATCATCGCCCGCTGTGTAAAATTGAATCGGAATCACATCCCCCCAAGTCCTCAGACATAAGACAACCGTCAGAACAAAGCCATTTGGCCAAAAAATGGGAACAGGATGCCAAAGTGAGTAAGATGTTAGGGATGCGTTTGATGATGCACCGCCGATGCGCGCATAAACATTGTTGGGATAATGGAAGCTAATTAGCTTCAAATGGGAGCAACTTAATTAGTTTCATTACAATGTGCAGGAGATTGTTTACTTTGCGGGCAAGTCGATAATACATAATCAATATCCTATCCACCTTTGCTTCGAATTTGTAAACAAACACATCGACGTGCTGTTACGAAAATGAACTTCGCCTCACACATTTATGAAATCTCCTGACGTAAATTGAACGGACGAGGAACCACTTTGCATTCAGCATATGAATGCACTCGCTTGCCTCACTGCGCTTTGATGTTCATCTACGTGTTCCATTTATGAATGATAAAAATATATTACAAGCTTCAATGGTCCTTTGAAAGGAACGTCGACGTGACTACATCATTATCCCAATTTGATTTATCTGTTTTTATTTGAATGTTATGAGACATGTCTAGGATATTAGCTTGATGACATGAAATCCGTCAGCGAATGTCAATAGAATCTTTGAACTTCAAGATAACGTCAATCCAGGTATCCTTGCTCCGCGGGAAAAACAAGGAAACTGAATCGGTGACGCGGAACAAAGGTGATTTATTCAACGTTTTGAATAAAAACTGAAGCTAAAAAGCCATCCGCAGTGACTCTGTGTACCGAATTTTTAAATAAGGATCTTCATTGGTTTAACGATGAAAAGATTTGCCAATCATTGCTTATGTAACAGACTGGGAGGATAACCACGTCAATGTCCTCTATATCCTTTTTAATGAACAAATTTTTTGAATCGTTAATAAATACGAGTTTTTGGTTCTGGCATCAAACACCAAATCCTTTTATGTTCAGGACGTTATATGCATCAATGTCCCAATAATATACAATTGATACTGAAAGGATATCAGAATACAAAGGACGGTTAGTTACATTTAATATTCGCTGAATTTTATAATTCGTACATATAATTTTATCAATGAAATTTATTTTCCTCCCTTCATTCGCTATTTTTGAATGGTAAGAAGAAAATGTCGATTCTAATCATGTTTCCCTGACTTGCTTGAAGAAGTCATCAGTTAGTAATGGCTATGTCCCTAGTCCCTACAAAAAGTGTCCAAAGCCCCTACAAAGTTCTGCTTACTTACATTTTAATTTCATTAACTAAGACAAAATTCATTAAACGGACCTGATGGAAAACTCAGTGCCAAGGATACTACGAAAAATATCGAAAGAAAAAGAAGTGACAGTGACCAAAGATATAATACAAGGACTGAAAAACAACAAAGCAACAGAATTTGACACCCTGAAAAACACAATGTTATGATGATCCACAGATAATCTGTTACGAACATTCATGCCATTTTCTGTTTACGACAATGCCTACAAGCACGGAAAAACAGCAATCACTATAGTTATCTCAAAACTAGGCAAAGAGTAGCAGACTCTGTAGAGTCTGCAACTCTCTCAGACTCTCTCAAGCTTACAAGAGTAGTCTAACACATTCGAGGTGGGATGAATTACAAAGTCAACCGTATTAGTTTGACATCGCCATTGATGTTTGATATAGCTAAAGTATTTGACAAACTCTGACGTGTATCAAAATTTCTACTTTCTATTACATAGATCATCTACTCATTTTTACGCGACAAACTATTAAGTGTCAAAAAAGATAATCATTTTTTCGACCTGCGATCGATTCAATCTAGAGTTCCACAAGAATCACCCATATCTCCAATTGCGCATAGCCTCTATAAGCGGATGTGCCTCGTCAAACAGATGTCAAACAATGTCAAACAGCTTAATATGCTGATGACTATTACTCGGCCAGACAAGCAGCAGTCATATTTTGAAACTGCAAAGATATTTGAACTGCAAAAAAATACTACAAGGTAATCGGGGTTTCTTGAAGCGAATGTTCCCCACTCTTATTTCACTTTCAGCTTCTGGGACAATAATTACCCAGATTTGGGACTCAGTTTAGACTCAGGATGGCGATCTTTTCGGTCAATTATTAGTCGTACTGGTTTGTACAGTACGTCTGTCTAGTTTGATACGTCAAGAATCTTAGGATATCCAAGGTTATATTATCGCGATTGTCAATTTTGTTGAAGAGCTTAAGGACTCTGCCACGTATGTATTTGTCAACTGTTGCCAGTCGTAGCTCTTTATGTATATCTTTGTTTTTTACGTACCATAGATATCCGAAGATTCTGCTCAGAGCGAGCATCTGACACGATTAAATTAACATCGTCTGGCAGAAAGCAATACTGCCATAGAGAAGCGTCGATCATATCATCTGTTTGAAAATGAGGAACCTATTTTTCATATTTCAAATGCCTTGATTTCACTAGGGGTATTAGGGATGTTACATGACTAGAAATTAGTCTTCGTTTTTACCAGGAAAGATTGCTGTCTAGAATTAGTCCGAGGTATTTTCTACCTCCATTCTAAGTGTTCTTCTTGTATTGTTAAGAGTGGTGGTCTTATGTATATTCGTCGTGTGATAAAAATGTTTTGAGTTATGTCTGAGTCGATTTTGATCTTCCATTTGTGAAAGCATTTCATAAGCACGTTGAAGGACTGTTGCTGTCTTAAAGTGATGAGTTCTGTTTGTCTGGATGTATAATGTGTCCAAGTATCAGCGCCATAGAGGGATAATTAAAAGTTGGTGGGTGATTGTGGAAGATCCGCCGTGTAGATGTTATAAGTACGGACGATAGTGGCGATCCTTGTGGGACTCCTGCTTCAATTGGCCACAGTTTGAAGAGCTGGTTGTCAATTCTGACGCGGAAGGTTCTACCATAGAAGAAAGAGTCTATCGTTTGTATAATAGCAAGGAGTATGTGAAGTGAACGCATTTTGAATATAAGTCCCGCATGACTTTGTTGAACACCTTTGCTACGTTGAACAAGGCCATTGGATTTTCTGCTGTTTAGGCCATTTTGTACGTGTTGTACTGATTTTGTCAGATGGAGTTTTAAGAAGTGTTGGGGCATGCAGCGAAATGGTTCCTCTGGGATAATTTTGTTTTTTAAAACGACTTCTGACAATCTTTGGACTATTGCCTATTCCGCAATTTTTTCTAGTGAATAAAAGACTTAAAGGTCGCGAGTTCTGGGGAAATGTGAGGTTTTCCCGGCTCTGGTAGAAGGGAGACGATTGCTGTTTTCCGTGCCTTTGGCAACCTTTGCAGATGGAAGGTAGAGTTAATTACGTCAGTCAAATTTTGAATGAAATTGTCGGGAAGTTTATCCAGATTAATGTTGGTGAACATATCGTACCTAGGTGATTCTCGGATGTTTATTGTCGGTGTTTCATTCCCTCAAAGTCAACTGGTCTCAAACAATCCCCGGAGGGACTTGCGTTTGCAGCATTCACGCACCTTTTCTTGGTATTTCCTCTTCATCGTCAATGTTCTCCTTCGAGGAATAGTTCTCGTGAAACTGCATCACAAGCGTGTTGGCAAACGCCTCTGCTTTGCCAACCTTTTTGACCTCGCCTACTCTTTTGTCAACCGCCATCATGCCGGTCGCACCATAGATAGGGGGGACTAGGGTCTTGTTTTTGGCCATTCCCCAGAATCAAGATTTTGTAGAAAATTCTCTCACTGCAATTTGCAGCATATGACGATCTGATAATGAATTATGTTTGTGAGCCGGTTGGTTAGCCGTCTAAAGCTAGGATCACCGTTGTTCCTAGCTCGGCTCCGGGGTTGATTCCTCTTCCTTATCAGACTTTAATTTGCTGACGGAGTTCATAGGGGTTGTTTTCCTTGGACGCAATTGTAGTTGTGTTGTTCTCTTTAGCCTGGATAATTTTGCTAGTAATTTCTCAAATTACTTTTCTATGTTGCTGGCCGTAGCAGGTACTTGCGTAAAGGTTTTATTGGTCAGTGCGTCTTTGTAAGCTTTCCAGTTTGTCTTCCTTTGTAGTTTTTGGGGAACATCTTTATTAATACTATTCTGGGACATTTCGATGAATGGAAAATATACATAAACACTGACAAAACGTTAGCTATCTACATTTCAAAACAAAAGTAGGGCTTTTCTTGGATTCTGTATAAAACTTTAAACAATTTATAGTGTTTGTTGTTTGTTAGAAAGGTTTGAAAGCTGGTCGGCCCCCGTCATTAAAATCCTTTGTTTTCCTAGCAAAGAAATCTTGGTTTGCCATTTAGACACGCACGTATTAAATATACCCACTTTCATAGAGAAATTTTGAATCTTATTGAACGAATAGCAGTCAAATGGTACAAAATCAGTGGTATATGCTGCCTGGGGTAGAGTTTCCCAAGCCAATTCCGCCATTTTTTTTATAGTTTATTCTTGGCACATGTGTTCTAGCACTATCGTAATGAAAAATTCACTCCAACCCCAATCCACATTTCCGACAATCTCTGATTCGGCAGTGAGAGTCATTCCCGGTGTGATGATTGTCGCTATCACTCCACGCGCCATTCACCTGCGTTGAAATGAAGATTCCAGGGGAATAATTGCGCGAAAGGAGACACAACACTCACTTGAAGATTGACAGCAGTCTTTGGTGAAATCGAAGTTAAGGTGGACTGCGCGGCTCATCCCGAATCTGAGGCTGTGTGTACTTGAGGGCATGATCAGATTGACTTCTACCTGACTCTGCACAAGATCTGTAAATTAGCAACTGAATCAGCATCTGATGGTAGGTGCATTCAAAAGATGAGACAGGCTGCGCAAGGACCTATTCAGTGAAACAGGAGGGCTCACATCGGGTAATCTTATCACTGGGTTGCTTGACAAATGGAACCAAATGACACATTATGTTCGGGCAGTCCTGAAAAATAATATGGACTCACAGCAGCTGAGGGCGCTGGGTAATCACTTCTGTGGTAAAACTTTCTCATCCCTCCCTTCCGGCGACAGGAGTGATCCCCTTGCTTGAAGGCGCCTGATGGCGTGGCAAAACGAGATCCGGCCCGAAGAACTGTGTCAAGCGGTTAAAGGCTATATTTTGCAGGTTGACGAGGGAGGTGTTGAGTGGGAAGTGCAGCCGGTTGTGACTAGGGGAGCCCCACACTCTGTTCCATCCAACCCAAAAAAATGGTTTCTTTTTACATGTCTATTCTTGGAACCTATATGTCAAATAACTGCCAAAGTCGGTGTGTATTTGAATCTAAAAAGAAAATTGGAAATGAGAGCCTGAATCTAGTTTATGGGATATTTGAATTGATTGTTATTACTCTTTTGCACTCATTTTTATGCATAAGTATTGGAAGCATAAAAAAGACTAATCAATTTTCATTAGGGATTTAAAATTTAAGATTTTCTTCTAAAAATTACACGAATCACTTTTGTAGTACAAGACATCATCGTGAAGCAAATATATGCCAGCCAATTTTTTTCAAAATTCGGAATTACCATAAAGTAAACTGTGAGCATACCATAACAACGGCTGTTCCTCAGAAAAAGGAGGCGGGTTGAATGTTTAGCATCTTATCAGCTTGTCCTATTTCCTTGAATATGTATAATATTCGACTCCTGATATTGCGTGTTTACATGAAGTTCACTTTCAATCTTCCTTCTTTATGAAATTGAAATTTTCATCGTTTCACCAATAAAGTTCATTTCTTCACCAACGAAGCATTTACTGATATCATCTATTCAAATCAACGTAAACCTTTTTTCTGCTCTCTTTCAGGTCCCCCAGGGCCGCCTGGCAAACGTGGAAAACGTGGTAAAAAAGGTGATGTCGGAGATCCTGGTCCGCCGGTAAGTCTCGAGTATTTTACATGCATATCCTCTTATACATTTGTTTGTTATTTATGTGAATTGCCACCACATAAACATGTATCTATTTCATTTGTTTGCTTCATATCAATGTTCCAACTCAGTGTATCATTTCAACACAGCCATCGCATTATTTTTGTGTTTTTCTAGGGTTCCGAAGGGCCACCTGGCGAAAATGGCTTACTGGTATAATTTTTCTTTAATACTTGGTAACTTAACATGTCCCATCATCCCAACACTTGTACTCCCGTTTTTCGCAACGGCCTTGTGGCCATGCATACCGTCCTAGTTCATTGCTTTCATGCGTTTGAATCTGTATCCCTCGCTCTCAACAGTTCGCTTTCGTCCTTTTCCCAAAACTGCAAACCTAAATCCTGGAAATAGTAAAACGCTTTCTACTAATGTTCAAGATCGATAAAGAATATCCCGCCCGAGATTTGTTTCGCTAGGCCACATTGTGTGTGGGTAGATTTATCGCATATCCTTTGTGTGGCGAAAATCTCCCGGAAGGCGAGATGGGATACGTAGAGGCGAAACAGTGCAAATTTCGTGGAGATTATCTCAAATGAAGCGTAAAATTAACGAAAGATTAACACAATAAATTAATTTAGTGCCGGGGAGTGCTCCCTCTTCCATGTTTGTGTGGTATCGCTCGCTTTCGGCATTGGTAGTAGAAGAATCTTCCGTCAGCGCCAGCGAATAGTGCTGGGACTGCGATGGAGTGGATAGAAGACATAGCAAGGAGCTAGACTAAGTGCTATTAATTGAGATTGAGATTGTTGCTTTTGCTGTTGAAATGATTACTTTATTTCATTATTTCTTCTTTTGATTTTCTTTTTCTATTATAGGGCGCGAAGGGACAGAAAGGTGACCGCGGTATTATGGTAAGATAAGCGTAGATAGTTGTAGATGCTCTTTGAGCGGTTGTTTATTTCGGTTGGGCAATTAACCTTAGCCTTGGGTCTTCACCGAGACCGCTGTTGTTGTTATCGCTATCGAGTTGCTTTAAGTTGTTGTCGTAGCTAATTTGTGCACATGTCTAACCTTAATGGGTAAGTTTTGATGGAACGTAATACGAGGATCGTCCAAATAACATGCTTGCAGGGCTTTCAGTAATGCCAATACATTTGTTCTGCCTCTTTTCCTTCCTTGCAGAACTTTCCACGAACTCTTTAATCTTGCTCATGGATTTGTACACACACATACTCATATGACTGTAGCTGCTGGGAAGGATAAATATTAGAATGTGATTTCGTGTGAAAATGTTGAAATGAATCCAGGATGTAATAGAGAGCTCGTTTTTATGATGTTTCTCTCTATTAAACTTTTCTAATTAGGCTAATCTGCTGAAACTTTCTCTATAGGTAAATGAGTGAAGTGGTATGAAGGATTGGTTTTGGTTTTACGGTTTCATATTTCACATGTTGAGTGCTTGAAAAAAAAAAACTGCCGATAAAGTGTTTGCGAAACTTTTGTTTGGCAAACTACTTTGGCTTGCACCATTCCAGGTGGTGAAAATATGTTAAATTATGGTATTTATAAGGCAGATTCTTTCATATGTGGTTCGGTTTTGAAAAAGGTACTGTTGCAGTATTACTCTGACGTATTGTAGTAACTTTTCAATAGCTTTGTTCCTTGAAACTTGTCCGATTTTGAAATGAATAATTATTATTCCCAATAATACTATAACGTCCAGTGGCAGATTCGAAGTTAGTTTTTGAGTGCAACACATGGAAGGAAGGGGTAAGCTCTAGTTGAAAGTGCAAAGGCTGCGTTACTTGAAAGGCACACAGCAGTGGTGTGAAGAGCAAAGCGCGTTTTTGTCGTGCGTCCTGGCGTGTAACGTTTTCTGAAGCCTACTGCCGATACAAGTCATAAGGTTATTCAGAAGTTCCGCGGAAGATCATCGATGTAGTCTTCGGTAACATGATTAAGAGCTACAGGTTCAATATTATATAGATCAATATTATACAGGTTCAATATTATCGATGACGGGTCTATGTCAACAGGCTCAACATTTTTGTTCATGCCAAAATGTTGAGCCTTATATGATTTCTCTGACAAAAAATACCCATTTATGCCTTTTATACCCGTTTACCCGTTTACGCGAAAGAAAACTAAAGTCCACGTCCAGTTTGGACTTTAAGTCCAAAACTTGAAGTCCATGTGTTGTTGAGATTTTGCACCTCTACTCAATTGGATGACATATTTTTTTGTGATGAAGCTCATTTTCATATCCGACAATAATATTGAATAAGCAACATTTTTTGCTACAGGGATGGCTTAAAACCGAGACAAGTGCATCAGAAGCCTTGAATAAAATCTAAAATTACGTTGAATTTGTCATGAATTATATATCAAACTGCTTGTGTTCATTTAAACGCATTGAAGGAACAGTGAGTCCAGAGAGATAAATCGCGATAGTCATTGAATTTTAACAACGGCGTCACTGCAGTGTCAATACTTGAGTCGAACCATAAGGTTCCAACAGGGCGGGGCTTGTTCTCACACTGTCAAACGGCACATTGGATGCAGCGCGGCATTTCTTCCATAAGTGGTACCATACCGTTACATGCCGTAACTGCTAGAAAGCGCTAGTACTTTCGAGGACATTATAATGAAAAAGATACAAATACCTCGTGTAGCAAATTAAATAAACTCATGCAATGTAAGTATAGTAGAGTGATCTAAGTAAAATCACAGTGATTGCCGTTTGAACTTTAATATTTCGCGTGGGAAAAATTTAGGTGTGATATTATAACTGGGTCATTGTCTACGAAACCCAATTTTAAGAGAATGTCAATGTTTATCTCTTCGTCCCATTGTTTTTCTGTCTTTTTTCTAACTAGGCTTTTACACTAATACCAATGCAACTACAGAAAATTGATCAATATCTCTTACATTTACGCCCTGAGTGTCGGACTTCCCCGCTACCGGACTACCGACTAAACACCTCCCCTGTCACACCGAGATCCTAGCCTGGAACTGTTTGTCACATTACTTCGGACTAGGCCTCATTAATCATCGCTTAGCGATGTCTTCAGGTTAAGGGAAATCTCTCTTCACGGATGGATAGGAAGGAATTGCGATTAGTAACTATAATATTGCGTTACAGAGATGTTCCCTCCCTCGCCAAGCGATCCATTATGTCCTTCTTTATAATGAGTACTGTCCGTACGTAATGTGACACACAGTTCCAATTGTCCTTTGATTTCATCATTTTTCCCGTTAGATTTTCTGGGGAAATTACGCCAATTTTCTCCGAGAGATGCGAACGGAGTCTTGTGAATCTATTACACGTAAAGAACGTGTGGCAGGCGTCATCCGTCATCCCCGGGCAGAACACGCAAGTTGGGGATGGTGTCTTTCCCATCTTATACAGGTAAGACTGAAAATACCCGTGACCACTGAGTAGTTGAGTCAGAAATAATCAGTCTCACCATGCATTCTGTAGAACCACGGCCCCAAGTCACTTATCAGCCGTGTGGTCCATCTGCCTCGCGTTTCATTTTCCCATGTTTGCTGCCATAAGATAAGGGTTCTTCTCCGTTCCTCTCGGCTGACGGTTTCTCTCACCGACTCCCCCCTACGTGAGTATACACGTTTCCGTTCGTCTGCAAGTAATTTAATTGGAACCACCCTCGAGATTACCAGCACTGCAGGTTCAGAGACAGTGCGGTATGCAGCGGCTATCCGTAAAGCTCCTTGCCTCTGCACCTGTGCCAGACGCCTTCGGTACGTCTCTTTACTAAGAGCGTCAGCCCAAACCTCGGAGCCATACAAGAGCACTGACTGACTCCATTGCACTCATCAGTAGACGTCTTTTGCTCGAGGTTGGCCCCTGCGTGTTGGCCATAATGCGGTTTAGCGCCGATACCCGCACGGAGGCCTTATCTGCTGACGCTCGAACCTGCTCCAAAAAACTCATCATCGAATCAATCATCAAGTCAAGGTATCTGATTGATTCTTTTGACTCGATGATCATTTCCCCTACACGAACCGGCATAACACGAGGGATTCGCTTCTTTGTGAGGACGACAACCTCGGTCTTTTCCAGCGCTAGCTAAGCCCACGGTCTGTCATCCACTCGCTCACTCGGCGTATTACCGCATCCAGTTTGAGCTGCGTCTGTCCGACAGTATGTCCGGCGACTAGTACTGCTACCTAATACTAGTACTGCTGCTAATATCTCTTAGATTGGAAATTTGTTTGGGGTGTTTGATTTGAGCACTGATCAGTTGATAAGCAATGACCATCTTGAGCTAGATTTTTCGCTCAGTTGATTTTTGAAATAATCAAAATCGGTCGTTTTCGAAAGAAATTTGAGGACTGTATTACTTAAACTAGACTGTATTAATTCAAGGAGTACCCACGTTGAAGACAACACAATCCTTTCGTTGCTCTGTGACCGCGCATGTGCACCAAGATAGGCTCGATGATCGCCATTTTGAAAAACGTAGTTTTCAGTCAAATGAATTTTCATTTTTTGTTTTCTATTCAAGTTAACATACTTTGTATTCCTGGAGGTAAAACTGAAATAAGGATGGCATTGAAAAGTGAGAGATAATTACTTGCTTGGCTCAACTAATGCCAGCATCCTGCAGTCTCCTAGATTCTAGTACGGTATAACACAAATTCTCATCGCTCTGTTGGCATTCATTTGCCTAACTGAGTTCAAATGGTAAAAAACCGCACAACCTTATGTCGGAAATTTATCATGCATTATCTTCAAATTGAATTTCTGTTGGGACACTGCAAAACTTCTTTGATGAGCAGTATTCTTAAAAGTATCAAGTTGCAGGTCGTCCACTGGTTCTTGCAAGGATTACTTTCATGAGAGTATTTTTAAGTCCATCAAAGAAGAACTGCGTGATAAGTCAAAATAGTGCACTGCACAATGCAGTGTGTTAAGAAATGAGAAGCAATTAAGACAAACAAAAAAATATCCGAGACAAAGTGATCCTTAAATCAAAGCTGCGGCTAAGCAATAGTAAAAATATTTGACATTTGCGGGACCTGGAAAATTGTTTATTGGTCCTGAATGATGAATCATATTTCAAATATTACATTTATATATAAAATTTGATTCGATACCTTGTTCCCAAGTTGGTTTTTTTGTAAAACAGATAAATGAAATTTTTCTGAATTGGCTGGAAGGATTCTGCTATCGTTACATCTGGAATCATCTGAAACAGCTACGCGCGCAACTGCAACCAAGGATGATGATCAGGCGGGAATGAGCAATCATCTCGGCAAGTGAGCTGACAAGGAGGTGTGAAGTAACGCCAGATCCTTCTGGAATTTTTTTACTTACTTTTATTCTTCTTCTTTTCGTACTTCAAGTTGACACATTTATCAACTGATCGACAGTTTGATATATGATTTTGAACTTTTTTCTGGTCATATCCTGGCAGTGATGACCTCCTCATTCCACTCGAATTTCTGCCAGACGAGTGAAAAAAGTCACTCGAGTCAAGTGTGGAAACAAAAAGGAGTCACACGGGCCTAACCTGGAGAATACGGAGAGGTCTAAGCCAGTGCATTGTCATAGTGGGAGAGCACTTTTTACTTCGCCAAAAAGCCCTTTTTCTTCAATTCGGAGTCGCATCGGTTCAATTTTTTGGCGTGTGACCATTTTGCTCTTCTCCGGGTAGATCAAACCTTGTGAATTTCAGAAAACAGTGGCTATCACCTTTCCAGCGGACAGAACAGTCATCGTTCTTCGACGAGTATGTTCGCCGGGTGAAGTCCACTAGTTCGACTGTTCCTTGGTCTCTGGGGTGTACCAGTAGACTCATGTTTCGTTGACGATGATGAAACGACGCAGAAACTCCTCAGAATTGCATTTAAGCAGCATCCAACAATGCTCTAAAGTGGTTTGACGGTTGCGCTTGTTATCTGAAGTGAGCAAATGCGGCACCCAACTCATCTTTCTCATGCCCAAGATTTCATGCAGGATATGACCCACGCGATCTTTTGAGATATCCTTCAGCCGCCGGTTTCCCAATAAGACACTTGAGCGTGGCTCATCAAAAACCAACGTTGAAACTCGTTAAACCAATTTTTATGGTCGCGATCGCAGGAGCGGAGACATCGTAAACAATATCGAACCGCCCTTAAATTTCGCTGCGCAGTTTTGCTGTGAAAATAAGAATCGATTTACCAACCAATATTGTTCTTTCTGCAGTTTTCTAAAACCCGCGGACACGCCCGCTTCCACACGTCGTCAAAAATAAACTAGAAGTCTGCTTCGGCTGAGATTTTGACATTAGCTGCTTACGAGACAGCTCTGTTACGAGAGTGGAGCCATCGGTCGGTGAGGCTAAGTAATTAGTAGACCGCCCACGTATATCCGATCATGGGTGTAAAATGCTTTCTCATTTTGCAAGTTTGAATGTGTTACAGATAGTCAAGCCTCCGATAAATAGGACTAGATTTTTTTATTCAGCTGGCGTTCTCATCCAACACAAATAAGGGAAAATGAGGCTAGAATGAATGGTTGTAATTGCAAGAGGTGCTCTTGTGAGCAACTTTCTTAAATATGCACATTGATAAGCACTTAAGTTTACAGTTATTCGGCAATATAAACCATTTGTTTCCCAACAGTTCAAATGGTAACATTTCATATTATCTAGTATGTAGTATTGCTTAATTCATAATTTCTTGCAATAAGCAGAACCCATGCCCCTACTCCCACTGAAAAACAACTTTAAATCGGTGTTATGTTATGTTCAAAAATGTTACACTTATTCAGTGCAACATTGGATTTTTGGATGTATTCAAAATTATACGCTTTGCATTTAATCTTATCACGCTAGTAACCCTTATGTGAATCCTGCATTGCTAGATTTGTTGTGGCTTCTGCCTCCCGGGTTTATTTGGATGAGTTGATTTCAACAGTCTACTGACTGTAGTTATTGATTGGACTTATTAACGCCAAGAACTACAAAGTAATAATCAGTGGCACATTAGCTAATTTTTGGATCCTGAACTGTAAGGTTTCTTAAAGTCGCATTATTTCAAGACAGACCTCAAAATTTAGTGCTAGCTAGGGAATGCAATTGCACCAAAATTAGTGATATTATCTGCTTGTATAGAACCACTACTTTTAAAGAGTAACTCTGGGTTTCGAATAGTATGTCTGGTGTTTTCTGGCTCCTGGGTTTGGTCCACAACATACTGCTGTCAAATTAGAGTCATAAGCTCTTGGCTTTTCGTTTTCACGTGGTTATATGTTGTTTGCAATCAAACGTGTAAGTAATATTTCAGCAGATTTTCGTTTTTGTTTTCGGAGTGAAATTTTCAAGTTTCCTTTCCAAAAAAAAGGAAAGACAAAAACATCAGAGTAAATGTGGTAAAAGTTGAGAATTCCCGAAAAGAAATTTGAACGTTGGCTGTCAAAAAAAGTGGAATAGGGTGACTGAGGTTGAGGTAACAAGAACTAAGTTGAAGGACTCGTGTACGATTGAATGTGGGTCCCATTACTGATGCATGAAGAAAAATACAAGAGAATGTTAAAGAAAATTTAAAAGCAAACTTAACAGCAATTTTTGTAATCGAAACAATGAGAACAAATAAAAACATGCTATTTTTGCAACTCGTCAATGTCAGTTTTGATACATGTAATGCCTAAAGCTATATAAAACCATCTAATGATGCCATGAAAAAACATTACCCACTCATCATAAAAAATTCGCATAATAAAAACTCTGAGTAAATAAGAAAATCATTGATTTTTCCAAGTCAAGTCAGGCCAAGAGGATACTCTTGGGGCGACTGTTTTTCCTACTCTTGTCTTGTAACATTTTTCAAACTCTAAGCAGTGCAGAGAATTTTCATCTTTGGCATTTAATTAGCTTACGGAGATTTTGAGTAGTAATTAGTCCTTTTTTTATCTTTCTCTGATGAAGTGCTCTCCAACGCTGAGGGTGGCTGCGAGCCATCCATGAAGGCCATACTTATGAATTGATGAAGTATCCTAGAAGCTGTCATTTCTTTTACTTCGAGCCCACTTCCATCCTCGCATTCACCGACGGATGTGTCCGCGAGGATATCTCATGAATATCAAATAGGGCACATTGCATGCAATTTCACGTCGCACTCCACACGCGTAACAATACATTGCATTTAAATGTCATTAAAACATGCCACTTATGAGTTCATAGACCATACTAACACACTTACAAGCGTATAATCTCTGACAAAAGTGTTTTGGTGTGTATTTTAAAATTCAAGGAAAATATTTATTTAGTCATTTACTCGAATAATGTGCACTAATGAAGCAATTTTGTGTTTGTGTATCCGAACAGGGCCCCATTGGACTGGATGGACCGAAAGGCGACGCTGTAAGTATTTTATTATAGTCGTACCCTGATATCCTTCCAGCCGCTCTACTGTATGTGTACAATAAGGCAAACATTGTTGTGCGGCTGATGGGATAGTATTTCTGCTCTCTAATTGATTTTAAGTAGCCTGTGGGCACTGAATGAAATCCGAACCTAATTGCAGGGTAAACCTGGTGATAAGGGTCAGAAAGGTGACGTAGGACATCCCGGAATTGATGTGTTCCAGACAGTCAAGGTAATTTCGGTGTTTTGTCCGCATAACATTTTCAAATTATTTTCAAGTACCCTTTTAATTTATTTTCCTTCCTCTCTTTCTATCCCGCTCTTCTCTGTCATCCTTGCTTCCTTTCGTTCGCCTATCACTATCTCATATTTTTTCAACTTTAATGGAATTCATCGCAGCCCTATCGTCCTTTTTTATGGCTTCCGCTATTATATTGACTTTCGTGTGTTGTTTTTTTTTACTCCTACCGTTCATTTATTTGGCCTTTCACATTGCATACTACTTTATGGCTTTAATTGTGCCGTCGAATTTGAAATTGGAAAAAACATTGAAAATGGCATTAAATTGAAATCCTATTGAAAATTTTTCCGATTTTTTTCATTTTTTCCAATTCCCCGATTTTTTCGTCCCGCTCATTCAACGCCGTGATTTTTCGAAAGGGATTAAAGAGATCGGTGACTACGTTACGAGGTGGCACACTAGGATACGCCGAGATTGTCGCTGTAAAGGTATGAGTCAACTTGAAGATGGGGTTGTTTGATTGTATTTAGAAACGTATTGATTGGGTACTCCTGGTAAATTGGATATTGTAGTTAATTGGCTTGGGTAGATACTTTTTTCTTTCTTCAGTTTATTTAGGGATAATAGCTCAATTAATAATTTATTGGTGTTGATGTTCAGTGGTTGCATCCCTTTTTCCGTATGTATGTAGTTGATTGGTTTTTCGTAATGTAGTTATTTGATTCAATGTTAAAATGTGTAGATTTTGTAGTTGACTTGTCCAAATCAAATAATTCAAAATTCATGTGACAGCAAAAAGTTTTTAAACGCAACGTGAGTAAAGAACTGATCATACTGAATTTGTTGAATTTAACATTTCTTTTAATTTGGGTTTCATTTTTTAGTTCGAAAAATTTATTTTTGCGAGTATAACTTTTAAGAAAATGATTAGATATTTAACTTTACATTTGAAACTGTGCTAGGTTTTATTTGAAATGAGTAGAAAAGGATATTGGTATTCACAAATGCTGTGAATAAGTTTAAACGTTGTGGGCTTCTAATCACTCTGACACTATGAGCTTATTCTTGTGGTTTCAGCAGTTTTTCAGCCGAAACCCAGACTGCACTTCGACTATGCTTCGAGGAGTGGTCCATCTTCATAGATTTATCCATTTAGAGGTTATTGATTGATTATCGCAAGCACATCAGATACCAATCCTTTCATGCTCAAAAACTCGACCACGTTAGATCTGTATTTAGTAAAGGGAACAACTTAACTTGCTCCATTGTTAAATCTTCTGCAAAGTGAATGTGTTCCTCGTACAGTTAGGGCAATCAACAAGGCATCCAGTAGAAACACCACTCTAAAAAGTAGTTTAGGGGGTGTAGTGACTCTTTACAAAAACTTTAATAAAGTGGGTTGCAGAAAATCGACTTTAAACATAACGACAGAAAGTACTTCGGTCAAACGAAAAGGCTTAGTACAACATTCTTCTAAGGCCAAGAAGTGGATAGGATAACGCGAGGATACGACGCAATTGGTTGTAGATGATCATACAACACGGAATGGCTTCAAACAGAATCTATTAAACAGTAAATTGAAAGTTTAAAAGTACCTGTTTATTAAACGTGTTTTCTAGAGGGGAAAACTTTAAGTTGGCAACACTGTTTAATGCTACGTATGGTTTGACAGCTGTCATGCGTTTTATGGTTAGTTTGGTCTGTCGTTTTATCATGAATATTTTGACGCTTGAGCAACGTCTAAAAATTGTGCAAATTTATTTCGAAAAAAACCGATTCTGTCACTCTTTGCTCACTCTATCGATTTTATGGCCGACATTATCGTCCATCACAACAATTTTGTCGATCAACCATGGGTCGTTTCTGCACCACGTTCTCACTGATAATACGTATATAACCAGACGACGTGCAATGCATAAGGAAGGAACCCAAGCAGCTGTAGAGTGTAGTTTCTATGGAGATCTAAGTGGGTCATCGTGCTCCAGTTTCAAGTTCTTATGGAAGACTTAACCCAACTCGTGTAGGAATAGAAGCTGGCTTACCACCGGGCTCGGCGTACATACGGTGTATGGGCCCAAGAACAAATTGCTGCAGATTTTGATTTTTATAAGAAAATTTTGTTAAGTGATGAGACTTATTTTTGGTTGAATGGCTACGTCAATAAACAACACCGCATATGGAGTGATGAGCGATCACAGGCGGTTGTCCTCCCACCGTAAAAAAGAGAAAGCCACTGTTTGGTTTGCTTTATGAATTTCATTGGTCCATATGTCTTGAAAAACGCTGCTAGGCATAAGATAACATACAATGATGACAGCTAAAGAGCCTTGATCAATGACTTTCTCGTTTCGCAACGGACTCGCCGTAATGAAGCAGACCTGTTGTTGCAACAGGATGACGCGACCTGCCAAACATCTCGTACAACCGACGACTTATTGTAAGAAGCATTTGAAGATCGAAACTTAACTACTATAGCCAATAAAATAAAGTACTATGATACATTTCGACACTTAATGATGAAAGCTATTGACTGAAAAATTCCAAACCAGAAAATCAACAATGCGGTGGGTATCGACGACATAGCCGCAGAACACTAAAACAAGGAACACAATAGGTTCAAAATTTCGTTTTCAGCAACCAAGGTACCAATATTAATAACATCTGGGAGGAAAAAATTGCTGCAAGAGCAGTTAAAATGTAGGTTGCCTGATCCACAAAAAAGGAGACAATCTGCAATGTAAGCACTACTGAGGTATATCACTACTTTGAACGTCTTTGAGAATTTCTCAAAAATATTGATAAATCTAAGATCAAAGTCTATGTTGACGTGCCAATTTTTATAAAGCATAGTTCTTTCCGAGCTGGACCTTCAATTAACCAACTATATCTCAAACACAGGCTGGCAAAATGTCGAAAATATTACATCATCGTCAACCAAATATTTTTTGACTTCAAGTAACGATATATGATAGTATAAATCGAAATGTTCTTGATAGAATGGTGTCTGACTGTATTTTATAAGGACAAGTAGATAAACTTTATAGTGCCAAATTCTTGACAGAAATATTTCAAACAGAAGTGGGGCCGAAACAAAGTCATAGAAAGGGCTCTCTCTATTTAATTTGGCATATGAATAACTTCTCCCAAGGCTTCAAGCTGAAATTAGAGGCAAAATGATCAATTCTTTGGCATTTCGACATGGACTAGCCTCTCTACTGTTTGATTTGGTACAGGAATACGTCCTCATGTAGCTCCAAACTGGGACTAGAGGCAGAATGACTGAAACCATAGACCATGGCCATGGAGAAGGCTCTCTCTCTGTTGAATTTGATGCAGGACTTGACCTTACAAGCCTTCAAGCTGAGAAACTAAAGGCGAAACGATCAATTATTTCGACATTTTCTTCCGTTTGATTTGGCATTAGTTAAGGACGTACTCTTCAACGAAATGAAATAGAAGAGAGAGAGCAGTGAATTAAGGATCCAAGCTTAAACTATAGGCAGACTGATCAATTAACTACATTGACGTACACAGAAACAGAGGTAGTTCTTTTTGAAATCAGCAGTAAATATAGTAAAACGATTCTTCGCACATAAAATTCGACAATAAGACCTAGATGATGTTATGGAGTGCGAATCCTTGACTCCCACATAAAAATCTCAAAAGAAAAAATCAGAACTTTCAAAAATTTCCAGAAAATTTCATTTGAATTTTAAGAGCATTCTGAAAGACAGTTAAAAAGGAATTTTTGGAAGCCTAACAAAATCGCTAAGATAAAGATCAATGGTGCAAAAATATTTGTCAAAAACATTTTCACAATGGCTCCAATGGCTCAGCAATTTCAGCGTCTTGGTGATGGTGAATATTTATTTTAGAATCACGTCATTTCCAGACCAAATATCAATGAGAAGGTGTTCTCGAGGGATGCTGGCCTTAGTTGATATTTCAAAATCATCGATTAGAATATCAAATATTATTGTGAAGAATCCAGTAGGGGATTTGGTCTATAACATCACGTGTCCTTATGGGGTGTGTAACTTGCGAATGTGACTTGTGTAACTTGTCTAACTTGTTAAATTGCACGTTTGACTTGGGATATACAAATTTAAGTATTGAGCTACATGTTAGTTGTACTTTAATCCAAGAGCTACAAAACATTGGAATCTATAGTAACACATGGATAACCTCATCGAGCAGAAACAAGGCCAGGAGGCGCAGACGGGAATTCTTCGAGTCCTGAAATTCGTCAAATCCTGCGTGCTGTGAAAAAAATTCCTAAGAGACTCAAAATACTGGTTGAAACTTCTACTGAAACTGGGAATACCTGCTCAAACTAAATGTTCAAATGGACTCCTTTTTTTCATGTTCAGGAAATAAAAAAAGGATATTGAAACCCAGCAGATACATAAAATTTCTCTTAGCTGAAACGTAGCTTTTTTCGTGGCGGTAGAAACTATGCTTGTCATAAAAAAGTTAGGGGTAGTGTTCTGAAAAGTCATTACGTACGTTATAACTTGTACACATCATAAATATGAATCAAGGATTCCTTTAGGATGACTAAAGCTTTTCCGACAGTTGTTGGGGTAGTTATTTGTAGTAGGGTCAGAGAGTGAAACAAATGATATTGTATATGATGCAGTAATTTCCCTAAAAAAGAAAGTGCGGTCGCAGTTGAAGGATCTGGTCACATTGATGTATTTGCCAATTTGAAACAAATCCTTTTTTGCTATTTGATTTTTCTGGCAATAACTCAAACTTTGCTCACAAAATTTATGCAACGAAATGAGTGTTCTACTAATAAACATCGGTTCGAAAAATTTGAAGAATTTTCTTGTTTCTCAGAATCTCGACTACCCTAACCTTTTCACGTATTTCTACATTCATCATTTCCATTCTCGCTTGTGTCACACTTTTTTCTAGTTAATTATATATCAGAATAAAACAAACATATTGTTTGGTTTATGGTTAATTTTATTTTTTTAATTTATTATAAATTTTATAAAAAGGGGTTACAAGCTGCCGGGGTGAATATATCAGCGGCCACTGTAATTCAGCTGAAGGTAAGGTTTAAGCAGTACGAAATCAATGTTCTAACCTAATTTTTAACATGCATGTTAAAAGGGACTTACAGGGGAGGGGTTAGTTAAAATTTAAAATTCAAACAATCGAAACGCATGTCCTTACACCATTAACGAATTGAATTATAATGAATTGGAAATTAATGTAAACATATTCATATCGTCAGGGAGAACCAGGTGAGCCCGGACCTCCAGGTCCAGCAGGTCCACCCGGTGCTGTCGGAGTCCCAGGAAGAGATGGCGAACAAGGTCCGCCAGGTGAAACAGGTCCGCCCGGACCCCAAGGCCCAACAGGCGATATCGGCCCAATGGGACCTCCTGGCAAAACAGGAGAGCCCGGTTTAAAGGTATGCAACGATTTGATTTTCTACTTATATTTGAGTGATCTTTTTAATATAGAAACCTTTGTATAAAATATACGCTCAACATTATTGAACGGAATAATTTCATAGTGCAAAAACATATTTCCTCATCGTGAAGGTCTTTGCTTTTCCATAAAAGAAAATTTATTCACCGTTCATGTCTGCTTCTTCGCAAGAAGGTTAAATTGAATTCAATGACCGTACCATTGCCAACATATGACAACTGCCTCATAATTTTTCATTCATGGATGCTTACATAGTCTCAAGGAGAAAAAAAAACCTTTCATCATAGCATCTTCGACCGAAACGTCCCATCCCAATCATACACAATTCATTGAACATCCAATTCGAAGTCATTTGGTTTGGTACAGTGCGTTCTTGTCATTTTCCTTTTTGCTCCTTCTGTTTGGCTTCAACATGTTACTCAATTGTAATAAGTGGCCATTGTGTATGAATGAACCCTTCGGTATACGCACCTAAACAACAACCTACTATGAACAAAATGCCAGGAACAACCCAAACAAAACACTTCTACTACATACACTTCAAAAATGAAACGAGTACCTAACACGCCGCTATTGTTTGACGAACGATAAGTTGATTCTTCCGAAAATTATGACCAATTCTCAAGGGATGGCTCCGAGTGTTAGAAATGGTACTATATAATGCTATAACCGTTCAAGCCATCATATCTGCAGTTGAGGTCGAAGTAGCTATTGTTGTCCCTTGACAGGGAACTAACTATTAAAGATAAGGGAAATAAATATAAAAGTAAATAGGAAAGTGTTAGGTAGCCGATAAGGGTGAAAGGGAGTCTCAATAATACCCAGTGAGAATCACCATCGACAATCAAACATACATTAATCAATGTTTTAATGCTGTTTGTTTACTTTACAGGGTGACAAGGGAGATAAAGGCGACCGAGGGCTAACCACTACAATTAAGGGTGACGAATTTCCCACCGGTATCATTGAAGGGCCACCAGGACCTCCTGGACCACCTGGTAAGTTTTTATGACGTTTTAATTTTGAGAATTTGGTAATATTTTAATTTGGAATAGTTAAAATGTCTGTTTTGGTGCTGAGGTCTAAATTTTTTAGATGGTGAAAAGTTAAAAGGGTACCAGCACTACCAGACTTGTAAATATTGCGGAGAGACTGTTAATTGCTGCAAGTAATTTTATGCTGGTTAGGAATTAAGTTAAGTTAATCATTACGAGATCCAGAATTTGCAGCGGGGCTGTTGCCGGATTAGTTGTAATTACGTAGGAATTCGATGTCCTAGTATTTAAATCGGCTCTTTTTACGGTCTTACAAAGCGTAATAAAGCTGTTGCAATATTATCCTTGGAAGTGGTCCATGTTGAGAGCTTTTTATTTCAAAATCTGTATTCAAATAATATTTAGTTCAAAAAGATCTCCTAGGATTGCTTCATTTGTCGATCAATAAATAATATAGAAGTTCACGTTAGAACCCTATACAACCTGGTATGTCAGTTTTTTTCTACGCTGGGCTCCTGGAGTTACTGAAATCCTCCGGGTGGTTATGCCTACACTGGAGCATTGAATAATAGAAATTTTGAATACTAAATCAGTCTTCGAGAGGAACTTTGACATCTGTGGTATAGATTCTCAACTGATGATATTTATTTCTCAGTTGAGACACATCGATAGTGTTTTCTGGTCCGGGTTAAAACCGAGACAACCTTTTACCAAATACAGACAAATGAAAGAATTACAAGGCAATTTTTGTATTTGATTGATTGTCTTGCATCTCACGTTAAAGTTATTTTAAAGATACGCTCTTCCAAATGTATTGGGCGTGTGCAAAGAATTTCTCGTTCACAAATTCAAATTCAAATTCACAATCGTTCGAATTGTTGTTCAATTGATTAATTCGTTAATTAATTAAAAATTTATTTTATTTAGCGTTTATTCATTTAAAATTTATCTTATATATAATCACCATTATTATCTACTACTTGTCTCCAATTTTCTGAAAGTTGCTGGGCCCTCTCCTGTAGAAATCTTCTCTCTTAGCTTCGAAAAAGTATGCTAGTCCTGTACGAAGATCCACTCTAATATTGTATTCCCTTCACTGCAGGTGGTTGTTGAGGGGCGGAACAAGAGACAATCCGTTGGCCCAAGATCGAGAGAATATGGTGGGTGGAAAGTGGAGAAAAAGTTCCCAGTCAATATCAATTAATATAGGTTTAGCCACTGCTGCTGTGTTCCGCCTCGCAGCATCGTGGTGAAAGAGGACTCCGCGACAGTTGACTTATGCAGGATGCTTATCACACATTGCTTGTTTGAGTCGCTCGAACTACTGACAATACATGTCCGTACTCAACGTTTGATTTTGTTCCAGAAGCTCAGAATAACTGACTTCTAAAGTATTCCATTAAAGCGAAAATAAGACAAATACGAAGAATTAACCCCGATTTAGAAGTGGATCATTGCAGACTGTTCAGCGACGTTTCACGAAGAGAACTGGCATTTGCCGCATGGAATCCACTTTTCATCTGCTTAAACCATCCGTCGGAGAAATCATACATTGGTTTGATGATCAAGATGGGGAACATAGTAAGCTGTCTTTTTTGTGTCTTTAATAATGTTTGTGGAGTACTCAAGTATCCAACTTTACCACATATCCCAGCGCATGAGTTCTTTTCTCTATAGTGGATCACCATCTGTCAGCTCCTTGGACGATCCTGATCGCAATTTTCAATAGGTCGTTCTCTAATACAAAAGCACTGAAACCACTGAGGACATTGTCATTCTGTTAGTACGTTTTCTTCATGAATTTTGCTTGTATACCGACGAGCCTTCGCTGGTGTGGTATCCAGGATCAAAGGCGAGTAGTTAAAAATTTCCTCGCCTTGGAAAATTGATAAAGGGTCCAGCAATCTGTTGTTTTTCACAAGCCATGAAATAAGCAGATTAGCCAGCATTTATTTCTCTTCGCACTGAATGTGTGGCCATTGCATCGTTTTTAAAGGCCATCTACTTTGGTTTCAATATAAATGAGAATTGTTTCTAGGAGTTCAGTTCAATCGATTTTGTTTATATTGTCATGAAGAGTTGACAGCGCAATTACAATTCGCTTTGAAGATTATTTACGCACTTATTATTATGTTATCCTCTCGACCCAACTACTCTCAGAATCCAAATCTCAAAATCTCAAAGGTTTTCTATGCTCGTTTTCATGCATGGTTTCCAACATTGCCAAATAATCTTGCAGTAAGTCCATGCCGAAGGTGATCCCGCTCGAATTTATTGTCAATCGTGATTTTGTGACGTGATCCTTATATAAGATTCGCAAATTCCCTCAAAGTAGTTCTCTAGAACTGAGAAGTTGTTATGCATATGTTTGATCCCCATTTATTGTCTCTATCTTTTGGCTGCAATATATAGTTTTGCCAAGAAAAACTTTCAAAATATAATAAAGGATAAAACTACTGAAAATATTTATGAGAAAAATTTTATATTCTATTTTTTCGTACATTGGGAGATCCCTTGCCTCCTACCCCTTGTTACTTTCACAAAGTCAATTATCACCACCAGACTATCTAATCAACAGAGGCTCTGCCCAAACCAAAGAAAAATGGACCGCTCAAATCTACCGAACTAACGCCAATTGAAAAACTTTGAAATAATGAACTGTATGGCACTCCATGCTGGGTTAATACCTCAACTTTTTTGGCAGTGGATGGGGGTCCTTCCTGAGCGCATTGAAATCATATAAAAAAATTATTTAATCAAAGCGAGTATTCATTTTTTGAAGCATACTGCAAGTTGCAATTCAGTACAAAAGAACGTTATCCCTGCAGAGAACCACTCATTCGATCTTTGCGATTGAACGCTACGACTGGCGTGAAGGAAGTCCAAACGAGAGGTTCAATTTACGACTACTCTATCCTTTGAACAGGGCCGTATCTCGCCAAGGATGCGGCGGATGTTGTCTTCCAAATGGTTAAGCGTCTTCGGCCTGTCGGATTAAATGAGTGATTCAACGTATCCTCGACGTAATTTCTTGTGGTGGTAAATCACAAGATCTTGCTGGCCAGTTCACTGGTCCAAAATGATAAATTATGCGCTCATCAAATGCTTCTTTCAATAAGTCGATGATTACACGATCTGTTCAGAATATCGAGCCATCCTGTTGAAACTATAATTCCTCTGCATAACACCGAGTTAATCCCGGACCATAATTTATCAAGGCTCCGTAGCGGTCAACATTGACTGCAGTATTTCTCCTCGCTACATTTTTGAAGACATATGGACCACACGATCATAAGGCACACCAAACACTGACCGGATTCAACTGTGATTGGACAGCCACCTGTGGTTACTCATCACTTCGAATGCGGCAGTTCTGTTTATTGACTAGAGCTGGATAACCAGAAATGAGCAGTAGCGCTAAAATTTACAATGAATTATTTTCAAATTTCAAGAGATTTCTTATGAAATTCGGTATTGGCCGCAAATTGTTCATTACATCGAATTTTCGCCGTTCCTAGTGGCCGTTTGGCTTCATTTCCTGCACGAGTTAGATTTTGTAAGCCTGCAATCCAAGATCCATCGATAAAGTCTTCCAGTATGTGGATGGGCACAGATTTACTTGTCTTCATCAATAATACGCTCTCCAGGTGTTTTAGTATCTTCATTACGCACTGTCTGGATGGATGCGTATTATCAGTGAAAGTAATGGTGGCGCGGAAATGATAGATGGGTTTATCGAATTAATTGTTGTGATGGACGATTATGATGGCCATAAAATCGACAGACCGCGCAATGAGTACACCAAATAGAACCGTCATTTTAATGAGGCACAAGTGGGCGAAATAAATCGGCACAATTCGCAGACGTTGCTCAGGCATCAACCTATTCATGTTCCTGCCGCAAACGAAACTAACCAAAAAACGCGTGACAGCTGTCACTACCATACGTAGTATTAAAAAGTGTTGTCAACATTAAGTTATAAATTTCTTCAAAAAAACATCCTTCATGTTCGTACTGAATCTTGAATTGAATGTCTAATGTATTTTTTAAATTTTTAATATTTATTTCTAACTTACAGGACCACAAGGACCGCCTGGCGAAAAAGGGGATATAGGGCCTATCGGACCGCCAGGACCTCAGGGAGAAAAAGGACCACGTGGCAAACGAGGAAAACGGGTAACGTTCCATTCTGACTTGAAATTATTTCAAATCTTTCCTGCAACGTAGCACTTTGTACAGTTCATCATTATTGCTCCTGCATATATGCAAGTGTCTGACGAGCATGAAATTATGAATATATTATTAAAATAATCAGCATTTAGGAACGCAATAATGTTTGTAGTTAAAAACATGTCATTTTCGTTTTTGTAGCTGTTTGAGATAATTAGAAAAAGTTTGTGGTAAGGTTTGGGTGTACATAGATTGTACAACTCATATGTGTGCTTGACGAACTTTCTTCATGTTTATGTTAGTGCGACAAATATGAAAAGTTTAGCATGCATCCTTTCCCTCTTATGCATATCGGTCATGGACATATTAAAATAATTAGCATTGCATGGTACTGCTTGCGAGTAAATTAATTTAAATCCTGCTTTAGGAAAAAGGTGATTATCTATCGCTGCTAATCTAATAAGCTCTAGCTGTGTCACTGCCGTTTGCTAGCGGCGATAAACTTAATCTAGTGGAAGGAAACTTAACGACTAGTCTGTGGCCCAACCGGGTTATCCGAGGCCAAACAGCCAACATATCGCTGTACAGACTAGGATCATTTAACCAAGAACTCCGTCACGTCCCTAGCTCCAAGATAGCACATCGAGCTCCTTCACATATGCAGATTAACACAACGTGAAGGTAAGTAGACCTCCGAGTATAGATTGCAGACTTGCGGAGAACTTATTATCCTTCGAAGACTCACATCTGAGTTACAGTTACGGAAATATGTGTTTTTGTGGCATTGAGGAAGACTTAGCCCATTTAAAGGCAGCAAGAGTACGAGTAATTGCAATCGTAACAATAGTTGCAAGCCGTGACTTCAGCAGGGAGAGCTAAAGCACCATAATTGCATTTCTCCTTGTATATACACACATGTAAATGTGTAGCCAGGAGATTAACCTAACGAGACACAACCGAGGAAAAAAATCATCGGGATAATCCACTAAGCAAAGTAGCGCTGCTCCTGCTGTTGTTTGGTAGCTTTTATTGTTGCTTCTTTTTTGCTTTAAACACTATCACATGTGTCCAGTCTTTGCCGGCGTATTGCTCCTCATGGCGGAATAAGTGTTTGTTGTATTTTTTTGTTGTTGTCGGTGGTGTCCTAATTGCGCTTGTATGTGAGTGTAGAGTTTTTCTTTGTGGGATGGGCTGTATGCAAGCTTTAGCCGCTTTGTTTCTCACACATTTTTTGTATCCACACACAATAACAGCTGTAGCGGTAACACTTAACACGCTTTTGTGTAAGTATCCCTTTTAAGTTCGCTTTTTCTTATTATTTCTGTTCACTTGTGCACACTGTCGTAGGTACACTTCCTTGTAGCTAATGGGATTTGTGACCTAATTAACATTTTATGTGCCTACACGCTAATTTATTTTCAGCTAAAAAGTGGTAGGCTCGTGTATCGGAGCACCGAGTCGTGCAGATAAAAGAACATTACGATTGAATGTGTAATTAAAACGTGTCTAGACTTTATAGAGGGCGATTCCAAGAAGTGGTCCTGTTTGGCAATTCCTTGGGTACAAATTAAAACTGGAAAATTCAGCGTTTAGTTGAACGTAAACGAAACGATCCTTGGGGAGCAACCGAAATGAGATGAAAACGACGCGGGGCGAAAGGGTAATTGGCGGGCAAGAGGGTAGGGCAAAAGTACTCATAGCTTATTTGAGTTTTGATTAGAATACCGAGCGTAATATCCTTTCCTTGGCGCTTGCATTTATATTGCTGCCGTCATCATTGCGCTTGAGTTGTGATCAGGACTCGTATCTTCTAGATTCCTTTGTCAGCCACGATGTAGCCCACTCTTTAATTATTCCAATTAAATAGAACCTTTATTGAAGGTGACTTTCTCCTGGGAAGTTTAAAGTTTCAGAATATTCCGTGCTCGATTCGGGAAGTAAATAGCTCGCAGAAGGCATCACATACTTTCCAAAGGATATTGTTGCTTATACTATGATTGCTGGCTTATAGTTTCCGAGCAAAAGCATCTGCAGGTTTTTAATGAATTTGATGGTATTCGTGAGCTATTTAAGCAAAGGGAGGAGTCTAAAACAAACTAATTTATTTGAACTTCATAAGGTAATTTTTACAAACAATTTCAAGTGTGTTATCATTAGTGGGTAGAGAGTTTATACCTGTGGGCTATAGAATGGGGGTAATGAATCAACTTTATGATCAAAAGATATATGTGCGTTGCACGATGTGTGCTGAAGGAATGTCTTATGTATTAGCCACATTGCGCACAGATTCAGGTTTGTCAGATTCTCATCGCATACAATTCTAATTAACTATAAGGAAGAAGCAAATAATACGCTAGCAAAATTGGTGGGAAAGTTTCAAGCACATTTAGTACGATTAATGCGTCTTTTTTTTATTTGGATACTGAATATACTTCACACACACAGATGAGAATGTTCATTTACAGATGAAGAAGGGTTTTAAACAAACTCAGCTGTTTTAGCAAAAACCACTCATATATAGTACTGCGAATATTTGTCATTTAAGAGTAGAAAATACCCAATTTAAAGTCATGTTTCATGTCATCAATCGTCTATGGATGGTTAACGTAACACTTGTACTTAACGACTCCCCATGAAAGAGAAAAAGTCCAACAGTGTCAAATAGCAGCTTCGCGGTGGTTGATTGACATCAGCATTTCGAATGTTTATGCAATTTCCGAAAATAGTGTGCATACGATCGATTGCTACGATCATACGTTTCGTTGGTCTTCGGCCTATTGAGCAAACTAATTTTATGTCATATCGGAAATGGCATCAAACCTGCTAACCTCAACATAACTTACAGTTGTAATTTCAAACGTTAGATTGTCCACACAGTTAAAGAAACACTTTTAATGGGAAATTTTTCCAGTTTTGGTGATTTATTTACAAGCCTGAAACTAAGCACGTAAAAAAAAGGAATGAACTTGTGGTCTCTTCTTGAGTATAATCACGCATGTGGGCAATATTCAAAAAAATTCGATGATAGACTCTAATCTCAAAGTGTTGAGGTGGAAATAATTTTAAAATTCAATTGAATTGATTTGACCACGTCAAAACTTCCGAAACCCCCTGACAAAATCTGACGATGTAATTATTTGCTACGAATTAACACAGTGAAAAAGCAACTTCAGCTTATGATCACAATTTCATCAAAATCGAATCATGTACAAAGAACTCTCCTTACATCCTTACATTTTTCTTGAATTTACAATTACTAGAATGTCAGAGTTAAAAATCTTATCAATATCGATTTTCATTGCACATTGTAGTGTACCACCTCTCCAATGGCTTCCGATTTCATTTTTGAAACTCGTTTCTCTTGAAAATACTGTGTCTGAAATAAGTTTCCGTGTCCGGATTTCAGGAGAGTTTTTGGTGTTTTCGATGATTATTCATCAACGTATTCTGATTTCTACGATTCTACGTGATTTCTACGTGTATGCAAAAAAGTATCAAAGTTTCTCCCAAACTAGGCCCTCACCGGTGGTTTTAAATGTTCAGAGCACATGTAATACCGAGTTCGTCATTTTGTCAAAAATTTTGACAATAAAAAAATTCATTCTAATACGTATAAAGTCTCAAATTTTAATTTGGGTGCATAATGGTATATCCAAAATTTGTCGGTATCAACATAAATCGGTGCTCAAACTCTCATTGATTATGATTAAATTGTGCCTGCCAAGCATTGGAAATGTTCTTTCAAACACGTCAAACCGTGGACAGCATTTTATGCCGGAGAAATTTTTCACGCTTGAAAGTTGATGAGTTTTCTCTGGACTTAATCTTATGACCTCCAAAAGCTTTGCGGTTCGAAATTTGACGGTCTTTTTGCGTTATCTAGTGAACTAAGCGATGTTATCAGCAGTAATTTCCAAAAAATTGATTGTGGTAAACGGTCATTAGGTAGTTTCTTATCAGCGTCTAACGCATGTTTGATTTGCGTATGAATTGAAATATTCAAATACAAATATTAGATGAGAGCTCCTGATTTTTTTCATCTTCACAGTAACACATACATAAAATCACCCAAACTATTATCAAAATAACACTTGCACAACCAACACGACTGTAAGTTTTGTGTTTGAGACATCCCAAAACCTGATTTTTCAACGTTTTAAAAGCTTCTTCGTGAACCCAAAATAATTCACAGTTATTATTTGACGTAAGAGAATTTTGTTCTATTCGTCGTTGGGTGTCAAATCAGGATGTTCGGCTCATTGAAATTTTGACCGATCAAAATGTCAGTTGTTTGACGAATTGTCGGAGAACTAGCATTATCATGATGAAGAATGATTCGATGTTGTTTATTTTTTTCCCATTTGTTCGAACTAATAGTTGAGTCTTTCAAAATTGTCACCATTCAAAATTGACTGTGCTACGTTGATCTAGTGAAACTTTTGTGATATGAGCGATAAACCAGGCGACCGTTTGCCCCGGATTGTTTCGTGCAAAAATAACTTTTGCCGGGTTTGGCTCGTCTATAAGTGTCGCACAATCAATTGCTGCTTTGTTTCGGTCTCATACGCATAGATCCATGACTCGTTACCTGTCACGATCTCTTAATGACTTTTGTAGCACCTTGATTGAATTTTTGAGCATTACTTTACACCAATCAAAACAAGTGCTTTGTTGAGCTATTTTCAAATTATGTGGAATCCAACTTGAACAAATGTTTGTCCATGTAATACCTTATATACGCTAGAGTAACTAGTTCCCCGGGATGCCCTTATCTCTCGGTATGTGACACAACGATCTTACATTACCAATTTTCGGACTGCATCGATATTTCCTGGCAATAGCACTGATTTTCGATGACCTGCACGAAACTGCACAAGCGAATAATGTTCAAGATGGAATTCGTTATACCAGTTGGTGCTACACCACCAATTATCACCGATTCAAGTTGTTTGTTGCGCTTTTGTGTTGATAATCTAAGTCGTAGTAAATCATCGCACGAGAATGCTCACGATTTAATTCTATTTTATGGCCGACATCAATTATTCGAGTTACTATAATCAAAATCAATAGCTGTCATACGTCAAAACGAAAAGAATATGTATGGGCTAAAATCTGTCAAACTTTATCAATATGGCAACGGTTTGCTTTGGCCAACACTAGTATTGCCATAGTGTACAAATCTAGAAACCAACACTTGTAAAAACCCATACGTGCATGTAATGCTAAACTAGTACATAAAAAATTATTCGATAATCACGAGCAAAACTGCAACGTGTACCGCGTGTAAACAGTCATAAGGATAATCGTCGAGATTCCTGAAAATGTTTAATAGAAATCATTCTTATCTCTTAAAAGAGTTTCTCCTGCAATCATCACGCAACATCGTACGTGTATGTCGTTACAACATAATCTGAAATCAATACATAACGATTCGTTCCCAACCCCAAGGATATTAAGATTTCAATTTATATTTCAGTCACCCCTATATAAATTTCGAATGCCAATCTAATCCGACGCAGCTATTAAACAGGTCACAAATCCCAAACTACATCAATTTTTTTTTAAATATTCACTTTAAAATACGAGTATAGATAAATTCATGGATATGTTTCTATAGTGTCAGTTTTAATCTCTTGCATTCACTTCACACACATGCCTGTAGATATTTGGACAAGGAAAAGATGACGATTACGATGAGCCTGGTGTGACATTATTGCGTGGACCACCAGGCCCTCCTGGTACACCGGGAGTGCCTGGCCGAGATGGCAAAGATGGAAAAGATGGACTCAGAGGGGAACCAGGTGAGCCAGGTCAACCGGGCTCACTAGGACCACGCGGATTGGATGGATTGCCTGGTGAGCCGGGCATCGAAGGACCGCCTGGATTGCCTGGCTATCAAGGACCGCCTGGTGAAAAGGGAGATCGAGGCGATATCGGACCACCTGGTTTAATGGTAAATAAATCAAATTATTTTGTCATTGTCTTCAAGCGGGAAAAATTCAAATTAAATTGTTTTTAAACAGGGCCCTCCGGGACTCCCTGGACCGCCTGGCTATCCGGGGCAAAAAGGTGATAAAGGCGAACGTGGCGATTCTGTGAGTGAACGTTTGAAAATCATCTATTCATCATCTATTATTTAATATTACATTTCCCAGAAGTACAGGAAAATGCGACGGAGACAAGACGAGGGCATGGCTGACGCGCCACATTCGATGCCTGTAGAATATGTAAGTGAAAAATTTATTTGATTTGTCCTTAAATCTTTATTCTGGCTTGCAATTTAGCGCCGTACGAATATTAAATTTCAATGTTTCAATTCCAAGGAAGCTCTCAGGACACGATTAAAACCGCGAATTTTCGAATTGTGTATTTCACACGAACTGCTACGCAAAAGGAAATGTGGCAAGGACGACTGGAACGCAATTTTTAATTGGCCGGTCATAATGAGCATTGGCTTTAGAAAATGTAAAAAGATTTCTGAGAATTTCCTTGATTGAAATTGAAAGCTTCGCAAAATTGCCAAGAAAGAAGCCGTGCAGACGCAAATAGAATGGATCTTAACACGTTTGAATAATTATCGCATAAATACTGGCAAGGTCTCCGTTGAAATATTTATGTGCGAACAATTTAAAAATTTATTCAATTTTTCGAGACTAATTACCTGATTTTCATACCTTAGAAAATTAGCGGTTGAAATGTTGGATTCGGTAGTGATGGCAATGATATTTGCAGGCAAACTCTGCTGGTACAAATTGGGCTTTGCCTTGGCATTGACATTTCCTTAAAATGAAACATAAATCTTGCGGTTAGATCTTTCTGCGAGGCTCGAAGAAATAATTTATGAAAATTGAATTGAAGATAGAATTTGATTTCGAGGCATACTTCATCTTTTATTCTTTAGTAATTGTTATTTTGTTATTGGAATCCTTTGCAGCTATACTGGCATCATTTACTTCCGCAATTCTTAAGAAAAATCATTAAATTCGGAGAATATTTTTGATAATTCGGTTCATGTTTAGGGTATGACATTACTTACTACGGTTCAGATGTCTCCAGTGGTAGATTAAAATTTGTTTGACTTTATGAAACACAAATCTGAAGCTGAGATGGAATCAACTAGTTAGCAGTTGGCCTGTGAAAGATCCTTAATTGGAAGCTAAGGCTCTTGTTAGACTGTCACGTTAATGACATTATTAGTAGTGCTGTCATAATTAGTATATTAGGCCAAGACGTCAAACATTAGAATCCTCTTTTTTTGCACTTTATTTCGCAATCAAAGTAATCGGAGAGTTTTACTCGTGGTCTATTGAAACTTTCAGAAAAAAGGAGAATGACGGCGTACCCAACTTGTCTCCGCTCTCCTTCTTCTCCTTAAAAATAACTAGGTAGGTACTTGTTGGTCGTCCAATCGCTTTGCATAATTAATTGCAGCTTCCGCATTCTCATAGCTTTTGAGACCTTCGGATTGTCAAATACTTCAATGGTTATATCGAAATCACTATTCGTCCACTTCTTGCTCCGCTCCCGTTATCCGCCTTAGGACCCGCATCTTGTGTTTCTGGATGCTTGGTTGAAGGTACATGTCTAACACATAGCACAGTTCTTATCACACTTTTGTATACTTTGAACTTTGTTTTCCAGTGTATGAACCTGGTCTTCAATGTCGTCAGAACTTAATAACACACCTTATTTGTATCTGTTTCAGTGTCGTACTTCTTTAGCTTGATGCCCCAATAAGCAAATTTGAGAACGTTTCCGAGAAACTCTTTTGAGGTCGTGAACGAGCGTGACAGAATGTTGATTTCATCTGCATAGGCTACGACCAAAAGCTTGATTGATATAGTACTGTACCTCTTATATCTATAGGTATCTTTCGTGTGACGTATTCTAGAGTAAGATTAAATAAGAGTGGGGTTAGCCTATTTCCCTGTGTCAGCCCTACATTTGAGTCGAAGGCATCGTTGAGTGGATTATTGATATCAATAAAGAATAATGACGAGGGTGCGGACATGAATTTTTTTTTAGCAAAAAGCAGTACTGTGATTGTTATCCTTTCCCCCGTATTCGGGAATTTCACAAGACGGAAGATAAAATCCACTATGCTTAGAAGTTTTTTTGAATAATTCTCGGAAAGTCGTTTTATATCCTTTTGAATATCGCGACAAGATTTCTTTTGAAATTCTTTCCCATTCTGAAAGCTCATCAATTAAATCATCTTCCGTAGGGATTACATGATTCGCTTACTCATGTCAACAATTCCCAAAACAGAAATCCTCCAAGGAATTTGGTTTCTGAGGTTCCTGTCAAACATCTGGCCTTCCCAAAAATTGGACCCCCTAGAAAGACAAACCAAACTTCTCGAACGTCAAGCCGGTAACCATTAGTTGAAACCAGGATCTTATATTAGATACAAACACTATCATGCTTGAAAAACCGTCTTCACCAGGATAGAAACTTTTCAGGAAGTTCTACAACTGCTCTTCCGAAAACTATTTGACCTTTAGACGAATTTTTTGGTAAGCTTATCAGTTATCTATCGCGTGCTAAGATCACTTGCGTTGCAAATTTGTGACTTGAAAAGTTCCTCGCTTCGTCTAGTTTCCTGATGTATCTTATGTTGCAAACAAATTCCGCATCTGCTATGTTCATCCTGTCATTTTCGCTGCGTTTGATCTGGCTTGCTAGCTCAAATGATTTACCTTAATTCTGCGGTCAGTTTGCCTCACACAAGTGTTCCTTGGACCATAAATTCACCGATTGTTGCACCTGCCCTATGTGTTTGGTTGCAGTTTATAAAATTGTTCCTGCATACTCAACTTTCCTCCTTTTTGTCTATCCGTTCGTCTCACTTTCTCTCACTGTTCTGAGCTTTTTTTCAGTTGATTCTTCTGGGCACTGCATGCAGAACGTTTTCGTTTTCTGTGAAACTTTTCATTTGCTGATGCTACCTCTCCTACTTGCTTGTAGAATAATCTTCGAAGGCCAAAGTGATTCTTCTCTATTTATTAGAGCCAGGGGCATGATTGCTCGGGATTTGCTTTCATACGAGTCGTTCTTTTGTTGAGACAGAAAGGCTTCAAAAGCCTTTACTCTTTCTTTATTTGGATTCTGTTGCAGAGCGTTTCAAACCAAAAGAGACATGTGGGTTACCCCTTTCTAGCTGCATTATTTCTCCTTGATAAAAGATGCAAACGCCTTCCTGTTTTTGATGTCGTAATTCGCCGTTCTTTTCGCGCCGTTGGGTACCTTAACTAGGGCTTTAACTATTTGTCAAAAGTTTGATTGTTGCTCTTGATTTTTCAAACGTGATGGTTTCCCAGTCTGTATTTTATTTCGATTCGCTATAATTCTCGAAAGATAGGAATTTGAACTGTTTGTCAACCTCTGGACATTTTCTATCGCATATTTGAAGTCTATGATTATTTTTTCCACCTTTTACCATTTGTCAAAAAGGAAATTATCGCCATAACTAGGCAGAGATGAGATTATCGCCATATTCCGGTGAAAACTGTCGATAATCTCATCTTTTTCACGGAGACTATGACTGTAGCTGGCTCCAATAATTCTGCAGGCCTCAAATATTGATGCAACGTTCAGAAGATTACTCGCATAATTACTGCTCACGAAACCTACTGCCCTGGTACTAAAAGGTACTGCATTTATTAAAAATTAATCGAAATTTTGAGAAAAATCCCAAATTTTGAATTGACATCGGAGTAGTTTTTCGATTTTCTGTTGATTAACCTGTGGCCTGATGTCTTAAAAGTCATCTTTTGTCATCTTTTTAGACATTAGACTTTTTTTCAAAATCTCTCTATACTTGCACCTACGAGCAAAATACAAGCGAAGTGTTCTAGTTTCAAATTAGAACTCTCAAGTCCTAAGAAAGGTTGGTTCGTCATCAAAATTACTTCCTAGACTTCGTAGTCACAATCACCACGTTTCAGTCGGGGTATGCTAAATGGTATTTTGTTTAGAAGTGTAAAACTTGAAAATGAAATAAAATACGGATATGTTGTTTTCATTGCCATTAAATTGGTTTTATTGGAAAGATAATTCCCTGCCATTTAAATTTAAATATAATTTCGGGCATGTGAGCGCCTCGACTGGCGCGCAGAGAGTTCAAACGGGGAGTCAAATTCACTCTAAATGGGAGTCGACTACTCTAATCAATGATTGAGGCCGTATCTCGTCAATAACACGAGGAATGTTGTCTTGCGAAAACTCGAACGTAAACGAAAACTCAAATAGTTCAGCGGTGTTAAATCGCTAGATCTTGCAGGCCAGGTTACAGGACCAAAACAAAAAAAATATGCGCTCATTAAATACTTCTTTCAATAAGTCTATAATTGCATGAGCTGCATGACATGTCGCGCCGTCCAGTTGAAACCAGAGGTTTCAACCCCTGTATTACGTCATGTCAATTCCGGATTGCGAAAGTCATTGATCACGGCTCTATTGCGATCACCATTGCCTGCAATGTTATTCCCAGGCGCATTTCGGAAGACTTATAGGCCAATGATTCTACCCGCCCTTAAACACATCAAACAGTTAATTTCTCCGAATGTAACGGTGTTTCGACATTCGCCTTTGGTTGCCCGTCATTCCAGCTGCGGTGGTTTTGTTTATTGACGTATACATTCAATCAGAAATGACCTCATTGTTAAACGAAATATTCTGATGAAATTCGGGATGAAAAGCGATTTGCTCTTGAGGCCAAACCCCGAATCTACGTCAAACCCGGTGGTAGTTCGGCTTATATTCTTACATAAGTCAAACTTTAAAAGCCCGAAAACCAAGATACTTCCGTAAAATCTTTCGTGATGTGAATGGACAAAGGATTAATTGTCGAGCACGATGTGGAATGGATTCACTTGGGGGTTTATTGATACTACGCTCTACAGGTGCTATGATTGCTTTTTTATGCACTGTACGACATTAAGATGGATATGTATTATAAGTGAGTGTAATAGTGGTGCGGTGGTGATCGATGAATATGTCGGTCATAAAATTGACGGAGTGGGCGATGAGTTACTCGAACAGGAACTGTTTTTTAATGGGAATAAAGCTGCACAATTCGCAGAAGTTGCTCAGGCGTCAACCTATTCATGATGAAAAGGCAAACCAAACTATCAAACGTATGACAGCTGTCACACTATACGTAGCATTCAAAAGTGTTGTAATAAATACCCGTTATTTTGGAAAACCTTCTCATATCCGCTTGGTTTGAAATGTTGAGCAACTGTTTTTAATCAAAGTCTTAGATGGTGCCATGTTGAAATAAGGTTCAGTCTCAATTTTCCCTTGAAAAGCGGTAGATTTTGACAGGAAACGTCCCTTTCGTTATACTTAAACCATTCATGCGAATTATTTTACCGTGATATTAGATCACGAGAGTCAAAGAAAGTTGTTAGTGCCTCAGAAACACAACTCCTTAGGCTTCTGAGAAATAATCATCACGTTTCAGCCAGGGTAAGCTATTGAACATGTGGACTGTAACGTACCATCGGGGTGTATAACCAACGAACATGTTTTAGGTGAACCATTTAATATTTGATACATATTAAACGCAATTTTTAATCCTACAAAATATTCTGCTTCATTCACAATTTTGGTTCCAGTCCGATTTTTCGAGGACCTATTTGACTGTTTGACTGTCAGTACCTTTTTGACAGGACGCTATAGCAAGTATAGCGTCTTCTAGATACAAACACAAACTGTTCATGTTTTCACTCCGTTTCAAAACTATGGTCTAATCTTGTCTAATCGTTTTCTATATTGTTTTACGGTTTTGAATTATAATATTCAATGGTGCAATAGCCTGAACTTGAAACATGTTCCGTATGGTGTGTTGGAATCGTTTTATTGCGAACGAAAGTTTCATGAGAAGGCAGTTTAGCAGAAGTAAGCATAGTCTTGGTTTTTAACGGGGCTAAGTTGTCAAAGCTAAGTGTGCTATTGTATAGTTAGATATTGGAGACACAAATCCAAGTGTGATTGCCATCAGTCATCAAGTTATGACTTGTTGCAAGAAACTGAGCACCCTCACCACCGAAACTTTTTGAAGACGGTTCCCATATTCTACGGCGTAAACAATTGCTTCCAAGGTTTAACGTTATGCACCGTCACCGATACTAGGCAGTAACATATCTTTTGCTTGAGGGATTAAATTCAAAATATGCAAATATGTGCATGCATTGTCCTAAGTGGTAATTGTAATTTCTTTACTGGGCTTCTACGAGGGCTGCTATATATATTTCTGGCCAAATAATGAAAATGCCAATATTTATCATCTAAAATGGTTTTATTGTTTTTCAAAGTATTCTCCATGAAGATCTATACACTTTTGCATCCGCTCAAACCAATTTTCGAAGCACTTTTTCCACTCCGATTGAGACACCTCCAAAACATGGGTTTTGAACGCTTCAACAGCATCTTCTGGCGACGACAATCGTTGACCACGCATTTTTTTCTTGATGTGTGGGAATAAAAAGAAGTTGTTGGGGGCCAAATCGGGGCTATACGGCGGATGACCCATCAATTCGATGTTTTGAGTGCTCAAATAATCACGTGTTTGATGAGATGTGTGAGAACTCGCATTGTCATGATGGAGGATGATTCGTCTTCTCTTGTTCGTTTTGCGAATTTCTCCGAAGACTTCAGGCAAACAAATGGTCATGTACCACTCAGAATTGACCGTCCTACGTTGCTCAAGCGGAACAGTGGCCACATGACCCATTCGGCCGAAGAAACAAACGATCATTTGCTTTGCAGTGCTTCGTGCGCGAGCAACTTTTGTTGGATTGGCCTCGTTTTGGAAGACCCACACGGATGATTGCTGCTTTGTTTCGGGCTCATACGCATATATCCAAGATTCGTCACCTGTGACGATCTTATAAACGTCTTTTGAAGCACCGCGATTGTATTTTTTCAGCATTTCCTTACACCAATCCACACGAGCCATATTTTGAGCGATTGTCAAATTGTACGGGATCCAACGAGAACACAACTTTTTTACGGCCAGGTGTTCATGCAATATCGAATGTATACTGGTGGGAGAAATGCCTTTGGGTGCTTCTATCTCACGGTATGTCACATGACGATCTTGCATTATCATTTCACGCACGGCATCGGTGTTTTCTGGCACAACAGCTGTTTTTGGACGTCCTTCACGAAATTCGTCTTTGAGCGAGCGTCGGCCACGATTGAATTCGTTGTACCAGTTTTTCACAGTGCTATAGGATGATGCTTCATAGCCAAACAAAGATTTAAGTTCGTCGATGCACTCTTGTCGTTATAATTCACGTCGAAAGTTATGAAAAATGATCGCACGAAAATGTTCACGAGTTAATTCCATTTTTTTGCCATATTGATTTTTTCAAGTCACTGTAAACAACACAAATGATAGTCGTACGTCGAAACGTTCTGAGTACGTTTATGCTAAAAAATGTCAAACTTTCCAATGGAAATGTCAGATTGCACCTGGCAACACTTAGTGTTGTCTAGGCCAGAAATATATATAGCAGCCTACGTATAGCAAAAGCTCTGTTCTCCTTCCTGAAATATATTAATTTCTTCGGGTTCCTTAATGCGTAATTTAAACTGTAATTTAACGCAAGCCTTCTTTGTTGTTGGAATTGAATATGTTCGCAGTCATCCTATTCAAGGCGGCAAAGTTTATTAAATTAATTATTCATCAAAACGCTTCAACATATTGATTTCCATTCATAAATTCAGATAGAATCAATTTACTCGAAACCGCCAAATGAAATCAGTCCGTTGCCTGCCTGCATGCCTTCCGCTTAAGCCCAAGACATCCTTCTGATTCAATCGAGAATATTAACCGGCCTCCTCGTCATCACTCCAGAGCCGGAAGAATGAATAATTAATCATGTTCGACTTAATATTAAATCTCCACAAGCTTGTCTAAGGCCACTCAGCTCCAGCACGTAATGCAAGGATCTAACAATGACTATGTGTGTCGCAAACGGAGGAATCAATCTGGGTTAGTTGGTTATTCAAGGGAAGAATACAAGCCAGTCTTCCACTCAATCTTCTTTGTGTACGCAAGTGGAGCCACCCCGAAAAAAATGCAACATCAGGAGACAAAAGACGAACCAATTAATCTCCTTTTGCTTGCTCCGCTTAGGATACAACGAAATGACATTCGGACGAGAGTGTTTTGGTCGTTTTCTTCCCTGCCTGGCGAGGGGGCAACAAGAAGCCTTATCGATTCCATGAGCTGCTCTTGTGTTGAAATTAACATCATCACATCCTTCCTTGCTCCGGTCTGAAGAGCGCTGGCTTGTTGTATAACCGCCAAGCTGTAATGTAGGATGCGACTGTATCCTAATAAAAAGAAATAAGCTGTCAAACTACTTTGAATAATTACAGCAATTAGCAATCGATACACGATAGTTGGTATGTTGACAACGGGCTACAAGGATGGGTGAAATGTATCGGTTCAAGGGACACTGGTGCGGCATCAGATTCCGACAAGCTAAAAGTCTTCCTGATACAGAAAAACGCATTAAAGCCACTTATCTATTAAGCTAACCCATTGATATCGAGAAAGTAAGGCAATCTTTGCTGAACCTTGTAATAAATTACATTTCTATCGTGAGTATGTCAGCCGCCTCAAATGAAACGAGATTGATAGGTTTCCTTTGATAAAAATAAGAAAGTCCATTAAGTGATATCATCATAGCCATGACACGTGCTGTCTTGTTTGCAGAAATGTATTTCATCAAATAGGACGATTTGTGTGCTATTTTTCTCACGAAGAAATTGTTTACATGTAAATATATGCATATCGACTTAGCACAAACGAAGTTCCATTTGATTTTCAAAAGGAAAATCATTTCTTGGAAGTGAACGGTATTGTAAATAGGACATTTTGGATAACGAAATTAATTGATCCCATTATTGCACTGCCTATACGGAAAGTCATCGGGAACTTCATATGAATATTACCGGAGTATTTTGACATTTTCAAGAAGTCCTTTTGAATATTGAAACGAATTGTTACCAGTTGGCATACTTCTATTTCAATAAACTTCTATTTCGTAGAAAGTACAAGGGCTTATGTTTTACTCTGAAACTTTGGTAACAATGATAAAATTAACCACGATATGAAATTACTCACCATTTTCGTAAGGCAAGGATTGTAATAGAGTTGCTTATTCCAGTATTTGCATTAATTTCGCAAGTGTTTAAATGATGAACCGAAGCACAGATTATAAAAAATTAAATTTAAGAGGAGGAAAAAGTTACCGCGAAACAGCAAAAAATATTTAAAGGCTTCACAATACAGTACAAAGATCGTGAACTAGTACAAAACTTTTGAAGTTGCAGGAAAACTTCAACTGATCAGGAAAATTTGAACAGATCAGGACGACCTTAAAGATCAGCCATTCAAAAAGTGCTTGACATTATAAGAAAAGAAGTCAGATAAATCCAAGATCGAGTGATGTAAAAATTGCTTAAAATATTACTAGAGATCTAGAAAATCTAGTTGGTGTTAGTACAATTATCAGTGCACATGGCATAATTTCGCGCCTAGCGTCACTACCAAAAAGCGCTTAGAGTTCGAAAAAAGTCCCAATCTAACGGTATACGACCCCAATTTTCCAAATCGACTGGTGCCTCACCGTTTTCAATACATTGGTATTTGTACGCAAAACTTATAGGAGATAGGACATAAAGACGAGGATGCTGAGAGAAGCGTATCAACATTCCTTAATTTTAAATTTTGTATTCATTCACAATGACCTGTTTATTCTATTACTCTCGATAAGTTATTCTCACATGCATTTAGGTTCAAAAAACTATACAGCGCGATCCCTCTCATGATAATAATCGTGATGTCTCCACTCTCCTGCGTCATTTGATTTGTAAGCTCTCGTTGTGGTAAAGCTCACTTCATTTACTACATGGAGTATATATCTGTAGATTATCTGTTTTTGGTGAGCTTTTTAGCGGAGACGCTACGGTTCTGAAGAAGCAACTATATACAGTGGGTTACGGGTATTTCACGCGGTTACTTTAGTTATATTTTACACTTTTTCGTTACATTTTATCTTAAAGGCTTAAATTTTGAAACTCATGAGATGTTCTATGAAGGTTAAGAATATCATGCTCATTGAAAACAATACCTACTAAAAAGGATTCAAAAATTATATCCGTCAGGATATTTCTGAGCTTAATGAACTCCGCGTAAGCCGCCAACAATTGATAGTGCAGCATTAACGCAGGCCCCAGGTTACTTCATGCTGATAATTGTCTCCTAATAGTCCGACCGTGAGCTGTATAACGGGATTTTTTCTCCAGTTAGACCCGTTTAAGACTCCACAACCAGGTATAGTCAATATTTAGTGTGATATTGTATGTGTACAGATTAAGAAGCTGTATTGAAACAAATTTGTCGTCGCACGAAAATTGAGCAGCGAGAATTATTGATACGTCATATTTCAAGAACGGTCAATCTCAGCAGAATACTGGATAGACAATCAAATAGACAATCTTTCTCCCCCACCACTATTACTGAGCATCACTGAACTTTAGGCTAGTTAAAATTGAAATTAAGGTAAGAGCAGGAGGGTGCCAAACGAAATTTTCAATTCCTCCAACGAACGCTTCAAATCAAGAGGAACGGAGATACGACAAGAACTAAGTCAGTCATTCAGTGCAGAAACTGTCCGCCGCGTGCCCCGAGACTACTGTTTCAATTGTCGAGTAACTAGATGAGGCATTCGGAAAAGCAGAAAAAAACAACTGAAAAAAAAATCAGATGATTCGACTTGTCTTTGTCAAGGAGCACGCTTACAAAACCTCAGACTTTTTGAATACGTGATTGTGTGTTTCCGCCACACAATCTGAGTTTTGGCCACAAATACTGAGCTGCTAAAGGAGAAAGTAAAAGCTACTAGCCAAGCTAGCCTGAAAACAACATTGTTCCATCATGCTGCAAATTTTGAAATACCATGCGCATTTCCTTTCTACGAAGACATTGACTTCAAATTTAAGTCAGTCTTATGGTCTTGGCTAATTAGAATCTGCCTTCAAGTTCTGGCCACGGTCACACAGTTTTTCCAACAAGGAACAGTAAAAGAGGGCTTCTTCCGAGGTGTGGATAACGACCCCAGAAACTACCCCAAAACATGTTGATTACTGTGCTAAATATACTTAAGGATGTACTTGAAGCTATGATTTTCCAGCGAGACAATGACTTGAAAGGAACCCTTTATCTTATACGCATATGGCTACCCTATCAAATTTCCAAACAATTGGTTCTAATAACCACCCCCATCCCCTGCTATTCAAATGTTTATCTCATGTTATCATTTAGACAGACTGATTCGCAAAGAGGATCTTTAGTAGACAGCATTGCAAAAAATGTTGACAGATCAATGCATCAAAGGATAGAGGCAGTTTTACAAGATAAAACGGAAAGCAATCCTAAAAGGAATAGCATTAAGCTTAATTATCTGTGATTAAAAAAGTTTGTGTATGAGCGAATCGCTTTTTAGCATTTGTTGATCAGAAACAGAATAAACTCTACCATTGATTGTTTTTCAAATAAAATAGACAGACGTATATTGACTCGAATTTAGTTAATTTACCTACATCATTTTAGTAGTCCTTTTTTTAAATTACTATGAAATATTCTATTTACGGGTAAAGCCCGTTTTTTGAGTCTGAGTATACTTCCCTTTTAATTGCAGATTAATTTGAATTCTCGAAACATGTATAACATTCAATTCGTATTCAATTTCGTTTGAAAAACATAGTAAAGTTTGTTGCACTCTAGAATATTGACAGATGTCAAATTGACAATTGAACATTGACAAAGACTACAGGTCGTCATTGTAAGATATTGATAACTAGAGATGCCAGGCTCGCATTGAAAGAATAGTTGAATAAAGTAAACGACTCAATATTGGAGACGTTACTGAGAATATCTGTCAGCAATTTTTCCAGTTGATGGTGCTGAGCAATGCTTTCCCATGTTTTGAGAATTTGAAATTTTTTTTTTTGAGAGGTATCAGATTTTGAGGCAGAATAGAAAATTTGAGGTAACAGATTTTGTGTGTTCCTATATGTTCCTATAAACTGGAGCACTTGACTGTGCTGTGAACAACTCAAGAGTAGAAAAACAGCGTTGAGTTCGTGACAATATTGAAGGATGTGACAAAATATAATTCCTTGTTCTCTAGCAAAGTGCAACAGCAGCACAGAAGAGCAAAAGGCTCAGAAACATGACTTTGTTGCATGACAATACCGAAATCTCGTACAGCGGAATTGACAGGATTATATAGTTATGCATAATCAATTTCATTGAGAAAATCTTGAGTAGCCTTCGCAGAGCTGTCCGTTTCTTTGTAGTTCCTGTTTGATCTCGTAAAGAAAGAGTTGGTGAACAACGTTTTGAGAACGATGACAATAAGAAGGGATCGTGTGTCATGTGGAGATCGTGGTTGTCTAGCTATATCCTTAAACTTATCACAAAGAACAAATCGACATCTGTCGAAAAAAATGCTTAAATATTTAAGGAGCCTTCATAAACTGACCCTATAATTTTGTTGTTGTTTATTTTTAAATAATAGAAAAGGAAGCTGAGTGTTTATTCGACCCATTTTTGTTATAATTACTGTATTGTTTTTAGTACTCTTTGGTTCACTTTCATTTCTAAAATTGAGGAAAATCCTGCAACAGTTTAGAGAAATAAAAGGATATTTGAGGATATGCTTTTCAAACTGTAATGCATGCTGCATTTCAAAGATGTAGATATCGGTATTTGCCTTTTCATATAACTTCAAGCGTATGTTGACGCGCAGGATGACGTTGGCGTAGATACGAGTAGGTGGAAGCTCAGGACATTTCCCGATTTATTTAACTTGGCAGAATCATTTCCTTCAGCAAATATGACCTCTATTCTCACGATGTGTTGCAACAAAAATGTTCATAAATATCTATATTATTACATTCGTGAGTGAGCAATCAATTTCATGAAGTATCCTTTATTGGATTTCATAAAAACCGATACCCAGTCTGCAAAATATCAACCCTACCCCGAAGGAACAATGGAATTTGATATCCTCAGTGAGATTTATGCCTGCAACATACACATAAATATCTATAATAAAATAAAATGATATATTGCAACTATCGTAACCTAAGGAAAGAGGATTGTCCCAGAAAATTGGAGATGAGTGTAACTTGGTCTTGTTGTCTACCATTTTCAGCTAATTAAATTCAAGAATGTTGAGTTTTGCTCCTTGTGCCGTTTTTCCCGTACGAACTCGACATACAATAAATGGTGTCCTATAAAGGTAGCAATGGCTTCCATTCCATTCAATGTCGATGCCTCATTCTGTTTCACTGTGTACGAGGTGGTGTTGTTGGTCTCAGTGATATTCTGCAAATTTAAGAGGATGCGATAAGCCAGATTAATTGAAATGAATTTAAGGTAATCCTTGTCATTTGATGGTTAATTATGCGAAGATCTGAAACAGTAAACACCGAATGTGGTGGTGGCGGGTATTTTGTTTTCATTGCTTTTATAGCTGCCATTGCAGTGGAGCCTGTTATTTATGATTAATTATGATAAGACGGAAAGGACTATGAGTGAACGTGTTGAAAGTGTAGTTGTCGGTGTCAGCGTCAGATCTAGGATTTGACAGTTGGCAGTTATTTGGTATTAGCGCTGCCATAATAACTATTTAAAGATGGTGTTTATTTCTTTGCATCAAGTTTAGTCAAGACATTCATTGAAATTCCTCCATTTACTCCATCCCCGGAGGGATTTGTTTTCTGAGACGTTCAGTTGATTGTTGTGAATTTGATTTGCTAATGAGTAAAGTCTTGGAAAATGACACACCGCGGGAGTTGCTAAACTCCTCGTACCGAAATCTGTACCAAACTTAGGTAGAAAAAAAAAAAATAATATCAGCCTTGGGAATAAAAGATTCAGACTTATCTTTTCATCGAGTAACTTGCAACCGGTCGTAAAGACGCTGCCAAAGGACACATAAATGGCAAAAAAAATGTTGAATTAATTGGTTTTTTAGTACTTTTGCTTCTTGTTATATCATTGCTTATTTTCGTTTAAGTTTCCAACTTAAGGAATATTTAGAGATGATAACAGCATATGAAATAAGTTATCTTGGAATGTTTTATTTTTTAAAGTGTGGCAATAATAGATAATAATACGATCTGAATGAAGATAACATCATACGGTTCGACTACTCTAATCAATCATTTGGACCTTATCTCGCCAATGACGACGCCAACGTTGTCTTCGAATGCAACCTGTACACTGTCGCCAAGGAACAGCGAGGCGTGACGAGTGTAAGAGCGTACATGTTTCACTCGCTTTGTGTCGTTATGTCTCGGCTCGCCTCGACAGCTCTCCATTCTGAGTCGATAAATTGTGCGCCAGTCAAAGTACTGTACGTGATCATTTCAAAGTGATCATGTGCATTCTCCGCCACTTCAGTTTAGCGCAAACGTTGAAAGGATGTACATCTAGAACAAGTTTTGATAGTGCGAAATGAAGTACTGAAAATGAAAATGAGGAGCTGAGTTTCCTGGAATATAACTTAAAAAAAAATAATAATAATAATAACTTGAACCACAAAGGGCAACAGCTGTCGTTACTTGTAGCGTGTTACTTGTACTTCTCGGAGTTCACAAGGATACTGAAGAAACGAAAGTGTAAAGGATTGTATTCGTCATTCGACCTTTTGTGCGATTGTTCGCGGCGAGGAATAACAAGAGCAATCGCGAGAGAGTGTGAAGCGGCAAATCTAATGGTCAAGCATCCCGGGCTTGCCGGCGTAGACGATTGATTTCACGTAGCCCGACAAGAAATAGTCCAGAGGTGTTAAATTACAAGATCTTGCAGGCTAAATTACAGCTACAAAATGAGAAATTATGCGCTCATCAAATACTTCTTTTAATAAGTCGATGAATGCACGAGCTGTATGGCATGTCTCGCCATTCTGTTAAGACCAGAGGTCCCCTGCATTACGGCGAGTCGATTCCGCAACAAAAAAGTCATTGATTATGGCTCAATAGCGGTCACCATTGGCTATAATCTTATCCCAGCAGCATTTTTCAAGGTATATGGACCATATACATATTGAAGACATATCGACCAATTATTTCACCGGCCCTTTAAGTGAAAAATACTGGGGCTTTCTTCCGATGTATTTGTATTTTGACAACTGTCGGTGGTTGCTCATCACTCACAATGCAGTAGTATTGTTCATTGAAGTTTACTCATTTCATTACTCATTTCAAGCAGAAGTGAGTCTCATCGCTAAACAAAATTTTCTTATGAAATTCGGGTTCTGCAGCAATTTGTTTTTGTGCCCATACACCTAATCTTTGCCGTAACCGGTGGTCGTTCGGCTCCGATTTTTGCACGAGTTGGATTTTGTAAGCGCACAAGTTTAATTGTTGATGTTCTAATTTGGGTCTTCATCGACACTTCGCTCTAAATCTGTTATCTTGTCTTGATTACGCACTGCACAAAGCCTGGATGGATGCGTATTATTAGTGAGAGTGAACGTTGTGCGGAAACGATTCATAGTGATTCCAGTTCATTGTACTGATGGACGATTGCGTCAGCCATAAGCTTATGGAGTGCGCGATGAGTACCTCGAACGGTTGTTTACTGCTCAGGCGTCAATCTTTTGATGATGGAATGGCAAACCAAACTAACCGTAAAAGGCATGACAGCTGTCACACCATACGTAGCATTGAAAAGTGTTACCAACTCAAAGTTCAAAACCTAATAAAAAAATTTTTTATTTGAATTTTTGGACACGAAAGTTGTTTTGAGTTAAGACCTTTTTCGAGATATTCATTGGTTTAAAAGGTGTTTTTTATTTGCGTTTGTTATTTTGTGGATACCTTCTTAAAACCTCACGCTTTAGTTGTCAGAGTTCATATCATGCAATCAATATTTCCAAAGTTTGTTTAGCCAAAACGCAGTTCTCATTTGTTGTATTTGTCATAACAGTCAGCTTGTCCCTCATTTAAATATGATTTGTAAACACGTTTTTCACTAATGTAACTTATATATTGAATGCAGATTATTAAAAAGTAATTGGTAAGAGAATTACTATTTTCGAGTAACCAAACCAAAATGTTAACTTGAATTTTCCGGCTAGAGTAAAGAATAAAGCATTGATTCACTCTTGTAAACACTCTTACTAATACCTTTGATCTTTCAAACACAGATATACGGTCCACCTGGACCTCCAGGCCCAATGGGTCCACCAGGACATGCCGGTCTTCCAGGTGAGCCTGGCCTAAATGGTAGAAAAGGCGATCGGGTAAGTAATGTCTTCAGTAAAACAGAACTCAAGCATATTCCATCAATTGAGAATTTTCAGTCAATAAACTTTTAATAGGGCGAGAAAGGTAACAAAGGCGATCAGGGCCCAATGGGATTACCGGTAAGTACAAATTGTCGCCGTTCATCTAATCAATTAGATTATTCTTTGAAATTTCGGCTTAAAAATAATTCAATTACCATCCCCGTCCGCTGAACGATGCTATAATAATCTCATTTTCTATATTTTCCATTCGAGGGTCCGATGGGAATGCGCGGTGACTCAGGTCCTACAGGTCCAATAGGAAAGCCTGGACATCCGGTAAGTTCAATAACAAACATACTTTTAAATCTAGCTTAGCTGATGCTCAAATGTGTTGTACGAATGCTACAGATCCGTTGACGTGCCGACAATGTTTTGAATTTGGCGGCAGACGGCGACATCCATAAATTAATATAGAAAAGGCCCAATCCCAGACCCCGATATGGAAATCATAAGGCTTAAATAAATCAAATTACTGACACTTCAGCCCCTGAATTGAACCTACTGACGAGAAGAACCTGCTCTTATTAATCTTTATTTGATCTGATTACGGTGAGAATTGTTCACGGTCCAAGTGCAAACACACATGCTGAATTTACAATTGTTGTTACATATGTACAATACATGCTGGTGTTGATGGTAGCATCAGCCAAAGAGTGCAAAGCAATAGTATCTCCGAGTAGGCTTGTTTGCGCAATGTTTGTGCCAGAGGAGACGGGTGATTATATCGCAGGCAACAAGCTATCAGGCTCCCCGGTGGAGCGATTCTTGGACGTGAACGGGTCTATTCCACGGTGGTCAGTCAGCTTGTCAGGGACAATTAGTTGATTTCACGTTCCCTTCCATCCGATCCGACTATGCGACAAAATGGATACAGATACTTTCTACTATGCTAGTAGAATTAGTCCGTGACCATCATAGTATCTGTATTCAGCTTGGTTAGTATGATTAACATTAACCCCACGGTGGAACCTTCTTAGCCTAACGTATGATCCGTTTCGTGAAAAGGACCTAAAGTCAGATCAACACTTAATTTACCTTAAAAATATATCCTTTAATCGCGGCCAACGAATGTCAATCAGAGATTAAAAATTCATTTTTGATATAGTGGTAATTTGCATTACAAATGCGTCATGCGCACATTCAAGGAAGGCAGAATAAACTTTAAAACGGAAACAATTATAGAAAATAACTCCTTGCATCAGAAATCCATCTGCAAGCATTGCTCCTGTTTGAAAGAGACAAGAGTTGCAATTATTTATAAGCTATTTCGCAATGAAATTAATGAAAATAAAAAATTGAAAAAATTTAAACCAAAATAATTATTAAATAATAAAATAAAATAAACAATATGATCAAATATTTTTTGTATGTGTCCTTGCGAGTCCATATATATGGAGGCGCATATAAGCGATTCTCAATAAAATGTATGTTTCCGTTTAAAATTGTTATCCTTACCCAATTTGAAAGTTTTATTCGATAAATCACAACAAATCATTGCATATATGACGTTTCGATTGCAAGGATACTATAGGAAGTCTATCGCGATATAGACAAATGAATTTTGAGTTTCATGGAGAACCATCGAAAATGTCAAAACTATTCGTAGCAATTCATATTGAACTCTTAGAAATAGTCTTCAAAATTTTCCAAACGTATTTCAGGTTTGCTGTTTATGACACTCGATCAATATGTACCCGTGCTAGAAATGAAAATGCCAGATTTATTTTTACTCTCTAATTCATCAATATGAATAATTTTTAAGCAGATACCCCCCCCCCCCCCCCTCAATGGACTTGTCAAACTCTTCAGAATATGCCTTTGCCAAAAATCTTTCTATTTGAGCTCAATCTTGCAATCCTGCAATAGATGAACTTGAAAAAAAAAACGCAAGGTGAGAGGTTGGGTGAGTATAAGGGATGTGCAACAGTTCAAGAAATTCGGCAGGTACAAAATCGCGATACCAAGCGTTCTTACAGCTTTCTTATGTATAACTTTTCATGTAAAATATTGACTGCCTTCCAAAACGATACGCATACTGACTTTACTTATCCTAGCTAGAACGATCTACGTCCTCGCGTCATATAAAGTACGATCCCGTTTAGATGCGTAAAAATAACATCGCATAGCTGTCATAGAATATTTAATGCCTCCATCGATAGCATCCCATTATTTCATCGCAATTTTTTTTATCCAATAATTAAAAAGCAAATTATGGGTCACTATTAATATGAATCGGACGACAACACGAAACACGTGTTATAGAATTTGATGCTAAGGCCAACCTAACCTAAAAATATAGTCTGAAAAGTTGCAAGTTGTCATCTAAAACAGTATGTATGCGATGGTAGAGCTTGATTTCTACAGCAACACCATCTACTTCGAAACACGGGTACTTATTGATCGAATCTTGCATACAACTTGTTAGCCAAGTGCAAAATTCGTACGGTTCATAAGAGTGCATATATCGTAATAAACTTGGTTGTTCTGGGCTCAAGGCTACATTATTTTCTAGTTAAAGAATATGGTGAAGGCCTGAATCGGTAAAGGTCATGCGGGAGGATTACACGAGGCACTAGGATCAGTTCTTAAGATTTGACATATGGGTTTTTGTATTATACACTATAAGGGAAACATTGTTTTGTCCGTTACACGCAAGAAATTAATTATTCTAGATTCTAGAAATTACTTCCAACTCAGAAATGAATTTATTATTTCGTAGTTAACATCGATTATAAAGCAAGGAGACAGTAGGATATGTATAAAAATAATTAAAAACTTCATTTCATCAAGTTTCTTCTTGTATAATACAATCAGCGGCCATATCAATGTATGTGATCCTGTTTGATATGCCAAATGATTTCTTAAGTACAGGTTTTTTTTTAATAAACCTATTTATTTTGCTAAAAATAAATCCTTTACTTATGATACAGTAATTTTCAAATAGTTCAAAATAGTTAACCAAGATGTCCTTCAGGATGACAGTTCATGACTTTTGAAAAGCAATGATATCCGTGAAGGTCTTTATTTCCATCGGCAAATATATTTACTTAAAAAGGCTAAAATTATAATGTACCAAATCAGACAAATAGTACGCAAAGTATGGTTTTCTAGTAGATAACCGGTCACAAGTGTGGATCGATATGGTGTTGCGTTAACGGGCTGCAAACGACAGCTGTCATCTCCGCTATATTGTGGTAGAGTATGATCAATGAAACGCTTTGAAATAAATAGAAGGACACTGTCTTAACCGGTTGGAACGTTTTCTTGGTGATCGATGTTCACTGGATTCGTCTTAAATACATCATCTTTCTTTACCACTAACAATTTCACTAAGGTTTTGACCTTCTTGGTTTGTCAAAAGATGTTCAGCAAACGTTGAACACTGAGGATTTTTTAAACGTCGGTCATCTTATGTTTCGAAAAGATTTCGAAAACACAAACGTTGTCTCATATCACGATAAAGCAATGCTTTTGATGTCTTCATATCTCGATAAATCAATGCTTTTGATGTCACCAATTTTACTCTCATTAATACCAATATAAGTTTTGGCTGAGGTTTGACAAAACAATACACAATTTTGACGGAATCGTCAGTAATCAAAAAAATCGGTTGTCCAGCATGCTGGTCATCATTAAGGTCGTTAAGACCTTTCTTGAACCGCACATAATACCCATAAACTCTGGTTCACCAATTGAAAAATTTCTGGTGAAAGTTTAAAGGAGTTTAAGGAGCTGCTTATATGGGCTGGTTATTTGTTTCTCTTTCTTGCACCAATGATACAGACACACTGACACTTCAAACGCAATAACTCCGCTTCAAGGAGATCCAATGTCATGATAATTTCTGTGAGAAAGGGTGACAAATGCAGCTATCGGACGTGACTTAGGCTGCACATGTAGGAAGTATCACGAGAAGCGACTATTTTGAAAGAATCCCTGATGTAGCCATATTCTTCGTAATACCCCCGAACCTGAAAGCCGTGACAGGTTTACGTTTTTATGTTTTGGTGTAATATCAGCAGTAGCTTTCAAAACAGTTCAAACGTTTATACAAAAGAATGTTTCAGAAATACTTGCGAATTTGGATTTTTTTTAACAGGTTATTCAAATGAGATTGGCTGTCTGTTTCCCGATTTTTCTCAAACAATCTAATTTCAAATTTAGTTTCCTTGTTCATTTGACAAATTATACATTGTTGTAAGCGATATCCTTGAATTATTTCTTTCATTCCTCATTTCTTGTTTAACTTTCTGTCTAAGTAGCGTAAATTAGATAAAATATTTTTAAAATAGAAGCTCAAAAATGTTCAGCATCGATTGTCTTCTAAAGTTTTAAACAATAATCTTTCTTTCAATAATTCTTGCTTTCTTGTTTTTCATACTCATTGAAAACATTAAGCAATTACATATATGCAATTTAGTCAAAAAAAACTCTTTTGCTGATATCGCAGGCCGAAATTATTTTCTGGTCTATGTCCTCCGGACTAAGTTGTCTTCTTAATAATAAGGCATTTCGGCTGTTTTTAATCAGTTTTTTTTTCGGCTTCACCGACGTACGATCGTTGTTGTCCTTCTTTGTAAGAAGAACCGCTCGCACAGAAGAACTTTCTAGAGAGAGCAGCCTTATTCTTGTGGGGTGCTGCAAACTGGGACTATGTTGCAGTGGCAGGATTGCCACAGAAAGTGTGGTCTACAAAGACGTTGGCCTGGGATTATTGATGGGATGTACGCTTCACCTACCCCGCGTTTAACCGCTACAAAGATAGGATCTTTCTTGTTTCATCCCGGCTAAAAATTTCTCTCTTTCTAACCCCCTCCTACGTAAATACATTCGCATAAGCTCTTCAGCATGTAGCACTGCGGGGAACATATCGTAGTATCCAGCACCTGCGTTGTAGAGATAGCTGCTATCCGCAAAGGTCTTTGCCTCTGTGTCTTTGAATCTGTGTGAATCCTCGCTAAAAGAGTCCTCATGAGAAGTCGTCTTTTACACGAGATTGGGGCAGAACGTAGAACGAGAATCGACACTCCCTAAGTAGCCTTGTCCGCTGACGCCCGAACTTGATGAAAAACGCTTATCTCCAGTCAATGATCAAGCCGAGATATTTTATTGATTCCTTCGACTAAATAGTCCTTTATTCCAACGTTGACGGAAATAACACGAGAGATCCGCAACTACGTCTGTTTGACGATCGTAGTTTTTTCCAGCGTTAAACTAAAAACAAGGGTCGGTTGTCCACTCGCTCCTTCGACGCAATATCATAACCACGTTGAGATGCGCCCGATGATAACTAGCGTTACGTCATCAGTATAGCCGATCAAGCGGGACTCCTCCGGTAGCTGCAACTTCAAAAGCTTGTAGTACGTGATATTCCATAGGTTTGGCCCAAGAATGGAACCTTGTGCTGATCCACTGATTCCACTGATTTCCCATGCATTCTCATTCTTTATGGACCCCCAAAATTACCATACACGAACTTTCGTCCGTTCGTAGTTCCTCAATATCCGCATTAGATACTTTAACGCCCTTACAGAGCAGTGAAAATATTTATCCAACTGTTATGAATAGTATTATACGCCTCCACTTCAAGCTCTGAATCCGTACTGCTGAGGAGAAAAATCACCTAAGAGATAAATCATTGCCTCTCCCAGTCTCTCTCTCTCTCTAATGAGCTTGTCGGATACTTTCCCAACGGCGTGTGGTACACATGAGGGTTGGAACCTCAGTGAAGAGCTCAAGGTTCCCCTGTACATTGCTTATTAGCACCAGTCCTTGTAGCATCTCGGGGAAAACACTCCCCTGCAATCAAGCGTTGAACGCGCTAAGCAGCATGTCAGGATAAAGATTGTGGAAAATTCGAACACGACTGCTGGAATGCCGTGTGGTCCAGAACTTTTAGCATTTTTCATTAGATCATATCCTTGTCCGACCGTTCTGCACAGAAGAAAGGGCACCCTCTATGCGTGGGACGTCCAAAAGTAATTGCTTATGAATATCGTTATATTTATTATTTTTACTATTCTTATTATTATTTCTATTTTTATAAAAGATTTTTCAAGATATTTTTTCATTTCTGAAATTTTGAGATAATCATTAGTGGTATAATAGCTTGGATAAATAACATTTTTTGCAATTATCTGGTAAGGATGTTATCCTTGAAAGCGATATTAGAGCTCTCTTTAAATGTTATCGCTTCTTTCGGATTTAGTTGATGGTTGCATATTTTTTACTTCGATATTTTTGCCCACCTATTGGCGTTCGCACTTAAATTAATCTAAAAATCCTTGTTGCTATGTTGTTAAATAAGTTTAAAAATCCTTGTTGGATACAAATCTGCCTTGCAAGGCATCCAATTAGGCTTGAAGGGAAGCTTCCACTGTAGAAATCATAAATTAAGAAATTAATCCTCTAATTGGAAACAAAAAGAATAACAAAAACAACCTCCGGCGGTGAAATCCTGAGTAATGCTTTTCCTTGGCCGATAACTGATTACAGGATATGCTGATAGATAGGAGTGAAGTGGAGGAGTGGAAGTATTGAATTGCACTTGTTCGATAACAACTTCACACGAAGCAAAAACATTTATGCGCTTATTATATATTCATTTTATTGGATTTATACGATACGATTTTCAAATCAATGAAAAACCCGAAGTAAACCTCCTGAAGTAAACTTTTCATTTTATTTCATTTCATTTACGTCCACATTCACGTTTTCAGTTGAGTAATTTTTTGAATGTTGAAAAACATCAAATGTATACACGAAATGCCTTCGCTCGCACTTAATATGCATTGCATTAAATTTTATTTACTCATGTGTTATCTCAACAATAAACAAATTAAATTAAAGCTGAAAAATTGGAGAAAATTTCACCTTGAGATTTATTTAAATTTTTCAAAATGGGATGATGCAAGGAATCAGTAATTATTTATTTCAATCAACATTAAACGAGTGAGAAAAATGTGTTCAGCCCCTACTGAAAGTCTGATTTCATTTTATTTAAATTATTTGGCTCAATAACTCTGCGGTCGAGGTTTGAAAAGATTTTTAAAATGTTCTTATTTTAATTTTACTTACGGATGTGAAATCGAGTTAATTAATTGCAGTGGTATGACATTCTACATCTTGGAATTTTAATTATAAATTTTGCGAACCCATAAAGATTTTGTAATCAAGTCCAAGTTGACCAGATTCGAAAGAATTCAGACCGAAAGACATTCGTCGAACTCAACAAAGTCACATTCATTGCTAAAATGTTTATCCTTGAGTATTTTTTATTTATCTAAATTATTAGATGTGTCATTAAAAATTTTATGGATCAAGTTCAATGTTTCTGCGTGAAAAGATAATCAATAAAAAAAATTAGTAGGAAATTATTTAGAGAACAATTTTATGAATTTAGGCAATTTATACGTATATGTTGGATCTTTTCATTAACTCTTCTGCTGAAGGACATCATTCACTGAGATAAATCTCAAACTTATAGAACTTTGTATAATAAAGCATTAAGGCATTTCGCCCATTGCCTGAATCGGTTATTGAGTCTTTTCAATAATTTCGTAGTCTCTTGCTACAAAAACGTTGCTCAGATAGTGTAGTTTAATGCAGAACTTGTGCGTACGGGCGATCAAGTAAAGGTTGTTTTTAGAGGTCTAGAACTATAAGTTGGCAACACTTTTTATTGCAACGTATGATTGCAATACGTATGATTGTGTCATGCACTTTACGGTTAATTTAGTTTGCCATTTAATTATAAATAGAAGGATGCCAGAGCAACGTCTACAAATTGTGGAGATTTATTTGAAAAAAAAAAACAGTTCCTGTTCGAGAAACTCCCCGCGCCCTTCGCCAATTTAATGGCCGACATAATCGTCCATCAGAACAATGAATTAGATTATCAAAAGATCGTTTTGCAGATGTTCACTCTCACTGATAATACGCATCAATCCAGACGTCGTTTTGTGCATAATGAAGAAACTAGAGCAGCTGTAGAGCGTAGTATCGGTGAAGATCCAAGTGAGTCCATTCGACATTGCGCTCAACAATTAATCCTGTACCCATCCACATTGTGGATAATTTTATGAGCGCGTAATTTATCGTTTTAGACCTGTGATCTAGCCTGCAAGATCTTGCGATTAAACGCCGCTTGACTTTTTCTTATGGAGATACGTCAAACACACTCATCCACAACGAAAAGTCCGAGACGCTTGACCAATTGGAAGACAACATTCGCCGCGTTATCGACTTAATATGGCCCAAATGATTGGTTGGAGTAGTCGAAAACTGGACTTTTCGTTTGAACTTCCTCCGCCCAAGTCATGGCGCTCACATGCCCGAAATAGTATTCAATCAAAACTGACAGATAATAATTTTTCCAATAAAATCAATTTCATGGCAATTAAAGCAAATATACGTATTTGACTTCGTAAAAAACTTACTGACTGACGTAATAGATGTTGATGTCTAGGGTCCTGATGACTGACTATTTTCTGGGTAACCGTCAACATCAAACGTTTACGTAACCATTAAACCAAACTTTATTCAAATGACCTACTTGTGTACAGTTAGAATTCAAACTAGATCCTTAACTTCAGCTTCGTAAATGAAGATTTTTGTGCCACTGATCCTTGTCATTGGAGCAATGTGTCTCAACAATTTTGTTTTTTGTATTATTTTTAATGAATTTTATGTGGATCTGACGTATTTTATATATCAATAATAATTGTACACTCATCCCAAGTAAATCCTTTCACCAGTCAGGGGGTGCTCGTTTACATTTTCCGTAAAATATATTCATTTACTAACATATCTTTAATATCTTACAAACATTTAGATATTAAAGTTTCCTCGTGAACGACAATTCTTAATAAAAATTATATTCTATTTGAAAGGGAAACTATTAAAACTCACTAACAAGGAAAGGACACTGTTATCCAACAAGTAATGAGACCGTGGATTTTGTAGTTGGTTTTTCACTGAAATAAAAATTAATATTTCACACCACGTGCCATAGCCTTAATTATGGTCTTTAACTTTCATTAAATTGACTCATAAAGCCTGTGGATGCCATCTACCTTTAGGATAAAACTTTCTTTGGGCGTATTTGCGGCTTCATTCCTTTAACTTTATTTGGCCGTATCCCTTCAAAAATTTTTATTGCATAGAGGTTGGGGCTTGTTCCTAGTCAGTGAAGTGAATCAATGCCAAGTTCTTATGCTAAATGCATTTCATATTTTCCGAGTACGTTGCTCTGGATTTCCCGGAATATTTGTCCTTCAATGGATGATTCCACCTGCAGTTGCTACCTTGGATGAACGCATGGCATATATGTCAATACTATTTTCCTTTTCATTTTTGCCCGGAATATGACGTTTCATTCACGGAATATGATTAAAGATACATTAAGCTAGGAAGTAGAGCTTGGTTGGCAATATCTTTTTATCATTCAGCATTGACAGTTATTCGTTGTATCAAATTATTGCCAACTCCAGTTCCGAGAATGCGTTTTCATCTCACTACGTTCGCGAAATGTTTAGTTATTGGTTGAATTAAATTTGCCCCTATACCCTTATTCCGCCGCCCTTATTATTAGAAAAACTGAATCAATGTTTCATGTTTTGGAAAAAGTAGTTTATTACCAGTCTGCAGAGCTCTGGTTTTATCTATTCTTGCATCAATTAATATTTTCTTGTTTAAAAACGGCGTTTTGGCTGGATTTCTATTTAATTTACTTCAACGATTACAATTTTACTCGTATAGGTTTTCAGTTTGGGAGTGTTTTCGAAAAACTCTCCTCAGAGTCCTTTCGCTACGGCAGATGCCGCTTTTACCTTCATATTTCAATATATTTTGCTGTATCCATTCCATGATTTTTGACTTAGTTGATTGACTCAACAATTAAATATTCGAATCTAGTCATGAATTCTCAATTGTAACTATTTAAATGCTAGCTCCGACACATTCTCTTGATCACTTTCACAGAGACAATCCCTAACGCTCGTAGATTATTTCTTGGATTTGACAACTAGGAGAACTTTCTATTTAAAAAAATTCGTTTCAGTTCATTCCTGCGCGGGTTCTTTACTGACGGGTAAGCCTGACGGTAGCCTGTCATGGGCGTTTCCGAACGCGTGGTTCAGATTAACCTCTGCTTGGTTTGGGGTTTCCTACAGTCCGAGAAAAACTTTCAATTTCTGCTCTAGACACACGGGACTGATCATGCTTCCTTATAACTTCGGGTACACGGCTTATTCTCTTCTAAAACTGAAGACTACAGATAAATCTCTTCAGTCTTTCGGGAAGCAATCCCCCAAACACTAAAGAGACTAAGCTGTAGCTCAGACTAAGCTTCGCCCTGCGTCACCCGGTTTTCTATAGCACAAATCGTTAGGACCCGGGTTAACAACTGTCACAACATGAACTTAGACACGTATGCACATTTTATTACGACATTTTTTCATCACTATCAGCAAGTGTCGTCGTCGTCGTCGTTGTAGCGCTACAGCCCATTTCGGGCCTTGGCTTCCCGTAGGTGTCGCCTCCAGTTGTCTCGATCCATCGACCGCGTCCTCCAATTTCGGGATCCGAGTAGCGTGCTGCTATCTTCGTCTACAGAGTCGGACCAGCGCTTTCTTGGCTTTCCCACTGGCCTGCGTCCCTCAGTTTTTCCGACAAATACCTTTCTAGGTATCCGACCTTCATTCATTCGCTGCACATGGCCAGCCCATTGCAGTTTCCGCAGTTTTATCACAGTGTAGACTTCTGGCTCGTCGAAGAGTTCGTACAACTCTTGGTTGTACCTAATTCGCCATTGTCCTCCTTCCTGCGTTGCTCCCACGATTCGTCTTAGGACCCTCCTTTCGAAAGCGTTTAGTATGTTTGCGGAAGCTTGAGTGAGGGAGGGTCCATGTCTCACATCCGTAGCACAACACAGGTCTTATCACAGATTTGTATACTTGCAGCTTTGTTTTCCTATGTATGAAGCTGGCCTTCAGAATACCCAAAACTGAGTAGAACGCTTTATAAGCGAGCTGAATTCTACGCTTTATTTCCGCCGTTTCATTACCATCCTTCACTAGCTTGGAGCCAAGATATGTAAATTCGTCCACATTTTCCAGGTTGAATTCGTTGATTGTTATGTTTTGCCGGTTGGGGGTGTTTCTCCTGGTTTGTATCATAACTTTTGTTTTGGACTCGTTGATTTGCAGCCCCACCTGCTTCGCTTCTTGGTCTAGTTTGAGCAGGAGTTCCTTGGCAGATGAAAAGGATCTTGACAGGATATTGATGTCATCCGCATAGGCTACCAGTTGGCTCGATTTGTAGAGTAGTGTTCCTTTCGTATCCACAGGTAGTTTCCGTACGACGTATTCTAGAGCTAGGTTGAATAGCAGTGGAGCCAGCCCATCGCCCTGCTTCAATCCTTCCTTTGTCTCAAAGGCATTAGTCAGCTGGTTATTGATTCTGACTTGTGCTGTTGTTGATGCCATTGTCATTCTTGTCAGGCGGGCTAGCTTCGCTGGGATTCCAAGCTGAAGCATTATTTGGTACAGTACTTCTCGATCAATACTGTCGTATGCTTGCTTAAAGTCCACGAAGATTTGGTGGACGTCGATGTTAAATTTCCAGCACTTTTCAAGGATCTGCCTAACTGTAAACAGTTGGTCAGTAGTTGATCGTCCGGCTCTAAAACCACCTTGATACTCCCCAATTATTTTTTTCAGCATATGGTGTTAATCTACCTTCAAGTATTTTTGTGAGGATTTTGTAAGATGTACAGAGTAGTGATATACCTCTGTAATTTTCGCACTGTAGTTTGTCTCCTTTTTTGTGGATAGGGATGATGATGGATTGGCACCACTCTTGCGGCATCTGCTCTTGATCCCAGACGTGTTGGATCAGCTTGTGGATGACTTTCTGTGCCGCAACACCGCCGTTGTTTATCAGTTCTGCTGGGATTTCATCAATGCCCGGCGCTTTACTGGTTTTGTGGCTTTTGATGGCATACTTGACTTCTTCCAGAGTTGGAGGGGCTAAAGGGGACGGTTCGGAGATGTTTGACGACTCTGCTGTTCTTGAGCCGTGTGTAAGATTAAGGAGCTCCATGAAATAGGCAGCCCATCTTTCCTTGATCCTATCGTCGTCAGCAATGATGTTACCGCTTTCATCTTTACAGAGTGATGTCTTGGGCTGATATCCTCGTCTTAAGCTTTTCACTACTTTGTAAGCGTTTCTAGTTTCTAATCAGCAAGTGTACTATCCTCAAATCCAAGCCATCAATTTAGTTGACGTTTCAATGTGAGCTTCTCGACTTGCTAACGACGTTTGACATCATATTGTGTACATGTAACAGAACACTGAATCAGCTTCATATAGTAAGTCAGCCGTCTGTTTTGCAATAGTTCACGACCAATAGTAACTATCACAATCCATCATGTTCTACATTACTTCTTCTTTCTTCATTCACTCGCACATCAGTTTATATACATGCTGTCATTTATTTAGTACTCTCCTCACTTTTTGTGAAGTCTAGCCCTTATTCAGCTCTTTCACCATCAATGCTTTTGAACATCGAAGTATCACATATAGGTAGGTTCGGCTTTCTTCCATTTTTCCTCCGTACGTTCCTGGTTAACAGCGATTTAGTACCCTCATTGGCGACTTCATCTGCACTGATTTCGGTTTTTCCATTTCAACTATCATCTTCGCTACTTCATTTCTGCATTTCTTCATTATTCTTCATGTCTTCAGCCCTCAGTTCAACAGTTCTTCTATCTTCGTGTAATCGTCGTCTCGCACGTGATTGGTATAAATTAAACAGCTTGTGATATCGTCAAGTCTATCTAGATTTTTATGTATCACCTATCAAAAATATTTCCTTGATGCATCGCAGGTAGCAACTTGTTAACTTTCATAATGCTTTGATAAATCCAGCAGGTTTTTTTTGAATCGCCACAATCTAAATTTGGCTATAAAACAAAAAGCCCGAAAAGTTATTCTACCAACGGTTGTCTAGGTTTGCAAATGCAAACTTTCTTCTTGTCCTGTTTTTCCGTCTAAGGATAATGATAGTTATCCCTTAATTACCTTACCCAATGATCATCTTGACATCACTGAAAAAAGTGAGTCCATGGCTCATACGGACAATAAACTCGGTACATGAGGGTTTTTTTACAACTATTCCAGGTTGAAACTTATTTTTGAAGGTTTGCTTTACTTTGTTTGACCCAAGTAGTACATACTTTGTAGATGAAGGTACTTGTTCCTAGTATGGAAATCCCGACAGTTTTCGCATGAGGGCTGACAGAATACCAAAATGGTCCCTTACACTGTAGATACTCTAAATCTTTGTTCGAGTTTTCATTATCTTCTGTATGAAGTTCACTGGCTTTATGTCCATGGGCGGCTTCCCTACTGCGGCAACGAGATAGTTGCACTCCCTAAAGATTAACAGAACTAACAATGTTCGTTATACACCACGCATAAATTAATTGTCTACCTATCAAAATCTAGACTTTATTCGATCTGTAGTCAAACCTACTAGTTCAATACTGCTGGATTAAATTCACCAAGCATTATAGAGCAGACCCTTTTCTTCGAACTCTTTTCCTTTTCAGTTTTACGTGAAGACATCCTTTTGGTTTGTTTTCAAAAAACCTAATGTTTCATTTATCCTTTGATTTTATGAAACCCAATGTTGCCCTTGCTTGTTCCTGTTTATCAGTTAGATTAATGGTTCCTAGCTTTCCTCCACTACTTCCTCTAGCTCTCCTGCTTTCTTTTCGGTTTATCAGTCTAGCTTATCTAGATCAACGGTTATCGGTTAGACCAACTATCAACTACTTCCATAACCAATTAATCATTTTAAGCTTCCTAATTTTTAAAATTGTTCATTATTTTTGACCGTTTCGTTGCTCCATCCTTCTATTTCTTCCACTTTATGATTGTCTTGACGCTGTAGATTTCTTTCCTTTTCTGCTTTGTATCTTATTTGTACTCATTAAGTATAGGATATTATTCAGCCTTTACATCACAATCTTTTGCTCGCCTGCCGAAGTCAATTTTCTAGTTTAATCACAAAGAAAAACGGTCCTGCTCCGCTCAGACTTTATTGGCTTGGCTTTGACATAGCATAGAACAAAACAGCGATAAAACTTCGAACTAATTTCCGAACTAGCTTGATGCAACTGCAGTGAGTAGAGTTTTACTTGAATTGGTGTATTTCTAACATAAAAACCCCTCTCAAAGCTTTTGAGTTAAAAGGCATACAACCATATACAACCAAAAAGAACCATAAATCCTAAACTTTTTCTATCTCTGTCTACCAGAAGCCTCGCGGGAGTGTTCGCGCTATTTCGGTTTTCGCAATGACTTGGGGTTGTCATTCTGTAGCCCAGCACAGCGAGCCTTTTGTCAAGACGGGCTTGTAAAAGGCAAACATTTATTTCATAATTTTTCGTAGCATTCGCTGCTTCTCGTTGTTTAACAGAATGACAGATAATACTTAACCTTCAGTTACCGACCCTCATTTTCAGTACATAGTTGCCGAGGTTAGGTCATGGTGACACCCTATTTGAAGTCACGCTTTTTTGCCTGATTACGATTGCCCGAGGTGTACCCGATTACGGGCACACCTGTGAACGTGCCGTGTGTTCACGGCTGACTAACAAAAGATCGAGTCAAAACAAGCAGCTACTGAAAGAGACAGATATATAACCCTATTGATTGTTAAAATATTCCTGTTTCAACTTGCGCGGTGTCACGGTGACACCACCTTGGCAATTAAAGGTTAAGCATGATCTACTAATCAAATTAATCAAAAGGTGTTTTTTTCAATTAGAAAGAAAACTTAGAATAAGAAATAATGGTATGCCAATGTAAGTGTCGTTGATCAAAAAAAGTGGCAGTCAAAAGGATCAATAATGGTGAAATTGTTGTGGGAGAAATAGGGACTCTTGATTACAACGTTTCTAAATATCATACGAGCCGCTTTTGGACTTCCTGTCGCGGATTCTTGTTAAGCGAGAATACAGCCACAAAACTCCCGATATGATGGGTGTCAACTAAAACAGGACGAATTTCATTTGGATTGGTAAACTTGTTTTTTTTTTTTTCTGTTAAACAAGAATATCTCTCTCAAAGCATTTGCTTAAAAGTGCAATACAAATACAAATCTATTATGATTTTGCTTTCTCTTTTTCTGCGAAAAGTTTCCCTGTAGTATTCTGCTTTGGTAATAATACGCGATTTTCGCTCTTTCCTTATAGTCCTTGGTAATTGACCTTAGCCAAAATTTCATGAGAATATCACCTGTTTGGGTTACCCGTATTCTGTATACTGACACTTGCTTTCTCGGGTTCTAAACTTTTCCTCATTTCTTTCATGGCATTAACATATGTCCTTCCATTCCTGACTATAGAAACATTATTGTTCACTTCGCTGCTTTATGCATATCGGGCAAAATTAAGTCATTACCTTCGTTCTCAGACGCTGAGCCTTCGTCGCTTGTTATATTTCTGATCGTACCACACGGAAGGCTTCTTCGGTTTTCTATCGATCGTTTAAAGCTATTTGCTCAGATTCTTTCGACTTTTTCCTTACCGGTTGGAGAGGAAAGTCATCTTTTTGTCGTTTGCGCTGGAAGGAGTATTTCCAGTTGAGACTGCAACTTTGTTGTGTTGGTAGGTAAAATGTTCTCACAAATGAAAGGAAACAGAATAAGCATTAATTCCCTTTCACATGCGACCTCAAATGACAAATTCCAATAGAAAAAATAGCGCGGCTGCTCTGGTCCCAAATATTTCTAACATTTTTCTGAATCCTTGACAAGGTCTAAGATGGCCTCTGGTTTAAGACGGTCTTTGCGCTTCCAAAAATGATTGAAACTTTTAGTCTCTATTTTAGATCCTTTAGTTAACAGCTTTAAAGTTCCTGAATCTTTTTTTTTTGATTTTCTCAGAATTTTTCTCGCTGCCGACGATCAATTACTTGTTTACTAGCTTTAAGCTGGCAAATTGTTATGCATGACCAACTGATTCATTCCGACTTTAGTGCCTCGTCCGTATAACTATGCCTTGCATATTATCACACCGAGCTTCGTACAGGCTCATATAGTGACACTATTACTTTTCATTCAGTATCCGTGTATAATGTGGTGTACGGTGCTGAACATATAGATATAACACCTAACATTCATTCTGCAGAACGCGATGGCTATAATTGCAGGCACGAAGCAACTGCACGTCATGTTGTGCAGAGATGGTTTTGTCAGGGAAAATGTTCGGATCACAATACGGAAGGAAGAATAACATTTTAATAAGAGACTTTTATAAACGGAAATTGTTTGTTAGAGGCCATACGATGCCAAGCCGTGCAATACCTCGCATCTTGTTCATTTTATCTGTCGTGGTGAACATTGCTATGTGGCAGGTACATCCTTGCTACCGTGTTAGCTGCTACCAATTAAGTTGCCTACACCTTATAAATGCCCCATAAATTTTCGAAGAAGACGGTAAACGCTGGCAAAACCTACCTGGCAGGACCTAAATAGATTTCTCTTAATTTCTCGGCTATCTTGCCGTTGGTGCTGCCCGTGCTAGTGGAGAATCCTTGCCCAGGGCATCTGTGTGAGATGAACAGACCAGGATAAGATTTAATTAGTCCTAGTTGCAGCGAATTCATATGTAATGAGTCCTTAATAGGTTTTGCCTGTCCAGCAACATTTTTCCATTGTTCTCGGGATAATTTATGAATGTTCGTGTTCAGGAGCAAAATAGTGGTAACATTTGTGGGTAATATTATATCAAAGCCGTTAATATACATCTAGACTAGAACTGGATTATGGAATTGTTCATCAAACATTTGGTTGAAGGAGTGAACATCGTTCGCCAAAAGGGACCGATGATATAATGTTCGAATTTCAGAATAATTTTCAGCATTTGTGGCTTTTCTTTCGGGCAATTAACAAACATAATGAGAAGAAATAACCGAAATCCATAACAAGAGTCTAGTTTGCTGTTGCTACCATTATCTTAACAAGGACTTAGTAAACTGCGTAAGATGCGGATAAGGCTTCAGTAATCAAGCGGGATTTGAAATAACCCAACAGTAATTACACTCGTCCTTGTATTTAACATTAACATGAGTTTTAGTAGGATCTTTTACCGAAAATGGTCGTTGTAGAAATCGTCAGAATGATGCAACGTTAGCATAAACATGTTAATCCTTGATTACAAAGACAAATAATACTTCCTAACCCATTATTATGTGCGTAATTGACTGTTGGTGACTATTTAATCTATTTAAACACACGCTCTAGCACCATTTTCAATGATAAACTGCCAAGTATAATTTCCTTGCGGAGTGAAATGAGTATGAATAATGGAAATTGTAATGATCATCAAATGCCTGAATGGCAATTATGAATTGAGTTTTCATGGCCCACTTGGAATTTGTTTTTCAATTTGATCTGTGTTGGTGTTGATATAATTCAAATTAAAATATATAACCTATAAAGTTAATGAGTCAATCACCATAAATCGGATACCACTGATTGAGTTTCGTTATGCAACATATTAATTATTTTCAAATAAACTTATAATTACAGCGCAACTTTTTTTCAACACAACAGGAACAATATCGATATTTGTTAAGGCTCGCAAGGCGTTGAAAAAATTGGGTCATTTTATTACAGCACTTGAATATGATAAAACGCTCAGGAGACTTCTCTCTTCACTGTTACTATGAAGTAACTAGCGCATCGGATGAAATTTTCGTCCTCTAACATTCAAAGACGACCAAGTTGACAATAAATATCAGCTGTGTATGCTCAGGATTCATGCCAAATTTTCTACTTTATAGAAGAAACAAAATTTCTCCTTCAATGTCGCAGGTTGTTCTCACATTCAGGCTCCGCAGAAAATTTATCCTGCCTGAAAATCATAAATTGCAGTCGTCCTTACTGCTTCAGTTCCATGAGCTTGTAGAAGACGACACTTTCTACTTAGTCGTTTTGTTTTTAATTTACTGCAATTAGTTCAGGATATCATTTATAAGTGTCAACACAATCGAAAGACCTGAAGCGTCTGATTAGGTACATAATTGTGATTTGTTGATTTTATTTTTGCAGGCAGGAATTTTTCAAAGTATCTGAGATTTGCTGTGAATTTTATTGTAAAATTAACTTCTCTCAGAATTTGCCTTCTTTGAACTAAGGATTAAATAGCTGTTCAACAGACCTTCAAATTGTTTGATTCTCTTTATCTAGGAAAATTTCAGAAAATTCATCAATCGAGTCCTGTTTTTTTCTAGCACCTACTTTAATATACAAAAGTATTTTTACTGACAACTATCTCAACTGATGCAGAACAGCTGTCAGTACCTTTTCAGAATTCAAACAGTGAAATCGATATTCAATTAAATGCACTCATCCCTTCGAAATTGGCGAAAATTATAATTGCTACGATTTTTCATAGTAGTAAAGAGCGGACCATCTAACGTTTGGAATTAGAGCTATAGCGTTTTTTTTAGGTTGAGTGGTTTGAAGCCATTTCGGATGTGACAGAAAGATAGTTTTATGTTTGACATTTAAGAAATGGGTTCCTGTTCAATTCAACAATGTTGGGAGATATTAAACATTTATTTCCAAACTGGTGAGTCTTCTGCACAAACTGTAAGAAATCTAAGAAATAAATTTGTCAAAAAGGATGTGCTGAAAACGCAGTTTGTGGATTAATTTGTGGAATGAGTTCGAGCAACTGAATCGTTGTATGCTCAACCGAAAACATTGCTGCTGTTACTCAGAGTGTGCGTGAGCAACCACCAAAAGCAACTCGTCATCGTTCTCAAGAGAATGGAACATAACACGCACTTCTTTGAGAAGTATAGAGATATATTTGTATTGCGTTTTTACGCAAAAGCTTTGAAAGCTTTATTCTATTTATTTTTGTGCAAAAGTGAGACATCATTTATTAATCTAAATAAAATTCCAAATGTTGTTTCCGATACCGTTAGATCAGGAGTTTTTCCGATATGTTAGAGCTGATTAGTAGGCACACTATTGAACTGCATTCATTTGCGGTAGCTTTGGCAACTGTAATTTTTACTTTTCGTGCTTGAACTGCTCAAGCCATGACCCACTCGGCGGGAGATAGCACAGTGGGCACCATACCCAATCAGTCTCCAAGAATGTCATCGACTCTATAAAGATTTCCACTCATTCAAAACATTCGCTAACATTTCGTAACAAAAAGAATACATTGAATAGCACAAGCACAAAATAGCAACCACATTCACGGGCGGCTTCTGGTAGAAAGAGACAGAGTAGGCAATACTGGATTTATAGTTGTATTGCGATATTAACTGAAGGAATTCAGGAGAATTATTATTGTTAAGTGAAATAATGAGAATGGAATGATGAAGAAGAATTTATTTTTCTCAGTTCACTTTTCCAAACGAAAAAAACCTTTTCAGACAGCATTTACCTTTAGTTCTTAAAGTTCTCAAAGGTGGAAGCAAGGACCCAGTTTTAGACTTGATTGTGTGCGAAGGTGAAGCTTGGGTGTATGATTATATTAGCCGGACTTTAAACAATAGAACAAAAAATTCAACCTATTCGCGAAGTAGTTCAAGTTGTTCTCGACGGCTTGGAAATTTCCGGGTTGTTTTTTGAGATTCAGAGTAAATTCTTGTTCTTCATCACAAAGAAAAAGGTCTTCCTTTAACCGGACGGTACTGCGCTGCACTACAAGAACATCTTCAAGATTTTGTGAGAGAGAAAAGGTCGGTGAAATAGTTGCTTTTTGGGCAACTATGCAACCATGCTTCAAGACGTGGTTTGCGGTGATTTCTTTGTAAAGAGTTGAATTTTTAATCCTAGATGGTTTTTGAAAGCATAAATCGATTTATTGGTAGACCTCAATATAACCCTTAGTGAGAGGGATTTATATTAAAAATAAATTTTAGTTTTATTTCTTACTTTTAATCCTTCATTTCGTGAACTTATTTCGCAACTTATATATCAAATACACGTAGACATTGTGTTTCAAAAATCAAACTTTTGTGTTGAAATTCAGGAGAACTCTTTTACAAAAATCCCAAATCAAACAGAAATGGTTTCTGGCTTGATGGTCTCGCAAATGTGTTGTATGAAAGTGAATTTTCATGGGAGAAAAAATAGAATAAAAAGTTTTTTACTCACATTCTACGTAGGACCATTCGCATAGAACTACACGTCTCGATAAAATCTACATTAGCATGATACAACCATAAAAACTTGGCCATTCCACACTATGATGGTTATTTTTAATGGTTATTGCATTAATGTGCTTATTTTCGGAGAAATATGAATAATTATTCCTTCATTGTAAAATGCACATTGCGCAGTATCTCATTACATGTGTATGAACTTCCCTTAAATTATTCTTGGAATTTTTTTCCTCTAAATATTTAGATACGGTGGTTCTATCCACTCACGTATCTGGCAACTTTAAAATCATCTACAGGAGACAAAATGATTTTTCAGGAAAAATTTTCAGGGGTTTTATTTGTTTATTCTCATAGCAAACCTTTAAGCTTTAGTATTGATTTCATCTTAAATGCTCATGATTCAAAGTCTTCACATGAAATACGTCTAATGTCTGATATTAGACAGCTCGAATCGTTCTGAACGGCACGTAAGTGACATAATTAAATCATCAGAGTCCAGCCATCACCGACCAAAACAATATTATTTAAACTTATATACAAATAGCTCTATGTAAATATGTTATCCATCTAAAAAAGATCCAGTTTCAATAAATTTATCCTCAACCTTTTGAATGTTTTGAATAAAGCTCAGATTTACGATTATGTCATAGTTAAAAATTACGTGATTTGCGACCTGCCCTTTTTAAATGATTATCGGAATGAAGTCCATCAATTCGTACTGCGTTTATGCAATCGCCACACCTTCAGCAATCGGAATGTCAAAAAGCCAATGAATGCGTTCAGTGTCTAATGTGTATTCACAATAGATTTTATCTCGATATTTTATTAGATATACCATCGTATAAATACGATAAAATATTATAAATAATAGCTAAAATATAATACAAACAGCTTGAGTGAAATGATGACATAGTTTGATTACTATTACTTTGTGTAATAGTATCAAACTAGGCAAAACTAATAATTTCGTGTGACCTTATGTGTTGAAATAACCGACGAAGTACTTAGATTGAATGTTTGTTCTTAGAGTGCACGTGATGTGTTCAAATAATAATGGAAATATTCGTCTTTTTTTAAATATCTCTATTTAAATATCTTAAATTGTCCCCATTAGATATTCTGCACTTGCGCCAACGATTCTCCCAATCCTCGAAATACTTGTCAAGCTTGATATTGGAGACAGTCTGCAGCACTTTCTGCGGTGCGCTTAAAGCCTTATATGCTTGTAACAGGCGACCCTTAAAGATTCTTTTTATTTATGATAAAAACAAAAGTCGAACGGACCAATTACTGGCAAATTTGGGGGCTAGGATGACGTTGCAGTTTTGTTTTGGCCGGTAATTAACGAAAAAGTTGTGTTAGCAGGTGAGATTAATTAAAAATTAAAAGCTGTTGAACTTGCGTGGCAAGAACTGGTGGCGAACTCGTGGCAAGAATTCACGATGCGCTTTACGATTGAAATGGAAGAACATATTGAACCTAACTTTCAGGATCGATCGCAGCTGTCGACTCTTTTTTCGGTTTTTTGGGGACACAGAATACTTCCATTGCGATGATTGTGCCCTAGCTTTTGCCTAATTTCCATAAACCTATGTTTCGTCACTTAATCTAACGCGTTGTAATAGCTCTTCATTGCATTGATTTCATTTAAAGATACCCTAGCTAATTATATTCGCGGCTGTTTCTGCTCAATATTCAAAATTTCGAAAGAAATTTTGCTGCCCCGGATTTCATACCGAAAATATTTGATTAAATATTTATTTATTTAACTTCATGTATTAAATATATTTCATTAAATTTATGTCCCCACCATCATCAGCAACCTTGGTAATTGTATTTTGGTGATCGTTCATTACCATTTTTCGCACTTTTTCCGCGTTTCCAGCAGCTGTTGATGTTCTGGGGCGTCTGCCATCTTCAACCTCTTCACGGCCTTCTTTGAAACTCCTTGTTTTACTTAAAGCAGACTCAGCTTATGCCCTTGCTAACATTTAACACACTTGGTTAGACTCTATTTCCTTTTTTACACAAAATTTGATACAAATTCGTTGATCCACTTTTTCTAACAAACGAAAATCGCTGAGCTCATAAAAACACGTCTTACCGTAACAGCTACAGACAAAGAAATGAAATGAATGAGCTACAAAATTTAGCAGACTTCAGGGTCATGTATATAAACATAAAATTTGTGACGATCGGGCTCGCTGAAAGCTCAAAGTTTGCAAATGCCCGTTATTTTCTGAACACACCCCGTACATGTTTAGTAACGCATCGAATTATTTAAAAAAAATATTGTTTTGCACTGGAACTACAGTAGATTCTTTTTGAAAGTGTCGTTATTAAATGTATAATATAAGATTAACATTACTAAATACTAACCGTAACTTTTAATATTTGTTCTACTCCTAACAGGTGTGGTCTTCTTACTAAAATATCTATCATCCCATAGCATTATCCTTTCAATCTTCACTAACTTAGTTATAAACACAACAAAGATCGAATCAACGCTTTATCAACGCAATCAAAACGCGATCGACTTCAATTTCAAGTATCATCATTGCACAGGATAAAATAAAGCTATAACGAATGAAACGAATGAAAATTGGAATAAAATATCATCTGTGTAGTAAATGGTGTAAAGTGTGGCCTCCGCAACAGAAGTTCTACTACGAAATTAATACATTCAGAATATAGAAACGATAACGAAATCGAAAAAAATACAATGAATATATTAACGTGAACTTGTGTGTGAAAGACCAGCAGAAATGTGATTATGTATTCAATTTATCAAGGGAGAAGGAGGAAAATAGTTGTTGTTGTTTATTGTGTATAAAAATCAAAAGAAAAACAAAACATCGGTGATCAAAAAGTAGTGAAAATCTAATCGTCCACTGAATAGAAATCGGTCAACGCTTGTTGTCGTGGGTCTATTTGTAAATTATCGAAATTGTCCCGCACTTGAACTATTGTATAAAACTTCTCTAATTGAGCATAGCCATCGAATTCAGTGAATAATTCAATTGTTATTGTAAATTCAATGGACTGAATGGATTATGGATGAGTATTTCGTTTGAATTTTTATTGCTTTTTTCTCACCACCGGGAAATACCGGACGATATTATTCATTGACTTTTTTCCAATCTGTATCATGCATCTCATAACGGTTTCATGTTAGGGCAAGCAGAAGGAAATTCGACATCCTTCCGGAACATGATGCATTCAGTCCTGGAAATATTTTATTAAAAATAAAATCTCGCTCCCGTAGAAAGTACTCTATTGCTTCCCGAATTCTAGTTGTATGAAATTTAACGATCCATGTAAAAATACTTATCGTTATCCTTATCTGGTTTTGTATATCATACATATCATTCCACTCATACTGTTAATTATCCACGAACAAGGACACACACTCTACCATCATTCCCACCAAACCAACTGAAAAGTGTTCCATGTAAGTATTGCGCAATCTTTGTACGTTATCTGTTAATGAATTAACTTTTAACACGTTCTTTTACAATACATTATCTCACACCATTGCGCTTAAGTATTTTCTTCATTATTTAATTTAATTCAATTCGGTGTCCTTTCAACGCAACAAATTTGCCTGTAAAATGAGTGAAACAATGTTGAACGTAAAGAACTGAAATTTCAGACAATAATTAGTAGAACACGATAGAAAATAGGTATGCGAAGGGCATCGAGCTCAGACAAGGACGATTAAGTGCAGAAAGGAAGCAAGTGGTTCTGAGAAGCTTCACGAGCACTTTTTCAATTAGTGCCAGGCATATTGCTTCCTCCAACCAAATGGTTTTATAATAGAAAGGCTCTTTCATTGCTAACTCATATTCCAGCTATTACCAGCTCATAAAAAACAAAAAGTGGAGGCTTTTCACAAGAAAATTGTGAGAACTCTTTAGAATATACTTATGTATATATCTAGACTATGTATCCATTATGAACATCCACACCGTACGTAGGAACAAATATACGTAAATGACAGGCAAATGGGGCATAGCGCCAACATATAATCAACAACAAAATCACGTTCTAACGAGGATAGGAAAAGGCATATATGCGAGCATGTGAATGTAGCTGAGACCCATTTTCCGCATCTGCACCATCACTTTTCACTCATTTTTGCGCACTGTTTAATTTGAAAGGGAATGTGTATGTGCTATGCACTACTATGTGAACCTGAAACAATTGAATAATTTTTCCTAATTTTCCCGCTGGAACCAAAGGCGACATCCAAGCAACGTGACGTTGATGGATGAGCGTTGAAGATTTTGTTTGTTTTGAATGTTTTAAAACTGGCACATTGCGTTCAGGATTGAATTGAATTGTCTCCATGTAAATATGAAGCCCGACTTAACATTAAACTCTGCAAGAGAAATTTTCGAAAACGACGCAGGGACCATTCAAATGCTTTCAACATCATCCCGTTTGAGACAACTCTCTGTTTTCTGTTTTCGACCTAGTTTCATTTATTCGATGTATTACATTTGTGCCAAAGGACTCATTTTATCAGTGGTCAGCTTTATAACTACAGCTTTAACTAGATTTATTCATGAAAGGGTATTTGCAAATTCATTCAAAGTAACAACAACGTTAACCAAGTTGATCCTGTCAGCCACTTAGAGTGCCATACGTCAAGTGAGTCCTCTTCTTGTTATCCAAGCTTTTGAATGTATGCTTTTACCTACCGACAAAAGCATGTCTACAGGAAGGAATGTCCAACATGATTCTGAACTAATTAGTGATCCTGATTTCATGTAGGATACGCTTGAGACAGATGACGCCGTTTGAAATGGTTTTTGAGGTCATAATGACGTCAACGGCAGAAGAGCTTCTCAAATTCTCTGACAGTTGACGTCATTATGACGTCAAGAACTAGTTCAAAGAGCCTCGTCTGTCCCTGGTTTTTCTTTGGACTAGCTCTAGTTCATCGAATTTGTTTTGAAAGACAAGCTCTAGATTGCGTTTGAGGTAAAAAATACATTCGCCGTAACTAAATATTCCACACTAAAAAAATTAAAAGTTCTCAAAATCTCTCTTACATGATTTTCTACTGTCACTCTTTGTGCATTCTAGGGATTCCGTAATTCCGACTCCATTGTCTGATTATTTCGATGGAATCTTTCATTCTCTGGTCCACTCATGTCGCGGAAGCTTTCATGGCAAATTATCTAAATGGGTGCAAATGGAATATACTTTAATGTTCATGTTGCATCCTGGTTGCTGAAATGGGCATAATATCTGTTCAACGTCCTCAGCATAAACTTCATCTTTTCTTTTGTACTATGCTAAAGATATTTGGGAAGCAAATGTGGGCTGCTCAACTTTGTGCGATCGAAACGATCGAAATGAAGTTCTTTCACAACTTACATTTCGTAGCTTGTCAAATATGCCTGCTGTGAGCTGTCATTATCTAAGATTTGGAATATTCTCTGAAGGATACTTGACACAGTCACCGTATCTGTTTTATGCTATAACACATTGTTTCTTGAAATCAGGTTTGATATGCAGAAGTTTCAGTATGATACAAATCTGTAGATTTTTTCAGACTTTGTACAGAGTTTTTCAAAACGTCAGGACTTTTCAAATGCCGCTACACCAAGACTGACCAAAAAATCAAAACAAAACAAAAATAACCATTCGATTCTGTTTGACAAGTAATATTGGGAGAGTTGATATTTCAATAATGCTTGTAATTATTCAGGAACTCAACACATTTTTAATGTACTGAGTAGAAAAAACATTTTTAATGTAATGTAGAAAATTTCCCAGGACCAACTATTTCAAGAAGTTGTCAATCGACCGCCAGTATCGTGAGATACCACGTAAATTATTTGCTTATGGAAGCTTCTGGAATATTTGCCCTACAAAAATAACGCCAAAAACGATTCCAAATTTAAGATGCCACATCTAACACCCTATTCAAAATTGACCCTGTAAAATTGGCGAGAAAATGAATAAAATTGAACATCAAGACCACACTTTGTCCAACGAAGCCAAGGACGACATTCAAGCGATATTCATTGCAGATCTCAATGTCAATGAAAATCGCATGAACATCATTAGTAGCTTTCATTTTTTGAACATTTGGAAAACTCAAGCTATAAAATGAAAACTTCCTCGACCAACATAGCAGCCGAAAAGTCATATACAACGCCGTACTAAGAAACACGTGTGAACATTTTCTTTCCGCATTGATGTCACTTTGTAGGATAATATTGCGCCAGTAATGAATGTCCTGAAATACGAACATAGAAATTATATCCAAAGTAAGTGTATGCTCACTTTTATGAGCAATGATTTATTTGTTTTCGCTTTGATATTTCTTTTAGGGACTTTATTTTTAACCTTGAAAGCAAGGCTCGAACTTTTTAAAGCTTCTCTGTTTATGGATTTCTTTTGCAAGGATGGTTTGTTTTGTTGCTTGAGTGAAAGTAGTTTTTAATATTCTCGAACCATCTATGATGTATAGCCTGACAATGAAGAAGGATTGGGCATCTCTTTCCATACTTTTTCATCTATGTGTCTGAAGTCTGCTGTGTTCCAAACGCGCCTGTACTTTGAGTTATTAGACTGAAGTTTTTATAAGTTTCTCTTCTATTTTGAGTTATCTATAGCTTATTAGATTTCTCTTTGCAACCTTGTCGTAGAACAAAAGCACAAACCAAAAATTAATCGATATTGCTGCGTTGTCCATGTGGGAACCTTCAAAGAACGTTTTCATCTAGAGCCAGTTTATGACCCATGAATACAATACTCCCAATTATCGCCGCACTCCACATTTGTTTCAACTGATTTCGAGTCCAAATTTTCTAAACCTTTATACATTGGCTTCATGTATCATCGAGTTTCTTTCAAGAAATCAAGTATAAGTTTTAAGATCGTTTGAAAATGTCAATTTTGAAACAACCCATGAGAAATATTTGTGATTTTAAATTTTTATCAAACTTAGGGCGTTAAATTGTAAGTTCCAATGACAGTGGCCAATTAATTATGAGTTAAAATCTACAAATAATAACGATTAAGGAGGCTTCAAAACAAAGTAATCCTGATAACGTTTGTGTCAAATGTCTGATGACGTTTATGTCAAAAGGCTTATCTTTTTTTTTCCTGTTTCTGATTTTTGTAGATTTCCTGGGTTACGCTTGCATTTCCACAAGATACATTTTGAAAGGCTCTTTAATACTAGGGTGGTTCAATAAGTACACGCGTGTTAAATGAAATGAAAGACGTGAAATGAAGACACAATTTTTCAAATTTTTTTTTATTTTTCAAGATAATCCTATTATAGAAAGAAGCACTTCGCCCAACGTTCCTGCCCTTTTTTATCACAGAAAATCCTATTATAGAAAGAAACACTTCGCCCAACGTTCCTGCCCTTTTTTTCAACCCCTCCACAAAATTGGATTTGTCGAAATCTCAAAAATGCGCCTCTGTCTGTTTGAGCTAAAAAATTTTCCCGCGAGCCCCATCCACATGTTAGGGAACAAGAAAAAGTCGCTGGGAGCCAAATCAGATGAATACGAGGGATGCGGTAGCAATTGATAACGCAATTCATGCAGTTTTGTGGCGACAACTCCGGATGAATTTGCTGTTGCGGCTATATGGTGAATCAGCACCTTCTTTTTCTACAAATGCGGCCGTGTCTCCTGGAATTTTTTTGTCGAAGCGGTCCAATAACTGTATCATTGTCAAGTCATCGTTCTTGCTTTTTCTAAAAAATCAATCGCCATTCGCATCCCTAAAAGTCGTCGCCATGACCTTTCCGGCCGATGGAACTGTCTCCGCCATCTTTGGAGCAGATTCACCAGGAGAAATCCGTTGTTTTGATTGTTGCTTAGTTTCCGGTGTGTAATGATGGATCCAGGTTTCATTAACGGTGACAACTCGACGCAAAAAATCCTTCGGATCTCGCTTTAATTGCTCTAAACACTGCTTCGAAGTTAACAGCCGCATTCATTTGTTTTCCACTGTAAGCAATTTGGGCACCCATCGGGCAGACAATTTTTTCATCGCCAACTTATCATGCAAAATATCAATAGCCGTTCCGGTCGACACACCTAGGGGCTCTACTACGTCGTGAACTTTCGTTTTTCAATCACCAGAAATCATGTCGTAGCCTTATTGACTTATTTCCTCGATAACCACGTCTACCAGGCATCATGGTCGCTCCTCATTAAAAACGTTGCTCGCCAACGTTTAAATTCGTTAAAAGAATATCTAACTGTGATCATAGATGACGAAGAGACCCCATAAACAGCATCCAACTTTGCTTTTATTTCTTCGCACTTTTTCACCCAAAAACCTAATGCGAATTACCGTACGATAATGCTCTTTTTCGACTTTAGCGAAAATCACGAAAAAACGTCTTTCTCGAAAGACTGTCGAATCCAAACTAACCTATCAATCAGTCTAAAATTTGTTGTATCGTCGTTTGATAGATGACAGCCCATGATGATAATTACAACTTCCCTCTGGAATGCCCTCTGTCGTCAAACACGTGTAATTATTGAACCGCACTCGTAAAAAATATTATTTAATTTTGCATTTTCGGGAGAACTTTTTTGATTCCATGTATATGATCGAATCTCCGTGAGGATTTGACATTTTGTAATTTCAAACGATATATTGTCGTTCTCCGGTTATATTTCACTTTTAGCACACGAACTTCAGCTATCCGCCATTTTCGGGTTCTATTTTGTTCTGATTTATCTTTGGCATCTCTCAAGGATCTGTTTTAGCAAGCAGGAATTCAAATTTGATTATTTTTTGAACGGATCAAGAAACTTTTTTGCAGGTACATTAAAGTGTGTCCTAAGTTTTTAACAAGTTTATAGTTCGGTGCTGTGCTTCCCTGATTATTGTTATCCTGTTTTGTTTTTCCTGATTTTGAAAGCATTATCAAAAGCTTATCATTATGTGGGGTGTTCGAAAATGTAATGAAAATGCCTTTGATAGAGAGAAATATGGTATAATATAATTTTACTTTTCTAAAAATTTGCCCTTTAGGTTATCAAATTTTAAATATAGATTCACCACAGCTAGTATTCCCTTTTTAAAGAAATCTTCTTCTTGGGCACTTACAAAATCCCTTATAGCTGTTATCACATCATCATTATAATCTTCAAATTTTCTTGACTCTTAAGTTTTCCTTTACTCAAAGAAATAAATGAAAGCCACTAGGAGCTAAGTCTGGTGTGGATTTGGTCTGGATATGAGAGATGTCCGAGCGTTTTGAAGCGTTACCCTGATGGAAGAGAACTTTTTCTCCAAGTTGTTCTCAGTGTTTTTTAACAAACATTCTGGCGTTTATTTTCTTGTGTACGAACATCCTGTTAAGAGTGTCTCCATGATCAAGCTGTTCAGTCATTACAAGCCCTTGGCTATCCTTAAAAAAGTGCCCATGATGTTATATCATCCTGAATTGCCTTGGGGTTGGAGATGCCAGTATTTCCCATGCCACCAATTATTGTTTTCTTTCGGGATCGTAATGGTGAAACCATGTTTCATCTAACTAAAAAGCGATCAGGATCCTGCGGAATCCAATCCAATCAGCGCTTCGAAATTTCGCGATGCATTTTCTTTGTTGCGTCCTTGAGCATTCTTGAGCGCAATTCAACGCGCATATACCCTTCTCATTCCCAAAAGATCATGGAAAACAATATGTGCACTTCTTTGTCGAGATCGTTTACGCTTCGGCCGTAAAAGGTTCTATCACACGGCAATCATCCAATACAATTTTTCTAAATTTTTCAACCATTTCTTGGGTAGACGTCAAAGAGCGGCACAAGGATGTTATTCCACGTTTCAACTCTGTACGTTATTGTGCCACTCTGGAATATGGCGCAACATCTTCATCTAATGTGAGCCGCAACTCTGGTAGAATTTGTCCGGTTGAAAGATATTTTATCACTGCCAAAGTCTTATCCATTTTTATAAACACTCAACGTCAAGTTACAAACTACAGGGTGCGGCGCTTAAATCCGGACAAATTGTTTTTTCTGTTTTCAAATTCATTTACAGAAATATATTTGTACCTATTGAAAGTAAAATTACTCTATATAACCTCCTTCGGCCCTAATAACCGCTTCTATCCTGGTCCTGAAACGGTCGCATGCTCTCTTCAAAGCGGTGCGTAGAGATGCGACATTAGGGTGCCTGGACTTGTTAATAACCCTTTCGACTACGCTCCAAACATAAAAATCCAGGGGGTTCAAATCCGGGCTATTCGGGGGCCAGAACTCTTTGCTCCAGAACATGTCCAGGTTATCCGATAGCCAGTTTTGGACTAAATTGCTCGTGTGAGCCGGTGCGCCGTCCTGCTGAAAGACGTATTGTCTCCCAGTGGCCACAGTTACTATCCAAGGTTTCACGACATTTGTCAAAACTTCCAGATAAACTTCTTTATTGATAGTTTGTCCTTTTTCGAAGAAATGTGGTGGCATGACATCACCCTCGCTGGACACAACACCTAGGACGTGAACACTAGCTGGAAATTTTGTTCGAGCAACAATCGGGACGTCTTCGGGGTCGTGGGCGAGCCATCGATCATTTTTCCGGTTTTTTTACCTTCGCGTCAACAGTGAAAATTTTTTCATCAGAAAAGAATCTGATTCGTCCTGCCGCATCATTTTTTAATGAACTTAATAGCAGGTTGCAGTGAGCAAGCCGTTTTGTTCTGGCAGCCTCTGATAGCATCTGACGCACCTTTATTGTGTACGACTTGTAACGCAGGTCCTCCTCAGCAATCTGACGCATGGTTCGTTCGCTGACATCCAATACTGATGCCAATTTCCGCAACGATTGCCCCGGGTCCTCCCAAATCAGCGCCTGAGCCTTTTCCACGACTGCCGGAGTTCGTGACATGCGTTTTCCTCACAGGGTTAGCAGAAGTTTCTCGAGACACTTCAGAAACATTGTACTTAGATACAATATCGTAGACAGTTGATCTTGGGTACTTGAAGAATCGAATTATTTCTGACGGTGAACGCCCAGCGCGAAGACTTTCGATAATCGCGACTCTTCGGTTGTACTCCGCACTTGTACGTAACATCCCAGCCATTTTTAGGTCATGACTATTTACTAGCTGCCCATGGCTTTTAAAAACGCCAATAGTGACCTCTGGCGGAATTACTATATGGCGGGAAATTTGAATTGAAATTTGTCCGGATTTAAGCGCCGCACCCTGTACACTCAGTACGAGGGCTGCTATATATATTTCTGGCCTAATAATGAAAATGCCAATATTTATCATCTAAAATTATTTTATTTGTTTTTTCAAAGTATTCTCCATGTAGATCTATACCTTTTTGCATGCGCTCAAACCAATTTTCGAAGCACTTTTTCCACTCCGATTGAGACACCTTCAAAACATGGGTTTTGACCGCTTCAACAGCATCTTCTGGCGACGGAAATCGTTGACCACGCATTTTTTTCTTGATGTGTGGGAATAAACAGAAGTTGTTGGGGGCCAAATCGGGGCTATACGGCGGATGACCCATCAATTCGATGTTTTGAGTGCTCAAATAATCACGTGTTTGATGAGATGTGTGAGAGCTCGCATTGTCATGATGGAGGATGATTCGTCTTCTCTTGTTCGTTTTGCGAATTTCTCCGAAGACTACAGGCAAACAAATGGTCATGTACCAGTCAGAATTGACCGTCCTACGCTGCTCAAGCGGAACAGTGGCCACACGACCCATTCGGCCGCAGAAACAAACGATCATTTGCTTTGCAGTGCTTCGTGCGCGAGCAACTTTTGTTGGATTGGCTTCGTTTTGGAAGACCCACACGGATGACTGCTGCTTTGTTTCGGGCTCATACGCATATATCCATGATTCGTCACCTGTGACGATCTTATAAACGTCTTTTGAAGCACCGCGATTGTATTTTTTCAGCATTTCCTTACACCAATCCACACGAGCCATATTTTGAGCGATTGTCAAATTGTACGGGATCCAACGAGAACACAACTTTTTTACGGCCAGGTGTTCATGCAATATCGAATGTATACTGGTGGGAGAAATGCCTTTGGGTGCTTCTATCTCACGGTATGTCACATGACGATCTTGCATTATCATTTCACGCAAGGCATCGATGTTTTCTGGGACAACAGCTGTTTTTGGACGTCCTTCACGAAATTCGTCTTTGAGCGAGCGTCGGCCACGATTGAATTCGTTGTACCAGTTTTTCACAGTGCTATAGGATGGTGCTTCATAGCCATACAAAGATTTAAGTTCATCAATGCACTCTTGTCGTGATAATCCACGTCGAAAGTTATGAAAAATGATCGCACGAAAATGTTCACGAGTTAATTCCATTTTTTTGCCATATTGATTTTTTCAAGTCACTGTAAACAACACAAATGATAGTCGTACGTCGAAACGTTCTGAGTAGGTTTATGCTAAAAAATGTCAAACTTTCCAATGGAAATGTCAGATTGCACCTGGCAACACTTAGTGTTGCCTAGGCCAGAAATATATATAGCAGCCTACGTACTCCGAAAATGAACTCATTATCTGGGGGTATCCTTACAAAGATCTAAGCAATAGTAAGTATGAATTCTTTTCTCCAGCTGCCTTCAATAAAATATCGTTCTCATTACTTTTTGAACCACCACCCTTCTTACCCATTTCAATCCTGATTGACGCCTCTATTATTCGTCTGTCCAGAGATTTTCTTCTATATTTCCATATTTTCTAGTATAAACTTCGTCCTTTATGTTGTACTTGTAACAGCATCAATATTTTCCAAAATGTGGTCGGGTACATTTGTTGTGGATCATGTTGTTTTGCAATGCTGGAATCCATTGTAACGTCTGGTTATCGTATCCTTTTGTTGTAGTCCCATCTGTCCCATCTATCTTGAATTTCTTGTTCTTAACTTGCAACGTCTTTGCCGTTGTATTGACTTGTTTTGTGCAGAAGTATTGGGAGGCTGATGTTTATTTGTAAATTTACCTAGAGGTTGATGTCTAATAACATTTCTGATTTGATTTAATTGAACAAACAAATTAAAGGGATTCACATATTGATACTCAATAAACGTTGACAGCAATGCTCTTCCCTGGTAAGAAACACAAGAAGATATATTCATATCTCCGATACATTGGAAAACTTAAGGTTTTGACCTGGTGGGCTCCGTGCTTTTTTCTACAGAAGGAATCAACTGTGATACATCGTAAAAGATATTTTCAACAGTTGTGTTGTTTTTTTTCCACTTCAGTTCCCATAAAAAGGATATTCTTTGGACGATGCGTATGAAATTGTAAAACTGATGCCTTCGTATGCAGTGAGCCCTTACAGAAGTGAGTCCATCCCTGGAGAATTCTACACTAAACCGAAAAATTGTGTACTTGTCAATTAGATTTCAGCCTCGGAACGCAATAAACACGACAGAAGATCCTGTAACAATGAGGTTGCTATGTATCTGAGGAATCGCCTGGTTACTTCAATCGCAAATAATGTTTCGCAGCACGTAAGAGTGCGCAGAAAATTTGAAGATTGTGCGATTCTATTGAATGGAAATTGATTTGTTCGCCTCCAAACAAAATTTATCAAAGTATGTAACAGCTCCCACAAAAGTTGCTTCAGATTTCAACGCTATGTCGTCAGGCGTAAATATTTGTGTGAACATGTTTTTCATACCAGCTTACAATGAAATAGAAAATCAATACACGAGTGGCCCAATAACAACTCCCACCTAGCATTAAAGTGAAAATTTCAAGGTGTTTTCCGAATAATGCGAATTTCAATGTTTTAAACCAACTCTTTAACATGTGGCAAACCCAAATGAATGGCTAAATTTTTGGAACAACTATCCAAATGCTGTAACAACATTTTAACCAAAAAGCACTACCGAATTCAATTCCCGACAATAAATTTCCCATAAATCGTGTTAACATCTTGTTACCAATTAAACATGACTCACAAATTTTTTCCGCGATTCGACCAATCCGATTTATTTACAACGCTGAAAACTAACATCATACGCAACGTAGTTTCAAATCGACAATATGTTTTGAAAAGCCAATGAATAAATTTTAAAATAATAAATCTTTCCGATTAAATGCATGTATGGTTGCTCTTTAACATGACGCCATAAATAACCTTGCCAATGCGAAACAGGTGCCAAAAATATCATTTGCCTTTTTGCTGGTCTCCAAATAGTAATCCATATAGGATGCATTACACATTCCCTCGTTCGATAAAACAATATACAATACATTGACCGTTGAACTTTACGCTATAAGTAATCTCACCATCATTCACCACCATTCAAACGAGCCAAGATACGAATAATTCGGATTGGGAAACGCATATAACAATAATTTCAATAATTGTTTTGTCATGGCACAATTCCATGTAGGAGAGACATGTGTGGCCTTTCCGTTAGTTTAGACGTAAGGAGATTATAATCGAAAAGGATACCATTATGTAAGAATGATTTTGTCTCACAGGAGTTGGGAACTTGGTCGGAATTTAATATTGGCAGGACTCTAAAATTGCGGCGACCCCAGAACATGGAAAAAAAGGATTCAAAATTAAAAGACTCAGTCAGGTTAAGGTACGTTGTAGACTGTTCGAGAATTTTAAGGGGATGAACATCTTGAATTTTGAATGTAAGAAAAATTACAACCGAAAGCCTTACTCTGCAAAAGAAACCCTCAATCCATTCACCTAATCCTTCGCTACCCTACATGCATATTGTAGACTAAACGCTACAATACCATTCTGTATAAGTCAAACAGCGAAATGCTCCTGGCAATTATTACAGATTCATTGTATTTGCCTATTAAAAGATGCAAATTAGTTTTTGTGAGCAATTTTGGTTGCAAAACGTACTTAAGCCTACACACACACACACAGAAACAACGTTAATAAGCCTACGCAAAGTGTCCAGGCAAACACCTATTTTAATCTGCATACGTATTCAATATGGATAACAATTTTTGATTTTAATTATTTCCTAGCTTTTGTTGTGGACATCCTTGCATGGTAATCGGCTTTCGAACATTTAAAAATAATTGCAAGCTGGTAATTTGTTTCAAGAATTAAATAATAATTCTTATTTAATGGAATCATCAGGTATTCGCGGTTCCATGGATTCAGGATTTAAAAATTGTCTTGAATTAAGTAGTTTAAATGTTAATTGGATCTCAAATGTTTTGACACAAATTAACCGCGATAAGTATTTGAATTTAATTTTATTAACTACATTGAAAAACGGTTCGGGCTTGAGTCAGGCAAAAAGGAGATGATCTAAAGATTACATTGCACGGGTTGATGATATCAAAGTTGGTTTTGTCGGTTCTTAGTTGCAAGTTGAAAGAATATTTTAATAAAAACTGCAATATTATCAACAAATATATACTATCAAAACTGCAAAAACTGCAAGGATACGAATGCACGTTAAAAGGAAGCTCCTTCAATTCTGCTTTAAACCGTGTACGACTGTAGTGTATCAGTCTGCTCTGGCTAGGATCCAAAAATTTTGAGGGACCAAAATGGTTTTGAGCTCCATACCGAATTCTATGTAACTAAGTTCAGAGACATTGATTTGTGAAGGACCCTCTTAAACCTTAACTTCCATATTTAGATTTTATACAACATTCATTTTGAAATATTTAATATCATTAGAACCGATAGCTTGGCGTGCCTCCTTTGCTTCCTGGTACTAAATTCCTGGTGAATCTACAGGTTAAGAAGGATTTACCATACCGATGAATGAATGAAGTTTCCCGCTTCCCCAGATAGTGTTAACACAGTTAACTTGTCATTTAATTCTTCGCAACTCTTCATCTGGATTTTTTTTGGATGAGTCCTCGAAGCTCATGCACGAACTCCTCCTGAATGTAATCGACCTATCCGTCTGAAAGAATGAACCACGGTTTCCTCACTGTGAAACAAGTTTCTTGAATCAGCATCGCATCGTTGGTATCCTCTTCGAGCTTTTCGAGCTACTCCGTTTGAATGGTTGATATGTATGGCTTTCAACTTTATTTTGTCCAATAAGATATAGGCATTATCCCACACATAGTATAGCGATATCGCCCAAATTAAGCTTAGAACCACCGCGTACGATTCGATCCTTGTTTCAAACAATTGCGAAACAGGATTTCGAACTTAGCTTAGTCCTTACTTATGATGATTATCGATCAACAGATTAGTTTTTAATTAAAGGCGAATTTAATGAGATATATCAGCTACTGTTTCCGAAGCTGTTGATCAGTTAAGGATGTGTTTCATATTATATATGCATTCGGAATAACTCCTTAAAAACCTCCAAAAGATAGCTTCTTGCATCCGTTCAGTCCTTTCTCAATGGAGCAAAATTAATGATGTTTGTTCTTTGAAGAGATGGAGACACATGGAGGTTTCAGGGATATAAGATGTTTTTTATGAGATGATTATAAATGTTGGCCTCAAACTAAAACTATTTTAAAAAAAAGTATACTTTCAAAAACAACTCTTGCTGAAAATTGTCAAAACTTTCATATGCATCTATCCTCTGTATATTTCTCACCACCCCTGCCGGCATATCTTTCGAAAAAAAATGTTGATATATTTCCTTGATCCTTGTATATGTGTCGAAAATATGTACTCGTCTCTTTCAAAAGAAAAAGAAAAAGGTCTTCAAAAAGATTTTATTATTATTCCTATGAAATGTTGAACTAGCTGCTGGATCAAATATATCTTGCTTTAACTTTTCGAATAACAGACTTGAAAAGCGATATCCTTCAATTGGTACGGCTTTAACGAATGATACCTTAGGTTTCCTCGACAAAGTCTCTTCTTAGCTCGACTCAATTGAGCGATGTTTCAACATGTTTAGCCAGTCCGAATAATACGTTTTCTTAAAATCTGTGAAGTACGTCTTCATGGCGGCGATGATCTACTCTTTAGACTTAGAAGCAAAATGAATTCGCATGGGGCTAAATCTTTGGAATACGGTCGATGGGGTAGCAGTTTATAGCCTAATTTAGTCAATTTAGCGGTGGTAACGGAAGAGCTGTGAGCTGGTGCGTTTTCATTATAAGTGCACGCCAAATGGGACGTTTTTTCTGCAATTTGGCATCGAATCAGCCCAATAATTCCGCTGTCCGAGCCCGGTGACCAATTTTCTGTTCTCCAAGTATTCTTTGTGAATCCATGAAAACGATGGTCAATACCTTTCTGGCCGATAGGACACTCTTCACCTTCTTCATAGCACGTACGCCGGATGAAGTCCACTGTTTCGATAATGCCTTGGTCTTTAATATGTACCAGTGGAGCCATGTTTCGTTGACAGTTGCAAAACGATGCAGAAACTCTTTCGGGTTCCGTTTGATCAGCATCAAACTCTGCGCCAACGTGGTCTCAGGGTTGCATATATTCTCCGGTGTGAGCGAAAGCTTATGCAAGATATGACCCATGCGGTCTTCTGAAATCTCAGCTATCTGACACACATTCAATCGGCGGTCTGCATATGCCAGGTCGTAAATTTTCACGTTATCTTCCGTCTTAGCCATTTTTGGAACACCCAGCGTGGCGGACAAAAGACCGACGTGTGACCACATTAAGCCAATTTTTTAAGGTCGCCATCGCAAGACAGCTATCGTAAATAGCATCCAAGCGCTCTTTGATTTTGCTGTACTATTTCCCTTCAAAAAAGTAAGAACCGATTCACCGACCGATATTGCTCTTTCTCCATTTTTTTAAAATTCGCGGAAACTCCTGCTCTTACTCTCGCTCAAAACAAAACTACGAGTCTAATTCAGCTGAAATTTTGACAGAGGCCATCTACGAGACTGTACTACACGTCTACGAGACTGTACATGATCTTGCGATTAATGCTGAACGCCAAAAATTTTCATTGTGTAGAAAAATATTCAATTCAAGTTCCTCTTGAAACTATGGAAGAATCGAATCTGTAATTTTATCTCCCTATTAAACTATAGAAACAATTCAGTTTATTTTCAGAATAAAATTTCTAATTCAGTTAAGTCTTCTATTTATCCATCTGCATGTCACAACGCACATGGATAAATAGAAGACTTAACTACATAAATTGATAACCAGTCTGAATGTTCCGCGAAATTCTATTTTGTCTTGAAAATAAGATACCTTAAGTTTCGCGGAATTGTATTTAATCTTGATAGAATACTTTAGCTCACTTTAAGAGTGATTACTTTGCCCCTTAAGAGTGTTTACACTTTGCCTGCGCGTCAATCACTGGGCATCCATTGGAGAAGGTTTGCGTCGACCAATCAGAAAGCACTAGTTTGTCTTATGGTCAACCCTCGGTTTCCCGTAGAAATTTTAGGCTAAAAGCTCTATAAAATATTTTTGAATGGTCCGACATTACGTAGCAAATCATTAAATGCATGCTACACAAACCCCTTTATGAAAATTCTTAAATTTAAATATCCTCATCGGTGGTTTGACTTTAATCACGTGTGTAACAAAATCAATTGAGTATGTTTCAATGCACAACCCGTGAACCAGCAGTGGACAAAAATCCAAGAAAAATATTAAACACGGAAAGCCTTGTATGCAGTACAAGAATGAATGTATGCATACAAGAACTCAGATTGAGCGGAATTGACTAAACTGATCCACAGCGACAAACAACTTACAACTTCAGTATTTCAAATTTTACTGGAAATGTTCACAACCATAAAAACCTATACCATAGCATATTAACTGGAAAGCGCTATTACTTCGAAAAAAAACCAAATCTAACGGGAGTCAACTGGTATACTACCAGATACGCTGGCACCATTAGCGAAACAGGCCGGAGATCGAACCAAAGGACGAAGTTAGAACGACATAAGCCTTATCATTTTCTTAGAATTTGTATCTATGCATCATCGCTGACATATACAATTACATGGTGATAGTTCTTCCTCACTTAGGTTCGAAAAACCATCTTACGCGGTGCCCCAACTTGCCTACGTCATTGGATGTTCACACTCTCTATCCTGTATCAGCCCATGCATGAATATTTGCATCTCTTTCTGCAGACGCCCCTTAAGAGTGATTACGCTTTCTGTGGTTACACTTTGCCTACGTGTCATTCACTGGACATCCATAGGAGAAGGTTTGCGTCGACCAATCAGAGAGCACTAGTTTGTCTTATGGTCAACTCTCGGTTAAGGCGGTTAAGGAGGGTGGTCATATTTTCATAAGGTGTAAACATTTTTCTCACGGGGTTGTAGAAAAAAACAAACCATAGTTCTAAGGACAACATGCGGAATCAACTATAATATAAATATTTATATATATAAGGAAACTCAACTGAAACTATATTACTAGTTGTTTTCCAGTGTTGTATTTCATATTGATGCGATAAGCGCAAAGTCCTAGAAAGGTCAACATTCTCTAGACAGTTCAAATTATCATCGAAATGATTAAGAGTACATTCTTATGTATCGTTTCACCAAACATCCACCTGAACTTTTTTTCGATAAGTTAATAATCCTTCTGATAAATTTGTTATTATATTTATCTATACATTTATTATACCCTTTTGGTTTTTTGTTTTTTGTGGGATAAATTAGTTAAATGACATGTCTTCCTTATTATGTTTCAAGCCATATCCTAACCAAATCAACTAATCTGTTTTTTTTTATTAAATGCGACACATCAAATAGTTTAATAATGTACAATGATTTTCAGATACTTTCGTCCAATTACTGAAAAACGAACAAATAAATATATCTAATGTAACAATATCTTTAGGAACACTTGACACCTGCTATGCAGTTTTTGGAACTTTTTTGAAAATATCGAAAACGAAAAATGTTCTTATCAAATATTTGTGAATAATTCCAGAACGCTCTGTAGCCAAGAATTTGTAGAAAGTTGATTTTTTTAAGTATTCAAATCGAAATAGAAAAGCATAAAAACAAAATCAAACAAATAAAACAGAATTTGCTTGATAAGTTCAACCTTCAGTTCAGATTCGATTAGATCCAAATATTTGACGTGAAGCAAATACATGTGTCAATTCAATTCAAAATTTCCTGCCATCATCTCATGCATCCAATTTGAAGTTATATCTTATATCTATGGAAAATTCCCGATTGTTCTTAACCTAAATACATTTAAGTACCTTTTGATTGAATGCTACTTGATGTAGGAAAACACTCAAAAGACAAATAAGAAAAAAAAATTTAGATGCCAAAAATCCTTTACATGCTAACGTTCAACTCGTCCTTATTCCTATGACCTTATTCTACAAACTCATGAACGTATGGAATGAATATTTTGAAGATGTACATGGACGAAGAACAGTGAAATGCAAAGTTAATACATTGTATGATAAATAATTAAATTATTAGTACATACATTTAAGGCAAGAACATACAAATAATAATATTAATTTTACTAATCGTTAATATTACTGTAAATATGGCTAGAATGGCTTAAGAAAATTAAATATTTCTATTAACAAGTAATAAAAACAAACTAAAATTATTGAATGACAAAAATGAAAAATGAATAGATATTTTACTAACTCACTTATGTAATAAGTCGAAGGAATTTTTTTTAACTATTAATATAAAAATGATTATTGTAATTTGTATTGAATGAAAATTTAGGATAGAATAACAAATGACAAATGAATGAAAATATGAGGTAAATGCATGAAAATGTTTGGTTTGTTTTTTTCAATGACGGACAGCCCCTAAAAGCATTGAGTGCAAGTTAATGATTGCGTGTTGTTGCATTTTTTTTCAGGAGTCCTTGCTTATACAACTTTTCCAAAAGTTACCATTGAACCAGATATGACGAGAAAATGAAATGTCAGTTGCCACATATTCAAGCTTTGGATGACCTGTCAAACCTGACAGGGTAATTGACGAGATTTTAGTGCTTGTACATGCGTTCACTGTTACGGATTTAATAAGAGATGACAAATTTATTTTGCAACTTTATTCCTTTGATAAACTACCAGTAGTTTTGTTGATACAAAATAAGAGGTACAACGGAGCCTCTTGACTTTCCTGAAAGAATTAATCTGATATTTGAACTTTCATTCATATTTGAAAAAAAAAAAAAAAAACTTTATCATCGCCTTCAAAGTAGGTGTCTTTTAAGTCGGTAGAGGCATACCAAAGTCTGTCACAATTTATTATACAATCCTTAAGGATCTATAGATCTTGGCTGGAATGTCTTTAATTCATTCAGCGAATTTCTTTCCGGATCGAGAAACTTATATATGAGTTTCGGGAACTGAAAAAAGTGCGACATAAATCAAGTAACAATTACGTTACTGTTTCTGACGAGTAAACGCAAATGTCTCAAAGCGATCAATTAATAGTCCTTATTAATGGTTTGGCTCTCTGTAACAATATCTTCTCTGATGGCTCTCAAATGTCTATCGACGTATTCGCGGAGCATTATCTCGAATTTCGACCAAATTTGACGGCGGTCCTATTCAGTTTTGGTTCGATTCCTACGTGTCATTCTCTAGATAAATCGAGAGTTTGAGTGTCATACTCAGCAACCCACGTCTCATCATCAATAAAAATAGGTCTGACGAATGTGCTTCATCAGAAGAATGTTTGCAGACACATCCTTGCCGATCTCGTCTCGTTTCCTGTTAGTCTAAAACGTCGAATCTTTCGGTACGGATCTGGTATCCGTTTCATTTCCGAAACATCAATCAAAATGTGTCAAGTCGATTCACAAGGAGATTTCAAAGTCTCTGGTTTCTCCCTAATACAAGAACGTAGAATTTCGAGTAGAACTTCTTTTATTAGCACGATGTCGTTTTGAATGAAAGCTAGGTGAACGAATCAAATGAATTTTTCACGATTTAATAACCCAGACATTCAGTCACAAATATTTGCATTTTCGATAAAATAGGCTCCTCAAAGCACTTCTCCATCAATCGCAATGATTCCTCCGCCGTTATGCAATTGAAAACGAAAAAAACTGTCTTTCTGTCTGTCAAATTGTCTTTCATAGTAAGAATCATCAGACAAAATTTTTGCATCGTAACCAAATAAAATCCAAGCGCACACTAACATACGCAATCTGCTCGAAATTCACACGAATTCCACCCAATCGGTTTAAGTACGCGATTCAAATGAACCGTTCTATCCTAGTTCTATTTCAAGCATTGACACTAAAATGACAGCTGCACAGCAATAAATCATCGGTATCAAACCCGTCTAACTGAGAAACTTGTAATTAAACTTTGTATAAACGCTCTTCACTCCTTGATCTCGATCCTTTAAAAAAAGCCAAAAACAATTCTACTTTAAATAAAACAAGTAATATGAACTCCACCGACTGAGCCGCGGGAGACCTAAATATTTTAAGGCCTAAATATTTTAAGAACACGCATTTTGAAAGCGCGACATTCCTCTGTTAACAGCACCTACTTCAGTCTTTCTGTCAAAAAGTTATGAAAAGTATTTGGAGTGAAGACTGTCATTTGCAGTCACAGTCTTATCTGAAAATCTTATCTTTTGTATTAACTGATAAAATCTGATACTTATCTCTGTAAAATCTTGCTTTGAATTATGTGAATTTGAAGCGGCATGATTTAAACAGTCCTCATTTATCCACTGACACGTGACGATAACCGTAGGATAAGACCTGGTAGTGTAATCAATCAAATAAGCAAAAATTTCATGTGCTTGAATCTTATCTACGAAGAGTAAGACCTCCCGCAACAATAGGCCACTAACTTCTGCAAAATGTCAAACTTTTGTCAAAAAACGACTGTCAAAACATAACACTCGATCTTTCGATACATTACTTTCCACAACGTTTCGCCTTTCATATACGCAAAAGCCTGATCAAGTCGTGAGGATCTGTCCTTCAGAAGAGAGGAATAAAATCAAATGCTAGAAAAAGGCCCTCTTTTTCGACGAAAAAACAGGCGATCAAAAATATCTTATTTCAGCAAAAGCACTGGCCGAACGTTGTGTCTCAAGACTCAAAGGCAAATCATCATTAGCGAGAGAGGCCTTATCCTTTCTTTCAAGGAAGTAATCACGTTCCCATAGATTAATACAAACATACTACTTCCGATACCTCCTGATTTAACGATATACGCCCAAAAGTAGTGGATCTATTTTGCATTGCTGAATTTTCTCTCATTTTGTGCGGATAACAAGAAAACTTCTCATCAAAAACTGACGGAAATGTTAAACTTGGAAGGGCTCTTGTGAGATTAGACCCTTGTTTAACAATAAAGATAATGAGTTAAATGTCAAATTTAAACAAGTTTACCAATTCGTGTGAGACCAGCAAAAGCAGCCTTGTAGTTGCTTCATTATGACAACGTCCCGTGTCACAAAGCCATTTCTACTTCCACTAAAGACTTTCAGCGCTGCTTCGAAGAGTGGGAACAATGACTTCGAACCTGCACATTGGCTCGCAATGTTGATAAGGCTTTTTTCGTTACCTGCTGGTTTGCTAGGTTGCTTATATCTTTGCCATGTTTTAATTTCAAATAAATTGTTGACGGTCAAACAGCAATAATTCCGAAACTTATCGAGGGCAAAACAAGTTGAGTCCCTTCTGCTTTGATCGTCGTTTTGACATTTGTGAGTCCTCACCTCCTTCAACCTCAGTGTGCTGTCATACTTTTTATTGGATGACTATCCCTCATCTATGCTCGTGAGAGCCTTCTGGAACTAGTTCTTCTAGTATAGTTGTTTATTTTCAGGTTTTGGATAACAATGTTACAACTCTAAACTTTACAAGGATTAACCCGTCATTGATTCTGTAATTTTGGATTCAGTTCCTAGCCCTAATAGTTTGAGGACTTGTGCTATAATTACTGAGTGTCATTTGTAAGGTACCACTTTGATTTAAATACTTTGAACTAACGAAAACCTTTGGTCGAACACGTGCTTTAAGAAGTTTTAAATAAATGAAGAAGTTTATAAGAGATTCAGTTCAAACTTTGATTACTCTTAGAATACAATAGTAAGGATTAGACAAAAGATGGGCAATCGGTCGATAATGAAGTGCAATTTTGAGAGCTTCCGTTTCATTTTGAAAAACATATATTCACTAGCAAAAATGTAGTAAATAAACGCTTCTACATGTCAGATCTTTGTTTATAAAATCACGATACCCATCCATCAAAAGGAGATAAACTATAACGGCTAAATTTGTTGCTGCATTTCTTAAGATTTTCCCGTCATGTTCCGGCATGGCTACCTTAACACATATATGAAAATGAGGCTGTTAAAAAACTGGAGGCATTACTTGACTCTGACTCCATACTTTAACATATCCCCACTTGTACAAGGAGTTCAACTGCTGTAAGATAGTCCTGCCCTTCAGGTGTGATATTCCTTTTTCACAGTAACCATTGGTCGTATGAGCACTTACACTCTATGCTAGTGGTAATTTAAGAACGTATCGTACTGTCCAATAAGTCTGCATCCTTTTATGTATGCAACAAGGACACCACAAAGTAGAGTTTAAAATTAAATTTATCTTATCCGGAAATTTTGTGAATTCTTGTCAGTTGCCATTGGTCTGCTCATGCAGGCTGCAGAGCTTTATTAGAACATGTAAAAGTATTTCATTCAATGTGATCCCTTGTATCTTCTTATAAAATTCTATTTGGAACGGAGAAACGGTCAAATCAATAGAGTTGCAGAAATGTACATAATATGATACATTATTTATTGGAATTCATTAACTTTGCTTAAAACCATCTTAGTAAAAGCCATCAGGACGTTGTTAACAATTAGGAACTAACATTTGGTGATTGTTAAAACCAAAAAGGGTCATTCAATTGAATGAAAAGCATAAATTTAAATGTATAACCAGCCAGAGAAATATTGCAAAAGAAAAACTGAAAAGGTTCACATTGATTGTTTGTCCCAATGAAATTTAAGCTTAAAAATACAGAATGAATTACAGATATCAAAAAGTTCGTGTCCTAAAAACGTCATCGTTAAATTAAATTTTTGGTCATGTCATTTAGGGAGGCAAAAAAGCACCACAAATAAATAAAAACTGCGAATAAACAAAAGGTGAGTGCCGAAAAACAGTGCGCGTAGCTGTAGATTGTTTTAAGGAATATTTTATTGTAATTAACAATGAAAAAGAACAGCACAACTAGTTCGTTTCCAGCAAGACTTCAGATTCGTTTAATTAACTGCACTTTTCAAACTACTCCAATGACTGATCAACGGCAACTGAATTTTGCATTTGATCATTATGATAATTTCCGTAGCTTTCCCAGAAGTTGTGGTGTTGCGGGGACATGTTGCTGCATGTATTTGTTTGTGAAGAATGAGCTCCGGACACTTTTGAAATAGTCATTAAATCATTTACAAATATGTCGATCGCATTGTTGACCACTTATAAGAAACAAATGACTTCCATTCCAAAACCATCATAAGTGGTATCATCACCGTACTCTTTTTGAACTGCGTCAACTGCCAAGTTCAAGGAATATGGCTGTTAATTTGTTTTTACAAGAGCATAAACTGTAGTGTGTTGAAGACCTGAACAAAAGTCAGATCTGGACTACAGGTTAGCCATGACCGTTTGCTTTCGTCAACGATTGAGAAGATCATTTACGGTAAAAAGAAGGTGTTTGTGGTTTTGAGAGTACTTGAAAATAGTACCTACGTTTTAAACAGTTTAGTTTTATAATATTTACAAAGAAAGGTGGAAAGAGCTCAAGCTAGTTTCGAACACGCGCCCCTGCCGCTTCTCGGCAGTATTAAGAAATCCACTTTCGAGATATTCGACAAATTTGATCAGAACTCCCGCACCCATGAGCCTTCGCTGAGTTAGCTTGGCAAGAGTATAAATCACTTATAAGTTCTAAATGAAAATGGATAAATTGATCTACCAAAAACTTCTAGAATTGAGTTTTATTTTTCGAATATGAATTTTGAATATGCTGTACCATTTGTTATGAAGCTAATCCGTTCCAGGCTAGTATAAATTTCAATGATGTGTTGTAAGAAGGATGTAGGTATCGATCATTCGATTGGGTTGCCAAATGTTAAACGATTTTCTACTTTTTTGCGTTGTACTGGTTGCTTCATGTTGATTTTCAGCTTCAATTGACCTAGGTTTTAGCATCAAATAACCGAATTGAATGTCATATCTTATGGAAACACTTCAGAGTCGACGATTCTTTTAAAATCCCACCAAAATATAGCAAAAGCCTTCTGGTCAGTAACTTAGTAACCCTTTATTTGGAAGGGTCCCGAAAAATTGACGACATTCCTTACTGGTTTTGTCCAAGATGAGAATTCGATTTAGAATGTTGTTTTTTTTTTGTCAACTTGTGTGTCAGCCAAATATCCTGCTTTCAGTTAAGCCTCTCGGGGACTATACTATATGCAGGAGTAGATTCCAGTGTAACACTTATAAAAAACTGAACTGACGATGAGGTGGTTGATCTTCGATTTTATAGCGATGTTTCATCTTTAATTTGATGGTTTGATTTGGCTTTTATAGTTTAATCAGACTTTTATTTGGTATGTCGTTGAGCAAGTATTCAACGTAAACTCCTGAATTTATGGTTGCGTCTATTTTTCTATTTTTGTTGCCTGCATTGTAGTTTTATGGTTTTATTTTCCAGGTGGGAAAAAATGTGTACAACCTGGCAAATTTTTCGTATGTTTTTCTCTCCTGAAACTAGTTTAATAAATGACACGGCTGTCAAAGCAACCATTACAACCATTACAACCATTACATGATTACAAAGTCACACCTTTACAACGAATGCAAGTGCGTAACGATACGCTGAGTCACATATGTGACATATGCAACTAAAGCTGTCAATTGAAAAAAGTACGTAGTACTTATTAGCTAAATGGATCTTTGATGGAAATGAATTCCAATGAAGTTTAAGCAGTATCAAAGGTTTTAATGTTGTCAAAGGATGTGTTTGTTGCGTAAAATCATTTGGGAACAGTATTTGCTCCGGGTAGAAACATATCCTTGTGGTCCGTATTAAAGTATAAAACTTGTAAATTTACATCCAATATTCGATTTATCTTAGACATTTTGAAGCTACCAAAAAAACCGTACCCGACTATTTTCAGAATATTCAAAGCACTCTTTCATTTCACTTTAGTATTACATGCCTAACAAGGATTCCCATCACCTAAGTACCTGTTAAAATCGGTGGAATTCGGTTTCGGTTAGAAGCTTTCATCCACGATTGGTTTCAATTCCAACGTTGTCCTTGCATCCAAATCCGCTGAATAGGATCCAGCTGATAGTACTAAAGCTATGCTAGGTTGGCGGGACCATTGTTTATCGACTAGAGATCTATTTCATCTTCGCTACTCACCCGGTTAAGCATTTTTCCCTTGCGTCAGCAAATTCATCCCCGAATCGAATCAAACAAAACTCTAGCTTTTGAAAGAGAAAAATGAGTGTACAGAACATGTTGTTGTGACCGATTTGGCACGTTGTAGAGTGATTCCATTAAGGCGAACAATGCCTTCTATTTCCCTGACCAATTTGGAATTGTTGAGTGGGCAAAGCGCTTCGCGGTACTATATTTCGCCACCCTGTTGGTAGTATACACGATACGAATATATTCATTCTCCACATATACGCCTGTATATCGGTGACCGAATATATTTGCGGAATTGTGGTGCTGTATTAAATAATGCATCAACAGAATAGCATTTTATTACATTCGACCAGAAGCCCACAAATTGGCTCGTAAAAAGATTTATAGTGTGGTGGTTGGTGGCGAAATGCGGTACATTTAAGTTCCGATTGGTAATAGTCGCCCTGCCAATTCCACCAGCACCATCATCATCCTCAAAACCCCATTCATGTGCTCCAGTCAATAGTCAAAGTCGTAATCGACATCGACCAGGACATTGGCTGTATAAATGTGGAAAGCGCTCAGTGCGGATAGATTGGATGTGAAAATCGGTTTTATTGGTCCCGGATACAAATGTAAATATCATGTGGTAGATCCGATGATTTCTGCGGCATGCTTAAGGACATATTTTACATGTGTAGCATTTCACAGAAGGTTGCTTTTCCATTTATTAAATTTCTCTTCCAGAGAAGATTTAAACGTTATCCTGTTTTTCTGCTCGACGGTTTCGGCTTGGCTTACATGCTCTTTGAGCGGAATACGTTCAGTCTTCTTATTGGCAAATGATTGTGGTGAATGAACAGAAGGGTCCCTTCTGAAGCGCTTGATTTCCAGTCGAGCGTAGAACAGCTACGATTATAGTCTGAATAAATTGAAAGTCATAAGTGCTTCACTTTTAACGGAGCATACTTGTATTTGAGTCAGAGGATGGAGGATTCTTCCGCTGAATGGAATATTTCTTGGTGAACTCTTAAAGTCATTCTGCTTTCCACTGCTGATGATAGTTTGGCTCGGCTTTTCCTTCGAGTTGAACAGTTTTTATGTGCTTTATGTAAACCTACAAATGGATGGCGATTTCGAGAAGCTTCCAAACTCCAAGGTTCCAAACTTTCGGATCCTATTTTCGGAAAAATTATTGGTTCGATGAAAAAAATACTTCATCCTTTCGACCAAAAATTTATTTCGCATTCGACTGTTGCATATAAAAGAATAATAGTCAACAATGATCAAACAATCTACGGGATTATTTGTGCTGTGAAGGCTTGCAATGAGATAATCTAAATGGAAATCTTGATTGTCCATTTCATGTTTATTTCCACGCATAAATCAAAAAGTGCAATTTGATTGATTGAATCTACTTCACTTTCATCAACATTTTAAAATTTCATAACATTTCATCTGCATTCATGAGAGTCAACGCAACAAGCGCGCTTAATAAACCTCCAATCAATAATTAATTAATTAATATCTTCTGCACAACCTTTCTATTTGTTTTGATCCATTTTTGCGGCTTCCAGTGGAATTTTCACGCCTGCTTTGCTAAAAGCTCAATGGCTGCACTCAATGCTTCCCTTGTGAACGGAAACCGGATATATTTGACTTTGAAGTGAAAAGTATTGAATTTTACAGCAGGAATCGTGCATCTGAATAAACAAGCGAGTACACCAATGTTTACTTGGACTCTGAGTGGTTTCGCGCACAATCCTTTTGATTCGCACACAAGCACATCAACGATCGTATTAGCGTTTGATGTGAATTGGGTCAGTTAGTTCTTATGCCTTTTTCCCGCTCGAAACCATCATGGTAATTCCGCGAATAATTCGTGCCAAAAAGATTTCCACCACCATCGGTTCCGATGCTATTGATTGAGTCTTATGGAATTTCGTGTTACCAGATGCGCAGCAGCAACCAATTGAGCTGCGGACAGGATTAGCATTGGAACATAGGACACCCGAATGAAATTGAGTTATTCAGTTCTAATGAAATCGAGTGATGCATGGTGGTTCGATGCAGTTCATGCATTCCAAAAGCTCCCCAACGCATCCACTATACTCTTGCTCATCCGATTCGAGGCTTCCAAGCATCCCTCGATAGATTCTCTCAACTTCGGCTATCGACCTTAGCCCGTTGACTCTATGTGAATTGTACAAATTAGCAACAGACCATAGTATCCACCTTTTTAATTAAGTGGATCAAAAGTTGGGGTGGATTAAAGTAAACTTTGTAGTACACGTACGTTATGGCATGGCCATGGTACAGCATATACATTTGTGCACATATCGAGTAAGAGCTGCTTCATGGCCTTAGGCGTCATTTTCTCTGACATGAACGGGAGATCTATCCGTCGTTCTGCTCCTAGTCCTTCATCCACACGTTCGGAATTTCCTCTTGTGGGGTTCAGAAATTTATCCTCATTAAGTGGAAGTAAACTTGTATGTAGTTGTTGCAAAACGTGCAGGAGAATTGTCTAGAAACTTCGTTCCCTCAACGTTAGCTTGTTTTGATGAAAGTAGGACTCGAAACTCATAGAAAATCGACTTGAAAGTCTTCGTGGCATTCAGGTTTAACGGTATGCGTTTCCTTTTTCCTGTCATTTTTCTGTATTTATAGTAAACAATACTTTTGCTAGTCTATTTGATATTTTCAAATCATTAGTGGATACTGGGAACGACAAAGTTTCCCTAGCAATTAGAAAACGAAACTTGTTGGCTTGCACGTGGCCATAAGAAAATTGGATGCTAAGTATTGACATTATGAAAATAGGTTATATACCTCAATAATGGGCCAGAATAATTAGAACGCATCCTTCCAGCTATTTACAGAAACATATAACATTCTATTCATGTGGATTTCTGTTTGGTTTGTCATCGAATTTTATCCATATGTTAGCAAGTTGAAATTCCTTCCAGGAAAATGTAATAATTAGTTTCCAAAGTTCATCAACGAATCGCTTTTCCCAAGAAAGAAAAACAAAACTCTATTGAATCCCAGGCCTTCAGATAACTTTGTTTTCGGATTATTCCAACAAGTTTCGATCATATTCGCAATAATTTCTTCGATATCATATCATTGGAATGAGAATTTAGGCGACACAATTTGTGTTTGTCAATTATGTTAGTCATACGAAAACATTATTGGCAGAAGTTTCATTGTTTTCATCCATATATTTCGTTTCAATCTAGATTGAATATCTTGAAAATCATCTTGTTGTTTCCATGCAGAAAACAGCAAAAAGAAACAATTAACAAAGGAAAAGTTTGAAAAGTAATAAATGCTAAATAATAATACTCAATACTAAAAAACTCGTTTCTCTAAAATGAAGTTCCCTCCAGAAGTATAAATTTGATGATCGATAAACTTATTGAATTATTGAAAAAAAAATAAAATGCAGATAAACTAAAGAGAACGTAGATGAACAAAACTTATAAAGACAAAATGGGCTTCTTTGAGCCTGATATTCCCGCGTTCAAGTGAGAGCATCTGCAATGATACCAACATTGCAATTAGATCTAAAAGTCAAACTTCATCAGTTTGGAACTGACTCACCCTGAACTTTTCCTAAGCGAGTTACACGTTGCATTTTGAGTAACCACCGGGGTTCATTTAACAAAACAAACATTACTAAAGTTTCCAATCGGTGTATAGGTTCCATATCTAACTCAGCTTTGCTCCTTATTAAAAAATACTGTTCTTGCTTTGTACAGCAAACGATAGCAGGGATTTTTGTCTCAAGTCTACGAACCTTTGACACCCGATCACTGTGAACCCCACAAGAGCGAGTTGAATCTGATTCATCATTGATCATCCTGAAGATGTTTGTAATATCCAAAGCATTCACACTAACGCAAGAACGTCAAACAACGATGATTACGTTTAAAGACTCAATTTGGATTGCCAAAGTATCTCTGGTTTGTGTCTTACTTCTTCTTCTTCTGCTTCTTCTGCTTCTTCTTCTTCTCCTTCTCCTTCTTCTTCTTACTACTACAGCCCTTCCTGGGCCTTCACTTCTTGCAATAATCGCCTCAAATGGATCAAGACAGGTCCATTCACTGCGTCTTTCAATTCAGAAGTCCGAGCAGTGATGAACATTCTTCGTCAACAGAGTCAGACCAACGTTTCCTCCGTCTCCCCATCGCTCTACAACTCTCCCAACAAATACCTTTTTGAGTATCCAACATTCGTGCATACGATACCTATGGCCAGCCTATTGCAGCTTCCGCAATCCTCCTTACAATCGTTGAGCCCACCGGCTCGTCAAAAATTGTATGATTGTCATGGTTGTATCAAATTCGCCATTGGTCTCCATCTAGGTTCGCTCCAATTGTCCCTTCCGTCCCGCCGGATCCGCCACTCAAGGGCGTTCCATATATTTTCAGATGTTTAGGTTAAGGTCCATGTTTCACATTCATAGAATAAGCACATGTCTTATCACATTGTTTCGCACTTTAGCAAGCTGATATCCAAGAGTGACAACACCATTTGATTGGACTGAGGGATTATTGTCAGTGGAGTTTAATATTTTCATTATTAATTCCTGTGGATAAGTAAATTGATAAAAAAAATCGTTTGAAAATGACAGTAACGTCAACAGCAATACATTGAGACCTGGCAACAGCACAGCAGGACTCTTTTTGTAACAATTTCATTGACATGCTTTAGTGTACAATTAATAATGAAGGGAAATTTCTTATAACCACAAAATTTAAGTAAAACTTATTTACGGAAAACTTTTTATAATAATTTACGAAAAACGTTTTAGATCTTGGATTTTACAGACTTTTTGAAGGAAACAAAATTCTCAAATTCAATAGTCATTCATATCAAAGCCCGCTCAGCTATTTCGTTGATTTGTTCGCTGAAACGAATGGTGTTGAAATTGTAGATTTTGAGATTTCCGAATTATGTGAAGAGCTTTTTGCAAATAATTGACGAGATACTGGAGCGCAACTGTCGATTAAACGAAATACTCAGATTTCGAATAAGATGGTTTAGTTTTGGTTGATTTTGAAACCAACCCATTTCTTTACACAGCAAATTTGAGCGCCACGTATTTCATCTAATATGCCATAATAGTTTGCCATATATCCTAATACACGCATGCTAGCCAATACATGTGAAATCTTTTGAAAAGGTCCTTAAAATATCTTCGGACGAATCGAGATGCAGCCTATAGACGAGTCAGATACAATATGAGTTTAACCAAGTATTCAACGTGCCAGAAGTCTCCTACACAATAAAGCTACTAAAATTGCAGTGGGTTAAGCCTTGGTTCTTATTGAAAAAGGTATTGGACGGGACGGCCAATATACGAAGGCTAAGAGACAAACCTCGAAAGTGCTGGATGAACTCGATCGACACAGACAGTGCGGAGCTGCTTGCATTTCGAAAACGCAAGATGAGTTCTAAAGGTGGAGAAGGTTGTAGGTGTTACATTCTCTAGAAATGAAATTCAGGATATCCTGTAAAAAGCCTTGACTGCAACGACAAGAAACGGTTTTTCGACGAGATTCTGAAAGAAAACAAGAAAACTACACGAAAAATAAGATATTACTGATCCGAAAGAAACAAAATATTGGATTTCCATCCTTTCTCGCGGAATATTATGTTTCAGAGCGGATATAAAAGACAGAAAAACTTTGACCCATATGTAAAGAGCTAAAAGAAAATTACGTACAAAAATCAAAAATATTTAGTTCTTCGCTAGTTTTTTCAATTATTGCGAGCGAAATTAGGCAATGCCAATATTTGAAAAAGAATGACCCCGCGTCTGGATTTTGTGTGATATAAATTTTTAGAGTCAATTTGGAAAGCAAATTGAAGAAATTTATAACGATTTTTAAAACGAAGTTTATTTATAAGACTGATTTTGAGTGGCATCTACTTGCAGAGTAATTTGTCATTAAAATGTTACTAAATTAGAACGTCTGGCCTAACTTTCAGCTACCTATGCCTATATCGCGATAACGTATCCCGCTAATGCACACTTAAAACCTACACACTTTATTGCACACATGTGCACACTAGCAAATAATGAGCAAATAAAAATAACATATGCAGCATTTAATTTCCATTAATATATTATAGTCATTCCCGAACACCCTTCGAACTCGTCTCCAGACCATAAAAATTTGCATATTTTCAATCTGTTCCGAACGTACCTTTTGCACGGGGGAAAAACAAAAATTGTTATTTATGAATACCTGCATGCATTGTTGCATTGCAGCACGACCATTTTGATATTGCAGCAAAGTCATATTTATATTTATGCCACTTTAAAGTGTATCTCAGCCATCACGCACAACAATTATACATATGAGATGTTTTTGTATGCATGTCATTAAGTCTAAAGGAGCCAGCGAAATTAATGCCATTTTCGTTGAAAAAATAATTCAGATTTTCATTCTTCTTCAGTGTAAATTGTCTCCAATTCTTGAACCTTCAAGAAGGCTGATGCAATTATTTCTTGAATGCAATTGTGCAGAATCCCACGCACTTGAACTTTTGCACTACTCAGATGTGCCAGTAGGCAGAGATAGTCATTTGTTTGGTCACAATTTTTTGCTGGGCTTTTGTGCTCAAATTCAAGTAAGATGGAGTCAAGAATTGTTAAAGAAAATAAGATAAAGCGTGAAGGAGTTTTCTATTCTAATGGGTTGTGACTCAAAGAGCTTTAAAATAGTTTTCGACAAAATGCAAATAAAATGTGGTTAAAAAAGGATATCTTTAAGTCATCCGCGCTGAAAAGCAAGGCTGAATTTTGATTATAAACCGTCATAATTTGTTCTTAAAACAAACTCAAAAATGAGCAAAAGATACTTTAAGAGATAATAGATAAAGTGGTGATCTTAAAAGATAAAGATAAAGAAGCTTGGGAAGACCAAGCTGCTTGATTTTGTTGATCTTTTCATCATTAGTTTGAGGTTTTGGGCTTTTATGCCGAAGTGTAACTTCAACTTTTTCACGACCGCAATCAAAGGATTTCACTCTTCCAAAGGACATCACTCCAAAGAACATCATATTTCAAGTCATGTGGGCTTGATGAACTGATCAGCACTGGTCAAAAGCATTTTTTAACTAATAATTCGGTGTTGAATCACTATTCAAAATATTAATACATCCTAATACATACATTATTAATACATTAATACATAATAAATCCTTTTTCTCGGTTACAAAAGATGCTACAAACGAGGCTAACTTCATGAGATTCTCGTGACCTGTTTATAGGAGTTCATTAACTTTCATTTATTTCGTCCATCTCTCATTGAGGGGCATCATAAGGAGACAGTTGGCTCTTCTGTAAGGTTAATAAAACGTGGATTTGGTTGATTGTATCAAGCGAACAGAGTCGAAAATTATTTTATAATTTTGATTATACCACGGTTGATTACACTAACAATCATAATTCAAAAATTATTTTATTGATTCTGACAGATTAATTGATTGATTGATTCTGACAGAGAATTGAAATGTCAAAATGCAAAACATAACCTCTTACTAGGTTTCTTTATTTAATAGCATTCTGTAAACTATAATCACGATAGATTATCTTCGAACTGATTAACTGGAACATAATCAAATTTACAATAGTAACAAGTGTGATTCTTTTGTTATTTTGTTATTCTCATAAAGGACCATACATGAAAATTCGACAGAAGGATTAGATTCACATTTCAATGTCTGGAAAATCAATGAGATTAAATGCTCCAAATTGCCTTGCGATTGATGAAAGAGGGGGCAAGAATCATAGAAAAAGTTTCCAAAACAATTACATCACATTACACATACTATCGCATGTGCACATGTTTGGTTCAAAAACAGAAAACTCCTCTTCAAAGAAAGGAATTTATGGAGTGCCAAAGTTTTCCGGTTTAAAAATAAATACCTGTTTTAAACCATTTTTTTTGCATTTAATCTAATATATAATCGCTATCTTTATCTGCAACTCGCCTCCCCAACGTTCTGGAAGTTGTTGTATTCTTCCCCTGTCGCCATTTCCCTTCCAACATACTGAATACAACAGTAAAGATCCTCTACAATGTTGTCTTACCTCCACTGCACGTAGTTGTTAAGGCACCAGAACACGTGACAATCCGTTGGAGCAAGTTCGGGAGAATATGGGAGGGGGGGTGTGTGAAATTTACCAACAAATCTCCGTTACTTTACTCCGTGTAACTACAGCAGTCCCACATTGCCGGAGCGAAACATGACACCGAAACAATCGGCTAATACAGGACGCCTATAATGCGTTGATTATTGAAGCCGCTCCAAAATTGATATTACAAGTCCCCATTTAACTTTTGATTTCCTTCCAAAAGCTTCCAATGAAACATTCCCGAGGAGTCCACCAAAAAGACAATAAGACCTTCCGCAGAATGCAAGCCTTGTTTTGTAGCAGATGCGGGTGATCCACCACTTTATCCAACAGTCCGATGCCACTTCATGTTCTTGTACAGGAGCCACTATTCATTTCCAGTAACCATCCGTCGGAAAAATTATTCATCAATTTGATGAGCAAGATGGGAGAAACCATCCTGTTTTCCTTGTTTCTTCGCGCAAGTTCGTGCGGTACTCAAGCATCTAGCTTTACCTCATATTCTAACACATCGATTTTTATCTCTATAGTGCATCCGTGGACCTGGAACTTTTCGGATATCATGTGATGAATCAGCAACGGCCATCACATCACCTCCTTCTATGACTTCCAATAGATCACCATCTGTCACCTGATCGTAACTGATCTTCAAACTGTCGTACTCTGTAAAGAAAGCGCTGAAACCAGTGTAGACATGCTCATTCTGTTAGCACGTTTTCTCCATAAGCTCTACTTATATTCCATCGAACATTCGCTGGGCGGTGTCCAGGATCAATCTCGCATACGTTTTCTGAGAGATTCAAGCATTGATGAGGCTGTTTTAAAGGAGTTAGTAAACAATGTTCAGGTCAAATTGGCCATATTGTGCATCACATCACTAAAATAAATGGAGAGGATTCGTATCAGCCTTGTTTTAAAGACCCACATACTGTGTTATAATCAGTGTACAGTTTATTGTAGGGTTTCATATTGCATTGTTACTATGGAAGTTCCAGTGCCTATAAGGTTCCTGGAGTTGTTTGTAATGTGTTCTGAACAGCAAGCACTACATACTTTGAAAATTCTCTGCCTTTGGCACACACAAATTATAAATTATAAAATTAGAAATTACTAAATCAATGCAGGAATGCCTTCACAAAAAGTAGAAGAAACACTTCATAAAAAGAAAATTTGCTGATAATCACTTCCCTAGTTGGCTATAATATTTAACTTCGCGCCGAAATGTTAAGTTTAAGACTCAAATTTTAAAGTATTTGCTGGATCGAATCAATAAAGAAATACGAAAGAAAGAGTAGGAAACTATCACGGTCGAAATCTGACAACTTCTAAAAATAATAAACAACCCCAGAAAGGAAAACAGTAAAATGCAGCAAATTCAAGATGAAAAATGAAAATAGCGTCTTGCATATTTTTTTTGAAAATTTCATGCACTCCATCGTCAAATTTGAGTACTTATTAGGCAAGCAAATATGGAACAAAATGGTGGGTAAGAAAAACAAATGTCAAAAAACAAATTATCATGATTGTAATATATTATCTTTTGTAAATTTCTTCGCTGGAATATTGTTTATTATTACCTTATCAGCATGGATTGCTTGTCCAATATTTTGATGTTTATTTTTTAATGTTTGCTAGTGTCAAATTCATTTTTTTCATCGTTCTTATCTTCCATTGCATTCTTTACGATCTTTTTATATAATTTACTTTTCAATGCGATTGTATAATCTTTAACTAATTTATTTTTTGAAATCTTTAATAGGGACCCCCTGGATTGGATGGAATGAAGGTAAGCGAATTATTAAATTTTGAAATAGTTTTAGTATTTTTTGGAGTCTAAGCAAACAAAAAGCAAACAAGAATAAAAAATATACAACATTTTTTTCCATATAGAAAATTAAATAATCTTTTTTCAATTAAATAAAAATATAAATAAAATTTAATTAAAATAAAAAAAAACAATTAAATATTTTTAGCTCTTTACCCGTTCATTTTTACCAAATATCAATATGTCAGAATAAATGAATTTCAATATAATTTAACCTCGATTATGATAACATTATGTAGTCTGGCATTTTCCCGCTCAATCACGGCGTAGAGCGGGACTTTTTTGACATTTTCGCGCAAAAATTAGACTTTTCGAGGTTCGTTGGGAAAATGCGCGGCTTGCCACCCGTTTAGAGCCCTTACTTATAAGTTTCCCGTGCCCTACCACCTCGTGAAACACAAAAAATAAATTCGTTTCCCGCGTTTTAGTAAAAGGGATATGAAGAGTTTACTCTTTTCCGGCAAAGAATGTATTAAAATAGTTTCTCTCCTGTTAAAGGAAAATCTAAGTTGAGTAATTTCAATAATTCTACACTACATTTACTGCTTTTTATTTTCTACGCTTTAATTCACCAAGTGCTTTTCAATAACTGTCCTCGATTGATTTAATAAGAAAGATTCAATAAAAATAATAATACTGATTAATATAAAATATCACGGATCTAAATCAACTCAGTTTTCAACTGATTAACGTGGAAAGTCAGTGGAAAGGACTTTCGCGTTGCGAGAAAATTTTAACTTTTTACCTAACACTGTCCTAACACTTATTTTCGTTGTGAAGTTATTTTCGCTTTCCATCTTACTATCACTTTTCACGTACCCAGCAATGCTCCGCCCCTGTCGGTACTTCCATATTTGTTCGTACAGTCGAGATCCTTCTTCAACATTAATTCGATATTGTTCTAGTTCCAGTTTGTACCAACCTTGAACAGTAGCCGTCTTACTTGCTTGTGCTAGAGGACGCGTTTTGGGCTCTTTTAGTCATCTTCAGTTCGTTAAAAATAATTGGTGGTTGAATTTTGTCATTTTCTTGTTAGATGAGCCAGGACAATACTGACAGTTACTCTTACTTTCTTTGAACTTTACTTTAAATTTGCTTTACTTTACTCTTTTAAAACGACATTTACTTTCATCGTGATTATTTGCTTTGATGATCGCCCACTTCAGTAGCTCGCAACTTTTTTCAGACACATAGGACTACCTTGGTTAGGTCTCTTGTCTTTTTTGCTTCGCATGCTTTTGTCCAAAACAATCCTAGACGAGTCATCTCAACGTCAGTAAGGGACGAGATAAGGAAGTTTTTACTAAGGGATAAGATTGTCTGGGTGCCAAAACTGATTTCACGCGTGGCCTTCCACATTTCTTTCTGAGCGATACCATATTTTATATTCGCTTGCACTTCTGAATAGTCATTTTATATCAGACGATAACATTCAAGGTCCGTCCTTCGAACATTAAAGGTTTTTAGTCACATTAAGACGTTCTGCGGCAACTCTTAGTTGACATTCATTTTAATTTGCATTTAATTAAACCGAGCTGTTTTCCTTAAATTCAAATATTCATTTGTTGTTATACAATGTTTTTAATACAACCCTTTTCAGGATGAATTTTCGAAGTCTGAAACGATTTCAGGCGGCTCAGAGGCTGTTCTGAACTGTCCTTCAGCCGGTAGATGATTCGTTGTTCCAAGACAGTTAGCTTTATGAGCTTGCAGCACTTGTCTCCTTGTTCTACGTTTCGATCCTTGAATAGTAGAAAAATTCGTGCAGCAACGAGACTAGCAGTAAGTGTCTTCTCATGCGCACATAAGCTGAACATTTTTCCACACCTTTACTAGGTAGACTATTCACACCAATGCAATTTTTTAGAACGACCCTGATCCGTCTTTTGAAAATAACGACTTTATATGCCGCCTGCAAGTGTTTCACTATTTGTTAATGATCTTACTATGAGCTGGTAGAGAATTTCATTTAATTCCGTCTTTTTGTTGACAGAATCTGACAGTGATCCAATATTTCTTCTCGTTATCAACATTGGCTAACCTATTATTTTTCGAACTTATGCGGTAGCTTTTGCGATATTCCCCTCGACTTCGATTCTATGACGTTTTTAACAGATACTTTGGGACGTTAGCTTCGTTCAGCTTCAGAATTTCGTGGCTCAGGTCTTCCATCAAAAACTCTGCAATTCATCATTTTCAGACTAGTCTGTCCAAATTTAACGTTAATCTGCTTAGTTGCTCTGAAGTTATTCCAAATATTCAGTTTCACATAGTCTTAGGAACGCGGAATTTTCAAGGCAGTCAATCTTCTAGTTTTACTTGAAGATTGAACCTTCTGCAGAAGTTTTGGTGTGCCTCTGTTGGCAAAGTAAATACCACGTTTAGGCACAGTGAATGACGTCCTCCTACACAACAATCGAATGACCGACATTTTCGCACCAATGTCAATGATTAGAGTACAATATTCATTGTCAACTGTTTCATCAACACAAAAGTCATCCTCTCTATGTTGAAATCTTACCAATGTGAATGGTCAACCAATTATTGTAACTTAACAACTAGACTTTTTTTCAGGAAATGTTGTTGCAGCTTAGTTTCTTTTGAGGCAATGGTACAAAAATCCTGGGCTATCTGTTGCAGAATTTCGACTGCAATTTTGAAGTTTCGTTAGTTAATTGTTGTTGCAGATTGAACGTTTCATTCTCAATTGATTTTTGTCAGTTGATTGCTGTTCTAAACTTCTTTGTTGTTTGATCGTACCAGCGACTCGCAACATTTTTCAGAAAAGTAAAAATCAAAAAGTTCATTTTTCTTCTCAAATGTTAATACTGCTTCAGAAAGCTTACTGAATATACATTTTAAAAGATTACATATGTAATTTGTACTAAGGAAAATTAGGGAATTAGCTTAGTCTGAGTCATTGATTGATTTTGTATATGTTGCACTAAAGGCATGTTCGATACTCGAGCCAGGTTAATTTTAGGCAATCATTTGGAATTGCACACGATTTTTTTGGATATGTTTTTAAAGGAATAAATTTCTAAGGTAGAGAGAATTAATTGGTTTCCAATTTTTTAGATCCATTGATCAAATTTAACTGAAAAATATATTAAACTGACCATAATTTTGTATATCTTTAATGTGAGTTGAAACATAAACACATATTCAAATAGTCAAAAGTGCCATTAAATCTGTTTTATTCAGGTAAAAATTCATTTTGGCAAATTATTTACCTCCTTTGCCTTGCTAACCCTCCCCCCCCCCCACCCTATTTTTCCCCCAACTCCCTTTCACACATAATATGCGGACTGAACAAATTTAAAATGTTTAAAGTTCAATTGTTCAAAGGGGAATAGAATCTACTTCGGTATTTATGGGCTTAATAATTGCAAATCGCGATTTACTGCTGAGTTATCAAGCAATGAGATGGCTCCAGATAACATTGCGAAGGTCTTACCTAAGCCGCCATTAAAATTTTTCAATTTAAAGAATAAAGTTATTTATTCTGTTGTATATAAAATGGTTCGAAATAATACACAAAGTTTGATTATAAAATATTCCAAAAAAAAGGACACAGGCAAGTAACCTTGTGGAAATCACAAATCCCAAAGTCTTGTCATAGTGACACATTTGAGAATTTTCATTTTTTCCTTGGCAAAACCAATTATCTTGTTGGAGAGCAAAGTCATGTTACCATGCAAAGCAAATATCATTGAGTTAACAGGAAACACACTGAATGTTTATTTGCATTTTCATCAAATCGGTGGGAACTGTGTAAACTAATCCACAGTGAAATGGAAACTGGCTGATACCGAAATAAGTAAATCCTCTTCACGCTTATCTAACTGGCTTTGTTTTAATGTGACAACAGGATTGTTGAAGATACTCTATGCAAGGTTGTTGCTACTTGTATTTTCTCTTCATCCTTTAAACATTCGCAGGATACATATCCGTGTCATACTCTGATTGCGTGAATTACTACGAAATGCTGTAGTGAATTTTTATGTTCGAATAGAAGAAATGGATTTTGTGACTCTATTTTCATATCGGTAGATGATACTCATGAAGGAGTTCATCTTACACTTAATTTAAAACCATTAACTCAAGTTCAAACTGGATTAGAAATGCATTCGTGGCTCAAGACTCAGATTTCGTTCGACACATCTACATATGTGATAGCATCTGTCATGTCGTTATTGTCATTGCACACATTTGCAACGAATTAATTAGGCAACAAAATTCGTATTTCAGATTTATCTGAATCCATAACAAGAACTAAATACATGAACAATATGTTCATTCTGTTTTTCACACTAAACTCCTAACATTCTAATGAGGTACCAATCCACGTATCGAAGCTTTGATCCAATCTATTATGAGTAAATGCAAGCTATGTCAGACAGTCCTTCGATCGAATGAATTAAGTGATGAAATGAACAAAATGACTATCTGCTAAGTGAATAGTTTGATGAATCAGAGCAAAGGAACAATGCTTTTTATTTGCTTTGGTGAGTGGAATTTCCGAACTCCTAAACTCATCTCATCCCGTCGTCAGTTTTAGTTTAAAGGAAGTGAAAAGTTCAACTAGCTTTGAAGTTAATTTAGCAGGAACAAGAAAGTTCAAATGGAATTTTCGCTGAAATTGTTTACAAGATATTATCGCTTAAGTTCATCAACGAAATGAATACAAGAGTCATTGTGTTCATTTTTCACTTCATTTTCGATCCCGATAGTTGTTTGACTTTTTCAGAAAAACACAATTCAAATTTTGAAATGTTAAAATGGAATTGTGTGTAGGGAAAATCCAATTATTAGCTTTATTTGGAAACTAGAAACAATAAGCAAACTGTAAAACAAAAGTTGCTTCACAATGTTGAATGCTCGCATAATTTGATAAATTCATCATTTTAGGGCGCTCAAGGAGAGACGGGCCAGAAAGGAGAACGTGGAGATCCTGGTTTGCCAGTAAGTACCTCGCGTTAAGTTAAACGTAACATAAAGCGACAGTGCTTGGGAATAACTTATTCATGTTCTCCAGATCGTATCTAACGCTCTTTGCTTGTCCTATCATAAAGTAACAATTACACTAATTTTCCCATTTCGTATTCGGTATTGGTTTAAAAAATAAATTAAATAGAATTTTAATTTCTGCATCCAACCCAAAGGGAACAGATGGCATACCCGGGCAAGAAGGACCGCGTGGCGAGAAAGGTTCGAAAGGTGACCCTGGCCCCACGGGCAAACGTGGCAGGAAGGGCGACCGAGGTGATAAAGGTGAACAAGGTGTACCGGGACTTGATGCTCCCTGTCCTTTGGGTTCAGATGGACTACCGTTGCCTGGATGCGGATGGCGACCTCCAAAAGTAAGTTTCATCGGATGTAGCTCCCAGCTCTCACAATTCTCAAGGTGGAAAAGCATTTTTCGCTTGCCTATTCTATGTAATTAAGAGTCCTTATTACATAGAGTTGAAATTCGTATTTTAATAGATAGCGTAATTCAATTCAGTTAGAATGGAGAATGGGAATTAAATTGGAATGGCGGTAGCTTTATGTACATGTATCAAGGTGAAATTTCTTCGAGCTCGTTTGTATCATAATGAGCTTGTTGAAATTAAATAATGGAGACTGTGGAATTGTTTCGGCAGAGTAAATATTGAGTTGGTACAAACAAGGTTGGAGTTTTCGACTTAGTAATGAACGTCAGAATGAATAACCACTAGTGCTGCATCTCACCTATTCACAGCCCATGAAGCTACAGCTCTGCACATTCGCACCAAAGATAAATACAATATGAAAATTCTCTATAACGACTCACTATTAAAAGCGATTAAAACTAGCAGCATCACTAACAACTTCATTGTGGCAAAACTAACACTCTTTTTTGTAATGTTCGTGTTCGTCTCTTGTTATTTTACTAGGAGCCTGTGATATCAACTCCCATGCATAAGGACTATTTGCCTGATGTAACGGGACCCGATAGCGAAAGTGATTACGAGCATGAAGATGAGGAAGAAGATCCTGGTGATGCCGAAGAAGAGTATGATGAGCTTTATCAGGATAACATTCACCATTCCGATTAAATGTGCTTCTGTTGCCATTGCAAGCACCGCTAACATTAACAATTTGCAATAAGCAGCAAAGAACAAGCTTAAGATGCCATAGTAATGATAGTCACTACAAATTGTGGAAGGAGTCTATTAAAATTGAGCTAAAATCTAATTACACATGCAACATTCTTGGCTTATCTACCTCCAATACTAACAGAACATGATTCATGGTTCACAAAAGTGCGAACGTGATACTAATACAACGATTCAGGACGTAAGAAGTAATTTTTAAGCTGTGCATGTTAGATTTAGTTACTTCAATGGTTTGATTTGTGGAACTAATTAAAAATGTGTAGCAGATCTGGGGCTGCTCTCTTCAACGAGAACTGTCCAAAGCATCAAGCAAAAACAAACTGAACATCAAATGCTCAATGCAGACCCACTTTTCGTTCAAAACTTGATGCCTTGGATAGTCCTTTCGTATTAGATTTTCGTGATGAAATTCTTTCCCACCATTCCCATCACTCATATGTTTTTCACTTTTGATTCCAGGAAAAAATAATGGATTGGCTCCACGAACTGCAAAACTTACGCACCTAGCAATCATTTTCATTACACTTAATTGTCACATCCTCCGAGCAGAATCATTTTCTTCATTCATCTCTTCATGTGCCGCTGTCGTGGTGAAACTTAGAATTCATAGGGAAATAGACGAAGATACCAATGAATGAAATCAAGTCGACTATAATAATTTAATTCATAAAAAAATTTTTAATATTATTATCATATTTTCCCTAACTTAAGTGATTTCTGTTAATAGGCAAGGACTATATAATGGTTAGTTTTGCAATTTTTCAAAGTTGTAACATTGTCAATTAGTCAAATCTAAAACCAAAATATATTTACATTTAATTTATGTATAATTTTAAATGAAATATATATTTTTAATATTACAATCAGGTCGGTCTGCAACATCTAAAAAAAATAGTTTTAAATATACTTTTAATGACCATAGCAATGAACTAATGTTAGTGCCTAAAAATGTGTATAAAATGTTTTGATATTAACTAGAAGTAAAATATATTAAATACATTTTAGTATAAACTTCAAACACAAAAATGTCTTTGATTTTAATTGCAAAGGACATGAGTGCTACGTTGTATAAACAAAACTTTGTCCATGATTTGAATGGTCATACTGAGGCTCATACTGATTTATGCGTCCTTCAGAAACATCAAAGTGATGAAGGATACTTATCGCATCAATTGAGTGAATGGTTTTTCATTTTGGTTTTTCAATGGTTTTCATTGCACCGCAAAGTAAAGTCCAACGAATATTTGAACTCATACGATTATCCGCGAACCAAGGAGAAGACTCTGAGTGTGTGCAAAAGTTTTGTTTTCGAATTTAGGAATTTATATTTTAAATCACTTATTTTCTAAACTTTATCTAATATATAACTCATTTTTATCTATGACGTTCCAGACAGTTCTGGAAAACGCCTGTAGACATGCTCGGAAAAGTTTGCTAGTCCTCTACGAAGATCCTCTTCAGTATCGTATTCCCTCCGCTGCTGGCCGTTTTCCAGCGACCGAAACAAGTGATAATCCGTTGAAGCACAATCGCAAGAATATGGGGTGTGTAGGCTAAAGTTCGAAGCAAATCTCACATTGTTGTTTGTAAGATTACTCCGCGACGATTGACAAATTCAGGACGATTGATTGTTGTAGCCACTTCAATTGCTGACATTACAAGTCCACATTTAATGTTTGACCACCTCCCAGAAACAGCCAATTAAGGACTCCTCGAGAATCCCAACAAAGAGACAATACGTGGATGCAAGCCAGATGTTTTTCAAGTGGATGCTGGCGATTCACCTCTTTTGCAGACTGTCCGGCGCCGTTTCTCGTTTTTCTAAAGGAACCACATTTCCTCTCCAGCAATCTTTCGTCGGAGAAATCCTTCATTAGCTCGCCGAGCGAGATAGGAAACACTGCAGGCCATTATGACTTCCTTGAATTTTGCGAAAGTTGATGGGATACCCAAGCACCGAACTTTACCACATATTCTAGGGAATGGATTCTTCTCTCTAAAGTGGATCTGTGGACCTGGAACTTCTCGTACTACTACTCGAACTACTTTCAATAGATCACCATCTGTCTCCTCCTGAGGTCGTCCTGATCTTCAAACTTTCGTTCTTCATCACGTATGCGTTGAAACCGGTGGTGATAGGCTCATTCTGTTTGCACGTTCTCTCCATAAATTATATTAAATTCCGCTTATATTCCGATAAGCCTACACTGCGCGATGTCCGGGATCAAACTAGCATGGTTAAGAATGCCGAATCTGCTCATTATCAGCTTCCATGTTTATCTTACCAATTTCGCTTGAAAACTAAATGTGATTTATTTAAAGAAATTAAGAGCTCATCCAGCTTTTCATCATCTATAAAAGATACCACTGCGAAAATTATTGAGATCAAGCGAGATTCTGACAAGCTCGTCTACACCTTACCCTTTGGTCTTGAAATAAGGCGTCTCAAACACGCCTGAATTCTCTAATTCTGGGGTGACCAAGTGTGTCACAATGACAATCACAATCTGAATATTTTGTTTAACGCAATTTCGTTAGTGTGTTACATAAAAATGAATGGTTGTTGAATAATTTTGTGGTTTTGTGTAAGAAAATATATCAAGCAACATGCTTTGTTGAATTTTTTTTAATTTTAAAGTTTTTTCGAGAGAACCAAATGTTATGTTAGAAATGATAAGTACAATAATGACCGTAAAAAGTTGGCATTTGACTCCATTGCGGATAATCTTCAGCCTCAACCAACAAGGAAAGCGCTGCCAAAATAATAATGTACAAATTATCAATACTCTCATTATTCTTTGTTTTTGTTGTTCCAATGAAACTGCTATTTAATCTTATTTTTGGACATTTATACATTTCAGGAGCAAATAGCTTTCTTCCAATTGTTGTCAATTTTGTTTATTGTCAATTGTCAATTGTTTTGAAGAGAGCAACGAAATCTCGAAATATACAAATGTCAAAAGCCACAAAAAATAGCGTTTTGACTGAAAGCAAACCAAAATAATACTCGAAGCGCTGAACATGGAGAGCATGTTAGAACATCTTTTTCCATATTGAGAGGTTTCTTAAGGAGCGTATTTTTCAGGAAAAGTCAGATTTTTCACTGTGTATCAAATATTTTCCACAAAAAGTCGTAGAGGTCCATGTTTTGATAAAAGAGCTACGAAGGGATCATATGACTTCTTCCTCTTCCATCAGAGAAATAGCAGCGCTCAGCAACCTGTTTTGATTTTCAGTTAAAGGCGAATATACAAATTGCCAAAATGAGGTTCAAAAAGAATAAAAAATTACAGTCTGGAATGGTATTTTTTTTTTTTGTGGTAGGGAGGTGAAGACTGTTTACGCCCTGAGTGTGTGACTCCCAGACGCAAAATGCTTTTGGACTACCCACTAAACACCTCCCCTGTCAACCTGAGAACCGAGCCTGGAACCGTTTGACACATTACTTCGGGCTAGGCCTCGTGTTCCTACGCCTAGAGGCGCCTTCGAATTATGGGAATCGCTTCTCTAACGGGAAGGACGGGAGAGGAAGGAAGTGCTAGAAAAGAGATCCATCCATCCCCGATGCTGGGAGGCATCGGGGATGGATGGATCTCTGGAATGGTGTTGTTAATGGTCTGGAATGGTACTGTGTTTTGTGATAAAATTAGTACTTTGGAAATTTGTTGGTCGAGGGCCCAAAAAATTTGCAAATCAATTTGCGTGCAAATACACGTTTTCTAAACTATTTACAAACGATAAACATCAATCCAGAGGATTATAACATGAGCCACAACTTCCAATGTCAATCGGAAGCCTCTTTAATATTCAAGATCTCGGCAATGACATCACGCCATTAATCGTCTACATTTCCTGCAGCACTTCGCCATTTTATTCCAACACGATAATTGTTTTTTTCCACTTGAATCAATCCATTCACCGTATCGAGTTGTTTTGTTTACAACACTCACACGCACTCCATTTATATTCACGCTGCACATCAGCCACGTATCCTTGCTCGACCTAATTTATAATTTAGTCGTCCCGCTCCTTGTTTTCATTCTTCCGTGCAATGTTCAAGTGCACCGCCAGCATACTTTTACACGTAATATGAAATAACAACTTTTAACATCGAAGTTCACTCACAACTTAAAATGCGACAGTGTGAAGGATATGGGAATTATAAATTGCGTCCCAAGTGCCACTTAGAATTCCTGTTGTGCACACTGTTTGTTAGTGGGTACATTTTCCCGCTCGTACACTTACATCCTATTTTTGCACATCCTCCAAATCCTGACCCCGTGCAGGAGCTGTTGATGCTGATGTTGTTGATGCCAGAAACGTAACATGATGGAGCGTGGCAAGGTGTTTGTAACATTTCCCGCACCTTCTTCAGCACTACTCTTATGCCCTTCGGACGGATTGAAGATGCTGCATGAAACTTAATAAAAATTCCTCGTGAATCGAGGAGCCTCGAAGCCGTCATGGTGCGGGGTAGGCGCTATGCTAAACCGAAAGAAGGATCTTCTCGCTTGAAATGTTGCATGCTACCAGGGCGAGTGCTAGTGCCTCACTCCACCCCCACGCGACCATACTAGGCAAAATAAAGAACAGACTTTAGTGAAGTACTTCCTCTTATCCTTACAAAGTATCCACTCAAAGTCATGCAATGCAGATATACCCTTTGCGGGACAACGAATGCTTACTAAGTAAATTGTGTGTGAATTGAAGAACACAGTGTGTAGTCCTCGGGGAGTTTGAATGCATTTGCAAAAAAGAAACGTAAAAACAGATGCACCGCACATCCTTGCAGCTTGAATAAGCAAATGCATATATGAGCACGTATTTACAGAATATACTAGCGTCTGTTTAAGCAAACAATTGTACGGAATTTAATCTGTTGCAAATAACAAACAATGAAGGAACGTATTGCAGAGGCAAATTGCTGAAAATTTGGTAGCTCATAGCACTCAAACGTAAATTTCTGCAAAAGCGAATGATTTCATTTAGAGCATGTTGTGGAAACGTGAAGTCTAAAGGATTTTGAATTTAAGATGACAATAGACAATACTCATAAAATGAAGCAAACTATGTAGTACGAGCCATGTGCCTTGCATCCGTTGCTCTACGAAAAGTTTTAATGGCTTGACCTGGCTACCATAACCGACCATCTAGCTCTTAATAAATGTAAGGAAAATCACTTGGCCTTACATCCATCAAGGACTCAACAAACACACATTGCACATGCTTTAATTGCTCCAGCCATTCTTTAGTTCGTGTTGATGCAATTTTCGCTTCATTGGTGCAAGTATTTCTGGCTCGTTTGCTGAGAATCTGAGGAAGAAGTAAAATTGCAATGGGTCTCCGTACTTCTGGGATTAAAGGCTATGTATAATCTGCTTAAATGGTGCAGCCTCGAGGGACCCTCAGATTTTCCCTCAAGCTCAACTTAATCAACCATTCATCTTAAACGTGTCTGGAGAATGTTTAATTAGGAAAAACTAGAGAGCGTCGAAAAATCAATGCATTGACACTGCTGCTGGAAGTTTTCTGATTGAAGAGGACTTTTTGCAAGTTTGTCGGTATCAAAGTGCCCATGGACAGGAAGCATTGAATCTTGAAGCGTACAGAGTTCATAAAGTTCAGTTTAACGGTGAAAAAGTATGACGAACAAACTAGAAAGCAAGGATTTCTCCCACATGAACGATTGAGGTGGTTGCAAGAAGAGAAATCAAGTGTTGACCACTGTGAAATTTCTCAAAGCGTTTCTATGGAATGTTGGCAAAGAAAAAGAAAAACATTCGATGGCATTTAAACAAAATCTTGCTATGAACTTGACATGGTAGTTGGCTATATAAATATTGAAAATCAATAGTTCAACTTGATGGTACGCAGGCCAAAGACACGTGAACAGAGTGACTTTTTTTCTTTCAAACAGAAATTGAGTAAAATGCCCACACCGATGCATGACATAGTTCCTTGAAAAGGACGAAATTATGAGCTCGATGTTGCTAACTTTACTCATTTCAGTTGTATTAACTTTATCAATGTGAATTAGGACTATTTTCATCTAGGCAAAATATTTTGAACCATACAACGGAAGAGCGTGTGTGAACAAAGTAATACGCTCACAAAAAGCAAGAAATGTTGGGATTAAATCAAAAACTATTATTTTATAACATTATTACGAAAATTTCTCAAAGTTTTCAACAGTTAAAACAAATAGATTTAGCAAAAAGTTTAATTTTTCGACTGATCGGTGATCATTATTCTAAAACTGAAAAGTACGAGGGACTTAAGTACTTAGCCTTCACATGAAAAACAAAAATTTTGGAAAAAAAAACAATTTATTTTTGATACAGTTGACGCAGCAATGTTCCAACTTCTTCAACCCGCCGGAGATAAAGTTTTCTCGAGGCCTTACTTTCTAGGCAGTTACTTCCTCATTCGAGTGAAATTTCTACCCGGCGAGTGACTCTTTCAAGTTGGGAAATAAAAAGAAGTCGCACGGGCCAAATCTGGAGAATACGGAAACCCAGAAAACTGTGTCCATCACCTTTCCGGCCGATGGGAGACTATTCGCCTTCTTTGGAGCAGGTTCACCGGGTAAAGTCCACTGTTTCGACTGTTCCTTGGTGTCTGGTGTGTACCCGTGGATCCATGTTTTGTTGACGGTCACGTAACAACCCAAAAACTCCTTCAGATCAAAAACTCCTTCCTTAAACAGCGCCAAACACTGCTCTGAAGTGGTCATACGGTTGCGCTTCTTATCTGGAGTGAGCAAATGTGGCACCATATTGCCGACAGCTTTTTCATACCCAAAATTTCATGCAGAATATGCGCCACGCAGCTATCTCGTGCACCTTCAATCGGCGATCTGCCAAAACGAGATCGTGGATTTTCGTCATGTTATCCTCCTTGGTTGCTATTTTTAGGGCACCTGTGCGTGGCTCATCAAAAACCGACGTACGACCGCACTGAAATTCGTTGAACCAATTTTTTACGGTCGCTGTCGAAGGAGAATCGATACACTCATACACTGATCCAAAAACTCTTTGAATTCATTGCGCGATTTTCCTTCCAAAAACAAAAATTGAATCACCAACCGATATTGCTCCTTTTCCATTTTTTAAATCAGCGGACACGCTTCCTTTCACACGCTCTCTAAACAGATTTAGAAGTCCTATCCGGCTGAATTTTCGTCAGTAGCCGTCTACTGGAAGGTACTACACTATAGTGTTTCTTTTGCGATATTGGCACCATCGGGGAGTGAGGCTATGTACTTATCGGACCGCCCTCGTACATTATCTGTATATTTTTATTAAGACTAGGTTCAGTTATCAAAAGCTTTCTTTCGTTTTAAATAATTGAATAAAATTTAATCATTAAAGCATGTGGATTGAAAAGCGACGAATGGGTTTACTTATTGATTAAACTTTGAAATGACTTTATAACATTCAAATGTTTAAATAATAATTAAAAAATAATCGAAATTTGTAGATATTACTACTGTCGAAATAGAAGCTATTGATTACATAAGAAAAAATGTGACGATTTGCAAACATCAGCAGACATTTTACTTTTGAAGTTGATCAAAAGAAGTTGTTGATTCTCTGGGTGGTGCGTAGTTTGCAGTGTGGTCGCACTTCAGCTATCTGTAGCCTTGGCCAAAATGAGGTAGTATAGCGTAAATACTGACATGTCCTACACACCGTCACTCCAGATCCCTCAGGGACATAGCATAAGTACCTATATAGTAGCTAGTAGTAAGTAGCTGTACTGGGCTCTGGGGTATCGCGAAGAAAGAGACATGAATATCCCATGTAGCAATAACAGCGAATCGATGAATGATTGAAAGCATGAAAATGAAATGACATAGGTAAGCCAATCGAACATTTCGCATTTCAATGTTTTGCCAGCAAAAGCTTCTTGATGCAATTAGACATGCAAGCCATCGACTATGGATATAAATTTTGTGAGAGCTTGCATATGCACCTCAACAGGACCGTTGGTTTGAGATCCTATCACTGCGCAGTTTTGTTTAAAAATACCAGTGCATCTAAATTTATATCGTTTGAATCCCATTAAACTGATAATTTCTTCTACGTGTAAGCACTCTTCAGGATAGCGCAATCACCACAATGCAACCACTGCCAAGCGAAAATTTCTTTCACTTCGCTTATGATTTACCTTGGAAGTGTTGGCGTCTTTTAGTAGTAACGCTGTGCTTCTAAGAACTAAAGCAATGGTGTATCCAAAAAAGATGAGCTTACAATCCCAATGCGAATTTGAAAAGAAAGAGGTACGAATACAATTTGTTGCAAAAGAGTGAGCTTTGTAAGATAGAGAGCTTAGAAATCAAACAAGTGAGGAGACACGTCGATGGATAGCTTTCAGAACCTAAATGTAGGTGAGAATATTTTTCGTATGTATCATATCCAATATATGTGAATCATTGTGTTTGAATAAAAAAATAATGAAAATTTCAATGCGTAACTCTCTACAGTTTCGAAACTATTTCCAACAAGTTTTTCCACGAATACCAATGCATTTGGAAATTCGGTGTCGAATATGGTTAGAATAGGAAGTGTTAGCGCTCTTTAATGGTTACGCTATCCTAACGCTATGACACAAATACGTAAGGAGTGTTCAATATTCATCACTTAGAGTTTAATAATCCTCTCTCAGAGTTTATGTAGATACATGGCGTTTGAGAAATTAGTCGAACTTGAGTGTTTCACGGGTAAGCAAATTGCATCTTGTATAAATGACTTTCACTAAAACTGCGATTTGCGCTCTTGCTTGGTCAATTTTTCAGTACTAAGGCAACAAAATAAATTCAATCAGTGTCCGAGTACTACAGATCGTATACCAGAAAAACCAAAACTACGAGTCCCACGCACAATCAAAAGGTTCGGAAATATCCTAGGGATTCATTTAATGTTACAGTTTAGGTGGATATTTCGGTATAAAAAGTATTTGCTCCCAATTTCTTTATTGCTCTTCTTTAGGAAGAGCGAGATCAGTCTGCAAAAATCCATATTACAATTTCTGAGCCACCAGGATGCTTCTTTAAGTTTTCCGTTAAAAAGTTGCATACACTGTAAATCTATATCATATCCTTATCCATGTGTGTCATTTATTAAAAATCAAAATTTGATGTACATGTGCTTGTATGATTTTTGTTAATCAACAAAAATCTCCTTCATGTTTCCTTCTCATAAGCAGTTTATGTTTTCTTATTTCGTTTTATTAATATATTTAAGAGTTGATTTGTACACTTTCGACTGTAGTTTACTATTGCAGGTTAAAATCAAAAACAACTTAGGAGTAAATAGTGCCAATGCATTTTTAATTCGACAGTTCAGGATCCCAGATATCTAGTTCAGGATCCCAAATATATCATAAACTTAATGCAAAAGTTTGGCTTCGATTGCACTTTGGTCAAGGCTGACTAGCTCATATCGACCAGCTACAAACGTTATTGGATCCTGAATCTATTTTGTGGTCTGACAAACTGAGTTCGGTATCTAAATGTTGTATTGGCATAAGAATCCACTGTGCAATATGCAAGTGACCATATGTCCATAAGTCTACGTCCTTCCTGACGTTACTCCTCTCAACATATACCTGCAATTAGAGAAAATATTGCCCTCGTAGGAGCCTGTACTCCTGCCCGTATCGATAAAACAATTCATGTGACACACATTATTGATTGATTTATAAAAAGTGAAATTCATAGAAATATCTAACACAAGAGAAAAACTCGATATAATGTCACTGATTAAGTAGCTCATACGATACAATTTAAAAAGCGATAAAACGAAACAACGTTACGGAAATACCCATTACACAATACGTAAACGTTATATTCTTTGCTCCTTGGCAAGATTGATGGGGTAACCATTTTCGTACACGAATTCTGTTGTTCGATACTTTCATAGTATCAGGAAATCAATTTAGCGTTATCGTTTTCCGTCATTCATCCTTTGAAATAGGGAGGTAAATTTAGTCTGTGCTGTGCGTTTCCCCATTGAATGACGCGCAATGAATAGATTCGATTCGAAGCCGAATGTGCGAAACAAGGACATGAATTGGACCAAATCAAATGAGAGACACATTGAATAGATTGCAACAAAATCAAATCGGTGCCCTTTAAAAATTGATTGATTTCAATGGGAGCATGCAGCACTCGTTCCGACGAAAAAACATATTAAAAAAAAATTTAATCACACTGCCGAAACAATGACAATGAAATGAAAATCTTTAAAGTGGTTTACGAAATTGGATTTTAATGTCAACGCGGAACAAAATATACGTAGGACACGGCCACGAAGTGAAAACGGAAAAATGACTGCAAAGGACTCGTCCACAAAATGAAAGCTTTGCATTTTTTCTTTGCCTTGTCGTCGTCTTACAAAGCGATTTTCTTGTCAGGCAAAAGTGAAATACTTTCGATGCAAGTCATTTGTTATGCAACAGGAATCCGCCGTTGAGTTACTGCTGAATCATGGTCGTGACTTGGAAAGAAGATTACGGACTTTGATAGCTTTGAAAAATTTTCGGGATTAAATCGGATTTGAGCGTGATGATAAGTAAGATGACATTCAAAAGTTACAGAAGGATTTCAATATAAATGTTGTAGATGCATTGATAGTTCCACAGATAGTCTCCAGGTCCTCCAAACTAATTGTGGTAAGCGCCCAGTGGTGTCCTTTTTTCAAATAACATTGTTTATAGTTGAAATTTTATCCTACAAATTTACTTTTTTTCGTTACTGTTGAGTATTTACTATTTATTTATTAATTGATACCAATCACATGCTCTTTTCCCAATCCTTTATTGACTTTATCTACGTTTTCTTATTTATTTGAATGTATAATCCGCCATAGATATTGGTTAAATTCTGTTTACAATACATCAATGATAGCGATACATTTTCTAATTATTCCCTTTATCAGGTTTCGAATTTACAAGGAGCCAAATCTTTCGAATCAGTTATGACAAATTACTGTCTTATTCCAGTCTCCGGATCACAACTTATCCGAAATAAAAAAAAAGATGAAAATATATATTTTCATCAAATTAGTTAACAGCGAGAAATTTGAAGGAATATTTTACAGTGCTTTCTTTCTCGCATTGGTGAAGGTTCCGTTTTCCTCGACCAAAGTCCTCATTGATAACCGTAGGTCCTCGAGAATCCAAATTCAATTTCTCTATATTCAGAGAACGATCTGAATCAACTGAATCCCAACAAAGTCTTATTTCATTTTCATTTGTGATGTCTTGTATACTTACACCAGTAGAAAAACAACCGTCGATGGGTCGTTTGTGTTTCTCATTTGAAATTTTTGAACGATTTTCACACTTATGTAGATCGTGTAATTGCTTCAAATATTGTGTTTGAGACAATTTATAGTATGACCCAATAATGGGTTAAAATTTGACATACAGATTCTTCTAGCTCTGGCAACACAAATGTCGATGTTTCTTTCGCAGAAATTCAGTATATTATTTCGAGTTGACAAAATGAGTCGCTTGACGCTTCAGTTAAAGTGGGAATTGTTGGAAATTTGATTCCATTACAAAGACAATTGGTTCGAAATCGCAATTAAATGTCGCGAAAAGTTTCTTTGACAAACGGTGCTAACACTTAATGGTGTCAAGAAGTTTCTGCAAAAAATTTGTGGTACAGGCTACATAGTTAACAATCAAACGCATTCCCGTCTTCGTCGTGTTTATTTATTCGTAAATGTGGCCACGGTGGCCGAAAATGTACGCCAACGGCCGAGAACATCGACTCGACATAGTTAATAGGAAATGAACATCAGCCACTCTTCCATGCAATATACGAATAAAGACAAGATCGATCGGAAGACGAACAAAGATAAGGGTAAAGACATTGGTTTGTGGATCCACAAAGTTCAATTGGCCTAGCGGTTTAAGTCGATATCAAGTCGCGGTGCGGGAAGGCAACCAACTTTAAAATGGTGAATATTTTGCTCAAAAAATAAAAAATTTCCGGAGGTAACGCATTTGCATCTCGGCGGGTACATAAACAAGCAAAATTCTTGCATTTAAGACTCAAAAATTCTACATGAATATCGGGAGAAGCCAAGACTTTCATTGTGTGTTACTATTTCGTGTTTATAGATTTATAGAAAATTTAAAGATTGCGTATTGTAATGGCGACAGTATGAGGTTGTTTTTTTTTTATGAAAATGAGGCCAGTGTGACGGAGCATTAACAGAAGCAACTACCACCACATGTTAACATCTTTTTTGTGGCCATAAAATGAAGATATTAATTTGGACGACGTTTGGTTCTAGCGAGCTGGTGCTCATCATGCGTTACAATAGCTAAAGTGCGTCGAAAATTCGATTACCGCATTATCAGTGGAAATAGTGACGTGAATTGACTGCCTGTGATTTGATGCCTTTTGATTTTTATATATGAAGTGACGAACCAGTGTTACGGGGACAATCTACTTCTTGACTATTTGAAAGCCAATATTGAAGCAGTCAAAATAGATCAAATCGGACCAGCCGAATAATGTACGTCAAGGCTAGCCGCGGTTTCCAGTTGAATAGAATTATTTTCCATAAATAACCAGAAGGATTATACTACCAAGCAAAAATACAAATTTACAAAAATATTAAGCCATATTTCTTTGAATAAATTTTTAAATCTGAACTTCCTATTGGGATACACTATATATCATTTCCATAGTAACCATTTCTACGACAACGATAGTTGTATTAAACTGGCCATGTTCTCTTCCAGAAAATTGTTTTTCCCGTAATTGTTGTTGAAATTTAATGTTGTTCAAATGTCATTGATGGTTTCAACTTGATGAACTTTCCCGGTGCTGTATGTCTACTTTTCCTTAGCTACTTTACATCATGATATAGGAGTCTTGTTTTCAAAACATTCCAAGTTAACTTTGGAAAGAGTTCGATAGCTTCAAAAAAAAAACATTCCAATGTATCGGACAATGTCATTAAGGAATGAAATACTCTGCCTTCTTCCCAATTTTGTAGTCGATACAGCGAAGATGTTATCGAATCCAATGAAATTTGTTCATAAGAACGATTTTCCTAGTAATTTAATGCATCTTATTTTCCATTTCAGATTCAATTGGGTGAAAAATGTCCAATAGAAACGTTTTTCTTGATCTTAATTCACTTTTTGGCGAAAAACCCAGCCAAACCAGATTTATTATACCAGATTTATAATTTTACTTGATGTGATTTTATTTCAATTGTTAAGGACGCTCTTATGGAATGTCCTGATAAGTTTGTCTCATCAGAGTACAATGTAGAAATATTTCAAATTCTCACATACCTTATTTTTCACCATTAAAAGGCTCACTATCTTGCTTTTTTAATTTAATATTTACCACTTTATCAACAAGTATTGCCACTAAAAATTATTAAATAATCGTTTCACTGAAATTACAATAAATTTTACTAATCATTACTTTCAAATATTTTGTTGAGATGAGATATTCCTATCCCAGAATCCTTGATAAGTCTTCTTATGATGCAAATCATAATGCATTCGCTCTCCCTCCTTTTCGCTCGTCTTTAATTTTTTGGAAACCAGTCTAAGTGGCTTAGTAGGAAGTAGAGATTTGTGTTCATATTGCACCCAGAATTATTAATTGCAAAAAGAGGTCTTGTATAAGTTGAGTGTAATTTTTTGACTTTTTGTTTGCGAGAAAGTTTTACATCACCGATACAAAAGCTGTCCAAGTCCTTGACTAAAGAGGTCAAGCTCATTCTAAGAATTACTTAATTCAGTATCCTTTTTAAACTATCTAATTTGGATGTCCATCAAAAATACCGGGTGTTGCCTTGTTTGCCATAGCTGAGCAGAGCTGAGGAAATTTTTGGCAAATGTTGAAAAAGCGATTCCGTTTTAACAAACTGTTTCATGACTCCTTGTTTTATAAGTAGTGGTGGGCAAATAATTTAACCATGAGCTTTTAGTGAATTCCGGTTATATTTTCCTACCCAGACGTTATACTTTTCTCTCAAGGAACTTGTCATTTGCACTTAAAGATATTTCAAAGTATAGTAAATAAAAATGTTTAACGAACTGCTTTTCTCTATATTTTTTTCAAACTGATTGTTAACATACGTAGCAAATATGATTTGGGTTGCTTTAAAAAAACGTCTGTATTTCGCAAAAACTTATCAAATTAATATTAACACACTGAGACACACATACGTTATTAATGAATGAATACGTATAAATCATGAAATTCAAAAACAAAGAAGTTCGAGCTGCACAAAATTTTTTGACAGTAGACTTCAAAAAAACATGTCAAAAGTGAACAACATCACTTAAAAATTCAAAGCAACTGACAAAACGTACAATTTAATAAACTAGAGTAATAATTCAAATTCAATATCCCTGACCCATAACGTCTTGGAAAAGAAATATAGCTTTTAATGGATATTATTTTAAATAATTGAAAATTCAGAAAAAAAGTTAATTTATCTCATTTAAAATGAAGGAACAAGGAGTGATCTTCTGTCAGAAAGTTGCTGCTTGGCTGAAATTTGAACACATGTCCTTAGCAGGGCTCAAACAATGAGTAAAATACTTCTGGTAATCTGCAGATGAACAGTAGTTTACTGTTCGGCAATAAATACAAATTTCTGGATTGCAATAAGATTGTCAAGATGTGATGTGTTTTTTGGAGAACTCTGTACTACCGTTATTCATGTATCCTGGCTTGATCTTCTCATTCAATGAGACTTAATTCTCATTGAATTCTTTTAAAAAATAAATGCAAATACTTTATTTTCGTTATCCTAATGTTTTGTCGTAGGAATTCCCGAGAACTACCCTTCTGTTCTGTTGTCACTCAGTTCATTCTGTCTGCGTCAAATGGTTAATAGCTGATTACTAAAGTAGTCAACTAATGTGCATACAAAATTTTGAATCAAAAAATTCAAAAACCCAAAGTTTTGAGACATACAATATCGAATCAATGGAAGAAACATCCGTGAGTTATATTAGCATTTGAAGGGAATTCATCAGGCGAAACGAGCATTTAAATTGAAAATTTAATGAATCATTTTGAATGAGACTTGAATCCAAAAGTCTAATCATTTTTCTTTGCATTCCCATCACTCACCCACACATTACCTTAATTATGATTTCTTAATCTCTTCCATACGAAATTCAGGGCAAATGTGAAGATGGCGCGTACATACCACATTCATCTACATGTACCTAGAACTCATTCTTCTATAAGCTAAATCAAAAACTCCATTTTCTTGGATTCACTCAATATATCTATGCATAAATTGTTCACAGCAGCCGCACCGTGTTTCAAACTTCTTGATTTTTTCATTTTCACATATTCCATCCTGCTCTTGAGCGACATGAACATCGCCTAACTTTGCACATCCCGCAGCAAAAGTCTCCCAAAAAATACCTAAAGGATCACTCCGCCAACGAACGAACCGAAGAAGCCTTTATGTCGTTTATGCCATCTGCCACCACTGCATCAATCCCAATTCACGACGAGACGGCAGCCTATCGCAATTTCCAACATCCTTTCGTCAAAGTACGGAGAACACCCTTAAACATGTTCTACGACATAACCCAGTCACATTCCACTTCTAGCACATCCGGCAAAAACTTGTTGCAAATTAAACGCTTGGCACCTTTTCGATAAATCGAATCTTTTGGGGAAGTTTTTTCGTCCCTGCCATCAGCACCACAATTCGTCTACCTCCTCCGGCCGAATTGGCTGACTGCCACTATTATCCTTAACACAACCATCTGAAAGCCATACATCCGAATCGCAAGGATTATAGATATTTTTATTTTCGAGATTCCATCCAAGCTATCGACTTTTAGCAGTACAGAACTATGTTGTACGGTTGGTTAGCTGGTGTGGCTGATGGTAAGACTTCAGTTCACTGCTGCCGCTGATGCAAAGAAGGACTTCTTATGGGGGCGACTGACTCGAGATCCGGAAGCGAGACAAAACGAAATTGCGAGCGGAGGAGCTGGGAAACTTGTAAAAACTTTTTATGATTTAATCCGTCAGTTGCACGCTTTAGGAATTATTTATTTAGCAAATAAATAACATGTGTGTTTGCGAACAAGAACGGGAGATATGGTTTCGGGTGGATGTGTAGGTGTTGCATGTATCGAAATGTAGGTGTTGCGATGGTAAATAGAGAAGAACTTTCAGGTTCTCGTCGTATACGACGTTTCGACGAGCTGTTACTCCTGCAAAACCACACCTTCATGAAAGTTTTGCAATTTTCCCTGCTCACTTAGCGCTAAGTTTCTATTTTGAATATAGCTGATTACATGTTCAGCAAATTGATGTTTGATGGTGTCGTCGTTAGACATCATAAGACCAAGTACGAATATAATTTGAATATACATTAATTGGAAACCACACCGGGAATCGGTTAACAGAAGGTGGTTTTCGCTACATTGATGAAGCACAGCTGAGAATAATTTAAGGATGGATGTAATTATACAATTTACTTTCATGTCATCCTGTTCGGGAAGGGTCGCTTCACTGAACTACTCTCATATGTGGGATTTTATGAATAATTTCAACCACCAATCCTTCCGATTTCCTATGAGTCCAAGCTTCAAACCATCAAAGCTCAATTGTGTTACTAGAGACATCAAGAGAGCACCTTAGGACCCAGGGCATATGAGTACAATATTGTCAGTGTTTGCTAGGTAATATAAGGCCAATAGCCGATGAGCCTGATTAGTATGACTGCTCTCAGATTGAAGTTTTACGTATTATCATAGTCTGAGAGTAAAAATACATATAATTTTAAAGAAAAATGGATTCTCAAACGAAGATCAAGTAGTTCAGACCAGAAGTTCTTCAGAAAACTTCAGAAATTTTTTAAAACCTTTATTATTATCATACAGGGTCGAATCAGATCGTTTTGACTGGAAAGCCTTCGTATGTAATTTGTAATCAATTTTTTTTTGTTTCATTTACTGATAAATCAATTTTAATGTTTTATAAAAAAAGTAAGCATTGGTAATCTTATGAAAAATTTATCAATTACAATAAATTATTATGAAATTAACTAACGAGTATAATTTAAATGAAAATCCATTCGAGTAAACATTTCATCTGGTTGGGCTATAGATATCTGACCAGTAACTACAACATATATCCTTTACATAATATATAGTCCCGGGGACAAATTTATATGGATGCTAAATCTGTACTACATATTCAGGGTGTATGCAGCTGAAGCGGAATCCTTGAAATTGTAAGTGAGGTTGACCGTGTGATGTTTGTAGCGGAATATTTTAACTATCAATTAATAAATGAATAATTGAATGAATATATAAATAAATTGATGGATGGATAATTGGTAAAGGAATAAATGAGTAAATATGAAGATGAACGAATACATAGAGGGATAAATTAAAAGATAAATGACTGAATTTGTTTAGGAAGTGAACTTGCCTTTGTTAGAATCGGCATCATATATTTCCACCATATGCCCTAAAGTCCACAATTCTAAGCTAGAAATATATCTACAGCACAACTCTCATCATGCAGTGAAGTTCCAGTATTATGAGGAGAAATGTTGACCCTTATTTACACACCACAAAGAATAAAGGCTTTACTATGTTTGCAAACACAGTGGACATTAAATTTTACAAAAACAATAATTCAAGTTTGGTGGAGGTTTTCGATGGAGGTTTTCAATAAGGCAGAGATAATTTGTTTAAAGTTGGGCGGAGCACCTTGCAGACGGTCTATGTGCTATACACTCCTTCTACGTACCGACTCCGCTACCAGTAAACTGAAGTGTGGAGAGCAACAAAGTGTCCCTGGGTGCATCGCGCACAAATCTTATAAGGAAGGCGAAATCAAAACCGCACTAAGGGTGGAATACAAATTAAAACATGATTTCGTTTACTATTTACAAAGCCGTTTCAATATTATATTTTCGGTACTGTCAAAACACCAAATCTAATTCCTTCGTAAAAAAACTAACGCGTAACATTCACGGAAAACCCGAACCGACTTTTTCGTAGCTATCCTCTATATTTCATATAACGCATTTAATTGGTAACACTTTGAAGGCTACCTATGGTGTGACAGCTGTCATACGTTTTATGGTTACTTTAGTTTTCCAATCTGTTGTGAATAGGTTGACGTCTGAGAAACGTCTGTGCAGAATTATTGTGTGTTATTGTGTATTGTGTGTACAATTCTGTTCGAGAAACATCACGCACTTCGTCAATTTTATGGCCGACATAATCGTCCATCAGAACAATTAATTCGATTAACAGATAATATGCAACTACTCAGACGTCGTACACTGGGTAATGAAGAAACCACAGTAACTGTAGAGCGTAAGCTGTAGAGTGATAAAGACACACGTGAGTCGATTTGACATCGTGCCCAGCAAATAAACCTTTGCCCATCCACATTATGGAAGATTTTACGGAAGGATCTTAGTTTGCGAGCTTTCAAAATCCAACTCGTGCAGGAATTGAAGCCGAACGACCACCGAGCACGGACTCGATTTGGTATATGGGCGCAAGAATAAATTACTGCTGTTCCCGAATTTCATAAGAAAATGTTGATTAGCGATGTGTCAATAAACAAAAATACCGCATTTAGAGTGAAGAGAAACTACCGGCGGGTGTCTAAACACCGTTAACTCCGCAGTAAACCACTGTTTGGTGTGCTTTATGCGTCGATGGAATCATTCATTCATATGTCTTCATAAATGCTACTGGGAAAAACATTAAAGTCAATGGTGACCGCTATAGAGCCATGATGAATGACTTTCGCATTCATCGTTATCTCGCTGTTTTTGTGCCATTACAAAACATTTTTCAAATCAATGGTATTTTCCGTAAAAACGCAAATAAGTTTAGTTTTGAAAAAACATATGTATATATTTTTCGGAGATAAGAGTTCCTCCTTCTTCAGTGTTTGTTATTAATTTTGTGAAATATTGATATATATATCAATAACACACACTGCAGAAGGAGGAACTATTACCTCGGAAATATAAATATATATGTTTTTCCAAAACTAAACTTATTTGCGTTTTTAGGAAAATATTATAGAGGTATAGAATATATTATAAAAAATATGGCGCGAGATGCCAATTGGTTGCCAGCTGACGCAACCATCGACTTATTGAAAGAAGCATTTTATGAGCGCATAGCTTCCCGTTTTGGACCGGTAAACTGACCTTCAAGATCTTGAGATTTAACACCGCTGGCCAATTTCTTGTGGAGATACGTCAAATCACTAGTCTAGACCGGCAAATCCGGAACGCTTGGTATTTTTTACGTTATTTGCGAGATATCACGCTTATTATTAGTTGGATTAGTATTAAATTGGACCTATCGTTTGGACTACCTTCGCACAAATCAAGGCCATCACATGCCGAAAATCATATTCAAAGAAATCAAATGGCAGAGAATTATCTTTTGAATAAATTTTCTTGGCAATCGAAATAATTTATCCGTATAGTATTGCATTCCAAAGCTATATACCTCTAAAAAAAACACCCTTTAGAATCAAGCGCACGTAAAAATTCTAGGATTTTTAAATGACGTTTTCAACGGACGTACTGCTTTGTACCGAGACCTCTCTGTCCTTTTCCGTTCTTGATGCTTGTTTTAAGATTTATGATTCATTCCCGTTCGTCATTCTACCAGGACTCTTAAAATCAATTTGGCTACAGTGGATAGCACCTTGTTACCAGTTGAGAGCCCGTGCCTACTTGTATTTCATTCTTTGCTTAAAAACTGACGCGTGTACATACCCGAAAGACCATTAAAACTTCTTTGATATAATAAACAATTCGCTAGTACTGGCAATAATATAACCAGTACCGGAGAATTGTTCAGAAATATTGTTGAAAGAACCATAAAACTTGACCCAAATTGCCAAATTCATTTAAGAGGCAACCGTGAACTCGTAATTTTATCTCGCTAGCATAGCCAAGGATAATCTCGCGGAAAAATATTGGAAAAAGAGCTCAAATCAAATAATTTGAACCCAATGCGATTTAGTATTACTGTCAACTCCTTGCCAAAGAATAAATTTCTTCGAATCATTCAGATATGTAAAAACATACACTTCGAAGTTTTTTCATAATTTTTATAGGTAGACATGGCTTCCAAGGGGCTGGTTCACACTCATCCGAACAAATAATACTTCTACAATCAGTATTTGGTTGAGGTTTTTGAGGCTGCTCAATTTGCTGCATATGTCGCTCTCAATCCAGGGCTGTCACATTAGTTAACTCCGCTAGTGGCCTATTATTATGATAGCCGATTTTTTTTGGAAATTTGCTGGGATCAAAAGCTTTCCAGCTAATTTCCATGCGTCCTCCATGAAGAATTTGGCTGGAATTTCTAGCTAAGCGTTACAGTAATAATGCATATTCCTATAGATCCATTTCAGGTGCACTTACTTCCAACAATAAGCGCAGATAAATATTCAGATCGTGTGCTAGACAACCTTCTTGTACCCTTTTAATTATTCGAAATGAATACACGGCCTTAACAAATCCTTATTCAAACAAAAATAAATGGTCAAAAAAACTAATATATAAAGTTATATATATAGCGGATATAAAGTTCGACATTCTGCACTGGATTGATTTTACAATTTTCTAAAAATTGTTGCTCCATTCCCAGGTGCTATAACTGGGAATATGACACAAATCTAGGTGTAAGAGGTCCTATAGTGATGAATTCGTTTTAAGTTCTACCAAATGGTGATCATTATGAATTCTTAGTGAATAACTTTTCTTCAAATTCCTACCCTTACTTGAAGGGAGTTAAATGGTTCTTGATATCACCCGCGTACAACGAGCCAAAGGGCTAGAAAGTGCGATGCTTACAGTTAAAGAGGAGATGAAAACGATGGCAATGAGTTCTTAACAGCAAACTAGGGATTTACCAACAATGCGATACCAGTATCATGCCACGTTAACAACAATGTAAAGCTTCTTCATTTCTTGAAAAATGACTCCTGTAAGACTCCTGTAAAAACTAACAATAAAGTGCAGAGTTTCATACGACAAGATATAGAAGGACATTATGTTACCAGATATGAAACGCAAATTGTGTTGAGTTGATTTACATTCCATAGCTCATAAACTTTTCACTGCACTAAACAAAAATTTTCTTCTCAGGATTGGCTTGAAAATGGAAAGACGTGAAAAAGCGGAAGATGTGTTATTGAATCCTTCACAGTACTAGGATTATATCTGACATCGTTTCTACTGCTCGCGAACTATTTAGAAAATTCGTCGCACCATTTGTACAAAAATCAATAAAGAAATGCGAATTAGTGAATTTCGACAAATCTCTGCGTTATGAATTCCACGACTGATTCCACAGAACACAAAAAAAGCCAGAATAGCAGTTCTCAAGTTGAAAGGCAGAATATAGTGCAACGCATTGTCACGTGCAATGAAACCTGGTTTCATCACTACACTGCCGTATTGAAAAAACCTATTATGGAAGGTGGAGCCAGGATCACCAAATACCCTACCCAGGTTTATCACCGGGAACGTTGTGTCATCGATTTGTTGGGGCTGTTTTTCACGATTGTCGCTCAATATCCACTATTGTGGCCTTCTTGTCCAGGTTCGAGGCACATGTCGGTCAAAAAAGCCCAAAATTTGACAGCCCAAAAATTTTCTGAAATTTGTTTTACAGTGCTTTAACACACTCCCTTCATCACCTAACTTTCACCATGTGATTTTGAATTTTTCGGGTCCATCAGAGGGGCAAGAGGTCGTTTTGCGAACAATCAACCAATATTCATCTGAAGCAAATTTTTAAAACGGCATGATAAAACTATGCTATACATGATAAACTAAGTATGATGAAATAAAAACAGAATTCAAATTTAACTTCGCTCACCATAACAATCTGAGGTTCGACAAGAAACCAAGATTTGGATGAACTCAACCATGTAACGAAAAAATAAATTTCAGGTTGTCTACTATCACATGTTTTGAAAACAATTTTGAATCTCTTTCTACGTAAGGCCATAGGGTCAAGCAAAAACAAACTCCTGGTTATGTGAGCAGCTGATATGTAAGGAGTCACAATTTACTTTGAAAATTGTAAATTTTCTTTGCGAATTTCAACTTCTCAGCTTGGGAAACTCCTAAAAACTTTTGGGAAAGATGCTGTTAACTTCAAAAGGCGGAAACTTCCAAACGAAAAACATCCTGCTTTAAACTTCGAAGCGTAAAGATTCTCAAAAGTTCGTAATAAGTAATCGAGACTAGAAGTTGGTGAAATTGATTATGTTATAACTATTTCAGTTCCAAGGAACATATTTAATGCATTTAAAACAAACATACCTACAAAAACTATAATATATATGTCGAATGTACAGCTCTGCTTGGAGCATGGAACATAAATGGATAAAGCCAATTCATTTCAGTAATCAATGATCAATCAATACAAAAAAGGTAATATGAGAAGGATCATTTTTGCAATAGCCAAACTATAACTTCCCGAATTTCAAACAGATTTTATTCATTGTCAAATAAGAATTTCAATTTCAGGGCTGAAAGTCTTGAAGTTGGCTAAAAGTATTGAAAAATAATCATTAACTCCCCAATGGCATGCCGATATCAATTTCATCCCAACAAATTAAACATTAAAGGCTAATCGGAGTTCTTATCGAACAAAAACGAATATCTGACACAAGGCTAAAAATTTTTTCGTAATATAAATTTTATAGATATAATTTGCATGCAGTAATACATTTGATGATTAAACTTCGAGCAAGTATGGGAAATTGAGTGCTTTTTCAAACACAAAAATTATATTGGTAATGCTCCGAACATGTAGCCTGAAACTCGTCGTTTCTTTTATCGTTTTCTTAGCTACTTGTATTCCAAGGAAGGAAGAAAAATCATCCGAAATTTCATTCGTTTCAACATTGCTAGCGTGTATTTTATCGTAGGATTCAACTGACATTGATACTGATTGTAAATTTTTTAAGTCCATCTGACTACGAAGAGTACGCATTTGAATCTAATGAGAGGATGATTTCCATCAGAAAATGAAGTTGAACACGATGAAGGGAAATCAAGTTGACCTCGATCGATAATCTTTTAGGAGATGAATTTCCTTTCAATCTTCTGTTATGGCATCCCAAGTCTAAGCGTTGGAATTCAAGTAGAAAATGAAGTTAATGGTCTGAATCGACAACGTGCTGCATCGTTCTAATGAATATGTTTTTGAACTCACAGTGGTAGCTTCCAACGCTTTACTTATACTGAATTGAATAATGCCATGTGCTTTCAATGGTTGCTGCTGTCTGTTGAGTTTAATTCAACACTTGTCTTTTATCTTACTGCCAGCTCGCATTATAGGAAAATTTTCAAACAGTATCAAAATAATAAACTTCATTAATTTCTTTTTTGTGGGAAATGGTACAACTGCCTACTCAACACACCCATTCCTAGCCGTGGACATAGCCTTAAACATTTTGCAACGTTATTTCGTTTAGGGATTCTTTTCTTTCGCCCGATCGTTCCCTCAAGCTAGAAAGAACACTTTTCAGCTGAAGATGATGGAACGATTATGAACCACTATTCCCTGTCTCGGTTAAAAATTTGAGACACCCTTCATTATGAGCAGCATCTCCCAACTAGACTGTAACGCACACTTTCATGTACCCTCTAATGCTACATCCATTAAAATACCTAAAGACAGCTCGCTTATTCCCTCACACGAACATAAAAAGTGATTTACTTGCCTTTGACATATTACGAACGTTTGACAGGCATGATCAACGATCTTCAGGCAAAATGAGTACCCAGAATATGTTGTACAAGTAAAGTAAGTGTGATCCACGTTCTAAGCACAGTCTAAGTCAGATCTCTTCCTGACTTAGTATCCTCTTCGTTTCCATGAAGCTGCTTTTCTATCTTTGCCCCTTCTACACAGATCTTCCTTAGTTCTTTAGTTAGAAGCACTTAGGATACCGCTCATCAATACCCTGCACGAACCCGAAAACAGAGTGCCCACAACGCAATCCGCGAAGCGCCTCAGCTTTGGTCTTGATTCTGTTGCTTCCGGCATCACACTGGCATTAGTCAAAGCATCGGTACCACATAGGGTACAAATAACATTGCCCTTGTCAGTAGTTGTTTTACTTAAAATCGATCCTCAAGTATTGACAATCAGGCAACTGCGTTCATCTAGTTTCATTGCGGCCTTGTCTTTGAAAACGCTCATTTTGGAGTCAGTCATAAAGCCGCATACCATATATACAACCTGAATAAAAATGTGGAACAGAATTCTCTGTTGCGCCAAATGTAACTCTTTCAGGACACTGGAAAAACCTGTCCATTTGGCGGACTTAAAAAGTGTTTTGCACATTTAGCGCCACAGGCAGTGCAATCAGTCCTGAGTAAAGACCGGGTATTAAGCGCTAATCTATATAAACTGATAGCGTCAATGTTTTTTGATTCGGTCCTAAAATCATCATAATAGAGATAAAGATCCTTTCCAGGGCAAATGACATTGCAGAACCTTTCCTGGTGAGTTTTTCGACCCTTTATTCAGCGGTGTTCATCTTGGATGAGGTTCGGTATGCCAAAGATATCTCTGCGTCCTTGCTGGTCAGCTCAAGCATTGTGAAAACTCTCTTTTCGTGAGGCACCGAATCCGAAACAGCATGCCAGGGCTTTTAAAGCATTTAAATTTAGATTATATCTGATCCCTATACCTTTTATTGGGAGTGCAAATTAATTCGGTCCGTTTTTTTGTGATCAAAAATGCATTTATTTCAAAATAAAAAGAATTAAAAGATCAATCAAAGTATCGTCCATCGCTAGTTACTACTTTTTCCCACCTCTCAGGCAATTTTTGAATTCCCTCTCGCGAAAATGTCTTGTCTTTTGAGGTGATCCAAGTTAGAAGCCAATTTTCGATTTCTGCGAAAGAAGTGAACCGATGACCTGCCAAATCGTGCTGCATCCGTCGGAACAACCAGTAATCAGAAGGAGCAATGTCCGGAGAATACGGCGGGTGCGGCAAAATATCCCACTTGAGCGTTTCCAAATATTTTTTTACGACTTTTGCGACATGAGGCCGAGCGTTGTCATGCAGGAGAATAATTTTTTCATGTCTTTGTTTGTATTCCGGCCGTTTTTCTCGTAATGCACGGCTCAAACGCATCAATTGCAGCCTATACCGATCGCCCGTTATAGTCTCGCCAGGTTGTAGCAGCTCATAGTACACAACACCCTTTTGGTCCCACCAGATACACAACAAGACTTTCAAACCATGAATATTCGGCTTTGGTGTTGATGTTGAGGTCGATGGCAACGATTGACCGGGCATAGCGTAGTATTTTTTCTTCTTGGGGTTATCATAGAATACCCATTTTTCGTCCCCAGTAAAAATTCGATGTAAAAAACCTTTTCTTTGTTGCCTTTGAATCAGCTGCTCGCAAGTGAAAAGTCGCCTTTCAATATCTCTCAGTTTCAGTTCATAAGGAACCCAATTGCCTTGCTTTTGAATCATTCCCATGGATTTTAACCGTACAGAAACTGCTTGTTGTGTCACTTCTAAAGATTCTGCAAGCTCCTCTTGCGTTTGACTCGGATCTTCATCGAGCAATGCCTCCAACTGTTTGTCTTCGAATTTTTTTGGTTGTCCAGAGCGAGGCTTGTCTTCAACGCTGAAATCTCCATTCTTGAAACGTCAAAACCATTCGCTACATGATTTATCAGTTGGAGCATTGTCACCATAAACTTCCACAAGCATTCGATGCGCTTCAGCTGCACTTTTCTTCCAATTAAAACAGAAAACTAAAACCTCCCGCAAATGCTGCTTAGTTAACACAAAATTGCTCATAATTAACACAGTGAAAAACAAGGTTTTTTTAAAAAACTCGAAGCAATATGAACTGAATTATTGACAGATGTCTACCTTTCTAAAACTATCGACATCAGCTGTTACTATTCAATATTCAAAACAGCCAGAGCCATCTTTTGAAAACGGACCGAACTAATTTGTACTCCCAATAGCTTTTCAAAATCAACTTCACCGCGTCCATTTTTCTTGCATTCAAAATCAGCCAATCAGGCACTTCAAATGGGGTCGAGCGCTGAGGGAAAAACGCCCGCGTAAAGCAAAATGATCTCGTTCATTTTTGCTGCTTCGAGTAAAAAGTATCAAGGATCAGATATGTCATTGTTTTGGCATGTTTCTTGCTCTGTTTAGCATCAGCTTCTCGATACACTTATTCTTAGTTTTCCACTTTTTGGGTTCTTCTTCTTAACACTACACCCCCTTTCGAGCCTTCGCTGCCTGCATCAAGCGCACATTTTGGGTTACCGTACATCGAGAAGTGAGACCGCTGATTTACACTACTCACTCACTGGGCAGCCTGCCAGCACCCTCCAAGCCATGACTACCGGAACCAAGACTTCAAAAAACACGACATTCATAAAGATTAGTCCACTCCTATTACATTTTCCAGAAATTACTTAAGTATAGAGTATTGATAGGACAATTCTGACTTAATCGCTTCAGTATTATATTTGCCGCCAACGAGAATCCTCTCTTTTGGACAGCGTACTCGAAACCCTTTTCTGACAGGATGAATATAGACATAAGAAAGGCACTGATGATTAGCATAGCCTGACGCCCAGCATAAAACTATACCTCGAGTATGGCTCTGAACATGAAGACGGGCGCTGTCCTGCGTGCCTCATCCTTGCTTCGGGGTTTCTCTCATGTCAGTAGCATCTCAACCCGCTCCTCTTTTGTCAGGTTTTTTTCAGCAGGAATTAGGCGATTACATAGATTGACTGGTCAGTAGGCATTCTTAGTATCGTTAAAAATACATTTCTGCTTTCTGGTACATGATCCAAATTTGAGAGCATCAGTTCCTTGGATTCGCACATGATGCAGGATACGGCACTTGTGCACTTTCCTGTCTTGTTCCCGGTAGCCCACACTTGTAACAAAAAGGACTTTTTGCATCCTGGTATATGAGTCAGTTCTTCGGACTCCAGTTCCTCGGATTCGCACGTACCGTGCGGCACTAGCGCACTTTTCTCTCTTGTCCTCACAACTTCATACTTGTCACATAAGCTCGAAGAAAAATGTTTCAGAAAGCAAAGCATCATCCTTGAATAAATTCTGCTGATTACACAACCAATTTTCTCTTTGGCCAGGGGAGAGCAGCATTCATTTCTGTGAGATTATCGCATAGAAGTTTGAAATGTTTATGGTCGCAGGATTTAATATCTTCTGGAGTCTGCTTTACTTGTGAAACTTCCATGGTTTTGGCGTCACTTCATGTTTCCGATCTGTAAGAGGGCCACTGGATGCACCTTCGAGGTAGCTGCCACCAATCTTAGCAGCTTCCTTTGCAGCACATGTAAATAAGGTCTTCTGTCTCCCCAATTCAACGAAAAGGCAACCTGTTTCGATCGTTTGTTGGTTAATTTTATTTTACAAAAATTTTACTCATTGCATGTTTTTTGCTGTTTTTTTTTTTTAACTCAACTTCTTGATTAATCTTTATTACAATACACAGTATCTGTTTACTAGCCCATGTACTTTTGAAGATTAATTTTTGCTTTGAACTCAATTTAACTTCAAGTATATTGACTTTAAATTTACTTTTCGTTATGATTCTTTGATTAAAATAGGTACCTCATACTCATACTGCAGGGAAATGTTTCGAAATTCACTCCCACAACGCATCTCAATATATAAATAAGTATATTCACTTCAATTTTTATGAAAATATATTGAATTTTAAATTTTGGCAGTAAAATATCATCAAATACAATAAATAAATTAAGAATAATAAGAAAATAATTAGAATTTAAAGCAAATGTTCTTGCAAGGAGCTTTTTTCTAAGAATAATGACTCTGTCAAAAATTTTGAAAGGGCTAACTTTCTCGAGAACTCTGATGAGATTTGATTTCTTCTACAAAATAAAAAACCACTGGCTTATTACTTTCTGATTTTCCTTCTTTCTTTTCCGATTGTCTTATAAATTATTTGACCTTATTTAAAGTAATTGTTGACACCGAGAAAACTGTTCTGCAAAAGTTTAATAAGTTGGAGCTAGATTGCTTTAAATTGTTCAATTCTCGGTGCATCTATCGTGTGAAATGAGGCAAGGTTTATTTGTACTTGCTAATGTCTCTGCGTTTCGACTTAACAGACAACAAAAACATGAAGTTGTTCTTTTATAAAAATTGATGCCTTGGCTATAGAAACAATTACACAATAGTATTTATTGCATTTCAAACCACACACTGGCAATGTTGCTGAAGTTTTTGTTTTTGAAATCTCAAATGATTCCAACTTGAATCGTATTTCAAAGGATACATACAATCCTTACAACGCTTACAATCTTACCTTTATGTTACAGAACCAAGCGCAATAAAGATTTTTAAGAGAAATTGAAAGTGACCCAGTTTTCTATTTTCCGGTTGAAATGCTCCCCCAAGTTCCAACAAAACTATTTACAAACTACAAGAAGTTCCAACTTAAAATGTTATTGCCATGTAATGAATCATTGCTAAACATTCTACAAGCAAGTCCAAAGAAAGGAAGACTTTTCATTTGGCTGTCATGAAAGCAACCTTATTTCAACGACAATTTCCGGAATGAGTTTTCTTCTCGTCATAGAAATTTCGCAAGGCATCATGACATCCAACACATTTCGTGCGTTTGTTGAATTCTTACAAAATCATTTACAAGTTTCGAAAAGTTTTTTGAATGAAATGTTGTGAGAAAACAAAAAATGATTCAAAAGGTTTCATTTTTTTGCGAATACCAATAAAATAAAGGAAATGAGGAAACGTTCCTTTTGAATCGAGTAGCATTAGATCCGGATTTAAATTCAGGAAGTGTCATAATAAGTTATTTTTAATTGTTCATGTTTTATTCCATATTCATCTATGATCAATTTTACGTACAGCGTCACATATGGAGGCTTCAGCGTATAGTAGAGCAGCTTTTTAATATATACCAGCAATATTTGAGGTGATACAGCGTAAAATTTTTATGAAATTTTCCTCCAATTACCAACACGAAGAAACTTCTATAACGCTTTCCACTTTTCCATGGAACTTTATTCACATGCTGGTAGCACGTGTAGTGTGAATATCATGACTGTAACTCATATGGTAAGCACGTCGCATCCAAAACATTTATTCATTCAACAATCGGACTGGAAAATATATGAACTCCCAGCATTTCCGTCAGACACATTCATTGTTGTGAAATATTGTGTGAAAAACGAAGTTTTATTTTGCAAAGCAAACTTCATCGTGAATTTTCAGGGCCATTTTTTACTCCAATTCAGACTTGTGGTTGCTATTTAATACAAGATTACAGTCCAACATTAATAGGATATACACAATGGCTTGTAAAACACAATGAAAAGGACATTTTTCTCTTCTAGATCTCTCTTCTAGATCTCTCTTCTTCTAGATTGCATCTTTACAGAAAAAATATTAATTGCTTTCATCGATATGAGGCCCAGAAGTAGCCCCCAAATACTAGCCCAAATAAATCAAATTACAGCAACGCATGATATTGTGTAAGGAAGGACAAGAAATAAGTAATTGAATCAATGGAACTTCGAACAAATTTATTCATCAACTTTAGCAGAATGTGAATGTTCAGCAGAATTCAATTGAAGTTCGTCCGATCCCCAATGCAAGCCAGTACTAAACAACTTTGAGCCTTCACTTCTTCCAATAATATTACCATAAGGATCTCGCCCAGATTAATATAACAACTATCCGTTATACGTTATATGTACAATTTTTGTTCCTGTTTCACTAAGATTATAGGCCTTTATTTATGACATGCGTTGGCAGGCTTAACAAAATACTTATTTCGAAGAAACATATCTGAAACTTATCTGAACTGATCATCGGCAGATACAAGAAAGGACCTTCAATAATCGTAAGAAGGAGGAATTAGATGTCTACATATATTCAAGCCGGATTAATGTAGAGAACGAGCTGATGATGGTTAGCTGAAACGCATCCTCACAAAAAATGCAGCATGGCCAAATAAACATGAATAACAATAAAATTTTGTCCTTGGGTAAGCACAAAATGAATGTCAATCAGAGTAGTTTATTCCTCATAATAACGCGATGCAAAAACAAGGACAGACAACGCTCCTGAAAATTTATGATGAAGACCACGCTGACCACTTTCTGCTCAAACAATCCTAGAGTCCAAGTACTCCATCTCCAAAAAAAATCACAGGGGAGTTTTGCAATGATTTTATGAACGCATGGTCAGTCACCGGATTGAATAGTTATAAAACAAAACTCATTTATAACCAGTACCGCTACAAATATTAATTTCAATTAAAAAAACATATGGAATATCTTTTCTTTATAAACAACGTCATCCAGATACACAGTATCTTGATAAAACACTTTTCAAAATTAGACTTTGACTTTCTGAAAATTCATTTATACGTTCTATAAAGAAAAACAGCAATTTTCTTATGAATATTTGACTTCAATAGGATCAACGTGGTTCGCTTCTTTGCGGCTCATGGTGTTCCTGAGGAACGTAATGGCCACGCTAAAGTATGGAGTCCTGGAAGACCACAGAATCTCAGTATTTCTTCAAAAATTAATAATTAATCTAATTAATCACAGCCAATAGCTTGTTAAACGAAGGCACCACCCTGTTGTCACTGTACGCATATTAAATTCTTCATGAATATGCAATTGGTGGGAGACTATTGCCGATCAATTTCGAGGCGAGTCTAGATACTTCCGGTGGTTTACTTTGCCCATAACAACCATTTTGATGATCGATGTGAAAATCAGGTAAGGTTCAAAAGAGATTCTGGCCTAGCTTGAGCTCCAGGAGCGAGGTGCACATAAATGCAGGCTTCACAAAATTTATCCATTGTGTGTGTTCAATAGAGATTTCAGGAATTTTTTGATAAAGATTCCAGGAGATTAACTAGGATTCCAGGAGATTTTTAATAAAGCGTGGAACCTGTATCTTCGAGCTTTCTAATCCACAACTTGAGGCCACTTTCACTGGGACATCACCCCCTACCCTACATTACAACTAAAGTTTCATTAGTCGTTCTCTTTTTATGTCTGCCTGCGCCTTGCAACTGTTTTTCGTTAGCAAACTGGAAGGTTTTCAAAATCATACATTTTTGAAGGTCTTGCTGTCAAATAACTAAATGAAAAATTTGTTTACTTACTTTACTTTATTACTTTAAATCAGCGACCACAAAGAGTGAAATTGAGAGAATCTATCTTTAGAATATTATCTACATAAAACATAAGATAAAACCAAGATCAAGGCTACCTCAATTACAGAATCAGGACAAAAATGGTGAATTGCGAATGAAAAAGGCGACCAATTCCAACAAACCACTCAATCCTGTTCTGTTGATCCGACTTTTGGACGTGTGAATCCAAAAATATTGATTCAGATTATTAAATGTAGAATAATGAGAATCATTGCATATCGGTCTCCATCTAGCCAATTGTCCACCGATACTACAATTCTAGCGGTATGAAGTAGTATCGGAAGAAGTAGTCCTTATTAAGAAGAAGAAGTAGTCCTTATTAATCTGCTGGCTTTGCAGCGAAGGATTTCTGTCGGTAAAAGTATGCCTGGGATGCGAATAGGCTGAGAGTCAAGCTAGTAATTGCTGAAGGATCCATTAGATCCAGGCTCATATGGTTCCAATAGATAGGCAAACGTTATACAACATGGCTTTCGAATCCACCTCAGTAATTCTTGTTAGATATAATAACGATTGCATAAGCAGAGATAAATCAATTTTTCAGACCAATTGTCTGGCTGGAAAGCTGGACTCGCAAGAAGCCTACAATTTTACAAGACAGAAAGGTATTCATAAAGTACTTGATAAGAAGTTTTGCATTCTAATTACTATTACTATCATTTTGCTCTCTCTAGCACCAGTAGTAATATCTGATCACCAGTGAGACCCAGATTCGCTTTCTTCTACCAAATAAACAACTCCTGGTTTACTAGTTATATTGTGGGTTCAGATACCACAAAAGGGGCAATATTAAGACCTGACCTATAGAACATCATATATGATGGTTTGGACCGTCCAAAAATGCGAATGGTATTGCATCCATAGGTGAGGTAAATTACAAAACATTAAAATTAGGATGCACGGAAGACAACGAGATCATGTAACTCCACCCCATACAGACTGAACCAAGTCTGTATAGGGTGGAGCAGTGGATTATGGAGCATGGCCTCGAACAGGCAATTGTAAAGATGGAGGTCTTAATCTTGACGAAGCGGAGGATACCTTCTAGGTCCACGGGATGGTTGATTAGTTTTGTTGAGTTGGTCTTTCCTTGCATGGAAATCAAAAAAATCGTTACTATTCGATAGAGAAAATTTTGTCTGGACGCAAGTTTACTGAAGTTTCTTGAAGGGACTGTCTAGAAGGGACTAACCTTTTGGTTTCTTTTAAGAGACTTTCTGTGACTATTCACCGGATCGCTGGCTTTCAAATTTAAGTAATAAAACGATGTTTATAAACTAAACATACAGCTTGTATCTGTGAGCGTATTCCGTTGTTAAGATGAAGAATATATTCTTCATGTCCTTAAAACTTTTGGCAAAATAATATCCCTCCTATCACGATAAAAAATCCCAACATCAAAGACATTCCAGGTGCTTCTCATCAAGAGCGGTCTACCACTGTTATTGCCCTTTTATATTCTGCATATCTATCTGATGCGAAGATTACGATAGCCTGGGGGTTGGTTGCATTAAACCTACAATAATCTAATCACAGCGGTCCTCTATGAGATCAAACAAATGATGGCAATGGTCATGTATCAAACAAATGGCGGTCGGGCCATGAGTTGGGTGTCCATTGCAAAACATCACTTTTGCATTTAATTCATTGTTCTTTTGCTCCACCTCACCCATCACATTACACAATATGAGCGCAATTATCAAAACAAGGACAGAACCAGCTAGCATTGATGCGATGGGCGCAATGAGTGCAATGGATGCATTATGTTGCACTATTCCGTAGAACGTTAAGTTGCATTGATAAGGCCATGTTATGGTCAATGCCTGCAGGTATCAATTATCATAGAAGTGAATCGAGTGCATGCCACAATTTTGTATGGTTCAAATGAGATTGAAAGCAGTGGTTGTGTAGATACAGCAGCCCTAGTTCCAGCCAACCTCCAAGGTATAGCTTCTATGTGTAGTTCACAAACACCCATTAAGGGAACATGTCCGAATCGCACCCCCGGGGTAGCGAAGGATGCAGAATATGAGCATGAGATGGAGAAGCGAAATTCGTGCATCTGCAAGCAGTAATTTATTTACCGAATTAAATACGCAGTCTTGGGTTTTATGATTATGTTAAAAATGACTTTGGAAGCTCTCCTGGTTGAAACGAAAAGGAATAGTGCTACGAGCGCACATCTTCACATTTAAGTGTGCCATAAGTTCAAGATAAATGTAACGCTTATAATTTGATAGTTTTCGGTTGGATACCAACCAGAACGTGTACCATCATTCAGATGAGATTATGAAGATTAATATATATTACAACCGAATCTCAACGGATGCTTAACTTGATGTCAAAGCTAAGCATTTGCTTGGAGATCCTTAGTACAACAAAGAACTTCAGGTGAAGTACTTTGAAAAGCATTTTTCGGCATGAAAGGGTATAAGGATTTTCCTTATAACCATCGTAATGCACTTATTGTTTTTAAGGAAGCATGTCATGTTCATATTCATATTTTCTCATGTGCTTGAACTTTATTCATAGGGACTTAAAAAGGAAAGCGACAATCAATCAAAGAACTTCATAATAAACAAGGAGATTTTATCTCTAACTTTCTAAATAAATACAAATAATATCATTGAAATGATATATTAACTATATTTCAATTCTATAGATAATGGGCATATGGAGCCTCCGCAAAATTTAAAAAGCACACAGAATATTTCCAGTTTTCGTCGCGTAAACTTTATTTTTGAGATCAGTATAACATTCCCCGATTAATAAAGCTCTTAATTACTATTTATGAATGAAAACCTCATACTGTGTGGTTCCTCTGTTTCTGTTCCCTGTTTTCCAGTTTGAATTCTCTTTAGTATAAAGCTTTTGTTAATGTTGAGAGTCGAGATTTTGTCAATGCTCAGATTCGCTTAAAGTAGCGTTTAAGCCCTTCTTTGTTCTTGGTTGAATGGCATCTAACCCCTTTTGCTTTTGCAGACTCCATAAATCTTCGATTGGACTCAGACATGAAGATTAATCAGGTAAGAACATTGATTTAAACGTAGAAGTAATCTTGCCAATTGAGAATGCTTAAAATAAAATAACTAATTTTGTTGATTCAGTCCTCCCTTGCACGGAAACGAAAGAAATCCAGAATGCTTATGGTCGTTTTGCTTTAGTGGACTCCATAAATTATCAATTGGATTTAGACTCAGAGCTCAGGTTAGTACAGATGTTATTAGAGCTGGACGTTGTTTTTCCGAAACCATGTCATGAAAACAGACAACTCTTGGTATGGCCCCTTAATTTGCAAGAATTTGAGGCCATGTATGGATTGTATCACCAAAATGCGTCAAAAGTAAGAACAGGACTCATACTCCCTGAAAGTCGGTAGGAAGAAGGAAAAAAGTGCATTATTAAAGTTCTCGTGGCCTTCACACGAGGATGATTAGACAATGCCATGTGGACCATGCTGCCACAGAGTCATCCAGAGGTAATCTGGCTTAAATTCTTTGTCTGAGCTGCTTTCTGGCTTTCCAGCCATGCAGAACTATTTTCTAAACTCTTCTTGGTCTATTCCAGCTAGTAGCATACTCTGAATATGTTTTTTCTTCGTTTTAACGATTTTTTTCAATAGCTACGTCTTTAGGGGTTGTCATTCTGCGTTTGAGACTTTTGAATTTTGATTTCTGAATTGAAGCTAGCAGAGAATCGCATAACAGCATATGGCACGTATAAGAGCGACTACATCACAATTCTGCAAAACTCTGTGAAACCGCCTGTTTTTACAGACAATGCATTAATAAACGAATCTCTAATAAAAGTTTTGGCATATTCCAACATTATTACTACCGTATTGAACGACTAAACATCAAACGCTTATTTTAGCGAATAATGCGGCGAAAATAAATCAGCATAGTGCCTTACGAATAGGGTACTTCCACAGTGTGTCCAAAAGTCTATAAAAAGATTGTTCAATTTTTTGAATCATGGCCGAATTCAGAATTTATTTGTTGGTTCAGTGTTCATGAGCAACATTTTTCAATGTATATGCGCCACTGAATGAACCAATGCCATCTTCTCTAATCAAGCTCAGCACCTCTGAATATGCAGAGATCACGTTCTCGCCATAAAAAATTTTAACGCTAAAGCCATTGAATACAGTAGATTGAAGTTTCCAAAATAGCAGCTAGGGCAGGGCCTGCTTAAGTCTAGTTAGGCCTACATTACATGCAAGCGTAACTGGAGAGTACAACAGTGTCTATAAAGGTGAGAAAAGTACCAAAATCAGACGGTGGCCTTGCATGATGTGTTACAGATTGTCTGCACCTTTGTTCTATGTCAGTTCCTTAAATATTGCTCATTGCCTGAAGAATCTTTCTAAAACTGATTAAAAAAGGAAGAGAACCCAATGTTATCATCCATGTACTGACCAAGTTTATGCGATTGTATCATGGTAGTCCTCCATATATACAATGTAAGAAGTAATGAGTTTGCTCCAGCGGACGGATACACTTCAAATTGAATGAAAATTACTCAAACAGCTGGACACATGGCTCAATGCAAAAGTTGGTTCGACTGACTTGTATCTGAGTCAACTTTTGACGCAATGAATCTTGCAATCAATCAGTCTTACCTGCTCATGATTGGTGAGAAGCAGTCTTCGGATAGCATGTATTGCATAGGAAAAAAATATTCCAGCCATATTGTCATACATCCTCCTCATCCGAGAAACTGGATAGGTAGCGTTGTAATTTTTTTCAGTGAATGGAAGGGGGTCTTGTGGACAATTGAAAAGTCGATGAAGAGGTCTCTTTGTTTGACAGATGGAACGTTGTAGTACATTATGCTGAATGAAAAAATGCAGTTGTCATTCATCGGCAGGTATTGGCAGCAAAGGCGTCTCTCACGTCCTCTAAGTCTTTTCCGCTTGATCCCTCCCTGTAGGTTTCCCTGTAAGGCGCCTTAGACTTAGGAAAAATGAGGTCTAGCCAAAAGTCATTGAGGTCTAGTCAAAGCCAAACGGAATCGGACTTCGTTTTCAGGTTGAGATACGAGGTATTTTCTCCTTCCTATTACAAAAGCGGCACCCTTTTTCGCAAAAAACAGAGCATCTCAATATCAAATACATCCCATTTAAGAACCATTTAATTTTATATTGATTTAAACCATTCAAACCATTTAAACCATTCAAACCATTCAATTTGTTTCAAGCCAAAATCAAGGTAGTAGTAGACTGCATAAAAATAATTTTATTAAGGCGCCACAAAAAAGCATATATCATGCTTTAGTGTACTGGTCTTAAACCAGATAATTTGAAGATATTATAAATTTGGTATGAACTATTCACATACAATATAAACAGGAGTATAGAGACGATGACTTCATTAGATGCCAGTCAATATTATCAAAAAGAAAACGAAATAAAACTCGACAAGGTCTTTCAAAAATAAGGATTGACTTATATTGTGAATAACAAAAACATATTCCCATCAACAGTTCTTATATCGAATAGTTAACTATAATATAGTTAATAGAGTAACTTATTAAGAATAGAGCCACCAGTACATTTTTGGGTAATTCCTTGCTTCATTAGCAGAACACAAAGGACGCGGATAACATCGAAACTGTTGATAAGTATATTCGAGCTAGCAATTAGAATTGAATCAATGATCACTCACAAAATAGCTAGAAAAACTCGTGAAAAATATCCAAATATGCATTCAAATATCAGTAGTATGGAGAAATCAGAATTGTAAGGAAGGGAGCAAAGATAATAATGAAGGATAGTGAAGAACAGGAACGACTCAATGCTCACATTTAAGAATGAGGTAAAGTTGTTCATTCGTGTTAAAGTCAAGATCCAAAATAATGAAAAACTTAACCACTGAAGTTCGGCCTCACTGTTGCCGTGTTCCTTGTTGTGAGCTTTTTTTTGTTGCTTTCCATAAGGGTTTGTGAAAAATTATGAAAACCACAGGTAATGGAAATTACTTATATTGCTTTAGTAAATCATTTACTTACTGTTCCCAAAACATATTCAATGCAAATGCATGTCAAATTTTTTTTGGAGTGTATTTAAGGTAATATAATAAAAGTATATATGTTTATTCTCTAATATTTCTCTGCCTGTCCTTTTTCCTGTCTTGTTTTGAAAAATGGTATTATTTATCATTTCCTATTTATCTTTTATATCTTGTCGCCTAAAAGTGAAAGCACTTTCTGAAAGCACTTGAGATTTTATATTATAAAATATATGTTACATTTCCCATCGAAACTCATCTTCATAAATCATGTAAGACTTCGTAATAAAGACCTTGCATAAATAACTTTCATAAGTTCATTTTGGTGTTTAAGTTTAAATCATTTTTTTGAATAAAGTCAAGCGAATACGCCTGTCAGTTTTCCCCATATTTTGCCGATATAATACGTAAATTAAATTTAAACTTACCATTTCTGAAACTCTCGAATTATTTAGAGTTTAAGGACGCACTATTTTTATCACCTACATTTCACTTTATTTCACGAAAACGTTACTCGAATTCAAAAATGTAATTTAACTGAATTTTCATTTCATTCGAACAATTTCATAGTGCTTACTACATTCCTTTCAATTTGACACATGCACTTTGACGTTTTCAGTTTGACGTTTTCAATTTGACGTCCAGTTTGAACTAAAATCAAGTAGCGCTATCGAAATTCGGGTTTATTCTTTCGTATTAAGTGTTTGTTGCAAATTTTTGGTAGCTTGATACACACAATGCTGTAAAGCAACCAGGACTAATACAAATATTAAAAATTAAACCGGGAAAGATAATTACAAAAGAAATTCTATACATATTTATTGAATATGGCTGAAACTATTGCGCGGCTTGTGGAAATAACAGGCGTTTCGGAGGAAATGGCCCGTGAGCTATTAGACATAAACAACTACAACCTGGAACAGGCTGTGAATTTTCACTTGGAAGCAAGAGGAAACAGTCACAATGATGATTTTCCACCTATCGAGCCTAGTGTCGGAAATACATCAGAAAGTAACCACGAAGAAAGTCCAGCTTTGAGCGAAGAGCCGTTCGTTAGGGCGCCAATTCCATCCAGAAGTGAACGATTGGTCGTCCCAGATGACGATAATTTTCGACAGCGAAAGCGGCGAGCCCCGCAAATAACAGTGTGTCCTTTGCGAAATTTTTCGAGGGAAGCTGAAATGCAGGAGGCGCAGCTAACTAAATATCTGGACAATGAAAATCCCACTTCAAGCCAGACACATTCAGTTTTCAGCAGATTCGCCGAGGCCGAATCATGCGTTAATAATAGAGCTAAGGATAAAACAACTTGTACGAAAAGATTTGCAGAGGGGTCCAGTTTCACATCGGAAAAGCGTTCGCGGTTAGAGGACTTGTATCGGCCACCTTTAGATTTGCTGTTCTGTGGAACTTTCAGTGCTGCCCGAGACTACGCTACACTTCAAAATCGCTGGCTGATTGTCAACCTACAGGATAATTCACAGTTCAAATCACAAATTGTTAACCGTGACATTTGGAGCAGTATTGACCTGAAGCAGATTGTGCAAAAACATTTTGTTTTGTGGCAGGTTTTCGTTAACAATGGAGAGGGTTTGCGGTTTAAATCTTTCTACAATGTTGCCACTACGCCCTATATATGTGTGGTGGATCCGCGCACAGGGGAAGAAAAACAATCATTTGAAGTCAGTACGGCTCAAGCCCTCAAAACGGCTCTAGAACAGTATCTGGTGGATAATTCGTACGAGCTGGAAAGTGACCCGACATTAGTCCCCGCCAAGAAGATCGTACCTCAAAAACTCGAAACAGCCGGCGAATCGAGCGACGAAGACGATGCGGATTTAGGAAATCTAAAAGAGCAAACCGCGGCTGACCTCTCCGAAGATGATCAAGTATCGCTTGCAATTCGAAATTCGTTAATGGAATCTGCATTAACGGAAAACAATGAACCTTCAACGTCGCTGGGCAACGATGCCATTCCATATGAGCGGTTTTTAGGAAATCAAAGTGATCCTATGTCTATAATACAACTTCGGCTACCGGAGGGCGATCGTGACAAGCTCGAGTGGCCATCCTCAACAAAACTACTTGCGATCAAATTATATGCAAAATGGAAATATCCAGAACTAACGAAATCTCCTCACAAAATAATAAGTACGTTCCCTCAACAAAATATACTCGAGCTGGACGAAAATATTTCGCTGCTTGATGCTAACCTGCATCCACGCGCAATTTTGTATTTACATCCAGATGTTTAATTCTTTGTCATAGTGGACGTTTACAAACTGTCGGGCGCATGCGGTTTTCAAGGATTGAATTTCGTAGATATATTTTAACGCAACCAATTTGAATGACTTGAATTAGATAAACTTACTGTTACGCAATTAGTTTTTCTAAAATTTAAATCATCGTAAATTTGAATTTGTAATATTGTTATTTTCTTCAGCCATCGAATGATCGATATTGAACATTTGCCGTATTTGCATCACTTGAACGATAAGACACATTAAGACAAATTGTTTTCGTATTAACATTTGGTTTTATAAGTACAATAAAATTATGAACAAAATAGATCACTAAAGTAACAAAAATTAAATTTTGTAGAGCATCAATACTGTCAACAAAATTAATGAGTGAAAAATATAACGATTTCAACCAACAAAATGACTTATTGAATTGATTAATTATTACCAAAACAATCCATAAAAACATTCAACACGATCATTACCTTTATGTGCACTTTTATTTTTAAACTATTTCCACCGGCATTTTGCGTGTAACGCGCTGAAGTTTTTAATTTATCATAAGAACAATTGAATTTTAATCACAAGGATTATTCCACTATGCTTCCTCCAAGCTGCATCACTACCAAAATTGGTAAGCATGGATTAAATGCGAGGAACAAAGCTTAATAGTAATTTTCAACACAAAGTATAAGCAAGAGTTTCAAGTAAAAAGTTATGATCATCTTTTCAACATGAGCAAGTTATGCCTTAAATTCATTTTGTATTGACGTACTAACATGTTTATATAAAAAATATATAACTACTGAAAAGTCCACACTTTAGATTTATAGTATAACGAACTTAAATGATTAAATTCAGTGGAAGTAAGTTATGTAAGGAATTTTTCTTTGGTCATTCTTGGTTTGATGTGTCATAAATGTATCGGTTCTGCTCTTCGTGTCCTAATTTCAAGCTGGACCGATCTTTCACCCTCCGGTTCAAAGCTCAAGTTTTGGTAGTAGTTTGTTTCCGATGTCAGTTTGAAACGCGTTATACTTTGGGTACGCTTAGCGACTGTGGGTTGATATACATAATTTGAACTACCCGGAAACCAACAACCAGATACAAAAATTAGCAGCATTGTTTAACAACAACATGGTAACATGGCATGACGACATTTTCGTCTAGAAAACCTAGCGTGGTTATCCTAGCACATTGTACACGTTTTCGCAATATGTCACGCATTTTGCTCATTAGTAAAGGCTTGCTTTCTTGAGTGTTTAGAAACATTTTCAAAATAAGGCTAAAAGTTGTTTTGTGGGAGAAAGTATTTTTGAATTACTAGACAGTGACGCTGAAATATTGTCTAGAAGGACAGGTAACGAAGTCGAATAACAAGCTGTAATAGCAGTTCAGAAGAAAGCGATTACGACTTTGTTACGAATGGGCCCGATGATGTGGCATCAGAAGATGATGATACTATAGACGCAAGTGTTCAGTCGGCAAAGGTGAATGAAAAAGTGAGGGAATAATACAATCGCCTTTTCTGTTTTTGTGTTAATCCTGACTTACATTTTGAGTAGCCGAACAAAAAGATTGCCAACGGTACGGAACATCACACTAAAGATGGCGCACCGCCGAACCGCGTCTAAGGACGAAACAGAGGAAGTGACGGGGAACAACGGAATGATCCAAGGACAAAAAAAAACGATTGCCACTTCTTTTTTCAGAAATTTATAGATGATAATTTTGTAAGACTTGTTGTACACGAAACAAACAAATACGCCGAACAATTTTTGGACAAAATCCTCCCTTGAAATCACGTTCAACATGTCTTGCGCCAGCTGACAACGATAACCAAGAAATAAGAGTATTTATTGCTTTAATAATTTTGCAAGGAATGATAGGAAACCCTTCATGTATTTCACAAAGCAAAAAAGTTTGCACACTTCATTTTTTTTTAAAAACTATGACAAAGAAAATATTCCAATTGTTGCTAAAATTTTTATAATTTTCTAATAATAATACATTTGATCCAGTAATGTGCAACAGAAAAACACGCAAAATCGGTCCAATTTTGGACTATTTGAGACATAAATTCAAGACTTTATACGTACCCGTCTCTTTTGTTATGGAAAGGAAGGCTATTTCGGAAACAAATCATTCCATAGAAAGGAAGTCGAGATGTCAAATTATATATGCTATGCGAAACAACAGAAACATAAGTAATTTCCTTATATACATTGGTCAAAATACGCAGCACGATTTGAACTATCCAAAAGAAACAAATCGTATTGTTTTTGAATTGTGCTACGGTATTTCGGATAAGGCATGAAAGGTATATTTCGGTCGTTGTTATCCTAGTATTGATATAGCTGAGCAGATGTACCAGAAAAAAAAACCAATATTGTAGGAATAATGCCGATAGGTAATAGGAAAAGGTAGGTAATACCATTTGATTTAAAATCTCGTATTTTGAAGAAAGTTCAATCTATTGCTAGGTGCAGAGACAAAAAAAATGAGCATGAAGTGGGAACACAAAAAGATCTTGATTAAGTTGAAAAATTTCGGAAGCAAGTAAGGGAAACGATATTAAAACTGGAAGTTTTTGTTGACTACAAGAGAAAAATGGTAGGAGTAGATCTTGCTGACGAACACATGAAACCTTATGAGATTGCTAGAAACCAAATAAAAAAATATATTTTTATAAGATTTTCTTATAAAATAACGGATAACAAATCATCAGAATTTTCAAGAGCAAACGTAACCAGGAGATGCAAATCGTGCTATTCAAAAGGCTTCAGGAAAGAACTGAGATTCTGGTGTCCCAATTGAGATCTTACTTTGTTTATGCCGTATTGCTTTAACCCTTGTGTTCATATCCGGGTACCCGGGTGCCCACTGCGATGTATTTTCGTGATAAAAACTGACAAATAATAAAAATTTATTTTCGAGCTCTCAGATCCTCGTTATTAAGGTAAAAAGCGAACAAATCATGTATTTAAAAAAAAAAATTTTATTTTTTTTTTTCATTGGCTTAAACTTGAGCCATCACATCATGCGCACCCGGGTACCCACTACAGTATTTGTATGAAATACATTTGAAATTAATTGTGTTCAGGGATGATAATTGATTTTATTATTAAAACAAGGAATTACACGACACGTTTATTTGCAAATAATATTATTTATTGCATTCTATACATTTTACAACATGAGCTCTGTGTTCATCGCAAGCCGGTCGTTCACATTCACTGCAGCTCTTACGCGTTTTTCGTCGTCTTTTTATTGTCGTTTTGTAACATAAGTAACAGGATCCAGTAATTTTCTTTCTCCCAGTTTTGACCGTTGCAACCGATGGACCAGGGTCTTGCGTTATCCTTGTTATTTCACGACCTATGATAATTCAATAGCAATTTTTGTACGCATCACTTGAGGATTCAATCATTTGCTTGGTAAGTTCTTCACTTAGTTTGCGTAGAAACAGACGTCGTTCCGCTGTTTTCTTTTTAATAATTTTAATTTAATTTTCATAATAAATTATATATGCCGTAAGTGCAGCGATGTCTAATATGTTGAAGAACATTGCCATTGGCCAACTCGAACAGCGCCGCTAACTTGTGTACCTTCTAAGCATTTGGTCCATGGTGTCAACACCAGTTTTGTATTTATTATAATAACTGATGATATCAGGCGTCTTCTTTGCATCATCACCCACAGACATATCCGAATGCATTGTCGATATCAGAATTACTGCTTTATTTTTTTAGGTACGTAAGAACACATCGTTACTTTGTCGTGAAGTCCAAAAACTGTCGAGTATTGCTCTCATGACTTATTTGCTGCCATGATACCAGGGATGTATGGTTTATTACTCTTTATTGTTCAACAATGGTGAGATTCCATGATAGCAAATGCTTTGCAACGGGTAGAGCTGTAAAAAAATTATCCATACAGATATTTCTTCCACTTCCTCGATAGAGAGCTGCTAATTCTTTCACCACTCTCTCCCCCTGATTTTTTTCGCGATTATCGTTTATTTTGCCAGTAAAAATTATCCTCTGTATTTTCACAATTTTGTGATTCTTCATTTTCGGAGTCGTTATCTGAAGCTGGAGCAGTTGAAATGGGCTCCGGAACCCAGTCCTCGTCCTCGCTATCAGACACTCCACTTGAATCTGTATCTTCATCACTGAAAATGACCTTCAAGTAGGCATCTTGTTCTGCTGCGCTCATTCTGAACAATAAATGAATGTTTTATTATGTACAACAATACTATACAGAACATAACATAATACAATAATACTTCATATTAATAAATATTAATTGATATTTTATTATGTCGAATTTGCAAACATTGCTTATATAAAAATAATCGGATTGTTGCTCACATGTACAATTTACTTACCGAGCAAATTCTTCTCTGGATAGTTCTTCCATTATTCCTTTCCGCTTGACTCTGAATATTATAAACACGTTTGAATTCACCAGAAACTCTAACTATACTGAAGGGAGCTAACATTCCCTCCGCTACGCTGTAGAAACGGCAAAAATTGACCTTGACATTCTTTTCTATGAAGGGAGCAGCTGCTGTGCTCCGAACAATTGAAATAGGTCTTCTACATGAGGTGCCCTTAACTTATTTTTCATGTTAAATACATTTCTGCAGCATTTCCTGTTTTAAAACTTTCTCAAACTCAATAGCAATGTATATTTGAGAGAAAAAATTTTCTAAACACTTTTTACTTAATCAAAATATTAAAAAATTAAAAATTTCATGAAATGGGTACCCGGGTACCCCGGGTGTCAAACGACTTTAGTAATGTTGGGTATGAACACAAGGGTTAAGCAATTAGCAATATACATAATTATTTAAATTCTTTCAATGTTTTCTGAATTGAATTTGTTTCATTTATCTTTTATCTGTCATAAAATATTATATCGAAATTGATAAAATCAATAAATGAAAGGCCATTTCCATTTGTCACTGGAGGAGTGATTATAATTATGAAGAAAAAAATCCCAATTGTGAAACGAGTTGAACAAAAGTTTATTCCCGGCTTTACAAGTTAATAAGCAGGGATAAATTTGAAAACTTTGAGATATCCAAGCAATAAAACGGTCCCCGATATTCTCATGTTTTTCGATCAGATCAGAATTTTTTTTTTTTGTTTGGGAGGTGAAGGCTATTTACGCCCTGAGTGTCGGACTCCCCCGCTACCGGACTACCGACTAAACACCTCCCCTGTCACACCGAGAACCTAGCCTGGAACTGTTTGTCACATTACTTCGGACTAGGCCTCATGAATCATCGCTTAGCGGTGCTTTCAGGCTAAGGCAAATCTCTCTTTCTCCACGGATGGATAGGAAGGAATTGCGATTAGAGAGAATTGCGTTACAGAGATCTCCCCTCCCTCGCCAAGCGATCCATCATGCTCTTCTTTATAATAAGTACTGTCCGTACGTAATGCGATACACAGTTCCAATTGTCCTTTGATTTCATCATTTTTCCCGTTAGATTTTCTGGGGAAATTACGCCAATTTTCTCCGAGAGATGCGAACGGAGTCTTGTGAATCTATTACACGTAAAGAACGTATGGCAGGCGTCATCTGTCATCCCCGGGCAGAACACGCAAGTTGGGGATGGTGTCTTTCCCATCTTATACAGGTAAGACTGAAAATACCCGTGACCACTGAGTAGTTGCGTCAGATAATAATCAGTCTCACCATGCATTCTGTAGAACCACGGCCCCAAGTCACTTATCAGCCGTGCGGTTCACCTGCCTCGCGTTTCGTTTTCCCATGTTTGCTGCCATAAGATAAGGGTTCTTCTCCGTTCCTCTCGGCTGACAGTTTCTCTCGCCGACTCCCCTCTACGTGAGTATACACGTTTCCGTTCGTCTGCAAGTAACTTAATTGGAACCACCCTCGAGATTACCAGCACTGCAGGTTCAGAGACAGTGCGGTATGCAGCGGCTATCCGCAAAGCTCCTTGCCTCTTCACCTATGCCAGACGCCTTCGGTGCGTCTCTTTACTAAGAGCGTCAAATCAGAATCGATCAAATCAGAATTAAATTTCAAAAGAAAAATAATAATAGGTGGAAGTAAAATTAGGTTTAGTAAGCCCACAGCCTTGTTAATACCTTCCAAATCAATGGTTATACCATTTTATCTTCTAATTATAATGAAATTGTGTACTTACTTGCTGCAGCAAAGATAACTCGAATCATCTGAAAACGTTGGTTCATTCAGTGTTGCATCAAATTTCAGGATTCTCCTCGGATAAAATTTGAAGCTCTCGTTCTAATCACTGAAGCTTTGCCTCAAACTTCAGGATTAACCTCGAATCCAATTTAAGATCCTTATGCTAATCACTTAAGCTTTCCCGATTCAATTTAATCTCCCTTGACCAACCTGCTGAGTAGCTGTCGTACCACGTTCACCCACGCCCAGATCTGCACAAATATCATGCCCTAAATTTCAATTTGCAGGAACACGCGTCTATGAGACAAAGAACAGTGTAGATCTGTCCAGTGGTAAAAAAAGCAGAGTAGGTTTCCCTCCTGTCGTAAACTTTCCATGGTAAGGCTTCTATTAACTTCTATTGGTTTTTAACATGTCGAACTCATTTTGGCTGAGGTTACTACGTTCATGCATGAAGAGGTTTCGGTGTACCCACAATGGGCACTTGCACTGGGTTTGGTACTCTCCTTGGAAGCTCATCGTCCCGCTTTAAGTCGAAACTCCTTTTCGTCATAGGTCCAGTGTATCTTCTGTCCCCATAAAGTCAGGTAATGTTACACCACCCCTGGTGGGATAGTCAACATAGAAATACCTTGATTCCCCACTTATTGTTTATTGTTTTTGTTGTTTTTGTCTTTTCCTGCGTTTAATATGTTTCACAAGTGAGTGCATAATGCGGACTTAATGTGTGATTGCCTGATAAATTGACAAATTTCGTCCGCTTTGAAATTGTTCAACTAGTCAGGCAGTCTGAAACCGGTGTTAATTATAATTTAAAATATAAAAATAATCATTCCAGTTAAGTTAGTGTCGCACCCACGCTGATTTTATTTTGGAGCCGTCTTTAAGAACATATATCTCCAGCAAACTATGAAACACCTCCTATCTAGCGCCAGTTTTAACCTCATTTAATCGGCATAGTTAACTCTGGGTGTTAATTCCTTTGTTCAGAGCAGCCAACCAGGCCAATGCCAGGCAAAAAATAGGATTCATGGTAGTTTTCAAATCCTTAAGACAATTTTCACTTCATAGCCCCGACTTCCTGCTAAATTATTCTTTGCCTAAGAGATATGAACAGAAATTTTTCATCTCACCATGACAATTTGATTTCGTGATCGTTTTTCAGGAAAAGGACTCCATACTTTCTGCCAAACGCACTTTGCACAGAAGACTAACAATCATTAGCATTTTTGACGTCTCCCTGATGTTTCGCTTCCATGGTACTATACTATCCAAATATCAATTGTAGCTCAAAAAGGGAAAAAAGAACTCTTTCAGTTTTCTCTAAATTGATACTTAGTCCTTTTTTAACTGCCCCAACTAAAATTTTTTCTAAAGCATTCGTGGTAAGCTATGAGGTTGTTTTTTGTTATTGGATGAGATCAGCACCCCTACGCCATCCACATAAGCCACAACTTGCGCTGAAATTGCCAAGACTAGTAGGACACGATTTATATCAGAGCGTATGTTCCCACGCAGCGAGTCTCTCTTGACATGTAAGTTTCGTAATAAGCACTTCCTGGTTAGTACTTCACCGGTGAAGTTAACTCTCACTTTTAGCTTCTGTCTTCACATTGTTGAAGGCCCCCATTTAGGTCATATAACATCTACAAAATCTTCTATTTTGCACCAAAACAATTTCATTAAATTTCGACACGCTTCTGTTGCATATCTTCCTTGTTGAACTTCGTACAAAATACAGTGGCATAAATAAACTTTATCGGTACACATGTTTTCACGATTGCGTCTGACTTAATAATGATATGAGACATGTTTGTTTTATCTTTTAGAAGCGTAAATCTGTGTAAATGCAATGATAAAGAGAGATTGTCATATACTGTCCATCTGGATTGAAACTTGAAGTGACAGTCTCGGACAGAACTTTCCGATAGACTTAATAACAATGAAATAGCTATACAGTAAACATTCGTATTCGTTCCTCAGGATAAGTTGGAGCCGCCTTATAACAAGACTATAGGTAGACAAGGATGCGATTTAGTTTAATATCTAAGTTCTAATGTAGACTTGGTTCGCTTTGGCAGCTCTAATGAATTCCATAACGATTCATGTACGTCGTTCGAGCTTTCAAAATACGCGACGCAAGCATAGCACGAAATAAGATTTCTCCGTGGATCTCTCCAGAGTTAGTCCCGGTCACAAGTAAATGCATGTGCAGAGTAAATTCTACTATCAATGCTCCCAGGAGATAGAACCTGAGATCTGTGAGTTAGAAAGCAAGTGCTTTAAACTTAATAAAATATTTTTTTTTGTTGGTTGTTTATATAAGTCGAATTATAGGTCACTACATTGCAGACGAGATAAATTTCGACAGGAAAAAAGCTTTGTTGATCTTATTTCGCAAAAATATATAAATCTCTTGTATTTAGACACGTATGCTTACAATCCCATCAAATTCGTTTTAATTCTTTTGAAACATTTCAAAACGAACAGGCTTGCATGTAGAGTTGAGAGTATTGTGATGATTATGATATATTTGTAATTGCTTCCATCTTCATAAAATTTTTGTGCTAGAAATAAAGAAACGTTCCTTTTAATTTTATGTTTTTTTATTTGCCTTGCGGAATCGATTTTCGACCGTGATCGTTTGGTCTTCATCAGCGATTATGATATATTATGAATAAATATTATGGGACGAGAAACACAAGAGGACTCTGAAAAACAGATGAAGAGAAGAGATGGCTGAAAGCCAGAACCTGCAGTAAGTAAAGTGCGTATTACTATAATCAAACTTGCAACAGGAGCTAGCAGTGGTGTATTGACTGCTTCGTTGTGTGTTTGGCCATTAGTTACATATAAAGTTAAATTATAAAATTATAATCTATAAAATTATAAATTATTTATAATTTTATAAATTATAAAATCAGAAAATACTAAATTGTATATTTTATCCTTTTATCGTATTAAACGTTAAATAAAAGTTTCATTGGATGTTCGGAAATTTAATTTTAACTTAATCCAATATCATAATTTCTTACTAATCCAGCAGAGAAACTGTTTATTTCTCGTACTCTTATGTTATTTCATTACAAACACACCAAATTCAACTTACCTCGAAAAATAACTTTCCTCTAAACCAGGCTATTGCCAGCATGAAGTGCACGTTTGACTATTCCACGTATGTTCCGGCAACGTAATCCTACAAGTTTTATAGACTAAACAACTATCGCTGTCACGGCAAATCTTGAATTATTGGAAAGGATTACGATGTCTCCTTTACGTAAGTGAATAAACACCAGAAGTGAATCTAATTTATTACATTTATATCCGACGTTGAATATCCATTATTATTCTTTCTTGTCGCGCTCTGGCAACAATGAAGTACGATTTCATAAACCCACAAAATGCTGCCTCACTTCCACCTACAAATGCTCTTGAGCGGAAAATAAAAGTAATCAGTAGTCTCATGAGTATTTCTAGTGTTTATTAGGATTAAATGGAACCATGTATCACTTTGTTGTTGCTTCAACAATGACTGACGAAAACGATGACCACACCATTTGTCACGATTGAATTCAACACATTATTCAGGCAAGTTCAGACGAAAGGCAGGGATCATTGTCGTCTACTCCACACAATCCCTTCAGACTCCAAGGAGTTAGAATTGTCTAGCCAAACGACAATTCATCAACAATATCGAGCTCATATCTTCGTGGCGAACTCTGCAAAACGTAGTCTCTATGCTCTGATGTCCCGATGACGAAGTGACTGACAAAGAAACGTAGAAAAACAGATGACTAAAAGAAAAATTGTGTCCCTTGTCGGAGGACAAAATGCCACATCACAGGAAGAATCCCTTCTACCAACAACTTAATCCGTCTCCCATGACGAAATCTTCCCGGCATGTTAGATAATAAATGTCCTGAAAATCGTGTAGAGTAATAAATCACCTCAACCACTTTCCCCAATTCAAATATTTCTGCCGGTCATGCTAACGATCTGCCATGGTAGTGGCTGATTGCCACTTTCCTCATCCTTGCTGTGCACTGAATCAAATTTTCTAGTGATTTTTTGACTTCTACTGAACTTTGGTTTTACAGGATACTTGTCCCGGGGAGTTATAATAATATACGTGCGAGTGACCTGATTATAGCGATGAGCACATGTGGCTCGGGTTTGTATCATATGAACGAATAGCTATAAAAATTGTTATGAGAATACCTGCATGATTGGAAAATTTTATAGTTTTCTGCATATATGGGGAATATGGGACTATTTGATGTTTGAATGTTGGATTGAATTATAAATTGAAATTACTTTTGGCGGAGCACTGATGGCTTAGTGGAATGTGATAATCGAAAATCGTTTCCTACTTGCGTCCGGTTTCTTGCCTTTTACGAGTTACAAAAAATAACTCGTCGTATGGAGAAAGGACTTTCACAGATACCTTCATAAAATTGAATGAATCCCGTTTTACCTATCTAGAGCAACTCCCGAAAACTTCACTATTCCATTGCCGTTTACATAGAAGCCATGACTGTTTGAAATCATTTGTTTTGCTCAGTAAATCCTTGCCTTGATACTCACAGAAGTAAGTCCAAACCAATAACAGAAATAATATAAACCTAATCTGACCTCAATTTATACTCCTAAATAGAGGATGCAAAAATGATGTTTCCAGATTTCCACCTTTCTTCAAATCTTCATGGTCTTCATTCAAATCTTCAACTCTTTTTAACAAAACTTTCGCTTTTTTCCCATTGAATTTGTACTTTCAGAATTCCATTTTCATAAATAAATTTTGAGGATGTATCATTAACTAGTCACGCATTAAATTCTTTAGGTAACAAACCTTTCTGAAACCTTTTTCCACCTAGTACTTCCATCGCAAGTCCAAACAGATGAATGTCTCAAGGAGATACGTCTGGATTGTATGGACGAAGCGTACAAATTTGTCAGTAGAATGGGTTCAGTTTATTGCGTGCTTACTATTGCTTGCATACTTACTATTGGATTACGCCTGGCATTACTATGCAACAAAACTACATTTCTAATCCAATAGTTGCGTCCGTTCTTTTTGCAAGTGGTTATTACGCGATTCATAAGTTTTCACTAGGAAAAGTATTTATTTAAGGAAGACATCCCTGTAGCAAATAGATAAAAACTATGTAAGTCTTGCATCGAGGCTGGAATGTGCGTCCGCGACCCCTCGAAGTGACAACGTATAGAATAATATAACGGTACTTTTGCCGAAAATTATTTGAATCAAAGCACCCGCAGAACTGGCAATAAACAATGTCAATTAAGCTCAGAAAACATTTTCTCTTGCAAAGCAAGTCAGTCGTTCCATTGCCATTACAACTACCGCAGCATTTTCACATGGACCCTAGTAGACCATCTGCAGTCTTATGTGAAAGAGTCCGTGTTTTTGGTACAGCTTCAGTTTCCCAGCACAGTTCGGACTTACCGGAGTATCATTAACTTTCATATTCCCCTAATACCACAGACCTCACTGACCATATCTCTGACGCTTGTTATTCCAACTGCCACCCCAACCAATTTCCTTTGTAGAGGGACTGTGTTGACTTGAGAGCTCGTTGCTCTTCACTAGGAAATATTGACACAAAGATATTTTAGAGCGTTATTCCCCATGTATTAAATGAGTCAGTTGCTAATGTCTGGTTAATGAACAGGAAACAGCCCAACTTAAAAACGCAAAAAGTCAAGAAATATCTTGTGTCCCTATAATTTCACGAAGAGATTTCTATAGAGCGTAGGCGGCCGTCTTACATTTCTACCGGATCCATGAATATGGATAGTCCAATAGGAAGAACCTTAAGAGATCTTTCCTATTGTTTGGGTCTTAAAAGTTTCTCGAGTTTATTTACATTTTATTATTTATTTTTAATTTATTAGTAATTAAAAATTGACAACAAATGCGTGTTGTCAATTTAATGTTAGTAAATTGACAACACGCATTTAATTACTAATAAATTAAAAATAAATAATAAAATGTAAATAAACTCGAGATGTCGATGAATTCGAGATGTCGCCCTTTTAGTCACGAAAATTTTTATGTGCACGCTCTTATAAAACGCAGCCGTCTGCTGCGCTGTTATTGATTCATTAATAAAATTTTCGGCTAATTTTAGTATGGCGTCAATGCTTCGTGTCGTCATTTTTGATACTTAAATGTTTTCGAAGACGTTATCCATTTTCTCACTAAACTAGAATCACAGTCCAAGTTCAAACCTTTAGTAATTTGTGATGATGAAGCTTTTGTGTTCGATAATTTACTTAAAACTGAGCGTTCAACAGCAGGCAAATACTTTGAGAGACATCCAGGTGACTTCTCTTTCCCAAAATGTTCGAATCCAACACTTTCTTCGTTGAATTTTTCCACAATTCAGCAAGTCAATAATTCTTTGTTTTTAAACGTCGCATAAGTTTTTTCCTTGCGGTATTTTAGGAATAAACAAACTTCTCAACATTTTTATAAAACCACACTTTACTCGGAATTTCTATTAAAATATACTGCCAAATCTTCCAAATATAAAAACTTTAAATCTACCACACAAAATGCCATAGCAAACTCCATACTGCGACTGAGTTTAGCAGTATGGCATCAGCAATCGTTTGCAGCGATTTTTAACCTTGAACTTAGTGAGGATGAAAGAACAATACAGATAGATAATTGAAACGGTTATAATTATAAATAACTCATATAACATGCGCAGGCATGAAAATACATTTCCTAGAACTCCTTCGGATAAATGTGGAAAAAGACTTCAGTCTATAACTTTCCATAGCACCGAAAAAACAGCTATATATCAACTGTTAGCTTCGATAAAGCATTTCAAGGATTATATGTGTCAAAATCAAAATGCGTGTGTCGCTATATTGAAAGACTGCTTCCACAAATTCAAAGTCATGTTTCATCCTATTGTGTAGAATACTCATAGGAGATAAATTATGAGTAATCCAATTAAAAGTAAGACAACTCTGAAATAAGATTGTAAAATCGAAACACATGATCGTTTTTATTTTTCATATTAGTACCTGTGTGTTTTTTAAGAGACTGGTTCCCATGTTGCCTTACGAAAAATTATTCGGAAAAAAAATATCAGTATGAAAGTTTTACTTGTTAACTGAAGCGTAGACTTCTAGAGCTCATATCCTTTTTAATATCGATTTTTTGATTACATTTATTTGTTTTATTGAATACAAACATATTTTTGGCAGAAATAATTTATAATTTCCATATATTGTTGCATTTTCCGTTGTATTCAAAAATTTTCTCAAAGTTAGTCTGGTTACATCAAAATTTATTATGGACAATTTTCCGTCCTTTTATTTGGTGCTTTTACTTAATGTTATCAAATAATTCCAGTCCATCAACTAAACATTCATCATCACAAATCAAAGCCAACTTTTTAATCAACTTTTTCAATATAAAACTACTGATAAATGGCAAAGTACCTCCAAAAACGCCACAACACAAAAGAGCCGAAATCCAACTTCTTGCGAAAGTACATTTGATTCGAAAAGAATGTAGCAGTTGCCGCTAAATTTTCTTTACAAAAGCTCTCGCCACAAGCAATGAGTTGAAGGATTTATTCAATTTGTCTTGCAAAAATTCTTTGCTCAGACGATTTATAACTCCTTGCCCACAAAGCAGATTACAAGTACACTTCACAGATAAATCTTTTTTATACACTTTAATGTTTTTATCGCCGCAGTCTTTACAAGTCAACAAAAAACTTAGAGTGAAATTTCCAGATAATAATGAGCACGGAGCGACAGTAATGACAATTTATTTTTGATACAAAGGACTATTATAATCATAACTCTTAGTTGCATCGCAATCTTATTCAACGTTAGTCCGATTCTACACAGGGTTAGCTACTCATTAAAATCAACTGGGTCAAATTTACCATATTTCTTTGCAGAAAATGTGACCGTTGTACATAGTTTCATGTCCACTTCAACTCATTATCATTCATTTCAGTATTATGTAAATTAAATGCAATTTTCTCTGCAAGGATATTCTATGATCTGTTGATGGTGTGTAACTAGCAGACAGGAATAAATGACGTTGCAAAGGCTTGCAATTTGACTTATGAATATCATGTCGGGGTTTTTTCTTGTAAATTTGAATAAATTAAACTGCCTATACGGTGCACATATCCCTAAATACTATCATTTTGCATTTTTTAGACATTAATATTTGCAAAAATTGTAATTCATACAGTTTATCGCCACCACAATAGATTAGAAAAGAACTTACTGAATGTGAAATTGAAGTACGTTTCATCAATATCTATATCTCATTGGAACTGAAGTAGCTTAAGTTTTTCAGTTTCCAGTTTTGAGGATTCAAAGGGTAAATTGGTTTTAAGCTTAGCTTTTGTAAGCGTATAATTTCCGATAAATTAACATTATTAAAATAATTTGCACTAGCCTAACTACAAATTCTAAGTCACCGCTAGTATCAATATGTTATTAATTTCATAGGTTCAGGTCCGGCACTTACTTCTTTATTTCTTGGTTTAATTTTGGTCTAATCAAACACTTAAAACACAACACAAATTATTTGTACTCTGAAGAAAATATATTTGAATAACATAGTGTAAACATTTTCAACACAACTAAGATATTAATGTAGATGAAAAAGGCGACAACGATTGCTGTATAGTCTGAATAAAAATATAAAAATTATGTAAATTAAAAATATAAAACAAAGTATTTAAACAGTAAGCTTTTATCATTCAATTCCTCGAATGTACTTATTGCTGTCGTGGTCATCAAAGCCCAACAGTCCATTTCTGATCTTGTCCTTCAAAATGTCTACTTTCACAATCTTTTCAGCGTATTCTGATATTTTGAAATCAGAGCGGCTTTGCACTACTTTCATTTATCTAGAACTCATGTTAGCGCTTTCAAGGTTTGCCTACTGGTCCTCGAACTTCGCTTTATTACAAATTCCCTTTTTTAATGTCTAATAGTTATTCGTGAACTGCCCACTGATGTGCCACCAGCCCACTGATGTGTTAGAAGTTCCATTGGAGACATCTGGCTCGACAACTGTTTTGTACAAACATATTGTTGTAATTGAGTCGTCTTCGATCTCCATCTCCTTTTGCTTTAATGATTTTGCCTAACAGAAGTCTTTAAAGCCGATTATTCTTACCAGGAGCCTGCCTTCGTAGACGTATACAATGTTTTCGGACCCTGCATAAGTTTCCATAGTTCAAATGCAAAGCATTACTTTTGCCGTATTATATTCTGGGTATATTCTAATGTTTCTAAGTATATTCCAAGATTTCAAGATAGCCAGGGCCAAATAAAACGTCCAATACGCAAACTCTGTACCCTATTTCAGTACAGATTGCGTTTCAAATGTTTCTAGGAGGTTATTGTTAATACTGACTCTTATTTGTGCTTTTGAACTCAACATATTCATCATATTGAGTTAGGGAAATTTTTTGAGAGTTCCAATCACGAACATAAATTTGTAAAATTTGAGCCATTGTAGCACACAATATAACTTCGGACTGCGGCAACAACAAAACAATGAAACAATCAGCTCCAGTTGTCTTAGTAGCAGACAACTCAATCCTTCGTGGGTGGGCACAAAACAGTGGGCACAAAGGGCTGATTACCCTTTTTAATCACCTTGGTATGGAATTTTGAAATTCAGATGTTTCTTTGTTTTATTTGTTCTGACGCAAAGTCGTCGATAACTGTTGCTTTATTATTTATCTGGTATTAAATTGCCTATTCAACATTCTTTAAGGTATAATATTCCGACTGAGTTGGTAATATGCTTATAGTCAAGATCCTTGTAGGATCTGAATCTTACAAAACGACCAATTTCATTTTCTCACTCTGTAATACATACATCAAACTTTTTAAATTCTCTACCTATTAACTTCTGAGCAAATTAAGTCTTTTTATGGAATGAAAAGCCTTCTGATTGAAAGAATATACTTTGTATTATTTTCTCACATTATTATTATATCTAAATTGATCAAACTATACCTACAAACTTTAAAAACCCCAAAAGTATTATTGCGTGTGTAGGTATATTTGCAAGAGTCTACTGATAGCATTGTCTTTCATCGGAAGGATACATCCATGTTTAATGAACATCATTAGGCTATCGCAAGATCAAAGTGTTAATAAGTTGGTTTTTTTATATCGAAGATGCTAGGTTTTGTGTCATCAAAAATTCAATCGCACGAGAATATTTGCATTTCAGTCTAAAAATCACAATGAAAACATGTCTAAATTATACAATGATACTGCTACCACAGGGAGCTTGCCTTATTGTATGAAGAAGCTAATATTGCGATTAATAATTTAGACTTTAAAAATATATGTGAAGTTTGACAAATCCACTCCAAACCGAAATAATCATTAATCATAAGTTCTACGTTGGATTTCAAGGACATTTTTCACCAGGTGCTATTGAAACACGAGGAGAACATTATATACTATCTCTTCCGGGAAAAGCGGTGACGCTTAAAAGGTGTATTGAGATGTGCATGTAATTAATGGAATTCCAAGCACGAATGGTTAATATTCCAACGCACCAACCCACTACTAAATGCGACGCAAAAAGTCCTAAAAACCTAATTTGGAAAATTGTGAAATGGAGACTCTATAATTCTAAATGTCGGCCTATCTGACTACCAAGAGTCCCTAAAGATTCGGAATGCCCTATTTAGAGTAGGTTCCACTTCGAATGGTTGTAGCAAGAATTGGGTAGCGTTTCTGAAATAAAAAATTGGCCAATTCTATTGAGGGCAGAATCCATGATTTGACTAAAAGGTGGATAAAAGCAGAAGCATTTTATATACAACAATTGAACTTGAATGGTCGTGAAAACGATATTGAATTTCCATGAAAATATTTTGCAATATAAACTTGTGCACCGGATAGAATAGGCGTGAGTTTCTGAAATATATTTATCAACAAAGACCGTTCTTTCAATTGTACTTTATTCCATATTAAATATTATACCATTATTCATAAACACATTACAAATAGTTCCATTAGTAGCGATATCACCAGTAAAGATCGTACACATATAGAAAAATAGACTTCTTTCCAAGAAAGGGAAAGCATCTCATCGTAAAGTCACCAATTTTTTTTAAAATAATGATAATGCAATTGTTAATCGTTTCACAAAAGAAATTTAAATTCTTTGTACCCAAGTTAAAAATATTGCCAGCAATTTGTATAGCTAAAGATGCTATTATTGCAATTTATGAATTGTTTTATAATCTTCGAAATTTTTCAATGCATGCAAATTATCCCACCACATTTTTAGCCTATATTTCAAAATAAGATTGAACCATGGTGTCAAAGGTGCCTGCAAGCTGAGCAATTCATTGTCGAGATTCTGTCGTTTGATGTATCGTATCTCGCTAACCTCATTCGGATTCGGGCATAGGTCAACATTCTTATGCAAAAATAAAATGTAATCGATTTCGTGTTCACCCCAAATGCCATCACCCGCATTCTCGTAATGGATACGTGTTAGATAGTGGAAATCGTCGGGTTTTGCCTGAAAATAGAAACATGAAAAGAATGAACAGCTAAGTAGGATACAATAAAACGAACAGAAAAGAAACTTTGCCAAGTGAAGCTTGAGAACAAGAGCTGTATAGCTTTGCATGTCGTAAAAATTCAAATGAGCGTATATAAATGTAGGGTGCGAGTATCACAAGTCTAAAGTCGAAATGTGATGTTCTCGGCTGGTTATCTTCAAGCTGTCGCTGAATTTTAAAGTCTATTCGTATCACATGAAGTGTGATTCGCGATTTAAAACTATTTGTGCGACTTTTTTGCGAAGCTGAAGATAAACTTAAAGAAGGCACCATAAGACTTCTGGATACGATTTGTGTTAGACGAAAATCAATAAAAATGTGTTCAGGCATTTGATATGAAGTTTTATTATGCAAATTTAATTTTTCCTGAACGACTCAGGGAAAGTTATAAGTTAGAAGTTAAATGTTGTCTAAACTTTATAAATATATAACACGTTTAAACTTATACGAGTTTGAAAAACAAGTGCATCACGTATACCAAGTAGTTTAGACTTTCTTTAGACAAGGACTAAAAGAGTGAAAATATTGACTTTTCAGAAACATTGAGACCTCAATATTTAATTGATTTGTGACTAAACCTTTTGTAGCTGTCAGGGAATACATTTCACAAGTCTTACAATGCCAAAGATGAGTTGCGTGCTTCCAATCTCCTTATAATCCCGTAATCCTGTAAGTAGTTTCTCACCGTTGAAGAAGAATATTAAAGAATAAGATGGTTTCAAGTAAGGAAACATTTAAAATTTCATACTTACTCAGTAGGGTTACTCAGTAATACACCGTTAAAATAAATATAAAAACAATTTATTTTTTTTGTCGATCATTTTTGCGCATCATGCAAATTATTTGGATATATAGGAATTTCAACAAACACAGTCAAAATAGTTGGGGCTGAAAACCTACCGCCATGCACATCGATCAGATTTTTGGAAAATGTTTCTCCTAATAAGTGTCCCTTTGCACCAAGTACGACAGACATGACACGACGAAATGACACGTGCCCTTTTGCGCTGAGTCCAACTAAACCTTAACATGGGTCAGCTTTATTCATATTTAGTAAAAATAAAAACCTTGAAAGGAAAGCGCAGTTTCTACGCCAGGCTATTGAAAATAACCTGAACAATAAATAACCTGACAATATGATTTTGCTTTTTGATTAACTTTGGCGCAGTTTTTCAGTTAATGTTCGCTCTTACATTTTTTGATCTTAGACGTAGTATCCAACCCCGCCTTTATACCAAAAAAAAATCGTTGTTCATAATTGATTTCGTCTTCGTAAAATGATTTAGAAAAATGAAAGAAGAACCCTCCTTTTAATTTTGCGTATTAAATTTATATTTTTCCATAACGTCCTTCTTTTATTTTTCAAAAAATCATTGTTTCACCGAATGACAATGCGATATATTACAACTCGTTCAAAGATTTTCATACCAAACGGAAGCTGTTTTATAAATTATATTATCGAACTTTGTAAAATTCCAACATTATCAGCAATGTCCGTTATTGCTTGTTAAAGATTTTCGAGAATATTTTTTAAAATTTATTTAACGTATTGTTCATCAATGGACGATGCAGGTCGTCAAAAAATGGATCGCATCCTATCGCTCTGTTTTCTCTGATTTCTTTAAACCCTATATACGAATTGAAAAAATTTGTTTTGCAACATTTACACGATACCAAGTCATTCCGTAAAATTCTCAATTATTCCACGGAATCATTTTCATCCCGCAAACCCAATTAAATGGCAATGTTAAGGTTTCATTCAAAGTAAAAATCAATAAATTCATTTTCACATTTCTACAAAAACAATCCTGACTTGGCGGAAATTGAATGTATTGGATTGAATCCCTCACCAGATATCAGGGGCAACGCCACTAATTTACAAAAAAAAAGGATAATTATATACTTCCACGCAAAAAAACAGATAATCGTTTGCATGCCATAATATCAACGAATATAAATTGGCTCACTTTATTTTTAGGGCACAAATGTAAATAATTTTACATTATTTCATCTGCTATTCCTTAAATGTTAAAAATTTAAAACAACATATTTAAGTTTACGTTTGATAGGTCGAGAAAAATTAACTGCCGTTTTTAATTAGACATTTATTTCCCTCTCATTAGATAACAAAATTAATATTCATTTATTATGTATTCACTGTTGTAGCTCAACTTCTCCTATCTCCGTGGCAGTTTATCAATAATTTCCTTGTAAAACGGAGTTGATTTGGACTGGGAAGGGTTTTCAACACATTACCTGATTTGTTCTTCAGAATTTAGGGTTTTTCAATTCAAAAAGAAGTGGTTGTCTGTTGGGACAAGACCCGGTGAGTAAGGTGGATGTGGTAAAACAGATCATTGAAGCTCAAGAATAAGCTTGAATGTCACCTTTACTGCATCCATTTCTGACTGCCCTATCAGTTGTTAGTCTTGCACTTAATTCGCCTTTTTTCAAGTGTCGCCTTAGCACTTTCACCTTATTTAAATTCCTGAAGCATTGATGTCGAATATGAACACATTGATTCTCCATTTCAGAGATTGAAAAACATTTGAACGTAACGTATAGCAAACAAAACATTGAAAAAAAGACTAAAACCTCAGCTATATAGTAGAACCAAGAAATTGTTGTCATGGTAACTCACAGCGGATAGATACGAACAATAGATTCTATGTTGCTGCAACGAAAGTTACTTATGAGTCGACCTAATGTGTGTTAAAATATATTTGTGTATCGAGGTTTGATTCTGTATACGCTTCCGTATGACATTTTATTTTTGAAACCTTTTTTGATTTTCATTTAATATTATTGTGATATGCTGAGTTATATATCGTCACGGCTGATTTATTATTATCCTTTTCTCATTTAAATTGGGTGCCCATTGTTGGATACAGCATAAGCCAACATCGAACCTTAACTTCCGCGTTGGGCACTTTTCTCTATAGATGGTCCAACTTGTTGTCCTACGAAATGAAGGAGGTCCTAGCGCTGTGTTCAACGTTTTCCAATATTATTATGTCCGTACGTCTCAACAAAGTGAGAGAGTTTAACCATTAAACGTTAAACTCAAAGAATCTAGAAAGAAGGATATTGTACTTTATTTGTCCCCGTCGTAAGTTTTGAAGGTTTCGTATATTTTGATAAATATTCTTTAGGCGTTTGGGTTGAAAAGATTGTGTCGTCTTAATATTGCCACCACTAGTCTTACGCCATTTATGCAGTATTGAAATTGTCTCTGAGTTGTTTTGTACTTGTTCGCGAGACATATATACATAAGCCTTTCCTTTTTTGTTTCAGTTTAATAATAAATACAATAGTAATGTAATATTATTTACATGAACGTATAATAATAAATAAATAAAGTATGTTTCTAATCAGGCCAGTTACAGACGTAACCAGGCCAGTTTTAAACAATTTAGCGTTACTACATGGTGTACAAAACGAGGTATTTAAACGAGAAAAAGGGCTTCGGCATAATTTCAAACTAGAGAAATGCACTAAGGCTAACGATCTTACAACATTTCGATGCCTTTCTTGCTGTGATCTGCGTCAAGTCGCTTGAAATAAGCATTTATTTCATACTTGAGCTACTGATTTGAATAAAATATCTTCTCGGTGAACCAATCTTTCAATCGAATAAACAGGAAAAAGTCACTGGGGCTAAATCAGTCGTACACGATGCAGCAGTATGCGTTGGTCTGTAATCATCCAATTTGTAACATAATTCCATTCCTCGTATCGCGAACAGAATCAACTGCAGTGTTTTCCTGGTGAAACAAGATTTTTTTTTCTGAATAAGGTCGTTTAAACTTGATTTCGTTGTACAGTCAATCTTATTGCCCACATGAAGTCACGTGGTTTAACGTGGACACCTGCGTTTATGGCTTAATTACACGCTCTCCATAGACGGGGTTGAAACAATGTGTCAACCGCCACCCCTAAGAGCTGAAACAAGTTTCAATCCTAGGTCCCAATTTATTTAAAGCTACCTGGATTCCCGAACACATTTGGTGAATGCTCACCCCACTATCTAGTCTTCGAAACCAGAACTACCACGTTTCAGCCAAGGACAGGCTCCTCACGGTGAGGAGGGCTGAACGTAACCCGTCATGAGCGTCCCCCCAACCCGTGGTTCAGATAACCTCAGATCAGGTTGCGCTTCTCTACAGTCCGAGAAAAGCCCTCATTTTTTGCTCCAGGCACACGGCACTGATAGCCTTTCCCTCAATACCTCGGGTACGTGGGAACGGCACTCCCTAAAGACTGAATAGAACAAGCCGAAGCCTAGACCACCAGTTCCTCTGTGTCACCCGGTGGCCTATAGCACAAGTCTGTAGGATCCGGGTTAACGAGAGTCACAACATGATTCGCCGACATAGAAGCCACATATACACCAACAATTTCTAATTTAAATTTTAACAGGGTTACTAGTCTCGCATCCACCCCTTCAACATAGTTGATGTTGCAATGCGAGCTTTTCGACCTGCTTTCAACATTTAGCAAGACTTTCTTCTCGTCCCACCACTCGGCGACTCGTCTTCCAGTCCCACCACTTGGCGACTTCTCTGGCTCTACATCCATCATCCCGTCCCACCACTTGGCGACTTCACCAACTCTACAATCACCTTCTCATCTCACCACGTGATGATTTCTTCATCTATACATCATTATCATCAATATTTCCAGCTTAGATGTTTATAAACATTAATATTTCCTCCCATCACTTGGCGACTTCTCTAACAACTTCTCGTCCCACCACTTGGCGACTTCTCCATCTCTACTTCGGATCTTCAGTTCAACTTAGACTTCTACAAACATTCATAATGTCCATTCGTTCGTCAGTCGTCTTTTCTTTATTCAAAAATTTCATATCTCCAGATTCCTCCCTTCTCCGCTCCCCATTTACACGGGCTTGGGACGGACATGAGGTAGAACCTAGGTTCTGACCCCAAGGCTGGGTTCTTATTACGCACAGTAATATTATTTGTTAATTGAAAATAGTTTATGAAGATTAAACCGTGTGTATCCTTAACAAAAAATACTCGCTAGAACCCTGACAGCTGTTACTTGGCTCTTCGGTAACTTCCTGCGGCTTTCAAACCACGCAATAACCATTCCGGCAACTTTATTGCACTCAGGCGTGTAGTGATGAATCCATGTTTAGTTTCTTCTCACAAATCGGCTCATATATTTATTCTTATTGTTGCGAAATAGCTTCAAATTTTGCTTTGAAAGACGAACAAGCATTCTGGTCGATTGAACAGAACAGCGGCACCGATCGCACACAACACTCGTATATGTAAATATTCATAGACGATGTGTCTAACGCGTTCTTTATGATGTGAATTATCTCATTCAATTTAATTTTGCGATCATAAAACACAAGAGTCGTGACATTTTTGTATTTTAAAAACATACTACCTTATTTGGCCTTCTCGATGAAAGGTCAGTCGTAATAATAAAGCAAATAAAGCCAAATACTATTCACCCCATGTAGTACACCGCAGTTTCGGTGACCCTTTATATTCCATGATTAAATTTTTAAATGTATGCAAGGTTTTTGGAATGAGCCTCATGAATATTGCCTCAATGGAAAGGTATGATATTTCCACATTGAATCAAATGGTTATTTTATCATTTTTAAAATGTCTTCGACTTCTTTAATCATTTTATTTTTTTTTTTTTTCGTTTGTTCAATCTTCTGAGTCGAATACTTTCTATTTTTCGCTAATTATTCTTCCCCGAAACTAAATTTGATTAACTACTGCAAAATTTCGTTCATTTCCTTCTTATTTTTCGTGGATATTTCGGAAACGCTTTGTATGAGGCAAAAAAGAATTACTTTACGTTTAAAACAAAAGGTGAATAATAAAATAAAATATGAAAGAAACAATTAGATTATTCATTAAATTGGGAAGAAGACTATCCTTCGCCTCGAGAAACTTTCCGCGCTCAATTTTTTTATTGATTAATTCGTCATATTCAAATCCGTGAAAAATATCATTCGTTAGAAGTTTTCCGAAAGGCATTATGGGATAGGATTTGTTACAAGTGTATTCGAAATACTTATTTCGATATTCGATGCATTTTGTAAATTATTTGTTAAAAATAATTGTAACTTCGCCGTTGAATTTTGATGAGAATGCACAAATCATTGGCGTTGCATATAGGATTCAATGTTCAAAAATTTTTAAGTTTATCTCGTCCATTGAAAAATCATTTGAATTTGCAAATAAGCCTTCCATTATACCAATTAGTTCGCGCGAACCAACGCGCTGAAAGTTTTTATTATTTAGCGATATTAGTGCCCATATTCCAACTCCCACACATCCATCAAAAATGTTGTCTATTTTTTTCAAATCATCATAAAATCTCACAAGAAAATTGTTTTATTGGTCACTGATTCACACTATTCTACTGTTTCTTTCTCATAACAAAATTGTATTAGCGTTTTCTAATATGTTGCTTTTGGAATTGTTGTTTAGGTTCTTTACAAGATTATTTCAACTTTTAATGGCTTGGTACAGGAGTAAAACATCGTGAATTTCTGCGGCAAGTACCAAATTCAACCACAATGTGAAATCGACTGGCTCATACACCACTTCGAGTTGGGTCTCCTAAGCTCAAAATTCTGAAATCCACATACCCGTGTAAGTTGTCGTGAACATCCATCCTCGGTGGTAGTTGCGACTATTTTTACTGATAAAAAGTTGGTCAACCATCCACACTGATGGGAGTTGTACATCCACCGATGCTAATTGCATGTTTCATGAAAGTAAATTTCGACTCCATTCTCGCTTATGGCGGTTGGGTACAATGTTAGCAGTTGAGAAATGTTTTCGCGCCTTTGCTAATGGCAGTAGTAGACCCATAATCGCTGATGACAAACTGTTTACCGATCCTTGCTGATTCGCAATTTTTTAAGAAACTTCACTGATCGATAAATGCTTCTCGCGAATTCTGCGATTTATACTGGTTTTGTGTACCACGATTGCGACAACGTTCGGCTTTGTAATGGATTCCATATTTAGAATGAGAATTAAATGTTGATTGTTCGTTTGGACATTTTCCTTTTGAATTATTTATCAGAATAGATCATTACAACTTGCATTTGTTAAGAAGAGCTTTTAATATTTTATTTAAAATTCCCATAATCTTTAATTTTTTATCTGAGGAGTTCCGTTTTATTTGAGCTTTTTTGTTCGCTTTTTTTAATATAAATCTTTGGCGAAGGAAATGCTGTTGGTTGTTGGTGTAAGCACGATTTTAACATAAAATTCATGGAACGCTATACTCAACAATCTGTCGCATTTATACTTTAGTATTTAAAGAGACGATTTAATTTCGATGGAGAATGGTGGCCATATAGAATATTATTATTGAATCGTTTGTTTGCTTTTTTTTATTGAAATATATTTTAACAGAACTGTAAAAATAAGAAATTTCTTCTTCTTCTTTAGATTTGCCATCCGTTGTACTTTAAAAATCTCTTTCTGAGCAGAAAAAACTTTTGATCTTGTTTGGCTGTTTGAAATTATTATCTATATGTCCTGATTGTTCTACTCTGTTTATATAATTTACTCATTTCGATATAAATATGTACAGTAAAGGAGCCAAAATACAAGCAAACGATAAAATTGCTATGAAAAAAGAAAATGCGCACTATTTTTCGCCCGACAAGCAGATTTCGTGAGCTTCCAGTTTAAGCCAATCGACTGCAATTTATTTGTTTCAAATTTTCATGTTTGTTATCTCAAATGAAAAAAAAAATTTAAATGCCAACTTTCAGATTCCCAAAACCAGGAGACAACCAACGTGAAGATAAGCCGGTAAATTATGTAAACGTATTTGAGTTTGTTTTCACACGCCAAGGTTGGGACAATACTCAAGTACAACGCATAATATCATGTAATCGAATACGAACTGGAAGCCAAGTCCATCGCACGTTTTGTATGTAAATGAGTAACAACTGACGTCACACATGAGCAGTGTATGATCGTGAAAACAGACTAATTAAACGTATGGAGAAAGCTGCTGTGGTTGAATTTATGGGCAATAATGAACACCGAATGGTTGTATAACGTTAAACTTGATTTAACTTTAGCAATAAAAATTAAGGCTAATTTCAGTCGATAAGTAAATGAGTACAATATATTGGATGAAGTAGAAAATCACCTGATCATAAGGTACTCCAAGTTCATAATTAAGCCGCCTTTGTGCCGCTTTTCGAACTCCTATCGCATCACTTTCGTCCCGCTCTTCCGTAATGTCGTAGAGAGGGTGACTACAGCAGGCATTCGTGTAACGATCAGGGAATGTTATCTGAAATTACAAGAGTATTCCCAAATGAAGATATCTGGGTAATAATCATGACTTTCACCTTATGTCCTGAACGCCTCTGAACTAACATATCCCCATCTGAGTTAAAGAGGAAAACACTGAAGGCACGATGCAATTTCACCCGACCATTCGGGTCAACTCTGTGGCAATCTCGCTTTGATGAAGATCCAATGAATTTATCATTATCATCTACCAATATACAATTTTCTTTTAATGCAAGCTCTTGTTGAGGATCATTCTTTTTCACAGCCGATGCAACCGACGACGCATTCCGGATATATTTCGCGTCCTCCGAAAGCGTTTTCAACAGTCGTTTTCCAACCCTCGTTATCATTGTCTTAATGGCACTTAAGTTTAATTTGATCTGAGCTGATTTCTATTGAATAACTTTCACAATTTGAGGAGCGTCGTACTCCACCGCGTCTTTGCATCAAACCTTACACCGCAATTTGACACTAAAGTTCCTATTCGTTCCTTCAAATGCAACAGCTGATATCAAGCAGTTGAAAGATATTCGGAGTATTTCGGATTTCGGATCAAGAGTAGTGCCCTAACTAAAACATGAATGACAGATTAAAGATTTTTTTTCAGCGAATTAGTGGGTGTCATTAGCGCTGTCATTCTTTTCGTAGATATCTGTAGTTCAGAATCAGGAAATACATCAGATATCCCATAAAAAATGGTATTTCATCAAATCTTTAACGCCTGCCAAAATTAACAAACGCTAATGTTATGTATTCCAAATTTCAGATTCGTTTCATTCTCATACAAAATCGAGCAGGAAAAACGCGCTTAGCAAAGTGGTACATGAATTTTGATGATGACGAAAAGCAAAAACTAATCGAAGAAGTGCATGCCGTGGTAACTGTTCGTGATGCAAAACACACGAACTTTGTGGAGGTAAGCACATGCTTAACTTATTTGATGTAATCGTGAAAAAGAACCGATGTGAAAGACTTTCAATGTGTCATAATGGGGAATGCGGCACTTGGAATACAGTGTCACTTCCCGAAGTAATTTAAGTTCTTGTAGCTCTTTTAATCTGATTGCGATTTGCTTACCCTGATGTTACTGTTGTAATTATCCACTATGATGTATACTTAGAATGATAACTTAGGATATATCGTGCATTAAACAAAAATATCGTAGGTTCAGACGTGGAAACCGGCTTCATCATCAACAATGGTTATCATGGTCCTTTTCATATTTTATCTAATGATCACTTTTCCTCTCAACTATCTATAACATCGAAATTATTGGAAATTTTAAACGTACACAGTATGCGATGGGTCGTTGTTAAGTTACAGCTCGTCTCGGGACTTAGCCACCCGTGTTTGATGCCTCCGAAAGCCTTGCTCCCTCGACCTCGACTTCCAATTGGAAAATCAATTTTTTTCAAAATAGAAAAGTGGCTCGCCCAAAGGCTCATACAGCTCTATATGCTCTTGATTGTACGGAATTTTGCACCGCATAGACACGTGAAGTCTTTAGATGGCCACATATGCTATAATCTCTGATTATGATGCCAATGATTTTCCTCCAAACAATCAACTCATTGGGCTCATTAACTTCATTCAATTAATGATATTTTATGATATTTCTGTCTAGAAAAATCAGATCGTAGATCAAACGAGAATAAATTGAACACTAAAATTCGACTAAATTCATTGCCGTTAGGGATGGGCTTCACAGACATATAAGAAAATCTTCGGATGGTCAGACATCTATGTAAGAATGTTCTAGATATTAAGTTCAGGTATTTAGTTTGAAAGTTTTGAATAAATAAGAAACCCTTGCCTTCCACAAGTTCCGAGAATACAAAAGAAAAGACAAAATTCGATTTCCGCTGGGCGTTGCTGAATTGTTGATTGTTTACCACATTTTTAAAAAACGCTGAAATAGCATAAAAGAAACCGGAACCATCCACAATCAAAAACTAGCAAGCCGTGGCCGATATAAAAAAATCAAGTAATTTGAAGCGAAGAAAGTTGTTTACTAACTCACTTGTCCAACAAAGTGAAAAGTTATTCCTGGGAAGGCATGCAAATCGAGAAAAATTCTCAACTATATGTGAGCTCTTTAAATATTATTGGTACACATTATTGGCAGCTCTATCCGTTAAATAAGCGCGTTTCGAGTTTAGTATACAGATGCGCCTCAAAACTTCTTTCCACGCAGGCACGAATGACTTTAATTTTTCGGTAAATTAATTTACCAGGCGACACAGCATCTTTTCTTCGGAGAAGTTGCGTACGAGTACAGCTGCATCCAAAAAATGAAAGGATCTCGTTAAGTTCTTAAGGACAAAAAAGCGCCAGGGTCAAACAGTTAACATAGTTAACAGTTTAAGAATATAAAAATATTAAAATGAAATAACAAACAGCCGATTACCCATAACAAGCGCATTTGTCATGCCTGGTAGTTAGTAGACGCTGCGTAACTGCTCAATCACAGAGTTCTGTCAGTAATAAAAATTAGTGCTCGTTTTTGGGTATTCAGAGTAGTGAAATTAAGTTATTGAATGTATAAAGCGCTAACTGTCGGTCCAAAATCCAAAGTCATCTCTGATAGTTTTTTTGGATATAACTCGACTTTTGCTTTTCGGATGGGTTTTATATCTATTACAAGTCATATCTGATATTTACTTCAAGTTGTGAGCTTACTTTTATGTTTTTCTCAACTGAGCAACACGATCGTGAAGAGACATGCGGGATGACGCAACTAAACTCCACAAATTTGTTGTTACTTGGGCGAGAGTTCCTTTGATGATGTACATATTTGTATAAATTTCAATTGTCAGCTTAAAACTAAATGACAACGAGTGTTAAATAAATTTAAATTGTATATACTAGCCCTTAATCAATTTTCAATGCTTTTTTTTATTGCAGTTTCGCAACTTCAAAATAGTCTACCGTCGCTATGCTGGTCTTTATTTCTGCATATGTGTCGATGTGAATGACAATAATCTTTGTTACCTGGAAGCCATTCATAATTTTGTCGAAGTGCTCAACGAATATTTCCATAATGTATGTGAATTAGATCTTGTGTTCAACTTTTATAAAGTCTATACCGTGGTGGATGAGATGTTTTTGGCTGGCGAGATACGTGAAACATCTCAAACAAAAGTTTTAAAGCAATTGTTAACGCTTAACTCGCTAGAGTAAACTGATGATGATACAATCATTTTAATTGTACAGTAAAATGTACAAATGGGACTTTATTCATTATCTTAGACACAAATATGCCATTCATTCCGCTGTTGTTTTCTTCTTTCTATTTCTTTTTCGTTTTCCTTAAACATGTTTTTATTCGAATTCTCAAGAATTTCATACTGAATTATGGCTAATGAAAATATAGATCAGAAATACGACACTAGATCTTTAAGAAAGTCGAATATTATACGCATAAATTACCAAATAATATAAGAAAATGTTTTATGTTATATAATAAAGTAAAGATGTTTAGTGGAAAATAAAATCGTGATTTATAGCCTTCCTCACATTTATTTTATCTGTTTCGGAAACAAACAACTTAAGAAGTTAACAAGTGCGAAGAGCGTCCAATAACGGCGTGACGTCCTTAGCGAGCTCACGATCCCTTTTCTGACTTGATTTGATTCATTAACAATTCATTCCTGGGACAAGCAACCGGTATGCTAATGGCAACAGGAAATTCTCGCAATTTGAAGGACCGTGCTGGTTACGTGTAAGACAGGCGTGTCTTCCTAAAAAAAGGAAAAACAAATCCTAAGTCATGTATAGGTCAACGTCTTTTCACACGACAAAGTGAGCAGTCACTGAAAGAAGAATGCAATGTCTAATATAAATCCGCTTTGCGAAGCGTGAAAGAATTCGTTGTAAATTTTAAGGATTGTAAAAACTGAATCGCTTATACAGCCGAATTTTTTCTATTTATGCAGTTGTACTGGGACAAGTGGAGAGTTCTAAGGCCGTCGTTCATTAATACATTTCGTAGGTTTTACAATTGCAATCTACATGGTAAATAAAGTGTTATTTTTGTAAACAAGGCGTTGTTCCATTTAAAGTTAATAATTTGTCCCATTTAAAGTTTTAAATTTGGCGCTTCGGTAAATCTTTTATTATTTTAAGCATCCACGTGGAGTCACGACGTTTCTCGTTGTGACTAAAATGCCTATTGGAAAAATTGAAAATACGCCGAAAGAATTTGCTTAAGATCAGTCATCCGTTGTTCAGGATTTTACACTTTCACAAACGATGGTAACAAACGGATTCGGACATTTCAACAAAGAAAAGATTTGTTAAAGGCGACCCGCGCGCAGGCCAAGCCACCCAACGAAATTTGTTACGGATAAAAATGTCTCATCAAAGAATCAAGTTACAGCGAATAGTAGAAAAACGAACTAGAGAGATTTTTCACGAACATTTGCATAAGAACAAATGTGCACACTTTGGGTGCACATTTGTATGCATTTGTATGTCGGGATGCATGTATGCATCCCGAGCATTCGTGCCGCTCAACAAAAATATAAATTTTTTTTGGAGCTATTTCAGAAAGAGTATGATGAAATTAATCGTCGCATTGTGGTCTTTGATGAAGCATTGATCTTAATGGCATCGTCAATCAAACAGGACTTCAAACAGGAGAGACGTGGACCAAAGTGGAAAAAGACAAACAAAGAAACCGAAAGTGAATAGTTCTGTGTAGCAAATGAGGGCTTTTATTTTCTGTAATTTTATTGTTGAACAGTCTTTTTACTTTGTGTTTGATTGATTATTAATTTACGTTCAGAAGCACGTAATTTAGTGTGAAATACGTAGTGAGAGCTACAGAAGGGACGTGACGAACTGATGGTTGATTCTCTAAGCAAATGCTAACGTTTATACCGCTGGGGTTGCAAGGATGCCTCAAAAGTTACAGAGTTCATTTAATCGGCACTGCACGAGTGACAATGTCTTAACGACTATAGAGACTTCTATCTTTAATTCAAACTTGCAAAAGGAGTTAAAGTGACGAAGATATTCGGACGGATGATGTGATGAAAAGGCCGTAGGAAATACTTTGACGAAAAATTGAAAGATTTTTTGACGCTAGGAAAGTGAAATGCGTAGTTCACTTGAAGGAGATTTGAACTACAACATCTAATCATCAATTACGTTAGACAGCAAACTTATTAGCAGCCCAACGAAATATGTGAGCGTTGGACAAATCATGAGCGTTGACTAACTTTAATTACTGCGTTTTTTCCGTTACTGTGTCAACTTCTACCTCCATTACGTTCACGACAGAAATGTTTCTTTGAGAAGAAAAAATTGTAGGAAACCCGTGCATTACTTTCAGGGTCTTTCATTCCTAAACATTCCTCCAGTATCTGCTCTACAACTCGTTTTTTTCGGTTAACTCATGGTCATTATAGCTAAATAGGAGCTTGGCCTTTTAATATAATTCTTCAGCTTCTTATGATAACAAAAGGAATAAGATAATGATAGCGCACAAGTCAGCTTCGGAACGTGGGTATTACGGGGTCTCAGAGCCCGGTCTATTTTAAATTGATGAACTCTCAATCTACGTAGGAAACTCTATTTTCAAGTTGTGACCTTATGATTTCGTCCTATCGAAATATATGTTCTAAATTGGCTGTAATTTGCTATTAAAAATTAAACGTGTTGAGAAGTTGAAATTTAAAACTGTTACTGGTTGATCAAAATCGCTGGAAAGGATCCAGCTGTTAGGCAAAATGATGATAAAATAAAATCATAAAAGAAACATTGATTTTTTTCTTCATTGGGGAACATTTCCGTTCGGAAATTCTACACATTTCTTACTTGTGGTAGTAACGATTACACCTTTCCATGCAATTTTAGTAGCGTTTGCAGAAAATCCCAAATCGTTCAAGCAATCCAATTTGCATCAAAAATTCATGTCCAAAAGTTTACATACAGTACATTCGGTTTAGAAAACTTCATGAGCGCAAGCAATTTACTGGATCTGTGACTTGTAATTCAAAATCATGGAAAATAAATAGAATGATTACTTTTACGCAAAAGACATAATTTTTTTATGGACTTAATTTTCAAACGAAAACGTGAAAAGGCACGGAATTATCATTGGTGATCCGAAAGCTTATCTGGAATTTACACAAAAAAGTAAAAGTTACGAGAAATTGGTGCAGAATTTGGAGGAACATATTCAAACATGTGAACCGTTATCAAAGAGCACGGTAACTGTGCTCAAATTTAGATACAGGATTACGATGCCTGTCCAAAAAGTGGCAATGAAAAAAGTTCGGATGCAATCAGCTCCCAGCAGTCTCCATAAAATGCACAAATATACTAGCAAAGCATTTCATTTATAAACAATGATAAATACCTTGAACGATGCTGATTTATAGTTGATTTCATTCAAGAAAATTATATCGAGCCAAATAAAAGCAAACACCCGAATTATGCAAAAGGAGATTTGCGAAAGATATACATTTTTCTCTGATAATAATCTGATGCCAGTGAAATTACAATTTCTTGGATGCATCGGACGCACACGAGCATGGAGTAAGGTGAATACCGAATTTAGTAAGGATAATATCCCCACAATAGTCCGGGGACACAAAAGGTGGCAGCATAGTTGTTGTGAGTATGCACCAGTTGCGAACCTAGTCTTTATTAATCAAACAATTTTTTTTTGGGTTGGGGGGTGAAGGCAATTTACGCCCGGAGTGTGGGACTCCTAGCAGCGCTGACTACCCACTAAACACCCCCCCCCCCTGTCAAGAGATCCTAGCCTGGAACCGTTTGACACATTACTTCGGGCTAGGCCTCTTTTTACTTCGCCCTAGGGCGCCGTCAGTCTAGAGAAATCTCCCTCCAGCGGGAGGGGGCAGGATGGAGGAGGACTGCTGGAAAGGAGACCTCCCTAGACCCCGCGCCCAAGGTTATCTATCGTACATTTTTTGGCAATAAGTATTGCCCGAGAGTAATGTGCCACGCAGGTCCATTTGTCGAAACTTTTCAGCATTTCTCCGACCAGATTGTCTGGAGAAGGCTCTCCCATCACCTCCCACAAGTCCTGCCGCATCCTGTTCCACCTTCTACAGTTGAAGAAGGTGTGACATGCGTCATCCCTTTCCCCTGCGCAGAAAATGCAGTCTGGGGACCGTGATTTACCAATCTTGTGCAAGTAAGACTGAAAATACCCATGCTCGCTAAGGTAATAATCAGTCTCACCGTGCCTTCGATTCAGCCACGATCCCACGTCCCCTATAAGGCGGGCAGTCCAGCGGCCATTAGAGTCGCCTTCCCAGGACTGTTGCCACTCGAGTATTTTGCGCTGCCTCTCCTCTCGGTTGACAGCATATCTTGAACCCTCCACTTTTTGGTCATAAATTCTCCGTCGCTCTCTAGCAAGGAGGGCGATGGGTATCACTCCTGCGATCACCAACACCGCCGACTCAGAGACAGTGCGGTATGCAGACGCAACCCGCAAAGCTCCTCGTCTCTGTACCTGGGCCAAGCGCTTTCGGTACAGCTCCTTACTGAGAGCTCCGGCCCTAACCTCAGAGCCGTACAGTAGCACTGACTGTACAGCACTCATGAGAAGTCGGCGTTTGCTCGGTGTGGGCCCACCGATGTTGCACATTAGTCGAGTTAAAGCTGAGACGCCTATTGCCGCCTTTTTCGCCGTCGCTCTGATATGTTCCGAAAACAATGAACAAGCATGGCTACTTGGTAATTTCAAAGTACAATATATTGACTAGTGTAGCAATAATTGGACTCAATACAGTAGCATTTTCGTTTCAAAGAAAGCATCAACCCTTGACATTGTTTGAGACAAGTCCAAGAATGGTATCTCTATAGGATACCAAATCACTAAATGAACTTCTTCAATGACTCAAACGTAATCCCATTGGATATATACATGTAAATTTACGTAATTACCAGGAAACCATTGGAAGAAGTTAAAACAAACGGACGGAAGGGGATAAGAACGTAACATATTATAAGTTCGTCTCAAAACATATCATTTTACTGATTAACACAGAACTATCAAACAAAATAGTAATTAAATTTTTATTCGATTTTGTAGCTGTGCAATAATTTTATAAATAATCAGAATATGTAAACTTTTTAGGTGTCATTTCAGACTTTTTAAGTTTATTTTTTATCAGGATATGTTATTTTATACATATCTAAGCGTTTACAAAGCTACACATAAAGTCAATCATGATCATGAGAAAAACAGTATTTGGTATAAAACAATAATTGTAAATCAATTTATGACACGTTTTGGCGTACTGTATGTTCAACTTGATAGAATCTGCCCCGAAGAGTAAATGCTCGATTCCGGTGATCATAAATCTTAAAAATAATCAACAGCGCAGCAGTTGCACTTCACACAACAATTTGGTTTGGACAAAGCAATACTTGATCTTAATTATACCCACATAGGTACCTTTTGCAACTACGTACGTTGAGAGTTCTGTGTTATAAATACATATCTAACAATGCATAGAACCAATCGTACTTGAACGCAGTAGCTGTTGTTTAGTTGTTCCTTACTCTAATCTCTATCAGTGCTGAATGAACTAAAATAAATCAAATTAAAGAGTAATGAGGCAACAGACAGTGTATATAATTTATTTCACATCGTATATTTCGTATTCAGAGCTAAAACGCACTGCTATAAAAATGACTCCATCGATTTTTTAACAATCCAAAAAAAGTTTGCTTATAATATATTCAATTTTTACAATTCCTTAATCATCTTATGATTGTCTTAATGATTGTGCAACCTTCAGAACGATAAATGCATATCATTTCCATGGCGGTTTTTGACTTTCCCGTCGTGATTTATTGATGGTGGCATCAGTCTTTTGTTGCGATGTTGAATTTGTCGACTTGCACTGACGAAGCAACTCTTCCAAATTATCCATGTCACGTGGCGATTTATTTAGAAGCTAGAGAGTTTAGTTGATTGGCATTGTTTTGTAATGTGAATTAAAATAGTTTATAAAGACTCACCAGCTGTATATAAGCTTGCAAATGTTCTTCCGTTCGCTTATCTCTCAACTTACGATTACGACTAGATGTTGGTGTTTCGAACGACTCATTTTCCGGATTATCACATTTACCACAGGGATTTATTTCGACCCCGTCTACTTTTGATGGATTGATAGAGCCTGCATTGAAAGGGTTCGAATTGTCTGCAATATTGGGGCTGGTCAACACTTCGAGAGCTTTTTGCCATTGCGATTCCATTATGTTATGCAATTTGCTCGCAATATCAGCACTAAATATATTTTGAAGTAAGTGTTTTTTTAACGCAAAACAAAACAAAACAATTCAGATAAACTTACCGTTTAGATCTGTAGCCATCCAATTTTTCTTGCAGTTCATCAATAGTTTTCGTAGCGTTCGACAATTGGATTCGATACAATTCAACTTCTTCATCGTTTTTCTGTTGCATCAATGTAATTTCCTGTTCATTTTTCGCATTCATCAATTCGATTTGTTTGATCGCACGTTCGGCGAGCAACTTTTCACGTTCTTTTGCTTCGGCTCGTAGATTTTCTTCAGTGGCATCCAATTGCGTTTGGAACTCCGCAAGTTTCTTACTAATCACTTGTTCTAGCTGTTGTTGGTAGTACGACTTTAGCGATACTCGCTGCGACTCCAACTCTTTCAGAACGTTGGTCTAGAATGAATCCAGAAAAATTTCATCATCTCATCTTTTCAGTCACGTGATTTACCTCTTTTTTCTTCAGCTGTTGTAAGTTCTCATCTAAGGTTTTCTTTTCGCTGAGAAGTGTTTCTGCACGTTGTTTTTCACTTTTATATTTTTCCAGGGCATCGTATTTTTGTTGTTGCAAAAGCTTTATTTCCTCTTTACGCAATTCAAGTTCTTTGGCACTTATGTCTTTTTCTTTAATTGCCTTTAATGCATAATAAAATTATTTTTTTAAAAACTGCTCATTACTTTGAAGCGTTCCAATGTGAACTTACTTTATTTTCCAATGCTTTTGCAGTCATCATTTCGGATTTGACGCTTGCCAATTGTTCCTCTAGTTGCCCCTTAAAGTGATGGCTATTGGAAAGACGAACCTCTAAATCTTGGATTTGTCTTTTATAAACATCGGATGTTTCGTCTGCAGCCCTGTGCGATTGTTCCTTTCAGTACACAGCATATAAGGCACAGAGCAATACTTACTTCATCAACTGACACAGCTTTGATTCAAGGACTTTATTTTTTTCTTCAAGATCGTGAGTGAGCCGCCGTAACATTCCAACTTCCTTCTCCGAAACTTCTACTTTAGATGTTAACGTTGCATTTGCCGCTTCTAAAGCCCGAATCTTCTCGAGCTGCCTGTCTTCTATGCATTGCACATCGTTAGCGAGTTTTTGAAGCTGTTGCTTCAAACTGTAAATAAAAATCAATCAGAAGGACTGCTTTATTATAGTCTACTTTATAGTTACTTGGCATTTTCATCCAGATGTTTCTGTATGACTGCATCCTTATTTCTATCCACTTCAATTGCCACAGCTATTTTTTGTTGATACTCCAAAAGTTTACTTTGCAACGCCTTAATTGTGCGCTCGCAATGTTTTCTGCGAAGAGTCTCCTCCGCAAGTGAGACACGCTGGCCATTATCTTCTCGGCCCCATATTTCGCTCAAACTGATCAAAGGCTCCTTTTCGCCAGGCGCTTGCCGTGACCAGTCCGAAAGACGAGCGGCAGCACCTAAAGAGATATGTGACTCTCGTTCGAAGGGACGTGCAATTTCATCGTGTGATTTCTTATTTAAGTATGTATCAATTTCTTGCAATATCCCATTCGTATGAGAGTCAGTTGCCGGATTCTCTTCACATTTTGGTGTTGAATGGACAAAATTACATGGCGATGTACTCCGGAATGGAATTTCTCGTCGACGTTGGGGATCTCGAGAACGTATTGTACAACGTGCTATGGATGAAATGTCCGAGTTGGCTGCAAAATCACTTTCTATCTGAGCAAGCCGAGCATTTATACTTTCTAATTCTGATTGACTAGACATGAATGCAACGAATTCTGGCCGAAAATTGAAATTGCCGCGTGCAGGACTATCGGAATAATTATCCCAAGGTTCATCGAAAACGTCGTCAACTAAAAAAAAGTTCGGTGGTATTAGCAGTAGCACGTCCGTGTCATCGGAATCGCTCATTACATTCAGAAATTGCGATATTTTTTTATTTTATATCACAGAACCTAACGTACATCTTCAGCGACTGTCAAGTGACAGATGGGTGACGCTTCTGTGTAATAAATAAACATGAAGTTGGTCGCTGTTTACTTAAAATAAATGGCGGTTATTATGCAGGAAATGCTCAATAGCTATGACTATTCACATTTTGGTTTTGGTATTATCCAGCAAAGTGGAGTTTTTTTTTCATATTTTACAACCCAAAACAGCCCTTTAATAAATTTAAATTACCAATTAAGGTTCAAACTTTAACTCTGATGTTTTCCTGACTGATTTACTTTACTACGCGTATATTTTTCGCCGTTTTTTGAAACTTTTTAGTTAACCCGCGTAGTGGCTAATTCGCTTCAGAAGAATGCGTCACTTCCGCTACTCTAGCTCATACCATTTTCACCCGAACTGTTAAACTGGCGGAGTGAAACCCGAACTGTTCCACCCCGCTTTTTATCTGCTATTGTATACAGACTCTGCCTACATCTAGAACGTTCCTAAACTTTCCATTTTCTAGTAACGTCAATCAACATTGTTCTGCTGCTAAAAAATAAATAATCAAATGTCCGAAGAAACGAGAATTAGGATTGGAAATTTTCAATGAACTTGCCCTTCGTCATAATTATTTTCTCTATCTGTCGATTACCACAGTGACTAGATAAAACATAAGGTTTAGGTAGGCTCAAATTTTATTAGGATTAATATCTTCATTAGACTAAATTTAAACCGTCGGGTAGTCCCAGTGACGCTCGACATAAGGAATGATTTCAACTCCGCTAGATAGATGCAAGGATATTCTGGCAGCCCTGGAAAACACTTTCCAAGTACCAGAATATCTGATGCGGATAGTCCGAAATTACCTGAAGGATCGCAGCCTGGTCTTCGAAGCGGCGCAGATCGTCGGAGGATGCTTGTCACATTAGGTGTGGCCCAAGGCTACATCCTCGGTCCGAACTTGTGGATCGTCTCCTACGGCGGATTGCTCAAACTTGAATTGCCGGAAGAGTCGCGACTGGCTATGCAGATGATGTTGCGGCACTAGTGGCTGGGCGCAGGGTCGATCAAGCGCAATTAAGACTAAATGTACTAATGCGCCGGGTGGGGAGCTAGATGACCACTCACGGGTTTAACGTAGCGTTAGGGAAAACCAAAGTGGTCATCCTGACCAAGAAGAGTTAGTAGAGTCGAAACTATTAGTTAAGTATCTGGGCTTGCTGATCGATTTTAAACCGAGTTTCTCGGAGCAAATCAAGGCAACGACAAACAAGGCCGCAGCAGGGTTCTCGGCAATTAGTCGACTGATGGCCAACCATGGGGGATCAAGTCCAACAAAAAGGCGACTGCCAATGAGTGTTTTGCAATCAACGCTTCTATATGGAGCAGAGATATGGGGTGAAGCTCTCAACAAAGAACTGCACCGAAAACGGCTGGCACAGGTGCAGAGACGAGGAGCACTGTGGATTGCATCAGCATACCATACAGTCTCTGAGTCAGTGGTGTTGATAATTGCAGGGGTAATACCCGTCACTCTCCTTGCTAGAGAGCGTAAAAGATTCTACCTCCGAAGGCACGAGGGTAATAAAGAAAAAGTTACTCGCGATGAAAGACGATACACTTTCGACGAATGGCAACAATCATGGGAACGTGAGCTAAAAGCAAGATGGACCGCGCGGCTCATCAACGAATTGAGATCGTGGCTCAGTCGAACGCATGGTGAGATTGACTTCTACCTGACCCAGCTACTGAGCGGACACGGTTATTTTCAGTCTAACCTGCACAAGATAGGTAAGTCACGGTCTCCAGATTGCATATTCTGCATTGGTGTCAAGGATGACGCCTGTCATACTTTCTTTTCATGCAGAAGATGGGACAAACAGCGCGGTGATCTTGCCGAAAAAGAGGGAGAGCTCCATCCAGATAGCCTAATCAGGAGATGCTAAAATCATTTGACAAATGGAATCAAGTGGCACATTACCCTCGGGCAATTCTAGTAATGGAAAAAGGCATACTTGATCGGCTGGAGGCGTCGAGGGTGGAGGGTTTCCTTTTCTAGCAATCCTCCTCCTCTTTCCCAACCAACTGGAGAAGGAATCCCTGTAACCCGAAGTTGCCAAAAGGCGTAAAATTGGGAGGTCTAGCTCGAAGTAATGTGTCAAACAGTTCCAGGCTAGGCGCTTCAGTTGACAGGGGAGGTGTTTAGTCGGTAGTCCAGTAGGTCCACTGGGAGTCCGACACTCAGGGTGCAAATAGCCTTCACCTCCCTACCCCCAATTAATAAGTTTTTCTATTCCTTTCACTCTCTTCAATACGTTCTATTTTTCTTATTTATGTGATCCGTTGAAACTAGAAGAACGGTGTTCACTGCAGCACCCAGAAGAAATAAAGCTAAGAATATACAAATTGAAAGCTTGTCCATTTATTAGGACAAATATACAGTGTGTGATAAAGTCGGATGTACGAAAACAGCATCATAGTTTGATAAATTGCTTTAATGCGCTACTAAATTCTCGTATTCCAACAAAAATTGTTCTTGTATTCAGGGAGATCTCTGAGAGCTATGTATCTTCGGCTTCCTATTTATCTTCAGGAAAATCGACAAATTGTTTAAAAATGTCTCGTATAAAAATTGAGTAATGCCATGGTCAGTGTCAAAACGTCTTTTTGTTTATTTGTTGATTACGTAGACCAACGTATATGGAATCCCAGATTAGAAAATTTATGGAATCTTAAATTTTTAAAATCTTCCTGATCGTCTTACCTTTAGGAACGTGCTAGTTATTCCGATGGAATACATTCCGATGAATTGATGTCGCTAATGTGCACGTTATAAACTTCCCGATTTGCTAATTTCTATTTCCGTCGTTTTCATTGAATTTTCGCTTATCCTTGATGAATCAACACACCGTTCCGAAGGAATCGTCATTAATTAGGGATTTTGGTTGTCGAACCTGTAGGTAATCATTTGCGTGCTAATGACTGCTTTTAAACCACGAGTATCATTCATAAACCACCGGAATAATTAACTTATTATCACTACGTCCTTCGTTCAATAATCGAAGAGTTTCGACAAAAATCTGACCGATTTGAAACTAAATTTCTAGATGACTCTTTGTTCCAGGCCCAACCAACATACCGTTACATAGCTATTCTTCTTCCTAATACTTCTGCAAGTACCATAACTATTAGTAATTACGACTTGAATATTCAGAAATAATCGTCTTATCTATCTGCATGAACAGCGTCGAATTCTCAATGCTGTTCTTCAAACCATTTTCACCATCAGCTTGCGACGGTTGGCACAACCAATAAATGAGCTTCTGTAGCTGACTCTCTACTTCCACTCGCCGGCATTTGTTTACTTGAAAGGATCATATCAACAGATCCAACCTTTGTACTAATTAATCCTTAATGATGAATATTCGAAGATTATGATAACGATCCATCACTATAACTTCCATAGATGACTAAGAGACGAAGTGAATTCGCAGTTCTTTCTGGTAGCACAACCTAGATAACTATTTAACTTTCTGCACTGTCAGCTGCTTCATGGTCAGCGCTCCTTCCGTCTCTTGTTTTTTGTATTAGTGCTCCCTTCCTTCCTAAGATTTGCTTGATATCATGAGCACAGCTCATACACGAATGTACTTTTATGAACCATAGCCCACTCTTAAAAGATGTTTCGCTACTTCAGATTGATTCCTTTCTGATTTCTATGATACTTTCGTGTAGATTATCTAGGAAAGGTCTATACTAATCTACACGATTATCTATACTAAGAAAGGTTATAAATTTCAATAATCTTTATACGATTATTTAACTTGAAGAATAAATCTAATAGTTCAAGTAGTTTCAATAAAAATAAAACTAATATAACACTTTGATGTATTGGAATAATACGTAAAATTGACAAAGTATTATATTGAATATAAGAACAACCAACGAAAACGTTATTGATTACTAGAGTTTGTTGATATTCTACTGAAATCAACTAGTTCAATAAATAAAAAAACTTCACATGCATCTAAAGCTTTGATTTAATTTCATTCTTCACCATATCACGTAAAACTCTTCTAAGAATCTTTCCTGTATGATTTTTGGGAATCTCCGCAACAAATCGAACACCCCCATGCAGTCTTTTGGCTGGAGATGATTTACTCGCTACATAATCTATTACCTCTCTTTCAGTTAAACTTTTATCCGCTTTTACTACATAAGCCAACGGTAGTTCACCACACTCTTCGTTCGGAAGACCAACAACAGCTGCATCTTTGATTTTCGGATTTGTTAAAAGTAATGCTTCAAGTTCGGCTGGTGGAACTTGGAATCCTTTATATTTGATTAGTTCCTTGATACGATCGATAAGAAAGAAATGAAATTCTTCATCATAATATCCAATATCACCCGTGTGTAGCCAGCCATCACTATCAATAGCCTCGGCAGTAGCGGTCTTATCACCCACATATCCTTTCATTACACTTCCACCTTTTATGCATATTTCACCCGGTTGATTTGGTCCTAAAATCTGTTGTGTTTTTGGGTCGACAACTTTTAAGTATGTTGCTGCTCGAACTGTTCCAACACTTCCTTCTTTTGAGTGCTCATCAGTTTGAACTGTTACACTTAACGTTGCCTCACTCATTCCATATCCCTGACGGATGACCGGAACACCTATCCTGTATTGACAGATTCCATTGTATTCAAATGTCATACACGCGTTCTTAATTCCTACCGTTTTTTCACTGCATCTGCTACCTCTTTGCTCATAGAAGCTGCACCACAATAAAGTTGTTTCAACGAGGACAAATCAAATTTACTCACCATTGGATGTTTAGCCAAAAACACCATCAGAGGTGGTACCATTAAGCATGCACTTACTCGATGTCTCTAAGAAATGATTTTTTAAACTCTGATCCCATACGCCTAAGAACCAACTATACCTGAATGCAACTTAGAAACTGTTCCTCGTGAAACTTTGGCAAAAAGACTATTTTAGTTCCTATCGCTGTGCGGGTTATTAGGTGTACCAACCCATAAGTGTGAAACCATGGTAGTACATTTAAGACAACTGATCCAGGATTAATACTGTTTTGCAAACTACAAGTAAATAGATAGTAAAAAGAATAAAAATTTCAGGATCAAGTATTCATACTTACAATTGACCATCAATTGTATGAAGAAGATTGTATTGCGTGATTTCAACCCCTTTTGGAAGACCAGTAGTTCCAGATGAGCATAGAATTAGGACTACATTTTCGTTTACGTTCGTTGGAGCTACTTGAAATGTTTCATTTGGATGTCCTTTGCTCGATAATTTAATGAATTTCGTGTATGAGTCCGGATTTTCACTTGGTCCCGTACGATCGAAACAGATTACATGGTGAACAAAAGGATATCGTCGTGCTACCGCAGCAACTTTTTTCTCAGTCAGGGATGAGGTAAAAATGACCTTAGCCTTCGATAAATTCAATGCATGTTCAATTTCACCTGAAACACGTACAATTAATATAGGATAGCAAAGAATAATAGTAATAATAGTAGTAGTAGTAGTAGTAGTAGTAGTAGTAGTAGTAGTAGTAGTAGTAGTAGTAGTTGTTGTTGTTGTTGTAGTTGTAGTAGTAGTAGTAGAAGTAGTAGAAGTAGTAGAAGTAGCGGCAGTAGGAGTTTTAGCTGTAGAAGCAGTTGCAATATATGAAACTAGCCGCGAGATCTTATTCCTCCACTCTTCCTCATTGCAATTCAGTGCAACTACTATCACCATGGGATTTGGAGTCATAATCGACAAGAATACACAAAAGGAGGAATGAGAAAGAAATTAGCAGAATAGAGAGTAAATAACAGAGTTGAAAGGAGTAGTAAGCAAACAGCCTCAGAGCATATCGTTTTCAGGAAAGCTGCAACAATGAAAATACCAATGAAAATAAGTCGATAACGACCTGATCCCGACTGCATCGAAATATGGTTGAGGTCAGCCACTTCTTCGAAATTCATCGAGATACGTCTAAGGGCAAGGATCAAATTGGATGAATTTGGTTATTTTTTAAGTTCATAATCAATAGGTGTTGCCAAAATGTTAAAGATAAAGAAATGTTAAAGATAATGAGAAAAGATCAAGTAGAAGAGGGATCCTATGAATTAAAAAAAAACACGAAAAAAATCACTCGAAGTACATTCAAATCACAATCAAAAGATCTTCCAATATAAAGAGGAGAGACAAAGAGGAGAAATTCCCTTCCAGAACTGACTGCGTACAGAGGAAGACTTAACCATAAGGTAAGGCAATAACGTGATTTACTTAAGTACGAGTTAGTATTTCACTAATCCTAACAAAACCATACTAGAATTCCTTACTATGCCATTTATATACATCGGAATTACCATCTATTAGACTCAATTTTTCTTCTTGGTTTGTAGAATAAGATTTATACTTTTGATAGCTTGCAACCGCAATAAATTTTGTAACGAACTATCAGTGAAGTGATCCACCCTGGATGATAATCATAATTTGAAAAATGAAGTCTTTTAAAACTTAATATCGAATATTGAGCCGTTATATGGAATATATCCTGGAAAGTTTTTAAGAACAACTTGCGATTCGTTGGCGTCTCGGAACATACGAAATTCCCCGAACTGCCCGAAATTCTTATGCAGTTTTATCCACATTTGTATTTCACTATTCCTTATCCACATGCGCAAAAAAACCAAATAACATAACAAGAAAAGTTTTTTGTTCCTTGGACCAAGAAATAATAAAAATTTCGAAATACAAAAAGCATTAATGCAACACAAGTCAAACTGCCATAATCGATTCCAAAATTCAAATCACAACGACGATTGTTCTGTTTTAAGTTTTGGAATGAACTTAATTTATGAATTAATGAACAATTTATTAATATTAATAAGAAATATGGAGTTTATTTTCACAGTTTTTTCCCACTATTTATCACTTATTCGATTGATTTTGAACAGTTGATAAGGATTAAACTCGTAGGAAAATTAAAATATAATTGATTTTTGATGTGTCTAGTTTTGAATAATACAACTGCAGCAAGTATTAGACTGCTTTACCTCATTACATACAAGGGATAAAGAGGAAACCAATCACAGCCTTATTTGTAAGTGTCAAAACTGTCCGAATCTATTGGAAAACAATGTTAAAAAAGCTCAAATGTATAAGATTACTAAGAAAAAAGAAGGGAGTAAACATAAATATCCGTAATCTGTCGCCTTGTTAGCTTTCATTGGGATGGCGGTATAGGGAGTTTTTTTTTAAGTTATATTACTTTAAGTTAAGGTGTAACACTTTTTAATGCTACGTACAGTGTAACAGCAGTCATGCGTTTTATGCTTCGTTTGGTTTGCTATTCTATCGTGAACTGAGCAACGGCTGCAAATTATGCAAACTTATTTCGAAAAAAAAAGGTTCAGTCCCTGAAACACATCTGCACTCTGTCCATATTATGGCCGGCATAATCGTACATCAGAACAATTAATTAGATTAACCATGGATCGTTTCCGTACCACGAATACTCTCACTGATAATACGCATCCGTCCAGACGTCGTACAGTGCTTGATGAAGAAACTGTAGAGCAATGGGACTCAACTTTTAAACCTATCCACATTACAGAATTGAAAGCCGAACGATTACCGGGCATGGCGTTCATTCGGTTTATGGGCCCAAGAATAAACTGCTGCAGATCTCGAATTTGAAAAGAAAATTTTGCTTAGCGATTAGGCTCATTTCTGATTAAATGGTTACGTAAATAAACAAAACTGTCGCATCTGGAGTGATCAGCAATCACAGGCGGTTGTCCAAACACCGTTAAATTTGCAGAAAATCACTGTTCACTGTGTCTGCGGAATCATTGGTCCAATTTGCCTTCAATGATGCTGCTGGGAATAACATTACAGTCAATGGGGAGCGTTACAGAGCCATGATCAATAACTTTCTCGGTCCGAAATTGACTCGCTGTAATGCAAGAACAGGATGTGGCGCCATGTAACCATCAACTTATTGAAAAATGCATTTCTAAGGATCTAAGCAAGACCATGCTGCATTAGAGAAGTAACTTTTCAAAAAAAAAAAGAAAAAGATTCGCACTTCACGAAACTCTGGAAGATAAATTCATTTCCAAATTATATTCAAAATTTTTAACTTAGGGCTTCACTCAATATCTACTCAATATTCCTTGTGAAGCCCGAAGTAATGTGTCAAACGGTTCCCGGTTAGGTTCTCAGTTTGACAGGGGCGGCGTTTAGTGGGTAGTCTAAAAGCATTGTGCGTCTGGGAGTCCCACCCTCACGTCATAAACAGCCTTCACCTTCCTACTACAAAAAAAATATTCTTTGTGAGGGAGTCATTTTTTGTCTCCATTATTTTTTGGTAATTATTTGTATCAGACTGAGCAATAATTTTCTTCCTTCTTGAAACTAGCCAAATTTTATCTAAATTGTTCAAATCAAATCGTAATTATAACTGAATAAAATATTATTTTTAATTTACTTTTGATTGATTTTTAGTTTACTTTTGATTTAACCTTTTTCTTGTATTTTGGATTACCTCTAGCACCAATCTTACTTTTTTTGAATTCCATAAAATGCTTTTTTGGAACATCGTGGTGGGAAAGAAGGACAAACACTGTTAACAATTGGCTTGTGAATTTGTGATTATATCATATAATTGTGATACTAAAGTGCTCTCACTGGGCAATCCGATGCTTATACCTTTCTTGGGACATTTCCAATAGCGCAAATTCTTTAAAGGTAAACTTTCGATAAGTCACTAAATCGTCCATAGACACGTTTCTATTGCACAATTGAAGCGCACTCAAAACTATAAAACTTGTAAATTTTCATCATTGGATAATGAGTGGATATAAATAATATGTACATATCCAGTATATATTATACATGATATGAGTCTAATGAGCTATTTCTACAGACTTCGCGATTGTGGACTAGGAATTACTACATCATGGTTCATTCAATATATTATGAAGTCAGTTCGTTATAAATCCCTTCTCCTTCCGTACAGAACTTTATTTCGTGTTAGTTTTAAAAAGTAATTTTATTCAAAAAGATTTATGTAGCTAGGACGAGGTAAGAAATACACTCTCTCCAATGCCCTTCCAGTTTAATTTTGATCTTGACTTTTCAGGAGTGACTCTAGATCCAGAGCAAGTTAACTGATAACGCATATGTACAATCAATCTAAACAATGCAATTTACCCAAAGAAAATCAAATTGTTATGTAAATTGTTTAAGCTAGAGTAAATACATAAGTAAGTATGATTATCATGTTAACCTTTTCCATATTATAGTATGGTTGAAAACATGTGCACTATGGACTCAAAAACTATAGGAAATATTTTATACAGTCTTATTTGCCATAAAAACTCTTTGTAATTTGAAGTTCTCTTATTTTAAGCTCGATATAGGAAAGAATTTTTAGTCACGTCATAAAGTCATGCAAATCAGATAACAATCATATCCTTCTTGGTGATATTGAAATTCAGTGCAAATCTGCGATTCTCCTTGATAATAGTTATGCAATACTTACCAGTAAAAATTAGGAAATTCAATTGACTTTATCAAATAATTAGCTAAAGTAAAGTAATATATATTCGCTGTAATACAAATTACGCTTACGTTCTGTATATGTTGCATTGATTGGTGCAAATGTTGCATTCAATAAAATTGTCGCAAATATCGCTTGAGCGAATTCTATTCTATTTTCACTGCAAACACAAACAGCTGTTCCTTCTTTCACTCCTAATTCGCGCAAACATATAGCGAACTCAATAAACTTTTTCTTTAAAGTTTTCGCCGCGTATTCTTTGCCACTGACTCCGTCTACCTGCGAAGTTCACAAGTTCATAACGATTATAGGGAAAATGAATTAAATTTTACCAAAACTATTTTCTCTCCTAGCTCATCAAAGCGTTTTAGAATAAATTCTCCAAGTGACTTAGAATTTTCCGTAACTCTCTCTTCGAATGGACCACCATAAAGAATATTATTAGTTGCAGTAACAACCATTTTATTTCAGAATTTTTGGGGTCCTGTGACTATTGTAGAGGATATTTATACTTCTGCAATCGGTACTGCAACAAATGGAAACAAATTTAATACTAATCGGAGCAGCAGGAATTTATGCCGAGATAGTTCTTATCATCACTTAAATGCAAGGTAACCGTTAAAGAGGGGCCATTACTTCAAAGAGATAACCTCCGGTTGACAAAAGTATAAATAATACTTTCTTCTTATTTGCAGCGAATTGCCTATCAGATGATTTGGTTTTCAGATATGAATAAGTGCGCAAGATTTTGCAGTATGCAGTTGATTTCCAAAATGTTATAGGCTTATCAGCTTCGTATATTTTAATGTTATAGTATTTCTTTTTCTTCTATTTTCAATTTTTTGCTTCAACTGTAAACACAGGAGATAGCAGGTCAGTTTTTCAGAAATAATCTATGTTCAAATTGCGTTTGGTTCTTACAAAAGAAATTTAAAAACGAAGAATGTCTAAGGCATTCGAATATTCGATGTATTAAGTAGTTGAAAACTATTTTTTCATGCAATTAAAGGGGTTTTATTGAAATTTTATTGATAATATACATTCTAATCAGAAAATAAAACAGGTTTACTCCTCCGTGAAACAAACGTCTTTGTGAAAAAACGAACGACACAAAACTTCTAGGGAATAAGTCGTGCTTTGGTACACCTAGCGACTTCCTTTAAGAGCAAAACGAGGTGCGAGACTCCTTTTTGCAATTGATCGGTTAGAGAACAGATCGGTTTAATGTACACGTGCAATAATCTCCTTGCAAGGTAGGTCAAAAAGTAACATAAAGGAGTTTATGGAGCAACTCTGCAAGATCCAATTTGGTTTTCATATCGAGAAATGTTTTTTTGAAACAAGAATGACCATGTAAGGCATCCACAATGCTACTTGCCACAATAAGTTTCAAATCTTTGTAGAACATAAAGTCACGAAAATCCAAAAACATGGCCACCAGCAACAAATCTTCTTGTTGGAAATGCTCGCTCAGAGAAAGAATCATTGGTTCGTGTCACGACGTTTCAACAGAAAAATTTTGCATGCTTAGCATTTCTTCGAAAACGGTAGTCTACCTGCTCTCAAGTGAACAAACATTTTCAGGAGTCAGTTTCGGCCAACAGCACGAAGACCACCCCAACTTTACATCTCATTGTAAACCTGTCTGCTACAGTTCAAACATATGCTCTAATACTCGTAGTTCTAACCGAATTACCAAAATGTAAAAGGAATTACGATCAAGCTTGATTGCCTTACGGTGTCGTAACTTAACCTCAACATTCTCGATTCCGAGCTATGTCCTGACCACATTATTTACCCGTGTCAGTGTGGTGGCCAAGCTAGTCTGATGGTGGCATTGTTTTCATTGCTTTTAGTGATAGACTTATTATCAATGGTTGTAGTAATTTCTCTTTCTTCGAAGTCCGGGAATGTGTCATTGTTAAAATTTACCCTTGCTGATAAAACCCCCGTAATAGTTTGCTGTGCCTATAACCCATGTAGATCACCTTTACCCTTGTATCAGGAGTTTTTATTGTAATGTGTCTAACATCTCTACCCTAAAATAGTAGTATATTATATATTAATCTTCCCTTTGTTGAATCATCATCCTCGTGGATACCAATGATTTGTTCCATTCTTATATCTCTTTCATCTCTCTCATCGTATGATGCCTCAGCATTTTAGCCGTTTAGTTGATCTTGTTTTATCAAATATTCCATCTTATCACATATCAGTAACCCTCGCATTGCAACCCTGTGTTTCTCCTGATCCCTTTTATCCGCCATTATCCCTTGAACTATCCTTTTCGCCTCCTACATCCATCAAACCTACCCACCTGGCAAATTAATTTTTTTCACAAGAAATTATAATTCATTAAGCTCTGAACTTCAATCAACTGGATTGCGTTTTTGATAACATGGATACCGAGTCTGCTTCATTCAAACTTTATGAGTTCTTTTATGCCATTGGCTTTAAGCATCTGACACGGTTGGAGCAGAAGTTGTTGCTCTTTCATCTTCTTTACAGCTTTTGGAGGCAGCTTTACTTTGGAGAATTTTCTCAGGTCACCTAATACGAAACATTTCTGCACTTATATCAGATTACTAAAATCTTCGAATAATATTCCTGGTGCAGTTCACTGGGACGATGTTGTAGTATCTTTTCCTGAAAATCTTATTTCTATTTTTTCTTACTATCATCTGTTATTCTTCGCAACTTCTGTTCCTCTCTATCTCTATGCACCGACCCTAGTGAAATCCAAGCAATCACTAACTCCATTGATCTTGTAAGTCCTGGTCCTGATGGTATTCCGAACGTATTTGTCATATCTCTTTCATTTCCTTTGACATTGTCATTGCATCTTCTCCTGAATCTTAGTCAAAGTATTGGTGCATTTGTGACGATTTGGAAACAAGCTAGCATGGTTGCAATTCTCAAAAGCGGTGATCTTTCTGATGTATCCAACGTATCGTCCTGTATCTCTTATACTCTTCTTCCAAAATTATTGGAACGTCTTCGTCAAACCCAAATCTTTGTTGTCGTATCTAAAGTCAATTTTTAGCCCTGAGCAACATGGCTTCCTTAAAAGTCGTTCTACCACTACATTCACAAAATTCATTGTCCATGGCGATGTGATCTTTACGGAGAAAGCGTTCAATACTTACTTGACAAATTTACTCTTAATTTAATGAATTAGATAATCCAGTGCAAAGACTGTAATCCTTCTAATTTCAATGTTTGAAAATAAAATTTAATATTTGAAAGATTAGGTTCAATACTTTATTTACGTTAAGAAAGAAAAAAACGTAAGCGAAAAAGAAAAACGTTAAGTTAAGAAAAAACAATTTACAACTTAGACTTGAATTCGTTTTCCAATATTTCCCGCAAAATTCGTCGTAATATTTTGCCAGTTTGGTTTTTCGGGATCTCATTTACGAATCGTACTCCGCCATGTAATCTTTTCGCATTTGATACCCTTTCGGCCACAAAATCGATTACTTCTCTCTGCGTCAAACTGGAACCCTTTCGGACTACAAACGCAACAGGAAGCTCACCACAAGCCTCATCCGGTTGACCTACAACTGCGGCGTCTTTTATTTTTGGATGGGCTAGGAGTAGTGCTTCAATCTCTGCAGGTGGCACTTGGTAGGCTTTGTACTTAATAAGTTCCTTTAAACGATCCACAACGAAGAAATTATATTCTTTATCATAATATCCTACATCTCCAGTATGCAACCAGCCATCTTTGTCAATACTTTCTTTAGTTGATTCCTTATCCCCTATATAACCTTTCATCAATAATTTCCCTTTAAAGCATAATTCACCCTTCTGATATGGTCCAAGTGCTTCACCAGTCCTTGTATCGATTACTTTTGCATACGTTGCTTTCCTGACAGTCCCAACACTACCTGGTTTGTGATTGTGTTTGGTTTGTGCAAGAGTAAGTGTTGCTTCTGTGAGTCCATAAGCCTGACTTATGTTTGGGACATTCATGCGGTTACGCACTGTATCTACGATTGCTTTGCTTAAAGGCGCCGCAGTACAAAATATAACTTTCAAGGATGACAAATCATATTGATCAACTGACGAATACTTTGCCAAGAGAACCATCATAGGTGGTACCAAGAGACAAACATTGATCCTATACTTCTGTAAGATATAAAATACCTTAGTATACCAGCAAGGAGCAAGAAACGTTTACGTAGTTACCTGGATACTTGTTAAAAATAGGCTCTCCTCAAAGTCTGGCAAAAAGATAAGTTTTACACCAATAGTTGGAAGATGCATTAAGGTTAAAAGCCCATAAGCACCAAACCATGGCATAAGGCTCAAAAGTGTTAAATCCACCATATAGTTTCCAGCAGTGCCGCTGTTCACATAATGTAAACTAGGTAAAATAGCATTATTAAAATCATATACTTACAATTGAATGTCAATATTAAGTAGTATGTTGCTTTGTGTTAATTGTACACCCTTTCGTAATCCTGTGGTTCCTGATGAAAATAGTATGACGGCAATATTTTCATCTATATTTGTTGGATTCACATTAAATGTGCTATGATCTCTATGTAATTTTAAAAATTTTGAATAGGCAAGGATCTGCTGCGATGATATGTTGTCATCGAAATTAATAAAGAATTTAATAAATGGGCTCATCTCTGCGATAATTTTAAATTTTTGAATTGTTAAAGAAGATGTGAAAATCACTTTGGGTTTGTACAAATTGATGTCGTTATGTATTTCTTCTGTGGGAGAAAATAATATACTTGTTATAATTATCAAAAGGAGGACATTATGGCATAATTCAAAATGGCTAGGTTCTTAGTTAATAGGGTGTATACGAAATAAACGTTTGACACCTTAAGGAAAAAAAGTTGTTATTCGATACGCGTTCACCTTTTTTTTATTAATTTATTTATTGGGTTAGCAACAAAGTAATTACCGCTTTGTTCAATTAATTTACTTAGAATGAACTTTAATCTTTATCCTTGTTGTTCGATGACCTTTTGCCATCTCTCTAACAACTTGAAAATTCAACGCTTGTAGAAAGTCTAATCCACAAAGTCTGGGCCTCAAACTGAGTTTGCAGCATCAACATCATTGAAAGGATCCATTGTCCATCGATCGAAATATGTGATAATTTGATGGTGTTATAAGGTGGCTATTTCAGGGCTATAAGGTGGGTGTAACATCAATTCCCAGCCAAGCCAATATCTACCAATTTTTGGCGAGTGGTCTAGGCGTAAGTGGTGTAGCATTGTCCTGGTGGAAAACGATACCTTTGCGATTGACCAATCAATAAAAATGTTGGATATGTGATATGTCACGTTTCCTTGACCACTACATTTAATCTGTCCAGTTGTCGACAGTAAACCTCCGAATTAATGGTTTGATTCCTTGAAAGCAGCTCAAAATACACCGGACCTTGTCAATTCCACCAAAATGACAGCTAAATCTTCTTTTGTTGGATATGTGCCTTTGAAAACTAGGCTTGTAATGACTCATTAGGCGTGTACTACGGTCGTTTGCGATTGACATTGTTGTACACAATCCACTTTTCGTATCCAGTGATGATCCATTTCAGGAACGAATCAAGTTCATTGCGTTCAAGCAATAATTCACAAGGGCTGATGCTGTCTTAAATGCTTCTCAATGGCTTTATGAGAAACATTTAACTTCTATGCAATCATCCATGTAGTTATGGGACGATCCGCTTCGATGATGATTTTGATTTCACCCTTATTAAGCTCAACTGACCGACCTGTACGTTTGTCATCTTAAAGAGAAAAATCTCCAGAACGGAATTTTTCAAGCCAATTTCGACATTGCCTTTCTATAACAGCTTCATTATCATACACATAACGTAACTTTTTGGCGTCTTGACTTTCGCTCTTTTATTCACGGAGGTAATAAAGCAACATAGGCCGAAAATGTTCGTTTTTGCACTCCATATTAATATTAAGATAAAAAAAACGTTAAGAAAATATCTCTGCAATGAACTTGTAAAGCTAGCTAAAGATGACAGCTAACAAATATAAGAAGATGATGATAACATTTACGGATATAATCAAACTGGGAGTGAGAGTCATCTATAACTGAAATCAGCAATGCCTTAATTGCCAACCTTTATTTATTGAAAACGATCAATTTCATAGCTTAAAATAAATCATACTTTGAATATTGTTAAAAAATATGATATAGTAGCTAAATATAGGTTTATCACTACTAAAAACGAAAGCGTTCGTTTTCTCTCATACATTCTCAGAAAAATGTCGCAAAGAGTATGTCATAGAATCAATAGGAATATGAAAAGTGAATATCCCAAAATGTACGCAATTAGTAAAAACTAAATGTTTTTATGAAATGTTTTTAATATTTTAGTAACTTGTTGACCATACCCCATAAGATAGATGGATAAGCATTAGCGAGAGATTGTAAGATCCATTAGCATATTAACTGAACAGATTTCACGGCTTTGTTGACGTAATTTTCATTCGACGAGTTTTAATTTAAATGGTATGCATAAATGTAGATGTATTTCATTAAAACAGCATTCCATTTTCATCCTTGACTGGCCTTTGCACTTTTTAGTTGCTTTTAAGTGGCTAATTTTTGTGCCCGAATTATATACCTTGAGTAACATAAAACTTTAAGTGTGTCAATGAAAATCTTACTTTAACAAATTAATTATTTATATATAAATAATAAAAAGACTATTAGCAAATAGCAACTGCGTCGGGAAGTCTGTCATTTGTATTTTAAATTAAATCGAATTGCATTAAACAATAACAAACAAAATGATGGAAATTTTAGAAATTGGTATAAATATAAATAAATGTTTTTAATATCCCAGCAATGCAATTCTTGATAGCTTTGTTTTGAAACTTCCTACATGCTGCAAACAATTACCATACTTTTTGGTTTCAACAAAAGTGCATGCCAAATATTACATGCAACCCTTAATGGATTAAAGATATTTTATCAACCGAAATATTAAATTTTCATTCATCAGTTAAAAAATCATTTACTACTATAAGTTATTAATAATACTAATTCGCATCGACTAACGCGGACTTTTGTAGATAAGATAAGAAGTGAAAAGAAAAGAGTAAATAAATTCAGATTTTCCAGTGAGAGGAGAAATTCAAAGAACGTATTTAGATTAGATTATCTTTTCTTCTATAACTTCCTGTATATACTTACGTTCTGTATAGGACGAACTTAGCGGTGCAAATGTAGCATTAAGTAACATTGTTGCAAACATTGTATAAATAAATTCCAAACGGTTTTCACTACAAACAGCGACTCTATCTCCTTCCTTTACTCCCAACGCTCGTAAATTTTTCGCCACTTGAATTGAATTAGTTTTAATTGTCCTGGCTGATACTTCAACTCCATTCAATCCATCAACCTAAGAATACAAATATTATAATGCAATCGTGTCGCACATAAAATAATCGTGGAAAATTTATTACCAGCACAATTTTATCTCCCGACTCTTCCAAATGGTTTAAAATAAATTCTCCTAGTGATCTTTCATCTTTTGTGATCCTGGTGTCGATTGGGCCACCATAAATGGTGTTGTTTTCACTGTAACTGGCATGATGGTAGCTGATGTCTCAGAATAGTAAGAATAAGTGAACGAGTAGGTGTTCAATTAACCACTGAATAAATATTTTCGAATGCCACTAGGTTTCAAATCATATTTTATATTCTTATCAGAGGCGTTAGGTCACACAAAATATTTACAGAGAAAAATACGCAGGAATGATAAATATCATTTATTTATCATTAAAATTAGATGTACATATTTAAGTAGGTTTTTACGTTCACCACTTTTCATAAAGTTGATAGTGGGATTAGTAAAAGCCTTGTTGCTAAAATAGTGAAAACCTAAAGTTTACTTTAGGAACGCTAGTTTACTTTAGTCAAGAACGCTAGTAGCAAAAGGAAACAATTAAAACTTGCAGGAAGTTATATAAAAAACAGCGTTAAGTGATGGAAATTAAATCCGAATATTTAATCTTTAACATATTGTTATCAGTACTAGAATTATTACCCTCCATTATTACCTTCGATTGTGAAACGATTTTAGTTTCGTTCAATTGTTTATTGTCTGGAAATATGAATTCAAAATCGATCGCCTGATAAAACGTATTTTGTAAAGAACTAACGAATAAAATACATTTTTTCAGTTGCGACTCTCTTTTCCAAAGCAATTCATGGTTTTACATTGTCGCTAAAATTCTGCATTTAAAAAACAAAAACATTATTTAAAGAGAAAACATCTGGAGTACCCGTGAGCTCTCAGTGGTCGACGAAAATTGTTCATTCCAAAGCAACCTAAGTTTGCAATGCAAGAACTTTGGTGTACTTCTGTGAGATGAGTTTTTCCCAACAAATCAGGGTAACAGCTAACATGGCTGCAACGCGTGTAACGTCACTGACTCGATTAATAGCCAACAACCCACAAGGCCCACAACATCAAGCAGACGAGTCCTAATGAGCGCTGTGCAGACGACTCTACACTATGCGACTACTCTCTCAGCAGGATTTTCCTTGCGAGAGAGTGCCGAAATATTTAGCTGCGTAGAACGCTCTCTCAGCCATTGGCAATACTCCGGTGAGAAACACACAAAAGGAGCCTGGATTGCACTTCTAATGCACCTGACCAGCGACCGTGGCTCAATCGAGTGCATGAAGAGACTGATTTCTACTTGACCTAGCTCTTAAGTAAACATCGATGAAATCGGTCTTATCTGCACAAATTGACAGGAAAAGGACTGCTAACAGCGGGTTTTGAACAGAAGAGGTGGATGACGTCTGTCACAGATTCTTCTTTTGTAAAAGATGTAAAAGCACTGTGACCTCTTCGGCGAAAATGGCGAGCTCCGCCCGGGAACTATGGTCGGAAAAATGCTTAAAACAGTTGACAAATTGAATCGCGAGGCACAAAATGTTCGGGAAGTGGTGAGACTGATGCTCGGCAAGACAGGCGTCGGAGATGGGAGAATCTCTTTTCTAGTACTTCCTTCCCGCTGGAAAAAGAATTTCCGTCATCTGAAGGCGCCATTAAGCTTAAGAACACGAGTCCTACCCAGAAGTAACGTGTCAAACGGTTCCAGGCTAGTTTCTCAGGTTAACAGGAGAGATGTTTAGTGGATGGTCCACAAGCATTGCAGGTCTGAGAGTCCCACACTCAGGGCGTAAACAGCCATGGTATCTCTATCACAAAAAAGAACATTTTGCAACAGTCTTATAGAACAATTTGATAGAAATGAAAAATCTATGAGAGTTAAGGATACATATATTAAAAAAGAAAAAGTATTTGAAATGTAAAAATGAGAGCATGAAGTTTTCAACCTGTTTTTCTACCTAGAATTGATTTTATTTAAAAATAAATAAAACATGCAAAATTTATTGATTATATTTAATAAATCCTGTTAAATTTATATGAATTTATATAAAATGCAAGGTGTTCTAAAAGCCGTTTTCAATTTGTTTTGTTTGTTGTACAAGCACAATCTCTTAAAAGCATGAGTTCTGCCGATTGCCAGCAGCGTCCTTGAGAAAAAGCATCGAGGGGCTGTTGTAAACGAGCGGAATGTTGGTACAGAGCGCGCAAATTTTACGAAATTTTAAATTTTGCCACTTTTAGAAACTGCCTCACATAAATGACGCACCGAACATTCAACGCAGTAAAACATTAGTACAAAAATTTGAAACGTGGAGAACAAAAATCTATCAGTTAAAGTTAATTCTACTTTCTCACTTAGCAAAAGGACTTATGCTCAAGTGTTGCTTGAAGTTCGTTGCATCGCATAATGCATAAAGGCTAATGTCTCAACCACAAAAATATTCTGTTGATTCAAAAATTTGAACCCATCGATTGGCGTCAGAGGCCTAAATTGTTGATCTTGTTTCGTCCTTAAACAAAGTTTTGGTGTCAAATGAGGCACATCTTTACCTTGATGGCCACGTAAACAACCGAAATTGTTGTCATTTGAATGCAATATTTGAATAATCTGAAGCATATACACAAAATACCACTTTATTCGCCAAAAGTTCATATTTAACCTGCGAAACGTCATGAGGATCAAGAAGCGCATACATTTTTCAGCTAAACGGTCATTGTTAACTCATTTCGATACGTGGAGATGAATAATCGTATAGTCTATAAAGATTTTGTTGATTTTAATCGAAACATGTGGTTTCAGCGGAATGGAATATCATCTCACTCGTCTAACATGTCTGAACCGATTTTTCAAATTTTTCCTGGAAAATTTATGTTCAGACGAAGAGACTCGGTACTTGGTACTTATTTGACACCAAATTATGTCTTCTTTTGTAATTATTTCACATGAAAAGTATACAGCATCAATTCTCAGTTACGTGATTAATTACAACAAAACAGCAGCTTGTAACTCTCAAAAAAGATTTGAGTTATTTTTAAAATACAAATGAAACTTCGAAGCACAACGTAGCGTGTATACATAAAACACATGGAGAATGATCCAACATAGTTCGTTCTTTGGACTATGGCCTTCAAAAGAGTCCCTTCAATTCCCCTAGATTATTTGTTTCTTTGAATACTATCGCAGAGGAACTGAACCACTTTTTATACATCGCCATGCTGAAATAAAAGAAATTTTTTGCCGAAAGTAAATATATGCTATAGCTAAAAAATTATGTTTTTATATATATTTATTCATGCTATATGCTGATTTTAAAAGATACTGTACACTATTAAAGGATTTGTTTACTTGACTTCTATTTACTTTATAGGAAAACATTTTAACATTGTAAGAAAACATGCAAAACAAACAGGTACACAGGATGTACAAACTAATCACAAATAACCATGTAAAACTCCTAAAGAAGAAAGTATTTACAATTTAGATTTCAATTCGTTCTTCAACATCTCCCGCAAAATACGTCTTAATATTTTTCCACTTGGGTTTTTAGGAATCTCATCTACAAATCGTACTCCTCCGTGTAATCTTTTCGCATTTGATACCCTTTCGGCCACAAAATCAATCACTTCTTTCTGTGTCAAACTGGAATCCTTTCGAACTACAAACGCAACTGGAAGCTCACCACAAGCTTCATCCGGCTGACCTACCACAGCAACATCCTTTACTTTGGGGTGTGTTAAAACTAACGATTCAATTTCGGCTGGAGGTACTTGGTAGGCTTTGTACTTAATAAGTTCCTTTAAACGATCCACAATAAAGAAATTATATTCTTCATCATAATACCCCACATCACCCGTATGCAACCAGCCTTCCTCATCAATACATTCATCGGTTGCTTTCTTGTCGCCTACATATCCTTTCATCAATAACTTTCCTTTAAAACAGAGTTCGCCTCTTTGATTTGGTCCAAGGGCAATGCCGGTTTCCGTATCAATAACTTTTGCAAACATTGCCTTCCTGACGGTGCCAACACTCCCCGATTTGCAGTTTTCGTCGGTGTGAGAAAGAACGCTCAATGTACATTCACTTAGTCCATAACCTTGTCTTATAATCGGAACACTAATACGATCCCGCACTTGGTCCTCGGTCTCTTGACTCAAAGGAGCAGCACCGCAAAATAAAACTTTTAATGATGATAAGTCGTACTGATCAACAATTGGATGCTTTGCCAAGAAAACCATCAAAGGTGGAACCATAAAACAAGCATCGACTTTATATTTCTACGAGAAATAAAATTCACGTTAATATAAATTGGGGCAAACAATTTTGTGAATTCACCTGAATAGTACTTAAAAATTGATTCTCCTGGAATCTCTGCAAAAACACAAGTTTAGATCCAATAATTGTAAGATGCATTAAGGAAAAGAGTCCATAAGCATGAAAGAACGGAATAATGCTCAGCACTGTTGAATCCTGTATCATACTTCCAGCTCCGCTAAATTTTAAATAACAAAAAAAAAATGGTTCCTAATGTAAGACAATCCTTCAAGTTATGTACTTACAATTGAACATCCAAATTAAATAATAAATTGCCTTGCGACAACTGTACACCCTTTGGTAATCCTGTTGTTCCCGACGAACATAAAATGATGACAATATTTTCGTCGACATTTGTTGCTTTGGCTTTGAATATTTTCTTGTCTTTATTGATTTTTAAAAATTTTGAATATGCTAAAATGTACCGAGATGGAGAATCGCCATCAAAATTAACCATAAATTTAACAAATGAGTTCTTCTCTGCTATGGCTTTAACTTTCTTTATAGTTGAAGAAGAAGCAAAGATCACTTTCGGCTTGGACAAACCAATGGCATGGTTAAGTTCTCCTGTGAAAGAAAATAATTGTTTATGTTGATTGAGTACTATCTTAGTAACTTAGTCGAGCGCTGAAAAAGAGTTTTCTTATATGGTCTCGAAATTATCGTTGTTGTTACAAAATCATGAAGAAGAAAGCATGGAAAGAAATTAGTCACGTACGTCCAGATTTTAATAATTAAAAATTCTATTACTAACTACGATTAAGGATCTTTGAAATGGTTTGGTCTTTATTTTTGTCTTGACAGAAGAGAGAAGAAAAACTCATAATTTAAGAGACTCACGAGGAGCCTGAGGCGCTGGATCAACCGATAGTACAACAATACTGATTATCAATGACGCAGTGTCTTAGCGGGCACAGCTCTTACAGGCCACTTACAGGCCGCGGGTTCCATTATTGTTTGTTTTGCGCAAGGAGAAGGTTTTTATGGACGAAGGTTTTAATAGGACGAAGGTTTTTATGCTGGAGGTGGTGCTAATACCGTTTGCATATGGCTGAGAGAATGGAAACGCCCCCTCTATACAATTTTGCTAGAAAGATATATCCAACAATGGACAAATTGAATTCATTCTCGCATTACAGTCGGGCGATCTTACTTATATTCCAATGTATCTTCTACTGTTTTTCGCCGGAAGAGTACAGTAGTATGCAGTAGTATAGAAGATAATAGAAACAATTCTCCATTTAAATATTATGCTGGCTCAATTGGAAAGATATATTATGAAAGAGGCCTCGCAAAGTTCTAGTTGAAAGTATATACTTTATTATATTTATATTTGCAAAAGGAAGTTATATTTGCATATCTTGGTCCTTATAATAAAGTGGCTACCAAACATGAGTTTTGCTTCTTTGGCAGGATTTTGTAATAATAATCTTCATTGTTATCTTAAGAGTTCCGAAGAAGGAACGAAAGACTAAGGTACAAAAACTTAAGAGCAAATTGCTGTCATGTGGGGAACATACAAAAAATTAGTTTTATTTCAAAATATTTATACTATAATTAAATATGTGTTGTTTTATACAACATGAAACTGCCGAAAAATTCTACAGAATAATTTATATACTTTGGAAAGTTTACGCAATTTGCCTATGCCAGAAATTTACAGAAAGGTATGATGAGTTGTGTCTTTGTTTGGGTAGATTTACAGGTGGTAAAGGTTGTAGCTCTAGTTTGCTCAGTTAAAATGTATTTATTAAAACTCTAATTTTATGCTTGATATCGCCGAATAGTCGCTATTTTTCAAATAAGAAAATTATCTAATCTGTGTTGCGATCTGAGTCAACATCAACTCAATTTATCCATTCATAATAACTTAACAAAGCTAGCATTTACGATAGACTAAATGAATGTATCCTGGCTAGTAGAATTCATGAAGTGTATGCTGGCTTGAGCACATGTTATTTATACATATAAGACGAGTTTGTCCCTGAGGCTATTTTTCTAACAAAACAACACAAACACAGGGAATAAAACGAAAAAAATTCTGAGATTCTACAGAGTCTACTTGTTTCCATTTATTTATTTGTTTATTTCTTTGGATTTTCAATAGTTTGCTTACTGTGGAAACTGCCGAAACAATCAACCTTTGGCATCCTTTGCTGTTATATAATTTAACAGACTGAATTTAATTTAATCAGGTTAATTTGAAGATCGAAGACACTAGCAAAAGTATGTTTAAATCATTACACTGAGGGAGAGACTTTCAATGATAAAAAATGTATCAAGATTTTCATTGAACTTACATAAAGGATTATTTAAAGTTTGAAGGTCAAGCAAGAATATGGGTAAGTGTTTCCCAATATTTTATACATGAAAGCCTTTAAGACATTTTAGACGGATTAAGTTTGCAAGATCGTTGTCTTTCCATTACATGATTACAATAAACCAAAGTCTGAATATAGTCTGGAATTGTTTCTTATCGTTAATAGTAAATTCAATAGTAAATAGTGAATTTTATGCTTAAAACTTAACGATAAGAAACAATTTCCAGACTATATTCAGACTTTGGTTTACATACAAATACATTTTACTACAATACGACAATACATAATACATTTTACTACAATACGACAATAAGATTTGTATTTGCTAGCTTGGACTTTAGGAGATTAGATAAGAGACGATGTGGCAAAAGTAAGTAAATTAAGCAGATTGAACACAAGAAGAGATTCAGAGATTATGCTAAGTCATTTCTTCTCTTATGATTAAAAGCAATATTTACTCACTTTCTGTGTAGGTTGCATTTAACGGTGCAAGCGTTGCATTTATTAATATTGTTCCAAACATTGCATAAGTAAATTCCAACCTATTTTCGCAACAAATAGCAACTCTGTCCCCCTCCTTTACTCCCAGCGCTCGTAGATTTTTCGCTACTTCGATCGAATTGTCTTTGATCGTCCTTGCTGATATTTCAAATTCGTTGAGTCCATCTATCTGTAAACATACATATTAAAATTCAATATTTGCAGCCAGGCATCAATCAGTCAGTAAGTTTTTCTTACCAATACAATTTTATCCCCTAACTCCTCTAAATGATTTAATATAAATTCACCAAGAGATCTTTCGCCTTTTGTGATCCTTGCTTCCATTGGACCGCCGTAAATAATGTTATTTTCCGCTGTTACCGGCATGATGACGGAGTAACTGAAGAACAACTGTACAAGTAGCTTTTTATTTGACGACTGAACAAATTCTTCTCAACTCATTTCAACTAGCATGAATATTTGATATTCTTATCAAGACTAGCAAGTGCTACATTTATACACTTAGTGTGAGAAAAAGTATTCATGGGAAATTATTTACATTAGTATTAAAGAATGTTGGAATAATGTCTCATGCAACACTCGTAAACTTCTGAGGACAATAACAACAAACAGCTGAATTGTCGAAAAGGTTGTGAGTATTCGAATATTTTGTCAAATAGACACACGAAAATCTTCTCCAACTGTCGGCATCCATTGAAACCAATGAAGAACTATGGTTTATTCGAGGACAATGCTGAGAAAACTTTCCTAATGATAGAGATTTATCTAATCTCCATCTTCTCCGTTATATTTTCCCCAGTTATATGGTTAGAAACTTTCCAACGTAATTGTAAATGTAAATCAATGTGTACATATAGTGACCGTCTCATTGCACATTCATGATTATGTCCGATCATCTTTTGGTTCAGTTTATAAATACTAATGCATCTAGAAGTTCATCAAGAATAGCATTTAGTACTAATCCAGCACACTAAAGCTTTTGTATAGAATCTTGCAGTTAAAAACTCAACCATGGTGAAAAATAAGGATTAACAACCCATGCATGAATTGTATGCAGATGTTTCATCGGATTTTGCGGCTGATTTTGTTTTTTGATCGTTTTCATTTGGGCAATTATGCTGAATCGAATGTTTTTAATTAAATATTAAGCCAGCGAAACAACAAAATAGCATTTGCTGGCGACATTGAGTTGAAAAAAATTTGTAATACCTTAATACCTTTGCACATAAATTTTGAGACCGATGCAATAGTACTGACAGAGGGAGGACCCTACAAAAAAGTATATGCCAGCTTCAAGACATATCTGTACTATGATACCTGTGCAACTTTGAAATCAATATCGAATTCCAAACTTGCAAAAAAAACTAGATTTGTATTACGTATTTTAGAATATGTTTACCAGCGTTCCTATACTTGAAGTATTACGCAAAAAGAAACCACAACTGTTTTAGAGACTACCCGCCGAAATTTAAACGTAAAAAGTTCCAAAGTCAAGACATACGAAAAATAACTGTGATAGAAAAGGGAAAGGGTCCATTTTCGCTATTGAATGACTGAGCGTGAAATAAGCTACTCCTCTATTCATCTCATAAAAACATTAATTCAGAAACAAACCTTTTCTCTGCTATAACAGGAACGTGATCGCTTCGTCTATTACCATAAATACTAAAAAATAAATGTTAAATAAACTATATTGAATTGAATTTATATGATTTCACTTCCTCATCCAAGCACGAAATAAGAACCGATGTCATAGATATCATGTTGATTCTAAAAGTACGCGGATTGATTTTTTTTAACGCAAACATTTTCGTGAGAGTGGTTACCCATTGAAATAAAACAATTTGACTACATTTATTCCGAACAATCGGGCAACATTCATTGAAATATACCCAAGTTGTGTAGAAATCTTTCAGTTTCACGTTTTCAAACCCATGTCTAATTATCGGTTATCGATTAACAATTCAGTCAAAAAATCGAATTGAAACAATTTGGTATGATTTAATTGATGGTTTCGTATTAGAACTCTGTCGCTAAGCTTGACAAGTTTACATCGGAAGAGGCTTTGTCATCTACCTATACTTCCTGCGCTTCTTGTCCTGTTTGCTGTGTTTTAATTTTTTACCTTTTCGTTGCTGTTTTTAATTTTAATCAGTCTCCTTTTCGTAATTTTGCAAATTTCTCATTACTTTTTCGGCTACACTACTCTCATTCATTTTGCCGAAGCTTGTATGTTTTTTGTAGATTGACCTACGTTGCATTACGGCTCATCTCTTTTCTTCCTTTTTTATCGCTTTGTATGATCAAGAAATAATTTTTACGAAAAAAGCTTTATTGAGACAGAGAAAATTGGATTCTGAACATATCTGCTACCGATTCTCAACAGCCAAAAAAGTTGCTATTTTTCATGTGTTTCCTTGATGAAACGTCATTGATACGATACTTTTTCTTCACTTTGACTTAAGAAATTTGGTACAAGTTACTATACGAGAAAGAATGATCAGTTTAAGTTGAGCTTACTACTATATTTAAAATCAAGGTAAAACACAAATGCAGCTAGCTATCTCCGTTATTTAATAACCTATTATTTTATAACCTTCCTTTTGCCAAGCTGCAATACTAAGCATTCACCTTCGATCAATTTTTCTTATTTTCCTCTACAAACTGGAGGAGATATTTTATCTTTGATATCCACTCAATTATAATCTCATCTGTGTTCTGAGATGAAAAAAATTTTTTTTAGAAACGAAAAACAACCTCCTAAATTAAATATTTTGTTTATATATCGAAGGATTCGTTTTTATTAAATTCTATAAAAATGAAACAAATGTGTTTCCTTGTTTTCCCCATACATCCTTTATTTAGAATCAGTGAAAGTAAACCACTCGAACAATTAAGGTGTAAAAAACCAAAATTAAAAAGTGTACACTAATACATCACATTTGAGGTAAATGTTTACAATTTTGACTTTAAATCTCCCTTCATTTCTTTCGTTATCATCTCACGCAAAATCCTTCGTAGTATTTTACCAGTTGGATTTTTCGGAATCTCATCTATAAAACGGACGCCACCGTGTAATCGCTTCGCCGGAGAAGCTCTTTCTGCTACGAAATCAATTACTTCTTTTTGTGTCAAGCTTGAATCAGCCTTTACAACGAATGCCAATGGTAGTTCACCAGATGCCTCATCGGGAATGCCTATAACAGCCGCATCTTTTATTTTTGGATTTGTCAAAAGGAGTGCTTCGATTTCAGCAGGGGGCACTTGGAATCCCTTGTATTTTATCAGTTCCTTTATGCGGTCAACAACAAAGAAACAAAAATCTTCATCGTAATAGCCAATATCGCCAGTACGTAACCAACCGTCTTTGTCGATTGTTTCATCTGTAGCTTTTTTATCTCCAACGTACCCCTTCATTATCACATCACCTTTGAAACAAAGTTCACCGCGTTGATTCGGCCCCAACGGCTTACCAGTTTCTGTATCAATTACTTTAGCATATGTATCAGCTCTAATTGTTCCCACGCTGCCGGGCTTGTTGTGCTCTTCGTTCTGTACTAGCAAACTTAAGGTAGCCTCACTCAATCCATAGCCTTGTCTAATAATAGGAACGCCAATCCTGAAATTTATCGAATTTATTATAAAACTTCTGGAATAAGTTTCCATCTTTTCCTTTACTGACCGCTCTTGTACAGCATCTGACGTTTCTTTGCTGAGAGGTGCAGCACCACATAATAATATTTTCAAGGAAGATAAATCATATTTATCAATCATTGGGTGTTTCGCCAGGAACACCATTAGTGGCGGCACCATGAAACATACATCGACTTGGTAGTGCTGTTGATATCAGATTATTTAATGTGTTTGCACATTATTTCAGCAATTTGAAATTACCTGAATACAATTCAAAAAATGATGCTCCTGGAACTTTGGTAGAAATACCGTTCGAGCTCCAACAGACAACAACATCATTAATGTTAAGTTGCCATAGGCATGGAACCACGGAATTACACTTAATACTGTAGCCTCTTCTATCATAGGTTTTTGATCACTTGCAAAATTAAAACGGAAAAATCTAAATGTGACTAAGCTAATTAGAGTAACGTCTGATACTTACAACTGGCCATCGGCAGTACGAAGAATGTTGTTTTGTGTTATTTGCACACCTTTTGGCAAGCCCGTTGTTCCAGACGAGCACAAGATCACCACCACATTTTCCCTTGTATTGGTTGGCTTCACTTTAAACGGTCCTTTTGGTTTGTCCTTTTGCATTTTTAGGAACTTTGAATATGGAAGCACATTTCTGGAAGCTACTGCATCATCAAAACTAACAACGTGTTTAACAAATGAATTTTTCTGCGCAACAGCCGCCACTTTTTTGACTGTTGACAAAGATGCGAAAATCACTTTTGGTTTAGATAAGCTGAAAGCATGATGCAATTCACCTGTGGAAAAATAAATAAAACTTTTGTTTCAGTTCTCTGTTGATTTTCCGGTTGAAAATATATCCAAAACCAAACGGTTTTCATAAATACATTTCACAGTCACAGTAACAGAAATTTATTAACTAGATGTAATGTAAGTAAGCTTTTAACCAATAACGGAAAATAAACTTTTTGATATATTTTAATATAAATGTTCTGTTTTTCCATTTTTCGAAGACATTGCTTCCAGACATTGCTAATAATTAATACAGTGTTACAAACAGTATCAAGTATAGCATATGAAATTGCTATGTATCCTGAATAGTACTGGTTATGTAGAATGTAATATCTGATGAGAGATTTTATATCGAATATCACTTCCTTCTACAATCACCCAGGACTTCTATCTTCTATCCAAATACGGAAAATTATCAATGCAATGTTGCGTTTTAGTTGAAAATTTACAAATGGGCCGTATATTAATATAACAACCAACCATCAGTCATAAATTTCTCGTTAAATGAAAGCATATAAAACAAAGACTAATGAGATAATCGACTGTTCATTCTATACCTATCACAAAAGGATGTAAGTATATTTTCGAGCGACTCAGCGGGCTTGATTTGGGAGAAAAGAGAGTGAATATATCATATATTTAAAAGAATAGAATTCACGAGGCCAATCATCGACCTTTTTACTCGCTTTTTTCCTCATGTGGCATCCAATTTTTTCTTCCACGAACGCATAACAAGAAAGTTTACGTCAAATAACAGAGAAAATCGCCAATTTCTTACCATTTCTATTTTCAAACGAAAATATATGCACCTTACATGCATAACTCCATGATACTTTTTTGATTTCCTTCTTCTTAAAACTTTTCGAAATTGATAAAATTATCGATTGTCACCTACAAATATAATTATAATAAGGCTTCTGGGCTGAACGAGCATAATCATAGAGGTACGAACGTTTCCGGTACACTTTCTATCGAATTTATCTTTTTTTAGCAAAGTAAGGATTCAATTCTGGTGAGTCACTGCTGCAAACATATTTTAGTGACTGATAAAACTCTATTTTATGAAATCTCCATTTTCCATGCTCCCGTGATTTACTAAGTGCAACACGTCGATCAACCGATAAAATCACATTGAGGTCGTCCTATAGACAACCCATTTCCATATTTTCAAATTTCCATTAGGTTTTTCCGTGACTTACTAAAACGTTGGTACGCTAGCTCAACTTATCTTCATCGAAATCATTGTTACGAAGATTTGTTCCATAGACCATGGAAATTAAATCTTCTTTGTCTGATTCCCCGTCTGCCATATGCGGTCATATGTCTGCCATATAAGCCATGACTGCTTCACCTAAAACATCCATTGACTTTAAGTTCTGTACGCCAATACTGTGATTTCATAATAAATCCATCTTGCTCTGACTTTCTGACGCTTTGAATTACGTGGGAGCGAACATTTTTCCAGCAGACATTTAACATTAATTGCATAATCTCGCTACAAGAAATAACTTTTTTTACAGTTTGCATAATTTAACGTGTTTTAAAATGTAATTAAAGATTTCTTCTAAATACAGTGTTTATCGAAATTATTCCTTGATTTCAAGGTTGCAATAGGACAGCTGCGTAGCACAGGCATGCAACTTGTACGTTTTCATGGTCTATATGTTAAGCATGCTCTGGAATATTAAACACAACTTTCTCTTTGAATTTCATTTGAGATCGGGCAGGATAAAGTTATGAAACCCTTCGGTGAACAGGATCTCGTTGACCTAAGGTTTCAGTAACCATCAACACATTGCAAGTAATATGTTTTTTTCTTCTTTTAAATACAAGAGGCATCTCCAATTTATCGACTAATATTTTCATTATGCTTTGCGAAGAGTAGTACAGTATTTACTTTTTACTGCCTTGTCGCCACTTGCTGGTTTTTTGGATTTTTTATTTCAAAGTATTCCGAACACATCTGCACCAAATGAACACCTGTTTATGTCAAACTCATAGATTTGGAAGCAAACACTATAGAAACTTTCACGGATATTGTCCTTATGCATTCGAAACAGCAGCGACATCTTTGGATTTTAGCTTCAAACATGTTAAAGAATCAAGGTTGTTGAATCAACCATCGAGCGCTTGCACTAAAAGAATTGTTCTTTTCCGCAGCTGAAAATGATGCTAACTCAATATGACTTTGTTTAATTTTAGGTCGTTTTCTAATATTATGTATATATATAAAGAAAACTTGGTTACATAAATACAACCTTGTGATAAAACATATAAATTCAAATTAAATTCAATTGTTTGGGGCCAATTTACATAGTGAAAAATCTATCGAAGTTATTAAAGTAACTGTTTCACAGAGTTCAGTGTCCAAACTTTGTTCCTTTTGTACTATGAACGCAAAGAAATATGTTCGTCCCTTATGCAATGACCTACATCTGGCTGTCTTGCTCTGTTGTTGTTGTGGCTTCAAAGTGTTTTAAAGAGACGTCCCTATGCACGTTTTTCTTATTCTTCTTGTTTCGCGCGCTTTCACAGCTCGAATAAATTGCATAAGAATATATGTTCTTCCTCCAAACTGTCAAAGCTCGCAAAACAAGCAGATTCTTCATTGGACCTTCAACTTTTGGAGCCTTAAAATATTGTGTGCGTGCCTTTGAGACGGAGAGCAACACAGCAAGTATTATAATATTAGGACAAGCCTAGCTCAGCTTTTTTGTCTCATCGATTCATAAAAAATAGAAGTAAACAATGATTGCATAGAAACAAGCACATTAGAAACTTCAGTTTTCATGTCAGCTAAGAAACAATTTTTGTAAGAAAATAACAAGAATTCAATACCCAATTATTTAATAAAGCTTATAGGAGGCTTTTCGAAGAGGTGCTTGGGAATACACTTGATTGCAAGAACAAATCTTCAAGCAACGGTAGGGAGAACTGAGTCAATGCGAATTAGACGCCGTGAACTCCCTGCGATATAGTATATCAGTGGACAGTGAACGACACGAACAAAAGTGCAAATAAGTGCAAATGTGTGAACAGCAATAGTTTGATGAGTTGACATGTGAAAGTCAGTTCAAGACAGATGTGGTGGATAATCCACAATAGAAAATTTTAAAGTGAATTCAGTCAGTAGTAGATAATAGCTCTGACATTACTGAACCGGACAGTAATAGTTAAGCATGGAAGTGTTCAAAATACTTAAGGCTATTATTCGCGCAGACGATTTCAAGAAATATTTTGAAGTCCGACGAAATCACATTCCTCTTCGCCAGTGTATTTTTTATCTTTATTGTTTTATCTTTACTGCACGATCTTCAAAAGAAATTTTTCGGAGTCTATCTTTGCATGAATAAATTATTATGTGCGCGATAGTAAATCGTTAGTATAACATATAACATGTCTTATGTGTTATAGAAGCGCATTATTGCCTCTAAGGTGGCGTAAATGTTTAGTCTTAAATTTCAGTCGCGCCAGATGAACTAAGTCATTATTATATGCATAGATATTTGTGAAAGAGTTTTTATTATACGTATTGAAAATGACTTTATTCATCTGTTTTTGGTTCTTGTTAATTCTCAGTGGAGTATTCTCCCGTGTTGCAAATGACAATTACTTAAACTTAACTGAAATAATGTATAAATACGAGTTCCGCTTCATCCCTTATCAATTTTTAATTAGAGCAAATAGGACCCTTTTGAAAACCGTGCAAAAGCGAAACCCGCAAAAATTGGAACGAAAATTTCGGTGGGGTAAGCCCCCTTCTCAAACCTCACAAAATGTGGACACAGTCACTACAAAGTAATCATGAGAACACCAAATGCAATTCTCTGCATGAACATGCGTGTAATTAACAAATCAGATATAGTAGAAACTTTTTGATACCAGCATGCGTTCAATTCAACAGACAATTATTCTATTCATTACTTTTTACCAGGAGCATGAAACAAGATATATATTGAATAAAATTTAAATAAATTTGCATGAACAGAATTAAAACTAAATATAAAGAAAAACATCTGAAGGGACTGCGAGCTTGCTAGTTAGTGCATACTAAAACGTCGGGTTGTTTGGAAGTTATTTTTTGATTAAGCGGAGTTTTTTAAGAAATTTCCTCCCAGAGTATTGGAAAACTGTTAATCTAGTCGCATAACTACGTTATAAGTAATCTCATTGTTCCAAACTAATCAAATTTTAGACCTGTATAAGACATTCAGTGGTCGAAATGAGGTCGTTTATTTATGAGGATATTATGTGTGTTTACTAAGAATATGTTTATGTGTAGTTGCAAATAAGTTTAGTGTAAGTTAACGACTTTAACTCGTAACAGTTTTTTAAACAGCTTTTCGTAAAATGTGTCATACGCGTTAACACAAGTTCTTTTCAAAGGAAAAACTACATGGAAAAATGAATTTATTGCAGGTAACCGCCTCTGAAAGCCGGAATCGATTCCTTGATTCATTTTACGGGTTCAGGAATCAGGTTTACGACAAATGATTTCTTATGGATAAACGTTATCTCGGATAGATAAGATTGTGATCATTTCGATTGTTTCTATCGCACGTTATTATCAAAGTTCAGTGACAAAGTTCACATCACGAACCACCTTGAAGGTAATTGTGTGGTTACAAAACTTTCGATTCCATGCAAGCGTGTAGCCAATTGTTTTTTCGTTAAGTAAAGCTTCTCCACTTACGCTCTGTGTATGTGACGTTGAACGGGGCGAGTGTGGCATTTAGCATGGATGCTGCAAGCATCGTATAGGCAAACTCCATTCTATTTTCGCAACATATTCCTACTGCATCGCCTTCTTTAACGCCTAAAGCGCGCAAATTAAGTGCAAAGTCAATGAAGATTTCTTTGAATTGACGTGCGGTAACCTCGGTGCCATTGATGCCATCAACCTACAAATTGAACCTTTGTTACTCAATAACATCCGATATCGCATGTTTGATTAATTAATTACCAGAATCACTTTGTCACCTTGTTCTTCTATACACTGCAACAGATACTCCCCAAGCGATTTCGCGTCTTTGGTGGGACGCTCTTCGATCGGACCTCCATAAATTATATTATTAATAGCCGTTACTGGCATTATGAATGAACTAAGCTACTACAATTAAAGCTTTAAACCAGGGAGAGGCGCGACCACAGCACTTGAAAATTTGCAACTAAATGCGATGTGAGCACACTGCACGGTTACTCTACCGACTCTTAGCTATCAAACAATCACGTCATTGGTTGATTCGAGCGGATTGGTTCTAAGCAAAGAAGTTTGTCGCGGTGTGTTTTCTGATTATTGATTATTTTGCGATATCTGAAATGTGTGTATATATTCGTTGTCAGCGTGAGCTTAATCGTGTTGTATTCTTGTTGTCACACATCGCCCGCCTCAATGACGTAACATACGCGAGCTGGCTTCGCGCATTGGATCCCTTGCCAATCAACCGGCGCGCTCTAAATCTAATGCAATGACCTCATCTGACAGTTCTACCAGCTGATGTATTGTTGCCGGTATCGGCGAGGGACTTGTTTTTGTGGTTTTTTTTTAGTGAAACAGCAATTAGAAAAGTGTATTGAACCGGATCTATCATAAGTGCGTGTTGTTTTTGATTGAACTATTGGAAAGAAATCATTATCACCTTCAAAACATCTTTCTACTTACAGAATGAAACTGCGACACATCAGACCGTTCCTAGAGCAATCTCGACGACAAATTTCAGCACTTTATGTAACCGGTGATAAGGCAAAGGAGAACTATGCTGTCCTTACACCCTACATGGAATTCACAAAAACACTCATTGACGAACAAAATTTGCTACGAGAAAATGTGGCTAAACGACGTCTACGATTAGATGTTGATGCCGTCATCAAAAAGTATGATTTATTTCGCACGAAGGAAATGCACAAGGCTGATTTCGAAAGGAAAAGGAGTGAAATAGCTCAAGAGCTTAAACATCTGCAAAAGTCGCAGGTAACTTCTTATTTAATCATTGGCATTATACTAAGGATTAATTGAACCTTCGTCCATAATTATGTTTGAAGTTTGTATTGATAATATATCCATTCTTTATTTTACATTTTTCATTCCACCTACTATCTAATTTCACGCAAATTCATAATGAAGTTCCAAAAAAGCCTGAATATTATTAACAAATTCAGAAATTAACATCTTCGGTGCAAAACAAATGTACACTCCAATTGGCGTGGAATATAACAAAAAATACGTGGCATCAACATTTTGCCGTACTTTAACGTCATAATTTCTTTTCTTTTAAGAGTTGGTTTAGTTTATTTTTAAACAATCGTTTAGTATATGTATATTTATACATATATCAAACATTAAAAATTTTGGTATTATCCTTGAAATACTATTTTCGTATTCATTGTACACTATTATTACTGTGGGTCTTCAGGGATCCACTTTTTGGGCGTGTATATATTCTACTGCCGAATGCGTACGGTATTTAGGGACTTCCATATTAATTTTAATTTTTCAAGAATTTTTTCTATTTTTTTTAATGTTATATCATTACTAGAGGAATATAACCTAACGCTTTACCGACCGGTAGCGGTCCAACAGTTTACGCACGTCCGAGCGGCCGCTCAGCCGCAGATTCTCGCAGAGTTTAAAAAAAAACACCACCCGTTTAGTCAATTTTTTGTTTTCCTGAAAATGGAATAGTTTCCAAGATATTGGTCCGCATTACGTACGCTCTTCATATATCTATTATATCCTATGATGTAACCAGACTTTTGTATTGGGGCAGTTGATCTTTTACTTCTGCTTGTGCATTCCGTGAATTCTACATAATGTATAGTAGATATCATATTTACATTTCTTCTGCCATTATTTCATACTTTTAACAAAATTTGACGATGCCTACGGAATTCGTGCTGACCTCTTGAAAGTCGTAATACATACCTTTATTTTTCCAGTGGTTCCGTTCACTCGCGCTTTATTTCGCAGTAGAATTTTAGACATTTTGACGCTGTTATTATATTATTATCTTTATATATGTATTGCCATATGTTTTTATATGGTTCAATATCCGGTGAAACCGTCTCTTCCAATTTTTTGTCATCAGCAGCATACACGTGAAAATTGCATATGTATCCTGTGACAACTTCAAACAACATTATTTTTGTAATTGCTTCCATCTTCATAAAAATTTTTTGTGCTAGAAATAAAGAAACCTTCCTGTTACAAGCATACCGTACTTTGTTATTTTTAGTGTTGGAGCGTTGGCGATAAAAAGCCGATTAATAGGCTATCGGTCGGTAAGCGTTGGCAATCGATCGGTATGTGTCAACAGACCTGATGGTTTCATCGTTATGCGAAACACACTAATTTAAAAATATCGAATTGTCTGAATTAGGCCAATCTTATATAAAGTTCGCCATGAATTGGAAGATACCAACCTCCGGTATAGGATCTGTTGTGAAGAGTTATTATTATTATTATTATTATTATTATTATTGTACTGGGGTCCACTTGCTGGAAATTAGCATAGGCCAGGCAACCGGTCCTTAGCTCCCCATGTGTAGTACTATTGTTTGCAGATGGTTCATTCTGTCGTCCTACAGAAGCCAAGGAGTTCCCCCAGTTCTGTGGTCGCCAAGTGTTCCAATTCTTTTACGCCAGTACACCACAGCCAAGTAAGGCGTTTGTTGGCCAGACTCGGGCAATCTAGAAGCAAGTGTTCTTTACTTTCTTCCTCCTCGCCGCAAGCTCGGCAGGTGTCATTCGTTTGGATTCCTATTCGTTTGGCGTGTTGACCTAGAAGATTATGGCCCGTTAATTCTGCCACCAATGTTCTAACGCCATTTCGGTTTTTCCCTAGGTGTTGTTTTGTCCTCATTTGATCAGTCATTCCTGTTATTCCAAGCCGTATCTATCTCTTTTCAGAGGCGTGCATTTGTACAAGAAAAACTATTAGAAATTTTGGATTGGAGGTTTAACTATCTAAAAGAATACACATTCAAAAATATGTTTTGTTTTATTTAAAAATATGATAAATATGTAAGAATATTGTCTGAATATTGTCCTTCAAAAATCGTCGAAACAAAAAAAAATCATAAAGTGATTAAAAATTAAGATAGTCTAATCTAGTCTAGTCTAAACATTAGTTATTATTATGCTCAACTAACAAACGTCAAATAGCGAAGACAAAAAATCCTATGATATTTATTTAAAAATCTTGTATTTAATAACCCAGAAGGCGATTTCAAGGCAATCGTTCCATTGGTTTTAGAGAAATTTTGGTTGCCGAATTTGAAAAAGTGGTTTTGAGAAAAACGTGTTTAAAAACTTGGGAATGAATAAATCATGAAACCATATGCACAGAATCATCGATGTAAAGTGTAGGTCTTCTACAGTCACTGGAATATCCATAGCATCACAATGTTGCTGTTGGCGCTATATTCGACCTTGTTTCGCCTGCACTTGCGCTTGCGGCTCGGCATTCGCTTCTTGAGTTTCATATTTTTGCGCAGCGTACACGCGGGCTTCCGATCTGATCGATATCCCAACAAGTTCATAAGCTTCCAATAATGGTATAACATGAATTTGTACCATGCATGTTGTAAGAAATACAGCAATCTTAACAATTGCAGCCCCAATTTTTTGTAGAGCCCTGTATAAATGTATGTCATAAATGCGTTAACCCACACAAGATATCGAATTGCCTAATTTGATGGACAAAAAAATACTTCCTGCTAACATCGGCATTGTACTTCAATAGACAAATCCTGACGAATTTTCGATTCTTTTGAATCAATAAAAAAGAAACTTCCATTTATTAGCGGAAATTTTCTTTAAGCACCAAACAGGTTTCATTGTTTTTGCTGAAACGGGCTTATTTATTAAAATATGGACTTGGCGTATTCACCAAATATTCTTGAAATCTTAAATTCAAGAATAGAAAATATTCAAAAATTATTTTAATCGACCACTCTAGGTATCCCCCTTTAAGGAGAACAACCGATCATTGCTGAGAACCTTTTGAAGAAAGTAAGAGTCGTTGCGAGAGACTTTAAAGTCTTGATGGTCCTAATCCGTCGTGTTTACCGCAAAGAACTTCGCTACAAATCTTATATTATGCACAGAAGACAGCTTATGTCAGCACTATCACGGGAACAGAGCTAACCGTAGAAAGTGTTTTTCAAGAAGTTCGAGGATTCTGAAGTACCCTGAAAAAAAGGTGATGGATTTTCTACGTGACGAAAAAAGACTTTAACCGGAAAACTGATACAGCTGAATTTTCAAATCCTAAATCGGTTCTCCACACGAAATTTCCAGCTATTGTCATTGTTGTAGGAATTGCGAGCCATGAAGGGGCTTCTGCTATAGAACCTGTGTCTAGAGTGTTTAATTAAGTTGCCCAAGCCTTGAGTACCTCGGCTCTTGAATTAGTAATACGATTTCTTCATGAGGTGTTTGTTTAGTGCAATCTTTACTTATTATGATGCTTATACGAAGATCGGTTTGTTCACAAATATATTTTCATTTCTTCTCTTAAAGTTCTTGTATTCAGTCTTGAAAATTGGTGGCTTGGCATGCTTACATTTGTATCAACGTGATGTCAGTTTTAAGATTGCGAGGTGTTACGGCTTTTGTCCTTAATTGATTGTAATTTATGGCAGTATTGTTGTTAGTTATATGAAATAAATATGAGTACATATTTGTTGTTGTTGGCCGGGTAAAGTCCTTGCCTTAACCCACAGAAACGAGATGATACTCGCAAAAAACCAAAGTAACCAGCAATTATCACGAAACTTGTGTTTAAGTTAACACCATATGACGACCGCAGGAGTTATTCAAGCATGTTTGATCATATTCCTTATACTCCTTTGACCGTCGCGAAACTTTCTGTTTATTTTCGAGTAAATACTATGTGATGCGCACAGCATTCTATCTGATGTGCTTTAAACAGATCTCTTTCCTTTCGCTGTAATTTGTAATCCGTTACTGACAAAAATCATGAGCAGATACCTCTGTTCAAAGTATTTCAAGGGTATTGATTAAATTGGAAATGTATAAAAGAGAGCAAGGTGACTTCAGTGAAGCATAATGGAGATGATGTGTCTTAACAAAAATCAGTTGAGGTTAAACAATAACAATGAATGAGATCGAATAAAAAAAATTCGTACGAACGTGTTAATTGTGTTATTTCCAAGGATTAAGTTTATTGTCTTAAAACCAGAAAGCAATGATTATGCGCAAAGGTACATCCTTCCACTTTTCTATAATCATTTAGAAATTTCATTCCTTAATGTGGAGGTGGAAAACTCCCGAAGAATGAAAAATATGTTCGGTGATTCACTAGCTTAACTTCCTGAATTCAAATGAAAAACACTACAGTAGTATTGCGGCAGCTGATGAGTTCGTAATAGTCACTGATTACCTTCACACCCCACAGAGTTCGCTTAAATTTTTGAAGAGTTGTTATGAAGCCAAGACAGAAACTTTTGGAACAAACCTTGCGTATAAATACAAACTATGACTATATGATGATTCCGTTTTCTATCTACGGCACTGAGTAGCAAACAATTCTCCAGTTCTTTTAATCGATTGAGTAATCAAGGTAAACTTGAATACCTCTTGGTACGTTAGGGTAACTGAAATCTAAAAAGCCTTAACTGTGACCTTCGACTTGGAGCGGCATTAATAAAGAGTATTGCGAATTTTCTGAATATTTACTGCGTAAATATGCTAAATTTTTTCCCATCGCCATTTGTGATCCTGTGCACATCAAGAAGTGCGGAAAACTCAAATTTTTTTAAGAATTTTTTTTTGTTCTCGAAATATATTTTTTTAAATGGTATAAAATTTGGTATAGTAAACAAATCTAGTTTATTTTCCAACCTTTCAATGTCAGTTGCTCTCAAAAAATCAGTATTAATAGATTAATCAATATCAATCAATAGTTTGGGATATTCTCACGGACGGACAATTGAGTTGCCTTATTTATGTTGGATATAGTCTGTATCAATTTACCCAAATAGGTGTTCGAAAAACAATTCTGATCAGGTTCTAACCAAAGTAAGAAGCTCTGACGTTGCTGATTTCAGAATAAGTACATCCAATTTCGATTTTGTTTGTTGACAACTATGCGATGCTTCCTAAAACAACGGAAGAATCATTCGTATTTTAAATTGTGGTCCTAATTCGATCAGTCTTCCGTATTAGCTATCAAAAGTGAATACGTTGGGAAGATGAACACGGCAAAGCAGGGAGTTTCTATCCGACTGGTTAATCACTGGGGCAACATTTAGACAATCATGTATCTCCTGTCTAAAATGACTAGTTGAATAGATGTTCCATAATATGTACATCTAGATCTGTTCTCAGATTCATACATATATATATATATATCTAACAATATGAAAAAATTAATTTTATTTAATTTTCAACAAGACAATCAATGACGCTTTTGAAGCGCTGGTACATCGTGCTAGTTATTAGGATGAATTGAACATACTAGTCATTAGGATGAACAAACATCGACGAACATAATGCGAATGTATTCCACTCTTTAAACGTTGAATTGAATCAAAAACAGTTTTATTTGTTGAAAAATAAAGTGCTGCTTCCATCTCGATAAACTTGGCGCAACTTTATACATATTAATAAAATTCAATAAAGACCATAATTTAAATAAATTAGAAGAAAGTCAAAATTAAAATTACGTAGAGGACAATAATTGTAAGAAAACACACTTCATGTGATAGTTGTTCCGAGAAGCTCAACGAGTCTTCCTATAAACAAGGTCGTTAAACCATTAAAAAGTTATTTATTGAACATTATTGGGAAAATGTGAACCGCTCTACAATAAAAGTACGGATAAAAACAAATAATACGTAGGCTGCTATATATATTTCTGGCCTAGGCAACACTAAGTGTTGCAAGGTGCAATCTGACATTTCCATTGGAAAGTTTGACATATTTTAGCATAAACGTACTCAAAACGTTTCGACGTACGACTATCATTTGTGTTGCTTACAGTGACTTGAAAAAATAAATTTGGCAAAAAAATGGAATTAACTCGTGAACATTTTCGTGCGATCATTTTTCACAACTTTCGACGTGGGTTATCACGACAAGAGTGCATCGGTGAACTTAAATCTTTGTATGGCTATGAAGCACCATCTTATAGCACTGTGAAAAACTGGTACAACGAATTCAATCGTGGCCGACGCTCGCTCAAAGACGAATTTCGTGAAGGACGTCCAAAAACAGCTGTTGTCCCAGAAAACATCGATGCCTTGCGTGAAATGATAATGCAAGATCGTCATGTGACATACCGTGAGATAGAGGCATCCTTAGGCATTTCTCCCACCAGTATACATTCGATATTGCATGAACACCTGGCCGTAAAAAAGTTTTGTTCTCGTTGGATCCCGTACAATTTGACAATCGCTCAAAAAATGGCTCGTGTGGATTGGTGTAAGGAAATGCTGAAAAAATACAATCGCGGTGCTTCAAAAGACGTTTATAAGATCGTCACAGGTGACGAATCTTGGATATATGCGTATGAGCCCGAAACAAAGCAGCAATCAACCGTGTGGGTCTTCCAAAACGAGGCCAATCCAACAAAAGTTGCTCGCGCACGAAGCACTGCAAAGCAAATGATCGCTTGTCTCCTCGGCCGAATGGGTCATGCGGCCACTGTTCCACTTGAGCAACGTAGGACAATCAATTCTGAGTGGTACATGACCATTTTTTTGCCTGAAGTCTTCGGAGAAATTCGCAAAACGAACAAGAGAAGACGAATCATCCTCCATCATGACAATGCGAGCTCTCACACATCTCATCAAACACGTGATTATTTGAGCCCTCAAAACATCGAATTGATGGGTCATCCGCCGTATAGCCCCGATTTGGCCCCCAATAACTTCTTTTTATTCCCACACATCAAGAAAAAAATGCGTGGTCAACTATTTTCGTCGTCAGAAGATGCTGTTGAAGCGTTCAAAACCCATCTTTTGGAGGTGTCTCAATCGGAGTGGAAAAAGTGCTTCGAAAATTGGTTTGAGCGCATGCAAAAGTGTATAGATCTTCATGGAGAATACTTCGAAAAATAATAAAACCATTTTAGATGATAAATATTTGCATTTTCACTATTAGGCCAGAAATATATATAGAGCCCTCGTATTCTTCCCAAACTTGTTAAAGCTTTGTTATATTGGGCCCTCCACGAGCTACCTCTGCAATTTAAACAAATGCATATATGTTACTCCAACAATATTTTCTTTTCCAGACAGATCCAGCAGTATTAGATGCCAAAAAGCATGAGGGTGTAGAACTGCGCAACGCTCTGAAGAAAATAAAAGAAGAACTGTACCCTATTGAAGATGATTTTATTCACAGCTTTTTAGAATTACCAAATCACTTGCATAGGGAAACCCCATTAGACCAATCGAAGTTGCTTTATCGCCAAGGACTTGCAAAACATCTAGACACAAATAAAATAATCCACCATTTAGATCGCAAGGACTTAATCGACTACAAGGATGCAACATGCTATTACCTTATGAAAGAGGCAGCACGATTTGAAGTTGACACAACCATCAACTGCGTTCGATACTTGCTTGAGAATAATTATGTTCAATTTGTTAATCCCGACTTTACGCGAACGCTATTACTAGAGGCAGCGATGATCGATTTAAGTCGTGTCGAAATAGTTGACGAAGAAGATGTTAAAGCTTCGAAAGTGAATTTACTTCATTTAACAGGTGGAGGCTCGATGGCAAGTTTTTTGGGCTTTATTACAAAACTAACGATTTTCCCATCGCTGCTGCCACTTCGGTTCGTTTCAAGCGGTCGAGAGTATATTTTATCCAATGAGGAATCGTCGCAGGGACTTTACTCAGCTGTCCAATCGTCTTCGGTGCAAACATTTCTTATTGCAAAAACTGCTACCGAATTAGATAAAGAAATAGAAGATACATTAAATCTCGTCATAAATATTTACCGGGAATTAAATATACATTTTCGGATTGTTTATTCACCTGCACATTTGCTGAGTGGAGCAGAAGGTTTAAGAGCTTCAATTCAAATGTTTACGCCGTTTTATAATGATTATATAGAAGTAGGACATTTAAGTAATTATACGGATTATATCTCCAAACGACTGCTTTTTAACTTTAAAGAGGGTAAATCATATAAATTTCCATTTGTAGCAGCTGGCTCAATTTTGAATATTACCAAAATAATAGCTTGTCTCATTGAAAATCAATCAGCTTTCAATGTGCCATTTTCTAAACAACTTGAACAAAACAATGCTGTAAAAAACTTTAAAAATTTATTTTCATAGCACACTTAAAAATTTAACTTATCATATGTAACAATTTTTTAGCATTATTTATAAGTACAAAAATTGAATAACTTAATAAAACATTGACGCCTATTTGTTATATGACAGGTCTTTGAGATACATTCATATCCAGAGTATTTATTAAGCGTTTGATCCTTTATGTAGCATAAATTGAGGAAATTTGGGCGTATCACCAAGTAGACCAACTGAATCCCAAACTTGAATGTAGTCTTTCGTTAAAACCGCAAGATGTTGATATGTGGAGAAGGTTAAACTGTAACAATATTGTTAAATTGAACTTGATTGCGAGAAATATATTCATAGACTGTTAATATAAAATGTTAATAAAATAGTTTTATAAAATTTATACTTGAAATGAAATAAAATAACCATCACAGCGGTGGTTACTTTACTACAATGTTTCATTATACTGCGTTCAACGACATTATATTGCTAAATTGCTATTGTTTTGAATTTTTTTTATAAAAGGAGTTTGCATGTTCAAGAATCGCCATCTATTAAACAATTTCAGGACGCGTCTTCATTCGAAAATGTACCATTCATAATAGCACGTTTCTCACTTAATTCCCATCGAAAGTGTTTTTAATTAAGTAACAATGTTGGTAACAATTAAATAAAAAAAAAAATTAAGGAATTCGCTAGATTTTCGTGCATGAAATGCAAACAATTTGAAACCCGAATGAAGCCCTGCAAAGTGAGCTAAATATTTTTTTTCTAAATTGTTCTAAATTTCTAAATTGTTTTTAGAAAGCAAGTGAATAAATATATTTATATAATATTTTCTTATAATATTATATTTAAAAAAATCTGATATAATTTACAATTTCCGATGAATTAAGAAAAAGATTGAATTGAATTTGTGATGCAAATCAGCAGTGAGAAACCTCAAATCTCTTTGAAATTTGCTCGTTCTAATGAGTTCTGTTGCTTAAGCTTAAAAACAAAAATTTTGCGAGGAACTAGTCCCAGTTGAACTAAATCCTTGAAATTTTGGGCTCGGTTTGAAATTTGTCTACATCGAGATATAAAAAAATGGGCGACCACAGTCAAATTAGGAGTTTGCATAATTAGGACGTAATGAAGACAATTGGTTTTGAAGGAGTATTATAAATCCCAACAAAAATTCAATTTTTCTTCACTATAAAAGTAAAGTTAAACAAAAGAGCGCTTTCATCGGATTTGACAACCCAACTTGTAACCGAAACCGAGTTTACTGGCATAATCGAAATAGCACGATTGATTGCAAAATGATTAATGTTGCCCAGCCTTCTTTAGAGCCCTATAAATTAACAAAAAATACAAAATTACCTGATAATATCCGATTGTGATACGACTAGTTCTCTTATTAAACTTAGATCCCAACTCGACCACAACTTGATAATTCCATTCTCAAATCCAGTAGCGATAACATTAACACCGACACCTTCCTTAATATATGAGTAGCACGCTGACAATATTCGTTCCTCTTGAATATTATGGTTAACGTATTTGCCATTGACTGAATGCAATCTCATGATTGACATTCCATTGAAATTCATTGCAACATTCACGAAATCGTCCAAATTTTCTTCAGTAACTTCAAAACATTCTTCATCTATTTCGGAGGACCTGTTTTCACTTTCCGATGGCTCTATTGAGTGTACAGTAAATATATCACCTAAAGTAGGACTTATTACAACTATATTGAGTGGAGAGTGGCGAATTTCAGATGGACGATCTATTGTTCGTATGTAATTCAAACTATAATGAAAGACAAACGGTAATAAATTAACAGAAAAATATAGAGCAACATTCAATCTACCCATTCAAGTCCCATATCACAGCAAGACCGTCTTTTGCAATAGAAACGGCTATTTTAAATTCCATGGAAATACAAATGCCAGTAACTTCGTCCGTATGTCGAACCAACGTTGTTGGTCCCGACCAATGCACTGTGCCTAAATCATATTTGCAACTTTTGTTATCCTTAAGAGACTCGTATTCTTCTAGCCTAGATGGAAGCTTCGACGATATTTTACGGAACGCCGAATTATATGAAAGCTTAATTCCACTATTGGTCGAACGATTCCGATTATTCTTCGCGATGTCATGATTTGTGCAATGATAGACTGTAATTTTCCCAGATTTATGACCAAACCAAAGAATATTTGAACTGCAATGTGATCCACAACAACTAATGCGGTCTGCAGGATCGTCATATAAAAGCGGCTTGGAGGTCGGAACATTTTCATTTAATGGTTGCATACGCACAACCGAGTCGTCATGGTGCCAAGAAATTAAATTGAATTCCGTGTCCGTTCCGAGCATGACAGCCGTCTTTTCATGTAGACCGTAAACTGTGTTTTTATTTTCAAATGGAAGTAATTTAACGTATGGTACGTTCGATTGCTTGTAGACACTACAGATTTTTGGATCTTCTAATTGGGGTGAGCCTGTAAATACACCCCATCGCAAGCCTTTCACTGATGTCAGCACAGACGGTTGATGAGGACTGTAGTTCAGTTCAGCAGAAACATCATGCGGCGTTTTAAATAATTGCTTAGGCATTTGTCCGTACGTTCTAATCATTGTTTGAAATGCTTGTCGCTCTATTGGATCTGATATATTACCGAAATTGAATTCAGCATAAGTCTGAAATGTAGACAATTTTTGTGTTAAATCAAAAGTGCCAAGTGAATCGTGTTTGGTATCTTACCGCTGGATGAAAAACATTGATAGCATCGATTGCAGGTTGTCCCGTTTGCTTATAGCCGAAAATTAAATCTATCCAGTGATGCAAATGCTTCCGAACCATTTCCGACTCAAGAGCTTGGCGATGTATCAACACGAACAAACGTGGATTATTCGAACACCAAGGAGGCAGAGAAACGTGACTGACCACCTCGCCATTTTGACGCACGCCGAAATTGAAACACTCAAAATTCTCGAACATTTCAGGCAAACAGAAAAATTCTGGAATCAATTCCTTCACGTCCGTTGGCGAATCTTTACTGGCTAAATTCCAAGTTGTGTTGAGTGAATGGAAAGTTCTATCAGGTATATCAAAGTTGTTGTCTGCAATTTTAAAACAATACATCCAAATACCATTTTCAGGTCTATATATTTACCTTGATAACGTAAAAAATAACTGGTGTATGGCGATATTCGCACCAAAAAATGTAGTACTGTGCCAGAATTCGAATAATGAGAGCTATAGTGATATGGTTTTATTTGCCAGGACCCGATATTTGTCAAAGATGTACTCATGTACTGGAAAAAGAAACCAATTTAATTTTATGGATAAACTTGACATTTTATCACTCACGGTAAAGTTGGTAATATAATGCTGTTCGCTCTCATCATGTTGAACAGCAATCGGTTTCTCCAGCTTCCTGTAACTGCTTTTCTGTGTCAAGTCTAAACAATTTGATTTGTAATCAGCTAAAATCCAGGGAAACACAGGATATTGCATCAAATCATTATATGTTCTTCCGGCCAATTGATTCAACGCCATCAAATATTCCCAGTTTGTCAATCGACCTTCCTTCCATTGATACATTAGTTTTACGGGATCAACATTTGTCACTATTTTATCAGCGAATATTTCTTTCAACATATTTCGATCATCACTGCCTTCAATCACAAAGAAAAATGATCTATTCGAATTGATGAAAAACTCTAAGCCATTCTCTTGATGTTGATAACGTCGAATCCATATTTCGCTTATATTATCGATATAACTAGTAATGTAGAAAAATTGACAACGATGCGTGGCAGCAAAGAAGATTTTTTCGTCAGTTACAATCAATTCTCCATCGATTTCACCATCGACAGGTACGAATTTGGCAGGGAAGTTGAATAATATTTGAGCATTCAATGAGAAATTGATATGTTGATCATAAGATGAGATCAAGTATTTAAGTGGGAGTGTTTTCGGTTGATTGTTTGCAAAAGTTTCACGATAGTCAGGCATTATAAATTTAGGTGCAATTTTAAGGACACAACGTCGAACTCGTGTTCGAACGCGTGATGGTCCTTCCGTGTCATCAAGTTCCCACGACCTGAAATAAAAAGAAAACTTCCAATAAGCGTACATAGTTTAACTATGAATTTTAGGCGTTAAATAGTTGATTCATATATGATGTACATCTCAACTCACAAAACATAAACCATCTTTCATTGAATTTTTTATAAATTAGTCAGAGTCTGTTCCAATACAATAGAAAATACATCGAATGTAGTTTTTTTTTCATATCAAAATTTAATCATGTTATCGTGTTAACATTATAGTGTTACTAGAAGCAATTAAAGATAACTGCAGATGCATGAAAGACAAAGGAAAAGTGTAAGTAGAAATATAACTTACTTGGGATACATATTGGGGCAGTTCCAGGGAGCGCCTTCATGTGTCATCCGCTGAATCACTTGTTTCCACTCTGCATAAATGAAGCTCTCATCGTACTGTCGCATTAAAATCATCAGATGTTTTCTTTCTGAATTCTAACATTGAAACAAAGTGTTTATTTCAACGGCTTTTTTTGGGTATAAACAAATTACAAACCTGCAAATCAGCAACCGTTCGTGTTATAGACATTGCTGAATCCGTACATGCTTGAGCAATCGTTTCGAACTTATACACAGCCTTTTCAATTCCCGGTTTTTGTTCTTGCAAACAATTAGCTCGATTTAATTCTAACTTATCAAGACATTCATCTAAACTCCAAACATCATTTTCCGTAACTAATAATTTCTTGCACACTTTTGTTACAGGTGAACAATCACCATTCATGCCACATAGGGATTGATATTTCCACAAAAATGCTTTTACCATTTTCCAATCGCAGGAAAATGTAGGCAAATTGCTGCTTTTGTCAAGTTTTGTCAGCAATGTGCTGATAACACAATTTTTAAAGGTCAAAACTTGAGTAGGTGACAGCCCCCAAGATACTAAACTATTGCAGCGAGAGTAGCCGGATACACTCAACGTTATTAAAAGTTCAAAAAGTTGCACTTCAATCGCAGATGGATGGTATGAGTTACTCATACAAACATAAAATTGGTTGCTGCGATCTACTATTAAATCAAATCTCGTTCTGACTTCGGAGCTTGATAAATTCGAACCCGGCAGATGCATATCTGCGACAAAGATTACGATTATTGGTGAACAAATTTTTGTTTTTGATCTTACCCTTCAATTTAATACTTTGACCGATTTGTACGTTTTGTTGCAAGAACATTTGCATCAATGAAAGCAAAATATGTGCTTGAATAGAACGAAACCCGTATACGACTTTCGTAAAGTTGCTTTCTCCGTAGTACGATAGTATATTTAATAATTCCCATAATATCTGCAAACGAAACAATGTATTCGTGCTAATTTAAATGGTCAACATACATTTATGTGTCCACTTGAACAAACACTACTTTCTGCAATCGCTGTTAACAAACTTCTAATGCTGCTTTCTGACTTACGGTAGTCTAATTTAACCTCCAAGTATATTTTCTGTAGAGTTTTCACTGCTATTTGTATTAATCCATTTTCAATCATAAACATATTGTGTCCACTATCCTGTAGCAAAAGAGTATAGGAATTTTTGCTTCACAAAATAAGAATACAATAAATAGGTTACCGTTCGGAAAATGTATTCAATAACTTTAAATACATTCGTAGCTAGGTTTGTGTTATGGATAGTTTGTATTGCCATTGCAAAGAGAGCGTTTAAGCCGACTTTATTCTCAATCTTTAAATCTTGTTCTGATAGTTCTTCAAAACCAATTGAAAATCCTGGCTTGTTTGTCACCCATTGTATACAGGTTTCCATCAATCTATCATCAACAGAATGAATCGCTAATTGGTTTGCTAAATGATGCCAATACATCTTTTTTGTCGCACTATAGATTTCACAGGGTGATAATCTTTCGCAGAGAATCATCAGTAAGCGCAAAATTGCTGTTCTAATATTACAGCTTCTATTATTAGCAAGGACTAAAATTATTTCTAATTTTACGTAATGTCCTAAAACCTAGAACGATTTGCAACTTAGCAAGTTCCCAATCTGTTGTTTAAATGCTCACCTCCTCAATTGAGCTATCGGGTAAAATTAAAAGATAGTCACGTAATAAATTAAAAAGGCCATCTTGGATTGCGATGACTCCCGGACTTTGATAAACATCCATTTTACTTAATTTTAAGTTTCTTCTGCTACTTCCTATTTGTGCTTGTTCTAAGCTTAAAATTTCATCTGAATGAACTATATCGAATTCTTTTACGCCCGTCATTTCATCTTCGGCATTATCGGAAGTCTTACGAACTGAAAAGTATTCCAAATTATTTTGTTATCTATATATTACCTAGTATAGTTAGTTACCTCTCTCACTATTTGTATTATCTACAGCCTTTGCTAGTTTTCTAGATTTCTTTTTCAGTATTTTTCTTGATTGATTTCTTCTAAAGTGTGTCTGAAGCGTTTGTTTCTTTTTCAAACCTAATAAAAATTTCCGAAAGCGTTCACGGCTTTCCCATCTTATGACGCAAAGTTTGCGCTCAGTTATCCCCGAGCAGTTAGCAATGGCTTGTAACGTTTCCAAATCATACATACGACAATTTGTTCTATTAAACCGCGGACTAGTTGGTCGTCTACTTGTTATGTGTTCAGATTTAGTCAATTTCATTTCGCCTCTACTTTGAAATTGATTTTCCGTTATCGCCAATATCTTCTTTCGATTGCGAATTGAAAATCTGATTTGCTTGGATGGTAATGTTAAACCTATTCTTCGCTGCCTTGTCGGGATCTCGGATGTAACAAGAAAGTAAAATCTCGACCTGTTATCTGTTACATAGCATTCATTGGGTTTTTGCAAAATAAGAAGAAGTTTTGTAATCTCATCCAATAGTGACGGAGGTGGCGGTGCTCCAGCGAAAGTATTCAATATGTCAACGAAGAGTGCTGCTGAAGTTTTTGAGATGTAAACAGGATTCGGCGATTCCACAAGATAGATTTTGCAAAGATTCAAAAGTTCCTTGATAAGACCAGTTTTAATGAACTGTGACATGTTGTACGCGTAGTGCAATTGCTTTTCATGGATTAAATCCTGAATGCATTTCAAAAGTAAATCCATTACGGCTGAATCGGGTGAATCAAGACTACTCCAATCTGAATATCTTTTGATCACGTTAACAATTAAGAATGGATAAACGACACAGACACTCATATTTTCAGTTAGTTGAATTTCACCGTTCTTTTGGGCACAAACCAGACTGCTGCAGGCATTATTAAGAATAACCTTTAATAAATGCAAACTTTTCGAGCATTGATTTGTTTTTATAACAATTCCGATTAGGCTTAATGTGTCTTTCTTAACGAATTCTGTATAAAGTCTAGTATCGGTCAAAGCTACTCGCAATAAAATGTTAAGAGCATTAGCTTGAATCTCTGGTTTATTCGTCAATTCAACGGTCTGCAAGTTAAAGGAAATAATACAATAAAGATCAAATATGGAGAAAAAAACTGAATACAATGATCAAAATCATTAAATATGATCACACTTACTTTTGCAAAAAGCATTAACAAACAGGAAAGTCCACCGCAAATATATGTTGCATTTTGAAGAGAAGAAATTGTTTCTGGATGAATTCTTGTGTATAAAATTGTGTCTTTACGCTTGCCTATTTGAATTTAAACAAAAACAATAAATAATTGTTGCTTCTTGGAACTACTTAGCAGTTTTTACCTATACCGTTCGGTCCGCTTTCTCCAATAGTATAATGTGTGCAGGAGCTAGGTTCATACGTTGAATACGATAAAATAAGATTGCAACGAAGAATTTTCAATGATTCTTGGAGAGGTTGTAAATCGAGGTTTGCATATAAATGATAATCGAGAAGTCCGTAATTGGGTATTGTACTTCCCGCCTGCGAGGTAACCATATAGTTCAAAAACATGATTATTAAGAACTTATTCTAGTCGTACCTGACAGTAAATAAGATTGTCACACTCCGGCCCTAGTGTAGTTAGATTGGCTAAGATTCCACTTGCTAAAAACCTTTTGAATACAAGCACAGTGGACATGCTGTAGTTAATGAATTGATGCCCTGGACATAGTTGGTTAACATCTAATGGGAACATATCACCAATAGCGATCATTTCGAAGTTACGCTTAGTCGAATTACTTGAAATATTCCACGGTAACTCAAATGGGAATGAAACCGTCCCATCTAATGTGACCATTAGATTTAACATTTTCTTATGTCTCTGAATTGAGATACACAAATGAGTCCATTTATTTTCTGGCAATTTGATAGAATCAGACTCGATACGAGCACCGTGCAATACATGACCGGATGCATTTTGCAATAAATTAAAACTACTAAAACTATTGAATATTGCGAGTGTTGTAGTGTGCAAGACCTGTCTTAAAGCTGATCCCTCACTTCTTTGTTCTCGACTAGCCGCTGCATTCTTTGATGTAGATGACACATTAGATATTTCCAATTTTCGTTTACGTCGTTGCCGGCAAAGTTTCCCTTGACTTAAATTTGCTTCTTTACTCGGCGATCGACTGTTTGAAGGATTTGGCGTTTTTGCTTCTGGTGTGCTTCGTTTTGGAGAAATATCAGCAGAAGGATGACAAAATTCTACTATCACGTTATAGTCTTCATTAACGAATAAACTTACGACTAGTTGCTGTGTTCCAAACGAAATAATATGTGTCTGAAAATTTGAGGCTTTTAACGATATTGAGTCCATAAATTATGTTTAGTGCTTTTACCTCTTCACAGTTTTTCTGGTGTTTACTATTTTCTAAGTTTCCATGTAATTTTACCCATGTTGAAATTGTGAAGCCATCCTCCCCGAAGGGCTTTGCGTTATCCGTTGAAATGGGTAAGAAGCACGGGGACCTTGTGAAAATTGAATCAGCTTCGTGAATTTCGTGCACATTTCGCATTTGCTTGATATTTTCATAAGCTGCCTCATTGCCAAGATAAGATATGGAAGCATCTAGTACAAAGTTTAAAATAACACTCAGTCAGTAAAACTAGGATAGCTGATTCTAAGATTATTTTTCGTGAATATATATATATATATATATATATATATATATATAGGAAAAAATTATGATAAAATGTAGTGAAGGCTGCTGAAAATCTTTTTACTTTTCCAGCTGCTTGCGTTATATCAGTAGGAGTGGTGGAATTAGCTAATTATATGCATATTACAATATTGATGGCTGTCGAAAATTATTATTCTTGTACGCTGAACAAATATATAACTCGTGAAATCAGTAACCAAACGAGTGTCGATGCAGATAGTAAGAAAACAGCCAATTAAATGAGATAAAAATTGAGCAACAGCGAATTTCTTACAGACCTAAGGAACAAATATATTTAGAGACACCAACGGAGTATTCAAAGTCATTGACCGGAATGTATTCAATAATAAAGGATGCTAGTAATTGTTGCAGAAAATAAAATGCATGATTGAACACAGACATGCATTGCATGATTGAAAACAATTTTTTGTGATCTTGCTACTAGAACGTGTTGGGTTCTTCTAATGCATAACAAATGGACTACAAATAGTAAATAGTAGTAAAAATCCAGAATCCAAAAAGTAGATCCAGACAAACCCCTTACTATTCAGTTTTTTTCTTGCGAACTAACACATCAATCGTTTAGTTTCCACTGACTCCCAATATTGGATTAATGGCCTTAGTCTAAAATATCCTTATTCCAAAATTAAAAGCTTATTTTTGAAACGTGGGAAAAAGTTATTATATTTTATTGAAGTCCTAGAAATCGCAACTGATCCACCGTAAAATAAACAGATTTTTTTTATTTAAAACAAAACCAGTGAAGAAGAATATCTTCTTTATATTGGAATGCGTACAAATTAATTTATAAAAGTGTATCGTGAAACGCTGGTTGTTATACGAAGCATAAAAGTACATGAAAAACTTGTATATAATAAACATAAGCAAAATTCACTGCGGGGAAAATATTTATAAGTGGTCTTCCAAAATAGCATTTATTGTGATTTTTTTGGGTAGGTCCACTGAACCGCGGTTACCTGTCAAAGAGGAGACAATTCGGCTATATGATCAGCCTCGATCAACACGTTATGATTAATTTTTAAAGCTTTGAAATTTACAATTAAAATTCAATGTAAATTTCACTGATTGCATAAGCTGAACGATTTAATTCAGGGAAAATAGTAACAGCGTGTCCGTCCAATCATAATTAAAAATTACTAATTCATTATCACTTCCAATGGCTACCCTTTTCATTGATTTTTATGAATAAATTTATTAAAAAAAATAATATTTTTTTGTAATTATAATAATATCTCTTTTTATTTTATTTGAAAGGAAAATTCAGATATCTTTTCGGCTCTGTAAAATCTTTATGATATTGACTCTAAGTAATTGGACTTTTATAATTATCTTTCATTTCGAAAATAATTCATGCATAACCATTTGTGACAATAAAAAATATACGCTGATATCAACGGTGTACCAACCTGAGTGCGATAGATTTTTTTCTTTAATTGCACAAGACAAACATTTAAAAAAAGCAAATATATGGAATCGCCTACAAGCCACGCAACATTGTAATACAATATCTTTAGATAAACTTATGTATCTGCAAATGTATTTTGAAAAGCAGCAAAAAAACTCGGTTGATTGTCATAATCTCGAGTGTTGAATGGACTGCATTTTATGACATCAAATTATTATTTTTTTTTTTTTTTAAATATTTTTATAATGGAATCTAACAAAATTTTTAGACGATGCAACATTTTTAGGCAAAATTAAGTGGATTTATGATTTGACGATTTACCTTTTTTAAAATATTCTACTTAACTTTTCAGTTTGATAATATTCTCAGTTATTTAAATGAGAGAACGGAGTACAGACGAACACTATGTATCCTCGTTTCAAATAATTCGTTCAATTAGCATATTCTGGCATCTAATACAGAGTAACTTAAAAGAGAAAGAAAGAAGAGAAAGAAAGCTTATTGCTCCAGTAAATTTAAGGCAACTGAAAAGATTCTGACTTTTATATATTGAGGATACGGTGCATGCGGCTCTGGAAGAAACTAAGGCGACATGTACCGAATCTCCTCGACGTTCATGTCGAGAATAAGTTTCGAGCTTATATTTGAATATGGAAGAGAATACTAGGGATTCTTAGAAGATCCTTCTTGGTCAGGTAGATTAGTGAAGTTTTTACTGGAAGCAGATAATTGAATTTCTTAGGAGGATCGACAAGTATAAAGTGCTAGTCTAGGTGCGGCGGAAATAGTGGCAGAAAAATGCGATACAACATTAATTGTTACAACTTACAAGGCTTAAAAAAGTTTAACATATTGTTCTTCATTTGAATCAGTGTTTGCATTATATCGAAGGTGTTTTCGGAAGAAAATATTTTATTTTTATACGTTGTTGCATAGGCCGCCATTCCAAGTGCGTGAGAAATTGTATCAATATTGAATTGCTGCGTTTTGCGAATTACGTTGTACATAGCATTATTAATGTGGTGTGTGAGGTTCATTTAATTCAAATTATTAACGCAATAGTGATGCTCAATATTATTAAATTCAATTTTATTCGCTCGCTTTATATGGAAGGCTTAAAATATAATAGAATCAACTTTCTAAGTGCAATCTGAAATTTGCTCCTTTTAAAATTGCTTAATATAATAAATGAATCCATTTTAAATTCAAGTGCATCATAATCGGCTGTATTCATTCAAGGTTTAGAGCAAAAAAAAATTAAGAAAGGAAAATACACATTTTGTCATAAACAAAGTTAGGGTTAACTTCAATACCAGATTTAAATCGAGAAGTTGGAACGTACATAGGTACATGAGCTTGATGGCACAATTCCTATGGTTGCAGTAACTGTAGCGCAAAAATACAATTTTAAAAGATTCATCTCAGTCAGTCCTATTTCAATCCTTAGGTGGAGATGACGCATAGAGTTGAAAAACGAGCTCAAAGCAAGATCTATTGGAACTTCAAGATGCTACGGGATCTCCAAATTCTAAAAAAAACGAGTTGAAATTCGAGGAATGTTCCTTCGAGTTTTGATCAAACACATCATTAAGTTGTGTTAAGCGACCTGGTAAAATTCAATGTACTCGATATTCAATAAACTCAAACATTTTAAATTCTCGATTAGAAGTGTTTTTCGAAATAATGGAATAATGAGGTGATGTTTTAAAGATGAATTAAGAAAAATGGTTGATCTTATTCATAGAAACAAGTAACCGCTTTTCCGTTTTAAATTTCCAAACATATAAAATAGAATACAATAATGCGACAAAAACATTTTCTCTCATAAAAGATGCATAACAAACATATTTTATACTCAATATTCCTTTATACTAACAAATTAATAAAAAATGGGCCGAATGTATAAGTTTAAGGATTTGATGGTTTTATGTTCCTGAATGCATATACTAAGCCTTGTACATATACTAAAAGCATTTGGCTAAGTTGCTAAGTTTGTTTGGCTAAGAGATAGGTAGAGAAGAAACCTAAAATATTTCAAAAGATTGATACGTATCAAGAAAAGTAGTCGAGTTATGAATAGGGTTCGGTTGCGCACATTACATTCCAATAAATTTAAACATTTAAAAATTTTAAATGCAATTAATCGAGGCTAAACTTACCATTTGGAACAGGAAACGTGATGGCCGTGTATGGAGTTGAATTAATACTGTTGTTACAAATGTTCGACATGTGTTGCACTAAGATGTCTATTGGTGGATTTTCAGCTGCTAGAATATTAAAATAAGCTGCCAAGGAATCCGGATCGCATAGATTTGTAATTAAATCCAAAATTGACTGTTGTAGGTCTGTTGAATATAGTAAAATGAAACTAACGTTTGATATTATATGCGAAATATTAACCTTTTAACCGATTATCATTTTGGGATAAAATTTTCGAGAATCCTTTCAATAAGAACAACGAACCACCAAGTGAACTACGTAGCGTAGATAATTGCTTTAATAATTGTGTTAAATTTGCTACCCAACACTCGGGTTTTTCAATGCACTGAACAGTTAATTCCATAAGAATTTCAACAACTAGATTACACAATCCTTCATTCACTATGTCTGTGCGGTATTGTGATGAAGGGTTGTGACGTCGAAACAATTCCCTCTCATCTTGACTGGTATCCGATACTTCTAATATCTCAGCGTCTGCTTCATATCCTTCGTCTGTCCCCAGAATAGTGAGCTCATCTGTTTCTTCATCACTTATATCCAGGTCACTTTCAATTTGGTCACCACTATCACCCGCACAATGAGTTCCTCCTGGTTGAGAGAGTCTTGGCGTTGAATTATTAAAAGGAGTATCATCGCTGGTATCACTAGAACTTTTATGGAATTTTGACTGGAAACGGGTACCATTTTCCTCAAAACTTGCACCAGTCATTTCAGCTACCTTTAGCAGGGCATGAAGCACTTGTATTATGGAATTAGCATCGTCCACATCTTCCCACAAACATTTTGATGAAGGTAATAGCAAATTTCGTAAGTTCCGAATTAGTAGCTGCATATTTTTATCTGTAATCCAATTCATAAAATAAAATCTTTTTACACCTTTTCGTCAAGCATATTCGAATTCGAAATAAATCACACAGTCACTCATGCACTTTTTTCGAACTTTCTCAAACAGTCACTTATATTATTTAGCGCTTATTACTATACATGCACCCGAAGTCATACTACGAACGGCACGGGAAATTGCGCTGAACCTATTTCGAACAAGGCACAACCGTATCGGCTAACTTAATTACCGCATCTGAAACATTATATGATCTGTAGTCTCAAGAAATGCAGTTATATCACGATCATAGGGTCTTCAAGGAGATTATGGAATCCGATAAGAATCTTATCTCGTTGTTTCAAGACATTTATCCAAATTTTTCATATAAGTTTATGGAAGATTGGAGCAAATAAGAATTTTCCACATATCCGAGTACTACGTGCTAAAGAAGCCGGAGGCATGGACTAGGCCAATTGTATGTTTTGCCTATTATCTACGTAGATATGTTTTAATGTGGACGCTCGTCTTGGATTTTTATGGCTTCTCAATACATTTGCCTGGATAAGATACTTTACCACCTAGTGTGGAATTAAACTGGCAACAGCAGAATAGATGCGAAGTTGATGTGGTTTTATGTGTATTCTTATTGACTTATTGCATTAACTTCAGGTTAAGTAAGTGCATCTGGACATACAAAACATATGACTACGGTATACGTGCTCTGATACTTATGTACTGGAATACCAGTGGATATTTCATAATAATTTGTTGGAAATAGTAGACATATGGTTTTAACTTACAATTGAATCGGTAAATAAATATGTTAGATTAAATTTACTCGGATCAATTCTGAAAATCGAGAACTAGAATCCATAGATAATATTTCATAAGTTGGGTTTGGTTTGAGTGTTTTGTAGATCAAGATTTGTTTTGAAGGATAGCGCGAATTTCATGGTAAATTTTATTAGTCAGAATTAGGTGATATGATTCGCATTCTTTATGGTTACCAGGTTATAATTATCAATGGTCTTCCGTAACATAACAGAGCTTATAATGAGTGTTGGTTTTTATATTTTTCTTTCAATGCATCTGACCTCCTTAAACACTTTTCATCGTTGATATCTTGTTTACTTTTGGGACATGTAGGGTTACAACTTTTTCAAAATGGTTCCAGAATTTGGACATTAATATTGCAAAAAACTTTGGCTTGAATTGGTTTTTTTCGTTTGGAAGTGCGTACTGTATTTCAACTGTTGCAAAATACTTTTTTCATGTCTTAACCTTCTTTTATGATGATGATAAGATCTTTATAGACTGTTAGTAAGGATAAAACAGCCATTGTCTTAGCTAACACGTATGCCAGCACGTTGCAAAGTGCAATAAGTGACGTGTGTAGAAAATGTAGATATACAAGGATATGCGCCTGTTACGTTATTGCTTAGTATTCAGCCGGAGGAGATTGAAAGCACTTGTAGCGTCAAAAGTGAATGATCTGAAATAGCTTTGTATATGTGATGTGAGGTAAATCTTGGATTTTATTGATAACCACTGGTGAGTTTGAGCCAAACAGCTATTACGGAGACTGTTTTAACATTATTTAGGAGGTAAGTTGCCATTGTTCTTGATCTTGGGGGTCCATTTGGAGCCGAAACTACAATCTAACTTTACATACTTCTAAGCTGCAAGTAACTCGGCTTTCATTTTACTCTTATCGTTTTCATTAATAATGTGATATCCAGATGTGTTCGAAAATTTAAAAAAATCCAATCGAATTTTATTTTACTTTAAAATATCGAATTTATCATATAAGCATATAAAAATATATAAAAATAAAAATAGTAAGATTTCTAATACTGTTTCATATAAAAAAAAGTACTATTTCATTTAAAAGAAAAGTATGTGAGCAAGACCTAATATTTCATTGCTCTATACATTTTCCAATTACTAAAAGGGCTAAAATTATAAAATCAGATTCAGAAAACTCGCATGATTTTTCCATGAAATGCTCCATTTCAAAGATGACATATTGGATTTCAATTATGAAATCAGAAAATTCTTTTGTTGATTCTCATAGATCGAAATTTAACAGAACTATTAAAAATGCACAAGTTAAACCACGTTTTCAGAACTCATGTTCTTGTAAACCAAGAACCATTTACAACTTGAAAGAAAACAAGCTTCAATTACAAACAAGTAAGGTCTTAATACGCTACTTGACCTAAATTCGCATCAAATATTTGTTCGTTGTGAATGCATTTATTTCTAGTAGTTCATATGCGGGTTCTCAGGCCTCAACACTTTATAATTTTTGTTTATAAAACCTTTTCAGATAAAAATGAGTGATGATTCATTTGTAAAAACCGGCAATCACTTCTATTTTCTGCTCCATCCAGTAACCTGTTGCCCGTCGAAGCTGTTTATCATGTTTAGAAAAATATTGACTGGAGCCAATTCTTGTGAAAACAGTGTTTGGTGTAATGAATAGATCATAAATTCTTTGGTTTCGAAACTGAAAGGAAGGGCAATATGGCTTCTTAATGGAAGAAGGCTTCTTTGAAGTCAGAGCAATTATTTTTGGTTTCATCCTGTAACAAATGCAACATTCCATATCATTTATTCTAGTTGTCATCTGTCTGTCTGTTTTCTGGGTCACAAAACCCGGCCTTTAGGTGCCCAAAGAACATCGCCTTAAAAATCTCTTGGTTTTTCGTTGGCCTTGGTTTTTTTGCAAAGAAGTAGAGAAGTAACGCAACAACTCGTCAAATTTTCGACGAATTATTGTCAAAAGAGTATTAAAAGCCACAACATGTTTGCATTTATAATTTAATTGATCAAACCTTGTTTCCGCCAAATCGACATGTCTGATACTCTAGCTTTGTATTTCCCAAAACAGTTTTGGTACCCATTTGGCAGGAAGTCATTTTTACTGATCATTCTGATGGATGCTTATTTTTAATAGACGTACGGTTGAGTTTAAGCTCTTTAACAATTGTAAAAGTTCTAAACATATAAGCAGATGTAGCATTTGCTGTCTGAACTAAGGTTCAGCGTTCGGCGATATGCCTAAATTATTTACCCTGAAAGGGTTTTCTATTCATTTTGATAAGTAAACCAACATTTTTCGCTTAAATCGAGGATAGCAACGAAACCATATAATGGATACGATTGGAACTTTAAATCTTGTGTAGCGAGTAATTAAATATGACAAACCAAATTGACATTACGAGAGGAACCTGCTGGACTGATTGGGTTTTTTTTAACAAAATTATTAACAAAATTATTTGAAAGAGCACGCTGAATACAAAAGGTCTGTAACGACCGAAAATAAACAAATAAATACTAGTTCCATAAATACAGTCTCTGATCTCATATCTTTTCACGCAGTCATTCAGAATAATCTTGGGATATCGTCTTCCCAAATATTTTTGGTTTCATCACTTTACTATCCGCTTATCTTGAAGAAAGTGTTGAAGTCGTGAAAAAACGACTTGTACATAAAAAGCTTTATTTGTTAAATAACAAAAGAATTCACAATGATCTAAAATTTAATTTTAAGTGGACAACATTAGAAAGTTGTGATGATATGATCAATTGCAACTAGACTATTAGCTTATCTCGTTAAAATCAAAGTAAACAATTTTTTTGAAACTACCTATAAAATCCCTGTTCAAGTAAATAATTGTATACTATTCTTTGAATAGTCTTGCATACACGTTTAGTTTTTATTTGCTGTAAATAGACTAATCAATCTTAGCAGTATGTTAAAGGGAAGGGATTTATAGATAAGATAACGAATTACAATAATGAGAGAAGATTTCACAATAAAATTCAACACCTGGTTGAACTTGATTCGCATAGCATCCTATGTTCTGTTACTGGTTATCTATTTTCTACTTTGTTTTGAAAATAAATCACGCAAGCGAAAAAGTACAATAAAATTGTATTTATTTTCTGCGAAATAATCATATGATTGTGTTTTCTCACTAGCTTTGGATATTTTTTCTTAAGGCAAACGATTTGATGTTCTTCCTATGATAAATCGTGGGGCCGTCTGTTTTTATACAGAACTGAAGATAAAGGAGTGTAAGAGCTGTGTGCATCTTGAAGCGACACATAGAGATGTACGTATGGAATGTAAGAGGGATTGTGAAAAACTTACTTAACATTTTGCTTATCATAAACTGAACTCTAACTCTTGGCGAAGGGATCACTGTTATCAATGCAGGCATCTTGAAATGAATTATGGAAACAGCATCAGAAAATCTTTTTAAGGTTATGACCTTATTATTTGGGTTAATATTACTATCTCCGAACATGTAATCGCTTTAAAGAAATGTATAAATTTTCGGGTGAATAAAAACTGAGGCATACAAAATTCGCTTCGCATCCTTCCGATTGGTGATTTATTTGAAACAGTACATAGAAGAGCTTTAGATGCAACTTATCTTTTGCTTTAATATACTAAGGATCAAATTCATTACCGGAACTTGCAGACTAAAAGTCAGAAAGGATAGAAACCCTCGAAATAGGAGGATTAAAATAAGAATATCGCCACAGAGGGATGTGAATTAAATTCAAATGAAAAATGAGATTTCAAAACATCTTTCAAAACAAGCTTTTCGCAAGATGATTTATAAACAGATTTGCGTCCTTTTCGGAAAATTAAAGAAATGAAAAATGACGAATAATAAGTTTACTTGTATTATTGATTTAAATCGAATCGTTTTCATTTCTAATTTCAACGAAATTATATAGGGTAAGTGCTATAGTTATTGGCCAGATAGGCTACCTTTGTTTGCTTATTTAAAGCTAACAAAAAATGGGCTTGGACAATTAAGGTGAAAATGTTGGAAAATTGAATCATAGGAATGTTTTTATTGAAAAAGGTCTTTTGTAGGCTTTGTTTTTGGTTGAACAACGACATGCAGTCACTTTTAAAGTGTAATTACGAGATACATAGCAATTGGCCACATTGACACAGTTATTGGCCATGGAATGTTACAGTTATTGGCCATGAGGAAATAATGGTAAAATCCGAAACCCTCGTTTGAAATACAACTGTTTATTTTAAAAGAAGCTAATTTTACATTATTTTATTTACAAACACCCGCCCCCTTTAGCCCTAAAATGTTTCATATATTGAAAAAGATTTTTTTATTCTAATAATTAATAGTGTAAGATTTGACTTTTTGAATCTAAATTGCAAACGTAAATGCTTTTCAAAGCAAATAAATTTTACAAATAACAAAAAACATATTTTTATAAAGCTCCCTAAAAATTTAAGTTTACATTGTGTTTGGTTTATCGGCTAATGTTTTTGAGTTTTCGTCTTCGAATTATTGACTTGACGTTTTTTTTCTACCTCAAGTTTATCGTTTTCATCAACTACTTTGGTATTTCCCTTGGTTTTCTTCTTGTTTGTTTTGTATTTCGCCTTTTCCATAGCTATTTGCTCCCGCACAGCTTGCATCTCATCTCTTTTCCTTTTCCGGTCAATTCGTGCATTTTCTTTTTGTTCCTTTTCTCTTTCTTTCCTTTCAACCATGGCCCTGAAATCTGCGGAAGTTACAACGTGTGGTATCTTCTCTACGTTTCTGATTAATTTTTTTCTTATCTCCGGCGGATCCTTTAAGTAATAATTAAGTTTGCTAGGTGTCACTTTGGAAACATCAACATTCGCATCATTATTGGGGTGAGGAGTTTGAATCACTTCATTTATTGTATTACTTTTTTCAGGATTATCTATACTGATAACATCGTTTGAAACTCTTGATTCACTATAATTTGATTCCTCTTGGAAAAAGCAGAAAAGTTTGTGCAAAGCAGCAAGTTGATGGTTCGTTTGATCATTTGAACGTTGAAATTCTATGATTTGTTGCACAAGAATTTCCCCAACAATATTTTCGAAATCCTTTTGAGACATGAGTTTTTCGAGCACATCCGTTTCTCCTGTATTTTTTGTTGCTAGACATTTTGTATAGTCTACTGCATTTTCGTCGAATGGATGCAGTCCACATACTCTAAAACCATTGATAATATAGTGAGCATCTATGTTAGTAACGACGTTGCTTAGGATAGCTGCGATATTCGTTTTCGTTATAACTTCTCCCACGTTTTCCATTTGAAATTTGTGTACGACTTTTTTATACATTTTTTTCAAGGGAGCAAAAATAGAGACGTCAGCTGGCTGTGTGATACGCGTGGTGTTAGGGTACAGAGAAATAAGTTCAATTCCAAGGTCCTTGCAGGTCAAACTAATTTGTAAACTAATATGACTTTTGTGACCATCAACAAATAACAGAACTGGTTTTTTAAATATTGTTTTCTGTGAGATACGGTTCAAATAGTTCGGTGATAAACTGGTAGAAAATATCGGCTGTCATCCATCCTGTTTCGCTGCGAGCGATTCCCCATTTTGGTGGTACTGAATTCGCTATTTTATCAGGTAACCGCTTATATGGATAAACTATAAGTGGAGGACATGTCTTCCCAGCTGCAGAAAACGTAAATAATACAGTAATATTTTCTTTAGGATTGCCTTGCTCAATTGAATAAACATTTTTATCCCCTTTTGGGGCAAGAACACGGCCGGTAGATGGGCAGGTCTGAAATCCCGTTTCGTCCGCATTGAAAACACGCTCCGGATCATGAATGGCATCTAGTAAGTTCTCTTCGGCTAGATAGTTCCTGATTTCGCCAAACCATTTTTTCATATTAGCTTCGGAAACGCATACACCAGCTTTTGTAACTCCCTCACTAGTTCGGTAACTCAAGCTTGGATGTCGTCTCAAAAAAGCTTTAAGCCATCCTTTTCCTGGCATGTTGTTCACAAAAGGAGTACATCTTGGATTATCGGTCAGAAATTTTTGGACAGTATCGAGGATATCATCCGATTTTCTTGGAAACCCCTTGCGGGACATTTCAATTAGCCATTCCTTAATAGAGTTTTCTTCCTGACTTGTTAAATAAGGAGTTGGTCCGAATTCGTCTCTAGTTGATGGGTTTTTGAGCTTAAATTGCAATGTTGCCCTTGGAATACCAAATTTTTTTGAAACTGCTCTCAAAGAAGTTACATTTTTAGTTTCTTCTAAGGCTTTGGTAAGTGCCTCTTTCGAATATTTCGGAACTTTTGGCATTCTTGTAAACACTTTCCTCTGATGGAAAGGAAAAAATTCTAATCATTAACCATGCTTGCAAAAATATGCTGCATAGAAAATATAACTTGGCCATGGCCAATAACTGTCTAAATTGTTTAGAAATTCTCAAAAATTGAATACCTGATTTTTTACGTAAAGTAAAAATATTTACAACTCCTTTAACGATTTTTTCCTACTAAATATATAAATATAGTAATTGGCATTGGAGGCCAATAACTGTCTTTTACTTATGTTGGTGCTGCAGTAATTAGCCACAACAATATTTTAAGGATTCTCAAGCAAATTATGGTTCTAAGATCTGAAGCACTATATATTAATCAAATTCCACTTGTACAAGGATTGATTTCACTGAAACTTCGAACTGACACGTCAGGAAATACGAAATGAAATCAAGACATAACTTAAGTTTTTCTTTAGAAAACTAGCAATTTCCATCCCAAGCTCTCAAAAAAAGTGCAATAAAATAAAATAAAAAAACACCTAGTGACTATCCGCTGCACGTGTGCATCAATATTTATAGGGTTACCATAATATTCTATTTTATAAACATTAGGCATAAAGAGTTGCTTGTTTTTAATGATCAAAGTCAAAATGGCCAATAACTGTATGGCGGCCAATAACTATAGCACTTACCCTATCTACCTATATATCGATAAACCAATTAAATATCCGAGGTCCATAATATATATAATTAATTATCTGATGTTCATAATCATACCATAATGGTTTTAGTCATGGTTACATTGTAATTTGCGAATTCTTTTACTTTTGTTTTACGGCCGAAATATGCTTCAATACGAACGAAATGCACAAAAACATTTTCAGAGAGTATAGATTCCGCATCGAAAATGTTTAATCACAAATCGGCCACGATTCATATGATCATACAGTGAATGTCCTTTTGCTACGCATTCCTTGAAAATGTTCTCCGCCAAAGTGGAAGGGAGAAATACTTGTAAATAAGGTTAAGACAAGGTGACAACTAAGTAATAATATAGGGTGCGTACGGTATTTGAGGACATGCATAAATGTGACTATAACTTCGGGAATTTGTTTTCCTTTTCAGATAAGAAATGGCGGACTACATCACTCAAGAAATGAAGAGACATGCTGTCATCGTCGCTATATGTGCAAACCATACAGATTTAGAGATCTCCAATTTTCTTAATTGTGCCCGTTCATTCGTGCATAAGGTTCGCCGTGAATTGGAAGCATCAGGAGGCGATACAGAATTAGTTGCAAAACGCAAAAAGCACGAACAACGTTCTGACACTGTCCGATCTGCAGAATTTTTAGAGCAAGTGCAAGCGATCATAGACGAGGACCCTTCAAAATCAATGAGCTTCATGTTTCTGAGCTCCTTATTCGTAGAGTTGTCCACGAAGACCTTCGGTATAAGACTTACGTGATGCGCAGAGGACAGTTCATGTCGGAACGAACACGGGAACAGAGAGTTCTCCGATCAAAACGTCTTTTAAACAAAATCAAACACCCTGAGGCGCCCAAAATGTTATGGTTTTTTTTTTCGACGAAAAAAATTTTGACCAATATCAAAAGACCAATCGCAGAAATGACAGATGGCTATGTTCAAATCCTACGGAGGTTCCTGTTGTTATGCACACAAAATTTCCAGCCACTGTTATGGTTTTAGGTGTTGTCAGCAACGAAGGACATGTTATACCACCACACTTTTTTACTCAAGGACTTCGAGTGAACTCTGCTGCATACATCGAGGTTTTGGAGACGGTAGTGAAACCCTGGATAGACAATGTAAGCGGAGGCAGACCATACATTTTTCAACAAGACTCTGCTCCTTCACATAAAGCGATGGCGACACAAGATTGGATGGCCGAAAATTTTCATGACGACATAACACCGAACCTATGGCCACCTAGCTCCCCAGACCTTAATCCTTTGGATTATTACGTATGGGGCGTAGTTGAGCGTGAGACCAATAAGCGTCCTCATAATACCACTTCTGCGCTGAAGACTGCTATTAATGCCGTTATGGTCAATATGAACAAGGAGCATTTGATTCGGGCATGTAATCGTTTCCGGACCCGGATCGAAGAGGTTATTGCTGCTACGTTGTATAAAAAATTCCTGAAATTTCATTAAATTTTGTTAAAAATACAAGCTAATTAATTTTACTCTCAAGTTGTCCTCAAATACCGTACGCACCCTGTATAGTAAAATAATGAAACCGAAGGATAATAACTTGTGTCATCTTGAAGTTGAATTGGGAAGTATCAAGTATTAATTCAGGGAATATTATAATCATTGTAGGCATACTCCACATCCGACAGATGAGAAATATAAGCTTGCGTTGAATATAGAAGGTATACGCGGTGAGATTAGCGAGACTTGTTCAACAACTGCAAATATAGGCGTTTGCGTCCAATCGATGGGATTAGATTTCAATTTGGTGTATGTTTCAATCGAGTTGTGTACGTACGAAAAGGAAAACATATGTATGAAATATTAGAAGTACGACCAATGGATTCTGCTAAGTATGGCTGTTTTATATTTTAATTGAAAATATACATCTTTTAATACAATAATACAAATAATACTTAAAACCCCACCAATTTTAATAATATGTTCAAGAAGAATCTAAAGAAGTTATTATTTGTTAAAGCAGAATCTACTTATTGATCCATAAAAATAAAGTTACGTAGTAAGTACGTTGAATAATTATTGTATCATATTAATAAATTATTTCTTAATATGATATCCTTTTTGACGATTAAAGTGAAAAGAAAGACGGAATTAAAAAACATGTGAATGAATTTCCAAGCATTCATCCAAGTGGAATTAAATCCACGTTTGCAGCATACCCTAATATCTCGCTTCTTTTTTCATTTCATTTTTTTTTTGTAATCATCAATTACAATTATGATTTGCAATTAAACTACTTACAAATCGTTACGTTACTAAATCAATGGAAGATATGTAATTGAATTACAATAAATATCTAAGGACCAACAAAAACCATTTTTAGAAGAGCAATAACGTATCACTTGATTATTGTGCTTTGACATAGACAGTCAATGCCCTGCATATAGTTTAGTTTTAAAAGATTATCAGAATGTACAAGTGTTCTAACTCAATTGGGTGATACCACCCGAACCATTGACGGCACTTAAGGGTTAAGCTTCGATAATAGAATATAGATGTAGAATAAAATTCTCCCTCCTCTTCTTTGCCACAAACTTTGAATCCATCTTTCACACGTTTGAATGCTAATCAGTTTGGCATGTAGCTTCAAAGCTTTGGACCATTAAGGATGCTGCTAGGGTTCTTGTTCTATTACTGCTCTAGGTAAGTAACTTAATATTTAACTCTGGGTGGCTTGGGTCCGCCGGGCCTTGCTTTGTGGGTCTCGAGGACGCGTTTCGGCTGCATACAGCCATCTTCAGCTCATTCTGGTGTCTTTGTCGCGGTATCCATCTTTTTATATGTGAAACTTTTATCGGAGGGGTAGGTCTGGTTAATTAGGTGTTAACGAGGGTCATTAAGTTTGGGTCTTTTCAGGATCGTGGGATTATCGTTGTCGGGTTCGTCGCGTTTTCTTTTTTTTTTGACAAGGATTGGGTCGAGGACTGAAAATATTGTGTCGGAGTTGGTCATTATTTGTTCGTTGATAATATTTCCGTGGCTTTTTTTGTGTTTGTAGATCTCTAATTTCTCTAGTACGTCAAGTCTAAGTCCCTTCTTTTGTTTGTGTAGTAGCGTCATTGAGTTTGCCATGGTATCGGGTTCGTGTGTGTGATTCTGTAGGTGTGTTGCGTAGTTGGAGTTTGCTTTGTTATGTGTAAACGAACGTATGTGCTCCTTATATTTAGTTGTTGGCCTGCGGCAACACCAAAACGAACTTCAACTTAATATTTGTTTATATCAACTTATTTCCACAACATAAACAGACGGAGATATAGAGGCATACACCAACACTACACAAACGAAAAATACCAAATGCCTAATAAATCTTGGGGTGAAAATACATATTACGAGACATATATATAGTATAGAACATATTGCAAGCCTAAATGATGTAAGACGGAATAATTATGAGAACTTATATTATTGTGAAACTTAATCTTTTCGCCACAATAAAACTGTTTTATTTGCCTCTACAACCCTGTATCTAGTGATGTATATGCGTTTTACTTTCTTCTAATTAGTTGAACTTTTTACTGCCTGCTAGGAGCCTTGCTCTAGCTGTGAAGCAACGTTCCTCTCTCTCTCGCTTCCTGAATTGCAAATATTTCTGACTAAAAGATCGTTGTATTTAATTTTGACTTTTGTTTCTTGATCCGTTTTACAGCCATTCGTAAAATAAGATATCATTCTCTCCTGAACTAAAATTCTGTGTCGATTCCTATGTTTTTTTAGTCTGTAGATTATGCCTATAGAGGTCCTTTCTATTGGCTACCAGATGTGTTAAATCTATTCCACTAGTGCTGGACAGGTCCATTACCTCCGGGAGTTTGAGAATTCGACCTTCAAAATTTTATCATACCGATAAATTAGACCACTATAAGTATATTTCTATCGAGATGCATCATGTTGGCCATTGTTTTCATCGTAGCGATCGTCGAATCCTTCCGACACAAGCTCAAGTAAATACGCAGGCAAATTTTATTTTTTTTTATCCGAGTCTTTTCTATATTGATGGGCCACCACACCAGCATCCTGTAGTATAGTTACTTTTGTAATAAAGATGGTGAGCGTGTGGCAATTAATTTCAACGTACCTAAAGGCGACATCTTTATAATAAAAATATTAGCCGTAAGTTCTTTCTTAACTACAATTCAGGCGATGGTCGTTCGTTTACTATCCAGGATTACTCGTAAATACTTAAACTTGTCCACCACATTTATTTGAATCCTTTTTGACTTGAGTCTGAAACCCTCACCGATTTTCCACGTTTGGTTCATTGCTATAACTCCATTCTGTCGGCGTTGATTTCATTCGTTTGTAGTGAAAGGGTCCTCAAAAGTGAGAGCATGGTATTCATCAGACCAGATATTATTTCTAGAACTTGCAAGTAACGCTATGTCGTTGTCCCTCCGTTGCTATCGTTCTGAACTCTCTCTCTCTCTTGACGACTATTCTGATTAAAGATTAGTACCAATGCTAGTAGTGATACTCTATTCCTGCATGTTAACAATTTTATCCACTTTTGTAATGCCATGCTATTTCTTAGCTCGTTTCTAATATTTTTAAAAGATGATTTCCATATCGATAGTTATACCTTATTGTCATGTTATTAAAGACGTCTTGAATGAATGTTTATGTCGCGAGTTTGCACAATTTGAAGGTGAAATTTCTTTCTATATTGCTCAATACTTGATGCAGTGCCACCTCGGTCGAATGCTATTGAAAATATCCTTGGAAAATGCTCTATTGCACTCACAGTGCCTATTATGGAAAACATTAACTAAATGTTCTAGGGTTTTAAGCAGAATATACGTTAGGCTGATAGTGCTAGGTAGATGAAAAACGTAGTAACTTAATTTGGGCGTTAAAACCATCAACAAACTTCAAAAACCATCACCAAACAGAAAAGTTCTATGTCAAGTATCCAATTTATTGCGGTCATAATTCAAAACCATTACTTTTATTTGTTTTATGAAAGTAAAATAATTAATTAACAATAATAATTTGTCAAATTTATATGTTTTAATAGGTTTTTAGCTGTAAAAGATTACGCATACCAAATTCGCAGGTTGGAAGTATTCAAGTCTTAATAAGTGACGAAAAACTTGAATATATAATTATTTACCTTTAGATTGTTAAATGCGTATCAAGTCAATATAAATAGAATATTTCTTAACCCGCTTTCTAATATTCGTTCATTCACATTAGGCCTTTAAAATAGCGATAATGTATGGATGGACTGAATGAATTCTGTTTTAAATTTTTTTTGTTCCGACTGACCGGAAATAGTTTTGTTATAAACTTTCTTATGTGTGCTTTTTTTCCCCAAAAATTACAAGACTAATCTGTGTTAACGAGCATTTGACTTAGAGTTCGTAGGATGAGATAAATCAACTAGTAAAGAAATTTATTATTTACATGATCTACATCATTGAAATATATTTTTAACATATGTAGAAAATATTTGCTCAAGTAATTTTAATGGCAGTCATAGGCCTGTAGAATTTGCGATAAGATGATTTAACTGACAAACTGAGCGGCATAAAATGCGAATTAATTTGCGATAAGGTGACATTAGTACATTTCGGAGTAGTAGACTGAGAGGCACGCAGGCAGACTTCATACAGCAGTCTATGAAATTTCACATGTATCAAACATCGTTTACAGCAATTTAATTTAAATTTAAGAAATACGAGATTTTTACCAAGCCTTAGAAAAATATGAAAGAAGATCTTTTGCCGAAATTGTGGAGATAAAAACACAATGACTGAAGGCAAAGGTAAAATCATTTATGTTTAGAAGGACAAAGAATAAATATTGTACAATTAATGTCATTTTTTTTATCACTTCATTTTATAATAAAACATTAACCAATTTGTAGATCATGCACTATTGTTGCAAGTGGTCCAAAACATTTTTAAACGCCTTCTCTACATGCCTGCGAAAGTGAGACGAGGCAAATTTCTTGTTTTTTAAGCATAAACTTACGGGTTTTTATCCAAGCGTAGAGAAACCAAATCAAAGCAGAGGTTTAGCTGAAGAAGTAAATCAGAGTGAGGTCGATAAATGAATATTATCTACCCTGCTTCCCACATATACACACTGTAAGAGCGTATCCTAGCTGAAATGTAGTGAATCTCGCCACAAAGCCCCAATTCTTCTGACATTGGATACACAACAGCTTACTTTAACCGAGATCTCTTTGTTCAGTAATGGATTAGTTTGGCACGTCAGTTGCACCTTATTCATTGGAATCGTAATATTAAGCCTAATGTTATCAGGCGTCTACAATAAATTTTACCACTGTATCATGAATACACTTTTTTCTTCAAATGAACACCAAACAAATAAATTGATGAACAAAAATCTTAGTTCCGTTGAAAATGATTATTTATACATTACTCATTTCGACTTAAGGGAGTAGCTCATACAAATTATTTAATAAGATCATCTTCAAATAATCTAAAGGCTCTAGTTAATTTGTGTTGCCTTCTATGCTGAAGTTTAAATTTTAGAATTTAATATCACTATAGGTGATGGATAAGTTTTAAATTAAAAAGTGCTGGATAGATTTTCGACATCCACATTTTTTTGGTAGTTTTGAAAAATATTTGATTTTTTTTGGTTGGTATTTAAATAAATTATTTATACTGATTTTTTTTTAAATTGTTTTAATGACATCTGAAATTGATAGAACTCTAACATCATCTATTAATAAGTTTTAATTAATACGAAATAATTGCCACCTATTTATTATAACGTTATCTATTTATCGATGCCAACAATTCATAGTGGCAATAAACAATTCATTGTTTATTGCAATGATGATTATATAGCGCAATGACACAGATGTATTTTATATAAAATTTTTAAAGGTAATACGAAATGTGGATGGAACGGTTTTTGAAAATTTAGGGTATGCGTTCAATTTTTGAATCTTATATCTCGAGGATTCCAGGACATATGAATATGCAAATTCCGAGCTAGCGTTAAACCAAAGTTCAAGAAGGTAATTTTCAGCATTCTATAGCTCTGCAGCTTGAATTTCCACAAAGAGACATTCAAATTATTTGGAATTGTTTTCAAGGAATTAAGGAAACAATCGGAAAATAAGCATTAGATATAATTAATACGTAATTAGTGCAAGTAGTGTACATAAAGTTCGAAATAGACAATTAATGCGATGTGCGGAATGAGCGTAGCATCAACGGTCGCTCCTTATAAAACCGTTTACACCTGTCGACGAATATGCGCGTAAGCAACCAAACATTAGGAAACCACGTAGGAAGACCAAAAGACACGTAGCGCTGCATCCTTTGGTTAGTTCTTACCCTGTAAACCAACTAATTTTCTTTCGCAAGGCAAAACTTCGAGTATGAGTGTTGGAGCACAGAACAATTTACAGAACACTGTAAAATAAAGTCTGGTGTATAAAAGAAATAATAACGGATAAGTACTGAATGTCATCAGAGTCCATAATGGTAAAAATATTTTTGTTTATATTGAATATAATGATGAGAAACGAAGACTTCGGACTCTGAGACAAACGTGTCATACCATTTACGTTGTATGAGAGAAATATTATATATAAAGTGCGTCTTCACTAAAAACTACTTTTCACAAAATAATAAACAAAAAGATATTATTTCGTAGTTAAAAAAATTGTTCCATGCACCTTCAACCTATCTATTCTTTCATTTATGATATGATTATGTTAAAAAGTTCTGGTAGTGCTTAAGTTCTTTTGACTAGTAAATAAGGTGCACACATTTTTTATAATTTTATTAATTAAAATATGATTTGGTGAAACGTTTATCTTCTAATAAAGACAACAATGCCATGTACGTTAGCTAATGATAAAGAAAAAAAAAAGAAAAATTATAATAACAATTTCAATTCAACTTTGAGTTCGACATTCGAGCGCATTTAAAGCATCAGTGCGGAAATAGATATTATTGATAGGAGGATACATTATTTTTCAGAGTACTTCGTTTGATGCATTTCTAATTGATAATTCCGGGATGAAAAACAGACAAAAAATATAAGAAAAATAGTCGATGAGCACTTTTATTTAGTTTATTATTATGTATACAAATGCTCTCTATATATTAGCTATAATATATGTGAGCGTACTAATGGGAATATTAACAAAATCAACTTATACCGTTTGGTATAAGTTAATAGGGTTGATTATCATAGTAACAAGTAATTTGTTGTTACTCTGATTTCTCTTCAAAAATTTTTAAGCAAAAGAAAAAATATGACCAACTCAAAAACTAATAACTCCAAACCACGCACAAAGCACACATCATGGAATTCATACTACAACAAAAACGGAAACTACTTATTTGTAATGTTAAGAGCTGACGCGTTGGAATAAAAAAACATAAACCAATAATGTACGTTGTAGCCTAAAGAAACTTACCTTTTCCCTGCTCGCAGTATAAAATCATGATAGATAAAGCACTTGTAAACAGTTTCAACAGCTTCCTCTTACAATTACTTGTCGTTATTAAACACTGCAATTTATCTTCACTTATAACAACATTATCACAACATCCAATGGTGTTTACTTCTTCCGAGTATTCTGTACTTTCCTTCGACTTAGATTCTACGCTTGAAAACAAATAGCTTACACTTGATTTGAGAATTGAATTAAGCGTATACAAACTTGAAATTAAGCTATTTCGATTTTCGTACTTGCGCTCCTCAGTGGTAGAGAGAACGACTTTTTCACAGCACTTATTTACACCACTCAATCGACACTGATTTTTAATATCAAAAATTATTTCACCGTTATCATACGCTTTAAATCTCATTAGAAGCTCGTTATGCACATGATCACTGGCCGACATTAAATGAGTAATTTCTTCAAAGCTTTGGCCCGTTGAGCTGCTATCACAGTCGAAAATTAATGGAGTTCTGCGGTCGAAACTCTCAGAATGTGACGACAGCATACTTTCTAACTGAGCATTTAAATTTTCGTTGGAATTGCGAAAACCAAAACATAGTCCTGCAGTATCCAGAGCGCTCGCTGATTCTCCATTAAAACTTTCATCCAATGACACTATATAATAATCGCTCAAAGTAATGGAAGTGTTGTTTCTTGCTATTGACTTGGCCAAAGAGGTTTCTAGAGAGCTGCCACTTTGCTCCATTCGTTCGGGTCCTTTATTATGACTAAGGAAACAGCATAGTGTGTCACAAATAAATCGTAACAATTTTCTAGGATTTTTTTCAATTTGTTCGTCATTGATTTCAGTCGATGCAACCAGCAGAAACATTTGAAAGAAATCACTCCTAAAACTAGAGTTCCACCAACATTGTTCTAATATTAACTCCCAATAAGTGACCGAAAGAGCAAGCACTTGATGAATGTTTAGCTTTCCAGCTTTGTACAAATTATACAAACTATTGTTGATGTCAAAGCTATGTTTTCTTACTGCGGAGGTATCTCTAGATAACTGATTGTTCGGGTCAACTGCGATTACAAATAAAGAACTAAGTAGTTGACAAGAATTAATACTTGCATCAAATATAATAGAACTTAGTTGCTTTGATATTGACTTTCGATCTTCTTCCAACATTTCAGCACAAGTATCTTCATTTAGTGCAACATTCAATAAGGCACAAACTGCTTGGACCAACGCAGGCACATAGATCAATGTCCTTAGATATTGGATTATTTCATCAGTAAAAAATATGGTGACAAGTCTTGAGTTGACCAAACAGTATCGAAATACGCGCAAACATGTTAATGTTGTTTGTGTGCTTCTCATATTTTCTGCAGGTTTCTGCATTTCACGATGAAATATAGGAAGGACTATGGCCGTCATTATGCCTTCTAAAATCTTTGTTGTAGTATTTGTCGTAATTTTCAAGATATGTTTTAAGAAATTCGTAAGTTCATGATGTTTTTTAATTGACTGATACTTTTCAATATAGAGAACAAGAAGCTCCTTTTGAAACTCCGCTGACGATGATGTTGTCGTGCATCCTGGGCAACGGTCTTCAGAGAACAAAGTACATATAATACAATCACTCAGAAATCTGTATATGTATCGTTCAATTTCATTATTCTGACTTGCATTCATTACAATCCTTATATTTTCAACGGCAAATGTACAGCAGCAAACACCATTTTTGGTAAAGTTCGTTAGAACAATACTTTGCAACCGGCTATCTATTAAGCTTAATGTTTTAATAAGGATACTGTCTACCACACAGGATAGATTTACACCCTTACAATGCACTTGCTGTGAGCTCATTCGCTTGTGACATTTACTTTTCTTTTTTCTTTTCATTGAATTTTCTTTGGTGTTTTTTATTCTGCAAACATTTTGAGTGAGTATAATGATATCTACAATTTCCTTGAAATCATTCATTCTTTTCCCATTCATCTTGTGCAACATTATTTCCAGGCTATTTTCCAGCGAATCAGCACCTTTTTTACTTAAGGCATCAGTAATGACACTCAGGCACTCTTCAACACGCTCGTGAGATATTGCTATTGTGTTATGCACAAGACCAAATAATATATAAATAGTTACTAACATCGCTGTCATTTCAATATCATTGTGACAAGGATCTTGATCGTGCGAAATCTGCACTTTGAAGATTTTTAAAATTTTCTGAAAGATATTCAATAATCCGATTAATGCCACATTCTTCTCTTTAGCATAAATGTTGTTTAGACATGCTATAGCTAACGACAGTATCTTAAGTAACATGATCTCAGAATTCGCAATATTGAAAGGTTTAGTGCCATGTAAGGATACAATTGTATCCAGAGCAAATAAGAGACTTTCTACAGTAACTGATTTCTCATCCAAATGTTGACCGATTTCCGTCCGCACTAAGTCATGTAAAATATCAATTATTGTAAAAGCATGCTGATCGCTCGAAATGCGTCGTTTGCAAAATACTTCCAATTCATCAGCGTTGTAACTACAATTCATCTGATAAGACTTTTTCTGACACATTTGATTTGCTTCGGATTCGATGTGATTTTCCGTTGCCAGATGAACATTTTTTATCAACAAAAATTGTTTTATGTGACATTTGAAATCCATTGGTTTATCCAGTTGAAATTCTGCAGCATTTGTATTGTCCCAGCATGAACTTGGAAAGAGATTAATTAAGAGGCTCGCTAATTCCCGTTTGCAAGTAATAAGCTGTAATAAAAGTAAGAGATGCACGTTTGGCTTCTGTGAATAGTTCTGACATTTCATCTACATTTGATAAACAAATACCTCAGTTGGGCAATTGTGTAAATATTCCAAAATGAGTCGTCCAAGTCCATTAATGAGGAACTCTCTAAGTGAGACGATCGCTGTAATATCGCTAGGAGCATTTAAAATCAGCTGAAAATATTACAAATAAGCTTTAAATTGATTTTAAACTATCAATAAAAAGTACCGTAGATGGTTTATTGTCCAGAAAAGTAAATTCTGATTCAACGCGTTCTCTGGAAGCTATTTCATCACTATTCGCTTCTGAGTTTTGAGAAGACACACTCGTGCAGATTATTTCGTACACTAGTTGCAACAAGTAGCAAGATAATTGTGATGGTACGGAGGATAAAAATCTATTTCAAAGTTGTTGATCAACACGTAAATTATGAAACTATTAGCGTAACTTACGTTTGAATTGTATTATCTTCATCTTTATTTTTAAGTATGTAATATTTGAACAGAAATAACTGACACAAGTGAACCTAAAACGGAAAACGTTAAAAATATTTCTTTCATGTGTTCATGTTGAACCAACACTGACCTTTCGTTCTTCATTGCGTTCGGAACAAAATTGCATCCAAATACTTTGCAAATTTACAACATCACTATCACAGTCCTTATCCATGTTTTACTTTCAATTCTCTTTTGCTATGTTGTTCTGATCTCACCGCGATTTTTCGATTTATGAAACACCCCTTTTCTCGTCAGCGGATCGCTTCAACTAAACTTTATGATTATATTTCTGATTGGCATCGCGCATCCAAGTATTTTTTTAAGTTCATCCAAAGCTTTATCACATATTATTGTTTATGTCTCTTGACAATCACTTGCTTCTGCAAGATAGTAAATCATATAGGCAGGATTTTTGGAATAATTATAAGAAATTTTTTTATTGTTATCAATTTTTCGTTTAAAAGCCGTCTCTCGATTGGATCGCGATGTGGATAGGAGGTCAAATAAAGTTGTGTATGGTACAATGACTCATTAACGCAATGAGTTCGAAGCGTTAATACAGCATTTGAGTTAAAGTTTCGAACTAATTACGGAAGCCCATAAAACGGGTGCATTGTTATTTTTTATGACATTAAATAACTAGGTTATTATCGTGTCTAATATTTCCAAACCCTTCGGAAAATTGCATCATTTACGTACAGATTTTGCGAAATAAAAGTTGAAACAATTTTTAAGCTTACGTTATGCGACCTTATTGACTAAAGAAGAAACATGACTGATTCCAATCAGCTCTTATCGCTCGAATTTGATTTATATAAAGCCACACATGTAAAGCCACATATGTTTCCGCAGGATTTTGGCGCAATTGTACTCCGCTTTCACTTTACAACTGTTGGAAATTATTTTTGATTTATAGAATGTTAGTTAAAAAAAAATTTCCCAAGAGTAAATACATAACTAAACTTGTTATTTATATTTGATGCATCATGCATCTCAGTAATTAACCCATTCGAGACCGCTTTCCGAGGCTAAAAGACGGGTTTCACACCGTGTGTGCAATAATAATAATGAGCAATTATCAGTTATTCTGAGTAAAATAATCGTCGAGAGAAGATTTTTTTTTTGAATTAATAGTATCTATAAAGTATAGAAAAACAAAATTTGGCATTGGTTTTATTGCGTACCAAACCAATACAAAACATTTTGTTTGGAGTTTCAAAATCTACATTTTTACAAAATATCAATGTAAGAACCCATATTTATCTAATTCTATTTTTCAAATTTATCACCAATAGCAATAGTATCGCCTTCTATATATACCGCCTAATCAAATAATGTAAGAAATAATTTCTTACATTGAATATTGCGTATTCATAATTTCTTATAATGTATATAATTATGAATAATGTATATAATTATAATTATGAATACGCAGGCTGCGTTTAAGATAATAAGATACGCGCTGGCTTAAGATAATAAGATTTTTTCTTTTCTTTGACCCATTTTTATCCGTGAATAAATAAGAATTTTGTTTCCACCACTCTGTTACTTTTTACCCGAAACACTCGAGCATCAACGACGACGCGTAACAGTTTAGTCGTACAGAAAAATTCTCAAGCAAAAGACAGTTTTAAATTTAGCCCCTAAAATGGTAGATCCTAAAGCAGGAACATCAAGAATGCAGGAAGCAACCAGTGATAATGAAAGTGATGATTTCATGCTTGCAAGAAATAGAAAAAAGAATCGATATTTTGTTATTATGGATAGTGATAGTGATTTAGAAAATGAGGAAAACAGGAATGTGAATATTGAACTCTTAGATGATACACAGGATGAGGTTTTTGAGGAAAGTGATTGTGACGATTGTACTGACGCTGAAAGTGAAATTGAACAGCATCAAAGTGAACTTATTGATGATACAGAGTGGGAGGATGATGGTTCCCTTACAAAAATTCCTTTTGAGGGTAAACCAGGTCTCCAAAAGTTACCAAACGGAGGTAGTCCAAACGATTTTTTTGAACTTTTATTTGATAATACGTTTTTCTCTTTGATTGTGAATGAAACAAACAAGTACGGCGAAAAGATTTTAAAGGAAAAATGGAAGGACTTAACCATTTCTGAATTTAAGGTATTTTTAAGTTTATTACTACATATGGGAACTATCAAATGTCCAAGAATTGATAACTACTGGAGTAAGAGCGAGCAATTTAGTTTTCAGTATTTTCCCAACATATGAGTAGACAAAGATTTCAAAATATCTTACGATCGCTTCATTTTTCTTCTGATATTGAAAGTGATCATCGCCTACGGAAAATAATTCCAGTAGTAGATTATTTTAATAATAAAATGAGAGAAATATATTATCCTCACAGAGAATTATCAATAGATGAATCTCTAGTTCCTTGGAGAGGAAGATTAATATTTAAACAATATATTGCCGGTAAAAAACACAAACATGGTGTGAAGTTATACATTGTGTGCGAAAGTTCTGGTATTGCGTTACGAATAAAAGTATATACGGGAAGTGGTGACGATATAAGTGGAAAAGGACATGTAGACAAAGTTGTTTTTCATTTGATGAAAGATTTTCTAAATCAGGGACATTCTGTCTTCATGGACAATTATTACAGTTCTTTTGGTTTAGTTTCAAAATTGCTTCATTACAAAAGTTACTGTACAGGAACATTGAGAAAGACAAGGAAGGGAAACAATTCGGAATTAATAAAAAAAAAAATCTGTTGAAAAATGAAGTAATTTCTCGGTTCAAAAACAATGTAATGATAGGTAAATTTAAAGATAAGAGAGATGTGTTATTCATATCAAGTGAATACAAAGCAAATTTAAAAGAATATGAAAATAAATATAAACAAAATATTCTGCAACCAATTGCGTTGCATTACTATAACAAATATATGAACGGGATAGATCGCAAAGATCAGATGTTGGCTTATCATTCTTGCTCAAGGAGGACATTTAAATGGTACATAAAATTGTGGATGCATTTAGTTGAAACTTTGGTTTTAAATTCATTCAATTTATATAAAACATATTCACCAACAACAAGAAAATTGAGTTTTTATAACTATCGTCTAGAAATTTTAAAAAACTTAATTGGACAACCCCGAGACAGAAGGTCGCCAATACCAGAAACAAATGATCACCTACCTGAAATTTTACCAAGAAATGAAAATAGGAAAGTAAACAGAAAGATGTGCCGACAGTGCTACAAAGAAGGAAAATATAGACGTAGTAATTACTTTTGTCCTGCTTGTGTCGGTAATCCAGGATTATGTTTGGGAGAATGTTTCAAGCGCTATCATCAACCAACTAATGTATAATTATTTTACGATTATTTTTCAGTGTGCTGTTTTCTAAAAATGTATTTACAAATTGTATTTTCTTTTTCATTACTGAGTTACATTACTTTATTACCTTTAGACATTTTTCTAAAAATTTATTTCTTGTTTATATTATTTTCTTCATTATTCAAGTTATTTTTTTGATTTTTTACTATTTCTTAAAAATTTTCTTTGCATTATATTCTGTTCTTCATTATTGAAAGCAACATAACGATTTTATATTATCTAATTATTTTTAAAATAAATATTTATCAATTTTAATGATGTATTTTTATTTTTGTCCTTACATTGCACACATGGTGTTCAATCCGCTCCTCGCAATAAAAATTTTCTGAGGAGCGAGTTGCACGCACGGTGTGCAATCATCTTATTTATGCAAATTCGCTTACGAATTGGGTGATTTCTGTAGTAAAAAAGTTTTTTTATTAAAAATGCACAATATAAACAAAAAAAAATTTCGCTCCTGAGGACCGTGTTCGAAAAAAATCGCCGTCTCGAATGGGTTAACTAATTCAAATACAATTTTAACACGGTCGAGATAATGCTTTCCGTGGTTTATGACTTTTAAATGAAACTCGAGTAAAGAAATTTACTAACGAACTTTGGAACATACAAATAAACGCATATACACGTAGTGATTTAACGTTCCTAGAATTTTTTTCGGTATATCTAGACTAAATGCAACAAACTGTATATAATTTACAAAATATAATGAGGGTAACAATATTGAAACTTTCTCTCTCTCTCTCTTTATTCTTTTCTACTTATGTATATGAATTGAAGAGGAGACAATAGAACTTAAGTGAGAAAAAACGAAAAGTAATCAAAAATATATTTTCAAATGACCCTTGTAATTGAACTCGAGAGCATTCATTCGCATTGATACGTTAGTATCAACCTCTTTTTTAATTACATGTTTTTAGTACCGTAGATTTTCATTTGTAATCAAAGATATTTGTATAATATCGACGACGCGACTTATGAGGAAACAAATATAAAAGTACCGACAGGGGGCGGAGCAACGATTAGAATGTTGAAAGTGATAGTAAGTTGCCATGTTAAAAGCTGATACACCACAGTCGGTTGAAAATTGTTAACAATTGAAATGCGAAAGTTTTTACCTACTTGAGTGTTGTATGAATAAACCTACGACGTTAGTGAAAACATACACAATGAATTCAAATGTTTAAGAATATTTGAAGTTTAAGAAGATTTGACCTTTGATTTTCAATTATTCAGAAAATTTAAGGCCACACAACTAGTAGGTGCAACCATATGAATTCTGACGGGAGAATAAATTTAATTAGAAAAATACAGGAAACCAAGTGCAACAGACAATATTGTGATGTGCTTTAAGTTCAAATCACTCATTTCGCACGTTCGTCTTACCCGATTATGCCGCTATATTTTCAAAACGATTGTTCAATAATTGTTTCATTACCAACTGTTGCAGTTTACCTCCTATCGCTGCGTATATCGTATCAATGATTAAGTCAACAGCCCGACAAAAATTTTTATTGATTGAAGATCGTACATATAATGAATAAATGTTTTTCTTCAGGGAAATTTGACGGGACGGAAAAATATTCGAAGGCTCTAACGTACGTCATGATTGCTTACTGTCACTTTCAGAGATCTAACTCCCCTACACAAATAGTATCAATCGCATATAAAACCTTTACTAGGAAACGCAAATATCACGACTGCGGACAATGATAAGTGCATTGTTTAAAAAACATGTAAAATAATCAGCATCCACATACAATTCACTCTTTGTGCTGGCGACTCAACGCGCCACACGTGCGCTGCACCTTTTTTTTATTGCTGTCCTAATCCTTCCTACCTCCATGGCCACGCGTTTTTCCACGTTAAGTGAGCTATCTAAATAGCTCTGGGTTTTCCATTATTTTATTACTTTCAGCTGTTAACATTACACTCATATTGTCATAACTTGAGACCTTATCATTGGCCTCTTTGGGCACGTCTTTCGCCAATCAGGACATTTTCCTGCAGTTTTTTACCAGAGAATCTCCCTCTCCTTGAGAGTCGAAGCGGGCAGTCTCTCTTGAATCTTCCTCCATGTTACATTATCTCTGCGTTCAGTGTGCGAATCGGCTTTAGTGTGCTGTGTAGCAAACAACAGTGTTCTGAGCGTTGCGCATCTCCAGGCCGTCTTGACACCTCAATTAAGTTGAACCAACCTGGAGACTAGATCATCAGCGACCGTAGGCGATCATCATCACCTCGAGTTCCTGGTCCAGGCTGATTGGGATTCTTCAACTCTGCTCAACACTATATTTCCAGTCCTTCCAACGTGAATAATTCCTGGCATTATATTCTTGAAAAGATTGTCAACGAATTATAATTTTATTCAACCTTAGACAGTCGATACTTTCTTTTCATACCACCTTGTGCGTCCTAATCTCACTTCTACATTATTTTTAACATACATTAACCATTAAAAATTTCGGACATAACACATCTAGCTAACCTCAGATCTAAATTTTTATGTGTCCCTAATTTTATGTGTCGTTTCAATTTTACTCCACAAGTAACTCTCAAACGAACTGAAGATAGGAACAAGCAGCCGAAACGCATCCTCGACAACAAAACAAAACGAAAACAATAATTAATATAAAAAAACCATTTTTCTATATCTTTGGTCTAGAGATGTTGAAGGTTACTGATTTTTTGGTTAAAAGTGTAGAAAGTGCTACGATTAAAATTTGATCTGATAGCCAGGCGACCAGATATCCACTGGACAAGTATATTTTGGAGACATTTACTCTTTTCCCGCAAACCTGCATGGCTAATATTGACGAGTTATGCAATCGATTACTCTATTTTATGCCAATTTTAATTGATCTCATTGTTAAAACTTTTGTAGCTTCTAGGCAATAATTTTAGAAAAAAACTGTACTTATGTTCTGTTCAGTGATATTAGCTTGATTTTACAAATTATTAACAGGGCAAATAATCTTTAAAAGACGATTGTTAACGTCTTAGCAAAACACATTTCTAGGTTGGTGTTTTACAAACACTTAAAGTAGTGCAGAGTAGTAAATATTGTTTTGGAAAATGAAGGCAGAAGTTGTAGCAGGCTTGTCCCACAATTCACGACAATAAAATATTATAACGTAATGTGCAAAAAAAGTGCAATAGAGTTCAATATTTTAAAAATAAATGAAAAAAGTTTGCTTTCTCCACTGAATGTTTCGTCATATCGCTATTCGATCTATTTCAAGAAGCGGCAGGCACTGACGTTTCGGCAGTAAAGTAAGTAAACCTTTATCAATGCAATGCTAAGGAGAAAGTCGTCGCCTATTACTAACACAACATGAGATATATCGGCAGGGTTCCATCATGCAGTCCAAACTTGAACTCCATTTTATTCTTGCTTGAAGGAATTCTAGTGTGAACTATAATTCTGTGGCGCTTCCGCTGCCAATCGAGCTTTCGAGGCGAAAGCAAAGGTGGCGGCCGAAAAATATCTTCGCGGCATTCGCTCGGTCCGAGCGAGGAGAAACAAGAGAGATCACCTCGCCTGAGCTCAAGTCAGTCGGGTGACAACGGCGAGACAACTATCACGTCTCATCCTTTTGTGAATAATAAAGGCAAGCTATAGAAAACTCTGTTCTCGTTTCATTAACTGTTTCGCACAGTTTAATAGTGACAAGTAAGACAAGTTACTAAAATTCTTATTCATTAGACTCAAGTGAAAACTATCATCCTTCTTTACAAATAGACCAAAAAATGAATGATTTTTCGGCCTGGACCAGTTGCATGAAATTACTATATATTATCGTACCTGAAAAAATATCATGGAATTGTTAGTTCCTTCATGGAACAAAAGCATTCAGGGCAAAGAGCTGATAAATAATTTTATAACAAGGCATTGAAATGGACCCGGATAATCGAGCTTGAAAGCGATGCTATATCCAATATTAAATCAATTTTAAAACTAAACCAATTAATAATCATTGTACACAAATACACATTTCAGCATTCTCCGTTTATCACATTAGGAAGAAAATGAAAAAGAGAGGTAAGAGGGGCAACTCAACCAACTGCCAGAATAGGAATATAAAGATATATTTTAAAACATCGAAGACTTTTACAACTCCTGCAGTCTTTTGTTTTTAATAAAACCTGAAATTAGGTACGGTAAATAGGCGCATATACATAAATTCTTGGAAATACTGAGGGAGTATCGGGCAGAGTGGAAGGGAAATATTCAGTAAAATAATCTCTTCATGGTAATGGAAATAAATAATTCAATAGATTATATGCATGCAATATATACTTATACTTAACTTATCAATTACTTTTCTTTCAATCTTTTCAATAGAGTATTCACTTTTAAAAATTTGCTCTCAATGGAAACATTACCTGCATATCTACATTTTGCTGGTTAACAATTTTAATAAATTTGAAACATTGTTGACTGTCCCGTGGTCGAAATATACTAACAGGACAAAGTGGCGTATGAAAATCGATGTAAGCCCATAACACATTATCACCTCCACTTAAGAAACTAAAACTTCAAAGATTTTTTTTTTCCTTCCGTTTTCGGCAGAGCCGAAAAACCAAAAATTGGCCCTGGCTCTCTAGGCACTGGCCAGCGTATTCACTTATTTATTGTGATATTTTACCCGTTGGAACACGGGGGGTAGGAAATTAGGTAAAGATTTCAAAGACTTCAAAGATTCAATATGAAAATCTTATGACTAAAGTTCGGAAGCACACTTTGATCGAACTAAATCTTCCAAATATAAGTGAGTAGCAGATTGAAGTCATACGAAGGAACGTTGAAATGTGTTAGCTCATTTCAATTCTTTTTCAATTTTAGACCGAGATTACCTATAACACCATCTGATGAAAAGTTTAATATTGCTACTATTAATTACTACGCAATAGACATTCATATTTTCCAGTGAATTTTCTCTAACACTAGTTAAAACGTTTTCGATACAAAGATAAAGCGATCTCAACGAGTTTTACTGGATTATTTTATTTTACTAAAATTTACTGGAAATGATATTTAGAAGGTAAAGCATCATTTTGAAAGCTTGTAAAAGAACTTATAACATTAAAAACTGCAATTCGGACCATTTTTATCGGTTACTTTGTTATTTAACAATAGCGTTATCGTGAATATAACTGCGAAGAATTTTCACTAGAGCAATTAATGACTTTTGCGTTGCAATTCCCTACTCACTTTTCCGAAGATTCGTCTGGTAATTGTTCATTGGACCGTATATTTCAATAACAGATTCAATTCGTACCTGATGTTTTAATATGAAGCAACTAGCAACACTGAAAATAACGCCAGTTGCAGCGGTAGAAACCTTCCGGTTGTACTTTATTTACCTAGTTTACAAGATTACAAGATTCAATCAGCTGTGAACAAAACCAAGTTGCGACATATTTGACAATTGAACTGACACATGAAAGTTATTGCAAAAACGAGTAAATTAAACAATTAATTACTTGACGGCAATGGTGATGACGAGGTGGGAGATAGTGTGTTAAGTAGACCGAGGAAATACTTGTTTATGGTGGAAATTTCGACAGTGCTTATAGGTAAAATGGCCGTAACGTAAATTGTACTTACTTGAACTAATTTGACAAAATTTGCATAACTATTCGTCGTTTGAAGAATAAATCGTCACTTCCAAAATAGTTATCAGCTGCTGCTTAAAACTGTCTTTCGCTTTTTTACAATAAATAAGAGAGGAATTCAAAATAAGGTATAACGCGATCCAATATATTGGAGTAATTTCAGTGTGCATCTAGTACTTCGCTTATTCAGCGCTTATTTGTTTACAAATTAAAACGTCACATGGTGAAATATGTTTGTAAACAGCGTATATTGTGTGCCTTCTGAATTTCGTGTGATCCATGCTTTCCTCAACAGATTCCTTTATATCCAAACTCCCTCTGAATGGGTCGAATAAATTATTTATTTTAAAATCGACATGGATGTCAGAAGTGCATTTAGAACTTGTGAATTTGGAAGATAACGATCAAATGAAAGGGAAAATATCAATTGATGACCTCAAAGAATCTGCCGAAGCTCTTGAGATTCCTTTTGAGGATTTCTATAGTACAACAAAAAGGGCTCTGTGTACAAACGGTGGCCTGATAGATTTCGAATATTCAATTGAAAGTCACATATTCATACTACGAAAGGTGAACCCATTCCGAGAGATCTATTGCAAAGTGCCACTGGTAGACGAGCCGGGACTTCTCGAAGAAGTTTTAATTGATTCGGTTGATTCAATTAATGCAATGAAAGATGAACTAAGTGCTAAACAACTCGACTATCAAACACTCAATATGGAGTTCAAAATGCTTGTTCAATCATATGAACAATTAATAGCGGATAAGGAGGCTACGGAAGAAGAGTTGTTGAAAAAGTGTGCGGTCTTACTTAATTCGAAGAAAGACAAAATTGCGGAATTGCAAGAATTGATATCCGAGGGACGCAGACTAGCTGCTGAGAATCGTGCCCATTCTTCTGGTGAAACACGGGAGAATGATAGTGAGGACGATGAAGCAACACAACCTATGGTTATTACGGAAACACAACGTCCTGTAAGAACCTTGCCCAAAAGGAAGAATTTAGTGGCTGCCGAAGTGGCAAAGCAACGCGTTCGATCGCCAGGGATCGATATTGAAGATGGCATGGAAAGGGTACCACCAGCTGATAATAGTGATATTGAAAGTGTTTTGAACAGCGAGGAAATGTTCGAAGCAATGTAAATTTTTAATTTGCAATAAAATTATATACAATGCTATGGAATTTTTCTCATTTTCAATTTTAATTTTTGGATTTAATGAAAACTGCGATAATACAGGATTAGAATCATTGGACAATGTTACCTCGGTTTATTTAGATTCCAAATCTGATGTGAAACCTACAAAAATTTGAGTTTTGAGGTTGAATTCATGCCACCATGAAAAATTTGCCCAAGATTGTAAGATTACAAGAGGTTCAAGAACAATTGTGAATAATTCTATTTTATATCTATTTCTATCTAATTTTATTCGGGTACGAACCGAGAATATGTTATCCAAACAGGTATTTTTGAACTAAAATGACAATCTACAACGATTGCTACAAACAATGACTGTCAAATCAATTATAATGTGCAGTGATTATTTAGAATACGAGGTAGCATTTGCTTAACAGTTTTCACAACAAAGCAGATTGGGATGAAAAAGGCTCTCATCATAATGAATGCGATTTCGGCTCATAATCTACCGAACAGACAAGTTCGTAATGCAAAACATTTCGTGGAAATATAGTTAAGCAATTCAAGTCATTTTGAGTCGCATAGGGACAATAAATAAAACAAGTATCTATTCAAAATAAGAATAAAAAAATATATTAGGCTTCTGTTGTAGTGCTATGAATTGTCTGCGAATATCTTAAGAATCCTTTAGAACAGTTTTGCATTGGGGAAAATTAGTTTCAGCAGAAATGGTTTAAACCTGTCATTGAAACATCAAAGAGAAGACATTTATTACACACTCTGAATAACACGGAAATTGGCAAGAAAACCCTATTTTTATGGGTCGTATAACCAAAATTTACCTGGGAAATCACTTGCGGGGTTAATTATCAGTCAGTTTGTTCAGGTTTCGTGACAGGGTCGGCTTCTGTCAGTCGTTTATTGTAGTTTAGTCGTTGACGAGGAAACATGGCACTACAACTGGATAGTGAAAAAAAACTGATTATTGTTGCGTTAAGCAACGAAGGGCTGTCCACTAGGGCTATATCTAGAAGGATTGGTTGTTGCCACGCGACTGTGTCCGAAATTTAAAAAAAAAACGCGAAAGGAAGTCTCCAGCGGAAACCAGGAACAGGACTTGGCAACAAAAAGACAACCGCGAGAGATGACCGACATCTTAAAAACATAAGCTTAAGTGACCGAAAAAAAACCGCTAGGGAAGTAAACATGGACTTCCAGGAAGCGACTGGAATAATGATTGGCGACAGAACTGTCAGAAGAAGACTATAGTTATGTGGACTTTCAGCTCGGCGACCCCGAATAAAACCAACTTTAACGGCTAAAATGAGAACAGCGAGGCTGAATTTCACCAGATCTCATCGAAATTGGTTGGAAAATGACTGGAAGAGAGTACTCTTTACTGACGAATCAAAATGCAACCTTAACCAGTCGGATGGATTGCAGTATGTACGTCGCAGAATCGGAGAGGAACTTCATAAAGACTGTGTAGTGACTCGAAACAAGTTCCCTCAGAGTTACATGATTGCGTTTGCATTTCCTACTTTGGCACCGGAGATTTGGTGTTTTTAGAAGGATCAATGAATGCAATCAGTTACATCAGCGTGATTAACAACCATTTGATCCCGTCGATGGATAGGCTCTTTCCAATCATTTATGACCCGATTTTTCAAGATGACTCTGCGCCATGTCATCGAGCACGTAAGGTAAATTGTAGGTTTTCTACAAACAACAGTTCAATACAAAAGTAAAAAATAAATAAAAGCATAAAATCATTGTTTTGTTTTTGAACAGGTTAAAGAATTCGTCGCAGAAAGGGGAATTTCTACACTGGAGTGGCCAGGAAACAGTCCCGATTTGAACCCAATCGAGAATTATTGGGCTGAATTGAAACGAAAAGTGGCGAGTAGGGTACCAAGGACCAAGGAGGAGTTCAAAAACGCCATTAAAGACGTTTGGAAGGACGACATAAGCATCAAATACTGTCAGACATTGATAAAATCTATGCCACAAAGGATTGAAGCTGTGATCAAGGCTCGCGGAGGATACACAAAGTATTAGTTTTAGTAAACAAGTAGCTTCCCATACAAATTTCCTTTGAAGAATCCAAAATAGTTCATAATTTGCAATTCAACAAATTTCGTTGTGAAAATGATCATTTTGCTGATAAAACGTAAAAGTGGCTGTACCTTCAAAAAATTAAATTTTTTGTTTATGTGTTTCATACATTTTAAGTATAACACTACAATTAAAGAAGTAAACACCAGTTCGTTTTATTTATCATTGAAGATCATTATGTAGAGGCGATATGTGGTGATAAGCAAAGGTGTTCAGTTTTATTTGGCCACCACGGTATATATATATATAAAAGACTAACCTCCGTAGTGGTTCGTTTTAATACTACTACGGAGGGTAGAATCAACGCAATCAGTGTTGATAACGTATGAACACGTAAAATATACTTCCAAAAATGACCAGCACCGCGTTTCAACATTTTTCAGTAGTTTGTTGTTGTTTAAGGAATAGTAGTTCGGTATGCCGCAGCAGGCAGGGCCAATAACACACAGGTATTAAGCCGGTGTTAATTAAAAAAATAAAAAATGAATTCATTTTTATATTTTTCATTTAAATTATTTTAAGTATTTTGTGGAAGAATTTAGTCTATAATTTATTTTAAAAGGCTTTGAGAGAATCAAAAAACTTACAACCTTTATAGCCAAGACTGGCACTTATGTATGTAGATCCTTAGCAAATGATCACGAAGACCATGAGCAATTCTGAATGATCATTTGTTCTTTCACTTACTGAGTGTTTCATACACTCTAAGTTTTAACTTAAAAGAAATATCATCTAGGTAATGTAAGTCTAATCATTCTCCGATTCGCTTGTATAACCGAGAGCTTCAACTGCTGAAACTGTCTGTCAGTTTTACTCCTCCAATTCTCTTGTGATTCTAGTTTTGGATATGTAGTGTCAAATATAGAAGCTACGTATTATGTCCATTAGTAACGACACCATTTATCATATCGTTTTATTTCAGTAGATGTTTTATTTTAATTTCACGCCATGCAATTTGGCTTACTTAATATCTTTCCTGACTAATGTCCGTAGAGGATAAGCTATTTCCGCCTACTTGATACAAGTTAGAGGGGTTCTCTAGATAAATCCTCCAAATTTAGCTTTCGATAGCAGTTTGACTTGAAGGATGTAGTTGTTCCAATGCTTCCCTTTATCGCAAAAACATCAACCCAAGAGCTTATTTGAGTCCGATAATGTCTAGTTAGAGCAACGCAGTATTTCTAGTTTTATATGTTTATTTTATTTTACGGATTGCTTGCAAAATTTGTTTTTCAATAAAATTTTTGGAATCATACTGCGAAAAGTAATAAGAAAATTTTTATACTGTAATTAATTAAAATCCTTCAAAAAGTTTATTATAGTGTGATTGACTTTATGGCTCTAGCAGAATGACTATAACTCTATTTGCTGGAACTTTACAACTCGTATAGAGCATTAAACGTAATAATTATAACAGATTAATAATCTGTGAACATTCGTTTTCGTGATTAGTTACAAAAATCCGTTTTCGCACAACGGCTAAGAGTTAAACAATCACCTTGGCTTCTAAGATCTCTTGAGGTGAGATCTCAGTTACGACTTTTCACGCATGGAATATTTCTAGAAGCATACTCACGGCTGTCAAATAGCGAATGACATTCTTCAAAAGTGTTTTGAAAAGGCTGTAGTTTGCAGTAGATATTTCTGGCAGTGTTTAAAGGATCATAAAGTGTTTCTTAAAAATGGCTCACTACAAAGGAGCTGCCAGTGAAGCTGGGCGCGCTATGCAGCTGATGAAAAAGCGTGAAATCGCCCAACAAGAAATTGAATTTCGCAAGAAAAAAATCGAAGAGGATTTGAAGCTCGCGAACATAGAAAATAAATTCGCTAGCCACTATGACGCTGTGGAGCAGCAACTCAAAACATCTACAATTGGTTTGGTTACCCTGGACCAGATGAAAGCCAAACAAGAGGACATCGTACGCGAGCGCGAGAAAAAGTTGGCTCAGAAAAAAGAGGAAAAGGATAGGGAAAAGTTGAAGGCGTTGGAAGCAAAACAGGCTGAAAAAAGCAAACAACGACGCCAGATCCAATCGCTTTCATTCAATGTGGAGGAGGATGAAGATGAAGTCGATGAAGAAAGTTCAGATTCCGACAGAAAAGTGGAATCTTGGCGCACACGAGAAGAGGAGCCACTGAAAAAGAAACCTCGCAAGAATCCTGACGTTGATACCTCATTCTTGCCCGATCGTGAGCGTGAGGAAGGGGAAAATCGTTTGCGCGAAGAATTGCGGCAGGAATGGGTCGCACAGCAAGCAACCCTCAAGGATCAAGAAATCGCAATCACGTTCAGTTACTGGGATGGGTCTGGACATCGAAGAAGTGTGACAATGAAGAAGGGCAACTCAATTTATCAATTCCTTCAAAAGTGTCTGGAAGTTCTTCGCAAGGAGTTCAACGAGCTGAAGACGGTTATGGCGGATCAGTTGATGTATGTCAAGGAAGATCTTATCCTGCCACACCATTACACATTCTACGACTTCATCGTGACCAAAGCGCGAGGCAAGAGTGGACCCTTATTTCAGTTCGATGTTCACGATGACATCCGTATGATCAGTGACGCAACCATTGAAAAAGAAGAGTCTCACGCGGGGAAAGTGTTGTTGCGTTCTTGGTATGAGCGAAATAAACACATTTTCCCTGCCAGTCGCTGGGAGCCATACGATCCAACAAAAACCTACGATAAATACACGATAAAGGATAAAGCGAAGCGGGCCTAGAAAGACGTCTGTGAATTCTTGTGTTCATAATTATAAGCAATAGCGTAAGAATAAAACTGATCTAATTGAAACGAATTGGTTTTAATTACGAATAAATTTGACAATAAATCTACTCTCCAGTTGCATTAGATATTGATAACTCGACTTAACTTCTGGATACGATTCAGAAGCAAGTCGCCTTGCTTTATGGTCGCTTGATACTGCCAGTTTTTGCTGTCTGGTCGATTAGTTTCCACGATCCCGCCAACGCGGTCCACTTTGCAATGCAGTCGTCCAGCCGCAATAAATCTCGACAGTTCCCCGTCGATGTATGCCACATCGACGCCAAACGCGTCCGCCATATACTGGAGGGTGAGAGAGCGATACGATTCGAGGAGCTGTGTGTAGGCTAGGATTCGCATTTCCCGCACGTAGAATCGGTAGTGAGGATGCGCAAGGTAGTCATTACGGAGATTAGTTTCAACTTCGGCCAAATTCCTGAAGAAATCTGAGTAGTGGCAACTGTACAATGAGGACAAGTAGTTTTTCACGTCCGGTAGCGAATGAAGTACTTCTTGAATTTCGGCGCCTTTCACGACCTTGTCCCGCAGCTCGTTGCGAGGCAAGCTGATCATTGAAACGTATACAGTATATCGGACAAAGGTTTGGTAGTCCATCAGCTCATAGGATGTAAACGTGCTGACAGTGTCGAGGAAGAAGTTTGCAGCGCTTTTGAAGTCGCGGATTGCAACGCAATACACACCTTGGTACACCTAATGTTGGATTCAAATAGTAATAAAGCGCTAGACATGGCTGTACATGTTTATTACCTTCAGACGGTTCCTCCGGTCCCAATCTCCTCCCTCCTCGATCAGATATTTTGCCTTGTCGATGTTTCGTGTGATGAGGTCATGATCCAAATAGAACAGACCTATGCGAATCATATGGAAAACGATGTCGAGTCGATGTCCTAGTGACACAGTCTTCTCGTAAGTTTTCCTGAATGCTGAAATCGATGCGTCTTTGTCACCAATCCGACACAGATACTCTGATTTGCGTAGATTTGCCTCGCGAACTTCCATCTCTCCTAAATTCTTTTCTGCATCTTCAATTGCCGCGTCGAGCTTCTCCAATTTCTGCTTGTTTTCCTCCTGCATTCGCGCCAACTCTGTCTTGTCTTCGGTCCAGCCAAGTTCTTTGCAAATTACTTCGTACCATGGTGCCATATTATCCGCCCGAATCGCGTCAAGGAGTTTTGCTTTCATCGCGGAGTCATCTTTGTGTTCGGGAAGCGTGAGCAAAAATTTACACTGAGCAAGCTCCAAATTTGGATTCTTTTCCAATCCTTGCTCTTCCAAATTTTCAGCAGGCATTTCAGAGATGGGTTAGATACGATGAACTATTGAAAAATTTATATTTTATTGAGAACTGAATACACTCAAGAATCCACCAAGCAAAAGCCGCACTGTCACTTACAGTGTGAAGTTGGTCAGGTATCAGGAGTAGGATTGTCGTACTATCAGGTGAATAATTGAACAAAATAAACAGCTGGTGGGGACACAGTCTAGTACATTTTTAGTTTTGTTTATTGCTGACAATATTTGACAGTTCTAAAGTTGAACTGGCGACTGGCTAGATGGAATTTGTCAAATGTCAAGTTGAATCTTATTGTTGTGCTAATTAGTGTTTTGTTTTTGGTTCAGTGATGTTTTGATCGGAAATCGTGATCAAATTAAATACATTTGCAAAATGTCTTGTAATTCGTGTACTCGCAGATACGGATTTTTTTGTAAGGAGGCAAGTTATGGGTCCATTAACCATTGTGTTTTCCAATATATTTGCAATCTACATAAATTCTTCGGCGTCAAAATTCTAATTGGGATTAGATTCTAGTAGAATAATTATTGGTGCAAACAATTGGCAGCATAATTTTTTTTTAAATTCTTATTCCATTATCTTAATTGAGTTTTTGTGACTGCTTTTCAACGCGATTATTGCCGTGAGTTTGCTTAGTTTGTCAGCTGACTTCAGGCAACATTAAATTGTTCAAACGGCGCCAGCATTGGAAGAAGATAACGATCTCTCGATTGCTCGGCAAAGACTGAAAGAATTGAAATGCAAATATGGCTGTTGCAATGTAATGGATTCATTACTTACGAAATGTGTTCCAAAAGCCATTTTACGTTCATAAATTCACAACAGGACGTTCCACTCCCTAAAAATGCACCCACTAGTGGCTGCATTAGATAATGATAATGCCCCCAAACACTGCAAACACTGATAATGCTCCCATTAGTGGGTGCATTATCGCAAGTGACTCATCGCGATCCTGGTTCCATAAATAACAAAATATTCTATTTAGCACGGAGTGTGTATTTATTTTCGATGTATCTTTCAAATATTGCGCTATTGAATAAAATATGAGAAAAGTGAGATTAAAAAATATCAATACAAACTCTGTCGACAGAAATAAGTCAATTTCTTGAGCCTGCTTGCTCATGTCCTAACTATAGTCTTGAGTGCCCTCGTTTTTTCCCCGTGGCAATATTTGGTGGACCAATATGGTCTTCAGATTTTTCGGACCATTATTTAAAGCTCATTTTTACCATGCAAACCTTTTATAAAGCGGTTAATGTAATATTAACTTTGTACTACAAAATTTTGTTATCGTTTTGGTAGATTGAGAAGTTCTTTTTGGGAGAACTTCTAGTTTTATTCGGTTAAAACCTCTGCAAATGCGTTTCGTCCTCGTCGTCCCTCGTCGTACCTCGTCAGTGCCGTACATTGAGATAATTTTTCAGCGATTTGCACATGTGACATCCCAAAGGAATGTAGTGGATGCATCGAAGCCTCCAATTTAAGCGTCACTGAGTCGTTCCCGGTCTTAATAGGAGTCAGAACCTTTGTATTGTATATATTTCTTTTTATTTCTGTATCCAATTGAGCATATTGTACATCCGCATTAATTTTTAAGTTGTTGAAAGTCGCTCTCAGTAGATCCACACCTTATAACATGGCCATAAAATAATGAATTTTTCCTGTACATTCAGGCAACGGTCTTTCAAATATCGTTGCCAATTACAGCCATCACATAATATATTTTTAATGCTCTGTAGCCTGCCATTTATAAGACATTCCAATAAATTTCATAATCATTCCACATTCCTTTTCATAATCTAAAGAACGAGCGGACCTTGTACATTACTCTGTTTATTGGCAGATGATATCATTCAAACGCTCAAAATCAAATGGAACATTCTTCAACCAGTTTGATTGTAAATTCTATCTTAGTTTTAAGTGAAAACAAAATTATTAAAAACTGAGTTCGACAACAACAACAAACTTAAAACATATACAGTCTGTCCTACGTAAGCCTTTCGTCCCAAGCAGGTTTAGTCGGATGTATTGAGTTCGGCTGAAAATACACACGTTTCAACAGTCTTTCGACGCCAAACAATAATAAAAGCTCGAATTCAAGAATCGTTTATAAATTAAATAAAAATCATGTCTATAAATAAATTAAATTAAATCAAAATCATATGCCGGGCGTTAAGGTCACCGGCAAGAATACGAGGTTTGTTCAAAAAGTATTGCGATTTTTGAATTTTCGGGGGCTACGTAAGTTCGATTTTTGATCTTTTGGTGGCGTTATGTTGGTATTCATGACTCTCACTTATGTTGACAATTCCGGTCATTTTGAATGTCCAGTCAGTTTTTGACAGTTATTGTGCGTGGATGTGTTTTAGCTTGTCTTCGATTTTCGTCTATCCAAAAAAATGGACCAAAGAATTTATATTAAATTTTGTGTGGACAACAACTTAAAGAGCGCGGATGCATGCAGAATGTTGACTGTTGCATACTTTGAAGCTACTTTGGACAAAATCAACGTTTGTCGGTGGTACATAATATTCTTAGACGGCTGAGAAGATGTGAGTGACGAAGAGCGTTCCGGACACTCGAACACGTCAACAAGAGATGAAAACATTGATAAAGTAAAGATACTAGTATTGTGCCATTCGATTATTACCAATAGTTTGGGCATGAGACGGGTCGTCGCGAAATTCGAACCAAAATTGCTCAATTTCGGGCAAAAAAAGCATTGCATTAGCATTGCTCAGGAGCTATTGGATTCTGTCCGTGATGACCCAAAATTGCTTCAGAGAGTCATAACTGGTGACGAATTATGGGTTTTTGGTTATAATGTAGAAACCGAAGCTCAATCATTTCAATGGAAGCTGCCGCACGAGCCAAGACCGAAAAAAGCACGCCAAGTTCGGTCGAATGTGAAGGTTTTGCTGGCAGTTTTCTTGGATTGCAGGGGCGTGGTGCATAATGAGTTCTTGCCGCAGGTTAGAACGATCAATAAGGAATATTACCTTCAAGTAATGCGCAACTTGCGAGAAGCAATCGGCCAGAAATGCACGGATTCGTGGAAGAACAAAAATAGGCTTTTGCACCATGATAACGCCTCTGCTCTCATTTGTCGTTACTTGTGAGCGAATTCTTGGTCAAAAACAACCCTCTAATAATGCCGCAGCCACCGTATTCCCCAGACGTGGCCCCCTGTGACTTTTTCTTGTTCCCGAAACTGAAGAGGCCCATGAAAGGACGACACTACGCCACGATTGAGGCAATAAAGACGGCATCGAACGAGGAACTGAACAAGATCACAAAAAAAAAATTATTTTTCAAAATGCTTCGCGGATTGGAAAAAAACGTTATCACAAGTGTATAATGTCTGACGGGGATTACAAAATAGATATTCATGAATAAATAAATCATTCTTGAAAAAAAAAAAATTCGCGATACTTTTTGAAACCTCGTATAATAAATTCTACGAGTCTTCGGTAGATCTATTTATCCATTTTCACTTACAACATTGTAAGTGATTTATATCCTTGCTAAGCTAACTCAGCCAAGACTCATGGGTGTGGGAGTTTTGATCAAATTTATCGAATAACAAGAAAAAGTAACCAGACGACATCCACCTAGCTGGTAGTGACAATCGATGCGTCCTAGTCTGTGAGTTATCATCTGACGAGAAGCAGCAGGGAGGCGTGTTTGAAACCAGCTTGAGCTCTTTCTGAATAAGAATATAAAAGTTATGCAACCTGTTCAATTCAAGTATTTCAAACAAGGAATAAAGCTCCTCCTTGAATTTAGGAACATTTCGATAAAAGTACATTAAAAAGTCGGTAAATCTACAACAATTTATGGTTGAACTTAGCATATCCTTGAGCGGCAACAGCTTCAATTGCCTTCCTAAACGTTTTTTTGTCACCGAGGAATTTCATTGAACCTACTGGTTTGAAATTTTCATTCAATTCATAAACGAATGGAATGCCAGTTGGAAGATTTAGAGCCATTATAGCATCATCACTCATGTCTGCTGGTATTCAGTGAAATACAGAATAATTTCTATACTCATCAAATATTTATGAAAGGTGTACTCACTGTCTAAATTCTAAACGATACCACGCAAGCTGTTGCCGTGAGCGGCAATGATGATGCATTTACCAGCTTGCATTTGTGGAATGATGGTGTTGGGAATGTCCGTGCGATTGTCAATTTCAAAGATTCGAACATTGGGAACTCCTCTGGCTTAGGATCATTGGCGTAACGAGGATCCTTCACAACTGTTTCATAGTACGGGTGATCGGGTTCCATCAGTGGTGGTGGAAGATCAAAGCTTCGTCGTCAAATTTGAATCTCTAAGCAAGTTAATAACCTGACTTGGTTTCGGGCGTCCTAAATTTTTGTCGACAAGTAAGTTGCTCCGTAGACTGTCTATTCTCCTGCGAGAAAATGCTTTGCAATGTGTTAGCATCTATCCTGATTTCTCTTTTGTATCATATTGTAAGATTTTGTAGTAAACGTTTGTTACCTTGCCAATAATGCAGTATTTAAGTACTGAAGAAAAAGAAAGATCGGATAAAACGGTAAGTAAAAGGGGTTATAGTTGGACAGCCGCCGTTCGTTAATTTCTAACCACTACAAGATTTGAATTCTTATATTAATATGTGGAGTTGTATTTAATTCGTATATTGCGAATGATTAATTGCTGGACAAAATTAAGATGAAAGCGGCTCAAAGTAAACAAAACCCAGTTGAACAGCAAGAAGAAAACAATAATAGTGAATAATAAATTCAAAGTCAAATCTAATATATTGCAATGTTACAACAATGCGTCGTTCTAAATAAAGTTTTAATTATTTCTACTTTCAAAAATCAAGGAATATTAAAAGACAAATTTAATTTGAACGGACTGTTTGAATTTTCTAGAAAACTCTCAATTGAATTATCAACAATTTATCATTCCCTTACCTCCAATATTCACTACGAATAACCAGGTAACATTTTTATGAATAAATGCATGACGAGAACGGTTGGTAATCAAAAGTTGAAGTCAAGTGCAGTTCAAATGGAAAAAATTGAAATGATTTCTTTGATAGAGTTACGGTGCACAGTACATCTGCTCAGATGAACTCCATAAACTTGAGTGGAATTTTAAATTAACTTTTTAACGATAAGAGAATCCCTCGATTGAATCCATTAAATATTGAAAAGCGTATGCACTTTCCGATAAATTCGATTGGCGGTAGTGGGCTCCATACTGACGACACGAAAATAAAATCTACAAGGATTAATTTTATTGGTTTCGACGTGTGGCCGAATTGCAATGCTGATTGTTGAAATTCGAAATAAGTTTAAGTGAATCGAATAATAATGGTGTTTTCGTTTAAGCTGGAGTGCCATTGTCCAATGATTCTTTTCTTAAATTTTAATTTATAATTTATATAAAGAATGTCTTGATAAATTATCAAAAGGGTTTTCTTTCAGATGAACTAATTATTAGATATAAAATCAAGGATCGCATATAAAACAATATTAAAAAATGTAATATAACGTAATATTGGATAGTCTAAAAAGTATTGAGCCTTCTTTGTCACTAGATGGTGTCCGTTGTCATGTATCCGGCAACACTTATCAGATTAAGTCGAACTGATATGCGCTTGAAAGGGCACGTTTCAGTCTATAACTTTCTAATGGGCAGTTTTGTATTTCGTCATTCGTGTCAAAAGTTGAATTCATTGAAAATTGAGTGAAATTTCTGAAAAAATTCGTTTTATTTTACAATATCATCACGATCAAGATGATAATGCATCGCGGGCTCGTGAAAATATTCGTGGTGTTTACTGTGAAGATACTTTATTGGAAGCCGCAGCCAATAGATGGTTCGATCGCTTTAGTTCGGGAAATTTTGATGTCAAAAATGCACCTCGCTCAGGTCGACCACTTATCTGATAAAGTCGATGAAATCTTACAAGAAATTCAAGAAGACCGACACATAAGTTGCCATGACATTGCTAAAGAACTGAATACATAACGAAGCTCGAAGTTTGGGTGACGCATGAATTAACACAAAAACATTCGATCTACCGAATTTCCATTTTGAAATGCTGATAAAACGCGACGAAATCGAGCCATTTTTGAGCAAATCATTACGGGCGATAAAAATGGGTAAAATACGAGAATTTTCGTTCGAAAAGGTCATGGTCACAAAAAGGTGAATCATCACAAACGACTTCCAAGCTAGGATTGACACAAAATAAGGTTATGCTGTGTGTGTGGTGGGATCGGAAGGGAATTGTTTATCATGAGGTGCTGAAAACAGGTCAAACACTCAATTTGGCTCTGTACTATCAGCAATTAACCAGATTGCAACAAACAATTCAAAAAATCCGGGCAGAATCGATGAATAGAAAGGGCGTTGCCGATAAACCAAAGAAGTTCTGCACAGATGGAATCATGGCTCTACGCAAAAAATGGCAAAAGGTCAGAGATAATAATGGACAATATGTACTTAAATAAAATCCATTTTAAATAAAAGAAATATGCATTCGAAAAATGGCAAAAAGGCTCAATACTTTTTAGACTTATATATAAAATATAAAATAAAATATAAAATATAATATAAAAAATATAATTTAAATTATAAATTAAGAAAAATTTATAATTTATATTATATTTTTTATATTTCTTACCTTACGAAAAATTAAAAAAACATTCATGCAGAGAAAGAATAGTACAGCGTGTTACGCTGATGATGAATAACCGAATGAAATATAATTCTGGGACGGTCTTACATTGAATTTAGTAAAGAAATATTAAAATTTAAACAAACAAGTGGTATGCATTACGAAGGTTTTTTATCCAGTTAACATGCGATTAATAATATGATCCAAATAAAGCTACACACGTTAAGGGGGAAGACATTCCAGACATTTCAGTTTTTGGATTGTTTTTATTGCTTTAAATTTCAATTTAACCTAAACCTAAAGAAAATATTTTTAATGTTTTAAGCTCAGCAGAAAGTTTAAAACCTTCCTTCCTTCCTTCGTCATTGAAGTGATGACAGTGAAAATTATCGCAAGTGGGTAAGCAAGTTCGTGTTCTTTGCGGACTATTCCTTCTGCTTTTTAACCCAAACAAGTTTTCACTTTACTTTTTAGAAACTAGGAGTTACTTTGGACGATTATTTGCATTGTGTAGCGGCTTGTTGATAGTTTACAGTCTAGTGCTTCGTGTTGTTATTCTCAGTCGGGTTTGGAACAATTATTTGATCAAATAAGTCGTAAAGTAAACAAAAATAATGCAAATTATCATCTGAACTGTCCTCGCCGAATATGAAAAATATCAAGTAAATCAATTTTCCAGTCTGAAAAAAAATTGAAGGTGACGAAGTGTCTAACGATGAAGCTAGTGTGTTTGCAAAGGAAATTGAAGTCATCGGTGGACGATATTATTGTGGGCCAAGTTTTTGCTTATACAACCATGGAGTTTATAAGTGTATTTTCTACTCTTACTGTGATATTAGTGTGCAAATTGTGCAAGCAATAAGTGTCATTTGGACAATCAAGTGACAAAGAACGTGGCCTCAAAATTTCTGCTACATACAGATGTGATATGCTACTTATTCCATCAAGCCTATTTATCCCTTGCGTTTATCAGATAAAAATATCTGTTTTTTATTCGCAATGCGCTTACTTGGTGTCGCTCGCGAAGGTTTGAACATTTGTTGCGGCATAGTGAATTTTTAGCGGACTATGTAAACATGCCTATAAATGCATTATCGAACATGTAGATACTTATGTCAAGAAAATGGTTGATATCACATGTCAAAATGCAATTGTGGACGAGAAAAGAGAAAATGAGGCAAAGGAATCTGTGAGCGGTGATGGTTCTGTTGCGCAATAATTATTGAAATCGCAGCGTTTTGAGCTGCAGGAATATTTAACGATGGCTTCTTATGCGTACTTAAAGCTAACAGTGACCTAGAGTAGAATGTAAGATTTTCGCAGACTCCTACAATAGTAATCGAGTGAGGAGGCAAGTGAAGCGTTCGTTAGATTCAACATTCAAAGAGGCCTGAGCGACCACAAACAGAACAGAATGCAGCCGTAATTAATAGTTTTTTCGAAGTAGAAGGCTTGCTTTATGGTCCTGGCATTGCAGATTAAGTTTGGTAATTATAGATTGCTTATACTTCTACTTTTATTGCTACTTTGCTTGCTTATACTTCTACCTACTACTTCTGTTCAATTTATAGTTATTCGATGTAAACTACGGTATATTTTTCATCTAGGGTCCAAATCGAGGACAACCCAATTATGAACGTGCAATTAAATTTATTTTATACCAAATTTAAAAAAAAATATATGTTGAAGCTAATTCGAGTAAACCAAAGTATAGCACACACAAATCTGGTGTATCGCTTGCTTCCGCCACGAGAGGACCAACAGAAAATCATCTTATTTTAACACAGGCGTGTTGAAAACATTGAAAATTGTGTTTACTTACTAAATGCCTATCTCATTACATAAATAAAGGTGAGGTTTTCCTATGTCGTAGTTATGAAACAAGGTTACCGTCGATGGTGGTATGAAATCTTGAAAAAAGATTTGGAAGTGTCCAGTTTCACAAAAAGTCCAGAGCACAAAAAAAAAAAGTTTCCAGAGCACAAAAAATTTTGGGAATAGTCTAAAATGAAAGCAATTAATATTTTTGCTTACGATAAACAGGGCATGATCTCCAAAAAATCAGTTCAAACGGATGCAATGCCCTACAAAATCTTATTCAAGTTGTCTTGCTTCCATAAGTTCACAAAATGCGTCTAGAAATGTTGCGAAGTTGTGTGTTTATTTTATTATTTAATATTTTATTTAATAATTTTATTAGTTTTTTTAAATTTTATTATTGATTTATTCAATTTCTTTAATTTTTTTATATTTCATTTTATTCTATAGTCCTAATAATTTTATTCTATAGCCCTGCATGTCCATCTTACTTCGTTCACTTCCCCGAGTTGAAGGAATGCTTCAGAATACGTTTTTCGATATTAGAAAAGCTATTGCTGAAGAGAGAGTTTAAATACTAGAGCCCTAAAGAGAATATACTCGACAGGATTTTACATTCAATAAAAAAAGACGCTGGATAGAATCCTACGACTTCCGCTCTGCATAGTATGTCAATGCAAAGAATGCTGTGATAGGATGGGAGGATGAGGAAGCAACTTTGTAGAAGGTTGATGGAAATATGGCATTCTCAATACCGTTGAAGTAAAATATAAAGAGGTGGGGTCCGAGTATAGATCTTTGGGGAACTCTACAGCCTATGTTCATAGGATTTAAATAAGCATTGAAGAATTTCACCACCTTTGATTCACAAATTTGGCAAAAATGCACACCGATTTTATGAGGCATGAACCTCATTTCATGAGGATTTTATGAACCTACAAATTTGCTACCGTGTCTATATTATAATCACTCTAAAAGTTGTTTGCAGCCACTCAAACAATTTTCTATACGCACTGCCGTGATTTTTAAAATGATCTAGCAATTATCTAGTAATTTTTTTTAGCAATAATCCATGTGATCCAGTCGATTCTTGTCCTATGCAAATCCTTTGGTCAGAACAAACTCTAATAGTTTGGGACAAACTCTAATAGTTTTGATCGATATCTAACACGACAGATTTAGAACGAAGTTAAGCGGGACCAGCAGAGCCAGTATAATTTATCTAAAATATCAATAACATCTATTAAGTTTCTATCAGAGTATTTAATAATATCATCGATCGAAAAAGCTTCAGCGAAAAAAAAAACATTGTTCAAAGGGTAAATTTGAAAAGTCTCTCATTTTATTTGAAAGCTATTTAATCCCAGACAATTTTTTCTAGCAGTAATGTGATAAATTTACTAACTCCTTTAAATTGTAGGTTGGCTGTCCTAATTGTGGATTTTCCTTTTGTACCAAGTGCCTGAAAAAAGAAATTGAAGTTCCACGATGCGGTGGTGCAAAGTTACGTGTTTGCGTACGATGTTTTGAAAAAATTGCAAGAGAAAAGACTCAACAAAAGACATCACCAGAAGCAATAGTTAATGAGGTTTTGAAAATGTATAAAGATTATAAAATCGTGTATAAGCTAGTTTCTAATGAGCTTCATTTAATTCAGAAACGATACCAGTACACCGCTCGATGTACCTTTAGAACCAATACACCTAGGAAAAACAGAAACACCTCCCGGTGATACGGAGGACGATGGAGAAGAAGACAATGTCATTGCTGATAATTTAGATTATGTAATTTCAAAAAAATTGAGTATGCTGAAAGGAGCTGATCCTGATGTCAAAACGTTGCCTGGAGATGGAGATTTAGCAGCACGCTTATCGAATTTAAAAGGTTTGCCACATAAAGAGTACTCAAATAAGGATGTTTTACTGTCGGCTGACACAAGAACGGAAAAAGAAAAAATTGATGATCTTTTGAAGCAGTTTGTAGAGGAGAAGGCTATTGACGCAGAAGCTGCCACAGCTCTCGATCCTATTGCTGATATTGAACGAAGGCTCGCGCTGCTGAAAGGTGATCCGGTGCCTAGTTCAAGTGCTCGACCAAGTACTTCAAAGATTGTCAATCTGCCGGAAGTTGAAGAGAAGGATGAAGCAACTGAGATAAAAAATGTGTTGGAAAAGGTGAATAATAGATTGCTATTAAATTTTTTCATAGGTTACGCTTATTTCTTGTGTTAGTTTCTTGAGGAAGCAAAACTCCCCGATGCCCTTGTTTCTGCTGAAGAGAAGGAATTTATTAGTGGACTTCCACCGCCCAACAAAGATACCGAGGAATTGCCATGGTGTACAATTTGCAATGAAGATGCAAAGATTAGGTGTTTAGGCTGTGATGGAGATTTATTTTGCACTCAATGTTTTCGGGAGTGCCATGACGACGAGGATTTCCGTCAACATACCAGCAAGCCATATGAGAAGCCTCCCAACTTTAAGGAAGATCATTTTTGAGGAATTTATGTTTATACGTGTATGTTAAATTTTTAATTATAAATTTATAAAAGGTGATATAATTTGTTGGTTAATAAAAGTAACAATATAAATTGTTCTCAAAAAATTCAAAGTTTTGTCCTTTTCTTTATGCATCAACATACAATAAAAGAAATCACGGAATAAGTATGTCTGAATGAGTTTATTACCATCCTATACATAAACATGATTAAATTTCAGGTAGGATTCCGGTGTCGCACTATTGGGACCTATTCACGTTGAACGTATTCGTCCCAGGAATCGTACAATTATATCCTTTGCTCTAGAATTGTTTAATACTTTCATCGCGTAATAAAAGTGGTTCTTGGCTGTGTTCACAATTTCTCTCCCGTAAAACAGTAGAAGACGTGATTGGCAAGGATTCTGCTTGTGTTTTTAATCGTACAGTTATTTGTCTTCCCAGTTTGGCATTTTAGTGTGAAATATTAATATGGTCACCGCCGAAGGTTGCTTTCCTTCTTTGTGTATGCGATAGTTATTGCGTGCTGGAGACGTACAACAATAAAAGTGTATTTGCAATGGAAATCGCCTAAAAATTAATTGAGAAAAAAGGATAAATGTTACAAATTGGGTAAGAGGAAATGTGTTGTCGTTTTTAAGTTTGTTATTTCAGATTTTTTTTGCAAATTTAAGTCAAATCCAAAAATTATTCATAGTTTCAAATTAATTAAGGAAAGTGAATAGCTATTCAGGATTGACATTGGAACACATCGACCCAGATAGTGGAAAGCGTCACATGTGGAACTCCAAAGCCCGAAAGGAATTGTATTGCCACAACGACAAGGCAACGACCATACTTACAGAGAAAATTGGTGTTGTCCGATTGATGCAATTGTTTTTACATAACGGATTGATTTTGTATGAGGATCAAAGAATGCAAAAGGTAATAAGTACCTTGAAATGTTGACGACAAACGATATCAACAAATCATGGAAAAACTTATCCTTGACATAAAACTGAACCATAAAAAGTCAAAAGGACACTCAGTCAGAACAAACACTTTGCACCGCTTTTTGTGAGATATCTAGTACTCGACGTTTTTTTTCATAAAATTTTCAAAGTCAATAAATTAAATACTTTATCGATGAAAAGTGCATTGGATTACTAAAATTATTATTTTAAGAAATTTCTGTCCAATAAAATCCAGGAAAGAAAAACACTTAAATTTTCAGTGAAATACCTAATCGAATTAAAAAAAAATGGATGCAAGCCCCGAAACGGATATGTCACAACAGAAGGATGGCGAAATAGTTATGGAAGCTTTGCAGCATTTGGTAGAGCCAGTAACGTTTACTGATATTGTAAATCACATTTCCAATAAACAGAAAGTAAGTTATTTCGTTTGAATATAATTTTTTTGGAATTTTAAACGAATTTGCGTACATTTGGCAATAGGTTCTTATTTCTGCTATTAAGGAACCAGTAAAATCTGTGCTTGAACGAGGCGTTCAATTAGGGTTTATCAAAAAATATGGTGGAAGGTATGCCACAGATGCCACTGGAAGTCATATATGCTTCGGAAGTTCAAAGTCAAGTCGCCGCAGATTGCGCTCTCGTCCTCGTCGAAGTCGCAGTCGGAGTCATAGTCGCAACCGCAGTCGTCCCAGTCGTCGCAGTCGTACTAGATAAGATCGTTCTAACATTATGCTTGTACTAAAAATTTGTGAATCTCTGCATTTATTTTGGAGTAAAATGTAATATTGATACAAATATTTTTTGTTTCAATCTACTTTGAACAAGGTTTATTTTTTTTTGTAGAAGGATAGGAAAATTCGCATTTGATTTAATCAGATCCAATTAAAGGGTTTCCTATTCGAAATGCAAGTGCCTATTTCCGATGTAATCAACGTATTTGTCATCTGAAGGCGTGGTTTTCTGAATATCACTTAGAAAAAAATGCTGGTCTTTTCAGGCGGGTCAAACTAGGTGCCAATTTTCGATTTCTGCAAAAGTAGTGAACCGGAGATTTGGGAAATCGTGCATTATACGTCAAAACAACCAGAATTAGAAGGATTACTGTTTGGAATCGGAATAAACTTTATTTCAATGGTAACGAAAGCGTCATATAAAAACAACGATAAAAGCTGATGATATTCAACTGATTCTATGTCTAGCTTTCAAAGAGTACGGAATTGTTTTTTTGACTTGAAGTGTTTTAATATGCTCCTGTCAACAATTTCAATAACAAAATGAAAAATCTGTCCTCAATTCTATTGGATTCTATTGTTTTGTAATTTTTTCGTTGAAATCTTTTCGATTCAAGAATAAAAACCAAAAAATAACAGCGAAAGTTCAGAAAGCGAAATGGAAAAGCCTGCCGACTTTCGCGATCAGTGAGACAAATTTATCAAATAGTTGCATTGGAGAGGACACTCGGTAAAGGTAGCAGGTGCTGTCAGCAAGGTAGTGATTCGAAGTGGTATTTAATTAACATGTCAAACTCTTGCACAGTTAAGATCCTCAAGATTTTCATGTCTCATCAAGAAATCTTTCTACGGCAACATCTTTCTCTTAATCCCTTTTTTTAAAAGTATTTCCTGAAGTATTTGTGTGTTTGTATATAAAAGCCTCTCATTTTGACGATGTTTCGATTATATACCATTTAAACAATTAATTATATATCATGTGCCACAAGAAAATAGAATATTTTTTCGTATTTGAGTACGAGTATTCAACACTGGCGGTAAAGAGACTCAATTGTAAGATATTTTGAGCTTTTTCGATCTGAGACGTAGAAATCTAAGTTTGGTGACTGAATGATAATATCTAAATTCGGATTGGTTCGAGTACAGTAAATCAAAAGGTCCCTTTTTTTCTGTTAGTTATAATTAATACTTTTTTTTTGGGTTGAAGGCAATTTACGCCCGGAGGGTGGGACTCCTAGGAGCGCATGCTACCAGACTACCAACTAAACTGTGTCGGAGTTGGTCATTATTTGTTCGTTGATTATATTTCCGTGGGTTTTTTTGTGTTTGTAGATCTCTAATTTCTCTAGTACGTCAAGTCTAAGTCCCTTCTTTTGTTTGTGTAGTAGCGTCATTGAGTTTGCCATGGTATCGGGTTCGTGTGTGTGATTCTGTAGGTGTGTTGCGTAGTTGGAGTCTGCTTTGTTATGTGTAAACGAACGTATGTGCTCCTTATATCTAGTTGTTAGTTTCCGTGTCGTTTTTCCTATGTATACCATGTCGCGGTCCTTGCATGTTAGTTTGTATATGCCGCTGTTGTTGTATGTTGGTGTGCTGTTGGGCTTCGTTGTTAGTTTGTTTCCGGTATTGCTGTTGGTTTTGAACGCAGCATGTCTTTTTTTAAGAAGTTTGCTAGGGGGCGTTCAAGTATTACGTAACGCAATTCGGGGGGAGGGGGGGTCTTGTCAAACGTTACGATGGGTTACAGGGGGTATACTTATATTATACTATGGTACAGAAAAACGTTATGGCGCGTTACACAGGAGGGAGGAGGGGTCAGAAATCTTCAAAAATTGCGTTACGTAATACTTGAACGCCCCCCTAGCTGGTATGTCTCCTTGCCTACGTACGTCAATGTGGTCCATTTGTGTGCTTCCTTCAGTTCGTCTGATGGTTGGCGTTTTTTCGTATTTTGCTGTGCAATCAGTTTGTTTATATCACGTTTCCTGTATCCGTTATTGTCGGCTATCTGATATATGTTGTTCAATTCGTCGGTGTAGTCGCTGGAATTCATAGGGATGGAGTGTAGTCTCTGCACCATTGATCTGTATGCTGCTAGTTTGTGTTGGATGGGATGGTTAGATGAAGCGTGTATAGTGTGGTCCGTAGTAGTCGGTTTTCTGTAAATTTTGTGTTCCAAATGAGCTTCTCTGCGTATGATGGTTAGGTCCATGTAGTTGAGTTCTCTGTTTGACTCTTTCTCCATTGTGAACTTCTGCAATGAAGATGCTGTTGTCGAACTCAAAGTAGTTCTGCTGGAGTGTGATCCTGACGAGGTTCACCAGTTCTTCAGTGAATCGTCGGCTGTTGTTCAGTTGTATTCTTTCTCTTGCAAGAGCCAGCGTTTCATTGACGGGTATGGAGGTGTAGAGGTTGGTGATGTCCAACGAAAGAAGCCGATAATTGTTGTTCAGTGTTAAAGATTTGGTCGAGGTGGCTAGTTCCCGACTGTTCTTGATGGTGTATACGTCTTCAAGATTGAGGGCGTCTACCAGTACAGATGCTAGATGTTTTGACAGTTTGTAGGCGGGGGCTGGACGGTAGTTGACGATGGGTCTGATGGGGATGTTGGGCTTGTGAAGTATAGGTTGTGCTTTGAGGAGTGGTGTTGAAGGGTTAGGGTCTATGTACCGATATTTAGCGTTCGGGGGTATGATCAGTGGTGCTCGTAAAAGTGCATTCCGTATGGCCGTTTGGTATTTGTTCGTGGGGTCTCTGGTTGCCCTGGTGTATCCGTTTGTGTTGATGAATTTCTTTGTTTTTTCAATGTAGAGTCAGCTGTCTTCATTATCACTGTTGTGTGTCCCTTGTCGGCCTTTGTTACGGTCAATTGGTTGCTGATTAGCTTCTCCTTTATGTCCCTAAGTGTGTTTTGGTCTTTTCTCTGGTACATCCTGTTTGTGTTTGTCCTTATCTTTTGTAGGATGTCCAATGCTCTGTGTCTCGCGTGTGCCTGTTGTTCTTGGGGTAGCTTGTTGATGGCTGTTTCCGTGTCTACAGTTAATTGTCCTTTACTACTGTCCGTACTTGTCCTTTAGTTCGGCATTTAGTCGTTGCTTTAAGTTTTCGTGTAGTAGTAGGTAGTATTCCGTTTGGATCGTGTTAGCAATTTGAAGGTGGGTCTTTAATAACTGTGTGTTAATTTCGTTCTTCTTGATGTGCAGTCCTTTTATTTCGTTCCTTATCCTTAAAGTTTCAGCGCTGCGTTGTGTCCGTCGGGCAGCGATTGTATCCTGCTTTGTCTTCACGGCATGTATTGTGTATTTTTTAAAGAAGCTTGCTAGCTGGTATGAAAAGACCCAAACTTAATGACCCTCGTTAACACCTAATTAACCAGACCTACCCCTCCGAAAAAAGTTTCACATATAAAAAGATGGACACCGCGACAAAGACATCAGAACGATCTGAAGATGGCTGTATGCAGCCGAAACGCGTCCTCGAGACCCACGAAGCAAGGCCCGGCGGACCCAAACTACCCAGAGTTTGCATAATTTGTTGCTTATTTTACTTTTTTTCGAGGTTACCTAAAATATACTATAATATCTTGAGTATGAAAAAAAAATTGGAAATGGATTTGAATGGTTGAATGTTTTATTTTTGTTTATTTGTAATTTTTTTATAAATTTAATGACATTGCAAAGTTGAGCATGGGGACCTTGCATTGAATTCCGTTTGTATTCTATGTAAGCTATTGGCAAAAGTAGGGTAAGATCGGGGAGTGTTCGCCAGCGGGCAATACAGTCACGTCCAAATCTAAAATTTCTAAAAATATTTCGTTATCACTGCAAGTGGTACCACTAGATACTACCGTCATCTAATGCCATTTTATGTCACGCGCAGTATGTTTGACAGCTGTGTAAAGGTTAGGACGTGTTTTCTTATAAAAAATATTACAATTCGATGTAAGGTGCGCTTAAAGTACTTTATACCAATTAATATCTTTCTAAAAGTCAATAATTCTACATGCATTAGTGTATCTCATGTGTTTGTTGGATTTTATGTACGTTATTTACGTATGAAGGGGTTATGGCAATCATTCGAAGAGCCGGCCAGAGACTGGTGTAATCCCGTATGAAATTTAAAGACAATTTATGATTCTTTTGTAGGTTGAATAATGTCTCATTATTCTCATATTTTGTTCTTAGATGCCGCGTAACTGCTAAAGAACCATAAGGAAAGGAAACTGGACGAAAGAAGAATTAGGAAAGACTGTTGAAGCCTTTAGTATTAGGAATTCTCTGTGGTCAACTACCAAGAAGGAGTATATACATATCAGTCAATTCTGTCAGCTTCAGGACCAAACATACCTCCAATGTTTCTTTACCCAAGAAAGATAATATCACCTCAGTTGTGCAAAGATAGTCCAGTTTAAGTTGTTTACCACTGTTCCAAAAATGGCTGGACAAATGAAGAATTGTTTGCCATAGGGCTCACGTGTTTTTGTGAAATTTGCAAAACCAACTTGGGGGAACCTATTGGCGTTTTGTTAATATTTCGCATCTTATGTAGCAGATATGTTCTACCGTGAAAACTTTGTCCTTGCGGCTGTATTCCAACCTACACCTCGCACAGGGTGTCACATTTTATGAAAAGTTAAAAACGCTTTCAGGAAGAAGTTTAAAAAGTTACCGAAAAATATGAACAAAAACCCTAACCGAAAAACGAATCCAAGGGCTTATAACAAAACTAACAAAGAAATCAAGAAGACAACTAACAAGAAAAATGTTGGTGTCAATATTAAAATAAGACAGCACGTGAACAGAATAAAGAATATGTATGATGAAAATAAAAATAAAATGGTTTTTTAGTAAATTTTTAGAAAAAAAGTTTTGTTAATTTCGTATGACCGGCGGTACCCAGTATCTTTTCAAAAATTTAATACTATGAACTTCATTTTTAAAAAACGTTTCTTAAGGTGCGACTTATTTTCTATTTTTCTCATCACACTTTACTTATTATCAAATTAAATTTAAACATAAAATGTAAAAAGTTATATCACAGTTTCTGATATATTTTCATTTATGTCGAAGAGAATTTTCGCGCGTAGGGGTAGAAAAGATGATCCAACGCATGTATCGGTATCGACGTCGATAGTATGGCAGTAAGGATTCTCGGTATCTCAACCTACTCCATGCATTTTCCGTCTCCATAGAGAATAATTTGTCAACATATTTTGTTCCATTTTTCTGGATGAAACCATACTTAACTCCCTTATCTAGAATCCTTTTCACTGCATTTTTAATTAGTGATATTTTCATCTAGTAAGCAATGAAGGTTAAATGTTAAAAACAAAAGGTCAACAAAGCGAGGGTTAACTGACATTTTCTTTATACGCAATACGTTTTACCACATCCATAAATGTCGATGGCTCATTCAAGTCATGCAGTGCTTGCATTACTATTTCACCATTTTTTCGCCGTTTGTATTTACTATGCTTACATACGGCCATTTTGTTATTATTAGCAGCAATTTTCTGTTTGCAAATAATTGAATTTTGAGCAACTTTACGATTATTTTATAGAAATAAAAATTTGCATGAGAAAATTTTTCGAAATCTGATTGACAACGCACGTATAACTAAGGCGACTTTATGGATATTTATTTTATTATTTATTTTTGTAAAGTTATCTTTAATTGAAATTTTATCTTTTTGAATTAGTCAAATTACATAATTCATCCATTTCATATATTGTGTTGTTAATCCATAACCGTTTACGTCTAAATTTCGAATCTGAAATATTATTTTCGTTACATTTCGTTTTCATCATTCATTTCCAACATACATTACTTATAGTCCTTGTTCAGGATTTCATGAATAAATATGATTTGTATGAGTTTTCAAACACGATTGTTTATGGTGTCGTAAAAAGTGAAATTGCGAGACTGTTTTCATTTTATAATTATGCCTGTAAGTTTTCTGAAGCAATTATATACTCTATAGGAAATTCTGGATTTGAAATCCTTTTTGGTATTAATTTTTATTATTATATTCATGTATTGTTATACATATATTATAATAGAAATAAATATCTATAAATCGTTTGCCGTAATATCCTAGTGGCTAGTATGACATTAAAAGATTTTTTATATTAATTGGGCAGAAAACTACAAGTTCGTTAATTTTCCACTAGTATTGGGAAAGCAAAAGTGTTGAGGTTTCTCCTCAAATGGTAATGTGATACAATAAAATCATGACTCAGAGTCCTTTGCAAACTGCCAGTCAACGAAAATATTCAGCCCTATAGAGGAGCACAATAACTAGGGCAGACCAAAACCTTGTGAAAACCGCTTTCCGTTTTTATCCTTACAAGATTCGCATGAGGATCTGGTTGCTGAAGGAATCTGTGTAACGGTAATTAGCAGGAAGACAGGTAACGCAAATTCAATTAATGGCGACGAGCAAAAAGCAAAAATTAACGGCCAAAATCCTAGACTGCCACCAGCAAATACACTTTAACATTATTCTGATGAAGAATTTCGAAAGGTATTATCATCTTTCAGTAATTTTCTTCTGTTTTCCTCGCTTTAAAGCAAAATTTACGAATTTGGATTTTCTTCAGCATTTTTCTTTTTTATTTAGCGTCGGATGAAGTAATAAAGTTGCCAGTTCGTTAGTTCGGAGCAGTATCGTGAGGGCCATTAAGCATCCACTAGCTATTTTGAGATAGCCTGACATTTCAGTTGGGCCGTACGTTAAAAATATTTAGATAAATCAGAATTAAGGTATACTATAAATAATATTTCTAGCGAAATGTTTTCTATTATACTTCCTCATAAGAATATTTTTAAAAAGTAAAATACACATGCGATTGATATTGTTCCTTTGTCAGAGATATGTCTATTGATGACTAAAAATAGGCATAAAACTTTTCATCTTTGAACTTAAAAATACATTTACCAGAAAGGAAATCCTAAAATGATTCATATTGAAATACAATCTTTGTTATATTCACTTCTTATTGTATTCATATTGTATGTAAGAGTAGTCAATGATGTTCGATCGAATCATCGATATCTTTTTATCATTTTTTTTTATCCTCTACATAATTCCATGAATTTAAGTTATATTTATGATTTTTCGAAGTATAAGTTTGTCAAATAATATGCATTCATAGGTTCATAGCTATCAATTTACATTGTCAAGAATATTCTAGAGACGAACAGGTGTAACCAAGATTTCTCATTTAAAAGATTGAGATTTCGTTGTATGAAATTCGAAAAATTATCTTCATTCATCTGCTCGTACTCAGCAGAAATGATAGCGGTTATACAATTTTTAAAAAATTTAAACTGAAATTCAAAATTCTGTGTAGAGGGAATCATTTATTCGACCAAGAAACTTATACAGATCCATAAGAAATAAATCGTATGCGACATATATCAAAATTTGTAACATTTATGATTAGTAAAATCTGTCATTTAATTATAACTAACAAACACTTTAAGACCTTAAAACGCTTCCGAATTATAAAAATTCATTTTCAAAGTCAAAATTCAATTCGCTAAATTTTAAGAGCTCGTCATCCAAATAATCGTCATCGAAATAAGCGTTCATCCGAGCAAAGTATTCGTCCGTAGGAGTTATTCATTACATGATACGAAGCCATCGAGTGTATGAAGATTTGTGCGCATTGATGAAAATAATGAAAGAAGTTAGTGTTCCGTTACCGACGAGACGGAAATACAATTTATTGACGTATACGTCATAATTCAGGTTTGGACATCCATCAAATATAAAAATTGCTTTACAACTTTTAAAATTAAGTTTTGACCATCGTTATTGATGCAAATAAATAAAAAAAAATGTGTTCAGTGATAAAATTCTGTTTGACTTTTAAAATTACTGAAAATGGACAGAAAATAATCCAATGTAACCAGCTTGGAACGAAATCCCGTTACAGTAAATTGCGAATGTTATTGGTCCATGTTCAATGAATCTTTGTTTCCAAAAGTCGAACAGATTAAACTATAAGCGATGTAGTAACCGAAAAAAACGATTTATTGAAAACGAAAATTGGAGATAAAATTTTACAAAATGATCCAGCAAATTGAAACACAAGATCATGCGATTGAGAGAGTCTAGGGTCTTTCTTTGAGGATATGGCGAGTTTTTGGCTTTTATTAACAAACCAACAACATTGAAATCATTGGAGGAACATATTTGACGTGCCATTAAGGGAATCAAAACAGCTGAATTGGGAAAAAAGTTCTCGACAATGAGTTGATTGAATGAGCTTCGACAATTTGACACAACTTTGAGATTAATTGTCAGAAATCATTTGAGAAGTAAAATGGCACTAAATTTACTTTCATGTTTCTTCCATTTCAAACTATTTCATTTAAAAATTCATTTCAAAAGAAATAATTAAAATGGTGTGTATATTTTTTTTTGTTACGGTCGATCAGTTTCAGGCTCTTAAGAAAAAAAAAAATCTTTAGTAGAAATTAGAGTCACAGATAATGATGACAGCCAGTCTTACTGACAAGGCTCCATCATTCAGAGAAAATTTCCAGTCTGTAGGCATTTGTAGATCGTGGCATTTGTAAATAAACATAGATGTAGACAGGGTATTAACGCAAAAGTGCTGTAAAAATGCGATAAAGTCAGGCAACCCGCCTATGTCATTTCATTTTCACCTTTATTTATATATTTATTTTTTATATGAGGTATATTCCATTTAGGTACATAGGTAATCCTTTAAGATGCTATCCAAAGAGTTAATGCTTGTTGTTTGGTTAAGGTTTCAAAAATGTTTCTCCAGTTCTTATGGTTTTTCATAACTAGCTGTTACCTACCATTTATTTTCACAGATCAATCTCATTGTTTTGTCGGTGTTCTATTGAATACCTTCTTTGGATCTACGCTTTATGGTTTTTCTTGGAAGGTGATTTTTTTCCAGATATTCCATCAGCTCTTTGTTCTTGGCAAAGTTTGCTTTTACAGGAATGTGTAGGTCGTCATAATTAGAAAGCAACTTGTTCTTGTAATGAAGTTTCTTTTCTGTTTTTGATCCTTGATTGATTCCTTTTTGCGTTGGGACTATATTTTTTTCAAATGCTTGTTGCTGTTACGTTTTTTCTAATGCGCGCTTGAGTTCAGACTTCACTTCCATACATAAGCATAGATTGCTGGAGTAAAGGCCGAAATACAATAGTGCGAGACTGCGATACGAGAGCGTGACGAGAGTCTTGCAGCAAATGTCAAGCAGTTTTCGTAACATGCATTTGTATGCGACATCGTACAATGATTGCGATGCGTCGATGCGAGGCGGGAAATATTCGGAAAAATGAAAATTCTTCGCAACGATGTTCGTGACGTTTGTCAAATGCAATATGGCGCTTAAATGAAATTTGAAATCCAAACGCCTTAATTACTATTTAAGTACATTGGTTATTATGAATGAATTTTGAATGAAAATTTCATGCATCCTAGTAAAGGCTTTTATTTGCTAAACGAAGGAACATTCCAAATTTAAAACTTTAAAAAAATCAAAAACAATTTCCAGCAAATTTCATTTAAAATGTCACCAATTTGACATTTGTCATATGAACTTTAATGTTCCCCGCATCGCGTGTATTGTATATTGAATGCGTTATGTGACGACGAGGGAGAATCGCATCGCGCTCACGTATCGCCGTCACGCAGTATTGTATTTCGGCCTTAATTTAAATGCATGATCGTTATGTTTCCACCAATTTTATTGGACTTGATGATCGAAGTTGGTGTTTTTGGCCGTGATTACTTGTCTTTTAGACATAGCGTAAGGAAAAAAACAGGCAGAAAACTTCTAATAAACTTCCAGTCTAAAGGTACTCAACAGAATGAGTCGAATTGTGTTTGTTCTGGTAAATTATTTCTCATTTTATCGTTTAACATTAATGCCCCTCTCAAAGTTTTTTGGTAAACCCGAAAAACCAGTGAAATGGACTTATGTTTTTCTATCTCTGTATACCAAAGAGGTCCACGAGTGTTCTCGCTGTTTGTATTTACATTATGCCCAAGTGTCGTATTCTTCATGCTGCAAGATGCAGAGCTGTTCTTACACATGATCTTCATTCTTAACCCAGAGGTATCTCAAGTTGAAGTTTTGTGTAAGGGGAGTATTTTCTTTTGTTTGGGTCATCGTTTTGGTCTTTGTTTTATTTACCCTGTTATTTTCTTTAGTGTCAAACTCAAATGTTAAATGGGCCATCTTGGATAAAAATAATACCATATCTTCCTATTATAAACCTGATTCTGTTCGTACGGTATAAATTTGACAATCTGTGTTCATCATTGCGATCGTTATTAGGTTAGCAAGTTTTATTAGTACAAATTCCGGTTATTAAACTCTGAAATCGATGCATAATTGATCCCTGTCATATTACATTTGTTATATGTGTTCTTTTTTTTAAAAAAAAAAGGGTTTTTGCATTTATAATTGGCGTATGTTGTTATGTTTCTCATAAGAAACTATTTAAATTACGAAAACTCGATTCAGGATTATTGGCTGTAGGAAAGAAAGTTTCTTTATTAACTGTTTTTAACTGACCCATAATTTTGTTCCTCAATACTTGTGTCATCTTATCATAATATGCAATAATATAAATCTATTTTTACGATAATTTGGCAAAGTTTTAAATAAGAGTTCTCCTGTTGTTATCAAAATATGTACGCACGGATAAAGTATGTAATAGGTCTTAATTTATTAATAATTTATTCATGTATGCATTTTGTCAATGTATATCTGAAAGATGAAACGATGAATATTTTGACTAAACTTTACTTTAACAATTCATTTGATAAAATGTGTCCTATTAAGACTGCCAGGACCTGAGTGGGATTTCTGTTTGCTGAATTGTTGAAATACTTTATGAACATAAAACACTTTTTAAACATAATTTGTCGACTTTTATCGAAAACGATTTCGTTGTCTGAAAATCGTACCTAGAGACGTTGAATTTGAAGAATACTTTGGTTCTGAACTGACGAATTATATTTCAATAGGAACGATCTACTCTTCAGGGAATATTATAAAGCTACTCGCTTTACAAACAACCAGTAACCAATACAATTGATTGAGGGTAGAGTTGGTCTAAAATTTATCTGTTGGGTTCACATGCATATGCAGATGTATTTCATGCTTTATAAGTTTAATCTATTCTGTATTTATTTTAAAACTTCGTTGCATTTCAATGCAGCATCCATTTTTTCGTCTGAGGACCCTATCTGTAAGTCAAATGTAGTTCTTTAAATAGGTGGAAGGAACTCCAAACATTCCCTCAATGAAGCCCTCCGTAACGAGGTTACTCCTAGTTTTTCCTAGTATTTATTCATAAATATGACACTACTCTACACTTACAACAAAGCAACCAGATATGTGACCTTTTCCAGGACTCTAAGGCAAAAACTCGTTTTGTCAATCAACGGGGAAACAAAAAACTGTAATAGGTTTTTGCCTAAATATATTTTACATGGACATTTTGCTATAAATTACAGTTTGAAAACGAGCTTATTACAAGATTACATTTATAACTAATTGCAAAAGGATTAAGACAGTTTTATAAGCATGGAGCAGTTAGTAACGATGAATCCAAATTATTTTGCGGATCAACTCCGAAAGCCAATAAAGCCTGCGAGTAGCATAATCGACAAATATCTTGAGTCGCGGATGAAAACGCAAATGGATTTGAAGGCTGGTTCAGGTCATGATTTGTCATTTTCGAAATCGATTAAAGATTGCAATAACCTGAAGCAGGAGGATGCTATTAACGCAACAATGAACTACAAAAGTACTCCTGCAAAACTAGCGAATAAGAAGGCTTCAAATATTTTAGAGAATATGCGAAAGGCAAGTGCAAATTTCCAGAGGATCACCAGTTCAAACAAAGAAAGAAATAGCAATGAATTTTATAATAAATCAAATCAAAATTTAACATTTCAATCGGGTAAGCGAAAGGATGAGATACATGATGAAGGCAGCGCGCTTGGTGTGAATTCGGAGGAAAATACCGTACACGACAACTTAGGAACAGAAGAAATTCTTGTTAATCGCACCTATGAATATGGAAAAGAGTTGGAGAAGACCGACGAGAAGGATACGGCGAGTATGAAAGACAGTGAAGATCGATTGGACTGGGACATAAACGAAAAAGTTGCCAGAATTCTTAAGCTCGTTCAAGGAGATGATCATGGAGAAAGCAAGCCCAACTACAGCCACCCTAACAAACTGTCGGTTCCAAACACTAATGTTGAAACCTGGGTTGCACAAGGAACTCATTATAGTTACTATATTTTCATTGTAATGATTCTCACTATTGCCATTGGTTCATTCCTGAGGTCCGCGAGTCGAATTTTGGAAAAAGTCAAATTCTTTTTTGATATGATTTACGTCAGTTGTTGGAAATGGATCAAGGCTATCATTTCACCTCCGGATAAGAATGAAGGCAACTTATTTCTGTTCATGATATGCACACCAATGTTTGTGTTTCTTTCGATTATTTATGCCGGCTTTAGTATTGTTTATTATTCGATAAGAGCCTTACTTTCAAGTGTGCCCGATCGAGTTGCTGAGCAAATAAATTTGAAAAAAATCAACGAGTTAAACAATTCGCATTATTAATAGATTATTTTCCTAAAATGTGGTTTTTTGATCAAATATAAGACAAATATAAGATAAAAAATATTTTAAACAATCATTTGTACATATTTTTTGTTTTAATTTGCATCATCGAGCATATTAAGGAGTTTTGCATGTTTTATTGTTATTTTGATCTCACTAGTTGGAAAATTACAAATTTTCCAGGATTTTTGTTTACAAGCTGTTGTTGCTTATATTAGCACATTTGATAGATACGTAATTAAATTGGCCCCAGTTTTCTTATTTGATGATTTTGCAATATTATCGTCATCTGTAACTGGTCAATCTCCTTGTTCTTGCCATGTAAACTTTCTGGCAATCAAAGTTTTCACTTATGTAAAGAACCTTTGTCGACTCTTTCGTTCTAGATACTTTCTTCAAAAATACAAAGTTATCTGTTACAAGGCCCTGGATAGACCAATTTTGACATATGGATGTCACATCTGGTACAATTAGAGTGCTAGTACTATGAAAAGATTAAGAGTTTTCGAAAGGAAATGTCTTCGTGCATGTACAGGTTTGCACAGGAAGTAACGGATTTGCACGGATTGGAAACACGATATTTCGAATAGGAAGAATTATCAAACTGCTCAAGTGACGAGAGTCGATATCTTCATATTGTGATTTCTTCGCAATCATATCGCAAGATCTGTAACTGTGAGTGAAAATCCCTTGATTTCACGGCCGTTCCATCATATAGATGGGTATATTGCGACTCGCCTCGCTACTAGCTTTGTTCCTTCAGAAGGAGTCATGTATTTAGACATAAATCGATATGTATTTCATTTTGACGGCGTCCCAATAATTTATCACATATATAGACGGGCCATCGATTAGAAGATAAAATATCCTCCAAATTTAATCACACGAGACCAACGATTCCAATGAAGTTATTCATTTGCTGAATTCGTTGAGGCTGCTCGATCTTCGGCTCGATCTCAGCTCGAGCAGTGTAGGTATTGGTGGCTGAATGACAATGTCTAAATTATTCGTGCTTACTTCCTGTTTTTGTACTTTTTGTTATTTGGCTTTTGAGTTTCAGCTTATGGTAGCTACACTTAGTGTTGTTGTTGTGTTAAAAATTAGGTAAAGGTTTCAATTTTCAGTATATGTGTATATCTATGATATTTTATCAGGATAAAAAGCCTGATTTTATCAGGCTTTGACATAAGGTAAAGATCGCATTTTTATTGATGTTTTTCAACTGATTTTTGCGTAATTTTTTAAACATATAATTGGCTTTATTGGCACAGTCCTTTGTACACATTCTAACTGTTGTTTGCTTATGTAAATAATCTTATGTCTATGTTTACATAAAATTATACTTAGTTCTTGATAGCTTATCTTACATAGGTAATTAGTAACTAGATAGAGACGGAAAATCTAACAAAACTGTTACATCTAACTTATATAACTATTTTTCTTATAATAATTATGAACTAAAATATAATCTAATCTCTCTAAGCAGATCTATGGCTATGGCTAAGGAAACTTGGTCTTGATTTTACATATTTATGAGAAATTTGATGAAGGTATTCGCGGAGTATTTCGCTTTTTTGAGCAGATAAGCTCTAGCCTACGATTGAATGCTCATTTTAAAGATAAGGATTTTATTGAGAAGAATCAAATTCGACTTTCGACAGAACCGACTAGAGTGCCTTAGAACTGATGTGCTCGATGTGGTTTTTAAATGTAAGTTTGCGATCTAGTTTTAGATCCAAATACGTTCTTCGGACCAGGAAATTGTTTTGCCTTAAAATTTTACGGTTCTGTTTGACACCTCGGTGGACAAACATTTTCTGCTAAAGAGTATTGCCGCGGTATTCTTGACATTGATTTTAATTTTCCAAGCGTAGAAAAGTGTTGGACTCAGACATGACCCTTGTGGAAGACCAGCAGAAGCGGTTTTGGTAGTGGAAGTTGACCCTAGAACATTCACGTGGTACCTTCTATCACTGAAGAAGAATGAAATTATTTTGAGCAGGTAAGGAGGAGTACTGAAATCTTTAAGCTTATGAATAAGGTATCGAACGCTTTTTCAATATCAACGGTCAGAGGGCCAACCAACTTTTTGTAGTTAGTGCTGCTTATCTGCCATTGAAGACATGTAGTAGTTGATGTAGAGTAACCGTGTCTGAAGCCAAACTGAAAGTAAAGGAGGATGTTGTTATTTTCTACGTTACCCGTCAGCTTTTTCAAGATTAGCTTTTCGAAAAGCGTATCAAGCGCCGGTAGTAAGCTTATTGACTTGTAGTTGTTAGGGTCATGCGGATCTTTACCAGGCTTCAGAACTAGTATTATGCTGGCATGTTTCCAGCAGCTTGGAAAGTGTGATGTTTTCAGACGGAATTTGAAATTAAGGCAGATTATCACTATTGCTTGGTTTGGAAGGTTCTTGATCACTGTATTGAGTATTCCTCCGAATCCAGGGGTCTTACGGTTCTTTAGCTTTTTGTTTGTTCAATTATGTGGTTTGTTTTTATCAGTGCTCCGGGAGGTAAAATGGTGGTGTTAGTGTCAGATAGCAGTGACTTAGGTACTATTACTTCTGCCATATTGTTGCTCATTCTATGGAAGATATTGTCGTGTTCGTGGAAATTATCAGCAAGTAACTCTGCTTTCCCTTTCGCCAGAATGCACCTGTGTGAAAATTTCGTCTTTCAGAGGATATGGAAGATCATAATATTTTCGTTTCAGAATTTTTGTCAACTTCTAGACTTTTCGTGCGTTATAGTCTAGGTCGTTGAGGAAATTGTTGTTCCGGAGGTTCTTGGTTTTGATCTTGATAGCTCTCTTTAGAGAATTTACGCCGGTCTTCAAGGAGGAGTCACGATTTCACATCTTCTGGCGCTATAAGGAGTGACAAGCTCGGATCAGCTTATATGCTTCCTTGCTGCTATATTTTGATGTATTACTGTCTATTGACGCCTATTTGCCGTTATATTTTTCCGCAGAATTTAAGGAAGTTAGACTATCTGGAGCTAAAGAAATTCGGTCAATCATATCTGGACGGAATATGCGCCAATAAGTTATTTGAAGCAGTTGAATCGTTTTAATACATGTTTCAAATTTGTTGCTGCTTCTGAACATCAGGAGAAGATAAGGAGAGGACAGCGGTCGCAGTTCAGTGGGTTCCAATGGGTTGACGTTCACATCACCTAAGGCAAAGTTGAGAGTAGATCTGATACCTTGAGGGGAGTAGAACGTCGGCTCTTGGGAGGTTTTTTTTTGCGTAATTCAACGTGTTGCGTTTATTTGATACGAATCGATGAGTTGAGAATCCTTTTAAATCGATTTATTATATCTTTGGGCTTTATGTCTGTGTTCCAATAATTTTTTAAGATTTTGTGTTGATTGATGATGATCTTGCATTCCTCTGTTAAGTAATTTTGCTTCAAGTTAGCTTTCTTGGATTATCTAAGACATGGATACCCCTTCACCAATTATTCTTTGAATGTAAATCAATACTTGCTTCTTGACTTATATTTCTAGTGGTTGATGGGGTACCCTATAAATGACGGATCAGGAATGCGACATTTTCTGTAGCTGTATGTAGTTTGACAATTTCGATATTGTTTGCTGGGAATATGTTGCCTTTTTTCTAGAACGTCAAATATCGAAATGTTAAATTGAAACAAATTCTTGTTACAAGTGTATTCTGACGTCCGTTTCCTCCTTTATTGTAAAATTGATGTTACATAATTTGAATATGATAGTATATACGAGTAATAGACTAGAGACCTTTATAGACCTTTCTTTACATAAGCCAAAATATCTTCCTGGAATCGGCTCTTTGTCTTAAATTCATCTTCTAGTCTGGTCATCGATATTTTTAACATTAGGAAAAATTTTGCCATTCATTGTAATGTAATAGATTTGTGTCTTTTGCATTATTAAAACATATGGGAGATTCCTTCGAAGAATCAAATTATTATTGAATGCGGCAGATTTGTTCATACGCCTAGAATAAGTAATCACCAAAAACTAACGACAACACAATATGGCTGATCAGATCACAACACGGAGACTGATGATCCTTAAAGAATAATCATTAGGTATGTTTGTATTTTATCACAATTTATGTAGAGTTTGAAAGCGTCCTGCCGCGGAATTGCAAGCTTATTACAGTAAATCAATGTTTGCTAGCTTGTATAATTCAAAAAAAGGTCCCAATTCAGCCTTAGAAACTTGAACAATTATTGAATTAAGATTTTTGTCTATTGAAGCGCCTCCAGTACTTGAATAAACGAATCCATACAGCTCGAGGTGAAAATCGAGCATTGCCATTTCCGACTTGTTTCGTTACAAAACCTCTTGAGGAAATTCTGATGAAAGTTGTGACACATCTATTTGTCAAGCCGAAATAGATGAGTACATTTCAAGCTCCTGGGATAATTCCACTCAGGCGTGACTCGTTCATCTCACCCAAATGGCATCATGACTCAAATCGCCTAAAGAAACCACATGAAACATTTGCAACCTTTTCAGGGAAACAACGTGAGGAGCATAATGCATGTTCTAAGTCTAAGTCCTTAATCTGAACATGTTCATTCAATTCTTAGTACATTCCGACGGGAGTTATTACCTCTTTAGATTTAAGGACTCTGCTTGCAAATAGCTGAGTCTTGAAATTTGCGTCCCATTAGGCCCTTGGTTCAGACGAGGATTGTTTTAAGTGTTGTTTGGAGCAAACGCCGCAACTTATGAGAATGTTTCATGTCTTAACTTTGAGAAAGTATCTTTTACGACTGCTAAAGGAGGTTTTTTGGCGAACTCTTTCCAAGAACAGTGAATTTGCGTACCGCCCCAAAATAAATGCATACGCCAATGCCAAATGACCAAATACTTTTCTGGCACATCATTTTTCCATTTTCTAGGTTTCGTACCTCCATAAAAATGCTGGGATTTTACTCCAGTGCACGTGTCCCACACAAGGATCGTTTATAAAGCAACCAATGTACAACTACTGAGCTGTGAAAATCTCATACGAATCGTAAATTCTATGTTGACATCAACAAAGTGGTGCTATGTGATGTGACATGAATGCAGATTAACTCCAGCCAGTGAAATATTTTTTTACGACACTTCATATCGGATCTCGAATCTTATTCGGAAACGGAGAACAAAATGCAGGACAGGACTTGATGTAGGTGTCAGGGATGAGACGAGTAAGTTCAGATTTCATATTTCATTTCTGTTCAAGTTAAAGTTAATCGAAATGCAAACAACCTGTCGTTGGCGAAAATTGGGATTTGAATAGGAAGCAGAAAAAATTTAAAAAGTTTGCAGAATTTTTGTAGGACGTCACTGAGTGATTTTATTCTATATAATTTGACGGATGTAAAAATACGCTGGGAATACGAGTATAGAATTGGCATGTCGATAGTGCTGAAATGTCGAATTGTTTGACGAGAAAATTTAGTGAAAATGGAATATGTTCGGAACATGTCAAAAGTTATACTGAAGGAATAAGACCTCCCTTCACAACCGAGTAAAGGAAGGTCGAAATGAAGGAAGTGATGAAACGGGAGGTGCATATTTTGTGAAAGTTTGTTCTATTGTAAGGGTTTTTTTGTCAGACAATGTCATCTAATCGTGACAGGGAGTATCATGTAACATCCAGTAATGCATACAAAAATCGTCCTAGATTCAAATCGAGAACAGACACAGCCTTCAATGATTGTTCTTTTTCTTGCGAGTTGATGATTGTCAACTGTTAACATTGCCAATGTTCTCGCATCTTCCAAAGAGATGAAAGTTGGTTGCAGCTTATTTGAATTAATCCTTCAGTATTGAAATTCAGAAAAAAATGTTATTGAACATTGCAATTTTGACACGATGAGTTTTGAATTTGCTTCTGTAAAAATTTGTACAGTTTGTCAAAAGTGAATTTTACACAGAAAGTAATCTCAATGTACGCGGTGCATTCAGACAGTAACGACCAGTTTCTAAAAGGAAATTTATTTTAAATTTAAGAGGAAAATACAGGTTATAGTTATTTCTCGTCAAAATTCTTAGTAATGCATTTTCCCCATCAAACAGGAAGGTTTTTCACCCCATTTTCGAAGAAAGACTTCGTTCGGGTATTTAACCACTTGCGCAAAAACTGTAAAACGCACTCCTTCAAGTGCCCCCTTGAGAGACCCAAACACACATGGCGAATGATTGGGGCTGTAGAGAGGGAATTCTAGCGCAGTCTATTGCATTTCAGCCAATTTTCGGGTTGTTAGGGGTGAATTGTACGATCTTCTCATTCAGAAACAAGACGTCTCAGATGATCTGACAGCATGTTTTTGACCGGTATGCTACAATAGTAAAGTCCCAAAAACCGTTGACATAGTCTTCACGGCTAACCAGTGTGTTTTGGCTTTTGGTGGTCTGGCTCCCTCTTTCTTCTTCGCTCCTGACTACGTTTTTTTCGATTTGGAAGTGTAGTGGCAAACCCACGTTTCATCGCACGTCAGGATGCGTTGCAAGAAAGCCTGCCCTTCATCTTGAAAACGAACAAAAAGTCTCTAACAAACTTCAATTTTCGCATTTTTGTGTTTAGAAGTGTGTAGAAGTGGAATCCATCTCGTCGAGATTTTTCAGAGCTCAAAGTTGTCTCGGACAACCTTGAATGCGTATACACTTCCAACACTGATTCTCGTTTCCTTATGGGTTTTGCTTCAATAGCGCGACGATCTCTTTCAATAAGTTCGCGAATAGCTGCAACGTTATCCTTCATATTACAAGATCTGTGGCGGCTTACGTGACTCATCTTTTGCACTTTTTCACGCCCTTGAAAGAGCATTCTTTCCAAACCGTACACGCAATTGATCCCGAATTTCATCTGGTTTCAGGCTATCCTTCGTTATCAACTTTATTATGACTGAAGAGTAAATTCGTTCGCTCATTTCGAGGACAACTTAGACAATGACCCATAATATAAGGAGTACACCGTACAAATGTTGGTTTTTTGGCGTCTGTGGCCCGAAATTTCACGTAGACTTTCGACAACCAGCTAGCTCCTATCCTATCAGATAACTCGATGCAAGCAAGCAACTGGCTATAGGTAGAAGTGAAGACGGTAATTAAGACCGTGGCAGAAAAGACGATTGGACATCAAGCCAGGTGCAAAATAATGATTAGTTCAATGACTACTGCTAGGATGCGTTAGATAAAAATAAGTTAGGTGTACAATAAATATTCAGGTAAGAAAACCAGCACGAAGCGGAGAGTATGCAAATCTTAGAAGAGTAGCGAATAAGATTATGAAAATTAACATAAGAATAAAAAATTACTTTGATAACCAATTGAGGAACATCGATGTAAGTCTAGCGAGCAACAACGCAAGACAAGTATACAAAGTTGTGAAGCGAGTTTCAAGTCTAATCAGCCCTAGACCACGCTCTGTGGCGATGATATCTGCAACATCATCGCTGATGAAAGCATGATTCAGGAAAGATGGGTTCAATATTTCAAGAAACTTCCTAATCCTCCGCATAGCTCCACAACATTGAAGCCTATAGCCATGAATACTCCTGAAGAGCTTCCGTGGGTCTCAAAAACTCTGGATGAAGGCAAACCCCAAAAGAATAATAAAGTGCCTGGTATCGATGAGTTTCCAGTGGAGCTCATTAAATAAGTAGCAGCAGTGTTCAGGAAGCCATCCAAAAAATCATCCAGCAAATCTGGCAACAAAAAGAAACACATGCCGAATGAGTAGAGCCAAAAAATTATATTCCCTATGCACCTAAAACATGATAAGCTACAGAGCGAATACTATCGAGGCATATGACTACTTTGTACGGCGTACAAAGTATTTGCGAAGATCTTAGAAAATAAAGTCAGATCATACGACAATACAAAATTGGATTTACCAATTGTTTAATGTCAAGCACGTACTTGAGAAATGCTGGGAGTTCACCATAGATGTTTGCCAGGTTTCGATAACTTTAAGCAAGTATTCGACAGTATTGATCGTAACGTACAGTATCAATTAATGCTTCTTATTGGTATCCCTGCCAAAGTAGTCCATCTGACCAAAATGACAATGATATCAACAACATCCCATACTCATCTCACCGTCGCCTCTGACACAAATACCGGGTTAAAGCAGGGAGATGGGCTGGCCCCTATGCTATTCTTTCTGGCTCTGGAATATGTTATAAGAAAGCTACTTATTGATACAAGGGGCACACTATTATACAAATTAAGCCCAATGGTAGCCTATAAGGATGACATAATAATGTTGTCACAGTTGCTGATAACCGCCAAAAAACTTTTCCTGAAACTCGACAGCGGAGCCATACTAGTAAGGCTCAAATCAATGAAATGAAAAGGAACTCATGATGCAGTCGAAAAAAATACCCCTAATACCCGAAATATCATACTGGGCGAATGCAGTATCAAAGATGTAGGCAAATTTGTGTATCTAGGCGCCGAAATAAGGAGAGCCGCTGATAAAAGCGACGAAATATGCCAAAGAGTACAGCAAATAAAACCTTTTATTTAGTTCTGACGATTCTGAAAACCAACTGGACAAACAGGAAAACAAAGCTCAAAGTATAAAAATCTGTGATCAAATTTATGGTTGCTATTGATCTGAAGCATGAACCCTTATCCAGGCATATTGAATGCCTTTGAGCGACTGGTCCTGGGATTTTTTGAAGTTGGAGTGAAGCTAGACGGGGACTAATAGTGAATTCGATTCGATGCTGTGTGAAATTTTTGACAAGCCAAAGATTGCAACGATAGTAAGACTGCGGAAGCTGTGAATCATGTTCACGAACTATGCATACCCAAAAAGGTGTTCGTTTGGAGAACTGAAGGGCGGAAGCCAGTGGTCTGGAAAACGATCTGTTTACGAAGATAGTTTATCGCTGCTAAGATTTCAAAATTGGAGGACGCGGTCAATGGAGCCAGATAGTCGCAGACGCTTGCTAAGTGAAGGCCCGAGAGGGGCAGTGGTGCTAAGAAGAAGAAGAAGATGAACAGGTCAACGGCGAAGGTATTCACAGACATGGCTGAAGAACTAAGTTTTATAAGTCAACCTAGAAATCCTACATCAATTGATAATGATTGAGAATCACGACTCAGTTTTTGCAACAGGTCCCTTGCTGTAGGAGGCCGAGATGATTATGAGGGGCTGTAGTGCCTCGATAACGACGGTATACACTTTAGCTTTTAGCTCTCAAACCCTCACAAAATCCCTATTTTGTTTCTATATGACATTTATTTTGTCAAGATTCCTGAGATATTGCAAATTATTGGTAGCGATTAAGAAAAGTAACACCATCTTAATTATTGAATTATAGTATTATTATTTTATATGGTCTTTAACATAGTTTCATCTTTCGCTTTAAAGTGTATCATTTTTAAACCCTGTAATATTCGAAATGCAACCCTTTTGCGAAATGTAAAGAATGCGCATTTAAGCAAATGAATGTTAAGTGCATATGTAAGTGAGTGTTTGCTCAAAAGAAAATCATTTTTTAATGCATTTACGAAAAGCTATTGGTCAATAAGAACATCTTTCCGTAATGTAATTTATAGCCGTTAATATAAATCGTACATACCGTTTACGACAAATTAAAATCAACATATTGAAAGGAATATATTGAAAACTTTTATCCTAAAGCATCGCCCTATCCGGAAACTTTACACATTAAAAATAAACATATAATCTTTTAATAATAATTTTATCGAGAACAACCCGAGCGTATGAACCCTAACTCACATTTTGTGGATGTTGAGCACTTGGGATGTGTTATTTTAACGATTAAGATAAAACTTTAATCAAATCGAAAAATCCATTGACCTATAATAGTAGTTCGTATCTTGCGAATTATCCGACAGTGAGCTGGAATATAATGGCTACCAAGTTAAGACAGGTCGTTGATGCTATCAATAATTTATGATTGAGGTTAATAACTTTTCCAATTTCTCAAATGAATTGCGGAAAATATAAAGGAATGGTTACGATGACTCGGAAAATTTTGAAATAGGTTGGGGAAAGTTTTTTATGTCAGTTTTCTAATTAGGTAGAGCTTATTGAGGGGGGTTTATAGCTGATATTATTTTATTATATGAATATGTTATGAAGCGAAAACGTGCAAAGGATTATCGCTTTCAACGGTTCAAATGAAAATGAGTATGTGAAAAGGAGATGTTTTGTAATGCGATTAAGAAAGGTATGAGGCAGTTCTTCATGTGTCCAGAACTTATCGTCAGAACGTTTGATTGACCTCTATAAGATATATAATATCGGCGGGATGAGTTAATACAATATTTTTTCAATATTTGCAGGACTTATCTTGATTATGCACACACACAACAGCACATTTATCGAAACTTATGAAAGGGATTTTGAAAAAAGAAAACAATATGTAACTTACTCAGCCTTTAAACAGTTCCTCCTCGCTGTTGCAACAATGTTTGGATGCTTTCTAAATTGCAGGGAGCTAACTCTTCTCTTGTAATGGTAATGCATTTACAGGAGTCATATGATTTTTTTCCATGAGTCGCGTGACGATGCATAATGACAGCCCAGAGTTTTGAGTTCATATCGAAATATATTTGGTACATCCTTCCTAAATCATAAACTGTCCAGTGATTTTCTCTGCTCAACATATCAGTTGTCAAAGTGAAGCCTTATTATGATCTTTTCGTGAGTTGTTCACACCTCATTGGTAATTTAATGTGTTAGTGTACATCTTATCGAGAATTATCTAATCTATTGATGTCACTTTTCTTGGGCTGTCTTGAAACCAAATTCGTCAAAGTTTTTGAAAGAACAAGGCTAACCGAATTTTCAGATATGGAAGTCAAGCATTTAAGGTCAGGTTAACCTAATCTAATGTAGTTGTTAAGGGAAAGGTTGGGTAAAATAAAGGATGATTGCAAGTTATTTTGAGCTATTCATGCATGGTTTGTGGTTTATTTCCTTTATATTTCAGATTTACATTCAAGGTGATTAATGTTCCCTCGAAGGAAGTCATAAGTCATTCGTTGATTAGTTTTTTTATTTCTCGATGCCTGTACAATATGATACATTGTGTGTTGTTACAAACCAATGACTATTTTAATGTGTTACTATCTTTCGCTATCGACGTGTTTTGTCCGACAAGGATAAAAATGCTGTTTGTTTGTGTTGCGCATGGAATTCCGTCGCTCCCCGTTGGTTTTCTTGTAACGTTCGCATACGCGTTTCGATGGTATGCTATCTTCGGTGTGCGGTTTCGTTCCGTAACTTTCTACCCAAACTTCAAAGTTCAATCTACTTTTCATGAGGAAAATGTATTGGCGCATGCCTGATTGATATGAAGCCCTCTATAAAGTTTGGCTTTTTGGACTTATTTATAAAATAGTATGCTATACAGAAAAGAATTCATTGTCAAAGTTGGTCGAAATACTCCCAGGCGAGTTTTACAGTTTTCTGGCGGTCTGCAACAGGGTACAGTTACAGTTATTCACAATATTATTGAATTTTCTTTTGAAGTCATTTGACGTAAATTCTAGTCCTAAACGAGTTGATCATATATACGGCAGACAGCAAGGCTTGGGTAGTTCAAGCGGAGCTGCAGAGTATGCTTTAAGATATACAAATTTTCACAAATGCTTGGAAGATGAGAATTAACCACAAAAAGTGTGAGATAATTTTGTTTCGCAGACTGCTGGCAAAGGCTGGCAGAGACTTCAAGCGAAATCGGAAGGATTTACATAGACAACCGAATAAAGAATGCATCACGCACAAGAAATCCGTGAGGTACTTGGGCGTGTTCCTCGACTATCGCTTGCAGTACAGTGAACATGCGAAAACGCTGCTCGAAAAAGCAAGGAGAGTATTCATGGCTCTTGACAGACTGTTTTATGCGGAACACCTGGAGACATGGGTGAAAATAATATGTTACTAGTGTCTCGTAAGACCCGTTATAACATATTCGTATTCCATAATGTTAAACATGAGTGCTTCCATTATGGAGAAAGTCAGGTTGTTTGAGAAAATAGAATTCATATCAGGTTGTGTTAAGCCATGACATGTTTAAAAAAATAATGCCAATCCGCGCATTTGAAAAGCTTAAAATACTAAAATATTCAATAGTTAGGGGATAAATATCAATCACGGAATCAGAAGAAAACATAACTGTTGATATATTTTGATAAAAGATAATATGATAAAAGATTTTGCATGGCTTCGCAGATTTCTGTGACAAATCTATATTGAGTTCCTACAAACTTTTTTGACGTTATGCATCTGTTAATTTAGTAGTCAATTTTGCTCGTATTTTGTTTGTTTTTGAATCCCTCATGAAATTAAGCAATTCTAATTAGTGTGCATATATGTTAAACCGTAGTTTCTCCGACTATGATATGTTTCATTTATTCTATACACGTATTTCAGCCTTGATAAATGTTGCTCCCGAAATACGAAAAACTATTGTGGAAAAGGTAGGGAATTCCACTGTGTTTTTATTAAATTCAGTTGGATTTAGTGCTTAAATGGCTTTAAAAATTATTATTATTACCTTAGCTAGGAATAATTACAAATTAAAAATGATCTAAGTGAACTAGGCCCCTAGTTAATGACCTGACACAGCTGCTCCATTGGAACCGGTATCCTTGTTTTCCTCGTAGATCTCAAGTGACATCTGTCATACATCCTTTGGATATCGTAACATTTCTAATTGTGATGCTAGTATCAACAACTCGAACTGTTTGACACAGCGCATTTGGGCGACTTTTGTCACGAAGAAATGAAAGGCCATTCCATTGCTTCTCAGAACAGAGGGAAGCGTTATGGTCATTCCATCTTTTGTGGTTGAAATTTGAAATATTCATACATGAAGGCGATATCCGGCAAGATAAAGAGGAAAAGAAGTTCAAAGCAACGTGACAAACAGTTCCAGATTAGGTCGATAGGCAGCAAGAGAAGTGTTCAGCTAGTAATCCATACGTATTACGTTTCTGGGGGTCTACTATTCTGGCCATAAACAGTCGAACAAACCGTGATGCTAAGCCTGATCATGGCAGGAATGTTCGGCATAATGATGGTAGGGGTGAACCTTGAAGCTTTATTTTGGCTTTTCTGAGTTTCATTTGTATTCCCAAATACCCGTATGTGTTTGTAGTGATTAGTGTGTTTGAAAGAAGTTTGATTTTCAGGCGTAATAACATGTTAGCTGCGTAAATTTCTTTATAGAAGTCAGAGTTTCAGGTTCATAAGATTTTTGAATATAGCACATCCTTACAGTGGCTTTGGCAGAATATTTCAGACTGGTTGTTTGCTATGCAAAACAGATGACAAAGGAATTTTAAGTCAAAAATTACAAAAAAAAAAAAATATATAAGCTTTAATGGAAAAATTGGTCATATGGATTATAATAATTTTTGTAAGATATCTCCTTCATAAATCCAGAAAAAACAGAAAAATCATCTTGAAAAATCCAGAAAAATCCAAAAAAATCCAGGTTATAAAAAAAGGCTGATTAATCAGAAACATGAAAATAGAATACGTTTGGTGGGTCCGGCAACATTTACAGATGTTTATCTGAACGAAATCAGGACGTAGAAACCCACGTTTTCGTCTACGTTGCGGTTGTCTTCGCCGTGATAGTAGATAAGGATTTCTTGATTTATTTCCCAGGAAAAGTTTAGATTTGAAGAATTTCATAATAATACTTGAATAGTGATTTTCTGATTAATTTTTAAATAGCTAAATATTATAGAATGTCAAGAAGCAAGAAAATATTATATCGATCTATATTCCATTGATTTTAATGGAATTTGGAAAATTTTGGATGAGTCTGGCAAAAGTTTTTATATCAGTTTTCTCATTAGGTTGGTCTGGCTGAAGGGGGTTGGTAGATGATATTATTTTACAATATGAATATTTGACTGACAGAAAATGTGCAAATGTTTATCACTTTTAATAGTCACGTTCAAATGGAGAGCGTATAAGTTTGTGAGAAGGAGTGGTTTTATAAGACGATTATAGCGGGTAAGAGGCATGTCTAACATGCGTCTAGATCTTACCGTCTGGGCGTTTGATTGAACTCTTTAGGGTCCTAACAATTGACTGACTATGAACCCAACAGTTGCCGCAATAAATGTTTAAACTTTATAGAATACATCAGAAGCGAAAATCCTTTTTTCACTCCAACTGGATTCTGCCCTTTAACATTGCAAAACTTGCAAATAATTGCAAAACCTGAAAATTGGTGATTATCTGCAATTGCCGAAAAATGCAAGGAGTATTACAAAATACGACGAAAGGCACAGCGAGCTCGGACCTGTATGTATCCAACCACTAGCTTACAAGTCATATAAAAATGCCTCTGCATACTTTACAACAGCAGCAAGGCCAGCCGTTGGCAAAACCTGGTGGACTACGTGAACAGGAATCCATGGGGCCTGGGCTACAAAGTCATGATGCGGAAGCTCGATGTCCAAAGATCACCTCACTCATACGAGGCAGAAAAGATGGACGAAAATGTGTGGACTTTCTTCCCTATCCATCCCGCCATCGTTAAAGCCGCTCACTATAAAACACCAATAGAAATCCCATTTTTCACTAAGATGGAATTGGAGAAAGCAGTCTTGTCTATGAAGGCCAAAAAGGCTACAGGACCAGATGGGATTCCAGCTGAGGTGTTACAAGTAGTCTTTCACTTTTGCCCTGTCCTGCTCCTTCGCATGTTCAGCGCAAGCCTCCCCGAAGGGTTGTTCCCAGAGTGCTGGAAGGTGGCGAGACTTGTGCTTATTACTTAGGGCAAAGAAAATCCCGAGTTGCCAGCTGCATACCGCCCACTGTGTGTGCTAGACACGGACGGAAAGGTTCCTGAAAAACTGATTAGGAGAAGACTAGTTACGCAGCCTACTCTACGACTCAAAGGAAGGTAGGGAAATGATGATTCTTACTTCAGGTGTTGCTCAGGGTTCTATTTTTGGCCCTGACCAGTGGAACATCTCCTACGATGGACTGCTGCGGCTTGAACTGCTGGATGAGTCACCCTTGATCGGCTATGCGGACGATGTCGCGGCGCTAGTCGCTGGACGCACAGTAGACCATGCCCAACTCAGACTCAATATGTTAATGTGGCGGGTAATGGACTGGATGACCGCTCATGCTTTCAAGCTGGCACTGGACAAAACTGAAGTGGTCTTTCTGACAAAGAAGAGAGTCCCCAGAGCAAGGCCTATGAGTGTTGAGGACGCGCTAGTTGAACCGAAATGAACAGTAAACTACCTGGGCGTCCTGATAGACCCGAAGATGAGTTTTTCCAACAAATCAGGGCAACAGCTGACAAGGCTACAGCGCGTGTAACGGCACTGACCTGAATAATGACCAACATAGGGGTGGGGGGGTACGCCACATCAAGGAGACGACTTCTAATGTACGTTGTGCGGTCGCTTCTACTCTATGTGTCAGAACTGTGGGGCGACGTTCTCAGCAAGAAGTTGCACCGGTAAGGAAATACACCGGAAGCGGTTGGCACATGTGTGGAGACAAGGAGCGTTGCGAATCTCATGCAGATATCGAACAGTCTCTCGGGCGGCAGAGCTGGTAATCGCAGGGGTCATATCCATGGCCCTCCTTGCGAGAGAGCGCAGGAGTATTTACCTGGGTTGAGGCGAAAACCGAAGAGAAATGATCGCCACGGAAGAAAGGCATCGCTCTCTCAGCGATTGGTAACAGTCCTGGCAGCAAGACACAAGGGGAAGGTGCACTGCATGTCTGATTCATGAGCAGAGGCCGTAGCTCAGTTGCGGGCATGGTGAGACCGATTGCTACTTAACCTAGCTCTTAAGCGGGCACGATTGTTTTCGGTCCTAACTGCACAAAATTGACATAGCATGATCTCCTAACTGTGTGTATTGTGCAGAAGAGTTGAATGACGCATGTCACATCTTCTTTTCTTGTAAAAGGTGGAGTAAGCAGCGCTGGGACCTTTGAAGCGAAATCGGAGAGCTCTGCCCGGTAACTTTGGTCGGAGAAACGTTGACAACGGTTGACAATTGGAATCGCGTGGCACAATATGCTCGGGCAGTGCTGATACTGAAGAAAGCTTTATTGGAGCGCTGGGAGGCATCGGGGATGAAGGGATCTCTTTTCTAGCACTTCCTACCTCTCTCTCTTCTTTCTCGTTGGCGAAGAGATTCCGAAGGTACCTGTAGGCGTTGGAACATGAGGCCAAACACGAAGTAATGTGTCAAACGGTTCCAGGCTATGTTCTCAGGCAGACAGGGGAGGTGTTTAGTGGATAGTCCAAAAGCATCGAGCGTCTGGGAGTCCCACACTCTGGGCGTAAACAGCCTTCACCTCCCTACCATAAAAAAATAATTGCAAAAAATAATTGCAAAAGCAGCGCACAAATTTCTTTTAGGTTTTCAACTGATGATTAGTTAGATTCCCTAAATTTTCCAGTAGCAGACAAAAATGTCCTTAGAAAATTTATGAAATAGCTCCTCATTCACTCATTCAGTCATGTGATTAGACTTCATGTCGATTGGTGATTGAAAACTAATTATTTCAAAAGAGTAAAAAGGGGAAAATAAATTGCAAGCAGTGATTCAATCCTTAAAAAATATTTTGAACTGAAAAGCCATTAAAAGCGTCAAAGTTTTGCTCAATAGAAAGCATCATATTTCATTGCGTTTGCAGTTGTTTATATTTATCTAGATACCAAAAATCAATTACGAACATCCTAAATTCGTCCTTGACGTTCAGTAAGAAAAAAGTCCATGAAGTGTTTTTTGAGTGATCGACGCATCAAGGTGCGTTTAACAGGTGGGAACTTTTTTGAAATTTTGTTTGAAAAATTGAATATTAAAAACAAGAAAAAGAATGCCTTTCCTCTCGGAGAATAAATACAACATGTGATACATAACATGTGATAAAACAGTTCGATTTTGGAGCGATTGGGCTCGAAGGAATGAGGAGACCAATTTTCAAAAATTTTCAAACATTTTTAGATTTCAATCAAATTTGAAAATTATTGGAACTTTCTGGTGACTGTAAGATTGAGAATTTTTGGGAATTCCAAGTTGCAGATGGAAAAAATTCGCGCCTTCGTCACTGCATTTACGCAGAATAGTTAAAAGGGAAGAATTTTTCCGATAGTACTGATGAGTCATTATTCATTACAAAGCTGATGTGGTTTGCAACAGAAAAGTTAATTTGATAAATATGCAGTTCTTCACGTATGTCTACATTGATTATCCTTTTGACTCGTTGATTGTTGCCATCGTTCTGAGTCATATTCAATTCTAGACTTTAATTATATATTTCCTTATTTATTTGGAGTACTGACTTTCATTAGCTGACAGGTTTCTTGTTTTTCTTTTTCGCATAGTACTTCTATTTTTCCTGACTGTATCGGTATAGGTGGAAAACGATTTAAACGTAATTTTTTTCCTACAAATATGTTGTATGAACAACACTCAACCATAATAAATAAGAACACAAATTTTATAGAAGCGATTGCAGACAAAAAGTCAAATTACTTTTTTGATGATATCATTTATAGAAAACAAACAAAATTGCATTCATTTTATCGTTTCATATGGCCATAATATTGCTGATTGTACATAGATCCTGTCCTATACAACATGACAATACATCTCGTTTCTGTTTCGCATATAGCGTACATTTTATTTTCGAAACGTGCTTTCTGTATTAAATCAACAACTCGTCCTCGTCAGTATCAAATCAACCAACGATATACTGCGTTTGTGTTTGTGATGCGAATGTATGTGTGTACCTACTTGTATGTTCGGGAAACTCTTTGAGAATTGGAAAGTGTTTCAACTTTATTCAGTTGGATTGTTTGGATATGATACGCTTCGATAAATAACGAAGTAGGAAACCTAGATATACCCAGTGGCAGGTCTTTGAACTCGGCAAGATATATATACAAAATAAACAAGCGGCTTACGGATCACCGTCGTCATCAAAGTTTTTGTCATTTGTCTCATCATCATTTATTTGCGGATTCAATTTCCTACCAGGGTATTATAGTATCCAGATGATATCCTTTTTGAGTTATAGCTGCAAAAAGAAAAAAGCTACGTTGAATATGTGAAACGATAAGACAATAGGTGACATTTATTGTCACGAATCGGAAGGGTATTTTTTTAGCTTTGAATCTTTTTTTTGCAAACCATTTTAAATGGCAAAGGATCCTTGCAATTTATTTTTAAAATGAAATTTGAAATTTTTTGAAAACATTTTGTGGAATTTCTGGAGATGAGGCTCAAGTTTCGCAAAGTTGTAAGAGCTGCATTCCATAGCTTCACTTAATTTCACAAAAAATTCCCTTTTTTGAGATTTTAAGCCATGGAATCGATATGATTTTTATACACGCAAAATATCCACTTCTGGTCTCCCGTTAAGCTACTCTGTCGACTCCCAATCGTTATCCCTTCCCAAGCGTAACGTACTACTGGGATCCATTTGCAAATCCAGTTTAGCGTATTCTCACTTTTTGGGCATGCTCCTAACCATCTGCATGAAAAGAAATTATAAAAGTCGAATTCCTTCTCTCCAGTGCATAATATAGTATACCGTTGACTAGTAGCTAAGATTATATAGCGACCTTCTCTAGGGATGCTTTTCATTATCAGGATAGCTAGTTAAGTTAGCTCCAGCATTAGATTGAATCCATGAGTTGTTTTTCAGCTCCAGCTTGCCTTGTGCTTGACCGAGACTTCTGGCAAGCGAGTCAATATCACCTGTATAGACAATCAGTCATGGCTTCTCCTGCAGTTGGAGTCTCAGCAACCCCGTTGCATGATTTCAAAAGCTTTGATCGGGAATGGAGCCCTGGTTCATACGTGCTGTAGCAAACTTCTTCCGTTGGTATTGCTGGGTATCGCAGATCAGACTGCAATCTGTCATGTAATGTCTAAGTATCTTCAGATATTGCTGTACTCGTTATAATTTTTTTAATGCTTCCATTTCAAGGGTTTACTGTATTCCTGAAGTTCTCCGACAATATATAATATGAACAACGGTCCGTGTGTAACCTGTGACACGTTATAACTTTTTTTTATCACAGTTCAACACAGAATAATCTTGCGGTCCTGCTTTGCTGACAGAAATCCTTGTTAAATACGCTTGTCATATATTAATAGCTCGTACTACTTCAACCATTTTAGCCGCTTCGTTTGAACTGGGTTCGTGTAGAGCACTGAGTTTCTGCATAGCTAGCCCAAAGACTAGGTTCCGAGTGATCCTATTCACGACGTTCGCAAAATTTTTTAAGCCAATTTTTACTTATCGTTATTCTGTTGTGCCAATTTGAGGAATGTACTTCGTTGTTCAGTATTTCAGCCGACCATCAGTATGCCGCAGGTCTATCATGCCTGGGCTTCCGGCGGGCTAAAAATGACTTATAAGAAGACGATTATGCTAAATACTTATTGTAAGGTTAACCATGTTTTCAGCAGCGATTTTCCTTCCTCTAGACAGCAAGAGTCAAACTTTTCTACATCCATCTTCCTAGCAGTTCGAACAAATGCATGATGCTGAGTCCTGAACCACTCTCATGTATTTAAAGAGCTATGTACAATGTCCGCTGGCTGGATACTACTCTAGTATTCTCCTATTGTATATCTTTAAAATTCACGATTTCAAAATAGCTACTACGAACGGGAATGGTGCCCACGTTGGCGAAGCGACGGAAGGTCGGCGTGGTATCAATGTTGTGGAAAACTTGCACTATTGCTGTTGCCATCTGAAGAATTTTTTAACCGTTGATCTAGCTGATGACTCTATTCAATGTTTTCGTCAATCCAGCCATCCGACTTTAAGTGTTTGAGGCAGTGTAGAAGTTAGCTTCCAAAGATGCTACTGGTTTATTCAGTATAAGAGAAATTCCCCAGAATATTGTTCCTGGACATCAAGCCACTACGAAGCTTCCTCTTATTGCCCCTATGGCCCAAGTAGATTAGCCACGACCCTATATATCATGACTTTAAGATGTGCATTTCTTTGATTCTGGATGGCACTGGTATCATATTTATCAGGATACTGTGATGACGTATAACCGTTTTGGTGCTGTTTGGTGAGTAGTAAGAGGTAGGTTTTCATATCTTAGGGAACTTCCGGAGCAGATCTTAAGCTTTTTCACTCTGATGTAAAGTCACACGCTTGATTGTAGCACTGCTTTGACGTTGGTTTGGTCTTCATTCAAAACCCAAACACTTCTCTGCTCCAAGAATATGATTCGAGTCAATACTTCTTGAGTCCGTTATTGTTGAAAAAGTTGTCCATACACTCTTCTCTTACTTTGCCATCTTTATAGCTCTTGCAGCTCCTATTGGGCCCTTGCTCCTTATGCATAATGGCGCTAGCCTAGCAGACTATGTTCTTCACCGTTCTTCTTCACTGTTTTGATGCAGCTCTTTACCGTTTTATGCAGTGTTCACAATCTTTCTTAGTCAATAAAGGATCTACCGAATCAAATTGAAGGAACTATTTTTCCTCAATCATATGCATAATGCATTTGAAGTTGTTGAGCTGGAGGGTTGGAGTTTGGAGTAGCGGTAAAAAACCGTTACTTTCTGTCTAAGGTGTCTTTAAACTGCAGACAGGGGGACCGAGTTTACTTTTTTGGGTCACGTATGAGCTCTACAAGGAAGCCGGTGGAAGGGATCGGCTGGACTTGTATTTGGGATGTTTACAGTATTATTGAGTTCGGGAGGACTCCTGATTCTCCAAAAAATGGCAAGCTACGTACAGTCATTTGCCTATTTGACCAGCAGCACATACGTTGTAATTTCAAATGCCTGAATTGCGTATCTTTTTCTTTTTTGAGGGTTTCTTTGCCGTTTCTTCCAAGAAGAAGCTTGCCGCTTTGTCGGTGTGCCCATGTTTTTTTTGCTGCGCTCGAATCCCGCCCATATGTCAGCGACGTTTCGTTCTTACCTCGTTTGTTTTAGATGTTGCTTTTGTTTAAAATACGGTTGGGTAAAAGTATTCCTTCTTGGAGCTCTTCTATTTGTGTGTGAAGTTGCTCCAAAAGTCTCATGGATATTTACACATAGCAGGGAGGCCACTGTATAAGTTTAGGCAATGAGTGGTATTCAAATTAAGAAGACATTTACCGCAGTTTAAATTCAAGGATAATATATAAACCTCTAACATGCTCCTCAAATTTCCTTTCTTCAATTTCACTTTTAACAAGTGAAACGATAAGCCAAAAGGTGATATTCATTGTCACGAACTGGAAGGGTTTTATTGACTCTGAATTTTTTCCCAATCCTTACGAGATAATAACCAAAATTTAATAACTTCCAAACCATCCTTTTGAAATGGAAACAAGCCGTAATGTCTATATAATTATTTATTCATTATTTTTTGAAAATCCGTATCGATTTTAATAACGTGTGAGTCTGAATTCAAAGGAAGCAAAGTCTACAAGCTAATCACTAAATAAAGTCGAAATATACGTACGAACAATAAAGTACATTCAACACATCCTTAATTCCTTTCCAAGCAATCGACACATTCTGTTCGTTGTCTGCATCACATTCCCGCGAACATATAACAAGTCGATAAATAGGAGCATTGCAATTTCCACCTGATTCCTTAAATATATCACAGATAATAACTTGCCGGGTATCGAAGCTAATCTGTCGGGTCGCAGGCACGTACACGTACAAATTGGATTCACCGAGTTTACTTTTCGTTTCGGATTCTCCTTCTGATATTCTTCGTATTAAGTTTACCTCTATCAGATTTTATTTAAAATAAGAAGGATAAAAGTAGATAATCTAATTGAATCCTAAAATCATTGGTCAACGGTATTGAAGAGAAATGCTTTCAAGATTGTAGTGAAAATTCGATTTATCTTTGTTGGATTTTGTGTCTTCTCGTTGTGATATTTACTGGCAGCAGCAGGAAAGTAAAATGAGCTTATCGGAGCTTATCAATTCGCTTATTTGTCAGTTTCTTTCCACGCAGAGGTCTTAGTATTTTCAATTTTTAGGCGATGTTCAGTGTAAGTGAGGCTTTAGATACATTGTTTATTCTAAACATATAAAAACATTCTAAAAGTGTGGTTGGTGCATCTTAAAGTGACTGAATTTCAAAACACATCGTTTGCAACTTTAATTATTATTGTTCAGTAAACTGGGACTAATTAATTTGCCCGCTAATTCCCACCAACATCTAAATTTTCCTTATCATTTCAATTTACATCTTTCCACCTACAGTTAATACAAATCGTCTGCAAATGTTCGAGGACATGGACTTAAGTGTTAGCTTCATAATACAATACATACATTATTCATAATATCCCAAGGAAGATAATTTAACTTAAATAAATTGCAAGTACACTTACTCCTAGCTATCACTTCATCTATAGAGATTTTCTATTTGATTTCTAACACCATCATTATACGAGTATAGCGCCGGCATCGTAGCCAGCAATCTCGTCCTTTCTTATTACTGGCGTTGCCGATTGTCCTCGTCGTCGGCAAGAGCAGAATCGTTTGAATGAAGAATGTCTCCTCTTGAGCAAAATGTTAGTCGCAATTGTGTTGTGAAATTAAATTAACTCGAAATTAACAAATGATGGAGAAAGGCGATTAAGCAAAATAAACTTTGATTTGCTCTCTTTGATTTTGTTCATACTTAAATGGGGAGGACGGAATGATCTGAGAAGCATTCGTGGTAGGAGGGAATCAAAGGGACATTGAATGGAGATAGAAAAAGAAGTTATTTTCAATTTGATTAAAAAAGAAGAAATTCACTTTAACGCGTTTCTAACGATTGTTTGAGATAGTTTCACCGGAGACTTTCAATTTTGCTTATCATATAACATTGAAGAAAATATAAATTCAAAAAGTTTTGAGCTATTTTGAAAATGTTGACGAAATAATTATTCGCGAATTTGTGAATATCATAAAATAAAGCGAGAGATATTTCACCAAAAAATTTAGTTATAAATTCATTCCAATTAAGTACTTGTTTAATTTTGATATCACAACTTCCTGGAGTTCCTTGTATTCATTACCATTCTTTATCTCACCTTACCAATGGTAAAACAAACTTGACCACATTACCTTAACACGTTCGCGGAGGTAAATGCTATAGCATTCAATTTCATAGTGATTCAAATTGACAACATTCAAATTTTAATGCCAATCTTTATTCATTTAATTTAATTCAACGTTAAGCTTGTATAATTAATAAACATTTCAGACTAAACCGATTCTAGAGAGTCTTCTGTATCTGAAATGCATATAAATGTATATTAATTACTTCTGAGAGAGGGAGCAGACTCCGTTAATTACCGTTGCTTTCTACAATGTGCATTGGAAATGCTTCGATTTTATGTGCTTCAGTTCGATATTTTAGGTCAAAGAGAAAGCATTGGTTTTTTTAGAAGACTAAGTTATTGCCATTTTATAAAATCAAAGAAAAATAAAAACGGAATGAAATTATATAAGCTTTTGTACACATGATGGTTATGCTCTCCGTCTAGATACATATAAAGGCAAAGTAAGAAACGAGGTGACTTCCTCACCGGTAGTGGGTTGTGCGGGCTATGGTACAAATGGAACCATATTTATTGAAGCATTTAAAAGCATCATGATAGACCGACATACTTCGTTTTTTTTTCATATATACATATTGGGAGTACAAATTAGTTCGGTCCGTTTTCAAAAGATGGCTCTGGCTGTTATGAATATTGAATAGTAACAGCTGATGTTGATAGTTTTAGAAAGGTTAGACATCTGTCAATAATATTCAGTTCATATTGCTTCGAGTTTTTTAAAAAAAACCTTGTTTTTCACTGTGTTAATTATGAGCAATTTTGTGTTAACTAAGCAGCATTTGCGGGAGGTTTTAGGTTTCTGTTTTAATTGGAAGAAAAGTGCAGCTGAAGCGCATCGAATGCTTGTGGAAGTTTATGGTGACAATGCTCCAACTGATAAATCATGTAGGGAATGGTTTCGACGTTTCAAGAATGGAGATTTCAGCTTTGAAGACAAGCCTCGCTCTGGACAACCAAAAAACCAGTTGGACAAACAGTTGGAGGCATTGCTCGATGAAGATCCGAGTCAAACGCAAGATGAGCTTGCAGAATGTTTAGAAGTGACACAACAAGCAGTTTCTGTACGGTTAAAATCCATGGGAATGATTCAAAAGCAAGGCAATTGGGTTCCTTATGAACTGAAACTGAGAGATATTGAAAGGCGACTTTTCACTTGCGAGCAGCTGATTCAAAGGCAACAAAGAAAAGGTTTTTTACATCGAATTATTACTGGGGACGAAAAATGGGTATTCTATGATAACCCCAAGAAGAAAAAATACTACGCTATCCCCGGTCAATCGTTGCCATTGACCTCAACATTAACACCAAAGCCGAATATTCATGGTTCGAAGGTCTTGTTGTGTATCTGGTGGGACCAAAAGGGTGTTGTGTACTATGAGCTGCTACAACCTGGCGAGACTATAACGGGCGATCGGTATAGGCTGCAATTGATGCGTTTGAGCCGTGCATTACGAGAAAAACGGCCAGAATACAAGCAAAGACATGACAAAATTATTCTCCTGCATGACAACGCTCGGCCTCATGTCGCAAAAGTCGTGAAAAAATATTTGGAAACGCTCAAGTGGGATATTTTGCCGCACCCGCCGTATTCTCCGGACATTGCTTCTTCTGATTACTGGTTGTTCCGACGGATGTAGCACGATTTGGCAGGTCATCGGTTCACTTCTTTCGCAGAAATCGAAAATTGGCTTCTAACTTGGATCACCTCACAAGACGAGACATTTTTTCGAGAGGGAATTCAAAAATTGCCTTAGAGGTGGGAAAAAGTAGTAACTAGCGATGGACGATACTTTGATTAATCTTTTAATTCTTTTTATTTTGAAATAAATGCATTTTTGACCACAAAAAAACGGACCCAATTAATTTGTACTCCCAATACAATGAAATTATGGATTTAATTTGTCAATTTTTTTATATGTGGAAGAATAAAGATCTACTAATAAATAATGTAATCAAACTGTAATAAACCTCTTTTTCTCATGTATTCTATGAATATTATGAATGCTATAGCATTCACGTTATCCTAGCTGAAAATTTTTATCTATATCGTAGATGCTATAACATTTATTATATATAACAGATAAAATATAATATTCTAACTTCTCTTACAATATATGCCTAATATGATTTCCGGATAATAAAACAAGTGTTTGGAAAATTTTTGACTGCAATATTTGCAGCTCAAACAGAAATTTTTACTGTCTGTGAACATGTTAAGTTCAAGGGTTTATTCATTGATAATATATTTTAAGGAAAAATATGTAGTCTAAACCTAGAAGCTTAATATAGCGTAAATAAACTAGGATTTCATCTTAAATTCGGATTTGGTTTATCTTTAACTTAAATTGATGTAGCAAAAGAAATTCGAAATGGCCGTCCATTTTTTTATGGAGAGAAATAAACATATGAACACGACAGAAGGATAAAAATGCGAACATGCTTTGAACAAGAAGGAAGGTACCAAGAGGAAGGTTGGGGTTGATTTGAAAATTAAATTAAGACGGGTGAATAAACTAACAAGCAGCCGACAAAAAGGTAATCTTGGACGGTTATGGTGGAGATGTTGTTTTTGAATGAATTATAACTCAAAAAATAACAACCGTAGACCTTTCCGCGTTCCTCCCTGATTCATAAACAGAAATTTATAGTTTAATTATCTATTTATATTATATATATTAATCATTGCGCGTACATGAACGTGGTGAGTGTTCTGAAAAGTGAACCAACTTTCCAATATGGCAATTATGTGGTGAATTGAGAGCATAGAGTTATGGCCCAGGTGCAATACTGCGTGACGGCGATGCGAGAGTGCGATGTTATTCTTGCCCGTCGTCGCGCAACGAATTTAATTTAAAATGCATGCAATGCGAGGAAGAATAATGTATATATGACAAATGTCAAATTGGTGACGTTTTGAATGAACTTGGATTAAAGTTATTTTTGACTTTTCAAAAGTTTTGAATTTAGAATTTTCCTTCGTTTGGCGAATAACAAGGGTGCACGAAATTTTCATTCAAAATTCATTCCGAATAACCCTCGTACTTAAAATGTAATTAAGGCGTTTGAACTTCAAATTTCATTTAAGCGCCATAGAGCATCTGACAAACGTCACGCACCTCGTTGTTAGGAATTTTCATTTTTCCGAATATTTCTTGCTTCGCATCGACGCATCGCAATCATTGTACGATGCCGTATACAAATGCATGTTACGAAAACTGCTTGACATTTGCTGCGAGACTCTCGTCGTGCTCTCGCATCGCAGTCTCGCAGTATTGTATTTTGGCTTTTAAGTGACAACTAGAGTATGGCAAATTACCTTTGAGTAAAAGCAAAAGTTTTCGATTCCACCTATATTTAGATTATAGAACGATTGAATTCATGTGGAGCTACTTATAATGAAATAGAATATGTGGATAAAACTGTGTTGTTGGCAAATGACAGGAAACGTAATTTATTGTAACTTAAAAATTGTCACTACAAGCTGTCAAGATCATATCATTCCTATAGAGAAATTTTTCTTTCTAGCAAACATAGTTTGAATACGAATTTCATTGTTGCGTTTGTAATATATTACGCATTCATTTGGTTAGAAAAATCCACTGAAGCCTTCTCTTATTATAATAAATGTTGAAGGGGTCGTTAACTATACTTCCGAAAGTATAGTAAGTTGGTAGTATACACATTGTGTTAAATATGAGGTAGTATTTCTTTGAATCTAACAAATCAATTTTTTATTCGCGACTGGAAACTTCCATTTATGTTGCAATATTCTGCACAAGTTACAACGGGAAGAAAAGCTTGAGAAATGTGTAGAAAGTTATTAAGTTAACGAGTAGAAAGATAAGCAGGTAACGATATAATTCCAGGTAAAACATGCAGAAGATAAATCTTCGATTTTGACAACTAGAGACAAATATTTTGATGATTTTGACTATGTGATCCTATTTTCTATTAAAAACTTAGGGAGGAAAATATCAATAGGAATCGACATTGAAATCTAATTGGAGACTGAGTTAGAGAATGCGTATGTCGGGATATTCGAGGACCTCTACATGGAGAGATGTTGAAACCAACGAACAGCTGAATTCAAAAAACACTTTTAAGTAATTGAAATGTTAAATAACAGCATTGTAAACGACATTTATATACAATAAACATTGTAACATTGTCGATTTTGGATTGGAGCTTATCAGGAATTCGCAAATTTGGGCAGGACAATTAGTAATATCTATCAAGAAGCCTAGGCCTTCCACTCTTCGTTTTTCACTTGTTTCCGTCAGGAAAAATAAAGAGGATTTCTAGGACAGCCAACTACTAATTTTTTTCAGTCAACCACTGATTGATTCTGTTGTTTCTGCAATATGGAAGGTTAATGTCCTAAACTTGAAAATACGGGTAGTGCGGTTACCTCTCAGACGGCAACCTCTCCATGTTGTTTGTAGAATGGAAGTTATGAAAAGTGTGACTATTGAATCTATGATTCAATAGTCACACGTGATTAAGTGATCATGATTAAGGAATCACGTATCTACTAAATGACAGCAGCCGTCAGGATGACCTTTTCTTTTTCATGCAGAACTTAATGCTTTTACAAAGCAATTCTTCAGTCGTAGGTTTCACTTACCATAAATTGTGTTCGTTGAAGGAATTGAAGGAATGTCAAAAATACAACTGCTAGTTGGACGTAAAAAGGTTATGCAGAAACTTTAAAGGATCTGGTAAAAAGGTTTCCCTTGTGAATTTGAAAGCCGTTGAAAATGGTCCAAAATTGTTGGGATCTGACGATATGTAGTGAAGCTCGAATAGCTCTGAAGCCAAGCAAAAATTTATGTGCTGGAGGAGGTCAACCTCGCTGAGCTTTATGAAAGTAGGAAGCAGTAGGTCGTCCAAATATTCAAAGCAAAAAAGGTTGTCTTTTTTCGATATCTGTAAGAAATTTACTTTTGCAGGGATTTCAAGATGACACAATTAATAAGCATTACTACCTTCCCGTTTTTTGTCGAAATTTGTGAAAGATTAAGGAAAAAGTCACTCGGATTGTGGAAGAATATTAATGAGCTTTGCACTAAGACAATACACTGGCTTATCCTTTATTGTCTGCCAATTAGTTTTTAGCTGAATATAGTATCCACAATTGCGCATTAAAAGGAAGACGATTTGAGTCTACTGAAGCTGTTAAAAAGGAAGTGTTAAGCGTTTCAAAAGAGAAAAACTTTAGTCACTGTTTGAAAGTATTAAGCATTTTAAGGATGGAACAGATATAAATACTGCAGTCGAAACAGAATCTTACGCAACGATAGGCTCCTTGTTTGAAACCATACCCGATAAGATTTTGTGCAAAGGAGAGAAGGTTATGAGGGGTTCTGACATCAAATTCATTTATTATTAAAGTCGGTTTTTATAGTCAGTTATTAATGATAATTTCAAGTTAAACGACACATTTCCGTAAGCAAAATGGGTCCTCTTTGCTTTGGAGGTGGTGTTGGCGGCGTCTGAGTTCCAGCTCAACGGGGAATCCAGGCTTTTCAATGATAGAAATTCTTACAGATTTTGACGAGCGTGCGTCTAAAGCTCGGAGTAGATATGCAGTTGGCCTAAAATATTTTTAAGCTTGTACTGAAACAGATAAGACATCAGCATTTTGTCTTTATAAATGGACTACATATGATTGAAATATTAATTAAGTAGAGGGAAAGTAAAGGAGGTAATAACCTGGGGTTAAGAGAGATTTTCGCTATAATTCATAAAACCCTTGATGGATAGAATGTTTAAGGTTAGTTTTATAGGATGAAAAAAAATAGTAAGGTTTTAATAAGTTTCTTGGTAAGGATATTCTATCAAACAGTTTGGAATGGCTTGACAATTTCCAGAAACCATGCAATTAATGCAACTCTTTGTTAAGGTGATGTCATTGCTGGTATTATCGTGATGGCATAGTTATTGTTTAAAGTCTGGTTTACACATGGGATAGTATTCTCAATAAGCCAGTAATGTAGGCACCTTTAGAAATATTTTTAAATTTTAAATGTGTGATTAAATATTCACGAAATCGATCCAGGCTGGATCAGAAGGAAAACCTTTTATCGAAGTGTTAGTTTGTAAATAACCAGTTTGCTGATTCCATTCAGTTATTCAAATGATTCAAAATGTTATTGGTTTTGAATGCTAATGCTTGGTTTTGCCTGCTCCAAACCAAAAATCGAAAGTAACAACATTCGAAAACTTTCTGCCTTTCTGCTCCTTTTCTATGTTTCTTTGAAGTCATTCTATGCGCAGCCTTCGTGAATTCATGTGATAAGTTTAAGTTCGAATTATATGTAAGAAGCTTTTCAGTGTTTATTTTATTTTAATATATTATCAATTAATTATGTCATTTTCATATATCTGGAAGTATATCCTTGCACTTTATTTTACAATACGTACAACTTAAAATCAAGCAATCAAATGACTATATTTTTGTGAAAAAATTGGTATGAAAGCACAGCAAAATCAGATAAAACTCGAACTGAACATATAACTACCTAGATATATGCCTGGAGGTCCAATCTATGCTCTAAAATCTTAGGAACTGCATTAACCAAAATCATCTTATGTTATTTGTTGATCGGAAGTGAATTTACGGTTCTGATTGGGGTATCCGCAATTAAATCTAGACATGATAATGAACAGTATATAAAATGTCAAGCAACTTCTCACTTCTGATAATATTTCGATGAAATCAACCTTTTATCCAGTTCAGCATTATCTTCACGTATGGTCATTGCGAACGGATTGTCCATACGATTCCTGTGAACATTCGAAACCGACAAACTTAGTCGTGGCTGATGGAAGGCAAAAAAAAACAATCCAGAACAAACATCGTCCTTTTGATTGGCTATGTTGCCAGTGATAGCTGTGTTTAACAGAGAATATTTCCTTGCTTGGTTTTCTATTTCCGTTTTTCGTTACATTTTATTCAGGTCCTCAATTTCCCACATCATTATACGAAGAAGTCCCTTCATTTGATCAGGATATGCTATTCATGCAACTCAAAACTTCCAATGAAATCACTGAGAGTGACGGTAGCTGAGAGATTTTATGGATTGACATGGAGTAAAAATCCTACAGTTTATGAAGGATACCACGGAAAGTGTTTTCTACGAGTAGGACGTCAGCTCGGGATTATGATGGGTATTGCTGCGGTTGAACACCTTTTTCAGGAGAAACGAATCAAGTCCAAAGATAAGGTGAAGTGAGAGGCGGTCAAAGCTGCAAAATTGACGATGAGCAAAAGCTTAAGGGGACGTAATCAGATTTCGTCTGTGAGCTAAATGCGATTTTGTATAATACAATTGTTGTCGTTGCGAATGTTCAGGATGTGGGGGTTTGTTGAAACCTCGGCAAATGTGCACGAGAATTTTTTGGAGGTGTTTTGAATGAGATTTTTCGAATGTGATTAAGAGTATGTCTTGGAGTGCTCGGCATGTTAGTATGGGTTTTAGTAATCGGAAGTCCAAAATATCTGAATAAGGTGAAGAGATTGTGAAACAGATTTGGCTATGTACAATTCACAGAGTGCAGTGGTTAGATAAACAAGTTCGGGCGACTTTCCGCTTGAATTTTTCACGTAACTGATGAATACTAAGTCCAACTATTAAGTCCAACATAGGTAGAAGATTCAGTGGCTTTGGTGCGCTTAAAAATCAACGCTAGAATAGGACTTGGAGCGAAGATGGGTGCCGGTTACCCAACACGTGCCGGTAACTCTCAAGAAATTATAATTACCGAATCATAGCTTGAGCTTCACAAAGTGGTCATTGGGACTTACAGGAGCAACTGACAACTTACAGGAAAGGCGAGTCACTCAAACCTCAAATCCAATAAACACAATCGAGATGGTCTTCCAAGGTGTGGCTTGGAAAGGTTTCCGTGAATCAATTGATTGAAAATCAACTGATCTAGATCGCTTAAAAGGACTCGTGCTGTTACAATCCAGGAGGCCTGTTTAGAAAATCGCATATGCAAGCAGTCCAAAAAACGAAATGGAAATATTGCGAGGCGAAATGCATGAGACATTCAACAATTTTCAAAAGTAAGATGGTATTCGCCTTCAGGTAGTTGTTACTTTTGCTTCATGGTTATATGAAACCGAAGCAAACTATCATTGACTTCAAACCAATCAACAAAAAATTGTGTGCAATCAACATTCGAGCAAGATTTTTCGAAATCTGGCTGATAAATGTTCACACTGCCCCTGCAGATAAGAAAAAGATCGTTAAAGAATATTTCTACAACCGTATGGAAAGACAATTCGACTCGGAACGCCATCAAGATTATCCTTGGTAATTGCAACGCTAAAGTTTATAATGAAAAGACTCATAGAAAGACGACTGTGCGACAAATTTCATTGACTTTGGACGCTAATTAACTTAAGGTTCAAAAGATTTCCGATTCTATTATTGAAATGCAAGCGCATCAACAAAAAGACGCGAGCCTTTACAGATGGCGACACATGCAATGATATTGATCATCTTCTTACTCGGTAAGATCCCATCGAGGACAGAACATTGACACTGATTATTGCCAGGCAACGTTTGTTAATAGATGTCAAATGTCAACGTACATACTCAAATGCTTAAAAATTTTCCAATTGCCAATTTCAATGGGGCCGGGCTTGGAAGGAAATTATGGCCATTGCTGCAGAATTTTCCGAACAGAGCTAAGGTCCCGAACTTAGAAACCTGGAATGAAATGAGAAATAAAGTCAAACCGGCGGCTAAAGGAGTCGTAGCAAGATAAAGAAATGGCTCACCTGATATGGGTTGACAGGAAGCAAGAAATAAGAAAAGTGATGCATATAAACGTTGGTATATACAGGGTGGACCATCTGTTAGTTTTTTTATTGTGAAAGAAAACACACTTTTTGTAAGAGAAGATCGGAAATCTTTATAGACTATAAAAGGTTGGTCTATGGCAATTATGTATGGAACACAACATCGCACTTATGACCACCGCGGCTCTTATTACAGGCTCTCATGCGAACATCCAAATTTTCAATACTGTGTTGCTTGGGTCCGCCAGGCCTTGCTTTGTTGATTTCGAGGACGCGTTTCCGCTGTATACAGCCATCTTCAGCTCTTCGGGTGTATACAGCCGAAACGCATCCTCGAAACCAACAAATCAAGGCCCGGCGGACCCAAGCAACACAGTATCAATTTTGGCCTGCGGCAACAACCAAACGAAATCCAAAAAAAAAACGAATTTCGAGGATGCGTTTCGGCTGTATACACCCGAAGAGCTGAAGATGGCTGTATACAGCCGAAACGCGTCCTCGAAATCAACTAAGCAAGGCCCGGCGGACCCAAGCAACACAGTATCAATTTTGGCCTGCGGCAACAACCAAACGAAATCCAAATTTTCTATGACTTTTTCCAGAATAAGCGTTGATATGGCCGCAATTTCAGCGCGAATGTTCAGCTTAAGGTCTCGAATTGTGCGGGGGACATTTGCGTATACTTTACATTCCAAAAAACCCCAAAGATAATAATCAAGAGGTGTTAGATCACACGATCTTGGCGGCCAATTGACGTCAGAATTCCTCGAAATCATGCGGTCCGGAAATTTTTCGTGCAATAAGTTTGGCGAGATTTGTGCGCTGTGGCTCCGTCTTGTTGAAACCAAAGATTGTTAGTACCCATACGATTAATTTCCGGCCACAAAAAGTCCTTTATCATAGCCCGATAACGTTCGCTATTGATGGTAACAGCCTTTTCTTCAGGGTTTTCGAAAAAAACCAAGCCAGACCAAAGACCACACCAAACAGTCACTTTTTCAGCATGCAATTGTTGTTCATGATATTCATGAGGATTTTCAGCCCCCCAGATCCTACAGTTTTGCTTATTAACATGGCCACTGAGATAAAAATGAGCTTCATCCGAAAAGATGATTTTGGCTGAAAAATCCATTCAAGCATCCAATTAACGAAATTTCGACGCTGCTGATGATCTGTCGGCTTCGTTTCTTGAGTTAATTGAATCTTGTTTGGATGTAGGTGAAGATCAACTTGCAAAATCCTCAAGATTGTGATCCGAGCAATGCCTAATGTGAATGGCTGTTGACGGACACTTTCACTTACTGCGGTAATATTTTCAGGAGTACGAACTGGACAAGCATGTTGATGTGGTCTACGACCCTCTACGGAACCAGTTTCCTCAAAACTTGGAAAAACTTTACGTATTCCAGGCTCTGTTGGACGTGAATGTTGCGAAACGTTTTTTTTACAGAACGTTTTCGTAAAAAGTTTGTATAATTAAAATGCGTTGTTGTGTTGTTAAAAAGTCCATGTTCACAATTGCCAAACCGTTGACAGTTGATACATGCATACCACATGACAGCCCTCACATATGATATGTAATAGATAAAAAAAACCGACAGATGGACCACCCCTTAGAAATAAATATTTGACAACTTCAGGCGATGAGCTTTTAGAAACTTGATGAAAATCTGCGAAGCAAGGATACAAAATAAGCCTACCCAGTTGTAAAAACCCTAGACGGAGGTTCTTTTTAAAAAATTCTCTTTAAAAGCAAGGACAGGAGACTTCAATGAAGCCTACATGTATACATCACAGTGGATTGGAAGACTGCTTGGTTCAGTCTCCATGGATCACAGTCATTCTCACTAGAATGACTACTTTGAACTCATTATGGTATGAGAGTCACAAAAAATCTGACACAACTGTTTGAAACGAAATTTGGATAGGTTGGCTCCTCTTCTGTTTGATTTATCATTGAAGCTCGCCATCAGCAAAACTCCGATTCGACACACGAGCCCTGTTAAATCGTGGCAAATTCTGATAAAATTTACAACGTGTCGCCCTCCTTCATTAGCAGGAAAGGAAATTCACCTTAATCTTGAATGACCATCAAACAAAGTTACAAATTATGTTTCAAACAAGAGAACTGACGAAAAAGATTTTAAGGACAACTTTGCTTATCTGGACAACCAATTGACGATGGAACAGGTTTCGAAATAAGGAACTTTATTCGGTCCAGCTAAACATAAAATCTAGCTAGATACAGAGGAACGGAAGCTCCATGTACGAAGCCTGCACTTTTTTTACGGATGCAAACAATGAACACTTTACACAAGCATCCGAAAGAATGCTAACCGATTTCAAACGAAGGGTCCAAAATTAATTGGATCAAAAGGAGATGAAGTCCAATGGCAAAACATATATAAAAATGTGTTTAACATTAAACTTAACGAATAAGAGGACTGACAAATACAAAAAAACTGTTGAAATTCTAGGGCGCTGTGCTGTTGTAGCGCAAGGATGACTGTCAGGCGGCGTAACGTAATTAACGAGAGGATCAAGGAATGAAGGCCTGAAGGAAAAACGTCGACAGATGTGGGTGAATTGACTCTAAAGAGTCAGTCTTCGTCTTTTTGAAACTGCACGGACTACACTATTGTTGCGATCAACTGATTGAGAATGTGTGAGATGAGGCATCCTGAAAGCTAGGCCCCTCTTTACCTATAGAAAGTTCAAGACGACTAGAATTACTCATTTTGCAGAAAAATTAAATCTTTTAACAATGTTATTATTCATAGGACAATTGCGATTTTTTTGGACTGGTAGCTGAGAGGTACTGATAAGCAGTAGTGCCTTCCTCCAGAAGTGGCTTTCTTTAAACAGATTCTGTACTGAACCCAAAACTTGTTTGGAAATTTATTTCAAACTTCTATAAATCATCTGTGTTTTCACGAATTTGTTTCGAGGATAAAATATATTCGCTGGCAATTGCCTCTTTAGAGCTTTTCTTAATAAAAGACGAATTGGTTAATTTTTGTCGCAACTCCTTTTTATTTATGATTTGTATTAATTCATGGCCTGTTAATAGTAAGGAAATTCTCATTACCTATGAAATACTGTTCTTAAACTCATTAAAAGTTGGTTATTGTGTATATTTGATCTAATTCTGATTAGAGACTTTGTAAGTTATTCCATACTTAGTCGTTGCTGGTCTGATAAAAAAACTTCGTCAAGTATTTAATCAGAAAAGGCTTTGTCAAATGCTTAATGAAGTCCTCCACTAGTACTCCTTTATTCAAGTTTCCATAATTTTCCTACCCCAGCTCTGAAGTTAATTTGAAAAAGTCAATCCATTACATTTTGCGAGATTTCTAACAACAAATATCGTAGTCATTAAGTTAATTTTTTTTATCTTCGGCACAAATAACCGCAACAACAGCCTGAATAATACTGAAAAGCGGTGATGACGACGACAAGGACGACGGTAACAAGTTTGTTAAATCCCCAAAAAGTTTTCAATGGGAAAGTTAAATAACAGAACATGTCCCTAGTCAAGTACCATACAGAATGGCATACGAGAGGTATAAAAGAGGTCGAAGGACTTCACGGACTGAGTTTGTATTTCTGTGTTAAGCCAGCATGCTTGTCTGATTCGGTCTAATTCGGCAAAACTTAATAATAGAGTTACGTTTACAGGATGCATAAATATATTGGGAGAGTGTGTTTAACCCACATATTCATGTTGAATACGTTGTTAGCGGGCAATGTTCGCAAAAGCTGGCATTGAAACTCGGATTACAGAGATAAGCATACCCGAGTAAAGAATAAGTGAAAGTATCTGGGTCTGGCACGCATATATAGATATGTGTATTTTCATGGGTATTTCTATGCTGAAGGGTTAGGGCGCAGAACGAGGAGAAAATATTAAGGATTCGAGTCAATAATATTCTTTTGAGACTGTACCAAACAGTTTTCGTAGATTGTTATGAATATTAATTAAGCGTTTTTGGTGCGGAGAAAGGCTAGTTTATTGAAAATATTTAGGTGTTCGTGATGGGGACTCATATAAGCATATGCTTGTTAAGGATAAACGTGTAGATGAACCTTTTTGAACGCACATGTACCAAAATAATTTAATGAAGGAAAGAGCCACTGTAGCATGTACACATGACCCATAATTTTACTTTGATTTTTGGGATAAAATCTCTATCAAAGTTAAGATGTTCAATGGGAGTTTCAATATTGCTTGCCAGTTGGCCGGAGGAAGGTAGTTAATTTTTCAATTTAAATTTTTTTATGAAAGTATCCCTCGCATTCAGGTCTTTTACTTCAAAGCAGTCACTTTGATATTCAGAATACTCTCTCATGTTTCGCGCTTCGAGTGTTACTATTGTTTCCATTTTTGTTGATTCAGTAAAAACGATGTTTTATTGTTTTTGGCAAGGGAATATAAGTTAGTAAGATGCTCCCCTCCTTAGTGGCCAGAAGAAAGGCCAAGAAAATAATATGAATAGTAGTGTAAAGTGAAACAACACAGGAGATTTCTATTGGAGACAAAAACAGAATTTGTAACCACGAAATTTTATACTAAGGAATCGTAAGGAGCATGCAGAGTACTACGTTACATATATGTATGATATCTTTGATCTTATTTCTTGCTGTTCTCTTTCTTCGTATACCATATCTAAAGAAGAGCTAAAGTAAAATTTTTATCAATGATCAAAAATACTAAATAGGTTTGTTACCTTTACTCAACTATCTATTCAATCACCCAAATTTTATAAAAACCAACCGAAAGATGTTTTTATTTGTTCCCTTCTTCACGATTATATGCGAGAGTTTCGTGGAATCCTTTGTCTCCACATACTTGATCATTTCTTATATTATTATGCTTAATAATTTCTTCTTACTTGATAATTTCTTATTTTGTGAATTACCAGATTTCAAGCTTAAGGGACATCAAAGGAATGCGAGCTAATTTAATTATAAAATTAAATGAGGACTATAACTAATACTAGGACTATAACTAGGAAGACTCTACATTATGAAGTTATGTCCAGCTTAGGTCCAGCATCTGTGGTGCGGCTAAAATTAGTCAATTCGTGATCAATGCTAAAGGATCAATATATATTTAAGTCTCAAGAAATGATTTTCTAGAAAGAACCTTACAAGTCAGCTACTAAAGCCTACCCTCAGCTTCAAAAGGTACCAGGACTCTCAGGAGCTACTAATGAAACAGTACGGATGCGAAACTTCTTCCAATCAGAAGCGTACCCGGAAAAGTACATCATGTTGGGGCCTGGAACGATCAGATGACAGTCAGTCACTGGACACTGGACGAGAGAGGCAGGCACTATAGAGCTGAAATTGAAGCCCATATATAATGCAGTCATCCAAAACCTAGCAAATGCCTGATTGATTCAATAATGGAATAAACTACGTTTTGAAATCGAAAGGAGCTGTTTACCAACAGGCTTCAATACTTGATGTCACATCTTGAGCGGCTCAAAAGAAGGTAAATTTTTGATGATTTTATGAGTTCCATCTTCATCTGAGTTCCATCGATTCAACATCCACTGAAAACTTGATCTTAGAAAAATTCTACCTTTAGACCTTGCAGCTAGTATGGCGCGAAATATTGTTTTCGTTTATTGTTTATTAATTGTGCGGATGAGATAATCCTTAGAGGACTCACCCTTTGTGCAACAGATGTCGAGTTTGAGCCTCGCTGGTGGCTGTGATAGCTGAATTTTTGCTTCTGTTGGAATATCAGCCAGGCAAAAAACAAGGATAAGTGTGACACCGACCAGATCACTTTCTTATTGAAATGCAGAAAATCTAACCAGTCGTAAGGCCTGAGTTCTGTAGTGAAATTTTGCACCACAACAACAGCGATAGGAAAAATTTTGTAAAACACATAGACAAAGTCCTACTCCTACCGACGTTTCTTCAAAAATTCAATTTTTATATTGGTTGAAAAATCCATCTCGTTTTGTATTTCAATTGGCATTTGGCAGCTATATATTCGATACATAAAACATTAAAGTATTATTTACAAGTTATAAATAAAATTCCGTCCTCCTGGAAAACAACATTCCGCATATTATCAAACATTATAGCAGCAATATTTCGTTGATCAGATACAATAAATTTAAGAATGATGGCCTTGAAATCAATGAAAATTCCATTATACCTACTTCATTCTATCTTGTAAAATGTCAGTGTGCACTTTAGACACCGAAGCGAATCCTTTTTTCTTTGCTCCCCATTACAATTACCTGCTACCCCATAAATTTATCTATTTTCAAACTGACTACTATTATTTACGAAACGTACGTGCAAGTATTCCATAAAATTGTTTGGCCAGAAAACAAAAGACCACCAGTTTTATTGATGGAAGAGGAGCTCTAGTCTACACAAGTGTTTTTATCATATTTCACAAGTTTCATCCTATTCAGGAATTCACAAAAAGCTTTTGCTCGAACAAAACTTCTCATACTTTCAGCATGAGACGAATGCCATTTACAAGTTATTGTAGTCACGTTTCATGCGGATTAAAGGGATAGAATAAAAAAAAAAAAAATATTCCAGAAGGAAAAGGTTTAATACTGGATTGGAGACACTAGGCTGTACTGACATACACACAAATGCACGATGTTTTCCTTCTAGCGCTGTCGGCATTCAATCTTCTCGAATGTTGGTAGGAATAAAGGACATCCGATAGTTCAATTTTACGAGTGAGAGGTGTTGTTAGTGGTTTTCTTAAGGGTCTTACATGGTGAAAATAGTTTATGTTATTTATGAAATAGTTTTATTTACAGAGGATAATAGAAGATGAGACAATATCATTGCGATGCATTGAGCATTGAGGCTTTGTAGAAGTTTGTGCACATGCACTTCTTCGTACTTACTACATTGGTTGAAAAGTTTTTGACCTAACACTGAAAAAACGATATTTTAAGTGCGCAAACGATTTTATCCTTACACGTGATCTCCCTATAGAGTCATTCACCAAGTGTAACGATCTTCAAACTTTTAAATGTCTTTCTTGGAGGGGCCTGCGTGGAGTCCCTCCAAAAAGGCTTTTATTTCATACTCGAACTCCTCTCTTGAATAAAATCTCTTCCCGATGAGCCAATTCCTCTATCGGAGAAGCAAGAAATAGTATCTTGGGGCTAAATCAGCTGAAAACGGTGGGTGTTCAACCATTTGCTAACGCAATTTCTTCAATTTTTCGTTGTATCACGGGCAGAATGTCTTGGTGAAACAAGGTTTATTTTTCTTGTTAAATAAGGTCGTTTAGACTTGATTTCCTTGTCCAAGCGATCCAATGGTGCCCAGCAATATATTTTTTTGATTGATTCTATGAACAATATACCATGCACATCTCAAAAAATACGGACAAGGTCCTTTCTACGGCTTATACCAGGCAAATCATTCTGCCGATTTGACTCAGGCGTATAGCGATAAATGTATGTTTCGTCCATGGTCACAAATAATATCAAAATTCATTCTATGGTGGCGAAGTAGCTCCAAATTTTACTTTGAAAGATGAACACGTTTTGCTTTCTGACCAAATGTCAAGAAACGCGAAACACATTGCGCGTACTTCTTTATCGAAGTTTTGTCCAATGTTTCTTTGAGATGCCTAGGATTTACGCTATCTCACTCAATATAATTTGGCGATCATTCAACACAAGATCAATGGTTGTTTTGGTGTTTTCCTAAGCTACTGCCTTATTTAGACTTCCCGATCGCGAGGCATCACTAGTGTTCGTACGGTCACGACCAAATTCAGCAATTTTACAAGCAAAAACTAATGTTTTATCAAAACATAAAATTCACTTTTTTCTATAGTTTACAAAAATTCGGAAGAAGCGTCACTTTGAAAGTTAAAATTTGAAATGACAGAATGAAATGTCATGAATTTTTGACAGAATCAATTTAAAGTTGGCACTCTACAATGAGGTTTTGAATTTGTGGCGCCATTTCTATGTCAGGCCAATAAACTCCAGTCCATGTTCTACATCGTTGGAAACTTTATTGTCAAATAAAGTTTGGAACGAAAAATAAAATATACAAAACTAAGAAATAAAATGAAGGTAAAATAAACAAGTCAAAATAATTAAGAATAAAATAAATAAACGAAAAATAAAACAAAAATATTGGGAAATGTAATTTCGAAAAATTTAATATATTAGGTGTATAAATATGAAATGCGGATTTTACTAACAGGTGGCATAACCATTACATATGGTTTGTGTCAGGGATAACTAATATGGCATTTTGGAGGGTAAACATCTGTCAGCCAATTCCAGTATGGTATGTCATAGGTTTTGATTGTACAAACAACATAGTTTTTTTTTCACTTCAAAAATGTCGAATTACGTACCAGAAAAAGAGGTCTTGCGGGGAAGACTAATAACCTTCTTTGATTTGAAGGAAACGGCAGTAGAAACTTATCGATTGTTAGTGGAAGCATATGGTGAACATGCATCAAGCCAAGACACTTTTGAACGATGGTTTAAAAGATTTAAAAGTGGCGATTTCGATGTCAGCGACGAAGACCGTGGAGAACCACCAAAAAAATTCGAAGCTACAGTTATGCAAGCATTATTGGATGAAGGTAACACACACACTGAAAAACAGTTGGCAGAAGCGTTGGAAGTTACTCAGGCAGTCATTTCACAACGTTTAAAAGCCATGGAAAAGATCCAAAAAGCTGGAAAATGGGTGCCGTATCAATTGAAAGAAAGAGACATCGAAAGGCGAAAAACCATTTGTGAAATTTTGCTTACCAGACGGAAAAGAAAAGGTTTTTTGCATCGGATTGTTACTGGGGATGAAGAGTGGATTTTTTTTTACAATCCCAAGCGGAAAAAATCATGGGTAGACCCAGGCCAGCCATCAACATCACAACCAGTCCGAAATATTCATGGAAAAAAGACTTTGCTGTGTACTTGGTAGGATAGTAAGGGACCTTTGTATTACGAACTGCTGAAACCTGGTGATCAAATTGAACCGCGCACTTAAGGCAAAACGATCAGAATCTCACCAAAGACATTAAAGTCATTTTCAACATGACGATTCTCGGCCTCATGTTGCAATTCCTGTCCAGAACTACTTTGGAAACATTAATTGGGAAGTTCTGCCCCACCCTTTGTGTTCACCAGACCTGGCTCCTTCTGAGTAGTACTTGTTTCGATCGATGCAGCACGGACTTTCGGAACAGCACTTCCATTCGAAGAAGTTAAAAATTGGCTTGATGAGTGGTTAGCCTCAAAAAATGAGAAGTGGTACTGGGACGGAATCCATCAATTGACAGAAAGATGGGAAAAAGTCGTAGCTAACAATGGCCAATACTTTGATTATTGAATCCATTTGTTCTGTCATTCAAATGAATGCATATTTCAAGCAGAAAAAATCCGCATTTCATATTTATACACCTATTAAAAATCATCGCGCAAGGATGTGAATTGCATTCAAACACTCAAATTAAGATCTATGAACCCAGTTTTCTGTACGTAGTTTAGTTTGACTGAAGTATCCAGTAGATTTTATGAAAGATAATTTATAAAGTGCCACTTTTTCGTGACGCTTGAATTGGGTAATTTCCACGAAGATTGTGAACGTTCTTTAAATATTTGTTTCGGAGTCAGCTCATTCTCCTACTTTAGGAATCCATTTATTTTATAAGCAATCTTGGCAATCGAAAATTTTTTCACAATCGTCCTGAATGTTTCTGACGGGACTTCCAGAAGAACGAAAATTTGTTAGAGTTTGACTTGACCATAAAATGTGTGAAGTTGATTTCGCTCGGAGAAGTAATACGAAAAACTAAGAAATAAGATTCATAAACGTAAATATTTGAATCCTTTTTCATCTTATTTTTACATGAACAATTGCAATGCTAATAAAATATCAAATTTCATTCCAATAATTTAAATTTGCACCACAGCAAATCCTTAAAATGACAAATGCAGTTCTGATAATAAGACTCGAAATTCTATTTCTCGTAGCTGCAAACGAGGGTAGTCGTCGTAGTTTCTAAAGAACAGGAATAAATAAATAAATCGATTCGTCTCTAGTTGAAAAGAAAAAGGATCCATTAGCATCATATCCTTTTCTTTAGCACTCAGCACGTATACTCACAGCAAATGCGTCTATGCATATTTATGTTTAAGCCAGCCGAAATTTATTGCAAAATAATGTTCAATGTAAATCAAGGATAATCAATAGCTTTCCGGTTACCTATAGAGATTATCAGCTCAAGTCCCAGCATAATATCTCCCTTCTATTCTGTGTGGTGGAAGAACGATTAACAGACACTTCGTAGAATACACAATTAGTTTCAGGTGATGTCATTATTTAAAGGATCTTCGACGAGTCGTTCTGCTGAATTGCTCATTTTTCTTCATTCCGGTTCGAAATTAATTTGAAATTGGAGATAGAGCAATGGTTAAATACTCAAACGGATGTTCAAATTTGCCAGGACTGTTGGGAGGAAATTAAGCATTCCGTGGTTCTTGGTCAAATATAATAAAAGGAAAAATAATTAAAAGAATATAAATGAGAACGGAATTTCATTTGTATGCGAATCATGATTGTTGAGGTTTACAGGTATTTCGGTTAACAATTTTTGGTAAATTTCTTATCAACGGAAAATCGTATGTTTGTAAGGAAAACTTTCTTAATGTAGTCTTCAGTTAACATTGAGTGGTACAGGAAAAAAGACTTTACATTTTACATGAGAGTTGCTTGAAGACATAGGAACTAGGGTGCGACCGATTTCTGTCTGTGTCTGAGCCGCACCAAGTAATATTCAAAGGGTTCTCCATAGTTGTCAAATAGTTTCAATCTCGATTCAGATAACATGCTCCATTTTCATGTCCTTGTAAATGCTTGCATTTCTGATATATCATTGTGATCAAAGAACTTCGCCCACTTATTTCATACTTTAAGGACTAACCTTTAAGAGCTTGACACGGTCCTTGGCGTCGGTCTCCATCGGTTGCAGCTGAGCAATCGATTCTTTTATGTCAATTCTAGTAAATACATTGTAACACTAAAATAATTGGTTTTATAGATACACTCTGATATAATTAATAATCATATGATTCCCTTGCATACGACAGTCATGTGTAAATTTCAAACTCAGTTGGAAGAGAATTTTCACTTTACATTATAACTCAATCATAACTGAAAGAACGAATTAACGAATTAATATGGTATGCTTCAAGGATCGTCAGCAATTCGTAATTTAACCACTAAATAACTAAAACCCCATTTTGCTCTTATGTTCCTTCGACTTATTGTTAGATTGAAAGATATTAGAACATTATAATTCATCACTTAATTTATTGAAATATAAAAATTACACAGAGAATTTGGCTTAGCAAAATTAGGGTCCAATATATTTTACAAAATAGGAAATATCTATCGAATTTTTGTGTGGTTAAGAGTCTAAGTCTACGCTGTGAAGACGTAATAAGTAATAAGTCTACACTCTGAAGACGTCTTATTCTCTGGGTGTGGGATTCGCAGAATGAAGTGTAATGCTTCTGGACTATCCTCTAAACACCTCATCTGTGAAACTCAGAAACTAGGATGGAGCCATTTTACGCATGGTTTTGGACTTGGTCGCTACAGATGCTTTCATATTTTGGCGTTCCTTCTCTACCGGAAAGGGAGAGAGTTCCAGCAATAGATCCTTCCATCTTCGGCGCTACTCGCAGGTTTGCTTTTTTCTATCAGGAGAGCCCGACCAAAATATGCTACGTCTTTCCATTTGTCAATCGTTCCAAGCATTTTTCTGACTACAGTTTCCGGGAAGAGCTCTGCTGTTTGTCTGATATTATGCAGGCAAAATTCTTGTGACACTTATCAAAACACCCGACCCTTATGCAAAACACGTGAACTACTAATTTTGTGTGTGATCAAAAGAATCATTAATAACCACTCAAGAGCTGGGTCAAATAGAAATCAGTCTCACTATGCACTCGATTGAGCGACAGCTTCAGGTCAGGATTCAGACGTTCGGCCAACGTCCCCTTTGTTTGACGCTCCTCGATGTTGCTGACAAAAAGTTTTCTCTCTTGCCTGGTGACATCTTCTGCATTGCTAAGTTCTCTTTGCCGGCATAGTTTCTGCGCTCTCTGGCAAAGTGGGCGCTGTTTAACATCCACAACAACGTCCTGGAGACCGTCCAATTGCGCGAGCGATTCATTAACAATTTAACGCACAAAAGTATGGACTCAGTAAGAAATGTGTCCCAGAATAATGATTATCCCCGAATTATAATTTTGCGTAGTTCTAGTAGAGTAGAAATTCAGTACTTTCTTTACATAATAAGGATTATCTGCAGTGGAAAATACTAAGTCAGTTTGGAATACTTCAAACTAAGGTGGAAAACAAAATTTAAAAAATAAAATATAAAGCTGAAAGACTGTTGAAAATAAGCCTCGTTTAAGGTGACCGAAAATCCTAAGTGGAGTATCTGAACGTCAAATAAGATGTTTGAAAGAATACCCTTGTATTAGTGCAAGAGACATCGGTGGTGAAGCCTAGGAGGTTAAAAACCCAAACATAAGTGTACGAAACACTAAGAAATGGTAGTCTTCGTGGTTGGCAGTGCGCGAAAAAGCCGTGGGTTGAGAGAAGAGAATACGGTAAAACGAATGTCCTCCGCAAAGAAGCATGCAGATAAACCAATCAGCTTCAGGGAAAATGTCTTATGTTGCGACGAATGCAAATTCAAAATATTTGGGTCATCAATAGCGTGTGTGGAGTAAACCGCGAAAAGAGTTTAATAAAGAATAAAATTTGAAAGTGGATTTCTAATGGTTTGGGGCTTTATGTCAGGAGCTGGTGTAGGACACCAAGAATTTTTAGACGTACCACGGCAAATCTGTTTACTTAGATGTTTTTTAAAAACAATTTAAATACCAGTGCCGAGAATTTAAGTCTTCAGGACAATCCATTGCATTTTGCGAGAATTGTAAAAGAATGGATTTTGTATAATGTGTTTGGACGTCTCAAAACACCTCCTCAATCACCAGATGTCATCCTCAATGACCGTCAATGGGGACATGCATATGCTGCATACAGTAATATTAGAAGAATGGCAAAAAATAATTAGTGATGCAGCCCGAAAAATGGGTTCATTCAATGACTGGGAGGATAAAAAGCATTTTAAAATCGAGAAGCTATTCGACAAAGTCCTGAGTTGTTATGAAAATTTATGTTTCCTTTACATTGATTACTTGAAATTCTCAGGTAAATTGAGCGAGTCCATGCTTTTATGACTAGCTGTGTGAAGGATACAAAGTACTAGATACTGTACATTGGCTATGAAACTTACACTTTGAATTTAAATATATTATAAATATAACGAGGAAACAAAACTAGTAAACGTACAGGAAAGAATGCATCGCAAATTCAAATTTTCAAGAATTCTTTTTGTCCTTTTATGCCTTTGGGCTAAAAAAGGAAATTTTTATTTGATTATCACGATCGAAATCGTGGTAATTAGGTAATATAAAATTATATAGTAATTAGGTAGTATGAAATGATTGCTTCTCGAGGCCATAGGTATATGTTGTATTTTTTGTTTGTGTTGTCTATTTTATCTATTTACTACATGAAAAATAAATAAATTTAAGATTTTCCCTTTTAGGTATCGTACTGGTCTTCCGTTACAGACTCCTCGCGACCAGATGAGGCGTCTTATTTCTCATCGGAGTACACACTCGCTGCATCCCTTGCGTTTTCAGGCTAAGGGAAATCCCTCTTTTTCCTATCCATCCGTGGAGAAAGAGAGATTTCCTTTAGTCTGAAGACATCGCTAAGCGATGATTAATGAGGCCTAGTCCGAAGTAATGTAACAAACAGTTCCAGGCTAGGTTCTCGGTGTGACAGGGGAGGTGTTTAGTCGGTAGTCCGGTAGCGGGGGAGTCCAACACTTAGGGCGTAAACAGCCTTCACCTCCCAAACAAAAAAAAAAAAAATCCCCTGCGTTTACAGCTCAGATCACACAAGGCTCGATGCGTCCAAGTTACATATCCAAATATACTGAAAATAATATAAATATGAAGATATTTTTTTTTGAAACAACCAGGAGCTTCTTGAAAAAATTTCGACGTTGCACATACTTCATATAAACATGATCCTAGAAACAAAAGCACCTTTCTTTACATCTTATATTATTGAAATAATGTCATTTTCTTATTCTAGTAGGAAGTGGAGTAGGAAGTAGGGTTTCTAGTAGGAAATTCGTTAATGATTGCATTTGTGATGAAATTTTGACGTCCTTCGTTTCTTTTAGTTTTTTTTTGGTTTCCGGAATTCACGTGAGTTCTTTTGGAATGCTTTTTGATGGGTCTCTCAACCCCCGTTTCCCATTCGTTTCCTTCATCCCCTCCATATGGAGCAAACTTTGCACCCAAAAACGTCCTGAAGTTGTTGAACTATAAGGTGTATCAAAGTGCCAAACAGCCAGTTGTACTTGAAAGATAAGACACGGATTTCGGGCTTGTCTTGCATATTGTCAGCCAACTGCAAAATGTGAATCCTTAGTACTGTGCCTTCCTCAGTCAAAATGTCAAGACTTGAAATTTTTCTGGCTCTCGTAAGGAAGTAGGGAGGTTGTCTTTTTTTAAACTAATTTTATTCTGTCAGTTTTGAATATCCTAACAAGGTAACAACTAAATTGTAATTTTTATGAATTTTGGAATTTTAATTTATGAATTTGGAATATCAGACGATGCAGATGAAGAAGGTGAAGAATTATTTGTAGTCAACAAGCTATAAAAAGGGGCAAGATACACGATCCCTGTGGAGCTCCAGATTCATGTGGTTTCATGTAAAAGGTATTGTTGTTGATTAAATATTTCGAGAATCATTTTTTTTTTAAATACTTTACCCAGGAGTATTAAGATGCACAGAATCTACTTTATCATCTTTAGGAGACAAAAGAAATGTGGGAGAGTACCCTAGCGATCATAGACAAGAAAATAGACAGTCGCTGAGTCGACGTGTAAAATTAGAGTCGAAAGCAATATTTGCATAATACTCTATAGAAAATAATAATGTACAGAAAACGAAGGGGTGTGTAGTTTGTAATAAAATTATAATATTAACCCAATCATTGTCCTTTGAAATTTTATACAAGGAATATAGAGTGGGCCATTTAAGATTTGGAATTTGAATCAGCTGTAAAAAACTAATTTCGTCAATGGCATAATTGACATCATTACCCTTCCTAGGATGATTAGCATAACACTTGTCTGTAGCGGCCCCAATTAAAAAGTCCTAACGAGTCGAAACGCCATTTTAAGGTGACCAATTGAAATTAACATTTCAGATTATATGCAAATTTCGAAAACAGATCGCAAAAGATAGATTGTTACGTTGTCTGTGTGTCATGTTGCGCGATCATGTTCAAACAAATGTCGTCCATATCATCCCCTTTCGATTTTGTGAATGAAATAAAATTGTTTAGCATGGCGCGGGAGCAATCGCTATTCATTGTATAGGGGTTTCCTTATTGGGCATTATTCCTTCCCCAATAATGCCGCCAGAACAAAAACCGCCCCGGCAGTTACTCGTTTTGGGTGTATTGGTTTTCTGAGCCCCAGATATAACAATTTTAGTATTGACGTATCCTCCTAGATGGAAGTGAGCTAATGCTGGAAAGATGGTTTTTCAGTAAAAATGCTCATCATCAGTCAAGCCGTCTTCGGCCCATTGAGCGAACTGAAAACACATCGGATGGCCGTGTAGTTACAGTTCTTGCACAAATTGAACTTTGTACATATTAATACCGAAATCTTTGTGCAAAATTTTCTCAAAGAAGTGTGTGCAATGTCCCTCAGTTGAAAACAATGACAAGTTGTTGTTAACGGTTATGCTAACGGAGCAACAGTAGAGATGTTTTGGGTTCAGCGCTTCGGAAGAGCACGTACATGAGTTGTTTTACCCAACAACGACTCAGTTTCACGAACTCGTTCCACATGTTGATTCACAAACTGCATTTTTGGCACATTCTTTATGTGTTCTTAATATTTTTTGTTAATTTCCTTTAGCTTGAGTAAAAGGTTTTAATATTTTTCAACTTTGTTCAAGTAAAGAGCGAGCCATTTCTCGAATGTCAAACATAAAACTAACTTTCTGTCAGATGGGAAATATCATTAAGCCTTAAAACCTCAAAATAATCTATAATTCCGATTTCAAACATTAGATGGTCCACCCTGTACTGCGGTCAGAAACGCCAGTCTGTATGTTCCAATTTATCAGCAAAAATCTCGTCATATACGTCCTTTTTACAGGCTAAATTCATATTTGAGCTCGCTTTTTAAGCGATGTTCATTTCATTGCGTTTGGATTCAAAAAAACACGGCCCATTTTTAATCTGGTTTGTTAAACAAAAGACGGGCACTGACTAAATATTGCAATAAAAAATATAATATACAACCGATTTTAATGGTTTTTCATTGCAGAAAATTTTTAATTGGCTTGTTATTTGCTGAAACCTGTTTTTATTCCTTTTCTGGCTATTTGGTTTGATTATTGTGCTTTTGAGCGTAGAAATCAAATGAATATTTTGACATGGCGTGAACTGCAATTACTAATATTTTGGATTTTTTGTTTAGGTTTTCCTAAAAGTCTTCCTATATTGCTGTAGGGAATGAGGCAATGTTTTCCAGTTTCAGATGCATAATTTCGCGAACTTCTGTGTCCATATCCGGTTACGGATATATTTTTGTGGGGTCATTAAGTTTAGTGTAGGTTTCTGGAAAATACGTGGAATTTCTTTATGAAGTGAATATGAACACCAATATATATGAGTTGAGGATGTGATGAGGAAAATGGTTCATATTTGAACTTATTCTGATATTACGTTTGACGCAAGTCAGCCAATAATCAATAATCATGAAAAGATTAATTTTTTCAAGAGCCATCAATTGGAACGTCTTCTTCCGAGTGGAACAAGCATTTCGGATGTTAATGCATTATTTTATTGTCCCCTAAATTATATCAAGTGCAAATCGATATATTTAACGACCAACTTTAGAACCCGATTCCCATTAGAAATATTATCCTTCAGCCATAAATGCGTATGCATTCTCTGTCACATATACGCGAGAGCCGCAAAAGCAATGTTTCTTTGAAAATTAAAACCATAGAACAAATGATGCGAAATTTGTAATCGTAACGCATGGCTAGGGAAACATATAAATCCACATTCATAGGAACTAATTCCCCAAAAAAAAAGGAATGCCATAAAGAGTCTGAACCAAGTAATATTCAAGTAGATAACGAAAAGCTTTTAATATCCCTCCGGCTTGCTGTTGCAAATTGTTAACGATGTAAATGTAATTGCCCTTCTGTGCAAAATGTTAGACAGGGGGATGTGAGCCGAACAAGCTGAAGAAAATTGTTATTCTCCGATGTATGCATGCATGTCGTTCCTGCAAAATGTATATGGTACGTTTGTGTGCGCTGTTGAAATTTTCGTTGCCAATAAAGCAGGTCTTCAGCAATGTAGATGTAAGAAATAAAGCGCCGACAGCTATATAAGACAATTTTCTTATTGAGTTAGTTTTAATGATAATACCCGATTGCTGCACTGGGATTCTAAGTCTTGTTATCCTGGCTGAACTTAATCGCAGGGACCTTGTTTAAGCTGTTACACCATCAAACAATCACCAAGCGTTTGTCTGCATTAGATGCAGGTTTTAATCTTGAAGCACTAATTTTTATTAATACCAGCAACAAGTCAATGTGCTCCATTCCAATATTTAAAACGTTAAGCCTTTCCTCCAGCTTCAAGGATCCAAATGGTATGTGTGTCGAAAATCAAAACTTTCCAAGCAATATATTGACCTAAAATCGAGGACCAATTTCTGTTGGATGACTTTCCGCTTTCCGTGGGACTGGATTATAATATACATCCTCGGGAAACTTACGGGCACTGCTGTTTGTCTACGTCAAAGTCAGCGAATTGTGAGCAATAAACAAATGAACCCTTATCACTTCGGACTGACACCTTTGTTTAGCCTCTGCCGACAAATTTCCTTTTTAAGGCGGAACACATTAAGGCCGATAGTGGTAAGCGCTCTATTTAAAATAATAGGAACTACATATATTGTTTTTTATGCTGGTCCCTACGTGCGAGAATGTTGAACGCAGCATATGTGAAAAATTAGATTTACAGTGCAAAGTTCAAAATTGAGTGGAATAGTTTGAACGTTAAGTTTTAGATTCGTTTTACTCTTTTTGTTTATTGGATCCAATGTTTGGTCGAACCACATAGTACGAAGGTTCAATTTAATTGCGCAGCACATGGGAGATCTACGGTTCCTCTTTATTCAGGCTCAGAAAAGTCGAAATACTTTTATATTTCCAATAATTTTTAATATTTCAAATATTATATATTGACAGGACTCAAAAAAAAGTTTTGCATTCCCAATCCGCTGGCAACTTTTCAACCCTTCTAGATTTTATGTCGAAAATAGAATTTTTTTATTCTAATCAAATATAAGTCATTCAAAATCCTTTAGGACATAATAGTTTGATAAATTGAAGAAAATACAAATGAATTAAAGAATGATGTTATGAATGAATGGTAGATGTTTGTTTATTAATGTTTGGAATAGGAGCAATCGGTAATTTTTAGGTTGGAAGGTTTGATGACATTTCCGACGTGTCGGAAAGTTAAGGCCGAAATACAATACTGCGATGCGAGAACGCGACGAGAGTCTCGCAGCAAATGTCAAGCAGTTTTCGTAACATGCATTTGTATACGACATCGTACAATGATTGCGACGCGTCGATGCGAAGCGAGAAATATTCGGAAAAATGAAAATTCCTCACAACGAGATGCGTTGACGTTTGTCGGATGCTTGATTGCACTTAAATGAAATATGAAATTCAAACGCCTTAATTACGTTTTAAGTACTTGGGTTATTCTGAATGAAAATTTCGTGCATCCTTGTTGCTATTATTCGCCACACGAAGGAAAATTCCAATTTCAAAACTTTTCAAAAATAATTTTCATCGAAAATAATTTTAATCAAAGTTCATTCAAAACGTCACCAATTTGACATTTATCATATGAACATTCTTCGCATCGCGTGCGTTGTTAATTAAATGCGTTGCGCGACAACGAGTGTGAATCGTATCGCCGTCACGCAGTATTGTATCTGGGCCTTTAGTGTTATGTTTGACATTAACGTTATAGGTCGCTTTCACTTGAATAAAATTGAGAAATCATAAAAACTTATTTCCAAAATGGTGAGTCTTCTACTCAAACTGAATGAAATTTACGATAAAATATTTGACAGAATGGATGTGCAAGAAACGTAGTTTGTACATCAATTTATGAAGCGAGTTTGTGAAACTGGATCGTTGTTAAATAAAACAATCCTTGTACGTTCTCATCCAGTGCGCTCAACCGAAAATATCGCTGCATTTTCTCAAAGTGTACGTGAACAACTATCAACACTAACTCGTTATCGCTCCCAAAAATTGTACATTTCACGCACTTCTTTGAGAAGGATTTGGAATAAAGATCTCCATATGAATGCATACAAAGCTAGATTAGTGCAAGAGCTAAAGCCGCATGATCAATCGGTGCATTTTCGGTTGCTCAATGGGCTGAAGACCGCTTGATTGAAGATGAGTATTTTCATTGGAAAACACTTTCCGAATCAAGCTCATTTCTATCTCGGAGGATACGTCATTAAGCGACCACGTTTACGGAGCTTAGAAAATCCACACGCCATCGTGAAAAACCAACGGTCAAAGAGGTCGTCACTAGAGTGGAGCACTTTGAGTTCTGTCGTCACTAGAGTAGAGCACTTTGAGTAGGGGGCGTGGTGTTTGTTCAAAGGGATGGCAGTGGCAACTTCGAGTAGTGAATGTTGAGGTTATAAATAAGTGGATTTTGGTGGTCTTTGTTATGAGGTGTGTTATGAGGAAATTGACAACGCGAGTAATTACTGCTTGTTGGTAGGGGGAATGGTTGTTAATGAAGTGCTAGGACTTTTCATGTCTAGAAGCAGTGACACAATGGCGAAGAATGGAATGCATCTTAATGCGGATGCGTGCAATAATGGGATTTTCCATAAACGCAATATTCTGTCCCATTGCCCGTTTCTATGAATCAAAATATTGTTTTTCAGCTAGTCTTGCTTGAAACGAGTTTCAGACTTAAGTTCGCTTAACTATTACATTCGTTTAGTAAATTGACAAATCATGTTTTTTAAATATTGGAATTTGAGATGTTGCTATATTCCACTAAAAAGGTAAGCCAATTCTGGGGGTGGGGCAGATGAGTGTGAGGTAACACACGATTTTAATCTTCGTGGCGAGGAACAAACTTCTGCGCTAGGAAGAAAAAGAGCTCTGAATATGTTTGTTGCATTGTTGATTGATTTTTTGAAGTGTCACGTCCTTATTTGGGACAGTTGTTGGTTCATGATGGCTCCAAGGCAGGTTACCTATTTTGAGAATGGAACAGTGGAATTGTAGGGGAAGGGGTATCATTTCTAAATTGTTTCAGGCGACGAGCATTCCATTATGATGGGTTCGCATGTGGTGGAATTTAGTTGTAGCTTGTATCGGCTTAGCAAGATTTGACGTATGACATATAGTTATTTAGGCAAGAAATAGCTACGGTGGTGTTTTGATCGGCAGTATAAATGATAATGTCATCGGCCCATTGGTATGTATGGATTGGGTTATGGTGGGGACTTAGGCATGTTGGCGGTATATATTGAGAAAAGGAGGGTAGAAAGAACAAAACCTTGTGGAGCTTCGGATGAGTTTGAAAAGCAACGAGACAGGGTATCGCTATTCTGAACTGAGGATGCTAGTTCGATAAGGAACTCGTGGATTCGGTTACATAAGTGAGGATGAAAGCGGAAAGTGATGAAACTTTTATAGATCAGTCGGTCTCAAAGAGTTTCGGGATGTCTAGGAGGCAGGCGATGGTAAGTGAGTTGATATGCAGGTTAGAACAGATGTTTGTATTGAAGATTAGTAAGATTTTCAATTGAATGGTAGTAGCAGCTTGCGAACTGAAAATTTGAGATGATTTCATTTGTAGACAAGTATTTGTGTATAAAGTCATTGATGAGGTTTTCGAAAATCTTTCCAATGCAGGACAGACATTTTTTGAAGGTCGAATATGGTTACGCCATGATCGCCAAAATTTTGGTCTCACGCCATGATCGCGGGGAATGTTGCATGTAGGATGCAGTTCCTGAAGAGCTTAGCAAAAAGACGTATTGTGTTTCTGCATTTTTTAATTATGGTGAAAGAAATGCTGTTGTATCCGGTAGATTTTTTGTTGGGTTGAGAACGTTTGATATTTGAGATTTTTGCTTCTGAAAACTAAATTGATTGGGGGCCAGAGAAGGCAGTGGGAGTAAGGATGTAGGGATGAATTGAAGGTTTTGCCGTTTTCGAAAGAAGGAGAGCTCACTAGGTTCTGGATTGTGCGTGTGACCAAATGCTCTGTTGGGTGGTTGGTGTTTTGGTCGGATAGAATTTATGCGTCTACATAGTGAACGGCTAAAGAGTCAGTTATATTGATAGGAAGCATGTTTCGGCTAAGGATGTGGGTAGATTTCTGTATTTTTACCGGCGCTGGTTCAATTTTTCCGACGTTTTTGCTCGAAGAATTAGACATAAATATTTGAAATTCGGTTGCGAATGGGGAAAGTGTGGTTTTCGGTAAGTTCTTTAATGAGATTCATGTTGGTGTTGAATTGGTTGTGGAATAATTGGCGTCGGACCCTTTGTTTGGTTTAAGAAGGGAGGTTATTGTCGTATGGGAACGAAATTCGTGAGCGATAGTTAAGAGTTTTTTAAGGAAAAACTTGTCATATGTTTTGTTGATAGCGGATATCAGGAGGCCTACAGCGAAGTCAATTTCACGGTTGAGCTTCTTGCCAGTTCTTGCCGGTATCCTTACAAATAGGGTCTTAAAATTTATGCAAGCAGATATTCATTCATAATCTTATATATTGCAGAAAAAATGTGAGATTTTTATAGATTTTTAATTTGAACTCGCGCGCGCAGTTTACACGAATAGTTGCGTAACTGGAATTGAAAAAAATGTAAGGATCTAGTCGCTGTAATACAGAGCAAAATAGATTAAAAAGCGAAGAGAGAAAAGAAGAAAATGAGTAAGAAAAAGAGTGTTTCATGACATCAGACGCACCCGGCACCCAAATACAGAGTTTAGTACAGTATTTACTAGTGCTTCTGCATTAAACTTGAATCCACGAACCTAAATTTTCAATACATTTGCGTTGTTGGTGTTAAGTTGATTCAGCTGCGCAATATGAAAAATGTAAATATAAAAAACTACTATTCTGCAGGACGATGCACATCTGTATAGTTTTATTTTCGAAGGTACAATAACGATTCATGAGGGCATATGTTTGGAAGATTTGTTGCAGAATTGAATAATAGGCTTACAAAGTATACGTTTACTGACGTAAAAAAAAACTTTAAATTCCTGTACCATTGGCTGTTTGCGTCTTTCGAAGGAGCATTTGCTCCCTTTCGAAGAATCAGTAGGAGCTGTTTCTGAAAATCCTGCACAAAATACGAGGAAGAGTATTAGAGGGATGAGGAGAATTGCTGTCAGAGAAATCCGCGTCCTGTCATCTGCCCCGATAACTGATCGATGATGCTCTTCTTTATAAGAAAAACCATCCGCACGTAATGTGGCACCTAGATCCAAGTGTCTTTACATGTCAACATCTCTCCCGTTAACCCAGCCTTGGAGTCAGAACCTAGGTTCTACCTCATGACGGTACCAAGCCCGTGTAAATGGGGAGGGAAGATGGCGGTGGTATCTGTTGTCCAATGAAGTTGATAGGAAGCTGAGTAAGGAAACTGAAAGGTGGAATTGACGCTGAAGAAGACGTTGTCTTTGATTAGTCTCTGGTTGAGTGCTATGGTTGAGATGAAGAAATGAAGAAATGAGGACTGACGGACTGTAGAACGTATTTAATGTTTGTAAACGTCTACGATGATCTTGAAGTAACCGCTGTAATCAGGGAGGTGAGAGGAGAAGGAGGCAGGTGGAAGGATGAGCTATCTGATGAGATAAGTACCGAAGACGTCGCCAATGGGAACTTGTCCCTCCCCCACGGTGTACCGAGGGAAAGTTCACTACCTGACCGCTGTATGTCGGATGTTGGAGGTGTTGTAGATGAGTTGTACACGGAGGAGTCAAAGGAGAGTTAAACTGATGGACTGTTATACTGTTGACTAGAAGATAACAGACGTATGATGGGTTGATGCTGTCTATGTCGCTGAAGAGAAGACGTACCGAAGTTAGAAATATTGACGTCGCCAAGTGGGATTCCAAATGGTTGGAAATCTGGGGCGCGTTGATGGAAAGCTAAGGGAAGTCGATCTGATGGATTTAGATGCTGAAATGAATCGATGAAATGAATGATGGCTTAGGACTAGACCCGATAAGAAGGAACAAGTGGTAGTAAAAGAGACGGACTGAATGTAGACTGAAATGCCAGTGTATTGTGAAATAATAAGAAGAAATGATAAAAAAGATTATGAAGATGTTTGCAGAAGAAGATAGAAGAAGATTAAAGTATAGTAGACATTGATCTAGAAGATTATTGTGAAGACCAAAGCACAAATGTTGATGAATTTGATTAAACAGAGTGTAATAAAGAAGAATGTGGCTGAGTAAATGTATGGAAGGCGAGGAAGAATTTGTTGTCGTGAAGTGAAGTTAAATGAAAATGATGTTAAGTGAGTTGATCTATGTATGACAGACTGATAGACGACCGAGAAATTACTGAATGTGACACACTGAATGTCGTGTTACATGACGATGAAGTAGAGTGAAATGTATTTATCAGTTGGAAAAGCTCGCATTGCCACTTGTGGATGAGGTGGATGCGAGACTAGTACACTGGTAATTGTGGATGTTTAAAAGTTTTAGAAATTGTGAATTTCTATGTCGAAGTACATGTTGTGAGAGTTTGTTAACCCGGATACTATAGACTTGTGCTATAGGACTCCGGGTGACGTAGGGGTCGTTGATGGTCTAGGCTTCGGCTTGTTCCATTCAGTCTTTGGGGAGTACCGACCCTAAGTACCCGAGGTATGAGGAAGGCTTATCAGTTCCGTGTGCCTGGAGCAAAAACTGAGAGTTTTTCTCGGACTGTAGAGAAGCGCAACCTGATCAGAGGTACGCCCATGATAGGTTACTGTCAGTCCCTTACATGGTGAGGAGCCTTTCCTTGGCAGAAACGTGGTGGTTGTGGTTACGAAGGCTAGAGAGTGGTCCAGGTAGCTTTGAATAAATTGGAACCTGGGACTGAAACTTGTTTCAGATCTTAGGGGTGATGGTTGACACATTGTTTCAATTCTGTCTATGGAGACCGTGGAATTAAGCCATCATGGCAGGTATCCACGTTAAACCACGTGGCTTTATCTGTCCCGTTAAAAAAATGATTCCATATTCAACATGTATATGAGATTTACAAGATTAGTAATTGCTTCCGAAGAAAAATCTTTCTTTTTGCGATCAGGTGATTATTGTTATCTTAAGAAATCGATTTTTATCGTGATCGTTCGGTCTTTATCAGCAACATTTTCCCGCAATCGTTACATAAATAAATTTAATATAATTGTAGCTGTCTGACCGCACCTTTCCAATGGTGCATGCTTGTACGTATGGCTGACTTTACATATTCCGAATTTCGTACTTTCCCTAATTCACGTATTTAAGTTTGATTCGTCGGTTAATCAGAAACTGATCTGTTTTGAAACCTCAATGTTCTTATATTCGAATATTCACATTGCTGGACATTGTGCCACGTATTGGATTTCGCTAAATATATCATCCTTTTTATTTTAGTCGGAAATTCATCAAAGTAAGGTATCTGCCATTCACTACCAGTTTCATCCATTTCATTCATCTTGTTATAGCAATTTATCTCTTAATTGCTTATGTTCTTGTATTTCACGTAATAAAACTTATTGCTCATTATGCGCGATATCGCAATCTAAGTGATTAAGGTAAATTATCATTACCCTCCCAAAAAAGCAAGAAAAACTCAATGCAACACCTACCCTGTTACATTTGGCCGCTTATCACGTTCGTGGATAAACGCCACGTTTAACCGAGACATCCAAATAAATTGCTTAAACGGCTTATGACACGAAACCTGCCGAAACCACTGAATCCTTCTTCAGAAATTTCGTCTACCCACGGTTACATTTCGTACAAACGCCCGCAACTTTTCCCCTTGAGATCAACCAATATCAAAACGTACTTACTCTAATACATATGAAACAAAATGGACGATGATTGTTATCCTCGCTAATCCGCTTTTTGGTCAGTCCCCACAGATTTTTCCCCCTTCCGCTTTTCAAGGCTGAGAAATTGTATTTTCGTCGTCTGTTGAGAAGTTCCATTTCTTTTGGGTCGCTGGCTATTTCATCCTTGTTATGAGATGACCCTTTCATTTTTTCTTCTTCGTCGTCTATAAACCGGACTAGCTCGGCTAGCTTTTAGTGGTCATAAGTCACGCCATCATTCTTAATGCAGTTGAACTGATGAATTATAGCGCGTCTATAAATTAAGGATTCTTCTAGTGTTCATATTTGGGTAGTAGGAAAGAAATGGAGGGAAAAAAGTTGGTGACGAGAATGTTTATCATTCAATTTATTAGACTTAATGATGTTATTTATGATAAGTTATCAACGTTATTTGTCTTTTTGTTTCGGGTCTGTCTTCAAGGGAATGTTTAAGTGGTGTTTAATGATTGGATCAAATCGAATGTTTCTGTTCGGCACAGGATGACATTGTGACATTTTAGCAGAGAAAATAATGCCCGACTCTAATTGGTGAAGTAAAACGTTGTTGGTGAGTCTCTTTGTGATATTTGTTAACATCCTCAATTATCTTAATTTACTTCATATTTTTGCACCAATTAGTGGAAGTCTTGCTGTACTGAAACGAAATACATGTGAACCTGTCACCCGCCTCCGCAAATGTATAATTGAGAAACATAAGTCCCAAAGCGAGTTCCAAGAAATCCTTCGTCAGCGACAATCAAATTTCACTGAGTCCTCCGAAAATTTGCATGTTTGATTTCGTTCAAATTATTATCTCCTTTTGAAGCCTTAAATGTAACTTAATTATCTAGACATCCCCTATAAAATGCATGTATACATGTCTGCATGCGTTCAATGGATGTACGCCATGATCCATACGTTTTCTTGACTCCGATTAAATATGCAAGCTTGTATGTATGTGTTCACATGTACGACTGTACTGAAATTTCGGGGAAAAGCAAATTCGACCCGATACGAGCCTATAATAAAAACATCAATTCCATTCATTTCGAAGGAATTGCCAGTTTAACAACCCCGCATTTCTTTTGAACTTATCAAGATTTAGACGTCACGGGTTTCATGGTGAATTCGGAGAAGTTGTAGCCGTAAATTCTTTGAATTATTCCCTTTGGGGCTTGAGGAATAAACAGATTGTGTTCGGATATCGCCTACTTGAAACACTTAAACGTCTGAAAGGCAAATGAAAAATATATGAGAACTATGAATGCAAAGTTCTGCTGTAACGAACGCGGTGAAAAGTTCGGGAATGGATTTGATGACTACGTTTGAAGGACTCTTCGAACGGTGTTCAAGGCGGGGAATTCAGACGCTGAGGCGCGGTATTTTGCTTTTGAAAGCCCTCTGAAAGTCATAATCCCGGAGAATTTCGAGTCAAGTCCTATGCAAGAATAGTCCTTCAAATTACGTGTTTTTCTCGTATGAAATAGTTTATAAGATAAGATACGATGAGTGGTTGATTAGTCAGTAACTTTGTGAACAAAAGGATTATTTATTACGAAGGGGCGTATGATTTCCCGATACAATTTCCTTCGATCTTCACACTTTTAATCGGATGTATTTCAATTTTTGGGTCCGAACAAATAATACGTTTTCTATTGGTCATCGAAACAGGCATTTGTATCACTTCTTCATGGGTCCTTAAACTCTTATCGCCAAGCTTTTATCAGGGTCCGAGGTGGGAAGTTGTTGCAGGGGACTAAATCTGTAGACTGCTGAATGGTTTAATACTTCATTGCCAAATCAATGGATTTTTCCTATATGGCTTGTACGAGGGCGCCCCCATTGAATACGGAGGGTGATCACTTTAATGTTTGCAAAACGCGTATGCACAGTGATGGACAAAAGTATTGGCACCCTCAAATCAATCAGGTAAAACTAGATTTTAAAGAAAATCTTTAGCGAGTTTTGAAAAAAAAAATTTTTTTTCTTTCATATGCTCCGTCTAAAGTTTTACGAATATTTTATGTTTAACTGACTATAACTATATAATTATTTAACTAAAATAATTACACAAACATGTTTTAGGCAGAAGAATACTTCATATCACGTTTTCCGATGGGCCAACTTACGGGCATAGCCAACTTTTAACTTGTATAGTAGCCTGGAAGTAACTATTGGTACGCCTTCAGCAGAATACGTGAAACGGGGAAGAACCTTTTCGGACTTTGGACAGAGTTCTTTCAACATTTTCTTCACAAGCTTCAGTTGGTTGTATCATTTTCTCATAAAAGTTGAAGAAAGCCGAAAGCAAAATAAAACAAAATAAATCTTAATTAAATAAATCATCCACAAACAAAATTAATTTTACGCGGATATTGAGGGAATTATAGGAAGAAGTTGGTTTACTATTTGGAGTATTATCAAACATATTATCAATAATGTAAACAGTGAGCAGGAAGCTCACGTAAGATAAGTGCAAAAGAAAAGGTTGATATCATAAGATAGATTTTAAAAAATCCTAAATTATTGTCACTAGAACTTGCATTGGAAGTTAAGGACGAATCGGCACAGATGCTATTAGGACTACGCCAACTGCTGCAATCGAGATAATGCTCAATCTCATGCCACTCGACAAATTCATCTTCAGAGAAGCATTACTTGCGAGCATCAGATAAAAATCCACATATGGGTTATCTAACCACACTCAAACGGGGCACGTATGCATTTTGGAAAAAATGGAGAGAATGGTCCCGTCAAGTAAAAGGGAGCTGGATAGAATCCAACCGATAGTGGACACAACGATTGCATACAAGATCAGCATACCGACCAGAGTAGTGTGGGAAAAGGTGCAGGAAGCGAAATTATGATCTACAACGATGGTTCCAAAACGGATGAGGGAAGCTGGCACTTGAGCAAACTCAACCGAAGTTATAAACTGGAGAGCCATATCACAGCTTTCCAGTCGGAAGTGTTTGCAATAAAAGCGGCTCTATAGCCGCTTTTATTGCAACAAGAGACAACAAGCAACTTTAATGGAAGAATACAAATGCTCTTGGACAGTAAGTTGCCACTGCAGGCGTTTGCCTCTAACCGCGTAGTTTCACAACTGGTGCAGGATTGTAGGCAGGCTCTCAAAGCCGCAACAACCCGAGTAAATGTAAAACTGACATGTGTCCCTGGACACATCGGTGTAGAGGAAAACGAAAGAGCGATTGAGCTAGCGAGAGCTGGATCAGCTGACCAAAACGCTACTAGAATAGACACGATTAAAGTGCCACTAGCAACGGTGAACAGGGAACTAGACGAAATCCTCTGGAAAGAGACACATACGGCTTAGAATGACAAGAACAACTGTGGTATAAGCCGAGCTCTTTGGCCTCACCCTAATAAAACGGGGACAAAACAACTCCTGGGGAACAACAGGAATGGTGTTAGAACATTGGTGGCAGTATTAACGGATCATAATCTTCTAAGTCAACACGCCAAACGAATAGGAATCCAAACGGATGACACTTGTCGAGCTTGCGGCGAGCAGAAAGAAAGTACAGGACACTTCCTCCTAGATTGTCCGAGTCTGGCCAACAAACGCCTTATTTAGCTGAGGTGTACTGGCGTAACAGAATTGGAATACTTGGCGACCATAGAGCTTGGGGAACTCCTTCGTTTCTGTAGGACGACAGGATAGACCATCTGTAAACAATAGTACTACACATGGGGAGCTAAGGGTCGATACTGGCCTATGCTATTTCCAGCAAGTGGACGCCAGTACAAATAATAATAATAAGGACAAATTTCAGACGGACATTAATCCTAAAACAGTGCGAAGAATCTTATATCGAGCTGCAATATCCATCGAGAGTGGCGAGAAAAAAAACTCTCATAAGCAAAGTAAATATAAAAAAAGAGGTTAAAATTTGAACAGATTTTAAAAATGAAAGTACTGAATTATGTAGGCCCGTGCTATTCTCTGTTGAGAGTAAGTTCAAAATTTTTCATAAGACAGCGGAATATAAGACATAATAGAATATAAGACAGAATAGAAAATCAAATCGTTTTTTAAATGAAAAAAATCTTCAAAATACAGTGAAGAACGGCAGCACAAGGCTCATGGTATGGGATTGGCTGGCTGCGTTTGGATTAAAGGACCTGGTCCTTTAGACAACCATGGACAAGACGGTATACGTTTATGTTTTGAAAAATAAATTACTTAGAAATGCTAATTCGCGATAAAATCCTGTATATTGAATATAAACTGGTGTTACAAGGGGGTAAAATAGCTTCTCAAGCAACCGCAGGACAATAATTCGTAGTACGTTGGTACGTTGGACTTTTCGGCGAAATTACAGAGGTTACAATCACTATTCAGTTTTCAGCTCAACTTCTGTAGATGTATTCGCAGTGTCCAATGCCACGTAAAGTTTTTGATGAGTACTTAAGCGTTTTCTTGCCCTTTCGATACAATCACCAAAATTCTTCTCATCATGACGACGCCGTGAAAAAGATTAAATATTTGAAGCTACAGCATAAGCACAAATAGCAAAAACACTGCCGGGTGGTTTCTGGTAGAAAGAGATAGGAAAACAAAAGTGGATTCATATCTGTATTGCGTTTCTACTCAAACGTTTTCGGAGAGCTAAGCCCTTGCTAAACGAAATAATGAGAAAAATACTTACAATACAAATAAAATTGAGCTGATTTTGGTCGAATTCAGTTACCTCGGATGTTTGTGCGACTTGTTATCGCTGATTTGTACTTCCACTTTGGTTTAGGCCCTTTTGAAAAGAGCTTCTTACCTAAACAAATTCAGGACTGACTTTGAATGCCGTTGAAACTAAACAAATTGATTTTGTGTTGTCTCAGTATTTTTGCTATTCCTGCTCACTTCTCCTGTTCTCGTAAGACAATCGACACAGTTCGTTTCTAATCCGCTTCGTCCTGTTTTGTTGCTGGGAGCTTTGTATTGAGTGGGTTTGAACGGTTATTGAACGTAGAAACTTTTGGGAGCACGTCATTTTTTGGGGTCGTTTTCATGTCCAAGAAACAGGCAGCTGGTTTTGTGGGTGGGAGAGATGGGAACTCCGCCTCATTTCTATCTTTCTTGGCCTCGTCTACGCAGGCTTCCTACTTTCTAGCTTCTTTCCTTCATGAGTTTCAACCCCTGATTTCATTTTTCGATCTTTTTCAACTCTTGATGAGGAGGTTGACTCCTCCGATGGTGAGGGAGATTTCACTAGCTTTCGTTTTTTGTTTGTATTGCTCCCACTTCTACCGTAGCTCATTGAAAACCTGGTTTAGCTGGTTCTGTATGTGTTTTAGATGGCTCGTCTGACTTTGCAGTATTTTAAAGTTTTAGTCTAAATCGTGTCCCGGTTCAATTGCTTCGTTTTGGGATAAGGCTCGAGGTTTTTGACTTAATAATGATGATAATCCCTAACTCTTATCTTATAGCAATAGAAAAATACTTGTTCGTCCATTCCTAGTGAAACATAAGTCATAGCAAGGCTTTTTTGTTGACTGTATTGTATTTGTATCGCTCATCTCTTTCGTATGTTTCACGTATCAGATTTTTCACTTCACTCACGATCATTCAAATGTTTGTCTATGTCCTTCACTGAGATATGATCGTATTCATTTTACTGCATGCATCATTCTTTTTTTCTAGTCCTTGTTTTTTTCTATTGGTCGCGCACGTCCAGCACTCTTCACTGCTCATCATCGAATGATGTTAAAGATTTCTCGATGGCATATTATACATTTTTTTCAAAATACCGTAGCAATTCGTAACAAAGATACAGATGTTCTTGCTACGAGCACAGGCGAAACAATAAAGATTTAAATCACAAAAAAGATCCTGAAAAATAAAAGGATAAAAAACACATGTTGTTCCTTAAAACATACATTCAATTCCGATCTATTGTTCTTATTTTCCGAGTTTTTCGAAATACATTCTGTTCATTTCGAGTAATAGTTATTTTTAGTATTTTTCGAGCCTATGACGGAATCATGAAATAGTCACAAAAATGCTCGCTGTAGATTTCAAGATAGTGTAAAATAATTGGGAAGCCAAATGCCTTTGATTTTTCTGGAGGCCAATGAGACATTAGAGAACGATTTGGTTGAAGTTCTGGTTGGCCATGGTTATTATCAAACACAACCCCCAATATCGCTGGCACTAGAAAGCTGGAAAGAGTCGGAGTGCTCTTTGTATAACATTGTATGGATGATCACTATACCAACAGTTATTTCCCAAAAAAAATCATCCTTACGCAACTTATACATATGAAACAAATCATGTTAAACAGTCCTTGCGCAAGTTTTAACTTGGTCTGCTTAAGGTCTGCTTTTCTGTGGATGAGGGTGGGTCAACTAGGAAAATAGGCTAAAAAGTCACTAAAATCCAATGTCCCTTCATTAAAACAAACATTAAATCCATGGCCATTATACCACTTGATACGGAGCCTCATTTCATTATTAGCCTTTCAGGTTTCCATGCGGAAATCCACTTCGGTTCCGAGGGACTCCTAACGAGTGCTCTATAATTGTCACAGAAAGTTCCAATTCGAAATAACATTGTCACGCGCTATTAAGCGTTTATTGTTATTCTTGTATAGTTTGTACAATGGCCTTGTATGTGGTAATGGGAAAGTTGAAACACTTTAAGAGATAATTTTGAACTTTTCGCTTAGCCGAGAGTACATTTATGTGGTCAGTGGCCTCTTCATCGATTCGCCTGTCCATTCATTGACCACTGCCAGTAATCGTATACTAAAGTTTGAGTTAATTCAATTTCATCATAATGGCTAGAACGAAAAGTTTATCCTTTGTCTTAAGTTTTCCGATTCGTTTCAGGTTACGTTTCGGCAGGATGCGCAAGGAAAAAGTATTTTACAGGTTTTGTCGTCTGAAATGTGGTACGGTGGTAATATTGTTGCGAAAACTTTTATTCGTAATTACTTCCCGGTTGAAAGAAAATCCATTTCCGAGTGGATGGCATGCATGAGGGTGAAATGAGTCATGCGATTACCTTCCTCAACTTTTGCACAAAACTAAGGGAAAGAGGTTATTATGTGTAGACTCTTTCAATACACCGCTTACACAGGCTTATGTTTCTGCTCTTACTTATATCAGTTGTCCAGAGAACTTAGCAAGGATCAAATCAAATATTAACAATTTTTCCTGCATTTCCTTTCATCACTCCGATGGAGTCGAGTCGCAGTAACTGGTGTCGTTCTTGTTGTTATTCAGCAACTTACTTTCTGATTTCTTAATAGAAGTGGAGCAACTTTAGCTTTATTTTGTGGCATGCAGATCAGAGACAGGACGATACAAGACGTTCGTACATTTGCATAAAATCCATTAAGCTGAAAACTCTTTGACATCAATTTGAATTTGAAGTATTTGCGTAGTGTTTGTCTTTTGTTCTGCATTTTCTTGAATGGCAGTATTTTGTGATGCGAGCTGTTTTGCAGGAAGTTAATGTGTTGAAATTTGATTATGTCTGGGGTTTTTTGCAAGATCTACAACCGATGATTCGGGAGAAAATTGTTGATTGCAATGCTTGCACTTGGACTCAGTTTGATTTGATGAATTCAAGGATAAATGCATAATCATGAAAAGGATCCGATAAAGGAGACGGGTTCGCATCAAGCCACGTCTCAAAAAATTGACTGTATGCATTGTTGAATATAGATGATATGTTTTTATTTTTATTTTATTTCATAAATAAAAGCTTGTTACTTTCGCGCTGTAATAATTTTGTAAATGGAATGCAGCAATAACACCGTGACTTTGAACGCATTGCAGACGATTGTTGAAGATAAAATACGTAGCCAACATCAAGTTTCTGATTTCTGAGAAGGACAAGATGAGGTTACGATAAAAATACAAGATTAATTCCCCTGTATAATCCTTTCGGAACTAGAAAACAAAGCAGGTTTAAAAATAATTAGAGAAACTTTATTGACTCTTTGGGCTTTAGGTTTTAGACGTGCTGGAACCAACAAGGATCTGCTTTTTCTTCACGCCTTGAGAGATCACCAAAAAGATCTGCTTGCCTTAAATGTAATACGCGCATTCGAGATATTTCTTCAACCAATAAAGTAAGTCGAGAAAAATCTGCTGAAAATCCAAGAGATTAAACATGTGTATTGACTCCAGTTGTTTGTCTGTGAGGTTTCTTGTTATGCATATGTATTTCCTATCTTAACGAGTGGGAGCTCAGACGGTTGAAACTGAAGCATCACCACTAGAGAACACAAATATTTCGAACAAACTCCCGATCTAACAGGCCAATTTTTCAGATTTGCAAGCAAAACTTTTGGGAGATACCACATGAAGACGAAGGTCTGGAACGACTCTATTTAGAATATATCAAATAACAATATTTTAATAATTTGCTGTACCAATTTGCAAATTGCAAATTATAATACACAAAAACACACATATACTTCAACAGTGGAAAGCCTATTCGCACAAATAATCAGGCTTTCGATCACGATCTCTCTACTCATCTAATTCGATTAATTTCTAAGCTCTCTATCTTGCAAAGCTCCGTTTATCTGTCACAATGGGAACTAGCATCTCTTTCTTTATGATGTCACTGTGAAATGTTAGCGTTTTTAACCGGTTACTAATATAGTGTGTGTGGCCTGCTGCAGTTCTCATCGATGATTCCTTGGCAAGATGAGCTGAGAAAGACGTTATACACAGCAGCGCCCAGTGAAAGATTGTTGAAAATTTGTTGGATTTCTTTAACATTGTTCGCATAGCACCTTCCTTTTCCAAATGCCTCGTGTAAAAACTTAAGAGAAATCAAGGCTTTAGCCTAAAATGTAAAGCAGGAAAATCACATCAGCCAACCACTGCGATAAAATGAACATCACCGCCACCTTTCAGGGCATTGAAATGAAGACGATTGCAAACTACAACCCCGAGACCGCCTTCAATAATGATGTGGAAGCATTTCAACTGGTAAGAGGTGAAGAAAAACTGAAAAACCGCAGATGTGACTTAACTTGTTATAAAGCTAGAAACAACAGCATTTCGATGTTGTGTATCAACTATGATATCTGAATTCTTTTGTCAATTAAATTCTGCTCCAAATCGTGTCAGCAGTCCAAATTTTTATTCCAATATTAACAATGTGTCAACGTTCACAACTGAAACTATCTCATTGCGAAGAGTACTAATGTTCATCCTTTCCACTAAGCAAAATTACTGTATGGAGTAGAAACAACAAATCACCACTTTTACCGAAGGAAAGCAGACGCGGTGCTCTTGAAAGGATAACATAGCAAGCAACCATCTATTGAGTGGAATCCTATCAAAAACGTCACAGCCATCAAGTATCTCGGGGTATGGCTGAGTCCAAATCTGGGTAAAAAAACAACATTGAAAATGCCTCTACCAAGGCTCGAAAAACTTTCAGCAAACTTGGCGGGTTCAGCAAGAAAAAAACGGGCCTCAACTGTAAAAACGAGACCTTAATTTATACGGGTTGAAATTCTGCCAATCGTCACTAATGGTGCAATCGGATGGTGTCTAAACTACAATACAGCGAAAATGAGGCACAGAGGCTAGCACGTCTTTCGCCCACAGGAGCATACAGGACCACCAATACATTAGCTATATGCGTTTTTGCTTCGCAACTACCTATTTATTTGGCAACCATAGAATGTCTCTACCAGAATAAACTCAGAGAAGGGTCCCTATTTCATCTTTTTGGGACAGAATTGAACGCAACTGGGCATCTTGAAAAAAAAAAACAGCCGCAAAAAGAATACTACTGGAAATAATCCTGAAGTTGTGGCAGCTTCGATTAGACAACAGTACTAAATGCAGAACATACATGAATTCTTCTTGAAGTACCTAAGCCCGACCTCAAAGATACGCAACTTGATAATGGAAATGGTAGCTTCAACTACAACATATAGCCCGTGGCATAGTTTCGAAGGGATGTTCCCCGGCTGACAAAAAGCTTCCACTTCACGTAGTAAATGTAAGCTGCTCCTATAACGGAAGGACGTTTGGCCGCCAGGCTCAGGTACTTTCCTGTGGCAGTGTGTAGATCATTCAAAGTTGTCCCAACTCAGCTACGACACGCGAGTAGATCTACAAAGGAGGTTCAAAGGAGGTTCCATCCTAATGCTAGGTTTAAATTCTGACCCCAATGAACCCGACGGGTGTTGACGTTCCCGAGACCTGAAGACATTTAGTAAAAAAAATAGAGAACTAGGATCTAAGTTCAAAGCATAGTGTCTCGGCTTATTAGATTCTACGAAAAACAATATCATTGTGATTCGGTCTGCAAATCTCAATCCTGGAGGTATACTCATGTGGCACGGGTAATTGGTAAGCCTCCATCCATATGTGAACCGATTTACTAGTCTACGGTTGATGGGGCAGTATCGTGAAAGCTAGTTGTGCATTATGATGGTGTAAAGGACTTACACCGTCGGGAACATTTGGATTCCGTATCTACCAATATGAAAGTTGGAGATCTTCAACGTTAACTGGTACCTGATTATGATGTAGCGGAGGACGGCAGTTGACGAGTCTCAATTCCTGTAGAAAAGAAACTATGAATTTGGGATTTTCCAGGACATGAACTCGAAATAAATAATGCGAAATCATGTCACCGTCTTATCGCCGGGCAGATATGGCTGAAATAAACCTATTCCCGATTGCTGGGTTTTAATTATGATTCAAGTAATTCCAATTGGCGATGGCGTTCTTGCAGTTAACATAGATAGATAACAATTCAAACGCATTAAACGATGTCATGAAAGAAAAGCACTAAATGGGACAACCATCAACACATGTTACTTGCAGGAGAGCGGTTTTGATTTTTTGGGGGGTCTTAGCTTCATTTTTGTCAAGACGAGACGAGATCACAGGAATGACTATAAAGCAAATACTAGTGTTCTATGATTCGGATGTGGTTTGATTCCTTCCGCCAGAGGAAGATTAAGTCAACGAAATAATTTTTAAGATTCAAAGTAAGTTGTATAGTGGTATTACAGAATTCAAGAATGGTAGACCGAATGCAATTCAAAGATTTGGAACGTCTTGCTTTAAACTGTAGCTACTTGGAGTGGTGCAATGCTTACATATAAAGTCATTGAGGAACACTTTACAAGTCCCGTCAACTTTACCCGTCAAGGCCAGGCTGCACCAACGTTAAAAATCATATTTATATTTCATATATAAATATGAAACTTTATATTTTATATATAAATATGTAACTTTATGAAGTTCGTTTTGGTGTTGCCGCAGGCCAAAATTAACTCTGGGTAGGTTGGGTCCGCCGGGCCACGAAGCAGATGTAACTTTATATTTCATTCATAGATTGTGTGACATAATCAAATGAATTCCAACTAGTTCAATTTGTGGATGAACGAGCATTTGAACTAGTTCAAAAACTTGTCTCTGAAGTCTTTATGAAACGTTGTCGTCAAAATGATGTCAAAAACAAGTTCAAGACCCCAAACTACTTTCAGGGCTCTTAGTTCGGCTATCAACTCCTCTCAAGTTGATGGTGGTGTCGGAGGAAGTTATCCTCTTTGGACAGTCAGCTTTCAGCGACTGAGTTCCCAAACAAAGGGTAGTAGAATGAAATGAAACGGGCAAACTCCTGACTAGACATGGCTCCTGTTTTGATTCTTCCTTGCATAAGCTGCAATTTATCATTAGGAATCACAAAAGGAGTAATCTTTTCACAAAACCTTTCCAAAAGGGAAGTTCTAATTATTTAACCATACAATCTACGTTGTCCGAAGAAAACTTTCGATTGGGAATTCGGTTGGATTCAGTGCAGTAGCGATGTCTATTACGCGATTATTCTGCGGTTGTAAGGAGGTTAACACTGAAGAAATTCTTGTTTGCTTCCTTTCTGATTGTTTGCGACTATCTAGCATCAAGGACTGAACACTATCTATAAGTAGAGTCAAGAGCTCTGCAGCTCAAGAACATCGTTCCGTACTTTCAATGGGTCTAGAATAATTTTTACTCCCGATTCCAAATTCGGTTCTGTAGTTATTGATCCAGAGGAATCAAAAGAGATTGCTTTTAAAGCTGTCTTCTGAATCCTTCTGCCGTCTGATCTTCTGTTTCTTGCTGAATTGTCTCAATAAAAAGAAGTATAAGCTAAAGGAGGACTTGAAAACAAGACACAACTTTCAAATATTAGATTTAAGCTGAAAAGGGCCATATAAACAATTCGAAGCGGTGTTAATATATATTTTAGAACGGATCTTTTCGCTCTTCAATACCCGGTGCTAGCAGTTTACTTTACTAGGATAACAAATAGCTGTTTCAGTCATATTCACCTTCCAATTCGTATACAACAGCTAATAAATGTTAATAAACAGCATAAATTTCCGAAACACAAAACTTCAACTCCTTCACCAATGTAGAGCAAGGACATACTACTGGTATTTCTGTAGCGCTCATATGTATTTCCTCGATACCAAATTGATGTTTGTCCCAGAAAGCTATACGACACATGCTACATGGCTGCCATGAATTAAAGGTTTTCAATGACACAGCCACTGGATACATGTTGAAGCAATAATTGAAACAAAGCCGCAGCCAAGCCAATGAATTATTTATCCTCCAAGCATCTGTTATAAAAATAATATATTCGAGGAACACTATTCCGAATCCGCCCTTTTTACATACCATCGGAAACCCATTAGTCTCATTACAATGAACCAACAAATATCCGGTCTAGCCTATCAACTGAAGATTGAATGTACGAAGGCTTCGGATTCGCCTCGTTTCGAAAAAGCTCAACGTCCTGGCTCCTTGTCGCGTGCTTGCTTGCGGCGAAAGGAATCCAAGGAACTTTCAGATCCCCAATATTCCGAGTTAGTCTTATCATGACCTTTGCTTCGTTCTGACGCGCTGACCGGACATATGTTGTCTACTAGAGAGGATCTAACCGGTTGAGAAAGGTCCTCATCGCTCATCCTTGGGTGCTGTGTACTTGGTAGTGGGTGATGGCGCGATAGCTGGTGCGGTGGTGGTGTATAAGTAGTGGTGGAGTGATACACCAAGTGAAGGTGATTCAAGTCGCCTATCAGCATGCAATATCGTTCACATTATTCGCTCCTGCGAATCGTTCTTAGTTTCTTTTTTCCTTAAATAGTTTTTTGGTTTTAGAATGTTGATTTCTTTCGTGGACTCGACTTGATTGTGTTGGTGGCAAAAATAGTTTTCAGTTCTAATTTAGTGTCTGGTGGAATGATGTGCGAAATGTGTTAAGAATAATTTGTTAGATTAACCCATTGAAATATGGCTGCTAAGGTCGAACGTTGCACTTGTCGCAAAGGATGTTCGCAAATATTGAAGCAGCAATAAAAGCTGGTGAAATTACGAAAAAAAGAGAGGGAAACAATAATAATAAAAAAGGATCTACGTTATAACGGATTTCGGTGTATTATTTGGCAGTAAAAAAGAACGTACTGTAGACAATTTAGCATGCCTGCGTAAGGAGACAGGTTAAACGAGGGTCTACAGCAGTGAATAGCATTTACGTCGCATAACAGCTCAGCTTTTGTCACGGTAAAGCATTACATTATATCCTAGTCGACCTTTAGCCATAAATTATGGTTATTTGGCAGGAAATTTAATTCTTTAGGAGGCGTACGAGGTGAATAATGGAATTTCGATCTCTCATCGTCGGTTAGGTTATCAATTATTTAGTATTACTTGATTAGCTCATTATTCCACAACATTAAGTATTCATGATCATTCTAAGGAAAGTCACGAATTCTTTGTAATCTTGAAATTACGTTTTTCTTGTTAAAAAAAAAAAACGTTCAAAGACAATCTTCTGCACTCGTTTTTTTCGGGAGTAATCGTTTTTACTCTTAATCAAGCATGTAATCTTTTTATGGTTACTGAAGTGTTTGCTCCTATGTCAATTGTGGTTTTATTTGGGACACTGAAAAAGGAAATGATTTGATTAAAATTGATTAAAGAACATGTGTGGGCATAAGGTAGCGGAAGGAACTTTTTTGATAGAAAGTCAATAATTTCGTACACGTGCAGTCGTCGTTGTATCCTTTTTAATTATTTTCCAGTAATAAACTTGCCAAGCTTGCTTTGGTTCGTTCCAAATTTAACTAATCGAAAACGATCGGAATTGATTTCGTAGGTTTTTCAATAGCTAAATGAAATCAATTCAGTTTTTAAATGACCGGCTGATCATGCCAATTTTTAGGAGACCCTTGCGGTATGCGAAACTGTCCTTTTTTCAGAAATTTTTTAACATTATTCGAAGTATATTTTATAAATAAATTTAAATTCAGTCTTGTTTATTCATATGGGACTAAATTTTAATGTTTTAGTGATCGCAGACTCTTTGTCAAATTTATATTCAAAAGAAATTGTTACGACCCCCTGAAATGGACAAAGCATACAGATCATCCGAAATCCGACCCTCAAACTTGAAGCGAGACACTTTTAAAAAAAATTTTTTTTATCGGGAAAATTCGAGTAATGGCCAAATTTTGGAATAATTTATTATTTCTTCAATGGCGAGGAGAGGGGAGTGGATTTTACTATTGTTTTTTAGTCTAGCATGATTTAGGACCTAGTATTTTTGATAAAAATTCAAACAAAAAATGTCCGTATGGTCGAGAACATTGATCAAATTTATGAATAGATTTTAATAAAGTAAAAGATTATAAGAAAAATGGCCTGGAAATGGAAAAATGTATGCAAAAATAACATATTCTGGTAATATTTTAATTTTCGTAAATTTCTAAAATTCTTTGAATCTAAAATACTGATCATCCGCTTCTACAAATTCCGCCCATTTCCCAGGTAATTTATGAATACCGTGCCAAAAAAAAATCTTGTCTTTTGCGGCAAACCATTCGCCGAGCGCCTTTCCAACTTCCTCGTAACCGCTAAAGTGGTGCTTTGTGAGCTGGTGCCCCATTTATGCGAAGAGGTGATAGTGAGAATGCATCAAGCCTGGGGAGTACGTCAGGTGTAGAACGGTGTCTATTCTAAGCAACTTCACCATGTATGTCACTGGTTTTTCGTAGTGCGACGATGCGCTATCGTATAACATAATTACTTTATCATGTCTTCCATTCCGGACGTTTTTCGATTAATGCGTGGTTTAAACTTATCATTTAGTGACGATAGGATTGTGTATTAAAGGTTTCACCGGACTCCAAGAGTTCATAATACACAATAACACTCTGGTCCCAACAGGCACAGAGCATTGCCTTCTTGTCGAAGCGATATGGCCTTGGTGTTGAAGGACCAGGTGGAAGCCAAAGTTTTTTCTGGTTCAGGTTTTCAAATTAAATCATTTTTTCTTCACCCGTCACTATTCGATGGAAAACTGATTTCCTATCGTGGCGCCGAAGCAGAATTTCACAAGTGACGTTCATTTAAATCATGTGGGACCCATTTACCGAGTTCATTGATCTTACCCATTGCTCATCTGATGATCGTATTCTGTGACACATTGAATACTTCTGCTAATAGCCGTTGATTTCCACTAGGGTCAACATCCAACAACTCCTGACATCTTTTGCAAAATCATGTTTCACATCTCATAATTGATGTGAGTGCCAGCAAACGATGACTTCCAACAGCCCTATTTTTTTGGTTAAACAAAAAACGCATTGCGTGCCACAAATTTGCTTTTCTAAACAAAAAATTCCTCATAATTTGATCAACGCGACACAAAAAAACGCGCTTGTTTTGGCGAACTCAATTTGAGTGTGATTGTACCTGAATGTCGAGATGGCGGAAGTGTCAAATCAATACGCTGGATACTTGCGCCATCTTTTAGTAAAATCGGGAAAACTTATGCACATATCTGGTATGCTTCGAAAGTAACGAATGACCAAGACGCGCCAAAACATTTCATATTTACATATACCACCAAGGATAATATAAGCATGAAATATTAATTTTTTCAACTTTTCATTGACCATTCAATGCGTATAAACTGTCGGTCTGTATTTGTTTTTATCTGCATTTGACCCTATTTTGGCTTCTCTGTACAGGGGTGGTTGTCAAAGGGAATAAAATCCTTTATGGATTTTTTTTTCAACTAAACAGTTCCAGTTTTAACGATTCTTGGTAAGCACTGTTTTTCATCCTCGGCAGGAAGTTTTTGAGAAACAAAATTAAGTGATGGTCCTTAGGTTAGAGTTAGTCAATAGAATCGACGTTGGGTTACCAACCAAAATCGATGAAATTGCAGGGAAAGGTTACTCTGGTGCGATTGACTTATCAATGTTTGTTTCACATCACATTTTAACGATCATTCAGTTCCCGGTAATTCAGTTTAGTGTTCGATTTAATTTGGCTATAAAAAGTACTTAAAAGTGACGCTATAATAATTCAAACATGCAGACAATAAAACATTCTGCAGGCGTACCTCCATATTTTTCCTTGTTTGTCCATTATAAATCTTTTCACAATGGGGAAAAGTTAATTTATTTATCCCAGGTTTAAGTTGTACAGGAAATTCATTCATCCGTAACAACTTTGGATACTTCAGAAATCGTGTAAATTTGATCCTAGATGGATACTTTTTGCTGTAATGTTGATAAGGGAGTACCTCATATAGTAAATGCAATATATATCATATACGAATAATGTTTGGCAACCCGGATGCCAGAAAAAGGAAAACGTCAGTTTCTAATCCTTGATAGGCAAGAAGTCTACGCAGAGATAGTATTTCATTGCGTACCAAAGTCTCTGAAAACTGTCCCTTATACTTAGTTTCCCGGTTGGCGTTTTATCTTTTGAACGTAAACCTTATTTGTTGTTGTAACGTGTAACGGTGTTTCCTAAGAATACTTCTATTTCTTATAAGTTCAATTTTATAATTAAAAATTACTAGACTTCCCGTTTATATTCTGGTATCTCGCTTTTCGTCTTATTTTCACCTTATTTTTACTAAATCTGAAACGAACGAAGAAAATATTGGGAATGTATCCCGAAATATCCTAAATGCTGCCATGTCGTCTGATAAAACATTCATTTTCTATTTAAAATCAAATATAATAGAAATACTGGGTTGTGACTATCCGATTTGAATCAACTAATGCTAGGTCTACATATTAAGACAGTCGTATCATATGCGTGATAGCCCGTATCTTTCGCTTTTTTCGAATCTTGTATTTGACACAAATTAAAAACTTGCAAATTAAATTTTAAATATATATTTATTGATATTCAAACAATAATTCAAATTTTTTCCCAACTAAAATTTTCATCACAATATGCGTTACAGGAGTGCAAAAGGTCCTTTGTCCATAAAAAGCTTAAAAATGGTCTGCGCGATTCCAGCAGGTTGGGTTTTCCGAAACTAAAAAACCAAATGGCATATGAATTTGTAAAACTGTGGCTATCAAATGAATAAGAATGATTTGACAATCAAGAAAACCGAATAATTGACATGTATTTGAATATAAATATTCGAATTCCATGATATTGATTTTGGATATTGCGTCATAACAATACGGTCAGAATTTTTGCATTATTTTAGTTTAATCGATTGCGTTATATGTGTTTATTTTACCAATGAAATTTCAAAGCTATTAGTCGTACCGTTTTTAAAATATCCTGGAAACCAGTTAGAAAAACAATGTTTTAAATAAAACTCATTTAAAAATTCATATGTGATTTAAAGTATGAACAATTTACTTACCATTATCCGGCTATGACTGGTTGAAAGTGTCCTCCTTCTTCCTGTTGGAAGTCTCTTAAAGCTGCATGCTCTGTTGTTCCTTCAATTCTTGTTTCATCCTATCGCTCATTTGTTAGACAAAGCTTAGACAAAGCAATGCGTGCATCATCACGACGTTTAGCAGTCAGTTGAGCGTCACATTGTGGCCAATGTTTTGATTATTCTTTGATATACCTCGTTAAAGATGATTACAGTCAAAAAAGTTGCAATTTCAACAATTTAAGCACCAGAATGTTGAAATACCGCAGCAAAAGTTCAGATCAAAGAGTTCAGAGATTCATTCGAGTTCTGCGTCTCTTTACCTAAACATCGGGACAGCAGATGTTCTCTGGATATGTTTTCAAAGACAGGTTTGACAGCTGCTTAACCTTTTGGGATGAAAGGTGGCTTGTGATGTAACTGGCTTAATGTATCCTTCACTTCCGCTTTTTTCCATATTGCACCAGCTCTGTTTACCCTCTGGACAGTTTTGATGCTGTTGTTTTTATCTGACAAGAATTTATAATAGATAGTAGCCCAATCTTCTTTCTTCATTTGTTCCACAGAATCTGGATGCCGGCGGATTGCCAACCCATAGAATTTTGTAGCTTGGTTAATGATTATGTCAATCAGCTTACTGCCGCCTTTCGCACTCGCCGTTTGTTGTTACCGTTACATAATTGTGTACCCTTCTTTTTCTTTCTTTTTTCCACATGCTCTACGCATTCATTGTCGAAACTGAGGATTCTCCATATGGTTCGGTATTTCAAATTTCAGCAAAAGTTTTGCTGTATCCATCACCTGCATGCGTTAAATACTTTCCAAGTTACATGTAGTCTTTACAAATCACATTTGCAGAAATTGCCGAAAATAGCGAGACAAAATCTAGAATGCAATAAACAAATTTTGAATTGACGGGAAGCTCCATGTCCATACCGTCTTTGAGTTTATTAGCTGATGCCAATTTCGCATCGTTATGCACAGTATGTCGGTTTTCATGAAACTTCCGTTTTTTTAACCGACCGGGATGAATATTACCGGACTTGCTTCCCTTTCTACCACTCGTTGCGAAAAACAAACAACTGATGAATACACCGATGTTGAACCGAATGAAATCGAACTGATTCAGAGTATATGTTACACTCGTGAGTATGTAACCGAGATGTTTAAGCTCGTTAGCTTCTAAATGTATCTATTTATCTCTTTCATTTTCCTTCTATTCATGTATAAGCCTACGTGTGCGTTGCATTGTTTCAGATAACAATTGGAACCACCATAATAATTTTTGTAACCCATTTCGCTGTGTAGTTAATAAAGCACTCCGAACAGCTCGCCTTGTAACGGCTGTAACTTCCCAATGACTTCGAATATTGGAAAATCATTTCAGGAGCGTTTTCTGGACTGGTTTGGAAATAAATTTATAGCAAATAAATATCCGATTTTTTCGATATTACGTACGGGTTGGTTGCCTTAAGACTGAACCAATGCATTCTTGTGCATCATTAGAACAAGGCTTGAGGTAATTTAAGGAATAAGTTATCCTTTAACCATATTAATTTAACGTAACGTACTGTGAACATCATGAAACAAAAAATTAATAAATAAATGAACAACTCAACGCATAAACTTCTCTGAATCCATCGCTAGGATCAGCCAAACAAGCCATATAGCGACTAATAGCATGGAATAACAAGCAAATCTGATGTTACATTTAATGTGGCACAAAGTTCACATATGTATGCTCAGCAGGGAAGCAATATTACTGATATTATTCAACCGCATGTAATATAAATCTACTTCCTAGCCTTGCACATTTATCAAATATCAAAGTCCTTAAATTTGATCTCTGCCGAAATCGCTCTAGCTTCAGAAATCTTCTCCGACAAACCAGACAGCAGGATTGCGTTTCGAATCACTAAGCAATCGATTATTTCAATTGGATAACACTAAGCCATTATTCATCAGATACCACTGTTGGTTTGGAATTTCCATGAAATCTATGCACGTGCAAGTCTGAAATTACGTGAAAAAATTCGCCAGAATCCTTGTTACCTCCATCGCATCCGTGTAATATATATGTACATATGTGCGAGCAAGCCTGTATGTTTGTAGCTAACGGTGAGAATTTAATCCACATTTCAATCAACAACGAATGCGGAGAACTTCCATCACCAGGATAAACATATACTACGTACTTTCTAACATAATGCATATTGAGCGAATTTATAGTCAAATAGGAAGTTGTTTGTTTTGCACCGCACATGCTTACACGGAAAAGCCAAACGCTATGCCACAAATGTAACATACCTAGAAATGACTTCGATATTTCAACTACGGTATGCATGGTGATATGGTGTATAACCATTTTCAGAGAAATTTGCAGAGAAATTTCACATATCCTTAAATGAGTGTAGTAAATATGCAGCTCGATTGTCATGAAAACCTTGCAGGAGTTGAATAGCAAAAAGTTGGCAAATAGGTAAAAGTAACGTGTAAACGGGCTCGTTAGGAAAACCATTTTGATTTTTGCTGTCGCCGTTGAAAAGTGAGATTTCCTGGTTGACTTGGAAGGTATTTTGATTCCTTTTTTTAGAGTTACTTGAAATCGTTTTGCAGATTTCTTTCACAATTACATCATTAGTTTACGTTCAGTAATTAAAAACTGAAAAGTAAAAGTAAAGAAATGTATCAAAGAAATATCGTTATAAGGACTTTGTTTAAATTTTTGATGTAAAGTTTTTTTTTCTCTTGTTCTTTAATATTTATTAGATCGAAACACATCATGTATTTATTAGGTGTATAAATATGAAATGCCGATTTTACTAACAGATGGCATAACCATTATATATGGTTTGTGTCGGGGATAACTAATATGGCATTTTGGAAGGTAAACATCTGTCAACAAATTCCAGTCTGTCATAGGTTTTGACTGAACAAACAACATAGTTATTTTTCGTTTCAAAAATGTCGAATTACGTGCCAGAAAAACAGGTTTTACCTTCTTTCATTTGAAGAAAACGGCAGTAGAAACTTATCGATTGTTAGTGGAAGCATATGGTGAACATGCATCAAGCCAAGACACTTATAAACGATGGTTTAAAAGATTTAAAAGTGGCGATTTCGATGTCAGCAACAAAGACCGTGGGAAACCACCAAAGAAATTCGAAGATACAGATTTGCAATCATTATTGGATGAAAACAACACACAAACTGAAAAACAGTTGGCAGAAGCGTTGGAAGCTACTCAGTCAGCCATTTCACAACGTTTAAAAGCCATGGGAAAGATCCAAAAAGCTGAAAAATGGGTGCCGTACCAATAGAAAGAAAGATGCATCGAAAGGCGAAAAACCATTTGTGAAATTCTGCTTACCAGACAGAAAAGAAAATGATTTTTTGCATCGAATTGTTACTGACGTTGAAAAGTGGATTTATTTCGACAATCCCAAGCGGAAAAAATCATGGGTAGACCCAGGCCAGCCATCAACATCACAACCAGTCCGAAATATTCATGGAAAGAAGACTTTGCTGTGTATTTGGTATGATAGTAAGGGACCTTTGTATTACGAACTGCTGAAACCTGGTGATCAAATTGAACCGCGCACTTGAGGAAAAACAATCAGAATCTCACCAAAGACATTAAAGTCATTTTCAACATGACGATTCTCGGCCTCATGTTGCGATTCCTGTCCAGAACTACTTGGGAAACATTAATTGGGAAGTTCTGCCCCACCCTTTGTATTCACCAGACTTGGCTCCTTCTGATTACTACTTGTTTCGATCGATGCAGCACGGACTTTCAGAACAGCACTTCCATTCTTACGAAGAAGTTAAAAATTGGCTTGATGAGTGGTTAGCCTCAAAAAATGAGAAGTGGTACTGGGACGGAATCCATCAATTGACAGAAAGATGCGAAAAAGTCGTAGCTAATTATGGCCAATACTTTGATTATTGAATTCATTCGTTCTGTTATTCAAATAAATGTATATTTCAACCAGAAAAAATCCGAATTTCATATTTATCCACCTATTACTACTAGGAGAATTTTAATTAATTTTTTGAATTTAATATTTGGTTAGGACTTGCAGTCATTTAAGTGAGGACACATTAGAACTTTGTAATAAATGAAAAAGCAATAAATATTTAAACATTACAGCTAATATTGAATTTTTAAGTCCTCCAAATTTAAAATTGTCTTTCTTGAATTTTGTAAATTATTTAAATTGAGTTTTTTGCTTTTTTGATTGTTTTGTTGGTTTAGTTTCAACGGATACACCGATAAAACATGATCAAATGAGTATTGCAAAACCATTTCGCTAAGTTGTCTGGTTCATTCTTTTATTAATTTTTATTCAATATCGAATGATCTCGTATTGAATTTTCCAATGAAATTTTTAAATGAATCTTCAATTAAAGAAATTCTAAATAGATAATAAACTAAAGATATGAGAGCATTTTTAATAAAAATTTTTCTCTTGATTTTTGTATGAAAGTGACAAACAGATAAGAAATTAAGGGGGATACAGGACTACGATATCAAGTATCAACTAGCACAAATTGGTACACTCTTTTACAAGTAGGATCTTAAAAAAATAAAGAGAAATTAAATGTATAGATTTGTACATGGAATAGAAATTTTTAGTGAATTGAGGAATCAAACCTAGTATATGTACCTTGGGTAGAACTGCAGGTTTATGCTCAAAATGAGCTGAAATCAACCCAAGTAGGGCAAAGCACGTCAGAAAAATTGTCAAGACAAGGCCATGATATTTAGGCTCAGCAAAAGAAAAAGACTCAAGTCATGTAAACTACATTTTTATTGAACTAATTAGTACGACTCCCTAGTAGTCCTTGAAATAGTATTGATTGGGCATCGACACAACCCGCGAATCGCGATTCCAATTGCCGTACACCTTATAGAAATCGATTTCCGGCATCGGCCACAGAGATGTCATCACGGTCCTGGGAAATTGTCAATGGAGCATTATCGTTTCCTTTTGAGATTTCATTTGAGAAGATAGGGGAAGAGGATGAAGCACAGCGGGGATGGCTTCCACAACCCTGCGCCTGGCTAGTTTGGGCAACAATGTCTAGTAATATGGCTACGTTGAAACTGGCATTCACAGACAGTCGAAGGGATACGGACTCCCTGTGAACCACACTACGCTGTTCAAAAAGAAGATGAGCATGACTTTGACGCTTAACTTGCTCATTCTCACTTTCTGCGGGGAAGTTTTTGCGTACCACTTGGCGCTCTGGCGTTAAATCTCACGGTGTTATTGTGTATGGGAATAAGTTTCCGCCGTTGGTAGACAGCTTTCCTTACAGATACTTTTTTAATGTCTGCTGCGGTAGTGTTCTTGGAATTGGAAGTTTTATGAGTAGGCTCACGAACGCAGTAGTCGACATCACTTCAACGCGTGAACACCGTTTTTTTCTCATGTTGAAAATGTCGACTTTCATACCGAGAAAGCTGCGTTTGAGAGAAATCTAAGTTCATTATTTCATTCTCAAGAAAAGTGCAGCGGAAACTTATCGTATAATGCTCGATGTTTACGGTGATCATGCTCCATCTGAGATGCCTTGCATAGAGTGGTTTCGGTGTTTTAAAAATCTTGATTTGGTCATGACTAATAATGATCGTGAAGGGGGACCCAAAAAGTTTGAAGTTTCACACATACGGGAAGATTCAAGTCAAAGCCTAGAAGGATTGTCGCAGGAGTTAAATGTTGACATTTCTACCGCCATGGAAATGATCCAAAAAGCTGCGAATTGGATGCTACATCAACTGAAAGGGGGGACATCGAACGGCGTTTGGTGACAAGCGAGATGCTTCTTTAACGACAAAAAAGGAAGGGTTTCATGCATCGAACTTTGACAGGGGATGAGAAATGGATGTATTTTGACAACCCTAAGTGACCAAAACATTGGGCAATGCCGGGTGAACCAGGCCAATTGACGCCAAAATGGCATATTCACGCTTGGGTTGGGCATCTGGTCGTAAACAGGGGCGTCATCTATTACGAACTCCTAAAAACATCTGAAACAAACACTCGGGATATGCACGATGGCAACTCATCCGTCTGAAGAAAAATGGCCAGAATGGAATGAGAGACATTACAAGCTGATTGGAACGACCACACGTAGCTAAGCTGGTCAAAAAATATTTGGAAGGGGTGAATCGGGAAATCTTGCCTATCCACCGTATTCTCCAGACATTGCTCCTGCGGATTTCCATTTGTTCTGCTCCATGCAATTGGCCCTCACTGGAGAAGGATTTACTTCTTATGAAGGCATGAAAAAATGGCTCGATGACTGGAAAAATCCTCGGGAATATTTTTTTTATGGAAATATATGAAATTCCTAACTTATAAACAATAAGAGGAATGTTTCAGTCGCAGATGGAGTTCAAAAGACGTCCATGAGTTTCGGTTGCGATATTTTGAGGTAAGAGGTTTTATTTTCGCCATATTTTCATCGATCCTTGAAGCTGACGAGTTTTCAGCAAACCGATTGTCTTTAATGAGCTTGCCACTACCGGAATAGCTTATGCCAATTTATTGTTGTTGAGTGAACGCTCAAGGCAGCTTTCCAGTAGGCGTCCTTAATTATACTGAGAGGTCTTCGTCACGGTATTTCTGAGTTCGATGCTGATATTAATAGCATAACGTTGGTCTATACGCTCTCTTGGATAGGGATGTCATTGCTTAACACAGGTTCACAAAAATTGACGGAGTTACACTTCGCTCGCCCGCAGATTGCTGCAAAAGATATCGATTACTACGGAAGACTTGTAACTTCCGCGCCCAGGGAGCCAATCTTTCTCCACCGCTCGTTTCTCAAAAGAGAAATTTCTTTCCTACTCTTGAAGGATTAATTAGAGAGGACACGAATGCCAATGTTGAGTAACGATAGAATATGTAAACATGTTCGCTGTCATACAATATTCTAATGCAGGTTTTTTCATACAGGGATATGCGTATCATTTGAGGTAGTCCGATTTACGGTACAAGGTACGCGCTCTTAAAAAAAATTTCGGAATGATGAAAAGAGCTGGAGGAACAAGTGCGCTCCACGTGAGCACCTTTAGATCAAAAAAATTTTGAATCAACACTGTGTATGTTTGCCGGTGCTTAGCACTTCCAAACTATCCTTTTTTAATTTGCCTTTCTAAAGCCAAAAAGCCAAAGCCACAGTGATTGCGAAAGAAATCATCGTTTTTAGCAAGCCATTTGAAAATCATACATCAACAGTACTTAGGCCTGTCATTCGGATTTTTACTCGGAAAAGGAGGACCTACATTCTTGAAAATATATGACAAATACTTGATTATGCTGATTATGAATATTTACGTCTTTTCTTGTGAAGTAGGAAAGTCAAAATCCAAAAATACTCTTTAGCTTACGTTAACTGCTTTTTTGTTGATACTGCACAATAAAAACATTTGTGGAACTCACCTTCCGGAAGAATTTATTGTCATTAATTTCGAAAAACTTCTCTACAATTTCTTCAAGTTGCTCGCGTTTCAAAGATTTCTTATTGAACCTAGAACACAATCTTTCTGGTTTAAAAAGTCTCAAAATTTTCGCTCATAACGTCCTTACAGTCCGCTAACAGTAACTTAAGCTTTCGCTTCAAAGCTTCAGTATTATCTTGGGTGCTGACGCGAATACATGTATTGCAAACAGATACTGGTTGATTAATCCGTTGAGAAAATGTCAATGACAATAAAACAACTGCATTTCACGAATTTTGCCGAACAGCAGTGAGTTTGTTTATTTAAATAAGTCAAATTGCTTATCATTGTACCCAACGAAGTTTTTTTCTCTTTATTTAGAAATAAAGTTCAACGAATGATTTCCAGTCGATTAAAAATGTATAAGATGAAATCAATTACAAACCTTGTGGAACGAATTAATTTCTAAGAGTGTAGAATCACGTCCTATGAAAAGAGCTGAAAATGGCTGCATACATCCGAAACGTGTCCTCGATAGTAAAAAAGCATGGTCCAGCTGATCCAAGTAACAATAAACAAATCTTGGCTGGTGGTAATAAACAGACGAATTTACACGCTTTTGTGTCATAAACCACTTCCGATCATCATGAAACTTCACAAAAGTTTTCCTATTATACTTCCTGTTGAATTCATTTATGTTCCGACTCCATTTACAATGTTCAACGTCACTTATCACATTTACTTTAAATTGATGCAAATCACTTGTTATCCCAACAAAATGCTGCAATTTCGAGAATTTCGATTTATTATGTAAGCAGATATAGATTATTTGGTAGTAACGTACCATAAGTATGCGCATAATAAGTACGCGATAATAAGTATGCGCATAATTCTGTATACTTTCATGATCGTTCAAAAAAATAGTTGAGTATACATCAACAACCGTTGAGAAGGAATATTCTCCGGCCTACGAGCATGTGTTTCGTCCTTTTATATTTATGAATGAGTATAAGCGTGCATAAAGTATACATAATTAACTAAAAATAAATTATAAATTAACACTAAATACATAATTAACTGTTTGATTTTTTGAAAACAACATACATACACATAAATATAAAACTTTGATTATATCCTTTGAAACGAAAATTCAAGCAATAAAAATTTGATGCGATTTTCGTGGGAACTAAACTGTGAAAGTTGAAAAAGTATTCAGCGAAGAATTTAAATTTATTCCCAGTCCTTTTACTATTTGATTTATTCACCGAACCGTTGAATATCATTCTCTTCATTGAAATGAAGTTGAAAAACGCGAGAAAATGGAATGAAGGAGAATATCTATGGAGTAGTTCTAGAATTTGAAAACGCTTGAGATGAACAACGATTTGAATGAAATAAACTTCTGCCTTTGATGTGTTGCTGGAAAGATGTTTTCAATAAATACTAGAATTCACCTTTCCAACAAAATATTCATAATTCTACTTGGGTTTGATTTTTGCGGCAAATTTAGTAAGGGAAACGAAACTTCGAAATAAGTTGGGGATTTTTATGAATAATTATAATTCACGATGACATATTGCTAGTACCAGATGCAGGTCATAAAACCAACGGGCTTTTTCTCAGCTCTGGCTGTTGATTGGTTGATGCGAGATAGTAATGGCAACACTGTAAAACATATCGGATGGTCGTTGCAGTGGAGAGAGTTGGGGCTGTATGAAAAAAAACTTCAAATGGTGATGTTCTCAGTGTAAGAACAGCGTGTAGTCATTTTGCTTCCTTACTTGAATGATGTTTCACCGATTGACATTTATTGTCAACAACTTGTGAATTAGTTTCGAACGCATATCGCAAATTCACAAGCCATAAGAGAATTGCATCAGAGATTTTCCAATGGTCGTTGAAGATCTCCAAAGAAGCGTTGACAGCGGTCATGCAAAAGTGGCGTGGTCGTCATGAAAACTTTTTTCACTGCAGTGATATTAAGTTGAAGAGTGGCACACGGTTCACAGTTTACGCGTGACTAGTTTGTGAGAAAAAAGGCTGAAGTATTATAATTTGAATACATTCCGTTGAATGCAGACTAAGGGTTTGTAATATGAGGCTTTTTGATCTTTGAACCTTACAGAGATTAGGTTCAAAGATCAAAAAGCCATGATTGCTGCCACTTCTAACTGAATAATGAGCACCCTGATTTGGCTCAATCGCACTTTTCCCTTTTCTTGCTTAATTTAACTAATTATCGGAAGAATTTCGTGGAATAAATTTTGTTAGCCCAATATTTTTAAGGGATTTTAGCTTGTTACTAAACAATGCGACAAGACTTCTTAAAGTTGAGGTTATTAATTTTTCTCAAGACAATAATCAAGCCTGTGCTAAATGTTCTGCAAAACGAAAAGGCAATCGATTTCCGAAACAAAACAAAAATAAATAGGATGTCAAAGTTAGTAGGATACTTAGTCCTCGGAAACTACTCTTAACCATGTCATTGATCATAATATCTGTTAAGTAAGTAGCGTTATTTATCCTAAGGATGTATAATGTGATCTACTAATAACAAGTGAATTTAACCGCATACTTATCATTTCAATTTGAGCCAGATGCTTGTCCCAGCTGACTAATTTTCAAGTCCACCGTCAGGCTCTAAATAAAATTTTTATTCACGAAAATAAGAATCCTGTAGAATACTTTCATTCGCTCCATTCTCCTCATATGCCATGAACAAATGTCACAAGATGTTTTTCTTCCTGTAATAATATATAATAATATAATATCTGCTCATTGAGTTTTTTACGGCTAAGGAAAATACTAAATACTAAAAAATGCTAAAAAATACTAAAATCTGTGATAAATTTAACACAATTTATAATACAAAAATAAAGATAATTCAAATTTACTGGAAGAACCTTTATTTCGGCAATTATTATTATCAGCTCTAAATTTTAGAGCAGTAAATTATTTTCATAAACTAATCAACAACTTTTTCAAGTCGCAATTTGACATGTGTTTCATGTTTTTACTGTGACACTGCACAATCTTAATCAATTAAAAACGAAAACTTGAATTAATAAGTTTTAGTAATTTTGGAGTATAATTTTCACAAATTTACGGCAGTCATTGCAGCTATGGGGTTTGGTTGTTTTTATAAGCTCTTGAGCAAATTTCGCCAAATATTAGATAGATCATGCCTTTCTCAATATTTTCTAGGCACTTTTTTGAGTGTGGGCCGGCCAGCGGCAGAAACCTACTGACACCATTTGACACATCACTACGGCGTAGGCTTCCCTTTTTCCCTTTTTTCTTTTTCCCTTTTCTACGCCCTGTGGTGGTTTCGGGTTTACAGTAATCCCGTCTGTTATGGAAGAGGCTGGAAAAGACTCCCTCGATACCTCCAGCTGATTAAAGACGTTTCTTTGTTGTTGCAAGTTTAGTAACTTTTCTTACTTGTCACTATTAAACTGTGCGAAACAGTTAATGAAACGAGAACAGAGTTTTCTATTTTCTTTATTATTCACAAAAGGATGAGACGTGATAGTTGTCTCGCCGTTGTCACCCGACTGCCTTGAGCTCAGGCGAGGTGATCTCTCTTGTTTCGCCTCGCATAAAGGCAAGCTATAGAAAACTTTGTTCTCGTTTCATTAACTGTTTCGCACAGTTTAATAGTGACAAGTAAGAAAAGTTACTAAAGTGGTGACCCCGACGTGATAGTTGTCTCGCCGTGGTCACCCGACTGACTTGAGCTCAGGCGAGGTGATCTCTCTTGTTTCGCCTCGCTCGGACCGAGCGAATGCCGCGAAGATGGTTTTCGGCCGCCACCTTTGCTTTTGCCTCGAAAGCTCGATTGGCAGCGGAAGCGCCACACAAGGATTGCCCGGGTGAAATGTACTACTTGGTTCTATTTGTTTGCTGATTTCAGAGTCTTTTAACTGGGTCAGGAACAAGTCAGTCCCATCATGCTTTCCACTGGGCCCTAATCTTAAATCGCTGATATACTTTCTTGCCACCACACGTTCCTACGATTGTTGCCGCTTGTCAAGACAGCGTCGTCTTTCATCGCTAGCGACTGATTTTTTGTCACCTTCGGAGATTCTACGCTCTCTTGCTCTCTGACAGCAATAGGTATCAAGGTTGCAATTACCAACACCATTTACTGAGAGACTATCCAGTATGCTGATTCAATCCGACGTTCTCCTCGTTTCTGCACCTGCTCCAGCCGTTCTGTAACAGTTTCGCTCGATATCTCTGCTCTATATGGAGGTATAGATTGTACGACATGTTTCAAGAGTCACCTTTTTGCTGGTCTTCGTTCCCCCATATTAGCCATTAGTTTATGTTTGTTGAACTGAACTGTTTGTTCAGGCCACTGCCGTAGCCTCATCTGCCGTTGTCCTGATTTGCTCAAAAAAACTCAGCTTAGAGTCTATCAGCAAGCCCATGTACATAACTGACGGTTTTGCCTCTACTAACGTATCCCCATTACTGATTTTCTTGCTCTAAGGACTCTGTTCTTGGTCAAAATGGTTACTTCAGTTTTCTTTAGTTTTAGCACTAGAATAGCTGCCTACTCAGCTGCCTACCTGGTGCATGAGCACATTTAGTCTGTACTTATCTCGATCGGTTGTGTGCCTGGTTACGAGTGCTGTAACATCATCGACACAGTCGATCAGTCACGACTCTCCCGGATCCCGAGTCTTAGAAGTCCGTCGTAGCAAGTCTTCTACAAGTTTGGACCAGGAATGGAGCCTTAGGACAATATCTGATTTGACTTGCACTGTGTTGCAGTTTGCAATTATCTCCAGGTAATTCCAAACTACCCGCATTAGATATTTTGGTACTTAGAATGTGCTTTTCATGGCATCGAGGATATCCTTCTGTCTACCGGCGTTGAATGCATTCCTGATGTCCAGCGTCACTAGGAAGGCTATCTGCCACTTGGACCTTCATTTGCCTTCACCTTTTGGACTGCATCTATAGTGTAGCGCTCTGCACTGAAACCGAGCTGCCGTGAAGAAAGTTCTCCAATAGCAGTGAGTCTTCCCTTTATGAGTTTCTCGAGCAATCCTTGCTTGAAATAAGTATTTGTTTAATATGAAGGTACGTGCTAATGCACTGCGAATTCCTTGAAAAAGTCGAAATCGTTTTCAAAAATTTACTAAATTTAACAGCATATGTCGAAAAAAACTAATTTATCTAATGCTTTTATTGGGAGCAGTAGGACACTCTGCTATCTATCACAAAAAAAAAAACATGGCTAGTGGTTATTTTCATTGTCTACCACCAGATGCGCTAGTAGCAAAAAGCTTGAGGCAAGCTATGGGCGGAGTACGAGTTGAGTACCAAAAGTGAAGCAAAATTTTGCGCCTAATAAATTTCATAAGAAAATTTAAATGAAATCATCTGGCAAACCGTTGACTTAACTTATATTTATAATTCAAAGACATTTCACACTTCAAAATCCCACTCCAGTCATAGCTTAAGCACATTTTTCTTTGTAAAATTTTTATCCGCTTTAAGTACGGAAGGAAACACGTACAATTTCTCAAAACAAAAGCAAACATCTCCTTTTCAAAAGCATATGAACTATAGTTGACGTATAATACAAAAATTACACATGTGTACAAAGGATATTTGGAGGAAATTATAATAAAATACAAGACGAAAGACAGGTGATAACATCACATCCTTGAGGCATCTAGGAAGGTGCAAATAATTTTACTTGCCATACCCATTATTAGTCGCAGTATACGATCCAGCATCCTGTGCAGGAGAGCTTGCAAATTTAGGCAAAGTAATGTATGGGTTGCCGTCTCATCCGTTTCTTGCTTGACAGGTTTACTTATTAAATCTACATTAGAGAAAGGTCAACTAAACACCATCAATATTATTGTACTCGAAATGTTTGCATGTGATAAATATTTTTTTTTCAAATTTCAGCTTGAAATTGAATTTTTGTTCGAACCCAAAAAAGGACGTCTTTATCACTTATCCGTAAATACTCATTTATCATTGGAAACAGGCTGCTGTCGGCCTTTGCTTTTTTCCAACAATGAATCTCAAGTTAATAACATAAAACACTTTTGATTGGAAAATTGTAAAATTTTGAACTGAACAAGGTGGAGACCAGGTGGGGAAACCGAGAAAACGCAAATCTGACTGTGGACAAAGACAGTTGATCCCTGCTCGAATGTCAAAATGGAAGACGCGTCAATGGATTGAAAAATTTGGAGGTGCTTGTTGCAGGAAGCTAAGGCCTGAGAGGGGCTGTAGTGCTACGAAGACGGACAATCAATCAAAAATGAAGCATTTCTTAGAAGAGTTAAATGGAATTTGTTTTAATCTTCACGAAACCTTGACAAATTTTGGGCATATATACATACTTTTTGGCATATTTTGTCGACCGACGGAGTTTCCTGTACTTTTCAATCAAAACTATAAATAGAAAAAAAAATAGTTTTATTCGTTCAATGTATTGTCCTGCCATTATCCTATTATTTGGTAGTTCGGATATGGCTTCGAAAAAGTACGTCACCTTTTGAGGATTTTGGGAATCGAGTCATTTTGGCATGATTGCATGGTGTCAAATTCTGTTTAGTTAGTCATAAGTCATCGAATGGAACAAATGTCAATCGGAAGCTTCAATGTCTGGTTAACTCCGCGGGTGAGGTAGGACTTCCTAATTTAGTGTTACTAAGTAGGTTTTGACCGACTGTGTAACGTGTGGTTTCAGCATTATACAAGTAAAACAATTTTGTCGTAGCTATAGTAGTACTTTGGGCCTATTTGTTTGGATATATGACTAAATTTTTGACTTTTGGTTTATTGCTTTTTTCGGTAAAGCGTGGGATGGTTTCGCTCGACTTTACTTCGCAATAGTACACGATGTTAACTTATCCCACCCTTAACACGAAATCAATTTTCCCAAGAACATGTGACCTGACTCTTGTCGTTGAAAATAGCCGCTTGGGTCGGATGATTTTTTTTATTCAGGTTTTCATAGTCCATTCATTTTTGATTGCCGATGACTTAATGATGGTAAAAAAAACAAGAAAGCTTTATGCCTGGCGATCAGAATTTTATATTGGGAAAAGGTGCGATCAACATTTCTTGCTTTTTTTTATTCTTCATTGAAATCGAAAATATGGTGGGAATGTCTTTGCTATAAATAATTTTTGATATCGATTGATTCCCTTACTTTCAAATCATTTTTACTAGTCTTAAGCGCGGTTAAATCGCATATTTAGTCAACTTTTACGCATTCGCTATTTCTTCTTGTGCTTGGCAAAAATTGTCCTGCAACGTTACTTATAATTGCTCGTGTTCATGCAATTTCATGGAAACGTTCATAGTTTTTGACATCAAAATTTTGAACCTTGAATTCATGAAAAATTACACGAGTATATAGTTAGGTCTTTTTAAATGTCAAAAATACTTCGACTAAGAAGCGACTCAAAAGTTCCAGCAAATGACGTTTATTTGTTTTAACACCCAACATTTTTGCACGGAAAAAAATTATATCTTGTTCATACAAAATTGCTAATACTTCAAAGTTTTGATACCCTTGATACCTTGATACATTGATACCTTGCCTACCCTTGCAACATGACGTTTGACATATCAAATTGGCAACCATTATTTAATCTTAGGGGCAGCTATCAATAAATTATAGGAAGCTTTTCGTACCCCTATGATAGGGTTGCACTTATTGCCTGGATGAAACGGGCAGCACTGTAACGTTGACAAGAGACATCGGGGAGAAGAATGACAGCTTGTGTTTGAAAAAGCAGTCAGCAGATTTATCTATGTGGCAGCAATGAAGCGTGCTGAAATTATCCGGCGTTATAATCAAAACAAAACGTGGGTGGGCTAAATAGGTGAATAGTGCTCCCTCATAGAGTTTAAGATAGCCTTTACACGATAGAATCAAGCATCTAGTGGTGTTTTTAAATTCAGACCTCCTGCTAAAAATTACAAAGGAGGTCCGATCAACATATAACTACCGTTCTATCCTAGTTTGAGCCGTCTTCGAGAATATCACATCAACATCCTCGGCCTCGCATCGTTCTCTATAATTGGATATCCATCGTATCCCTCCAAGAATTGGGATCCAGGACGAGAAACGATAAACTGTAATAAACAAAAATCAAAATGGCTAACTTTAGTAAACACAAGTGTCACAGAACTATGAATTCAAACATATGTCCTTCACAATTTATCCGTATCGGAAAAAACAAAATTGCGGTTCAAGAATTATGAATAGACTTTTCAATGGGTTAACATCGTTCAGATTTTTCATATCTTCTGAATTAAACCTTCAAATAAATTTCCCAGGAGCATATAATGGAGAATGTTACTATGAATCAAAGAAGAAGAAAAAGTTCAAGGAAAATAAGCTTCAAGACGAGTTATACATAACCTTCCTAGTACATTTAACGCATAAATGAACTCGGAAGAAACTCATTGCTTTTGCATCTCCATTTACATTTTACCTAGAAAAAGGATCGTTCTCAAATCCACAATGGAGTACAATCCAAAAATTTAACTCATAAAATGCTCAACTAAATCCCTTTGATGTCGACAACACTGCTTGTAATCCTTGAGCTTGATAAGAGCATTGATAGTATGACAACGTTTTTTCTCTTGCTTTCGTAAGAAACATATTCCGTCTTGAAAGGACTAAACTTGAAGTTTCTCATAATTTCACCGACACCGTGTCGTGACATAACGCGATGGCATTTCATATAGCTCAGCTAAACGTTCATGATAAGTAATGTAATCTCTTTGTGAACATAACCATCCACCATTTCTACCCTCTCGAAAACCTGGCGCAAAAGGAAACATCAGATGAAAAAGTTTTCACTTGCGATAATATGATATAGCTTTGGATACGCCGGAAGGACTATCTGTGTGGGTTTGTTTTTTTTTATGTGTTGGCGAATGCATTGCGTAATACCTGCACGCGATTATAAGTTTGTTGGATTGAATGATCCTGTTCTAATGAGTGTCACGATGTAAAGTAATATCCTTGTTGCTGACTTTGGATTAAGTGTCTTTTGTTTGAATTAAGTCAGGTTAAGATGCCACTTGGCGGAATATATCACGATTCGCGCCTTAAGTCCTTGGAATGGTTTGCTAAAACACCGTTATATGAAATGTATTTGTGTGTACTTACGGACCATGTTTGATAATTTTACTCGCATAATCTGCCTCATTATCGGGACGTTGGACCTTAATTTATGCTGTGAAGGTAACTCAACGCGATGCGAATTGAATTATGTATAACCTATTGACTCGTATCCTTGAAAGGTGAATGAGGACAGGCCGTCGCAATGTTATGAAGGGATTAGAAGGATTGTATTGACCGGTTCTCAATCTGAACCTTGAAAGCAACTAAAACATTTTAACAAAGTCGAAAATATTCTACGCAATTATCTTCCAACAAATCCTGCATCCAAATCTCCTCGTATTTTAAGTCAATGATTATTTATTCTGTCCATAAAAAGAAGAAAACTCATTAGAAGTTAATCATCCCTAAAAGCTCTCAATATATGGTGATGACTAACCACATCTTCAGAACAATGCTTTTGTCTACAACAAGGAATCCATGAGTTTTGTCCGAAATTTCACCCGGGCAAACCATAAACGGTCATGGCTGCTCCTGCCTGTCGAAAATATAAAGCTGAGTTTCCTTCAATCCGATAGACAGGAAGAGGAAAAAGGCTGGAGTGACCGCAAGGTCAAGCAATCTTTTCCAGCTCTCGTAGTACAATATACAGAGTATCTTTGAGATTTACTGGGAGACCGGGCGTATTGCGAGACAAATTATTTGGAGAGTGAAGGTTGAGTGGCAACTTAAAATGTTAAGATGCTACTATATGCCGGCTGCATGAGTTTTAAACTTTTTGTATTCTAATTTTCGGGTGAATGTATAAATTTGAGCTGAAATGGAGGAAGTAAAAATAAAGTAGAACATTTGCTACGAAATCAGCCTCCAAGTTGTTAACCATAAGGTTATGAGAGTAATTCTCAAAGAGGCCATGTTAGAAGTTATACTTTGAGCGGGTGTAAGGATAACTGAAGGAACATTTGCTACTGCATGGTAATAAATAAGGGTAGAAACGGGCTATGTAAAATACTGGAATTATTATTGCAAGAGTGTTGTTAATGTTTTCAATTACTTGGAGAGCCAGATGGTGATTTGTAATTGAAATGGAAACAATTAATCAATCGTGTTTTCAAAGCAAGTTATGACTTGGACGCATATACTGGATTTAATAAGGTCCTTGGGTTGCAAATCACTAGTTGACATGGTCTTTTTCTTATTCTGTTCCGATTTTTTGGGACTGTCGCCGGGTCACTTAGTTCGCCATATTTTTCAACAAGAACACATTCTTCATTCAGGACTCTATGTCCATTGTAAGATCACGAGTCACAGATTACGAAGCGTTGTAGTCACCTGTCCCTAAATGAACACATTTCTCTCGTATTCAGATTCTGTACTATTCCTTTTAGATTTATCCTTCCTAAGTAATCATAGGTTGACTAAAGTGATTTGTGATTTTGCGGGAATATTGTCCAGACGTTGAGTATCTTCTTTGCTGTTTTTGTAGGCCCCAATTTTTTGAATATTTAAATGACTTTGCTATCGATTATATAGGTTCACTTCGATTCGTGTTCGGTTCTCTTTACTACAGTCTCCCTCAGAAATTATCATTGATTTCGGACAGATCATCCGTGATTTAGGACTTTAATAGGGAAAATATTAAACCTGCAATATTTATTTCTAGCTATTAAACCAACATAGTTAAACACTTTATTTAAGCCAGGAAACTAAATTCTTGGACTCAAAGGAAAACAGATTTATCATAGCATAAGCAATAAAATATTACATAAAGCAATTGTAATACATATATTGCCTGAATAAATCAAAGTTCATTTTTCTAACGCTTAATGGTTCATTACTGAACGGTTCAAGGATGAACGCCAGGATGCATTGACATGACGAAATCAGGCAATGACAAAGTCATGACAAAAATGGGTGACAAAAGATTATATATCCGATTCCAGGCCAACGAATAAGACATTTAGATTCAAGAAATGCAAATTTTGTGAAAAAATTCAAGTGTTGAGAGACACCAAAACCTTAATGCTGATATCCATGCCAGGATAGCAATATGAAAGGATGTAAATAATATATTCTATTTTATTCTATCTAATATATTCTATTCTATTCTGAAAACAGCTATTCAACTCTACCAATGCTGCCATAAACTGAACACCCATGAGTCCATTGTTAGCTGATGAGTAAATTTTTGATCCTGCTATTACTTAAACAACTGGGAGCATAAAATTGACTGGAAGAAGTAAAGGTAATGCTCTGATGAAATCTCAGCAGAATAAATTTAAATGGGAGTAGAATTTCATCAAAGCTGCGTCTATAATCTGCAACAGAAGCAACTATTTCCGGGTTATTATTGTCTATTCAAAATGATGCAACCCGATGAAATATCAGATCGGCTCATACGAGTGTGGTATATTGTTTACCAGGTGTATGTATACGTTTATCCCGTTTTTTTTTGGCATAAATACGTGATTTTCACGGGACAAAAATGTCTTTTGCTTTAATTCAAAATATTGCTCATCGTCTTCTACACATTTTGCCCATCTCTCAGGTAAGTTCTGAATACCATGCCAGAAAAACTTGCGGCAAACCATTGGAACCACTTTCCAACTTCCTGAAATTGCTTGAAATTCCTGAAATTGCTGAAGTGGTGCTCTGTGAGCACATGCCCCATTCATGCGAAGAGATGACAGTCAGATGGCACCAAATTTGTGGAGTATGGCAAATACAGAAGGATATCCCATCCAATCGATTTAACCGTGTCTTTCACTGCTTTTGCTTTGAGCGATGGCGCATTGTCGTATAACAAAATCACTTTTTCATTTTCAGAAGTTTTTGGTAGATAAATTTTTCCATTTTCACTTACAATTTATAAGTGATTTATACCCTTGCTCAGCGAAGACTCATGGGTGTGGAAGTTCTGATCAAATGTTTCGAGTACCTCGATAGTGAATTTAATATTCATAAAGAATTGTGGAAAGAGCTCAAGCTGGTTTCGAACACGCGTCCCTGCCGCTTCTCATCAGGTGCCAACTCACAGGCTGGGACGCGTCGATTGGCACTACCAGCTTAGGTGGATGTCGACTGGTTATTTTTTATATGACTTTTTCATGTCATCTGTCCCGTTACGGTCGTTTTCTGATTAATACATGGTTTAAATTTACTAGTTTTGGTCTACAGAGTAGTGTTTTAACGGGCTTCAAGAGTTCAACTCTGGTCCCACCAGACACAGAGCATGATTTTCTTGCCGAAGCGATTTAGTCTTTCGGCGAAAGTCACAATTTTTTCGCTTCGTGTTTTCAAAACAAATCTTTTTGTCGTCATCCGTCACAATTCGATGCAAAATTGATTCCCTTTTGTGGCACTGAAGCAGCATTTGACAAGTGGCTGCGGTTTTCTGTTTGACGGTCATTCGAACCGTGTGGGACCCATTTACCGTGTTTATTGATCTTACTCGTTGCTTGTTAATGTTTATGCGACACATTTAAATCTTCTGCTAATTGCCATTGAGTTCGAGCTGAATCATCATCCAGTAACTCCTGCAATTTTTCCTTCGCATTTTTGTGGTCTGCTACAGAGCTCACTGTCTGTAAGGTCGAAATTAACACTTTTGAATAGTCGACACCATTTCTCATATGTCCTAATCGATGGAACGTGTCCATCATATATTCTTACCAGAAAACGATGACTTTCAACAGCTTAGTTTTTTTAGTTGAACGAGAACAGCAATGCTTGCCGTTGATGCTCTTTTTCAGCTACATAATTCGACATGATTCATCGACACGATAAAGCAGACACTCTAGTTTGGCGGACTCAACTTGTGTGTGTTTGTAACTAAATGCCAGACGATCTAAATAGTTTTTGTGTCAAATTAATACGTTAACTAGTGCGTACTTATTGCTGGCGCCATTTCTTAGTAAAACCGGAAAAAACTTACGCATACCCAAGGTAAATAGTCGGAACTTTTTTCAATACTGCAGGCTTCAATTATTTTAGTGAATAACTTGTTGTATAGGTATAACGTCTACTTTGCTTGAAAGGTTAGCTCTGAAATCCTTACAAATGCGCAGAGCAAGATCAAAATTAGCAAATTTGTTCATCATTGATCGGTGCAGAAACGCACCTCATGCGCGAATCCGTTTTCAAAATGTCCCATACCATACGAACTTGCACTTCGATAGTCATATTTTGCGCTATTTGACGTTTATTTGAGGCTATTGGACTAGTAACGAGTACGTCACAAGCTGTTATGAAGGGTGGTCACTTCCGTCAGCTGGCGGTTAATAATGTTAATTGAAATATAATGTAATGAGATGAGGTGTGAAGCAACAAAATTCAATTTAAAGCAATATTTTACTTTCCGCCCCACTTGTGTGGTCTGGTGGGAGCCCCCATGGAGTGTCGAGATTTCTTATTAAACACTTCATATCAACACATTCTTTACCAATAATTTTTAATTTTGTTACTATCCATCAGCAGACAGCGTGAAGTAGAAACCTGATGACGAAGTGTGGTCAAAATCCATAATAATTCTGACAGTTCCTGTCAAAAATAGTCACTCCAACACAAAATAGCAGAATTTACATATGATACATATTTGAAATAGTAACTTGTTAGACGCATAGATTTCTTCCCAGAATCTTCTAACGGAGTTGTAACGAAATCGCACGAAATATAGCAATCGAAGTGCAAATTATTTTAGCGAATCAACATTTTTAAATTAGATTTTTATACATGGTATTTATCTGCACTTGTGAAAGCTATTACTAACGTATCGCAGTCTGCATAAAAAAACTTCATCTTTTTAATTTCTTCTATTTTATGATGTTGTTTTTTTATTTCAACTGTTGACTTTCTAAAACACTTCAAAACACCTCTGTTGGTTGGACCTCTTGTGTGTATCATATCTAAATGTTGTTTAAGCCTCTTGTATTTATCATATCTGTTATCTATTATGCGTCATATTTTCTCACAAAAAGGTTAGTGCTTCGACTGATCTTCAACAAAAAGCAAAGAAAACGGGCTTATTTTTCGCTTGTTATACAAGCCCATATTACGATAAACGTTGTGTCTGACAATTAAGTGCTTATTATTCGCTTCCCATTTAAGCGGTTGTTTTATTTCCCGTTACCATGTCAAACTGTTTTCGTCAAACACTTCAGTAGAACGCGTCTAGTCATTGTAACGGCAAGTAAAATACTGAGAAAGAAGAGACACTTTAGTTAGATAGCAACAAAGGTGCACTGTCACTTTCGTACTCTTTATGATTGTAGGTAAAACGGAATAGGTAACACAAAGTCTTGTGGGAACAAAAAGAACCCATGGGACTTCCTAAAGGTGAACTAGCAAGAAACCATACGCAGCGTATATCCTTTTGTCATCAATTTATTTTAAAAATTTCTCAGTTTCATTTATGTATATGTTAAATATTTAAAATATGTCTCAATATATTTTATTGAACTTCAATTTGAATTTTTTTAAAACGGTCTTGCATATATCAGAGTGCATTGTAAATATTTTCATATCTTTGAATTAGTCAAACAATGTCAAAACATAATTATTCTACCTACCATGCAGCATTCACAATTTAGAATCCTTCCTAACTTTAAATTGATTTGGCGAAAACACCATGAATTTCGAACCTCAGCAATTCCCCCACACATGTGTGAGTGAATACAATACTCGTGTACGCCCGAATGATATTTGCATATCCCAGTTGACTGAATATTCGAGCGATAATTTCACAGAAGACTGAATATTATCCAGCATTTTGTAATATTTGATATCTTGAAAAGTATACATTTCAAAGTGACGTTTATTTTTTCGGTCGTTTCCGTTTATATTTTTTTAAAAAGTGTATAACCTAAAGGCAAGCGTTTCGAAATTACTCAGCAATTCTTTATATTGTCGGTTCGATCAAAAAGGGACAACGTTTTCCTATTGATTTTTCGCCCTAAGGCTCTAACATACTTCGTATATTTCAACTTCTGTGATTACACTCAGAGCGCTTCGTTTCGAAGAGGATAAGCCCCATACTATGTCCATTTGATTTACGGTGTCCCAGGTCTGATAGGAAGTTAGTCTATGACACTAACAAAGGATTATCTTGAAGAGAAATTCACTTTATTGAAGTTTAAGTCCCATTGATGGAATGAGATAGGCGATATCCTTTGAGAGTTTTTGCTTTTTCTTCTTTGTAAATGGACTTAAGCAAGGAAAACCATGTGTTCGGCAGCTTGAAAGCATAACTTGACTTGGGTGAAATTCTTTATTGATTATATCACACATGTATACAATTTGTCTTTCGATTTATTTGATTCCCAATTGAAAGCACAAAATATGCTGAAGTAACAATAGAAAAAGTTTGTAGTCGTTTCAGAGAACATTTTCAAGATGATTCGTGAGATGCAGTTTAGTCATAAACTGCCCGAAACTGGATTTCATAGGCTAATATCCTTAACAACTATAACATCAAAGCAAATCTACTCTCCAAAGATGCATGATCGATTTCTGTCACAACTTTTAAGGACTTGTTAAAATAAAACACAAGAGTTTGAAGTCTGTACTTATCACCATACGTATAAAGGTATATTCGTACCATACCCATAGAGTGTCGTATGTCTTATACCTCCGATATCCTATCAAAGTTCGAATTTGTTAATTGAAACGGACTTGATTAGCCATGATGTCTTTAAATAAAGTTACGGTTGAAAATAGGTCGGGCCAAAAACGTGTTAGTCGACTTATCTATACAGGACAAAAACAGCCATTAAGTCCTGCGATCGCAGCGAACAAAACTTGCTCGGAACAGAATTTACTGGAGAGGAATTCAAGGAAGGAATTCAATTTAAAACCTCTGCTTCCACTGAATTTGTGACTGGAGAACAGCCACCCTCTTCAAAATTAGTATCATATTTCAGGCTTTTCCTAACAATTTGTCTGCTATTGAGGGTTTCTCCGTAAATTAAATTGTGAATGTGTGAAAAAAGTGAATGTTTAAACATTTTAAAGGATGTCAAACTTCCGACTTCCTATGTCAACTGATTGGCCTGTTAATGTACCTTTTTGTCCGGTAACTCTCTTTACTCCCTTTTAATTTTGTGTTTTATTTTCTTTCTCGAAACTTCTTCAGCGACTTAAGTCGCTGAAGAAGACCGAACGATTACGGTCGAAAACCGGTTTCGAGAAAGAAAATAAAACACAAAAATTAAAAGGAAGCTTTTATTTATTTGCTCACGTGGAGTATTTTGTGAAGAAAAAGGAGAAAAAATGAATTCGATTACAAATATTGAAGTGGCTACCAGGCACCAGTTGTTATTTTTAAAGTTTACTAAGTATAAGAAAACATTAGCCAGAATCAGGGAAGATATTAACTTTTTGAAAACTTGTCTGGAGAAGAGACTTACTCCGAAGAGTCACGCGGTGAAGATTCACAGTGGCCTCAAAAATGCAATTAGCCAAACGAAAGCAGTGGAACGAAATTTGATGAAAATCAGCATTAAGCAGCTCTACACGAAATTGAACGATATCACTCTGAGGACCTACGAGAAGCATCTGGAACTTATGCAAGAGTCGCAAAACTGTGGCAAAGGATATATGGAAGATTTACTGGAAAAGGCGGATAGAGCATACAAATGCGAAAAGGAAAGAAAAAGGGAAACACACGAGAAAAAATTGGCAAGATTGGAGGAAACAGCCCAGCCAACTAACGAAATGGTAGAAGTACAGGAGATCCCCGGACTGGTGGTCAATAAATCTAGTGTGGAATTCAATGAAAATGAGATGCGGTTGCTCAATATGGGATTAAACTACGCGATAAAGCCTTCCAGAATCCCTGTAGAAGACTTGATGATAGAAACGGAGGCAGCGATGGGCAGACTACCAGATGCGCAGAAAACGATAGCAAGGGATGATATAGCCGAAGCGATAAGAGGAGGGAATAAGGTAACACACAGCGAAGAGGCGAGCATAGTTGCGGGGCTAAAGCAAAAACCGGTTTACTTCATCAAGGCGGACAAAGGCAACACAGTTGTAGTGATGGACAAAAGCAAGTATGATGAGGCGGTTATGCAAAAGCTAAGCAGCGGAAATTTCTTCGAGCTACGTCAGAACCCGTTGGAGGAATCCATTAAAAGATTCGAAAAAACCATTAAAAGTTGTGAACCATTGATAGGCGACCTAACAAAGGTGAGAGTGAGCAACCCCACACTGCCAAGGATAAAGTGTCTGCCAAAAATACATAAAGACGGTAACGAAATGCGTGAGATAATATCCGCAATGAATGCACCCACCCAAAAACTGGCAAGATGGCTTGTGAACGAGTTTAAGGGAATGAAACCAATAAACAGCAATTCGGTCAAAAACAGTAAGGAATTCGCTGAGAAACTTCTACAGCTTGGTCCACCAGCACAAGACGAAGTTATGGTATCCTTTGACGTCAAAGCTCTATTCCCGAGTATCCCGGTGATGGAAACATTAGGATACATAGAGGATTGGATCTCACACCAGGAAAAATCACTATCATGGAAGATAAAAACCAGACAGTACACACAGCTTGCAAAGCTTTGTATGATGGAGAATTATTTCACCTTCAGGGGGAAGTTTTACAAGACCAAAGGAGGAGTAGCGATGGGAAATCCACTTTCACCATTATTCGGCGAAATATTCATGACGAGATTAGAAGAGGGACTACAAGATAGAAACCAATTACCTAAATGCTGGATAAGATATGTGGACGATGTTTTTGCATACGCGAAAAGGAGTGAGCTGGAGAAGGTGCTTGCCGACCTAAATCGAGCCCATAAAAACATAATGTTCACAATGGAGGAAGAGAAAGACAGAAAACTTTCCTTCCTGGACACGGTCGTAAAGAGGACACAAACAAACCTTATTTTTGAAGTGTACCGAAAAGCAACTCACACGCAGAGAACAATCCCGAGCACATCGAACCATTCACAACAACTAAAGGTCTCCCCATACAGAGCTATGATTCACCGAATGCTCGATTTGCCGCTAAGTAAGGAAGCTAAAGAAAAAGAATGGCAGTACATCGTTGAAACAGCGAGATTAAACGGATTCAAACGCTCGACGATCAGGAGAATGGCACAGAAGATCCAAAACACCAGACAGCGACAGGAGCGATCAACGTTACCAAATGCAAGCACGGAAAGGATATACTGGAAGGCACTGACCTACCATAAAGGTATCAGCACTCGGATAAAAAGAAAAATCAATCGGCATAATTCCGTGCAACTAACCGAATCAAGCAGCAGAAAAACCAGCTTAAAAACATACTCGGATCAACGAAGGACAAACGGGAAACACAGGAAAAATCTGGCGTTTATCGCATAGAATGTTCCACCTGCAACGAAGTGTACATAGGGCAAACAAGGAGACTTATTGGCACGAGAATCAAGGAGCATCTAAGCGAAGCAGCAACAGCAAAGAAGAAGGGAAGAACTTCAAATTTCAAGTCTGCGGTAGCGGAACATATGATCACGAAAGGGCACGACATAACAATGGGGGATGCAAAGGTCATTAAGGAAGCTAGGGACACACGTGAGTTGGATGTCATAGAAAGCCTCGCAATAAGCCGAGAGAAGAAAAAGCTGATGAACCAGGATGAGGGAAATTGCAGGTCATGGTTATTCCAACTAATTAAGTAACAATCTCTTTTCAAAACGTTGAAAAATATAATTAAAAAATCTTTATCTGCTCATATCTTCACTAATTACCCCTTGAAAATTACGTTTTATTGCTTTTATTCGGTTAAGTACCTTTAGACCTGTTAGTACATAAGCTGAAATTGTTATAGAAATTAGTTAAGTCGCTGAAGAAGACCGAACGATTACGGTCGAAAACCGGTTTCGAGAAAGAAAATAAAACACAAAATTAAAAGGAAGCTTTTATTTATTTGCTCACGTGGAGTATTTTGTGAAGAAAAAGGAGAAAAAATGAATTCGATTACAAATATCTCTTTACTCGCTAATACAAAGGACATATTTTGATACCATGGGATTCTAAGGTCAGCAGTATCAGATATTTTCTTCAAAAAATAATCATAGATAGAAGATTTTAGATACATATCTGCTAGTTTAAGGAGTACGTGTAGGATGATATGTTAAAAAATTGAACACTTCTGGCTATGTTTTGCTCGAATGTGCTGAATTGTTTTTTTAACCTCTTTAGCACAGTCTCTCCTAGGCCTCCGTTTTCACAAATTGTGCCTCCGACTGTCTCGGTACATTGACCGCTTCCTTCGATCTCAGAGTCCGAGCATTGATGAAATGGCTTTTGACAGAGAGGCACCAGGGTTTTTTGGCTTCCTCATAGGTCTCCTACCTTCGTTTCTTCCTTGGAAAAACTTTTGAAGTACTCACTGGTCGTCCATACCAATCATATGGCCAGTTCATTGTAGCTTCCCCAGTCTTGAAATCATTGAAATCTCCTGTTTGTCAAATGTTTCATACAGGTCATGGTTACTTAGGTTAAAATCCGCCTTCATTCAGCATACAGTAAGTTTGCAGTTGGTTGGATGATGGTCCATGTTTCACACCTTTAACATACCAGAGGTCTTATTACTGTTTTCTATATTTGAAAATTTGTGTCCTTGTATATGATGCTGGTCTTCAATATTATCAGAACAGAATGAAAAAGCTCATCTGCGCACTGCATTCTTCGAAGTGTTTCCTCAGTTTCATAGCATATCAGTAGCTCGACTTATATTGTATTGTACCTCTCATATTGAGGAATTATTTTCTTATGTGTCATTTTATTACAAGTCAGATTGAATAAAACTCCTGTTTCTTTCAAAATCTCCGTGTTTTATACCGATATTGGTGTCAAACCATAGTAACGTTCAATGTTGATACATATTTGTGAAGTTGTCAACGTCATTGTCATTGTGGTTTGGCAGAATATTTTTTCCGGACGTCAAAACGATACACAGTGCATTTGGTAAAGTGGTACAGTGCATTACGGTCAATACTGTCGTATGCTTGCTTGAAGTTTACAAAGGAGTTACTATTTGAGTGTACCTGTATACCGTATACTCAAACAGATACCGTACCGTACCTGTTTGAGTGTTAAAAAATTGGTCCTTTGACGATCTGCCTGCTCTGAAGCCAACTTGATTTTCTTTAATAATGCTGATAAAATTCTAAAAAAATATGAAACCTGATAGATTTTTTTATTTTTTGACAGCATTTTGTGTGTTGTACAGAGTTGTGATGTACCGTCACCGATCAAGTCACCGCTTCTGTGGTAAAAGAAAATGTTTGATTGGTCCTCCACCCGCGGGATTTACCGTGGAACTCAAATGAGTTTGATCACTTTTCGGGTAGTTTGCCGAACGGCACTACCACCATTTCCGTTAGGCTGTAATCCCGTCTACGCCTATCTCTTTGTTATTTTCGGGCTTTGAAGATAGAATTTACTTCATCCGAAATTGATTGGATGAATGAAAACTCTTCAAGGATATTATCCGTCATTCTGGAGCTTTCTGTTAAACAAAGTACATCCTGAAAATATTTTGCTCTTTTTAGTTAGTCTTGACTTCGCCATCCATGATATCAGTGATGCCATATAGCATACGAGGCTGATATCCTCGGATTAGAGTTTTTACTGGTTGGTAGTCGTGTTTTGTTTTATTACTCGGTAGCATTTTTGGCCGTCATAGTATTTTCGTTCCTTAATTCAAATAATCTTATCCGCAACTCTTCTTAGATTTTCATAATGTTCTCTCTTCATCCTAATTTTACTATCCACATATTCTCTGTATGTCTGATCCTTGCTGTCCAAAACATCTTGACAATCATCATATAAACTCTATCATTATCTATGTATCGTTCGTTTCGCGAGGGGCCCAATTTTTTATGATTGAATTGAAATGAAAAATTAGTAAAGACCTAAACTCGTAAAATTTAAAATTCCGAAATGAAACAAATTACGGAACAATTCAAAAAATAATATCCAAATCTTGTTCAAAAAATAAGAACCAAAAATTAAGGAAATTTGGGACCGTGGCGTTTGCAGCGTTGCAAACTTCAAATACCTCCTTTCGGGATAAGCTTGGCGTCCAACAAGCTATTCTGCGACGATTTTGATTGACTACTTCACTTCTATCCTTGTTTTCGGCAATCTTTCTGAGAGGATGCAAGGCAGCTGGTTTTGCGCCGGATCGAGTGAAGGTTTTAATCACTAATATTGTTCGGAATCTTCCGATGCCGAACCATTTTTTGGGAGGGGAGAATGGAGGAGGAGGGAGGTTAGGCTTTCTGGTTGCGTTGAATATGTCTTCAATAGTTGACAATGGTAGGCTGATGAAATGAAGAAGGGGATGACCAATTCTGAGAGAAATAATTCACTCAATTTGAAAGACTCATAGGAAAATAATAACGAAAATTGTTGCTATAATAGAAAGGCAGACTTTAACGAAAGCAAATTTCGAGAATAAAGTGTAGTAGTTACGTTCAAACGTTTGTATATAAAAAAATGGTTAGACCATCCCCATTCGGGCTTTATATGTTTTACTTGTAATTTGTTTTATATTACAGTTGCTACAGTAGAGTTTTTCACGCTGTAAACAACTCGCAGTAAGAGTTGTTTACAGCCTTGATTTTTATATCTCTAGGTGGAAGTTGATTCGAGACCTTTCATTTCGGGTCCTGTTCACAACATTAAAAGACCAAACCAATTCATAGGTCATCGTACCATCGGCCAAAAAATCCCTTTAACAGCTCCTTATTTATGATGTATGAACACATCGAACATCGTATGGCAGTCACAGGGCTAGATGGGCAGTGATGGTAAGAATCCTCATGCTGGTTTCGAAATGCTTTTTCTAAAATCCGAGAATAAAATTGTGTTAGTAGCATGGATGTTGAGTTTTCAATTTTTCTCTCTAAACATATAAAAAGTAGAAAAAGAAATCAATAACCGAACAGTGTTCAGCATAAGCCCTCTTGATTTCCCAAATGATTCTCAATCAATCAGTTGAATAATGTATTAAAGGCACAGCCCCCGTCTCTCAGCAATTGAGAAATATGTTGGGAAACATTTCAATCTGCCTCAATCATCTTTTCGAACTTCAATAAAAACGTTAAATCATCGCGCTCCCTTCTTGGCAACGATACATTTTTTTCGTTTCGTCCTTAGCACATTCATGCGGGCAGCACTCAGCTGACAAAAGCTAAGAGCACGTCAAGACTGCTTGGATTTCATGATTTCTTTATGGCGAAAATATTGCCTTGCTTTTATGTGGATATTCGAATAATGCGAACATAATTCATCCCACTGTGGCATGCCATACAAAAAACTCGGGTAAATATACAATTCTCGACAAATGTTGTGCTGAAAAGAAATGATTGGTGCCGCAGATTCCTGAGTTCATAAAATTTTCAAACATAAAAAGCCATGGCGAACTTTCTCATCCAGACACATCCTTTAATGCTTGCCGCACTTGAGGATACACACACAGCAAACATGAAGCGACAACGCAGAGAAAATCGACAAAAGTTTCCTTCGAAACGCGTATTATCATTAAGAAAACGACATCGTTTGGTTGTGCGACATAACAGAGAGAGACAAAAAGGATTCGCAGAAAACACACTGTTAGCATTGTGTTTCGAAAACATACTCCTATTCTGGGACCATAGCAAGGGTTTCTTCTTTCAGTAATCCGGAAGACATTGTGCCGCGAAAAGAGGAAGCTGAAAGGAAACAAAAAGAAAAATATTTAGGACTCATTCTACCATTGTCGTCAACCATCAGCAATGTTTGCCTTACAGTCAAAAAGCCAATCCTTAAAATTTATGCACACTAAAAATTCCATTTCGTACATCGACAAATGTTAACTGAGTTGGATGGGCTGAAAGTGTCGTCGAACTAGGCCCACTTCGGCATTGTCATCATCCTTAGAATTTGACAGGACTCGATACGCGCCATCACGTCCCGCCTGTTTTTTTGTGTTGATTGTCCTGTCGTTGATATAGCGGGCGTTAAGCTTCACGAATCCATTTGTATCCTGTCGTATACATACATCCTAGGTTTGGGTCATCCGTTCGGTTTAATACCGACAAACAAACGCATACATTTGAGTGTCGATTAGTGAATACATTACCGTTTTTTGCCAGCACGTGTGTTGTACCAGTGGCACGATTAGTGAATCAATCATGCAGGATATGTATTGATTAAAAATTGGAATACGTTACTCCAAATGGGAGGAACGTAAAATTGTAAAAATACAATTCAAAGCCTAGAAATATTTTTTAAAGCGTTTTAAAAGGAATGTCCTGTTGGGATTGCATTTTCATCGTCAATCGCATCATATCCCATATCAAAAGAATAATTAAAAGGTGCTCGTCCAAGAATTTGATTACATTAATTGCCTCAGGTGCAACCACTATTTCAATTAAAAACATATTTTCACTGTGAAGATTCAGAGGATGTTTGGCCCGAAGCAACTCATTTATAACCTGCTTTCGCTCAAAGGCTGGTAATAAAATTTTCCCTTTTCCTTTGGGACTTTTCTGTTTGAGAGTTGCCTTTAAGTTTTTGCTTGTTATGAACTTTATGATGATTTCAAACCATTATTTCAAGCTGTGAATAATTGCAACGTGATAGGTTCCTGCAGGAGATTTTGCGACTAGTTGGTCGCATTTCAATGTCAATTGAAAAAAAACTTTGCTAATTTAGTATTTTATGTTATAATTGTTGCAGTAGAAAAAAAAAACAAAATCCAAGAAGTTCGTTACTCAATTTATTCGCCGCTGATCATTTTGAAAAGAAAGTTTTTCTCCGTAGGTGGCAAAGTATCTTTTTAACTTTCGACTTAGACGACTTGTAGATATAATTATAGGAAATAATTAAAGATTAATTAGTCAATTAAGGTGTAAACTTTTTCTGACTTTCCGATTGCGACTGTTTGTATAATAGGAGAGGTTTTAATTATATTCCTTTGGGAGGAGTAAATTATATAAGCAGATATATTCTACGTTGAGATATGAACATAATGTGTTTGAATACAGAATTTCCACGAAATATATATTAACATCGATTTTGGATTAATGAGTTTGGGAGGCCAGGAAGCCTGTTACAGCCAGCGCTACGATTAACACAGTTTAGCTTAGCTCCTACATAGCTTAACTCCATAAGGTCTCATCGCCTTCAAGGCTCTAAAACCTATCGCATGTGTTGGCATTGAAGATTTGAAGTTGCTCACAACTCACTCAATGGTTCGGGCGAATCCTCCAATGTGGGAATCCGCTCGGCTTACCTTGATGCCGTTCGGCCAGCGAGTTCGATTTTTCACCACTTGCCTCCGTCCTTAGGTACTCATAACACCTATTTTCTTCAAAAGAGTCCACTTCCTGTATAATTTATCTTATGATTCTTCTGAAAGCACAACAGACTAGCAACGACTAAGACGCTTGTCAAAAAAAGAAGAAGAAAAGTGAATTCGATTCAAAAGAATGAAAAAGGGACAAATCTCGAAGCACATAGTCGTGAAAGAGCCATAGCTTTGTCTTCTGCATCTTTACCCATCCGCGTTAGTTTTGAAGAAGACGATTCAGGCTATTTACTGAGCCTGAATGCTGAACTTGATATCAAAATCTCATTATACACAAAGCTCTTGCAAAGCGATAAAGACGAAGGTACGGAGACATACGAATTAACATTCTGTTAGATTTGAAATTTATATACAATCGCTCACATATACTATTTCACTGGATTCACTGGACACTTTATTCTAACATACGTCACATAATTTCAAGCACAGAAGGATGGCCATCGTGATCTTTCCACACACCTACGACGTTTAATTTCTAAGCTCTCTATCCTGCAAAGCTCGCGTTTTGGTGGTGGCCTTCCGAATGTAGGTGCTTTTTAATAGTTACGCTTTGCTTTAGCTCTATTGACTCTATTTGTTAAGCGGGAGGCAGTTAGGATGATTTCCCCAAAAAACTAGAGGTAGTGCAAAATAAGCAGAGAGAAGACGAGATCCTGCTTCGACATTTTACATAAGTATTCAAAACGTTGCTTTTTATTTTCTTGATATTTTTCACTGCATTCTTATGTTATAATGAGACTTCACTTGACTTCAATCAAAATAATGAGACTTTTATTTTGAAGTACAGAAGCTTATTGTTAATCATTAGTCAAAGCAATTTTTCGGGGTTATAACAAAGTATTTTAACCGCGTAACCTTTTTTCCCGAACACGTCACAATATGCTGCTTTACTTGAAGAAAAATCTAAGGACCTTATATTGTTCATTTTTTGGGATATTTGGATATCGTTTGAAAATATTTACTTCTTTGAATTTAAAATATAAGCATGAATCGTTTTTTTTTATTCTACGAGGGCGAATCAAATATAAACGGTAATTTTCCTGTTATGGTTTACACGCTGTTCCGTTGTGGATATAGTAGTAGGCGATTGTTGCTTGGTTCTTAAGGAGTGGGGGAAGCAGCTTGGCTAGCGCCTGCGCTCAGTTTTGTTGTCAGTGCAGCCATGACAGAGCAAGAGGTACATTCATCTGTTGCGCAACGCATAATAATTAAGTTTTTGAGCAATGAAGGCGTTAAATCGTCAGAAATTTTTACTCGCTTGAAGGCTCAGTTTGGGGACACTACACTGTCTCAGAATCGGGTGTATACCTGGGCCAGAGAATTTAAGGGTGGCCGAGAACGTGTCGAAAACGAAAGCCACTGTCGGCGCCCAAGGTCAAGTCTTACAGATGACAACATTAGTGCCATTCGAGAGCTTATTGAAGGTGATCGCCGGTTAACTATTGCTGAAATCTCGTCGGAAATTGGTATCAGTTACGGGAGCGTTCAAGCCGTTATCACTGACAATCTCGGCTTTAAAAAAATTAGTGCTCGATGGGTTCCGAGGTTGTTGAGCGAAAATCAAAAACAGATCAGGTCGGAGATCTCTGAGAGACTTCTGAACCGATTTCGACAAGAAGGGGAGGCATTTTTGAGGCGCATCGTCACGTGTGACGAGACGTGGGTCCATCATTACACTCCCGAGTCGAAAATGGCGAGTAAGGAGTGGCGAAGGAAGGATGAAGGCTGTCCAGTGAAGGCCAAAACTCGCCTCTCAGCAGGAAAAGTTCTTGCGACAGTTTTCTTTGACTCAGGGGGAGTTTTACTCGTTGATTTTCTTCACGATCAACGAACCGTGAATGCGGCTTACTATAGTCAGCTTTTAAAGTCGGCAAAAGCCGCCTACCGAAATAAAAGACGAGGTATGCCCATTAGAGATGTCATCCTTCTCCATGACAATGCCAGGCCTCACACCGCATTGTTAACAAGGGATACATTGGAAGAAATGCGCTGGGAAACCCTCGAACACCCTCCTTATAGTCCAGACTTGTCCCCTTGTGACTATTTTTTGTTCGCGCCGTTGAAGGAATCACTTGGAGGAAAGCGATTCGAAAGTAATGAGGAAGTCGAAGAGCACGTGCGCAATTGGTTGACAACTCGCCCTCAAACTTTCTATGAACAGGGAATATTCAAGCTTCCAAATCGGTGGCAGAAGTGTGTACACAATGCAGGAGACTATATTGAGAAATGTTAATAGTGTAGTTTATGTATTATATTATTTAATAAATATATATTCTTAAATTACCGTTTATATTTGATTCGCCCTCGTATATTTTATAATATATTATTATAATAATTTCGCTCTAAAGCTGCTATCTCGACATTACAGCCAATGACCTCTTCAGAAAAAAGATACATTGATTGTGTCGCAAGCGTCAATGAAGTAGAATATTAGACAAATTGTTCCTGCTTAAGTTGATTCCTACCAAACATAGAGGGCAAAGAATCGCAAACGGTGGAATCCAAGAGAAAGATGTGCAGTGCAACCCTTAGCTAAAATAATAACCAAAATCGGCTGGTAAAGCGGTTGATCTTAACCCTGTGCTATAGATGCCTTTGCTTCAGGCACACTTCCCTGAACTGCAAGGGATCAAATTGAAGCAACCTGTGCTACATTTGTGTCACTTCCGACCATAAAGGAGTGAAATGTGGTCAAATATACCAAAGCTCTACATTGTGCAAATCTAAGGTCCTGAAGATCTGACTTATATTTCAGGAAGTGGAAGATGTCAACCAAAACATGATTTAAGCACAGCAGATAACCTTACTACTAATGAACAGAACTTGCTGGAATAAGAGCAAGAAAAAAGTAGACCTGCTGGTCATATCTGAACAACATTTCAACAGGGAGGAGGTAGGATGGTACTGTAACTGATCTGGTAGCGTCGCCATTTGGACCCGGGATAATGATCTGCAGTTCAGCACTACTTCAGCAGAATGTCACTGTTCTGATGAGATGTGCGAAATAAACGTTTATCAGCTTCTATTTCACCCTGAATTTCATTCATTCAGGGCAGGCTCGATAAACTGGAGAAAACTGTCTCTAGCACAGAAGGTTTAATCCTTGTTGGCGGTGACTTCAATGACTTGAATTCAATTCAATGTGGAAAGCCTTATCCAGATTCTAGAGAAAAATGAACCTTAGAATAAGAGATCAAGACAGAACTTGTCGTCATAAATGTTGGAAACACACTAAATTTTCGACAGACAGGTTGCTCGGAACCATTCAGGGCCTGCCGTTCTCTTCGGAGTCCTTAGTACCCATGAAAGAAAAATTAAGGATACTTAAGGAAATCATCATCTCATCACCAGTACGTTACACAAGGAATTGGTGAGCAAGTTGCTCGACGCGCAGCAATCGTCCTTCAGCCATAGGTTGGAACATTGCTAAAATTGAGAATCGACAGAGTTCTCCGGAGCAGTGAAACTATGACGGCTAACATTAAGGGGAGTTGGGAATCTCAACAAAAAAAGTGATAAAGTCCGCCATGAGTCTTATCATGCCTTTATGTGACTTCTCTATGAAAACGTGCTGGCCACGACATGCTATACCTGCTGGTGGTCAGCAGAAATTGCTGAAAAGCAAAGAGAATGTCAAAGACTTTGCCGCGATGCCCAACGTTCCAGAGATCGAAATGAGTTGGCATACAAATCAGCTATAAAACTCCTCCTTAGGTTGATCAATTAAGTTAAAGCTCGCTTTTAACAAAACCCTTTTAAAGTCATCAACAAGGACCTGTGTGTCTCGGGTTATAAGGCTCAGCGGAAGCTCGGAGCTTCGAGGAGGTCCTGTGTGCTTGAGGCGGAGAAAATAACCGAAGTTTTTCGGGAACATTTCTCTGTGCATCCCATTATTACTGATACTTCGTATCAGAGCCGTTCTGTTGGGTGCCCATTTTTAAGTGACATCGAGCTGGCCAAAACGGTGCAGACTTTAAAAATGAAAAAAACCAAGAGACCAGACGGCATTCCAGTGGAAGTGGTACAGTTTGTATAGCAACTTTGCCTAGACATGCACATTGCTCAGCAAATTCAACGCCTGCCTGCAGGAGGCTGTGTTCCCAAAACGTTCGTTCTTGTACGGCTCAGAAGTTTTTAGTAAAGAGTCATATCGAGGGCGTCTTGCTAAGGATTAGAGGCAGACTTTTGCGGATAGCAAATGATACCGCACTGTCTCTTAGCCCGCGGTACGGATTATCTCAAGGGTGGTTCTACTTATAGTACTTGCTGGAGTAAGTAGGTGAGTATACTTACGTAGGGTGAATCGGAGAGATAATTCGTTAGCCGATGGCAAGGCTGTGTGACGGGAAACACGGATACACGAATCGCGAGGCAGCTGGATAACAAGACTCATCAGTGACCTGGGCTGTTCTACAGAGAGCATCGTAAGACTGGTTAATAGTTGACGCAACAATAACTGGGCACGGGTACTTTCAGTCCCCTGTTTGTTTGTTCGGTCCGGGTACAACAAATGACGCCTGTCATTTGTTCTTCGCTTGCTTCTTTGAGAAGAGTTTTCATCTCTCAGAGAATAGAGGCATTCTCTCTACAGAAAACAAAGCTTGTAGGTATTGCGTGTCACATTATGTGCGGGTGATTCTCTTTATAAAGATCATCAAGATCAAGGGCATCATGGATCGTCTAGCAGCGCCGAGTCAAGAGAAGTCCTCATTTTACCCTCATTTTATTAGGATCGTTCCAAAGATCTTGGCTTATTCGGCAGTTTTATCTGTAATTCTAAGCCTTATCTTTCTCTTTTCAGAGGGATTCGTGTTGTATGTTTGTTTGTTTAGCCGCTGCTGGTAGCACTTCTATTCTGTCTTCTCCAGTTGCATTAAGGTCAACTGATCTAGCTTCCTTGCTCATCTGCACTTCATTCTCTTTTGAATCTGCGAGTCTTTGAACCCATAATGTTACGTTTAATTGAATTAGTGTGGCTTTGGGGCTTGCCTAGAATCCTGAATTTGAAATTACGTATATTAAATAACGAGACTGCGTGTCTACAGGGCGCCGTAGAGGGGTGAGGAAAAAACGAGAAGTGCGTTGGGTATCTAGATATCTTGTCTATGCATGTACCAAAACACGTTCTCGTCACTATTATTGTATTTGTGCAGTAGCTGTTTGAAATGAACGTGTTTTTTTCTCGTGCTGAAAACCATGTGTGACGAAAAACAGGAGCAACATATCAATCTCAAATTTCTCGTTAAATGGAAAAAAACTCCAACAGAATGCTATAAATTGTTGCAAGAGGCCTATGGGGACAATTTTCTATCTCGTACGCGTGTTTTTGAGGGGTTTAAGCGCTTCAGTGAGGGCCGAGAGAGCACTGAAGATGACCAACGCCCAGGTCGTCCTGTCACTGTTTCAAGTCCGGCAACAGCGACCAAAATCAACCAAATTGTGCGTGCAGATCGTCGAATGAGCATCCGGATGATTGCCGAGGCTGTAAACGCTGATAAAGAAACGGTTAGACAAATTTTACACGAGGAATTACACATGACAAAAGTCTGTGCGAAGTTGGTGCCAAAAAACCTGACTCCTGACCAAAAGCTCTTGCGTCAACAGGTTTGCTCAGATTTCCCTGAAAGGTTAAAAAAAATATTCCGGACTGATGAAAAACATTATTACTTGCGATGAAACGTGGATATTTCAATACGATGTTGAGACAAAGCGGTAATTGATGCATTGGAAGACGCCTGAATCGCCCAGAATCAAAAAAGCAAGGATTTCCAAATCAAAATTCAAGGCAATGTTGATCGTTTTTTTTCGACATTAAGGGTATCGTGATGACTGAATGGGTTCCAGAGGGTCAGACCGTCAACCAGACTTACTATTTGTCAGTTTTGGAAACACTGCGAGAACGAGTTCGTAAGAAACGGCCCGAGTTGTGGAAGAAAAACTCGTGGATTTTGCACCAGGACAACGCACCTGCCCATAACGCGCTATCTGTGAAGCGGTGTTTGGCCGGTAAGCGCTTTCCAGTGCTCAAACACGCGCCGTACTCGCCAGATTTGGCACCGTGCGACTTTTTTTTGTTTCCGAAGATAAAATCTGCTTTGAAAGGGGTCCTAAAGGCCCTCACCAAAGAAGACTTCCAGCTCTGCTTCGATCAATGGAAAAAACTTATGGAAAGGTGTGTGGCGAGGAAAGGGGAGTATATTGAAGCGGAGCATTCGAATGTAGAATAATTTTTATAATAAAACCCCTTTTTCGTAACCAGTCTCGTTATTTAATAGCCAGATCTCGTAGTTAGAGGAAAGCGATTGCGGTGCTGACTTGCTGACTTCCATAAGGGTTGTTTGTTGTACCTTATGTGTGTCTTTCAATTGAGAATAGCGCCTATGTAGCTCCGTCTGTCTCCCCCGAAATGGGAAATACAAGTTAACTTACGATCCAAATATGTTGCTAGGTATTTCATTTCTTTAACCAAGGGTATTTTCAACAAGCGGATGTCGGAATAGTTCTAGATTACCGAGGTTTGGGTAAAGCATAGGCTTCGATTTGGTCGCATTGATCCTGTCCGTTACAGTTTTCTCACTTGAAGTGAAATGGGATTGAGACCTGCATCTGGGCTTCCATTGTTTCTGGAAACCTTCCACTGATCAACATAGCAATATTGCTAGCCGTGCTGTTAGGTCTTCAACTATTTGATTAACTATGAGTACCTAGGTTTGTGATTTTACTACGCCAGGCTATCGCTCACCTTGTTTACCCTTTTTCCAAGGGTATACCTTTTTATTTTCCTGTATACTTCCGTTCTGTAAGATCATCAGTCATCCAATTGGTTGGATGTGGGTATATTTCATGTCTGCGGATGACTTCTACTACTATCCCTTCCGGTTTATATTCTTAATTTTCGCGGGAGCCCCTCGATGTTGATGAAGGCCCCAAACGTGCAATATTTTATGACGAGATTACTTTCTCTACTGCTTACTTTTTGTTAGAAGTTTTGGATCGTGGTTGGAACGTTGTCCCATTATGTTATACTAAGAATGTTATATACTTTTTTCATTGACACTAAAATTTAAAAAAAAATTAAATAAAAAAAAAATAACTTCAGTATTGTTTTTTTGTTTATTTTTTAAGGTAAATCAATAGGCTCGCTAGAAACAGTGTTCTGTAGTTTTAACATCATCAGCAGAGAAGAATCCAATTGCTCAAACTACACAAATGCAATTTTTCCAGAAATGTGAACTTTCTTTCTATTCAACTCCCTGAATCCCTTAGACCTTTCCAAATAATCGCCTGAACAACGATAAGGTCAAGGAATTTAGACGGAACTAGCCTTAAAATAATAAAAACCACATTGCCCCCGGATTCTCATATTCCAAGAAGGATATCATTTAGTCATAAAATGATAGCTGCAAAATTATTATAGCCTCATAAAATACAAGTAAATTGCAGTCGTTGTCAGAGCTCCTGAATAAACACTATTCAAGCTAAGAGTGCTAATAAAGAGTTCTGAAGGCTATACCAAACATATATTGCAACCACGAAATCCCAGGGTGGAACTCTAAAAGATCACAATAACATCACGGCGAATCCTTTAAGCTATTGAAACAAAAGTCAACCCGCATATCGTTACAATAACATCGCTGGACATTCTCTGCAAGTTTATTAATTAAATGGACCAGTATAATGTGAACGAAAAAAAGGATGTCTTTGCACGAAAATTTATTTCACCCTCTCCGATGTTATTTTGTAATTAAATGCTGCTTTGCACAAACGTTTTTCATTATCTCACTAAATTACCATTTAACGAAATTACATTTCAAAACTCATCTGAGTCGTAACAAAACTTTTTGAGTGTTTTGAAATTTCTGCTAGAAACGAAATGTTTTGCTAATTAGTTTGTGCATTTACTTTAACTTTTGAGCATTTTCACTTCAGCAATGCCAGAAACCGCAATGATTTGCAAACACACTACAAAAATATGCTCAAACATCATGAAATGCGAATGAAATTTAAATGATTTTGTCGAGTATGTGAATTGTTAACTTTTGTTTCTGTCAGCTTAGCGATCCTGGAGGAGTTCCATTTAGTTCGCTGCGAATAATAATGCGTAGTACGAACGTAAAGTTGAAGCCTAGCCGTATTCATATTGGCTTGGGAATCATAACGTCCAAAACATACTAACCATAAAGTGAAATTCGCTGTGACGTTTCCCAATCAGAACGCGGCAAATTGGAAGCTCTGCACATTTAAGGATCATTGAAAAATTTTATGTTGTAAGTGCTTGTTTCCGTTTCGAAAGGAACAATCATATGTTCCCATGGATGCAAATCTGTTTAAATCACATGTCGAATATCGTTCAATGTGGCTATTAGGACGCTATGCAAGGTTAGAACGTTAACGAACTAGCTTCGAGCTTAAAAAGGATGCGTTCACAAAGCATGCTTCACTTGGAATTCGTTGTTCTTATTTGGTCGGGAAGCGTTTTACGTAATTTTAATCGCGGAGTTCAAAATTCTTGATGCTAATTCGGCAGCAATTTTCGGGATTAAAAGTGGATGTGCCATGGATTCAGAATCATTTTCGCTTAAATAAATCAGGAGCAGGTTATATCAGCTGTCTTCTAATGTCCTTGCTCCAGCTTTTGATGAAACTAATCATATTTTGTGCAAAAATTTGATTGATGTCGAGCAAATGTTTGCTATATCAACGTTAACCTTTACTCGAAATCAATTAGATTGCGGAATGAATACGATTTTAATATATTTTAAATAAATAAAATAAATTTCAGAAGTTTTTGGTAGATCAATTTTTCCATTTTCACTTACAACATTGTAAGTGATTTATACCCTTGCTAAGCTAACTCAGCGAAGACTCATGGGTGCATGGGTCCACCTCTCTCAAATAAAATAAATTATTATTTTTTTGTTAAATAAACGTTAATAAAAACTTTTCAGTGGTGTTTCGGTTCGCTTTATCCCATATTTCTTTTAGCCAAGTTTATTATAACCATGAAAATATACACAGCCTTATAGCAGTAATCAGGCGGCCAATATATTTCGTTCGACATGTCCGAGAATTCATCATAACCAAGTCCATTATGAATGAAACCTACTGTGTAATTTTAATCATTTATAAATGTGAAACTCTAATTAAAAGAAATTTGTAATTTTTTCCTCCAGTTAATTATTATGTCATCTGAATGTGAATAACTCGCAATTCTCTGTAACTGATTTGAGGGCTTTGTAATATTTGAGGGGCTTTAAAAAAATTATTTCAAGGATTAAAGTACACACAACGTTTTCACTTTTTACCGAGTTTCATATTCTTCCTTTGCAAAAAATGGGAAAAGTCAGCTCCCTCGAAATATTTTTGAAATATATTATATAAATTCTTTCGTTGTCCATCTCAAAAAGTCAATACAACAATTTCAAGAGCTCATTACATTTAACTACTTTCATTTTTAAAGAAAATGTTAGTTTTTGTCTGCAGTTTGTGTCAATCGCAACGCTGTCATATTTTTACGTTTTCTTTTCAGTAATTGACTAAACTGAAATGAAAACCTTGTAGAGTGCAAAATAATCTAATAAAATGCAACAAAGTCAAATTATTCAAAAAACATTCAAAACGCGAAGAAAAGGAGACGTTTGCAACAATTAAAATGGACCGGTCTTCTTAATTCAATATAAATTCACGATACGAGTCTGTGATCATTATCTTGTAAGAAAATGTAATTTATGCCAAAAGTTTTTGCTGTGTTGAGTTACATGCTCGTGGACTAGTGTAACAAAATTACGACTGAACATTAGGTTGTGATTCTAGTGACTGATTCTAGTCCATTTCATGTCTCCAGAGCCACTCGTTTGTGGTTTAATACCGCAAACCATAAGGGCAGTCTAAATTAAACCGTTTTTCGTCAGAAAATAGAACTTTTCACCGTTCTTATGTCCAATGAACGTTCTCTCGTGCAAATTGTAATCGAATGTCCTTATGTGCCTGCATCAGTGATTGCTCACATTTCAAATTATTACACTGGTAAATATTCAGCTGTAAAATATGTTGAACATTTCGTAAATTGGTCTTTACACTCGCCTGTGCGCTGATCTGCTGTGTCATTCATATTGAATTTGAAGCGAATCGCAGAATTGCTCCCTATTCCTGTGTCGTAACTGCTAACGGTAAACTTTTTGCGTGCTTCTCGTTATATTTAACGGAATCCTTTAAATAATTTCAAATCACTATTCAAATCCTCTTCAGAATAGTTTTTTCATCATTTTTTAGCTGGGTCACTAGGTTTGTCTCTCTTTGATTTAATTTCTTGCCTCGCGGCATATTTTTTTTTCATTTTTCAAAATCTAAACTCAAAAATAAACTCCAACACGGGTTAATTTGCTCTTAAAAGTTTTGTTGCGAAAACTTTTAAATTAACACTTTTTAAACGGGTTATTGCCTTATAGTACTGACCCGTCTTTGTGTCGTCCCATCAATAAAAGATTGAGGGACATCTTCTTCCGGCTAGGGACATTTAAAAGTAATTCCGGGGGGTCAGTCATACTTTTCAGTCTGCCTCAGCCCTTTTGAATTTATTATTCGACATACTCATTTCTCTTTTACTTGATACGTTTTTCTTCAAATAATTAGAATGTGTCCTATGCCTTTTAATATTGTCGCGGGCTGTGACGATCCATTTTTTACTATTCCTTTGACCATTTCCTTTCAATTCACTTCAAACCCGATATAGGAAATTCAATCATCGTCGTAATAAAATCTTGCATCACAGGGAAAAACCTGCTGAAGAGATCCTTTTTTTTCAAAAGCTTATTCATACGCTTAGGCATAAATGTGGTGGTATTCTGTAAGGTAAGGCTTAATTACTTCTATAACATCCAAGCGAATGAATCCTTTTATTTAAAATTTTTTGGACGTGCAAACTCAGAAAATTCAGTGCTAATTTCGAGCGTAAAACTCACAAAAGTTGTAATTGTGGCTGACTTTTTATTATCCTCTCTTGTTCAGAGTACGTTAAGCATTTACGAAATCAGGCGATTAAACATAAAACTCTCCATTATCCCTTTCTGACATTATTAATTCGTTAAATATTTGTATTACAACCAATAAACTTGTATCAAGTTTGATTTTATAGGTGAAAATTCACGCTTTGCCCGAACCAATTATCGAGAGGATTATAAATGTTAAATGAGCTTTGCATGAATGGGATTTGCTGTGAATGATAATCCTTATTGATTATCGCGGTGTAATAATTTATTAACATCTGCTAAACATGTTTGAATTTATACTGTTGAAACTTTTTGATTGAAATGCTAAATTAAGGTTTTTCTCTTTTCAGTTGCTGCAGATAAGAAAGCGGAGAGAACGACTACACAAAGTGCAAACGTCCTTTTTGATTACGCTTAACCCTATTTCATGGAGAAAGACGTTTCCCAATAATGTTACGCGCAGCGAGCTGCGCTTGATAACAAATTCAATCTGTCGAGGCTAAGGCAATTTTCAACACAACGGTGAGCGAACAAATCCATCCTTACCAAAGTTATTTGTTATTGCCTCTGTAAAAGGAGATATCATAAGTATAACGGGTAATTTAAATCGATGTCCCTATGTGTTATGATCCATCCCAGACCGATATGTGAACAATATACCGAGCTTACACCCGTATCCAACCCTCTAAGTGATGTGAGAATTTGTAGTTATTGTACCCATGAAATTTGATGTGATTTTTGTATAACGGCATTTATATGTTCTTAGTATCGATGTGTGAATGAATATGCATACGAAAACGTGACAAAATGACCCATAAATAATACCCAAGTACATTTACACGCAACCAAAGCCTTTTTACGCCCCCCCCCCCAATAAATGATTGATGTGCTTCACATTTAACACCTTGTGTAATTTGGTATTGCAAATATTCTGTGTAATAAATCATACGTCACAAAGCATCCCAAAACCGAGTTTTTTAGGGTCTCTAAGATCTTGTGAAAACAAGATTTTCGATGCGTATTTAAGTGCGTTGTTTTAACATATGTGTATGTATGTGTACGTATATTAACATTTGATGTGAACATGCTGTCAGATTTGAGTATATCAGAATGATGTTAATAAAACAACGACTATGATTTTAGAAACGGGTGCGTACTGAAAGTGAATTCATTTGGCGCTTGTGTGAGGGACCCCGAGGGCCTCATGATGAATGAGGCTCCCAAGAAAGGGAGTCCCACGCTATCCATCGATCGAGCGGCATTTCTCCTGCTACGCGTGAAGAAGGCTTTCAAGAAGAAGCGACAACAACGAAAGGATAAACAGTAAGTAGCATTTTTACCCGCAATTTATCTTTGTATTATTATTTTATGTAATATGACGACAATATATTATGCTATTGAATACTCCTCGGTTTTAAGGACTCCAATATCTCATTACGAGCGATTCGATAGCTTTGACTATGAAAAATGTTAATCTAACCTAGCTGAGGACCTTTTATGTTAGAAGCTCATAAAATCAGATATAAATATGTATTTTATTACATTGTGCCGAATTAAGATTTCCAATTTGATAAAATGGTTCGTCGTTGTAGTACGTAAATATAGACATGTGTGCACATATGAATGTTGAGTGTGATTACTTTAGCATATACTTAAGTATGATTTGATTAGAAAAGGATTGAATCCTTTTCGAAGGGTTGTAGATTCAGCCAGTGTAGCCATTGTTCCGTTTTTTATGTATCAGCTCTATTTCAGAGGGTATCATTTGTCTAAAATTTTGAAAAAAAAAAAACGATTTTCAATAAATGGTGGCCTTGTCTTCTACATATATGCATTGAACAAAAGCATACAATAGCTTATTTAGGTCAGATTGGTTTGAAAATCCGTGTGTGCGTGACAAACACTATTGATTTTGGAAAAGTTCGACAGCTATCGTGAAGAACGCATGCTTATGTTGACAAGGCACTTTCCCCCGCTTTTTTTCCAATAGAAAGTTACTCACAAATTTAATGTGCCACCATATTAAAGTTAGACTTCCCTAGCAGTGACGGTAATAAAAAAGTTTACCGTGAAAATGAGTTTTCATTTCGTATGTCGAAAATTTATCCTTTTGTGAGCCTATGAAATTAAAGGCAAACGAAGTAAGGTGATATAATTTCAATTTGTTAACAGAAAAACTAGATAATACTAAACTTTCACAAACGAAACACTTTCACAAACACAGAAAAACCGCGGAGTAGCAGTTACTCCCGCCGTTTTTTCTAAACTTCAAGGCGCTATTGTAAAAGAATGGTCCCATATTTATGTTTTGGAATATTGTCTTTCCCTGGCTATTTAGTTTAGTTTTGTTTAGTTTTATTAAGCATATGAGTCCCGTCCATGGAAAGATCTTCATCTTATGATGGAAAACATGTCTTGTAATGAAATCCTGTTTTTACGGCCGGAATACCCTTTAGAGTTTTCAAAAATCGATTGTTTTTGTACAAATTTCGAAAGTATAATACCCAAAAAATATACTGATCAAGGGAAAACCCGAAATAATCAATATTTGCGGAGTTATCGCAAATAGTGTCGAGCGAAGGGACAGCTTGCGGTCAGAAAAATAGCATGTTCGGCGCTCGGACCGTTAGAGGCACAGCAACCCCTGCCCTACTCCCTTTTCTGCACTCTCCTACCAAATTTTGCTTTCTGATTTACCTTTTTCTTGACCAGCCAAATGTTTCGGGAAGTTTTATTCTGGGGTCATTATCACTGCAATTAAAAGTTTTCAAATGTTGTAACTTTAAACGCGATTACCTCAAAACTACAATTTTCAAAAACTGCTCGTGTTGTAGCTCAAAAATTTGTCGACCGATTTCGGTGAAACTTTGGAAAATTACTCTCAGTATTATTATCGGAGTGATATATCTAAAGTTTTAACGGTACCGTGTAAATATTTTTTTGGGATTATATATGTCGAAAAAAAGGTCGAAAATTCAAACTTTGGAGTAAAAAGGCTCCCAAATTTTCAATTCCGAACATTTTCATAATTTTTTCAAGTATATCCTTCCCCTTAAAATGTCAGTAAACGAATGAAACTCGTTGAATCTTTTTCAGATTGTCAGCAAAAGAGTGACAACTGCAGCACTTTTCGATGTCACGGAAAATAGGCGTCCGAAAACCCATAATAACGCAGCCATTTTTTGGTAATCTCAGAAGAAAAAAAATGTCGCAAACTTCAACGCCACAATAAAGTTATGTCGAAATGTTAAATGATTAGATTATTTTATTCCCGCTAAAAAAATTCTCGGATAATGCCTATTTTGCACGCTTCTAAAGGGATTTCTGACCTAAACTGTCAGGCCCTACGCTACTAATCGGAGTAAATGGTAGTGTACGGGGTTCACATCTGGAAAATAGAACTTCCCATTTTAATATTTTAAGAAATGTTTTGACTACTTGTAAAGTCGGGCATTGTTATATTGCCAAAGTATTTTACCGTGTCTTTCGTTGCGTTACGGACATTTGTCTTTCAATTCTCCGCTTAGATAAATCTGCTGTGTTCAATCAAGTATCCTTTAATTATTTCTGACGGCTTTAGCAGCTAAAGCTAATAATGCACGAAGCCAAGCTGACTCCACCAAATACAGAGCATTAACTTGGAGCCGTAAAGATCTTTTCGAGGCGGCAACATGGAAACATGACCGGGCAATCGCCATTATTTTTTGGGCTTACACTTGTCATAATCAATCCATTTTTCGCTCCAGTGCTAAATATCGTGCAGAAATTCCTTCTTGTTATGCCTTTTGCGCAGATGGTTACGAGTAAACGAACGCATTAAACACTTCTTGGCTTTTTTTCGTGCTGTATTTGGAATTTTTTATTTTACCAATTTCATGTCTCTGAAGTGTTTTGAAACTTGCTGAGTCACTCCCAATGATACTGTTAATTCTTCTTGACTTTGACACGAGTCTCCAGCAATTTATGCTTTCGACTCAGCATCTTCAAAACTATTTTCGCTTCCACCACTTCGAGGGCCATTGAAACAAAAGCACCAACAACAAAATGGATGAACTGAAGTACATCGGTGTACTTAAAAGGAATCTGCATGTAACACGTAAAAACTTGATTTATCTTCGTAGTTCTAATTTCAACAGCATAATGATCTGAAGGATACTTTCCACATTGTTTGAGAATAACTTTTGTACAATATCCCAAAACAATTTAAAAACTCCACCACAGTCCGTAGATCACAATTCAAAAAAGATATAAACAGCCAAAGTTTACAAAAAAGAAAGAGGATGTTGAGGACAACATCCTTCTTATACAAAAAAGCTGGCAGAATCGATTCTCTGGCAGCTACGCGCTGTTATACGACGTCTGTTCAGAAAGCTTCGTAAAATTCAAGTTTTTTCAAAAATATATTTATTCATCAGTATGTACAATATTTTGTCCCCTTCCAAGAAATCTCCATCAGATATTATGCACTTGCGCCAACCTTTTTTTCCAATCCTCGAAGCACTTCAAAAAAGTCATTTGTTGTTCATCTTGTTCGGCTCCTCCATCAATTCCATCATTATCTCCTCAATCGTTGCTTAGCGTTGTCGTTTCCTGAACCGTTTCAGTTTCGGTAACAAAAAAAACTCAAATGAAGGAATATAGTGTCTGCAGAACCATGAGTGAGTGTTTTTGGCCTAATTATCGCGCACAAACGACGACAAGCAAAGCAGTAATCATGGTGTAAAAGTTTATTTCGCTCTTGCGAAAATCAGCGCTTTTTTGACGGATTGCTTCGCACAAATTGCGCTTGTCAGTATTTCTTATTGACCGTTCTACTTTGTGACAAGAACTCACGATGTGCCACGCCCATTAAATCAACAAAACTGTAAGCAAAACCTTCGAATTCGACCGAACTTGTTACGTTTTTTTGGATCTTGGCTCGTCCAGCAGTTTCCACTGAAATGATTTAGCTATGGGATCATGTTTGTGACATGGATTCTACGTCACATCCATGAGCCTATTGTTTGTCACCAGTTATGACCCTGTGGAGCAAATTTGGGTAATCACGGGGACATATCATGCTGGTTTTGGTCAAAATTGAGCAATTTTGATGCGAACTTCGCGGCGACACGTTTGATTTGAAATTATCGGTAAATATTGAATAGCACGAGCCAGCTTCTCTAATGATTATAAGAAGAATATTTCCGTTTTTTGCTGACGTGCGTGAGCGCACGCCAAGGTGTCGCCGTCAATATCTTCTCGCCCTCTGAGAGCATTTTGTACCATCGATAAACGCTTCCTTTAGTCCAGGGTAGCTTCTAACATTGGGAATGCGTTCAGGCCCTTTTGTTTTCAATATACGAAAATTGACGGCAAGTCAAAACACGTTTAAGTGAAACAGCTGTCAAAAATCAACTGAGCATGCAAAATGGCTGAACTTGTCAGGATAAGTGTGGGACATAACCAACAATGTTAAATATCAAAAATCAAATGCATGTGTCCCGCCCTACATACCTATAAAAATAAGTACCATTCCTGTTGACGCTAGGACTTGAAGCAGATTTATGTTTCTTGTTAGAAAAGCAAAATTAATTTCAAAAGTTAATAGAAAAAGCTCTTTACGTTGTTGTTGTTAAATTTCGTACATGCAATGGGTATGAACACTGAACTGAGATAGAACAGACTCTCGATTGGTGTGAAGGTCCCGAGCCATTTGTACCGGAAAAGGCGTTCTTGTATTTTGGTTCCATATCCATGAAATTAAATGGTATAGCAGAAATTTTTAAAGAACTTTACCGTTGTATCATTTTTCTGACGAATGTAACATTGGTGATAATGACTCTGAAATCTTCTCATTATAAAAAAACATCACGGAATACGACGTCAAAACAAAAGAAGGATTGTGTTTAACATGTCAAATTGCAAAAAATGCGAGTCAAAAAAAGACCAAAAAAAAACAATTCATGCAAATAAAAAAGGCTCAGTGAATTGCAGTGAAAAGGCTTTTCATAAGCAATGAAAGGGTGAAAAGAAAAATCTCACAGGAAACTGGAGAAAACCGACCAGAAACGTTCATCAGAAAAGGAAAATTGCTTATAGTTAAGATGGTTGACAATAGGCAATTTAGGACAGGGGGTCCTGAATCTGGATGTAAACACCAAGTTCTGATGATGGAAAGTTTGAAAAATTTTAAGCAGCCTCTAGCTTTGAACGGAATTAGTTCTTCGTATAGGACCCTAGATATAAAGTTTTATTTGCTGGAAGACTTGTTGAAAACGTGCCAAGAAGCGCAAACACAGAACACAAATGAAGGCTTAACTACTTGGGCTTGCCATATACCGGTAGCCTTCCTGGCAGAAAGAAGCGAAAGATAGTTTACAAATAATTATTGATAAATTATACTGAATGGGTTTTTTTTTGGAAGATTTTCAATATTTATTGACACATAAAAACCATAGTAACAATCGATGTTTTGGTTGGTGAAATAGTAGTTGATTTAATTTCGCAAGGCACACGTCGAAGAATAGAGGATCCAAAGGACCGCAGGCATACGATTCAACAGGCATATGAGGCTACGATCTAAGAAAATGATTTTAGGGAAGGAAGGGAGGAATTACGTACACCGCAAACATCGGCGAAAGACCTTTTTGTAATTGTTCACCTCATTTAGAATAAAACTCGAAACGTCTTCTTTTCAAAACTATATTTTTCAACTTGGTTGATTCGATAACGCAAAAACTGGTTATTCGATCGTATTGAAAATTCTTGAATTTATTTGCCACAAATGTGTCTATAGTCTGTACTAGAATCATGGATATTCGAAATCATCTAATCGTTTTTTTAAACGACATAATCTCAAAATGGGTCGATAAATTTCAAAGTCCTCCAATTTATTATTTCTCGCTCAAAAGATTTGACACAATCGCCGGCTCAACTAATGTTTAAGTGAACTTTCTGAAATGTTCGTTTAAGATGTCCTCAAGTTTAAAAAACTCCATGACGACCAAAAAGGGGAGGGGCATTTTTTTATTTGACATATCCCAGTCATATTGGTGTACCAAAATTTAAAAAAAAAAAAAGTTGACCGAATTTACTGGTTAATTTAAAAAAAAAAACAATTAAGAATGTTTGTTTCATAGTTCGACCACAAAAAGCTCGTAATGTGAATGAATAAAAGTGTGCAATGGCCAGCGAAAACATAAATAAAAAGAATAAGAATGAAATTTTAACATAAATCGAAATAACTATCAACCCGCAACCGTACTCTAAGTTTCGACACCTCTAATTTATCCAAATTTAGGATCAAAGTTTATCTCTGTTCGCCAACACACATAAATAAGTTGATAATATATTGCTTGGTGAAAATTGGGAACGAATCATTTCAAAGCTGTAAAAGAGTATCCAACTTATACTGTCCGATATAAATTTTATGGTTAAGACGTGTATAATGCAACAGGAATCCGGAAAACATTTCCCAGCTAAAGTTTTTTCATTAAAACCTAAGCTCGGTTCGGTTCGCTGTGAACTAACGTGTGTTTATCTGGTTTGATGTAAGTATGTGTTTATTTCTCGATACTGAATTGGTTTGCCAACTCATTTGAATTAGAATGCACAAAGTATGTTGATTATTGAGCGGGTAAGATAGTCATCAACGATTATCAATTAGAAATTTGAGTAATATTTAAATGAAAATAAAGGGAGTTTTTAAAAGTATAGCACTTTAAGTTGGCAACACTTTTCAATGCTACTTATGGTGTGTCAACTGTCATTAATTTTATGGTTAGTTTGGTTTGCCATTTTATTACGAATAGGTTGACGCTTGAGCAGCGTCTGCGATTTGTGCATATTTATTTTTAATAAAAGGTTCTATTCTCAAAACTCTTCGCGCAATTCGTCAATTTTGTGACTAACCTAATCGCCCATCAGAGCAACTAATTGAATTATGTATGGATCATTTCATTGGAATCGTTTGCTGATATCGAGTCTATACTAAGCTGGTGTAGGATATGTTTCGTAAATAAGTGGGCAATCAATCGGTGTCCTAATCGTATTTAAGATAATTCTGAAATGCAAAATAAAAGAATTTGTGATATTTTCCCTTCTCGTTAATAACTAAATTGATAAATATTAAGATTTCACAAATCAAGTTACAAAAGTGCCCCCTTCTTTAGTATGAAATGTTTTTATAATGAAAGTTCTAACTTAGTGTGAATTCGATAGAAACAAGTGGCTGAACATGAGCTGCATAATGCAATGCGTCAACAAGAGTTAAAATTTTGTATTCCTCAACAAGATAAAATTTGATTAGGGACTATGTAATGATATAAGTTAGGTTAATACATTTTTTAACTGTTTTCCGTGAGTTATCAATGAGTTGTTTGTCGTTTTGCTCATGCAATTCAGTACTGGCAATAGTACTATGAACATAAACTACTTTATAAGTGAACGTTTTTTGACACCCTTGGGTTTCGGTAATTTTTTTGTTACTTAAACATGATTTAAAAAGTCAGCTTCGATTTTGCTCTGATCCTGCATCTCTAAGATCTTTTTGGTCTGGGTGGTGTATCCTTTCGAATTTTTTCGCTCTAACTCCAACAAGCTGTGATTCTTCCATCAGGGCTTTAAACTTGCATAAATTTATTCAGGTGCAGCTTCCAGTTTGAAGCTGAAGTTTGAAGCTTTAAAGCTGATTGGACACACTCCGCATTTTTTTATCGTATTTACATTTGCATTTAGCGAATTATTAATTTAAAATTATGTATTGGAATGTGAAATAAACACAATGCAAGGATTTGTTCCTTGCGAAATTCTTACAAAAAAGAAAATAAATAAAATTAATCACAATGAACTATGAGGAAAAGTAGAGACTTTGCTCTTTGTGTATGAAGTATATATTCGATTGAAGCCTTCTGCAAGGACTTTAATTTCGTACCCACCAAAAATTTCCAAACTTTAACAACTTCAGACTGTATTCCATTCAACTTAAAGAAAATAGTAGAGAAGGTTAGGTACCAACAAGGATTCCTTCTGAAGACTGAATTCAGTGAAAAATGGAGAAGGAGAAATTTCGAAAAGTTATGTTATAAATATGTAAAAGGATTGCACTTTATCTTGATTTTCTATTTCAACTTTCTGTAGTTAACGTTTCACATGTTTTTCTCATTTTTTGGGAACTGTTTTTCATTATCAACAGTCCTACATTTTTCTCTCTAGTTCTTCATTTATTGTGAAAAAGTTTCGGGTTGCAACTACCATACTGAGATTTGTTTTAGTTTTCATTGAGAAAACTTACTAGTTACGAGTCAAAAAACTTGCGAGTCCTTTCAAGTATTCCTGGCAGGATCATAGCACGTTTCACATTGTTGATGTTTCAATAAACATAATTTTAGTCTTTATCTTGTCACACAAATCTTGTTTTAGTGTTTTAGCAGTATTTTCTAAGGGGTAAAAAAGACAGTTCTAATTATTTCATCTTTTTTAAATATGACATAAAAATGCGCCAGCAAAAGGTCAGGTCCCCAAAGCAGACAGACAGATTAGAATTGTACCAATTGTCAATCTCTCTTTGACCCAGGTAACTTTATACTCATCTCACTTCTTAAAATTCCTATTTTAATAATGCACAAATTAATACAGACCAGAATCTGTAGGCGCATATCCTAGACGAATATCTTACCATCTCATTTTTTCACTTGTACCAAAAAGAAATCAAAGATAACCTGCCTTGACATGTAAACTATTATAATTAAAACCCTGATTAAATTCAGTATATCCAGCATCTACGTGCACTGGCTGTGATATATACATGGCCGCAGAGGCTTACATCTCAACAAGGCTATAACAAATGGTATTCCACAGGATTATGCGCTAAGTCCCCTCCTGTTCAACAACTTTACTACCAAACAATATGCCATATCCAACTCAAACTTGTATAATATGCCATAGCTAACTCAAACATTAACATCGTGTAATATGCCATAGCCAACTTAAACATCAATATGCATGCAATATGCGGCCGACTGTTTGATTTTAAAGGACTCGAATTGGTAAAGGTCTAAAGCTACCCACAAACCTTTATAAGGCGAAGACTATCAGCTTTTTCAGCACGACAAATTCCAACTTTTGGCCATATCCAAAGATTACTCCCTTTAACTGAAGCGATAATGTCAAATATCTTGGTAGAGTAATAAACGGAACTGGTTCCTTCTATGGTGGTTCATTTCAATGCCTTTGAAGAGTCCTGTGATATGACCTAATTGTTTAATGGGCCTACCAACACTTTGAAGCCTACACTGGTAACTAACCTATAATTTATCACTCCAGGCCAAAACTACAATAAAGCAGGACAACTTTTTCGCATGCTCCAGGATATTTCTTTAAAATAATAAACAAGTTTAAGCATAAGATACTGAAACGGTGTCTAGGACTACCAGCCAGCACGGAACTAAAATTCCACTTTCTTAGTCATACGAACTAATAACTGCGATCTAGTTGTGGTCTTCACTAATTGCAGTATGTTCCTTAAAAACTTCGACAAAATTTTTTGCAGAAGGTGCGTTTCATATGGCACCTGGAGATAGACCATTTCATGGATGACCGGGCTCGCCGCGATGCAGGCAGGCGAGCAGATTGACAACAGGACAAGAAACGCCGCAGGAAGATGTAACTCTTTAGACACGCATAGGAAAATAGATGAAATTCTTTCCCAAATATGATGAAACCATGGATAACTACCAAAGGATCACACATGATGGTACTTCAACTTCAAACCATGTGTTAAGAATGAATTAAATCTTCTTGAAAACGATAATAAATCTTTGTTTTAAACGGTAAACTTCCTCTTAAATAAATCATGAGCACTATCACTATGAGACTTTACAAGAATCTGCGCCTCTTCTAGATCATGAAGACGCCGAAAAATGTAAGTTCTGCATTATCTCGAAAACCATGGATAACACTGTATTCCATTGTATGTTATACAAGGACAGCATGGACAAGGACAACAAGGATAGCGTTTTTTTTCCAAAAACACAGTAAGAGTAACGTAAGAGACATACTTTTCAAAAACAACAATCAACTCTTGAAAGATTTTTGTGCCTTTCTTGAGGTAACGAAGATTGTCATTTAGATTTTTTCACCACACCTAAAACCTACCAACTCTTCACCCAAGAGTCAATGAATTCAACATGACATAAACTGACAGTGTCAGTAGAAAAAACATTAAGTCTAGAATCATAAAAAGCCGCAGATCGCTGGCTGGTGCTATAGTGCTGGAGCTAATTTCTTTGATCCTGGGGCCAACATCCGTGATTAAAACAAAAAAAACACATTTTTTCATGTTAAAAATGTCGAATTACGTTTGAAAAAACAGAATTTTCGGGTACCATTAAAATATCATCTTCGAAAGTAAAGTGTCGCGTAGACGTATCAATTGCTAAAAAGTAACTTTTGTTTTTCTCCAGCAAAATCTTTTCTGGAAAATATATTTTGTATATTTTTCAATGAACAATATTTTTCTCTATAATAACTTACCAGCAGTTTTTCCGCGCGATTTAGAAGTGGTAATTTTCATATTTTTCATATGATATCCCTCTGGACAAAGATGAAAGTTTGAAGATGATAAAGTAAGGAATTCAACGAGTATAGTATTGAAAATGTGGGTGAAATTGTGTATCTAGGCGCCAAAATAACTGGAACGGTGGATAAATGAGATGAAATACACCGAAAAGTACAGCTCCCAGTATACAAATCGTTAATAAAACGTGTGTTATGCAATGGACGTGAAACATGGAGCCTAAACCAAGCATCCGCAAATATATTGATTGCCTTTGAGCGACGTGTCCTAAGGCAGATAATTAGAGCAAAGGTAGACGGGGACCAATGGGGAATAAAATACAAGCATGAGCTGTATGAAATTTCTGACCAGCCGGAGGTCTCAACGATTTTAAGACTACGAAGGATGCAATAGGCTGACCATATGCATCGTAAAGACGAACAATGCATACCCAAAAAGATATTCGTTGGGAGAACTGAAGGGCGGAGACTAGTGAGAAAACCGAGGAAAGGCTGGTCTGACTCTGTTGATGAAGACAGTTCATCACTGCTCGGATTTCAACCTCCATCTTGATGTCTTATCTCTAACAAGGTTTTTCTGACCAATGTTTAGGGAAAATTACAAATAAATATGTCTGGAAAATTGTAGTCAAAAACCATGTGGTTTTTTATGCAGAGTTTCATTCTCAGTTTTAGTTTCTGTCAGTGGTTGCTCTAAGTTTGGAAGTGTTATCGCTACTTTGTACTTATACGTTGAAAATGCTTCGTAGTTATTGTGACGAGAAGGGTGTAATTCGATACGACCAGTTATGATCCAAAAGTATGACCCTTTTGGTTACCATATCTTTGGATCGATGTGGGAGTTTCTTATTAGGGAACCTTCGACTTTAACCCAGAATATAAAAAAATGCTTTAATGACTTCGAATATAAAAAATTTCTTGACTTCAAAAGACAAACAGTTTCTTCCATAATTTGTCGGAAAATGCAATAAGGTCCTTATTTTTGATAGCGAGTACAATGAATAAGGTATTCATTCGTTTTGTTACGTACACAAATGCTGTTTTTCTTAGCAAAAAGGAACATATTCAAACCATAGTCCTTTTATTGTGACTTTTTTTTGATTATGAGACACGAGAATATTTCAAAATTGTATGCTTTTCCTTTCAGGGATTGTGTGTATCTATGCTGTTGCATTCGTTATTACACGTCCTTTAGCATATAAACCATTGTAGACTATTAAATATTGCATAATTATAGTGAAAAAAAAACTTTCCCTACGAGAGTCGATCAATAAAATCTCATGTCGTAACCGGAAAGGAAAGTTTTTTTCAAAAGTTTTTCTTGAAAGTTATTGGTATACATTGTTCTCTATGGTCCTTGACATAGTAATCTTCAATGGACTTTTGCAAATAAATCTGCTAATTGTATGCTCACTCCTTGATCATGCTTGGAATCATTTTCAAAAGTTATATTGGAAATACTTTCATCAATTTTGCACGTTGATTTCCATATGGAAACAATGCAATGCGTTTCAAAACCTAAGGACGCGTCCAAAACAGACATGGCTTGTTCATGAAAGTCAGTTGCGTCGTTTTTTCACCTCAATGTCATTTTCATTTGGTTGAACAAGAATGTCACTCTTACAGCTTCAGTGCACACGTGGAAAACGATTTACATCCTTTTCTTTCTCCACCGCTCACATCTACCATATTAGCTTTGACACACTGAACACGATACATACAAGTAAATTCCAATATGAACATATGAATACAACTCCCCTCCCATATCTGCCTGGCCGTCTGTCTATGCATATTAAACTAGGAGGTGCCGCTGCTCTTGTCCTTATTGAATCAGCAGACATCCTTCGAGGCACACGTTTCATTTGAAAATCTCCCAAAGGGTTGTAAATTAAATCTAATTTTCATGAAATAAGCTGTGAAAGTCATTCAGCCCGACGAGTCCTTTCGAGGGCGAATTTTCAAAGTTTTCTTCGTGCAATGTCAACGTTCGCCTGGCACAAGGAATGCTTCTACGTTAAGGATGTCGTGGGTTGAGATATTTTAGAAGTGAATTTACTACAATACTCGAAAAATGTGGATAATTTTGATGAAGGGTGGGAAAATGGAACCGAACGGGAAGCACGAATAAATTATAATAAAGCGCATTGTTTCTGTAATATGGTTCATATTTTATTCATGCACTTGGAAACTTTGCCCGATGATAATGTCGGTGTAGCCAGTCCTTCTGTTCCGAAAACAGCAAAAGTTAAGAGTATTCAATTTGAATTTTTTTCGGTATTTTGGCAGTGCTTGCCGTAATAACTTTTGTTTAAAACGTTGATTTACGGCCAGGCGTCGAAAGCAGCTTTCACAAATTTACTGTGGTTATGCGGAGGAAAATTCAATTTACACATATTGCCCGTTTCGAGTTGGTGGCAAAGGCAGTCCTTTGAAATTTTCAACTTCCGTAGATTACTTCGATGCCTTCGTGTGAGATATTTGGATAAGAGCTTCTTCCCGTCAACTAATTAAATTGATAATATTGTTTCTGTTCATCCATTGTTAAAGTTATTGTACTATTAATTACCAAACAAACATCCTGAACGGAAGTTATTTGGAGGAAAAGTGGGGCGAAATTAAGTAAATGGAAACATTAATAACTAACGTCGCATTAGAACTATGACTCGGTCAATAAGAGACAAAGTCAATAATCATAAATTAGTTAACCAAATAGAAAATAGATAAAAGGGGACTACAATGCCATTGTTAATTAATTTATTCCTACCCCGTGGGGAAAACGTTACTGTTTGGGTGTTCACAGGCGCAGTAAAGACAAAATTAGAAAGTTACACTTACATAGTCGTAGAGTAAAACATATTAATTCTTCTCCAAATGAATTATTGGTTTTAAGCTAGGAACCATTAATTATTAAGCGACTCAATTGTTTGTGTGTATTCATTTTAAAAGAGAAATCAAATCTTCTTTTAAAAGAAAGAATACTCCTTTTAGTCTGTCTCTGTTTACTTACAAAGATGTGTGCAGAATGTGTGTAATGAATAACATATGGTTGACAACATTCTTAATATGTTGTGAAAGGGTACTACATATTAAGATCTTCTATTATTAACATCTCGAACCCCGTTTCTAAATTCTGATACACATTTAGTCCGAAAGTCTAAGTATCCCTGTTCCCCCAAGGAATATAGAATAGCATTCCAATGAAAACAACAGAAAACTGTGTTGGTGTTTTTTAAATTCTTATAAAACTCATTTATTTTTACTTAATTGACATTTAAATACGATAAACGAAAGAATTCAATGAGTACTAACAGCAAAAGTGTACATATGACTGCTTCATTCAGCGAGTATAAGGAGTGCCGTTAGAATTATCACAGTTAAACTGCGCAGGGACGATGTTGTTGAGGTTATTGAATGACGGGACGTGAATATTGCCAGTGGTGAAGTGAATGACAGCTCTGAAGTCAACCTGAGATATTTTGGACCTCCTATGCGCAATGAGAGCAATTAACGCGACACCGAGTTAAAGTTATGGCTAGAAGTCAAAAGGGATTTAGGGGAAAAGCGACACCGACATTAAGTGCCCGGAAGCTTACAAATGAAAAACAAAGTTTGAAAACTGCCTGGTGAGTTCTATTGAGTTCGACAATGTCTTAGAAAAGCCAGATTGAATAAAAAAAGTCTACGTAAAAACTTTTTATAAGAAAAGCCGATAGAGTCAAGTGCCTTGAGTTCGTCAAAAAGTGTTATAAGGTACATTAAAGGTTTTTGAAGTAACGTTAGATTTCCATAAGACAATTTAATGTTTTTGAAAAGGAAGGGAGAACCGAATTCTGACACAAACGCAACAAAATATCAAGCACCGTAAAGCAAAACGTTTTTTTTTTTGAGTTGAGAGTTGGCAGAATACATTTCATCGAGAATATCATGAATCAGTATATTTATTTAGATATCCTTAAAAGTAGCTATTGGCCAACCAGTAATGAATTAGGATTGGGTGCGAGTTATAGATTTCAGCAGAATGTTAACTCGACGCATACTTCTGGTATTGTCAAGAAATGGCTTCTTTCCGTCAGGAAACCACTTTCTCAGTCCCCAAATCTTTATCCCATACAATATCTATGGCTACCGTTTCCTTTTGTTGAAGTCCCTTATGTGCATGCGTAATCCTATTCTTATTCCGCCGGGTCTTGCTTGATTGGTTTCGAAACCAATCAAGCAAGGCCCGGCGGACCCAAGCAACACAGAATTAATTTTGGCCTGCGGCAACATCCAAACGAACTCGTTTTCTTATTTTACGTCCTGAGTAACAAATGTCACTGTTTTCGCATCCCAATATTTCTTTGCATTCATAAAATCTTTCACACTGTAAGAAAGAATGTCTTCGCAAAAAAGGATAGGAAGATTGTGATGTGACGAAAAAAAGGAACAAGGTTAGATGGACAGGGTTATTTGAAAATACAAAGCCGCATAATGGCGGCCGATGGAAGTTACTTTTAACCGACTAGCTCACCGCGTGGGCGTGGGGGTTTTAGGACATTATTTAAACCTGGATCCTTCCATGTCACATACACACACACACACAGAAAGAGCTTACTCTTTCATATAAGACAAAATAAATAAATAAAAAGAAATAATCAATATTTAATATTATATTAAATATGTATATATCCAATATAATCAAATGTTCAATTTACATGAATTGTGCTGCGTTGATTCTCTGCTTGATTGCGCCTCTGCTTGATTTCGGGACTTCACTTGAGCGTATAAATTCTGCTGCTTTGCGTCCATCACGAATCCCCACCTCAGCTTTGTTTCGGGACTTCAATGAATTCCGCTGCGCTACTTCTGACCACCTTTGCTTGATTTCGGGACTTCAATTGAGCCTATAAATTCTGCTGCTCTGCGTCCATCATGAATCCCCACCTCAAAATGGACATGAACAAATGAGAACAAAATGCTCTCTTGGGCTTTGTAATTCAAAGATTTCGTGACTCGAGGACTTCTGAGTTTAAACACTTCACACAGCTGCTAATACTTCTTAATTCTCTTTATAATCCTCAATACTTTAGAATTCTATGTCCTTATCCTCAAAACTTGGTACACGATTATTATCCTCAATACTTAATTCACAATTTCTATCTCTACTCAACATTTTACTATCCTTCTTATAGCTATATGTTCACAACAAACAAGTGAATCATATTGAATGCAAATTTTTCTCAATAGTGTTCCAAGAATTATTTTGTATTTTTTTCAAAAGAAAAAAAAAGAGTTTTCAGGAAAAGAAAAAGAAAATTTCAGAATTTTTTTCGGAGACTTTTTTTCTGACACTTTTTTTTATTGAGACTTTTTTTTATTTGTTTTTATGTCCCCTACACAACGGAATACATAACAAGATATTGATAGATATATCCATAAATTGTAGAGATAGATTGATCAATTTTTCGAAACGACTCCTTACTACTAGAGTTAGGTGGAAATGTAAAGATGGTGGGATTCCTACTCTGCCTTTTACAAGTGTTAGCTAACACGTATAACTGCAACCTGCACACTTCATTCGGATCCTTTTCATTCAGCGTTCAATTTTTGGCTTTTCGATCCGAGTAGGCTGTAGATCGTCTTATACAAAGCAGACAAAGCCAAAGTTTCTTTTTAAAGAACATCTCATAAATTGGGGTTTTGTGGCATATATTTGAATATGATAGCTACTACCTAATTTCTTCCCAGGATAAACTCATCATTCCTCGTTATTTTTCCAAAAAAAGTACAACTATTATTTGAAACATATAGGTCCCATTCCAAAAAGAGGCAAAAATATATTTTACAATAAAGGCTCACTGCTAAATAATAATGCTTGCGCTTAATGCTGTAAAGAGAATTCTTGACAGTCAATGATCGAGCGTTTAATGCTGTAAAGATAATGCTCTACAATCAATGATCGAATCTGTTGGTCAATAATCAGGAATGCTTTATTGGGTTGGACATTCCTCCGATTTCTGTGCTAATCCAGTTTTAATTTAGGTAGCTTCCATTCTGATTTAAGTGACATTCGAATGAGCACCTCTTCTTTTGTCAACGTATGAATATGGAAAACATGTGCCTTGCAGAAAGCTTTTCTGAGTCCCTTCCCTCTACCCAGACTTATCAGCCTCCGTCCAAAACAAGTTTTAAAATAAAAGATTTGACGTTCAAAAAAAGGAACGAAATCGCACAAACACCGACCCTATCTTTCACTTCAAGGGATGAGCTGTCATATAAACAAGGAACAAACAAGTTGCCATTCCGCCGGTAAGAGGAGTTTATTCAAGCCATGTTAAAAATTTTGACTTTATTTTATCCTTAAAAAGGATTAAATTTTCCGTCAAACCAAATACGTTCGATATGCTAGTTAGCATTATTAAAAGCAAACATTGATAAAATGTATACCATTTTCGGGATTTTCTAGGCGTTCAAAAATACGTCGATTCAACTAAATATCCTTGTTGAATATCAGATGATATTATTAGCTTCCTCAAAAATTATGGTAAAATATGAAACGTAGATATATCCGCAACTTTTCGGCTCTTCTTTACGCTCTCTCTCTCTCTCTCGGTAAATTTGCTTAATCTTAATTAAACCCAAAGCGTGCATATGCCAAAGCTTTTATTATTCCTTTTAGTAATCCCTTGGTGTTAATTTTAATCTCAAATCATTTGAAATGGAGATTTCTGGCTTATTACAATTTACACAACCATAATCTTAGTTCATCCTACAGGTATTATTCGTTTACTGCTGCTTTTAATCATAATTGTGACCGCTAAGTTTCATTACCTTTGAATTGTTTCCTTTGAATTTGATTATATCATGAACGATTAAGTCAAAAAAAAAAAATACTTCAAAAATCAATTGCATAAGTTAGTTGCAATGTTCTTGTGTTTCACAATGTTGTTTATCAAAGCGTTCACAAACATTTATGCATGTATCAAATGTTATGACGGCAAGCCTTGAGTGGGCTGACATGCGAACGACGTCATTCTGCAGAAGAAGGACACTAAAGGATGTTATGACGGCTAAAGGATTTGTTGGTGGAAACAAGAACTGTCAGAAAAAATTGTTGAAAATTTGAGCCAGCAACGAATGACATAGATACATCAATTAATTCAACATCCCGAAGATAATCAGTGTTAAAAGATTTCATATCAATTCATTTTTGATACTATTACGGTATCCCAGAAGATTATTTCGCGCCACCCTATGAATAACTGCAAGCATATGCGCTTGGTGTTTGTGGCATCGGTTTGAGTCGTTCCAGAGCTCTCTCAAAGTACGGTTCGTTGTCAACGAAAACTCTTTTATAATTTTTTTTACCGTTCAATATAGAGAGCCAATAGAAGCTTTTGTGGCAATGTTATACATAATTGCTTTTAAAAAGACAATTTAGATAATTCAAACAACACTGCAGACGAGATTTGTTTAGTATAAGGCAGTGTTACTACGACTATGAGAACAGTCCGCAATTAGTTTATGAAATTCAGATTTGGCCATTTCTAGGCTGAAAGACCTATCCCGCAGACTATGTTCGCTTAAAAACTCACGATAAAGTATGAGTGAGGCAGGCAGTGAAGCATTTAATCAAAATGAAATATGCGAATCGAAATGAAATTTGTGTTCCACAATTACTCACAGAGACCAGACTTATGGATCGCGTCTCTACATGCGTGAAGCTTCTCCGACTACAAGAAATAAATCCTTTTTTGCGGAGTCCTGTCACTGGAGACGAGACCTAGATTTTGTATCAAAATATGCACTGGAAACGCACTTGCTCGAAGGCTAATAGACCTAAATGCATTCAATCCGCATAACAAATGTGAAGATATTTATGGGACGACCTGAAGTATCTAATTCTTTGCTGCGTATTCATTTAGCGAAACTCAGATTGTTGTCATACAAGCCTGATGTATGACCTTCATAGAGAAATGCTTGAAGGAGATCTACTGGATCTGTTGATTGCAAGTCTTTCAAATGTCTCTTAAAGACTTTTATGTGAAAAACGTTTTTGAAAAACTTTGCTCGAGACTGGTTGTGCTGGTGACATACCACAAGTTACAGTAGTCAAAAATTTTTTTTCAAACTATGAACACAATTCAAGCAAGTAGCTCTGTTGATACCCTTACTTTCACTGTAATGGTAAAATCATAGTTATCAGTGATAATTGTACTAGATCAGTTGTTTTATTTCGGTCGATTCATTCGCATTAACACATAGTACAAAAGGAAATTTTCATTTTCTTCACAAAATTAAATGTATCAATCGAATTTCAATAGGAAAAACATCAGCTCACTGAGGATCTTTTTTAAATAATTATTTGATTTAATTCGACAAACAAGCTCCACCTACTGAATGCGACTATATACTCTGGGTTAGATAATTTAAGACAGTTCTGACCCTGAAACTTCAAAGTGCATTATACCTTTGAACTACCCTCTAAAGGCTTCCCTTTTAACTGATTTAGTCTGTAATCATTCAAAACACCATTTCAAACTTCAAATTTTCTACGCGTTTTGGTTAAAGAAATCATTCTCCTGGAAAGAAATTAATGAACAGGGAGTGCTAAAAAATAGATTCTTTATCCCGGCATATCTCTTAAAACTCCGGTATACCTTATTTGACTGCCAGGATTGCCCGTGCATTAATATTTGTTATATCATTCTTCGCACCTAAGCGATTATTTTTGACGGGAACTGATCCTCAATTTTCTTTAATAGGCCATCGCCCTACTTCGTCCATTTATTGTAGACGAAAAATTTGGACAAACGTCATTCATCCCATCTGTACAAAATATACTCTACGGTGATCGTTGTCGATCAATCTTAAGCAAGTAAGACCGAAAAAATCTATGCCCGCTCAGACGTAGGGTCAAGGAGAAATCAATCTCAAAAAAGGTCTCTGAAGTTTATATCGTTGCAAAAGAAACCATTTCCAATTTTTCACTGCTCGTATGCTCGTCGTCGTCGTTGTAGCACTACAGCCCATTTCGGGCCTTGGCTTCCCGCAGGTGTCGCCTCCAGTTGTCTCGGTCCATCGACCGCGTCCTCCAATTTCGGAATCCGAGTAGCGTGCTGCTATCTTCGTCTACAGAGTCGGACCAGCGCTTTCTTGGCTTTCCCACTGGCCTGCGTCCCTCCGACAAATACCTGTCTAGGTATCCGACCTTCATTCATTCGCTGCACATAGCCAGCCCATTGCAGCTTCCGCAGTTTTATCACAGTGGAGACTTCTGGCTCGTCGAAAAGTTCGTACAACTCATGGTTGTACCTAATTCGCCATTGTCCTCCTTTCCGCGTTGCTCCCACGATTCGGCTTAGGACCCTCCTTTCGAAAGCGTTTAATATGTTTGCGGAAGCTTGAGTGAGGGCCCATGTCTCACATCTGCTCGTATGCTGTTTTGGATAATTTGACTTGAAAATTTGGTACATTTTATTCGAAACTTTGAATTTTTTGCACTTTACTGAGTTTTTAATTTCAGTTTAGTCATCAACTAAGAAATCAACGAAATCAAAAATCTCTATCATGCTCATTGCTTCCGATGAGAGCCTCGTGACTGAGTGAACTATTTTGAATGCTTGATAGGTGCAGATTGCGAAGTCTAGAGTAAATACTCGGAGATGCTGACTTGTCAAACAAATTCCAATCCATCGGGGTTCGATCATTGTACATCGACGAGGTCTGTTCAAACAGTACCCGGAATTTTCGTTTTTTCAAAAAAAATGTTTATCTATTCGTCTACATCAATGTGGTCCCCCTCAAAGTAGTCCTCCCCCAGATATAATACACTTATGCCAGCGTTTTTTCCAATCTTCGAAGCACTTTTGATATTCACTTTTTGGTATGTCCTTGAGCGTTCTCAGCGATTCGGCCTTTATTTCTTCAATCGAGGAAAAACGCCGTCCTTTCATGGGTCTCTTCAACTTTGGGAACAGGAAAAAGTCACACGGAGCCATATCTGGTGAATATGGAGGTTGGGGCATGACTATGGTATTGTTTTTGGCCAAAAAATTACGAACAAGCAACGACGAGTGAGCAGGTGCGTTATCGTGCGAATTGTTTTTCCATAAATCGGGGCGTTTTTTTCGGATTGCTTCACGCAAACAAGTTGTCGCACAACTTCAAGGTAATACTCCTCATTAACCATACGACCTTGTGGTAAGAACTCTTGATGCACTATGCCATTATAATCGAAGAAAGTAGTCAGTAAAACCTTGACATTTGATCGAACTTGACGTGCTTTTTTCGCTCTTGGTGACGTTGAATGCTTCCAGGTGGACGATTGTGCTTTGGTTTCGACATCATAACCGTACACCCATGTTTCATCACCAGTTATGACGCTTTCAAGCAAACTTGGATCGTCGTTGACGTCATTTAACAGCTCCTGAGCGATGTTCATGCGATTGTTTTTTTTTTGGTCAAAAATCAGCAGTTTTGGAATGAATTTTGCTGCCACTCGATCCATGCCCAAAACTTTTGAAAAAATGTTATGACATGAGCCAACTGATATGCCAACTTCATCAGCAACTTCTCTAACTGTTATTCGGCGATCATTTATTACCATATTTTCCACTTTTTCCACATTTTCATCGATTATTGACGTGCTGGGTCGACCGGAGCGTTCGTCATCTTCTAATCTTCGCGGCCATCTTGGAAACGCTTATACAACTCGTAAACACTTGTTTTTTTCATAGTAGACTCACCATAGGCTTTTTGTAACATTTCACACACTTTGTTACACCTTATTTCATTTTTTACGCAAAATTTAATACAAATTCTTTGATTCTTCCATTGTTTAAACAAGCAAAAATCGCCGTGCTCATAAAAACACGTCGAACCTTAGCGACTACCACAGACAAAGTAAACAGTGAATATGGCTGAAAATTTTGACAATCGAACTCTCCAGACCCGCGAAATTTAAAAATTCCGGGTACTTTTTGAACAGACCTCGTATATGCTTCGATTGTTATAATCAAAACTGGTTAGAAACAGGATATGAGGTACGGGCAAGGTGTGGTACGCATTGAATTTCTCTTAAAAATTTGATCCACACGTAAAGGCGTACATATGGGAACATTTTTCTTACATTACAATTAAGTTTAAAAGACCAACCATCGTACTATCAAGTCACGTACAAAGTTTCATTTTCACGTTCTCTATCTTGCTTTAGTTCGATTCATTTGCTACTTGGAATAGTCGTATCCCTTTCTACGTGATTGCCCTCGAAAGTGTTAGCGCTACTTAATGTGTACGATATGGCGTAGCTTTCGTTCCAACAACTTTGGCACTGTGTTACAACTTAGTGAGCTGTGACAAAAGGATTAATTTTAGATTCCAAATTATCGTTTAATTTAATTTTAAGTTCTTAGATCTTTTGCATTGGTAAAACTTCATATCATTGATAAGATGAACGGTAGAACTTATAGAAGGAAATTTGTTCAAAAACTATTTGCATTTTAATAGTCCTAGCTTGCTTTAGTTCTAGTTCACGGAGTTGAAATTATTTTAAAATTGAAAATGAAATTCGGTCTAGTTTGATTTATTGATCAATTTAAATTCTTACATTTGATCAGAATGCAATGTAAGATGCTACAGGTACAATATTATATACCTGGGAAGTTTTTGCATCCTGGTTAAGGTAAGGATTGGAATTTCCAAAAACTTGGAAAACATTACGGGAAAAATTGTTGTTGCCTTTAGGTTCACACGTCTTTCTTCTCCTATCTGAGGTTTTTGTTTTCTGAGGGTTTTTTGTTTTAAGGGTATGTTTCAGTTTAAAAAGAGGGCAGAAGAAGGCCTCCGCTCACTTTGGAGTCTTCCCAAGCTGAGTTTTCAGTTTTCTTCTTCCTCCTTTGCACACTTGATTATTAGGCTTCGACTCGTTCCCATCTCACTGGACCACGATCGGTTGAACGAACTTTTGGGATCACGTACGTTCAGTCTTTACCTTTAATCACTGTGACCGGCGACTCACGTTTCACATCCTTATGGTTTGGTTTAGTTTAGCTGTTAAGCCGGGTGTCTAAAGGCATCACTTGCATGGCAGCTTTTTTGTTGCAGAGGATATTCTTAAAGGGTTGATTGTTGTCTTCTCTGTGGCCACTGTAATGACAAATTTCCCGAATCAAAGGCCATGGTACGGTTACCTATCTTGTAGCTCTGTTTGCGTTGCGGAAAGGTAAGGAAGTAAATTCAGCCTTCAGTACTCTCATCCTCATCCAGATATTCTCATCAGAAGCATCAAAAACTTCCCACTATAACCTGTTAGAAAGGAGTACCATATGAGGGATTTTAGGGCCCACTACCGGGTTGATTGGGCGCAGTTTTTCGTGCTTGATGGTGTCATTTTTCCATAGATCTAAGGATCTGTAAGTAAGCCGACCTAGAATGCTTGATTAGTCCCATTTTGAGTAAGTCTGAGACTTTAATTTAACATTATTAATTAAATGATTCTTTAAAGTATTCGAGGCTTATGCTTAAAGCCTGTAGACACGCATATGCCAGCGAAATACCACATCACCTAATTCCTTAATCCTTAACGCGCGTACACGAGCATTTCAATTAAATTTTAACACTTCATCAGAATTTGTAAAGATGTGGTTGACGAAATTTGCCTTCAATGAACGACATCAAAGGACTCCATTTAATAAGCTTAAGAGTACATATTTAAGTAATGTACACTGGATCGATATGGAGCAACACCATGGTTCGAACCGTCAGGGACTTCATAGAGGTGTATAAATACCCAAATTATTTTTTCTGGGCTGTCGACCTATCGACAATATACTGCCTAAACCTTAATTACCTCGTTATAATTGAAAATCGATATTAAATGAGCCATGAATAAAATGAATAATTTTTCGATAAACGCTAAACACAATTTGTTAATGTTCATTTTTGGAATAGGAAATCGTTCCGATAGGAAATCGTTCGTTTCGCATGCTGTCGTTCCAAATGGATGGATTAGGGAAGTATATACGAATGATTTGATGATGACATGAAAAATAATTGCTTGGCCTTATCCATAGGAGGGTTTTACTTGGATAAAGGTAGTGCTTTGTTATCCTTTCAAGAGTGAATGATTTGCTTTCACAGTTGTTTTCATGACAATAATGTATGCGAATAGGATATTGTCATAATATTTACTAAGAAGCTTTGTTATTGATCACATAATTTTATTTATTGTTGTTACACTTTGTTTATGTCTGCCGAGCATAGATAAAGAAATGAATTCCTGTTTGCAGGAAACCAAACATTGTTTGGCTTTTGAAATGCGATATTCCTTTGAGTTGTTGGTTATCCTTTTGGGATAAGATGGATACTCTTATGAATTTATATATGTGAACACTGGCTCAAAGTTATGATAAGACACTTACAAATATGGAAAATGGTATTTATCTTCTAGAAACATATAAAATGGATTCGAAAAATGGATATAGAATTTGAATTTTCATACCTTAAGCTTACTGAAAATCAAAAATCGAAAATATTCATTGTTACAAAGGTAGAAAAATAATAAACAACATTCGAAAGCTACGTATTTTAGGTCAAAAAAATAATGGGATAAATGGTAATCCTGATTAATTTTGCTCAATATAACAGTTAATCTCCGGATTTGACATTTATACAAAATCTTACTAATTCATTTGAAGTGATTTACCGATCAAGTTAGTAGGCATTTAAACAGAATATCAGTGATGGCAATAAGCAGTCCTCAAACCTCAATAAATATTAGAGAAATGTTATTAGCGCATGCCAAATTAGGAAAAAATTCGAAATATTACAGAAATTGTGTACTAACATCGATCTGCAGTTGTAAATATAATCAAGCGGTACGAGGATGCAGATAATTACGTTAATGAACCGAGAAGAAACAAAATATTTTCGGATTGCGAGGAACTTCTAAGGCAAATCAAGAACCTGGCCACACCATAATGTACCGAAATTTGCTGCTGAAGCAGATGAATACCTTAAGACCACCTGTAACACAATGACGTTTAGAATCATATTCAGGAAGCACAACTTCAATGGCCGAGTTGCAAGGAAGAAACCAATTATATGAATGGTTTGCTTTCGTAAATTAGTATAAACACCGAGGTTTAATAGTTTGAAATAATGTCATTTTTAATTACAAAACCAAGTTTAATGTTCTTCTGTCAGATGGACGTGATATGTGTGGAGAAAGTTTCATAAAAAGCTTCAGAAAAGAAATCTGAAACCAACTTACAAACGCTTCATATGGTCGATAATAGTATGGAGTGCAATATTGACAGCAAGGCCTGAAACTCTTTACATTATAGAGGAGATATTAGACAGCAAACGCTTTTTAAATATTTCGAGATCGAACCTGACGGAAACCACCGAAATACTAGGAATCGATGACGATTTCTTCTTCTACTATAAGGATAACGATTATAACTTTGAGCTCGTGTACATATATATGTTCTCCAGCTGAATGGTTTTTAAGGTGATATGATCGTTGATCAACATGTTTTAGGATCAACATGTCAGCGTCTATGAACTCTTCAGAAAAAAGTTTCGCGCATTTCTGAACCGTTAACAATAAATCCTCGGGAAACTTTATATTTTCAATCTCAAAACCTTCTCAAGCACCTGCGAAATGCCGCATTCAACGCGAAAAGAAAAACATAACATTTAAATAAAACTGATGAATTACCAAATCAACCGATAACACAGAAATTGTTGTTCAAAGCAAACACTGCTTGGCTTTTGAACGCTGCCTAAAATGGACAAGCAATCGTTTACTGTATTTGTAAATCGCAGCATAATGCCTCCTTAAATTAATTGACGAACTTGACATCAACGAAACTAAACTCAATTTTGGTGAAAGTCCTGACTGACATGGGGAGAGGTCTATTGAACACGATGCAAGCACATCAGTGCCAAGTTTTTGTGTGAAAACGCAATACAAATATAATTTTGCTTGTTCTTTTTCTTTCTCTGTCTAAGAGAAGACGTCCGGGAGTGTTACTGCTGATAGCTCTTAAAAAAGAAAAGAAGTTCTACAGAAGTTCTATACAAAAAGAAGTTCTAGAATTTAGATTTTTTATAAATATGGATTTTTAAATAATAATGATTTTTTAACAATATTTGGCATTTTTCTTGACAACTTGTTTTTCAAATGTGGCAATTTCATGTTATTCAATGGAAAGCAACTATTGTGAAAGAAAACTGTTCCTACTCTTCAGATTTATACGTTGTCACAAGCGAGAGAAAAAATCAGTATGTTAATCCTGAAGAATATTTGACCATTACGCAATGCTTCCTGGTAGAAGACTGAATCGACTGCTTCATCTGAATATTTTCAGCACATGAAGGACACAATCTCAAAGATCGAGTCCATTCAGGAGTGATGTGAAGCGAACAAGCAAATTCTACGCGAAGCAAGTGGCGCTCAATAATTGACAAGAACCCGTTTTCTATTGTTTGAAACAATAAATAACAATCAATTGTATATGACATAGTCTAGTCACTAAAAAGCACGAACAGTTGAAGAGTATTGAAAAAGAAACAAATGCTATCCTCCAAACCAATACGAAAAAAGATATAAATGAAGGGAGCTTTGCAAGATAGAGAGCTTACAAGTTAAATGACATATGAGAGGGGATAAAGCGCGATGGCTACCTTTCTAAGCTTTAATGAATTAAAAATATATACTCTTTTTTTCAATGTAATATTAAATCGGAATTATTGAACGGAATGCTAGTATGCATTCCTTCGTCTTAATTTCATATCTCTAATATGTTTTGATAAATAAAACACGAATCAATATGTAACATTTGAGCTGGATAACGTCAGATTAGAAGTTATTCCGCTGTGTTTACGCTTGTAAATTGTCACACAATAGTATATTGGTTTACTTTCGAAAACGATTCGTAAAGATCTCTGCAGGATCAGTGCAAATTACCTACGTACGTGAATTATTGTCGGAGGGGTGGTGTAGGCGAGGGCAAAAGTAATAAACATCGCACTCCTTGCTACAGAGTAGAGAAAAATCTACACGCTCTAAAGGGAATAATTTATAATATTTGTTTGTCTTCGGTACGATTTTTCGACGATCTGTAGCTAGTTTTTTCTGGTTTTATATCCTGACGTCTTTTGGCGTAAATGATCTTCATCGTGTAGCAGCAAAAAATATGATATCTGAAAATCGCATGCGACAATCTCAAATTAGTGGAAGAATATACACGACTGACGTACTCTAATCGTTTGTTCAGCATGCAACGAATATGATAAAATAACAATCCACCATGACCTCTATTAGCGCCAGACTTTCAGAATAACAAGAGAAAACCGCAAATATTTAATAAAAAGAAATTAAATGGGTTCTTACTTTCTATATTCAAATTTTCATTTGACTACAATGTGTGGGCTCGGAGGCGTGTGCACGCCTGTTTTAAAGTTTAGTCAAAACAAGTAGGGTACGTGCCCTGGAGATTGTTTGGGAACACTGGAGTAGATTAACAAGAAAAAAGTCATATTGACGTACAAGTTCATTCCGGTACGTTCTCGCCTCATCGACTAAAAACCAAACAATGTGAAGTGTGCGCTTGTTGAATAGTAAGAAAAAGTTGGAATTTAATAGTTAAAATTATTGAACTTCGATTTTCACTTTACAAAAAGGAAATTAAAAGCCGTCCAATGTGAGAAAGAGTAATTCTGGCAAAAATGCGTTGTTTTCATTATTGTTTAAAATTGTTCTAATATTCTAATGAATATGAATTGCAAGATCAATTAATTACTTAAATCAAATATAATAATCGTTATTTTCTTAATTATTTAAAATGCTAATGAAATCCTTTCAAGTTACTGACCTTGCTTTCACGTTAGGATTTACTTTTTCAAATTAGGTTTGACAATACTTCCGACAAACATAATCGTAAATTTCATCAGGCTTGAAATTACCTCTTACCATAATTTGCCTCCCATAAACCTTTATTAGCTACTTAACTTCCAGCCCAGGCGATTCGCTTATCCTAACACTAAAATTGATACAACCAATGACAGAAATTCCCACTTATTCCCGCTTAACCCATTTTAACAAATTGAATCAATTCACCGAACTAATTCGACCATCATTTATACAATACCGACGACTAGTTACCAGAACTATAGGAAGGCTATAGTAGACTCCCTATTCACCTCACTAATTGGTTCAAGTGACGGTCCAGGATTGTAATGAGAAAAATAATCAATAGTCGTCAGGATTGAGTTGGTTAGTGGAAAGAAATCAGCCAAGTTGAAATCTAGGCCTTTAATCGGAAAATCTTTCCTATTCATTCCGTTCGGGAACGTGGCCTAGCACTTGAATTGAATGTGGAAAATGTTGCTCTTTGTCAAGAGCCACTTCCATTGTATGAGCCGTAGGATGAAGGTGGAGTTTCTGTATTAAACAATAACGTGAAACTAATAGCTATTGGGTCGAAGTGTAATAAAATCTTCACAGGATGTTGAAATGCCCTGATTCCATTGTATCAAGTGGAAAAGTAATTCCGATATTTTGCTAAGATATGATACTCAAGTTATTGTGCCGAAAATGAGCTCTCAAGAAGGATAATGTCACACGTGTAATAATTTTTATGTGTGTTAATAATCAAGGATGTGATGAGATCCTAATAGATTCGAGGATTCAAAGAACTTCAGTATTCGGGCAATTTAGTTAAGGAGATTAATGTATGAAAAGGATGATTTTAAATATAATTCAGCGATTTTTCATTGGGATTTACATTTTAACATGTTCGATGATTGATTACAGATGTTAAAAATAATTTTAATATAGCAAAATATTAGAATAAAAATATTAAATAAAAACCGGAATTACAAAAAAAAATATTAAACACATATAAGGTCGCAGGTCCGGCTGGAAAGGGCAAGGACCCACCCAAATGTCCCCAAATAGTTTTTGAATCCGAAGCCAATCCTAGAGTCACTCATGCAGAACTGAGGTATCCTTCTATTTTGCTAAGCTTTGAGGATGTTTTTTTTAAGAGGCATCAAAATTTAAGTTGGCAACACTTTTTAATGCAACACATGCTGTGATAGCTGTCATGCGTTTTATGGTTAGTTTGACTTGCCATTTTATCATGCATAGGCTTATGCCTGAGCAACGTCTGCAAATTGTGCAGATTTATTTCGATATTTCGAAAAGAAAGGTTCTGCTCGACAAGCAAATTTCGCACCCCTTCAATTTAATGGATATAATCGTCTACCAGAACAATTATAACTATTGACCATGGATCGTTTCCGCAGTTGTACGTTGGGTGAAAGGATTTAAGCTTCACTGAGTATCCACTGATGGTGAATATAGCGAAGCATGGCCACCGAGATCTCGGCCATCTCTGTGATTGGTCCATTTTAACTTTATGTCTCAACGTCACCCTTTGGAACGAAGTGTAACCGTTAGGTATGTAGTTAGGATCACAAGGACCTCATTATGCCACTATTGACGAACCCTGAAATATGTGATTTGGAAGCTCTATTTCGAACTTCCACATCGAAGAAGTTGACAGAGTTCAGTTCGTCGAAAAAGGTAACAGATCTGGTTTTTGTCACGCTAAAACAATAATAATAAGTCAGTCACTATTTTGAGTGTCAACAATGCATACGAAATCAGAACATGTCGAAGGCCGCATAGCGAAAAGAAAGCCCATAAAGTCGCAATCACAATGGCAGCCATTAAAGAACGGGATTCAAACAGCCCGAACAACCACCATATTTACCAGACTCATCGATTTCTGCTCTGCTTTCTCTGCTCAAGGAATACCATGGAGGCAAGATGTTTAAAGATGAAACCGGAGAAAGACTACTTTCAAGGCATTTTGGGAAAAATTAAAAAAAAAAAAGAGAAAGTGGCTCTAAATTTAACGGAACTGTTTGAAAGAATAAAATATTTTTCGTTATTGTAATCACTTTATTTTATTTTCACTTTCATGTTATTTTGATCACCCCTATTACAATCTCGTTACTCTTTTGAACGCCTTTTCACGATCGATTTCCCGTTGATGTTTTTTTCGTTGTAGTGGCACAGCGCTTTTTGACAGTTCTTGAGGCTAATGTTGGGTTGAATTGACATAAATTTAAGATTAAAGTTTCGCCACAGGATGACTAGTTCAAAATCATGCTCGGTCTATATAATTTCCCTGAAAGTGCCGAATATTGCTCGATGGGATGATACCCTGACACCAGAAACAAGAAATTCAAATATCTTGATCATCAGTGGAACTGGATACCGGAGTCTGGTGCACAGACGATGAACACCATGAGGATTTCTAACGTTGAAGTTTGCTTGAACGATTTAATGCATTGACAACATATTCCAAAACTTCATAACAAACTGATTGCTATCACGACTATTGCTACTATCACTAATACTAAGTAAATATTTATGTCACTGGTTTCTGTGAAAATGTGTACCAATATTTTAATACCTGTTTGGCAAGCCTCCGGAACAACAATATGTACAACTCAATGAATAATTGTGAACTATAATTGTGCCTTACTTTGACTGTTTCCTATCTTCCAAGGATATTAAGTGGGTCCTCCAGAACCAACTGAATTTGATGTCTGTCATTACTCATCACCCTGGAGAATTTCGAACTATTCAAAGTTGAGTATAAAAAGCCAAGGGTGATGTAAGTATCAAACCCAGAATCTGGAGATCAAGTGACTTTCTCCAAACAGTAACTTATCTCAGCATTAAACACGCAAACTTCAATTACAGAAGCTGAAATACTTCCGCATTGTTTGTTTTTTCAGAAACCTCGAATTTCTCCAACTTGGTATCGTTGAAGCGTTTGTTATTGGTGGGACTCAATATATTTCGAGTATATATCAACCAAAATTAGATCGTAAAATAAGATTCAAGAAAGTGGTAAAGCAAACGAATTATTAATAACCAAAAAATGGCAGCAAAATCAACCATCATACGTTTCATAAAGGTCTTAAGGACCACTAATAATCTGGGAACGTCACCCAATCAGGCTAAGAGAAGTATTCAGTCTGGGTTCCGATTTCTTGGCGTAGAATATGGCCTGGTGCTCAGCAGATTTCACGTTTCAACTGATATGTTAGCTCTCATGCTGGTTCGTCGTGTTTACAGGAGATATCTATGAACGTAATTCTCTCTATGCTGTCCTCAAAGACAGCATAAGCCACCAAAAAACGGGCTTCCACGTATAGCAAGAGAAGTACAATTAGCATGATTGAATCCTTGTGCCCTGTGAATTAGAAAGGCAATAATCAAAACTGAGGGTTGGTAAAAATCATCGATGGTTCTAAAAACCGTTGTCCACGCATATATTTTTGACGCTACAATGTAATAGTATAACGTGTAATGCGTTAGCCGATGTCAATCAGTTAGACAAGTCTTAATGTTCTTATGAGTGCGTCGAGGAATCCTTCACCTATGGCTAGTTTGGGCGTTAATTTCAGTCTATATCACACAAAAGCCACTGGTCGTGAAGTTTACGCGAAACGTTTCGAAGCCATGTCTCTTTGCACTCACCCGAACATGGACATGTCTCTTGTAAGGGCGCAAAGTCCATGGAAAATTCGAAATCTTCAAAAGCGGTCGAAGTGATATATAAAAGGTCAAATAATGTCAACGTGAATTTATATTGTCAAATAACGTCATATCGGTGATCTCAAAAAAATCTAACTAAAAGTTATGAAAAGTGATTGTGACATTGTTTTTCCAGGCTTTTGGTACGTCTTTGTATCAAAGGCGAGGAAAATTGATGCAATAGAACATTTCCGGCAAAATGCTTTTCGAGAGCCTTTTTAGAAAATTATTATGAAATTGTTAAGAAAAAACTACAGTCCGAGTCTTGGGCCAAAGACTTACCTGGGCTCATGACAACATTAACAATGACCAGGGAAAAACATTGATCATGATTTTACTGATTTTACCAGTCCGGTCTGCGGACAGTAAAATAACCAACTGAGAGACATATGTTGTGTTGCTTCTCAAAAACCCTCCTTCGTACGACTGTCGATGTTTTAAGGAACGCTTTTCATTACCGACTGCCAAACGTCAATTCATCAAACAATAAATGGAGCCAGTGTTTAGCAGGAGTTCAACGAATCCAAACGCAGGCGCAAGCTCTTTCCTGACAGATCATCACATCGATATCTTATCTGATGATGCTTATCTTAACGAAAAGTCCTGGGCTTGCAACAAGCAGAAGCTACGAGGAAAATGTCCTTACTTCGAAGCAACTCTTTTTCAAGACCCGACATGCTTTAAACGCCGAAACTTTAGTGGACAGTATGCCTCGGAAGTTCAAAGCTATTATCGACACTGGACGTGATTTGACTCACTATTAACATATTGGAAATAATATACAATAGATAATATACAATAATATATAATAATATACAATATGGAAATAAGTTTCCTCCGTTTTTTCGTCAAAGTTTTTACTTTATTTCAACATTAATAAATACGGTCACGTTATTCAATGTATGCACTATTTGAAGCTATAACCTTCTCCAATCTTGCGTGTAGTATATGAATTCTTCGGCGGAAGAAATCCCCATCCTTTGATTCAATCCAACCATCGAACCATTTTGATGAGTTGCCATCGGTACACATCCCCAGTGATTGTTTCAGTTTGTTTCAGGAGTTCGTAATAGATGGCGCAACTGTTCTTCGACCAGATGGACACCATGACCTTGGAAGCGTGAGTGTCCATTTTGGCGTCGATGGACCTGGTTCGCCTGGCATTACCCAATGGTTTGGTCGCTCAGGGTTGTCTAAGTACATCCATTTCGAATCCCCTGTCACAATTCGATGCATGAAACCCTTTCTTTTTGGTCGTTGAAGAAGCACCTCGCACTCACTCTTAGTCGATGCGGTGCCCAAGTTTTTAGATCATTCCTAAAGCGTACAAGCGCTTACGAACGGTAGATTTGTCAAAATTTAACTCCTGCAACAATTCTTCTAGGCTTCGACTTTAATCTTCATCCAACAATTCCCGTATTTGGAATCTTCAAAATTTTTCGGTGCCCCTTCACGATCTTTATCAGTCACGTCCGAAACAACATTTTTAAAACACCGAAACCACTCTATGCAACTCGTCTCAGATGGAGCATGATCACCGTAAACTTCGAGCATTAACCGATAAGTCTCCGTTGCACTTTACTTGAGAATGAAATAATGAACTAAGACTTCCCGCAAATGCAGCTTTTTCGGTATGAAATCGACTCGAATCAAAAGATCACGAGATAAAAAAAAACGGTGTTCACACTTTGAAGAAATGTCGACTACTGCGTTCGTGAGCCTGCGCATCCAATTCGTAGAACACTACCGGAGCAGACACACTAAAAAAGTATCTGTAAAGACATCTGTCTACCAACGACGGAAACTTATTCCCATACCCAATACTTGCGTATTACCTCTGAACATGCCTAATGAATGGTATGTTAAAGGAAGCTTATTGCATACATTTTTTGTGAAGGACGCCCTACACGCTTATGTCTAACGCACTTCAGGTACAATCCATTTTGATGATTAGCTAGCGATGTCGAATGCTATTATTAACCTGAGAAAACTTACCGGGATTTATGCAAGCATTTTGGTCAGCTCCTCTTAAAGGCATTATTGGCGTGATTGTAGATTTGTTGGTTATGGAATGATTTAGCAAATACTCAACCTGAACTAACCAATCAAACTTTCAAAGAAGAAAAAAATAATTACTGTCTGATTAACTTTGGCAAGAATCATAAAAAATGTCCTACTTGTCTTCCTTCCTTTCAATTCTAAGCATAAAATATGCAGATATTGTCATTCTGTCCGTATCGTATGCTTTTTGTGCTTATAACAATTTTTGGCAATAAATTTTTGATTTTGATTTTTAAATTTGACAAAAAAGGATGTTCAAACAAATACAACATGTTCATGTTGTAAGACTAATTAAAGTTTCCTTATTGAGGGTGTTTCGATCCTTTTTACATTGTTTTTGATACCATGTTTAAGGAAAAAAAAACAATAAGTGCATAGGCAGCAACCATTAATTTATCATTTATTACGGTTAATTTATTTCAAATGATTCTTGTGCCTTTGTTGAATTTATGAATCCTTTCGAATACAAAGCGAAAATAGAGGTCAAGTTCAGAAGCAATCCATTGATGTTAATTTTCAACGCTACCTTTCACTAACGAGAATAAGAATAAGGTCTTTTTGAAAAGATAATGAGAACGGTCGACACATTAAATACGTAATAGGACGAGAGTGATGGCACGAAGTTTGACGTTGTAAAATATGTAGGGTGGAGATACACTGGTGACTAGAATACCTTCGTATCGATCGACTGGTATCCTTTGCTTGAAATTTGAGTCTAATAAGACGAAATTGTTAGGGACTTTCCCTTTGACTAATTTCACCATTGTATTTGTAATATAACGTTTGTAAATGAAAATTCAACAAGGAATTCAATATGAATCATCGTCCTTTCATACAGATATCAATTGTAGAAGCAATCATGCAGTAGGGAGTACATTTAAATAGCGACCAATTGGACGCTTGCAATGTAATGGAAAATGATTGAAGTTGCATGCAGTTCTGAACTCCTTTTTTGTAAATAATGAAAGACATCCTTGTCGATGAAGACTGTTGGATAATTGGTACAGCATTAAAAATTGATGAATCATGGACGTAGTCATGATTAAATATTGAAAATTTCTGTTGCGTTTCAAACATGGAGTAAAATTGTGAGAAGGATACATTTTACTTTTATATACGTTATAATTCGAAAAGATATTCGTGTAATTGCATTCGTATTGAATTTTTCATTGAAAATAGTTCTGACAGAAATATCCTGGGTTATAACGTATAAAATTTCTGGCATTTTAGATCATATAAACTATATTTACACACATATATATCACCACTCAGGCCCGAGAGAACATTAAGGGATCCAATTTAGAAGTCTTATTGAAAAAGTTAATATTATGATAGTTCCTTGCCAATCAAATCCTAGAAGTCCTTAATTATTCAGTATTCTAATGTGTACTCCAAAATTCAGCGATGATTTTTAAGGATTATTTGGCTGAACTGGGTTGTGCTATTTAAAGATTGAGTCATTTGAACTAGTTTGTGCTATAACGACCAATAATCAGGCAAATTCACGCAAATTTAAGGGTTATGGGGAGGATGAGTTGGGAACTGCAGCACACTTATTACAAACGTTTAAGAAAAATTATAATGTTCCATTTCCCAAGCTCCGTGAATAGAACCGTATGGCCCTCCCCCCAAAAAAATATATATAAAATGACGTTATGCCATTCATTCCCATTCTTTTCCCACACTTGAAATTTTCTGACGTTTTTTCATAGATCCCAATATTTCCTGAACATTTCCCATCTACAATGAAGTATACACTTCTTACCCGTTATAGTGACTTCACTGTTCGCGTAACATTACTATTTGAGTGATTAGATCTTGCATATTAAATACAATTCGATTCAAAACAGAAGCAAAATCAAAGAACTGAATCCGAAAAAAAAAGAACAAAACAAACCGAACAGAGCTGTGGGATTTCCCTCCATATTTGACAGTTGGGTTTGGGAGGAATGCAAATGCTCTCGGACTGCAAATCGGCACTGCATGCGCTGGCGTCCAACAGCGTCGTTTCATATCTAGTGCAGGTGTTCAAAATCGCAACAATCCGATTAAATGTAAAACCGTCATGGGTCCCTGGACACAGTAAAATAAAAGGAAATCATAGAGCGGATGATCCAGCAAGAGCAGTATTTGTTGAGCTCCCAACTTGCAATGACAGGATTCATGTCAAGTTAAGAGAAACACTTTGGCCAAGTCACCTCACAAAACGAGAATAAATCAACTCCCGCAGAAAACCAGAAATAACAGAAAAACCACACTAGCAATAACAACACAATATTTTGAGTAAACTCGCCAAACGAACAATCTTGTTGGATCCACAGGACATCTGCTTTAAGTTCCTAAGCCCCGGGGCCAAAGTGAGTCAATTTTTCATCCGAACCTCGATGAGATACATGGAATTCATATGAATACGTATGTCAGAGGCGATTACCTCAATGCACTACCTGGTGTTACTAAAAGTGCAATGGTATCACCTTTCTTTCTGGTTGCGAGCATCTTTGATTCTCGGAATTCTCTTTTCAAAACGCCTATACTTCCCGGGCGACACGGTGGTCGTGTGGAGCCATTCGAGCCTTATTACAGTTTAATCAAGCTGCCCTTTTTAATAAAGTTTAATTTATTAGTGCAATATTTTCACTATTGCTCTTTATACGATTTCGCAGTGGGTTGACGAACTAGTCGTAGGAAGAACATGTCTCATGATTAAACAAGTACGCAAAGCATCCCGACTTCTGTTCCAACCAATCTACTAGAATCCTTTGATAGCTTCAATGATTATTATCAAATGGTCTACAGATCCTGATGCTGCAAGGGACTTCGTCACCCTTATGGACCATGACCACCACCACACTCCCAAAAAAGTCGTAAACAACAAACTGATTCATTCGAAGATGGGGCTTATTAGTTACCAGTGGTACCTGAATATACATCCAGAGTTGAGGCTCACTAAGCGAATCGCAACAATACACCAAACGGTGATATCTCGGCAAGTTTGGCAGCTATGTTGCGGATTAAGAAGTAAGTTTTAGGGTTTCCAGTATACCGGAGATTCCGAGATCGGCAAATCTTATCGGGTTCACTGGAATTGTAACTGGATCCTAGCAACTAGGAGGAAGTTTCTTTCAACCGGCTCTGCACACCCTCGGGGGACGCCAAACGAATAGGCGTCGACGAATGACGTGTGTCAAGCTTGCGGCGAGAAGTAGGAAAAAAACTGAAAACTTCGTTCTAGATTATTCGAGCCTGGCCTTAAAACGATTCACAAGGCTGAGGAGGCCTAACGTGAATCAGAACTGCCGATCACGAAGCGAAGAGACCTCCTTGGTTTCTATAGGATGACTAGACGAACAATGTGTAAACTATAGCACCATCAGAGGGAAGCAAAAATGTGATACGACTTTTTTCAATAATGATCTCTAAGAAAATATTATTAATATATAAAAATCAGGTTTGGTTTGAATGATTTAAGCAAAGCTATAAACTTCAAAATATAACATTTCCCAGAGTAGCAGCGTACGTTGAAGAAAATGCAGCACCATCATTAGTTGTCAACTTACCAGATACCATGAGTACGTATGAATCCCAGTTAAATACTTGAGCAAGTACTCGAGGCTTTGTGTCGTAAGAAAAAGAACCTACTTGGGGTTTCAAAGCAACGAGGTCCATGTCAGGGAGGTTCACGTCAGGGAGGTCCACGTGATATATGCTAAGATGTCTGTCAGACTTAAAATCAAAAATGAGCTAGCCGTTGTCATTTGATGTCTCAGAAGAGGCTGCAACCTGTAATTATTGCTCAGCGAGTTTCCTTCTTCACGAATTCGGCATTGAGCTGAAAAAATGGGTGATATTGACGTCCTTTGAAATTAAGTGTAGTTCATGAAAGTATTAGAAAGATTGTTTGATGTTCTCGTTCTTATCATTTATTGGGACTTGATCCTTTGACAACCAAGATACTGAAAAATCATCTTCGAATGTGGAACGTACACAACTGTTTCTTCGCTGGTTTGAATTTGATTAAATTTTGCTTGAGTTCTCTTTCGTTCACAATGAACATCACTCTAAACTATAAGTACTTAATGAGTTTCTTCTTTTGGCACAACTCTCTGCCATCTCGGACCATTCTTGGACCACAAGCAATTTTTAATTTAAGACTGTTGGTCAACTGAATTGAATTTTTGGCTCCAGATAGGTGTTCTAAAATTCTAAGAAACAAATCTCTTGTATTATTCTTTTGCTTGTTTGTTTCCATTGAAACAATCGAATTGGCAGCACATCGCCCTTTTGCTGTTTGAAGAACTGCGAAGCTACATACAGCGCTAACACTCTAGCGAGCAACCCGTCAGACAGAGATAGAAAAAGCCCAAGCAAGTTTACGTTTTCAATGCAATTTAACGCAACAGGCTTAGGATAGGTAATCTTGTTTTATACGGAAATGAGAAGAAATAAACCAATCCCAATAAAATTCAATTTATTTTGGTGGAAAATCGTTAACTTGCGAGTTATTTTCGAAGTGGTAGCGTTGTACGTGAGTATAGTATTTCTGAAGTGAAGAATACGCGACTTCGGCCTACTCCATTAGCAGGTCCAGCATTCACCACATGGAGCTTGGATGAAGTTGGCAACCTGAAGATTACACAGAAAGAGAAACGAAAACACCATATTTCAAACAAAGCGAGCTTTTCAAGATAGAGAGCTTAGAAATTAAACGACAAAGGTGAGTGGGGAGATCGCGATGAATATGTTTCGGAACTAAAATGCATGTGTGAATTATTCTTCCGGTTTAATATAAAACGTTAGTCGTTGTCTCTTCATGCAAAGGCATCCAATGTGCTTCTATTTGCACCTTCGTCTAAATGTTCAATCTCAAACATGTTTTAATACAAATAACAATATATGTGGAAAATTGGCGTCGATTACCGTTAGATTGGTTGTTCCTTGGCTGTGTTAGCGTTTGTTAGTTGTTAAGCATTCTCTCAAGCCTTTTTTTGCGTACGTGATAGCTTTTTGTTATAAATATTTCGTAATATTTTTTAATCCACCAATGATGATTGTGGATTGATGATTTCTGATTGATGATTAATGATTTATGATTGATAACTCATGATCGTAGTTCGATGATAGATGATCCACGTTCATCGACGAATTTTGACGGTCTCTGTATGGTAAGAGAATACTCTTTTTGAATAAAAATAATCGATATTTCTTTCTACGTGATGCACACCAAAAACTTTAATACTTTCTAATAGTTATGTAATGTCATATAAAAAGTTCGGAAAATCAGCCATCGCGAAATCTCATCTCACCCGGTCATTTTGATTTTCCACTTTTGCATTCATGTAGACTTTAATAACGTTCGGTATTAGTTTCCGATTTTCAAACACTTATGAAGGGTATCAAAGGAGATAATACGTAAATTTTAAAATTTTGTGACTCAGGAAGGAAATCAAAGGGTATGATAAGTGTATTTGAAAATTTTTTGACAAGGTTATTTGTGGGCTGTCTTATGTATGAAATAGTTAAGTCTATCAAGGTATGTCAAGTACGATTAAACAATTGCACAAGTACAATACTACAAGTACCCAATTATTTTCAGTAATAGCGGAATATTCTGTTGCAAAAATCTAACCTTTTATGGGGTGTTTCATCGGGCTCTCCCAACTTTTAAAGGCTGTAATCTAGCAACCCTATGACATTTTTGACATCTGATTTTACCTAATTACTTTTCATTTCATCATGGAAAGATTTACAGTTGAACAACGTATAGAAATGGTGCAATTGTTTTACAAAAATTCGCGTTCTCCGCGGTTAACGAAACGCGCTCTTCGTAGCAGATATGCTCGTTTAACAGAGCCAGACGAAGGCTATATCCGCTTTTTGGTGAATAAATTCGAGAGGAATGGTTCAGTACAAGACATTAAAACACCAAAACGTGTGCGACCAGCCAGAAGTGTCGAAAATATTGCTGCTATTGCCGAGAATACCCGTGCGCGCTCAAATGTTTCGGTTCGAAGACGTGGCCACCAACTTGGCCTTTCAACTACCACCACATGGCGAATTTTGCGGAAATATTTGGGCTAGCACCCGTATAAGATTCAGTTGACACAGGAATTAAAGCCGCTTGTCCATCCGAAGCGTAGAGGTTTCGCAGATTAGGCGCTAGAGCACTTGGCCGTTGATCGCAATTTTGGTTCAAAAATCATCTTTAGCGATGAAGCTCATTTCTGGCTAAACGGCTACGTAAATAAACAAAATTGTCGTTTCTGGGCAGAGGAAAACCCACGTGAGATATTGGAAACACCATTTCATCCCGAAAAAGTAACCGTTTGGTGTGGAATATGGTCGGACGGTGTCATTGGTCCCTACTTCTTCGAGAATGAACACGGAACGGCCGTTACCGTGAATGAAGTGCGCTATAGAGACATGTTAACTGATTTTTTCTTACCCAATTTGGAAGGTTTGGATGCGGAAGACATGGTTTTCCAACAAGACGGTGCAACATGTCACACAAGTCGCGAAACAATGGCTCTTTTAAACGAAAATTTTCCCAATCGGTTAATTTCTCGCGGCAGCAATGTCCCATGGCCTCCGAGATCTTGCGATTTAACACCCTGCGACTTCTTCCTTTGGGGTTATTTGAAATTGCTCGTGTACGCCAATAGTCCAGCTTCAATTCAAGACCTCAAACGCAACGTGCAGACCGAAATTATGAAAGTTACACCCGATTTATGTGAGCGAGTCATCGAAAATTGAAGGTCTCGGATGGAGGCTTGTAAGGCCAGCTGCGGCGGACATTTGAATGATGTCATATTCAAAACATAATGAAGTCGAATGTACTTCCCATTGATAGTAAAAGTTCCACAAAATTCAAAGCCATTTCATTTTTATTTCAAAACAAAGTTGGTAGTCCTTGTTGAAACACCCTATATTAGTTTGCCATATTCCTTTATCTACGAAGAACATAAGTTTACAACTTGAAATTTTTACTATGGAAAATTTATGCAAGAGCAACTACAACCAAACCTCATTCTTATGAAGCTTTTGGCTGGAAATGAGTTGGCTTGACCTTGTCTTTAGTGCCGATTCGTAACACTAAGCAGTTGCGCCATTGATTCTAAGCAATTTTCAAAGAAATTTTCGCGTGTTGTAAATACCTGCAACCTTTTATCCCAAAAGGTGGCAACAATTTTCCATCATAAGTTTTGACTTGAAGTTGTTTCAGACGTTGATAATGAAAACAGACAGCTTTTAGAAGATTTTCACTTTTAGAGGTTATAACTAATAAAAACTCATTTTTATGGTGAGTTTCCTTTTAAAAAAAAGTTTTTATTGTCGTTTTTTAGTAAAATTTATCTCGATTTGCAGATCGATTTTGACTTTGAACAACAATTACAAAAGCTGGAATTCATATTTTGCATAAACAAAATAATATGTTGAGAAAATAAATATTTTTTCGGGCTGTTGAGGTCGACACAAAACGCTTAAACGATTTCAGACTAATGTCACTTGGTCAAGGTGACATTTTGCGCTAAAAAATTCTTTTTCTGATTTTTATTTGTTCCGTTTATTTGTGAGTAACGGGGTGTGAATAATGGAAGCCAACAAAGAAAAAGTTCAGTTTTCAGTACAGTTTCAGTACAGGTTCAGTACAGTTTCAGTACAGACATCTAAGCTGGTAGTGCCAATCGACGCGTCCCAGCCTGTGAGTTGGCACCTGATGAGAAGCGGCAGGGACGCGTGTTCGAAACGAGCTTGAGCTCTTTCCACAATTCTTTATAAATATTAAATTCACTATCGGGGTACTCGAAACATTTGATCAGAACTTCCGCACCCATGAGTCTTCGCTGAGTTAGCTTAACAAGGGGGGTATAAATCACTTATAAGTTGTAAGTGAAAATGGAAAAATTGATCTACCAAAAACTTCTGAAACAGTTTTTATTTGGTTGAACGCGAAAACGTTAGCCACGTGACTGAAATCGTGGATGGTGTTTATGGTCCCGATACTGTTACAGCTAATTACATTCAATTTCGGCCTCATCGATACCGTTCAGGTATTTTCGATAGCAATGGCAGGCTTTTCCTCAAAAATAGTTTATAATCTCATAGTGACAATCGAAGTTATAACAAATATACATCATATAACATCACCCAGAAGCTGAAGGTCGATCATAAAACAGTTTTGAATTGAGCCTGATTGTTAGGTGCTATACAAATTAACACCAAAAACCATGATGGATCGAATATCCGTCTGTGAAGCCTTGGCCAAGCGGAATGAATTCGACCCATTTCGTAAACGCGCGGTGACTGGGTTTGAGAAATGAGTAACAGGGAGCATGATTTTGTGGAAACGATCATGGTGAAAGCGCAGTGAAGCAGTTCAAAACGCCAAACGAGAACTAATGGTCAGGGAGCTTCTGCTATGCATTTGCTGGCACTGGGAAATTATTTATTCATTTGTTGTCTGGAATCATTGATAATGAGTTGCTGTCATATGACCAAATACTGAATTCGAGTCCTTCCTGTAAACCAGTAAACTTGGACCGTTCAAAGCTATCAATTGACTCGAAACGGCCGGAATCGGCCACAAGAAAATGTGTCGTGTTCCATTAGAAGAACGCCAGGACACACACCTCTGAAGTAATTTGCCAGAATCTCCTGAAGCTTGGCTGGGAAGTTAGATAGATCCACCATATATAAAGAACCTTGAAAAAAACGATGTCTATCCTATACTTGCATTGCTACACGTTTTAAGTAGTAAGCAAACGTTATCCAGAGAAGATTTTGGAAACCAGTTACTAGTTTTCGTCAATAAAGGCCAAGACTCCTACGGGATGAACTTTATAAAATTATCCTTAAAAAAAGCAAAAAATCCAAGAAGGAAATGGCGTATATTGGGTTCAAATCGGATAATCCGAATTCAATAAAATGTTGAAGTTCACGTGAAAATAATAAATTCCTTTTTCCCCAACCTTGCATAAACCTAACATCAATGGTATTTCAGCTCTCCTACACTGCTCTCAGATACAAATCTTCTACCAAATTCCTTTAAACATAAGATTTTCCACTTGAATCTAATACATTTCTCCTTGTTAGTCAAATGTTGAAACTCAACAATCCAGTAAATTCAATGAAATCATGGCCATATAGCGTAAGTGTATAAACTGCCACTTACACATCTCCTTGCGAGAGAGCTTATCCCTACGCCTGGAGTGAAACTTTCAGATGGTCATTAAATAAATCCTAGTCAAGCCTCACAGTCATATACCCTAGCAAGTGTGTATATAGAATGCGTTTTAACGAGCAAAGTAGATAAGAGTAACTAAAAGACCATAATACAATATGGCTTTTATGTGCTTCCTGTAGCACTTGTTTGCACTTTGACTTGAACAGCGGAAATTACTTTAATTAGTTTTTAATCCTCAACAACTTGCTTCTTGCTTATTACAGAGCTGCACAACAAGCTGCTGCGGCTGTTGCAGCTCAAACCAAATCATTTCGTAAGGGACCCCCACCGTTGCTACGATCCAGGACACTTCCTGCTATTGTGGTGCCAGGCATCTCCATACTACAAGCGCAAATTGATCCGAATCGATTATCGACAGGTGAGTGCAAGTATTTAATTTCATTTTCTGGCTTTCAGTTAACATTTTAATTTTGTTTAAAATAATTTTAAACATAACTGAAGAATTCTTTTGCCATTGAAAGGCATATACAGGGTGCGGCGCCGAAATCCGGACAAGTTAAACATTATATTGAAAAATAATTTTTATTACGAAAATGGGAAATTTTACAATTGTTTCTTTTAGTAAATTGTTTGTTAAACATAAAAACCAGCTTGAGTGTTCGGAACCAGCTTGAGCTCTTTCCACAATTCTTTATAAATATAAAGAATACATTCACTCTATATAACCCCCTTGTGCTTCGACAACTATCCTCGGTCTGAAGCGTTCGCAAGCCCGTTTTAATGCGGTACGTCAATTTCGGCGAAAACCCCTTCTTTAGCGGCTCTCAATGAAGCAACGTTTGGATGTCTGTACTTATTAGTGTCCCGTTCAACCACGCTCCATGCATAGTAATCCAGAGGATTCAAGTCTGGGCTTTTAGGAAGCCAAAATTCTTTGGACCAAAACATGTCCACGTTGTCCGACAACCAATTTTGCACCAAATGACTTGTGTGCGCTTGTTGGAAAACATACGGCCTTCCGCTCGATACCGTTTCCATCCAGGGCTTCACCACATTCATCAGAACATGCAAATAAACTTCTTTCGTAACATTTTCTCCTTTGTTAAAGAAATGTTGGCATAACATCACCTTCACTGGAAACAACACTTAGCACGTGAACATTCGCTGGAAATTTCGTTCTAGAAACATTGGGGACATCTTCAGGATCATGAGTGAGCCAGCGATCATTTCTTTGATTGCTTTTCGCATCGACAGTAAAGATTTAAATCTGAGGCGTCCGGCAGCCTTGTTTCGTAAAGAACACAAAAGCAAGTTACAGCGTTCAACGCGTTTTTTCCTTGCAGCTTTAGGAAGCATCTGTCTTATTTTAATTGTATAAGACTTGTAGCAGAAGTCCTCTTCCACGATTCGACGCATAGTTTTCTCACTTACACCGACAACTGACGACAATTTTCGGATTGACAGGCTCGGGTCCTCCAAGATCAATTCCTGAGCCCGTTTAATGATTTCCGGGGTCCTGACAACGCGTTCTTTGGAGTGGGGTTTCCTTGCTGGTGTCGCGGAAGCGATGTCGATCTTGGGTAGCCGAAGAATCGAATGATTTCTTTGACTGAGCGCGCAGCGCGAACACTTTCAATAATCGCGGCTCTTCGATAATTCTCTGCATTTGGCTTCAACATTGTGACTTTTTCGAGGTTATGAATGTTCAACACATGTGTTAAACTATTTGTACGCGTATCGCGACCTCTCGAAACCTTATAGAATAGGGGGAAATTTAAATTGAATTTGGTCCGAATTTTGGCGCCGCACCCTGTAATTTGCAGGAAAGTTTCATGATATTTCTTATTGTCAATGATATTTTTCATTTCATTTTTCGAAACGAACTGAAGAATTTCTTTTTATTTTAGAGTAAAAGAAAAAAATTTTTGAGATACATAAAAGCAAGATTTAAATTTACTGTGCAAAGAAAATATCTTTAAATTTACTTCGTAAAATCGTTAAAAGTTGGCTAGCAATAGAATGTTAGATATAGCAACAGAGAAAGTTAGATAGCAACATTATTTGGCTCATATAGATGCAAAATAATGCGATGAGCCTTTTCTCGTGTACAATCTCGTCCGTGAACGTCCAAAGAATTTTATTTAACTAATTTTCCCCCCTATCAGCTGTTCACACATTCAGCACATTGCGGGACAGCACTTAATCAATATCATATATGAAAATTTTTAAGAAATCAAATGAAACATTATTTTTTATGCATAGTATAAGGGCAAAACTTATTTCAAATTGACAAAGACATGAAAAAATCTATTCATAAATTGTGCATAAAGCAGCAAGATACGCTATTTTCAAATCGTATGCTAACTGCCATATGACCGTGAATTTCTTGAGCATTTTGAAGTCCCTTTAAATTTGCTCCCCTGCATCCATTGTTATACGAGAGCAAAATGATAATTTTTTTTGTTCTTCTTTAAAAGAAAAAGATTTAATATTCCAGATGTTTCATTCTCTTATTTCAGTGCTCCACAACAAATAGAGACATATAACTGCTTAACAATAAGATAGAACCGTACAAGAGCAGCTCCCGTCATTATACATTTGCTTTCAAACAAGTAAACGCATAACAACACTAAACTGTTAGCTATTTAATGCATGAATTGTGGCTTCCGACGTCTGTCTGCAATATTTTTTTAACTACGCTAATGTTTAGCCGTGTTTGTTTTAAGGGCTGTCAGAGAGTGTAAAGTTCTGTCAAAAGACTTATTGTTCATACGAGTAGGTTCATGCTGCTTCCCAAATAATTCAATTCACATTGTATTACTCGACTCGGTTCATATTTCAAAACTTGAAGTAAATAATAAACAAAAACGCTAATAATATTGGTAAAAAATTATCTTAATTCTTTTTAAGCATGCCAAATCCATTAAATATCAAATTTATAACTCAACCCAGTCTTAATCGATTTGCATGTACGAAGTCTGCGTAGAATTTTAAAACTTGGCTCATTCGCATTTCCGAAAATTCAGCCGAAGTCGAGCAAATGTCAAATCAACTACTTAATGTAACCAATTATACTTTTCACCCTCAAATTGTTATTTGAGTTCAATCACAAGTGATTTTATTATTTATTTGAAAGTACTGACATTGATTGAATTTATACTCAAACTCCGTTAATGTTTGCATTATTTGGGGTCCATTGGGGTGAATTTTATGAGGATTTAACAGTTTTGTTAAGTTTGCTACTCGTGCATCAATTGATAAACAAAGGCAATTACTATTAGAGCTGATATTTAATTATTTTTTAATGTTCAAAAGAAAAAGAATTATTATTCCAGAAGGTTTTTTTTCTCCTTTCAGTTTCGTAACATGCAGATCAATTTTAGTACATTCCAATTGTATAAGCTACGAAATTTCTGCCCCTAAATGTCCACTGTCATTTTCAATATTGTGTAAGTGATGCTAAATTTATGTTAATGTTAGTTGGTTTAGGAAAAATCTGGTCAGGAAAGTTGTTTATTGTCCTCTCTAAGCTCTTATATCGGTATGAAAAGTCTGAAGCTCGAAAGTCCATAGCACATTAACAGACACACTTAGCACAAAAATAAAGATGTCGTACGGCGTCAACAATTGGTATCAACACTAGAAACATGTCATATTGAGTCAGCAATCTGCAAATGATTTAATAATTTAGTAAATTAGTTATCTAGCATATTTTCTCGACCCCTCATGATGTTTGCTTAATTTCTGTTGGCAATGACTTGGGTGTCCTTTCATAGCTACCCACCATATTCCTAACTAATGCATCAGATTGATTGACTGTTTGTTCACAGTTACACTTTATCAACACTCTGATAAGGATCGTATTGACTACATTTAATGTTCAAGAGTAAGTTTTCGTGGACTTAAATCTAAATGAAAGTTGTATCCTTGATACGACCATGTCATGTGTATTTTATGGCAAACGGTGTGTGCAGAGAAGTATGCGTGACAGTTTTATAGACGAGTAAAATCTTTAAGGACTCATTTACAACCACCGAAAGGTCACAATTGAATTAAGAAGGCTCGTTAAGGGAAACATCCGAGGAGAGAAAAATAAATGTCTTGTAAATAAATTTTTGCCAGATATTAACCTCTGTATTAAACATTCGGATCCCAATTTGCGTTGAACTTCTTTCATAACCATAAAAGTAAAAGTCCGGAACGGCCTTCGGACATTTTTCATGGTCATTGCCAGGGAAGTAAATTTGCAAATTCGATGATGGTACACTACTCGGAACGATGTCAACATTTTTTTGTGAGTTTCTTAATGGTGCTTTTCAAAGCAGTTAATTTGTTATGTCCTGATGGCGCCAGGAGTTTTGTTTTTTCGTAACATATTCAAAGAGTATTTAATTTTGCAATAACTTTTCACATTCAAACGTCCTTAAAATAGATTAATTATGAGTGATAACTAGATATCTTGTGTCCTCATAAAAATGTCAGATATTAAATTAGGATTTAGAATATTTTTTTCAGAGCCAAAAACCGTCGAGCCAAAGACAACAAAAATTTCGTAATTGATAAAATTATGAATTTTGAATAGAGAAAATATGAGGTTCCTTGGACTGCAGTTACCACAAGTCTTTTTGAATAATTAAGGCCTTAAATAGGGCAAGCACTATGAAATTTCACTGGCTCGAACTGTGTAAACAAATTCATTCTGCTTCTGGGCCCCTTCGACAAGGTTATTTATTATATTATATTACTTTGACAAGGAAGCAGATTCCTATATTTTTTTTCGGGACCTTGCACCGCAATAAATTCGCTTTCAGGCCCATTTCCTTGGAGTCTGTCAAGACGCCAGTGGGACCCTTAGCTATTTTTTGCCCTTTTTCAAACACATTCCAAACTTCTTTATAGATGCCGAAGCAGTGCTCCGACATATGAAGCTCTACAAGTCTGCTCAAGAGCGTTCCTCCCCTTGGAATTAACTTCACTTCAGTTGTACTGAACTATTCAGATGAGACAAATGCTGTTGAAGCTCCTTCTCTCACCAATTGCCCCACTCCCCCTAATCTATTTTCTTTTTTCAAATTTTTGAGCGTTTTAAACGATTGTGGAACCTGTTTCAAGGCTGGTTGGCCATCAGTAAGGATAGCTATAGTTTTACCTTAGTACCCTCTCTATGCTGAGTTGTGCGATCACCGCGATAGCACAAACCTCAGCCAGAAAGATATTTGGCATGCTTCCTATCGGTTTTGAATATTAGGTTGCAGTCCTAGATACTCCAATTTCTGTTCCCTCTTGTGTCTTCTCTTAGTGCATGTTGGATTCAACGCTCCAATCCATTTTTGACAAAGCACTGCATAAAAGTAGTTATGAAATCTGACGACATTTTTTTTTTTTGAGTGGACCGCACTTGGATTCTTCCACTGGTTTCGGTGTTACTGGATTTCACGGTCATAAGGTGTTATTTGTTATGGCTTAGGCAAAACATTACGATCACTTCGAAACTCTTCTTTTAAAGCAAAACATGCTTCCACGCGACCTTGTTTTTGTTCAAAAATAAGGCATAGAGGCATAAATCTGGAAGAGACCCTTATCATCCGCAAATCCTTCTTTAAAACTCACTGAGCTGAACTGCAGATCACTCTAGACAGCTCCGCAATTTCATCAATAGTCCGACCTTCCACTTTGGGTTCGAAAAAATTTCAACATTTTCGTTGGCTTGAGCTGTTAATGACGACCAGAGCGAGGCTTGTAGTCAATTGACATTTCACCCGTTTTGATTCGAAAAACTCACTCAATCACTTGAGTTTTCCTAACAGCATCACCCTTGTAGGTTGTTTTAAACTTTTCAAGAGTTTTCGTGCCAGTTCTTTTTCAAACAACGAGGCAAACTTGACGCGCACTCTTAATAAAGATCAGTTATTGCAAAAATGACGAGCACACGAACAACTGTCACATTAATTTTCACTCGAACCGGATGGAACGTTATTTACTATGACGACGCTTGGCTTACTATCTCAAGAATAGGACCCGTAGCGGCAGAACGCGGTACTACAAAAGTCAGCCCATCACAACATCAGATGGAATTCTTACGGGTACCCTATCGTATGTTAGAGTTCTATCATATTCATTCCATTCGATTGCTTTTAAACTTTGTTGTAGAGATTACGAAATTTCGCTCAAAATTTGACTGGTTTTTTCCATATTCTACCACAAAGGTTATTTCTGCCTATGTCATAAGTATTCATCATGAACTGACAAGTGTTCCTTTTGCCTTGGAATAAGTCACTGGACAGTGATCATGTGTAACCCAGACTAAGTATGCTATAACGAGGAACTTGATCAATGCTTGCGATTTCATGCTGGTACTACAAAAAGATTATCATCCTGACAAAGAAGAGGGTCATCCAGAGAAAGGCTCATCAGATCGACAATGCACTGTTTAGAACATCGTGAAATTTTCGATTGGTTTTTTAGCAAACTAGGCAGCAGCTTATAATGCTGTATCGCGTCTAGTTGAATGTAACTCAGAGAATACGAGTCATAGCCCAGAGTAATGTGTCAAACGGTTGTAGGTTAGGTTCTCAAAATGTTTAGTAAGTAGTCTAGAAGCATTGCGTTTCTGGGGATTACACACTTAGAAGGCAAGTAGCCATCACCTTTGTACCGCAAAAATATTAAGGCTGGTGCTTTGTGCTTTTACGAATTGCATCAATTCAATTATCCTAGGAATATATTCAGGTAGAAGTTGAGGAGTTAAATTTGGTTAGTTCACTGCTGCAGGGCATTGCATATTTTTTTTCTTTAACACTCATCACTTCTGACTGGTTTCTGAAAGGAGACGTTTCAATTTTGTTTGGCCTGAAGGTATTTGTAACAAGAAAAAATCTCAGAGGTAATCGCTGTGAAATGAAATAGTTTATTTCTGTTCAATAAGTGAACCAAACATATTCGTATTTTACATGCATACGAAGGATCAACTTAAGATGAGCATACCTGAGTGCAAGTATCGTATAACTACTTTTATCAATGAACTGTTTCAACTGGAGGTTAAAATTCGGTTCTCAGTGAAAACTGAGACTTTTGGTTGAAATAAAGAGAAAGATCTAGCTTTGAAATTTCTGTTGTAAAGAAAAGAAAACATATCGTTCGTGGTAATTAACTGCCCAGTACAGATACGAGGTCTGTTCAAAGAGTACCCGGAATTTTCGTTTTCTCAAAAAAATATTCAAAGTAGTCCCCCCCCAGATATAATACACTTATGCCAGCGTTTTTTCCAATCTTCGAAGCACTTTTGATATTCACTTTTTGGTATGTCCTTGAGCGTTCTCAGCGATTCGGCCTTTATTTCTTCAATCGAGGAAAAACGCCGTCCTTTCATGGGTCTCTTCAACTTTGGGAACAGGAAAAAGTCACACGGAGCCATATCTGGTGAATATGGAGGTTGGGGCATGACTACGGTATTGTTTTTGGCCAAAAAATTACGAACAAGCAACGACGAGTGAGCAGGTGCGTTATCGTGCGAATTCTTTTTCCATAAATCGGGGCGTTTTTTCGGATTGCTTCACGCAAACGTCGCATATCTTCAAGGTAATACTCCGTATTAACCGTACGACCTTGTGGTAAGAACTCTTGATGCACTATGCCATTATAATCGAAGAAAAGCAGTAAGTAAAACCTTGACATTTGATCGAACTTGACGTGTTTTTTTCGCTCTTGGTGATGTTGAATGCTTCCAGGTGGACGATTGTGCTTTGGTTTCGACATCATAACCGTACACCCATGTTTCATCACCAGTTATGACGCTTTCAAGCAAACTTGGATCGTCGTTGACGTCATTTAACAGCTCCTGAGCGATGTTCATGCGATTGTTTTTTTTTTTTGGTCAAAATTCAGCAGTTTTGGAATGAATTTTGCTGCCACTCGTTTCATGCCCAAAACTTTTGAAAAAATGTTATGACATGAGCCAATTGATATGCCAACTTCATCAGCAACTTCTCTAATTGTTATTCGGCGATCATTTATAACCATATTTTCCACTTTTTCCACATTTTCATCGATTATTGACGTGCTGGGTCGACCGGAGCGTTCGTCATCTTCAACGTCTTCGCGGCCATCTTGGAAACGCTTATACCACTCGTAAACACTTGTTTTTTTCATAGTAGACTCACCATAGGCTTTTTGTAACATTTCACACACTTTGTTACACTTTATTTCATTTTTTACGCAAAATTTAATACAAATTCTTTGACTCTTCAATTCTTCCATTGTTTAAACAAGCAAAAATCGCCGAGCTCATGAAAACACGTCGAACCTTAGCGACTACCACAGACAAAGTAAACAGTGAATATGGCTGAAAATTTTATCATACTTTAGGGGCATGTATACCAACACAATAAAAGAAAATTTTGACAATCGAACTTAACTTATCGACGGTACTTTTTGAACAGACCTCGTATATAAAGTCACGATGACAGAAAGCTCGAAATTATTATTAGTATCAGAAAATTAGTATCAGTTACAGTTTGTGAGGGATTGGAGCACTCAGTGGCTTAAGGAGGACCTTGTGACATAAGTTAGAATTGTAGGAATAGGATAAGACTCAAATCCATGTTTTAGTATCCAAGCACGAGAAGGATGCAGGTAAAAAGCATCTGCTGATTCTTAGCCACATATTGTGATCCGTTTCTGACTCACGAAAAGATAAATGTCTACGCAAATCAAAGTTGACGAACATGGATCAGGATTTTAACAGATGAACTGGTGCCAAAAAGCCTGGGCGCATTTGATATCGCCGTTCTTTGGCAGTGGAAGAAGGCTTTAATTCTGCAACCCTTCAGGGTATGACTTAGCATAACGCTGGGATATTGCAAAACATGTTCAACCTGCACTCCAAACCTGAAAATTGGAAGTTCCTTGAGTGCCTTAAATAAGAAGATAATTATTTCCTGACCCGTATTAAGATCAGAAAAAAAAATACAAGGACGGATTGGTCTTCTGCTGATAAGCAACTGACTTAACAACTTAAATGAACGACTATCAACATGCGGACTTGACTGACATGCACAATGGAGGACTCTCACGCTACACCAGGATATCAAAGCGGCTGTCATGAACTTTTTTGTAATTTTTCGAGCTCATTGAATTCCATAACTCAATCATTCAAATCATTCATCTGTAGTTGTATTAAGAATTGTTGATTTAATTCAGGCAAAAACTTGAAATGTAACTAAAAACATTAAAATCAAATGACAATATCAGAACAGTCATCAAAACATATCAAACAAAATATCAAAACAGTTCGAAAAACTTCTATTCAAACCAAAATCAATTCAAAGGCTAACATTTTGGTAATGGCTTCCTAAATTCTCATAAATGTCGAAGGGTAATTATAGTTTCGATTACCATTTTATATTAAGGGTAGCGCACGTCAGTGTTCGCCCATGACTACATAATAACAAAATATAACGTCCATCGCATGAATGTGGAATAATGCTGAAATGCAATTAGCGTGTAACTGATGGACATACCTATTAGAGATTTTACCAATAACCACCCATGAAAGCAGGCGATTAGATGAAGTTCGTTTAGTCTGTTCGTGCCTTAAAAGGATAAGTGGATTGGATTTGCCTAGACTGGAGCAGGAAAACCTTAGAGAGCATTAAGTTATCTAATAAGGATTTGTTGCTTTGAACTTCATGGCTATGTGAACACCCACAAGACAAATAAAAAAGGGTAATTTAAACCCATATTAACAATATTTTAGAAACATTAAACCACTTTTCGGTCATAGTAAACTTGCCTTTAAATTAAGTATTTGGATGGCTAAGGTATTTTCCCCCTAGAATACATTATGAGTGTCCTTACTGTGTTTAATTTACGATCATTGCTTGTTTCTTGCATAGCTCAACGCCAGTTTTTTAGGAAAAGATGCATCAGGCTGTCCTGTAAGTGGAAGAGTACTTTCTACAATATACACTGTTAATACACGGTTTTCATCAGTTTATTGGTCTTGATTGAACAGCCAATCAAGGACGACTTGGAATATTTACAATAAATAAAGTAAAAGATCAAAAGATACTTAAAAAGTTCAAGTGAAGCACAGGTGCTACAAATAAAGAAATGCATATGGAAGCATTCTTTTTGCAGCCCTCCAACGTTTACCTTTTTACCGGTGTACTCCCTAGATAGATCCCTACGTCAGTCACAAAAGCAAACCGTGTTGTGAGGTAGCTCACCTCAAAGTAGAGGAGACAACATCTGCTACCTACATCTAACATATTCTCTGGATCAGAGGACATTGTATGACATACATTTGATTGACAGAAAATTTGAAAAAAAAAATTGACTCTTGGGTTGAATCCATTTCTCATGGGCGTTTATGTATTACCTACCCTACATCTGCAGAAAAATATTTCATGCAAAGTTTTCTGCAAGGGCGCAACCTATTTTGCATATACTTGACAAGCTGTTCGAGAAATAACTGTCTGCTCCTGAATGAAAAAGCAGGATCGACCCGAGTGTCGCAACCGATCCTGAAGAGTTATCAAAAATTGGCATAGACAACGGAGTCCCACACCAGGTAAGCAGTTCAAAGCCAATGCCAGGTTGAAATGTGCGACTTCCGAAACAACGTCTTACTTCCTAGACTTAAAAAAAGGACGTTAGCCAACTTCAAAAGAACGAAGAATTAGAACCCAACTTTCATAGATATCTTTATAGCATGCTCGAAATTTCAAATAATAAAAAACAAATTTATGTTGTTCCCTTCCACATTAGGTGAAGTGGAGTTGCTAAAGGTGAACATGATCCTCGAACACTTCATACAGCTTGGCCTGTGGAAGTATGGTAACGACCGAGAGGAGCATAAGAAATTTCTCCTAGGTAATGAGTGAGAGGATTGCGATTCATTCCTTAAGTGAAATTTTCGTAAAAAAATTCATTCATTTGCAAAAAAATCCATATACAATGTCAACTACTGTCGAAATGATTTTAGTGCTCATTTTCCTTATTTGCGAAGCAGCAAATCGGTCGGAATTCAATCGCAATCGTGACGTTGAAAAATTTAAGTTCAATTCAACTTTTGCAAAGAAGCCTACATGGCCATGCAAATAATCACTGAGAATTGGAAAACTATTCAAAGACAATAATACACAATATAATTAATATTTCCTACCTTCAGGTTGAAATTGAATTCTATGATCAGGGCCTTCATGAACCTTCTAAAAGCATTTGAAAGACTTTCAATCCCAAAGATTCTATAAAATTTTTATATGAACGAGGGGGCATTTTATATCCCTTGAACATTTCTTCCCACGAAGTTCTTTTTTAAGCTTTGGGAACAGATAATAATCACTGGGATCTAGGTCAGGACTGTAGGATGGGTGATTCAAAATATCGAAGCCAACCTTGTGCAGGGTAGACAACGCGATACCACACATGTAAACACGCACGTTGCCTCATAGAAATAGGACCCCTGTGGTAAATTTTCCCATTCATTCTTTCAATTTCTCTATGATTGAAGCTTAGTATTCTCGGGTTATGGAGACGCCTTTACCTTTGTAATCATTCGACAGTATCCTTTCTGAGTACCAAAAGATTTTTGCCTTTATTTTAGGCGATAGTGAAACCTTAAAGTTCTTTGTTTGTGGTGTGCCAATGCAAAGAGTCCTGTTTAGACTCAGGATGATGAACCAGACATTATTATGAACCCAGGAACGATTCCATACAAGAGTCTGTTGTTGGCTTCACTACGTAGACCCATAAACGCGCGGTAACACTCTTTGCGATGTTTTTTTTTTTTTTGAGGCAGTGTGAGTATTCTCGGCACCCATCTAGTACAGACCATTGTCAAACCTAGATGATCGTGAGGAAAAACTATTGTATCCGATACTCCAACCATTTCTGCAACCTGGTTTTTCTTTGATCTAGCATCTCCCAATATTAATTTTTCGACTTTTGAATAATTTCTCGAGTAGTCACTTTGAGCAGCCGTCCGGGACATGAGTCGTTTTGAAGTGTGCCCCGGCCTTGTTGAAAGAGATTGTGCCACATGACAAGTGTCGGATAGGAGTCCCTATCCGATAACTTCATCCCGTAACCGGACGCCATCTACTCCAGGACGGTTTCAACTGATTTTCCTTGCTTGGTACGCAACATAATGACGGAGCGATACTCGGTTTTTTTCAAAATTCGCACACACTTCCAGATGGAGATGTTTGACCGGAAACAGTTCAAAGATTACTGACCCTGACTGAAGTTAACGACAAGGAGTGATCAAATGTAGGATCAGCAAAATATTAGTATAGTTGCCAATTAGCGCAAGACACACAAGAAGCACAGACAGCAACGACACTTCCAGGCTGTAGGTAACTGAAAGAGATGGAAAAAGCGCAAGCTGATTAATATTTTTATTGCGTTTTTACGCAGAATATTTGAAAGGAGTTACCTTATATAACTTAAAAATAAGAGAAAATTTATCAATGCAAAAAAGATACCACTAATTTCATGCCATTTGCTTGGGAATCCCCTTGAATATTTGACTGTTGTATCCCGTTAGTTTTGGAGTTTTTTCAACGGCTTATGGTTATTTTATGGAACTCTCACCGGAAATTCAGCTTCTGTTAAAGTGAAGGATGATTCAGGTATGTATAGTAAAAGTCTAGGGTCTGGGATCTGGGTCTGGGTCTAGTCTGGGATGACTTTTGGTTCGAAACAGAAGCTCTCCGGTAGGAAAGATAATTCGTCAAAACAAATCCGGTGAGAAGACCTTTTTGAAAGTGGTTCCTTGAGAAGTCCAATATACAAAGCAAAGCTGAAATTTCGAGAGAATGTCCTAAATCAGAAATTCTGGGCGTAGAAGTCAACATTGATTGCTGTGTTTGTTCGAACACACGAAAATTTTCCAATATATTTCCACAATTGCAGACTCATAAATTTTCTACCTTCATTGTCAAAAACATCGGGGCGAGTGCTAGTGACGAAACATTGAAACCAAGCACAAGGTAGAAATTAGGCCGTAAAAATAACAAAGCTTTAATTAAAAACCCAGCTTGAATTAATGTACCAGTTGCCCAGGAGAAAAGGATGGCCAAGCATAATAGAACAGAATTCAACCCCAGAATGTTTTAGATATGTGCAGGAGAACTGTTTATATTGTGTCCCAAAAAGAAACTTAGTTTTGAAAAATTTAATAAAGCAAAAACGGCTTGATCTTTAAACTAATCAATTTTTTCAGTTTAAAATTAAAATCCTTTTACTTATTCGGGTTCAATTCGATCGAGAGCCGAGGCTGGTTTAAGCGTACTTCATTCGGTAGGTCCAAATTTTGAGCACATATTGGGTTGTATGCGGCTCTATTTCGGCAAAAGCTGCGTCAATATTGGCTTCCAAATGCAGGATTGTTCTTAGGTTGGCCACATACCACTTGAAATTCACGGAATCTTAAAAATAAAAATCCAAAGGCGTCAAATCATAGCTTCTTGGCGGCGAAATCACGTCTTCGTTCCGACTGATGATGCGGTTATCGAATTTTCGACACCATTCGGCTACTATAACGCCCGATGTGTAGTATAGCTCACTATTCTGCTGGAACCAAAATATTTTTATAAACATGTTAACATGTGGCGATAGTTGATTCTGTTGACCTTAACGGTCGCTTCGGCCTCATTTTCGAAGAATTGCAGGACAATAATGCCAGCACACCGCAATTCGCACAAAACAGTAACACGCAATGGATGCATTGGCTTCTTTAGATCCTCTTGTGGAGTTTTTGATCTCCAAATGCGTTGATTTTGCTTGTTTACGTTCTCGTTAAGATGGAAATGCCCCTCGTCCGAAAGCATGGTCTTTTGAAACAAATTCTTATCAATTTCAAGTTAGTCGTAGGCGCACACAGCCAGTTTTGCTGAATCGTTATGAAATTCATTTCTTCGTTTCACTCAATTCCGTGACAGATAGAATGACATTAGTGTTGCCAAAGCCAAAATTAACGGTATGTCATGATTATTTTGCTCCGTCTCGATTGTTTTGGTCCAAATATGCGGGGAACCGCAGATGTGGACACACTGTAGATATCAATCATCAATCATCAAGAAAGCATGATGAATTTTGGATGGGCATGACCTTTACTACCTTTGTCGATCATGCTAGTTTGAAAATAGCAAAGACATATATTGTATCGATACATCTATTATCGTTATTAATGCTTTTCGCATCAAAATTTTCCCCATGAAATCATGAGGATCTACTAAACACAATCGCCAGGATACTGAGGGCACAGCGGTTTCTACCCTGATGATGATAGTAGTTTTCGTACCTCCTTATAGGCATGAGATGCTCTTGATAACCAAACGCTTGCAAAAAATATGTTAGTATCCTGCGAAAACTGATACATATTTAAGGATTTGATGAAATATAAAATTTACTTAAAGTCTACTTAATTTAGAATCGATTAAATAAACAAAAAAGGATTTCATAAAAACCAATACGAGGAGTATAAGGAGTAGTTGATATCAGTGGCGATGTGCTTATTCGCTTTTTAAACGTTCATTGAAACGTATCCTCCTTTTTGTACTAAAACTATTTCTGTTCGTTTAAATTTCTATGTTATCCCTAAGTCTTCTCATATATGATTTCATGCTGAGGAAATCCGGATGCTACCAAGACTAGACTAGTAACATATGGCTACCTTTTGACACCTTAGTAACAGAAATCATTGCAATCGTAGATAACAACATGATCCCTTAAATTAGCTTAAGGATCCCTTACTATGCAATTTTTATTCAGAGCAATTTGGAGAAACTGTAAAATGTTGGAAGATTACGACATCAAAATCTTTACCGATGGTTTGAAAATGGTGTTCCGAGTCGGTGCACCGGTTTTATCTTATGATGTGTAAGGTCCTTACGTTCAAGGTCCGGTTCAAGGTTCTTATGTTATACTGAATGATTTATTCGCATACAAGCACTGATACTTGTTAGGATCTCCATGCTACTAAAGACTCTGAGCTCGGCTAACAACGTTTACAAAATTGTAGCGTAAGTTTAAGGACAGCCAGTTTGCAGTAGTGCTCCGTTGATTTCACTGATATAGGAAAAAAAGAGAGGAAAGAACAACTTCACATAGAGTAACCTGCGTTGAATCAAAAAAATTATAGCCCATTTATTCCAATTTATAGACGTGTCAACTTGTTAGTAAATCTCACAATGTCATATTCGGAGTCACCGATGTTAATGTAGTCCATGGGCCGATCAGAATGAATCTGGTCGGAATGCATATTAGGCACAGCATCCTCTGCCGTTGTAAGGATATGAACGACTGTGAAACAATTGTTCCCATCCTCATTGATTTCCCGCCATTCACCAGGCAATGACACTAAGTGCCCCTTTTGCATATCTGTAAGGCATTCTGCAGTCAAAAACATTAATTATGAAAAAAAAATATAACATTGGATAATCTAAAAAGTATTAAGCCTTTTTTGTCTCTAGATTATGTTCTTTGGCATATATCGGGCAATACTAATCATAATTTGAAAGGTGACATTCCAGTCTGCCAACTTCATACAGATAGTTTTGTATTTCGTCATTCGTGTCAAAAGTTGTATTCATTTAATAATGAGTGAAATTTCTGCAATAATTCGTTACATGTCATAATATCATTACGATCAAGGTGAGAATGCATCGCGGGCTCGTGAAAAAAAATTGTGGTGTCTACGTTCAAGATCATTTATACAAAGCCGTAGCTAAGTGATGGTTCGCTCGCTTTCGTTCGGGAAATTTACATTTCAAAGATGCGCCTCGTTCAGGTCGACCAATCACTGAAAATTTGATGAAATTTTACAAAAAATTGAAGAAGACCGACACATAAGGAGCCATGATATTGCTAAGGAACTGAATATCCATCACCAAACAGCTTTGAACCGTTTGCGTAAGGCTGGATACACAAACAAGCTCGGAGTTTGGCCACCGATGAATTAACCAATGATCGACCGAATTTCCATTGTCGAAACGCTAATAAAACGAAACGAAATCGAACCATTTTTGAAACAAATCATTACGGGCGATAAAAATTAGTAAGATGCGGGAATATCGTTCGAAAAAGATCATGGCTATAAAAAGGTGAATCATCACAAACGACTTCAAAGCCAGGATTGACACTAAATAAGGTTATGCTGTGTGTATGGTGAGATGGAAGGGAATTGTTTATCATGAGATACAGAACCTGGCCAAACACTCAACTCAGCTCTGTACTTTCAGCAATCAACCATACTGGAACAAGCAATTCAAAAAACACCGGCCAGAATTGATCAATAGAAAAGGCGTTGTCTCCCATCATGACAATGCCAGACCACATGCATCTTTGATGACCCGGTAAAATATTACAGAGCGTAGTTGGGAAGCTTTGATGCATCCACCGTATAGTCCAGATCTTGCACCATCTGAATACCATTTGTTTCAGTCTCTGCAAAACTTCCGTAATGAAAAGATATTCACTTCAAAAAGGGACTGTGAATTTCACTTAGCCAAGTTTTTTATCGATAAACCACAGAAGTTCTACACAGATGGAACAATGGCTCTACTCAAAAAATGGCAAAAGGACATAGATAATAATGGACAAAATGTACTTAAATAAAATCCATTTTAAATAAAAGAAACATATAATCAAAAATGACAAAAAAAGGCCCAATACTTTTTAGACTTACCAATATAATCTATTTTATAAAATAATTAAAATATAACTTCATAGAGCAAAGACAATGGGATCTATTCTCTTTCCTAGTTCCTATATGAAAGTGTTGACAAAAGGTTAACAACTTTCAACATATTTCGATGTAATTCCAGCGTTGAAGCGTTAAATGAACAGTGACATCCATCAATTTTCATATTGAAACTCTGCTTTCACTTTCCATCTAGCGATTTCGTAGACAGCTTATAACGTTAGAAAATCAATAGCCTTATATCTCATCTAAAGTTTCACTTGCCTTTGACACTATCCTGTTTAGAAATTATCTTCGAAGAAAAAAGAAACAGCCACTGACCAACAACTTTTACCCTACTATCCTGTCAGCCTGTCAAGGTTGATGCCAGCATAATTTCCGGTTGTTTGAATCAAATTGATTTTTCACACTAACCCCATCCGAATGATGGAAAATGCTGACTGACATTTCCATCGACGAAATATGAAAGAAGAAACGTTTGGGAAATTATAGAAATTAATGCTTTTAAATTATAGGTTTCTTGCACAAATGTGCGAAACCGAGATAAAGCTACCCCCAGTGAATTCACTCAGAAAATATACGGACGCCAAAAGGGATGAAACGAAACGACAAAGTTTGTTGATGACTGATTGGGTTGTGTCAAGGGGATAGCATTTGACCCCATATGATGGAGTGTTTCAGATGGAAACTATACTTTGCGTTGGAAAGTTTTATGATTCACATTCCCATTTCCTGCAAACCACCACCAGCATGGATACGTGAATACGATCAATTGCCGAAAATATGTTATCCATTTTACGTCACGTGCTTCAGGTGGAAAAATAAATTTCCATCCAGGTGAACAATAAATCATGTTTAATTGACCTGGGACGCTGATGTCATTTCGAAATTTCCTAATGTAAAGTTGCTGTTTAGGGAACTCAGCAGTATCGAAACGTATTTCAAATATTAAAAATGAGAGAACCTCAAGTCAACCTCTCGACGTCATTACGTTTTAACTCGACATCTTCAAAACTTTCGCACCCCACCGTCTCGAGTTGATTGGAATTCCTTATTAAAAGCCTACCATCCAACTCTGGGAACGAAAAAGGCTATAATTAAATCTTTACGAAATGTTTTTGACTTAAATTAAGATAGCTCGCAAAAAGTTTCTCTTGGCCGAAGGTCAAGATAACATTTAGATAACTCATGATGGGAGATTCAAGAAAAAGTTCTACTAGCTCGAATGTCCTTGTGTCCAATTGAGTTAGTAACGACTTCTGCTGTTCACAAATACAGCAAATATAAACAAAGTCAACAACAATTAAAGAATCAAATCAAAGTTCATTTTAATCTGCTCCATCCTGTTACAGAATCCTCGAGCTAAGTATATTTAAATCCTTCGGAGGATGGAGTAGGAAATGAGTCTTAGTATTTGAAAAATATACTGCTAAAAAGGGTTTTGCGTGAAAAAATGACAGGTAGGCCTTTCAATTATATTACAGAACTATAGAAGAGCTTTAATTTGGCAATATTTAAATATTTGCATGCAATTCACCTAAATCCTGTTGAAATCGAATCCTGTCTTTTGTGTATCATGCAAAGCTTTTATTGTCTGACGGTATTCACTGTTTTTACGTTTGAATACTTAATACCATCCTTTGAAATCCGTCGTCTGCTGTTGCTTTGTGTACAATTTAAAAAAAGAATATTGAAAATTTCATTGAATTTGACCAAATCAGAACTCATAAAAAAAGGTCTTAATAAATTTAAGCGTACTCCCTGGAGCAATTGCAATTGTATTTTCATCTATCACCTTTACTAGTACTGATACTAATACATATATTGCTACTACCGCTACTTCCCCTAATACTACTGATTATTTTGGGTCTTGTATAGCACCTCTTTTTGTTTTAATGACGTAATAAGCGCCCTAAAAGCACTCTTGTATGTCCTTGGTGCTTAAGACTCGCGTCCATTCGAAGCTTCCTCGAAAATTCATTCTTAACCGAAGCCCTTCAAAACGACTCATATGTTACTTCAAAATGCAGCAATTTCTTTTTCAATTCATAAAACCTCAACTGGTGTCCTGGTGCTGCTCGATTCATTAAGTTAGACAGATAGACAAAATTCCCCTGTCTCCTTTTGCGAGGGAAATGTAATACCCAGAATTTTCTTTAATCATCATTGCTTTAATCTGCCCAGAGTTGACCTGTCTTACCATGCATACAAGCGCAATCTTTTCCTTGGAAAACGTGGTCAAAAATGGCAAGATGTGTTCTCTATTTCGACTCGGAAAAATTTCCTAGAATTGTTCTTAACTTTCCCATTCTATATTGACATCCATGGAAAAATTCATGTCCAGTAATTGGTTAAACGAGAATGATCATGGTTGAGCCAAGGTTGAAGAGAAGAATAAGTCTTCCCATCCAGCGATAGAGATCCTTGCGTTCCCGGGTCGAAGACACATTCGATGATTTCTTGCTTCGATATGAGTACCCGAATTTATGAAGGTCACTCATCGCTGAGCGATTCTTTCTTCCTTCAATAAGTCTTCAATGACTGAAGCATTTTCTTTATTGATCATTTTCCATTCTCATTTGTGACCTAATAGTACCTTAAAAATAACTCAACTGCACCCATCAAGCTGGTTATAACAATCGATGCGTCCGGGCTAGGGATTAGGCAACTTTTGAGAATCGACAGGAGAGCATATTCCAAGCCAACATGAGCTCTTCCGTTCTTCATTCTGAAAAAGACTTACAATGGTTTTGTCCACAAGGCAGACAAAATATTTCCAATCCCAATTAAGTACAAAACATCCTTCTAGTTCTTGAATTGTGGTACCGAACATCATGTGCAATGATTCTTTACTGGTCTATGATGTTGAGACTGTAAAAAAAAAAAATTCAATTATGATAATTGCATTGAGTTCAACTGGTTTGGTAATCTCAGCCTTAAGCTAGTCAGGACGGGAATTGTCCAGTTGATGATATAGCATAGCCTGTAACTACTGATCATAAAAGCTGAGCTTATCGTTCTGACAGAGCTGCGGGCCATGTTTCACATTAAATTTCCTTCAATCGAAATCCAGACAAGTCAGTCAGATATCTCAGGGTAGCGTTTTGACGGCCATATCCACCATATATGGCAGATCCAAATGGTATCTCGCAAATCCGCCAGTCCAAATCAGCCATTAAGAAGGCTCCTGTTGTGGTTCGCTAACCTTTGAAAAACAAAGTTACGACCTATGATCAAAACGATGAACTTGGCATAAAATTATCCTGATAATATCAAGGATGACAACATAAGGCTCGAGAAGTTGAGAGTGTGAAATGTGTGACGTTAAAAACCAAATAGACCTGAAAATCACTTGTAGGTATCGCATTCTATCTCACAATGCAGTTATTTTCTCTTAAAAGTATCATAAAAGTATCTACCAGGACCTCTTAAAAGTGACTAATCTAGTCGGGAACGATAGTAGCAACATAAAAAAACAACTGTAAATACGCTGAAGCTTTTTCGGTAAACGCCATGATTAGTGTCCCTGCGAATATGAAAAACTTACAATATAAGGATTTTCGTAATTGGTTTCATCTTTTCTATATATTCCTAAGATTAAAAACAAAAACATTCCTTCTAATTTTTCGTATTAAATTTTTATTTTTCCGTAATCGATTTCCGACCATTATCTTAAAAGATATCATGAAGCTCCATGAAAATGAATTCTGTTTTTCTATATCATACTCACCAATGTTATAACTTGCGCCAAAAAACGTTGCGAGCCACTGGAATATCCCAGTAGCAAAGCAAATACCCATGATGAAACTACACATACCTTCAAGTTACTTCTGGTCTTATCCAGTAACAAATAATATAAGTAGGTAATCATCGTGCTCATTGATGCATGGTAACAACGCTCCGGTACTTCTTTCCCTCATCCATTAAAAAAATATATACAAGGTCGGTTTCAAAAGTTCCCGGCCTGATCAAGACCAAAGTGAAATGGTGGTGGCATCTTTTAGATCTTTATTTCATTTAATTCATCTAACATCTATTATAGACGTTGTGTCAAAGTTTCATGACATTTGGATGAATAGAACCCAAGTTATTGCGCTCTAAGTGACAGTAGTTTTGTATCATCGGTCGAAAATTGAATTTTGAACAAAGAGCAAATATTAAATTCTGTTTTAAACTCGGTAAAATGGCGACCCAGACGCATCAGATGATGCAAAATGCTTATGGTAGTGAATGTTTTTCCCGTACCTCCATCTTTGAGTGGCTTAAACGTTTTAAAGAAGGCCGCGATGTGCTGGATGACAACGAACGTTCTGGCCGTCCAAGATCAGTTCTGAACGAAATGAACGTTGAATTTGTGCTTGGATTTATTAAAATGAGCCAAAATCCTAATTGCGTTACATGGGAATGTAGCTTAATATGTCCTGTGAGTTGATTCATCGCATTTTGATGGAGCACTTGGGCCTCAGAAAAATTTGTGCACGATTCGTTCCTCAAAAGCTGAGCGTCATTGCAAAGACTTGATTTCGGAAAACAAAAAGGAGCCAAACTACCGAAAATCCATTGTAACGGGTGACGAGACGTGGTGTTATCAATATGATCCCGGAAAAAGCGACAAAGTGCCGAATGGCAGCATCCGGATGACCCGTAACAGAAAAAATCGCATTTGGAGAAGTCAAAAGTCAAATCAATGTTGATTTGTTTTTACGATTCCAAGGGATTGTCCAAAAAGAGTTCATTCCACAACGCCAAACGGTTAATGCTTTGTTTTATGTTCGTCGTGTTCGGCCAGAACATTGTAAATGTCGAAGTTGGCGTTTTTTATATGTAATGCGCCGGCTCTTCGTTCAACGCTTGTGGCCGATTTTTTGATAAAAAATGACATTCTTTCCATTAACCACTCGCCGTATTCGCATGTTTCGGTACGATGTGACTTTTTTCTGTTCGCGAAATTCGCTTTGGCCATGAAAGGAAAGCGTTTTGCAAACATTAACGAAATCCAAAAGGCGACGACCGCCATTCTAAACATGATATCAAAGAATTACTTAAATAAATCTTTTGACACGCTTATGGCCGTGCAAAGCGGTGTAAGGAGGCCGAAGGGAACTACTGTGAGTAATAGAAATCCGTTTTGCCCAAAATCGCTAACAGTTTCCTTTCCAGTCCGGGAATTTTTGAGACACACCTCGTAGAACAATTTCCGCGTAAAGAAAGTCATCTAAATAACCAACAATATAATTGTTTAGGAAGTTTTTCGATTCCCAGGGAATTGGCTAGCCAAAGGCGAAAATGAGTGTTACAGTTTTGAAAGATCTGTGAAAATCGGTTCAAGAAATGACGGATCAGTAATCAACGAATCTGTGAGTGACAGTAGTAGAAACAACTACGTTGAAGAGAAGTGTGTAGAATATTCATAAAAAATTATATAAAATGGGATAAAATAACCTGCCTGAATTATTCAACTTCGAGTTTCACTTAACGAAAACAAAAATTAAAGGCCATCTGTCTTGTTCACGAAACAATATATTGTTGAATCTAGATTATATTGATCGCAAGTGACCCACTTCGTAGGTATTATCAATGGGCTTACCTTGCAATATTTCCCTTCATTTTTCGTCTAAGTTTCCATTTACTTTCTGTTTACAACTGTCCAATTCTACGTATTTTTAGTCATATTCATGGTCATTCGTGCAAAAAACTCTGACTAAGCCTTTTTAAGTGAATTCGAGACAAATGTAGTTAGAAAATTCACTACGTGAAAGTTTCAAATTCGTGAAAAGGATGAACTTATACCCAGCGATGACTTAAAAGTGCATAAATAACCGAATCAGCCGAATAATCAAATAGCCATGGTATGACCATTTGATTCGTTACCCATTCAAAGAGTCAAAAATCCTGTTAAATGATTTAATATACCAACAGAGAGGCTATCACCACATTGACCAGAATAGGAAAGTAGCAATCCACTGAATTATTTTCATCGGATGTGACAAATAAACGCCTGTCTACAATTTCTTTATTAATAACTATCTTTACTTTATTTCAGGCGATGCATTGGGAGCAGCACCATCTTTCATACCACGATGGTCACTTCAACCTAAATCCTCAAGAGCATCCCTGACGAGCGATGACAGTGGCTTGGAGTTTCGCCGAAAATCCTCAGGCAGCACCCATAGCGGTCCACCTATGGTCAATAGTAGCGGCGTTGGTGGAGGAGGTACGTCTGCATCTGGTGAACCTTATCTCTATGTTTGTGATGATCTCGAAAGGCATCCTGATGGAACGGTTGTACTTCGCATACCTGCTCCTCATGTTGTCGCAGCACGAGCATATCGCGTGTCGTCTGCCAGTAGTAGTAGCTCATCTGGACCAACAAACTACTACCAGCAACAACAACAGCAGTCAAGCAGTAGCGGCTCAGGAGCAAGCACCAGCGCTAGTAATACCGCATTATATAGGCTTGCACGTTTGCTCAATCAAACAACGAAGACTGGAAGAGAAAGTCCTACCTTGGCGGATGATGCTCCAAGAAGATTATCCTGGGAAAGGTGAGTAAGGATTTTTTTTGGTAGTTGTAGTACCTACTTCAAATTACATTGCTGAACTGTAACTAGCACAAACATTTGGCTAAAGCAACAATTAGAAAGAGAGAAACAGCATATAAAGCAAACTCAATCATGAATCAGTGCTTAAAAATTTATCGACGTTGATGAGAACAAAGAACCGTTATGTTGCGTGTTGACTATAAGTATCTTCGCTAGTTGTAGTTATACTATGCTAAAGGATTTCCTCGTTTCCTGTTTAGCTCTAATCACATCTTTGTGTGCAACACCTTTCATCTCGGATTGCAACAAAAATGAGAAAGATTAAAGTGGAAAAACAAGGAAAGGTTTTCTTTAGAAACCTTCTCACTGAGGGTCTATCAGATCTCATGACTAGTCTTCATTAAAAGGCTCCACTTGCGGAATGGTAACTTAATGTGACGCTGAACATAATTAAATGGAAACAAGAACACCGAGATAAGAGAGGTCTAGCCGCAATTCATTTATCCCTTGTTCGTATTGCATTTCAACAGTAGTTGTCGCGCGTCTGTTCTAACTATACCACAAACTTTACATAACAAACTTTTATTCACATTCCACGAACGGTGGACTCATTCCAGGAATCTCACATTAACTTAATTAGAGCTAAGTGAAATAATGAGAAGACGGAGTGCAAAAGCCATAAGCATTACAAATTACGATATATGAAGGCATACATGGTTGCATCATCCTAATAGGAGTTGAAATGTTCGCCTAACAACAACATTTATTCCCAGTCGAACAAATATTTACATTTTAAACAAGGAAATTTGATCGCCTTAAGGTGTACAAAGTTGGTCAGAAGGTGGGAAATATGCAGACGGGTATCACCCGACATTTCAAGGGACAGTAGACCGAGTCACGATGGAGATGCCTTTTAATCTTCCTTCGAATCCACGCTGTTGGACGGATGACAAACATCATCAATTTACTAATGAATTTGATTTCTATTTTAAGTTCAAAGTGACGCTAAATGCGGAACAGGAGTATTTATTTTCAAATTTATGATGAATGGAAAATGTTCCTTTCAGCGAAATTCAATACAAACGGACCCAAACTATGGCGGTCTGTATTGGAAAAATCTTGAGTTTCGATTGGAATTAATAGACGAAAACTAAGGAAATATTTGAATACTACAGACAATCAATATCCTATTCATCTTTCTTGAGTTGAAATGTTAGACACATAACATATAAATAGAAGGTCTCCGGTTTGTAGACCGGAGACATTATTTCTTGGAAAAAATCAACTTCGCATTCTGCTACGAAGCTTATGCTGGCTTTTAGGCGATAACTTGGCTTTTGCTGGTCAATTGAATGGCAATGGACTGCATATTATTGACATATAAACAAGATTTAAATGAATAGAAAATAAGAAATCCTCTTTAAATCGAAGAAAATTATACTATCATGCAGAGATGCTGATATGGTTATGTGAGAAACCACATAACCATGCAGAGAAGCTGAATAACAAAAATCAAGGATTTATTCCTTTGAAAAAATCTCGTAAATTACTCTCCAAAAATAAGGTCGCAAACTGCTCTTTCGAGATTGTATGTAAATTATGAGTTTTCCATAGAAGCTTCTAACCCATACTTTACCGAACTCCTTTCAAGTTTTTCCTTTGGCTAAACGGCAAGACCGCCATGTGACCGGTCCTGAAAGACTAGGCCCTGCAACTATTCACAAATGTTCCTTGCAATTAACAGTTCAATTTTTCGTTTTGCACTTCTTGGCTATCCATGCATTAGCTGAAAGCACAACAGGACACAGTGATATTGAGTTCATCATAGCTGCTTAATCTAAAGTCACTGTCATTCTCCCCACAACCTAATCAATGAATAGCGAGATCAAGTGGACTTCTCAATTGTTATACGGATCCTTAAACACTGCGAGATATCTAAGCAACTTGCCGATCAGATCTGAGCAGCTATCCCTATGTTAATATTATAAACTTGGCTTTTGAGATAATCCTTTGCATACTTTTTGCCATCTCCTGTTTCACCATTCTCAAAATTTGGGTACATCAAAGTTGAACGAAGTCAATCGAGGTCACAAAAATAGTTTTTCTTGCATTTTTAGCAAAACCCATGTAAACACATCGAATCCAGGTTCCAGGTTCCTGCAGGTTTCAAGCACAGCACCTCGTATTTCTGCAGCATATTTAATGTAGAAGCGCTAGAGCCACATAATTTAGAGGGGGCCGCAAATGTAGACCATATCCCGGAAGCTGTAATTTCGGTGGAATCCTCCGCTTTTGACTCTGATACAGGAGACTATAATAACATCACTTTTTCAAGGACACCGTGCTCAATGCCAGAAAGTTTACCAGATTTCATGGCTGCCCAGCACAGCATTTATTCGAGCAGCTCTTCGGAGAGTTATTCGGGATTCGGGATTGTTTAATATGTATAACGGCAGGTCTGCATGCAGGGCGTCTAGATCGTCAATTTCCCTTTCTATAAGTTGTCATTGGCGCTACTACCGAACTTAAATGAAACAATCCTACCGCTGAATATGAGTTATATTGTGTAAGTCTAATGACAGGTGCAGCTAACTCTCTGTTACAACTTTAAGCATTTCAACGTCACTCCATTAAGAGCGTTGGTTTCCTGTTCCCTGCCTTTGGTACCACGATATTCGGTTGCTCATCCGCAAGAAGACTTTTGTGATAGCGTGAAAACCAAAGAGCCCATAATATTATCCATTGGCAATGTGATAAGAAGACAACATGGTTTCATGTAGTCTTGTCAACGGTCGACCACATTTTCATTAATTGCTTCGCAGACCTTAGTAGATCTTCTTCTTAAAAAGCTGGAATAAGCCTTTTGGAGTAAGCCTTGTTTGCTCCTCATGATGGCTTTTCTCATTTCTTTCGTGTTTGCTATTGATCTAGTCCTCGTTTCGCATGCCCGAGCTATTCACTGTAGATCAGCTATCGATGAATTCAGCCAGTGCAGATGTTGAATATTTCCAAAGGAATAGGTTTATCACAAGTCAACCTCCTTTTGGTTCAATACGTTTGCCCAACGTTTCTGGTATATTTCCACATGTTGGCCTACCTTCCGTATTTTTAACGTTTTCAAGAACTTCTAAATAAGTTTCCGCTTTCTTGACATCCTCCAGCTTTAAACTTACTTTATCCTCGCACTATCATTTCATGTTGGTCACCAAACCCATCAGCAGCGCACCAGATCGCGTTGGTAAAGTGGGAATTGACCGCGGTACTGATGCGTTATCGTGATCAGACAAGAATCTTTTCTTGTGTGTTTCGTTTTCTTACCAAAGCATTGCTTTAATCTACTTTCAAAATATCCCGTGATCTTTTTTTCTTTCTTCAAAAACTCAATGAAGATTGCTCCTTTCGAAGTCCGGAAACACGTCAATATAGCAAGTATTTGTCTTCTACGAAGCTTCTACTTTTTCTCTTGTTTGGGCTGTTGCTTCTGCTGCAGTATCTACTTTTTACTCAAAGATGTCCATAATTTGGTTCAACATTTTCAATCCTGCACGCTTGTTATTTGTGATGCGAAATCGCGGCGTGCATCAGGCTTAGCGCAATCTTGAAAACAACTTTCGTCTTTCAAAATATTCATTGTAGTAATTTCACACACATATGGAGCGTAATAACTCAATAGCATTAACACTCTCTGAGTGATCTTCGAAGAAGGAGATAGAGCTAGCCGTACTAGATTTGCAGTTGTATAAGTAGGCCATAGTGCTTTTGCTCAAGCGTGTCGAGAGTGAGAGTTTTCTTTTTAATAAGAAAAATTAAAATTAAAAGGGCATTACTAATCGATGCAATTTTACAGAAAGCGAAACGCCTATAAAATCATTTCCCTCTAAAAAAAAAACATTTTTCTACGAATCAGTCTCATGTTTAGTCAGTTAGAATTTATTAAGCGACATTGAAATGCAACATTTGCAAATTTTCATTAAAAATATTTGAAAATTCAAGAAAACATATACGAATATTTTAAATTTATCAATAAAATATTTTCAACGATTTAAATCCGGGCTGTTCTAAACCAAAACATTTCGCTCCTCTGCAACAACCAATTTCAAAAGAAGCAATTTGCGTGAGTTATCCTTATAGAAATATTCTGATTCTTTTGTGAAATTTTCCTGTACAGACTGATAGCGCCCTCGTTATACATTTTCCTTTAGGAACAATGGAACCATCTTTAAGATGACGGGGGAAGCCGATAAGGACTCCTTTGATTCATTTTGTCTCAAACGTTTGATTGAGAAAAGATGGAAGCGCTTGAAAGCAGTGTTACGTCCAGGAAGGAAACGTTGGTTAATAACTTAAACTTGCTTCTGAAGGCATTCACCTCATTTTAATTGTAAAAAAAGTGCATTGCAGGTCCTTTGAACGTTTCGATTCAAAGTTTCTTCAGTTACACAGAAAAAGTAAGAAATTTGAATCAACCTGGATCTGGATTTTAATGAAGGTAGTTAATTATATAGAAATATTTGATTTATTAAACACCTTCCATAAAAGTCGATTAATGGGAATGTTTGCGTTGAGTTGATATTATTAATTAAACCCGTTTCATACATCCCCGTCAGAACGTTCGTAACTAATATCAAACTCACCAGCTGTCACAGTTACGAATGACACATGTCATTTCGCACCCAGTATTTGTTCATGTTCGTCGCACTTGTACGATCGCTGAAAATCTACAAGGAATGTAATAATCGCTTTGGCATTTTGAAGAAGTATATTTGATAACAAAACCCTTTTTTACAACGTTAAAACATTCACAACTCCTGATTGGTCTTAATATTGAAAACTCGCCACAACAGGAACCAGATTACTGAGAGACTTTTCGAAGGAGGGCAACATGTTTCAAGTAGAAACGAGAATTTTGAGAACTGTTTTAGGAATTAGAGCGCAATTTTCGTTCAATGACGAAGTACTACTATGGGCAAAAAATAAGAATTTTTAATTTAAATTTCGCGCAGAAACCCATATTTCGAAATATTTTTTTTCTAGGTTAATATGACTGTCAGAGACATCTGTGCCAAATGTCACATAAAAATATCATAGTGGTTAGTATACACTTGCCTTTCTGAAGTACGAAAAGTGCATTCGGTTATTTTTACAATGAGTGAAATTATTAAACAAAGAAGAGCCATTAAATTTTGTGTGCGGAATCAAATTTCTGGTGCCGATACGTTCAAAATATTGCAATAGGCCTTCAGTGGTAATTGTAGATGGCGAGCAAGTGTTTTTAATTGGTACAAATTGTTCAAAGAGGATCGAGAACGCGTCGAAGACGAACTACGTCCAGAACGGCCATCAACATCAACTGATAATCAACACGTCAATAAAATCAAGGAGTTGGTGCTCGAAAATCGACGGTTAAATGTCAGAAGCCTTACTGGCATCGTTGGAATATCAAAAGGAGCAGTGAAAACCATTTTAAAAGATCGTTTGGGCCTAAGAAAAGTTGGTTCCAAAATCATTCGATTTTCTTGACAAACAGCGTCCGGTTGACGTCAGTGAACAATGTTTCCGAGTACCAGAATATGATGAAACGTAAATGCTTGCGATGAGTCTAGGATCTATGCTTACGACCCGGAAGCAGACGATCAATCAGCCAAATATCTTGCCAAAGGTGAATGGAAACCAAAAAAACCTTGTCAAAGGCAAAAATCAAAGGCATGTTGACAGTTTTTTGTGTGTTGTGGTGCACTCCGAATTCCTTTCGACCGGCCAAAATGTCAACAATGAATTCTATTTGAGTAAAAAGAGGCCGGAATTATGGGCTGACAGCTCTTGGTTTACCACCGTCGCATACTGCATTGATTGTTCGTGAGTTTTTCGCCAAAAATTTAACCAATATCGTTCCACTATCACCGTATTCACCTGATTTAGTTCTGTGTGACTTCTGGCTGTTCAACAAAGTCAAACAACTGCTCTGGGGAAACCATTTTGAATCAATTGAAGACATTAAGCATTGAAGGCAATTCTGGAAATTGACTTTAACAACTGTTTTGAGGATTGGAAAACACATTGGTACAAATGTAAGCGGGCCGGGGGGGCGTGGCTGGATTACTTTGGGGGGAAACCAAATAGATTTGGAAGAATAAATTTAGAATTTAAAAATTATGGACAGTCTTACTATTTTTTGCCCGCAGTAGTATAATGCCTGAATGGAGTTATTCATACAGACTGGATGATTTTGGAACGCATATTGTGTAAAGAAACGTTTTCTGATGATTTTGACAATGCACGGGGGCGGGGGATGATTGCATGTTACTTTACTCATGTATGCCAAAAATACAGCCAATAGTTGAAACATTGGTTATGCTTACCCACGCGATCGAGTTATTTGAAGTTCACGGTGAACTTTTGTATCCTTTCAGCTCTCCTAAAGAGGCGAAAGAAGTAATCACTGTGATAGTAAAATTAATAAAAGTCTTAAGAGTGGCGAAACTAGGAGGACCAATTTAATAAAATGTTAAGAACCCTTTCCAAAAAAAAACGAACAAAAAGACAAATCAATGGTGTCACTTTCGTTATCAAACAGATTTCTGCAATTTTTAGTCGATCAATCAAAATTATTTTCCATGTTATGCTTTACAGACGTGATCATAATAGTACTAAAATTCCTCGGTCCACCAGCATCGATTCTCTGGTAGAAGCAGTTTGGAATGATTCACCCCGTCCATCTTTAGATGTTCCTAGGGATACATTTCAGCAATCTGTATCTCAGAACTATATCAAACCTCAACAACCGGTACAACTAAATATCAACTACGGAAGCTACAGTGGTACATTTGTTAGTAGACGCGAAAGTTTATTAAGTCCTTCGTCTGGGAGAAGAACAAAACAAAATCGTGGAATAGTAGGTAAGTACATTGCAAAAGTTTTGATTTATCTTTAGTGTGTAATATTCAAATTGATTCGCAAATGTTATGGGAAAAGCTTCCGAGATTTTACCTTTTAATAACGCTAAAGAAATATCAGATTACCCTGTTTTATCAGAATATATTCTGCCTACTATATATACGCCTATTTAATTAGCAGAGCGAGTAGTTTTAACTCAGTTGATAATTTCACTTTTCCAAGCATCCTTTTCTACCAGTATTAACTTAATAAACTTTAATTATCTTTTGGCAAATTTTCCTTTAAAATCAACTCCGCGTTTCCTTTGGCGCGGGCGAAAAGCAATTTCGTGTTAATAACTCAGCAAAAAATGTCAAGGTTCAACAGAATAGTGCCCTAGACGCGCGTATTCTCCGAAGCCAAAATAAAGGAACTTATTCTAGTCAAAGCTATGCATACTTATGTCAGCTGCAGGACATCCCGTTCCCTTTTGTTTTATCTAATTTTGTCGACATCGACATTCTGCCTGAAGCTTCCCGTAGCTTCAGTCACATTGACGAGCTCATTATCTATCGCCATGGGTGGATGCTAACAACATTTTCAGGCATTACCTTCCCTTGTTTTTTTCTTGTCAGAGTCCTTTCAGTGGAATCGTTTTAATTTTAGTTGCATTGCTACCATTGAAAGTTACAGTTACAATTGAAGTACTTGTGAACACTCAGCGTGGGAGTTCTTCACGTTGCAACCTTGGCAACTTCTTTCGAAATCTTAGTTGCTTAATATAATCACTTTTTTCATTCACTTAAAAGTCATGGCCGCAATTAAATGGACTTCCTCTACATCCCTCATTGAAAGTTTGATGTTATACTCCAACAACTTTTCGGAAAGTTTCTACTCCTTTCCGTACAGTAGCCAAAAGTTTCAGCTTCATTTTACTTATTCCACCGGAGAGTACTCGAGAATCTTCACATTATTTTTCCGCAGCGTAATTCTATTTTTTGTTTTTTTTTGTTTTGCTTACTCATCGCTGTCTCTCCTATCCTTTATTGGATTATACCTTAGAGGTTTAGCCTGAAAGACTAAATGTGCATCCTCACACCCGAAGTCAGTATTTTTCTTCTGCAATGAAAACTTTATAACGGGCTCTAACACTTGTAATTGCTCAACTTTTACGACTTTCACTTCAGGCTGCATATCCTTGGCGGGGCTAAGTTGGACATTTTCTGTTGAATTCAATATATTCAGGTCCTGGAGGGTTTTATGACCTCATCATATTATTGTATCAGCGAGTGTATTTGATAGTGTGTAAAAGCTGTAAATCAGCAACTTCTTCGCGTTCTAGTTTTTCCAACCGAGTCTGCCATTTACTATCTGGGCGTTGGAAGAATAGATACATTGCGAATGAGCCTCAAAGGAAATCTTTTTATTTCAAAACTCAGGATATTGTTCTCTGTTGTACACGATGCGCATTTTATGATTGTGACTAGCTAAAAATGCATCTTCTTAATGCAAGTTCGGAATGGATGCAATTATGAAAGATGTCAAGAGAATAAGTAGGATTTTTTCAGAAAAAAAAAGGTTTTAGCTCCCTTGCCATAAATTTATATCATTTTACTTAATAAATTAATAACTTCAACTACAATACTAAAATGCTATAATACGGAACCATGAGACATATAATACAAAACTCTAGTTTTCCCACCCACTGGAAGGGCGAAAGAATGAGACGAAATAGCGTAAAGAATTATTTTTATAACACGCAAATCTCATCAAGTGTTAATTCGAGCCTTTGCCATGGATTAAACGCCGTCAAAATTGTCGACCCGCTCACCCACCTCCCAAAACTTTAAGGGCTATGAAATTGTGTGGTCGGACCATTCGTTTCTAAAAACGCAGTCGCTAAAAACCCTTAAGGTCGATACAAAAATTTAGAACCAGAAGGATATCCAAAATTGAAACCGGCACTGTCGTATGTTTATTATATTTGAAGAAGAAAGCCTTCAAGATTCGGTAAAAAAGACCAATTGATTTTCATATTAACATCGAAAATTGGTCACCAATATCTTGTAGTTTTTGCAATCAATGCAAAATTTAAAAATACTTTTTTAATTCGAAAATTCTTTTTATTTTTGAAAAAAGTCCCCTTTTAGAGAGATACACTTCTTCCAAGGCTCCTGCCTTTTTGTTAACCCCTCCAAAAATAAGATTTGTTGAACTCTCCAAAATACGTCTCTGTCTCAGCGATGCCTTCATCGTTTGAGCTAAATTTTTTTTCCCGCGAGCCATTACTTCATGTTTGGGAACAAGAAAAAGTCAAAGGGAGCCAGAACGGGTTAATGGGTTAATACTAGGGGTGCGGCAGCAATTCGTAGCGCATTTTATGCAGTTTGGTGGCGACATCTCCGGATGGATGTGCTAGTGCCTTATCATGGTGAAACAGCACCTTCTTTTTCCCCAAATTCGGCCGTGTCTTCTTCAATTTTTTGTCGAAGCGGTCCAATAACTCACTGTAGCATTTTTCAGTGATCTTTCTTTCTTTTTCAAAAAAAATCCATGAGGATGACGCCGTTCGCATCCCAAAAAATCATTGCCATGACCTTAACGGCCGAAAGCACCGTCTCCGCCTTCTTTGGAGCAGAATCACTGGGAAAACTCCATTGTTTTGATTGTCGCTTGGTTTCTGGTGTGTAATGATGAATCCAGTAACAACTCGACGCAAAAACTACTTCGGATCTCGCTTAAATTGCTTCACACACTGATTTGAACTTGACAGTCGCATCCGCTTGTTGTTCAACGTGAAAGATCGCGGCGCGGCATTGGGCTGACAGTTAATTCATCACCAACATATCATGTAAAATATTACTTGCCATTCCGGTTGATATACCTAAGGCCTCTGCTACTTCGCGCACTTTCGTTCGTCGATCAGCGAGAATCATGTCGTAAACTTTTTGAATAATTTCCTCGGTAACCTCGTCTGCTGGCGTTCTGGTCGCTCCGCATCAAAGCGGATGCTCGCGCACGTTTAAATTCGTTCAACCAATATCTAACGGTGGTCATAAATGGCGAAGTGTACCCATAAACAGTATTCAGCGTTGCTTTTATCTTCGCGTATTTGTTTCCATCCAAAAACAAAAATCGAATTACCGAACGATACTGCTCTTTTTCCATCTTCACGAAAAACGTCTTACTCGAATGGCTGCCAAATCCAAAGTAACTCTTCAATCAGTTTGAAATTTGTTGTATCGTCGTTTGATAGATGGCAGCAAACGACGATAACACCTCCGAAATGCCACCTACCGAAAGACGGTAAAACGAAGAAAGGATAACGGCGACCCTTTGCAATATATCTCAACCTCGTTAATTTCTCTGTAAGGTCAGCATTTGACGATGTTTTAGCAACATTTCAATCGCGTAGAGCTGTGAAAATAAAGTTTAAATATCCTTTTAATTACACTTGAATGCTTCATTTGAATTAATCTATAATCGTTAGACCACTAAGATCTAATTTTAAATTATTTTGCCAAGTTTCGACCGCGTAAGAAAAAACCACCAAACAAATTAAAACCAAGTCAATTGTAAACATCCTAACTGAAAGGGTTGAAATATCCCTTCAAAACGAACTCTTAAAATCAAATAAAAAAGGTCGTTTCCATCCAGTTGGAATTCCTTTTAATCCGAAAGGTCACAATGCAGAAATCCTATTTGAAATCATTTGGCCGACAAATCTTTTGTCCTTGAATGTCGCCATCGTCAACGTCGTCGGTTGTTGACGGTGAATCGTTTTTCTTGCCTCGTAGCTTTGTTGAAGCAGAACAGCAGGAAAAATGAAAACTCTATGAGAGCAACATACTATTTCGAACTATAGAACGACAAACAATGGCATCATTTTGAATTCCTGACCCAACACATCATTCCATATCCGCTACTGTACCGTTCCACGTAAGCTTTTCTTCCGTTTTCAATTAACTGTTCGGTTCTGTTTAGTGTGTTGCCACAGTTTCCAATTCCACCATTGATAAAATAAATCCAGGAATATTGAAGGAGTACCTTCATTGAATATCTTATTCTTTAACTCGAAAAAACTTTTACAATGTTTTATAAAAACATTGCAAAGAGGAACGGAAAACTGATATGGACAAAAAAATTGAGTATTTCGAGGTGTTACTTCCTAATATTCGGAAATATTTATGACTCTTATCAAACCCCTGAGTGGCACTTATGACTTAGACTACCAAAGGGTTTCAGCAATATTTCTCTATGGAAAAAGAGTATCAAAACTCTGAGATAACTAACATATGCTCAAAACAAGAGTCAGAATTGAATCAAATTGTTACGTACTCTTGGTCCCTTAAGGTCACCGAACCCATGATTCGGGTTGCGTTTCTCTTCAGTCCGAGAAAAAGCTCTCAGTTTTTGCTCCAGACACGCGGGACTGATTTGCCTGCTTCAATTCTCAGGTATATAGGGACGGCAACGCCCAAAAACTGAACAAAATAAGCCGTAGCTCAGACTTATCACCGGGAGTCCTATAGTACAAGTCTATGAGATACGGGTCAACAACCGTCACAACACGTAATTCCACATCAATGCACTTATAAAAGGATTCTCTTCATCACTATTAGCAAGTATGCTAGTCTCGCATCCACTCCATTAACATAGTTGATATTGCAATGCGAGTTTTTGACTTGCTATCTAGATTTGGCATCACATTGTCTGTGTAACACTCAGTTATGTCACCATAACACTCAGTCAGTAACATTTGGTTTATCAGGTCAGCTGTCTGTCTTGCAGCAATACACGACAAAAGTAACTTTCAGAATCCATAGTTCACAATCCTTCTTTCTTCTTTCACAGTCTACATGCAGTCCATCTTTTATTCAGCTCTCTTCCCACTTTTTAGTCAGATTTAGTCCTCAATATGTTCTCTGATCGTCAGTTCTCCTCATCATCATCATCACCCCACGCCGTTTCTTCCATTTTTCCTCAGTGCACCCCTGGTTCCCAGTGTGTAAGAAACCACATTGGTGACTTCACCAGTACTCATAACAGTCCGTCTTTTATGAACTACAATCTTCTTTACACAAATTTTTTAATTCTTCGGTACAACTTAGTTTACAGTTCATCTGTCATTAATTCAACGTGCTCACCTTCCATAGAAGACCAAACGAACACAAGACTGTCCCAAGACCTTTCGGCTACCCTACATTGCTTCATTTCAACCTCGTTAGCAACAACACAATCCCATCACATCCCTCTCACTTTATACATGCTTGCGACTGTCATGATGGAGCGGCAAAGTACAACTTCAATAATTTTCTCAATGACGCAGACCACTGATGATCACATGTGTATGTGCGCAAGCAGATTTCCGATTCTAATGTAAAGTACGGGGCTGGTTGGCAGAGATAAACCAATCTCGCTAGGAAAATGACAGTTTGTGCGTTGGAGTGCGTTAGAGAATCGAAATGTCATCTTTTATCACGAGTGCGTTAGAGAATCGAAATAACATTGGCAAGGAAGTGAAATATATCACAAGAATTCTAATCGATTAATTTAAGAAGATATTACAAAAAATTACGATGCAGCATAAGTGGATTAGCTGAAGAAACAGCCGGAGAGCAGAAGAAAAACACATTGAGGTTATTTAGCCTGGCCTGAATGACAAACAAAGGTATAGATTGGGAAGATTAAAAACTGAGCTTAGAAACCTTCATGTTAGATTTAAAAAGACCACTAAGAAAATCATGGAGTCTCTCTTGCTGCAGTATTGAAGGATTTAATATAAAGTACTACAATCTCAATATATTTCGAACTCAAGGGGCGAGAGGGAAGCGGAATGGAGAGGGAGCGAGGGAAGTTGGAAAGGGAAGCTTGCCTTTAATGAAATCAATGTCTATCCAAGCCCCCAGGGATATTGACTCCTTCAATCAATGTAAACCAGCCGGAAAGCATGAAAGGACGAATGTATTCGATTAAACTGATGAAAGCAGTTAATAGCATGCTTAAAATTTTGGTAGAAATCTACAAGGCCTTGCAAATAATGAAATGCACTCCTTTGAAAAGAAACAAGGAGAATTTTCATACAAAACAGAACAAGGTCAAGGAATACAAATATTTTAGCATAAATTTTGTTGATGTGATCATGCTAAATCCGGTTCCTGAAAGTAACAAATCAATGTGTCAGCCAGCACTCACATTTTCTAGGATTTCTTGAAAGGAAAAGCATTATACGAGGTAGTGAGCTGGATAAAGATAGACGTGAGCATCAAGGAGTCTTCAATCATGTTAAAATGAGAAGAATAATTGGAAACATGCGATATTTTACCGCATAGATCATCCAACCAAGAACAGTGGACCTATATTTTGTCACATAGATCATGGTACCACTGTCAAAACCAAAGTAGGAGACATAAGATTGAAGAAATAGATAAACACGGGTACACCACTTGGTTACCAGTTATTATAGTTCAAGTTATATGTTGCATTTCTTTATTTATAAGCTGCATATTGAATATCTCTAACCATGGGTACTCACGCGTTATCAGTGCGTCAAAGAATCAATAGAAGGGATTTCAGATCGATTGCATACGCCGACAAAATTGTCATATTGATTAGTTGAAAGTGTCTGGAGACAATATTTGGTTTGATGCAAATTGCATAAATTTGCAAGGATAAGCATTCTCAATTTGTCATAGTGTCTCGTCATGCATACTCAAAACTTCAAGAAAACGATATCGTTGTTAGGCATGAAGCGCTTCAAACCGGCCAAAGACCATCCCCTGAGGCTTTAGACATCACCCAATCAAGTTCGCTGGAAAGGACAAAATGTTAAGGAAGAACATTGACTGACAGGTCTCCAGGGGTGTTCATATAGGTGCAGTCAGAAACAGGGGGACAGCGTTATTTTTAACCATGCACAGACTACCGAGTAAACGCTGGATCTAGTTTATAGTGAAAAGATCAATAACAGCCGACGGAGTGATATTTAGTGAGTGGTTACCACTAAAGAAGAATAAGTTCCCCTAAGTACATACCATATGCAACTAATAGCCTGTCTGAGCATTACTAGTGCCCTAAGGAATGCGCCAACAGCAACGATGTAAATGAAACTCACGATAAGACCTATCCTCGACAGGTTCTAAGCAAATAATCACTAGGCAATATCAAATTAAATTTCTGGAAGTGGATAAGTAATCAAACTCTCACGAACCACGTCCAGATTTCAAAGCTATGTGGTAAATGATCTTATCAACCGAGTGGAAGACGGACATAGCCGAACACATAGAAAAACCGAACATAAAGATATATAACATAATAAAACTGTTTGCCCATAAAAAGTGAGAGACGTGACAGACCTTCACTGCAAAAAGTGAATTCTCTGTCAAAATCCACGACCCTAAAACGTATGAGACCGCTGGAGTCAAAATTACTTTTGTGACTGCTCGGAACTCAACCGAAGCAGAGCGAAGATACAACCAGCAATGGCACCTCAAACAAACTCCCGTCATAAATTTATTTCAACAAGATTAGTGGACCTTTATTTGTATTGGTAAATTTTCTCACATTTTTGCATAAAACAAGCACACTCTTCTCAAATCTTTTGCGTAAAAACGCAAAGCAAGTATATACGCACTTGCGCTTTTTCTATCTCTTTCTCTGATAAGATTCCCAGTAGTGTTTGTGCTATATATGCTTACGCAATGACCGAAGCTAAAAGCTGGAAATTTGTACACTATGGTTAGTAAATTAAAACGGCAATGAAAACGATAGGAACAAACAAAACATCCTCTGTGTTAACAAGTCAGCACCGCAAACACCTCGATTTGATTGTGCAGTCTAGGACATACATTGTAGTATAGCCAGAGAGAACACTTTCTAGTGGCTTCTTTCTGATAGAGATAAAAGAGAACGAGTAGAATATATATAAGTTTTTTCTTCCGTCCACCTTAAGCAAGGTGGAGTTTTTAAAACTCTAAAAATAAAATAATAAAAAAATAAAATTCTACTTAATTTGGTAGAAGCTGTCAGATTCGAAGTTTGCTCGAAGCACAGAGAACTTTCAAGCGGCTCTAACACATTCATATCTTTATTCCATCTCTGTCTGATAGAAACCACCCGAGAGTTATCTCGCTTTTACAAATTTACGCCATGACTCGAAGAGTAATCGCTGTTTTGTGCTTACTCCTTGCCCAAAATACAATGCGGCGTGACTTCAAAGCGAGTACGGTACGAGTTTCCCGCGTCAGTTTGCATCGCTTTCCAATTTATAATGCATTTGATGCGAGGAAGAAATATTCTATTTATTCTTTTTATTTTATTATTATTATAAAGTTATTGTTATATTTGTTAATTTTTTTATAATTTTTGCTGTCATATTTCGCATCCACGTAACTCTACATTGGCGTATACAAGCATATAGTGAAAACGTAAATAAGTGCATAATGAAAACCGTTTGACATTGGTACCAGACACGCAATCTTAGGACGCTGCCGCTTAGTATTGACTCTCCACAGAATTGCGTAACTACTAAAAGAAAGAATCACATAGAAAGAAATGCGAATACCGCATGTAGCAAATATAACGAGCTTTACAAGATAGAGAGCTTAAAAATTAAACGATATTGGTGAGTGGAGCGATCGCGATCGCTAGATTTTTGAGCATAGATGTCTGTAAGTATAATTTTTCCGATGTAATAGTATATTAGAGCAATAATGTAAGAATGAAAAATTTAAGAGAATGGTAATGCGCATCTCTTTGTACCTTCGTCTTAATATCCTATCTCCAACAACTTTTGCTTACAAATACCAATGTATATTATCTGGAAAGATTGAGTATAGGTAGTATCATTTTATTGGGAGTTTATTAGCGCTTGTTTGTGGTTATGCTATGCTTGCAGAAACTCAGTATAGCAGCTAACAGGAAGAAAGTGAACGTAATGAATATCTCTTAAGACAGATGTGCTGAGAGAAAGGGAAAAATGGATTTGAATTTTAGTTGGTTTTCGCTAGTTTAGCAACTTAAAATGCTGTAAGGTTGGTTGGATTCAATCAATAGGATACTAGGAACAGTGAAAAAAGACTATCACAAAATTCCGATAGAATGAAAAAAGATAAGTGCAGTTTTTAGGGAGAGGAATAACTGCGGTAGAATCAACCAGTAGGGTTTGAAAAGTTGGCAAGCTCGAAACGAGAGACTATGTTTGATTTCTAGAGCGCGACAGGATGAACCTTCTGCAAAAGCTGAATAATTTTCAGGGAGCTAATAGTCAACAGATTGTTAGGATAAATCCTAAATGTCCTCCGACGCTTATCAAAATATTAACGATATTAAAAGTGGAAACTTCACCCTCTCCATGAACCAGTTAATATAAAAACAAAATAAGTCAGAAAAATCATTCTCATTTTTACTTTGGTTTTACTATCTGTGCCGAACTTTCCATGTGATTAACAGAGTCAATCTTTAACCGATTGCACAATGATCACTTTCTGCAAACAGTGGGATTCAACCTGCTCTGATGGCAAAAGGATTTGTAACTCAAACTCTGATGTAACTCAAAAAGGACCGCTTGAGATAATATTTAATTTTAGTAACAAAGACATACTTTAACAGCGGGTTTTTCCTTCAAGTGGCATCAAAAGCTGCACGTGCATGTTAAACTACTAATGATATGAGATACGACCCTTCCTAAGGGAAGACCCTAATATCACCTGTTACAAACGCTAAGAATGAACGCATGGCTAAGCCTTGTTTGCACAAAGGATACGGGCCACGCTAAAGAACAATGGAAAGCATAAATTATAATCAAAAGCAGCTGCAGAACGTCTTCCTGTCTATCCTGCAATTCCGCCTCAATATCATTGATTTGATCTTAAGACCAGGACACCGGGGTCCTTCCCAACTCAAGATACTTGTTGACAACCACATGCATATCTTCCTTCTCTACGCAAATTACCCTCTCGATCGTTTCCGCTCGCAGCTCGTATCCGTTTTCATTCAAATTTTTATTGGTCCGAAGTAGTGAAGTGAAAATCGGAAGGTTATTAGTTATCTCAAGAATTGCTCTCGATCGTGGCACCAAACGGGCGCTCACATATGATGAGGTCCGTATGTTGCCAGCAAGTTACCCTCGTTGGTGAACAGGTAAACACCGTGGATAAATTGGTCAAAGCCTACAATTGTACGCGATGCGAGTGGAAGTAACTGGTTTTCGTGTGTACAAACTACGCGCGATCATGGTCTTGGCCGGATCGCTGGCTCCCTAGCACACCTGAGTTCCCCTGATCACAGAAATATTAACGAACTTACCTGATGCTCACACTTGGTCTCTATCGTGAATTGTGTGTGCAGTTTACAAAGGCCTGAGTACAAGTTTTATTCCACCACATAAGACGTTCGATTACCCAGTGGGAAATATATACATTCGCTGATCGCACGTTCATGTAGGATGATTAACTTGAAATTTTGTTGTATTTTCCTTCTAAATTAATCCTGATACAACTATCCATTCTCAAGCGATTGTGTCCTTATGAAACTTTTCAGTGTGGACTTGGAAGATAACTAAGCCGATGCGCGATCGCGGTTGATGCGCACAATATTGCCAGCGAGGTTAGCAGTCCTAAATCTACCTTTAACTTATACAGGTTGCGTTCGCGTCTTGAGTCGCTTTTCTTCATTTCTCAAAGAAATTGTTATGTTGTGAAGTGAAGTAACTCGACGCGTAGAAGTATTTTACCACCAGTTGCGTAGCGTTTGCATATTAAGCGTTTTTTTTCTCTTCTTCTTTTGAATACTAAATTGATAAAATTCGTACTTTTATCAGTTTCCGGTTGATAATTATTAGCGAAAATCCAACGATCAGATAAGATATATCAGCCAAACAACTGCGCTAGCATAGGTCGCCAACAATCAGGCTATATAACGTGTTACAACGATCGCATGTGAAAAACAAAGGTACTCATGTGTTGCACAATCGCGTTAGCTCTTTGTTGCGAATAAATCGCGAGTTTCCCAGAAATACTAGAGATACAGACTGGCGAATTTCCATGCGCCTGAAATGGCTTCAGGCATATGCATGAGAAACGTGCGCAACGGAACAAAGACGATCGATCTTTTTCTATAATCGTTGTGAATTTTAATCGGCCTTTTGTTTAATATGCTAATAGTATGTTTCGCGCTGCACAGCTAACACTTCATAGAAAAGCAAAGGTGACAGAGTTCAACCGATCGGCATGTTTGTCTCATCCAAACAAAACAAACGCCAAAGAGGCATGGTCTTGCCGCTGAGACCATGCAGACAGACAAACCAACAAACTTGGTCCATTTAGGAGGGTTACCAAATAAGAAGTGAAGTGAAGGTGTTTCCAATGTGCCGTGACGTGACGTGATCGAGCTGTGATTTGTGTGTTTGTTACAAGCGGAGCGTTTCGCTGGAACAACTAAAGCTGGTGCCCACAACTAGCTCGGCCGCAAAAGCAATTTGCTCCGGAGTGTGGTTGAAAAGAGAGAAGTTTCACTATAGGTACGGCGGGGCACGGACTGGCCTCCGCGACTCCACCGATCGAGATTGAGATTGATCGCGATCGCATGTCGCGGTATCTATACCTGCCAGTCGTAAATATAATTCGCGTTTTGTATTTCACCTGGTCTGAAACCGACTTAACCAGTTTTTCTGTAGGTACTAAAGTTTGTCTTCAAGTACCTCAAGAACAACCAATCCATGAGTGATCTCCTCGGGATCGTGTGTTGCGTTTGGTGTACCTTGCTGGTGTTCGCGTTCACCTCAATTTCGTATTCGCCAAGAAGTGCATAATCAAATTTGAGGTACATCGCAACAAGTATCCGAAGAAGTATTTTCCATACGTCCAACCCCCTAAGCCTACAAAGGTTCCCCATCAAATTCCTCAGGTTCTGGTCAATGAAGAAGTGCTCCAAGTGCAAAGTGAAGTCAAAATTTACACAGAAATTGTTTCTGCTTAGTACAACAGTGAAAAAGTGGAAAAATTTAATTGCTCTGCGGCTCGTCAGATTCGCTGCGGATTACCAATCGCGAATTTATTGTAACAACTTGGTGGAGTTCAAACGAAGCGGGACAGGGACCGTGCAAAACGACCCACCTGTACCATTGTGCAATTGTGTTTTCAGCCACTATCGATCGCCTTGCGCATGCCGATTAGCGTGCGCTCATTGGAATTAACTTGTTTCATATAATGCACAGGTAATTATTATATTCACGGTTGTCGAACACATTGTCCATTTACGCTTAATTCATTAATATTTTATCGTGCATCCCTTCATATACCCACACATACTCATCCATAGACAAATCAGACTTTCCAAACGTACTTGTAGTAACAGACGTCTATTGTTATTTGAATATTCCCACTGTCGTTAGTTTAATAACTCGTCGTTAAAACTGTTGAGTTTCTGCATAGCCTCCCCGGACGCCAAAACAATCGGAAAACATTAATGTTTTGTCGTTTTCCGCATATCGTAGGCTTCGAGCAATCCAGCAAAGTGAAGGTCTGCACAAACATTGCAAAAGACGCGTTTTTGTAGACGGCACTATATGGACACTTCTCAGCAGTCTAGTCTGCGTGCAACTTAGCCAAAACTCACATTTGTCAAGAAATATCTTCACTAAATATTTCAATTAGACCACAACCTGCCCCACTTGTTACACTTTAAACTTGAAAAATGCTTCAATTTCCACTTGGTTTTTCCCTCGTTTCCCTTTCTTCCAATCGTATCGAACAACTTTGACCGTCGTTGATTTGTTGCATATTCATTTGTTTGCAATAATTTATAACAAAAAAAAAGAAGAAAAATAAGATCTACCAACTCGCGTTTTCCAGTGAAGCTTTTTCATTCATATGATCAAAATAATTTAAGTGTAATTTTTCTACGCCCTGAAAACTTATTCGAATCGTTCCTGTAACGCGTAAAGTTCAAATTTCGTAGAAACAAATTGCAACTGGATGGCGCGAAACGTCAACATAGATACGTCAGATTGATAGATATCAAATTTTACTAATTTGCGCCTTATTCCAAGAAATTCAACATATGAAAGTATTCAAGTTTAATCCGTTAACCTTTGAAATGCATGATCAGAGAAATCTCAAGCGAATAAACCAATGAGGCTTTCGCACTTTGATCTGTTTCACACCGCGGGAAAATCTTGTTATATAAAATCAAAAGCAGTTTTCAAGCATTTGCTGAAATTTTCTTCACATAATTTATCTTCAGATGTTTTCTAGGTGCGTCTGTTAGCTTTCATTCCTTTAACGCCTCTGATCCGAATTAATTTAAAATTCCATACTAGTGGACCCAGCTGATTTGTTGATATGATAATGAGATGAATTTTTCACTTTCGGTTTCATTTACATTTTGAGTTATTTACTTGCTGTTGATATTTCGCATTTTCATTATTTAATTCGTTTTTCGTAACAAAAAGCCCCGAATGAAAGCTTATACTTGATATGTTCATTGTTTTTGAATAAACCTTGAAAATTGTGTTTTGAGCAATTGTCGATTATTGATTCTTATTTTGATTTATCTTTGTATAGCAAATATATTTGAAGTTATTTACAAACACCCTTGATAATATTTCCCATTTTTTGAAGGAGTTTGACATCTATCACTTGAAATAAAGTGCTCAAAACTATTTAGACTATTTTGTCATTCAATATTTAAAATAGAAATCGGAATAATATATATATACTCATAAATATATCCTGCCAGGTTGCACTACAGGTGCTTGCCTCGAAACGCATCGTTTCACAAATCCGAGGGTGGTCTGAAATGTTTTCGACCACAGCGTAAAGATGGTGGCACCCGTCAATAAAAGCTACTGAATGTGGTTGCGCATCTTTTGACAGTTACTCACCAAAGTTTCAGCCATTTTGGACGCGCAGGTTTTAGTTAATAGTCGTTTGTGTGAGCCGGCGTGAATATTTTTGTGAAAATTGTCTGAAATGAGTATAGAGCTATTACTATTTTTTTGTTTTTAAAAGGCAATACCCCTTCGGAAATCAAAGATGAGTTGGATTCTATGTATGGCAACTATGGACCATTATTTACCATAATAAAATTTTGGGCAGCTGAATGTAAACGTTGACGTAAGATCTTGGGAGATGATGAACGTTTGGGATGCTAAAAACTGCGACTACTGACAATAAAATTGTTAAAGTTCACCAAATGATGTTAGACGACCGATGGGTTCAAGTTACCAAGTTAGCCGAGGTTATGAAAAGGTTTATAAAACGTGTTTGCCACGTATTAAATCAAGATTTGGACATAGAAAAACCCTCCGCGCGTTTTGTGTCGCGTTTTCTCACGTTAGAGTGAAAACATGCTCGAATGAACATTTCCAACGCTCTGATGGTGCAGTTTGGCACAATAAGTCCGAGTTTTAATAAACTCGACACACCATTCTACTCCCGAAACAAATTAAAATTGAAAACAGTCGACTGTAAAGGGGAAATCGGCTCGAAAAAATCCAAAATTTGTTTTTTCGGCTAGAATAGTGATGGTGACTGTATTTGGAATTGTCATAGAGTTATTTTAATCTATTTTCTTCAACAAGAAGAAATTGTTACAGGACCACACTATGTATCATTACTTGCCAAGCTGAAGGCAATAATTGCGGGAAAACTGTCACATTTGCAGAAAAATAAGAAAAATCCTCTTTCGCCAAGACAACGCTCCGTCTCATTTTTCAGCGGTTGCCATGGCGAAAATTCACGAATTTCGATTTGAACTGTTTCACCAACCTCACCAGATCTAGCCAAAGCGACTTCTTTTCTTCCCTCGTCTGAAAGCTGCGCAAGGAGGACAGACGAACAAAAGTTTGTGATGACAAATGTCTTGTATAATTGTTAGGCCGGAACTTTTTCGAACCTCCTTCGTAGTGCCAGATTGACTACAGGTCGCGGAACTAGCAACAATGTGTAAACCTAAAATAAAAAAACCTGAAAACCAAGCAAACGTCAAATGAACATTGGTCTTTGAACACAGAGGTGTAATGTAAGCAAAAAACTGATGCCGTGCCAAGGGCTGGGCCAAAACGTAACTAGAATGGGTGCAATTCAAGTGCCACTGGAAACGGTGAAAATACAAGATGAAAATCTCTGAAAAGCGGAAAATACTAAATAGATTGACCTAAGCCCCAGGTAAATAAGCTGAAATTTTTGCCTATACCTTAACGAAACTGGAACTAAACACTCACTAAGGCAAATCACAAATTAAGTTAGAACATTGGTGCTTTCATTTAAAGGGTTTACAGTCTTTTGGCTTAAAATATAAAACCAAAAGAAACTCATGCGAATGATACCAGCTGAACTTCTTGCGAGGCAGAAAAAAATGCAAAAATTTTCTTTCCAGATTTTTGCAAACTGATTAATTGAAATGAATAAACGCAACAGGGCTAGAAAACCTAGACGATCATCAAGCCGAGAGTTCATCTTTGTTTCGGTAGGACGACCGAATAAACAAACCTGTTTACAATAGAGTAAAGTCAGGGATACAGCAGGGAATCCCAGTTTAAATAACCAAAAAAAACCCACGAAAGGTCGCCTAACAGCAACTTGCAGGACAATCCTTCTACTTTAGATGCTTACTTTCAAAATGCAATTTTTTCAATTTTGACAAATATGTATTCCGGGAGTAAGTTGCTCCCTTCTTCAGTTTCAATTATTTGAAAATATTTTAGAAAAGTTGCTTCAACTTACTACCGAAATATATATTTGACAAAGTTATCAATATAGGATTTAGAAATGGAAACTCAAAAAATAAAATATAATTCAAAAGTGCTAAACACAGCAAAACACACACAGTATAATCCTTCTACTTTATTATTGCAATAGCGATTCAATTTTTTATATTATTTTGGTCCTTTTATTAACCTTTCTTCTCAAAAGAAGGAGGAAGCCGTCAAACCATTAAATTTATGCATTAAATCGCCGAAACGCAGTCATTCTACAAATCACTGTAAGTCCTTAACATGCTGAAGATGCATGGGCATGCAATACAGTTACGTGGTCTACAATAGCTTTCTGCAATAGCTCATCTTTGAGGATAGGTGTAGGACGCCGAATCTCACATGTGGTGTCAAAACCAACCAATTTGGGCTTATAGGCTGTATTGAGACCAGTTTAAGACGAGTATGGACAAACTATTAATAAATTTGCTGGTTTCTGAATTCAGGATAGAAAAAGGTGCTTCAACAGCAGTCATCGGAATTGAAAGGTTGAATGCAATTAACGTGATTTTAATTTACAGGGCCCGAAACGATTATGAGGTGAGGGAATGCGGGAATAGACTCTGGAGTAAACTTCAAGGAATTCATATGTCGAATGTCTTTCTCCATAACTATGACGAGAAGACAGTTTCGAGCATGCATCGACATGGAAAAGAATAGCAGGGGTTCTCACTGAGATCTTCATGGAGCATTGTACCCTTGGAGACCTTCTCAAGCAAATGGGTCTTAAATGTGAATGGTGATAGCAAATTCTACAATTCTGTGGATAAAACACGATTGTATCAGATAACACATTGCTTTGCACTGTCCCACAAGAGAAGTAACATGCCAAGAAGCTACTTCCTTATCGAAGAGGAACTGGGACGCGTAAAATCAAACCAGATCATAAACTTACTTAGAAGATAGATCCGCTCAAGACGCACTGGAAACGGGGACGCAACAAACTAATAAATTTGACGTACATTTCTCCCGATACAATCAAAAATTCAATCGATTTCAGCATTTTATAAAGGTCTTCTTTTTTGTTTGAGTGATTAAGCGGAATACCGAAACAGTCAAGTTTCAAGGGTTGGTAAAAATAAGTAGAAGCAGCACAATTCTTAGTTTTGTATCATCAATAGATGCATACGACCACCACCAAGCTAATCTGAGACAACCTGAGGTTAACTTTTAATTCAATTTATTTCATTGAATTATCGAATGCGATCAACCTCACTCATGGTGAAGATTAACAATTAGAAAAGACGACGGAGATTTTACATGCATTTAACCCTTTTAGTGCCGGGAGCCGATATATCGGCTCCCGATGCACTTGCGAGAAGTGCCAGAGTCGATATATCGGCTCGCGCCTTGTAGCGGTTTACTACTCGCATTGCGGGAGAACTCTATCTCAAAATAAATTTGTAATGCGTTATAAATGATCTAATTTCATTACAAGATAATTAAAAGAAATATTTTTTTGTTTGAACTCTTTGTGGACGACCTTTTTCCTATCGCTTGGAGGTACCGAAATCTAACATAAACACCGATGGTCGCTATTGGTGATAACCAATAAGCGTTGTAACGCCGTACAATGATGTAAATCCGCGCTTTTTCCATGAGCCGTCTCCGGACACTTTGAAATCGTTTTCTGGTCTCCCATGTTCGCGATTTTTCTGCTTCTCTTCTTCAACAGCTTTTTTTGATATTTTTTCGAATAGAGTAGTTGCCGCAGAGTAGATATGCGTTATTATTGCATCGTATGCTTTTCTTGATAAACCAGAACCCATATCCATGAGGCCACAAAAAATGTTTATGCCGTCTAGTCCCACGCCGAGTAAACGCATAACAAATACAATTTTGCGGTTAATTTCGTATGCATTTCTGATCGTAGGACCCGAAAGAATGCTCCTGTGACCGCAACTACACGTGGAAACGATGTGAAAACCGAGGCCGCGATGATTACTTTGATCGAATGTCACTTTTTTTTTGCAGGTACCACACACCACGAACTCAGAAATCGCACTAAACACAGAAAAAAATTCGATGATCCGGTAACAGTAAGCAAGACTCGCTCCAACATCGTTTGCGCTTGAGCTGCTCAATTTTCTTGCCGTTGTGCTAACTTCTAGAGCCTTATTTTTGTCAGTGGTATACTGATTACCGCTAAATCTTCGTTTCCGCGGCCGCGAAGAAAAAGCCGATATATCGGCTCGCGCCTTGTAGCGGTTTACTACTCGCATTGCGGGAGAACTCTATCTCAAAATAAATTTGTAATGCGTTATAAATGATCTAATTTCATTACAAGATAATTAAAAGAAATATTTTTTTGTTTGAACTCTTTGTGGACGACCTTTTTCCTATCGCTTTGAGGTACCGAAATCTAACATAAACACCGATGGTCGCCGCTCATGCGACATCCGACCTGCAGCCTAAGTGGCTGTGGCGTTGGGCCCTTATCGGAACTTGTCGAAGGCGTTTTATATAAACAACTGTTTGGAGACTCTCACGAAATAACGTCACGATGCCGCAGCAAGACGTAGGGTCAGTTAGTTTCTCCTCGATCGTTGTTGTGAACAGTTTATTTCGTCCTAGTTGCAGTTTCAAAGTGTCATTTTTGTTACTGCCGTTGCTTTCCGCTTGTGTAGTACATTGTTGTCTTTGACAAACCAACAATTAGCAAGACAGAATTTCGAACATTTTGCCACCAACCTTTTTATAAAAAATACACCATCATGGAAGACGCGGAATTAGTCCGAATGGTTGACCAGGCGGATCTATCACATAGTGACGAGGAAGAAATCGTAGCACCAAGAAGTCGGCATCCACGTAGGATCTACAGTGATAGTGAAGCAAGCGAAGATAACGATTCTGAATTAGAGGGAAACGATGCTGAGGAAGAGCTGAGAGATTTCCGCGAAGTTTCCGTGGCCAACGATAGCGAATATAATCCTCGGCCACAATTTATGGAAATTGCTGGACCTAGACATATGCTAGCAAGAAATTCCATGCCGAGAACATATTTTGATCTTTTTTTCACCGAAGAATTTTTGAGTTTATTGAGAAGTGAGACCAACCGATATGCGTGGCAGTTCCTGAATAGGATCAATGTTCCCTCAGGATCCAGAGCAACAGAGTGGAAGGCAACCACAGTGTCAGAGATGAGGGCGTTTATTGCTGTGCTTCTGGAAATGGGTGTAACACGTAGACCGACACTTTTTAGTTATTGGTCTACAAATCACAGACATATCCCGTGGTTTGGCAAAATGTTCAGTCGCAACCGGTTTCAATTAGTTTGTAGGTTTTTCCATGTGGTAGATAACGAAAAATTACCGGCACGTAATAGTCCCGAATATGACCCTACAACGAAATTTCAACCAGTCGTGGTCCACGCAAATAACAAATTCAAATTTCATTATTCGCCTAATCAGCATCTAAGTATTGATGAATCGTTAGTCGGCACAAAGTGTAGGACGTCGTTGATTCAATATATGCCAAATAAAAAGCATCACAGATGGGGCATAAAGTTTTGGATGTTGACTGCTGCAGTAACCCATTACTGTTTATCGTTTTACTGCTACAAAGGAGCTAGGGATCAAACGGATAAAGAAGAAATAAAGAAGAATGGTCTTGGCCACGTTGTGATCCATAAATTATTGGATATGGGAAACTATTTTATGAAAGGTTATCACGTGGTAGCAGACAACATTTTCACAAGTATTTTGTTAGCAAGAGCATTATTTCAAAAAGGGACATATCTGACGGGCACAATACGCAGCAACAGGAAATATATTCCATCATCTATGAAGGCTAAATTGCAAGAGGGCGGATCTAAGTACGCCTGAAACAATGAAGTACTACTATTAGCGTACCGCGAGAAAAAGTCCCAGAAGAAAAATGTTTTACTCCTATCCACATTCGAAAAGGCTCAAAACAAAACGACGACAATCCGAAAAAACAATGCACAAATACAAGTTGAAAAACCGGCAATCATAGCAGAATACAATAAACACATGGGAGGCGTAGACACGTCAGATATGATGTTATATTCATACTTAGATGAACGAAGATCCATAAAATATTGGAAGAAGGTGGTTTTCTGCATTTTCTCCCGAATGGTGCTCAATGCGTACATACTATATCAGCAGAATACAGACGGAAAAATCAAAACTCGACTAGATTTCATCACTGATATTATCCAATCTATAACCACTGAATGGCTGGCACTAAAAAGGATACCACGCGACACACCATTAGCGGAGACATCAACCAATGTGCCCCGCATAGGTGTACGCAAACTACCAGGAAAACTAGAAAGGGTTTGCGTGGTGTGCAGCAGGAAGGATGGTGGACCAAAAAGAAAATCACGCACAGTGTGTAATAAGTACGATAAAGGACTGCATGGAGTGTGCATCAGTAGTCACGAATGTTAAATAAATTATTTGTGTGAGTTACAATAACAAAATTTTACACATTTACAATATATAAATATAAATATTTATGACAACATAATTTTGTTTCAGCAATGTTATATTACCGATAACAATTACATAGTTCGAAAGAGAAAATCCGTCCGGCGCCTACTGTGTACCTTCAAGCTTTGTTTTGTTTTTGTTATGTAATATTTTTTATCTTGTTACAAAATATATATTGGAAATACAAAGTATATACTTTATAATAATTGACCCATATAAAATTATGATGAAAAGATGACTGTTTGTATGTGCAAATAAGTTTTCTACAAGAGATCTCAAATTCATTTCATTTACAAACGTTCATACCTTTGTTTTTTCTATAATTTTCAAATGAGTTCGAAAAAACTAGTGTCATTGTTTAGTTCTGTATTTCATCCACAATACGCAGCTTTTTGAATCATGTAAATATTGTTTCTCGTTTGGTTTTTACAAGCATTTTACCGAACCCTTGTAAAACTGTGAAATTCGGCCGGTTTTCTTCGCATAGGCACCTCTATTTCGCCCGGCCCTAAAAGGGTTAAACTCCGCTATAAAGAGCTCCGGTATCTGCTTTCCTTGATAATCAACACCGCAGCCCCCCGGGATTTCAGTAGTTTCAAAATTATTCATTTCAAGCCCGCTAGAAATATTTTGAAATCCAAATTTGTGTTGTGGTAAAATTTTGATCTTCTCAACAAGTTTCTTGAATTAAATTCTCTCACTCGAAAGCAAAACATACTATGAAGCTAGAACAAACAAACGAACATTATCCGCCGATATAAAGCTAAATTTATACATAACAGTCTGAATGATACCTCATATCTTCCCTCATATGTAACGTAGCAAACATCAAACTTAACAGCTACGGATTTCTCTTTTATTAAATTTTATACTCAATTTGAAGGAAAACATATGCATATTAAGATACTCAAGCTATAATAATAATTCACATTGTCTAAACTTTCATCGCTACTAAAATAATTTAATTCCATCGAAGCAATTTGCAGAGCAATCCTTGCAACAGAAACCAAGACGCGATACTTGCATCTCTATGTCGTTTTGATACTTTAATCTGGAAAACTCTCACTGGTACCAAATGATTTTCTTCACTCTCCTAGTCACAGAGGTTGTATGCTATGCACAAGGCGTACTATAAAGAAATAGAATAGAATGGATGGTAAAAAACGAATCTTTACTTCACTTTGCATTCAGAGGATATTCTGAACATATCTTCCAGTAGAATGCGAGCAGACACGAATGTCGCAGCATGCGAACAAATGGCAAAAGTTATTACGTAGATGGATGCTGTATTGCATTTAAGTAATATCTTGTGCTTTCTTTTCAAATATTCGCAAGAATATGACTTACAAGCGAAAGTCGGGATGCACTCGTATCTAGATTTGAGATACAAACATAAAGTCACCGCCGCTGCTGCATGAGGAGAGAAAATATTGTTTACTTCTAGACAAAACTTTTAACAAGGAGTAACATTGGTTTTGCATTCAAGCTTAGTTGCTACTGAATAGTGAGGGATCTTACACAAAGTCTTCATTTGCGTTATAAGCATTTTCTTCGATATGTTGAAGGATGATTCAAAGCGACAAGAATCAACGACATACACGACTACAATGGGTCAATAAAAATAAGATGCATAATAGAATGAAACATGATCGACACTAATTTGCAACGCTTTGTGTTCTTCACTTGGGTTTGGTTCTCGCGTGATTCTTGCGAAGGGGCGAAGGGGTGGTCGCCAGGGGATCAAGAAAGTGAATTAACTTGCTTACATGCAAACAACAATAAGCTCGATATGATGGGGACAATGATTGCAACAAGAAGACTAGGCACCATACATCAGTCGTCGTCCCAATATATAATTGAAAAATTGTCGTGGCCACCATGCTGATAATGCAATTTATCTGTCTACAGTGTGCACTCGTTTTGTGAGCCCAGTTGCTAAGAATGATTCACATCAATTTATTAATAAATCTTCAAATAATTTTTAAATAAATTCTGACTGCATTGAGCCATTCCGCCCACTCGGGCTAAATTTTTAAATAAATAAATGTCTTCAAACAAGCTTAAGACACTTATTTTCATTCTAGTAAAAAGGACAGGACAAGGATTTAGAGCAAACAAAATAAAATGGATTCAGCATGACTTTTTAATTAATTGATCTTTTACTCTTTACATATTTTTTCAATTTATGCTCACAACCACCACCAAAAGGGTAGTCCTAATTGTTAAAAGTAGGCTTTGTCGGACCATATCGTCGATTCAGCCATTGTCTCACGTCGTTAAAGAGTCGCAGCGTCCAACTACCCCGTGTCTCATGTTCCCAGTTATTATGCCACAAAAAAACAATCGTTGCTTCTCAATCCTCTCGATTGCGATCCTTCTACGTTCTTCTGTTAGTAGGGTGATAGGCGCCACCCCCGCTATAACCATGGATTTAACGCAAATATAACGAAAAACCGACCGATTCGAAGGGCTCCTCGCGTCTGAACTTGAATTGAAGAGGAATCTTGAAAAGAATAAGGCAAAGCGATAATGAGTTTCCACTCCTGAAAGTTTCCATCCAGAAGTGGAAGCTCATAATCAGGGGGGAAGCAAAAACGGCCGTTAACTTTATTCTAGAAATGAAACAAATGGGAAAAGAAGTTTCCAAGAGTGATGAAGAAGATGGTTGGGAGTCAAAATGGTTTTCCCGTGTCAAAACCACAAATGAGAAACGGCTTCTAAACCAACTATCAATGAAGCCCGAATAAAAACGCAATCGAAAATTCGACGTTAAAACTGCAAAACCATGAGCAAAAAACACAAAAATCGTTAAGCGTTAAAGTACTACGCGATAATGATCCCTTATAGGCCAAATTGGCTAAGGAGCATAAAATCTCTTTTGCTTCTCCTTTGCTTTCCATCAAAAAGTTTGATCATCATAGCGTCAATGTTCTTCTTCAGCGGAACATAGTTTCTAGACCTTTTGATTAGGGCACCCGCATTGAAAAAAAGGGTAATGGATGTTTCAAGGAGTTTCCTTACATATGCATCTCTAACTTGGTGCTCTAGTATTATCACAAAGACAATGTCTTCCTTATTGAGGAAAAGATCTAGGTAGTCTGACGCACATTTGGAGTGCAAAAAGTTATTTTGTATGAAGTTCAACATTCATCGGCAGGCTTTCGTGAATTCTCATATCATTCACCAACTTTACAACCGATTCGCTCATATTATCGTCAAACAATCGAATTTGAACAATAGAAAATGTTGAAAACTAAAACAAAAAAAAATAAAAAATCAAAAACCATTTTTTTTTTTATTGAATTTTTGAAAACGACTTCGGACATTAAGAAAGACTTTGCTGCAAAGCTCTCTTTGGTTATGAGAAGAACTACTTCTGGATGCTAGAGGCTTCTAGTTTTGAGGATTAGTCAGCCACCTATGAGGACTAGTAGGCCGTCCATAGGGATATTAGGGATGTTATCACGTAAATTCCATGGCTGTCCAGTTTGTATCATCGTAACTAGCCAAAACATGCGAGGCCTTGGTCAAAAGTAATTTCCTTAGCCTTCTAAGCTAATTTGACAGGAATCGTTGTTGAATAGTTTCTTCCGCGTTCTTCGGTAGAAATACCATGACCATCGTTGAAAGCTCATCCTCATCGCGCACCAATGTTTCCGTGGATAATGTATCTCCAGCAAGCAATTTATCCGTTTTGATCACGTCCATCTAGTCCCCTGCAGCTATGACGTACCTTTCTTAGCTTTTTGAGTTTCTTTAATAGTTTTCTTACAATAGGTCTACCACGAAAGGTCCTGAAACTGCTCGTCTTCAGGATAGTCATAGTTTACAATAACCTTAGGAGTCTGATTACTTACCGATTCACATTCCTACTCTTATCAGGCGATTGATTACGTTCAGCTTCTTTTCTTTGTTGTACTTTTGATTGTTGGCCAGAAAGGATCGAAGTTTTTTCGCAAGGAGTTAGCTAAGGCCTTCTGATTTATTATGTGATTTGCCTCAAGAGCTTTTTACCCGTTCGTTGTCCTATGATTAGAGCCTACAGAACTCCATATGCAATTCCTGTTCACAGTTTGCAACTACTTTATCCTAATGAATATTCCGGCAAAACAATAGCTTGGAAAAATAAAAATAAAATTAATTTTAAAATAAATAAAATTAAACCACTAAAAAACTGAGCAAATCAATTTCAAATTTAAAACGGAAAATTGAATAGAAATTGAAATTAAAGCAGGTCTCAAATTAATGCAACATTAAGGTGGCTGATTTTGTAATCGGCCCTGAATCAACCATAAGAAACATATTCTTTACTGCGAAAGCTTTTAATTTATCCTTATTTTATGTAGGTTGGTTTAATTAACATTGCGACGGAGTACGACACATTTAACATTAGTCGTTCATTGCGTAGATGAGAGTATGATAACATTCATAACGAATTCATGAGTCGAGTCTTTAGGCAAGTACTAATATGAAATGCTCTTTCATATTTATGGGTTTTGTTCCAAAAATAGAAAATACGAATTCAAGTTTATGTGCATCGAGCACAATCCTTGTCCAAATAACAGCCCGCTTTCGCCCACTCGTCCTTTGCTAGCTCACTTTGTCATTCGGTTGACTCTTCATTATTTTTTGCCGATGGCAATCTTTGTGACCCTTAACGAATGAAATTTCAGGCTTTGAAAATTATGCAAATTTTTATTTTATCGATATTTCTATCCAATTTCTTACTGGATCTAAGATTCTATCCAATATCATGGTGCTAAATTTATGACTTCGAAGACGATATGCGTTTAACAATTATTTTTTATCGTTTTCATAGGCACTCTGGCGTTTGGCAAGTGGGAAATACCGAAAAGAGTGTTTCATCACTTGATCCTAAATTCTTATTCGCAATTTAATTGATGAGAAAGTAGGTATTAATGTTTCAGTTCAAACATCTTTGCAGTTGTTCATATTGACATGACACTTCCTTGTATTTCCACGTATATTCTCTTCCAGGATTTTCCTAGGTGTAACTCATGAATCAATGTTCGCTAGTGCAAGTTTCAATCTATCTGGTTAACAATCAACTATATTGATTTAGAAAAACAAATTACCCAACAAAGTTCAAGACGTTTTATGGTAACATACTCACTCATTAATCGAAGCCATCATTTAGTGAATACTTCATCTGTCTTGCGTCTAATATCCTAACAGAATAATTCTGAGAAATCAATGAAAATAACGTTAGAAACAAAACTTACTTACGAAGCAGAATATCTCAGAATTTATGTCAACAATGTTAAATCGCTAACCTTAAACGCTACCTCAAAACTTTGCCAAAATTATGAATCTCGACACGATTTAGTGAAATTGCATACTTCTCTGTAAAGTTGAAATTCACGTCATTCAAACATTTTTAAAAAATTTTAAAATATTTTTTTTTTTTTATTACATATTAGTACAAATCACATCTAAACATTTTCTATCAATAAATTAATAAAATAATGTAAATTGAGTCGTTTGTTGTATTTTAAAGCTTCACTTAGCTGGGCCTTGCTATTTTATTTTGAGAACGCTTCTCGATTGCATGCAGCAATCTTTAGTTCATTCTAAAGAGAACATTGATCTGAAGAATGCTGAAGATAGCTATATGCAGGCGAAACGCGTCCTGGAAAAGATAATTTCATGGTCTAGCGGAAACAAGCAACAATAATCAAATTTCTGCGTGTGTCAAAGATCAAGCGAAATTTAATTATCCATCTAACCCACAACCTTGCTCGTATCTTGCGCTCTATCCTAAAATTCTCATTTCGTAGAAAATACTTGAATGAAAAAATCGAAAAACTTGACAGACCATCACTGAAAAACTTGAACGTCATCGAAATCCCAGCAATTCTTTCGAAATTAGAAAACATTTTATTTCATGTTTACTACATCAAAGAGAATGCTGAAACAATTTATTTGAAGAATATTATATTAAAATTTTATTAAATTTAATATTAAACTTTAAATTTTTTATTGTTTATAAAAGTGAGCGTAAGCCTCGTTACCCATTTGTTTGGCATATTCGATTGACAAACAACAAATTTGTCTTCACCAGTAATTCTGAATTGGAAGTCTACAATGTCTGCACAGCTTTGGAGAGTGTCGTTCGACTGAATTAGTTCTGAGAAGTCACTTTCCTTCTTTCCATCCACTGAACCCTTTTTTTGTTAAAGTGAGGTTTCTGATGAGAATATTAACGCAGCATTTTCCCCTGTGTTTACGTCAAACTTCACCCAATTTTGAATGTACATACTGTATTTTGAATTTGACAAAAAAAAATAAACGTGTCGACTTGTCAAGCCTCAGGGTTTTAGCCAAACTATGAAATGAGCACCCTTTCAACGTCCTTCGTGTGTTTGCTGTCAATTATGTTGCTTAAGGACCTCAAGGGGTTATATCTTGATATGACGAGAAAGCAACGAAATTTTCTCGACTTTTTCAACACCATAATCAATCATAATTACAAAACCAGTAGTAGCATCCATTAGTACATGTCTTCATGTACTTCTCCATACTTCAACATAACAAACAGCTTTTACATATACAGCTGTCTTCCAGGAGGGTTTACTTTTGGACAATGCTGGAGATTGGCTTGTGGTGGACATGATAGCTTAAAACCAGCTCGTCTGAAATGAGCCATGAAAAAAACTTCGTCAGTACATTTTCGCTAGGGCCTGCTCAATTGGTTTGTCAAATTTTTAACAAAATGGCGGCAATTTTGACGAAAAAATTATATTGTAACGGTGCCAAATTTTCGGTTTTTTTGACAAAAAAAACATAGTAGAAATTAAAAATCCTTTGTTCAAGGATTGTCCAAGAATTGTCCCTATCTTTTATCATAAAAAACCTTTCTAAATTAGGAATCGTTCGGATTTGTAGTTTTCAAGTAATCGTGTCCACCGCAAAGATATTTTTTAAAATACACACTCTTCGAGACGTTCAAGTTTAAAGTTTTAGGTTTGTATTTTTCCTATTTAAAATCAATTTGGCTCAATTTACATAGAGTCATCGCAAGATAGGTTTCATCCTATCCTAAACATTCTGAAATGGTTTATTGTATATCCGGGCCTTTCTACCATCTTTTGTGGCTGGGCACGCGTGTTTCTCGGTAAGCGCCACTTGCGAATCGTCCACTCGTGTGACATAGGGGTGGGCGTTAAGACAAATCTTGAGCAAATGTTACCTATGTTATGTTACCTTAATTCTAAACGTAAGATGCTGCAATTTTTAGGGTACACTGCCACCCGGAAAATGCTTTGGTGATATTTTCCTGATGTACTGATTGTTAATTTTGTTGCTGTTTTGCGTCACCTTTCCAAAGCATCATTCAACTTTGATTACTGTCAGAACAATTGCAGGAAGAGCTGCATGTGATGTCATCCTTATTCTTCTCGTCAGTTTTTGCGCTATTCTATATTATGAACTGAAGGCTTTTTTCAATCTGTGTTTACAAAGTCCTCCAGAAAAACATCTTTAGCGCCTTGTTCTACAATGTGTACCGGCCGTTGTGAACGATTCCAAGCACACGGAAGAGTATAAGTATACGGTGTTGATCGTTCGAAGCTGGAGATGAAACTGATTTTAGTTTTCGAAATTGAAGCAACTGTATTTCGTTTGAACGTTTATACATCGTAAAAAAACTAAAATCATTATAGCAGTAAAATATTTATAGTTTAGGAAAGTAAAATGTTTATAGTTGATTGCGAAAAATTTAAGATGTATGAAATTTGCATCGTTCTCCAATTTTCTCACTTTTTGAATATGTTTGTGTAATTTGACTGCAAGTTTTGGTAAATTTTAGTCGAAGTTTTGAAATTTTCGAATTTTACTAGGTTTTCTTTTCAGTTTAATTATCTACAAAGAACGAATAGCAGAAAAAAGTTGACAATGTTGCGTTTGCAATTAGACAAACCTAAAATTTACACGTTTTGAATACTAAGGTGTTATACGCCTCATATATGCGTTTTCGTACTGGTTTTCGGAGTTGTGTGGCACATATGAATTCCAGATCAGATAAAAGCAAAGAACTCTTCTCTAAATATTTCAAAAGTCGAGAATATATATTTTGCAGATTTCAAATTTCACTTCGGTTGAATATTAAAGGAAACAATCTATGCGTTCCCGAGCAAACTCACAAATGAAATCAAAATGAAAGTAATTTGATTTTGACTTATATAAGGAAACGGTCAGTGTTGCGTTTGGAAGCCGTATTACAGCTGGCAAATCAAAAGATTCTACGAAATTCTACGAAATTCAATCCTGGTTTTAGAACTGGTGGCTCAAATCCTTATATTTTTGATAATTGTCAAACTTAATATTTCGCAATTGTTTAGTGTTCCATTTAGTGGACCAAATACATAGAAACAACAAAAATCTCCTATTAAAGACGCAATGAAAAAAGACGCAAAACGCAATGAAAACTCCTACAAAAAAAAATCACTTGAATAGTAAATTTATGCAATTTTTAGAATCTTCATGGGTTTCAAATGACTCATTTACATGTCATTAAAAAGTGACTTTTGTTTTCTTATAAATACTCATGTATCCTTTTTTAGTTGGGAGATGAAAACTTCTTACACTTCTTACAAACGACTTCTCTAATATACCATTCCCCTGAAAATTAGAGTACTTTGTCTGGAACCATTTCATAAATTTCTTCAGGCCAAGTCCGCCTATTCAACGTCTTATGGCACATTTAAGTTGTAGAAATTCAATCTTCAGCGAGAAGGAGAAGAGAAATGTCAGAGAATTAAGTCCTCCGATTTCGCCACCTCCCGCGGATCAAGTATATCCTTTTTTGTTGTTTAGATTTTAGAATGCTCTGTACCATCTGGTTCCATTTATAAGCTCATTTCAGCATATTTCCGATTACGTTTTCCAGCCGCAGGGCTCCCGATTTTTCAGGTCACCGCGGTGTCGATCCTATCTGCTGCATAAAAACTAATTATTTATGCAGAAGATTACTTATGCAGGCGTTCTCCATTCCTCTAACACAGAATATGAAATTGCAAGTCCGTACGTCGTAAATATCGACCCTATATTGGTAAGACTAAAGACAACGATGCCCGCTTAGAAACTGGATAAGGTTGAATTCAATCTCAACATGATTTCAACTGGACAACGATCTAAGGTCGTTAATGAACCCCATTGTCCATTCTGCTTTTAGAGTTTGACCTATTTCATTGTTGAAGACCTATTCTGTATTACCCTCATGTCTTCGGATGTAGATTTGGTTACATTCTTCCGCATGGAAGACGGTGGGTGTCAATTACCAGAGCCTCTGACTCAGAGGCTGCCAAAATGATGATACATACAGCAGTGCTCCTTGTGTTGGCACCTTGAATAGCCGGTTTTGGTCGAACTCCTTTTTGAGACCTTCACTTCATAACTCTGCTTCATATCGAAGCGTAATTAGTACGATACTCATCAAGAGTCTCTTGTTATTTGGACTTAGTTCCGCGATATTGGTCATCTAACAGCCGAGACCCCCACTGTGGTCATGTCAGTCGTTGCCCTGATTTGCTCCAAGAAACCCAGCTTAGGTAGTATCAGCAAGCAGAAGTACATGACCAATAGGTTCGACTCCATATGAGCATCCCCGTCACACACTGGTTGTAATCAGGGGATTCTCTTCTTTTGTCAGGATGATCACCTAAGATGCAGGCTTAGGACTGAGCGTTTAGCAAAGTTGTGTGTTAAAGGTGCTGTAGTTAGTCCTGAATTTGAATGAGTTGAGCTCTATGGGTGCAAGTCCGCATAGATCATTGTACAAAAGAAACAGATTCTTGCATAGTGTTTTTTTTTACTTTTCTTTGGATTTCCCTAAATAAATAAATTTCCAGTTCATATTCTGTTAGCAACCTCAATAATTCCAACTGAAGGTCGAATGCATACCTCGAAGCTATCACTTTTTATATAAAGTTATTAAGGCATTAATTATAAAAAACAGAAAGAAAAAAATCCCATTTCCTTCTGCATTAAATATCTTACCACGGAAACAATACTGCATACATTCTGACCTTCACACAACACAGCACTATCTTGGAAATGTGCATAAACCGTATCCACTGCAAGTGACCTAGACTGTTGACGGAAATCTTGTATATGGTTAAGATAAGCAAGTTGCGGGTCTACTCGTGAAAAGAAGCTGAAATGCATCAGAGACTAAGGCATTCAGCCAGCTAAAGTTGTATTTGATTAAAGTGCACAAAAAAGACAATTCGAGTAACAATTCTAAGACAAATAACATGGTCGTAGTGGAAGATTAATAGGTCGCGATATCTTGACAAGGTGTAGTCGCGAGTGTTCACATACGCGAAGAAATGAGCGCATTTAGTTTCGTTATACTGCAAATTAACAATTTAAACAATTTGGATAGTGGTAGTGTTGGTGTTGTGCGCGTGGCGGAAGGTGTTTGACTAGTCTAGTCGATGGTTCAAACAAGAAGATGGCCCAAGGAGATAATTCCCTCATCAATATCATACACTTGTTCTTCAAGCGAATGGGTAACTAAAACTTAATTGTATCCAAACGCCAGGAGTTTTAAATAAAATCACATTTTAAAAGTAGTTTTAAGCTCCCTTAAATGATTTTCACTGACGAATTACTCCCAGTTTATCGAAAATTAATTGAACGGATCAAAAAGTCTACCGAGAATTGATTACTACATTGCACTGATAAAGGATAAAGCTAAATGGTAGAAGCATCAATGGATAGCGAATGGAATTGAATTAGTGCAAATATCAAAAGAAATGCATAACAAGCTTGATGCGTTCAATGAAGTAAATGTCGTTTCCGACTGATTAGTTTTCTCCCGGATATGAGAAGATACAGTTTTAATCTTCTATAATGGGGCGCCGCGCGGGGAAATGAAAAATAGAGTTTTATATTCAACTAAAGATCAAATTTTCCAGACATGTGAGTTGTTTTTGTAGCACAAATGGACACAATCCTATTAGGACGCACATATCCGGCATCTTATCTTCCTTATGCTAGTGAGACTAGTTTTATCAGGAACTTTAAAGAATTCATATCTTCCGACTGTTCTTAATCGAGGATAGCAAAGATAACTTGAAAATATTGGGAAAAAGATTATTTTTCAAATTAAATGAAATATTTTATCGCTAATTCTTCGGCTGGTGTAGTGCTAAGAATGTTATCTGTCTATTGAATACATCCTGCATTCAAGCTAGTTGCGGCAGCAAGGACTGCTTGTTAAGGGTCAAGAATTTTAAGTGCAATAAAGCATTCCCAACGGTTTTGATGTGTGTTCTTTGAATGAAATTTATTTAGATGCCATATAACGTTTAAATATTAAATTTTAAATTTAATATTTGAATGTTAAATAGGATTTTAAAAAATTAAATTAAATTTATTAAAATCCTATTTAAATTAATTAAATTTAAACGAGATTTGAATTTGATTGATGTTAAATTTCTGTTGAATGGGCACCACGACTAGTAGTTACCAAGTGCTTTTTATGCACTCAGTTTTTGACCATTTTTTCCAATATGGTATTTTCCAAGCAGGTCCTATTCCGTCAATGACACGACGGATATTTTCCCTCAATGCTTCCAATGATGCTGGTTTGTTGATATAAGGAAAGCAGTTGACATACTCCCGAATCGATTGACTTTGGAGGACGATTGACAGGACCATTTTGTGTCTACGAATTTCGTTTCCAATAAGTCGATTGTTTCCAAACGTGAAAAAATTCTCTCGTTTTGATATTGTGCTCCAAAATAAATCTCTTAAGCTATTTCGGTTCATCTTTAGAAATTATTTCATTTGAGATGTGCCGCCTTTGAGATCCTATCACCTTTGGAACTGAAGAATACTCCGCGAAAATTGTAATCGGGGACAGGTTTAAAATGATTGATTTTGTCACTGTCAAGATTTTACAGTCTGTCGAGTAAGAGCGTGATTGACTTCACCGACAGGTAATGCAAGATTTCGCTCTAATTCCTTCGCGAGCCGATAGAGGGAAGCTTTGTCCTTGATGCATTGTCAACAAAGATTCAGTTGTCGTTGATCTTTTGAAAGAGAATCACGTTAAACGCCATGAGTGCTAAGTACGCGTTGCGCTACGAGGCAGTGTTCCTTTGCATCCACCATCAGCGGCTGCTAAATATATGAGAATGTCGAAGGCATTTGTACAGAAGTGGATACAGTGATATAAATTGGCTAAAAATGTCGATGATTTACCAGAACGTGGCTCGATAGGAAAAGTGAACAAAAAAGATGAAAAAAGAATAGTGAATCTGTTTTCGCGGATTCCTGCTTTAACACTGCGGCAAGGACAAGCAAAATTAATGGCAAAAGGTTTAGATATATCCTACGAAACTATCCGAACCCATCTTCGTACTCATGATCTGAAATGGCGCAACACAATGAAGAAGCCTCTGTTGGCTGAAAAACATGTGACAAAGCGACTCGCTTGGGCGCATGAGAATATTGATAGAAATTTTGAAAATGTCATTTTTACTGATGAATGTTCTATATGGGCACGTTCTGTCCTCACGCGAGCCTGGTCAACTTCCACCAATACGCTTGTTCAACGGACCGTAAAACATGGAATAAAGGTGCATCTTTGGGGCTGCTTCTCAAAGCAGGGATTCGGCACTTTGCACCTCTTTACTGACAACCTAAATGCCGAGAAAATGATAAAAATCTACAGAAAGGCTTTAATGCCATCTGCCAAACGATGGTTCATCACAAAAATGAAGATTGGATTCTGCAGGAGGACAACGATCCTAAACACCGCAGCAAGCTCTGTACTCAGTGGAAGACTCAATCTGGCATCGTTACATTGGATTGGCCGTCGCAGTCGCCCGATGCAAACCCTATTGAAAATGTGTGGGCATATATTAAACGGAAGCTTCGTGGAAGACGCACATACACTTTGGAGCAGTTGTCGTACGAAATTCGTCGGATCTGGAGATCCTTACCACTAGAATACGCCGTCAAATTAGTAGAAAGCATGCCTCGGAGATGCCAGGCAATTATCGACACCGGTGGTGACTGGACATATTATTGACCGAATTGCATCATTGTTTGTAATGTGTACAATGTATATATAAATATGAAAGTTTCATCAAATAATTTTTTTTTTATAAATTAACACGACCACGCTCTTACTTGACAGACTGTATATTATGCTCGTGAATAGTTTGACAAATGTTTGCTACAAGCAACCGCATCTGTGCCTCAGAAACCATCGAGAGTAAAGGGACCCCTATTTAAAGGAAAATATTCCTCTACCTTCTTACCAGCTTGAATACACAGTGCTGTAACCTGAAGGCGTCACCAAATCCCATCCCAAAATGATGTTACAAGATTAGATTCTCATTTTTTCAGAGGAGAAATTTAATGAATCATCCAGTAGTACTGCTCGTTCAGGAGTCGAACACTTAAGCTACACTAAACCTCGTTTCAACTCCAAAATAACAAAGTAGGGTGTCTCCTGGCTATTCGTCCGGCTTCTTTAATCCCTTAAGTGGAAATGAGGATTGTCAAACGGAATCATTTACCGTGCACAATCGACACTCTCATGTCGATTAAACCAAATTTGTGTCAAATTTACTTTTTTTTACTTTTGTTTTTACTAAAGATAACAAGTATATAATAAGTAGTTTTAATTTTAAGCGTATTTATTTATGAATATTCAATATAATTCTAAAAAACGGCCCGAACAATTGAAAACGTACTATACAAACGTGATGATGGCTGCGATTGTAGTGAACTGAAAGATATACTACATGAATTTGAAGTGATAATTCATGGGAAACTGAAAGTGGTAGTGATGTAGATAGCGTCGAAAGCACTATAATTCCTAGAAACAGAAAAACGTGGAAAACGCCCAAGTAAATGTTGATACTTCATGTACAAGGGTGGTCCTTCCGACCTAACAATGATACAAGACTTTTTCTCCAAATTTTTTTTATTTTTCTACATAGTATCCTTGTGACTCTACACACTCCTTCCATCTCTTGGACCCGTCTAAATAATACTCAACTTTTTTCTCTGCAAAATAATTGTTCACGAAGGTAATCGCCTCCTCATTTGACAAAAACGTATGTCCTCCGTGCGGAGTTTCTAGATGAGCTGCCAAAAAAAAGTCACTTTGGGGCTAGATCTGATGATAACTCAGATGATCAAGCAATTCAAACCGGAATTCGTGGATTTTCGCCATGGCAACCGCTGAGGGGTGTGGTGTTGTCTTAGAACTAGTGGTGGAATGAGGAGTTCTCTTAGGGAAGGAGGATTATCGTTTGCTGGAAAACTGGTAGTTCTCCCCAAGTTCCTACCTTTAGCTCGGCAAGTAATGATGCGTAGTATGCTCCTGTAATGGTTTTTGTTGCTAAAGATATTCGATTAAGGTAAGTTCATGACTATCTCAAAAAACAACTACCAGCACCACGATAGCCAGCCGTTACAAATAGTTTTTGCTTTTTCCGGACACAGTGCGAAAGTGTTTCGGACAAAGTGCCCCCTTTGCAGTTTACTGTTTTGACTTCTTTTTTTATTTCGGGGGTATTATGGAATAGCCGAGTTCCTCCACGTTGGAAATCACACCCAACGCGCAGACAACTTTCTCATGCCTAAATCTTGATTTAAAAGGTAAAATATAATAAAAATGTCCAAAGAAAACACGTTCTTTAGACATTTTTATAACTTTTCCTATCTCTTTCCCAAGCTCTTACGGCCACAAAATTCAAAACTGAAAAACACATTGATAAATAGAGTCCAACTTATCTTTGATATGCGTAGGCGTTTAGCATTTCAAAAACAGAAAGTTAATAACAGCTGTAAACTCAATTTTTTGCATTTCGACAAAACTACTCACATCGACTCACTCAAACGACTATCAACGAAAAACCACTCGTCCAAAATGGCTAAAACTTTGGCGAGTAACTGTCAAAAGACACACAAATAAACTCACTAGCTTTAATTGATGAGTGTCGCGGTAATCTTTCTGAAGACTGGAGTTGGTAAGACAAGGACAATTTTCCCGATATATCGGAATAAATTTAGAAAAAAAAAACATCCTAAAGTCGGAACGAAACGAAACATTTACGTTTCGTGCCGAAACACGTCTCTTGACGCATCGAAGAAAGTGACGGGAAATGACGGAATGTTCCGAATACAAAAAAATAATTCCATCCCCGTAGGAATACATTATTTCAACGAAACAATAACTTGCTGCGCTTAAACTTACAAAAGAGAATTCCAAAGTCGCTCATCTCGTGATTTAGTGTGTTTGAGGTGACGCGATAAAAAATATGTCTATATCTTCAGTACGAAGCATTCTAATGTCAATATGATAACCACGGGGTAAAAAAAGATATAAGAAGGATGGGCGTGTGGAAAATGTTGTAAAGCCTAAATGTGTTAATGATTACAATAATGGTATGGGAGGCGTGGTAGGCAAAACCATGTGTAAGCATGTTTTCCGCTCATGCGAAAGTTTTTGAAAGGGTCTAAAAAGATAATATTCTACATGGTAGATGTCGTCCTCTGTAATGCTCATGTTATGCATTCAAAGATCCATGTCAGCAAGCAAAAATTTATGAAGTTTCTCGTTGATATTGCAGAGCAATTATTGCCAAAATAGTCTTGCCCAATTATAATACTAGAGAATACCCTTCACAAGGCGATCTACCACTACGGTCACAGGCTAAAAATCGGAGTCATTGTCCGCAGCACGATCTACAAACGAGTTAAAATCAAAATCCTTCGAAATGGTGTTAGGTATTTGCCAAACACAATACATATAGTGAGACTACTTGGCATTTAAATTGATGTTCGGTGCCTTTATATTTACAAATGTGCTTCAAACACACTTCAAGAATATTAACTATAGCCCTTAATTATTAATAAAATAAATAATTTTTAGTATATTTACACCAGGACTCTTTTTGTTTTTTGTTATATTAAAGTTTTTTGTACATTTTTGTCATTATTTTATAAATATATCTTACTACAAATGAAATAAAATTCATATTTTATGAATATATTTATTAAAATTAAAATATTTTAGTTGTATGCTACATAATACCAGCATAGTGGTGCATTAAAATTAAATACTCTGCACACGCATGTTTTTTTGAAATTAAATCGTAAAGCAAATGGTAAGTTGCAAAATTTTCCAATTAGAAGTCGATGGTTTGCTCTTTATTTTATAACTTCAGTTGAATTGTGTGTAATTACAGAAGGGAACTCCCAATCTAGGACTTCATTCGAAATAAGGTTAAGCAAAGAAGAACGACGGCGATAGTCATGAAAAAAATTCAGCGCTCTTGAAACGAAATATAATGCTCCTTTTCAAAAACAGCGTAAGCGTCACATACTCGGTTGCACTTAGTCCTTGATATTAATATCCAATCACTGCAAAGATTTTCATAGAGAGTCATCTTTGCAAAATGGTTTATTCTTCCTTTGTATTCCTTTTATACAGTTTTATCACACAAATTGTCAATTATATAGATCAAATTTTTAATCCCAGATTACCATTTACTTCTGATTGAGCTCATTCCTAAACGAGGCTTGCAGGACTTTGCAGCTGTTTCAGAAAGATGAATTGGGGCTGGTCGGTAGTCCCAGTGAACATGATTGCATACAGAATAATGTTTCTCTTCGAAACTAAGTTAATTTACCCAAAGCTTTACTGGTGTTCAAATAAACTTCTGCATGTCCTGTTTATCGGTTCTTTGATAGGTCGATGGCTCACATCTGTCTTTATCTTAATTTTAGATATGCAAATGTTTGTTGCCCTTTCACAACATGCAGTTAGTAAAATACAATGTAATACAAGAGAATGAACAAATCGGTGCTATTCGGTTGGGAGTTCAGTAGATGTAATCCAGAAGTGCAACTCAATTTCCTCGTTGGCTTCTGCTCTAACAAACTTTGCAAATATGAATCGTTTCCTACAAATAAATAAAACGAGCAAATCTATTGCATTACGTCCCTTAAAAACAAATATTGCGAAATCGCATTGCGACCACAAAGTAAAGTTTGAAACAAACTTCAAAATGAAATATTGCATGAACGTATACCGTGCTCGATTCCTTGAATTTCCCGGAACATTCGACTACGAACATTAGATCCAACGACGATCCTTTTCGCTCTCAACTTTTCATACGCAAATGCAGCCAACGCTTTTACTGGGATGTGGCAGGGACTCAACACGGTAATTCAATTGACAAGTAATCGAATTTTGTTTTATCGATTTCGCCAGTCTCCTTCACGATTCATGTTGTCTTCAGCAATAACAAAATCGACTCAGTGTTTTTCTAAGCTCATCATGAAAATTAACATACATTTCTATTTTGCCTCGAGAACAAGAATCTTCTAGCATAAAGAACGGCGGAAAAATCGGGAAAAACAACCGGAGAAAGAATGAGAAGATAAAGTACATGATGAAAAGTGAAAAAGTCGCCAAGCTTAAGCGCTCGAATTAGGTCGCCGACGTCTAACGTCTGATACCAGTGACAGGATAAGATTTTGTGATTAATGAAGGCTTGGATTTATAACGGGTATAAGGAGTCTCCAAGGATTTTTATTTAGCATTATAATGGGTCAGTAAGTTGAAGCCTTGAATATCATATGATACCCGGCCTGACTGCGGTGGTAAATTCGGAGAGCTCTTAGCTGAAACGAAGTGAAATATTTATTACTTTTAGATTCAAATCAGTAGCACCCATAAAAAAGAAATTTTAATGAAAAATGAGTTTTATTTGGACTTTTATTAGGTTTCAAAGTGCTCATATGTTAGCACAACGTTGATTCTAATGTCATCGTAAAGGATCTCTTTTACTCGAATTTATGCTTCTGATATTGTGTCATCAAGCAAATTTTCAACTGATGATCTTTGCGTATGAAATTCTAATTTAATGACACATTATTGCAAGTTTTGCGGTTAAAAATAGATTTTCCTTTCTATTTTCTCTTTTTGTATTGGGTATGGGAATCAGTTTTCCCCGTTTTTTCGACAAAGTTTTCAGTTTATTTCAGTATTAAAGAATACAGTCGCGTCACTCAAGGTATGCATAATTTAATGCTATGACCTTCTTCCATCCTTCTGGTAGTAGATGGATTCCTAGGCGGAAATAATCCCCATCCTCCGCTTCAATCCAGTTTTCGAGCCATTTATTGATTCTTTCTACCTCTTCTTTCTCAAGTGAGGGACGATTACATAGAGCGAAACATATGGAAATCCGAAGGAGAAAGTCTGGCCCGCACGGCAGGTGGGGCAAGGTTTCCCAATTTACACCTTCCAAATATTTTTTGACCAGCTTGGAGAAGTGTAGCCTTGTCTTGCCATGCAGCCAAATCAGCTTGTAATGCCTGTCATTCCATTATTGCCGTTATTCCTTCCAAGCTCGATTCAGATGGATGAGTTACCGTCGGTACGGTTACGTCGGATTGATTCAAATGGTTTCGGAAGTTCGTAATAGATGACGCCATTGTCCGTCTTGACGTCGATGGACCTGGTTCACCTGGCATTACCCAATGTTTTTGTTGCTTAGGGTTGTTGAAGTACATCCATATCTCATTATCTGTCACAATTCAATGTATGAAACTCTTTCTGTTTTGTCGTTGAAGAAGCATCTTCCACGTCACCAAATGCCGCTCGGTGTCCCTCTCTCTCAGTTGATGCGGCCCCTGAATCCCAGCTTTTTTGATCATTTCCAATGCCTACAAGCGCTTACCGATGGTCGATCTGTCAAAATTTAACTCCTGCGAAAATTCTTCTAGGCATCGACTTGAATCTTCATCTAACAATTCCCGTATTTGTGAATCTTCAAACTTTTTCGGTGGCCCTTCACGATCTTTATCGGTCACGTCAAAATCAACATTTTTCAAACGCCGAAACCATTCTCTGCAAATCGTCTCAGATGGAACAAGATCACCGTTAATATCGAGCATTATACGATAATTGTCCGTAGCACTTTTCTAGAGAATAAATTAATGAACTAAGACTTCCCGGCAATGCAGGTTTTTCGGTATGAAAATCGACATTTTCAACACGAGAAAAAAAAAACGGCGATAACGCTTTGAAAGAATATCGACTACTGCGTTCGTGAACCTACGTATGCAACTTCCAATTCCAAGAACACCACCACAGCAGACACACTAAAATAGTATCTGTAAGGACATATGTCTACCAACGGCGAAAAGTTTCTCCCATACGCAATATTTATCTCAATACCTTCCAAGCTAGGCTCGATTGTAAGAAACGAAAAAAGGATGAATATGATCCAGAAATAATACCAAGATTTTTTATATTTTTAACATTAAGCAAACATCACATTATTAACATTTAACATTAAACATTTTAACTTCAAAAATATTACTATTCAACATTTTTTATATGTTTTAAATTTACCTACACATTTCCGTTGAAATCCGAATGAAGTCTCTTCTCAAAATCAAATTAAGCAACTGTACCATCAAATAACTTCGGTCCTTTTGAACGCACAATGTCGTCCTTTGCAAACGTCCTGTGTCACAAAACCACCTGTATGAGCATCATGCAGACTTTATGCATGAATACTAAATTTTTCCTCCATGTAGTCTGAATTTAAACTCATATGTTATATGAACTTGACAAAAAAATAGCTCTTCCTTGATTATGTGATGACGTGAATGAGTTTAGACTGTTTACAAAAGCTCTTTTCAACAGTTTTTTTTTTAATTTGTATATTTTACTGCAGGAAAAAAGTCCGCATGTGCCAGGAATATGACATCTAAATGAGATTGTCGGATGTTGCACTGAAATTAAATTGAAAATAATACCCATAAAAAATGTTGAAAAATTGTAGTAGAAGTAACGGGACATTTGCGAAATTAATTTATCTGTGTGATAAAGGCAAACGGATTTTCCACAAAACAATTAGATAAAACCAAATATGGAAAACAATCGAAAATGCTAACACAAATATCAAACTGAAGGAGAGACCATCTTTTACCATTCGTTTAGTTAAGGACTACAATTCCTATGAACTAGGTCACGCATGTGGGATTTGCGATGAGAAGAAGTGATCGATTTGGGAAGACTTTATTGAAAAGATTACATGGTTACCAAACATAAAATCATGTATGATCAAATTCATCAATCCCAAAAATTTACATGTAGATCTTATGCCCTATTAAGTATTTTTGTAGTAATCCGCATATCATTATCATTACATAATCAAGGTAATAATACCACCATGGTTCTAATACCAGGACTCCACCGCTTACCAAATAGTCTCAAGTTATCAATAATATGGCAAACGGGGCAACGCTTTTTAAATTTTCAAAAGAGTTTGGATGAGATTCTGTCTAAACTGTATACAATTATAGGGCAATAAAACCCAGTTGAGGGGTTGTTTAGGTCCGCTTTTACCTAAGCAGCACAAAAGATGAAGCAATGCAGAATAAATATCCACATACAACTGTGATCAAAAAGGAAGTTGAAATTGTTTATAAAATGTAAATTCTTTACTTTTTCTTCCACAATAATTTCATCCCCGTCAAAGTAATCCCCGCCCGATCAAACTCACTTTTGCCAGTGCTTTTTCCAGTCCTCGAAGCAGTCGGAATAGTCGATTTCCAGTATAGCTTTCAAGACCTTTTATCTCCTCAACCGTGTCATAACGGCGTCCCCACATTGACCTTATGGGTTCGCTGAATAACCAGAAGTCGCACGGCGCTAAATCAGGCGAATACGGTGGTTGCGGAACTATATGAGTCGAGTTTTTGGCAAAAAGTCGCGAAGAACCAATGCAGTATGACATAGTACATTATCGTGATGAAGGAAGGTTGTTCGCGCATAATTCCGGCCGTTTCAGACGAGAAGCTTCACGCAAACGACCCATAACGCTCAAATAATATTTGTTGGCAGCACCACACCACACCACGATAACCAAAGAAAACAGTCAACATTACCTTGATTTTTGATTGATTTCGCCGTGGTCTTTTCGGCCTTGCTTCACCTTTTGCAGGATATTCTCTGGATTGGTCGGTGGTTTCAGGGTCGTATGCGTAAATCCAAGTCTCGTCTCCAGTAACGATGCATTTCAAGTGGTCCTGGTCAGACAACAAAGTTTCATACACATCAACGCAACGCTGTTTTTCCAAAAAAAATTGAGCAATTTTGGCACCAATCGAGACTTGACGCGTTTGAGACACAAAACATCTTACAAAATGGTTTGGTATTTTGGTTTGGTAAATGATAATCCAACACTATCAGCGAAGGCTCTGATTGTCAATCGACGACTTTCAAGCAGTAAATCTTTGATTTTTTGAACGTGGCCCTCGTCGGTAGACGTTGATGGTCGTCCTGAGCGTGGTTCGCCTTCAACGCGTTCTCGGTCCGCTTTGAACTCGTTGTAGCACTTATAAACGTTATTTTTTTGCCATAGTTTGATCACCAATGGCCTTCCGCAACATTTTCAACGTGTCCACACAAGAACATTCGTTCCGCAAACAAAACTTGATGCAAGTTCTTTGCTCAACAAAATCACCCATTGTAAAAATCTAAAAATTCACTTTTGGTTGTTTACAAAAACACGTGTAACTCGGAGATAATTAAACGTTTTTGACAAACAGACGCTTGGCAAATGTCATAGACAGTCCTACCAACCTGGGAAAAAAAAGCTACCTGCCTTCCTTATGCCCGGGAGTTATAAATGACAATTTTACCTTACTTTTTGATCACAGTAGCATGACATATTCACCAAAGCGTCATATGAAGACCAAATATACCTAAAAATTCAAGACATAGATGCGATTTCTCCTCCGTTTTGAACAGATGACATGCTCTTGGAAATAAAAAAATCTTTATAACCTTTTCACGGAAAAACTATATAGAAAACAGAAGAATAGAAAACTGATTCAACAGAAAACTTCACCCAACAGGAAGAGCGCAGGATATCAGTGAGGAGAGCAGAACAAGCAGAAAATAATAACGTTTCGTAGCGAGTGTCTTTAACAAAGTCTTGGACTACTATTCACAACATTTCGGTCACTTATCTGTCAAAAATGTTTATTTATGTTATATTTTCTTTTTAAGACTTAACCCGAACTTATAGCTTGCATTTTCGCAGTATTTTATTGTGTATATATTATGATGCCTAAAACCGAATTTAATATTGAACTTTTTTCAATGACAATGCAGCATTTCTGCTCTTTTTTTGGTTTCATAATTCATTTTCTATTATAATCATACTGACAATGTTTTGAAATCATCTAATTTGCAAAAAAACTCCAGCACCAACTTGTTCCACGTCTCTTTTTTTTCTTTGGCAGCCTTACCTTAGAACATATTGATTAAATAGCTCGATAAATAAAAATTAGCTTAACATATACAACATGTAAAATAAGACTTGGTTAAATTGCGGTTAATAATAGTAACCTAAACACTTAGACAATATCAACGCAACTAGTAGTGCCAATTGAAGTGTCTCAGTTAAAAAGAAGGCACCTTACAACAATGGGCAGGGACGTGTGATCTGAACCAAGTGAAGCAATTTCCACTTCTCTTTTTTTTTCATAAAATACTGATCGCCCGTCGCTATGCCCGGACTATATTGATCATGTATAAGTTCCTTCCTTCCAAGCTCCTGGAGCCTCATGTGAGCCGCTATAGAAGTGTGTCAAATTTTGAGCCCGACATTGTCTCGATGGCATACGATTATTTTCCTTTTGGGCAGTTCTTCCCGTTTCTTGGCAATCGCTAGCGATGAGCAGTCGAACAATTTGGGCTACTTTGGGTGTCTCACCACACATGGTCTTTTCTTTTCCATTATCGTAGATTTATTCCATTGATCAAAACTATGAAAGTCCATTATAAGTTTCGCCAGTTTTTCCTATATCAGGCCATCCTGATATTTGGACCATTATCGATAGGATTTCTGGTTGTCGTATGTGATCGAGTTTTCATCACTATTTTTCAAAAAACCAATCCCAAATTCTTGTATACATTCACGAAATAATTGTTATTCTTTCGTCTTTTATCACCTAGAAAATTTAGTTTTGTTACTCAATACAGTCTCCCCAAATTTTTTTGTATTTTGCGGAACAGTTTGGTGGATGATCTTCGGCAACACGACGATTTTCATAATTTGATCACCGGTTTTTATGACAGTCGTTTAACATCTGTTGCACTATCAACAAATCGAAATCGTTTAGTCATTGCTATTTCACTCGAATCGGTAAAGTAGATAGTCATCATGCTTTTAATTTTTTTTTTGTTTTGTGGGGCATTGCTACATATTCATATTACAGGTAAAGAGAATGTGAAAATATGAGACATTGTGGATTTCCGATTCTGAAAATACGTTACAATTCAATACTGGTTTCATTCATGATGCAGCTGTTAGTTGATTTCTTTAAGGACATGCTCATAACTGTCCAACAAGAGCATGTATACACAAATAGTACTAACATACATATATCATACATACACTATGATCAATAAGTACCGGGACTGTGTATTTTCAATTTTCCGCCGTTGCCCGATTGGTTGGTAGGACTTTAATTGACATCTGTGTCAAATTTTGAGCGGGATTGCATCATTAGTTTTTATTTGCCAGCTGTTAGCGTCAGTCAACTTTTTGTACTTCGTCCCATTTTACAATGGATAATTTTGTTGATCAACGTATTTGTTTGAAATTTTGTCTTAAGAACGAAATTTCTTATGCCGATGCGCTTAAAATGTTGCAGAAAGCATTTGGGGAGTCTGCTCTATCAAGAACCAGAGCGTTCGAGTGGTATAAAATGTTCAAAAGTGGTCGCGAAGTGGTCGAAGACTTTCCTCGTTCTGGACGTCCTTCAACATCGAATACCGACGAAAATGTTGAAATTGTGAAGAAAATCGTGCTTGAAAATCGTCATGTGAGCCTCAGAGAGATTTCTAACAATCTTAACATCTCTTATGGAAGCGCACAACACATTGTTGTTGATATTTTGGGCATGAAACGCGTTGCCGCACGGCTTGTTCCTCAAGACTTGAATTTCGTCTAAAAAGATCATCGAAAGGAAGTGGCTGAAGACATGATTTCCGAAGCTAAGAAGGACCCAACGTTCATGAAACGTATAATTACTGGCGATGAGACATGGGTCTATGAATTCGACGTGATAACTAGCCAGCAATCATCCGAATGGCGTGCTGAAGGTGAGCCAAAACCAAAAAAAGTGCGCCAAAGTCGATCGAAAATCAAGGTTATGCTCATTGTTTTTTTCGATTATCGTCGTGTGGTGCATTATGAATACATTCCGACCAGTCAAAACGTTAATAAAGAGTATTACCGTGAAGTATTGAGGCGTTTGAGAGATGCTATTCGTAGAAAACGACCGGATTTGTGGGCCGATAACAGCTGGATTTTGCACCACGATAATGCGCCATCTCACAAAGCACACATTATTCGCGATTATTTGAACAAACACAGTGTGAATACCATCGATCAGGCTCCCTATTCTCCAGATATGGCACCATGTGACTTTTTCCTGTTCTCGCGACTTAAGTTACTGTCGTGGAAAGAGATTTGAGTTCATAGAGGTCATAAAAGAAAATGCGACGCGAGAGCTGAAGGCCATACCTGCTTCGGCTTACCAGAAGTGCATGGACGATTGGATTAAGCGTTGGCATATGTGTATTGCTTCAGATGGGGCTTATTTTGAAGGGAATAAAATAAATTTACCAGAAGAATAAAAATTTTTTGTTTTTTTGACACAGTCCCGGTACTCATTGATCATAGTGTATGCAACTAAAGACATCCAATGAAAAAATACGGAATAAGTTTTCACTGCTCTTTAGAATTATAATAATATTTCGTAGTTTTCATCTTAGAAAATGACTGAAAAATCCATTTCAAAACCCTGGACTAAGCAGTGTATGCGAAAATGTTTAAGATTATTTTCTAATAAAAAAAATAAAGCATAGTTATTATTAGAGATAGAAATGAAATAATTTTACACACTTTGTCCATTTCCTGCAATTCGTCCTTTCAGTCAAAGTATTCGTCGAACCAGTCTTTGATCTCTCCGGTATTCTGAAATCGCTTCTCACTTCGTGCGTGTCCTTTTAATACCTCTAGATCGGACGGATCTAGAAACTACGGACCGATAATACGTTCCGTGCAAGAGATTTCACTGCATATTTATACGATGGTGCTTTGTGATGCAACAAAATCACTCAAACGTGTCTCCGAGCTCATTCAGGATGTGTTTCGGTGAATCGTAAAATAACTCTTGTGATTCGCATTTATAAATGTTTTTCATCCAAAAATTTCCTGCATTTCGATAAAGCATCGCAATCTTTGCAAAATTATTCCAAAGGAAAAAAAATATTTCAACCTCTGTTTGAAAAATTTCGTAGTATAGTGACATTTAAAGGAAGCACTTAGAATTGTTGTGCTATTATGTGCTGAAAATTCTGATTTGGACTCGACAACAACTATCAAGCACCAAAGAAGACCAAATGTGCTTGACTATCACATTAATAAGCATCTAGCTTTCATACCTGGTGATCCCTTCTATACCTTTGGCAAACATTTTGTTGATCCTAAATTTGGTCTTCCTTAAATTTTGACTGAGTGGATCCATTGACGCGCTACAGGTATAAGGTTCATGTTCTGTTAAAAATTAACTGGGTTACTTAATATTTGTTAATCACCTTTAATTAGAAATCCTTCTGATGAATTTCACTGGCGTTCATTTTAATGTTTCGAATTTGAAAAATGTTTAATGTTTCAGCTTGTTTCGTTCGGCTCTGTTAAAAAATTGTTCTTTATGTGCTCAATGGAGTAAATCGGACTCCACAGAACGCCAATTTCAGTTTCAAGAATAGACAGATATCTGTCGGGAGCGAATCTGGGAGCGATTAACAGTCGTTAATCGATGCTTTCAATGCAATAGATAATAGCTTTGAGGTAAATCGAATATGCTATATACGCATGTTCTGCAATATGCTATTGCCTTATATTTTTGCACAAAGTGGACAAATGCTTTTCTGGAATTCCGCAGTTTTCTGCCGGACTTTTTCACGCAAACTTCTTCATACCCCGAAAAAAGATCCTTTATTAATTGCTTATCCTTCCAGAACGAACTCATAAACTGGAACCAACTGCGCCACACATCCGATGTTATAAAATCTCAAAAGTTCCTCCGATTTCTGCCCGTTTTTCTTGCTATATTGATGAATGCTGAAACTTTTGCATTTAAAACTCGTAGATTTCGGAGAAGTTATGACGCGTTCCAAGCATGTGTGGTCAGGAATTATGCAATCCTAAATGTCTAAAGCGACCCGTACGGTAATGTCTTTGCAGAAAATTCAGATTTGTATGGAACAATCTAACCAGTGACATGAACCATACTCAAATTACTGGCTAAAATCGAATACATTCACTAGAGAGCGACATTGAGGTTATGTGCTATCCCTCGTCAACTGGAATCGCTTTTTCCAAATGCAATTGCCTACAATTCGTCGTTGGTTGCAGAAGTTCAAGGTATCACAGCGAAGAAAGCCTTCAATAATTCCACACCAATCTTTGAAAACCTTGAATTATTGATACCCTCATTAATACCTTTGAATTATAAACTTTGTGTTTTGATGTAACTAAATAACCAAATGCATTTTTAAATTATTTCGAACACTGCGCAACAAGCATAAATTCAAACCCTCTGCTCATGATTGTGATTCATTGTAAAAATTGTAACACCCTAGAGATATACTTGGACAACTGATTGCTGTCAACTAACTAGCTGACAGATCACGCTTGCATATTGTACGATAATGCAACGCAGGTCTACCAACTTATACAAAATAAAATTGGAATATGATAAACGCGGCTCATTTAAATTACAATCTTCGGTTTCTTTTATTAAAAGAATGTTTATGAGCATGGTTGGTCACAACTTACATGTGCCTTGCAGGTCTTTGACCAATTTTGTCTATAGTCTGAGGTCGCTGAGACTGTAGAAAAAACGAGGAAATGCGACAAGCGTTAAATGAACTTTACAACAATAAACTTTGTCTCACACTACAAAAATCTTCCTAATATAAACGCCACCACGATAACCCACCTAAACGCGATTAAAAATTCATTTGAAGTAACAAGGAATTCCTAAATAGAATGAAAAATGCAAAATTATATTTTTTAGCAAAACCAATCCCCCTGAGATTTTTCTTGACTGTAGTGATGTTTCACACAAATAAACATCGGCCACGAAAGTTATGTCAGAACAGAATTATGTCACAACGCGGTGGACATAGAAAGGATAGTAGGTGGATCATCCACAGACACGAAATTTGTTCTTAATTGTTGTATCATTCTGGAATTTTTAAACGAAAATAAAGAGCATCAGCGAATATAACACAATGCTTTGATATTTTGTGAATAGGTTAATTAATTATTTCCTAGTATTGAAAAGTCATTGTAGCTATTTGATTAACTTCCACAAATTAATTGAAATTGACTTTTTATTGAAAATAATTTCCACCCACATCAAGCTCAAAGTTGACTAATCCGTGATTCTTAGTAATAAATATTCCAAGCAATTATAAGGAAGTATAAATAACCCTCCAAGAAATAATTCCTCGTTCAACCACAATTTCAAATTAAATCACGAAGAAGTTGATCAAAAAGAATAAAATTTTCCCAAATTATCTTTGCCTATGACTTGTTTGCTTGTTTGGTCGTGATAAATGGTTTTCTTTTATGACATTTTTGGTGTGTTGAATCTATGAAATTTCTAAAATCTTAGTAAAACCATCAACATCCCTTTGAAATCCCACTTCCGACATGACTGTCGCGACATCGATGATGGAATATTCTACGTGAAGGCGATAAAGAATAAAATGAATTTTAAACATTAAAGTCAATAAATATTTTGGGTCTTAAAATTGTATACAGCACTAACAGAATCGTACAACTACCGCGTGGTGTCATTTTCCATTTTCCTTTTTCCTTTCTTCTTCAGATACAAAATCGGTCTGCATTTATTCTGAGTACACAACACGTAGCTCTCCCGCAAACATTTGAAAAGCTCGCAATTGAGTTGTCGGTCTTGGAGTCAGATTTGTATGCAAGTCCTTTTCGGCTGATCACACTTGAAATAGAAAAGATTCTTGCAACCTCAAATGCTCATTGAAATTCTAGTCACAGCAAAAGCTGGTACTCAATTTATTATGTCGAAGAAATGTTGAAAATATCTTTCTGTTTTGAATTGTTGCATTGGTCTAAACAAATCACCAAAGATAACATTCGATGATACTCGTATGAACAACTTTTCAGTCGAAGCAACGCAAAGGATTACATTAAAAACGTAATCAATTCAACCATTAACTCATCAATCTATCGAATTCACGAGCTCTCATCCATAATTGTTTTACAACCCTGAAGCTCAATAAAATCCTTCACTAATCAATAGTGAGTGATTGAACATGATATTCGACGTATTCCCTGACATAACAGTGCAATGAATTGATCTATGGCCACATATTCTATAACCGTTAGGTTAATGTTCGCTTAATCAAAACATCTAGATATTGTCACGCCACAAAACTCCCTTACATTAAGTATCGTGTCCTTAATAATAATAATATCAAACATTTGCCCACTTCACTAAACATAAACAACAAACACGCAAATTGCACGCCAGGATAACAAGTGGAAGTCATGAAACACTACACGAATATTCCAGGAGTACGTGGAGGTTCATCAATTTCCGCATTGTCGTCTCCTTGTTCGTATCAATTCCCATTCTCACTTCCATTCCCACTGCGGATATAACATATGACAATACACTGATGACAGGCGAATGTGTTCATGTTCAGTCATCGTTGGCTAATTTGTAATTCTGCATGAGAGACATATTGCAGGGATAAGTGCATTGTTTGCTACACTAATTTGTAAATACGTGATGGGACATGAAACGGAAGAGTAGCGGGTTTAAAAACAATGGGGAGTCACTCAGTTCGTTCGTTATCTTGCAGAGAATTCATGGAAGTTCTAGGAGTGGTATTCTTGCAGAATGCAACGAGGATTATGTACGAGGAAGCTACGAATGGTAGATTTTTTTCAGTTGAAAAGAGTACCATTTCAACAATTACAGGGTGATGCAAGTGATAGAATCTTAAGGCACATGTGTTTCAATGGTTCGAAAGAACTCGTCAAAGACACATAAGTTAATGGACCTTAACGATTGCGTTAGGCAATTCCGTTTCAAGGCTGCGATATATAATGTTAACCACTTTTTACACCTTAAAAACAACAAGAATTATTGGGAAACTTCTTCTTCTTCTTGCCACTACAGCCCCTCTCGGGCCTTCACTTTCTGCAACAAGCGCCTCCATTTGTCTCGGTCCAATGACGGCGTCCTCCAATTTTGATATCTGAGCACGATGAACTCTCTTCGTCAACAGAGTCAGACTAGCGTTTGTATGGTCACCCTACAGACTCCGCCCTTTAATGCTCCCAACGAATACATTTTTCGGTATCGGTCGATTATCCATACGATTCATATGTCCAACCTCCCCTTCGGCTCTTCAAAATATGATCTTTGTATTTATTTCATTGGGCTCATGGTTGGATTGACAATGGTCTATATTTAGATTCGCTCCAGTTATCCACCTCAGTTGGGAAATTTACCTTAATGTTCATTCAGCTCGCTTCACCTGCGTCTCTACCTCGTTGTAGGGTAAATGCCATTCACGCTCCGAAGGTACGATTCCCAGTACAGGAAGTTTCAAGGCTACCCTTTTTACACTTCTTCTATCGGCTGAAAAATCTAGCATGAAACAGCTTTTCACATCACCTCGAGTTAGCCCCTTGATTTACTCCTGTGGTCAAGTTTGGGAGATCCTTCTTTCAAAGGAGGACTTGGCAGTTTTTGTAGAATTGGTCTCTCGTCCTATATCAAAACCCAATCCAAGGTTTTCCCCTTAACATCTTCTTCTTAACAGATGAATAGCCCGAACGTGGTATGAACCATAGTTCTCTTCCTCTGTACTCTAAAAATCATCTGTAAATCATCTGCACTAAGCTAGCCTATTCGCAAAGCATAAGTCAGCGGCACCTCCCTCAACGGGTTGAGGTTATGTACGGGTTGATCCCAATCCCTTGGCGCCATAAACCAACAGAGGACCAAGATAAAACACTCTTGTGCAAGAAAGACTGTAAATATTTGGTACCTGTCGAGCCGTTGCGTCAGCTAATAATCAACCTCACAATGCCTCCAGTTGAGCCACGCCCTCATGTCACTGGTAGCGCCAATGAATACAAACGAGTTGTGATGCCGTTTCGCGATCGTGAACGGAACATGAATGCGTGGCATAAGACCATCAAAAAGGCGGACAAATTTAAGACTTGCTTAAGAACGTAAAACGTGCACCAATAAGGATAATGAGGGCCAACAGTGACATGACGCCAATTTTATACATACAAGGATACAATGTTATTCGTAGAGACAACGAGGTGAAACAATAAATCATAGGCAATCATCCTTCAGAGCTAATATATCTGAAGTTTGCATCGTTAACAACGCAACTTTTTCAATTTTTCTCGTTTTTTAAAGAAAATCATTTGGTTTTTTTTTTTGATAATTTGACTGAAATTTTTTCAATTTTCTTCGACTTTAGAAATTTTTCATTTCAAAAACGTCAAAAAATGAAGAAGAAAAAATGGGAACTGCTTTTTTTGCAAAAGATGCTGTTGAACGGATTCGACATTTGTTTTTTCGTCACAAAGATACGTAACATGGGTTGCACATGTGTACCACTGCCATATCAAATCCGTGAATTAGGCTGCAAATTACTACCCCACACAGCAGATATATTAGGTGTGTGCAAAAGTTTTTTCGGCTTTTCAAATAAAAGCAGAATCTACGGTGAAAATATGCTAAAAGGACGAGCATGTCAACAGCGGTCCCAGAGTTTTCGTAATAGAGATCCACAATTTGAAGATTAGTCACAATCAGGACACCTCAAGGAGGTGATAAATGATTATCTATTGGAAGTCATACTAGGAGTTGATAAAATGACCACCACAGAATTATCGGCGTGGTTCCAGGTCCACAGAACCATTGCACAAAGCGGATTCCATGCGCTAGGGTATGCGGTAAAGTTGGTTGTTTGGTTGACCCGTGAACTATTGCAAAGGAACAAGGAAGACAAATTAACCTGTTGTGTTCCGCATCTTGCATGTCAAACGGACGAACTATTTTCCCGACTGATGATTACTGGAGCTGAAAAGTTGATCCAGTACAGAAAGAGGTAAATCATCTCTAAGTATTAGAAACCAGCCTTGCATTCACGGAAAGTTTTATTGCATGTTTGATGGTTTCCTCGAGGGTCTTTTTTTTTAGATTCTGGAACTAAATCAAACGTTAAAAGCGGCCTTGTATTGTAAGCAATTGGAGCGGGTTCAAGAAACAATGCGGAAGTGTCGTTCATTAGTTAAACATGCTAGGGTCTTATTTCATCACGACAATGCGAGAATGCACACAGCTACAGTTAGCTAGCTCATATTTACGGAGATTGGCTGGGAGCTTTTACCACATCCACCATATTCTCCCTTGTTTTATTTGTTTCGGACCCAGAACAACTACCAGCAGGGAATGGAATACAACAAATTAACAAACACCACTCGATACACGATTGAGATACGAATATGCAATGCCGGGAATAAAGCGAGCTTTGCAATATAGAGAGCTTAGAAATTAAAGAAAGAAACTAGGTGAGTGGAGAGATCATGATTTTGCCATATTTTTGCCCGTGTTATAATGTGAATCATTGTCCATGAACACCCAATTTAATAGAATGTTAATCCCACCGCACCTTCGTCATGATGTCCTTTCTCCAACAAGTTTTACCGATGCATCTAGCAAATTGGAGTTGCAAATTGGAGTTGCAGTGATTCCTACCATTGTGTCCGCATGTTGCTTGTGTCTGAGCTATGCTTATACTTTCGACAACATGAAAAATCGCTGGTATAAGTGTATTGTACTAAAGAAAATTATACTGGAAATTAAAACGCCTTTTTCACTGAAAAAACTTTCCTTTATTTCATCAAACTTGTCGGACTACTCTCTTGTATTGCCTGTTGGATAAAATTATTTCAAAATTAATTATAATATCGAAAAAATTTGATTTAATTTTATGGGCATTTCTACATTGCTGTTTTTCACTGTAGATTCATGCAGATATCGCCTGTGCGTGGAAACTGTCTCCAACTTTACCACCGAATAAAGCTAAGCTAGCATAAAGAAAGCTAAATAAAGGACTAAGTAATGAATGCTGAAGGTTTCTTTAAAATTTGAGAACTTCAAAATTGAAATTAATATTTATTTTTTAGAATGATAGTAAGTTCAATGCCATTTAACATGTAAAAATGACTTCTGGAAAATTACCTCTCCAATCAGCAGTTACAAAACGCCTTCAGCCAAAAATATTTTTAACCACTTTTTTTCAATACAATAATACAAATGTTCTGGAATGATCAATTCTACACACGAATCCTGATCAAAATATACTGTGAATGCAACGAATAATTTCATTATAAACAACTTGATATAATTCCAAGAAAATGGAATGAATCTCCTTCAAAGCACTGTCCTTTGCATAAATTTCACTGATTCCAGCGTTAAATCCGAGACTGGAAACAATTTTGGTTGCTTCATCTCGATACGATGTTTAGCTGCTCCCTCGTGACCATCGAAATTCTAGGTATTGTTTGGAAAGTTTTTCCTTTTGACACGGTCTATATATTTTACTAAAAGTTAAAAATCGCATGGTGCTCAACTGGTTAGTAAGTTGGATGCCGACACAGAGGAAGAAGTCGCAAGTCAAAGTGACTTGTCATACGCTGCATCGTCGTGATGAAAAAAGAAGCCATCGGCCCATTTCACTAGGCTCCTTTTCGATATATCGTTTCGCAAAAGAGGTGGTACTCCCTTGTAAATATCAGAACATGCATCCGTTCCCCTAACATCCTTGTTCCCCTGTTCTCGTCGTACCATGTCCTGTGAGTCAAGTATCCAATGAGCAAGATCTGCGAGAAGAGAGCAAGAAGAGCAAGAGGAAGAAAAGCGAGGTTAACCCTGGGGGTTTTGTCTTTGACAAACATTTGTCTTAGAGGCCTAGCCAGAGTCTAATTTCATCCCTAGTTACAATTTTGGCGGTCAATTTCAGATCGGCTTGACGACAATTTGTTAATTTCATGGAAATTGGGACACGATATTGTGTCTGCTTGTTATTCTGCGAACTAATTTTATCCTAAATGGTCTCATTTGTAAACTATCAGCTGTATTCTTTGCACAAACCCTTTTGAGCTAGCTCTGGAGTAGTTATATGTCTGCTTGTGCGAATAATGTTTGTCACTTTTTGCAAGTTCTTGTCTGTTTTTGAGGCCGATGAACGATCTGAGGGTTCCTCATCTTCAACCGAAAAATTCCCGTTTTTAAATCGCTCAGACCATTACTGAACAGTCTTCAAAGATACCATATTACCACCTTCCACCAATTTTGACATTTCATAAGCTTAATTGTCTCCTTTCTTCGTTGGAAAGCAAACTGAAAATTGACGCGTTGTTCGAAAGCCAGACGCTATAAACACGATCTGACACTAGTGACTCCGAAGATTGAGTAATAATCATAACGAGTAAAAACTTGACACAGTCTGTCTTTGTGGATCAACCTATAGGATTCCACACATGATTCCATACATACATCACTTTCGAGTTTAAAAATTTGTTCACGTAAACTTTTTGAACAGACCTCGTATGTCACAAAGAACGTCTCTCTATTTGAAGATCATATGCAATTAAAAATCACCCTATCCTATTTTAATAAATAAAACTGAATAGGTAATGCTCCAATTAGGTAAGCCTGGACGTTTTTCGGAGTTAACTTATGGTCAAAAATCGAATAAAAATAATGCACAAAAATAGTAGAATGTTTGACTGGTTGCACTAATTAGCGGGATGTTACCAAATAAAATGAACATCAAAAATCCTTGCCACCAATCAAAAACTGGGAAGAATTCTCAATATAATACCTTATGGAGTTGTTTAGTGACTTCTGCAGTAAATTTAATAGAATAACATGGTGCTTCAGACGCTGAGCACTGTTAATATATAATGGAGTAGCTTCCGCAAATTTTTAAATCACAACCGAAAATTCTGGTATATTCTCTATAAGCTGTAAGAATCTCGGAATCTTACTGAAAGACTCAACTTACTGGTCTTTATATTAAGATTTCTTGATGAGTGATGAAGTCAAATAAATTTTTTTTATATATATTTAAACGCAAAATCTGGAACATAACGTATAAATTACTTCCAGCCATTATAATATGCTTGTATTTTTGATGGAAGTACCATTACCCAGTTTTAATATTAAATATTATTCAAACGTTTTTGCAAGGTGCAGAAGTTTTTACAGAAGTCACAATGAATGCCAATGATTTGCATTCAATTTTCCCGAATTAGCTCACAGCGTGCATAGTTTAAAAAACTTCTTCAGTGAAAATCGTAAATTATGGAAATGTTTAACGTAACCTGTGGTTTTGTCAGCTTATTTGTTTAATCACGCTTTTTTATATCGGCAAACAAAACATATATCTAGACGATGATTGACACGATGAAGTTACGATTCACATCAAACTTTTATGCTGATCTAATTTTTGTCAACTTTTGTGATCCGCATGCTCCGACAATGCAAAGATCAACGAACGACCACAAGCATTTGTAAAAAAAAAGGATTTCGAATCAACTTGTTATACTCTAAAAACTGCATCACAGAATACCAGAGTACTATGACTAAGACAACTGAGATACACAACCAAGACAACCTGTTACTACACGTAAATTTAAGACTAAAAGAAAAAAATTTCATATCTGATTGACTATAAATTGAAAAGTTAATACTTTATCTATTGGGAGATCATTCTTGGAAAAAATTTTATGATTTTTGGCAGCGACAGCATGTATTTAATTCTAGCCTCCGGTATGGTTAATGAATAAAAATCAAAATTTAAATAGGATCCAAAAATTTCAAAAATAGTTACAAATCTATAAATAGTTTAAAGGGTGTCGTGGGATCACTCAGGAGTACAATCACGTTGGCTTAGAAAGCATAAAATTAGTATTAAAGTTAACAATAAAGATATTTGCGGAGATATCGGAGATATCGTAACATTCCTTACCCGATTGTTTGCTACATCTGAGAAAAAGATTGTTGATTGCCGAGTCAGAAAAATGGCACCTTACTAGCCAGTGTAAGATATTTCCCCTCTCTGCTGACATTCAGTATTGGTATTGAAATGTATCTTGATCACTGATTTGAAATTCGAAGTGATCTCTTGTTGGAGGCAATCAAAAAAAAACGGGGACATTCATTGCATCATTTGTTATTCATAGGATTTGTCTTGGAATCACGAAATCATGGAAGCTCCAAAGTAACGGCAACATTACATATTGCGAAGGAAAAATATCGTTTGCAGACAGAATATAAATGTGCTGAGCAACATATCAAGGCATTGATAATGAACTAAATGTCATACTTTTTCTTCGGTGCCATCCGAACTCGCTTTTGCATATTCAGTGGCAGCATAGTCAGCTCCTTTGTGCAGAAGAGTTGTCAGTCAATCCGCCTTTCCCCGACTTGGACATCAAAACAGATGGCTTGAACCGAGAAGAGGTCCTGGACAAGCTCTTAAATTTGTTTCGTTTCAAGCACGTAGGGCGACTCGGATCTCCGACAAAACCATGCTGAAACCTAGGCACCATGGATCCCTGTTGACCAGGAAGGCTTTTCCAGTCGTGATCTCGCTGATGAACTTACAAAGAAATTCATAGCTGACCCGTATGAAACATTTGAAAACGTGATTCTTTCCGATCCCTTGAATATTTTGAATCGCGACGATCCATATGGCTGTCTCTACGCTATAAGACGCGTCGATCTCTGATTACGCCAATAAATAACGTCAAAGCGTAGGGCGGCTTCTGTCAAACAGAGATAGGACAAAAAGGAGGCTTGAAAAACGTTCTAAAACGTTTTTACGTAAATGGTTCTAGCGAGGATTTTTCATTTTATGCAACAATGAAAAGAAAAAAAAACCGACTCCTTATACAGGGTTATCCATTTCGTATAGGAAAAGTATAACCCTGCCATTTGACACCTGTCAAAGTTAAATGTCATCTAAAACGTGTTTTTTTTAGTTGAAGGTTTGCCATTTAGAAATTTGAATCGTTTAACAGTCGAAGAATGCGTGAAAATTATTAAATTTTATTATAAAAATGGTGATTCTGCTGTATCAACATTTAGGGCTTTACGAGCCGATTACGGTCGACATAATCGACCTACACAGCAAACAATTTCGAACACAGTGAGAAAATTTGAAGAGACTGGATCGGTTATTGATATTGCAAGGCCTGTACATCATCGCAACATTCGTCCTACTGAAAATATCGCTGTCAATGCTCAAAGTGTGGAGGAAGACCCGAATTTGTCGATTCCTCGACGTGCTCAACATTTGGGCTTGTCTTACGGCTCATTGTGGCGGATTTTGCATTTGGATTTGCATCTCCATCCGTACAAAAGCCAACTCACTCAAGAACTTAAGCCTCAAGACCATACCCAACGCAGAATGTATGCGAATTGGGTGATTGAACAACAAGCCATTGATAACGATTTTTCGAACAAAATTTTCTTTAGTGATGAGGCTCATTTTTCGCTCTGTAGTTACGTAAATAAACAGAATTGTCGCATAAGGGGCTCTCAAAATCCTCAGGTGATCGCAGAAAGGCCTTTGCATCCGGAAAATGTGACCGTTTGGTGTGCATTATCGTCTGGTGGTGTTATTGGCCCGTACTTTTTTGAAAACGGTCAAGGAAGAACCATTACAGTCAATTCTGACCGCTATGGATGGATGTTAAACGATTATTTTTGGAGAGAAATTGAAGATTATGACCTGGAGAACATGTGGTTCCAACAGGACGGAGCCACAAGCCACACAACACAGGCTAATCGAGCACTTTTGCAAGAGAAATTTCCAGGACGCGTAATTTCGAGATTGAGTGATGTCAATTGGCCCGCAAGATCCTGCGACCTAACACCTTTGGATTTCTTTTTATGGGGCTATGTGAAAGATCATGTTTACGCAAACAATCCTCAAAATCTTGAGCAATTGAAAACGAATATTCGTGAAGTTATGACCGAGATATTGCCGGAAATGTGCAGAAAAGTCAGTGAAAATTACCTCAAAAGGATTGAGACCTGTAAGACTTCCCAATAATTTGTTCGATTTTAACTACGATGTTTGCGCTGGATGTTAATACGCTGTGGCATCACGCTTGTCGCCATATGCAGGCAAAATGAGCCTCACGATGAAGTTCATCACAGTTCCGGAGATCTGCAATTTGTCCTCTTTGTCATGACTTCTCACTCAAATTTGGAGTAGAATACTTACTGATAATGGCTCGACGAATAGCCCTACAATATCGTTCAAAGTATCTATCAAAGTAGACTATCGAACCTGAAACTAATTGACCCATTACTTAAGACTTTAGTCTCGCCAAGCAGTGACTTTGGTTTAGAGAAGTCGTTCTTTCAGTAGGAATCGTCGGGAAACAGATTTATTATACGGAGAGTATGCATCTTTCCTTCTGTATATTCTTGCTGTAAGATTGCCGGACGAGTGTTATGCCTAACATAGATAAATCCACTTCTCTTTTGATAATAGCATTGTTCCATCAAGTTATCTGACGAGAACCCGTCTTTTCTCACTCCGAGATTTAAACAGTGCCTCACCTGCCTTTTATGTTTGAAGATGGTATGCTTGGCGTGGCTTATGATTCCCAGGCAAAAGAGGCAGTTCGGAGACCATTTCTTGCTAGATGGCCGTGTCTTTGAAAAGACAAGTTCTTTTTTCCAAGCACTGGCCTTAGGAGTATTTGATCAAAGTAGGTCGTCTTCGAGTCTATACTTTTAATTTAGACATTTTTTTGGGCTTGATGGTTCTATCTTTAGTTTGGATAAGTGTGAATATGTTTTTTGGTCAGCAGGGCTACCACGGTTTCTTCCAGCACTAGGCTAGAGCCACGATCAGTCAACCATCGTTCACTTGACGAATTACCTTTTCTAGACGGAGTTGCGCCTTATCAACAGTGCTTCTGGCGACGTATGCCATCGTGAACATAGCCAATCAAACGCAACTCATCCAAACGTCCATTCTTCCTCAACCCCCCGATATAGCATACACAAACTTTAGGTTCTTGAGGAGGTCTGTCAATATCTGCATTAGATATCCGGGCATTCTGAAAGATTCCAAGAATATCCATGCACATGACAGCTTGGAAGACAATCTCACATCGAGCGTCACAAATGGTAGTACACGCCTTGAGTAGTCAATGTGAGTTTCTGCACTCTGCACCGTGTTCACCACTTCTATAATTGTGCCAATTGTGAATCAATCAACTCTTAAGCCGTAGTTTTTGCGGATGGCTTCCCAGTGTCTCTCCCTGATAAGCTCCTCCAGCGCTCACCCAGGGGCGTTCAGCATAAATAGGGGCTGGTGTGTAGATCGATCTCCATCTCGTTGATGATCAGCTCAAACCAGCATTTTGCAAAAACACGGTCTCCTTCCTTCTACACCAACAAGCGATCCATGATTCATTCTTTATAAGGAAAATCAACCGGACTTGTTCAAAAACAAAACAGTTCCAATTGTCTTTAGATATCAACATCCTTGTAGAGAGTACAGCCTACTCTCCTTCCTAAAGGCAAATGTACTCCAGACCATCTTCCGCATGCAAAAAAGGGGTGCGGAGCATTGTCTATTGTTTCTAGATAGAACAAAATGCAGGAAAGCCTGAAAATACCAGCTCGCACAGAGAATTTGTACCAGATAATAATCAGTTTCTTCATGATTTCTACAAGATTTCCTAGCGTACTGAAAAGTCGTGTGGTCCACTTGCCTCGCGCCTCAGGAACTGACGTTTCTTGTCACAAAGCTTCCCTCTCGACTAACAATTTCTCTCTTGGACTTCACCCTAAGTAAGCCATCTTGTCTTCGTCCTTCAGCAATTAGCAATATGGGGACCAATCCCGCGATAACTAGCATCGCCGTCCCAGAAAAAAGCACGGTATGCCGCTGGAATCCGCAAGGCTCCTTGCTTCTCTAGCTGCGCGGGACACGCGCGATGCGCCTGTTTACCCAGAGTACCCGCCTAGACTTCGGAGCCGTTCAAGAGCACTCATGAGTAGGCGTTTTTTACCCAGCGTTGGTCAACAAAGTGTTGGGCATAAGACCATATTATCGAAGGAAGTTCGGATGCTCGTTTCGTCAGGTAGTTTCGATGCTAGCCAAATGTCTTTCTGTGCAAAATATAGTTGGTATTCGATCACTCGTGTTCGGCTTTTAATTGAAAATGTGTAAAATAAGGTAAAAAGACGTCTTTGTGCCGAGTCTTTCTCACGCCATTCCCAAAAATTAGGGCTCTTTAGCTTGACTACCTCACATCATAATCACAAACTTAAGATATCAAAATCTCCAGCTTCCGTATAAGTATATTCTGTTATTGACTCCTTTCTTCAATGTTCATAAAAAATGTAAACTATTAGCATAAGCCCAGACAATAACAAGTCTCCTTGGAACGATTTTCACGTTATCAGGCTGCATAACATGAAGAAAGCTGGCAAACTTAGTACTTTACTTTCGAATTAAAAAAAAAAACTTTTGAAAGAAGCGAAGCAACGAAATATAAGACGCAAATTCTACACGAATTCTCCTGAATAGCGAGTTGTATAACAAGGATAATAGAGACCGTGTGGACGTAGCTTAGCATCATGGTAAATACCAATACTACATTGCGACGTTAAAATAAAAGGTACCCGGAATAATTTAGGATAAAACAACGACTCTCGCCGTGAATAAAGTTATCTATACAAAACGCGGCTTATTGTTATTGCCTGGACATTATCCAATACTCCCTATGTCATTCCATTCAATGCAAACACTCCAACATTTTCCCAGCTGCTCACTCGCCATTTATATTTCATGGGATAAATTTCCAATTGGCGCTGATTTTCAACCGAAGTTAAGAAAATTGTGAAACAATTGCGCAGAGGGAGTGAACGAAAAATTTTAAAATCCTGCATGCAGGATTGCATTTAGCTGGAAACATGCCAGGAGTGATTCCTGTGAACGGCAAAGATAACGTTTTGCTAGAACACTTTGTTTTGTGTTTTGTTTTGTTTAGAGTACATTACACAATCCTTGATCGCGTGGTATGGCGTAATTATCCACGTTAAAATTCTAGAATATCCCAAGCGTTGCATGTTGAAAAACATTTAAGCTAGTGAATTAGGATAATATTAGCTAGAGTGCATTTCCTTCCTTTCCGAAAATAGTTTTTAAGTTTCAGTTTAAGTAAGAGAAGATTTATGAGAAAATCCACTGAAAGTTTATGAATTGTTTGTTATTAAAGAAAGTTTCACAGCTCTTACATGTTTTGATAGGAAGGAAAATTCACTATGCAACTACGGTCTAGCTGAGCAACCAAATATTTAGCTCCTAAATGGAAAATTGGCTTCAAATACTTCATCAACCTTATACAAAAAGTTTAGTTAATTTTACTAGTTTGTTTTTATGCTTTTCAGGCATGCACTCTTACAGCTTTTAAAACATTTCTTTTTGTTAGGGAAAGTAAATTAATCCTTCTAGATACAAGCAATGTTTGGTGCATTGTGTCCTGAAAATATATCGTTCCTTCAACCTTAAAAAACGACATCCTGCTTTTCAACAGAGCTTCTTCACAATTATGCGTATGAAATGAAAAATAGAAATGTCCTTTTAAAAAAAAATCTCGAAGTTAAATTTCATCGCACGACTTTTACTCGCATTTTAAAGAACCTTTTTTACATTTATTATTTTATGATTTTTTCCTTCAAATGTTTGCCGTTTTTGCGGTTAATATAGTCCACTATGACATTTCAATTTTCAATTACGTGTTGGAGCATTTCCTTTTGGTGTTCAGCCAATGACTCGAGTAATGTTGGCCTCCAATGCGTCAATCTGACTTATCTTGCTTTAAGCCGATGTCGCTTTGTCAAACTTTGAATTTCCGTAGCCCCATAGGAAGAAGTTTAGAGGTTTCATGTCCCAGGATCTTGGAAGCCAATTCATTGGTCCTAAATGTAATATGAAATGTTGGTGTCATTTCATGACAGTGTTCTCGTAATAAGAAAATGGTTTCACAAGCTGCATGACAAGTGGCGCTAACTTGTCTGAACGGATTTTTTTTTTGAGACCACAGACTCAAATTTCAAGCAACAAATAGTCCGTTTTCAGGACGCGATAACTGACCACACCCACGGTAACGTTCGGCTCACTCTCTGTTTTGAATAAATGTGGATTGAAAATTTCAACGACCTATGAAGTACATCGAGTACTCTTTGGTCTTTTGGATGTACTGGTCGTCTTTTAACTCCATTTTTTTTCCTCTCTTTTTTTACTCCGCAACCTAGTTGAGGACATCATCAGTTGAGGACATGAGGACGCAACCTAGTTGGGGACATCAACTAGGTTGCACCAGCAGCGAGCCTTGCTTTCGTTAATTAACCTACGGAGAACTTTTCTAGCCGACCTGTATGCCAGCGTTCGGGAGTGTGACTCGTCTCGATTTCTTAAACGTTGAGATTCCCGGCGGCGTTTGTGACATTCTCTCCGCTTTTCGGCGATTTCTGTCGACCACCAGTATACAGCAGGCTTATTGTGTCAAGGCCGTCGCCTGGGCATAGAGCAGTCGCACACATTCTTGATGAGCCTCATAGTGGAGTTCACCATGTTTTCAGCTGAGGCTCCCCCCGTTACCGTCATAGTTTCACCTCTCATAAGAGCTGCGTCAAACGCGTCAACATCGATTTTAGATATATTCCAACCTACAGTTGAGGGTTGGGTTGCTGGGCGTCGAGTAGCACACTCGCCAATTTCGAAAGAAATGTACTGATGATCGCTCGCCGAGTAATCCTCCAGTACGCTCCATCTGTGTATCCTAGGCACTAAGGACTCCGGAGCAAATGTCACATCCGGAATACTTCGCAAGCAGCCTCCCCGTCGAAAAGTTGGTGTGTTCCCAACGTTCATGATGACAAGTTGCCTTCTAGCCACCATTTCTAGGATTCTTTTTCCTCTCGAGTCTGGAAGAGGCATTCCCCATTCTATCGCATTGCCGTTAAAGTCACCGCCAACAAGGATTCGGCCTTCCGTGCTTGAGACAGCTTCCTCCAGTTCATCGAGCCTGCTCTGAAAACATGAAATTGACTCATTCGGAGTGAAATAGGCGCTTATGAATGTCAAATCGGCGCACCCAATGAGCACGAAGCTATTTCCGCTGGAGGAAGTCCGAGCTGTGGGTAGAGCCCTATCACGTACCCAGATGGCGGCGGTGGCGGATCGATCACAATACCATCCAGCTTACTTTTTGTTGTGGTGTTGCTCAGATATCAGCAACAAGTCAACTTTTTCTCTCTTGCAACCTGGTCTAGTAAATCTTGTGCGGTTGAGCTACGGTGTAGGTTGATTTGCAGGACTTGGATCATGTCTTTGCTCTTTTCTTGCTTAGTGCCTCTTTGAACTCCTGGCACCTACCACTTCCTGGAATATGAGTCAGATCTTCAGACTTCCGTCCCTTGTCTTAGCACAAGATGCAACTGGGTTCGTTTTGGCAGTCTTTCGCCTTATGGCCGGAAGTGCCACACCTGTAGCACAGTTTGCTTCGATCTGGCCCCTTGCAGTTCAAGGATATGTGTCCGAAGCGAAGGCACTTGTAGCATCGAGTTAGGGCTACCCTCCGACGTATCCTGCGCACAACCCAGCCGACTTTAATTTTCTCCTTGGCCAGGAGTTGCACAGCGTCTTTCTCTGGGATGTCGATTATTGCCGCCCTTTGTCCTCTAGGGTTGGTAGGCGTTAGCCTCATCCTAAAGCTCTCTGCCGTAGGAAGAATCAGCCTAATGGAATCTTCTACTTCTTTGGCATCCGCAATGCAGTCAAGGTCTCTTATTTCCAAAGAGACCATTGGCTGTAATGTCGAGATAACAGCTTTTGAGCCCAGAAGGTCCTTGTCAGCGCCCTCGAACTGTCCCTTGTCGGTGGATTTCGCTCCGAGTTCTACGAGGAGTCCGCCTGTGCTGGTCGCTCTTACTGTTCGTATACATACACCGTTTTTTTCGGGTTCCACATTTTGCCTGATTTCCTTGAGGACCTCGGCGTAAGTTCTCCCATCTGCAGGTTTGATCAGTAAAGCATCCCTGCGCTGCTTGTTCCTGGTCTTTTTTGGCATTGCGCTGTGTTTCGTGCCTTCTTGCTTTTCGGGCGCCTGTTTAGAATCTTTTGTTGTCGCGTGGTGTATCTTCTTCGCAGCCTTCTGTTGCGATTTGGAGTGCACCAACTGAAAGCCATCATATTTCTCCTCTGCTTGACTGATGTCTCCTGTCTCGACTGTTATCGGCCCCTTCGTCCTTTTCCTACGGTCAGGTTTAAGTGAGCTACATGCCGCCCTTTTGCCTTCTACGAGAGGAGTAGCATTTTCGGTGAAGGGAGTTTTATTTTCTGGAACTTTCTTAAGCTCTTTTAATTCACTCTACGCCCGTAGCCACTTGCGGCGATAGTGCTGGATCCTATCAACGAGGTCCTCCAAGTCGTCAATCCCATTTTTGATGTCCTTGTTGACATTTTTTTGGACATTCGTTGAATTTCTCATCACTTTTATTATAGCGTTTATGTTCCTTGTTAGACGCTCTTCCTCACTTCTGTCAGCGGCTATATTCGATATCAGGTCGTCCTCAGATGAAGTTCTCAATATACTGTCAGCAGGAGGGTTTGTTGTTGTTGAGCATCATTGTTTTCACCTTCCACGTTGTTCAGTATATGACTTATGATGGCCCCCGGAGAATGGCACTTCGGATCGATGACACTACGCTTCTGGTATCGTTCCCTCCATGGCCTTGTGCAGGAGGAATGTTGTGGACAAGCACCTTTTTCACTGTTACAAAGCGTTCGATAGAGGTTTGCTTGCACGATGTTTTCTCGCTGCCTTGATTATGCTTGGCTCCTCTTTGAGGCGGAGTTCGCAGTAGTTTTGGCCTTCGGGCGAACATGCTTGCGTCGTTGATTTTTTCACTTGTAATTTTTGATTCTTCAGTGGCCAAGTGTTCCACTACTTAAAAATGCCCTTGCGACTTATCCCCAGCATGAATGCTGGAGAGAAGCCCGAATGAGGTCGAGGCTCCCTCACACGTCGGGGTGTATATCCCCACCCCTAATTTATTATTTTTGTTTTCACTCATCATATATTTTTTGGTGGGTACTTTTTGTGACTTGATCACGCGTCTGGATGACGGGAAACCTCGTCGAGCAAGAAAAATCACACCTCGTCAAAGTCAAACCTCGTCAATGCATTGCAGTTTGCAATGCATTGATGCGAAGCACCATCACATGCAAAGCACCGCCGCACCATCACAGACCCGCCACCATATTTCATCGTCGATATTTAGTGTCATGGTTGTATATTTTTGGTTTTGTTTTTCTTCCGCCAAATTTTCGTGACACCGTCTTACCCTATTACGTTAAATTTGCCCTCATCAGTTAATATTCGTGACATCCAGAAGAAATAATCTTTATCCGTATATTATTTTGCGAAACAAATAACTTTCTTCGAAAATTATAAAGGAGACTAATCCCTTGACGAACCTCTGAGAACCCAGAAATTCCAATTGCATACCATTTAAATTAACAACAAATTTCAGTACTATACAAATACTATTCATGTATATGCCCATCATACTAGAAATTTTCAAAAAACCCGCGATGTTGATCCGGATGGAACTTTTGTTTTTCAGACACATACATAGTACGTGCTAAACTAAGCATTATTTTTATGAATACATATTAATTTTATTAATAAATTAATCATTTGCCTCTAAAATTTAGAGAAGGCCCCGATCAAAACCTCTTTAAAAATTTAGACACCTGTTGTAACTTAAGATACAAAAGTCTGTATGATTTGTAGGTTAACACACAACGGAATATAATCTGTTTCCAATATCTCTTGTAGTTTTTCTCAAAAAATTCTCGAAATAGCACGTCAAAATCATTCTTCAGACGGGTTTCCCGTTTTTTGGAAGAATCAATTTCAATTTCATGTCTAAACTCATAAGGATTATACGCATCGCCTTATAGATCTTACAATGTTTGTGATTTTTAAGTTGTTTTAAGCCGTTTCACAGGGGATGGTATGATTTGGACTAATGCTTACTTTGTACAAGGGATGACTTCGAATCAATTTTCTCTTTCACGACCTTGCCAAAACCTTCTATTATCTACACCTGTGGAAATCCTAATCCCTGTCTATGCAACTCCGATCTGACTGTTCTACGTACACCTTGCCACTGGTTGATCCTTGAAACACAAGGACAATACCATAGACCCTTCTCTAAATCCTTTTTGTTTGTGAAAATTTCTACCAAATACATACATCTCAGGCTTTTGAAATCTCGTTCTCTTACCAATGCCCGACTTTTTGATTTTCGTCCTGCCTCGAATCACTGTCCATACAATATGTAAGTGAAATTTACCACACTAATACAACACTGATTTTCATACCGGTTTGTTACATATCCTTCGAAATCAACTTAGATGCCTGTGTTGCCGTGATCGCAACAAATCGATATCGCGATTTTCTTTATTAGAAGTGCAAGTTAATAAATATGAAATTATTGCGATTGCGTACAATCATCAAGAATAATTGTCTATTTGCCGCCTTTATTATTGCATAATTTGTCAATGTATGTGTGACTGATTAACTTTGCAATTTAGTCATCATCGGGGTATTGATAAAATTCTGTTCGTATCTCGAGTTGGGTCAGCTTCTATACTTAGAACATACTTAAGCTGCGTTTTGATAAAGTGGAAAATTGATTGGTTTAGCAAATAGCAAAAATTATAGATCGTTATTGGCAATGAAAGGAAATTGTTGCACATCGTACTTGTAATTATTGCATTATTATTATTTTTTATGACTTCACAAAAGGCTTTAAACTTATGGAGATCAAATTTTCTCGTGCTTACATTGCGAACCAATATTTGATTGATTCTCATGTAGGTGTGTCAGAATGTGAAAAATTAGCGTTCTGTAGTATTTGCATGCTTCATATTAACTTCTGCTACATGATAATTGCATGTGGCGCGTTTCATATTGATTTATAAATCATGCCTTCGGCCCGAAGCGGAAAAAAAATATTATCGAACAACAGGTCAACAATTTTTTTCTACTTCACAGCGGATATTATTACGAATATGCAAACGCTTAAAATGAATTTCGTTATTTCGCGTTTTTTCGCGCCACAATAATTAGGTTTATCGTACGAAATTAATTGTATGCATTGAATAATGCTTAGAAATTATGTTAATACAACGTTCGGAGTTTTGGCTTCGAAATTTCATGGTTGTTTGCGCATGAAGAAATGCCGTAACCTGAATTTTCTATTATATTTTCCATAAATATAATTGAAATGTGAATCTGTACTAGCTTTAGATTTCAAACCGTAATTTTACAGAAAGTTTCACGTGCATGTTAAAAGGATACTATAAGCCAAACAAAATTAAAGAAAATTTTAAATAAATTTTGTTGGTGATTAAAAGGACTCGTAGCTTGACAACTCTCAACCAATTAAACAAATGGTCTTAAAAACTCACACATTACAATCCCTCTCCGACGACCTCAACAGCCCCCTGTTCGTGTCCTTTAGGAGTGCGAACAATATGAACCATAACGACCAGTCTACGTTTCACCGCATCTATCTCGCCCGCAGATGTTTTGAAAATCGGAAACGTGTCGCGTGTAGTGCGTTAGCGTCTAGTGTAAAAATCTCCAAAAATTCCGGTCGTGTTTCTAGGATTGCTCAAACATTAATTATTATCCAATGAGTACGATGATAGCCATTAATAGTGATTTTGTGTGCTTGCGAATACCCGAATTCCGCGTAAATGAGCCTTAGTGATGCCTCCTAAGCTCGCGCTTTATGTGAATCTTTAATTATATTTTGTTTCGCATCACTCAAGCATCAATCATTCTGCTAATTAATGATAACAGTGAAGAATTGGTATCTAATTGTCTCAATAATTTCGACAAGAAGGACTACAAAAAGGCTGTGCTGGCGTCGATGAAAACAATCTGACTTCCAACTTTCACCCCTCAGAAATATGGAAGGAATATTTTCCAATCGTTGCTGACGTTCGTTTCTTCGCAGAAAAAAAAGCGTCACGCTTAATATCCGGTCCAGTATCTTTCTAACGAATTTACACGCTTCGCAGCAATTTATAGTGAATTCCGAAAAAAAAATGTTTCAACAGAAGATTCTCTTCGTATCGGAAAAATGTTTCCATAGCATTTTCAACCCAGTTTCGTTAAAGTTTCATGAATGAAGGTTGAGCATTTGAAATCGCAATCATGTGAAAACGTTTTCTATCGATTGCTGAAATTTGCGCTTTTGCAAGTTTTTCATTAGTGCTATATTGAACTTTATGATCGGACTCATAAAAAATGTGAAAAATTCAACATTCATTGTCTTTTCAGCTATTTTATGACCTAAGTGTTTCGCAGAATCGTATTGAGAAAAGCATGAACTTAACGAATTTGTAGCGCGTTCATGCCAGGAGTACTCGTCCATGATTTTGATAATTCGCTCACTATTAGACTGAGTGTAACCATGGGAAATTATCACTCTAGCTGTAGAATTTGTTCTTTCCTTTATTACAACCACACCCAAAATTGAATATTCAAGCGAAAAAAGTTTTTAAGGCTCCTTGTTACAAAATTCGGAAAAAACGCAGTCTTGTAAATTATCAACATTTTTGGTTTCAATTTTATTTTGCATTCTATCTTTCCAGAAATTTGAGACAAATCAATGTATTAACTAACTAATTAAAAAATGTAATTAACCCGACATAACTGTAGTCACACGAAAATACTGGTTACTTTGATTACGAAAAAATTTTTTTGCGCAAGGATTTTCATTTTTTCAGTCTTTTTGAAACTTCGTTTCGATGCTTTAATCAAAGCATAAGTACATACAGCACTAAAATTGCTCTTCTCTAACTATCAGTCTCAAAATTCAACGGTTCTCAACCGTAATAAGTCGAATTTTATTTGGATAAATAAATTTCCTCTCATTTTTTTGTACAAGTTTACCCCTCTCCAAGCTTTCGCTTAAAACGCAAAGCAAGTGTCAATCTACTTAAGATTTTTCTATCTATGACAGAAAGGAGTCATCTGAGAGTGTTAGCACTGTATGTAGCTTCGCTGTGGTTCGCTTATATTCATAATTATTATTAAATATACTTTAATGACATATAAGTATTGTTTCTTTATAGTTTGAGCTCGTCTATTTACCAGAAAAATTCCGATTCCGTCTTTGTGATAGCGTAGTGATAGATACTGTGATTTATTACCAATAATTCTGTAAGATTCAATTTCGCAGCGCATATTTTATCAACGTAGGAACCAGTTAAGATGCCTCCTTATAGTTTTGCTTCGGATAAAATGGGAATATTTATTATGAAGCTTTCATAGATTGTTCCATAATTCCAAAATCCACCCAGAGATCAAGTATTTAAACTTTTTCAGGCTACAGGCTTAGTATCATCGAATAATATTGTTTTTTTAGACTAAGTTGTCGGATCGTTCTTATGTATCGCTATACCATCAGAGAATAATATACTTCTGAAAATTAGTACAGATGTTTTGGATAAGATTCCTGTTGAAGGCCCCAAATTCGAACTGCTTTAATCATACAAAAATAAAGTCTTATAAAATTCTGAAATATTCATTAGCTAGATGAAAACGTGGCAGTGCCGGATAATGATCAGGACTATGCGTCTCATGCAAAAACTCTGAAGATTTCTCAGTTTGAAGACAAATGCAACCCGACCAAGAATTTAACTGGTTTAAAGGAGCTCAAAACAGCTTTTATTTTTTCTAAACATGAAAAGGGCGATATCCCGGCTGAAACTTCATTGTCATGGTTACTAAGCCTGAGATGTAAAGTTTGACACCAATTAATTATGTTCGAGAATTCAAATCATTTTATGAATAGAGACCTCTATCTAATATTTATGCGCAGCTAAAACGATAGTGAACACACAATATAAACTTTACTCTCCACGAGCCGTGGAAGTCAGGTCTACACCTCCAACCTATATGTAACTCTGCCAAATAATGGCTTAACTCTACGCGAATAACTTGTAACCTCCGACTTTTACTAACCTCTAAAATTATATGTGAGGTTACGTACACTTTTTCTCTGTAATATCCAAAAGTAGTTTGTTATACTCCAATTAATTCAAATCCAACATATTTAATTCCAAGGATACCTTTGATATATTCTAATGAATATATTCATTTCAAATATATATATTCCTTTGATATAATCCAATTTTAATACATGATATGCCTTCGAAAAGTCTTTACTAGCAATGAAGGAATCGGTTTCTTTGCGATTTATTAAAAATATTTTATGCATTACCATTTGTAAACCTAGTTTATTTTGTAATAAACTAGGCTTTAATGGCTTAGCCGCCGTTGATTAAGGCTTTAAGGACTGCTACTGAACGCCTGGATATTCGATTCACAAGTTTTGAAGTTGCTACCGTTGAATGTATTCTTGCTTTGGTTGAGTCTTATGACCGTGGTCGCTTTTTATGTATTTGTTTCACTGTTCTATTTCATCCTTTTCGTGTTCAACTCGACTCAGACTAGTGACTGTGATGGATTTTGCAGATCTGAGAGCACGATGCTAAAACCATTCGTTAAAAACCATTCAGGTACCGTTATTTTGCTGCAAGATAAAAGAACTTTCCATAATCAAAGCAATAGGGAAACCGCCAAAAAGCAGCAACTCTCTGGGAAGACATCGTAAAGAAAGAGATACGAATACTCTATGTAGCAACTGAAGCAAACTTACACAAGGTCGAGAGCGTAGAAATTAAACGATGTACATGAGACAATAATTGCTGCCTCTTGAACCTGAATATGTTATATCGAGCCTGTTTGCAACAAAATGCCTGGTAGCTCCCACCTATGATAACACAAATTTATACGCTTTATAATTTATACGTGTGCGGGAAACAAACTAGTAAGGCCCATGAAATTTCCATCGTACAAATAGCATAAGCAAAGAGAACGGTTTTCCACGTTCCTTGGAAGCTTTGCAACTAAATGACTCACCTGAGTTTCTGCCATCATACTTTTCAATAAGCCTTGGGACTGGTTTTCGCGGAATTGCGCTTCTATTAACGACAGAAGCCACACGTTATACCTGGCGACTTTGACGTTTCGTTCTTAAGTACGAGCTAAACGTAAACAAATCACAAACGTTTTACTTTGCTCACCTGCCACTCACTAAATTTTCGAAAGAATCACTTCGATTATTATATATTATTATTATTATTATTATAGAATATTATTTTTATTTTTAATAATTTCAAATACTTAATGACAACTCTGACCTGCGTTCGACACTTTTCTTCTTACTTTACTGCTGTTTTGCTGAGCTGGTTTCAGAATCCTTCTCAATTTTTAATAGGTTGGATTGCAAGGATATTAGAGCTTCAAAATTACGAACTATCTGAATAGTGATTACTTTTAAACGAGCGCATTTATGGACTCTAGCTTCGACCCTCTTCTCAATTCACTATTATTTTGATTGAGCTGATTCTAGAACTAGAATCTTTCTTAATTATCCCTAATTCTTTTCACTATTTTATTCTTGAATTTTCTTTATAGTTTAACTTAAGGTATCTGGTTATCTTAACTCATTTCTTTATTCCTAGCTCATTGTTTAGATTTCTGGACTTGAAACTAATCTGAAACATGAATGTACCACAAAAAATTGTGAATTTCTTCCTTGAAACACGTCTAACACCGAACTACTTTGCGATATTGACGTATTAATGACATTGACATTGGTAAAGCGATATTGACGTTTATTGTTATAGCGACGTATTTTATGTATAATTTTAAATAATTTACTACAGTAATTTACAATGAATGGAACAAAATAAATATTCTACCCAATCTGTCTACTTAAAGCGTGTCAAAAGCCAAAGTAGGTCAATTTTTCAATAAAAGACAAACTAAAGAAAAATAGCATCTTACTTTTTCGGTTAATCCACTCTTTTGAAAATTGATTAGAATGAGTAATTGGCATGTTCCCATCGTGGAGCATTACTTGTTCAAGCTCATTGAAAGTATGAAAAAACATCCTCTAGTCCTTAGTCTAACACTCAATTTGCACATTTGTCAGTGCACGAATATATTTAGAATGGAAAGGGATCTTTGCCTAATGATCGTAAGAAATGATACCACTGTGACGATATCAGGAAAATGAAGTTTCGGAATAAAGGAAGTAATTTTCTTGAAATCACTTACCAGGAATTTCTGACACGTCTATTGGTAGTCTTGGTATTGGTAGTCATTCAAGTCTGATTGGTCAACCAGTTGCAGATTTTTGAAAAATGTCAAAACCGAGCGCTACCCAGTCTTTCCAAGTAAAACTTCCCATTGAATTTCGATAATGCACTGTATGTGAATATTTACGCATTTATTGATTCCTTTTGTATTGCACAATGGTAGGATGTCTGTCAAATTGAAATTACAGATGTAGAGTTTATTTCAGTTTTTAACCTTTTAAATTTCACGTTCTACAGTAACAATTGGTGTCAGAGTTTATAATTGCATAGGGTCTTACAAAATTTGGTGGGCTTTTGATGGCTGTTTGCCTTTTAACAATTTGCGGAATTCCGATACGTCAGTTGCATCTACTTTTCGATTCACTTTTATGACTTTATTCTGTCTACAGTTTTGAATTCAAAGTTTTTTAATCTAAGATAAAAATAATCTTTCTATAGAGAAGTGTCATTCGCGTTGAAAATTTAAACTGGCAAAACCCATTGGAACCAACATCCGCCAGCAAAACGAGTTATTTGCCAAAATTACTTTAGTAAATATCAGTTCAGCATGTGACTACAGTGACTACAGTGCTCGATTTGCCGAAATCCAACGATAAATCGGAAAATATTGCTTTCATTGAACTTACTTCTATTTAAATGGAGTTTGAAAAAAGGTTTTTAACTTCTGCACTGTACTAACAACTACAATAATCAGTTGGATCAAGTTGATCCTAGTGTATGACACAAAAGTTGATTACTGATGTAATCATTTATTCAAAAAGCGATTTTTGGATGTATTTCAAATATTTTACCCCGATTCCAATGACATATGTGCCTGCCGGAGGAAAGGATTCCTGTGAGCAGATGTAATATACCTTTGGTACAACTGAAAGAAGCTCGATAGTCCTCAAACTGAACACAATTCGGTGTTCAATGCTGATCTTTGATATTTATAATTTAAGGATTCATGTGATACTCAGCACAAAAACAGGATTAGAAAAACCAGTGATTTGATGCATATCTATATAAGTTTTCGGTAAAGACTAAAGAAGAACTGTATCTTCTTTTAGTTACCAAGATGCATAGTTTTGAAATTAAAAAATATCCAGGACATTCTCAAATTTTTTGCACGTAGCTGAAAACAAGTTAAAAGAATTTCTGTACCTGAAAAACTCAATGACAATGCGATAATACAAAAAATCTCAAAAAGAATCTTATTCGTTTAATGATGTTGAGTCACCTTTACACTGAATAAGGGAAATTTTCTATAGAATCTTAAAAACCTAAACAAAAGTCTTAGACTACAATGAAAATTTTAAAAACCTCAAAAGTAAACATCAGTACAACATAAGCATACAACATAAGCATCATAAGCATAACATAAGCATCAACAGCAATAGCACTGCCGGGCGGCTCCTAACCGACAGAGATAGAAAAAGCAGAAGTTGATTTACGTTTGTACTGCGTTTGTATTCAAAAGCTTTCAGAGGGTTCCTCTGCTTAGACCCGAGAATGAGAGAAAATTTACGAATTGAAATACGATTCTACTTACTTTGATTGATTCCCATTGAATTGAGAGTTTTCTTGAAGTGTTATTGCTGCTTTAGTACGCCGTGGTAGTAGTAACTATTTTATTTGCTATAGTTTCATATACGATAACACACAAATTCCAACACATATCAGACATGTGTGAGTCTGAGCGAACGAAATTCAATTAAATTTCAATTAACAACTACCTTACTTACACATTCCTCCGTGTTAATGAAAATGGAATGATTTTGGCATTCCCCAATCCACACTTTATTTAATGTTCAAAAGCCTCAACATTGCAAAGTTAAAGTGATTTCACGCCCGAAAATTGAGCACTTTAATTCTCCCAAAGTAGCTAATTGTGCTAAGCTTCAAATCCTTACGGTATTAATGCGGTCCACATGCCAAGGAGCTCAGGCAAGACTTCTGAAGTGATGGTAGCATATCTCACATTAACACATTCAAATGTTCGGCACAGAAGTTAGATAACTTTCTACCACAAAATCTAAATAAAGGAGAGGTTCAAGTAAGCATACAATACGAATTTTGCCTTCAATTCTCAGCAGGTAGCACGCAGGATGCCATAACAGGAATTCCTGAAAACAAGAAAACTTTTGCTATATGTCAAGGTTAACACATAAATTATTTCAGAATGGAAATCCATCCGGTAGAAATTAATGTCATTTTTGAAAAAAAAAAGAATCGTTTTCCATTTCGTCAGTAATATGGAATACTTTGATATTTAAAGTATCCTGTCGAGCGTTAGGTTTTGCCCACGATGATAACGTTACGTGTGGAAGGAGCGTAGATGAAACAGATCACTCCTGCCGTACATACTAGGAAAGCTCACCCGAAGTAGGACCTCATAAACGATGCACACAGGTCTTGCATTTTAAGTGAAAACGTGCTTATACATTTCCTGTAGAAGCACTGACGTATATCCTGTATATCCTGACGTTTCTTATATAGTCAAATAAAAAAAAAGTCTTTCATCACGCCAACACGCTTCCCAAAGTCGCCAAAAAGAATCGCAAACATTTTAAGAATTCATTGTGTTCAACACACTACATGATGCTGTTCGTAATAAATTGTTGATGTTCCTTCAAGGAACACCGACACTACCCAAACGTCAGTTTGGACAGCTGTTCGACCACCTATTAAATTTCGTCCTTCACTTGGACTGTAATTATATCGACGGTGCTTGGCTCTCGTTGTACTTTATCTTTTAGCTCCTAGATTCCTAGCTGGGGACATTTAAGATGGGCTACTGCTGTGATTTATAATTGTTTCTGCTTGTATTGTTCCCAGAACTATACCGTGCCGTTGCGCGTCATCCAATAAACAATGTATTTCACTTAAGGACAAGGATTCCTTGTTGTTCGTGATGCTAACATTTTCTGTTCCGGTTATATTTTACCGAAATAATGGGTATAGATATCCTTTGTCATTTAATTACGTAATAAAAGGGAGAGGACGGAATTTATAGTTAGTGGTGTCCACAATGACAACCAAGTGCTTACCTATCTTTAAAAATCACTCTCCATAGCAACGTTGGACTTTCAATTAAAATTAAATAAGGAAGAGAGCACTCATGATGTTTTATGCATTAAACAGCAGGTAAAAATTAATTAAATCTGTCGATGCGTGCAAATGTAATCTTATTTCAGCAGTTCTATTGTTGTTTCAACGAATCGAAACGAAATAAATTTCTTGATTTTTCATTCTGTTGGTTCCAAAAGAGATGCTATCATTTTATTAAGGACTTCCACGTAACAGTTGCTTGGCAACATTTTTACTACCTGGTATAGGAGTGTCTTTAAAATTGTGCTCACTCGTCAATTTTGAACTTGAAATGATCACGAAATAACATTTTTTAAATGTGTACTTATGAGTCGAAATCAATTCAACCATAATATTTGAAATGATAAGCAGAGGTTTCAGAGACAAACACTACTTGCTGATGTCAATTTTTAATGTTTTTCATTGAGTTTTTAACGAGGGTCGAGGAGGAGACACAACGCGATACTAGATACTACTGCTTCCCGATGTGCAGAGGTTGTTTTTTTTTCAAAAAAGTCCATTTTAGGGTTTTTTAAGTCTATCTCTTTGGCATGTTGCCCGAAAGGTTTCTGTGTGTTCCTCTGCTTTTCATCCAGGTTCTTGTTTCCTCAGGTCATTTATGTCGCTTCCATCTGAGTCTGCTTTCTACCAAAATAATCTTGTTACTTTGATTGCCTCTGTTTTGTCCTCCTGCTTAGGTCTTTGTGTTTGGACCCTGGAAAACGCTTTTATTCTGCCTCGTTTTTCGTTAGTTGAAGCTTTAAATACCTGCAGTCAGCACTGCGTCAGCTATGAAGCTTCGTGGTAAGAGGCAATCACTGCAGTACTGGCTTGCTATCCCAGAGGATGTTTTGCGTGTCAATAAGACACGCAAGAGAGATAAGGCCGCTTTTATTGCAGAATCTCATGAATCAAAAATTGCAATGAAATTAGCTTGATTTTGAAATAAGGATACACTAAAAAAATTTTTTTTTTAAATATTTCCAAGTGAAGAAAAAAATGAAATCGAGTTAGAAAGTCGGCTCCTAAAGGTATTTTACATACGAGATGGACATTTTTGACAGGCCCACCTGAAGTGAAAAGCAATTTTTGCAGGCCTATTCAAATTAATTCGCTTAAGGGACTCCTGTGGACTTCGGATATATCTCATCTGATTTCTGATTGTGGGATGAGTTTAGACATATCCCAGATGACAAAAAGGTGATTGTGATATAATATGTCAAAATATAGTTTCAATGGATCCTAACTAGAAAATAATTCGCTGGGAAGCTTAGTTTTCTAGTTAAACTTTTGTAATGCATAGTGAATACTCTGATTGAAATTGCTGGATGAAATTTGATTATTTTTCTTCTTTGACCGGTCGATGCATCAACGAAGAAAAATTTAGGAAATCTTCAGAAAACATGAAAAGGGTCAAAATTATTTCGCGAATTATCGATATCGCGTGGTTTCAAGTAAGGAATTGTAGACGTTCAAGTGGAGCTACCAACTACCAACAATCATTTTGCTATTGCAGTCGGAATTTGGGCTCTTTTGTAACACTTTTGAGCAGTTTTATGATCCCTATCCCTCCTATATAGTTGGCGAAAGATCATTTTTTCAATGCACTTTGTACACCGAAACTACCTAAGTCCTGTCGTTACTTACCCTTCAATGATATCTTGGTTTCATTTTTATTATTGACGATACGTTTTGACGTATTGAAATTTGCTCTAATTCCTATCATTAATCAAATTTTTAGACTTTTGCGCCTGTATTTAACTTCTGTGGATACAGTGTTTTCTGTATAGGCAGATAGTACTCAAGTTCATCTAATGATGGTTGTCATAGTGATAGTTACGTGACCCACCCATAATCTTGACGGCAATTAATGATTTTATGGCAGCTTATTTCAGTATCCTCTTCGGTGTGTCCCCCTAACGACATTATGACAACGTATCCTTATATCAATGACAAAAGATTACCTGTCACAAGTACGACAAAACGCTTCTGTCAAAATTTAAATACGAATTCTCTTTCATAATCAGCTTGGCCGATTAAAACAGGTTCCCCGCCCAATGTTTCACATATGATACATGACGCAATGTTTGTAACAAGCATACCAAGTCCATGTATCATAAACCACACAAGTAAATTTATACGTGATTTTTAGACAGGACGCAGAAATAGAGCAGTCCCTCACAAAATTACGTATAAATTTGCTTGTGTATGAAACTTTCAGTTGGTATGGTGGGTAAAAATATTGCTTCATGTATCATATGTGATGCATTTGGAAGAGCGACTGTTAAGTTCTCTATGTCCTAGGATTTTCCTTAATTTTTAGTCAATGACTAACTATCATAACCCGCCTCAGCAAACTACTCCGCAATTAATGTCAGTGTACCTTAATCTTTCACGCACTCTTTTTGCTTCTTATTTTTCGTAACAATTGACTTTGTAGACTCTTTTCTGCAAAAAAGACCTCAAGGCTCCGAGAGCCTTGACTTTACGATTATGGATAGGAAAATGCAATTTTCCAAAGGTTTTTAATCCGCTCCTTTTTTGAAATCAAGACACCCTTGGTAGCAAAGATTTTCGTAACCTAGGTTTTAATAAAATTCGCAAATTAAATCTTAACCGAAACTTGAGAGGTTTTACTTTTGTTTCGGCCCCTTGTAAAAATAATTCGAATGACTCAAATTTGCTTCCCTATCTGATTGTCGATTTTTCTTTTCGAGTTAGTTTCTACTCATACACTCATCCAAAGTGCTGATGTATTTCTGCATATATGTTAGGGCATAGAACAATTACAAACCTCGTAAACTCGACAATTGGCATGAAATTAAGAATTCTATAGTTTGATTTTATACTAAATTTATCCCACGCCTAGAGAACCACCAAAACTCAGCAATTTTTTTAAGAATAATAAACGCAGAGGCATCAGTTTTGACCCTATGCATCTGTTGCAAAATTGCAAAAATGGCATAAGTCCATAATTTAAGGACGAAAATACAGCTGTTCTTAGGGTTTCAATCTTGCTGGCCAAGAAACATCAAAAATGTGATATTAACTTATAAAAATATCATACCGTTTTTTTATGCTTAGAGCTTGCCAATTAATTTAAACTGTTCCATTGATTCAATACATTTCTTAATCTTCTTCTTAGTACTACAGCCCCTCATGGTCCTTCACTTCCTCCAATAAGCGCCTCCACTTGTCTCGGTCTGTTGACCCCGTCCTCCAATTTCGAAATCCGAGCAGCGATGAACTGCCTTCGTCAAAAGAGTCAGACAGGCATTCCTTTGGTTTTTCCACGGGTCTCTGCCCATCAGTTCTCCCAACGAATGTCTATAAGAGTATCCCCTCCACGTCCATTATTCAATACACTAAATCTTTGCGAAAAAACCATTGTGGCAAAAATCAGTGCCATAATAGTTCTTTAAAAAGTAATTTTATAAAAATAACTTTTTCTACTGTACTAATTGAATACGCTGTGCCTTAAAATAACCCATTCGTGAACAAACTCATGGCAATGTGTTTACATGGATACAATTAAACCATCCTTTCGAAAATTTTAGAAAATATCCAAGCAAAGACACGGCATCAATCTCCATTTCGCAAGGACAAGAAAATTTTATTATACTCACAAAAGCACGCAGCAAAATGTAAATTATATTGACATTGACCAAACTCAACTCATGCTTAGTTCTGGTGCCGAAAATCCACTTCTTATTACATTACCAACACCACGGTTTCTAATCAAATTGTACACTTTCACTTTCTCGTGAAAATATTGTGTAACTAAAATTTTCCGTAATCAAACTACAATGAATTTTCCAGCAAGCAGCCCTGCAAAAGGGTCTTAAACACGAAGCATTCATCTTCCATTCGCACATTTTCCTGGAATTCCTTCGACTCGCGTTCACCGTACAAAGTCGCGTGAGTTATAATAACACCAAAGGCTCGTGGTCTTTAACTTGATGCCACCTTCGATTATCTTGAAAGCAACGCTGGAAAGCACGCCTAATTTCTTTGTCCAATTACCCTTTGCGATACTCTGGGAAGTGAAAAATCACCAGTTGAGTGATGTCTGCTTGTCAGCTTGGATTCGCAGACTTTTCCATTTCCACGATTTGCTTGCGCTATATAATGCAAACACAATGGGAAATTTCGCTTTCATTACAAACATTTAGTGATAAGATGGTGCAGATTTGAATAAGACGACGGATCACTCGTACCCAAGGCTGAGACGACTCCAGGCGCTCCGGGAAAGGTGAATAAACATCAAATTGTTATTTTACTCTTGCATTGAATGCCATTTTCTTGGCATCTCCTCAACTCAAGTGCCTCGCTCGCATTTCCAATTCAGCATTTCCCCGGCCATGCACTCATTCTTCTTGTTCATGCTCAAAGATTTTCGAAGACATTCCAAGCATTTCGAATGGGACTAGATTTTGTAACTTGAAGCGAACAATCTATAAAATTCACGGACGAATAAGATTCGAAGTGGTAGCGTGCCGGAGGATTTACGTAATCTGTCGTGAAATCGACACAACTCAGAAGGACTCGATCGTAGAGGGAGTGAAGTTGCTACGGACGATTGGAATAAATTACAATTGCCTGCAGCTTCTCCGGTCCTAGTCCTTTCTCTCGTCCTGATCTACATAGTTAAGTTATCTGCCACAGCGTATAACAAGAGCACAAGTTTGAGGCAAGATAGTTGCGAAATGAGGCAAATATTAGATTTTGTGCTGGCTTCACTAGATAATACAAAACCAGCACAGATACACACATTGCTACCGGCAGACATCACTGGGGGTTGCTCATTTCTGAATAGATTTGATTAAGACGGGTAGATTTGCAGAACGAAGTTGTGCTGAACAAGACCAAAATACAAAGATAACCCTGAAAATGTGTTATTACGAGATGTTTCTACGCACGTTTCTACGTTTCTTTCTATGAAGGTCAAGGAGCAGATTAAATTTTAGTAGGGAATTGGGAAACATGATAATAGGACTGTTAAATAGTATCGACCATGTAAAGATCTCTATTCATGTCTGTGGTTCTTTGCAATATTAGGAGACGTTGCAGTTGTCTTTTCAGAATTAAATTTTTCCACACCCGGGAACCATGCGAAAATACAATAATAGTTGTTCCTGATAAATTTCAGATTTGTATGCAAGAAATTTATTTCTAATGCAGTAAATTACTATTATTAATGCAATAGATACTATAAACTCGCTAAAATTGAAGCAGTTATTCGCGTGATTCGCACTCAAATATAAAATAGTTAACGAATTTTCAAAATTTTCCAAAACATGAAGTATATGAGAGCCATAAAAGTCCACTCCCTGACAGCAATGCATTACACAATGCAACATTACTCAAAGGTTGTCCAAAATATTTAAATCGAGTTAACTATGAATCGAATCCTGTCACCAACAAGTAAGCCTATGATTCTAGAATTTATCACTTGCAGCTGTCAAGACAAAAACCACAAAATTAAAAGACACTTTGCCAGTTCTCCCACAAGAAAGTATATCGGCTTAGAAAGACAACAAAAAAGGATATTCGTCCAAATAACTTATAAACATAAATGTTGTATACATCTAAGCACATTTAACTACTATTTCAAACACAATGTTATGGCGTCAGTATGTCCTGGATCCTACAGCTTATTCTTTTTATGCCGTAAACATTTTTCTTCCTATTTTTGGAATCTGCCATCGAATTGACTGAATCCCTCTTGAAAGATGTTTGAAATTATAAAATGACTTTCCGACAAGCATTGGTTTTACAATGCATCAATGATTTGTATGGGCTTAGCAGAAGGGATTTAGAAGGGTCAATTAATAGTTGGGAGGCTATTTATTTCCTTCCTCATGCCGTGACATGAGCGACTTCGAAGCATCCGGTCATCATTACCTTCCAAGATTCAATTTTTGTCTTCGAACTCAAGAAGCTACATACTTCACTGATTTCCACAGGACATATCTGTAAACTTTGATCATTTTTTCGAAGCTTAGTTTTGAGTAAAGACTAATCATCAGGAATTCCAGGGGATTTCCTGGACCTGAGACAATAAATTTTACTGGCCATATGAGGATGCACTGGATGAAATGAATTTTAGCCTTAAAATCGACAAACTTTATCAATACGCATAGTTTGAATTGAATCTTACCTAGAATCTTATCTAGATGAATCTTATCTAGGAAAATTACATCGACGTGCTGCGATCCTTGTTGTCATTTGCCCAGTTTTGGAATTTTCTCTTCAAAGTTATTACTTAAATTTAGATTTTAACAGATATACCAACTCCATGTTTCATATATGTTTAATTCAGGTCCCTCTATGAAAAATTGCATTTCTACTGCTGCGTGCCTTTAAATATGCGCATAAAATCACCTGTAAATTTGCTTATGCTACCATGGTCTTGGTATGATTGATACAAAAATTGCATCATGTATCATATTTTACAGATTGGTCAATCAACCTCTCCAATCCGTGGATTTTTTTAGTTTGCCTTGCACAATAATCTCCTGATTATGTTTTGACCGACAACAATTCCTTTTTTTAAGTTAGTTGGATCCTAGCTTTGCAAAGATACATAATACGATGGTCAGCCAGAAAGTAAGTTTAAGTTTAAGAAAGTAAGTTTAAGGTCCGATAAGGGGAGGAAGGAGTGGTCAAAACAAAAAAAAAGGGTCAATTTCGGAAAATTCAGATTTTTTTCTACTAAATCGCCATATCTCTCAATACATTTTTTATATCTACAAACTAATTTCGTAACTCCTACGTCGAAATGTTTTGCGTCTAAATATTTAGAGTACGCTGTGACTGCTTCGGCGATGTCATTTGTTGTGTCAAATCGTATGCCACCAAGCGCTGTTTTCATCACCGGGAAAAGGTGGAAATCACTTTGAGCCAAGTCAGGGGGACTAGGAGGATGCTCAAAAAATTTTTCTTGGTTTAAATGGGCAGAATGCAAACGAGCATTATCGTGAATCAAAAACACATTGCGACTCAACAAACCTGGCCGATTTTGATTTTGATTGCTTTTCGTAAACGATCCAAAACACCACAGTAGTACTCTGTGTTCATAGTCTTGCCTTTGTCGAGGTACTCAATCAAAAGAATACTTCGATAATCCCAAAACACTGTCACTAACACCTTGCATGCGGAGAAAACTGTTACCTTGTTCGCCAACGCGTAACCATTTGAAGGCTCATACACTGCTCACCGTATACAGACGATAATTCTCGATAAATTTCAGTAGCGGATAATTTTTTTTGCGGTCTAAAAGCGTATCACACTACCCGGTTCACATATGGACGCCACTTCTATCGGCGTCTCCATTTTAAATCGTTGCAAAAAACAAAAAAAAATGGACTTATCGGGCTCAGCGATGCGTCAAATTGGTCAGGATAGATGAGAGAACAACCTCCTAAAATTTCGCTAGTTTATCTTTTCACCACGTGGAGCGCTACCATCCTTTTTTTTGATTTTCTAATCAATTTGGTTGTAGCAGCATATAATCATATGCTGCTACAGCGAATGTAAATATATCAAATGTAAATGTAAATATATCAACGTATATGTTGATATATTTACATCCTTTAGAAGGTGTTCGTGAAAAGCCAGTTTCCATTTGGACTATTTTTTATAAACGTCCGTTTACATCAGAGTTTCAAGCGGCCTCCAATATCACAACGGCACTGCATAGAAAAGTCGAAAGTTATTTAATTTATTGATATTTATTATTCTATTTATCTATTTTATACTTCGACATGTCTACTTATTATTTATTTATAAATGCCGTCCCGTCTATTGCGGAATCTACTGCATTTGAAGTTAAAAAAGGATTCTTGGAATTTTCAAACCTAACTAAGCTGAAAACCCTTAATTCGTGGATTTTCCTAGTTGCTGCCACGTACATGTTGATAGCATCCACATAACGCAAGCCATCCTTCTATCGTATTTGTCATGATGGCTTGAATTTTTGAAAAAAATAATCAAAATATTATTCACTATACTTCAATCTACGTTATTCCAGGCAGCACTTGCAATCCTTCATTCATTTGGCACCTTTTAAAATTAGGTATAATATCGAGAAAGCGCTATTATAGGAGACGTAGTGTAAAAGAACGTATGGAAAACGCCATTTGTTTTAAATTTTTGTATTTTGACATATTTATATCAGGAATAAGTTTCTTCTTTCCCTCTGTATCAAATTTCGCGTCAAGGGTCGATTTAATGATAGCAGTTGTATTTTCGTTAATTTTTTGAATTCGCAAAATAACGCTCCAGTCATTCAAGCCTTGATTTTCACCATTTATATACAAGTCTCTACTTTGCCTGAATCAATTTCCCACTTTTGTGCTGCGACATCCATGATGAGGAGCTATGAAGATACCTAATATAAAGTGAAATTGTTTTCCCCAAAACAATTGACACTGAAATCGGGAGCAACTTACCCCGCAATACATTTTGGTCCGAAAAAATAAAACTAAAAATGCTTTTGCATTGATATGCAAAAATTGTACATAATACTCGAACCGCTAAACATGAGAAAGTATTGAAGAAACGTTAGAAGATAATAAGGACAAAACCACCTTAATCGAAAATAACTTAATTAACTTACTATATTAAGTCCACTATCTCAATTTCGAAAACACTGATTTGTCAAACAAGGACTTATCGCTTCATTAAGATTGAATCAACTGGACTGTTGTATTAACTGAGGAATTTTCATTTGATTGTCTGGATCAAATCCATTTCGAGCTTGAAGAGTGCTCAAAACGTTGCTAAACAATTAAAATTTACTAAAACTCCTTGGTATTGTTTGATTTTCAAAGTTGTTCTATTTCGGATGAAATTTAAAACAAAATTATGTCCAAGATAAATATTTGCACAGAAATATGCTTGGCGGTTTCAAACAAAAAAAATCAATCGTTGAAACTAGGTTTGTAAAGAGACGAGCTCGTTAATTCTTACCTAAGTGATTATTTGGAATTTAAAGAGTTCCAAAACTCACATTTTACAGCGTAGTTAAAACAAACGAAATACTAGAAATATTTTTTTTCTATTCGTAGTCAATCCACGGATCAGTAAAATTTCTAACTACTAGTACTGAGATGCATTGGCTTTCACATAATTTCGTCTTCTCAACTGTTTATTGTTATCAAGCTCTGCCACGTTCCGAAGATGATCCTTCGAAGACGCGAGAATGTTTTGAAATGATATTGAATGATTTTAAAAGCCGATCTCCGAAATATATGAAAGCAGTGTAGGATTTTCAAACAATTTCCACAGTTTGCTGACAAGGTGAAATCAGTCCAATTTTCCTATCGAGGGTTCCTTAGCTGTTCCTGCATGTTGGCTCCTTCCAGGCCAACTTCTTTTTCCATCCTTATATAAGCAACAAGTCAATACAAATGATAAAGATGGCTGTCTAGTCGAGAATTTGACCCGCTAAACTTCTTTCTAGTTCTTCTAACCATTTATTCTCCAAAAAAAACACTACCAAGAATTCCATTTGCTGTCAGCTATGTTTCTGTGAGTCCTTGATATTACAAAGAAATTCTTTGAAGTATTACTTGAGCCGATAAAATCTGTATAAATTAATCAATAGCAAGGGCGATTGGCTCACGGAGTCAAGCGCCTTAAAAGCTCCTCCAATTTCTTCTTGGAATTCCAATGTGACTTTATGTTTTGGCAGACCGGTTTAATGCTCGTTTGATGTGGACTATTAACATATACCACATTCAGCGATAATATTAAACATGCTGGTTTGTCGTTAATATCGACCGCCCTCCAAAAAAACATGCCGGCATCGAAATTTCTTAGTTTCTTAGAAAACGCGCGCAACTACTCACTCTTTCCGCGTAAAATTTCGATTTGGTAACAGCAGTTATAGTTTCGTTATTTTTGAATTCGCAAAATGACGGCCTAGTCATCCAAACCGTGATTCTCACCGTTTATATACAAGTATCTAATTGACCAGAATTAATTCGCCACTCTTGCGCTGCGACAACCATCTTGAGGAGCTATGAAGATGTCTACCATAAAGTGAAACTGTTTTTGACTCCATTGTTTATTATGGTTGGTAGAAACTAACGTGTACTCATAAAGGTATCAACAATGTGACCATTTCAATTGAATGGAATCGGTTCTCACCATTTGTGTATTGAGCAGACCCCAATGGTGGCATGAGCGTGAAATCGGCTATCAGCTGCAAATAAGTTTAACCGCCCCATCAACATGCAACACCTTCAACTTGAAGATAACGATCCAGTGGAAAAGTGTAGTGATATGCAAATGCCCCACAAGCTTTTCGCTACATTGGCATAACTCGAATTCGGCGTATCTGTATCTGCGGAACCTACAGTATCTACGATATCTAGTGTGGTGTCTATTTACGCAGATGTTGCGAAGAGCGTACTACAGTAGTGCCGCGGTCTTCTTCAGTAGAGCACGCGTGCTTCAGTATACGTTTTTCCAGATTATCCCTGGATCAAATAAGAAAGCAGTTTTGTAAAGTACGCTGAGCAAGCTCAGATCTTTACTCAGTTTTCGTAATTTCTTGTAGATGTTTTTGAGAAATATGAACTGGGTTAATATATCGCATTAGTGTGGGTTTGAGTGCGAGGGAAAGTGTGAGCTCATCAGATTTATTGCTAATTGTTGTGTTATGATGCGATTCCAAAACAATCTCAGCCAGCACAGTCTACGAGTCGATTCGTTGATGAGTAACTAAGTTTTAAGGTTTCCAAACTAAAAGATAAACATTTCAAATTGAGCAGAGTTTAGATTTATCGTTGGATCCGAAGTTATGGCGGTAGTTACCAAAGCGCCTAATTTCGACATGGCCATGGAATGCTTAATTAAAAATCAGTAAACAAGAACCGCGAGAGTTTCCGGTCTTAGAATGGATCGAAGCACGAAAGATCGTATATCCTATCGCCGTCTCGCATTTGGACAGCAGCATTTTGGGGTAAGCTTCTCACGTTCGCGGTCGGTCAGATCCTCGCTCCGATTGTTAGGATCACGTTCGAAAGCTTTTATTCGGAGGTCGAATGAATCAGCGCCCTATAAATTTGATTCGCCGGAACGACTCTTACCCAACAATAGCGTGCATAATAGTAACAAAAGTGAAAAGAAACATTTCAACTTCGGGAAGTGCAATATAAGTGATTACGCGCGTGAGGGGGATTGCAGTGAAAATAATCCAAAAATACGCAGCAATCTGAAATTGATGAATGCCTTCGCCAAAGAAAATAAGCAGAAATTAAAGGCCGTAATGCCGTCGGTAGTGATGAGTAGTATTAAGCATGATGGTGATTCCCGCGGAGGAGATGATTTCGGTGATAGTGCGATGTTTGGCGGTGATGCAACAGTTATGCGTGATATCCATAAAAATATGAAAGTATTGCGGAGATCAACATCAATGAAAACGGACGATCGGCAAATGAGGACGGCCACGATTCGCCGAGGATCAGTTTGGGCTAATAGCAATTATAGTAAGCAATGATAAAACAAGTACCCGTTCATATTCTATATTTATATGTGACCTTCCGGAATTTCCAGTCAACATTGAGTAATACGCACTTTTAGGTCAATTGGTGTTTGCGGATTTCCTTTGCAGCTTCAAAGTCTCGAAACAGTCGGTGTTGACTCCATCCGCTGATATATTGGCCAAATGGCGAAACTTGGTTATTCTTGTAACTACATTTTAATTACAGTCCAATTACCTGAATACTATGTAGTCTGACTCGCATTGCACTAACTCATTTGTGGTCGACCGTTTGCAGCCACCCAATAAGAAATATTTAAACATACCAGCCATTTCCATTAATTTTAAATGTTTCCTGCGCTGATCTCATCCTAATAGTTATATTCGTAAAACCAATTATTGGCATTACTGCTGTTCTCCTTGGCTACAGTCTGAGAAACTGACGAAAATTCATTAAATGCAAATAAATTAAGCGGCTTTCTTAAGAACAAAGGAAATAGTTTTAATTAGCATGCCAATAAATTGCCGAGGTAAGAGCAATTGCAAAAAGAAGAGAAATATATTCTTCCAGTCGTTTTGAGTAGTTATTGGTTTTTCCGATGAATTCAAAAGTTATTCAAGTAAATTATCTGGTTTGTCTGGCAGAATTCTTATTTCATAATAAATTAATCAGAAATCATAATAAATTTGAATATATTTTGCTTTTTTGAATGTTTTGAAAAACTTTGAAAAGATAAATTGAACCTTTACACAATCTTTGTTTGAATCAACTTCTAATCCGTAGATTTTAACTTTTTAAATATAGGCCATATCAAACACATTTACCGAGCTAGGTCCTTCACAGATTTGACATCACTAGTTTTCACTTTGTAGTTTTCTTCCTTTTCATATTTTCTATAGGTGCTTCGCGACGAAATGACCAACAGAAATCGGCAAGCATCGCTTCTGACCATTTTCCATTATAGCGTTTTTCTATGTGCAATATGTCGTGATGAAACCTTTCGCCGTGTTCATCTGATACTAGTCCAAGATTAGCGGGTCCAAGATTAGCGGGGAAAAAGTCCAAATGAGAATCCAAGAAATGAATTTTTTACGGGGCTTTGTATGAAGAAAGAAGTTCAAGGATGATTTCACGGTAGTTCTCTTTTTTTGTTCCCAAGAAAATTATGACATACTTCTACGAAGGCGGTGCATGCTCTCTTTTCAGCTTCATTCAATGTACTTTCAAAATTTGAGTCCTCCATGAGCTCTCGTATTTGAGGACCCACAAAGATTCCTTCTTTCAATTTCGCGTTGCTGATTCAAGGAAATTTTATTTTGCGATACTGAAAACCTCCACCGTCCTTGTTCATGGCTTTAACAAAAGTTTTCAGAAGGCCCAATTTTAAATGGAGAGATGGTAGAAAAATTTTATCACTTTGAACTGAATGTTCACTTTTTTTATATTCTTGATTTCAGGGATCAAACTCATTCTTTGTGGCCAATTCTTTACTACGTAATGCTTTTCTCTAGCGCGACTGTCCCATTCGCATAAAAATCATCAAAATTTGGTGTATCTTCCTTGCAGTCCAGTTAACATTGCTACAACTTTTATATCAGCACAAATGTTCCACGTGTACTATGAATATTTAATTCTTTCCAATAACAACAACAACAATATTTCCATAATTTTCTTTCCTGTTTGTTGTGTGCGCAAGAGGAATAGAAGGATATTTATTGCCGTTGTGTAGTAAAACAGCTGAGAAACTGATTTTGGGCGAATCGATGAAAAGTCGCCATTCGTGTGGATCTTCAGGAAAACCCATTTCTTGTAGAAGTCCTTTAGCATCATTGTAAAATACTAAATCATCCTCTTTGGTGAAGTACCCCGTAAAATCTTCTTGTCTGTTACCAAAAGTATGAGACTGTCGTGTTTTTGTCTAACAAATTCCATTGTTTTAACCTTAATCCAAATAGTTTAGCCTTCGATTTTGAGAGTCCTAAATCGCGAACGAGATCTTTCAAATCAGATTGCCTGAAAAGATGAGGTTTTGTAGAGTCTGTTCATAAACATGAAGAAGTAGATGAAATACTCGATTGAATACGTTTAGGATCAGAGACTCCTTTACCATGTCGATCATGATCATTGACGATTTCGTTACTGTTTATACGCACTGGAGGTAAGTCGTCATAGCTTCGAGGAACTGGTTTTTGTGCTGATGCTATGTCTGGGTAGTCAATTTTATCCTTTTTTTTCGTACATCTTTCGTAAAAAATAACAATCGTTTTCATGGTTTTGAGGTTCACGCCAAATTATTAGTTTTGCAAATGGCATGGTCTTATGACCTCCTCCGCGCTAACCTCTTAAAGTACTTCAGTAACTGTTACAGCATGTTTTCGGGAGCCAATTATTGTCTCTTTTATCAACCGAAAATCCAAAGTATTGCTGATAAGCACTTTTAATTAAATTTACCAATCTGTTTCGTTGAGATTTTATAGTAAATTCACCACATATGTAGCAGAAAATGTCTGGTGAGTTTATACAACTTCTTGGAATATTGTACCTAAAACAAAGAGTAATCTGCTATTACTTCAGAATAATGTTTTAGTTGTGTGATTTTATTTTGCTTTTATAGATGAATAAATAAACGACAAATTTTAGCTACATGTATGAATTCAAATTCAAAACTTACCAAAAAAATTCTGTGTAAAGAAACAATCACGATTCAAATTTTTAGAGTACTGAGCGCTACGATGACACATCGAAATCTGCGTAGGCGTGCACATTTGTGCTGAAACCATGTTAGCCGATATCTTTCTCTCTCTTTCTATCAGCGCGACCGGTTTTCGTGGGTACTGAGACGATCTGAACTGATTAGAGCAGCGTCAATGCAACAACGTTAGACAAAAAAACACGTAATTATGAGAAATTAATAAAAAATCATTTAAAAAATGTCTATATGTGATAGAAAAAAATGGAAACGAACATCGATTTAGCATATTAAGCCTCTTCATATTTATCATATTTTTATTTGAAAGAGGATTTCGTTGCAGACCAGTGTATTTAGCACTGCTTCCTTCAATTATCCAGATCCTTTAAAATGTTTTTCGAATCCACACCTCCTATCGTTGCCTTGATATTTCGATGTAAAACAATTTAACAAATCATTTACTCCCTCTCCTATCATCGGGCGATTTGGCGTGTTTACTCCAATCCTCACAGAGTTTGATCAAAAAGGACAACACAATACGTTGCCAAAAAGGTTTGGTGGAGAAACAGTAAATTTAAAGATATATTCATATCATAAATTTGAAAGTGAACTAACGAAAAAAAGAGAGCCACCTGCAACGAAAACGTGTTAAGTAATCTTTCCCTTCTAGAACCAAACTCGGTCTTCAAAAAAACTGCTATATCATTAATTATTATGATAATAATCCTTATTATATTAACAACAATCACTTTCAATGTCACCTTTTAAAGTTAAATGATATCCTTGTAGTAATTTTGACGTAAATTTTCTCATTATTATTGAGCTCATTGTCAGTCTCAGGTCATGGTTAATAAATCACCAATGTCATCATACGAACAATCTAAATTAATTTTTTTAAAAATGATCTCAAATAGATTTCACTTTATTCGCATTTTAACATCATCTAGAAAACGAGATATTTTCATAAAATTTATTTACAACGTCTTAAACCAAACATCTTTCTTTATCAATTTCAGAAGTTTTTGGTAGATCAATTTTTCCATTTTCACTTACAACTTATAAGTGATTTATACCCTTGCTAAGCTAACTCAGTGAAGACTCATGGGTGCGGAAGTTCTGATCAAATGTTTCGAATACCTCGATAGTGAATTTAATATTTATAAAGAAATGTGGAAAGAGCTCAAGCTGGTTTCGAACACGCGTCCCTGCCGCTTCTCATCAGGTGCCAACTCACAGGCTGGGACGCGTCGATTGGCACTACCAGCTTAGGTGGATGTCGACTGGTTATTTACTAGTTATGAATATTGCTCTACAGCTTTGAACTTTTTCCTATGTTCCAAATTGCCTTTGGTCTGGCTTTATCAATTTCAGAAGTTTTTGGTAGATCAATTTTTCCATTTTCACTTACAACTTATAAGTGATTTATACCCTTGCTAAGCTAACTCAGTGAAGACTCATGGGTGCGGAAGTTCTGATCAAATGTTTCGAATACCTCGATAGTGAATTTAATATTTATAAAGAAATGTGGAAAGAGCTCAAGCTGGTTTCGAACACGCGTCCCTGCCGCTTCTCATCAGGTGCCAACTCAAGTTCAAAGCTGTAGAGCAATATTCATAACTAGTAAATAACCAGTCGACATCCACCTAAGCTGGTAGTGCCAATCGACGCGTCCCAGCCTGTGAGTTGGCACCTGATGAGAAGCGGCAGGGACGCGTGTTCGAAACCAGCTTGAGCTCTTTCCACATTTCTTTATAAATATCTTTCTTTAGTAAATGTTAAAAAATTTCAAATTCGATTATTCTGAATCACTTTTTTTGAATCACTTGTTCTATATTTATTTATAGCAGAATTTAAATATTATTGTTGTACCTTCTGTTTCAATGTTCAGCCCATCTCAAATCCATGTTACTTGAGCTAGCAAAACTCTCCTGAAGTGGAAATTTTCCAAACATGATCACGTGGGGTTGTCACTAATCGATTTTGGGTGAAAAGATACCAGTCTTAAATAAAAAAAAACAAGATTTTCCGAGTTATTTTGGTTTAAATTTTTAATATATTTTCTTCCAATACTATGATACTATTTTTGTAATCTATTCTTCAAATCCAAACCCAAAATGTGTTCTCCCACGTGACCATCGATTATATCCTCGTTGGTGTCGAATAACTCGAAATTCATTTTTGAAGAGTTAAATTTGGTCGCTGCAGCCTGAATCCTGTGAAAACATTGGCTAGGAAAATAAGAAAACGTTAGTCCCTGGGTGCCAGACCCTGAGTGGTTTGGAAAACATCTCGAACATAGATTCATGGAATTTAGATATCTCTGAAGATTGCATCAATAACACAGTAACACGTAACAATAATACGTAACAGTCTCGATGTTTATTTACTTTTTGAATTGGTTTTGAATAATTGGACTGGGAGATTATTTTTCTGAATGATGTATTAATTATCTTAATTTATTATATAATAATTATTAATATAATACCTAATTGTCTAGGCTGAATTATTTTCACGCTATCAGTTTATTTATGTGAGTCTAAGAGTTGCCAAAAGTAAAAAAATGAGAATCACGACCATTCCATCCAAGCACCCATCCAAACTTCAGACACCTTGATTTTCGCCATTTATCGACCGATAGCTGGGCAAATACGTTGCGATGATGAAACCGACTTTAGATGAATCAGACAATTTATGTTTTTTATTGTTCGCTCTTTCCTCAAAACAATAACTATTTGTTCTATTGAGCAATAATGGGTTCACCCTTCTCTATATAATTCATGAAGCTTACTCCTTCCGTATACCAAAAATCTGCCATTTTGACTTTGCTCGCCCAAAAAATGGGTTACTATGGGATTGATTCACTTGGTCCAACATATTGTTGATTTCCAAATTTAAATTTCTTTCGAATAAATCGAATCAACACTTTTTGATTAGTTTCCATTTCAACGGCAAAAAATTTTCGTTGGAAAGCGTTTTTGGGGTCACTTTTCGGTCATTCATTAGCAAACGCAGCACCCACTTGGCAGTGAACTTCATCATAATGAAACTTCCATGAAAAACAAATACGTTCAATGGTTCGTATATACCCACTTTGCTCATACATTCTCATTGATCTCAATCACCTTCTTCCCTTTTACCTGCGGTCCTTTGCCTCAATTCCATTGATTGCGTTCAATTGTTTCTGTAGTTTGGACCTCAAATAGGCTTCCTGAGCGGGAATTCTCTGAATTTTTTTATATTTCGCAACGCAAATTTAATATATGAAAAAAAGAGTCTTTAGATATAAAATGGTGTATTTAGTCCTTTTATAGAAAAGTATTTCATAACCGTTTATTTGTCTCGGTTTCCCTTTTTGTGTTAGAAATCGAGGTATTCTATTTAGCAGAATGTCAAATGCACGCTAATATAGCAATCGATCTGAAAATTAATAACTACCATAGTGAGATACATTACAGTAGTTACAATATAGAAAGGAGATGTGTTGGCGTCATTTCTAGGTTAGACGAGGACCTTTTCAGAGTGGACTAAGTGACGTATTTGAGAAACTACCAAAATGTTTATTTATTTTACTTTTTGATCCGGTACTATGGACCTCAGACATGTAAAAGGACCATATGGACTTCACGTGGGTAGAAGAAGTTTTGGCTGTGAGTTCTGAAAAGGTAAAGACACTTCAATGAAAGTTTGTGTCTTCCTGAATTTTCGCGTCGCTTAAATGAAACGAAACAGTCAATTATTTCGTTATTTAAAAATCAGTCAAAACTGCAGTTACATTCTATTGTAAACATTATAAATGGAACTAGTTTATTTTTATAATTACCTGCCAAAGCACAATCAACATCCTAAATTTTAAAGATGACTTGTCTGTCGCTACCTAAATCTGCACGTAAACGCATTTCCAAGAAAGAACACATCGTCTTGTATGTCAGATGGCCTTTTGGCTTTCTAAATCATGAACTTTACGGAAACCGTTCGCTAACATCAATTAGATGATATGCGTGGACTCTGTACGAACCAATGGCCCCTGTCAAGGATTATGTCAAATATCTATAGCCTTGCTCCGAGTTCCTTCTACTTATGTGTTGTGAACTGCGATGAACAATCTCCTAGGGTCTTATAAAACCATACGGCATTGCCAAACAAAAAATTTTCAATGCTAACCTAAGGACGCGATCAATGAAACGAAACAGTCGGAAGCAACGAGCTTTAGCTCTACGAAAAAGAAGAATAAGAATGATAAACTGACATTCTGACCCGATTTAGTTGAAACAAGTTGAATACACCATTTTTTCATTTGGGATATAGAACATCCTCTCACTCATTGCTTAGAATGCAAATATCCTTAACTTCGCTTAGTTCTCATACATTTTTTTGTAAATCTTGTTTTGCAGTAGAACCAATCATTTTAACAGTAAGAAGTATTGAGATTAGAGCCAGTAGGTACAAAAAGAGAATTCTAGAAATTCTTTTCTAGTAGTGGTATCCTCCAAAATCTACATAAGTTGATCAAACGTATTCCGCAAAATTAAATTGTGATAAAAATTTATGAAATTCCGTTTTATTTACATAAGGCTTGTCGCCTTTGATCCCAGATCATAGATCATAGATCGGTTTAATTTGAAAATTTATCAATCTTGGTCTGACATACTCCATTGTAATTGAATGTTTCCAGGATACAAAAGAACTTCTTAAAATGGTATAAAACAGACATGTTCATTTTTTCACCAACTGTCAAACCTGAAAATAAACAATCGAAATTCAAACCAAATTATCATATTTCACATTTATACATTAGTTTGAAAATAATATATAGAACCATTAATTTCTACTTGAAAACATACAAGATGGGAATGTACTTATATCCTAAACACACCCCAAGGACAAAAACAAAGCAATAGAAAGTTAGTAGGAAAGCATCACATCCATATTAATTATGTTGACTCACATGTTAAAATATAGTGTATTGGTTTTTTCACTCACATTAAGCCACTTAGAAAATACGATCACGGACCATCTTTGACCTTTCCTATTCAGCTTACATGTGCCGACCGTCATTAATAACTTTCTTAACATAACATGCTACATATCCATTCTAATCCAACATAACAAAAACAAAAACAATATAAAAGAGCATCTCTCAAATGTCAATGCTATATTTCTTAATTGCAGGTGTCAAGGTCAAGGATCAAATACTTTGTCTAGATGCCTACTTTCACCTTCACAACTGCTTCGTGATAAACCTTTAAATTCTTTCGGTCCTTTGTTGAAACCTCAATGTCCTTTATCTGGTAAGACAATGCAAGCAAACAAAAACAAAAAAAGAAAGCAAAATGAATAAAAACAAAAACAAATTTTCTATAATCTTTCAACGAGCTGAAACGAACGCCAATATCAAAAATCAATTAATCCACATAAAGCATCATTAAATTTAACAAAGGAATCACATAATCAACATATCCTTATAAATTAGGTTTAATAAAAGAGGTGTTGGGAAAACTTTGTATAACTTTCATTTGGCATTCATGTTTTAAACGATATTCCTAGAATTAGATGCTTAAGTTTCACCATCAGTTCAGTGATTTTACAGGTAATAAAATCCTCCGGGATATGCCCAAGTGAATTTACTGGAATCTTAAGTTGAGTGGCATTCATTGTCTGAATGAAATTGAGCTTGATATGTTGGAAACAGACATAAAAATTGTGCATTGGATTGTTTAGTTGAAGTAGAACAAGACATTACCATTTCCCATAAAATAAATTTTGATATCCTTAAAGGAGCACAGCCATTAAACAATGTAGGGAAGACATAGGCATATTCGTACTTAATTTTTTTGGCAAAAAAGGATCCAGCGATGTTTTCGGCTTCAGTTAGGACATGTTCGGACTAATGTACTTAAATAAATTAACATTTAACAACAATTAGCTTCATTTTGCAGTTGGATACTGAGATAACTCCAGCTTGTCCCAAATAAAAACAGTTGCCAAAGTACTAACTGTTGCTGTTCGCTAAATACGTTCGAAGTGTGCTGAATGCAAAAACATGTCCTGGAACAACACAGGCGATGGGAAAGTATGTTATTTATTCCACCTCTGCTCATCAGTGCCTCAATTTTCCCCAGACAATACTTTTATCGACTTCCTTTAACATTGCCCGACTCTCGATTCATGGAATCGCCCTTAGATATTTGACTTATTTTTTCGTCGTCCTAAAGATTTCCCTCCATAACAGCCGTCAAAAGAGTGCGCTTTTGTTACGTGAGCGCCATGGTTACCTCATTCCTGCTTCGGATGTGTGGTGTAGTCTCGTCTTGGGCGCTATCAGTAATTCCTCCAATATCAGCACTCGTGATGTGGAAAATTGATTTGTTAAATCATGATGAAGAACACGACTGTCAGAAGAGTTCAGCAAGGATAATGTTCGTTGAGCAGATAGCTTTCTGATTTTCTTGATAGGTGGATGTTGCTGGAGCCAAGGAGGAAGCTCACATGTGTGTGTGTGTGTGTGTTAGTATGTATGAAGTCTATTGTTTTTTCGCTATTCATGATGTATTTATTTTCCTTGTAACAAACGAACACATCGCATTGTCTACGTTGGATTAGTTGATCAACGTGTGATGGGTTGACATATGTTTGTGACCTAATTCTGTGTTTATTTACGCTTGGGCTATTTAATCTCGAGGATGTAATTGACTGGTTTGTATGCGTTAATGGTGGTCTAAAATCAGTTGAACATAATAAAATTGTAATCCCTTGTTTCTGCAAAACGGACTGAAATTGATCGAATAACCAAGAATTAGTATCCTGCCAAGCAACCTTGAATTCTAAGTTGGTTTCTACAATCAAAACTTATTGCAACATCATATTTCCTGATTCATGCAAACCGTACAAGACAGCACGTACATTTAGATCATTCTCTATAAATCGTTTGAAGAATTTGCTTTGACGTAGACTGAAGATGTTTTGTATTACCCCGAGCTCATTCCTCTTTCGAACCAGGGATAACAATTCTGAGATATCCTCACATGAATTGAGAGGAGTTGTTTGAATCCATCAATCAAACGTTAACAAAGATACATATACCAACTTTGTGGCACTTTTTTTACAGCACAAAGAAAAATTTCAACTGCGACCGGAAACTTCTGGAGAGAATAACCATCTTTTTCAATTTTCTCCAATCGTCAATATAACTTGCTCCAAATATATATTTCAAAAAAAAAGTTTTTCCATACAACAACAGTACTGACCTGCACTTTGAACTAATATTTTGAGTTGTAGAATTCGATATTTTTCGAAAATGAGTTTCGCAAATGGGTGTTTGGCATTGCTAATAAAGGTTTTGCTGTGTTAAAAGAAGGTACCTGAAATTTACATTGATGTAACTGGAAAGGTCTCGTTTTTTTGTTATTGAATGTGTTCTGAATAATTAGTCTGAATTTTTACAAATTATTTTCACTTTTTTGAATGACTTTTCGTCTCGACTAGTTTTTAATTGCAGGACGATCATCGTCAAAAGTCAAAAAGTGAACTAAAATTGAGCCAGTTGTATTGGAACGATGCAAACTTCAGACCCCTTAAAAGACAAGTTTGGAGTCAATGAAGCTATTAACAAACTTTTATCCAGTATTCGCACTAAGAACTTAAATGCACATAGTCACAATACTTAAGCTGATATTTTAACTTCCGGGCCAGTTTTTGCAAATTTCAATCTTTCCACTTGTAGGGATACTGTAGCTTGGGGTTTTTTTTTTTTTTAAATTCTACCACCTCCTTTAAGGTTTCGCTAGGTATTTGTCACTCGTGATAATGTCTCAAGTTTTTGCGTTAATGTCTCAAATTTTTATGGTCATGCTCAAATGATTTATTCATTCAACACTATCAATAGACGGAATTTTTCTTTCCGAAATAACAAACAAACGAAGTTCAATGAATTTAACTCATCTTAAAAAAACGCACATAATTTGCTGTTCTCATTCATCTCATATCCCAATCTCATAAACGTCTCTTACATCAATCATCAGCATTGCGATGGAATTTAAGTATCAGGAAAGGATATTGACATTCTGACGATAAACCAAAGAAAAGCAAACCTTTGTTCACAAGACAATATAAATACATACTTAAGTACTGTCAAAATGCAACAAGTTGTCAACGGGCCTTTTAACTACCATCACAATTATCCGACTTCGTTCATAACCTTGCTTTGGCATTATGTTATGTGTTCGATTCAAGTCATTTTGCTAGATAACCGCCATTAGATTTGCGTTAAGTATTGGTTTCGTCCCAATTTATGCTTCCCCGTTTCTCACTCTAAGGACTCTTTTCTTCCAGTGCCACAATGACGCCACACTCGATTATCCAGTTGTTGCTCTCTTGGCGAATTGGCATGTCGAATGTAAGTTATATTTTCTCAACGCGTAACCGACCAAATGTGAGTTATTCGGCTGCCCGAGCCTCAGTCATATCATAATACTTAATAGCTAATAGCGCTAACACTCTCGGGGCATATCACAAAGAAAGAGATAGCAATAACCCATGTAACAACTGCAGCGAACTCTTGCAATACAAAGAGCACAAAACTGAAATTAAAACAGAGAAACGTGATGATCGGCTTTATGAATAAAAATGTATTTCAAGCTTGATCAGAAGATTAGGTTTCTACTCAAACGCTTTGAAATTGTATGATTCTTGCTAAAGTGAAATAATGTGAATCGAATGAGATAGTATTTATTTACTAATACAAATAAAATTCTAGTTCTCTCGTTACATCAGTAATTCGTTTGGAGTGCTGTCACTGTTTTGTTACTTCTCTATAGCATAACCACTGAGAACACTGTCTAGGACTGCCACCCAGTACTCCCAACCTTTATGCATTCCATATAGCTACAGAACTCCAGTCAAAGGATAGAGCTGAACTACTTACAGCTAAAGAAGTAGGGAAGCAAATCCTCCATCAAAATCTTAAACCCAATTGGACAGAGCAGGATGTGAACTTTAAAAGCAGCTACAACCATGTCCTTAACAAATACTTTGACCACTTCAGGAAACTAAACCCCACACACCGCACCAATAAACCAAGGAACTTAATCAACACACCCTTTGCGGAAAACTCTCCCTATCTCCAAACCTGTAACCGACAAGAGCTCAACAACATTTTCAAAACACATACCGATAAACTCTTGCAACAAAAAGCCTTGGTACTGGTGACTGATGCAGCCAAAAATCTCTTTGGCACTGGTATAGGGTTCATCAACCTTAATAGTAAGTTCACCTACAATTCGAGTCTTCGTAAAAGTACAACAACAACAGAAGCTGAACTAAACGCAATACTAATAGCATTAAGGAATAGCATTTTTCAGGACCATAAAAAAATAATAGTTTTCACCGATTCCAATAATGCAATTAAAAGCCTCGAACACAATCAAGAAGAAAGAAAAGTAACGTACGAAATATGGAATATCATCAACTAAAACCCGGAGAGAATGTTTACTTTCATATGGACCCCAGGACACGTGGGCATCGAACCTCTAGAAATAGCAGATCGCCAAGCAAAAGAAGGTCTAATGAGCCACAGATACACGGAAGTCCAATACGAACTCGATGAAATAGTGGCGGAGAGTCAGAATGAGAGAGAAAAGTTCAAGTTTTTCCCCATGCATCTGGAAAGATGCACACCATCTTAATAGCGGTGGAAAACTTTGGTTCCACAACAGTGACATATCCCCTAAACACATAAAAACCATTAACAGAATCCTAACGAATAGAGCATACAATAAACTCCGCCTCTACCAAATCAAAAAAAGCACAACAGACTTGTGCACACTATGTAACACAACGGACACAATAGATCACCAACTGTTTCATTGCACTAAGTTTGAAGGGGTAAGGGTGAATTACAATTTCTTTCAATCCCACAATAATATTAAGAGCTTAATCCTCAAAAATGATCGCAACTTACTTACCAACTTCGGCGGCTTCCTAGCGGAAGCAAATCTTAAACTATAACACTCCCTATACTTACACATAAACCCAAACTAAACAAAACTGAAGTTAATACACAAACTGAAATTAGAACTAGAGAGTCTACAAACACAAGAACTAGAGTCTACAAACACAAGATCGAAAACGCTGGCCGGTGCCATAGTTGCCAGGGCCAATCACACACTGGTATAAGACCAGTACGAACCCAAAAAAAAAAAAAATAACCACTGAGAAGCATTAGCATTATTAAGGTGAGGCATCATGACGAAAGAGATGTGAATATAGAATAGGGGAGCAAATAAAACGAACTCATGGAAAATAATGAGTGTGAAAATCATGCGATTTAGATGATTGGAGAAATATTGATGCCTGACATATGCACAAACATTCTCGGATTTTATTTTAAATGACAGAAATTGTGCATGCATACAAAGTTTCAAAGAATAGTATTGCATTCCTTACTACGTCTTCCTCATTATGTCCTTCCAATGCAATTAGGAGCTTATCGATAGAATTCCTTCGAATTGGTAATTCGTCCCATGTGTCAGCATTTTTTAGTAGTGACGCTATGATAAATTCAGTCACGAGAAAGGATCCAATATACGATAAGCTAAACCTAAAGAGTGCCTTACAAATTTCCAGAGAATCGTGAGCACAAGATACACCAAGATATGGTACGAACACTCTTATAGGATAAAAATTTAGCTATGCTGGATAATTCAAAACGACGAAACATAGGCTAATATTCTGTTCTGGCTGCATTTATAAAGCATTTATATTCAAGTAAATAAGAGATACTATAACCAATTGCATGTTTTAATTATGCAGCATTTCGCAATTGTCAGAGTGAATGAAGGAAATAAGGATTTGTATGATTTTCCGATCTGTTACGAGAATGAATGCACTCTTACAGAGCTTCAGTAAATGGTTGAACACTTCACTAAAACATGCAGAAAATATATTGAAAATAAAATATTTCAAAAACGTTTCAACGACAAACAAACAAGAACAGTTCCACCTGTTTCTTTTCCAACATGGTGCAAAGTCTATCCTTTGCTAAACAACAAGCATTAAACAGTCAGTTCCTGTCAGCAGCTATTGCATGGTGTTTGGAAGACATTTTACACGAGAAACGGTTGCGTACACCAAACAAACGTCCTTACGGTAGGAAATATCAACCGAACAACTATCATCGTTACTTGTATCGTATTCACGAGAAAAATATGATTCCCACACGCTCCAGTGGGATCAATTTCGCAAGAGTAAATATTCGTGTTAGGATGTACAGGTGAATTTTCAAAGGGGCCACTGGACCACTTTTTCGACACATAATCGATACGAAAGCAATACGTGTCCTTTTTCCAAAATAGCTTCATTCTGTGTTGAACATAGAATCGGAGGAAAAGGAGTATGCTTGTAAAGGTAACATCTCAGGTGGATATGTCAGAATCATATACGCTTGTGCTTCAACTAAAATAAAGCATTTCACTTCCTCGAGCTCATGTTTTCAACGTTTTCTGGCAAACGCTTGGCATGGTAATAGCCTGCAGACGAAACTGAAGCGAAATTGATGGAAGATAAATGGAAGGAAATTCGCTCTTGTGAAAAAGGAGTAAATGAGCTGTGTTTCATCATGGCAACCTCAATAGCGACAACTATATGGCATGATATAACAAACAGCTTGTTTCAGTGTAATAAAGTAACATATGGCGTCTACGTGTGTAACTAAAGGGCAAATTTAAGTCAGCGCTTTACCTACACGCATGGTATATCACGAGAAAATTGTCACAGAAATTACACCCTTTCAACTCACCCTGCTTCTGCTTGGGCCCTACTGAATTATCACAAAATCACAAAAGCTCGTGGAAGTGAACATTATGTGGCAGGTCTTAAAACAAGGAAGAAGTCACATCTTGCAACCATTTCCCTTTCATCCAACAAGAACAATCATAAGGTGAAACGCCTACGTTAATAATGTCAGAATACCCAAATTTATTTATTTAAGTGCAACCGAATTACATGAATGCTATGTAAACCTTTTAATTTACTCAATGTCCTGAATGCCACTCACAAATAATTTACACGAACCATTATCGCAAATATCTTCCATACAAATAATTAATAATGTGGTGCTGTGGAAGTCGACCGTGAAATTGAACTTTGAAAACTTTCACTTCATTTAATGTGTACCCTCGCATTTAATTGTCTTTTTTGCGATGAATAAAGTACAAACCCCTTTGAAATATTAAGAGCAACGTTGAATCTTTCAAATACCATAAATGCTCGAAACACTTAAGAGCCCTTAAATGCTCTTTACCCAGCTTAAACAATCTTCAAAGAAAGTCAAGGGAGTGGAGATTACAGTCAATAAAACCTTCCTTATTCCCGAATAGAGGACGAAAAGACACATATAAAAGATCAATCTTGTGAAGGGTCCAAATCAAAATGTCCTTTATGGTTTCTCTGGGATGCAGTAGGTTGGATAAATTCATTGAATCGCCTCCTCGTTTTCGAGTGGGAGTTGGGGCTAAGAAACTTTCACTGTAATATGTATCAATTGATCTCAGAATATTTTCGAATTCTTTGATATCGCAGCCACTTCTCTGTAAAATTAACAATTGACTTCGTTTTCAAGAAGAGAAATCGTTTTATTGAGAGAATTATAATAAAAACTTATAAGCGCATGTGTTTGTAAAGCTTGTAAGAGGCTTAGTTTTTGCCTGTCTTCTCCGAACATTTTCAAAACAAAGAAAATTCTAATTGCTTTGCGAAGTAATGAGCATGTATCGTTTGTAAGATGTCTGAAGTTTGCATCGTTGCAAACGCAACGTTGTCAAATTTTTCCACTTTATCTTTCAAGTAGATTGTCAAACTAAAATGAAAACGTATATGATTGCAAAATTGCCCAAAATTTTACGTCAAATTATCCAAAAAACAATGAAAAATGGAAGCAATTGGAGACTGTTGCATTTGCAACGATGCAAACTTCAAACACCTCCTTTGTAAGGTTCTGAAATGATTACAAATAGAAAAATTATGCAACGGATTTTGAAATTTTTATTAAAATTAACGATTTTGAATTGGAAAATGCAGCGAAAAGTCATATGTGTTTAATGCACTTTGTCTGGTCATTGGGTTCGTTATTTTTGCGCAAGTTGACCAACACGCTTGTGTTATTCTTGATTGATTCGAATAAGATGACTCAGGTTTGATTGTGATTATATTAGGTGGATTATTATTTAATCAATAATTCCTTTAAAAAACGCACCCGTAGACAAGCAAAACACTTCTAAATTTCAATTAAAACATCGTTTTTCTCACGGTTGCATTTAAATTCGGAAAACATTCTACATTAGAAGAAAAAATACATTTTTTTACGGAAATGTGAAGACTGTTTACGCCCTCAGTATAGAACTCACAGCAGCCTACTTTCCCACCCTCCAAACACCTTCCCTGTAAGGCTGAGAACCCAATCTAGGACTGTTTGCCACATTACATCGAGGTGGGCCTTTATTTATTCGCCGATTGGTACCTTTGGTATTTTCGGGCGTAGAGAAAGAAGAAAGGAGGGATTAATGTAAGAGTTTCCTTTTGTCCCTCTAATCAACCAATGGACCAAGAATCTTTTCTTCGTCACGATTCTTTTTACTGATCAAAAAAAATTTATTCAAACTTTGTCTTTTTGCTGTCAGACTTTGCGGAGAGTGTTCACCAATTCTCTGTTAAAGGGAAGAGCGCTCGTTTTGGTCACCGTTTACGCTTGAAAAAGTTGGGGTTAGCGTCGTCCACGCTTTCTGAACAAAACTAGCAATCGGAGAACCGCGCCATTCTTATGTTGCATAGGACACAAAATAGTAGGACAGAAAATTCCCATAACTACTAAAAGGTTGAGTCGGGTAGTAATCCAGGTCGCCATGTCCTCGACTAAACCTGGGTTTCACGTCACGCCGTCTACGTTTTCCGCGTCAGATGTTCCTGGTTTTTGCTTAGAGCGAGAGTCCGTTACCTCTTTTCGCATGCGATAGCTTCCCTATCCTGTTTTTTCTTCCGAAGATAGATCCATCTAAGCTCGATAGGCGCTCTTCACGTAATAACTATCATAGATGGCTCTAAAGCAGTGCAATATATCGATGTAATTCGATAAGCTCTTCGCCTCACGAATCGAAAAATCTAGAATAAGAAAACAAAAAAGGTGCATCAAATACCAAAGAGTTTTTACTTGATAAATATAAGGTCAGGAACAAATTTAACCTTCCTTTAGTTCTTAATATTTGGGTGATAACTGATTATTAATATTTGGATAATTCGCAATTTGCCGCACCCCGCATGTGAGTAGGTATATACCCAATAAATTTAGATAGCCGGTTCACGCTAATCTTCGTTTAAAATAGGCCTACAAAGCAGCGAACGATTGCGCAAAATAAAGAAATATTTACATTTCATCTTTATTTGTAGGTTATTTTCAAAATGTAGAATACATAAAGTTTTTCCTATAGATACTATAGTGCCCAAGCGTATATTAGTAGATAAGTAAGTCGATTGCGATCGTCATAGATTCTAATCTTCAAATTGTCAAATTATCTTGTTATAATTTTTCAACGCACCTTAATTGTTATGAATTAAAGAACTAAATCAGAACTATCGGATTGACTTTTTCCAGTGATTTTTCTTTCTCTCAACATGATTAACATATAGCGAATTCAAAATTTGATGAGAAAATGATCTGTTATAGTCAGAATTGGCAAAAGGAGCTTCCCATGTATTTGAGGTTTCCAAGAACTTCTGACACGATGTTCCAGCAGATATTAGCCTAAAATGCAATGCTTGCGAAATGACGATGTATTCTTTTAGGGCATCAGAAGCGCTGAAGCTGGCTTAGCCAAAATGCGTCCTTAAAAGGAAAAATGCATTTTGCTAGGCCGAAGCGCGTCTTTAATAAGAAAACTGCAAGAACCGGCGTGTGAATCAAAAATATTGACCATTTGTCTTGTCTTCCATCAATTCAATCGATCATTGAATTAATCTGGCCGTTTTTTTCTGGATTGCTTGTTGCAATCCGATTAATTCCTGACAGTACAGAGCCAAATTGAGTGTTTGGCCAGGTTCTATCACCTCATGATAAACAATTTGCTTCCAATCCCACCATACACACACCATAACCTTATTTGGTATCAATCCTGGCTTTGAAGTCGTTTGTGATGATTCACCTTTTTTGACCATGATTTTTTCGAACGAAATTCTCGCATCTTACCCATTTTTTATCGCTTGTAATGATTTGCTTCAAAAATGGCTCGATTTCGTTGCGTTTAATTAGCATTTCGACAATGTAAATTCGGCCGATCAAATTTTTTTGTGTTAATTCATGCGGCACCCAAACGTCGAGATTCTTTGTGTATCCAGTCTTACGCAAATAGTTCAAAACTGTTTGGTTATGGATATTCAGTTCCGTAGCAATATCATGGCTGCTTATGTGTCGGTCTTCTTCAATTTTTTGTAAAATTTTATCGACTTTTTCACTGATTGGTTGACCTGAGCGAGGTGCATCTTTGACATAAAAATTTCCCGAACGAAATCGGGCGAACCATCTCTTGGTTGTGGCTTTTGAAAAAGTATCTTGACCGTAGATACCACAATTTTTTTCTGCCTGCGATGCATTCTCACCTTGATCGTAATAATATTGTAAAATATAACGAATTTGTTCTGAAATTTAACTCAGTTTTCAATGAATACAACTTTTCACACGAATGACGAAATACAAAACTGTCCATATGAAAATTGTAGACAAACGTATGTCAGTTTGACTCAATCTGATTAGCGTTGCCCGATATATGACAACTAGACTATCCAACATAAACTTGGTACAGTTGTTACAAAATGTTTGTCATATATCATATGTGATACATTGGACAGGGAATCTGTTAATGGAAAACATCTCAAATAACGAGGACAATAACGAGGGTTTTGTTGCTAATTCATTAACCCTGAACGATGCATGGATGCCAGCAATAGTTTTATTGTATTCGCATAAGATCAAAAATGGTGCAAAATTATGCTTCCCCATAACTTTAAGCTTAGGTTCTACGTTTTAGATGCCTTAAAAATCCTCACCTCTAAATCCAACTTTCAAGTGCGAGAATATTAACAAGCAACGAATTTTCCAATCGACTGAACTCTCGAATGAAATTGTTTATCCTCTTTCAAGCGATTCGAACAATTTTTACTTTGATAGTTATAGATTTCTGTATTCTTAATGTCCCAAGTCGCGAAACTCGTGTTTTCTGGCCCTATTTTATAATTTTCTAAGGTTTTTATAACAACTATAGTAGACGCTCCAACTGGTGTCAACTAAAACGGGCTTTAATAAGAAAAATCTTTAGTTTTTTGTATGCTACACAGAATACTCGGTTTAATGTTTAACAAATTCATTAAGTTTCATTCAATTTTCTTTTTTTTGTTATTTTCCACTGTTTTTCCTCCCTCTTTAGAAATAACATTGCCCGACCTGACTCGGTCGTATCACCAACAATCGTTCGATTCCAACACGTTTCCTTCTTCGCCAATTCTACGTGGGGAGACCAATGCGGCCTTCGTTCCAACACCACCGTCAGCGGAATCGTTCAAATTTAAATTGTCGCCGAATCGTAAATCCGGATTATGCGAAATGGAGTTTTTGGTACCGCATCCACCGAGAGAGGGTCGCCATATTCGAAATTCGCGCATTCTGCTAGCGACTCACACAAATAGCAACAACGGCCTTTTGCATAGCAACGATATTGAGCAACTTGCAAACATCAACAACAACAACAATCATAAAATGACTAAAAAACAATTGAAGCTTGCTCAGGCCCAGCTTGATAAACTGACACAAATTAATATTCATTTACATGGTAGGTTTGCATCATAATTTCCATTGCTGCTAGCTTTTAAGCTTAGAAAGCCGAAAAATTAAATTTAAGAGAATATTTTTTAAGGCTAACCCCCAGAGAACGAACATTTGCGAATCAATTAAAGTGTTAATAAAAATTTTCATTCGATTTGAATAAATCACTGACTTGCTTCGAGCCTCGAATATAACGATCCGATTTGCATCGCATACTAAAGTCGCTAGCTATCCTAAATTTGCATAGACCGGCTACCGGCGGCTACTAAATCTTTTCAAACGCTCAGATATAAATAATTTTTACGATGCATCTTAGATTGTTGCGAAGAAAATATGATAGGAAAATGCTAATAAAAAATTATTTATGCTAATTTCACGTTGGTGTTTCACAATAGCTCTCTTTTCGGCTGTGGAACATGGGCACTTGGACAAAGCTCGGACCATCTTAGAATCGACAGATGTAGATGTAAATAGGTAAGGTAATATTACCATTGAACATTTTCCTCAAGTCCTTGTATAGTATTGTTCAAATTAAAAACGATTTTTCCCTGATTTACAGTTTAAACAGTGATGGCCTCTCTCCGCTGGACGTTGCAGTTCTAAGCAATAATAGATCCATGACGAAAATGTTACTTCAGCATGGTGCTACCGAAGGAAGTCAGTGTAAGTTATGATATTTTGTCCGTATTTGATAATAATATTGCCTCCTAGTGCATTTCTACACATCCTAGCAGGAGTACATGTAACTAAAATAATGATAAAAACAATAATTTGTTGTATTGGTGTTAAGGATTTTTTTTGCAAAAGCGAAACTTCTGGACTACGCATTTAACATCTTCCTTGTTGCTTCAAGTGTCCAGATTGCAACTCTGTGTGTCTCGTTTTTCCTGTCTTTTGGTGATCTTGAGTCAGGCACAAGAGTAGCGTCTTTTTCTTGTACGCCGACAAACGAAGATGTCCCTTTTTGCAAGAAGCATTTTCCGAGCATAGCGTGACACACGCTACACGCGTGCTTTGATGCTAGCAACTAATCTTCTCAAGTATCTGAAGGATCATCTTGATCTTCTCAATTGCCTAATTCTCTCGTGAAAATGCAAACGGTAGTGTCTATCCCACATTCAGCAATAATGAAAATAATAATGCTGAACAATTATTTCCAATGTAAGCTTTAAATCTTATTGTCCTTACTACATAGTTTATATCGGCTTGTGAATTTAACGTTTTTGAAAGGAATTCGAAATAAATTCAATAATACAAAAACGTGGTACGTGAAAGCGGCCATTATAGAAGAAACCTTGATCGCCATTATTGGAAAGGTAAATACTTATTGCGAAAATACTACACAATTACTTCAATTTGGTCGTGGCGTCAGGTATTTGATTATGGCTCAGCTTCGCTACATATAGCGCTTACACTCTTAGGCGACTTCTGTCAGACAAAGATAGAAAAATCACAATTCGATTTATATTTAAATTTCGATTAGAGAGGGATGGCCTTTTTTTACGCAAAAATGAGAGGAAATTTACTTATCATACCAAATTTCACTCATTTATGTCAAATACCGTTAGGTTTTCTCGAAGTGTTGGCACTGTCTGTACTTACGCTATGCTTATCGCATACTGGTCGTTAAAAACATTCTCTCGTCGCCTCTCATTGAAAGTGTATTTTGTTTCCATCAAAGTGACAGTCTCACTACCGCCCTCATTCAAACCCGAACAAATATTTCCAATCGCCATCTATGACCTTATATGGCGCGATTTAATGCAAACATGTCAAAATTGAAATCATATGTCAATTTTATAAATAATATTGCATCAATTAAATAAAATTTAAATTTAAAGTAATATATCAATTTTAACAATTTCCCAAAGACTACTAAATGTTGGCGAAATGTAATTTACAGAACAGCACCCAAAACAACGAAGAAAGATGGTACAGGAATATCTGTAAATGAGAAGCATAGTTTGATTTTCGTTTGATAATTAATTTGCAGTTTGATTTTATGAAGCAAATTAACGGAAGTAAAGACCATGTAAATAATGAGAAAATTGTAGAGCTTCCTGCTTTTCTTCCCCTTTTTTTTTTCTTAAAACATAATAATGTTTATAGCACAGAGGGTGATTGGTTCCCTGTATCCACCTACACTACTGACTCAGCCTATTGAATAGGCAGTACTCAAGGTGCAGGTACAACATACAGATACAACCCGCAGAAATTTCATGGCTACCCCTGCTCAAGCCATTTTCATCGCTACTCCTTGCTGACTGCATTCCTCTATTCCTTCGATTTATAGACTAAAACGCTTATTAAGAATCGTCGCCATTTTGTTCAAATAGATCTATCTTCATTCGTCATAAGTCAAGTGAGAGCTAATACGCTTATTGGGACTAAATCGGCTCCTGCCCTGATTTCTTTGGAAAAACGTATTTCGGCTTAGAGTATATTGCGAACCCAGATACTTCACTGCTAGGTTCTACCTCAACAAACATTCTGATATTCAAGTCATGCATTTCAACACGAGGTATGTTAGCATACCTAATCTTTGTTTCACTTGTTTCGTTGTGCGTCCAGTAACTTCTGCTGTTACCTCAGACGCCAAGCCGCTCATGGCTCTTCTAGTACGATTTATTCTATTGTTCTTGGACCAATAGATAGCTTTGGTCGACACTGTATCTATCATCCTGATATAACTGCCATCCTTCGAGAATTTGAAAGCAGTCTACGTTTAGTTCTTCGTGTAGTTCCTCCAAATACTTTTAAGACACTGTCTAGCTAGGACAGATCTTTTGTCCTAGCACTAGATAAATATAATGTTTCTAACGTCATATCTACCTAGGATTTTCATGCGTCTAACGGAGCTGACAGCATTTCAACCGTCAAATGTCACCCAGAAAGCTTTGAATGGCATGTTTGCTCGCCTTCACCAGTAAGGTTGCACTTTTAACTTGTATAATCGCACCAATGTTGAAGTGCTTTGGAGCTGTACTGCCGGCAAAATATGCCCTCAGCAACAAAGCATCGATTGCGGCAATGAGTCTTTGACGAATTCAAATCTGAAGTCTTCAATCACTTTTGAAGCTGTATCATTAAACATAACGGTTAGTATCCAAAATAACTAGGATATTCTCGAGGCTTTTCGTGAAAATTACGAGCCCTACTTTGTTCCAGTGTGTTCGAAAACTTCTTTCACCCAGGCAAGTATCATATTGAGTAGCACGTCAGGATAAAGGTGCTAAAACTTATGCTTAATTGTGACGTCATAAAATCCGCTGCCTATCTTGCTTCAAAGTGAACTATATCAACATAGACACACTATATCGACAGACAATAATCCCAAACTACAAATTTCGTCCAGCATTTAACTTTCAGGTATGGTACATGCCTCTAGGCTTCCCAACACCAGTACAACTAACCTTAAAACGCAAGCCCTTAGAATTTTTGCTCGCGTCATCTACTAGATATTATCCCTATAAGTGCTAACAATGCACATAAGTGCTGGTAATGAGCCTACCAATAAATTTTCTGACCTGTATGGAGGTAATCTTCCTCACCACAAATCCGCGTCAGTTGATCTTCTTATCGGTTCTTTTGATATTTTTTTCATTGTTCATCGCTTAAGTGTACTACCAGCATAGCTTAGTTGAAGCAGCAAGAACATTTCCGAGTGGCTTTCGACAGAAAGAGACAGAGCAAGCAATAGTAAACTTATGTTTGTATTGCAATTATATTCAAGCGAGTTGAGCATGTTTTACTTTTGAAACTAAATACTGAAAAGAAATTTACAAATACAAACAATAAATGCTGCTTATTTTAGTTGAACCCCGTTAGACTAATATTCAAGCGCAAACACCGTCGAAGAGTACAGTGGTGCCTCACACAACGAACTTAATTCGTTCCAGGAGCAAGTTCGTTATGCGAAAAGTTCGTTATGTGAAACGCGTTTTCCCATAACAATACATGTTAAAAAAAATAATTCGTTCTGTAGCATAAAATATGGTAAGATGACATAAAAAAAAGATAAATTTTTTGTTATTATTTTTATTTAGATACATCTAAAAACATAATGAAAAAAACACACATTTTTTAATTTTAAGAAATAATCGAATCTTGCACATCTTCATCCATTTTCCGCTTTTTGGCCGATGGTGCAGTGAAAAACCTGTCCAAAGTCGTTTGTTTCTCTCTTTTCTTCAACATCTGCCGGAAATAACGGACAAGAGTATCGGAGTACAGGTCGTTGATCCTGTTTGCTTCAGCGGAATCCGGATAGTGGGCATTGGAAAAATCCTGAACTGCTTTCCATTTGACCAGGATGTTCTTGATGTCAGCAGTTGGAATTGGTTGATTGGTTGATTGTTGCTCCTCGTTATCAGATGACGCTTCCCTTTGAGCATTGTCCTGTTGTTGGGCCAGAAGAGTTTGGAGCTCTTCAGTTGTCAGCTCTTCTTTGTGTTCCTCAATAAGCTCCTCTACATCCTCTTTCTCTACCTCTAATTCCAACCTTTGGGCCACTGTGATGATGTCCTTCACCACTTCTGTGTCATCAACTACTGCTTCTTCCTGAATCCACGAAGGCACAAGCATCTTCCAAGCAGAAATGAGGGTCCTTCGTGACACTTCTTCCCAGGCCTTCTGTATAAGTCGTATTGCCAAAAGGATATCAAATTTCTCCTTCCAAAACATTCGGATAGTCATATTGTCTCCACCAAACTCGCATTCTTCAAACACCTTATTAAAGAGGGCTCTAGTGTAGAGTTTTTTAAAGTTCGCAATAACTTGCTGATCCATTGGCTGGAGAATGGATGTGGTGTTTGGTGGCAAATACTGCACCTTGATAAAAGGATAATTTTCCTGCAATATTTCTTCTAGGTCTTTTGGGTGAGAAGGGGCATTGTCAAGTATCAGAAGGGCTTTGAGCGGCAGTTCTTTTTCCAACAAGAATTTCTTCACGGCAGGAGCAAAGGTTTCCAGAATCCATTCGTTGAAGATAACTTGGGTCACCCAAGCTTTTTGATTGGACTTCCAATGGACGGGCAATTTGGACTTAATAACGTTATTTTTCTTAAAATTCTTGGATTTTCAGAGTGATAAACCAATAGAGGTTTGATCTTGAGGTCTCCGCTGGCATTAGACGAAATCATAAGGGTAAGTCTGTCCTTCATGGCTTTGTGTCCAGGCAATTTCTTCTCTTCTTTTGTAATGAAGGTTCTGCTCGGCATTCTTTTCCAGAAAAGGCCCGTTTCATCGGCATTGAACACTTGTTGTGGGCAGTATCCTTCATCCATAATAAATTTTTGAAAATTAATAGAGAACTTTTCTGCTTCTTTTTTATCAGCACTGCCAGCCTCACCATGCATATTAACGCTGTGGATTCCATACCTTTTCTTAAATCTAAAAAACCACCCCCTGCTGGCTTTGAAATCTTCTTTATTATCTTGATTGCTGCTACTTCCAGGGATGTTTTTCTTTAGATCTTCATAAATTATCTTGGCCTTGTGACAGATAATATCTTGGGTTGTTACGTCACCTTTCACCTGCCTGTCCTTAATCCAAATCGCTAATAGCCTCTCCATTTCCTCGTGGATTGAAGATCTATGTTTTTCATTAAATAGTTTTGATACTCCTTTGGCTACTTTGGCTGATTTTATTGCATCCTTGTTTGTCAAAATGGTGAAAATGGTGGTCTTGTTGAGGCCAAACTCTTTGACGAGGTCACACTGTTTTACCCCACATTCACTCCTTCTAATTATTTCTTGTTTCATTTCAAGAGAAATCACCTTCCTGCTTTTTTTAGACCCCATCATATAAAAAAAATGTTGAGTTTATCTTAAAAGGACGACTGCCGTGATACGTGTGCGATTTAATTCGTAATGAAGAACGATTGCTGTGATACGTGCGTAAGTTAAGCGTACTACGCAGTGACTAACGAGTCTAACGACTGCCTGCGCGGGAGGATGCAATTAATCGGCAGTGATCGTAGAAGATCGGGCGACTTCGTTGTAATGATGAACGATTGCTGCGACACGTGCGTAAGTTAAGCGTACTGCTCAGTGACTAACAACTGCCTGCGCGGAAGGATGCAATAAATCGGCAGTGATCGTGTGAAGTGGGCGACTTCGTTGTGTGAAGCGAAGTTCGTTGTATGAATCGTGAAATGAACGAAAAGGAAGTTCGTTGTGTGCAGCGTTCGCTGTGCGAGGCGTTCGTTATGCGAGGCACCACTGTATAACGAAAGCAAGGATACAAATATCCCCTATAGTAGATAAAGCAAGCATTTTGCAGTATAGAGAGCGTGAAAATTAAACGAAGTAGGTCAGTGAAGGGGTCGTGGAGGCTGAATTTCTGAGTTCTGTGAATTCGACTGTGATTCCACTGATGATAAGCATGTTAATTTAATTTGATATTCGCGGAGCGTTTTACATTTACCTATGAAAAGAATGAAATGAGCCAAACAGGTATGAAAAGACATCGTAAGTCTTTAGTCACGTATTTGAAGATAAAACATGATTACCTTTGAATAATATTAAAAATGGGCTGCGTTTCACTTTGTAAAAGTGATATGTTAGGTTGACCTCCTTTTGAGGTCGAACGGGCATCAGGTGATCAATTGCTGAGATTCAGACTTTGAATTCGTTACTATTCTGAGCTTATTAGTCAAACCCTGGAATTCGCTCCCACATTTCTACAACTATCTGTTTTGCAATGATATTTCATTTCATTAAGTTCTACAGCATGGAATGTGCCAGCTCTAACCATTGTATCTGGACTAATTATATTACATATTAAGTTAGGAGCACCATAAAAAGGATGTCCGAAGTAATGTGACAAACAGTTCCAGGCTAAGTTCTCGGTGTGACAGGGGAGGTGTTTAGTCGGTAGTCCGGTAGCGGGGGAGTCTGACACTCAGGGCGTAATTAGCCTTCACCTCCCAAACAAAAAAAAAGAAAAACCATAAAAAGGATATATGATAATTTTTAGTTTAGATAGTCCTTATAGTCAAGCAGAAAATCAGTATGGAAAGAGTGAACTAACTCTTGTGAAGTGTAATCCAATTAAATTCCGTCTTTTTCGAGAAATTGTAATAGAATTACCTTCGTATCAATTGAAATGCACTGAACTTTAAAATTGATGTTCCATTTTCAAATAATTTTCTACTTTTCGATTCGCACAATGCCCACTCTTTCAAAAAAGAAATAAACGAATAACAATCATCACCGTTCACAATAGCACGCCACTGAATGAACAATCGTATTATTCGAGCCTTCAAGCGTCTCAAATGGCGACACTTCAATGGCTTCGTGCTCCTCTTCCCCCACATCCAGATTTATGGAGTTATCGTGTCAATTTCAATCCTGGTCGAACTTGTGTAACCTTAAGTAGTCTGCCTCAAAAGAGCTCCGTAATCTCTGTACGTGTTATGGTTTGGCCGATTGCCTTCAATTCTTATTCTGGTCAAATTCTTATCATTTTGAAACAAATTAACTTCGACACAGATTATGTTTCAGACTTATTTCATTCAATTTCCCTTTGACCGTGTCCTGGAACACGTATGTACTGGCACGCTAAGACACTAACAGAGATTGAATCGTAACATCGTCTCCTTGAAACCCCAAGGGCTATTGAATTTGATGAATGATAACACGTACCAAATCGATGGAGAAAAGATGGATATGTCGTACCAAGACGTATATCAAATACGTTATACACAGGAGCGAATCATCCGCCTCCACTGTTATGCTGTGGAGGTCACGGAATCTGTAGCACCTCGTTATCCTATTCACATCTATTGATTGTTGTGTGAGTTGAATGGAAACTATATCGAAGCAGTTATGATTCTTTTCTTTCTCAATGTTACGTGCTACATTATGGAATCCATCCCAAAAAGATGTTCTATCATCCGTTTCAATTAATTCCCCATCTTTTATGAAGGTAATTTAAGTAATTGTTTTTGGTTCGTGTCCGGTGAATTCTGTGAAAATGTTTCGTTTTACCTTCCCACATAATAGATAAGCCAAAGGTTAAAGTTGATTACAAATTTGGGTCTACATTTTTATCAATAAGAAAAGAGAAACCATCGTTAAAGCTCTTTGTTAACGAAAATTTCTTTAATAAAGCGTTAATTGCGAGACTAGAAGAACTCTTGTAGTTTTGAATATTTTGTGAAAATACTCTCTTTGCAAACTGGTTGCATCCATATTAAAATTTCTGATTTTATTAAATGCATTCAGCACCGCACTTCATCTTGAATAAGATACAAGATAACTCGATAACGAAAAACGGTTACCCTCTTGTAGCGTATGCCCGCCAGGGTTTCCCTTATTTTTTCTTTATTTTTTAAAATTTACTAATATTTAAAGATTCATTTCGTCAAAGGACATCAGAACGGACTGTTAACTTTTTGTCTGTGGCATACTTGTCCCCGTCGTCCTCAAATCTTTGCGTCAATATATGTACGTATTCGTACGTAATTCTTGGTAAACAACAAGCAACATCAGGAAAAATCTGCTTCAAAATATGATTCTGTCAAAACTATATGTTAGTCATAGCCTGGTCTAAAGTCTTTTTATTTTTAATTCCTTTACTAGAAAATTCTTCAAACTTTTGACAACCTTAACTTAAACTTTAACAAACCTCTATCCTCAACGATCAGACATTTTATTCTTCTCTTCTATTCTGATCCAGAGAGCATTCCCAATATGAAGATTTTAGAGCTAGGGATCTTTTTAAATAGATCGAATAAATCGAATTCCATACCTAAAGGTGCCAACCGATATTTCCACTGATGTATTTATACTTGTAAATAAAACTAAAAGCAATAAGAGTACCCAGATGAAAGGCGTGGCGAGATGCACATCAATGCATTGGCGTAAATATAAAAAAAGATAGACGAGTTCACAATGTCCATAAAGACTGTCATCGTGCATTCTCATGCTTCTCTACGTAGCTTCTGTACGTTGTTTATTTACATACGCGCTCATGCATGGCTTCGCGTTAATTTCCACTTAGAATATTTCTTTCTCTTTCTAAGCGTTGTTACCTTCAACTGTGAGTGCTAGTTTATTGTTACGCATAGCGTTAGGTTTTTCGTAAAATTTTCATTTGCCTGCAAGGTTTGCGTTTCGTGATTTGCTTACTGAGACTTTTTGAACCAGGCTACCAGTTAGATAATAAATTCTAGAGAAATTCTGATATTTGCACTAAAATGCATCTGTGATCCGTTATTGCTCGTTCCAGATAATCGACGATTTCAACTCGATGGGTACACTAAAACGATATGAAAATAATTTCTTGTAAATGGTCGTGTTTTGAATTTTTCGCCGGAAAATAATACGGGTGTTAATATTTGACGCTTTATCTTTTTTCTTCTGAACCTTAATCATGAACGAATGATTCGTCCTCCGACATAACACCCCTCGGTCTGTCATGGTACCGCTGTACAAGTTGCACACATCACCCTTGTCGGCGCTGTTTGATCTTTGAGTCGATGTCTGTAACGACCGATTTAACCCAATGTCCCAATATTATATTCCAATTTATATTCCTCCAATATAATTTTAATGCGTTTTCGTTCGCCTGTCATTCCAATCGAATTGTTGACTGATCTGTGATGCTAATCGTCCGATAAGCCTATATTATATCCGATAAAAACTCATATTAACTATGCGGAGAAAAATTCAAAAATCCATGAAAACTTTCAGATCCTAAGGTTCTGACCCTGCTTTAATAAATCATTCATTCCACATCAAGTATCTAAGCAAGTCTGTGTGTGAGCATACAGAACAATTGATTCGGTGTGAAAATGGAGTCCTTTCATTTAATGCAACGCTATCAGCAAAATCCTTCTAAACTATTAGCTCAACACTCCGCTACCAATTACACCAACTTCAAGACTATTCCAAGATCTCAGTCGACTCCAACATTAGTTCAATCCACATCAGGAGATTACTGAACTCCATTATGAGTTTTCATTCCTTTTAATTTTAAACATCTCAAAACAGCTCCTCATGAATTACAAAAAAGGGTAAAAGAGAATCGAGCGAATTACTTTGCATTAATATACAATGAACGACTGAACAAGGAAGTAAGTAGATGTCGAACTGGTGCCTATAAAAAGAAAGGACCCTCCCTCTTAAGTAGGGAATAAAAAAATTCGTAAGGACTATTGAAGGAATCCAAAAAAACGTTCTCAGTATTCAACAAATCTGGATTTTTATGAATTATTCAGCGAAGGAGATTCAAGATTTATATTAATTTAGTAAATTGTGAGAATCCCTTTTGTAGGGATTTGTTTGTAGGGAAGTAACAACAACTTTATATTTTTATGAACTTTTCACCCAGTTTTAATTAAATTTGCTGCCGAACGTGTACAAACGCTTGAACCACTCGAAAGAAAAAAAAAGTTTTCGTGAAGTTAACGTTAAAGACATTTGTTCGCGAATTTAGCTAGCCCTGACTGTTAATATAAAGGATGTTATTATATTTGTGATGAATTTAAAAAGGTTATTTTTATGCAGAATTTTGCGATATTTTCATATTCAAATAATGGCTTTCGATTTATTTCATTTATCCTTGACCTATTCACCCTGGCATTACTTAACCAAATTAAAATGACCCTGACCTAAACACTGATGCGAGTAGAATTGCATGAATATGAGAGCAATAGCTGCATGCATGATACAACGCAAATAAGCCTTTGCTCGTATAATGGCAATTGAAAAGTTTTCTACGAAACGTGAACACTTTCATCTACTGAAAGATATATTTTACATTCACATATCACATTATGAATGCATTCAATTATTGGGTAGGTGAACATGGTAGCAAAACACAATGTATGTACCTGAAACATAGATCCTCAGAACGTATTGCTTATTTTTTCATATTATTTTCGTACATTCTTATCTAACGCTAAATAATTAAATATAAAATAAATAAAAAGCGCTAAATAATTAAATAACTTGCATTCATTTCATTCCATAAAATTTAGTGTTACAAAATTTGCATGAAACAATATTAAAACATAAAAATACTGTGCTTCAACAAAGCAAACTTCTAGGACATTAGATTTGCAAGAGGCAAAAATCAAATAGTTACATGTCAAATCATCATCATCCATTGCGCGACAGCAAGGATCAACCTCCACTACAGTTCAGCGATCTCATTTTCTAGTTGATATGCATGTCGAAAACATGAATAATACATCAGATACATAACTAAATTCCTCACATTTGACTTGCAGACTTAGACAAACATCATATCCTTGCAAGAATAAATATTGAGTAAATTAATTATAGTAAATTATAAATAGTATAGTAAATTATAGTAAATTCTTAATTTTAGCACGATTTTGACAAGAAAGCGTAATTGAAGTGTATTTTTAAAAAAACTGATAAGCCCTTGAATTTCGTCCTTTCCACTTTCATTTATATCGTCTTCGTTAATTTCGATACCTTGGTGAATAAGAATATGTCACAGTCACAAGGCAAAGACTGGACTTATGTATGGCTCGAACCTCATGGTAAATATTTTTGATCCTAGTTATAGATAGCGTTACTTTATACCGGACCTTTAAATTAAAACCCCTCAAAACCTTTAAATTGATTTAACAAATTGGGTACTATCAGCAATATTTATGTGAACTTTTGACTAGTTCAAAGGACAATTGACGAAAGATGAAGTCCTAAAAATGATATCGTCTGAATTTTCTCGTAGGCTTCGTTTGACTGAATTCAGACGAAATATCCAATTCGTCCCTATTTTGTGACGCATGAGAAGTAGTGAATTTTCAATGATGCGTCGGATATTTCTTTCAACACTGCGGATCACTTTTGACTTATTCTTTCAGGCTGAAAAATTTCAAAATTCTCATTCGAAAAAGTTTAAATATCCTCGTCCTGAACTCTGAATTCTAGATCTTTTATATTTCGTTATTGTTGGTATGGTAAGTATTCCAAAATTCAATGCAATTCTATAATATATAGTAACAGGGTGTTTCCTAAAATATACTCAAATGAGTTCAAGAGACAATATTATTGCAACTATAATTACAAGCTCTTTTCGCGTCGCACTTGATTTTAGATAAATAGTCGGGGGTCACGAGACGCCAGGACTTCGCGGTCACCTTACTCACAATGTTCACTATGTTTTGCAGCCTTTTAAGGATCTCAAACTTAAATTTTTCGTCGTTTATCCTGATGTGTACAAGAATTTCGAGAAAAAAATCCCTTTTGAGTCGGAAATACGATGAGCATTAACTTAATGCACGATTTAATCATTCGCGCCTTTTTCGTTGTGAAAGCGAGAGTGTGGCTCTCTGTTCTCTAACTATTGGACTCATAAGCGTATTTAAAAATCCACGCCGCGCCTCTCAGTATCATATCGACTGAAAAATTCAGCACACTTTCACGGTACTGCAAAAGTTCACGAGAGAACCTGACACAAGAAGTGAGCTGGTCATCGAAGAAGACCTTGAGGACCATCTTCGCGACTGTCCAGTTACTAATGAAAAATGCGCTGCTCGTACGATGATCTGAGATGACCGTCATCCGTCACTTTCATATCCTTTTCGCGGTATAGTCTTTATGCTCGGCATCCTCTCCGCCCTCCATTTTGTTCCAGTGATAGCCATGTTTTGAGATGTGGTATCAAGAAAAGTCTGCCGGAGCATAACAAAAATAAGCAGCAATATTGTTGAGTGAAACACAAAATCTTCAAAAACCAAAATCAAAAACTCCGTCAACAATTTCCATCGCTTAGCGTGCCTCAGTAGCGCTTTACCTTAAAGAGGAGAGTATATTAAACGTTTATTTTCAGGCGAACCCTGTATTTCTATGTGAACTTTTGTATGTTTTTTTGAGATCTGTTAGGACCAGGTATAAACCAATTTTTTTTCTGAATACCACTCCACTAAATCGGGTTGATTTTTAAGGAATAGGATCGGATTCTATTTCAGTGGATTCTGATCCTACTTTTCCTATTGATTTGAGTCCTTGTGGTAACCTGATAAAATAATCTGAGTCGCAATGAGCTCCACGATACAATCCATCCTCAAAGTAATTTGCAGCAGAACTTTTTTCGCTTACGAAATTTTGAATCTGATTGGAAGGAGCTTCCCTATGGTAGGTGTTGTGTGGGAAGTACGTAGACCTAGTGATACATTTCATCCTAGAATCATCTTTCACTTCTATTGGAACGTGTTGATGAATCAGCTAAATTTTTCAAATTTAATTTTCATGTAGAAATGCTTGAAATGCTTCCAAAAAGGTGACCCCAAGTGCGTTCCTTCTAATTCTTTTCAACACGAGTAAGTATTTCATACAATCTTAAGTCACTTAATTAATCTTTTAACCATTTCGTTTCCTGGTTGGCTTTCAAACATTTCCTGTTTTATTTCCTTTCCTGGATGTTAATATTGTATAACGAAGTTTGGGATGCAGGGATATTAGAGCTAAATTACTTCTCTTCTAAACTACAACAAACTAAACCTTTTTTTGTTACGATTGCTGTTGCTCATCTATTCAAACCAGGGTATATTGTAGACTTTAAAGAAAGTTGGTGATTGAAAGAAGGGTTGTAAGCTTCAGGATTGTACGAAGGAATACATCGCCCCGTACCCGCAACTACAGTCGTTACTTGGATTCTCATCGGATGCCAACGATGAGTGACCATTTGATTTTTCCAGCTGTCCTAAATTTTAATAAATTTATTTCGTGCTCAATATTTTTGTTAATAAATTATTTATTTATTCCAGCTGCCAATTTTATCGGTTGCGTGCTAAAAAATTTTGATGCTAGGCAAACGCATTTGTCGTAGTTTCCTATCTCGGAATAATAATTAACTTGTTGAAAAGATTAAATCAAACGATTATTATTATTTTTTACGATAAATTATTTTCTATCTATTTCAGTTAAGACCGTGGACTCTCTGGGTGATCATCTAAATGGTCTTCTTCGAGATGCAGAAAACCGAATTCATGACCTGAGTACCGCAGATGAACTTTCACAACCGCCATTTAGTACAAGAGCTTCATTTTCTAGTATAATTGGTAAGTTTTTCGTTAATTTTTAGTTGAAGCGTTTATTAACTGCCGAAATTACAGGTTGCGGAAGATGTTTAGATTATGCAATCTGGGTAACCCCCACCAAACTCTAAAAAGTAGATAAAATACTTGACTAAAACAGGAATGGTTTTAAACTCGAGAATTTCAAATTAGAAAATCAATAATATTTTCACTAAGATGCAAATTTTTAGGGAAAATATCTGAGCTCCAAAGCTTTATCAAAATTGAGTATTTTAAAATAAACTTCATCATTCGATGTGGTCCTGGACTTACCTGCTATCTCTGAATCATTGATTAGCCACTGATAACCTTTTCTAAATATGGAGTTTGTTCTCTGTTACCTGAAGCATTGCAAATCAGGATCATAAACTCAAAATTCAATCCTACTTTAGTCGTTCTGAAACAACTCGGATAACCTTTGAGAAATCACCATATCGCATCTTACCTATCAGCCCCCTTCTTCGTCGGTTCTTAAAAAATTCTGTCCAAGATCAGATTATATTAAGGATGTTGTTGCCTATCGTCCCTCACTTCTATCAAAGTTGATATTAACGCATAACGACTCACCACCGTTTAAAAGGAAATAGTTCAGAATAAATAATTCGATATTTCACACTTCACTGTTTCAATGTTGACTGATTGACCCTCAAACAGGATACAGGACTGCGGTAATGGTTAGAATAAATATCGAAACAAAATAAATTGGCACCAGTCACCATCCAACCATCAACAATTTCAGGCAAGACAAATCTTTGTGATTTCCTTAATTCAATAAATTATTCAGGAATTCAATCGAAACAGTGAAGGCGACAACATTGAATACACTTTGAATAAGTGGAAGTTGTTTGGAGAGGATTTAGAGGAAAGCAAATTTGATTAGTGGTCGTAGCATGAATTTGTGGTGTTTTAGGCAGTGAATTTGAGTTGATGTATAATTGTAGGCGAAATAGATGGTTATTATGTTTGAACTTTAAAGGAAATGCATTTGAATTATGTATGCTTTGTTCTGACACTGATTGACACTTTTTTTGAGATGATGAATTTTAAATTTGGAATATATTTTTGAAATTCATTTATTATTTAGCATGAACGGAACATTTTTAGACCTTCGTGGGTTTTCTTCAGGGAAGTGTGCGTAATTTTTAACGTTTGTCCTTTAATTTATAGAATGAAAATATTGGAAGTATTTAAATTTACTACTCCATTACCGCCATTGTTTCCAACTGAAAATGGTAACCTCCTAAATATCGACTTTCTTGTAAATTTCTGTCTGTAGTTTTAACGAAAAAATTAATTATTTTATATTTAAAAAAATATTTTTTAATTTCAACATTTTACTCCTGAATTAAAACATAATTGTTCCCAGAATGTTGTCCATTTGTAAGGTTTTTGGTACAGTTGAAGAAAATCAACGTTAGCCCAAAAAGATTGTCTGAAATCAAATAAGAAAGATCTGCTATGAAGCAAATAATTCTTTAAAAAATCGTCAAAAGTATTTAAATATGTTCAGAAACAACAAACACACAAATAACAGTTATTTTCATTCTGTAATGAAGCATATTTTCACACATGCATTTAATCTTTCGGAATTTCACGCATGCATTTAATCTTCCTTGAGTTCGATCCCAATACCGCAGCGAAACATGCTGCTAAATGCAGAAATGTTAGCCATGTCCTACTTAGTGCAACCAAATCCCATTTAATTCGGATTTAATAATAACGTCAGCGTGGAATATATTCTCATCAACATTGGATTCCGAAATATTTGAGTCCTTTATCGTAAACATTTCTAGTAGTTTGCAGTTCTGTTCACAAAACAGACAAAATATTCTGTATACAAAGGGCCCCTTTTAATTTTTCAAAATGTTCTATGTAGTTCTATGAGGCTTCCTTCAAACAATCTCTGAAAGAAATTCAATTTTTGATATCAGATTTTAACTTTTAATAATTATTTAAAAGTGAGACTTAGAGTTAAGAGTTAAGAGACTTTTATATTTTACACGTCATATGTCTAGGTTGAAGATTATTTTGATTTCATATTATAGTATTCGAAAATGTTACAGTGTTTGAAATTTTTAAAGTACCCCTAATTTTTTAAGCTAGCCGATATGTTCATTCGAATATTCTTCGCAGGGTCACTATATTCTCTTCTCATCGACTGTGGCCCATAATTTGACAAGCCGGTCGTGTTCCTAGGAAAGGTCAGAGTGGAACAATTGGACAAGAACTTCATTCGTCAAGTCAAATCAAAAATGCTCCTGAAAGAATTTTTCTGAATTATTTCTTGTAACAGGTAGCCGGAAGTTGGTCGTCTTCTAGCATACTGAAGCGCGCATACGAATCACGTATATCCTCGTCATGTACGATATGAAAAAACCGCAGACATAGGCCGACTTGGAAGGGGTATTGGATGTAAAGATTACGTCCATATCAAAAGAAATTTGTCAAGCGGGCACTAAACCAAAAACTATGGCTAGAATTGACGGGCTGCTGAAAACCTTAATTCCTTTTCGATCAAAACATTTTCATTGTTAACATAGGGCTTAAATTTCCATTTGTTTCAAAACCAAAAGGATTTTTCCACAAATGCATCAAACTTGATTTGTTTGAACTTACCTCCAGTAGAAATAGATCTCATTGATTGGGACGTAAAAGTTAAAACTAGTGGTTTTAGTTTGATAAAAGTCAGAAATAATTTCTCTTCTATCCTTCGATGTAAGAATCCCACACCTGCTTACTGCGGTATACTACTAAAATAACATACGAAATGCCTTCTTCTAGTTTCAGGTCTCTACAAATACACCAACAGTTCTTTAAGCATTTCATTTTCGTTGCAATATCGAGAATACTACTTTCGAGTGGCTTTCGAATTGAAAAGCCACTTTTCACATCTTCAGAATAAAATTTTTCCACTTTATACGTACTTTAAAAATAATTAATGTGTAGGGAGATTCATTTACAACATTTTTTGGAAGTTTCGTCTCGACGTTTTTCTTGAAATTCTTGAAAATCGCGTTACTCATATCTATACACGCATGTCCCATGAGGTATTTCCACTGCAATCTATTTATAACATTACGATTATTGCATTAATATTCTATTATAGACCTACCATTAAGTTTCCTTCATAATTTTATCTTAAATACTCTTTATTAAGGCTCGACCCTGGCCCCAAAGTGGACTATTGTGTATGTTGCCATTATTACTATTGTTACTATAATTTACATTGCAAGCCATGATTTTCAGTATCTATTTGGTCGGAACTATAAATTTTTCACCAATGACTGCAGAGCTCCCTGAAGTGTCCAGTCGCCTGGGCTAACGATATTATCCTACAGCCTTATTTATCTTTAGCTCAACCGCAACACCCAATTTATATAGGGATAACTCTTATACCCCGCCAAATAAAACATTGGATCCATTAATGTAAGCAAGGAATTCTTCTATTCAACGTACAAAGTTATAGATTTTTATCTAAGTTGTACAAACTATCTGAATATTATTTGGGATTAGCGGTCAAAGTACTCAAGGTACACTGAACAGCTATAGTAAATGAAAGTTTAATAAAAACGCCCAACTTCCTCTAAACTGTCTATTTCCTAGAGTAATCCTGATTTTTTTTTTATTTCTTTTGTAGGAAATAGTGGACCATCAGTGACAGGCTGTGCAGGAACGGACGCAGATAAGCAAATCGGTCTTTGGGAGCGACGTGTGAAAGGATTGCGGAGAATGCTCCTAGGATGGGATCAAGCACGACCACCAGATGAACCAAGTGCTGTTACTGTTGACGTTTGTGGTTATAATTCAGTAGCAATCAGTATTCTAGAACCACTAGAAGGTCCAATAGGGACCAAGTTCAAAGGTAAAGGTATATTCTAAATGGATCACATCCTTTGATACAGTCATATCTACCTTGTCACAACATTTAAACAACATAATTAAAGACTAATTCACCGCTCAAATAAACTACAAGCCAACTTAAACTACTGTCGGCCTGATTTAAATCCACAATAAAACTTTTAATCATTGCATCAAGAGCAAAGGATGAAATTAAATAACACCTAGCATGATAGTAAAGTTGAAATAATTTAATTAAATTTACATTTCAGTTCAATGGTCATCAAAAGCAGATTTCAGCAATGTTATGGGCGAGCGTGAAATCACAGAATGGACAAGTTACCAAGGTGTTATGGGTGCCACCTGTCGTATAAATGACTTAACCCAAGGACGAAGATACTTTTTTCGTGCATGTTGCGGAAACGTTAAAGGTTGGGGACCATACCACACTGCTGTGCCATCAAGTGTTGTACCGTCGAGTAAGTTTTTATTGCTGTTGCATTTTGAATGTCATACAATGCATGCCTTTTGGAACAAAGTGGTTTATCCATTATTAAATTTTTGATTGTAACTTTTTATATCTGTTCCTACAGCAGGACGAGATTGTTAGTCATGATTTGGATTTTTGATCTGATTTTTGTGATTGCATAAAGGGAAGCAAACTTTCACTGTAGCAACTCATTTTTTCAAATATTTTAGAATTAATTAAGGAATAGCATCCAATTTTAATGATACCCGCGTTCAGAGAACACATATAGTAAATCAACAAATTATATACCTGTATATAATTTATTAACAGACAAAAAACACCGAGAAATTCATTAAACCTTAATGCTGGCTGCCTTAATACCAATAATAAATTCCCTTTTAGTCGTAATTTTTCCTGCGGCGAAAGTGTACATTCTATGTAACGAGACTTTATGCAATTTCAGGTTGGCGAGATGTGGATAATCGAGAGCCACGGTTCCATGGTCGACAACGAATCCTTGACGACCTCTTCACAGCAGTACGCTTGGCCCGTCCTGAAGATGCTTCTGAATTATCATTAGAAACTCCCGCCCAACAACGACGAAACCCAAAAAAGAAAACCACCATCAAGCAACTGTTTTCAGCGACATCAAAATTTCAGAAGAATTTGAGGAGGTAAATTACATTTCACGGAATAAATACCTAAGTAATGTAGGATAATAATTTCACTAGTAAACTGATTCAGAATCAGAATGTCTATTTGTCATTGCACAGTATATATTTATTTTGTTGTTTATCACAGTCAAAGCGGAAAGCAAGCACTTAAACCTACACATATGAGATCCGTCGATTTGTAAAGCATGCAAATCGGTCACGCAACCGAAAAAGGACCAAGCACAAACATACTTATTCACGCACACAAAAATATAATCTGAATACAAACTTGCCGAACGTTTACATAGTCCTTAGGGTGATTAATAGTTTCCATTCTGTCAAAGCGATTAATTATGGCTATGTGATACATAGAAGAAGTTGACTTTAATACTGAGAACAGGACACGCCTGGCTGGGCTTTCATCAACATAAGACCAAAAAAAATGTAATTCGACTTTTATAGATTTTCATTCCTGCAAGTCTGGCGCCCACTTATTATTTCTCGGAAGAGAATAATGAGCCACCATTAATATAGCCATGACTTGGTAATTTTATGGTGCTGGTGCTGGTCTGTTTAGCATAGAGATTTATATCTGTGCTAGTACAAGGAGAGCTGATTTGCTGATTTTGTTTTAACTGTGTATTTCCTTATTTGAGGTGGCAACAATGGTGATAATTGCTGATTAATATTAATTAATCTAAAGTATAATGTGCTTATTACTTGCGAATGAGAAATAAAAAGAGAATACCAAATAAACTCAATTGATTTGGAACTAATTGTGGCATTCAGGATCTAATAGAAATACTGACCTTATTGCACTAACCGCAGTACTGTTGAATTTAACCGTGCTAATAATTAAAGTAATATATTCTTTATTTCAATGCTGAATCGTGAATCACTTCTAAGTTTTCTAAGATTTTCAAAACTATACTTTTAAACCCAAACATATTTAAAAAATACTTTTGAAATATATTTGCTTCGGATGAAATGCGTGGAAAAAGGTCACATTTTATTTCATGATTGTACTGGAGTCCATTTGCGGGAAATTAGCATAGGCCAGAAATCGGCCCTTAGCTCCCCATGTGTAGTACTATGGTTTACAGATGGTCCATCCTGTCGTCTTACAGAAGCCAAGGAGTTCCCCCAGTTCTGTGGTCGCCAAGTGTTCCAATTCTGTTACGCCAGTACACCTCAGCCAAGTAAGGCGTTTGTTGGCCAGACTCGGGCAATCTAGGAGGAAGTGCTCTGTACTTTCTTCCTCCTAGCCGTAAGCTCGGCAGTTGTCACCCGTTTGGATTCCTATTCGTTTGGCGTGTTAACTTAGAAGATTATGGCCCGTTAATACTGCCACCAATGTACTAACGCCATTTCGGTTTTTCCCTAGGCGTTGTTTTGTCCTCATTTGATTAGGGTGAGGCCAATGAGCTCAGCTTATCCTGGAGTCGTTCCTGTCATTCCAAGCCGTATCTGTCTCTTTCCAGAAGATTTCGCCTAGTTCCCTTTTTACCGTTGCTAGTAGCACATTAATTGTATCTATTCTATTCTGGCATTTTGGTCGGCTGATCCAGCTCTCGCTAGCTCATCCGCTCTTTCGTTTCCCTCTACACCGCTGTGTCCAGGGACCCATGTCAGTCTTACATTTACTCGGGTTGTTGCGGTTTTGAGAGCCTGCCTACAATCCTGCAACTGTTGTGAAACTACGCGGTTAGAGGCAAGCGCCTGCAGTGCCAACTTACTGTCCGAGAGTATTTGTATTCTTCCATTAAGGTTGTTTGTTGCCGCTTCTATAGCCGCTTTTATTGCAAACACTTCCGACTGGAAAGCTGTGGTATGGCTCTCCAGTTTATAACTTCGGTTGATTTGCGAGTGATCTGGGAAAAAGATTCCGGCGCCGCTTCCCTCATCCGTTTTGGAACCATCGGTGTAGATCATGATCTCACTTCCAGATGTGAAATCCTGCACTGTTTTCCACGCTTCTCTGGTCGGAATGCTGATCTTGTATCTGTCCAATAGTGTCCAATATTGTTCGACTTCTATCCAGCTACGTTTTACTTGACGGGGCCATTCTCTCCATTTTTTCCAAAATGCATACGTGCCCCGTTTGAGTATGGTTAGATAACCCATATGTGGATTTTAATCTGATGCTTGCAAGTGATGCCTCTCTGAAGATGAATTTGTCGAGTGGCATGAGATTAAGCATTATCTCCATTGCAGCAGTTTGCGTAGTCCTAATGGCACCTGTGATGCCAAGGCAGGCCATTCGCTGGATATTCTCTAGCTCTTTTGCAATGGTTTTCTTTTGTAATGCCTGCCACCAAACCAATGCCCCGTAGGTGGTTATTGGCCTCACTACTGTTGTGTAGATCAAGTGGGCAATTTTGGGTTTTATTCCCCAGGTTTTCCCCACTAGTCTTTTCATTGTGAAGAGCGCCGCTGTAGCTCTCTTTCTGACTGCTCCTATGTGTGGAGTCCAAGTTAGCTTACTATCCAAGGTTACTCCTAAGTACTTCACCTTGTTTACTAAACTGATATTTTTTCCGTCAATGGTCAGGGGTGTAAATGTCTCCGGCTTACGGCGCTTCAAGCATAAGCTCCGTTTTGTTGGCATTGATGCGCAGTCGGTTTAGCTTCGCCCACTCAAAAAGATGTGAGAGTATGGTCTGCATCAATTCCGACATGGTTTCCGGGAACTTTTCACTTATCAGTATAACGATATCGTTAGCGTACGCTATCGTTTTGAAACCCTTCCCGTTGAGGTCTTCCACTATTTGATTAACTGTGAGTACCCAGGCAAGTGGTGATACTATGCCGCCTTGTGGTGTACCCCTGTTAATCCATTTATTCAAGGTTATGCCGTTTTTTTCGGCTGTAATCTTCCTTTTAGCTAGTAGTTCCGTCATGCATTTAGTAAGAAATGGGTCTATTGCATATCTTTGGATGACTGCTACTATGCTCTCAGTTTTTACATTGTTGAAGGCTCCCTCAATATCAATGAAGGCCGCCAAAATGTAATCTTTGATAGCAAGGTTCCTCTCTATTCTGCTTTCAACTTCGTGTAGTGCCGTCTCTGTTGAGTGCCCTGGGAGGAATGCGTGTTGGTTGGGGCAAAGCTCCGTTATGTTCACCGTTATTTTCCACTGAATGTTTGCTTGTTTTCTATACCTTGATTACGCATGTAAAATATTCAATGTTACTTTGGACGCACACCTACAATTCTCACTTTTATTATCCGTTGCCTTATGAGCCGATAAAATACCATTACATTCGCTTCTAACATTCTTTACTTGACTTCCTAAATACTCGCAACATTTTCCTGCAGAACATGCAAAAATATTCATGCAATACGTGAAGTATGAATACCATTAAAGTTACCTTTCCTTGTAAATAAATACAATATTCAATGAACATACTTTGTCCACGACCAATTTAAAATATTCTTTCGGGCAAGATGCAAAATCTGGCATTCTCTTAGGCAAAATGATAAAAGATAGAATTAACAGACAAATATCTTATCCTATCATTTATCATGGTTTGTTTTTCACCATCTAAAATAAATGCATTTTTGATTCAAATGGTAAGTTCACTCAAGCAATATTCTTTCTTTGCAGAGGTATTTATCTCGCTTGTATATTATATTACGAGGATAAAGTTTTAGTTACAAATGAAGACTTCCTCCCCGTTATCGAAATCGATGAAACATATCCGAGTTCACTTCACAACGATTACCATTGGTTCATGAAGGTAAGATTCAAAAATATTTACCCCATAAACAATAGTTTTACATTGCCCCTTTTTCGTACCTTCTTGTAATTTTAGGTTGCCTGCACATGGGAGGACGTGAAATCCTTACGAACTGATATGGAGCGTAATGCTACATCAGCTGTTCATTTTCGAACGAAACTACTGTCAGCCTCCTGCCAGATGCAATCTGCACTCTGTACCACTGATTTAGGTCAACTGTATCATAAACCGATAAGAGACTCACAAGGTACCGTCGTCCTGTCTTGTGTGAACTGCGTCAGGAGTCCTAAATCGATATCTGTTTTAAATTCACGATGGCTACCTCTAAATAAGATTCAAAAGAAAGTTATGGCATTGCATGAAGATAATAACATCACTGAAATATTGATAAGTTCAATTGCTGAACAAATCAACTATCATCAGGCATCATCGGTGAAATTGTCGCGTGGTTTGTACATGGGATATTTGAAAATGCAAAGCTCCGTTGATCAAATCCAAGTCGTTGTGCCGAGCAAGACTCCAAATGTTTTGCCGCACTGCAAGATCCGTGAAAATCCCCACGTTTCTGCGGAAGAATGGGAGATCCTGAAGCGAGACCGATCAGTGTCAGCGATAGAGTTCCGACCCAAATCGGAAGGTTATACCGAAGTGCAGCAACTGTTTTTAGAAGCGCTTACCACCGCTGCCCACCGACTTTTCAGTTACATGAATGTCAATTCCGACGAGTCTCTCGCTTATCGTCTCTATGATGTAGAGGTTGTAGAACTCAGTTCAGATGTGAGCTTCCTAATCATTTGCCCACCAGTTGAATCGTCGTGTGCAGTCCCTGGCCAAAGAGAAATCCTCCTTCAACGTGGCGACCTGCTCAGTTTGCCCATCCAAGCCTTTGAAATGGTCCATTTGAGAACATACCAAAATAGTATTATACAAAAGTATTCGCGATTATCGTGCATTTTAGAATTAGACACAGCTTTAGCTAACCATTCGCATCGAGAGGCGTTCTCGTCCATAGAAGTTCAAACAGCAAAAGAACGCTTAGCGAAGCTCCAGGAACTAACCATAAGTCTAAACTTAGTTTGGAAAGGAGTGAGATGGCTTATGGATGTCATTGCATTTGCACGAGACAGATGCGCTATGCCAGCAATAACAATGAAAGAAATTCTAGAATTGAATTGTTTGCGAACTAGACAGCCAATAGAGGACGACGACAGAAATTGCAGTGTGAGTAGACAACACCTACAGCAACTGCAACTTCCCCAACGAGACAACAAACTGATGAAGTGTAGTCCCGGCCGCGGGTCTTGGCCCGGTCCGGCAATAAGCAATAATCTGGAATGTAGCGCTTTCCTGGGAGCGGAGCATTCAAAATCTGAACAAAATTTAGGTCTTTCCTCGTTGAGTCCAAGATACCTTAGTGCAAATTCCGACAACGAATGCAATTCTCGCAAAAATAGTGCCGACTCGAATTGCTCACAGTCCGGAACTAGTTACTTTTCTGCAGGGGAGTCCCATGAACATATAATGCTTCCAAGATTACCCCCTTCTCGTTCGGAAGATACGTTAATGATACCAAAAAAGCATCCGACTGGCGTTCACCATAGGCGACGAGCTACCACTGTTAATAATACAAGTATTGCGGCTGCAATGAACTCCCATCTAGCATTAAAATCGCACACGCAAACTGCTACAGAATCGGTTCAAAGCTTGTCAAGTGACTCCGAAAGTGCCAGCTATCCCCTGTCGACTTCAACTCCAACGAAGAGTAAAGCACAAGTCAAGGAAGTTGAAGATCAATTTCCAGAACGAAACTGTCCACAGGTAGAGTACCTTAAGCCCACCTTAACCGCGCTTCAAAGCGAAATGACGAAAGAATTGCATATAAGCGAAAGTACAACTTCTTCCTCGGCGGTACCTGGTCCACAGAAAACTACATCCCATACCGATAAGTCGCATCATCGGACTAAAGTGCGACAATCGAACGAAGAAGAGAATATTGCGGCGGGCCTGGGAAGCAGCGGAATGTCTGCATCCAGTTCATCAAGCAATCAAGCAGGGATTATACAAGTCTATGCTGCTTATGAAACCGGCCTGGCCAGCGGTACCAGTCTTAAACTGCACGTAACACCAAAAACAACAGCCCGTGAAGTGGTGGACCTGGTAGTAAAACAACTTAACATGGCTGTGGTCCTGAAAGGAAAGGACGGACCAATCTATACACCTGACAAACTAGAGAATTTCTGCTTAGTTGCCGTGATAGGTGCTCGTGAAAGATGTTTGCGTGACGATTTCAAACCGCTCCAGCTGCAAAATCCTTGGAAAACGGGTAAATTGTATGTGCGTCAGAAGCACGATCTTCTAGCAGCAATAGAACACTCCAATCGAGACGCTCAATTAATTTAAGTAGGAACAATTTTTTTGGTGAATGGACATAATGTGATTGCATGAATGAAATATCCTATCATTGTTCACAGAAGAAAAAAAAAACTAACAACCGAATCAAAAACAAAATGCACTCATAACTTATGGACAACATATGCATGTGTATTTATATATAAAATAGAGTAATCAATGTATGAGAGTTCTCTATATATTATTGATTTGATTTGTTAAGTATTATTTTGCGTGCCAAGAGCGGACAGAAGAATTTTTAATTTGTAATTAAAAATGTTTGAAGAAAAGACAATTTTCAACAGGTATTTGATTGTATTAAATGATATGAATAAGATGTATTTCATTTCAATTAGTTTGTTATGTTATCCTGTTTAGTTAGCATAGAAAATATAATAAAAAAAAAAACATTTACAGCGCGTAGTACAAATTTATAAGTTGGGTTTTAATTTATTCGAAGACATGATTTTCTTTGTATTGTTTGATCTTTCCAGTATTTCCACAATTATTGTTATGCGTTTAAGTTTGCATTTATTTTTTAGATGAACTGACTTGAAAGTTTTCTCTAAAGGTTTAAATTCAATTAACTTTATGAACTACCAAGGGAAGTGAAACTCCTGGTAACGATTTGATAGGAAGCTTGAGAACAGAGTCCAAATCCTTCCAAATAAAATACGACCAGAACGGCGTATTTTGAAATAGTGACACAATTTTTAACAAATCCTAGTGTGTTAAAATTTAATTGAATAGGAGACCAACCGAAAATTGATTTATATCAATGGAACAATTGAAAGAAAACATATTTTGAAGGGTAAAATTAAATGGAAAATTTATAGTAATATTCCCTATCCGTTCTCCTTAAACCAGCAAATACTTCAGCAAAAGGAAGGCCTCTCCTTAATTTGGTGTATTTCAATTAAGAACCGCAAAACCATAGTTACTTCCAACTTTTTGAGTTTCAACTAGCAAACGATATGGAGCAATGGCTCTTAAAACGTAAACACGTAAATGTAATGCACTTTGATGTGAGACTTCTTAATGCGTTGTTTAAAAGATCAGTTTGAGTTGTTTCTCTCGATACTGAGCCTGACGTACTTGTACGTACATTCTTTCACCAGCTTTACATCCTTTCTTATGAGAAGCCTACAGCAACACGGAAATAGAAAATAAGAAAAATATGATTCACTGCTTCGATTTCCAATGTTCCATTTCCAGTCTTCCTATGCTTTCAATCTCTGAATACTAGTACTCATCACAAAACATCATCAAAACAGGCAACAATCTTTCGAATTTTTATGCTGTTACGTTTCTGCTGGTTTATCCGGGCCTCTGTTGACAATTCTGCTGTTTCACTTCAGACAGGAGCTCGCACCGCTGGATTTGACCAAATATAACACTTGCTTTGTAAAGTTGATAAAATTTACTCAAATTTAGGAAACATATCCCGTTATTTATAAATTCGCGAACTTAGCAAATGTCGCAACAATTACATTAACGTCTTCAAATTATTTCGATTTCCACACAACTCATGTGAAATGTGAAAAAAACGAGACTGAAAGTTGTTGATGAAACATTACCTGTTTTTCCAGAAACTTCGTCCATTGTCGTTCTAGAAATTTAATTTCCCCAGCCAATTTGCAGCTGTCGGAATGTACGAAATATTATTTCGTATTTGAAACAGCTTGCATTTATACAGTCGTAGTCAAAAATATTTTGTCTTGAATGCATAACGGCTCCAATAAATTAATATGATATTGAAATTTATTGAGATTGAGATATATCGATGGAGTCGCACATGTTTCGATCACGAACAAAATGAAATAACCGAATGAAAGTCATCGCAACTCTGATCATAGGCTCTGACCCTTTTCATGAGATATTCGTGAACAATTTAACAAAGGAAGATCAGTTTAATTTCACAAATGCCTCGTTGAATTGCGATTTTGAGAATCTGCGTTTTCTCACGTAGCTCTATCTTTTATTGAAGGATAAGCCAACACTCTGCATAGTTTGCTGGTTTTCACTGCTGAATGGGATGAATCTTGATGAGAGATTATTTCTTTGCAAACAACTGCGTAGTGTAGGAACTTCACTAAATTTGAAATAGTTTATATCATAAGGGACTTAAAAATATTTTGAGCACCCTCCGAATTGATGACACCCTAGTAGGAAAAAACTGCAAATATTCAAATTGTGCAGTCTTATAAGGACACCCTCCAGCTATAGATGATTTAGTTCAAATATTAGCCTGTAATAAACCTCTATGATGAAAGACAGTCATTCGAAAATCGTTATAATTTCATCATATCACATGGCCTTACTTAGATTGCTTTCGCGGCGCACTTTGTTAGACCAGATAAAAATGGGTTATGCGTCATGACTTGAGTTATGAGTCATGGCTTTTACTGCATATTGGCCGTTCTAAAACCGCTCATCCTCAAGTTCATCCTCTTTTTTGTGTTATTTTTTGTCTCTTTTTTTTGTTCAAGGATCCATTTTTTTCATTTTCGTTTCATTTTTTTTTAGTTTTTGCTCATAGTTTCACTCTAGTTGTTAAGCTATCCAGTTAAAGGCAAGAACTTGCAATACTGATTTGATACCCAAAGGATGAGCAGTTTGGCATTCAGGAAGTTGACAAACAATAATGCCGTGGACATCATTGGTTCTCGATCCGGGTGCGAAAGGAGCAATAATTTCCGACTGTAAAATGTTGGTATGAGTCGGCAGCTTTCGATTTCTGTTGAATCATAGTCGTAGAGATAAAGTCACGCTCATGTTTTCACATTCATTTTAGAGCATTTTAGAGTAGAATGTGATTTCACCCTCTTCTAAGATAAATTTCTTGCTCCAATAATCTGATTCTTTTCCGGTCTTCCCTAAGAGTGAAACTGGTGAGAGCTCTTTGTGTTCTTTGCTGGTTGGGTTGTTGCCATTCGTATCCTGCTCGGTGAAATGATTTGCTCCATCAATTTAAAAGAATGGAGGTGGCATATCCGAGAATGCTAAGTAATTCCTTTTAAAAATGTCTATATCCATCTTCACTCAATAACTCCTCCTAAAAGGGAAGCCTATGAAGGTTCTTTTTGTCAGTTGCTGGCTGCGTTGTGTCCGTTCGCATCTTACTCGATACATTGATTCTCTTCATCAATTTTAAAAGCCGTAGGTGCGATATTATCTATATTTTCTAGTTCAATTTTATGCCTCCCATATTATGCTTCTGAAATCATTCAAATGTAAATGTCATTCTCAGATCAAGCATGATGTCCAGATAGTTGATGTTCACCACACTTAAGGAGATCTTCTTGAGCAACTCCAACCGCAGTAAGCCTGTGGTTTCACCATACTTGCTCATTTCTTAAAAGTCAGGGAGTCCTTCTTGGTTTTTTGAGTAGCCCGTTTATTTTTATACGTTTTTTCATGCATATTTGTTCATTACTAGTGCCCGTTTGGAATTTATTTTTTAGTAACTCCTTCACGAGTTGGCCACCGAGTACAATACGACACATACTGTATATTACATAATCATGTTGGAAATATAACCCTACATTGTTAGTTCATGGTAAGTATGCACTATAAATATTTAATACTAAATTATAAAAATCAAAAGGAATTGTTGAACAGGACAAAGCAGAAAAATTTTCTTGTTGCTAATCTAATCTCTTCTATTTATTTATTCATTTATTTGAAATGCTTATTTGACTTCACCAAAGAGAACCCTCAAAACGTTGCCTCGTAACGAAAATTTACTGTTCAAAGAAACAATAATGTGTATCAGTAGTAGAATAAATAAATAAATTCAAAAGAGACGGTGTAATATCGAAATAGAAACAACGCGAGCAAAGGATCAATTGAATTTCCATAAAGTTTACACCAAAAATATCCAATTTCAATTAGTTAGGACTAAAATGTATGAGTCTACTAACCAATTCTTTTAAGTTCTATGAACTGAATGTTTAGAATATTTAGTGAAATTTGAACGAAAATGTGAAGAAGAAAAATAAAATCATATTAATCAATTAGTTAAGGCGGTAGGAAGTATCAGATAGCCCGGACATAAAACAAAAAAGTAAACTACACCAAACAAATGATAAATGAAACGAAGGATTTCCAATATACTTATAAACCTCATGAGAAGAATCATGTTTGTACCGGACCTGAAAATTTGGAGCAGATCTTATGATTAAATCTAGTTTTTGTTAGGAATTTTATGTATTGAAGGATTCACATACATAGTTATTTATTTGTAAAGAAAAGCAAATAGATTTTTCATGTTTTGTAGGAAATTTTAAAAACAAATTCATGTAAACAGCATCAATTTCACAAATATTTTCATCTTGTTTTGCTCACTCGTAAAATTCTCATTAAATTTGATTGTTTCAATTTATGAAAACTTGTTGAAACTTGGATGGTTTATTTTTAACCGAAGGGTTTTCCACGCAGAAAGAGAAAATCTGGTCGAATGTCTGATAATAACTTAGTTTGATGACATGATATATTAGTTAGAGCTTAAATTAATTGAGGATGATGAAAACTTCATACCCTTAATATTATTTAATTACTTAACAAAATCGAAAATGCGTTTCAAATTATTTCAAGAAAACTTGATTTCAAGAAAAATTTTGGAACATTTTATCGATTCCATATGGTTTAAATGAGTCCGACATGAGTCTGCGTGGAAATTACTCTTTTCTCGTTATGATCATTTCATCATTGTTACACATAATAGAGCGATTTAATTTATTGTTGATCTAATTTCTCAATTTACATAACGAATAGAGTTTTATCTTTGAAAAAATATACAATTACTAGCAACTACATAATGAATAAGTTCAACATGTTATAGAATATGAGTGTGTACGACTAAAAGAAATTGAGCAAAAATAATGAAATTATTAAATACATAGAAAACTCATATGAAATAGGGAAATTTTTGTGACATGAGTGTCAGAAAATACATGAATATTATGTGAATAAATTTTAAAACCAAACCTATGCATTTTCTTTTCGTTCCAATGAAAATGTTGCAACAGGTAGACCATTCAATTCAAGCAGAAATATATTAAATGCTTCGATATTATAGCACGATATTTGTAAAATAATTATATTTCTACTATACGATATAATTTTAATACGATATTTTAAAAAAAACTATCAGTTTATTTTAGACCACTCCGAAGATTCTAGTCCAGGTGATTTAAAAGTAACCTTCAATGATGCTAATCTTGGGTGCAAGAACTACTAGTTTCAGTGATTGCCCGATTTGTGCTTCTACTTCCAAACCACCAGCAAGCATAGCTTTATTACTGCCCTTAAGGTTATAATCAATACCAAGTATAAATCAGACCAAACCCCACACACGTATACGTTTGTGAATGAAGCGTAACATAAGTCTCAGATTCCAAAAGTCGTATGTTACGCCATTGTTATGTTACCTATAAATATAATTACTTTATTTGTCGTCCTCAAGACTCCGAACTTTATGGGCCTAAGCTTTCAAGATATTACACCTCCAACTAGCTAAGTCCTTTCAACGTAACCTCCAATTAGGAAGCCGGACAGTGTCTCACTCTCTTTGTCGATCATATCCGATCGGTCTTTTCATGGTTTTGCCTTCGTCCAAAAGGCCAGCTTACAAGAATTCCTGCAGAAACATTATTATATTTCGGAGACTTCAGGCTCCTCGACTCTTTCATACAGATCCTTGTTGCGCTGGTTTACCATAAGCCTTCATCGAAAAGGTGTTTCTTTTTCGAGGTATAGAACATCGAAATGAAATAAAATACAGATAAATTGTTTTGATTGACATAAAATTGGCTTTATTGGATTTATTTTTTTTTTTATTTTAATATGATTTCGGGCACGTGAGCACCCCGACTGGCGTGAAAGAAGATCAAACGAGAAGTTCAAGCGAATTGACGTGTCCCCATACGAAATATTCCAGCGGTGTTGAATCACAAGATCTTGCAGGCGAGTTCACAGGCCAAAAACGAGAAATTATACGCTCATGTATGGCATGTCGTGCTATCTTGTTGAAACCAGAGATCTCCTGCATTACGGCGAGTCGATTCCGGAGAAAGTCATTGATCATGGCTCTATGGCGGTCACTATTGACCTTAATGTTATTTCCAGTAGAACTTTTGAGGACATATGGCCCAATGATTACATCAGCCATGGATTTTGTAAGCCCGCAAATCAAGATGCTTCCTTAAAATCGTCAAAAAAGTACCACGCACGAACCATCACTGACCTCCCACCAGGTTTAACAGTATTTAGCAGGGCTTTTTCTTTCAAAGCGAAATTTTTGTTCCTCCAAATTTTGGTTGGTGTTCCGCTCTTGTATAATTTCAAGTTATCTCTCATCTGAGAATTTCACGTTGGTCAAAATAGGGAAAACAATGCTTATTGATTTCTTTGCGTATTCAAACCGATATCCGACTGAAACAGAAATCTATCGATCATCTAAACAATGCAGTGATGATTTCAGGAAGGAATCCAGTTTCACGGCACATGTTCGCGAGTGTTAACTTTATTTTGACGCGTGCATTTAGAAAACTTTTCATAACCTTCAACATGTTTTCAATCTTTATGCATTCAAGGCAGTATCTACAGAAATTTTAGAATTTTCCAAAAATAACAAATAAAAGTCATTTTTCTCTATAAATTTAAATGAAATATCCAAAAGCTGATGGTTATATCTTTACATTGACACTCACAGTTGGTAAGTAAACATACTGTCGGGTGTTGTCCTTTCTTCATTTCCAATGCTGTCGCTAATTTTGAATTCGGTCTACAGTGCCAAGAAAAAGTGATCCAAAAACAAATATTTGAGAAATTTTTTGTATAAAGCTTTTCATATTGGCAAAACTAGTCAGTGAAAATTCCTTTGGTTTTTATTTTTACCATTTATTTATTTCTAAGAATTCATGGAACAACAAAAAACAACGCAACAAATAACTATTTTCCAAGAAAAAAGTAAAAAAATAATTCAATTAGCTTCTGGCTACCGAGAAAAAGTGATGCAAAAAATCAAATCATGATCATCTTCTTTCAACTGTGGTAGGTATCCTAGTATAATCAATGGTTTTTAATATTTGGTAGGATTTCCTATCCTATCTATGACCGCTTGCAGCCTTCTTGGCATTGAAAAAACCAAATTCGCAAAATATTCTTGAGTGATGTTGCTCCATTCTTCTATTATTCTTTCCTTAAGCATGGACTTACTGCGAATATTATGTGCTGCTAGTCGACGTGACAGTTCTTCGCAAACATGCTCTATTGGATTGAGATCATGTGATTGTGGAGGCCATTTTAAACAATTCGGAATATTGTAAAGCATCCACATTCGAGTTTGGTGGGTGGTGTGTTTTGGATCGTTGTCCTGCATAAATATGTAGTCCGTTTCTAAGTTCAGCTTTTGCACACTAGGAATAAGTTTATTCTTTAAAATGTCGATTTAGACTTTGTGATCCATCGTTTTTTGTTCTATAATATGAAGTTCACGAAGGCCATTGTACCCCATACATCCCCACACCTAAATAGAGCCACCACCAGGCTTAACTGTTCCTATCATATTTTGCGTGTCTAATTCCGTACGCGGCTTTCTACGCACTTTTGCTCGTCCATCGTGAGAAATCACATTAAACTTACTTTCGTCCGTAAATAAGACGCGTTTCCAAAAGTCGAGATCCTTATTTATATGTTCTTCGGCAAAATTCAATCTTTTTTTACGATTTATCTCGCTAACAAAAAATTTTTTTGGCGGAACACAATACCGGTAACCTGATTTTCTCAAGTAGTTTCGCACTGTATGAACGCTAACATCTTTTTTATATACTGATTTTAATGTTGCGGTTATTTTCGTAGCTGGTATAAAAGGATCCCTCTTGTCTTCACGTTCGATTATTCGCATATCACGTTCAGATAGCACTTTTCCCTTCCGGAGCGCTTTTTGTTATCCAAAGTTTTGGTCTTGCAGAACCTGTCTACAATCCCCCAAACTGTTGAAATGGGTCTGTGGACAATAGACGTAATCTCCTTGTATGGTGCGGTATGATTATGGAGCCGAAAAATAATTTTCCTTTCTTCTAAGGTGGTTTCTTTCCTCATCTTGAAGGGCTGCAAATTGATTAAACAATTATATTCATGGAACACTTTACCTAAATATTTATAGATTACTTTTCTTCACGAGTGGTTTTCTCTAACTAGCTCAAAAATGTATTTCCAATGACGAAAACTTCTGAGGACAGACTGCAATTGCCAGGCAAATGACGCATTTACATTAAAAAGCAATAATTGCATCACTTTTTCTCGGTTTACTTCGCATCAAAATTTCATTTGGCAGTGCATACAAACTTTTAAAAACAGGATTTTGGGGAAACCATGCTTAAATATCGTCTTAAACACATAGAACAATGTTATGAACCATCAATTTTGCGGATATTACTTTTGAGAAGCTGGAAATTGGTTATCAAAGTTGAAATTCAGTGTATTTGCACATTTTTACATCACTTTTTCTCGGCACTGTATAGTTTGTATTTCTTGAATAAATTTGCCAAATTGTATGTATCCTTGCTAATATAAGTTAATGTTTTCCATTTTCGACGTGCTTTGATGAGTATTGCTGTTGTTTCTCTCCTTCTTCCCATACTATGCGATCAGTTTGTTAACTAACGATAAAACGAATGAAATTTACAAATAACATCAACGTTTATTCAGTTTTATTCAACGTTAATCACACACTCCAACCCGATGCGATGGCAAATTCGCTAACATTAATACACAAACAAAAGAATGGAAAGGACATATCGAAAAGACAAGGAATTTACAAACAGAAAAGCGCAACGTAACGAACTACTTGTGACCAAATCTGATACAATATTTTCAGCCATTCACCTAGTCCTTATTAAGAAACGAAAACACGGTGAACCAAACACTAACATTTGAACGAACCCAAAAAGGCCAACACAAAATAAGTTCAAACGTTTCATTAACGCAACGTATCCCACCGTAACGCCTTCAGTTTGTCTTACACCTGTCCTCACATTTTACTATAGAAGACATTCACATACCCGACATACATCATGCCAGACAAATCAGAATCAATTGATTTTAGCGCAGCAAATAAAAGGAATATGATTTTGGCCATCAGGATCAACAAAAGTTGATCCTGACATTGAAGTATATTGATGTGGTGTTTAGATATTCACCAAATGTGTAGTTTTGCAGATAATAATGGATAATAATGGTATATTTACAGTTATTTGAGATCTATGAATCTTTTTCAGATTCATTCAATGATTCACCAAAAGATTCCATCTAATATTTTTATATTTAAGAAGTTTTGGGTCCTATTTACGAGGCAATTGACCAATGCTACTCAATTTCCTGCCTTTATTTCCTTTTTCCAACGATTTCTATTCTATTTTTTGACTTCTACTAACACATGCAATCACTTTCGCAAACCCAAGACTAATCGTCAAACTTATTGTCTGAAATTTTTGGTGATTTTCTAGACCCTAAAGGGAGTTTGACAGGGCCGCTATAAATTAGATACATGGTTGTCGGGGTGTGTAATACTTTACATGCCCAGGATGGCTAGCGAAGGATACAATAAATATTAGCATTAACATATTCAGCTTCTTGAAATCTAGTTAAATAATCGTACGTTCATAACTTACACATCGTTAAATAATTTTTAATTATTACAAGGGAAATTTTGATACTTAAATGTAAATGTATTGGTAAATATGAACTTCAACCTCAGATATTTACTCAACTTATCCCCGACATAATTCCATACACGATACACTCCTCCTCGTGTGTTTGATTGCATGATCCTTAGTTATAAGTCAAAATGTTGCTTTATCGGTCGTTGAAATAAAGGCAACCATCGACAAAACTCCCTACTGGAAACAATTGAGGCTAATCGGCCATTTAGCGTGATAACCAATCATAAGGCTCCATCTAGCAATTGCAATCTCCCTCCCATAAACTTGAATATAAAAACCGGAATACAATTCGAAAGGCTGTAAATATTAGAAATATGGTGCGCTAGCGAGACGATCACTGCAGCAAACAAATGAGCATCAACGAGTCCTCTAATATATATCCGCATCTATCAGCGAGCATCCGATCGAGGAATACGATTCAATTTTGTTGACGGTATTTGCGATTTCAGTGTTTCTTCCATATTTTTCACATACAAATCGAAAACCGTGGCCTATCGGGACCAAAGTTATTCAAGAACATTTCAAACCCATCCGAATGTAGAATTGATCTAGAATTAATTCGGAACTAAAGAAAGAATCAATTCAGAGGCTATTCAGACATCAGCAGAAGATGTAATTAGATAGATAGATGTAGTTCACAAACGAAGGGTTTGAGACTTTTTGCGAAGCAGCAGCTGCTACTTCGCCATCCACATTCGGCTAGCATAGGGAACGCCCGCATCTCCCATCTCCATATCGATATTAACAATGTTAAAGTAGGATCATCAGGGCATTATTTGGATTGCTAATTTGGTGACATTGTGGATGAATAAATAATTAAATTAATGATCATTTAGCGGCTTCATTCATTTCATCAGCGCTGTTATCCTAATCATTTTAAATATACGAAATTCAGCATTTAACTTAAGTATAGGCTATATGCCAAGCAGGGCAAGATCAATCAAGAGAGCTTAGATACACACGAAGTTGGGAAGACTTTCAATAAAAACGCGTATTACAACAAAGTAGAATGGTGTCCACTCTCCTTAATTAAACATGGAGCTACGTTCACGGTAGTTTAAAATGAGACTCAATTAACTTCTCGCCTACGTTGGACTTGAAGGCGACTGTAGCACATTTTAAATCGTAGATTGATCTATTTTCGTACTTAAATAAAATTATGTGTTATTCACAAAAAGTGGTCAACTTCACTTAAAATACAAAAAACACTGTTTGCGAAGCTTGTGAAAATCGCGCTGTAAATTCATGAACTAAATACTTTCAGCTGTTCCATACACAAAATACTTTTGCCGATACTTCTAACATTACTTCAGAAGGCTGAGTACTATCTTTCCCATATTAAAATCAATTTCCGCTTTTTTTCTTTAATCCTTTATATTTGTTTCAATATCGTTACAAAGGAAGCATTAAATAAACATTCAAATTGGTCGCTTGTTGCCCACGTAGATTTATTGAATTCCATCTAAATATCACGGCATCATTTCTTGCCACAAAATAATTTGTCCTCTAAAATACTTAACGGTATTATCTCTGTCTATACATGCTGCAAAAACCTAGAAATAGAAAACCTAGGTCTAGGACTAAAATACAAAAACCTTTAATACCTAAACACGCAAATTTTAGATATTAGCGGAGAATGCAGTTTGGAAATACACCGATCGGCAATGAATAAGCGAAACAAGCCCTATATTGCGTATAATGCACCCAATGCCGGCAACTTTTCTGAGCAATAAGCAAAGACTAAGGACATAACACAATGGTTTGAATAAATGTACGTTTAACTTCACTATATTCCATTTTTTTTTTGTTTCATTTTATAATTAAATGTTACGATACTATATAAATTATAAATGTCTTACATTTTTCCATTGTTTCTTGTTTCTTTATTTTATATTAAAATATTAATGATTTCAGATTAAGTGGCGAAAATTTGCAACTAAAACGTGTTTTGCATTTGTTTTCATACTTTTAAATAGACGTGTTTGTTTTGCTGTTTTTTATTCTTACTTCGCGTGTACTTGTGTGTGGCGCGTAATTTACTTCGCACGCTTACATACATGAATATGGAAATTAAAACGCATAAAAAGTTATAACAAAAAATAAATTTCTCTATTTTTATGTATATTAAATAAAATACTAAAGAATCTGATTCGGTTTTTTGTTGTTTGCTGTTTGTTACTGTTGAGGGAGTCGAAGAAAAACAAAACTAATTTTTGAACATCTTTCTTCCAAATTTTACTTTTCGTGTCTTGCTTAATGATTCGTTTCCACAAGAGTTCCTTTTTTATTTACTTTTAAATTTATTTTAAATTATTATTAAAGTTTTTTCATTTTCAGCTGGAAAAAAGATTCTCATTTCCTCCTAGTTTCATTCGGTTGCGTTTGAAAATGTTTCTGTTCTTCGCATACTTGGGTTGCGACAAAAGTGTGTATTTATATATATTATTATTAAGGCGTATATATTTTAGCCTCTGCTTCAGCAACAGCCCGACTTGTTGCTTTCGACTGGACGCCCCGATTCAATCTTTACTTTACTAGCAGTCTCCGTTGCACTTGATGGGGGACCAACACGATTCTTAATTTCAGCCGCCATTGTCATGAAGGCTTGCTCGACATTTGTCGCGTTCTTAGCTGACGTTTCGAGGAATGGAATGCCTAGTTGATTTGCATATTCCTGTTAAATACATTTACATTCATCAGATGTCTTAGTTCATCAAAACAATCCATTTCACAACTCACCATAGCTGTAGTATGTTCTACAACTTTCTTTGTAGTCAAATCACATTTGTTTCCTACAAGTAATTTATTGACGTTTTCACAAGCGTAACGTTCAATTTCCTCTAACCACTGTTTAACATTATTGAAGGATTCTTGATCTGTGCAATCATACACAACAATGATGCCATGAGCGCCACGATAATATGATGAAGTGATGGTTCGGAATCGTTCTTGGCCAGCTGTGTCCCACTAGAAAAATCAAATTTACGTTTTCGAAGTTCACTTAAGGGTAGCGAAAGTGTTTTTACTTACGATTTGCAACTTGATCGTTTTGCCATCAAGTTCAATTGTTCTAATTTTCTATGAAGAAAAAAGAAATACGTCATTACTTGGTTTTACAAAAACTTGCTAATTACATTTCACTTACAAAGTCTACTCCGATAGTGCTGATGTAACTTTCTGTGTATGTATCATCCTGTTAAAAGTAAAATTTTTAATTAGTTTTCATTCTGTTCGGAATATAATCATGCAATGAAACAAACACTTACAGCAAACCGTAATAGAAGGCAAGACTTTCCTACACCCGAATCACCGATCAACAGCAGTTTGAATAAATAATCACTGCAAAGACAAACAAATAAGATATTTAACTCACTGTACTTAGATACTCATTTCATGTGAACAATTGATAGTGATTTAGTAAAACAAATGACGACGAGCTAGTATACACATTCTACACTAGGTTTTTGCAGGTTTTATACGACAAACAAGATACTCCTTTCAGGGTGTATTGTAAATTAAAACGGGGGTTTTTTCCAAAGAGAAAGCTTGTAAATTTCAACTTTGGTGAATCAACAATTTATAAAAAGAAATTAATTTATGCAAATGTTGATTGTTCCCAAAAGTTAATCGCACAAAGGGGCATACTTCCTCTTATTACGAAAAACACGAAAACACAAATTGCTTCAATATTTTGATTTAATAATTATGCCAGCTAACCAACAGGAATTAAAAAATATCTGATTGTTATTGCTTTTAAAAAGAAGGTTTTGTTTTCTAATCGATGACGCAACTATTATATGTAGCAAGCGTGTATGAATCACCTTAAAATAATTCCAATAGCTTTGAATGTCAATGTCAGAATTTACTATCGGTCAATGAGTTAAGGTGTAATGAGTAAAGTGTAAACAACAGTTATTCTTGTTCGATTGAAAACAAATAGTTCTCTGTATAAATAATTGACGTTTGCGTAGTTATTGTTATGCGATTCAAATTTAAATTCGACTATAAAACAGCGTCGTTTAGTTGGAGAACAATGCAAGTTTTGAAATGATTAAGGAAATTGTTATGCCGGAGGACCTGAACAGTAAATTAACCTCAAACATGTTAAAAATGCAAATTGGTAAAGATCTGTGAAACTCATGCAGGATTGAAATCATCAAATGAAAATTGAGCGAAAAACTAGTGAGAAGCGGTTGCTTTACAAGTAATGAGCTTCTTGGAAAGCAAGGAACTCTTATCTTAAGGAAGAAGAAAACGCAAGACCAATCGTGAAGTGTTGCTCTGAAAATATCAAATACATTTTCTTTATACAGAACTGCTAGACTAGTTTGAGTTGGATTCATTTAGTATACAACCGTAAAAATTAAAACATTGACTAAATCTGACATCTGCACGGCCAAAGGCTTACATAGTACCTTACATAATGAAAAGTTGTCATCTTCTAGAAATAATACCTGCAAAATCTCCGGATATCAATTTATCCGTGTAAAGAGATCTCTCGCAGAAAGTGATGTGAATCGCCAACACTCAATGCTAGAGATGTTGGTTAAGCTCTATTTAGAGTAGAGGTGGATGATGGATTTTTTTAGCGAAAGTAGAAGGCTCCCACCGAAAATTATAGTGTAAAATATACTTTGAACAGTTGGCAAAGGTGATTGCGCGGTACATTATGTTCGGCAATCGAAAACAAGCATATTGGAAGTAGGTATCTAGAGTGGTGGGATCCTTGGCTAGCGCTCCCCTTTTCTCACATTCTTCATTGATTCCTTTCAACTAAAGGCGCTGTTAAGCATAGAAAAACGAGGGCAACCACAAAGTAACATGCAAATAGTTCCTGGGTAGAATTTCGGGTTTAGGTGTCTTAAATTTGCATTGTTGCAAACAAAACGGTCTCGAATTTTTAAGCCTTTTTCATAATAGCCGACGATTTGATTCAAGTGTCAAAATAATAGAGTATAAACAGTCAACTTCACAAAAAGAAATTGCAATCATTTACTTGAATCTGCCTAATAAAAATCGTAGAAAAAAAAAACGAGACCGTTGTGTTTACAACGATGCAAACTTTACACACCTCTCAGGTTGACAGGGGAGGTATTGCGCGACAGGGGAGGTATTCTTCACCATTTTTTTTTGGGTTGGGGGTGAAGGCAATTTACGCCCGGAGTGTGGGACTCCTAGCAGCGCATGCTACCAGACTACCCACTAAACACCCCCCTGTCAAGAGATCCTAGCCTGGAACCGTTTGACACATTACTTCGGGCTAGGCTTCTTTTTACTTCGCCCTAGGGCGCCGTCAGTCTAGAGAAATCTCCCTCCAGCGGGAGGGGGCAGGGTGGAGGAGGACTGCTGGAAAGGAGACCTCCCTAGACCCCGCGCCCAAGGTTATCTATCGTATATTTTTTGGCATAAGTATTGCCCGAGAGTAATGTGCCACGCAGGTCCATTTGTCGAAACTTTTCAGCATTTCTCCGACCAGATTGTCTGGAGGTATTCTTCACCATACTAAAGAAAAAATCTGCAAAGTTATAAGATTAGGGTATTGACAGCTGATATAAATATCATGTTAATTTTGCAATTCAATTTTTATCAATATTTTCACATGGCAACTAGTCGCTGGAAGACAGAGGAACAAGGGCCTGCATCATCACAGTCTGATTCTCCATGAGCGATTAGTGAACACTGTCTTAACTGATTTGGACTATTATCGTTTCTAAACAAATCGAGCACTTTAATTAGAAGTGCGACACATAAGCGCTTCTATATTCAATCAAAGCTGGTCAGTAATACATTATAACTCCTTCGAGTCTCATAGAATAGTGGTCACGAGTTGTAATTAACCACCTGTAACATTCACTTACGGATTGAGCACATCCTCCAATTTCTCAATCCGAACAACGATGAACTGTCTTCAACCACAGAGTCAGACCAGCGTTTTCTCGCTTTGCCCACTACTCTCCGCCCTTCAGTTCTCCCAACGAATACTTTTTTGGGTATCCATTATTCGTTCATACGATTAATATGGCCAGCCCATTGCAACTTCCACAGTCTTACAATCGTTTACACCTCCGGCACGTGAAATATTTCATACAGCTTCATTGTTGTACCGAATTCGCTATTGGTTCCCGTCTAGCTTGCCTGCAATTATCAAAGGCTCAAAGGCGTTCCACAATTGGAGGATGCTTAGGTTAGGGTCCATGTTGCACACCCATATCATAGCGCAGGTCTTATCGCAGATTTGCATACTTGGAACTTTGTTTTCCTGGGTATGTGTATGGTCTTGATAATCATTACAACTGAATAAAAGATTTTATTTCGCTAGCCATTTCGTTATTTTGGCGCCTAGATGCACAAATTCATCCAAATTTTCAATACTGTATTTGCCAGTTGTGATATGTTGGGTGATGGGAAACCATGGTTGCCACACCTTCTTCACATGCGAACGGTGGCTGAGACTGCGTTTACATCTCAGGGAGAGAATAGGAGAGATCTCCATATGCACTGGTGGAAAAGATGCTGGTGTCTAAGAAGAAATGGAACTGTGTGTCGCACTACACTATGAAGAAGAACATCGTCGATCGCTTGTCGACGCAGAGGGCTCACTCTCTCAGTAATCCCTCACCTTTCTGTTCATCCCTGCTGATAGAGGGATCTCTCTAATCCGAAGGCGCTGCTAGGCGAGACTTCAGAGGCCTAGTCCGAAGTAATGTGTCAAACAGTTCCAGGCTAGGTTCTCGGTGTGACAGGGGAGGTGTTTAGTCAGTAGTTCAATTGTCACTAACTGTTTGTGTGCAACTGAGAGTCCGACACTCAGTGCGTAAATAGCCTTTACCTCCCAACCACAAAAAAAAACTGATATTTTAGGTATTTGAGGTATTTTTCTCGACTGCGTCATGAGCGTTGATTTTTTTTACATTGATTTGTATAGTCCTACTAGTTTCGCTTTACTGTATAATTCACGGAAAAGTTCTGTAGTGGTTATTTGCGATCGTGACAAAATACGGATGTCATCCGCATAGGCACCACTTCGGGCTTTTGGCAGACTTCTGGCACTCTACGCTTATTCTTCTTTACGATTATGCAGAACCATTTAGGTTCTGCAGTATTTCCAAGTGTTCCTTGCTAACATCAAACTCTTCTACTACATGTCATATTCATCTCTCTCTATACGCCCGTCTCAACACTCTTATAACATTTTTTGAAACTTTTGGCAATGATTTCAACTTTGATGACAATTTCAGACGTCCGACGTCTGTATATACATAATAATTATGCCTAACGTTTTCCAATTGCAGAAAGTGACAATGGTTACTCGTATATTGTAAAGTTCAGTGTCCAGAGAACAGACTGGGCATCATGTGTAATGGTCATACATTTCTCTGAATGTCTACTTATTGCTGGCGATATTTTAATGTGATGTGATGATTCAATTACGCCAAATGGAGCAACATCTCAGTCGTGGAAATATCTATAGTTCAATATTTGGGTCTATAACAATTGTGAATGCACAATTCTTTCTTGAAATTTTATTTCCTAAAATATTTATTAGATTTCCCTCAGGTAGTAACCTGTTGCGACAGCAACGCAGTACGGTTCCACGTATTTTAGATTAGGAACCCTTGGTTCGAGTCGAGTACTCGTTCTCTTTTATGGAAAGCTAATTGGGAAGGACATGTAATAGAGAAGATACAGGGCTCAAAATCATGATTTCTCTGTACATAGCCATGAGACGACAGAAAATTAGGCCATATTCGTAGCCAGAAACCTTGTGATACGTCTGTTGACATACGAATGCGAATTTTAGAACTTAATACGTGATTTAGAGAAGAGATCACGAGGGAAGAGAGACGTCGCTCTCTCAGCGATTGGCAACAGTCCTGGGAGCAAGAAACAAGGGGAAGGTGGACTGCACGTCTGATGCCTGACCTGAGGCCGTGGTTCAGTCGAGTGCATGGTGAGACCGATTTCTACTTGACACAGCTCTTAAGCGGGCACGGTTGTTTTCGGTCCTACCTGTACAAAATTAACAGAGCACGGTCTCCTAACTTTCTGTTTTGTGCAAGGGAACCGGATGACGCCTGTCACACATTCTTCTATTGCAAAAGGTGGAGCCAGGAGCGAGGGGTCCTACTCAGCGAAATTGGAGAGCTCTGTCCGGAAACTATGGTCGGAGTAATGCTGAAAACAGTTGACAATTGGAATCGCGTGGCGCAATATGCTCGGGCAGTGCTGATATTGAAAAAATTTTATTGGAGCGCTGGGAGGCATCGGGGATGGATGGATCTCTTTTCTAGCACTTCCTTCCTCTCCCGTCCTTCCCGTTTGAGAAGAGATTCCCATAATCCGAAGGCACCTCTAGGCGTAGGTACACGAAGCCTAGCCCGAAGTAATGTGTCAAACGGTTCCAGGCTAGGTTCGCAGGTTGACAGGGGAGGTGTTTACTGGGTAGTCCAAAAGCATTTTGCGTCTGGGAGTCCCACACTCAGGGCGTAAACAGCCTTCACCTCCCTACCAAAAAAAAAAATACGTGATTTATGTTATTTTTTAATCGAATCACAAACAGCTTTTCATGTCGAAAGTCTATCACATAAGCGATACTTAGGAGGCAGTTGAAGGTTACACACCACCGAGGAACGTTTATATTTGCGTACGTAGGATTTGTAAATGTAAACTTAAGGGACGTGTCGACAAGTGCTGAAGTTTGGATCGTTGCAAACGCAATGCTGTCACATTTTTTCACTATTTACTTGCGGTATATAATTGAACTGAAATAAGAACGTTGCAGAGTGCAAAAAATTCAAATATGCAAATAAAATTCTAAATTTAATTATCCATAAAAACATTCAAAAAGTAAAAAATTAGTGAGGTTTGCATCGATCCAACATCAGACATCTGTGTCGAAGTCTTGGGAAGTGAGTATGTCTCTATTTTTTCAAGTATAAATCGAAGAATTTTTCAAACCATTGAAGAAAGTAATCTGATTTGAGATAGCAGACAGGAGGAATCACTTTTTGCTGTCACATGATAAGGTGACTATGCAGGCCGAAACGTTGTAATTTTTGTTTATCATTCCTTTAATCTTCCGTAAATAAGCTTTTTTTTTTGTTTATACCAAATATGCGAGAGTTACGTGACGAAATTCTTAACTAAGCAAATCTATTTTTGGTCTTAAAGAATGAATATTTTGCGATGATACTCCCGAAAATTAAAGTACTGGAAAACGAAGAAAGAAGGCGCAAAACGAACGAGGAAACGAAAATAATGTTGTGATTTTGTTTTCGAAGGATCCGATTTAGCGTTGAACACGTGCCAACTGTGTAAGGATATCCAGAGCGCTCGTATTAAGCTGAGATCACGCACTTGAATCATTCCACCAAGAACAAGGCTTGCTTATGCAGTCGTGATGCAGTTCCTAGTCCTTTGTGCAATAGAAACATAAGATTACAATTTCAGAAGTTTTTGGTAGATCAATTTTTCCATTTTCACTTACAACATTGTAAGTGATTTATACCCTTGCTAAGCTAACTCAGCGAAGACTCATGGGTGTGGAAGTTCTGATCAAATTTTGTCGAATATCTCTAAAGTGAATTAATATTTTAGAAAGATGGAAAGAGTTCAAGCTGGTTTCGAACACGCCAATGTGCCAATCGATGCGTCTCGGCCTGTGAGTTGGCACCTGACGAGAAGCGGCAGGGACGCGTGTTCGAAACCAGCTTGAGCTCTTTCCATCTTTCTAAAATATTAATAAGATTACACTTTATCCTGTTACACACACCTGGTTCAAGGTAAATGTTTGAATTTCGTAAAAAAGATCCATAGTTTACCTGTCATTTTTGAAATTATTCAGACGAACACTAAAATTTGATTTATGCATTGCCTTGACGTGAATGTCATTAATATCTATACTAAATATTCATCATATTCAAGTTTTGTTAGAGAATTGCTTTTCATTTTGGCGTGCCGCAAATACCATGCCAAAATTTTCACACTAGCCAAGTAACTACGACATAGGCTATCCCCCAGTCATCCGTTTTAGTTCTCGCTAGATTTTCAATTAGAATCAAATTCGGACGTTTTCTTGTAAGAAAAAAAAAATAACTTGATAGTAATCGAACGATTTTTTGCCCAATCTCGAAGAGCGTCTCTTTCTAGGTCCTATCTTGTAAGATAATATTAAGTTGTTTGGACTGCTTTGCTATGGTTGGTTTCGATAGTTATTGAAAAATACGCAATTTTCCTTTAAACCATAGAATTTATTTAATAAGTTTTTTTAACATATACCGATATTTCGGAAGACAGTTGCTTCCTTCCTCAGTGCTAACTCAGTTAGCACTCAGTTAGAATTCTATGGTTTAAAGGAAAATTGCGTATTTTTCAATAACTATTGCAAGATAAGCTTTGAGGCAAAATTTCACAGCCTATGACAGCATATTTTAGAAAATATCACTTTAGCAGTCATGGCATCCTCTCTTCAATACATTAAATAGACGCGCTACTAAAAAAATCCTTTCGTAATCCAAACTTTCACCATCATGCTTTACAATTTCCTTCGTAAAACCATATCCGATTTCTTTTCAGCGGGACTGCGAACGTTCATGGCGGAATCACGTCCTCTAATTGAATCGTTTAGTAGAGTTTCGGACCATTTTACCTCGCCTTTTGGATGTGGCCATTAACCAGGATTTTTTAGCGAATTGTAATCTGATGCCTAAACTTTTATTATGAAGCTCTCCCGCTTTTGATGCTAGGAAGATCGAAAGACACAAATCGCCGACAAACTGTACGTGATCTCATATTTTCATTTTCGGTCGAACCGCTTCCTTTTGATTTTTTAAAGGGTTGTTCCAGATTTCGCACGTACGAAAGTCGGCCGAGAATGAGATTATTTTCAGTCATCCAAGAGGACTCTCTCGGCACTCCTTGAGTTTGTTAAGAATTGTGAACGAAACGTTTCGTCATTTTTGGACATTGGTAATTGGAAGCATCAACGTCACTTTTCGCTCTTCAGCTGTTCAGTGAATATTTCTGTTCATGTAAACCAACAGGCATTTACTTTTTACAACAAAGTGAATTACCACGCACAATAACTCAAGGAACAACTCATTCCTAGTTGGCAGAGAAAGAAATATGTCTTTAATATCCAATTTGACAAAGAATCAAAACTTACAGAACAAAGGGAGTTGAATTAAATTGCTGTAATAGTCATTGCTAATACAATAGTTAGAGAATAACAAACTTGCTCGGTTAAAATCAAAGTTTGTTCAATTTTGAAGCTAGTATAAAATATACTGCATGACGGACGGCAGATGGACCACAAGGTGCCCAAATGAACCACATGCAGAGGTGCCCAAAAGTAATTAAACAACCGAGAGGACGCCCAAAGATTCGATGGGACTATGACATAAAGAAAATAGCCGGCACATATTGGATGAGAAAAGCTGACAACAGGCAGACTTGGAAAGCAATGAGGAGTCTGTATGTAAGAGAGGCTGCACCATAACTTAGAAATATGATTGAACAAGCTGAATGTGATGATCATAGAATATACTGTAGGACAGAAGTTTGAATCTTGAAACCGAGTTGTTTATCATTGAAATAATTGGCCTTCTATTTATATGCTGAATATCCTCTTTTGTTACATTCGTTCCGCTCGGATTTATAAAACTATGGCAAAGGGATGTTAGGGTATAACAAGTAATGTCGAATTGAATTTTTAAACATTAAATACTTCGTTGTAGATGTCGGAGTTTACCAAATTTATTTTAAATATTCATTAAGCAAATGCAACATGAATTCATATCTCATGGAGTCGGTTTATGCCTTATGCCAGCAGTTTCAGGATTAACTAACTGATTCTTGTTCCTTTATCTGAAATGTTTATTATATCGTTCCATTCAAGTGGGAATTGCATGGACAACGAATCGAGTCGATGCTAAATAAAGACGGAAAACGTAACGTTTAAGCGTAGTATCGGCAATACTCAGTGTGAATAATTTAAATCTGGATGTATCGCGTTGTAAGGAGAATATATTTTTGAAGTCTCAGATTCATAATACTCAAACTCCAGTGATAAATTTGGATATCAGACTGCGTTGCAACTTTATCCTTGAATTGCGTTCTGAATAATCAACACTCCCCTGTTACCAACAGTGTCTCGGTCTAGATTTTTACGCTACACCAACGTCCACAAATTGCTGGCACGATTCTGAACCTGATATGGAATCCCCATCCATGGCTTTTTATTATAATCGATATATTTAGGAAATGAACTGTATGAGCTCATCCTAAATGACTGCCTTGGTCTTTTACTAAGTTGTAGACGATCTCGAGTGCAAATCAGGTGAACCAGTTAGGGGTATTAAAAATGAACGTGCCAGGGGTGCATGTCGATAAGGCGACCTTCTAATGGGAAGTGGGTAATATAAGTTCGTGGAACGATCAATAGTTCGAGCAGCCGTTCCTCGCCACCAGTTGCCTGCCCGACAACGCCGTCCTAACCTATATCTCCAGATGCCAGTGAAAGTGGAATGTCTCGTTCGCGAACTCTCGCGAAACTTGGGTTTTCGTCCGGAACATTTTCAGACTGGGCAGTACAGGCAAGTAACTACGAAACCAGTCAACGTCTATTCCATTCCCATGTGTCAAGTGAATCCACCGCGCTCTATATACACGTCACCGTCATACTCAACCACGAATGAGGTTACTCAACGCAACACGAACGCGATCTGCGCTGACTTCACTTGTACTCTGTGACTGTCGAGGCTGAAACTGTGATAAGGCGATTGTGACTAACGATAAACGCTTTTGCCTCACGGTTTTTAATGATTGAAATGGACGACTCCAACGACACAATTCTGCGGCCCCCATCACCCCAGATGCCCGGCGACACTCACGCCCATTGCGTTTGTTTTGTCCGAGTCGTGATGCCCCAACACTTGCCACCTCGTGATGCATCAAGCTAATTCAGACACAAAGAAATCTCTAAAGCGTAACAGCAAGCAAGCCAGACAAAGTCCACCTTGCCGAGCATTCCCAAGGGATTGTTCCTTCGCAGAACACCAAAGTCAAAGGAAGACGACAGACATGAGTCATCGCTACGTCTCGAACTCCACAAGTCAGCGAACGGAGCGACTAGAAGCGAGTAAATAAAATTCCTTGTTGTGCGCCAGGGCCACCGAAAATTGCGTCGTCTCATAAGCACTTGCTCCAGCTATTCTAATGACACGGCATAATTCATATCGTACGAACCGCACAAAGCCGCGTCTCGATTAAAGGGCAGCACAAGTTGGATACTGAGTGTAAGTGGAAAAACTTGAAAACTTACTATTCAGGGCTCATCGCCGTCATTTTGTTGCAAGTCGATTTCTAACTTTCTGTTTTCACACTTTCACAATCGCACTAAACTCTTTGCCGACTAAAAGCTGTAGCAATTGGCGTGCTGCTGGCTAGGGATACACTCACTAGGATATTTGCACACACGAATGAAATAAACCACAGGAAAAAGCAACTTTTCACCAAAAATCTTCGACCTAAGAACAATGGCGACCAACCTCTCCCGTCTATTTTTCGTTTTTGGGATTTTATGATTGACGTAAGTCTAGCCCGGACACCAACCAAATCGTGCCAAAGTGGCAGCTAATTTTATACATTGCAACGGAATGGTAGTTTCGGAGCTTTGTAGCATGCATCAACGACTGAATATGATATAATGTTGATTGAAACCAAAAATTAATTGCACTGAATTGCAATTTAGTAGTCGTGCGTGTGTTATATCCCCTTTTTAAGCGAAATACGCTGCATGGCAGGCATTGGAAATCGTTACCAATTTTGGTATGATTCTTCGCCGGTTTGAATTTCATCACATCATTCCGTATTTCCTAGTCCGAATGTTCGGTAAGCAAACGTCAATTAATTTGTCAAAAATTTTAGCAACAAATCGCTGTCACATTCCAGTTGTCATTGATAAGATTTTGGGGTATGCCAATTCTATAAGGCAATTCAACTAATTTGTTAACACCTGGAATCTCAATTTCGCTTACTCGAAAGAGGAATTCTGAAAATCTAACCGCACGCATCCTTTTTAGAAGCAGCCACTTCGGATCTTATCAAAATGATGTCTCAATACTTAGAGGAGTTGGAACAGGCAAGGAAAACGATATAACCAGAGGTCAAATTTTAATATGTTTGTACTGATAGGATCCTTTCGATGTTTCGGAATTTATAGAGCGTCTCACTTGGCGAACTAATAATGAAATAGGTTCAGATACATTTGATCCTGATGTTCTACACGAAACATTCGTACAAACGATAAAAGATCTGAAATTGCTGCAAGAAAAACAACAGAAGAAAGTTGAACGTCTCGAAGAAAATTTAAAGGAAGAACAGAAGCAGTTTGCAGATGAAATGATGAAATTGCAAGAAAGGCATGATGTGAGTAGGATACAGTAAAAGTTGAATTTACTTTTGTTGATTAAGTGAGAATACGATAAAAGGATAATAAATGAAACATAAGAGTTTCCTTGTAATTAGGCAAAAGTTTTGTATTTGTCGTAACTGAAGTTGGATCCTTACAGTTCGATCTTTTACAACGATTGAAATCAGTTTTGTAGATATTTCTTTTTATATGCTATAGTCCTTAAGGATATTTTACCTTATTGATGGTAATAAAACGTTATTTACTGAAGTAAAGTTCCTGATACTAAAGATATTACTTTACTTCTATCACTTCTTCCCAAAGTTTTGAAAAATCTCCTTTGTTAGTGTGTATAACAAAGTTCGTCCATATTTTTCTTTTACCGGCACATTGCAAGGCCTTCCATGTCAAGCAAATATTTAGCTTCGTATTGCAACCCCTTTCTGCTGTGCTATGTGCTAAGAACTTTCAAGTTTTTCTTTTATTGTTGCTGCTGCTTTGCCTGGATGCTCATTGATTCCTGTGACATTGAGTCTCTGTATACACTTTTTCGCAAGTAGAAAATTCGATGCAATAAGTGCCCTATTGTCCTATTTGTATAGTATAGAGTTTATAGTATAGAGTATTTACAGTTTATATAGTATAGAGTATTTTCTTTTCTGAGGACGGGTATCTTTTAATCAGTTTGGTTAGCTGCACGGAATTGTGCCACTTGATTTTCTTTTTGATCCGGTTGTTAATTCGTGTTATGTCCGTTCATTCATTTATACACTCTGACAAAAAAGTATCCGGAAATTTGAAATAAAACGCAAAAATATTAAACTTCTTCAATATTTATTGAATCTCCTTCAAAATATGCTCCATTTGAAGCGATACACATGTGCCAACGTTTTTTCCAATCATGGAAACATTTTTTATAGGCGCTTTCAGGGATGGCCTTCAGCTCCTTCTGCGAATTTTCTTTTATTGCGTCTATCGAGTCAAATCTGGTTCCCGGAGCGGTAATTTCAGTCTGGAGAAAAGAAAAAAGTCACACGGAGCTAGATCAGGCGAATAAGGTGGCTGGTCGATGGTATTTATCTAGTGTTTGGTATTAAAATCGTTAATAATCGTGGCTCGATGTGATGGTGCGTTATCGTCATGCAAAATCCACGAATTGTTTTGCCACAAATCCGGCCGTTTACGGCGAATATTTTCACGCAAACGTCTCAAAACAGTTAAATAGAAGTCCTTATTGACCGTTTGACCTTGCGGAACGAATTCATGATGAACCACACCGCGAATATCGAAGAAAACAATAAGCATCGTCTTGATTTTCGAACGACTTTTGCGAGGTTTTTTCGGTTTCGGCTCATTTTTTCCCACCCATTCAGATGATTGTTGGCTCGTTTGTGTGTCGTATTCATAGACCCATGTCTCATCACCAGTTATGATCCGTCCCATGAACGTGGGATCAGAATTCGCACGATCTAGCATGTCTGCAGCTACCTGCATCCGGTACTGTTTCTGAAGAAAATTCAGCTCTAACGGAACAAGCCGAGCGGCGACGCGCTGCATGCCCAATTGGTTCACCAAAATCAAACGAGCGGTTTCACGAGAGATGTTGAGATCACGAGCTATCTCTCTAACACTGGCATGATGATTTTCGAGCACAATTTCCTTGATTTTTGCGACGTTATCGTTGGTTGAAGAGGTCGACGGTCGTCCTGAACGAGGCAAATCTTCGCCGATCTCCCGACCGTTTTTAAAGGCTTTGTACCATTTGTACACTTAGGTTTTCGATAAAACAGAGTCTCCATAAGCCTTTTCCAGCATTCGCAACGAGTCAGCACACGAAATTTCGTTCAAAACACAAAATTGGAGACAAACTCTTTGTTCAATATTTTTTTCCATTGTAAAATTCGCAGACTACCACTGAGGCGACTGGTTTCAACAGCTGTCGTAAACAAACTAGTTGACAGACCGCGCTCATGTTTGGCATAGTAATTACGGACAGTCCTACCAACATACAGAAACTTCAAAATACTCAACGCGGGCAATTTAAATGAGAATTTCCGCATACTTTTTTGTCACAGTGTAGCTTATTCATTCGATGACTGCGATTCCTTCTAGCGTTTTGTTTTTTTAATTTTAAACTTACTGTGCCATTTGTCTCATTATCGAGCCAGAGAAATATTCTATGTCTATCAATGATGCACTGTATTTCTTTTCTTTAGCCTTTTTAATTTGGCAGGAAGTCGAGCAATCGGTGATGCATGGCTCTGTACGTTAAATTCTCGAGTTACGAATGATTTTTCGTATAAAGTATTTAGGATTTTTTGTGATTGACTGAACGTTTGTAAAATTATTTAGCCTGTAAATTTATGTAGTCTATAATTTTGAGTTTTTTATTATTTGATGTCTCAAAATCGAATTTCAACCGTAATTTTTGGATATTCTTCAGCGATTGTATTCAATATTGCTCCTTGTGTAATATTGCTCCTTATCAGAACACTCCGAAATCGGTATTTGTGTCCTCTCTATGCCTGTGTCGGCATGTAACTCATCCTCCGTGAGTTTATCCACTTATATAATCCCGTATTTTGTTGATAGGCGATTGTGTTTCTAAGCGTGACACAAATATTTCACTAAAGAATCGAAAAACGAATATTCCTGATGTTTTATATAACTATTCACTGGAGTCGAAAAAAATTTCCTACATACAAAGCTTTGCAAACTGGTTTTACTGTCTTGTTTTTATCTCCCCTGTGCGAGAGCTGCTCACCTATTTATACATTTGTTTTTATCACTGGAATACTCAGAAATTGACCATTTAAATCTAAGAAAACCAGAATTACGTCCTGTGCCAATGGAACGCCCTGTGCCAGTTTCTCGGAGAACTCATTTCCCTTTGGACGGAATTGCTGTTGATTTGCTCCACTCACTCTTTGAACCAGTTCACAAGTCGTCACGCTAGTTTCCTGATTTTCCTGGTCGGTATTATATCATGGGATGCATTGCCATCTTAGGTTTTTTTCGATGTCATTTTATTCTCGGCAATGTCTCGTTAGCTACCATTACCATTGCTCATTCCCCAATTAGTGACTCGTCGCCTTTTTATTCCCCAAATCTTTTAAGGAATTTATCTGATGGGTGCATAGCTAGATATCGATGAAATATTCGCTGCATTGATTTTGAATACCGTATAGATAGATAATTTTTCAGCGTATAGATGGATAAAATTTGCATCAAATCAAGTCAAATAGATTTTTTCATCACTTTATTGTGTTTCTTGTGTCCGCTTAAAGTAAACTGCTGGTATCTATTTAGTCCAACATGTACTCCTCGCTGTGCTCTCTTTTTTCTCGCTTTTTTGCCTTCCCATATCTCTTTTTCATCCCCTGCTATCAGTTTTTTGCGCATCTGTTCTTTTTCGTGACACTGCCAACGTTTCTTTGATGAAATCCTATGTACGAATTTTTGACCGTATCATGGCGTAGTTTACCGATATATTGAACAATAGTTTCTCAATTTTATTGAATATTACATAAAATCTGTTGGCAACCAGCTTGGGAAAGTTCTTTTTCAACGGGTTCTTTGATTGAAACGCTTTTTCTAACCCTGATAATTTTTCCCAGTGGTTTCCATGTCATTCGCAATTGTATGTTGTGTTTGTCTTTTTCTGTAAACATTCTGTATAACAAATACCGCAGTGTTACGGCTCTGACAGAAGTTCCACATGCTACTCGTAAGTCCGCTGAGTGGCACTATCCAATTTTGCAAAGAATGACCGCAGATATAAATTTCAGTCTGTGGGTGTTCTGTACTTTGCACCCTCGCCAATGTAAAAGTAATGTTTGAGTTTTGTTTGTGCAAACTGAATGTTCAATGAATAACCTACGGCCACTTTGTTATGCCTTTGCATAGAAGGCAGGCTTATAAGTGATTATGGTACAGTCATTTGTAAGATTCGAAATGTATGAGCTTAACGAGAAAATAAACAAAAATATAGCGTTCCAGTTGATGTTCTTCAAGGAACGCATTCCTTTCCAAATTCTTTGTTTAGCGTGCGATTATTTGCAGTACAGCAGGCTTTTTGGATGACTTTGGGGGTGAAAAGATCTAACTTACGCCGACAATAGAGCAGCACAACCAAGCATTTTATTGTATTTTGTAACAAATATATGAAGGTTGAGAACTGTGGTTTCAGTTTGTTCTTATGGATGGTGTTGCACTCATGCGTCAATCAACACGTTTTCAAAAATTTTAAAAGCTACAACCTGTTAACGAAAGAAGGTAACAAGGAACAAGAAAAGCAGATTTGTAAACAAACGAACATAAACTAAATGAGTGAAAGCAAAATCCCAAAATTATTTATTCTCTTGTAGATGGAGGAGAGAGACCTTAGAGTAAATAATTTTGCTAGCAGCTTATGTTAGCCACAGTGTTTATCGAGCAATAGAGATCGCTTCATCATTAAAAGTATAGTATTGTTTCGCTCTATATTTTGGATACTTGGTTAAAGTGGTTTCAAGTTTACCTTCGCCAACCGATTTTAAGCAAGAGAAAACATCTTTTAGATAACTTCATCACGTAGTCCTATTAAGCAAAAAGAATTAATCCTTCACCATTTCGTCAATGGCTTTTCTTGGCGGGAAACAGCAAAAATGGTAAATCTAAGTGATTCGACAGTGCAGAGTATAATATCACGTTTTGTACCTGAGAGTCGATTACATGATAAAGGGAGAAAAACATCACACAAAACTTCTACCCCAACTGATGAGCCCTAAATCGTGCAAACTCGAAACTATCCGCACCGAAATTAGGATCAAGATAAGTCGTAAGTCAGTTGGGTAAGTAGTGCCTTAAGTGTTGCGCTGAATTAGTTCGCCGAGTTTTATGGGGGCATGGCTTTAACGGCCAAGTTGCTTACAAGATGCCTTTCATTTGCAGTGTCATTTTGTCTTCACTTAACAGCATCTTTCTAAAGATATCAGTTACGGAAGCTAGGAAATATGGATCAAAATTCAACACTTGTGGCTCCGATTGATAAATTTGTGTTGAGCGTAAACCGAACACAGAGTTGGAAAACAAGAAGCCAACCGTGAATCATCCTAGTGGATGTGCCTTGGTTTCGAGTTATATGTCGGCTGCCGGGGTTGGTCACTGGTGTGCATAAGTGGAACCTAGACAGAACTTACTACAAAGCACTTGGAAATCGGCATAGTCTGATATTTTTTACAAAATAACACCCCAAACACATGCCTCCATCAAATGCAACCTCCAGCTTCTGAGGTTGAAAATTATGGTGTGGCTTGGGAACTAATCATTCGCAACCTAGAATTTCCAACAAAAATGATTTGGAGAAAGCTTTATTGAATGAATGGGCGAAGATCACCCTCAAACGTAGCGAAGCTACTTGGATCGATGCCAGAGAGGATGAAGGCTGCATGTGACAAGAAAGGAAGCCATACTAAGTGTTGAAAGTAAATTAAATGTTAAAAGTATATAAGAAATAACCTGGGAATTTGTTTGCCACAACTGTGGACTTTTTGTAATCGAGTAGAAATAAAAATTATGTTCGGAAAATGATTATGTCTTTTTCTAATAGTTAAAATACTAAATAACATGAAAACAGATATTTACGTGCTAATTTACGTTTTTGTTTTAAAGTTATACACTCTCAAAAACTTGTTAACGTTGTGGTTGAAATTGAAATCCACGCGTTTCAGTATTCATTATTAAGATCTCAGCAAACGTATTTTTTGGATTTTTTTTGGAATTATTAGGAATTGAACTTATTCAGTCGAACGTGTTTGAAAGTAGTTTGTATTCAAATGAAGAGCTCACTCTCACGATCTGGTAATTTTACCTGACGGTGAGAATGAGATAATCATATATCCTTTTAGCGACGAGGTGATTTTACATCCTTAAGCAGTTGTTTAAGTAAGTTTTCGAAAATGCCAGCGGTTATCGCATTCATTTGAATTGTTAGTTGCTCTAATTATTTTCATTAGTAATCTAATTAGTGCGAACATTCTGGAACAGAACTCGGTGTGTCCGTCTAGGAAATTGTTAACCTTTTCTATCGCAAAATTTCAATTACATTGAATTTTCCACATATATGATAATCTTTTCATTGAATTCAGATTTCAGTCGATTGGTTTCGTCAGCTTGACGAAAAGATCAACTCAGTTGCTGGTAAAGTTATTCATATTGGTGAACAGTTAGAGAATGTAAATACCCCTCGCAGTCGAACAGTGGAAGCACAACGCCTTTTAAATCACATGTCAGAGTTCCTTCGACCCGGACCAATTGTAAATGATGTTTTCACCGACAAAACAAGATTATATGAAGCTGCTGATATTATTCAAAAACTCTATCTGATAGCGTTGGATCTGCCGTCTGACAAGTTCGGCGAAGCAAAACGTAAAATTGACTCCAAATACGATGAAATTGAAAGAGGGCTCATTGAAGAATTTGCTGCTGCACAAAAAACTGAAGATATCGAGAAAATGAAGAAAATCGCCACAATCTTATCTCAATTCAAAGGATATTCACAATGTATTGATGCGTATATTGAGCAAAGTCAAATGGTAAGACTTTCGTTATTAATTTGTTTAGAATGTAAGGCTACAAACTTTTCAGACACCATATGGCGGCAAAGACATTTTTGTTGGTATTGTTCCAATGTGTCAGCATCATTATGAGATTATCAAAAAAGTGTTTGCAAGTCCTGATCAAGTGATGTCGAGGTTTATTTTAAACATATATCAATTAAAGCTAAATCAATTTGCACAAACGAAATTAGACGATAGGAAAGATGACGATAAGTATTTACGAACTCTCTACGAAATGTATTCAAGGTAAATGCCGTTAACATATTTCGTTAATCCAAAATAAATTTGATTTAAATTAAATTTAGAACTATAAAACTTTCATCTGAGCTGCAAGAATTCATGGTCAGTGGCGATGACGATCTTTTATCTAAACTTACTGCCAATATTTTTGCCAAAGACCATTTGGCATCATACATGGAAGTGGAAATGAGATGTTTGAATACTAAATGCAGTACTGAATTGAAAAAATACTACGAGAGTAAGAAGCATCAAAAGAAACAAACTGAACGTTTTCAAGAGCTTCGACGTGATATGCAACTGTTAATCGGTACCAGAGCAAATATAAACATTGCCCAAATTGAGGATTACGGTGGAGAGACTTTTTTGTCAGAAGAATTAGCGATAAATATGTTGCAAGAAGCAAAAGCATCGTTCAAACGCTGTCGCCTCCTATCGAAAGAAGATCAGCTGCCAACAAACGTAATCAAGCTGGCGGATATATTGCTAAGATTTCTAATGCATGAACACGTCAATTATGCTCTAGATTTAGGTCTTCAAGCAATCCCGATCGGCGAAGGTAGAACTCCGCCACAGATTTACTTTTTCGATGTAGTGCAAAAAAGTAATACTATCGTTCATCTGCTAGAAAAGCTTTACAGTGCGAGTATCATCCCTGTTGTATCGTAAGGTTTTTATATTTCAAACGCGATTGAATACTTATTGTAATTTCAACAGAAACTCTCCAAAGTATTCCGAATGTTTGCAAAAGAAGCGCTATATTATGGAACATATAGAAAACAAATTGGACACAGGACTAGATCGTTCCATTAGCGCAATAGTAACGTGGATGAAAGCATATTTGCAAGCAGAACAGAAGAAAACAGATTTTAAGCCTGACACTGATGTCGATACTATTTCTTCAGCGGTAAGAGCCCTACACAAAATGGAACAAATATTCAAAAATATCATGTTGTTTACTACTTCAGGCTTGTTTAACAGTTGTCCAGACTCTCACGCCATTTATAGAACAAATCAAAAAATGTATGGACGGTGAAAACCTCCAGGCAACGCTGACAGAATTTGGTAGTCGGCTCCATCGTGTTATTTATGAGCATATGCAACAGATGCAATTCAATACTGCCGGGGCTATGTGCGCCATTTGTGATGTGAACGAGTATCGAAAATGTATAAGAGCGTTAAATAGTCCATTGGTAACGCAATTGTTTGATATTTTGCACGCCCTATGTAATTTATTGTTGGTTAAGCCGGAAAACTTGCAAGAAGTGTGCACAGGAGAAACATTGGTAAAATAACTTGACTGGTTTCTACAAGTGCAAATTATAATAAATGTATCAATATTTCAGAATTACATGGACAAGTCGGTGGTTTTGAATTTTATTCAACTCCGGGAAGACTATAAAACTTTGAAAATAACAAACGCCTTAAAGGGAATAACCGAAAATCGTATTTAAATAGTTCAATAATTACGCTAAACATAAGTCACATATTATAAAGATGTTGAATTTTATGTAAGTACAATAATTATATATGATTTAAGCAAATATTTTCCTTTTTTTCTACTTAATAATCATACCACCTTTATAAACGCTTGGTCATGCGAAATGTCCTCTAAATCTCGTCTTTATTTGATCACACTCAAAGATTGTGCTTCAAATTCAAGATGTTAGAACCTTGCTGACAGTGAAAATAGTTGCAGTTAATATTTTTGTTTACTTATGAAGTTGTCGTTTCACAGTAGCTATCAAATCGTAGGTGGGAAATTCTCGGATATTCTTTAAATAGATTTACGCTAGCACCTACAGGGCCTACCTTTGTCAACAGCAATCATGTATCTTTTAATTAAACATTTCCACTACTAGCTGACATGCTGCAAGACAATAAAAGGTTACATTAAATGCTATCAGATGGACCGTATACCGTTGTTAGCTGAAACGTATCTTTATTTTCAACGCAAAAAGTCAACCAGGAACCTTCTTCATCGGTTGAATAAAACCACTTTTCCTGCAACAAAACTTTCGGAGACTAATATACGGGCGAAATGCACCCATGAACGGAGAGATCCGAACAAAAGTCTCCAGTGGAATAATCACCACCATCGCGAGGGCCTCAATATCGGTCATTCAGATATTCTGAAAAGCAAGTCAGATCTGTAGAACGATACCGAGCATGAGTCTAAAGGAATCCAGGAATCATCGTGACTCCATGCCTTGCATGCGGTACTCTGACGGCCACGACATTCTCCGCGTTATTATTTTCTGTTTTATAATCTCATCTATATGCCACATATAAAGTAATTTAATGTTATTTGTTAGAACAAGTGTGATGTTAATTGTTTATTAAACCAGCTGAAAATTTCTGATATATTTATTCCATTAAAAAACTGTTCACATACAAATTTTGATTTTTCATTTTGCTGTTGAATCATATGCTAGATCCTGTTAAACGACTGACGATGAAATGAGAAAGACGTTGATTTGAGGAATTAATGATAAGAAAAGATGTTGAACACTTCAGCTAGACAGGAAAACCTATGGATCATTTTTAATCATGACGAGCATGAAAATCCGCGATACAATTAGAGTTATAAAATCATTCAAAATAAATTTCCACATAAATTTAACACTACAATAAGCTGTGTTGTGGTTTGCTGCTCGCAAAAGACTGAAATACAATTTGTTTACTTGAAAATTCTCTAACATGGATTATATTTGTCTTATCTTAATATATTTCGTCTTTTGCTTCCGCCATATCTTCTTAAGATTATGCATATTCAGATTAAAAAATTTGTAATTATTATCAAATTGAGGGTATCAAATTTCAATAATTCTATATGTCTGCGATTTACGTTGTAAAATCAAAGATAATTTATAATAACTGCTATGCGGCACATAAGCGTTGAATATATTTAGGCTTGTACCAGGTGTTTGTTAGTTGACGACATAACTACTTTCGTCATAGATTAAGGATTATCCAAAGTTTGAACGGCAATAAATTTTAATGTAGTTGTAGAAAAAGTTGTCGAATTGTCAATTAAATAATTACTTTGCTAATCGGAACTTAACATTCTCTGAGCATTTCAATGTTTGCATCGGTTTTCAATTTAATCTTGGAGCTTAATCTTAAACTTAATCATAAACCTTAATCATAAACCTTAATCATAATCTTAATCATAATCATAAACTTTTCCCAACAAGGACCTCAAAGACAAATTGGTCAAAGACCAACTTCAACAGGCAGATATATTCAGTCTACATATTTCCAAAGACTTTAGCTAGTCAACGCCTTATTTTGACTACACAAAGGGCACTAACATAACAACGTCTGGTATTATAAAAGGAAAAATATAGACAACAAATACACCAACTTGTTGCATAGCCAGCCGAGACTTCATTGTCAAAGGATTGTTGAAATTTAAACAATATCATAGGCTGAAGAGGAATGAGCCACTTCAAAAACGCAAAAGGTTTGAATGAAGACAAGTATTTTGTACAGCATCTTGTGAGTGGGGCAGAAGTCATAAGGAAGTGGGACAAAATCGAGTAAATACTGACACGAACTGAACTTGAAAATTAAGTGAAATTAGTTGTCGCAGAATCACCTATTGAAAATTTAAACATCTTTCTTGATATAAGTAAACATGAATCTGATCCTGATTTCGAAACTGATCGTGAAAGTAACGATGATATACCGAACCAACCACCCACATCGACAACAAAAAGAAAAGTGAAACGCTGAAAAAAGATCATCAACTAAAGTTGATGGTCCGGAAGTCATGAAAAAATTTTAAGGGCACATTTTTAGGTCATGATGAGCATTTTTGAAAAAATTGACATCTTTACTTGTAAAATGTTAAAATGTCCAAAACTTGTTTACTTGTTAAAATTACTTATACTTGTTAAAATGTCCCAAACTTGCGTCAGCTACAAAAATCACATGTCCTAGGTAACGATTAAGGATCTAGCTATCTTAGACCTCTATGTGAAGGTGTTACTCTATTATCTCCTCTACTAGAAGGTGTTACTCTACTCTGCTTACCTCTGTGTGAAGGTGTTGCATTGCAATTCCTTTGCTGGCAAGTTATATATCATAAAATTTTAATGCGCAATTTTTGGAAGGCGAGGCGATACCTACAATAAAATGGTAGCTGGTAACATGAAACCTGTTCGATATTTTGAGATCAAAGAATTTATCAACAACAACCATTTTTTTAAAACTCCACAATTTGCCATAAAATGAATTAATTAATTAACGTTTGAAAATATTTTTGCTTCTTTAGCCAGGATTTCTTGAAGAATTAAATATTCAAACAAATGTTTCATCACATATTTCAATCAATGACTCATGGTACCATATTGGGACTGTAATAGATCAAAATATCATATTCGGTTTGGAGCCGAAGTATGGCTTTGTGAAGAAGTTTTCTTCTAGCCGTATAAAGCTTTAACCCTTTGCGGACGAAGACGCCCGACGGGCGAGCGTCGCTGTGGACGACAGGTATTGGAGCGCGCAATAAAGAAAATGTTCACGTCGCACGGTTGAGTTATAAGAACTAAAGCTTTATTTAAATAACTTTTTCATAAAATCCAACAAAATCATAAACAAACAAAGTTAGTCCTTGTTACACATAAGACGTTTTATATTCGACCTTTGTATGGTATATTTCGAAGCAATCATCTATGTGCAATGCTGGTTTAGCCGAACAAGTAGCACAATAGTATCTGGATACTCTCCTTCCATGTTTTACTTTTCGGTTGGAACATACGACGCAGTCTTTACTTCTTCCTGTCTCGTCCCGCCGAATTACATGTAGAAGGCCATTGAGTCTTTCTGCTGTTCCGGATGTCGAAGGAGGTGTGGGATTAGCGTCTCGAAAATCTCCAATCAATTGATCTACCAAGAGGCGCACGAATGCTATATGTTTTTTTTATGTTGTATTTTTTGTGGTGCTCCTCATATAATAGATAGGAATTTTTGACTGAAACTTCCAATCCCCAAAAAAATAATTTTCGCCACCATTTTTCAGACTTTCGCATGAAACAATACGTGCCTGTGTACTGGTCTGCTCTATCTACCCCGCCCATATATTTATTATAGTTTAAAATCACATCTGGTTTTACAATATCAATTCTTCCTTTTTTTGCGTGACCTTTTAGTGATGGTTTTTGAAGACTTGGTAGCACAGGAGCTGAGGATGGTTACAATACACTTGTCTCTCCAAGCCAATAATAGTAGTAAATCTTTCCGTCTGCAGGCAATGATTTCATTTTTGGCAATCTTTGGATTTTTTATTTGAAGTGGAATAAATTTCCTATTTGTCTGGATGGTTCCAGTTAGATAACATTTCATTTTCAGTAGGGCATCTGCCAAGGGAATGCTTGTGAAGTACCGGTCGTTGAAGATGTGGTATCCTACAGCGCCAGGATTGGATTGCAATAAATTGTGATATAGTTGCAGAACCATTCTTGTGCTTATTGGCAGGTCTGGTCTGACTAATTTCTCTGTCGTAAAACTGCCATAATACTGTAAAAACGTCTGTATATAACCAATATTGGCGGCTGCAAGAATATAAACACGGATACCCCTCTTGGTAGGTTTCTGTGGGTTGTACGTAATAAAACTTATTCGCCCTTTGAATTTGATGATTGATTCATCTACGGATAACTCCACTGCGGGCACAAAATTTTCACGGCATTTACTGTCAATGTAATCTAAAAAATTACTAATTTTTTGCGTCCTTGTTGTCATGTTTCGTGTACCTTCAATATTTTCGTTTGTATGGAGTATCCAAAATATTTGTAGGAATCGATCTCTTCTGAATATTTCAGCAAAGTATGGGAATTTACTTTTCTTGTCTGTGGTCCAATAATCCTTCAGGCTCGGAAGTGGTATTGTCCCCATAAGCAATATTATGCGGAGAAATGCTCGCATTTCCTTTTGTGTAACATTAGTCCATGTATGCGATATGGACCGCTGTTTGAGATGTTTTCCTTGTATTATATGATTTCCGTACCGATTAGTCTCTTCAACTATTTTCCTGATCAATTCATCGGTAAAGAACGAGTTGAAGAAATCTAACGGTTCTTTATAAGTTGAATTTAGTTGTGAACCAGGCGTTCGTGATTCAGATCTAAATTGTACTTTTTGTGGAATGGTATCGTGATTTGTAACATTCGTCCACTTATTACCACTGCAGCTATCACTTTCCTGAATACATGTTTCTTCACTACTGCTACTATCACTGCCCACATTGAAACGTCTGGATGCGTTCCCTGTTGCAAGGATTTCACTTCCACTGGATGAAAAAATATCGTAATCTTCTGTGTTATCAGATTCAAACGGGAACTCATCAGTACTGTCACTATTGAACGTATCATCTCTGGATCTTTTAGCCATCGTGGATAGAATGGTCTAAGTATGGGTACGAAAAAAAAATTGTCTTCAACCGCTCGAGTCCGCGAACGACACGGATGTGATGATGAACGGGTGGTTTCCAACGTTTATATATCCTGGCATAAGTAGGGTTGAAAAGAATTTAGGATGCACACGGGTTTTCCCAGATTAATTGCACTCGCGTTGTGTCATTAGTCGGAAATGTGCGAAGGATTGTTTATGGTATTTTCGGGGAAAATTGGATTGGGTTTTTGTTGGAAAGGATTTGCCCGGGATAAATAAATGCAGTGAAGCTTGTGTGTTGCCGTCTACCTTTTTATTATTTTATGGCCGAGAATTTGTGTAGCGTTACCGCCACATAAGGTATAAAATATGTGGAAAACTTTGCTTCTTTCCTTTGGTAGCGACACTAAGACTTACTCGATAAATTGAAATTCGTTCTGACCCTACCATGGTCTCGCATCGTAAGTTTACATTATACGGGAGATAAGACTGCATCACTACAAAGTTTCATTTGGAGGGATTTCATTGGGAGGCAACTTGACTTCTTACGCTCGTATACCCATGTGTATCTTATCGTTAAGGACGACAGATATACGCCAGCCGCAGCGCGAGAATTGGGCGGCTATTTGCCGACACTCGTCCGCAAAGGGTTAAAGAGATGTCTATGCTCTACAATGAGAGTTTTTTTTAGAGGCTTTAGTCATTCTGGCATTATTATCTAGGCTTTCTTTTTCATGTGACAACTATTATGCAGTCAAATTGTTTTCAGGGATACAACTGGTATGATCAGTTGCTGAAGAAGACCAAACGATTAAGGTCGAAAGTTGACTTCGAAAATTAAAACAAAACGCAAAATTAAGATGAAAGGAGTATGTATGGTACCATAAAGGAGAACAGAACCGAAAATGCTCACTGCCTTTCATAGGGGCATTAAAAAAAAACTACAAGAGAATTAATTTCCTTCAGAGCTGTGTAAGATTTCCATATTATATGATGCAATGAAAAAATCATTGTCGATTTCATCGAATCATTTTGATTGTTAATGTTTTAATTGAACAAAAAATTCAAAATAAAACACAAATCCCGTAGAATGTCGAAATTTTGAAAAATAAAAACTGTAAATGCCAAACGGTGTGTCACATTAACGTTGATACCCCCAATAAGGATCAACTCCAATGCGGGTACGTGGATAATATGACGCCAATGTGATCTAAATGTGAAATAACTGCAGATGCTACCTAAAATGATCAACATGTACCCTCCCTAAGATGCTATTTGATAAGTAGAAAATTTTAGTATGCATTTTTGTATGTTTAGTCTGGACATATCCTGCAATATATACAATATATCGGAGACGCGAAGATTTTTCGTCTGAAATTTGTTGCGATTTTATAATGTCTCTAGTTAAAAACTTTGTCTCCAAAACGAAGCGGTTCATAAACGAGTGAGATTCGCTGACAAGGATAATATAGGAAACGCCTACAAATCACCGGATTCATGTGCAAAAAGTGTAAAGAGATCCTGCACTTTCATCTCCATGATTTGAAATTTAATACCCTCATTTACTATAACTTAATGAATTAAAATAAAAAATCGAATTCTATTTGTTACATTCTTAGCGATCAACTTTTAATTATCATACAGCTCTGTGAAATATTATAGACTCAAACATATTTTTGGATCTCCTTTGAAAGCAAGATTTTATTTCCAATGACTATATTTTTTTGAATCATTTGCATTAAAGGAAATTTAGCAGGCAAGAAATGGTGGTTATATTCCTTGAAATAATAAAATAAAAATAAGAAACCATAAAAATGCAAAATAAATTCTTTGAAAAATTCTAAACTCAGTATTATTATTGGATATGTTTTTGATTTAATACTCATTAAATTTTCCTTCATTTTTAATTATATCTAATAAACGAGTTAGGAGGCAATTTATAAGACTATTCAATACACTGTCGGATATCTCATTTTATGTTTCAATTTATTTTTGACTCAACACTACAACATATTCTATGGAAGGTTTCAGCTGGGCATAGGCTGTCTTCACTAAACTTCCTCACAAATTTTCTGTAAGGTTCAGGCCGCTATTTAACGCTGGTCATGGTAGCAATTCAGTTTTGTAATCCTGAAACCACTTTCTGGTGGAGGTTACTATGTGACTGGGTTTATGATCCTGCTGTAAGATAATGTTTTCATCTTCTGTAAGTGCTAAAAAAGATACTCTGGGTGGCTTGGGTCCGCCGGGCCTTGCTTTGTGGGTCTCGAGGACGCGTTTCGGCTGCATACAGCCATCTTCAGCCATCTTCATCTTCATCATCATCGTTCTCGTTCAGAACGAGCTGAAGATGGCTGTATGCAGCCGAAACGCGTCCTCGAGACCCACAAAGCAAGGCCCGGCGGACCCAAGCCACCCAGAGTTAATTTTGGCCTGCGGCAACACCAAAACGAACTTCTAAAAAAGATACTTGGTGTTCCTCTAGTACCACCTGATAATTAGCAGCACTAATTCTTCCATTTATGAAAGCTATTTCATTCCGAGAACATTTTTGAACGCTACCCAAACCATGACTGATCCGCCTTGATGGGCTCTTCTTGAGATGATTTTTCCTTCCTTTCGCAGATTCTGGCAGCAATAATTAAAATCATCAAACAATCAATCAAACTGATAAACTAAACTAAAATCAATCAAACTAATTTTTTTTATCGCTGAAGGTCAAGTGGTCCTAAATGTTTGGTTTCTGAATAAAGTTATCGGTGAATTCCACTCTTGCATCATTATGTTGTTTCGTCAATTTTGGTTGTTGCAAACATATTTGATGTTTTCGAAGGCGTTATCCATTTCTCATTAATCTAGGATCACAGTCCAAGTTCAAACGCTTAGTCATTTGTGATGATGAGTCTGCTGTGTTCAATAAAACTTTGGAAAAAAAGAATAATCAAACAAAGAATAATTCTTTGTTCGATAGACTTTGGCGGACGTCCAAATGACTTCTTTGTCCTATTATTTTCGATTCAAAGCTTCAAAAATTTTAAACTACACTTTGTGACCTTTTCATTTCACTTGCTATTTCTCTTTGAATTTTTCCTCGGTTCTTCATTTTTTTTTAATTATAAAATATAAAATTATAAAAATAAATTTTTAAAGAAAATTTAAAATTTTTAAATAAATTATCTCGCGGGTTTTAGAAATAACAACTTCTCGAAATTTCTACTTAAAAGCAAAATTATCCAATTTGTTTTTATTTAAAAACGCACCCACAGATCTTCCAAGTATTAACCCTTTGCACTCGTATGTCGCCGTATAGGCGGCATACTTATGTCTTATCATTAAGCGGGTTGGCCGGTCTGTCATCCCCTAAGCTTATTTCTAATATTTCTAAATTGCTTTCTTAAACCTTCGTTGAGGACATGTTTATGTAAAAATAAAAGATAACATGATATTAATACTATAAATATATATTTATATATTTATATTATTATATTATATTTATTTATTATAATTATATAATTATAATTATATTTATATTATAAATATATATTTATATATTATTTTATACTCATACATGCCATCGTAGCTGTTTATTTTATATCTGCTGATGTATATATTACAACCACTTCAGTTCACAAGTGCACCATTTTTGCGTTTTGAATATTACTCAACGATTACTAACACGATTGGGTTAAGTTCGGTGTATTTTTTCTTTATATTTCGAAAAAAAAAGATTTGAAATGTCCAAGAAATTTTTACAAGATGAAATTGAAAATAAGTTGCAAAGTAGTGACGATGAATTTTGTATTGACGCGCCTGACAACGATAGATTGGACAGTGATAATATTAGTGAAGAAAGTGACTCTAGTTGTGGTAGTGATATTATAGTTGCTAAAAGACAGAGAATCATACCTTTACCATCAAGTTCAAGCAGCAGTGAAGACGACGAGAATATAAGACAACCTGGTAATTTTGGTCCATGGCAGGACGTTACATTCCACGATCAGGTACCAGACAGGATTCTATTTACTTCTGGGGATAAAAAGGTAGGACCACAAATACCAGATACTTGTACAAAACCCATAGATTTTTTCAAGCTCTTTTTTACCGATGAGCTAATAATAAAAAAAGTGGAACAAACAAATAACTACGCCAGACATAAAATTGCACGGAAGAGGTTGTCAAAACGTTCTACATGACATACGTGGGTAGATGTTACAGTAGAAGAGTTTACCGCATTTATTGGTGTTGTCCTAAATATGGGTACGATAACCGTATCTAATATCCAAGAGTATTAGTCACAACAGTTTAACGCCAAAATCCCTTTTTTTATGGCATGGAAAGATAAAAGGGTCGTCACCGCACTTACTTCGTGGGATACCTCAGGAACACAGCCCATCAGCAGAAGAGTACGTGGAGGTAACTTACAAGTTGTAAATAAGCCAAATGTAGTGGTCAATTACAATAAATTTATGGGAGTTGTCGACCGCGCAGACTCTTATTCAGCGTCATACTGTTTCCTGAGGAAATCTTTGAAATGGTGGCGAAAGTTATTTTTCTGGGGACTCGAAATCTCTAGTGTCAATGCATATTTATTATATAAAATTTCACAACGGGGCCAAAACAACAAACCAATGACCCATCTAAAGTTTGTTCGGGAATTGGTTGACTAAATGACAAAAAACTTTCGGCAGGGATCCAAAACTTCTGGCAGACCATCATCTGCAGATACAGAAGAGCGGCTAAATGGTAAATTGCATATTTTACGCCAAAATGATGGGAAGAAAAAGGACTGTGCGGTATGTTCTAACCGTAAAGTATAAGGCGGCAGGCGGGAAACTAGGTATATTTGTGACACTTGCACCCGTAAGCCTGGACTACATATTGGTGATTGTTTCGAACGGTACCATACACTAAAACATTACAAAACGTAATTTATATTGTGTATAAATTTATTTAGTGATAATGGTAAGGTTAGGTTTGATTTGTGTTTCTCTATTTTTAAAATTTATTATTTTTGTAAGCCATTATTTTTTATTTAGTGTTGTTTAGGTTTTTTTTAGTTAATTATTTTTCATGTTATAATTGTAATAAATTATTGTGCTTAATTTGAATAAAGTGTATTTACTAAGCAATATCAGCGCATTTAAAATAAATCCCAAAGAAAAAAAAAGCGGATTTATTTATAATTATCTTTCATATTGTAAAATCGGTCAAAATATTGCACAAACTCCAAAACTCATATGATCAATAATCAATCCCTGGTGATCACACCTATCTTACCCAAGGGCTTTGATTTCAGGAGGAACTATTTACAGGTTTGCCCGTTGAATTGCAGCTACAAGTGCTGCTCTTCTTCGGACTGTTACTGCTAAATACTTGATGGCTTCAAGTATTGCAGTTGGCTTCCCGCCGGAAGCTTGCGACCCCCCTCCCAGGAGATACTCTAATTTATAGTCTTTCGACTTCAAGCCTGCTCTGATATCATCAAAGGCAGCACATTTAAGCATCATATGCTCTGGGTCTTCAATTGCTTTTGACCCACAGTATACGCACTTATCCTTGTAAGCACTTGGTAACTTACTTTTTCTTACCAGCTCATTAGTGAACTGGAATGATCCCAATCTTATTCTTAGTAAAGCATCAACGCCCACTTGAGTAAGGTTATGATTCAGCTGCAGTTTTCTTAGTTGCCTGCCACTGTGTATTTTTAAAGATTTACTAATAGTAGATATTTTACTTTTATCCCTTTTATTAGCTCTTCCAGAACAGTTGGTTAGTACGTTCTTTTTTAGTTCCTTAATATTTTGAACTTCTAAGGATATTCTGAACCTCTTTAACCATAAAATAAATCCCAAAGAAAAAAAAATTCCGAGTAGACAGATAAGTAGATAAAATAATAGTCCGAGTACAGTGTACTCGCAAAAGGACATATCTACGAGTGCAAAGGTTTAAAAATCTATATAAAATTAAAAACACTCAAAATCTACCATCCAAAATGTCCTAGCAAACTCCAAACTAAGACTGAGTTTTTAATTATTCACAGCTGAATAATTCGTTTCCATTTAATCTTAAACGTTTTTAATCTTAACGAACGAGATAGGTAGTTTGCTGAAATAACGCAAGCAACAAGTTTAGGCAACAAAATTAATTTCCTAGAAATTTTTTGGAAAAAATGCGAAATGAAGGCTTGAGTCTATAATTTTTCACAGCACTAAAGAATCAAAAAAGCATCAAATGTTAAGAATGAAGCGTATTGCTGTTAAAGAGCTATAATTAGCTTTGATTTTTTTACAAGTTTAGCTGTCTATTAATATTAAAAACTAATAAGGATCGCTGTATGAAAGGTGTCTGGATATTTTTTAAACAATGAGTGAGTTGTCGGCTTGAACGCAGAATCAAGAGTGATGAATTTTTGGTTAATATTTGCATCGCATCAGAGCTTGTCGAAAAATGATAGTTTTTCGAAAAGTGTGGCATCTTACTTAATAAATTTCCGTTAGATTCGACTTACCGGAAAATTGAGAAACTATGTTAATATTACTATGTCTTGGCTTTATTTCCGAGGTTTCGCACAAAAAATTTCAATTTAGCACAACAAACCTCTTTGAAATTTTGCTCTGAGCTTTTCACGGTTCCATTTGTTACAACATCTTATTTTTAAAAGTGGAATCAGTCGTTTTGATGCATGAATTCCTTTACTTGCTGCTTCAAATTTAACAATTGGCACAAAAGGTTTCGAGATTTATGTTTTGTTAAAAAGTCCAAAAATAAAAATTTAACCTTCGTTTTCCCTTATTTTCCGATTAATTGATTTGCAACATAAGTGCTTGCAAAATTTTGCATTGATAATATCGTACTAATAATAATAATAATAATAATAATAATAATCTTTATTCAATTGTAGTATGTTACAAATGTAGAAGAAACTTAATTAGGAGATCTGAATTACATTCATTGCAACCTTATAATACGTAATTTAGCAGAACTGAGACGTTTAAGTTGTTCATAAAAAACTATTTACATAATCGTAAGGAAAAATTCAAGCAAAAAACCTTCTTCAACTTAAGATTAACTTATGCTACTCTAAAATAACTTAAACGTAAACTTAACTACCTTAGACTGTGCTGACATGGTTAAGAAAGCGCGAAGGCTAAAGTGAATTGGCATTGCTTAGTGCTGCAACTAAAGGATTTGAGGATGCGCGAGCTTTAGATATGAGTTTTACTCTTCTTTTATATGCAAGTTCTCCTATAGGGCAAACATTAGTCAGCGCATGTAGTCTCTGTGTAGAGAAATAAAACGGCTTATTTAAAGCCATTTTGAGACATCTGTTTTGCATAGTCTGTAGCTTGATTTTCAGGTAAGCTGCACAAGACCCCCATGCTGGGGCTCCATATAACATTATAGGCTGTATGACCATTTTGAATAGTACAATCTTATTTTTAAAATTCAACAAAGACCTTCGGTTCAATAGTGGGTATAATGCCAGAATGATGTTAGAAATTTTCGCACGCGTGGAATCGATATGGTCGCTGAACGTTAACTTTTTGTCTAGAACAAGGCCTAAATATGTGATATTGTCACACCATGGAATTTCCTTACCTAAAAAGTTAATGCATCTGGCAGGAAGTTTGTTAGGGCTTCTCTTTTTGGTGAAAAACATCGCTTTAGTTTTTTCGACATTGACTTTAATTCTCCATCGATGAAAAAACTGGAAGACTTTTTCAAGCATGTTTTCAAGAATTTGAATAATCTCACCCGGGTTTGACGATGCTGTATATAAACACGTGTCATCAGCAAAAGTGGCTATTGAGCAGTTGCTTAGTATTGGCATGTCTGAAGTGAAAATATTAAATAATGTTGGACTGAGACAAGAACCTTGGGAGACCCCAGCTGGTACGATATAATGGTTAGATTCAGACTCTCGTACTTTGACGTGGAATGTTCTGTCGTTAAGAAAAGACCCAATCAGATTGATCAAATATGGTGGAAATTCGAGTGTAATGAGTTTAAATAGAAGTCCTCGGTGCCAAACTGTATCGAAGGCTTTTTCAATATCTAATGTGACCATACCTACAGAGAGTTTGTGCCTCAGAGCTGATTTTATATCGCACGATACACGGCAAAGCTGAAGGTCTGATGAATATTCATTTCGAAAGCCAAATTGGAAATTTGGAAAGATTTTATGATTTTCAACAAAATCCGCTAATCGTCTCAAGATCAGCTTTTCGAAAAGTTTCCCTAATGCCGGTAACAAGCTTATTGGCCTATAACTAGAACAAAGATGAGGATCTTTGCCAGGCTTGCGAAGTGGAAATACTACTGCATGCTTCCATCCGACTGGGAAATAGTATAAATTGAAGCAAGCATTAAATAGGTGACATAGATATACGATTACTTTCTTGGGTAAGTTTTTCAACACTTTATTGGGAATACGATCAAGACCTGGAGCTTTACTGGGTTTTAGGTTTCGAAGCATCTTTACTATTTCTCTTGGCTTAACTCTCTCCGAAAGAGGTATGGTTGTTGGCATGGGGAGGGAATCGACAGACTTATTCACTATTGACTCAATGATTACGCTGGCATAGCCAGATGTAATATCATGGTGTTTCGCGAAAGTATTCGCCAGCAGGTCTGCTTTGCCTTCGCTTGAGTATATTTTTCCACCTGCCGCGTCCTTTAAGGAGTTTGGAATACCTGTTGGGTTACCTTTTAACCTTCAATTTAGCTTCCAAAACTTTTGAGAGCCATGCTCAAGGTTTTTCAAGCATAGTATTCCAATGGCTATTTCGGAGAATTCGAGTTTTTGAGCGAATAGCTGACGTAAGACTATTGACACCAGCTTTTGTGATTCTGTCTCTTGATCTTTGCCATTTTTGCCAAGTATTTCTTATTTGGATGAGTTTTAGTGTCTCGTTATCTAATCGAATGCTTTTGAATATCGTACTAAATACATTAACCAGAGTTTCTAGGACTCATTGCACATATGCCTTCAGTAGCCCAAGTGCTGCATGTCCCTTCAGTGTTTGACTTCTTAAAGCAATGGGGTTGGTGGTCTTTCTATAAAACTGGTTCAGAGTTTCTCAGGTTTCTTCAGGTTTTCTGTCTTTTTGGTCGCCCTAGATCCTCATTTCAAATTTGTCCGGTTGCAGCGGCTTTATTTAGAGTTTTTAATTTCGATGTTTTGCAGGTACATGACTATGAGCCTAGGGACATACGTAAATCAGGTGTAGAATGCGATAGATTGAAGTAAAGATGGATGAAATATATTTAACTACTTTTCAATTATTAATGATGCTCCGAAGAATGATCTGTCTATCATTTGAATCACTTTAGTCCGAATTTAGCAACCTAAGCTGTGCTAAGGCGTTAAAATAAAAATTTTTTGAATATTCTTGATTTCGTAGCTAGTAATATTCAAAGGAGTCGTCCAAGTGATAAAAACGACTCCTAAAATTCAATCAATCAATGTTAGAATTCAATTCTAATCACGTGTATCACATCTGTAACGAATAAGGTCTTATCTTGAAGATAGTGAGTGAATTTTTTAACGAAAAAGGTACGTATGAACTTATCACCATTTTTTCAATGCCAACGAACTAATTGTTTTGGGTAATAATTTGAAATTGTAAAGAGAAAATGTAGGTGATTGCTAAAACCTTGACAAAGCATAGGTAGTCTTCTTATCAATGAAAACTACAATTGTAACGTCATAAATTGCACATTGAAAATGTGATAAATGCGCAATGATGATGTATCTTTCATAACAAAATTACAAGACATCAGCTGGCGATGAATGGTGACGCTGAAAGCAATTTAAATAGTTAACATGCTTGTTTCCTAAATTCAAAGATAATATCATTTCCAGAGGAGAAATGGATTCAAACTATTTTACTATATTTAAAATACTTTTTCTGAAAGCGATGTATGCCGATATCGTGACTGCACAACTGCTCATATAATCGTATTCAAATTGCTTCAATAAAAGTATGTATGAAGTCTAAGACATCTCACTTAGTATTTGCTTCACATATTTACACTTTTACTATTAGGAGCAATCATTTTTTAATAGATTATATGTTTAGTCGTTGTCACCGAGCGCAACGAACATCAGTATTTCAGATTAACATAGATCCTGTAGACAGTTTAGAATAATCAATTTAATATGTGATAAATATTGAATGTGCGGTACTTTGGAGAAAAGTTTTGCAATAAAACTAAATATTAAGGGCGTAGGATATAATGTGCTGGTTATCAACTTGGCTACGTTTAGTTACTATATTTATTGTGTCAGTTCGTTTTGAAGGAGAAGGCGCACCGTCGAAAACGCGCAATCGATATCATTGGCTTCAAAGGAAATCAGTTCTATTTAGTGATTGTGGTTCGTAAATTATTTACCATTGATTTTGTAGTTAGATCTAATAAGGATGTGTATCAAAATGATTGTGCGTATATCTCTTCGCATGGAAATTAGAACCCTTGGGCGATACTTCATATTCTGAAACTTTATACTGTAGAAACTCAAAAGATCGTTTTTTGAAAGCACCCTGGACTTGTACGATAAATCGAGTTTTTTACTATCTAGGACTACCATATATTTAGAGAGAAAGTTAAAAAATATGTTATATGGAAAGTTCTAATGAATGCTTTGTTTGACGCTGTGCTTTTATATACATACTAGTAAATTGATGTGTGTACAAACGTGTCAACACTCTGAACTAGCAAAAAAGGAACATCTGATAGAAAATGGAAACAGAATATTTTCTAAAATATGGATCCCGTGTATGTAGTTTACCATAAAATTTTTTCGACGATTTCTTTCTGAGATCATTTCAATAGTGCATATCGTATCAAAATTTTTCTCTAAATTTGATTCTGATTAAAAAACGTGAACGTATTTGAGCAATTTCCAACCATTTTACAAGTAATGTGAGAATTTTTCATGTTGTTCCCCTTAGTCCTTGTCTTTCATCAGTTACGATTAAAATTTCGCAAAAATTTCGTTGTTAAGCAATCCACTTACTCGAATATTGTCGCTGATGTTAACAAATTCTCCAAAGCTGATTGCATTTTCTAGATTTCTTCACAACAGGTTATCACATATGGATTCAAATTGCATGCTCTGATTCTACGATTCTACGATGATTCCTGTTTCCTCCTTCAGAAAGCCGCAAAATCGCAAAGACAATATGTTTGATGGTGGCTGATATTACATTTTTTCATGCATTGCCTGCAATATTCATAGCAGAAAATAGTATGATTTTGTGACCCACGTTTTCATCTTAACTGCGGAAGAGATGCATGGCAAATTTTGCTCTATTAAAAGTTTTGAAAATCTTGATTTCATCCTTCATCTAATGCCTGTAGAATCAAGGTTGTTTTCGGGGATAAAATTCATCTCTGAATTGCTGAAAAGAAGGATATGATTATGCGCCGTGCAATTATCAAAGAAAAGTAAGATTTGACTTCTGTTTTTGTCCATTTGCATGTTAAATTATAACGCACATTTATTAAACAATACACACTGAAATCACGCCTTTTAGTTCCACGATTTCACAATCATTAGTTCTTTGAGTTAAAGGTTCATCAAAATCGATATTCGTTCTTTGTTTCTCTTCCCACCGTTGCATTCATCTTCTTTGCAGTATATGAAGTGATCTAGAAGACATCGGAAAAGTACACGGGTCTCGCTCATATTGAACACATTTTCCAGCCTGTACCCTCAATCAGTTTTTTCAATTTTCCCTTTCCAATATGAAAAAATAGCAATCGAAATACTTGCATGCTCTCCGCTAAGTTTTCGGAATTTCATATCTTTATTTTTTATAACATAACTGAAGTAATAATTAACAAGTGCTAACACACCAATTTAAGGTGACGCCAATTTTACAGAAGTCTAGGGTTATCCATTTTACGCTTGGGAAAGTAAAGCTAAAGAAAACACATAAAATATTCAGATGGAAACGAAATTTTTTATTCGATATAAAGATTGATTATACGTGAAACACGACATCATTCAAATGTCCTCCACGGGACCTCTTACAGGCCCCAATCCTTTTGAGGTAATTTTCAATGACTTTTCGGTACATTTCCGGCAATATCTTGGTCATAACTTCACGAATATTGGTTTTCAATTGCTCAAGTTTTTGAGGATTGTTTGCGTAAACACGATCTTTCACATAGGCCCATAAAAAGAAATCCAAAGGTGTTAGGTCGCAGGATCTTGCGGGCCAATTGACATCACTCAATCTCGAAATTACGCGTCCTGGAAATTTCTCTTGCAAAAGTGCTCGATTAGCCTATGTTGTGTGGCTTGTGGCTCCGTATTGTTGGAACCACATGTTCTCTAGGTCATAATCTACAATTTCTCTCCAAAAATAATCGGTTAACATCCGTCCATAGCGGTCAGAATTGACTGTAATGGCTCTTCCTTGACCGTTTTCAAAAAAATACGGGCCAATAACACCACCAGACCATAATGCACACCAAACGGTCACATTTTCCTGATGCAAAGGCCTTTCTGCAATCACCTGAGGATTTTGAGAGCCCCATATGCGGCAATTCTGTTTATTTACGTAACCACAGAGCGAAAAATGAGCCTCATCACTAAAGAAAATTTTGTTCGAAAAATCGTTATCAATGGCTTGTTGTTCAATCACCCAACTCGCATAGATTCTGCGTTGAGTATGGTCTTGAGGCTTAAGTTCTTGAGTGAGTAGGATTTTGTACGGATGGAGATGTAAATCCAAATGCAAAATCCACCACAATGAGCCGTAAGACAAGCCCAAATGTTAAGCACGTCGAGGAATCGACAAATTCGGGTCTTCCTCCACACTTTGAGCAACGACAGCGATATTTTCAGCAGGACGAATGTTGCGATGATGCACAGCCCTTGCAATATCAATAACCGATCCAGTCTGTTCAAATTTTCTCACTGTGTTCGAAATTGTTTGCTGTGTAGGTCGATTATGTCGACCGTAATCGGCTCGTAAAGCCCTAAATGTTGATACAGCAGAATCACCATTTTTATAAAAGAATTTAATAATTTTCACGCGTTCTTCGACTGTTAAACGATTCATATTTCTAAATGGCAAACCTTCAACTAAAAAAAACACGTTTTGGATGACATTTAACTTTGACAGATGTCAAATGGGAGGGTTATACTTTTTCTATACGAAATGTATAACCCTGTATTGATATTTGTAAGCGAAACTTTGGAGAGATAGAACATCATGACAAAGGCGTAGAGAGATGCGTACTTAAATTTCTTTGAATTATGTATCCATACACAATTACTAAGATACTCTTACATAGGAAAAAATTGTTCTCACATTCATTTAAGCTCAAGTTAGCCATCACGATCTCTCAACTTTTTTACAAAGCATAATTTTCAAGCTCCCTATCTTGCAAAGCTCGCTCTATTTGCTACATGGGGTATTTACACCGACATTGGTGTGAGCACTGGTCAGTTATGCGAATAGTTTATATGCTTATATACTAAATATTATACTCCTTATATAATAACATACCGGGATACATGATAAATTGGAATTTTAATATCGAGAGTCAAAGAAACTATCGCATGCAAGGGAAAATCAGTGTGCAGTTCGTTTTACAGAAATATAATTCAGTCTTCATAATTACTATGTAGTTACCAATAACTAAATCAATCGAAACCATAACTTGATGTTTGATTTACTTCCAAATGTGTCAACTTTAGAATTGATGTGTCGATCTTTTACATGTGCATGTACAAAGAACTAAGCTTCCTTTTAATGAGAACAGGACCTCTTTATTGCAAAATGTAAAGAACAATTTAAATATTGCATTTTATGAATTGTCTAAAAACTTTCTATTTTGGTATGTGTGTTTTTGTTACCAAGTGAACATATATGTGAATTCGTGGGAACTTAAGTTCAAATAGTATTTCCGTTTGCTGGGCAGATAGCCTTCCATTGTAGTATTGAAAAATAATACAGATTTTAAAGCAATTTTTCGTGATTTACGTAAACTTTTCGTTTTTAAAAGTTTTTTCAATGAAAATTTTGATTGGATAGTATACTTTCAACATTTACTGCTCCATATAAGCATATGGTAAGCTTATATGCTACACTGACATATGTTATTGTACTTGTTCGGAATTTATTTAAATTATAATGAAATTCCGAAAAATCAAATTCCATATTGTGCTACTTTGGGCGTGAATAGAGCCGAACATTTTAACAGTGTATAAGGGATCTTACATGAACCAAATTGTTCGGATGTTCAGTAAGGATATATGTTTACAAATGAAATGATCTTAACCAATTTTTTACTGTCCAGTGTATCAGATGTGATACATGACGCAATTTTTGTACCAACCATAGCAAGTCCACGTATAAAATATGATATATAATTCTTAATAATTTCTGCTCTACTGCTGCGTCAATTTAAAAAATGTCCTTCATTCTCCTCGGGAATTATACGGAAATAAAAAGTGTTGCAGGAGGAGAAGTTTTGGTTCAAATGTATCAAATGATTTTATGAAAACAGTTTTCCCGGTTCTCCTTCTGTTTATGATCAGATATTTTCCGATTGTTTTAATTCAAATACAGACATTTATCGAAATAATTTTAGATTTATTTATTAATTTACAATTTACATAAATGTTTGTAGCTACACAACAGGAAGATGCTTACTTTTAATATATGTTTTTTCGTAAACCTCTATGAATCAGACACTTAAACCGGCAGAACACGCTGAATGCTTTGTGGAACCATTTCAATATCGGACAAGAGCCCTTTACACACATTAACAGGAACAAAGAAAACTGTTCATCGAAAGTAATCAAGTCGCTGATCGAGAGAAACCACATTCTTAATCTAAGTATTTAGTTGCTTTCAAATTGTGTTTTTTTTTGGGTTGGTGGTGAAGGCAATTTACGCCCGGAGTGTGGGACTCCTTGCAGCGCATGCTACCAGACTATTCACTCAACACCCCCCCCCCCCCCCTGTCAAGAGACCCTAGCCTGGAACCGTTCGACACATTACTTCGGGCTAGGCCTCTTTTTACTTCGCCCTAGGGTGCCGTCAGCCTAGAGAAATCTCCCCCCAGCGGGAGTGGGCAGGATGAAGGAGGACTGCTGGAAAGGAGACCCCCTAGACCCCGCGCCCAAGGTTATCCATGGTACATTTTTTGGCAGTAAGTATTGCCCGCGAGTAATGTGCCACACAGGTCCATTTGTCGAAACTTTTCAGCATTTCGCCGACCAGATTGTCTGGAGAAAGCTCTCCCATCACCTCCCACAAGTCCTGCCGCATACTGTTCTACCTTCTACAGTTGAAGAAGGTGTGACATGCGTCGTCCCTTTCCCCTGGGCAGAAAATGCAGTCTGGCGACCGTGATTTACTAATCTTATGCAAGTAAGACTGAAAATACCCATGCCCGCTAAGAAGCTGGGTAAGGTAATAATCAGTCTCACCGTGCCTTCTATTTAGCCACTTCTATTAGTCCCACGTCCCCTATAAGGCGGGCAGTCCAGTGGCCATTAGAGTCGCCTTCCCAGTACTGTTGCCACTCAAGTATTGTGCGCTGCCTCTCCTCTCGGTTGACAGCACATCTTGAGCCCTCCACTTTTCGGTTATAAATTCTCCATCGTTCTCTAGCAAGGAGGGCGATAGGTATCACTCCTGCGATCACCAACACCGCCGACTCAGAGACAGTGCGGTATGCAGACGCAACCTGCAAAGCTCCTCGTCTCTGTACCTGGGCCAAGCACTTTCGATACAGCTCCTTACTGAGAGCTCCGGCCCAAACCTCAGAGCCGTACAGTAGCACTGACTGTACAGCACTCATGAGAAGTCGGCGTTTGCGCGTTGTGGGCCCACCGATGTTGCACATTAGTCGACTTAAAGCTGAGACGCCTATCGCGGCCTTTTTCGCCTTTGCACTGATCTGTTCCGAAAAGCTTATTTTGGAATCGATCAATAGTCCCAAATATTTTATTGCAACTTTAGACTCAACAGCCGCATTTCCGATCTGCAAAGGAATTACAATGGGAGTTCTTTTCTTTGACCACCTCGGTTTTCTCTAGTGCCAAACTGAACCCGCGGGTGGTCATCCATTCCCTCACTTGACGCATTAGCATTCCCAGTCTGCACTGCGCATGTTCGACTGTGCGTCCGGCGACCAGTGCTGCTATATCATCTGCATAGCCGATCAAGCGCGACTCATCTGGCAGCTCAAGCCTCAATAGTCCGTCATATGAGGCGTTCCACAAGTCTGGTCCCAGTATGGAGCCTTGCGCTACACTAGACGTTATCTCCATACTGCACCGCCCATCTTGTGTGTCATAGAGCAGACTGCGGTCCTTTAAGTAATTCCTCAAAATCCGCATCAGATACCCTGGCAATCGGAAAAAATTTTCCAATGTGCCAAGAATATCCGACCATCTGGCGGAGTTGAAGGCATTTCTGACGTCAAGCGTCACTAGCAAGACAACTCGTTTTTCAGTTTTGTGCGCTTCGGCTCGACGGACTGCATTCACTACTTCCATGATGGCATCGGAAGTGGATCGCCCTGCTCTAAAGCCATAGTACCGAGGAGATAGGTCCCCTGCAGAACGAATTACGTCAGTGAGTCTTCTCTTGGTGAGCTTTTCGAACACTTTTCCGGCTGTGTCCAGCATACAAAGCGGGCGGTATGTAGATGGCAGCCCGGTGTCCCCTTTTCCCTTGCTGATCAATGTGAGCTTCGCCACCTTCCAGCGAGATGGGAATACACCTTCTCTAAGGCAAGCGTTAAACACATTGAGTAGCAAATCAGGGCAAACGTGGAAAACCATTTGTAGCACCTCGGTTGGAATGCCGTCTGGTCCTGGTGCCTTTCGAGGTTTTATAGAAAGCACCGCATCCCCCAGCTCATTTTTAGTAAACGATGGACATTCGCCTGAGTCGACCTCGTGGGCAGCATCAACACGGACAGGATGAGTTGGAAAAAGCGCCTGCACTATGCCGTCCATCTTATCTGCTTGAATACACGGCTTCCGTGTGGTGCCGAGCTTGTTCACATCATGGATCCCTGTTCACATCGTCCACAAGCTCTCGCCAGCAGCGTGTCTTACTCTCATTGATGAGTCTTCGGAGTTCTTTCCTCGCTGATCTGTATGCTGCTGTCCTATTGGATGCTTCCTCTACGTTTCTCAAGCGCTGAGCTGCACGTCGAAGTCTGTGACACTCGCCTCGTTTGTCTGCGATATCTTTTGACCACCAATGTACAGTAGGCCTGTCATGTCGAGGCCTCCGTCGAGGCATAGATAAGCCACAGGCAGAAGTGATGAGGTTCATCGTTGACTCCACCATTCCCTGGACTCCAGCCATTCCGCTCCCCGAAGGGCACCCCGATGTCATTCCGCCTTCCAGAATCACATTGGCGAAAGTCTCATGTATGTATTTGATGCATGTATTTGTAAATTGTATGATTTAATTTAAAATTGATTCAACACTTCGTTTCTTCCTGTTTTATCCTGAACCTTGTTGGGGTCAATTATATCTTAATACTACAAGGACTCTGAGCTGCTCTCATTTCAGTATATTTTGGTGGCTAAGTAATGGAGAATTTCTCGCGAAATACGTACACACGATAAAGTCTAGCAGGAGAAAGTTTTGGTTTTAATTGATCAAATAATATAATGGAGATATTTTCCCACGGCTTCTCTTTTGTTTATGTTCAAAATGTTTTGCAAATTGTTGCAATGCAAAAACAGACATTTTCGGAATGTTATTGCTAGTTGATAACTAGGTTGTAAAGATACTCCCTAACTATCACAAACTGATCCTTCACGTAAAGGCCGTAAAGGCCGAGTAAATTCCTTGAAAATATAATATATTTAAAGATATTTTAATATTTCTTAGTAATTTGGTTGAAAAAATTGACATATACTTTCACACTATTTTCCTCCATGAATTAATTTAATCTAATTTTAATTTAATTTAATTTAAATATTCTAATTCGAAAAAATTTAACAAATTATATCCAAACATTGGAAGTTTTTCCAAGTTTCTAAAGAAAACCCGAACAAATTCTCGCGGGTCGCATAACCGGCTCAAGACCAATTTTCAAAATCATCTTCACGTTTATAGGATGCTGGCCCGTTACGCAATCGATTTGCCACTCTTTGAGTAAACGAAAAAGACATAATCTCGGTTTTCCCAAACTAAGTAAGCATGTCTTTTGTTGCTCGTGACGATGGTAATTATCTATTAACGAGCCTACAATCTTGTGAAAATCTATTTTGTTGATCTATCGATTCTACAATGGATCATATGTTTACATATGTTTACAAACATATTATGTAAGTTCGTTTGGCTTTATCCGATTAGCTTTTGTTCGATTGTTATTGGAACTGCAAAAACGAATTGGTAAATCCCAGAGGAATATATTTCGGCCCCTTTACTAGTAGCAAATATCTATTCGATGTTAATTTACCTTAAACGGTTAAGAGTAAGAAAAAACCTGGAATTTCCGGAACGCGTTATTCTCCCATTGTGAAGGTGACTTGCAGAAATGGAATAGCGCAAAATTTTGTTTAAAGCTAAAAAAGACGAAGTTAACCGCAAGCATAAAAGAAAAATCACAGAACGGATTTCCTTATCGGCACAGGTGTAACGAAACTTTAATTAATTTATAAACGCAAATGCGTTACAACAGTTCGTGAAAGTTGACCAGGAAGTTACATCTGATTAAGTTCTAATTTGCTTGGGGATTTCTAGAATTCCTAATAAATCATTAATTATGTTAACAGCGTCGACATGAACAATTCCATAGTCATATGTTGAAAAACTAATGCGTACGCACGAATTGAAAGATAAACCAATTCTATCTAAGTCAATTAATTTGTGATAAACCTTGATTTATTGCCCATTAATCAGCACGGGTAATTGGCATATAAATGTAATTTTAGAAATTCTACATCATAAATTAAAATTAATCACGTTGTTGGCAGATCCTCATTCATGCAGTCACAATCGATTGCAGTATTGACACTATATTTCACAATGCTATTACTCATGAAACAGGCAAAAATAAAAGTGCAGCCAAATTTGATTAGCCTGATTGGGTTTGAAGCAACATTAGCTTAAAATATTGCTTACGTTTAAATTAAAAATAATCGCAATCCAAATAAAGTTCATTCGAGGAAATTCGTCATAAAAGTTTATACAATTTGTATCGTAATAATGCATTCGTTGGAAGTGAAATTTACAACACTCTTTCATTCGGTTTTTCATCCTTCTCGTTGTCTTTCTGGGTTTTGTTGATGTTATTCAGCGTTCTTTTATAAAGTTTTTGAAAAAATTGGTATCAGCAATCTCTAAAACATTGTTGGGTTAAGGCGCAGCAGTGGGTCACTTTTTTCCAATGATATGGTCTTGATTGGACAAGAGTTGGAAAGATCTATATGGATTAGTATAGCAGCCTCACAGATACGTAATATATTAATTACTTCAATCGAGCTGGTTCAGCCAGGTAATGCTTCGGAAAATTATTTGAACCCCAAGAAAAAAGAAAGTAAGAAGAAAACAATTATTTGAACCATAATACTCAACAGGTAACTTAAACATAAACTTAATAAATTTTGAATAAAAATGACATGATTAAACACAACGAAAAACGTGACAATAATAAAAATCGTAAAGTATTAAACCATTGACCTTTGATATTAAACCAACATCGATAAATCTGTAATAAAATTTCAAAATAATGGAATAAAATTGATTGAAGATAGATTTTGGAAGATGGATTTTTGACCTTTAAAACTTAGATATTCTCACATGCTATTACGGCTTTCTGACATTTTGCTAGTGTACTTTATTATTGTTTTCTTTGAAGGGAACTCAATTAGAACATATTCACCCTCCTGTAGCATATGAGATAATGATCATTACAAATAATTTACAGTGAAATGGTCAGGATCATTTTGACGGAGGACGACGGAACGTTCCGAGGACAAAAAAATCATTTGTGGGCTCTTCATCAAGCCAGTTATTGCTTTCATCGGACACTTGATACTGAATTTCAACAGGTTCTTCGTTTCATAATCTTCGTTTTTTTTTTTTTTTTGTTTGGGAGGTGAAGGCTATTTACGCCCTGAGTGTCGGACTCCCCCGCTACCGGACTACCGACTAAACACCTCCCCTGTCATACCGAGAACCTAGCCTGGAACTGTTTGTCACATTACTTCGGACTAGGCCTCATTAATCATCGCTTAGCGATGTCTTCAGGCTAAGGGAAATCTCTCTTCACGGATGGATAGGAAGGAATTGCAATTAGTAACTATAATATTGCGTTACAGAGATGTTCCCTCCCTCGCCAAGCGATCCATTATGTCCTTCTTTATAATGAGTACTGTCCGTAGGTAATGTGACACACAGTTCCAATTGTCCTTTGATTTCATCATTTTTCCCGTTAGATTTTCTGGGGAAATTACGCCAATTTTCTCCGAGAGATGCGAACGGAGTCTTGTAAATCTATTACACGTAAAGAACGTGTGGCAGGCGTCATCCGTCATCCCCGGACAGAACACGCAAGTTGGGGATGGTGTTTTTCCCATCTTATACAGGTAAGACTGGAAATACCCGTGACCACTGAGTAGTTGCGTCAGATAATAATCAGTCTCACCATGCATTCTGTAGAACCAGTGCCCCAAGTCACTTATCAGCCGTGCGGTCCATCTGCCTCGCGTTTCGTTTTCCCATGTTTGCTGCCATAAGATAAGGGTTCTTCTCCGTTCCTCTCGGCTGACGGTTTCTCTCGCCGACTCCCCCCTACGTGAGTATACACGTTTTCGTTCGTCAGCAAGTAATTTAATTGGAACCACCCTCGAGATTACCAGCACTGCAGGTTCAGAGACAGTGCGGTATGCAGCGGCTATCCGTAAAGCTCCTTGCCTCTGCACCTGTGCCAGACGCCTTCGGTACGTCTCTTTATTAGGAGCATCAGCCCAAACCTCGGAGCCATACAAGAGCACTGACTCCATTACACTCATCAGTAGACGTCTTTTGCTCGAGGTTGGCCCCTGCGTGTTGGCCATAATGCGGTTTAGCGCCGATACCCGCGCGGAGGCCTTATCTGCTGACGCTCGAACCTGCTCGAAAAAACTCATCTTCGAATCAATCATCAAGCCAAGGTATCTGATTGATTCTTTTGACTCGATGATCATTTCCCCCACCCGAACCGGCATAACACGAGGGATTCGCTTTTTGGTGGGGACGACTGCCTCGGTCTTTGCCAGCGCTAGGCTAAGCCCACGGTCTGTCAACCACTCGCTCACTCGGCGTATTGCCGCATCCAGTTTGAGCTGCGTCTGTCCGACAGTATGTCCGGCGACTAGTACTGCTACGTCATCTGCGTAGCCAACCAGGCGCGACTCCTCCGGTAACTGCAGTCTCAAAAGCTCATCGTACGAGACATTCCAGAGGTCCGGGCCCAGAACGGAACCTTGCGCGACCCCTGATGTCAAATCAATTCTTCGCCGGCCTCCCAACGAATCATAGATGAGTTTCCGATTTTTGAGGTAGTCTTTCAATATCTGCATCAGGTACCTCGGCACCCTGAAATATTCCAGAGCACCAAGAATATCTGTCCATCTAGCAGAGTTGAAGGCATTTCTCACATCTAGAGTTATGAGCAGTACTATTCGTCTCGAGTAATGATTGTGGGCTTCTGCCTGCTGGACCGCGCTCACTACCTCTGCTATTGCACCAATTGTGGATCGACCAGCCCTGAAGCCGTACTGCCAAGGAGACAGATCCCCGGCATTTCGAATGGCTTCTCCAAGTCTTTCTCTAATGAGCCTCTCGAGTACCTTCCCAGCGGCATTCAGCATACATAGTGGCCAATATGCAGATGGTTGCTCCGCGTTCCCCTTCCCCTTGTGGATCAGCACGAGCCTCGCCTCTTTCCAGCAATTTGGAAACACGCCCTGCCGCAAACAGGCATTGAAAGTGGTGAGCAGCTTTTCAGGACAAAGTTGATGTGCAAGCTGTATCACTTCCGCTGGTATACCGTCTGGTCCTGGGGCCTTTTTCGATTTTAAAGCTTTTACCGCATTATCCAGTTCGATGGCGGTAAAAAGTGGGCATTCTCCGAGACATTCAATATCTGCATCATCGGGACGAATAGGATGCATAGGGAAGAGCGCTCTAACAATCTGGTCCATTTTTTCCGTTTCAAGGACACAGGGCCTCCTTGCAGCTCCTAGTTTCCGCATGGCAAGCTTGTAACTCAGCCCCCACGGGTCTCTGTCGATGTCCACAACTAGGTTGCGCCAGCAGCGAGCCTTGCTTTCGTTAATTAACCTACGGAGAACTTTTCTAGCCGACCTGTATGCCAGCGTTCGGGAGTGTGACTCGTCTCGATTTCTTAAACGTTGAGATTCGCGGCGGAGTTTGTGACATTCTCTCCGCTTTTCGGCGATTTCTGCCGACCACCAGTACACAGCAGGCTTATTTTGTCGAGGCCGTCGCCTGGGCATAGAGCAGTCGCACGCATTCTTGATGAGCCTCATGGTGGAGTTCACCATGTTTTCAGCTGAGGCTCCTCCCGTTACCGTCATAGTTTTACCTCTCATAAGAGCTGCGGCGAACGCGTCGACATCTATTTTAGATATATTCCAACCTACAGTTGAGGGTTGGGTTGCTACGCGTCGAGTAGCACAGTCGCCAATTGCGAAAGCAATGTACTGATGATCGCTCGCCGAGTAGTCCTCCAGTACTCTCCATCTGTGCATCCTAGGCACTAAGGACTCCGAAGCAAATGTCACATCCGGTATAGTTCCCAAGCAGCCTCGCCGTCGAAAAGTTGGTGTGTTCCCAACGTTCATGATGACAAGTTGCCTCCTAGCCGCCATTTCTAGGATTCTTTTTCCTCTCGAGTCTGGCAGAGGCATTCCCCATTCTATCGCTTTGGCGTTAAAATCACCGCCAACAAGGATTCGGCCTTCTGTGCTCGAGACAGCACAGTTCCAGTTCATCATCCAGTTCATCGAGCCTACTCTGAAAACATGAAATTGACTCATTTGGAGTGAAATAGACGCTTATGAATGTCAAATCGGCGCACCCAATGAGCACGTTCAAATTCACTTTGGAATATCTCCTTTGATTTGATTTTCTTTTATTAGCATCATTTCGTTTTTGGAAATAAATTGGTACTGTTTTCAATTTCTAATTTCACAGGAATTTTAGAAGTTATTAAACTTTTCCTAATTTTCTTGGTTTTCGGATATGTTTTCCAGATCCTGCCTTTATAAGATCTTTGAACCAAAAGCCGAATATTATCATTCTGTTTTTATCAAATTCGAGGACGCCGTTCCTGCGGGTGCACCAGAGTTTGCATTAGGGTTTGCGTTCAACTCCATCTATAGTGTATGAGGAAGCGATAAGTCAAGCAAAGGATTTTATTTCCCATGAAGATCTAAAAATTTCTAATAGTTTTCAACTTGAACTGCAAATAAAGGACCTTGTAACGTCATAGAAATTGAATCCGGCGATTGATTGTTAGAGACATCATTAGAGTTTTGCAAAACTGATTAGGAAATGTTTCTGCCAAGATTGTATGAAGATAGTTTTGTAGCAATTGAAGCATACCCAGCTAAATTTGAATATCTTCGTCAAAACATGTTGTAACATCAGAGACACTTGAACATCATGGGTTAGATAATCACTCAGCAGCTGCCCCGCTGAATTGGATCCGGTGTAGAGTCTTGGAAAGGTGGTAGAAGTATCTCCAATATAGATACTTCTTAACGAGTAAGATAGTCAAAAAATGGGCGCAAGCATGGGTGAGTCTCTGATGAATGAAAGAAATCGGCATCATCAAATAAATTGCTATCAATCGGGAATATACCAGAAGCTTAGAATGTTTCTTTAGGTTGACGGATGTCCTGACTTTCAAAAAACTATTACTAGTCCGACGTGTTCGTCACACTACTTTCGTCTTACGCGCCACTGTAAGGTTACGGCCAACTTCTCGCAGCTTCTATTTTCTCAGGGTCCGTTTTCACACCTTTTGCCGATACAACATGTCCTAGGTACTTTACCTGAGCTGCGAAAAGTGTGCACTTCTTTGGACTCAGCTTCAAGTTGGCCCGTCGTAGCCTTGTGAACACCTCTTCCAAGTTGCGCGCATGTTCGTCAAACGTCCTCCCTATGACAATGATGTCATCCAGATATACCAAGCATGTTTTCCAACTTAACCCGCGGAGTGCACATTCCATGAGGCGTTCGAATGTTGCTGGAGCATTGCAAAACCCAAAAGGGCAAGTTGCTAGATGGATCGAAAGGCTACAGTCCTATGATTACGAAATCGCCCATCGAAAAGGAGGAGTGCATTGGAATGCCGACGCTTTACCCCGTCGCCCATGTCCAGCGGCTTGTAAACACTGCCGACGGTCTGAGGAAAAAGGACAAGATGTGGATCTGCGTGTAATCGGACAACGGAAGTCAACGAGGGTTGGACGCAGCACGACCTGCGGGACGCTCAGCTAGCAGATGATGATATTTGACCATTATTGGTATGGAAGAAGACAACTGGACGTCCCGAGTAGAAGGACATATCAGCACGCGGCGCAGTGTTAAAAAGCTATTGGGCTCAATGAAACTCCCTTGAGGTCGAAGATGGAGTTCTGAAACGGAAATGGAAACGGCAGACGGCACTTCACATAGGATGCAAATTGTTCTTCCTAAGAGTCGGGTCAAAGGGGTACTGAAGGGAGGTCACCTTAAGGTGAACAAGACCCTGGCAAAGGTGCGAGAAAGGTTCTCTTGGCTCTACGCTCGAGAGGATGTTCTTGACTGGTGTCGGAAATGCACAATATGTGCTTCCGTTAAAGGCCCAAATCGAAGAACGAGAGGGCAAATGCAGACCTATAACGTAGGGGTACCATTCGAAAGAATAGCTGTGGACATCGCAGGACCCTTTCCCGAGTCCGAATGGGGAAATCGGTATTTACTCGTTGTAGTTGATTACTTCAGCAAGTGTCCAGAAGTCTACCCAATTCCTAACCAGGAAGCAACTACTGTAGCGGAGGAAATCGTTTCTCAGTGGGTTAGTAGATATGGCGTACCCCATGAACTACATTCAGACCAAGGCAGAAACTTCGAGTCACAAGTTTTTGCCGAAATGTGTGAACTGCTGGGTATACGGAAAACACGGACAACGCCACTTTACCCTCAGTCCGATGGAATGGTCGAACGGTTCAATGACACGCTTAATAAACATTTGGCCAAGATGGTGGATGAAAATCAGAGAGATTGGGATAGACGCATTCCACTATTTTTGATGGCATACCGAACTGCGGAACATACATCGTCATGAGAAGCACCCGCGAAAGTCATTTTTGGAAAAATGATTCGTCTACCAGCTGATGTAAAGTTTGGGACACCCCCTGAGAAGCCCAAACCCATTTCGGAGTATACAAGCGACTTAAGGCAACGGCTGAATCAGATACACAAAATAGTGCGGAAGCAAATAGAGACAACCACTGATCGCATGAAAACCAGATATGACTTAACGGCAAACTCATCTGGTTTCCAGCCGGACGACTTGGTGTGGCTATATAACCCCCGGCGTCGGAAAGGCAGATCTCCAAAGCTACAGCGGAATTGGGAAGGACCCTATAGAATCATCAAACGGATCAACGATGTGGTATAGCGGATAAAGGAACACCAGAAACCTAGGGCAAAAATGAAAATTGTGCATCTGGACCGCCTTGCTCCATGTTATCAGCAGGAAGACGCTGAGGTAGCTAATGTGACACTTTTTCGGGGCGAAAAAGATATAAGGCGGGGGTAGTGTGACGTGTTCAGGGAAAAAAGGTTACGCGCCACTGTAGGCGTCTCAAGCGAAAAGTCGTAAACAAGTTTACAACTACCAATACATCGATAGTTCTCGAAAGCGTAAACATAAACACGTTGCGTGTATTGAGTACAACAAATCCCGGTGCAAGCGACTCAGCACGTAAACACGAGAACAATCCACATGGAAGATTCTGGGATGGTTCGTAGTTGTATAAAAGCGACTACGGCGAGCGACGAGGAGAGTATTGTGAATGATGTGAAGCAGCCAGCGACTGTGCGCGTAAACAGTGCGGTAAAGGAATTACAAAGCAAGAAAAAGTGATTGTAAAAGTGATTATAAAAGTGATTGATGAATTAATGTGATTAAGGTAAAGGTGAACTTATAAAAGTTAAATAGTGATTTATTTATTTAGAACAACTGTAAAGTGAAATTTTAACAATAAAATTTCAAGCACCTTATTTTAAAATTATTCGCGTGTGTTTTATTCATTATTGCAAATATTAGCGAAGAGTAAACAGGTCGCGCACCTGGCAAAGCGCAACATTAGCAATCGCACCAATGTCCTTCTTGATTCTCACAAATAACACAACAGGTGGTAATTAGTGTGCCTGTTTTATTAATTCTTACTTTGCCTATATTTTTACGAGTTTCTGGTGGATTGAATCATTACAATTTTTGGGCCCTTTTTGTAGGTGTTTAGTCCAGATTAAATGTTCTTGTTCTAGCTGTAAATATTGGACTCCTTTTTTTAATTTTTCCTATTTATCATAGCATTAACCATGGCATAGATCCATGAACAATTATGTAATAAACTGATTTGGGTCACTGAGTACAAAACTGCCATTTTTGATTTAATATATATATAGAGATTTAATACCATAATAATTTACTACATATTTAATACCACGCATAATAGTTTTGCGTAAATCAAAAAAAAATATATACGCAAAAATGACCACAATTCAGTTTATTTCCTGTTGTTCGAGTCAATTGCTTTGACTCTGCAAATAAGGTAGTTAGTTATGTCAGTTCATTGCTTTAACTATCAATCCAGTACTGAGCATTGGTTCAATGTGACCACATCGCAATTATTCCCATAATTGTTCATGTCTAAGTATCTGCCGTTGAAGTCATCTCTAGTACCATTTCAGAGTTTCTGGCGATACTGCGGACGATTACATTGAATACATTTAATGTTATTATGATGATCCATGCCAATACTATCCAGCTTAATCTTACCTGAAATTTTATTGCTGACATATATGTTCTTTTTTGTTCTTATTGGTTAATATATTTCGCTCGTACACAAGGCTATGTCTGACGATAAAATCGATGTTAAAGATTTATAAGGACGTAACTCACGAATTTATCTATTTCCGTTTAGTCAGTATGGTGTCCCAAAGGAAAATAACAATTGGTCTGATGTTCTCCATAAAAATATCAATGGAACAATGGAACTCAGGTTTAAAGTTTTGAACAAGTTTACACTCCAGGAATGAATCTTAAGGTGGAAACTTGGTTTTTCGCATAATCTTATATGTAATTTTATATATTGCAACATAGGTGTATAAAAATGGCTTTTTTCTTTTCTAAGGAAGGTCATAGGCAGTGCAAAAATATTCTCTATCCGATTCATCTCCATAATGACAAAAACAACAACGACAAAAAATATTATTCAGATAGCTCCGGGATCTGAAAACATATGTTATGAAAGATTCTACAACGGGGATACTTTTTGCTTGTAATACATGGAAGTACATTTTCATTATAGATATTTTCCTGCTGCTTAAGGATTTCTTGTCATTTGTTTAAACATCTCTTTGTAGAGTACACACATCGTCCCTTTAACCAGCATTACTAAAGATTTACCACTTTCGTAGGTATTGAGGCACTACCTCAATCCTACCTCGTCTGGTTGGAGTAGTTTACTGCCACATGACAATCTCTTTTGCTAAAGTATTGGATTGTGTCCATGTTTTTGAATTTTGTTAGCCTCCATACGTTGGTTGAGTAGCAATTTTACTTTTAATGAAATAATTGTGCCTTCTGCGTAACCCAGTTGGATTGAAGCCAATAAAATTGACACAACTGAAAGGAGCAGTTCTTGTTGAGGGTGTCGGCTCACCGAAACTGCAAGCTTCGCACACTAAACGCCGGATGAAACCCTTTTTGTAAAGAAGGTTTACAGTATTACAGAACAATGCGTAGATGAGGAAGAAAGATCTACTTTCTTCTTCAAAAAGGAGAAGAGGACAAGCTACCTTTCTCAAACGATTTTATATTTGTCAATATCGTAGCAGAGCTACATTCTCCACTTAATCCATTTCGACATTGATTGCAAAAACGTTCGTTCCTTTAAATGGAAGATTCAAATTAATGAAAAATATAGAAATATTTCCGAAAACGATGACTTGGAATACGCTTAAATAGTGAATCTAACAGTGGCTATGATTCATACGATCAATATTAAACTTCGAATAGCGTGAGAAGTTTCTTATATTTAGTTTATTAATTAGTTTTAACTTGCGTTGCTAACTGATTGTAATAAGAGATAATTTTCAAGCCTCTTTCTCTAGACGATTGTTTTTTCAGTTGGAAACCGAAGCAGTTGTTCTTGTTCTTTAATAGAAACCTCGGTGGAAATTTTCATGTTCCAAGTTCCAAGTAGAATCGAATTTAAATTTAGTAAAAGAACATTTTCCAAGAAGTAAAAATACATTTTTGCACGAATTTTACAGGAATCAATTAATTCTGAATGATTGCCTGAATTCTGTTTTGTAATTTATGCATGATTGGTAGCATATGTCTTGCATCCTAACTCCTCTGATCCATCGAGATGGCCAACGCACCCTATCCCCCCCCCCCCCCTTCACCTTCATTTACATCTATGTCACATAATTTTGTGAGTTTTGAACTAAATCACTTTCAGCAGTGCGAATTAAAATGTTTGTGTGATTTAAACCTCTTATTAACTTCCTATTCATAAAAAATAGTAAGCACGTCATACATCGTTTTCATTGCATAATTGCACATCATTTTAGTACAATATCCTTTCCAGTCTAGTTTTCTTCTTTTGAAATTTAATTAGCATCTCATAGTCCAGTGGAAAAAACTGTAAGGCCTCTTTCACAATGTTTATACTTGCTTCTATCTTAAAAATTTATTCTTTATGTAGCTGTGAACGATCACTATAGAAAATCCTTGTCGAAGAACGAATAATTGATACACAGAATCATAAGTAAAATTTTTCTCAATTAATCAGTTCAATCAATTGAGTTCTTCAAGGACTAAGTTTCACACTACAAGGGGTATATAACTTTTTGTAAAATTTTGTGGATTTCAAATATTTTACTCAGAACTATTATTAGTATTTTTTTTTATGAAAACGCGATCTCTGAGAGATCTCCTAAGTGGCGTATTCTATTTTTTTAACCCTCGAGTTATTTAATTCATAAGCATAAGTTATTTATTTGATTTTTTATAGTCAAAATAGCATTACATGGCTTGCAACGTAAAAAAAGGGAAAATATGATCTTGAAGAACATCTGCGTCAATCATTAGAGAGGTGAGAAATTTTCCTCCCCTGTGCTTTGTTTGGATTATTAGTTCAATTTGAATTTATATTTTTTCGAAATGGTTTTTTCTTCGAAGCTCGAAGTTATGCCTTCACGAGGAAATTCAACATGACGTGCGAAATTGTGAATGTACGACCGGTGCCTTTTATAGCCTTTGGTCACTTGGATTACAACATATATTTTGAAAATCCACAATATTCACCATATCGTCGGAGTCAGATCAGGACCTTCTAAATGCAAAAAAGTATTTTGTACAGTAGACGATAAAAACTTTCTTAAAAGCGATGCGAACAATTTAATACAAATTTTTTCACATTATTCGTTTATTTATTTTATAGCCATGTTATAAATAAGGATTTGAGTTACAAAAGCAAATTAAAGAATTCAATAATTCACTTACATGGAAATGCAGTAACTAAATTGATAGAATTTATGTAGATACAAGGTAATGTGTTACTCATAGAAATAAAACAATATTTTTTTAAGTAATTTTATTATTAATGAAAGAATATGAACACAATTAAATTCAATCTAATTTAAGTAACTTTTTTAATTACGATGGGGTAGAGACTCGTAATATGGCCAACAATCCCTGGGGATCACATTTTTAATCTCTTGTAAATCTTTAAACTTCCTCGCAGTAACTGACAAAGGAGCAGAATGTAATTTTGGAAATTCAGCGTGAGCAAGGTCTATATTTTTTGGTCTTTGTGGTAACAGACGGTATTCTTCATCGAATTGCAGTTTGTAAGATATGCCCTAACTGGTGTATTTTATAGCTTTGAGTTGAACAACCACAGGATCTCCAACACTTCGACCAGGGCGTATCGATGTATGCTTTAACAGGGATTTGTATCCATAATCACGAAAGAAATCAAAAGTTGGCACGAAAACCTCATACGGATTTCGTTTTCTTGCTTCCTGAGAAATGCGGTGATAATCACTGGGCAAATAAATGTCATGATTTTTTAACGCACTTTCAATAGTACTATGGACGGAGTCGCACTCCATTTGAGTGTGTCCTTTGGTAAGGTACTTTTGAATTACTTCAACACCATATTTTTCGGCAAGACTTAATAGTGCATTGGACATTATTACATTTCGGTTCTGGGCTGTACAACCATCAGAGTATATTATAATAGGGCGATTATCACCCTTTCCCAGAAAATTGGATTCCAAGTAATGAACCAAAAAAGTAGCAAAAGTTGATGCTGAGCCGTCACTAACAGTTTCATCGAACCAGTTACATGTTGCATCACTTGTGGCAAGATTGTAGATTGTAAAATTGTGGTTACATAGCTTAGTCCGATAGTAAAGAGCATTGGCTTTCGTCATCGGAGACAATTTAACAGCTTGGACATCCATGGTTAAGACATGGCATTCACCCTCCAAAGCCCTGATTTTATCCTTACTTTTTTCGTCTCTTGCTTTCTTCTTTTCAGCTTGATGAACCTCGTACTCATTTTCTGGTAAATGTCCGTTAGTATAGGCCAGACACACGTCACATTGGTCTTTACGAGGCTTGAACAAAGAAACATTCATTTCTGAAAGTACATCTTTCATTTTGTTAATGGTTAGGACATCTATGCCTTCTTTTTCACAACTAGACTCATAAACATTGTAAAGCGATTGATAAGTAGTAAACGTCTGTTCCAAGTACAATTTTTTTGTTGATTTTCGACAGTAATGGCTGGGTAATTTATTGAGAAGATTAACGAATTTTTTTAGAAACTCAAGCTTATCAGTGTTCTTGTTTTCTCTAAGGGCTCTGGAGGCCACAGCTGTTGAATGTTGTTCTATAACACCATGCTGGCTTTTTGCCGACCAATCTGCAACTGACCACTGACCCAGTCCAGTTGTGTTTAAGTACATGGTTTTACAAACAACTAATAAATTATTCCTTATTTGCAAATGGTAAGCTAAAGAATGACTACGTCTGCTATTTCCTTCAGTAGTCTTACGTTTAGCTTCACGGTTGAAGACGGTGTTAGACACGAAAACTTTTCTTTGATCCCAGTTCATTTTAGACCATAGATTTGTAGATATTTCCTGTCGATCTGCTTCGGTTATCTCATAACATTTCTTCGTCGATTTTGTGACTTTAGTGTCTTTTTTGCTGCAATTACATCTGGGTAATAATTTTCTTTCGCTTCTTTCTGTATCATTAAATGTATTTTTTTGCCCTCTTGGTTTACGAAACCCCACATATTTCTGGCCTTCCATTCTTTTCTTCTTATTAAGGACTCTTTGATTTTCTTTAGAGCGCTTTCTTTTTGTGGGGTTCTCGGTCAGCATTGTCCCACTTATACTAGGTTCATTGTCAGTGTCATTTGTAGCAACACAATTTTCATTTGCTTCTTGCGTTGGTGCCACAGAAGGGGGTATTTCGATATTGATGGGTCCTTGTTTCTCTTCTGAAGCATTTTTTCCCTTAGTTCTATTTTTTCAAAGCTATCGTTTATATTATCTAGTAAAATTGTAGGTTCTTCGGTTATTTTTGTATTATTATTTAGTATTTCCTGACTTGTAGTTGTATGGTTTGTTAATCTTACATTGTCATTGACATTATTCAATGTAGATACATAACATTCTAAAATAATTGTTTGTTCAAATGTTGGTGATTCAACAAAAGGATTCTCTATTGCGGTTTGTTTATTTCCTTCTGGAACAGGCACTAATTCTGTTAAATTGTGAGTTGATATCTCTTCTAATGTATCAAAACTATCGCCAATCAATTCTATATAGTAACACAAAAGGTCCTTCATTAACGTGTACTTCAGTTAAGTTAACATTGTTATTATCATTATTTATCACAGGCAACAATTCATCAAAAGGCTGAATGTCGAACAAAAATCCTTCAACAGGAGACAAAGTATTCTGCTTATTAGTTTTACAAGTAATTGACGCAATCGTATTACTCTCATTCATGGTATTTTCTTTTAATAACACCTCTCTCTGTTGGTGACAGTTTTGGTTAATTTGTGTTTTTACTTACATGTGTAATTACTTACATCTCCTTTTTTATGCTAGAACTATAATAAAAACAAAACTTCACACTCTTCTAACTTACGAATTGTTTTAAACTGCAGTTACAAGGTGCTGCACTAATATTTTTGAATTGTCATTTAGAAGGTACTAGATTGTACTGCTTTACCGGCCAAGTGTGCTTACAACCTAGTTTATTGTTTCATCACTAGATGGCGGGATACTTAATTTAATCATTTTGATGAAAAAAATGTTTTCACCAAAACATGTAGTTAAAAGGTCCTGCACTGATGCCGACGATATTCACTTTGTATCGCCAAACTCAATAATCATCAAGACAGGATGACAATTTGAATGAGCTGAATTTCAAGCTACTGAATAATTAATTCAAAAGGTGGTTCCATTGAGAGAAAGGTTATGGATTGAAAATTGTGTTAGATTTCTGCGAAGTGCCGAAGGATTCTTTGGAACAATGTTCTGCTCACTAATCGCATATTCATTTTCGTAACTAAGTTGGTGAATATTGAAGAAGAATGGCGGTTTTGTTTCACAAGTCGAAATAAAGATAAGATGATTATTCTGCCTTTGCATGTGACGTTCTTTAAAACTTGTAATATATTGTTAAAGAATCATTTTTGAATGATTGCGAAACGCATCTGATCTTCATGAATCAATCAAGGCTCAATCCGTTACTGGAATTTTTCAAAACACTTTCGTCCTTATTTCAATCCTATCGATTGAGTTCATGCATTTTATAGACTCTACTGAATATAGTCTTGTAATACAAACTTTATTACGTATTTCAATTCTGCCACCTAAATTCAGAAGAAGTTTTATCACGTAGACAAATCAGATTATGATTTACAACATGCCAATCAAAACGATTTTATGGGAACTATATTTAGACCGAAATACAAAAACAAAAACCGAAGAACCAAAACGATTTTTTTCCTTTAACACTGCATATTTTTAATTATAGATGCCTTATCAGGATGCAATTCGTCGGAAATTTTTGTGACGTTGTTCATTTCCAATCACGAGGAAAAATGTGTGTGGAGCGTGATAATTATGTGTGTGGTGAATAATTTTGATTATTTAAAAGACGTTTAATAAAATTGGATATTTGTTGATATGGGTGTAGATTAATGATATTGTTATGAGATTGGAAAAAAGAAAAAAAAAACGTGTAAAGTAATGGTGATTAGAAATGTAAAATAATCACTACAATTAAAATTGAAGCTTACACCTAGTCAGAAATAAGTTAGTAGTTCCGATGGTAGATGGATCGGAATTGCGTTTCTAGTGCGTAACTGTGCGTAACTATGCATTAGCTATGGTAGATTTTCCTGTCATAAAGAAGGTCGAGTCTCATATTTGTCTTATATCCATGGTCTCGAAATAAGATGACTCTGAAAAAAATTTAATCCCAGATTCCCAGAAGATATGTGTACCTGAAAATTCGTTTATGATTATTTCTATTGTACTCTTTCACAGTATTACTAACACATCAACTATCAGGACTATCCTGCATTACCTTCTTCGTATGCGAAATTCGGGCGGAATACCTTTAATGAAAATTGATGAGAGAGAAAGCAGGCTCTCACCCGATGAAATTGTAGATAAGATGCTATTATCAAAGGAGCTACGCAAATGGGAGATGCAATTAGCTCGGGTGGACAAAAAAGGATGTCTTCATGCCTGTTGGCACAGAACGAAATAAGCTCGCACTCGTTGGGTATATCTTTTCTCTATTTTTCGTCTCTATATATGTTATATATATTTTACACCGGACACCGCGACAAAGACATCAGAACGAGCTGAAGATGGCTGTATGCAGCCGAAACGCGTCCTCGAGACTCACGAAGCAAGGCCCGGCGGACCCAAGCTACCCAGAGTTATATATTTTCTCTTCATATATAAATATTTTCTATCGAATTTCTAGTCTACACTATGATTAGTAGTTCGGTTGCTCGTGCATTATTCCAGAATGAAGTCTGCTGCGTACTTCTATACTAAAACCACTGGATCCTGACCTTTGTTTTGAGTTATACCTTTATTTATCTGGCAGATATAACTCATCCCGCGTTAGCCTGTCAACAATTTTGGCTTATTTAGCTGCCACTGTCCATATTTGCTATATTTTTATTACAGTCTTAACAATTGATCCTGGGTTATTTGCACTTATTACATTGTTTTTGGAAAAAGCCAACTTTTGTTTTTGGATCATGCTAGGTGTCAAAACATTACTCATCATAAGATGCCATGCGATTTTGGGTTTGGAAATGGATGTAGGAATTTTTACATTGTCCTTTTCAACTTTCATACACAGTTGACTATTTGGTCAATTATGTTAAAATTTACCTTATGAAAATAAGTGAAATTTATGTTGAAAATATGGACGAAACTTTTCAAAGAATCCAGGAAAGTCATCCTCGAAGCAGAATTTCTGTTTTTAATCTTGATCAAAAGATGATTTTCAAACATTGTCGTTAGGTTGGCCTCTTCCTCTCAACCAACAACTTCTGTCTCCGACTCCCCCTGCGTAAGTAGAGTCGCCCTCACTCTTCAGTACTAAGGGTTAAGGCGATAGTGACTTAACAAGCACTGCCAGTTCAGGGACAAAGTGCCCACCTGGGCGAGATATCTTCGGTACAACTCCTTGATAAGAGGAGACAGCCCAAACTTCCGAGCCGCACAATAGGGCTCGTTTGCTCTAGGTTTGCCCTCCAGTGTTGACCAAAAGGCGACTGAGAGCCGACACTCCCCCAGGAACCTTATCCACTGACGCTCGAACCTGATCTATGAAGCTCAACTTCGAATCAATCATCAAGCCAGAGGTTCCGGGTATTTGCATAAGTAAGATTTTAATTTTATGTTAATATATTTATTTTTATGTTGAGGACCTAAACACTTCACATACTTAATTCTTCCAATTTTATTCTAGTCAGACCCCTGTTCCATCGCAATTTCTGGAGTTTAATTGTATCATTATCTACACAAAAAAAAATCATCAATTTATATGCCCAACATCAAAACTTATGTAAGAAAACAATCGGTCTGAAAACCTGCACTTTAAGTTGTTCTTCGCCGTAAACAACAAATAACATTTATCGGTTGATAGATCTTTAAAGATTACTATCAAAATTAAAGACACAATTCTTCCTTACAGCAGGATTCCTCCAAATTTGATTACCTTATCGAACATGTACCGATACACGCATGTACACACTTATTCGATTTATTTCATCCGTTATTGGCATACAACCCAACCCCCTGCACTTAAAATATCCCAAAGTGGGTAGAAGTAGTTACGTTTGAATAGACCTACTTGAAAATTAACAACAAAGTAATTATCTGCCAATTGCTTTACCAATATTTGATTTGCGATGGGAAAAACGCCACACGATCTCTAATATAGATAGAATCCTATATGGCTAATTAATAGTACAAAGTTAAAAATTCCTCTTTGAAGTGTACATGTGAATTGTTGCGATAAAGATTGATTGATAAGATGAAATCTGTAAAATCAGCTACCGATAACGCTCGTATTGAACTTTTTTGCTAATTTTTTTCGGCATAATTTATTATTAAATGCATACTAGGAGTAAATTTTATATTAGTTTGACTCGAACGTGATCGATACCAGACGTATAATGGAATGTCCTTTAATATTGAAGTTGAAATTGGACTTTTGATTATTTTGTTGTGAATTCAAGCTCGAATTGTGATTACAGACTAACTTATATTTGACTTTTGTGAAACTGCTTCTATTATTCGAACTGAAAGAAGTAGAGATTGTAGTGATTGTTGGAAAATGCTTCTAGTGATGAACGTAATGATTAATTTGAAATTTTGCTTGAGCCTCCTCGTTTTGTATTGCATCGTTTCTGTAAATCATGCTGTCCCTATCAATCAGGCAGGTTCGAAGCTAAGCAGAAATGCCGATGAAAGGAATGTGATATTTCAAGATTGTGGTAAGATTAATTTTTAATCTTGCAGTATTCTCCGTACCAATAACTGTATTTACGCCGAATTGGCTGCTGTTTAAAAGAAAATCATCTAGTTGGTTAGATTCTGTGGCATGGTGTATGTTGGACAAGTATATAGTTTCCTCATATTTTTAGTGACATTATTGTTCTTTTCTACCCGTCATACTCCTTTACACTCGTTGCTCTCGACGCTTTGTTATTGCCGAGTCTTGACCTAAGCGTTTGGTGTTAAAATTTTTTAGTGGTTATTTTTAAAACAAACACTACCTCTCCAGATATTGGTGCAGAATAGAAGCTTAGGTTTTATCAGTGCTTTACAATTAGGTATATTGTGTATCCTGTGAGTTGTTACATTTAAACGAAAATGCAGTGCATCCCTTTTCCGCGTTTATAAGTTTCGAAATTTGTTTGCGTATTCCTTACAATTTCTACAACTAAGTACATACAAAACGCAAAGTTATTTTGACAATCAAAATCAACGTACATTTTTTCATTTGTCTTTGAATACCCCGAACTAAGATTCCCACATACCTCACATAACTTAACATATACTGCGACTAGATATTTGTTTAGCTAACTTCGAATTCCATACTTCAATGTGATCCTACAAGTCAAACATCACTGTCCTAAATTGGCTAACATTTTGTATGTATATCGATATTGAAAGCACTCTCCTGCTCTGTATGTCGAAATTTCTTCATACTTTGAATTGAGGTTCAGGTAAGTCAAAACGCGCTCCCGAATTCATCAAAATATGGGCCAGCGGAAAAAGAAAAAGAGAAAGTATTGGCCTACGGCTGCAAAAAATTGACGTTGATGAACCAATTCCTGTTGTAAAATTGATATAAAAGCCATTTAGAAATAATAACTCGTAAATAGGAAAACACTTTGCAAACAAATCTTTTTCTCGGAGAGAGCAACCTAATTCAAGGATGAAACACGTATCATGTGAAATGATCCGATGTTGTCCTATAAATAGTTTCCTCTGCCCATATGTGTTGATAAAGTTAATTGCAAAAAGTGAAAGAACTTCTACAATACTCTATCCATATTTGTGGAAAAAGTATTTTTGTTGTTCAATTGTGCCATAAGAGTTCTGTATAAACTAGAATTCAATTTTAATTTTTAAATTTTACTTATTACTTAAACAACAACATGATCTGAATCAACAGATCCTGGTTTCAATCTCTTTGGTGCAAATGACGCTTGGATTTAGCCAGGCTATAGTAGTAGCCTGTTGAAACTACTTGCTTCCATCATATGATTATTTGCCAATTCGATTCCTGCTCGCACAAACTTTAAGTCATTTGCTGCACTATTTGTTCAGCAAAAAAAATTGTAATAATTAGATATACTCAGTGGAAAATTATCCAAAAGCGAAACTTACGAGAAATGACTCAGAAGTTCTGAGCCGAAGTACTGATACGATGAGATAAATATTGAAATTGAATTTATCAGTTATTAAAATTTGCGCCTACTTCAATGCTTTTCCCAAATCGTTTGTAAAACATCCTCTATTCAAAGGACAAATATGTTGTTCCCCGCTTTTGCTGTTCTTCCATGTTCATTGTCTTTTGCTTTAATTTTTCAAGTGCTAAACTGTAGCTGAAAGCCAGGACCAGATTAAAGGATGGGTTTTGAGATTGGAGAACAATTTTGAGAACTTGGTCATTGCAAAAAAGGGAGTACTATTATTGATTTTGCCTTCTAAAAATAAGTAAGATTTTTCCAGTATATGGGATAATAGTCCGCGTCCATCATATTTTTCATATATTTTACGTACATATTTTTTTTTGACTACCAACAATAATAGACTTCTTACAAACCATTAAAAAACGTAGCGATAAGTTTTACAGTCAACTTTCTTGATGACTTTTCCGAATGTGGAATGTGGCAACTGATTTCCGAATGTGGAATCAAATTTTGTTTTTTTTTTTTATTTGTAATAGTTTTCAATTCACAAAATACTCAAACTGATTAAAGATATAAAATGCTTTGTTTAGTGATTCTTCTATTTTCGAAATCTGTTTTCAACCTGAATCATGCGGTCATCTCCAGCGACTTAATAAACACCTTACAATTTCTGCTTAAGTACTCACAGGTCTAAGGATACTTAATATATAACACGTAATAAAACGCCATATTCAAAGGTAAATAGTGAAGCTATAATAAATAACAAAAAGTTATTATCATACTATAATAATTGCAAAAAGTATTCGTTTTTTCAACACTATTGTAAAAGAATATTATATAAATAGTTGGACTAACCATGACCTACAGTTCCCTTCATCCTGGTCTATCAAATTTTTTCCGGCTTATTGCGAGGCATTCCATAACACCCAATCCATGATTATCTCTAGTTTCCTTGATGATCGTCGCATCTTCCATTGCTAAGTTGTGTCCTTTCGTGATGATATGTTCTGCTATGGCCGACTTGAAGCTGAAGTTTTTTCCTTCTTTCTTCTTGTTGTTGCTCCTTGATTATCGTTCCAATGAGTCTTCTTGTTTGCCATATGTACACTTATTTACCATATGTATGCAAGGAGAAACTTCGATAAGATACTGTCGAAGACGGTCGAAAATCGAAGACTTCGAAAATGCAAGAACAAAAATTAAAATGAAGCATTTTATCTTAATAATCAAATCTTGTTTATTGTAGAACATGCAGGCTGTGTTATTTTTTGAAGTTCTTAATTGCAGAAGTTTATTTCCTACAAATATGAACCAGTGGCTTTCTTTTTTCTAAAATGGAATCAAAAGGTATTATGCTTTACAATCACAGGACAAACATGAGTATGAGAATATACCATATTAGATGATCTATAAAATAGAAACTATCCAATTCCACTGCAAGGTTTCACCCAAGGTTTAAATACAGTCAGAGACATAAATTCAATGATCGACGAAATAACCTACAAAATGAAGCAGGCAAAAGAGGACACAACAGTCACAACTCCGGCAAGGGTATATAACCCCTATGAACTCCCTCAGGATATCAAGCTTCTGATAAGGAGGACCAAGAGGAGAACCAAGTCCGAAGAAGAGCTAGGAGCACGGGTGAAAACGTGAAATGAAAGCAAACCAGCTAACAAATCAAGTACGAGACCGTATATCTGAATTTAATAACCGTCAATGGGAGAGTTTCCTACAAAGTCTAGAACCCGGTGAAAAGCCGTTCTGGAGAATGGCCAAATACTTCAGAGTGAAAAACAAAGCAGTCGTGCCACCAATTCACGGTCCAAACGGACTGCAATTTGACAACGAAGGTAAATCTGAAGCCTGATACGGCCACTAGACCTTGACAGAGACCAAAGAGATGATACAAGGACTGAACAAAAACAAAGCACCAGAATACGACACACTCACTAATACAATGTTACGATGGCTTCCTGAAAACTAGATACAGAACATCACGGACATTATTAATGCTATATTCCGTCTACGTCAATTCCCAGAAAAGTGGAAAACAGCAGTCATTATACTCATCCCAAAACCAGGCAAAAATCTTACTTTTCTGCAGAATTGGAGGCCAATTAGTCTCCTTTCAACTGTATCCAAATTAGCGGAAAGAGCGTTGCTCAATCGGCTGAACGAAATATTTGAAGAAAAGCATCTCATTTCTGATACACAATATGGTTTTCGACCAGCACATTCTTCGGAACTCCAGCTTACGAGGGTGGTCCAACATATTCGAAGTGGGATGAATTGCAGAAAGTCGACAAGATTAGTTATATTTGACATAGCTAAATCCTTTGACAAAGTCTGGCATGCAGGACTCATTTATAAAATGCATAAATTAAAAATTCCACTAAATATTATCCAAATCATACACTCTTTCTTACACGGCAGAACATTTCACGTCAAAATAGACAACCATCTTTCCGAACTACGACCAATTCAAGCTGGAGTTCCACCAGGATCACCCCTCTCCCTAATTCTCTATAGCCTTTACATAGCGGATATGCCTCGCCTGCCAACAGCTTTATACGCTGATGACACATGCATCTATTATTCAGCCAGACAAGCAGAAGTCATCTCTTTAAAACTGCAAAATTCTATTAATATTATTAAGGGATACTTTAACAAATGGAAAATAGACATTAACACAAACAAAACGCAAGCCATCTTTATAACAAGGAAAAGAAACCAACAACCGAACTCACTCACCATCAACAACGAGGACATACCATGGAAACCAACAGCCACATATCTGGGACTCCTATTCGACGAAAAACTGAACTGGACGCAACATATACGGAAAAAACGAGGGCAATGTATGAACATTATCAAATCCCAGGACCCCTCCTAAACAAAGGCCACCTTAACAACAAAAACAAACTCCTAATCTACAACCAAGTCATAAGACCGACACTACTGTACGGCAGCACTGCAATATGCCAAACTACCCGGACAAACAAAAAATCCCTCCAAGCCTTCCAGAACATGGCAATAAGGAAAATCTTCCGAATTCCATGCTATGTAAGAAACATAGCCATACAAAAAGATATTAAAACAGACACAATTGACAAATACATACGTGACCGATCACTGAAACTATTCGACAAACTTCAAACTACAAACAAAGGCCACCTTAACAACTAAAACAAACTCCTAATCTACAACCAAGTCATAAGACCGACACTACTGTACGGCAGCACTGCAATATGCCAAACTACCCGGACAAACAAAAAATCCCTCCAAGCCTTCCAGAACATGGCAATAAGGAAAATCTTCCGAATTCCATGCTATGTAAGAAACATAGCCATACAAAAAGATATTAAAACAGACACAATTGACAAATACATACGTGACCGATCACTGAAACTATTCGACAAACTTCAAACTACCATCGAATTCCTATGACGTAGGGAATCAGGAGGACGGCAGGTGTACCCGAACCTCAGATCGATCAACCAATAAGTAACGAAATTGCACAAAATTAAAATATAGCTCCTTTTAACGATAAAATCAGCAGATGGGAGATCTGCACCCACAGACATAAGGGAGTAAGGGTGTTTTATCACACCAACTCCAAGTAAGACCAACGAAGTAAGTCCACTGCAAGCACAAATACTGATATACGGCAGAATTGACTGCATAAAATCTTTAAGGGTAACCGATGGAGACGTAGTATGATTAATCGGGTCAATAGATAACTTGGTATTGTTTGATCGTGGAAGCATCTAATTTGGCTTTCAAAAAATTTATAATTAGGAAATGCGTTGCCGCAATTAAAACTAACTTTTGGAAATTCATTATACGTATCAGCACTTACCAAGGCATATGAATTTCTAAGTTGGTCAGTGTTCCACCTCAGTATTTGGAAAATTTCCTCTTGTGCTCTAATTGGTCTAGGTGAGTCTTGTGCTGGTGTGAAGATGTTATAGATATTTTTAGAAAGAGAGGTGGAAAGAGCTCAAGCTGGTTTCGAACATGCGTCCCTGCCGCTTCTCGTCAGGTGCCAACTCACAGGCTGGAACACATCGTTTGGCACTACCAGCAGCTAGATGTCGACTGGTTATTATTTTTACGTGTTATGATTGTTGCTCTCAGCTTGAACTTGGCCTATTTTCCAAATTGCCTTTGGTAAGCTTTATCAATAGCTTAGCAAGGGTATAAATCACTTTAAGTTCTAAGTGAAAATGGATAAATTGATCTACGAGAAAACCCTCGAGAAATGTTATAAATGTAACTTGGCTGTTGTATGTTGATGGCAGTGTGTGTCATTGACATTGTAAATAATAATTTCCTGTTTTTAATTGAAAGCCACCCCATACGTAGACGCTCATCTGTAATATTGGAGTCATTCGGTAACCCAAGCACGAATCTGACACATCTATTGCATATCCTTTGAAGTTTAATGTCACGTTCTTTAGATATTCCCAGCGTTGTTACCAAGCAATAATCTAGTTTTGACATTACAAGACTTCCCACCAGCTTCTTTCTGACATCTTCGACTATTATAAAATTGATAGAACGCGCAGTTTACCTTGGCGGAAATTGCCTTTACGTGGGCTTTGAAAGTCATGTGTTTCATCGAAAATTACCCCCAAATTTTTTGTTGATTTTAACAGTGGAATATTAGTCTCGCTGTCATTGTGAGCTGGCAGATTTTCATGGTTCAAGGAGTTCGAGATCCTAGGGTGCCCAATTTTCATGGTCTAAGTTTTTGCTGTGTTTAGAATCTGCAACTTCCCATCGTCAAAATTGGTCTCGCTATTTCCTGCTTCAAGGTTCGTATGCAGTTTGCGAGGCCCTCTTTTTTACAGTTCATATAGGCTTGCAGATCATCGGTAAATAATAATCTGGCGCGGGTGCTTATGTGTGAGCTCAGATGGGAAGTGGGAAAGAAGGGGCACAGTATGCTCCCTTGAGGGAGGCCTAAATTAGTTTTCTGCCAATTTGACAGATTGCCATCATCTCTTCTCATAGCTTGTTCACGACCCGCAAGGAAAGAAACGAACCATTTAAGTGCATTTTTCTCAAATCCTAACCTAGCTCAAATCCTGAAGGATAAATTCCTCAGTAGGCCTGCGTGTTGTATCTTGTCAAATGCCTTCGAAACAGTACGAGAACTGTCAGTATTCTTTTATCCATAGCTGATTATATGTATGTCTTTCGTTAGTTTTACTAGAGTGGTTTGTGTGCTATAATTGGCACGATATGCGGATTGAAGAGGGTCTCTGTAGTGCTGTTGATCCAAGTACTCGCTAATTTGTGCTGCTATAATTTTCTCGAAAACATTGGCCAATACGCACAAGATTGAGATGGGGCTGTAATCAGACGCTATTTGCGGACTTTAAATCATTTTTATCGGTACGATTATGGATTTTTTCCATTCTTTTCCAAATCTACCCTATGCTAGGTACTAGAGAGAGAGAGAAAGAAAGAGCGAGTTATTATGTGCCAAGAGAAAAAGGATATAAGTCACCGAAGAAGGTAGAGGTCGAAGTATCGACTTCAAAGCATACATCCACTTCTTTGGACTAGGAAGAAATTTCAACGTTTCTACTTTCTACAAAACTGCTTTGAATGCATAATCCAAGTTTGCGGCCATTTTACAAAGGACAAGAGACAAAATAATCGTCGTATTCTTTCTAAAATGGCTGCAAACGGAGTCATTAAGGCAAAGTTGTAATAATCTCTTCACATATATTAGTTGAACTTCAAAGCTAGCTCCCACTAGACGCCACTAGAAGAACACAGAAGATCATAAGAACACCGAAGTTTTTATTTCAAAACTCATAATTAAAAACGCATAAGTCATCTGATGCGTATGTAAAACAAAAGAAAAGAAGTTTCAAACATAAGATATAAGATAAGGTCTTATGTTTTATTTTTATAATAATATATAAGATAAGGACTGCAGGTCTTATATAAGATAAGGACTGCAGGTCTTTAGAAAGAAACTACGAAATCAAATTTTCCCACCAGTTTTTTTTTTTTTATTTAAAAGTTAGAATTTTAGCATGACTATTGATTTCTTTACAATTCAACAAGACGTTTTCTAACTTTTCAAGCAGACAAACTTTTCGAACCGACCTAAACCTAAGATCAAAACCTCGGATACCAGAGGATTCTAAAGGAACGCATCTGCCTTGACGTGCATGATAATTAAGAATTATTTCATCGAAACTTAACTAGGCATTTAATAACAATAACCTAACAAAGCTGAGTCGTTTAAGCAGCCTTTGCACAAATATGCTGAAAATTGAAGTTCAATGGGAAGTTGATCTTAGAATCTTAGAGCTGCCAATATACTGGTCTTTGCTCTCCAGTAAGATAAATTGCCGGGTCTAGTTTTTCGTTTTTGTTTCACTTCTTAGTCTAAACTTAAAACACATTAATTTACGATGGAAATATGATGCCTACAATATCCTTCGCAATGCCATGGATTTCATTAAATATTCCAAAGATTTTCCATTTTAATCGAATTTTAACAGCCATCTTCACTTTGTGTGAATGAGAAGTCACGACAAAAGTTTTTGTACTATACTACAATTATTTGTAAATAAAGGATCTAGTTTAATTCATTTGTGATCTATTTGGAGCTGAAAAGCTGCTTTATAAACAATTGAAACTCACATTAATCCATTTTCTTTTATCTCGATAAAGAAAAAAACGGAAACCACGTGAAGAAGATCTCAATAGAGCGAGTCTTGTATCATCAATTTTGCAAGGACTTATAGAACAAATCTTGTATGTGTATCTTGTATGGATCTTGCCTTGCATGCGTCAGCAAAGATGAAATTCGCTAAAAATTCATAAAGTGGATAACTTTCAATCCAAAAATCATTGTTTTCCTCAAAATATGTATCCGAAATCTCTGCATGGAGATCCTACCATTTAAAGAGCAAGACCTTCAGAAAGATTGTATATTGCTCTGATAGACGCGAGTGAATTCCAAATAGATTATTCTTACAGGATTTTAAGAATTACGTGTATTTTCATTAAGAACATGTAATCAGTGGGACATAGTTTAAGTCAGGAAGGAGGACGTTCAAGTTCCTAACTTCATCCCTGGAGTACGACCAGTTATTTGTGATGTTTGTAGGGCAGTGCTTTCATTCAACCGGGCGTCTACTGACGAAAGTCTATTTATCTTTAGGTTTTAACATCAATTTGTTTCATTGGTTGTAGTGAATTCTTGTATTTCTAGTGTTAAAATGAGCCAGAGTGGGTGGGTGACTTCTTCGCTAGTCAAATATTTAGTATCAATCTGCAGTAACTTAGTATCATTTTCTTTCGATGATTAATTATAATACTTCTCCTTTAAAATGTTAACACAGTATCTAAAAATAAACATTTCACAACAATATTAATTAAGAGTGTCATTTTCAACTTCATAATACAGGGTGGGCCATATAACGTTTGCATTTTGAATCGGCTATAAAAAAAAGACTAATGGTTATTCTTCCAAACTTTTTTTTTATTGGAAAGCTTGAACTTTGTTATTTATGAATGAAAAACGATATCGTTCATATGACTACTACGACTGGCTTTACAGTACGCCATTCGGTCAACCCAATTTTCAAGCACTTTTTCGATTGTTTCCGCTCGAATTTCATTAATGGCAACTTCGATTTCGTGTTTCAAGGCATGAATCGTCTCTGGATGATTAGCGTAACACTTGTCCTTGACAGCTCCCCACAAAAAATAGTCCAACGGGGTTAAATCGCAGCTCCGAGGCGGCCAATTGACTTCAGAATTTCGGCTGATTATTCGATTTCCGAAAACGGTGCGCAAAAGTTCGACTGTCATGTTGGCTGTGTGGCATGTTGCGCCATCCTGTTGAAACCAAATGTCGTGCATGTCATACTCTTCAACTTTTGGAAACAAAAATTCGTTGAGCATGGCACGGTAACGCTCGCCATTGACCGTAACGGCGGCTCCTTGCTCATTTTCGAAGAAAAATGGCCCAATGATGCCGCCGGACCAAAATCCACACCAAATCGTAACTCTTTGTGGGTGCATTGGATTCTCAATGGTGACGTGTGGATTTTTCGACCTCCAGATGCGACAATTTTGCCTATTGACATAGCCTCCGAGGTGAAAATGGGCTTCATCTGAAAAGACGATTTTTCGGTGAAAATGCTCATCTTCGGCCAAACGATCTTCTGCCCATTGGGCGAACCGAAAACGCAACGGATGGTCATTATGCTTAAGTTCTTGGACTAATTGAACTTTGTAAGCCTTCATACCAAGGTCTTTATGCAAAATTCTCCTCAGGGAGGTGCGTGAAATGTTCAATTCGTGAGAACGATGACGAGTTGAAGTTGATGGATGTTCACGGACATTTTCGGCTACAGCAGCAATGTTTTCGGCTGTGCGCACTGCACGAGAACAGGAACGGGTTGTTTTGTCCACCAACGATCCAGTTTCTCGAACACGATTCACAAATTGATCCACAAACTGCCTTGAAGGCCACTCATTTTTATGGAATTTTTTTTTCAAATTTCTTACAGTTTGCACTGAAGACTCACCACTTTGGAAGTAAGTTTTCAATATTTCCCAATTTTGTTCAAGCGTATAGCGTCCCATTTCGTAAATTTCAAACCATTAACTAAATTATGAACACAAATTGAATGACATGTGAGCTGTCATTCTCTAAATAAACAGTAGTTCAAAATGCAAACGTTAGATGGCCCACCCTTTACTAACAACTTGCGGAAAACAAAAACACGCAAAAAAAATAATAAAAGCGGATGATTTGGAAGATGCTCTATTCTCGAATATGCAAAGTATCCATTAAAATTTGAAAGTGAAAGTTTCTCAAAACTCTTCCAGGCACCCTGAGCTTGACTTAATTTAATTTATGTATCGTATTACTTTTATTTCATTTCTGTATCGTTGCCTTCAACTTCGAAACTCAAATCCCAGATAATTCTAAGAAAAAAACTATGGGTTATATATACTGTATGCGTTTTTTTTTTCAATAAAAATGGTTTTACGGCAAGTTATAAAATAAATATCAATTGATAAACATTCTGTACGAACTTGCCCGTGACATAGCGTAGGCACAAACAGCGAGAACACTCCCGGGCGACATCTCGCTGAAAGAGATAGAAAAAGTCCAAGTAGATTTATGTTTGTATTGCGTTTTCACGCTTAAGCTTCGGGAGGAGTGTTCTAGTTTATTGCAACAATGAGAGAAAATACACATATTTTGGTTGTATCCCATAAGACCAGGAGTTTGCTCGAAGTGTTATCACTGTTTTGTGCTAATGCTTTGCCAGTGAGGGCTGGGCCAGCATTGTGTTGATTTTTGCTAGTCAAAAGCGATTGGCTGATAGATTGCATTTAATTGGTGGAGTTTTAATTTTTTTAACAGATAAAAGCGTTTTTTTTATTATCCATACAAATGCATTTGAATGATTAAAATCAATTTAAAAATGGCGCTGCTGTGGAACTCGTATCAGCATTGACTGTTGTTTTCAATATCAAATTAAAGTGATAGTTAACTTCTGACAGGTCAACAACAATTCCTTTTTGTTACTTTGAAAAGGAAAGATGGCCGCTGGCGAGACGCTTCATCAAGAACATATTTTCCAGACTGATTCAATGTTGAAACCTGTTTGAAAATGAAAATCTAACTATTACTAATTCAATCAATGATTTCGATTTTTAAAAACATGTATTTTAATTTTGCAAGCAATATTTTCGTCACATAATTTACGATGATAAATTCAACGTTCGACTAAATATCGTCACAACTTTATTCTTCTATTTACTTCAACTTATATCTCAACGCTATATTGGCTCAAACAAAGATTTCGAAATCCGCTGCAAATACTCCTACCCCCTTGTTTGGAATTTTCGAATAAAACTTCTTCTTCAGCTATTCCAAAGTCCCATCGATGCAATTATCTGCTTGCGTACTATCTCTATTACTTTGATAAAAAAACAACAATAATAATAACTCCTGAATTCCATTGGCTATTTAAATAACAACATCATAAAATACACGAGTAACATTTTATTACAAATATTTTTATTGGGTTCAATAATCACAAATCAGCCTTAGTCATTTACAAGTAAAAACGGTAGCACCCTACTACTGGTAATGGCCAATCAAATGATAAGATATTGGAATTTTTTTTGAAGACTGTTCATCTGGATCCAATGTTACTTAGTACGTCAAAGAAGAATGTTTAAACAGAGCATGTGTATTATTTTGTTTTATTTACATATTTCGAGTGATTTGGAAAAAAATTCGCCCAAATAAAAACTTGCATACCTGGAAGAAATCGAATGATAAAACACATTAACATAACCTTAACCATAAACACCCTAAAAATTAAAAAAAAGTATGTATCTAATTGACTTTCTCTAGAGGCTTTAAGCTTTTCCAACTAAAAAGTTTGTAAATAGGAAGAAGGGAAAGACGAAAGGCTTGCTGTCTTCCAGAAAAAAACACATACCGAGCTCGAAAATATCTGCGGAGACCACACTGTTAAGTAAGAAACCCTCTTATTCTTCATAATTGTTCTGGCTTTCTGCAAAAATTTCAGATCGACTCAATGTGCAATGCTAAGTATCTAGTATCAAAACATACTTGCCAAACATACATGCTTGCGTATTTTTAAGTACTTGAACTTTCAGCGCAATATATGTGTATCTACTTGTATTTTCGCATACTCATCGGAGCATTGATTGAATGATATTTTCAAAAAACCATTGATCTTTTCGGACTCCCCAAATATGTGAGCCAGTTTGTTGTACTGTGGGAAAAAAGCGAATGGAAGAGCGATGACTTAGAAGTTCTTTAAGGTTTATATTTAGCACGTGAACTCTATCTAGCACTGTCCGTTGGTAAAAACAAAACTTTACCAACGTAAGAAGTCTTCATGATATGAAAGTATCATCGTCCAAAATGTTATTATGTTGTTTGAAAACAGAATGAAATAGTTCAAGTACCGTTGCTTGATAAGTGGGTAAGATATAATTGAAGGTTAGGTTTTTCCGTGGTTCGGTGCTTGTCAACAACTTTATCATTCTCACAGGATAAGCGGCCTTGGAAAATCAATTTCAACGCAAATGTTGCAGATGCTACATATATGTCATGTAATTATCTGGCATCTAGATAATTAAATTTTTTTTAAGTAGAAATTTAATAAGACATTTTAGTAAAATCAGAGATATTCGACTGATGCTGAAAACCCAAGTTCATATAGAAATGGATGAAAACTTTTATCCAACGTCGTAGCTAATTTTAAAATTGTCAGTAAAAAACGTTTTAAACGTATTAATCTCGCAGTTATTTCAATTTGTCCCAATCCCGCGGTAATTTGAAATCAAATTCCATTATCACGATCATAAAAGCTAACCAGCTTTGTATTCGTGTAGAGATTTAGTGGTAGACGATATTTATTTTTAACACTCAGGATGTATTTAATTATGTAATAGCTAGAAGGTTATAGAAGTTCTGCACCATACCTTGCACTTTGTATTCTTTGTTTGAGTAATTGGTGGCGATAATTCTGCAGCTGTTTTATAGAACTGAATAGTTGCCTTGCCGACAGATTTATTTTCCTTCGTCATTTTCGGAATCCGCTGGCTAGTAGTGCCAGGAGCAATTTTGCATCGACACAGAACATGAACCAGTTTACACAAAAATTCTTCAGTGTTTATTCACCCTTGAATTCTTTAGTTCTTTTTATTTTATTCTTTAGTTAGAGAATTATTTGTTTCAAATTTTATCAGGTATGGTGGTATCTATTTCAAAACATTTCATAGAAAGACAATGCCATTCCCATCTTTCCTTTCAACGGGAATGCCGAGTTTCAATCAATTATATGACTCATATGGCTGTATAAGTTATAGTATGATTAGCCTTTACTAGTTACTATGTCATTATATTGTATGTTCAAGGACATGCAGTAACTTTTTTGGAAGCTTTTCAAAATGCAGGCTCTATAAATCTGGCAGGTCTGCTTTTGCAAGTGCAAATTTTTCTCTGTTTTATCAAGATCTTTTCATTCTAGCAATATTTCTTGTGGTTATGTTTAAGAACTCGTAACTCCAAATAATGTACAGTCTCGCAAATTCAAAAACAAAAAGGAAATACTTCTTGCCAAAGTACCTTGACGAAGACCGTTCATTGTTCGTGGTCGTGGTCTATGGAACGAGACAGTTGGAGGTGCTTGTTGCAGGAAGCGAAAGCCCGAGAGGAACTGTAGTTCTAACACAAAGGACGTACCTTGCAAAAATATATGTATAAATTCTTCTTGTTGTTCTTCTTCTCGTTTTATGATTAAATCAGCAAGTTTCTTTTTAATTAAAAAAACCCTACAAGGGTAAACTCATTTCTTTATTATAGAAAAATTTATAGTTAGTATCTTTAAAACACAATTTTTATTGTAGACGATGTCAAAATGTTGAGACTCTATGTAGCATTAACTTCTATGGAACAAATATTTACGAATGGTTTGGAAGCTACAAATAAAGTACCATCGTGTGATCTGAAATCAAATTCTTTCTAGCATGTATAAAATTAAAATACAATCTAGTATAGTTAGACCTATGGTTTATGGGTTAAATCACCACAATGGTGTGTAATGGTTTTCAAGCCCTTCTGTCACGACGACGACTAAGGACTGAAGTCGGCCTCGCACCGACACTTGGACGTGCAGTCCTTGAGACATGGCCACGAAATATACCCCAGCGGGTCAACCTTTCGGCCACTCGGAAATTCACTCGCGTTGGTGGCTGCTGGCGGACTAGCCCAGTGCGGCGAGGATTGCGGTCGTGGGTCGGACCCAAGTGAACTTCCGCTCTTGGTTTCTATTTTGAGCCAGCCACCAGAAAGCCGGTTTTTGCTGTGCGACGTTTCGAAATATTCTACTTTACTTTACGTTATTTTTTGTTTTTCTTTTTTTTTCTTTCTACCATTGGAAATTCAAATCTACTCGACGACAAACGCGCATTCGCGAACCGATATACCGCGGTGCCCAAGAACAAACTACTTTATTTTTTTGAAACCGTCAAAGAAATAAAAAAACGACCAAGTAGACCGCGACACGACTACAACTTTTTCCCGATTCAAACCTACAGCACCGCGGAACCCGAGCGACGAAACACATTTTGGCCCTACATCTTCAGGCACTTACCTTCGCGCCATTTCCTCCTGAAAGAAAAGGTTGCTGGAAGGACAAAACGTGATTTTTTTCAGCACTTCATTTTTATATTTTTCTTTTTTTTTTAATTCACAAATGCATTTTTTTTTGGTCAAATACAACATCTTATCCTTGCAATTCTTAACGCTCTTTACAAAAGAAATGGCTTCAATCAAATGAAAGAAATAAAAAAAAAATATATATGTAAGAAAAATACCTTATGCTTAATTTAATTTAGAACATAAGTAAAGATTGTAAGAGTCAGTATAACGATGTAAGCTACGAAGTGCACACGTATATGTCAAATCAGCAAGGAAACTAACCTCCAAAAAAAAGAAAGTTATTCATACCTCCACAACATAGTGTAAGTAATAACATTGAATGTTGTTTCTTTGTTATTACAGGTATGATAATTGATTATTTTAATTATAATTAGATTAACTTTATACAAAATAATAAAATATCTTTGTTATTACAGAGAAACACATCCATTTATTATTGACTAAAACCAATTATCTCATAACCTCCAAAACAAATCATCTTATATATATATATAAAAGCCAGTTAGAAAATCAAAATTAAATAAGTTCCATAACTTTGAGTGCGCGTCACGGAACACACATGTGAGAAATAGAACGATAAACCTTTTAAAACTAAATTGTCCAAGTAGTAGATTAGAGTAAGTTTAAATGTGTAAGAAATAATCCTAGGACTTACGAAGGTCTTAAAGGTAACAATTGTTATTTCTTCTTTTGTTTGTACTTATTATACGCATAAAAAATTTAAGTTTGCAATCTAAATCTTTTTTTTTTCGTGTACTATATATAATATATAGATATATATGTTTCTTCTCAATAGATCTCCTACTCTCTACCTCTCTACCTCTCGACTAAAATTATCATTTATTCAAATTTACGTTTTTATGCTTGGGAATATTTACATGTTTTGTTTTTTCCACGTCTCTGGACTCGCTATTTATATAAAATCATTTCAAAATTCAGGAAATTAATTGTTAAAACGTTAAGGTATAAAAGATTTTTCATGTCATTTTCGTTTACTTGTATATAAACTATTTGTTTGTTTATTTATTTAATTTCACTATGACGAAATTTGTATTGTGTGGAAAGATTTTATTTTCGATTTGAATTTCATTTTATTTGCTAAGTAAATAGTAGTATAAAAATGTCTGCATTGAAATTAGAAAATAGTTTGATGTATTTATTCCTTACTGTTGATTGTTTTATTGAATGAAAATTCAGATCTTACATTTGAGTGAGAGAGATGACACATTTTACAGCTCGACGGAGCAATGTGAAGAATTTAATTCGATATTCAACTATGTTTACTGTTTTTAATTATTATGCGAAAAGACGCTCACACACTATACTCTAAAAAATCACTGAGTTTTTCTTATCGCACTTGCACAAACATTCTAAAGTAATTTGTTTTGTTTTCATCGATTTCTGATTTAATTGTTCAAACACGCGCATTATACAAGCAAAGGACACAATCATTTATGCACATACACTTTCTTAAATTGTAGATAATTTATATATAGAGATAATTTCTATTTAATGTTTTTAACCTACAACATTTAATATAGAATTTGAACATTTTTAAAAATGTTATTTATATCAATTTGTGTTTTTCTTTCACTTTTGCTAGCGGTCTATATTACAAGATTTCCGTTTTTATTTTGTTAGTTTAGTCCGTTCTTATTATCGTTATTGTATTACGAATAAAATCGTTTATTTTTACCACAGTTCACGCACATTTCGGGTTATTTCTAGGGCATTTGGCGGAACGCGACCAATTTCGATTTTTTTCAAGCGCGTGCTTCTATTTCCACGACCCTCGACGAACTCCCGTTCCGGAAATGTTCACTCAGTCGGTGTGACCTTCCGTTTCGTATTGCCATATTTGCGATACGAATGGGATAATTCGCATCTCAAGTATACCGTATATCAAGTAAACCGATAGGGTGAATTACAACAGATGATCAAAATGTTAAACAAAAAACTGCGGAAAAGTAGAGTAACCCATAAATCTATTAATTTAAAACAATCTTGACCAAAAGGACTGAAAAGCTTTATCCTTGATATTTTTTTTAAATACCGAAATATGTGCCTACATAAGCAAAACATAATTTCGAAAATAGTTTGTCCTTATTCTTCGTTGTCCAAATAATGTGTAACTGCGTTGAGATCGATTCTATTAATCATGCACCATAGCTCTGAATAAAATCCACGGACAGTTTGTTCCTGATAGCGATGATTTTGAAGTATTTAATTGACGATGGCACAATCGCAATATTTAACGAAGGCCTTAACATATATTCGAAGATCCTCAAAAATAAACGAGGATCTTATTTGATCGTTAATCGATTTTCATCCGTTGGAGTTCGAAAATCAAAAACGAGGGATCCGCGGGACGAAATTTTCAAGCGATGATATGGTGAACATTTAAATTGAAACATATTTCGCCGATATAAACAAAAGATACATATAAAAAAAAATATTTTAGAATATATTAGGTTTAAGTGAGAACTTATTGGAAGCCTGAACTTGCATACCTTTCTTTTCTCAATCTTTTTAACCCAACTCTACATTAGTTCTTGTTCGACCTCTTTTTTATATTTACGTCAATGCAATACAGTAAATAAACTCATTCTTCAGTTTTTCTTAGTTTCGAAAATCATTGAAATTTTCGAATAAGAAGTTCAAACAAATATTGGTAGTAATTTACTGAATTTTGGATTATCTAGATGGACTAATTGTTATTCTCATGAACAAGTCCTTTTTGACATTTTAAAATAATTTTCGAAATTTAATAGTTTCGAAACCAAATAGTCCAGCAGAGAATGCCTTTTTTAAATATAAATAATACAGAGATAAACTAAACAGAAAAAACTGTTTTTTTAAACATAATTAATTAATCCTTTGAGCATTACTTTTTGATATCAAGTCATTTGTAGAAGTTTTTTCAATTACAAAAAATTTAAATTATGGTAGATAACATGCAGATATGCTCCGACTAAAACAAATCAAAAGTTGTATTAAAATTTTTTTTTTAATCCTTTTTATGGATGTAGTCTCCTACTATTGAAAAGAAATTCTATTAATAATTAGTAAAATCATTTAAATATCTATGTTTTGCTATCAAATTTATTTACAATATAATTTTCCTCTTTCTTTTAAGGTTCTATGTATGATATCCTTCAACTTTCAATAGATGGTTGCCACCAAGTTCCATGTAGACTAGAATTGGGAAAAGTTGTTACTGTCAACTCGGAATACAATGACCACGGTATGTGCCATTACTGACTGGTTTATTCCATCAATTTAATTGATGGTTTACGTACATATTGACTAATAAATAAAGACTAATAAATTTGCGGATATCAAAAGTTCGCGTATAAATCATTTGTTGTCCCAATTTTATAAATGTTACTGAAACGTATTATCGGTTAACATTTTCGCTTCCTGCAATTTTGTTGCAGCGGAATATTTTTATTTTATTAGATTAAACTTTCGTTTGATGTTATCTTCTATTTTGACAACAAGCATTATTAAAATTTATCGCACATAATAAAGTTTTGATTGATGGATTTTGATAGTCATATTGGATGTCAATTGAATCAAAATTAACGAAAAAAATTAAAGTCAACAATCGGACAATATTCCTACAACACAAATTGAACCATACAATAAACTTAATTTCGAACGATATTGAACTGAATTCAGTCCTCGGTGCTACCTTATCAATATCGAAATTGAACGGAAAATCTATGTGAAACACATACCATAACGTGTTAGTATGTATTTTATTTAAACGTATATTCTAGGTGAATCGGACCACGTACTGAAGCATGATGTATATTGGGTATTAAATGCAGTCAACACAAAAGCGTTTGTGACCCCAGAAGCCTGCGAAGGCGTTCTATGTCCTTTCCGCGGTTTTGAAGGAATGGCATTTGCGGCAAATCTTTTCGTCAACGACACATTACCCGCGGTAAGCATGTTAAATATCACTTGATAATTATTTTTTTATATAATAAATGATATCGTTTCAGCTCCCCGGACAACTTTATTGGGAAGTTTACAATGAATCAGACGAAATGGTCATGTGTTATAAAATTCCAATTGCTATAACATTTTAATGCAACTTGCTTTCAATACGTGATTTTCTAGCATTTTGTTGATTGCTGCTTTTTAAAACATATACGACCGCAAATGTAGTATCGAACTATTCAAATGTAAAAATGTTATTCTGATAAAAACAAAAACACTTTTCATTTGGGTGTGTATATAAATATAAATATGTAGCGTTTAAGTGAATTCTCAAACCACTGTTGATCTCTCTTGTCAAATGCAAAATCTTATTTTAAATTATTTTGTTATATTGTATTGTGTAAGATATTATAAGTCGACTGAGATTAAAAAAAGAGTATAAAACAAAACACGTTTTGGTTCAAAGGTTCAATCTGCAGTAGAAAATTTTTTTTTATAGTTTTTGTCATCAAACTGAATTCAATCACGGTTCAATGGTGGTATAATTAAATCGTCATAGGAACTGCATTCCTAATCAACATAAATTTTTAGGTTTTACCAGCACTTTCCATTGTATTCCTCGCATTAATGATAGTAGATGACATGATTTTTTCATCTAATTGAACACTTATTAATCAATCCATGCCGCAACCTTAAGATATTTGCTAGCGGCAAAGAATAAAATACAAATAATAAAAAACGTGTTATAAATTTTCATTCAAATTATGATATCAGCTTCTGTTTATGTAGATTTTGTATTCCTTACACTTATTTCTGTAATTTATTTGAGTAGCACTCAATTGAGTAGAATAACTATTTTACTTACACATCATTATATTTGTAAATCAACAATCCAAAAGGGCTTACCCGAATCCTCTTTCTGATACAGTCAAATTGAGGCTTGTTTCTTACATACATTACTCCTTTAGATCTTTATTATAAACATATTTAAGAGAATGTAAACTCCTAGCAGTATTTCGAATTCATTACTAGTTTGATTAGGGCCGATGTAAAATCTCCTTGCATTCTTTGGAGTTGGTTTACCTTCCCTAGTTTATTCTGTTGAGTATTGTTTCTATTTCTTTAAGAACAATGTTGATATCAAGATTCTACAAGACTTATTTCAACGCGGTCGAAATAAGTTTCGAACAGCATTCCGAAACAAGAGCATCGACATTCACTAATTATAATGTTAGAAAATGTGTTGCCCTATGATTTGTCTGGTTCTAGTAATACCACTTAGGATATCGCAGGTTTCATAAGAACGACACTATTTGGCTTAAGCCTTTCGTAAGCCGAAATACCCATTTTGTGAGCTTTGAATATACCATAATAAGAAAATATTGTTTTAAACATTGTCATTTATTTGTTGATCTGTTAACCAGGCCAATGATTATTTATTTTCTACACCCGCTGGAACCTTGTTTATTCAGCCAACGTTGATTTTTAAACGAGAACAAGCTTCGGCTCCTTCTTGCCACTTTCTTCTAACCGTCCCCTTACACCAAAAACAGCAAGCACTGATGCAGAGAAACAATCTGAATGTCTTCTTTGAATCAAGAAGGTTTTCGAAAATGAAAGTATCAAAGAGTTCATACTGCTCCAATTTAATTTAATTTCACAATCGCATCCAGTTAAACGTTTAGTAGATAGGAGAGATTATAAACCTATAGAAATTTATCAGTTCTTTTAACATAAGTTAAACTCAAAGTTGTGTTGTTACCACACAACATAACTATGAGTTCGGTCTACTTGGTTTGTTCTTTGGTATCATTTTTAGCTCGGTACTGTCTAGCAATTTTCTAAAATTATTACTTATCAATCTTAATGATCATCTGCCTCAAAACTGCCTGATCAAAATTTCTGCCTGCAATACATTTCCTCGCCAATTCAGTCTATCTTTTCATCGCATGCTTGGAATCTTGGAATCTTGGAAAAATCTTGGAATCCGATGAACTTCGCTTTCTCTTTATCGATTTAATCCACTTAGCGCCTTCGGGACTTGTTTGCTGGTCTTTGTCTTTCAGTTCTGCGTTCCAGACATTTTCCATTATTAAACACCTTTAAAAATATATTTAAAGGACCGCGGAGGATGTTGACGTCATGCGAATGGCTGAGAGTTGCAGACCCATGTCTCTAGGTTTAAATCTTTGTCAGTATGTAAGTCTAACATGGAGCTTAGAGCGAACAAGTAATAAAGAAATTATAAAGCAAATGTAAATAGTGAAATAAAACAATGATAAAATCACTGAACGTTTTGTTGACGTTTTCTTTTTAGAAAGCTCATAACAACCTACTAAAAATATTTGTCCTGATTTCTCTGATGAAATTTGGCATAGAAAACACATAGATTTTGGGTATGCTTTTTGCAATTATGCTTTTGGATCTTGGCAAGCTTTTGGGTATGGAATAGGAAGTTATCAAACCAGACTCTATACTCTAAGCTTAAGTTGTGAAAGCATATGTTATTATTCCTTGATAAAGTGCTTTATTCGTGTTCTGTTATGATCCTGTGGTTTGGCATAATAAGAATCACTAGAAAAATTCATTCATACTAAATTGAAACCTTGTGTTATCAATTTATTCAATTAACAGAAACCCATTCTGAGATCGATACGTAGGAATATTGTGATTTCTCTACAATACACTTCAACGTCTTTTTCATGCCAACTCGTGACAAACTTTCTTTCGTGTTTATTGTCTCTTCAAATTGATTCTTTTTTCATACTTCAAGAGCATAAAAGTGTTTAAAACATGACACATGTGACTCCTAGAACAAATTCAAATACTCTTTTTCGAATTTGTTTATAGTCATCACATCAAATATTAAAATACAACATAAACTAATTTTTCATCTAAAGTTTTTTAAACATTGAATATTCATGCACAAATCATGCAAAACTCATATTGGAATCATATTTTAAAAAATTATTTTATTCCAAACTAACCTAATTAGTACAATAATTACTAGAATTGTAGAATTTAATATGATAACTAACATTTAATACTTAAATTATGATGGACTTTTTTGAACTTTTCACATTGCGGCGTTGTAAATGTTTTTGTGATTTCTTTCTTTCGCATTGTGTTTCGATAAAATACTCGTAATGTATATTCGGTATTGAATTTTAATTTACTAAATATTATTTGGTCTTTCTGTGAAAAGAAATAAAGAATATAAATTACACATAAAAAAAAATAAATATATATATAGATTTAGAAAAGGAGTTTCACTTACACGAGGCCTGACAACGCCGTACTCCTTTGTTTCACAATCATTCGTTCCTGAACAAAGTTCTACGAAGCTGAAAAATTTCGAAATTCTAGATTAGAACATTCTCAGATTGATCTATGTATTTTTATAGATAAAAATATTCATTTGTTTGCCATTAAGCACAATTATCCTTCTTATTTTCTCCTATCATATGTTGAGGAGTAGCTAATTGGATAGAAAATCAAAAAACTGCCTTATTTGCAAATAAATGAAACAATATCTAGCACTTATGTTACGTAAAATTTAACGTCTGTAGGGACCCAATGATGGTCTGTTTTCAACATAAACACCTTTTTTCATGCATCCTGATTCCTGGTTTATTCTATAGATATAATTTTTTGCAAACTGTTTCCAACGGACACAAGATGCGTTCAGTCTTCATATTTGTTCTTTACTTTCTTATCTCATCAATCAACAAGGAAAAGGTGATTTTCAAGCATGAATTCCATTATGTTAATTTTTAACTATAAATAGCTTGAGACTAATAAACGAACTTTAATTTTAAACTTGTTTTTGTTTCGTATAAAGCTTATTAATAGTTTTCATAAAGTATCGACTCACAAAAATTCATAATCAATCATGACTTTTTGGTCAACCACGGTCTCGACAAAGTTATTATAGCTTATAGTTAAAGATATTTTCTAGAATGAATTTTCTAATTCTTTTAAAATGTTTAAGAATCTTTTAGGAACAATTGAAGGTAGGTTTGTTGATGTTCTTTTGGGATTAAAATATTTCAGAACCGCAAGAGCGAGGAGTGTTTTCTATATGATTGTCGTCTGCCGCTACATAGATGTTTCTTTTCCCGAACTATGACTATATCTCTAAAGTTCGATGAAGAATCATAATTTACCAACAATTAAGATATTTACTAAGTTGAATTTTGACACCAGGAAAAGGTTTTTTTTGCAGATCTATACGCGGAAATCAATTCAAAAACTTTGCTTCACTATAAAACTTGAAATTTCTAATTGCTACAAATTTAACTAGATACTATATATGTTTATGTGTAGCAAAACAAATATACATATAAGTATACATATAAATCGATGCAAACATAGATGTTTATTATAAAATGGAATTAACGTACCTTCCATTGAAACTGCAATCGCTGTAGACTCGAACTAACATTCCATATTTTCTATTTGGTAGAAACTGATATCGAATTTCCGTTTCGTCCTCTATCAGAGCAGCACGCATGTCACTTTGGGTAAATGTTTCCTTTGTGTGAAAGAGCAGTATATCAGTTGTTGTATTCAATAATTGTGATTCTTTCATTGATTTCAATCGTCGTCTGCCATTAGTAGCAATCGCTTGAACTTGCACATAGTATAGTGAGTCCCTCCTTAGATTTGTCAATTCGTACGATGTTTTAGGCTGTAGCAAGCATGATACATATAGTACTACCCAAAAATCGAAAAATTTAACAATTCGAACCTCCTTAACGTAATCATAGTTTAAATAAAGTGAAACGTTATCATTTAAATAGCGAGCCCAGGTTATCTTGTATCGATCAATTGGTAAATCTGATTTAGGAGCAGCCCAAGTTACTTTCGCCAGGACAGTATCATTTGGCCAATATCCGACTGGATGCACCCTCAAGTTGCGCGGTGGTCGTGGTGGTTTCGGTTCTGCAACGTGATTTTCTGAAATATTGAAGTCAAAAACAAATAAAAGATTTCCTCAAAAATGATTTACGGTCGGTCAAGCGGAATTCCTTTGAATTGTTTGAGTACCCCCGAAATCCATATTTGTTAATTGCAGCTACACGTATTTGATACCACAGCCCTAGTTTTAATCTGATCGAAACCACAGTCCTGACAATGATAAATCAACAATTGACAATCTATGAAACTAATTCAAATGAACTTTACTTACGTTTTAACCATTTCTCCGCGATCTAACGCTTCGGCGACTTTTTGAAAATTATACCATTGCCACGAGCCAAGTTTTCGTTGTGAGAATACGTTTCCCACATGAGATCTTATTTCTACTACGAAAAAAATAGGCAACATTTGAGCTTCATTTTGTCGAATTTTCCATGATATTTCACACATCTTTCCGTTGCAACGCCTTTCTGATACAGAAATGTTGAACGGAATTGGCGGCAAGTCAGGATCATCTTCGAGCCCTACGGCATCTTGGCAAGAATAGCCACAGTCTTGTTTACAACAAACCCTAAAATATTGCACCCTTAGTTCTAGCAATTAGTGATTGATTCAACAAATTCTCATCGTACTTTGTTCCTGGACACTCATAATCGTTGCCTTCCTTACAATCATCTAAACATATTTTCTCTAAAATAGAATTTGTACTATTTGGACAATGTCCCGGTTTTCTAGATAATTCAGATAGATTATGTCGACACGTACACTGTAATTATACCTATTTTAATAAAAATGTCTGATTTTGATACAATGCTAATTATTTAGAAAATTACTTTGTCTGGTGTCATTAACAGACATAGAAGTTCACAGCGCTGTAACAATAAATGTTCATCTATTTCGTGTGGTTTTATGTTTCCTCTTTTTCGACATTGCACAAATAATCCTTGAAAAACGATTAATGTGTAAAGAACATATAGTCTATCAGCGATCATCTGTAATAAAATAACATTTATTATAGTAGAAATGATTAAAATTTAACATGTTTTGTTTTTTAAAGAGTTTTTATAAGTCAGGGATAATAGCTGCTGAGTATCCTTAATAATTTTAATTCCTGAAAATTTATGCTCATTCAAGAATTTTAAAAAATTGCCTAGAAACTAATTCAGAAATGATTTTTTCGAGCTAGGCTTCTTTTTCTCACCGCTTTGCGCTTTCAGGTTGGGAAGAACTCTTTTGCATTAAGTGGGGGTGGATACGATGGCAATAAATGTGAAAGTGCTCTCTCTTTCCGAGACCCACAAGCAATCGAAGATGCTCTTCTTTATGAGTACAATCCGCCAACATAGTGTGACATATAGCTCCATTTGTCCCTTGAAGTCAGCACCTCAACAACCAGACAATCGACAGAGTGTTCGTCTATTCTTTATGCAGGATATAAGCGGTGCCCCAACCACCTTTCGCATGTGAGAAAGTTTGAGGTATTATACGTGATATCTTAGCAAGATAATCACCGGGGAAGTGATGACTGTGAATTCCAAATTTTATCCAGGTTAAAAAAAAGGGTAAAAAGGTAAAAACGCCCTTAGCTCGTTTAGCATTTTCATGAAATAACAATCAGTGTCACCATGCTGGCGAGGTGAAGCCCATTTACAAAAGCCTACCGCGACTAGAATCCTCCCCTCTAACACCGAAAACCTAGCCCGGAACATTTTATGGAATTACTTTGGACTAGGTCACTTTGTTCCCGCTGAACAGCGTTTTTTGGCAAGGGAGTTCTTCTTTCTGCAGGGACGGATCCAAAGAGAATGATTGCTGAAAAAGTGAATTTCGTTCCATCTGCGCTATGAAGTTATCAGAGATATCTTTCTTTATAATTCGATCTTCCCGCACACGATGTGATTTGTAGTTTAAATTGTGTTTAGAAACTGACATCTTTCCCACTAAACATTCTACAGGGAGCGCACCAATTCTCTCAGAGATGTTCAGACTGTGTCCAACCACCTTTCGGGTTAGAAGGATTTATAACTCGCGTCATGTGTGGTCCTCTAATGGAAAAGGCAATAAGATGGCTGAAATCTCCACATTTTGTCAGAGTAAGATAGATCATTTCCGTAATTAGCGAGCTGAGCGTTACTTTTAACTGCAGAAGAGATAATGAATTGGCAAGAAAGATTTGACATATAATGATCGGATTTGACATACAGATTAATGCCAGCGTTTCACTAACCCTCCGCAATCAAAGCTCGAGATAAAACTAATTTATTTATAATCGTAAACTAAGACGTTTGCATTTAAAAAAGTCGACGATTAACATTAAGAATTTTAAACATATTATGAATTCATAACGCATAGAATTGACAATTTTAAATATAAGGTCTATGTTTTTTTCCTAAACGACAAATTGCGTGAATTTTCACGTGCCTTTCACGTTTGTCTGTAATTCTAGGATACTCTTTACAATTTAATAGATCAAATCGGGCTTGAAACATGAATTACATATAAGGTTAGGACGATAATGACTACACTATCCGAAATACAAAGATGAAAAAGCGATCGCTGAATAAACCTTTCGGCATCATATGTTCCTTTGCAAAAAAAATTTGAAGTTAAAATTTTTGTATAGAAGTAGAAAACTTTCTCGATACAAAGAGTTTGTAGAAAGAGAAAACTCCTAGAGGAAGTTTTGAATGGGGAGGTCAGATATTGAGAAATTAAATTAAATTGTAGCTAAAAGCTATGGATAGAATGAATCTTCTACAAATACATTCAGTTAAGTATCAACAAAACGTTGAACATTTGGAGAGGATACATTTCAGAGCCAATGTTTAGACTAGCCAAGCATGATGAAAGTATAGTGAACATTTTGGCAAGTATCGAGAGGTGAAGCGTAACCGAATTTATTTGTTATATTTGTGTAGATAGTATTATGAAGAGTTTGGTACAGTTTCCAGTATTATGACCATTAGAAATCAAGTTGCTAATGGTCGAAATATTCCCACAAGAGTAAGTCTAAGGTTCGGAGTTAATCTTAAGACTCCATACAACATGTTTTTATCTAAAGCAGATACAGCCAAGTTTGTTTCAGGCATATGTGCAGGCTACTAATAACACAAAATGATGCTCCTCACTTGGAAATTGCACAGCAACGGTTGAGATATTAACTTGCATCGCATACTTAAGTTATTGCAGTCAAAAGGGAAAGTGAGGAAAATTAACATGTCTTTTAATGCTATGAGCTTTGGCCAGGATAATATGTAAATGATTCGGTCGGTTATGTAAATAGCTGGGAATGGAATGATCTTACAAAAACATATTTTTTTTTAATTGAATACAGAGAACAAAGAAAAATAACTAAGAATTTAAATCTAGCTTGAAAATAACTTATAAGCAAAATCACTAAACATTATAAATGCAATTAATCAGAGTTTAAAGACAGTAGATAAATGATGAATTTATTGTTATAGATATGTTATTATTCAATGTTGTTCGGCATAAAGCAGCTCGTCACTCGCTCATTGGTGAAGGCCTTTAGGAAACAGTTGTGGCACTAAATTTTACTTTATTCGCTTATTCTGTCAGACATTCGCAGTTTATCTGGTTTATTTATGAAATACTGAGTTAAAAGTTCCATTACACATGGATGAATCAGCACTTACACTTCTTTATTGTCTGTTATATTGTTTTGCGAATATAAATCTGTATTGAAGAATAACTCAGAAACAAAAACGCACTTGGATTTGTACGTTGACTTACATTTGTAAATTCATATTTTATTCTCTTGAAATCATAATACAGCGCTAAATTTCAAGAACGTATGTACTAGGGACTAGCCAAGATGGCACCTATGCAGCAAATACTTCCTTTATGCACCCGTGAAGTTCAGCCAAAACAATTATCAGTTTACCTGAAAGCTCAGGTATCAAAGTGATGAATGCAAATAGTGGAGTGCAGTGATCTTTGACGGTGGCTCACGTTATCGCCACTACTCGACATATCACCTTTGGTTCATACAAAGGATCGGCTTTCTTCAAGCCTATGTAGATACATCTGTAGTGTACTCCAGCTACTTACCCATAATTCACCTCCTCTTCAGTGTTGGATCTGAAGAGCAAATATTTTGCTACTTATCGCTATGCGAGGCAGCCATCAAGCGGCACTAGTTCAATTAAAGTGCTTATGTGCTCGAGCTTAGTGCGCTTCGGTGGGTCTTGCATTGTATTGGCCTTTTTTCGAATTGGAACCCATTGTGGTCACTTGAATATATGCATATATGGGATGCATGAAGTATTTATAATCTCTTCCGTTTCAATCACATTTGGCACACTTCTTCAGTGCAGCGCAGCTCACATGGCTTTAGCTTTCGAGCAGCTTCAATTCAATTTTTGTCCCAGAACTTCAGTCGCAGTTGAACTAAATGAAAGCTCGTGTTTTTAGATTTATTTGGCGGCGTTAGAACCGTTAGAGTCTTTGATTTATTTCGATGTACACATCTTGAGTATTCTATAACTGGGCTTAATTCTAGAGAGCTCTTGAAAACATATACTCTGTAGCATGCTTCCTGATGGTAGTTCTTTAGTTAAGCCACACTACATTGTTCAAATGCGAGTGGGCACTAAACAAATTGCAAATGCGCTCATCCTCGACCCAAACTTGGCTATAAAACAAATATCTTCATACGAATTTTGCAATGCATCCGAATCCAACTTACTGATTGAACATAAAACAAATCATGCAATAAAAAATAATTCAGTTCAATCATTTATTTCGAAGGAAGTACACAAAGCATATGTCGTAGTATATTAGTCAATATGTTCCTCATCTGGTTGCCAGTCCGGATGCTTAGGACTCGTTAAATAGTTCCTTCCGTAATGAGGATCGATTGGACCATCATCTTTTGTACCGCATTTCGCAGATACAATCAGATTTCGATATTTTTTGCCCTTTTTCTTTACCTTGTATTCGCGATAGTACCTCAACAGCGAATGGCCAGCACAAAGACGTTCAAGCTCGTAATCAATATCGCCTGGTATAGCCTGAACACCTATGGAATATTTTTTTACAATTTTTTTCGGTGATCGGCGACGACGACACTTTTTGCAGGAGTTCAACGATGAACGTCTCAGTGAAATGCCCGGCCGATGATGACTTGGCATTACTTCGTTACTACATGCGATTTTTTTTAGATTATGTTTCAATTTTGTATCTTTTTTTCGTTTTTCATTGAAAATGACGAGGAACTAAATCAAATTTGTCAAAATTTTGAATTTGATGCAAGCTTTGATTTGAAAGGTTTTCGTCGATTATAAACAAAACGTTCGGAGACATATCAATTGACATTTGATCAAATTCAAACATCACATGATACACTCAGTTGTTTAGACCTCAGACTTTTATTGAAATAGCGAAAGATTACTTTTGCGGACCTTTACTAAGAATTAAATCCGATCATTTCACTAAGAAAGTTAGACTTGACTTTATTTTGAAATAATTTTAAACTAAATTTGAAAAACAAAAGATATCGATTTGTCGTATATTTAGATTTTTTATTGGCCTTCCAAGATTGTATATTAAGGATTACTAAGGAACTATCAGCTCGACTATCTAGCATCACAACAATTTTCCATACTTTGTCGCGTATGTGTCAACAGTCAACAGTCCCGATGCTCAAGCATATGTAATTATTTAAATTGCTAACATACCACGAGTTATACTTCGATTACTCCTTCCTAATCATCCTATTCCTACTTCCGTCGTCGAAAAGAACGCGCAACTCAACGTTAGTTCTAAAGTATTTTTTTGTACAAAAGAACTTTTTTCTTTACTCTATGTTAGTGATAATAGAGAATGATAGCAATGAGTGTCCTAGTTTGATACAATGTCTTAGGAAGTCCAAGTTTGACACTGAAGGCACGTATCGATTTGAATATCTTGCAGCTTTTCTAACTAAAACGAATTTGAGCTGATTGAACAGAATAAACGTTTCGTGCCGAAAAAAAAAATTTACCAATTTTCAACACATTTTTCTGGATTTACATGCAAAAACAAAGTTTCTATACTTCATTTTTAATATGTGTTTTGGCAGTCGAGGGGTTAATTAAATTGAATAATTTATGCTCAAATTTGAGTGAAAAACTTACAACTGTAGAAATTTTAGAAAACGTAATTTTTCATATTTTGAATCATGCACTAAGTTTTGAGCAAATCTTACAAATATTATAGCAAAATCTTCAGAATGTTTCATGCAGCCACAGTAAAATTATCAATAATATGTAGAACTTTCTTAATAGATAAATTCGGCGTTGACAAAAAATTAAATCAATCACATTAATTTTATGTTTTCAATAAGTTCATAAAGATTATGGCATTAAATATTCATTAATTTCCCCTTGAACTCACTATCAGGTGAATTGTCTATGCTGTTTCGGAATAATAGTTTCAAGTGCATCAATAGAAATTGTAGATGCATATAAAACCGATCAAATAATTAGGGTCGTAGGTGAGATGGTGAAGTTTTTGTTTCTTAAGTCCGAAGAAATAGATCAACTGAACTTTTCACATAGATTCAATGAATCCGAATATACACAGCCAAATCTACTTCTTAACGCTTCTTGACCCTTTAATATTCTTGTCAACTGAACTCTGCCTTTTAAGTTTCCACTCTTTCGAAGGATAATTATTGTAATTGTATAAATTTAATACTCATTTCTTCTATTCAATTTTATCAACAATCGAAAATTTGCTTAATTTTCAATTTAAGTTTTGATTATTTTCGGTGTTGAAAGCTAAATCAAAGATACATTTATATTTCCCCCATGATATAACTAATTTTAGAATATAACCGATTTTTTAATTTTTCTATTTTCAAATATGAAAGTTATAAAATAGCAAAATGTCGTGAATTCGAGATCTCAACAGAAAATCAAACGAAATATGTGCTTGGTCCAATTCCGCTTATTTATTTGTGTTTAACCTGGTTGAGCTTATCAGAAAATTTTCAAAGGAAACTATTAAAACAAAAGGATTTTTCATCATTCCAAATGAATGTATCCTTGATGTTCTTCGCTCATTAAGTGAATAGTTTTGATAAGACAATAAATTTTTGAGTTAATGTCGATTGAAATATGCATATTCAGCTTATGATTTCTGAAACCTCGTAAATCATGCCGAGCACCAGTTTACGTTTGCGTTATCTAATATTTCACAGAACACAGAGTCACGAAACAATTCATAATAATATAAAATTTCCATATTGTTGTAAACAATTACAGATCTATTTCTGTTTAGTCAATTCTCTGTATCAATTTAAAATGTCCACTTTTGATCCAGAATTCAAAGTTTCGAATAAATGCGCGCTACTACACTAGGATTTAGACACACATTGATAAACAGAATGCAGAAATTGATTTATTTCTCACGAATGCAATGAAGGGCAACAACTAATAAATCATCGGATCTGCAGGCCGTCCTAGGCACATCATAATCGTCGCTACATACATGTAACATCAATAACTAACACAACTGATATACCTACTTTGAATATTCATTGGCTAAAGATCAAGTGCACTCGCATCTAAACTGTATCTTTGAAAGAATCTCGAAATTCGCCCTGCAGCAACTGGGTCAAATTTGCGCGAAATATTGGAAAGCGACAGCTTGCAAAAACAAATTTCACATATGTGATTTGATGAGCTTACCGATACTGGTGCTGGAAAACTGATACGATTTCTATCTATCTATGTGGGAAACGCGAAATGCACAAGCTTGCGAGATGCGATCGCTAAGACACGGATTGCTCGGAACTAGAATTACTTACAGAAAGATAGCTCGGAGAAGCTATTCGATCGCGATCTAGACGGAGACTGAGCACTCGGCGGTCCTTTTCATAGCAAATTATCAAACAAGAGTCGATGGAATGTTAAATGCTACAAGAAGTAAAAGGTCCAAGCTTCCAATTGCATCGGCTTGCGCTCGACCGGTGTATCTGTTGATGGAAGTTGGAAGATGGAGAAACTCTGGCCACTCACGGAATCCCCTATGCTTCACCCTCATGTCTTCGCATACGTATATGTGCCCCAGGCGCGTTGCGGGCCCCACGTCCATCCGCAATGCATTCATCACCTTTCGTGATCAACAAATCTTCGACGAAATACGGTTTTTGGCCAAAAGCTTTGAACCACACGATCGCAGATGAACCACTTGGGCCGGCTCCACCTGTAAGCGCAAGTCGCTGTTGCTGTTGGAGCATAGAGCGAAGCAGTTCAGGTCTGGTACTAACAACCCGAATAGGCTCCAACACCTCATCAACACGCGAAATCTCCATATCATTCAATCCATCCATCCCATCAGCACATTCTCGATGTACCGCGGTGTCTGAAGAAGCGCCGAGTCGACAGAAATGTTTCGCTTTTCTTCAGGATTGCGTGTATGGAGAAAAATTCCAGGCTAATTCAAGACGTCTCTACAATCTAGTCAAGAATACACCGAGGCGCTGATGTTCTCAAGAACTTTGGATAAAAGACAAGAAAAAGTAATTTAAGCATTTTTTCTTTGCTCTTTCGCATTCGCAGGCATTGATCTTTACTATTGTTCGACATGCAACGCACCATCAAAGACGAAAGGAATTGCGAATGCATTTCGCACTGCAATCTGCATAAGTGATGACAATCGTTTGAAATTTTTCGCTTTTTGTTCGTTTTAATGTTCTGCTTGAGTTATAAATAGCTTTTAATTTCTTTCTACTATCATTCAGTGCGCTTACCACGAATGGATGATGCCACAATGAACAATAATTTGTCAATAGCACCATAACGAGCGTAAAATTTCATTGAGATCTTGCCACGCAATTTCTTATCACTTTGTGTTTAAGGCTCATGTCCATGCGCCGGAAATTGCCTAAATTTTCAGACTGCATTTTTTTTATCATTACTTTTATGTGCGTTGCATATCCTGTAATTCCACTGTGAAATAAACGAAAATTATCCGATGCATTGCATTTTCATTAGCGACCCCAAAAATATATTAAACTGTCGTTTCTTATGTTTGCTTGGAAAGGAAACGGAAATAGGCTTGAAATAAAAATTTGAACAGCGAGAAAAAATATCCAAATGTTGTCGAACCCAACAAGTAATAATCGCAACGATTTTTATTTTAGAATATTCATAAAGTTTCAGTTTTGTCAGAAAGTTACAACAACAATAAATTACGAAAATTTCAAGACTTTCCTTTTTTCTTCACAGAGTAAAATATATTTAGATTAGTTGTAAGCCAGATTAGTTATTGTAGATTGAATCATTCTACCTTAAAAAACATATCAGAAATTATTTAGATAACCAAAAAACATTCAAATCACAAAATAATTTAAATTTTCTAGTTGGTGTTTTAATTGGAAAGCAAAATTTACGCATAAAAACGAAAAAAAAAAAACATTTTGAGAATGAATAGTTTTGTCTCTATGTTTTTCGTCCGTTTGATTCATTTCAATCAATCTAACAGGGCAATGAAGACAATTTACTAAAAACCCTGTTTTTCAATGCAGCAAAAATAAAAGGATAATCTGATCAGCTCTGCATTTCGACAATGCGACGATTTCCAATACCTAGCCATGAAATTAACCTTCCAAATGTGGAGTGCAACTATGAGTTTCATCCAAGAAGTGAAATTCGTAATTGTGATAAATACTGGGTATCGCAAATAGATGAATTACCTAAAAGGAACAGAATGTTATTGTTTTCTGTAGAAGTATTCGAAAATTAGGGATGTTAACTCCCCAGCAAACAATACAATCATTATTTTAAGGCTTGTTTCGGTGTAGTTTATTCCTTAGTACATACGACCTATCACTTGTAACGCAAAACAGTCTGCATATACTTTACCTTATTTTATCCCTGATTTTAACATGGGTCACGTCATTGGCAATCAGGTATGCAGCTTTTATCATAATGTATGCCTTATGATAAGACATAAATAATGATTTAATAGAACTGTTGATTGCGATGCGCAAAATGCACTTACCCAAGAATTATGTCACCCACTATTCACTATCACACTCGTCATATTCACCGTCCCAGTATAATTTGTACATACACTGATAATCCTTGGTAGCGCCTAAACTCAAATACCTGTTGACACATTGTCACTGACCTTAAATCGGAAACTGAAAATTTTATGGAATCGCCAATAAAGACATAATATTTTAAAGGAACAGTTCAAAACTAGTATAATCATTAGAATAAGGCTTAGCTAAGGCTTATACTAATCATTAGTTAAGCATTAGCCTGATATGCCTGATCGTTCTTTTTGCTGGGTCAATTTTTCACGCGTAGAACTGAAAATCTATCAATGGGTATGTGATTTGCAATTTGAAAATTTTAATTTTGGAAATTTTAACCAGCAAAAAAATTGCAGACACAAATAATAAATAAAAATCAAAGAACAACACCATTCACAGCCACATTAAACTTGTACTGACAAAATTGATTGCTAATTAAATTCAATTAAAATTAACAGAAGCTCTATGCCTTATATAAATAAAGTTAAAAAATAATTATAAAACGCAAATGTAAACTAGTATATATGAGTATGCTTTATTACTGTTTCTATTTCAGTGTTCCATAAAAAGGTTAACCAAGGCTTCATAAAGTGAAAAGTTCAACACCGTTATCCTTTACATGCTCCTTAGCTATAGCGTACCTCCTGGTAAAACTTAGAAAATGGAAAATATTTCCCTCTTTTCCCTGGTGCAGGCATTTATCTTATTTTGTCTTAGAGATTATTGATTTAATTCATACATTTATTTCAATTCATTCTAATCATATATCCATTAAATAATTTAATATATATATATATATGTATATATATATTATAATTATAAACTCAACTGATAATTTAATCCTTTGGTTTTTTAGTTTATTTAGCTGACCTGCTTGCCCTGTGCATAGAATGTATCCTTGTCCCTTCATTGAATAAATCATTGAATGGTTAGATAAATATTTTCATGACGTTATTTTTCTATACAAATGAGAAAAACAGAATAACTTTGTTGTCCGTCTCCTAATTTAATCCTAATTTACTTTAATTGAATCCAAATTAAATGCAATAAAATTCATTTGCTTTTGAACAAATAGATCTGAGGAAAAGAAGCGTGTATAATCATATTTATTCCTTCAAACGCCACAGTAAAAGTATGGCAAATGTTACGCACAACTTTTGCAACCTAGCATCCCTGTATAATTTACTTAAACCTCCTTTGATGCCGCATCAATATTTAAATATTAATTTAAATTAATAAATTATATACATTATGGCATGACCAAAATATTTGTTTGACAACTAAGTAATGGCCGATTCGTTCAATAAACTAAAAGATTTATTTTTACTTGGAATGAATCTGTAATGTTTTTTCTATTTTGTTCGATGACCTTTTACCATCTCTCTGAGAACTTGAAGACTCCACGCTCGTGGGAAATCTGATCATTTTCGGTCAAAAAAAGTTGAAATTTTTACCACTAAGGGAGTTGTCCAGCAATCGAAATAAGTGGTTATCCGATGGCGCGAGGCGAGGGCTATATGGTGGGCGTAGCACGAATACCCAACCAATATCCACCAATTTTTGCGGAGTGGTATAAGAGGGCTTAGCTGCAGGCGGCTTAGCATTGTCCTGGTGGAAGAAAATACCTTTAAAATTGACAAATTCTGGTCGCTTTTCCTTGACCGCTGCATTCAATTTGTCCAGTTGCCGACAATAGACCTCAGAATTCATGGTTTCGTTCCTTGGAAACAACTCAAAATACACCGAACCTTCCCAATCCCATCCAATTGACAGCAAAATCTTTTTTTATTGGATAAGTGCCTTCTCATTGTTTTATGGTGACTCAAAAGTCGTGCACAACGAGAATTTCCGATTGACATTGTTCTACACAATCCACTTCTCGTGTCCAGTGAAGATTCATTTAAAAAACGGATCGAATTTATTGCGTTTGAACAAAAAGCCGCAAGCGCTTATGCGCATTGTCAGATCAATTTCTTTCATATCGAACGGAACCCTAATATAGATGTATCGATATTAGCCATATTATAGCCATCGACATATGATAGCTGATTATTGTTGGAGCATTCAAAATAGTACTCATAATACATTTCACTCTAGAAAATCCAAAAAAAGGAAATTTTATTCAGAATAAATATATTTAATAAATTTTTTAAACAATGTGCATTTTCAATGAAAAACCCTGTCACTGCTTAGTGTAGTGCCTAATAGTGTAATTACGTGATGTCCTGCTTCGATGGTGGTTTTGGTTTCATCCTCCTTAAACATAATGGTCGACCTGAACGTTGGTCATCTGTAAGAAAAAAATCTCCAAACGGAATTTTTGAAACCAATTTTGGCATTGCCTTTCGGTAAGGGCGTCATTTTCATACATATCACCTAACTTTTTTGCAACTTACACGGCGTTCTAAGGGCAAAATATGGCGAAAAAAAACTTTGAGAAAATATCTACGCAATGAATTTTTAAAGCTAGATAAAGATGTTAGCTAACATATGACAGAAGAAGAAGATCATAACATTTATGAATACCATTAAAATTGACGTGAGACATCTATGACTGAAATCGACAATTACTTATAGGCCTGACAACAAATGATTTTCTTCATCTGCCACTTGAGTGCAGAATATATGTACAGATAGGATTGAAGTATAAATGTTGAATCGTACTAGATCAGAGGAAATCCAATCCAATCGAACTCCAATCCAGGTGGAACCGCAAACTTAAAATTCACTATAATACGATTTCATTCGTTACTGCAGGAAAGCATGAACAAAAACAACATATTACACAGAAAAACAAAGTCAAACATTTTTTTTTTGTTGCATGAAGTTTTTCTATTGTTACTAATTTGGGTGCGCTGATTTCAAATCTACCCTCAGATTTTTTGTAGCAGCTCTAGTTAGTGAGATACAGGTACCGTCTTGAATTTGCATAAGTAGTCGGTAGTTTCTATGAATAGCGGTGTAACTTAACTAGTTCCTTTATAAATTTCATTATGTCTTCCTCAAGAAGGACGTGTTTAAATAATCCTGATTGTTTTTGTGTTATTTGTGGAGAGTATATGTTCCAAAAATTTCGTTTAAATGTGTCGGACTTTGTGAAAAAGGCATACTTCGACTACTTTGGGTTTCGGTTGCCGTCAAACGCTAAACCTTGGATGCCAAGTTTGGTATGCAAAAGTTGTGTTGAATCTTTGCGATTGTGGGCAAACAAAAAAAGACCCACTTTTAAGTACAAAGCTCCTATGATTTGGCGTGAACCATCCAACCATCATGACGACTGTTATATCTGTGTAACGAAAATCATAGGAATAAACCACAAAAATTGCTCTAAGTGGATATATCCAAACTTAAAATCTGCCATAAGACCAGTCTTGAGTATAAGTGACGCATCAACATCACAGCAGCCATGTACATTTTCGGAAAATCCAGACCAGTGCAGCGGACAAACCGAAAACGACGGCAGTGGTAGCGACAGTGATTTTGATTGCTACAGTAGTCCCCACCACTAAATCAAGATGATCTAAATGACTTGATCAGGGATCTTGGACTGTCTAAAACGGCATCAGAAATTTTAGCTTCCCGATTGAAAGAAAGAAATTTGTTGACCAGAGAAACGAAGATATCGTACTACCGTAACAGGGAAAAGGATTTACTAGCTTTCTTTACTAAAAAAGATAATTTTGTGTTTTGTACTGATATTCCGGGCCTAATGACTGCAATGGGATTAAAAGAGTATAATCCAAATCAGTGGCGGTTGTTTATTAATTCGTCAAAACGAAGTTTGAAATGTGTACTTTTACATAATGGTAACAAACTTCGTTCCTTACCTATTGCTCATTCTTCAAAGGTTAAAGAAGAATATCCTACAATATCTTTAGTTCTCGACAAAATCAAGTACAAGGAATATAACTGAGTTGTATGTGTTGATTTGAAAATGGTAAATTTTCTCCTGGGCCAACAAAGTGGCTACACAAAATATCCCTGTTTCCTATGCTTATGGGACAGGCGAGCTAAAGCTGAGCGCTGGACAAAAAGAGACTGGCCTTCCAGGGAGGCTTTGATTCCCGGTAAGCAAAATGTAATTAATGCTCCACTAGTATCCAGAGACCGAATTATAATGCCTCCTTTGCATATAAAACTGGGGTTGATAAAACAGTTCGTAAAAGCTCTTAACAAAGATGGCGAATGTTTCAAATACATTGAAAAAGTGTTTCCAAAATTGAATAGTGAGAAAACCAAAGGTGGTATTTTCGATGGCCCACAAATCAGGAAGTTGATAGATGATAAAAATTTCATCAACCATATGACAGCTGTCGAGAAATGTTCATGGGAAGAGTTTGTTTGGGTAGTGAGAAATTTTTTGGGCAATAGGAAGTCTGACGGCTACATTCAGCACGTTGAACAGTTGCTGACACACTTCCAGCGGCTTGGATGCAACATGAGTATTAAGCTTCACTACCTTCACAGCCATCTAGACTATTTTCCTGAAAATCTCGGTGACCTGAGCAAGGAACAAAGAGAGCGCTTTCACCAGGATATTCGCACTATGGAGGAGAGGTATCAGGGGTACTGGAATGAACATATGATGGCTGATTATTGTTGGAGCATTCAAAATAGTACTCATAATACATTTCACTCTAGAAAATCCAAAAAAAGGAAATTTTATTCAGAATAAATATATTTAATAAATTTTTTAAACTTAAACTATGTGCATTTTCAATGAAAAACCCTGTCACTTCGTCACTCCAAAACTAGAGCTGCTACATAAAAACGGCATATATTTTTGAAATCAGCGTGGAAAAATTATTCAGATTCATTTAAAAAATCTCATGCAACAGACATGCTGTTTTCCAGTGTTATTTTTCACATCTGATGTAATTCTGATGTCAATTTTCAAATTTTTTCATTAATATCAGCTACCAATCAAATTATTTCTCCTAAAGATTTTCAATCAAAATAAGTGATCAATGTGTCCTCAATTTGCCGCTTGAATATTTTTGCCTATAAATCGACGACCTATGTGCCCATAGATCATCGGAGGGACCGTGAAGGACTCCTCAAAATATTAAAAAAAAGATACCTATTCAGCTGGTAGTTTGCAGGACACCTCCTTGAGGGGATGAAAGGTAGATACAAATATACGAAAATGTATTCTGTTCTGACACTGTTCTGTTCGATGTCAAAGAATTCACAAAATTTTTTTATCCTGTAAATACTGATAAATATTCCAGTTACGCAGAATTAAACTTTTTAAGCTATTTCCTCTGTTGTTTTGGGTAACAATAATTTGTTCAATATTTAAGACGAGCAATGCATTTCCATGGCAATACGTTGCCATTTTCGCAATATTTCCATTTTGGCAATACGTTTTGAATGGAGGACAACCGCGAAATACAGTAAAACGTCGTAGCACGGAAAAGAACTTAAATATCTAAACTATAACCCAGACGGAAACGGCTCTAAGCTGATAACCAATTCGTACTACCGCGCTGTATATAATCAACTTTTAATACAGTATGACTCCGGAAATTAAACAATATTTAAAATTCAGACCCCAGCACTGAAGGAATATGGGAGAGTCAAAAATAGTTTGCTTAAAATATCGTTATAAGGTCTCCATCACTCAACTACCACCACAATTATAGAACATTTCGATAAACCGAATTGATTTTAAAGAATTTTAAAGTGATTGAATTAGAGTGCCCTCGAACACAACTCATGTCTTCATTTAAATTTGGGTCTATATTTACTTATTTCGCAGTGAGTGATTGATTTATAGCTCATGCTCTTCTTGAACCTTAAAAATTTTGCGTTTAATACCCAAAATTCAATCTCAAATAAACGAGTTCTCACCTGTTCTTTTTATTTAGTTATTGTAGGATCTGAGCTATACGTCATACTAGCAGTTTTATTGCACTACAACTTTTTCAAAATTAACTGATCCAGGGACCCAGTAACATTTATAAGCATTCTCTGTTGCATAACATAAACAGGATTTGATTTTATGCGAAACGTGTACGCAATCTTTGTAAAATCCCAATATTAAACTGACTCAACACTTTTTTTCTATAGCATAGCATATGAACAAATTATCAATCAAAACGTTGCCTTCGCATAAAAAAAACTCCATTCACAATCTAACGCCTATTAATTTTCTTAAAAGCTCTTAAATGGTCATAACTTTATTTTGAATCTTTTAATCTGAACTTGTTGTAGTGGAAGACAAATGTCCATCGGCAATTTCTTTTTGATTATGCAGTGTATCGGAAATAATAAAATGAATGAGACATTTTCATTCTTCTTCGCCCGTAAGTATTCACATTAAAACTTGTTAACTGACGAATAAAAAACTAATTATGACTGATATTAACATATTTAAATAAGATGAAGACAAAATTGATGGCACATTTAGAATAGATTCTTCCGTGTGCCACTGAAGAACATCTGTGAGCTTTACTGGACTCAAAAATCAATCTAAAAATAAAGTGTATTTTAGCTTTTCCCCCAAAAATATGTTTACCATGATGCCTCGAAAAAACTCTTCTGATAAGTATTTAGACAAGGATTTGATGGGATAATACATTAACTTTCAAAATCAAATGTTGATGAGACGGTTGATGTTGGTTGGGTTATGTAAGCAGATGTTTTGAAGAATTTCTGGTGGTTTTCTATGGTTACATTCGAAACCTCAGTAAAATCCAGAAAGCAAGAGCCCTAACCAGTTTAAAAATAAGTGGCGGGAATTAACATTTACAGATACTGAAAGGCAATAGCGTCATATTTTTGCTTTTTTGTCTATTTCGCTTACAAATTACGCAATTGAAATCTTGGCCATAATATAAAATTTATATTGAATTTATTAGAAAATTAAAAAGTATTTCAATTGATTTTTTAATGATTTATCCTTCCTGCAAACTTTCCCAACAATTTACACCAAAAATTACTTTTCACATTTATGAAGGGCTTAGTGGAATCTTCAATAACCAACCAATGGAAAAGTTTAAAAATAGGGAACCATAGAGAACCAATAGACCATAGAATACAGACTCGTAGGGACATCAACAGACCGGGCAACATTTATTACGAAAATGTCTAAATCTATTTCGGCATAAAGTTTATAGGATGCTGTTTATGTTTTCCATATTTGAGATCTTATTACTTATAATATTGTATTATTACGTTCGCATCGGCCCATAGCCTCTATGGGCCGATGCTACATCTGTGGATTGTCTATGATTTCACAATTACAATCTCCAAGAAAAAACAAGAAAATACAAAAACGGCGATCGCATGAACCTCTCCAGAAGATCAATAAAGCAGCACTATTTCGGATTCAACAAAACTTTTTACTATGCCAAAGACGAATGCGGTGTGAAACGATTAAGGTTAAAAGATTCAACGTATAGGTACTACTGCATTCGATTGTAAACGCCTTCTTCATTATTATCGACTTGCAAGAAAATGAAGACCAGCCGCTACCCTATTTGAACAACATACTCACGAAGATAGAATTTAGAAGATAGAAGGAAACAAACGAAGAGTACAAGTATAAACTGGCAGTGCACAGGCCATATGATCAGGAAAACTTTCACAGTGCGACTACAGAATCACATAAACAAACCCCAACAGCAAGCATATACCCCAAACAAAACCGAAGCGAAGCGATCAGCGCAGGATCTTTCGATCTACTTCTGACGTTACAAATAATTAATAGCACTGCGACGTTTAGTGAAAGTGCATTTTTGTTTTCATTAAATTTGAATACGTTGAAAGTGATGAAAAAATGTACTTATTGAACTTTGACCAAGTGTTACTACCGACAAATCGATTTTATAACTTTACAAGACCTCCTGCAATCCTTGGCCATAGCGTGAGAACATACGATTACAGCCCTAACACTTCAAACAAACTCTTGATCTAATGGTATTCGACCAAAATAAGTCAAATTCTATTTGTATACGTAAATTTTCTCTCATTTTTGTAAGAAGCAAGAATACCCCTACAAAGCGTTTTGCGGAAACATGCAATACAAATATATATCTGCATGTGCTTTGTCTATCGTTGTCTGAAGGAAGTCGCATGAGCGTGTAGCTATGCTTTGTCTTAACAGGGAACTCTGCGACTTTTAGTTGGACCCTCTGATGATAAACCTCGCTCAAAAATCAATTGAGCAATGCAGACGATGTAAATAATATCGACAAAATTTGTACTGAAGAACCTCGGGCAGAGTAATTTGCAGAATTGTTTCAGAACGTCGAAGCAAATATAAGATTACTTTGAAGGTAGCTCTGAACTAGATGACGGACAAACGTCAAATACATTTTAGACACATCTCGTACATCACATTCCTATGTGGAACGTGTTAGTGGAAGGACGTATTCAGATCAGTGAAATGAAGGGTTTTCCCCGAGCATCTATTGTTTTTCTCAGAATCCTACGAACGCCATATCTTGGTTCCTGGCGTAATAACGATCTTTGGACTTTGACTGACATACTGGTATACTTTCACAAAGGAAAAGAACAGTGAGTACCCTTTTACTTTCTTAAGTGAAGTGAACAATTGGCGAGCATAATATAGCATACATCTAGCACCTTAATATTTCATTCTGTGAACTGCGACATGGAAGAAAACTATGAGGATAGACCCCCAGACCCAGGGGACCCAAACACCAAAACTCTCAAAAAAAGAAGATTAGTTGAAAACAACGGTAATACAAAAAGCAAGGGAGAGTTGAAAAGCTTTGTACCAAATAACACATCCTTGTACTCAAACCCCTCTGAAGACATACCACGTGCCACACCATCTCAAGCCCCGCTAGCCAACATGAAAGTCAATAAATATCAACCCGATGCGAAAGGTAAATCCTTTGCAATCCTCATCGATAGTGTTGATACAAATGGTGACAGGGTTAGACTAACCCCAATGAAGATGTTCGTATACAACAATAGCTTAAACATCCAAGGCATTAAAGATGTTAAGCAAGCTGGGTTCAATAGACTCAGGGTAATCTTTGAAACTGCTACAGAAGCAAACAATGCTGTCGACAACACCAAGTTGAAAGAATACAACCTCAGAGCCTTTATCCCCGGCAATTTTGTTTACAGATATGGAGTCATCAGAGACATCCCGCACGAAATTAACACAGATGAGATAGTAAACACAGCTAAGCCTTGCAATAGAATGGGAATTCTATTAGAAAATATAAAGATTCTACAAGCACAAAGGCTGAATACCAGAGATAGAAACGACCCTAACAAATTTATACCAACCACAACACTGAAGATAACCTTCGCAGGAACTGACCTCCCGGACTCTCTGAAATTCGAATACATAATAAGCAAAGTTAGCTACTTTAAATTTCGACCAAGACAATGTACAAATTGCGGCCTCCTAGGTCACTCGGCGCAGTTTTGCAAAAACAAAAAGAAAACCTGCCTTAAATGTGGTGCGGACGATTGCGACAACAAATGCACAAAAATCATGTGTGTATTATGTAAGAGCGAAGAGCACGGAGCAACACATCAAAGATGCCCCAAATGGGTAGCATATAAACAAGAGATAGATGTTAGCTCTATCCTGAACATCACAAACAGAGAAGCAAGAGTTATTATCAACAGAAACAAATTTGCGGGTTTAGATGTAGTGGACCTTAATGAAGCCAACTTCCCCAGTCTAACGAACGCGGAAAGACACAATACCAGAAACCCCCAACAGGACACGCAAAAGGTACTATTCAAAAGCTCCTTTGCCCAAATCGCTGGCATAAACAATAAACCCAACACATCAAGAAACATCGTTAAAAATAGTTTCCCCTCTACTGAAACTCTCACCATACCAAACAAACCCATTACATGTAACCCACACAAAACCACTGAATTGGAAAAACTCCTAGGAAAGATGGTAGAGGAAATTAACAGAAATACCGGAGACAACAAAGAAAACGAGGACTTACTCATAACTAGTGTTCAAACATGGGTAAAAACACTACAGAAATACCTCGCCAACTCTGGTAATGAGAAAAGTAACACAAGAAAGAGTAACAACAACATTATCATCTAACACATGAACATTTTACAACTAAACATCCAAAGTATCAACAAGCACAAGGACAATCTAGAATACTACTTATACAAGAATAACATAGCCTTCGCACTCCTACAAGAAATACTCAGTAATTTCAATATTAATATGAAGTTTACCAACTACAATATAATCTTCAAAACCAGAGACAACAACATAGGAGGAGGAGTTGCAATATTAGTCAGAAAGGACATTAAGTTTAGACAGATCCACACGAACAGTCGTATAGAAAATGTAGTAATCCAGACCCTAAACCTTAAACACAACATAATTTTAGCATCCCTATATGCTCCCCCCTCGATCAATACCCAATTTTTCAAAGAAGAATTAGACAAGCTTTCCAACATCTTAGACTACACCAAAGACATACTCATCGGAGGAGATCTAAACGCAAGAAACAAGGCATGGGGAGATCATCTTAACAATGCCAAAGGCAGAATTCTGAAAAGTTGGATGACGGAACACAACCTCAAAACATTGAACACTGGCATATACACTTATAAAACAACAAACAAGAACGGAAAAATTCTACAGTCAACACCGGATATAACTCTTAGTAACATGAATAGGAATAATATCCTCTGGATGGAAGACAAAGAACACATCAGCAACAGTAATCATATAACAATTAAAATCTGCTTGCCCAGTACACCCATTTCAAACACCAAGAAAATCAAATATAGGAACATCGCTCAAGAAATAAATAAAACCCCTTTTTCACCAAACCTCAATAATATATACGATAAACTAAGCCACCTAATAGACCTAAACTCAAACACGATAAGATACAAGCACACACCCAAACACTGGTGGTCCAAGGATTTAGCAAGGCACTGGAAAATAAAAAATAAGGCACTACTAAATTACAACAGACTCAAATCTAATGCCAACTGGGCAATTCTCCACGAGGCAAAAACAAACTGGAGGCAAAGATCCAAAGAGGCCAAGCAGAAAAGCTGGACAGACAAACTAGATGAAATCAGAGGCAGCGGAAACATAAATAACTTCTGGAGATTTATCAACAGTATCAGGAATAATAAAGAACCCCCCTCAAGATACAACCTTGATGAGGACCAGACCCAAACCTACCTCAACATGATTAAATCAAAGCACCACCCTGATAACACCTTAAACATGATGCCACACAATCCACTGGAACACCCACCAGACTTCGAACAGGAAGAACTCAATAATGTTATAAATGAGAAACGTAAATCCACAACCCCTGGTCTTGATAACATTAATTACAATCTAATTAAAGCCTTACTCACACATCACCCGAATAATCTTTTACAGGCTATTAATGATGCAGTCAATAGATGTGACATACCCACATCAGGAAGGCATATCAGAATCGTTCCCGTTCCCAAACCCAATAGAAATTTAGAAGACCTCAGCAACTATAGACCCATATCCCTCCTCAGTGTTCCCATTAAAATCATAAATAAACTTATAAAACAAAGAATCGAAACACACCTAATAAACACAAATCCACTACCAACGCTTACTTTTGCTTACACAAAAAACAAATCCTCGACAACATGCTTTAACACCCTTTTACAAAAACTTGAAAACAAATCCACTTTTCCCTTCAAAACTGCCTGTGTCATAGATTTTTCAAATGCATATGAGAAAGTCGACCTACAGATCCTGAACAAACTTCTTTCAGACCTCAACATCCCAAAAACCTACACCTCATGGATCATAAATCTATATAAAGAAAGAATACTCCACCTCAATCAACAACACACGACAATCTCCAATGGTCTGCCACAAGGTGACGTCTTGAGCCCACTTCTTTTCAATATATACACTTCCAAACTGCACAATATCTCTGACAGCAACACAACTCTTCTACAATATGCTGATGACTTCCTCATTCTAACTGAGGGAACTAATTTAAAGCACACGATTAACCTACTTCAACTCAAACTAAATCTCTTCTCCACAATGAGTGACAACCTCAAGCTACCCTTCAACCCGGACAAAATACAAGCCATTAATTTCCACTATAGTAGGAACACAGATATAATTCTCAAACACAATAACACCCAAATCAAATGGAGCAATAGCATAAAATACCTAGGCATCAATCTAAATAAAAATCTAACCTTTAGAACACAGGAAGAACACATCCAAACCTTTAACAACATAGGCAACATCATAAAATATCTGAACAGACCCACAAATCCCTTTAGCCCCACCTTGGCTCTAAATCTTTTCAAATCATTAGTCAGGCCCAAAATAGAATTCGGACTAACTCTAATGGCACATCAATACCATGGACAGGCTAAAAGCAAAAATTCTCAAGCAATGCCTAGGTTTACCCCCTAGCACACCCAACCTCTATGCTTTTAACATGCCATCCGAACATCAATCTATAGATAGAGCAGCTCTACTAACGGCGAATGAACTAGGTAAATAAATTGTCAACAACACTTTCAGACCAACATGGACTGAACAGGATCCAGTCCACAAAAGCAGCTACAATTACATCCTACACAAATTTAATCACCACCTGAGAAAGCTCAACCCAACTCACCGGACTAAAAGACCAGCTAACCTGTTCACCACACCTTTCTCAACAACGTCCTCCTTCCTCCATACCCACAACCAAACAAAACCCAACCTTACCTTCAAGAAGTATACAGATAACCTTAAAAAACAAAATGCCCTGATACTGGTGACCGATGCAGCCAAAAATCTCTTTGGCACAGGGATAGGATTCCTGAACCTTAACAACAACACCACCTACAATTTTAGCCTCCGCAATAGCGTAACAACAACAGCAGCAGAACTACACGCCATCCTGTCGGCCCTAAATAGGAACAACATACAGAATCACCATAAGATTTTTGTCTTCACTGATTCCAATAATGCTATCAAAAGTCTAAAGGAAAATCAAGAATACAGAAAGACCACACAAGATACATGGAAATTCATTGAAAATTACCCAGAGAAGATCTTCAATTTCATCTGGATCCCGGGACACGCGGGCATCATGCCGTTAGAAACAGCCGAAAAACAAGCCAAAATAGGTGTTTTAAGCCATAGTATCATGGACACACAATATGAACTGGACGAAATAATAAACTTAATAAAAGAAGAAATTGACAATGAATGGAAGGGCAGAATTAGAGCTCAAACCACCAACTACGCACCCTGCATATGGAAAGAGGCACACCATCTCAACAACAAAGGAAAACCATGGTTTCATAAAAGCAACATCACCCCCAAACATATCAAAACCATCAACAGAATCCTCACAAACAGAGCCTACAACAAACTTCGTCTCTTTCAAATTAAAAAAAGCACTACCGATCTATGCATACAATGCAACAAAACTGACACAATAGATCACCAATTGTTTCACTGCACTAAATACGAAAGGATCAGGGCAAATCACAATCTTTTTCTTAATTACAATAATATTAAAGACCTAATTCTCAAAAACGACAGTAACTTACTTGACAGCTTTGGAGCGTTCTTAGCAGAAGCGAACCCTAACATATAACACCCAACGACATATCACTCATACCCACACAATCAAAATATAATTAAGCCACAGACTAACTATGAACAAGTAATAATGATATAATTCACAGGATCGACAACGCTGGCCAGTGCCATAGCAGCCCGGGCCAATTTTAAGCTGGTATCCTCCCAGTGTGAACTTAAAAAAAAAAAAAAAGAATCTCGTACATCACTATCAAAAATAAGATTTGCGGTTAGCATCATTATAGTCGATCATTTACAAGTAGCCTTTTACATTATGGTGAATCGTTTCCACAAATCTCTTTTTTTTCATTTCGTGGATAAACAATAGTTATATTTCCCAGTATCTTTTCATAGTTACTGGGGAAATAAATGGACTATATAAATTCTATATTGTACTGTTTAAACTTTCTAATGCAGCGTATTACCGTCTCTATTACCTCTTTGTACGATCAAAAGGATATAATATGTTACCAAAAAAACGCCTTCTTCTTTCCGATCGATAGATATATTTTACTTTAGTTATGTGTGAATGAACCATCTTTAAGTCACTGTTTCAAGCTTTCCTCGGGTTCAGTTTGGTTTTGACTCGAATTAATTCTGTTAAATCCAAGCTTCTATGCGAAAAGTAATCCGCGCCACAACTTTTTTATTTTACTTACACAGTGCTCTTAAAACCAAACGTGAACAATCAATGCCCTGCACTGCTCAAATTGCTTGCAATCCTTTTTGTTATCCTATTATGCTGAGGTTTGTTTTTGCAAATAGTTAGAACTGACACTCAAACTGGTGCTGCGAGCTGCTCTTTCAGATTGGTATCTCCTTACATAGTTTCTTCAATATTTCTCACGTAAAGGCCGGTTGGCCGGATAGAGTGTCTTTAACCTTCTTTGTGTTCCATGTCACTCGTCGGTTTTTCCCAGAATTAAATCCACATAACCGACTAATATCTGCTAAAAAATGATTGGAGAGGTTTTTTTTGTTGAATACGGAAATGAATCACGGGACGGTGCACAATTTTTTTAGTACAGGCTGATTTCTTCCCTCATGAATTATGAACTCGCTGCTATAAAATCAAAAGTTATTGATTCAATTTCGTTCAAACTTGGTTGAGATACTGAAAATAGGTCAATTAACTAGTTCACAAATGAACGAGAAATTACAACCCTAAAAATGTTTCCTACATCCTCCTGTAGCTTATCTGATGGTTATAATCATCTGTTGCTTCGATCGATCTTTTAACTTTTTCTGTCTGACAATCTATAAACGCAGATAAGCTTCATTTTCACATAAATCATCTGACTTTCAGCAACAATTAGCAAATTAACTGAATTCAATCGTTCTAATTTTTTAACACTCGCCTCACTATATAGAGCGTACTATAGAAACCAACAATTCTAAGGATACTAAACGAAAGCACTCCCAAGTGGGAACATCTTTTCTTATACTTAGATGTAGAACTTCAGTTTCATTTAAAGATATCAAAAATTAGAAGGAATTACATAAAATTATACTTAAAATATACTTAAAAATATTTCGTAAATAATAAGTATTCCAGAGAACAGGAAAATTTTCTAAGGATCTTTCTATGAAATTTAAATATTTACATTCCATTTAAAGTTATTTAAAGCTATTTTTGTCTACAGATCCAGACATTTTTTTAAATCCTTGAGGTCCACTTATCAAACTTAGTTTACCCCCAAAATTGTACACATATATTGAAATGCATTGTCGGGCGCATATTTTCAAAAAGGAAATCTGCTAACAAATATTTAGAGTGAATAAAAATGTATCCATTTTTAGATAAAATAAGTTCAAATGCATGGACATAGCTAATATATCATTTATATATCGGATTTTTGCATGTATCACCAATTAACGATGACATATATGCATATATCAAAACTCCTACTTTAATTCTACAACTTCTCGGGTCCACTTTGCTCCAAGTCCCATCTGACATCATCCAAATGCACATATACATGCATGGATATGTGCATGCAATCAGATTCTTCACATATTTGTAACAAGTGGTGCATTTTAAATCGGCGAACTAGAGAAACTGATAAACTACTTGACTTAACTTGATTTTCTTTTGTTTTGCTTTTATTTCACATACACGGTCGGTCGAAAAGGAATTTAATTATGTTCGAAGGGCCAAATATTTGACACTGAACAGGGCAGGGATCTAAAACGAAAACGTTGTGTACAAGAGAATATATCAGTTTAAGGGAAACCTGTCCTCCTCAACACCGCTTTTGGATGGGATAGTGAATGGTCGATTCTGAACACGGAATTTAGAGAATTTTCGCATCTTTCATTAAATTGATCGCTATTGGGGACAGCAATCAATTAATTCATTTATACCCTGGTTGATGCAAGTTACCAGCAACAACAATTGCATCTTTAATATGCACTTCGTGTAAAACATTCGAGTCGTTGATATTTACAAGTGTTTTAGCTTATTCCTGTCAAGCTCCACCGAGTTTAATTTGCCATTGTAACATGATGTAATATTTAAATTGGTTTGAACTGATTTAATTTACCAGAGGGTTGAATATAAATAATCATACGTATGTGCAACATACGTACATATAGTATACAATATTTGCGGCTCCGCGATATACCACACGGAATTAAAGGATATATAGGCATCAATTTCATTGTCAGCTTGAGCACACGATTTTAATTTATGCTCCTTTCACGTGTATATTGTCCCAATCAATGAATTATAGATCTCGCATTTCAACCTATACAACTTGATTTGCATAAATCTTATTTAACATGTAACATTTTAGATGTCTACGTTGGCGTTGCTACATTTCACAGGAATTTTGCATATCACGCAACCTTTTGAGTGTCATTTTTAAAAATCCCCACACGCGTAGACATTTGTGTGGGGTACACTTGAGTACACTTCTCACATTACAGATCGTTAAAAATGCTATATACAAATGCTATGTAATAACTACAACTACAACTACCGTTAAATGTGTTAATGTGTACGTTGAACTACAAGAATTATTGCAGATAATAAACTTATCGGTAGCGAAAAATTGAATGAACCATGGTTAAAATTATTCGTTCGTGTCAGAATTTTTATTTTGGGATACTACAACAAGATTCTACTTCAACACTATTTAAAGGATTCGATCAAATCAAAAACAAAAAAATCCTTGAATAATAGAATAGGTACATCGAAATGACTAACTTTTTTCTATTATTTTCAGATGCACAGAATTAGGGGATATGTAACTTCGACTTTTACAATCTCAAAGTAAATACCAAATAATTTTATCTACCCAAAAGAGTTTGTGAAACAAAAGGACTCTATCTCTCCAGAACATTGCTTTGGAATTTTAATAGAAAAGTTAATGTATAAATAGAATACCAGAATGGCCTGTCTATATTAGGTATATCAAGGGATAATTACTTCTAAATAATATTAGATTAATTAGTGACTAGAATGAGCTTTTCAACACATTGAAAAAAAAAGGATTTCGAAATTAAGATTTGGGCAAATGACTATATCACGTAAATCTCCTGAAATTTACATTAGATTGAATTGATTTCACTAAGTTACTCTTTTTACTCCATGCAATTATAATATTTAAACAAATTGAAATCAGTTCCCAGTGAACATGGAGCAATCAACTCACAAAGCAGAGGCTGAAGTGATGTAGAAAAATGCGAAGCAGATTCGAGTTTTTTTATAATATTTTGGAATCTGTATTCACTATTTGAAAATCTTTTTTGCGAGTGCTAATTTGGGTGTCATTACGTCCTTGACCATCTTTTTCTATCATCATAGTTCATTCAAAATTGCATCTTCCACATGTCACTTTACTGTTTCCCATATCCCAAAAAAAAAATGGATATTTGCTTCAACGTGGGAACTGTTTGCCTTGACACTTTTTCACAATGATAACTAAAAAGTTATCATATGCAGAAATTACATGCAACATCGTCGAAAGAAAATTTACTGCGCAGCTCAAAACTGACCTTCTTGAGGGCAAAACTTCGAAGGTGGTGTTTAATAACAATAAAAATAGCTTCAAATGAATGAAATGCTTCACTTTCAATCAAAAGACTCTCTTCGTCAGTTCAATGCATGCATGTTAATGGCATAAAAAATATTCATATGCACAAAATGCAACATGAGTAACAGCAATATTGCGGATTGATCAATGTACAAAAACGTAGTAGTGTAATCGATATCAAGGAATTCGCACAAATCGTAAAACACGTGGATTCGCGGAAAACAAAAACAAAAACAAACTTATAAACACATACAAATATATCAACGTATATTATTTTTCAATATGCATTTAATAATGCATCCATTAGTGCGGTGTAGTCTTATTAAATGACTTTAATTGCAACAGTATCTTGTTTCTAGTCAGGAATCAAAAAGAGATTTAATTGATATGGCCTGTAAGGTTTATGTAGATGTAGGAGCGTTTCATGCGGTTTTTCCATTGACCACAAATAAAACGTATGCGTGAAATTGATGCAGAATTTATAATAGCCTAAATGTGTTCAAGTGGAAACCACAAAATTGAAATTGATATTCCGAATGCACATTTAGATTAGGTACGTGCGTAAATACCTTTTATTATTCTTATGATGTCTTTCTACTGTTATTAATACCTTGTAAACTATCCATAAAACACTTCTTGGTTTTGAATTGTTCTCCTTCGTAGGGCGCTATAACGCTTAAAACCTTATAAAAATTCAAAATTCTGGATACAACGAAATCATTTCTCAAAGTTTCTCAATTATTTTTTTCTTTTTAGATTCCCTTCACAAAGTTTTTCAGATTATGCATATATGGTTGTCTGATATTTTGCCATGGTATGTGATATTAATTTTCTAAAGAAAAAAATAAATTTTACCTTAAGCATAGAAATCTTTTATAACGTATACGCAGTTTTAATCCTATTTAAGGCGCTTCCTCAGAGTTCAATAACTTAATTTCCCCATAACAACTTGTTTATCCATAGAATGTTTAAACTTGCCAGTGCATCTATTCGTGATCACTTTTTTCTGTTACACTTTGTTTAATTACATTGAGACGACTAATAAAAGAAATTTCACAAAGGATCCATTCGTAAGAAGGCTTAAAAGGTTATATGCTTTATAAATTTCAAGAAATCAGTTTTACTTATTTGATTTTACTTATTTTGATAGTAAATCCTCTCAAGAATATCATGTCAAAATTTTAGGAGGATCCAGGCATAATCATTTTAGTTATGCTCGTTTGATCGCGCGCTCCATGCGTAAACTCGTAGACACATGTGGTCCTTCACTGTGAAAAGTTAGAGTATAGACACGTTTTTTTTACAAAAAACCCCAACGAAAAAAGCCTTAGAAGCGGAAGAAAACATGTTCGAAAAAGAAAAGGGTCGGGGAAAAAGGTAGCGCCAACCTAAAACATAACAACTTCCTGTTCTAAAAACTATTGCTTTGATAAATAATTTGATAAAACAGTTGTCAACTTATCATGACAAAGTTATTTTACGTCATAAAAATTCAGTAAAAGATTTGCAGAATGCAATCGATCTACCAACTTTCCTACAGGTGCCGATTTTTGACGCAAGTATCGACAATGTGAAGTTAAAAATTCTTGGAAATTGCCCTCTCTGCAGAAGTCCCAGATATGTTAAAACCCATGTATGAAGATTTCACCATAGAAGGCTCATTTAAAAAATTATTGGGTATTTGGCGCAAATAATAACGAAAGTTTTAACAGTGGAGGAAACATCGTTTAAATTACAAAACATATTGCAGCTTGCATTTTCAATGAAGGATTTTGACCAATTTTGAAAATAATGGAGACCATAAGACTCTAGATTTGCCTCGTAACACTTGAATACGCCCGCAGAGCGCGCCGTATAAGCTCTGAAGCTCTCAAGGACAGCAGTGCGAAGCAGAAGGATGATAGAATGCATGAAAATGAGCTTTTTGAAGAAAATGAAGGCATTTTGTATCAAGATGGCATTGCTGTAGGTACCTTTTACTTAGAATTTTCCATAAAAAGTTTAAATAAATTCTACTCAAAACCACTTTTACTCATGCATCTTTCTCAAATGTATTGTGCACATATATAGTAATCGTGTAAACCTCAAGCGTAACAAAATATTAATTTTCAATTCTTGCAAACCCGAATATCACAAAAACTCGAATTTGGAAAATTATTCTTAAGCGTTTATAACTTATAATATAACTATAAATATAATATATATATATAATTATATAACTCGACAATTTGGTTCACACGATAGCCAATGGTTTGCTAAATAAAACGGTTTTTAAATTTTTTGTTTCAGATAACTTCGCGCTTCAGGATCATTATCACTAAATTAATGCGAATTTTTTTAGTTGGCTGTAAGAAGACTGACATTTTGCAAAATATGATAATTAAAATTCAATCAAAAAAATGTTTTTCGTATATTTAGATACTGTATAAAAACTCATTTAGTCTATTTAGAAACTGTATTTACTAAAACCAAAAAAAAAACACTTATATTTACTCCAGGAACCTTCTGATAAATTCTTAAAAATAGGTCAGTTTTCACGATGCATAAAGCATATAGCCCCCTTAATAAAACAAGAGTTTTCCATTTAAAATAATTAAATAAGAATTGGAACAGGGGTGACGATGTTTTGGCTGAATCAGTGTGGATTCTTTTTGTTTGTTTGATTCTGAGAAATTTTCAGACTTTCTATTGTCTAGTTTGCGTGTCTTGCATCTCTAGCAAATGGCCTACAAATCCTTAATTGTATGGTGTTTTTCCGATATGTGTCCAGGTACGGCTGATTTGATGCTAGTTTTCCTTCTTTTTTGTTTGGTTTCGTTCTCAGCCTTGCATAAATTTTCCTTAGAGTGGACCATAACTGGCCAACTTGTTTGTCCGATATAACACATATTGCAAACAGAGCACTATACTGTTCCAACTGAAACTCCATCCTTTTTCTCCAATCCACGTTATATGGCTTCATAATTTCAATTTTTTGCAGGCCGGCATAACTTTTATTTTCTCTAATTTGAATATTTTCTTAAATTTAGCTGTGCTTTTTGTGTTCCTGCTCAGAGTCAGAGTCAGAGAAGAGTTAGTTAGCCCATCCATAACGATCTGTTTTTTTTTTTTAATTTTTGCAATTGTTTTTTAGGATAGTATGATGACTATATCTTTTAAATTCAGCTGTATTGGTGGTGTACTTTTCTACGCTGTATCTTTCATCGCACGAGAGTGCGATGGTCAGTATCCGGTGTATCGTGACATTGTACATTGCCACCAATTGAACAAACGAATGTGAAAAAGTTGCAGAAGTTGAGTCAACTTTGCTTTCCTGTAATCTTTTAATCAAAGAACCATCAAGTTCTTCCACTCACAGCTTTCATGCAGAACTACTTGTTTTTTACTAACATTTTTTCGAGTTGGTCCTTGTTTACTACTGTCAGCACTTCATCAACATGCCGGATCCAAAATCTAGCTACAAAGCTAGTGCATCTAGAGTCATATCAACGTTTTTCATGAAAGTATCATTGAAGACCGGTGGCAACTGGTTTCCCAGCTAGCTACACTGTATTGCCATTGAAAAAACGCAAAATGTATACAGTCCGCTTTTTGTAGTGAAAGATATATATAGAGTAGACAATGAAAATTTTTTTGAAGTAAAGGAAAAAAGGATTTTAATCGACTCTATTCTATATTTGAAATAATGTTCCCTGCCGGTGAAACAGTTCTCATTCATGCACAGATACCTCAACTTCATTGAATTACACACCCAGTTTTTCCACCAGAAGTATTTTTTGAATTTTGTATCGTTGCCAACTCGAGGTTTTCCAGTAGAACCAGCAATTCTCTTGCCGAATGCTCGGGAAAAGAGCCTTCACTTCAATAGAAGCTAAATCTGTCTACCCAATATAATACTATATCTTTCTCAAGTCTGGTCACCACTTCATGATTATTTCTGACAGAATTGGCGCTAATGTTGTTGTTAAAGATAATATTGAGCCGGAAAAGCTATTTGGATATTTTGTGAGTGGGTGAGTTTACCGCTCCAAAAATTTCTCTCATCTTATCTTTGGGCTTATGTTGTTTTGGTAAACATCTAATTCGTAGTAAGCTTGAATTGGAGACTTCACGCTGTTGTAGATTTCAGACGATACACTCACAGTCTTTTAAGGTTTTGTTGTTTGTTTTTGATTTGAATTTTGTTTGTTGATTGATCTTGCTCGAATTTGAAAGGTGATTCTTCCTTAATTCGAGAAATTTGAATACCCTTTTTTCGCTGTTTGTCTATGATTACGGTCTTTATCTGGCTGGATGAAATAGATCGGTTGACTGTTTAGGTCCTTGATTAAGTTCTCTTGAAAAGTTTGTGCCATCTGATGTTTTCGGTTTGCATGTTTTCGAACTTTATGGCTGCCTGAACATCTATAATAACGTCTTCTAATGCGTCCAACTAGTTGATGTTGCAAGATGGAACTCTAAATTCAAAGGTTTTTATTGTTCAGATTTGTTCACACTGATTCAAATGTATCCAACATTCTAAAAGGTTAAAGCAATTTTCGCCGGATTCCATTTTCAGGTTGAAATTAAAATTCATTTCTTTGCAAAACTCAACATGAAAATGGATTCCCAACAGAATTATTTAATTATCTGAATAGCAAGTAGTACAGCTGTTACGTTTTTCATATGATTTTCTCTTCAAAGGACTTTTTAAGAATACCCGAAACGACGAACCAATAAGTTTTTGATGCACATAAATAAAACAGAAGTGTCCTCCAAGCATTTCGAGACGCGAACGCCTCCTTTGAAAGACTCAAACCAGGCTTGTGTTGCCGAAATGGTTTCATCCCCCCCCCCCCTCTTCACACTAAGCTTTAATCAACGAAAGAAAATGAAGTCAACACTTATTTTGATTATTTGTAATAATATTATGTAATAAAATACAGTTTTAATTGTTTATTATATGTGTCACTGTTCGAACGACGACAAACGTGAACGGACCAGAGTTTGTTTTTCTCTACATTATCGTCGACATTCTTTATCATTTCGGCATTTTGTGTTCTTGTTGCAGACTTTTTCTTATAACAACTCACTCTTTTTAAAAAAATTTTATCATCATAAACAATAATTCGAGCAAATTTCGTAAAAACATTTCTATGTACGTTAACAACAAAAATAACACATTTATACTAGCACTCCCTTCCGAAAATAGACGACACAGACTCATTTACTCGCGTTGTTGCTTCTTTTTCTACCTTCTTAACCATGCAAAAAAGGAGTGTACAGACGTTGATCTTGTGGCTATGCCGAATATTCAAGGATTTACGGAGACATCCTTGCAACATGAATATCAAAAGCACACAAAGAGAGACAGACAGATGGCCATCGAGATCATGTACCGTAGTCGACACGTACTTTGTTCTTCATACTACGCTCACTGCAAAATATTATGTGAAATGTTATGAAAACGGTGGCAACTATAATGCAGACGATGATGACGATGATGTCGATGATAAATTCTGCAGGCGCGTTGATTGATCGCTGTACATTATGGTTGATGATGCAACAGTTGCAAACATACTTTGACTACTAGTCTGATTATTTGTAGATGAACTTCGTCTCATTGAAATTGCCGCGGAAGAAGCTGGCGTAGCGACTGCATGCGAAGACGCAGCTTGATGAAACGAAATTACAGATGATGAGGTAACAGGAATCGATCTGTAGTTATGCTCGTTGGCAGTATTTAGTGGGCTTACAACCAATGCGTGAAGATTGCGGATCTCTGTGACAGACTTTAAACTGGTCGATAAACCCTCATTGGATGTTAATGACATTGACAGTGGAGAATTGTGTTCAATGGAGCTAATAAAATCTGAAAAGAAACATTTATGGGATGATGTTACTTTGCCAATTAAGCATTCTTATATAATTCTTTTCATTCTTCTAAAATAACTACAACTTTATCTTTCCTTAATCAATAATTTGCTACGGTTTTACAACTACTACTTAATAACCACAATTTATTACAACTGAATTCATATTTAGTTCTAACACTTGTCATGAGTGTGCCCCGGAATAATTCCAAGCAATCAACAATAAAGCGAAAGTACTGAAACCCAAACTCTGGGCGATTCTCAACATTCCAACTCCATCTGCCATCTGCGCAAACTAACAATTATATATGGTGGAAAATGAAAAGTTCCGACAAAATCATTAGATTTAAAATCAGGGATTATTATCCACGTTATAAAACTTGAACGAACTTTACATTGTTATGTCGCAAAATTTCATAACACAAACACTTCATTATTATCCTGTGTAATCTTTATGAAATCAAAATCGCCATGTCGGCGATGATCAATATAATACCAAAAAACGAAGAATCAATTTTAGATTTTTTTATCAATTTGTCATATTTTCAAAAAATATCTTTGAAATGTAACAATCAGCTTTAATATAAAAACAAACTTCTGACCAAAACTCAGACTGGGGGACTTTAAAGGCTGATCCAATGTCCATATCCCAAAAACATCACAATCGTGCAATTAAGATAACGGGATTTTTTACCAACTACTATAAGCATACATTATTCGCGTAAGCAAACAGAATCAGCAGCACATGAAACGGAGATTTCTCATAGGAGTTAAACTTCAATGCCAACGAATCCTCCCGTATTTTTCAATCGCGACCGCCTATCATCTTTGAAATTTTTTATTTCGTATGCAAATGTGCCCAATTTTCAATTTTTATGTAGATCAAACATGCAAACCAATGAAAAAGCGTTGAACGAATTCCAGATATCATGCCTACCTGTTTTTTCCGACTCTGGCGTTGTCGTAGCCAGAGTATTAGCTGCCTGATTTCGATACAGTTCTGCGATATGCTTTTCCATTTGAAATATAATCGATTTTTGAATCTCGTATTTTCCTTCCAAAGCCTGTTGAAACAAACCATTGATTCCCTTACTCTTCTTGTTTATAGCAAAAATTACCTTGAACTTTTCGTCATATTCTTCTTTAGCGGATTTAAACAAGCGCTTTTGCTCCGTGAAATGGCCATCCTTTGCTGCATTGATTGCTTGAAGCGCACCTATTTGATTTACAACTGTTTCATATTGGGCAGATTTTAATTCAAACGCTGATCGAATATCTAATTATTTGATTAAAAACAAGCTACAATTAACTGATGAAAAAATATTAACAGATGCGATTATCTACCTCGGATTTCTTTACTGTAGCTCTCCTGTAAATGCCAAGCTTCTTCATCGCGAGCCTTCAAACTATCTAGATCGGCCAATCGATCTCTGCACTTGACTTGAATTTCACCCACTGCCAACAGCTCCGTTTGCAACTTAACTAATTCTTGCTTGTACTGTAATCCCAGCTCTGCCTGGTATTGAATTTGTTGCATTTCATTTCGCATATCGAACAGTTCTCCCCTCAACGCATCTATTTGAAGCGTCATTTCTCTACGGAGCGTACCCTCGTCAGCTAATCGTTTCTGAAGTGTTTCCACATTAGAACGCAATTGTTTGATGGTGTCTAACTCCCTATGATACTTATTCTTCCACAAACTCATCTCACTCTGCAGCTCATCTTGCCGATGGTTAAACCTCCGTCTGTAGTTTTCAACTTGGGAACTTAAACTATCAATTTCAGTCTGCTGACTTTTAATCTGATCTTTGAGACGATCTTTATCTTTTTCCTCTGACAATACAGCCCTACTTTTCCCTAAAAGCCTCCGATTGCGTTCTGCATGTACTTCACGACGGTAACGTTCGAAATTCAATAGCAAATGAAGTAGCCGTATTTGCTCCTTCAGCACATCTTCTCCCTTCTTTGTTTCAGCGATATTGCGACTGATGCAACGATCCAGCACGTCGTAAGGATCAAATGCTTTATTTTGCATTCGTCGTAGCTTACTCTGCTCAATGAAGAGTTCGAAGAATTGCTCCTCATAACGCCATAGTGGTAAAGTTTGTGTGCTGGAGTGCTTTAGGCAATCTGGAAATCTATTGCTGCATTTTTTCCGCAGCTTCGCCTTTTGTTGAATTTGTTTGAAGTGGGTCGCTGCAGACATAGCATCATCGCCAGACGGACTACTCGATTCTCCATTTGCTTGAAAATTATATGTTGGCTGCCGGACCACATCCAAATTAGAGCCATATTCGTTTATCCCTTCCAATTGCTTCAATGCGGGCCATGACCGGGATCTACGCACTCTCAATGTATGCTTAGAAAGTCTCAAGCGATCACTACGTTCATGGTCAGCAGGACTTGTGCCATAACTTAAGTAACTGCTATTATCATTGATACAACGATTTCGCAATGCATGGCGTTCTTGTAAGGACATTGATTGACAATCGGCAGTGTTAATGGTTCCCATTGAACAAGGTAATTGCTCAGTGTCGTCTCCGCCATCCGGCGAAATATCTTGCAATGTGTCCGAATGGTTGGCTCCATAATTAGTATTCGTTAATTCAAACACTTCTTGATCTTCTTGAGTACTTTCTGTAATATTGGTCGGCGAATCAAGTTGCTGCAAATAAACCGATTGTGGCGTCTGCGCACAGTGCGTCAAAGGAACAATAGCTGTCGGAGTCATAACTGTAGGGTCAACAGACCTTGACCTATGTAACATATGTTTTTGGGATTGGTCACGATCATTCAACACTTTCAGCAAACGCCTTTGAGATGCGTTATGTGGGTCGGCAAACACTATCTGATTGGATCCATGAGAAGCCGCAGGTAACTCAAATTGAAAGGCGGACGGCTCGTTGCGCGCAGGAGACGACGGCTGACTGGAAGCTAGGACTGCTCGAACGGCAGGGGATTTTGTCATAATAATTGGCTTAACTGATAAGTCTTTCAAAGGCGTAGTTTCAGGTGTTGCTTCCACTGCGGCTTCAGGTGGAGATGCACCCGTAGGTCCTAGTAAATTTGTCGCTATTACGTTCGGCACACTATATATCGGAGTAGGAGTATGTGCAAGAGTTCCTGTTGGTGGCGGGGTAGCTAAAATTTCAACGCTTGGACTCCAAATTGGATGTATTAATCTTTCAATGTCCAATAAATTCGACCCAGCAGCAAGTGGACGAAACGGCGATGCAATGCCTCTTGCAACACACAATGCTGGCTGTCCATGCCACTTCCCAATTTGCATGTGAGTAATGTCAGCATTGGCATTAGCTAAATTTCGGTTTATCACTAAATTCTTACAAAAATATTCCACATTATCCTGAAAACATGAATTAATAATCCGTAATTCGCGGCTATTTAGCAGCGAGTACACGATTTCTTACCTGGTTATAATCTAGCGACAATTTTGCACATTCAACTACAATATCATGTGGTTCCTTCTCTTTCCACCTCGTATTATTTGCTGTTTCTTCGTCAGAATTACCAACAACCAACATGGGATGCATCCTGACTGTTTCTAGTAGCGGTCTAATCGAACTTTGAAATATGGCACTATCTTTTGTTGCAAATCGACGTAAATAACGAATGAAACAATTCGGGTACATGCCATACAGATAATGAAATAACAAATACATCCCGATCTGAACATGTATTATTTGGTTTTCGTGTAAGCTATTGGCGTTTTGGGCATTCCACATTGCCAAGTGACCGAATCCCTCGAACAGTTCGGATAAAAAAGATGGTACTAGTGATGGAATTATTGGAAGTAACGTAATAATGCATAACAAAGCACTCATAAGATGTATGATTTCCTTTTCGTTCTGCAACAAGAAAGCAACAGGTGGTAGCGTGTTTACATTTCAATAAGGACGAGACAACTGATTTACTAACCTGCAATAGCTTTAGTATTTCCTTAATTAATTTATGCTTTCCAATTTTATAAAGCCACGTAGGATGCTTTCGTATAATAAATCCAAGAAGATCAAGCGCTACTGTTCGATTACTACCGCGCATCCATTCTGCAATTCGATCTAATACATTCAAATCATTGGGAGATTGAACTTTAACCAGGACATCAATGATTCGAAGCGAATTGGTTCTAACATAATAATCCATAACACCATGCAGAATGCTGAGGTCTTTAGCTGAAATATACCGAGCGATTGTCAATTTGTTTTCAAACAAATGCCGACACACAGAATTTTTATGAAGTGGAATGAGGACAAAATATATTGACATTAAATAACTCTTATCAAGATACATTGCTGGTTTTGTTTGTCAAATTATATGGCATGATTTTACTGAATTTATCGAACGTTGCTAATAAGACCAATTATACAACCGTTTCATGGGGGCATTGTTGCTAAGGATAGGATATGCATACAAAACAGGGTTTTTCACTTCTTGACGACTCACAAATAAAGCGGCACCAAGTGATATTTGAAGAATACCTGGGCGAATTCGGACAAAAAATGAGTCCTATTAAACGGCTTGCAGAGATAAAGCAGAGGCAGGCTGAAGACTACATTATAAATCGTTTATCTGCACAACTACAGCAAAACTTATCGGATTGAGAAAATTGTATGCAAAAACTCCAAATTTGCTGACACCTGGACAGAAGCTCTGCAGGATTAGTGGCTGCACAGATTGGAAAAACTCAGCCCAAGAGTCCAGATTGCTTGAAAGACTGATGATCTCCTAATCGCAGAAAAAGAATGAAAATGGAAGTTCATGTTGCTTTTTTACTTTTCATACATGATGTTGATGACGATAAACTTTTTCCACCCCGAGACGGAAGCAGTGGATGTAGATGTATGGGAGCGTAGACGACCAAATTCGTGTTATGTATGTGAATGGATGCTATATCTCGACAATGAGCCAGCAGATGCAACATTTGTGCGCAATTCATTCACCATCATCATTTCTATCCACAATTTATTCAATTTCATTTTGTTTCAGTAATGCAGAAACGTCTTGCGGAGGTAAAACAACGCCGATAAGAAGGCGATAAAAAGTCAAGGCAACTGAAAGGCCCGGCTAATTCCAGGGATATGTTGATCCATTCAAAACGAAATGCGACAAGTGTTATAGCATGAATATTTTGATGCGACAAAGTAAATGTATTTTAATTATGTATGAGCTCTGTCAAGGTATTTACTAGGCAAACTTCACATGCTCTTCTTAAATGCAAGATTCGCCCATGTCTAATATGTTTCGCATAGAGAAGCAGAGCCGAGGAGGTTATTTAATTGATAGATATATTAGTGATCTAAAAGTGGCAGAATTTGTATAAGTACAGAAGAAGCGAAGGATAGATTAAATCAAACACTTAAAGTACAAAGTACTATAAACAACATTGAACGAGGAGCGCACGAGATCCTCTTGCATACAAGTAGGAAATGTTCTATTTTACTTTTGGAAAAATTGTTCAATGGCCGAAATAAACTATCTGCGAAACACCTCAAACAGAATTCCTGCAAAAACCAAGATCATGATAAACGAAACGCTATTTTCACATCAATTAAAATTTATGCCGAAATTAAACGGTTACTTCATATTCTTCGCATTCTTCTAACATCTCGTGGAACGTTTCCTTTTTTTTAAGATCCTGCGATCGGAAGGAATGAATGTACGAAATCCTGCAAAAAGTTGACTAAAAATAGGATTCTATATATTTTACAGGAGATTCTGGGTAACTATCAGAAAAGCAACATAAGTGGTGACCTTTAAAGCCGACTTAACTCGACTACTTTTCGCTGAGACAATAACCAGTGTAGGTCAGGTAGTTTCTTATTTACAAATTCCGGAATCTCATTCCGAACCAATAAGACAAAGTTGAACCTAATCAACCACAGTTGAATTTGAAGATGGGATAAACATTCCATAGTCAAACTTTACCCCGTGTCATTAATTTATTGCTGTAACCAAGACTAAGATAAGGCAACGAGGAAGTAACATGAACAACGCATCTAATTACTGTCACTGATTCCTAAAATTGAAACATGGACGAGCGGCTTCCTAGAAGTGAATGATGTGGGCCGTTAAAACGGAACAGTGGACCTCGTTTTCAGGCGCCAAGTTAACGCGCCAGTTAACAGGATATCAACAGACGACTGAAACCAATTGAACTGTGTCAGACTAGTTCCGCAAATCAAACAATATTAATAGGAAATATACGGGCACCTTAACCGAAACGATCCATACCCGAATCTCATGCATTTTCCCTGGGTGTTTCACAACAGCTGTCACCCCAACACATGACAGATTCGCCGAAGTGGCTCCGCAGCATATTACGCACAAGTTTGTTCAAGCATACTGATATATACACAAAAGCACCCGCGTGTGGCAAATCATATCGCCCCCAACAAACAAAACCATCAATCGATTTCCTATTCTGAGCAATCAAGCTGGGTGACAACTGCCACCCCGTCAATTACTTTGATTGATGCATTCTGCTAATTTCTTCTTCGCTTCTTCCGATTCATGTGAATTGTTCGATTCGAGATTATCGAACAGCTTTTGCACATCCATCCTCCGCCTTGGTCGAATCCGTTGCCACTGCCGCTGGTCCTGATTCTCTAGCTCTTGTTCTTGTTGCCGCTTCAGGCGCCTTCGCCGAAATTATCACTAGCAATTTTCTACGCACTTTTTTGGCTTTTGTTATTTTCATATTTCCAAATGTTCATCAGCTACACAGGCGTTAGTTTAAGTTGCGATCGGCACATTGCAATTAAACTAAACGTTAATTAAACGAAACTAATGTCAGCGAAGAACCGAATTGGAAATGGCTTTTGTCCATTTCTCGTTTTTTTTTGTCCGTCTCCGACGTCTTGTGTACTTCGCGACTTATTGCTTAAAATCGCAACAGAGCTGCCAGAATTGCAAATATTCTGACGTACCAGGCCCGTCTAGTACCTACAGCGGACCACTTGGAACTGAAACATGTCTAAGCGGCAGTTAGAAATTTCAGACTTTATTTAAGAATCTGATTTAACTCAAATATTTGTGAAATTCGAATAGCGAAACTCGAATCTACACTGTACGTTACAGTGTAACGTACAAACGTACATTTCCCTGAACGTTTCAGCGGATTCAAGCAAACAAACAAAAGTATTTTTAAGTTAACAACAGTAAGCATCCTCCATTGAAATGGCAATTCATGTAACCCAACAAGTTTAAAAAAAGATGCCATGTCATCGAACAGTGAAACCAAATCGATGTTATACAAACAATTTATTGAACAACGATGGCATTACATCATGCAATAAATACTCAATAGTTGAGAGTAATCCAATTGCTCCAAAAAATAATAAACAAATGAATATCAATCGAATTTCCATCATACAGCATTCAGTTATTTTAAAATTGGACGCCGCATATTTATGCATTTTTTTTAATTCCATTCCATACAAAACAGTTTATTAACCCTCCGAGTACACATGGGGTCAATTTGACCCCAGACGCTACTTTGACCGATTGCAGCGCCTAGGCCTGCGGGAGAGTGGGGGTATTATGGGCTTCTAAGTATATTTTAGTGTCTTGACTATAAGTTTACATAGTTTGTTTGCCTTTCGAAGACGTTATTTATTGTTGAGAAACCTTTGAAATCAGCCTGGGGTCAATTTAACCCCATTGTGTACTCAACGTCAATTTTGAGGTAAAAATTGAATTTTTTTTACTTTATAAATGGATAGATTATTTCAAAAAGACAAAAAAAAGTTTGAAAGTATTTTTATTGCAATATGGAATATAATCTGCGATCTAGTGTGCGTAATCGTTTGTTGGCTGAAGACAGCGGTGATGATTTTGACGGCAGTGGTTTCTCCGAAGGCGACCCATACTTACGAGAAAAAATTAAGAACCCTTGTATGCGTACAGATATTAGAAAAGGTGTTGAAAATATTTTAGGAATAAATATCCCACCTGTCACAGTAGAGCGTGTTCAGCTGAGAAAAAGAGCAAGGTGTTCTTTGTGCACTCGTTAGCAGAATCACAAAACAAGTGACGCTTGCCCATCCTGCAGCCGACCGATGTGTAACGAGCATCGAGTATACTTATGCAACGATTGTGCTGGTTATCATTGATTTTTTTATTTTTTACTTCTTTATTCTTTATTATTATATGTTTTGAAAAATAAAAAAGTTTTTCCTACTGAAAAAAGTTAAAAAGTATGATTTTTTATACTCTCAAAATTACCATTACAAGTATGCGTAACGAAAACCTTTTTCTTGCAACCCTATGGCTGGTTTTTTTCCTTATTCTACTATGTCTTGAGAGTATTCATATGAATGTTTAGCTCAAAATATTGAAAACTGACGAAGTTATGAACCTTTTTTTTTTTTTAAAAAAAATATGAAAATTTTAAAATCTTCAAAATTTTTCATCGTTAATATGCAATGTTAATGCAAAATAAATACTTTCTTTTTAAGGGAAACTATAGGGCTCATTTTTCCTTTATTATCTTATGTCTTGAGAGTTTTCACGTAAATTTTTAGCCAAAAATATTATAAATTGAAAAAGTTACGATTTTTTATGTAAAAATGCTAATTTTCGTTTTTTCAGGTTGTTCGCGAATTTTTTTAGGTAGGCTAAGGACATTTAAGGCCTCTCTTATGTATGAGAATTACTAAAAGAGCTTTCAAAATATTTCTGAAAATTTTTTCAAACTAATATTTGTAGTGGGGGCGATACTGTACACGTTCAAAGAAGGTTGGGGTCAAATTGACCCCATATGTACTCGATGATCGAAAAAATAGGTGTGTACTCGGAGGGTTAAACACTCTCATCTGATTTAACGTGTGATTCGCTTAGTAACCTCGCCACTAAACATAGAAGCTACATTTATAAAATAATCCTCTGAAAAACTACAACTGTTTTTCCTTGATATACTTTTTATTTTACTGCAGGTGCGATTTATGATATGTTTTGCAATGAAATTTTCAGCGGAGTATCTTTAATTGTTTACTATTTTTTCACTGACATTTTTCAGTGGTTGACGATCCTCATGTCACCTCTTATGTTGGCTGTTTATTTTTTTGTAAAACGACTTTCTGTTATGTAAAGATACAAAGATGTTTCACTCAGTGCTTATGTTTTGTAATTCTATTACACTACACTTTTGGTTTCGAAATGTGATGGCTTTGATACAACACGCTCATTAAGTGATAAGTAAACCATTGCAAATAAACGCTCTCATGATTCTTTTTTTATTAAAATTGTCTGTTTTAAAATTCAGCCAAAAAATACCAGCTCAAACATAGGCTAAATGCTTGTAAGAAGTAACTACCTGAAAATCATAAAGAAACCTTTATGAATTTGATTGGATTGGACAAAATAAATACCTTTTAACGGCAATGCAGCAAATAAATGCACTGATTTGCCTCTAAAACTCTGTACTAGCTTTTATTATCGTTGTCATCAAAATTTTACGAGTAGTTTTCGCAAGGGCACGATTTGATCGACGTTTCGACGCTCTAGAATAATTTTGCCCGTTCTAGGAATGCCCTCCCAAGCGCTTGTCATATTCGTTTGAATTAACGCTGTGTCGTCAAGCCAATCATTTTTTGGCGGAAACCATAATAATGACAACAATCAAAAATAGTAGATATTTATATTAAGACTTTTCAGAGACTGAGAAAGTTGTAAAATATGTTTTACTAATCTAAATTTCCAGTAAAGATGAATGCAAGTTATTCGGATCGCTATAAAGGTTTCTGTGAAACCAAAATTCGAAAAACTTACAGGCTACTGCTGAATAAAATATCTTGATGATTATTCCGATAGCCAACCACTTCATGGTGATAATTTCGTCTTCAACTTTCAACCACTTCATCAAGCTAATTTTGGAATACATTGGGTTTGGGTATGCATTTGTTTTTTTTTTACTTGGAACCTTTCTATAGCAAATTTATGTTATTGGCTTGAAGGAACACCTGAAATGCTGGCGTACGTTCTGTGTTTCACTGGAATCAATTATTTAAGATTAATATGCAGGAACTTCAAAGAAACACTTTTCGTAGTATCAGTTCATGCATGAACATATACTCTTACAGAGAACTCCTTTGGTGAAGGAGGCAAAATCTTCTTATGATATAATTATCTACCTTATTAAATATACCTTAATTATACGGTTGTATAATCAATTCTACATTGTAACATTCATGATAGAAGACATATTGAATTGAAAACTAGCATAATCGAATGGCTGATTTTGGTTTGAACAAAGTACTTTTTGCATGTAAAAATAATTGGGCTTTATTCATTTTTTTAAAAGCTGGTATTATTACTTTTTAGTATCAATCGTTCGATGCTGTACAGCTTAGCATTTACCCTAAGTCCGCAATATATGATTCATTATTGCAGATAGCACATCCCGTTGTCCGACAAAAGCCAAGGTAGCCTTTAGTCCCGTGATCGTAAGGAGTTCTAGAGCTGAAGCTCTGCTGCTTTTTTATTTATTCCGTCAAATCATTTGTAACACTTGAAACCACAACGCTTGAACAGTGAAGAAAATACTGACCGATATGCATTCTTCCTCCTTGCCACAGGTTCGGTATTCATCGTTTATTTGAACGCACAGTCGTTTAGCGTGTTAGCCCAAAATGCTGTGACTTGCTAACAATGTATTTACAGTACATTAACTCTTCCTCTTAACTACAACTTATATCAAGTCCAATTTAATTTTTTTAAAACAAATGTGCATAAGTGTAATATAGTGAATATTAGTTATTATTATTATTATAAGTACTCTCGCAATTTGTATTTCGTATTAGATTTGTTTACTTTTGTGCATGATTTCCAGTAAAACATAATATTTATTTCTAATGATTAGTAGCAGGTAATAGAATTGCTGGATTCCGAATTATTTATCAATTAAACAATAGTATTAAGCGTTTTAACGGGGAAAAAAGAACGTTCAGCCAACAATTGGAGCGTTGAAACGGAAGGAGATGCAGTTTACTTAAATTGTTAAGTTTGAAGATAATGCTTTTAAAAATTAAAGAATATACAAAACATGCAGCATACAGACATATTTTTTCGTTACCCATTATTGAACTCACCTCAATTCCCATCACTTGATTCATTAATTAAACAAACGGATAAATATTTTAGCGTTGCACATTTTCAAACATCACTTCAAAATGCCATGAGCGAATGGAATGGATAACATGGAACGCAGAAAATTGAATTGGAGGAGCTTTTAATTGTAGTAGATTTAACATTACGACGTGCCATACCTACTGACAACCAACAGCTGATTGCCCTTAACAGCTGCTAATAGCAGTCTGTCGGCTTTCTTCGGGTGAACGCACCTATACTTCCTTGTTCTGTCAAAATAGATAATATTGACACATATAGAAATGGAGCGGAAACAAGGTAGCGGTTTGCCATTTGAGCGGGAAAAGTCGTAATGAAAATGCAACTTATTTAATTAACATATTTATGCTAAATAATCTCTCTTAGTTGCAATAATTACGCTCCTTTCTCCGCTCCCTTTAAAGTATATGTAAAGATAACAAGCAATATACAAAATAATTTACATTGATGGTATAAAGCACGATTAACAGATTCAAACCCTTAGCAATCAGAAGGGGGGAGAGCTGGTCAACTTATTGAACTAAGATTCCGAGCAGGTATTTTGAAATGAGAAGCAGCAACTATTAATTGATTTATATCTTCGCATTAATAACAAAGCTTGGCTTCTATGTTGGCTTGCATAATTACTGTCTTACCTGCATAAGATTGCAAGGAATGGGAATGGTAGTATTGTGGCTTCCATGAGGAAAGAGGCAAGTTATCTTTGGTAAGTTTGATTTGTGAAAAACTCACCATCGAATGTGAAACAATCGAAAACTCCACTTCGTTTGAACTGTATTTTAATAAAATAAAAATGATTCTAATCATTCCTTTTTTGTATATTTGAAATGCAAAGTCACGCAGTGACGTGCGAAATAATGCATCTCATTCATTTATTTTGGCACTGCTGAAAAGAATATGAAGTTATATTAAAAATTAAAGATTAAAGAAATAGCAAATGCAGATATATCAAGCACGAAAATAACATTCAACATCAACTATAACCATACAAAGAACGATAAACGCTGGCCAGGGCTACAGTCACAGGGCCAATATCATCGGTTGTTGTTAAGTCCAAACTTAAAAAAAATCATTATTTCATAAGCAATAAATCAAGGTTCCGTTCTGGGCCCGGACCTCTGGAATGTCTCGTACGATGAGCTTTTGAGGCTGCAGTTACCGGCTGCAGGAGTCGCGCCTGGTTGACTACGCAGATGACGTAGCAGTACTAGTCGCCGGACGTACTGTCGGACAGACGAAGCTCAAACTGGATGCGGTAATACGCCGAGTGAGCGAGTGGATGACAGAGCGTGGGCTTAGCCTAGTGCTGGAAAAGACCGAGGTTGTCGTCCCCACCAAAAAGCGAATCCCTCGTGTTATGCCGGTTCAGGTGGGGGAAATGATCATCGAGTCAAAAGAATCAATCAGATACCTTGGCTTGATGATTGACTCGAAGATGAGTTTTTTCGAGCAGGTTCGAGCGTCAGCAGATAAGGCCTCCGTGCGGGTATTGGCGCTAAACCGCATTATGGCCAACCTCGAACAAAAGACGTCTACTGATGAGTGCAATGGAGTCAGTGCTCTTGTATGGCTCCGAGGTTTGGGCTGACGCTCTTAGTAAAGAGACGTACCGAAGGCGTCTGGCACAGATGCAGAGGCAAGGAGCTTTGCGGTTTATTGCGGTCAAAGGATCTGAAATTTAATATATGGAAAATTTTATTGATCCCTTTGATGTCAGCGTTGGGAATTTGTCTCAGGAAATAAGTTATTAGGGATAAGTTTTTATGGCTTTAAGGATTAGTTAGTTTTGTTCAGGGTAGGTTTTGTATTGTATGGAAAATAGTTTTAGAGATAAGAATTTGTATAAAAAGGGAAGAATTTTACAAAATAAAAGAGTTGAGTTTTATCCACGAACGAAACGAGTAGTTTTAAATTGAAGAGCTAGAAGAGTTACCTAGCTTTACGCTTGGAAAGACGCGATTTCGGACGCATATCATCAGCAGAACTCCAGGGGAACGAGGAATCATCGTTTCCAAAAACCGATTACTCGCCAAGGGAACAAATTTTGTACTGGCCTAGAGATCATTCCTAAGCCACTCTGCACTCTGAACCAATTGCGAGGAATCTTTGGGTCCAGAAACCACCGGCCTGCTTCACAGGCGGTATTCCGGCTCGAACAGTTGTTTTTAACCGATCTTAAGGAAAAAACAAAAAAAAAATATTAAAAATTATATTACCATAGACGTGAGTTATATAATGAGCAGACTTTCGCTTATAATATAGAAATTATTTGCCGAAAAACGTCGTTTTTCTCTGTGTCGTTTCGTATTTGGTTGCAGTTGTATACGAACTAATAGAGTGTCCTACCGAGATCCTTGGTGGAAGCAGATGCATATTGCTACTCATATACACAATCATTAACAATCAAAATGATTATACCTCAAATCATCCGTTTTCCAGTTATTTCCTTAATAAAAAGAACAAATTTACAAGCATGAATCGCGTGGCTATAAAATTTATTACTATACGAATATGGATTCAAAGAATTTATTTTCGGTCATTTTGCAACCCAACAATTTATTATCCAATCTAGTAAGCAAAAGTTAATACTTCACAACATATCATGTGAAAAAATGCATTCTTCTCAGTATCAAGTTTTATCGATCAAACAATCTTCCAAACATTCCAGCAAACCATTCCAGACACCACTATCGGAATTTCAGATTGAAAATAAAACAACCATTGACAGCATGATTTTGAAAAAGTTTTGTCTTCGATATTATCCACCTGGTAAATATTTTCTAATTCGTTATATTGAAATTAAGAATATTTCCATTTTCCTTGTCAGGTGTAGCCCTAAGCTTTGTCAACAGTGCTGGTGAAGAAGAATTGAAACACATTGACTTACTTGATATGGATATTGAGTATGTTTGACCAATTTTCGATAGAATACTACTCGTAATTCACCATGATATTTATTTTCAGCACAAATTTAGATCAATTAGCTGAGCGACTTATAGCATCCGAGCCGTATTTAAGTGCGGATGTCCATTCTCAACTTCGTGATGTTTTACATAGAATTCGGGATAAGTTGCGAGAGTCGATAAGAAAAAAATATTACCTATATAGAACATTGTGTTCACATATATTACCATTGACAAATGTTAGTTTCGATAGGAATGGCGATAGATGTTTGACTGGAAGTTACGATAGAACTTGCCACGTGATAAATGCAAAAACCGGGAGGGAAGAGCATATTCTGAGAGGACACAATAACGTGGTTTTCTCGGTGGGTTTCAATCAGCCAGTATGGTAAGCTACCATCAAATATGTACATTGAATGCTCATAGAATTTCGTTTTGAATTTTCATTTTGATTGGTATCCGTTTGTTCTTAAAAATTCCTAGTTTTAGTTGCAATTTAAAAATCAAATGAATGTTACTACGGCTTATGATGGACATTTCCAACACGTTTGACCTCAAAGGACCAGATAAGTTCTTACGATAATTTTCTTTAAGGAACACAAATACAGCATTACAATTGCTCGAAATAAAAGATTCATTATGGTCTTCTGACCAATATATCCTGCGATATGTGTAGGAAATCAACAGGTGTTGCAACATACTAGGTTTTATGTATGTAAAATATCATTTATAATTCCTAATATGACTTGCGACTCTTTCCGAGGCGGATTCTTTCCTCTTCCAAATTGTACCATGCTTTTCATGCAGTTCTCTAGAAGAATGACAGAAAAATAAATTAGTCGGCTTTTTTCGAAATTGCTACTTTAAAGGATGCAAATAAAGTATTAACAAGAGAATAAATAATGGGAATAATTACCCCGTGATGACTTTGAATTGTAACGAAACATTGTTTTCGGAAATCCACGTTTTTCGGAAAACATGGCGATAGATTAGACCTCAAATCGCTAAGATTGAGTTAGTCGGCCTTCTTGTGAATACCATCATAGGCCTTCGGCTTATGGAGGCTGAAAGCGGGCGATCCTTCGGAAATGTACAATTGACTGTACATTTTGTTTGTTTAATATTGTTAATAACCTATCTAAGCGAATACTTTTCACTTACATTCCCGACTTGGCAGCTACTTGTGAGAAATGTAAGTGTAATAACTACCTGATACCGAACGAAATTCATAGGCGCGCTGAAGATTCGTGAAACCTCGTTCAAAATGTAAACAATGAACAATTTCATTCATATGTAAAGCCCTGAATCATCAGCGAGTATTGTCCTAAAAATAAAAAAACAATTGCATTTGCAATACGAAAAATACTCATCGAATAGAATACAAATAACTACAGGCCTCCAATAAAAGCGCTGTCTTTCTTGAAACATATCTGGATTCCGTTCAGTGTCCCATTCCTATTGAAAAATTCGAATTTTACAGATGACTTCGTTTGGAAACTGTTGCAGCATCGGAAAAACTCCACCACTCATCTCACCTCAGCCCGAAGATTTGCTTCAAAATCAGGAACATTTCAAATTCGGAAGGACTAAGATCACTGTTAAAAGCCTGATGGCGGAACCGTTTCTAGCTATTTTTTTTATTTTTATAATCGATGCACTTATGTGGGGGCGGTGGGGGTATTCGAGTATTGCTGGTCATAATAAACGCACAACTTTACAACGTTCCTTGATGCAATTTTGGGAGTTTGATCGGTTTGAAGATACTCTGAATAAAGTTTTTGAAACACGTTATAGTGGGATAAATAATCGTTGAAACTAATCTATGGAAATTATGTCCGCTTATCGCAGGTATCGATCATTGTTTCCAATATTCAAATTTTGTCAAATGCAATATTGCAAGTGCGATAGTTTTCACCTTCATTTTCATTTCGACCAAGAAACTCGTTTGCGATTTCTAAACAATCATCGAATATGGCGAAAGCATTACAAACATTAACCCCACCTAGTGCAACTCGGAAGCTAACTCTAAATTGTATTAGAATAGCTTTTATTTCGCACCCAATACAGCCTTGGCGCGTGCTATATAATCAAATAATTATTCCTGCCCATTCGAAAAAAAAACGTCTCATCCATTATTATTATTATAAACCTTCTTGTGATTGGCTGATATAAGTCTTAGATTAACGAGCTGACTTCAATGGAAGGACGCACTCAACTTCAGTCTTGGAATTGACATGTTAGTGTTGTGTAGTGTTATATACTTTGAATTCAAGAGACAATTTGAATACCCAAGCTTTGCTGAAGAAGTTGGTCAACATCAATAATATTCAGTCTTATTTATGTATAGCACTAATTGGTAGAAAATTTCATCGATAAGTATTATTTCTCCAATATTATTTCTTTATTGCGTATTATTTTTTTTAATACTTATCTTTCTCTTAAATTTAATTTTCTTTTCTACAACTATCATTCGGTCTTCGCTTGGACCAAATGCACGACTTGCACTATTATCACAACTACATTAAATTCTAAATGTTTTCATTCATTCCATACGACGATAACATTTTGGTACTGGATTCCCTTAGAATCATTCGCCTTATACTGATCCACCTTATACTTGTTACGCTAGTTTACTTCTCTGGAGTTTATGTCATTTCCGAAAGTCAACTCCTAAACTCGTTACGAGCCTTGATAACCTTGCATTGGATTAATCGTGACGGGATTAAGGGACTTCATTCTTCAAAGTTTCATTATCAGGTTGAAACACAATTTCTTCCACAGATTTCAAAATATTAAACCCTTAACTCTCATAAATGGTTACAAGCTCTTTGAAAACTTTGGAGCCTTAAAAGCCAAATCATGCTAAATACAACATATTAATCATCCATACGCTAATCATAGTAACTTCCCAACACAAACATACAGACTAACCTAAGACAAGGCCAATAAATAACAAACACAGGATCGAAAACGCTGGCCAGAGCCATTACAGCCAAGACCAATTCAAAAATAAGGTTTATTATACTCAATTGTTGTCGTATCTAAAGAGTGCTTCAAGTAAATCCATCTTTTGAGATCGCTTTTGAGCAGCTTTAGCCTCCTTGGGCCAATTCCTCTTGGACAAGGAAGAAGTTTCCTGGATTGCCTCTTTTTCTGTAGGACAATGTTTCGTAATACCAAGCAAATTCACTGGTATCTTATCCACGACTTTGTTGAATTAAATATTGTTGATATGCTTTCCTTAATAATAACGAAACAAAACAATTCAAATCATGCGTTTTTGGCTTTTGATTTCATTGCAAATAGCATACCTGATTCTACCGTATCCTTCCTTTGCCAAAAGCAACAACAACTTTCTTTCAGTGATCGAATTGTTACGGGTTCATTTGACAAAACTGCAAAAATCTGGAATGTAAACAATGGAATGTGTTGTAACACCTACTATGGGCATAACGGCGAAGTTATTGGAGCTGAATTCAATCCCAACACTTTCGATACATTACTTACTGCCTCTATGGATAAAACATCGAAAATATTTCATGTAGAAACAGCACAAGAAATAGCATCCTTGAATGCACATCAAGCTGAAATCATTTCCGCCCGATTCAGCAGGAATGGAAATTTACTGTTGACAGGATCCTTTGACAAGACAGCCATTATATGGGATACAAGAACGCATAAGTAGAATCTATTCATGCACTTAAAAAAAATATCTTAATTTGGTACGCCTTTAGCCCTGTAGAAGTTCTTCGTGGACATGATGCAGAGTTAAGCAACGCTATTTGGAATTTTTCTTGCTCTCTGGTTGCAACAAGTTCTTTGGATACAACTGCACGTGTTTGGGACTTGAGAGATATGAAGCATCCTCTCCATGAGATTACAGGCCATCGTGACGAAATTTTAGATATTGCGTTCGATTATCCTGGAAAGCGGTTGGCAACGGCTAGCAGTGACTATACGGCGAAGATCTGGGATGTCAGCGGAGTTCTTGAAGTATTGGCTACAATGACAGGACACACTGATGAAATATCAAAGGCATGATTGATGAGTTAAAAAAAGTTTTGATTTAATTTGAACTTATCATGGATCTTAGGTTTGTTTCAGTCCACCAGGCGGCCTCTTACTCACTGCTTCCGCTGATCGAACAGCTCGCATATGGAGTGCTGAAAATGGTCTTTGCTCACAAGTTCTAACTGGTCACGAACAGGATGTCTTTTCATGTGCCTTTAGCTACACTGGTGATGTTATAATTACGGCTTCCAAAGATAATTCATGTAAAATATGGAGATGATACGATTGGTACACAGTCAATATGTCAAGCGACAGTAATTGATACAAATTTTTTACTTCTGTACGTTAGCCGTTCGTTTTATATAAAATATTTAGGGTTGAAATATTTTTAACATTGATAATAGTGTTTTGAAAATTTGAAATTTTAATTTTCAACACATACGTTGAACGCTCAGGAAGCTATCTTTGACCATTTGTGTTGTCCGGAAACAAAAAAAGGCAAAAAAGTAAATAAAAAAATATTTAACATGTTTTGCTTATGCAAATTTTTGTGACTGATTGATATCGATTGGTAAAAACACGAAACATTATCCAAAAATGTTTAATATAAGATGAAAGATGTAAATATCTAAACGATGTTCTATGAATATGTAGAAACTTTTTTAATACATCCTAGACATCGCAAAGTATTAAAACAATGTCTTTCGTCAAATATAAAATTATTAAATAAACAAAAAAATGGAACAATGCGAGTCATGTATACGGCGGCTCCAATTCCTGCAAAAAATATCTCTTCCATTGGCCAATTATTGCAAACCATTTACCTAAATGCAACGATTTTGCAACGAAAGCGCCATGTGCTGAATCTAGAAAATAGCTAAGCATTTTTAACAATAGCTAAGCGTTCCTTCTCCGGCACAAGTCCAAGTTCAATATCCTAATTTCCTTAAATCCTTTTGCCTCGTAGACAATTAAATGAAATAAATACCGTCGTAAACATGAACACCCGCAGTTGTTCGATTGAAACTGAGAACGTTATTCTGCTACGAAAAAATACGAATTTGATTCAAAAGTGATTCGTGTTTCAATCAGGTGCGAGGAGCACCGAAAGGAGAACGACGCATCTTACGCTTCTGTTACCAAAAAGCAGTTACCTTTTGTTTGTGATTCCATAACCGAACAAAGGAGAACTAGCCTCTAGTCAGCCAGTCTAGTCCACGGAACAGACACATAGACCTAAGGTATACACAAGTGTAAAGAATCGACGGAGCAATCAAAGGTTTTTGTGGAATAATCATAAAATTTTATATATGATATAAAATAATACACAAAGTTATCGTTTCGGAGAAATTTATACGAAACTCTCATGTAATTTAGACTTAAATTTAGTAGAAAAACACTTATTTTCAAATACTTTCAACTGCACGGTGATATCACAGTAAAACTGGCCTTGGGAAAATTATAAAGGCGATTACTTTGAAATTTTAAGAGATTCACAAAGATTTAAGGTTTTCAAAAAGGCTTAAGTACTTCGTGCACATTACTCAGTATGATTTTCAAACGGTATTAAATGTATATAGTATATATAAAACTTTATTTCTTACTCATTACTTTCAAGCTGCATAAAGTCCTAGGAGCCACACTTTTTTCGATAGCAGTATTGCAGAAACAATTCTTATTGAATTTAAAAAAAAGAACGGGTTTGGAGTGGTATGAAACAATTTTTTTATTTAAAGAAACCGAGCAGTTTTCCTTTAATTCCACTATTTATTTGTTATTTCCACAAATTCGAATTTCGCCTGCTACTTGCCAGCTTCCTCAGTGTGTGCTCGATTGAATCTAAATAGCAGAAATCATCTTGCATGTGATAAAAAGGGAACAGTTCAGTTTCAACGATGTTCTCATGATTTAGTATCTAACAGACAGCGGCTCATGACCTCCACCGACAGACATAACACTGGAAATGGCGCCCAATTCCTTTCAACATAGCAGTTATAAAGCATTTTAAATAGCCGATTCAATAACGATGTGATGTTAAGCTTGAATAGCTATGAAGAATCGAATACTAGTAAGATTGATTATGCCTAAATTAAAACTTTGTCGTCAATACGTCAATCTTCTTACTCCCTTAACACTTGAATGTTTCTTTTCGGCTAGCTGCATTTTCCAGTTTGGTTTATGCCGTGCAGTAAATTGCTACTGTTTGCACACAAACTGAAAAAAGACCACGTGTTACCCCAAAAGACCACGTATGTTCCTTCATAATTGTTAGGAATAATTAGATTAGTATTTAGCAATCATATCAAACGGCGAAAAATGCTATCATACAAATTTTAACTGCATTAATTTACTTTAATTAATATTATGTGTCGTGTCGATTAGCTGGAAACATATTGTGATTTAGAGACTTTCCCACATTTTAATCCAAAGTTGCGATTTTTCTCCTTGTTTACAGATATTTACATCTTCAAGCAAAGAAAACAACTTAATTGACCATAATATCGTTTTATTTTTATATTAAAAAAGAAATATTCCATCATTTATCAACATAAACTATCTTTTATATATATCTCTATATCATTAGAATCACTTTATACGAGTGTTTGTGGTAGTAATTGGCAACATTCACATGAATAAGTGCATTTTTTGTGTATGATACAAAAAAGCAAGTTGAATTTTCATATATTCTAAATCATTGTAACATTAAATGCATAAAATCAATTGTGATAAGAAAACAATCTCAAAGTACTTATTCCTTTATGTACTCGTAAGCTACACTTGTGTATTCATATTTTTCGTAATTTCCTTAAGAAGGAAATTTGATCCAAATTCTTAAAACTACATTCATCATTTGATCAATGGAAATCTATCATTCTAAGTATTCGACCAGCGTTAGTTAGTCGCGTGTTCGTAAACCCCAAATAGAGGTTCTACGTGTTCCTACTGTTGGACGTGCTACGGAACTGTGAATGAATTTATTAATGCCTACAGTGGGAAAAGCATTTTGTAGCATTTGTAAGGCTGTTTCGGATAGTAAACCAAATACATCTAGAAATGAGAGTGATGTCAACTTATTGAGATCCCTATAAAAGAAACAAATAAAATCACTCATTTGAAGATTTGCGTAGTTGAAGTAAACATACATGTAAGCTGTTGCTGATATACTATAGCAACGTGACAATGATAAATATTCTAAATCCTTAAATTTGGTCACTAATCCTATGGCCGCCGACGATAATGCTGTGCAGTCTGATAAGTCGAGTTCTAACAGACAAGGGACACGTTTCCCAAGAACTCCTAAATCTGAAATGAAAAATTCAAAATGACAATTGACCTAAGTTTCTTTGTGGTATATATTCATAATTATAATAAATATTTAAATGCGACGGGCGAACGGCTGACTTAAATAAGCAACAACTAATGGAAATTCTCGAAAACGGCGTTTTAAAACGAAAAATTTCGCCAGACATAAGTTTACAGCGTCAGATCTAGTCGTTTGATCGAAATTGTTCTCAAAGAGGGCGTGTTCTCATTAATTATTTGAAAGCTGGCCTAATTCGACCTAGAAGCAATGTTGCAGTGGAGTATTTAAAAAATTGCCAGCTTGAGCGAAACTTCAAAAAGTTGATGGTGATGGAGGCAAAGATTTGCAAACAACGAAAGAGCACACTTTAAATGTTATAAAAATATCTGCAAACAACATTCTTCCAACTTGTTCCTGTACGTTAATTGATGATTTAATAAAGTTTACGTTATCATTGCTGCAGTTATTAATAAGCGAAGTTTCGCACAACTTTTCACACATCAAGAACGCTTTGAACCAGATTAACAAAACTAAATCGTGATTATCGAGATTATATTTACATAAATAAACAGCAATTATAGAGATTACACAATGCATGGTAAGTTCACGGGACTTTTAATGAAAATGAAAGTGATGCTGTTTTCGAAAGCTAATAAATGCTATCAACCCACTGGCACTGCTAGTTTTTGATGAATGATTGAATGTGCAAAGACAGTAAAGCAATAATGTTCCTACTGTTAAGTCCGAAGTCTTTCGGGGAGCATTTTTGCACTGCATTAACGTCAAAATTTTCAGTAACTTGATAAATGAAACCAATTAACCGAGTGCAAATGCTTCACATCTAACCGAAATCGCAAAATTACAAGAGATCGTTTAAATGAAAGTTTTATCTGTAAGTTTATTTATCAGAACTACAGACGCATAGTGGAGATAGTGCAAAACTTGAAGAAGAACAAGTATAAATTCAGTTGCCATCATCCTCAAAAATATCTTCAGCCAGCCCTGTCATCAATAAAGAGAAGTATCTGAATATTTAATGCCACACATCAGCACATACTTCACAAAAAATCAAGATAACAATAAATTATGAGTCGCATAGGCAGGAGGAGCAAAATAAAACGTATTGTCAAGCAAAGAGATAAATTATATCATTATATACCATTTTACGTAATGCCTATGAAAGCTCTGATTGTGTATCTTCAATTTAGGACATCATAGCACATATATTCTTAAGGCCAGGTTATTGGAGAACTGTTGCTTGGGGAAAGTATTGTCTCTAATGGAATTTTCCTCGCCTCTCTTCAGTGTTGTATGTTTTTACGATTAATACTTCCAACAAATTGTTTCAGGTACACATTGAGAATATTGATACACGAACATTCCTTGACTTTTCGATATCTTAAAGTTGTGCGATCCTGTTATCCAGTTAATCGCTCGGCTGTCTGTTTAAAACATCGGCTGTCAGTGTTTATCGTTTCTTCCCATCGCATCCTCGGTCTTCCTGCTGGACGTTTGCTTACCCTCTAACCTTCAATTTACTTTTGGGCAGGCGATTTTTTTCCATTCTTTTTTCATGGCCCTTCAATGGAGGTTTCCGTAGCTTCATGCATGTAGACCAAGGTGGTCCATCAAATAATTCATACAACTCAACGATTTAACGTAAACTCCTCTCTGAGCCTTCATCTACTGGGGCGTAGATTACCCGGAGCACTTTGCATACAAATATGTCCACTGTCTTTTTGGATTCGATCGTCAAGGACCATACGTTAGTTTCAGACAACAGCAGAGCTAGACTAATGATTTATAGATGCGAAGCTTGTTTTGACTGTTTGGCACATTACAAGTTGGGAAGTACGAGGTGGAAGGCTTTATTTGCTACATTCATGCGACGTCACAACTCTTCCTTTTACGTGCCTTTTCAATCCAGGTTAACTCCAAGATACATAAAGTTATCCACATTTTAAAAGTTGTCTTCTACGGTCAGGTTATGTCGCTATGGAGTTTTTTCCTCGTTAGAGTCATGAGTTAAGGTTTCGCTTCATTAACTCGTAGAATAATTCGGTTTGGTTCATATCCCAGGCTCATAAATGTTTCTTTGGCATATAGCATCATCAGCATACGCTACCAATTGTGTGGATCTGAACATTAGTGTACCAGGGGTTGAGCTGTTGTCCTTCTGATGACGTGTTCCTGTGTAATATTAAAGAGCATTGGAGCAAGTCAAATGCATTCTTTCAAGCCTGATTACTTTTTGAGTAGTGTCTGTTCGTTTTCCATTTACCTCGACCTGTGACCCGGTGTTGAGCATTGCAACTATCACCATGCGGACTAATATTGTTAGGACACCAAGCATTATTTTGTCAGTCAAGCATTATTTTGTACAGTGCATCTCTGTCATAGAGGTATAAGATAATGGAGAGGCTATTCCCGTGTATGTGACTGTCTGTGAGCGTCCAAAGAATTGGATTTAGCTAATTTTCCCCTTTCGTAGCTGCTTCACCTTCGGCAATTTTCGGAACTTCCATATTTCAAATGCAAAATATATTACAGCTTAAATGGTGAAAAAATTTCTATTTTCTAAAAGCCCGCCCAATTATCTCTTTGCGCAACAACTTAAACATATTACCTACAAGTTTCTTTAGCCCTCAAATGGGAAATCTACCATTTAATTATTTATAAACCCTAAAACTAAGTTGTTAAGGATGATACTTTTTCTCGTAAAATTTAAAGATAAATATCTAAACTTTGCCGAGGTTTTCCCCACATAAAATGGTGGCAATAGAATCTTATTCATATTTTGTAGGTTTGAAATATTTTCATATTTTGTTTAATTTGAAATCAATGTTTACAAATTTTAATACGGTGCGAATTGTCGGATACATTCGTAATTTAGATAAATAATTCTACTTGAAGGTATGCGCACACTCAAAAAGTGTATGGCCAAGTTTTTTCTAATATTTTTATGAAATTGAATTACCGGCGGCTGAGTATACTCTAAATTACGAGAAATTTTACTCCTCAAAATGCTTATTCATTGAATATCTACAAGAACCCAGTTTGATAGAAATTTCTTTGTGAACTCTTTTTTGATTTAATGTTGGTAGAATAATGTACATGCACCCTAAATTCGTCGAAGCCATTTCTCCTATTTCAGTTGGTTCAATGCTCGGGTTTTTTCGATTGCAGCCGAACTGAATGAATTGTCAAAACAAGACTAATAATCTGTGTTTTGATTCATTTTCGGAGTGATTTACGGGCGAATTTTGTAAGTTACTTGTGTCAGACGAATTTTTCAACGATAAAAATTACAAATCGTGAGTGCTACTTTATTTGTGATTGTGGAAAAGTACAAAGACAATAGTGACAGTGATTTTGAAAGACAAATATAGACAATGAAGTGTGTGATTTTCACTTGCAGAAATCACACTTGTTCGCGGCCATCCGGGGTGTCGTCTCATAGGTAAATTTTAGATAATTAATTAATTTTTAACTTTTGCGTTGATTAGGTCAAGATAGATGCCTTTTTCAATAATAATGTAGAAATTATTGGTTTGTCGGTCAAAAAGATTGTTTACAAAGGCGTGGCTTAATCTTCGGCTCGAGCTTTTGACACTCACCTGAATTTTTTGTGCGTTAAACTTTCGCGAACCCATTGGCATAGTTCAAAAGTTGTTAAAATTTTGTTGGTATTTGTAAATTTTTGCAAATGTTTGTAAAAAGTGGGCGGTTACGACGCAAAAGTGGCTTATCGTCCTCTCTATATCTAATAACTCTATGATCTCTGTTATATGTGAGCAATATTTCTAGGCTATTTCAGAGCTGCAAACCTTTCTTTCTGGGTATGTTGAAATTTTACTTTAAGATTTTGATAATATTATCCACTTATACTATGGAAGTGCAGCTAAAAACCAATAATCAGCGGAGGATCTTATATATAATAAGATATGTAATAATAATTACCGGAGGATCTTAGGGTATAGAAGATTGATATTCCATTTTCACCAAGGTTTCCTATTCTATAGGGTCTATTTCCCTCAAATCTCATTTAGCATTTAGCAAATGCTAAATGCTAAATTGCTAAATTTAGCTCATTTAGCAAATGTGTTACACCTCAAAGCTCAAGTTGAAGAAACAAACTTTATGTCTAAAGTAAGTTGTGACTTCAATATACCGATTCGGTATACACAAGGCAATAGGCTTAGAAGTGATTATTTACAAAGGCATGACCTGCTTGGAACTCATTTCAAACAGGTCCATCTACCAAACTCTCAGGGAGAATATCAATCAATTTTAGAATTCGTCGAAGCGAAGCTCTGCGATTTCAAAGACTCGAATCTTTATAAATACAATGAAACATTCACCTTCGACATTTCAGTGATAATCTTGTACGAGATCAGTTTGCCAACTAAGTCTCATATTTGTTAAATGAACAAAAAAATCAAAGAGAATGATTCTCCGAGACAAGCCCTTAAAGCAATCAAGGCAGAAGAGAGAGATAGGAGACAAATTAGGTATTTCTGGGAATGTTACAACAGGTAAACCGCGGAATACTACCATCAGTCATATTGTAAACATATTTTTTGTTTGTTTTATATAAGATGTCAAAAGCATCTTATTCAACGTTTCTTGATGAGTCGAGGTATGCTGCTAAACACTTAATGATTAATATCTGAATTAAATACAAAACAGAACTCATTAAAAACTTACGTGAATCAAACATCGATTTTCTACAGCCGGCTATATTGAGTCTTAATAAATCTGGTGTCACGTTCTCCACAAGAGCATTAACACTTTCTACATCTAAATGTGCCCAAGCAACATTTAAGCTATGCAAATTTTTCAGTTGAACCATCATCGTTTTCAGACTCCAGCTTTCAATTCCTTCGCACATGGCTAAATTCAATGCTTCCAACTGTACGTTCTGCGCGATTTCTTCACAAATTTCGTCATTTATTTGTACGTGTTCAAGACTCAGTTTCTTCAGTTGACGACATTTTGATAAGAGCATTTTGAGGGAAACTTTCGTAATAACAGCCATACTCAAATCCAAATATTGCAACTTAGATTGAAACTCAGGCGAAGCTTCCAAACTTTCGGGTTCGAAAACTGGATGTGCCATCTAGAAAAGAAATTCATTTAAAGATTGTTTTGATAATAATTAAATATAAATCTATATTTGTAAGTTACCTCCGCTTGAGCAAGTCTTAATATCACAACACCCCTTGATATTATTTTACCAAGGGCGCCAGATCTCAAGGTTTTACTGCCTAAATCTAAGCGAGTCCAAAGAGATTCATCCTGTGCTAATCGATGAAATCGACGACAAACATAACTACATCTAATCAATGTCTTTTTCGGTAACCATTTAAAAATTTGCAGTAGAACTTCATCGGAAACCTTTTTGAAAGGATCCTTGCCACCATTCGGTTTGGACAGCTTGGCTCTATATAAGAAGAAATTCTCATCCGGAACGAATACTTGTTTCTTCACAACACTGGCGTCATTATTATTATTTTGTGTAATATTTGTTACATTATTATTACAAGCTACAGTGGCTAATGGACTACGGCCCTTGGAGTTGGAACTACTCATGACTTTTTTATGCAAACGATCCGTCGCCTTGACATCTGTATAGATTTCAATATTACTATTGCCTACTTTATAACAGCTGGGTACTAATGTTTCATTAGGATTTATGAAATTTGCATTTCTAAGTGTCGCATCCAATGCATTTGGCGAATTGGATATCTCATCCGATTCGGATGTGGTACTATTTTTGTTTTCATTATTTCGATTGCACATTTCGCGCATGAGATCTGATGATGATGAATCATCTGATTCGAGTATTCCTATTCCCATTTCTTGCAGTAGTTCCGGCCCCTCGTCTTCAGCAAGTATTCGAAGAGTTTTCGAAAGTAATTTGGGACGTTTGCTGTAACGATATAGTCGTTTGTGAAAAATTCGTTAAGACACTAATATATGATTTATATGTTATTTATGTTTTAGTTATGGTATTGTAAGACAAATTGTTTAGTAATACAATGATTATTCAACGAATAATAATTCATATCAATATAGCCAATATCCGCTTAAACCCTACCCTACTACCCAATTCTACGACATTGTACAATTGCGATATCGACAACTGCGGTCGGAAATATCGATGGCACATAATGACTTCTGAAAGTACTTTGGCAGCTAAAAATCAGGATCTTTCGTACATAAATGCACCCAATATATACAATTAAAATTTTTTCGAAAGATGAACACTCGAGTTGCAATGTTTGAAAATTTACAATAATGAGCATATAATTTTAGCTGAACGTTAAAAATGGAAACAGTCAGCAAATTGTGTTTGGGGCTTAAATGAATAGGAATCCTTCACTTTAGATTTATATGTAGGCTGCAGGCACAAAAACAAAATGATTATGTTGACTGCGTGGGGAAAAATTTAACCGCGGAAGTTTAGACCTAACGAGATTTATAGTAGATGGTCAAGATATAATATAAGAATAATCTATAATAATAAAATTAAAAGTCATAAAGGACATTTAAAATTCCCTAAATGCAGTCCTCAAATCTTCATAGATCAAATGAATAAGCGTAATTTTATTGTCTGCTTTCCGTCACAGGCATTAGAGACCACATTCTGAGTAGTTCTTTCAGAGACTAGATGCCACCAAATTTTTTTATGATCTTGGCTGCCGTCGTATTCCGTATTGATGCTCGAAATTCATTTCAAACTTTTTGAAGTTAGATGACCAAATAATGCTCGGACTATCCGCGATGCTAGTGGAGTTTATAGGACACAGTACCTCACAAAACTTTCGATATTTCCAAAAATTTAATATCTATTGCTAATACCTCCTAAGCAGCTTCGTCGTAATGGATAAGAAACTGATTTTTCACCAAACGTACCAAACTTTACACTGCAAGTACTTGCTTTCTTCTTATTTAGTATTTTTGATCTTTTTACGTTTCTTTAATTGTTTATTTTTCGAGTTGTGCAGACATTGACGTCCGGGTTGAAACTGAAAAAAGTAATAAACCAATGCTGAAGATATCCATAACTGGATTTCCAATTCTTTCATCCGAAATTATCCGTATTTATATTTATAACACATCTGCATTCCATGTGCAGCTTTTTATTTGCTTGCAGCTTGAATTTTTGATGTGTAAGATATCTTATACGTAGAACAAGTAACAGATTAATCGACATAAACGATAAGTGATGCAACCCGACACAAAAACTGCAAAATTCAGAAAGTAAATGCTTATTAGAAATTATTTTTGAGGTGTTTGCTAGGTATTGAAAAGTTCTGCGCGAAATTGCAATAGCGTTTCTTCCGCGGGCATTCGTTTGGACCGTCACGAATGAAATTTTCAATTTTGAAACAACAGCTGAAAGTTGCAGAGGACTACGATGGAACCTAAAAAATCTTGAATTTTGACAATACTTTTGTTGTATATTTGTTGCCAAAATCTCTCTATTATTTTCAGAAGCAACAAACTTGGACGAACGAGATATGTAATTTATATAAATACTAAAAGCATACTAGCAGGTTTCGTTGTTGATTGCTGCTGACGACTACTTCGTAATGAGGCGATCCTAACATGAGAACAGCCAACAGACTAACAAACAAAATACGTTGCCAATACATCGGCCCAATAGCATAAAATTTGACCTCTTAATCATCGAAACAATAAGAGAAAAGGTGCCCCAACATTAATTTCAGCCAATTTTTGATTCGAAAACGATCTTGATGAAGGCATTCTGTCTGAAACGCTGGATAGAAGTGCGATCTTCATGAAAAAAGAAAGCCAAATGAAGTACTTGATGATACATACGGATACGAATTTATATATAGCTTTTATATAAAGCCTTCATAAAACGGACTCACTCTGGTTGCCAAAAAATCCTCTTGGAGCACAAAGAGGACTTAAAACGTTTTTTGTTTGAAGGTATATGATCTGTTCTGACTTCAAACGTTCAGACATTCACGGGACAGTACTTGGCAGCGTGTTAACACGTCCTCCACTAATTTGTAGAATGTGCATTCAAGTCGATTGACTTTAGATGGCCTCCGTGTGTTAAGTTCCCTATTGCATTCTATCTTCATTCTCAATGAAATTCATGCTCGTTGTTGACTTCTTGCGTTAGCACCTAGTATATGGTTAATTTATTATTTTCAATCAGCTTGCCAACTACTACTTATAACGCTCTGAACCATTCTCGATGTAATGACCGATGAATTAAGTGCCATTAAGGCTGCTAGTCAATCATTTAGGGAAGCAATAGTTTCATCTTTGTATCTATCTCATACTGAGTTCTGTGCTCAAAAGGTCATACACCTCTGTCAGAAGCATACTTACAAAACTTTCCGTCGGTTGGGAATATTTGGTGGTAGTCCCCAATATTTCAATTTCTGACCCCTCCGAGTATCTGGGAATCATTCGTTTACCACATCATCACATTCTGCTTTGTGTTGTGCATGTGAAATTCAACGCGCTACTTCCTATTCTGACTCAGTCCACACAAAATTTATTTTTGAAACTGAAAGTTGTCCTCAGACAATGCGAGGGTGCTTATATGATAGGTATAACTTCGTTTACAATACTTCGTCGCTTTGCCCAATTTTGTGTAATGTTCTCGTCCATCATTTAAAATGCTGGACTAAGTGTTCCGTCACTGAATGAAATGGTGTTTTAAAATGTTGTCAATTCTTGTTTTAGGATATGACCTTATGACTACGATCATACAGACAAAAGCCAAACAATAAACTCAATGGAGTTGAAGCTTTTGTTCGCAATCTTGGATTTTGTCTGCCCAGGACACTGCTCTGGAGGTGATAATTGGTCTCATCATCATCACCAGCACATCCATTGCTGGATTCTAAATTTACCCCAAGACTTACATGTCAAGTATCTGCCCAGAATCTGAGCATAAACACAGCTAGGTTTCACAGACACTGCTGCATTGTACCCGTTTCATGTGAGCTTGTCGTCCTTCAATATTCCAAAAGACTTTATTGTGTTTTCCAGATCTTTATCCCATTCAGATATGTGGTATAAAATCGGTCCATGTTTCGTATTCTTGTAAAAGATATCAGTGCGTTTCTATCAGGCTTGAGCCTTAAACATATTTTTTTGGCACAAATTGTGCACTATTCGAAATACCCTGCTTTACATCATTCAGTGTTCCGTCGTTCTCCCCTGTTTAATATTGCCGCATTGTCCGCATATGTGTGACAAACTCCTCCAGCTTCTGACAGTGTAGAACTTTATCTGCCAAGAGTTCATTGTAGATGTGATCGGATGGATATCCTTATGGATATCCACACTCTGTACATACTTTAATTGGTTTTCAAAGGGATATATATCAAAAATGTCGTAGCTAGAACCAAATCGCACTGGATCATATTCGAAGTTTATTCATTTTAAAGCGTCATCTTTCCTTCTATCTTCAAGGTGCCACTTGCAAAAACGTCCCACTAATATCGATGCATTGCAAAATATATTCCCTGTGCTCTAACTTGTCAAATTATGTGGCGAGCACTGCTTTTTCTTCTAAACTAAAGAAACGCGAAGCTGGTGGACACATATTGCTGGGTTACACATATGAGGAACATGATTAATAAATGAATTTTATTGCTGGCTCCGGCGTTTTAAAAGCGGTGATTTGGACGCAATCAAAACGAAGGAATCTAATTGAAGTTTGAAGACGCTGAATTGGGTACCAAAATGCATGCCAGACTCAAAATCTTCGTTGAAACCCTAGAAGTGAGCCAATCGCAAACATAAGCAGATTCGGAACTTCAAATCAAGTGCAATGAAACATCGCTGTTTTCCGTGTGATCAATTGTTCCAAGGGTAAAGTGGCAAAGGTTTTTACACATCTACTTCTTACAGAGGACGAAAACTGAATCGACCACGAAAACGCTAAACGCAGAAAATTCTAGGGATAAGCCAAACAATGCATCAATTTCAACTATCGAACTTTGCATTCATGACCAAATGGTAATCCTATGCGTTTGGTAGGATTAGCTCATATTGATCTACTATTGACGACACATCATTGGGGCAAGTTAAAAATAACGCATTAAATCACAAAGGCACCCAGTATACCAGAAGACATCACAAAGCCATGCTTAAGCGTGACCTGATGTTAAAGTCGTCAAGGTACCTTTTCTTTGCTTAGGAACGCTTCAATGAATTCTAGCACAACTGCCGCATTTGCCAGACATTGCTGCTTTTGACTAGTTATTCTGCTGGTGGTTGACTTATGGTTTTGCAGCACAGTGCTTTATTTCGTACGAAGGAGCCAAAGATCGGGTCAGCTTTTGAACCTTCTCGAATTGGGATTTTTTAACCGGTATTTCTGTATATCCTGAGAAATTAAAATAAGTCCAACCCCAAGGATTGATATTTTAAATAAAATATATTGCACTCATTTGTTCGTATAATACAAAAAAAAATATTTAAAACCTATTTGTGCTGCAAAAGCAACGTTATATGTTAACTTAAATATTATAAAATTGAGTCAGGAAGTCAAATAACAAGGGCTTACATTTGATTGTAAATAAGTGGCGTGGTCGGTTCACATACGAAATACAAAATGAAAAGTGCATCTGTGTCCTTCATTTATTTATGCTTTTCCCAAACTATGCCAATATTGGAAACAAAAAACAAATTATTAATAAACAAAGTGTTTGACGAACTGTACTTTATGGCAGTACATTATTCTGTACCCTAAGAGTATCTTAAAACAAGAAAAAACATTGTTCAATTCTTACAGAATCAAGTCAATAGACGAATCCGTTCATTTGCTTGAGTTTTAGAATGGGTTTTCTCTAGATCTGCGGATATTTACGCTTTCGGATATACCCAATAGGCAATCACATACACCGGAGGCATTGAAGCTGTTTAATGTGGCTGTTTAATATAACAGACAAATAGACACGTCCAAACTTCTATGGTAAACCACTTAAAGCTTTGGCAACAAACTCACGCCTTTACTCATGGAGTAGAGAGCGCAGAATAAGCTTACAGATAGGATTAGAGACAAATTGTTAAATGCCAAAATCTCATTCGCCTCATGGAATAATTAATCTATGTTATGGTCATAACAAGGCAATGCTTACGTTCACACCTTACAGTAACAAGTTCACTCGAGAGCAATGTGGCCGAGATATGAACAAAGGTCAGATCCTTTTGGAACAAATTTCGGTATCACATCACTCGATCCACTATTTTGTTTGTAAGATAGATTCACATGAATAATTTTAAATATTAAAAATGATATCCACGTCTAAAAATTTAGTTGCACTGAAGAAACAAAGCAAGCTTTGTAACAAAGAAAACACTTATATGATAAAGAACGAAATTTTCTTTGATTTTTGATAATTGATCTCATTCGTGATTAGCAGTGATGCAAGCAAATAGTAAGTTTAACTGAAGAGAACGGACTAACAACACACCGTGCCCCGCTTTCGTGCATGTCATTATAAAATATTATTGCGGATCTGGTGTTCAGAACAGCATCGTTATGATTGAAGATGAACACATCATGAAGATGCGTGTCTGTTCGAAGCGGAGAAAAAGTAAATCAATGATTGCAAAATACACAAACCACAAAATTGGGAAAATCCTTTCTTAGCGATAACGATTTTGGGAATGTATACTGCATTTGTTCAATTCATAAGAAGTTCAATTTATTGCGATCATAGAGAGATCAAAATGTTACAGCGAATAATCGTTACGAATTTCAATTTTTAATTAAGAACACAATCATTGATTAAATCAGTGATACATAAATTATGAATATTGGCAATAGTCTAAGAACAGATTGTTAATCTTTCAACGCTAGATATGACGGTGTGCCGTGGAACCGACAATGAACCAGCTACGCCGATAGAATGGGGTTGAATAGACTTATTAGTAATAGAACGGAAGGACGAGAAGCATAAAAAAGGATATAAAGCATGGGGAAAAGCACTAGATTACAACGGAAACGAAGGCTCCAAACTTGATTTAATCACATAAAAGAACTGACGATCGTGTGCAGACTATTCAATATCTAAGAAAAAGGACTAGCCAACATAACTACAAAAATATACCTTCTAATGTCATAATTGATTAAATAATATTGTCCGTGCTATGCGAAATGAACACTTCAATGGAGGAGTACGAAGGTGTCCTGAAAAATGAAATGGATACCAACACCCCCACACAATACAGACGGCATAGGAATATGATTCATAATGTATTTTTCAATCAAGTTATCCTTTAATATCGATTTATAACATCTGATAAAATGCACAAACATCTTGAGCCGTCTATCCTAAAATTTCTCCGTCAGAAGCCTAATTTGCGCCCAAAATGCTTGCCGGCCATTCGCTCTGCAATTTATTTTCAGGATTAATGCCGATTGATTGAATTTTCACACAACAGGTCTTTGACCGCACACGCTCAATTTTCCATGCACTTGTTCTTCGGGCGCGCCAAAGCCCATGTTCCAATCCACTTACCGATTTGCACGTTCAGCAGGAAAAGCCACGAAAATCGCAAATGCAACACGTAAACTCCACTCCCAACAGAAATACGTAGCGACTGGCAATAAATCTACCTCGCCAAAACACCTTGATTCACATAGACTTCACAACTTTTCCGCCGCGCAGCAGTATGCACGAAAAGTCCGACGAAAAATGTTGAGCGCGGCAAACACTACACTCGCTGACCACTGAGATTTCCCGCAAAAATCAGTAACCCTATTTCTGACAGTTCCCAGACTTTTCCCACGATGACATTTCCAAAGGTTTTCAACAGGCCGCGGGGCGGGGGTTTGTTTTTCTTCAATTTCCCACTCACTTTTCGAATCTATTTCCCTTGGCACTCCCCTGTGGAAAGATCTTTCAGCTGTGCTGCACGATGTTGGCAGTGAAATCGCGCCTTTTGAGTTTACCGCATAACCTCACCGCATTCGGGCGGAAAATCCCTTCTACGCTAAACTGCGTGGGCAAAAATCAATACATACCTGGCCGAAGGGCACTGATTTTCATCGTTAATTTTGTTCTTGGTGGGTTTCACTTTTTCCATGGTTTCACAGGTAGGAGATTCATTTGTAAACAAAACACTTTCTACGCCGTGAACTAAATATCCCTTCTTCGAATGTGCACTCGACGAAAATTTGGTGACGAAGCGCAGTCCAGCTGGCAGTTGCTTGCGTTCCGGTTTGATGCTTTTTGGGTTTTTGTACGCAGTAGCTGTAGATGGACTTTGTTTTGATTTCGGCAGCGGTTAAGGTTTGACGGTGGTCCTGGGAGCCATTCGAAATTGCAATTTCGACTCTAGTCTGGACGCACTTAATTTAAACCCACACTACTGTCGTGAGAATCAACTACGAACAAGACAAAAAGCATTTTCATGTTCACGAATCTTTTAAATTTACAATCTGTGTTACAAAGTAATTGGGCATTTCTAAATGGTCGTAACAAATTGTTTTGGTCGAGAAATGGTTTTATTTACAAAAAATAGTATCCATCGCATTCGATTCAGTGCTTTGCATAGTCTAAAGCTAAGTCCAATGTCTATTTCAGATGGCCCATCAAGTTGTCCTTCCGGAAGTCGCCTTTTTTTCACATGCAAATGCAATTTTCAAAAGAGTGAAAGTCGCACGGTATCAAATCAAGCGACATAGGAAAATCAAAAACTTAGTAAATATAGGGAATAAGTTTTAAGGCATGATATCCGATGTTTATCCGAAAAGTCAATATCAAAAACCGGTAGATGAGAAGGCAGATCATTTTACCTTAAACTTCACGCGCTTCAGGATATTTTGAAATAAAACGATGCCCCAGAGGCCAAGATAGAATACGGAATGAACAGATTTGACTGGTGGAACGGTTTGTTTTGGCAGATTATCATGACTTTTGTTTTGATATTGTTTTTCGAGGTCCTTTCACTTGGCGCATAGTTCCAGGATCGAATTGGAAACGATGCATTTTAGTACTGCCATCATTAAAGTTTCAGTTTTGCTTTGATATATTTCCTGTATGATTTCTTCTATATGTTTCTATATTCGAACAAAGCTGGATAACCACCCAACTTGAGAGAAAAAACTATGTACACAGCTTTGAAAGTAATTGACTATTTTGATATCCGAATTCAATTTTTTAAGTTTTCCAAAAGATTTTGGATGATACTACAACAAAAACAATTCGTTTCATTGTACTCGTCCAGGATCATGGGTTGGATTATGCAATGTATGTTTATCAAAAATTCTAACACATAAGATGTATCAAATTCAAAACAAAACCCAACGTTGTTCATTTGTTCGATGCTCATTCTTGCACAAATGATATGTTCTTCCGTCACTTCAAATACAATAACTCCATTTCCTTCTATAAAGCATTGCAATATTGTCGTTTACAACGAATCTAGCTATTGGACAGAATAAATAAAACGTGGACGGCGCTATTAGAATGAAAAACAAATCATGCAAATCATTTTATTTGAAATGCAGCCTCTCTGATAGCGACCGAATTCTTTCCTAAACGTAAAAAAAATCATAACTAAACAAAATCTTTTTGGGTTGTTGAATTGCCACCATTATAACTTATACAACAACATCTATAACAACATAATCACATTATTTTCTGACACATTTTTACTTTATACGCATTTAACTAAATGTTAAACTTCCTGTGGACTGGCTTTTAACTAAAAGTCCTTAAATTATAAATATTTTAAATTATTTAGCTGGCATTCCATAAAGAAAAAAGGGTAGCAGAAAACTTTTCTTTTATTAACTTTAACAAATTAACAGCTTTATTATGCAATCAACATCCATTAAATATTTTGATTTGAATTTCTCCATTTTATGGTTTTTATTTTTATCGTGCAAGTTTGGCTTCCGTTGACCGATTTTTCTTTCCAGACGATAATGGCGGCATTATCGTTTCTAGCTTCCGACATGAAAAGTCTAGCCAAAAACATTGTAACGCTCGTTGGAACGTGAAAAATTTTCCAAATTTTCATCAGATCGAAGTGACTTTTTGCCGTACCATAGTACTATTGTTGTAGAATTGTTTCTTGCATTATAATTGTAAAAGATCGAAGCTAAAGCGCACAGAATTTAATGCATGTATCAATTCAGCCACAACTGCAACAACATATGTTAAACATTCAGAATCCTCAAGGAAACTTTGTGTTACGTTGTAAAAGGAAACGTAGTAAGCAAAATTCGAGTGTTGGATTATTTCTTAAAAGTGAAAGAAAGGTGCGAGCGTCAGCTGAATAAAGCCAGACGCAGAAACGTAGACTCTGACGAAACGACGAAAAGTCTCGACTTTTTAACGGGCTCCAGAGACACTTAATTTTCAACCGGTAGAAAAAATCCTAAAAACAACCGATCATACGCTTATTTTACAGGAAAAACATTCGACACCGTTTGAACTACAATCCAAAGCTGCAAAACCCTGAATTTCCTGATGAAAATAACCGCTGTCGACCACGGCAAGCAAATTTTCTTTGTATCGAGGAGTCATAGATTCAACTGCTTTCAGTATCTAATTGAGAGAATAGGGCAGTGAGAAATAGTGGTCCGGAAACATTTCAGACTTATGAAATTAGTCAAATCATGCAAAGAGTGTTTGTCATTGGATAATAATGCAAGAATCCATAATAATCACTATTATACTAATTTTTGAACAGAATAGAAACGGTTTTGAAATGAGATGCAATAACATGCAGAAAATCATGAAAACTTGTTTAGAAATTTATTCGCAGCTATGGAATGTGTGAATTAATTTGAGTTAAATTCTATTGCATTGTATGTTCCAGATCAAAACAGATGTCTTTAGCGATCTCAGAATAAAAAGGAGGAACTGTTGCGATTTACACAAGATTAACCGGGAAAAACTTTGGAAATCGTTTAAAGATTCAGAAAGGACGTTTTATAGTGAGATAAAAGGCGTTTAGAGTTCTAAATAGTGAAGAAGAATCTATGTTATACCAATTATATTTTAAGTTCCTAAATGTCTGCGCTTTATAACAAGGTCAAAATATTCCACGAATTTTTTTTTCGTTAAAGTTTTATATAAGTAATACTAAGGGCTAAAACTTTTGTTCCACTGTAAAGTGCTCGAAAAGAAGAACATACTTAAGAACAATTGACAATTTATAGGTTGAACAAAGGCAGACTTGCGTCAATACATAAGCTTTTAAATATTTGCCTGCAATACAAAGACCAAACTTCAGTACTGTGGGTAAAATGCAGCTCCTACTATGCCATTTGTTTCCATCCTTTAGGTCATACAATGTCGAGCTTGCCGTGATAGTACTTCCCCTTCGTATCTATTAGTGGCATAGTTCGCCTAAAATACTAATTGGATCAGAATCGGAGTTCACTCCTGCTGGTAATAAGGCATAAAATTAGATAAAATTTTGATCTTAGTTTGCACCAAAATGAGACATTATTAAATCAAGAATAGAAAAGCCTCATATACGTTAGAATAGTAAACGTAGAATTTCTATCGGAATGATTTGTGTTTCTCTCGTTTTCATCTCAACAGGACAACAATGTTTTTAATTATTTCTGCATCGAAAGTTTTTGCGTTTCGCAGGCTTTTATTAAAAATGTGCATTAAAAATAAAATCCGAACTGGATTCTCCAGAAATACATTTTAAAATGCAGTCTCCCTCCTGGCGCCTATGTGGATCAAAAGTGCAACGAATCACACCTACAAGATCCACATATTTGACTGTTTCTACTTGGTACCATGGTAACACTGAGTTTTGACGGTTGAATCAAGTATTTGACAGTGGTTTTATTTACAAGTTTTTTTCCTCCCATCAAAGTGTTGTAAACAATTCATCCTGCCCGAACAATTCGATCTTCAATTCATAACACACACCAAAATGTTCACGGTCGGAAAGTGCAATGTTAGATATCCACAATAGAGCGAGCCGAAATTAATTTTTGCTACCAATGATTTCGCATTGCTATTCAATGCGCGGAAATCGGACGGCTTCGATACTCTCGCGACATGATATGTCAAATTTTCTTAAACGCGGTCGTAAAACATCCCGAGATCAAGTTGAAATGTATGTCCACTTCCTTGAAAAGAATCCAGCAGTTGCAATGGCACGTAGTAATCCTACCAACGATACCGTCATCAATTCACTCTGGGAAGACTTGACATTTCGATTGAATTCGTCCGAACAAGGACCCCTCAAATCCTTGCAACAGTGGCAGGAAGTTTGTGATTCTATTAGCATATTGCACGAATATGCCTTTACTTTGTGGAACTATTTGCAGACATTCGCCAACTGGAGGTATCAACTAAGATTCAAGACCCGCAAACTAATTCAACGCCAGGAAGATGGTCTAGATCTATTGGAACTAAGTGACCTAGAAGAACGGGCTTTACGTGTCTTTACCAGAACCACAATCAACGAGTCGGTGAGTTATTGATTTATGATACTGAAAAAAGACGAGAGTGTTGTTGTCAGATTCGAACCACCATGAAATTTTCGGTATGTGGGAATGACAAATTGATTTTTTTTAATAGGAACCCGCCCAGAGTTATTATTCACCTCCGAGCAGTAAAATTCCCAGAAGGAAATTCACTCGGAAACGCGCACGAAGTTGTAAGTATAAATCTTATCACGCATCATTCATTTTTGTTAACAAAAACTCAAAACTTTTCAATAAATCCAGCATTGTCCCCGCAAGATCGAAGGGTGACGCGCAATTCAATGTCCGTTGATTCGACCTCCTCGCACATTTATGAGCCACAACCCGATTGCGATGCGAACTCCTTTTATGATTATTTTGAACATGAGCAGAAACCGATCATTCTTCATGAACCGGAAGCGACGGCTTTAGTAACCGATAAATCTGCGCAAACTGAAAATGAAGTGAAGGAACCGAACAACGCGGCTGTTACATCTACAGAAACTAAATCAGACGTTCAAGTTGATGCCATCAATAAACTTGAGACGGCTGTGAATGCGTTGAATGATACTCTGAAAAAACTTGTGGACATTCAGAGTGATATTCTGTCTACTATGAATAGAAGGTGAATTTAACTAGTCCGAAAAAGACGTTTTCACAATGATAACTTGTGATCCAGTTTATTCCACTTAATCCCAAAGAAATATTGTGATTTTTATTTTAAAACCAACGCGTATTGATTGGTTTGGTTAAATTCATTGTATGTTTAGCATAACATTTCTTGTGAAAGATAGTTTCCAGTTTTATTTATTGTTTTATACATTATTTATTTAAAACAACACACGTCGCATTCCTTTCAAAAGAACCTTGCATTGTCGATAAGAGCGAAACATTCTGTGCAAGGAGTTTAACGTTTAAGTGGAGTTACCCTCGCTTTGCCATTACTATTTAGAGTATGAAAGTGTGCCTATATTTGCTAGATATAGGTTTTTGTTTGTAACGATTAGTTAAATTGCTTCGAACTTGAACTGTATTTTCATTAGAATTACTTTCAATGGCACAAATAAATTGAGTATTGAGAACGATTTAAATTATTTTTCGCCACGTTGAGTTTGATTGCTTTGAAACTGTTGATAAGAACTTATCAAGCAATCCCTTTCAAAACTATTCCAATAACGTTTCAGAGTCAGCTGAAACATTGGAACGAAAGTTGGGCTGTGGGATGGAATGTAGCATAACAGTTGACCATGTTTAAGGTATTCGACCGTTTAGATTGAGATTCATATTTTGCATACTCAGTTGATATGTTATCGATTTGGTGAGGTTGGCAATAGAACGAATGAAATATAGATTCAACTTATAAACAACGGCAAGAAATATCAAGTTTTATATGTTTTTCGTCGTGAAATTCAACATTTTATCGCCTATACTGTTTTGAGTATGCGGTCTGGCTTTCATGAACGATTTTCAGTGCGTTATCATATGATCGAATGGCAGCATTTCATGCCGGGCGACTACAACTCTGTGTAGCTTGTTGCGGTGGATTGTAAATGAATCTTTACAGAACCGATCTATCACGAAAGAAAGCATAATAGTGCAATTCTGATTCTCTAAAGAACGAAATTATAATTTTTCTAGCGACGCAAGAAGTGTCATCAAAGCAATCAAGGCGAGATCAAGAGGAGCTATAAGACGAAAATGAATTGGCAAGCGACAATAAACTAATAACTTCAAAAACATGCGATCGAAAGTTATTGTGGAAATTTGTAGATCATCATGGTGGGAAGTTGCTACCGATAATAATTGATGATATTACCATAGTTAAAGTCGCGAGAAATGGATCCACATTGGAGTGTCTGCTAGAGATATAATCCCTTAAAGAGCGCAGCAAGTTGACGCAGCCCTTTGTAACCTTCGCCGTTTCTGCAGAACAAGTATATGTTCTCACCAAAACTTTATTTAAAAAAAAAAAACAATTATAGAATCCATAGAGCGATTTTGACATACATGGACGTCAAGTCTGGCAGATCTAGATCAAGTCGCAATTTCTAGGTTGTGTAAAAAGCCTGAACCTTACAAAATCATAATTAGTGACGTTCGTGTACAATCAATGAGTAGACTATATTCCAATCAGCGAACCTATTTTTCTGCAAACAATTTACACTATCGCAAGTAAGTTCTTAAGCAATTTCTGGATATTGTAGCCTTTGCACATTTCATTCTATAGCAGGATTTCACCATTATTCTATAGACGGATTAATGAAGAGATATCCACGACCTGCATCCCGTAGTATTTTAATCCTTATCTTTCTGATCTAGCAAGCTTTCAAGCTTGCTTAGTCTGATAAAATATCACAATACGAACAAAGGCCAATTTATCACCTGATGAAGTATTCTAATCTAGATACTTAGTTGCAAGTTACATTTGACATACTCATATGAAGATTTCTTTGGAACATTACAAGCTTAAACAAGAAACCTTCCAGGTGAACAATTGAACAATTTCATTTTCTGATAGACCCTTCAGCTGCTTTTCTGTTTATTGGCCGGCGATTTTTTGTTGCGTTATAACTTAAAAAGAAAGAAAGAAAGGATTCAAAGCAATAGAACCGTTGAATAGCATAAAACAGTTTTCCTGGAATAATCTTATCTCGCTATTGAAAAAGGGAAATTTATTTGAAAAAATAAAGTTTATAAACAAAAATTATTTTAACTATGAGTTTATACGGAGTATCAGTAGTACGTTTCGCCAGTCCCTCCCATCGGCATGCAGCTAGTGTAAAACGTTCGAAATAATTGTATCCTCCAAATTTGTACAATTTTGGACTTAAGGGAGAGCAAAACTTGCATGAAAAGAATGTTTTCGGCTATAGTCTTATTTAATCTTATGAAAGAGCAAATAGAATTTAGAAGGAAGTTATTTGGCGTTTTTGTTTATTTTTGATTGAACCAAATAGATAAATTTTCATTTTTCGCTGTAGTAAGGATTACATAGATAGGACAGTAGTGATCACATAATAATGATATTCAACTTAAAATAATGATAATAAATATGATAATAATCTGAAAAAGGTTATTGCAATTAATTTTTGATATCTTTATTCTATTAAGAGTTATTCGTCGATTGGAATCCATTAATATAGTAAAATACAATATTTACAACCTAAATAAACACCTTCATAAAACAAAAATACTCGAAAAAGGATATTTTTCAGTGTGCACATGAGTTAAAAATTTCTTGAAATTCCTCTGCTGTGCAGAGAAAACATTGACAACACGAAATTGATTTATTTATCTGAACTGCTTTTATGAAGAACGTTCTTCTGATTACCTGCAGTATTTGCTACGCATACTATGAATACTACGTTGAAATCCCGTATCCTGGTTCAGAACTTCACTACTTCCTTCGAAGCTTTTTCGTCGAATGCGAGGCGGGGGTCTCCTCTTACTCCAGAGCTTACTGAAATGTGTCCTAGGTACACACATTAAGATGAATTCATTGGAAGATGAATACTTGCCACCCGGTTGAATACTGTGTCGTCTAGTCATCTCAACTCCTCATCGCGTTTCACCGGATAGGTGTTTCGTTAGGTGTGCAGCGCCGGCCATGCAGCTTTGTCCAGCTGTATTTCTTTTCGGAAACGTAAGTGTGAGATACAAAAGGGACGTAGTAACAGCGTGTGTGAATCCCAGCTGGAATCTTATCTGGAATTCGATTTATATGCTTCAGCTTCAGTCGATTCTCGGTCGCTCCGGAATCCAGATGTGCTCACTTTGAGGTGGATTTATTCGCAGTGGATGGTATACTTGGGGCGCAGTGTTGTAGATTCTATTGTATAGATACGTTATTGTTGAATATAGATATTCTGGTCGTTGTGGAGTTAGCTGTATAGTATAGTCAGTGTTCGGTGACGGATATTCAGCAAAGGTAGTTTGGATCGGGTAGGAGAATAGGAGCCCGGGCCGAGAACAAAACAGGTTGTGTTCCCTAGTCAGTTTAGGTAGAGTCATCATTGCGGTAGGACCTGGTGACACGCTTTGAGTACGCAGTGAATTTTGAATGCAGACTTAATTGAATTGTGAAAAAGCTCAGGAGCAGAAGAGAAGAAGTGAAAAGCGCAATAAGAAGAGAAGTAAATATTTTTCAAGTGATTTAGTTAATGATGTTTTGTCGTTATTGTGGTCCAGTCTGAGAAAACTCGCGTGCGCTAATTTACATACCAAGTGATGTGCTTAGTAGTGTTGTAAGGGATTTTAGCGAAATTTAGGATACGTCTGCCGGCCACTGAGTGCATCTTGAACTGGAAGGATTCTACCGGAAATCGTAAGTGTTTCAGATTAATGCAGTAATCCTTTAAATTTCAAGCAGCTTTAAGATGCGTACACATTTCAATAGAAGTGCTAGAAAAAAGATTGTGAGGCGCCAGCTACGTGCGGAAATGGATTAACGTACTGGTTTTCTGGGTATAGAACGAATATTGTTTTTATTATGATAATGGGGGCGATGTGCTGCCATCCAATGGTTTGCTAATGATAAACGAGTGATGGATCATAAAGCGTCTGATGTAATCCCTTCGGATAATCGAGTACCAACCATTTTTGATTGTACCTGCTATGATGTGGACATAATTCCATCGCTGGATATTGTGTTGTTGGCTGAGGGTATCTTCATCGTTGTATGTATCTAATAGATGCGGCTCTATCTCTGCTAACTGCGTGGTAATTGATTGTTTCGCGTAGTGCGTTGTCATTGTATTCATTTTACTGCAGTCGGAAGGGGTAGCGGAAGGAAGAGGGATTAGTTTATTGGTGCTTTTGAATGTTGTTCCAGTTAAATGGTTGGATCAAATAACATACCATTATTAATCAACGTAAATGCTGGAATATCTGCTGGCAACGGTTGATAGTATGGGATGAATAGGTGTCGTCTATTATAATAATGAGTACCATTTAATGTGAAATCTGATTGTAAAGGATTGTAAATTTTTTATGGAGACTTTTGTTTTGTTTTACAATGCGTGAAATTTTCTTCGCAGAGGAGAATTCTAACAATTTTCTTCTGAGGAATTCTAACAACAATGTTAGCTGCCCAAATTTTTAAGTTTAGCTACTCCTGATTTCTTCTTCTGTTCAAATTAAGTTAATTTTGAAATTTTTCTGAAAACCTCGACGAACGCAAGGTTATAGGATTGTATTGATTTTCTATGAACTCCTTTGAAAAAAAGAATTTAGTACGAAGGATGAAAGTAATGCGGAATTCTAAATTTTTGTTTTGATTTCTTTAAATGTTTTGTTGAAAAAAAAAAAATGGTTATTCAAATTGACTTTTGATATTTCTCCTGTCTACACTTATTTGAAATAACATAAATAGAAATATTTCCCTTCTTCAAATAAAGTTTTTATTTCGCGATGGTTTCACTCTTGTAATGGTTGTTGTTGTCGGAATTATGAACAGATTAACTTATCTTGAGCGACATCATGAAGCACTAAATAATGAAGAGCACTGAAAACGATATGCGAATGTGACTTATGGGTGACACTAGAAAGGATGAACCAAAAAAAAATAAAAATGTTTTGCTCAAAGTGATAATATTGAACTTCAAACTAAGAGTTTAAATTCAACATTTGTTGCAATATTAAAATAAAATGACAGAAAATTTTGAAATAATTGCAATGCATCGATCGGATTTCGCAGGTTAAGAACGAAAAAAAGGATTAAAAATAGCAATAATAGAATAAACAAACATGTAAATTAACTTAAATGTAGTATTTACTTGTTTTTTTTTTTTAAATAGTATTCACTTATTTTTTTTATAAGGGTAATAAAAACGTCTTATATATGAATAATAAGAAATGTTTTATAAGCTCTTAAGGATCATGAAGTCCACTCATATAAATGGTTATCGCAATCGATCTTCAGATATTAGCAAATCCAGAGGGTAAACGTGAACTTGATTCCAAAGATAAAATCATAGTAATAAGGTTTTCTTTGAAGAGTTTGTAATCGAACTTTGCTTGTCAAAACACAGCACACACACAACTTAACTAAGCACAGCGGCTTAACTATCAAACAGAATGGTTATAAGTGAGTTTTTATAATTGAATCCTGTCGCAGGTCGCAGGAGGCGTTATACCTCTTCAACCAACTTGATTTCTTGATGCGCGATCTATTACTGGAAACAATACTCTACGAAATGATTTTCAAAGGATCACCCTATTACGTGATCAAAAATGTTAGACTGGTGCAGTACAATACATATTGTATTTCTAAATCTATGAAACTATGATTATCTCAGGATGTAGAATACTGGTCATCGACTCAAGTCTCGCTCTGCGCTTGAGAAGTCACTTGCATGCAAGGACGATATGAAATTCTTCCTCACGTCAGTATAGTGTTTGCACTTTAAAAAATACTAAACAGGCCTTTTCTGTAGTAGTCGTTTATCTCCTCATGGTTTTGGCCAATTCAGGAATACTAAAGTGGAATCATATCAAACATCTAACATCCACTCAAATTGATTATCCAAATCTTTAACGATACTGCAATAAGCAGTGGAACCTGGAATGTCTCTTCATTGTCCAGAATAATCCTTGCATTCAGTTTCTCTCGTAAGTAAGTAGATCAATCAGAAATATTCCTGATTGTTTTCCAGGCATCAGTTCAAATTTCTGACCAGTATCGCAGGATCAAGTGAGTCGTAAACAAGAGAAGCCTTCGTCTTTTTTTGGAATCGCTTTTTTTGGACACAGTTTAAAGTTGGATTTTGACTGATTATTATTATTGTTATTATTATTATTATTATTATTTTTAATGGGGTCCACTTGCAGGAAATAGCATAGTCCAGCATCGGCCCTGAGCTCGTACTATTATTTAAAGATGGTCCATCCTGTCGTCCTACAGAAACCAAGGAGTTCCCCCAGCTGAGTGGTCGCCAAGTGTTCCAATTCTGTTACGCCAGTACACCTCAGCCAAATAAGACGTTGGTTGACCATGCTCGGGCAATCTAGGAGGAAGTGTTCTGTACTTTCTTCTTCCTCGCCGCAAGCTCGGTAGCTGTCATCCGTTTGGATTCCTATTCTTTTGGCGTGTTAACCTAGAAAATTATGGCCCGTTAATACTGCCACCAATGTTCTAACGCCACTTCTGTTTTTCCTCAGGAGTTGTTTTGTCCTCGTTTTAGCTTGGAAAATTAAGTAAAGGGAAACGAAAGATCCTTCCTTTCTCCTTTCTATTGATCTTGTGTTGGAAAAAATATCAAAAAAAATAAAACGTGAAGAGCAATTCTGAGGATAAAGAGCAAACATTTAGTTTTTGCGATGTTATGTTTAAATGAATTCAAAGGAGAATTGTAGAATTCATAGAGCGCGATTAGTTACCATTCGCTTGTTATTCTTCGAAATTTTTGACTCATTCTTGAACGTACTTCCATTAATTGTATCCTCTCCGACCGGCCCCATACACTCTTGGCTTTGGGGTAATTTCTTCCACTTGAATAATTGTTTTTCCTCAATAAATTGAAAATATTTTCTTGGTAAAGCATTATTCTTTCGTATTCTTTTTGCCATCAGGAAAAAGTATGGGAGGTGAAAAGGAAAAGTGCACAAGAAGGAAGGCTTTCAAAGTCGTTGATGGTATTTTCTTAGAATTTCCCTTACGATGTTCAATATTGCAGTGGTTATTGATTTTTAATTTTCATTTTATCGAAATTGTTTTGGAAATAATTTTAAGATCATTGCAATTATAAACTTGTTTTATTGCAGTTTTAAATTTAATTTGACTAATTTAATTTTAACGACTTTGTCTTCTATTCTGCATACCATTTTTCGTTTATGTAACTTAAAAATGAACGTTTCTCTGTTTTCGTGGCCTTGTCTGTCATTTCGAATGTTTGATCGTTATTTCGCAGTTCCCGTAATTAGTTTTCCTTTAACTTCAATCGAAAATCAAGTGAATTCTCAAGATTCCAAATTACTTTCACAATCTTGTTCTGTTGAATAATGAGAATCTTCACACTTGGTGATTTACAATCGCGCTTATACTCCCATAAGTTTGCGTGTAACACGAAATTTATAGCATTTCGTTGCTCGACAAAAAGTCATTGGGTGAAGGAACTCCAATGGTAACATCCTTCATGGTATCATGAGTTTTGACTTCAACTCCACTAGTTTAGTTCCTTTTGTAGAACATGACCTTGACTTTGACCCTTCTTCTGTACCATTACCAATGCACGCTCTGACTTAAAAAAGAGTGAAAACCTGTTCAACTCGAATGTTCACATGTGAGCACATCATCAATATGTACATCACTTACATACATCAAATCCATAAAAGGGAGAAATTCTTCAGGTTCCCTTTTGTGTTCGAGAGATTCCGATCGCCAATTATAGTGCAGTAATTATATTTACTTGAGGAAAACATGAATTTTTCGTTGCGTTTCTCCTTGATTTCACGTTCAAGTTCTTTATCTTGCATATAATTTTCTGGTAAGACGCGGCAATTACCATGTGTGTTGATAAGTGTAAGCTAACTTCTAATTATTTCATATACACAAGTGCCGTCATGCTTGTTTTCATTTGTGCATGCATAAGTGTGGGTTGCGAGGCGTGCGAGCAGTAAGCTTTGCCAAGAAGGATATCAAGCAACTTAGATGCCTGTTATGAGTTTAATTTGCTTAGGTAAAAGTACCGTACCCATATGTTGGTTGCCTCATTACGGTTTGTGATTACATAAGTCGTGCACAGAGTGCTTTTGGGGTAGAAAACACATACATGTGTCTACCTTGTGTTAAGGTGAGCATTTCATGGAAACATGTGTTCATACCTTGCGCCAGTTTTCGAATTCATCGTGGTTTTTGTTTATTTGAGGGCGTTTGATGATACTGTGGATGGGAATATACTTGTTTACGTTGGCGAAAATTGTTCTTGATGTTAAACTGTTATATTTTGGTACACGCAGGTTGAAGATATTCACTAAAAATACTTCACATGCCATTGATAATGCTTTTGATCTGTCCTTGATTGAGGTTACAGGATATACATACGTATAACGATACAGTCGTTTTGAAGGTATGTTTACTATAACACGTGGAAAGGAGCCCAAAATGTTGCAGAGTTGAAAAAATGTGTGTTGCCGTGAAAAATTCTAGGCTGAAACAGTTTCCTCACATCAGAGAAAAACAAGGACAAACTTTGCTGTCAAAAGTTAGACAAGAACCTGTTTTAAACTATAGCTAACTTCATACTTTGTTCTTTTGCGGTATGAATACACACTCGAGCAGTCCAAGTTTCTTTAGGGTCGCCTTTCCAGGATTTTTGCCAATCGCAGAGAAAGTTTTGTCCTTCTACCTTGGTGACATTCTCTTCTGCGTCCGTAAATCTTGCTCAAATTTTTTTTTTAGCAAGGAGAGTGATGGGTTTCATCCCTGCGATCATCAACACCGCCGTTCTGTAGAGTCTTCAGTATGCGCGTGAAATTCGTAATGCTCTTTATTACTCCTTGCCTTCATGTCTCTGCATCTGTGCCAACCAGTTTCGGTGTAACTGTTTCGGTCGTCCCGGCCGGTTTTTTTTTAAATGAATTCATCTTCGAGTAAATCAATACGCTCAGGTATTTTACTGCTGGTTTTGACACGACCAGCGCTTCCGCAATATTGATCAAATTGCCCGCGAAGCCGATCAAGCGTGAGCTTAAGCCTCTGTTGTCCGTCATAGCAGATGTTTCACAGGTCCGAGCCAAGGACGAAGCCTACGACACCTGATGTAGCGATCATCCTTCGGCTTCATTTCTTCGTTTCGTAGAGCAGGCTGCAGTCCCTCAGGTGGTCCCTTAGAATCTGCATCAGATATTCTGGTTCTTAAAAACGACTTGAAACTGATTCCAGGATATCCGCCGACCTAGCACAGTTAAATGCTTGTTGACGTCCTTTTCAGGTAGGGAGGTGAAGGCTTTTCACGCCCTGACTGCGAAACTCCTAGTTGCACAAACTTAATGGACTTGCGACTAAACACCGTCTCTGACAACGGGAGTATCTACCATGGAACCGTTTGACACATTACTTTCGACTAGGTCTTCGTATTGTATGCCATATTGCGCCTTCTGGTTACAGAAATTACCTTTCTAGCGTGAGAGAGAGAGAGTTGCTAGAGGGGGCCTATCGATCAAGTATCTCTTTTTTTGTTTTAACGATTGCCCGAGCGTAATGTATCGAAGGAAGAATGACGAAAGAGAAAAGCCAATGGAGAAAAGAAAAGCCAATGTACCGCAATGTAGTGCATCGTCAGGGCCAAACTGTGATGGACGTCTCTTGAGCATGTTTACGAACTTCTCTACGTCTATCTTCCCGGTATTCTACCTGATGACGGAGGCCTGAGTGTTTGGTAGTGTAAAAACGGGGTCGCGAATCTCGAACGCTGTGTACTGCTAGTGACGAATAGTACTCTAGAACTCTCGAATTCTATGTTTTTGAGAATGGGAATTCCGAGGCGAATGTAACGTACAGAATAATATTCGCACAACCCAAGTTGAGCAAAATGTGAGTTTCACCAATGTTTAGCACGACTAGTACCACTTCGGCCGAAATTTCCGGGATACTTATGCCTTGTAATTATCTGAAGAATGCCCCATTCTATAGCTTTAGCATTAAAGTTATACTCGATAAGACCATGAGCCGCTGTGCTCTAGGCAGGGTCCTCCAAAGATTTGAGCTTCGCCTGAAAAAATATTAGTTATTGGTTCTATGGATGTCAGACACACACTAAAGAATGCTTTACCCGGACACCGAACTCACACGAAACCATCCCTTCGCCTGCAACTATGAATTCTCAAATGTGTACTGTTTCGATCACAAATACTACTAGCACCAGATTCATCAGGGTACAATGCAGACGAATTTTTGGCTCAATGTTGTTTGATAACCAGCAATAGCCCAACTTTCATATCCCTCGTAAACTTCTCGAGATGGACTCCTGGGCACTTGAGCTCCGTTGAAACTTTATATGCAGAACACAAGTCACTGAATCACTGGATTGGCTTTGCTTGTTTCTGGAATATGTTTCAGCTTATCAGATTCTCGCAGAGAATACAATACGTGTTCCCTATGTGTTGTTTTCTTTTATTCCTTGCGTTGCCATCCTTATCGTAGAACGAGCTTTTATCAGACCATTAGAAGGAGCTTCTATCAAACTATTTGAAGCATTGTTCAGTGAGGATATTATTTGGAGATTTCAAACATACTGTCTACAGCTAAGTTCTAGCGGTAGACAGTATGTCTACGCTAGACAGTTCTAGCGGTAGGAAGTTCTAAGTTGACAAAATTCAAGTCAACTTTGGTTATGCGCTGATCTCTTTTAGTATCAGGGACCAACTTTTCAGACAATTTTTATATTTAGTCATGCCCATATGACGTTTATAGTAGTGTCATACTGCCAAATGACATACCAATGTTATTCACTAATGAAAGTGGGTATTGGTCTCATTACTGTGTTGTGTATCGAGTGATTTCGATTTTAAAGCTTCATGATTTTCCCACTAGTCTTCAAATTGTAGATACACAGCTGTAGCTCTCCATCTGATACCACGTAAGCTTCAATCTGTGAATTCCAAGTTAGCTTACTATCAAAGGTTACTTCTAGGAATTCTACCTTGTTCAAGATGTTTTTATGTTTTTCATCACAGTGTGGGGTGAAAATATTTCGAAATTCCAGCACCATGTCTTAAGGATAAAAAAATCGACAGCCAATCGAATCCGAAGGAATAGCGAACAAATTTCCCTAAGCCACGAAAGCTTATGGCGCATGAATTCTACATAAATTACATAATATCTTTTATATAATTATATTATTATTGTATCCAAAAATCTTCTTTCAAAATTGCGATAAAGTATTATTTTCAATCTGGTACACATAAAAAAAATCCCTTTTGCGTCCAGGTGCGGGTCTTTTGAGGGTGCATTTTCAAGTTCACAGGATTGAGGGATACGTCAATAGTAAATGTAATTCACGAATTGATAACGTGTTTCGTAATTCGTTTATCAGTTTTAATAGTAAGTTTTGTCTTAATCGAGTCAGTTATCCTTGAAGCTCAACTAGAAGTAAGTGTGAATTATGAGTAAAAAAGAAAAACCACGCGGTAATTAAGTTCCTCACCAAGCGAGAAAAGTCAGTTGCGCAGAGAATGCTTCCGCGTTTGTGGAACTCTTCAGTGAAGATCAGAATGGACTATTGAATCGCATTTGAATTTTTAAGACGAGACTAAGGTTCACCATTATGAACCTAATTCGAAACAGGATTCTATGTATTGGCACAAATAGGGCGCATTAGAACCCAAGAAGTTTAAGGTATCACTGTAGGCTGGTATAACCTTGGCGAGAATCTTTTAGCATTCAGGAGAGATCCTGCCGACAGATTACAAAACTTAAGCGTTTCTATAACTGGAAAATTCTTCGCTTTAATTAGAAAAGCGGTTGGAAGAATGTATCAAAAGAAAAAGAAGGGGAAAATTTACCACTTGTGTCCTGCTTCAACATAATAACGTGCCTGTGCACTGTGTCGCGTTGCGTTGTTGGCCCTATACAAGGTGGGCTTCAATATTTTGGATCACTCATCCTGCAGTCGTGATCAGGATCGCTTATCTATTCCCAAAGCTTGAAAATATCTTCGAGGAGAGAAGTTTTCAAGTAATAAAGAAGTGAAGGACGTATTTTCAGCTCATTTTCCGGACTAAAACATTTTCTTATGAAGGTATATGTAAGCTCATTGAAAAATCTGAAAAACGATACATGATTTTACTTTTCTTTCTTTTCCTGTTTTCTTTCCCTTTCTAGGCTTAGCATGAACTGAAGTTGCCGCAAGATTTTGTTACATTTTGTTTGGTTTATTTATGTAAATTTATATTTCAGCCTTGCGGAAGTCTGTAAGAACGAAAATATAAATATAAAATTTATACTATGATAATTTTTTTTACCAAAAACAGATTCACAGATTCCGTGAAAAACAAATACTTGCTACAAAATCATCTGAAGTAAGTAATCGGGATATTAAATGCACGGAAATTCCTCGGTTTTATGGACTTGTTCAACAATTTTCTTTTAATGTTTTCACAAAAAAAGAAGAAAAATCAATTGCAGTCTAACACATCTTGGCTACATTATGCCACAGTAAGTAAATGAGATTTTCTCGTTAATTACCTAGTACAACAAATTAGAGAATTGATTCCTGGTTTATTCCTTGCTCGACAGCGTGTTCCATCAAAACCAGACATAACTTGAAGTTAAAGTAATTATTTCGAGTAAATTATTATGGGGAAATGACTCCTCAAGCATATTCGAGTTCAGTTTCGTATCGATCGATATTTTCTGTTCAATATTGAATATTGATTGATGCGGTTGAGGTCACTTTGTGTTGTTAGTGAAGTTCGCATTAATTACTTAATATGTTTGCAGATAAGAACGTTGATAAAGTTTTGATTCCATGAAATTAAAGCTTAATTTACATGAAAGTTGAAAATAAATTTCATAAATAAATGCATCTACGTAATTAATATTTGAATAAATGAATCTCAACGTTACCCGAGATATTTACGTTTTAATTGAAATTTATATCGTTGACTGCAAGGATCTAAGGTTGAACTCAATTTAAAGTATCTTTTCATTTGATGATCGCAAAGGAATTGATTTAATTCGTTTGCTGTTAAAGTTATAGTCAATATTGTGTCATTTACGTACGAATTCGGATGCATTATTTATTGTTTTGATTTGATTATTGATCTCCTTTTGTTCTGTCAGCATCCCCATTTCCCTACTTAACATGATTTGGACCGGATTGCGTTTTATAAAAGAAAATCGATCTGTGATTGTGACGGAGAGATTTTCGGTGACGGTTCAACATTCAGAACAATAATACTGTCGCTAATCCGAACATAGTTTGGTCGTGGGTTCGGAAGTTGTAAGCAAATGGTAGAACATAACGACTAGGTCCACATGGTCAACGAAGATCTATCATAATACCAGGGGATGTGGAGGAAGTGAAAGTAACAGTCGAAAAATTGCCAAGACGTTCTGCTTGGAGGCACGTTATTACATTGGGGTTTCAGACCGCAGTTCAAGAAGGATTCTTCATTTAGATTTGAATTTCCAACCCTTCAAAATAATGACGGTTCAAGAATTGAACCCAGCGCACTGCGTCAACCGCCGAAATCTGTATGAGGAAACTCTTGCAGTGACATTTTTACTTAAGTCCGATTGTGGATAAACAAAATTCCCACGAGTAGATTGAAATAACACCCGAATTGTTCACAAAAGGCCGCTTCATTCTCCTTAACTGACAGTATGGTGTGTCGAAGAGAGAAGCGTGAAGAGGGAAGCCTGATCGAGAATTTTAGGCATCATGTTCCAATGTTGTAAAATTTTCTAGAGAGCCCCGATTGGCAGTGGTTGATGAAGAAGAGGGATTCAGGCCACACAGCCAACAACTTCTCTAAAGTTTTGAGAAAAGGTTTCCCTTACCTCTAGTGTCTTGTAGAGTGGGGGCCAGGGCGGTAACCCTCTTTAAGGATATGCAATTTCTTACTTGTCTTAAGCAAAAAGTATTTTGACGTCATCCTTTCTAAACCTGCTAGAGGTAAAGGAGTAGATTATTGAAAAAGTAAACGCGATAATCCGCGAAATGTGTCAACGGGGTGTTCAAAACTTCAGAAATCGTCTTCAGCAATGTTTTGCAGCTAACGGGCACCATTCTAAAGAAATTGTTTTTAAATTTATTTAAAGAACTCATCAAGACTGTTCAACTGGTTCTGTCGCACTGTGTATAAACTTGCAATAAGAATATGTGTTTAAAATTCGATAAAAGAGCTTTCTTCTAGGAAAGAAATTTCATCTTTTAATTCAATTGAACTAATGTATTGCTTGTTGGTATTCCTTATTATAGCAAGTCGCATTTGTATAAATTGTTCCAACACACGCAGAACGATGATGCGTTCTAAGAAATGCATTCAGATTATAATTAATTAAATGCTCGTTTCCTCATCTTAGAATCTATTACCAGACGTCCCTACAGCAGTAACGTAACAATTTGTCTAATTGTTATCTTAGATTGCAAACTATTGAATGAATGACCGCAAATAGAACATAATCCAATTAGGAGCGTTCAGAAATTAGTTCGTTGTGATTCATGGTAGGTTTGAATTGCACATACTATCAGTAAAGGTACTTTAATCCGTGCATAAGGAAGATTAGACTGAATATGGTAAATAAGCTACAAAAGTATGTTGAAGTTGGATTTTTTTGTTGTTGCAAATTTGTAAGTTGATTGGAGAAGATTTTCGCTTAGGGGTGGTTGTACAATTTTCTGTGTTGATTCGCGGTTGAAATGTTTTGTTTACGAACCATTGATTACCCAACAACGTAGAATCGTGTGGAATTCGATTCAATAATCAGGTCAGAATCTATAGGAATAATCAACATTATATTTGATTTTGTAATTATTGATGTAATTAGACCATGTAATCAATATTGCCTAGTTAAGAGCAAAAATGTTCATGCCTTGAATGTGAAATAGTTGAGAGAACCCTTTTTGTTAGACTAATGCTCAAACGAATTAACAGTGGAAGCTACAACATAAGTATGTTTACCCCTAATCCTTTTGGGAAGTTATCAGATCATACCTTTTTTCTCACCACATTCATATATCATCTTGTGGTATTATTGTTTTTTTGTTGTTGCTATCGAAGTTTTAAGGGTATTGAATGCATTCTTGGAAGAATGAGGAGTTTCAAATGGCAAGGTGGATCTTGAGAATGGTAATGCAAGGTGCCAACACTAGAATTGGCGACAAGTTGAGTGATGGCGCGAATTTTGGGTTCATTAGGGTGAAAACATGGACGAAGTTTAAGACAAGCTTTTGACTGGAGAGCGTAATTGGTTAGGCCCCGTATTAGGCCCGAGTCCAAGCGGAATCCATGCAGTGGCACAAACGGCCTATCACTCCTGAAAAGTTTTAAGGCTCACGCCTACTATTTCCATAATATCGAGGGATACGAAGAAAAGGGATATATATGTGCATCACAGCGTATCTACATATAGCGCTAACACTATCAGGCAACTTCAGAGATAGAAAAACCACAAGTCGACTTATGTTTGTATTGCGATTTGTAATTGTAATCTTGTTTTACGTTGAGAGAAAATATACCAATCCAAGCATAATCCCTCTTATGTTGGTCGGATTCCTTTACATACGGTGTTTTTAGATGTTGTATGTATGTATGTATGTACTTACTGTGTGCTGTACTACTGAAACAAATGAGATATGCTGTCAGGAAGCAAAGGCAGTGCAGAGAAGTGCAAAAAAATATTCTGATATTTTTGTATGTTTTCATTAATATGGTGAACGAATTAGTTGTGACTTCAGTTGGTTGTTTGTGCTGTTCTTTCCAATTCTATAATCATCCACTATATTTCGACACAAAATTTTATGAAATATGCGCGACATATCACCAATGTGAGTACTTACTTCAACAACACATTCAACAAAATATAAGGAGCTTCTTTTCAATTTTAGTTGATTTTTCCTTGCAATTTTGTAGCATCTGTCATTTTCAATCGTACTTTCAACAATCTTATCCTCAATTCTCCCTAAATAGCTCAGAAATTCGTTTAAATGTCAAAACTCCGAGCGTAGTAAATGCACAGTAATAAAATCCCGTGGAAAACGTTAAAAATAAATATTGCGTGGGTAGCTGGGAAAATATCTTGAGGAAATGAAAATGTATTGTGTGGTTTATTCCAATTCAAAGGCAAGAAAAAAGCGAAAAAAGTCGGATATTATTGTATTTATTTACGCATTATCTGCAATCACATTGTTTCCTCAAGACAATTTCGTTGCCAGGATAATGGCGCTAAGTGGGTTTCGATTAATTGTAGGGTAATGATGAAAAACGATTTAGGTGTGTGGGATTTTCTAAGAAATCTTTAACATTGAGCCGTTCTTGTTCCAGTCATTTTATCTTGAACTCGGTATTGTTGTCAATTTTATCAATTGAAGATTGACGTTTTATCTGAAAGCTGGTTTGCTTATATTTTTGAAGGTTCTCGTTTCATTACAGTAAACTTTAATTTGTGCGTTAGCATATTAATTTTAAGTATATGCTAACATTGTAAGTATAGTTTTTACTATAGTATATTAATTCTTACTATATAATTCGTCACTATTTTATCATAAAGTATGACATTTCTTTGTTAGTGAGAAATTTTTTATTCTTTAGTTTGTAATTCCTCTGGCAGTATTATTTGTTTAAGTTGTCAATCTGTCAAATAATATCATCGTTATCATCGTGGAAAAATCACTTTCCTGCCGTGGATTTGATTCGACGTAAGCGCAGAAATCAATTATTCCAGCTAGTGTCAAATTTTGTCATCTATTCCAAAACTTTATTAAAAGGCTACGGACTGCAGTAGTCATGCAATTGCAAGTCTACATGTCTTGCCTCTAATGTCTTATGTCTAATACCTACATGTAATCGTATTTTTTTTCAAAAATTCATTCAACAAAGTCATTGACATTTTTCCTTCTTTCACTTGTAAACCTTGCACTAAGCTATTATTGCACTAAACTAATAATATTTGAAATTTAATAAGCTGAAAGACGAGTTTTGAAGTTCTCGTAGTGTAAATTAACTTTGTTCTTAGTATAGTTTTGTTTGTTGAACAAAATACATTTTGCTTAAGTTCTTTTGTTGTTTTAGGCCTTTGTATATTTATTTGCTGCATCCTCCAGGCATTTTCGTATCTGAAACACGCACTCAAGCAGAATCAAGCAAGGCTCGGTGGATACAGAAGTAAAAAACGTTCATATGTTTTAAAATTTTCGATAATATGAGTTCTGTGTAACGATTGAATAATTCTATTTAAAAGTCAGGAAAAAGTTCATATTATTGAATTGTTTTTCTGAACATGCGATTTGTGAATATCTTTGTTCAATAAGTCATTAGAAAACCAGTAACATCCGTTGGTTTATAAATAGTATTTGTCTTTTATTATTTTGTTTTCTTTTATTTCATATAAACATATAAATATTCAACACTGTGGAACATGGAAAATTCTTTTTGCAAGTCTTCATTTTTTTCATGGGATGCTTTATATCCTATAAAATTCATCATTTGAAATTTCTTTGACCTAGTGTTAAGGCTAAGGATTTTGTCGCAATGCTATGCCCAGAACTAAATATAATTTTTTTCATTATAGAATCCATACTTTATTTTATCATTCCAAGTTTATTAACATTTAGACTTACACTCTAAGTGGGGACCCTGTTTAATTTTATGGTCAATATAAACACGCCTTAAAAAATCAATTAAAGTAGAATAGTTTGAGGTTCTAATTCGAATACAGAATTTTTTTAAATTAAAATAAAAATTGATAACCAATTACTACATATACATCCGTACTGTGCTTCTATCGCTCGATGATTTGCCGCGTTGCTAATCGTAGGGATATCATGTCCTGCCAAACTTTATGCGTCCAGCTCGATCAACCTTTTAGGGTATAGATGAATCGGTTTCATAATTATCGCGTTGAACAATAATCGGTTAGGGTAGAACCTTCCGTCCTCCTATTCTCTAGACCAATCACAGCCAGAAGGATTTTTCGCTTCATTAATCATATCTTTCGTCACTTGTGTTTCGGGGGTTCCTGCCATGCCAGGACTGTATATAGATGCACAGGTCTGATCAGGAATGTGACGAATGAAGCTTTACGCGCTTGAAGATCGCTGACTGTTTTTGAAGACAGTTTAAAAAAGGATAGACCCATTAGTCATTTTCTTCCAAGCAGACACTACTTGAGAACTGTTGGTGTTTTTCGCATTGAAAACCACCCCTATTTACTTCATTTGACTTGAGCAGTGCACCACCTTCCTGTTCAACTTTATGTTGGTATAGAAAAAAATCGTCGTTCGACACCCATATTTTTAAAGGCGATATCTGAATATAATCAGCTTTCCTTCGCGTCAAACCTCTCTTTCCAGGTTTGGTAGTTAATGACTCCAGGAACCTTTGAAGTCTCGTTCTTTTAATGCGGGAATTGTTCATAGGCTATCTCATTTCTGATACCAACAATATCCAACATGTATATTTTGAAGAGAAAAGGTCCTAAATTGGACCCTTGAGCGACTCACGAATTGGTAACAAAGGGCTCGATACTTGCTCCATCAGATACCATAGATGAGGTATTTCCTCTCGAGAAACTGCTCAGTTTTTTGACAAAGCTAACCGACTTTTTAAATTTCGAAGGATTGAAACTATAGCTTACAAAATAATAAAAAATACAAATAATACAATAATACTTAATACTAAAGACGATTCATCGATACTCCGACTAAGGAGATCTTAGAAAAGAAAAGAAAATTAGAGAAGTGTAAGATAGGTGCATTAAGGAAATCTTGGACTTCAAAAGTACTACGCAATATCAGTTATTTCTTTCTTTTTCGAAATGCTCACCGCCGCTTGTTAAGGCCGGAATTTCTGTAAATTTTTATGATGCTAGATGCTAGAAGAAAATACTTTAAGGGTCAATAGCTGATAATTTAAGGGTTAATTTTCCTATTGGAGATTAAGCTACATAATCTACGACCAATGGTCAATCCAATCAAAAAGGCGTAACGTGAAGATAAATGGCCCTTGTCAAAAAATTTATGTTAATGTAACACGATTGTCCGTCCAATGTGGACTTTACCACATCTCTATACTGGAATCAATTCACGAAACTTTTTACATTCTCCATGTTATCTTATCACATACATATATCTATAATTCAACTGAATAATTTACGCAATGGTATGCATATTTGTCAGAAAGAAAGGTATCTCCTACAAATATATAAAATCTAATGTCAGACTATCACTCAACTAAAATGACTTTACAACATGAAAATTTTGAAGTAAAGCGAAGTATTTTGAATGTTAATTCTTCAATAAACAACACCCCCAACTATATTTGTCAACTGCATCAAATAAATTTATTCTGAACAAGTTGACATTTCGTAGAATAATTTCAAAGCAGAGAGAGAGTAAGAGAGAGAGAGAATCAGAAAGATGGAGAGAAATTTAATAAAATAAGAGAGAGTAAAAAAAAAGATAAAAAAGATATGTTTTGTGAGAAATAACAAAAAATTCAAGGAAAAAAATGTGGCACTAATATTGAAGGGTTTCGAATATGAAGGGAGGTTTGAGTAGTAATATCTGATCTTAATAAATAGATTTCTCATAGTTAACAGCGGATAATGAAATGTTGAAAATGTGAGTTTGCTTGCAGTTTCAAAGAGCATTTCGTCACTTTATAGTCTAGCTCCGGTCTCTTTATATTAATGGAAATTGATTTATAAAGCTAATATATGTTGTCCTTATAAAGACATCTGTATTGAAAGGACATTTAGTTTTTATTTATTTCTTTTAGAAAAGTCGCCATCTAGAGATTTTGGTTTAATGATTGGTATATGTAGGTGTCAATGTGTGACCTTAGAAACAAAAACCTTAATATGTTAAAATTAGTAAAAAATTTAAATAAATCCAAACTTTCATAAAAAATACAGTAAACAAATTTGTAAAAACAAAAGTAAGTTGCGAAATTGATTTTTCCTATATCCAGATTATCAGCTCCTCAAAAAGGTGATTAGAAACGTAAGAAGACAACTGACAGTGTAATACGGAACGAATGAAATCAGTAGATGATTTCAAATTTTTTTTTTGGAAAATAAGGAGCCTAGTTGGTTCTCAACGTACAAGTAGAATTAGGAGTTTAGTTAGGGTTTACATACTTTTATAGGATCTTGTTGTTTTGGTTAACTCTTATTGGTATGCCGTAAAATTAAATAAATTTCAAAATCAAACATAATAAATAATTAAAATGTAGTTTTTGGCTTTGGTTTTGTCGTAGAAATTCTCTATTTTGGTAGCTAAGTGAAATAATGTGTGAACAGTATAATATCTTCTCTTCTAGTGAAAGTCTGCAGGGAGTTTGACAGATCTGTATACGGGATTATTGCTCAAAAATAACGTTTGGGAAAAATAATTTCTGTCTCTAGAAAGTGTGAGCAAGCGTCGAAGTCATTTGTCATTTTATTTACAATAAAAGTTTGTTGGGTTCAAAATAAAATTAACAAAAATGCACAAGTCATTCTTTTTTGGTATGGAGGTGAAAGCTGTTTACGTCCTACCGTGTGGGACTTCCAGACGCCCAATGCTTCTGGACTACCCATTGAACACCTCCGCTGTCAACCTGAGAACCTAGCCTGGTACGGATTGACACATTACTTCCAGCTAGGCTTTGTGTTGCCAAGAGGCGCCTTCAAATTACGAGAATCCCTTCTCCAGCGAGAAGGAAGAGAGGAAAGGAAGTGCTAGAAAAAAGATTCCTCCATCCCCGACGCCTCCTAATGCATTTACACAAGTAATTTTTAAAAAAAACGATTGCCAAATGTAGGAGCTATTACGGACTTCGAATGTTTTTTTAGTTTAATAAATTGTGATCCTTTTTTGTATTTGTATCACCCATTAATAGCAACCTTTTCTGCACAGCCAAAAAAAACCTCATTATTTTTAAAAAGAGAAGATTATTTAAGATTATTTATTTTTAATTTTCAGCAGGTTTTTAATTGTTTCAATTTTCCTTATTTGCAAATATCTACGCCACTCGGGCTTACAAATATTTCTAAACGGACTAGGAATGTAGTTGATTTGCTTTGTTTTATCGTGCAACTGGGCACGAAAGGCTCCACATCGAGAAGCTTCTTAATAAAGAAGGAGTCCTGAGAGACTTTTTGGATGCTAAGGAATGTTTAAAATCAAAATGAATGGAAATAACATACTTAGGTAAACATACTTAGGTAATTGAATGGAAGTATTTCCAGTAGATTCATAAAAAAATTAACAAATTATTAATAAATAAACTTAGCACTATCATTATCTATAGTAGCTGACAATAAAAGTAACAAATTGTCAACAGGAAAATGAGGGTTTTGCTTCAGAATAAATGATATCTATTATTTTCAGTGCCAAAAATAAATTTCAGTTGTTGTTAAACCCATTTTTGGGCAGACAAAGTCCTTTTCCCATCTGATCGAACAATGCTGCTATGGATAGATAAAGTGATTTGTTTTCGCAACACGATTTAATTCGAAGACATTAATGTGTGCATATATGGGTAGCATGCGTTGACAGAAAAAATAGTTCATTGCAACATGCTGTGGTCTGATTTCGAAATTTAATGTTGAGTGTTGAGTGAGCAAAAAAAAAAAAAACTAGGGACCGAAAATTCAGGGTCGAAGAAATTTCTGACCTTGTGTTTTATATTAAACAGAAAAAAGAGGTCGAATGTGGATGTCACTGGACTTTCTTATTTTTCTCTTAGTCTAGGTACTGGATCTCATTATTCCACCAATTTGAAGGTCTACTACTGTTGATTTCTATTCATTTCTTGTCGAATCCGGGAGGAGAGGACGGAAAATTCTCCCGAAATACAGCGAATTTCAGCCTTGTTATAAGGGATAAAACCAAAAATTTAATCTCAAAAGTGGATTTCTGCCTCTCAAAAGGAACTCATTGTAGGAACTCATTAATACGACACGTTCTGAATGCGTCCTTTTCTAACTCTTAAAAAATGGCGTGTTATTAATGTTCATGTGACTTTCTAATTTACATGTAATAATAAGAGAAATTTCTTACATACAGAAATGTTTTGTTAAAATTTCATTTCAATTTACTTTTAGATAAATCTGACAAAATGTAATGCGGTTGGAGATATAAAGAGTTGGTTTAATCATTACCTGGGTAATCATAAGATTTAATGATGACAGTTTCTAATTGATAATAGACTCAAATTTTCAATAAAATAAAATTATTATATAAGACACCAAACTTAACAAAAAACGAAAAATAGAGCTTTTGATTGTCTTGTTTGGTTGCAATTTTTAATGCAGTTTTATATGTATAATTTACCTAAAACAAGTTTTTCTTTTCATTATCCTTTCCTTCTATTCTTGATTCTCGCAATGACTAGAATCGAAAATTCTACAAAGTTTATATTAGACTCTAACTGGGACCATGGACATAAAAATCAGGCGCACGGTTTAGGGTCTGATTAGGATCTCTTAGGTTAAGGTTAATTTGATTCTTCTCAAACAGGATAACTGGGGCAGGTGGTGGTATCGTCCTGTTGCTTTGATTTCAGATGATGAGGTATTTTTGATGGGTTAGAGATTTATAGAGAGAGTGTATAGAGATGCGTGAAAGGACATTAAATATAAAGAATCTAGCAGAAAGTGTGCTTTAACGTGAAATCAATATTCGATGTCCCAGAAAATTAACGATATTTAATATAAGATTTTATTAGATTCAAAGAAATCTAATCGAGCAAACAAATAAAAATTTTTTAAATACAACACAAGAAAGCCTTAAAAAAACTAACTCAAACTTATGTTGCCTATAGATTCAATCATCAAATCGAATTATTTGTTAAAAATTATACCAGAAGCTGTCTTTATAGCTGCTTTTTTGCTAAACATTTAATGAAAGTTCCAGGAACCAAAAGTATAATCAAAGAAGAAAAAATTGGTTGATTTCTCCTAAATGAGATTAAATTCTAATTAAAATGAGCGTTATCACAAATCGACCTTTTTACCTAACATTTTCTAAAGAGTCTGAATGTCTGGTTTGATTTGACACCAGAACAAATTTTAATTTGTTTAAATGTTTTAAACTTTTTCAATGTTAATAAACATCCTTCTTTGAATTTCACGAATTAGTACATATCATCAGAATTTGTTATTTTTAATTAATTTTAAGGTATGTCATGATGAATTCAAAATTTTCCAATTGACAGAATCTGCTAATAGCTTCGTAATAAATGACAAAATTGCCTTTACGATATCTCTGACATCCGGAAAATCAAGAACGTAACCTTGTCTTTTATCAGTGAACCTTCAAAGAGTATCTAATAAAATGAATCAATTGATGAACATATGGAATACATTGATACTTCAGGATGTAACGATTTGTATATGAGATTTTTTGTAAAAGGAATAAAATTGTCTCAAAGTGACAAACATTTTGCATCTTACCTTTCTCAATAAAAAATGATACCCAGCAAATATATGAACTTTTTGGTACCAAATGGCTTATGTATGGCGTTTTCTAAGTCTGGAAAAAAATAAGGCAAAGGAAGGTCCCTGATTATTTGCCCGCTTCGGTCGATATTTCTATTAACTCTTATAACTCTTATAACATATAGAAGATGTCGCATGTTAAAAGGGCAGTATATAGCTCTTTTACAGGAGTGTAAAATAAGGAAGACATGCAGTGCAGAGGATCGAAAACTAGGACAGGCTGTATCATTTGACGCATTAATAATTAATCTTCCTTTTTCTTAACAAATCTCAACAATATCTCATTCATAGGAACAGATGCTAAAAAGTATAAATTGAAATAAAACCGTTAAATGACATTTTCCTAATATTTCTCGTGATGTCTGCATGAAGTGTTGGGTGGTGGTCTAAGTTTTTTCAGTTTCTCTATATGGATTTTCTTTCACAGAACCACTATTGAGAGAAGAATCTATGGGCTAGGATATGTGGTAAAGTTAGATGATGCCCATGAACATTCCATTAGAAACAAGGAAGATAGAATGTCCTGTTGGGTTGCTTGTTTTGCTCATCCAACTTAATTTCTCCGACTTCTGGTTACTGGAGGTTAAAAGTGTGTCCTGTACAATAACATGAAACGGCGCCGGGCCGTTTGCAAAAGAGGGATGTCACTAGTATACACTTCGAAACCGGGCTTACATCCATGGAAGGTCAATTTAGTGGGTTTCTAGAGGAGTCACTTCTTGGGAGCTGCTAGAACGAAATCAAACATTAAATGAGGACTTCAAATGCTCTGAAAGCAATTGAAATAGTTTGAAGAAGCAATGTGTGATAAGCTTCCTATAGTAGTTAACCGTAGCCGAGTCATATTTCACTATTACAATGCAAGACCGCACAAAGCTGCGATTATTCGTAAGTAAATGGAGATTGGCTGGAAACTTAGTCAAACGGATCATAATCACTTGTTTCGGTCGTTGAGCAATTACCGACACTGAAGGATCTACAACACTGAAGAAGACTGACAGTACTAGCGAGCTTTCTAAAGAGCGAAGATTTCTGCAGAAGACGGTTTCAACAACTCCCAGAACATGGAAGACAAGTCATTGATAATAATTGTGATTATATATTAGATTTAGTTGAAATGAAAAAGTCATAAAAAAAACATTATTCAATTCAGAACCGAAAAAACGTTAATATGCATCAATAATTGCAAGAGACTTGAAGCTCTTAGGAAAGTATCATTTGAAATCGTTTTCAAGAAAAAAAAATCTGGGAAAGTTATCGCTTTACAGACATTGAAAATGATAATGTCAAATAAGTCATAGTCTCAAAGAGGAAGTCAAAACATTTCTTGTCAATACACTTTTCGTAAAATGTAATATATAATAAAATGTAATGTAAATTTGATTCAAAAAGTTCATTGGCAACTATCTTGTTTCACTCGATATTTAGGTTGATGATGTAAAATACGTGCGTTAGATACTAAAGTCAAGCTAACTTGATTCAAGTCTTTACAAAGAGAAGTAAAAAATTAATTTTGATACGAGAAATAGAGACTGAAACCTCCGAAAACAAACGGTAGGCTATAGGATCCACAGTGCAAAGTATTTGACTTGAAGTTATAATTTGTGCGTAATTTTCACTCTAGGGATAATCCGCGTAATTTTTAAATTATGAAGAGACTGTCATTACTAACGCATGCTGTAGAATGACAAACGAATTCTTATTGACACAATCACAGCCGTTTCTTGCGTACAACAACAGAACCTTATTTGAAAAATTCGATACCATTGCTACAACAAAGAAACTTATAAGATATACGCTCGTCATCCCTGGATGTAACGCTGGATATCACACCATGTGACTTTTAGTATGATATGTAAGGTAAGAGATTTCAATGACGACCCAGTAAGAGTTCAGATCATACAAGAGAATATTTGTCGTGTTGTGGATGCCTACGAACCAATTGTTGTTACTTGTTTGATAATCGAGGAGAAGATTTTCCAATCAGATTTAGAAATGGTTTTGTGCTTTGAAGTTATTTTAAAATTTGTTAATTTTCAGCTAGAAACCTTCTTTTATGAATGCTAGATAAAACGACTGAGGCTAGTGTGCGATGCAAAAATATTTAAAGAGGAGTGTGAACATTTTTGGCACCATTACGGTGATGATTTCTGTCAAGAAAATGACGTTAACGACAGAGTCAATTGGTGTCAGAAGTGCGCATTTGTTCATAACCCTCATAAAAAGTGTAATCTGTTTAACTATTAGCTTATTTATTCAATGTTCCATTGGTTTAAAATCGGACTACAATTTGCTTGTGAGGAATTTTAATGAATTCAGTAAAAGGTCTTTCTTTGAATGAAATGTCCAATTTATAGCACAAAAAGACTACATATTTTCAGTTTATTTTTAATGTAATCTGTAGAATAATTTTCGCATCAGTGTACAAAGAATAAGCCACTATATAAAACATGTCAACTAATCACTTCCAATTCCCACCATTTATTCACCATCAGAGTCATACTACTTCCTGGCTTTCTGTAAATCCTCACATCTATATATCAAAGTACTTGATATGGCGATGATTTGTTACGATACAAATTGCCCGCATATGTATTATTTAGATTGCTCATATTTATCACATTAACTGAACAAGATAGTCGAGACCCCGACGTAATGACCTGGGGAAATATTGCTCTTATTGGTTGCTCCCAATCTACGAAGGAAAATCTTTGAACTTGAGTCACTGCTTGCGATGACAAAGTATCTATTGTTGAGTTGACGGTCAATGTAATCGCCGTAACGAGCCCTTAAATTGCTTCGATTGAAGTAGCAAGTCCTTCAATCTCGAGATGCAATTCAGATGCAATTCAGATGCACTTTAGTAGTTTTTGTTAATAAAATTGAATTGAGCCTGTGCTCGGCATATGAATCCATATTGGTTCTATTAAATAAAGAATTGTTGACCCAGGGTTGTATGTGTTTATTTGACTGGGGAATGCGGGGTAATGCATTCATACTATGCAGACATCATCTAAACCTTCATAGAACCCATGCATTTTTTTCTTATGAAGTAACTTCTGAGTACACAAAAATATTTTTTTAATTTGTTGTCACCGTAAAGTTTCAATAGGATACAAACCGTGAATTTTGAAAAAAAAAATGCCCATTGAATATTTAAATGGAGGAAGTATCTTTATGCTTCCTATCAACATGCGAAGAAGCTACTAAGTATTCAACGAAATGATGAATAGTGTAAAATGCGATGATTGTCATTGAATTTGGAAATTAGAATGAAAAATCATTGTTTGCGAAGGAAATAAGACATTTGAGTGACACCAAATGGAAATACAAAGAAAAAATTCAAGTATATACAAAATCCCATGAATCATGAAGACTGAAATTCAAGGTTTTCCACTCTAACTAACTCAACAGCCTGTCCGCTTTTTTCTGCCTAATGGCAGTTTCTATGGAAAATGGAATTCCAAGCGAAAGAAACTTTAAAATTCAAGTTCATTTAACACAAACTTGGCATTGTTTAGTGACTCAGTGACTCCAGTGTTATTTTGCCTTAAAAGTATCCTTTTCAATTTTTTTGCTTGTGAATTCTTTGAACTGATCATCATCAACTGGATGTGTATACTTTAGACATCAAATGTAAATGTATTTTGCAAGCAAAAATATATAGCTTCAGATGAAGGACATTGATAGGCTATATACATGTGTATAGACAACGTGAATTACAAACGATTTGTTTCGTTGTCAAGTGGAGGAAAAGTTTTCGTATGTAGGACATCCAAATTTTCTTGGAAAAATTGTCGACGTGAAAATGTTGAAATTTGTTTTCGAGAAATAGAGTAGGATCGTTGTGATTTTTCAGTTGAAGTGACTAGCTTTCCTATACATGCTAGAGAAGTCGGTTATACTGAATACAAAATGTTAATTTATTTAATGTATACAATACAAACTTGGATAGAAACAATTATATGAATAAGACATTTAAAAATTGTCAAAAAGAAGACTTTTGTTGTTGCTTTACTTATTAAAGCGATATTTTGAGTGAAATTGTCAATCATTTCGGCACTTTGTGTGCTTCACTTTCACCTTCAAAATTCAAGATAATACATTCGGATGATTGTTTACATTCCTTACGATGGTTTTTAACTTCATATTAATATATTCTAAATACTTTAATCTCATATAAATCTTTCCTGGATTTTTAATTGTTTAAAATTCACTTACTCCAACATTTAACACCAAGTATAGCATTTCTTACCATTAAGTTTGTTTTTTGGTTATATTTAATATTCAAATACTTATATCCTCATACAATATTTTAAGCTTATTGTTCTATCCGGCCATGTTGTTGGTTACGGTGGTCGCGTGCTCCGCCATCCTTTTTATGCTCGATTAGCTCTTGGCGCAGTGATGATTTGGCTCGTTAGCCGCCTCCCGGTACAAAAATCAGTCGGAGTAGGGTCGTCCTCTTTCTCGTAATCCGTAATAGTAATCCTAGTAATCCGATTTGCTCCACTTGTAATTTGACGCTGCCAACCAAATTATTGCAGCCTACCAAATTATTACTATTAAGAATAATTGGTCTAGTTAAGCTTTTTACCAATGAATTTTTACTCGCTTGCTGGTCGCTGACAGTTTCCTGAGAAATCAGTAACAAGGTAGCTCCGAATACTTCGTTTGTTTCGGCCATCACGTGCCCATTCAACTTGACAGTGCTATCAGAGATGATATTCGTTTGACGTCTATACATTTGGTATGGATCCTTGGATACAATAAGCACGCTTTTCTTAGAGTAAAAATTCATGCCCCACTTTTGCTACAAGCAAGTTAACAGGTACCTTTAGAGTTCAGTTACCTTTGGAGGTGATTCAGATGAACATACCAATAAATCATCATCGGCTTGTCTTTTCGGAACAGTTCCTGCTTCTTCTGACAACTTTATGATAACTTGAAGGATTACTCTTTTCAGTACTTTGTCCACATTTGACAAATGATACATCGGACAAATATCGACTGCATTGAACTATTTGACCCTTCCGGAATAGCAAATATTTTGGCACGTTTCCATTGTTGAGTAGTATAGGTTTATGCAGCTGTTATAAAGGACTGTGAGAAGAACATAATAAATAGGGGGAGCTTTCTTTGAAAAAAAAAATTGAAATTCTATCAGCCCCCCGCCAATCCTTTGGAATTTTCTGCTAACCAAAAGCTGATCTCTCGGTTCAACTAAATTGGGCTGAAAAATTACTATCAAAACTGAAGTTTTTCAAAGCCCCTTGCCGTATTGTTCAAAAAATTTCCGCAAAGTTGTCAAAAAAGCATGAAGAATTTCAAAATATTCAAATATTTCCGAGGAATTCGTAATATTGTGAACTTTTTGTGAAGAAATAGGAATTACATGGGACTATAGTAAAAGTTGTTAAGCCATTGAAACTTTAAGGACTTTATTGCATCGGCTGCAATTTTTTGTTTTCTGCTATGGACCGAGCATAAACTTTATCTTCTTAATTATCACCAAAATTCACCGATTCTAATTGTGTTCAGTCAAAGTGTTCAGACCAAGTGTTTTAATGATATTTCTATGGATTTTTCACCGTGGAAATGGTAATCTACGATTTTCAACTGCAGGCACTTGTCCGCTTCATAAAGATTAATTTACAGACAAAAGTTTTCTATCAGGTGCCTTATGTCATCCTACCGTCCTGAGAAACAAGCAAACAAGTTCACGATATAGATGATCCGGGATTGCGAACAGTGGTACATCAGACAATAGGTAGTTTGTGACCGAAATTCGAGGTCTTAGAACGAAACATAACAAAATCGAAAGAATATTTACATTTAACCGAAGCTTATGTGCGAATACGAAGACGAGAATGCGTTTGGGTCAATGCTATTTTTTGCATTTTGTATGCTCTTAGCAGCAGTAGCTCTGAAGGTATTGTATATATATAGCCAAATATCAATATTACTTGGTTTAGATGAAAAGGGCCCTGACGCGGAAGAGGATCAATTGAGAGGTCCAATGTTTGACTGCTCAAATCAATTATTGGAGCCGTATTTCGCCAAAGACGCGACAAATGTTGTCATCCGAATGGTTAAGTTTCTCGGGTTTGTTGGCGTAGACGAAGTTCTCGAAGGATGTAACGGTTTTTGGAGAACTACCTGTGGTAGCCATTCAACGAAAAATAAGCCTCATTGCTTAAAAAAAATTGTTTCAACAAATTCAGAATCTGCAGCAATTTCTTGTTAGGCTCATCCACTGAATCTACGCCGGGTCCGGTGGTTGAGTGGCTTCAATTCCTGGACGAGTTGTATTTTGTAAGCCCTTAGACCAAGTTCCTTCCGTAACATCTTCCATGATATGGATAAGCATAAGTTTAACTTTTGAGCACGATGTCGAACGGACTCACTTGAATCTTCATCGTTAGCATGCTCTATAGCTGCTATGGTTTCCTTATTACGCGTTGTAGGACGTCCGGATGGATGCGTATTATCAATAAGAGTAAACCATGCTGAATCACGGGCGTGTTTTAATGGACTATGAGGTCGGGTATAATATTTTAGGGAGCCTCGCAATGAGTTTTTTTCGAATAGAATCGTTTGTTAGAAGTAAATCAGCACAATTTGTAGACGTTTCGCAGGCGTCAACCTGTTTATGATAAAATAGCAAACCAAACTAATTGGAAAACGCATGACAGATGTCACACCATACGTAGCAATAGTGTTGCCAACTATACCTTAAAAACATCCTCTATATTTTGCTGTGTTGTTCTCTGCCGCCTGCGATTTGTTTTCGTTACAAGGGACAATTCTTTATCAGTCTATTATAATTATCTTACGATTGCAAACATTTCGAGAGTTCGTACTTGACCAATTATTTTATTGAGCTTCTAGGAGATTATGTAAGAAGTTGCAAAAATATCGAGTATATGTTCTCTGATTATGCAAATATATTATTAATTTAAAATTCAAATATTCCGAATTTTGTTCAATCATCCTGCTAACTTTTTGTTTACGACCGTTTTTGCTGACTGGAGTTCATGGAAAACAACATGCAAGGCTCGAATTTTAATTCAACAAAGTAAATATCGGCTAATTATTTCGCCAGATAAACTTTTGATGGATTACAAAATGGCTTTGCGAGGGACTCTGCTTACCCAATTTGTTTAATAAAGCTAACAGTCTGTTCCCAGTCCTTTTCGATTTTTTTTCATTTAGGCTTTGTAAACATGCTTCTCATACCAATTTGTTAGCAATATTTTATTACTTGTTATTTACAGCTCATACCACATTGTTAATACTTATGAATTTCTGTTTTCAGAGTACACACTCCTTTGAAGTGCTAAGTGCAAGCTGTCGTCCTTGGTGACTATCGTGGCGGTTACGCATATGGAAAAAATGTAGTTCTCCAAATCATCGTTACATAAAAAGAGCCACATAGTAAATATCCTTGTTCATCTACACACGGTGCTAACGTGGTAGCCGCTTTTCAATTTCCTAATTTATTGTTTGTTAATCGCCGCTGCAGGACACCAGGTCGAAAGAAAACATGTCGTTTTTGTCGTTGTCAACCTCATTGTTATCGTTACGTGGAGTGCTCGTGATGCATCATTTCGCTATTGTAATGATCCTGCTCGTAGTTCGGTTCGCGAGTGTATCGGCAATTATCGATAGGCTTGTTGTGCAAACGAACAGTGGACCAATTCGCGGCCGGTCGGTTATGGTTCACGGGCGGGAAGTGCACGTGTTTAATGGTGTCCCGTTTGCGAAGCCCCCCGTAGAAAGTTTGCGCTTTCGCAAGCCTGTCCCAGCTGAACCATGGCACGGTGTCCTTGATGCTACGCGACTACCCAACACGTGTGTTCAAGAAAGGTGAGTTATGGTTTCCATTTACATATGCAAATATGCATTGATCATTGTTGTGTTTCCCGGAAAACATTTGATAGATACAACGAAATAAATGAAACTTTCAGTTGATGGAGTTGCATCAAATCCTTGAGTTATTTGTGCCTGCGTGTATACATTTGTGTGCTCGAAAACCCCCAATTCATGACCAATATCTATCATCGTGTGTTTTGGAAGCCTGATAAAATTATTTTCACTCTATTCCTATAATGCATGATTTTGTTTGGTTCCTAACCTGAAGACTCTAGGCTTCTCTCCTCTTTGAGAACAAATATAGTGAACGACAACACAACAGCACAACCGAATAATAAAAAGAAATCCATTATCGTCCTTATTCAGTGCTTGGTTATCAATTTAAATGATAGCTCACTATAAGCGTAGATTTCTATACGGCAATCAAAATAAGGCACGTCATATGAACCCATCACACAAAGCGATATATCATCATCAAGGCTTCGATGCATCATTATCAAATAAACGCATGAAATATGCGGTCCGTAAATAAATGTAAATAATATGCACAAAAAGGATATGTCAAACTCCTAGGATAGATGTCTACAATACGTGGTGTTGAAGTAATTTGTTGTCGTATAAAGTTTCATCTCGGAAAGGGACTCATCCCAGACATGCTGTGAATCCTCATATGTACCAACAACTATAAATAAATGGTTGGCGAACGGGCCATGATTGGCATGCAAGGACAAGGATGAATGTTGACTGTATTACATATGGAGATTGAATTGTAACAGCTCAGATGTATTGGAAGCAGATCGATACAATTCTGAGCCATGGAAAAACGACGGATCGATAGGAAACTGAATAGCATTAAATATTTGGGTTTGGGGAGAAATGTGCCATGACTTTGGTATTGGTTGTATATTTGTTGTAGTACCGAAATTCTAGGAATATAATGATTGTTACTGAATGTTAGGTAATTGCTTGCAATCCAAATGTTTTTGTTGGTTTCTATTACAAGAAAATGAACAGTACGTTCTTGTATACTGAAAAACCAGAGGCAAGCCAAATAAAATTTTCGCCTATATCGGTTGAATCGCGTTGGATCGAGAGATTGTTCAAAGGATTATTGCTGTTTGCTGCTTAAACTATGCTAAAGCCATATCTCAAGTTCTTGTTCGACTGGCCCCAAAGCCTTCATGATCGTGATTACGTGTAGCTTTTTTCCAGCCAGCTTCAACCTTAACCACCTTATCCTGGTGCATATTTAAGTTTGATTAGTGCGACCACTTTGTATTGGTTTAAAGGGTTTAAGGGGAGGTTTAAAGGTTTAAAGGGGAGGATTACAGACAACATCTTCCGTTGGCATCGAGTTTATTATGGATGTTTGCTTTTATACATAGTTTCTATAATCTTTGTTCATACGTTCAAGGAAGCAACTATTAATCTTAAAAAAATCATATTGCTCAGAAAATAATTTGTGCAATGATTTTCTTGAAAACGCCACGAAATAATAACATTTAAATCGGAAAATGCTTTCCGAAATGAATATTAATTGGAATTTATTTCACAACACCTTGTACTTGTTTGTATTCAATAAAGTTTTCAAATTATTCATTTCTTATAATGAAATACATTTGCCAGACGACTTCTTTTGTACGTCGAATTTTCCAATTCCAGTTTCCTTTCTCGGTATAAATCTGCACATTCCGTACATCTCTAGCGCTCCTTTACCTGATCGGAAGGCAAGCAAAATGTAGAGAAATAAGTTCGTCTCCAAAGACCAGGATTATGCTAAAGCTAAAGTATGAACAGAAAGTTATCCTTCCTCAACGATAACGGAATATTCTATGTGGAGTGAGAATATTCGATTTGTTTCTAGGAAATTAAAATTGTCTTGAGGCATTTTTTCTCCCGGTGGAGTTGGAAGCGTGTGGCATTATATCTCCAGCGTATCCTTGTCTTTGGTTTGCTCGAGATATTGTTAAAATGTAGCTCACAAGTTGGACAAAATGGGAGAAGAAAGGAAGGTGTGTATTTGTGTAGGATAAAGAGCAAGTGAGAAAAATTCTCTTTATTCAAATACACTTAGTTAGGTGGATAATTTTTTCGGGATTTCCCTTTGTAAGGTCTGAACGAACAGTATTGCTGCTGCGTTTGAAAGAAATTGCGATTGCGTTATTCTGTTCCGGATTTTTAGAGGTTTGATATTAAATTGTAAGTACCCAAAACATTTTTAGATCCATAGGTTAAGATATAACTAATGAAACTTCAAATGCCACAGGAAAGACTTCGAATCAACAAAAAAAAAAAAAACAGAGTGTGTCATCCACTTTTTGAAACATTTTTCGGTGAAAGAGAAGCCAACCAGATAAGTGACTTAGTTTATCCCATTGAACCCTGTAGGTTACCACTCTTACCGAATTCCGAAAACATTAGTACCTATTTCTTCAGTTTTCTTTTAAGCTGTGATATATGTGCCGACCATAAACGTTTTGAGTTTGAATTTGAATTTGATAAGCGTTCAATTTATACGTAAATAGAATGAAATTCTGTTGGCTAAAAGATCAAAAGGATGCATAACATTTTGAACTAATCCATGTCAAGATGGCAACTTGAGTGAATCAAGAAATAATGCGCCTTTTGTCGTTTCTCAAGCGTCTGCTCGAATAAGCGTTCAAACTTCTGCATTTATTCAATTAATTTACCTGAAGTCGTTGGAACATCGCAGGGTGAGTTTATGAAGTCTCACAAGGAACACTTCCTTTGTCTGACAATGTTTGGGGTTATAATTTAGTCACTTTTAAAGAGTTAAATCTTGCGAGGAGCAAAGAAAGTGTGCAGCCTGGCAATAACAGGGAATCGAGTGAATTATTTGAAGAATAAATGTTAGTAGGGGTAGAGGGTTTGTCGTTTTATACGAATATGCTTTTAAGTGAATTTAGTTCGTGTAAGCTAAAGTGTGCTGAAAGGTTCGGAAGACACGTGTAATAGCTCCCGGAAATTAAATTTCAATTAAATTTTTGGTAAATTTTAGGGTAAACGGGTGAAAAGATTGAAGCGGGTTGAATTTGAACATTTTATTAGCAGAGCGGAGGAGAGGTAGACCTTAAGTTCAATTCTTATCGATAGTTTGCGTGTTAGCAAGTAGTGCTATTCATGCTTGCTTAAGTTGACTTTCTTAACATGAGCAATTTAAGTTGCGTCGAAACGGTTTGACATATAGTAGGTCGTAGAATAAGTCATTCGAAAAAACGAAAATGCATTCTTAAGTTTCGTTCCTTAAAATCTTTTTTCAACTGAGTATACCTTTCCAAGCGTTTAAATAACTTCCGCGGTATTTGGTGCTTCATCTCGCACACAGTTCAGCGATAACTGACAAGAAAACCAAATTCCCAAAAGGGTATTTTAACGAAACCTGGAAAAATCAATTACATTTTACTTTGCTATTCTTTTTATTAAGAATAAATTCCCGCTGGGTAGACCACGCTTTGTGCATGAGGTTTCGGGAAATTTTGAAGTGAAAGGTTTATTCACTAGTAATGTTGGTAGTTTGGACGTTTTACGCGGTGTAGGCATATATCTGATATAACCAAATTGACAATTGCAGCAATACTAAATATTTGATTTGATGGTTATCTATGACAACCAATTCTAGGGTGAGTTCAATTATAAACCTTTGTATTTGATCGCTAAGACATAACTCACTTAAACAAGAGTGATAACACTTAGTACAAACTTTCGGTGTGATGATATTCGACTTGGACTTGTCAATACATTTGTATTTGTAAACAAAACACGACGTACAAGTGGCTGTAATAGGACATAAAACTTGTCTCCATGTTTATTGATGCCCGTATTCAATTTCAAAGAAAAATTCCAACTGCAGTCCACTTACGAATTCAGCCTCCTATACTATGTATGAGTTCACTTTACTCAGTACTTTGCTACTTAGTACTGGCAAGCGTTCAGATATAAGAGAAATTCCCAATAAAACAGAATTCAACTGATTTATCCTATTGAGCTTACCATTCAGGACGACAAAACTTTCAGCGCTGTTTGTAAGCGAAACTGGATGGAGATCAAATATTAAAACGAAATTACAGTGAGATGTGCATTAACATTCTTTTTCAATTTGTTGTCATATACAATCACTTACATATACAACATATATAACGATTTGAAGATATTTGCACAGAATACATTTAAATTTTAAAAGCCAGCTGTTGGGATTTCATTCATCTACGTCGCTTAACTTTAACATTCCCTTTCTCGGTCTCACTTGCATGAACAGCAGCGAATAAACTTAATGAAATGCTAGTATCTCTTCCATTGCAGTGCCCGCAGAGGGTGTTAGTGCTTCTTAGTTGTTAGGAAAGGAATTCGTTGAAACACCTGGGTTTTCGCCAAATTTGTGAAGGGGAAGTCCAGGTTTTTACAAGATGTCAGGGACAGACATGAGTAACGTTTCGATTTCTTTACTTAAGACTACAGTGTGTCCCAAATTTATAGGGGCACCCAGTTTTTTAGTCAAATTTTTAATGTTTTTAAACCAAACAAATCTTAATTGCTACAGCTATATGCACAAGCTATTTCTACTCATAATTTACGATTTCTGTCTTTTTTTGGTGAGCCTACGACAATTTGTTCGTTTATTATGCCATTTTTTTAAAAAAAATAGTGTCCCAAGTTTATAGGGGCAGTGAAAGAAAACAAGATTTTCTATCGAAAATTATTTTTGCTGGTGAAATTCTATCGTGAACTACAAATGATTGTGTCTATACTGTAGTTCCTGTTGAAATTGAACACTTTACCAACAAATTTTACACAAGTATAAAGGAAATACTCCTTTGCACCGTGAAATTTTGAGGCACTGTAAAAACAGGGTTTCTTTTCGGTCGTCCGGTTGCTGTATACCTGCATTTTCTTTTTTTTTCGTTTGGTGGTCACGGTTTGAGCCCTAATCATAGATGAACTCGTGGTTTGCGGCAACTGATGTTGGTAGAAGTTTCGAATTGGCTGGTTTAGGATAATAGAAAATTTCAGACTGTTTTAGACGACCAGCATAATCTGGAATTTTCTGAAACAATCGGCACAGGTATAAATACAGACACGCTTGTTCAGAAAACTCAGTTGCATGCTAATCGCCAGCAAAGATTTATACGTGGAGTGTTGTGTGAAAATGAGTAGAGGAAAACAGCTATCGAGAGAAGAAAAGGCATCTATTGATGCATTCAAGACATGCGGCAAGTGTAATAGAGAAATAGCTAGGCTAATCAACCGTTCGAGTAATGCCGTTGATAGTTATTTAAAAAAGAAAATCAAGGAAACTGAAAAGAAAAAACGTGGTCCACCGTCAAAACTTTCGGAACGAGATAAACGTAGAATCATTGCTACTGCCTCTCAATCAACCAAAGACTGTAGGCGTATCAGTGGATTCGGAAAAGTTGGCATAGAAATCATTTCGCATCGAATGAACAGCGAAGACTATCAGGCAGTGTTAGAAAAGCATCTGAAGCCCTATTTCCGCCGTTACCGCTCTGCAAAACTGATCTTTCAACAGGACAACGCGTCAATTTACTCCAGTAAATCTACCAAGGAATGGTTGTCAAAAGTGAAAATTCCTGTACTTCAGTGGCCTGCCATTTCTCCGGATCTAAATCCAATAGAAAATGTTTGGGGCATGATGGTCCGCGACGTTTATGACAACTCTCGTCAATATTCATCAGTCACAGAGCTGGAGGAGGGCGTCATAAAAGCTTGGAAAAACATCAGTATGAGCAGCTTGACAAATCTCAACTATTCGATGCAAAAACGGATGAAAATGTTATTTAAAAACGATGGTAACGATGGATTTTTCGTTGCGAATCAATAGATTTTACCAATAATAAAAAAATTTCTATGGAAAATCGTGTTTTTTTTCAATGCCCCTATAAACTTGGGACATTATTCTTTTTAAAAAAATGGCATAATAAACGAACAAATTGTCGTAGGCTCACCAAAAAAACGACAGAAATCGTGAATTATGAGTAGAAATAGCTTGTGAAAATTGAGATTTGTTTGGTTTAAAAACATTAAAAATTAGACTAAAAAACTGGGTGCCCCTATAAATTTGGGACACACTGTATTAAAACGATTAATTAAAAAAAAAGTTGTTGTTGGAAAGAAAAGTCTGCGTTTACCGGTTTAGTGATTGGTATCCGGCATTTATTGAGTAAGATGATAAACTGCCACTAAGCCGATAAAAGTCCTTTCTTACCGTATCGGAACGCATCCGTTTTTGGAGAAAGTCGTTGCAAATGTATTTGCAACCCATAAGAAGTACTGTTTGTTGATTTTTCTCATGAAAGTCGGATAGAACATGCAGCATATAATTTAACATGCAAAAACTCAACCAACCAGCCAGAGATGTGATGGATGGAGCAATTCTATTCAGGAATATATTAGCATCCTTCGTACAGTTCAAATTCGTTTCCCTGTGATTTACTTCTTTTTGGGTTCCTGAAGAGGGAACCAGTTAAACAGCGTTTTTAAAAAGAAACGCGTAGAGTTCGTGTAAAACAAGTCAGAAGAACGTCCTCAAACAGTTAATGAGATAGTGTGGAAGGATACGTAGAAAAGTGGCATATTATGCCTTTTTTATATGTTCAATATCAATCTTCCGTATATGTTCAAACAAGGAGTCCTTCTTCAAAATTATTCAGAAAGATCATAACCCGCTGACGTACATGAACACCCAGATAAATCATTTATTTTTCAACAGCAGAACTTATTATTATTTTAACATGAACTTTGAAATTATATTCCACCAATTTCGTTCGTAAGCTATCACATGTTACTGTTAATATCAAATCATTTTTAAGCGGAATTGACCTTTAACCTGAAAGGTAAATATCACTGCAGCAAAAATTTCCTAATCTTTCATTTTTTACATCCTGCGATGGAGTGTTAACTTTGGCCCACAAATGGAGTGCTCCGGGAGAAGCACACGAGGCTTGAAAATTTAATGATGTTTTCAATTTGTTATTCGACTTAGTCAATACAAGACATATCTATGCAGATGCCTCATGCAGTTAAAGTATGTTATTTACTTCTTATAGCATGATGTCCTTGAGTTGTACATCTGGTGTCATTTGGAGTAAATCTATTAAGTTCCCGATGTTCACTAGGCAATCGGGGATTGTCGCATAAAGTTTGAATTTTTTAAGGACGAAAATCAATTTAAAGGTCAAAGTGAATTCTATACGATAAGAGGGTTGAGGCGTTTTCCTTTTTCTTAGTCATTCAAGTCACGTTTAGCACGGTTGAACTGATTTGTGATGAAAAATAGCTTACAGGTGAAATGTGTAATTTAGAAAATCTACGGGAGATTGGGAAAAATCTATACTGTTTCTGCGCACAATTGAAATGAATGGAAGAATTATATCAATATATTCACAAAAAGTGCGTGGACTCTGCAGCAGGATTATCCAAATATCAGCTTTTTCCTAAGGGTATTATCTGCCCTTTCAAAATGAAATCTTCCTTATCTCAGATTTAAGATAACTACAGTGGCTTGCATGATATCGTTTCTCAGCTGAGGTCTCATCTTCTCGTTGTTGTTAAATTATACAATTTTCCCAGATCACAAACGAACTAAAGCCTCAAAAGGAAATGACCTTTGACGTTGGTTGTTAGTTAAAATAAATCATTACCGACCTTTGCAATTAACGGTCAGAGTTTTTTTTCCTTCTGAAGTATAGACTGAACGTTTACCCTTTGATGCTTTTTCAAGCACGTAGTACAATATAAATAGAGAATTTCGTGATTTGAATCAAGGATATTTTCGGGAATCTCAGGATCAAGTCCTTTTAAGGAAATTGATATTTTTGTTTTTGGATGCTTCATCCTATTTCAAATTTCATCTTAAAAAGACAACCCTTTGTAGGTCAAACGTCTTTCAGGTCGCATCAAATTGATAAACAAGTTGAAATGCTTTCAATATGAGTGTCTCATTAAGACAAATCAAATAGGCACAGCAATAATACTTTTTTAATGCAATCCTTTTAATCCCAGCTCATTTCGTTACAACTGAAAAAGTTGAAAATTTTTTCGAATATTCGATGAACTATTTGAAAGGCTCGAATCTAGGAAAATGCATACTACTAAAGATGACGAAAGGAGACATTTTTAATCAGCATTCAATTTCAATGACGTCATCCGCCAATGTGCTGTTTCTTCGAAATATGAATACCTTCTTCCAATCTGAAACACCAAAAAGATCCAGATCGACAGTGACGGGGAAAACGTGGAAACTATCATCTTTTATGATTTTATCCAATTAAAGATAATCTTGTTCAGTTTTTAATTTATTTTCTATAAGTTTTTATAACTTGAAGAAAGGGTTTCTTGGAGCTAGTGAGAGTGAGCAATCTTGATCCATTCTTGTTTGTGCGTATAATAACATTCATTACCACTTAACCAAAAACTCTAGTCTTGTATCGCGTGATATCGACATTGTGCTTGGATATTTGTCTCAACTTTCATTCGCCGAGACTTTGAGAACTTCCATGAAACGGCTAGAAAGTTTATATATCTTTTCAAATAGTTTCTGTGCGCTGTCTCGTATTTATTTCTCCACTGTATATAGTCGAAAATTTGTGTGTATTCTATGGTACATAAGGAACACGGCATCCTTATGATATCCCATAGAATCCGCCAAATCCACCTTGGGGTTTTATTCTGCACGAATTGGAGCGCTTTTTTGTAGATATTGCCTGCCTGGCTCAATACTTCCGAAGAGCAGTCTCGGAAGCAATTATTTGCTTGTAGATGAGCATTTTGTTTTTTTTTTATTGAGGAGGCCAGAGCTAAGAACCTTCTTCTTACGAAGAGAGTATTCCTAGGAAATGGACTTGTTTCTTACGAATGCGGTTTTACCAGGTATCCCAGTGGTCGAGTGTCATTCTTAGGAATTTAGTTGTTCTATGTGTTATCGTTTGGCAAGATTGAGATCTATGCGGTTTGCAGATTGTATAACATTGGAGAAATAGATGATCCTTGTGGAACTCCAGCTTGAATAGGTTGAATGATGATCCTTTGGCGTAATTCTGAAAGATCGATAGAGAATCCATGAATTTAGAAAACGAGTCCTACATGCCAAATTTATTCAACGGCATCAAATATGTCAACCATAATAAAGCCTATTAAATCCTTTTCTTACATGCTGGACTAAGCCTGGTAACTGAAGTTCTACCGAGAGTGCTTCTCTGATTCCATATTGTTCGTTAGGAAATATGTGTTTTCACTTCGTTAAGTCTGATTAGTAATGCCTTTTCAGATAATTTGGAAATTGACGGGAGAAGACAAATGGTTCTCTTATTTTTGAGAACTTATGGAAATTTTGGTTTTTTTGGGCATGGTTATTACTGTTATGATAGCCAATTTCCATGTTTTGGGGAACCTTTGTAAGTAGAAAATTCTGTTGATTATGTTTGATTAGTCTGAGAGACATTTCAGCATTATGTTGATTACTGTAGCAGGTCCATGTGCTTTGCGTTTGTTTAGTCTCTGTGATACGTCTTTGGTTTCTTGACGTTTAGTGGCGGTTTCCGTCCTCTACCTTTGATTCAGTTTTGATGAGTTCATTTATTTTTCTTAAAATGCTACCTTTCTCATTGGGGTCCTCCCTCCGACAGATATTTTCCTGAAATTTTGTGTCTAGCGTGCCTGCGATGACTTCCGTTTCTCAGAATTCGTCTTACTTTATATTATTTGATCCTTGTATGGATGGCACAATTGCTTTATTCCGTATGTGGAGGCAGTTGGACCTCCTACAAAAGGCAATCTGGCCAGATTTGAGGCTCTGTGGGAAACTCTCCCATTGTTCTTTTTTAAACTGATGAAAAAGATTTGAAATTTAAAACAACCGGTTAGTTTTGCTCGTAGCCTAGTATTATCCGTGTTCCCTAAGCTTTTATGCGTTTGAAGGTTGTACTTAATATTTCAAAGGTTTATGATACAAAATTGTCTAGTTGATGCGTATTTTCGTGCAATAATCGGTCTTCGAAATTTGAAACCAGGCTATGCACTGTATAGTATGTATCACGTTTTCATAAATTATTTCAAAACATGTAGCTCAGTAAGTGTAAATCAAATGAAGATGTCGTCATTTTCATCATATTAATACAAAAAGGAGTAAGATAGAGATGAGAAACGGCACAGAACAGAATGAGACATTATTATTACTCTTAATTGACAGTCAGGTTCTACAAATCAAATAAAATTATCAACGATATTAGGAATACTACTTTCGATTCAATTAAAACATTAAAAAAATTAAAATTTGATTAATTACTTACTTTTTCAGTCCATTTAGTAATAATTCGATTCACAGGAAGAAAAATCAATATCACTTATTGTTATTGATTTGGTTTGCTCCTTATAATTTTGTCCTTACTTAAGTGACCTTTGATAACTTCAGTTAGGGACTCATTCCCTACATAAAAAACCTCTTAATCGTAGTTGATTACGACAAGCAATTCTAGCGAGTCATAAACGCCTGTTATAGTATTCAAACTTATAAAGCCTTGGACCAAATACATTCTAGTTGACATCCCGATAATGTTTGTGAGGGATTCAACTTTCAAGTTTCGTTGGACACGTCGAATGATTCTTTTTGACATACAAATGATATTTAAAAAAACGGCCCTTTTATATTCGTAAAAATTTTCCAGTTTTTTCATCTGAAAACGAGCTTGTTCATCCTTTAGATTATCATATTTTAAATTTTTCTATTGAATTTACTTTGCAAAACTGGCCTGTAATTGTTGACTTGACCTCAATTAACGTCCCAAAATTTTGTCCCTCGCAGTATTTTTTATCTTTCTTTTGAAAGATAATATTCGTTAAAAGTCAGTTCTGTTTTGTAAAAGCCTGGAACATCCTGGTAATGAAAACATCTCCTTCCTTATAATTAATCTAAAGACAAATTTCTGTTTCTCAAAAAATGGGCATAATAATTTATCTGACATATAGGGATACTTTAACTTTTGCTAGAGAAAGAGAGTATGCCTTTATTTTGCCTCAGTATCGACTGTTTCTTTGAATCCTAGTCATAATGGTGAATCCAATTTTGATTACCAGCAGCAATCCGAGTCCTCATTTCTATCATCTGCTATGTTGAGGGGAGTTTTTACAATGATCTTTTCAGACACTTCAACCAATGCAGACGAATTGGTTAAGGCACCTATTCGACCCTTGCCAAAATTTTGGCGACCATCGAAAGCAACTTTTTTTTACTCCTTCAACGATCTCCGGAAGAATCAACCGATCGTCCAGATGAAGGGTTCGATTGACTACTTTGCTTGACAAAGTCCATCGGTAAGGATGGATTATCTCTAAGCAATATTATGATACGCTGGGATTGGTCATGATGCGGCTGCGAGGAATGATAAAAATTAACCATTCCCATTCTTATTTTGTTAACTCAAAATTAACACATTATTGACATTCAGATAATATAGAACATTCTTCACTACATAGAGCCAGCTTTATTCTTTTTTTTTCAGAAAAGCTTGAAATGAGTTTAATTTTTATTTGTTGTATTTTACAGATATGAGTACTTTCCTGGATTTGCCGGCGAAGAAATGTGGAATCCAAATACAAATGTATCTGAAGACTGCCTCTATTTAAATATTTGGGCCCCAGCAAAGGCCCGCTTAAGGCATGGCCGTGGTGTAAATGGTGGTGGCGGCGGTGGCGAGGTAAGTCATATCACAAAAAATAATTTAATCAAAGGTTACTCAACTGAACACACATTACCTGGGAAATAATTTTGTTCCCACAGTAGACTCTGGAAAAGCTAAGCAATTTTCTGCGGTATTTAATTTCAATATATTTAATATTTAATAAAATTTCCCACTATTGGTTGGAAAGCATATTCTCTTTTGTACCCAAACTTTAAACTTCAAGTAGGTAAATTCTTCAGAATGGCCAACTTGCCACCTCCCAAGACCTCTGAAGAGCCTAGACTGCAACTATTTGTCATGCCATGTCTAGTTCGTGTTTTAAATTTGCACTTGTTGGCACCTCGCGGTTAGGGGGATCCTTTTTTTAATTGAAATGTATGGAAAGGATAGATATTATTGTAAACCTTTCTTGGAGATACCTTGGAGCAGGATCATCTGAACGTAGTGTAACGTACAATTCCTTTGTCCTTGGATGCTAGCATCGAAACTCGAGAAAAACAAGTCTATTCTTTGAGCAAGATGTAAACGCTCTATCAGCAGCGGGTAGTACCTTGCTTGATCAGCCTGGGAAATAGTTTCCTTTTCGATCTTTATACCACCATTTGTGAATTGTCCCGATTTAAAAAAAAAAATGCTTCAAGTCGGTGCTTCTGACTTTCTCTTCATTTTTCAGCGATTTGGTACCACCAGTACACAGTAGACTGACCATGTCAACGTCCGTGCTGGGACACAGAGGATCCATAGGAAATTGTGGTGAGAAATATACTGGAGCCAACCATGTCTTTTGCTGTGGAACCCCGATCTCCATTGAGTTCTTCGACGTGGGTTAAGTCTTCAAAACCAAACTAGCCAACTTTCAGACATAATTTTTCGTAGAATTTCGTGCTTCGGGTGAACAAGGAGACACGTTCACAATGGCGTTCCATAGGTTTTCTTAATTGTTCTCCAAAAGACTGTGAATCTTTTTCGTTTGGTAGAGAGCGATACTACAATAAAGCAACGTCGGTCGAGGTATCTGTTTGTAAAGAGGGAATAGATGGGAAATTAGCCCGCAATTGTATTCTGGTTCTTTGTGCATACGTTTTTTGCATGAGGTTTTCATTTATTTTTCTTATTTGTTTTCCCATGGTTTGTTAAATGTTGACAGCCAATGGGTTCATTGGTTTACTTGTTTTTCTTGTGAAGACTGTTGTCCCGGGTTGGTCCATGGAAGTGGTTTATCAAATATGTATCTTATGTACCTGGCTATTTCTTATCACCTGATTACTTCATTGTTCTCAGCCAATGTGTTAATTGATGGACTTGTCTTCCTTGTGGGGACAATTGTCTGTAACATGTTTGGATTAATCTGATCTTTCCATCTACTGAGATAATCTTATAGCTAATGTCTTAAACGTTTCAATTTTGATGTCACAAATTCTGCGTTTCGGTTTTTAAAAATAAACGGGTGCTTTGATGGATTCTTAGGTGGATCTACGATGTTTGTGGTCAATTAGGGAACCATGCAGCGATTATCTTATATGAGGGACGAGGCATGGGAGATGGTTGACTATTTGTAACTTCGATTAATCTTGAGAGAGTGTTGTTGACACAGAAAATTTTGCCATCCAGAAAGAAGTCCATAATTAAGGTATGCAGTGGAACTTGAATTTCATGCATTTCAAATACTGGCCCCGTGAGCCAGACTTTCTAAAATGCTTTCAGATGGGACCAACGCAATAATGCCTGTAGATTCCTTGCCGTTCAACCCAGCTCTAATATGTTGGGCCACACTTTGTAGCTTAAGTTCCATAGAGCTCCTTGTTTTAGTCCTGACTGTTCTTCCAAGACAATCTTTTTATTCTGAATAGCTTGATTACTTTGAGTTAGTAGAACTCTACAATATTCGCCATTGAGCGCAAAATACTTAAACTCAAAACTTAATTGTTAAATTAAGTTTTTGTAAAAGTAAGTAAAACTTAAAATACTTAAACTTTTAAGTGAATATTGTGCCCATTCTTATGAAATGAAAAGTATTACTGACTTTCACAGATAGGACTAGCTTCGCAAATCAAAGATAATGTTCATTATACCGGCTAGAACTTTTAGTAAGTTGTTTAGTAGCCAGGTTTTTATTGGGTGAAAAGATATATCCAGGCACATTTCTTTTATCGAGTTAGTATGAAGTATTTTTTTAACTTCATCTAAGTCCGAGTCTAGAATTTTGAATGATTGTCAGGTCTTTAATTAAAAAAAAAACCTCATCGGAAAAGTTTCCTTTAAAATTGCAGCCGTAGCTTATTTGCAAAAGTTTCCGCTTTATGACACTCCCACACACACGTTTAATTTTCTGTGGGAAGTCAAAGTAACTATTTTCCATTCTTTGGAATTGAGATCGCGTTGTCCTCTTTTGGCAGCTGGATTTTATTTGTTAATTCTTCCATAACTTAAATCTTACATCAGCGTGGCCGGCTTTAAACAATTCCCGATTCGTACTGTTCTTTATTTGCAGAGGTACATCAATCGATGTGTTCTCTATGAAAAAGAGTATCAGAGTTCGTCGAGGACACTTAAATGAATGTTTTAGGGAAAATTATCTGAAATTCTGATAGTCAAGTTAAAATTATTAATTTTTGTAAGCCAGAATATATTCTGGGGAGAAGCAGTTTCAGTTGATATTCTGTGATGAATAGCTCCGCTCAAGCTTGGTTACTTCTCTCAGCTCCTCGTTGACGGTGATAAGCGTCCAAAAAGGTATCAATTTGGGTGGCTATAGTTTAAAATCCGAACACGAAATACATTCTGGTATAATGGAAGGTTAATTTGGAAGCTTAATGTTTTGACGTTTTGATGTTTTGTTTAAGCAATAGTTTCGACCTATTTTATATCATTCTACTATAAAACATTTTCAAAGAACTCAGATAAAAAGATCCTCGAAACATCAAAAGAAGTGTTTTTATATTATTGAAATTTGGCATTCAGTTAAAACTCCTTATCTGTTTCTGAAATTTTTCAATGACTATAGTGAATTGAATGAGGAATAATACCACTAGATCCTTCTTGTGCCATTGAACAAGTATATCTGCAGGGCGCGCTGTAAAATTGCTTGCGCTGAAGAAATTTTTGTATTACTGATAGGTTGCAATTCAAATATAAATGAGATCTTTAAAGTCAGAGAAAAGAAAATAATTGAATGTCCTCCTTTGTCAAATGTTTGTCCTGCTACGGAGGACAATGACGTTACGGGAAAAAATATTGTCTCAACTTCAAGCGTGTTACAATGGATTGATAAATTTAGATAAATTAATCGTCTTCGTAAATACTCTTCCTAATTTCGGTCTAACTATGAGAATAATTTATGCTGTCTTTCAAATGTCACAGTTTCTAGATGTGAATCTTCACCTTCATACTCCAAGGAGAAATGTTATCCCAATGTATTGTGTATTAGATGGATTTCAAAGGTACAATTGACAAATCGTCCTATTCTTATCGACTTTAATAATATATTTCTTCGTTAATTTTAAATATGCATTAGTCTGGCCACTATATCTAGCCCATCCTTAAGTTTTTTGTTATGAGCTTAAAGATTTTCAATTATAAATATTTCTATGTTTTAGGATATTTTTGAGACAATTTCACCCATAAATTATTTATTTCTAATTATCTTATAGCACTATGGCAAAGAACATTCATCAGAAAGTGAGCACAATACTGGGCATAGTGCACAAAACAATACAGGACTTCCGATGCTAGTTTGGATTTATGGCGGAGGATTTATGAGTGGCACAGCAACACTTGACCTTTATAATGCTGAAATCCTGGCGGCAGTTGGCAACGTTATCGTTGCATCAATGCAATACAGAGTAGGAGCATTTGGATTTCTCTATTTGGCTCCTGAAATGGAAGGATATGAAGAGGAAGCGCCGGGAAATGTTGGTTTGTGGGATCAAGCGTTAGCTATTCGATGGTTAAAGGACAACGCTCGAGCATTTGGTGGTGATCCTAATCTTATAACTCTGTTTGGCGAATCGGCAGGAGCCAGTTCAGTGAATTTGCATCTTTTGTCGCCAGCTACACGTGGTTTGGTGAAACGGGGAGTGTTGCAGTCAGGCACGTTGAATGCTCCATGGAGTCATATGACGGGTGAACGAGCATTAGAGATAGGAAAGGCTTTAATCAACGATTGCAACTGCAATGCATCAATGTTATTGGTAAGTTGGGACTCGTATAGAATAAATGGCTTTGTTGCATTTCGTAGCTTTATAGCTTTCCAATTGTTTTGATTGGATTTTTCGTCCTTAACAAGAAAAAAACCACAAAGCAAAGTCATCATTTATTAAAATTTTTGTGCTTTAAATCTTCCTTATATTTACGAGTACATACACCTGAATAATTTTTAATAAAATAAACAGAATCTTCGTCGAATTGTCAATCAAATATAAAATTATTAATCGCTAATAACATATTCTATATAAAAGTATGCATGAACCATAGGTGAATAACAAAGTGCTTATGAACTACTTGAACGTAACATGATTTGTCCATTAGAGCCATTTCAATAAAAATAACATCCATTTAACCTTCTTCAAGGATTCACCAGCTACCGTTTTGGCGTGTATGCGTGCGGTCGATGCTAAAACGATTTCGGTACAACAATGGAATTCATATTCAGGCATTCTTGGATTTCCGTCGGCTCCGACCATCGATGGCGCATTTATGCCATCGGACCCGATGACCATGTTGCGTGATGCTGATTTGAGAGGAATCGATTTACTTATAGGAAGCAATAAGGATGAAGGTATGTAGTTTGATTGTGCTAATGCAATCAACCTTTTCACTATATTCGAAGGTATAGCAATTAATAAGGGGACGAAAACATCCTTTGGTTCATATAAAACTGAGTTCTTATTTAAGTGGTGTTGCGAGAACGACTTGCTGATTCACGAGATGTTTAATAAATATTTGGATAAAACATCCTGTGTATAATAGTATGGGTGGAACATTCTGTATGATATTAGTTTTTTACGGATGGGTGAAGTAGTATGGGTACATATTAATGGAAAGTGTTTTCGATCAAGCTGGGATGTATTTCCTTCGATGCAATCTTTCACTCGCAAGTAACATATTTTAGTCCAATAAAATTCGATGAGGAAATGAAAATGAATCGGTTTTGATAGTGCTTTCAACTCGAAATTAAAATCAAACTAAAACCTTTTTAAGATTTTATTATTTTATTTTATTAATCTGTAAAGTATTACGAAAATGGCGTTGCTCAATTATCTGTAGTTATATATACAAAAATAAATATTCTAGATGATGCTACAGACATGGGACTACTTCCCAATCATATGATATTTCGTTATTGAGTAGAGACAAATTTTTTTCCTGCGTTATTACAAATGTTTATGTTTTTGCTTAGAAATTGTTGTAGTGGGGAGTTTTTCCTGATTATTTTCAAATTAAAATAAGGGGGAAAGTTACCATACCATAAGTGGAAGATATGGTTGAAAAAGCTTAAACTCTGCCAATGAGCAAAGAAATTATGTGCGTGGTTCAGAAATGGTCATTTTGATTTCGAAGATAAAGAACGTCCTGGATAGCGGAAGAAGGTCTGAGATGAAGATTCGATGACATTGTTTCATGAACCATATACTAATGATTCTACTCTTATTTAAAATGCTTGCAGTGGACATATCGATATGCAGGAAATGCTCTTCAAGCTCTTGAAATGACGTAAAACTTAAGAACGCTGGTCCCAGATGAGTTGAAGTCAAGGGACGTTGAGTGGTGTTTAATCGACCAGGAGCAGCTGCTCCAAGGGCTAACAGCGAAGCGATTTTCAGATCAATTTGTTACTGGTGATAAAAGTTTTGCGATACGGCAATTTTTAGAGGAAAAACTACCATAACCATCTGACAGGCTTTAACTGATGCGTTTGAATCGAGCATTGAAGAGAATGCGCCCAGGATTGACAAGATAAAGTACTGATGACAAGGTGATTTTGTTCAAAGAAAAAGCCGAGCCTCAGTTGTAAGAGTCGTGAAAATGTATCTGGAAACGCTCAAATGGGAAGTTTAGTCCCATCCGCCTAATTCTCCTGACATTGTTTCGTTTGGTTTTCTTGTTTCCGGCAATCAACCATGTGTTGTCACAATTCACATGGTTGGTTTGGGCAGTACTTCGAATACGGCGAATATTATAAGATTTGGCTCAATTCATTCCTGGAATTCAAAGACGAGTTATTGAAGAACGAGAAAAGTACCAAACATTCAATCGATTTATAAATTAAATTGGAAAAATGGTATTTTGGAAATACTATGGAGGTACCAATTATATCATTAATTCACTCACATAATTTAAACAACGAATTCTTCACACGAGGTGTCCGCGTTTTCCTAGAAAAATTCCAAAATGGATTTGGAAAGTATAGAAAATACTTTGTGTACTGCCTTTGTAATGATACTTTCGTTACAAACTGTCTAATTTTTCAAAAAAAAACTGCGAACTAACTTGGACTCTCAATAGTATGAAATTGATGAGCCAGGAATTGTAGAGCTGTTTGTTAGCTTTCAATTCGAATAAGATGTGACTTTCGCGATTTTTGGTCGATTCAGAAATAGTTTTTTTATTTAGGAAAAAATACAAAAATTGCTAGTCATAGTTGCTCGAGGGGGCTACTAATACATTCAGAGATTCATCGAGCATTCTAGATAAACAGGGCTAGGTTTTAAAAAATTTAGTATTCAATACTAAAATGAAAGTTTGATAAGTGAAAAATAAAATATAATACATAATGATCCCCCAGCTTGACATCTGAAAAGCATGAGAAAAATGAAGTATTCCTTTTACATGATCGGGCATGCAATAAGCAAGATAACAAGCGGATGCAGTTTATTTTATTTTTCACGTTTAAAACATTCATAACAGCATTGTAACGCTCATGCAGCCATATCATATGATATGATCATATGCTGGCAGATATTAAAATCTATAAAACTAACGCCTTGACAAACTCTTTATTGTTTTGTTTTTAATTGAGTTGATTGCATCATTTGATCATGACAAAATCATCCGTGAAAAATCAAAATCAAAAAAATTAATTTCTGTGAATGACAGCTCAAGTAATGATATACGGGTCCACATTCGAAAAAACGAAGAAGCTGCACGAAGCTTCTGCTTTTTTGACTAATTTATTAGTTTAGTTCGTAGCTTTATTTGTACAAGCTTTTGCCGGACCTATTATTGCTTGGTAAACATAAGTTAAAATTTTTTGTACATGCCACTGCATTGAATTAATGAAAAAGTACAGGGTGTCGCATCCAATTGTCAAAAATTTTGTTTTGTTTTTTTCAAATTTGGCTTCTTATGTCTGCAATGGCAAAAATTGATCTGTTATCAATTTCAATAGTGTCTGGCTACAGTTTCTTCGGCTTTTTGCCGAAAACTGATAACATTCTTCCCAGCATATGGTAACCACTAAAGCGTACCAACACTTCCGCACAAACTCAAAATCTGACGGCATTCTACGCCATTCTTCAGATGCAGATGTAAGAAACCTTGTTGAAGATACGTGATGAAGTTGCGGAGGTATGAGTTTTGATATTCTCGTAAATTTAAATAGAATATACACATTGACTGACAAAATTATTTTCACATTCAATCTCAGAAAGCCGGCCAACAGATACTCTCAACTCGCCTATGTCATTCAACTTCGAAGCTCTCTATTTTGCAAAGCTCACTTTCTTTGCTATCTGTTTTTTGTGAGGTCTCTTGGGACTGTTAGCGCTTGACAGGGGTGACGCTATGCTTCCTTGTTTGACCCAAAGTAATTTTAGTAAATTTAAGTTGATTTGCAGTAGAATTTTTTGGATTTGGAGACTGCAAAATATCACCTTAAAAAGACGACAGTGCAACAGGGATAGCGCGAAATATGTAGTGCTACTTTTAAATTTATTTTAATTAAAATGTATGAGGTTTAAAATGAGCCTACATTCGTCGATGCTAGTTTATTCTGTAGAACATTATGTTTATTATAATTATAATGTTGTAATGTTTAACCATCTTATGTTATTTCTTAGTAGTAACTGTATTTTTGTTTCACTTCTGAGCCATAAGACCTGATTGCGAAAGGAGTCCGAAAGGATTTACATCATTTGTGACCTATTTCTGAAATAGTAAACCTACTATATTGTGAATAAGCAAACTCCAAAAAGCAGCACGAATAGGTCACCACCGAGTAAAATATGCCACAATAGATTTATTGCAATTGTTTCTTGTAAGCGTTTTAATGAATCAATTTTGAATGTTTTATTTTATTATATTTTAACAACGAAACAATATTTATCGATTAATGCACTTTATTATTTAAAAAAAAAATCACAACTTACCATGTAATATTTTTGCACATGGCTGACAAAGAAACAGAAATTCGACTGCAAACATATAAAACAATTTAAAAAGGAGATCAATGTCAAAGGAACAAAAAATAAGAGAGAAAGAGCTGAAGATAACTGCATAGAGCCGAAACTTGTCCTCGACAACGAACAGGAAAGGTCTGGCGGACCGAAACAACAACAACACAACGTCCGATTAATCAAATTCAATTCAAATCATGCTGAATTGTGGAAGCTAAAAGGAGAACTTTTCTTTTTTTCGCACATTCGATACTAGAGTGAAATCAGTTTGAAATTTTTTACATATCTAAAAAGGTGGCACCTGTGGCATATTTTTTCTCGTGGCTCCTTCTATGTGTAATTTATAATCCTTGGGTAACTCGTGGGTCCAAGAGCAAAAAAAAAGATTTCTGTCCGAGTTTTTAAAGGCTCCACCAAATGCATTACCACATCAGCCATAGAGTAACTTTGATTTTAAATGCGTTAACTTTTGCCCACGTGTATTTCAGTTTTCACAATGTCAAACAGACGGGCCTTGCAGAATAAAAACATTTTTATCCCCTATTTTCTCGTTTACTTGTTGTTGAAAATTTACGCGGTCTCTCAGGGAAAAATATTTGTCTATATTCGCGGTGAAATCTTCTAATATTTCTCGAAATACTGCGAATTTGTGTCCTTGGTAGTCTGTTAGCATTACGTGTATGTTGTCATCGTTCGGCAATTAACACTTTTACATAGCTAATACGTCTGCTGAGGGTAAGCCTCGCGCGCAAACTGCACATCGCTTTCTCAAAATGGTGGTCTGTCACTCGTTTCTCGAAAGGAACCTGTAGTGGCGCGGCGTAAAACTATTTAGAAAAATAAATATTTACGAATTTATGTACTAGGTAGTAAATTTTACCCGGTAGCCCCGTCTGCCGAGTTAAGAGAATGGCTCGAAAATAAAAAAAGAGCTTAGTCACATTATTTTCATAAAAGGGATAATGGCTATGATAATTTGGAAAATTTCCTATGAAGTCTTCCTATGATCTCCCAGTGGCACCGGTTCATTGAGTGCAATTACCAGTTGTACATTATAAGGATTAATTTCGCCCTAAGGACACTAACGAGAACACATACCATATTACTTAGTTCTTAACTTTAATGAGAAAAACGGGGAACGATCCCCTTCATTTGTTAAGAAACTGTTCAAAAATTCAAGTCTTACTAGACATTCCGAAATGAAAGAAATATTGCTGCAATAGAAAACGGAAATCCTAAAAGTTTCCAATTGGATTTGTTAGTCCTGATAAAATCGATGGCATATCTCGCTCGAAATCATTTATTATTAACCAGCTTGTATGGATTTAATTGCAAGCCAACTGTATTCTGTTCTTATCTCTTCTTTTTGATCGCTCTAAACATTCAACGCGTATGCTTTTATTATTGCTTAAGCATTCCGCAGTATGTCCTTCCCAGAATATTTCCTGACAACAATCTTCCATCCATTATACGGAGCATCTGAGCAGCTGTGTTTCCATGTTTTACAAGACTTAAGCAGTAAAACGTACTGTCGTAACAGGCACACTTAAGTGGTTTATTCCTTGTGAACGGTTGGATATTCATGGCTCGTTACTAACAAATTAGTATCCTGGATACGGGATATAGTCACCTTGAATGCATTAGCAATTTTCGACACGCCGATGTAAAATATTCTTATTCAAGTGCACGTTTGCTGAAGTGGATATTGTGGGTTCTTCGTACTTTCATATTATGCTAAGAATTTTACATGTATTTACCTTTGCGCTAGAATCCTGCACGTGTAATAAATATTGTAACTGATATCACATCAAACGTTCGCAACTGATACGAAGTGTGGTTGAGTGTGTTTTAAAACTCCAGGAATCCGGAGGAGCATCCCTTTAGGCGGCTCGCTTTCATCTTTATTGGGGATAGTCATATGCGAGTAAGGACTGAAAGGAATAAGGACTCGCCTTAAATACTTTTTTCTTGGAAATTGCTCATTGTCCAGATAGTTGAAAATACGATGATCCAATAATTTGTTTTCATATCCACCATCCCGCACCCTCGTTGTCAAAGCTATGTTTGTGTTTGACTAATGATAGTGGCTAAACCAGACAGCTTGTGGATACCTATTTACTCTATTGTTGGGTAGTTTTACTACATTTCTACTACGCATCCATGTTGCCTGGTGCTAATGTATTTGTTGCTCCACGCTTTTATCAAATCGACCTCGTCTAGATGGTAGCACGTGTACGTTTACCAGGCCATCCAGCATTCTCCTTGCGTTCCACCGTACACTCCTTAAAGTTAATGCCCAACTTGCGCGCCTTCGATGCCTTCCAACATCCTTGCTCCTCTCGCGCTCGGTCTTCCGCCCGCTGGTTGCGTTGAACTTTGAAGCCCGTTCGAATCTCCAGGACCGGGATATCCTGAACGATAGCTGGTGTAAGAATGTATGTATAGATGAGTATTTCTGTGTGTGTGTGTGTGTGTATATATATACTCCAAATGCTGCTACACCCTGTTTATGTTGCTGCTACACTACTGGTCGATTCTTCATTTTTAATGTAATTATCTCAGACATTTTGAAGAGTGTGTCTGGCTGCGGTTGTAGCTGTTGGATTATCCGAGCTTAGTTGTAGCCTGGATTTTTCGTACGAGGTGTTGTTTGTTTGGCACTGGTCGACATATACCACCAGGTGACTGCTTAGCGCCGATATATAATTTCATGTGGCCTTGAACTAAGGGTAACACGGCTGAGTGGTGAAAATCGATCCAAGTAAATAATTCCGAGAATGATAACGCAAGTTCTTTTCAGATTGCGGAAGAAAATACAATTGAAAAAAAAATTATTATATGATTACCCGATTTGACGATTGAAATGCTTGGTGACAGAAGGATATTTCAATTGAATATTCATGGCATACTGCAGCACAAAAAGGCTCGTTTTGAAAATATTATTTTTCCAAATCCTTATTGTTATATGACTACAAAAAAGGCTGTTTAAGCTTGTCGATGTTAATGCTTTAGATACTTAGCAAGCGAAGGTGGCTGGAAATTAAGGGATATTTTATTATGAAATGATGGGGTTACTGCAATAAACAGGGAAAAGTTTTTCGACAAAATTTCGAAAAATTTTTCGGAAATTCATAGGGCTCGAAATTTATTTTGGGGTCGTAAGTCATGATGGATATCAATCAAACCCAGTCTGAATGTAGTTCAGGTGAAAAGAAATGCTTACTTTATGTTATCAATGCAATGGCTGGTAGAACTGAAAGACCCGAGATGACTGAGTTCATCTCGGGTCTTTCAGTTCTTTAGTTCTTTGTTCGAAATACATACGAGAGTCGAATGTTGCCAAAGCTAACAAAAAAAAGTACAGCCATCAATTATGGCGTTCTCTCGTTTGAGAAATGGATTTGAACTATGCTATATTGATCGAAGCAATGTTGTTAATAAATTATAACTTCGATGTGTCCCTAATATGGTTTTAAGCTTTTTGCGGTGAACACTTTTGAATAGAAAATAAACTTCTTTAGCTTTTTTTGGTCAGAAGTCATTTGAGTTTTCTTTTATGTCCTTTCCGCCTTCTACTCTCAGCAATCACCTTGAAATTCGTGTTTGATACACTCGTATATAGTGGAGAAATGGTGTCGGCTTCTCCATTTTATGAAATTGATCAGGAATTTTCTTTGAATTATCAAATAAAACAAACCTTCTCAAAACCACACGCAGTTGTTGAACGGAAGAACTTTATACCACATTCATTTCCCAACACAAACTTTCATGCTCACAAATTGAAAAAAACAGCAACTCAAAGTTCAACTTGAACGTTCATTATTTCATTTATACTTATGGAAAATTTCAATAATTTCCCGGCTTGTGTATTTGCTTTTGAATATCATTGAAACCACTTATATTCTAAACTTTACATCCTATTTCCCATTCATTCGCATAACAACAACTCAAAATAGGTCAAGCACTAAAGCAAAAGTACTTTTTAGTTATTTAAGATTGCAGACCTTTCAGTTTCTCAGAAATGTGGGCTTCGGGGCATTTTGTTTTTGGTTCTAGGTTGAACTTTTCACTTCAGAGATAATACACCAAGTACTAATTCAGCAATTGGGGAAAAAAGTGTAGGCTAAATATAGAGTAGTTTCTTGTGGAAGAAAATTTTATGCCATGAAACACTAAAAATAGATGGTACAAGATACTTCTGTGTTGGATGATGAATAAGGATAGAATGTTCACTTTGGATTCAGGTCACTTTGTAGGTTTTTTTTTTATGTCAGCTGCAGCTGTTCTTGAAATGGGATCAAAAGCGCCTGCAAATGCATTTTTTTTATGTTCTATTAAAACAATTTTCTTATTGGGAAATCCGATGAAGTTGTATTTTGAACGATTTTTGGGAGATGGCTACGAAAAACTACTTTTCTTCTTCTAAGAACTTGAACATACCTTTCAAACGTGTTGGATGGATGGATTAAAAGTAGTACTGAATGTGTGGTACCAGCGGTTGTAGTAACAGTGGTAGTAATAGCAGCAGTGGTAGTCGTAGTAGTAGTAGTAGTATTAGTAGTAGTAGTAGTAGTAGTAGTAGTAGGTGTCGTAGTAGTTGTCGTTGTTGATTTTGTTGTTGGTCTAGTATTCGTTGTAGTTGTAGTAGTAGTAGTGGTAGTAGTAGTAGTAGTAGTAGTAGTAGTAGTAGTAGTAGTAGTAGTAGTAGTAGTAGTAGTAGTAGTAGTAGTAATAGTAGTAGTAGTGGTAGTAGTTTCTTAACAAAACGATGGAACTTTCCGAGACAAAATCCTTAACAAGATGGTGAGAACAAAATAACACATTAAATTTTTTTGCGCATCAATTAAATTAAAAAATTAACAATTTGAATCACATGTAGCATATTCACAGACGAGTTACAAGTTACTTAAAATGTTATCTGACGATTCGAATTCGAAAACTTTATACAGTCCTCATATACAATATCACTATACCCTCAATCACTAAAACTCATGCTGCCAAGTACCATCGGCAAGTAATAGAACCTTGAAGTGCTATATACACAGTCAGTGCTCAGAAAATGTACTTCATAATTTTCAAAAGCAATACAACCGAAGTAAAATATCAACACCACTACAAACGAATAGCTGTTGCATTTATTACAATCAAAAAGCCTAACCTAGGCACCTGGAATTTTTCTGAAGCCAACAAGCTCATCCAGTTCTGCTGTCAACCCCATCATCCCGCTCCCCTGCCATTTCTCTTGGGTGCACATTCCAATGGAGCGAAATTTCTCATAGAAATATTTTTGATTGCTTGTGGCATCTCTGCGTCGGAGACAGGATGCTACTGGTTACGATTTTACCTTCTCAGCTTTATCCTTTTTGACTTAAGATTATCTCAGGCGTAAGGGGAACTCGTGACTTCATTAGTATTAATTTCTTCAGCGCTTTATATTGCTGGTGGTGCGTTGCAAGATATTAATCCTTACACTTTCAGCTACCACCCCTTGCTGACATCTTTCGTCAGCGAGTTGGATACCATGAAGAAATAGAAAGAATTCTTTGTTTTTCATCGGGATTATATTTGTGGATGTACCCTTCAACGCGAATGTGTTGTGTGTTGTTTAGTACATTTCGGCAAGGATCTGAAGCAATAGTGGCTAATGGAAACATTGTAATGGAAAGTCTTATAATGATGTGGAAAAGTTTCTACTTGGGTTCTGATTAATTTCGAGGAGCACATTTGATTTTATTGTAGGGTTTAGTTCTTTTTAAGAAAAATGTGTGAGGTGAATGAAATTATATAATTAAGTAAGTATTAAAAGGACGAGTTGGAAAGGAGATTGATGAAATTTCACAAAAGTCTAAGGTTGTAGGATGTGAACGAGTTGAACGAGTTCATAACCTTAATCCAATTAATTTTGAAATAATTTCATTGGATAAGTAATGTGGAGTAATTTTTCGAAATCATGTATGTGTATGGGAAAAGTCAAGTGCAGAAAATATCGGAGGATTCGGCATTTCATGTTTTTGAGAATATGTTCATATGCAGTGTGAAAGATCGTTTTGAAAAGAGTATACTAGTAAGGGTTCAGCTTTTAAGTTGATTATTCTACAGTAGATATCTGTGGAGAAATTTAAAAAGCGCATGTGAATACAGGATTGAGTTGATATTTCATAGCGGTTGATAGAATTGATGCCAAATAGCACAGCGTGCTGAAAAGGATATTGAATAATATCATAGAGTTCAAATAGTGCTACTGTCTCAGAGACGAATGGCAAGCCGCCCTTGATATGAGCGAAAAAAGGTCCGAATAAGATAACTGCCAACAGGTCCTTATCCTGTGATAAGTCGCATGTTTTGAATGCATGAGTCGCAATTTCTCTTTTTTAATGAGAAAAGTGATGATTTGTGGTAAGACATGAAAGAGAGAGGCAATACGTTGAATATGTAAAACCCAATGACGAGTAATGAGAAAAAGTTTGATTTTTAGTCTTTTAGATGAAATGACCCCTCATACTTCTCTAGTGTTGAAATAGTGTGAAAATATTATAATCTGTAAACTTTGTAATGGATTTAGAATCCCAGGTCGTCACGGCGACGACTCGGGATGAAAGTCGGCCTCGCACCGACAATTGGACGTGCAGTCCTGGAGACGTGGCAACGAGTCGTACCCCGTGGGTCAACAACTCGGCCACTCGGAAGTTCCCTCGCGTGGTGGCTGCTGGCTAGCTAGCTCAGTGCGGCGAGGATTGCGGACGTGGGTCGGACCCAAGTGAACTTCCGCTCTTGGTTCCATTTGAACCAGCCACCGAAAAGCCCGATTTACTACGCGACGTTTCTAAACAAATTACGTTACTTTACTCTAATTTTTACCATCAAGATACAATCAAAGAATCAAACTCCCCGACTAACGCGCATTCGCGAACCGATATACCGCGGTGCCTAAAAACAAACTACTTTAATTTTGCGACCGTAAAACACGCGAACCCGAAAAACCGAACTAGTAGTCCGCGACACGACTACAAATTATGACCGGAACAAAACTACAGCACCGCGGAACCCGAGCGACGAAACACATTGTTGACCCTACATCATCCTGCACTTACCTTCGCGCCATTTCCACCTGAAAGAAAAGGTTGTTGGAAGGAAAGAATGTGGTTTTTTTTTAGCACTTCATTTTAATTCTGGTTATTAAAAATTTATGTAAAATTTTAACGCTTTATAGGTCAATTCATACAAGTCAGACAAACGTACCAGAATCGCGCTATATTAAGTCCACTGTTGATTAAATCAAATTAAAAGAAAGCAAGATAGTGAAGCAGAAACATCGAAATACTATTATATGTGTACACATACTTGCTTAACCTACTTCAAAAAAAATTATTCTTAATCATTCATTGGGCTTATAACAAACTTTTGAATTGCACATTATTCTTACACAAATGAATATTTCTTTTCCACTATCAATATAAGTATTCAAAAAGGCTTAATTTTGTACGAGGTTTTTTTTTTTTTTACAATTTCTTAAATTGATTCTTTGAAATCAAAGAGGAAGCGATCCATTTTAAATTTAAAATATTTTACCATCAAATATATTTTCAACTGCTTAACTCTACTTTTTTTTTTTTTTTTACAATGATTACTTTCCTTCGTTTTTATTTTTCCTGATTTTACAACACACGTTGCGATCTGTAAGTTGCCATTATCTAGGGAAGAATTTGCAAGTTCGGTGTGGCGGTGCGGAAGAGAATTTGCTGATACGCGGAGATGAGAAACTACCTTCCTTTCGTTTTGTATTGAACAGTGTCTCGCGATTAGCTATTTACCCAATATGTGTTTGATTCCACGCTACACTGAGTGCCAGCACTTCTCCTCGCCTTGCATTATTCCATTTATTTTAATTTGAATACCCTTTCACTTTATCATTAATGTTTTTAATATACATTTTAGGTTATATAAAATCGGCATATAAAAAAAATTCATTTAGAGTTTGTGTTACCTACAAAAATTGTTTTTTTTTCTAAATTTTTCTGAGACTCCTTAGCACTACTACAATGCTCTTATATTGATGTCTTTCTTTTCACAATCTGTTACAACTCCTTAATCCACCCGCCGAAATGGGATCAGCAATGGATTCTTATGTTTATCGAATAAAGAACCCTTTTCCATAAGTGCTGCGTTTTCACTTTTGTAACATATCACTTTGTTTATCATTAAAACTTATTGCAACCACGTTTACACATGTGAGATGTAATTCCGGCGTCAGGCGAAATATACCCGTTAATTTTCCCGGTTCATTATTGAATTTGTATGCAGGCTTCTTTTCCTTGTAATGAAAACAATAAAAGTCCGGTGTTGAGTGAAATGCAAAACTCAAGGGCAGATATACATAACAATGTGGCTTCACTACGTTATTTCGCGCTCACAACGTCTTGGCGGATTTTCACACAGTCTGTTTTGCTATTGAAATGCCGAGGAACCAGCGGTAAGGGTTTCCTTCCAATTTTCCAATTGAGCAATCAGATAGGTTTATATGCAAACCAGCAATTGTCAAGCGGTGCGGTTATGCTCACGGGCACACACTGACAACACTTTCGTAAACACTTCCGCATGGGTTTTCACGTCACACCGTCATCAAACCTCTGGCGATATCCTTGTTTTCGTGGCGTTGATGACAACGAAAATATCTATTACATTCGACACGTTAGTTTTCCTTTTTTTCGTCGAAAACGAGAATTGCGGTTGCATTGAAATCAGCGACGATTTCGTATATCTACCGTACATTTTACGACCGACCCATAAATCGATTTGAAACCGCTTTTCTACTTTCCAACAGGTAATCGCGCGCGAAAGACACACCAAATTGTCAAGATAAGTTCACGTTTGGAAATAAAATTACGTCGAGTGATTTTCCACGAGATCACTTTTTTTTTCTTTTCCACCCGCGTGTGCCTCTTCTCGCGGTCCACTCCCAACTCCCCGTTCCGGAAATCAAAAAAAAACTGTCTTCCGACCTGAAGTGGTCGCCAGGTCGTCGGTCAGCTGACTTTCGACCTGTCCGCTGAACTTTCGCCTGCGGGGAAAAGATGGTGACACCATCTTCAGGTCGGTAGTCACTACAACTTCATACTTTTTCGGTAACAAAAATATTGTTTCACAGACGTCAACGCGCCGCTGTTTGTCAAGAAAATTGAGTAATTGTGGAACCAATCGTGCTTTCACATTTTCTTAGGCCCAAATGATCTTTTAGAATAGTTTTTACTGATCCTTCCGATATTCCAACGATGCCAGTATGGTCTCTGACTGTTAATCGTCGATTCTCGAGCACCAATTTCTTGATTTTATTGACATGTTGATTATCAGTTGATGTTGATGGCCGTCCTGGCCGTGGTTCGTAGTTAACGCGTTCTCGACTCTCTTTGATCAATTTGTACCAATCAAAAACATTTGCTCGCGACAAACAATCATCACCGAAAGACTTTTACAACACTGTCGGCGTTTCGGCATCACAAATTTGATCCCGCACACAAAATTTAATGGCATTTCCTTATTGAATAATTTCACTCATTGTTTAAATCGCCAAATGCACTTTTTGAATTTCAGAAAGACAAGCCTAGAATAAACACTAATGATCATTTTGATGTGACATCTACCACAGATGTCACTGACAGCCATACCAACCTAGAAAAATAAATATTTCGACGAATGGGTTTCAGCGCGAAATTTAAATTAAAAAGTCTTTCTATTTTTGTCCACAGTAGTATTGCATTTTCAATTAATAAATTTGGTCACTATGTGGTCTCGATGCGCTAGTTCATTGTCTTCGTGCAAAATCTACAAATTTGTATTCCACAATTCTAACGATTTCTGATAGATTTTCTCACGCTATTGCCATAACACGCCCATATAGTATTCCTTATTGAAGATTGTTTCATCTGCAGTCGGGATATCAAAAAAAAAAAATAAAAATATACATTGCATTCATTTTTGATCGGCTTTGCCGCAGTTTTTTCGGTTTATATGTCCTCTGCCATACTTTTTTAGATTGCATTTCTTGTTGATATGCTTTGATGAAAGACAAGAAAACCAAAAACATGGTTATTGGCGTATATAAAATAACATACTCCCGGTGCTTGGCCAAAAGAAGGTTGAGGGAGCATCTTAAGGAAGCTGCATCAGCACCGAGATATAACAGGAGTCACAGGATTGGAGATTGGATTGGAGATGGAAAAATTGAAACTGGATGCGAAGGAAAGCTTTTTCACAGTAAGTGAACTATCGGAACAGTGATTCAGCCATGCCCTAAGTAATGAACTCTCACCTCTAATGGACATAGTAGTTAGAAGATAAATATTTGGACTATTTATTTACGTCGAACATGCATTTCAAATCATCAATGGGATCTTCACCGTGATGTCAACTAGTTCTAGAATTCTTTCTTTAGTTTTTAATTATCTAACATTAACTTATTCCTGCACTTACACCTAACGTGTGTCACCTCCTTTTATTTTTTTGTTGAATTTTCTCACTAGGGTATTTTCATTTACATTTTTACTACTTTTATCGTAATGCAAAATTGTAAAATTTTTATTTAGTACAATAGTTAAGTTTGTTTTTTGACTGACTGCTTTCTGGAATGAGGCATAAGAAGTGTGCATGAGTATAAGAAGTATAAGAATTAGGCATAAATAGTTTTTCTACCTGACAGAATCTACATGAAAATTACCCCCAGGATACTACGTTTGTTTGGAGCAGTCCACTACCTGACCGTTCAACTTGGCTCTGGTATCATAGATAATGTCCGTTCGACGTCCATATTTTTGATCTGAATCCTTGAATACAATCAGATCGCTTTTCTTAGCGTTAACTTAACCTTCATGGCCTACTTTATGCGGTAGCAAATTAACTAGTCTATGTTCCTTTGGAGTCTTGTTATTGCAAAGCGAAAATTGTTTTCAGATGTCTAGACCAATATGTATATATTAATGGAAGAGATTCAACTCAATCCTGGGTTTTCAGGGTTCATCTCTAATACCCGACATATCAGATGTGAATGGGTTAATCGGAAGATGATAGAGATAGACCGTTGAGGGGGTCCCGAAATGATACCAAAGGATTCAAAACTAGGAGCACCAGATAGAGCCTATGCAGTACGTTCCCTAATGAAACTGACTTTTTTTTCACAATTCTCATTTGGAAGCCGAATTAGTGTGAGGGTAAACCCAGTGATCCTAACTGAATCCAAGGTTTTTCTACATCTACGAGGCACGCTACCAGGACCTTTTTGGGCATGCAATTTTTTTTCACACTGGCTTAAAAATCGAATATCGACTGCATTTTTAGCATTCAACCTTTTCGGAAAAGTAAATTTTTTTTCATTCTCATTGTTGTGGGAATTCGTAAAAATTTATGTAGTTGTTAAAAAGAACTGTCAGTAAAACAAAATAAGTATTGTATCACCCTCAGCTAATTAGTTGGAATTTCGCCCTAGTGCAAGTTCTATCTGATTACATCCTAAGTAATTCAGGGATCAGAAACAAAGTTTTGCCAAAAGTATGTCCCGAACACTTGGGATTGGTAAATGCCTCAGCTTGTCGGTCTTAAGTATCCTTATTTAGAGGTCCATGGGTATCACGAGCAGACAGGTTTTCTTTAATGATAGTGAGAAATAGTCCGTGATTTTACTATTTTAAGGAAACTTTTGATTCGTATGAAAGAACATTTTTCTAAGTAAATATTGAAATAAAGCCGTGCAAAGGGATAAAAACAAGTCTATTAAAAGGTGTAAGTGAATGGAATAAGTCATAATGCAGAAACGTACGCGAGCGGTTGAGTTGGCGGGCCAGTGAAAGAGTCATATGGGACTTATCGTGTTATAATAATAACTCCAAACGGCCCTGACATGAGGACATGTCTGGCTCGTTGAATTTACATTAGTTTTGTTTTTTTTTATCTATACAAAATAATGTTCACGAAGGAGTAGACATATTTGTCAATGCTTTCTAGTCTGGCCCTTATAACTTGTGGCTTTTAATTGTATGGGAATTTGACTTGGACCTGAATTTTCAGGAAAACCTTCGATATCTTGAAAAATATTTGAATCTCTTTAATGGCTTAGGAAAATGCACACGCTTTTTCAATACATTGGAAGCGCCTGGTTAATATGAATAAATGCGCTTAGTTAATCAATACCACGCATTTAATGTCCTTTTTGGTAGTATAAGATGGCATCAGATATTAGGAGAAGCACCTTTTTAATAAAACAAGGAAGAACGTTATTAAAGCGTTTGGTGCTCGTGGAAGCTATCACAATGGAATTTTCCAAATGATGGGTTTTTAACCTTTTAATTAATTGAGAAAACCTCAGCATGTCATTTTCAATTCATATTCACAGGACTTATGCGAACACTGTTAGGTTCAAATATGAAAAGAAAAATAAAAATCATGAAATGCATTAAAGCAATTATTATTCGCGACAAAAAGCTTCAATTTATACAACGTCCTGACTGCAAAAATTCCATTAATCTTCGATTTTATGATGCGTTGGAAACAAGGTTGTGCCGACCTTGAAATTGTGTCCATGACGGAAATATGGGGACATACAATATGTATGAAATCTATGAGACCTTTCCGTTTCACGTGAAACATGAACGGGCGACTTGTTTTTTTAAGTTCGGAGACGATTGGAGGATGCCGTCAGCAAACCAATAATCCAACCGAAAGCCCCAGCCTCCCTCAACGTCTCTTGCCCCATTCCTCGTGCAAAGCCAATCCTGCCACCAGCTCACGGTGCTTTTGTGCTCCTGGCACAGTTTTACATGGATCTACAATTCCTATGAAACGTGAGTTGTTGCTTTTTCATTTTGAGCTTTTGTTTTCCTTCGTATTTCGTTTTGTTGTCGTGCTTAAGGGATTTCTGCACTCCTGCGAGGCATTCTATATATGTTTTTGTTTTTGTGAAATATTACATTTCGCCATCAAACTGTCAAATTCATAAACCACTTTGTTTAATACGAGTACCACTGCGAGCGTTCTTTCAAATCCATTTTCTTCTCATCACAACTGCGTGAAACCTCTCCAAAACTTGCCTAAGTATGTCGGTCCTGTGATGGTGTTTGGGACAATAGATAAAGTGGGGGACAGTGTAAAAGGGACTCACCTCATTCTGATTTTTGTCCTCTTTATTTTCTTTCAATCACTGTATTCCGTTATATGGATTTTCTTTTGTGGTGGATGCGGAAATATAATGTCATAAAGAAAGTGGTTTATGTGTGGCACATCACGAAAAAGGATATGGGTCGGGGGCCATCTAGACACATGAATTAGAAAATAATGAGCTCCGGAATCCTTTTACTGGTTATGATCAAATGGGGCAAGTTACTCAATTGATAGAGAGCTTTCGAGAGTTGTAGCACAATAAATATGAATTGATTCAGGGTGGAGGTTATCTGTTGGGGTTGACACTTCCTTTGTTGCGTTTATCACGTACCTTCATACAAGGGTTTAATTATTTCATTTATCATTTGTGAGAAGCATGACGATAGACGTCTACTTGCTTTTTGCCAGGCTCATATTTCGATAAATATTTCGATTTCTTCTTTGGCAAAACATATCCATCCCATATTCATTGAGTTAGAATAATTGATTATTTGTGAAAAAAAACACATTAACGTGGAGCTTTGATTTGTAAGGGGAAACTCACAGAAAAAGAAATCATCCTTTTTGGAACAGACAATTAAAAGCGAAAGCGAGGCAATCCTAATATGACTTAGATTTACGTTGAGGTAAAGACCACTGAGCGATTGTTTTAGGTTTGAGTTGTTGATTGCTGATTTTACATTTGCAGGATTTCTGTTTATTGTTCTAAGAAAGTATTTTTGCAATTAGTTCCAACACAGGCAGATAGAACTCCAAAGATTTTCAACTGTTCCAATTGCTCGTCTGTTGCTCAGTCATGTTTCGCTGAATAATTGAGGATTTAATGACGTTGCGAAAAAGATCGGAAAGGATAAGCAAGGATAGGAAACAATTTATTAGTACGAAAATTATAGTGGCAGAATCTTTTCTCGTTTACTTTTATTCACTGTTTAATAAATCAGCTTAGAACAAGCAACAAATAAGAGATGATATGCCGGACTAGAAAGAAATGAAAGATCATAGGGCGAATAGTAATATGTAGCTAATTATCAACATAACATGTGCTTGCATGTGTAGTTTTCATAAATTATGTACAGATATGCTGTACATAATTTATGACAAATAGAAGGATAGAGTGTGGAGTGATTCAAAGTGTTAAATTGCAAAAAAAAAAAAAAAAAATAAAAAGGATTTTTTTTTACATGGTTAATACACCCAGAAAGTTGGAGGCGCTTGTTGCAGGAAGCGAAGACCGGATGGGAGCTGTAGTGTTAAAAAGAAGAAGGAGACTTTGATTTGAATCGAATGACCCGAAAAATCGGGTCGGCCGCGCTTTAGTATTCACATCCAACTGGGATAGAGTCTTATTTGATTATCAATGGAATTCTCTGGATAAGTTATATACTTCAAAAAGCGGATTCCGTCTTTTTTGATTTAGAAGCCTGCTATGAAATCAGACTTCTAAGAATTTTTATTACTTGTAAAAATTCACATTGAGCACATGTTTATGCTAGCATTGTGTGTGTTAAATTAATTACATTCACCAGAAGTGATAAAGGGACAAAAATCCCCACAATTGAGTTGAGGAATATCACTTCCTATTTCCAATATTAGACTAGTTGTCAGTTCTGTACAAATATTAAAGAGTGGTTTTTAAGAGGTATAGTTCTCTAAATTGGCAACACTTTTTAATGTTACGTATGCTGTGACAGCTGTCATGCGTTTTAGTTAGTTTGGTTTGCCATTTTACCTAAATAGGTTGACGCCGGACGTCTGCAAATTTAGTGTAGGATCGATAAAGATCCATGTTAGTCCATTCGACATCGTCCTCAACAATTTAACCTGTGCCTATCCACATTATGGAAGATTGTAAGGAAGGATCTTGGTTTGTGGACTAACAAATGCAATTCGTGCAGGAATTGACGCGGAAGAACCACAAGACAAAACGTAGATTCGGTGTATGGGTCCAAAAATAAATTGCTGCATATCCCGAATTTCATGAGAAAATATTGTTGAGCAATGCGACCTATTTCCTGTTGAATGGCTACGCCAATAAAGAAAATTGTTGTAGATGCATTGATGAGCAACCACAGGTGGTCGTCTAAATACCGTTACATCCGGCGAAAGACAATGTTTCGTGTACTCTACGGGCTGTTGGAATAATTGGTGCATACATCTACTACTCGTTTGTGCCGACTCGCTTGAGAGAATTGACCATTTGCAAGACTACGTCCGCTGCGTTATTGGCAATATAGGGCCACAATTATTGATTAGAGAGGTCGAAAATTGGACCTTTCGTTTGGCTTTCCTCCGCGCCAGTCGTGGAGCTCACATTCGTGAAATAATATTTAAATAACAATCGCAGAGAATTATTTAAACAATTTATCCGTATTTTATTTCATTTCAAAGTTCCATGCTTCTAAGAACGTACCTTTCACAATACTCTATCGTATTTTCATATATCCTTATGACACTTCAAGTTTCGAGTTGAAAGTTGTCAAATTTCGCTCTATGTCTGTCTCTTAACCTTAAATCATATCTCATATTACAATTAAAATACAATAAAATTGTCTAGTATCAGAAAATCATTTAATTTTCCTGTTTCAATTCAGGTCAATTAAGTGTTCATAATCGACATACAATTGATAGTTTGCAGTGCAATTTAATCAGGCAATGCATTGTAAAAGTATGATAACTAATGGAAGGCTTTATTTGGCTTTTGATTTTGCATTTCTGCTTTTTCGACATGATTTTCATTAAATTGAAAACACTTTTCATGACATTGTTCTAATACTCGGGTACTCTTTTCATTATACTGTGTGCTAATGAATATTCATAATATTAAATTTGAGCTGCATTGTGAGTTTTCCGAATAGGATTTCACACACACACCTCATATTAAATAATTGAAACTAAATTGTTGATTTTAATTGCTACAGAAAGTGATGAATGAGTGCTTCCAGTGTAGTGATTAAATTAACTGGTATAATTATGGTCTATTTTCACAAATACTGAATCAAATCCATAAAATAAGGACCATAAACTTCGAATTTGAAAATCAATCACCTAACTTTGTTTAGGGCGGTTTGGAAGCTACAATTCATCTTGCCTGTTACCAACTTTTGATAACAACAACTGATGATCTCAAACTTTATTCAACTCTTTTGATTTTCATAATCTTGAAAGGCCTTTAAAAATATCCTTAGATTGTGCTTGTATGTGGCCAAAGTCTAGAGTGGGTGTGTCAGGGATATACGAGGGTGAGTCAAATATAAACCGGACTTTTGCCTTTATGAATCTCAGACTCTGCCGAGCGGTCTGGTTGGGTTTGGGGTCTATGATTCCTTGGTTTAGGGGTCTTACAGTGGGGAAAGAAGCTGCCAGGCTGCTCATTCCTTCAGTTGATCAGTAGCAATCATGAGTGATCAAGTGGTTTCTTGATCCATTTAGCAAAATATTATTGTTAAATTTTTAACAAATGAAGACATTTCACCATCGAATATTTTGGCTAGGTTGAAGGTGTAGTTTGGTGACAATATGCTTTCACGGACACAAGTGTTTGAGTGGGCTAGAAAATCTAAAAATGGACGAGAAAGTGTTAAAAATGAAACTCACGATCGATGCCCAAGATCAAGTGTAACTGTCGACAATTTTTGAGTGGTTTGAAATTGAACCGAGGGTGAACGCCGACTCACTATTGATGAAATCGCTTCAGAAGTGGATCAACAAAAGCCGCCTACAGAGACAAAAGATGGAAAAATCCCATCAGAGAGGACATTTTCCTGCATGACAATGCCCGATCTCACACAGCTGCATTAACAAAGGTAAATTAATTGAGCTGCATTGGGAGACCCTGGAGCACCCTCCCTATAGTCCAGACTTGTCTCCATGCGACTATTTTTTGTTTGGTCCCATGAAAGAAGCTTTGGGTTGCGAAAAATTTGAAGCGAATGAAGAAGTTGAGAAGCTCGTGCGCAATTGGTTGACAACTTGACCTCAATCTTTCTATGAACAAGGAATTTTTAAGCTGCCAAAACGTTGGGAAAAATGTGTAGAGCGTGGAGGAGACTATGTAGAAAAATGATTAAAGTCTTATTTTAATTATAACTGTTCATAAATGTGTACTCACTTAAATGTACTACTCACAGCAACAGAAAGCTACTGGATAATCCTTCAATCCTACATCACATCGGGCTATGCCTCTCTTTCTTCTTTGACAGGTAGTTGAGTCAGTATGTTAGTCGAAGGAAGTGAAGGAGGAGAATTTACTGTTAAAATTACCTTGCTACACCCTGCGTTCATCAGGGATCGTCTTCAGAAGAACTGTCCGAGCTTAATATGCCTCATAGTTCCATTTGCCATCAAATCCACCGAATTTTGATAAATTTTCCTTAGATAAGGCTTCATGTTGTTACTTCAAAAATTTTTGCTACACAGAGCATAACCCAAAAAAATTTGATTCTTTTATCGCTTGACGTGTGCGTTGAGGGACGAAATTTTGTATTGGCCTGAAATGGAACCTTGAATCCAACATGCATATATGGGACTGAATGCTATAAGGTGATATACAGATGCTTTTCTGACATATGTGGGAACGTAAATTAGAATTTTTGGACCAAACATAATTCAAATATTGCCAACCGGTTGGAAATGTACGATCTATAATTCTGACTGAGGTGCATGCCATCGCAATGAGGACAAATCTCAACAAAGACTGAAAATACAAAAGTAAGAACTTACCTGTACCATCTGAAAGCAACCTTCAACTTATTTGAACTACCAATAGGAAAAAGCATAAGAAATTGTCCTAGATTGTTGTAATGCATTCAAAAAGCTGTGCCCAAGCAATAGCCTAGGTACCTTTTCGCTAGGTATCGGCGCACACAGGAGCCAAAGGTGATGAACAGGCAGATCATTGAGCCAGAAAAAGAGCTTTGATCGCATCCATCCGTCCTTCTAGTGCAACTGAAATGAATTTCGTTTATAAGTTTCTAAAGAAAAGTGAGGTTGGAGAAACCAATACGCTCAAGATAACATTTCCTGGGCTTTAAATGCTGAAGCAATTTCTCGACAAATGTTACTAGAAGCAAATGCAAACGTGCTTGGAATGGAAGAAAGAAAATTAAGAGTCCTTACTGAGATCTTCGCAGGGCCTTGCACTCCTCCCCAACTCATATTAAGAGAAGTAGTTCTGAGCTTGGTAGGAATTGAAAGAGAAAGCTAAGAGTCTCTATTGAGACTTTCACGGGCCATTACACCCTCGGAGCCATTTCAAGAAAGTGGGATGAGAAGATGCCAGTACCTTTTTAGCACCTTTTAGTGCACTATCTCGCGGAAGGGAAGAAAATCTACGAAGCTAGTTCCTTAATAAAGAGGAATTGGAATGGCTGTAGCCAAAGCGGATCAGGGTCTTACGAAAATCGATGTTATTATGGTGTTTTGGCTGGTTTATTAATCAATTAAATTCATCAATTAAATAACTGATGGTGTATTAGAGGCTTTGGCAATGATGTGTTCTGTTGATATCGCTTTTCCTTCCCTTTTCGCTGTTTTCGTTCATTTTCTTTTCTTACTGCTTCGCATACTGCTTCATTTTGGGTTGGTCAGTTTGCATGTTTGTCCCATTGTCCCAAAATTTGTGTCCATCAAGGTTTTCAAATCGGTAGAAACGAGATTTTCTGGCCCCTTGTTTTTTGATTTTTTAACGTTTTCGTTAAGCTGTTAAGCTGGAGTATTCTATGAGTCGTTCGCATTCATCTATTCCGAATCTTGGTTCGAAGATTTGGAAGATATGAGCAAGAGATTGCTCATAACTTCATACCATTAATAGTTCATCCGGTACGTTGGAACTTTCAGTAACAAAGATGAGTCAGATGATCTCTAAATCGTTCTTTGCTCAGGAGTTTGCTTTCCGCAAACCTCGATACTGATAATGCCCGGAAAGCTCGCCGGTTGTATGTTGAGAAATACTAACTTTTCATCATTTTCTGTTTGCATTGTAAAACTGATGTTTGTGTCAAAGCTGCTTGACAATAACAGACAATAGTTGGTCAATAACATCCTTTTGGAACCCCCGTTCTATGACCTAAGATAAAATTTCTATGTTTCTTCTAAATAGTTGGTATATAGCCCCAATTTATCACTAAGAAGGATCACACATGTTTCACTTAAACATTGCAAGAGAGTTTATCCGCCTGCGATTGACAGTCTACGTTTTTTTGGTCTGTTTCTGGTGGTGTATTTTATTCTGTTTTCATGACAAGACGTTGCTTTAGCGACCACTGTTGATGCATCCGCGGGCTTGAATGACTGGTTTCGGGGAAAAGAGTGCCTTTATTTGTCCTTATGTAACCACTTTTTCATTCTTATTAAAGTATATGGAGTAGACGGGTTTTTGGCTGGATCCATCGGTCAGGATTATCTCTCGGCCATATGTTATCTTTTGGGTGTTTTTGTGCGTCTCCAGCAATTCGTTTATATGTAGTTGTTGCATTGTGAAATTGCTGCCTTTTGTTTGCATGGTGAAATAAAAAAATCTCTTGAACTACAAAGCCTATGTCGATTTTTTGAAGTGCTCCTTGTAATTTCAACATGTATTTTCTCATTCCCTTTACTTTTGAAAAAAAAAATGGCTCGTTCATCCAGTCAATCTTTCACGTAGTTTGTGCCTTAACTTTTAACTTTGTAGCTAACTTACCTGATTACAAACTAAACATCCAAATTTGGGAGTGTCATTTACAGGAAATCATTTTTTAACGAAAAACTAAACTGACAATTTATATTTTTCTTTGTGAATCATTAGAGCTTGAAGAGTATCGCCTGCTTTAATTCCAGCCTTGAAATTTTTTCCACTAATGTCTACGAGGCAAGTTGCGTTCGCTAGATTCACCCTGTCGAGTAATTCTATACAATCAATAAATACTTTAGGTGAACAAACAGCAGGAGTCAAAACAGTCTCTCGACACCATCCCATCATCGACCTCTTACTGTCTATCAAGACATATTTCATGACAACTATAAATTTTATCCTGAAATCATTAGATTTCCCACAAGTTATGAAAAACTTTGACCGGTCTTTCATCATCTCCTAAACTTGTTCAACCCATAGCACTTACCAAATTGGCATTGACATAATGTCCTTTCAACGAAATAGACGGTGCTGGACGACCAGACTGAAGAGCGCAGGGACCATTCAACCACATTGAGAATAAATAATGTTGCTGGTGGAGAATGTGTTGTTGTGTTGAATGAGTTGAAGAATGGTGGCACCCCACAGTATAGAATCACCATCGCTATTACCCATTCCCCCCGAAAATATTGGCGTGTTCAACAAACCCTTTCTTCCAAAGGAGCTCGCGTTCGTGACTGAAATGTCTAAATCATCGGAAAGCTGATTTGAAAGACGGTTGTCGATGGCCATGCGGACGAACAGAGACCGAGCGGAATGCATAAGGACTTTCTTTTTACTATCGTGCAATTTATCTTGGTTTTATAGGAAAATGATGAGCGCAGGGTGGACTGGTTGAGAGTATCTAACGATGATAAGAAGTTGTGCTAGTTCTCATACGAGTAGTCCGTGCTCTAGCAATATTGTGGTTCGCGATTGAGGTAACAAATCCTTGTGGAGCCAATAAACGAGTGCTTGAAGAGGATTGTGAGGAACTTAAATAGACGGTTTAGCTAGTACGTTCTTAGGCTGATATTTGGAAGCTTAGGTCCAGTAGTCATTGCCAATTTAGTTCTTGTTGTAAGCAAGTTGAGCTTAATTTTATTCGATTCTTCATTTTGCCTGTACATAAATACCGATTCAACTATTAAGGAAAATAACCCTACCTTCCGTCCCACTCCGACCGTCCACTATTCCCCCCCCCCCCATTTCAGGTTCTAGTTTCCTCTGGCGTTGGCAGACCCTGTGCCCTCTTTCAAAAGGTCATAATGTTACTCGTAGAGCACAATATTTTACGGAGCATTTTCCCTCTTTAATTTCGGTGAAAGCTGAAAGGTTACCTTCAACCGTATCACCTTTCAAATCTGAATCTTTTCAGGATAACAAACACGCACCAGTTACTCGTTTTCAATTTGCAATCGGGACGCTGTTTTTTCTCCGTTTTCGATTCCATTGTCGAAGGACTTGCATCGTCATTTTGCAATCAAAAGTTGTAGGACTTTTGAACTTTGCTATTGCTATGTCTTTCCTTTTTGTTGTTATAGTTGAGCCTAAATATATGGCTGTCTGTGAATGCTACATACTCCGACACGCAATAGACTAACACAGCAACCGATTTGTGTCCGATAAATTATAGGCAGGAAGATGCAGAAACATGGCGCTTAGTATTTAATATGTAACGGAAAATCGATCGTTATTTAAACTGTCTGGGAAATCGGATAATTTTTGGCGAACGGAGGGAAGGAAACGGATGTCGTTAGAGAGATTTAATTGCTTGTGATTAATCGATTTTCCCCTTGGAATGTTTCCCACGCTACGTAAGTACTAACTAACCTAGATTGGAGTCCTTGAACAAGAGACTTGATTTCGCCTGGCTAAAGTTGTTTTAAGGCATTTTTCGAGTGGATAGTTTCTGATAAGAAATTTATGAGATTGAAATGTGTATTGATTATATGTTTGCTACGTGTGGTAAATGAATAATCATGGAACGTATGCTCGAATACAGTTTGACGAAGATGAGAAGCAATTATGTATATTTACTTTGTCCGCAAATGTTGGCGATTCGAAGCGAACGCATATATGAAGGGGTTGAGTGTGGCTACGAAGCAAGCAAAAGGGAATTTTAAATTAATTGGATTTGGAGTGACTGCTTATGTGAAGAAGTTAAGTGTGCAGGAAGTGCAAGCAAAACGAGAATTCAAATTAAATATTTGCGGAAGCATGGAGTCCATTCTTAGTGTGCATATAAGGCTTGACCTTCTACTTTCTTCTACTTCTTTTGATGGTAGCGAAAACAGTTTGTCAACAATATAAAATGTATGAATCGAGAAAGCTCTCGCTGCGGTACTTAAGATAGTTTGTGGTGGTTCTTAAGACAGTTTTTTAGACTGGAAAATTTCGAAAAGTGAAAAAAAAGGCTTTAATTGGTTTTCATGTTATATGACTTGATGAAATGTGGTTTGCAAGGGATCCATTGACTTAACCACTGTCCAGCATTACGAACGGGGTAAGAGTAAGCCATGGAGACTTGGTGCTAGGTTGTTTATATCGCTGATAGTGGTTGAAGTCACGAAACAAACGCATGGCGTGAGTCCCTGAAATATTATTAACCGACAACTTGCAATGCGGCCAAATAATAACAGGAGAGTATCATTACAAGCGTTTGAATCAGTTGCAGTCATATAAGAATGAAGAGAAAAATCTCGTTTTATCAGGACATTTTAACGAACGATAAAAGCAAGATGGGGATCGGTAACTGCCATGTTAAATCTAAGAATTGCCGGATAGTTAAACCTTTTCACCAGATGTAGTTTTTTTTGATTAGTATCAGCTCTGTCCACCTCTTAATTTAATTTAAAGTGAGAAATGCTTATCAAACTTTGAAATGTCTGCCTTCCACGCAATGGCCCTGGGGTTCAAATCTATGGCTTTTGTGGTTGAATATCAGCGCAACGAACAGTCACATTCAATCGTGAAAGGTTCCAATTCTAATATTTTTTTTTTTTTTTTTTGTTTGGGAGGTGAAGGCTATTTACGCCCTGAGTGTCGGACTCCCCCGCTACCGGACTACCGACTAAACACCTCCCCTGTCACACCAAGAACCTAGCCTGGAACTGTTTGTCACATTACTTCGGACTAGGCCTCATTAATCATCGCTTAGCGATGTCTTCAGGCTAAGGGAAAACTCTCTTCACGGATGGATAGGAAGGAATTGCAATTAGTAACTATAATATTGCGTTACAGAGATGTTCCCTCCCTCGCCAAGCGATCCATTATGTCCTTCTTTATAATGAGTACTGTCCGTACGTAATGTGACACACAGTTCCAATTGTCCTTTGATTTCATCATTTTTCCCGTTAAATTCTCTGGGGAAATTACGCCGATTTTCTCCGAGAGATACGAACGGAGTCTTGTAAATCTATTACACGTAAAGAACGTGTGGCATGCGTCATCCGTCATCCCCGGGCAGAACACGCAAATTGGGGATGGTGTCTTTCCCATCTTATACAGGTAAGACTGAAAATACCCGTGACCACTGAGTAGTTGCGTCAGATAATAATCAGTCTCACCATGCATTCTGTAGAACCACGGCCCCAAGTCACTTATCAGCCGTGCGGTCCACCTGCCACGCGTTTCGTTTTCCCATGTTTGCTGCCACAAGGTTAGGGTTCTTCTCCGTTCCTCTCGGCTGACGGTTTCTCTCGCCGACTCCCCCCTACGTGAGTATACACGTTTCCGTTCGTCAGCAAGTAATTTAATTGGAACCACCCTCGAGATTACTAGCACTGCAGGTTCAGAGACAGTGCGGTATGCAGCGGCTATCCGTAAAGCTCCTTGCCTCTGCACCTGTGCTAGACGCCTTCGGTACGTCTCTTTATTAAGAGCATCAGCCCAAACCTCGGAGCCATACAAGAGCACTGACTCCATTACACTCATCAGTAGACGTCTTTTGCTCGAGGTTGGCCCCTGCGTGTTGGCCATAATGCGGTTTAGCGCCGATACCCGCGCGGAGGCCTTATCTGCTGAAGCTCGAACCTGGTCGAAAAAACTCATCTTCGAATCAATCATCAAGCCAAGGTATCTGATTGATTCTTTTGACTCGATGATCATTCCCCCTACACGAACCGGCATAACACGAGGGATTCGCTTCTTTGTGAGGACGACAACCTCGGTCTTTTCCAGCGCTAGGCTAAGCCCACGGTCTGTCATCCACTTGCTCACTCGGCGTATTACCGCGTCCAGTTTGAGCTGCGTCTGTCCGACAGTATGTCCGGCGACTAGTACTGCTACGTCATCTGCGTAGCCAATCAGGCGCGACTCCTCCGGTAACTGCAGTCTCAAAAGCTCATCGTACGAGACATTCCAGAGGTCCGGGCCCAGAACGGAACCTTGCGCGACCCCTGATGTCAAATCAATTCTTTGCCGACCTCCCAACGAATCATAGATGAGTTTCCGATTTTTGAGGTAGTCTTTCAATATCTGCATCAGGTACCTCGGCACCCTGAAATATTCCAGAGCACCAAGAATATCTGTCCATCTGGCAGAGTTGAAGGCATTTCTCACATCTAGAGTTATGAGCAGTACTATTCGTCTCGAGTAATGATTCTAATATTAACCATAAGAAATTATATATATAATTGTGAAAGTGTATATGAATAATTTGGATAATATATATTTACACATTATGTAAATCACATCATATGCTAAACCATATGTACGGTGTACATGGCTTACATTAACATGAAAACAAGAGGGCTTAACATGATAATAGAAAATGTACATATATAAACGTCTACTTTCTTCACCATCTCGTTTACGTTTTCGACGAAATGCTCCCATACACCCCATTATGTTAAGTCCTCTTGTTTTCCCGATAATCCTTAGGTATTCTACAGAAAGTGCTTGACTCGACAGCCCCATCCCATTAGCATCTTGCACTCCAGCTTTTAATTGACTTTACTTTCTCTCAATATCACGTACAACCCCATACATATTCCAATTTACATCGCAGTCAAAACATTGACCAGAAGGCATAACTCCACGAGCTGCTCAAAGTCCTAAGAAGATGGCATCACGTTGTGCAGAACGAAGGAGATTATCGTCAACGTACACAAGTCCTTTTGCATAGCGAACGCGAAATTCACTTTACAACTTAAGGCAATCTTTTCAAGTGTTTCTATTTATCCGATACACGAGCATACGAAGGATATGAGTGGCACTGTATTTATGTAAATCAACTTTGAACATGAAGACGAAGAAATAGTGGAGAGTTCAATATCTGACTTCCTTTCCTACCTTTCGTACAAGGACAACGTGAAGGGTGGCAACGATGACGACGACGACAACGACGGCTAGGGCAACAACAGAGAGAATTGAAGGACTTTGTTTTTTATGCCGATTATGCTTCTTTTCCTTGCGAGGAGAGGACTGTAACGAAAACTTCTTCCTGGGCTACATTTGAAGACGTGTCAAGGTTTTTTGTCCTTTGCGAAGAAGAGAGGGTTTGGGGTGGCTTGTGAGCTGCGACACTTCTGGTTACACGCAGCGTGAAGCACGAAGCGCTCGTAAATGTATGCGGTGATGCCCGGGACAACTGTAAAGGGAAGCAACCTATGTGTGTGTGTGTGTGTCAATGTCGACGACTGTGAGAAATATATAAACATTACACTGGGGGTCGACCATATGGCGTTGCCTTCTGTTGCCTCCACCTCAAACTTTGGCGGTGACGAGTTTCTATCTAAATATCAAAATCCAAGAGGATTTTACGTGCAAGTTATTAAGTGTGATAAGGCAAGTGTTTGATAGTAGGGTTGGGTCAGGCAACGTAATGGAGTTGGGGTTTGGTTGGGTTTACGTTATTCAGCGAAATCGGGGAGTGTGAAATGTTTTCTTTTCTCTTGTTTCCATTTCACTTTTCACGCTAGTGATTAGGGGGTTGTGAGCACCTTTTATTGACCTTTGGGTACGAAGGTCACATCATTATTTATTGTGTAACATTTTGAGGTATTCGGTAGGCATGCTAATGATGTTTAGTTAAAGGATAAATATATATCTACTTGAAAATGGTGGGCATTATAGTGGTAATGATGTTGATGTCCATGCCTGTGACTTTTTACCATTTACTGAAGCCGTGTGGTGCAGCATATTGAAATCTGGGCCATGTTCCATGTGGGAAATGGCTGCGGCTGATTGCTTCATTTTATGATTGACTTGGTGAATTCTCTTCTGCATTTCATTCGAATGCAGTCAAAGCATGGACTTTATAGCGCTGCATAAAGCAGGAATGTATGGGACTTTATCGCTCTACTAAAATAGCGAAGGAATAGGGTTCAATGCTTAATTCTTAGGCTTATGGCAGTGTCCCACGTGTCTTGTATTCTTATCCCCGCGACTAACGTGCTTTTATGAGGCTGTTTCGAAAAGTTAATTCCCATCAAGGCAGAACGATCAAAAACATCTAAGTAAGTTTACTAATAACCATAAAATAAAAATTGGATATTCGAGCTTCGGACCTGCGAAGAACGTGCTTTGTTCCTTTTTTCTCAACTTAAAAATATCGATTAAAGTTGTTGCCTCCGTGTTCCAACGATTTATGCATCTGCAAATATTGATAATTGTCATGCATATGATGATACCTCTGTAAAAGTAAATGTACCATTAATAAACGAAAATCATTTTGTACGAATTTGCGAATGGACTAAATGAATTATTAATATCGTTTTGGGGAATATTTACTCTATTTCAGGAACGTACTTTTTGCTGTATGACTTTATCGATTATTTCGACAAGGATGTGGCGACTTCATTGCAACGGGAAAAATTTCTGGAAATCATGAATACTATTTTCAATAAAGCATCTGAACCCGAACGTGAAGCGATTATTTTCCAGGTGAATTAGTCAAATTAATGTTGCTGTGAACGGTTGGATTGCTTTGGATATTTTCATTTCATATAGGATTTTTGTTGCATGCATCTAATAATTGGCTAGAATGCACCGATGCGTTTTTATGTTATTTTTGTATTTTTTTTGTATTTTTGTTTAATATCCTCATGAGTTGAGAGATAGGAAAATGTTCTTATAATGATTATTTCCATTTATAGTACACGGGCTGGGAGAGTGGCAACGATGGATTTCAGAATCAATACCAAGTTGGACAGGCAGTCGGAGATCACTTCTTCATATGCCCTACAAATGAATACTCACAAGGATTAGCTGAACAAGGAGCGAATGTTTACTACTATTATTTCACACATGTAAGTTGTTCATTGCCACTTTTAACTGAAATCTTACCTTTATATCCACTATAACGAAAAAAATGATAAGAATAATAATTTTTGTTTGTGGTAACAAGTTGGAGGCTGCTTACGCTTCGTTTGTCGGATTCCCAGTGGCAGAAAGCAACTGAAAATCCTGCCGGTCACAGCGAGAAACTGGCCTGGAACTGCTTGTCAGATTACTTCGGTCTGGGTTTCCTTAATCGCGCCGGGTGGCGTTGGAGAGATCCTAGATACGAACAGATAGAAGAGAGATCACTGTGATATCGGAACCTCAAACCACAGCACCGATGTTCGGTTAGATATCCCATTCTTCCATAGGGGAACAATCGCCCGCGAGTATTGTGACAAGCAGTTCCAGTTGGTCTTCGAACTCAGCATCTCATAAACTCTAGTGTTTGGAGACAGCTCGTCAGTTCTCTCGGAAAAATTTGATAATGATTAGTATGACAATCGGTTAATCTATAACCTAAAAAAAAATTAAAACTTAACAGGTAATCAAATCATAAGCAAAGAAAAGAAGACTTCTGATGGCAGTCAATACAGGAAAAATGTTAACCTTATTACGTCTTTAAGAGTGACATTTTCAAATTTTCATAAAAAAAAAACACAAAGCTTAGACATTGTAATTATTTTCCGAAATATATATTTTAAAAAAGTTTACCATGGCTTAAAACGCACTGTCACACACATAAGCTCCAATGATGTATTACTTTTACCAAAATTAGTTAAGTTATATCTGCAATTGCCTAACAAATGTTTGCCTACAAAATTCCAAATGATCCGAAATGTATGGCTTGTTAGTATAGATCTAGTCTTTAATATAGCCCCAAAAAAAAAAATCCATGGTATTAATACCCCAAATCCAGCACAACACAGCGAGTTTTACTGAGACTTTTGGAAATACGTTCGGGGTTTTCGCACCCTCATAAGAACAAGTTCTGTATTCAGCAATCCCTAAGGACGAAGATGCGCTTCGTATGACAAGGAATCAGGATCAGGTTTCAACTATTGAATAATTTGTTCAATTTTTCATGCACATCTTTAGTAAGTGTAACGCCTGTAATCCTTGTATTAAGGAAATTTTGGTATTTAGAAGATAAATAATCACAATTTGAGTATCAATTTTTAAGCCGTTTTCTTGGTAGATCATGCAAAATGACCGATAAATCGTTTCGCACAGGCTGTAAGATATACTAATCGTTGGCCTAGTTCAATGAGAAGTTGGTTAATTTTGTTGTTGTTGTTGAGTTTATGTCAATATATTTATAACTAGTAGTGCTTATACTTAGTCGTAGTCGGTATGTGTCCTTGATTACATTAAAATCCATGAATTGTATTCCTGGAAATAAAGTTTCCCCATAACATGGAATTAACTTTATGCATTTCATTGATTATATAACGTCCAAGAAACCGAATGCGTTTCTTTGAATTAAAGCGTGTAGAATTGTTAGAATGGGCTCATTTTCTTGACTTTTAAAGCCTTGCCTGGTCATTAGCATAAATAAGTTTTATTAGAGTCGACGGGAATGGAAATAGTACACGAGTTCTGTGGTGCGTGATGCATTCAAAGTCCTTGAATCGGCTGTTGGAACTAATAGATGAAATGATCAAGAGTAGACGTCACATATTTAAGCTCTATTCCATTGTATAAAGGACAGTCTTCGGTTTGAAATTGCGAAGCATGATTATGCACTTGTGAAGATTGGCTCTCATAATAGGACTTCATAAGTAAGCACTAAACTCCTTTACATTCAGCTAACCGCTTCTGATTTTGAAAGGATCAAAAATTTTAAACAGAATAAGTCAAGAATTGATACTGAACGATTGTTTCACCGATTGTTTCTACCCTATTGATATGTTCGCACCTCAAAATGCAAATCCTTTGCGAGTCACAAGGGTATTAATCGAATATTCAAAAGTTCTGCTTCACTCTCTCCTAGACTGAAATGAAAACAGTGACAGTTACGATAAATTTCAAGGTGAAACTATTGATTTTCCTAAGTCCTGATGTCGCTCCTTTACGTTCATTCCATTCCTAACTTGCTGAACCAACCTCAACCCCACACCCAATTTAATTTACGATAACAATCAAATCCAATGGAAAGATTTGGGAGTAGAATGTCGCTATCGCAACCTTTGCACGGTGTATTCAAGGGTAGGGAAGAATCGAAAAAGGAATACGTTCCCTATCTGTCGCCGCACCACTGAGTGTCATATACGAAACGTGCATCTCAATCGGATGAATCGGTTGACAAAAAAAACCATTATATTCAAAATAGGCGGGGAGCAGATGACGACAAAACAAGTAACCAACTTGGTAGTGGCAGTAGACTAGCAAACGTGAAATTTCCTTGTACTAGGACAGTGAAAATCTATCAATTCCACAGCCAAGAAAATACTTGACAGCAGGTAAAATGCATTGGTTACGAAATTCTATCGATAAGAAAAACGATTTAGAATTTTTGTCACATGCAAGGAGAAAAGAATTGAAGCTTTCGATAGACGGAACATAAAAAATTCATATTTAGTAATTTTCCATTATTGCCCTTTTCCTTTTGGTACAATGAAATATCGTATTATAAGATTTTTCGCTTGAGTTTTCTAATAGAGGCCTATTTAAGTTTAAGAATCAGTTTAAGAAGACCCTTTACTGTTACAGGATATTAAAATGCAACATTATTCTTTTAAAATTCAATTGAAAAATCCTATCGATGTCAGACTGTATTTCTTTATTTTTCACAAATAATCTGCGCTAGCTGTACAAAACTTATGCTGCATATCAGAGTTAATGAAACATTTGTCATAAAAGGACGCTAGAATGTTTTTTCCTATTGGACTGAGATCGTGGATCGTGAATCCATCATAATACATGTAAACCTGCTTAATCCCTATGTTTGACAGCATTCATCTATTCATCTTTAGCCTTCAGATACTGAAAGTTGATTTTATCAATTTGTTCTATCATGCTTTTGGTCTATTTTTGGGGCCATGATGTAACTACTAAAAAGCGCTTACGCTTCGGAGTAACATCATAAATAATCAGATACAAAAACCCTATGCAGCAAATAAAGCCAGTATATTCATTCTTATATTACGTTTTCACGCTGGGTCTTTATTTATTTATATTTCAGTCGAATTTATTTTGTCGAATACTGTTAGACTGGCAGGTGTTAGGTGAATTGATTGGTAGGCGTAGTGTTAACGCTGAATGTACTTTCGCTATGGTGTTACTACTAAAAGCGCTCACACGTGGACATCATGATGAAAGAGATATGAATACTCTATGCAGCTAATAAAGCGAGCTTTGCCAAATCGAGAGCTTAGAAAGTAAACAACGCAGGTGAATGGAGAGAATGATTTCTCCGGCGTAATACATGTGGAATTTCATGAATACAGAAGTTGAGAGAATCTTTATGCGGATTTCTTCGTTACTTCATCTGTATACCTCATCTAAAAAAGTTCTTGTTGCAAATACCAATGCATATTGCGAATTAGGCTCTAATATTTTCGTGCTTTAGTGTTTGTCTCTAGTTACGCTATGACTGGGAAGTTCTACGAAGTGGTAGCGCTTTATTTGCTTATGCTATGATACAACATTGAACTTGACCAACCTTGAAACAATGGCGTATTGGAGGTATCTTGCGTATGGTTCAACACAAGAAGGTGATGTTCTTTGAACAATTAAAGCTACAAAGCCAGGATTCCTGCACTAATTGTTAAACAGCACAATGCCAAGTACAAGTAATAATGCCAACAGTATATATTGAATAGGAGGCAGGATAGTGTATATCACTAATATAAGACGAATATTGAGAACGATTTTAACAAATTTCAAATCCAATTGAATTTCATATGCGAATCTATCACACACATGTGCAAACCAATGATGAAGAAACAACAATTGGGTTTATTGAATTGATGACAAACAAGCATGAATTGGATGGAGATAAAGGACATACTGTTTGCATTGTGCTCGTTTCATCAGCAATATTGCTGGAATCATTTCCTTTTTCCTTATTACATCATGAAGAGTATTGCAAGGAATAGTATCTCGTTAACACGTTTCAAATATAGCCAAACTGAAATTATTTCGTTGTCACTGAAAGGAAATGGTTACGTAAAATATATGGGAAATACGTATTCATAAGGTAGATAAAGTATTTCGCTTTGACAATAGATGTATATGTATCTTTATATCTCTTTAACTATGATGTATGTGTATCTTTCTTCCGTATGTATTAGAGCCAACAAAATTGTGAAATAATTTGCGTAAGAGTATTTTGACTAAGGGTGTTGAGCAGAAACCGTGAAAATATCGGTAGGAAGAATGGCATCATAAAAGCTCGATCGAAAATATTTTTTGGTTGTAGTATTTTATTTCCTACATTTTCTAATCAGATTGCTTTTGAATCGGAAAGTTTTAAGTACACCCATCTGGATTTAAAATTTTCGATCGGAAATCATTGAATTTGCTAGTCCCAAGCGTATATTTTTGTACTTGTCCATGTACTTGAATTATTACAGTGATATTTCCAAAGTTCTGGGAATTTGGCTTTAATAAAATTAAGCAGAATTTAAAGTCAGTGTTATCGGTGGCAAACAAGTCTCGACATGTTTATGCAACTATTTAGTACAATATTGTTCAGTCTGATTTAGACGTTCGACTGCTATAGACGTGCTTTCATAGCACTGTTTTTGTAATTATGCAAGACCGCACTAAAATTGTAAACAATAAATTTCTATTTGTGAGAAGAAGGTGTTAAAACATCAGAAATTATTCAGCGTCTGCATGGAGTGTTTGGTGAGTCGAGAAAATCCAAAAGTACTGTATATCGGTGGATAGATCGTTTTGAAACCGGTAAAACATTACTAAAAGACAATCCACGCAGTGGGCGCCCGAGTAGAGGTAAATTATTGAAATAATACTTCCGTCGATGACTTACTGTAAGAGGGCAGGCGAATGACTATTCGTCAAATAAGTGTGCAATAGGGATACATATATGACCTTATAATGACATCTTGCATGATTGTGTGGACGTTAGGAAGGATTTGGTATTCTGGGTACCAAGGCTGTTGGGATCAGAACAGAAACTCGATACATTTGATACTTTTTCGTCAACTTCAAGAGCTGTCAGCGCGTTACGATGATGCATTTTGGCAACGAATAATAGCCATTGACAAAACGTTGATGTCTTATTTTAATCCTGAGACCAAAAGTCAATCCAAGGAATGGCGAAAACCTGAAGAAGGGCCTCCATTTAAAGCGCGTGCAGTTTCATCTGTTGGACTGTAATGCGTACTGTATTTGGTGATGTGTTTCTTTGTAGATTATCTGTAAAAGGTACTACAATAAGTGCAGAATATTATTCAAATTTATTATACCAACCATTGCGACAAGCATTGTTAAAAACGGCCTAGAAAGTTTCATTTGTGTCCGATATTGCAACAGGAGAATGCAAGGCCACACACCGCAAGAAAAACGAAGAATATTTGAACGATTTATGTTTGGAAATGCCTCCACATCCACCTTATTCTCCGTATTTCGCACCCAGTGATTATAATATTTTACCAGATTTGGAAAAACCCTTACGAGTCGTTCAGTTTGAAAGTTTAACTGACTTAAATCTACCATAAATAGGTGGCCTAAGGAGACACCGAAAAACTCTTTGACAAATTTTGAAAACAATTCAAAAATATATTGGCATATTATTGCTAGAGATATATTATGTATTGACATATAGGCACGCGCAACCTATAGGCATAGGTTAGCGCGGAGGAGGACAAAAAAAGTGAGTTGATATTACATCAGAACTTCGACTGCAAACCCAATTTGCGTGAAATTAATCAGCATATCATGAACCAGTTGAAGGATGACATTGCGTTAAGTGGAAATTATTACTGATGCCGTTAAGGATGCCTCAAGTAGGGGTGGATAAATGCTCACTAATGGGCTCATCAAACACGAGGTTAATTGTCTCCCTCAGTATATTACATTCACCAAGGAAACAATGATTAGTAGTTTTAATTGGTTGATTGCTGCAATTACAATATGTTGCAAGAGATGGGATATAAAGACTAACCATGAAGAATAAACACCAGTGAATTATAAGTGAGCATAGATGATCATAGGTAATGTCTTTATGAGTATCCTTAGCCACGTGAAACATGAAACATGGGGAAGATTTCGCTACAATAATGAGCCACCGATATCAGGATCTACGGGTGTGCTAGAAATATGGGAACTCGCAGTGGGCTGGCCGGTAATCAGTCCTCAAAGCGATCTGATTGACAGAAAACAAGTGAAACGCCCAGATCCTTGAATAATTTTGTAAATTTTGATTGCAAATGACACATGTTATTGCATCCTCGTAAAGAGAATTTTTTCATCTGTGTAAATTGATGATATGATTGGCTTTGTTCTGTGTCCTATAATTATTTTAAGACTTCGTAAATTGAATGAAATATTGTCAAAACTAGGATAACAAAAGTCTTCGCATTTACTGATAATTTTACAAATAAACAAAGTTTACGATCAACCATTATATACCATGTCTTGCTAATTGAGATACTCTAAAATTGTTCTTTTTTAAGATTTTAAGTTTAGACCTATATTTTAAATCCTCTGACAGTTGCATATACACTGGTACTGGTTAGCCATTCAAGAAATCTGTTTTAAATCTAAATGGGTAAAGGTTAAGTCCTTCGTCTTTTGTCCTTCGTAGAGCTGCAGGAGCTTGCAGAGGATGTATCTTTGTCTGGTACGTATGTATTACTATTATCAGGTATATCTATGATTGATAGCTTAGATTGCTTTCTATCATTCTCAACCCTCTTCTCCTCGACCATTGCTGCTGCTGTTTACAATAGGTTCCTATTATTATCGCATCTTTGCTGGTGGTGACGCCATTTGATATTGGGTTATATAACCTAAAACCCTTGGTATTTTCAGAATATCCCAGATGTATTATTTTCCACTCAATTCTTTGAATTTTAGGCCGTGAACCATCCCACTGTTTCTTTGTTACAAATATTCATATGTGGCTGACGCCTGATTTTCTACGCTTCTGTATCGCAGGTGGTGTTACTGTTTATCCCGATGCTAACGTGCGTTTTCTAAGATTACTTGTGGTGAAGTTCGTTTGATTGTCGTTGCAGGCCAATATTAGCTTGGTGTAACCTGTGGTATTTACAGCCTTAGCTCAAAATTTTATGTGACACATACTTAGGCAAAAGCAAAGATAACTGTCACATATGTATATCTGACACATACATGACAGGTGGCGCTAGTTGTTATAAAGAGGTATTTTGATACCAATACTAATATGTATGGAGCCAAAGGTTTTTTTCCTGCTCTTCCAGTTTGTTTTATTCGAAAATGAAAATTTTTTTTTGACGTATCTTAGTATAAAGAACATCGAGTTTTGTACTTTTCCTGAAAGAATATAATTGGCTAAACTTGTTCAAATACGTCTCATCAACTTGATGAAAAAACATTTTCTCTCATTTGAGCATCTGGTGTATTTGCTCAACCCTATTTTATATTGAAAAACTTAAACATGTCGGATTGCGTGCTGAATATGTTACGTGTGGCATTATAACGTTGAGCAATCCATGCGATTTGGTGAGGATAACTTTGTATGAAAATGCTGGGTTCTTATCAAAGTGAAGCATTACTTTTGTCTTAAGCAATTAAAAGACGTGTTAACGTGTTTTTTTAAATAATTCTTTCCAATATTTGACCGTAGTATTGCCCGAACTCCATTCTTCTTAAACCTAAATATATCTAAAATTTTGTGTTCTCCGTTTGACTCTTGAGAGTCTATGAGGGTAATACCAACATCTCTCAGCGACGCCGTGAGACATGAACAACTAAATTGAAGAACTAAAGTCCACTGTGATGAAATAATTATAAAAGGATTCTTTTATACATCACTTTAAGTTGAAGTTTGTCCAGTCCCTAAGAGGCCAGTCCTAAGAGGAGGGCGCGAACAACAAAAATACTAAACGTTTTTGGTGTTGAATAGTGTATAAGCTTTAAAGTTTGCTGTTTGTCAAACGCTTCTCCTTACGCTCTTTCGGTTGCTTCAAGGCTGCGAGGCAGGCATTAATTCTTCACAAAAGATGACAGATCTCATTCCGGCTTCACTAAAAAATACTACGAAAAGAGTATGCTTAGACAAATGAATTCGATTCGAAGGGACTTTTAGGGCGATTGCTTCAGTTAAAGAAAGTGATTAAAGTAGCGTCGTAACGGCTCCTTTCAAACAATCTTCAAAATTTTGTCTTTCAAAAAAGATTAAGTATGAACTTGATTAAAATTCGTAATGTTGTAGTCCGACTTAACGATAAATGCTAATTTGTTAGGGAAAATTTATTTTCATAAACTTTTATTTGACTTTCTACCAAAACAATCCATTAATAAATCCATCTTAAATGTAACTTAATGCTTGAAACATCTTAAATTATTAAGCATGAGGAACTTTGCCATTGTCTTTGAACTCCTATTTCATTTTCATTGTCCTTTTTGGTTTCAGCGCGGGTTCCATTTAAACACAACCATATGATCAACCATCATCACGTTATCCTCTTTGTCAAGGATTTATACATGTCTATTATTCCCGTTACACTCATTTAATTCCTCTTTTTGGCGGAACAGAATCATCTTTTGTCAACTCCAGTCTGCTCCTGTTTAATGGTTTGTGTGCAGTACGATAACTTCTACTACCTAGCATTCAAACAAAGTGTATCCTGCCTATTTAATGGCGAATCGCAAAGCGACAAGGTCCTTCAACTCCAAATACGAATTATGGTAATATGTCATTTAACTTTAACACTGTTATCAGACAGAGTATAAGCGAAAGTAGCTGACAAAAGAAAATGACTGACTCGACATGTTTGCCATATACTTGGCAGCAAATATGTTAGCACTGGCGTAAGAGTTAATATGTCTTTGTATAAGTTGAAACTTGACTAGCGACGTACACATATGCTTGGTATGACAGAATCTTCTCTCGTTGAAGGTGAAGAAGAATTTAATATTCTCAAAAAAAAAAAAAATTATGTGTGAAGAAGCATGAAATTGTAAAACAAAAAAATCCTATAAAAAGGCTTTAGTACTTTACTGGTAATATTCATCGTTCTTTGGATCTTTGGATTGAGTCTACCTTCGAATTCTTTTTCATCTGGCACATAAGTTTTCATGTTTAGCGATGAAAAGTTCTCGATTTAGAAATTATTCGAGTTCTAGTTAGGATCCTATTAAGAGTTTCAATTAATTTTTGAATTTAGGGAATAAAAAGTTCTGACGTTCTATTGTTACCAAATCCTTTTCGTGGAAAAAAATGTTAAAGTACTTTTTCCATCCACATAGGTCCGAAATTGAAATTCTAAGAATAATTACATTTTATTTAAATATAAGTTCTACCATATAATTATGCCCGTTTGTTTAGTAGGAAAGGACTTTACCCGTAAAGTGCTAGTTGTCTAGAAGCATATTAGTGTAATGGTACTTCGGAATATCATGTTTGAAATTTACACTACCATAAGAGACAAAGAGACCTAACAAAACAAGATTTCGCAACCCAAAAATTTAATTTTTTCTTATTAAAACACCTTGCAAGGCTCAAAAAATGGATTAAGTTGGTGTTGGGTGTGATATGTGTACGGGCTGCTGCAAGAGAAACGAACATGCATCTCAATGACTGAAGCTTTGCATTATTACAACGATACGTGCCAAACTCCTTAGCAGTATCGATCTCCTAAATCAATCAATTTGGTATAAGTATCTTATGTGAATCTTCCTGCGTTAAGTTTGCTGGAAATTAGACTAAATTTCAGGAGTTATACTAATTCAGCACTTTATTATCTATCCTTTATGTGATTGCTCGTGGATTACCAACGTTATCGAGCTTGTTATGTACTTCGTTAAAGGATGAGTACATAAGGATAACCAGAATACTGTCTATCTGCCGTCTTTCTATCTAGATACAAAGTTCTATATGTCTTCTTCCGTCGGGATTTGTTACTTAGCGGCAGATGTATTTATTCTCTGCTGGTTGGCTGCTTTCTCGCGATCAGCTCCAACGGCCCGGAAGTTTTTCATTTTAAGATCAATTGGTCTCATCCTGAGATGCTGTCCAAAACCCCTTGAAAGACAATGAAGAATTAGCTGGCTTACAGTTTAGTTGCTGAGCCCATGACTAGTCGTCACACGACTCGGGCCATTTTTCCGTCATTTTTCACGAAGTTCAGTCAAAACCTGAAGACGTGAAGACTGAAGTCTAACTATTAATTTAAGTTCAAAGGACCCAAAGGACTCTATCAACATATGAAATGACAAGCACCAAGCAAAACAATCAAATCGATACAATGACTCTCGCTGAAATCGGGCTCTATATGCTCATGGACTGGTGTCCGTTTCAGGATTATAGGGAAAAGCCACAATTAGGTGCATGTGTGTGAAGATGTTTTATTATCCTTTAGAATTGTTATCTGTCAATCTGAATGACAATCAAAGCAGCGGTACAGCATTTATGTTAGCTGTTTGTAGTTGAAATGTGTGAATTTTGGCACTAGCTTGAGACACATTTTGCAGTGTGAATATTTTAAAACTCTTTTTTATAATAAAGTCACATCACACATGCTGGACTGTCTTACCGAAAACCAGACAACCGATTCTTTAGGCACTAAGAATATCCTCGTGTAAATGTAAGACTGGGAAAGCCTTTACTTTTAAAATGTTTACACGATTAAAAATGCGTGCACCTTATGAAAATGCAATTCAATTTGATATGTTATTTAATTTGATATATAATTTGACAACACACTAATCGCTTGATAAATTCAACATTTTTCCAGTGAAAAGTACAAAACATTCGAATATGATCCAAGGCTAAAGCTACTTACTAAAGCGCGAGATACTGCATTCAAAACGGTCGCGTCTTTTCAGTATCAGCGTTGGTCTATTATGTATTAGATTAAATGATCAGGAGCGTTGGTTCTTCATGATATAGTTGTGTCTCTTTCCAGTACACCTAGAAAACTTCTAGCAGGTTCTGTGTTGCCAAAGAAATCAATGTTAAGCTTCAGCATTTCGTTTCCAAATTCCTCAGTATTTGTCGTTCATAGTCTGCTCCAGTATGTTCCTATGTTTCTTCTAGTCAATTCCCTTAGTCAATTCCCGAAACGATTCCCTCATCGTTGTCTTTTAAGACCATCTTTATTTGATGTTCTTCGGTCAGTTCTCAACAGAATCTTTAGGCAATACTCCATGAAGATTCTGTTGAGAGCATTTTTAGCAGCTCTGACATCTAAGTTTTAAAGAGACAGAAAAAGTACAAATAGATTGCATCGGTATTGCAAATTTAGGCATGAGTTTTGAGAGAAGGATTTTTGTTCTAACCATAAATGAGAGGAAATTCACCAATCCAAATACTCATTACTACCAAATCCAAATCTTTCCTACCAAATCATTACTACCAAATACTCATTTCATTACTCATTTTTTCTTACCGAGTACCCTTAGATCGGGTTTTTTTTTCGAAGTGTTAGTGCCGTATGAATGTGCGCTAAAATGACAAAAACCCGGAAATGCTTCACGTAATAGACGTTTAGCAACAAGTTGTGAATTTGAAGTCTTGTGAGTTTTCCCAAATGAAAGTGAGTTTTCCCACCTAAAAGGTGGAAGTTTCTTCCTCTTTTATTTTCTAAGCCCCACTGCAGCGCGTTCATCTATGTCCTAATAAGATTCAGGATCCATACACGCTGTCAGAGATCCTTTTCTCGTTCAATACTCATTACTCTCTATTCCTTCGTGTCACGGAAGTTGTGATTGGGTCGCTTTATTTATTACACTCAACTTTAAGAGTTCGTTGCAACAATCTAGAACGCAATTTTCGTTGTTTTTACCGGAAAATTTTAAACTTTAAAGTTGATATTTATAAAGAATTGTGGAAAGAGCTCAAGCTGGTTTCGAACACGCGTCCCTGCCGCTTCTCATCAGGTGCCAACTCACAGGCTGGGACGCGTCGATTGGCACTACCAGCTTAGGTGTATGTCGACTGGTTATTTACTAGTTATTAATATTGCTCTACAGCTTTGAACTTTTTCCTATATTCCAAATTGCCTTTGGTCTGGCTTTATCAATTTCAGAAGTTTTTGGTAGATCAATTTTCCCTTTTCACTTACAACTTATAAGTGAATTATACCTAATTAAAAATAAAAATTTTTAAAGTTGCCTGGTTGCCAGATATGCTCTGACCCTTTTATCCCTTGTCTACTCTGAGTAATGCATATGCAGGAATGACACTGACCCCTGACAAAAAAATAGTTGGCATGCTTCGCATCGGTTAGGAATATTTGTCGCCAGGAACGTAAACTAAACCTTAATGTACATTATGGATTCAAGGCTTCATAATCTTCTTTCATGCAGTGCTGTGTCAAATAATTGGCCAATATGAATGTTGCCGTTCTGCTATCTCGCGATGAATGGAGCTGTTCCCATTCATCGCCAGTTATACCTCGCTAGTTTTGCATGTTTCTGTACCTAATTTGGTAGTCTTCCTTTGTAGAAGAAGGCAATGCATAGTCTATCCAGACGACGCTCCGTAGGTTCCACTTTCATAGTATGAATACACTGCAGAGTGGATACAGATGAATTGTTCAAGACCTGCACACAATAATAATCTGGTATCCTTTTCAGATACTGCATGAATACGTCTATTCTTTGTGACCCTGCCGGTTTTCAGTATCTCGAGATCCTTTGGGAGAGTGGAGATAGTTCTTGACCTCCAATTCCGTTTCAATTAGAAATATCATCAACTTGATTATTCACTATTGAGCCAAGTGTCGAATGACGCCTGCATTATAACACAAAGTTTCCCATCGTAGCTCCTTCTGATTAGAATGGTTCATTCGTTTCAAGTTCCATATGCTTAATAAATCATTCTTTTTCCCTGGGCATATATCCCTGAATTCTGAAAGTCTTATGAAGACTTTATATGGCTGAACAAAATTGTGTATCGCTGAAAGAATCTCTTAATGTACAAGAAAGAATCTCGTAATGTCTTCAGATACATGATCCTTCATTTGAACGTTGTTGCTGCTTGGTTTCATTTCATTTTTGATGCCCTGCTTGGCATCGGACTGGGGCAATCAATGAATTAAGGTAGGTGTCACTTCTGTATTCTTGAGCGCTTTTCTCACTGCATAGTGGCTAATCTTTTCAAAATACATCGAATTCCCTTTTTTATACTACAGACATTCTTTAAATTCTCAAATTAATTCATATGTAGTGGTATATTGACTGTCTATTCTAGTATAAATTGAGGATGTAGTGGGGTTTTCCTCAATTTAATCGAATTTTTAGAACTATCGACAACTTTCATTGTCTTTCCACAAGCTAATGGGGTTTGCCTCTGGACAACTTTACTGACTCCTACCAACTTTCATTTTTCATACTGGTTTTCTGGGCCTGTATAACTTAAATTCATGTTGATTCTGCCAGTCTTATCAAATACGATATAAGGAAGTTCTGCCCTTCTGAATGATGGCTAGGTTCATGTCATCTACTTTCAGTGATTTTACGGGCTGTACTGATTGATCTACACTCACCCATAGTGACAGTTTCTTGTTCGGTTTCGCTTTCAGTTTGCTTGGTATGTTTGAGTCATCTCGTCGATTTCTTCATTTGTTGTGATGTTCCCCGAGAAGTCGATTCTAGTAAGTTCGAGAATGCGTTTTTTCTCAATTTCTGCTAATGTTAAGATTTTATCTTTGCTCAGCCTGTATGCAACCTTGTTGCAACAGGCATTGTTCTTTAGTTCTTCGGACATCTTATCCACTGTTTATAAGAATGCTATGGCATTGCTTCTAACTGCTGGTACTTTTGGCTTTCTTCTAAGGTTTTTGATCCTTGAGTTGAGCTTTGCTAGTTATTTATATCCCAATCCATGGTATCCTCCTTGCATTATACCAGATCCAGTGATGTTTGGAATACATTTTTAGACTCTTTTTGGCTATGAAGTTCAGGTGGTACAGTGCGACCCACATTTTTCGAAGAAGGACTGCTACAGAAGGAGTATGTCAGGGATTCTTCCTCGAACCATACTGAATATCTTCGGTCGTACTAGGCGCTGCGTCAAGTATTTAGCAGCTAAACTTCTTATTTGAGTATGTAACTTCTATTTTGAGTAATATATGTTAAGACGCAACCTTTTTCTGAACGCTCCCTTTACCGAACGAGCTTTGTTTCTTATGTTGCTAACTTAAGTCAACTTTCGTTCGTGTCTTCTTTGAACTGCTAAAAAACAAATCTATGGATCGCGGTGCCGTTCAGTATCATTTGAAGTGAAAACAAGAGAATTTCAGATTTCATGCAATTATTTATTCGGGACGAACAGAAAAAAATATGCCGTTTCTTTTCTTTCGATCCGACGTCGGGTGCACATTCGATCGTCAGCCAAATCTCTTTGCTGTTATTTTTCGCCGAAGCCAGGAGCCTTCGCAGTGTACACTAACCACAAAAGGATTGCAACTAGCGGACCATACGGAACAGCGATTTCCCTTCTGATACCCGGCCTTCGCCTTTCCTGGCCCTTTGAAATCGTTCCACGTTGGGGCGCTGCCATCGTAGCCTTTTCAAAATACGCGTATGTGAAAGTGCGAACCCCGTGTCGCTATTTGCACTTTTCAATATATTCTATGGCTATAGATTACGCGCGGCCTGCTACCCGCTTAGTACCCTTGCTTAAAAGTTACCGCTGCAGCACCGCTTCGTGAAAAAAAACGACTAAACTCGTATTTCGCATTTTAGAATAAAAGGGATATGACGATTCCGCTCATTTCCCGCAACAAATGTGAATTAATTCTAGAACTTCTCGCTTGTTAGACGAATCGCGTAAATAAATCTTCTGGTTTGCATCACTATACACCTTCGCATGACATTGTGATATAACAATTTCCAAGTTAACATGTCCTTTAACTGTCAGTGCATATGCAAGCATAAATAATAAATTTTATACCACATTGTGGTAACTTTTATGAAATTCAAGTACGTGTATGGAAAACGTTTGTCTATCCCAACAAGCGTTCAACAATTATCGTGGGAGACATAGCGATCTTATTATATCCTACATTAGAGACATATCCTGATAAGACCGGAAACCCATGTGGAATGCTATAGTAATGAACCGTGAATTTGACTAGGATTGGAGGAGTGCATAGAATATGCGAAGGAAGCAAGGACATACGTATGTTGGTTATTCAATATTTACGAATGTTTGAGGAAACGACTAAAAATGATGAAATGATGTTCATATGATAAACGTGAGCTAGTTCCGGAATTGGTTGTGTAACGTTGCAATAACATATGACGCAAATTATTCGTAATAAACATTTTTCGCCATTTTGATTTATCTTAAAAGACATTCAGGACTGCACGGATAAGACTTATTCAATTCCATTACATGGATGGGAAAGTGGTCATCCAGTGACACCAGACATATGTAGCTAGTTCGTCCTTGCTTTGTTCAGTTTGACTGTATTATAGAATGTGTAACGTTGTATGTTTATGACGAAATTTATTCTAATCAACATTCTAACTCTTCATAAAAACTCAGAAAATCAACTTCGACGAACCGTTGAATATGATTTTTTGCTTACTCGAAATATCAAACTCCTTTCTAACTACTCACATCAGCTTCAGTTGTACTAAATCGATCCATACCACATCTTTTAAAGATTTAAACAAGAAATCCTAGTTAGATTGTTGATTTCAAGCTGTGGAAAATGACATCTTATTTCAGAGATATGATGGTTTGTATAGTAGTTAAAGGATACATAAAATCCACAAAATTCGCTGATCCTGTTTCTGTAGTTGAGAAGAGATGCAAATCATGAGAACCATTTTTTCATTGCAATTAATAGGAACGACGATTCTATAAGTCCTTTGTTTGGGGTATTTATTCAACCCAGTAGATCTTACACTACCGCGAAAGCCTCCTTAATAACCAAGTTTGACTCCTTGAATGATATTGACATTAACAAAAAACTAGTCCTTAAAACTCAAACGAAATTGCGTCGGACGTAGATTTTTTATTGATAACGTTATTGATTTGGATGTTGATCAGAACATTAGGTAATCCTTAAGTCTTTTCTTCAGAACAGGGTCGTCGAATATAATTTTTTCAACATTTTGCATCATTTCCGTGTAGTCACTATGATCGGCCGGCCCGACCGTTGGTCGTCTTGAAGTGAGTCCTTGTCTTGTTTAAAGAGACAGTGCCACCTGTGAACCAAGGTTTAACTTGAATAAGAGGTCCCTCACACGGAGATCATCTTTTCCAGTATGGTTTCAACTGACTTTTCTTGCTTTGCGACGAACTCAAAGACGGCGCGGTACCCTACTTTTCCATAATTCACATTTACTTCCAGATTGACAAGTTTGATCGACGATAGTTCAAGGTTTACCGACCAGATTACGTAAAACTTACTATTTATACTGCTAATGAGTTACTTTATTACTCCGCTTAATTACTCCATGAATTACTGAATTATATATGAATTAATAATAACCTAGCACTTCATACCGCGAACTTAAAAATGCAGCCTCATACAAAGATTTAAATGATGTCTTGAATGACACATGAATGACAGTAAACTGTCATTCAAGTGTCTTAGACAGTTTACTGTCATTCAAGTGTCAAACAAGTGCCTTCAAGGAAGCAGCAAGTTCAGGCATTTACTTAAGAAAGTGCATCTGACTTTATATAACTGATGAAACCTTCTACTTTGTTGTCCTGTCTCTTCAATCTTAGAACTGTAAAAACACTTGTTTTGTCTTCTCTTTATTCATATTGTTACAGATTGATAGCCCAACATGATGTGCTATGCATAAGATCAACAGCGTGGCCAGTGCCTAATCTGTCAGGGCTAACAGTTTGGCTAAAAATCGAACTTGCGGAAAAAAATGTTACGCCCTCCTTTTTACTCCGCCTACAATGCGCGCAAAAAAGTTCAAACAAGTTCACACGTGCCTCAATGAGCTATTTTGACTTGAAGAATTTCACGAATATGTCTGCAAAAAATCTTATTCACATAAATACTGCTTTTAGGCTACAATTTTTCAAAAAATTGAAATATTTTTCACTGATTTTGTTTCTAAATACAATCATAAATACGATAACGTATTCAAAATTCGAAGATTGTAGAGTGATATTGAAAACTTTATACTTGGTAAGTCGCTAAGGTCCTAAGGCGAAACGCGGCAGCATATTTCATAGTTCTAGGCATCACAGTCATTTTAAAACATTTGCTTCGATTAATAGTTGGATTATATCCTATATATAACTTATTTCACATATATATTCAATAGAAAAAAGTGCAGAAACCCAAAAGAACCGAACTTTAAACTTTAAATTCTCGAAATGACGTTTTTTTGTACACGATTAAAAATAATAAATAAACTATAAGGCCGATTAGTCTGAATTTTTAATGTGTTGTTAACGACATGTTTGGCTATCGTGTGAAATCCGATCATGTCGATTGGAAAGAAATTAACCGATTTCCAGCCGATTTTGTAATGTCAAAAGTCGATTTTTTTTCAAATGGCCGCCATTTTTCTATTATATTTTTTATTTTATTGTGTGTATATTTTATTTTATTTTTATTTTCCATTTTATATCTCAGCGAGAAAAATTATCCTTGTTCACACGATAGCCACTTAAGTAAGGAATTGTTCCTGTTTTTTGTTTTTTTTTCCAGATGTGTCATACTCGAAAAATCATATCCACCATCAATTTTGGGCATTTTTAATTTTTGAAAAATTCGTTAGAAAACAGCATAAAAAATTTGAAAAAATGTTTTTTATTTAGCTGAAATGTTAATAAATTTCTGTGGGAATTTTCAAATCGATATCTACTGTTCTTCTATTACGAAAGAAAAAAAAATGAAAAGAAAGTACTTTACTTTTTGAAAATCGTAACCTAAAAGACCCCTTAATTTAATTTGATTCATATATGTTCTTAAGTTTTCATTTATAACTAATTATAGTTTTTATTTTTATTTATACTGAGGAGAAAAAAAAACTGTCAAAAAAATCATGTTTTCCTACCAAAACAATGCTTATTTGTTTATAATTTGTTTCTGATGGCTTTGAAATTTGAATAATTGTAATGTCTAAGCATGCATACCTCGTGATGCATTTGGGCTTCAGAAAGATTTTTGACATGTTCACCGGTGGTTCAATGACTAATAATATTATTTTTACATTCCCATTTAAATTTTTTTGCAAAAATTTTTCCTATGACAGTTAATTTATCATCCAAATTCACATGGTCATTTATGCAGAAGCTTAGTAGTAGGTTTGCGTCCACTTTCTATTTCACTAGTTTAGGAATCGAAAAAAGATGATATTTGCCAAATACTGTTGCATTTTTTGATAAAAAAACCCCACTTCTGACACCGATGAATTACATTTGACGTATCAGTCAAGTAAAAAACAAATATATATCTATGTATTTACCTTCAATAAACATTATCAAGTTGATAAATCATGAGATTTTAAATCAAATAGAATTTCCACTGCTGTGGCCTTAGAATGCTTGCTTTTATGATTTTGTAATTGCATGTTTGCTTTCATGATTTATTTTCCCCCATAAAAAGTGCACCATAGCTCTGCTTGAGATTTTATTAAGCATGCTTACCATACAAGTATCATGGCACATAACTGAATGGCCTTCGAAATGTTTACATCATTAAATTACGCAAAGGTACAAATCTTATGAAAGGACTCATCGAGTTTATGTATGCCTTTTGTAGTAGACGTGTACCTTTTGATTTTAATTCAAGCATGTGTGCACGACTAGAAGAAGCTTTAAATTGAATATGTAACGTTCTTGAAAATGTTTACTGTCGCATAAAAGCATGCATGTTTTTGAGGAAGGATATGCTTTTAATGAACAGTAGAAAATACGTTCTTAACTATATAAAATTTGAGTTATTCTGAAAAAAAATCATTAAATTTGATTTTAACTTGTACTGCTCTTCGTTATGAGTTTACACCAAAGGCATCCAGCAATCATAAGCTTTGCTTCCATTTTTCTTTTTGAAAATACCTTCAAAACTCGGATTTGTTAAAAGCATTACGATTAAATATTTCAGAATAGCAAGTTGAATGCTATGTGGACATTAAATAATGCCAAATTTGAATATTTAAAATTAACATGAACACTAGGATCGCTAGCAAGGCTCTACGAGGGTGAACACGTGTCTCACCTTCAGAAATTGGCAAAGATTGTATTAAACCAGAGAAAATAAGGAGCAGCTTAAAGCAAATGAAAGTAATAGCAATAATTTGATGCTATATAATAATTTCAAACAGTGAATTTAAATACTAAATGTCATCAAAAAACTCCATTACGAATAATAAAATTATGACAATATATTTGTTAAAAGCTTTCGTCGTTAATTTTTTTTAAATATAAATTTGAAAAATTTCTTTTTTTTTCAGCGCACTAGTACTTCGCTGTGGGGTGAATGGATGGGAGTTTTGCACGGTGATGAAATCGAGTACATTTTTGGTCAGCCATTGAATCAGTCGCTACAATATAGACAACGTGAACGTGATTTGAGTCGAAGAATGGTTTATGCCGTGAGCGAGTTTGCACGAATAGGGTGAGTTTAGTTAAGTTTGCTGTTAAAAACTATTTAGAGTGTAGTATGTGCATTTGAGAATCATCCTCTACAAATTTTGCAGAGAGTACTTTTCATTGAAATTTTCCTTACAACTTGACTTTTCAGTCCCTGGCCAAAAAATCACACACAACACTTTTGAGTATTAACATTTTTTTGTTTAATAAAATTTCTTAACATGGAAACTTAGAGTTTAATAAATGATAAATGAAAGTTTGTTTACTAATTTTTAATTATTTTCATCATTTAGTGTTGCCACCCTGCGCTAATTTCACAGCGTCTCATGGTTGCATACTCTCTATGCAGGTATTTAAACGATCTTTTATCTCAGGCGCCTTTTACGATATTTTTTAAAATATTTTCTTTCAACACCTAACGGTTGGTGTTACGTTCTTTGTATACAAAGGCACCATGCATTTCTTTAATTCATGTCATAGAATTTCAATTGGGTTCTAATCCTGGCAAAGATCGCAAAAGATAATTTCTATCTGACTTGAATTTCTTACTGATTTCGACCTGTAATATCGGGCACCATTTTGCATAAATAAAATGAGGACTTCCTGAATAATAAATATAAATGAGGCGATTTCATTAAAATATGGCAGTGCTATGTTCTGCAGAATTTTTGGTACAAGTCCTGTCGTATGGTCCGTTCGACAAAGTAGCTCTGGTCCGTTCATCGTAATCGCTTCTCATGCCATAACTAAAGGTGAATGTTGCTGTGGACATCATCTTACAACTTCACTAGCATCTGTGAGGCATTGAAGCGTTAATATATCTGTATTCCCTATCTGGAAAATATTGGAAACATAAAAAGTTAGAATTAATATTTGTAAAGTTTTAGAGCAAAATCGATAGATATGTTATTCCAGTAATCGATGGAGATGTGTAAATACTCATTACTAAATGCAAGTCTTGCATCTCCCATCCTCTGACTTGAAAGCGGTTTTTCCCCTGGCCGTCTACATTGAAAGTTGGCACCCTTCAATCTCCTTCGTAAAGTCTGGCTTGAAATTTTCACGGTAGTCTCAAGAACCAGTTTAATCGGTTCCCACAAAAGTACCCTTCAGTTTAGAGCGGGGATTGACACAAATTCACGGTCTGCTCTAGGTTTGGTCTTCTTTTTATATTGTCCATGATTTGCTCATTTTTAGCGAGTGACCGATGCATTCTCCTTAATTTTAAAAATTGCACCATAACATACGATGAAACCCCCTGTAAACGAGCAACTTCTCGTTTTGTGCATAGATTACACTGGAAAACAGCATGTCCGTTGCATGAGATTTTTTACATGAATCTGAATAATTTTCCCACGCTGATTTCAAAAATATATGCCGTTTTTATGTAGCAGCTCTAGTTTTGGAGTTACGAAGTGACAGGGTTTTTCATTGAAAATGCACATAGTTTAAGTTTTAAAAATTTATTAAATATATTTATTCTGAATAAAATTTCCTCTTTTTGGATTTTCTAGAGTGAGATGTATTATGAGTACTATTTTGAATGCTCCAACAATAATCAGCCATCAGATGTTCATTCCAGTACCCCTGATACCTCTCCTCCATAGTGCGAATATCCTAGTGAAAGCGCTCTCCTTGTTTCTCGCTCAGGTCACCGAGATTTTCAGGAAAATAGTCTAGATGGCTGTGAAGGTAGTGAAGCTTAATACTCATGTTGCATCCAAGCCGCTGGAAGTGTGTCAGCAACTGTTCAACGTGCTGAATGTAGCCGTCAGACTTCCTATTGCCCAAAAAATTTCTCACTACCCAAACAAACTCTTCCCATGCACATTTCTCGACAGCTGTCATATGGTTGATGAAATTTTTATCATCTATCAACTTCCTGATTTGAGGGCCATCGAAAATACCGCCTTTGATTTTCTCACTACTCAATTTTGGAAACACTTTTTCAATATATTTGAAACATTCGCCATCTTTGTTAAGAGCTTTTACGAACTGTTTTATCAGCCCCAGTTTTATATGCAAAGGAGGCAATATAATTCGGTCTCTGGATACTAGTGGAGCATTAATTACATTTTGCTTACCGGGAATCAAAGCCTCCCTGGAAGGCCAGTCTCTTTTTGTCCAGTGCTCAGCTTTAGCTCGGCTGTCCCATAAGCATAGGAAACAGGGATATTTTGTGTAGCCACTTTGTCGGCCCAGGAGAAAATTTACCATTTTCAAATCAACACATACAACTCAGTTATATTCCTTGTACTTGATTTTGTCGAGAACTAAAGATATTGTAAGATATTCTTCTTAAACCTTTGTAGAATGAGCAATAGGTAAGGAACCAAGTTTGTTACCATTATGTAAAAGTACACATTTCAAACTTCGATTTGACGAATCAATGAACAACCGCCACTGATTTGGATTATACTCTCATTAGGCCCGGAATATCAGTACAAAACACAAAATTATCTTTTTAAGTAAAGAAAGGAAGTAAATCCTTTTCCCTGTTACGGTAGAACGATATCTTCGTTTCTCTGGTCAACAAATTCTTTTCTTTCAAGTCATTTAGATCATCTTGATTTAGTGGTCGGGAACTACCGTAGCAATCAAAATCACTGTCGCTACCACTGCCGTCGTTTTCGGTTTGTCCGCTGCACTGGTCTGGATTTTCCGAAAATGTACATGGCTGCTGTGATGTTGATGTGTCACTAATACTCAAGACTGGTCTTATGGCAGATTTCAAGTTTGGATATATCCACTTAGATCAATTTTTGTGGTTTATTCCTATGATTTTCGTTACACAGAAATAACAGTCGTCATGATGGTTGGATGGTTCACGCCAAATCATAGGAGCTTTGTAAATAAAAGTGGGTCTTTTTTTGTTTGCCCACAATCGCAAAGATTCAACACAACTTTTGCATACCAAACTTGGCATCCAAGGTTTAGCGTTTGACGGCAACCGAAACCCAAAGTAGTCGAAGTATGCCTTTTTCACAAAGTCCGACACATTTAAACGAAATTTTCGGAACATATATTCTCCACAAATAACACAAAAACAATCAGGATTATTTAAACACGTCCTTCTTGAGGAAGACATGATGAAATTTATAAAGGAACTAGTTAAGTTACACCGCTATTGATGGATACTACCGACTACTTATGTAAATTCAAGATGGTACCTGTATCTCACTAACTAGAGCTGCTACAAAAAATCTGAGGGTAGATTTGAAATCAGCGCACCCAAATTAATAAACAACAGTAGAAAAACTTCATGCAACAAAAAAAAGTTGGACTTTGTTTTTCTGTGTTATCAGGTAAGGTTTGCATATCAGGTTTGCGTCCCATTGGGAAATGTGAAAAATATTCGAATATTCATTAAGATTGCCTTCTTGGTACCGTAGAACTGCTGCGTAGAACGTTTCACAAAACTTTACGAATTGAAAAAAAAAACACTCGCGCCAATATTCCACGTAAAACGCAAAAAGAACACAGTTCATCAACAAAATTAAAATCGACAACAAGCACTTTTCAAAAATGTTGCTCGCCTGTTTATACTTTGCTGCTTGAAAAAAGGATGAAAATGAAACCATAGTTGTTTGATGATGCACTAGTTAGGGAGTTCTTACCAGTAATCATTACTAGGCAGTATTCGTTTGTATGAGAAAAGGTCAGCTGTAGAAAATGATAATATTTGCAAGCGTTTGTAATTTTGGCCAAGGACTGAATTTCCTTTGTGTGGTTTGTTGCATTTAAAGGGGGAAAAAGATCTGAGATACTTTGAAAAAGCATATTTTTGTGATTTTTTTACAGAGTTCCTTATTTATTAATATTTTTACTATTTTTGCACATTAGCGAGCATAATTCCTAAATATATTCTGCAACATTTTCATAAAAAAATATTGAAAATTCAGCTGGTGGTAGTGGTGAGTTACCTCAAAAAAAGTTTCCATGCGATAGTCAGGATAACTCATGATCGTTTCAACTGCAATCCAAAAACCTGCATGATTTCTTTAGTACGTAAGTTCATCTTGAATTTGAACGAAGGAATTAACAAAATATTAATTTTTCAATTTTTTTGGTGAGGGTGCGACCAAAAACTCTGATTTTCGGCAAAAATGGCTCTTTTTGCTTAACTAGAAAATGACTTGTAATTGGAAAAAATTCCTTCGTACAGAAACGAGTATTTAGTATGTAAATGAACTGTGCGAAGTTAAGGTGAAATTTGTCCGAAAGTTTTCGAGGAATTTCGACAACCGACTTTAAAAAAAAATGTTTGAGTAAAACTCGATTAAAGTTTGATATATGAATAAAATCACTGAGCGCCCGGAGACTCAATTGTCCATAACTTGGAAAGTTTTGCTCCTTGGTTTTTATAAGATGTAGTATCAAATTTTTCGGACCCCTTTTCCCCCTTTATAATGACGAGCGTTCGTCATGCGATTCCTTCAACAGAAATGCAACGGTCTATTTCTAGTATTCTGCATGATAAAAAGCTCACTTTTATCAAATTACGTTTGAGCTTCCTTTGAGTGATCTATGTCATTAGTTTAATATATAATTTTTCCTTAAATTTAATCTAAACGGACAATTACTAAGATGCAGCACTTTACTTTCCAATATTTGAAATCATCTTTCTAAGAAAAACATTGAAAAGCTTTCAAGCTTACTGTAATGCTTAAGTTCGAATTTAGCAAATTTTTCCAAGATTCAAACCATTCAAATAAACTTCGAAAAACATTTTAAATCATTTAAAATTTTGCATTCATCTACAGAAAACCGATGATAGATAGTGAACAATGGCCATTATATACGAAAGAAAATCCAATTTATTACATTTTCAATGCGGAAGGAGAAGAAAATAAGAAAGTGGAGAAATTTGGTCGAGGACCAATGGCAACAGCATGTGCATTCTGGAACGATTACCTGCCAAGGCTGAGAAGTTGGGCTGGTAAGTAAAGTTTAGTTTATTTAAGTGGAATTTGAATTATTTTTCATTAATTCATTGGTAAAAGGGAATGAGTATGAGCTGTTGAGATCTAGGGTGGGATAAGAAGAGTCATTTAGGGGAGCGGTGTTTATCAGCTTTCGATTCAATTACGTCAAGCTGAAATATGTGCAAGGATACCTTCGACCCTGCATAGACATCGATAGTTATGTGTTCGAAAAGTGTGCATTGTTTATTTATTTCAGTTTTTTGAGTATTTGAGAAGCAATATTTCATGTTAGTCCAAATTATTTGCATTCCTTCATCCTTCACCAAGGTCAAGGAGCAAAAGTTAACTAACATAATTGGAGTGCTGCTGCCAGCTTAAGGTCAAAGAAAAAATCAATATGAATGGTAAATAGAATTCAATGATTCGATCTCATTTATAGTATAATCTCAAAAGAAAAAGATGGAGATTTTTAAATTTCTACGGCATATATTTACTACTGAAATTTGTTACATCACCGTAGAAGTAGCAAAACATCATCTAAACAAAATAATGAGCGCATCATACAACCCTACAAGTACGAAAGCATTTCACAATAAATCCGAAAGCCAAATAAGAAGTAAATTTCCCGATTATGTTGTGCAGTGCCATAGAATTCGAGCTTTGCATTCATTCCAACATTTGCCCTCGTATTTTAATGTAGGTGGTCCTTGAAACAGAATACATTTAAGTTCAGCAAGCTCTAGTTGAAAAGTACCAAAATGAGTAGGGGTCAGATCCACTAATTTGATTTACTTCATCGAATTTTCATCGTTTTCATTACACAATTTTGTCGATTATTATAGGATTTGTAGATATCATTGTAGCGAATTTAATTAAATTATGCCTTATAAGTTATTCAAATTTACTCATGATAAAAATTCCTGTTTCTTAATACTCAATTTTCATAAAGGGAAACCGCAAAGTAATGGCTTAACGTAGCACTTTTATACTGTCTTTCGGTTGAATAAAGAAGTAATCGAAAAAGCCTTATACTTTGGATATGCCCGTGTGATGTTGACTTTCTGAAAATATATGGAGGACAATTTTATGTGGTGGCTCACATAAATCTTGAAATTGAAGTAGATACTTTAAGTGCATTCCAGCACCGCCCTAATTTTTTAAAAAAAAGAAGAGTAAAAGAAAGAAAGAAAAACTCGTTAATGGTTCAAAAATGCTGGTATGTTGTGTTATTGCATTGAATATTAATCTGTGAATTACCGAATCTCGACCAATTTCCGGAACGAAAGATTAAGATTGTTGAAGTTCGCTTCATATGCCTATCAAAATGCTACCATCCAGGTTGTAAGCCCGCGATGTCTCCTAAATAATTTCAACGCCAAGACTAATGACAACGAGGATTGGAAGGAACTCATTTATTATTTGTTAACGCCACGGCGGAGGAAGTCCAAACGAGAGTTCCAATTTTCGATTACCCGATCCAATAATTCGGACCATATATCGCAAATAAAATTTAAATATAATATATTTAAATTTTATCGCAAATATTGCACACTTCCAAATGTTCAAGTGTCTGGAGATTATTAGCGTCCACAACGGAGATGGAGATTATTGGCGTCCATGAATTTCCACAAAAAATAGTCCAGTGGTGTTAAATCACAAGATCTCGCAGGCCAGTTCACACGTCAAAAGTGAGAAATTATGCGCTCATCACATGCTTCTTTTAATAAGTCGATTGTTGCACGAGCTGTATGACATGTCGCGTCATCTTGTTGAAACTAGAGATCCCCCGCATTACGGCATGTCTATTTCGGGACGAGAAAGTCATTGATCATGGCTCTATAGCGGCCACCATTGTCTGTACTAATATTCTCAGAAGCATGTTTAAAGGCATTAAATGCTTCTGAGAAAAATGATTCCACAAATAATTCCACCGGTCCATAAAGCACACCAAACAGTGACTTTCTCCGGATGTAACAGTGTTTAGACAACCACCTGCGGGTGCTTATCATTTCAAATGCGGTGGTTTTCTTTATTGACGGAGCCATTCAACAATAAATGATTCTTATCGCTTAACGGCACTTTACTATGATGTTCGGGATCTGCAGCAATTATAAATAGATAAAAAAGATAAAGCCCATACTGCGAACCTACGCTGTACTCATTGGTTGTTCGGCTTCAATTTCTAAACGAGCTGCATTATTTAAGCCCGTATACCAAGAAACTTTGTTTTGGATGGGCAAAGGTTTCTTGCTGAACACGATGTTGGATAGACTCTTTCCGTCTTCACGAGTGCGTATTATGGGTGAGAACTAATATGATGCGGAAACGAGCCATGATTAATCGAATTAATTGTTCTGATGGACAATTGTGTTTGTCATAGCATTTACAAAGTGCGCGATGAGTTTCTCGGACAGAACCGTTTTTTTTCGAAATAAATGCAAAAAATGCGAATAAAATGCAAAGCAAACTAACCATAAAGCGCATGACAGCTGTCACATCATACGTAGCATTAAAAAGTGTTGCCAATTGGAACTTCTTTACGCCAAAGAACACCCTTTATATACAGACTTAATAATTTGAGCTATAGAGTAACCAAAAAAAAAAATTTATAAATTTCTATAAGTAAAAATCTAATTTTCTGTTTGCATTTTTGACAATTGGAAAATGTTGTGACGCTTCATTGTTAGTTTGATTGCTCCTCATGCAAGAATAAAATGATTGGTACTAAGTCCTGCGTATCAGGCACATGGGCAAAAACCTATAAAACACGAGGTATTGCAAACGAAGGAAACTGAATCCGGATTTGAAAAGGGTTTGTGAACATTCTAATTATAATTATGAACCGAATCGCTCACAAAATATGAACCTGGTTGATCATATGGGAAGCTGATGCGTGAAGTCACTTTGTTGTTTACTTACTTATTATCATTCATTTGCTTTGTATAGCATCCGTGTATGAAGAGAACTTCCGGCCTTGTTGACTCATATCAGAGATGTGTTTTATTTTTGCTAGAAATTAACACCCACATGATTTTATTTGGTTAAAAACTAGAATATTACTATTTCCACCTTTTCACCCCTTCGGAAGAGTTTTAATCCATATGCAACCATGTGTAGACTCATGTGAATTAAATACACGTCGCAATTGAAGCCTGAAAACCAACTCAATAAAAATTCGTTAATATAAAGTTATAAAGTAATAAAGTTATTCGTTAATATAAGGTAGTCAATAAACTTATTGGCACGTGATATTTACAACTCCACACATGCTATGATGAGATTCTATTTCTAACTAATGCTGAATTCATACATGGATGTTTGGATTGATTCCGTCATAACCGCGAATAAATAATACAAAATTTTGAAAACATGTTTACAAACTCTCTCAACGGTAGTTCGAATGAAACGAAGATCATTCATAAGAAATCACACTTTTCTCATGATGGTTCGAAGATTTACGACGTTTATTATACAATAAGAGACCATGTCTATAATTCCTGCAAACAAAGCTAATGGACATGGTGGCTTTACATCATTTGAATTTAATGAATCCAGCAAAAAGTCGCAGTCCCCTGAATGAACCATATGTTTACAAACTTAATACACGGAATATATTGTATCAACAAATAAAAACGCGAATATGAGTGCCGTGTGGTGGATAGCCGTTAATACCTACTGCCATAAATATTTTAAAATTTTTATTTCCATTTATTCATTTGTGGTGTCTTCCTTCTACGGTTGATAAACATTTATCATACAACCTGGGTAGATTCAGTTTTACAGAAACATATTCTGAGTATTCATATGAATAAATCTAATGAATAAAAAATAATAATTTTTGATTGATTTTTCTTTTACACCGAGCGGCATAAGTATTGAAACGTACAAAATTTCAATTTGGATTTTTTTTAAAGACCAAAGTATATCCTTTCACTTTTTACTTTGCGTTGACTCTTAGTCCTGTTATCAATGCATTATTAGTAAAGGATACATGTCTTTTGAAAAATCCAAACTAGCATTTGTGTGACAAAAGTATTGCAATGTGCGGCAAAATTATTGGATCAAAATAATTAATTCGGCATATGCATATATCTGTTATGTTTAACATGTTAAGAACATGTTATATAAGTACTCCTAGTGCCTCCTTATGCATTAAAAACTGCCTGAAAGCTGCGGGGGACAGAATCTACTAGTCGCTGTATGTGATTCAATGGGCCGACTTCAGTTTCTTTAATTGTCTCTTCTTGTGTTCTTTTCATGTTGCTTCAAGTAGGACCAAATAATCTCAATTATGTTCAAATCGGGATATTGAGGTGGCCAGTTTAGATCGTTGATACCAACGTCATTTAGAAAATTTGTAACATGTCTTCCCTCATCACCATAGAGGTATAAGATATAGAAAGGCCCTATCGGTGTAGATGAGCGTACGTAAGCGCCCGAAGCTTTAAACTGATATTTTTTCGCCCTTATCAGCTGTTCAAATCATCGGCTTCATTCGTTCCTGCCATTTGTGTCATATGCAGCATGAGATTCGAAATTCTATCAAAATTGCAAAGTTTTTTGCCCAATTAAAAGCACATTTACTTAGTATTCACAATGTACTATCCAATCAGAGGCAAAAATACGAAAACTACATTCATAAATCAATAATAACAGTAAAAAAATGCACAACTTTTACGTGTTTTGTCGTAGAGATCTGCCTTGAATTTGAAAATTATCCATTCGATATCACTGCTGACAATTTCACATACAAGTTAACTTACCAATTACAGCATATAAATAGCAAATCAAAACTATTACCATTCATTAAATGTTAAAATAATACAATATTTACATTTTTTGAAATCTTCGGCTACCTTCGGTTTTAAATTTGACAGTGGAGTTAACATCACAGTTTAAAAAGCAATTTCTGCAAAGGAATGGTCACACATACACATGTCACACACTTGCATGTAGAAAATATTATCAAATCGGTCGCTGAAGCATGCATTTTAATCAGCCAATGTTAATTGAAAATGGGCAAACGCTTATATTGAACATTTCTAATAATCATTTAGCACGTGGAGCATATGGATATGCTCATTAATGACATTCACAACGGAATTATAGATTTGGACTCATTTGATTAGTTTAGTGTAGCCTTGAGATCAGCTTCAGATTGCAATTCCGTTATGTTCATTTGGCTTGAGCAAATTAGAAGTCGAGCATCTGTAAAAATTTTATGAAAAAGGCGTGGCTTAATTCTCCGGGAAATGATGTTCTTGTAGATTTAACATTCCCCTGAAGTCGATTCTCCTGGGTCCATGGGCAGTACTTAACTTAAGTAACTTAATTTTTCATAATTTTATTAATTTAAGGGTAAAATATGTTTGTGAGTATTTGGCTATTAAAATCCGAATGAAAACAAAGCTGAAAACAAATATACTTGTATTATAGCAAGCAAATATTGTAATGTTTGTGACCATAATTCAGATTGTGACCATTTATACTACCTCTGACTATTTTTAAGTAAAGGCCGAAATACAATACTGCGTGACAGCGATACGTGAGCGCGATGCGATTCTCCCTCGTCGTCGCGCAACGCATTCAATTTACAATGCACGCGATGCGGGGAACATTAATGTTCATATGACAAATGTCAAATTGGTGACATTTTAAATGAAATTTGCTGAAAATTGCTTTTGATTTTTTAAAAGTTTTGAATTTGGAATGTTCCTTCGTTTAGCAAATAAAAACCTTAACTAGGATGCACGAAATTTTCATTATAAAATCCATTCATAATAACCAATGTACTTAAAAAGTAATTAAGGCGTTTGAATTTCGAATTTCATTTAAGCGCCATATTGCATTTGACAAACGTCACGCATATCGTTGCGAGGAATATTCGTTTTTCCGAATATTTCCCGCCTTGCATCGACGCATCACAATTATTGTACAATGTCGCATACAAATGCATGTTGCACAAACTGCTTGACATTTGCTGCGAGACTCTCGTCGCGCTCTCGTATCACAGTCTCGCACTATTGTATTTCGGCCTTAAGTGTTGTGTCAATATGCGTTACTTTTAATTATTTCGGACAAAAATGAGAGTGTAGGGCCCCTCTATATCTTCTTTCTCTATACTTATAACACAGTGGGTTGTCTTGTTGGAGAGTCCAGTCCATAGTATTATCGGCAGCTTATCGCCGGAAGGGTATGTTTTATCGTTTAGTAATAAAAGGTAAGGAACTTGCGTTAGGTTTCCACTGTGAAGTGCAACTACTAAATCTTCAAGGCAATGAAAGCAAACACACCCCCAAAAAATAACCGAGCCGCCTCCATGTCCTTGCATCGGTCGTCTGGTCATAGATTTTATTTTCTTTGGCTGTTATGGCTTAAATTGGCCATTAAACTGAGAAATGAGCTCTGATCTGTCCATAATTTTTTCTTCCAGAATTCCATTAGCTTAGTTAAGTGCTCGTTGGCACACTGTAAACATTTCTTTTTATCGGCTTTAGAGATAAAAGGAGCTTTCAGCGCGGCATTCGTTTAGTGCCAGCTTCCCTGCGTCTTCTTCTCGACTTTCGATCATTAAACTTTTTGCCAATTTCCTAAAAAAGCTTTATAGTTTAAATCTGGATATTTTGACCGTGTTATCCAGAATTCGGTCTTTTTTGTCAAAAGCCGCACGTTTCACCCCCTCCATTTTTTGTTTTTAAGCGTTCCTTCCATTATCTTATTAATGCAGAGCTTAATTACAGTACATCTGTTGATTTTATAGGGATAGAGCGATAGTAGCCGCTGAAATATCCTTTTTGTATTTTAAAACGATTCCTGTTCGCTATTCGAAGCCCAATTTCCTTGTTTTGCTGTATTTTGAACTACTTTGTTGGATTTTTAAGAAAAATAACTTTAATATTCCACAAACTTTAGCGGAATCCTTTTTTTTTTGAAATGACAACCAGTCTGCGAAAACAATTGATATCACAGGAACTGCCAAATACAATGCACATTCATACAAGTTTGGGCGAGAATATACATGTTGCAAAACTTTTGTCACAGTGCAGATAATCATTAAATTGAATTTCCAAAGCAAATTCTTTTGGATTTTTCAAAAGACATGTACTATTATCCTTTTATAATAATGCAGTGATAACAGGACTTAAAGTCAGGGCAATGTAATAGGGAAAGGACTCACTTTGATCTTTAAATAATTCATATTTAAAATATTGTACGTTGCAAAACTTTTGCCACTGAGTGTATCTTAAATAAAACCCTTAGATGAATTTATCTATAATGCTTTAACACAATTGGTCAGTGCCAACGCGATGCAGAATCACATCCTTCTGCGACAATTGTTCATTATTTAATCGAATCTGAGCAATGTTCGATATTTGTAGGGAGTTGTAGTAGTAAATGGTAAAAGTAGGCAATGTTGCGAGTGTTTATAAATGTAGTAACAATATTCATTGAAGTGATTGCATCGCTGAAAATAAATTTGTTATTTTACGATACGCACTTTACCATTTGTTTTACGAAATAATTTATATCCTATGCTATTACGACGAGCTGAACGAGCCGGATATTATTAAAAATGTGATGTATGCGAAAAAAACAGAGGAAACCCGTAAATGTATTATTGCAGACCGACGAATAACTTCACGGCTGTATGCATTTTTTTTACAAATTTATTAAGTAAATAAAAAAAATTTAACTTAAAAACGATTCTGTGAGTAAAGGCTGATATTTGGGATGTGAGGGGTTAATGAAAATCAATTACTGCTGTGGTGATAAAAGGGTACAGCTGGGTCAACCACCTGTAACATATAGCGCTGTATATTTACTATAAAGGACGTTAATTTAATTTGCGAAAGCCAACTATAGCAACAAATTCGGAGGGCACAAAGTTGAATGAGGTGTGCGAGGGTTGTTCAAAAGCCGCATTCGTTAAGAGAACGATATACTTATTGAGGGAAATTTGAGAAAATAATTAAAACCTATTCTAGTTTAGATCCTTTGAGGGTATTCTGGCAAAGATAAGAATACCCTCAAATAATTAGGTTATGGTCGTAGTACCGAGTAAAGTGACATGGATTTGTTTGTGACTTGTCATTGAATACTGTTTATATCGGATAAAACTGAACTTCGTGCAGTGATAAAATATTTTTGCAATAAAAATTGCTGAAAATGTTTTTCAGGAGTTGCCACAACCATTTAAAAGGGATGCTCTACTTTTATCTACAGTGGCAACGTGCAGAGTCTAAACGTGGAAGAACATCGACTGAAGATGACTCTCGCTAGGGCCACGCTTTGACGTCTACTACCCAAGATATGGTTAGAAAAGTTGGAAAACTTGGATTTTATTACAGTCGTGTGACAGTACGTTTAACTGCTGAAGAGTTTATGATGTCGATAGGAACTGCCCGCAATATTTTATAGATATTTTATGCATGAGAAATGTTCCTTGGATTCCCAGAATGCTCACGGACACACAGAAGCAAATGCGACTCAAGATTTCGAAGAACTCATTGGAATTGTTGCAATAAGATGCTGATCGCTTTTCACAAGGACTCATGGCCCCATGTCTACGATCCTGAAATAAAACAACGATCGACCTTAATACGAAGACCGTCATCTCTAACTTCAAAGAAATTCAAGACAAAAACGGTTTCTAGTAATATCATGGACACTTTTTTTTTCTTCGTTTGGTAATTGTGATTATGAAATAATTTAGTCATGGAGCCACTGTTACAGGAAAAGTGTACGTAAAACAAACAAAAATGTCACGGTGTTTGTAAGACACCCAGAGGGAAACTCGCAGAAAAGGTCCTTTTCTGTTTTGACAACGCACTGGCACAAGTCTGTGCAGTTGCCATGGCAGCAACCCGAAATGATAGCTTCGAAAACGTCGAACACCCCGTATGAATAGCCGGGGGGCGCCGGAATATGTTATATAATATATCAAGCTTGTTTCTTGTTCAAGGCTGTCGCTCTCCTGACTGCCTTAACACAATCCAGCTGGTTATGACCAAAGCTACAGCATACAAACGTCTTATTTAACTGGAGCCTTTTCATTGGAGAGCTCAAATCACCTATGCCCGAGAGAGCATTGATTGACGCGTGGTAGAAAGTGACAAAACTTATGAAAGCATGCGAAGAAGTTCTCCTTAGCCGATCATCAAACTAATTTTAACGAAAAAATTATGATCATAAGAAGAAAACTTTCATTAGAACAACCACCGTACGTTCACGATTCCACTATATGCGAATAATTTTCCCAAAGAGAAGACTCGCGTTAACATAATTTTAGGCAAACGAGAGGTCTAATTTTCGACCATTCTAAACAAAAATTAAGGCTGTATCTTGACAACAAGGCAGTAAGTGTTGCCTTGTCCTAGAAATAGTCCAGCGGTGTTAAATCTGTTAAAGTAAAGAAAAAAATCTGTATTAAAGATTTTGCAGACCACTTCACAGGTCGCAAATGAGAATTAGTGCGCTCATTAAATACTTATTGAAAGAGATCGATGACTGCACGAGTTGTATGGAATCTCGTGCCATTCTTATACGACCAGTAATTCTTGCATTACGTCGAGGCAATTCCGGAACGAGAATGTCATTCTTCATGCGTTTGTTGCGGTCACCATTGACTGTAATATTATTCCCAGCAGTATTTTTGAAGATTAATGGACCAATGATTCCATCGGTCTATAAACCACATGAACCACTGACGGATGTAACGGTGTTTCAACAACTGCCTGTGGTTGCTCATCAGTCCAAATGCCGTAGCTTTGTTTAGTGTCGAAGCCATTGAACCATAAATGAGATTCATTGCTAAACAAAATTCTCTTAAGAAATTCGGGATCTGCAACAATTTGATCTGGGCTCGAATCTGGGCCATGCCCGAACGTTGTGAATTCCTACACGGGTTAAATTCTGTAAGACTACAAACCAAGCTTCCTCCTTAAAACCTTCCATAATGTGGATGAGCACAGGTTTAATTGTTGAGCATCATGTCGAATGGACTCACTTTGGTCTTCTTCAGTAGTACGCTCTACAGCTGCTGTGGTTCCTTCATAACCCACTGTACGATGTCGGGATGAATGCGTATTATCAGTGAACGCGGTGCGAAACGATCAATGGTTATTCGAATTTTTGTTCTGATGGTCGATGATTTCGGTCATAAAATTGAAGGAGTGCGCGATTGGTTTTTCGAACATAACCGTTTTTTTTTCAAATAAATCTGCACATTTTGCAGATGTTACTCAGGCTTCAACCCATTTATGATAAAGTACCAGCTAAAATGATCATAAAACGCATGACAGCTGTCAAACCATTCGACAAAACATTCAAAAGTGTTGTCAAATGAAAGTTCCTTATCTCGAAAATAAAACATCTTTTACTTGCTTGCGCTATGACTAGGATTTTGACAGTCAGTCACTTTCTACATTCACACGAGGGTAGTTCGGTGATAAGTTGACGACCCTTTGTTACTTCGAGCTCGCCCAACCTCAATTTCGGTGAAATTGAAGATTTGAAGGTAAAATGTTTATGAAAAATTATGTTTTACGAGAAATTCGGAACACTTCAACAATAGAAAGACTGTTTGCTCTTTACTCATTCATTTGGTCATTTCTTCAAATCAATTTTAGTGGATTTGCAAGTTATGTTCAGGTCGTTTCAACTGCTTAAACATTAATGCTGAGTACTCAAGAGATGTCGACGGTGGAAGTATCAATAACAATAACAATTGATACGCGTATTATGAAGGAACTACAGTCATAGAAACACAGGGCCTAACTTTTTGGATATGTGGAAATGTCAAAGTCTTGTCCAAAATGGTTTCTTTTTCCAATAAGGGTCGAGCCGAATACTGAAAATATTGTATAGGTTCTTCGTTAATAATTTTGCAAACTTAAAGTCTTTTGAATATCTGCAGCCATTGTCCTTTCCTCCGTTTGCATGATATTGTTATCGAATAGGCCATAGGAATCTGTCTCGTTTGTGGAGTTACCGACGTGAACCTAGATGCTTTTGTATCTGGTTGTCAGTTTCTGTGTAGCTTTACTTATGCATGTCATGTCACAATCCTTACGCGTCAGTTCATATCTATGAATTAATACATATAAAGGAAATTATATTGACAGTAGTGTTGCAGGTGACTTAAGTACTACATGGGCTAAAAAGTCCCGGGAGTTTTTAATTATTGGCATCACATGGAAATGAGCATGACTCATTTATGAGAGAGGCTTATCTGTTACTAGTTTGTGCATGAAGTTTCATTTCAAACAAACTGGAAAAACGGGAATATCGCGTCTTTCTGAAACATTGTTTTTGAAGGGAAAAACTTGTGAACGAGCATTTCAGTGATTGCAGAAATGTCATGAAGGGAAGAGCAGGCACAGAAGAATGCTATGCAGCGTTGTTGGGCAAACTAAACGACAATTTGAAAGAAAAAACGGCATCATATGGTGGAAAAAAGTTCTGTACAACACGATAACGCACCGTCACACGCGTCCTTGACACCGATGACCAAATTGGACCAATTGCGATCATCAATTATTGCTCATCCAGCGTATTTTCCAGACTTGGCCCCAGCGACTATTATCAGTTCGCAAGCCCATAAAAAGAACTTTTAAAAAGAAATTATCGTAGCATTTGTATTTTGGTTTTCAAATAAAAGTGGTTAGAATAATGATGGAAGCCGATAAAGTGCATATAAGCCATGGCATATAAGGCATTTACTTAACGAGTTTGATTTTGCACAGCTGAGGTCCGTTGAAATATTAGCAGAATTTATGCAGGAAACGTGCTAACAGAACGAGTATGTTACCAGTGTTTCCAGCGCGCTCGTAATGAACACCGATAGTTAAAAGAGCAGTCAAATTCAGTACGGCCCAAGGCAGTGAAAGTTGGTGATCTACTGGGAGTCGTAAGTAAGTGAGATGATCATCACAGAATTAGCTGAGATGTCCTAGCGCCACAGAACGACTACAGAGAGAACAATGCATGCGTTGGAGTGTGTGGTCAAGTATGATGCTTGGGTACCCTACGAACTTCCGAAAAAAACAAAAGAAAATAGAATACCGTGCTATGTTCCCACCTTGCTCGTCATCCCAATCAAGGATTTCTCCGACTGATGGTTACTGCAGATGAAGATTTAGTTCTTTATAATAACGCAACATGGAGGCGAACAATTTCCAAAAGAGGCAAATCACTAACATTCACTTTAAATCCAGGCTTGCATCCATGGAACGTCTTATTATCTGTTTGGTGGGGTTTTCGAGGAGTCATTTACTGCGAGCTTTTGGAAGAAATCAAACGTTAAATGCAGACTTGCGGTCAGCAAAAAGAACGGCTTCTTCAAGCAATGCGTAATAAGTGTCCTGCATCAATCAAATGATCGCAGAGCCAGCTTCCATCTTCGAGACTGGAGACAGCTGTCGTTACCTCGCGGAGATTGGTTGGGAAGCCGCGAGAATATGGCAGTCTCCCGGTCTTGCTCCTGCGAGTTCTCTCTTGCTTCTGTCACAGGACAACTGCCTGCAAGGAAGAGAATACAGCACTGAAGATGTTCTACCTGCAAGCGTTTTCCAGGGTGAGGGAAAGAGTTCTACAGTGATTTTCAAAACGTTGGAGGCAAGTCATAGGTAATAATGGCGATTACATATTAGATAAATTAGATAAATCAGTGGTTGAAAAAACCCTATTTTTTGAATCGAAACCGAAAAAAAAGTTTAAGATAATAATTATACTTTGTTGCTAATGAAAAATATAATTACCTCTTGTCCGATCTATGCCTTAAGGAAGATCAATATATTTTGAATTAATTTGAGTTGTTTCATTGAACCGCTTTAATTAATTTGAAGTGCAACAAAATTTAGAAATTCTACCGCCAAATACAACGACTTTTTGAGCAAACAACTTTTTTCTAGAGTATGTTTTTACGCTATCTCATAAAAACAATTTTTTATGATTTAAAATGTGGAGCAGTGCTTTTATTTGTTCGACGCTTCGAACCAATAAGCCAAGACTTAAGACTCTTTCATTTTTTTCTTAATCTAATCATGCCACCCTATTTGTAAATAAACTTTCAGCAAGGAACGATAAGATTTCTCATTAAGTTGTCACGACTAATTAGAAAAGCAATTTGCATACCAGATCTTTCATCGATTTCGAAATCCTAATGAATTATTGGAATAGTTTCACAGATTCAACTGACTCCTCCTCAGGGGCCTCTAAAGCATTTACATATCTTTAAAATGTTTATAAATATCTTCGTATGTGTTTTTTCTGATGCAGTGTATATAGAATCAACATTTTGAGGATCGTTTTCATTGATTTTTCGCCAGTGTCTGCTATATCTAGTCCCCCGAGTTACATAATGTCTAGTCTAACCTGCTATCATTCTTGACATTGTTAATGCTATTAACACGAAGGAACACCTAAGAATTATTCTTGAAAGAAACAAAACAAAAAACGTAGTTTAAAATAAAAGGAATACAGGGAAAGAAAATTTCCACATGAAAAAAATGTCGAAAATGTTAATTTGTAGCAATTTGAATTAATCATGATAAATAAAAAAGGCGATTTCGGGGCAATCTAACAGTCGATTTTGATACATTATTCAAATCAGTTCTAGATAGAGCTTAATGAAATAAATTAATTTTGGACGAACTTATTTGACCACGTGTTTCGAATTAACGGTTAGTTCATCGGCTTCGCTAGACACTTAGACGCTAGACGCGGCCAAGGGAAGTATCCTAGATCATAAATTTTTTTCGAAGAATTTCATAATTTTCGAGCTTTAATAAGTGGCAAAATTGCTAGAACAAAATAGCTTTAAAACTAGAATACAAAAAAATATAACAATTTTTGGTATCCGAGGAATAAGGTGAACTGGATTGAATTAAATTGAACTAGTTCATCCTGATTTTTACTTGCTGAGCCCAGCTGTAACGTTTAGCTACTGATTGTCGTTTTGCGTTCTGAAGTTTAAAAACATTGAAGTTTATTTGTTCTGAACCATAAGGGGCTCCAAAAGCTTGCATAAAAATAAAAAACGAAGAGCACATATGCTGTTATAACATTACATCTTACCAACATCCCAACTTTACTCCACCCTGCGCATAGCAAACAATATCGATTAAAGAGAACGTAAAGATTGCCCAAGAATCTTTAAAAATATTCATGGATATGGAAAAGGTTATGTTAAAAAGGTTACTTACCTAAAATTGTAGAATACTCAAAGGATAAACATTACCTCTTTACATTTTGTAATGTTTGTGATAGTGGTTTGGTTTATATCCAAACTGTCCAATAAAACTTCCTAATTACGCATTGGTATCACTTTTCGTCATCTGGCTCCAGGTATTTTACACAGAAATACCTATCAAATTGGAAACCTGCTTCTTTATGCGTTTTTATGTTTTTAAACCATTTCATTAAATTAAAACGTTTTTAAAAAATCAAAATCTTTGAATGGTAATAAATAAATTCACAAATATTTGTTTAATATACTACGGAAAACGCTTGGAAAATTTTCAGTTGAAGAATGAAGTTAAGATGAACAGGGACATACGCAGAATCATCGAACTTGTAAGTGGCTAGAAAAGCCTAATTCCGATCGAAACTTTCAACTTGATACTGAGAATGCTGATCAAGGCTCTGTGGGAGACTGAAAGCGATTCCTTTAATTGTAACAATTACAACGGAACCAAGACCAAACTATAACCGATGATGCCAAACAACAGATGATGCGTTTCACGAACTAGAGTAAGGATATAATTAGACATGGGAAAAGACAGGTTTTCAAAACAGATTATGCATAAGCCTTCACGCAGTGTGCAAACCGGTAGTTGGAATGCTTTGACCCACTGCTGAGTCTAATTCCTTAAAATGGCAGTCACACGCTCGTAAAATGGCAGAGACACGCTTGCATTCATTATTTTGACATGACGGTAGGAACAGGGACAAAATGTTCACACAAAAAAGTAGGCCCCATCACAAATACTCCTATGCTAAAACCTCTGCCAATTTTGAAAATATTTTTCGTAGGCGATTTTCGGTAGAGCCTCCAGCTCTATCAACGAATTCTTCTTTATGTCCTGAATCAAGTGAGAACAAATTTTTCAGCAGAACAGCAGACATTTTAGTTTTTGGAATAGAAAAAAACTCTGCTTGGGCACAATCTGGATAGTTCGGTCGTTATTATTTACTATTTACTATTATTATTACTTTTTCATTTTCAAAACATTCAGAACGTAACCTCCATGTTATCGCACATTATCAACGTCCAAAATCCATCAATTGGTTTTCCACAATTGTGATTTTTTCTGACAGATTTTCTCACCCAAACGACTTAATATGCTCAAAGATTATTCTTTACTATAAGTTATTCCTTCCGGAAGGAAGCCACAAGGCACCCATTTTCGAATATTAAAAATAGTCTTTAACAACTTTGACGTGCCTTCTTTAATTTCAGTTGGAACTCCTTTTTGTCATACTGATGACTTCTTTACATATCAAACTCTTGGACCCATATCTCGTCATCAGCTCTGACTTGTTCCGTGAGTGAGGGACCATAATTAACGCTTTCCAGCATGTCCTACGCGAGCAGCTTACGGTTATGTTTCTGCGGCAAATTCAACTCTTTTGAAACAATTCTACCGGCCTCACGAACCACTTCCAATTCGTTGACTCAAATCGAACGATCTTACTCGTGTGAAACGGTGTGATTGCATGCTCACTCTAATAAGCTTCCATGGCTATTCCTTTGCTGTGGAATAGCCATGGAAGTTTCTACACCTATTGAAGGCCATCTACAACAGTCGTAGAGGCGTAAAGTTGTGCATAACAAGTATGTCCAGAACCCTGTGCGATTGATACCACTAAGTTACTATTGGCCTTTGCCAAATTTTCAATGGGCACGAAATTTTTCGGGCAACACAACATTAAATATAAAACCTTTGTTCAGTATTGTAATTTATACCTGTAAAAAATAGTTTTAAAGGAATTTCAAGAGATGGCGTCACTGACATTAAATCAAATCGCACAATATTACAACCAACTTCATTTTGAAGACTTTTTTCGTATGTGTCAATTCTCTGAAGAGTAAACAACATAGATTTTACTTGGAATATGTCAACTTTTGTACCAACAAAACACATTTCGCTGGAAGGTTACTTCTTTGCTTTTAATTGAACAAATCTGCAGCTGAAAGTGATTGTGTGCTGCCGGAAGCCTATGAAGATCATGCTCTACGAATTCTACTTGCGAGTACTGGTTTCGACGTTTTGGAAGTGATGCTTTTAATACCGATGACAAAAAATGCGAAGGACGACCAGAAAAGTCGATGCCAAATTGGAGGCTCAATTGATTTAAGACTCGTACTAAATGCAAGAACTCGTAGAGTATTGGGAGTGACTCAACAAGCCGTATCTTTTCGCTTATAAGCAATGGAAATTATCCAGAAGGTAGGAAATTGGGTGCCGTATGAGTTGAAGCTGAGAGTGCTGAAATTTTTTTCACTTGTGACCAGCTGCTCCAACAGCAAAAAAGAAAGGGATTTTCGCATCGTATTGTAACTGGTGATGAAAAATGAGTTCATTACGATGATCCCAAGCGATAAAAATCATACGGGCCGCCAGGTTATACGCCAAAATGAAATCCTACCCAACCTGCTGTATAGCCCGAACATTGCCCCTTCCGACTACTATTTGACTACTACAGCTACGACTCCTAGCTACGACTACACTAGACTACTATAACTCTTCCGCTCTTTTGGTTAGCTCCAAAATTGGATCGATTTGTGGATAGCCTCAAAAGATGAGTCGTTCTTTCGACCAAGAATTCGTATTTTACCAGAAAGATGGGAAAAGCAGTGGCTAGCGATGGAAAATAATTTGAAGAATGAATTTGTAACAAATTTTAACACAATAAAGCGTAAAATTAAAAAAAAAAATCCGTTAAAACTTTTTTGCACAGGAAATAATTGCAAAAATTGTGAATTGTGAAAAATTGTGATTCAGTTAGTTGCTGTCAGCCAACTAGGCACCGGATTGTTCATTCATAGTGCATAATGCAAGTCAGTGCAAGAAACTTACGAAAATAAAAAAATTAAAGTATGAGACAGCTATCAGGGCTGCATCATTTGACTAAAGGAGCTTCTGATGTCAAGTGAAGTGATTCGTATCAGGACCTGATAAGACTTCGTGCATCCAGTGGCTGCTTTGCCATGGGAGTTGAATATTTTAGTGACAGTTGTTTTGTGTACTCGTCGTTTTTGCAATGGCTGATTAGATTGAATATCATGCGTCCGTAAAGTTTTCTATTTTCCTCGGAAATACTGGCACATAAACTCTTGAAATCTTAAGAACGGAGGATTAAGAAGGGTACATTAAGAAGGGACGTTGAGAAAATTCAATTGTTTGAGTGAGTTTCACGTATCAAAAATGGGAAAATATCAATTGACTACAATACTCACTTTTGTCGTCCGTCCACGGCCCGAATCGATGAAAACCGAACCCGAATCTTAATGGAAGATTTGCGGGTGAGAGGGGTGTCTGCCTTATTCGTGTTCTAAAATTATTCAAACTTTTTTTTCAAAACAAAGTCAAAAGCAAAGAGTCAAACAAAGTCCCGAAACAATCCAAATTCGTTTTCAACGTCCTGCCAGGTGACCAACGACCCGGCAACGAAGCGACAATCAAGCCAGTGGAAGATTTCAAGTTCGCCTCTCCCGAATAGAGCTCGTCAAATGTAATAAAACGTCAAAACAATGCTCTGATTTTTGTCGGTGTGATAGAAGTTTTCCTTCAGAGTTTCTTCGCAGGATCAGATAACTTAACCAGGCTATCTAGTTAGAATTTATGTAAAAGGATGCGAAACTGTTTGTGACCGGGAGGGGGAGGGTTGGGTATTTGAGTTGTGGTAGTCGGACGTCTGTTTTCCATCACAAAACGCCATTGCTCACATAGCACCGCCTTTCTTTGAGCCAATTTTTGGCTTACTCCCAGATGAACCACTCCCAAATGGTAGGGGGAGTGTTTCCGTGCACGTGGTCTATCCAGTGCGGATTCTAGATTTTAATCTTGGAGATCTCTGACTGGTTAAAAATTTCGGTACAGCTGGTAGTTGTGCTATGTTTTGCTTTATATTGTAATTGTTATGTCTGCCGACATTTTCATCAGGCTCTAATTTTCTCAACTGTCGAATAACAAAAGCATTATGGCGTATATTATATGAGCTATATGTATATATCTGAGCTTTGTTCACCTGTGTATGCAGTCGGCCTTAAGAAATGGAAACATTAAAAAGGACGTTTTTTATACGATTATTTACTTCTGCGAGTGCATATAACACTGAAAATTTTCAATCGGCTTCTCTCAGCCTCTCTCTCTCTCTCTCTCTTTGTGTTGTTATTTGAGAGAGGTATTGAAAGGGGGTGTTTTCTTGTTTTACGGAAAAGTAAAAATTTATTGACAAGTCCGAATAAAGTTCAACTTATTTTGTTTGGATTTTACCGTTAGGATTAAAGAGCGTTCAAGAAGTTTAGGGTAACCCAAAAGGAAACAGTCCATTTGGGATAAGTCTGGGCTTTGAGCTGGCCAGATAATGTCACCTTATTCGGATCAAACATTTTTCCAAATTATTTCGCGAATTCCATGCAACGAGTCGTTGAAGGTGTGACTTGTTGCTCAATCTTGTTGAAACCACGTACGTTGATGAAAACCATTGAAATTCTGGAGCACTGGAGTAAACAATTTCTGTAGCGTTGCAATATACCGCTCTGTTTTCACTGTACCAGGATTACTTCTTTGGTCGTCATAAAAGTCGGGTCAAATAATTTTTCTTGGAAACAAAGGTGGCCTTACAGTAACTTTGAATGAATGCAGGGTTTTATGATGCTTCAACTTCGAATTAGTGTCACTCCAGTCCCAGGAATTTAGCCTGTTTACATACCCATTTAGTTGGGCGTGCGCCTCATCTGAGAAAATAATGTTGGTGAAGCTGCTGAACTTCTTTGACATTTCATGACATTCATAATAACTTGTAAGCATGATATTGAGGCGGTAATTCCTGCACGATTTTAGATGCAAGTTTTTTTGAAGAATTTCACTTAAAACGGGTCGGAACAAATTTAAGACACTTGAATAGAGTCTAGAAAGTTTTCGAATAGACCCTTTTGCAAGTTCTACGATTTCAGGATCTCTTGATGTTCTAGGTCATCCGGATCGTGACAAATTTATTGTTCGTCGTCTCACTCGTGTACGCTCGTTTTTTTTTGAACTTCTGTACCCATTTTTTAATCAGTTGAGTCGATGGAACTACATTCTATGTCGTATGTTGTGATGAGCACAATATTTTCGATACGCTAGAGTTGAGGAATCGTTGTTTCGATAATACTCACGTACGTCGTGCTTCGGAGAACGACGCCATGGCACTAAATTCCCCTTGGCTATTCTTAAGATGCGCAATCTCTCTGCCCCACACGGGCCACTGCTACCTATTTATATGTTAATGAAATTTTGATTCCATTTTGCTTAGTGATGTGAAGAAAGGACAAACTCAAAACATGAGCAATATGTTTGTTTCATCAATTTCATTAATATTTACTTCAAAATAAAGATTTCCACTGCCGGCGAAACCACAATGCGGAGCAGATTCAATGCAAATGCGAAAGATTCAATTTAACATTGTTTTTCGCCTGTTTGATGGTGGATTTCTTGTTTGGTCCAAAAACATTGTTTTGGCATCGTTCATTTGGGGCCCATTTGCCTTGCCTCTTGGTGGGTGGTAAGAAGGACTTCCTCCGCAGATGTAGGATGTTAATGCCATGTGTTTGGATAGAATTTGGTTCGATGTATTCGGCCGCATACTTGTCTTGTATTAGTCTGGATTTTTTGTCACCATTATACCAGAGCCAGGTTCAACCGCTCAAACATTTTTCAACTGGTAAACCAGATTTTTTCAATTACGTTTCAGATAGGTTCTATGTTCGAATGTGGTTAATGTTCATTAATGCAGTAATTTGTATTGAAAATTCAAAATTTTTAAATGTGGGTGAAGTTTGAATTTTTTTACGAGTTAAGAATTAAGCTCGAATTGACTTCCAAAGAATTGAAAAATATTTAATAGCTTTCACAAAATTTAATATATTAATATTAAAATATTTAAATATATTAATATTATGGTACAATTCAAGCTAGTATGGTCCTTTGCGTTTCTTTTTTCACAGTTTACTTCCGATTAAAAAATTAATCTGTATTTTATCCTTTCCAGTTCCATTCAATTCGCCGTGCAATGAACTCGAGCAAAGTAGCAGAACATCAGGAGCATTCGCAACAACTTCCAGACATATAACAACAACCACAATGTTGTCTTCAATGACTGTGCTCATCATTTTACGCCTTTGAATGATGCGATAAGTTTCTTAGAAGAAAAATAAAAAGCAAAAAAAAAAAAATACAAAAAACATACAGCAACAAATTATAATTTATAAAAATATTATCACAACAAATCATTATAAATGTTTAAGTCACAAGAGCGAAACATGCACGAATAGTGTAGTTGAAAATATTTTGTAAGGAAATTGTTGGGAATTAAATAGACAGTAAAAAGATGAAACCAAAATAAAATGAATGATGCAAAGTATGAAAAACAACGCTAAAAATATTCAAAAATAAAGAAAAAAATCTCAAGACATATCAAAGTGAACAAATATAATCTAATTATATATATATATTTTTATTGTAATTATTTGTAGAAACCTTAAAAAATTAACTGAACAAATGTAAACAAGTATTTCCAGATGACCTAATCTATAAACAAAACAAAAACATTATTTCTGAAATAATGTGCAAAAAATACTGTAACTGTCTTTGTATATTTAATATACTTTCTAGGAAATGTTGGAAAAATAAACAAATATATATATATATATATACGAGTCCATACGTTCATACCTATTGTATAGAACCAATTTTGTTACACGCAATGCAAAGTAGGTGCGGAATGATTCGCTGCTCTGCGGAGGACGAAGGATGTAATTGAAACAAATGTGAGACTGACTGGGATGCAGTGAAACGGACCATATTTCGGGCGAGCAGAGCAGAGCAGAGCAGAATTTATTATTATTTATAAGGCAGTTGTAAATGATGAACACATCACTTGTTTTCACTGATACCGATGCATTTTAGAAGCCCTTTTAGGCAATATAGGATAATGTTGTTGGCACCCAATCACAGAAAACATCAATACTATCCTTGTAGTATATTCTGTTAGATTGCATTGGGCTTGACTATGAAGCCCGAATATGCAAATTCGTCCCGGAAAAAAATTATTGATGAAATAGAGTCTTATATCTGGAAAATAATCGAGCAACATACTACTACCAACCAATAAACTATCTCTCATAGCTGTGTAGATAAACGCTTTAAATGAGGTTGGAAAGGCAACAAACAGAATGCAGATTGCTGCAAGGTATACGGCTGGGAACAGGCTCAAATCAATAAATTTGATAGTATGTTCTTTGATGGCCAAATATTTTGATGACATACAAACTTTAGGAAAATTTTTGAAAACAATCTTTGGATCATGCAAATGCAACCTGAAATTTTCCAAACTATTAATTCAGAACGAGATGCTTGAGAGGCTTAGTGGTTGGCTTAGCATTTAATGGAAACGGCCGAGAAGAAGAACTATGTGCCCGGAAAGCAAACTATAGTTCAGTTGTGGTATTTTCTCACTAAGCCAATCCAGCTGAAGACAAGGCAAAGTAGTCAATAAAATCACGACAAGCAATTTGAAACTTTTATTGCGGAAGACAAATGACTCGTTGAGCGTGACTCAAAATTCACGGTCACTGTTCAAGCAACCCGAAAATCAAAATGTCTTCTCACAGTTTATAGCCCAACTATTCCATTATTGCAATAAATACCAAAGCAAGGAACCGCACTTTGCAACAATCTGCATTTCCGCTATTCTAAAAAATAATATTTGCAGCGCAAAAAGTAATAAAAATGAATCTAATGAGTGATATTCAGATTTATGTCTTTTATATGTCCTAATGGTTTCCAACTGTTTTCTGATTTTTATCTTTTTATAAATATATATATATATAAATATATATATAAATATATATATACCCAGTGAACAAAATGAAAAAATAAACAATTCAAAAACTGTTAAAAAATAATTGCACTTTATGCAATGAATTCTACAATATTTTAAAGCAAGTATTTGTAGCAAATACTGAAACTTATTCTTATGGAACGTGTATTTAGTAATATATTTTGCTAATAAATGACAAAACACATACGTAGGCTACTAATTATAAAACAATAATAATAATCCAATTGACAAGTGACGCTATGAAAATAAATATTGTTCTAGATTTTAGTGAACGAAAAATCGTTAGAAATAAAAAGATAAATATTATGAATTATGTAATATGCTAATAGCTAATATGAATATAAATATTAATCAGCTTAGGAATGAAATGAACAAGCAGGTAGACGTTAATTAAACAAATCACTGTTGTAGGATGACGTTAAATGTCCTTTCGAATAAAACAAAACAAAGCTTGCCTTCCTTTCTTACCATTGCTTTACACATTTCCCAACCACTAAAGTATTGAGTAATCATCAGATGAAATTATTGTAACGATGACTTTTAGATAAATATACAATTTTCTATGTCCTTTCGACATACTCCACATACATATCTATAATAGATTTATAATCGATACTCTAGAACGGCTTTTCCGTTTTTGAATGGTTGATAAATTTCGACGCAAATGTATTGCGCAACGCTTAAACAAAATATTTAGAGTGCAATATTACATAAAATGTTTTAATCCTGTACGTATTCGACCATACCGATAATATTTCAAAATACGATCGATTTATGAATGCAATCCCAGTCGTTTTTAACAATCCAATTAAACAGATATTACGAAATATCCGCGCGATCGAAAAATCAATTTTCAATATGTTGGTCTCATTCAAAATTTTGGTTTTTATTTAATTATTAGCATACAAATCTTTAGATACGCATTTCGTTTTTTATTTAGTTAGGAAAAAACAAATCTTTTTCACTTTCTTTTAAGTATACTTACACAATTAGTCGCCAAATAACGCATTAACCGAGTTATTTTTCACCTACACCAAGGACGCATCAAAAAATCTGATTTCGAACTCTTCTGGCTAGAACTTCGAAAATCAGTTTCCCGATCAAACAGAAGGATGGTATTTCGAGTTCAGACCATCTTTTAATTTCATTCACAAACATAGTTTGAAATTTACTACAAAAATTACCTGCTTTGTTGTTTGCCGTAGCCTTACAGCCCCTCTCAGGCTTTTGCTTGCTGGAAACAGTGCCTATAACTTCCCCGGTTCAGTGACTCAGTCCTCCAGTTTCAAAATCCGAGCAGTTATAAACTGTCTTCGTTGACACAATCGGACCAGTTTCCACTGAGCTTCGCTATTTCGTTCTCCCTACAAACACACGCTAAGGTACCCACTGTTCGTTAATACGGTTCACATGACCAGCCCACAATTTCTCCTGTCTTTCAACCTTTGAGTCCTCTGGCTTATAAAATATTTCATACAGCTCCCGGTTATACCCAAAACGCCAAACCACTTCGAAAGAGCTAACAGTCAGGAGGCGGATCATAAACAAAGCTAAACGAAAGCTCAACGTCGTGTCTGAATAAAGTGAGCTTGGCAAGAAAGAGAGCTTACAGATTAAACGAACGAAACGTATGTGAATAGAGAGAGCTTTCTGAGTAAAAATGTATGTGAACATCATTTCCCCGGTGTAAAATGTCTTTACAACTCATTGTGTATGAATAAGAAAAAACTAAGCAATGTCATCTCTCCACATCTTCGTCTTTTTGTCCTATTGCCAAAAAGTTCGTCTTGAGAATATTAATGCATCTGGGAAATTGGCGTCAAATATCTTAAGATTGGGAGGTTTTTCAAAGTTGCAGCCTGGTCTGATAACTCTTTGGTTATATTAAATTCGCCACGAGTTCCCTTCTCGTAATTCATGTCCGAATCCGTGCTTTAAACGCATTCAGCATGGTTGCTGATGCTTGGATGAGGATCAAAGTTTCAGACCCATAGCTTAGGTTTTCTCTCAGCTTTGTTTACTTGAGACTTTGAGTTTCTGTGTATGGAACTTCAATATCATCAGAATTGGTTAAAATATCTTGTTTGCGAGCTGTATTCTTCGACGTGCTTTGCCTGTTTCATTGCCGGTCTTTGTTTGGCACCCAACCCACGAAATCCAAACCTTTTAGATCTTGTATTCACCAAGTGTGTTACTTTATCTATTGAGAGCTTTAATCCTTAAATTTTGTTTTTATTATTTTGTAGCCCTTTGCTTATCACTTTGTTTCATAGTTGAGTTTCAGGAGTAGATAGGTATATAAGTTACAATGGCGTTCTTGTCGTTGGCATAGTTTACCACTTGGCTTAACTTGTATAGTAAGGATCAATAGCTGTATCAATAGCTTTCTATGACACTTTATTGTTAATTTCTTATGATTAAATACTATTGGGGCCTGCCCATCTCCCTCTTTAAGTTCAATATTTGCGTCTAAGCTATCGGTGCTTTGGTCCTTTGTATCGACGTTGGGGCATGTCGAACTCATTGTCATTTGAATTGGGCAGACTATTTTTGCTGAAATATGAAAGTAAAGTGTTATTCGGAATAGTAAATTACGATCGATTCGGTCGTATGCTTTTTTGAAGTCCACAAAAATTAGATATGTAAAATATCGAACCTCCTACTTGACTGTAAATAGTTGGTTCATGGTCAATCTATCTGATCTGAAGCCATCTTGATACTACCCAGTAATACTGTTGGCGTAGACTAATCTTAGTTGCTTTTATTTTTGACATTTATTTGTGTGCTGCACAAAGTAGTGATATTCCTCTGTAGTTTTCACAATCAAGCTTGTCATCTTTTTTGTTGAAAGAGTTATGAATTATTGGCTCGATTCCTGAGGCATTTGTTTTTGATCCCAAATGGGTTAGATCACTCTATGGATGCCTTTCTGAATGCCACTACTACCATATTTGAAGAGCTCAACTGGAGTCTCATCCACGTCCGGCACTTTGATATTCCTTGGCAGAGCTTTAATGGCAGGTCAAAACTTCATCCAAAATTGGTGAGGCCAAAAAGGGTCTTCAGGTATATCTAGAAGTCTTGGTTGCTCTGTAGTTTTCCGATGAGTTAAAAATATCCTTAAAGTAAGTTGCCTACCTATCCTTGATCCGTTTTTCATCAGCGATAATCGTGCCGATATCATCATGGCAGATGGCAGTTTAGAGTTGATGTCTTCATTTTAGGCTTTTGCTACTTTTAAAGCCTGTCTTGTGTTATGACTCAGTAGGCCTACGTTGATACAACTCAATTTGAGGCCAAAATGCTTTCGGTTCTTAATTCTAACAACCTTAACTCCTGCTCATCCTCGATTGTGACAAGTTTCTGCTGCTAAAGTTATACTAGGGATCTATCCTAGCAGGATGCAGAAATAAGCCTAATTTTTAAGGCTTATATAAAGGAGAAATTTCAAAATCCAAAAATTTATCTTTTTTTTTTGTTTGTTTTCAAAATAAGCAATTATAGTTTTTTATACCAATGTAAATTTCGAAAAATGTAGTTCAATCATCGTTTGAATTCAATGCCTTCTCATAGGTAAGTAAATCAACAAGCAGGATCAACTATTGTTTATAATTGAAAGGTTTCTCACGCTCTGATGTTTAACATATAATACGTTTCCCAAGTCAGACATGGTAACGATACACAAATAGAAAGTCCTCTCTGAAAGTTTTAACTTTTGTCACGATCTCAAGATCTAAAACAATTAAAGTCGCTTCTTTCATGTGAATCCAGTCATGACCGTACCAACATATTTCTGACTTGTAAGACAGCCTGACATTTTGAATGACTTTTGATCTTTTTGACTCATTTTTGACCCTCTTTAAGGTGATTTGATGCTATGAAGAAATTATTTTTTACTAAAAAACTTCTAGCACTCGATCAATTTGTATTGATTTTGTTTATTTTTTTCGTTTAGTTAATAATTTGACTTTCACTCAATTTGACAGGAAATGAAGGTTCGGATTTCGTCCTTTATTCATAATGTTATTCGATTTCCTCTCTTGTATGTTTCCGATTGATTTGGTTCAAAAAGTTGCATAAAATTCCAGGATATTCTACTATGGATTTCACTCTTATCTGGTTTCCACTGAAAACAAAATGATACATATATAATATGATGTCAAAGTTTAACTTCAAAATTTCTATTCATTTGAAAAGAGGTAAAAGGTTGTATAAAAAATTTGATGACGTCCTCGTAAGGGATAATAGCTTGAAAATAAACTGGCAAAGGGCAATAAAAGTCGAAAACCAAGTTGAACTTAAAATGGGGTTACCTTGGTCCGTTTAACCATCACTTCTGAAAAAAAATTTCATCCTGCGACAACAAAGAGACGAACTACAACGGAATGTATTTTCAAGTCGTCTTTTAGACAACTCGACCATAAGTTTACCAGAAGCTTGATCTTGATATTTACCCTTTTTCTTAATTCTTTCAGGATAGTTTGTCTAAATTCTACGTATGATTCCTGGGATAAGTTGGGAAAAGTAAAGAAGACAATGATATCAGGAAAAAGGGGCAATGAAGTTAAATATTTTTTTTTAAGATTCTCCTCCTCCATCTCCTCTCCTTTTTAAGACCTCCTAAAAATCCATAGTTTACAATATATATTTGTGGCCTTATTACGTCTAGCCTGAATTGTGGTCACACCCTATCACACCCCATACTGAGTTCGAGAATTTTATCCATGTTGATGTCAGGATGGATTCCCATGTTTCTATTACTAAATTTTTCAATGCTTGATTAAAGCCTGGTCACGAATACCTACCTAGACAGCTTGCTTATAATTATTCAGGATCTTACTTAGGCCTCTAGTTTCGCCGAAATTAAATGAAAAATTGGATTCTTATAGCCATTGAGGGATTTAATAGCTGAGTTCGTTAACCACAGCTACTTCAGGGCAAAATAAAGCGGCGAAAACACTGTGGGAACCGGAAAAACAGGTGACTTTCTTTCCTAATCAAATTATAATCTGACGAAATTACTTTTACAAATAGTACGAAATCCATTTTTATTTCCATACTTGGAGTAACTACTCCGTTATAGTGGTTTTGAAAACCTGGACAAAAAACCTGGACCTGCTCTAAAATAATTGGTAGTACCTTTTTACTAGAAAATTTTGAGAAAATACTACAACAAAGCTGCTATACTCATATTGCTACAATAAACTTTATCCGAAAAGATGACATTTATATACCCATGTTGGAGTTAGACTGCCAGTATTCAATAAAAGCCGAAAATCTTTGACGGTCAAAGTCCATTTCCAGGAACAACTTGATTTAACATTTAACAAAAAATCAAAGACATTGCGATCAAAACAGTGTGAAACCCTCCAGCAGCAACAATTGTGGCAAAGTAAATTCCTAGAAATCGTAGACACTTGGGATTGATCGTTTCCCATTCTCATGTAGAACTTCTAAGTGAATGAAAAAAAAACAGCATCCATCAACCGTATTGTGCCAGTTGCTACTTTACAGCCTACAAGTTGACACCTGATGAGAATCAGCAGAGACACGTGCCTGAAACCAACATGAACCTTTTCTCTGTCTCTTCCATGATGCCATTTTTTTTTTGAGTTGGGGAGTGAAGTCAATTTACGCCCGGAGTGTGGGACTCCTAGCAACGCATGCTACCAGACTACCCACTAAACACCCCCCCCCCTGTCAAGAGACTCTAGCCTGGAACCGTTTGACACATTACTTCGGGCTAGGCCTCTTTTTAGTTCGCCCTAGGGCGCCGTCAGCCTAGAGAAATCTCCCCCCAGCGGGAGGGGGCAGGATGGAGGAGGACTGCTGGAAAGGAGACACCCCTAGACCCCGCGCCCAAGGTTATCCATGGTACATTTTTTGGCAGTAAGTATTGCCCGAGAGTAATGTGCCACACAGGTCCATTTGTCGAAACTTTTCAGCATTTCTCCGACCAGATTGTCTGGAGAAAGCTCTCCCATCACCTCCCACAAGTCCTGCCGCATCCTGTTCCACCTTCCACAGTTGAAGAAGGTGTGACATGCGTCGTCCCTTTCCCCGGGGCAGAAAATGCAGTCTGGGGATCGCGATTTACCAATCTTGTGCAAGTAAGACTGAAAATACCCATGCCCGCTAAGAAGCTGGATAAGGTAATAATCAGTCTCACCGTGCCTTCGATTTATTAACCATTTATTATCCCATGGTGCCATTATCGGTAATTGTGTTCCTAACGAAGGGTAGTAAGTTAGTAAGTTGGGTGGTAAGATTTTGTAGCGTTTCAATATATCTCACCCAAAGTTCGTTCACATCTTAGCTGTCACATGAAATATTATGTTTTGCAACCTGACAAAGATGCATTTTTCCTTTAAATCTTCATTTGAAGGTTTGTATTGTTTTATATGAGAATGGTAACTTGTTTCTTAGGAAGTTCTCCACCATATTGAAGAATGGTGATAAGGACGAAGTTGAGGAAATCGTAATCTCTTCACTCACGTGAGTTGTTAAATTTACAAGCTCACTATATTGCAACACGCGCTCTATTCGCTACATGGTGTAGTCATATCTCTTTCTTTCTGATACATCTCCGGTTTGTCAGCGCTTTTTGAGATTAATTGTTAGTTGGAGCTTGTGCGACTTAGCACTTTTGCTCCATTCTTGTAAGTTCACATTTATACGGTCAGCGATCCATCAGGATTATGCACGAGTTTAAGTTATGTCAGTTATTGACGTTAAACTTGAATATGTGGAGCTTGCCCTGTCTTCAGCAATATGACGTATTTTGTAGCTTTGTAATTTTGACGTATAGTTTTTCTATACGTTGTGGTAATTTTACCTCTGTCAAAGAGTTTCAGTGCTATATCACGTATGTACTTATCAATATATGTCTTTTTGAGGTCTTTGTAGATGTCTGTATTCTGTATCATGGTATTGGGCAGATCCATGTTGGAGGGGTTGTAGGGCTCTGTTTTTACTTGGTGTTTTTCTAAATGCGATACAACCAGGAACAAGTGGTGGTCTTATACGTTGTTTATTTATTAATGAATTGGTTTTGATTTTATGGCGGTCGGATTATAGAATTGGCTGTACCGAGCATTTTTAAGGCAATGTTGTTGTTTCTGTGTTATCTGATTAATCTAGCTCAATTTGTTGTCAAGTGATACTCCCAAGTACTTTGCAGTTCAATTATATTTTGGCTGAGTGGACTTTTAATTCTGCGTATTGTTGTCGTCTGTGTCTAGCTATAAATATCACCAGGGTTGTATTGATGTTTATATGGATCTTTCGTATGTAAACGTATTCCATGAGTTGTTGATAAATTGTTGCAGGTTTAAAGTTATGGCTTCTGTTAGCTGCGATGTGTTATACAAGTATGTATGACGCATAGGGGAAGCCGTACATTGCGTGATAGATTAGGGAGGTCCGCTGTATATAAGTTAAAAAGCATTGGTGAGATGAGCGATCCCTGTGGAATTCCAGCTAGGATTGCTCGCTTTTTGGAGAAGCAGCTGTCTATTTTGACGTACGATAATCTGTCGTTTAGAAACGGGAGTTTAATTCGAATAAAGTGAAGTCATATCAGACTTGATCAAAAGCCTTGGCTATATAAAAAGTAACTCATCCAGTTGCTTTTATCATGTGTCGCTTGTGAACTAGAATTCTGTTGACTGAGCTGTTCTAAAGCCAAAATGAAGATGAGGCATGACGTGTCCTTTTCAATTATTTCTAATAAATTGAATAGGAATTCATTCTCTGTAAGCTTGACATGGGAGGATATGAGACTCATAAGTTTCCGGTTCTGTGGAAACGTATGATCATTGCCCGGTTTTGTAATGACTTTAATAGTTGCCAATATCCATGTCCTTGGTTCTTTTTCGCAAACAGAACATAGCGTTTGAAATGTTAGTGATTGCTTGGATGAAGATGCTTCAGTGCCATTTTAGGATTGTGTTTTAAGTGGAGTCTTAGCCAGGAGTTTTCGTTTGTTCAGTCCATGTATCATGTACTGAATTTCGTGCATTTCCTCTATTGATCGCAGAGTGTATCAACCTGATTGTATTGGGGAATTATTATTCTACCTCGAATGGTTCATAATAAGAAGAATTGTTGTCCTTGCACTTTTGCTTCAGAGTGCCCTAAAATACATTTGTTTTTCACCCGTTGTCGAACTTTATTGCATTGAAAATGCATGTTCTTTGTCAGTCCTTTGTAATGTTTACAAATATTTTATCTGTTGTTTTTTTTCAACAAACGTATTCTTAAATCTAAATTTGGCTCAGTCTAGACAAGTTACTTCTATCGAGACAAGTATTTATTATTCTTTATAAACTATATCTTGCAGGTATAGATGTGCCTAAACTAAGAACATAGATGTTGCATCCATCTTCTATAGTCAATTATTTTTCGAGCTAATGATTCAAGTCTGATTTTCAGTTCAGCTTTGAACTTTTTAAGCCCACTTATGATGTCTACTTTGTTGTTTTCAGGCTATTGGACTTTTAATTAGAGGCCCGAAAGTCGGTTCTAAATCACTTTTTTGCGAATTTTTCGAAAGATTTGGTTCTTGCTGGAATAAACATCGTCTATCCAAATAAATAATAATGCTTCTGATTTATCGATACGGACGAAAACTTCTTTTTTTGTTATCGTAAGGAGAAAAAGGGCTTTGTGACGTCCCTTTTTTTGCTTCTATCAACCAACAACTACTAAATAAATGCGAAAAATTGTGCTTGAATTTTGTTGAGTAGCGAACGTTAGTTGCTCTCAAATTATTATCCTCTTTCTTTTCTCTCAGTCGTTTTGCTCCATGATAATATTTAGCATAAAGGCTAAGGTATACGTATTGGTCCTTCAGCAGCATGATCAGCGTTGTAAGTACAAAGCAGTCAAATATTGAAATGGTAAAAGCAACCTAAACATCATTTCTTATAACGCATTGGACAATGACAACAAATGTAGCCAAGAAGGTGAAGTGGTCAGCACCACGTTTAGCTGCAGATTTATCAACCTGGTTTGTGTCCAATAGAGTCTAGTTTGCTGCATGCAATAATTCCATTGTGACAATTGAAATCTGATATACTGAGCTCCTTTTCCTATTGCCGCTCAAACCATTGACATTGCTTTGTAAAATCGAATTTCAAGCCAACGAATATTAATCTCCGAAGTATTTAAACTCTTTATTGACGACATTATCCAATGGGGTTATGGCCAAAGTTTTTGATGTGCAAGGTCAATAATATATCATTTGTGAAATGAGCATTTATGACCAATTATAGAGTTTGATTGAGTGTGAAGTTGAAAACTTTCAATTGATCCCCACGACTCATTTCTTTGATCGAAAACTTGATATAATATGGATAAAAGTTTGATTGATATGATATGGTACAAAACGCTTACTATCAAAATTTTAAAGACCGTAAATTTCAATTTTAACTACTCAAATTAAGCAATGGAACTGAATGATTTTCAAATTGCCTGTTAGCATTAATTGGACACTATTACATTATTGTTAGTGACTAGATATATTTTGATTAGACGATTCTTAGCTGTGAAGGTTTGTTAAAACTTTTGATCAACATTTTGTACATTTTCACATGGCAAACATTATTTAATTTTCGAATCGATACACCTCGGGAGTTGATACTCTTCAAACTTTTAATGACTCCTTGATCTATAGGTTATAATTACGAACAAGTATTAGCTGGCCTTAATTTCAATTTGCCGCACTTAAATCCTTTCATCTTTGAATGTGCTGGGCACCTTTTAACCAATAATAATATTTTTCGATTCGTTTATCATCGAATTCATTGTCCCAATGACAAAAATGATCAAAAGAAATATCGTCAGTAATCAAAGCCTTTTGGATTGCTGCCGTATTTACAGGCAACTACTTATTTTGAAAGCATCATCGCGGGTTCTTGATTTTCCAATCGAGCAGCAATTTCCTTTTTGTGATTAAATTCGTGAGTCTTTCTTTTGACAATTTTCCACCGGAGCATGATGCTCCCTTAAACATAAACGTCTTGTTTATTGTCAACTTACAAAAAATCCGGTTCCAGCTGCCGTGAAAATATCAAAATATTCACATAACACTGCTGTTAAGACCATTTGACAAGCCCTTGATCGAGCTTGTCGTGTTTTGAGTTCTTCATTTCTTAGTGTTTAAATTTCTGTTCTCAAAACTTCGTGCAATAATTTCACGTTTCAAATAAATAATTGCTTTTGTTGGCTTGTTTGCTTGTACTTTCTCATACAAAAAATATTGTTTGACACAACTTTCAATACGTTTCATAATCTCATTCTTCTTTGTTAATGTTATATTTCTATGGGTTTTTTTGACAACAACACCAAGTGACATGTAACTGATGAGGATTACAGCAGACAACTGAGGTAGTGTGATGTGATAATTTTTTTTGAGGTCAGGCATTGGCCTCACCTCTATCCTGAGTATATATTTTTGCTTTCTACTTATCGTTTCGCTTAGAAAATGGCGTCAGTACCTACAGCACCAACACTCTCGGATGACTTCATTCCGACAGAGATAGAAACACCATGTTACGATCTTTACGCAGAAACTTTGAGAAGGATGCCCTTATTTTCTGCAAATATTAGAGAAAGTACAAAAATTCGAATAAAGTTGCACTTATTTTGGTTGTTTGGCGTTTGTTTGAAGTTTTAGTGCTGACTCTACGTACGCGTTGGCTTTAGCATCGCATCCATTCGTTTTTGCACACTTTGTCGCCTACGTATCACTGAATTCACTACTATTCAGTCGAGAGGTTTAACGTGGACATTTGCCGTGTTGGCTTTATTCCACGGTCTCCACAGACGGGGTCGAAATAATGTGCCAACCACCTACGCCAAGATCTGAAACAAGTTTTAATCCCAGGTCCCAATTTTGTTACAGCTTTCTTGATTCCCGAACACAACTGGTGAATTCTCACCATACTCTCTAGCCTTTGAAACCTGAACCACCACGTTTCAGCCAAGGATAGGCTCCTCACTGTCTGGGGGGCTGACCTGCCATAGGTGTCCCTCCAACCCTGGGCTCAGATAAACCTCGTTTCAGGTTGCGCTTTTCTACAATCCCAGAAAAATTCTCAATTTTTCCTCCAGACTTACGGGATTGACAGCCATCCGCTTTTATGTTACCAAAATTGTATATTGACAGATGGCATCTTATTTGCTGCCAAAGCCACATTTGCTGATTTTCATGTTCCTGGTAAGGATTTGATATTGACTATTGTATTTTTAACCGAATATTTTCAGGCATGAAAAAAATTATTTATTGTTGCTTGGGTCTTCGAGGTCCTTGTGGTGATGTGCGTCTTTCAGATAGAGATAGAGATGGTTACAAACAGATAAATCTTATAAATAAAAACTTCTAAAACGGTTGTCTGATGGTCCAGAATAAAAATGTTTACCTCATTTGAATGAAATAGGATAAAGTATAAAATACTTTAGATAGATTTAGAAGATAAAATTCCAAAAGGAGCACTAAAATTGAAGAATGTGACTTATTTGAACCCATTTTGTCTTTCCTTAGTGAATTTTCTTCCCTATCCAGTTGAATTTTTAGGCTGGAGTGGTAGCCGGTCCTAACAACATAACATAAGAAATATTATAAATATTTTTCAGTTTTTTCTCAGTTTTAATTTTTCGCAGAAATCATGCATCCATTATGCGGTTTACATCTTATCGAATGCTTATTTTGCGTTCATGATCTTGTTAGATCTTAAATATTTTAAATTTGCGACAGTTTAAACGATATAAACGGAAGAAATTGATAGGAAAAATCTTTTCAAGCTGACAAAACATTTTCAACTTTAGACGTGTTTAATGTTATCATTTCAAGGATTGTGTTTGGGATTGGACATAAAAGAATGGAAGACAAATTTATAGCTTCAGTTGGATGAAACTAATAATCAGTTTTTTTGGGTATTACAAGTGCATTTTCGGTCTTTCACCATGAATTTTTCAATTTCATGAATCTTTCTCCGTAAATTTTTCTTCCACGGAAGAAAACTTTCAGGACACGACGGGTCTTAGCGTACTGAATGTTAGATTTCTAGACGCGTTATGCGTCTGGACTACCAGCTAAAAATCTGGCCCGTCTAAGGATTGTTAATAATTGTTTGTAGTTGCTCTAAAATTTTGGCAAAAACATCAATTGACACATACTACAACACTTCCTTTTCAATGCGTAGGCGCATTTCGGGCGCTACTTACTCCCTTATGCAGTGTTTTTATTTCATTCTTTTATTTTCCTTGCTTTTGTTGCATTGCTTCGAGTCGGATCTCGTTTTTTTTATGCCTACCGATGCTTCAGATCATAGGAATCTTTTTACTTGTTTGAAGGAACTTGAAGGCGGACTTTTTTTGATTCTTTTGTATGCGACTACCAGGACTTCTCGAGCATGATTTGCCACGTGATTTACTCCAATTATTGTAAGCATTGCTCCGACTACATTTGCGGGGAAGAGCTGTCGAATTTCACTAAAAATGTCATCATTCTCCACCATTTACAAGCAAAAATCTCTGAAATGCATGATTCCCATCACTCCTTTTACAAACATGCAGTTGAAGGATCGTGTCCAATCAATCTCAGTTGGATATAGTAGAAATTGGCCTCACGATATTGGACTATGGCCTCTACTCAGGGAGTAGACGTGCGATCCGCCTTTCCTTTGTGTTGTCAATCACTGAGAGGACGTTGTCTTTCTCCTTTGTAAGCTCTTTCGTGTTGTCTTTTCTACTGCGCTGTCGAATATTGCTGCGATTGCTAGAAAAAGACGAAGGGTACCTCTTTTGCAATCACTAACACCGCCCTCCCAGAGACTTTTTAGTATGTGCAGACAATATTCAAGATTGGTTTATCACTGAACCTGGGCCAACCATATTCGGTACAACTGCTTTCTCAGAGCGTTACCCCATATTTCAGACTCATAAGGTAGAATAGAATGCACGGCGGCGCTTATAAGGAGCCTTCTTTTAGACGAAGTCGGCTGCCTTGGTTGACCTTTGATCGAGTGAGTGCGGTCAAAGCAGCTTTGACGGCTGCTGCCCCGACTTTTTCGGAAAATCAAGTCTTCGAGTCTGTCAACGTGCCCTGGTATTTCACTCCTGGTTTCCATTCAACCTGCAATTCCGCAATATTATTGGGAAAGTGCAAGAATTTTAGTAACAGCTTGAACTCTCGAGTGGTTTTCCAGTAGCTCGCTTTTGTGTGTTTTGTGTTTTGAAAACATATCGTTTCGTGGGATTGGTTAGACTTCTGGTTATTTTATTTTAAGGCTTCTGCTTATTTAGGGTTATTTTAATTTTACGGTTATTTTTTTTTTTTAATTTGAGCAATTTGAAGTTTCAGTTGAAACCCAGGACGTGGTCTTACTTTCATTGTTCCAGGAAAGCATTCTTTTATTGTCTTCAGCTCGTACTGGAAGGCTGCACTTTGTCTGTAATGGAACTTTGTTAGTTTTCATCGATTCAAGGATTGTACGAAAATAGTAAAGTGTTGCGAGAATGAAGTCTTGAGCATTCTTTTTATTCAAATAGTATTATATTTATAACATATCATGGATGGCACCTGTTTTTTGCAAGCTTAAATGAAGACGTAATGAGTGTGAAAAAAGTTTCTGGGTTTCGACCAGAGTCTTGACTTTATACTCAATCCTTGTTTTTTGATTGATTTTGTGATTCATATTCAAATCAGCTGCTCTAAATTAAAGTTTAATGTCCAGAATGTGCTTTCATTGCGCGTTTACGCTATGCTTCAGAACTGATTATTGTGTTTAGAAGTGCAAGTAGATAAATATTCCGAAAACAGTCCTAGCCTGCTCAGAACTCACATGAACTTTTGAATGGAATGGACAATGAAATGGTGTTTTTAACTAATGTTGCGACGCTTTAAATGTTTTTAAATTTTGTCACGTGTGATCGAATCTGTATAGTCACAAGAATGAGTTTTCGTGGTCACAAATTAACAATAAATAAATTTTAGCCACGGTTTATTGAACTCAAAATTCAAACCAGACGTTTCATATCAGCGTCCACAACAGACATACAGACGACACTGCGAACCATACCAAATTTCAGCACACGCTTTTTTATCACATTTTTTGTTGTTTTTGTTGCTATTTTGCTCTGTTTTTCAAATTCGATTCCATAAGATCTTTAGGAGCAATTGCATTCAACAGAGACAAGTTTAGTTTATTCTCTCTTCATAATCTCTTCGAGTCCAATTCAACATCTTGCTATACTACAAACATATTAAAATACATATTTAAACCTAGTGCCTGTTTTTCCTGTACCAAACTACTTGTAATTTCCGAATATGTCGTAATTCTTGCGACGATTGTAATATATTCAAGGATTAATCAAGGCAAAAAATAAAAATTATTGTTCATAAATGAGTTTCTCGCTCCCTTTGTCATGGTCCCGATACACAGACTGGATTTAAAATTAAAAGGAAGATATTATCGATAAATAAGAATTGAAATTAAATAGTAACAAATGTTGGAAGCTTTAACATTATTTTCGATTTTTTTAACACTATTTGCGAAGGTTTAACATTATTTTCGAAACTATTTTCGAATCAAGCGCTTTGAACAAATTAGAGAATAATGAAACAAAATTACATTTAACGCGGATAGACATTTGAGAATCAATCTAATAACAAACAAATGAAGAAGTCTGGGATTGAAAGGATTTCATTTAATCTTTCAAACATAATTTTTTGGATTAAAAAGTAAAAATTTACTGCAGAGCAGACATTATAACGCCTATAAATCTAATAGTCATGAACAAAAGTTATTATGATATCAACTCATACATTGATAAACAATCAAATGTTAAGATTTAGGCTTATAAACCTATTCAAAACGAATATGAATCTATACAAATTAATGTACGCATGTGCTTGTATTGTGCTTATACCAGGATATTATAATATAGAATATTTAATCCCTTGATGGGGGCAAAAGAGGCCACAACGTGTCTGAGAATCATTCATATAAATATTATGTACATACCATATTCAATTGAAATGTACTTTTTTATATGGACAACATTCAATTTGTAATGTGAAATTATTGAGCATGTTGATCGTGACTCCTCTTAAAATTTAAAGTTAATTCAAAAAATCAAATCCTTCGTGGATTCAATTAGAGTAAAAGAATTTTTATACAAGAAGAAAAAGGTGTAAACAAATATCTCCCACGACTTATTGTGGCCGTTTCTGGATTTGAAAAGTGATTGATGGTAAAGTCAAGTTGAAAACAAGATGAAATTTTAACAAAAACGATAACAAATAATTATTAGCCAGAGAAATTAATGAAAATACCATTGAATGTGAAAGGATGATATCTGGGAAGAAATCCTGACTTCATTTGACAAATTAACAGCTCACATTTGACACGATGTCAAAAGTTTGACTGTGTACTGTGAAATATTTAACGTGGAATTTAGTTTTACTTGTTTTGGTTTTTTATAGTTTTCGTACAATTTTTCCTACTGAATAATCTGCTGACTCCTTTTCCATTCATCGCGTTTTTTCCTAGAAAGTCAAATATTGGCTTATATTTCATCAGCTCAGTGAAATTCGCTTAAATTAATTTAGAGTAGGGATGAGTAATTGAGATTTTTTTACTTTTGCAACATTCTGGTATATTTTATGGTGATCTAAAATATCTTTAGTGACCTTTTTAGTTTGATATGAATTTGATTTTTTATAATAATAAGGAATACAGAGCTTTATTAATTAAATCGTTCTACAGCAAAGGGTCTCAGGTCTCTGCAGCATAGGGTCTAAAGGATCAATCTCCACATAGGGTTCTATCTATCAAGGAAACTACAGCAGGGGAACATATTACTATAAACCCTAACAAATTTTCAGTTTGATTCGTTATTTTTCAATGATTGTACCATTCAGCATGTTAGTGTGTTTTTCAGCGAGACAAATTGACTGAAAACGTTAAAGCTGATAATAGAAGGCTTTATTATTTGTACTTCCATAACTATACATTACAACGATAATTTTCATGTAATTTTCTCGTCTTTGCCAACATACAAGGACGTATCTCAACTTATAGTTTTAAAATATCTTCTTCTCTATTTTTTCGATTTGTAAACTACGTTTTCTACCTTTGATCACAGTGTGCCTGCTAGCAAGCCCTCACACTTCGAAAAAATTCCCAATTAAACCTGTTGCGTCTCCCATTCTCCAAATAAAACTTGTTGAATATAGGACAAAAAGACTAAGGTGCAGAGAGCTTCGCATTAATTTTGCTATTAAATTTTGTATTGATACAAAGTGTATCACATATGCTCTTACACCGGAAAAGTTATTCTCATCCAATATTAGGTTTAGAGTGCGAGCCGTCATAATCTTTCCACTCACCAAAGTCGTTTACCATCCTTCAAGCTCGCTTCCTTGGTATATCTCTACATGGGTATATCTCTTTCTTCTAGATGCAAGTCGGGAGTATGAATGCTATTAAGAAGTAACTTCACGGTTTTGAAATCAGAGTAGTTTTCAACTATCTCCGCTGATAAGTCGACATTGTTTGCCCAGTGTGACCTAATACCCATCTTCTAGACGTAGTACTCAATATATTTTTCACTATTCAAGAATTCTCCATGTGATTAAGCCACTGAAGTTTCTGAAGTTTTCTGTATTACTTTTTCACATCCTACTCGATTTAATCTGGTTAAGGAGTGTTACCTTCGGTTGGCAATATATTGTACGTAGTTCTACTCTAAATAAAAGATTATGCTTTACTTAAGGTAAAGCAACTAATTGTCCTTAATGCAAGTATAATCGAACGCTATCTGTTTCAAATTCACTAAAAAATGTCAAATATATGGACTTCTAAATAAAATCGGCATGGATTCTAATTACTTCCTTCCAATAACTTCATATATAACATTTCAATTGGAAAATGATTAAGAATCCTTTTAATTATGGGCTTTTTTCGCAACATTACCTCACTTTTTGTATAACCATTGCTTAAAACTACTGAGAATACTCTTAGCTAGATTTGATTAACTGTTCAGAATGAAAGCAATATCCTTGAAGAAAAATAAGGCTTTCTAAAAAAATCATTCGTCCCCGTTCGAGAAAAGTGCTGTAATGATTGTGAATCAATCGCCGCCTGAGTTCGTCCTTTTGTTATACAAATGGATAAACTAGCACTCAGAACTTCATAAGATCAACATGTTGCTTCATTGCACCCAAATTTTTGACATAAATACCTTTTTCGACTCTTTTTTTAATTTAATACTTTTTAAAGTATTCGTGATTCGTCCGTGAGTCGTCTATCTTAGAGACTAGAACTTTTTGCATTGAAATATGCCAAGATCTCTCAGGCCAACGAAAATATAATGCTGAAGCTCCTTAAGCATGATCATTTTTTGATACTATATAACCTGTCCTCTGCATGTACTTCCAAGATTCCAGCAAATGTGAAAAAGCCTGAAAAGCTTAAGGTACTTATGTCTATTTCACCGTAAGATGTGTAAAATTAACCTCTTCTGAACTGCAGCAGGCACTCGATGCCATTTAGGTAGACATGCGAGGATAAAAGTTACGGCGACCTCACGTAAGCCCCAGGCAATTCGCGGCATGACAAACACAGATGACAAAAATAATAAGGATGGGTTTCCCGTATTTTTCAATAAATGAATTCAACAAAAACAAGCCCAGAACAATTAAAGAATGAACAAATAAAAAATTACGTTCAATCGCTGGATGTGAATCTCAAATATTTGACAACTTGTCTGATCCTTGTTTTTTGTTTGCTGTCAAATGTCAAGAAAGTTTTTCATGCGCCGCAATCGATCTGCCCCCTGATGTTGTTCTAATACTTTGAAAACTTCTGACTTTCCAAATATTTTGAACAATTTGAATTTGGTTCGTGATTGATCCTCATCGCATATTGTTAGATGATCTGTTTTGACTTTCCCTATTTCTCCTTATGAAAGCATCTTGAACTTTTGGGTATCTTTATTGAAAAGTGTGTTCTTGCCGTCATAGCATAACATACAGTGCAAGCACTTCAAATAAACTCTCCATCTAACGGTATCTGACCAAAATAATTAGAATTATATTTGGATTTCCTATCTCTGTCTAGGAGAAACCAACCGAGAGTACTAGCACTGTGTACACTTACGCTGAAGCATAACAAATGCGGGAGTTCAGCGAGCACACTTGGAACCATAGCGCAGCTACTAACGAACTTTAGCACTTTCCTTATAACGGTATTTAACCAAAATAATTATTCGGACATGAAACTTCTCGCTTATTTTTGTATTATTATTATTGTATTTTGTAAGATCAAGATCAATCTACTTTTATTTTTTCTATCTTTTTCTGCGGGAAGTCGCCCGGAAGTGTTCTTGCTAAACAGCACATATTGCAACACAAACGTGTTGGAATACGTGGACTTTTTTCCGCCTTTATCCAGATACATTTTAAGACCACCGAAATCGCAAAAAGGCCAGCTTTTCGAGCCCATTTGTCATTTTATGTTGACCGTTTCAATCTCCGGTCTAAATTGTGCTTAAGGTATATGCAGTATACAAGCATTGTCCCATTTTTTCATTCTTCTATGGATTCTGATATGGATGCCAGATTTTTTCTTGAAGCCTAATCAATTTGAATGCTCATCAACGTTGCTGATTCGAAGTTCCAGATTTTGATGAAAAAGATCGCGACATAACGTTGATGTGTTTTGCATATGCAATTATTTGCCAGGACTTGTAAGGTAGAGTGATGTGGTAGTCAACTAGGATCTACTAGGAACTGCTTTGGCAGTTGATCATAAGAGAATAAGAGAAGAAGAGAAGAATAAGAATAAGAGAATAAGAGAATAAGAGATAAGAGAATAAGAGAATATGAGAATAAGAGAACAAGAGAATAGTAACAGAATAATAACAGAATAAGAGAAGCTCACCATACTCTTTCAGTTTATTTTCAACAGTTGTTGATTTTGACAGACGATCTTTTTGAACAAATTTTTTTATATGTACTCGTGAAACTAGGACGTTGACATCCAGTATAACTTCTGATAGCACATTAAATCCAACATATAAGAAATAGAAACATTTTTCCACTACATTCGTGAAACGGCTTAGTTAGAAAAGTTAGAAGCGGTGTAATAAGATTGTTCAGGTCTAGAACCTCGTTGGTTTTCACTAATTGTGATTCCAGCGAAAACTGTCTACGGTTTCAATAGTTTTTGGCGAGATTGTGTATTCCGTGCATAATGTGATATTTTATTTCAGAATTTCTCACTTTGTACCTTGTCTCCCTTTTCTATAGTTAGGGCAGACAAAAGTATTTGACTGCTTATAAGGAATCTGTTTCAGGCTGTTTTTCCAAAAACCGTCAATTCAGTAAGAATTGGTTTTTCGAATCTATCAGCATCCTGGCCTTCTGAGTTGTGTTTTTGTCATAGTTTCACGTTGCTTCTTAATTTTTTGACATTGAATTGCACACATTTTATCTTCCAGCGTTTCAAGGACAATATTTTCCACAGCAGCCATCCTTACTGACTCAGGATATTAATTATTTTTTGCTTGAGAACGGCTTATTGACTCAGGATATTATTTTTTGCTTGAGAAAGGCTTAGAAGTTTGCTGATATTATATAGTCAATGGGGCTGTGGTTCTCTATCATCCGCTATAGTTCTTAAATCTTTGCTTTTGTCAATGAATATTGTCAATTTAACCGTCAAGTCGGGAAACCTTGTTGATATTCTCTTATTGTTAGGTCAGCGGATACTATAATTTATTCCATTGAGAACTTCATAGCATGGTTGTTATGTTTTGTCGTCCATCAGATGTCTTCAATTTCCTTCGATATGTGGACAGAATAAATCCTTTTTTGGTCCCTCGAAATTACAATTAACTGGTTATCTGAAGTTTACAAACAGTTTTTTATTTATCTTTGTATGTTTTGTGTGCATTGTATGCCCCTTTTTTCGGTTGAAGGGTTCCCTGGCATTCCATGCAAATGTCTTATAAATTCTGTACTCCATACCAATGGAAAGTATATTTTTACTGATTCAGACAACCAATAATTTTACCAGGTACCAATTTAGTTGAGGTCATAAACTGAAATCAAATCCTACTTACAAATCTTTTCTAAATATTCTGCAGAAGGGTATCCATTCATTTTGCTGATGTCAGAATTTGATCTAGCTGGTTGAAAATTGTGTCGTCTGAAGAGTTCCAGACAAAGGAGCTCTATATGCAGAGTAATACGAAGCATGACGATAATACATCAGAAGTTTTGCTACATGTAGAGTCAATAAGACACAGACCTTTGTTGTTGAGATTTCGTACTATCTATGCCCTCCATTTCTCCGTCTTTGTGTCTTTTCAATATAATACTCTGATATTGAAATCGCTAAGGATCTTGGTATGTTAGGGGTGCAATAAATTTGTTTGTCATTCGGGACGGTCGTATATAGATTCTTTGATTCTATGACGCTTTGCTCCTTGTTTTCAGTTAGGCCATCAACCCTTACTAGTCACATATTGAAAAGTTTTCCTTGAATTTGAATCGTGTGTGATTCTGTGATTAGAAATTGCACATATCGACCCACATGGATAATTTAAACTTCACATATCATTGTTTGAATTATAGCATGCTAACTAATAAGTGTAAACAGTTTATACAAGCATGAAGAAGAAAGAGATAAGAATACGCCATGATACAAACAACGTTAGTTTCTCAAGAGAGAGAGAGAGAGAAAGAGAGATATAAGGAGAGCTTAGAAACTAGACAACGTGGGCGAGAGAAGAGATGGTAACGGCAATCTACTAAACTTAATTAGATGTGAGAAAATTTTTTAGCAGTGTTAAAGTATATGAACTAGTCATGCATGAATACAAAATGAAGAGAATGTTTTTGTTTTGTGGTATCAAGTGTGCTGCTCTCAAGCTTCCAGATGACTGGACTACTGACTAAACACCTTCCCTGTCAACCTGAGAACTAGAGGTAGAGAACGTTAATGCATATCTCTCTGCACATGTGTCTTCATGCCATATATCCAACTCGCTGTGCTTACAAAGAAAAATCGGATTGAATATCGTTAGATTGGGAGTTCGAAATGATGTTTGTTCCATGATTAATCGAACCGAAGACATTGACTAGAGAGGTTTAAAATGAATCAGACTACTGTCATTTCGCAGGTCTTTGTTTCTATTCATCAGGTCAGACTTAATTTTAATTTATTTTTTTTGAGCTCTTTTCCGGTTTTCGCCTTGAATCCTTGATCGATATACATCAAAACGACTCTGGTTTTTTTGTGGCGCGACAGACTTAACATTTTTAGAACTCTTTAAAACTGTTTTCGCCATTAAAAATAATCGGTTCAATAAAAAAGTTTGGCTGTTGTTAGTTTGAGATTTATCATTGATTTCTTTGACTCTTTTCATTCTCAACCAAAGCTCGTCCTTTTCGATCTAATTACCATCAAGTGGTAATTAGAAAAAAAAAATTCAACACTTGAAAGGTTTTTAAGTGTAGTGAGATTGGTAAACGGTAGGTTTTGTCGGACCAATGTAATATTTCCTGTTTGAGGGATGTTTTTTGATGTTAAAGATGTTGAACATTGTTCCATTGCATTCTATGATAAATTAATAAAAATCAGGTCTTAACGTTTCCCAAAAGTTAGTTTAAGGCTTCGCAGAAACTTTAGATCCACAAAGAGAAGCAATCAAACATCAATGCCCACAGGATGGTTTTTACTGGTGATTGCAGCCCAAGATATGATCATTTTTGAGTTTGGACCCTAAAGGCCTAGATAAAAGCAAAGCCATTTTACAAAAGTTATTGGCAGTTGAACACTACAATGGCTTTCTTGTAGAGCGAATTGATCTTGTTATTTAGACAGGTCCTTTTATTTGAATGGTTTCTCTGTTTCGAGTTGGTTCATCCACTTCCACATTGTATAATTTTGTCGATGTTTATTTTTTATTTTAATTTCAACTTTATTGCTGTCTTGATTTCCACCATTATCAACAGTACACATAAGATATTGGCAATCAATATATGCATAAATCAAGAACTACCAGATATCAAGATTGATTTTTGTTTTGAAAACATTTGTGAAAATTGCTGAAAATCGAATATCTGCTGGTACAGGTGACATCATTTTCAGCAATCCTACTGTCCTAATGTCTTGTTAAACGAGAATACTTTTATATACGTTGAAAACTAATCAATTTAGAATTTGCATCAAATCAAACAAATTAGGAACAGCATTTAGAATATTTAATCAGAATGAATAAGAGGACGAAAAAGGAATGATGAAAATGTTTTGAGTCTTATAGTGCAGTGTGGCGTCAACTTAAGACAAAAAGCTTGAAGGCGGATTTAATCATTTACGACTTGTATCTCATTGAACGTGTTCACAATTTAACGACAAGCATTTTTTGATGGCAAACATTATTTAAATTGTATTTAACGAGTCCATCGAATTAGTCTTTTATGAACTGCGCCGTGACAATTTTCGAAAGACATTCTCGAAAAAATTATTGCAAAATTATGGAAGCACGTGCATGCAAAGCATTACAAATTGATGGCTCCTCTTTCAACAAATGGACTCTTAAAGGTTAACCAGGCAAAATTACATCGCGTCTGGCGTCGATTGATTATTTGACAGGGTATTGAGGACACTAACGAATTGCATTCCACCTGATAACAAATCTTAGCAAGGAAACTAAAGATTTTTCCATAGCTCATCGTTATCAAAAAGACCAATTGAGTTTCTGCGCCATGGCGTGTTGGAACCAGTCAAATCAGCTCTCATTCATCTCTAAAATTATCATAGACATAATGGAGTCCATTTTGAACTGACAAGACTAAATTAGTTCGGTTAGTTTTTTTATTGGTATTTAAAATAAATTTTCGCATGCTAACGGATATAAGGATTCCGAGTTTGTATGAGAAGAACAGGATTGAATGATTAAAAATTCTATGTCAATCGAAAAATGTGTTGGACGTGTTATGCGAGTGGGTGTAGAAAGTTGTCATCCTTTTCGGAAGTAAACAATAAACTATTTAATATATAGATGTTGGATTTAATCGAAATTGACAGTCCGACGCTGCGATAGCCACCCACATAGCGCATACAAGCTTTTAAGCGACTTAGTCACCATTTGAGTTTCCATTCTTAGTTCGTTTATTTTTTTTTTTGTTGAAAACACATCTCCTATTGTTATAGTTGATTCAACAATTGGGTGTGAATATCACATTTAGTGGTAATGATAACAAATTGATATTTTCCTTTGGCTTTGGGGTAAAACTCGCCGTGAATAGAATTTTTATTCATTTTTTGTCACGGCGTTATTTCGTACATGATTTATATTGGGGAATTTGAATGAGATCCCACGTCTTTACACTTATTGATGAAAACATTTGTATACAGCTTTTATATCGGACAAAGTTCAATTTAAACGTAAGAAAAGTCGTAAACGGGTCTTATCGATTCTCGCTTGATATTTGGCGATTTATTTATTGGCAGAAGTTTCATGTTACCTATCAACTTAGACCATTTTTCATTCAGCAAGAAGTTGATCAATTTGTTAAATGAATACTAATAAATTTCAGAAGACTAGATAGAAACATAAAATATTACTTCAAAGTCTTTTTGCCGTAAGTTTGCTTGAATCGTTATCTTAATCTTCAGAAATGTATCTAGGACGATTTGCAATTTATAATTGCCTTATAAATCTTCCATCAAAGCATTTTTCAAAGCTGTTTTCATTTTTTCTGCTGCCCAATCAATTACCATGCAGATCATAGCCTAAACCTCATTCACAGCGTAAGTCTAAATAGCACTAACACTCTCGATCGGGTTCTTTCAGAAAGAGATAGAAAAATCGCAAGCAGATTTATCATTGTATTGCGTTAGCACGCAAAAGGTTGGCAATAGGTATTTTTTTCCGCAAAACGTGATTGGAAATTCACAAATGCAAGTAAAACTCTACTTATTTTGGTCGTAACCGTTAGATCAGGAATTCGTTTGAAGTTTTGGCGCTAGTTTGTAGCTACACTTTGGCTCGATGTTTGGGTTTATTTAAATATATTTTTATATTTTTTGGGTTGGTATAAATGCATATAAACTAGCCTAGCTAGTAGCGATCAATATAAAGTAGCAAGAATATGGAAAGTTGTTATCCTTGTTATTGTCATATCTACTCTCAGATATCTCCCTACAGGAGTTTTCTACTCATTCCTGCATACTTTTGTATTCAAAATACATGCTAAAAGGTTCACAGGAAAAACTCATGGTCTTTTATTTTTTTGGTGTTTTCATACTTTTTTTTCATAATTAAATTTTTTAAGAAAATGAAAAATTTAAAGATTTATTTTTCTTTATTAAAAAAAAAATTTTAAAAAAATTAAAATTTTTTTTTTATTTAAATAAGATTAGACTGAAATTAGAAACCAAAAATATTGGCAGCAGATTTAGAATTATGCTAAGCTGTTCGCCATCTTTGTCGTTTATTTATCTCAACTTATCCACCCTACATACCTTATTCTACCAAACTGAGCTGCAAATTGTGCAGTGGGTTGACCTGACTTATAAACGCCGAAAGTACTTGTTTCTGCATCTACTATTAATGTTTTATCTTCATTTAAGATAGTCTACCCAGTTCGAAATTCAAGAATTGTTAGACAAACACGTAACGTTTGGCACAACGATACTAACTTTTAGTTATAAGGAATGCGATCAATACTGAAAGTAAAACTGTTTTTGTTACTTCAAAGGAAGCAGGAAGTCGGAGTAACTCGGATTAAGTTTCAGGACTAAGTCTTTACTTTCTATAGTATCATTTGTTCTATCTGAACTGTGTGTAACTGTGTAAACATGTCAAATATGTTCGTGACAAATTGTACAAAATGTACCCGAAATATGAACATGTCAAAAATATTAAAAAATTGCGTCTCATATTTTCAAAGTTAATATTCGAAGCATTGATCATGGGAGAACATTCGGAATATTATGCCTGGAGCCTTTGAAGTTTCAACGATGTTAAGCTGACCATTAAGTAAGTAAAGAGAAAAAATCACTCAAAATTCTTAGATCCTGGGCGTTGATTTAACGATTCTACTCCTTATTGCTTCATGTTATAGGCTTGGATATTAAATATTTGTGCGAAAAGTTTGTTAAAAAATGTCCGTTATTTTTAAATAAACTGATGATCAGACTGATTCCTGCAGTCTTTTTTAAAAATTCTTCCAAAACTGCTTTTTATTAATTTTTCCACGATTCCAATTTTGACTTTTCACAATTCCAACTTTTTACGAGGGAAATTTTATTGAATTCGGATCCTGCTGATAAACTATAAAAACAACAGTAATCGCTGTTTGGAAAACGTCACTGAAATGGCTCCACCTTCTAGCTCAAAGTCCTGACTTGGAGAAGAACTAAACAGTGAGAACAAACTGAAAAAACTCGCAAACCAATGGGGTTCAATAGAAAAAAGTAAAGTTTTATTGGTGTTGGTAAATATTCTTTCATTCCATATTCATTATTTCGTTATTATTAAACTCTCCACTTATTATTAAACTCTCTAAACTTATTATTAAACTCTCCAAACGCTCAAGTAAAATCACTGTGCATCTAGAACTCTACTATCGCTTGCGCTATTTCTTTTTTATTGGTTAGCACCTTCCCGTCCCTCCGAGAGTGTAATCAATGTTTTGTTACAATCTCATCTAAGTATCTTTTATTCAAATACAAACATCCGATTCGGGGGTTATGAGTAAAATTTTCACGAAAATCTTCATTAAAGTATTAATGTGAGTGCAACATCTAACGAAATTGTACAGTACGTGTATGATATCTTTTCTTCTTTCAGAAGCATTTCATCTAAAAAAGACAGACAAAATATTATGCCGGAAAAATACCAGAATAGTCCCAAAACTAATACGGAAAATGCTGGAATTCGTAAACTACATACATCATTATATGAAACCATCATTCCACATGCTAGTAGCGCAGAAATGATTGTACTTCATTCAGGCTCGTCTTCCTATTGACTTCTTTTTCTGTGTTGGAAAGCACATCCCTGCTTGTTCCACATCCCAGGTTCAACTGTTTAGGACAAAGATAAAACTCGCACGAGCTAACAGCAGCGCCTTAGCGTTAGCACAAATAGCATGACTACTCCCAGGTGATTTCTGCCAGAAAGAGAGAGCAGAAAAACTAGCACAGAAAAAGTTATGGCAAATTTACATTTTTGTGGCGTATTTATTTCGAAGCTTGAACATAATTGGAAAAAAAAAATGAACCAATGAAAATAATGTTCTACTAATTTTGACTGAATTACATTCGATCGGGAGTTTGTTGCCAGTGTTCTCACTGTTTTGTACTTTCACCAAGTCAAGGATTCGAACTGGAGGGTGGGCCATTTCAGTGGTACTTTGTGATCAGTTCAATTCTTGGCGCAAAATTCTATGAACAGCCAAAAGCATCCTTCACCATTTTACCTGAAGAAAATTGGGGAAAAAGTCATTTTAAACAACTTCTTTGCAATACGCGATTGCGCTTGTCTCGTAAGAACTAGGTATAGGTATAGGCAGGCATTGGTCCTCAATTCCTTCATTGAAATTTATATTCTCTTTTTTGACATGAGTTCTTCTATACAACAGTGTGAGAATCACCAATTTTGATGAAGGTATCCGTCAAAGATTTCTGTTTGATCTTTGATGGTTTTCGCATAATGTTTTGGCTTGTTGAGTCCTTTGTTGACCATGTGGTTAGTGAACTATGGTTTCGCATCATCAGGCTTTGCATAATATGATTTTAAATTTTTGAATGTTTTCCGTTTCAGCGTTTGTTTATTCTCATTGTTGTTTCTCAGATGGTTTTTTTTCAATATAAATAATCTCTAACTCTTCTCTGCGTTCCATTATTGCTCTTCACTCACTTTCTTCACTTGTTTCAATTAAACACGTCCGTTTTGTGATCCTTGTGTTCTTCTTCGTTATGTTCGCGTTTGTTCTGTCAAATGTCCCCGGCTTTTTACCTTTTTACCTTTAATTTTTGGTCTTGTTTTATGTGACTTATTTGTAACGTTTTTAGATTTTTCATTGTAAGTTTTTCATTAATTTTTTTGTATCCCTCAGTTGATAATAGCTTCACCGAATCCCTAAATTTTGGCTGCCTTCAATGCACTGAAGTCCAATACTTTCCCCAATGTTTTTGATTTTGGAAATGATTTTGAATTAAAACATGAAGTCAAATCTTCCCTCCAAGATGTTTCCCATCTGCCCCAATGACTTTATGGCGATATCCTTGAACGTATGAATATCTTCATCTTCTCACATTTTTCAAAAATGCGTCTTTTTCATTTTTGGTAATAAGTAATATTGACTAGACGTTATTTCTAAATCGTAGCATGGATGATGCAACTATTCAAAGCCACCTCAGTGAACCATTTGCATATGAGCTTTATCACGGAAACAAAGAACACTAGGTGAAAAGCACATCATACATCAGAGCTTTTACCGGTGAAAAATCCATATCTATACATATCTTTTCAAAAATTATCTGAGATGGTTTTCTTTGCTTGTTACGACATTTAATAACGATGCATTAATCAAGAATCCCGGTGAGTTATCTCGAAGCTATGGACCTGATTCAGATCAAAGTTGGTTCATATCCTGATTGACTCATTAGAAGTCATCTTCATTCATGTCTAAATAAACAAGTAATCTTATTCGTACCCAAAGTCTCCATTTCGCAAAATTTTGGAGCTTCTCTCCGATGTCTTCAACTAATGATGAGGTTATTGCAACCTCTAAACATTCTGTTGAGGTAAGTTTTGGGCATAAATTCTTCTCAAGGACCGGAATCATTGACTTTATTAAGTTTATTCTGTGATTTCTGATATGAAAAAATTCATAGCTCAATTTGACTAATTTAGCTGTGAGGTGTGCGGAGGTGTGAGCTGGTGCATTGTCGTGGTTGAAGTGCACTTTTTTTTCGCTAAATGGGGGCGTTCTAGTTTAAATTCGGCTTCAATTCTGCCCAATAAATCGACAAAGTACTGCCCTGTGACCGTTTTGCCTTTCTCCAGGTAGTCAATGTATATCACACCCTTGCAAATCCCAGAAATTGGTGGCCATCACTTTTCCGGCCGAAGGGACAGTCTTCGCCTTTTTTGGAGCAGGTTCAGTGAGTAAAGTGCACTGTTTCGACAGTTTGTTGGTCTCTGGTGTGCACCAGTGGATCCATCTTTCGTCGAAGGCCACGTATTGATGCAAAAACTCTTTCGGATTGCGCTTAAACAGCGCCAAACACTGCGCTGAAGTGATCACACGGTTGTGCTTCTTATATGGAGTGAACAAACGCGGCACCTATCTTGCCGACAGCTTTCTCACATCCAAAATTTTATGTAGGATATGCGCCATGTTGTCTTTTGAGATGCCTACAATCTCAGCTATCTCGCGCGCATTGAATCGGCGGTCTGTCAAAACGAGATGATAGATTTTCATCACGTTATCCTCCGTGTTTGCTGTTTTCGGAGCACCTGGGCGTGGCTCATTAAAACCCGACGTGGGACCACGCTGAAATTCGTTGAACAAATTTTTGACGGTCACCTTTAAGCGCTCTTTGATTTCACTGCGCAATTTTCCTTCCAAAAACAAGACTCAAATCACCGACCGATATTGTTCCTTTTCCATTTTTTGGAATCAACGGACACTCTAGTTTTCACGCGCTCTCAAAACAGAACTTCAAGTCCGATTCGGCTGAAACTTTGTCAGCAGCCGTATACAGGAGGGTACTACTATAGTATTTTTCACTTGCGATAGTGTCACCATCGGGCAGTGGGGCAGAGCACCAGGCAGGCAGTTGCAAAATAAAAATATAATAAATGGAATAAATAAAATTCATAGAAAAAATTTTATAGAAATAAAATAAATGGAATCTAACAAGAATTTTTTTAATTTTTTAGAAGGTTGCAAACATCCGAACCAACAATTGGAAAGAGATATTCCGCTTTCTGTATCATCCTTGATTCAAATTTTTTCTTATTTTAGGAATGAGTATACAACTTTGGTTGTTGTTATAGGGGGACTTAAACCCATGTCTTGTTTAGCTCATTTTTAAAGTAAGCTGGTGCACTTATTCCTGTAAACTAGCACTATCGGAAAATCCTTAATCATAAAAATCAGTTCATAAAAAACAATTTTAATCATGGCGTCTCCACGATTAAAATGAGATAAACGTAAATGGTGTGCATCCGCATAAAAAACGTTATTCACAAATTAAAGTCGTCTAGGCGAAAAATGGAAAAAAAATATTGGAACAAAGGTAAGAAAAAATAAGCCAATAACTACTCCCATATGTTTGATCAGTGTGTACAATAAAAGCTACAACAATGCAATGCGAATTTCATGTAAACAAATATCAATGAGAGAAGCTATGACATCTGATAATAAGTCGCAAATTTGAAGAAAAAACAAAAAAATAAATAAATAAATAAATTAAAATCAAGAAAATATCAAGAAAAATCTAAAGGAATCGTTTCACATCACCTGATACATATCATAATAAAGGCCTATACAATTTGTGTGGAATAGATGAAATACAATAGCTATCATCACTAACAGAGAAAATATCAGAAGCTTAAAACAATATTAAAAATAGTTTTTAAGGTTTTCACCAAAGTTGGCTTCGGCGAAGAACCCAATGCAATTGTTTACACTTGTACGGCACTTTGTTTCATTTGTCCCCGAAACCACAACACGAAAATCAACATTCTAGAAATTTAGTGGAAATAATTGAATATCATAGCAACAAAAAGGAGCAGAAACATATAAGCAAATATGCAAATACCTATTAATCCCTTATTTATGTGAATAACACTGAATATATATTGCAAACAATAAAGCATATTTTTCTAAGGACATAGTGTTAGAAGTTAAAAATGTACAAAATATATATGATCGCAAATGTTATGTGTGATATTATATGAGGAAAAAGTATAAACAATATACATAAACTCATTTATATGAAGAAACAAGAAGAAATTATTCAACAATTCTAACGAAAAATATTTAAAAAATAAAACAAAAAACGTTGAGACACTCAAAACCTTAATAAATGCATTGCATTCGTAGATAAAATTAATAACCAATATTCTAGACTTAGACAATTTTGTATAAAGTATACAAAAACAAAGACGAAATATAAAATCAATGAACGCTATTTAGACTCTATATACAACAAAATTTTCTACCTAAGCCAAAATGTTATTTAAGAAGTTTTTAAGATGCTTGGTCAAACTCACTTGATTACAAAATGCAAGAACAATTACATTTACCGCCAGCGAAAACGAAACAATTAAATCTATGAAATTATGCTGTAGACAATTAAAACAATTAAAACATTTACATACACAAAAGATTAAACAAGGACGCATGCTAAGTAGAAATTCACCCAATAGAATAAATAAAATTAATAATAAAATGAAAAATAGTTCATACCTATACTGGCCATAAATTTATAACAAAATATAGCAAATGCAAAACGTGATTGTACGATCAATCTATAGTTGATTTTTTTTATTTAATTGTTTACAATTGAAATGAAATTACTATGTAACCAGTTTATGTAGAGAAGTTAGATGTTGTCGAATGTGGCTTAGGAACAATTTTGAAGTTTAAGAACAATTTTGAATTGGTTCTAATATGATTTTTGGCACTTTTGTTTCTAGTTGGATGTTGAAATTGTAGTTTTAGGGAAAGGCTTCTTATCGAATTCTGATGATTTCCAGGCGAATCTTTGATTTTTCCAGATAAAGTGCTTTTACATTTGTATGAATTAACTGTTTTGCAACTGCTGAATAACACACTAACGCTTATGTCAAACTGGTTGTAATAATCCGTGTAATATCATGTAGGAAGAATTATATAACAAAGAAATATATACTGAGTTAATAAAATATGAAATAAGTTGTAAGGAATCCGAATTTTACTTCCCTAGGAAAATTCTATGTAGTCATTGATTTCAGGGCTAGCTTTAAATGGCTTATTATCGAATGATATTTGCTATTAAGCTTCGCTTTTCTGAGGCTCTCAGCAAAGAGTTGTGCCGGTGGAACAACGAACACAACTACAGAGAACAAGAGTATTAAAAATCGATCGCAGGAGCACATTTAACATTAAATTTAATTTGTCGAGCTTTCTAGCTAGTGTTATTAAAATTAATTAACACGTGTAATGCCTTCTATTAGCGAGTTTTTTAATTGAATTTTATACAAATACAGTAAGGCCTCGTTGACTCGGACTCCCGCTTGTTCGGTGATAGCTGTAATCTGGCTGGGCAGTAAGATTCGCGGGGGGCGAGGTCGGCGTGTGCAGGTGCGAGTTGCGGGCTAATCCATCGTCACGTCTGTCTTTTGTTTATCGTTTTCCTTCACAGTGTCAATTTAGTGCGCTCGCTCACATCATAGCGCGGCCAAGTAAACATTCAACATTGACATCAAAAGACAAATTGCGGGTTATAGAAATGTTAGATAAAGGTGACAGCTATCCTATCTTTGCTCGGAAGTTTGATATGGGATGGTCAACTGTAGGTGACATTAAGAAAAACAAAGACAAAATCTTGATGTTTGTTAGTCTAACAGAACGTGGTCCCGGTGTACGAAAAACACTGAAGAAATCAGAAAATCCCGTTTTAGAAGATGCTTTGTTTATGTGGTTTTAGCAACAAAGGCAACTGAATGTTCCTGTAAGTGGTGATATGATTCGTGATTATAAACTCCAACATCGGATTTAATGCAAGCCGGGGATGGTTAGACAACTTTAAAAAACGTCACGGAATGAGACGTTTACAAATGGTCGGTGAAAAACTGTCGAATGATGAAGCCGGTATCGGACCATTCCAACTAGAATTGCAGAAAGTTATTAGAGAAAAAAATTTAATAGTGGAACAGGTTTGCAATGCTGACGGATCCGGTTTATACTGGCGATTATTGCCCGATCATACTTTAGCCTCTGGCAATGAGAAGTCGGCTTCCGGAAGGAAAATGATGAAGATGAGAGTGATATTCATGCCTTGTGCAAATGCGGCTGGAACCCATAAACCTCAATTACTTGGTATCGGAAAATCAAAAAAACCCGCGGGCATTTAAATCAACACGTCTTCCTGTTTGTAATCGTGCCACCAAGTGCTTACAACGTTGTTGAACTATTTGGCTGATCTTACTTGAAACTTTAAACAAGGGACTTTGCAGTGAATGGCGTTCGCGTTACAAGTCTTTGGCCATTGAATCAAAATATATTCAGTGAAATCGACAACCTTGCTGCCCAACAAGATGTATTTAAAGATGGTTGTACAACCAATGTCTCTCCAACAAAATCAAGCTTCTAGTCGAAAGAATCATCAACAAACCACCTGATGATAATTTGATTTTTACTGAAACATCTTTCACACCAAGACAAGACGCAGAATTTGATCCAGAACCCTCAACTTGCAGGGTTGCTCGCAGTAGTCTGAATCTGGTGTTCCCCTATCGGCCCAGTGCCACTTAAAAAAAGAAAAAATTCTAATAGGAGAAGAAAAGCAACTTTTGCTGAAATAATAATAGTAATAAAAAGAAGGGGAATAAAGTTAAAGGGAATAAATTCTCGAAGCCAAAAATTAAAAAAAAAAACAGAATGAAAAGAAAACTAAAGGAAAACAGCAAGAACAGAAAATCAAGTCTCAAAATAGTCCCATTGATTCAAACGATAAAGAAGAAATACATTTTGACACAGACAGCGAGCCTGATGCCGTCATAGAACTGGATTCTCCTGACTCAGAAGATGGAAAGTGTATGTTCTGTAGGCGCCTGTTTTCTCAAGATATTTGAGGACAGACATGGATCAAATGCCTCATGCGCGGGTTTTGGGCACATGGTGATTGCGCAGGTGCAGAGTTCGATACATGGATATGTGATTTTTGCAAGGAACGTAAGTTCCTTTTCAAAATTGACCAAAGTTCCTGTAGACCTGAAAAAAGGAAAGGTTTCGTAGTAAATTCGTAGTTTTATAGTAGTCCAGTTTTGGGTATGTATTCCATAATAAGGTGCGTTTATGTTGATTTTGTTTTTGAGCTAATTTTATATTTTAAATTAATATATGTAATACAAAACTGTCAATAAGTTGAGCGCAACTGTATGACTGATAATAAAAAAGAATAAAAGTTTTTGATTTACAATATCTTTATTTTTATAACACAAAAACTAAATGGTGTTCCGTATTTGGTTACTTTCCTCTAATTGGAATGAGACGCTATAACAATTTATGAGCTTTTATTTAAAATGTTAAAGTGGTTTAGGTCCACTTTAAGAAAAAAAAAAATAAGTTAACGGTGATTTTAGTAAGATACAGGCACTTTCTCTTCATATTTCTAATCCAAATTTTCAATAATGTACGATTTTTATAAAGATATCAACAGAATTTCGGTTATAGAATGTTATCACAAAACTCTTTTTTTTTTTGCAAATAGAACAAACCCATTCTTAGTAACTACAATTAAAACAACTTTCTTTTTGCAATTATTATTGCTTATTTTTAATTCAGTGTACACTAGACTTTAGCATTGTCAATAAAAACAACATTGTAAGCAAGAGAACGGTATAATGAAATACCTCTGATAAAATGTCAAGATAACGGTATTATTTATTTGATTTTGTTTAGTCTTCTATAGTAAGTCCAACTGTTTGGTTTGTGTTTCTAATAGATTGGAGTGTGTGCATTATTTAAATATGATTTATTGATAACAGAGCAGTCAATCGAGGCTTAACAGAAATAATTTTAAGTAAATTTCTAACAATGAGTTCACATGCTTATAAAATAGCCGATAATATGTCAATTTGGTCTGATAGTGATGTTGGTAAGTAAAACTCGTCAAATTTTTCACAGGAACATTGGAAGTCATGACAGGAATAAGACCCAATAAGGAATAAGACGAATTTTAAGAATCGAATCAGGAAAACAGTTTGAGCAATATTAGTTCAAGATTGCTAAACGCTAAGAAGAGGATTATAATTTTGGTGATAAGTAATTCAACGAAATATTCATCAGAAGAAAAGGACAAGTAATAGAAATAAAGATGAAAAATATTATAAAAAAACTGAGATTTAATTTCTGTTAAGAGATTCGATAATGCGAATTGTAAATGCAAGTATTTGCAAGAATCGTATCATAGAGAGTGATCGAATATTCCTTTTTAATTTGTATCAAGAAATGAGAGATTTCAACAGTCAAATTCAGTCGTCTGCGCATCTTCTCAGCGTACGTCAATTAAAAGAAAACGAGCTTGAAATTTTAAAAAATTTTAAGTTTTATCACCCACATAAAAATACATGTCAAAAATCCGACTTCCTCAGTATGAAAATCAAAGCTACCTCAAACCTAAACTGAAATCGCATCTTATTAGAAAAACAAAGAATACAGTGGCTAGAAAAGCTTTAAAAGAAGATCAAACCATAGCACCAATGAACCCAGATAAATATGACTGAAAATATGTGAACCACTTTGAAATGATTTTTATGAAGAAGCCATTTTGAAGTCGATGAACATCATTAAACGTTCGGGGACAAGTATCATCCTTTGATATAAGAATGTGAAAAATTCTGATCACAGACAAGACAATAGGCTTAATCAGGAAAAAAATGATGTTTAAAACAAAATGCATCGAACGTTTATCTATAGTAGGAAGAAAATTAAAAAAACGGAGTTCGTATAAGCCAATTATATACGAAAATGTATACGAAAATACGGTACTGTCGGTCTACTGCTCGTTTGGTAGTGAATTTAAAGAAAATAGAAAAAATGGAAGTAATAGTTCCCTTCCCCGATCTTTGTACTTTATAGAGATAAGATTTCTATAAAATTAAAATCCTTATGAATTGGGAGGTGAAGGCTATTTACACCCTGAGTGTCGGACTCCCCCGCTACCGGACTACCGACTAAACACCTCCCCTGTCACACCGAGAACCTAGCCTGGAACTGTTTGTCACATTACTTCGGACTAGGCCTCATTAATCATCGCTTAGCGATGTCTTCAGGCTAAGGGAAATCTCTCTTCACGGATGAATAGGAAGGAATTGCGATTAGTAACTATAATATTGCGTTACAGAGATGTTCCCTCCCTCGCCAAGCGATCCATTATGTCCTTCTTTATAATGAGTACTGTCCGTACGTAATGCGACACACAGTTCCAATTGTCCTTTGATTTCATCATTTTTCCCGTTAAAGACGTTACTAGGTTGGCATCAGAGATTAAGGTATAGTTTAATGTTAATTCCAATAATTCCATGATTTGTGAACTTTTCTTATTACAAATATCTAAACAACCAACCCAAAAAGTTAGTCACACCACGAAATCGTTTGGTCTAGAATTATTATAGATTTATTAGGCAGCATATTGAACTTTTGTTGGCTACTGAAGAATACTGGCACGGTTTTCTAAACGTTGAAACGTTGATTTTCTGCATAGTGAATGTTGTGGTACTTTTTTCCAGCATTCGCTCTAAGGTTAACATAATCATTTTAGATTTTTTGCTAGAAATATAAAAGTAGATTTCGTCCCCTATACTGTCAATTGCCGGTTTTGGGTTGTTGTCAACCAAAAACATTTGGTTAAACGGTCGTTTATCTTTTAAAAGTATAGGCCTGAGACGTGAACCTTGGGCCCGGTATCTTCTATTTCTCAGAAAGGAAGAACTCATTTTGTGCAAATCTGATGGGTTACTCTTCTCTTTTAGCCCATCAAGTAGGCGCTCGTAAGAAAACGGTATATTCAATATCGATCCTTAGCGTACTTACCGATTGACTTCAATTCAGAGCTTTTCTAATGTCTTTAGAGACACGTAGTAGCTGGTTCTCAGTTGAGTATCCATAAAGTAAGTCAAACTGAAAATTTGGTAGGATGTTATTCTATTCAAGAGATCAGTCATCCTATTATCCCTAAACTTCCGAATAAGACTTCCAAATTGAATATTTGTAATAGTAATATGTTTATTGGCCTGTAGGTTTTAGGATTACGACGCCATGTTTACTCCAATTCGGAAAGTGCGATGTTTACAGACAGGAGTTGAAAATGAAGTAAATTAATATTGTTCCTCTTTTTGATTTAAGATGGCTACATTCATCAAGTCCAGGGGCTCTATTGTGTTTCAGTTTTAATAATTTTGTTTGTTTTTGTGATCTCTCTACAAGGCATATTGACGGTGTTTAAGACAGTTTGCATTGAAGTTGTCTGAGCAAGTTTTCATGGTACTCCTGGAACTTATCAGCTAGGAATTGGGCTTTTCTTTCATGAGAGTGAATCTGACCATTTTCGCCATTCAGGGCATATGGAAGATAGTGGTCTTTTCATTTCAGTACATTCATCAATTTCTAAATTTTTTGATGAAAGCTGCTTAAAAATTGTTCCATCAGCCGAATTTGGAGTTCGGTCATTTTAATGTTGATACCTCTCGTTAGGTTGTTACCACCAATCTTGAAGAACAACTCCCCATTTCTTTGACACTGACGCCATAGATATTTATGCTCGCGAATCAGCTTGAAGATTCCTCGTTGAGTTTCATGGTATTGATACTGCCGCTGTATTTTAGTGCGCTATTGTCTATTGCTTTCCAAACTGTATCATGTAGTTCCTTTGTTTTTCCCTCTATTGCTTCCATTGATCTGAAGGAACCTGGAGGAAATTGAGCTGAAGAGATTATTGCATTAATAATTTCCTGGGATTCGTGAACATTTGCTTTTTTCAAGTCAGTGCAATCGCTTGGACGCGTACTGAGACTTCGCTGCTGCATCTTGTAAAAACAATACCGGTCTTCTCCGAGGGTCTAACATTTTAATCACCTAAGACAAAATCGGGGTTCGATTTAATAACTTTAGGGAAGTAAGGAGTTTGTTTTGGTCAGATCAATCGAGATCTGAAAGAACAAAAGCAACCTGGTCTGCTTGGTTGTTTCGTAGGTAACTCTAACGCGTACGTCCAGCATTCAAGTCAGTTGCTTACTAAATCCTTTTAGATCTCTTTTGGAAGTTTATATTTTTCCCTTTATTAGCTTTGTCCCGGGAAAATACAGAGACATTATTTCTCTACCAACTTCTGCCAGTATTTATATTAATTAATTTATTAATTTCTTTTTAGCATTATTTACGGAAGTGGATTCGAAGGGGAGGGATGAATGTTGACTAGAATTAAACAATTTTCATCTTTATTTTGATCTTTGTTGCTTTTGCTCGAACAGTAACTAACTGAAACACTGCAGAGATTTCTTTAATGTTGAATATTTGAAGCTGCCGATATATGCTAAAATTAATAACTAATATACATAACTCTTTTGAGATGTATCCTTTCTATGTTATTTGACCTTGAACGGGCTGAAGTTTCCGAAGTACGGCTAGGAAAGTTGTTATTTCTGATTTCGTCAACGAATTCTTTATTTCTTATTTCATTCAGTATCCAAGCATTAACAACACACTCAGAATTGTTATCGAATTTCAAACCATTTCAGACCAATTATGCAAATAGCATGTAAACTAATATTCAACGTGTTGATATGCTCGTTTCGAGCCAAAATATAAACAATTTTGTTATTGACATTGATCTTGTAAGAAGCGTCAAACATTTCTCTCAAAATATCAAATTTGATTAGGCCATTTTTTCGCGATATTCTAATTCAAACTATATTTCGAAATGAATGCATGGCGAAGAAGTTTGGAATGGCCTTGAAAGTTAAGATAGATTTATTGAGAATTGTGGCCTCGTTCGAGGTTTTAAGGTTTTTGACACCATCGGTAGGTATTAGGTGACAATATTTACTATCCTTTACACACGTTGATCAACTGATAAAGTAAGATACAAAGTAACTATCAACAAAACGCAATCCTAAATGTGTAGTTGAGATGGAGCTGGAAGTATCTTTTGATTTATTTTGGCAACAAAAGATCTTAGCATAAGATATCGTGTAATTTGACGTAATCTAAAATGGACTTGTTTTGTATTGCGGTTGTGTGCGTCATTTCTTTTTTCTGGTAACCATTTCTTTTCTCATTCAGACTCGTTTTCCACCACATTAGTAGGAACGAAGACAAGTGCTATTATTTGAATGCTTAAAATGGCTTGAGACGTTTTAGCAAGTAATTAAAGCAAATCTGCAAAATAGAGAATTACTCGCGAGACCGGCAAGAGCCAATTTTAACCAAAACCTTGAAATTCAACATCTTAAATGGCGCAAATGTTTACTGATTCCGATTGGATTTATTAAGATATTTGCTCATCGATATAACTAAAACATATTGGCTTCGATCCTTTGGATGACTTGTTAATCGGCTTAATTTATTTAATAGTTTGCTTTTTCGGTACTTTTGTTATTCGACCATTTGGCCAACTTGTCTGTCTTTTGCCTTAAAGTTTACTTTGATTGCAATTTGTTTTTGTAGCAACAATTGATAGTTAAATTTGATTAAGCAGTTTGTAGAATTGAAGGAATATCAATTAACTGAAGCTCAGGTGAATTGATTTTTTATGGGTTGGTTGAAACTAATTGAAATTTATATCCATTAAAAATTGAAGGATTAAAAAAAATAATTTATCAATAAAATTTACAGCATTTTCATGTTTTCAATAATTTAAAAGAGTCATGTTTTACGCTTTTGCTAAATTTTGAATGAAAAACCAGAAATAAAGTCATTAATGTAAAGACTCTCCATGCTGATTTGGTTGTTAAAAGGACACGAATGAATTTTGTTCTCGACTACTCAAGTATTAATGAAGACGTATCGTTTTATAAATTTCATTTGATAACATTTTTAACGAGTAAATTTTATTGCTAGCTAATTGAATACGGAATTTAAATTGAACAAAGAAATCATCTTTCTTCAATGGCTCGTGGAGGACTTCTTTGTCAGGTTAACATAATCGTTAGCACTTCATTGAACTTGTTGTATAATCCTTCAATGCAATTGCTCACACAATTATAAGTCATTTCAGTTATCGCCGGATTCGATCTCTGGAAGTATCAAAAGTATTCGGCTCCTTCTTTCGTTTTAATTAGGGTCTCTATAATGCTGAAATATTGTTCTTTCTTTGTTGTCGTTAATTCTGAAAATTGAAATATTTAAAAAATCAAAATGAAGGTAAATTGCCGATTGAAAGAACAACTTGTATCAAAATTGATGCGGCCTTCTAGTACTAGATCCAAATACTAGTTGTTGTAATTTTAAAAGAAAGCATTTTCGGTTCCCAGAAATCTTTCAAATATAGGTTTCCTGAAATAGTAAAACCGATAAAATGTGTGACGAACATGATACAAATTGGTTAACGAAGCCTTCCTTGATCATATTGGCTTATAAAAATGTAAAAAATGTTCCAATATTAAAATATCACTTTGAGATGATATTATAACAAATTTTTCATACAAAATAGCCAAAATCTCTGCATAATATAACATAATTATAAATATTATACTATTGGATATAATAACAGGGAAGTTTGAATTTGTAACAAACTGAAAATTTGAAAGTTTTTGAGCACCAATTTTTGACACCACGTTTTCCTACCTTTATCCTATCTCTATGATTTCCTCACTATGCTGAATTTTTTTTTCATTAATCATTGCATAGAGTCTTAATTTATTCATCATCAAGATCAGTTTTTCTTCAATAGATTTCAGCAACTTACACAGTTCACATCTCTTCCGACCTCGGCGTTATCTTGCTTCAATGGTGGTGCCATCTAAACGTGTATGATATATCAAACTTCAAACAAACCTCGATTAGAACCACATTTCGCAATTTTTGGCAACAAGAAGGACACCCCGCTTCATACAGAAATTTGTCTTGGTCCTCCTGAAATACAACTTCTGCATAAAATACATCAAGACAAACAGTTTTGCTAATGCCGAATTCATCCCTAGACTCATCAAAAAGGACGAAAAACCTGACGAAGGTACCATCGACAATAGTATAGGCAGTGCAAAAGATTAGAACGGCGAGGTACTTAACTCCATCCCCTTCTCTGAAAAGAGTATTTTTACCGCAAACGTCATTACTGATAAGACCAATCCTTGTTTCTTAATTTGTTCAGCCAAACCAAACAGTTGCAAGTAGCCTTTGAAGCACCTCAACGCGAAACAAGCAGAGACTAGTCGCTCCTGCAAGTTTAGGCTTGCATATTGAATGGTTGGCTTCAGCATTAAGATAGAATCACCAGTGAAGAACCTGCGAAAAACCTCGAGAAGTCGAAACAGACAGGTTGACAGTTGCACAGGCATTTCATTTGTTATCTATGAAATAATCAATATGCGAGTTATTTGATTGTTTCCTTATCCTATGTCAAAGATTACAGCACATGGACTTTAAATTTTCTCGTTTGGCTGCATGAAATCTTTCAAGCTTAGATTCTGTTCTCAAACGATGAACGATTGAGGATGCCAAAAGGAGGATGTCAAACGTATGGAGATTATGTAAAACTAATTTTGGGCCACCGCTGGACAAAAACGCTATAGCATTGTCAGTGATTTCCACAATTTCGGTTCTTTGTAGCGGATTTATTTCGGAAACTATTTGGTTGTTATTTCGTGTGAAACTTCAAAGTATCTTTCTCATATCCTAACAACTACTCATCCGTACTTAAAACCTCATAAATCGGTTTTATGTATTTAAACAATTTTCGTGTAGAGGCTGCTTTCTTCTATACTATTGTGAATCCCATCACCAATATATTTAACTATATAGTTGAGAATTGATCTTTGGAATATCTACTTTAAATAAACAACTTCAATTTGGCCATCTAAAGCCTGATGATTAACAAGTAGTGTACTCTCATGTTCTGTTTTTGATACTTCGGTTTCTGTGCCATTGTTTTTCTGTTCCACATTTCGAAAACTTTACGTAATCGAGTAACAATAAATCCTTCAAACAATTTGATGAATCGTATTTGGAATGAAACATTTTTAGCCATAATAAAATAATAAATATATCATTAATGATGAATAAATAATAATAGGGCAACCAATAGGTCGCACCTGCAGCGAAAGAAAGGAACAAGTTTAAAGAGACAGGGTTATTTGAAAATTCAAATGCCGCATAATGGCAGCCGAAGAAAGTTACTTTTAACCGACTAGCTCACCGCGCGGGCGTGGGCGTTAGGACATAATTTAAGTGCTAATCCTTCCATGTCACATACAAAAAGCTTACTTCTTCATATTAGATTAATAAATAAATAAAAAGGATCAAATACAAAAGAATCAAACTATCCGTGAACTGTGCTGCGCTGATTCTGACCACATGTCAATTGTGCTGCGCTGATTCTGACCACCTATCAATTGTGCTGCGCTGACTCTGAACACATCTGCCTCTTCTAGCATGAATCTCCACCTCAGCTGGTTTCGGGACTTCACTTGTTCTGCTGCGCTACCTCTGATCGTGCTTCCTCTAGCACGAATCTCCACCTCAGCTGGTTTCGGGACTTCACTTGTTCTGTTGCGCTACCTCGGATCGTGCTTCCTCTATTGATTGATTCTTCTATTGATCCCCAATTGATACTTCTATTGATTGATAGTCGGTTGATCCTCTATTGATGCTTCTATTAATTGATTCTACGATTGATACTTCTATTGAAACTCCGATCAATACTTCAATTGATACTTTATTGATACTTCTATCCATATACCGTCTCTTCTTTTGATTATGTGTCCCATGCATCACAATTTCTATTATTTTTATAGCGATATGCACACAACAACCCAGTGAATCATATCAATAGAAAATTTCATCCCAAATAACTTCCTAAAAATTTTTTGGTTGTTTTTTGCTACTGGGAATATTTTTTTTTTAGACTTATTTTTTCAGACATTTTATTTTTAACTGAGACTTTTTTTTATTTATTTTTTTGTTTTCCTTGTTACTAATATTATTTAACTTAATATTACTTATACCTAAATCTAACTATAAATGTTTTTATTTTAATTTTATTCTTACTTCTATTTCGTCTCGTATTATTTTTTTTTTTAATTTAAATATGGGTACATAGAAAAAACTTTACAAAACCAATTTATATATATATATTTTCGTTTGTTTAATGTCACCTACACGTCGGCATACGTAACAATACCTATTAAATGAATTATCATGGAATTTTTGAAGAAAGATTTGAAGGCTGGTAATCCTGATAAGCCTCAAAGAATAATATAAAGTAATAAAAATTTATGACTTCGATATTTTCGTGGGTGATTTCTCATTAAGGATACAAAAAGGGGAAAGAAGGAAACGGGTCCGGAAAATATAATTTCTAGTGGAGAACATATTTTTCCGTCTACACTGTGTCTTATAATTAGAAATGGATGTGACATTTAACATCGAGGATTCAATCTGGCCTCTCACCAAAACTTTCATGTAGAATCATTCCAAACACAATCATTAACATGGCAAAGGACGCCCTGGACTAACGGTAAATCAAATAGAAGTTAACGCTTAAGAGAAAGATAGTAACATCCTAATAGGTTTCCTGGATTCTAAAATAGGGTCATATATATAGGCGAAAGTAACTCTTGTGATTTTTTTATTCAAGAAAATGGAATAGTTTGAATGGAGAAAAACGAAAAAAATTCCCGAAAAATACGTAGTTTTTAAACCGTGGGTAGGGAATACCGGTCAAGCAATGGTATTGGCCAAAAGGAATTTATTTAATCCATTCTGACCATTGATCAAGATCGCATATCTGTCTACATGTGGAACAATGTAAGGAAGAGCGTTTTAATATTAGAAGTTAAGCCGAAATATATCTTCCGCCGAGATTGGAACCCGAGACACAACGCTGAAGCAGTTCCATTCGTCCTACAGCCACCAGGTCTTAATCCGGTTGAACCCATATAATTCGTCCGCAAACCGTAAAAAACAAAGAAACCCTGAAAACTTTTTTCGATGGCGAATAGGATAAACTATCCACTGAGGGAGAAAAAAAGGTTGAAATCTCGATGCGAAAAATGGGTGAAGAAGAGCCTCTCCCACAAACTATTAAGTTTGCCTAATTCTGACATATGAAGGGTGTCAATACGTTTATGACGAACGTCACACTCAGCCTGGCTCTGGGTATTTTAACGAAAAATTTTCCGTTTTTCCATTTCATCCTGCCAAAATCAATGAATTTTCGCCAAAATCATGCCCACAGAATTCAAATTCGAAGTATGAAAAACTTATGAAAAAACTTAACGAAGTATGAATAATATAATTTTTTATTACTTTTTGGGAACATTTTAAACTTTTTTCTTTGCCAATTGTATATCAAAATGTTTTGTCGCAAGTAATTTCCAATGTTCCGAGTATTTGCCGCATCGTATCCTGCCAAATCGCAATCATTGTACAAGAACTAAGCGAGGTCTCCAGCTTAAGCTGACATAAAACTATACTTAAAATAAAAATTGAAAGTAAAAAGGAATAAAAAGAGGATTTTAAGAAAGTGTAGATTTTAAATCACAAATTTATATCAGACTATTCTTTTTTTATTGTTAGACCGCAGTTTTATACAAAACTGCGGCCATAAGGCGTGTTGAAACTACCTCATTTCAAGATCGAAACAAAGCGTAGATAGATACAGCACTAACACTCATGGTAACTTCTAACAGAAAGAGATAGAAATATCACAAGTAAATCTAAAGTTGTATTATACAAAAGCATTGATAGGAGTCATTCTTTTTACGTAAAAATGTGAGGCAGATCGTGAATCTGTACATAATTTAACTTATTTTGGCTTAATATCATTAGATTGGGAGTTTGCTTCAAGTGTTAGCGCCGTTTATTGTGGTCAGAATCACGCTTGACCTTCATCTTTTAATTAATATATTACTAGCTTTTAATGAAACCAAATTAGGCCCTTATTAGTTTGTTTGCAAAATTGAGCAGAACATTTGATAATAGTTAGATAATTTTGATAGAATGTCGGATATCAGACAATTGAGGTGGAAGTTCCAGAATAAGGTTAAGTGACAGCTGATGTGACGGACAGCCTACGCCTGGGGAAAGTGTCTTTATCTTCATAAAATACAGCAATATTCCCGTTTTCCGAGCAGTTTTGTCGTCAATTTAAGTGTTGAAATTAACTTGATTCTTTGATTTTTTGGTTTTAATATTATATTTATAATTATTTTTAATATTATATTAATGAATATATTATATTTATATTATTTTTTATTTTTAATATTATGACATTATTTTAATTTTTGCATACTGCTAAATGTTTTGTCAGTGAAGTGCAGTTTTTCTACTCAGGATGCTGTCAATTATTGTGTTTCCTTCACTATGGTGGTGGAACTGGAGAGGAACCGTTAAAACGGTTAAAACAGTTAACGGTTTTACGTTAAAACGATTAAAAACGGTTTTTTGTGTTCTCTAAATACAAACCCTAAGTTGTTTCCTATTCATATGAAAGTCCTTGCACCTTTGTCCTTGCAAATTTGATTCCTGCAAGGAAAATGACTTTTCTCAATATGCTGATGATTTATTTTTGTTTAATTTGTACTAAGCTCTTATATTTTCTTTTTCTTATTTTTCCTCGCAACTTTGCCGTAAAGGACGAAACTTCTTAAGGTTTTGTTATTAATTTTTGCCTTTGCTTTCCTTTCTACTCTTCCTTTGTTTTCCTTTCCTTAATTGACTTCCTAAGACTTTTGTCCTCATGCTACAGAAAAAAATCGGCACTCAGGAAACCCATTCAAGTTATCTTCGTCTGAGAGGTTTTGGGCGCCTGGTTCTAAGGATCATAGCGAATGTTTTGTATTTATCGCTAGAGTTAATATCTCCCTAATTCTTGGATTTCATTTTCAGACAGTTCCTATTCCGACAAAGTTGTAGTGAGCAACTGTTGGAAAGTCTGCAAATGGACTTGTCATATAAATGTGAACCTCGTACTAAGGACACTTTTTGCCTTGAAATTTCGACTTGAGATTTACTTCATTTTCACCAGTTGAACTCTGATTTGCACAATCAAGTTTTTTTATTTTTCAATGTAAATGATCAAAGTTGATTTTTAGAGGCATAGAACTTTACAATGAAAAAAGACACGGATAAAGTGTTCTGATTGCCATGAAATTTTGTTTTATTGGAAAAATAATTCTTTGCCATTTTTATGTAATTATAATTTTTGGCATCTGAGAGCCACGACTGGCACGAAGGATGTCAAAAGAGTGAGAGAGGTCCAATTTTCGACTGCTTTAACCAATTAATTGGCCGTATCTCGCTTATACTAGGGGTGTTAGTTCAAGTTTGCCGATTTTTTCAATAAAGAAAACACTTAGTTCTCAAGGAAATCTCAAAAAATTTTTATTCAAAGTATTGACCATTGGATTCTTCACACTTTCAAATATTCAAATTCAAAGATTGCAAATGGCAAATTATGGATATCATTCCAAAAAACTTTTTCTTTTTCGAGGCGATCCATTCGACAAGCCATTTTTCGACTTCTTCGAAATTGGCTGCTTTGCAGATGAGAGTTCCATTGATGCGAAAAGGTGATACTCGGACGTGGCAAAGTCTGAAGAGTAGGGCGGGTGCGATAATATTTCCCAATTCAATGCTTTCAGAGTGTTCTTCACCATTTTCGCGGTATGAGACGGTGCGTTGTCATTTTGTAGGATAACTTTGTCATGTCTTCGGGCCCATTCCGGCCGTTTTTCGATTAACGCATGATTAAAATTGATAATTTGTTGTCGGTAGCGATCTATATCCACCGTCTCACCAGGCTTTAATAACTCGAAGTACACCACACCACACAAGTCCCACCTTACACAGAGCAATGTCGTACGGCCAAAGCGATGTGGCCTTGGAGTCGATGGGTCGGCCTCACCAGGAGGAAACCATAATTTTTTCCGCTTCGGGTTCTCAAAATAAGTCCATTTTTCGTCCCGCGTGGCAATCCGATGCAGAAAAGATTTTCTTGCAGCGCTGTTAAATCTGAAGTTTTTGGAGATCGGTTCGCAGGACCAAAACGAGAAATTTTGCGCATATAAGATGCTCCTTTCGACAAGTCGATGGTTGCGCCAGCTGTATGGCGTGAAGAAATCAATCATAAAACGCATGGTAGCTGTCACATCATGCTTAGCATTAAAATGTTAAATTTTATTTTTGACTTTCCATTCCATTATGTATTTAATTTTCACAGATATATATATTCCGAGATTAAGTTGTTTCCTTTTTCAGTATAAATTATTTTCTTCTCCTCTAGAATATATATCTGTCAAATTTGAAAATATAGCATTTTGAAATGAAAAATAAAAGAATAAAATCTAATTTAGACGTGCTAAACATTGGAAAATACACACAACATTAAAATGTGTTGCCAACTTAAAGTTCTATGCCTGGAAAAACGCGTTACAAACAGCTTTGATTTTCATATGAATTTTAATCAATTTTTTTTGTTATCAAATGAAATAGTTTTATCAAAGAATTTATACAAAACATAACTAACATGCTATGTCTCGTCCTGTCGTGGAAAGTAGTTTGTATGAATCCTTGAAGATAACGTGTCAGAACTTTTTGTTTATTGTTTATTGTCGTACAAAACGCTTTGACATTTGAAACGTTTGACATTTAGTACATGAGCTGCATTACGCTCTCGCATTGCAATCTCGTTGCATTGTATCTTAGGAATAACGCGAATAATTTATGTGTGTGAAGTCTTGCGAGATTTGAAGAAGATTACTTTTCCCTAGTCCTCTTCATGATAAATTACTCCAATCCTTAATAAAAGGGGACTCTATAAGTCTACAAGGACCAACTAATAAATTTGGACCATTCAATTATATTGCTCAATCGATATCATTCGATTTTCAGAAAGAAGAAGCTCCTTGTTCCGATGTCTCATTCTGATATCTGATTCTTCGTTCTCTTGTTTTGCGATAAAATTTACATAACACAAGCAAAACTTCTCAATAATTAACAATTAAATTAACATCCAACATTTATCACACCTACTCCCCCGTTTAACTGCTGGCTATAAATGAAATGGCGCATATTCGTCAGCCACCCATCGTTTTTGTGTGGGAACAAATGTATAATTTTTGGCTTAACTTTTAGCAACTGAAAATCGTCACTTAATGAGCATTGATTGCCTACACCGAAGGAATAAATTCGACATAATTGGATTGACCCGCGTGGAATGAGGGAGGTAACATGGAATCGTCAAATCTGGAATGGTGTAAATTGGAAGTTTACATTGAATTGCCAAATCGTACGTGATCAATAGCGTGCTGGCGAAGGAGCGTGCTTGGTAAGTTAACAATCTCTTCGAAAGCAAATACTTTTCTTAATTGATTAATTGAATGGTGTGGAGGAATCATTCGAGGAATTCGGTTCCTTTATATGTTGTGCCGATAAATTCAAAACATGCTGTAAAATCGGTTTGGCTGAAATTTTAATTGAATTGTGCATTATAGAAAGTAGTACTGGACAACTGGAGATGCAATCTTGAACTTTCTGCAGTTTGACGAACGCAAGCAGGTTAGACATGTTTGTTTAATAAATTCGGCTTTTTGTTTTCGAAGATGAAGCAGAATTAAAATGCGCGAGTGACCCAGTGTTCTGGTTACTGCCAGTAACCAATTGTCTTGGATGGGCATTGATTTATAACTTGACTCTCTGTTGCAGTCTTTAATGATTGCAGATTTACAATGATGGTAGCTGGTTTTCTGGATAATTTGATTTTTTGGTTCCACGATTTTGAACCATGCGTTTTTTTCGCGGCCGATACGTAGGAAGAAAAGCCAAGCTTAGGATGCTCCATAGGAAGTTTCTTCTTGCTCACGCAATTATATTCACCACATTCATAGTATGCCCCTAATGGTATGAAAAGCACCTGAGATAAATGGGACTTTCCAATAAACAAAAACCGCACCTGAATCGTTCAATCCATCTTCCCGAAGATAATTTACATCTGCATTCGATGATTCCTAACAATTTACTAATAGCTCCAGCGTCATTGACTCCATTTGGCTTTTGCTGAAAGGTATAAAAACGTGCCAGCAAAGAGATGCTCATTTTTCATCCAAAATCATCCGATTATTTTTCGAAACAGCGGTTGTTAGCACTAGATGCGGAAGACCAAGATTATTGACCAGCCAGCAATTCATTGAAAAACCGCAAGTCAATTTGAAATTTGATTTCCAGAATTCGGCCAGCACAAAAAACTCAGACAAGACAAGATTGAGTATCCTAGGCTTCCAGCTGAATGTATTGCACACATCGTCTAAGGTATCAGTTCATCTAATGTATCACCTGCTAAACTCCATTGTTCACTTAGAACTCGACTAATTGGCCTATGAGTGCGTGTTGGCTAGAATCCTGCAGATTCCAAAAATGAAACGAATCTCAGGTTATCTACGCGATTTTGACGCCTTCCAAACTTAGCTAACAATTACATCAGCAATGTGGTCCGATCCAATCAGCGGTAATGTAAACCCACCCTCATAATTTATGACTAATACTCACATATGCTAAAAGCCAAAGCACACTAATCTTTATTGTTCCACTTCGATTCAAAGCCGAATATAAATATTCATTAGATGAAAGGTTAAATTAATTTCATTCATACTTTTTCAGATAAATGTCTTGTAATTAAGAGGACCCACTTGGCTTTTATCTTTTGTATTTAATATGGATATTCTGTATGCATCGATCATGTATGATATGGTTAAAGATGCCAAAATGTCTACGGGTATTCATCGCAAGAGAGTGTGTACGAAATGTTGACATACTAGATAAAAGAAAATATGATTCGAGATGCGCATAGACCTGATTTGATTAATTATGTATCGTAGCTCAACATGTTTTAAATTTTGGTGATTTCATTTTTCCTGGAAGTATTAATGATTGATTTGACACCAATACATGCATGATATGTTTATCTTTTCAATTTATTCTATTCTATTAATAAGTATTTGTCTTCGCAGGCAAAACAAATTCGGTTTGGGCACAACACAAAAGAAAGGCTCTCCAACATACGCTGAAACGCTCCTCTCCTGACTTCTCAGAATGCTATTCTCTGAACGAGCACGAGACCTCGATTAAACTTTTTCAAACAACGCATTATTTTTCTATGATAACAGACGAGAAATTGCAGTCCCAGCGCAGCATTCATCAGATTCAGTACTAAATCTCTAATATTTCTTGCACTATAGCGTTGTTCCAGACGTCAATGCCATGCCCAGCCAGACATCGAATACTCTTAGGATCTCTCTACATACCTTGTGATGCAGTTCAAACAATATAACCTGGCTCAAGAGTCTCCTAGATGCAAAGACACCACGAGAGAACTATCCTTGGTGGAGACCTGAACACAAAACATACTTATTACCATGCAAAAAACTCGGTCTTCGACCACATTTTCTTTTTCAACGGCAATCTTTGATGTCAGCTTATTTACATTTCTTAGCAGAATCTACTACCGATTTTTGCGTCAGCAGAACTCATTCAAAGCCGTAAGAACATCGGTTGCGTAAGTGCGCCAACAGTTGCGTTGCTACCGAATCTCTTTTTCCTTACCAATGCTCGAACACTCATAAACAAACATGGTTTCAGATAGATAGCACGAAAAATTGTCCTATGAGTCAAAGAAAAAAGTCACTGACAGTTTGTCATCAGTGATCAAGAGATAGAAAATACAGATCAAGTCCTGTCTTGAAATGACCACTTTCCGATCAAAACGCATGCCACAGAAAAGGCACCTCTGTCACTGCGTACCTAATGACTAGCGCTGACACTTCAAAAAAATCCTTAATCTAACGGTATTTGAGTCCAATTTTCCAGATCCATTGGTATTTGTAACATAAAATTATTGACGGTAGGACAATAAAATGAAGGTGCAGAAACATGCGCATTTGGATTCTCCCAAAATCTTTACTAACATACAATTATGACCGAAAAACTTATTCTCACATACGTTTAAGCTCAAAAAGCCGGTCATAGCGACCTCTATAATCGCCTACGACGTTTTATTTACAAGATCTTTACTTCGCAGAACTCGCTTGATTTGCATTAGAGAAAATCTCCCTAGTGCATCCTACATCTGACATGAACAAGGATCAGATAGCACTTATGGCTTGAACAAACACCGAAGTTGAAGCTGTGTGAAGCGGACATATGACCCGAAAATTGCAAGTTTTCAGCCTAAACTCACGAGCCAGAATTAAATTATGAGCCAATACAAACTCTGTACTCAAAGGTTGCCTTGGTGTATGGAACTTTTCCGTTATGTTCCAGGAGAAATAAATTTACATACCGAACGTCTGCCTGCAGAGTTTAATATAAATATGGACGCTTAAAAATTTTAGGGCCGAACAAATATAACCTGTGAAGAACATACATACATACACCAACAATAAGGAAAATACAAAGGCATGTTCGTACTTCTGCAGCCAGTTTTATAAGAACAGGCTCTAGAAGACGTCACTACCACATAAAGTGGAGAAGTGAAATGTAACCTCAAGGGAGTTAACCGAGGCTTAAGACAGTTGCGTTTTTGCTAAATAATCGTCCTTTCGCCCGTTGATGCTTGAAATCCAAGGAATGTTTAAGGAGTTCAGTCGAAGTACTCTTCTATCTTCCGTCTCCTACTAAAAAACAGTCGACTCAGGCTTCCACATACCTAATTATGTACTATGTATGTGCAAAATTTTTTTTCAGTTTTCCATCTCATGCAAGCTAATGGAAACTTTATAAGACATTCTTTATTATGCGAGTTGGATTATGAATTCCGCGCAGCGAAGGTTCATCGTAAAGGAATGGATAAAATGTGCTGACAGAATGAACTTGTCAGCAATGATCTCAGCGCTCTCGTTATGGCAAACGACAGTTTAAAGATCATTCACAATCAGGACGTCCAAAGCGGTGACAGTTGGTAATCTATTGGAAGTAACATAAGGACGTAATAAAACGAGTATCGCATAAATATCGAAGAGCTCTAAGGTTCAACCACTATAGGTAGAAGAATCCATGCGCTTTACATTAAATGCATTACAAACGATGCGTGACAAGCATTGTACATACGTTAGTCAATGGTCGCGAAGTCACCTTTCACCACGAGGTGAGAGTGCACACAGCTGTTATTACTGCAAGAGATTGTTTTCGATTATTTTATCAAAGCCTCCATATTCTCTAGATCTAACTTCAACGATTTATCACTTATCTCGGTTCCTACTACCTTGAAAAGGAAGAATTGAAAATGAATTGAAATCCTTGAAAGGATCTTTGTACGGGACTGGCAAACTTTTTTGAGTGTTGTGCGGAAGTTTTCTACCGGAGAGAGATACAGCAACTTCTTAGAACATTGGATACAAGTCATAGATAATACCGGTGCTGATATATTAGATTTTACTGAAATAAATTCGTATTAAAAATTAATATTAACAATTTTTGCCCACACCCAATAAAAATGTAACATATAATCAACAATAAATTCCTTCTTTAAGGATGAAAGGGGTCGCTGCTAGAGTGGAGATATCTCAATAGTTGGTGAAATATGGTGTTTGCTCCAAGCGAAAGCAGTGGCAACTTCGTCGGTGATGTTGAGGCTAAAGACAATCGAATTTGTATTATCGATGCAGCAACGCTAGCGTTTTGAGGATATGGATTATAAGGAAATGATCAATCCAAGGTATTAGTTGCTGGTGAGGTGTTGGGAGTGATAGCTGGTGAAAGATTAAACTTCACAGGGAAGCTGAGGATAGATTGGATGAGTGAGAAATAACCAAAAATTTAGACCTTTGTGGTGAGCGTTGAGGTTCTGCGTTTCAGTCAAAATAAGGTCTAATAGCTCTATTTGCATTGTTGATAGTGTTTTGAAGTGAAGGACGTAGGTCAGTTGTTGGTTAATGATAACTTTAAGATAGGTTACCTGTTTTGAAAATGTTATCTTTGAGTTGTTTCTCTTTGAGGGTAGGAAACGGGGATACCTTCGGAATTGCTTGGAGGGACGAGTTTTTCCTTTTAAGATGATTGACGAGGGTTTCTTGGGTTTAGTTGCATTTTCCAACAACTCAAGAATGAGTTAAGGGATGAAGCATAGATATTTGGTTATAAAGAGCTAGAGGATGTTTCGAAAGGCTGTCTTAATGATAATTTCATTGGCATATGCGTACCGTTGATTAGGGTATAGTTTGCGATGGGCATAGGAATGTCGGTGGAATAAGGAAGATAGAAAGAGCAGAGCCTTGTGGAATATCGCCTGAGTTTCAAAAACGATGAGATACCTAGGATGTCGCTTATTTTGGCTGAGGATGTTCATTTGGTGAGCAACGAGTCAATTCGATTCGGCAAGAATAGACATGGAAAGTGATGAACACTCTGTGGATTAGATCGTTTGACCGTTCCATTGGAAATGCTTTACTCATGGCTAAGGACCAGATGTTTGTTTTGAGGTTGAAGAGAGCTTGATCAATCAACTGGAAGGGAGTTGAATACAAACTCAAAATCTGAGACAGTTTCATTCGTAGTCAGGTGTTTGTCTATAAATCCCCTTAATGATGTCGGCAATATTGCATATTGTTCCATATTTTATCCGAGTTAGAAATGTCTACCGAAGGTTTCTCGTGAACAGGCAAGTATCTCGTGCAGAAAACGTTTTCTGAAAGATGAAGTACTTTACTGACACAAAAAACGTTGTCAATCATTAATAGTTTTCCTACATTTGTGTTGTTCAAATCTTTTAATAATGACTTAATGGGAAAGCGGAAATAATAATTTTGAAGTAGAAACTACCATTTCATGCAAAAACTACCATTATATCCTACGTTTTCTTGTATCCGTGTTTTCTTTCTTGGTATTTTTGGCTGGGCTGTCAAATAGTCTTCCTCAGTTCTATATTGAATGATCTCTTTTATTTCAACATCATACTAATGGGTTCCAATCTGGCATTTGATGCTAGTTGGGACTGGCTTGCGATAAGAATTCAAGGTTCCTATAAAGTTTTTGTCTTTTTAACGTTATGTTCTTGCACTCCTTAAGCCATTTTTCAAATATTTTCAAATCATTTTACCGAACCCGGCTAAAGTTCTTTGTTCTTATTACTATTTAATTGTGATTAGTTGCATGAAAAAAGCAAAGGCTAGCACCGGTCCTTAGCTTCTCTCATCCAATCGTCCCTCGAACAATCTAGAAGGAAGTGTTACGTATCTTCTCTTCCTCAACACTCTCATAGCTCGGCTGTTCTCATTCGTTTTATATTACTTTCCGTTTGGCGTGTTGACCTAAGTGATTGTGGCCTGTTAGTATTCGTACCAGTGTTCTTACGTCATTTCCATTGTTACCTAAGAGTTGTTTTGCCCTAATTTTGTTAGGGTTCGGTCAAAGTGTTCCGCTTATCCTGCAGTCAGTTGTTTTCCTTTTTCTATATAATTAATTGGCTTTCAATCTCCCATTTTGTAAAAAATTGGGCATTTTTCCAAATGCGACTGCTCCCTCCCTTTTAGCAGAAAAACTTTATTGGTGTTTTCACTACGTTTTTTTTCGTTTTTCTTCGTGGCCTACCCCCATGAATAAGAGCTTCAGCTGTACCTTTGAGAATGTATCCGGCGTCAGATTCACTATGAAACCTGTCAATTATCCCTCCAATGCTGAAAATAATGGGAGACGCGATACTTTACCACTAAGCAAGAACACTAGAACTAGGACACGTGTTGCGAATAGAGCGCCCAAGCTTGCTAGGTTTTAACGCATTGACGCTTATTTCGACTTGTGCCTCAATCGCCAATACGGAAATATATTCAGGTACTACACAAAGCCGATCAGCTTCCATGGAAATTGATGGGAAGCCAGTTACTCACCATCCAAACTAATGAGTCAGCTTAGTGGACTACATCCTCCTGGGACAATCTCGATAGCTAGTGATGTGCATGAGGCTTGCTCTATCCCTTTAAGTGTCGGAAATAGCTGGGTTTCATAACTACTTGTAGACAATTTGGAGATACTTATTGTAAACTGGTACCTCATTACATTCTATTGGGTATAGGAATAAGTTTATGCCGTTTTTCGACAAAGTTTTCAGTTTATTTCAACATTAAAAAATACAATCACGTAATTCAAAGTATGCACCATTTGAGGCTATGACCTTCTTCCATCTTTGTGGTAGTAGGTGAATTCCGCATCCTTCGATTGTATCTAGCCATTGAGCAATTTTTTGCTGCCTTCATAAGACGTAAATCGTTCTCCAGTGAGGGCCGTTTGTATGGAGCAGACCAAATGGAAATACCAAGGAGCAATGTCTGGGGAATAAGGTGGATGCGAAAAGATTTCTGAAATCACACCTTCCTTATATTTTTTGACCGGCTTGGCTACGTGTGGCCTTACATTGTCATGCAGCATAATCAGCTTGTCATATCTGACATTATATACTGGCCGTTTTTCCTTCAGAGCACGATTCAGACGGATGAATTGCCGTCGGTTCACATCCCCAGTGATTGTTGCAGACGCTTTCAGGAGTTCGTAATAGTTGACGTCACTGTGATCCCACCAGATGCACAATATGTTCTTGGAAGCGAGAATATTCCATTTTGGCGTCGATGGACCTGATTCGCCTGGCATTAACCAATGTTTTGGTCGCTTAGGGTTGTCCTAGTACATCCATTTCTCATCCCCTGTCACAGTTCAATGCATGAAATCCTTTGTTTTTTGTTGTTGAAGAAGCATCTCGCACGTCACCGGTCGATGTCCCTCTCTCTCTTAGTTGATGCGGCACCCATAATACCTACCATACCATAACTAACCTATACATACCTATACAACCTACCATAACAAAACCTACTACCTACCATAATACCACCCATAATAATTCCCAACAATTCCCATAATTGTGAATATTCAAGCTTTTTCGGTGCCCCTTCACGATCTTTATCAGTCACACTACGGCAAGTCATCTAAAATGGAGCAGGATCACCATAAACATCGAGCATTAAACGATAAGTTTCTGCAGCACTTTTCTCGAGAATGAATTAGGACTTTCCGCAAAACAGCTTTTTCGGTATGAAAGTCGACATTTTTAACGACAAAAAAAAACGGTGTTCACGCTTTGAAGGAATGTCGATTACTGCGTTCATGAGCCATCGCATAAATCTTCCAATTCCTAGAACACTACCACAGCAGATACTAAAATAGAATCTGTAAGGACATCTGTCTACCAACGGCGGAAACTTATGCCCATACCCAACAGTGGGGGCGAATCTCAACTCTTGTCTAACGAAACTTTGATTAGATTAGAGTTCAGATATATACAGGTATAAACAAAATGAACCTTTCGACTTTATCCTTTCAAATTTCTTTATTTATTTCTTTACAATTCACAAAAACTGTCATTGCACGGCACGCGAGAAATAGAAGTTGGATTAATTTGAGTATTTGTCATTTGAATTAATTTTAGAAGTATTATTTCTGAAATTTTATTGATTTCTCTTCTGGGGAATGATAATCGTTTGCTGTATGAATGGATATGAGGGACATGGAGCACATAGATAAGATTGACAAGCGTCTAAAGTATTTTGCTGCATGTCTTGAATATGCTTCTTAGATTTAAGTTTTACATATATCTTCCAGGAATAAGCAGAATCCATTGTTTGAGGCTTCTAACGAATAATGTCAAAAATAGCATGTACTACTCAAATAGGCTGCTGGATTTTGTATTTGAGCTCTCAGTATCTGAATGTGAAGTGATTGGAGATGGACAAAGACCACAGAATTTGTTACCTGGAGGATATTGCATGTATTGTCTGTTCCCTTAAATTGTATTCAATTTCTCTTCTTTCTACTGATAACGTCAGCAATTGTTTATGATTTTCCTTTGGAATTTCTATGACTTCCAAAAAAGGGATCAGAAATATTATTTTTGCGTTTTACATTCACGGATCAGTTGCTTTAGTTTGCATGCTGGGATATTCCATGTATTGGAAACTCTTCTGAAGAACATCGCTTCTAAGTTTACTAATTACAAAAAAACTCTCTGGACTACAAAATAAAACTCTTGATTGGTATATTAATTTGCATACTCATATCTGCTTCCTGAATTCATAATTAATGGCTTTTCCTGAAAACATTTTCAAGCACGATCAAGCACTTACTCAGCACTATTACTAATACCATCAAATCGATCGTAAAGCAAAGCTGACCGTATTTATCTAGATATCAATTTCAAGATGAATCAAAACAAATGAACGATGCCAATTTTCCTTAGACCACAAAGTACTTTTGGACCAATAATTGATTAGCAAATAAACATAATCACTACCTACTTAAATTCGATTCGATTCGATTCGTCCTCGATTCGAATTACACTCAAGAAGAATAAGAAAAAGTTCTGATCGATGGCATTCGATGACGCGTAGGTTTTTCACGACCAATTGATATTCATCTAGAATGGAGGAATCCCAACTTGCAAGCAATTTGTTTTAGCCGAAAGTTTGGGCCATTCACCTGAATGTGGTTCCCACGAAGACGCCTCGATGTCTGTTGGCGTTCGAGAAAAGAAAATCGTTTTACCAGTTCAATTTATGACTCCACACGTCCAAAACATGTTGAGAACCAACTGAAAGAACGATAGAAACAATGTTTGAAATTAAATGGCAGGTGGTACAAATGTTACTAACATTCAAAAAAATCGATTGACAATCTCATGAATGGATAAATGGTTGGCCATTATTTGAATACACCGAAGATATTCTACCACCTGTCGATTGGTTGACAGAAGTGAATCAATCAAATTGTGGAAGTTAAATGATGCTCGGTGAATGTCAATTAAAACTGCTTGTGATCTCTTGAAAAATGACTCGAATGTTATTGATCCTGCCTCCTGCTGAGTAGATTCTTGTGTCTGCATAATGGGTGAATAGCAAATTTTGCATAGGTGAATAGACGATTAGCAATTTTCTGAAGTATTTGAGTGTCACAAATGAATATTGGGTCGTTAATTAGTTATTTTGCTAATTTAAATTAATCCAATATTCGGAGCAAAATTTAAATATCGGTTTTTCGGGTGCATCACCATCGACACCATCGATGGGAAAAGCCTGCTTAGGATATTTTAGAATTGTATGTAAATTGATTGATTGAAAATGCAACGTTGGAAAAGAAACTTTGGATAAAACCAGAAAATTTGCTACAACCAATGATTCTTATCGCAGTTGGGCGCAGCAAGGAAGCAATGCTCAAGCTGAAGCGACCAACAAACGAGTAGCGCAGACTCCTGCAAACTAGAAAAGACGAACACTCGCGAGAGGAAAACAAAAGGTTTGTGATAATTATAGCTGCGGCCATAAGCACCAGATCAACTGACGAAAGTTGGAAATAAAGCTATTCAGGAAAGACGCCGAAGAATTGGAACAGCCTGGATAACGATGACGAAAAATTGCACTAAGGTAAAGCGGAAAATCTTCTAACATGCGCCATTGGGACCTATGATACACACGCGAACGAACCTCAGTAGAGAAGTTCAAGTCATAGTCCGAGAATTGGAAAGCTTCCTAACCGGAGTGAACCACGAAAGACGCATGTGGCTGGTGCCAGAAGAGGAGCACAAAATGAAGCCTTTAAACCGACACTGCCACTACCAACAAAAGGTTGTGGTCCCATCAAAGAGAATCGGGATATGTGAACGAAGGACGAGGACATTTCATTCAAGGTTCAAAATTGACAAGCCGTCACACAAAAAAAGAAAAGGAATAAGGAATGCGAAGCGTCACAAAACTACCCTGGTAGCCACTCTGTAGATCCTATGCGGATGTCTTGCGAGGATTCAAGGATTTCTTCAAAACCAGAAGGCATCCGCTTTGAAATCAAAGGCAACTAATGAAGGTGAACTCTGTTAGGTTAACCTTCTTGTGGAGTTCGAACCAAATGCAGCTAAGAAAAACTTATTGTGGCCCAATTTAAAACCCCTCGGAGCAAATGCAACCGCAGCTTCTTTGCACCTATGCCCAGAAGACACCGTTTTCCACCAATTTTCCAGTAACAAGAGAGACAAAAGTTAGGTTGATCAGTACTAAACAAGAGGGGTCAGCACACGGCCATATTTGACCTCACAGATCTGAAAGCTGAACATCAAATAAAGAGGGGAAAATTAAAAAGAATGTCGGTAATTCTTCAGATTATAGAAAAACCAATTCCAAATATGTGATTGAATTGCCTCGGATACGGTTAGACCGAGTAGGTATCTAGTGGCACCTGTATAGAATTCTCGTGCTACGAGGGTGGCTCAATAAGTCCTTAGAAAAAAGCATTAAAACCATTTTTTTTGGTAAATTTTTTTTTTATTTTCACTATAATCACCTTGGAGCTTAATACACTTGGTTCGACGTTTCTCTAGTTTTTTTAACCCGTCGGAAAAAAAAGATTTTGGAAGGTCCTTAAAATAAGCATTTGTTTGATCGATGACTTCATCATTTGAAAAAAAAGTTGTTCAGCGAGCCATTTTTTCAGGAAATAGGAAAAAGTCACTGTGGGCAAAATCTGGTGAATAGGCTGGGTGGTCGAACAATTCGAGCTTTAATTCTTCAATTTAAGCCATTCATCGTGAGCATGTGTGAACACGGGCATTGTCCTGATGAAAGAGGATTTTTTTCTATTTCAATAAGGCCGTTTTACTTTATTTTTTTCTTTTAGCTGGTGCAATAAAGATGCATCATAGTCGCCTGATATTGTTTTTGCTTGTTCCAAATAGTCAACGAAAATAATTCCACGTGCATCCCAAAAAGCAGTACCGATAACCTTACCAGCTGTCTTTACAGTTTTCGCCTTTTTTGGATATGGTTTGCCTTTAACAATCCACTGCTTTGACTGTTCTTTAGTCTCGGGAGTGTATCAGTGTATCCATGTTTCATCCACAGTCACATACCGACGAAAAAACTCACCCGGATCACGTTGCATGAGCGACAAAAAAACTTTAGAGGCAACCAACCCTATTGTGTTTATTGTCGACTGTGAGCAGACGCGGCACTCATCTTGCCGAAATATTTGCATACCCAATTTGTCGTGTAAAATAAAAATGACGCTACCATTTAAAATCACCGTAACCTCAACTATCATACTCAACTTTAATCTTCGGTCACTTGACACCGTATCGTGGATATTATTGATCATTTCTGGCGTAGTCACCTATACAGGACGTCCTGAGCGTGGTTCATCCTTTGGTGTTGTACGACCACGTTATAATTCATTTAACTAGTTATAAATAGTTGCAAACGAATGAGCAGATGTGCCGTGAACTAAATCCAACTGATTTTTTTATTTTTTTTGCTGTGAAGCCTTTCATATGAAAATGTTTAGTAACAGATCTAAACTCAATTTTTACCATTTTTGTAATCGAACAATTTTTTTTAAACACGAGAAACACACAACAACTGAACCAATCCGGCTACAACTTCACACCACACCTAGTTGGTAGTGCCGCTGTATAAAAACGGACCGCTTATAGTGCTAGTCGCGGCATCTGTTTAATTTTCTAAGGACTTATTGACTTTCCCTCGTATGTTGACGAGAAGGTTGGGCATACAAGGAAAGAGTGCATTGAAAAGGCACCCTGTGTGCTTTCCCAGGAGTTTGATCCAAGACCAAATCATATGGAGCAAACACACATCATTCGGATATGACAATTTTTATAATTCTTCACGAACATCTTGACATGACAAAGGTCAGTCCAAGATGGGTGCCGAAGATGGTTACGCCGTCTCAGTGACAACATCGCGTAATATGTTCCCGCACGTTTTTGAACCTCTGTAGTAAAGGCAAGGATGACCTATTTGGTCAAGTTGTTACTGGAAACGTGACTTGGGTTTGTCAGTATAACCCAGTGCCCAAGCAGGAGCCCTCTATGCAGAGGCAGAAAAGGGCATTCCACCAGTTAACATGTTGAAACCGGTGCCGATCCCTCGGGATCAGCAGTAAATTTTCCATTTGGCCAGTGTCGATCCCTGGGGACCGACACTGAAATTTTTGTTTGGCTGACCGTGGGATCGACATTATTAAAGTTAAAAAATAAATTTAGGCTCAATTAAATGTCTTCATATGCTCTTGGAGGTACGTATGTATTGAATGTTTAATTTTACTTAGAAGAAGAAATCGAAGAAACAGTTGCACCCTGCAAGCGCTTACTCGCTCGCTAATTCGGGACAGCTAATTCGGAGGTGGGCCCACCGTGTTATGGAGTCACAGACGTCTGGTGAAACGATAGGAACATTCTTTTGGAACTCAGAAGGAATCCTGTTGACAGATTACAAAAAATACAACGTTTGAATCATAGAAAGGTTGAAAAAATTTCAGAAAAAGAAAAAGAGGGGGAAAATCAACCAATGGTGTGCTCCTTCCACACGACAATGCACCTAGTCACATGTGCCGTGTTACGTTGGCTACGCTGTACAGGTTGTCTTCAACAAATTGGATTACCCATCCAATAGTCGTGATCTGGTTCCCACCGATTATTATCTGTTCCCAAAGTTTAAAAAGTGCTTAAAAAGAGGCTTTAATGGTTATTTGGTCAATGTGGTCTTTGAACAAGAGTTTCTTGTCCAACATTAGCTCAATGCACTGCAGATATTCGGACCATGGTATGGTTTGTCTTGAAAAGTTGATCGGTCGATGAGGCAGCAAAGAACGTTTACGTTTTTTAACTGAAAAATATTTCCTTAGTTCTGTCAATATTGATGCTTATTTTCCACGTGTTGACGAACTAATATACTTTTTCGAGCATTTTCTCTAAGTTAGCTGTTATGGTACTTGGTTGAGTTGCTGAAGTATGAAAGCAGGTATCGTCGGCACAGGACGATTTGACAGTGCTCGCTTGTAGGGAGTTCGGAGGTATAGATATAGAGGTTGAAAAGGATAGGGCTCAGACATGAGCCTTGGGGAACACCAGCAAGTATGCCTCTCACAGGTGCTATCTCGAACCTTTACCTTAAATGATCTATCTTTGAGGCAGGAAGCTATCAAATTACGTAAGTATGTTGGAGTTTTGTACTCTTGGAGCTTATAAGGTAACCTCCGTGTCAGATTCTATCGAATGCTTTCTCAATATCAATGGTGATCATTGCAACTGATTGTTTTCCTATTAGAGCTGTCTTAATTTCCTTTGAGACGCGATACAGCTGGTGCTCCGTTGAAAAGCCGTGTCTGAAACCAAACTGAAAGTTGGGAAGAATGTTGGCATTTTTCACAAAGTCTGTCAGCCATTTGAGGATTAATTTTTCGAAAAGTTTAGGCTGGCAATAGGCTTATTGGCCTGTATCTATCTGGCTCATGTTGATCCTTCCCAGGCTTAAGAAGTGGTACTTCAACAGCTTTTTCCTGGCGAGTGGAAAGTAAGATAAGAGCTTAAGGCACGCATTAAATAAGAGGCAAGTTAGAACAATCCCTTTCATTGGCAGATTTTTCATCACAGGATTAGGAATTCCATCGGTCCCAGGAGCCGTACGATTCGTTAGTTTTTTAAGTTGGCTAACTATTTCTCTAGTTGTGATGTAGGCGCGAATGCCCCCTCGCGTCAGATGTGTTAGATATACTTTGCAAAGAGTTATCTATCATCGTTTCTGGGATATCATTGTGCATTTTGTTTGAGATGTTGTGGTAATTTTGAGATTTATCAGCAAGAATTTTTACTTTTTCTACACAAGAGTAAGTCTGCTGGCCACGTGCGTCTTTAAGTGGTTAGGGAAGGTTGTGAGATTTTCTCTTGATTATTTTATTTAAGCGCCAACGTCCCCTTGAATTATAATCTAAGCTCTGGAGCATTTGATTCCAGTACTGTTTCCGTAGGTTTGAGATTGCTCCACATTTTGAAAATTTTTGAAACGCTTTGAATTAATAAAGCTCATTTTGAGTTTGAGTTTGCGTACAGAGACAGAACAAACCTGATTGTCTTGATACTTATATGTCAACGTAGATCCCAACGTGGGTTTCCCGTGGGTTAAGTTTAAAAGACCGTTTCGATTCTCGGAACATGAAAGGATCTTTTGGCGGAAAAAGCTTATCGGTCTGATACGTGGCTTGAACCCTCGTTCTTTGCTGAAGAATATTGCCATGGTTTTCTTCAGGTTGATTCTGTTTGCTAATAATAAAATACTGGTCGATTGTTTCCAGTAAAAGCTGGTGATGATCAGACTAAAGTTAGAGACAAAAGTATTGAAGCAGGTCTCGTCTATATACAATGCTGGTCTACAGTTTACGTCTGTGGCCAAGTTGAATGTATATATATTAAAAATTGTGGGTCCAACTTTACATGACTCGTGTATGTAGGGCACCAGCAGAGATAGTTTTCTTAGTGAATGTTGCACCTAAAACATTAACCTGGTATGTTCTATATTCCATGAAGGATGAAACCACATTGTGCAAGTATGGAGTCACGTTAAACGGTGTCAAAAGCTGATTTCAATACCGAGAGTCGGCAAGCTCACCCACTTTAATTATGTTTGTTGTCTTGAATCTTAAGTTACGTCTCTGAAATCTTAGTCTTCAGTTTAAATTTTTATTTTAGCGGCTATTTCACAATCTCATTTCATTGGAGCAACTGGCACTCCAAACTTTTTGAAATCTCATTTGATATCCCATTTAATCCATGTATTTTCTTTTCAACCCCTATTTTGGTTAAACTATTTGTTAGAGCGAATTGCAAGATATAATTAATTTTTAAAATATTCTTGTCAATTTCTTTAAATTGAAATATGAATGAATACTCTATGGTATTCTTATTCCTTTGCATAGTAATCGAAACATTTGGCTTTATTTAGTTTTGGAAAAGTGTGGTGAGGTTTGTGTTAAAACTAACTACAAGAATGTAAAACAACATACCGCTAATTTGCAAAAGTACATTTGGAATACCACTTTGTATTCATTGACACAAAATGGTTTTAATTTAATATTGCATTTCAGTGTATTTCTACTTATTATTCAGTGATCCATATCAACCAGATAGTGTTTAACCATTTTCTGAGTAGTCAAAGTAATTCCACTAACTCTGCAAATACAAGCGACTGAAAACTTAATGTCCCAAAATTTTCCAAAATTTATCCCAAGGGTATATCATCAATCTTCCACGAATGTGACCAAAAGTATTGATTAATCAAAATCTATCGGAAGTACTGGATGAGTAATAAGAAAGTGGATCCCGTGAAATATCAATTAAAAATTCCCAAGACTTTTTTTCCCGAATTCAAAACTATAAATCAGATGAAACAGAATAAATTATTCATCAAATTTTAAGCAATCCCCAGAGAAAGTAAATACATCGTCCAAGCTAGGAATGTAAGATTAAAAAAAACAAATAAATGGTCATGTGATTGCAAATGATAATGGCAAGCCATTTTCTATAGAAAGAAGTGTTTTGTTTTTAATGAAAATGAAAGTCCTAATATTTAAGCGGCTGATCCTCTCCTGTCCACTACAGTTTTGTTTGCTTTAACATCATTCAATCAAATTGAATACGTTTTAAATCCAAATACATGCTTTGACAAACTATTGACGCGCTCACAATGTAAACTTGCAAGACAAAAGCGCGGCATTTCTAAGAATTATTCGAAGACAATAACCGAGTCAATAACCTTCAATTATTATTCATAACATTTGAAATGACTTTCGATTTCCAATAAAAATTACTTCACACCTATGATTTACTTTCACTGACAGTTCAGAAGAAAGGTTTCTTCGAAACCAAGTGCATTTTCTTGGAAGTTGAAAGTGCAAAACTGGTATAAATTATACCGAAGCATGTAGCTTAAGTCACAGCAACATAATGTTAAAATTCAAGTGTAAATAATTATAGTCGGATGATTGACATACGAGTGTCTTGGAATTTTCAATTTTGATGATTGAACATGATTCACCGAAACGACAAATGCCTCCGGCTCAGCGAATTTGAATGAGACGATGTGAATCATGTCCTCTGTGTTGAATTAGAAAATTGTTTATTCACAAATATTTCAATAGTTCAGGTGAGTTTTGTATTCTTACATAATGAAGGTGGCTGTGATATCAGCGCGATTTTGAAATTTAATTTCTTTTTTTCATGATTATTGTACGGATATCTGTAAAATTTATTCTGACATCCGATGAAGATTTCTCCAGAAGAACGAGCCTTTCAATCGGATTTTTTGTTACCAACAAATTCGGAAAGAACATTACAAATTATATTAAAAATCCTGATTTTAGAGTTAGTGTTAAAACCTCAACATTGTCTTCATGTAAACGCTACTTCAGGCCCAAATTCCTGACTATATTACATAAGTTAACTTTGAATTACAAAAAAAAAAAAAAAATGATTTCGATAGCATTACTACTGAGTTTTTTCCGATTTCCCTGTAATATTTTTCTTCATTGTCTCATTTCAATTATTCTAAATTGTTGAATGTCCTTCTCAAATAACACGGATTTCGTGTGCAATGTTAGATTTGATTAATCAACATTCTTAAAATTATTTTTTATATTTTCTTGTATTTCATTAATAAAATATTTCATTTGTTTAATTCGTAAACATTTTATTAGGAAAAACAACAACTTTTTAATTTAATAACTGCTTATCTCCACTACAATCTCCAAATATTTTCTTTAATTCTATTCCATCATGCCCACAGAAGAGTATAAATAAGTTGTAGCTTAATATTAACAATGTTTTCATTCAATATATATATATATATTATTTACATTTCGAAATGATAAAGAAGAACACAGCAAAAAGTGATATACAATTTACAAAATGGATATCGAATCTTAAGACAAATTCGTCCGCCCGACGAAAATTCGTCATTTTCCAAAGAATTACCTACAGCCAAATGACGAAAATTCGTCATTTGTATGTTACAGCGAATAACTTATTTTTGTCTTATTAATTTTGAGATTTACCAAACAGAGAGAATTCTATGGGAGAAATGATTTTAGTTTCAGTTGCACAAAAAAGGCACATTTTTGTGATTTTTTTATGGAACAGTTGCAATTTATTTATTAAAACTTAAAAAAATTTATTTATAAAAATGGTACATTATAGCATGATATTTGAAAAATATTGTGTAAAATTTTTATGGAGAAATATTGAAAAATACAGCAATGGCGGCAATTGCTCTGGAGTGCCTGGAAAAAAAAAAGTTGAATGGCGGTGACACTCCGAACTCGGTGCTGGATCATCTGAAATAATAAAACCAAAATTAAATCGTTCGATAATCGCTTTGGCCAGATAACTTTAGAAAGGGTTTTCCAAAATTTCAATTTTTCATTTTTCGGGAACACTTTGAAGGTAAAAACACGATTTTTTGCGAAAAAAATCGGTTAATTTGTTATTGTAAAATGAAAAATATTAATAAATTCGAAATCTCCAGCGTTACCTCGTAAATTATGTACAAAAATAGTGTTCAAGATTTGAAAACGATCGGTGCAGTAGTTTTGAAGTTATGAGTAGCACTGACTTTGAATATATGAGTTGTGGGAAAAACGGAAACAAAGTTTTGAACGCTAAAAAATTTAAGATCAAACGTTCATAAGCGAGTTCTATCGACTTACCTTACACTGAATCATCGATGTCAGGTCCATAAAGAATGTTTCAATTATCCAGGATGTCTTAAGCATATTTTTGCTCTTGTCTACGACGAATCCTGCCTTCTTTTGTTCGTTTTCCAGCTTCCTGCTTTGCTCGGCCTATACGCATGGAGTCAGTTGATCGCGCTCACTCATGAGCGTTTGGTCCACTGCTGATTCCCGTGTCTTGCATGAAGGTTAAATAAATAAAAGCACCTTCATTGAAGTTACAGGCTGCCACATAAGCTGCAATCTCAACGATGACAGAGGTTCCACCCAAGTGCTTTGGTGATATTTTCCAAAAAAGTTGGTTCAAACTCTCATTCTTGTTCTGCGTAAAGCCTCTAACACATCGCTCCAGGATGGCGCCTTTGTTTAGATCTTCATAGATGGGCTTGATGGCATTCAAAACATCCTTGGGAAGAGCACTGTTTGTATGTTTGAACGAATCCAATGCATTAGCAGCTGCAGCTTTTTGCCATTCGCACCAGGAGTCCGCACCGCTTGGGCATTTTTCATGACATGCATCCTCGTCAGTCGAACTGTAGTGGAAGAAGGTTGCCCAGATAGCATTCTTCATAGTTTCTACAGAATCTAATGACGATTAATATTCAAACCGTAGTATACCGTATTTTTCAATCATTTCAGCCGTAAGCTTCACTTTACCAGACAGACTCATTCTTTTGACCGTCTTTCCAGCTTTACTTTCAATATCTACTACGGTAGAAACTACTAGACAAATCCATCAAGCCGCAAAACTTTTCACAGCCAGCTAATCCAAGGCCTAACATCCTCATCACGAAAGCAAACTGATAATTGACTTCGTAAACACCTGAATTTATTCTTGCACTAGACGGAACATTTGTATTCAGTTTGCAGCTTTCGCACGACACATTGATGTTAAATCCTCTTATTCGTCGAATTTCGAACTTTATTTTTCGTTCAAATTTTATACATTTCACTAGCGTAGCAATTGTTGAGAAGACTAATAAAAAACCTATTTTCCTATAGTGTTTTTGAAGATCCTCCGTAACTTGATCTTCTATGGTCACTTTTAATTTTTTAGCTGACGCGCTACTTGTTGAAATATCTTTGTTTTTACGTTTTTGCGGAGGTACAACTTTTTTAGATCGATATAATCTAGCACCAGTTGATGCTCTATCAGATCTTGTAACTTTTTTAGGGATTTTAGCGATATTTTAACACAAAACTGAACGAAAATCGGAAAGTGCGAGTACGTTTACTCGATAGAACGTTTACTGCTACACTAAATTATATGCTCTACATTAACTAAAGTTATAATACAGATTCAAACACTTTTGTACTTGTTTTCAAATTTCTACAGAGAAAGAGAGGGGTGGAGTTAAGGAATTCTATAGAAATCGAACCAGTTGTAGCAGGTAACAATAGCGCGCTCGAGTCAGGTAGGTATAAAAATCCGACAGGTATAAAAATAGTCATAACTTCGCCAATTTTGCTTCGATTGACTTGCAATTTGGGCACAACATTGTTGAGATGTCATGCATTTATCCAAAATAAAAAAAATCCCCGTTCCTTCCTTATAGAGTTCTGTTGCTGAAGTAGAAATCAATTAAATATGCAAAACTCTGTTTTGGAAGGTTGACCATGGTGTCGTGAATAGTCTAACCATGGTGAATTGCACAGAGGTGACTTCTTTCTTCAATTTGTTTGGTAAATCATCTTCATCGCACCCTTTGTGAAGTCCTTTTACAGAGAACTTTGATTTTTCGCCTCCCGAGGATTGTACGAGTAAAATGGCGCCTACACTTTCTTTGAATCTTCACGACTTGCATGAAAATCTTCGGTGTTCTTAACTCGGATTTGTTTCTTCCTAACACTTTTTTTAAATCCAAAATTACTTACTCGGTTACAAACCTCAATGAGCCTCACCTGGTCATTGCCGTTCTGTCAAAACGCATTGGTGGGTGACACTCTGTTAGGGTATTTATTTCTTTTTCTATTCGAATTATTCATAATAATATTATTGTACGAACTATTATTTTTATATATTTTTTGTACTTCATTTATTCTAGGTTTTATTAAGAACCTATCTATAATTTTTTTGACAAAACAAACAGCTAATGCCGCGTGGATTTATTGACACACGGTATTGTAGAAAAACTTGAGTGATTCTCCGTTAAGTTATAGAGATGAACTGCAAGCAGAACAACTAGTTCAACAACGTCAGATAACATCCGATATCCTTGCTCAACAGATACAGCAAGAAAGTGTAGTGACATTGGTGGATTTCAGTAGCCAGACGATTCATCAAGGTTCGTTTCAATTCTCCAAAGACTTCTTTTCTCATGTTTTTTAATAGGAAATTTTCAATTTTTTGAGGAGAATTGTCGATATGAAGCTTCCGAATAAATAATTTAGCAAGCAATACTACTACTATTTTAATAAAACTCTGGAATCATTAATTTATGCCTTGATAGTAAAACGATTAGACCGTCACAAAATCTGCACCACGCATTTCAAACCGAACTGTCAAATTCACCATGGAGACAAGCTAGACATGTGTTGAACATTTGTCAGCATTAACCTTATTCGTACAAGACAGTGTAAACAAATAATTTGGAAGAGTTCGTTATAGTTACAATATTGTCTAGGCATTTTTCAGAATTATCAATGAAATATGGCAGATTAAGCCCGCGCAATTCTTTCAAAATCTTTATTGAATAGTTTCGATGAGTCTAGTTCGTAGTTTTCATATTCCTTTATGTTTAGTTGCGCTTTATTCTTAATCTGATAAATATTCAGTCTTTATTTGTAATAAAAAATGAGTAAGAATTATGTGTCTGAATTGTTATGGGACCAGTAGAATTTATGATTTCTTGATGAAAATTGTGTTATTAGTAGTATGAGCGGTAAATGAATAAATATTTTTCTTAATCAATATTCATTCTAGTTTCGAATACCTTTCGTATTTACCATCAAATTGTGTTGAATATTTTGAATTTGTAACCAGTTTGCTAAAAACTGATATGTGTATTTCCCATGAATCATGTAAATGATACTCCAAGATAACAAAATTTTTCAATGGGAACGGGTTAAATTGGGGTCGTAGTTACTTTGAAGTCAAATTTGATTGAAGTTGTGTCATAAAAACTTTAAATGTAAATAAATAAAGCACAACTAAAATACGTTCGAACCATGGCTTGAATTTCAAAATTTTGCAATTTTTTGTACTTATGATTTTCCTCGAAGCTAAACATTAAAATAATGTGTGTATGTCAGCAATTGAATGTAAGGATTGCATTTAGAATTACAATATCGGTTGCCATTCGGTTTAGCAATCAGTCCTTCCCGTATCTCATTCAAGAATGCTTTTTAGACCATGAAGAACAATTGGCCTCGTTACAAGTGGCAAAAATTCTTTATTGTAAGCCTTGCAGTGGCTTCATGAAACAGGAATTCGTTCTCTAATGGGAAAGCAAGGAGACTCCTTCATCCTTGATACTTCAATCTGATAATGTATGCCTTTCTTTGTTTAAAGGATAACCTTGTAGTAATGTACTGCCTTATTGTAATATTTCATTTGCCCACCCATTTCTCTCCATTTCAGTTACCCGGGAACAGCTCTTTCACTCTTTTGGACTAATCGCTACGCAGTCTGTCACGTATTTCGTGTACATATAAAAATATGAATTATATAAAAATGTCTGACAACCATCAGTTTTCTCTCTAAAAGCAGTCGCTTCGATTTACCTTTTATAAAATGTGAACACCGGGAAAAACCCCGGATAACCCGTGTCCACGCAACAGCTGAGTCAAGTAGAAGTCTATTTCACTGTCTGATTTTTTACTGTCCAACATATCCTCCGATACGCCCACATTATGTGTGGGTTTTTCATTACAAACTCGGTGGCTGTCTGCTTTAATGGCCTAGTTCTTCCTGTCAAGCGCCTTGCAAAACTAGCTCCTCATCATAAGGTGTTTGTTTAGAGGTGTAGAAAATTTAGATGGCAACACGTTTTAATGCTATGTATGGTGTGATAACTGTCATGTGATTTGTAGTTAGTTTCGTTTGTCATTTTACTATGATAAGTTCATGCCTAAGCAACGTCTACAAATTGTGCAGATTTATGAAAAAATAACGTGTCTGTTCAAGAAACTCAACACGCACTCCGCCAGTTCATCGATCAGAACAATTAATTCAAGTACCAATACATCGTTTCCATCATCACGTTTATTCTCACTGATAATACGCCTCCCACCACAAGTCGTACAGTGCGTAATAAAGAAACCATAGCCGCTTTAGGGCGAAGTATCGATGAAGACCAAAGCGAGTCCATTCGAAATCGTGCTCATCGTTAATTTGGATTTTTTCGGCCTCTTTTTGAATTTTTGTGATTAATATCAAATTAACAGAATTCATTACTTCGTATAATTTCCTACTTTGAATGTTTACTGTTCTAGTGCTCTTTATTTATGATACTATTGTTATTAACAATGTGAAGCTGTCACTGTGCAGTGCTGAAGGAAAATCTTTCCCCACCTGTAACGTAACTCTCAAAACACTTTCCGCCAAATGTAAGCCCTATCCTGCCTCTAGAAACTTGAAATTAGTTTTTAAAAAAATATCGAAAAAATCTCGTCGTAGCTTTGTTGATAATTAAAAGCAAGGCATTTAGTCCTGTTGTCCTGCACTGAAAAATGAACTATCTATTAATCAGCTCGGCTTGAGAATTTTCCTGGAGAGTGTAATTTTAACTTTGGTATTCGGAATTTTTTTAAAGATACCCATAGTAGTTTATCAAACTGATCGATGCAAACTTTCATGATAAATGAAACGTGATGTGCTGAATAAATCAAATAGACTGAATCCCTTTCAACTCTGAAATGAATAGACCAGTGGGTCGTCCTACTCTACGTCCAGCCAAACGCTTAAAATTCAGCTTAAGGTTATGATATATGATATCGAAAATCAAACTTAGCTGCAGCTAAATTTTACGCTAATACATGCTTGCAATTACATCTAATAACATCTTATAAAATAAATATTATCTCTTCTTCTCTATCAGCATAATTTGTAGCAGCCCCAATTGCAATTTTTTTAGAAATCCAGGACGAATTTAATTTCAATAATAAAACAAGAATGTTTCATCTTCTCATCCGAAATAGAGTCATTGGTCGGTGAAAATTCACAATTCAGCGGTTTGTTCTATTTCTGATAGAGCAAACATATCAAATTGGCACCAGCCTAGGAAAACAAACACTGACCTCACCTTAATCGGTTCATCCCTAGAAGCTAATTTGACACTAAAAGATAAGTAAAAGAATCTCGCTGAAACCTATATCAACAATCTGGTAGTTCATAGCAAGGGGTTACGTCGTCGCATACATGTTTCACGGCTTACTTGTGGCTTAAGGTACAGATGGGTTATTGGTATGCATGCTCGTCGGCAGTAAGTCTACAGAAACCGCAGCCCTCTGTGAGAGATGTGAGTAACTCTTCAGGGAAAAGGATCTTTCCCCTGACAAAAATGTAAATAACAGTCTAATTGCCTTCACTTAGTTCACGAGTGACCTATAAAGAATGCTTGTTCATGTAACCAAGCTCAAATAGACAGGTTTCAACCCGTGTTCCTGATATCTTATGCTGACCAGCCGAAAACATTGATGATTCTTCACAAGTTTTCCACGAATGCTGGATTACGCTGTGCACTACCTTCATCGAAACGTTCCCAGAAACACCTACATTTGACGCTCTCAGTCACCCGATTCGAATGATATTTTTTTAAGGTTACCACATCTGTCATTGATATTCTATGAAATTTTCAGGTTGATAGCTTGACAATTGTGAAAGTGACGCCGTATTGAGTACATTTGCAATTGTGAGTGTGTTCGATTTTGCACAATTTAAAAAAAATGGAATTGAATTTGGAACAACATGTTTGTATTAAATTTTGCATAAAAAACGGTTTTAATGGTGCGACAACATTGCAAACCTTGGAAAAGTTTTTCGGCAACGATATTCTGAAGAAAACAGTCAGTTATCAGTGGTACGAACGTTTCAGAAGTGGCCGTGAGTATGTGAACGATGATGAACGCGATGATGAACGTGGGAGGCCATCGACATCGAAAACGGACGAACAAACGACAACGGATCAACAAAAAAAGAATGGATGACCGTAGACTGCAAATTGACCATTAGAAAGATTGCAGAGAAGTTTGACATTACTTTTAAATCCATTTAAGACATTTTGGTTAATAATTTGGGCCTAAGACGTATCGCTGGAAGACTGGTGCCGAAAGAACTGAATTTCATGCAGAAAAGGGACCGCGTTGATGTCGCAAAACACATGATTTTCAAGGCTGAATCCAATCCAACATTAATTAAGGCCGAAATACAATACTACGAGACGGCGATGCGAGATCGCGACGAGAGTCTCGCAGCAAAAGTCAAGCAGTTTTCGTAACATGCATTTGTATACAACAACACACAATGATTGCGATGCGGCGATGCAAGGAAAGAAATATTCGGAAAAACGAAAATTCCTTGCAACGAGGTGCGTGACGTTTGTCAGATGCTTGATGGCGCTTAAATTAAATTTGAAATTCAAACGCCTTTATTACTTTTTAAGTACTACGGTTATTCTGAATGAGTTTTGAATGAAAATATCGTGCATCCTTGTTGAGGCTATTATTCCCCAACCGAAGGAAACTTCCAAGCTCAAATTGTAAAAAAATCATAAACAATTTTAATAAAATTTCATTTGAAAAGTCACCAATTTGACATATGTCACATGAATATTATTCTTCCTCGCATCGCGTGCATTGTAAATTGAAATTGTTGCGCGACGACGAGTGAGAATCCTATCGCGCTCTCGCATAGCCGTCACGCAGTATTGTATCTGGGCCTTTAAACGGATCACTAGTGGATACGAGACGAGAACTTATGATTATCACATGCAATCCAGATATCAAGCTAGTGAATGCTGAGGAAAAAAACCGAAAAAACCACATCGTATTCAGTCGAAAAAGAAGGCGATGCTCACAGTTTTGATGGCTTACAAGAGTGTTGTGTATCATGAATTCCTTTCACAAGGCCAGGAGTATTATTTCGGCGTTATGAGTCGTTTGTGTGTAGCAATTCGCCAAAATAGACCCGGTTTGTGGGCAAACAAGTCGTGGAACTTGCATCGCGGTAACGCGCCGTCACACAATGCGTTCGTTATCCGTGAACATTTGGTTTGAAAACGAAACCAATACCATTCAACAACTCCCTCCCAGCAACTTGTCGGTCTTCAACTATTCAGTCAGCTCAAGAAACCGATCCGCAGAATGCGTTTCAGCACCGCGAATTAGGTCATGGAAAAATCGAAGAGGGCTCTGATAGCCATACCACAAACTGAATATAAAAAAAATTTCGAGGATTGGACCAAGCGCTGGCATGAGTGCGTTGCAGTGAATGGGAAGTACTTTGAAGGGGACAATATGATTTTGATGTAGAATTTTGTATAAATAATTTCCTGAATAAATTCCGGGAACTCTTTGATCAAGGTGGTATGATACGTACCTTCGGCTCAAAGCCGTTCGCCATTTACCCTTACGGGGAGAGTAGAATAAGAAGCCTCATTCAAAATTCGATGCCGATGGTGGCTTGAAATCGCTTGTGGACGATTTACTGATTCTCTGTCTCTATTTTTTTCGATAAGCCTTTAATGCATTGCAAGTTTATTTATTATATTGTTATATAAAGTTAATATGTTATCGAAGTTGATCACCAGTCGTTCCTTAATTATTTTTTTCCGTGTGTTTTTCTGCGTTTGTGGATTTCTAGTTTTTCTCATATGTCCAAGTTTGGTCCTTTCTTTCGTTTATGTAATAGCGTCATGGTATATTTGCCATGGTACCGGTATCGTATGTGTGTTTCTGTAGATGTGCTGCGAAGTTAGAGTCTGTATTGTTTTCTGTTAATGAACACACATGTTCCTTGTATCTAGTTGATAGTTTTTGTGTCGTCTTTCCTGTATATGTACCATGTCACGATCCCTGCATATAAGCTTAATACTATTTAATATTCATGAATAAACAAATAGTCACCAACTACGATACAATATTTTCAGTCGTCGACCCAATCCTTATCAGAATACCATCAGTGACGAACCTGACAATTCCGCGAGCCTTCATCAACGAGTAATTAACCGGTCCCATCCCTCAACCCTGTCTTAGACATAAACATAAAAGTTGTACATCGCCACAAGAACCTCAAAATTGAGCCGAAGATGGCTGCAAACAGCCGAAACGTATCCTCAACAACAACAAGAAAGCAAAACCCGGCGGACTCAAGCAGCAACAAATAAATGCTATCCTATGGCAACAAAAAAACGGACGTGGTAAAAATCTTTGTCCATAGTGCAATAATTTTCTTCCAAGAGAGTGTAAGACAAAACATTTCATCGGATCAACAGCTTTCTTATAGTTCTGACATAGCCCTTTAGGTACTTTGACTGTTTCCAAGAGAAGGCGTTGCATGGGTCTTTGGGTCACGAAAATCCTGACAGAGACTGTTCATGAAAACATGGGGCAGTTGCAGCGTTCCCATCCTCTACGAGATGAGGATCGAACTGGCTGAAACGCTATGGGAGTGGTTTCTGAGGATCGGAAGGATTTGTGACCCCGAATCAGCTATAATCGGGTATTCTGGAAGCTGTTCTTTAGCTGGTACCATCTTATTTCAAATTTAACAAGTGGAAACGGGAACAAATTGATGCAATGGATCATCTCCTTTGAGGTGAGTGACCCAGGTACTAACGTTAATTTAGTACTCTTATCTTTCAGCCGCTGAGGTTGAAAATGGTATGTCCAGCCACAAAGATTCTTCAAAGAAATGAGGCTGATAGATTAATTTGAAAATTCGTCTTCAGCAAAACTACTTCAGGATGCAGTAACAGCAGTGGGAACAGTTTTTCTACACCCATAGAAGAAACCTTAAAGAATATCTTGAGGTAAATGACGAAGAAAAATGCCAACATGGAGCATAAGTGTAGGCCACATCCTACCAGATTTTTCATTTAACATTATTGTTGAGACAATAAGATTAACAATATTTATTCAAAACTGTCGCTTACGCAATAAGACCACGACTGTCGTAGAATGCGAATCCGTTGTACAAGGCAGTATTATACCTATTGAAGCAATGTCATATGTTAGGCGTTTTTATACATTTCCCAACCAAAATTTACTCTCAACACGGGTAAATTAAAAACCTACATAAATTATTCGACACTTTCCAGAACGCTTATTTAATTGACACAACTAATTCTCACACGTGGACTGTGGTTTCTTACCTTACATCTTCGTCGACCGGTTCATACACGTGCTCATTGATTTGTATCTTTCGAAGAGGTTCTGTAATCCGTTTATGAGATGACTAAATACAGCATTAGATGACTTGTCCATTGAGAAGATTAGTCAATGTTTCATCATCTTGTTGGGCTTGTATTCCCAACATCCAAAACTTACCTTTGTCTCCGAAACATGCCACGTTTTCTTCCCATTCAGAAAAAAAAATTTTCCCTATTCATTCACACCTTTGCTTTAAAATTTCTTGAATAGAATCTGCGAGCGATAAAGACCAAGTTCTGCGAGTTTCAAGCATCTTTTTTCGGCAAATATACATACATGCAATAGTGGAATGTCGCAGTTATTTTCCTTACAGGTGAGATAATTAACCATTCTTAAGAAATTAGCAAAAGTGTTGCCAGATTAATGCATTGCCATTCGGTTCTATGTCCACTTTGAGGCGGTTTGTAGTTTTATGTTGATAGTCGGAAAATATCATAGAAAAATATCGATGACAACTTAAGCAAGTAAAGTCTGAAAGAGAATTTTCTCGAAATCATTCCCGTTCGGAAATTTTGGGGGAAAATTTGGGTTGGCTGTTAGCTGGCAGCGATACGCGTGAAATCAAACACGTAAGTTTACACTCGTCAAAATAAACTTTGTTGGACCAGACCTTGACTTTCGGATTGGTCAATATTATGGGAAAATTATTTGAGCCCCGTCTTACCACTATCGTTGACCGTCTTCTTCATATTCTTCTCAGCGCGCCGTTAACGTTGGACAAACCGAAATAGCTAATGGTCATAATAGTAACTAACTTAACTTTATGCTAATTTTATTCCACCAAATAAATTTGCTAAAGTGAAATATACAAAATAGCAAAATGTTGGATTGAGTCCTCGTGGCAGGCAAACTGGCTGGCGGAGCGAGTCGTGGAGAAAGATTTGAGTGACTAAAAGACAAGAAGTGTGCGGCCCCTTTCAACTTGCTGTTTCTTCGTTTGCATGACTATATGTTCTATATATGACCACAAGAAGATCGCATGCTGGATCCCATTCAACGCTATTTGGAACCTGCTTTCAGCCATTATCTAGATAGTCGTGTGGATTTAAAGCTCCAATGTCCACTTTCAATGGGCATAAATAAAACCGAAGAAGAAAAAAAAATGCAAAACACTTACTTGCCGCTGATACCAAACTTATGAATTGGAAGAAGAGCCACAAGAACTTTCTTGATGTCTCCACGTCTCATACATATTCAAAAGATGGTACCAATTAAATGCAAGCCAGTGAATCAAATTGGTGAGAATTTCGAGATGTTTTGTAATATAAAGTATGCCAAAATGATGGCGCAAGTCGTAAGCGGGCGATTAATTACTCGGAAAACAGATTCGGACAACGTAATGCCAAGAAACGTGACTTCTTATACGGTCATGCATGACCACATTAAATTCAGTTGCTCCTCGATCCTCGGATTCGGGCGAATTTCACTGGTTGAAAAAGGAAGAATTAATTAGAACATTGGCTGGTGACGCCGTTTGACTTTTTATGCTTGGCTTGATGACTTGGTCTTGGTAGCGCCCCCTGATATTTTGCAATGCATATCAGTCGGCTTGTTGTTTTGCTAATTAGCAATGAACAAAGCGACCAACCTGGCGTTAACTTTTACTTTGAACGTGGAAAAAACCAACAATTTATGAAGTGGTTTCTTGTGCAATTAACTAGAAAACAATAAAGCAACGATCAACATTTAAAGTATGCCTTCCATCATCGCGGCGAGTTAATTTAGATCTACTTTGGCATGTTGTCGAAAGGACTAGTTTTGACACTGTTGCTAACGAAAGTTAGACAGAAATTGGGCTGAAGCTGATCGCTAACGCTTAGCTTATAAATGTTGAGTACATGCTGAAAAGGACAAAGGTTCCCGAACTCTTTGGGGCTGGGTAGGTTAAACGTTATGCTTAGTCTTTTATGGGCAGGGAGATATATTTAAACTTATCTAGACCATTTGCAGATACATGGGCCTTTAACGTTATATAATATACGAGGTCTGGCTATTAAATAACGAGACTGGTTACGAAAAAGGGTTTTATTATAAAAATTATTCTACATTCGAATGCTCCCCTTCAATATATTCCCCTTTCCTCGCCACACACGTTTTCATACGTTTTTTCCATTGATCGAAGCATTGCTGGAAGTCTTCTTTGGTGAGGGCCTTTAGGAGCTCTGCCGCTTTTTGCTTTACCGCTTCCATCGACTCTGATCGGGTTCCTTTCAAAGCAGATTTTATCTTCGGAATCTTCGGAATTATCTTCATCAGTCCAGAATCTTTTTTTAACCTTTCAAGGAAATCTGAGCAGACCTGTTGACGCAAGAGCTTTTGGTCAGGAGTCAGGTTTTTTGGCAACAACTTCGCACAAACTTTTGTCATGCGTAATTCCTCGTGTAAAATTTGTCTAACCGTTTCTTCATCGGCGTTTACAGCCTCGGCAATTATCCGGATGCTCATTCGACGATCTGCACGCACAATTTGGTTGATTTTGGTCACTGTTTCCGGAGTTGAAACAGTGACAGGGCTACCTGGGCGTTGGTCGTCTTCAGTGCTGTCTCGGCCCTTACTGAAGCGCTTACACCACTCAAAAACACGCGCACGAGATAGAGAATTGTCCCCATAGGCCACTTGCAACAATTTGTAGCACTCAGTCGGAGTTTTTTTCAATTTAAAGAGAAATTTGAGATTGATACGTTGCTCCTGTTTTTCGTCACACATGGTTTTCGGCACGAGAAAAAAACACGTTCGTTTCAAACCGCTACTGCACAAATACAATAATAGTGACGAGACCGTGTTTTGGTACGTGCATAGACAAGATATCTAGATACCCAACGCACTACTCGTTTTTTCCCCACCCCTCCATGGCGCACTCTAGGCGCGCAGTCTCGTTATTTAATAGCCAGACCTCGTATTATAATCAAAGGTTACCATTATATTAAGAATCCTCTTCGTCAACCGCAAAGGCTTAAAAAAATGATAAAAAGATTTATATGAACAAACCGCGCCAGTGAGTAGAGTGTTCTGTTGTTATATAATTTGGCGCATTGTGGGTTAAAATGCATTACAGTGGTACCTCGATATATGAGTGCCGTAATATACGAGAGCTTTTAGATACGAGCCGCCGAGCGAGCGATATTTCGCTTTGAGATGAGAGCAAGAATTGAGATACGAGGAATCGCACATTACACCTCTGCGCCACAGGAGTTGATAAAGGAAATGACGCTAGCTAAGAGCGTTACAATAATTGCTAAGCTCCGGACCTCTCTCCATGAAAAGATCGAGAAACTACTAATGGTGTTGGCGACAGATAAGCAGCTTCAAAGTGGAACCTTAGCACAAAAGTTCACATCATATGTGAGAAGGCACGAGCGGTTTACCATGCTTTGCTGAAGCTGATCCCAAACACTTCCCGAAACGAGGAATCGGAAGACTAGTTTAAAGCTAGCCGGGGCTGGTGTGACAGCTTTAGCGGAAAAGGACCGGCATTCATTTCGTCTTCAGGCATGGTAAACGTTTTCCAAACTGATAGAAGCCAAAAGATAAATCCCCCAGCAAATCTTCAACTGTGAAAAGACAGGGCTTTTCTGGAAAACGATGCCGAATAGGACTTACATAACGACAGAGGAGAAGACGATGCCAGCTCACAAGCCCATGAACGTTGCGCCAATGCGAGTTGTGACTGCAAAATCAAGCCTCTGATAGTATTCAATTCGGAAAATCCTAGAATTTTTAGTCACATAAGATTTTAAAAGAAGAACTGCAAGTTATGTGAAAGGCAAATCCGAAGGCATGGGTCGTCTGGAAATTTTTGGTGCAGTGAATAAACCTGATGTTTGGCCCTTCTGTTAAAAAATAACTAAAGGAAAACAACCTTCCCATGCTCATCCTGCACAAAGCCCCTGCTCACCTACCAAATCTTGAAGCTGATTTACTCGAAGAGTTCAAGTTGATAAAGGTTCTCTTCTTATCACCCAACACCACTCCTATCCTGCAACCCTATGGATCAGCATGTGATTTGTAATTTTAAGAAGGGGTATATCGAGCACATTTTTCGCCGCTGCTTTGGCGTGAGGGAAAACACAAACCCCTACCCTTCGAGAGTTCTGCCAGGACCACTTTAACATCGTGAGATGGCTAAGAATTATTTATAAGGCCTGAATAGGTGTTACAACTAGGACCTTAACCTCTGGACGGAAGAAGCTTTGGCCTGCGGCTGTAGCTGAAAGGGCCTTCGAAGGATTGGAACCCGAAGTGTCGGTGGCAGAGGAGATTGTTTCTCTGAGAAAATCCATGGGTCTGGAGATGGATGAGAGAGATGTGAACGAACTCGTTGACAAACAGTCTCAGGAACTGACAACCGAGGAGTTACACGATTCGTATTCGCAGCAACATACGGTGGTGTATCGAAAAATTAATTTTGAAGCGGAGCCAGAGATGGAGGAGGTTATTTCTACAAGAGATATAAAGGAAGTCTTGGGAATGTGGGAGATAGTTGTAGAGATCGTGGATAAAAATCACCCGAAAATAGTTACAACTGGTCCACCGGAGTTGTTCAACGAAACTTGTCTAACACATTTCCGCAATATCTTGAAAAATTAAGCGCTTCCGTAAGCACTTCACTTTTTCTCTTATTATGTTTTTATAGTTATTTGTTTCTTATATTTGTAATAAACAAATAAATAAGAAGGGCCATGCAGAAGCGACCATATCGGCCTTGAAACAACTGTCTGTTCTAAAATAAAAAATCTCAACCTGAAAATGGAAATTAATAAGAATTTTTTTTATTTTTTCTGAAGGTGGCAACACCCGAATCAACAATTGCATAGTAAATATAGTTGTCCATCTTTTGACAGTTACTCACCAAAGTTTCAGCCATTTTGAACAAGCAGTTTATAGTTGATAATCTTTTTTGTAAGTCGATGTGAAAAATTTTTGTGAAAATTGAGAAAAAAACTAAGTATAGAGCTGCTATTAAATTTTTGTTTATGAAGAACTATACATCTACACAAATCATAGATGTGTTGGACTCTGTGTATGGGGACTCTGTATTATCATTTACCATAGTGCAATTTTGGGTCAGTGAATTTAAAGTTGGTCGTAAGAGCTTGGGGAATGATGAACGTTTGGGACGACCACAAGATGCACCTGCTGACGATAATATTGCTAAAGTTAACCAAATGCTGTTAGACGACCGCCCAATTAAAGTGAGAAAGATAGCAGTAGTTATACAAATGTTCAAAGAACATGTTTGTCACATAATAAATCAAGATTTAGGCATGAAAAAGCCACATGTTGGATGCCGCGTTTGCTCTCGTAAGACCAAAACGTGTTCGAATGAACATTTCCAACGCTCTGTTGCTGCAGTTTAGTAGCATTAAATCCGAGTTTTTGAGTCGATTAACTACTGTGGATGAATCTTGCGTACAACATTATACCCCCGGAAAAAAAATGCAGTCAAAACAGTGGACTGCAAAGGGGAAACCTGCTGCGCCAGAAAACAAAACCTTTTTGTTTCATGTTATTGTAATCGATTATCTTCAGAAAGTAAAAACAAGTACAAAAGGAAACTATGTATCATTACTTGCTTAGCTGAAGAAGCTTCCTATGGCGAAAACCTACGAATTCCAGTTTGAACTGCTTGACCAGCCTTACTCACCAGATCTAGCCCCAAGTGACTTCTTTTTGTTGCATAATCTAGAAGCGAACTAAAGTCTCCAGCTTCGTTGAACTGAAGCCTTTATACTGTGTAAATACCAACAATACATACATGAACAAACATGACCTGAATCCTTTGACCTGAAAATAAAAATCAAGAAGTGGCTCATCAACCAGCTATCGATTAAAACATGTGAGTATTCGTTCCGACTTCTTTAAAGTGGGGACTTTGACATCAGTGACAAAAAACGCGAAAGAAGACGAGTAAAGTTTTAAGACGCTAAGTTGGAAGCATGACTGGACCAAGATTCATGAAAACTAAAGAGGAACTTGTTGAAATCTTAGGGGTGACTCAACAAGTGATGTCAAACCATCTCAAGACCAGAGAAGCACATTGGGTTTCACATGAGCTCCAGCCAAGAGAGAAACGGCGTTTGCCGTTTTTTCACCTGTGAACAATTTTTTCACCTCCAAAAGTATACTCGGAAGAGTTTTTTGTATCGAAAGGTGACGGGAGACGAAAAATGGAGCCACTACGATAATTCAAAGCACAGAAAAACTTGTGGTAAGACCGACCAAGCATCAACTTCACCGGCAAAATGGAGTATTCATGGGAAGATGATAATGCTGTGTTTCTGTTGGGATCGGCTCGTGGTAACCTTTTAGAGCTACTCCAACCTAAAGAAACTAACACTGCAAAGTGTTATCAATAACAATTAATGCAGTTGAGTCGAACATTTAAGCTTGAACGCCCCCAATATGCTAAAAGACATGACAAATGGATTTTTTAACACGGCCACATGCTGCTACAGTTGTCAAGGAAACTTGGAGGCACCGAACTGGAATGTCCTGCCACATCCACCGTATTCAGCAGACACTACTTTTTCGGACTACTGCTTGTTCCAATCAATAGCTGATGAACTGGCTATAACTTCATACGGAGAAGTGAAAAATTAGGTCGATTCTTGGACCTAAAAGATCTGAATGCTGTCTACAGGATGGGCAAAGGTAGCAGAAAGCGACAGGCGATACTTTGAATGATCCACATTTTACCAATTTTCAGATTAAAAATTCTTTAGGAACTATCGGAAACATACATTTGTCTATTTTCTATTTTTCATATGCTATGCCTGAAAAGAAAATGCGCAGAAAAAGGAACGAATTCTTTGGTTCTATCGGAATCTAGTTGGATTAAACCAGATAACTTTTCATTTTCACGGAACCAGAATTATTTGCTTTGATATGGTTTTGGCTTTTCTGCTTGCATCTGTTTCCCACAGGAGTCTAGATTTTAGGACCGAAAACAATGCATATTTTTGTTTTCATAGAAAGGTTTCAGAAGTAATTGCTTCGCATGAGAAAAACAATCGTCAGCGGCTACACGTGCTTCGAAATCTGTGACCAATAATAAACCTGGTCTAAAAATATTCTGCGATAACTTTAAGGTCAGATATATATTAAAAAATGTAAATATCAGCAATTAAATATGCCAAAAGCGCGTAAAAAGACATTTTCTGTATCCATTCGTGTCAATATATTTTCATAACAAAAGGACCAACTCAATCGAGTATGGAAGATAAAAGAACAACAAACTTAAGCAAAACTTTAATTAAATCCAATAAATCAATATTGAATACTTGAGCCTGTCACAACAAATATCGACCGACCAAAATGGAAATCTGACTGGGATGGCCATGATCCAGAAGCCGTGCCCGACAACAAATCGTATTGGAACCACTCAGTCAATATATGCTACAAAATCAGCAAATAGAAGCCACGAGTGGCATCAGGACCTGAATAATTACTCGTGCTGGGAAAATCCCAAAACATGTTCGAAAACCATAAACCGAGGAGCAAACTAGTTTTTCAACTGGTCAAACGAATTTTGATTATATTTTGAAGCCACCAAGCAGGCGAACTTGTGTCCATTTCTATGTGAATATTCTTGGTTTCTTTCCTGGCCGGAAAGTGCTCGGCTCGCGTCCCCGAAAATGCCAAACTTTGTTTCAGTAATTGTCGAGGAGCAGAAACTTGTTGACGATGGCCAGGTTGCTTGCGAACAATCCATCAAAGTCATAAACTTTGTTTCTAGTTTGAAGCTGCGGCTGAAAGTGGACAAATAATGGCTCATCCTTGATTAGAAAGGATGTTATACGATTAATTTGAAATCAGGTTTAGTTTAATGGCTCCGCGGTATAGAGTTTTGTAGTTTGTTTACAAGTTTAATAGTTTGAATCAATAAATAATTCTGGTTGAAGCTCAACATTAAACGTTCCCAGGTTTTAATGGTGGTACTACCCAGCCTGGACAATAGAGTGCTTGTTTGTTGTTGGAATCTTAGTTGGAATTCTAATTGCATCAATTTTTTTTTCATTTTAGAACGAGATAAACAAAAAATAGAACATTGTCAAGCCGACATGGTCCGAAATCAATCTTCCTTGCTGGCCAGACCAAGTCCTGGCAAGCAAGTCGAGTGACAAGCAAGCTGTTAACCAACCACTGACAAGGACATCGCTATCAAAGAGTTCATATTGATGTCCCTGTTGAACTGGTCTGATTCGACTAATTTATAAATAATAAACCTCTGAATATACTCGCAGATGATTTCCAAGAAAATTTGAATTTATTCATCAACTGGTACACGACAACAACAATTAGCACAGTTTACCTGTGTCTTTGCTTTTCTGCTGAGTTACATAATGTTAAATCAACGAAGCCATAGCGTCTGGCTTGTCAGTTTATGCAAATCAATGTTGAGACACATGGAAACCAGTTCATAAATACATGGGAGTATTATTTTTTTTTCCAGCGGCTAGAAGTTGTAGCCATAGCGGGGTTAACGACTTGATATTTTGGCCAGAAGTTGACCACATGCGACCAAGGAGTTAAGTTCGTGTCTCCAGTGATCTTTGTTCGGTACCATTTATTAATGGATGCCACACGACATGTCCACGATAATTTTTCAAAAAAATTGAATATGCATGTACGTTTAAATTTGGAAAATTTCCCAAACAATAACGGTGTAGGCCAAAGACGCGTGGTACTGAATACATTAAATGTCAACATGTAACCAAGGTTTGGCTGCAAATTTTGTGAAATTATTAGGTCGAGTCATAAGTAACTTCCGTTTTTTACGAAACACTTATTTCGTTCTCTTCAAATAACAAAATCATATCTATTTATTATGCATTCCTCACTATTGTCTATTACTTTCTCCTCTATTATCTTTCCTTCTTCCTCGCGGGCTATCGATTCCTTCCTTATAAAATGTAGTTGGTTCCACTCCACTAAGTTTTCGACAGCATGCCCGACCTTCTTTCCTGAATTTAAGGTTTCCATTCACAAAATTTTGTACTAAGCAGAAAACGTAGTAGTCTATCAGGGCTAGATTCGGAATATTATATGATGGTCAAGGTAAAACAGCTCATCTGAACTCAAGAATTTTCTCTTGCGTATTGTTGTGCAAATAATAATTTTTTTGAATGCTTTTCATTTAGTTCTTCTTGCAAATTTTCCAACATCTGAACATTTCAAGCTGCAGTATTCGTTAGATTTCACTTCCATAATTTATTATAATATTATTCCTTGAGAGTTATTCCTTTACAATTTTACTATCTACACAATAAAATTTCTTTGCCATGGATGTTTGTTTTCGGATCTGGGAGGACAGGGTTGGTTGATCATCATCAAACCACTGTCATTTGTGGACTATATTGTCATATGTAATACAATTTTCATCGTCTTTCACAATCTTGTTTGAAAAAGGCTCAACTTTAATCCGTGAGAACAGACTTGTGGCCGTTGACACTAAATCCTCTTTATTCCTTTGACTGAGAAAATTAAAGCGAGCGAACTTAATTGAGAGCTTCAAACAATTGACAGTAAAACTTAATGCCTTCGTAACATTTGACAGTAGTCAGATGTCAAATAAACTTTAACGGTTGTTTAACGGGTGTTTAAAACTTGTTTAAATCATTGTTTTGGCTATATTCTGATTCTAAGGCTAGAGAATATGATAAGGTAAGATATTCCATATCCTTCAGTTGTAAGCTTAATTTCCGTATTGATCTTGTTGTTCAGAGCAACATAAAGTGATTCGCGGCTCCGGTATTGGTGCCTAAAGTATCTCTCCTTATCGCTAATTCTGTCCGAAGGAGCAGTTAAAACTTCTTTGCCCTGCAGTATAGGATCTGTATCGAGGTTTTATTTGGAACTCTTACACCCCGTGATTTGTTTTATCGTTTTAAATACATCTGACCAATGTCTCAGTCATTTTAATCAGTTCCTATTGTAGTGACTTTTGTAATTTTGTGGGATTTTTCACTGAGATACCGATAGTTTTAACTTGCAGACTTCCCTAAATTCCTCCTGGCGGCCGGTCCTAAATCATTGTAATGAATTTTTTTTTTCTGCTCTACGGACTGTTGATTGACGTGAGATTTGCTCTGAAATTGCTTTAAAACGTTTTAGACAAAGTAGGAAGGACATCCAGCCGTCGTTGTGTCTTTTACGGTCGAATCTCAAGAACGGTCTTTTAAAAACATGATTTCAAACTACCCGATTAATTATTAATCCTTCACCATATGCACTACATATTTTTCATCTATCGGGTTAGTACAAATGCCTTGTTTAAATGCCTACAGCATTTCATTACGAATTTTTTGTTTTTGACTCGCCGTTTCAAAAGTCAAAACAGTTGACAAAACAGTGACTGAAACCTTGTCTATATTGTCAAAACAAAAATGTATTGTCATGATATCTCATAGCAGGTAGTTACAAACAATAGGTTCTTCGAAAATTACTTATGACTTGACCTTATAGGACGAAGTCCCCTCTAAAACGATGAGAAACAAAATCGAGACAATAATAACCTTTCCAGCAATTATATTTTTTACATGTAGAATATTTCATAAACTATGTCGTCCAAATGAATCCTTTCGAGTTCTACACACGCTTCAAAACGAAGCCACTTGTTCTACGCCACAAGCAACAAAAACCTCACTTGAATACCGATCATGCGACATTGAATGATTTCTTGTAAGGACACAACAGTGGACGAATTATTTTTGGAAACTCGTTCTCTTTTTAGAAATAGCTCTCCAAGGAAGTCAATTTAATTTAAATTAGGCAGCATCGTTACCGCGTGCGGGTTTCCTCCATCCTGTTGAAATAATATAAGTGAGAAAATGAGGTATGATCTCACAGATTTGGCAAAAATTAACTAACAAATAACCATGTTCCTGTCATTGGCATATTGACATATGCTGTCAAGCCCCTAGAATCTCCACAGAAATAAGGAACAGACATCCCATAAGAGGAAAAAGTACATCAAACAGTTTTCCTCCGACTTTATCAAGGTTTATGATATTTGAGCTGTGGTTTATCGATTTTTGGAGACCAGTAACGGCAGAAATCAATGTTTTTTTAGGGCCCGTCCAAAATTACTTTACAAAATAGTTTTCGTAAACCAAAGTCATTTCCTTTTCATTGTTGGTCGGCTTGGATTATAAAATCATGGACCTTTGACATTTGCTTCTAAATTTAATGTATTGTTGAAACCGTCAAAAACGCTGCTCTTTCAAATTTAAACTTGGACCATCGTTTGATTTTGAAGTGCTAGAAAAAATCTAAACGAGCGATAACATAAAATTCGCAACTCAACTTTTAATTTCACTTTTGATTCAGACAACTGCAAATCTCTTAGAAGATTTTTGAATGCTGAAATATCAAATGTGCACTATGCTCATAGTGCAAGCGCTTACAGCACTAACACTCCCAATCTAACGATATTTCCCCTCGTTTTTGCGTAACACCAAGGTTCCCCTTCAAATGTTTTGTATAATACCACAACAGAAATATAAATCTATTTGTAATCTGTCTATCTCTGTCTCAGAGACATCCACCGAGAGTGTAAATGCTGTATAAAGCTGCGCTATGATAACGCCGAACTCACACGTTTGGTAATTCGAATAGAGCCTCCTTCTACCGACAATGTTTATTATGTTGTATAATAATTGCATTTTAAAACATAAACCTTCCCGCCAGATAACTTGCTTTTTCGACTTCTTATTTTAAATAAAACCATGTTTGCATAGTTTTTATTTTCCGTTCATTAACAGAAATAATATAAATATTCTACTGTTGGGACTATATCTAATTAATCCAGATACGCTATATGTTTTGTGGAATTTGAATTCGCAGACGATGATAGCTGCAACTATCGCAATTTTGCGTATCGTTTTGAATATCCAATAGCGTCAACCATTTAAATGCAAAGTGATTGAAAAAATTAAAAGGTATTTCATAAACGTGAATTTTAATAGATCAATACGCCCCATAAGGATGCAAACGTGAGTTCAAACTACCATTTAATTCATATTTATTTCAACAAACATAAAATATCTAATATAATAATAAAGTAATATCATATTGTGGCAGCAAGATCGGTATATATGAGGAAGGGGAAAAAAGATAGGACTTTAAACAGAATAAATTTAAATTTTAAATAGTATTTTGTTGAATAAATAAGATCCTAAAGAGAAATCGGCTACGTACCTAATGAAAAACGACCACGGTTGTACAATGTTTTCAAGGGAAAGCAAAAGTTGTCGCTGAAAAAATACATATCTACAAATATGCAAAATACCAGTAGGTAAAACAAAAAAAAAACATTTCCAAGTCATGTAAGCATATCACCTTAGGCTCTATTTAAACCATGTGAGTTATCAAGCATACTAAAGAAAGTAAAGAACGTGATAGCCTCCGGTATAGATGAAATCCCTAGCGTGGTACTTAATAAACTTGCAATGAAAAGGAGTTGTTTTCTCAATGCATGTCTCTAACACTAGTGCTTTCCTGCTTTTTGGAAACATGCAGTCATTTTACCAATTCTTAAACCCGGTAAAGATCTCATCATGCCCGAGAACTATAGACTATCAGTCTGCTACCCGCGCTCGGAAAACTTTTCGAAAGATTAATACACAAAAGACTAGCTAGCTTTGTTGAAGGCAACAAAATTCTGCAGAATTTCCAGTATAGTTTTAGAAATGGATATTCGACTGAGCAACAACTTTATCGTTTAACAAAATATATAAGAAGTGCTCTAAATGAAAAGTTATCCGTCGTTAGGGTAACACTAGATGTAGAGAAAGCCTTCGATACTGCCTGGAACGAGGGACTACACTTCAAAATAATTCATCACAATACCTCATAAATATAATCATCAAAATAAAGCATCAAGTCAAAGTTCGAGGATGCACCTCTTCTACGAAAAAATATCTGATAGTGTCACTCAAGGTTCTTGTCTGGGCCCCATCTTATTCAACAAATTTGACATCTCTTTTGATACGAACTGGTGAATAGCAAAATTTGTAGACGATACATGTATCTAAAACGGTAGCGTCAATCCCAACAACACTGCCCAAAATTTGGCCATAAGTGGAAGATCCAAATAAATGCCAACAAATCTAAATGCATATACTGAGCAGAAAACGACAACCTACACTGCTCCCGAGCAAACCACTAGATTTAATTGAACAATACATCTCGTGTTCTGAAGAAATATCCCACCTTGGAATGATGCAAGACAATAAGTTAACCTTTAGGAAGCATTTTGAACACATCAACGCGAAGTTTTCAAGTCGGTTCTATCGTTGTACCCACTGCTGAACAAAGGATCGCAGTTAAGCGGAAAAAATAAAGTCCTAATCATCAGAATAGTCACAAAACCCATTTTATTAGAAGGAATCAACGTGCCTTGTACTTAGAAAATAAGCTTCAAGTCCCATAAAATAGATAATTCAAAATGGAAATTGGTATTGGTATTATCTTCACAAGAACTACCCAAAATTCGCTAACTCGCGAAATGATTATTTACTCTGCAGAGCCAAAAATGCATCAAATCCTAACCTCGAAATCCTGCTGGACTTCCAGCATGCATATGAAATATCTAGTGCATCAACCTTGCCTGTCAAGGAAAGGCTTATTAGTTTTAAGTTAGCCTATAGGTAGATTTCAGCCAATTATTTTTAGGTTTCAGTTTCGAAAAGGTTTTGATAGAAGTTTCCTCTTGCACCAATGTCATCATTAAAAACTAAACCTCATCTGTATGACACAAATGAAAGGATAACTATAGATGAAATGAATAATAATGAAATGAATAAGTCAGAACACCAAAACAAAGGAATTAACTGTAAATAAACAAACACAAATACTTAAATAAATATAAAATAAATTTGAAAATCGTTATTAAAAAAACGTGACGGTGCTGCATGCAATTCCAGGAACAAACGATTCCGAACGACTTTTTCCAAAGAACGAGCAAACTCGTTCGACATCGTAGCTTACCAGAAACCATTTTTTTTTAAATCTTCGTTATTAAATTAATTTTGGTAAGATGATGTCAAAGCTATTAAAGGCATCTGGTTCCGCAGCTTCCTATGACTATGCCCTGGTTTTATGTTGTCTTTCACAATATGCAAACAACCGAACAGCTGGAACCATGGTAGTTGCGACTTGAATCAATGATGCCTGATAGGTTATCCACCTAATTTGATACCAGATGTTTTGTTAAATAAAAGCCAATCAGATTTACCAATCGAGTGTTAAATAAGCGACGATGAAAGTGTGCATATGCGAAAATTAAATCTTTGCTTAATTAGCCATAAAAGTATAATCATAATGTGTTAGCGAAACGTATTGTTTCCGAACTTGATTTTCTTTATTTGAAACTTTTTGGCAAAAAAGAACCAAAAAACAAATCAAAAAAGCCAGCTCAGCACCTTTAAGGTTTGATTCCATTTTATTTGACAGCCATGAGTAATTTATTTGGAGGTGGTCTAAAGAAAAATTTGCATTTCATCGCGATCAGGTGCTTTGGGATTTGATTTCAATACAAAATCCGTGGTCAGTCGTGAACGTTATAGAAAACGGGTAGGGCGTTGATCGTGTATGCAGATTATAAAATTCGGTCCAGGTTTTGAAAAAAGTATCTCTGACGCTATCTAACGGAATGGGTTCCTTTAATTCTTGAATGGAAATTCGAATTTCTGAAGAAACACAACCTAGAAACTTTGTTTTTAAGAAGAAAAAAAAAACGTATTTATTTACAGTGACGCGAAAAGAATAATTTGACCTAAATTTGCTGCATATGATTGATATCGTATGTCGCTTGCCTGGTTCTTATCCATAATACGAAGAATCAGGAGAATCTTCTCAAGATTTATCATTCAATTGGGTGTTACATTTGAAGGTATTCAACACTTTTACAACGTAAATTTACAATCTAGATATTTGAAACATCTCCATTTCTAACTATTGGGTCGTGTGACCTTAAATCTTCATTCTCCTCTTTTATCCCAACGATTTTGTTCAGATCACAATCGCAAAATGATTTAAGCAATTCTCTTTCTCCTGATCGGTGAAGGGTTCGCAGGTCTTAAAAGCAAAACAGAATTCTACTTAATATTTAGTAAGCATAGAAGCTAACATGAAATTCATGAATGCTCTAATTTAAACTTCAATTCAAAAGGGTAACCGATCTCTGTTTAGCTCTAAAACCCTTTTCGCCAACTTGTGAAAGGGGACCTGGAAAGACGAACTGTTACCTAAGAAGATAGAACAAGGTCCATAAATTTATGGCGGGAACGGTACCTATACCAAGCGCGGAAGGACTACACGCCTTATCTCATGGCTTCAGAGAGGATAACAAGGACTCATAATTATCTAACTATCACTCGGGATCTCTCTTTCCTGGAAGCGCCTCAAAGCGAGACAAATAAAAAGACAGGATCTGAGGTTATATGACAAACCTGTAAAAAGGGTATCAAGCTAGTAACTTCGAATAAGTTCTGGCAACGTTTTCCTTATTCACTTTGCATCTGTGAAGCCATGTATTGTTTCTTAATCTTTTCTAAATGGTATATTGATCCTGTATGGGCTTATTATATCCACCACTGGTTGAATTTCATCCAGTTCCCATTTGCTTGACGGGGCCCTAAAAATGTAGAGATGTCACTTTCAGGGGCGGCTAGAAAATCTATTTTTGGATGTTTATCTGATGGTCACAAGCAATGTCTTTCAAGAGATTCACTTGTCACATGGAAAAGGATTCAGCATTTCCTGAGATGAAGTGGTTAGGGTAGTGCTACTATGGCACCTATGGAGTCAGAATACGCTGTGCGCCGGATCTACCCTAGTGGGTGATTTTCAGCTTTAAGCCCCATGTTTTCCCCACAAGTCTTTTCACTGTGAAGAACGGTGTTGCAATTCTCCGTTCGGCTTCCACTTTGACAAATTCCAAGTCCGCATACAATTCAATGCCTTTTTCTACCAAAGTTTATTTGTTCTTGAACAACATTTGGATAAGCAGTGAAACCAGTGAGGTTTGCATCTGCCCTGACATAATTTCCGGGAACGTTCCAATGATTTTTGAATTCGCTTGTTTGGTAATTCAACTATTTGTTCAAGGCTGAGTGCCAAAGCAAGTACTAAAGGTCTACACTTAATTGTCCATTTCCAGGGAAGCCTCAGTAAATGTTTTACTGTGATCTGTATTATTTCGATACTTCCTTCCTGAAGCATGATCGGTTAACCTTTGTCCTTTCCAGATAATTGGTACGGTCTGAAAGTCTTAACGGCCCATAAGTCATTTTTCTCTTTTACTATATCTTTAAGGCCAGGAGGTCAGGGTAATGAGTTGCATTTGTTAACCATTCGATCTCTTCATTTGCTGAGCTCGGAAAGTATTGAAACTAAATAAGAACATTTAATGCTATCCACGATCTATTGCATTGTGGGCAGTAGAGTATTATGTGCATTTGTCGTCCCCGTCTCAAAGTCCTATTCTGTCTAGATGTCTAACTGGCCTCAGCAATGTAGTGGCGGGATTGACTTCAGGATTTCTTCTTCTCAGATCTCTTAGCTCTTTTGAACGTTTCAGCAAAGATGCTTATAAGTCCTACTTGCTCCCTGAAGAAGAAATTCCAAGATTAGTCTGCAGAAGAGACTCCAAGACCCCATTTAACAGCATCGATCAAGTATTCTGGTCAATCACGACCAGCATCCAGTTATGTATTTCTCAACTTTTTATAAATCTTTTCGATTTTGAAATGACTCCAGATGGATTGAACGAATTAGTCTTTCAATAGGGCTTGTGCTGTGGTTGTGGTTCACTATCGGAGTCTTCTTGCGTTTTTGACTTCAGCAGTAATGTGTTGGTGATCTGACAGACGGGATATGTCATATACCTCGCATCCACACAAATTCTGCAACGCTTCTATAATGATCAGAGTTACGTGAAAAGCTTCCGATCTAGTTTTAATAATAGTCGTCGGTGTATTAACTTTGATGAAACAGGTCCGAAATTCTTTCATTACACTTAGCTTCCTCAAACACCTCGTTGCGCATTACATCCGATTACAGACTGTTCTCTCGTGCATGTTCAGGTGCAATGACTTCCAGAATTAAATATTTGATCTGATTGTATAAATTTGGCATCTGTGGGACAATTGTTGCAATTTGTGAAGTAAGCAATTTTTGGTCAAAGTAAAGCAAAAAGATTAAAAATATTACATGTCTCAACAAATCATTTGTTTTTCGGCGAGAAATATATATTTTTAAGGCCAAGGCTTTACGTTTGATGAACATTCTTTGAAGTCTTCACCAGGAGTATTAAACGTCAAGTTTGATAAATTGGAAAAGGCGAAACAATCACAGAAGACGATACGCGTGGTGGTCATCAAAAAGAGGTTCATACCGTTGAAAATATCAAAATAAATCTACAAAATAATTGTGAATGATCGCAAAGCAAAATTGTTTAAGAATCTGAACTAGTTCTCGACTATAACGTCGTTTGAACTAGTTCTTGACTTAAAAATGAGGTCGACGTCAGGAGAACTTCTTTTTGTTACTGGAATATGACTAGTTCTAGCAGAATTAGTTTAAACAGCGTCGTCTGTCCCAGGCATCCGGACAAAAAAATAACGTTTTGGACATATTAAGCGTGAAACGTCTTCTTCACTTGAAATTTAGTAGGAGTTTGAGCTCTCAATCGAAAAGTATCAACATATTAATCAGATGTTTAGCGATATTCAACTACAATAAAATGTATTTTTCCGTCGATATGTTGTACTGGATGATACGTGCTTCATGACTACTTTCGAGCGTTAGCCAAGCGTTCCGCACGCCAAGAACTAAATCCAAATCATGGAAAGACGCAAGATCAAGAGACTTGCAAGGGTTAATGTCAGAAGTATTCCAAGTTCAGCCCGATGTGATATTTACCGATTGCCTCCAAAAAGGCAAACCAACAACCATAATTATTGCAGCACTGAAATTATGCAGGACTAGCCCATGATGATGAACTCCTTCTTCTAAGAACTAAGCAACAGAGGATCCATTGCATGGATTTCATCAAGGAGTTGGGGTCGCCAGACAAGACAAATCGAAAGACACAAAAACTGTACCAATATATGAGAAAGAAATGTTTGAGTGACCTTAAAAAGGATTTAAGAAAACTCGTAGCAGTGCAGTACGTAATAGTGCAGAAAAGCGAGCAATATGACTTACCCTCTCAATGTTAATCTGAACTCAGTGGGTTAATCATGGCAAGAAAATTATTTATTCATAATTATTCACAAGTTTTAGTAATTATTAAAAGCCTATTGGAGTCGGCTCTATCTCTTCATGGATATACTCAATGTTTCTCACAGTTTTTCCGTAAATATCATACGGAAGTTTATTCCGCCTGTCTTTATGAAGACAGTCTGACCTTTGACACCCCTGCAATAGCTTTGATCAAATCAAGGAAAGATTAAGTTCCGTTCATGACTAATTTTTCTCGGAAAATCACAATTGAAATATTCAAGGCTTAAACTTTAACAAATTACTTAAAATCTTAAGTGACTTCCTGGTTTTTGTACTGCATTTAAGTTATTTTCATTCATTTGATTATCGCCATCGAACGACAAGACTGACTGTCTATCATTTTCAATCTCAACACCAGATTACATTTATAAATGTCTTATTCAATGGTCAGACACATCAAGTCCGGCAAATAGTCAGTCACGATCATCGGATCTGATAATAATAATAATAATAACAATATGATTCGCTAAATAAATCAACGAGATGTATCAGAATACTTTGCATATGGGCAAATTGAATATGAAAAAATTATTCATAAATTCACGATACAGTAAGATACGATAAAGACGATACAATTTAAATCTGCAGTTTAGCTACTTTTTGTAATCGAATCGCAATCATCTTTTGCAGAGCTTTATTTAGGTAAGAAGTTGAGGAAATTAGTTCATGGGATCCGTTCATTGGATAATTGGTGTTTTGATGATAGGATCTCGCCAGATCCAGAACAGGTTGTTGAGGACTTCTATCAATTTTTTCAAGTAATTTTTGTTGCATTAAGTCCTACTTGGATTATTCAATTTTGCCTCTTTGCTAGTTAAATTCATGGATGGGAATGTTTTTTCTCAGAAGGATAAATGCCGCATTAGAACTAAAACAACTTTCACAGCTATAAATAAGCGAACTATAATCGAAAGGACAAATAGGACTTTTATATTGACTGACTGTTATACTACTCAAAAATTAGGTCCATGATGACCGAAAATTTCAAAAATTTGTTATGTAAAATATCGAAGTTTCGTCACTTGATTCCTTTTTTTTTGATAAATTCACGAAAAATTAATGACGAGCTTCCAAAATGATACTAAAATTTCTTAGTTAAATTCAGCAAAATAAAATTAAATTCAGAAAAAGTTTGTATTACCTATATTGCCTACAATTACAGTGAACAATCAACAGGCAAACTTTTCAATTCAAATTCACAATTTTCTTAGGGGCAGAAATGACGAATCGTCTGGTTGAGAGGTTGGGAACGAGGTGAAGTCAGTTTATGCCAAGATTTAGGGACTCAGAGCAACTGAAAGTACCGAGACTACTCTCTACCAACCTATCTGTCATCTTGAGAACTAGGCCTGGAGCTTTTTGTCACTTTACATCGGACAAGACCTTTTTTAGTTGATGCATTTGAATAGAGGGATGCCTTTACCAAGTGGGTGGAGGAAAAGGGGTAGACATTACTGTTAAAGTAATCCCTTTTTCCACTGCGTTAATCAGCGATCCAATCAATCTTTCTTTATCATAAGGACTTCCCGAGGACAATATGCCACACAGTTCCATTCGTCAACAGATGGTATCATTACATCCACCAGACATCTTTTAGAGTTCGCCAATACAATGCACAAAAGAGAAGGCGTGTTTGTTCAGTGCTTGCAATTTAACATTTTCAGGGCATAGACGTCATCTATGTTTTTAGGACGAACCAGCAGTATGTGGACTGTGTAGTTTTGTGAGGTAGTAGGTGGTCTTACCCTTTTCTCCACTTCGATTTTCCCGTACTCCTACCGAGTGTCTATTGTTCAACTTGAGAGTGAGAGTCCGGTTCTTCTCTTGACGTGTGGTAGCGTATCTCTCCGAATATAAATCTTCCAACCTTTCTTGTCAGCGAAAGGCGTTGGTTCCGAGACGTTGCAGCTTGAAGGTGAATTTCATAAGTTTCTCGTTCCTGTACCTGAGCATAACATTTCCGGTAAGTTAACTTATTTAGGAAGTCGAACCCGACTTTTGGGATCTGTATAAAAGAAGGAACTCCGCAGTGTTCATTACCAGGCGTATTTTTCTTTAGAGTTGTCCGAATATGTTTGGTATGAGCCAACTAAGTGGTAAAACTCGCGCTACTGCCTCGTTTACTCCCGGAATCATTTATCCTTGGAAGCACATATTGAAATTTTCTACTAGGCCGAGTTACATGAATGTGATGTTGGGAACAAAAGTATTCTCTCCTACTTGCAGAGGAAGCCCCATGAGGATCTGTTCTCTCGTCGAAACGACCAGATCAATCTTTTGCAGTGCCAGGATGAACCCACAGCTGGCTATCCACCTATCTACTTGACATATCACCGTGGCCAGTTTGGGTTGCGCTTGTTAGATCCAGCAGATATCGATCAATCCGCATAGTTATCCAACTTATCAATCACTCGCGAATCTTCCGATCGTCACTGCTTCAAATGCTTGACCTATGTGGCGTCCCATTGTTCAGCGCCGGAAATGAAATCTTTCCTCTTTTGCTGTCACATCCACTTCTAGTGGTTGTTCCTCAGGGTCATATGGTACTCTGTGGTCTCTCAGGTAATCGTTGAAAATCCTCATTGGATAATCCGGTACCTTGAGCACTAATTACATTTGTCTAGCTTGGACATGTATTTGGATGATCCTGTTCAAGGTGTTTCTCCCCTCTAATGTTACTTGCAGAATAATTCTCCTTGTGCGCTTCATGCACTTCCGCGTCCTAAACCACGACTATAACCTCCATAATGTCGCCTATTTTAGATCTCCTACACTTTGTTTGATCAGCTTCTCGAGCTACTTCTCAACTGAATCCAGCGTACACAAGGGGCAGTATGTGGATGGTAGAACATAATTGCTTTTCTTTGTTAATTAACACCAGTCCCGCCTCCTTCTAGTCAATCAACAAATACCCTCATTCAAGCAGGCGTAAAACGTGTGAAATAGATGATCGAACTGACAATGAAGGACCAAGTACAATATGTAAGGTGGAGTACCATCTTGTTCCGTAGCTTCCACTTTTTTAAAGACACCATGGCTACTTCGAAATTCCTTGGAATCAAATGTTGGCTGGTGGGGAAGATGTTGCTTGGAAAAGCGGTTTAACGATGCCTTTGAACATTTCTGCCTCAAAAAAAAACCCTTCAAATTGCTAGCTTATAGTCCAGCTTATAGACCCATGGGTCACTGTTCAGATTATTAGCGAGCTTCTGCTAGCAGTGGACTTTTATCTCCCTAATCTTTTTGCGAAGGAGTTTCCTTACAGTTTTTCATACTACCATATCAACTCATGCCTCCTTTATACTCGAAAATTTCGAAATCCCTTCGTTCTTTCTAATGTTTGCTAATCACCAGCATACTGCAGGTTTTGTTATGTGTTTTTTGTCGCTTAGGCATAGCCGAGCTACAAACAACCGAAGTAGGCTTATGGTAGAGTTCACCACGATTCACCACGGTTTCACATGATCTTGGCATCCATATCCCCGCAATTCCACACTACGTATTGTGGTCGAGTTGTTGCACGAATGGAAGCAAAAACTCAAAACCCTAGTGTTGTACAATGATGATCACTAATGGTGTTGTTCTCCAGTAATCTCTAGTGTTTTTTTACCGTAGGCACAAAGGACTATGAACGCAGTGTCACCTTTTGTATCGTTCCCTTGCCCCACCGGGTGGAAATTTGATGTATGACCAATTTTAATCACTACCTGTCCATGATATAGCATATTCGAGGCTCAGTTCAGTTCCAGCTCCATTCATTGTTTTTGGCATGGAAATCAACTCCGACAAGGATTCGCCTTTCTATACTCCGGACGGCGTCTTTCAAAGCATTCAACCTATTCCGGACGATATAAGTGGTGGCTCTTTTGGCCTTTTTTGGCGCTTTTCCATAGATGCCCATAATATCTGTATGAAGCAGTTCCCAAAGTTGTGGGTCTATAGTCGTAGTCAACCGCTGTCTTCTATGCGAATTACGCCAGTTCCAGCCTGGTCCCTGGTCCTGCTTGATCCATTTAAGTCTGTTTCAGTTAATCTGGAGCAGCGACACTTTGGGGAAAATTTATCCACAAAACTTAAATTATCGGGGCTTTGTGTTGCCATGAATATTTTTTCTTGAAAGACCAAGCACTGCTCAGTGCCTAAGGAATTGTTCAAAACTTTGGTGTTCACATATGCTGTTTTTAAAGTACGCATCGCATCGAATCGGTGAACTGATTTGGTCTGGTCCTTTTCAGCTGGTCCTTTTGCCTCTATGAAGATTCCCTATCGCCAGGAGATACTTAGGTGCATTTTTGCGAGGTCTACGATCGTCATCTACGGGGCTTACTAGTGTTAGTACAACCCTGAAGCAATTAATATCCTTCAGAGCCTGTCTGTTCCCACTTCAATATCAGTTCCTTCCTGAATTGTTCCCACTATCGCTATTACCAGGATAGACATTAGCTATAATGTCGACACCATAGCCTTTTCCGCCAGAAGCTTTTCAACTGCGTTCACGAAAGCTACCCCTGTCGTTGTCCTTCTCCGCCCCAACGCCTGCTTTTATGGCTCCCACTGTTTAGTTGTTTGTGTCCATTTCCTCAGGTTCAACTTTCTTCCTGGTTTCCTCCAGGACATCAGTAAAAACTGATCCATCCGCAGGCATTATTAGGAGTGCGTCGCTGCGTGGTTGACGACTGACTTTTGTTATGGGATCGATCCTGCTGCTTGAGTCTGTCGCTCTCGTTCGAAGTTCGCTTCTGGCTTTTTGTTCCGCCTTCTTTTGTTTCTTCGATCATATACCCAAAGATCGATAAAACAATATCAGCTTTTATCGGTTAAAAAGTTTTTCTTCGCCCGATTGTGACCTTCCCGATTGCTTTGGAGTCTCCCTTTTGTCAGATTATTCCCAAAAATTCCCAGATGGAAGTCATTCTTTTTTTCCAACAAATTACGCATCTCAGCGAATTAACTTAATCTTTCCTTATTGCTGTCTTAGCTCAGCTGGTTTTCCCAACCTTTTAAAGCCTAACCGAATTTTCTACGCTTAAATCACCTCCGTTGGCTGTCAATATTCAAATGAAGCATTACGCGCTCGTGTCTTGTTTTTTTTTTTTTGTTCAGGATTTATTGTTGTTCGCCATGACCAATTTGTAGTTTTCAGTGGGCCAACATTTCGTTTCGCATGCAAAGTGTAATTTATTTGTCTGCCAATTATCCTTGCCAGACATATTTATAGCTGATACAATCTCGACTCGTGAAGCTTTGCATAGATTTCACAAAATTGCAAACATCAATCCGCGTATTATTTATGGCTGGGAAATATTCTAAATTTATTGCAAGCTGATATCACTTTCGAAGATCTAAGCGTGTGCTCGAATACACCAGGTTTGGACTGCAAACAAAAGTTATTTTTTTCGGAATGTGAAACACCCTAGCATTGTTCGAAATTCTACACAAGGTGATCAGCGTTTAGCATTGACCGGAGTCGGTTAGCCGATTTCTCATTCAGATTTCTCAAAACAGCGCATGTCATGGATACTGGAAAAATAGTGGATTCAGTAGTGCAGTGGTACAATCAGGAAATCAGCGAAGGATGGAAAACCCCAAAAGTTATGCGGAATACGCTGGGGAAATACCGGCTCAAAGCTATTGTCCCCGACATACTTACGCCTCCTACTCGTTTGAACTTTGCAGAGATAGAACGACTCCAAGGAGCCTTCTTTTAACTGAAAGGTATCCGTCGCATTGTCTTCACCTCTCGAGTATAATTAAATTAACTTTGCGATTGAGATTTATAGATGTTTACGTAAAACTAAGATATGAGAATGTGCCTGGCGTCAAAATTCCATGAATTGAGAAGCTTTCAATCTGTTTATCAGAATCTTTTGTCTTTTGTGGTGGAAAGCGTAGTGACCTATTGATCAAATGCCATTTATTCCTTCGAATAAATTCTTAATGAAGAGACCATTGGCGCGCTAATTGGGTGCTTAAAATTGTGGGAATTTCGCATCCTGCATTTGGGAATTATCCAAGCACTGACCACGAATCTGCGTGGCACAAAATCGTAAATGCAAATTTGGCTAATATTGTTAATCGCATCAAGGAGATTCACTTTTGGATTAGATTTAATTTTTCACCACGCTCCTAGCGCTCACTTCATTGAAAGCGTCAAAGCAACTCATAAAACCGCTTGAAATGTGCATTTTCTTTGTGGAAATTTTTCAGGAAATGGACAAAAACTGATCTCGTGCTGTCGAATGCTTTTGTGGTCCCAGTTACTATTCTTGACAAACTGGAAAAATCTGAAAATTACAATTTGGTTACAGTGAAATAGTGACGACAGGTTATAATTTTGTGCTGTGAGACCTTGTAACGAGTGCTGGTATTTGCATGGTAGCATCAAATATTGCGTCCGAATATAAATAGATTATAACAAATTCTAAAAATGAATGGAGCAGGAAATGACTGGTAGTTAAATTTTTTTATATGCTTTGAATTTTAAAGGCTTAAGTGCAGGAAACAACGAAGTTAAGAGTTTCCAACTGAATGAATCGCTTAAATTTTTCATTTTATGACAAATAAAACAATAAAATAAAAATTTTATGTCAAAATTGCATTTTTTTTATAGCAAATAAAAACTTTTAATATGTAAGGTTAGTGCAGATTTAATGCTTATAATTTTTTAACTATTTTTTTTTATTATAATTATTGTTATTGTCAATCATGGACGGAATTTTTCAGTGTCGTTGCCCTACAGAGCGAAGTAAAGTTTTGCTAGAAGTGTTAGAATTAATATGTAAGAATTGTTAGTTTACGTTAGTTTATGGCTGACTCTCATAGTGACTCTTATTACGTCCCACTGCGTGACCTCGCATCTCTTTTGCAAGATATGTTTTCCTGAGCGGTCGTTATTTTTGGTGCAACATGTACATGCCAGAACAAAGACCAATGTCTTCAGCGCCTGGTATTCTGATAAAAATATCTCGTATAATAGTAATAGTAAGCAATAGTAAGTAATAGTAGTATAATAGTAAGCCATTGATCAGAGATCCAAATAACCAAGCAACCAAATGTTACTTTTGTTTAACGAAAACTTTGATTATTTCTGTATAAAAATATACAAAAAAACCATCAGTGTATGCCAGCTCTTCATTCGGAGCATTAACCAGTTCCCATGCAAACTGACAGAGGTGAGAAAACATACCCAAATGCATCCATCCTATTAGCACATCCTCAGCATCATCGCCCAAGACCTACTCGAACAGTTTGCGAGAGACAGGCAAGGTGACTTTCTACTGCTGAGCGAGCAACATCACACCAGAAACTCACCAAGATGGTATCCTGACGAATCTGTGCTTATGGCACGATCCCCGCTGTCGGAAGCAACGCTGGAGAACGGAGAACGAGCGGAAAGAGATGTCGTTAACTCAACTATGACAATCATTACATCTGCCTGCAGGTCTTCAATGTCCCTACGAAGACCCCGGCACAGCAAGCCCCCAGTATACTGGTGGTTACCTGAAATTGCCGAAAAACGAAGGGAGTGCCACAAACTACGACGCAGGACACAACGAGCTTGGACCCGGGAAGAGGCATGTATCCGATGAACAGAGACCCATTGGGCCTGGGCTACAACATAGTGATGCGGAAGCTCGGTGTCCACAGGTCGCCTCACTCATACGAGGTAGAAAAGATGGATGAAATCGTCCGGGCTCTCTTTTCCATCCATCCCGCCATCATTGAAGCCGTTCACTATGAAACACCAACGGAAATTCCATTTTTCACGAAAATAGAACTGGAGAAAGCAGTCTTGTCTATGAAGCCCAGAAAGGCTCCAGGACCAGATGGGATTCCAGCTGATGTGCTACAAATGGTCTTCCATATTTCTCCTGACCTGCTGCCACGCATATTCAACGCATGCCTGCGTGAAGGGCTGTTCATTACTTAGGGAAAAGGGGATCCAGAGTCGCCAGCTGCATACCGCCTACTGTGTATGCTTGACACGGCCGGAAAAGTTTTTGAAAAACTTATCAGACTCGCTGATGTGAATTGTACTGCCGGGGATCTATCTCCACGGCAGTATGGCTTCAGAGCAGGCCGCTCCACCATCGATGCAATTGGAGAAGTAGTGAGCGCAGTCCGACGTGCGGAGTCTCACAGTATTTCCACGCGACGGGTCGTCCTGCTGGTTACTCTGGATGTCCGAAATGCATTTAACAGCACTAGATGGGTGGATATTCTGGAAGCGCTATTAAATCGTTTTCAAGTACCAGTGTACCTGATGGGGATTCTCAGGGACTATTTGAAGGACCGCAGCCTACTCTACGACTCGAAGGAGGATAGGGGAACTACAATTCTTACTTCAGGTGTCGCTCAGGGCTCTATCCTTGGCCCGGACCTGTGGAACATCTCCTACGATGGCCTGCTGCAGCTTGAACTACCGGATGAGTCACGTTTGATCGGGTATGCGGACGATGTCGTGACGCTGGTTGCTGGACGTACAGTAGACTATGCGCAACTCAGACTCAATATGTTAATGCGGAGGGTAATGGACTAGATGACCACTCACGGATTCAAGCTGGCACTGGAAAAAAACGAAGTGGTCATCCTAAGGAAGAAGAAAATCCCCAGAGTACGACTTATCAGTATAGGGGATGAGCTGGTTGAATCGAAATCAGCAGTAAAGTACCTGGGCGTCCTGATAGATTCGAAGATGAGTTTTTCCCAACAAATCAGGGCAGTAGCTGACAAGGCTGCAGCGCGTGTGACGGCACTCACCTGATTAATGGACAACAAAGGAGGGCCCATCACATCAAGGAGACGACTCTTAATGAGCGTTGTGCAGTCGCTTCTACTCTACGGATCAGAACTGTGGGGAAACGCTCCCAGCAAGAAGTTGCACCGGAAGCGGTTGGCACAGGTGCAGAGACACGGAGCATTGCGAATCTCATACGCATATCGAACGGTCTCCGGGGCGGCAGTGCTGGTAATCGCAAGGGTGATACCCATCACCGTCGTTGCTAGAGAGCGCAGATGTATTTACCTGCGCAGAGGCGAAGACCGAAGAGAAAAGATAATAAATTAATAACATGCCACTATGAAAATTCTAAAAAGTATGGCAGAAGATTCAGAGAGTGACAAAGATCCGCCACCTGGAAAAGACCACAATTTAAGAACTATGTAATATAATTTTCATGATAAAGCAAACAAATGGACAGAAGGCAATCAGATTCAATCAAACCCGAAACGCAGTGTTTTGGAGTGCTCATATCACTGTAGGGCCCAACTCGCAAAAAGGATTTTCATGCGATCCTTGTCATTTCGAAAACTTTCTGCATACAAAGAAAATGATATCTATCTTAGATCGTGTCTTGAACTGTTAATGCAATGCCTGGGCCTCTAACCAAGCATACGTAACATTATTAAATGTTAGGTCCTTGAACGAAGGATCCTCAGAAGGTCAATCGGAGCTTATTAAGATTCAGATCATCAATAAATTAGATACTACACAGAATTATACAAACCACCCAAGTGATAAAGCCGTAGAAACCCGAGTGAGTAGGTCAGTTGCAACGAATGGACGACTTTCTGCCACCGAAAAAGATACTTATGACCATACCAAGGATCAAAGGCGTTAGCAAATTCCAAAATCACCGAATGGATTCAATCATGACATTACAAAGCTGATGGCATTCTGAAATAGGAAGATATGATCAAAGAATCTAAAAGTTGTCGACGAGAAATTCCGAAAACTAAGTTTGAGATAAGATGGCCATCCTTACTTGTATTCACTCCGGCATTGAAAATCCCTTTTTTGTCTGTAATATAATAGTAGGAACTAATAGTGGAACTAGAATTCATATTAAAACAATCACCAAGATTTCGCCATACTACTCGCAATCATAATTGCATAGTCCTTAATCAAATATTACTCATAAATATTTAACTTCATATGAACTAAAATAAGGAAGGAATCGATGCATGAGTGTACAAATGGATTAAAGTATCGATTGATAGTGAGGAAAATTTCACAGATGTAATAAAAATTTGGAAAGAGTATTCTAAAAGATTCTTGAAACATTTGATTGAGTCCAAAAGTTTAGTAAAGACCGGAAAGGCACTCTCTCGACGAACTAAGCCCTGTGTCCTATGAAAGGGTATTCCATCAAGGTTTACTTGAAGGTTTTCTCGCCAATGAAATGTTATTCATCAATCCTCGTTTAAGAAATGAACACTCTAACGTGTAAAGGCTTGTAAGTTGTTACTATATTTCTATTTAAACAAAAGATGAATTATATAAACCTGTTCATCCACTAATTTGTGTGTTGTGGCATGCTGATTTTCAAGACTGTGTTACTGGGTTTGTTGACTATAGTGGACACATATCGATGGATTTGAAATTACGAGTATGTTTAATTGATTCCGTTCAATGTGCTATGTATCCCAAATACGCAAATATAAGCTTAAGTGGTTTCTCTACATCCGCATCGCTTCATATCAGGATAGTTGTTAATCTAAATGATAGCTGATATCTGTCTTTTGTCTACAGGACGGTCATAAAAGCGTTTCTTCTTGGTTTTCCCCATTATCACTGATAGTATCGAATATTGAGCACTTGAATAGCTATTGTTTCCTTTTAATTTTACCCTTGAAAATACTAGAACTTTTTTTTATTCTAATGTAAATTGACCAAGACTACCGCTAAAGCCTCTAAACAAAAGTCCATATTCAACGCGAAATTATATCTTTTCCTCAGTCATTTTAATATGAATATTAATCTTCCGCAGTGTTTCAAAAACTATTGAGTGGGCATAAACATTTTCAAATGGTAATCGGATCTACCGCCTAGCGTGAAATTCGGTTTGATATCTAATGTAAATTTTGTAATTTCCTTGGCAAGCCGGTGCGACTAGCTCATAAATAAAAAATCTTTATTGTCTTTTGATTTGCATTGATGGCATCTAATGAGAGGTTTTTTTTTAAAAAAAAAGTTTGTGTCACATTTGGAGCAAAGGAACAAATTGTTCTTGTCGTCACCAACACAAATGCAAACATTCCTGGTAAAAAAGATTTTGAGTTAACCATAAAGATATGATTAAGTCAAAGAACGAAAAGTCTTTAGAGATTCGTATTTGTTAATAGTTAATAGTTTTTAATAAGAGATTCGTATTTCTTAATAGTTTTCATATTGTAATTTAGTCAAGTTCCGTGTTTTGAAGGAAACTTTAGGATATAAAATATACTGAAAATGGAATATATGCTTATAGGATGAATATTCATAACTTCGAAAAGGAAATTACCGTTGGTATCAGATTTTGATTTACATTTAGAGAACTAAATCGCAAGTAGAGCACAATTTTTTACAATTTTCATGTATTGCTGATTAAAATCATCAACATGCTGGTTTGTAACCCCCCTTGCCCCCTCCAATTGTCTCAAGTGAAAAGAACATACAATCAAAAAGGAAATAAAAGGGAGTTAGATGCGTCCTTTTTTATCTCTGTTTGAAGCAATTTGGCAACCAAACACAAACACCCTAGATGGAGTAGCTAATATACTTGCCTTCTGTTCAGCAGGTATCCTGTTCGAGTCCGGATGGTACCCATGATATTTGAATAAGCGTATTTGGTTTCAGAGTATCCGCCCACTTAGCTGTCGCGAGCACATCTGGAGAAATTATCATAGTCAGACATGATTCTAATTAGATCATCTTCTTGTGCACTTTTCCCTTTAAAGGACCGCTTTTTTGCTCAAGGACTGTTCTCCATTGAACATTGAAAATGTCAAGCAAATGGCAAAAACACAAGTTAAAACCCGGAGTAACATGGAAAGGCATGCATCAGCTTGTGGAAATGATTTGGGGTGCGATATATTTCATTATCACACCTCGCATCCCCTCCAGTTTCCATTTGCGACAAAATTCCAACAGAACGCATACTTCTATGTCCAATTTGGCTTAAAATAGGTAAGTTAGTCGTCCATAAGCGTCCTCTCGCGGAGACAACGTAAAAACTTCGTGTTCATAGACGCCTCACCGACAATGGAGAAATTCAGAGTACCCAACTAGCTACCATATATTATGAGGTCAATATTTCAGGACGCTGTAGGAGGAATGTGATGCAAGGTTTGAATAAGGGTTCCGGAATTTCATGCTCCTACCGGACCAGCCAAAAGTGAAGATTGTAGGAAGCAATCTAGGCACCAGCACCGTGAAAAGACTTGAAATTAATACGAATCATGTTAATTTCCAATTTATCAGAAAAAATTTTGATGACAATTTGGCAAATTTTACATGAAACGCCTTAATGAAGAAACTTAATCTGGATTTATTGAAATCTGTTGAGTGGTATAGAGAATAATTGACGGTAGCTTGAAATTCGGGACATTAGAGATAAACGCTGATAACAAAGTATCAGATTATGACAATCTTGTAAATAAATTTATGTTGTTCAGATTCTGTGAAATCCTGACGATGCTACGAAGTAATAAGCTAGAAATATCAGCACAAAAATATACACCAAAGACATAGCAACAGTACTCAGACAGGACGTCCAAGTCCCAAACGACTTCGTGATATCTAACATCTTAGAATTGATTGAAAAACTAAATAGTATCAAGTCAATAAAAACCATTAATCTAGCTGAGTTCAACATAAAATATTTATATCAATCAATCCAAGTAATGAAAACAATGAAGACACTCCAAGAAGTACTAGTTAACAAGACAAAGAATTTTCTCAACAGCTCACAAAGATCCTTAAAACAAAATTACAAGAAAATTATATCCGATTCAACAACAATATTTATAGACAAAAAAACGAAGTAGGAATTGGGATTCCAACATCAGCAAACAAGCAACTAGCTTGAGAGTGATATTTCATGCCAAATATTTGGAGGGTATTATATGTATAAAAACCTAAAATAACGAAGAGCAAATTCTAGACAGTTTTTTAACAAATTAACACTAAAATCTTAAATACACAATACAGACTTAAAAGTAGGAACCATAGATTTCTTTGAACACTATACAGGGTGCGGCGCCAAAATCCGGACAAAATTCAATTTAAATTTCCCCCCATTCTATAAGGTTTCGAGAGGTCGCGATTCGCGTACAAATAGTTTAACACATGTGTTGAACATTCATAACCTCGAAAAAGTCGCAATGTTGAAGCCAAGTGCAGAGTATAATCGAAGAGCCGCGCTGGGCGCTCAGCCACAGAAATCATTCAATTTTTCGGCTACCCAAGATCGACTGTGTATGAAGTTATTGCGAAATATAATGAATCGGAGAAGTCAGACAAAGGTTCCGCGACACCAACAAGGAAACCCCACTCTAAAGAACGCGTTAACAAGACCCCCGAAATCATTAAACGGGCTAAGAAATTGATTTTGGAGGATCCGAGCCAGTCAATCCGAACATTGTCGTCAGTTGTCGGTGTAAGTGAGAAAACGATGCGTCAAATCGTGGAAGAGGACCTCCGCTACAAGTCTTATACAATTAAAATAAGACAGATGCTTTCTAAAGCTGCAAGGACAAAACGCGTTGAACGCTATAACTTGCTTTTGTGTTCTTTACGAAACAAGGCTGCCGGACGCCTCAGGTTTTTTTGTGACGAAAAATCTTTACTGTCGATGCGAAAATTAATCGAAGAAATAATCGCTGGCTCGCTCATGACCCTGAAGATGTCCCCATTGTTTCTAGAATGAAATTTCCGGTGAATGTTCACGTGCTAAGTGTTGTTTCCAGTGAAGGTGATGTTATGCCAACATTTCTTTAACAAAGGGGAAAATGTTACAAAAGAAGTTGATTTGCGTGTTCTGATGAATGTGGTGAAGCCCTGGATGGAAACGGTATCGAGCGGAAGGCCGTATGTTTTCCAACAAAACGGTGCACCCACGCACACAAGTCATTTGGTGCAAAATTGGTTGCCGGGCAACGTGGACATGTTTTGGTCCTAAGAATTTAGCCTCCTAACAGCCCAGACTTGAATCCTCTGGATTACTTTATATAGAGCGTGGTTAAACGGGACACTAACAAGTGCAGACATCCAAACATCGCTTCATTGAGAGCCGCTATTGAAGAAGTATTCGCCAAAATTGACGTGCCGCATTAAAACGGGTCTGCGAACGCTTCAGACTGAGGATAGAGGCGGTTATCAAAGCACAAGGGGGTTATATAGAGTGAATGTGTTTTTTTTTATGTTTAACAAACAATTTAGTAAAAGAATTATAAACTTTCCCATTTTTGTAATAAAAATTATTTTTCAATACAATGTTTAACTTGTCCGGATTTTGGCGCCGCACCCTGTATATAGTCTACCCACAGCCACAGTGATAACACACAACTCATCCAACAACCCCGAACAGCATAAAAAGGTAGGAATAAGGCAACTAAAAACTGGAATGGAGTGGACACTAGGCAGTGAAGCTGAAGGCTTCACCAGTGCCACCAGTGCAATCAAAACAATGGATACAATAAGACCAAGAGCCAGGATAAGAAGAAACTTCAAAAAACCCAAAAAGTACCGAAAACAAGGAGAAAGCGACAAGAAAACATGAACAACATTGACATACAACATGAAAACAACAAAAAATAGATAAAACTGTTGACAAAATACAATATCACAATTAAATTCAAAACAAGGAGCAGTTTAGAACAAATACTACGGACAAACACAAAACAAAGAGTACCCTCTAGACAATAAGGATATTTATAAATTAACTTGGCAATATGGCAATGAAGCTACATTGATCAATCAGGACGCAAAATAAGAAGAAGATTTTGCTAACACATAAAGGACTACATGGACTACGCAACAACGGAACCAACTACGCAACTTTTTGAACCACATGATTAACCACAAATGTGTACAAACTCACATTAGAAAAATATTAGTGGACGCACTAGTGTAGTGGACGCACTCCATTCATAACATAAAGGACGGAGTTTGAACGTTCTCGCAACATGAAAAAAAACACTCAATGGGCGAATGATCAACGAACAGACAAGCTTTCATTAGGGCATACTCTTTGATTCGACCCATTTCATTACTTTCCACGACAGGAAAAATATTCGAAACACTTATCAAAACGTTCATTGATCAACACTGCTGTTCCTTCCAGACTTTAAGTTTGCAAAACAGCACTCGCCTTTAGTAGACCATATTCTACTCCCCCCAAAACGCACATTCAGATGTGTCAAGTCCAAACATAAATCTTACCACAGTCGCCTGTCTCAGGAAATTCCAAGTTAGCTCCAAAACGGTCGCTGCCCCTAGAAATCGATGCCAGCACGCAACCCACAAGGTTCGGTCATCTCCACCATCCTATTTTCTATTTACACTGCGGAAATTCCACCCTCTTCCATCTCAGTTATCCACACTGTTCAATATGCTGACGATATAATAACATATCACTTAGTGCTAAGAATTCCTCATCGCCAGCAACGCCTCAATTACTACCTCGACACCCTCTTGAAGTAAAACAAATTCCAAATTCTTTCCTTTTTGTGAATTTTTTCATAGAAATTTCGAATATGATTTTTCAGAGTATATGGATTCGAAATTTTATGAGGCGTAAGGAAACAAAAGATATAAAATACTTAAAATCGATTATTCACAAGATGCACAGGAACTGATTCCTTAAGACGAAAATGCCTCAAGCTACAAACTGGAGTGACGTTTCAACTAAACAAAGCACCGGCGCACAAACCCGCGATGGCGATTGCTACCATTCTAGGAATTTATGACAAGATTTGAGGGAGATTGGATGAGTGCCGACGCTCAATCAACGATTGGCAGCAGTCTTGGGTGAATTACACGAAGAGAAGGTGGACTGAGTGGCCCGTCCCGGATCTTTAGACGTGGTTAAATCGAGGGCATGTGGATATTGACTACTACCTGACCTAGCTCTTGAGCGGACATGGGTGTTTTCAGTCTCACCTGCACAATATATTTAAATTACAAACACCCAACTGTAGATTTTGCTCAGGAGAGAACGATGATGCTTGCCCCACGTTTTTGCATGCAAAAGATGGGACAGGCTGCGGTTGGAGCTATACAGGGAAACAGGAGATCTCATCCCGGATATTCTTATCACTGGGATGCATGCATCGATTGACAACTGGAACCACGTAGCACATTATGTTCGTGCAGTCCTGAAAAATAAAATGGACCCACAGCAGCCAAGGGCGTCATGGTTGAGGATCATAAACTATTAAAAAGCCGTCCCCGTCGGAAAAGAACATTTCAGTGAAACTATGCAAAAAGCATTTGCCCTTCAGAAAGGCATAATGAACAAAGAGATACAAGTACCGTTTGTAGCAAATAAAACGAGCTTAGCAAGATAGAGAGCTTAGAAATTGATCAACGTAGGTAGGTAGGTGGAGAGATCTTGAGATTCCTAAGAAGAAAACTAAGTGAGAAGAATTTTTCCTATATAAGAGTATATTTAAGTCTATGTGTGTCAAAAGCGACTTCTCCGCACCTTCGTCTTTATACCCTTTCTCTAGAAAGTTTTAATAATATAATTCTTTATTGGCTTTGTCATTTTTACAATATCGGACAGTTGATTGCTAATATCTGGAGATCTGCGATAAAACTTTATTGCATTTATGATTAATTAAAATTAATTTAAATCTTAATTGGTCATACTAGAAAGGGCAGTGCCAACTAGAGAGAGCGGAAAATTTTAACGAAAATCTCTGCGAAGCTCTGCGAAAATCTCTAACTTGAAACTACTTTTCTTATACCAACTATGGACTAACATATGAGCCAATTAATCTAAGCCGATCCAAAGGTGAGAACGCTTGGTCTTTATTTATATGGACGCTGATGATGGGATTGTGGGAGTTTTATGCTTTTTTGAGCATATTAGCTCTGCGTGTGTCCGAAAGCTTGTAAATAGGGATAATATAAAATATTTTGTATGACAATCTGGAGGAGGAGCAACGGCGTCTGTTTAGGATCACATTTTAAATATCGATTTTGGATGACTCAAAGCTTTGCTTAAGATTTGTAGCGCATTGGTCCCAAGTGGGAGCTCCGTTGATTATTTATTGTTGGTTGGTTGCTTATTTTAAGGATGAGAATTTTCTTACGAAGATTCATGGGCGACCTTTGATTGAGTAATGGATACAGAGACAGAACAGACTTCAATGCAATAGATTTGAAGTCGATATTGTCTTCAATTTTAGTTTTGGATCGAGTTTTAAACACAAATAGAACAGATCTTTAGACCACGGAATCAGTTGGCCAAGGAAGTGTATGGATCTATGAGGCAGCATGGTGTACTTAAATTTTTAGCTTGAGAATGTTGCGTGTTTTTCTTAACGATGCTTTTGATTTTTAAGAATTGGTAGGAGTATTGGTTGATTTTTTCCAGCATTTCCTCTTCCTGGTTAGGATTTTTCAAGAGGTGTAGAAACAATTGTCCTCCACAAAAGCAGATAATTGGAAATTTTGGCAATTTTGACTTGTTGATATGTCAGACGTGTACATATTGAAAAGTGTGGGCCTCAGTCATGAACCTTGTGGAAGACCAGCGCCTTGTGATCCTCGAACTTTAACCTGTTGTGTTCTATCTGTCAGGAAGGATGAAATTAGTATGTGCAATTATGATAGCGTACTGCATTCTTTGAGCTTATCAATAGGCCCACCGACTATTTGTATTTGGTGCTGCTTCTACGTCTTTGGAAACACGTAGCAGTTGGTGCTTTGTTGTGCATCCTTACCAGAAGTCCAACAGGAAGTTAGTGAAGATGCTGGTGTTTTCAATGTAATCAGTCAACATTTTCAAGATAAGCTTCTTAAATAGTTTACCAGGCATAAAAAATAAGCCCATTTTACTACGCTACAGGATAGGTAGAATGCTAGCGTGCTTCCAGCAGTTGAGAAAGTGCAAAGTTTTCAGACAGGCGTTGAAAAAGAGGCAGATTAGCACTATTGCTTTCTTCGTAAATGTTTTGATGGCTGCATTGGGTATTCCGTCGAATGCAGGGGTTGCACCAATTTTAAGCTTCTTAATTTGCTCGTGAGGTAAAATGTTGTTTGTTTGCGTTGGTTTGCAGTGATTTAGCAAGTATTTGTAATTGCTTCCATCTTCATAAAGTTGGTTTACTAAAAATAAGGAAAAACCTTCCTTTTAATTTTATGTTTTTATTTACCTTGTGGAATCGATTTTCGACCGTGATCGTTCGGTCTTCAACAGCGATTAGCTAGTATTACATTACATCAGCTAGTATTGTTTCTGTCATGTTGTCACTCTGCGATCTCAAAAAGTTATGATTTACAGACACTGCATCTGGGAAATTGGAGTAACCTGTCATAAGATTTGTAGTTTGTTTGGAGTGTTAGCCCTTATTAGTAGATAGGCTATGGGCAGACCTTACAGCGGTTGAGCTATCTGACGGGGGCAGACAGGTACTCTAACTGACAGGTAAAATTATCTCTTCTTGCAGGTCAAGGAACGCCTTCGAAGTACGATATGTAGAGTAATATATAGTGATGACCATTGCTGATGTGTTTTGGAAGAGGCAAGACAAAAAAATTTTATTCTAAGGGAATTCAGGGTTTAGAAAGAATCTGAAATTTGACCAATAAATGTTAATTTTTGCATTTTTTGTATCATTGAAGCCTGCTTTAAACAAATTTATCTAGATTTTTGGGGGCATGGGATTCTGGTAATTTCAATTAGCGCAGATTGATTCCTATAACAAACCAATTCGATCAATTGGAACATGACCAGTTCTTCGCGTTGTGAAGGCAATCAAAAGCAAAATTCGACAAAACGTGATTCGTTGCTTACAAGAACAAACATTGCGTTACCCAATATATGTCTAGAATACCTTTGAGAGTAAAGTTCATGACTTTTAATATCGTGAATAAGAACTCATGCCATTTTAGGGATCATTAATCAAGAAGGAATTAATAGCTGATATGTTTCCTGTGTAAAGTTTCACTATAAAAAAACATTAAATACCACCTTGCTCGATCACTTAAATGGCGTTTATTGCGATAAGATCTTCAGATTGAATCTTTTATCGTCTGCCGTCGTCACTTTTTGCCTTTACGTAATATCAACGTTTACGCAGGCTGTTACCGCTCTGTGCCAGCTCAATGTCAAGTTGATTGTCTTTTTTTTCTTTCTTTCCTTGATTATAATACTTCTATCTGCTTCATCAGAGCTACACTCATCCTTCAATCACTCACTTAATTAGTCATTTACTGAATAATGATTCCTTGCACCCAAGCGGACAGACAACATAATCACACCATGTCCTTCCTCCGGCTGAACAATATTTTACACTTGTCGCTATCAGTCGGAATATGCGTAAGAAGGCAATATGAGTTATTGCTTGAGGAAATCCGCGGCTGCGAGTAGGTACTCCATGTCTCAAGTGTGGATCTTCCGTACGAGGAGTATTAATAAAATAAGATCAACTGCATCAGCGTTTTATTTTTCGCAAATGAAAATTCGATCCCAACTGGCTACCAATATCTCAGTATCCAGAATGATAATCGGCCGGTAGTAAAACTTGTTGACATATTATTATGAATGCAACTTCTTATTTACATAAAAGACGTGAAGGTTGCTTGGCCCCCATGTGAATTATTGCTGGTGAAAACTTTATGACTTTTATTCAAGATTTTGCTTCTTTTTGTCTTTTTTTTTTATTGAAAAGCATGTTTGGATTATAGGTGTCGAAGTGCCAGCATATAAGCCATAAATCATCGGTGAGAAAACGGGGAACAAAGCATAGGGAACCATAGCATTATTCATATAATTTATTTTCTAGACGGAAAAAAGTAAGTATTAATCGGTTTTAAAGCGTTCTCAGTTAATAATTCTGATTATTTATTAGTGAATATTCATTTGATGCTAAAAAGGTTTTGAATCGCGTCGAAAGAAATCGCCGAGAGAGCTCCGCGTGAAAATAAAACAATGAAGCAAAGAAATTAGAACTTATTCTGCTGAGATATTCAACTGCTTCAGTTTAAAACTCATCACGTTTTTAATGTATATGCATGTTTTATTAAATTATACCCAAACCATTAATAGATAATTCAGCCACTGCGAAGCTACATACAGCACTAGCACTCTCGGACAACCTCTCTACGACAGAGATAGAAGACGCACAAGTATATTTTATTTGTATTGTGTTTTCACTCAAGCACTTTGAGAGTGAAATTCATGTTTTACTCCAAAATGATAGAAATTCACTACTCCTATTCGCTACTTCACTTACAATTGTCGAATACCCTTCAATCGAGAGATTGCTCCAAGTGTTAACGCTAAATGAACCGACATTATGATAATACTCTATCGCATAAATGGAAAAGCTTACTCCTCGTTGAAGGATCGGTCGTTGAAGAAAATCAAACGATTACGCTTGAAAATCATTTCAATTATGCAAAACCATTCATCAAAAAATCCAAAAGCAAAGGAAGAGATTCTCTTGTAGGGTAAACGCAGAATTTAAAAATTTTCGGAGCTTGTAGCCCAATCTATCAATCTATCTATATAGCTTCTTCATCGGGAGCTTTTTATTTGTTTTACTTCGTGTTGTTATAGTATGTATCTGAGCTCACTGTGCCTCATGGCATAGGCCTCCTCTAACATTTTCCACTGGTGTCTATCTCTTGCTACTCTTCTCCAGTATGGCCCCGCTAATTATTTTATGTCGTCTTCCCATCTTGTACTTTGTCTGCCTCTACTTCTTTTGCCAGTTACCAGTTACCTGGTAACAGCCAGTTACCTGGTACCAGTTGGTGACGTCTTTGCTCCATTTTTCGTGTCTGCTCCGCATAATATGACCGGCCCACCTCCATTTTAGTCGGTCTATTTTTTAAGAACATTAACAACTTTAGTTTTGGATCTTATAAACGTATTTCTGTGCCTGTCCTGACATTTTATTCCCTGCATGCTTCGTTCCATTGCTCTTTGACAGTATTTTGACATGCCTCTATGGTGTTTTGTAAGTGCCCAAGTTTCACAGCCATATGTCATGCAAGGTGGATGGCAGGTGTTGAAGACTCTTCGTTTTATTGTATTGCTAATCTCAGTGAATATCATTATTTCTTTTAATGACCAATAATTTGTCCAGCTGTTGGCTATTCTTCTGGTTATTTCTTCGCTTGTCATATCTTTGTGTGAAATAATTAATCCCAAATATATATATTCGTCTACATATTCCAGAGGTTGTACTTTTAATTGAATTTCGTGTGTTTCAGAGTTAGTTAGCAACTTAGTTTTTTCCGCATTCATGAAAAGTCCAACTTTTTCACTGTCTTTATTTAAGTTATGTGGGTTTTCTTCCAGTAGGATGACGTCGTCTGAAAATCTTAGATGGCTTAGTTTTTTTCCATTTATGTTTAAACCGAATTCTTCCCACTCCAACTTTTGGAATATGTTTTCCAATACTGCGGAGAAAAGTTTAGGAGACAGTGGGTCTCCCTGCCGGACTCCTCGTTCGATCTTGAAAGGTGTGCCAAGATATTCCAACTGAATTTTTGCTTTAGTTTTGCTGTAAATGTTTTTAATAATATTTATATATACATTAAGAATTCCTTGGTTCTCTAAGCTTTCCCAAATTGTTTCGTGACTAAAACTGTCGAAAACCTTCGTGGAATCAATAAAGGCCACATACAGGGACTTATTGTACTCATTGTATTTGTCTAGAACTTGTTTGACTGTGTGTATGTTGTCTATAGTCGCAAAATGTCTTCTAACACCAGCTTGTTCCTTTAGTTGGCTTTCGTCCAGTTTGTTTGTTATCCGGTCCAATACAATCTTCGAAAAAACTTTATATATATTGGACGTCAGTGATAGTGGTCTATAGACTTCAATATCTTCTCTTAGACCTTTTTTATGCATAAGGGTTATATGTGACGTTTGCCATTGCTCTGTAATTATGCCTGATGTTAAAACATCTTTGAAAATTTTTGTCAGGATGGGAACAAGTTTTTCTAGAGTGCCTTTCAATATCTCATTGGTGATCCTATCTGGCCCTGGGGTTTTACCCGACTTTTGACTCAGTATAGCTTTCCTAACTTCCGCTGCTAAAATTTCAGGTTCATGTACAGGAGTTGGTTTCAGTTCTAATTTAGGAGAACTTATTTGGTTCCACCTTTTTGTGTTTTCTAGAGATTTTTATAAAATTCTGTTGCTACGTTGCTGATGTGTTTTCTATTTGTTATTTTAGTTTGGTCCTTTTTCAGGTTAGGTATCCACAGATTATTTTCACGTAGCTCTTTTAGGGCTTTCTTCGTTCCTCCCGTTGCAATAATAGGTTTTTCTAGTACTTTAAGCCACTTGATTTCCCTTTCTTTTCTAATATTTTCCCTGATTTTCTTGCTTAAGTATGTTATTCTTTTGATATTTTGTGTCTTCTTTTTATCTTCTTTTATCTTTTATGTCTCCTTTATAAGCTGTACTGTTGAATCACTTAAAATGTCTTTCTGTTTGATTCTTTTCTCATTTCTGATATCAGCGAGCTGGTTCTGAAGTTCGGCATAACTGACTTTGACATCCTATATAATAAGCATCTCTTCACCCAATTTAGAAAGTGAGCCTTTTAATGATGTATCGATGGTTTCTTTATATAGTGGGGTCGTATATTTATTGGAGTAATTTTGGATATGTTTTCTTGAAACTTTGGGTGTTAGGATTCTCATTGAACCTATAGACACAAGTATTGAATCTTGATGATTTTCAAATCTTTACTTTTTCTCGTTTCTAAGTTTTGTATTGTTGTTATAGATAGATGTAGCCCGATGTTATAGATATTATAGATGCAGCCCAATAAACTGGAAAATTCAATGGAGCTATTGCACTGACAAAGTTTACCACACTAATCAGATGGTTATCAAATAAATTTAATCAAAATAAATCTGATATAAATTTTGACATACGGTTTTTAATTATCTTGATTGCCTTATCCGTTTTTGGTAGAAAAAATTTGTGATTTTGTAGGGAAACAAAAATTTTTTTAATTCAAAAAACTGGACATCGGTTTCTACAAATTTCACCCATCTTTCAGTTAATTTATGAATTCCATGTCAGAGAAACTACTTGTATTTTGTGGCAAATGATTCGTCGAGTCGTTTTCAAACTTCCTTGAAATCGCTAAAGTGCTACCCTGCGAGAAATTGTCCCATTGATGCGAAGAGGTGATAGTTAGATGTACCTAACCCTGCATAGTACGCACGATGCAAAAGGATGTCCCATCCAGGCGATTTCACAGAGCTGTTTAATGGTTTTGCTGTGTGCGACGGAGGTTTGTCCAGAAAAAAATCACTTTGACATGCCTTCTGGCCCATTCCAGTCGTTTTTCGATTAATGGTCGATGAAAATTTATCACTTTTTGACGAAAGCATTGTGTATCAACAATTTCGCCGGGCTTCAAGAGTTCATAATACTCAATATCACTCTGGTTCCACCAGACACAGAGCATGGTCTTCTTGCTGAACCGATTTGGTCTTGAAAGGATCGGCTTCGCCAGGTGAAAGCCACGATTTTTTCCGCATTGGGTTTTGAAAATAAATCCATTTTTGTAACCCGTCACAATCCGATGTAAAAACTATTTTGTTTCATTTGTTTCAGCATTTCACAAATGAATTTACGATTATCTATTTGACGTTCATTCAAATCCTTTGAGAAATATGTAACGATTTTACTGTCTTACCCATTACTCGTGAAATTCTGTTGATCATTTTCTGAGACACATTTAATGCTTCTGCCAAATTGCGTTGAGCTTAAGTTCGGTCACAATGCAATAATTCCTGCAATTCGTCAACTTCTTTGTGGTCTACCAGCGCGCTCAATGTTTTTCACTTTGGAACTCCCATTTTAGAATTGTCAAAATGTCACACGTCCTCAGTGATGGACCGTGTCTACCATATGTTTTTACCAGCACACAATGACTTTCAACAGCCTCTTTCTTTTGGTTAACCAAGAAAAAAAATGCGTGCCGCAAATGCTCTTTTCTGCAGGCAAAACATTCTACATGATTGATCAACACGATAAGACAAACACGCTAGTTTTGACAGACTCTACTTGTGTGTGTTGTAGCTGAATGTTAGACGATCGAAATGGTGAATGTTTTAAATTATTATGCTGTTTACTTTTCGCACTCGCCATCTCTTCTCTCGCCAGCTTGGTTAAACCGGAAAAAAAACTTATGCATACACTTGGCAGTATATTTGTTTAAATACTTAATTTGTCTACAAGCCTAGCGCAACTTATCAGTAAAATAAATAAATCGAGCTTCATGATGATGGAGGAATTAAGGATGTTAAATAAAATCTCCACAATACAGTATGAATCACACACATCCTAAAGATTTGAAGGAAAACTGAGTAGATAAGAGGAAGCTAATTATGCCCAGTCGTCTGAGGTAAACTGTAGAGTTAGATGCAACTCCGCTGAACCTTTTTAGAGTCCCTGGACTTTCTTTTGATCCCAGAGGCGTCAGAAAGACGCATCTAAACTATAATTTACTAAACATTTTAAAATCGATTTAAAAAATTAATTCAATCCTTGATATCATAAAATTTCAAAGAGAAAATTTTGAAACTAATAAATTATACCGTGATGCATATAAATTAATTGAAACCAAGGGTGCCAAAAGTACTTTGCTAATTGCGCAAGTACTCAAGAGTTGGAGAACAGCAATTAATTTTTTTTTTCAAAAAAAATCCTGTGAAGGAAAACGAAAGGGGCACCAGAGATTGAGGAAACAAGCTGCTCATTCCGGGAATTTCTTTAAATTTTATGGAAATTTAACTTTAAATCAGTGCGTACGTAATGTATGGAATGTTTCTTCGTTATTGTTATTCCACAACGCGTATCTTATAGGACATTTTTAAAGATTGAAACTGAACGTTCTTCCCTGGCGAGCGGTATGCGATCATTGAAGAATGGTCAAGAATCGAAAAAATTTGTTTCTGTAAATTCTTCGTTGTCGAAAAGAATAGGCGAGGTAATCAAAGAACAAGGCTAGTTGACTAAATGTAAAGTCGGAAGTATCAGTTCCCAGTTTTTAAATATCCTGCCTTTAGCATGGGGTGCCTTCTAGTTTTGTTGGATCGACATGAGTCCAAATTATTTTGCTGCTCTCAAATTTGTCAGCTTTACACTGTCGTATCGGCAAAACTTGGTTTATCCGATTAGATCAGGCCTAAGATGGAAGATTGAAGAAATCAATAACGAAACTAGTTTGTAAATTTGAAAAACCCATTACGAAACCTTCCTTTATGATTAGAATTAGAGACAAAAGACTTTTCAACACCTAAATAACCGAGTCCTTCGGTGGTTAGTTTAGAGCTTTATTTGTTTATGAGAAGTTGCCATGAAAGAAGACCTTCGCATCGAAAAAGGCAAGTGTATCGCTCGCAATAAAGGACAAAGAGTGCAGGTACCGCCAAAAGTTCCTTTAGCATAACGCAAAATCCCCAAGCAATACTGAAATTTGTTCGCAAAGACAGCAGTTGTAGAGGGTCGGCTTAATTTTATATGAATTTCTATATAACTCTTTTGTATATTGAATGATGTTTCCACTTTTAATAAGCAATTTTAATTTTTGTAAAAATATTTATGATTTTTTTTTAAATATTCTTTTCTTTTAAGAAAATATTCTGTTTTAAAAATATTCTCTTATGTTCTTTAATACATTAGTTTGCTTTCGATGCATAAAACATCCAACCTAATAAAGGAAGAAGGGCTAGATCCCCGAGCGGCGGACACTTAAGGTTTGTAGTAAAAAAACACATTTTTAAAAGTAATTCTGTTTTTCAGGTAGGAATCATTTTTATAATATTAGACATTAAAATAAACTAACAAAAACCCTTACTTCTAGGTAACTTTTATAGAAATTGAGATTTAACTTTGCCATATAATTTTGCAACAAGAAAGTTGTGGTACTTAGTACCGGACATGGTAATTTTGGAATCCGCACCACAGTACAAAATTAAAATAAAAAACAACAATCGCAAGTGCAGACATCAGAATTTTCTGAATGGCAGCACATTCTTTATGGACCCATCATGAGAAGTTTCCAAATTGGATCCAATTTTCTTCGTGGTCTTCTAGGCAGACGTATGTGAGACATGTATGTGGTCCGAGTGTTTGCGCTTATCTTCGTTAATGACTTACTTTCAGCAGATATTTTCGAACCCGTTGTAATCCTTTTCTTGGCTTCCTTAAGTTTACTATCATCCTCATTTTCTTCCACAGCCTTTTTATCAGGGGACGAAGTAAGGATTTGACTTTCTAAACTTGTCCCTTAACCTTTTTAACTTTTCCTTTTCTTTGAATTTTCTAGAAACTATACGTTTTTTAACTGCATGTGGAAAAGGATATAGTGCCGCGAATATTTCTATAACATCCGCCTGACCTTATAGATGACTGAAGATCCAATGTAGAGCTGTAATGCAACTCGGAAATGGTGCTGGTGTTCTACTCGGGAGCTGCATCATTCACCACCTCCGCTTAGGTGACAACGTTAAGCAGTGACTTTGGGACTGGATTTTCGACAATTTCGAAACACTTGCGTGCAATCATGAAACACTTTTGAAGGAAACATATAAAACATCACCGTTCACAATAATTTTGCGCTTATACCTTACGCAAAGACAATTTCGATGACTATTATTCTTAGTTTGATGAGTACCCATAATCGATGGTAGAATTGATTTTTTGAATCTTTTTGAACCACGTTTTACCAGTTAAATTCAAGATTTCAAATATGCAAGACGTTCATTGCTCTGCTTCACACTTGACCTCCACTAGTCCTCCGAATGCTACCAATTACTACAGCTAAGTGAGCTAGCAGTAGGTATCGAAATTACAAATCCCAATATCACAGCCACAAGTGATATCGAACGCATGATCCTTGATTTATGCAAAAGCGCAAACAGGATAGCACAACTAAAAATATCTCATTATTTCCTAAACTACTAGACGTAGGTCTGTAATATGTTCTACAAACCAAGCAGATCAACAAAAATACACACTCTTACCTTAAAATTATTAGGTTGATAACAAAGGTAGAAAGGTAAGTAAGGTAATACTTAGTTGAACCTTGTAAAGAGGGGTGAACGGTGGTTTTAGCTTTAGCTTCCGACGTTGAATAAGTGGCGACTTTTGAATCACGTACTGTATGTTCCGTCTTCGTATTAACGCCAGCTTGTCTGAAAATTTCCCTTGCAGTGACAGCAGGATTGGAAGCCTCCTGCAATATTCGACGCTTTTCTCGTGGTGATATCACTCGTGGTCGACCTTGTGACTTCTTTTTTCCGTAATTCTCCGCATCTGCAATCAAATTCATCACTGAAAGGTAGTGATGACTTCTCACTACCTTTGGTACCATGGTAGTGGTGACCTCTGCCAATAATTTATGAAATTTCGGCAAAACTATTTTTGTCGCCGTAATTTCAAAATTATACTAATTTCAGAGTGATGTTACAGCATGTTACCTCGTCCCATTTTTCAAAGACTGAAACCGTTTGTTTTGTTTTGTTTCAATAGCCTGCCCTGAACGTCTATATTCTGAAGTTTACTTTTCTAAAGTCAAAACTAAACTGGCCTGATAGAAAAACTACGCTAACTTAAGAGGAAAGCAGTATGTGCTATCGTTTTTGCGCACCAAGAAATCATTAAATTTGCTTTAAAATATCAATCTTTCAGAAAACCTTAATTTTTTTAGGTCAAAATATGTATTTTTGTGTACGGGTCTAATTTGTAGAACATATTACTGACCTGCGTCCAGTAGTTTAGGAAATAATGAAAAATTTTCAGTTGTGCTATCTTATTTGCGCGGACTGTAGATACGATAGTTATGTACGCGGTCTGCTCAAACATAAAGTTGAATGACCTCATCCTCATCATGAAGCTCGACAACTGGTGGGAATTGTTAAATACCGGTGTACCATAGCGAACAACTCTGACCAGTTGACTGTGGGATGTTATAAAGTGCACGCGAACGTTTGGGTGGACCTCTGCTGATGTGACGCCTCGGATTTCAAATGTGCCACGTTTTGGAGCAGCGTTATGCAATAAAAATTTGAGTTTCACTCAAAAAAAGTTATTCGGAGCTTGTTGTGAGAGTTGGAGACACTTGTTACAGTAAGCGAATGCCCGAATGGGGCTGTAGTGCTAACAAGAAGACGAAGTACTTGTTGTAATGCTACAAGACGATTTGGTCAATGAAAGTACATCCCAAAAGAAGATTCATCACCAACCAAAAATATTCAATAAGAGCAGAGAGTATGCCAAAAGCTTCAAACACTCTGGACACCTGCCATCTGTCGATAACGATTGGAACGTGAAGAAGAATGAGATATGTTCGGCTTAACCCATTGAATGAGCGTTAGAATGTTGTCAGAAGCGTTTGATTTGCTCAAAAGTACGGAGCAACGTATTTTTGATAAAGATCTGGCCATGCGCAACGATGGCATTCAAGATCCTCTCTGATGACCAGATAGCGTGTGACAATCTTTCGTGAACTCATGGAGCAGTATGAAAGTGATTCGAATCATTAAGATAATTTGACAAAGGATAACGAAAAGTGAGTTATCCAATATCATCTAGAGTCTAAGCAGCAAATTTGTGGCATATCCCTGCGTTTGCGTATCGCAAAAAAGCGTGAATGAGCAAATCGTACATCAAATCAATACTTGCGTCTTCTTCAACACAAAATTGATTATTCGCTCGTCATTTGTACCACTAGGTCATTGGTTAATCGTGTTTTAAGTCTTTAAAAGGCTACAGATCAAAGTTATACGTGTCGCGAACGAAATCGCAAAGTCCTGAGGTCTTCACCATAACAATGCCCCTTAACACACGGCCTTCGTTATTGTCGACTGACTGAAGAACTGCCGGTACATTGGCCCTTCCACGCCATAGCCCTGACGTGATCTTTCCTCGCTTTTTACACCAAAAGATGAGGAGATACCCCAAGCGTCACTGTTTGGGACTTTACAAGGCTACGGTGGTTGAAAGAACTCTTCGTCGGAACGCACCCCCGGGCGCATATCGCGAATAAAGGAACGCTGGCACAGGTGTTATGACGTAGAATGAGACTTCTTCGAAGAACTTTGACCCCTATTTCTGCAATACATTTTATTTCATGAACTCATTTAAAATTTATTTTGGGACGGATCCTGGATGTGCATTAAATTCGCCGACTTCTTTCCCGTTATCCATAGGATAAAATCCATGTGATGTCTATTCAAATGAAAACATGGTACGATCGTTCGGTTTTTTCAATGTCTATCTTCCAGTTGGGGATGCAATTCAAGTTTCCAGACTCCAGTAGAACCGAGGTCTGAGGTCTCACCAATTACACTCTCAATATAAACTTTTTCAGAAATTCTTTTGAAACACTTCAAAGTGTGAAACTAAAACAGGGTTTTGAATAGGTTCAGAATAATATCCAGCTAAAGTTAACATTGCATTAACACATAATTAATAGCAACGACTACCCCATGATCCTGAGGAAATTTCTGACTACAAATTAATCACTTGCTGGCATATTTACGGTCCCTAAAATGCATCGTTAGCCATTTCGAATGATGTTAGTGAAAACCCAGAAAATTACACCAAAGTTTTATAATGTCAATGAGAAAAAAATTCGTTTCAATATTTTTAATCGTGACATTGAACCTGTTCTATATATTACGATCACGTGTTTTAATCTCGTTTTTGTTGCTATAATGAGATTCAATTAATAAAAAATTCAAATTCCCATCACATTCACTGTCACTCTCATTTTTAATGTTTCCCTCGTTTCGACTAACGTGTTCGCATTAAATATTGAACGCGAACTCTTTGGCCGATGAAATTTTTTTGTTTCAGAGCGAAGTTATGGTTGTTATGATGTTAATAAATTTATTGTGTTTTTATTTCTTTGATACTTGATCCTGCACATGTTTAAGGTACTTTCGATGAATGTACGTTTTTCGCTTTTTTCAATTTTTATTTTTATGACCAATTCCATAACAAGGAAGAGATATACACATGCATCGGTAGCATAGCCATGAAGACGGAAAAAGGACTATAATTTGAGAGTAAAATATTGGTAGATCCATCGAACAACAAATATGTGGGTACCTGAAACCTATCAAATTTCATGATAAACCTTCAAGAAATGTAAACGAAATAAATTTATTTGGTTGGTGCATTTCGCGCTTCCTTCTGAACATTGTGACCACATCAATTAAAAAACAGGTGTCGTAATCGTATCTCAAGCAAAGATAGTAAACCAAAATCAGAAAATAGCATTCTTAACCTTATTTCTGTGCGGAAAAAAAAGTCTGTTTAAAATCAATAATTGATTTCCATACATTTAAGCAGGTCAAGTTCTGATTTCATTTGAGTCCAATATAACTTTCGAATTTTTGAGTTATTACTATCTGCTGGAACGTAAGCAATCAGCGTTAAATGTTTTTGAATTTGTCTGAAAATCAAGTTATTTTCGAGCAACTACGACATGAACATTGTTGCGTTTCTTTTATTTTATTACAGAAAACACAAGCATTTCCAATAAAAGGAACTCTGCATAACCGAAGAAAGTTTCACTCAAAGAAATTTTTTGGATGGTGAAACAGGTACAATCACCCTCTTCCTTTAAGATTAATAAGAGTACATATGAATAATGAACAACGAGTTCCATAACTCAAAAAACACGACGTTGCCAGGCGCACACTACAGAACATAAAAGCCCGGAAAACAATTTCAACTAATGCGACTTTGCCAAAATTTGTGTACAGTATAAGAGAGCAGGACTCGAAGTCATGCAAGTCAGGAGTAAAACTGATAATTTAAAACACGTTGAAGTTACTGTATGAATAATAAGACAGACAACATATATTACAGGATGAATTTGATTGAGTAAAAGCCTGATAAACAAGAGTATATCTTATAGCGAAGATCTCCACTAATTTTTTATAAGGAATGTTAGAAATATATTTCCATTACTTAATTTGCGTGCTTGTTTGTCTCTGTATCTATCTCTCTTACTCTCTCTCTCCTTCTCCCCAATCGTCTCTATTTCTCTTCTTCTTCTCATTTGTTATTTGTCTTCTTATATTGTATCACGAATATATTTTAAGCCCTCCGACTAAATGATGAAAGTATTATTCCGTTCCAAGAAAAATCAATTTTCCAAGATCTACCATGGCATGGCATGGTTGGCATGGCAAAAACTACTTTATCTATCCTTTAATATTTCGCAAAACACTTTCTTTCAAATCGAAATTTCCAACACAACTGATCCTTTTTCACCAAAAGCATCTCGAATATTTGCCTCCAATACTTCCAATTTTGTTAAATTTTTAACAAAACTCAAGTCACCTACTTTCAAAGACAACGTTTTGGAAGTGTTAAAGACCTCGATATTAGAGACCAACTGACAGGATCATTTCTTTAAACACAGGTCTTTCAAAATGTGGTCTTCAATAACTGAATTGCTTCGATAATTCTCTGGCTGTTTCCGCCATCTTGTCAAAACCAGATGTTTCGGAGTTCTTCTCATTGACTTTCGAAAACTAAACATTCATTAAATACGGTAAAATTTATTAAATAAAATGTTTATAAGAGACCTAAAAAATAAAAATTAAATTCTCCTTTTAATTTTGCGTTTTGTTTTAATTTTCGAAGTCAACTTTCGACCGTAATCGTTCGATCTTCTTCAGCGACTTGGTCTTGTCAGGCTTTCTAGTGCGTCAAATTCCCTTGTATCTTTTGCTTCCCGTACTAGATTTGCATCGTTGATTGATATCTCATGTCCTTTTCTGATAATGTGCTCGGCTACGGTTGATATGAAGCTGTTTCTTTCTTCCTTCTTCTTCTTCTTCTTTATTTTGTTCCTTTCTTTTTTGCTGCTGTCGCTTCACTCATGTGTTCTCGTATTCTGGTGTTTATGAGTCGTCTTGTTTGCCCGATAAAGACTTCTTGGCATTCCGAGCATTCAATTCTGTAGATTCCTGATCTTTCGTGTGGTTGTCGCTTGTCCTTTGTGGATTCCAGGATGTTCTTTAACTGGTACTTGCTGCTGGACTCTATAAGTCGTATCGATTTGTATTCTTTTAGGGTGGCTTTTTCAGCTGCTTTGCGATGCCCTTATTGTAAGTTAGCGCCTTCCAAAAAGTTGTTTCTTAGCTTAGTGTGGTTAATCTTGATCTTTTCTTAATTTTTCTGCGATTCACGATTTTTTTCCGCAATCCTCCTTATTGTTGATGGGTTGAAACCATTCAATTTCGATGTCTGTAGAATATAATCCATTTCCTTCTTGTTTGCCATCATGCTTAATGGCAAGTCTAACATGAGGTTAATCATTGCCCGGTATAGTGAAACCTTAATTTGTTGCGTGTGGTTCGAGGAGTTAGGAATTGTTCTCTGTGTGTGGGTTGGCTTCCTATAAACTTCGAAGCTCAGACAGCCCTCCGTTCATGATACTAGCATGTCCAGGAATGCTAGCTCACCGTTATTTTCCTCCTCCAGTGTGAAAGTGATGTTCTTGTGTGCTCTGTTGAGGTCCGTAAGAACTCTTGAAGACTCTTCTATTTTGACGTACGCAAAGATGTCATCAACATACCGTATCCATACCCTTGGGAGCTTGTTCTTCTCTCTGAGTCGAAAATGAAGCACGCTGGAACAACAAGTTTGATTTAGTGATTCACCAAACCATGCTCATTTGATGCATCTCCACAGCCACCATGCTGTGGATTCCCATCTCTTCCGATGTGAATGGCTTTTGAAAGCCACCGGCTGTTGCGCTTTTCAGAGCAACTGACCAGTAGCATCCAGCAAATGTAAAGAATGAAATGCGCAGGGACTCTGTTTTTTTTCCTGTTTTGCTGTCAGTAAAAGGCTCGCGCCTTCCAGTATTATTAAAATGCATCTCCTTTGAGACAGTCATATGATTGGTTAAGCATCCTATTCAAGCAGAAATGGTAAACTAACATTAGCACTTCGCTTGAGATACCGTATCCAATCGCCTTTCCTTATGGTACCCGTTGCTCTTTGCATTTCGCTTGCACTGAAACAGAACAGGGACTGAACAGATTTCTCTTGGATTAATTATCATTAATGAGGGGCGAGGGGAGCAGTTGAAGTTCCAAAAGCATCTTCTCTACCGTTTCTGCTCGATTTGCAAACGTCCTTGAAAACCCGAGCATCCTTGTGCGCAAGTTATAATTTTTTGCCCTGGCCTCACGGAGCCTTTTTCACTTCTCCGACAAAGTTCTGCTGACAGCGAGGCTTATCCTTGCTCATTAAACTGTTGAAAACCTTCTCGACCGCTCTGTGGGGTGAATCAATGGTTTCCCCAGATTTTCCGGTTCGAGCAAGGATTTGTTGAAATAAGTTTCGCTTCATTCTTCATCAGTTTTTGATCAAAGCTTGTACATACCAGGACTATCACATCGTAGTTGGAGCAAAGAGGAAACCGAAGTTGACGAGAAGAGATTTATAATTTTCCATCATTCTTGATCTCATAGTTCCCCTAGCAATCCTGAAGCAATAGCACAATAGATTCTGAAAAGGATGTCCCAATCGAATTGGTTTCTCTCAAAGCCACACCATTCAAAAGAGGTTTTCTGGTCAGTTTTTCGTGGGCTTTCTTACCCCTGCCACAGGAATAGGGATTTCACGTTCAATTATGTGGTGCCTCTGCTAGAATACGCCCCCTGTATTCGAAACAGCTTTTTGCTGTGCAGTGAACCCTTAGAATTGTATGTTCGCTAATACCGGACAATGTCAATCATCATCCTGCAATTTAGATGTGGTTAATCAGTATCAGTATCGTATCTCCTTTATCCAGGTGAAATTCCGCTTGTGTATACTCTGGAAGTTTATATTTGATATTTGAAAGAAAAAACAGACCAAATTCAGGCAAATGATAGTCGCTTGGACTGATTTGCAAATGATTCCTTCAATGATTTGCAAAATTCTAATAAGCTTCGCGTTCTAGCCATTCAAAATACAAATTAAACTGATCTGCATCAACGAGAAACTGATTTGAAATTCGCAAGTCTGCTCATGGTAGACTTGTGAGAAACTGGTTCATTATCCTTGAGTGGCTCTCGAAATTTATGCTAAATTTAACTTGAAAATATTTATTGCTTTATCAATGCATATCTATTATGTTCGCGTATCATATATCAATACGATGATGTTCTGAGAATACGAAATATACTACGTTGTATTTGCTGGATCAAGACATCAAGGTCAGTTCGTGAATTTTGTAACTAGACCCAGAGCAAGATTTGAGTAGTTTCGCGAATCACATGAACCTGCCAGTTCTGGTCGCGTGGTCCACCATTTCGTTCCCATCAGGCTGAAATAGAAAGTTACCACTCCTGCTTTTCAACGCCATCTAATTAGCAACGTGATTTCGCGCGAACAATCATAGGATTCAATATGTTTAATTGTCAACAAAGCATTTTCATTTTCAAAAAGAACGCATTCGAAATTAAGGCTTTATTTCAAAATTAACACGTGAAAGCTATTATAAGTTCAAGGTCCCAATGAATTTAATAAAATTACGCCATAATCTACTTTAATGGACCATTCAAAAGCATGAATCAAAGCGAGTTGTCCCTGGAAACAGACGCAATCGGGCATTTCTTTTAATAATTGGGTCTCAGCCAATTGAGACTGTATCTAAATTTGCAAAACTGACACGTGAAGAAGCCTTTTGAACACAGTTGATTTCCTTTCACATGATTTGTGAATGTGAAACGAACACTCGTTCGCTGATTTATCTTAATGTCCCCATACGGACTGAAATTTACAACTCGCTATCAATGATACTTATCTATCTTTTTTGCATTAATGAGTCTGATCACCCGATTAATATGATATGGTTTTTTGTCTTTCTTTCCATTCAAACTGTTATCTTTTTATCGTTTCCACTGATTTTTTGCTCGATTTTCGCTTTTAATGTTCTGATCTTTCGAATTTTTACATATATCAAAATAATTAGCATAATTCTATAGAGAATGTGTTTTTTGTCTGCAAGTTGGTAAGTAAGATTAAATAATTTAGCATATGTATAACTCTGATTGATTAACGACGAGCTTAACTACCAAACCACCAAAAAGGAGCCGAAAAGTCTGGTGGAGATGTTATCGATGACACACCAGCTTTATAATGTAGAACGATTAAAAAATGCCATATGTCGTTCGCATTCAATTAAATTGATCTCAATTCGTGCGGATGGCAAACCATTTTACGAGAAATCTCCAGCCTGATTCAATTTAATGATATTTCAATCATCAATTTATTCCCCGATAATATCTTTGAAAATCTGAGAAGAAATATACATTTGACAACTTTCATGACCAGCTTTTAATTCGTATTTTATGATGCAATGACCACATATTCTTTTCTAAGACAAAAGCGGTTTTATATTTAATATATTTGATTAATTCCACAATTAACACATGAGCATAAATCCTATATTTTATTGTGTGGAATGATGGGAACCGTGTCCGATGGGGAATATCCGTTTGTATTCATTTGCAATCAAAATTAGGTCTAACAAATTTTAGTAGCCTGTATTACGTAGTAACATGTCGTAACATTTCTTTAATGTGAACTGTACATCATAGATGATTGCTAGTTTTCACCTTTTTTTGGAAATTGATTTTCAGTTTAAAATCTTAGCTCAAGGACCCTTTGCGGTCACCACTGTGATCTGACCTAAACAATCAGGAATTCCTATAAGATTGCGATATGGTCAGGTGGGGTTAATGGGAACAAACGACATAGCTGCCTTCGTGGTGTTTACGCTAAACTTAGCTGTTGGCGATTGTCGACTTGGCAACACTCGAAAGACTTTATGACAGTTCCCAAGATTTTCAGTCTGCTAATGGAAGTGTCATCATTGTGTGAAGTTGACATAGTGAATAAAAATTGTTTATCGAAGCTTGGTGAGCTCCAAATTTTTCTCTGCAGCAAATTAAAAAATACAAAGCAAGCGATTACAACTATTTCAATTTGTTATGTAGGAACCTACTGAACGAATATAGTTATTATTTGGATTCTTTCTGTTTTGATTGATGTGTAAATTTGGTGTTTCCAAACACCTGATACATATTTTACCCTTGGGTAATGAGAAACAACTAAACAACTGCCCCTTGCATGACTTGTTACCACACATTTACCATAGTTGTGAATTACAGTTTTTGTCTGTACTATACTCAAATTTGGCACACCTTTGTCGGATTTATTTCAGTAAAAATTTTCAAATAACGTTTGGGTGACAGTTGATTTACATAATCTTTAAACGATACCCAGGAGCTATCCAAGGAAAAACCTTCCTCCACCTTGCACAGCAGACAGCTTAGAAGCAGTTGTGTTTGATGTGATGTACTGGAACAAGACATACAGGGAAGCGCAAGCCACCTAAGAAGTTCTTATCACCGTTATACATAATCGAATTAAAGGTCACAAGACTGATACAAATAGAATAGAAATTAATTTCGTGATATCGACGTAGTCCTAGGTATGAGTATTACCAAACCGAGGTAGTCAAAAGGAATCTCTGGCAAAGGCTAGAATTTGGTAGAGATTTTCTCACAAAGTATATGAAAGAGCGCAGTTGCTTCTGCAAGCCCTGTCGCATTTGCAGTACGCAAAAGGAAATCGACGCAAGATTTAAGGAGTAGAACGCAAGGAGTAGAACCACAAGCGACTCGGCAACCCAACTGAAGTTGTACGCTGAAGACTTAGTTATTAAAATTGTTTTCCAATTGTTTCAGAGAAAACGCAATTTCCTTTGTTTTTTGTTGTCAATATATATTTCAAGAGTAAATTGCTCCGTTCTTCGGTGTCAATTTTTTTGGAGGCTTGGATACCGTAAACACAAACCATGAAAATAGTTCCGAGTGTCATCTAGCAGACAGAGTTGGTAGCATAAGAAGATTTATATTTGTATCGCGTTTTTCCTCGAAAGTTCTAAGAGTCGTAATCGTGGTTGGAAAAATAGAGAGAAAAAGCTTACCCTAACAAATAACATTTTACATATTTTTGGTTGAATTCTATTTGATCGAGAGTTTATTCGAACTTCCCCGCTTTTCTCAAAAAACTCAAAAATCAAGCTATTAATCAACATTCATTGAAAAATGAAACACAAAACTTCATAACTCTGGCAACACATCAACTTGATGTTCTTGTCTCGGAAAATGCAAATATTTTTTACGTGTAGAAATATATCAATTTCATTTCTTTATATAAAACTACACGTATTTGGTTTTATTGAATCATAAAATCAGATCTTTACGTCAATAAAACTAAGACATCTCGCTCCATAAATCAAACAATTTTGGCACAAGAGCTTTGCATGTTCTTTACATATAGGATCATTACAGCTGAAGCAACTATCAACAGTCTTCATATCTTTGTTTTTTGACAGCATGAACGTCTTTGCAGTTGCTTCGGTGCTGGTCCCGGGACTTTTCATTCAAAATTTCATGAACGCGTCGTCTTATATCTTGTGATATGATGAAATGTAATGAAAGTTCCAAGCACTTGATAAATTTCCTTCTGAGGTTGATCTGATTCTTCTAAATACGGTTGTTTGTTTGATACACGATGAACAAGTTTATACTAGCACGGTTTAACATTGAAACACCGTTAGATGCCAGGGTTTACTGTTACGGGAAACATCATACGTTCGAACCAATTTACCGACGACACCAAAAACGCTTTTTGTCGAGTTATAAAATGTTATAATAGCCTTTTTTCTTTGGTCGCCGCTTACTGGATCTACCTCGTTATCATGATGTTAGGAAGACATCATATTTACGCACTTTCATGGCTTTGGTACATTAGAAACAACAATATCTTTTTGAAATCCAAAAAGAGAAGATTTTTCTTCACGTTTAGCCTTGAATTGAGGTGAAAGGCACGCTTTGTTCGCTTTAAGTATGTCAACAGCAGTCAATTTGTGGCTCAGCAAGTTTTCAGCAAGTTCGTAGCTCAAGAAAAAGTTATCAATGGTGATGTTCCCTTCAGATCCCGATACACATCTTACCAATCAATCTACTACATCAAACGGCTTATTTCTAACTGCATTTGGGCTATTGTCAGGCTGTTTCTGACAGTAAATTTTCGAACTCAACGTATAAAACATTTTATCATCTGCGAGAGCATACGGGAGAGCGACGAAAGGAGCATTTTCTTCGAAAACTTGTTAGTTCTTCATAAACCGTCATATATTCAGGTGGCGTAAAGGCATCCCGGTAGATTTGAACGAACATGTCAAAAATATCTCAAATAGGTGCCAATGAATGTCTTAACATTCAAGTTAATGCATCATCAAATCTCAAACTGTTGACAAAGAATGTAAATCTTTATTTAGACATCGTTTGTCTAAATATTTCGACTCCAGTACCATCCTTATTCCGCAAATCGATTACATATTGTCTGCCGGACCTAAATAAGCCTGAAAAAACAAATTTTCGATTTTTCTCTGTCAGTTTCCTTGTGTGAAAAGGAGGAAGGATAGTAAGCCCATCTCAAAAAAATTTTCTGGATTGTATATTTCAAAACCGTCAAAAGATATTGAAGTATAAAACATGGATTTTCTAATCTCGAGCGATGCTTTTACATCCAGGCAAATGCGTAAGAATGTTTCCCCTTGTTGTCCGGACATTGGTCTTTGGTTGCGACTTAAATCATTTTGTTTTCCCGTCTTTGCGAAGAAAAAAAAATGGTTGCGACGATGATAGCGCGTTATCCAAGGATGATTCTGCAAATTTCTCATCATCTTCCGCGTCCGTATCACAGCATACGTTCGATACCTTGCTAATGTCATCTGATTCGCTACCACTTCTCACATTCGTTGAAACATTTCTCCATCTGACAAAGAATCAGTTTTTTTTCAACAAAGTCGCTAAAATTTGGCGCAACCGATAAATTCCTGGCCATTATCAATACAATGTACCTTTGATTAAAATAAATTAATGGCAAAACAAATTATGGTAATAATGCAACTAACGAGTAAACGCATTAATCAATACATACTTTTCACGAAAATTATTTCAGATTTTCACAAAAACTACGTTTTTCAGAAAATACATTAAAATCCTCTGCTAAAAATCAGAGACTTACCGAATAAATTCAGTGAATCCATAACTCTTCATATTTTAGGCTTTTTCTCATCCCCTTAACATTTCTTTGGAAACATTAAACACTACAACATACTTTCTCTGTTACAATCCTGGATAGTATAAAGTAAATTGTGTAACTTTTAACCCAGATCCCTATAGGACCTTTAAGATACAAGCAACTTCATAAAGCAATAAAAAAAGGATATCACATTGCACCATACATGAAAAACTTATTGAAAAAAAACAAAGCTATATACAAAGGATAATAGATGTACCAAGGGTGAAGAATCTAAGCAATTTAATTGCCACAGTATCCGACTCTAATGACAATTTCACTTAATGACACGACTCACACTGCCACGTCTCGTACAACGTGGGATCATAAATATCCATAACCTGTTTATAGCGAGTGCCTGTTTATACCGCAACATTGCTAGCAGCACTGTTTTAGCACTGTCAATTGATGCCACAACATTCAACCTCCAGTTAATGTCAAATTCAATACATTTGGTTCGTTTTACGTAAAATTTGACGCACTTTAAAAGTCTTGGGGTTTCAATATCCCCGCGTTGTATGCCGAAGGTTAAAAGTCTATTGTTTTGCTGTAGTTAAGACACGTGGATCATTCATGCAAAGTTCATGCAAAAAGAAGACTAACTTCACGTGAACTTGGTGACATCAAATTACGCTCAAGGAGAGTAGAGAATTAGGAAAGCAGTCTTCGAGAATCATGTTCGCGTTACTAATAATCCAATATAGGTTTATTCATTTGTTATTCACTTTTATATTATAGAGCAGGATCATAGACTTCCAAGTGTCAACTTTGAGAGAAAATCAGCTTTGATCCCGTGGTACTGAGAAGGAATTCTACTCAAGTTATCTGGAATAGGAGCTGGAGATCTTCTTTAACCAAAAAAAAGCAGCTTGAGCAGAAGTTGAGGAGCTTGCGAGAAACCCATGGTAGATTCCTGTTCTTGTTCCACAGAGCGTGAAGAGCTTCCCCAGACTCGTTTTGAATTTGAATGTTCTGAATTTAAATTTCTTTTCATATCATTGAAATTATCATTTCAACAGCTGACCTGGATAGCTTTCTTTTATCTAAAATTTTTAAATTTCTGAAAACGATTTGGTCAATTTATATGAGCCCCCGTATGAGCATCTCCTCATGCATGTCACCTCATCAATGGAATTTGTATACAAACAAATGACGATGTTCAATGAACTTCGATATAAACATTGCAAATTCATCCTAAAATGGCCAGACGTTGACCTTATTCTGCAGCACAATATGACCAGCTTGCATGCCAAAAATTTCCGGTGGTGGAAAAGCTTCCCTTTCTTACTGTAAACTGCAATGTCGGAAACGATTTGGTGACATATTTAATACTTACTATCTTCACTTCGACATACTGTAGGTGTTCATATGTTAAACGTATTCCTGGAAGACCACCCCGTTCAAAGTTAGTGGTCATTTCATTTGGAGTCATCTGCGAAGATTTAGTAAAGGATAAGATCGACGGGTTAAGACTAACTTATTGCAAAAGAAATTGCATACTACACAACTCCGCAACGTCTTGCATATGTAGTCCTGCACCTTGTTGGTATCGCACAACAATTGAATAAATAACGGAATTGCTGGAGAACACACCATATGGAATAAAATTACAATAAATTCATTGGACACTCCGATCGTAAGTCGCACACTTTGAAATTGTCCCGAAAGTGTTGTTTTATGAACTTGAACTTGATAAAACATTGAAAATTCACGCAGGCTCTTAAAAAATTCATTCACGACAATTCAATTTGCATCTCTTGCGTTTATCGCGGTTGAAATTCATTCCGGTATTCTCTCAGTTTGGTTACTTATAAAAGTTGAGGAGTCGATGACCAATAACCATAATTAATTCCGCAGAGAAAATGAATCAGTGATGCAATTGGACGATGAATGCTTTCGAGAGAGTTAAATGATAATTTGGAAGTATCGGAAAGCCATTTGCATCTTTTTTCTTTCAAAACCATTTCATTAGCTTGGATCTGATCGTAGATTGCTTCATTTAGCTACAAAATTTATTAAAAAATTAGATATTGCATTAATTTGCGGTGTATGATATACCGCGAAAATTTGCATACTGATTTCCATCATTACCATTTGAAATGCTACTTAGCGTGGTGAATAGTGAAAAAACCATCAATCAATTCAATTATAACGGAAAACGTTCGATGATAATTTATTGATCGTTTCTGCACTCAAAACCTAAATTTAATTGAATGCATAGTAATTATTTCCAACACCATATGATTATGCATTTACGAGTTGTATTCAACTAATGATGAATAGATCACACGTTCTATTTGTTTATCTAACAAGGCACTAGATACGATTAAGGACAACATATTAGTTTTAAGACAATAGTAATTAAATTTGCAAATTAAGATATTAATTGGTGAAATGTTTTCAATCTTCAAAGTAGAACGAGATTCTTACTTGGGCGATACTCAGATGGAGGAGTTCTTTTTTTTCTGATGATTCTGAAGATCGATGCGATTGCTCTACTGATTTTCGTAGCAATGCTGCCCCTACTTAGTCTTTGATGAGTATTTGATCTTTCAAGCAGTCTCAGTTCATCGATCGCGTGCTTCAATGAATATATTCGTGTGAAGATTTCCTATCCGGACCGACTAGACTTCATTTTTCAGCTTTACCTGCAAACACCTTCCTAGATATACACACCTCCTTTATCTCCTGCACGTGTTGAAGACATGGCAGCTCCCGCAGTAGTATATTATTTTGGTATTGATGAAATGGCCGATTTCGCAATGGCATAAAGTTGGCTGCAATTTTAGTGTTTTATGTTGGCAAAAGGCGGCGCAAATGATATGACATATTGAAGTATAAATTCTGCTACCTTGGTATATGGAATCATTTCTGTTTTGCACTTCATAGGGATCGTGAAAACAAAAAGAGAAAGTGAAACTTTAAGTGAAGCAGAAACTGCTACTTTCACTACATGAATATAAATTAGAGCACAACGCAACGGAAGCAACGATGAATATCAACAGGGCATTAGGGCCTGATACAGTTAGCGAACGAACGCCTCGGCAATGGTTCAAAAAGCTTCGATCCGGAAATATAGACCTTGAAAGTGAGCCACGTGGACACCCAAGACAATCGATCGATAACAACGAGCTGCGTGTATTAGCGGAGACTGACCCCCGTGAAACTATAAGAAATCTTGCCGGGAAATGAGGCGTTCACCATTCGACAGTTTGCCGCCACTTGCGCCAACTTAGAAAAGTTAAAAAGCTTGACAAATGATCTTACCGAGCAAAAAATTAAGTGTCGAATGGAGATTTCAAGTTCTCTTCTCTCCCGCAACAAAAAGGAACTGTTCTTGCACCGATTTATGACCTGCGGGTAAATGTGAATTTTATACGATAATCGTCGCCGATCGGCCCAATGGCTAGATGCCGATGAAACGCCAGAACACATGCCGAAACCAAGCCTTTATCCAAAGAAAATAAAGGTAACTGTTTGGTGGTCTGTAGCTGGAGTTATCCACTATGCTTTCCTGCAACCTGGCAAAACCTTCAATGCTGAGAAATACTGTGCTTAACTAGATCAACGACCTAGGCTTATCGACAGGGATGGAGTGATACTGCTTCATTATAACGCACGACCTCACATATCAAGAACAAGGGTCCAAAACTTAAACGAGTTGTGCTATTAGACTCTTTCTCACCCACCATATTCACCAGACCTCTCTCCAACAGATTATCATTTAAGCATTTGGATAACTATTTGACAGGAAAAATATTCAATAATGAAGCTGCTGTCAAAAATGCCTTCGAGAAGTTTCTTCAAACTAGAAACTCGGACTTCTATAAAACTGGAATAAATTTACTTGTATCTCGTTGGGAAAAGTATATTGTATCTATTAGTATCTACTTTGATTAAATAAATTGTGTTTATAAAATATAACTTTGTAAAAATTTATTACTAAATCGGCCATTTCATCTGCAGCAACCCAATAATTTTGGAGACCTTTGGTACGTCGAAAAACTCCCAAACTAATCATACTTGACCGAAACTTTCAGCTGCAATTATTATTGAACGCTCGACTTGTTGGATATAATGACATGCAAATGAAGGTGCAAAGAGATGCATCCTAGCATCCTCTAAACTTTGTATTCATAGAAACGGACTCCCATATACTTTAATCACAACGTAGCTTAATATAGCGCTAAAACTCTCTGACGACTTCTCTCAGACAGAGATAGGAGAAATACAAATAGATTTATATTTTCATTGCGTTCTACACACAAAAACTGAAAGGGGTATCCTTGTTTTACGTAGAAATAAGAGGACAATATTTTGGGCATTTACCGTTATTACCATATTGATTTTTTTGAATGGTAAATATTTGAATGTGTTAGCGCTGTATATAGCGCCAATAAATAAAGGAACAGAGTGGAGACTGCATTGGAGCTACGGCTTGGCCACTAACAAGCGCTAGCAACTAGCTAAATATTGTAATAGGTTTGTTTATTCGGAACTTAACAGATAACAGCATTTCTTCTATCAATCGGAAGTGTTCTTATCATGTGAACAAGAGTCAAATTAAAAAGCAGTGAGGGCGACCCATCTTTCTACTTCAGTTGGACCTTCTTGCCAAAGACTTCGAGTAACCAGTTTCTATTACATTGTTTTCTATTTCCAGTTTCTATTTCTTGTTATATTGTCGAAGTCAATATCATTCTGGAAAGATGGACAAATTCTACTGAAAATTAATATGATATGATGCAGGGTGTTTAGAATCGATACTGTCGATGGCCTGCTCAAAATCCACAACTATTTGGCAGCCATCGATGTTGCATGCCCAGAATTTCTCTAGGTTTTACTTGACTCAACCGATCATCAGTGGCTTCATTCCTATTTTAAAGAAAGGTTCAAAAACCAAATGATGACCGTTTTTGTAGGCAGGAGCATCTACGGCTGCTCTGGAGAGAATTTCCCTAGTGCCCAGTAGAACATAGGGAACAGACTAAGAGCTAAGAAAACAAATAAATAAGATAACATTTTTAAGATTTTTACTCACTGTCAAAAGGAAACCTGTTGCATGAACAAATTTGACGACCCTCTCGGAAATATAGGAATTTTAGAAATTATATTAGCGTGGAGTCTTTGGTTCCAATAGACCGAGAGCTGGACCAGTACAGCTGGACCAGTAGAGCTGGATCAGTAGTTAGACCTAAATTGATCAGTCAAGATACTACATTCCAATTTACTATTAGATTTGACAAGCTTGTGAAACGTTGGCTGCAGTTGGCTGCAATGATGCGAAAGCCAAGTTTAGTTCTTCCAAAAATCCTGGCATTTCTGGCGGATTGCTCTCCACGAATTCTGCATCACTTCCGCCCGCTTAAAGTTTTTATTCACATTAAAATTGATAGTGTTACTTTGATTCATTTTTTTGAATAGAAAAAATCGAAGACAAGTCATTTAGCTGTCCAAACCACCTGAAGATTCAAAATGGTCGAACTTGTCAGCATAAGTGAGAGACATGAGTACCAACATAACGCAAAAATATTGAAAGCCGAATATACGAACCAATCTCATTTATCATTTCCTTAATAACTCTCGCAGTGAAATCTCTTAGAAATATTTTAACGTCCTTTAGTAAGACTGAATCGAACAAAGTTTTGGGGAAATTGAAGATTTAGTCATTTTACGAGGATCATTCAACAAGTACTTGGCCTCGCTGCCCGATGGCGCTACTATTACAAAAAAGCCATCGGGCAGTAAATTGTTTTATAGCCTACTGTAAAAGTTTCAGTCAATTCCCTTCTTTCGTTTTGTTTTGATAGCCTTTCGAAGCGAGCGTGTCGGGCGATTGTACAAAAATGGAAAAAGAACAATATCGTATTATCAGATGATGGTGATTAGATACTTGTTTTGGAAGGGGAATCGCGCAGCGAAATCAAAAATCACTTGGATGCTGTGTACGGTAACTCTTCTCCTTCGATGGCAACCTTCAAGAATTGGTTCAACGAGTTTGTTCGTGGGCGCACATCGGTTTTTGATGAGCCACGCCCAGATGCCCTGAAAACAGCTGCTACGAAGGAAAACCTTTAAAAAATCCATGATCTCGTGTTGACAGACCGTCGATTGATGGTTCGCGACATAGCTGAGACTGTAGACATCGTAGAAGCAACGGTGCATCATATTATACATGAAGAATTGGGCATGAGAAAGCTGTCGGTGCGATGAATACCACGTTTTCTCATAACGGAAAACAAGCGCCGCGGTGAGACCACATCGTCGACGTGTGTGGCGCTGTTCCAGCGCAATCGAACGGAGTTCATGCGTAGTTTCGTGACCGTCAACAAAACATGGATTCACTGGTACATACCAGAGATCAAAGAACAGTCGAAACAGTGGATTTCACCCGGCGGCCGTGCTCCCAAGAAGGCGAAGACTGTTCGATCGGCCAGAAAGGCGATTTTCACCGTTTTTTGGAATCACACGGTTCGGAATTTTAGGATTTACAAGGTGTGATCCACATTGATTACCTCGAGAAAGGTAGAACAATCACGGGGCGCTACTATGCTGACTTATTGGGCTGATTAGACGTCGAATTGGAGAAAATGCGGCCCCGTTTGGCTGTTCCACCACAACCACCCGCCGGCTCACGGCTCTGCCGTAGCCATGACCAAATTGATCGAATAGCGCTACAAATTGCTACCCCATCCACCGTACTCTCCAGATTTGGCCCCCAGCGACTACTTTTTTTTCCCAAACCTGAAAAAGTCACTCGCCGGGAATAGATTTGGGTCGAAAGAGAAGGTCATGGCCGCCACGGAGGCCTATTTTGTAGCCCTCGAGAAAATATATTTTTTGGACGGGTTGAGTTGGCACATCACTGGCCCAAGTGTATCGAGCTTGAGGGAGATTATGTGGAAAAATAAATTGTCAGTTTTCCAAAATTTTCGTTTTTCTTTTGCAGGCAATTCATTTTGTTGAATTAATTTGAGCGTTATTAGTTGATGTTACCAAACTGCTTTGTTCCACCCACCAAAATCGTTTTACTGAATAGTTTCTTTTCGTGGATCGCAAAGATACCTGTCTTTGAATTGTCATCTGATTCCAGTATGGACCTGCTTTGAACAAGAAGCTTACGTTCCATGTTACCGGGTTGAGGTCTTTACCGTTTAAAATTGGTAGTAAATTGCATGTTGGCAAAGTAGTTTCAAAATTTTTCCATATTATTTGGCATCTTTTATTTTCATTTAGATTCTCATAGTCAATTTTCAGCCGTAATTTTCGGGTCTTATTTAGCGACTTTGCAACATGCTTGCCGCTATTTTATTCTCACTTGAGGCCCTCCTTAAGGCTTCTAAAAAAGTTATGTTTACACAGACTACTTTTTTCGAGCTGGAGGATCAGGTTCATAACGAAAGAGGAGAAGGCATTACGACGACTGACATACGAATGCACCAAGTAGCAAATAGAACGAGCTTTTCAAGACAGAGAGCTTAGAGATTAAACTACGTAGGTGAGTGGAATGGTCGGGATAGCTATCTTTCTGAGCTTAAATGTGTATAAGATTAAGTGAAATGTGTATAAGTGGTTATCTTGAACTGGATGAATATTTATCAGTATTTTAAATCCAGTATTAATTATAATTTTTATAGTATTTAAGTATATAATTTTTCCAGTAAAATAGATTATCTGAGTTAAATTGTTTATTAAATTAATATTAAATTAATTAATATTAAATCTGAGAGAATGTTAGTATGGATCCTTTCAAACCCCTGAATTTGTGTCCTATTTCCGACACATTTTGCTTACAACCACCAATTCATTCGGAAAATAACAGGCATATTTCCGTTTGATTGGAAATTTTTAAGGAGCGTTAACAGTTATTAGCATCTACGAAATTATCTGGAGGTCTCTACGTATAGAAAACCGAGAAAGATGCAATCTCCCCCCCCATTTGTAGCGAGAGGAGAAAGAGGGGATGTCCGGTCAGGTTTTTCCAGGTGAGGCGGCAAAGAGATGATGACCATTGATTATAGGATGAGGATAGCAAATCTTTTCTTCAGTTATTTCTTCAGTAATTTTCTTCAAGTAATTCACTTACTGGAGGTGGATGCCAAGGGTCATCCGCCGCAATAAATTTTCTTGGTGACGGGAAGAGGATTTGGCAATAGCGATCTGGATGCTAATTTTAGGTAATGTAAAGCAGTATTTAGGCTTCAATGGTCACCAGCATCCGAAGTCATCCCGTGGCCTGTAATTAACTTGAACCGTATTGGTTATTGTCAGCTAGATTTTGGTTTCATTAATTCAGCACTAATATTTATATTTTTAACAATTGTATTCTTTTCAGCCTTGAGTTTCAAACATACTGTACGTAAAACAACGATCTAAAAATTTGGGTGTGTACGGCTTAAAGTATAATTCGGCGTCTCGAAACCTGTTTGTTAAAAATCTGAAAAAAATGCAAATGAAAAGATTTACTTAAAAAAATGATGAATTGGTTTAACTATTTATTGCGATTCGTTTATTTTATTACGGACAATAAACTCCAACATTATCAAAAGCAGCATGGAATCCTGTTGTGCTTCGAATGTAGCTTCCGATATAATATCATTCAGCTTTATGTATGGGTAGTGGCTACCAAAAGCCATAATTTAAGAAAGGTCGTTCCACAAATAATTGTTGTAAATAAAATCTTAATCATAATTTATTTTCATACTTAAGTGTCCCCCACTTAAAAATCATATGCATGCCATTTTTTTGTTGATATGAATAGGCAAACAAACGAGCCTTCTAATATTAGCATTGTTCCTCATGCTCACCACCACCATTCACGTCTTCGCACATTCAAAACCCAAACATATTGAAAATTCATCAGTACATTTCACATATTATAAATAATAAGCGCTCAATTCTATTATCTTCACCATCTATTCTATCCTTTCAGATAATGTCACTTTTGTCACACTATCAACGGCGATGTTCAACAAAACGTATTCAAATTTTCCTATGATTTGGTCTTTTCGTTTCGTCTTAGACATCTTTACAAATAAATGAAATCGTTTACAATATGATTTTGTATTTTTTCTTATGCAAAATCGATAAACATTTTATTTGACAAAATTTATTGCCTAAAATAAATTATTATTTAAAATATCTTGTTAAAATGTTAAGTTTATCTTTCGGAGTGATTTAAAGTCGAACCATTTGTGGCGCCAGTAGTTTTCTTTGGTTAAATGGCGCTATTTGTTTATTTATTTTTAACGAACAACAGATAAAATGTGTTAATTGCTGGTCGTATGTTGCATTCGGGTTGATTATAAATTTGCTTAAAGGCGATTAAATTGTATTAAGAATAGTCTCCTTAAACAGACATTAAAAATACTGTTTGGCCGGTTTGCAAATTATATTATTGTTCCAGACGATAAAAGGTAACTTGGATTCGCGGCAGGAGACTCTTTACATTTACATTTATACATACTGATTTTACGAATTTGATGGGAATTCCGAAAAGTAGGTTCCTCTTTGTCAACAATCAATCCGCTCCGGGTTTCGATCAAATTAGCTGAAGTAAGCATTTGTTGCTTTCAGACTCAAATCGAGAATGAATTATGATGAATATAAAGTTTATTATCGGTGATAACCTCAAATATCTCCGGAAATAGTAGACTAATTATTTGCAGAATTTCCAGGTGAATGTTTCGATAATTATGCAGGCTTTATGGGTTATCGATTACAGACAAGATCTTTAAACTGGTGTCTTTTAATTATTTCGAAATTCTTTATTTCACCCTTTAATTAGGTCTTAAATAATGAATGAATGGCAGAATCACGACGATTTAATTACTTATTGACAGTAGCCATTCAAAATTCCGGCATAGATGGTCCCAAACCCGGTTGAGAAAGGAAGAGAGATCCCCTTGTTTGCCAAACCCACAGCTACCAAGACTCCTCATTCCAAATTTCACGAATAAATGGTAGCAAATGGTCCAGGGGTCGCACAATGGGCTGACTTGTCCCCCAATGATGGGACATTAAATGCCAATAACCATGAAGACACCGACAATTCTCCTGCCAAGTCTTACTTAGGCCTCTTTTGCGGGGACGTTAGAGGGTAAAGGCGAGCATTTCGCGCCTGATAGCGGAATCAAAGTAATAACCATGCCACCAGCTTGAAGGTTGAGCAACAGGTTAGCTCATCAACCCTGTAAAACCCTCAAAAGTTACGAAACTTGAAGCAAAGCCTTGGAATGAAGCGGTCTTACACTAACGACCCCGCAACCGAAAATAGGACTCTGGCATTGAATCCTGGAATGTCAGATCACTGAATAACCCTAGCGCTGTTAAGGGCCTTAGCTTAATATAAATTGGACAAACTACCCATCCAGGAAACGAACTGTACTGGAAATTATATTCAAGGTACGAGATCGCTCACAATATTCAAAAGTCGTAAGCCCGCTGGGAAGCAAAAAGTTGGAGATGCCTTCATTGTGGATAGAGAGTTCTAATCGGTTGTTATTGACTTGGAGGAAGTCAATAATCGGTTGCATGTGATCTGTATAAAAGTGAAATTCTTCAAAATCTGTCTGATAAACGTACACCCTCCGACTGAAGGAGAGAACGAAGAAATAAGGAAACCGTTCTCAAATCACCTGGAAAGACCAGTCGAATCATTGCCGATCTATTCTGGTTAACAATGAGCTATCTCATCGTGTAATGACTGGAGGATATAGCATGCACGAAGAAACAAAAGCTGAAATCTAGTCATGCGTTCGACTTGCTCCCTACATCGACGCATACGTAAAATGATCTGGAAATCGCCGCAAAGTAGATCGAGCATTTTCTCTTCCAACAACGTTTTGCCTCGAGGAAACTTGACGTTCACACATACTGAGGAGCGAATTCTGTGGCATGTCAAAGGTTTATTCGATGGAGAAGAGCTCTCTACAAAAATTCGACATGGAAAGGCTCCAGCCGCGTCTGTAGCCAAAAATTTCACGAAGACCCTCGACAACCTATCTCTCATCATATCTTCCATCGTATACCACGCTGTAAGGAAGCAACGAGCTACAGGCACTAGGTAAGCAATTAAGACCGTGGCCGAATCGACGATCAAACATCAAGCCTAACACTTAGTTATTATCATTTTAATAAGATTTTAACTTTATTTGGATTTTCAGTGCTGAAAAATTTCATTTCTAAATCAAACGTGAAACGACGTCAGAAGAAAGTAAGTTGCAAGCAAGACAATGAAAGTAAGTACGGATAAGATTTGACTTATCCCCACAAAATATAGTCTAACAGTATTAAATCATAACATCTTTCATTCCAGTTTACAGTTAAAAAAAAACGCGAAATTATGCGTTAATCAAAGCCAACAGTTGCACGCGCTATATTGCAAGTTGTGCCATCCTCTGGAAACCAGTGGTCCCTGCATCACGGCAAGTCAATTTCGGCTCGGGAAATTCATTGATCATGGCTCTATATCAGCCACCATTGACTGTAATATTATTTCCAACAGCATTTTTGAAGATATATCCAACAATTTTCTCACGGGCTCATACAGCACACAAAACAGTGAGTTATTCCTTATATAACCATATTTGAGCAACCGCCTGTGGTTGCTCATGACTCCAAATGTGTGCAGTAGTGTTTATTGACATAGCCATTCAACCAAAAATATGTCTCTCCGCTCAACAAAATTTTCGCATGACAATCAAACCCACAAACCGAACCTACGCCATGCACGGTGGTCGTTATTAAACTAAAACCATAGCGTAACAACAAACAGCGCTAACACTCCGAACAAGCGACCGATCTAACGGTATTCAAAAAATTCGGGAGAATTGCATTGGTGTTCGTAAAAATGTTTATTTTTCTCTATTTTGTCTATCTGTTTACATCGTGCTTGTAAACAAAACGAGCAAAAAATAAATATTTTTACTAACACTAATACAATTCTGTAAAATCCGTTCTGGATTTTTCCGGATCGGTCGTTTGTTCGGAGTGTTATCGCTGTTTGTTGTTACGCTATGCTAAAACTTTCCATAAAATCTTCCATGATGCGCATGGGCATTGCATTAATTGTTGAGCACGACTTCGAATGGACTCCCTCGGGTCTTTATCGATACCACGCTCTATAGCTGCTATGGTTTCTTCACTACGCACTGTATGACGTCCGGATGGATGCATATTATCAATGAGAGTAAACATGGTGCAAAAACGATCCATGCTTAATCGAATAAATTACTTAAATTACTTTAACGGGCCATGAGATTGGCCATAATATTGACGGAGCTTCCGATGAATTTTTCGAACAGAATCGTTTTTTCCAAATGAATCTGCACAATCTAAAGATGTTATTCAAGCGCCTACCATAAAACGCATGATAGTTGTCACGTCAAAGATAGCATAAAGGAGTGTTGCCAACGTTAATCTTTTCATCTCTGTGAAACACCTTTTAGTACAAATGTGGCGAAGAAATTGTTGAAAAAATAGATTGTATCACGGACGATTATTAACTTCAACAGAAGAAATAATATGTCAATAAAATTTAAGGCATTGTGCACCAGAGCCATCAACCATCAATAAGAAATGTTGTCAGTAACATGGATATTTAGATAAAAACTATTCTAAACGATTCAGTTTGCCTTAACGCGTCTTTTTTTTTTAAGTTCACACTGGGAGGATACCAGCTTAAAATTGGCCCGGGCTGCTATGGCACTGGCCAGCGTTGTCGATCCTGTGAATTATATCATTATTACTTGTTCATAGTTAGTCTGTGGCTTAGTTATATTTTGATTGTGTGGGTATGAGTGATATGTCGTTGGGTGTTATATGTTAGGGTTCGCTTCTGCTAAGAACGCTCCAAAGCTGTCAAGTAAGTTACTGTCGTTTTTGAGAATTAGGTCTTTAATATTATTGTAATTAAGAAAAAGATTGTGATTTGCCCTGATCCTTTCGTATTTAGTGCAGTGAAACAATTGGTGATCTATTGTGTCAGTTTTGTTGCATTGTATACATAGATCGGTAGTGCTTTTTTTTAATTTGAAAGAGACGAAGTTTGTTGTAGGCTCTGTTTGTGAGAATTCTGTTGATGGTTTTGATATGTTTGGGGGTGATGTTGCTTTTATGAAACCATGGTTTTCCTTTGTTGTTGAGATGGTGTGCCTCTTTCCACATGCAGGGTGCGTAGTTGGTGGTTTGAGCTCTAATTCTGCCCTTCCATTCATTGTCAATTTCTTCTTTTATTAAATTTATTATTTCGTCCAGTTCATATTGTGTGTCCATGATACTATGGCTTAAAACACCTATTTTGGCTTGTTTTTCGGCTGTTTCTAACGGCATGATGCCCGCGTGTCCCGGGATCCAGATGAAATTGAAGATCTTCTCTGGGTAATTTTCAATGAATTTCCATATATCTTGTGTGGTCTTTCTGTATTCTTGATTTTCCTTTAGACTTTTGATAGCATTATTGGAATCAGTGAAGACAAAAATCTTATGGTGATTCTGTATGTTGTTCCTATTTAGGGCCGACAGGATGGCGTGTAGTTCTGCTGCTGTTGTTGTTACGCTATTGCGGAGGCTAGAATTGTAGGTGGTGTTGTTGTTAAGGTTCAGGAATCCTATTCCTGTGCCAAAGAGATTTTTGGCTGCATCGGTCACCAGTATCAGGGCATTTTGTTTTTTAAGGTTATCTGTATACTTCTTGAAGATAAGGTTGGGTTTTGTTTGGTTGTGGGTATGGAGGAAAGAGGACGTTGTTGAGAAAGGTGTGGTGAACAGGTTAGCTGGTCTTTTAGTCCGGTGAGTTGGGTTGAGCTTTCTCAGGTGGTGATTAAATTTGTGGAGGATGTAATTGTAGCTGCTTTTGTGGACTGGATCCTGTTCAGTCCATGTTGGTCTGAAAGTGTTGTTGACAATTTGTTTACCTAATTCTTTCGCCGTTAGTAGAGCTGCTCTATCTATAGATTGATGTTCGGTTGCCATGTTAAAAGCATAGAGGTTGGGTGTGCTAGGGGGTAAACCTAGGCATTGCTTGAGAATTTTTGCGTTGAGACAGTCCATGGTATTGAATAAGTATGCTGGTGCATGTGCCATTGTAGTTAGTCCGTATTCTATTTTGGGCCTGACTAATGATTTGAAAAGATTTAGAGCCAAGGTGGGGCTAAAGGGATTTGTGGGTCTGTTCAGATATTTTATTATGTTGCCTATGTTGTTAAAGGTTTGGATGTGTTCTTGCTGTGTTCTAAAGGTTAGATTTTTATTTAGATTGATGCCTAGGTATTTTATGCTATTGCTCCATTTGATTTGGGTGTTATTGTGTTTGAGAATTATATCTGTGTTCCTACTATAGTGGAAATTAATGGCTTGTATTTTGTCCGGGTTGAAGGGTAGCTTGAGGTTGTCACTCATTGTGGAGAAGAGATTTAGTTTGAGTTGAAGTAGGTTAATCGTGTGCTTTAAATTAGTTCCCTCAGTTAGAATGAGGAAGTCATCAGCATATTGTAGAAGAGTTGTGTTGCTGTCAGAGATATTGTGCAGTTTGGAAGTGTATATATTGAAAAGAAGTGGGCTCAAGACGTCACCTTGTGGCAGACCATTGGAGATTGTCGTGTGTTGTTGGTTGAGGTGGAGTATTCTTTCTTTATATAGATTTATGATCCATGAGGTGTAGGTTTTTGGGATGTTGAGGTCTGAAAGAAGTTTGTTCAGGATCTGTAGGTCGACTTTCTCATATGCATTTGAAAAATCTATAACACAGGCAGTTTTGAAGGGGAAAGTGGATTTGTTTTCAAGTTTTTGTAAAAGGGTGTTAAGAGTTGGTAGTGGATTTGTGTTTATTAGGTGTGTTTCGATTCTTTGTTTTATAAGTTTATTTATGATTTTAATGGGAACACTGAGGAGGGATATGGGTCTATAGTTGCTGAGGTCTTCTAGATTTCTATTGGGTTTGGGAACGGGAACGATTCTGATATGCCTTCCAGATGTGGGTATGTCACATCTATTGACTGCATCATTAATAGCCTGTAAAAGATTATTCGGGTGATGTGTGAGTAAGGCTTTAATTAGATTGTAATTAATGTTATCAAGACCAGGGGTTGTGGATTTACGTTTCTCATTTATAACATTATTGAGTTCTTCCTGTTCGAAGTCTGGTGGGTGTTCCAGTGGATTGTGTGGCATCATGTTTAAGGTGTTATCAGGGTGGTGCTTTGATTTAATCATGTTGAGGTAGGTTTGGGTCTGGTCCTCATCAAGGTTGTATCGTGAGGGGGGTTCTTTATTATTCCTGATACTGTTGACAAATCTCCAGAAGTTATTTATGTTTCCGCTGCCTCTGATTTCATCTAGTTTGTCTGTCCAGCTTCTCTGCTTGGCCTCTTTGGATCTTTGCCTCCAGTTTGTTTTTGCCTCGTGGAGAATTGCCCAGTTGGCATTAGATTTGAGTCTGTTGTAATTTAGTAGTGCCTTATTTTTTATTTTCCAGAGCCTTGCTAAATCCTTGGACCACCAGTGTTTGGGTGTGTGCTTGTATCTTATCGTGTTTGAGTTTAGGTCTATTAGGTGGCTTAGTTTATCGTATATATTATTGAGGTTTGGTGAAAAAGGGGTTTTATTTATTTCTTGAGCGATGCTCCTATATTTGATTTTCTTGGTGTTTGAAATGGGTGTACTGGGCAAGCAGATTTTAATTGTTATATGATTACTGTTGCTGATGTGTTCTTTGTCTTCCATCCAGAGGATATTATTCCTATTCATGTTACTAAGAGTTATATCCGGCGTTGACTGTAGAATTTTTCCGTTCTTGTTTGTTGTTTTATAAGTGTATATGCCAGTGTTCAATGTTTTGAGGTTGTGTTCCGTCATCCAACTTTTCAGAATTCTGCCTTTGGCATTGTTAAGATGATCTCCCCATGCCTTGTTTCTTGCGTTTAGATCTCCTCCGATGAGTATGTCTTTGGTGTAGTCTAAGATGTTGGAAAGCTTGTCTAATTCTTCTTTGAAAAATTGGGTATTGATCGAGGGGGGAGCATATAGGGATGCTAAAATTATGTTGTGTTTAAGGTTTAGGGTCTGGATTACTACATGGCGCACTAGCTGGAACATCTTTTATGATTTGAAATTTTTGGGTGAATATTTCACTCATACGTTTCGACGCTGCCTTTTGCCCGAATCAGCAACGAATTTAATTCTGGCTTTTTTTTAAACTTGAAGTGCTTATCAGTTGACATCAACTTAACCTACGAAGCACTACAGAACATATGAGAGCGTTGAAAGCCATAATCACATAACAAGAAATTGAAAAAAAATAGAAAATTGAAAAGTTACATATTAGAATAAATGTTTTTTGACTCCTCATGACATACGGGTTTAACTTTTCATCCATTTTTGTAGCCTTTAACTAAATATTTAAAAATATTCACTACAACCGCATTTTTCTGTTTTCAGAGTCTCTCCCCGTCACCATCTTACTTTCCGGCTAATCAATTACATATTTTCCTAGTTTTTTTCCCAAAAACTAGTTCAATGTTGACTCGCTTATGTATTTTTAAGAACGCATTTTCATATGTTCAAGAATTTTCTGAATGCTTTTCAACTATTGAGTTGTGCACACATTGGGTCCAAATTTGAATATTGCAAAACTTGAAATTTTGAAAATCACTAGGCTAATGAGATTTTTTGGCGAGACTTCTTCAAATATATGTTAATCACATATCAATGCCACATATCAAACAGTTAGACTGTCATCAGATTTCTACCTTTTTGATAAGTTTAATTCTGATTTGTAGATACTAAAAAAAATCATTCAGAAATGTCAGAGTAAATCCAAATTAAATGAAACTTCCTAAACACACATAATTCGAATGATATTTTCGCCTAAACGCATATCTTCGTGGGTTTGTAAGATTCTTTCCCACAGATATATTTAATATATAAATGATTCTGATCGAGGAGCCGAAAAAAGACAAATAATTTCGATTAGTCTCGATGAGGAGATAACAAATATTATTGATTGTCCAGTTTAATGAAATTCTACCCGTGTAAGTCAAGGATACGACATTAATAATAACCAACTGATTTCCATAAATTTAAGATTAAATTATCAAAATATTTTAGCTTCGCAATTTCGGTACTAGATTCTTATCATTCATTTAGTTTTATGCTTTTTTAATTATTGTTTATTTAATTAGCCGAAAATCGCTTTGATCAAACTTCTAAGCGTTGTTTTTGTATGATATAATATGTCATTTGTTATGCATATATATTAATTTGTAGTTTGTTTGACATAATCAATCTTTTCACCTCATGGAACTTGAGAAACTTTCTCGCACAAATAAAAATGGAAACGCTCAATTTTTCATAAATATATCAATACGCCATCGTGTTGTCTACGTATGTTATCCTGTAGAGCCTTAGCAAGACTTGTTGACAGTTTTTGCAGATCACGTTGTAGTGCAACTACAATCTGTCGATTACTGACAGGAGAAAAAGGCAATCCATCCTTCATTTGTCTCAGCATATATTGTGACGATGTCGGAAGATATGCAGTCAAAACTATCCTCATTTTAACAGACATCATATTCCGGGTTATTATTACCATATTGATTTTCTTTGACCTTTAAAACATGCATCCTGGATCTCATTTCGGCCGCAGATAGCACACAAAAAGGATGAGTGCTGCTTACAGCCAGTGACTTTCTGGTAAAAAATTAGACTTAGTGTTGATATTCTTCTGGTCTCTTCTTTTCCAATTCGGTTTTGACACCCTTTTTTGTTCTATTTCTTTCTTTACCACCTAATTCCTTTCCATCTTTGAATTACGTGAAATAATTATTTTCCGAATAAAAAAATATGGGAAGAAGTAACAACTACCCATTGCTAATCACGTGCATTCAATCAAGAATCCTGGAGTCAAGAAACATTGTCCATGAGACCATGAAGACCATGTCAAAAATTGTTCACCACTTTTCGGGGAATAGAACCCATTCATGGCTGGCTTTTATGCCTCGCTGAGAATCATAGATCGCAATTTTAAAAGGCTCCATCAAAGTAACGTCAGAAATTTGAAGCCGATAAATCATGTGTGGGCAGAAATATAAAATAAAATGAGCATTGTAGAGGTTTCAAGGTTTTATATCTATATTAAAAAGCCACAGACAAGCTACAGACAGAGTAACAACATTCAGCGTTAACACTCTTAAGATGGCATCTTTCAGACGGAGACAGAAGAAGCTCAAATAGATTTATATTTGTATTAGTTTATGCAGAAATTACAGAAAATATACCAAGCTAAGAAATTCAGCGCTTTTTTGTCGAATATCGGTACACGGGGAGTTTGATTGAGTTGTAAGTGTTGGTTTTAGTTACAATGGACTAAGGACATCCGACATAAGTGAAATAAGTCGCCTTACGGAGCAAGTCAGCAATACAGAGAGAATAAACCGATAAAAGTTCAGGACAGGATTCAGTAAGAATCAATGCGAATACTCCAGACTCCGAATCTTAAGAATCATAAGAATCATCGCCTCAAAGGTTGAAGAACTTTTTGCAGCTGGATCATTAAATCCAGTGGCAAAATGCAGCTGAAATGCTTTATCGTTTTTGTCTTCATAATTCTGAATACCTTACAAGGTCGGTAGCTTAACGTCTTCTAGGGATCGAAATTTCGCCACCCCTGTTCGGGCTTTTTTCTCAGATTAATTGGCATTGTGCTTACCATTTTCTGCTGTTTGATTATATACCAATTCATTTAAACCTTTTATAGTAAAACGCAAGGAACGACTTTCAGATATTATTTTTGTAGTTCCAATGTCCTTCTATCTTGTCATTAGAAATGAAATGCTTTTTAGCACCTAAAGGACGTTTCAAAGGAGGATTACATAAATAATAGTATTTCTCAGGGTTGTTAGCATCTGGAACTTTTCGTTGACGTGTTGATTGTTAGAAGAAAATTTACATCGTTCCTTCCTAATCCATCACAGAACTTGCCACGCAATAACTTTGTTAAATAAAAAACAACTCTAACTAAAAACACAACAATAATAAAAAAGCTTTAATAAATAACAAATTTATACCAGCTCTCGCAAAAAAACGGTGACTTTGCCACGGGTACAACATAAAGGATGACGCATTGGGAAATATGTATGGAACAGTACAAACAAAGAACATTCGACGAAAGGATCATGAACGAACAGACAAGTTTTCATTCTTCAAGCCGCTGAAACCGCTTTACAAAAATCAAAGGTTTTTTCACACGATATCAGCAGACAAAAAACCACGAGACCAAAGTATAAAAAATTCTCATAACAAAGAAACTAAACAAACTTTTTCCTATCTTCTTAAAAAATACCCTTGCCTGCATGCATAAGCCATGGGTTAATTTGAAAGGACATAGAATGACTACCTTAGAGTAAAAACCACACTAGATAGAGTATACCACCGAAACACGTTTATGAACGAAAAAAGAAAAGACACGGCGAAGTTCCTTCAAAAAACAAACAACTAAGATGCATCCTACCTTTCTTGTCTTTCTCTCCAATATGTATTTTTAATCTTATAATTTTCAATAATCCTGAAATAATAAAACAACAAAATTACTAAGTACAGAAAAAATCATGAAAAATAAAGCAAACAAAAATAACCAAGGCTTAGTGCTGTACATCAGGTTGTTGCTTTATGGTTTCCGAGAAACAATATGGAGGACCCACACCTCACCAACACCATCTAACAAAGGACAAGCTGTCAGTTGGTGTCATCAATTAGAAAAAAATAACTTTCAGTTAATTCCAGCAAACTAATCAAGATATTTAGAATAAATCATATCCAATAAATAATTAAAAATAACCAAATTGACAAAACCTTATTGACACCAGGACAACGGTACTTACCAAAACGTCATTACATTGACAGATAAACATCATGATGGCTTGTTCTTTGCGTGTGTGCAAACGTTTTTTATCGGTTTTTTCTATACGGATTTTCTTGGAACTGCAAATTATAGATCCCAGATCCCATTTTGGTGACAATTTTAGCATTTTGAAAAATTCGTTTTGGTGATTAAAAAGTAATTAATATATTTTTTAAGATACATAAAAAGAAATCATCATTGCTTTTGGATTGTAGTTAATAAGGCAAAGTCGTAAGATCAGCATGGGAGCATTGCTTATTGTATCAGTTTGATCCTTTTGAGGTTCATCGGAATATAAACAAAATTTGTGGAGAAAACGTGGTAACAACACGGGCATGTCAAAAATGGTTGCAGCGCTTTCTTAGTAAAGAAAGAATGAAGAGCAATCAAAACCAAGATGACGGGAGGAGGTGACAGAAGGTGGTCTATTGGGCATAGTCTAACAATAAGGTGATAAGATGACCATGGCAGTATTAGCGGAGAGATTCCAAGTCCGAAGAACCAGTCTCGAGAGAAGAAACCATTTACAAGGAGTTTCACCAAAGCTGGATGCTTGGATACCCAACGAATTTTTGCAAAGCAACAAGGAACCGTCTGGAAATCGTCTGATGTGTTGTGTTTCCCATCTTGTTCGTTATAATAATAATGGATTTTTCCGACGGAAGGTTACTGCAGATGGTCAGTGGTTCCTGTTAAATGACATGAAACGACGCCGAATAGTTTCAAAGAATCCAACTAAACCAGAACCCACTTCAAAACCTGGCTTGCATGCATGGAAGGTTTTACTGTCTATTTAATGAGATTCTCGAGGAGCCAATTATTGAAGTTTCTGGAACAACACCAAACGTTAAATGCGGTCTTGTACTGTCTGTAATTGAAGCACCTTAAACAAACAATGCATGATAAGCGTTTTGCATTAGTCAAGCGTCGTGGAGTTATCCTTAACCATGACTATGTGGAGTCGCACGCAGATGCCAACCAACAGAGAAATGCAGGAAACTTTCACCCCATCCGCGATATTCTCCCGATTTTGCTGCAATGGACTATCACTTGTTTCGATCCCTGGACAACCACCTGCAGGGAATGGGATACAAGACTAAAGAGGACGTTTTTACAGGACTAAAATACTTCTTCGATAGTACGGAGGAAGATTTTTGCAGGCGAAGGATACAGCCACTTCCAGAACGTTATGGACAAGTCATTGGTGATAATAATGAATATATGTCAGATTTTAATTATATGTCAGATAAAGTTTAAATAAATAAGTAATTTAAAAATAAACATTATTAAATTCGAAACCAAAATAACTTTTGAAAACACCCAATATTTACGGAATATATAAGAATGACTGGTGGAGAAAACTGCTTTCAAAGTTATATACCTAAATGTGATATTAAATTAGGAATGTAAAGACTGTTTCCATTAGATTAAACAACAATGTTGTAAAAGAAAGAGTAGACAGTCGTTTCGGCTCCAACCTCTAAAATCTACATGTGTGTTTCAAAAAAATGATTTTTAGTCCTTAATACTGAAATACGCCTTTAGTCCATGGCATTATTCGAAGAAGAAGATATGAGCCGACTATTATTAACAACTTATAAGGTTAAAAACGAATTATTCCCGTAGAAAAAAAGTCAAAATGGATACCCAGGATCATCATTTTATGACCGAATTATTTTACAATGGTAGAACTTTTGGTTGAAACATGCAACCAATAATAAGGAAATGAAAAAATAACGCGTTTTTAAGCGTACAAAAAAATATTTGGCGCACGATAAAAATTGTACTGAATGTTATCGACCATAAGTTCACCAACTAGACATTCCAACAAATGTTCCACATCGCTAAATCGCTGTGTGGATCCTGCTCTTTACAATATACTGAAACGTACGATGGGGCGTTTTTAAAATCGTGGAATGGAAGGTAGAAAGTGCGAATAAGAATACAGAATTATTTCAAAAGTTTTAACAGAATTATTACACAGGCCTGCAAATTGACACTTTTTGATTTTTTTTCACCGTAATGGGTGAATTGTATGTATTTTGGTGCGCTGAGTTCAAATATGCCCTCAGTTTTTCTCCAGCACGTAGGGATTTTCCGCAAAATGAAAATGAAAGTTATGCAAAACCCGCAGTATATATAGGTAAAAATGCATTTTGAAATGAAAAAAAAATATATATATTACTAGTGGTTTACAATTTGTATACAATTTGATAAAAATAATATGTATACACAATAAGGATTTATAATTCTTTATAATATCTACATCTTTTTCCCTCAAAACTCCGTTTTGAGCTTTTCCGTTTGTGTGGGATGTCTGGAAGTTCTCTATGGAGCATCCAACAGTAGTCTCCCATCATATTCACATCCCATCGTCCTTGGTACCTCCGTTCCATTTCTTTGATGTCTTGGAGGAACCTCTCGCCCTGCTCTTCACTTACGGCACCAAGGTTTTCTGGGAAATAATTCAAATGGGAGTTCAAAAAGTGAAGTTTCAAGCTCATGGAGCACCCCAAGGTTTTAATACATTTCAACATTTTATTTAAAATTTCTTCGTGATCCGGGTCCTTATTGTTCCCCAAAAACATAGTCACAACTACTTTAAACGATATCCACGCCTCTTTCTCAGCTTTTTTCATCACGTTTTCAAACTGATTGTCTTTCATTAGTTTCCGAATGTCCGCGCCAACAAAAAACACCCTCCTTTAACTTTGCCTCAGACAGTCCCGGGAATTTCTTTTCAAGGTACTTGAACGTTTCGCCATCTTTTGGCAATGCCTTGACAAACTGCTTCATCAGTCCAAGCTTGATGTGAAGTGGGGGTAAAAGCACTTTTTTGGGATCAACCAAAGACTCAAAGTGAACATTTTTTTCTCCAACCTTCGAAGTTCTCGTTGGCCACACTTTTCAGCTCTAGTGCTGTGCTTTTGCCCGGCTATCCCACTCACATAGGAAACAGGGGAATTTCGTATAGCCACCTTGTTGTCCAAGCACCATAGAGATGACTTTGAGATCAACACAGATAGGCTATCCAAACTCCTTATATTTCAATTTATCAAGGATAAAAGCCATGTTGTCATACTTTTCTTTTAGATGCACTGAGTGCCCCACGGGTACAGAAGCGTATTTATTGCCGTTGTGTAGCAAAACTGCTTTTAAACTTCTTTTTGACGAGTCAATAAAAAGCTTCCATTCATCTGACACATGTTGAATGTTAAACGTTGACATCAACTTGGGAACATCAGAACAATATACAAGTTCGCCACCTTGAGAGAAATTTGGCTCAAATTGTTTTTCTCTGCTTCTGTACCAAGAAAATGTAGTTCCAGATCTCAACAAGTTCTTTTCTTGAAGTCTAGAGCCCAGTAATTCAGCAGACTCTTTAGAAAGCCCTAAATCACGAACGAGGTCGTTTAATTCTTCTTGTGAAAACTGTTGGGGTCCACAGTCTTCGACTTGAAACTCATCGTCCAACTGCTCTGACTCGCTCTCTGATGACTCTGGCAAATCGTCGAAATTGTGTGGGGGCACTGGTACTGGAATACCGGGTCCATGAGGCACAGGTCGAAGGGCAGATTGCATGTTTGGGTAACGTACATCTTTTTTATTTTTAGCATTGTACCCTTGTATGTTGCAAGAACAAAAGTAGCAGTCATCGCCGTGGTTTCTCGGATGGATAATCAAAAATATCGAAGCCCAATTATAGCAGGGCAGCCAACGTAACACGGCACTAGTGAATAGGCGCATTGTCATATAGAATGAGGATACCTTTGGTTAACTTTATTTTTTCTTTGATATATTCTTTCATCCTCTCTATGATTGAAGCGTAGAATTATCTGGTTATGGAGGCGCTTTTATCTTTTTTATCTGCACGCAGTAGTCCCAAAAGACTGTCGCCATTATTGTGCCAGTTGACTGTGACACCTTATACTTCTTGGGTGATGATGTACGATTTTTGTGCCACTGCATAGAGTCTTATTAGGACTTCGGTCCATAATGATGATCCCCAGTTTTGTCTCCAGTCCATTCTTGTGTTCGCGACAGAGGTCCAAAAATGCACGGAAAAGTTCTTCGCAATTTATTTCTGAGATGGCGTGAGCATTCACAGCACGCAACTTGCGTCGACGTTTGTCATACCAAGCTGATCAAGAGAATGTTTTCCAAAATTGTCCAAAATTTGTAGCTTTTAATATTAATTTTTGATTTCTTGAATTATTTCCGGAGTAGTCGAATTGATCAGCCGTTCGGGCCCTGAATCGCCCTGAATATTCCAGTGAGTTCCTAACTGGTTGAAAACCACCTCGAAACCATGCTTCAACTTGGACAATAGTTACCATAAATGGTGACAATCTCTTCCAGTATGGTTTCTTGCATTTCTTGCCTTGCATGGTAAGAAACGTATTGATGGCGTGGTACTTGATTTTTTCCATACTTCCTACTTACTTTCTGATTGTGCTGTTTGTTCGTCGATGGTTCAAGGATTACTGACCCCATCAAGATAAAACTTGCTCCGGGTAGCTTGGGTCCGCCGGGCCTTGCTTTGTGGGTCTCGAGGACGCGTTTCGGCTGCATACAGCCATCTTCAGCTCGTTCTAATAAAACTTGCTATTCACACTGATAAAAATTTCTTTCATGCGGGGCCACTCCGTTAATTACATTTACTAATGTAACGTATCCCTTCATTCCGTAAACTGAAATACGCACCTTCGTATTTGCAAGAATTTGTCCTTTGCCATAAACTATAGCAGCAGTATTCGACTTTAAATCACTGCACGAGCGAATAAGGAGCAATGGAGTGAAGTAGGGCAAATTCCTTTAAATCAATGAAATGAAAATTCATCAAATGAACCCGTCTTTTCCAGAGTTAAAAAACGAAACAATAAGTTTATGTGCTTTATGCATACTTTTTGAGTAGTTTTTATGATAAATTCCGAGAAATGGAATGGGAATAGTTAGCCCAAAAAATGAAACCACTGCCTTGCGATGCCCAAAATAAGACATTTAGACTCCTTACTAACGCACGCAGCCTTAGAATTGTTGAACTTGTTAAACTACTTAAACTTGATAGATGGCTGACCAGTACAAAATGTTCATACGATTAGGAAGTATATTTTCTTTCCACCTTCCAGAAGAAGTTTGAGGACACTCACCATATGCAATCTTTTGACAATATTAACATTTAATATCAGAAATAACTTTGTAACTTTCAGAAAGATTTTGAGTTTCCTCATTCAGGCTAGGTCTGTTAGGATTCTCTTAAGGCTATACCGATGCCTAATAAATGTCAATCCCCAAATTAAAATTAACATCATTTGTCCGAGAACGATGAGGTGGCTCCCAGGAACAAATTTGTCATCCTTATCATCTTGTGAAAAGAATTATTTGTTTCTGATAATTTCAAAGATGAGTAAACAAAATTTTTGATCTTAAAATCAATGCCAAAGAATTTACATTACATAAAAACCTGCACACAAAATGCAACAACTGTTAATATGCAACAAAAATCTTTATCGTTCAATTTCATACTCACAGAACCAGAATTTTAATCCGCTGCACATGTGATTGCAAATGAATTGTTTAAATTAACTTTAAATTCATTCACAACATTATCATCAGCAACACTTTTCCGGCACTGATTTTGTAACTCCATTCTTGTTTTTACTTTAAATGCACTTTATGATTATTGATATCGAGAATTAATGATAATATTGATTTTCATTCGACGAAAATGTCGTCGAAATAATCATCATTTAGCGTTTTTTCAAGATATGAACTGCCGATAAAAGTAAACCATTAAAATCGTTTGGAGCAATTTAAAAATTATTTATGGTATCATTGAAACAGTAAGATAAATTTTTAACATTATTATTGAGCATATGTGATACAAGTGATTTTACCATTTTTAACATCTTAGTTTTGTTACATGCGCAAAGATAAATACGTCGAAACGCTTTTAGCCGGGTATTGATAGATGAGAATTTCAACTTTAATATTGGCAAATTGTTGCCATTGAAAATTCGACTTAGTACTTATATTTATCAGCAATTGCATGCCTCGTTGCTGCCTCGAAATTATTTAAAACTTTTCAAAACTCCGTTGGATCTCAGAAGTCCGTCGTGAAACTCTGATAAAATGTAATAGTGGGGAGCTGAACAGAGAAAAACCCTTGACCCAATCACTATGCGTAGCTTCAAAACTTGAAAGAATGCAAAATTCGAGGTCTCCAAAGTTTTCTAACAAAGACAGTTCCCAAACCGATGAGGGAAGTCCAGTCTAGTGTCAAAATATCCAGCAAATATTCCAGAACTCATCTTACAGGTGGGTTGGTACTCTCTCGTTATGTTCATTGTTATTAAAGTGACTAAAAAACTAGCTATTATGAAAATATTATAATTAAATTTATTATATAAATTAAAGTATTGCAATATTTCCAGTCGAAAATACCCAAAAATCAGTAGGCGCGGTAAAAACGAAGGAATATCAACGCTCCTGAAAAGCATTTTGACACTACAAGTCCTTGCCTCTGACTACGTCGTATCACAACTGGTGCAGGATTGAAAGCAGGTTCTAAAAGCCGTAGCTAACCTGCATAATCATAAAACCAACAAGTGTTCTTGAGCATACTTTTGTGCTAAGGAGCAAGAGGAGTGCAGAGGATCAGCAAAGGAGAGCTATATCAGCCGACCAAAACGATAAAGCAGACACAATCAAAGTGTTACAAGTAATTATAACCTGAAACAAGACGAAACCCTCAAGAAATAGCAGAATACGGATTGGAATAACCGAAACGACTGCAAGATAAGTAAAGCTTATTATTCGAGCTCACTCTAACAAACCCAGGATAAAATAACTCTTGGGGGGAGAGAAATAGGCAAAGAATATTGATGGCAACATTAACCGACATCAATATCCTAAATAAAAGCGTCAAACCAACCAGAATTCCAACGACAATCCCGTGCAAAACGGACAAAAGCTACCGATGTCGGGGGCAAAAAATAAAAATGATGAATGATGATCTCCTTCTTATCAGTCATAGCACACTTACCTACCAGTTTCCAAGAACTAATGGAAATCACATACAGTAGAAACTCGATTATCCGGCCCTCAGTTATACGGATTCGCGATTATCCGGACTATAAACTGCGACCAATTAAATAATTAAGTAATATTGAGCCAAGTTACAAAATTTTTAACATATGTACTAAAAGTCGAATTTATGCAAGCACGAACGAGTCGGAACTGGCATTAACCCGCCCGCGCCCCACGGGATCGCTGCCCCACGCGTTTCGTTTTTGTTTTAGTTAGTTAGCAATTGTTACTCCGCTCTGATGTGCGTGTCGCGTCTAAATATTTGAAAACGTCAAAGCGTAAGAGAGTGGTGTTATCGCTTAAAGACAAAATAAATATTATTGATTCATTATAAATAGGAGAAACCGGTCGTAAGTTAGCTGATGAGTATGGTGTAGGTACATCCACGATAAGTGATATTACGAAGAATGCCGATTCAATTTTGTTGTACACCTTCAAATTAGATAATGAAGACGGGAGTAAACATCGGAAAATGATGAAGAAACCGAAAAACGAACTTTTAGAAGACGCTTTGTATTGTTGGTTTTTACAAAAACGATCAACTGGGCAACCGATATCTGGCCCTTTACTCTGTGAAAAAGCATTACAGTTAAATAAAAAATTAGGTGGTGATGAATCTTTTGTCGCAAGTAACGGATGGTTATACAGATTTAAATCTCGTCATGGAATTCGTGAATTGGAAATACAAGGTGAAAATATGTCAGCTAATGTAGATGCAGCAAACTCTTTTAAAGATGATTTTAAGATGAAATTGGATGAAAATAACTATGACTTGGATTTTGTTTATAATGCTGATGAAACCGGATTAAACTGGAAATCATTACCTTCAAAATCTTTAGTTTCTAGGCGAGAGAATTCAGCTCCAGGATATAAAACTAGCAAAGAGCGAGTAACTTTATTAGTCTGTGCTAACGCTACCGGGAAATACCTTTGCTCCTCATCGGAAAATCAAAAAAACCCAGATGTTTTAAAAATATCAGAGTGCCCTTAATTTATAAAAATCAAAAAAGCGCATGAATGAATTCTGAAATATTCATTGACTGGTATGACAACACTTTTATCCCTGAAGTAAAAAAAAAACAAAACGAAATTGGCAAGCAAGGTAATGTACTAATTTTACTGGATAATGCGCCAACCCATCCTTCGGCTGAATTGTTAGAGAGAGAAAATGAAAAGTTTAAAGTAAAATGTTTGCCTCCTAATGTGACATCCTTGCTACAACCAATGGATCAAAGTATTATTGAAACATTGAAACGACTTTATAGAAAACAACTTTTACGTAGGTTGTTATTTGTTGATGAAGATGATGTAGAAGTCGTTTTATCATTTTTTAAGGGAATGAATTTAAAGGAGTGTTGTTACATGTTTGTAGATGCGTGGGATTTGATTGAAAGGAAAACTTTAAACAAGGCTTGGAACAGAGTACTTAATCGGGAGAATGAAAATTCAATAACCAATACGGATGATTTTATTTTGAAGGATATTAATGAGCTAATGTTAAAGGTACAAATATGCCAGGATTGTGATGATGATGATATCAAAGAGTGGGTCACTTGTGACAGTAATGATCAAGGTTTTCAGATTATGTCGGATGACGAAATCGTAGAAAACATATTGCAGATAAATGAACAGCAGGAAATGCAAGAAGATGAAACAGAAAAAAATCTAGACGTAGAAAATGATGTAGGACCATCTCATGATGAAGCACTTCAGGCTCTGGAAACAGCTCTCAAATGGTTTGAAAAACAAACAGAGAGTGATACTGTAAGTTTACTACAGCTGAAACGAATTCGTGATATAGCAGCAATGAAGAGAAAAAGTAGCTTACGTCAAATGCCAATTACCAAATAAATGTATTTTAAACCAAATTAAACTTATTATTAAATTATTATCATTTTTAATTAATAATATTATTATTTATTAATAAATATTACTATTATTAAACTTATTTTATTTCACAAAACCCGCTTTTCTTCATACATTCGATTATCCGGACTTTCCATTATCCGAATCCCTAACGACAACAATTAGTCCGGTTAATCGAGTTTCCACTGTATTTTTGAAATAGGGTCCTAGCTTCAAATATAACTGCAGCCTCACAATCAGTAGACAAAAGTGCCATGAAGAAAATGCAAAGAAATGTTGAATTCAAACTCTTAAAAACTTTTTTACTGTGAAAAAAGGACGAGGATATTGGTACCCAATTTATAAAAAATGAATGAATGAATGATAGGCTGCTCATCGTAATGATTCTGAATAATACGTTTACTTCAGGCTTACCTTCATCTTTTCATGCATTATAATGTCTTCGGGTCACTGTTATTTCTTCTCAAGCGCAGAAGGGCAAGAGGAACATTGCTACAAGTAGTAATGAATACGAATAGAACACAAGACTTGTTCGACAAGTTTGATGTCGCTAGTCACCATAGCGTAACTACTAGAGAACGCTCACACTTTGTACGGCCATCACGAAAATTGAAATGCGAACGCTCCAAGTCGCAAACGATGCGAGCTTTTCACAATAGAGAGCTTGCAAATTAAAGACCAATTAATGAAACGCAACGTTTTCGTTGAAGTTAGTTGGAGTGGGTGCTAGTCACTTGTAAAAGAGCTACATTTTTAGTATTTTTACTCATATAACTTTTTTTGATTATCAATGATGATCAATCTAAATGATCAATCTGAGGCACGAGCACACCATCCCTATGACACCACAGTCCCTACGCGTTAAGAATTCCATAGTATTTTTATCAAGTTGCTAAATTTTGTCGAATAATTTCAGTGCTCGGTCACATATGCATTTGTCAGTTGTGTTTGGAAGCAATTTTTATGTCTATTTCTCTCATATACCATGGAATTTGGAAGATTTCAATATTTTCTTGCCCTGGAAGGATTCAATTGCTTTCATTGTTGATTGAATTGGCCGTTTGGCTTAGCGCAACCAAACCGTAAAGTAGTGTCAGTCTTATTACTTGATTGTAGCTCAAAAGTTTGCTCTTATTGCTTAAGATAAGATATTATTTCCTTTTACTGAAATATCCCATAAGAGTTTTACAGCTTTAAAACTTCTGCTTGTCTGGCTGAGTAAAAGATGAACGTCACATCAGCTTACAAAACTGTCTTAACCTTGGTTTGTGGAAGAGGCATGTGCTTATAGCATATATAAACAGCTTATAGATAATAAGAGATCCTTGTGGAACTCCAACTTGAATCGGTCACAGGTCGAAAAAATGATCGCTTATTTCGACATGCAAAATTCTAACATGTAAAAATGAGTAGATGATTTGTGTGTGGGGAGTGAAATTTTTGGTACATGCATCCCATAAATAGAACCAGTATAACAAACATTGTGAAAGGCGTTGGCCATGTTAAACATTACTAATCATTTTGACTTTCTGCGATTCATTCCATCTTGAATGTGATGTACCACCTTGCTGGCTTATCTGCTATATAGAGGCTATAGAGAATTGCGGATATTGGTGATCCTTGTGGAACTCCAGCTTCAATCGTTCTCAGGCCGGGAAAATTATTGTCTATTTTGATACGAAATGTTTTGTCATGTAACAATATACTGGTGATTTGATTTATAGGACGTGGATTTTGCATTACATGCATTTTCTTTATAAGTCCATCATGCCAGACTTTGTCAAAGGCTTTTTTTTGGTTTTCTGCGATTCATCCCACCTCGAATGTGTTGGACCAGCATTTTTAGCTGTAGTCCTGTAGAGTGTGCTGCTTGAAAGTCATATTCTGTGTCAAAAATGAAGTCCTTTTCTTCAATTATATACTTCAGGTGGTTGAGCGACGCTATTTTCGCGAGTTTTGATACATCTGAGAAAAGACTTATTGGCCTCGAATTTTGCAAAAAGGTTTAATTTTTCCGTAATTTTAGGATACTATGATTGCTACCGTTTTCGACTCTTTAGGGGGGGGCGTGAGTTAAATGGCATTAATGATATCCTTCATGTTCAACACCAGATTAACTGGGAGCCAGATCGTAAGATTGCGTTTATCAGTGCGTCTTATCCTGGTGCTTTATTCTACTTTAGACGTTGTATCATGTCTCATCCTGGTCTCTGTCGCGTCTAGTGACCATACCAAATCTCTTCCGACCTTGTTCGAAGTATCCTCCCTACTGAGTACTCCATCAAGCCCTCGGGATGTGAGCACTTCATTTAGGTAGTTTTTTCTCGGAATTGTATCCCCAAAGTATCTGTAAAGGCTTTAGCTTTGCTCTCGTCGTCAAATTGAAGTCCGTTGAGACCGCGTTTATTTTAATGAATCGCAATGGTTTGTTTTTTGAGCCTAAATAAGTGTGCAAATAATTTTGCGTTTGTTATAGTATATGTGTGTCATTGTGTATGAATAGAAAATTGAAAAGAATGCTAAGGTGGATGCATAGATGAGTGTTAGAACCTTCGTCTTCATATCCTATTGCCAACAAGTTTTGCAAACAAATTTCAATGCATATGGAAAACATCGGTCGCATGTCGTTAGATTGAGAGTTTGGTCGAAGGGTTAGCGCATATAAGATGTTATGCTTTGGTTCATGGTGTTAACATTTTTTTAGTAGCAGTAGCAGTAGTATTATTTTAGTAGTTAGTTTTTTAAGTAGTTAGTTCATTTTTTAGTAATTTTTAGATAGTTTAGTAGTACCTTTCTGTTAACTTCCAATCGCTATACTAATCACATTCAGCTGTTCTGAAGGACGTAACAGATGGAATACTTTCTCCTTATACAACCGGATTTATATAGCAGATACTCGGCCAATTTACTAAAGATACCGATGCATCTTTTGACAACAGGATTTGCGTAGAACATGAATTCTCTTGGATAAGGAATCAACTTTCTTTAGAGCTGAGATTACAGAAGAAGATCGCCTCTACATCCATAAGTATAAACAAGAATTAGTCTTAGTAGGACGCTATTTATCCTATTCAGACCTGGCTATTCAATTATAATAAAATGTTAAAATTCTAAATACAATTCCTAATAAATCATTTTTTTTTTTTTTGTTTGGGAGGTGAAGGCTATTTACGCCCTGAGTGTCGGACTCCCCCGCTACCGGACTACCGACTAAACACCTCCCCTGTCACACCGAGAACTTAGCCTGGAACTGTTTGTCACATTACTTCGGACTAGGCCTCATTAATCATCGCTTAGCGATGTCTTCAGGCTAAGGGAAAACTCTCTTCACGGATGGATAGGAAGGAATTGCGATTAGTAACTATAATATTGCGTTACAGAGATGTTCCCTCCCTCGCCAAGCGATCCATTATGTCCTTCTTTATAATGAGTACTGTCCGTACGTAACGTGACACACAGTTCCAATTGTCCTTTGATTTCATCATTTTTCCCGTTAGATTTTCTGGGGAAATTACGCCAATTTCCTCCGAGAGATGCGAACGGAGTCTTGTAAATCTATTACACGTAAAGAACGTGTGGCATGCGTCATCCGTCATCCCCGGGCAGAACACGCAAGTTGGGGATGGTGTCTTTCCCATATTATACAGGTAAGACTGAAAATACCCGTGACCACTGAGTAGTTGCGTCAGATAATAATCAGTCTCACCATGCATTCTGTAGAACCACGGCCGCAAGTCACTTATCAGCCGTGCGGTCCACCTGCCACGCGTTTCGTTTTCCCATGTTTGCTGCCATAAGATAAGGGTTCTCTTCCGTTCCTCTCGGCTGACGGTTTCTCTCGCCGACTCCCCCCTACGTGAGTATACACGTTTCCGTTCGTCAGCAAGTAATTTAATTGGAACCACCCTCGAGATTACCAGCACTGCAGGTTCAGAGACAGTGCGGTATGCAGCGGCTATCCGTAAAGCTCCTTGCCTCTGCACCTGTGCCAGACGCCTTCGGTACGTCTCTTTATTAAGAGCATCAGCCCAAACCTCGGAGCCATACAAGAGCACTGACTCCATTACACTCATCAGTAGACGTCTTTTGCTCGAGGTTGGCCCCTGCGTGTTGGCCATAATGCGGTTTAGCGCCGATACCCGCGCGGAGGCCTTATCTGCTGACGCTCGAACCTGCTCGAAAAAACTCATCTTCGAATCAATCATCAAGCCAAGGTATCTGATTGATTCTTTTGACTCGATGATCATTCCCCCTACACGAACCGGCATAACACGAGGGATTCGCTTCTTTGTGAGGACGACAACCTCGGTCGTTTCCAGCGCTAGGCTAAGCTCACGGTCTGTCATCCACTCGCTCACTCGGCGTATTACCGCATCCAGTTTGAGCTGCGTCTGTCCGACAGTATGTCCGGCGACTAGTACTGCTACGTCATCTGCGTAGCCAACCAGGCGCGACTCCCCCGGTAACTGCAGTCTTAAAAGCTCATCGTACGAGACATTCCAGAGGTCCGGGCCCAGAACGGAACCTTGCGCGACCCCTGATGTCAAATCAATTCTTCGCCGGCCTCCCAACGAATCATAGATGAGTTTCCGATTTTTGAGGTAGTCTTTCAATATCCGCATCAGGTACCTCGGCACCCTGAAATATTCCAGAGCACCAAGAATATCTGTCCATCTAGCAGAGTTGAAGGCATTTCTCACATCTAGAGTTATGAGCAGTACTATTCGTCTCGAGTAATGATTGTGGGCTTCTGCCTGCTGGACCGCGCTCACTACCTCTGCTATTGCACCAATTGTGGATCAACCAGCCCTGAAGCCGTACTGCCGAGGAGACAGATCCCCGGCATTTCGAATGGCTTCTCCAAGTCTTTCTCTAATGAGCCTCTCGAGTACCTTCCCAGCGGCATTCAGCATACATAGGGGCCGATATGCAGATGGTTGCTCCGCGTTACCCTTCCCCTTGTGGATCAGCACGAGCCTCGCCTCTTTCCAGCAATTTGGAAAGACGCCCTGCCGCAAACAGGCATTGAAAGTGGTGAGCAGCTTTTCAGGACATAGTTGATGTAATGGTGAGCAAGCTGTATCACTTCCGCTGGATACCGTCTGGCTCTGGGGCCTTTTTCGATTTCAAAGTTTTACCGCATCATCCAGTTCGATGGCGGTAAAAAGTGGGCATTCTCCGAGACATTCAATATCTGCATCATCGGGACGAATAGGATGCATAGGGAAGGGCGCTCTAACAATCTGGTCCATTTTTTCCTTTTCAAGGACACAGGGCCTCCTTGCAGCTCCTAGTTTCCGCATGGCAAGCTTGTAACCCAGCCCCTACGGGTCTCTGTCGATTTCCACAACTAGGTTGCGCCAGCAGCGAGCCTTGCTTTCGTTAATTAATCTACGGAGAACTTTTCTAGCCGACCTGTATGCCAGCGTTCGAGAGTGTGACTCGTCTCGATTTCTTAAACGTTGAGATTCGCGGCGGAGTTTGTGACATTCTCTCCGCTTTTCGGCGATTTCTGCTGACCACCAGTACACAGCAGGCTTATTGTGTCGGGGCCGTCACCTGGGCATAGAGCAGTCGCACGCATTCTTGATGAGCCTCATGGTGGACTTCACCATGTTTTCAGCTGAGGCTCCTCGCGTTACCGTCATAGTTTCACCTCTCATAAGAGATGCGACGAACGCGTCGACATCTATTTTAGATATATTCCAACCTACAGTTGAGGGTTGGGTTGCTACGCGTCGAGTAGCACAGTCGCCAATTGCGAAAGCAATGTACTGATGATCGCTCGCCGAGTAGTCCTCCAGTACTCTCCATCTGTGCATCCTAGGCACTAAGGACTCCGAAGCAAATGTCACATCCGGTATAGTTCCCAAGCAGCCTCCCCGTCGAAAAGTTGGTGTGTTCCCAACGTTCATGATGACAAGTTGCCTCCTAGCCGCCATTTCTAGGAATTTCTAATAAATCATTGAATATTTTGTTTTTTAACATGCTAAAGGATGGATTTGATTCAGCTAGAATGCACACATATTCCTGGAATTTGAAATGTTGAGAAATGAGTTTTAGGGAGCCTTAGTACAAATTAAGAAGAGCATAATATGAAAGGTCAAGCATAATGTGGCCAGAATTTTTAATTAAATATGATACACGCTTTTCAATTTAAGCCTAATTATGGCCTCCTTTTTGGTTGTCAATGAAAGGTGTATTGAGTTTTTATGGTCTTATTATCATATTATAAATCAATGTTGTAAGTTAAACCAAGATCTATATTTGATGTCCAGAGATGATAATATCCTGAAATACGTGGGGGACGATTTTTGAATTTGAAAAATGGAAAATTATGTACAACAATTTTTTCTTTGAAAGTGAAATGTTAATTTGAATTCTGAAAATATATTTATTTATACTTCACTTAGGTGAATAAAATATTATTAAAATCGCTTTTTATTACACTATCTTAATTATTTTGAACTATTGTATATTAAATAAAAATTCATTGAGAAATAATTAAATTAAAATCATGCATAAAGATTCATTTATTTTGACAGTCCGTTTTTGATTGAATACCAATGAAAAAAATTGCACTAATTGTTTTTTGTTATCTCTTCAATGATAAACTCTACACAAATTTGCCCTTTGACAAGCACAAGTAAAAAAATAATAGGATTTACAAACACAAACCAATTCAAAAAATATTCCTTAAATATTTAAACTAAGAGTTAACACAAAACAGTGAACTAAATATACATGTTGCCCAGTTTTTCTCCTCCCAACCAAACTCAAAGCATTATCCTAAGTGGTTTCAAGTCTTTCAGACAGCCAGGTCAATGATACTTCGCAAATATTTTCAGAATTTAAATGGAATTTTAAGCGCAACACATAAATTCACTCCTTTCTTCAGTTATAGCCTGCACGAAAATGTCTGGATTCCATTCAAAAAAGTTGAATTTCATTTTATTTACGAGATTCGCATGAGCTTGTATCGATTCCATCTAATAAATCCTGAAGATGCTCGTCTGTTTGCAGAATACCATTTCATTCAAATCAGTCAGGAACTGTGTCATTTAAACTTGAATTGGTGAAACCAACACCAACAAATAAGAGGACGATCTCTAAATTCTATAAAGTATATAATCTTTGAATAAATAAAAAATATAAAATTTTCATTCTATCGCATGTAATTCGATAACAACTATTTCATTCATTAAATTTTATGGCCAAATAGAAAATATATATCATATATCTATTAGCACACGAATTGCCCAATTTTTAAGACAAATTTTGATAAATTTATTTACAGCATTAAAATTTGCATTTCGAAAATTTATGCAGCTGGCTCTTAATCGGCTCATCATTAACATTTTCAAAATCTGATGGTGATGATGAAATATTCAAATTCGGGAACTGTTTCATATTTTCCGATCGACTTAATATACCCGAATTTTTTTTTTTCATTTTTGATTCTTACTTTTTTGAAGTTCTCAGCCTTTTTCTGTTTTTCGGCACTCATTTATTGACGGTAGAAGTCAAGTTTTGGCTTTCCACTATGAATTATTTATTTAATTTATAATTCAATCGCCTTGGCAACAAACGATCCAGTTTAAAAAATTGAATGAAATAACGAAGCAAAAGAAATTTCCATTGAAAACCATATTTTATGAATAAATTGACAGATTTTCGATTGGGTCTTTCGGCAAGACAAACTGAAAGTGTAAAATTTAGTGGTCTGAAATTGGAACGTTGTGTTTATTTTGTGTTAACCAGTTGATTTTGTGTCACTTTAATACACGTGTAGACTAGTATACACCAATAGCATTAAATATGACATTAGGATCGTTCAATTGATATATTCTTTCGTTCAATATTCAATTCGTTCAATATTCTGCAGTATCACTGCATGAGTTGAGATTTCTTGCGGCTTTCGTTTTGTTATTAACTTACCAGACTCCTTAAATTAATGCAAACTCTGACATAGCCAGAAAAATGCATAAAACATAGACAAAAATACTTTTTAACTAAACACTTCAAGAACAAATATATCAACAATATCAACATTTTTTTAATTGACGTTGATGCATTAACTTACAGGAATATTGCATTTTTTTGATGAATTTAAACAGTTTTATGGAATTTCTGATACCCGTTTCACAATAAACTTCACCTTATTAACAAAAGTCCTTACAATTGATATCTAGCAATAAAGCATCGTATACTCGCGCATTGGTCCCTTGAAGCGACAAATAACAAGTGTTTTGTTTTCTCCGAAATTGACGTCACTGGAACTTTCATGCTTTTTACTTTGTTCTTAGACGCGGAATGTGCCCGACACGTGCGTAAGCACCACCGTGTGACACCTCTTTATTGTTATTGGCCGAAGAGATTAATGCCAGTAAACTTTTTATAGGTACGCGAACCATACGCATCTCTATGACCGACCCTCGATGACAATCCGTAGGAATCTTTTCTGGATTATTATTTAGTGACGTTATCGGCATTTGGCAGGATCTGTGTTGCAACTATGTAAATATAGATTTAAATACAATGTTAATGTATGTAACATTCTTAATAAATGTAACAAATTACCGAATATAAGAACCAAATCTTTGAGCCGTTTGCATATGAATTTAAACAGGAGATTCAATTAGCAAGAGGATATTAAGGCATTACTTGGTCTCTTATAATTTTCTGGTGTTAGGAGAAACGTTAACCTGAATGCAAACTTCCAATTCAGGATTGACGCTGCATTTCCAAAAATTTTCCGATAAACAATGAACCATAGTCAATTTTACCTCTTAAGCATATCCCTAAGGTTTGACAACAGGAAAAGAGATCACGGCGTTCTTCAGTCGAGGAGTAGGCTAAAACGAAGTTGTTGGGAGAACTTACATCTTTCGAAAAATATTTTAGATTGTCGGACTTTTTCACATAACAAATATAGCATGAAATTACATGCACTAACTGATGCCAAAAAATTTGTAAGTGGAGTATGGAAGTCTCCCTAGGATAACAACGTGAAGGGTCATGTAAAATCCACAAAGTTAGATCTGCAATCAAAAGCTAAGGATGATTGCCACAATTTTTAGGAATGAGAAGAATCTACCGCAGGAATCCACTGATGTAAAGGAGCGAATAGATGGTCCACGCATATTTGGGCACCAAAATAACTGCATCGACGTTTCATATGTGCTAAGAAACAATAAAAATACTCTACTTATCTCCAGTGTGCACTGGACGCACAAATATATTAAGAAACTGAGAAAACAGATATAATGACGGAGTAGAATGCTACGAAAGGACACGTTGACATGGTTATACAAAATGTGTTAGACCTATGACTGCGCTAGAAGCAAAATTGGCGGTCTATGACTATTCTTGGCGGCCATATGAATGTTGCATGGATAGTTCTTGTGGAATATATAGTCGTAACAATTTCGATACATAAGCGAACCGCAGGAAATTTCTAGAGGTGCATTCATATTACCTTAATATACCCGATCTATAGAGGTGAGCATTAAGTATAAGTTTGAAAAGAATATTGAAAAAGCTTCTAAGAGTATGTAAGCTAAATTTTCCACACCCCTCCCTCCCTCCCATCGGATAGTCAAAAAAAGTCGCTGTTCTGTCTATTCATCAAAAAAGTCGAAAGGTATGTCATAACTCCTTGAATTGGTGAATATTTATTTGCCTCGAAATCATAGTTATGATATGAATTTTTTTTTTTTTGTTTGGGTTGGGGGTGAAGGCAATTTATGCCGAAGTGTGGGACTCCTAGCAGCGCATGCTACCAGACTACCCACTAAACACCCTCCCTGTCAAGAGACTCTAGCCTGGAACCGTTTGACACATTACTTCGGGCAAGGCCTCTTTTAACTTAGCCCTAGAGCGCCGGAAATCTCCCCCCAGCGCGAGGGGGCAGAATGGAGGAAGACTGCTGGAAAGGAGACCCCCCAGACCCCACGCCCAAGGCTATAATTTTTTTCTTCAACTGTAGAAGGTGGAACAAGATGCGGCAGGACTTGTGGGAGGTGATGGGAGAGCTTTCTCCAGACAATCTGGTCGGCGAAATGCTGAAAAGTTTCGACAAATGGACCTGTGTGGTACATTACTCTCGGGCAATACTTACTGCCAAAAAATGTACCACGGATAACATTGGGCTGGTGAGGTCTTATTTCGATGTTGTTCGCTCAGCAGCAGCAGATCACCTCTCTTTTCTCTGGCAAACTGCTCTAACAAATCTTATGCATTGATCATCACCTCAGAGCTGCTTTTGCTTTTGCTAGTGCCTTTCTAAAGATTGGGCACGCGCCTGTTCCTGCAACGTGAAGGTGCTCTGTCGGTTGAGAGTTAAGATGATTACATAACAAACAGCGCGGAGCCTCTTTTTTCTTATTCCCAGACGCTCCACACTTAAAGCAAAGCATACTACGGTCAGGGCCCTTGCAGTTCGAAGTGGTGTGCCCGTATCCAAGGCACCTGTAGCATCGTACTGAGATGGCTCTTCGGCGAATTCTGCACACCACCCAGCCGATTTTTATTTTTCCTTTGGCCAGGAGTTGTGTAGCATCTTTCTCCGTTACGTCGAGTATGGCTAGCCTTTGTCATCGGCGATTCTCTGGAGAAAGCTTTACTTTTACTAGAGTTATTCCAGGGAACTCTTTAAGAATGGCTTCTTCGACCTCAACCGGATCGGCGATGCAATCCAGGTCCCTTACTTCCAATGAAGCTCTTGGCTCCAAGGTAGAGACGGTGGCTTTTGCCCCAATGCCGTCCTTTATTTTGTCGCGGAATATCGATTTATCGGAGGAGCTTGCTCCAAACTCGACGAGTAGCCCTCCGGACCTCATCGATCGTAGAGTTTTAATAATCGTCCCTATTTCTTCCGGCTTGACATTCTTGCGGATATCGCGTAGAACGTCAGAATAGCTCCTTCCGTTGGTGGGCTTCACAAAAATGGCGTCCCCAAGGACTCTTCACTTTTTCCTTGCTGGTTTGTCCACGGTATTTGTCGTTCTTTGAACAGGCACTATTTGTTGGCTAAGCCTATGTTCGCGTTTTGCGGATTTTTTTGCCGCCTTAGATATCACGAGTCGGAAGGTGTCTTTTCTTTGTGGCGTTTCTTTTTCTGGCTCAGCGTTCTCTTTACGCCTTTTCTCCTGTTCATTCTCAAGAGGGCTAGTAGCAATCCTCTTGATACTGGGAAGGAAAGGTTGGGTGACTTTAACGTGCACCGTTTGATCTGTATATTCTTCTTCCAGCTTTTTCCAAAGTATCCTGTAGTGGCAAACTCGATTCAAGAGGTCTTCGAGCTCAAACACTCCGTTTTTACATCTTTACGATTGTTTTTTTGGTTTGTGCACGCTCTTTGCATACGTTTGAGGATCGCATAACATTTTTTAGTCAACCGTTCTTCCTCGGAACCGTTCTCCGCGATAACCTCCTTAAAAATCAGCTCGTTTTCGCCGACTTTCAGCTCCGGGAGTTTACGTTCTATGTTGTGCGTTCCTCCTACTGAGGTCGATTCAGCAGTAGCAACCTTAGGAGTGAGGTTGTCGTAAACCTCCGGAGCCGCATTTAATACCGGCCCATCACTGCACTTTCCGCTTGGGGCTGAATGAGACCGTGGTGGTGAACGTAAGGTTTTTCCAAGTTAGTTTCCAAGTTATGATATGATAGAACTACCGCGCAAATCAGTCCTTTAATACATTCTTTTAAATACTTAACTTTATATTGGTTTCTTCTTTCAATGCTTTTATTTGCTAGATTTTCGATTATTTTTCTGTGAAAAGCCCATCACAAAGTCTAATTTTGTTATGAAAGCTAGAAGTCCAAAAAAATATATTCTTTTCCATTACACTAAGTTAGAAGACTGTTTTTAATGAATAAAGGAAAACTTCTAATATTTCTTCTATTGATTTCATTTAATTCTACCCTCTTCCATATATCAAATAACAATAATGCTCAAAAAGTACATAAACAAAATAGTGCAGACAAGATCTAATCTTCGTCTGAGACACCGCGAGCGAGTATGTGAAGGTTCAGCAATTTTCCCATTGTAAATTTGCTGAATCATCTGTAAGTATATCATTCAATTGTCCATCGGTCAAAAAAACCTACTGGTCAAAATTTGTGCCACAAGACTTAAATGTTATGTCGTGATCATTTACTAATGGCTTGTAGTCTTAACTTGCCTTTTGATAACCAAATTAGGTCAAAGGTCAAATGAACACCAGAGTTTTGAAAAATGGTTGGAAAAATTCACTTCACAAAGTTTACAAAAATTCGAAAAATTCTCGAAATTCTCTACTATATGCAATTTTTGCACATAACCTATAATCGTTACTTCCAGAGATTGAGTTTTATACTAACTTCCTTTCTCATAATGAAATAGGAATTTCGATTATGAATACACACAGGTATTATCCAAGCAGTTTGAAATGATTGAATACGCTGTTCAAATTAAATGAAAGAACAATTTCCCAGGAATTATTTATGTCTTAATAATTTTCAACACAATAAATTTGACAGAAATTCATTTTTTTTTACAACTTCTTTGTCTTTTTTTAGTTGCATATTCGTTTCGAAAACTTCCTTTGAAGGAACGAATTATTTGCGTATATTGTTTCTTTGAGATAGCTCTACAAAACTATTAATTCGAGTTTTTAAGGCGGCCCCGGTGACCACCTAGTGTTACCAAAGAGACTAATGAGTTTTTGAGGAAACGCAGGAGGATGTAACTTTTCGAAGCAAAATAATCCAAGCTTTCTTCCCATATGGGGATCTCTGTATTCTGTTGAAAGCAGATTAGTGAGGCAATTGAGGGATGAACTCACAGATTAGACGAAAAAAAATTTACGACTAAGCCACCACAAAAAGTGCTATTGACTTTCGTCAGCCTGTCCTGAAAATTCTCTATCTATATCTATCTATATCTAGGATCTAATGACCATGGTAATTGGTAAAGGATACCAGATAGATACATGAGGTTATATAAAGGTTTTAAGCCGCAGATTAGGGAGTGTCGGCGTTGCGTAGGCGGCGCTTGTAGCTGTTATCGTGGCAGTTTAAATCGAAATTAACTTTGTCACCCCAAAAAATCGAATTCGTAGTTGGAATCATCCCCCACGTATAGCAAACTTATTTTTGTAGAACAAAGTAATTTTCTTTTAATAAATGAACGGTTTGGATTTTAAAGGATGGAATTTTAAATCTTTTTTCAAAGTTCCATGCCCGAATGCACTTGGAAATCACATCGGCGCTGTTTTTTGCATATCAAAAGTGTAACACTTGCATGTGAGGCTCACATCCCTGGTTCAATGTTTTCAGGAGCCCTTGAGGTTCCAATAGGCTCCGGTTTTGGATTGTTCGTAGATGATGCAGGTGCACAGGACCTCTTCAGCCAGGAATAAATAAAATTTACACTTCGACCACCAGTTCATCGTCGTATATTGAACTTCGAACAAAATTGTTGACGAGAGATAACCATAAAAACCGCCGCTTTTTAAAAACGCTACAAAAGCGTATGTGCCTTCCTCCCCAGATCGGTGTAACATTTAACTAATAAATGAGCATGTCATATAAAGTAAGTAAATTACCTCTCTTACCTCAAAATTTATTACTTTGTAGGAAAATCGACGTTCAAAACAAAAATATCCCAACTGGCACTATATACTTGTCATTCCTTAAGCTCTATAGCCTTCATGTTTTGTACAATTTGATAGAATTTTGATTTACTGACACTTTAATCTCTTATTCTCTTATTTTTTTTTTTGTTGTTGTAGGGAGTTGAAGGCTGTTTAGGCCCTGATTGTGGGACTCCCAGACGCAAAATGCATTTGGACTACCCACTAAACACCTCCCCTGTCAACCTGAGAACCTAGCCTGGAACCGTTTGACACATTACTTCGGGCTAGGCCTCGTGTTCCTACGCCTAGAGGCGCCTTCGGATTATGGGAATCTCTTCTCTAACGGGAAGGGCGGAAGAGGAAGGAAGTGATAGAAAAGCGGTCTATCCATCCCCGATACCTCACAGCGCTCCAATGAAGCTTTTTTCAATATCAGCACTGCCCGAGCATATTGCGCCACGCAATTCCAATTGTCAACTGTTTTCAGCATTACTCCGACGATAGTTCCCGGACAGAGCTCTCCAATTTCGCTGAGTAGAACCCCTCGCTGCTGGCTCCACTTTTTGCAGTAGAAGAACGTGTGACTGGCGTCATCCAACTCTCCTGCACAAAACACACAGTTAGGGGACCGTGCTGTGTCAATTTTTTATAGGTAGGACCGAAAACAACCGTGCCCGCTTAAGAGCTGGGTCAAGTAGAAATCGGTCTCACCATGCACTCGACTGAACCACAGCCTCAGGTCAAGGATCAGACGTGCAGTCTACCTTCCCCTTATTTCTTGCTCCCAGGACTGTTGCCAATCGCTGAGAGAGCGACGTCTCGCTTTCCTTGTGATCTCTTCTCTTCGATCTTCGCCTCTGCGCAGGTAAATACTTCTGCGCTCTCTCGCATGGAGAATGATGGGTATCACCCCTGCGATTACCAGCACTACCGCCCCGGAGTGCTCCTTGTCTCTGCACCTGTGCCAACCTCTTCCGGTGTAACTCCATACTGAGAGCGTCGCCCCACAGTTCTGATCCGTAGAGTAGAAGCGACTGCACAACGCTCATTAAGAGTCGTCTCCTTGATGTGATGGGCCCCCCTTTGTTGGCCATTAATCAGGTGAGTGTCGTCACACGCGCTGCAGCTTTGTCAACTACTGCCCTGATTTGTTGGGAAAAACTCATTCAAACCTGAGAGACTTCGAGTCTATCAGGACGCCCAAGTACTTTACTGCTGCTTTCGATTCAACCAGCTCGTCCCCTATACTGATAGGTCGTACTCTGGGGATTCTCTTCTTTGTTAGGATGATCACTTCAGTTTTTTCCAGTGCCAGCTTGAATTCGTGAGCGGTCATCCAGTCCATTACCCTCCGCATTAACGTATTGAGTCTGAGTTGTGCATGGTCTACTGTGCGTCCAGCGACCAGCACCGCGACATCGTCAGCATAGCTGATCAAACGTGACTCATCCGACAGTTCAAGCTGCAGCAGGCCATCGTAGTAGATTTTCCACAGGTCCGGGCCAAGGATAGAGCCCTGAGCGACACCTGAAGTAAGATTTGTACTTCACCTACCCTCCTTCGAGTCGTAGAGTAGGCTGTGGTCCTTCAAATAGTCCCTGAGAATCCCCATCAGGTACACTGGTACTTGAAAACGATTTTATAGCGCTTCCAGAATATCAACCCATCTAGAATATCCTACCATCTAGTGCTGTTAAATGCATTTCGGACATCCAGAGTTACCAGCAGGACGACCCGTCGTGTGGAAATACTGTGAGACTACGCACGTTGGACCGCGCTCACTACTTCCCCAATTGCATCGATGGTGGAGCGGCCTGCTCTGAAGCCATACTGCCGTGGAGATAGATCCCCGGCAATACGAATCACATCAGCGAGTCTTCCCCTGATAATTTTTTCAAAAACTTTTCCGGCCGTGTAAAGCATACACAGTGGGCGGTATGGAGCTGGTGACTCGGGATCCCCTTTTCCCTTCGTAATGAGCACAAGTCTCGCCACCACACCATTTTCGTGAAAAATGGAATTTCCGTTGGTGTTTCATAGTGAACAGCTTCAACGATGGCGGGATGGATGGGGAAGAGAGCCCGCACGATTTCATCCATTTTTTCTGCCTCGTATGAGTGAGGTGACCTTTGGACATCGAGCTTCCGCATTACTATTTTGTAGCCCAGGCCCCATGGGTCTCTGTTCACGTCGTCCGCCAGGTTTTGCCAGCCATTCTGTTTGAAATCAGTCATACCAAGAGCTATTTTCATTCCCTACATCCTTTTTACAAAAGAAATTTAAAATTTTTATCTCGATATGTACGAAACAGCTGGGAATCAGATTATATCAAACGGATTTCATAAAAATCTTCTTACAATGTCCTAAAAATAAAGTCTAAATACATCCAAAATACAAGGAAGATCATATGTTCAAATATCACACATGAAACCACAAATGCAAAACAAATGAAGAAAAACATTAAGCTATGTCTAAAATTAAACGCAGCTAAGTGAAGAGCAAGCAACAATAACCCATCATTAATGCTTCGCCATCATTAGAAGTGTGAAACCGCAAATAACAATAATTAAACAACAGTCGATCCCAAATGCTTCCGTATTCAATGTTTTAACATGTCCAACATAACAAATAACGTAACCGTAAGATCAATAAATGCAAATTGCATTCTCTAGACCATTATCGTTCCGAAGATTTATTACAATCTATTATCTATGCAAAGTGGTCAGTATCATTGATTGCAATCTCATGTTTTATGCTCGAATCCTTTAATTAATCTACAATTAAATGATGTGAATCTAACAGCTACTTTCTATTAATCACACATGTTGAAGGTTATCGAGCTTTCTACATATGACAAAGGTAAGTAAAGGTCGCAACATGCCATAATGCACGTCTACTGCTATGATTATTGCAAATTTTATTTCTTTTATTCAAGAAATGATAACTCACACCATTTGGCGGCTGTTTAGGCGAGATCGTGGGTCATCGTTCAATGTCCTTCCTGCCTTTTAGCAATGGATGTCATATCTCAATGTTGTCTGGATGTGTTGATGAATAGAGAGAAAGACTTTTCAATGGAACTTCATTCAACCTGTGGATGGTGATCAGAATAATGTTCCTTGATGCATTAATTTGTGATATCCATAGATATATCCAAATTTCAATCTGTATAACAAAGATAAAGATACACAAATAATTGATGGTGGCTACGAACTAATACAGCAAACATTGTTAATTCATTCATCATGACAAGTTTTCACACTTTTTCACGCACGGTAAAGTTTATTTTGATTTTTCATTATTAAAATCGTTTATTATGTACAATTCCATGCAATCTGAAAAAATATACAAACAACTACTGTTAAATTGTTAACACTCATGCCTGTGTCAATTGAAGTGCGAAGGATGTTAACATTTAAAATAATTACATGCACATGCAAATTAGATATTAGCTTTACTTGAATATTTTTATTTCTGTGAACGGAAGAGACACTTCGATTTAAATTTAAACATGAACAAGCTAAAAGGTGTAAACATGTCAATTCTCTTTGAAACTTAAATAGAATGAAACTTAGAATTACTTTCCGAGCAGAGGTTAAGTCAGGGCAATGCTGAAAGGCCCCATTTGGATGATATAGTTATGCAATAACTAAGGTTTCTCAGACACATCGTTCATGGTGGTGCGCATGTTGGTTTTACAATTTCCGAATGTTATTCTTTACTAAATGGCTTCATGGCCGTAGGGTACACAAAATGATCAAAAAACAGGACAATGACGTAACTATTAAAATCCCATTCTAGCACTATCAATGCCAAAAGTATTTTGTACCCATTTTTAAAAAAAAATGAGCTTTTTCACTGACTCATATTAAAGCCAACTCCTTCGAACATAGGATCCTCCTTATGAAAATATTCATGCCTTTTCTGGTCATACAAATATTCGCTCTGATGTTCCCTAGGGGTCAATACTAAGACCACACTCTTTTAACTTCTTTCATGACGACATTTCAACACAAGAGCAAGCAATAAAAAAATACACTAGGTTCTGCGCAAATCTTTATCACCAATCCTCTACAACACATAATCCTACAGGTGGATGATACATGTTCAGGCCATGGAATCATATCTAAAATCCCTAAAAAATTTACCTCTCAAAATGAGTCCTCTCGATAGACTTGAAAAATCGTTTGACCAACGAAACCGCACTCCAAGGATAGCACAACGCCGAAACACATATGTAAGAAGCTCGTTTGAAACAGATGAGAAACGACGGAATTACGTTCGGAGAAGAAGCAAAGAACTAAATACTTGCGGGTGCCTTTTTCCATGGCCTCAAATTAAATCCCCACAACCATAGAGTCATCGTAAAACCCACTTGGATTTCCGTAGCCCAAACCTCCTTGCTTTTACCAATTCAGTCTAAGTAAGTACTAAGCATCTTATGCATAAAACCTTCATCCATTTTTAGCTACCGTTTCCCTGTCTGGTTCTGTTTTTTTCCACCGTAGGAAAAGAGATGCAAATTGACGAAGAGTAAAGAACAGAGAAAAGGAAGGAAGAGAAGGAACAGAATGAAAAAGTAACCAGGCAACTAGAGTATGCGGGAGAGTACTCATTCCCACGCCTCTCACCTAATAAATTGCTGTGCTCCAATTCTTCTACGTTGACAAATTCTCGCACAATATTGAACCACAAGCCTCTATTCTGTGTAAATAGAGCACAAAATGATTGTTGCTTACCAACTTGCGCGAGCAACGGGCGAACTTTAAAACTGACCATGAAGAAAAATCGCAATCACAGTCGTCATACAAAGCAGGATATAACGACCCTACAAACTCCCAAATCTCACGTTTGCCTGGATTCCAACTTGCCATCTCTTGCCAATTATCACCTCCACATTAAACGCCTGCAGATTGTAAATAAAGTATGTAGAATTCAGTTCGAATAACTTAGGTTTAAGTTTTATCCCATCAAAGGAAAATCTTTACTAAAGATGAATAAAAATAATGTGTAACCTAATTATAAGTCAAGTATTGGTTGCGATCAGATCCGATCGAATAATTGTTTGCCAACTTGTCAGCCGAATGATAGCCCTGGAAGTCTCCACTCGCACCTATACACGTGTGGATCCAAGAAGAGCGACTCATCGAGAAAATTTGTTTGGAAGTTCGGGATATTATACGGCCTTACGCAGATAGTGTCGGGAAAAATTTGCGAAACCCCCGAGTTATCGAAAGAAAACTATCTATCGCGCCTGTCTGACACTTAGGAAAAGTGCCCATCGTGAAAAATGAAAGGATTGAGTGGAAAGTCAGTTAATGGCAAGAGATCAATGTGAAAAGTTTGTAAGTTGTTTAATTTTTACTCGAACGCATGAGTGAAACGTCAAAGTAGCCGGAAAATACATGTGGCTTCATTAATAGCACCGTAATTGGGTCTAGATTAGTCCCAAGCTCAGTTAAATAGAAAGAGGGAGCTGCTCAGGTTGGATTTTTAGTGGTAAAAGTTACAGGAAAGCGCATTAAATCGCTCTTTCCGGTAATGACATTGGTGCGATGGAAATCTCATAGATGCCGCCATTTCGCCTCACGTGCAATGGAAATACGTCAACATGACCATCAAAAGTAGGGCTACCAGACCTAAATACGGCCCTAGATATATTGATATCAGATGATGTAGACCATCTACACATAAAAGTCCAAAAAAATACATACCTGGCGGTTTCGGTTTTCCTAGTTTGAAAGGACTCGAGGGTCTAGCGTGCACTAATTTAAGACGTAGTCAGAATTTCGCCGAAGGTGAAATTAATTTAAAAAAAACGAATAACCCATGTAAGTTTAATAATCGACACAATGTTCATAAAAAAAATTATTATGAAAAATTTTATTGCTAAAAAAATTTGTTGCTGATGATGATAACTTCAACAAACGGACCTGTGTGGCATTTCTCATTTCAGCTCTATCAGTCAATTGAAAAACAAAATTTTATTTTTCTGACTATTAATCTATAAAAAGAGACCCCTTTTTCCATCTCTATCATAATCATTGCAACTACAAAACATAAAAAAAATAATTTGACAAAATTACACACTTTTGAAATGTTGGTATCAAAAATTTGAATTTAAATCAAGACACTCTTAACAGTAAAAATAAATTAATATAAAATCAATAATAGCCAATGATTCCAAAGGTAGCCAATGATATATTCATGTCATATTCAAAATGTAGCTTAATCGGTTCGACAGTTTTTTTGGTAGCTCTGCAGAAGTTCGTGCACAAAAAGTATTCGAAACGCTCACTTATGTTTAGCGCTTCGAGCTTAATCCTTAAACCCTGACAAAGATAACAACTTCCTCCCGGTATATATATACAGGTCAAAAAACAAAATAATACGAGCTTTTTTTTCGATAAAAAGATCGTTTAAAACTAGCTTCAAAACATTTTTAATTTTTTTCCATTGGCATTTTCAAATTTCCTTAAAATTAAAAAAGACTTGCCAAAAAATTTGTGAAGTCAGAACCATTCTTCCGTAGTTTTCGGTCCTTCTTCTCCTGCTTTTACCCTTTTTACGAGCAGTTTTGCCCCCTTGCGAATCCCTTGTTGACTGACGTTCAGCTTTATATATCTCCACCGTGCGTTACGATGTCGAGCGATTTATTATTTATAACAGGGATATCCGTTTGCCTCACTTTTTTTTTTTGTTGAAGGAAGGTGGCCAAACCAATTGTTCATCAAATTTTTAAGCAGCAGAATATGTAGCAACGTCGATAATTTCTTTGCCAGGAAACTTATGCTTTGGCGCAAGTTCTCATAAACAGGAATTGAGACTATAGCGTAACCACGAATGAGCGTTAACACTTCGGTCAAACTCCTAATCTAAGGGTATTGGGTTAATATTCTCTCAAATGTTGTACTCATACATAATAACTCACGCGACAAACACACCGGATAAAAATAATCGCATATACATTTAGCGTTAGAAAGCTAGCCATCACGATCTCCTACCTACCTCCTTTGATCTCTAAGCTCTCTATCTTGCAAAGCTCGCTTTATTTACCATGCGGGTATGCGCTATTCATTCTGTATAAAGTGCTTTTGGAATGTAAGCGCTTTTTGGTGGTTACATTATAGTAGTTACAACTTTCTTTGTAATATTATTTTAATGTGTAAAATAACATTGTTCTGATAAATAATCAGCAGCCAACTCTGTGATCATCTAGCGTAGATTAATGCTCTAGTGTACTGAAAGTACTTTTAGGCATCCCTTTTCCAGGATGGCTCCAAGACTCTGAGCCTATTGGCATAAGTGTAGGTGAGGTAGTGTACAAGTACAAGTATACGTGTTTCGGGTTTATATCCACCGAGACGGCACGATAATATGAGCTCATATCATTCATTCAACTGAACTTGGATTTCAACGAATTGCTGAACTTTAATATGTAAACAGCCTCTAAGATAATTTATTTCTCAATTTTATTCTCAATTTTTTGGTCTTCGCGTAATATTTTTTAACATTTGTGTTGTTTCAGTGTTCTTCCTTCTCCAATAATTGTTTTCAGCCTTTTGTAGTTGCGTATACTTTTTCGTTTCAGGCCGAAAATTTTAACGATTTTTGGGGGTGCTAAACACACTTGCCTTTATGGGCAAAATAATCATCGACGTAAGGATTTAAATTTAACAAAGATTCAAAATTATTTGTACTCCCGCCACTTGACTTTGTACGTTTTGAGACCTCTCAAATGTGCCCAGGACTCAATCAACCACCATTTTACCGACCCGACTCTCATGATTAGCATCACAATGTTGTTGGTGATAACTCCAAAGTTTCTTTTCCCCTGTCCAACTTGGTCAACCTAAGTTAATAAAGATTATTGACAATATCGTCCAAAGTGTTGTAAGCTTGCTCGCCAATAATTGAAACAACATCCAAAAGAGATGCAAACCCACGCTTTGCCTATGATCCAGAACCAGACACCGAAAGCTCGTGCAAAAATAAAATGTCCTTCTCCTTTATTCATTTCTCTTCCATTTCTCTCTGCTTTTTTGAATACGATTTTAGCAGTGGCTTTTGCTGGAATACTTATATAATTATCTAGTTATTCAGATTCAGACATAAATGATCCATTAAAATTTAATTGAAAAACCAGAGCAGGTCGAAGGGCTTTAAATCCTGAAACATCGACAATATCATATCCGAATTTCAGAATAATGAAAAAAATTCAGATGATCGTTTTAATAACTTTCAATGTTGACAATTCTAGAACATCAGTCCTCTTAACACAAAAGTTCTCTGGAAAAAACTGTGTTTCACTGAAAACCCAAAAGCTGATCAACAAATGGAGATACAATTTTAGGGAGTCGCAATGGCTTTGATCTCTATAGAACCACTGAAACCAAGAGGATTCTTCTTAAGGCACCTTAAAGCACGTAATTCAATGGCAACAAAAATGACTCCCTTTCCAGATGGCAAGATCTATTTTCCCCCTTAACACGGTCTTAAACAATAAACTTGATTATTCCGCATTAACAACGTCAATTTACTTGTTATCTACATGCAAGAAATTAGATACTAAGACCGAATGCACTAGAAACTCATTAAGAAAATCACAAATCATTGTTTGGACCGAAGGCTTAAATTTCATCACATTTTAAGAATTGTTAAGCGAGTAAGGAATGCACCTTACCATTTAAAAAATTAAATTAATTAGTCGTAACTTTTACTATTATTTAGTCGTACCGAACACGTGCGTCAAAACCTTATAATTCCCTAATGGTCAATCAATTTTTTTGGATACTACACAAGCATGGTTGTTATCACATCATCATTTGTTATTTACATCAAGTTTGAGAATTTTAGTAAGAACTTACACATGTTAAACGAGAGATCCCAGAAGATAACTAAACAAATCATCTCATTAGCTGGTTGACGCACATAAATTAAAGATACAGTATCTATTATACCAGTTAATTGTCTTAAGTCTATTTGGAATGGCTTAAAATAATAGAGTTGTGATTAGTTCTGACATAATTTGTTGTTAATTAATTTAACAGTGGCTTGCCTTGATACAACCATGTTCCATGAAAATTTTGGCAAAAGTATGGAACGGATTTGTATTAGAAATATTTTGATTTTAGCTTGTACCTGTTTGATTTTAACATACGAATGAAATTTTCAAAAATTAAAATGTTAAAACCGTCTTTTAATTACAAAACCAGGTAATGTTATTTGAATTAATATTTCAGTATATTTGCCAATTTGTTATCTTATCCATCAATTTACGTATATGAAACAAAAACATTTTATGTTTTCTTGATTACTTATTGATGGTTTGAATTGGTATTTAATAGTTTATTAAGGTTGATTTTGCCATTTTAGTATCTATTTGAGTTATTAAAGAAATTTATTATTCAACTTATTCAAATTTCAGCGCAATTTATTCATAGCATGTCAATCAGTTTTATTCGATTTCTTACCTGGAACAGGTGTTCGTGGTTGAGAGCAGCCTTAAGGTAGGTGTTGGTTACATACTTCCTTCAAATAGAATGTGCATATTACTATGCTTATATGTGACTGAAAATTAGTGAATATGATGCAATGAATTTAAGATTCACGGCAAATATGTATTTAGTTTATCTAAATTAATTAAAACAACAAATATCAACTGCAAGAATATTAGCGAATTGTATTTTTTGAGAGAGATAAGATTTTGTATCTTTAAAAATAAGCAAATTAAATAAAAATAAAAATTATCACTAATTTAATTAATTGAAAATAAGAAATCTCATACCAGCTCCGAATGGCAAACAAATTAAGCCAGAAAACTAACAAAGCAGTTAAAGTAAAAACCTCATAAACAATAAAGCGCCTGACCAACACTGTATTCCGAATAAAGCCGTAAAAAGCTTACAAAAGAAGACGTCAGACTCCTCCGCTACATCTTCAATTCTTGCCATCTTCCTAACTTCCCTTCTTCATTGGAGTATGCACTGGGTATACATACTAGGATGTCAAGTAAAAATCCTCAACTTCCTTCTCATTGTAGATGAATAAACTCCTGGCAATGGGTAAATACTTATAGCAACTAGGTTTTCACTCACTAAACAACTCTGTTGAAAATTAAAATAATCTTCCAAACTACCAATAAGGGTGCAAAAATGGACACTCATCTGATCAACAACTGCACGGCAAAACTCAACACATCAGAGTCGCCGTGAAAGATAAATTAACTCTCTTGATATTGATACCTTCGATACAGTCTAACACAATGAGCTCGTATACAATACTAATGACATATAGTTAAAATATTCTGAACTGCCATCATATTCACTCAAAATACGGGACACATTATAAGACGATAGCGATTCACCTGCTGGAATTCCGCAAGGCTCATGTCTGAGTCCATTATTGTTCAACAAAGATCCATCAGACCTGCCTTCAATTAACAAGTGCAAGTAAATTACTTTACTGACGATACATGTTTATAAATGGCTTTTGTACAACGCAACGAAGTAATCTTCTGTTTGAAAATATTTACCAAAGTTTTCATCGCTTCGAAACAAAATTTGAACCAAATGCAAATAAAATGCATTTGTAATAAAATGCAAAAACATAGACAAAGACAGCATTTTGTAACAGGAAATAAAACCTGTAAACTAGATTACCCAAATCATTTTCTTACAGATCTATCCAGTAAATTAATTTCCTGAGGAAAGGCAAGCAGACAAACAGTTGCATACATTAGAGATCAGGGCTGTCTAGGACACTTATATCTAGAACTAAATCAATCTTATTAACTACTTGAATTTATTGAAATCTATAGACTTTATAACTGTTACTATGCCAAACGCCAAGACTCGACTCATTAAATAAGATCCTTATTATTGAAATTCTAAATACGAGGTCTATTCAAAAAGTACTCGGAATTTTGAAATTTCGCGGGTCAGAAGAGTTCGATTGTTAAAATTTTTTTTATTGTGTTGGTATACATGCCCCTAAAGTATGATAAAATTTTCAGCCATATTCACTGTTTACTTTGTCTGTGGTAGTCGCTAAGGTTCGACGTGTTTTTATGAGCTCGGCGATTTTTGCTTGTTTAAACAATGGAAGAATTGAAGAGTCAAAGAATTTGTTTTATATTTTGCGTAAAAAATGAAATAAAGTGTAACAAAGTGTGTGAAATGTTACAAAAAGCCTATGGTGAGTCTACTATGAAAAAAACAAGTGTTTACGAATTGTATAAGCGTTTCCAAGATGGCCGCGAAGACGTTGAAGATGACGAACGCTCCGGTCGACCCAGCACGTCAATAATCGATGAAAATGTGGAAAAAATGGTTATAAATGATCGACGAATAACAATTAGAGAAGTTGCTGATGAAGTTGGCATATCAATTGGCTCATGTCATAACATTTTTTCAAAAGTTTTGGGCATGAAACGAGTGGCAGCAAAATTCATTCCAAAACTGCTGAATTTTGACCAAAAAAACAATCGCATGAACATCGCTCATGAGCTGTTAAATGACGTCAACGACGACCCAAGTTTGCTTGAAAGGGTCATAACTGGTGATGAAACATGGATGTACGGTTATGATGTCGAAACCAAAGCACAATCGTCCACATGGAAGCATTCAACTTCACCAAGAGCGAAAAAAGCACGTCAAGTTCGATCAAATGTCAAGGTTTTACTTACTGTTTTCTTCGATTATAATGGCATAGCGCATCAACAGTTCTTACCACAAGGTCGTACTGTTAATATGGAGTATTACCTTGAAGTTATGCGACGTTTGCGTGAAGCAATCCGAAAAAAAACGTCCCGATTTATGGAAAAAGAATTCATGGCTTTTGCACCACGATAACGCACCTGCTCACTCGTCGTTGCTTGTTCGTAATTTTTTGGCCAAAAACAATACCGTAGTCATGCCCCAACCTCCATATTCACCAGATATGGCTCCGTGTGACTTTTTCCTGCTCCCAAAGTTGAAGAGACCCATGAAAGGACGGCGTTTTCCTCGATTGAAGAAATTAAGGCCGAATCTCTGAGAGTGTTCAAGGACATACCAAAAAGTGAATATCAAAAGTGCATCGAACATTGGATAAAACGCTGGCATAAGTGTATTATATCTGGGGGGGACTACTTTGAAGAGGACCACATTGATATAGACGAATAAATAAATATTTTTTTGAAAAAACGAAAATTCCGGGTACTTTTTGAACTGACCTCGTATACCCATAATTCTGCATGGTGTTCCGGTAGGAGATGCCTTATATAATCATCACGTCCCACAAAACCGATGCCCTTTAAACTGCACTTAAGAAACTTTTTTATGTCTCTTCCGAAAAATACACCATACTGCTTTATCCACCATTACCCAAACGAAAATTTTGATAAGTAAAGCTTACTCATGAACCAACTCTTTGATTTTAGCACTCCTTAATAATTACTCTACGTTGATATTATGTCGTTCCAACAGCCACATCCAAGCTAGTTTATTTAGATACAATGTATTTTAAAGAAGATTTAAGAAGAAGTCCGGTTTTTTTTTCTAGTTCTTCCTTCAGCATTATTAATTTATCTCTGGAAAAAAAATTAAAAACAATGGTAGAATTTCCTTGACGTTAGGTTATCATAAACCTGGCTCAAAGCTACTAAGTTAAGATCATAAATTGATTTAGAACTCAACGACTAAATTTTTTGATCTAAACTTAAATTCAGGAAAACATCAAGAATCGAAGGCGCTATGAACACGAGAAGTCCTATCCTAGGATGTACATTACATCCTAGCAAAACAACTTCAAAACGAGAGGATGGTTGTACCCCATGCATTGCAACTGGAAACATTATTAGGAAAACACAAGCAGACCGCACAGCTACATCACTATTGAAGTCCACGCTATAGTACTATGCAACGATAATATAAACATCATGGCTAGACTCACCACAATTGCTGAAGAAGCATTTTCAACGCTAGCATCTGAAGCAGACATTGACCTAAGGATAAATGAAACTTGTAGCTGGATCTATGATCCTAACAACAAGGCAGCCTGTCAAAACTTGAGACCACAAAACTACAAAAATCAAAACGTGTACCAATTCAAATATCTTGCAGTCCAGCTTGACCAGAAAGAAGCCGATAAGGATTAGATTATGCCGTGGAACAAAGTTTACTTTTTGGCATATCCCACTGTAAAGTCGAACAATATTGGCTATAAAATGAGGGCCTCCTATGTAAAATACTCCTTAAGTCTGTGTAAGTTGTAAGGAAGCGAAACCGAAACGCGAATAAGCAACTAATAATGCAACTCCGAACTTGTCGAGGATGTGTTCGAATGGAAAGTTTTTGGAGGGTTTTGACCTCTGTGAAGGAATGGAATCAAGGCTTTGGAATAGAATCGAGACACCCCTACAACGTGAAATATAACGAACAGTTCGACGATCCATCCATGTTCACATGCGCAAAACTACTCCAACAGCAATGGCAGACCATGAGGAGCTGTGTGAACAGACGCTACCAAAGAGCAGTCTAAAAGTCAAAACACGAAAGAAGGGTAAAACGGAATACCGGAAGATGCGATGGCTAGACATCGAAAAATCTGATAACAGAACTCTGCTCCAAATAAGAAATTTGGCAATAATTCGAGAGGCTGCAACGATTCGAGGCAATGAGTTCATGATACCAAACTCAAGCCGGCTGTCAAGCCACAGATCATGAAGATGACCGCGATAAAAAGAAAGAGAAGCATGAAACTTGATACCGGAAGATGCGTTGGGAAAATATCGTGAAATCTCATCGCATATATCTGCCCCAAATCAGAAATTGGCGAACGAGATCGAGAGACAGAAACAATTGGAGGCACTGATTTCACTCCTGAAATCAGTGCTTCCAATCGTTTCTGTTTCTGCTGGCTTCAGGCCTGATCTCCATCAGGCCTGAAGCCAGCTGCCGAGCCATGGTTAGGATGACCGCGACAAAATGATCCTTTCTTATATGCTCTTGAAAAATTCTTGAATCAAAGCAAAGGCTGAGCTGTTCAGTAAAGAGCACTCCTAATATGGGCATTCCTAATATTCTAATACGAAAGGCTGGGGCTTTCTATAAATTCCTGATAAACTTATCGAATTGTTACGAATAAATAGCAGCAATTCGGTGTGAATAACCTTGATAATTCGTCAACAAAAACTCACCGAAAGGGCGTTAGGACGAATTAAGATGAAATCTTTAATGACTCTGTAAATTTTTCTTCATGCTCAATCATTGGAAAGCATAGCGAGGGTAGTGACCGTACAAGGGTCTTAGATAAAGGGAGTCCTGAACACTAAAATGAGGGTTTCATCCACAAAATTATTAAGACAATCGAACAATCGATCAATGTAGGAAAACTTCTGAGACTTTGGGTGCTTTATCTGAACGGTTATTGAATATTTGAGCTACTCTTTTGGATATAAAATTTAGAAGGAAATATTTTTTCGTGCTCAATAAACTTTAGCACACTTTGATGAATCAATCATCTCAATCAATCAATTCTCGCCGAACGCCATGTGATCATGCTCCTTGGTAAATATAAAACATCCTCGTTTACGTGCTGCTTTGAACTTTATCCGTTTTTGGCAACGAAGTTTTAATATTATCAATAATTCTTGATTCCTCTTTTACTCATATCTACCCAACGCCCCTTGTTCATGTTCCTAAGTGGTTAGAGCATTTTTAATCGCTTCCTCGACGTGCTCCTTTTTACTTTCCCCATTCTAAACACTGACATTAAAATATTATCAACAATAAGTGTACAACAATATCAATTATCAGTTGTCAATGTTGTCAATTATCGTTGTCAATATCAATTATCAGATAAGGCCAATCATTTCCAACGACTTAACAGACAACGTTGCAAATGTAATTATATATGTAATTAAATTGTGGGTATTTAGTTATTGTATGTAATTAAATTTTGAGTTCATTCGCCATCTAGCTATCGTCGTGATCGGTATCCTCAACACCACACCACACTCTCTCCTGCGGGAACTTTATACCACTGCATGTTTTCCCTCTGTACCGAAATAAACCCCTATGAAATTTCCAAAACCCTAATCTCCTGAAAAACGCTGAATAAATATACTCAAGTATTTAGCTTCAATGAATTTTTCAACATTTTTCATTTTACTTAAAGTACAACGGGAGCAATTTTGACATCGTTTCGTGACTATTGTGACACATGGAATCGAAACGGAACACCGGACACGGACAGGCATTAAAACAATGAATTTTCTGAATTGAATCAACATAAATATAGGCTAAAACATTTTTATCTATGAATGGCAGAAAACTATACCTTTTGGTAATGACATTTGTGCGATGGAACTTAAAACTTCAAATGGAACATTTGTTTGTAGAGGATAGAATACCCAATAGAGTAATATACGGAGAATTCAGAGTAGATTGTACCTAGTGAGAGATATTGATTAGGCAAAACAATAATTACGGACTGCAGGGTGTTAAACGACGTCGGTGAATTGCTCATTGATGAGATTCATGTTAATTATGTTATATAAATGTAATAGAGGTCAATCGCTAATATTTCGAAGGATCTTCGGAGACGGGAATTATAAATAAAACAAATTTCAGGAGCATAATGCTCTCTACCATACATGTGGGACAATTAATATATCAAATAAACAGCGGCTTCTGGATTAACCTACTCAATCGCCGGATTTAAGTCTCATTAAGCATTTGTGGTCTTCTCTACAAGATATTATTTGAAATTGATTGAATTATAGACTTTTAGATAGCGTGAAGACGACACAGTGTGATAAATGGACAACATAAGTTTTTAATTTATGAAATGGGAGTGCTGACGTCTCTCCAGTAAACTTTATAAACATTCCCATGTAAATATTAATAACTTTAATTCATTCTCACCTAAGACATATTGAAGAATCCCAGCCTTTTCATAGCAGCTTAATAGTTTTTACCACGGCTGTAATATTTTGAGTAATCATGTATGCACAAAATGTGTACAGAAAATCTAATAGTGTACAAGCCATGCTCGTTTTATGTCCACATGTTCGGTTGAGTGATAAAATCCACATGTCCGCTTGAGTGATAAAATTCTCTGTGCAAAGTACTTATATAATTTTGAACAAAAAAAAAATGTTAACGTTTTCTTGCTTTTTTTCTTTTTGCTTCTGTTCCATAGGTAGAAACGCCTTTTTTCTTTTGTTGGTAGAAATTTTAGTGTTCAAAAAGTGGTTTTAGTATGAGCGAATCCAGACTGAGATTCAGAGTTTTATTTTATCAATGATGATATTATATAATGGTTACAAGACTTATGCATATCCAATTTGACTTACAAAACAAAATCTTATAGACAAAGCATGGTTCAAAACATTATGTCCAATATATTTAGAATTTTACTAATTTTATCGAAACGGAAAATATTAGATAGTAATAAGTCAAATATGAAGACCGCGTGGAAGTTTATTGTTCGTTGTGAAAACACGCGAGACTTGAATGTATTCAAGGCTGATTTCCGTTCTTGTTATTCTTCGCTGAAGGATTTTGTCTACTTTTCTTTGTTTCTAATAAACCCCAGTTTATTAAAAGAAACACATCGGGTATTGTAAACATTGTATTTGAAAAGCATTTTACTATTTAGAAGACCTTAAATTTCAAATCTAACATTGATTTATGCAAAGGGTAATTCCGCAGAAAATAGAGCAACTGTCATGAATCGCTATCGTCGGATTTCAACAAAATTTTGACTGTGAACATAAGCAGTTGAGTGATGTGCACCGATAAGTTATTTTTGCAAAAATCTTTCCTCGTGAAGATTTTGAGAAACATCGATTCGTGTTGCAGTCAAAAATAATCAGGTTTATGTTTACTTTTAATCAAATTTTATTAAATAAAAGCAAAAAATGTCGAAGAACGTCCAAAATTTGTGAATCAATTAATGGTTTTGATATGCCTTTCATATGCTCAGACTATGGTTCGCAAATGTTCGAAGAAAGACTTCCACGCTGCACGAACTTGACCGGCTGGATTTTTCGTCCATTCATGGGGAAGCACTGCATTAAGCGCGTCGATACTACGGCATTTTGTTGGTCAAACCTATGTCTGCAAAATTCCTCAAATGGAAAAGTGCAATAGATTCGTATACGGGGACCATGGAGGCTATTATTCGGCTGAAATGAAGATCGAAACGTTTTCACGCAGTCATCCCTGGTTGCCGTATGCTTTGTGCAGAGTTCGGTTGCTACGTCCACTCTCTCGAACCAAAAGGTTTTGTTGCTCACGGTTTCAGAGAACCTTTCACGTTGATGCCACGGTTCTAAAACAGCAGAAGAGATCGGCCATCGGCCGTCATCGCAGACGACTCCATCACAAACGGTGGTGCTTGACTTCGGTGGCTATTCGTATGTCCAATTAATCGCAAACTTTTCAGTTTGGTAACCGAGATCATTCTGCTTACTCAATTGGAAAATTCTTTTCATCAGAAACGAAGATATAGAGCAATTCACTAGCTGCGTTCAAGCGTAACAGCTACTTCGCTATATCGCGCCTAACTTTTTTCTGAGATCTCGTCCTTTTTGGAATTTGTAAGGCCTTACTTTTAAATCGTTCTTCAATACTCGCTACATCGTTGTTTTGGATACGTTCAACTCACGAGGCATTTGTCTCCTGCTACGTAGAAGTAATGAGTTACAATTATAGGCATAATGATGGCCATGAAACTAAATACCGCGAGTACACAGCTGTAATTAGAGAGTTTGACTTTAGTAAATGTAAATGTGAATGCAGCTACAAATCAACTCATGTTCGATTCCACGAACCATTTTTGATTAAATATTCAAGAAGCAGATAATCCAAAAAATTATTGCTGGAACAATGAAATACGAACAAAGAAAAATTCGCAGAAACTTGAATTCAAAGAAAAGAATACAACTGAAAGGAAGACCATTAGTGCCACAAATTTTAACACCATATGGAAATTTATGAAGCTCTACATTTTAAAAAAATTTCCCACCATTAACATTAATTTTTCAAATGAAACAGCATCCCGGCAGAACAATCGATTTAATTTAACTAATTCAAATAAATATTATGAAATAATAAGATGAAAATGGAGTTTAGTCATACTTTCTACTGATCGATTCCATAGTTCTTGATCCTTTTTGCAACATGTCGCTCTGAACAGTTTCACACGATTTATAGTTATTTAAATAATTACAGAGTTCAAGCCGAATGGAACTTCCTTGCTTCTTACCCTGGCAAAAGTATCCTTGAAGAGTCAGGTGGAACGCTACGAAAATTGGCGGCTAGAGCACTGGACTACTTCTGCAATTTGACCGGGACAAAAGTAAGATGGTTAACATGAACTTTGTGTATGTATCCCTTAGCGAGTGATGATGAAAATAAAGAAAAGTCGCTGCAAAATCAAATTCTCAATATTTTCAATTCTTTCAACACGAAGGATTTACTTTGTTTCACTCTTGAATGAAGATACCATCAGGACGAAATACTTTCATCCGCTGTAGATACAGTAAATTATCACCCATAAATAAATATTTTTGTTGTTCAGTCATTTAAAGGACATGTATGTTTACTTTATTGTACAGTAAAAAATAATGTATAATATTCCATTCAATATTCTTATGTTTTTAAACCACTTAATAATGCATAAAGTCGTTTTCTACATTATTTCGTAAGTTTCATCTTATTTCCGTACCATTTTCTATAAATTTTCCTTAGCAGTTATAGTATTCCAAACATTTTGAATTATAGTATTCCAACTTTGAAAATCAAAACGAAATCCGCTTTCTCTTGTTTTTTTTTTTTGTTTTGAGATTGCTTTCCAGTGACTTTTCTCAATTATGTCAAACAATTCTTAAGGTAAGTCGCTCAGGTAGACAAAAATTGAAGTAAATTCCCCTCTAAAAATGAAACACGAAATAAACAAGAATTACTTATAACTGGGGAAAACAAGTCCCTGATTTTCCAAAAATAAAAAAATGGGAGCCATTATCAAGTTATTTTATATCGTATTTGCCAAGTTTCACCTGATGACAATACCATATTCTATACTGTGTGTGTTGTCCCGTGTTTAGCACTTCTAGAGTGCTAGTTTTTTGCTAGCTAGTTTTCTGCCTGAAAATAACTGACACTGAAGAAGGGAGCAACTCACTCCCGAAATATATATTTGTCAAAAAATTAAAAACATAGCATTTTTAAAATGGAAAAACAACAAAAAACAAAATCTAACCATATTCTATATTTTTTGGTGGTGGTTCTAGTACTCCATACTTTTGAATATTCAACTCTCTTTTCTTTTTTTAAGTTAAATAAACATAAAAATATTTATCTAAGAAATGTTCGACGGTACATTAACGAGCTCCTCTTTAAAATTTTACACATTTGTAGCACGCATAACTATTTAGCAATATTTGAAGGCTGTAACTTAAATAGAAGATATTATACAATTTTTTCAAATGCAATTCGAACCGACGTTTGTCAAAAAAAAGCAAGAGTCCATATATCTGCTAATATGCCAAAAGTCTCAAAAGTGTTTAATTTTCTCTTAATAAGCTTACCAACCTTTTTGGATAACCAAATATTTATAAAATTTCAGAATTTAAACCCAAAACAAACGTGAAAATTGTTAGATCTTAGATGGAATTACTCTATTTGAAAAAATCATATATTTTTAGTGCATGACTTATAAATGAACGATCAAATTGTTTTAATTTGATTTTGTTTTAAATTTAATTTTTAACAAATTTGGACTGGAGTAATTTGATCGCAAGCTTAATTAAATCGAACAATTCAAAAATACCTTATGAACGGAAAAGAATGGGGATATTAAAAATTATTTTTAATAAATTTGTTTATTATCCCCTTCAATATATGCGCACCAACGTTTTATCCAATTTTCCATACATTTTTTATAGGCCGGCAAAGATATGACCTTCAGCTTAAGTAGCAAATTCTCTTATATGGTCCCTTTGGTCTCAAAACAATATCCACGCAATGATAATTTGAGTTTGGGAGATACGAAAATGTCACACAACGCCATCTCTGAACGGTAGCAGCATTTTCGAAGCAGCTTTCGGACGATTGCTGTACGGTCGGCATATCAGATTCATAAACCCATGTTTCGTCACTACTAATGATGAATTATGGCGTTGGCGTTCGATGAATTTTGGGTCGCTGTCTGTGTTGGAAATCATCTCTTTGGCCACATCAATTTGACGCTATTTTTGGATGAAATTCAGTTTTTTTGGCACCAGCCCAGAAGCGACCCAAAATTTCCACCCAAAATTTCATGCCCAAAATATCAGTTAAAATATGTTCCGCTGATTTATATGAGATGTTCTACAACACAGCCGTCTCTATAATTGGTTCACAACGATTTTTCAACACGATTAGCTTCGCGGATTCATTTATTCTTCGGTAATATACGTTTGTGCCCGTTCAGGAATCTCTAGACTATCTCGGCCACCTTTAAACTTTCTATACCATTCGTATACTCGCGTTTTCGACACACACGCTTCATCATACGCTCTTTGAATCATTTTCAACGCATTGGCACACAAGATTTCATTTTCAACACGAAATTTTAGGCACGCGCGTTGTTCTAATTTTTTATCCATTATAAGAATCGCGACACTACAATTTTTCGACGTCTTCGTATAGACGCCAATAGAATACTTATCTTACAATGTGCATCAAATTTTGACAGAACACCAATAACAATATTGCCAACGTTGAGAAAATTAAAATTTACCGATTGGATGAGCGCGGAAGTTCAAAATTAAAAATTCCTGTTCTTTTTCGATCATAAGGTACTTTACGATGAAATTCTTCAATATATTGATAAACTTTTGATAGGTTTAACCCAGCTGAGAAAGTCACAAGCATTTTCAGTACCGTACGACAAAAACCATAAACTTTTCTCAGGGAAATCAAAAAAAGACAAGAAATCGAACTAACAATGTTTTCTTTTAATGTTTTAATGTCAATTTTAATCAGAATGCATAAACGTATTCCCAATACAAACCTAACAGTTTATTCCTTATTTTATTCATGAGCGTTCATAATTATTAATAGATCTCTATGAGAGATATTAATATTGATAATAAAACTTTAATGGCTGCTACTCGCTGCCAACAACAGATTAATGCAAACATCCATAAACATACAATCAAAATCAATTCGCTTACCATTTAATTGGGACGAAATTTGAGCCGCATCAAAGAATCCTTTCGAAAAAAACAATGAAGCCTGCGCATTTATAAATATATTTAAATATTAATTAGGAATGAAACAACATATACATGGGTTAATGGCCTGTGCCTGATTGGAATCATGTTTACATTCTGCTATTGATCGCAATACACAAAAACGTTGCAAATTCCAACAAACAACTACATACAAAATGGTCAGCAAAAATGACTAATCGCATCTGCAAAACTCAATTTTTTTAACCATTTCAACAATTTAGCTGTGATTCGATATCGAATCCAAGAATTATTTTGACCCGAGTTTTTATTGCAAAAGTATTAAGAGAGCGTATTAGCAAGAAATATGAGGGTTATGGCATTAATTTCGTCTTCCTGAGAAAAAAAAGTTGCCTCCTTTCCAATATCAAAACAACTTTCCAAGTTGTTTGGGTTTTTGCTGAGTGCAGTTGTAATTTTTGGGAACATGAGCACGAGTTCCAAAGAAAAGTCAATTTGAATCATTTATAGCCGCAATTGACGTCTGATCGAGGATTGCGCGTGGCTTCTTGCTAATTATTTTGAATTGCGTTTCAGTGAATGGAATTCATTGCAACGTAGTAGACAGTAGACGCAATGCTGACCAAAAAATTGGAAAATAGATTTCTTGTCATTCTGGCATGGAATAGAAAATTGTCGAGCTCCCTTATCTGATTTCCTAATCAAATCCACTTGAGCCATTACTAATCGATCATAGCAAAGGTTACTTCCTCTTTCTTACCAAACAAAATTAATTTCTTGCCGTATTTCCATGATTTGCATCTGTGATTACAAATGTTAACATTTTCAATCCGCAAACGTGTATTAGCTTAACCGCACTACCATTTTTGTTTTTTTGTTTTTGCACATTAAAGGAAGAGAAGAAAATCTTAAAATAAAGATGTGACTGATTTCACATACGAGGACATTAACCTGTCCGGACGACACAATAAAGAATTATCTTTCTCACCACTGTATTGTCCATGAATGGTCTACTTTTCAGGGCCACTAAAGTTATTTGCTGTCTAACGGCAACCTGAAAAATGTGGTTTCATCGGAAAAACTTAACCTACCTCCAGCAGATCAAGAATCAAAAGCTCCACATGTCTGATTGGCTCCGGAAACTCCATTTCGAAGCTAATATAAGTTGACGATAACATTGATTTCAACACTTTATATCAGCGGATGAAAAAACGCATCATTAGTTTGATTAATTATTTTGCAGGAAATATTTGATCAAAGGGGTATTCTTTGTGTATACGAACAAGCGTGTATTGTTGTAAAATTTAAATTAGCGAAAATTGGTGGATGAAGTCGTCTTGACCATATCTTTGTAGAAATATGTTTTCACCAACAACGAGGTAGCTCTCAACAAAAAAACCGGCAAGACTTTTCATTCAGTCATGTGGAAACTCAAATTTTGATATTAGTTTTTTGAAAATAAAAAAAAAAACATTCTCCCAACCGTATTTCAAATAACCCAAATTTGGATGGTATGGTAAATAACTGGAAAGAATAACAAACGAATTGATGGCTAAAATTCCCAGGATTAGGAGTTTTTTTTTTGAGGAGAAATAAAACTATAAATTCAGGTGATCAACACAACAAGGATAGACGGCAACGAAACTTGAAAGAGCTGTGCATTCACATGTGCTTGGTTATTGTTTAATTAGAGTTCAGGTCTTGTAATTTATTAACATAAATTAGTTATTTTAGCACAAATTCGCGTCGGTATCAACTTCTATCCTCAACAAGATGCTAACGCATAAAACTAGATGAATGTGTTATAAATTGGCGGAAAAACATACTACTTAGTAACAACATCGGCAGATAAATATTGAAAGTGAACTTTTATTACATTTATATAAGGAATTCGAGTCACATACAGGTTCGGGATAGCCAGATTGGAACCAATTAACAAGCAATTGGAATTGGGATTATAAATAAGCAGAATGATATCTACCAATTTTATAGTCTGCTTTACATAAGTTTTTCACGGTGGTAGACGATTCCTGCACACCTTACGGAAGGACATAAAAATTGTTTATGATTCGAAGTCGTCAATAATATGATCCTCTAGAGAAAAAACTTGCTGTTATGCTCGTAAGAACAATCCAATTCTCTCATTATAATAGAAAAATTAGTCATCGTATTCTATAGAAATATCCTTTTATACCGATCATCGTCTTTTGAAAACGTTTTGCTCTTCCGTGAAACGTAATTAATGTTGAACTGAACGACGCAGGACACGAGTGCTTTGAATTCGCAACTACGCTCCTGTAGTATATCTGGTTCAGCGCACAATTTGTTACAGGTTGCAAATTGTAAGAGAAATATTCACTAAGAAAAGGGTAACTCCCCCCGAAACGATGTACTGGGTTAGCAACCGATTTCTTCCATGAAATCAAAAATTGTTCTTCACTTGGAATGAAGTTTTCTCTATTTTATTCGATGACCTTTTGCGATCGCTCTGACAGCTTGAAAGTTCCAGGCTTGTGCAAAATCTGATCCTTTTCGGCCAAAAACTAAGTTCAGTAAGATTTAACAGTGTCAGCATCATTGAAAGTTTTATCATGAAGGGAGTTGTCCAGGAATCGGAATAAGTGGTAACCCGATTGCGCGAGATCAGGGCTATATGGTGAGTGTAACATCAATTTCCAACAAATATCCATCGATTTTTGCCGAAAGGCCACACACGTGTGCGGCCTAGTATTGTCCTTGCGGAAAATGACAAATTTGCGATTGACAAATTTCGGTCGCTTTTCCTTGACCGCTGCATTCAATTTGTCCAGTTGCTGCCAGTAGAACTCTGAATTAATGGTTTGGCTGCTAGGAAGCAGCTCAAAATACACCGCACCTTTGGCAAAGTCTTCATTTGTTAGATAAATGACTTTGAAGTGGTTTGCAATGACTCATTACGCGTGCATCACGACCTTTTCGTCTCCAGTGATGATTCAGTATTTAAAACGATTTGAATTTATTGCTTTTAAGCAAAAGTTCGCAAACGCTGATGCGCTTTGCCAGATGAAATCAAATCGCGGATAGCACGTTTTAAATGCGTCTCAATTGCTGGTTGTTTAAAATTTAACTTCTCTGCAATCTCTCCACCTACTGCGGTATTGGTTTTGATTTAAGAGGAAAATTTCCAGAATAGATCTTTTCAAAACAATTTCAGCATTGCCTTTCTGTAAGGGCTTCATTATCATACACATACACTTCTTTCTTTTGCGGAAATAATACAGCAAAATATGTCGAAAATGTTCGTTTTGCACTCCATATTTATATCGACATAAAAAAAAAGTTTAAGAAAATATCTACGCAATAAACTTTTAAAACTAGATAAGATGACAGCTAACATATACAAGAAGATGATCATAACATTTATAGATATCATCAAAATGACAGTAAGAGACATCAACAGCTGAAATCGACAATTACTTAGTTATCAACCCAATAAAATATTTGAAATCTTTTCCTGGTATATCGCTGATAATATCGCCTCCCCTTACCTTTCCCATAAGCTCCATTTGCTCCAATTAGCTCCTTGTCTAGGCTCCAATTCTCGTTAACTAACCCTGTTCAATACAGAACCACTGCTCACTATTCTGTATACAGACATAGTAAGCTGACCGAAGATGAATAACTTGCGCTAGCAACAGGCAAACTTCAGAACTGTCCACCAAGATCAATCGGCCCAACGAAAACAGAATTCTGAGATACCACAAACTCATCATGTCTTACGCCTGCCTGGACTCCGACTTCCCATCACGATCCAGCTATCATCTCCATACCGGACACTTTTTGATTGTAAATAAAATACGTACAATTAAATTAGAATAAGTTAGGTTTAAGGATTACCCGATTAAAGCAAAAAGCTTTTTGAACTAAGGATAGATTAGTTAAAAAAAAGATTTTATGTCAAGAATCGGCTGCAACCAGGACTATAGAATAGAATTTTTGAAGCTGTTGCTGTCAAACAAAACATATAATCAAATTAGATATTGAAAAACAAGTACGTATGCAAGTCTTATAATCTCAATAATATTTATCGATCGATCGATCGATTTATCTATCTATTATCCATCTATTTTTCTATCTATCTATCTATCTATATACATATATATATCTAACTGTCTATCTGTCTACCCAGCAATTTATCTAGAGAACTATTATCCAAATCGTGACAGGACTCGACGGTTTTTAACGTATTAAGCAAATCATCGTATTAGGCCAGTAAAGTTAAACGACGAGACGCACATGTCTTCTTTTTAACAGAGCAACACATTTGTTTCACATTTTACCATATAGTTTTAAGGATTGAAAAAAGCTGTACTTAATTGGCCTTATCAGCAGCAATTTCCACTTCACATGGTCTTTTCAAGTTTTTCGAGCATCTGCTTCATTTGTATCATTTTGTTTTTTCGAGTAATTTCACTATCATTTTTTCGTGAGATTGTTGGTGAGTAGGAGTGCCGGTTCGTTATTAAACTCGTAACTGGTATTGAATTTATTCCTGATGTATTCTCGTTTGCAGATCCTTTTGATCAGTAATAAAAAAGCTTTGAATATTTTGTCCTGCTCCAATTATGTGATTAAGGCAGATTTCTTGTTCCCTGCTAGGTGCATCTTTTGATACAACAGCATTTTTTTAATGTCTGATGCACAAATCATAACATCTGGAGCTAATTCCTTAAAACCTCTTCTTGCTCCTAGTTGAGACAGATCTTGGATCTCATATGAAGGCTAATTTAAAGGATTTCGGCAACACTCTCCAAAATCAGGCTCGGTTAAACTGGATTAAATGGAGATCTGTGAGTGATCCTCGGCAAAAGAATTCGGTTTTTTGTAGATCATCCTCGGAAGATCAGAAATCAGCACGTTTCGTAGATCGCTACTACTTTCGTTGGAACCCGATTTGTTATCGCTGACATCGAAGTCAGGGTCTTCCAATATACATTGCACGTCCTCGGTATTAAGAGTTTTCTTGAAGCCGCAGAACGTCTGAGCGGGATTTTCGAGAGGAAAGAAAAACAAACTAAGTAAAAACAATCGACTTAATTCATTCTCAAGCTAAAAATAAATATAATATATATAATAATATTTTCAACAAAAGATGATAAATAAGGGAAAACCTGAAAATTTACTTAGAACAAGCGAATTCCACCAGGCTAAACTCTGAATTGAGTTACGTTGCATACCGACCAGGAATAAAATCCAAAATAACAGTTTAAAGTCGTCAATAGACCCAAAATTGTTAATGAATTTTTTTATATTTTGAGATCTCTTAGCAAATAAAACATGCAGTATTTACTGGTAAATCAAATTGGTGGCAAATTTTTAGTTTTTATGTAATACTCCAATATTAATTCTCAGCTGTAATAGTGTTAAAATAATCTAATTTCACGCATGGCTTAATTTCGAAATGTCAATCTCACAGATAAAGACAGTCTGAAACATTGACAAACGTCAAATAAATGGATATTTTTGTTTTATCTTAGCTTGAGTGACAGTTCTTTAGACTGGATATCAAATAGAAATTCATCAAGTAGTTTGGTATTCTTTTTAAAGATTGTTTTGTAACACTGTTGAAACGTATTTTGATTTTTTGTAAAGGATACTACTATATGACTTTACATGAATTGATTCAAAAATTAAGAACCCTAAGTTCTTGCAAAACTTCACAAAATTTTTCAAAAAGGGAGCAGAAACCTTTAGATTAATATTCCTTGAATACTCAATAATATTCCTTGAATATTAAATAATAACATATGTAATAAAACCTGTGTTCACATATTGAAATTTTCTAAGAGCAACAGCTTTAATAACCGCTTTTATTCTTGCTAACATACTATTGATGCACTTATCAATCATGTCCTTTATTTGTTCACTATTGTCCCATGTAGTATTTTCATTTAATATTGTTATGTTTAATATTAATAATTTTATATTTATTTTGGGATTACAATAACAGCTGAATGAACTCAATGCGGCTAGCAGAAAAGTAGGCTTGAAAAGGAACCTAAGCAAAACCAACATCATGTTCAACGAATATATAAGCACTCAAGGACATATAAAAGTGAACTACATCACACTAGAAATAGTCAAAGAATATGTATACATTGGTCAGCTTATACACAAATCCGGTTCTCTCTTACCAGAAACCAATCGACGAATCAAGATGGCATGGAGTGCTTTCGGGAAGAACTCGATTATATTCAAGTCTATAGTGAAGATGTACTTAAAAAAGAAAACCTTCGACCAATGTATCTTACCAGTCCTTCTATACGGAGAGCCAGTGTAAGGTAGCCAAGATAGCAAAGAACGAGGGAGAGATGTAAGCTGTGCATTACAACAAGGGATTGCAAAAGACTATCGGGGATACGAGAAAGGACCCAAGTAACAGACTTGATAAATAATGCGAAATCCTTGAAATGACGATGGGCCGTTCACTTGGCGAGAATGACGGACGGCAGATGGACCAGAAGAATGACGCAGTGGCACCCAAGAGGAATCAAACCACCTATGGGACTATGATATAAAGAAAATAGCCGGCAAATCCTGGATGAGAATTGCTGAACAGGCTAACTTGGAAAGGAATCAGGAGTCAATATGCAAGGAAAGCTGCACCATAACTTAGAGATATGGTTGAACTAGCTGAATCTGATGATTATGATGATGATGCAATGTATATTAGAGTTATCAACTTTAATTTTCAAGAATCTCTATGTATTTTTCATAAGGTTCTGGTCGTAAGAATTGCCAGGCAATGAACCAACAAGGATACTCGCCCAATCTTGGGTTACATGGGTTACCTTCATGCATAAAAACAGTGCAGGTTCATCCGCATGTCAAAAAATTGAGGCATTGAATAAATATGGCCTCAATGATCTCAGAGTATTAGTGAGTATTCATTGTGCCGTTGACAATACCTTTGTCCACATCATATGGGCTGGTGGATACTTGACGATTATCTAAACACATTCTTCATTGTATAGCTCATGTAGTCTTCTCTAAACGAACTGGTAACTTTCTGTAGCCGCTTTTATCATGCATTAATTGCTAAATTCAATTTGAAAATAAAGGAAAAAACGTCGAAATTTAAAAAATTTGCTCCAAAGAGAAAAATACAACAGAAAATTATTAAAATTTGAATTATTAAAGGATGATAAAGAATCTTACGAAAATCTTCAACGAGTTAATGATGAAGTGTTTCTGCAGATTTCACTTTAGCTTTGCGTATTTTTAAAATTAATTTCGGGGTTTTCTCTGGTGGTCTTACATGTAATTTTGTCGTCTTTTAACTCGTCTTCTGTGTGTCATTCGCGATTTAACAGTTTCTTCGGCAACCAGATCCTGATGCAAATTTCGTCCAGACGAAAAACACATGCTTTTCAAGGGCTTTTTTTTTAAATTTTTCGGTGTGTTGAAGTCGTTATAGTCTTTGGCGTTCAATATTCCTTAGTATAATTCTTTGATGCGTTGTCTTGTAATGCAGTTATCATATTCTTTTCGGGCGAGTATTCTTTCGCTTTCTAGCAGTTCATAAATTACTTTCAATCATGATTTTATTATTGCGGATAACCATATGAGTAAACGCCTTCTCCAGTCAATAAATTTAACGAAAAGAATTGTTGTGTGTCCCCAATAACGCAATTATCATGTTATGTATTTTCAAAATAAACAAAAAAAATGTAGCTATAAATAAAAATAATAATAAATAATAGTGCAACCGATATGTCGCACTTGCAGCGAAGAAGGAACAAGGTTAGAAAGACAAATGGTTTTCTAAAATACAAAGGCCGCACAATGGCGACCGAAGGATTTTACTTTTAACCTACTAGCACACCGTGCCGACGAGAGGGGTTATATGTCATTATGAAAGTCCTGATCCTTGCATATCACACACACATACACACACAGGAAAATCTTAGTGCCACACTTTGAACAAATTTTATTAAAAATACAAATACAAACACAAATATTCAGTACAAGTAAGTAAATACATATATATATATATATATATTTATATATATATAGTCAATTTACATGAAGTAGTCCTGCTCCGCTGATTCTGACCACCTATGCTGCCTACAGCAAGAATTTATATCTCAGCTTGACTTCGAGACTTCACCTGAGCATCTTGTTTTACTTTTCCCTTAACTTCGTATCCACCAGAAAGGATCTCGTCCTTTGATGACTAAATTACAACGCGTAAATTTATATTCATCCAAGTGTCTTCTAGTTCAGTCGTGATACTTCGATAATTAGTCAAACACCAACAGACACCATTTACGTGCCGAAAAGCTCGCATAAATTCTTTCCATCATCCGCTTATTTAAACTATACTTCTTTATTTCTTCTTTATTCACTTTCCTTCTTTATTGTGTTCACGTTTGTTTTTTCTTTTTTATTAAGATTATGCTTTATTCACTTTTCTTTCTTCTGCGATATTTTATAATTTGTTCACTTTTCTTTCTTTCCCTGTATTCTTTACTGTATTCATGTTTCTACTTCTGCTATTTACTTTATACTTTATTTCTTCTTATCTTTCTTGTTTATTAACGTTATCTTACTACTCAGTTTTCTTTCTTGCCCTTTCGTTTCCATTTTCTCCTTCTTAAAGGTAGTTTTTGACAACAAACAAGTGAGTTATATCGATGAAAAATTTGTGATAAACGTTCCGAAAACTTAGTCGGTTATTTTTACTGAAACTGTTTTCTACTGAGACTTTTTTTATTGCTGAGATTTCATTTTTTTATTTATTTTAATATTATTTAACTAAATATTACTATATTTAAATCTAATTACAAAGGCTTTCTTTTTAATTCTAGTCAAAATTCTATTTTATTTCGTATGCTTTCCTCATAAAGAAAAATATTATGAATGCAAGTGAAAATTTTAAACAAAACTTAATTATAACAAACAATGCATGCAAATATTTTTTCTTTTCTTTCTTTTATTTATTAATTTAATTTCTTTGTTTTTATTTCTTCATGCCGCTTACACAACGGAAAACTTAACAATAGATGCGCTTGATTTCGATGCAAAGCTAAATCCTTACACAGCTCCATGTTACTTTAATTTGCGTCTTTCTAATAAAGTACACAAAATGATTCAGGTATCCAATGGAACACGCAAAAATGTTCAAATCTTTTGTTTTCAAAAATATCCACTTTTTCCTCCAAACATTTTTCGTAAATCAAACACTTTTGCAACCTGATTTAATGGATAACTTTTCATGTTATAGTATAATTGCCGATAAGGTATGCGGGCTTGGGTTTTTCTCTTTCAAATATTCCTTAAAGAAGTTGCAAATGAGCAAGCTTTTCCAGAGCCCGTGGAACCTCTTTACAGGATAAAACCTACCTAAATATATGATATTAAAATGAAAACTTTCTCCAAGTCCCAGTTTTGATTGCATCATAAACGAAAATTTTGAAAAAGTCATACAAGGACCAAGGACAAGGACCTCAAATTTCTAATGAGCCAAAATAATACTTTAAGAACATATGTTCCCATTAAAAAAAAATCGACAACTCAACATATTTGTTATCAGATTGAACACTGATTTTAAAAAAGATTCTGAATCAAATTAAAGCCAACCTTGGAGAAATTTTAACGTAAAATTTTACGAAAAAAGCTATTAAAAAGTAAGAGTCTCAAAAAAAATAAATCAAACATAAAATTTCGAAAAAAAATCTTTAAAAATAATTGAAACTTTCGAATCCATAAGCTCCTCATCGAATAATAGGTGGTTTGATTGTATCACTGATAAAACCAGCCGATTTTTTTCAATAAACGTGCGATAACATTGCCTGGTTTATTCTTCCAATGGAATAAAGACATAAAGCTGGGTTCAATCTTTTAATAAGTTCATTACACTTATGTTAACGCTATTTTATTTCAGATAATGATCAACAAAACATTAAATTTTAACTATAAATACTTCATATTTTATCATCATTTAAATCTCGAAGGACAATACATATTGTATACATTAGCATTGTATGCATTAATCCGCATGCTTCAGCATGAATTTACTTACTTGATTTGTAATTGAGATCTAATTTGTAAATTTATTTCTGCTATCAGCAACTGAAAATGTAATAGTACTTCGCATAAAAAATCATCTTAAAACTTATTCAAACAAAAAAAAGTTGATTTATTAATTTATTTTTTTTAGTGCTTTCATTACTTTCATTACTTTATTCAATTATTTCAATATTATTTGATTACTCATCGAACCTTTTTCGTTTTCCAAAGTATCTCTCCACTTTGTTAACTTATTATGGTAAAGATTTATCATCTTTTTCCCTAGAAAATGGTCCCCTTTATTCATAAAACCTCTTGGACACCGCTAACTCACGAAACCAACATGTGGTTGTAGTCGTGTGTGAAAAGAAAAAGATAAAAATAACAGAACAATATGTATTTTCTATATATTTGGTAAAATATATGCAATATATGGAAAGCTGATAGACTAAGAATCGCGAAAAAACAGTTGGAGGTATAGTAAATAAACCGACATTAGAGAGACAAACGATGATCATCCTCTTAGCTTTCTTACCACACCACCCATTACTATATGTGGTGAAAAGAATCCACGATCGTACGGTTTCGGTTGGATATAGGTAAAATCAACCAATGTACCAAGCATCTCATAGCCATCTCGCGAATATCACCAGCCGATCTCAAACAAGTACTACAACAATTCAGCGACATCAACAACGCCGCAGTCGCGGCTATCGTCGTTATTGTCCAGTCTCCTGGCGATCTTGCGAAAAAAAATTGAAAAATCAGGTACTGATGGATTCTTATAAAAGCGACAGGTGAAATGGTTTTCGCTACCATAAGACGCCTTTATGTCTGTCTGGCTGGATGTTAGTTAGTTTCTGTTGTTAACATATTCAACGGCAAGAGTCTCTTCGAACGTTCATTCTGTTTGAGAAAGAAAAGTCTTGTGCGTTAGTTTAAAGTTTAAAAATCAAATCATAAAAACAAATAAGAAAAATCCACGGAGTTTGTTAAGAGGTGAAATTTTCCGTTAACAGTTAGATCCTAGTCGCGATTTAAGTGAAAATAAATTGTTAAAGTTTTGGTGATTGAATAGGTGATCGTTGTAAACGATCATCGTACAAATCGCAGATAACACTTAATAGAGAATTGAATTCAGTGATCGCGAATTTTGTGTCACGGAATATTGAAAAACGATTGAAAGAAAAGTTACCAAATAAATTGTAATCGTTGAAATATTGCTATCCGACAAAAAGCAGAAATCCATCCAGCAAAGAAAGAATATATTAGAAGTGTCTTATTACAAGTGCTGTGAACAAGAATCGTTCAGTAAATCGTTAAAATTGTACCGGGCTACAGCAAAGTTAAACAAAAGTTGAAACCATGCTACGATACAGTTTATCCTTATGTGTTCTATTGGCAATATGCTCGGCAGCCGCCCAATCATGCGAAATTATGCGTAAGTTTAATGGATCTAATTTTTTTACGTTTTTAAAGAACAATTTAAAACCTTTGGCGAATATGATGTGTAATGAATCTAGCACGATTCAAAAATCGTTAAAGTTGCCCGGGGAAGAATCTTTTCTTTGGTGAGAACAAATTGCATACAAAAGTTAGAAGTAAATTATCTTGTTGATTGTTAGGACTGAAATTTTTAACCAAGCAACCAAATAGGTAACCAACTCCACAATTTCTTTTAAAATCAGTAATGAAAGTTTGCGGTGATACGTAATGTATCTAATTAAGATTTATGTGATGATCAAAAAACTTGGTGCGGACTCGGACTTTCAATGCCTTCGAATCAAATTTCTCAAATTTATTGTAAAGGAAAAACTTATTCGATATGCACAATGTGCAATTCACGTATTTCAAAATAGCTCAAAGGAGCTGCATTCAATTTTTTAAAAAGAACTCTTCATAAAAGCCAGGGTAGTAACCTATTCTTTTTGAATTCAATGAACAGATGCGATCTTTTGAAACAACCCATCAAATTTTCGTAGTCCTTTCATCAATTTTTTGGAATCTTTTCATCCAAACTGGAGAAATAAAATATATTTCTAAACTAAAATTCAATTCAATCCTTTGTTTGCTTCATACTAAACATATGTATGTTCTACCATACCAAGCCCGAATCATTATTTGTTCAATTTATTAAAACAAAAATCTGCCATACAAGTAAATCTACACCCGGTTACCTAAACTTCCTTCATACATTAAGCTAAGTCAATTTATTGACTTCAATGAGTAGAATTTGCATAAATTCACTTGACTACAGTGCGCTCTCAATCTATCTCGTTCTCTTCGTGACGATTAGCTTCCATTGATCTAAGATACATTTTGAGCCAGAAAAAGATTCAACACACAGTTCATCTGTACCAGCACCCTCCAGTTTTACGATATTAGCTTAAATCATTTAATGTCAACAAAAAGCTCTCACATCAAAACTAACACTTTAGGTAAATATCTACCCATATCGACTTTCATGTGTGTGTCGTCTATCTTTTCACGAAATCTTGACAATCTTGTTCAATTCACCTTGAACCCGTCATGTTTATACACACGTGCATTTGTATATTTAGTCATAAATTATTTATTTATTGTGTGGCTACATATAAATTTCAATCTGCAAATAAAAGCCTTACCAAATTTTGTTGTGCACGGACATCAAAGGGGTTATTTTTCAATGCTGATATCAGAAGCAAAAAATCAAAAAATCAATTCGGGATCAACAACCGGAATCGTTGCTAGTTTTTCAAATTCAAATCAAAGCAAACCTTGTACTTTTAACAATTAAAGTGCATTCTAATTAGTTAAGTTCCCCTCGCTCACCCCACCCAACTGCTTTACTATTAGTAAATCGGGTTTTATCTTTGAGCGTATGCAAATTAATTTAATTTCATCTGTCTCACTTCCGAAACGGATCTGGAAAATTTGAATCATTTAGTTGTCTCACTTCACAATTTCTGCACAAGAAATTTAATTGCCACAAACAGATTTATAGTCGTACCGGAAATTCTTCACGTCTTACACGGATAATCCTTTGTTGGTTTGACCACTTGCTTCATATCAAGAGCCTGCCGAACCCTGCCAACAAGCTCAGCTAATAATTATTCATAAACCCGAACTAAATTTCCATACGAATTTCTATCCGAATTCAATGGCTTGTTCATCTTTATCATCATTTACAACCTAAGACAAGACAAAGTATTATACAATCGATATTCTGTCACAGCTATAATTCAATCTTCGAATTTGAAATTCAGGATAAAAATAGTCGTCAAATCAGATCTGCAAACAACAACAACAAATACAATAGGATAAACGAACACAATTCGCAAACGACACAACAAGAACCAAAAAAAGAATTGCGAAATTCCCAAAAGTCAATCGACATCTCGATCCATGAATAAATATTAGGAATGAGTTTCAGTTTATATTTTAAATTCGAATAATATGTATATAAATATGTATAGTTAATATGTATTAACTTGTAACACGTGTTTTAAATAAAGAAAAGATACATTAAGTATCAGCGAAAAACCCATTTGCTGCACCATAGGAATTGATATAGATACAAAGGATTAAAACGTTTTTCTTGTTTTATTGCCGAAAAACTGGAATAAATGCACAATAATTTATTTTTATATAATCGTGAATTAAAACTAGAGCTCGTTTTCATGAGGATCTTGAAAGGATATATATAAAAAAAATATAAATGTTATTTGCATTGCAGAAATTGATTTAATATAATTTCTTTATTTTAACGTTGACATCGATTTGGACTGCTTCCCTCCTGACATTTTTATTGATATCATTGTTTAATTCCTTCATTTTTTATCAATACAAAACGCAGACTTTGTTATTTCAACGCTCTTAAGGCAATGCCTTTTTATCAATTCAATATTTTTGGCCAATTAACGATATTAAAAATCTAAAATGAAATAAAAGAAAGCTTTACATAATCTTTAACATGTTAAATGCGAATTTCAGATGAGTTCAAAAAAAATCTCTTACGAAGATTCTCAGTGAAATATCAAACGATGCGAATTAAAAACAAACTATAAATTAGGATTTGGAAGTTTTTTTGCACCCAAAGCGTCTTGAATTATGAATCAACAAACTGGAATCATTCCAATTTTTCTAACGACTCTCTTAAACTCAATATATCAAAATCCTTTCAAGGCTTTTTATATATTGAAAAGTATTAAAATAATTTGAATATGATTCGAATTGGATATTTTTTGAATTTCTTTATTAAATTGTCGTTCTAGTATTTGATCCTAAATTTTTTAGAGCTTTGCATACGCATTAATTATTTTCATTCATAGCTTTGTCCTACGAATTCCAAATGAATAAAGACTTATTCGTTACATACGTTAATAATACGAGTAGAGAATGAAAACAAACTTATCTTATTTTTAAAAAATTAATGAAATTTCATGATAACGAAAAAATATATTCAGTAATTTCATCAAATGCAAAGTAACCAAGCTCGGAAATCGAAACCAAACATCGCAAAAAATCTTCAAGGACACTTGAAATTTGTTGGACATTCAAACCATCTTTCACGCCATCAGAAAATAATGTATTTATAATGTACGAATAAATTCGATTATTCAAAATCAAAATTAAGAATTTCAGCTATTTCAATGCTCTCAACCCTAAAGATTTTATTTATTTCACCAATAGAAATGTAGTTAACACCCAAATTATATAATTGCAAAGAAGTCAAAAATCGTTATAATAATGGTCAAATATTCCTTTTTTTCAATAGAACGTGGCATAACACCGCAACAAAAAGCAGAAATTCTTGAAGCTCACAATAGACTGCGTTCAGCAGTGGCAATGGGACTACAACCCGGCCAACCCGGTGCACAAAATATGAAGGAAATTGTAAGTTTTTGTTATGTTACATGAATCAATACATTTCACAAGAGTAAAAATTAACGTAAATGTATAATTGATGTTTTTTATATTTTTTTACAAAGGTATGGGATGATGAACTTGCTGCACGTGCTCAAGGATGGGCGAATCAGTGCACCTTCAAGCACGATCCTGAGCGGAATAGTGGTAAGTCAAAATTTTTCAAACCTCTTCCTGCTCGCAAAACTTCTCTTCTCTTCTTTCTTTGGAGAAAAATCCTTAGCTTGTCATTTTATCATCAATGAACACATCCTTAACTCTCGATTATTCCATATAATATATATTGGAACCTTAATTCTCATCAGTTTGCGTTCTAGACACAGAAGGCTTGAAAGTAACCCAAAATAAGTTCTCGTAAGTTTACTTTCTAGACAAAGATCTCCTTAGATAATCTACGGAAGTCCAAAATAAACGATTCAATAGAGTCCACAAAGTCTATGATTGAGAAATTTTTTCGTCGGTTTTCTGAAACTGATCAAACGTAAATCTAAAACTCTTGAATTAATAGAATAAAAAAAGCTTGAATTTCTTGCCGGGTTAGAATTCTTTACTATACGTACAAAATTCTGAACTCTACTTACTAAAACTAAACTCCATACTGAACAATCTTTAACCACTGCTATAACTAGAGAGAGATAGAGAGAGAGAGTGAGAAAAAAAACATATAAAACAAGTATAGTTTTTTTTTTCAACTCGTATTCTAGTAACATACTTTGCCAATATCAATTTTTTGCTTGAACACGAAATTCGGTCAAATATTTTTATCAATATTTACATTAAAAACTAAACCAGATGCATTTTTGGACATCTTTTGAGTCATCCAAAAACAAAAAAAAAACTGTTTTCGGTTGCCATTACCCTCTCGTGTTCTAGACCAAAATAAACACAATAAGGTATGCGCCAAAACGTGATACTTCAATCTTGTCTGACTTGATCTCGAAATTGGCGCAATTTCTGTCACAAAAAAGTATCTCAGCTAACTCAATGTCAAACCGGTTTGACCAGTTTTTTGCGCTCTTCAGCGAGTGATGTCAATGTCGGAGGGGTCTCTCCAGAAGTATGGTGTCGATTCAAAAGACCGATTTTCTCCTTTAGAGGAGGAGTAAGGAGTATTCTTCGAGTTATTTGTTTTTGGTTTTCACCTTAAAAGACGTAAATATGCAGCGAGTCCCATCTGCTACTCTATGATCAAGGTGGCTTTGATTTCTCAACCATGTTCATTCAGCTTAAAGAATTTGTTTACCAGTAGTATATTTGTTAGACTTGTAACTGATACTACGGTTCTTGACGTGTCAACTCTGGCATGTGTATTTGTCCTATTTCGTTTACACTTTTTCATGAAAAGGATTCAGAACGATCAAATCGACTGATATTACTTGCCCTTAAAATCTCATTTAGGTGGTTTCGAAATTACTTCGTGTACTACACTGTCCATCGCAAATCCATAAAGCAATTCAAACCAGTCAAAAGCATGAAAAGAAACACCATCGGTACAGCATCTTAATACATATGAAATATTGTGATGGTCTTCAGCTGACTGCAAGATCTGTTTGTTGATATACAACACTTTGGAACGGAAATTCAGACAGAGAAACGTCAGTCTGCCTCGGTTCAAGGGGAGTGTTACAGATCCCTTTTGAAAAAAGCGGAGAGCTTGTAGTTCCTACTTCAAATAGAAAGTCAATGATTAGTTTGACTGATATACCACTGAAGTTCAAAGCAGAAAGGTATTGCATGCACCATCATTTGTGGCAATCAAAAATTTATTTAATCGTTTTATCGATAGACAGCTGCATCCTGTGTTTTGCAAAGAATAAAGGGCCCTGATGTGTGTTGGAACCACTTTTTCTTAAGACCAAAGGTGTCCAAGGTGATCTAGTCGGAATCATGGTTGATCTTAATAACTTCTACGAAGGAACCAATCGTAATGAAGTAACCTGACATTTCGATTCCGGAAAAATCCCTGCCAACTCCCCAGCTCCCTGCTTTCGGACCCGTCATCTGCTTCTCAAACGGCGAGTACTTCTACTAGTACGACATCCGTATTTACCCGTGTTTTTACCAGTGTACCCGGATATTTACCCGTGCTAATTTCGTTCCCAATGCAAAACCAATTTTTTTTTTCATTTGTCATTCTAATAATATTCTTACTAGAAGAAGTTAATTTTCGACATTTTTTTCTATTCCAATATATTAATCAATGTCATGAGTTAGCCGTCAATTTAAAACTTGTTATTTCTTCCAACATACTACTTTCGAGCAATTTTACATCTTTGAAATTGAAACCTCGACAGCTCTTCTATTTTGTAGTTGAAAATGTGAACTTTGTTTTGATTTATAATTCCTATCAGAATATCAAGAAGCTGTACTTGCTTTCGGAACATCAGGTTCTTGGTTCGAGTATCCCTAGTACCAGTCATTTTAAGTATTGTTATTTTCGTGCTGAGCAACCTGCGCATATTGCATAATAGGTATCTTCGGGATCATACCCACTTTGTCGAAATTTTCGACAAAGTAGGAGTGGTTAAGACATTAATACTCGTTTCCTCTTCCATTCTTCAAATGAGATTCTAGTTTTTCCCTCTATCGAACACAAAAACTTTCATAGAATATAACGTGCGATTGCAATTAACAGATTGGATAAAATCTTTTAATTTTCCCAATGAAAGCTTGTCTACGGGTGCAGTAACCGTGGTTCCCGACTAAATTTCGCTTCCAAGTATTATTTAGTTAACAATGTTATCATTAAATCCATCAAGTTTTAGTTGTTTCCTAAAGTTGTGGACTATTCTCAAGTAACCTAATTCGATTTGATTTTGAATTTCAACTATGCTACCATGGGGACGAGCTCTAAGAAAAACATTTGTTCTTCTTCTATATATTTTTTCATGGTGTAGGTGGGTTCAAGATTTTGTTGAAACCTATTTTTTATTAGGATATCTAAATTTACCTCTGGAATCGACGTCTACGCATGCTAAATCTACATGAAAATTTACATGTTGTCTAGTCTAGAACGAACAGTCTTCATCATAAACTGGATTGTGAAAGTTTCATTTATGATGCAATCCATAAATGTCCATATATAGAACAACAACTACTACATATTGAAGAACTTGATCTTCTCGGACCATATTAAATAACCAAATCTACAAAATACGACCCATTAAAATACGGCCATCTGCTGGGTTTGCGAATCTATTTACATACTTGCCCATCTAAATCATTTCCTCCTACAAACTTTGCAACAGACACTTTTACATTAAAACGGTCCATTTGATCCAACATTAAATTTCGTATCCTGATTATCATAAAAGTTAAAGTTTGCGTAAGAAAAAATATAATTGAACGAAAAAAAGCCAAACCACCAAACATCAGACTGCCGACCAGATATCAAACATTAAAAGATAAAATTAATTAGAAAAAAAAACATTCATTTAAGGCCACGATAAAGTCGTTGAACCTTTTTGATTGTTGATAGATTAAATTTAAGTCTAGTGGGCGGAAAAAGCTCAACTTACCACTTCTAGTTTTACTTTCATAAACATAAATACCAACCAAAATCTCAATATCATCTTCACCTTAAATAACTTATTTTTTATGACTGGCAGTTGAACATTTATAAATACATTCATTCATTCATTTAATCCCACATGAATCACGCGAGTAATTATTCAGTCAATTATCACTTCGCAACCGAATCCACTTTCAATTTCAGCAGAAAGCCACGATCCACTTCTTGCTCTTCGTGTTGATCTTTTTTGGCCACGTATATTGGTCAATCGCATGACATCTGATATAAGTTATAGATACAATTATCTGTAAAAAAGTAAACACACAACCTTAAAAGTTCACCTTGGTCAGCGAAGCATGAATACATCCTAGAATGGCTTTGAGGGCGTTCAATTTTGTTTTAAGCAAATTACAAAATATAATTATTCATATTTAATTACAAAGTTGATATACCATCAAGATCGAAAGTATGCGTCAAGAGCGACTTTAATCACCGATTTGTTGCGGTATGACCTGCAAATGGTAACTTTTCGTATGTAGTCTTTAGTACTTGATATCCCAAACAAGTTTCCAACGTCCACTTTGTCTTTTCATCCAGTTTCTTCGCTATTTTACTGTTGACCGGGAAACATGGTGAAGAATTAATCATTAATCCGTACCGACTTAAAGATTCATGTGGTACTGAATCTGCAATCCATGCATACTTTTGTCGCACCGCATCGTCATGAGAGAAAAATGGAAGCTTAGGTATAAGGAATTCAAAAAAGTAAAATTCACAGCTGATCGAGATAAATAAAAATAATATTCTGAATGAACATTCGAACATTTTGAATTCTTCTTATCAGAGTTAGTTACTTTTTCTTCTTTAAGTCTACTCCAACCGCTGTGTTGTTGCATTACTTGGTCCTGCTGTAGGCTCTTCTTACACAGCGACAAATACTAATGACACAACATTTACTCCAGGATGTACGTGGTTATCTCGTTTTCTCAAGGAATATCTGCTTGAGCAAAAATGATAGAGTGCATTTTTTCTTGTAAGATGGGTAAAGATTCAATAATTGCATTTTATGCAAATACTAGTTTTGAGCCCAGCACGAGTTCTATGGATGATGACAGTAAATTTATAGTTTTAATGGTTATGTAGATGTAATCTATTGTTTCGGTTGAACCAAAACCAAATAAAAGCCAGCACATTCCGATGTAACTTAATACATGCGTGACAAGAATCAATTATGATGCTAGTTCATTTACATGGAATGATCGTGGTCTCTGGATTAGTGATCAATTGTTGTCTGCAATCTGTTGATTGTAAAATAATCGAAAATAGATTTGTATACTTTTTCCCCTGATTTCGATTGAGTTTAGAGAACTCAAAGGCGATTTTAAGCATGTAAACATTGTAACGAAGCACGAAGCATATTGAGAACGTCCACACCCGGCGACCCAACAAAAATATCTCTTACCACATTCCCATATTTCCATGTGCTTTGTACCATGAATTTTGAACAAAATACGTAAAATTGGATGCTTCAAATATGCTTCATTCAATTTTTTTCAAAATGATGACCTCACATTTATACTTTTAATGATTCTTGATTCCCTTTGAACTGCTTCGATTTCTCATTTTTCAAATTTGTGAAAATTGATCATAATTACCCTTGCAATATGCGCTATATTAACTTATCCATCTTCAAATTTTCAGAACGTTTCATCATGGGACAAAATATGGCTATAATCTGGAGCACAGCTCCTATCAGTGATGGTGACTTCACTTCACGTATTACCAACTGGTTCAAAGAAGTCAATCAATATGCTTTCGGTTCACCATGGTCACCAAAAACAGGACATTATTCACAGGTAAGCATGATTCAACTTTTAATTTTTAAAACCTAGTTTGGCATTGTTTAGAGACATCAAAATTATTTTCTTTTGCGATTTCATATCCAAATTAAAAATTACAACCTAAATTTTTCAAAACAATCGAACTAAAACCTTTTTGAAGTTCGTTTTGGTGTTGCCGCAGGCCAAAATTAACTTTAGGTAGCTTGGGTCCGCCGGGCCTTGCTTCGTTGATCTCGAGGACGCGTTTCGGCTGCATACAGCCATCTTCGAACGAGCTGAAGATGGCTGTATGCAGCCGAAACGCGTCCTCGAGATCAACGAAGCAAGGCCCGGCGGACCCAAGCTACCCAAAGTTAAAACCTTTTTCACTAAAATCGTCTTTTCGGATTTTTCTTCTTAAGGTGTTGATTGCCTTCTTTTATAAATATTTAGTATTTAGTATTTTATTGGAATTTCCTAGTACGTAATTTTCGCGCCGCAACTTTTTATCATTTTAAGCTATCCCAACTATCTACACGATTTCTGTTATCATTAGCCAAAGAACATGTGATATTTAAGTAAAGGATATATCTGCCTGTCACATCAATAGATTCGGTTCCTCAATGGGTTTTGCTGGATTTCCAGCAAGCTCATTTCAATCCGGACGTGAGTTACATACAGCATCTAAACAGAAACCACATACAATTGCATCTATTTGCGTAACTAAATATAGAAAATTAGCCGGCAGCAGTAATAAAACCCGAAAGAAATCAATAAATTTTCACCCTTGTGGCTTTATTGCATGTAATAAAAAGTATTAAGATGTTACCGGTGTGAATCTTTAGTTCATCGAATTTTAATATCTTGAAAACCTTGAAGTCACGCAAGAACTTCATTAAGATACAACCCACAGATCATCATTATTATTTATTTTCTGCTTGACGTGTATATTTGATTTTTTTTTTCAAGTTTACGTGAAATATTCAGATCAAGATCCAATATAGAAAAATAGAAATTCGGTCAGATTTTGAGGATCCGTACAATTTTATTCCAAAAAAATAATAATCCGATCAAAAACTCAATATTTTTGTATTGCAAAGTTATAATTTTGCTTGATTATTGTCTTCTCTGTTTTCTGAGCAAATGTGAACATTTTAGCCAATGATCTTTCAAATTGACAGGATTGTGATTTACACTTACACTAAGGCAAATAAATTCGGCCTTAAATTTCTGGAGAGACGCTTAGAAAACTTCTATAGCTAACATTACAAATCAATGACCTGACATGAACACTAGAACTAAGTTAAAGATTATCATCACAATCTGATTATCATAGTGGAAAAGTCACTCAAATCAAACCTAATAATTCTAACAAAAACCTTTCAATCGTATGCAGGTTAGCACTGCAATATGATATGTAACATGATGAATTTTATATATTATTCACTTGATGATTTGAATCATTTTAATCTATTTTTATCGTCTTCTATCACTGCTCTTTATTATTGTGGCGCCATTCAGCACAATCTGTCCTTCCTCATTTAAGTAAAACACTAATTCTCCATAATTACTTTTAGCTAATTTTTTCTGAACTGGTCTCATCAAGCTATTCAAAATGAACCAGAAATGAAAATACTTCCGCTAGTTGATTCTATACTGGTCCACCCTCTATAACAAAAAAATCACTACCTGGATCACACGTTTCGCGATTGTTTCATAGATTAACCCTGAAAGCATTAAACTATAGAAATTAATTTTCTTTGGAAGAATCTTTCGAAGAATATCCAAGCTGAAACGAACAATACACTTTTGAAATTCCTTTGACAACAGGTCAAATAAATATGTGCCAGTATATCAATAGAACTTTTACGTCAAAAATTGCCTTTGGTATAAAAATTAATTGATTAGACATTTCAAAATCGATATCGTACACCGAGTTACAGAAAAACAAACAACTAATTAATTCCAACAAAACAATTCTCTGACGCAAAAACTGACAAAATTCATAAACAGTCGTTTTTGCAAACATTAATCAATATTTTATTCGCCAACGATGTCCCTGACGAAGATCATTAATTTGTCATCAAGCTATCACTTGAAATTCTTCAAAATAAAAAAAACTCCACCAAATTATGATTAAAACAGGAAAAAAATTTTCGCGGCATCTAATCATGAGCGGCTTTCGATTATAGTTCAGATTATCTCAAGGCTGCCAATCCGATTCCTGCTATTGTTTTGTTTTTTGAAATTGATGGTTTCAGAGTTAATCTCCGCCATTATGCATGCTTTATTGCAAATTAGATTGATTTGAACTTGAATTTTTTTCAAACGTGTCGACAATATTGAGCTCATCATGAGCAAGCCCATTAAAAAATATCCGAAAAGAAACTTGTTGATGGCGGAAATGTCATCAACATTTCAATTATATCGATTAAAAGTGATAAATTATTCAATTAAGGTAGAAAATTAATTTATAATAGAATGTCCCTGCGCATGATTCTCCCAGATGGATAGAATAATTAAAAGTGTTTAAACATATGCCAACTCTTTATTGTTTTATCAATGATTAATATGCAATGACTGAACAATGATTTTTTATTTTACTTGCAGTTGGTATGGGCAGATACCAATATGGTCGGTTGTGGTTTCACCTATTACAAATCAGGTGCTAAGTACAACAAACTTTTTGTCTGCAATTACGGACCAGGGTAAGTTTTTTTTTTGCTATTATCCATTTGTTTATGTTTGTTTGCTAACGTTTGAATTCTTTTTAAATATTACAGAGGCAACGTGGTCGGCTCAATGCCATATTCTGTTGGAAGCCCTGATTGCAACAATCATGGCATGGGTCCTTCGGGACGTTATCCAGGTCTTTGCACATCACGCGGAGGAACTGGTGGATTTTCCGGCTACGGTGGCAACTCATTCAACCCATACGGAGGTTTCCAATCAACTACCATCGCTCCGCAAACCTTCGTTTCGTCTACCTTCGCCCCGCAAACGTTCCGCTCTACAACACTCGCTCCACAAAGCTTCCGCTCCAGCACATCGGCATCGCAAAGATTCCGCTCATCGTCCTTTGCTCCTTCGTCATTCGGATCGTCATTCGGATCGTCGTTTGGATCATCGAAATTCCGTTCAACAACTTTGGCGCCACCAACGTTCCGCCCATCAACCTTCGGCTCTTCGAAATTCCGTTCATCAACATTCGCCCCATCCACATTCCGTTCAACAACGTTCGCACCACGCGCCTTCCACTCCAAAGGCGCTTTCTCAACCCCCTTCCCATCCGCCTCGCCAAGCTTCTCTTCCTTCAAAAACTACTTCAACAGCCCGCCAAAACCATCATTCGCTCCAGCATGGAACTCTCTACCCTTCGGACTCTACAAGAAGAAATAGATCAATTACACACCTTAGACTTACATACGTTACATAATTAATAAGTAGTAGTTTTCTTCACATGAATTTTTAATAGGTTGGCCATAACAAATTGTTGTTCCCACCTCATTCTTCCCCGGGAACAAACGAACCATCATTCATCTTGTTTTACCAAAACACGACTGCATAAATTTCACTTGAATTCAGAACATTTTCAACTGCCATTCATTTGTTTTTTCGATTTAAATATAACATAAAAACAAAAAGCTTTACAAATTATGATCGAAATTCAAATTCATCGTGTCGAAATGGTTTCCCCCCCATTCAACAACAATAGATTTACATCCCAACTGAAAGATGATGGATCTATTGACAACCATCAAACGCTTAATTGCAACCTATTATTTTAAGGATTTCTAAAGTATTTTCGGTTGCCCAAAGAAATTTGCTGGAGAAAAACAAACGAATGGGCAACAGAACGAAGCATTGCCTTGAATGTTATTGCCATAGACTTGTAAGATAGTTAAATGTGTATATTGTAGCGACGGAATGTTTTATTCGCAATTTTTATAATAAAACTGACTAAAATGTCCGTGCAGTAATATTAAGGAGAGCATGACGGGCATTCAGCTAGCACGTAGCCGAATTTAAGGAAAGGATAGGGATACATTCATCCTGCCAAAACGATAATATTTTTCGTAGAAAATTGTTTCGATGGAGTACGTACTAGAGGATTACCGCATGCTGTTCTTGGAAATTTATAACTATATATGCCCAAAGCGAATATTTGTATCAAATGTTTGTCCTGTGGATTTTTATACAATATTTCAATAAAATATTAAAAATAAAACAAACACTCAGTCTTTCTTATTTTTATGCTTTCCAACAGACAAGTTTTTTTCTTATAAAATAACACCGCGCGCTTGGTTTCCGCGGTAAACTGACATTATCTGAGCAATTGCTTCCTGAGTAAAGAAAACTCGATGCCATTTTTTAATTAGCTTAGACATATAATAGCGAGCATAATAAAATGCGAGCTAAATTTGAACTTTATGCAAGGTTAAATACTCTTCCTGCTGGAATCTTGTCAGATTTTTTGAATGACTTACGTTCTATTTGAGTTTTTCCCACCTGAAAAACGCGTAAAGTCTTTAAGTTATATGAAAACTCAAACGTTTTTCAAAAGAAAATCATGACAATGGAATCTCAGTATCATTCATTCGAATCATGGATAGCATTCATACAATGGCTACCATGCGAATATAAATAAAAAAATCCTTGGCGGCACTTATCTTTTGAACTTAGTTACATCAGTATCACTTAAGAAATAAGCTTATTGCCGTGTTATGCAAATAAGCCACCCCGCTGTCACACCGAAAGAATTTCGATAATTTTGCACACCTGCCATGTATAACTTGCCAAAAAAAACATACAACACGCAGGTGGAAAATTTTTCAGATAGGACTTGGTTACACAACAAATACGAATAGGAACAAGTTATGCAAATGTAAGGAGAAAATTGATTTCGAAAAGGTTTATAGTAAGGCATGTTAAATTTTATGGTTAACAAACATACGATAACAATGACCACTCCTTGTACTAACTTCCTGGAGACAACATCAGAAGATACATACTCCAATGACGTTTTCACTGAATCAATCATTTGTTGCAATTGCCAGCAACTTGATCCTTTCTATATCAAAATTATATGCACCTGCGATTATGGTTGTTTAATGAAATGAAAATATTCCTATATTTTGAAGTATTCCTCAGTAGTTTTTAAGTATTTTCTACCTAATTTCCATGACTTCATTGAGTGCTTGAAAGGAATATGACGAAAGGAGGCAAATATGAAAAAGAAATCCTATTATTTTCATGATTTATTCGAGGAATATGAGTGCCGTTTAGCAAAAAAGATTCATAATTCATGTAGTATAGATTTATTCTCTAATGACTCTCTAACCATGCGTTAGAGGATGAATCCGCCGGTAGATGGGGCACACTTAAACAGCAGGTAATTATCCTTAAAAGAATATCATGAACTTTCCTTCACACACAGAAAACTTTCCTTCACTACACAGAATATTTTTTTATTCGCTTTGTAGCATGACATGCAGCACAAGAGACAACTGCATGCTGCAAGCTTCCTGTACTTTGAAGTAGAAAATTCACTTTGAAGAAGAAAATTCATGAGTTTTTGTCTCCTGCATTTAAAGCGGGGAAAAACATGAAAATATCATATGTATGCAGTTTACATTTTTCTCCATGAAATGAGCTCCTTAACGGACACAAAAAATTGTAAATTAAAACTGTAAAAATGAATGTAATTTAATTTAAAGCTCCGCCATTAGTACTCATAGTATAAGCAAAGTTCTGTGTGAAAGATATGTAGCTGCTGCAGATCAGCAGCCATTAGCCAATTGATTTTATGATGAATTTCTGGGACGACTTTGTGAAAAAACGAGAATTTAAGCTCTCACAATTGTCTGATAAAGAAGTTCGGAATTTTCTAGAGAGTTTTCCATCATATAAAAAACCCCTAGTAAGGAGGGAGGAATCGGAGCATTTCCGAAGAAGATCTCCTTCTACTTCTTAGCACTTCAGCCCCTCTCGAGCCTTCGCTACCATCAACTAGCGTCTCCAAATGTCTTGGTCCATTGACCGTGTCCTCTCATTTCAGAATCCGAACAGCGAAGAACTGTCTTCTTCAACAGAGTCAGACCAGCTTTTCCTCGGTACCCTTTCGTCTACGACCTTCAATTCTCGCAACGAATACCTTTTTGGGTGTGCGTGGTTCGTCCGTATGATTCAAATGGCCAGGCCATTGCAGCTTCCGCAACTTTACAATCGTTGAGATCTTCGGCCTGTCAAAAATTTCGCACAATTTATGATTGTATCGAATTCGCCATTGGTCCCCAATTCCTAAATCCCCAATCCCCAAAAAAAAGCTTCGCTCCAATGGTCCGTCTGCCGGACCCGTAGCTCAAAGGTGTCAAATATATTTGCTGATGCTTGGGTCAGGATCCATTTTACACACGCATACCATAGTGCAGGTCTTATTACAGATTTGTATACTTCGAGCTTTGTTCTCTTGTGTATGCAACTGGTCTTGATAATCGTTAGAACTGAATAAATAAATTTTATTTGAGAACTATACTCTTCATCCTATTTCGCCTTATTCATTAGCCGTTCTCGTATTTTTAGCGGCTAGATACACATTTTTAATACTGTATTCGCCAACTGTAGCATTTTGGAAATTTCATGTATTTTTTCTCGACTGCGTTATGAGCTTTGTTTTCTTCCCATTTGTAGAACTCCTAGTTTTGCTTCGCGGTCGAGTTTCATCAAAAATTCTTTGGCGCTTGTTAGCGACTGAAAAAATATCGAAGAACATACCAAAGTAAATATTGCAACTGATAATTCTCAGCTTAAATCACCGAATAATTCGTATAGTTCTGTAATCTTCACGTGATTTTCTGATCCAATTGTTAATAGACGATCAAGCACTGTATCCAGTCATTTGGCATGACACACCGTGAGTTCAAATATTGTTTTCGCACTGGCACTTTTCGCAAATTTGGCAAAACACAAAAGTAAAGCGTGTTTTTTAGAGTTATAGATCATTAAATTGGCAACACTTCTTAATTTTACGTATAGTGTGACAGCTGTCATGTTTTATATAGTTAGTTTGATTTGCCATTTATTCACAAACAGGTTGAGGCCTGAGCAACGTCTGCAATTTGTGCAGGTTTATTTCAAAAAGACATTTCTCTTTGAGTTACTCATCGCGCAGTTCTCTCATTTTATGGCCGACATAATCGTCCATCAGAAAAATTAACTGGATTAATCATACATAGTTTCCGCACCTCGTTTACTGTCACTGATATTACCCATCCATCCAGATGTCGTACCGTGCATATTGAATAAACCGTAGCAGCTGTAGAGCGTAGTACCGGTGAACACCCAAGTGAGTCCATTCAACAACGTGCTCAATAATAAAACCGGTACCCATCCACATTATGGAAAATTTCATGGAAGGATCATGATTTGCGGGCTTACGAAATCCAATTTGTGTAGGCATTGAAGCCGAACAAATTGCTCCACATTCCGAATTTCATAAGAAAATTTCTTTGAATGGCTACCTTAACCAACAAAACTGCCACATTTTGAGTGATGAGCAACCACAGGCGGTTGGCGGTCCAAATAACGTTACATCCGGATAAAGTCACTATATGCTTCATAACCGGTAGAGGGCAATGTGAATCTTTAAGGGGTCGGTAGTTAGAATATCCAGTGACACAGTTCATCCTGTCTCAAAACTGGAGGATTGAAAGCCAAATCAAAATCCAGGAAGCCACTTCTACGTGAAGAAAAGCAGCTCACTCTCTGTAGATGTATATATTTATTTTAACTAAATAAAAATTTAGGGGGCGTATATAACCTGGAACTATTTGTCACGTTACTTCGGACAAGGCGTATGAGGCACTTCAGGTTCTCTTTCGGCAGGGGTGGATTTAATGAAGAAGGATGGCTGTCAAAGGGACCCCCTTTCTACTGCTTGCTCAGGCATAATATGATGTCTATCTTTTTAAGAAGAACCGTCCGCACGTAATGTGACATGTAGTACCAATTGTCTTGAAATGTCAATATCTTCTCCATTCTATTCTCTAGAAAGAGTAGACAATTTCTGAGACCATCGTCCGTATGCGAAGTTGTGGCAGGCGTCATCTGTGGTTCTTGGGAAAAGCGAGCAAACAGGGGATATTTCCTTTCTTATGCACGTAACACTGAAAATAACCGTGCCCACTGTGAAGTTGCTTCCGGTAATAATCAGTCTCACCATACTTTCTGCAGAGCTACGGGCATAGGTGGCTGATAATTATTTAGTTTCTAATAACATTCGTCTCCAATTTTTCCGTCGTAAGTAGACTCACCTTCGCTCTACAGCGAATAGAATATCAGCACCACCCTGGCGATAACCAGCATTGCCGGCTCAGAAATAGAGCGGTACAAAGCTGTTATCCGCAAAACTCCTTCCCTCTGTGGTGTTGCGAAACGCCCTCGGAACCAACCCTAACTAAAAGCAAGCTCGGAATCGTACAAGAGCACTGACTCCATGAGCAGGCGTTCTTTGCTCGAACTAGGTCCCCCAGTGTTGGCCATAAGGTGACTAAGAGCCCATACTCCAGCATTAGACTTTAAAAAAACTCATCAAACGCCATTTATTTTTGAAAAATAAGGATAATATTAATCGAGCTTTGAAAGCGTTAAATGTAAGAAGATATTCAGAATACCATAGCTGACCATATTATCAACAAGAAATTTAATTTTTGGAAGCCTAATGTAAAGAAATACTGTCGTTCTCTACAAAACAAATAAAACAATAAAATGAACTTATTGCCAGTTTTGACAAACCATAACATCAAAGGAAATTCCAAAGATATTCCATCATACATGAGACATGTGGATAAGCGTGGCCTTTTTAAACTGAAAATCGTTTATAAATAGCGTTAGAACTATTTCAACTTATTTCAAAGCATGCTTCGAAACCTTTGTCAAGTTCTCCTATTTATATTCAGAACCCGGAATCACGCTAACAATTTTTTAGGGATATTGTGAAATCAATATTTTCATAACGCTGAGATGCCTTAAACGCAAAAGATCAATCTTACAGAGAAGCAAACTTAAATATCGTTTTCGGAAATTGATTGGTGGTAATGACAGATTGCTTTGATTTGAGTAATTGGGCAGTTTCCGTACAGTCAAATGCAACGATTTATTCCTCTCACTGAGTCCTCAATTTCCTGATGCTTTTTTCCTTGTTCTTTTGCCTTGTAGAGTTTATGTCTATTTTCCCTTAAATGTGAATACTATTTATCGTTGCGAGATTCCCTTTTCAACGAAAAAGCTCCTTTAAAGTTTTCTTAGAAACACAACATACGCAACTTATGTGTAAATTCGTAATTGATGTTTCAAACAACTCTAGAACGAAAAAAAACTATTTGTCACGGAAAACAAAATTTAATCAAAACCAGAAAAGATTTTCTTCTGTCAATAAATTTAATTAGTACTTGAAATATGGTATTTCGAATCTAATGACTGCGTAGTTGAATCTTGTGACTTTGTTTTAACTCCCAAAAAACATTGAACTTCATCATTAAATCACTCAAAATTTTATTTCATATTTAATGAGAATTTCCAAACGATAAACGCCATTTAACAAGATGCCATTAAGATAATTGTTACACATCAGTTCACGATGAAACCGAATACTATAAATTCATGATAATTATTAGATACACAAGTTTCTGGGCAAAGTACGAAAAAAGTTCTGAACCGTATGCGTATGTAAATTCACTTTGTTTACAAATTTCATTTAAACATAACTGCAAGTATGCTGAGTAAAGAATATCATTCAGGAAAAAGAAAGGATAGTAGAACGAGTAAAAGAAAAATTAATGCAAGGTTAAAATGACAGCGTGGTAATTGTAAAAGAAAGTCTTAATGCGACGTTTAATTAATATATAAAAAATTATACTTTATATGAAAGTGATAAAAAAAGATCCTCCGCTCAAATCACCACAAAAGTACACATGACGGAAATTCATCTTATGATTGAGCTTTCGCAAGAAGACGTAATGTTCTAGGACTATCATGCTATGCTAAGCACGACACGTTTTAATATGAGAAAAACATGGTTTTGGTTGAATGGTCCTTCCAGGAAATGACCCTTTTTTGAACGTAACTCCGTCATTTAAAAATATTATTGAGCTTTAAATTATTATAGTCTTTATTTTTCTGTTAGCACTGAAAAAAGCGAAATACTACGTACGTGACAAGAATTCGACAATTACAATACAAATTAAATAAACGAAAAATTAAAAGCAATTAAAAGAAATATATATTTATAGAAATTAAAAGAATAATTAAAAGAATTTTTCGGCATTTTTCTCGCCTAAATCGATTCCGTGGATGCGAACGCAATAGCAAATTTTTTTAAGCTAAAAATTTGGGACTCCAGGATGTCTTCAGATCACTCTAAACGAACTGGATAAGACTTAAAAGAAATCAACATAAGGTAAAGCGGAACCATCAGATGAAACGAAATCGTATAATAGTGTATTGCGTAGTTTTGACGACTCAGATAGCCGAAAACTTTCTCAAGTAATGGCAGCAAGTGTCGGAAAAGAATAGAGTAAATAGAAAAATAAAGTGAATAGAACTAGAAGAAAACCTTCTTTTAAATTTTAAAACATTTTGCATTACCTCATTGCAGATAATAAGCACCAATCGTCCAGCAAGTTAAAATTCAGATAATCCATGGTTTAAAATGATAGTATGATAGGCTCCTAAAAATAAAGGAAAAGCTAGGAAAACGCTTAAGTCCTTAAGTTCTACCGAACCTACAAGTTAATTTTCTAGATTGCCATCTCCATCCCGTCTTCAACATGCCAAATTAATCCTATTGATTGACTCCTATTGAGCAAGTATAAAGTAATATCAAATTGAAAGCATTCAGAACCTTTATTCGTTCACCAATGGCATCGCCAATCATACCAAGAGAAATATATTTTGTCTGTCTGGGACCCCGACTCTGTTTATAACATTTTTGCAATCTTTTCGTTTTCGATATTTGGTAATCCTCTTACTGACCACAAATTTTGTCTTTGTTTTCAATTTCGTTTCATATTCAACCCTCTGATATTTTAACCTTGCTCAATCATATTCTGTCGGACCAGGTCCTGACGAAATTCCGTGCTTTATTACCTCTAAATGGAACTAATTTGTACTTCTTGCTGTTTTTTTTCAACCTGAATAACGGATCAGTTAGTATTATCCTAGTGATCCCACGTTCAATTCAGAGGATTCCTCTGATATCAATTATTATTGTCCTATTTCAATTCTTTCTAATGATCCCTTAAAGGTTAGGGTGATTTATACATTCAGCAATGTGTCGTTACTGTTCACAGTATCTTCCAACCTATCTCGATTTTTTATCCTGTTTCATCAAAAATCGACGAGCTAATAACTAAGAAGTTAGTAAGTCAGTTTTTAAGAAACTCATAGCAGTTTCACAGCGGAAGGTAGTTATCCTCATTTATTTTGACATCGAGCGAATAGGATGGTAATGTGTTGGTTGGACGGATGCTGAAGGACTTCCAATTCAAGATCTGGGATTGCCTTTGACGGCTTTTGCAACATGAGACCAGGAGTTGTCGTGAAGAAGAATGGTTTAGTTACGCCTACTCCATACTCCTTCTTATACAATTCATTCCACTCATATAATATTAGGCGTTTTATGGTTTAGTTATGGTAATTGTTTTATATTCTAATAGCCTCATTTACTCATCGTCAATTTGACGCTCTTTGAAAAATCTGGTTTTGCTGGATAATTTCATAATGCAGCATACCGCTCTAGTCCAAGAAATCATAAAAAAAGCCTTTTGAACGCGAAGTTCTTCCTTGATGCTCGGCTATCACGTATCTCCGTGAACCACTCAATCCTTGCTTTGCTTGTTTATAACGTATCGGCATCATTTATTATCAACTATTTGGTGTAAAAACTGTGTTCCTCCACGTGTTCCTCGATGTTTGGCGAAATGTTGTGAAACAACATGTCAGGGACAACTAGGCTTCCTACTTTTTGGCAAATCCTTTTGAATTAGGTTGATTTAGTATAGAAGGGGACCACCCTCGTTACAACGTTCCATCAGAAAAACCCTAATCCTTGTTGAATTTTGTACCTCAATCGTTTCAGGGTGTATTTTCGACACCATAGCCACGACTAAACAAATTTTATGTAGTCCACATACTTACAACACCTTACACCGTGCTATTTGCAAGTGTCTCCAGAAGCTGCGCCACCTTTTTAACCTCTATGTAAAGTTAAGAAAAAATGGACCGTAAATACTTTCTTCGTTTTTGCGCTTTTAACTTTGAAATACTTAAGAAACAAAATTGCCAATTTTCAACTTATAGATATCCCATTTCTAGATCTTAACAATATTCTACGTTGAAATCTCATATACAGAAACAACTGAAATGCTAATTTTTGACTTCTAGATTTTCCATCTTAAGCTCTTAAAAACTCAAAAACGATTACCAACATTTTGTACAGAAAAAGACACACCACACACCATACAAATGCTGTAACAAATAAGCAGTAATTTGTTGGGGAATGCAAGAAACAAAGAAATTGAATCTATGAACGATACTAGCCCTATCCTTGAGACTGTCCTATCTAGTCGGTGACATGGTTTTAATCAGCAAACACTCACTGCCAATTCAATTTGCTTGAGTTTTCAACGAACATTTGTCTACTCCTTTTTTACGATAAATGAACGTTAATAAGGAATTCTTTTCCCAAAATGTTGCAAACTGCAAATAGCGAAATATCCTCATGTCGTAAGTAAGTAGAAAAGAGGTGCCAAAATAGTTATCAAGGATTAAAAGTGCATTATCTAACTGGAATTAAAAACATTTTTCAGCTAATTTGACATTTATTTTCAACTCGAACGAAATATGGATCCAAAAATTTGTTTTATTCTTTTTTTCGTTTTCAGCCTCTTTACTATTTTCATGTTGATATCTTTTCAAATCATTCGTGCGTTTTCAGACAATAATCAATAATGTGATATTAAAAGCTATAAAAAGCACGCAGACTCCAAAAAAAATTTTGATTTTTTAAAAGTAAAATTAGAAACAGGTTCAAACCCAATTTAGACGAAATTAAAGTGCTTTATCTAGCTGGAATCAAGCAAATCTTCTGACATTTCATGTCATGATAACATGAATCTGACATTTCATGCTAGCTAATTATTCTCAATCTCAACAGTTTCCTATACTCGGGAAACCATGCGAAACATAGAAAATTTCGTCACTTCTCCAGAGCAATATCAAGATTGATCTATTCTGAACATTCACAGGGGAATCAACAAGGAGAAAGTAGCGCAGCCTACGTAGATGGTGTATGCGTGGGAAAGTTCATGTGTTGTCAGTTGTTAGTTTGTAAGGCTTCCCATTGCTAGCAAAACGTTTGGCAGTCCAAATCTATTGGTGATTTCATTCCATTTGTGACCACCTTCGCGAAAAAGCACAAACATTCAATATTGAGTCCATTTCTCATGATAATAAAAGTATAGTAACATAGATATAGATTATTACATAGTTTACATTAGTAAAAAATGACTACTATTGCTCGTCAAAAAGTCAAGATGGGGCGAATGGGCGTGTTTTGGTTAAACGACTTCGTGAATAAGCAAAATTGTCAGAAATTCTCACAGAATTCACCAATTTCCATTATATTCGAGAAAAGTCACTGCTTGTTGAGAACTACGATACTTAGGCGTCATCTGGCCAAATTTTCTGGAAAATGCTGATGGCCGTAAAGTCACAGTAAAAAGGATCTCTTATCAGGACATGCTAACTATGTTTTCTTTCTGGAAATCGATGAATTTGATTTTGATGACATTTGTTTTCAACAAGATGGAGCAACTTGCAATATAATACTTTTATAATAAACTTCAATAGATAAACTGCTAGCTTTCCAATAAGATTTCGTCATTCACCACCATTGAAATATATCCTGTTGTTCTGTAGGGTGATTAGGAACATTTATACTGACAAATTCCTAACTACAAGTTAATTTGACACCTACTTACGTAAATCAAAAACCTCGCGATTGGGGAGAAGGTTTAGTAAAAGAACACAACTCGTAAACTATTGCAGAGGTAGTTACTGATACATCCAGGTCTATTCAAGCGTTTGAACCGATCTTATTATTTGATGAAACATTTTGAAGAAAATCATAATGGTCTTCTCAAAAGTGTGTCCAATCTAAAGAGAAATATGGTCTATAGCGTGGCGAGCACGTCACGGAAAGCCTCGCAATCATCCGGGAAAAGCTTATGAGCCAGGATGAAGGAAATATTTTAATATCCTTTAAAAATATTTTTGAAGGATCTAATACTTTTGAAATGTTTTTTTCGTTTATAGCTTTAGTTTTAATGCATAGATTAAACCGTTATAGATTAGTTATCTTCAGCCCCTTTTGTACTTAACAATTTCGTAGATAAAAAAATTACACCAAGTGAGTTCCATTACTATCGATCCTTGCTTCGTATCTCGGCATTGGTATTCGTTTTTCATCATCCGATGAGTTTCAGCCTCTGCAGGGTTCACTGATGGTAATCCTTCGCCAGTCGTTCGTTATGAGATGTAGATTTTCAACGAAATATAATATCGGCGAGTCAAGACCGCATCATCAGGTTCCATTTCTGGATATTGCTGCGCAAGTTATAGTTGATGCCAGAGGTGATAATTTATGTAAGGCACCAGAGGTCAAAACGCTATGCTTGTAACGCTCTTTGAGGTTTTGATTCACCATTCTTTCGATAAGAGGCTTTCCCAAAAATCTATCTTCAAAACGAGTAGTGCATCCTAAATATGTTATACATATGTTATATAAACATTATAATATGTTATATAAACGAGCATCTTAAAATGTTATACCAAAAACATCCACTGCAGATTCCCAATGGATTTCTGAGATCTTTCTTACGACATATCAACTTCTCATCGCCGTATGCTATTCAAGGGTTTTAAAGGTTAAATGAGGAAAAATGAAAAAAATGAAAAGGAAAATGAGTTCGAATCACTGACTTCGGTATATGCGTATGAAGTCACTCCTCTGTATTTGGTATTGAAGTGGTATGAAGTCATTCCTCTGTACCTTTGTATTTGGTCCTTCTGGAAGTTCTCAGACGATTTAGAGCAAAACGTAACTTATTTTAACATTGCGTTGTTGAATCCTTTCGAAATGACAGTGATTCTAAATAAACTTTTGTTCACTTTCGACCGCATTATGGTTAGAGGAGCAACAAAGTCACTCTCACGTCAAGTAGCTCAATTTCTGTCTGTTTTTTCCGCATTGGTTCATAATCTGACTTTGCACCTTTCAATATATTGGGTGGTTGTATTGAAAGTATCGGTTAGGAATAACTCATCTGTATACCTCTTTATTCCAGAACGTCAGGTAATTTTTCCGGAATCCTATACCTATCTAAACAGGGATGTCGGCAGCCATTATAAAAGGGTGAGTGTGATTCAAATGTATGAAGTCTTTTGGAAAATATTGAAGTGTCGAGATGGTCAGTGAAACTGTAAAAGTAAGGTGTGCTCTCTACTACGAGTTCAAATTACGGACAAATGCAGCAACAGCTGCCCGCAGGATATGTGACGAATTTGGAGACCATATTCTGTCAGAACGTACAGCTCAAAGATGGTTTGCCCGATTCCGCACCGGGTATGACAGCCTTGAAAACGACGATTATCCTGGAGCGATGTTTCGTATAAATTATACGGAGCTTCTTGCTGACAGAGAGGACAAACCTCGCCAAACTTTGCACGAAGTAAGCGTAAAGTTCGACGTTGACAAAAGCCTCATTAGTCACCATCTTCGACGTCTAGGAAAGAAACGATGGCTTGATCAATGGGTTCCTCATCAACTTACCGACAACAACAAACGGCAGCGTATAGGGATCTGTACTTCGCTGATGTTGCGAAACGAACGGCAGGCGTTTTTGAATTGAGTGATTACGTGCGATGAAAAATTGATTATTTATGACAATAGCTGACGCACATATCAGTGGTTATCGCCAGAGGCCCTCCTGGAACTATCCCAACGACAAGCCTTCATCAGCGGAAGACCTTGTTGCGTGTATGGTGGCAACACACAGGCATCGTGTAGTATCAACTGTTGGAACTTAGCCAAAGCATCACAGCTGAAGTATACAGGCAACAATTAAGAGAATTTCATCAGAAACTGCGACGTACGCATGCAGCGCTCGTGAATAGGAGGGGAGTCTTGTGCCTCAAGGATAACGCACGACCACATACAGTGGCATTCACCAGGGACACCATAAAGGAAATTGGCTGGGAAACTTTACCACATCCAGTATATTATCCCATCATTTCGCCAACAGATTTTCACCTTTACCGGGCGATGGATAACTTCATGCGCGGACGACACTTCACCAACCGGGAGGACTTAGAAATAGCATTACGAAATTTCTTGGATGGGCGAGACAGAGACTTTTATCAAACAGGAATATATTATTTTTTATAAAGAATTGTGGAAAGAGCTCAAGCTGGTTTCGAACACGCGTCCCTGCCGCTTCTCATCAGGTGCCAACTCACAGGCTGGGACGCGTCGATTGGCACTACCAGCTTAGGTGGATGTCGACTGGTTATTTACTAGTTATTAATATTGCTCTACAGCTTTGAACTTTTTCCTATATTCCAAATTGCCTTTGGTCTGGCTTTATCAATTTCAGAAGTTTTTGGTAGATCAATTTTCCCTTTTCACTTACAACTTATAAGTGAATTATACCCTTGCTAAGCTAACTCAGCGAAGACTCATGGGTGCGGAAGTTCTGATCCAATGTTTCGAATACCTCGATAGTGAATTTAATATTTTTTATAAAGAATTGTGGAAAGAGCTCAAGCTGGTTTCGAACACGCGTCCCTGCCGCTTCTCATCAGGTGCCAACTCACAGGCTGGGACGCGTCGATTGGCACTACCAGCTTAGGTGGATGTCGACTGGTTATTTACTAGTTATTAATATTGCTCTACAGCTTTGAACTTTTTCCTATATTCCAAATTGCCTTTGGTCTGGCTTTATCAATTTCAGAAGTTTTTGGTAGATCAATTTTCCCTTTTCACTTACAACTTATAAGTGAATTATACCCTTGCTAAGCTAACTCAGCGAAGACTCATGGGTGCGGAAGTTCTGATCCAATGTTTCGAATACCTCGATAGTGAATTTAATATTTTTTATAAAGAATTGTGGAAAGAGCTCAAGCTGGTTTCGAACACGCGTCCCTGCCGCTTCTCATCAGGTGCCAACTCACAGGCTGGGACGCGTCGATTGGCACTACCAGCTTAGGTGGATGTCGACTGGTTATTTACTAGTGAAAATACTAAGTGAAAATGGAAAAATTGATCTACCAAAAACTTCTGAAATTGATAAAGCCAGACCAAAGGCAATTTGGAAAATACGACAAGTTCAAAGCTGTAGAGCAATATTCATAACTAGTAAATAACCAGTCGACATCCACCTAAGCTGGTAGTGCCAATCGACGCGTCCCAGCCTGTGAGTTGGCACCTGATGAGAAGCGGCAGGGACGCGTGTTCGAAACCAGCTTGAGCTCTTTCCACAATTCTTTATAAAAAAAATATTAAATTCACTATCGAGGTATTCGAAACATTGGATCAGAACTTCCGCACCCATGAGTCTTCGCTGAGTTAGCTTAGCAAGGGTATAATTCACTTATAAGTTGTAAGTGAAAAGGGAAAATTGATCTACCAAAAACTTCTGAAATTGATAAAGCCAGACCAAAGGCAATTTGGAATATAGGAAAAAGTTCAAAGCTGTAGAGCAATATTAATAACTAGTAAATAACCAGTCGACATCCACCTAAGCTGGTAGTGCCAATCGACGCGTCCCAGCCTGTGAGTTGGCACCTGATGAGAAGCGGCAGGGACGCGTGTTCGAAACCAGCTTGAGCTCTTTCCACAATTCTTTATAAAAAATATTAAATTCACTATCGAGGTATTCGAAACATTGGATCAGAACTTCCGCACCCATGAGTCTTCGCTGAGTTAGCTTAGCAAGGGTATAATTCACTTATAAGTTGTAAGTGAAAAGGGAAAATTGATCTACCAAAAACTTCTGAAATTGATAAAGCCAGACCAAAGGCAATTTGGAATATAGGAAAAAGTTCAAAGCTGTAGAGCAATATTAATAACTAGTAAATAACCAGTCGACATCCACCTAAGCTGGTAGTGCCAATCGACGCGTCCCAGCCTGTGAGTTGGCACCTGATGAGAAGCGGCAGGGACGCGTGTTCGAAACCAGCTTGAGCTCTTTCCACAATTCTTTATAAAAAATATTAAATTCACTATCGAGGTATTCGAAACATTGGATCAGAACTTCCGCACCCATGAGTCTTCGCTGAGTTAGCTTAGCAAGGGTATAATTCACTTATAAGTTGTAAGTGAAAAAGGGAAAATTGATCTACCAAAAACTTCTGAAAAGGAATATATTATTTAGAAAGATGGAAAGAGCTCAAGCTGGTTTCGAACACGCATCCCTGCCGCTTCTCGTCAGGTGCCAACTTACAGGCCGGGACGCATCGATTGGCACTACCAGCTTAGGTGGATGTCGACTGGTTATTTACTAGTTATGAATATTGCTCTACAGCTTTGAACTTGTCGTATTTTCCAAATTGCCTTTGGTCTGGCTTTATCAATTTCAGAAGTTTTTGGTAGATCAATTTTTCCATTTTCACTTACAACATTGTAAGTGAATTATACCCTTGCTAATACCATAGTACCTAGTACTATGTCCAAAACCGACAATTTCAATACAACCACCCAATAACTGCGAACTTGTTCCTTTCTTTCAAACTAAAAGAATATTCAAACATCAAGGCAGCTTCAATGAAGATCAAAAGATGTATCATGCATATATATGACGTACCTCCACTGACTATTCGTCGGGAGTTAGATGAAACCCTCTGCTGGGTTCTACCGATGTGAAATATCTTTTATCCATCGTTGGTTCTAAAATCTTTTTTATCCGAGACCAATTTATCAAAAATGACAGAAACATTTTTTTTGGTATTTTAGTTATTGTTTATTACTCCAATGAAGGGATTATTACTAGGCATAGACGAATAGGTTTCAGGCTTTTCACTGAAAGATAAAATAAGATAAATTCGTGAACTGGTATATTTTTTCGAAAAGTCCAATGCACTAACTCGGTGTTTCAAGTCGCGCCTTCATGCTCCATCATGCTCCAAAACAATTCCTTGTGAGCTGAATGAATCCTCGATTAATCCGTTACTCAGTCACGCTATCCACACAATCTTGAAATAAGGTTAGATTCGGTACAATTTAATAAAATAAGCTTGGCTTTATGTCAGATTTTTAAATAGTAAAAATAGAGGAGAGAAAGTGGACTCGAATCGACTAGGTAAAGTAAATGGATCATATAGTCAAGAAGCAATCCAAATGTCGAAATTTAAGTTCGATTCCAATCTTCAAGTAACTGTGAAAATTTATCTAATAGTGTATTTTGCTAAGAGAATAAGAAAAAAAGCTCGCGACTTAATAAAATCAACTTGAACAAGCTGTAATAAGCTTTGGCTTTTAGCTTCCATGCATGCTATACATCTTGAGAGTACCATTGCTCAATCGCTGACCAGTGAGTTTCCCGTTTGGTGGTAGCAACATTGACAGGTTGTCTTTTCCCGCGTTCTTCCCTAACAAGGCATACAAATTGCGTGTACGAAAATCGAGTGTAAACAAAAACTGTGATTATCCGGTGAACCACTGATAACAAGGCTTATCACCAGCTACCAAAATTTTAGGAAATATTCAAATAGAAAATTATTTCCATCCGTCGTGAGTGGCTGAAAGACGTTGTTGTCTATATTTAGATCGAGGTGTTTAATCCATGCCAACATTAGCTGAATTGTTTATAAAACGTATGTATGGCAATGCATATTGCACTTGTACGAATTGCATTGCAACGATAAATCGTGTATGTTTTAGATGGCGTGCAAAGCTATGGAAAGAAGCCGACGAACCGTCACAATATCTGTTATCCTCCTCGGAAGTGCCTTGTGTTCCGTGATGATGGCGTACATGGTTTTCGGAGACAACAACGATGAAGAGGGCCTCAGAACGCTTCGGATGATCTCAATTGTAAACCCTATTTGACCCAAGTATCCTCAGTAGTGAGTGTCTTTTAGATTTTCAGGCATGGCGATCGAACTCCCACGGAACTCTATCCAAATGATCCATACTTGCACTACGATTGGCCCGGAGGATTAGGAGCTTTGACTGAAGTATATCTGAAAACTGACTAATCAAATACGTCTCTCTTGACCTGATTGAACTCCTTTTACAGCTCGGATCCCTACAAATGTATAATCTCGGCAAGAATCTCCATATGCGATACTACAGACTACTTCCCAAAAACGGATTGTACACGAAACAGGAAATGCATATCCTTAGTAGTGCAGCTGAAAGATGTCTCATGAGTGCCGCGAGTCTATTAGCTGGATTAATGCCTCCCTTGGAAAGTAGAAATGTATTACCCATACAATGGCAACCGATCGCTATCAATTCCATTCCACGAGATAGAGATTATGTAATTATCTTTGCATATATTTGTGCCATGCACGTTTCTCTTTTTCAATTGTTGATAACAAATCATTTCAGCTGTTGGCTCAAACAAAACGATGTCCAACTTATGATGAGATATTGAAGAAATTATACACAAACCCCCCACCGGAATTGCGAAAACTCAATGAGAAAAGTGAAGAGCTGTACAAATATTTAACAAAAAATACTGGAAAGGTAAGATTTAAAGTAAATTTTAATGATGCTTCGAATATTATTAGTCTCAGAAATACTTATTATCTTTAATTATACGATTGGAGATAAGATTATTCCGGTGGAATTCAAAACGCTCTACAACTGATTTAAAACTGTCTTTTGAATAATTTTATATGAAAGTCGAGAACATAGGCAAATTTTTGACACAAATTTGGATTGGATCGAAAATTTAGGGGAGAATTCTGTTCTCGCCATTGATAAGGGTTGAATTTCGACGATCATCTATTATTTATTTATTCATTTCATTTATGAATTAAATGCCAAAAATTCCCTGTTGATGTGTTGAATGAGCTCATGAATTTTTATTAAAATGGGACTCCAAATCATTTTGTTTTAAATGCAATTCGTACAGGCTGAATTTAATAATACAAATTTAGCTATTATCCTGATAGTGATCAAAAAAATAAAATGCATCCTTTTAATTCAAGACCTAACGATTACGGTCGAAAATTGATTTCGTATATAAAATAAAAAAAATACACAAAATTAAAAGGAAGCATTTTATCTTTTGATCAGGTTGCCCATTTTGTAAAATGAAAACTATTACCAATATTCTGATAATATTTATTATTATTTGGTTAACAAATATTGGGTCTACAACTTAATTCGTGCGGTTTTTTTTTCAAATTTTTAACGTTTATTTAAGAAAAACATGTACAATAGTATTATTCAAAGTATTTCCCATCTGAACCTATGACCTTTTTCCATCTTTCTGGCAATTTATGGATCCCATCCCAAAAGAATTGCGCCGGCTTGGCAGCCAAGAATGAATCAAGCCAATTTTTGATATCCTGCTCTGATGTGAACCGTATTCCAGTGAGGGCGTTCTGCATCGATCGGAACAAACGGTAGTCAGAAGGGGCAAGGTCTAGGCTATAAGGCGGGTGGGGTAAAACTTCCCATCCACTGTTTTCCAAATAGTTCTTAACCGGAAAAGCAACGTGGGGCCGAGCGTTGTCATGATGGAAAATTATTGCCTCGTGTCTGGTCGCATATTCCGGGCGTTTTTCGGCTACTGCTCTCTTCAAACGGATTAATTGTGTTCGGTAGCGTGCTCCATTGATGGTTTCACCCGGTTTTAGCAGCTCATAATACAGCACACCCTTCTGATCCCACCAAATACAGAGTATTACCTTCGCGCCATTGATATTTGGCTTTGCCGTTGATTTGGCTGGTTGGCCGGATTTCACATATGATTTTTTGCGCTTGGAGTTGTCGTAATTGATCCACTTTTCATCACCAGTAACTATCCGATGCAAAAATGACTTATTTTTGTGGCGTTCCAGCAGCATTTCGGACATGTAAATCCACCTTTCGACGTCTCTCGGCTTGAGTTCATTTGGAACCCAATTTGCTTGCTTTTGAATATATTCAGCTGCTTTTAAACGTTTTGAAATGGCTGCTTGAGTAACACCCAAAGATTCTGCGAGCTGTTCTTATGTTTGGCAACAATCTTCATCGAGTAATGCTTCCAGTTCTTCATCTTCAAACTTTTCTGGCTGCCCAGGACGTTCATCGTCTTCCATGCTGAAATCACCACTTTTAAATCGTGCAAACCACTTTTGGCAGGTTCGCTCAGCTAGAGCGTGTTTACCATAAACTTACACCAAAATACGATGACTTTCGGCAGCTGTTTTCTTCATATTAAAGTAATGAAGAAGAACTCCCCGCAAAAACACTTTTTCAGGAACAAAGTTCGACATATTTGGGTGAAAAAAAATTATTGTTGTTAACGCTTTAAATGAATGACATACATTGAAAAGACGTACAATGACAGTAGCTTTCCAACGCAGGTTCGGAATATTGGAACGATGTAATATCATACAAGTTACGCCATCTCTTAGCAAACCGCACGAATTAAGTTATAGACCCAATAATTATTGAAAGATTTTTAATGGGAATTCATTTTTCATTTACAGAATAAATCAATAACTTGTTTTTTTGTCATAATATAATGACTTGTGATGGTCAAAAGTTGTCAATAATTTGTCAACTTTTGACCACCGTTTGAGCAAGGCAAATGCTTTTTAGCAAGCAAATGCTTTTTAACTCGAAATTTTCGAAAAATCATTTTCAAACGAAATTCTCTTCTGATTCCCCTATCTGAAGTCAAATGCAACAAATGAAACGGGCAAGGAGTCTGCATGCATCATAACAGATAGTTTGATGGGATAACTTCTGATGGAAATGGCATATGATGTAGTAATTTTTCACACATATTTTCACTACCTGAGGAACATGCAATCAATCATTGTCGGGATATAAGAATAACGCTTTGCGGGTACGCCAACGGACAGGATTCTCTAGAATCCGATTAAAAACGCACAGCTTTCCGCAAATGGTTTTTTGACTCGCTTAGCATATTACTCGCTCAACACTTACTAACTAAACTTAAAGAAACTCGCTTTAGCAAGCCGGCGTGTACCGAAGACATTAGCCCAATGAAATTAAAAATTGGCATTAGCCGAATACTCGAAAATAAAAAAATTCACATTCCTTTCGGATGTATGGAGAGCTTTAAGAGGGCTCGATCCCACATTCCAAACCTTAACTGGTACTTGACGGTACGTAACTATTGTGTAACGTACGTCAACAGAAATCGTTGAAAAGCAAAGAAAATGTTTCAAACTCTGGCGTGAAACGTTTTATTCAGAAGATCAGACCAACCCACATACCCGCCGAATCTTTTTCGGAGGCTCATCAACGCTACTAACAGCATCGAAAATTTATCGCAGTTCTACTAATAGAAACTTATTCGCCGTGGGTGACAAACTATTCAGAAGAATGCTTTGTGCTTCAAGGATACCTTGCATACTTGAAGCAACCAAAATGGACCAAATTTTTCAGGCACTTTTACTTGATAACGCTGCCTTTTTTAATATTTTATCCGAACAGAATCTAACTGACTGCCTGGCGAACTAACTAACAAATCAATGCAGAATATGATGAAGCCAACTACCATGAGTCCACATTTGTTTGTTATCTTTCATCTGACTTATTGTTTAAGACCCCAAGGTATCCCACAATAATGAAACAGGATGATGCTTCCGCTGAAAAGGAAGAAAATAGGACTTGGAGCTATCTTGGGCCTATTCTAAATGCCGCTTACACTGGGAAGTTTTCAAAAAATTTTTCAAAAGTTTTTCAAATCTGAAGGACCTGTCTCGCAGCAGTAAGGCTTTAAGATTGGAAATCCTAAATCGATGCCGCTAATTTCCTTTAAAAAAATTACAGAAACACTTGGCTGAATTTTATTTGGAAAAATTTCATATAATTTGCCTCACACTTTGCAGAAATATAAAACGTTTGGTAAATAAATCTTAACTTGAGATAATTTTAAAAGAAATAAGAAAATACTAAACGGGTTGAAAAGACTTCGGCGTGGCCATTCAAAAACTATATTTTCAATGCAAAAACCATTTTATTCTTCAACTTAATTTCCATCTAGAGTAATGCACAAAGATAACTTGATTAACGATCGTCTTTCGTTATTGTGGTCCTTCATTTCTTATGGTGGTCGGCCTGGTCGTCCTCTCAAAATAGGCATTTGTTACATACTTGAGCTCCTCATTCGAATGGAATCGCTTCTTGGAGGGCCAATTAATCAACCGGAGAAACACTAAATAGTTGCTGTGGACTTTTTTAACGACCGTAGGTTCTGTAACGTAGTTGCTTCAATATTTCGGATGTACCACCAGGAGAATGAGTAGGCTGACTTGGAGAAACAAGGTTTCTTTTTCGTGGTAAATGAGGTCATTTGGACATGATCTCTTTGTTCAATCGATCCAAAAATTCCCAGTAATATTGTTTACTCCTTGTTTTTCTGTGTTGAAGATAAACTATGAAGATGATACCATGTGCACCCAAAAAAATACTAGTTGATTGTTGCGTCTTCAGGCGGTTTGAATGGGTTTCACCAGTCAATAGCCATTCCGGCGACTGCCGATCAATACAATTGAAATATTCAAACATTTGGAATAGCAAAACTTTTTTAAACAGATACTATGGTAACAGTAGTTGATGCGATTCGGCAAACAGAAACACACAATCAATTCTCAGGGTCCTCGTCATTTGATTGCAAAGAATTTCGTCAACTCAACATAATGGAGAGATGTTCTTGGCGCATTCGAAGAACCTTTCAACGTACCGAAGTATTTAATGCTCATATAAAAAAGGACCACTTCAAAGACAGGAAGCTGATCTACAAGATTTGAAAATAATAGGAGAGAATTAACGTCACATCTGGTGTTTTACGAGATTTATTTCATTGTCCAGAACCCTAAAATGCTAAAATGAACTTTACTAGAATCCAGTTCCTGTAAAGAGGATTTTTCGCGTTTTTCTCTCGACGAACCGTCAAGCAAGTAAACCTCAAACTAGGCTTAACGTTTCTCCGAGTGGTGACCCGACCAGAGATTTAGCCTGATACTGAAAAAACCCAATGTTCAGAGTTATTCCCATCTATCAATTTCGCAAACATCAATATCTAAAAAAAAGATGAAGTACTTGACTTGTTTGTTGTTGACTGAAAAATTTGTTGATCAAATATAAACGGCTGAAAAAGTGACAGCGAAAATTTCAGCCGGAATATCAACTCCGGACCGCAATGGGGTAATTATGACCGCATGACTCCAACGTTTGTACTAACGCTATAAGGAAGAAGTTTCTCCAACAGAGGCTGATGTAAAGGCAAACATTAGGCGGGTTCTGCATTGCATCTGCTAGCGCCATTGTCTCTGGGACTAACGATCGTGCTTCTTACATGAGAGCAAAGCACGATCTACTTGCGCAAATGCGAAGAAACAAAGAAAAAATTTCTTGCTAGTTGGTAAGTGATAGTCTAGGCCGGCGAACTGCATGTCAATATAGTGAGTAGCTCATGACCTAACCTAAGGCATGGCAAGACAACTTAATACCTGACGCTGCGGCATTAGGCCCACGGACATTTTCAGTCTTGCTTACACAAAATTGGAAACTGACAGCTAGTTATCTTCGAGTTAGTCCTCGTAACCCGCATTTTTTAACCTCCTCCATTTTCGTAACCTGCATCACCTTCTTCACCACAAGAGAAAAGTAGGTTGAATACAATTTATTTCTTGTTGTAAGAATAGGCAAGCTCTTTCCTAATAGTTAAGGAAATAAGATGAATGCGACAAAACGCAAATGGAACCGCAAATCATACTTATCCCCTGCAACTCTTCTCATAAAGAAGAGCATGTTCGATCGTTTGTGGCCCAAGGACAAAGAGAACTCACTCTTACAGTGATCTGTACACCCTTCAAGCCCTTCAATTAAAAACGGTTCTGACTTCTTAACAGACGTTCCGCTCAGAACAAATGGAACCAGCTCCGAGCAATATGACAAACCTTTCCAACTTAGTAACTCTAGACTTTATATAAACCTTCCCCCTTTTAACCCCAACAAAAATATTATTATTATTATTATTATTATTATTATTATTATTATTATTATTATTCTTATTATTATTATTATTATTATTATTATTATTATTATTATTATTATTATTATTATTATTATTATTATTATTATTATTATTATTATTATTATTATTATTATAGAAAGGCTGCTCCACACCAGAAGAGCTGAAGAACTCTCGCTGTGTGACAACAAAGATTAGCAAATGACAAACGAGGCAGGTGTCTCGCGGGCCAAATCAGGGATAAAGAGCAACGCCTCAACCGAAAGCAGGACAAAACTAATTACTATGTGATGCAGCTTCTCATCAGGCATGGAATTTTGCAGTCTTACCTGCACAAAATGGCTTGACACGGCCTCCCGACTGCCTATTTTGCCGGCAGACCGTGGATGATCTGGCCATACATTCTGCACATGAGGACGGCAGCCGAGACAACTTTTACACCTCGGGAAGATAATAGAGAAGTTTTCTCCTGAAACCCTGGTGGAAAAGATGTTGGTGTCAAAAGACACACAGACCTATGTGTCGCACCATGCTGGGGTGGTTATCATCACAAAAAGGGAATCTTTGATCGTTTGTCGGTGCTGAGGGCAAGGGGCTCACTCTCCCATTATCCTCTCTGCTTTCTGTCCGTCGCTGCTAAAAGATGGATTTCTCTAATTTGAAGGCATCGCTAGGCAAGACTTAAGGAAGTAATGTGAGAAACAGTTCCAGGTTAGGTTGACAGTGTTCATAGCACCCGTGTTTCTGTACGTTGCTTGATTCCACTTAGAAAACGCAAGGATATACGAATTGCTTTCAATTGGAAATTCGAATTGCTTTGGATTTGCAAAAAAAAATATAAATATTCTACTACTCAATAAAATAAAAAGAACTCTACGAACTTTGTTCCTTTTCTTAAAATCATCGTCCAATTATTTCATCCTTTGATTTTTCTTTCCTTTTAATTTAAAAATAAATTATTTCTCTTTTCAGAATATTTCAAATATTCGTGAAGTAGAATTACTCTTCAATACTCTGATGATCGAACAAAATGCTGGATTAACACTGCCTGCATGGACAGAAAGTGTATTCCCGGATAAAATGATGCCTTTAGCCGAAAGGAATTATGTTCTTCATACGGAAACATCATTAATGAAAAAAATTAAAGGCGGACCACTCATTACAACTGTATATAGAAATATGACAAGGAAACGTGGTCACAAATTGGATCCTGATCGAAAGGTGTTCTTGTATGCAGCACACGACGTTACATTGGTGAATGTAATGAATTCTCTGAATATTTTGGATCAAACCGCTCCACGTCCTGATTATGGTTCGGCCCTTGTTTTTGAAATGCATCATAGTAACTTATATAAAGATGATTTTGAAGTGAAAGTAAGAATTCGTGGTAGATGTAACGTCGACTAAAGTTTACAGTTTATATTTTTCTCTTTTTGTAGATTGTGTACTACTTCAATAGCGAGGATAAATTCCCTAAAGAACTCAGAATACCGAATTGTGATTCGCCGTGCTCGTTAACAAATTTCGGGCGGTCTATACAACCCTTGTTATTGGATGACTACGAAGAAGCTTGTGGTGTTGTTTGACATGCTTCCAGTTAAAGCCAGGATTCTGTCAAAGGTGCCATAATGAAAATTGTAAATATTGGTTGATAAATAAAAAGAACTGAAATTTTAATCAGTTAATTTAACTGCCTAAAAAAAGCTAGTAGCCAACAAATAATAAAAAACGACTTAATAGAGATATAAGAGATATAAGAGATAACGTGTTTCTTCTCATTATTAACCCATTCCAAGTACGAATGCAAATAGTATCTAGAATGTGGAACCAAAATATCCTTTTTGGCAATGAGAAAAAAACATAAATTCATTCAATTCATATATTCTCCTATTTACAAATTGACAAACTACCAGCTGAATGTTTCAATTCTCTACCTAGTATTGTGATCCTTTATCTTCTTCATACAAGAAATAAATTTCCACTGTTTCTCCGCCTTCCAGTTTGACTATTTCTTTATGTGTGATCAATTGTGTGGCAGCGAGACCGTAAAATAGCATTGGCAGTCCTAAAATGATTTAACAAAAACATAAAAGGTGATTATTGAAATAAATATCGTCTTTGATTACATACCCAAGTTGATTATTTTCAAAAATCTAAAAAACTTATCCTCGATTTCGAGATCTTGCTTTGGACGCTTGCTGCAGTGATATTTCATGTACGGATAGCATCCTGTTCGTAGAATATGATAATTCGCTCCAGTATCTAATGTCCAATTAAAATGTGATTTTCCAAATTGGTCGTTTTTAACGTCTTTAAACTGAAAATGTACAAAATTTGAGAGCTCTTTCGGGGTGAGGATTGAAAGTAAGAAAGGGTGAAAGTTGAAAGTAAGAAAGTATGTGAATTACAAGTGAAAGAAAAAAGTGTATTATTCCGACGAATACATTTTCTTATCAGAAAGAAAATAATCATTATGTGGTTTCAATATTTTACCAAATTTTAATATTTTTTAATTTCTCATGCATACGTGTAAATACTAGATTGTCCCAAAGTATCGACCCTACCTTTATATTTCCGTGCTACGATGTTCTAACTCCCTTTACCGGGTGTCAATATAAACTACAACTCTTTAGAAACTACCTCGATGCTGCAGTGTTTCGCAAGACGCTTGTTTAGTTCGCAAACAGCTTGCATATATTTGCAAAAGATGACGGTAAAAGTAGATCAACGAATTTGCATCAAGTTTTGCTGTAATCATAAAAAACCAGCTCGGAAACACTTGATGAGAAGGTTCCGCCAGTAAATGAATGAATTGAATATTTGCCTTGAAAATGCCTCGACTTCTGCAGAAGAGTGTGTGAGCAAAGCAAGATGAAAAGAGTGGTATGAGCAGTGTAAACGTCATTTAGCAATGACTTTTGCTCTAGTCGACCTTCAAGCGCAATAACATCAGAAAACGTCGATCGTGTGCGACTTGCGTTTGAAGGAGTTGACGTTACGCGGGCTGGAAGTAGATTTTGTAATACCAGGAACAACTGTTTGGTAAATTTTAACCGAAACTTTTGGAATGCACCTTTAAATAAAGGAAACTATTTTTGTATTGATCAAATCTCCTACAACTGGATCGATTTTTCGGAGAAATACAGAATACATGAGCTTATTTACAATTACGCAGCCGCAGATTCAAATTTATCTGCATACGCGCGTGCACAATGCGGACCTTGAGTCCGATTAATTCTGCGAGAATACCATAAATCAAAGAATGAAGAAATGTTTAAAAAAATCACATAAAAAAGCAGTTGCTCGTTGCTATCAAATGAATGAATAGTACAAAAAGAGATTGAGTGAATTCATACATATATTAAATTGCTTGGAAATTTGAATCGAACAGCAGAAAACTGCATTACCATTTACATTTGTGGGTGTGCTAAGTAAATTTTTCATTTTTCGGAATATTTCACTCAAGAGAACGTATTCTAGGGTTAAATAGTTACCTTAACAAAATATGAAGTCCATGGCGGTTCATTGCATTGCTTCAGATACGCAGTAAGAACTTCAGATGCTTTTGGCTTACGCAATGCCCTCGTTAGCAGCATAAAGCACAATTCCCGCCCAACAAATTAACTAAAGGCCAGTACAACCCTTTCCAATTGGAATTTTTATCGGTGCTACACAAAAATCAACACTAGTAAACACCAGCTGATTTTTGTTTTGACATTTCTTCTTAAGCACATCCATTCACAATTGAAGGGAAATTTCGAACAGCAGAATAAGAAGTTCAAGGGATCAAATTATTATGAAGTGCAGGTGAACGAAATTAAGATTTGACTATATTTTCGGTATCGATTGAATTTGCCAATGTTAGATTTTAAGGAAGCATGTCTTTCTCATGTCTGCGAATTCTCGATTTGATATCTATTTAAATTCATAATATTCATACTAACAACAGTACACTAGCATCGACACATCATGAAACGGTACTTTTGCTACACTTGTCACCGTCACACGTCACTAAGCAGACATTAGTCATTCGTACATTTGCAGTTCAGTGTAATTCGAGTGGTGACAGCTCGTGTGTGAAGTGTCTGTTTGCGCGATTGTTCCGATTTATTATTTCGTGGGGAGTGTTGTGTCCGCTGGTATCTCTCTTTTTATTTGCCTCGTGTACGGTGACGAATATCGTGCGCTTAATTCCTTCCATCTGATTAAACTCGAAAGGGAAAAATTGCGGAATCGGGAAAAATGTTCAGCTGGCTAAAACGCGAGAAAACCAACCAAGAAGTCGTGGAAAATGTGATCGGTGAATTAAAGAAAGTTTACAAAAGCAAATTGTTGCCGTTAGAGGAGCACTATCAATTCCATGATTTCCATTCGCCCAAATTGGAGGATCCTGATTTCGATGCCAAGCCAATGATTCTGCTGGTTGGTCAGTACTCGACCGGAAAAACTACATTCATTAGGTACCTCTTGGAGCGCGACTTTCCCGGAATACGTATCGGTCCGGAACCGACGACGGATCGTTTCATTGCCGTCATGTATGACGAAAAGGAGGGCGTAATCCCCGGCAATGCGCTCGTCGTCGATCCCAAGCGACAGTTTCGACCGCTGAGCAAGTACGGAAACGCATTCCTGAACAGATTCCAATGCTCGTCTCTCAATTCGCCGGTGCTGCAAGCAATTTCGATTGTGGACACTCCTGGTATTTTGTCGGGCGAGAAGCAACGAATCGACCGAGGGTATGATTTCACTGGCGTCCTGGAATGGTTTGCAGAGCGCGTGGACCGCATTATTCTGTTGTTCGACGCTCACAAATTGGATATTTCCGACGAGTTCCGACGCTCGATAGAAGCACTCAAAGGACATGACGATAAGATTCGCATTATTCTCAACAAAGCTGACATGATTGATCATCAGCAGCTAATGCGTGTGTACGGTGCCTTAATGTGGTCATTGGGAAAAGTGCTACAAACGCCAGAAGTTGCACGAGTTTACATTGGTTCGTTCTGGGATCAACCGTTGCGCTATGACGCGAATCGCCGCCTGTTTGAGGATGAAGAGCAAGATCTCTTCAGAGACCTGCAATCGTTGCCACGCAACGCAGCCCTACGTAAACTAAACGATCTGATAAAGCGTGCACGCCTCGCCAAAGTTCACGCTTACATAATCTCCGAACTCCGAAAGGAAATGCCCAGTGTGTTTGGCAAAGACAGCAAAAAGAAGGAGCTTATTAAAAATCTAGGACAAATCTACGATAAAATTCAACGAGAACATCAAATCTCTCCCGGCGACTTCCCGGACATAAAGAAAATGCAAGACCATCTGCAGCATCATGACTTCACCAAATTCCATTCGCTGCGGACAAATCTATTGGACATTGTGGATATGATGCTGGCAAAGGATATTGCACGATTGATGGAAATGATCCCACAGGAGGAGCAAACCGTGATGTCAGAAGCTGTCGTCAAAGGTTAGTCATTCAGGAGTTGTACTTTTATTTCTTGTTCTATTATCTAATCTTGGACTGAAAATTATTCCACTGACGACTTTGGCATGCCGGCAATAGCATAGTATAATCGATAAATGCTTAGTTGTGAGTTGGCCGACGAATTACATCATTGCCCGCTGTTAAAACGTGTAAAGAGTTGTAAGGTGTAAAGACTATGAAACCGGGGGCGAGATTCGATAGACAGTAAAAATTGATTCTGTCTACGATTTTAAGTAGAAGACAGACAAACACTCGCAAAGTCACGTTGTCTGCAAAATGCCTATTTTAAGCGTAAACTGCATCGAAACAGTTTCGAAATTTTCTTATCTAAAAAAAATACACACTGGCATCACATAATTTGGATGTCGTTTGGTAAATATGTTTAGTGTGAACGCTTAAAACCTGATAGCGTTCAACTTTGTGTGCTCGACCAATTTAAGATAATATAAATTGTGATGTATCCAATAAAACTTCATACGGGCTTACGTAATAAATGTTAACTTTCTTAGCTTGGTATGGTGCAAAGGGAAGCGAGGGAAAACTAGAATAGAATTTCAAGCGCACACAAAAGGTTTCTAAAAAATTTATCGGCTCATTTTGAGAATCGAATTTAACAAATACCAAAATTAAATACATCACGATTAAAACGATTAAATACATCACGAAAAAATCGTTCTCACCTGAGCAGTGTGAATGTTCGCAAAATGTGCACTACTCGGCTTGCAGTCAAATCAAATTGTTGGGTTTTTACGAGTTTACAATTGCATCAAAACATTTTTCTCGGTTTTTCTGGTGATTTCCAAGAGATGTCCTGTGATGTCAACTCGTTTATACTTTAGTATCTAGGATGACATGATCAACAGCCAATTGATGGAAAACTGTTCTAACACACTTCATTGGTAGTTTCCCATTAAATGCTTTCCTATAAAATCCCTTTGACTTTATCTTATTGCCTTATTCTCTGTTTTTGATTTGCCAACTTTAGATCTTCAATAATTTTGACGTTATTCTCGGTCAAAATCCTCGTTAAGCGGCCTTCGCGCGATCACTTTTACTGGATTTTGTCAACCTGAACCTCTTGTTCCTACATGTAACTGCAAAATATGGTAAAGAAAAGTCACATAATTCATTTGGGGCATATACTTTAGTAGACATTTTTTAAAGAAATGATACGTTAGCAAGGCCTTGCATCGTTTGCATCGCTTATTTCATCATAATCCTCCCTTGGTTCTCCCATGAAACTTGTCTCCGATAATAAATCACCCTTTCGTTTGATAATTTTTCGTAGGATAGTGGAAGTGTAGAGAAGCTACATTATCGTTTTATGTTTATTACTTTCTGTTCTTCCTAGTAATCACATCAAAGATCCTTTCTCTGAAATTTCCTGGCAATATAGGGATTAATTAAGTATCTGTATCCTGCTAAGCCTCATTGCAAAGAAGTCAATTGAAATGGCCAAATGAAAACTGAAATTAGACGTACGTAAAAAAAGAATTAGACGTACTTGTATCTGTAGGACATTAAGCACCATTTACTACAACTTTATTTTGAGAAAGTTTCATGGGAAATCCAAGAATCTTAAAAATAATAACCCTAAGAGATTGATGTAACGTTGGTTTACTTTTTGATCCATTCCTGGACCAGCATTTTTTATAGAAAACAGTTAGTTTTTAGTATTTTGTTGTTACACTGTTAATAACAGCAAACGAATTGTTTTTTATAAAAAATTCTTACATAATAACCCTAAATATCGCAAACATAGGATAATTGTAGGCGAGTATACAAATTCACTCTCCAGTTTCAGAAACGTACAATGATCATTTTGAGTAGTGACTGTTACTTTCAAACTGCATCTCCATACTCCGATTCTTATTCAAACTCAACACGAAACAGAAAATCGAAAGAAAATTTATTGTAAAATTGTTTTTTATGAAAAGGACCGAGACCTATCAATGGTTGCTTTTTAAAAGATATAAAAAATAACTTTAAGTTAGCAAAGTGCCTCGTATACTGTGACAGCTGTCATCCGTTGTATGGTCAGTTAGGTTTACCATTCCATCATGAGAACGTTGACGTCTGAACAACGTCTGCAAATTGTGCAGATTTGTTTCGAAAAAAGAGCTCTGTTCGAGAAACTCATCATGCACTCCATATAGTTTATAGCCAACATAATCGTCCATCGGAACAATCAATTCGATTAGCCATGGATCGTTTCCGTACCACGTTTACTCTCACTGAAAATACGTATCCATCCGTACGTCGTACACTGCGTAATGAAAAAAAACATAGCAGCTATAGTGCATAGTATCGTATCATGACCCAAGTGAGTCTATTTGACATCGTGCTCAACACTGAAACCTGTGCGCATCTACATTATGAAAGATTTTACGGAAGGGTCTTGGTTTGTGGGCTTACAAAATCAAACTGGTGCAGGAAGCCGAACGATCACCGGGCACGGCTTAGATTCGGTTTGTGGGCTCAAGAACAAATTGCTGTAGATCCCAAATTTCATATGAAAATATTATTTGAGATGATTATAGATGAGGCTCATTTTTGGTTGAAAGGTTACTTCAATGAACAAAACTGCCGCATTTGGATTGATGAGCAGCCACAAGCGATTGACCAAACAGCGTTCCATCTGGATAAATTCACTGCTTGGTGTAATAATGGGCCGATAGAATCAGGGGTTGATAATGCTTCAAAAATGCAACTGGCAAAAACATTACAATCAATGGACTTGATTGTAATGTTCTCGATCTTGCGCAAAGATCAATGACTTTCCCGTTCCGGAATTGACTTGTCATCATGCAGCGGACCTCTGTTTTCAACAGGATTACGCGACATGCCATACAGCTCGTGCAACCATCGACTGTTCGCAAGAAATATTTGATGGGCTCATAATTTCTCGTTTTGGACGTGTGAATTGGCCTGCAAGATTTTGTGATGTAACACTGTTGGACTATATTTTGCGGGGATACGTCAGATAAGTAGCTCAGACGCTTACAAGCCTGAAACATTATTTGGATGACAACATTCGCCGCATTATTGGCGAGTTATGCTTCCGCATATTACTCTACAGAGTACTCAAAAATTGGGCCTCTCGTTTGTACTTCCTCCACGCCAGTCATGGCACTCACAAATCATATTCACAAATTATATTCAAATAAAAAGGTTAGAGAATAATTTTTCCAATTAATCCAATCACATGGATATCCAAATAATTTCTTCGTATTTTGATTAATTTGAAATTCATTTCGTATTTCAATTTCATTTCAAGTTCTATACTCTGAAAAAGCAACCTTTATAAGTTTCCAAAGGCAGCGTTTAATTGGGCTGTTGTTTACGGACACCTAAATCAAGTATACCCAGTGCAGGATAAGCAAACGGCTTTTCGTCTATATTTTCCCTTGAAATAATGAAATTAATAACAGCGGCTATTTCTTCCAATCCTTTCTTTTCTTTTCTTTCAAAGGTTCCATTATCTTTTAATACAATTTACAGAATTTATGGTGAAATTTACATCGATTTTCTGAACAAATGAAAACAAATCGACTGAAAGAGAATATTGTCCAGTGAAAAACAATTGTCGATAGTCCATAATCGTCTTCTGTATTGAGGAAAAAAGTTGTTAAATTTGAATTCAGCAAAAAGACGCTTCATGACAACAAATATTTGAAGCGTTTCCCATTGTTCGATGAATTTTCTTTCAAATTAATAATTCAGAGTAGCATCTTCAGCCTTATTCATTGCCTTTATCCTTGAAAACATTTGCTGGTAATGCCAATCGATGAAATCAAGGATTGTTTTATTATTACACACCATTTGGATGGATACGTTTTCAACACATTGTTGACTTTTCGAAAATCATAATTGAATAGTAGAATATTCGGTTGAATTCTACGCGCCGACAAGCTATTATCGATGAATTTCTGCAAAATAAACATCAGCATTTCGAGAAAATCTATCAAATATTGTTCCGAGAAAGAGATTTCCATTTTATCCTCCTCGCAGATAATTGTAACTCATTTATTAATTTTTTTAAATCACTTTAATCATATGTTGATATACTTGGTAAACTGTTGAAAATACCATTTTCCGTCGAAGTTGTCATGAAAAAACTTGATACTAACCGAAATTAAAGTAAACCCAGAACATAAAATCCAAGCATTGTAAATCTCATGAAAAAAAAACCATTATTTAAGTCATTGTCCGACTTCATTCCGATAAGACTATGCGTAAGCCGAATATGTGCATGATTCTGAAAAGTACTTAACTACATTCAAAAGCTAATTCTATGATACATCCAATGAATTTAGTCATACCGTAGCGAGTATATAAATTTTTACAAGATAAAAACGATAAGACACGAATTAAATTTTGATAGCAACTTTCCATCTACAGACAGCCAGTACAGAAAGGAATTTTCATTGGAATTACAATTCTCACGAATTATTATCGAAAAAGTCATAAAGAACTCTACAATTACCGTCGATTTATACAGTCCAATTATTGGCGGGTAATGTGTTGCTTGTTCACCCAGTTGAATCAGTTTTCCATTGATAACAAAATCAGTCATTTTTGTCAAGTTTAGAATTATGTAATTCGCTATAGAGTGTGTTGATAATATGTGGGTCATCTGACTCGTCATTGAATCTGAAGAACAAAGCGATGAACGAATGACAGCAATTCCCGGAGGTTTATCTCGTAATTAGTATTTTAACACTTTAAAATCCACACCATAATGGAATCAACATTCTAATCGTGATCGATAGTGTTTGTCATAAGAGTTTGCATTTCTAAATTAGGACTCGACTCATCTAAACTAGGTCAATGAATTGAGGGTCTTTTTGGTGCATCTGTTCGATTAGAGATATGCATAAAATTACACGTCCTTATTCTCATGCGTAAATGTTTATGGTCACAGTTTCATTGATAGATTCGCTCTTGTTGCTGTAGCTTGTTGTATCTTGAGGCGCGTATATGTAGTCAAAACATTTGCTATTGCAATAATGAAATGCAAATCAAGCTTATCAATTGATGTCACGCAATAGTAGTTTGCATCAACATTTTCAATTGAGATGTCCGTTTGAATAGCTAAATGGAACCACTTTGTTCTATATGTTTAAAGAAAGCACAACCAATTTCCGCTGTTGGAATGCAAAAAGGTCTTGAAAGGTGATTTGCAAGCTTCATTTTCGTATAATGTTGATTAACGCCTTGATAATTGCTTACACAAATTAACTCATCTTTTCCACGAACAACTCCGAAAACCAGGATTTTGACAAGCCATAAGGGATCAATCAAGGAATGGATCAATAAATAGAACTATAAACATAAGAAAGCCTTGTAAAAAACAAATAATTTAACAAGGAAAAACGCAGCGGAAATATCGATAAAACTAGAAACCCAATGCCTCGCGTTGCCACAATCTGATATGCAGTGAAATTTTGTTTTTCCCCAATTGCATAATCACAAATAAGAATCAGCATAAATGTTTCTTAAAAAAAGCCCCAATTACAAGTGTGACGACTTGCAGAAACCCACTCAACGATGAACTTCAATTCCAACCAACTACTGAATATTGAGCTTGGCAGATTGGCATATTAAATACTTTTAAAAAATTTCATCAAATATGCTTCATCTTTTAGACAACACATGGAATTATCTAAGAAGAAAATCGCAAATTCTGAACCCTAATTTATGAATCTCACACGATATTTAAACGTTTCATTTGCAGTGATTGTATTCCACAGGATGTGCACTATCAAAAAGAATCCAAATCATATAATTCCTTCTGCGAAAAATCCAAAATTAAATCAATCAGCATTCAATAAAGAAAACGTTCCAAGTATTGGTGCTATATCTGTAGAGTTGTAAAATGCAGACATTTGCAAACTCACGTCCTTTGGTAGCGAATATTCAAAACCAATAGACGTGTGAAACATTTTTAAACTTTTTCCTATGTTTATAACTAAATTCGGCTTTATATCTCAACAACACAAATTAAAAAAAAATAACTTTTTTGGATTTTCAAATGAAATCAGTTCATTATCAAGGAGTAATAGCAACGCACAAAAGGATGGTGAACGATCCCATTGCCTGATCCCTAACCTGAGGCCGTGGCTCAATCGAGTGCACAATGAGACTGATTTCTACTTAATCCAGCTCTCAAGCGGACATGGATCTTTTCGATCTTACTTGCACAAGATTGGCTGGTCACGGTCTCGTAACTGCGTATTTTCTACAGGAGAGGACGATGACGCCTGTCGCACATTCTTTGAAAAACATGGAGGAAGGAGCGCGGTGATCTCTTCAGCTCTTCTCTTGTCATCTCAAAATGATCAAAATCATTGGCAAATGGAATCGCGTGGTACAGTTTGCTCGGTTTGACTTTTAAGTTTTACTCTCAAGGAAGCTAGACTGGAACGCTTGGAGCCGTCGGGCATAAAAAGATCTTCACCGAAGGAATTCCGTAATCCGAAGGCGCCTCTCGGCGTAGGACCACAAGGCCTCGCCCAAAGTAATGTGTCAAACGGTTCCAGGCTTTATTCTCATGTTGACAAGGAGGTGTTTAGAGGATAGCCATGAAGCATTGCGCGTCTGCGAGTCCCACAATCTGGGAGTAAACAGCCTTCACCTTCTTACCACAAAAAAACTCGTAGCCTAAACAGGATTCCCAAATTGTCTGAAACGAGGTTTTGATTAAAGCTTTATATCAGATAGGCCTTGACGTTAAGATACTCTAGTTAAAAAAATCCGTAAGACTTCCCACTTACGCTTTACTACTCATGCCCTGAAGTGCTGGTATTGAATTGTAATTTAGCTTCAGATAAACTCGTCATGATAAAACTATGAGTTTTAAAAATTATCCCTTAGCATAACGTTTCAGCAAAAAATGATTGAAGCAGGTTGTTACAATTTACTTTAGAAATTTTACAACCTATTTCGAGCGTTGCACAAATATTTATCCAATCATTTCTGATTAATTTTCACGGTCGGAGACACTATCAATAGACTCAACATATCAAGCTGATAGTCATCGTATTTACACTGACTTGTCTTCATTTAAAAAAAAAATAAGCCTGGAAACATATATCTAACAAAATGGCTCCCATTATCTCCGCTCCCCAAAATCATGATAGCTGATATCAGCTCCATTTACTTTAGAAGTTTATCATCCAACTGGCGCTCATTTATGTTTATGTAACTCATTCTTTAGCCATTTTCGGCGTTACATAATCTGAATTCTTGCCGGTACGAAGGTACCAGCTCTAGTATTATATTGAGATAAGATCTTCCTCTGCGTGCATTCAACTTGACTGTGTAAATTGAATTAAGTTAATTTATATTTAGCACACATGAGATAACACCTTGGAATAGTAATGAATAGCACCTATCTTCTCTTTTTTTCACAATTTTAATTGCTTTCATTTATGCCTATCCCATCCATATTATGTATCTAACTTCTATGTACAAAGCTACAAATTGATACGAAAATAATTGCTGGTTTGGTTCAAAGGTAGAATTGTTTACTGTGCACAACCTTCATCAATGCTATTTATTTGCTTCGATGAACATTTCAGTGTGGAAAATTACACGTTGATGTTACGCGTAGAACGAGTAATTCCTTCATACCCGATAGCAACGTGATTCAATAGTTCAACTTAGATAAAAACCAATTGTGTCCTTCCATTCCAAAATGATCACTGCGTTTATATTCGAATGAGAATGCTGCTTTCAAGTAGAAGAAAGTAATGTAAGCTCCCAAATTATACGAAATTTAAAATTTCCGGAAAGACGGAAAATATGTCCTTCTTTCTTGTAAAAGATTATGTCAAAAAAACACGACTCGCTATTTGCAATTATTCAAAAATTGGTCCAATTTTATCTTTCATAGAAATTGTCAAAAATAAAAAAATTTTAAGGTATTCAACCAAACCTTGACTTTGTAAGCAAAATAATTAATAATAAAGGATCCGAACAAAAAATCATTCAGGATTTCTGGTTATTGATTATTTTGCATTGATTTATGCAGCAGGAAATGTGTGGCTATAAGTTTCACCGCTTCCAATGACGTTTGGATTCACAAAATTTCTCTATTAGTTTTCCATTTAAAAGTTAATGCTCGGCTGAAACGGGCACCTGCGACCTGGTTGCGTGTAGTTTCGAATTTTGGATCATGAATTTGCTCCGATTTTATTGGCTTTTCCTTGGGGTGCAATGTTCGGAGAAGAATGGGACAGCATCGACCTTCAGCTTTCCGCGTATGGTGCTACTGTTTACAGATATTTCCTACGGCAGTCCTACAGAAACCAATAAGGTCCCCTAGCACTTTGATCGCCAAGTGTTCCAGTTCTGTTACATCAATACGCCCAGCCAAGTGAGACATTTGTTTGCCAGACTCAAAGATTCTGAGAGAAAGTGCCCCGTACTATCTTCATCCTCCCCGCAAGCTCGCTAAATGTCGTCCGTTTGGACTTCTATCGTTTGTCGTCGTGATCTAGAAGACTGATCCGATAATATTGCCACCAAAGCTCTAACGACATTTCCGGTTTACATCAGTAGTTGGTTTGTCCTCGTTTTCCAAATGTGAAGCCAAAAACTTGTCTTATCCCAGTTGCGTACCTGTCATTTCTAGTCGTATTTATTTACTTACCAGAGTGATGTGTAATTTTGGTGTTTAATTGCCAGTGGCATCTCGAACGTGCCTAATCTAATTGAATTTTGGATGTTTAGAAAGTTCGCATCGTTGCAGACGCAACGACCATGAATTTTTTGAATTTTTGAAATTTTTAGGATCATTGTTGTGAAGCTTTCGTAGTTATTTCACTGTTCGGCCCTGTTCTGACGCCTGTTCGTTTTTAAAATCGAAAACCGTTGCGTGGGACGGTGCTAACTTCACTCACCTCATTTTGGTTAGTTAGTTCAACTTGAAAGTCTGCCTACAGTTCTGTACTAGTTCTGAAACAACGAGCGTTTATGCATTCTTCCATTAAAGTTGTTTAATTCCGCTTCGGCGGCCACTTCCGCAAGAAATCATTTACTGTCGTATTGCCTAATGTATTTTTTGAAATTTGGTATGCTGTTGATTATCGCATATAGATTAAGATAACAAAGCAAGAGCCACTGATCGCCAGCCATACGTCAGAGTATAAAAGCTGAAAATTTGTATGTGCCATTGTGCAGCGTTTCAATACTCATAACTTTTAGGTGTGGTGGCTTTCCGATATAAAAGATGTTAAAAGTGACAAGACATTAATAGACATTATGAACGTCAAATTATAACAGGTGAATGCATAAATTTTTCCAGTTTTACTAAGAGATAGCGCCAGTGAAAAGTACGTAGCGTATTAATTTGACACATATGCCATTTCGATCTCATCTGACATTTAGCTACAAACACACACGAGTTGATTCAGCCAAAACTAGCGTTTTGAAAAGTTGGAAAGTGGCTAGACGAATGGTTTGCCGCAAAAGACAAGCAGTTTTCCCGACATGGTATTCATAAATTACCTGAAAGATGTGTGAAATGTATAGAAGCCGATAGCCAGTATTTTGAATAATCGTAAATAATGATAAAACCCTCGCCAGGCACCTTCAAACGTGCAAAAAATGAGATTTTACATTGTTTTAAATTCACGTCAATTTCTAAACCCGGAAATTGACATATGTTGATTGGGGATCTATTTTAAGATCTTTGCCAAAAAATTAGAAAAATTTCATTTAAATTTCTTCCTTTGAAATGGTAATTTCTCTCAATACATGGTGATTTAAACACATCTGACTCAGTATTTAATGCAACTTGATGCCTATATTTTGGAACAAGACAAGGTTGGAGCAAGTTAAATGGTTTTTGCGATACTTAAAGTTTGAACCAATTGCACTGCCCAATTAAAGGACTTTTATTTATATTTGCTCTGTTCAAACAAACAAAATCCCAAAAGTCGGGATACCACTGCCTCGACTCGAGACAAGACGGTAAAATTTTTCAATCAAAGAATGAAAACATGTTAAAAGTAGTTCTTTACTATATTTAACAATGATTGTATAAATGAGAAAGCACGGAAGATATGTTCGAAAATTATAAGTTATGCTAAGGAAAATTTTGAAAACCCATACCAAAAAGGAGCAAATAAAACGCTTAAGACGGACTTATAGACCATTCAGGTTAGTAGAAATATATATTTACGTAAATGTCTTTGACTGTCAAATAAGTTGTTCCCCTTTTTGATTTCAAGCTTAAGTGCTACCGATCAAAATCCCAGTACGCTATCCAAAGATTATTTGAAAAAAGAAGGAAACTGAACCGACAATCAGATATTCTCAGCATTCATCATAAAAAAGCTCCACTAAATTTGAATTTTCAAGAACAAAACATATGCCAACTGTTACTTTACATCTGTTCCGAACAATATCTTTTTCCTTTTCGAAAATGAACGCTTTATAAAACCGTTTATGTTCATTAAAATAACTTTTAAAACAATCAGAATGCCTAAAACATATAAATTATATCAATCAAGGCCAGCAACTAAAAACAGAATCATCCATTGAAAGTAGAACAATTATAAAGCCAAAAACACACTGAATTGATCATTGAATCAAGTCAAACGAATACTAACAATAAATTTCAATGATATGATTCCACATGCTAGAGTAATTTGCATCTACATTTCTTACGCTAGTAATTCCACGTCGGCTGAACTTGCACACATGATTAAGATTAATAACAATCTTAACATTTCATCTATTCACATTGGAATGAAACCACACCATTTATAACGAAATAGTGCAATTTAACATTAGACGAGGTCACGGTTATTCTCCTATATTTCAAGTTGACTTAATATCTACACGCTCATACGTGTGCAAATCCCCAATGCGAACTCATTCATGTGGGTTTCCGTTGGATTTATTCCTGCATAAAGCACATTATCACTGTACTAGGTATGTGCATATTTTAAACTTATGCAATTGTAAAGATCTCGTAAGATTTACCTCGACAACCCTAATAATGGATAGTTTATCATAAATTTGTTCACATCTTCATTAGACACTTTGACTTTAGCTACGAACTTTAAGGAGCATTTGTGAAGTTGTCGTGTTCAGAAATTTAAAATCATTAGCACTGCCAGACAAACCATTAATGAATATTGTCGGATTCTGGTTATCGAATACTTCCTTATTTTTGTGGATTAGTGCGGCGTGTTTGATTCATTGTCACATTCGTTTTTACATATGTTAAAATAATTTAGCAAGGAACAATGATCGTTGCGTAATAACCAGAGAAGTATGTTCTAGGCTGACTGCCGTCAAATGAGCATATGTTACGCAAAATACTCACAATTCTAATGGAATTTAAAAAAAGACCACACATAGGTTAATTATACCCTTTTTGGAATTTTAAATGTAAAACATATAATGAAATCAATTGGTACCTTTAGAACGATTTATCTTAGCAAAGGCCACAACGCCTGAGAGAAGGAAAATTTAACACCTTACAATTTTGATGACTAGGAAGCAATAATTACAAGCTCAAATAAACAATCGAAACATTTGTTTAATTTTAATTTAAATTGGTAAAAATCGACAATGTCAACTCAATATACGAATCCCAGATATATAAAACCAGACTCAAAAAATTCCAATACCAAAAATACAAACTTATTTTTATTCCTTAAGGATCAGTTTTTACAAATGGAACTCATTCGTAACAAAAAAAACACAGGCAAGACATTGCCATGCAAACGTAATTCTTAAAATGAAATAAAATTAAACCGACCCAATAGACGACGATAAAAAATCGAAAGATCTATTTGAATTGTTGATCTCATAATCAATGCATGGCGTGATTAAATTGTCATTTCAAATTTCGCCAGGAACCTGAAATTGCACCAAAAAAGTCTTAGGTTGAGGCATTTTAGTTCTACTTTCCAACCTACATATTTCAACCAAACTAAGTAACTAGTCTCTTCGCCCTATATAGAAAATAAAAGCAACATGTCATTGGGTACCTAATTTCGAATAACAGAGCTCCAAAAAAACTAGCCACCGTCAACCACTCATGCAGATCTTTCCGCGAATCGTAGAAGAAAAGTCCTCGAATTGTATCGTGATAAACCGATGGAAACATCATAAGAACCGCCATAGTTTTGGTCGACCCCGAAACGATACATTCTTATGAAACATAGCCACACTGCATTCAGATTAAACTCAACAAGACCTGGGGCTCAATTCATGTTATAAAAAAGGCGAACCAATATACCTGTGTGAAAATCGCAATACAACATGACTCTGTGTCCCTCTACGACACATAATCTAGTGTACCCATGTCTGGATTTTCCTGCAAATGGCTGCCGAATATCTGCCACGTCTTCATTTACATTAGATTGAACCTAGGTAATATAATTTGGAGGTAAAACCGTGATTTGCTACTATTTAACCCACTGAGGGCACGTGAATCTGAACAAATGTTAAGAACTACAAAAATGTTTGAAAAAGTGAATAAATTCGGGACCATTGCGTTGGCAACGCTGTAAACATGAGACGCCGCCCAAGTACTTAGTTTATACAACAAAAACTCAAGATATGCTTATAACAACTTCATTTTACAAAATTTATGCTACATAAACTTAATCGCTTTTGACATATTTTCCATTTGAAGAAATTTACATGTCCCGTTCTGGTTTCCATTGTTTAAAACGTCCCTCAACATTCCTCAAAAGTCAGGCTCTCCCGCTGCGTTATCGTTTCATGCTTTACCGTCTTCATATCGTTCTGGTGATCACGCGCGTATTTTATTTTGTATTTCGAAAACCAAAAGAAATTACAGAAGATAGGCTCATTATCAGGATGAAAAAAGAATGTACTGTTTGCTCTTCCAGAAGGAGGAAGAATTGTGGAAAATAATATGAATGTCCGCTATTCTGCTTATTCAATATTCTTTCGATCGTAGTTCATATTTTGCTTTAAAGTCTATGCCCGTTTCTTTGTGATTTCAAATCGGTGTCGTACTCGCAATTTACCAACAGTGGTAATGTTTTCTAGGGAACACTAAGCTTGAGAAAGTATTTTCAATCGCTTCAGCATTCGATTTTTCTCAACTTTTGGTTGCTTCACACCAAAAGAGGATTTTCGCACTCAACTTTCTCAGCCCTAAAGCCTTTATTTGATTCGTGTACATCACAGAGTATCACAAATTGTGTTCACCATCAGCGATCCGAGCAGTAAACCGACAACCACTTAAGATCTCAATCTTTCTATGTTTTCCGCATACAAGAGGTCGCCGATCGTCCTGGTCTTACACTTCCTTGTACTGTTCCTCCCTGCCGAAAAGGCTGATCCACATTAACAAAAAAAAACTAGTTTTTTCAATGCGTTATCTCCTAAAACAGTCCTTAACGTTTCATGAATTGTCAGAGAGTTTTTTCCATGTTTCACTTAAAATTCGATGTTGAGTCTTTATTCTATTTGTCATTGTCAACAGCATCAATAAAAACGGTACCGCAAAAACATTTCAAGGCTAGCTGTACGCTTGCTTCCACAGTGGAATTTTTGCCGATAATCCATTGAATCCCCGCCAACATGACAGCCGACATTCACGGCGAAACACGATTTGAAGGCAACCTAAATAGCTCAAATGCATGAATTTATTCGAAAGACTGCTGAGAGAAGCTGAAAAGTTTGAGTGAGTGCTGAGAAGTCGCATATCTAAGAAAATCCTAGGATCTTAACAGGATCGCGCTTTGACATCTCAGATCAAGTGCACGTATCCTATGGAGAATATTTGTGCTGTCAAAACGCACATGGCCACCAATACCTGCGTTGAGCCTGTCCTCAATGCTTCCATCCAGAGATTATTATTTTTCATAATGAATCCTCTAGGAGCTAGTTTATTCTTTTCATATTATAAATCCATAACATGCTACCAAGTCTGCTCGTTTAGTATGTCAAATTAGGATAATATGCCTCGATGAGAAATGCCTGAAAAAGTATAATAATTAATTAAAACTTTGTAGAAGACTATGAAGAACTAGTATAGCTTACTTCAGTTTAGTTTACTAGCGGATTAGTTTATGTAGTTAAGACAGGTCAGCAGGCAGGGGGGTGCTAAATATACTAGTATCCTGGTCTAGGATCTTAAATCTGTTTAATAGTTGAATCGATTGATAGGATTCGAAATTGAACACATCTTTTTTTTATGAGGCTAAAAAACGGTCGTTGTTGTGTTAAAAGTTAATCAAACCCAGTATGTCCGTATCCAATTAGCGTTTCCTTTTACGAATGTGTGCATAACTAATTCAAAACTTATTAATTTTTGAGATACCTTTAGGTTATCGTTTCCTAGAAAAAGTTTATTTCTGTAGCTATTTTTCAATAAGTTTCAATTCAACGTTGGTTTGACTATGGTTATGACATAGGTCTTCCATAAATTTGCCTTCATCCTGGAGGCTGCGTTCCAGATAGTCACTAAGACAAGAGTGCCTCCTTCTTCATAGCAACTTTTTTTCAATCGATGTAAGCCGATTCTCAATTGACTCTAAACTGACACTACTTAGCGTCCTTCAGACACGCAAATGATGATGACTTAAACGTCAATTTAGCACCTGAATGTATATCTGCCATCGCAAAAAAAAAATTGAGAAACCTTCCATCCTTGTTGGCCAAACATTTTGAAGACATGGACATCAACAGGCAATGATTTCGTCATAATATTGGAATTCATCACCAAATAGCCACAAAGAGAGAAGTGGTATCGACCAACCTTCTAAATAATGTCTTGTAGTCTGAATACAACGGTTTTGTCCTACTTACTTATTACTTACTTACTTACGTTACACATTCATCATTATCTTATTTGCAGAGAGGTCTAGAATATACTTCAGGATTTTTGCATTCATACAAGGACAAAAACGCGCATCAACCCTTATTGTATACATTGGATACATTGTATAATATTAGCCCAATTAGCATCTAAACATTTTTTTTTATCATAGCCTCATTATGAAAATTTTTCAAACAGCTTGTCAATAATGAATATGTTTTGAGAAACAATTTTCTTTCATTATTTTCTGAAAATGTTATCATACGATGTTTGTCCTGAATATGAGAAAATATTTTCATACGCAAAGAATTATGTCTGTATTCATCAATAGAAGCCACCCAGTCCGAACTATCATTAAAGTTTTATGTCCTACATACACCCCGTTGCTGAATCCACCACAACTATTACAAATTTTCTCGTGTTTCATAGCGTTGTAGAGTTATAATATAGAATATCCACTTCTTTACACACAATAAAGTCTGTTATAGACGTTCGAAAAAATAAAAATTAATTGATTTATAAATATATAAATTCATTCTTTTTCTCATTTTCAAGGTGGCGCATTTGAAGGAGTTGTAGACGATACAATCTCACCATTCGGCTACAGAAAAGGTGAAGGTATCGACGCAGGATACGGCGAACTTGATTGGATTTGCAGCCGCGACAGAGCAAGAACTGATCCCCTCTTCGAAGCTCTTAATCCCGTGGACGGAAAGATATCTGGCGCAGGTATATTAAAATTGAAAACGATTTATAAAATTTAAAACGAAAAATACACGTTCGACTTTTTCCTTCCTATCTTTCAGCTGCAAAATCTGAGCTTATTAAGTCCAAGTTACCAAACTCAGTACTGAGCAAGATTTGGAAATTATCCGACGTCGATGCTGATGGATTTTTGGATGCTGAAGAATTCGCTCTAGCTATGCATTTAATTAACGTTAAGTTAGATGGTAATGAGCTACCAAATATTTTGCCTGAACATTTAGTACCGCCATCAAAGCGTTGTTAACGAGCCACCAAACCTGTTGAAAACCTCATTTAAGTAGTGCATATTGAATTCCAACGATCACAATGGTTATATAAAGCAACAGAAAAATAATAAATTGAATATTTTTTGGATACACTTTTTTATGTCACATAGTCTTTTTTTAAAACGCAAACCAAAACAAAATGAAGACAGTACCGACTGTAAAAATAGAAATTGTGCGAAATGCCAGGCTAATATTCGAAAAGTGATTCATGCCAGTTTTTCCGCATGTCGCGATTAATGTGCATTTTAATTTACTGGCTTCTATACATTAGTCATTATGTTGTTTGGTACTATTCAAACGCGCTTTCAATGAAGTTCCGTTCCATGTGAATACTAAAAAAAGTGCTCTTCGCCAAAGTTCATTGAGTAAAGTAAAAGACGACAAATAAAATAAAATGATTTAAATAGTTTAGCGTATGCTAGAAAATTAATGAAAACCTCGTTGAATTGTGTATGCGTTGTTGTAAAAATAAAAATCTCTTGTTTTTTTTCCTGTCTATAAACAAGCAAATATCTATTCACTTATGCTGCTCACTCATCTTTATCCTACTTAGATGAATTCAAACTTAATGCACAATACGTCGTGGTTAACAGAATTTGATAATGAAAAATGAGAAGACATATGCATTTGAGAGAACTGATTTTCTAGATATTTCTATATACACGAAATGTTTGATAAAAATGTACGATACGAACAAATTTAATATACAAGCGAAAAACTTTTCATACTTAATTGTCACATTAAAATTTAACTAGCAAAATCGCTGCTCCAACATTTATGCTATGTCCGCTAAAACGCTACAGATTGAGTTCAATAGATAAAAAGACCAAATGTTGCTATTTCGTAAAGAAACCAAAATTTAATCAAGGATTAAGTATGCCCAGTCCCAAATACAGAGCTTCATTTTGTCTGCACCAAACAAAATGATAACAAAAGGAGAGAAAATTGCAAAAAAAAAACGAAAACAACATGAAGTTTGTAATGAAAATGAATTATACCCTTTCCGTTAATTCTGCATTATTTGGTTTAGGATCTTTAATTACACAATTGAGTGTATGACCTGTGTTCTTTCTTTAAATAATTAAGTGCAAGCATTACTATGATTATTTTTATTATAACTATTTATATACAAAAACAACAAAAAACAATATTTCAAACGACTTAAAATTGAAAATTCGAAATTAACTATTTATAATCATTATAAACATAAATCAATGAAGAGAAAAAGAAAATTTACAAAAGAGATGACTTATTTATATCGAAACAAAAAATAAATGAAATGTTATGTATTTATTGCACGTCTACATCATTATTTCAAACACGCAAATTATTTAACTTATGAATAAATAAGTTTGTGTGTTACATGATTATGATGTTTATGTTTAATATATTTTGCGAAAATAAAAATGGAAAAATGAAGTTAGATGAACGTGTAAAAGATAATAAGTTGCAACGAAAAAAGGGAACCAGCAATCATGTTAATTTGTAATATTATTGAGTATATAAAGTAAATAAATTTATTTTGTGTATATATTTAAGAAGATAAAAAGAGTTGTTTCATTTAAAATAAAGGCGGTACATAGCTTCCAATCGTTAGGTCAATTGAAGCATAGTGCCGTTAATAGTATAAAAACGTGGTGTATTGATAATCAAGTTTTATTACGCCATTACTTGAGCAAGTTGGACGTGCTCGTTTTCATCGACCGAGGATACGATCAAATCAGTTTTAATACAGAGAAGATCATGCTACTGTTTTGTATGAGTTACCAGTGAACACAAAATTCTTTGAAAATTGCTAGTTCGAAAACAAAAAATTACAAAGAAACAACCTGATTTCTGTTTTTTATGTAACTTGCCCTAGAATTAATCAAATTGTCCTTTCATAACCAAGTCAAATGCTTGAACGGTTTTCGTTCACATCAAAATCATCGACTCATCACTGAACATGGGAGCTATTGGTCCGTCCATTTTGGATTTAGTCGGACAATGCAATGGTTAACTACTTTGCAACGATAATTCACCTGCACATCGCGCAAAAGAGTTTTGAAAATAAATTAAACAGTTTCGCCGGTCTCGCTTACACAGACATATATTTTCCTTTCTTCCCCAAGATTAAGTTTTCCGCAACAGCTCAACAACAGTAAAAGTATTGCACTAAAGATCTATCCGAAGCTTTACTTTAAGGGCGTACCGACGCATCAGCAGGTTATGTAACCGAATAGGTATTACTTTGAATCATGAGTCAGTTGATGGTATTCAGTCGTATAAAGAAAAGAAATTGAGAACAGGGCAATGAACGCGGAGATTTTTGAGACGTGGTTCGTATTTATTTCATGAACATGGTTTGCTTCGTCGCAAAAAATTGTTCATTATTCGTATCTCTCAGTCTTACCTGCTATACAGCGACATAACACTCTACGTCATATGAAGGTGTGAACTGAAACAAAATCTCATATTGCACCACGCCGCCATGTCAAAAAAAATTGATAAAATGAACTACTAAAAGCCGAATTGAACTAACGTCCTACTGAGGGTGAAAACCAGTATGTCTTTCATAGATTATATTCAAAAAATTCCTTGAAATTATAAACTGGAGCAAGCATACAATGGACCTTTATGTTGGACGATAACTCAGAAACTGAAAAATCTTTTTAATTTACGCATATATGGAATAAGGAAACAACATTCCTTAAACAGCAAACAAGTTTTCCTTTCGTTCCAAGTATCCTGGAAATCACCTAGAAGACCCACAGTCAGGGCGTAAACAGCTTCACCTCCCTGTCATAGAATAAAACGTTTTTTCTCTTTGTAAGTTCCCTTTTCACCCGCTCATTTGAATTAATTCCACATGAACTTGTAACTGAATTGAATTTTGTTTCATTTTTGAATTTAAATAAAAACTTTCCATTTTTTATTTTTATTTCTTATTTGATGTTTCACATGCCTATACAATGCATCCTCCATAGAATCAAACTTTTACATCGTGATTCACAAAAGCAACAAATTCGGTAACTATAGTTACTCAACAGTGCTAACAATGTCAACAAATAAACTAGCCTGTGTGACAGGCATTCTTACAAATTAAATATCATGGAGGAGTATACAACAAGTCGATATAAAGTAACTGGTAAACTTGGTGAAGGTGTGCATGGCGTTGTTGTAAAGGCTGTTGACTTGCATACGAAGAAGGACGTGGCAATTAAGAAGGTTGCGCTTAAAACTAAACATGGAAATATATCCTTGCATGCGTTACGGGAAATTAAAACTTTACAAAATTGTCAGTGCGAAAATGTTGGTGGAAAAAATTGTGATTATCTGAAATATGTGTAAAATAAAGAATTCATTTCATGTAGATTCTCGCTCTAAACGATATTTTCCCGGATTTGACAGGATTATCACTCGTTTTTGATTATATGCCCCACACATTATACGGCAAACTGAAAAATGAAGAAACTCCTTTATCGCGTCAGGAAGTTCTCAAGTACACAAATATGCTTTTAAAAGGGTTGGAGTATTTGCATGAACTTGGAATAATGCATAGGGTATTTGAAATTGAAATATGATAAGTGAGATACAACTCTTTATTATAATTGCAACAATAACAGGATATAAAACCAGCGAATCTCCTTATAAGTGAAAGTGGTGTCTTAAAAATAGCTGATTTCGGTTTAGCTCGACTTTATGCTAAAGACAATCCTGAAAAACTGTATTCACCTCAAGTATCAACGCGATGGTATCGAGCACCGGAAATTCTATGGGGAGCGCAGAAATATGGTCCTCAGATTGATATATGGGCTGCAGGATGCGTTTTAGCTGAAATGCTACGCGGAATCCCATTGTTCGCGGCACGTGATAAAGTTAAACATTTGTGAAACTCATTAACTCAACGTCTACTTACAGGGAACTACTGATATAGAACAGTTGGCTCTGGTAATAAGAACTCTGGGAAGTCCAAAAGTCACCGCTTGGCCCGAACTTAAAAGCCTTCCAGATTACAATAAAATCCGATTCCCTCACTCCAATGGTCAGCAATGGGAGTCTCTGTTTCCCAGTTGTACAACCGGAGCGGAAATAGACTTGGTATCCAGTTTAGTTTGTTACAATCCCGCAATGAGATTAACAGCTACTGAGGTTGGTGTTAATTTTTTTTTTATATTTTAACAATATTTGACATGATTCTAGTGGTATGTTCAAAAAAGATTATCTTGATTTGCTTGTGATGATATGAAATAAACTATTTTTGTTTGTATTTTATTTTCAGGCTCTGCAGCATGAATATTTTTTGCAAATACTTTAAAAGTGTGAAATAAATCAAATTCAATAAATTATTTTAAAAATATATAAACACCCTAAAATTGCCTCATTTATTTTACTAGGAACGCATTTACATGGCGCTCAAGTAAGTTTGAACATCTTTAAGTAGACTAAAGATTGAATATAAGTGCTTCTTTGAGATGGAATCCTAACTTCGCGTGTACTTTTTAACGATCATAATCACAATTTTTAATAATTCAAAATGTCGCAACATCAGAAGCAAATTAGAATTCGAAAGGAAACACTAAAGTCAATAGAAAATAATTACAAATAAACTTTGCAGCATAATTAGTTGTTTTAAACCTGAGAGATGTTTTCAACTTGCATTTGTCCTCTAGTTCTAAAAATATACAAAATGTTTGTTTAAATAACACATCAACACATCACACAAATTAAAAAGGACTCCACGGTGGGAGAAAACACAAAAAATATTTCAACAAAAAAAAAACGACCTCCGATTCAACAGCATTATCAATAATCAAAAAGAGAAGTAGGAATGGGAAATCCAGCAGCAGTGATGTTTACGGAGTTTTTCGTACAGAACCTAGAAAACCAATGCGTGAAGAAACTGATAACTAGCTTTGAAAGGATCTTTTATACAAGATACAAAAAAAAATCTTTTATACATAAAATAGTACCTTCGCATTATGATAAAGAACAACAAAACATCAAATAAATTCGAATATGAACAATGCAGCAAACTCACAGGACACAATAGTACATAAGGCCAACCACCTATAATGGCGAAAGAATGGAACTTCAGAAGAAGACACTAGAAACGGAGGTGGTGTCTGCTAAATAAAATTTTCTATATTATTATTTATTTATTTTTTATTTTCATCTTTTTTTATTTGATTGATTTCTTCATTTTATTTTTCAGGAAATTATTGAAAACAATCAAATGAATGTAGTTTGTTATTTTTTGCACCATCTAGCATTGGTTTCGTTGAGGATCGTTCATGAATTTTTATTGAGCACGACGCTCTCCTATAACACGATTAACATATCATATGATACATCAAAGGCTTTTTCTTATCTCATTGCATTCATTACATTGTTTTTAAGCTCTAGCAAGAGTTAAGCTTTTCCCATAATCCTACACTTTAAGCAACGCGCATGTCCCAATTCGAATATCCTTCTTAGCTTACAAAAGATGTTCCCTCAATGTGTATTCGTTTTGAACCGTGAAGCGATAAAGTCCTAAGACGCTTTCCATGTAGATTTTTGCAATGAATAAATTTTCTTTTAATAGATTTTAACTCCTAAGTGAAAAAAGTCAAAAGCAAAGTAATCCTGTTCCTGAAATAAAAATTTTATCATCATTATCATGGCAAATATTGTAAAGAAATCACGGTAACCGATAATATGTTGAAAGTTAGGCGTATAAGTGAAGAAATTGCTCTGAAAAAAATTTTCAATTCCTTGTGCAAAGTGAAATAGATAAATCGATTTTTGAGGTCCTATCTCATCGGAGCGAGCTAATTATACAAAAGTGGAATATATTTAGTGCTTCTCAAGCAATTATAGTGAAAATGAAATGAAAATTGTGCTAGTGCATTAATTCAATTATAACTACAAAGAGCAAATTTATGCCTGCCTGGATTTACGTCTTTCATCATTGAATTTTCGACGGGAGAGAAAAGTAAGTACTTTGCGTGCATCCTGTCAGTAGCTCAAGCAAGCAGTTCAGTAACAAAGTATATTAAAACAGTCATATATTGAGGAATAATCATAGGAATCCTATATTGTACATCAAATGGAGGCTTTCCTTTGAAAGCGCCTCAATTGTTATTTTTATTTCAAAAGGTGATAGAACCCTTGGAGCGTACGTACATAGACTGCTTCAATGAAAATGAAGAGCATTCATCGTTGCTTCCGTGTACTTAGTGTATGTACTCGCATGATTGATGAATGCTCGCGAACCACAAGAATCTTGGAAGATGCAGCCACAAGCAAGAGCATAGACTGCCTTGCTGGATTGTGCATTATTCATGTATATATATCTACATAACGTGACCATATATCTAGGTACAGCATCACAATGTTGTGTACAAGAAAGCTTTCTTTTGTAAAATATGTCCTTAGAGGAAGCCTTCTAGAATTGCGGTTATATATATAGGGATATCTAGAACGATTATTGTGCCGATAGCTTTGATTAAACACCCGAAGATTGATTGTTTTATTTTGATACCAGATGAATCTTGAAAGCTCTTAGGAGGTGAAAGACACTTCAAAATGAATGGGTGGTTGAGTAGTACAATAGTGGATTCAGGAGCTAAGAGTCTAATATACTTAGCATTATAATAAGCTTTCATGTACTCGAGTGATTTTGAATTGATGACTGTGTAATACTTTGTGTGCGAGAACTACAATTGATAGGACTGATTAGTTTGTTCATTCATCTATTATTCATTTGTGCGATTCCACCTTTAATAAACGACGATTTGGTCGGTACCACGTGAACCATGTACAAATTAATGTACATGAAACGGCTCCTGTTTATGCGATTTGCATACATGTGTACATGAATGCGACAAAACTTATAGATGATCTGAACCTAAACCATGAAGAGTTCTAACACGTACAGACATTTCCATGAAATATTGCTCTTCAAGCCCGCTTCTGACACCATCACTCGTCTAATATATGCAAGATACTTTGTCATCTAACGTTTTTTGAAGTCTACTACTAATTGTCTGAAAATATTCTTGACTTCTTTTGTACATCATTATCTCGATGTATCTACTGTTCATAAAATTTAAGAAATGAACTTAAGTTTTCATTTATTTAATACGAGCAACATCGATGTATTCCACCTGCTTTCTGATTTTATGAAAAATCTTCTGACTCTCAATACTGAAAATTTTAAAACTCAACTAAAATCTTTTAAAATCCTTGCGAAATTTTTGATTTTGAAATGGATTCAATTGGAAATATGATCATATGTCAAAAAAAAATGATAGAGTTGATTATAGACATGATTACTGATCCACTTCGTAATGCTTCGCGGGCCACCACAGCTATGGCGCAAGTTATATGTGACAAAAAATAACCTAAACGTTCATTATTTGTCATTGAGGAAAATAACTCGGGCTAGGCCTTGTGTTCCTACGAACAGAAGCGCTTCAGTTTATGGGGATCCCTTGACGAGCGAGAATGAAGCAAGGGGAAGGAAGTGCTAGGCAAGAGACTATTCAATCCCCGACGCTCCAGTATGACTTTTTTAAGTATCAGCACAGCACCGTTCAAAGCATTTTTCAGACCATAGTTTACGGGCAGAGCTATGCAATATCACTGAAGAGATCACCCCGTTGTTTGCTCCATCTTTGTGTGACAGGCGTCATCCACCTCTCCTGTACAAAGCACGCAGTTAGACAACCGTGGCCTTTAAAGCTTGTGCAGGTAACACCGAAAACATCCATGTCCCCTTAAGGGCTGGGTCAAGTAGAAATCTGTCTTACAATGCACTCAATTGAGCCACAGCCTCAGTTCAGGGATTAAGCGAGCAGTCTTCCTTCCCTTTGTATCTTGCTTACAGCACTATTGCCAATCGCTGAGAGAGCGTTGTCTCTCTTCTCTAGTCTCTCTTTTCTTCTGCGGAGGTAAATATTTCTGCGCTCCCCCGCATGGAGGGCGATGGGTATCACGCCTGCTATTACTAGCACTGCCATCCCAGAGACTGTTCCAAATTCGCTTGCGATTCGCAGCGCTTTTTGTCTCTACACCTTTACCACTCGTTTTTTGTTTTCGCTTTTTCGGGAAGAACCAAATTGAAACCAAAAATACACGTGCTGCAGCCTTATAAGCTGTTGGCTTGATTTGTTGGGAAAACTCCTCTTCGAGTCTATCAGGACGCCGAGGAATTTTACTGCTGATTTCGATTCGACCAGGGCTTCCTCAACACTGATAGACCTTACTCTGGGGATTCTCTTCTTTTTTAGGATAACCACTTTTGTTTTTTCACTGCCAAGGTGAAACCGTGAGTGGTCATCCAGTCTCCTACTCTCCGCATTAGCATACTGATGCGGAGTTTCCCATGGTTGACCGATGAAGCGTGACTCATCCGGCGGTTCAAACGGCAGCAGTCCATCATAGGAGATGTTCCACTAGTTCGGGCCGAGGATATAGCCATGAGTGACACCTGAATTAAGTTTAGTCTTTCGGCTGACTTCCTTCTAGTCGTAGAGTAGGCTGCGGTCCTTCAGATAGTCCCTTAGAATATATACAGATATATCAGATATATACAGAATATATCAGATATACTGGTACTTGAAAACAGTTTTCAAGTGCTTCCATAATATGCGCCCATCTAGCGCAGTTAAATACATTTGTGGCATCCAGAGTAACCAGCAGGACGACCTTTCATGTATACCGATTTCATCGATGGTGCAGCAACCTGCCCTGAAGCTATACTATCGTGGAGGCATATCCCCGGCAGCACGAATAACGTCAGCGTCTTCCCTTAAATAGTTTTTCGAAAATTTTCCGGTCGTGTCTAGCATCACAGTGGAGTGTGTGCAGCTGGCGCCTCGGGATTCACTTTCCCCTTACTAATCAGCGCAAACTTCGCCACCTTCCAGCCCTCTGGAAACACCCCTTCGCGCAGCAACAAAGTGACCTAAACAATGAGCATAAATCTGAAAGCTACTTTACGAAACATTAAGTAATACAAACATCTACCGATTTCTTAATCCTTGAACATATTACTTGTTACTATTGTTATGGACAATGAAATGTGTCTTAAAGATGATAGAATGCGAACCGTTCGATCCGTATTTGATACTTTGAAAAGGAGATTCCAACAATTTTAACACCTCCCCTGAAATATTGTGAAAGATTCAACTCTAACGAATTTCGAGATTCGGTTGAATAACGTGAAATTTCTAGCGAAAAAAATAAGCAAGGTTTGAAGTCAATTTCCACAAACTGTCTGAATTCAAATCGTTATACTGTTCCCAATTTAAAAACACAAAACAACTGGATACGATGTAATTGACTTGAATCCCGGAGTCAGTTGCAGGCAAAGCGTTAGACACATTTTCTAGAACCGACACCTTTTCCTTATAGAAAGGAACTTCTTGCAATGAAGATGGCATTTATACGTAAAGGATACTTGGCATATTTGAAAATCAATGCTTTGAAATGAGTCTTACTTTACAGTGCTATTAATACTTTGCAATTAGACATTTGCCCACCAAATTTCGGCGTAGAGCTGGGCTTTTTTGACATTTTCACGTAAAAATTAGACATCTCTTGTTCCGCTGACAATCGATTCTGAGCGGCCTGCCTCCCGTTTAGAGCCCTTGCTTTCTGTGCCACGCCGCTTCGTGGAACATAACAAGTGAACACGTCTCTCATTATTCTACAAATTTATTTTTTGACTGTCCTTTAATTTTATTTGATGAGATATATCAGTCTGATTAAAGATTACATAAAATTTTAAAAAATGCATAAAAGGATCTGTTTGTGAGAGCTTATATAACAATGTTCATATAACAATTCAGTCAGACTTGTTTCGGACACCTCAAGTTCAACAACAAGTGGTTGAACTTATGATTTGTACTACTCGTCAATTTTAGGACAGATTAGACTTTGAAGTTTATGCAGGAAAAGTAAATAATTTTGCTTGAAATGATAGTAACCTCGTCCTCAAGTTAAAGTTAATGCGACCCTAAACTATTTAATTGTTTTCTGAATGCTGTCCCATGCTTAACGCTTCGAATATTACCATTTTTGTAGTTTTAAAGAAAGAACACAACTAACACTGAGCTAGGAAGCAACTTTCTCCCGAAATATATAGTAAAAGAGTATTTTCATTTGATTGGGTAGTTAATTATAACAATCTCTTTCTGAAATATAATTCTTCAATAAGGAAATCCATGTACCACTTTGAATAATATAAATAACAGCCTAATCGTTGTTGCATTAACTAATTTTGAAAAAGTAGAGACTGCATATAGATCGCAGAAGGAAGTCTACGTGGGCTATTCGGGGTTTCCGAGTCAAATTATTAGTAATAGAGAATCCTTTGGTTTGAAAAGCAAAGAATTAGTTTTTTCCATTAGAAGCCAACAAAATTTACTTTGAAGTTTCAATTATATCATTATCATTTTCTCATATTAAATTTAGCTCCTCCAGACTCTTTTCTAAAGACTTAACACTGCACACTTTCAGTGCAGGACAATCGCAAACTAATATTATATCATACAAATTCACAATATAGCAGCAATTTTCCTTATCAAACATGCGATTCAAAGTTATTTTCATTTCCAGCTCTGGCCATCGATTGATCAAAAATGAAAAATGATTTCTGCAAATTCCTGTCGCTCATAATTTTTTTGGAATTCTTCTGTACAACAAATTGTCATCGTGCCAGTGGAAGTAAGCGTTCAGATGTTTATATTGCAGGATTCTTTCCTTATGGCGATGGAGTGGAAAATTCCGCTACAGGTAATTGGCTGGCGAGAAACAGGTGTTTGTAATTTAATTAAATTTGAAATTCACAAGGACGCGGGGTAATGCCTAGTGTGAAATTAGCATTGGATCATGTCAATGAGCATTCAAGTATCCTGCGAAATTATCGACTACACATGTGGTGGAATGACACCGAGGTACTTGCTTGAAACATTAATTTTCAATAAATCATGTTGAAGGATAAAGATATAACGTACATTAACTTCTTGTTTTCCTTCTGCTAACTTTTTCCAACGAATCCTAAAACATGCACTAATTCCATTCATTTAAATGCCACCAGAACACAAAGCTCATTTCAATGTTTTCGTCCTTTAGTGCAATGCCGCTGTCGGGGTGAAGTCGTTCTTTGACATGATGCATTCAGGACCGCATAAACTTATGCTGTTTGGGGCGACATGCACCCACGTTACCGATCCCATCGCCAAAGCCAGTAAACATTGGCACTTGACTCAACTCTCATATGCCGACACACACCCCATGTTTACAAAGGATGCCTTCCCCAACTTCTTTCGAGTGGTGCCTTCCGAGAATGCTTTCAATGCTCCACGTCTTGCCCTACTCAAGGAATTCAATTGGACAAGGGTGGGGACTATTTACCAGAACGAGCCCCGCTACGCGCTACCCCACAATCACATGGTTGCTAACTTGGATGATATGCAAACGGAAGTTGTCGAGACACAAAGCTTTGTGAATGATGTAAGCGAAGCGTTAAGGAAGTTACGTGAGAAAGACGTTCGAATCATTCTGGGCAATTTCAATGAATTTTTCGCACGGAAGATTTTCTGTGAGGCATATAAGTAAGTGTGATTTTGTTGCATGTAGGTTATTCCCGTTTTCAAGGACATCTCGCGTCGTATAGATTGGAAATGTACGGCAGGTCGTATCAGTGGATTATAATGGGAACTTATTCGACTGAGTGGTGGAATATATCAACAGATTGTACGTTGGAGGAAATAACGACTGCTCTGGAGGCAACAATTATGACTGATTTATTGCCGCTTTCGACCAGTGGAGATATCACAATATCAGGAATTGTAAGTGCCGTAGCCTAAGTAAAGGTTGCACCCACTCATATCCTTCAAATAAATCTCTAAACAATTATACGGAAAAGATTTTAAAATTCACCACTTAACGATTTAATATTGGCAGACTGCTGATGAATACCAAACCGAATACGATAGTCGTCGTGGCACTGAATATTCAAGGTTCCATGGTTACACATACGACGGCATTTGGGCAGCTGCGCTTGCAATTCAGTATGTATCGCAACGAAAGGAACAATTCCTCCAAGAATTTCAATACCGTGTTAAGGACTGGGAGAACATTTTTCTCGAGGCTCTAAAGAACACAAGTTTTGAAGGCGTAACAGTAAGTTAAACATTGATAGTGTTCAAAGACATTCCCATTAGCTTTAAGATATTTTGCAGGGTCCTGTTCGATTTTATAATAATGAACGTAAAGCCAACATTTTGCTAAAACAATTTCAATCGGGTAAAGAAGTTAAAATTGGTGAGTATAACTCATTACATGGGCGGCTCGACTTAGCATCAGGACAGACAATTAAATGGGTAACTTGTGGCAAGTCCCCAAGTCAATTCTACTATATTTCATAAATTCGTCTTTCACAGTTTGGCCGTTCACCTCCTAAAGATCGAACGCTTAGAATTATCGTACGCAGCCAAGTCAACCTCACAATATATGTAGTTTCCTCCAGTTTATCTGTCGTTGGAATAGTCATAGCATTCGTTTTTCTTGCGTTCAACATTAAGTATCGCAATCAAAGGTAATACCCTTAACCACAATACAATTATGAATGATGCCTAAAGTTAAAGCCGACATAATTTTTTTAGATACATCAAAATGTCTAGTCCTCATCTGAACAATCTCATCATAGTAGGATGCATGTTAGCGTATTTAAGCGTTATATTCCTCGGGTTAGACAGTACACTTAGTAGCCTAGCCGCATTCCCATATGTATGTACGGCACGCGCGTTATCCTTAATGGCCGGATTTAGTTTAGCATTTGGTGCGATGTTCTCGAAAACGTGGCGTGTTCATTCAATTTTCACCGATTTAAAATTGAATAAGAAAGTCATTAAAGACTATCAACTATTTATGGTAGTTGGAGTGCTATTAGCTATTGATTTAACAATTATCACAACTTGGCAACTATTCGATCCATTCTTCCGGGATATCAAACATTTGGAGCCTAAACAACACGATTCGTTAGAGGATGTTTTACTTGTACATGAGAATGAATACTGCCAATCGCATTACATAACGATTTTCATTGGAATCATTTATGCATACAAAGGACTATTGCTGGTAAGTAGAAATCGTTGGTTTTGTTCAAATAGGGCATTGATATCAATAAGCAAAAATGAAAAATTGCTTATTAACACAATTGAAATCTTTGCAGAAAGTTGAAAATAGATTTATTCATTGATTCATGTTGATTTCAATTATAAACCATCCTTTGCAACGGACGTCGAAGTAAAGTCTTGCGAATAGGATATGGAGAGCAACATGATTTCTAATCTTTGATGCAAAAAACAGAAACGGTTAAGATTTGATAGAAGCAAATTTAAAAGGACACACGTGAACAACGTTTTGTCTGTGCAATTGTGGTTAAAAATTTCAATTAATTTTTTTGCATTTCTCTGTTAGTTAAACGCGTTGTTACTCTCGATCTGATATGCATGCACTGGCCTTCACAAATTTAAAGCTCACTAAGGAACTGAAATAGGAGGAAGTCAAGACCTTCTTGAAATCTGAAACGGAATAAGAAGAATTCAACTCTATGACTGCAGTAGCAAAATAATACTTTGGCTAGTAATGAATCATAAATTAAAAAAAATCAAAACGATTGTAGGAAATTAGTGCAAAACGGCGATACTGTAGTAATTTCCCTGATGCATTTCGAATTTTAAACAATTTGCGGCACGCACTGCGGCTAATTTGAATCTGGAAAAAGGGAAAACATTCGGTGTAATTTACAGAAGAGTAGGTTCTGAAAAATGTGGGACGTTTAAGAAATATTGATTTTTATCCATGAAAAATAATAAAAAAGGATGAATGTCATAAATATTTTTTAAATTAAATAAGCGAAAATGATCATGAATTATGTTAAATCTTTAAATAAAATATTAAAGGTGTTATTTTGATATGCTGCATACAATTTTGCTAAATTGTGCTTCCAGAAAAACACGTCTTCTATTACTAACTTGATATCCTGAGATCATAAAGATGTCCTTCCAAATGCAAATATTCCCCCTCTATGTCCTGATCGACTTTGAATCATGCCTACTATGCCATACCTGACAAGGCCAGTAAGGCGTTAACGCATCTTTATGCGTTAAGTATCTTTTTTGAATTTATCCTCGTATACATATTACCTAAAACCCGCTGCTCATTACATACAATATTTGCGATACTAAGGAGCTCTTTGATGAGATGGACACAACAAGTCCTCTGTAAAGAATTGATGGGGAAGAAATACTTGTCATTGAACATCGGTTCAATGCCGCAAAGCAACTTAAATTTCCGGATAAGTGTAATTAGTAGAAGATTTGTTCTAGCTTTGAATTCAAAAATTCCTGCAAAAATCGAGTGGAATTGACTTTCTGGCCTGAGCACTTCTACCGACCCTATAATTTAGACATGGTTTCAATGATGTTCCTGTCAGTATATATCATAAATTTATAGACTATATCATAAGTACATAAAAATATGTTACGAAAAGCATTCTGATTATTAGAAAATTAGCCAATGCTAATTCCTTATCGGTGTCCAAGCGGAATCTATATAAATTTATATACAAAACACTATTATTTACTACTCCCAAATAAATTCATAAACATGCTCTATAAGTTTTATTTTATAATTTCAGATATTTGGAGCATTTTTAGCTTGGGAGACACGCCATGTATCCATACCAGCACTAAACGATTCGAAACACATTGGATTTTCTGTGTATAATGTAGTAATGACATGTGTTCCAGGAGCGGCTATTTCATTAGTTCTTGCCGATAGGAAGGATCTCGTTTTCACGTTGTTGTCAATCTTCATATTTTTCTGTACGACAGGCACCTTATGCCTGGTGTTCGTACCGAAAGTAAGCTTGGTAGTACGATTCCGTAGTATAGTTCCATTTAGATGTTGTGTTTCGTTTCTAATGTACTAGACATTCAATCGTATTGGAATTAATTTTCTAGGTATCTAATTGTAATTAGTTTTTAAAATTTTAAAATTTCTATTTACTGCATGCTTTCTAACTCGATAGAAACTACCTTTCGATCAAATTCTTCAAACACACATTTCCTAAAATTTATTTACGACAATCAAATTCAACTTGAAATAAAAAAACCCTTTGGTACACCTTCACATTTAGTACAAATCAAATAACACAACGCACAAACATATATTTATGATCCTGCGTAATTGCATGTAACTTTAACTTTATACTTGCAACAATGTAGAGTATGTACATACAAAATTAACATTTAGTCTGAATTTGGATGCTTAGTACATTTGCGGCGAGACTCTCACTATCGATCAAAATATATTAAACACTCTGGATTTCAGCTTATCGAACTGAAAAGAAATCCTTCTGGGAATGTTGATAAAAGGATCCGAGCGACTCTCAAGCCAATGTGCAAGAATGGACGGGATTCGTCTGTATGTGAGTTGGAACAAAGATTGCGTGATGTTAAAACAACGAATTGTCGATTCCGAAAAGCTTTGATGGAAAAAGAGGCCGAATTGCAAAGTTTGATTAAAAAATTAGGACCGGAAGCCCGTAAATGGCTCGAAGGTGGATCCTGCGGAGGTGACACAGAACCAATTTTAGGTGATTCTTCGCGTCTGTCAGCTCCACCTGTTCGTCGTGAACTTCCCAGCACGACCGGTAATTATTGAATTTTGTGTTCTTTCAACAATCTTGCTCTAGTCACAGCTGTTTCTATTGTTAAATCACCTAAATCTTTTTGTTTAAAATAATGTATTCACAAATTCTGTTTATTGAATGACTTAATTCCGCACTGCAGCTTAAACTTTGATCCTTGAAAGATTCTATTGCATACTGAAACTTCACTACGCTTTTGGTGTTGTTACCCGTCATTAATGTCACTTTGAATTTTCTTTTATATTCGCTTCATTCCCAGAAGTAACGGAAATGACATCCGTTGATAGTGTTACGTCTACTCACGCCGAAATGGATGCAACTTCAGTAACTTCGACTTCAGGACAAATGTGAGTTTGAATCCATTTTTGAAACAAATTCATTGTCTTGAAACATTTTAGGAAGAAGAAAGTTCAGGCAGTTACGCCACTTCAGGAAACGAACCCGCCAATACCACCACATCGACAACCAGAAGAGCCACTCCAACACTATCCGGTCACTAAAAGTGTTTCTGCAGTATCAGCAGCATCCGCAGCTTCCAGTGAAAAGAGAAATTCCGTATCTGCACAAACTGAAAATGTATTGCTACCCAATGTTAATAAGATGCAAGATTGTAATAACATTAAACGAGATGAAGCACTTCGTGATAGAAAGTACTCTCCTTCGATGGACCATCGAGAGAATAAAGTAAGTAGAAAGATAAAAATTGGGTAAAAGTTCTAAAGCATAAATAATATTGCAGGAAAATCGAAGTCAAACATCGACACCAAAATCAAAAGCAAGTAATATTCATCGAAATTCAACAACTACATTGAACTACTCCTCGAATACCGACCTAAATAACGTTTGCCCACACGTAAAGACCAACGCGAGCAAAGGTAAATATGAGGAGTGTTCACTTCAAAAATATTTGACAACCCTTTAAGCATCCAATTTACTCGCATTCCATTTAAAAGTATTTTAACAGCATTGAACAATGGACTATCAAAGAGTAGGACTTATATTCAAAATGCATGACCTTAAAATGCCACTGCAACTTACCTGAATTATTGACTCGTTCCTGGAGGCTAAATTACCAAAAATATTCAAAATCTACGTCCATTTAAAGTTGGAGTTCCACAAAGTTCGGTCATATCCTCTAACTTACACAACTTAACCACTACAACTACTTCATTGTAATACTCAACTTCTAAAAATTGCCTTATACTCTGACAGGGCCTGCGTATTTTTTGCAAATTGAAAAGTCGTGAGATTAATGCATCGTCGTACTTGTACGACGTCACCGTCACACGCGAAGTCGTCATACTAAAGTCAAAAATTTCAATTGACGCATTGATTTTATATATTTTTCTTTGGGTAGAAGATTAAGATTATTTCTGCAAATACAAAGATAGACTTTGCCATCAAAAAGGCTAGTAGAACAAATAAATCCGAAGAGAATGATGTAGAGTCTGGAACATAGAAAAGGCTTTTGAAAATGCTAGTGTGGACTAATAACCGAATGGATACATTTGCAGATAGCTCTCCTACCTATTCTTACCCGAAAATTAAACTTAGAACTTAAAACCGGCCTCTTATCTACAAAAGGATATTACGACCATCTTTGAAAATCTGTGGAATGGACGGTTCCTAAAAAAAAATAAAAAGTTCAAATACTTCCCTGAAATTCCTATTTATTATCTAACAATTTTGATTTCATTAGCATGACAACAATGAATTGGTTGAAAAAAAGTTTATTTATTTGCAGGCCCACAAGTGGAAGCGCCACGTCGCGTCAGTGTTCAGATGAGCGCTGGCACAGGTATGAAGAGCAACTTTGTCGTATCACAGAGTGACCTGTGGGATACCCATACATTATCCCATGCCAAACAACACTCACGTCAGTCACCTCGAAACTACCCTAATCCACAACGTTGCACCGAACACAGTCACATCATACCCTATGAATCAAACACAACGTCACCAATCCAGCGATCCGTATCGGAGAAAAATCGAAACAAGCACCGACACAAGCCACAAAAAGGGACAGTTTGTCAAAGTGAAACGGATAGTGAACGTGAACAAAGAGAACCAGCACCTCCATGTACCCAAACTCGAAAATTGGTCAAATCTGCACCCTATTCAGCTCATCATCATTCATCGCCTAATGTTGCTCCTGACAAACAGCGAAAACATCGCCTTAAAACGGATTCCTCGCTTTATGGAGCTAGTTCTGAATCAGAACTATTAGATGGGGATACTGCCATATTACCTATTTTCAGGAAACTTCTCACTGAAAAACAGCCACGATATCGCGGCCGAAGTGCTGTCGGTCAAAGTTGTCCTAACATCTCCATTAAGTGTGATATTGTCGAGTACTTGTAATAAGATAGAAGTATTCTTACACCACGTATTAAGTTGATTAATGCAAGTACCCCTCAAATGACACAATTTTTAGGACATCTATTATATATAATACTCCTTACGAAGTAGGATACAGATTGCTTCAAAGGCAGCTTTAATAATAGTCTGAAGACAACTACGAAAACAATAAGGGAAACGGCCAAAAACCCACAAAAAGGTCACGATTATAATGTTTCAGCGAAGGAAAATGACACCAATTGATGTGCTGTCCTTAGCGTAATGCAGACATTAGATTTCTCGATATAACTTCAAAATGATTCTATATATTTAAATCAGGATTCATCGAAATTGAATGATCTGCTTTGAAGAGCTTTTCTTGGATACCTCCTGCGAAGTTCTATAAGCATTGGTGTTTAAGATACAATACATCGTTGATACATATACCATGGAAAAAATTGAGCCATTTACTTCTAGAAATTTAAAAATATATTTGTAAACTCAGAAAACAAACGCTGTGAGTCGAGCTATAGTCCTAATACGGTATGCATTATAATAAACGTTTTAGAAATATTTTTTGATTTCAATACTTGTCGACATCTATAAATTTTGATTTTTCCAAAACAAAAAAGTTTAAACAGTTTAAAAGATAATTTTAATGTCAAAATGTACCTTGTCTTTTTTATAATTTCCTATGAATATGTCAAAGTTGTGGGTGTCTTTTATTTTAATAATAAGCTTGGCAAATTTAGGAGTCAAATGTGAATAATTCTCACGCCACAAAGGCGTCAGGAATCGGTTTTTGTACGTTTCTCCAACTTCATTCAAAATTGTATAATTCGAATCAAAAAGAAAACTCATTTGAAACAACAAAACACAAATTGACTTCTTTTGACGTTTAATAAATGTAAATTAGATAAATGTGCGTCCGAATGTTTAGCTTACGATAGCCAAAGTCTTTCAAACTTTGAAAATCATGCGTCTCTATTTTAAATTTAGTTTTCTTATTCTGCTTTTGCATTTATTGCATCCTGCATTATGGACAATTTAATCAGATTCTAAGCATACATGTTGCATTACCCATATTTTTCTATTGAGGAAAATCTGGAGAACAGCCTATCTGCGGAAATGCGCTTCATATTATCAAGCCAATCTTGTTAAATATTTTTGTTACCTAACAAACTACCAAAAGACATTAACAAATGATTGATATCATACAAAATATTAAATTTATTTTCAGTCTTCTTAATTCGTTGTAGGTAAATTTCAAATAGATAAATTGTAAACAATATTTGTTTCCAATAAAATAATAGAACTTATAACCAAATGTTTGATTAGGAAAATCTTATACCGATTCCAGCCAATTCCCATTTTTGGCTCGATTGGTTTCATGTTATTTCAACCAATTGAATCCAAAAAAATCAGCTGAGAGTTCTGGTGTGAAAGCTCAGTACCCGAAGGAGAACAAGAGGATTATTGTGATAAAGTGAAGAGAGGGGTGAAAGAACGGCTGATCTACAAGAAGAAATGAAGAGGAAGTGGAGGGAAAAACAAAGTAAATAATTCCAACTAGGTACTACATACTAGAAACTTCGCGACTAGGTACTAAATATTGCCCTAACAATCTGCAGCAGGAAACTTATATGACAATTTTGATATATGCAGAAGATATATGAAGATCTTAAGTGCATTTTCCAAGCTCAATAAATCACCCACTCATTGTCTCTGGAAGAGTACAGTACATGAGTACATCTGAGTACATGCGCCGACGGTATCGGACAAGTTCTTAACCAAAGCACTCATCATTTGAATTTCAATATAAAATGAGAGTTTTTACCCACGCATATAAAAAGTTACACTACTTTGTGCATCGTACTTCATTGCTTAGAATTCGTCAAGTCATGTTTCGGAACCACAATCTTTCCCAAAAGCTTGTCATCACGTTCAATCGTTGAATTGGAGCTGGCGTGCGAAAACAATGAAAAGGTACTATGTCCCTATTACGAGAATACCAAAAACAAACAAACATTGAATAAACACATCTGATTGAGTAACATTATGTTTTAATTCTACCATCAAATTGATTATCATAGAACACCGAACATTCCATCGTCTTTTTTTATACTATAACGTATCACAGTAAACAATTAAGTTGACCACACTTTGTTCATACACTAACATTTAGTAAATATATTATTGCATATACAACTTTAACTACCTAGGCCTTATTTTTTCTTCAAGTCAAATGTTCTTCACATTTTCTTTTTAACGCATTATTTTATATACTTATTTATATGTATGCACTTCAAAATAATACTGCATTTCTAATAACTCTTTGATGTCAGACCTTGTTTCAAAATTTAGCATGCCACTATAATCAGAATGCTGTTAGGATAAATTATTTGACATAAAAAGTTTCAAGTTAAGAACTAGGTATCATGCAATTATTAAGTCATTATACAACCAGAAAATATAAGAATAATTTAAAATCTATATTCTGTACAGTATATGGGAAAATATTTAGCTGAACTCTAGTACACATCGAGGTACGGTATAGTATCCTATCATAAATTGTAAAAAAATATTGGATTCTAAATATTAGAATCAGAAAATCAGAATATTAAGTTAAAATGATATTTGTTTTATGAAAAACCTCGGTTATTAGCCTATAATAATCGCTAGACATCAAAGAGTTAAATGGAATTATATTATACTTATATTTTGGCATCATGGTCATCTACTAAAACAACAGTCACTGCACTTCCCGTCGATGGGCTGCGATACTCTTTCGATAACGATGCAAGACGACTAAAAACTCGCTCGTAGTCAGACGTTTGAGGTAATTCTGGCAAATTCAATGTAGGCTTTGCCACCGAATTGGAATTAAGTGAATCCAATTCGTGTGTTTCAGAATTTATGAGATCACCAACCGCTGAACTAGATGGCGTTAGCAGTTGTTCAGATACGACTGCATTGTTTTTTCTAAAATAAAATTCAAATTAATTTCTATAATTTGTTGCTACACTACATCGTAAATTTTTCAGACAAACCTTTCTCGAAAATCAGTTCCGTTTAATTTCTTCTTTCTCTGCTTCCCAATCCAAGGATAACTAAATTGCATGAAACCATATTGCGGTCCCATTACCTTCAACAAACTCATCAGAAAGAATGTTGCATAGATCCAACTCACTGATATAACAATCACCAAAAATACGCCTATTTGAATGTACGGCAAAATTTTCGAAAACATCATAAAAGCGCCGGCCGCGCCTGTAGTCAACGCTGCCATAGCTGTAGGGCCAAGCATACGCGACATTGCGAAAATCGTAGCTGACTCTCTACTCCCGCTTGATGACAGTCGATAGTGAACGCTATAGTGAAGACAATAATCGACCACCAACCCAATCGCTGTGCTGATTGAAATACTTTCCAATATATTAAGTTTCCAGCCGAGTCCAATCAATATAGCGATTGTAGTAAATATACTAAATGTCATCGTTATGACAGCATAAAGGCTCACCAAAACATTCAAAGTTACAAACAATAATACAGCAAGCGATACAGACATTGATATCAATATTGACACTGCGGTTCCTTTCGAGAGCGTATGTTGAAGATCAAAGAACCACAGCTCACTTGTGAACCAGCCTCCTTGCATTCCAATTGGCGCTGTTTTCATTTCTTCTGTGAACCATTTTTCTACGTCTGCTACAAATGTTTTAACATCGGAATAAATCAACGAATATGGCACATTACTCTCGTATTCGACAATCAGAGCTTTAATTTGGGGCGTAAATGTCATGTTGAGTTTAAAATCCGGCCGTTGATATTTAGGACCTGCTACTCCCGGCGTGAAAAACTCACGTGGAGTCGCATAGAGTGTTGTCAAACTTAGTATAAGGCATTTCTCGAAAATGTGAGATTCAAAGGGAAATTTGGACGTCTCACAGCATGGTGAACGGTCTGTTTCCTCCATTGGGTCAAAGCACCTGGAAAATATTAACAACAAATAACATAACGCAAATCTTGACGCGGTTAAAATTTTCGAAACACAACTTACTTGCGATTCATCCATGATACAAAGTTTTCTATGAAACAGTTTGGCATTAAAACACCACCAAACGAGTATTGATAAAATGGTTGCTCCTTTATACGTTTGCAAAATTCAAGAAGCCATTTCTGAGATTCCATCGAGGACATGTTAAAATTATTGTCGAAATATAAATTTCCACGTGAAAATGGATCCAAATAGTTTCCATCATCGATGGGTTGTACTCCCCATACAAAACGTAATGGAAGATTGTAATTATCTACAGACTATAAACGAACAGATTATTGGGAGATAATATTATAGCTGCTATTTTTCACCCACTTACCGTTATTGACTTTTCAAACCAAAATTTTTCCCTGAATTTTATATCATATAGCTCGAATGGATGATTCGAGTCGAAAAGTTGAAAATCTGGTGAGTCTGGAAGTTGTATACTAGGCCAATATAAAACTACAACGATGCTAAATATTCCTAATAAACCTGAAAATAACAAAATCAATCAAAAATGTTTTTTTGTATGGCTTGCCTTGAAAAAATATATTGCTCATTTCATCGAAGAGAGTTAACTCTACCAACACTAAGAGTTTTGTCTTTGAATCTATGACTCTTCAAGAAAGCGGCTTGTGGCGCTTGTTTTTGGTCCGGAAATTTTGCTATCAAAGATATTTGTTGAAGAAGTTGATGCAATGCAAAAAGTCGAAAAAAAAACGCATAAGCGTTCGTCACATCGCTGGAGAGGTAAAGTTTATCACAAAACCTTTTGTCTAAGGCACGGTTCAAAACCAATCATGACTTTCAGGTACCGCACGGGTTACACACGAAAAAGATGATAGACCAATATATGTGCATATTTGCAGCATTGCTGAAGCGGAACGAAATCGAACCATTTTAAAAAAAAATGATAACGCGTGAAGAAAATTTAATAATGTACAACAATAGTGTCCACAAGAGATTTCGGTTTAAGAGTTCTTGAACCGAAATGGATCTTCTCAAATGGTTGAAAAAACCAGGATTAAAACCTAAAAAAGTGATGCAGTGTCTTCATTGGGAATATGAGCGATTCGTGCACTTTGAGCTGCTACAGTCTGCGTAAATAACCAATTATTAGATCTGCGACTAGTGGGGGCATTATTTTTAACCATGATAATGCCAGACACCTGGCATCTTTTGTGACTTTGCCAAAATTGGAAGAACCCAGCTGAAAAGTTCTGATACATTATAGCTTTATAGCATACTAGTCATGTAGCTCGGCCATTTCTGTAAAAATGCAATAGATGATTGTTTCTGTATTTCACGACGAATATAGATTCCGGTATTTAACAAAGAAAGGAAAAACGTGCTTTGTTTTTATTTTAGCCACGTAAAAAACATGCGGTATATTACAGAACAAGCGCAAACTTCTACAACATTAGAATCTGACCGGAACACCCATTAGATATGGAACAAACTATAAACAATCTAGAAAATAAGTCAACGTTTGTTCGATTAATGGACTATGATACTTTAAGTTCATTTTTAGTAACGGAAACAGCACTGCAAGTCAAGAATGGTACACAAATTTATCTTAAAGTCAAAGTCAGAAGTTCATTGTTCTATTATTCAAAGTAACTGAGAAACAGTAGCTTAAAAATCATCAAGCAAAACATATTGGAAGTGCTTTGATTTTAAAAAAATTACATATAAAAAACTACTACGGGAATTAAGCTCCAAATGAAGTAATTGAATCGATTATTTAGGCGAAGATTGCGGAACACTTGTCAGAAGTATTCTTTCGCAACTCTTAGGTTTCTGTACTGCAAAATCACAAGTATTCAAAATTTTCCGGCTATAGTTCTTGATTTGACGAACTTTGAGAATTATAGAAAATTGAATTGAATTAATACTTGGCTTCTATAGATAACAACGCAACCAATCGATTTGCATTGGTCTGCAGAGTTATCGAGTGTGTTTGAATAAAAGAGAAAAGTTCAGAAAAGAAAGATCTTATATTGAATTTTCTCACCCAAAGTGCTCAGCCAAATGGAATAGCTCCATGTGCTATGGTGAACTATTGAGCCACAAGAAAAAAATGAAAATCTAGCCAGCCCTAACGGCAAGAAAATCAAAATCTTGTTGTTATGATGCAGGTAAAGTAGTTCTTAAGATTTGAGGGGATCAGTTAGAACAAGTAGCAGGTATGAAGCGTTCATGTTAACACTTAAAAATGTTATTCAGTTGCTCAAAACATAGAAGCCGCTAACTCTAGGTATATTTTGGAGAGTTTAGTAGCGACATAAGGCAGTCGAACGTTTGGAATACCTTCGGCCTAACAGCCTAAAACACGTCTACCTTCAAGAAATGTTGACTACCATATATCAATTGGAAATAGACGCGATTTGCACTAGCCGGACTAAAATTAACGCAAGAAATTTGAGACACAGCTAGCCTGTTAACAATCACAAAATGCAATTCCTAACGTACCACAATATCACTTTTACATTTCGAAAAGGTTAAAAAAATCAAATGATACGTTTCGTCATGCTTAACATATTTTTCTTATTGTAAATATTTCAACTCAATTATGTAAATGGACATCTCAAAGCACAGCTTTCGGATCCATAATTATTCGCTAGCAATCATAAGATTTATAAAAAAGCAGTGCACAATACATTAAGGTTAGGACTAAGCTCAAAACGGAAGTTTGTGATTGTCTGTGCTTTGAATTCACTAATCAATGTGGATTTTTAATGGTATAAAAGCAATGACCAAAGACCGAATTGTAGATATCTTACTGGTAAAAGGTAGTCAAGACCAGGGGAGTATTATTAGATCGATAGAAGCAAATCACATCGATGGAACTGAAATTGCATCGATTGGTTCCAACGTTCCTAGTTGCAGTGGATATGAGTAGAAGTTTTGTGAACAAAAAAATGAATCCCAAATTAGACCATCGAGTTTTTCTAACAAAAAAAAATTGTTTTATACAGAATAATACTTGGAAATACACAATGATGAACTATAAACCAGGAGAATGTTAAATTGAGCAATCGCGATTGATAAGACGAAAAACAATATTAAATATATAATTTAATCTGTGATGCACTCACCTAGCAAAGTTATCCATAATACTGGTAATTTAACTACTGCATTTATAAGAAAGTCTTCCGTTACTTTTCCTAATTGACTAATTGACTTATGTAATTTCTGCGCTACTTTGGCGGACATGCAATTTTCTAACGTGAACGGTATTCTCTCCATAATTGATACTGATGCAGGTGTCCACGTTACCATAAGCAAATAATTCACGATCACGGTTGTTCCAGCAAATATTCTGATTAAGAGAGACAAATAAAACAATGTTTTATTGACTTTAACATCTAAATCAATCATAATATAGATATTACATTGTATATATATTATGAATCGTTTAGAAGTTTTGTAAGACAAATGACATTGATCAAGAAATCAACTAAAACTAGATAAAACATACCCAAAACATTTGATTGCAGTTATAAATGTTATATACGAAGCATAAAATGCAGCTGCTGTTGTCAAAGATGATACAAACATTGAAACTGCTGCATGTTTCAAAGTAGTCGCCATTAAACTGTTCAATGTTTCTCTGTGCGTTGAATCTGAATATGATGTTGATGGTGACGATAGTGGTGGACCTCCAGAATTTCTGATTCGTTCTTCACTTGTACATCTCCATATTTTGATGAAAATAAAAGCTTCATCCGCTCCGATGCCTGGATATTACAAAATAACAAATTGGTTTTTATGGACAATACACGAAAAGAAAACAACAGCATTTATTACTCACCTACAATAACAACCGCAGCCAAAACATTCATAAATGGGAAGAATGAGATCTCGAAAACGAGCGTATATACAAAGTATGCAATTCCAAGCGAAAACAGTATTAAGATTAGCGTCATTAATGTTACAAAGAAAGATGATGTGTACATCCAAATACAGAACATCACGAATACTGCTCCGAGCAATAAGAGCCAAAAATCCACTTTTAGATATTCATCGAATAAGACGTTCTTAAGGCCCATATCTATTGCAACTATTTCTACGTAGTCGTTCCCAAGATTTCTGTGGGGAGAAATATTTATAATGAAATTTTTACTAATTAAAAAAATAAAAATTCATTTCAATAAAATTTCGTCTGCAAGATTTAAAATTTTTTTCGAAAAACCATCCACGATGTTAGAATAATAATAAATTGAAGGAATCATACGTTCAGGTTTAGTAAGAATGAAACTTGATGCTCAAAAGGGATGCAAATATAGGATTTACCATGAAAAACGTGAGAATATTAAACTATCGCAATTATCACTTTATCACAGAGCTTGTTCTAAGATTCCGAACGAAGTTTCGTCGTTCCCAGTCTGTTTCCTTGTATCTTACACATACGCATTTCGGATTTCGTGCCATAGCTTCGTGTGTGATTACCTGAATTGTCGGGCTTAGTTATCCTTACCAAAAGGTCCGTCATTTACACAAGCGTTGCGAATCTTTTCATGCTGTTAGGGATCCTTTTATGCAGACAGCGATACTTTTATCCATTTTATGTGGAACTCTGAACATGTGGAAAAATTCCTGGGACAAGTTATTTGTCATCTGGTGGTCAATATCGTCCGATCACACGCGCTTAGCCTTGGGAAACTACCGATCGCCCTACGACATCGGAGTTTTCTACTTTAAGTCTATGAGAACAACCCAGCAACAATTTTTTCCGATGGGTTCTTTGGATATCTTTGGTCTAGAAGAATAACCCTTCAACAGTTCGAAATCTAAAAGGAAACATCCAAAGCAACACTGGGAAAATTTACTGCTCGATATGAGTATGTACTTGAAAAATTGAGTATAAAGACCTAATTCAGCCTAACGACGTTGAGGAGGACATTTAAATGGTATCGTCTTAAAGCTCATTGTCATAACAAAATCAGATAAGCATAACTGGTAGTTTTTATATTTTGCATTTTTTAAATTTAAGGGTCGAGCGCCTTGCATGATATAGCGCATATTTACAGAAACACGTTACAAATAATTATATTCTAAATTTAGATTATACACCTGGACTTATTACGCGATTATTATTATATCATGATAATGATCGAATGCACTTCGCAGTGTGTACCTGAGTTTAAAATATAAAGGAACTGATATTGGATTCAATATTTAATAACGAAATTGAACATCCAAACTTTGATAATTAAATTCAATCCTATTTAGGCATCAATCTGGAGAATGTATTGTGATTAACTGCATCTATTGGAAATCAATCTGAATAAAATGGGTAGCAAAACATGAAAGTTTATTGGCAATACAACCAATCACACCATAAACATATCGAAAACTCTATTGGAAGGCATGTCCCCGAAGTAATGCATATTATACTCTAGGTGGTTTTATGAATAATGGAGAAAGCTATTCGAAAATGCAATGGCCTCAACAATGGATCAATATTTCTAATTTGCATTCCAACAATTGAGTGAAAACAGGATCCAAAATTAAACCCGCAGTGGCTTTACAATAAAAAATATGGCATACGAAGAGTCGAAAGATCGAAAATCCTTGAATAGCTATTACACCATGGCTCGTCTCTTACAATATCTGGAACAAATCCTACAATCATTGCAACCTTGCCCAACGAAGGTCTCAGAAACGAGAGAATTTCAGGTACAAACGACAAAGAAAAGACGCCTACACGGTGGATATCGCACTTCTGACCCGTATAAAATATTTCAGCAATCTGTTTGGAAACAACGCAGCAATTGGGTTCTCATTATAAAAATGAAGATGAAATCTTCCTAAATCGGATCATTGCAACATGAACATGTGATTTCAAGTCAAAAATGAAATTTCATAGAAGTTTGGAAGGTTCCAAGTTCTTTGCGAATTTAAAAAATAAGTCACTAACCGCCAAAAACTCAAGAAATGATGTTCTTTGCATTCAGTTGCCCTCGTTGCCCATGAAACTCGAAAATTGCGTACAGAAATGTCGCAAAATAGTTTATACATATTGCACGAAAACTCGCTCCTAAACTCCAGTGCATCGTCCACCAAACAATTCGAAAAACAGCTTCGAAAACAAACCAACACCAAGTTTCATGTCCTAGCTTGAGCCCACGTGATTCCAATCCATTCACAAAGATGCTGAAAGAGCTCCGAGGAGAAGTGTTCCGATTATCAATGAGAGGCCGGATGCTTAACAAGCTTTCTCGCGATCATATTGACAAACATGACCAAATTAAAATGTTTTGTATTTTTTGAAGACTTCCAATTGCCTTGGAGAATGGAAACCCCAGAGCCAAAACGGACGATGTTTCAGGGAGGACAGTAATTGTTATAAATTGTGACACCAAGTCAACGATCTATTAGAGTATGAGTCAATGATGACTCAATCATCATTTTTATTGACTCAAGTCAATTGATTTGGAGTTGCTGTTGTCAAGCGAATTGTACGGAGCTAGAGGTTATTTAAATAGATGAAACAAATTATAAGGATTTTAAATAAATGATTACGCGTTGTTGTTCATTACGTGAAATTAACTGTGAAATAGTAGATAACATAAATTGCGTTAACTATTCAACACGAGTATTCTAAATGGCACAATCCAGTGGGGTGAACCGCAAGCAAAGCCGGTGGAATTGAATCAGCTAGTGAAACATGAAGGCCAGAAATCACTTTAGAATTTTCAAAAAATCGATTTTTTGTACATATTTCATAGAATAGAAAGTATACTTAGAAACTATAATACCCAAAGAATATACTGGCCCAGGGAAATAAGGAAATAATCAATATTTGGGGAGTTATCGCATATAGTGTCGAGCGAGTCAGGCGCTCGGACTGTTAGAGGCAGAGCAACCGTTGCTTGACTCCCTTTGCTGTACTCTCCTAGCAACCATTGCTTTCTGATTTACCTTTTTTTGACCAGGCAAATGTTTTGGGACATTTTATACGGGGGACATTATAGATATATCGAAACAATAGGTATGCGAAACGAAATCTCGAAAAACAAATTCTGTTTCTGTTTCTTTTTTTCTGTTTGAAATTTTATCGCGAACGGTTGATCTTAGCAAAGTGAAAGGAATTCGAGGCAATATAGCCCGAAAATGCATGATAAAAAAAAATTTCAAGGAAATCAATTTACCGATGCGAGCGGGGAGAGTTAAGTTCCGAGTACTAGTGACGACATAAATGCAAGTGCTAAAAAACTGAAGACTGCGTGCAGAAAGGATGTACGTACAAATCCTTTGCATGCATATAGAATTATTGAGTTTTGAACAGTTTTTACGACTCTATCAGACATTTTAATTTGTTCTATATGCAAGCAAAAGGTAGATTTTAATCAGTCAGGTCATAGAGGTAATCGATAAATTCATTAAGGACCTTTAATTCATACTGGTTACGAAATCAATCGAAGGCTCGTATTAGTTATGAGACTTTTGGGGGTCGCGAGACAAGTAATCATTTCTTTCTGCAATCTCATGGACCTGTGCGCTGGATTAAATTAAAGCAGCTTCACTAAGACCATCGATTATTTTTATGCAGCTTCCAAGTCCTCATTCGATTTTTCAACACAGAAGAAGAAGAGGCCACTGTTAAAGACGAGGCCAAAAATTTTCTCAAAGTCTCTGTCGACGGTACATGGAAAAAGCGTGCGTTCAAATCACTGTACGGTGTTATAACGCTCATCGGCAACAACTCTGGGAAAGTGATCAGTTTAGTGGTGAAAAGCAGTTACTGCTAAGGCTATACGTTCTGGAAAAATAAGACTCATACTGAAGAATATCAGGAATGGTTCAAAGATCACGATGAAAATTGCATGAATAATCACGAGGGCTGCGCTGGAAAAATGTAGGTTGATTCTATGAAAGAAATGTTTTCTAGATCGCAAGTGAAATTTGGTGTAAATATGACAATTATATAGACAATGGGGATTCAAAATCTTTCAAGGCCATACTAGAACTAAATTCTTGAAGTGACGAGTTAACGCTTATAAAAAGTGAAAGCATTTACCACGAAGACAATAGGCACCAGGTCTCTGAAGCGTGAGAAAAGAAATAAAAAAACTTTCTGGAAGAGGCAAGTAACGAATAAAGTTGTGAAAAAAAACTCACGTAATATTATGGTTTGAGTATTCAAAGAAATATGAACAGTGTTTAAAAATTTGAAAAAAGAGCACATTTTTTCTACAAAGAAAAAGCCAAATCACGAATACTACCCGAATGGACCCAAAAGCTGGTGCAAAAGCAATCTTTTTGTAAAAAAAAATCCAAAATTGGAAGATCTTCCACCATTACTTGACGAAAGTATCAAACAGCATCTCCTGTCAATTTATGAAGATTTTTCCAGAGATGATTTGCTAAAAAGGTGCTTAGGTGCCCAAAATATTTGCATTCTGGCTTAAAAATTGTTGATATTTCAGACTACATTGCTGCTGGTATATTCAATAATGGCTTATATTGGATCTTGAGGATTATGAATACGTTGGACATAGTCGTTGGCACCAACTGCAGAATTTTCGCCGGAACCTCTGATGAGGCGCGAATTGTACGGCAAAACAGACTGAGTTTTTCTAAGACGAAAAAAGCTCCTATCGCCCGGAAATAATAGCTGGCGGTAGAAAATCAGCTTTTCGAGCAAGAAGAAGGTCTGCTGTACGCGCCCGCGTCACTAAAATTAATAGTTTTCACATGTTGAAACTTTAAACGAGATTATTTCGAAACTACGTTCTCAAAAACTGCTCGTGTTATAGCTTAAAAAGTGATGGACCGATTTCGATGAAATTTTGAGAGATTACTCTCAGTAATATTATCGGAAGGATATACCTAAAGTTTGAAAGGTAGCGTGTAAATAAATAAATTTTTTTGGGGTCAAATATGTCGAAATAATGGTCGAAAATTCGAACTTTGGAGTAAAAAGGCTCCCAAATTTTCAATTTTGCACATTTTCATAATTATTTAGGTATATCCTTTCCCTTCATATCAGTAAACGAATGACACTTGTTAAATCTCTTTCAGATCAACAGAAAAAGTGACACCTGCAGCACTTTTTGATGTCACGGAAAACAAGCATCCGCAAACCCATAATAACACAGAAAGTTTTTTTGGTAATCTCAAAAAAAAAATGTGTCACAAACTTGAATGTCATAATAAAATTATGTCAAAATTTGAAAATGATCAGATTATTTTATCCCCTCTAAAAAAATTCTCCAAAAATACTTATTTTTCACGCTTCTAAAGATACAGTGAGAGTCAAAATAAAGTGTACACTTCATTGCAACAAACATTTTTCTTAAATTCTGACCACCATGCTTAACTTCATAAATTTTTTGATGATTGTTTAAGTTCTCATTGAGATCTCTTTTATATAGTTAATCAACACTTACAGTTATTTTACAACAACAAAAAATATGTACGAAAAACCAAACATAGTCCCATTTTCACGCATCAAAATAAAGTGTACACATAATACAAAAGGCTTCGCGCTGGAAATTTTCCAGGAAAATCAATCCAGTTATCTTTGATATTTTGCAGCCGTGGTAATTTATCGTCTTATAAGTTAACTCGTGCGTGTCAAGTCTGGTAATTAGAGTGGAAAAAAATATATTATATTTAAATTAGTGAAAATGGGTAGGCAGACCTCTTTAGAAACGCGAGAACTTGTTTTAAAATTTAGAAACGAAGGGAAATCTTTGCGAGAAATAGCCTCAATAATTAATCGAAGCCATAACACAGTCAAAAAAATCATTGACAAGTTCGAGATTTTCGGTAGTTTAGAAAATCGGGCAGGTGCTGGTAGACCAAAGCGGCTAAGTGAAAAGGAAATACGCAGATTTGTAAGAACGGTTAAACAAGAACCGAAAACGAGCGCAGTGAAAGTAGCGGAAGACATCTCAAGGTCATCAGGACGCAATGTTAGCGCAAGCACAATCAGACGAGCCTTGCATAGTAATGGGCTATTTGGTAGGATACTCAGAAAGAAGCCACTCATATCGAAAGCTAACCAACAAAGACGCCTTGATTTTGCCAAAAAGCATGAAAATCGTCAGAATTCATTTTGGAAAAATGTTTTATTTAGTGATGAAAGTAAGTTTGAAGTTTTTGGCAAGAAAGCTCCAACTAGGATATGGAGAGGAAAAAATCGGGAGTTCGAAGATAAAAACATTGTATCGACAGTAAAACACGGTGGTGGTTCGGTGATGGTGTGGGGGTGTATGGCAGCAAGTGGAGTTGGCAGATTGGTGTTCGTTGATAACACAATGAATAAAATGGGATACCTGAATATATTGAAAGAAAATTTGGGTGCTAGCGTGGAAAAATTGGGGCTGGATCGCTCGTGGATATTTCAACAAGACAACCACCCCAAGCATACCGCCAAAATATTTAAAGAATATTTGCTTTATCATGCACCTAAACAATTGGATCACCCCCCACAATCGCAGGATCTCAACCCCATTGAACATTTATGGGAACATCTGGACCGGCAAATACGAAACAGGAACATCACTAACATAGGCAACCTAAAAAAGACTTTACTGGAAGAATGGGAACATATTTCACCGGAACTGACATCAAAATTGGTAAAATCAATGCCAAGACGATTAAAAGCAGTTATTAAGGCGAAAGGCAAGCAAACCAAATACTGAATGCTTGATTTTGAGTTTTATTTTTAAGTTTTATTAGAACTGTACACTTTAATTTGACGCTACGATTATGGATTATTTTTTGTTTTTGGCGTATTATTTTCGTATCCATGAAATGCTCTCTTAACTTACTTTGTTGACTATTGAAGTATGCCTTAATAGCTTGAAAACGACTACAATATGTCATAAAACCCCATTGTAAAAGACCAAAATACATGAAAATTATGTTCAAAACATGCTGTACACTTTATTTTGACGCTCACTGTATTTCTGGCCTAAATATAACGTAAATATAATGAAAAATGAATTTAATGATGACCTGGTCGTTTTTTTTTTTTTTTTTCATAAATTGGCAATTTTCAAACGATGGATTTAATTCGTTTCATCGATGGCCTGTTGGAAGTTAAGACGATTGTAAAGCAAAATTATTTGCCAGGTAGTCAACATCGGGTAAAACTTTGTAGATTGACAAAGTACTTTCCAAAGCATAAATATTTGCATAGACTTCCTACTTTGTATTTAAAAGCTGCTAAAATCATTCAGTAATCGCCTCTAAAATCACACTTCGATTATGACTTTTCTCATTTGTAAATTCATTTTGTCAGTTGCAGCTATTTACTCTTATTACAAATCATTTCAAATTTATTAATGGTAAATTATGAATCCCATCCCAGCCCAGTCTCGTCATCTTTACAAAACTGTATATGCCATCGATTTCATTCCACATTCCCTTGAATCAAGAGTCATTCGAAAGAAACCCACTGTATCGGAAGATCCTTTGATAATTGATGGTCACTGTGGCAATAATCTTAATATCAATAACAAACCGTTGCCGAAAGTATTATCAAATCATCCGACAATGAAAGCAGTCAACGAAGAATATTACGCTTTTATCAATTCAATTGAGCAGCATAGCAAAGTTTTATACGATAAATACTTCAGAAATGTTGCAATCGATAACGAATACATTGAAACGGTAATCAATGATATGAACAAAACCGAATATCAATACAAATATTCACCAAATGATTATCTTCCATTATGCGGTTATGTTCGTTTGTTGAGGCGAAATTTAAACAAACCAAAAGATTGGAAGTTCCATGATACAACATATATGAGTGCATACAATCGAGTTATGGAATATGGAAATCTGAAGGACATTTTGAAGTGTGAAGATTTTCGAGAATCAGGTAGACGTCGTGTCGTAGATGAATTGAACAGATTACATAAAACTGGCAAGAGTATCTACCAATCATCGTATTCTGGAGAGCGTCCAGAACAAAGTCAATGCAAAGTTTAAACGCATTTTTACTTAAATAGATGCTGACGTTAGATTTTAATTTTTCGAATTAGTTGTTCTACTAAACTGGTGTACTTTTCACTACCACAAACAACTTCTAGAATAATAATCAACTGTACCAGTAAAATATATATGATTGATTTTAAAAGTTATTTAATATTTTTTGTTTTTTAGTGGGGGTGGGGGTATAAGGTGGTTTTTACATCCTGAGTGTCAGACTCCCTCAGTGGAGCAAACTACTGGACTATCGACTACACACCTCCCCTGTCAATGGAATTACCGAGTTTGGAACCATTCAGCATATTAATTCGGGCTAAGCCTCGCTATTCTGCACCTAATGGCGCCTTCGGATTACAGGAATTCCTTTTCTTTTCTAGAGGGGAACGACGAATAGGATCGCTACAGAAGCGAATCCCTCCACACTCAACACTCCCAGCCCAACAAGTATGCCTGCTTTTGTTTTTGGGACTGCCGTGAGAAAAATAAAATCTAAACCAAACTGAAAAACGAAAAAGCATGATGAAATATTTTAGTAGCTGATAAAGCTACTAAAAATTAATCATGCTATACAGAAAGCATGATAAAGTATATTTGTGATGTTTTGAAAATGGTGTTCAGGATAAAGTGATTTTATAAAGAAATTGACTACAATTTATGTTTTTAATCGCCTTTTCCTTGGACTCACTTCATTTGTCTGCCGTTTGCAGAATGGCTTTCACGATCAATTTGAAACAGAAATTTTGGAGTATTATATTTAGAGAATTATGTTATATAATGCAGTCTTATGGGCACCTTAAATGACACCGTTAGTTTCTTATGGTTCGGATTCCACATTTCTTTGTCCAAGACTACGCCATATGCTTACAACAGTCGAAAAGTGTCTACTTTTCGTCATAATGTAATGTAATGTATGACGGTGATTGCTCTTTCGATTTCATTTCAACCATTGTGTAATGTGCCTGCGATTCTCGAAGACTATCCAGATTTGTTGACATCTCACCGCCCGGTGGAAAACTCCACTGCTTCATTCTCTTCATAAGCTGATACTGATAAACAGAAAGCCTGGAAGCGTCCGTAATGTTGACTAAATTCATGTCAAACTCCCCTCTAACGCTTTTTAGTTTTCCTATAAGTTTCAAATTACCTAGTAATGTCGGAATGGTTACTTGAAGTATTGCTGGTAATTCGCTTTATTATTGTTATTGTTGCTAATCGAGCAACCTTCATTTGATCCTTGTAATAAGGCATAAAAAAATTGGCCAAGTTCTAAATCAGAAATAAGATAAAGAACAGATAAACAGATAAACAGATAAAACACGCGAATTTAATCCAAAGATCGAAATCTCCTGATTAAATCGTTCGATCCCTCGACTCATTTGCAAGGTTATTAGTCTCATTCTCCAAATCTCATTCTGAGATTAGCTGATCGTTTAAGACAGAACACTCCATCCTCCGTAAATGAGACCTCATCATTAAGAAATTTGATTCTCTGGCAAATGATACAGAATAATAACCTTTTGCTCTATTTACATTATTCTGATGATCATTTTAGGCCAGACATTAATACCATAAGATACATTCATCATTCCATGTAACGTAGAAACAAGAGGTGCGAACGTATATTTATAATGTAATTTAAATCACATGTTACATAAAACATCGATTGATTACTTCATTTCGTGATCCTGAATAACTAAACGCTCAAATTTATGCATAATTCTTGTTACTCACCTTTTTTCCATTTCACGAAAAAGTCTCAAAACCGATTGACTTCGTGCGATTGGTAAAAACAGCATCACATTGCTCAGATATATATTTGAGTCCTGTAATTAATTCGATTATATATTCACTTATAATCCATATTAGAATAATACTTACATTTAATTTTATAAAATTCATATCAGCTAAATAATGGAAGATATTATAGACGGCATCGTGCCGAGTACATTCAACAGGTGCAAAACATCTATATTTTTCACAGTCGTTACTTAGTTTCATATTAATATAGTAGACGTGACAGCTTAATAATAAATTTTGTACACTAGATACATCGTCTTTCTGTGAATTCAATTCGTGTTAGTAAATTAATCTTGTATTTATTGAAAATCAAGCAAATATTACATTTATTTCCAAACACGACGATTTATTCGAAAGTAGAGCAATATAATTCGGTAAAGACCATGGACGACAACAGTTATTCGACTGTTTCTCACAAAATTCATCATATAATTCAATTTTTTCTAAGTCTAATTCTAAAGTACACATGGCTAACAAATAGTTAATGTCCAATAGTGATACTTTACTTTCATTTTGTGCGTGCTTTAAAGCCTGTATAACCATATGTGAATATTCTTTCACTGTAAGTAAAATAATTAAAATTGAAATAGATGTTATAGATATGTTATAGATAAACATATAAATTTGGTGCTCTGTTTACAGATTTAAATTGAGTCGATTAAGAATTTCCGATTCAAAGATGATGATATGAGGGATGCATTGTACGAATTTCGTTCAAACACTTATATTATCTGCTTTTTTTGCTATTCATCCTGATGCATTTCGTACACAATGCTCGTAAATTGGTTTTCAAAGTGGTTAAAGGGACACATGCTGGGATTGCAAGTCATTGAATAAATCAAAAATTACATACTTGGCTCGCCGCAAAAGAAACCGCCCGTGCTGCCTACATTTACAACTTCTTGGATAGGTGGATTCGAATTTCTCAAGCTCATCCATTTTGTATTCGAAGACTCGATCATCTCGCGATTGTCGTCTTCATCAATTCCGTACGTGTGCTTGCCAAATTCAAAATTACCCTCGTCAAAAGTATCATTTATATCGGTGTGACGAAAGCGATTTCCACTTCGTGTATCATTTCGCGAATAGTCCTTTAACTCTTTGAGTTTCTCTTGAAATTTTTTCCGTCCTCCTTTTTGCGTTTTCTTTTTCTTATTTGTCTTTCTATTATGTTGTGCATTATAATATTCTTGTTCTAAAAATATATCGTTGGGATCAGCGACAAGTCCACCCCCAGGTTTTGTTTCGTCCAATAGATTCCGATATGCAGTCAGACGTTGCGAGATTTCCGTTCCGCGCGATTCAAATCCCTGCAATGGAATAATGTTAAAAATTAACATTAAAGATTTAGTAATTTATTCAATGACGAAGCTCTCACCGCTGTCGCATCACTGAAATCCGGCAATTTTTTGGTCGTAAACGAAACTGTTATGCACGCCAACGAAAACACACCGATCCCAAGGACCATCAGGAATGGTCGACGAGCCAAAAATTTGTAGTACCAATGCATGACTCACGCACATTTGGAATGGATATGATGAAATTAATGCAAAATTACGTCGAAATGATGAATTTTGCATTTAATACACTTAGGAATTATCCTTTTTCACCAATTCATAGAATCGTCATCTGCGTGCAAATGATTGCAATTGAATAACCTTGCAGCCTTATACTCATGTAAAATTGTTTGGCATATTGCCCAGCCAAACGGGAAATTTCTGTTGCTAATGATGGTTATTCGCAATGAATGCACTTAACATAAACTTATTGACATTTTATCGAACTGAATGTGTATAGTAGAATGCAAAAAATGCCCTCGCATACGGTGAGATAATAATTTATAAACAAATTTGACACAAACTACTTGACAAGATATTGGCAGGGATGCTGAAGATGGACCACTAAATGACAGCCCGCCTCGTCGGAATGGTTTGAATACTGGGTGAAGGACTCGTTTTAGTACATGCATGCAAGAGACAAAGCCTGAATTCGTACCATATCAAGGATATGTCACGATCAATTGAAAAGTTCACTTATGTCCAAATGCGTTTGTTATCTGAAAAATAAAGTGAAGATATTTCATGTGATATACACACGAAAATGATAGGAAAAGATTGATGAATTAACTAGACGAGATAATTTCAAATCGTTTGCCGGTAATTTAGACTCAATTTTCTTTTTTGTATCTGTATCTTTTCTGTATTTCTTGTGTATGGAAGTGAATTTATTTCCGAAATAGACGAGTTTTAAGACAGCGAATTCAGTTATTATTTTAAGACAGCGAATTTTAAGAAACGATTGCCAACTTTTGCATTCTTCATAATGCACAACATTCCAAAAAGCCTTATCTCAGTTAGTTATCTCAGTCAGATAATAACCACACAACCGTATCACTACATCATGCTCTGAGACAAAAATTGGTCCTAGAAGAAGGAATTCAACTTTGAAAACCACCTTTATTTCATTATTTATTCATACAATCCCATGTGTATAGTTTTAAAACAAAGACTGTCCAAACCAGGCACAATGTCCTAAAAAACTTGGAGTGAACTTCAGCCCTGCAGTCAAAGAGCGAGGCTTCATACAGAATCTAACTGAAAAAGAATCCTAGATATGGCATTCAAAGTCCAACTTCCTGATTTTTTTAAGTTTAAGAGAACAACTCAGCCAGTATCACAAATAAATTTAATTCAAGATCAATCAAGACTGGTAGCTGAATACCTATTGAATTCAACTATGACTATCATTGTGTCTCTTTGCAAATTTTCAATGGCCCAGAAACCTCGAGTCAACTCGTGATGGTCCAATTAATTAAATGAAGATCGAATGATCGACGAAGGAATCATCAACATCTATCATGCTACAATCGAAGCCAAGCATTGGTTTCCAGGATTAGCATCTTTCAGTCGTCACGATTTTATAACCTTTTTCTCCAGTTAAGCACTCCCAACAAATCTGTCTTCCCATATCATGGTCGGTCTTCCTGCTGGACATTTACATTGTCTATACCTTAGCCTTCAATGTCCTTTAGGTTAGCCGGTAATCTTCCATATTTCCTCGTTGCAGTATGAGTAGCTTGACGCAAGTAGTTAAAAGTGGTAAATTAAATAATTCATATAACTCATCGTACTAACGTAGTCTCCACTCTCAACTTTCTTTCACTGGGACGTAGATTTTCCTGAACACTTTGTGTAAAAATATGTTTACTACCTTTTCGGAATCGCTCGTCAGGGTCCATGCTTCACTTCAATACAGCAGCACAGGCATGAATAATGAATCACAGATGCGAAGCTCGTTTTGTCGTTGCAAAAATGTTGATCTTAGAATGGGAATCACAGAATGATAGCCTTCATTTGCGAGGTTTACGCGGTGTCCAATATTTATTTTTTAACTTTTTCTTTCTAGTTGTCAGCCTTTTGGTATATCAGAAAAGGTATTCACACAGGTATGACCGAAAATGCCAACGATGTCATCAGAAATCCATGGTGTTTAGTCTACAAGTCAGAGAAACTCACCCTGCAAATACTTTTTTTAATTTAACCATAATTAAACCTGAAAAGATTATCGAAATAATGCCGGGCGTTTATCAGACACAACATCATCGCGCAAGATCATAGAGTACTAGAGCAACCACTCTTAACATGCATGGAACTGGAGAAAACAGATCTGTCAATAGAGAAAAGTAAAGCCAGCGTCGAAGCTGAAGTGTAGTAACTGCTCTATCTCCTTCACCGGAAATTTGATGCTCTGTACGTTGAATAACCGCCTTAATTAAGGGATCCTTTTGGGCCTGGAAGGTGGTAAAAGTCGTATTGATTAGCAACAGGAGGGAGAATTACGAGCCGCCTTTAGTATACTGCCCCTTACGCTTGTTATCTCTGGCTCGAAGGGTATTGAAAAAACGCATAAAGAAGCGATTCTTTATGCGTTTTTATGCGAAATCATGTACGCTGGAAAGGCGTTTATCCATTGCAGCACAGCACGACTTCAAAACAGGACGATCAACCATTGACAAAGTGGCAAAAGCGGTTAGTATGATACAGAGGGTAGGCCCTCTACGACACGAGGGGAGACCACCAAATGATCAAGGTTACTTCATGACCAGATTAATACAATTTAGGCATGCCAACTAGATTGCAGTGAATCGGCTACACAGATGATGTTATGGCGAATTATTAGAACAAGGAGACCTTATACTAGACATGCCAATGAGTTGAGTGAGGGATTGTGTGATCACTTGCGGATTTATTCTAGTACTATAGAAATCAGAGTTGCCCATTCTTACGGAGCATTACGCGAGTAATAACTTATCAGTGCAAAAAAGTCCTAATTGAGTCCAAACTATGACGCAAGTACTGAGGCTTCCTGATCAAACTTCTTGTAGAAAAACTCTATCGCGGTCAAAGGAAACCCAAGATATGTCCAACCTAGGGAAAGCCAGCTCACCAAAAACATGAGTCTTTGTATGGACCATTCGGGTTGTGGTACTGTGCAGATTAGAAATCTGGGGTGAGGGTTCTAGCAAAGAATTACGCCGAGATCTGTTGGTACAAGGTGAAATCAAGAGGATGAATAGTATTTAAATCGATTGTTTTTCCCGGAACACCCCATCCCAAGCGTTGCTTTTTTCGAAATTTATGAAATAGGCCAAAGCATAAGAAAATTTAAAGAAAAAAGAAGGCAACGCCGGATTTTCTTTGGGTGAGTATACAAACAAATTTGCAGAAATGAGCGTTTACATATGTTGGGGTGAAAACGAATTACCACCTACGAACTCAAAATCCGTGCCAACGTCACTGATATGATAGCGAGTAACAAGAATGGTCACTACTGGTCCAAAATTATTTCCTCTGTTGAAGCAAGTTTCTTGTCAAGGATCACAATTCATTTCATTCAGCGTATCATCGAACCGTTAGTAAAAATAAATGCATGATCGCGCTTCAAAGAACCAGTTGCTTAGAGGCAACAACATTTGGATACGATAAATTGCTCTAAATTTACAACGGTACAACTGCCTGTTGAAATTAATGAAGATGCTCGCATCGAACAAAGAAAATTGAATCTCACAAGAGCAGTAAGTAGTAACTCTAACCATCGGAGCCATCCATGCAGGAAATTTACGAACATAATGGTTGTATGATCATCACATTGCCGCTTGGATCTATTCTCCATTGAAAGCATTTGAATCATCCTAAAGAGCAAATCTGCAAAACTGTGTTTCCGACTTGAAGCATCTCTCAGAAATTCTTGGTGGCTATCAATTAAATTTTTTTTTTGAAAATACTTTCCCAGGTTACAACGCCATTCAGTAATGACCAGTGGCAAATCGGTTAAATAATTGCAACTCAACTTATTAAAAGTACTTTCGTGTAAACAAATGTTTTTCCGTATTTTTGATCTATGACGAAACAATTTTGAATGGTTGTTTCCAAGAGTCCCATTCCTTATTCAGGAAAAAAAAACATAATCCTATGATCAAATATTGTGAAGATATCCTCCTCAGTACAGATCGTAGCAAGAAGTGTAAATTTATTGATTGGCTTCCATTTGATCGAAATATTGTCGTCAGAATGGTTACTCCTAATGTAACCTACTAACTACAGATTGAGTTAAAAATAGATTTTTTTTAAAGAACAATTAGCAATAAACCACGTTAAAACTACTGCATGTGAAAAAGACAAAAATTTATAAAATAAGGGACCTTATATGCTCCGATTAAAGGAATTTGCAGCAATTGTGGCATTTTCTTCTGGGATGTGATTACATAAGGTGATTACTATTTCAGTATTTACTGAACAGGCACCTTTGAATCCCATTTTCAACCAGTCGAAAGAAAATAACACTAGCCCTTACAACCTAAACTAACTTTCAGATGATATTCAATACGAATTATTTCAAAAATCATTTTTTAAACAATAATGAAGTCATTTATCACTTACCGTCTAATCAACAATGAATGAAACATTTCTACCCTTGCAAAGTATTTTTATTAAAAATATACAAAAATTCATCTTAGCATTTAAATTTAAGTTATAAAATTGTTCGTCGCTTGTAAAATATTTGTTATAGGAAATAAAATGGTATAAAACTGTAACAGTGTTGAAACTTTCAATTGGATATTTCGTTAAATTTCATTTATCCACTGAACACAAGTTCACGAAACATAAAAAATCTTCAATATAATACACTTTTCACTGTGGCAACAAAATTCCAATATCAATTCAAAACAAAACATCCATTTATGCAGTACTCTTGTCTTTTTCCACAACGAGTTCGTATTTATCAACTTCTTCGCACATTGAATTGAATTCATGAACGAATTTCGTTAGTTCCTGGAAAAGAGGAAAATTTGTGGTATTAGACTTGAGTTTTCGTACTGGAAATATGTTTATATTTGCAAAATATTTCTTAATTTAATTTCAATCAAATTGCGGCCGGGTCGCAACCACAATAAATCCACCTAGTTTTAAGTGATAATAAATATTCAATTGGGTGTAACCCAGAAGATGCATTTGATTCGAATGATGCAGTTCAAAAGCGATGAAAGTGAAATGCACTTAATATAACCTTTCAAGGATACATTTACCTCTATGCTATGAAAAGTAGATTATATTGACTTACCTTTTTATTTTTATCCGGTTTCGTACGCTTTGCTTTAGAAGAGAGAGCATCGTCTTCATTTTCGGAGTCACTTTGGAAAAGGATAAAGCTATGGATTCGCTTTGCCTTCCGTTTGGGTCGTTCGTAGGTTCGAATTTTCATCTGGAATGGAAAAGATGGTGTATCAAACTATAAAATTACTTTAGCCGAGCAGAAAAATTGCAAAATATAAAAGCGAAATTTTTGAAGCGTGAAACACCGAAGCACCTTTTCTTCTATGTGTGGTCTTGAAGTGGGATGGCTCTAGCTCACGTTAAGGGTAGGATTATAGAACTAGGTGTTGTACTTTCGAATAGCACTAATTTCTGATCAATTGTAAAGAACAATAGAATGTTATTTGGAGATTTTTGCGACTAGTTCGTGTAATATCAAACTAGTTCAAATTATTAGCTTGTTACGTTTTCACAACTAAAAACATCAACTTGCAACCTTTAATTCATTAGAAGATCATTTGATTCTTTGTTTGTGTTAGAGCCTTAGTATGGTCGTCATATATTATAAAAAGAGCAAAGTATATTTAGGAATGAATAAGGTTTATTTTGTTTTTTGCACGAATGATATATTCAGATTAATCATGATTATAATCAAAAAAAACTTCAGATTAATGATGATAATAATCAAGCAGCCATTAGATTATCTTGTTTATCGCCTTACACTTACATAATCGTAATGCTTCAATATAGAAGACTGAAAAATTTGCGTCCAAGATTTGGTGAAATCCTTTTCTCCATCGACATCTTATCTTGTTGTTTTGTTTGCTCATTTTGTTGACTTCATAATGAAACTTTCAGTGAATTAGGGAGCATACTTAACTAGGATACGATTTGGTATTTCTCACGAAAGGAGCTCCACTCGCGTGAAATTTTAAAATTTTACTTCGACGTACTGCCTGGGGCCAACATATTGACAATACAACGTATGCATTGTCGACAACTCTGCTCGCATCCGTTCTAAGTTACCGATGACGACGCTCTGCATGATGCTCCCTACTTTCGAAAGAATATCCCCGATTTGACGAAATTGTTTAAATAATTAACTACAGTGCGCAGAATACGCATAAAGGCACATGTATTATTTTACGCCCGACCAAAAAAAGATTGCGACTTGTCCTGATTTTTATAATAGTTTATTAACTTGTCAATATATAACAAAAATTCAATAAAACTATTTCGGCATGACTACTATATTTCTACTAATTACGAAAAAAAAAAAACAAAATAAATTCATCAAATGGCTGCGAAATAAACATAAAGACATTTATTGACAAGACACTATTGCGAATTTGTATAAACAGAAATCAGAGTAAATAAACCGAATCTTAATTCTAATATTCTGTGTATCCACCTTGATTCCGTATTACATCAAATATACGCTGGGGCATTGAATCTATAGTTTTTCTTATTGTTTCCATTTCAAGCTCCGTCGAAACTTTCAAAATCGCTGCTTTTAGCTCCGGAACGCTGCTGTACTGCCTGCCATTAACACATAACCTACGGCACATAATGCCACAAATGTTTTCCACTGTAGGGCTGGCGAGAAGGCCAATCCAACAGTTTAATATTCGCTTCAGAAAATCATGTTTCACGACCTTTCCAGTATGAACAGCGGCATTATCTTGCTGGAACGTGAAGTTTGAACCAGCTGCAGCTTCCCCATATTCATCTAAAGCAAATTCAAGCAGTTGTCGAAATATTTCACTGTTCGTTTTTCTTGGAACCCACATGATCGGAATATTTCCTAAGTAGCCAAAAGTGCCACAAACCATCACACTGCCTCCACCGAAGTTACGGCTAATACTAAATTCATTACAATCTCGAAGGTCGTGCCAGTAATACTGACACCCGTCTGAGCCATCTCGATTAAATTTCTTTTCATCACTAAAAATTATATCTTTCCATGGATCGGTCCAATTCATGACATTTCTCGAAAAAATTTATCTAGCCTCCGTGTGCACTTTCGGAAGTGCAGGTTTCTTAAGCTTTTATGTATACACAAGTGTCGGAGTGTTATGTAAAATTTGTTGCACTCTTCTAACTGTCTCAGGTAATGTTAATTTGACTCTCATATGTGCAGCTGAACATTTATTCTTTCTTGTTTCTGAAATAATCTGTCTTTGCTGCCTTGTAGTTATTCGTTTTGGAGGATCTTTTGGCTTTATATTTCCATATGCGACACCCAATTTAATGAAATTGTCAACACCAGTGGAAGAGCGCCCTATTCTAGTGGCTATTCTTCTGTTTGATAAGCCTAGTACCTTGTAAGTGGTAGTTTTCGTTTTCTCTTCAATCGTTAATACCGTACCTCGGGGTATGGCTTAAAACAAGCCTTTTTGCAAAATATGCCGATCATTTTTCATTTGATTTAACTTACCCGAAAAGAGGAATACTATCCCTTATTAAATTGGAAATCTAAAATACTTTTCAATGAAAATAGCACAAAATACACGCGCTGCCTTTTTCCTTATTTCGCTGTTGAACATTTTTCAAAGCTTTCCAACATAATGGTCGATGTGACGTACTTATCAGCCAAATTACAATTGATCTTATAACGGTTAATAGAGTACGCATTGTACCGATTGGAAATTACTGAAATATTACACAGTGTATATGAGGGGCATTCAACAAGTACTTTGGAAAAGTGGCAATTTATTTTTCCACATAATCTCCTTCAAGCTCGATACACTTGGCCCAGCGCTGCTCCAACTTTTTCAACCCGTCCAAAAAATATGTTTTCTCTAGGGCTGCAAAATAGGCCACCGTGGCGGTGATGACCTCATCATTCGACCCAAAGCTATTCCCGGCGAGGGACTTTTTCAGGTTTGGAAACAGAAAGTAGTCACTGGGGGCCAAATCTGGAGAGTACGGTGGATGGGGCAGCAATTCGTAGCTCTATTCGATCAATTTGGCCATGGCTAGGGCGGAGCTGTGAGCCGACGCGTTGTCGTGGTGGAATAGCACTTTTTTCTTCGCCAAACGAGGCCGCTTTTTCTTCAATTCGACCCAATAAGTTAGCATAGTAGCGCCCCATGATTGTTCTACCTTTCTTGAGGTAATCAATGTGGATCACGCATTCCACGAATCCCAGAAAACGATGGCCATCACCTTTCGGGCCGATCGCACAGTATTCGCCTTCTTCGGAGAACGTTCGCCGGGTGAAGTCCACTGTTTCGACTGTTCCTTGGTCTTTGGTGTGTACCAGTGTATCCATGTTTCGTCGACGGTCACGAAAGGATGCAAGAACTCCGTTGGATTGTGCTGAAACAGCGCCAAACACGTCGCCGATGTGGTTTCACGGTTGCGCTTGTCTTCTGGTGTGAGCACCCATCGCGCCGACAGCTCTCTCATGCCAGTTCTTCGTGTAGAATATGATGCACCGTTCCTTCTGCGATGCCTACAGTCTCAGCTATCTCGCGAACCTTCAATCGACGGTCTGCAAACACAAGATCGTTGAATTTTTTAACGTTTTCCTTCGTAGCAATAGTTTTCGGGGCACCTGGGCGTGGCTCATCAAAAACCGACGTGCGGCCACGAACAAACTCGTTGAACCAATTCTTGAAGGAGGAGAGTCATCGAAGGAGAAGAGTTACCGTACACAGCATCCAAGTGATCTTTGAGTTCGCTGCGCGTTTTCCCTTCCAAAAACAAGAATCTAATCACCGAACGATATTGTTCTTTTTCGATTTTTGTACAACCGCCCGACACGCTCGCTTCGAAATGCTATCAAAACAAAATTAATGAGGGGAATTGACTGAAACTTTGACAGTAGGCTACTAAAAGAATGTACTGTACGATGGTAAAACTCTTTTGTAATAGCAGCGCCTTTGGGCGGTGAGGCTAAGTACTTGTTGAATGACCCTCGTATGCATACGCACTGCCTTTATGCTTATTTCGTGGACTGTATATATTGATAACTACAGGCTATGTAGTTGACATTCTCTGCACGCCCCACGTTACGTATGTTCTACTGTCTATGCAATTACTAAATTTCCCGTTCAAGCAACTGAAACCGTCATGAAGTCTAATGAAAAATCGATTTATTCTGTTTTAAGGGCACCATCCTTGGGCTCATATTGTTTATGATATCAGTAAGGCAATGTTTTAAGGATGCATTCTAACGTTTTGCCCTTGCTATTGTTAGTCTGATTGAAAAAATTTTAGTTGAATGGTTCCTTGCAAATTTCAGTTCGATGGATCCATTCTGAAAACAGAGTTCTTAAATTTCGCTTCAGGATGAGGAAACATCGTAGGGAGTATGGTCTTTAGTTGAACTCAAGTTGACAGCTTGCAGCTGGAATGAACAAAGGTCCAAAACAAACCTCGCATTGCCGCGTGGATTACTGAGTAAATTTTTTGGTTGAATCAATCGATAACAAATATGACGTGGCCTGTCATTAAAGCTACTGCAGATTTCACAAGATCTAAATCAAACTTTAGTCTAAATCCCTGAGGTAGGAGGAATTTGGAATACAATTTTGTTTCATAATAACAAATAATAAATAAGAATGTATCAATAAACATATTTTTAAAAGTTTGTTACGCTTACCGATGCATTAAAGCTTGGTTGGGGCTCAGCTAGATCATCAAACAAGTGTAAATCTTCGTCGGCAATTGTTGTATTTTCATCTTCATGTGCAATGGACGACACATCATCATCCGACGACGTATCATTCAGGATCCTACTTGTTTCTGCAGCGTTTCCATCTGCTCCAGCTATTGTTTTCGTTGAAGATAACATTTCACGAATGTCTGTTTGTTTTTTCGGCGAATTGAATATGGATTTGATTGTACCATAACTAACTCTTGTCGGTTTCGGAGGTAGTAATCGTTTTAATCTGATCAGTTTTTGATGAAGCCGTTTCTTGCTGGGTAATTTTGATTTTGGCATAGGCTCCACGACATCTTCCACGTTTTCATTGTCGTCGCTGAATCCAAAGAAATCACTAGCAACTGATACGTCTTTAAGAGTGTTATTATTGTTGTTCGAGGTTTCAATAGTGCTTTTATTTTGTTTTGATAGCTGGAAGTGGTGAAAAGAATTATTGAGAGCAAAACTAAATTGCAGCCTAACTTACCAAAGCTGGTTTGGCGTTTACATTTTCCTTATTACTTCGCGAGGGTTTGAGTCTGTCCGGCGCTTGATTCAGATTGATCCGATTAGGAAGTGTTACTACATTTAAAATGTTGATAGGCTTTAGCGGACTGCGTTCGGAAAGACCCCGTCTTGGATTTGCATTCACTATAATAGACTTTTCTTTCATTTTATCTTCGAAATTCTTGACAGGCGAAATGTTTTCGATATTCGAGATATTGAGTATGCTGTTCTCGTGCGATCTGATAGAAGACATGTTGTGAATGGCAGAAATATTCATGGAATCATTGAGCACCCGTGATGGTGTTGTAGCAGTTGAGTTTTTAGAAAGTTCATTCGTTTTTTGGGGGCCATTAGACGGCTGACTTGATGGAATCACGTCGCTGGAATACGATGGCAAATTGTCGCTATTACGCGAGAAATAGAATAATCGAGGAATATTCTCATTCTCCACTCGCCAAGGTGATGATGCTCCACCAGGTGGAGATATGGTTTTTTGTCGTTTTGTTGCTGATGAGGAACTTGGTGGCGGCTTGTTTGGAGTCGAGTGGCGAAGATTCGAGTCTTTTACAAAATTCATTGCTAGTTGAAGCAACTTCCTCTTGTTTAGGGCGCTTGTTGCGTTAGTAGAAGATGGCAGCTTTGCTGGCGACATAATTGCAGTTTGTTCTTTGAGCACCTTCTGTGCCAGGCTACTAAATCCGTCACTTTTACGTTTCTTTGCTTGCCCCACTTCGATTGTCGGCTGCGGTTCAGATTCATTTAGCCCATTGTCTGCTGTATCAAAGTGATCATCATAATCATCATTTTCAACAGTGACACTGGGAGCTGGCGGATTTTTCACACTCAATACATTTTTCTTCTGCAGTCGGAAAGCATTCCTTTCCTTAGACGTAGTTTCGACAACGGATAAATTTTTGCGCACACTTCGCCAATTGGCAGCTCGAACTGCATTGTGTTTGCCGATACGTTTGCTCTGTTTGGTTTTTTGTTTTACAAATTTAATTTTACCTTCCTTCTTCATTTTTTCTATTATGTCAGCTGCAATATCTTCATGTTCCGATTGACTTGATTGAGTGTGGAATGCATAAATATCTGATTCACCATTCAGATCGTGATCGGAGAAAATATCTGGAGATATGCGGGATAGGTTTGAAGGTTCCTCTGTTACAGGCTTTTTCGTAGAATGAGTGCTTGTACTTGGAGTAACACTTGACAATGCCGGGGCTAAATTTTTTCGTATTCGAACCGATTTTCGTTTTACAATTGGATTTGGTTTTGGGTAATCATGCGGATGTTGTTTCATTCTGAGCACTTTTACCATGCATCGCGGTATTTTTTGTTGCTTTTCATACTCGTTTCTGTTGTTGCGTTTGTTTGGAGTATTTGTTTCTTGTGTCTGGTGTAGAACCGGTTCGAATGCGTGATTTACTTCGGCTTCCGGATTTGTTTCGTGTGATTTTTGCAAGGGAGTTTTGTCTCGTGACGCTTTAGTATTTGATTCTCGCTCCCGACGTTGGACAATCCCCTGATTTTTCATGTTTAGCGATGTCGCTATGTGGTCTGCTTCTGTCTTCTGATTTCTCTCGCTCTGTAACTCGTGCAATGGATTTCCTGATCTTTCCTTATTCTTCAGGTCATGCAATTTCGGCGAAGAACTTACTTCTGACTCTTGACTTTCCGCTTCCTCTGCAGCTACTGTGCTGTTTTCTGGCGATGAAAGAGACTCCAGCATTTTATCTTTGTCCCCAAGCTTTATCCTGCTAAGTGACAAACGATTTCTAACAAGTTGTGTCACCATAGGTGGTTTATCTGCATCTTTACGTAGAGATTCGACAAATGGTTTCAATATAGAAGTAGCGTAGTGACTTTTGCCCGTATCTAATGGACCGTTTTGCTTATTATCCATGAGTGGTGGTTTCAAATAAGCTTTTCTTCTGGAGTCTGTTGTACTTTTGACGTCAACACCTTTGGGAATGGTGTCCTTTTTGGCAGTATCCTTGAGTGATGGTCTACATACCCTTCTACGAAGTTCACGGGTCTGCTCACCTGTAGCAAACGTGCGGTCATTTTCGTGCGCTATTTCATGTTGGTGCTCAGTAAAAGTTTCCACTACCCTGCGCCTTAACATAATGCGACATTTCTTTATTTCTTGACTCGCGCCTGATGTCGCATTTTGTTTGTAGTTCTTGTTCAGCGCTTTTTTTCTACGAGTAACTATTTCACCATCATCGGATTTTGCCGCTCTTTCTTCCGTCGCGGGCATTATCTTTCGTTCGTTTAATCTCTTCAATGGTTTCTTCATGCCCGTATACACTTTCAATAGCTTTCTGTGTAAATTTTACTTGTTAACTCGCCAATGTTTAGAAATTATGGCATTTTTAATGCGTTATCGCGGTACCGACCCAATTACGCGTTGCAAACAAATTGTGACAGCTCAATGGCGTCATCAGATTTCAAACTCAAGATCTCCTAGCACGAGTTGCCCGATTGGTATTTAGTTTAGTACAAGTACAAAACAATGGAATTTGTTTTTGTTTTTCTGATAAGAAATGGCAAAGATCGATGACTGCAAATTTGACGTTTTATTAACAGCTGAATATACAATTGTTGGCTAAATGATGTCGGCCGACGGAAGTATCGTTGATTTTCTTTATAATTACACAAACTACGATGGCACAGAAAAAACTATTAGTGAAACAATCAATCTTCCATTTGATGGAGATATTGGTGAGTTGGTGAATAAAATGATGAATCAAATGGAGCCGATGATGAAGTATTTAGATGCTGATGTCGGTAAGCGAATGATAAATTCAACTTTAAGAATGATATTAGAGTGATAATTCTATGAAGATTTGAAATGTGAGTTGGAAAAATTTGTGAAAGTAAAAAATCAAGAATTTATGGACAACAGAGACGACCTGTTGATAGCGAAAGCGAAAAGTGCCGAATTCGATATTGATGCTCTAGTAAAGGAAACGGAAAAGTTGTACAAGGAAGAGCTCTTGCAGTTTGCTGATAGAATTGGACCGACAAATGAGGAAATCTTTGCTCAGTTATTTCACCGGTGAGTAATTAGTCTGTGTTGTCGCTATTTGAAAGTTAGAAGGTAAGGCAGCGATTGTTTTCTTCCCCAAAATGCACTTGGTTTATTCTTATTTTGAAATCATGTATCCTTTTGACCTATATCCTTTGAAAATATTGCATAAAATTTAAAGATAACACCAAGATTTTGCATAAAATTTGAAAGTGAAGAGCTTTTTGATGTCGAAAACAAACAAGCCTTGTATATAAAAAAAAAACGTCTGAACAAAACTCCATTTGCACAATGTAGTCACGACCTCCTCAAGTGCTTCTAAGCTGTAAAAATGTCGTTAATGCTAGGCTGGCAGGCTTTGAAATGTTAATAGCAAGCCAGTTTAATAATAAATCCTCTTGTTCCTCCCTGCTTTTTCAAAGTAGTATGTCCCTCTGACCAAAGGAGGCAAATATAAATTATTTAAATGCTGACGTTGGAAGACGACTCCACTTTAACTTAATTTCTCTATTCCTTTTACACTAAGTAGACAATTCCAATACATTTTTACACTATTAAACCATTACCGGGTCCAAATTGTTCATAATCTTTATTGTATCCAAATCATCTCCTAGGGAATGATTATTGCAGAGATAACATTGCTCCTAATGTTGAACCATCCTATATAAAAACCGTTTTCTAAATTCCCTTAGGCAATATTCGGAGTTATGATATGCAGTGAAGCAAGTTAGATGCTTTCCCCTATACTCGTCCAACCAATTTTCAAAATTTTCGCGAAGGCACCCATAATGAATTGTCAACACAATCGTATGTTAACTCCAGTTAAAGATAAAATGACGCCCCCCATTCCAGATCTTTATTGAGAGAAATTTAGGAACTATCTCGAAAATTTCCTCTGTAAAACAGTATAAATTCTGTCACAACAATTCTGGTATCCTTTGCTCCTGCCGTTTTATTCTACGTGGCATCAGTCGTCAGTATTGTTAGAAATAAAAGTCAATCATTATATAAAAGTATTATAAGAGTCAATCATATCATGTTCGACATTTGTAATTATAACCCCATGTTATTATTAGTTCACTTGTATCTGGATCTTGAATTTATTTTAAATAGAAAATGTCATATTAAAAATCAAGTACCCATTTGCGGATAGTTTTACGTTATAATTTAATTCAACAAAAAAGCGGGTTTATCGAATGCTCAGAAGTGCTTTGGGTGAGGCCACCATTAAAAAAAGAACGCATCCATAGTGATTGCAAGGCTTTGTGCACAGTGACTTTGTTGCCAAAGGCTGGAGTACGGGTGAAAGGCAGAATGTTTTCAAAGACGCTGAATTGGAGGCATTAATTAGAGAAGGCTTGTGTCAAAGTTAAAAGATGTTACTAGTATCATTGGGAGTCAATCGAGACGAGTCACACTCCCGAACGCTGGCATACAGGTCGGCTAGAAAAGTTCTCCGTAGGTTAATTAACGAAAGCAAGGCTCGCTGCTGGCGCAACCTAGTTGTGGACATCGACAGAGACCCGTGGGGGCTGGGTTACAAGCTTGCCATGCGGAAACTAGGAGCTGCAAGGAGGCCCTGTGTCCTTGAAACGGAAAAAATGGACCAGATTGTTAGAGCGCTCTTCCCTATGCATCCTATTCGTCCCGATGATGCAGATATTGAATGTCTCGGAGAATGCCCACTTTTTACCGCCATCGAACTGGATGATGCGGTAAAAGCTTTAAAATCGAAAAAGGCCCCAGGACCAGACGGTATACCAGCGGAAGTGATACAGCTTGCACATCAACTTTGTCCTGAAAAGCTGCTCACCACTTTCAATGCCTGTTTGCGGCAGGGCGTGTTTCCAAATTGCTGGAAAGAGGCGAGGCTCGTGCTGATCCACAAGGGGAAGGGGAACGCGGAGCAACCATCTGCATATCGGCCCCTATGTATGCTGAATGCCGCTGGGAAGGTACTCGAGAGGCTCATTAGAGAAAGACTTGGAGAAGCCATTGGAAATGCCGGGGATCTGTCTCCTCGGCACTACGGCTTCAGGGCTGGTCGATCCACAATTGGTGCAATAGCAGAGGTAGTGAGCGCGGTCCAGCAGGCAGAAGCCCACAATCATTACTCGAGACGAATAGTACTGCTCATAACTCTAGATGTGAGAAATGCCTTCAACTCTGCTAGATGGACAGATATTCTTGGTGCTCTGGAATATTTCAGGGTGCCGAGGTACCTGATGCAGATATTGAAAGACTACCTCAAAAATCGGAAACTCATCTATGATTCGTTGGGAGGCCGGCGAAGAATTGATTTGACATCAGGGGTCGCGCAAGGTTCCGTTCTGGGCCCGGACCTCTGGAATGTCTCGTACGATGAGCTTTTGAGACTGCAGTTACCGGAGGAGTCGCGCCTGGTTGGCTACGCAGATGACGTAGCAGTACTAGTCGCCGGACATACTGTCGGACAGACGCAGCTCAAACTGGATGCGGTAATACGCCGAGTGAGCGAGTGGATGACAGACCGTGGGCTTAGCCTAGCGCTGGAAAAGACCGAGGTTGTCGTCCTCAGAAAGAAGCGAATCCCTCGTGTTATGCCGGTTCGTGTAGGGGGAATGATCATCGAGTCAAAAGAATCAATCAGATACCTTGGCTTGATGATTGATTCGAAGATGAGTTTTTTCGAGCAGGTTCGAGCGTCAGCAGATAAGGCCTCCGCGTGGGTATCGGCGCTAAACCGCATTATGGCCAACACGCAGGGGCCAACATCGAGCAAAAGACGTCTACTGATGAGTGTAATGGAGTCAGTGCTCTTGTATGGCTCCGAGGTTTGGGCTGATGCTCTTAATAAAGAGACGTACCGAAGGCGTCTGGCACAGGTGCAGAGGCAAGGAGCTTTACGGATAGCCGCTGCATACCGCACTGTCTCTGAACATGCAGTGCTGGTAATCTCGAGGGTGGTTCCAATTAAATTACTTGCTGACGAACGGAAACGTGTATACTCACGTAGGGGGCAGTCGGCGAGAGAAACCGTCAGCCGAGAGGAACGGAGAAGAACCCTTATCTTATGGCAGCAAACATGGGAAAACGAAACGCGAGGCAGATGGACCGCACGGCTGATAAGTGACTTGGGGCCGTGGTTCTACAGAATGCATGGTGAGACTGATTATTATCTGACGCAACTACTCAGTGGTCACGGGTATTTTCAGTCTTACCTGTATAAGATGGGAAAAACACCATCCCCAACTTGTGTGTTCTGCCCGGGGATGACGCATGCCACACGTTCTTTACGTGTAATAGATTTACAAGACTCCGTTCGCATCTCTCGGAGAAAATTGGCGTAATTTCCCCAGAAAATCTAACGGGAAAAATGATGAAATCAAAGGACAATTGGAACTGTGTGTCACATTACGTACGGACAGTACTCATTATAAAGAAGGACATAATGGATCGCTTGGCGAGGGAGGGAACATCTCTGTAACGCAATATTATAGTTACTAATTGCAATTCCTTCCTATCCATCCGTGAAGAGAGATTTCCCTTAGCCTGAAGACATCGCTAAGCGATGATTAATGAGGCCTAGTCCGAAGTAATGTGACAAACAGTTCCAGGCTAGGTTCTCGGTGTGACAGGGGAGGTGTTTAGTCGGTAGTCCGGTAGCGGGGGAGTCCGACACTCAGGGCGTAAATAGCCTTCACCTCCCAATAAAAAAAAAAAAAAAATCATTGGGAGTAACTTACCAAGGAGTTTCAAAACACCTTAAAGACATGGAAATGATCCAGAAGCAATAGAAATGAATACCACACGAATGAGGGGCCAAGATAAGTTGATCGACGTTTGATGGTGAACAGCCCCTTCGAAAGGCAATAGCTTACGAAAAATGGATTTATCATGAGACCGCTACGCGCAGAAAATCATGATTATTCCCGGCCACGCTTCCACTTAGACTCCTCGAAAGAAGATTGGCATAGTCTATTAGGAGCTGATAAACCTGTCTAAAACAATCGCAGGTACGCTTTATCGAAAGCAATTCATGTGTCTGAGCTGAGCATTTTTTTAAAATGTTTCAAAGTCTGCAATAAAACGCCAGAAACTACAACAATTTTGAAGCATGACATAGCTCGTGTGGTCAAAATTTACATCGAAATATAAAAATGGGAACTTCTACCTCATCCGCTGTATTCTGCAGAAGCAGCTCTCTCTATCAACCATTTATTCTGATCAATGAACATACGGCCTGACCAGCACTTTTATTCTTATGAACCAATTTCATGTCTTATGTCTCGAATCTGATTTCATCAAAAAATCACGAATTTTTCCGCACTATGCTCGTATGTTACCCAAATGATGGAATAAAGTTGTGCACAGGGATGAACAATACGTTGAAAACTAAATATTCCTATAAGTATTTTCCCAGAAACTTTGGTAAAAAGCGGCAGGAGCAAAGTTGTACTATGGGCGGCTGAAAAGTTCGCGGCCTAGGGTACTTAACGATGAGTAATTATCTTGTTACTCATGTCACTAGTTGCGCCAATCAGTAGTATTATATGCAATCACTAATAAAGTTTGCACTTATAGCTCCATTATTTATCGAGCAAAAAACATTACCATGTCAGCCGAATCTGGAAATTCTCGGAATTTTAAACACCGCGCCGTGATAAAATTCCTCCTAAAGAAGGGAAATACACATTTTTGAAGATTTGTCATCGGCTCTTCAGGATTCTGTGCCTTATTCATCTTACACGATGATTAAAAAATTGGTCCCCCTATTTCAACAAGGACGAGCGAGCTGTAAAAACGATCCTCGCCCGGGTCGCCCTGTCACGGTCCTGAACGAAGAAAACGTCCGAAAAGTCGAAAAAATCGTTCTGGCTGACCGAAGAATTAAATTGTGGCAGATTGCTGGAGAACTGCAGATTAGCAAAGAACTAGTTGGAGAAATTTTACATGCACATTTGAATATGAGAAAATTTAGCGGCGCTGGGTACCGGAAATGCTCACACCGTTCCACGAGCAACGTCGACTCGCAAGTTGCAAAGATTTTTAGGAGCTAGTCGGCGATAACAAGGAAGACAAGGAAAACCTAAGATGCAACATGGATTCGCCAATATGATCCGGAGTCCAAACAAGAGTCAATGCAATGGATACAAAAAGGAGAAAGGCCGCCGACGAAGTTCAAGGTGGAAAAGTCGGCGTCCAAGCTAATGGCGACTATTTTCTGGGATAGCGAGGGAATTTTGCTTATAGACTACCTACCCAGGAGAACTATGAAAAATGGCCAATATTACGCCAATTTATTGGCTCACGTTCGCGAGGCTATTATACAGAAACAACGTGAGAAACTGACACGCGAAGTGCTCTTTCTGCAAGACAACGCGCCCGTTCGCACCGCACATGTTGCGAGGCAACCCCTGAAAGACACGGGGTTCTCAGAGATTAACCACCCTCCATATAGCCCAGACCTAGCACCTAGCGATTTTTTCCCGTTTTCCAATTTGAAAAAGGACTTACGGGACTTTGCAGATGACACCGAAATGAAAGCTGCGGTTGATCGTCATTTTGAAGAGAAAGATAAAGAATATTTTGTGGGTGGGTTATTTGTTTTCAAAATGTGAGAAATGTATTTCACTTGAGAGAGATTATATTGAAAAAATAAAAACCATATATTTTCTTTCATGAAGTACCTCAGGCCGCGGACTTATACACTGTCCCTCGTACTCGTAATAATATTGCAAGTTGCTTTGACAGTATCTTTGTTGTTTTTGAAATATATATTATCTTGTTTTTAGTTATTCTTCTGTTTTTCACACCTCATTTAAGTATAAAACATAACGTTTTAGACGTCAGCGTATAGGATATATAACTATTTATTATTTTCTGTGCTTGAAATCGCTAATGGGATTTTGTTGGATAGAAAGCAGAATTTGATTTATTGATTATTAAATTCTTCCACAAGAATATTTGCGACCTGCATTGTTTGCGCCTACCCCTTCCGCCAACCATTATATGAGACCATGGAATTTTTGGGTTTTCTTGTTCCCTGCAGGGCGACTGAATGGATCACCTGTAAAAATAAAAAAAAAATATGCAAAAAGTCAACGCTGGCTCGAACTGCATTGAAATGTTGACTCCAAGTAAAGAATGAAAATTATATATTACGATTCTACGCATAACACAGAACACATAAAAGAATTGGAAAGGGTTTAAAATGTTAGTGACTGTAACGATAAGTGTAGAAAATTGCATCTGACAGATAAATGCCAGCAAGGAGTGAATTATCAATGGTGATAAATTTACTAGATGAGCGATTCGTTTACATTAACAGATGGTTTCAAATTCTTAATAAAATCAGTTGGATTCTAAAATTCATAATTTAATTGAGGACGTTTCTCGGCATGTGTGAATGCTATAGACCAGTTGTCATACCCAAATAAAACTACCTTCATCAGGTATTGAAGAGTAGGAACATAACTAAGTGTGGACATATCGCGCTTTAAGTCTTCGATTTCGTCGATCTACTCAACCCATTAATTTCAGGTGTAATTACGCTGTGTCCTCATGGTTGGTAAACCTAGCTGCCAACCAGGAAACGAGGGTCAGCGTATTGAAAACTATAATAGAACCTCTGCTACGCTATGCGTGCGCAGCATCGACTTTTACGCAAGCATCGAAGAAAAAAAAACAAAAGGCTTTCGGAATGAGCTTCCTAAGAGGATTCGTCGGAACGGTTTCTAAGAGATTCATCGGAAACGAAGATAGCTAAAAAAACCAGATACGCAATGAGTTGAACAAATTTTTCGTCGGGGCAAACGCCGCCAGTTTCTTAAAACTGTAGAAACTCCAGTATGATGGCCACGTGCAGCGCACGGACCACTTAGAGAATATCGAGAAAAATACTTGACCAAAGGAAGATGCTACCTAACACATCGATCAATATGTTAGAAAGACTCAATTGATAGAGATGGTGGAGGTTAGTCTGATGCTTATTTGAAGAACGCGACAAAAGATTACGAAAGTTGCAGGCGAAAAATCTAGAACATCGTCGCGCAGTATGGGCTGTTGTCCCAGGATGGGCAGCGGTCACACGCTCAATCTGAATAATTTTCGTAATTCCCCAAACATCTCGTACTATTTTGATACTGTTTTAGAGAGATTAAACCGAAAAATTCCTGCTTTGCCTAGCGACATTGTGCAGAATTAAATTGTATTGCATAGATAGAGAGTATTTCCTTAGACCACCGAACGAATTTCTCCTTTATTGTTGGCCCTTTCGTTGAACAATATCAAAAATCTAACTCAGGCTGATGATGGACTTAACCCTTGTATTTTTTCTTCACTTTTTTAAACTTTCTGTAAAATTTTAAATCATATATTTCATGCTTTATGTTGCAAGTTATATTCATTTAAAAATTTCAAATGAATATGGTAATTATGTTTGAGTTCATTATTGGATACTGAGCATAACAGTGTGGTAAAGCTATCTCGTTTCAAATGAAAAGGATTTGATCAGGCTTGACCTTGACTATTACTTGACCTTTGACTATTGACTATTACCTTACTTGACTATTTCCAAACGAACTCGTTGCATAGAAGGCGAGCGGGCTAAACTCTAACACAATATTACTTATGTAACGATATAATGAAATTTATATTAATGTTGGATTTAAATATTTAAAAAAAATGTTGTTATTATTATTTTAAACAGATTAGTACACTCGTCATCTCTGCCTGATATACTGGTCAAAGAAAAAGGTTATGCCAAAGTTACATCTGATTTAATAAATCGCATGGATGCAGAAGTTGAAGCTTTAAGTTGTGAACAACAAGAGGAAATGGATAAAAAAATAAATCAATTGGATATTTCTACAACTTCTGAGGTAAATTTTATTTGTACATTGAACAGCGAGCACATAGAAATCAAACGAAACTTTCTGTTACATTAAAAGGACATCAATAAACTTCTTGCACATCAATATACAACACAAAATTTTGTACGCAAAAAGTTCGAATCGGAATTGGAAGCTGTGCGGTCGCACCAACGAAACGAATATAAAGAATGGATTACAAGCCAAGTGGATAAAATATTTCAATCTTCGCCAGTTGCAACTCCACTTGGCAATCGATCGTCAATGTTTGTCACACAAACGCCATCAATGGAAGAAAGTTTCACAATACATTTAGGATCGCAACTAAAACATATGCATAATATACGAATTTTAAGTGCTGATGTAACGGATTTATGCAGTCCTTTGCATGCTGATGAGAGGTGAGCGAGCGTAATGAAACATTATAACTAACCAAATCAATTCAATTTTATCCGTTCATCGTAAAATTTAACAAAATTTTATAGCCTTGGAGGTTTGAACATGGCGCTAGGACTTTATTCAAGTTCTCTGTGTGGTGTGGTTGTACTAACGCCATCAGGTCAAGTACAAGCAAACAAAAAGATTGTTAAGAACGCAAACATGTCAACCGAATTTCATTTCGATCAGGTCTGCAATAAAAGCCTTACATTAGTTGACGGTAATCGATATTAATTATTTAAAATTTAACATAGATCGACGATCAATTAGAGAAGATACAAGCCGAAGTGAAGAATTTAAACTCTCTAGATGGTACATCTAATGAAAAATCTCTAAACAAATTGAAAACTGGAGACTTTTTCATTACCAAACATTCCAACCTTTCCCAATCGCATGTGATATTTCACCTGATTTCGGATGAACCGTACAACACTCCAAGTGAAATCAATTCCAGACATCCCGTGATTTTAGGCTTAAGAAATATTCTGAAGACTGCTAGTAAGCATGATGTAACTATGTTAACTATTCCAGCGTTATTGAGACATGAAATGTCAGAGGTATGTGTCTTGAAAAATCTTTTAGTGAACATGTAATTAAATGGAGTTTTTATAGGACATGACAGTACCGTGGTGTATGCGCCGCGCTGAACTTGTTTTCAAATGTGCTAAAGGTTTCATGATTGAATCGGCGAGTTGGGGTGGCGCCGAACTGAGGTAAAACATTTTAAATTTGGGTAAAGCATTTTTTTCATGACTTAACTGTTTACAGCACTTTACAACTGCTCTTACCCCGAGAAATATCGGAAGAATTATTTACAACCCTTGCTGGAATGGTTCCACATGTTTTCCGTGTTGCTAATCCGAAAATTCTTGAGAGCAAGTAGGCTATGATTAATAATATAATATTTATGTATATCAAATGCATTTAATCAATAAATAATTATGTAAAATTTTCGTTGAAATCATTGCGCCTGGAATTAAGCCAGGCTAATTGCTATCGTTCAAATCCTTGATTATTAAGATTAATGAATCTGTGTGTGTAAGCCATTGTATTTAAAAATTCCTCGAAATAAAACGAATGGATTAAATACGAAACACATTATGGAATCTCTACTTTTTGCTACATTACTGTAAAGTATGAACACAAATAAGTGGACAGTTTAGTCTTTAAAACAGTTGAAACATTTACTTCAATTGCTACGCTCATTCCTGCCGCACTCTTATTTCTGTGCTAAATATCGTGAGAAAGTAGAGTGGCATGTACTATCACGCTATACTCGTCACGGATTTTCAGCGAGCATAGACGGGATGAGGTCCATATCCGTCGTACATGAGCGGTCGCTGCGGTCATATTTCAACCCGAAATTTCCAGCTCTGAATTTCTGAAGCCAATTGCGGACGGTCCAAATTGTCGTAGTACCAATACCATTAACGGTGCAATTTTCGTCTGCAATTTCCTTTACCCTATCGCCTTCTTTAAAGCAGTGAATCATATCATCCCGCAAATGCTTGTTTTGGCTCACCATATTAGACGGTGCAGAAAAAAATTCCAAATCGGCTTTATCACCAACGAATCGTAACATGAAAGAGCTCTGGGACGACGGTAACTAATGACTGAATAGCTAAGGCATACCCCCGTATGTTTGCACAAACATAGTGAGTTGGAGTCATTCAGAGCGTGGCGCGGCAGAAACTTATCCGGCATCCTAATATTTCATCTTAATTCAATGATAAAAGAACACCAGACATGCTTTATTTGACTACTTGCTCATTGAAAATATTTAACCATTTATTCTCGACATTAAAAATTTGCTCTTCCATCCTTATATTTTCAAGTACAGTGAACAGTTAACGAACGCCTTGTATAACGAACGAAATATTTTTCAAACAAATGTTTCGATTAACAAAAGAAGTTTCCCGTAACGAGCAAACAAAAATGAGGAAATTCCTAGTTATCTGATCGTATAAGTTTGATGCAACATTTATGGTACAAATTCACATAACTAACTATTGTTAATCATTCTATCGTGTGCAAAGAAGTTTGTTTTAATAGTTCAGTTTCCGTGTTCCACACGTGTAATACGTGAATTTGTTGCGTAAATTTATTAAAGTGCCCTCAAAATAAATCATAAAGGAGCAATAACAATAGAAAAACTAGTAATAGTGAAACAAACCCGAAAATAATAGCAAAACACAAGGAAGGTTTTTCTGTAGCAGATCTAGGCCGAATCCTGTCCAAGTAAACGGTTTCTACCTTTCTGAAGAATAAAGAAAACTTTCAACAGGCAAATGTTTCAAAGGGGGTTTCAAGAATATCTTCCCAAAGATCGCCAATTCTAGATGATGGCGAAAGATTGCTTCTAATATGAATAAACGAGAAGCAATTTCAAGGGGATTCTATTTCTAAATAAAATTTGCAAGAAGGCGAGAAAGATTTTCGCTTATGTTGCTTCGTGGTGTATGAGGAGGCAACAAGCTGAGATTTTAAGGCAGCAGAGGCATTTATTGGTAAATTTGAGAGACTCGTGGACGATGAAGATTACTTGCCCCGGCAGGTTTTCGACGGAACGGGCCTTTCTTGGAAAAATATGCCTGAAAGGACGTACATAACAGCAGAGGAGAAAGAGCGTCTTACTCTGCTTTTTGGTGCTGATGTTAGCAGCGATCTTAAAGTAAAGTCTCTACTTGTTTATCATTCGGAGAATTTAGATAAGAGGAAACTGAATGTTATATCGAGATTCAATAGTAAAGCTTGGGTAACACGTGACCAATTTATCGATTTAGATCAGTGAAGTTTTTAGACTCTCCGTTTTAAAATATTTGACAGATATGAACTTGCCACTTCGCGTCTTACTTATTATCGACAGCGCTCCTTCACATCACTCGAAGCTAGAAAAAAGAGTTGAAAGACGAGTTCAAAAAACGTAAAGTTTGTTCCCTCGAAGACTACTCCTTTAGTGCAGCCTATGGACCAGTAAGTATTGCAACCGAGAACTTATATACTAAAGAACGCTTTAATCATTGCTATAAACTCGTTGAAGGACGTAATTTAGCTTCCACTGAGTTTTGGAAAAATCTCTTCCATATTGTTACATGCCTGAAAATTATTGAAAAGGCATGGAATAGTTTAATAAATAGAATCTTTGATTCTTGCTGGATGAAACTTTGTCACGAACGCTTAGCCGAATGTGGCATTGAAGTACTAAATCATCAGTTGATGATTTGATTTTGAAACAGTTGATGATGAAATTACATCTTTGGCAAGTCAGATGGGGCTCGAGGTCAATAATCAGGACATCGATGAGTTTTACGCGGTGCACAGGGAGGTAATGGCAACTGAAGAATTCACAATGTTACAATCTGCTGTAGAAGAAAATTCATTACGAGACGAAGAAGTTGCTGAAGAGGAGATACCTTGGGATCCTATTAAAGAGATGCTCATAGCGTGAGAGGCTGTGTTATCATTTCACCAAAATTGTCTCACAAATCGGGTCGTGGCAAAGCGGGCAACCGACTTGTTCAATGACAATGCTATGTCTCACTTTCAACAAAGTGCCGTCAAACCAAACAACTTTAGACACTTCCTTTTACAACAAAGCCTGGTATACATTCAAAAATATGTTTCCTTATCCGATTTTTTTCTTTTCCACATAAGATTTCCTTCTTCAATCTGATTTGAATTCTCGAAAGTATTGGTTATGTTCATATCATGTTTCGTTGAGATTTCCAACGAGGATTGAGCTATTTTTTGTGTTCGGAACATTCCGTCGTTCCCGTTCATTTCCTTTGATTCGTCCTCAGACGCGTTTTGGCGGTGCTCAAAAAAATATCATATAATGTATTATTATGACGTTAATTAATAAAAAACATACAAATAAAAATATATAGTCAGTATGTACTTGTTTCAGCCTCAAATATATACATGATTTTCACTTTGGGAAGAATGGTTTGACTTCACGAACGTTTTGCATAAGGATCGTGACTTCGGAGCGGATTGTGTTTGTTAACCGAAGGTCCACTGTATTAGAGTTAGTAAAGTTTAAGGCAGTTTGTGTTGACTCTCTTCTAACTCAAGTTATGAAGTGGTGTTCAGAATTTTCCCAATTCTGATTTTCCATACTGAATTTTCCCAAACCTTTCATCATCAACGAGCAGCTACTGATTTGTTACAATTATTTAAAAATAAAATCATTCAACCACAACAACGAGGCCAATACTATTATGGATAAGTCCATTCGCCATTCCAAAAAAAAACAACATATTTAATCTCTGTACAATCTTTATTTTTTCATTTTATTGCGCAAACATGCCTATTTAGGCCATTCCGTATTTATTTTGTATCGTATTTGAACTTTGCTTAACATATTATTCCAATCGTTTATTCATTCTTCACATTTAAATGCATTGATTTTTTCGCTGCTTTTTTGAACATGTTTTCTCTGTTTTCTTTTTTTGTTAAATTTTAATTTTATTTAATGTGCAGTTTCAACTATTTTGAGTGAGAGAAAAATTGAGAAGAATTTAACCTAGAAATTCAGTTAAATAAATATTATTAATACTTATTCATATTACATTTAGATATTTCTATGTCCTAGTTTAAATTTGTTTGATTATAGATTTTGTAGGTAAGTTTTATTTATTTGCTTTTTACGTATTTTTATTTTTTCTTCGTTCTTTTTCAAGTTAAACATTTTCTTTGTTTATTATTATAGGCCTCTGTAAATAACGTTAGATAGTTATTCTTTGTTTTCTGCTGCAAAACTGAAAAGCTGCAACTTATTTATAATCTCGTTGGAAGAATATCCAGCAAAAGCGTGAGGAGGATGAATCTATTTGATTCCGCAATTCAAAATTTAACTTAAAAGAATTCAATTGAGTTTATTTTATTCAACAGTAGAAAACGTCGTGTATTTATTTTTACAAAATAGCAAATTATATTTCAACCTTTCAAAACCATTTGAATTTTTCAAAACTCGTTTACATTGTTCTGGAGGGCATTTTTGAGATTTCAATATTGCAGAGGTACAACAAAACATTAACTTAATGAAAAAGAAAACATTGCAAAACTATAGTGGACAAAAAGAATAAATACATTAAATAAATTGCAGCCTTATATTTCTAATTATATTTCGGGTAATGAAACCAAAAGGAATATTAATACAATATCAAATCACTTCAGAAACACGCAACAAACACATTGCATTTATATTGCCGATAATAAACACAAAAACAAAAAAGGATTTAATTTAGAATTGATTACTACTATTATCACATAACATACATTATTGATCGAAAAGTTAGTTAAAATTGAATGTTTCCACACTGAAATTATCAAATGAAAATAAAATAGTCATCCAAAAGTGAATTTACGGAGTAAATGAAATAAATATGTTTTCATACTTTAGTAGGTTGAATAAATTATTATTTTTTACGGCAAACAAAACCAATCTAATGTTTTAATACTACTCTATTCATCTAATTAGGTTAATAAATATATATCATTTGTTTTTCTTTTTTGAATGGTCTTAACAGTGTTTTAATCTTCTTTTTTTTTGTTTGGTTTTTCAACTTTACTTTTCTTTTAGTTTCGATCTAATAGAATGAGAGAAGAACGGTTTTATTACATTTGACTTTCTTTTCGCCATTGAAACGTTCCCGATTTAACACCAATACTTGAAGATCCCTGATTGCTATTCGATGTTATATTGAGAATATTGTTTGTGCGGCGAATTAGTTGGGCGGCTGAATCGAAGCGGCTGCGTATCATTCGAACGGCAGGATTTGTTGCGATGCCACTACGTTTAGATTTGCTGAAAATTGATGTGAACGTTATGCTTTATGGAAGATTGTGCTACAACTTTTAATTAAGACTAAGTGAAAATCAGATAATTTGAATAATTCATTGATAGACTGGTTTACTTAAGGTGGAGCAATTCTAGTACATAAAGAATTAGAGGCGACTCAAGGTATGGTTGTGAGATATATGATTCAATTCACACGTAGTCCTTGACAAATCTCTAAAACTCATCTGGACTTTCCCGATATTTTGCATGCAGCTTCTAGTAAGAAAATCCGAGCAACGTGCCACTGAATTCGTGGAATGATCCCAGCTAGCTCTTCACGGTGCGACTACTGATCTTCGTCTTTCTCTTTCCCCTTCTCTAAAATAACTTTGCCGTATTTCAGAGTAGCCCATGCTCTGAAGGCATTGGATCTTTTGCAGATGAATCATTTTAGAAACTCCTTGCTTCTCGAATATTTCATAATTCTTTGTATCTAATTCATTGTTGGCCTACGTCCCATTTTAGTGTAATCATTCTATCGAGGATCCAATGAAAAAAGCAACATGTTAATGACCTCAAAACTTTTGCTACTAATTTCCTGATGCATTTAGGCTGCGTTATAAACTAATAAATTATATAAAAAAATTTTTTGTGTGCCTGTCCTTGCAAGCTGTTCATCGACTTCTCTATACCGACGTCTTTCTTCAATGATTAAACAATTTCTCGGTTCTGAAGCACAATGATTTAGAATAAAGCCGTCATCGGAACCTTTGTTGAAATTTTTCTTGTTGTTTCTACTCAATCACTTAAAACCACTAAACAACCTTTTGTTCTATTTCAAATGAACGGGTTTATAGCAAATATAGGCAAAAGTTCTCCCAAAACATTCCAAACTGCATTCATCGATTCTTTTTGAAATTAATTTACGTTTTCAGCTTCAGGCCTTTTTCATAGTAATCTTCATTCGATTGAAATATTCCCTCGCATCCGTGTTTCAGCGTCATGAAAAGGAAATGGAAGACATTATTTTAGATTGGGTCTAAATGTTCTTGTTATATTCGCATGGAACCGTGCTTGAATGCTTGGAGTACATTTTTATACAGCCAATAATCTTTCAAAAAGACTTTTAGTTGCACCCAAAACTGCAATGATATTCAAGTGCTACCAACAATACTGGATGGTGTTCAGACACACAGCAGTTACAAACTGCAAAAAGTTTTACGTGAAAAATACGTTAAACTGTGCTAGTGGGCGGGATATAATGATAACGCTTGAAAAAGGTTTCAAGTACCAGAATACCTAAAGAACATTCAGGAGAACAATTGCCTTGGAACTATTGTATTGGACTGCAGTCTGCTCTATCACACGTAGGAAAGTAGTGGAACATTCTGTGGCTGGAGCAGTTGGATGAATAACGCTTAATCGGCTATGCGGACGATGTTGTGGCGTGAGCAACCGCAATTCACACTATATATGCTAATACAAGTGAACGACCGGAGGATTCTGATCCGGGTTCAGGCTGGCATTGGAAAAAACACTGAAGTAGTCCATCCTGACCAAGAAGCGAATACCCATAGTGAGGCCCATTTGCGAGCTGGTTGAATGAAAATCATTAGTAAAACACCTGGACGAATTGTTAGCCTCGAGAATGAGTGTTTGCCAGCTAAGTAGGACAACCGGTGACTAGTCTACTTCGCATTTAATCGCATGCACTAGGTTAATGGGCAATATAATGGGGGCCCGCCTCATCAAGGAGACGATCTCTAGTAAGTGCTGTTAATTCTGTTTTACTGCATGGGGTAGAAATATGGGGCGACACTCTCAGCCGGGAGCGCTTGCAACAGGAGCGGAGTAAAGAACGTTTCGATTTGAACAGCCAAATCATCAATTGATTGCAGTGGTTTCGCTTTCTCAGCTAAAAAGCCGCATGCCATATTATGTTCGGGTATTCCTGAGACTTAAAAAAGCCATATTGTGAAGGCCGTCAACGATGTAGTTTTCTTCCCTAGCACCTCCTTTCTTCTCACTAGAGGAGGGACCTCGATAATCTGAAGGCGCCTGTAAAATCAGGAACACAAAGCCTAGTCCGAAAAAATCTGTTAAGAAATTCCAGACTACCAACTTTATGCTTTCGGCAAAAATCAATTTTGTGTTGTGCATCTTTTTTAGTTTAGAATTCAAAACTCAGACGATATCGGACGTTGTTCATAAGCTCTTTTCTGCAATTTTCTTCATGGATTTATGTGTCTTAAAAGATATTCGATGGTAGTCGAATCTGGAATCCAGTCGACGATCTGGATTACTTCAAATAAAACAATCTTGCAGATCTTGTTAAGAGGGAATCGAATCGTATTGGGAAAGGCATGGAAATTATTTCGAGTAATTTGAGTCACAACATAAGTTTTCTTATCGAAAATGGAGTTAAATTTTTGATCATTTTTTAGTGCTTTTTAAAAGAAAACTGGTAATGAACATGTGCTTAAAACTTGTTGCTGAAAATGTTTCAAGTTGCTCTGTTTTGTGTGTTTGCAGTTTTCATATATTTTTTACTAAATTGACGTCTTATCTGTCTCCGACTGAAATCAGTGTTTTATGTGATGCTGATTATACTGTCTTCACCTAAGATTATACCGTCATCTTCATGCTAAATTAATTATCGATAAATCTTAATATTCGTCAAATCTAAATTTTCCAGATGACTTTTAATGCATTCTGTTTTCAATACTATAAATTTTTTGACCACCAACTTTTAACAACAACTCACCCAGAATTGTGGCTGCTTTCTTTATTATTGCCCAATATTATTCTCATATGGGTATCACGTGCGAAATGATGATCAGCATTTGCTATTGGTTTCGATGCAAACCCACTATTTGCGCCGATCTCCTCAAAAGTGTGATGTGAAGGCAATTGTCCAGGTGAACTCAGTTCACTGCTCGGTGAATGAGGAGGTGTTGCATAGAGAGGTGACATACATTCCATATCAAACATGTCTGCTTCATTTGTTGTTGCGTTCGATGCTGTTTGGAAATATAGACATAATTTGTTTTTGTTCAATGTTGCAACTTCTACAATGTTGTGGGCAATGTGGAATTTTCGACAGTGCCATAAAATGATTGATGCTTACCTAAATTAATTTGATATTCATCTAGATCAGGAAGCATTTGTGAGTGTTTATGATGCCCTTTGGAGCGTTTATTAGCCACAATTGGCGATGCTTGGACGAATGGATTATTGCGAGAATTCAACTTGGTATGCCGTTGAAGTTGTTGCGTGAATGACAATGGGGCCTAGAAAATAAAATTAAATTGTTACAGGCGTAAGAATTTTCGCGTAGCAATCTTCACTCTTACCTCATTGCTACTGCCAGTAGACTGACTAGAAATAATACTTTTTCTTTTTTGTAAGCTGCTATTATCAGATTGCATAGTATTTTCATAGAAGTTACTGCTATGTGTTGAGTTCGATGCGTTCAAAACATTTGACGGAATATTATTGTTGGGACCCAGATGGTTGCTTTGATGAGACTGTGTTGTCATTAAAAATCCTGGCGATCTTTCTGGTGGATTATCAGGTGAACGTAATAGGTTAGGATGCAATCGGGGCTCTATATTTGATTCATCTGCTGAAATTCATCCGCAAAATTACACATTTCAATTATACCCAAAAGTGTTTAATCATAATCAAAAAAAATAATTAAAATGAATAGCCCAACTTGGACGATCGTGCTATTGCTTGTCATGATATAATTATTTTTTTAAACTACTCTGCAAAAAGAGAAGCTTGTGATTTCTTACTTTTCGTGTACGAGTCGAAAATTTTCAAAATGTTGTTCCGATTTGATTTGGCAGCTAATTTCATTGGGGTACGTCCACAATGGTCGGACTTATATGGATTGGCTCCATATTTTAGAAGAATCGCCACACATTTTTCGTGACCTTCCTGAGCGGAGATTCCAAGCGCTGTAGCACCTTGTTTGCATGCATGATCAGGAATTGCTCCGAAGTAGAGAAGAATTTCCATTACTTCATGATTACCCTGCCATGCACACGAATGCAAAGGCGTTCGACATTCGAGGTCCATTGCATTGACGTCAGCATTTCCTATAACATGTTATAATATTAACACGTGAAATAACAAAACGAGTTTTGAGTTAATAGTACCTAATGTAACTAGGAGCTTAACCATTTCAGTGTGGCCTTGCCAGGAAGCTACATGTAGCGCTGTCCGCCCTTCACTATCTGGAATGTTGACATCAATATCGGTTACATCGAGTAGGTACTTAACAATGTCTAATTTATTTTCAAGAGCCAAAATGTAGAGTGTCGTACGAGAATCCGCATCCTTACAATTAACATCACAGCCAAATTTCAGAAGGGTTTGAATACAGTCTACGTGACCTGGAAAATAAACATATATTGCATGTTCTATTTCGAATCTTCTCCTAAATTCAAGAATGTTCAGCAATACCTTCTAAACAAGCTAATCGAAATGCGGTCTTCCCATCATGAGCTTTCTGGTCAATAAATGCGTTGTGAATTTCTAACAATGCTTGAACACATGCTTGGCGACCCTCTTGGGCAGCCAGATGCAGAGCAGTTTTGCCCTCATTATCGCATTCGTCAATTTTAGCACCAGATTCCAAAAGTTGAACACACACTTCATGAAATCCTTCGAAAGCTGCATAGTGAAGTGGTGTCCATCCGGCATTATCGCGATGAGTTTCATCTAGTCCTCGATCGAGTAGTTGTCGCACCGTCTCTACGTTACCTAGTGCAAACATTTGCTATTTGTATTCAAAAGTTTTTGTCTCCCTTTCAAAGAGCATACCTTGAGCGGCTGCAATACTTAAAACAGTCCGTCCTTCGGAATCCATACAATCGATGCCACATCCCCAAAACAAAAGCAATTTAACAACTGTGGCGTGGCCAGCTGTACAAGCTGCCCATAGCGGAGTTCTTCCCATAAAATCAGCTAGATCAGGATCAGCGCCATTTTCTAATAATAATTCACAGATTTCAGCATTCCCTTCGAATGAACTAACCAGTAAAGGCGACATTCCGTCATTATCTAGTTGGTCCGTATTGGCACCGTGCTCGAGAAGTGTTGAAATAACTTTGCTATATCCTGATGAGCCACACAATGCAGCAACGCATAAAGCACTTCTTCCATCCAAGTCCAAGTGGTTCACGTTTGCCCCGTTTTCTAATAAAATTTCGACAATGTCATAGTGCCCCATATACGAAGCAGCAATCAACGATGTTCTTCCTTGTCTATCCACAGAGTTGACATCAGCGCCCGCTTCGATGAGTATTTTTAAAATATCTTCATGTCCACTCCAAGCTGCCGCTCTAAGTGCAGTTCGTCCCTCTTTGTCCGCCAAATCAATCAAACATCCTGGATGAGCAATCAAAAACTTCACAACGTCTGTATGCCCACCCCAAGAAGCAGATCTTAATGGGGTCCAACCATCACGATCGGCATGATTTACGTCCACACCTAGAGTACCTCTGTCGGGCAAGGTCTGTTTGAAACTAAGGAGCAGCTTCACAACATCTAAATGACCATTTCGTGCGGCGATATTCAATGCCGACTGCCCATTGTAATCTTCTACTTCTAGATCGATAGGTCCTTTACAAGCATTCAACGCTCTCTCAAGCAGAACGTGATTTCCTTCGTTGGCCAGCAAATGGACTAGAGCTTTACCTTTGTGCATTTCGAGTCGATGAGATTCAGTAAATTGATGTAATGCAATTTCATCATTAATACTGTCGATGGGTTGCTGGGGCTCACTTCTATCCGATGAGCTTTTCGGTCGCTGCATTTCTTGCTGACAACTTTTTTCGGTTGAGATTAGTAAGTCAGCAAGTTCGCAATCAATATTTTGTGATTTTTCAGAAAATTCCGGAGAATTTAAGGATGAATCACATGATGGCTGTAAGAGATGAAACAATTGAAATCTTCAAGAAAGTTTCGGCTTTGTGCATTCTTCTATCACGGATTTAAATAATAATTCGATACTTTTTAAAGTTAAGAAATTTCAGCAAATATTAGATATATCCAAAATGCTTTGTGGTGATCGCGTCATGGGTAGACATAGAGGAAAAGAAAAGGTATGTCAAATGTTTTGGAAACAAAGCTGAATATTTTGCGCGCGATAAAATGGAAACTGTTCCGAATTGTTGAAAGATATATTTTGCTTGTGATGCATTTGTGTTAACTTTGCAGATAATAAGCTTTCCTGTGAATCTTTTTGCTAGAGGAATTTACCCAAAAATTAAAAGAAAAAATGGTTTATGCAACATATCGTCCTTAGCAGGATACACTTCTTCACAAGATATGACAGAAGATGAATGAAGAGGGACGATCAGGAACGGGACTTCAGATCAAGGTGTGCCACATTCACCCGAATAAATGGTCATGAAAAGTCCTGCGAGGACAAAAGTAGAGAATAGTACAACTATACCATATTATAAAGCAATTTGCGTCTTGTTTGCACAAATGTATCGAGTTGCAAATAAAATAAGTTTATAACATATAGCTGAGAAATTCCAAACTACTTAAAAGTGAAAATTATATTATATCTGGAATCTTATGTGTGTCGCATCGTTGATTATGATTCAACAGATCTCTATTAAATCCTTGCTTTATTATTAGGAATTATGAGTAAACACGGAAGGAGTACTAATGATTCATTTATTTTTTAAACTCTAAACTAACTCAATCGCCCGCTAAAAAAATGACATCATGATATATTTTCTCGTTACGATTTTGCATGATCACTTACCTGACTTTCAGCATTATTTATTCCTGTTTCAATCAAAAGTTTCAGCATCTTTGCATCAGTCGGTAAACTTGGCTTGAAAAAATCACATAGAAACGTTGAGAATTCCTCATTGAGTTCATTCATAAGGAAATTTTCCAGCATATTTTTGGTTTTAATCAAAAAGTTTTCATCATTCTTGAACTCTTCTTCGCAAATGGAGCAGCAATTCAATAAATTCGTATAGAAGCAATCGTTTAAATTCACCCTTGATTCCAACAATAACAGCATTAGATCCATTCCAATGTTTTTGCTAGCCAAATACTCTCCAGCTTTGATCAAATGATAAACAAAATGCCTTACATTGTTCGGACACAACGATTCACTTACAAGTGTGTAATACATTGAGATCATAACATGTCCTTCGTTCACATCACAAAGAAATTTCTTAGTGGAAAATTTCACATCGACTAGCCAATCAGCAAATGAATTGTGAAAGATTTTCACTTTCATTCCACCCTGATAAAATGTCAGAATATTACGCATGAGATCAAGGCGTTTTTCGAACTCATCTATATCAATACTGTAGTTGTGAGTCCTTAAACAATTGAATACGAAGAGTTTGTCTACAAGACCAGTTGATGCAAGAAGTATATTGAGAATTGGTCGAATTTTCAGGTATTGCTTCTTGTTGAATGATTTTTGGCAAATGTAAAGATAGAGACCGTTCAAAGTACAAGGAATTAGTTTTATCTCTCGGAAGGAAAAAAAGTTGTCTTTGATTCCATCGAGAACCTTCTCTAAATACAGAATACATCCGTTTGACTTAATATACAACTGGTGAAGACTCTCTATGATTTCTTTCGTGAGGTTGATCGTCCCTTTGAAATCGCAATTCAACCGATTTATAATATATTCCTGTACATCCTTCACCACGTGACTTTTTCTCAAATCATCCAAGGTGATTTTCTTGAAGCCAGAAAACATTTTTGCAATGTGTTTGTTTTGTTTCTTAGTTGTAGCAACAAGGAATAACCATTTTGGAAATAGATGAATGTGGTTGGATAACAATTCAGCAACATTGCGACTTTTTTGCGCTGAACAACGCCCTTTCAATGTGGAAATTAAATTTCCTTCATTAATGTAATTCTCGTCGATTGAATCTATAAGCAGAAGCAAGGCATTGCGTGGTGGCGTCAATTCCAAAAGTGGAAACAACAATGCCTTTTTGAAGCATTCGTCTGGATTCTTTTCAATATTGTCGACATTCAAGCATTCTAATATATCAGGATTGCTTAAAAGCATTTCGTAATATCCATCCGCGATGACTGTCCTGCAGCTCTTTGATTTTGGTAGGGGTGGAGGAATGGTGGGTTCGCACAATTTAACTGATCTAGGCGATGTTTGAGCACGCTCTTTTGGAGGAGCTGGTGGTGCAGGCATATTGTCCTTTGCAAACTCTGTTTTATCTTCTCTGGTTTCCGACGGAGGAGGTGGAGAATCATCGTTTATTTCAGCTTCAATAGCATCCTTAAGCTCATCACCCATTACTTCCGCAATATCTTCTCCGCCACCTTGTTGAATAGCATTGTTACTTTTAGGAACGCGATTTGTAATTGCCACAGGAATTTTTGATTTTTTGCTAGGGCTTGATTTGGGTTTGTTGTTTTCACTGCTTTCCGCGTTTGACGAACATTCTTGTGCATCGCTACACGGTTTTTGTTTTTCGCAGTTATCACGTTCATCTGCATCCTTTTTCTTTTCTGCAGACGATTTGGAAGTCACTGGAGGGTGAGTAGAGTACGCATTTTTGATTACAGCTTCAGGACTACATGGCCTTGTCTTTTCTGGCGAAGGTGCTGATTTTTGACGTACAATAGGTTTTTTACTACCTTTTGAACATTCGCCGTCGTTAGGTTTTGCAGCATCGTCTTCATGTAAGTGAAGCTCAGCAAGGAGTAATTCTTCAATATTTGCCTCAGCGCTTGCTTGGCATTCAGTATTTAGCCTTTCCGTTTCGTTAAAATCAGCACTTTTTCCGTCAATGGTTTGCTCCATTTTATCTTTTGCAATTAAGCTAGAATGACTAAGTATTTGAAGGACAATGCTTCGTATGAAAAGGTTTAAACTATGACAATCGGGGTTCTGCGAGTTTACAAAGTAGCAACTTAATAGTTTACGATTTAGTAGGCCTCGAGTTCCAGAGTTCCCATTCATAATACTTTGGCATATTGAAGTCTTCCCAGATCCATTTGATCCGAGAACCAGGCAGCCATGATACGAAGAGCTTGCGTTGCCTTGTGGTAATGCTGATCTGCCTAGAAAAGCTGACCCAGATGCACTGTTTCCAGTTACTATCGCAGACTCGTCACTACCTTTCGTAGAGGAACTAGGTATGCCAGGAATAGCTTTCTTCCCAGTCGTTCGTTGTTCAAGGCAAAGGGCTATCTTTTTTAAAGCCCATTCACGATTAATATAAACACTTGTTGCTCTTAGAGGATGATTTGATGGAGAGCCAACCAGGCCATTCACTTCTTTGTCTGGAGATTGTTTCTTATACATGAATACTTCTAGATTTTCAGTCGATTCAACATTAGGTCTCGATGGTTCGTTTTGTATACTTTTGTTTATGCCAGATGCAATTCCCGAATCAGAATCAGTATTGGCTGTCTGATTGCTTCCACAGCCATTGGGATCCGTGGTAAAATTTTGTTGAACTAAGTTAGCAAAGTGCTCTTCACGTGCCAAACATGAAAAGCTAGAGTTTGGGCAATCCTTGCCCATATCCACTTTCCGCTGTATTTGTGTGGTGTCTTTCAAGAAGTTTAATATTCGCCGGTCTTCCAAACAATTATCTGAACCAACCTCGCACGATCCAATACTGCTACATGCACTTCCACCATTTTTCATGATTGACCCACCCGATGCTGGTATGGAGCCATTATTTGTATTTTTCTGCACTACATTATCCTTATTGATTAACTTATACTCAACGTTGTATACCTTTTCTGTTTTATCCGTAGTCTCACTTTGTACTTTGTACCGACTGCGTTCACCACTTTTATACCTTTCGGATTTACGTAGTGGCGCTGCATAGAGGAGTTCTTTGGATAAATTTGATTTTTTGCTTGAATTCTGATTGCAATTATTTAGAACTAACGATTCGTTTGCTTTGATTTTTCGTACAGATTCGTTGAACATTGCTTGGCACGGCAAGTTCTCGTATATATCGTTCCGTATGTTATCATTATCAGGTAACCGTGACATGGTTGGTTGGTGAATTTTTGTTTTTTTCTTTGTATGTGTATTGCTTGCGACCAAATTCGTTATTGTTTTTAAGATTGTATTGCTTTAGTTCGCCACGCCATTCGCGAGTATTTTCGTCAGCAGTGTTAAGAAAATCTGTAATGACAAAATAACAAAAAAATTATCAGAAAATGTGGAAAAATATACTATAATATCATACTAGATACAAAATTATTTAATAAAATGATGCTTTCACATTAATTAAGACCGTTTTAACTTGGGCTAAGATGAATAGCTGTTCCTTACTACAAATATTTTCTTTTGTTTTCGTACTGATCGTTGCAAACGCATCAGGCTTAAAATTTTCCATTTTTTTATAGGTTAAAAACAAGGAATTATGGATGTATTTATTATTTCTTGATAAAATTTTTAAATTTTTTGATTGTTTTTTGATTGAAATTTCGAACATTTCGGGTGATTACTGCAGCTCAGTAATTTTTCCTTGAAAGTCTTTTACTTTTTGGAATAATTTTAAATGAGACGGTTTTTTTCGTTTTAAGGATATATTTGGGATAACTCTATTATGTTCTCATACAGAAGTGTGCAAACAATTTCGTCTCTGACTGTATCATTTGACAGTTGATTTAAACAAAGTAAGTGAACTATTTGGAATGATTCTGAGGTCTATAGTCTGCCAAGATCAACAGGCGAAATCTACATAATTATTTCAAATATTTTGATATTAATAGTCTTTTTTTCTTGCTCGACGTATGTGATTTATTTAAATTCATTGGTTAAAATTTTTTTTAAATTTTACCAAACAAGTTCGCTGATCTGGGGGATCAGTAAGCGAAGCCGAATTAGCCAGTAAATTTAAACAAAATTGAAGCAATACGTGCAATGTATGTTTTTATATACATATTGCAATAGACTGGTATGAGATAAGGTAGATTGAAAGCAGTAATTCGCCTTTAAGTTGATCATCCTTAATGATCTTTGAAAATCGTATCAAAAAAAGAAGTTATCCCTTTGCAGTGGAGCTAGGTTAGGTATGTACGATAGTGCGACCTCAGTTCAGAAAATATCTGACTTTAATATAAATCAATGTTGATGAGTATTTTTTTAGGTTATTGCATTAAGCATTAAATATTATTGTAAAAAAATAAAGATCGGATGATTCGGAAAAAAATGGTGGGATGGGCTTCGGCCACTGTCCCTTTCATGTATTCGTGGTTTAGGATGCTCAGATATTTTGCTGTTGGGGTCAGCAGAGGAGTCTGCTGTAAAGGCTATCTTGAATTTGTAGTGTTCACTCAGGAATTATGTTATTTGAAAAATGATTTTCTGAAAATAGGTGATATTAAGCATAAAAATTTTAGTCCTGTCTTTTAGGATTGAACGCACAATATTCCCCGACGAGGTTAATTTGTTATGATTTTCTTTATTTCTAACTATTCCATGCAGTTAGGAATTACTATGAAATTGTATATATTTCACAGTAATTTTATCTAGTCGGATTTTGGACACGAATTTATTCACAATTTTGATTCTTATTTTCTTATTTTTGAATAAAAGGCATATCCTTTGGGTAAATGTTTTATATTTCGCGATTTCGCCTTTTTTTAATGTACTAATTATTCATTTCAGTCCAATTGTCGACAAAAACAAAAACAAACAAAAAAAAAAAAAATAAGAAATTCGAGATCAACTTCCAAATCATTCAAACTCTCTAACTGGGGAAACTTAAATATTGATAAATTAAATAATATATAATTCATACCAATGCACTTTTCTCGGGAACCGATTTTCAATATTTTTGTCAATGTCACTTCGCAGTGACAGTAGGGCTTTGTTTTGCTGTCATTAATATAGATTATAATTTGAGAAGGAGAAGAAGCGCACAGGGTTATGCTTAAGTACAAAACAGAGGGAACGCCCGAGTGGCTTCGGGTAACAAGAGATAGATTGAGGAATAGTAAATTTGTATTTGTATTGCATGCGTACAATTTTGATGATCCTACTTTTGTTAGTCAGAAAATGAGAGAAAAATTACTAAAACAAATATAATTTTATTGATTTTAGCTGAATCCCTTTAAAACGAGAGTTTGCTTTAAGTGTTCTCGATGTTCTGTACTTCCGGTATGATATGGGGCTTTTGTGAGACTACTTTTAACGAGAGAAATTGTTTTGAAGGTATGCAAATAGATTTTTTTTTGTGGTAGGGAGGAGTAAGCAGTTTACGCCCTGAGTGTGAGACTCCCAGACGCGTAATGCTTATGAACTACCCTCTAAATACCTACCCTGCCAACCTGAGAACCTAGCATGGAAGCGTTTGACACATTACTGCGGACTAGCCCTCGGATTCTTACGTTTAGAGGTGCCATCAGATTATGGGAATCTCTTCTCCAGCGGGAAGGAAGGAGAGGGAGAGGAAGCAAGTGCTAGAAAAGATATCTTTTCATCCCCGACATTAACGAGCACAATTGAAGTTGTTTAGCGGGGCCCTAAGAAAATACGTGACCAACCATTAAAACTTCAGACATGTGAAAAGAGTTCTTATGCATGATAATGCTCGTCCACATATCAATTTACCACGGAAATATTTAATAGGGAAGTCTCATGCCAACTGCCCTTGTTATCGAAATTTGTCCCTTCCAATTTCTGAATTTAAGTAAGATTGCCTATTCCTGCTATATTGAAATGATAAAATTTTGTGGAGAATACCTATTTCTGAACACGGGAAATCGAAAAACTATGACGTAAATAATAGAATAATAAATATTATTTAAATGCATCATCAATAATTACTTATTAAGTTTACTTTTTCGTTTTAAAATTTCATTTTTTAAATTGACTGGATATATTTAGTATTTTGGGTTGTTATTTTGGTGGTTTACTATTGATTTTCGAACGAACTTTTTTGATTTATATAGATTTGGAGTTGTGAACTGCATGTTTTTGATCAGTTGTATCTTGAGAAATTTGAATGATTGATATCGACTAACATGGAAGCTAAAAACTGGTTCTTCGAAGGATGCCTGTGTATTCAAAATTCCTATCAGTTGAAAGATTGGATTAAAAGAAACACAGAGCAAAAAACCATACACTCAAACTGAAGTTGCTTTCTCGTCAATAGTAAAACATTTGAAACCCATCGGAAATATTTGTGGACTGACTCATATCCTAGTTTGAATGTATACCAACGAATTTGATTTTGCATTCAGTCTTTTCGACTTTCTAAGAATTAATTCATGATATAACAAAAAAATTAGTTAAAATATCTTATCTGCAGACACTCTCGTATTCATACACTTGTAATGCAGTTACGAAGCTGTTGCTGATGCTGGTGTTGATATACTTATCTTATATATTTTTAATTTAAAAAGACGAATGATCTCATAAGATTCTGTTGTATGATTGCTTTCATTTAAGTCATCATCAACGAGATTATACAATTCATTCTCATGGGAGTCATTTTATTACAGCATAAATATTTAGAACATTGAAATTGATGATGACAGATATGGTCGGCTTCTGTTGCTAAATAGAACAGAAAACTTAAAAAATTCGACGCTTAAGTAAATTCATGGCGTCATTGAGCACGAGCAGGCTTGAAAATGAATCGACTTACAAATCTGAAATGACAGCTGCATTAATTGATCAAAGTGTTCTGAAGATTTTTTCCTGCTGAACTTGTTCATAAAAAAGAAGTCGCAAAGCGTGAACATTTATTTAATGTGTGTTTTGATTGTCTAAATGCCTTTTGACCGAATTTATTAATACATTTATGTATTTATTACTATTTATTTGTGAAAGCAAACGTTCTCCAACGAATACAATATATTTATGCACAAATTTTAAGTTATCACCCATCAGTCATTCCTTTTTTTCATTTGACACATTAACACTTTTTAAAGAAACTTTTAGTTTCGGTTAACTGATTTTAAACACATCACGCATATCCAATTACTTAATATCCGCTGATAATTGTTTTGCATTAACTCTTTCTATTGATTGTTCAGTTAAAATTGGGAGCGTGCCAACTCCGTATGTAAAAACTCCAACGATTGACGATGTAATCAGATAAATACGATATCAACACTTCATAATATTTCCCTCTAATGACCGCTTATGACATCCTTTTCTAGCGTTTCAGATACTGGAAATTGATTGGCTGACGAAATAAATTATTTAAAATAGTTTGACCTTAGATACATTCAGTTTTAATGGATTTGGATTTTATTGTCATTTGCTAGAAGTCTGTATGAATTTTCAAAGACGAAAGAAAAGGTTACCCACTGTCTAAATTTGGGCCTAATGTATTTGAAATATTTGGAGGTGAATGTTGTACGGCGTCAAACGTTCATACCAAATGCAGTCGCGTGACTATTAGAATTTTGATTTTATTGTTTGCGTCGAAAATTTTATTTAAATGTATTCAAGCTTCGGTTTGAAGTTTGATAATATTGGATATCCGAATGTGTGTCTTTGTTTGTGTTTTCATTTATTCTATTTTGGGCACTAATGGTGACAAATCCTTGGATGAATGGGTTTGGACATGACTTTTATTTCAATATACATGCTAGCGTACTTTAATTTGTTGTAGCATGTGTAAATCAATAATGAAATCAGTGATGGTTGGGTACCATTCGGAGTTAACGTTTAATTTATGGAATCCTTTTTATTCTGTCGATATTCACGAAATTCAAATTTCGCAGCTTCTAAATGTTTCAGATTAATACTTAACGTTGATTGTATTAAACATTATAAAGCGCTGTGAAAAACTAGACTCAAATATGGGTCTCGTTCTCCTATAAATTTTGCTATTTGTAAGAATATTTAATATACTGTCGAATACCTTTTCGAGCTACTATTATTCTTGTTTCTCCTGGACATTGATTTTCCCCACTAAAATTGCCGAAAAATTTTCTAGTGTTCAGGTCGGACAGAACGCTGGGCAATACAATTCTGTAATACTCAAAACACTTTTCTCACTCTCAATCAATCTTCTGTAAGTGTCAGAGCTCAATCTTCTGTAAGTGTCACAAAAGATAAAAGATGTTTTTCTGGTAACACTTTGCAATCAGCAGTTTTAACTTTTACATTTTCGAAATCTATTTCGCTCCGACAAATTTGTTTGAACGCTGTAATAACCATAACAGATCCGGCTCTTTGTTTCTTTAGATCTTTCATCCGCAAAAATTGTTTCAGGAACAATGAAAACCATGTAGGCTATAAAGATCAATTTCTTTTTCATTGCTTAAGATCACACTATCCCAAATATTCGATGTGTGTAGGAAATTTTCGGTGAATTTCCGTCTTGAAATTATCATCTGTTTCGTCAATTTTGACTTTTGCGAACATTTTTGACACTTGAATGATTTCAAAACTGTCATACAATTTCTGACTAAGCTAGAATCACAGTCCAATTTCGATCGTCTACGAATTTGCGATGATGAAGCTCCAATGTTCGACAACTCTTTTAAAATTAAACGTTTAGCAGCAGGTGAAAATTTTGGCGGACTGGATGACTTCTGTCAGCCATAATTTTTGATTCTCAGCTTGAAAATTTTTTTAGCTGCGCTTACCGACCTTTCAACTTGACTTGAGCTTTCACTTTGAGTTCTTCTACAGTTCTTTATGTTAATAGTTCTTTGGTTCCCAATGTTAACTGACTTTCTCCCTTGTACTATTATTGGAACAAACAAACTTCTTAACATTTCTACAGAACCACACGTTCTTTATTAAAATATTAAACAAAAATGTTTACATTACCCACAAAATCTCCTAGCAAACTGCAACTTAGTTTATAATTGTGGCTACTAGACTCGTTTTCAGCGAATTTTACTCTAGTGTCGGGTATAGTGTGTTTGAAGCAACGAGACAAGCAGATATGTAATTGAAACGATTTCTGAGAAAACCCAAATAACATGTTCAGATTGAAGAAAAGAAAATTCAGAGAAGAGAAAAGAGAATTCTTTTAGCAGAACTACTTTGAGAAAAAAAAATTAAAAAATTGACTTGAGTTTCCACAACACCACAATTTTAACGACAACCCCCCCCCCCCCCCCCCCAAAAAAACTTTAGATTGAATTTTTGGGGTTGCATGAGATGTGACAAAGTTTAGTTGCAGCATGGTGTATAAATCCATTTCGTTTCTACCTCTTATTTATGCTATTTAAGGAGCTTAAATGGAACATTTTGACAATAAACATAACCATAAGGATTGCTTAAATGTGTGTGAAGTTTACAACGGCCTAGAAATGTTTCACTTTTTGATTATTGTCGATAATTGGATTGAAATGACGAACTAGTAGAGAGTCCGTATTCGAATTGTAGAAAGAATTGAATTTTCGGACAACATTTTATCAAATGATTGTAAATTTAATTATTTAAATCATTGTATTTGATTTTATAATTATATCTGCACAGAAAAATGTCAGAACGAAGTTGTTGCTTTCTGAGTATGCTAAATTCATAACTTCGAAAAATTTAGCGCGTCGTTGCTGAAATATAGCCGCCAACATATGAATTAAACTAAAAGAAAGGTCTGAAGTTTGCATCGCTGCAAACGTAACGGTTGCCAATTTTTTCACATTTTTTTATAATTTATCTTTGAAATGTTGTTAATTTTTTTCGCATATTTGAATACTTTGCACTCTATTGGGTTTTCACGCTAGTTTGATCGCCTAAAAAAAGTGAAAAAAAGATTTTACAACGATGCAAAATCAGCGCTGTCAGACCCAAAACGTACCAGGAAAAAATGGATCCCAAGTTCCAATATTTGGTTCATTCAAGAATTACGACATTATTAAATGTCACTGTAAAACATTGTTTTTATAGATTGCTTCGTTTTTCAATAAAACACCTTTTAAATCTATAAACTTTTTTCTTTTTCGGTGTTTTTTTTTCTTTTTGGATTAGGTTTTCCCAATGGAAGGAATATTTTTATATGGTGTTCGCAAGACATCTATTTAGTAAATAACCGTATTTATTCAAGTTGAATGCATCTTCTTTATAGAACTGAGACAGGTTTCTCGTACCAATGAGCGCAATTTTCATTAAATTTTTCATTTGGTTTTGAGATATCTGACGTTTAGATTGTTGCGAACGCAACTGTCTCGAATTTATCTAATTTTGGAAATTTATGAACGATTGGAATGAAATATTAGTATATTCTATTCGTGATTTTGACTTCTTTGTTCCCTATTAAGAGTGCGGTCCGATAAGTAGTTAGCTTCATCGCCCGAGGACGTCACTATCGCAAGAAGAATTCAGTGTCGTGTAGTACATTCTCGTAGACGACTTCTGTCAAAATGGCAGCTGAATGGGGCTCGTGCCATTGTTTTTACCAGTGTGTTTTAGAAAAATCTAGTGGTATCGGTCTGTGATTCGATTCTTGTTTTTGAAAGGGAATTTGGACGGTGAAATCAAAGAACGTTTGGTTGCTGTGTACTATGACCCCACTTCTGTGATGGCGACTGTAACAAATTGCTTTACCGAGTTTCAACGCGGTCGGACGTCGGTTTTTGATGAGCCATGCCTAGGTGCCCCGAAAATGGCTAACAAGGAAGCTAACATGACAAAAATCAACGATCTCGTATCGGCAGAACGGCGATGGAAGGTGCGCGAGATAGCTGAGTCATTTGACATCTCAAAAGATCGTGTGGGTTATATGCTTCAGGAAACTATGGGCTTCAGAAAGCTGTTGGCGCGATGGGTACTGCGTTTTCTCACTCTGGAAAACAAACGCAACAGTGCGAAAACTTCAGAACAGTTTTTGACGCTACTTAAGCGCAATTCAAAGGATTTGTGCGTCCTTTTGTGACCGTTGAGGAAGGATGGGTCGCCTAGTACAGAACAGAGACCAAGGAAATTTTTAAAAAGTGAACTGCACCCGATGGAGTGTTCCGAAGCAGATGAAGATTGCCTTATCGGTCGAAAGGTGGCCTATCGATGCATTCATTCGATTCAGCATCGAATCTCTAGAGAAAGGCAAAAAGAGTCACAGATTACGGGTAATCTAATGTCTCTACTTCAACTAACGAAAGAATAACTTTACGATGTGACTGAGCAGGGGACTTTTTTGTGCTCAACCTTTCTAATATGACATCCAAACCAAATTGAGAAGTGGATACTAACGCAGCCATCAGAAGTCATGTTGGAAGCTTGTTTCAGAAGTAGAAAGCCGAGCAGGTGTTGTGCAGGAGTTTGATTTGTACCAAAGCCCACAGGATGTCCAAGACTGGTTACTTTCACATTATAAGCAGACAAGCAGCCTATTCTTAATAAGAAGTGGTGGCTTTTAATTTGGCAAGAAGTAAATTTTGATCGGCTACCTGTTCTTTTCGGGTGTATTGAACGAAAGTGATTTTGGAAAATTTACCAATTTTTAAAATTGTATTTTTTTAAAGATATGTTAAAATGTTTATCTGACTCATGGCGATGTTACAACCGCATATTTATCATGTTCTTTTTATGAAACTAGAGCTTAAGTTTTTAGTTCAATCACCTAAAAGCTCTCCGATTCTTCACATATTTCGCGATTCCAATATCAGACTTCCTTATCAAGGAAAAATCAAATTCGATGTATTCCAATCATATTATTCATGGCTATGGCTATCAAATCAGTTCATGACATGAAACACCCATTAAAGTATGTCGAAATTGTTTCATCGGTTCCATTCAAAATCAAATAAATCCTTATCAATAGACAATACCCAACACCCAGCACCCAGCACCCGGTCGCTCGCTTGGCAATTATGCCGAAAAAAGAAAACACATCGCACATATTACAAAACATGTGAGTTGCTGCTCCATAAGCAAAACGATATAGTAATTAGCTCCGTACAAGGGCAGCTCGACAATTCTTACATGCATAGATACCCTGCAATGCAGCCCGCGGCATAGAAAATTTCAAGGCACTAAATAATTCCTTATCAAACGCGAGTATGGAACTATGTATGTCACTATATTAACGCTAGTCAAGTGATGGATGGTGAAGAAGAGCGAGATGCCCTTAGAAAATTGTCTGTGACGTGTGTAAACATTAAAATAATGAAAATGTATCAAATAGCGTCAACCAGAAGTGTTATGAGTGAGTAACCAGATGATGAGCAAGATGTGGCCAAGAGCCATTGCTTGCTTGCTTGCTTGCACGGATAAAGTGCGTGTCGGCGAATATGGTATATCTTTTAACAGTGCTCCCCATGTGGGCAAAGACATTCAGCGGGAGCGACTTCTGTTTGAGGTAATGAGTTCAACGGCTCTACTTCATAACTATAACTGCGCAAGTGTAGACGTTTGCTAGGTTTGGGCTATATGATGCAAGACGCAAGTTGAACAAGTGACAACTATTTGTGGCGTCAGATTTATTATCAACAATTCCAGACTACTAGAATATGCCAGAAATGTTGCATTTTTCACCAAAGAAAGAAGAAAGAAACGATTAAGAAGCGATTTACAGTCTGCCTGAAAGACATACATTGTAAGTTTGTGGTTTGAATGGGGATTGAGGACAATATTGCAACTTTTTTCTAAGGAGGTCGACTCTATATCCGTTTTGGTTACGATAAATACGCCGTTAAAACTCTTTTATTTATTGGTTATTTACCAATGCTTGGGATATTGTCTTGAGCAATCATTCTCAAACTATAACATTGGACTCATGCCTCAAATTTCTATAATACTTTGCACGGTATCGATTTGCACGGTACTCATATTACGCGGTTTCGCTTTTACACGGCGCTGAAATCAGAATAAAATAATTGTCTGTCTTGTTCTGACAGTTTTGTATTATGCCATTTATCGGTATCATATTGATGAAAGTACTTTGTTCGAGAGTTCGGTCAAAGGTAGCAAACGCTGTGTTTCAACTTTATTAGAGTACCACTGTGACAAAACCAAGGAAAGGAAAACAATCAGTTTGGAAAGAAAGTTTAAATTGACAAATTTCTGATAAATCCAAATCTAGACAAGGAGAAACATGGATAGCAAAAGAACAATAATGCCAATGGAAGATTCTAGTTAAAAAAGCGTAGCCGGGGGAACTACTGTAAGCGCAAAAATTTCCACATATCTTCGAGATTATATAATGGAAGGAGTAAAAAAAGCGCTAATAATTTGAATAGAAAAAATAGCAACAAAGTACCGATAGAGCTGAATATTTTTAAGCTCTTGAAAATAAAAGCAACAAACTCCATCTATTATTGAAGTTGAATGAACCAATCCCCTTTTTATTCCTTTCATCTTCTTTTCTCATCTGCCCGATTATAGTGAAAGTGTCTTCGACTTTTCTTTGTCTTCTCTAGATCGATTCTACTTTGTATGAACTTTGTGTCTCGTTTTACACGGTTTCACTTTACACGATTTTCCCAAGAACGTATTTACCGAGGGATGATTAGATACATTCAAAACAACGGCTTGCGGAAAAGGTGAAAAATGTACAAGCTTTTTATAGTTCAAATTACTTGAAATAAGCATAGTAACATGGTAAGGCTTTCTTTGTTTATGTTTCCTAAAAAAGTTGTCAAACGAACCGCAAGGTTCAATTCGGTATATTGAAGGAGGAAAAATCGTTTAAAATGATAAAAAATCAGGCGTCTGAATTTTATATCATTGCTGATCGAAACGAACTGATCTCCAATTTGTTCACTTTTTGATTTTTTTAAATTGACTGAAATTTTCCAAAATTAAGTTGTGTAAACTTATATATGTAAAATATAACTGATATATTTCGCGCAAATACTCAAAATAACGAAAGTTGTCTCTTTAATCTCTTTTTTTTAAAATATTTCCGCAATTCCGTTGGTCCTGGGACTAGTGGAATTGGCTCTGACACTAAGCCATCAGCCTGCGCTAAACAATCGTTCATGCTTCTATTCGTAATGTTTGTTCAGCTGTCAGTGTCAGATTATGTCGTGTTGAATTCAAAAAGTCTTGCGTGGAAGAGTTTGTATGTGTTGCGCGTGGTGAAAAATTCCAGCGTGCACGGGTATCCATTGGATGGTGTAGTTTATATGAGGATTATCTTGCATTAATTTTCAGGTGTCGTGTACAACCCACCTTCTATCCATATTTTGGTCGAGGTTCTTAAGGGCCATACTGGAATCAGGAGAAACTATTAATTGATAGCTGTCATTAAGAGGATTATTTTCCAATGCTGAGAAAATGGCATATGGTTCCGACTTTACAGAGGAGACCGAGCTACGAACGCTAAGGGCATGGCAGATGTTCAAGTACAGACTGCCAGGGCCGATGCCGGTACTAAAATCGCTTTTCGCAACACCCACCCGCAAAAACTACTAATGTTTTCTGATCAATTCGTTTGTGAACATGTGTTTAATAAGGTGTTAGTCTTGGCTGTTCTAGCAATACCAATGTGGGTGTTGCTGGATGAAAAGGCGACATAAGGTGTGGTGATATATTGATGTTATATGTAGGATTTATCCTGAATAAGTGGTTCATAAATTTCGATAAGTTATGGCTAAAGTTATTGTTGAGATTACTTTCTTGGTTTCCATTTGTCAACTGAAGGATCTGCTGTTTGCTTGGTTGCAGATTCAGCAGCTTTTCCAAAACCGCAAAAATTTGTAGTGCTGGCTGGGAAGCCCAAGACAGTTCACTGTGTTTATATTTTGAAAGAAATATCCTGGCGCATGTGCAACTATGGTAATGCTATGGTCAAGCTCCGGCCTAATGAGATATTTAGATAAGTTCATCGCCAGTGTTGGCTTGAAGGTGATAGAATAAATTTCCGGACTCTACAAAGGCATTTAAATGGGGCTCCAGTTCATTGACGGAACCAGTTCTTGAATTGATCTGCCCAGATATTTAATTATTTTACTGCATTCAGAGCTTGTTATTTAGATGTATCCTATGGTTGGGATTTGTCATGCTTAAGAAATTGATGACCTGCCCCTTATCAGGTTTTAAAGGTAGCTTTAGGTGTTTGTAAATTTGAGCGAATTGATGAACTTTGTACAGATGGGTGCCTTCTGCTAGTATAAGCAAGTTATATGTATATTGCAGGATACTGTTATTTGGGTCGGCTGTGGCATGTACTTTTGTCGTATAGATGTTGAAGAGGAAGGAACTTAGCATATCGCCCTGTGGTATGCCATTTGTGATCTTTATTCAAGCCTTGTGTAGATGCAAGACTCTACGGTTGTATAATCTCCAGTGGTAGTGCACGTAAATACTGGGTGTGTTGAGTTTTAGCAGGGTTTCTCTATGGAGATGCAGATTTCCTTTTCAAAGGAAATAGGGATGTTAATTATGATAGATGCTTTGAAGGGTTCTGTGATTTTGTTTTACCTGAATCCTAAAACAGTGTGTTATGGGAGGTTATGGTTGCTTTGTTCTTTGTGTAAGCGATGAAATGGGATGCGAAGATATTCTTCTCGTATATGAGCTGACAGGTTCTGTTCTATTTAAGTTTGTGGATTATTTTTATAGAAACGCTTAGAAGTAAGAAAAGGGATTTCATCTGCTCATTGTTAATATTGTCAGATCCAGGTGCCTTGGATTTTCTTTTTTTCGGTCAGTATGCATTCAAGCTTCTCTGGCCAAAATGCTACGTCATTATCGATGGTTGAATAGTGCGGTTGTGAAACTGGTCCTGACTGCTGTTTTTGGTTTAAGTTCTCTAGCAAGCGTGTGGTATTTTCGACATTTACGAAGTTTTGCGGTTTCAATCATCTCGAATGTAGTAAATGTTAAAGTCCCAGAAGTTTTTAATGTTTCAAGAGTTCCCTTCTCCTTCAATGTTGATCTCCAGGCATTTCTGTGTCACTGTCTGAATGCTTGTTCTTCACTCTTTTGGACTCTGGAATAGTCCTCCAGTTGACTATTTTTTATGTTGTAACTTGAGAGAGATTTTTTTTGGGCCCACAAGCTTTTGAGATATTTTGACCACCTGGATAACGAACCCAACTTAAAGCTCTCTTTCACTGTGTTCGGCTAAATAATCCCCAGCATTTTGTCCTTCGGAAAGGTACTCCATCGAATCTTTGATCAAGAGCTCAGATTTTTTCAACTCCAGGCACCCTTCTCAAAGAGTTTAGTAACTGATATTTCATTCTCTTTTGCTTTCGATCAATCGCCATTTTAGGTGTCATTCTGAAACATATTGTACATGATTTTTTTTTGTTTTTCGATTCTTATAAAGCAATTTTTCGGTGATATCCAAAAATGACCCTATAATGCTATCATTTTTTTAAAGAGAGAGTGTGTGTGTGCATATTTCATAATGCTTTCGGTTCATCACCTATAAAAATTAATAAAAGATGCCTCATACTAATTTTGACTAAAGTAGTTTTTCATTAAGGTTTTGGTATGTTTGGGCCAGTGGGTGGGTGTTGAATAACTTCACCTTACCTGACCCATTTTTGAAGTGTTCCTCGACGTAGGTTCGAAGATTGATTATAGTTGGTGTTTCTTTTTAGTTTTATTACTTCACCGTTAATACATCCCGAAATGTGAAAGAGTGTCGAAACGTATAGTCATTTATAAACTGTATGCGCTAAATTGATTTTTGAGTTTTCAAGTTTTCTTTAATTATGTTGCTGAGTCTTACGAACAGGCCGACGTGTATTTCATATATACAGAGACACCTATTCGAAACAAAACGATCATTGCATCTGATTGCACTTAACATCTGTAGGAGGAACATGTAAGTCTCAAAATATGAGAAAACACTTTCAAAGGGCATAAACAAATATTGAAGTATTCATTCATCTGAAACTCATCACCTGCAACCACATCTCATATGTGTTTTTCATTCCCAAATGAAAATCATGATCAAAGCACTTTATCTTAAATTCAAAGGTCTAATTTTTTTTCATTGCCCTTCAGCTTCTTCAAAATATTACGAAACAGCGTCAACATGGCCAAATGACCTACATTTGCTCCCCATTATCACAACGATTCTAATTATCGAAATGTAAACAAGTGTATCCCAAGTAAGCATCGGTCTAGCAATGGGTTGGAGAAGAAAAAATAGACCAAGCGATTTGCTTCTAGCCGGAACAATGGAGGAAAAGTTCCACAGTGGGTTAACCATGCTTTACATATGTAGATGTAGTCAACTAGGCTGACAGTTGGCTTCTACACTTCCCAGTCCCTTCAGCTTCCAAGGAGACTTTCTAATTAACGATGTTACTCTCTCGAGTGTACTATGGAGCTTCTTCTTTTCCAAGTACACATTATTGTATTTTCTGCGACCTAAACCGAAAAATTACTATTCCAGTGTAGATTGTATCGTTAATTAATTCTAATGAAATTCTCATGAGCAAGATATGTGTAAAAATCAACCATAGAGAGGAAGCAATTGTGCAGCTTGTAAAATGAATTAATTAGGGCAAGTGTGGAAGCGGTATAAGTGCATAATTTATAGGCTGAGAAGGTGAGGACAAAATTATAATGTATATGGTGAACACAAAACATCTGGCGAAAGTTAAAGGAGTTGGATCAAATTTTCATTCCATCATTGGGTTGCAAAATTTGCATTAACACTATGACTGTAAATGCCTCTCATTTTTATAGCGCTACATTATCATTAGTGCTACATTTCTTCTAGCTTTAAGGATATTTCAATACATCAAATTTCTCAATCTCATTCGTTTTATAAGTTATCACACATGCTCTACAAGTGCTTAAAGCTATTCAATCTATGCTATATTTGGCATCATAAAAAGCCGCGTTGGTTAACATTGAAATTTACAGGATCCATAAAATAAAATTGAATTTACATTCTCAGTAAATGATTTAATATGAAATTTCTTTCATCGGCGAGCAAGTATGATTGAAAAAAATAGAGCACGCACTAATGGGTTTGTTTGAAAACAGCCCAATAACATGTGAATGTGATAAAATACAAATAAATTATTGTTTTAACAAATTCTCTAGTTGTTTGGATACGTAGCCCAGTTGTTGGTCGGCTCCTCGGCTCCTCAGAGTCAAATTTTGGTTAATTTGTCGGCGGCTGAAGCTCTGCACAAAGTTGTTGGTCTCGCCTACAATATCCGGCCAATAAGCTTATGCTCCCCAATCATAAAATCAACCAAGCAAACGTCCATGGCGTATTTATGGTAAGTGGTGGTCAATCGAATTGTGATTGATGTTAATTCGCATGCATGGGAAACGTGGGTTGGTCAATGGCAACGATACGTATGGTGTTGCGTTTCTGCGCGTTAATGAAGTTGTATAATTTGAATTAATTGCTTAAGCCTATAGTCCAGGAAAAAAAAAATAAATTGCAGGATGCCAGCATTTATCGCCAAAATAGGATAAATTTTTTTCTGGAAATTGTTTGAACAATAATGCTTTGCCTTTCTTGGTTTCCTTTTTATACAAAAGGCATCACGTTTACAAGGTTTTCTCATAAGGTCAGTTTTCACATGCAGTCAGCCAGTGTTGTGTTATTATATCATCGCATTTAATGATTCCATCCGACAGCGAAACATACTAATCAGATTGCCACAGTTGGCTCGCAAAGCCATAATTATCCTAAATGTCATGATTAGCATTCGTAATCCATTCTATTAAAATTCGTTCTGGCTAGATGGTTTCCAAATTAATATCAGTATGCTAATTTGAGCAATCTCTCGATGCGTTTTCATTTCCTATCGCCACTTCAGTTCTAGTCGGTAGTGCTCAATTCAAATGCAATGTATATGAATTGAATTTCTGGGATTCAATTAAGGCTTGTTTAAAAATAATTCGAGAATTTCATAAGTGATTTTTATCTGTTCTTCTGAAGAGGACCATTCAAATTTCTCCTTTGAAATGCAACATGAGATTTTGATGTTTGCTTGAATTTATATGAATGTTAGTAGTTGCTCGGTTTTAAGGTATCCAAAGTTTGCATTGTTGCAATTTCAACGGTTTCAACTATTTCAGTTTTTGATAATTTTCAAATTGGATTGTTTTTTTGGAAATATTTTTTCGAGATTTTAATTTTTTTTTAATTTTCCCAGTTTTTCATTTCAGTCAAACCATCGAAAAGGACAAAAAAAGTTAAAAACATTCGAGACCGTTCCGGTTGCAACCATCGTAACCAGAGACACCTCAGATACAATGCGATGCAATTTTTATAGGTGCCTGTAATCTGCACCGTTGCAATCATTTTTATAAAAGAAGAATATTAAAATGTCTTGGTATTTAATATAAAATTTTTTATTTTCAAAATCACGACGCGTTTTGCTGAACTAGTCTGCGAATGCCAAATTATTTGAAATTAATTATTTTGATTATTTTAATAAGGGAATTTTTCAACTTTTAGAGGTTTCCTTGATGTATTTTTTGATTCTACTTAGCGATTTTGACGTTGATTTTGTTTCCAGTCTAATAATCGTTAAAAGTCAAAAGTCAAAAAAAAAAAACAAAAACAATGATGCAAATTTTACACGACTAATTTGAGGTTTCTGGCGTTTTCATTGTTGCAAACGCAACGTTCTCGACTTTTTCAAATGTTTGACATTTGCCGACGGTTGGACTTAAGTGAAAACAGTCCCTGTAGAGTCCAAATTACGAAAAGAAATTACAAAATTTCATTCTATTTACTTAAAAAAGTTCAAAAAGGAAAAGAAAGCCACACCTCGAAAACGAACACAAAACGAATTCACCTCTTATTTTCACAGGTGAGCAAAGTGGAATGAGGCGGGACTAGTTGAGAATTAGGATAAGTTGGACAATCAAAATATCTGCGCGACTCTACGCCGTACACATCAAATTGCGGAATGAAACGGTTGTAGGAGTCGAACTTATCGCGCGACGTCTAGTGACGACTTTATTGTCGAGTGAAGTACATTCACGCTTTATTTATTTTGCAACTAAAACGAAAAAAAACAACTTGGAAATGGGGATATTTCTTATGAACGAGTCAAGTATTACCCGTTTTCAATCAGGTAAGTGTCAAACCTGTATAAGTTTAGTAAATTTTTGATATTTGTAACTGATTTGGATATAATGCTGTCAATTTGTTCGTAACTTTACTTTATTTCCAAATGTTCGGATTGGGGTTGGTTTAACAATAGTTGATTTACTAACCTCACGATTTAGAACGAATGTTACTATATGGGATGAATAGCCCCGAGATTTTACAATAGGTGGCACCACTTGAAAATAAGCATTACCCGTTTCGAGAGGTTCATCTGTCACTAGTTTATGCATGAAGTTTCATGACATTTCGTATATTCGTTTACAAGCTACAGTCGTTTGAGTGACGCTACTTGCTCTCGCAAACAAAATGGGAAAAACAGGAAAATCGCGTCTTGATCAATCATTGAAGAACGGATGAAGAAAATTTCTGAACAATCATTGCAATTGTTGGAAAAATGTTATTTCACATCTATTCCTTCGACAATAACAGTTTACCGGTGGTTTATGTATTTAAAATGGATCTTAAAAGAACCAAACACGTAGAAAGCTTTGAGAGTCCAAAAGTGTACAGAATGCAGAAATCGTAAAGCAAGTGCTTCGAATCGTCTTGAATGGCCGTAAAGTGAAGTTGCGTGAGTTAGGTTAGGTCGTGGGCATTTCAAAAGAACGGGCAGGATACATTTTGCACAGTATTTTCGAGATGAAAAAGCTATCGGCGCGATGGGTGCCGAGTAAGAACAGACACATTTCAGACACCTCGGTTAGAATGGTTAGAATACCTTTTTGTTTTTGAGAATGGCAATGTACAGGGTTATTTTTTCATGGTAACTTGGTTCGGGGTTTAGTTGACTGGAGTTTGCATCGTTGTAATAGGCGACGTCTCAACTTTTTCACTTTTTGAATGTTATTTTGGATAATTTTACATTAAGTTTAAATAAATTTGATTCAAATTTTAGAAAATTTTGCTTTCTATTCGGTTTCCATTTCATTTTCATTAATCATTTACCAAAAACAAATAGTGAGAAAATTTTAAAGCTTGGCCTTTGCAAATATGCAAAGTTTAGATATCGCTGAATTTCCCCTTTTTCAAATGAATAAAATGCAACAAATTCTTTGTGTTAGGTTTATATTCGATAAATTGAACTTTAACAATTTGTTTGGTTATTTTTTAAACATAATATCTGGCAAGTGTCCTCCATCAGCAGCAACATAAAAATTGTTTTTTTTCTGTGTTTTCCATCAATTTTTGAAGTGTTTCGAGTGTAATATACACAATTTCTTGGCGTATGTTGGTTTTAATTTATGCAAGAGTTTCAAACTTGTTGAAGATTTTGAAACGTGTTACGGTTGATACCTAAACTTTCAAACAAACCAAGAAGAAAAAGTTGAGTGTAGTCAATGGTCAATCCTTACCACTACCGTTTCAACAATCAATCTTTCGAGGAACATTATTCTCATAAAAACCCATTGTTTCCATGAGCAGTTTGGCATGTCGCGCCGTCTTGCTGGAACCATAAATCCTTCCCATCATTTTCAAGTCAGTTCATTCGCGAAAAAATCGAGTATCATTGCCCAATATCGCACTCTATTCACCGAAAAGGCGCAGTGACTCCTTTTGAGAGTGTGTGCCACACAGTGACTTTTGGTGACTATCAATAACCATTTTTGGATTTTGAGGGACCCAGTAATAAAGACTTTGTGTAATGAGTCGGATTTCCAGAAAACATGAAATGGAATTTTCAGACATGATCAAATAATTTGAAAAATCAGATTCACCATTCAAGATGTTTTGCATGCTTTTACCCTGTTGAACGCAACGACTCTTATCTTCTAGCTTCAATTTTTATACCAATTGCGCTGTGCATTGAAGAAAAGGAAATCAATCTTTGAAGTTTTCCACAAAACGGCTGGAGAGACGCGAAACTACTGGGTGAATCGATCGTTTGAGGTGCTTGGGTTTGGATCAACAGTGGCTCTAACGGTTTCAATATGGGCCGGCTTTGATCTTTGGCTTTGATGTTGCCAAACAATAACTTTCTTTGATTTAGCTGCTAGAAGTCGATTTGTCTTCGGTGTTGCCACATTTCGACTTTGATATTTAGCTTTATACGCACGTTACGTTTGGATAACTGAGGAGTTGTTTTGAATGAAAACTTTCACAAATTCAACACATTCTTTCTTTCGGTGAGGAATTACAATGAATTAAAATAATAATATTGCAGTGACGTTTTCAATACGTTCTGACATATGTCGATTTGACTACTGACTGTTAAGTTAGACCATCAGGTGGTTCAAAAAAAAAAAAAAAACGCTGTATTTAACAGTTTTCTTTCCGCAATCGATTTTTTTTCTAGAGTGTAGTTCTCTTGTTTGGGTGTGAAGAATCTTGGTAGGCAATAGATTCTGGAATTACGATAGGTTTTTTTTTTATCTATAAATAGGTTTCTATAGCCAAGACTGGGGCAGAATTACGTTGTTAATGGGATTAAAGCGTTGTTTATCATCGAGTTTAACATTTAAATAATGGGTTTGCCTGCAATAATGCAAACTTCGCACACTTTCTTAGAAAATAATTAAACTATGATTCCTGTTTTTATTGTATTCCATCACCAACTGGCTTGCAAACAATCGAAGTTGAATATCATTTTTTGCAACTATTGCGAAATTGTAGAAAATGCGAAAATGTAGTGGTCCCAAAACGTCGAAACGAGAGAGACTTGAAGAGAAACAATATAATGAAATGGGAAAGTAAGTGCGACACGACGGAAGAAAGAAATAAGTGCCATGATTTTGGCTCTAATCGATTAATTGATTACTGGATTGGTATTGTTGGTGCTCTGAAGGTTAAGTCTTAATATGAAATATTTCTTTGTAGATGGCATTTTGGGGTGCTTAATTTCTCATTGTAAACATTTCGATTATATAGTCAAAAACTAATGTGACTCGTCATTGTCACCGTGAATGGGAAAAAACAATCTTTGAAATTTCACTTCTAGCCCGTATGAAAGTAATTCCTTAAGGTGCTTGTCTCGAATTTGTTTGTTTACGCACTTCCATCAATCGGGTCATAAAATTGCATGTTAATTGCACTTCAAAGACGTTTCACCATAGACCAGCAATTTAATATTTCTTTGATGCAACATTCTCCTACAAGAATTACCACCATTCGCTTAACTAAACACTATATTTTGCAGGAAACATTCTATGAAAACAATGTGCAATAACTTCCGCTTGAAATCCACGTTACAATAGGTTATCAATGGTCTGTGTTTCGCTCTATAAAAAGAGATCAGAATTTCACAATACGGTCGGTTTAAACTTTTGCCAAATTCTTCCTGGTTTCATTAGGTGAAATCAAACACGCGTTGCACTAAATACAGAATTGTTTAATCTATTGCAAAAATAACAATTCTCCGTGGAATTTCTTTGTCCGGTAACGATGGTGTTGATTTAGCATTCACATACACTTCCAGTCTCCATTTTCAGATCGGAACATACAGCCATCATTGAATCTGAAAGATTTCTATTCTGGTCTGGAAGTTCTGCTATGGATCCACACATATTGGAGTGTCCACTGTGCAAAAATTGAAAGATTTTTTTTTATTTTAACTTGCAAACGAATGAAAAGTAAAGCGAAGTAGACAAGTTCAAGCGTTTTTCTAGCGATTGGTTGTGTAGTCCAAATTCAGCGTTACCAATGACTGATTGCTGGAAGCTTTTTATTTTAAGTCAAGTACTATATCAACAATGGCTGGGTAAATATTTGGATCCAGATATCGTTTTCCAATAGCCATTATCGAGTGGAAAACGGAAGACGAATGAGCAGAGAACAAAAGTGATTGAATTTCTTCTAGGACGCAAAGATCTCAAATTACCTTTGAAGATTACCCCAGAATATGCAGGTAATCAGGCGGAACTATTTGATATTTCATATTAAAACATGCATATATTGTTGTCGGGCGAAGTCGAGTGTTGAATATTTATTAGTCTGAGAAGGAATTTGTTCATTGCAACATGCGCTTTCCATCCTTTTGCAACTAATATAATGATAACACTACTAGACTCTAGGGCTTAGTACACTTGAGCGGCTAGGAAGCCCGAGAGCTTAAACCGCAATAGCCACTTGCTTCGGTGGGCTTCTTCCCGAGTCCAGCTAGCATTCCATTTCACGTACAGTATTTACGTCTTAATTCTTCATCCGTATATCCAACCGTGTTTGCTCGGCATATTTTTTCTTTCATTTCATCGTCGACCTGCATTCGCAACGACGACATTCCTACTTAATCCCAGCCAGACGTTTTTCCTATGTAAAAAGCGCCTAAGAGCTTTTCTGTGGTGTTTATTCTTTGGAGCAAAGCAATTTATAGAGAACGTTTTTCCATATTCTATGAGTGCATGCAGCAGTGAATTAATTACACGATGATCCCGGAAAAAAGTTCTCTGTTTACTTCCGCAGATTTTTTCGGAGCAACGTTCTTTTTCTGTTCTCTCTCTTGGCGAAGAGCGCGTTAGAAGAAATCCTTAGCATGTAGCGAAACTTTTCCGCGTAAATTTCATTTTCGTAGCTCTTTTGAGTGTATGCTGTGGTCGTTTTCATTAGGAATGCCCGAAATAGCCAAACCACTAATGCCTGCTTAACATTCATGCACATTTTGGGAGCATTTCGGCTACACTTTGCATTTGTAAGTTGTGGGCGGGTCGTTATCTCAATCAAAGTCTTTGAGTCTGATGCGGGATGTATCTAAAGATTAAATGTTCTCTCTATCGTAAGATTGACTGCTGAGTTCAAAATAGCACCATTGCAGCCACTGTCTGGTTGTAAATTTAGATATGAGGATTTTATCTAGAGGTATGATAAATTGTCGGTGGATTTTTTTCTTTCTTTTATTCGGGAAAATGCATTTCAGGTTTGTCAGATAAAACAGGATGCTTGGATTGCTTAGTGAAAATATTTTTATTTTTTTGCTATTTTTATTTTTAACATAAGCCCGGAGAAAAAATAAATATTAAAGTCGCCATTTCTTGACAGAGTATCTTGACTTTAGAAGCAACATAATCCGCTTTGCTTTTCATCTTTCCTAGCTTAGTGTCTATCTTATGCTTTTAATTTGTATTTTCACTATTTTCATCTGCTTATATTCAAATCACAACGGAGTAAGGGATAAAAGACCACGAAAATCTCCTACGTACTACATCAGTTTAGTCCTATCAGAAATATCGATCGTTTTTTTTTGGCATGGTGCGACGACCACGCGGTACCACATGCAAAATACTGCTGAGATCTCTCTGTGTACTCTGCGATGTAGGACAAACGATAGAAACGAACCTTTACAATACACTACAAATAAGTAGGGGTCACGATTAAAATATTCTTAGATGGGGAGCTGAATGAGAGAGTAGGATTGGTTGACCGTAATTTGAACGACAGATCTTCTTAGGCAATTGAACCTTAGTGCGGGAGTGCTGAAATTTCCCAAGGGAAGTTTTCCCACTTTCTTGTTGGCTGAATAACTTATTAGCTCGAACTTTGACAACACCATGATCACCGTGGGATACTACTTAATATGCTTTTTTCTGGAATGGCCCCGATTACTCTTCCTGTAGTGACTTTTAGAGTAGCCTAAAGTGAATCAATGTAGCCTTTACGGAGAATTATCGTACTAATTGTTCATAATCAGGGTTAGAGTACCCACAATTCTTTGATTCCTCTCTTTTTCCACGATAAATTTAAAAGATTGTTAGGTTTCAGGAATGGTGCACTTTTATACAACGTTCAGAGATACCTCTACAGTAGCCTGAATCCTAGACGTATTACGGCGCATGCACATGTTCTACAGCAATTTGAACTTTATGAACAGTGAGTCTATCACATTTATTGAATAATTGCTTGATTCACTCAGTAATTGCTACAGCGGGTCCTATCGAGAAAATACTTCAAAGACGATGCAACCACTGTTGATGCTGGAACGAAACTGCGAGTTTTACTTTTTTAGACAATTGATCCACCAAATCCATATACGTCAAATTTTTTTTTTGGAGTTTTGTACAAATTCAGATAAAATTCGTTCAATTCTTTAGCGTCTTAATAGCAAAAACTCGACCGTATTAATTGGCATGCCTCAGAGTTGATGCCATGTCACTTGCCATGATAAATAACAAGATTTTGGACACTTTTTATACTTCTCTACCTCCTAGCAAACAGCTATTCTGTTCCTTTATCTAAGAAAAGTGTCTGAAGTTTGCATCTTTGAAACGCAACGGCCTCGATTTGTATTGGTATTGAAAAATTTCTTCGTGGGCAGTTATGAAATATTTAAGAGATTCGAGACCTTTGTGCTGGGAACGATGCCGATTTTGACCACGTCTATAAACCCCTATATCTTACTCCGTATCCTTTTTTACTAAGTTCTATCGATGACAATTTTCAGCACGAACGCTTATAGAAAATTAAAATTTCCCACTCAATTTCAAGAGCCATCAATCTTCAGTCTAGTATTCCCCAGGGCTAAATTTTTGGATTATCACCCAACGGTTTGGGATTTTTGACATTTCGAAATTTTTAGTGTTTTTTTTTTTGGATAATTGGATGGCAGCTAAGAAATCAAATAAAAAAAATCCAGGAGGAAAAATTTGAGACCGTTGTGTTTGCAAATTTCATTGACATTGTCCATGGGTAATGTCCAGGACATGTGCTCGTTCTTCACTAAATCGTTTGTAAACTTCCATCCGATCTGTCTCGCGCAATATTGCGTCCGATGTTATACTCTCAGTTTCAAATCGTCTGTCATCAGGATTCTGAAAGTTGTTTTGTTCCAAACACACCGCTGTCACTGAAACGAGAACCTATTAGAATTCCACAAAATGGAAAATGCGAGTAAAATTAACCAAAACTCTAAGGGAGATTATTAAAAAAAAAAAAAAAAAAAAAAAAAAAAAAAAAAAAAAAAAAAAAAATGAAAAATTTACAGATCATTCCGGTTGCAACGAAGCAAACTTCAGACACTTCTTTCATATAACAATGTCGAGTAGAGAATTTCGTGACTGAAAACTCGTTGCGAAAACCAAAGTGGGCTGGCCGTAATGACATGATTTATAAAAGGAATATAATCAAAATAGAAAGATTGATAGGTAGTGCATACCACAAACTATAAAGGAAATGTTGTGGCGGCCCAAACAATATGTGAAACATGCAGCTGACTTTCTGATTTACTAATCTTTAAAGACTTGTCCCACCTGTTTTTTTTTGATTTTTTAAGGATGTCACCACGTTTGTTATGACTCAATGAATTGCCATTATTATGTTTGCACTTTTTTGCAGGCGCTACAGAAAATGTTTGGGCAAACTGTCGCAAGAACAGAAATAAGCGTTATCCTTCGAAATTTATGAGTTGGCAAGTAAGGAATCAGCAAGATACTTTTTGCAGGGGTGAATGGAGATACAGAACATTACTCGAAACCGGCAAAGATGAATTTCTGAATGCAAGAGCGGAAAAAGTGAATAGTACACCATATCATACTGTCTTTTAGCAAACGGACGCCGATATTTTTAACATTTTTTTTTTAATTTTTAACATTTTAACACACATGACCTCAGAGAAATCTACTGTAGACCCCGCAATAAATCAAATAATCAATAACAAAAACACGCGATATCGGGTTTTAGGGTTATTAGGGACAAGATCAACAGCTTTCCTTTGAAAATGTCACATTACCCCAGTGGTATTGTCAAATACTTACAAGTGGAACTTACCAATAAGATAATGTGTGCTTTATTTTTGAAGGAACACTCTGAATCCAAGGTGAAATACAATTTCTACTATTTGTATTTTAAGGAAAAATTTAATTACCGTGTCGGTCGATCCCGGAAAAGATATTTGTGGCAAGTGCAAAGAACTTTGAACAAAAAACAAAAGCACTACGTTGAATGATTCTGCCAACGCCTGGCTGTTGCTAAAAAAATGGTAGATTTACGTCGTACACACAAATTCTATTCTGCTTCGAAAATGCAAAGGTCTCTAATTTTTTTTTCATTTTTTGACTTTTTTTTTGGATAATTTGACGTGAAATTTCGGTCAATTTTATTCGCATATTGTAATGTTTTGCAATCTTATAGGTTTTCATTTCAGTTTGACCGTCTACTAAAAAGAAATAGTGGAAAAATTCGACAGCGTTGAGTTTGCAACGATACAAACTTCAGACAACTCAGTGAAATGCAGAAATTTGGATGACATATATGGTGTTGTAGTGGATTATATGCAAAATCTGCTACCACTACCTCATATTCCTGTGCAGGAAAATTTTTGCTACAGGCAGTTGTGATGCAACTGTTTTTGCTTCCATGAACTCAAGACCAAAAAAAAAAATATATATATTTTTATCACGAAGAGAAACCTAAAGAGGATAGAAATCAAGCAGACATCACAAATTGCACCATATACTTGCGTGAAAATCGCAATTCAACATGACTCTGTGTCCTTCAACGGCGTCTGCCATAGACGAGCGGCGTGAAAAGTTTGATAGAAATAGCTTTGTGTTATCTCAAACTTAATCACGAATGCAATGGCATCCAAAATAATTGTCACTTCAAGACTTACGTATGAATCTCGCCTCCTCGAATGGGACCATATACTTGCGTCAAAATCGCAATTCAACATGACTCTGTGTCTCTCTACGGCTTACATTTGAATGGCTTTGTGTCCAAATTCGACTGTAATCATAATATGTGGCGTTTTGGGATATGTAACAATAATAAATGAATGCAAGAGAACAATAAAATATGAAAATAGTGTGTGTAGAGTATGAGTTTTGCGATTTAACAATGTAAAGAACATTTTTGTTATATGTTGCTGGTAAGTTTTCTTTAATAATAATCGTAGTTCTCGTTTATGCTTGTCGGAGGTGAGTTGAATTTCTTGTTTCGTAGTAGATGTGAGGTACTTAATACGATTTCGTACGAAAATCGCGGTTTTCAGTGTTTTAGACCACTTTGGGAACGCGAATATGAAAAAAGGTTGGTGACCACTAAAAATTTTTTTCCCGCAATTTTTACTTATTTGCAATCTACTAGTGCTATAAAATAGTGCTATCTATAAAAATGAAGTCCCAGCTCAATTATCTACAAAATTAAAAATGTCAAAAATTTCGGATCGTTGAAATTCTAACGATGCAAACTTCACACACCTTTAATAAAATTCATGTTATTTCTGATGGCTGCCCAGAATAAAATTGTAATCATACAGTTCGGCGATTTTCCTCCATTGCTCAGTTCAGAAAGTGCAAAAGTGTTCTTTCGTTACACGCCGCTAGTTGGTTTTCTTTACTATATTTCGTATTTTTAGTTTACGCTTCTATTTTTTGAGTTGAATTTCTTCATTTGCAATAGATTTAAGCTAGAAAATACAATTGTGTGTCAAAATCGCGGTTTTCTACGTTGTAGACCACTCAGGGAACGCGAATATGCAAAAAGGGATGAGAACCACTAAAAAATTTTTCGTAATTTTCGCTTATTTGCACTCTACTAGTGCTAATTACCTATTAAAAATGAGATCTCACCTCTAGTATTAATTCCCGAAGTATGAATATACTTCCTAAATTTTACTGTTCCCTATATAGGGTGCCTTTTCAAAACGAAAAGATTTAATTGTTGTCACGAAAAGTCGGAAGTTTGCATTGCAAACGTCTCATTTTTTCCACTTTTTCAATTTTTTTGATAATTTCACTCAAATTTTGGTAAATTGTACTCGCATTTTGGATTTTTTGCATTCTAGTAGGTTTTCGTTACGGCTTGATTATTTACTAAAAACAAATAGTCAAAAAATTTGACATCGCTGAGTTTGCAACGAAGAAAACTTCAGACTCAAAGCACGAAAGCGAAGTTTGCACTCTTGCAAGCGCGACTGCTGCGTTTTTTGTTCTACTTTCGTCACTCTACTAGTTTATCATTCAAAAAGAGGAAAAAATTCGAGACGTTGTGAGTGTCCTCGAATGAAATCGATTTTCACATAATTAAATAGCCAAAAGCAATTAAATAGGAACTTCATGTATGATATATTTTCAAGAATTTTTTTCACGAATTTTAAATTCTACAAATTTTTCCGATTGGATGTAATATTTTTTGGCTTAGAAAAATCAAAAATTGTTTTACTGTTTTACTAAATTTGCTGAAAATTGTATTGTCTTTTACGTGAAGGATGCACCATGTGTATGCATAGATTTTTTCCAGTTTTACTAAGAGATGGCGCCAGCGAAAAGTACGCAGCGTATTTATTTGACACATGATCTATTTTGATTGTCTGAAATTTAGCTACAATCACACACACAAGTGGAGGCCGCCTCAACTAGCGTGTTTATTTAATCGTGTTGATCAATTCTGTCGAATTTTGTGCTTGAAAAATTTGTGGCACGCATTGTTTTCTTTGTTTAACCTAAAGACAGAGGCAGTTGAAAGTCTTCGTTTGCTGGTAAAAAGAGGACATATGACACATGAGACATGGTTGCGATTGTTCAAAAGTGGTAATTTGAACGTGAAAGACAGTGAGCGTTCTGGTAGACCATAAAATCGGGAAAGGGAGGAATTGCCGGAGTTATTGTAAACATGGTAAACGGGTCCCGCGCGAGTTGAATGAACGTCAAATGGAAAATCGCAGTCAGTTGTGAATTGCTGCTTCAGCGTCACGGGAGGAAATCATTTTTGCATCGAATTGTGACGAATGATGCAAAATGGATTTATTTTGAAAACCCAAAGCGTTTTTCTTTTACCAAAAAAAAAAAAAAAAAACAACATGCAAACGCCTGTTATTATAAACTTTTTTAAAATTATAAACAATATATTAACAAATATGCTGTTAAAATCGTTCTTTTACCGTTATTTATGTATAACAGTTGTTTATTTACAAAGTTTCCGTTTTTATGAGATTGTTGCATTTTTTAGGGTTTGTATGAGAAATTAGACAGGCATTAATAGGAGAGTAATCTGCACCAACGTAGATAGATGTCTCTGTTCACGCGGTTTACAAAAAAGTGAAGTTGTGCAGCATCCGCTAGGCAGACACATTTACAATTGGGTAAATGGTTCCAACGTACTTTGGTACCTTTGCCGGCAAATCGCTGCACAAAAAAGACTTCGCAACTAGTCACAGCTTACCGAAGTGACTCATAACAAAGAGCTTCGTAGCAGACCAATTACGATATTCTATCTTTTGTGCCTGGCTGATGGCGGCAGCACATCGTAAAATGTTTCTACTCGGCTAACCACGCTAAGCCTTGCGGAACACCACCAACAAAGTCCTGACTTTCCGACCGAACAAAATGCTCACCCCCATTTCACTACCCTCATTGCCGGAGTAACAACAGACTGAACTGACTCAAGCCGGCAAACGGACGAGCACAACGCAACCAAACTTGACTAAATTTCTTATTTCTACTTTTTTCCTCGTTTTATTGATTTCAGTACTTTTTCCTACTTACCGGCTAATGATGATATGCATTTCCTTCCTTGTGCTGGTGGTAATAGGCAAGTTGCGTCGTTGGGGCGATGATAAGGCCGCCAGCGAACAAAAAATTTGCGACTTCACAAGTGATCAATGTCCTCTGTGGTTTTTTGGCGATGAGGATTCCCTGCCTGCAGGCGTTCGATGACGAGTCGAAGGATAGGCTTATGGTGCCGAGGCCACGGCACGGCCCTGGCTCGGGGATGCACACAAACAAGGAGATGGGGATGCAATCCAAGCGAGAGAATTACACGAGACAACAATGACAGGCTCGTCGTCGGTGGGGGTCAACCCTCGCATTGCTAGACGTTCATGATGACGTCGTCGGCCGCGACTGATTGATGCATCTTTCATTCCCCCGCGGTATTACGGGATGCGCGCGAGTCGACAAATTTACGGGCGATAGCTTGGCACGATGACAATTCTAATTTTTTGGGTGGATTCCTATTAGACGGGTAAACAAGGGTACGAGCATCGACGGGATGTCCTTGCGTAGGACAAAAATCTCATGCGAAGCGATTTTTGTACAATTTCTTTTCAACCACGTACACTAGCTTGGGGCACTTGCATTGAAATCGAGCGTCGCATTTTTGCTGTCACAACAATCGCACTTGGTTTCGTCGTTTGCGATTACTCACTCACCTTGCACTTTCCCAACTTCCTCCTACACTCTGGAGATTTCCGCCTTCGCAAGTGAATGCACACGCTTTCGAAACAGACGAACTGGCTCACCGAACGCAAATCGACACCTTTCAGATCTTCACGCCGTTTTGCACTCGTCGTCGAGTATCGGACAAGAAATTTTCACAGGGAAGGGCACATCCTTGATAGGTGTCACTTGGACGAGTCTTGCGGTGCGTTTTTCATGTTTCATCGGCACGGGCGAAACATAAACAAATGGAATTCAAATTGATTATCATGAGTGCGAGATTTTACGACGGAAGACATTTATCGCCGATGCACTTGCATGTCGGATGGCGACTTCAATTTACCACTCACTGACCAAAACGGGCACATAAACACAACACTAAAACTCAGCATCCCCCACACGGCTCGATGCTGTTTAGTGTGGAAAAGTATGATTCTCACACAATCAACTCACCATTAATTAACCAAACTATGCCTAACTGTCTTTTGAAGACTTCTATAAGGTTCTAATTTATTATTGGGGACTTTAATTTGCACAAATTGAAAGAAAACAGCGCTCGCAACACGGACCTACACAACGATACGCGGCCCAAACGCCATTTGTGCGAAGTGAATTCACAATATCAACATTGATTTATTCTTTGGCACGGAGGGTTGGTAGCACTGCTAAGCTGACAGTTCAATTTTGTTGTCTAGTCGCGTTTGTCCCCGATTAGATGTCGTAGCGGAGGCACTCATCACGAATGACAGTTGTGTCTTTGCTAAGGCAGGCATATAACATGTAAACATGTGAGGTGAAAGCTTCTAGACAAAATTTTATGTTCTAAGTTATTTCTAGACAAATAATTCAAAAATATTGTAGAAAACAGTTTTGTTGTTCTATTTCATGATGCGGTAATAGGTCAATAACGATTAAGCACTGTTTAAATGTAACGGTCTTCACTTTGAGCTGCAAAAATGCAAATGTTTATGGGATAGAGCTTTTCGTCTGTAACGAAATGCTCAGATATGCTATTCACCGCACATGTCGCTATCATCTGTTCTTCCCAGAATCCGCCGCCAAGAACGAGACGGTTGAAAAAACTGGTAACCGAAAACGATAACACTTTGATATTATTTAAACTTAACATGTTTCGCTTTTCTGATTTTTTGATTCTTTTATAATTTGCACTGCATGTGCGCTAAGTTGTCTGCAGTTCTGGACTACGTGCAGCATTTTATCAATTTTCCTTCTGTTGCTAGCTCTTAACTGTTTTTAACGCATACCTTACCGTCGTTTTTCAAATCGATGGCTTTATCTGAACAGGTGCTGACATTAAATTTTTAAATCTTTTGAATGATTTTACTGTGTGTATTTTCCCGTGTTTCCTAAATTAGCTTTTTTTTCTTGATTTTTCATTCCAAAATGCGATGCTTTTAATTTTGAAAAATATATTTTTCGGGAGTAAGTTGCTCCCTTCTTCGGTGTCAATTAATTTCTCCTTTTAGGATTTTGATGTTAAAATATATTCTGTACGAAGCTGAACATTTTTCAGAAATTTAGGAGGTCTACAATAAAAAATTTAAAAATTAATGGTGAATTTTTAAGTTTTTCTTAAATTTGTAACGTTTTTAATGTATCAATAACCTGATCCAAAAAGCCCTAGCACATGTTTTGTGAATTTGACTTGTAGGTTCTGTTGATGTGAAACGACTGTATGGTATACATTGAAATCGCAGCGCTCAGTGTCACAAAACCTTAATGGAGGTCAACCTAAACTTTCACCAAAAGAAAAAGAAGGGAAAGTCTTTGATCAACGATATTGGGGAACATGATACCCAAAACTCGGATAAATCATCATATCTAAGAACGAAATCAAAGCGATTGTCAGTTATGGGTTGCGAAAACGCATGAAGACGAAGCTGGCTAAGTGGCTTCGAGACTTTTCGAAATTAAAGTCACATTATTGCAGGAAGGATACCAAAAAACAATATTTGCAAGCCACTATCCATTCCAGCTCAGAATTCATTACATTATACACAACCGAATGTGAAATAAATAAAGAAAAGGATCGAATTTGTGTTCAGTTAATGAACGAGACGAACTTTTCCACTTTTAAACCTAAAAACTATAATTGCGACATTTGTGTGTCGTTCAAAGCAAATAATTCATTGAATAAGAGCAAGACTACAAGAAATATAGAAATGGGATAAAAAATATACAAGACAGGAAATGTAACGATATTGATAATGCAAAAGCAGATTTGTGCCCTGCATTTTGCATGGATGGACAATCGATGACAGTCATTCCTCAGTTAAATCCAAACGCAGCATTTCACAACATGAAGTTACAGCTGAATAATTTCACAATCTTCGTTTTAAACCATATGACCATTTTTCTTCACAAATCACTATCAGTCCACAAAATAACATACATTGTGACAAAAAGTATCCAAAACTTGTAATTCAAATTCCCCGGGTGAATGATATTTCAAACAAATGTATTTTGTTAAGTTTGTAGGACTGTCCTTAATTAACTATGCCAAAGTGACCGCGATCTGTCAACCAGTTTGTTTAGGCAGCTGCTTAAGTCGGTACACTATAGTAGTGTGTTGCGATTTTCAGTATGAATAAAAATATTGAACAAAGAATTTGCCTGAAATTTTGTGTTTCTAACTAAATTTCGTGTGCGGAATCGTTGCAAATGTTAGAAAAGGCTTACGGTGATTCAGTTTTATCAAAAACACAAGCCTACGAGTGGTACAGAGCCTTCAAAGACGGTCGAGCGATCGGTGAAGACATGCTTCGTTCTGGACGACTTTCGACCTCTTCATCTGAGGACAACATTAAAAAAATTAAGGATATGGTGCTTGAAAATCGTCATGCAAGTGTTAGAGAGATGGCAAGAGAGCTCGAAATCAAGGACTTTGGTGGATATTTTGGGTATGAAACGCGTTCTTGCTCGAGTCGTCCCGATAAAGCTGAATTTTCTTCAAAAAGACTCCCGTAAACAGGTCTCTTTGGACATGCTTAATCGTGCGAATTCTGATCCCACATTCATGGAGAGCATTGTAACTGGCGATGGGACATGGTGTATGAATTTGACATGCAAACAAGTCAACAATCATCGGAATGGAGGGGAAAAACGAGTCGAAACCGAAAAAAACACGTCAAAGCCGCTCAAAATCAAGGTGATGCTCGTTGTTTTTTTTCGATATTCGAGGTTTGGTGCATCATGAATTTGTCAATTCTATTACTATTCTATACTTTATTCTATTCAATAAAGAGTTCTATTTGGCCGTATTGAGGCGTTTGCGTGAGAGCATCCGTCGAAAACGGCTAGAATTTTGGAAGAACGATTCATGGATTTTACACGATGATAATGCACCATCGCATCGAGCCACGATAGTGACCGAATTTAAAGCCACAAACGCAATATACACCATCAATAAACCACCGTTTTTGGATTTGGCTCCAAGTGACTTTTCCTTGTTCCCCAAACTGAAATTGCCGCTCCGTGGAACCCGTTTTCAGTGGATCGAAGAGATAAAACAAAATTCGCTGTAGGAGCTGCAGGCCAACCCAAAAAGTGCTTATGAAAAGTGTTTCGAGGACTGGACAAATCGTTGGCATAGGCGTATTGCATCTGTTGTGGATTACTTTGAAGGCGACAAAATGAATATTGATGAATAATTACATATTTTGCATTTTATTTACAATTTCCGGGTACTTTCACAATGTATCAATTTTGACAGCTACGGTTATCAATACTGAGATGCTGTTTTTTCGAACGCCTCGAGTTGTTTCAGCATAGAAAAGAACATTAAATTTGAACAAAAGTATTTAGTATTTAGTCACGCACAAATTGAATGTGATGCAACCCATTCTTTGATTGAATAGAAAATCAAGGGGAATGCTTAATCATCCCTCTCAATTTGCACAGCTGGAGTCAGTTGCATTGGGAAAATCCATCTTCCCTCCGAGTACAGCATCTGCAATTTTACTTTCTTTTTGGATTTCGAATCAAAACCATAACACCACATCATCGTTCGACCAGGTATGATCGGGCCTTTTGATGTAATTAATTCCGAAGATTCGATGACATTTTCGATGTGACAGAAAGTTTGTTTGTTGCTTGACATTTATGAAATACATCGCTTTTTGCTTGAACAAGGTTGGAAAATATCAAAATCTTAGCTCCTTATATTATTCCAAAGTAATGAAATTGTGCCGGAAACTCAGTTTAAGGGTTAAATTGTGAAGCGAGTTCGTGAAACTGGATGGTTGCTGGATAAAACAACCACTGAACGTACTCATCCAGTGCGCTCAATCGAAAACATCTCTACACTTACTCAGAGTGTGGGTAAACAAGCGTAAACGACTCGTCAACGTTCTCAAGAATTGAACATTTCACGCACTTCTTTCAGAAATATTTTGCATAAAGATCCCCATATGAATGTATACAAAGTTCAATTAGGCTAAGAGTTGAAATCACAAAACCATTCGATGCGTTTTCGGTTTGGGGCCGAAGACCGCTTAATCGAAGATGAGCATTTTGACTGTAAAATTATCTTTTCCGATGAAGCTCATTTCCACCGCGGAGCATACGTCAAAAAGCGAGGATATGTCAAAAAAACTACACGTCATCGAGGAGAAACTATATAATTTTACAAGTGACTTTGTGGTGCGGATTTTGCTCTGCCAGTATTATTGGGTCATCGAAAATTACATCGAAAATGAGCAAAGGAACGCCATTATACTGCATGGCGTTCACTGCCACGCCGTGCTAATCGATTTTCTATTTCCCGAAATTGAAGAGGGTGACATAGATGACATTTGGTTTCAACTGAATGGCGCAACATGTCACGGATGTGTATTCAAGTACCACGGGTAACTGATAAGCTCCAGTTTAAATGGATGGGTCAGTTTATTGCCTGACATTCCTTCGGGGAGTTCTGTTGCAGCTTGTAGTTCATATGGGGAGCGCTGTCCTAACAGCGTCAAGAATGGGTAAGTTCTGTATCTATTAGGGGAAAAGTCACAAAGAGAGGTCCTCAATGTAAACGGGTACCTTATTCCTGGGTAATGGGGTTTTCTCTACTATGAGTTAAAGTCCAATCAAGGCAAGTACGCACAAAAAATTTTCGACTGAATTATGCATACTAGATAACTTTCACTTATTGCTATCGCTACAGAGTTCTTCCTGAGGAATGGAAAATATCGCAAGGAAAGCATAAGGACTTTCCAAAGAAGGCATACTGCGTCTTCTAACTTTTCAAAACGTTTGCAATCAGACATATTGTATACAAGTTTTTGTCTATACTATAAGGTGACACATTTACTTATTTTTACAGAAGCGCTTGTAGAAAATTGTTTTCAATTCTATAGAAACTTTAATATAAAAAATCCTCCCGCACATCGATAGACTTCCCTAATCCGTCTTTCATGCAAAGTCCCAATTTAATTACATTCCCTTTGCTTTACTTCAATTTCAATAGCATTCAATTAAAGGTACACAGAAGAACTCATAAATTTATTATGTCTAATGCCTCAAACAAGGTAGACAATTTCCTTGTACTTTACCGGCAATCTTTTCACAGAAAAAAAAGGCGATATCAATACGTTTTCCATGTCGGGCACGTCCTTTGCTGGACACCAAATAGACTGCGTACATCCCACCACCACCTGGGCGCCATTTTCGCAGTGAATAAATTTTAAATTAGTAACGAACTTAAAGTTTTCAAGGGTGCCAAGCACGCTGGGCCAGGTAATGAGTGAAAGTGTCTTAGCAAGTCAGACGTGTTGCCCATAAATTTCACTTAACCACCCTCTGGAATTGCCCAAACCTATTAGGTATCACTTAAGATTTTAAGGATCCTGCGTTGTGGATGCAGTGTGTTTAGAATATAGTCGCTGATGGAAAGCAGTTAATGCGAAAGCTACTGGGATCGTTATTTTTTGTTATTCAGCCAGCGATAGTCCATGGATATTTAAGGATAGCTTAGTTTGGGGTTTTTCCGAACAGTACCGAAGGATGTTCTTAGGATGATGTATATGTTGTAAGACGTTTAAAGGACCGGTCACACGAAGAAATTTTCAAGGGCATTGTTTGCTGCTAAGAAGTAGTTTACTCTGTTCGTAGTTTTCCATTTTAAACTCGCTTTCAAAGCTTTTGGAAATTGTTAGTCGAGTAGGCTCCGGTGAAGGATGCACAGAACTTGAACACAATGAAGTGGCTGCCCGAATAAGCGTGTCCTTAATATTAAGCTAATATTCGCTTTGCTCCCCTAGGTACGATTCTAGGTAAAGAGCATAAAGTTGCAAACATGATGCAAGGTAATCCGAAAAGCAATTTTGCTTCGGTCCATTGTACCCGAACCCCAGCCCATCTTCACTTACCAACCCTTTTCGTTCGTCAATGTTTGGCATTCCATTTTGCTGTCGTCTCCGTCTGCCGTCTCCACCGCAGCAATAAGGACACCCATGCTCTCGTTTCTTTTCTTTTCTTTTGCAACGTTTTGCTCTTTTGTGTGCGGTTTTCGTTCTAATCCGATGAAATTGAGTCATAAATTTTCAATATCTGCAAACTGAGTTGCTTATATAAATTTCGGCCGTCTCAGGATAACAACGTGATAAAATGTAAAACAATCAGTTGTGAAGGCGATGTGCGATGCGGCTGAAATTTGCGGTTGAGGATGGAGGCCTAAGCGAAAGGTAAATCCAATACGTTGTCGTGTCGTATCCATTACAGTTCGGTAGGAAATCTAGAAATCCTTTTACCATGCCACTCGACTCCTTTGGGAATCGAAGGATATAAGCTGGAATGTTTGAAGAAATGCCAAGTTGATGGGTTGACAACATATAAATGACATTTTATTGACATCTTACCAACAGATCTCAGCGGATTCGATAAAAATACGCGGAAAAAATCGCAATCCGTTTTTCAAAATCACATTTCAACTGTTGTCGATGGAATTTTCGCTGTTCGATTTTTATCGTCGAAATGCTTTTTTTTTCTACTAGGACTATTGTAACAGAGCCAATCTTCCTAAGAATATGATTATTATTTTGTTGTAAAGCTGATATAGGATATCACATGGTTTTTGTTACCAAGGAGTTAAAGGCATTGTATTTTTATCATTTATTGGCAGATGAGTTTGTTTGTACATTTTAGGGTTTTCGGTTGCGATGTTTATTTTATTCGTTATTCGTTTTTTATATTGATAATCTTAAGGATAACAGAAAAGGATATGCGAGCTCTTTTAACCAAATGTCAGGCTATCATTTGGAATTTTTCAAAAAACATAACAACTGAACTACTCAATGAGTAGTGTTTGTTTCTTGAAATTGACCACAATGAATCCTTTGCCACTACATTAATTAGTAAATATGGTTCTTCTCGTGAAGGATCTTTTGTGTGCTAAGAAAAAGTGCTCAAGCACCAGTAAAGTTTGAAAAGAGTTCGAAATAGACTGGTGAAAGGATACTCGAGTAGTAATATTTTACAAAACATTGTTATTTCACTTAGATCTTGGTCTTTCTAGAAGGGTTTGCTATACAAAGGACATTCGCCAGCATGAAAATAATAATTTTCTTTTAGCTTATAGTGTCATTAAATACTCTCAATGTAACAATCAAGTTGCATAGCAGCATTGCTAATTGGGGTTATAAATTTCTGCTGGAGGACGAGGACTGCTGGAGGACAAGGACGAAGATTGCAACTCTGACAAAGTTGACTACCCAAACGTCGTTCAACTTGGAGATAGCGATAGCAGAGTTCAACATGGCGGTCAAATATCTGAGAGTGAGCTTGAAAACTGAGTTGCTCGATTGGGTATGTAATACTGAATATATGATATAGAGCTTGGTCAACAGTCGACTAATGCTTCTACCGATAAGCACGAATATCCTTCCGCACAGCTTGCATAGCATCCCATAGTCGAAACGCGTTCTTGGGCGTTGCTTTGAATATGTCTTTCTTGACACAAGTCCACTGGTTTTCAAAAGGATTTTGATTTGGAGACTGAGCTTGTCCCTCCATAACTTGAAGCTTATTCTCTGTGTTAAATTCTTTTGTTGGGTCTTTTGGATCGTTATTCTGTTGCAAGACCATTTACAATAAGATGTCAATTTTATTCGGAATAAGACAATCGACATAATTTTGGCGGTCATAAGGGATTCATTCTTAATTATAGGACAAATTCCATAATGGGGAAAGCATCCCGATACTTTTTTTTCCGCTGCCATAATGAATGGTGTTCAATGTATATTTCGGCTTAAATTTCAGAAGATTTTTTGGCATTCGAACGTATACTCTCCTTTCAGGATTACCAAATGATACAACTTTTGACTCATCAATAATAAGGGGTATTATTTAGAGGTATCAAACTTTAAGTTGGTACGTATGGTATACGAGTTGTCATGCGTTTTATAGTGAGTATGGTTTGCCATTTTATCGTTAAAAGGATGAAGTCTGAACATTGTGCATATTTTTTTGAAAAACAACGGTTCTGTTTGAGAAGCTCATCATCATCAGAACAATTAATTTCATTAACCATGCATTGTTTCCTCACCAGGTTTACTCTCACTTACAATACGCATTCATCCAGACGTCATACAGTGCGTAATCGAAATCCAACTCGTGAAGGGGTTGAAGCCGAACGATTACTGGGCACGGCGTAGAATCGGTGTATGTGCACAAGACCAAAATGCTGCAGATCCCGAATTTTATAGGATTTTTTTAGCGATGAGGCTCATTTTCGGTTGATTGGCTACGTCAATAAACAAATCTGCCACATTTGGAGTGATGAGCAACCTCAAGTAGTTATCCAAACACCGTTCCATCCGGAGAAAGTCGGTGTTTGATATGCCTTATAGGCCGAACCATTCGCTGGTCCATATGCTTTCAAAAATGCTGCTGGGTAATGTTCTATTACAGACAGACCGATTTGCCCATTTTGTACCTATCAACTGACCTGCAAGAACTTGTGATTTAACACCACTGGATTTTTTGGAGTAAACGTCAAATCACTCGTGTACACCGACACCGAACGAGACACTTGACCAGATAGAGATACGACCTTTCGTTTGGACTGTCTCCGCGGCAGTCGAAATTGGTTTTGGATGAAATTGGTTTTATCCGAATTTTTCATATAAAAAGTTTCGAAAAAACGATAGTGATGCGGGTCTTTGATGACATTTTCGAGATGGTTGGTCTGAAACAAAAAAAAAATAAATAGTTTTATGTTCAGTTTGTTAATAGCTATAGCACGATTTTAAATTTTCGCACAATTGACATTTTTCGAATAATCACGAAAAACGTGATTTTTCACCGTTTTTGTCGAAATAAAATATTTCAAATAAAATATTCAACAATTTTTTGATCGCGAGAAAAACGCAATTAAATTTCTTGAAAAAAAAATCGCAAAAAAATCTATCCTTTGCTTAGTCAGCGATGCCTGGATCATACATAATGTTTTCTTCGTTGTTATTCTGCCTGTTCCCTACGAAGCATCTTTCAAGTAATTCTTACCTCGTCAAATTATCGTAGATTGGCCTTAATACTTGTTACACATCTTCAGCAAGCGTAATAGGATGCTTGAATTTTAATTATCTCTTGCACCTTTCTTATATTTGCACCAGAATTCAGAACAGTTTGTATGCTGTGGATTTTTATCGATTGAAATTTTATGATAATATCCTGCCCAGATTTCTTTGCGCATTTCTTCAACAGAATTGGGGTATCTTCGGATAGCTCACCAATAAGTTCGATCATTAACTGTTGAGTTTTTACAATTGGAACTTTTTTTACGGCAGCCATCGTCTTCTTTACAACAATTTTTTTAGCTGCCCCTATTTTTGCAGGACTTTCATCGTTTTTCTTCGCAGCTTTTTTGACTGTCTAAGACCTTTCCTAGCTTCATTAGTACGCTTAAAAACTCTTTTAGCAACGTGTAAGAAGCACTCTAACTTTTTCATCATAAATCATCATAAATTCGAACTAAACTCTAACATAAGCTCATCACCATACGGGGCAGTATCGAACAACACCAACGAAATTTCTAAAGATTGCCAAAATTTCACATATGCCGTTAATTTCTATCTTTCCAGCATCACCTGTGAAGTTAGTACTACAGTTTTCTTTATGTCCCTCATACAACGCAAACTCATCAGTATCCGTTGTTTTTTTTTTTGTTCTCACGTTTTACAGTTGCTTGATTTGAAAACGACATCCGCAACTTTTTTACAGCATTTATAGATTAAAATTACTTGAAACCGTATGCCTGGAGCTCTTGTACACGAATTCTGTGGAATTGTCTGTCTCTTTGTTCCGATTTCGAGCCTGTTCATCTCAATGGAGATTTTTGCAGCTAGATCTTCTTGTCCATTATAGAAATCACGAGCAGAGATGTTGCTGGATTAAAATTTCAAAGTAGACTGATGTTGAGAGAGCGCTTTTACGCTGGTTTTGGTAACCTCCTGCTGCTTAATTGATATGTAAATGTTCGATTTTGAGAACGAAGGGTCTGGACTCAATAGAGTTCAGTAGAGATACTATTTTAATAGCATGTCACTAGCTAAAGAAAGTGGGCGGTGCTACTACGTGCGGAGCAAATTAGTGCGTTCCAGTGACAAAGTTAAAGTTGCCTAGCAATACAGTTAGATTACTCCCATCTTTATAAAATTTTAATACGGTACAACCGTGAATAGGACGCCTAAAGCAGCTTAAAAGTGTAAAGAACGTCAGTAGAGAGATTTCAGTGTCCCTTTTCCTTTCGATATAGTGTTTCTATCTTTGGCATTGTTATACGTCAATTATTCTCGGTTTAAAAGTTCTTATCGGGCGATTGAGATGATTAACCGCTGAATTGAAACGATGCTGTTCAAACTAATACAATGAATCATGACACAAAATTACCTTATATTTCTCCGTAGCAGTAATAGTTTTTGCTCGTATTTTATTCTATTCCTAAGTATCGTTTAAATAGTCATGAACAAAATAAACTCGTTGGGAGCATTCCCAAAAAATCATGGTCGTGATTTAGTAAGTATCAGTTGTAATTCTATCTAAGAGCTGATGGTTCCTTCGTTGCGAACTACTTGACGACGAAAAGGCTCTCATTCACACAAGCTATTCAGGAAAACATATCGTTCTTTTTCCAAGAATTGCATAGTCGTTTTCACTCCGGATGTGGAACATCCTTTTTAGAGGTAGAAATCGAATCAAGCGAAGCAGGTAGGCTTCAGATGAGGACGAAGAAACTTTATGTTCTTAGATGGAGAATACTTTTCGCTACAACTGACAAGAAACTACAGCATGATAGTCTTCAGCAAGCCTTAAATCGTCTGAACGGCTACAAAGTCGGTAGTTGGTCTCACTGGTACTTTGGTCCTTAAAAATTCACGAGTGCTTGATTAATTGATGGGGATAGATGGAGCGTGCACACAAAATGTCTGACGGTTACTGTAACTTTATATGTATGTCAAAGGATGGCACCATTTTCGAAATGTTACTTATTTAAGAACAACGACGAAACGAGAGATGGTGTCCTTATCGGGTGAAGATAGGTACGATATTGACCTTGTTTGTTACTTTGCCTGGTAGAATAATGTTGCATAAAAGTCCTGCGAATCGATATGGTATGGCGCGATGTCTTGTTTGATTTATAGTGCTTCAGAAAAAATCGTAAATTGTCACAAAATTTTATTTATTTTAAAAATTCACGTGGACAAAATGGCAGGAAAACGAAGTGGGTTAATAGTATTCGGCGTATTACCCTTTGTAAATATTTTATCAAAATAATTTCATGATAGCTAAGCGTAGATTTTTATGTAAGTCGTTAGAAGAGCTTCTGATGCTTCTATGATTGTCATACTGAATGAAGTATTTGTGAAAATGGTTTGCGCGAAGAAAGGATCCGTTCAGAAGGAGCTCAGAGACGTATTAGATAGTCTTATGTTCCTCAAAGAGGAATCAAATATCGTCAAGAAGGTCGAATATTTTTCTATGGTTTTTTTTTAAACATTGACCGTTCTGTGTACGGTAATCGTCTTAATGCTGAACATCGCTATGTAGTCCTTTTCTTCAAGGTGTAATCACCGCGCTTGTTATTTCAGTTTCCACTAAAAAATTTTGCGTATTCTTATGAAAATTGAAGCCTCTGCTATCCATTCGAAACGGCACTGAGTTTTAAAGATCCTTTTACGCTTTTACGTTCCATCGAGGAAGTGATAGCAAGGACTATACCATAGTACTTGGTATTGGTGAAATGTGATCCGGGGAATTTATTCCGAGGAAAAACTGTAATATATTGCATTTTTAGAGTGTTGTGGTGCCCAATATTTAAAATATGATCATGAAATGCGTGGAAGGATGGTATAAATAGCAAAATACTTGCTTCGTTTGTCGTGAAGGGATTTCTATTAGTTTCAGGATGTATGAGCTATTGACTTATGTCCGTATTTAATGCTATTGGGCATAAGCGTTTGTGAATACGATGTTCTACATTTCCTTCATTAGGTTTCTGAAGTTTCTTGTTTCCATGGGGGTGGGAAAATTTGTCTCCTCCAGATCATCAAGTTAAGTCTTGTCTTTTTGTTTCTGCTGATGAGGTCATTAGCCTCCCTACTTGCGATTCTTCATATGATCTTTGATCAAGTTCCTGTTTATTTACCAGGAGTATGAATAAGTTTTTCCCGGTTTTTTTTCGGAAAAATTACGTAATATTCTGACAAAACATATTTTTAATTCAAAATACTGGACATAGGCTTCTATACATTTCTCCCATCTTTCAGGTAATTTATGAATACCATACCAGAAAAACTGCTTGTCTTTTTCGGCAAACCATTCGTCCAGCCACTTTCCGATCGCTTTTCTAAAGAAAAACGAGCCCTATTGATGCGAAGAGTTGATAGTCAGATGGTGCCAAGTCTGGAGCGGACGGCAGATCGGCATCTGCCACGGTAGATGTTACTGTGTCTTTCACTGGTTTAGCTGTGTGCGACGGCGCGTTGTCGTGTGACTATATCACTTAGCCATGTCTTGTGGCCTTTCCGGTCAGTTTACGATTAAATCGCGGTTTAAATATTCATTTGTTGGCAATAGCGTTTTGTTTTAACGGTTTCAACAGGCTTCATAAGACTTCAAGACTTCAAGAGTTCATAATACACTATACCTCTCTGGTCCCACCAGACACAGACAATGGTTATCTTGCTGAAGCGATTTGGCCTTGTTGTTGAAGAACCGGCTTCGCCAGGTGAAATTCACGATTTTTTCCGCTTCGGGTTTTCTAAATAAATCCATTTTTCGTCCGCAGTCACAATTCGGTGCAAAAATGATTTCTTTAGGTGGCGCCGAAGCAACATTTCATAAGTGACTTTGCGATTTACCATTAGACGTTCATTTAAACCGTGTGGGATAGCCTTTTTATTTTGGTATAACATGTAAAGAAAAGCAAACCGTGGCGCAAAAACTCTTTTTCAGGCAGGAAATTCGACAAGATTGGTCAACACAATAACATAAACACGCTAGTTTTAATGGATTCAACTTTGTGTGTTTGTAGCTAAACGTCAGACTATCGAAATTGCTTATGTGTCAAATTAATACGCTTCTTACTTATCATTGGAACCACCTCTTAGTAAAATCTAAAAAAAACTTTTGTCTACACCTGGTATTATCCAGTTTGGAAATCTTATTGCCATGTGGTATAAAACATGGTAAACATCGGTAAAATGTTTCGGTTCGTGTATTGGTTTGGTCTCTATTCAAAACAGTTGGCTTTACAGATGACATGAAACATTTTAAGACAGGAAGTCAGGGAGATTTGCGCCTTATGAAAACCAATGCGAGAGAATAGGTTCTTATAAGGCGGGATCATTCGAGTCTCTAGTGCAATTGGACTCTTACTGGGCTTTCAGTCTCTTTATACAAACAAGAAAGGCTCCTGATATGTTAGATGGTTCGGCTGTTAGCATCAATTTTTCAAACAAGACCTTATGGATTTATAATAAATTTGAGCTTATTTGTGTGTGAGGCTGCCAGGAATACGAAATTTTTTATTTTGTGCGTTTTCCGTTTGCGTTTTCGTTCCTCGTTTGCGTTTTTGCATATACGTTTCGGCTGTGAGTTACGTTCAGTGTGTGGCTTAAACTCGGAAACAAACAAAGAAACAACATTTCCATCCCTAGCTGACGAAACACAAGATATAGCGAAACTTGTAAACTCTCACTCTCTATACTTGAGTTTCTCAGCTGCCGAATCAAAGAGGTCTGAGTATGTTGTATCCTTTTCGTTTTACATCCTGACATTCCTCTAGACGTACATTTTTATTGGTAGACGTTGAATTTCATGGAGGATCGTCTGATCACTTGTGAATAGGGCATAGGTTAATTGTTCCCCTTTCACCGTATAAACGATCGTCGGAGCGTTGATTTGCGAAACTAGTTCACTTCATTTTCGGATGAGTTTTATTAACCGGGATTTTAAAATGGCGTCGCTAGGAATTCCGAGAAGCGGTAAGACGCCTATCTAGAAAAGTGAGTTTGTTTGTCAATAGTCCAGTTCAGCTCTTGACTCTTCCAAGATGTGTACAGGAATAGAAACTTATTCTTGGAATTGCGAAAGTTTGAACATAATATTGTTTGAAATAATGATACTTAATAGTTTTTCTGATTAAAAATAATTATCTAAACTGCCATCAGTTCACTGCTCGCTTTACGCTTTCACTGCTTATTTTCATCACTTATAGGTGCCAAAATTATAAGCATCGTAGTGCCATCAATCTGAACTGACACCTTATAATGTTTGCACTTTGCATGATAGATATTGCTTCCAAGGAATAATTGGCATCGATATATAAGGTTTGGTATTGCTACGGCTAAGCCCATGATTATGCTCTTAGATCGATTTAAGATATGTAACTATATATATCTCAGCAATCAATTGTTAAGATCAAGTCCTTTTCTAGTAAAGTGATTATAACCCGCGAGAACAATCGCCTAGTGAGCATAGGCGAGCCATGTTTGCAGGAAAGAGTGATTTAGGAAATTCTAGCTCCAGTTCCTAGTAATCTATAGTTTTTTGTTAACTGCTTTGAGCCTTTTTAGTAAATTGATGATAAGGAGGAGGGCGAAAACAGAATCCTATAAGCACTGTTTGAATGCCAACTCAAAGTTCTTAGAGCTTACGTTTTCCGTGGAAAACACATCGTTGGCTTTATTTCTGTATGAACGTACACGTAATCCGTTACGTTTTTATCCAATCTAAATATATTGCAAGGCTCAAGTCGGGTTTATTTACAAAACAGTGTACAACCTATCTGCCTTAAAAGGACCTCTAAAACAAATGAATCGCTTAACGCGTTTTGTTAAGAATATTTCAACATTCTATACACGAATGAATTTTCATTGTTCCTTTTCGTCTGCTTTTCACCGAACCAAGATACATTTTCTTTGGTTAAAAAGAAAGAAGCAGCCTTAGATCCTATTACAGATAAGTGAGTTTGTCAGCTTCTTATGAAAAACGTTTTACTAAATACTAAGAGATCTGAAAATGTATATTCTTCATAGTATCCCGACGACACTAAAGCTGCTACGATATTTATAGCAGACACCGGAAGGGGTGGCATGTGAGGGTGGCGAAAGTGGCAAATAAAACCACACAACATTACCACCAAAGAATCTCGTGCCAACGTTGCATTTTAACTCGGTTTCCTTGCCACCAAGATGACTTCAGGTGTAGAAATATATTTTATGAAACTGCGAAAGGAATTTTAATGTCTATACGCTCCCGAGCGAACGAATGAACGGCGTGACGGTTGCCAATACGGCGTACGTTAGAAGCCAGAGTTAATGTTGACTCTGGAAGGATAATGTCTGAGACTCTTTAGTGGGGCATATGCATTTAATAAATGCCATAAACACCATACGATCCATGCTCAACGATGAAAGCTGGTTGCGTTGTGTGTTTGGCGGTTGGTTGGCATTTTGCACTGTTGGAGAGAATATTATATTCGAGATGATTAAAAAAAAGGACTCCTTACGTATATGAGGATATTAACGGATGTTGTGCATGTTGCCAAGGAAAAAATATATTTCAAACGGTGAGCTTTGTGGCAGTTTATGCGCTGTTTAGCCTGATAGCTTATCTAATTAGGACGATTTTCTCTACATAAATTAAGTCGTTAATTTGATAAAAGGCTGATGATAAAATGAGTTCGTGGTATTTACCATGACCTCCAAGGATGAAAAGATTATTATTATCATGGTGGTGCCTGTAGACCGGAAATATACGACAATGTTGTTTGTATTACAAGAAGAGAGTCGAGTAGCTAATGAAATGAAAAAGAATATTGAATAAACCAAATGAATTTCCCCTGCTTGCGACAGTTCCTAGTTATGGGTATGGATGATTTGAAAAACTATGAAAGTTATTGGGTTGAGGATGTTGAGAGTTATTGGTTATACGAAAAAATAAGTTTTGTTTTCTGGTAGATGACGTAAGACTCCCGAATCCGCAAATGTAAGTACAAAAAAAAGAAAAAAATCTGCTGAGGAACAATTGGTTGTTTTCTATCAATTTGAAATAATGGTCTAACCTCAACGATACTCCAATACAGTTCAATTTACTTCAATACAATACAGAAAAATACTGAAAATCAACCTAATTGTGGCATGAACCACAAGATCATAACAGAAGGACAACAATCGTGCAAGAGAAAGTGACAAACACGGAAAAGACACCAAGCTAAAATGTTAGTTAGACAGCCAGTACTGAGAAAGACGAGAAGGATTCCGAACTAAAGCGCATTGACAATGCGATAAAAGTGACTATTCACAGCTAGACACCATTGAAGGAATATTGCATATGAATAACTGAGAAAAATTACCATAAAAAAAGAAGCACCAAGAGAGAATGTAACCAGAAAATCGCATACGGAATTGAGTAGCTTCTGAAAACAAGAATTTGAAGAAATTGGTGTCTGAAATGGAGAAATTTGACTTGAAAAATAAAGGATAGTGACAACCTCGAAGCAGCTTATAAATAATTTTTTGTTTTGAAAAAAAGGAAAGAAAAATTCGCAAAAATATCACTCCGAAATTCATTATGGAAACGAATGAAAATGCAGTGCTATCCCTCTGGGATATACGAGGCACGTCCAGAAATTAAGTGTACTCAATTTATGTAGGGTTCAAAAAAAATTTAATTAAACAAAAACATACTTGGTTTCACTTGTACATATGTAAGTTATTTTTCGACGTAGTCACCAATACTCTCGATGCAAGTGGTGAGCTGCGGGATCAATTTTTTGATGCCTGCCTCGAAGAAGTTTCCCGCCAGCTCTTTAGCCCATTTCTCCACCTCCCCCTTCACCTCCTCGTCCGTTGAAAACTTGTTCCCACCCATGTGCACCTTAAGGGAAGTGAAGAGATGGAAATCTGAAGGGGCTAAGCCAGGGGAATACGGGGGGTGGTTCAAAATGTCCCATCCAAAAGAGTCCAGGAGTTGCTTCATGGCGTTGGCCGTGTGAGGTTTGGCATTGTCGTGCAGCAGGCAGACTCCCTTCGTTAGCATGCCCCTCCTTTTATTCTGAATCGTCCTTTTCAGTTTTTTTAGCGTCTCACAGTATCTTGCCGCGTTGATGGTCTCCCCGTGAGGCAGATATTCAATCAAAATTATGCCTTTATGGTCCCAAAACACGGATGCCATGATTTTTTTTGGCTGAAATTGCGGTTTTGAATTTCTTGGCGGAGGGTGACAAAGTGTGACGTCATTGTTGAGACTGGCTCTTAGTTTCAGGCGTGTAGTGGGCAACCCAAGTCTCGTCTCCAGTAACAATAGAGTAGAGAAAATCATCGCCTTCAAGTTCGTAGCGTTCCAAAAACTCTTTGGAGCTCTGCACGCGATTCAACTTGTGCTGTTCTGTCAGCTGTTTTTTGGGACCCACCTCGCAGACAATTTCCGATATCCGAGAGTTTCTGTGATTGTTTCGTGTATAAGGGATCTGGAGATTTGCGGAAACATGGCAGAAAGTTCATCTAACGTCAATCTGCGATCGTCACGGACCGCAATCTCGATTTTTTCCAAAAGTTTGTCAGTCACAATTGAAGGTCTTCCGCTCCTCTGATCGTCATGCACGGAAGTACGGCCGTTTTTAAACTCGCAACACCACTTGTACACCCTCGCACGATTCATAGCTTTATTACCGTAAACAGTTTTCACCTTCTTATAAATTTCAACCGGAGCTTTTCCCTTCGCAACGAGGTAGCGAATGACGGCGCGAATTTTGCACTTGGCGGGAGATACGATCGACATTTTTCGCGAGAGATGCTACTGCGTCAAGAGTTTTCAACACACTTACCTCGGATTGGTCTCGTTTTGAAGGGGAGGGGTCAGGCTACGCGGCAGTGTTGCCAACATGTCGAAAAAGTATTCCCTACAACTGTGAGTGTACCAGTACACTTACTTTCTGGACGTGCCTCGTATACAACTTATTAGATCACAACAGAGACTTGACATTTCCAGCAAAAAGGCGGCAGCATAAAGAATGGTCCCGAGTTCATCTGATCATACCGATGCGGCAAAGATATCAGCGTATAGCAGCTGGATTAATCTACTAGTTTTCTACTGTTAACGCCTGAAGGATAAGGTCGAGAAACCCAATTTATATTCGAGCGACAAAAATTAATGCCAAAAGCGAATTGGAAATTATGCGGACTCTACAGCTGAATGATACACTTGGTCACTGAATTTTCCCAAGGAAAATGTTGAATTCGAATGAACTTCGACTATTTTCATTCGAATTCAATTCGAAACTGTGTTGGTTTTTTTGAAATACGTATCTTTAATTATTAAAAGTTAACAAAGTTTTCATAAAGCATAAATAACGTTCACTTAATTGACATTTGAATTCAATAAACGAAAAAAAAAACACTGAAAAAGTAATTACAAAAAAGTCTACATACGACTGCTTTATTTAGGAATAGTATGAGACTTAGTATAGTGTTGTCTATAACTGCATGCAACCTTGATGGCATTGAACTGACTGATTTTGTAATAAATTCTGTTTGGATTTTGGCGCTTTCTTCGGTTAGTGCTTTTTTAAAGTTAACCTTGATGCGTACTCCGCTTATAGATTCGTTTTTTTCTGTTCTATGGGATTCAGATCTGGGGACTCAAAAGGGGTGTGTAGTTGTTTCCTGACTGTAAAGAAGTCACATGATGATTCGAGAAGTAGGTTTCGAGTCACAATCCAGCTGAAATCAATAACCCGAGCCCAATCTTTATTCATCAACACTGGACAAGAAGCTACTTTTTATGATGTTCGAGTAGACATACCGATCCATGGTACCCTGGATGAAATGTATTGTACCAACTGCACTCGACACCATGCAGCCTCATATCATAGAGCCAGCTTCATGCTGGGAAGGACGAAGCACGTTTTTCCCTTTTCATTTTTCCTTGCGTCTTCCACATATTTTGATCCTGCGATCCCTCCCAATAACGTTAAATTTAGACGAATCTGAGATAATCTAAAGATAATCTTACTCCCAAACCTGATTCGCTCTCATGAACTTTATAATACTTTTGGACGAGCTCAAGGCGCTTGTCCCTTTTGGATTTACTTTTTGCGGGACTTCTGCTGTTCAATCCAGCTTTTCTAAGAGAGCGTCGCTTAATAAATTTAAGAAACTTTATTAATTTTTATTTAAGATTAATCTTAAATTTAATAATTTAATTTAAAATAAATTTATTTCCCAGCAGTAAATTCGGATTCCACTTTTACTTTTCTAACGATGTCCCGTTGATTGCGCTCATGGAGAACAGGAGGCCAAACAGATCTCAGCTTGTAAAAGCTTTTAATTATTGTTTGCATTGTTGTCTTTGTCAATCCTAACGCTTCCGCGATATTTTTTAAGATTTATTTTTATTATTTCACCTTATTATTATTTGCGAACAGCTTCTGGAACTTTTATTCTCTTTGAACTCATGTCAGTGAAATTTGTACTTCACTACTTGCAATATTCAAGTCCCGCCTTTCACTAAACACAACAACACTGTCTCTTCGTAGTTTAACAGTGATAATTCTAACGGCACTCTTTTCGTTTGCGTAATAAAGCAGTCGTACGTTGACTTTTTTGTTGTTAATACGTACTGAGTTTTTTTCGTTTATCGTATTTAAACGTCAATTAAGTGAAAATATTTATTTTTATAAGAACTATGTTAATTTTTATTAGTAAAAAGATATATAAGTATTTCAGCTTTTATGGCTTAGTTTACATAAACAAAAGGGAATATTACACATTGATCGATGACATGAGTAAAAGTTATGATAATAAAACTTTATTCAAATAAGGAGACTGATTAGCTGAGTCATGAAATTATGGAAATTAACTTCCCAATGTTTAAAACCTGTTAGTAGTTAGTAAGTTGGGCAGTAAGTAGTAAGTAGGTAAGTAGGGCTTACCTACACCTCCTGCCTTAAAAATAAACTGAGAAATGAAAAAGACCTCCAGTGTCAAAATTTACAAATTGAATGGAATAGGACGAATATGGGATAAACGAAAAGTTTAATATAGGAACATGTCAAGGAGCAGATCAGAGTAGTGGAAGCTGCAGCAAAAAGGGGGAATTCGACAATGAACACATGCATTCCCTATCATACCGTTGAGCAAGGACATACTATCGAATCGGGCAACGTGGAAGCGGTGAAGTAATGGAGAAAAATCTCGAAGCTAGATGCATGGGGAGTTATGGAGAATATAGAGTTGCCAAACAATCTACGCTTAAACAAAGATGCAGGAAACTGACAAACGAGTAAAAGAAAAAGTGGTAAGTAAAGATAGCAGACTAATAACTTGAGGTCCACTGTGGGAAGGAAAGCAGGTTAAAAAACATGTTGTTAAGGTTCGATAGTAGTTTCAATGTAATTCAAATATAATAATTGTGTAGAAGTGATGATCCCTTTGAGATGCGCATATTTTTTGATAAAAATATATGTTGTTGTGAAAAAGAATTGGTTCCTTTACATCAATTTGAAAATAACCAAAATTGACGGTGATCTGACTCAACGGATACAGTCGGACCTGAGCCTCCAGGATGTATGTTGGAGAGAAGATATTATAACGGGAATTCCGTGGAAAGAATTAATCACACAGTAACGCAAGATTGTTTGAATTAGATTGATCAAACAGAAACAACCACGCAAGTGATCGATGGACGCTATTGGATTTTGTTACGACAATGTTTGTATGACAGCTTTTGCATAAAATTGCAATACAAGTATAAATCAACTTTTTTTTCTTTGCCTTTTCTATCTCTGTCTGAAAAAAGTCGTTCGAGAGTTTGAGCGCTGTATTTTACTGTTGGAAATCTCCTCCAACAAAACAGTCGTTATAATTTGAAAGTGCTAGTGGTCCGAAAAAGGAATTGAATGGTCATTAGATGAGGTACAACTTTCACAAATTATAGGCCTTGAACATAGCGTGAGTGTGTGTAGTGTGAAACTTCGAACAAAGTTCTGATATAACTGCTGAATTTCCTCATAATTTTGCTTAAAACAAGATAATCGTCCTCAACGCTTTTTGTTTTCAATCGAAATACATATATAAATCTTTTTTCGCATATTTCTGTCTTTAAGAATTTGTCAAACCACTGTGGACCATTTGCATTAAATATGCAATAATTTACATGAAATAATGTAATACGACATCTTTTCATATAAGTTTATTCACAAAAGGACATTAACCTCTCTAGACAGCAACACATTCAAGCAGATCTATTACATTCCATTTCAGCGAGAAGATAGGTCCAGCATTTTTGGTTTATGGTCCTATTGAGGAGCAACGTGTGGTTCTGATAAAAACTTGACAAAATCTGCCTAAAAATGCCGAATTTTAAGGATGTATCCATACAATTAAAGCAGTCCAATCGACAAGTTGACGATCAAAAATCATTAAAATGTATCGGCAGCCAGTTAACATTGAGCCTGGCTGGAAGAATAATTTAGGTTGCTTCAACGGAGCATCTCTAACACATGAAATGACTTGAAAAATAGAATTTGAACGGAAGCTGAAGAAATCGTTGGGTGTTTAAAACAGCTAAATGGAGATTACCGATTCGACATGGAAGTCCAAAGAGCACAAAAAAGAAAAAACGAGGCCTATTTTTTGTGGTAGAGAAGTGAAGGCTGTTTACCCCCTGAGTGGGGGCACCCAGTTGCGCACTACATGTAGACTATCCACTAAACGCCTCTCCTGTCAACCTGGGAACCTTGCCAGGAACCGTTTGACACATTATTTCGAGCAAGGAAGGAAATGCTAGAAAACAGTTCTCTCCATCCCGACTCCTCCCTGCGCTAGAGTACGACTTTATTAAGTATCAACCCAACCCTAGCATATTGCGCCACGCGATTCCATTTGTCAACCGTTTTCAGCATTTCTCCGATCAGAGTTTCCAGATAAATCTCTCAATTCCTCTGAAGACTCCATCTTTTACAAGAGAGGAATATGTGACAGGCGTGATCCATCTCTTCTGCACAAAACACGCTCTTAGGTGACAACGACTTGTCAATCTTGTGCAGGTAAGACTGAGAATACCCATGCCTGGGTAAAGTAGAAATCAGTCTCACAATGCACCCGGTTGAGCCACGACCGCAGATTAGGAATCAGGCATGCAGTTCACTTAGTGTCTTGCTTCCAGGACTGTTGCCAATCGCTAAGAGAGCGTTGTCTTCCTTCCTTGCTCACATCGACTGCCTCACCTTTGCTTCTGCGTAGCACTCTTTGTCACTGCACCAGTGCCTACTACAATCGCAGTAACACCTTTTTGAGAGCGTCACGCGATATTTACGAAAAAATTGAGGTCTATAAATGAAATCTGGAGCAAAATAGAAATAATTCTCTCATAGGTAATAACATCAATTATGTTTGCTATATTGAAGTTGTGCCATATTCGATTGTAACAACACAAATCTTCTACTTTTGTTCAGACATCTTGTGATTAACATATTTTTTGCATTCCACTGCTAAACTTGTTTTAAATCGTTGATTCTTTGCCATTCTCAGCAGTTGCACCCATCCACCATCATGCATTAACTTTAATATGAATTTAATTTGAGTATGAGCTTCATTTTAGCGCGCATATTTTTTATGTCTCCGGTTATTTTCTTAACTTTTTCCCAAGACATTTCGCGCCGTCTGTCGATGATCCATGGCTTACAAGATCTAATTGACAGCCCATACATAATTTAATAAGCTTTTGCCGCGAATCCTCCAAAGTTTCATGTTAAGTGTTAATATGATTTCGCCAGTATAGACATGAGCTTTATGGGAGGCCGCAAATTTTTAATAAGGTTAATTCGTACAATATCAGGACGATGGTATCTTGTGCTGACATATAGGTACAATGTAGGTTCGTAAAATCAGCGTGAGATCTCTTCAGTATTATTTGTAATCTCTTTTTATTTTACTCATCCACCTCAGCCATCCGTCCTGCGAACCGTTCCAATGCATTGCTTCAGCTACAAGCAAGATTGCTCTATATTGTGTAGTATGTGTAGTATATAATAATATCCTGTTGCTTTTATGATCATCCTATTTTACTTTTTATATGTCCCCTTGTTAGAATTTTACGACAAATTTTTTCTCTTGTCTTTTTATGTTATGGCATACTTCCTTTAACTGCGGAACGAAACGAAAAAGATGTTGTTTTGATGTGTTGCTTTTATGGTTTTTGTGTTGGTTGTTGCTGTCATTGTTGTTGAGAGCGCGGAAGTGAAGTCTTTTTGGTTCTGAGAAACAATGAAAAAATAAAGTTTTGTTTTTCTGTTTCTCCAACGTTGATTTGTGTGTTGTTATGCTTGGTTTTAGAGTACAAACAATTTTGCAGAATTTCAAACAAATTTCGCTTATATCTATATAGCAGAGATGGAAAAATAATAAAAGATTGTCATTAAAAAATGCCCAAATATCTGAGTTTCAGATATTCTGCGGGTATGGCCCGATACCAAACGCCATATTACAAATAAACTAGTTATTCAGAAGATGCTTCGAGGCGCAAGCAAATCAGCTTCGTTGTACGACGTTAAGGATGTGCAAACGGTTGGAGAATGAATTCCATAAAAAAATATCAATACTACATTATCCTGGGCTGTGCACGTGCCTTGTGATATGTTATATCGTGAGAACTTTTATGTGTAATGCATTGAGAGTAAAGTTTTAAAAACGCCTCTCGATGTATGCATTCATAATTTGAATATGATGTTGATGTTGTGAACTGAATGCTCGGGTTTTATTTTTTAAGGATAGGTTTGAAGATTTTTGCGGGTGTGAAGGTCTCATATTTTATCCTGGGGAGTGCGAGTTGAATCAGTTATTCATGAAAGTTTGCGAATCGAATGTTGCATCTCCAATAAACTTACGGTTCGAGTTTTATAAATGTCATGAATACGAGTAGAATGCGTTGTCACTGCTTAAGCAGGACAGGTCCGATAAACTTTCCTTTTTGGAAGTACGTATATCCAATCAGCTGTCAGTATCACCTCGTCGCATTTGGGTGTCTGAGTAGGTTTTATTCAGGATAGTAGTGTTGATAATCGCCTGTTATTGCCATTCGTAATATATGCAGGATGAGTTGTTGTGATTTCAAAGAAATATTAAATGTTAGTCAACCTGTAGAAAGAAAGTTTTATAAACTCAGTAAGCTACACTCGAAAGATTCGAAAAGATTTGTGTCAATCTAGATTATTTGAAAACTTATTTGAATTTGTGTATTGAAACAAGTAAACAAGATTTAGAGACGAAAATAAAATTTAGCTTTTTAGCATTATAATGAACAACATGCCAAGCTTGGAAACATTTTAAAGGGTGACTGTCAAAAAAATGGTTTTCCTGAACTGTTTTGATCATAGCCCGGACTTTCAAATTGAATTGTTCCTTCCCGTCCGTTTTTCGTCTTTTCTATACTTTCTCTATATTTTATACAATCCTTCTTTATATTCTTTTATTACGATGAAATTAAGAAAAAACTTCGAAATTTGGTGATATTAAAAATCAAAAATTTTTAAGTTTGATATTCGAAACCAGGAGGTTTCTATGAAATTTTTATTGATTTTTCCAGGTCATTACGAACATTGAAAATCAAGTGAAGGCAAAACACTGAAAAAATAGTTGAATGAAGCATTATTGAATTTCTATTTGAAAATCATTGGCAAGAAATAGTAACTATGTTTGGCTTGTAAATTGGATAAATTTTTTTGAGCTATTTCAAGGACTAAATCAAATTTTACCTGCAATAGAACGATTTGTATATAAAAAGGTGATTCCTCTGAGATAAAAGATACTGAAAATGAAAATTTCAACCCAATTTCGAACCAAAATGGTCAGGAAATGGAGAAACGGATTAAAAGAGGGAATAAGAGCAGCATATTTTCGGTCCTTTTTGACTTGGAATCTTCATTTACCTTGTTTATCAACTTGGAATATGTTGGGAAACCTTCTTCTTTGACTTTTTTGTTGTAACTTTTAAATTATTTTACAATGATTGCTTGTGAAAGGCAGTTGAGTTACAAAGGATGTAATTTGAGTCCCTTGTTAAAAACTGAGTCTGAAGGTTGACCTGATGCTGAATTATAGAACGATTGAAGACATTTCGAATTAATTATATAATTCAAAGAGAAGATTCGAGCAGTTTCAATTTGAAAATCATTACCCATCACTACAATGGCTAGATTGAATCCTAGCGCAATAACATTCAACATTCAGAATATAAGGTATTCAGCGCTAGCCAAATTACAGACTTATGGTTAGCTTTTTCAATAAAAATCAAAAATGAAAAACTACCAAAAACAAGACAAGAATCGTATGATTGTTGTTTATTGCGGGTAAGTACAGTTAACTGAAGGAAAAGGAAGAAGAGTTGGAGGATATAACACAGTATGCTGAAAACCCACCAGTAAGATGTGAGGAAGATAAAAATTTCCCAGCAGCAGTCGGTTTCGCTACTCAGCATAAACATAAAATCTACCTTCCCCTTACACCAGGATCAATATCTACAACGAAAGTGAGTTAAAACCTAGAATGACGGACTCTGCCATATTAACTGACGCCGCGAAGTGGACCGAATATTTGACACACATGAGGAAGCGAAAGATGAAAGCCCATAGACCAAACCTCATATGTCAAGGCCCAAAGATTATTTATCAAAATAGAAGCAGAAAAAACAGGCTTCCATCCTAGCAGATACTAGTATTACCTGCTAGTGGAACGCTTCTCACTGAACTCAAGACTTATAGCCCTGTAAGAACAATGTGACAGAAGAAGATTTTGATGGCTCAACATAAAACCCAGATCCAATTTTCTTCCTTATGAAAAAAGAAAGAAAAAGATCAAATTCTGAAGAACCGTCATAGATTGATAGACCATTTCGACGGCGTCCACACATACATCTAAGTTTCGTTTTGCGATAAAATGCGTTTAAACAACTTGGAAGGTATATAATTTTTTGAAAATCTTTGTTTTCTCGGTCATTTGCCTTTTTTCGGGAAATTAAGGAATGGTAAAGGAAGTTGTAAAGGCGCAAACATTTTTTCGATGAATTGAAGCAGATTAGGTAGATTATGATGTCAAGCAATAAATTTTCGATAGAATGATGCAAGACTTATATGGACTTATATATAAAGTATTCTATATAAGTGATATATAAGAATATATAAGTACCGTTATAAATTATGTATAAATACCTAATTATAAATATTCATGGATAAATACCGCTTCAGCTTTCCCAGACTTTTAGCGCCATTCTAGGTAAATGAGAAGTTGGATAGTTAATCATATCTCGAATTTTCAACGAATTAGAGTTCCGCAAGGATCACATGTTTGTCCGGTATCTTATATAAAATCTTCAAAACCTCTACTGCATCTATAGGCTACACAATCTTTCCAAAACAGAGAAGGACTGAAAACTGGGGACTAAGAACTGAGACTTATTGTCGTAAATAAGCTTTCCTGGATTTCCTGGATCCTGGATTTAAAAACGAAGAGCGAACTTTGCATGGGCTTCCGCGCTTTTCTACAGGTTTTCTTCTTTAATCAGAAGAACTCAGCTAAAAGTACAAATTAATAACAGATTGGAAGAAGCACTAATGAAGTATTCAAAATCATTGGTTGAAAAATCAGAATAAGGCCAAAACGGGCGGTTCCATGAGTTTGGCTCTATTTTACAGGAGCTGGAACGCTTTGTTGTAGGTTTTCACTGTCTGACATAAAACAGTTCTGCTGTATAGTAGTATCGGACTTATTATCTGCTTGTCAATGACAACCTTATTTTCGAAGTTTAACCGACAAGATCTGAGAGAGAAAAATACGAAATTTAATGAAGAATGCCTATGTAAGCACCCTCTAGTCAGGTATGAAGTCTATTAGGTATGAAGTCCTCAATCTGCTTAGAAAAGTAGAAGAGCTAGAATTGATTGTATTGACAGAAACTCGAAGCTTGAATATTGATATTAATAGATAATTATATTGATTTGTATCAGAATGAAAGAACAACTGGCTCGTGAAACTCATTCGATTTCAAAAACTAAAAAACTGAAAAACTGATTATCATCTGATTTCAAAAAATTTCATTTGATTGTCTAAAACGTTAGATTGACTATAAAGGAAAAAAATCCATAATTTGAATTCAAGGATCTATCTTAATTAACAGCAGGTAGATGCTCTTGTTATGCATTTTTTCATGGCCCCATGATGTCAATCGAATTATATGTGGAAGGTATGTTCAAAGTTGAAGCCTTGTCAAACCCAGCGATTGAGTTCTTTTACATATGAATAATGTAGTTCGTTAAATTCTTCGACAACTAGGTTTAGCACAGTACTTTTGAGTGTGACCATAAGGAAACGCTGGTAATTAATGAGGTTAGTTAAGTTTTCGAAGCCTGTTTCTGATTGTTCAAAAAAAAAATCTACATAAAACTATTAGGCTATTAGTTTGCGAATAATCTTTGTCTGTATGGCAATGACAGCGTGGTAGCTTCATATATGTTGCGGTTTGATGCACGTAATAAAGGGTACAACCTTTAATTAAATTTGAACATGAGCAAGTTGAAAAGGATTACAACAGCAAGCCGTGACCCGGGCAATTATTTGTTTTAAACAAAAGATTTCCAAGAACAATAGTGTTAAGCAAGTTAACTTGATGAAAACTTCCCTGGGGTCAGTGCCTTATTCTTTTCATTCTCCAGCTCATTGCATTCAATTATATTAATGACAACAAAATTAAAAATGTAAATTATAGCCCACTAAAAGCTGTTAGCAACCGACGGGGCAATGACGGTATGGTCTGCCTCTCACTTGCGTATATTTATCTAGAGCGCAGCCGGCATACTGCACTAATTTAAGTTTTCCATTAAAATGGAAATGCTGTCTCGGTAAAAAGTTTTTCAATTTATGTGAACCGTCATTGCATTTTCGATTCAATGCAACCAGCCACCGAGAACATGGCAATGTGGCGTTTGCAGTTTGCGAAGCATGGAGTCGTCCATCTGAAAGTTAGTAGTAACGAATCCTTTTTCTCGTCGCGTTTTTTTTTTGTTTTAGTCGAACATGTTTTTTTATGTTTCGATACACACAAATGGGTAGGCATATGTTGCAGTTATGAGTAATACAAAGGATATTTCGTTATACACCTGGGGACTGAGCCATGGTCGTTAGATATCTCATTTTTGTGTAATTTCACAGAATTATTGTTTCGAACACAGTTTCGAATATTGTTTCGAACACAGAAAACCATCTGGATATGAGAGAGTTAAACTGAATGATGCCGTCTTCCTTCGTATAATTTTTGTATGACAGTGCTTTTGAGCTCCTTAAAAAAATAAAGTTTGATGGGAAGGCTCATCAAATTATGTATATATCAAGACTTGTGAAGTTATTATTATCAGTTATTCTAAAAGATAGTTGGCAGTTTATGTGAACAATGTACATATGTGTTGTAGCAGATATGTGCATAGTTAATATACATAGCTAAATCCTGCTTGGCGATTCCACACGTTAATTTTTTTGGTGTGCAATTTATGACGTTCCCGCCGTTCTTTTTCAGTAACGAAGAATCTTTTCGTTGGCAACTGTGCTCCAACTAGGGCCTTTGGGCCCAGCAGTTAGCATCAGTCATTTTTGGCATTGACATCAAATAAACTGCCAAGCGAGTATGCGATTTGCGAGATATTATCAACCGAAATCAACAGGAGCAGAATAGAACTAAAACAGATATTTAATGCAACCCTTAAGAACTCTTTAATTCACTTAGATGCTTGTGAGCCTTTCCGCAAATTGAGAATGGTAAAGCTGGATATGATTAACAATTGTTTAGAGACAAGAAATATTGGCCATTGATTTATTTTAACACTGGAAATTATTATACTTACTATATGCTATAATATTTCAATTCCCAAAAAAATATACTAAGAATACGATGGAGTAACGCTTTTGCTTTTGGTCGAAACCGCGACTCATTATCTGTAAGGAAGAAAAAGGAAAAAAAAAAAATAAATGCATGTGGTGAAACTAACTTTTTAATCGAAAAATTCTATGTCTCAATGTTCCATGGCCCCAAGGATCCAGTTTGTTTGTTCTGGCGCAACAGATAATGATAGTATTTCGGCCCTTAGTCGTGTTAGAGTCACCTCATTTCAAGACCAATAGTACACTAGTAGGCGTTTTGGTCAGAACCACGCTTGGCCTTAACAGATTTCCCAAAGAACCAATCACAGCTTAGTGCGCAGATACTTTGACACCAGGATATTTTATATTAAAAAAATTTAACGTTGACTGTTGTTGGGAACAGGATTCTTTCCCAGCATCTGCTGCATACAGGATACACTAACACTACTACACCATCCGAAGCAAGAAACATTAAGTTAACATTAAGAAAGCATGGAATTAGAAATTATGCTTTAATTTTGAAACAAACAACCATAGGTTTGACAACTACCATTGTGGTATATCGTGAAAAATTCAGCCGAATTTTTATGAAATGATTTATAATTTCAGGTGTTGAGTTTAAAAGGTTTTGAAATTTTTGTCTAATAATAAGCTTAGCATCGTTTTTTTTTGTGGTTGGGAGGCTATTTACGCCTTGAGTGTTGGACTCTGAGTGGCACACAGCAACTGAACTACCGACTAATCTCTTCCTCTGTCACACCGAGAACCTAGCCTGGAACTGTTTGTCATATTTCTTTGGACTAGGCCTCTCATCTCATCGTTGTCAAATATACTAATGAACTGGACATCAGACTTGGGTATTGTCACTTGCCGGGTTTTAAAAAGTCGGCTAGTCCGTTCCCTAAGGTGTGATTATTTTTGAAAAATCCAACCCAAATTGACAATGTTACAAAAAGTCAAAGTGTCCTTAAAAGAGTAATATTATCTGTTGATAGTATGCTCAACAGGTTTGTCGAATATTCTGCGACGATGACACCACAATAAGAGATATCCATCGTGGCTTTGAATGTGACTTTTTTCATGGTTTCTGGAGTGGAATACGATCTAGAATAAAAGAAATTAAGGAAAGCCAATCTTAGGAACGAGTTTAAATATCGTTATACGCATATCTAGGAGCATTTTCTGGACGCAGAGATACAGAATTCATCAATATGGATGAAAGGATTAGTTAATGCCTTGCAGTAACTATACAAGGAATTATTTGTCACAGTAACTATCATTGGTTCCAACCAGTTTTTTATATGATTTCAAGTTCTTTAAGGAAAATTGGCTTAATTTAAAGTTCTTTTCAGTATTTTTTTTTGTAAGGGGTGTAGAAAATTCCAGTCAGATCTGGATTTTTCGATAATAACAAGAAATAGTTTTCCTTGGGGATATAAAATAAAACACAAAAATTAAATATAAAAGTAAAAGCTAGAAACTGTGGAATAAAGTTCATTATGTGAATAATTTTCAAAAAAAATTTTATTAAATGTTTTAACAGGAGATATACCAGTTTAAAATGTGGTTTCGTTGTCAACAGATGGCGCATGAGACCTACTAAAGTAACCTGTCGAACCCAAAGCGCCATTTTGTTGGTAAGACTGCCCGCTACAGGTTGTCATATCCGTTGAGCTGTTTACGAGTTAGAAGCATACTTCTTTTTTGTGTTAAACATGTCGAATTTCAAGACAAGTAAAGATCATTTGCGGCATGTAATGATTTTCTTGTTCAATCAAAAGAAAAAGACATCGGAAAGTCATCGAATTCTTGTAGAGACTTACGGCGATCTTGCTCCAACCTTCAAGACTTGTGAACGCTGGTTTCAACGTTACAAAAGTGGCGATTTCAATGTTATTGACAAAGAACGTGAAAACCAACCAAAAAATTTTGAAGACAACGAATTACAAGCATTATTGGACAAAGACGATACACAAACACAACAAATGATGCCATTACCAATCGCCTGAGAGCCATGGGAAAGATTCAAAAGGTTGGAAAAGAAACGGTATTTTGCATCAGGTTTTAACTGGATAAATGGATATATATGGATATGGATATATTTTGATTAAATGGATATATTTTGAGAATCCCCAACGTAGTGCCAACGTAGGTAATGACAGGACAACCATCAACATCGAGCGCCGAGTCCGGATCGTTTTGCGAGGAAGACAATGTGGTAGTGTGTGGTGGGATCAGAAGGGAGTAGTGCACAACAAGCTTAACGAGCAACGAGTTAATACCATCCGCTACCGACAACAAATGACCAATTTAAACCAAGCATTGATCGAAAAACACTCAGGATGGGCTCGAAGACACGTCAAAGTCATTCAGCAGCATGCCAACGCTCCTGCACATTCAGCCAAAGTGGCTAAAGAAACGATTTCGTCGCTTAGTTGGGAACTTCTACCCCACCCGCCGTATTCACCAGACCTGGCGTCTTCTGATTATCACCTCTTTCATCGATGGGACACGCATTGGCTGAACCACACTTCCAGACTTTCGAGGACCCGAGAGATGGTAAAAATGTGTAAAAAGCAAGGTCCAATACTTTGAATAGAAAATGTTTCGTAATTTTGTTTAAATAATTGCGAATTTTCATGAAAAAAAACAACATTTTAAACTTGCGCACCTGGTATACCTAGAGTGGTCGTGAAAATTTCGTAAACTTCCTTAAAGTTTGAGATTTCAAGCATATCTGATGAAAACGTCAAGTCAATTTTTGGTAAATAAGCCCGATATAGCCGAAGCAGTGAAACGTGTTCTGTAGATCTAAATTATACAGTAGGTATCAAAAGATGTTCTTTTTTCATTACTTAGACTTTGTTTATGTATGTTCAAACGTCCATTCTGTCATTAATCGAAATTTTCAAAATCGGCTGTGACATCTACTGGATTATACTATCTGATTTGATAATTTCTTTGATTTCTATTTTTTGGATGATTTTTGAAGGAACGGCAGTGGTTACCGTTTACAAAGAAGTTTTCCGGTGCTTCAAGGATCAGAGAATATTCTAGCATATTTTTGATGTTTTCAAATTAGGTATGTTTTTGAATGTATTTTTTTAAAGTTAAATTCACAGTTCCAAATTGCTAATAGTTTTTCTTGAAAAAATTCACAAAAATTTCCTCCCTTCTTTCCTCCCATGTAAAGGACCAGATGTAAATGTGTTTACGTTAATGTCGATGGTATCTATACCACCAACGTTTCCCGAATGCACCATCTAGGTAATGTGAAAGTGATGTTTTAGGATAACAAACTATTGGTCTCCTCTTCTTATTTCGAGGGCTGAGTGTATAAACAATCTGCAAATGTGTACTAAAACAGAATAAATATTTACAAACAGACTACCCCTATGAAATCAAAACATATAAACTTAACATGTATAGTTTGGACATACTGCACACTACTTGGGAAAATATACCTTATTGCCAACAGATTGGTTTTTTAGTAAAACTTTGCGCTAACTTGTCTGAAACTGAAGGATATTAAATCTGCTATGACAAAATAGCCTGGAGTACCAAAATGATAGGTGACCTGGACATGCACTTAGTTCAGGCCACCTATCAAATGAATTTGTAGACCTGGGAAGGAATTTAAACTTAGGAGAGTTTACTAAGAGGATTAATATGGGAATCTAGCCATTTAGTCGAGAAAAAAAGGATTTACGCTGTAAATTACCTCAATTGCAAAGAAAAACGTTTATATCTATCGAAAGTGAGCGAGTCAGGCTCTGCTTGAATAGAGATTAAAATTTTTTCAAATATTTGAACTTATAATTACATACTTTTAGTTCAAGAAGTTTTAATACATTTTGTTACCTTCTCATAATAAAATGCTTTATTCAGTGTGAAATCAACTGCGAAATGATTCGAATTTAAATCTTTTTCAAAAAGAATTGAAATCTTCGAGTTTAAACCCAAAAAAGGATATAAGGGTGCAATGTTTCAGAAATTGAACTAAAATAAACACTAAATATTTTACTTAACTTCCCGTAAAATATTTGGTTTTGCTTTTTTTTAAATACTTTACTTGAGTTTTTTTTGTATTGTTTTTTTTGTATTCGTATCATCCCGTCGTTCCCCGTCACTTCTTTTGATTCGTTCACAGATGTTACCACCGATGTTACTTGAACTACTGACTATGATTGATAACCATCATTTTGATGAAATATCAGCTCTGGGATAGACAATAATCCAATAAAGCAGTTCTAAAAGTTGAAAGATAAAATTTTCTAGTTTGAACTAGAATGAAGTTTACAATTATGAGCAGCGTTTAATTTTTCAAAATATAAAATTTTATTATCATTATTTCACATTGAAATTTCTTTTCGTTTTCATATTGATTTTATTTTCACATTACGCACGACACTTGCGCAATATGCTTCAAAGAAAAAGGGGAAAATTTAGTGCAAAATTGTGGGCTTGGAAAGTGTATGAATTGAATGTTTCGTTTTTGTATGTTGCGCTCGTATTCATAAGCGAAACGTCAAAGTGGTCACGAAATATGTGTGGCTCGTGCCATCATTAACACAATAATTTTGCCTCAGCCTGTACCGAGACCAATAGAAACGAACGGTGAATGTGCTCAGGTAAGGTAGTCAGATAACTAGTGGTTTAAGCAAACGAAAAGTGCAGGAAATCGCAATTTTTGGTAATGACATTTTTTCGAAGCAGATTTTGTGGGCGCTGCCTTTTCGTCTTCGGTGCGAAACAAGAAGGCACATATTACCGTCAAGGTGAGGCTACCAGGCGTTTTATCACGTACTGACCGTACCATTTGCATATAGGTTTAAAACGTGAATGGAAGTGCGTTGCTGGTTAGAATATTTCTGAAAAAACTATTTGCATAGACTATTCAGCATGAATTAAGAAAAACGTTGATCCATTGTGAGTTTGTGGGTGATTTGTGCGCAAATCATTTTGGAATTTTAACCTTTTTGGTGCGTGGACCAAAAAGGAATCTTAATTTGGACAACTTCCGAAATGTTTGCTTAATTATAAAAATCAAAAAAGTCTGCTTGTCCATAAAAAAAACGCATTTGAAATTTTCGTCTTCTGTCGCATATTCATGGATTTCCTCTCAAAAATTCAATCATTATTATTTTGTACAAAGATATTTGAAACTACGATTCGCCTTGAAGTTAATACCATGAAGGATGCCCTGTTATCAAGTTACAACGATATTGTGATGTCATTTTCTTTGAATTTACTTCTCCGACTAACTGACAGGGTTGGGAGATCTTTTAAACACTATTTGCCGCCACTTCCATCAGGTTCATTTTCGATGGATTTTGAAGGTAGAGCAAGGTACAGCATTTTCCCATAAAGCTACCCAATGGAAAGCGTTGCATTTCATTGTGCTAAGAAAATCGTCTGCCCAGTGAAATTGCACGAAGTCATATTATACTGGCGAGTTACATTGTCGATGTGGAATGAGCTTTGATTTGAAAAAAAAGGAAAGAAGAAATGTGAAGGACAACGCTACAATTTACGCTCAGAACGATTCTTTGAATCTTTGTGTTGGCAATGCTTTAGTTAGTATGTAAGTCCTTGCATCAGCCCGATTCAGCAATTTGTTTCAATGGAACTGGCAAGAGTTCAGTATTCTGCCATAATGACAAGATTTCTATCGTTCGTACAAAAGTAAACATCGCGTTCTACAATCTTAAGAACTCTTGTTGCGGTGGCGTCCTTGCTTCTGTCTTTCATTTCTAAGGTACATAGCCGTATAATGTTTCATGTTTGGTATCATCATCAGGACATGATGATGCATCTCATAAGTGTGGAATTTTGGTGTGTTGACGGTGTGAATTGTTTATGCATACCGAGTGCAAAAATTCTTTTATATTATAACAACATTGTTTTTCAAGATGAGTCGAGTGTTATAGGTGCCTCGGTCTGGTGAAGGAGCCACCGTCTATCTTATTCTTTTACCCGCTTAACAGATGTATATTGGAAGGCCTATGGAAAACATTGCCTGCGGTAGTACGAGTACTATCGACTTTTCAGCGCACAGGGTGTTGCAGAGGAAGAAGATGACGAACAAACACGGGAACAAGGAGAATGAGATCTTCATTTGTTCTAAAGTATTCTTCTTCTCAATTTAACATCCTGTCTTATCTTTCAATGTATCTAAGGACTTGCTTAGCATATGGTCTGAAGCGTTTCCTATCTGAAATTAGATCTCATCTCATTTCGAAGTGTGTAAGCTACTTTTGTTCGGCTTGTAGTTGTCGGGGGGAAGGGAGGGGGCGAGGAAGTAGGGAGGCTACGACGCCGCATATTATAGTGTTGTGGTTGCGATGAGTGGTTTTAATGGGTAAAAGTTTACAGTCTCTTCATTGTAGAATGTATGTTGTATGTTTCAAGGACCTGAGCAAGAAATAGGGTGCATTGGAAATATTAGTTCAAGCACTTGCTATTTATATTCGCGCGAAGTACTGAAAGTCAAAAGTTGTGGAGAAAGTGCATTTGTAATGAAAGCGGAATGAAATATGAGCAAGAATGTTATTACTTCGAAGCTGGAGTGTTCTCTAGTCGAATGAAAAACGCAAAAATAAACTCTAGGTCACATGTGAAATACTAAAAATTGTCCATGTTGCATGGATGATCCTCGTATGAGCTTAAGCTGACTCAAAATTCAATGGACTGGCATTGCTAAGCATGGGCGAAAGTATAACCGAATTCCAAAATACATACTCAAACCTTAGGAATATCCTTGGAGCAATGGTAGCACTATCAGTACCATAATATCAGCTTTTCTCTAATCTAAACTGCCTTCAAACTAGCATCTATTGTAGTCGTGCCGAGTCCTAGATAGTTGTAATAAAATGCGGTTTGGGACGATGATAGTGAGAAATAATTTATTAAGGCGACGAACGTTTGGCATGGAATTCCCTTTGGAAAATTATGACTTGTAATAATGTTGAAAAGTCACAGAGATATAGATCACGAGATGATGCTGGATTGTTATGCTTTCCATTAGGCGAGTCCAATTCCGTAAAGTGTAAACTGTTGAAAAGTTATAATGATAGAAATTATAACGAGAGCTCCGGCATGAGACCCGCCACCGTATGAAAATTGGTTGAATGTTTCGTGCTTTTATAGCGTGTCGGAGGCAGCAGTGGTTTGCATTAAAAAGGGTTGAGCTAAATAAAAGGCGAACATTTAATGGTAATGGATGTCGGCATGGGATGTTCAATTATGGGGAAAAGAATATCTCATTTGGTCCTAGGAATTAATTTTGGTGTTGATTTGATGATACTTTTCGAGTAAGGAGTTGTTATAAATTTGTTTCAGCATGGTGACAAAAGAATATTTATTGGCCTAGGATTCCAGTGGCTCCATATGAGCAGGATTGTTTAAATTTTCGGTTGGGTTGGAATTAATTATCATTTGTAATTGGACAATGTAAATGAATAACCAATATTTTTCAAACTGAACCCCCAAACGATTGCAAAGAATGGCTTCTTTGGACTTCTATTTGCGAGAGTCCTTAAGTATCAGCTTGTATGCTATTTGTTCTTACTCTTCCTGTTTGAACACTGTATAAAAGAACGCTAGATATGCTAATTGGTTGCTGGATAGGCGAATAAGCCTTGAATAATCTGTTAACTGGTCCTAGATCTGAATATCAATTCGAAACGAAAAATCCGATGCTCGTTGAAGAACAAAAACAACCAATAAAACATTAAAGACCATCATTATCGTGAAAGGCATCCCCAAATGGGTCCCGTCTTAATCTAGCTGCTAATAATAATATACAAAATTTTAAAAATCGTTATTGCGCTGAAATAATCTCGGAAATAACGGAAATTGTGCTGAAATTATGTTTGAAATTACCTCAGCAAAGAAGCTTTCAAGCTAAGCAACACCGAAATTGTCGATTCGCCAATCAAACCACAGAGAAGTCTACCTGGAAAAGTCCTTCATTATAAATCTTCTCTATGAAATCTTTAATTTGAAGTCCTGAGATAAAGCTGAAATTTGGCAGAAAATATTTTTTATTTGTCATATTGTAAAAAAGATAACATTCAGTCTAGTCTTAGTCCAATCCAGACAATTTTGCCATTAATATCATAACATGAGACTGACTATTACGACCTTTTTCATATACATAGGAGTCCTTTTGGAGAGCCCTTTTTGTTGTAAACATTAAAAAGATTGTGTTTTTTTTTAGAGCCGAGAAGACGGTCACGTGGCGATTCATTCAAGGCTTGCGATACTCCGCTTATCTTCATTTGAGACAGTTTCTACTAAAGGCATTTCGTTCCGTTCATTCAGTAGAAGACGATCACGATCAAGTTCAAATTCATCATATAGTGCAGGCTTTCTTGAACTACATGACATTTGATAATTTCAAAAATCAGGGTCTGCTTCTTGTGCAAGCCCCTCAATGCAATATCTCATAAAACCAACTCAATGTAGCTAGTATACGTACGTAGTATTTGCAAGAAAAGCTGAATGAGTCCATTCCTTGTACTAACAAATATTCAGCAAATCATTCTCAGTTAAGATAGTTGTGAGCAGAAACCTTTCTATTGAAACCCTTCGCTCTTTCAATTGATAAACCCTCAGGTTATCTCAAAACGATCTCGGAATTCCTGTCAAAAAAGCTTTTTAACTATTGCGGTCCAGTCATTTTTTGTTAATGTTTAAGGTTGTTCTTCTATTCCATCATTTTGACACAAAGAAGTAAAAAGTTGGCTGTAATTATAACACTGTGGCTTATATAACACTGACACATGCGGGAGATACCCTTCAGATTATAGACATACTTTCAATGCACAAATGTTACCACCACTAACACCCGAACATATTGGGCTGTTTTTCAACAATTGATTTGAACATTTCGTATTATAAACAGGAGAACTAGGCGAGGAACTAGTCCTCCGACGAGCTAGGAGAACGAGCAAATTATATTTATCAGAAGTGTGTTTTAGATTTGCTGCGCCAAGCAGTGTTTTTCGCGAAGACGCTATCAGATCTGTCATAAATATCATCACAAATTTAATCAAATTAATTTAGGTTTAGTTTAGGACTTTAAGCTGGAAACACTTTTTAATGCTTCATATGGTGTGACAGCTGTCGTACGATTGATGGTTAGTTTGGTTTGCTATATTATCATGAATAGCTTGAAAATTGGGTAACGTGTGCAAATTGTGCATATTTATTTCGAAAAAAGTACCAGTTCTGTTCAAGAAACTCATAGTGAACTCCGTCAATTTTATGACCGACGTCATCATCTATCAGAACAATCGATTCGATTAAACATGAATCGTTTCCATATCACATTTACTTTCACTGATAATATGCTTCCATCCAGTGCGTAATGAAGAAACACTCCTGCAAGATCTTGTGATTTAACACCGCTGGACTATTTCTTGTGAGGACATGTCAAATCACTCGTTTCAACAGACAAGCCCGGGACGCTTGACCGTTTAAAAAATAATATTCGCCGCGTCATTGGCGTGATACTGCCCCAGTTATTGGTGGGGGTAGTCAAAATATGGATATCTTGTTTGGAAACAAATTTAATGTCAATCAAGACAATTTTATTTCATTTTAAAGTTTTATACCTCAAAAAAAAAAAACATCCTGCACAATTATACAAAGAAAATATAGTTCTGTTTGGTAATAAATTTTCTTGCGGTTTTCAAAATCAATGGTATTTAGGTTAGGTTGTTGGTTCATATTAATTTCTATTAATTTGCCTTTTGCTTGTATCTTCCTTAAATAGTTGAACGTAAAAGTTAGTTTAAAAGTTAGCTTTCCGTTAAAGTCCAAACAATTTGAAAATTTAGCACTCAAATTTCATCACAAGCAATTCTCTTCTATTATTTAGAGAGCTGCAGAATCCACAAAGCCAGCATTTTGAAAATTGATTGTGTTAATAAATACTACAAAGTTCAGCATACTTTCTTCACACAATCGCATTCGTTGCTAAGTAATTGAGTCATACAAACAGTATTGCATTACATGTACCTCTAACAATACACCAGCTTCCAATTCCAATATATGCATCCACACTTCACAACACTTCACATATGTGCAGAGAAAAGGAGTGAGATTGGATGCTTACAGGATCGCATATACATTATCTCAGAAGGATACTCTCCGTCGCAGGCATAATATGTCTCACATATATCAAGCTTATGCCACTAATCCAAAAGCAATTTATTTCCTTTTTCGTTTGTGACAATATCTCGAACATAAATTTTTCAAAATAGGACTCGAATGGTTTGGTGTGTTGTGCGTTTTTCGTCCTTTAACATGGTTTTTCGCTGGCCCGGTCTTGTCTTCGATATGCCGTTATGTTTTGCCATATGCCATACTAAAGCACAGCTTCATCTCCAACTGCCAGAAAGGATATTCTCAACATTTCCTGAATTGGATTTCAGGGACATTCGAGCAATCCAGGCAGAGGAAACCATATAAATATAATATCATTATTGTTTAGAATGTGAAACTGCCACTAACATCACAAACACATAAATCATTTTCATTATAACGACCCTCTGTCTATCTCTATTAGCTTTTTACGCCCCTGATCTTCGGCGCGACTTATCAATGGGCATGTAACAAATGTTTTGGAGTTGGGGGCGCTATAATTGTTTCTCGACTGCGTCCTTGTTGGGGTCGTTATGGTAAGTAGTAGGTTGCTCTTTAGCTGTAACTTGAGCCCAGGACACTCAAGGTAATGTGATAACAGGTTCAAGTAGAGGCGCGACGGTTGATAGCTTACCATTTAGTAGTGTATCGACTTTCACGGATAGAGATATCGATTGATTAAGTGTCCGATTCACGAGGATTGTTGAAATCAGATCCTGATTCCCGAAATTTACGAGATAATTTGATTTGATGCTAGGGTGTGTATCAGATGGATAACAACTTGGCATAAAGCTACGTGTACTTGGATCTTCCCGTACATATGAGCAATATCAATTTTTCAAGAGGAAAAAAGAGAAGAACCTGATTTTGATGAATTCCTATGTAGTGATGTACTACAGAATTTATTTCCGTAGCCGAGTGCTTCGCTGTGTTCCTTCTGATTTTCATTTGGCGTGAATATCTTGACCTTTTTACAACATCGAACAGAATCGTCCCATTTAGTCTGATTTAACTCCATTACAGAAATTCTGGGCAGCATTCAAATAAAAACATCGTAAAACAAATACTATCATCTCACCTGTAAGACAATATTCAATTCCACCTTTCCAGATATGCGTGGCATAAATCCATTCATAGTCCTTCATCCAGGTCGCCTGCAGACAAGAACGAGATCACACTTAAAATTCATTTTGGAAAAATTTGCATTTTGATTAACAGTAAAAGTACCCCATTTTTTATGTTCACCCTTAAAAACGAAGTTGTAATTTATTCGGTAGCCGAGGATAAGGAAAAGGTTGTGTCAGATTCATCCATTTCAACGTGGCTCGGTTAGAGTTGTCGGTATCCTGGTGGTTAGTTGTTGAACAACGATACGTCTGGACAGGAATAGGTGAAAGAAGGTAAAAGTAGGCTCAGAAAATGAACGGGTACTAGCTGTCGGTCTAAGAAATATTTCGTAGCTTGTTTTTCGGGTCAGTGTAAACATAGTCCCATAATTACTTTTCATTTATTTTTAATTAGTTTTACAAGTTCATTTCGAAATAACACTTGTTATTCAGGATTTGAGTAGGTGCCAGAATTGTTTCAAGTATTTTTTTCTCTGTTTAACGCAGCATTAAGTCCACTTTGTTCCATACGATGAGTTCATTCTGATTCGTTTGTTTAGGTTCGAATCGAGCCTTTGGACACCACCTGATTTTCGTGTGTCCTGTTGATTCGTTCGAAGGATGTTATATGAAAATTTAAGCACTGTGAAGATTTTTATGAAACGAATTATTGACTTAAATTGATTTGTTTGAAGATATTGTTCTTTTTTAAAATATCATTAAAATAAATGATAAGGCCATGTTCTGGTAAGAATGACATGCGGAGGATTTCCGGTTCAACTTTTGAAGAAGGAGCCTGTTGATTTTCAGTGAGTAATCGCGAAAAGATTTCAGCATCGAGGCAATCAAAATAAGTTCCGTTTGTGGTAGAGTTTTCTAATATTCGCATAGCTTCGTATATAATTGTTTAATATTGGGATCATCTAATGCTCTGGGTGTTTGTTTCAGACAAAACTTATTTGAAATATACGAGCATCAATGAAAAACCTTCATCTTTTTGCTGAAAAAGTTCGCAAATACAGTAAATAATTGACTATAGAATTTCATAAATTTTACTATTTAAAAGTTATATAAAAAGCAAAAAGTATGAGGATAAACATGACTGATTCGATATTCCACACGAGTAATTCAAGGTAGCGTTCGACCCCAACCCATGAATATAGCATGAAAGAACATAACAATCGGCCCTATAGGATCATAGAAGCACTTAAGCTTATTGACCTCCACGTCGTATTTTTTGTAAAACAAATTCGAAAGCCCCATTGGTTATAAATTCTGTCAAAAAGGCTTGTTAGTATGAGTATGTACTCAATAGAATTCCATTTTGGGCTAGTTTTGAATGCAGGATGATTTTTTAATCGAAGGATCTTAAATGGTGATTGATCAAACTATATTGCAAAGTTTAAGATGCAATTGGTATCGAAACTTGTAAATGAATTACCCTCTATCAGATTATTTGACGAAACAGCCTTAATGATCACAGTGACAAAGGAACTGAGTGATCCAGGAAGACTTAGCTTGATTCTCAAGCTTTCTCACCTGGAATAGTTGTGCTCTAGGAAGATGAATGTTGTTTACGTTCCGAGAGTTGCACTTCCTTTTGAATACATTACTAAGGATTAAGTTTCTTTTTCCCACGACCAGAGCAGCCTTCAAAGTGCGAGGAAGAAATGTAGAGGAAGGGAGTACTAGAAAAGAGATCCCTCCATTTATGACGCCTTCTCAAACTCCAGTTTGCTTTTTTAAAGTGTCAGGACAGCCTAAGCATAATCTACCGAGTCCATTTTTCAACCATCCTAAGCAATTTTGCGACTATAATTTCCAAAGAAATTTTGCCCTAGAGATTTTTGCGCGAAAAAATATTTGAAAAATCTCGAAATTACTACTGACAAAAATAAGTGGCAGCCATTATTCGTTTCTATTGTACGAAACAACGTAGGTTGGGGAGGGTAAACTATCGATTTAGTGCAGGTAAGACGGAAAACATGGATGCCTTTTCAAGGACTTGGTTAAGTTAAAATGAGTCTCAACATGCGCTGAATTATAAGCTACTGTTTCAAGTTGGAGATCAGGCGCGCAGCCTGCTTTCCTTGGGACGCACAGTTGCAAATTATTGACAAAGTGTTGCTTTTTTCCTGGTAACCTCTTCTTTGTTATCTTCGCTTCCTAGGAAAATATTTCTGTGCTTTGAGACACTTTCTAACGAATGCTTTTGGTGTACCTCCGTGGTCAGAGAGCCACCGCATAACTCTGTTTGGTAGAGAAGAAAACACTGCATAGCAATTTTCGAGAGTTCCATTCTTCATGGATCTGTGGACCATGCATTAGCGAATAAGCGAATGAACGTGGTTACAAGTGCAAAAGAGCAATAAACTCAGGTTTTTCCACTCCATGTTTCGGGTCAACCAGCACCTACCAAATACTTATATGCTTTTCTTTGGGGATTTACTTCGATTTTTCCCAGTGCAAAACTGAGCACGCGAGCAGTAATTCTGCTCCTTATTCACCGCATTAGAATGTCTAGTTAGTTAGGCATGCTCGAATATGCCTCCTGCACCTATCTATGGACTTAGTGTTGCTCATCCGTCAGCTCAATCCTCAGCAGTGCGTGATAGGAGTGTTGACCAGATACATGCGAAAACGGAACCTTGCGAAGAACTTCATTCAACTTTCATTCTTCGGCTACCTTCCCGCATGTTGTAGAGTATGCTGTGGTCCTTCAGGTTGTCTCTCAGAATGAAAAATTTTCTCATATACCCTCAAGCGTTCAGTCAGTCAAGACTTCAGTATTTCCGCATGCTGGTAAAACTACTATCATAGAATATTCGGAGAGTGGAACTACTATATTGGGGCCTTACTATACAAGTTAAATTGAAAAATTGCGGAATATCTTTGCAGAAACTAGGCGGAGTAATCTGAGAATAAATTTATATTCTGTCATTTTGAAGGAGTCCCAGTTCGTCAAGTAGCCATCTAAACAACCCTAACACATGCGAAAATCTAGGGGATCGTGCCACGATAGCGTAGGCCATCAATATTTATGGCAAAACCAGGGTTTCAACAGGAAAAAAACTCGTTTATTGCGCGAAGCTCAAATGGTGGGTGTTCATTCGTGTCTTAACGATATCAGTTAAGGATTGCTGGAGTACCGAATACGGCGACTTAGAAAAAGTTAGTTAAAATACAAATAGTCCGAAATATCAGTGCCCTTTCTTTGTTCTCAAACTATGTAATAACCTTTTTTGAACTATTTACAATTGTCGTTGAAGAAGAACCAAATTCTTTGAAAATATATGCTGATGAGTTTGAAGGCCAGGTTCTACTTACTCTTGAAATGAATCCCACAAAACGTCTCACTAGTTGAGAAGTTGTCTCCATGGCTATGTAAATATCAAAATAAAGTACGTGCAGCCAATAAAGAACTAAAAGCGGGATCAAAAGTGTTTGTGCGATTAGATCTATCAAGGATGATCGATTAGATCTGTCAGATTAAGCTATGCTATGCGTTTTAATTGCTACGCTATGGTAGATATATGATACAGTTGATTCCCCAGTCTTCTAAGAGTCTTAATTCGTGGATTACATTCTGGATGGAGAGTTAGGGAGTGGTGATTGATTCGATTCAGATCAAAAACAATGAAGTTGAGGCTTTAAGGATACGTAAAGTTTTGACAAATCCAAAAAAAATATTCAAAAATATTCCTGCAATTCACACTTCAGCGCCCAATTAAAATACTTCGGGAACGAAACTGTCGAGAGCAAACGATGAATCTAGTTCAAGAATTGTGTGTATTATTTAGTCCTTGTGATTTTGTAATCCAGCTGCATACAATAGAAAACCAGGGTTTTCATAGGCATTCAGTTCATAGGCATTCATATACCGAAACATTACTTTCTTTTAAAGATTCAAGGGATCAGCTTCAAATTTGTTTTTTATATGTAGGTATGGATGCTCTATAATATGGATGTATGGATGCAGCACTTGGTAGAACTCAACTTTAATTTCTTTTGGTGTAAAGCATCTCAAACTTAAAAGTTGACTTATGATCCTTATTTCTGAATCAAAAAGTTTCAATTTTAATGAATAAATAAAACGAAAACAATATTTTGAATACAACTTGACTGCTCAATGGCTCTTGGCTATATAATGATGCTTGCCAAAACCGATGAGTTTCTGATACAAAATTATTTGCATTTTGATTCCTGAAGTCTTCTTAGTATCCTTTCTAATTGTAGTTAGTGCAGAGCTTGACGGAAATTCTAGTATTATATGTTCAAAATGAGTTATGAGAAAAACTTTTTAATATAAATAAAGGACTAAATAAAGGATTTAAACACTTTTAAGTAAAACTTTTAATACAACGATAAAATATCATTGACTTTTTTCGAAAATGCCCCTATAATGCTACACGTAATTCAATCACTGCTGAAAAAATTGAAAGCATATTCGTGTACTGATTGCATTAAAAGCTTTTTATGGCTTTCTATATTTAATTGACGCTGTATCTTTGCTGTTATACTATGTAAAATGACATCTTTTTTCCGAGCGTTTATTTTATATTTGAAAAAATTTTGAACTTTTGGAAAATTGATTCACAATAAGAATCAATATACTCAGCTTTTATTCGTCCCCAAAATATTATTCTGCGTCTTCCTAATAAATAATTACAATAAATTACACAATAAAATTTTGTGTTATGAAGTATATTAAAGTATATTCAACTGCAAAATTTTCCACCAACTCACAAGAACTTAACAGAGAGTCCCACACATCAACTGTGTTGGCCTTGTAACCAACAACGACACAAAATACCGATTTTGATTTACTGCTGAGTACACTTAATTTGATGTTATGGCTTCATGTCAGTTCAAGAGAAAGAGCACCGGAAAGAAACCGAGACCCACTATTTATCCTTCGACATATGACAGATTGTATTTATTACATATTGCAAAGAGGGTGGTGTCTGAAATATATTAGAGAACGTTCGATACTATGAAAGCTGTAGAGCTGTTTCTGCATCGCCAAGACAGGATGAATGCATGCATGGTATTATTTGCACGTATGATATGTGTGCCTGGGTCATCAACAGCGAGAGAGAAATTTAATAAATTAATCACTAGAAAGGAAATGGGAGAACCAATAGGGATCTATAACATGCAATGGATGCTTATAATATGTACCTTTAGGTAATGGAACGGAAAACTAGGATTTAGGAAAGCCACTCTAAGCTGGATGCAGTATGAAAGTATGAAAGCTGAAGGATTGGTTTGTTTTATGCGAATGCTATGTTGGTGCAAGAATTTTTATTGTCTAATTAATGCTGAGATGAGGGTTTTTTGATTTCATTAACAGAATATAGAATAGTTTGAACAATGCATAGAATATATGATGTCTGAAGCTCGGGAAGGAAACTAATCAATTTTCGAGGAAGTAGGTTGAAAGCTGTGAAAATGGTTGTCATTGGAACAAGTATTTGATCTGGAAAATGAGCATAAGCATACGAAACTAAAATAGATAGCCCCTCATTTTTAACGATAGAAATTTTTTCCAAGCCAGGCTATGTCATCTACATTTGGATGGGCTGAGTTTAACCATTTCAGTGCTAAGGATTTTGGTTATATTTAATTAAAATTGCGGTAATAAAATCCGATTAATTAATTACATATTACAATGTTAATTTTTGACTAACGATAAAAAACAAGACTGAACGCACGAACAACCCTCCCCCACCGGGCGCTTAACGCAGACCGACGCAATCGTCGACATAGCGACGAACCGCGCTCTCAAGGTCAAGCGCGCTCGTCGCTATGTGGACGAATCGCACCAAAACGGTTAATACCAAATATAAGCCGGACCTAATTTTGAATGATTTATTAATATTGTATGAAATTGCTGAATAAAATGTCTTTAACGTTTATGATACTTTCCCAAGCGTCTGGATTTCTTATAAAGTCTGAAACCGATTCTTTAACGAATCCTTTATAATTTCATGATTATAATTCACAACTGGCTTTCTCCTTTTAGCAATTAATCTAGATATGTTAATAACAAAAAAAAAACACAGAGATGCAAGGCAAAGCTGTGTCAGGAATGCATAAAAATTTGATACTGGAATTTGTTTGAAGCCTGTCACAACGTATATTCATGAGTTCATATTACTGACCTAGCTTACATATGAATTGCTGACTGACTTACTAGTTTCTTTAGTATCTTTGGCCTGGTATTTTCATGCAATAAAATTATAGCTTTGATAGACTTGGCTTATTTGTAAGCATACCCCAGAAACAAGGTTGATATTGCAATGCGAGCTTTTCGACTTGCCAACTAGTGTTGACATCACAAAGTCTACATGTGACAACTACATGTGACTGAGTGTTAAGTCAGTTACATTTAGTAAATCAAAACATCTGTCTGTATTGTAACGACACACAACAGATACCAAATTTCACAATCCATCATTTTCATCATCAACTTCTTATTTCTTCGTTCACTTGACATCAGTTTACACCCAGTCCGTCTTTTATTTAGTTCTCTCATTAGATCTTGTCAAATCTAGTCCTCAATCAGCATCAAATCTTGTTTGCATCGCAACTTCTTAGCAACTTTCATCACACATGGGTCCGGCTTTCTTCCACTTTCGGCTCCAGTTGGCTCCAGCTCTTCGTATCTCGAGTTCTTCATTCTACACTTCTTCATAGCATCAAATAACATTAAATCAGTTCTTAATTTCGTCTGTCATCGGTTCAAAGTGCTTACATTTCATAGATACCAAAAGACCAGAAGACTTCACAACGTTTCAATTCGGTTCCACTTTTCGATTATCCTACTTGGCTTATTTCAACCACATTGGAACAACAAACTCCCTCCTTTCCCCTCCCACTTTACACAGCTTTGGGATTGTCATAATGGGGGCGCAAAGCGAAATCACACCAAGGCGTGGTTGAATAAATCCCGCTTTACAGTTAAACTGTACTGTAACTGTGTTGTTTGAATCGTAACAACCCCCGTTAAGAGCCTGTCCTCTTATTGAATAGTTAACGAGGCAGTTCCACAAAGGCTGCTAACCTTAGTATGAAAAAAAATACCAGGACTATATCACGCTCGTATCATCCAATCGTACCAGTATGGAATAAAAACTATCCTTAGTTACAGTTGTAATCGTAATTTAGGTAACCGAATACAGAAGTTAGACTTTGACGCGACTAAGAGCGATTTAATTTCAAGACAAACAGCACTCGAGCAAGTAATGTCAGAACCACGCTTATCTTGTAAGTATCCCCGATTGTAACTTACACAGTAAAAATACGCTAGTATTCTGACACTAGGAGGTCAAATTCAAATGTCACTGTCATAGGTGCGGGTCAAATCCGGTATTAGTTGCACGGAGGGGGAGAATCCTAACTGCTTACTTGGAGTACAAATCTTATGAGTATCCATATAATTTTTGCAAGATATTATTGTGTTTATTTCAGAACAGGAGTTCTAACATTATAACCATAAATTTAACCACAAAGAACCATTTTTATTTAATTTTAATTTTATTTGTTATTTTTTTTACAAAAAAGGCCTGCGAAGACCGAAAAAAGGCTGCAAAAGATTTATCGTTCCCAAAAATGACATTAAAATATAATTTGTTTATTTTATAACAGCATCAGAATTTTTTAAAATTAATCGATATTGCAATCAAAATAACATTGTTCAAATAATAAATTTTACATGAAATATATTGGACTACTGCCATTTCAGTCAATATTCCTTCCTTACACACCTGCTTTGGTTCAAGTTAATTTATACGTAGTTTATATTTTAATTACATTAAAATAATGAATACTACGCATTTGAAAGCTCGCATTCATCTTGAGGACTTAATTTTCGGCCGCCTAATGATTGTATATCCTTTAAGGATATTCACTTAATCCAGTACCGCCAATCCTACCTCATGGAACAACACATGAACTGTAGTAAATGAAGTTTTAACTACCCTGAAGCCATTTTATCCATGTCAATGTGTGCGGGTCATCAATCAACCCAAATTTGAGTTCTTGCTTTATATATCAGATGAACATGAGAAGTCAAATATAGTCACCGGCTCAAATACATTCATAAAACTTCGTAACAAAAAAAAAAAAAAATCAAGAGCGGGCGTATGGCTTTGCTTTTCATTGCGAAAGGTCCCACCCGCAATAGCTAAAAATGAATAAACACGAACTAGCCAGCAGTAGATTTGCTTTACACATGAATTGGTAAATTAAGGACAACCATAAGGGTTAACGTTGATTCACTCAAACATGATTATGCGATATGTTACGGCCTTAAAGCTTTAATTGAATAAAATCGGATATTCATCCTCTTATCAAATACTGAGAAATATGATAAGTAGGTTGGGCCAATGTGTCGCATGAATTACCAGTCAAAAAGTCGAGAAGGATCTTCAATGGACCGAAACCGTTGTAAGTTTTTTGCCGGTTGTGTTTCGTGAAGATGCTATTTGCGTCCTGAACATGTATCATGATAATATCTGTGTAGGCGACCAGTTCCCAATATGTGAAAAAGTGAAAAGGAACAGGCAGGGATCATTTTCAGGGAAAGTATAAAAAAATCTTAACATAAGATTTAGATTATTTTGAATCAGCTTTGCTGCAATTTTCTCAAAATACTCCGTTTTTCTGAACAATTGAGTTTTCACTTGCTGGAATGGTTTTTCGCTGTAATTAAGTTTACTTTCTGACTGTTTTTGACTGTCGGACGACCAATTCTTAAGAAATCCAATCACAATATTATTGCTGGACTCATGAGTGATCCAGTCCAATATTGCTCATTAAGTTGATTGTATGCCATATAATTTTTTATATAATTGTCAACTATTCGAAGCTAGCAAGGGTCCTGAAGGAAGACATCATCATGGAAGCAATCATAATCCCCAAACGCTCATAAATCATCAGCGAGGAAGGAGATAGTGGGAAAACCAATAGTGGGAACTCAGAATTCAGCGATGAATTCGGAAGCAAGCAGTCCTTGAGTTGAACCCGGTATTACTCGGAACCTGGGTAATAGTTGAATTAACAGTTTAAATCGGAGGGGGTACAAGTAATCGGTTACCCAAAAACTAAACGTTGGAAACTTTTTCGAAGTTCACTGAAACCCTCTGGAGGATTCTATGGAAGAATTTGTGAGGTCGACCCAAACGAACCCGACCCTACCGAAGATCAGTTAATTGTTTAAGATACATAAGGATCAAAGCGAGATACGAGAAACCATATCAGCTGCAAACGCGACAACACACAAACAAGCGAGAAAAAACGCCAAAGAAGTAAGGACAGACAGGCTGTTAACATACGCACTGCTAGCAGAAGACGAAGTGATGGAGTCATTTGACGTGAAAGCTCCTTTTCCCAGCGTATTAGCGTTTGAAATATTTAGGCACATCGAGTAGTGTTTACTCAAACAGTACATTTTTATGGCATTAAAGACGAGACAGTGTCTCCAGTGAACTATATTACATCATTATAATTCCAGTGGTAGTGAACTATATTACATTCAAAGGAATTTTTTTTTAAAATAAAGGAGGAACAGCTTTGCGAAATTCCCTATCAACATTTTTTGTGAAATGTTTATGATGTGACTGGAAAATGCAGGATCAGGTATGTAGATGATATTTTCGCTTATGCTAAGAAAGGAAACCCACAACAAACTCTGGTCAACATGAAAAATATGAACAAAAACATCAACTTCATGGTGGAAGAAGAAAAAGACGGAAAATTGGCTTTTCTGTACCCATTGGTACCGAGAACAAGTGTTGACATCAGCTTCGGAATTTACAGGGGGGCAACACCAGAGTGAACCAGAACATCGAACCAGACGCAACAAGCGGAAGTTTCTCATTACCGAGCTATTAATCATAATCTATACAATATACCGCTTAAAACGACAGTAAAGAAGATGGAAATGTAGTATATTGGCCAAACTGTTAAGTTGACTAAATTTGCAAGTCCTCAACGATCCAGAGAATTACGAATTAAAATCAAACAGTTCGATAAAAAAAGAGCACTCAACATGATTCCATCGGTGGCCTTCGCTCTTCAGCAAGGAGTACTATCCTCCCAACAACCAGCACCAAATACTCAGAGATACTTTGGAACGCAGATGCCATCTACAAAGCTCCTTGCCTTTGTACGTGTGCGTAACGTCCTTGGTAGGACTGCTTGCTAATAGCATCAGCGCAGACTTGAGACTCGATTGCATTCATGAGTAGACGTTTTCTGCTAGAAGTTGGTCCTCCAGTGTTGGTAATAGAACGACTGAAAGCTGACACTCCCGCAGTAGGTTTATCTGTTGACACTTGATCCTGATCGAAGAAGCGAATCTTCGAGTCATCCTTCAAGCCAAAGTATTTTATTGATTCCTTAGAATCGATTGTTATTCCGAATGGGAATAACATGAAGAATTCGTTTCTTGATCTGTATTACGACATCGCTCTTTTGAAGCACTAGGCTAAACCCACGGCCTGCGATGCACTCGCTAACTTGGTGCAGTATGATACCTAGTTTGGATTGCGCCTTTTCTACAGTACGTCCGGCGACTAGTCCGGCTACGTCATCTGCATAGCCGATCAGACGTGACTGCTCCAGTAGCTCCAACCCTAAAAGCTCATTGTAGAGACATTCAAAAGATTCGGGCCAAGAATGGAACCTTGAGCCACCCTTGATGCCACATCCATTCTTCGCCGAACCCTAATGTGTCGTAGATGAGCTACCCATGTTTAAAGTCCACGTTAGATGAGCTTCAATGTCCGCGACAGATACTTCTGCACCCTGAAAATTTCCAGAGCGCAGAGAATATTTATACACCTAGCAGAATTGAAGGCAATCCCAACATCGAGTGCTATCAACAGTACTATTCGCTTTGAGTGGTGATTGTGGGTTTCTGCTCGCTGGACCGCGTTCACCACTCTTGTTATTGCACCGATCGTGGTTCGGCCAGCCCTGAAGCTGATATTCAGATGATTGCTCTGAATTCCACCTCTCCTTGCTGATCAGCATAAGCTCCGCCACTATCCACCAATTTTGGAACAGGTCCTCCTGCAGGCAAGCGTTGAATGTCCTAAGCAATTTGTCACAGCGAATTTGGTGTACTCGCTGTACCACTTCCGCTTGAAAACCGTCTAGTCCTGTGGCCTTTTTCATTTTAAAAATCACAATGGTCTATTAGTCTAATGCTTGATGGCACAACTTTATCCCACTTGGATTCTGGAAAGATCTTGAGGAAGCCTTTCTCAATGTAATTTAGGACTTAGTTTATATGTAGAGTTTCGAGGAGAAGTGAAACAGTAGCTGAGGAGGGTGAAACGATAAAAATCGAAAATCGATTATGTCAAACAAATTCAAAACCCAAAATTTAAAGTTAAAGTAGAATTTAAAGTAACGTCATTCTTTTAGTTTTCATAACTATCCTTTCACTTTTTTGGTCGTTTCGTTCAAATTGTTTATGTTAAAGGATTTCAAATAAAACATCGTTTGGAAGAAGCTTTAGATACGCTCCATGCATCTAAACAGTTCGATTTTCATAAAGTTTAAACAACGTTTGTGCAAGTTGGTGCATTTGCCAGCCCAATTAACAAAAGGCAGACAGGGATATCAAATTTTTTGGCTATTATTACGTTAATTAGATGGTTAGCTTATGTGCGATTTTATTTAAATTAATCTTTCCCTCTCCCACCCGGGTTTTTTCTGTTTACAACACAAGTTTACTTGGAAATAAACAAACTTTTCTATTTCAACGTCTACATCCTTAATCAATAACTATGTTGGGTGCGTCCGTTTTGTCGAAGATTTGCCGACAGTCCTTAGTACGTAGAAATTTATTTGTGTACGTTCTACTGAAATTTTAAGTGCATACTTTCCACTTTGTTCAACACGTTTCAAGTGCTTTTGTTTGAAGTTTGTTATACAAAGTTTGGAGTGTTTAGTTTCGCATCAGGAAGGTACTTTTATTGTAGGGATGCCGGAATATTTTACAGTGTTGGTTGGAATCTGAAAAGAGTAGCAACAAAAAATTTAGTTCTCATTTAATAAAAAGGATGCATTTTGTTTGTGGAGCCAATGCGGAAAAACCAGAACGCATTCTCGCAATGAATTTACTGAATTAAATCGTTGTAATTGACCAATGTGCTCATTAAGGATACATGTAAATAAAAAATGATGCAGCACTGATAGATAAGACTTTGGCAGGATTCAAATTGCTAAGTATAGAAGTTAGATAGTGACTAAAGGTTTACAGGCTGAAGATAAATATACTGAATTTTCCTTGGCTAATTGTTTGCAACGTGTTCGATTCCTTTGATTTAATTTGGTTTGATCCTTCGTGCGCATATTTCGCTAATGTGGAAACATGTTTACGCTCCCTCAATATATATGTAAATGGAGAGAAAATCAATTTCAATCCCTTTCAAACACAAAAAGGCCTGATTTCAAAATGCTCAAAAATAAATATGGGATTTAAAGGACATTTGGAATAAAAAAATTTTGAACTGAATAATCCTTCTATTTGTAATTTCTGACCTTAATCTAAATAAGACGCCGCATGTCATATGTATGCAGGAACAGTAATTTTACGCTTTTAAATAAATAAATATTTACATTAAGGTCAAAGGAATATAAAAAGAAGGAAACATTTTGAATAATAGTAATTATTGTTTTACAAACGAAAATGAGTCGCTGTGTCATTATTTTTGATATTTTCAAGCACAGGGTTGAGAGTTTTTTTTGGCTAATGAACGAAAAGACAGGTTAAGGCTCATCTTGAAGGGATCGCGTTGTATTGACGGATCTCAATAACCAGCGTGCATGATTCTGATTGTTGGATGAGCTGATCCTGAGGAACAGATAAGCACCAACGCCAATATAACATGTCACGAAGAAGTGAAAATAGTCTAAGATAGTTCAACTATGGTGACCCCGACGTGATTTTGTCGACAGGAGGTCATAATTGGTATTTAAAATGCGAAAAATGACAACATTACGAAAAGTATAGAAGAGCATCATGCAACGTTTTGACAACAAAGTTTCTGATGCAATTCAGAGTTAGCGCTGAATTGTCATGAGGCAAAGCAATAAAAAGCTGCATCTGTAACCAAGGGAGTCAATACAATTAATAATATTATGGTCAGTTTAGAAAGATTAAAACAAGTGCAAGTCTAAGGTAAATACATAAATAATTAATAAGATTCACACAACTCTGTTATGCGGTTGAAGATAGTAGAGTTCGAGTAGAATCCGCTAAGAGAAAAAACTACAATGCGGCTCCTTATGTGTTTCACTTGAAAGTCAATGTCATAAAATTTACTGAGCGGAATCAAGACAAATTTTTCTCATTTTGTGTTCTGGAGAGAGCAGGCCTATTTTCACAGAGAAATGTAAATGAAGTCTAGTCAAGATTTCACATGCGAAAAAGTTGTGGGAAGCGACACCTGTCGTTCCAGGACACAACAAGCAAACAGAGGTCGGTAACTTCCCATCTTATACAGGTAGGACTGAAAACATCCGTATCTACTGAGCAGTAGCGTCACAAAATACCAGTCCCATCATGCGGTTTGCAGAGCCACTGCTCTAGGTCGTGTGGTCGCCCTGCCGTACGCTTCGTGTAACCACGTTTTTTACCACAAATCTAGATTCCTTCTTTTTTCCTCTCGGCTAGCAAATTGTCTCTTTGAAACTCCTCTGCGAAAGTAGACTCACCATTGCTCTTCGACAAGAACCACTAGAAGGGCCACTCTCCTGATAATCAGCATCACCGGCTCGGAGACAGTGCTGTATACAGCTGAAATCCGTCAAGTTCCTTGCTTTTGTACCTGTGTGAGACGGTACAACTTCTTTCTAAAAGCGTCAGCCCATACTTCGGAGACGTATAATAGCACTGTTTCCATTGCACTCATGAGTAGACGCCTTTTGCTTTTCTTTGGAGTAGCGAAACGAGGTCTTCGTCAAGAAAAAGCCAGGGGTCCCTCATTGAAGCCTCCACATAAGAGTAGTTAGGCCATACATTTTGTTATGTTTATTTGAGCTAAAGTATTAAAAACTAACAGGCTCCATTTAAAGTTTAAAAAAATTGTGCCCCTGCAAACGCAGAATTCCGAATCCAGTCTTCGGTTCAGGCTGGGTAAAAGCGTATTGAAAGCAGAGCAGTTACCTGATGTTGGCGGTGTCCGGCTTATGAGGCCAGTCAAGCTCCTCTTAGTTGTTAAGGTTTCCTGTTGGGTCGAAGAGTTGTTCCCACTTCCGTCATCGATAGGACTTTTCGGGACCTAAGTTACCCCTTCCTTTGTAGTATAGACTTTTTGTCTATAAAAAAAATTATCTACAAAAAAAAAATAGGTTTAGTTTTTGCTTGAACTTTATTTAAAAAAAGTTCTTAGTTAATTTTTGAAAATAATACTAATCTTCAAGTCTTATGTCAAAAGCATGACTCTGCATTTAGTTTACCATGTTAAGGTTAATTATCTTCTGAGGAATACAAATGCTTCTGTTTTCAATTTATTTTAAGCGCTGAGGGTACGGATAAACTGCATTCGCTTATACCACATTCAAATTATTATTTCTGTAGTGAGGATTTTTAGGGTTCGTTGACGATTTTGATGCATTATTGACCATTCAGTAGAATTTCCTACACCTCCAATGGGTATTGCGAGTTCAATTTAGCAGATAATCATTCCCGCACTTTTTCTGTGAAAGAATTGAGGGGAAATTCTGGTTTAGAAAAGCAAATTATTTGCAAATATGAATAAATTTGAGTGATTTCGTTTTTATTAGAATTTCTCAGTATAACTTGAAATTTTTAATATTAATTTTCGATATTTAAAAAAAATGTTCTCTTTCAAAAAATTTGACATATTTAACGCTACAGGTAACTTTGCACTTGACACATAGAAGGACGAAAGAAGTAACTTGAATCGGAAATTTAGAAGTATACAGTCGCATAGCCCATAGTGTCGCAGCAATCTAAGCAATATCAAAATAAATCACAATTCTTATACAAAACAATGTTGATTGATGGAGTGTCCTTTTTAGTAGCTAATCATAGTTAATCATTATTTCTTGATTACAAGTCTTTTGTCAGTTTTGATAGTGCTATTATTTGGAATAAATTGCGTCAAAAAATGCAATCATACCTAGTGAAAAATTTTGAAATCGAAATCCCGAAATGAATTTGTGTCTCTATTTCAGCAAAACTTCAATCACAACAATCGACAAATGAAACGACTATCTTAAAAAAATTGAGCATTTTTCATTCTTATCAGCAAAAAAAATTAACAACACATTTTTAAAATATAGGGAAGTTTTGCTTTTTATTATTCAAAATAATCTCATTTTTAACTTTATCGATATTTTCAAGAGTTTTTTATATTTGAGGATACTTAGATTCAAAAACTGATCCATATTTTGAGCAGCGTTTGAAATATTACCAATTGTAGGAAGACGAAACTAAGGTTCCAGAAGCTCTTCAGCAAGTTTTCGTTTAGTCTTGAAAACCAGTCTTTATCCTTGGGCAGATTAAAAAGAACATTCCAAGCCATGTACCAAAAAAATAGTTTGACATTAAAATGATTCCAACACTACAGTCGGGGTTCATCGAACTAGAAACACTACCAATTTTTTTAATGCCTAGGACAGATGATGCTTTTCGCGGAACTTCTTGAAGGCATAATGACGTCAAAATCTAGTTCAAACTACATCGTCTGTCCCAGGTATTAGGTCGAACTGCATGCACTTTCACACTAAGAGTTATTAAGAGGTTTGACAGTGAACTGGGTTATAGTGTTGCCCCATGCAGAAAGGGTAAGTAAACACCATCAGTTGGGAACAGTTATCCTTCTAGTTATAGAATAGATCGATACTAAATTAAAATAAGGCTTGTTTGTTGTTGTTGGTTTTCCTTGTGTCGTCAGAGTAAGGGTTATGTTTCCTTAGTTATGAAGAAGCGCCATTGATCGTTTTATTGTTGTTGTTCTTCCATATTTTTCTCCGTAACACATTTAAATTTTCCGTCACTTCTTTGATTGTTATAAATTCCGAGAGGATATAGCTGGCAGACAGACACAACGCTACAAACTCACAATAAACTTCACAAATAAGGGAAAATTTCCATGCTATTTATACTTAAACATTTTCAAATTTGTTTTACACATTAAATAAATTATTTTCATCGTCGCAAAATGCTCTTATCCTTTCTTTGTAAAAGCACTTGAACATTATCCTGGGCTATGGCTTATTCGAGTACACTCGCATTACAAACACTTGCAGGCATCAGACGTCTTAAGAAAATTTTCTTGAGAAAAGTCCTTAAATCCCGGAATTTCTGCTAATTATTCCTCACACTTCTCTCAATGTTTCGTGGAAAGTGCAATCATGCTTTCAATGGTCTGGCAATTGAAGTGGTTGATTAATTGCTTCCGACAAGATATCTCTTTGCAATCAGTGTTGAGCTATTTGTATATGATGTTTGACGATATATTCCGGCACGAGATCACAAACCTACAGGATGAGGGTTGGCTATAGGAACGATTGTGTGCATGACGACTATGTGTAGTATTGATTTTAAATTAGCATATGTATGATGCTCTCATGATCACACATTCATGTTGTACACAGTGTGTGGGGGATAACAGTTTTGAATGGACGAACATAGTTGTGCTTTATAATGCAAATCCTTTTTTTTGACTAGCCAATTGGTACACGTATGAGCTGTATATACACACACACAAAAACTCACTTTATTTAATTCTGAAAGTTGATCCTAGTTAGAGGAGTTTATCAAGTTGGATACGGAGTGTATTCTGTTTCCATGCTGGTAGCTCTATTATAAATTTGTTGTTTTTTGACAATGCAGAAGACAAAAATTATTGTCTGGTGTGGTAGTTTGTAATTTTTAATGAGTTTGTCTATTAAGTAGTGCACTTTTTGAAAGTGCAGTTTATCGATTGAAGTTAGTTTATTTAAAACATAACGCATACATGCAAACATGGAAGAGGAAACGAAGGCATCTGAAAGATTACTCTGCAGGTTCATCGTGAAGGAGCCTCCAAATAACGATGATAGACACAATAGACTGTAGCAGCATTATAATGAAATTCAAAAAAGAGGGACTTGAAGTCATGCTGTCAAATTAGCAGCGGCACCATACTGGAGCAGTTTTTGAACCTAAACTTACGACTCCATTCATTCAACTGCTGGGAAAAAGTAGTATTAATCAAATGTCAGAATTAACATCCAGATACACTTAATATTCGCATTACCTTTAACTTAAAATAATTAAAGCACACAATTGAGCATTTCAAAGCATGTCTCGTCCGTCATTGTTGTTTCACAGCCCCATTCCAAACAGGGAAATGAACTTGCAAGAAGCAATAGCAGTCGAAGTTGTGGTTGTCGACGTCCTGAAATGAAAGCCTGCTTATCGGCTTCTTGACTGACCTTTTATTCATAATCTCTCATCTATCGTGATGGAGCATAAAAAAGGACTCAACTATATATTCTTGGCATTGTACAAGAACACCACACGCCAATTCGCAAAACAAGAACTGTAGAAAATTAAAGGTTTCCTGAGTGCGTCGAGCACAAGAAAATCTGATTTCTTTCCTCCCTTGTTCCCATTTTCCCAGTTGTCCAACCACGACAAACATGAAGGCGAAAAAAAATCACTTTTCGTGCTTAGTGCCATAACGTTCTTGCAATGATTAATGACATACCCATCGACACCACTCTTAATCGCGTTTCTCTTATAAAAAACAATAAATCATAATTTTTGACCAGTCGATTTCCTACAAAGTGCCACTGTGAGGCACGTTGTTGGCTCTCCTTATTGGGTAAGCTTTAAATTGTGGCTGTTTAACTTACACCACGTTTGGTGACATTTGTAAGGACTCTGTTCACTTTAAAGACAACTAATTTCAAATTAATGTAGAAAGCCGAAAGATTAATATAACAATGGCTGGTTATGTGTATCGATTTGGAAAATAGAAAAGAAAAACATGGAAAACTAAGAAGGATTTCAAAATCAAATAAATACTTGCGGAAAGTTATAAAGGCACAAAACAATTGCAGATTATGATGAATTCAATGGAACTCAATTTACATTAACGAAAATAGATTGAAAAAGGATATTTATGAAAAAGAAACATGATAATCAATTTGACAATAGTCAAGAAATCAAAGAAAAAGTTAAAAGCAAAATATGATTTTGGGGTGTTGAGTTAAAGAAATTACGAGAACTGGATTGAGGATACTGGTAAGACCGTAGGCTGCATACAACTTGAACTTATATCCTTTGGAATATCGATTAATCATCTTTCGTTTCCAAAATTTAAGATTGTCAACTTTCAGAAAAAATGTTTAAGGACTAGAGTCATATTTTCAAGATTAAGCTAAAATATGATATTGTAAAACCCAAACAAATACGCAGTTTTATGTGGAAAGTTATAAACGTAATGTTTAAAAATGTCTTTAAAGCCTTTGAATAATTTTGAATCCGGAAGGAAGTGCTTCTTTGGTATTTGATATTCGACAATTGGATTGTTTCGAGGTTTCAGAATGCTTTCACCAGTTCATATCTTTGACACCATTCAAACTTTACTCTCTGTCTGTGTCTTTCTTTTCTCTCTTATGAGTATGAGCGTGAATAATATGCCTCAAATTTTCAAACCTATCATCACAAAATGAGAAAACGTGACTCACATTCACGTCCACTGAAGTGACCCCCTTAGGGATATTATCTGCCAGTTGTTACTTTAGAGTATGAATCCTGCTTCACTCGCTTCATCTCACCTTTAAACCTGTTGGCACACGATTGATATGAGATGCTGAATACGAATATATGATGGGAAAAATCATTTCTATTATAAATCATGTCAGAATTACGAATTGTTACATTTCATTCAAAACCAAGATTTGTTTTTATAAAGATGTTGTGAATTTACGCTTGAACGACACCCAGCGGCACAAGGCTCCGGGACTACCAAGTAAACGTTCTCTTTTTCAACCTTTCAGTGCAGTCTCCAACTTGCAACAGTATTTCTTCTACTAGAGATCTTTTTCTATGCCCTAAAATACCATGCAGTAACAGGAAGCATTCTCTCAACAAGAAGACCGTAACACAGAGGAATTGTTGGAAGGTGGATTCTACTCTTGGTCACTACAATATTTTATTTTGAATACATAGAATTATCATAACATTAAATGCAAAAACGTTTAAATTTTGCAAACGATGTGAGCCAATTAGATCCTACGGAAAGCTCACCCAATTTTTCTAGAAGGTCACTAAATAGCATATCAATTTCTGATTTAAGAAAAATATACGAAATTCATTATACTTCTCCCTTGCGTGAAATATGAATTTCGGATACCATGGCTCATCAATATGATCAAGGAAGCACTTGAAAAATTCCGTCCGATGCCGGTGTATGACAAGTAGAAATCCGTCTCATGTTCTTGCCTCGTACAGTTGGGCTATCCGGTCCTCAAATAAAGACATTTTTCTTGTGAGCTGGCTCCCCTTATAGTTGCCATATGGCAACATAGATTCAATGAATCCTCTGCAGATTTGTCGCCCTGATCCGGACGCTGAAGCCAAAATTTTAGTCAAAGTACATAACTGCTAGTTTTTACTCAACTGAAACCTTCCTGATGAAAATTTCTTCCTGAAGAAAATTTCCACTATAGGAATCTGGAATTTTTGCTAGAACGACCACTTTCTCCAATTCTAGGCGACATGCATCAATATTTATTGGACTCGTGGTTGAGCTCATTAGGATACCTAACTTTAGTTGCACTTACTGAACTGGGGTTTGAACGGTTATTGCCGTAACCACATCCTTGTGTCAACTAACCACTAAGAACTATTCATTCTACACAGTATGACGGAAAAGTTCCCGAACTTTAGAAAAAAAAATCGAAAATTTCGTCTAAAGAAACTTATTCCAGTTAACTTTCAACATAGTCCCCTTCTCTAGATATACACTCATTTGAGCGCTCCACGAGTGATTCGAAGGCTCTCTGGTACTCCTCTGAAGTTATCGCTGTGTGCAGCTCAGTGCAAGCCGCTTGAATGCTCGGTACATCTTCAAAAAATCGTCCTTTCAAGGCAATTTTTAGCTTGGGAAATAGGAAAAAGTCGGCTGGAGCCGGATCTGGCGAGTATGGAGCGTGATTGATGCGTGGGATCTGATTTTTGGCGAAAAAACGCTTCACAATGTTCGAAGAATGACCAGGCACATTGTCATCCAGCAAACTCCACGATCCCGGTCCCTTGTACTCGGGCCTGATGCGATTAATCCGGCGCTTCAGACGTTTTAATACCTCTACGTAATATACAGCATTCATGGTGGTATTTGGGGGCATAAATTCTTTGTGTATCAGGCTTTTGGAGTCGAAGTCATCTTCTAACGACTCTCTACCCTTCTTGAACCGACTGAACCACGTGTAAACAGTTTTAGGCGACACTACACCTTCCCCGTAAGCCGAATCGATCATTTTTTCGTTTCCGTGAAAGTTTTTTTCAGTTTATAGCAGAATTGGCACGATGTTCAAATTTCTTATCCATCGTAGATCTTGCACCGGGGTACTAAACACACGTTCACTCAAGAACGTCTATCTCGGCAACTAATGAATGGATACTGATGTAGCAACATAGTACCGGTGTCGTCCAAGAGGTGGCGCCACTCGTACAAGCGCTGCAAAATAAATTCGGGAACTTTTCCGACATACTGTGTATAGTTCAAAATTCAGTAGCCTCTGGTTGGTGATATTTTTCAGATTTAGATCAAAAGAGGAGTCTTAAACCTGATATACCTTTCAGTCTTAGCTAACTTTTCTTCGTCTCAGACTCAAAGATCTGCACCTTCAAGTCGTGTCTGAGAATCCACATAAGATATCCTTGTACTTCGAAATTTACTCCTACTCCCATGGTATCCACCCATATAGCAAAGTTGAAATGGTTTGTAACATCTAGTGTCAGAAGCAGAAACAGCATGCTTGGTAGGTAGCCCTTTGCAGCTGTGTCGATCGAGTAGTTCCAAGCTCTTATGTCATACTATTTTTGAAGTGGATTCCCAGCAGTGGCTTTCGCGTAAGCCAGTTCTCACCTTGTGAGTGTCCGTAGAAGATTTGTAGCCATATCTTTCGTACACATTGGTCTTTTCGTAGACAATGACTGAAGTTTTCCAATTCCTTTGTTGACCAGTTTGTGGCCAATTTTCTTTTAGGGCTCTGGGAAGGCCGCATTACGAAGGCAGGCATTGAATCTACTGAGTAGTATGCCATGGTGGAATGGTGGAACTAAGAAAGCAATTCGGTTCAAGAGGTTCATTTGTCTTTGCAGACAGAACTGCTGGATAGTTAAATGCAAATAGATGGAAGGTTTTAGAGCGGAAATTGTTATTTTCGTGGCAAATAGAGCGGCAAAAATGTACAGCACTGGAAACGAAGAGAAGAAGATCAGGAAAGGGGGGGGGGAGGAATATAAAACATTGATTATCTCATCACAAAACTCGACACTTTTCAATGACAACATAGGAAGGGTTCAAAAAATCAATGAAAGAGTTAAAAATATAAAAAAAAAACAATAAAAATAGGATTTTATTTTCTGTTCAATTGTTTCTAAGCCGGCAGTTTATTTTAAAATGGAACATGTTGACACAGTAGTTGACTGAGTCGAAAGTGCCTCAACGTAAGTCGTAAGTAACTCAATATAAGTCGAACTTATTTCAAAATATTGGGTGGTTTCATTGAAAGTGTGGGCTTAGGGATGACTCATCTGTATACCTCTTTATTCCAGAACGTCAAGTCATTTTCCCGGAATCCGTATGCCTACCAGAAAAGAGATGTCAGCGGTCATTTTAAAAGATCGAGTGTGATTCAAATGTATTAAGTCCTTTGGAAATATTGAATAGGATAGTATATGCGACGCATTTGGAGACAATATTTTGTCAGAAACTCAAAGTTTGCCCAATTCTGCACCGGAGATGACAGCCTTGAAGAGGACAATCATCCTGGAGCGATGTTTCGGATAAATGACACAGCTTCTTTCCGAGATAGAGGACAATCGCCGCCAAAATTTGCACGAATTAAGCGTAAGGTTTGACGTTGACAAAAGAACCATTAGTCGCCATCTTCGACGTCTGGGAAAGACACGACGGCTTGATCAGTTGTTTCCTCATCAACTTACCGACAACAACAAAAGGCAGCGTATAGGGAACTGTACTTCGCAACGAACAGGAGGCGTGTTTGGATCGAGTGATTACATGCGATGAAAAATGGATTATTTATGACAATAGCTGACGCACATATCAGTGGTTATTGCCAGACGACATCCTGGAACTATTCCAAGGCCAAGCCTTCATCAGTGGGAGACCTTGTTGTGTGTATGGTGCCATCACACAGGCATCGTGTGGTATCAACTGTTGGCACCTGGCCAAAGGATTGCACCTGAAGTGTACAGTCAGCAATAAAGAGAAGTTCATCAGGAATTGCGACGTATGCATGCAGCGCTCGTGAATAGGAGGGGAGTCTTGTTTCTCTGGGATAACGAACGAACACATACAGCGGCATTCATCAGGGACACCATTAGGGAAATGGGAAACTTTACCACATCCACCATATTCTTCCGACATTTCGCCATCAGGTTTTCAACTTCTCTGGGCAATGGATAACTTCATGCGAGGACGACAATTGACAACGACCGAAATTTCCAAGAGAAAATTCATCCTTTTTCAAGATGATTTGAATTAGCTCAATATAAAATTAGAAACCAATGAGGCTTTAGCTGTGAAGAACATCTATCTTCAGATGGTACTCCATACCTTCCAACAGTTCTACATCTCGCGTGAATATAACCCGTTCTCATATTACTGTTACTAATTTTATTTTATGACAGAACTCTTCAACTGATTCTGTCGTCAGGACTTATATTTCAAAAATTTCAATGAATGTTTTACAACAATGCTGAAACTGCGTCTAAAATTTTTAATTCTAAATTTTGAATTTCTAAATTTTCAACTCCAAAATTTTCAATAAATTTTCAGATTTTCACTCATAATTACAGTACCGTTATCTGGAAAATAATGCATTTAGGTTGCAACTCTTCGTTGGAGGAATTTGAAATCTGCAGGTTTGATTTTTTGAGAGCTCATCATTTAGGAGTGACCCTCAAAAATGTAATAGGACCTCGAACAGGCTATTGCCAAATCTACCATTGCTACTGTGTAAGCAAATCGGTTACCAGCCAGTTGATGCAGACCTAAATTGAAACAAGTCAAATTTGAGGGAAAATTATTTTATTTTCGGCATCTTGTGGGGCTGGTGTAAGGAAAGGAAAGAAAGGAAGGAAAGAATCCGAAATACGCCTACATTTTTTTTCAAAATTTCCATTCTAGTGCTTACTTTTATCGCAATTCTGTTAAATTGATGAAATTAGATTAAAATTAAATTTGAAAAAAAAACTTCCAAGAATTTATCTAAGATGGTTAAACATGGTTAATAAAAAAAATAAAATATATAAAATCAACGAAGCAGAGAGAACTTGCATTTGCTGGCTAACATTCGGATCAGTCTTTAAAGATTTTTCAATCGTAAACAAGGGTTTGAAAATATTTTCCGCTTTTGTTTTCATTTCACTTTAGCTTGGAGAGTAGGATCAAATCATTTTTTTGTGGGTTGGGGAGTGAAAGCAATTTACGACCGGAGTGTGGGACTCCTAGTAGCGCATGCTACCAAACTACCCACTAAACACCCCCACTGTCAAGAGACCCTAGCGTGGAACTGTTTGACACATTACTTCGGGCTAGGCCTTTTTTACTTCGCCCTAGAGCGCCGTCAGCCTAGAGAAATGTCCCCCCAGCGGGAGGAGGCAGGATAAAGGAGGATTGCTGGAAAGGAAATCCTCTTAGACCCCGCGCCCAAGGTTATCCATGGTACCTTTTTTCGCTGTAAGTATTCCCCGAGAGTAATGTGCCACACAGGTTCATTTGTCGAAAGTTTTCAGCATTTCTCCGACAAGAATGTCTGGAGAAAGCTCTCCCATTACCTCCCACAAGTCCTGCAGCATCCTATTCCACCTTCTACAGTTGAAGAAGGTGTGACATGCGTCGTCCCTTTCCCCTGGGCAGGAAATGCAGTCTGGGGACCGTGACTTACCAATCTTGTGCAGGTAAGCCTGAAAATATCTATATCCGCTGAGAATCTGGGTAAGGTAATAATCAGTCTCACCGTGCCTTCGATTTCCCCACGAACCCACGTCCCCTATAAGGCGGGCAGTCCAGTGACCTTTAGAGTCGCCTTCCCAGGACTGTTGCCACTGTGGGATTAAATCATGGAGTTAAGTTATAACACTCCTGGTTGGCTTCACTCTGAATGATATAGATAAAGTGCTTCTAGATTTATATTTGTATTAAGGTTTTACTCACACGCTTTGCAAAAGGTATTCCAGTGAAACGAAATCATGAGAAAAAATTAACCGACACTAGAAAAATTTCTTTTTTTTTCAGTTGATTCCCGTCTGATCAGCAGTTTTTTTGAAGTGTTAACGCTGGTAAGGAACACGTTTTTGTAAAAGGCATAAGAAGGATAGATAAGCAAGCAGTAGATTTCGTTAATTTTGCTTACAATTTCTGCTTAATGACAAACAGGTCTAAAGATGCTGTACGTATAACGTGCAATACAACGTAAATTCCAAAGGAAATTACTGAACCTAAAAAATTTAATTACAAAAATATTTTCTCCTTTTAAAATATTTAAAGGATATTACTTAGTTAGTTGTACTAAACATGACCTACCGTTTCTGGTTCATTAGCTTTTTCTTTTCCGGCTTATTAGTTTCCGTGATGATCATTGCATCCCCAATTGTTATCTCATGTCTTTTCGTGATGATATGTTCCGTTTTGCCCGACTTGATGTTTGAAGTTTTTCCCTTTTTTCTTGCTAGTGCTGTTACAGAGCACCTAGTCCTTAATTCTCGTCACAATGAGTCTCCTTGTTTGCCCTATATACACTTCTTCGCAAAATAAACTTTCGATGTGATAAATGTCCGATTTTTCTTGTGTTTCACGGTCGTCCTTCGTTGTTCCGCGAATTTTTTTGACCTAGTTCGTGCTACTTGACCCGGTCAGCTGCACAAAATTATGCCGAAATTCGATTTCGAAAATTAAAGAATCAAAAAAGGAATCATTTTATATGCTTGCTCAAACATGCTAGTGAAAAAACATTTTTCCTTGAGTAAATCTGAATCCTTTTGTGTGGCGTAGTCAGCCGTCATCTATAGGTGAGAGCACCCTCTCACTATGTATTGAGGATTAATTAAAGCTGGTTATAAGTAGCCGAAGAATGTTCTTGGAAAATGGGCGGAAATGGTAGAGAACAACGAAGAGGTTTTGAGGACAATAAGTAGATATAAAGGGTGGATGGACGTTCTCTGATTCAATAGTAACATTGCCATAAATAGCAGGCATGCAGATCAGGTAATCGCCGCGTATTTTAGGACTTCTATGAGAAGACTAAGGAAGTCCCAAAACATTAAATTATTTGAGGGTTGGAATGTACTGGAGTAGAGCAGTTCAGGTAATGATATTTTAATGAGACCTCACTTTTCAAGTCAGTTTTAGGATGCTAAACATTCTAAGAGTTCAGTTACTGACAAATTACCAAAAGGTTTGTTATTCCAATGCTTTTAAATTCAGTCTATCCTTTTTAGTTTCATTCTTCTTATTTCTTCCTATTTCCCCAACGTTTTGCTGGGTGGCATTCGCGACGATCAAACAATTTAAAGCCTGCTTTGAATCCACCATTGAATGTTCAATGTAAATCTAGCTATCCACTTGGAAACGCTGGGCTATTATGTGAGAACGCTTAGTTTAGTACTCAATCACAACGTAATCCCTGAGGGCTATTCAAATAAGTAGTATGAACTACATATATTCATATGAATTTTTCCTCATAGAGAAAACTAAGTTCACATAACGGTTCGTACGAAGGACGAACTTTAAAATGGACAAGTAACTAACTGACAATGCCCAAATGATATTCCTTGAAATTTAATTCCTTGTATAGCGAAATGCGAAGAAATCAACATGATGTTATTTTGCTTGCCAATTACTCAAAGTAAATATAATGGTCGAGTGGCTGTTATTACCTGTTCCTTTGAGGACTTTGTTTTTGGTCATAGCTTGTGTTGTATAAAGTTTTATGTTCGTTACATGCTACGCCTACCGCCATTGTTGGTGAAATTACCATAAAGTGCTGCCATTATACTTCAAAATTCAAGTCCCGATTCGAGGAATAATATTAATCATTTCCGCCAGGAGTGCATATGGAGCGAGCGTGGTTGAAAAGCAATTCATCACGTTGTGATGTGAGCGGTTGTGAGTAATATTTGGAAACTCTTCACCACCACATACGCTCGCTAGATGATACCAACACTAAATCCTGGAAGCTTTCGGAAACTTTTCATTGCACTGTTGAACTCATATGAATTCCAAATCATCGCGATTCGTGTGTATGTTTGGCGGGTTCGGTGTGTTCTGTGCTGCAAAGCAAAAGTTAACCCATTTATTATGAAGTTGGAAAGCGAATAAAAATAGACTTCAGTAAAGTTAATGTATCAAATCCCAGGAGTTTTAAATGGAATATGCGAAACTGCATGATTGTACGAGTATTTCGTGAGATTTTTTGTTTTATTTTTTTGTTTTTGCGTCCGTGTATGGGCTGAAGGATGCTCATATGAGCAATCAGCTTGACTGAAATTGATTTACTAATATGTGTGTGCATGAAGGGAAGTCCACAATGATGTCCATTTCGGAAACTATTGGTGGGTTAAGAGCCTGATGGATTCTTGTGGTGTTGGAAAAGGATAGCGATGAAACTGGTTCGACCGGTACAACTGAAATACATTAAACTACTTTCATAAATGGTGAAGTAACTTTAAAATTATTGATTTTAGGCCGAACTATGTTCTGTTGCCAAAATATTTACGAATTTACCATGAACTTAGGCTTTTCTAGCATATGGTAGTTTACTGGGACGAAAACCTGATAAGATAAATTGCGAATAATCGTTTCGAATCCGGAAAATGCTAATATTTGACGATTGGCACTGTCGAGTAAATTTAACACGGTGGATTACGAGGAGCATAAAATGGCGAGCAAAGATTCATTTAAAGTGTTGGCAATCAATTTCTTGAAAATTTATAAAAAGGAGTTTCTTGGGTAATGAGCAAAGGGCCATGTACGTTTTGAATGTCGGACAATCGAGGCACAATCCCTACTCGACTACCGACTAAGCACCTCCCCTGTCAATCGGAGTCCCTAGCCCGTAACCGTTTGACACATAACTTCGAACTATGTCTTTCTATACTCTGCTTCTTTGCAATTTCGGCTTACAGAAATACCTTCAATAGTGGGAAGAATTTTGAAGGAATTACTATAGAAGTAATTCCCCGTCCTCGATGCCTCCTGCTGATCAAGTATGCCTTGTTTATTTACAAGAATTGCCAGGGAATTATGTTACACCTGGTTATACTTGTAAGGCGATTCCAGCATATGTTTGTTGAGGCTAACCGGGTCGAGCTTTCCGACTTTTTGGGCAAGATGACCGTGCTGTTTGCCATATTTCCTGCATAAAAAAAGTATGACATACGTCACCTTATTCTCCAATGCAGAAAATGGAATCTGGAGATTGTGACTTATCAATGTTCTGAAGGTGGAACTGAAAACAACAATGTCCGCTCCAAGACTGGGTGAGGTAAAAATCAGGTTCACCTAGCTTTCCACTAAGCAACGATCTAAAAGCGTTCATGAGCCGTTCAGTCGATCTTGCTTCTGGCACATACTCCCAAAATTGTTGCTCTCGTCGAGAGTGCGTAGTCTGCGTAGTAGCTGATTCTGTGTTACCCTCGTTTCTTCGGAGGTAGACTCTTTTACGCTCTGTCAAGGAGGGCGATGGATACCACTCCTGGCTTTGCCAACATAACTGACTCCGAGACTTTCCAACATGCTAATGCATTCCGCAGAGCACAGCGTCTCTGCAATTCCGCTACCCGTTTTTGGTGCAGCTCCTTAAAAAAAAAATTTTTTTTGTTTATCTTTCAAAGGATAACGTAAAAATAAAGAAAAATTGGATTTAGAAAACATTCATGGCGTTTTATGTTGGAGATAATGAACATTAACACGTATGATTCATATCTTATGACGTTTGATTGCTGTACGTTAAAATTTAATTTTCATCCAAAAATTTGGCGTTTTGGTTCAGCAATTCATTTTTGAGTGCAAGTTTACACCAAAACACCATACTAGGCATTGTGACAATGAATTATTGTCTTACTTCTGGAATTTTCTAAGATGTTAAGATCTACTTAGTTATGTGTAAAATTTTTGTAGAGTTTGTGACCAGGCTCTAAAAGATCTCAGTGCTCTACAAGAATGTCAATGCTTATCAAATTGTTCGAAAACGTTGACATTTTATGTTTTAATATCTTTGACAATTGACAGTGCGAGTTGAATCTGTGTTGGAAGTTTCGGATGACCAGCCCACCCAGCTGAGATAGGAACCTGGAAGGAAATTGGTTACATCAAGCAGAATTACGCTTCAGATCAGATCACATTCTCCTATCCCTTTGGTTTTGAAAGAGCATGAACACATGTCAAGGCCTAAGCAAACTGCTACGCCAAAAGAACAACAGCGTTTAGTCTTCACATGTACTTCTGGATGAGTAAGGCACACCCAGGACAAGGACAATGAAAAAGTGGCATTTATCACGTCAAATTCATAGTACAGAATATGTAATACTGCAGATACATTCTACGATAGTCAAAAAAGTGTTGCATTAATCTAAAGAATTTTGAAGAACGTACGCAAGCTCGATATTTGGATTCTTTATGACTTCAAAAAGTTCATTTGACAGCACGTAATAGCACATGACAGATTCTGCTTAAATATGAGGGCGACCACATTTTTTTTTAAAGTACGGTACCTAGTGATGTGGGAAAAATTGGAGCGCAGGCAGTCTTGGTACCAACAAAGATATCCTACACGATTTCAAAAGCTGAATTTGATTAAAAGGAAGGAACTTTGCTCTCAATGTGTTGGCGTGGCGTTGATGGTGTGGTGAATTTGTAGCTTTTTGCAAGCATCAACCAATCGATGCTTAGCAACTCTCTCAATCAAAAAAGCTTGGAGCTGATCTTCATTCTGTGACCATAGCGTGAAATCTTTCAAGATTTATTGGAGTTTAGATTGAATTCATTGCCCTTCGAGCGTCCATGATGGACTTTGTCAGTCAGTTCGCACTCTGCGAAACCCTCTTGCCGAAAATAATGTCTCATTCTAAATAGGGGCTGGATCATTCTCATGTTCAGTATATCACCCGTAAAGGCAAGTCATGCTATGAGAGGATGTATGAAACTCAATTTATAGTAATAAATAAAAAAAATTATTTATAAAAATAATTGACTTTGAAAATTATTCAAACAATTAGAAATGACCTCTCACATAATTGTAAAGAAAATCGATTCAAATTAAAAATAATTCAAGGAAATGCAAATAAAAACGGATTGAACTGGGTATCCATTAGAAATGTGCGAGTGATGTGGTAAAACTGCTGCTAGTATGTTGCGGCTAGCGGTAGTAGCGCAGAATTTTTCCGGAAATTAATAGAGTTTGTCCTAGTCCTTAAAATTAATAATCCCTTGAGTGAATATGATGTTAGAGTCTAAGCCATCTACCATTTGTCTGACTGAGTTATGCCAATACTCACTCCACACTATAGAAAGTGCTGAAGCTGCTCGCCCCCTTTACTGTCAAGTGGCACCAAACGTCAAAATATCAAAGATCAAAGCAAATATTTAGAGAACTTTTCCATTTTCCGATTAACATTATTTTTCCTTAATTATTCAATTTCATTCAAGCAAGCCATCAAAATTTTTTGTTGACATTTGTTAAGCTTCTCCAACACCCCTAGAGTTTTTTTTGGCATGACATAAGGAAGCGTGGAGCATGACAAAATTGAAAGGAACAACCTGGATAATAAAATAGAAATTTTTTGAACCATTAATGGAATTGTTGAAATGATTTAGCAAATCAGCAGAAGGGAGAGTCATAAACCTAAGAGCAGTTTTCATCATGGAATTTTCAAGATATGCTCAAGATGAATTTAGTAAATTTGGAGGGGTTATAACTAAGGTTGCTCTTTAAGTTTATATGCAGCAACAACTGAGCAAAGTAGAAGGTATAAGTGTGGTTGTGTTATCAGTCATACCTGTAAAGATGAATTTGCAGAAGAAAGGAGAATGTACGGATAGTATTCGAGAATGTGCTATACGGAATATCACAACAAGAGAAGGTCTATTAATTTTGGTAATTTTCATAAAGCAGCTTCCATTTTCTTAGCAAGCAAATAGAAAATCGAGAAGAAAATATGCGTTGAAGTATACAAATGATGAAATTTGTTGACAACATTTTGAGTTTCCTTTTTTGATTTTGCATCTAGTACACCCAAGCATTTAAGTTGTCGTTAGTATTCTCAGAAAAACAAACATATACTTTGATTTTGTTGAGTTTATTTGCAAATAAACGTTGCATGTCTTACAGAGAAATGTGTGCTTACTTCATGATTATGTTTGCTATATGAAACGCATTGCATCTTATGATACATTTCGATTTCAATTAAACTATCTGCAAAGTATCCTGAACTAGTTCCTATCAATGTATTTACGATTCGTTCAGGCATCCTTATTGACATGGACGACAACATTGCGAATTTCATCGGAAATAGCATCAAGACAACGATGTCTAACGTTCTGACACATATCTGAAGAGACGTAAGAATATTGCAGTATTTTTTTAAGTGTTACTGATTTACTCCATTTGACATAACACAGAAGATCGAAGACAAACCAGAAGGACATCAAAAGACTGGAAAATTTTGATGGAAGGAAAATCTTAGAGTTTGTGCTGTAGTGCCGAAATTTAGCTTTATTATCCGATGATAGGATCTTAAATAATGGGATAGCTTAAATGTAAGTAATATTAACACTAAGGAGAATATGTTGAAGTATAGTTAATTTCGTTGTTTTCTGTGGTTGAATTACTCATAAAAAAATAACTGACATGTGTCAAGTTATCAATATGCCCGAAATTGTTGGGACCCACTGAGGTGGACTAGCAACAACGCAAGTAATTTTAGTGCAAGCATTTCGAGGTACTTTTGCATCTTATAGAACAACGAACGACTTATACAAGCAATCTTGGTGAGTATTAAAATTAATAAATAATAATAGTAAAAGTAATGATAGCAATAAAATTAAATTTTCTAAAGCAAATAGCAACTACGATCATTAAAGAATTATTTATGTAAGTTTAATTATATAAAGAATAATTTATGATAAATTTTTAACTTGATTTTCGATTGTTGCAACAAATATCTAAGCAATAGAGGCTTGAGCAGAGTGAAGTTCGTCGAAGAGGTTACTTTCGGCAGTCAGCAATTCGGTGTGATTCAAGTGATTTAGAGCTGGGGAATACACGTTAAAACACTAAAAGATTCGTCTATAAAAGTTGCGTGTTTGAGTTAATTTTATGAACAATAAAAACCAAATTTGTATAAAATTACCTTACTCAAATCTAAAACTTGATTCCATTTAAGTTAAACTGTATAGTTTTCTTTTACAAAAAGGAATTTAAAGACAGGCAAACTAGTCTATGCATCAATATGATTAACATGGAAAGTCATTTGGAAGGGTTTAAAACAATTGCCTCTAAGAGAATTGCCTAAGTAAGTATATTACCATGAAACTTTTGCAGAAATGATTTCAATTAACACAGAATTGCCACCTAAAGATGTTGCGCCACTGATGATCATAAAAAATTAATTTTAAATTTAGGCTCAGGAATAATTTAAACTAAAGTTTTTGTAGTATCCATTTCTTTCTTTTGTAACGTACAAAAAAGAATCAATGCTAGAAAATGGGCTCCTCAAAAGGACATTGAAGTGTAAAGCGCAAGATATCCAGCAGGAAGACTGAAGATTCAGTGGACAGACATGGTTAACACTGCCAGCTGGCTTGGTTGGGTGTGATCAACTGGAGAACGAGGTCATGAAACCGAGAAATTTGGGCGATGTTAATCCTGGAGGCTAACTTCCAGATTGAGATGCCGCGGCATCGATTATGATTATTATGAAGAACAAAATAAAATACAAGGTTTGGTGTTACAAGTTTGGAAAAATAAAATCGTTGGGAAAACCAGACCACTTTTTTCATTTTAAAGGGATGAAATCCGAAAAAAGTTGATATTTCTGAAATTTTACAATTTTTCGATACGTTTCTTTTGAGATTGTTACAATCCAGCAGCTTGAATCAGCGAATTTTCTGAAATTGATTGTAATAGAATTTTAAATTTGAGAAATGTTTTTAAATTGGAAGTAGAAAAGCATTTGCCAAATGATTTCCTACAAATTTGTTGTGATCTTAATTAATTTCTTACTCCAAACGGAAGCCCACCCTCTACAATTTATCTGTTTGGGGCAAAGTTTGTTCAAATTATAATTTGATTTTTGCCAAAAAGGGAATATTGTAAAAAATAAAAAGGTATTGCATTCGATTATCCAGGATTTCTGCTAAATGAACGGCAGTAATCACATATCATATACCGGTCACATATGACTTCCTTAGTCCCGCTCTTCTTTGGTTCTTAGACTTGGTCTTAGTTTGCTGTAGCTGCTTAGGGTTCCGCAACTTTTTTATGTATGCTTCGTAGTGTAACGATTTATGTTTCTGGGCGCGTCGGAGCTGATAATTGTCAACGATTATCTGTAAGCGGAATCATTTCTCAGTAGAAAGTGCATATGCCTGCTACGCAATGCCTAAATGTCAAATTTTTCACAAGAGAGAGTAAATTCTCCCGAAATTTTGCGTCAAATACCTGCGTGGCCCACATGAAATACTTCGAGGATACTCCAGGTACTTAAATTAGCGACTTCCACAAAAAATTCTCAGACAGCCAGAAGACAATGGAGAAAGAGACAAGCTTGAGTAATCTACACTCTGCTGCAGAAGAGTACTTGAGTCTCGCGGCTTAAAAAATTTCCACGTCAAGTGGGAGCTTTTTCTCCTTCAGGATACGTTCCTTTGGAACCCTGCCAAGGACTGTCAAGCAGTCCACTTAAATAAACAGCACACCCACCGATGGGCAGCTCAACGCCGAGGATCGGTATTTTTTTAAGCGGATTATCCGTCCGACCAGCACTTGCTCATATTTCAGATTAAGGGCTTGCCTCCCCGAGTTCTGGGGCTCATTGGAGCAAGAAACTGTGGAAAACGAGACCAATGCTAGCCAACTCATGACAAGTAGCAATGAGTCGATGTTCGTGCAATTCTTGAGCTGTTTTGAAAGTGGCCTTGCCTTTAAGGTATTGAAAATTGCTGTATATGTTTGGGTTAACTATGTTTGGTTTGCCAAAAAGTGTGCGCAAGGTGGGTACTTGATTTTCCGGCATAAGATCATACAACGACAACCCTGCCATATGTGAAAGGCTGCTGGGACGTAGCGAGTAAGATGGGTTGATTGGTTAGACTAACTTGTCAGCTGCGAAAGGACAGTCGAAGGAGTCGAATTATGGGGTGTAGAGTGACGAAAACCTGTTAAATCAGCAGAGCCGAGAATCATTTTCTGGAAGGAAAAGTTCTTATAACTGGTCTGCCCGTCGTGCCGCGCCCTGATTTTTTTAACGAATACCTACATTTGTTGCTGATAACTGATTGATGATATGAAACTTGCCTATCGGTTAATAAGGCGTGGCATGGTTCTCGGAAATAAGGTGGTGCTACATGACAACGCCCGGTCACAGCTTGAACTCGAGGAAATATGGTCGGAGGGTGTTGGAAAACTTTGTTTTTCACTTTCAGTGTAATTGTTTGAAAGAGGAAAAATTTTTGGAAGTGGCAAAAAATGTCTTTCTTAAGAGAGAAGATTATGTAGAAAAACGAAGTGTATTCACTTTTTGTTCTTTGTCTCAATAAAATGTTTAAAGCCATAGCTTAGTTCATATTGGATTCACTATCGTGAATCCTTGCCTTTTTTCGCGAAAGAGTATTTTTGAAAGAAGTCATAGTTCTCGTCATAGGTTTGAGTCGTTCAGAGTAGGGCAAAGAGCTAGAGTGAGTCCTAAGTTATGCCTACAGGCTTCCTCTTCCCAGAAGAAAAATTCTCTCGCTTGTATATGGTCGTCATTATGCAATGTCTTTAAAATAGTTTTCTAGAGGTAGGGAGGTCCACGGGATATAAACTCATCCACCATGGCACATTACAAATTATTCTATGATCTGCTTTTATTATTACCCAAAGAGATAATTATGGACACAATATCTTTCCGTGTAGTGTTCCCTTCTATCCAATCACCTAAGGTACGTGTCAGAGTCACCACAATACGAAACAAATGAAGGGCGATTTCGTCAGAATCATAATATCCTTGATCATATCCTTACCAAAGCTTGTCGTTGGCATATCAGCTAGATGTGAAATTCAACAACCACTGCCAACAATAGTCATAGAAATTCTGGGCCTGCAACATATCAGTTGATGTCTGTAACCACTACACGATTCGGATTCTACGAAAGAATCCTGTAACCAATGTATGCTTCTGTTAAATGTCCTGAAATATTTTAGTCTGATTAATCCCTACTTCAAACTTTAAGGGTAAATATTAAGTGATTAAGTGGAATTTCATCCATCAGCTGCGATGATTTTTATGGGAAATTTTGTAACAATGCTCTCATCCTCATCCCGGCAACTGGCCTACCCTTTCTCCTGGTTACTCTGCATGCATATTCAACATTACGATACGAAAAAAGTCATTTCAAAACTCTCCTATCCTGTTGGTGCTTCTTTCGAATTTGCACACACGAATTCACTAGAATTTCGTGCTTAACGCGATGACAAAATCTTCTACCCTCATACTCATTCCGTTCAACGAACTAATTCACTACGTTTGAATGCCACTGTGTGAGTGAATAGATGTTTCTGAATGAATTTTTGTGTGTTTTTGATAGAAATTCACGCACGAATGATGAATTTGTACGGTAGAAAGGCAATTCGATTCGATTTACTATATATTCCCTTGTTGTGTACTTTCCTTTGGCTCTCGGTCAACTAAAGATTGTCGTTTGCCTGGATAAAATGTTAGAGGAGCGAAGAATGCGTTACATTCTTCATTTTGTGTAAGTGTCTGTTTAGCATTCTTAGAACGGATGATAGGATTGATGTGTTAAATTATAAGGTTTTCCTTAAAGTTAATATGCAAAGAATGAATGTTTGTCGAATAGTTTGTGAAATGTTTTGTTTGTTTTTCATCACGTTTTTCAGTTCAGTTTTGCTCAAACATAGTTTCAAAGAAATTCTTCTCATTTCAGTTGTGTCAAAACATATGTTTTGTACAGGATCTGTGCGCTCGTTGAAGGAACCTGCCACAAGGCACAAGATAAAGCTAGCACCCGGCACGTCCAGGGCTGGTTGGTCAGGTAAGTACGGTCACCAAATCTCGCTGGTGCTTCGGTGCATTCGCTGAAGCTCTGAATGGCTTGGTTAACACCGTACAAAAAACTATCGCCTGGGTGTCCTTTTAATTTCTTATTATTACCAGACCAGTGTTTTCTGGTGTAGTACATTGTTAGTTAACCTATCTAGTAGAATTTTCTCCCATAGCCTTAATTAAATTCGTAATGACATAATATTACTTTGCGTATTCCCCCATATATTAAAATCCTCACAAAACTCTGCAAAAATAAAACAGTACTGACACTCTGCACTGATAGGAAGAGAACAAAGTGATATTCTGTTTTAGTCGCGAAAATAGAGTAAATGTATCAATCCAAATAAAATGAATTATATTGAATTATATTGATCGAGTACCATTAGATCACGAAATTGTTCTAATTATTTTCATAGGTTGCAGCTACTCTGACAAGTAAGTCTAACCAGCGTAAACACCCCGGGCGGTATTTGACAAACAGCAGTCGCGAGACAGCACTTGCGAACAGGCGTGTTGTTGTGTAGAAGGAGGACACGTTTGATCAAATTTCTCCTTTAGGTTTTCTTTGCTACATTCTTTCAACCTCTCTGCGGTTGAAACGTAGTATTCTCTGGTTGTCGACATGCCTTGACCTTTACAGTTTGTCAACTGGATCCCTTCTGAGTCCCAAAACACTATCGCCATGATTTTACCATCCAAATTTGGCACCTTAAATTTCTTGGGTGGTGATGTGCCCTTGTTGTGTCACTAAATAGAGTCCTGTTTCGACTCAGGTTCATAATAACGAACGCAAGTTTCATCAGTAACGTTTCAGGTAAAGTTTAAGGCTTTCCTCATTTGGTGAAGATTTTTATTGAAATTTTGCTCATTCTATGAGGGAAATTCAACTATGTCAATTTCCGATTTCTGATTTTTATAAGAAATTTGCATATTTCCTGGTTTGAAAATTTGAAAAGATTTGGTGAGCTGATGAGGAGTAACTGTTGAACATTAAGCAGGTATCAATTATTTAAGATTGAAAAAACTTCATCTAAATTCAAGTCAGCAAACTTCTGAAAAATATCGAAATTTAGGATTGTTGGTCGATGTGAATACTATTTTAGCTACTCGGTAAAACTTTGGAAACCACGTTTAAACTGAATTCGCTTTTCGCAATAGCAACCGCTGGGGTGTGAGACGGTGCGTTGTCTTGGTGAAACAGGATTCTCTTTTTCTGCAAATATGATCGTTTTTTCGCAATGTTGCCTTCAGCTTGGTATTTCTTGCCGAAGTATGCTCCTGTAAAAAATTACAGAAGATTACACCTTTTTGAAGATAATCAATTCAGATAATTTCTCACTATCCCAAAAAACAGTCGCAGTAATTAATCAGCGCAAAAACTCGGATTTATTGCGCGTAAACTACCCACACAGAGTGTTTGAAATGTTCATTCGAATACGTTTTTGGTCTAACGTGAGCAAACGCAGCACCAAACGCGCGGTCAGATTTCTCGTGCCTAAATCTTGATTGAATATGTGACAAACATGTTCTTTGGACATTTTCATAACCTCGGCTATCTTTCTTACTTTAATTCGGTGATCCTCTAAAACCATTTGAAAAACTTTAGCAATGTTATCGTCAGTAGTCGCAGTTTTTGGATGTCGCGAACGTTTATCGTCTCTCCAGCTCTTACGGCGACGTTTTGCCACTGTTGTCCAAAATTTCACTGTGGTAAATAACGGTGCAGGGCCCCCATACGCAGGCTCCAACTCATTTCTGTTTTGAGTAGGCGTATTGCCTTTCAATAACCAGAGTTTAATAACAGCTCTATACTCATTTCTTTTCCATTTTCACAAAAATACTCACATAAACTCACTCGAACGACTATCAAATAAAATCTGCTGGTCCATAATGGCTGAAACTTTGATGAATAACTGTCAAAAGATGCACAACTACATTCACTAGCTTTTATAGACGAGTGCCGCTATCTTTACGCTAAGAAGCTTAGCAGTCCACCCTCGTGCGTGCAACTGGGGGCAGTTGTACTTGGTTTTGTAAGTCTAGAAGCGGAGTGGTAGCCCAGCTTTATGAAGGGATAGCTCTGTAATTGAATTATAGCGTAGTTTGGATCTGATCCTCTTTTGTACACATCATGGGTCGTGACACGAGGGAGCCTGTAATTCGTTTGTGCTCAGGTTCAAAGTAGGGTGGAGCGATATCTGTGACTTTAAAACTTGGTTATCACTAACAAGAGACCATAATATCTCATTTGATTCAATGAGAACTTTGATTCAATTAAAAACATCTTTAATTTCCAGATAGGGCATTACAGTCGAGTTAACGTTTCTATTGTATGAAAACATTACAAGGCGCATTGAAAATTTGTTTTCTTTGAAGCCATTCGCTCATTCAGGAGTGTTTATCTTTCAACAATTTGCTAATGGATTTAAAAGTTCAAATCAATCCTAAATTACTTTGGGGGTTTGTTTGCTGACTCTTTTATGTTGATTACATTCGAAGATGCTACACTTACATGTGATCTTATTGTTTACATGTCATTGTTGTCGAAATCATTCGGCAAAAAAAAAAACACAAAAGACACTTTTAAAGTATTTATCTTTAAGTTCGTTTTTCTCTCAAAAAACACGGGTTCCTTTTCAAAGCCACGCTGTTGAACTGCAACCTATAAAATGTTTTTTTTTTGCCAACCCCAAACAATAACCACCCCCTAAATATCTTTGTCTTCAAATAGCAAAATGTCTTTCTCTACGATTTATGTTTTATAATGCAATGAAAGGAGCTTCTGTGGAAATGAAACACAATCAATTCCGAAACAAAATTTATTTGTGTATTTAAACACGTGCTGTGCATGTATGGTTTGACTACAACGAATTAAAGTTAAGGTTAATGGAAAATAATTATCGGAGAGGATAATATCTAAAATTAACTGAAGCCTGCAGCCTGTAACTAAACTTTCTAATCGAAAAAAGTAAAGAGAAAGTTAATGGAAATAAACTTTGAAACTTTAATATCCCTTTAAAAATAATAACAAAGTCCGTAATAATTCCCAAAATTACACTTTCATGGGAATATAAATAATTTAAACGGCCTACACATATGTGTCCATTACAATTTAAATTAGTTTCGAAGAAAATTCTCACATTAGTAGACATTTCACATGTGTGAGACTTTGCACTCTGGCCTATCATTTGTATTATGATGCTTGTCCCAGGACTCATTTAGCAGTCCCACATAAAATTGATACAAATATTGTTGGCGTTATGATCAGGGAAAGGCTCGTTTAATGACACCAGAAGACACTAATAACATTAAACATTTCGGTCCTTATGAACTCTTATGCTCGGAATACTCGCGTGTTTTGGGGAATTCGCTGTGAAACTTGACTTGCAAATGTTTATTCGCCTTCAGTTCTCCGAAGAGGCTTTAAATTCGACAAAGTGAAGTATTGGATGTGATCGTTTTGAATTAAGTTTTAGCAGAGTGTCGGCAAGGACCTTCTAGTGGAGCAATGGCAAAATCTTCGTACGTCCAAAGGAATCGGTTGAATAATTTCTGTTAGGTCGACGAATGAAAATAAATGAGAGAGATTTCAGCTGAAAAGCTCACATGAAGTCTCAGCAGAAAATTTTTGAGGCATTAATTCAGAAAAGATGTTTTTCCTTCAGTGATTCGAAAATGAGAAATATGTTTTGCAATTGCTGATTTGAGTAGTGAATTCTATCTACACAGTGAAAGTAGATTATCCCTTCCCCAGCTCTTTGAGTTTTCATATGCAAGTTCTACGTTAAAGTAATAATTTTCAATGGAACGGCTACTAAAGTTGAAGCCTTAATTTTATGATGTGGCATTTGTAAGAACTTATTGAAAATTATATCCTTATTTTCGCGAAATCCAAAGCAAATCCCTTGCGATTGCGGACGCTCTGGAGCATTCATTGTCTGATTTCAAACTCATATTGCAGCACGAAGGCTCGCGACTATTTTTCGCCCCAGCGAACTTAGCCTACTGTGCACTGATGGTTAGCAGAAATTACTGAAAAGCGAAGAGAATGCCTCGCATTAAACCATGATGCTCAAAGTTCAAGGATTGGAAACCCCTTTCACAGATTGGTTACGGAAAGTAAAGTTTGTTGCCAGCAGAACGCTATAGATTATATGAATAGAGATCCGAATAATTTATTTATAACCTCGTCATGAGGAAGCTCGAGGGATCCCGGGCTCTCTGTGTGTTGTTGAAGCACTTTTTCCTGTGTATTCTGTTATTTTCGTTCGAATATCCTGTTGACTTATAGTGCAGACGGGGTGGCTAAAGTAATGCAGTTATTAAAATACTGAAGAGTGTGGGACTAGACGCGATCTCAGCAGAAGTGTTGTCCTGATTAACTTGTCTACTTGTTTACTTGTCCTGATTAACTTTGCCTTTACATATTACTCAGCACAATCAACGTCTGCCTGCAAGAGGGTGCACTTCTAGAATGCTGGAGAAAGATGAAACTTGTGCAGATCAGAATGAGGAAAAGAATCAGCGACTACCATCTACATACCGGTCTTTATGAATGTTAAATGCCACTGGAACTGCTTGAGAAGCTCATCAGACAGAGAGAGAGAGAGAGAGAGAGTAAGAGAGAGAGAGAGAGAGAGAGAGAGTAAGAGAGAGAGAGAGAGAGAGTAAGAGAGAGAGAGAGAGGATTGAGGACATTCGAGCTACTGGAGATGTATCTCCTTAGCAATACGGCGTCAGTGTTTTGCGATTCACGAATGACGCGATTGTAGAAAAGAAGAACGCGGCTTAGAAGGCAGAAGTTCAAAATCACATAAAAGACATGAAATACTACTACTTGTGATGCTCATCTTTGACACATTGGGGGTTTAGCAAAGATTGAACGTAATATCAGAAGTGTTGCTAGGTTCCATTCTTAAAACTGACCCGTGGAATGTTGCGAATAACGAGCTATTGAAGGCTACAATCACCAAATGATTCGCGTTTAATAGCTTCCGTTGATGAAGTAGTAACATACAACGCCGAGTAGACAGAACTCAGACTTGGTATGATAAAGTGTCGAGTAAGTGAGTGGATGGCAGACTATACGTTCAGTCTAGCACATAACAAAGTCGAGTTTATTATTCGGACCAAAATGCAGTTCCCGAAAATTAAACTCTTGCAAATGAGACCATCTATCCAAAGAAGACGATATAATACCATGATTTAATGGCTGATTCGAATATAAGCTTTTTCAACCATATCTAAGCATCGGCGAATATGGCTGCAGCTGGTGTATTGGTTTATCTAATGGCGAGCATTGGTGGATTCCTTATTACCAGGAGAAACCTACTGATAAATGCAGTGGAATTAGTGGTGCTTTCAGACAATGAGGTTTTGGCTGATGATCTTAGTAAGGAGCCGTATCCAAGTCGATGAAGCACGTGCAATGATGAGGAGCTTTGTACGGTTCGTTTGCATACTGCACTGGCACTGAGCTGGCAGTGATGCTGATCATTTTACGAGAGGCGAGAGAAAGGGTTGTCACTTTGAGGCAGCAAGGGTGAACAAATGGATCAAGACGCAGACTAATTGCACAAGTAATCAGGGACTCGGAGCCGTAGTTCAGTCAACTTCAAGGAAAGATGTATGTTTTGTGTCAAATGTGCACAAAATGGGAATGATACGGCTTATCTGCTGCCTGTTTTATCCGGGAGTAGTAGGTTGAAAAGAATGTAATAAAAAATCAACGAGAAACAAAGAGCATTGAGTACGTTTTCGTCTTTGTTGTTATAGTCAAACTTTCAAATATGTCCACAAATTTTGGCCTTTAAATATTTAGACGATATAATCCGATTTTAAAATCCCACTTTAAACCTTTTAACACCGTGTGCACACGCTCCGTTCTTTCAAGGTTGGCTTATTATCCTTTATTCTGAGGTCCTCCTGTTAAATACACTTTAGAGTAAAACATGCTTCGTTAGTGATCAGCCAACGGAAGTTTTTTTAGCTTAATTATTCTGAAGAATTTTATTAATTTTTATTTATAGCGTGTTTTTCAGCTACATAAGAAGTTTCGATGGTTGTTGTCTATGGTTTGACAGTTGAGAATGTCAAACTGTGTTGACATTTCTGTTCAGTAAGGTATGGAAATTCAGCAAAAATCGTTTAGGTTGTTTACGTTTTACGTTACGTAGTTTGTGTTGCATTTTTGCTGATTGCGCTAATTTGAAGCTGGTGGAAGATGAGTATCTTTATCGAAAAGTTGTGTTTAGTGATGAAGTTTAGTTCTCGTTGATTGGCTTCATCAATAAGCAAAAATGCCATACATGAACGTGAGGGACATGACTACCAACATAAGTACCAAAAAATATCGGAAACTGAATAAAGGTAGCCCACAGAAATTCGAAATTCGTGATACATTCCGAGCATATCTCTCATGTCGTCTTCGGTCCATTTCGGTTCCTGGACTGCTAGCATCTTTAATTTGTATTTAACGTCCTGTTATTATAACTCCCTAACAGCAACAGTGTTGTTTATTGATCTGACATTCCTGGACTCAAAGTTTATTTCATATGCCATGTTTTGCTACAGATTTTGTAACAAAAATTTGTTGCTTGGGGAATGAGCGGATAAACCCATCGCTAAGCCTCCGTTATGGTCACATGGTTTTTTTCATTATTAACGAGCCTAGGTACGGAAGACTTTCTTACGTTGGTCTCTTACCATAAGTAGATGTATCCACCGATTACGAGATGCAGGTATAAAAAAGATTCGGTAGCAGAGCTGTAGCTACATATGCAGTTGGCGTTTCTCGGTATTATATGCCACATTATTGGCGAAATATGTCCAACTTACCACTACAATGATAGTTACTACAAATTGGTCACCCATTTGGAGATATTGCACTGTCCTCTTAAAGTGGCAAATAATGTTCAAAAAATGGTATTTTTATAAAATCCAACATGGGTTGATATTACAGAGAAATTGCTCACGTTCAGTTTCGTTCCGAATATGTCTTTAATATATTCCTTTCTCAAAAGAAAGTCACAGACATGAATATAAGTTACACAATTTCAACGAACTCAAAACAAAATCGACGAAGGTTCATCAGATAATTTAAAACTCAATATATGACCTATTGATATATTTAAGCTTTAGATATTTAGTTCACAATATGCTTCGTAGTATTGAGAAAGAAAGCATATCCAACACATGTTATATCTTTGTATATCCTTTTCATCCTGATGCATCCTTTTATATAAGATCTTTCATTTATTTTCTATCAGTATCTTCACGTCAAAATTGTTTAAACCTGTTGGACTGATACTTCTTCTTTGTATTGCTGATTAAAATTAAGTCCTTTTTCGTTTTGTTTAAGTTCAAAGACTTCTTCCTTGGAAGGTATACATATGTATATGATAATCAAAATTGTTGATAGTAGTGTCCTGAAATTCGCGTCTCATGTTAAAAATATTTTTGATAACTTTGATAACTTGCTCTCCTAGCTCACGAATAATCCTTAAATATTCTTTCAGGACTATTCACTTAAATGTTTCTACAAACGAGTGCAAGGAATATTCACAATTTACTTAGATTTTAATCACAACCCCTTTTCAAAACACACTTTCCGAATGTCAAAGATGCAAAACTGATAACGATGAATCTTTGAAAAATTTCTATATTAGTGTCCTTAATATCCCACGCTAGACAACAGTAACAAAATCACGACATCCAGCCATCCATCTTACTTTGAAATCGGTGCTGGGAAATTTATTTGCAAAAATGGTTGTGCACATTTTTAAACGGGATCGCCATCTCTATAAATCTTTAGAGGGTGGCAGGGGAGTGTTTGTTGTTGGATTATGGTGGTGACAAAAAGTCTAAGCATGGGCCTCAATAAATAAATCGTAAAATCGACAATGTCGTTTATTACAGTGATGAGGACAATCATGACGATTTGAAGGGAAGTCAATGTGACCACATTGTTTGCGTTTCTATAGGAGCTTCCTCAGTTGCTTTTCATTTGACACCCCCATGTCGCTTTTCCGTATCATGGCTTGTCTTGTGTATGTCATTTGAAAGACTTTGGGAAAGCTAAGGGAATTTCAGATGTGGAAATTGCAATTCGGTAGGACGTTCCGGGTGGGAGGAATTTCCAAATACCTATTGGAAAAACAATGTGTTAGGCGGAAATATATTTGAAATGAAAGAAAATTCGTGGGAGGATTTAGTGCTGAGTCTCTTTTCAATTCAATTGTGTATCGTTGAATTAGCCTCGGGGTGTTTTTGAATTGATGAGGTTACAAACGAAGAAACCCAAGAAAATATTAGGCCATGTAGTTTGATTATTTTGCGAAATAAATGTGTCTTTAGATGTTATTAGACTTTGCCTTTTGAAAGGTGAATTTACGTTGGCCACGACATTTATGTTTCAGTTCAAATTTTGTTTTGCTTTGCGTAAAGCGAGGTGGTAACCTCTCTTGTTTCAATTAAAATTCATTTTACTGAAGCAATTGGATTTTCTCGTTTAAACGTTGCTGAAAACAAGCCAATATTTGTTTTCACATTTCAAAAGCAAAACAAAGTTGTTTTCCAGTCAAAGTTACCAAGAACTTTTTGCTAAATAATTGAAGCTTCCACGTGGCTTCGACGTCTTACACACCCTACTTGGATTGAAAAGGCCTTTAAATAGAGCACATAACAAAATAATAGGGAAATGCAAAGCTAGTTTTCAAGAGATCCGTTTTAATATATAAATCAGGACAGTAATAATTGATGGGAGGAAAAATTGCTTTCCGGAGATGGTTCTGAAAGTCTTTTGTAGCCATCTCATTTGAAGGCGCATTGGAACATTAGAAGACAATGTGGTCCTTTGATTTCTGCAGGAAACTGCTAACATTTCAACAAATATAGTGGGACTCCCACGAAGTACTTTCTGTTGTACTAGGACGCAGGACATGATGTCGATGGTTTGTCCTCAGAAGATACCTGTTCGAGCTTCTTTGACTAAACACGAAGGTGAGTATAGTAGCCATAGCACCATCTGAAATCTGGATAAAAATATTTGTCTTTTGGTGTTGGGGCTAAAGTATATGTTTTGAAAGGGATAATTAAAACTCATTTCCATCCTTTAAATGCTCTGTTCTTTCTCAAATTCAATTCTTGTAGTTTTCAATGAAGGACTTCAAGGTAAAATCCTTTCGTGACTACTGAGCGATTCTGAGTTAGATTCTAACTCAAATAGAGGTATTTGAAATGCAGGTATTTGTAGGACCACTGATATTCTAGCAATTATTGCTTCTATTCAAATTTATTTTATGTTGATAGTGACCTATGAACATAGCGGGGAGTGATTCACATAGATTGAATAGTTGAAAATCTTTAATTAAGACTTCCATGGTCTCAGATTCCTATTAGGATTTACATCTACTTTACATTATTTAAAGCATTGTCTCGTTGTATTTTTCTTCACTATTTCTTATAGATGTCCTGCCGAAGGAAGATAATCTTCAGTTCTTGTGGTAGGGAGGTGATATCTGCCTGAGTATGAATATTATTGATAATTAGTTCCACAGAATGGGATTTAATGGGTTGTGCTTCTGAATTACCCACTAAACACATCACCTGAGAATCTAACCTGCAACTGTTTGTACTTTACTTCGGGCAATATCTTGTCTACCGCTGTCAAATCACTGGAATCCCTTCTCCAGAATAAAGGAAGGAACGTTAAAGGAACGCTCAAATAGCGATTCTTCCATCCCGAACGTCTGCTGACGCTCTAGTATACCTTTTCAGCACTATCCGAGCAAAAGGTATCACGCGATTCTACTGATGAACCATTTCAAGCCTTTCTTCGACTAGAGTTTCTGTAAAGAGGTCTGCGATTTCGTAGTGGAAGTCCCGAAGGTGCCTTTTTTGCTCCTTATTTTGTAAGCAAAGTATGTATGATTCACATTAACACAAAAATGCAGTAGGGGGATCTAGGTTTTTCAATCATGTTTAAAAATATTCATGCCCTTAAGCAGAAATTAGGGCCTCAGGTTGAGGGCCGGACGTGGAGTTTACCTTCCCTTTTTGTCATGCCAATGAGTGTTGAAAATCGCTGGGCAACTATTGTCTCTCTTTCTGGCGATATCATTTATGTTCTACTCTCTTCTGTGCCTGTCAATGTTTAAACGATTAATAGTATTGAAGTTGACTAACACCAGCATCTCCAAAACTGTTCGATATTCGCAAGGTTTTCGCAAAACTGCATTTCTCTGTACCTCTACCAACCACTTACGGTGTAACTCCTTGTTCAGAGCGTCGCACCAACAAATATCAAATTTGTGACAATTTTTCAAATGTCAAAATTGTGTATTTAGCTGTGATTGTTTTTGTCATGATGTCATCTTTATTGGTCAATCGTTGCTCCGCGCTTTGAAGTAGTTCTAGTGATGAGATCTCAGGGAAGCCACCAGTGAATTGATCGTATCCTTTGAACCCATGTCGGTGGAGCTTTCGATTTTGAGAACAATCAAAGGAAATTAGGGGATATGTCGAAAACATGTTGACACTGGCATTTATTGATAGAACATATCTTTCATTTTTAGCGGAAATAAACTCTGAAAAAGAAACCCAACTTAAATAAGCATTTGTTATCGAGCCTAAAAACAGAAGGCGCTCTAGGTATATTTACGTTGTTGAAGCTGAAAACAGATGGAAAGCCATTTTTTAGTATCCTCTAAACTTGTGGTAGTAGACTACGAAGAACATATGATTTCCAATATGATACAAGAAATAAAAACGGTGAACAAACGAAAGAGCATCACGACCCTATAAAGACAAAGAAGTAAGCAACCATAAAATGAACTCCACTAGAAAGCAGTCGAAAATTCTAATTTGACAGACGTATTGAAAGTATATTTAAAAGTATTCAGCTGGTTCCAAGAAACCTAGTAATAAACCTAGTACGTTACATGAACCGAAAGACGAAAGGGTAAAGGGTAACAAGATATGCAACTAGAAGCATGCCTTAGGCAAATCAGACAAGCGGTCTTAAAAAATTTTGACAAAACGTACAAAATAAGTAAGAGTAGTTATGAGGCAAGCAGACAAAAACAAGGAGTCAACGAGAGCCACACAGAATTGCGAAGGACACGAAATAGATGTAGGTGTCATATAGTAAACAGGTAGATGTATTGATGGTTGAAAGGGACAAGGGACACAAATAATCTGGATGCTTTACAGATATTATTGATATTATATTTATCATAAGACAGCTAAAAGAAAGGAGGCTCACAGAAGACCAGGGAAAGGGATATTCCATACTTTTGCAGCTTGAAAAAATATTATTTAAAACAAAAATTTTTAAAGTGTAATTTCCCTAACAGGAACATAATAAACTTACTACGAATGAGAATAAAAACTAAACGTAGGCTCTTGAGTGTGGGTAACTACGTTGAAGTAAAGTTCAAAATCCAAGCAGGGGCGTTGTCATACGATAAAATACCAGGTAACCACAAAAGTTCTTTCGGTTTGCGCAAGGCGACACATTGGAATGTCCAGGGAGCCACGGCCATTTGCCGAAAGAGGGCATGTTTATGGTGTCCTGAAAGCTCATCTAGCAGTGCTTTATTTATATTGGTAGACGAATTCATCTAGTCGACAGAATTGGTGTTTGGTAGCAGTGAAGACGTCGTTGTAAAATGCGGTTATTAGGGCCTGTTTATTGTATAAGTTTAAATTGGGCGAAAATGCTGCAGAAGCGACCAAAATAATTTTTAGTGCGTTTGGGCAGAGTACAGTGACAGAGCGTACTGCACAAATCTGGTACAAAACGTTCAGAAGTGCTGATACGACCTAAGAAGATCAGTCTCGGTCTGGTAAGTCATCTTCATTTGATGCGGGGCGCAATTGAAGGAGGATATTGAAGTGGATTCAAGTTTAACATGCTAGGAGTTAGCGAAAAGCTTTGAGGTTTCCGATGAAACCATCCGTCGACATCTGCATCAACTTGGAAAAACGTGGGCTTAGTAATTGGGTTCCCCACGATCTGACCATCACGAACAAACAGCAGAGGCTCACCATATGCTCATCGCTGCTCTCTCGTCACAAAAAGGAACCATTCCTCGACCGCATTGCTACGTGTGATGAAAAATGGGTTCTTTATGATAACAGGAAGCGAACGTACCATTGGTTATCACCAAATGACCCTCCCACCTGACCGCCGAACCCAATGAGCGTTTGGTGGACCAAGACTGGTGTCGTTCTTTATGGGTTCCTCCCGAGTGGCCCAACTATCAATAAAGATGTGTACTCGGACTAGCTACGAAGGGTTGTAGCAGATTTTGCAAAAAAACAACCGCCCTTGGTGAACAGGAAAGGTGTTCTGTTTCATCAGGACAACCCCAGGCCGTATATAGCAAAGACGAAAGTGATCAAATCGCTTGGACGGAAAATTCTTCCACATCCACCGTACCTGAAACCGCACCATCGGACTACCACTTGTTCCGAGCCATGGACAACCATATGTGAAATCGGCAGTTCCTAACTAGAGAGGATGTCGAAAACGAAATATTGTTTTTTATTATTTATTTAAATATCGTTTGTATCAAAGAATGTGAACTTTTATAAAAGTGGTATTTATGATCTTGTACAGCGTTGGCAGAAGGTCACTGCAGCAAATGGAGATTACTTCCCCGAATAAAAATGTATGACTTGAAATTGGTGAGCTTTTCATTTTGACAGATAAAAACCGAAAGAACTTTTGTGTTTGCCTGGTATGTATCTATTTGTCAAAAATAGAAACTAAAGAATTTTCAGATACCAGAAATGAAGAAAATTTCTGAAACAGAAATTTTATTTGCCGTGAAGGGCTCTAGGATTCTGAATGACTCTTTTTCTTGGGTGTTGTGAACCTTGTGAATCTTTATTATCATGGATCCTATCAAAATTATAAGAATTGCTTCGAAGTAAGACTGACGTTGCTGTTTGTTGATGAAATTCCTTTTCTCTTGAAAATTTCTTTTCTTTAAAAATGTCATTTGAGGGTCTGCATGTTCTTGGTACTGTCTAGTTTTGATATAAGTTCACTAGTCACTGTTGGATTGAAAGTTTTTGGAATTTTTCGTTTGTGGAAAAAGTTTCGCAATCAGTATGTACGCAAGCGTATGTCGCTGTGGTCTTTTTTTGAGTGTCCTTTGATCTGGCTGTTTTTCTTATTTGATGCTATACTGTAGGATTAGTTTTTGTTAACAAATTTCTTGAACGCGGTGCTGATCACTATAATTTCTGTATCATATTCTTTGTTGAATAAGTGCCTGAAGTGGATAGATATGGAGTAAAGTTTCTGTACCATTGGTATGTTCTTTGAAGCATTGACATAGCGTCAAAGAAGTGAGCAAGCACTAACAGGGCAACCAATCTCCCAACATAATGGTACTTGATTCCGATTTCCTGGAAATAATATTAAGCAAATGTTTTCCAATATTATGGTAATATCAAGCAGAAATTGTTGGAGATAGGAAATAAAGACGAAGGTGCAGAAAGATGTGCATTAACATTTTCTTCAATTTTGTGTCCATACACAATGAGTCACGTATATGACACAGGAAAAATTAGTTTCATGTACATTTTAAGCTTAGTTAGTAAGTTACAGAGATCGCTCGACTGACGTGATTTAAATGTCAAGCTCTTCATCTCACAAAGCTCGCATCATTTGTTACATGGGGTATCCGTTTCTCATTCTTTGTTGTTATCATTCTTTGTCGCCCCAAAGTGTCTGCACTTTATGGAATTATGCTTTACTCGCTAGTTTATGCTGATTGGATCGGTTTGTTATTGTTTGTTTCGTGCAGGTGGTTTGCTTTATATTTTGTGTTCAATTTAGTTTGTAATAGTAATTTCGAACAGAGATTGGGTTCAAAGAATTGAGTTCTAAGTTCTTGGCTCGTATTCTTATTTAAAAGAGGTCGTAAAAAGTATGTCCATGTTTACTTTTGATGTTGATGATGCCATGTTTCGTCGTCCTTTCTCATAATATTGAGTATTTGACAACTAGTTCGGCAATGCATTTGTTCCTGTCGCCACATTTAAACTCGTTTTGTGTCAGTCAATCCTCTGTTTATGGCTTCTTATTTTGTCCCTTTCTAGGTCCTGAATTTCATCCGCGCACATGATATTGATCATGATGTCAAGTAAGAAGATCGGATGCTTGTTATACAAATCAATAAATTTGAGATTTCTAGCTAGTTTGTTTTTATGCTTAATCGTGCTTTATCATTGATATGTTATCAAGGTGAAGGACATCTGTCAGTGACATGACTTTTGCACGTTTATGGTTCTAATATAAGGAAAGTTAAATTTGTGGATTTCGAGTTAAGCATTTAGAAATCGGGTCAGTGTGTAGATATTAGAATACTGGTATATAGAATTTGATGCGACGACCAGTGGTAATTGATCTTGCCCTATCATTCGGCATTTGTCAGTGGGATATCTGTTTATTCTTTCGTACAACTTAACAAATGGATCCTATTAATTGTAGTCTGCGAACTGAATTATTACTGGTTTTTTTTGGCCTTAATTTCTATCAATCAGTGTTCATTGTGCGTTGCCTTTATATCTCGGTCGTTTCTTGTTCTTCATTCTCATTTCTTGGAGAATGTTTGTTTCAATCAATATGCTGTCACGCAAGGAGATTATTGTTCAGCATGGTTACAAATGGAAGATAAACACTTTTTTGTCAAAAAGTGACATTGCGTATAGCACCATGCTTGTAGCAATGTCAAAAAGAATTTCAGCTATTTTACGATAATTTTCTCACGGGACACTATTATCCTTAATTATGTATAGGAAATTATATCCAGTTTGTTCTATTCTGTCTAAAATTATTCTTAAACAAGAGTTTTCACGGTTTTGACAGCAATAATGCCAAAAGTATGTGAATTGAAGTAGTAGCAATAGCAGTGTCAGCAGCAGTAGTAGTAGTAGTAGTTGTAGTAGTAGTAGTAGTAGTAGTAGTAGTAGGAAAAGTAGTAGTAGTGGTAGTTGTAGTATGAGAAATAGTAGCAGTAGAAGTAGTTGTAGAAGTTGACGTAGGACTAGTAGAAGCAATATCAGTAACAGTATTCGCGGTAGTAGTAGAAGTGGTAGTAATAGTGGTAGTACTAGTAGTTGCAGAAAAAGTCATACTAGTATTAGTTGTTGTTATTGTGGTATTTTCGAAAATTCACATCATATTTCATTTCCCATTATCCATTACAACTGATTAAACATATTTTATTTGAATTTCTGCTAACTAAATTAACTTAAAATGTTCAAACCCCTTTAAATAATTTTCTCACTTCGCTTGAGCAATGTTTACTTTGTGAAGCGGATACTCAATTATTGTTGCATTATGCACGATAAATATGCCCATTATAAGCTCTTTCAATGCAAACGAGCAATGATGATGACATGTTGCTATGCAAAAAAAAATACTACCCATAAAATGACACAGAGTCCTGTTTACATGACCGTACATTATTACATAAATTATTGAAAAATTAATGTAATTATCGAGATTCATCGAAACAGAGCAAGTGCTTTGCAGAAACTTTAATTATACTATTCAATGCGGATGCCTGGACGGCTTTATGTGTTAAAACACCTTTTCCTTTGAATAAAGTGGGGTGAATGTTGCGGGGCGGTTTATTTAAATGGTTACCAACTTTCATTTTAAATCGTCCCATAAATCCTTGCTCATTTTGCAAATTGCAACAATAACTGAAATCAGTATTTAATTGTAGTCCTGATCTATGTAACCATAGCAGCAATTAGCGCGATATTTCGTGGACGAAACGACATCGGGGTGATAAATTGTTACAATCGATGGTAAATTTGCTGGCTCATCGAATTTCCATTCTTTTAATACAACTGTATCCTGTGTACTTTACATTCGGTTGCTCTTTAAATGCTTGAGTCGCAGCAGTTGCATGCAATAAGCTTGAAATTTACAAAAGGGATGCAGCCGTCGCGATTTCCGTGTATGTTCGCATTACATTAAACGTCTGTGAAAAGGACATCGCAGAGCGAGTGCGTCCAATGTCTATAATTCGATTTTGATGGCCAACTCGATGCATAAAAAGCGGAAAAATTGTCAAGTGCTACAACGTCGAGGATATGTCCATTTATTTTAAACATGGAGTAGGAGATACAAAAAAAAATGAACATAATCTCAAATTGGAGTGATAAAAATAATAATTTCAGCTCGACATGTTGAAAACGAAAGCTTTGAAGTGGATTTTATTTGAATAAATACGCAGAAATCTGGCTTGACCCCGATTAAAAAAATTACTAAATGTTCAACCTCAAAATAGACTGCAATTCAAAATATTTGAACCAAGTTCACATCCGCGCGCATTCCGTTCTACGGTCAATGTGGCAAACCTCTACTTAAAATACTTTGTTTTAAAATATTACATCTACTGTCCGTTTTCGAACACTTACACATTCATTTCGATATTATTTGCGGTTAAATAAACAAAGAATGAATTCTTGCGTGTCATTTTGAGCTATTATTGTAGTTTTGGTTCCTAGTAAAAAAAACTGTCGCAAGTTGATGAATGCATCTCAGATTTTTTATTCAGGACAAACGCAATAGCTTCCAAATCCTGTCATCTGAAGGAACTCCACTCTTTTGTCAGATGCCCCAACGATTTTCTCTTCCTTCCAACTATTACGTAATTGAAATTCACGGCCTATTAGATATTAAAATAACCGCAGAAAGGGCTTTGCTATTGATTCGCGCGTTGAATTGTCTCCCCTTCGTATCGCGACGAACAAGGATGAATGGTTGGGGGTAATTGTTTGTGGCTTGACTTTCAAGGAACTGCTTATTTTGGGACGGCGTTGAGAAAGGCAACTGTTGAAATACTTTTAAAATGGGGTTGAAATCTGAATAATTGTTTTTATAGTCCTATAGCCGATTTCGTGGGGTGTAAATTTCAATTTTACCCTAATTACCTTAAAATCATGGAAAATTGGCGTGGAAAGGAGAAAAGTTAGTCAAGTTGGATATTAGGATATAAAATACAATAGCTTGGTACAGAGATTTGATTAATAAGAGTTATTAATGTTTTGGTAAGACTTCAGCATAATGCTCGTCATAAATTTTAAATGCGTTGTGTAATAGGACATGAAAACATAAAGGCGAGATTTTATATAACATTTTGAAATTTCTTAAGCCCTCGTTATAAATGCCAAAAATTGGAAAGAAAATGCATTTTTTCGCAATAGACAAGAAGTAAGGAGGCTATCTCCTGCCAATGCTAAAGTATAAATGTCTAGGTATGGGTCGCACCAGCATGTTGTGCAAACACTAGATTGGAAGTCAGCGGATACCTCTTAAAAACATAAAAAACATTCCGAACTTTTGATCAGACAGTGAGATACTTACCACCATGAGTAGATATTTCAAGTTATTGTAGTTCTAACAAAACTAAATATACTTTGCTCATGAAAACGAAGCGCAACATTGAACGTATTATAAGTAACAAGTTTACTGATCAAAGAGTGTTCGGTTTTATCACGCCTCTGGAAAATAATAACAACCTTCATTTGACATAACCCGTTTCTGCACTTCCAAATATGCATGAATGGACCATTATCGTCCTGCGACAATCTGGTTTTTTCAAATAGATACCAATTAGGTATATGAAGATAAACATACATTAACTAGAACTTAATGGCGGCGCAGGACTCGATTTTCTCTATAATTAACACTGACGCCGCATTGAGATGTTTGATCGACGATGGTTCAAGGACTACTGATCCAATTAAAATTATAACTTAATAATATAAATTAAAATCCAATATTATAACATTATTCAGTTTAAAAAGTAAAAAATAGTAGCACTTAATTTCTGCAGCAATAACCGAGCAACGGACGCCAGGCACACCTATCAGGTATGGTAATGGAGAGCCTTTCGAAGACACCGTTATTTCTTCAAGTTGTCTCCGGGAAGCAAAGGGTAGACACGTCAATTCCCGAGAACCTCTGTAAAAGAATGTGTTCCTGGCTTAAGATTGAAGAAAATGTCGAGCAGTGCAAGGCCATCAACCTCAGCGAAAACCACTGCATTGATCTTTACTTCAAGGGTTGATAAAAACATGGCCGAAGGAAACTTACTCCTGACCTCTAATTGGCATACTACCATTTGTGTGATGGTTGAAGAGCTACAAATTTCGCACCATGCCGTTCCAAAAAGGCAAATTTTTCCTAGAGAAATGTGGAAGCACTAAAGCAGGTTTCCACCAAAAAGGACTTAGTGCGAGCAATCAAAGGTTTTATTTATCCATTGTCCACGGACCATACTAGTTAATAGTGTAATAATAGGCCTGACAACACCTGTTTGATGCTAAGAATGACTTGCTGATGTTCTCCCACAGGCAAGATGGCAGCGGTGATGTAATCTTCTTCGCGCAAAAATCATGACCGAAAGATGCGATTATCTTCAAGTACAACTTGCTTGAGCACCTTCATCATTTTTCAACTGGACTTGGGACCGGCAAAGGTGAAATCCTGGTGCTATTGATGGCAGGAGCCACATGTATTTTCTGGCCACTTTGACGTTCAACTCATAAGTACGAGGTGAAAGTAGCGTGAACAATTGACAAACTTTTACTTTGATCACTTACCACTCACATTCGCGATAATCATTTCCCATTTTTGACGGAGTGTCCAACATGCGCGATAAACAAATTTTTGTAATAAACCAGGTAATCCGCCGATGTCCGACGATTTCCGACACTATCTACGCGGGGCCACATAAAATTTAAATCAATAATTTAAGTCAATTTAAAATTTTGCAACGGGTCCGCCTACTTATGAGCATGCATGCGCTCATAAGTAAGCGGAGACTTTCATGCCTGTTATTACGTACGGTCCTGTTGACAGAGATGACTTTTAAGGGGAAAGATGTGTCAACACACTATTTTAATTTCTGCCGCTGTTGCACACGCAGGATAGAAGCGAGATAGAAGAAGATTATACGAGGTTTGCTCAAAAAGTATCGCGAATTTAAAATTAAGTATGTTCGATTTTTGGTCTTTTGTTCGCGTTATGTTGGCACTCATGACCCTCACTTATGTTGACAATTCCGGCCATTTTGACAGTCCAGTCAGTTTTTTACAGTTATTGTGCGTGGACGTGTTTAAGCTTGTCTTCGATTTTCGTCTATCCCAAAGAATGGATCAAAGGATTTGTATTAAATTTGGTATGAAGAAGAACTTAAAGTGCGCGGATGCATTCAGAATGTTGACTGTTGCATATGGCGAAGCTACTTTGGACAAAAGTGACGTTTATCAGTGGTACAAAATGTTCTCAGAGAGACCGAAAAAAGCACGTCAAGTTCGGTCGAATGTGAATGTTTTGCTGAAAGTTTTCTTCGATTGCAGGGGCGTGGTGCATTATGAGTTCTTGCCACAGGGTAGAACGGTCAATAAGGAATATTAGCTTCAAGTATTGCGAGAAGCAATTCGCCAGAAACGCACGGATTTGTAGAACAAAAATTGGCTTTTGCACAATGATAACGCTCCTGCTCACACATCGTCACTTGTGCGCGAATTTTTGGCCAAACACAACACTCTGATAATACCGCAGCCACCGTGTTCCCTAGACCTGGCCCCCTGTGACTTTTTCTTGTTCCCGAAACTGAATAGGCCCCTGAAAGGACGACGCTATTCCACGATTGGGGAGATAAAGACGGCATCGAAGAAGGAGCTGAACAAGATCACAAAAATGATTATTCAAAATGCTTCAAGGATTGGAAAAAACGTTAAAAAAAAACAAAGATAGCAGATTGAACATTTTGGGAGCAGTGAACCAGATTCCCCCCCCCCCCCTATACAAAAGGGGGGAATCGAGTTTGTGCCGAGAGAGACAAACGAAAAGTCTGCAAGTATACGAATTGTGCGCAAATTTTTCAGGGAACTCCGAGCTATGAGCGGAAAAATTTGAGTGTCAAAACATGACTTTATGAGTACAATTTGACGGCTGAACATGGGAGCACCGAGTTCAAAAAAAAAAGCGAGTTAAGAGTTAAATGCATGGCATCTCATTTTTAATATTTGCGGTGTGATTGACCGGAATTTCGAACTTCCTCAAGAGACCGGCGTAGATGACAGGGTGAGCGAACGCATCCTCCACGCAGGACCAAACATCGCCGATTCTTGGAAGCTTCAATACGACAAAATACAAAGTCACATCACGCTGCTGGTGAGTGAATTTCTGGTCAAACACAGAGCTACCACGTTGCTTCAATCTTCTCTGCCTAGAGTCTACATCAGGCAGCACCAGAATTTTTCCTGTTTCATTGGATCAAGCGGGATCTCACAGAAATCGATACCACTCTGTATGAGACCTCCAAATTGTCGCGAAGGAAGTAGTTGGAAGAGGTAATAGGGGTAATGCTGGAAATGCAAGGGTGTTATTTAGGGGTCTATCAAGGATTTGAACCTATTAATTCGAGTGAGTCATTTCAGTCATACAAAAGAGCTGATGCTTTGAACTTGTTCATATTGACATACGTATACCTGAAATATACGTACGTCGTATAAATCTACGATAATCGATCGATTGAACCAGTGGTCAGAGGCCGGCCCTATCAATGACATTACAATGGACACAGTTTCAACTTTGATACAAACTAGATCTCACGTTTAACATTACCTTTAACACTGACAGGTGGTCCATAATTTCAGTTAGGGTCCGCACTGTTTCTAAGTATCCTGCAACTTACACTTGCACTGGAATCGCACTCATACCTCATCATATTCTGCCGCAAATGGGCAGAAAGGGCAGAAAACTTTGAAAGCCACCGACGTTTTAAGTGCGACGAAACCGAACGATAGATAACCATATTATTGGGAAAAAACGGAGTAAGCCACAAAAATTTCATCATTTCCATCGATAGGCAAGAATGCAGGATTTCGTCGGAAAGGCTACACCGGTAAACAAAATGTAACACGATGAACACGAGGGGGTATCAGGTTCATCGCAACCAGGCGTCACAACCTACGAAGGGCCACGAAAGTAAATTCAATTCGCATAAAGTGGATAAATGTCACAAATATTAGCTGTAAACAAATATACACAAATTTAGATATGGAACACACCGCGACACCAGCGCTCGGGGTAGCCTGTAGTCGGGAAGAAAGCAGATCAATCGTTCATTTTCGATCCAAGTGTCCAAGCGATCATATGTTCCTGGTAACGTGAATTCGAATTTACTCGAGATATGTTTTGTCACCTTTGAAATACACTTTCTTATCGTTATCATTTATGTTTATTTAAAGCACATTGTGTACAAGACACTATAAACAATAGATTCTAGCGCCATTAATTGAAAATGCGCTACTAATGCTGGCTAGGTGGCAAGTTAGAATACTAAAGTCAGCCGAAGTCATGCCTGGATTATAAAAGTATAATTCATTTTATTGAATAATAATGGTTTCAAAATGTTGAAAAATATCATACAATGGAATATTTCTCGGCAAACTTACTTAGCAACTCCGTTACTGAAGTGTTGTTGATTTTTTTTCTCGCACTGAAGCCCCTCACGTTTGCGCACAAAAGCATGACTGAAGTTAGCCGCAGATGTCATCGGTTTCCCCACTAATCAAGGGTGGGAAGTCTTAACTCCCGCACGATCTTGGGGAACCTCTGCCTATCCTGAAATATTTTGCTGCTGGGTGAGTTCTTGCAAATCAAAGTCAGAGTCAGTGTATTGGCTTTTTGCATAACATTTTCTCTTCTTATTTTTTGTGATTAGGATGTGATGGTTGTTGGCGCTCTAAGTGATCGATTCTCAGGAGCAAAACGTCTTTTTTCCGATTTAAACGGAGTTGATTTGAAACGTGGTTTCAAGCAAATTAATCGCAGGTTATTTCTCTCTTTTGGCTGTTCTTTAAAACCAAAATACTGGGAATTCCAAGTATATTTAGATGACTTTTAAGATTGGTGAAGTAATTTATTGTAAGAAAACCACCCATGCACGCAATGCTCCAGGTCGTTGCTATTCTCAGGCATTTTCGAACATTTCATAAGTTGAATAAAATTAAAGCAGAAATTAGAGATGATTATAGTCCTGGCTATGCTATACAAACTTATTTATTTCTAAGTACTAAAGTTAACTCACAGTTTTCCTGCGCCTATTTTCCTATGTCTAGTTTCTTTTCAAAGAACGGGTGAATGGAAAACCAACCCAAAAAATTAACCCGTACACTAAAGTACTTGGCGAAGAATTGTTGGTACCAACTAAATATTCCAATAACAATCGATGAAACATTAGCTAACATCTCCCGTGGGAAAATCTCGTCCCCGAGGAAATCAACTTTTCGCAATGGATGGCGATCCATTCAATGTTCTCATGATTCCCCACGAGTTTTCCATTTACTTCGCTATACTTAGTGTGGTATCATATTCAACCATATTGGCAAATAGTTTTCACGTTAATCGATGTCTAGGGCCGATTTCGGTAAGCAATTGATGTTGTGAAGGATAGTGAAAGGGAAAAGAATTGAATGGGATTCGCCCGGGGTTTTTATTTCCAAACATGACTTTATGTATAAACCTTAAAAAGGGATCCATTTGCTGTAAGTTCCCGAGAAGGATGTGCATAAAAATAACGAGACTAAGAAGGCTGTCTGGACTTACTTTCTATTTAAAATAAACGATGCCTTCTGCTGTGGGGTCAACTGCAATATTAATTTGTGTTAATGGAAATGAGTTGAACATTCTGCGCGGCGAAGAGGACTTGCTTCAGAGCTAGACCATTCTTTTATGGATCCAATCAGGAGCAAGTGTGATAGGGAACCAATTTCGAATTCCCATATTGTCAATTTTAGAAGATATGAAAGAGCGGGTAAGTGGATATTTGAAAGCGTACGCTGAAAATTCCAATTTAACACAAAGCTGATTACAAAGTAAACTCTACAGGGACGACAATATCCATAATTCCTTAATTGCCGCAATTATCGACTGCGAAATGGTTTGTGTTTAACAATAGCACACTCGGTCGGCAAATAAAGACTCAAATCCGAACTTGTGAGAACACTAAAAATATCAGGTCTGTACACTTGTCCTTATTGCAGCTACCAAAGGCGAGAAGGTGCTAAAGAATTTATAAGTAATCTAGCCAGCGTATCTATAGGTTAGCGTCCTTGTTAATGGGAACAAAAGGAAGTCAATAAACAAAGTTTGACAAATAAAACTGAAATTTTGATGACCACAATTTGATCGTCAACGTGTGTTTGATTGTCACGCGAAGACATTAAAACAATTGTCGACAACAACAGCTCGAAGAGGGTTGCAAAGACTGCATGTGTTTCGTGCATTTGGGGAAGTAATTTTCTAGAAAAAGGCTCTCAATGAGAATGTACGATAAATAATTCGATATATTCGACGATAATATAATTCACTTGCAACGTTGCAATTGTGTCATTTGGACGCTCAGTGTTGATTTACAATACAAACAATGTGCAATTAGGAATAGGAACAGGAGCTCTAATTTAATAAAGGGTCAATTTTTAAATCACAGGTGTTTTCAGCCCATTAGTCCTTTTTATTAAATCGTTTTTTTGAGCCTGCCAAAAATTTAAATGCAAGTTTTGGTGTGAATGGACGATTTAATGGATGCCGTTCTGCGGTTTATCGACTTATGTTCATTTTTTGTGCAAATCGAGAGCTCCTTGACAAAAGGACACGGTGAGCCCAGGACAACGTCAATCCGGTTCTTGATCTCTTTATGTAGATTGAAGAGATGGGTTACAGATATATAGTTATATATATATATAAATACAGTGCGGGCCAAAAGAACACACTCCTTTTTACCATTTCAGTGTTATATGAATTGTTGAATTTTTTTTCGGAGACCGGAGATAATCCGGAGACTCAAGCAGTTTAATGCATGAGTGAGTAGCCTTTAAAAGGGTTACTCAAGCAGTTTAATGCGTGGTCCGCGGAAAATTCTTTCGGGTTTATGAGCAGTTTGCTTCGGAACGTTATTTTGTCGAAGGATGGAGTCATTCTGAAGACCAACTTCCAACAAGGATGCTCAGATATTTTCCGAACGGATATCAATATAGTATTCAACGCTCATTATTTCGTCCGACAATATGAACTTCACCATGCTCTTAGCACGGTGAAAACTACCCCTCACCACACTCTTAGCACCGAACTGTTTCACAGTCTTTTGAACATTATTATTACAGGAGCTTCTCGCCTGGGTTGACTCTCAACACTTCCAATTTACTTTAACCCAACCATAGGATCTTCTTCCAGAATTTATGAACTTATTTATAAACAAATATTTTAGGTTTATCTATCTAAGCCTTATCCAAGGTTTACCTATGATTTTTATAGGCTCTACTGGATGATTTGATAAGGAAATTTGGGTGGTTTTCAGCTATTTTGAAAAATGGTTCTGCGCCAATCGTTACGCTTGTTCAAAGCGCTAATGTTTTCCTTTTTTGAATATGAAAAAAAACAATTGGACTCTAGGCTCAAATGGACAAGAACAAGAAAACAGAATTCAATACGGCCTTATCCCAAAAGTTCAGCTTCAATTTACAAAGTGTTTGTCTGCTTTGTGCTTGTTTAATTTTACCATCTAATTTTAAAATATTTTTTTAAGAGTTCCTCCGATAGAAAAGTCTAGTACAGTGAACATTCTTTACAGGCATGGGATACGAAGAGCAAGTTTTATCCTTAGAACCTGCACCAGATGTTTTATAGCACAAACAGAGAGAAAATGAAAAAAAGAAAAGAAAAAAAGTGGTAGATGACGTATGTCACACATTCTTCTCTTGCCAAAAATGGAGTAAGTAGGGCGAAAACTTCTTCACCGAAATTGGAGAGCTCTGTCCGAAAACTATGGTCGGAAGAAGGCTGAAAAAGGAAAGGAAAAATTGAACCGCGTTGCACAATATGCTCGGGCAGTGCTGATAATTAGGAAAACTCTTCTGGAGCTCTGGGAGACGTTGGGGATGAAGAGATATTTTTCTAGCACTCGCTTCCCCTCGCATTCTTTACGCTGGAGAACAGTTACCTGGAGGCATACCCAGACGTAAGAGCACGAGGCCTTACCTCAAGCAATGTGTCGTTCGGTTCCAGGCTAGGTTCTCAGGTTGACAGGGGAGGTGGTTGGTGGGTACTCTAGAAGTAAGTCCCACAGTTAAGGTTCGAGCTGCTTCCACCTCCCTACATAAAAAAAACAATCTTTATGATCTATTCTTGTTTATTCACAGGGTAAATACAAGATAATCTAATGGAACAGGCCTTTTGCTGTCCTCGTTTGTTTGGTGGGTAATATATTGAATTCATTGGCAATCTTTACAAGGACACATGATCTGGGTACTGACGGTTTAGCAAAAGAAACGGAGTCCGCCTCTTGAACATCACACTGCTGGCCCCATTCTTGTCAATTATGTGAAGAAATATCGCGCAGGGAGTTTTTAAGTGAATGTTTCTACAGATTTAATATTCTTGGTTTTAGTAATAAGAGAAGGGGTTCGGATCACATAACCAGCACTAGCTAGAAAACATGACACTAATTTTAATCTGAAGGTTGTCTATGATCTTTGATACTTTTTCATTTTGTCATTCCATTATCGCCTTTTTTTTTCTTAGCTTTAGTTCTTGGTTTGATTATTTTCGTTGGTCATGTTTATAGAAATTTTCTTTGCCAAGGACATTTTTTAGAAGTGAAGTATATTTTCTTAAAATAATCGTCGATGCTTCATAAAAGAAAAAAAAAATAAAAAAATTTTTACTTGCCAAAGTCAAAGCAGGACGAGCTATATCCTTACACATAAGAATGTTTGCAAAATTTATGATTAAGGAGACTATCCTTATCTACTTGTATTCTAGGACAAATAGCTCGGGGATGGCGGTTGATGGAAAGGAGTTCTGAAATTTATTTTGGAAGATTTTACAGCCGGTGAGTTCCATACTGAAAAGGGTTCTATCAATTGAGATATAATTCATGACAGTTCCTTACTAAGCAAAGGCAAGAAGAAGATAGACCATTCCAAAAAAACATTTATGCGGGCTTTGATCCCGGTCAAACCATGGATTGCTAGTGACATACACTGTGACAAAAAAGTATCCGGAAATTCTCATTTAAATTGCCCGCGTTGAGTATTTTTAAGTATTTGAAGTTTCTGTATGTTGGTAGGACTGTCCGTAATTACTATGCCAAACATGAGTGCGGTCTGTCAACTAGTTTGTTTACGACAGCTGTTGAAACCAGTCGACCTCAGTGGTAGTCTGCGAATTTTACAATGGAAAAAAATATTGAACAAAGAGTTTGTCTCCAATTTTGTGTTTTGAACGAAATTTCGTGTGCTGACTCGTTGCGAATGCTGGAAAAGGCTTATGGAGACTCTGTTTTATCGAAAACTCAAGTGTACAAATGGTACAAAGCCTTTAAAAACGATCGGGAGATCGTCGAAGATTTGCTTCGTTCAGGACGACCGTCGACCTCTTCAACCAACGATAACGTCGAAAAAATCAAGGAAATTGTGCTCGAAAATCGTCATGCCCGTGTTAGAGAGATAGCTCGTGATCTCAACATCTCTCGTGAAACCGCTCGTTTGATTTTGGTGAACCAATTGGGCATGCAGCGCGTCGCCGCTCATTTTGTTCCGTTAAAGCTGAATTTTCTTCAGAAACAGTACCGGATGCAGGTAGCTGCAGACATGCTAGATCGTGCGAATTCTGATCCCACGTTCATGGGACGGATCATAACTGGTGATGAGACATGGGTCTATGGATACGACCAACAAACGAGCCAACAATCATCTGAATGGGTGGGAAAAAATGAGCCGAAACCGAAAAAACCTTGCAAAAGTCGTTCGAAAATCAAGACGATGCTTATTGTTTTCTTCGATATTCGTGGTGTGGTTCATCATGAATTCGTTCCGCAAGGTCAAACGGTCAATCAGGACTTCTATTTAACTGTTTTGTGACGTTTGCGTGAAAATATTCGCCGTAAACGGCCGGATTTGTGGCAAAACAATTCGTGGATTTTGCATGACGATAACGCACCGTCACATCGAGCCACGATTATTAACGATTTTAAGACCAAACACTCGATAAATACCATCGACCAGCCACCTAATTCGCCTGATCTAGCTCTGTGTGATTTTTTTCTTTTCTCCAGACTGAAATTACCGCTCCGGGGAACCAGATTTGACTCCATAGACGCCATAAAAGAAAATTCGCAGGAGGAGCTGAAGGCCATCCCTGCAAGCGCCTATAAAAAATGTTTCCATGATTGGAAAAAACGTTGGCACATGTGTATCGCTTCAAATGGAGCATATTTTGAAGGAGATTCAATAAATATTGAAGAAGTTTAATATTTTTGCGTTTTATTTCAAATTTCCGGATACTTTTTTGTCAGAGTGTACCTCCTTCAAGTAAAGTACGGACTTGACAGAAGATCATTCAATCGCAGAGCTAATTGTCAGGACGATAATGGTAGATAACGATTGAAAAATTTCGAAAAATCATACTTGAAGTTTTCCGTTTACATAAAAAGCTGTTTCCAAAAGTAATGAGAGGGGCAATTCAACACTATCATCGTGGCACTTAAAAGGTTTTCGCCAAGTGGATGCCGAGAACGCAAGGGACCGAGTATTGTCACTTGCAACTGAAACCTTAGAACACAATATTGCAATAATCAAGAGAGAAATGTCGGGGAAAATCGACTACGAGATTACTCCTCCTGTACGAAGTGATCAAGTGGGAATTATTTTTTTTTATTTTACAGGAATTTGACTTCAAGATTGTATAGTATCCGTTCTGGAGCACATAGTTTGTTCAAAAAGTTTTTTTATGCCTGGGAAAATACTTATAGACCGTCGAAGGAAATAAGTTTTCCCGCGTGAGGGCGGCAGGGGTCGCCAAGAGTGCTGGAAACATGAAGTAAAAATAACAGAAGAAAGAATTATATTTTGTAATAAATTAATCAAAAGATCAAATGAATGAATTAGATTAAATATATATAACAGTGAGTATCGAATATGATTTTATTATTTAACCTCTCATTCTTCGACAAACCTCCGTAAGTCCGTAAGTTTTCTTCAGCACTGACCTAACGAGATTTTTTCTACCTCATTTAAGTATCTTGCAGCTATATATGATTTATGTCGCAATAGATAGATGATGAAAATATATCTACGGTTAGATAAAAATAAACCTAGGTTTTACCAAAAAAAGGAAACCATAATCAACAAGCGGTTGGCAAAAAAAGGCTGACAGTTGTGGCACGGTGGCTTAGACAAAGCAAAGGTACATAATACTTAAAACAAGTTCCCAAACTAAAGGTCTTCTATCAAATTAAGCGAAACATATCTCGATTGCTAAGTTTTCTCTCATTCTTGCGCTCAGAATGCAAAGCTGAAAGCCTCAAAGCAAACATAAATCGACAAGTGCCCTTTCTATCTCTGTCTAGGAGAAGTTCTCCGAAAGTGCTAGTGCTGTATTAAGCTATGCCGACGTAGGACCATTGAGAGGGTTATATGTTTTGTCCACCCAAAAACCTGACCTATTTTTAAGAATTTATCCCTAGGCCTCTTAAGTAGATATTAGTGAGATTCTTTTCGGTATTCATAAGCACACAATGAAAATATACGAAACATTTTTTTGAAATTTTATTATTATATTTGGCAATATGTCAAAACGGTGACAATGATCCTGAAGCAAAAATGATTTATAAAAGTTTTATTCAATAGACCAGTGGCTATCATGTGACCTAAAATAGTCGAGTTATATGCAATCATAACAAAATGGCGGACGCTTAAAAATAATTTTTCAAAATTTTAGTTTTTTAGTGATTTTCGGTTTGACTAAGATAAAAAAAATAATACTAATATTTCTATGCGTCCGTTGTTCGCATTATGCATGTGTACGATAAGTGATTAACATTTTCGGAAGATCAGTTCAGCAGTATTGGAGAAATCACTGTCACGGCACAAAAAAAGTGGTTTTGAGTAAAATGTGTTTCAAATTTTTTCTTGTTTAGAAAGAAGAAGAGTAAGGTACGTATGGAGCCGGATTGCTCCATACAAAATGCTTTCATTTTTATGCTGTCTATTATCCTTTCGCTTCACCCAGCTGTCCTTAGAAGTTTTAGAGCTGTCACTGTTCACTTTGTATATGCAAAGGTATTCGTGGTTGCAGGAATATTTATGCATTTTTGGCAGCGATCTGGATGTCTTGGGTCTCCATTATGTTCAAAGCTGGTCCAAAATCTTCGTTGAAAATGCAAGCTGCAATATGTGCTGCAGTTTCAACGTTTTTTCCACCATTGAATATATGATGAGGAGCTATTTGCTTTGCGCAACTATTTAAAGCATCGTTATTATTTTGCGTAAGATACTTAAGCATCTTGCGAATAAGGTTGGTTTACTCAAATCTTCATATGTGGACTTTAAAATTTCATGGACTTCTGCAAAGAAGGCAGGAGGACGCAATTAATCTTTCCAAGAATTTTCAGCTTCACTTTTTCGATACTTGCACCAAGAATCGGCACCTTTAGGGTAGTTGGTATGCTGACAACTCCTTCAGCAACTTATTTGTCAAAGAGGCGTCAATGGAACTAAAATGGTTTTCGGTGCTAAAATATTTTCAGATTTTCCATTTTGGGTTAGACGTTTTTTGGCCGATTTGCAAGTGCAATCGGTCTTAACTTCTTCAATATGTTGATTTTTTGAGAAATTCCTTTTTTTTGTAAGGATTCATGTGCCGGCTTTTTCCTAGAACCATTTTCGAGCCATTTTTTTTAAAGAAAACATAACAAAATGCAGATGTAGATGATTTTGTTATGAATTTCAAATCGCTACGAAATTTCAAAATATCGGTTAGGCAAGTGTATGACGACCTATTTCTTGGACCTTTACTTTGTGTACCGAGGTAATTACTACATAGGAGGGCGGGGCCACACAGAGCCGCATGTGTCTACGAGTTTATGCATGAAGCGCGCGCGTTCAAACGAGCATAATTGTAATAAGAATGCCTGAAACTAAAATTAATTAAAATTTATTTCAAATTAAATTTGTTCCATGTCAAAGTTTATTAACAAATTGGTATTGGTGGTTGTCCTATTCATGTATAGCCGTACTATTAGTGATGAACTATCTTTCTTGAAGTTTCTTGACTTTGGAATGGGAGAAAGGACATACAGGTTATGTTCTATCTGAACGCCCTTTATACGGGCTCTATCATAAGAGCACATTATTGACTACTAAACCCATTCAGAGGCGAGTTCCAGGAGGATCAAATCATCAAGTAAATAAGTCCTTTGGGTATATTGAAGTCGATGGCTATTCCTGACTTCATATTCGTTTCAGTTTTAATTTGATCAATTTAAAACTGCTATGTATATACGTATATTTTTTGACACTGAAGCTGCTGTGGGTTTTTACTAAGTTGGATTAAATCAAAGTAGGAAAAAGCATTTTGTAATGATTCAGACCACAAAAATATTTAAGATCTGCCCCGGTTTATTAGCATTTGCAAATTTATTGAGTTACACGTCATAAGACCACGTCGTTTGTCCGAAGAATGTTATTATTATACTGCACTGCGGGAAGTATAATAAAGTCATAAAGTATGAGCAAAAAAAAAAAAAATTATGTATAAAGATATTCAACCCTTTACCCTCTTAAAAATATTCCAGCATTATAATCAACTCCATGCACACACATGACTTTATTCATAAGCTTTAAAAAGTTGACCCGGACATCACGCATACATTTTGAATACGACCAGCGGATGACTGTCGTGAAAGCTTTTCATAAATAAATTGTTTTCCTCTTTTTAATTTCAAAATAAACATTTTATAGCTCCCCAATAAAACGTGCAACGTCGACATTCTGATTCTGCCGTTTGGCCTGCAGGTTCGGTTCGTCTGAATATTTAAAATATTCTACTCCGGAGAATATATCGCGAAACTGTCGTTGTTTTCATTTGACCGATGAGACTATGGTAAAGGACATGGCGGGTACATGGCAACGATAAGAAGTGCCAAGGACTCAGCCAGGACGAGGTTGAACTGAATCATTGAATTCCCTCGGGGGGTTGATGGCAACGCAAGAAAGCATAAAGCTACTTTCAATTACTTGGCGATATTATATTTGAAAATACATTTTTTATTAGCGTCCGGGAGAATGGGCAGAAAAATCCTTACAATTGTCGTTGTCGTTGCCTGACCAAATCCAATATACCTACGGGAATCTGTTTCAAGTTGTGGATTTCGTGTCAAAATCGCGATGTTTATATTTTGTCGTGATTCAGATTCAGTGACTTAACTCAAAATGAGGAATGTTAAACAAATATTCATCATGTTGTTGCGAGTATTACCATTGTTGCTCCGGGTGATGAATGCTCTCGTGGGGGTTGAATGTAAATACAAATATGAAATTATTACACGTGCTTTAGATGGAAATTGTATTGCGTTTGTTCAAATGATCGATGATGGAATTAAAATAAATGAAATTTTAAAGGGCACCGACTCTACGCTTACTCCTCCTCACCACCGTCGCCTGTCGAGCCTGATAACATTGTTGGTTTGATAAAAGAATTCTTCCTTTTTATATTGCTATACTGGAAAGGAATAACATTGAAGTCCTGCCGAAGAAAACGGGAGACGTGATATACAAGCCATGTATAGAATTCATCTTCTAATTATATTTTTAAAAATCGTTCTCCCTTCACTTTCAATTAAGGATAATTTTTCTTTCAGACACGTACCGACCCCGAGACATGCATTATAAAAACAGGGGATGCAAGAGGGTTGGCATATATTATTTTAGTTTCATTTTGCTATAAATAAAAACTGACTCATTTAATTTAAATTGAAAATTGATTCAAGCAGTTGCAGTAATAGCAGTAGTAGTAGTAGTAGTACTAGTAGTAGTAGTAGTAGTAGTAGTAGTAGTAGTAGTAGTAGTAGTAGTAGAAGTAGTATTAGTAGTAGTAGTAGAAGTAGTAGTAGTAGTAGTAGTAGTAGTAGTAGTAGTAGTAGTAGAAGTAGTAGTAGCAGTAGTAGCAGGAGTAGTAATAGTAGTAGGAATAATAGTAATAGTACTGGTAGTAGCGGTACTTATTGCGGTGATGGAATGCCTATCGCACTTCAAACTGTCGTCACATGTCTGGCATTTACAAAAAAAGTTCCCCTTAGCTATTGCTGGGACTAGAGTCCATCTTGGCACCTCTCACACATTGCTTCAGGGTGGTGTCCGTAATGTTTTATTAAGACCGCAAATTAGCTCAAAACTCCATCACCACCTACCCGGCAGTGAATTGGTCCGGTAAACAAGCTTAAACCCTCTTCGTATTGACAACAAAGTTATTGCCTCAATGATCAGGGATAACCTGGCCATTTGTAGATTCAAGTCCACTTCTCACTTCAGAAATCCGCCTTTAAGCGAAAAACGAGTAGAGAGCGTCGTCTTTCCGATCTGGGCAAAGCCGGTAAAAGGTGTTCTAACTTTTCACATTCCGATATCACCAAAATATCCGTTTCCCGTCAAACACTGCGAAAAATAGAAGTTAAGCTCTCCGTGTTTTTCGTGTTGAGACATGGCTCAAGAAGTTTTATAAGTGTAACAGTCAAACGGTCTAAAACGCCTGCGAGCGTTGCATGGGTCTGGTGCGGGTTTGAACTTCAACTTTTTCGCTGCACATTGCCAAACCACTTCAGTATCTTTCCTCACGCTCAAGAGCCAGCAAGTCCATGGGAATCACGCCTGCAACGACGAACCCTGCGTCTTCGGAAACAGTGCGGTTGCTGCAGGTAGGCAGTGCGGTGACTCTCTGTCATTGAACGATCCCTATTTTTGTCTTCTCCTTCTTAATTTTCAAGGCATCAGTCCAGATTTTGACTCCATGCAAAAGTATGGAGTGTCATCAAAAGTCACCATATCCGTTCTTTAGAGCCACTGATATTAGCCATCACTCTGTTCAGCCACTGGGTTAACGTAGTCGCTTCATCGCATGCGCCCAATAGGTTAACTTTGGATCCAACGTGACACCAAGGTACCGGACCGAGCTCTTGGTTGTAGTATGAACGGCTACCATCATCGGAATGTTAGTTGGAATCCTTATTTTAGTCAGCATGACTATCTCTGTTTTGACGGTCACTATTTCCAAGACGTGCTAGCTCATCCATTTTTCAAAGCCCCACACCATTTGATTTGGCTTGAATCGTACTCGCTCCGGTTACCTGGAAGTGATTACCACCAGCATAGCGTCAGCGTAACTTATCGGGAATACATTGGATGGCCCGTCAATTAACGAAGTTCATCGTGTGAGTCCGGGTCGATTATAGTTCCTTGCGCAGAAAAATGGTTCACAGGAGTGGTTCGCTTTTCATCTTATACTCAAAACCTTTGCGACCATCAAGTAGCTTTGAAAGATTCGCAAAAGGGAATTCTGTACTTGGAGATCTCGCCTGACTGCTTTCAACATTTCAATTAATCTTGTAGAATTGAATGTTTTACGCAAGTTAATCGTAACTAACAGTATAATATCCCTTGCGGCGTGGCAAACCCAGTCAGTTCTCGTAAGAGCCTCAATTTCCTTGGTAATAGCATCGATCTTCGAATTTCTTTTCGAAAATCTGTGCTGGCTTGGATACAAGTTTTATGATATCGTACAAGACAGAAGGAGCTTGCCTGTTGTGCCTAGCATACACTGTAGTTAGACAAATAGAATGACGTATTCAACTTACCCTTATCGATCAGTACCTTCAGCACTAAGCTACCTTCCAGTGAGTGAAACGCACCCGAAATTAAACAAGCATTACACACGGAAGTTATTGCGGACACTCTTCCGTCAGTGTTTTCAGCGTGTCAGATGTCACTCCATCAGGGCCAGGTGCCTTGTTGAAATTTCATCTAGCCACAGCATTAGCCAAATCTTCTTCAGTGAAGAATTGACCACACCCTCCATGACAATTGGATTAATCCCGACATTTCGCCGTATGGTTCAAGCTTTGGGTGACGAGCTGATAACTCTTACCCCAAGGGTCACGGTTGACCTCATCACAGAAAGCCAGCAACTCCACCGCTTGCTTCACTTAAAGACCCGATATTTTCTGCTGTAAAGCATTCTTTCTATTACCGGCTTGTTGGACTACACTTCTGCTAGCGAGAGCTGTACTGCCAAGTTCCGCGGTCTCCTCCTTCCACCAGTGAGTTGAATTCTGACTGTTCGGAGTTTTTCAGTAGGGCAGCAACGGCTAGATAAATCGAGTTCATAGTTTTTCCTAGGATGGCTTTAGCGTCAGCTTCACCAGGCGAAACCCCACGGGGCAGGAACAAAATGGAATCCGAACATTCTATGTTTCACTAAATGTATTCTTATTCAGCTTGGCAACATTGTTACCACGCAAATATTGGCATTCGTAGCATTCGTTCTGCGAAAAGGTCAGCAAAAAGGACACGATCTGCTAAAAGCGAATGGTAGCCATCCACCTGTGTTGAAAGTAGCCTTGCCGTGCCAGTCATTCACCCCCCCTATTCATTTTTTTGCTCTGAGGGTAAACCCCGTCTATTTTCTATAGGTCTTGGAGCTCGACACGTGCTTGGTGTGTCACGCTCCAAGATCTACGGAACTTCTCAAGCGCAGACAGTCAGAAGACTTTGGTTCTTTTTTCATATCCTGCAGCATTTATAAGACCTCGGTACTTGGAACCATTTCCACAATTAAGCATTGATCCAGGCAACTATAAGTCCGCCAGATTTCAGGATTTTTGGGCAAAATTCTTGTGCAGGTCCACAACAGTCTGGCGCTGTTTGTGCTGGCTTAAGCACTGAAAACAGAACGGCCCTTTCACGGTTTAATCATCCTCCGTCGAATTCTGGATGGATTCTTCAATTTTCTTGTCAGTTGTCAATTTTTGTTTTTGGGGCAAGCATTCAGCCTTGCTTTTTTCAGCCAGTGTGTATTTAATGACGGCTTCAAGTCTTCGCTTATGAGCACACTCAATGAGCTCCAACCAACGCCTGCCTTGTGTTAATTTCCGTATGCTACGTATCCTTGTTCCCATATCCTTGGGTTCAAATAGTTACCAAGGTTCCCGCGTAAATTTTTCTCGGTGCCATTGTAATCTCGTATTCTTCTGAATGCTTTGGTATTTCTGGTTCACTGACAATGAATCCACAGATTCCGCTTCCTATGCATTCTGTTTCAAGACTTTTTTTTTTCGTTTTTCTGTTTTGGAGAGCCGATCCTGTGTTTTCCTTGAGACGATTTTCATCGAAGGATCAAACTGTGACTCTTATTGCAATTAGGTCTATCTATAGATGAAGAAGGATAAGCATATATCAGATAATAGCCAGCCCAATCTATTTGTTTTAGATTCTGAAGTTGGTAGCGGATGCATACAGAGCAAGGAGCAATTTTTTTTTTGTATGTGGACACCAATGCTTTGGAAGAAATTGTTTCCTGTTGTAGGCGCCGATGAAAATTTGGTGCTAAGTTTCACGAAGCATAGTTTTCAGTAACTTTTATTTTACAATAGTATCACTAACGTAAATATTACATTAATACTAAGTTAATAAATATTTTCGTCTTTTTATGGTGTACATTTTCCGACAATATATTGCAATCAGGACGAAAGAAAATCAATTGAATTTCAAAACAGTATTGCAGTTAGTGGATGTTGATATTTTTTCAATTTGACTTGATCTCTATACTAGACAGTCTAGTCGAAGACACTTAGACACTGTGAAGAGCTACAGTTTTCTGGTGCTATATAAGGATTTCTAATATTTCCTTATTGTACAAAAGCTATAACTACGTTCGGGAAAGTATGTCACAGGAAGGATATATTACAACGGTACGTTTCCAGCATCAAAGTGAGGTGAGAATATTGTACTGGAAAGAATGCATAAAGTGAGATGCATTGGCTTCGGGGGGGCATTTAACAGCGATAGATGGGTGGATATTCTGGAAGCGCTAGAAAAGCGTTTTCAAGTACCAGTATACCTGATGCGGATTCGCAGGGACTTTTTGAAGGACCACAGTCTACTCTAGGACTCGAAGGAGGGTATTGTACTTCAATTTTTACTTCAGGTGTCGCTCAGGGCTCTATCCTTGGCCCGGACCTGTGGAACATCTCCTACGATGGACTGCTGCAGCTTGAACTGCAGGATGAGTGACGTTTGATCGGCTATGCGGACGATGTCGCGGCGCTGGTCGCTGAACGCCCAGTAGACCATGCGCAACTCAGATTCAATATGTTAATGCGGAGGGTAATGGACTGGATTACCGCTCACCGATTCAAGCTGGCACTGGAAAAAACCGAAGGGTTTATCCTAAGGAAGAAGGGAATCCCCAGAGTAAGGCCTATCAGTATTGGGGACGAGCTGGTTGAATCGAAACCATTAGTAAAGTACCTGGGCGCCCTGATAGATTCGAAGATGAGTTTTCCCAACAAATCAGGGCAGCAGCTGACAAGGCTGCAGCGCGTGTGACGTCACTCACCCGATTAATGGCCAACATAGGGGGGCCCACCACATCAAGGAGACGACTCTAAATGAGCGTCGTGCAGTCGCTTCTACTCTACGGATCAGAACTGTGGGGCGACGCTCTTAGCAAGGAGTTACACCGGAAGTGGTTGGCACAGGTGCAGAGACAAGGAGCATTGCGAATCTCATACGCATATCGAACGGTCTCATGGGTGACAGTGCTGGTAATCGCAGGGGTGATACCATCACCCTCCTTACGAGAGAGCGCTGAAGTATTTACCTGCGCAGAGGCGAAGACCGATCACCAGGGAAGAGAGACGTCGCTCTCTCAGCAACAGCAGGCAACAGTCCTGGGAGCAAGAAATAAGGGGAAGGTGGACTGCACGTCTGATTCCTGACCTGAGGCCGTGGTTCAGTCGAGTGCATGATGAGATCGATTTCTACTTGACCCAGTTCTTAAGCAGGTACGGTTGTTTTCGGTCCTACCTGCACAAGATTTTCACAGCACGGTCTCCTAACTGTGTGTTTTGTGCAGGAGAGTTGGATGACGTATTTCACACATTCTTCTACAGTAAAAAGTGGAGCCAGCCGCGAGGGAACCTCCTCAGCGAGATTGGAGAATGAAATTGAGAGATTGAATGAGAATGAGAAATTGGAGTAATGATGAAAACAGTTGAAAAATGCAATACCGTGGCGCAATATGCTCGATTCATTCAGATTCAGTGCTGATACTGAAGAAAGCTTTATTGGAGCGCTGGGAGGCATCAGCGATGGATGGATTTCTTTTCTAGCACTTCCATCCTCTCGCTTCCTTCCCGTTAGGGAAGAGATTCCCATAATCTGAAGGCGCCTCTAGGCGTAAGAACACGAGGCCTAGCCCGAAGTAAGTTGTCAAAATGCTCCAGGCTAGGACCAGGGAGGTGTTTAGTGGGTAGTCCAAAAGCATTTTGCATCACACCACACTCAGGGTGGAAACAGCCTTTACCTCCCTAATTGGCTTCTGGGGACGGTGCGGGACGGTCGGATGCAAATGTGGTTATGAATAAATACATGGTTTACAATAGAGTTAAGCCCGGAGTTGCAACCATGATTAAACCTGGACAACTTGAAAAATGGATACGAACGAACGTAGTACCAGTGTTTTTTTCCTGCGTGCTGTATTTAAAGATTTTATGCCAATCTAATCGAAAGGCAATAATGTTCGGAAAATGTATCCGTTTTGGCTACATAGATGTAGCTGTATACAGCTGTGTACGAAATATTGTTTGTAGTATTTGTGCCTAAATCCGAGATAGCTGATGTTAAAGGCCAAAACACAGTGAAACAAAGAAATATTGATGAATGCATGACGTAATAAATGTTTGGATTGAGTCGTATCTAATTGTAATTATAGTTTATATCATAGCAGTCTATGTTTAAGGATGTATTACTTGAGGTGCCTTGAAATCACGTTACTCAAAAGTATACACAATCACGGGATTCGTCCAGAATCACGCGTGACTGCTGCTGAGTAACCTATCATAGCATGTGTATCCAGCATGAAAATTTCAAATCTAGATACATTTCCCACAAGGGATACTAAAACCTGTCGCCTGCTGCATGAAAGTACTCATTGCCCAAACAATCTCATTTGATTGTTTGTCCACATATGATTCACCTAGACTAGGGAGTCCTGTTTAGCTCAGTTTCTCCCGTTTTTATTGAGTGGAACGTTGCGTGACTGCGTGTTGATTTTTGATGGTAGATACTTTATCACTTAGTCGTTCTCCCACAAATTTCTTATGGAACAACGTGCTTATGTTCGCATTTATTTACAACCTGAGAATCATTTTAACAGTTTGGTTAAACGCTTTCCGGCAACTATCTAATATGCACTAAATTCGCTAACTTTCATATGTGTCTTTGGAAAAACCCTCAAACTTATGTAATAAGTTCAGTCTCATGTGCACTTATAAACGCAATGTCACCACACTTCTAATGATAATAACAATTTTAATAATAGCAATAACAGCACACAATTACACTAAACGCAACCAACTTATATTAATTTGTGTTATACGAGATGAAGTCAAACAGGATAGTAGTAGTAGTAGTATGATATCGTATAACAGCGTCATATGAGTATGCGAACTGCACAAATATGCACATGAAGTAACATTTTACAGACTCGATGTTTATTAAAATTTCAGTTGGAGTATAATTTCACATGCAATTAACAGCCGGATAATAGGATAAAATGAAATTGCACACCTTTATGTCAAAATATCTTTATCCATTTCGCTTTTCATTTCCCCCATGCACGATTGGTAAGTACAGCAAAGAAGGAGTTGTGCTGCTCCAAAATAAAACCGCAAACGTTTCAGGGTACAACTAAAATGACTTTATAGGATCCTTTTGGGGTAAATGGGACAGAAAGAGGATGGCGCAGAGGAGACATGGTCGAGGAGAATCGTGTACAGAGTGTACCTTACAGATTCTATAGCATAGGAAGCATTGCGAGAGGATATTGCAGGATAAAGTGAACGGAAGTGTTGGTTGGTATGAAAATCGTCTAGGGTAGATCTTTGAGTTGAGGTGCAAATATAGATAGGGAAGCTTCGCATATGCGAAATTTCACAAATGCTCCATTAAAGCTTAAAACCATTTCGTGAATGTGCAACGTATGGCGTGTGTTCTGAGAAATGATCGAGTTACTATGAAATAAAGGTAAAATGCAATAACTAATGAATATTTGAACAGATATTGTTTCGAAGGATAGTACTATCACAATTTTCACATTTATTTTTGGTGACGTTTGAGTTGAGTTGAGTTTGAGCTTTGCACTTACCCATCAGAGTTCTCAGGCAGACATTAGTATACGCAACAAATAATCTAAAATTTCAATCAAGTAAGGGATGTTTCAGTGCCACCTTCAGGGATGTTTCAAGGTGTAAGCTTCAGCACAAATAGCTAGAACATTTCTGGATGGTTTCGTTCCCGACAGAGACTGCAAAAGCGTTAAAAGATTTATGTGTGCATTACATTTGCAGGGGCTCTTATTTACCGCTAAAGTAAGAGAAAATGTTCCAAAATATCCGCGCAAGGATTACTTTATATGTGTCCCGTGCTTCAGTCTCTTCGGTGGTGTGGGCAACAATCATGGGTTTCTCAATGGTTTTGCTTTCTCAAGTGTGTTCATCTCTCCCAGCTTGCATGAGCTTGCATTATGCTCTTCTTTAGTTGGTTCCACCGATGTGCGCATGATTTTCCTGCTGCGCACAGATGCAGTAGGAATCTCTGGTTGAATCAGATTTCCTTGTATGTGTATTTTTTTCTCGAATTTTTCTGTTCCAACGACATATTTTCTTTTGCCTGCAATTGGTTTCATATCATTGCTTTTGGGTCTCCTTCGGAGCCGCTATCTCGGCTCGTTTGTGCATTCGCACAAATGAAAAGCCGCTTAAGGTAGTAGTCCGGTGTAATGGGTTCAAAAAATTCTTGTTTTTTCTTTTACATTTTTTAATAGAAAAACCTTTCAAAAATATACTGTAAGATTTCCAGACCGAAGTTTTCAATCTTTTCGAAGTTATAGCCACAAAAGGAGAGCGCGCCATAGTGTGTATGAAAGTATATTCACTCTTATATTGTCCTTGCGACCTTTATAATTCAAAGACACGCAGGTATACTTAATAAATCAAGCATTTCCGATTGACAAAGACGAAATATAAGAATTTTGTACAGTATAATAGAAAGATTTTGAAGTAGTTCATCAGTAAAAACGTTCTGGAAATTGCTACCAATACGGCTGCCTGTATCTTTAATGAGGGTTTTCTACCTGTACTCAAAATTATGGAGTTAATGGGGGTCACAATTGGTCAAACAGCCAGGGACTACGCTGACACTGTAGACAATGTACCAGTTTTACGGGCGGAGAAAACTGCAGAAGCCAACAGTAAAGAGGCCAGAACTTTACACAGGGCTCTGAAAGCCGCTGAAAATGATAATTTTGAGATAACAGAAGGATTACTCTATGCACCAGGCATAGCTGATTGATTTATGTAAGTGTTATTTGTTGTCAAAACTTTGAACGTGTTTTTCTCAAAACTGTGTTTTAAAAATTTCGGGGAAACACTGACTAGAAAGTATTTACCCGATTTGGCTGAAAATTTAACTCGTTGTTCTAGATACATATAGCTAAATACCAAACTTTGAAACATTTATTTTTTTGATAATTTATTAATTTTTTTTTAACAATGTTTTTAGCAAAAAAAATTCGATTTTCAGTACCTTTTTTTCACAAGTCCACTATTTATTTTATTAATTTTTTTTGTATGCATGTTATTAGTTAGTTCACTAGAGTGAACTATAAACAATAATAATCTCTTGGATTTTTTTATTTCTGATGACTACGAAAGGCTGTGTGCTTCCCGGAAACCGCTCGACGTTCCCCCGAGGACTCCACTTCAACACAAAAAATTATGAATAAATCAATGTAAAATTGAGTAAAAAAATGGATGCTTGAAAATAGTAATAAAAACATGCAAAAAAATACAAAACGATCGTATATTATTTTCCTGCTGAAAAAAATTCACGAAAAAACGTCGAAATGTCGGCCGTCACACCGGACTACTACCTTAATGGTCTCATGGTTGTCTTTGATAAGCAGAGAGGTCATGATAGGGTTACCACCAGCTTTTATGGAGAAAGGTGCTCAGGACCAGACCGGCACTAATTGGTGCTACCGTGCAAAGAAACTAGGTGCAAAACATCATATCCACCAGTCCAAGATGCCAATTTCGGCTAACCAGTCGAATTGTAGTCCGTGTTTGATTCAGGGTCATATTCCGTGAAGTCCATTGTTTCTCTGGTACGTGAGGGCAAAGAGGGCATTCCTCAAAGAGGAATGGTACGTGAGGGCATTCCTCAAAGAGTACTAACTTTCAGGAGTACTCTTGTCGACCAGAATAACCCCTGCGGAGGAATCTCTTAGGAAAACTTAGGAATCTCATGAAATATCGTTATGAAACGAAACCAAACCTATTTTTTTCAATAAAATAGTATTACGAATAGCAATATCCTCACAAGATATTTAATTATGCATATGACACCTTTTTTAAAAATAAAGGAAGTCTTAAACGTCGGAAGCGGTCACAAACTCATGAAATACGTATGGATTTCAACAGGCAGCGTATCAGATATACGAAGGAGGTTGTTTCCGATGGTTCAATAAGGCAAGGCTCCGTTGCAAGGTTGTAAAAAACATTTGAATAATGCATACAAAGATTAGGAATCATTATTGTACGACCAGACATCGCAGAGTTATGTACGTACATTTTCTCATATTAAAATAACAAAATTTCACTTTAAACGTGTTGTAAAGCACCCAAAAAACTGCTCGACCAATTTAACTGAAATTTTATTATAATTTTTACAGGAAAATGGTTCTGTCGGGAACTAGTATCATCCTTTTTCGTTGGATCATTATTTTTTGCCTACCATTTTCATATTGTTCTCAATTTTATTGTCTTTTCATTAAACTGTGTAATACTAGTGCAGAACAGAGCGAGAAATCCGCAAAACAATAATAAATTTGGTTTTTCCAAACTCCATGTCTTGGAATCATCTGTCCCAGCAGCTCATTTAAAAGTGAAGATTTTAAAATAAAAAGTTAATTTTATCTCAATTTTATTTTTCTTTAATTTTTTAGTTAATTAAACTTGATGTAAATGTTTTTAAAAATATTTTCAAAGCAAAGGTAAGCACATACTTAGAAACGATTCTAGAAATTATTCCTAAAAAAAACCTATTTTTATTCCTAAAAAAATTACGAAAATCGGCCCGAATCAGAGACCAAAATGTTTGATTGGAAATTGAACCTGGTGATTTTCTATATTTATGGTGTAACAATTCACTATAGAAATTTGACTTCCTGGCGCGTTTTTCACTCCTTTTCAAGTGAACTGACTGCGTAGAATTATCCCTTACTTTATTCACGAGGTCTGTTCAAATAGTATCGCGAATTTTATATCTTACATCTATTTTATCCACTACAATGTAATCCCCATCAGATATTCGACACTTGTGCCAAATTTTGTTTCCCTCCCGAAGCACTTCAAAAATAATTTTTGGTGATCAGGTTCCTCTTTGATGCTATTTTTAGCTCCACATAAGAATTACGTTTAGCCAAGCGTCATCCCTTCATGGGCCTTTTCAGTTTTCGGAATACGAAAAAGACGAAAAAGCGGGGGTCAAGTCTGGAGAAAACAGTTTTCAGTCAATTCTGGGGGAATTATTAATGTGCTTGCAACAACAAGCAGGGCGAATTTTCATGGATTTTGGCATGAAACTCAAATTTTGTTCATTCCGGGCGTTTCTGGCGGATTGCTTTGCACAAGTTTCACATTCTTTACAGGTATTATTCCTTATTTAACGGTTAATCCTAAGCTAAGAACTCATAATGCATCACGACACTGGAATCGACGAAAACTGTAAGCAAAACTTTCACATACGACCGAACGTGACGTTCCTTTTACGATATTGGATGGTGTTGTGCCCTTTCATTCGGATGATTGAGCTTTGGTTTCCTTGTAATAACCATAAACTTATGATTTTTCACCAATTGTGTCCCTCTGGATCGAATTTGATTTACCATGGACAGAGTCCAACAGCTTCTTAGCAATGTTAATGTGATGCAAATTTCGGTTGAAATTTACAAATTTTGGTACGGATTTCGCAGCGACCTGTCTCAAGTAAGAATCGAATGGCTCGAGCCAATCAATATGTTTTGATCCTCAGCAACCAATCTAATGTCGATTCGACAATTGGCTAAGAATATGTGCTTGACTTTATGCATAATTTCGTCTGTTGTTGAGGTGCTTGAATACCCGGCACGCAGCTCGATGTTTTTAATTTTAAGGCTCTCTGAAATTTTCGAACATTTTGTATGATCCTTAAACGTTGTTTTGGTCCGAGGTAGCCTCACCACATATAACTCTTAACATACGTCCACGCACTTGAGGTTGTTTTTCACACAAAAGTGGATACGTATTCTTTGGTTCATGTTTTGGTATAAACAGAATGCAAGACAAGCCAAAACACGCCTAAGTGAAATCGCTGTCAAAAATTTACTGAAGATTCGCAAGGGCCGAACTTGACAGCAAATGTGAGGGACATGAGTACCAACTTAATGCCACAATAATATCGAAAATCGAATATACGTAGGCAGCAGGGAATTGAAATGTACGATACGTTTTGAGAGGACCTCATTTGCAAGCACGTATCAGCAGAGAGTTTTGAATGTTAAGTGAAGTGACGAAATTCAGTGAATAATATAAATAAGAGTCTTTTACTTAGAATTGGAAAAAAGCATTTTTGATTCTTGAATCTGAAGCAAAACAAGATTCTACGACCGAATGAAGCGGAAACTCAATTCATGATTCAAACGAGAAACAATACTAAAGCCCGACAAAACCTACCGTAGGATCAGTGAAAACAGTGAAAACTCAACAGTGAAAAGTGGATAACTTTGTATATTTTGGAAAAGGACGAGATTGGACACCGCATAAACGAAGCAAATAAAGCCTTTAACTCCATACTTCCCATTCTAAGGTCCAAATATGTGAGCAGACAAAATAAGCATCGATCCTGACGAGTGAATTCGAAAAGCCAGCGGACATATTTGAAAGCAAAGTGCTCCGAAAAATCTAAGCCCCAGTGAAGGAAAGTTGACAGTGAAGTTACAAGTACAAGTTGTATGAATTAAATGACGAACCACCTGTTTCTACTTGTGTAAAGATCCGCAAACTGCCAAAACCGGCTGCCCAAAAGAACTTTGAAGGGTAGGAGAACAAGGCAAATGTTCAGCAGGAAGACTAAGGATTCAATGGGAACACACGACAGACACTGGCAGTCTAAGTTTGTTGGTAGTTATTAACTGGAAACGAGGTCGCAGAACCATCCCAATTTGAGGAGGTTAATTTGAGAGGCCAAGGTCCAGCTTGGGTTGTTATGTCATGAATGATGATCAGGATTATAACTTTATATATGACGAAGCACGCAAGGGAGAACTCATGAGCGCAGGTCAAATAATACTTCAGCTTTTTGTTGAATTTATTAGAATATAGAAAATATATGCAAAAATCTGAAAATCTGCAAAGGAGTTCTCAGAGGTTCACCATTTCAATGCGAGGTGGTTGGTAGTTTTCCTGTGATTCCCCTTCTGGGGGATGAATTCTTCGCTTTAAATTCTGGCGTCGTTCTAAAATTGCGTTTCTACGCTCTGCCTTTAGCAACCACACCTTGATTCGATCGTCTTTTAAATGCATTTACGTGTTACGAATTACTGACTTTTAATCTGTCTACGCTCTCCTTTTTACCAATAACCATCCCACAAGATTTTATTTATATTTCAAAATAGTGTCAAAAAAGAACTTAAAACGGAAATGACTGATATATAAATAGAAACCATTTTCTAGTTTGATAACATTTCAAAGCCCTAGTGTTCATTTTCGATTCTTGAAATGTTCTTATGAAAGCAACCAAAGCCTGAGGAAGAATCTCTCTAGGACGATTTCACTGAGGCATAGTAAATTATCCTATATGTAGCTCAGAGATTAATTCAAATTGATATAATTTAGATGTTATATTAAATAGAGTTGTGCACATAAATTCACATCAGATGAATGCATTTATTCTGTAGGTAATAATTTCCCAATTGGGTGCCAGAACATAGTTTAATGGGATTGTTTTCCTTCCGACTGCAGGAGGAAATGCACTTGGATGCTTTGAGTTTATCTTGGAATCTTGGTAATATTGCATCCAAGAACTTGTGTTTGTGTACAAACACAAGAATAGAACATTTGCTGCATTCTTGTTTTCTTGCATAGCTTAATGCTTTCTTCCTCGAAATCATTGTTTATTCATCCATCGAACGATTAAGTGTACTATGTGGTTGTGAATTAAATTTTAGGATTCAAATTGGTCCTTCGCATCACAACAAACGAACGTACGTCGTAATTCATTCTATACATATTTTGGATGTCCATTTGCTTTAAGAATGTGTTTTGGACACCTGAGATATTAATATTGAATGGAATTGTAATAAAATGAGTGTGTCATCCTGAAAAACCACCACCAAGTCCTGGAATCATCTTGGGCTATCCTTGCATAGTACTTTTTTCTATGCAATCGACTCTTTACACAAAAGAACTCCGGAGGGATCAATGTGCAATTTCATCGTACGAATACGAGTCCTGGCACAGCTCTTGAATTACACACGTCAGTCATGAATGTTGAAATAGATGCTGAAATCGACATAGTCATTCGACTACTAAACTAATTGTCAGGCATATTTTAGAACTCAGGTTAAGCTCATAAACACAGAAGCATTGAGTAATACGAAGACCACACAGGAGGCAACATAAGGCAGCATTGAATCATACAGCTATTCAGTAGCTAAACAGAGCATAATTTGAGCTTTTGAAATATAGCCCTCACCATTGTCTAACCGAGTCCTTGCTATATTACGGTCCGATATTTTCAGTTGGCTCGAATGGCGAACAAGAGGAGTACCATAGTCTCTTGCCGCATTTGATATGGTTTTCAGCTTCAGCTCTTGATTCTGGCCAAATGAAAATTCACCAACATTCTATATTCCTGTCCAAAATGATATTTATCACGGCATCTGAAACAATTCATCGGGCGCCTGGTATAGATTTGCGTTGGAGTCACTGGACATGCAGAACAACCATATTCAAATAATGTTTCCAACCGAAAGGTATGAAACGCCACAGTTCTGCGGTTGATGTTTATGAATGAAGTAAAATTTGGACAGTTGAGAGCAGAGGAATACAGTCGTCGAAGTCGTGATGAAGGCAGCTACTTTTTAAAAGTTATTCTTAAGAGAAAATTAAGAAGCTAAAGAGTCGTAAAGCCTCTGGGTGGAGCACCCAATAAAGCCATTGGAAATCTTCCAAAAATAGTAACAGTGCTAATCTGTCCCATGTTCAAGGCTTGCCTGAAAATTTGGAAGTTTCTAAACTGCTGGAAACACGCCAGCATGATACCAATCCTGAAGCCTTGTTAAGATCCGTGAGACCCTAACAACTACAGGCGAAAATGTCTATTGTTTGTGCTTAGTAAACTATTTGCGAAGATAATATTGAAAAGATTGGCTGATTACGATGAAGATAAGAAAATCCTTCTTAAATTTCAGTTTGGGATGGATAGTATAGATACTCAACAGAGCACCAGCTACTATGAAGACATAAGACAAAGAAAAAAAGACATAAAGACAAAGACTGCGCAAACTAACTTCTTCCTTCTTGAAAGATAGAACGTTTCAGGTTAAGATTCGAGAATCAATATCCACAAAAAAAACCTTTCCTACTAGTGTTCCACAAGGTTCATGCCTAAGTCCCACACTTTTTAATACATACAATCTGACGTACCCACAACCCACAACTGCCAACTAGTTGTTTTTGCGGACGACATGTGTTTCTACGTTGCAAAATTCATAACCAGATCATCTCCAACCTGGAGGAAATGATGGAAAGAATTTTAGAAAATTAAAATCAGCGTTAAGAAAACCACATTTTATAAGTAGAAAATGTAAGTCAACCATGCTGCCTAACATACCCATAAACTTCCTAGGCCAAATGGTTCCCTGGTCCAATGAAGTGACCTATTTGGATGTAGAACTTGATCGACAGCTAACGTTAAAGAACTACATCGAGGACTTCAGTTCTAAACCATTCAAGTCTGTTGTGTCTTTGTACTTATTACTCCATTACCCATGAGTTTTCGTAGTAAAATCTACGTCATTAAAATGAGCATCCAATCTGAGTTACTTAACGAGAGGAGAGAGGAAGAAATCTGGCACTGCGGTATGAAGGAATTACAAATCTGAAATGAGGCCGGTGAAGTGCGCTCCTAATGAGGAACTTGATATTGTAAGTCAGCCGTAAGCACAGTGAGTCTGATTACTGCCTGACGCAGTGCCTCAACTCTCGGAAAGAAATCTTAAAATGGAAAAGAAATCTGAAAATGAGGAAGTCATGGTCTGCCAGTTTTGCCTAGGTATGGTGAACAAGGCTTACAGCACCTTTTTAACATGTGAAAGGTGGGTAAGGCGTCGATTACATCTTGTCGAGAGAATAGACGACCTCTCTCTAAATACCTAGGAGGAAAAGGAGCTTGGATCAAGGAAATATGGCAGTTTGCATTACGCTACGCTTGGAAGGTTCTTCTTAGTAAGAAGACCACCATTGGTCACTTGACGATACAGAGGGAAATCGGTCTCTCTCTCAGAGATATCTCTTTCTTTTATTCGTCCATTTAGAGAGAGAGAGAGAGAGAGAGCAACCTTCTGGCCAGAAGCCACCACTCGGAAAAATTAAAGAGGTCTACCCCGAAGCAATGTGACAAACAGTTCCAAGCTAGGCTGACGCTATGACAGGTGTGTTACACAATCTGTAAGCCATTTGGTTTGTGCCAGTGAGAGTTCGTCACTCAGAGCGTACATAGCCTTCATGTCTTCAACACTCAAAATGGAACAACGAAAATACCTTTCACCGTTGCTTTCATCTTTTTTTGTTCCTGTTTTCAATAATTGGATATCTTTGGGTTTTGCGTTGCTACTCTGAAACTTTGAATTTTTGATATTTTTGATTGCTCTATACCTACCATGTGTTTTGTATCCTGACAGTGGTAGTGTAACAAGCTCTCTAATAAAGTGTTCAGTAATCTATATGTGTTCCACTTATTTTCTACGATATTCATGCCTACATCGTAGCTGAACAAATTTCAGGAAATTTCAACAATTGCAAGCACCAACCAACAAGAGATGATGACGACGACCTGCTGTTTCTACATAGCATTTATGAACACTGAAATTAATAACTCAGTTTCATGACGGACTGAATAGGTATTGTACACCGCAATTATTTTGATTTGGGGTTGAATTTATAGTCTGAGTAGCAGTGGTAGTGATGCAAATTAAAAATTCTTCATTTTCACTGGCAGAGAAATATAATTAGTGAGGTAGATAGGGCAATAAAGTGAAGGTCCAGAAAGTATGAAATATAAACGTACAAAAAAAAGAGAGATAGATATGGGAAGGCATCCGAGGGATGAAACCTCTATAGTCTAAATGTTAAACTTATCAAAAGTGATTTGATTGCCCAACATGATGCATATTGAAAATTCCTGACAATAAGATTTGACCCTGCCTATTAAAATCGGCTTTGTTATGACATTTTGTAAGTCCTCTTATTCACGACACTATTAGAAAAAATCTTTCTGTTTCATCTGACGTCCTTCGTTCTGCAGTTTCTATTACAAATTTTGTTTACTCAATGAATGTTTACCTCGAAATAGTGCCAGATGACTTATAGTATACCTTCAAGGAGTCGTTGTTTTAACATCCCTACTGGCTCGTCGTCTTCACCAGTCGACTCCTTACCAACCTTAATCTATTTTTTATCAAACAAACCGGATGTTTGTAGATTGTACAAAAGTCATTCTTTGTCCTTAAGGAAAGCTTGCCCTGAAAAGTGACAGTGGAGACATTTATTTGTGAATTTTTGTAAGTTTATGAACATACATGGACATATCTAGTCGACAATTTTCAGTTTTTCCTATTAAAATGACGTTTATAGTATAGTTATAAATTCTGTCAACCCGTTCATATCGAGAGAAATTCGATTCACACGAAATGGTCACACTGCGAAATTAGAAAACCTACCCGTACACTATTTCCGCCCAAGTTGAAAGTTCGGACAGCACTAGTTGGTGCGAGGTGTCAAGATGAAGTTTCTCACGTGTGTGAAAAATATAGTGATTTTTCCATTACACCTGTATGGGTATTCCCGGGTCTCTACCAGTAACTGAACTTTCGTTCCACATTCGTTTCACATGCACCATCATTCGGTTTATGTGTGTATGCGTTAGCCATTTACTGATTCCACCATTGAAAGAAATGCGACTAGCGCTATGTGCTGAACTCCTGAAACGATTTCTCGGTAAAAAATGAATCGACGTTCTTTTTACCTCCGGAAAATCTTCGCCATTGAGGAAAAAATTAACAAAGTCAATACAGGTTCGAACTTCCAAAGAAGCAAAAGAGGAAACGCCATGAGTGCAGCGTGGTCACCACCGCATTTGTCCGGTACTTCTGTGATATTTCTGGAAAAGCAAATTCCTTCAGCATGTAGCAAAGTGTGTGTGAAGAGTGTTTTGAAATCCATAGCGAGCCAGCATAAGGCCAAAGAAATTCGACAGTGTTTTTCTGAGCGTATTACTCGATTATATCGCCTCAAATAAGCCTCTAACAGCGCTGATTTGAGTCCTCTAGAGTATTGACCGTAGAAAAAGCTTATGGAAGTAGGTTTTGCACGTCTATCCACCATTTTGAGTGATTTGAAGGAGAGTGTCAGGAAGGTTTCACTAGGAATGACACCTTGTACCGTGCAGGAAACGATTGGTGATTGTCCCCAGAGCCTTCAAGCTTAACTAAACGTTAGAAGCGGTTATTTTAAGTGATTCCATTGTAATGTCAATGTAATTTACTTTTTTTTTAAATAATTGAGCCCATTGTAGTATCCGTTGTCTTAGAATCGTTAAGACTCCAGCTCGCCAAAAGGCTTTCCACTTTTTATCAAAATTATTGGATTTTTGTTGAGTCATCTCATATTAATTAATTATTAATCAAACCACGAATCAACCACGTAAAATCATTACCAAATACACACTTTTCCTCCACAGTCATTAATTATTCAGTCATATACGGAACGATACTAGGACGAATGTATGCCCTAAAGCATTTTCATGGAAACATAAGAGACGACGACGAAAATTCAGCTTAATACTTGGAATTTTATTGCCTTATCCACGGGGTAAACATGAGTGGATAGAAGCTACGATATATTTTTGGATACCAAGGGTTAAGATTGTAAGGAAAAATTAACAGCAACTCATGTAGACTTCTCTATTTCGCTCATTTAACTTTTATAAGAAAACGCAAATAATGCGTGTGATAAAGCTATTGAGAATACATGTAGTGACAAATTGTAAGAAATAAATTTTATAATGTTTCAGCTCTAATCATACTTAGAGTATTTTGTGATTCACACTTCAACACAGCTTGGCTACATAAAGCAACAACACCCTCGGGTGACTATTCTCTGACAGAGATAGGAAGAGCACAAGTAAATTTGTATTTGTATTGCGTTCGAATGCGAAAGCTTCTATATGCTGGTTTTGCGCGAAACGGACATTAAATTTACCAACCCAAATAAATTTCTTTTTCTTGGCTGAATACCGTTGAATGGAAGGGTTTGTTGAAGTGTCGTTGCTAAACTGTTCTCACGCTTTGTTTGGTCTGTAAAGATGACTCTTAACGTAGCTCTTACTTTTGTAAACCAACTGGTGTTTCACAGATTTATCTCTTTGATTGGTTTGTGGTTGAAGTTACAGACAAGAGAGGACGACAACGATTGAGAATTCAAGTTTTCTTTCACTCAAATGAAAGGATGAGTCATCGCAAGACACGTTTTTGAAAAGCCAATTGGACCTCGTTGTCTTTCTAAGTTTCCTTCTTTCTTAAGTTTTAATTTTTTCGAGGATTAAGCCAATGCGAGACATTTTTCACGTCTGGGTATCTTTATTTCGTTTCAGTTCGTTTCCGCAATTACGACATGAATTTCTTTGGTTATAAATTTGATTCCTCCTGGCAACATGCTCTGGAATGGTGTCAGGAAGAAAGAGACACGAATATACCATGTTGAAAACAAAGGCGAGCTTTATGATATAAAGAGCTTATGAGTTATATGACTTAGATGAGTGGAGGAAACGCGGTGGTTACCTGTCAGAGCTTATACGTATGTAAGAATGACGTTTCCAGTGTAAACGTATATGTAACGTGTTGTGTATGGATGCAATGATTAAGAGGATGTCAATGAGCCTCCTACCGCACCTTCGTCTTTATGAGCAACCCCCAACAAGTTTTGTTTTCAAATTTAAATGCATCAGGAAATTTTGAGCCGAATACCCTTCAGATTTGTTTTTTGAGTTTTTTGAGTTTTTTGAGTTGTTGATCTATATATATTTATCATGGCTCAATGTGGTGCGGGACTCAAACAGCCATTTCTATTATTGGGTGTCATATGTGGTTTTATCTTTGAGCACACGTTAAAAGGAGCATGAAATGTGTGGACGATGCATGCTGCACGTGGCTGAAGCCCATATATATACTCGAAAAGTAAAAGGTGATTATATCAGACGGAAAATAAAAATAGGTTAGCTTCATGGGGTTAATATCGTCCCCAAGATCTTGTCTGAAGCTGTAAGCTGTCCAAGTATGGTGGACACTATAGTAAGGATTCGACCAGGTAGAGAACTTTTAGTGATTACTACGGTTTCTAAATAGGTGCCCGTGAAACAACTCTGATTTACTGGCAATTGTCACCTTGTATTTATCTTGGAAAACAGTCTTCAACAGTCAATTTTAGATGGAATTCAAGGAGCGGATTTTTGCGTTAAGGTATTTTGCGTTGAGTGTCGAATCCCCAGTGGCGCAAACATAAGGGATTGTCAACTAAAGAACTCATCTGTTAATTGCAGCATTGAGCCTGGAACCGTTTGGCCATTATTTGGGACTAGAACTTTCTATTCTATGCCTTACAACACCTTCGGGGTTTAGAAGCAAGAGGATGCAAAGGAAGAGTGGTTTGCTAAAGAAGAGATGACCTATCCTCCGACATACTAGGCAATTAGGTCTGCCTTTTTTACTTGTTAGGATTCTCCGAATGTAATGTACCACCTGTTATTTTTTGTCTGCCAACCTAAGCGTCCTTTCCTTTCCTTTGGCTTTCCAGACAGAGCACTGCCACTTTTTCAGATTCATCGACGTGCAGTTTGTCCCTTGATCTGCATGACAGAAAATATAACACTTCTTCTTCTTGTCAGCACTGCAGCCCGAGCCTTCATTTCCTGCAACGAAAGCCTCCAATTGTCTCAATTTCGACATTCGAGCAGCGATGAACTGTCTTCCTCGGCAGAGTCAGACCAGTGTTTCTTCGGTTTCCCCATTTGTCTCCGCCCTTCAGCTCTTCCAAGGAATACCTTTTTCGTTATCGATTGTTCGTTGGCTTGTCAAAAAGTAGCAAGCGTCGGCGTTCTGAATATTATTCAAGTCATAGTGAACACAACAATTTCTGCTAAATAGCTGGGAAGGTAGAAGCATGTGTCTAACCATGCTTTGGACTTTTGTCACCCTCATGCATTCGGAGAGAGATTCTTTTACACTATTTGGCAAGGAGGGTAATGGGTATCACCTATGTGAATACCAACATCGGTAACTCAGAGACTGGTTGGTATGGTGATACAATATGCAGTGCTCTTAGTCTCTGTATCTACGCCAGCCGGTTTTCGTATAGCTTCTTATTGAGAACTTGTCTCCATCCATCTTTAAATATCTCCTAACTCCATATAGATTGCGTAGCTTGTACGACACACATCAAAAGGTGCTTTTTTGTTAGACTTAATTCCACAGAATTGGCCAAGAGTGCACTGATTACAGAGACCCCTGCTATGGCTTTGTCTGTCGTAGCACTAATTTTCGCCGGCTCAGAGTCTCTCAGGAAGCCCAGGTACTTAACTGATATATTCAGCTTTACTAATTTATTTTTGACACTGATTATTCTTACTTAAGAAACTCTTGATTTTGTGAAAGTAACCACTTTATTTTATTTAGACTAAATCCAAGAGTTGTTATCCAGCTCCCTATCCATTGCATTGGCGCATTCAGACTTGATTTCCTTTGACTTTTTTAAAGTTACCACTTTTGTTTTCTAGGCTTAGTCTGCAAGCTGTCATCCAGTTCCCTACCCAGTGCATTATCCAATTTAGACTTGGTCGCACTTGATCGACTGTGCGACTAGCGATGAGAACTTTGCAGGTGCTATTACACAAATCTGGACCGAGGTTTGTATTAGCATCCTACCTTGCCCTTGTACTATGTTGTAGATTTGGTCCAATTTTTCAAGTAATTTCGTCCTTTCCACATCAAAAATTATGTTACATGGAATGAGTTTTTGTGGTATTCGTCCTTATAGCGGGGTTTAACGGATTCCTGAGGTCCATCGTCACAAGAAGAACAACTCGTCGGATATATCGACTACCTTCCATCGTCAATTAAACCGCAGTCAGCGCCTGCGTAACACTGCATTCATAGTGGAGAACCCTGGTCTGAAACCGAAAAACCATGGAGAAAGATTCTCAGCAGCGTGGATGACGTCTGTAAGTCTTCCATTTATAGTTTCTCAAGCATTTGCACGGTTGTATCTAGCATGCATGACGGGTATTATGTTAATGGCGACTCGATATATCCCTTCCGTTGCAAATCAACACGAGTCCAACAATCTTTCCTTGCTCAGGGAAAAGGTCCTCTCATAAGGAGGCATAAAGGGTGGGACAAAAGTGGGAGACCAATTGCATCATCTCGGGTGTTTTTACTTTATGGAAGAAACTGTAATTATAGTTCTTTCCTTGTCAAGAGTAGACAATATACTGCTGTTTCCTTCCGGGCAGCTTCTATCCGGATGAAATGTGTGGGGAAGACAGCTCGTCATTTCTCGTCCAACTTATCCACTTAGCGTTCACGGAAGAGAGACTAAATATGGGCTTCAAGGCATCATCAAGTCTACAACGAGTCAAAGTCCAAGCCGGGTTAAATCAGTGACTAGGAGAATAAAAAAAATTTGTATTCATCCATGTATTCAGTTGGAAGTTGTTTATGTATAAAGTTTTTGCCAAAAACCCTGGACCCATCCTCCCGGTGTTATAGCAACATCTTTTCATGTAACAGGAGCAGGGAGAACCTTCCAGATATATAAAGATATATAAAGACCACAAAACAACTTATTTGATATATAACTGTTCGATGGTGAAGTTAATCCTTTTGCTTCCTACGAAGTTCATCGTCTGTAAAAACCTTACGTCTATGGTTTCTATATCATTGGCATATTCCCTTATGGATGAAAGTAAACTTTAATTAAAATCCCTGCGTTCCGCATTCGAGCAAGTGACCCACTTGTAAGCTATTCACCTGTTTGAATGTGTGAGTGTTTCTCTAATTACTCGCAAAGGATATGCTTCCACTTAGATATCGTTAAAAGAAAAGCGAAACATATAATGCTAATAGAACTCTAGTAATTGACTGATTGCTTCATGCTTTTCACTCAGCACTATATCAACATCGGAACGTACCCGGATGTGGAATAACCAATTTAGTAGTATTTTCCGTAGTATATCATTAATTGATCTGTGTGTGGATGCTGGAAAGTCGGTTTGAAAAGAACGTCTTGTGAAAATTGATTCGAAGATGCTGAGGTAATCATCCGTAAGCACCTTTGCGTACATTTCCAATTTTCTAGTGCTAGCGGTTGCTGGCAATGGGAAAATCGTACAAATACCTCCCAGTTTGTTGTTGCTGTTAAGTGGAAATGTGTATCAGATGCGGTTGTCTAATCCACCCATCAATGTTCGTTTTCCCAATTAAGCGGAGTAATTGGATTTTGTGTCGTGGATGTAATTATGGTGACCAATCTCGTTAAAATTATTTAATTATGATGGAAACGTGAATTGATGGAACAGTGCAACTAAGTTTTTGGATTTTTTAGGAGTTTGTGTTGATTACTCCCACGACTTTTTGTTTGGGAAGTCGTTGGAAGTGAAATTTTCATTGATATATACTTATACTTATACTTTCTGCATCTTGCGCGTTTATGGCATCCATCCTAAGATATTAGTCCTCAATCTGCCCGACAGGAAAGCTTTCCAGCCACTTCACTCATATCCGTAATGCGATCAATAAACACCATAATTTTGATGCCGTTTTTCGTATCTTACTTTCAACGATTCCGAGAACGAAATGGCTCCTTATCATGTTGTGGTTGGGAGTGCAAGGAATTCCTTCCCTCGGAACACCAAAACATTTCATTACCGAGCAAAAGGTCTGCTATTTTCCTTATATTCACCGTCCACAGTTGCGAGCTATTAAAGCTTGCATGTCTGAGCACAATACGATCCTGTTCGCCCGATAAAAATGATTAATGACAATTAAATCGTTTGCTGACGTGATATCATAGAATTAAGCTTTTAATTTTTGCTCCTGGCTCAGGTGAGTTGGGAAAGCAAGCGTTGCTGCCTTGGTCAGAGGTTTACGACAAGTCAAGGTGCAAATACGGCCAGGTTGAGTAAGACATCGCACGACGCCGACAACAATCAATTCACTGACTCTTCCGTATGGTGTTCAAGCAACATTTGTTATCACACTTTTGCAATCGATTTCTTCTAAACAAACTTTTCTCGGTTATTATCTTTCACGGCTCACGTGGTAAGGAACTGCTGGCTTCAGAGGGTGGTGGAAAAGATGTGTGGCCTTTCACGGTAAACCGCGATAGATAATTATCGGCACTGTAACTTCTCGACGATGGTAAAACACTTATTTTCGCTTAATGCGTTGTTTGCAAGTCACGGAAATTGCCAGGAAGAAGGCTCGCAATGAGAAATAGGCAATATGCAAATTCAAAATCAAACTCCATTTCTAGTTTTGATTTTTAAAGGACTTATTTTTTAACCATTTATTGACAATTAAGCTCAAAGTTTAGGGGAAAAGTAATTGAATAAAATGGTTTTTTAAATATGACTACAGATAGAATATAGGAGGCAAAAACTTTAATCGAAGGAAGGACATTTTTTTCATGTGTTGTACTCATGAAGCGCAAACACGGTAACGTTTGCAGTTCCAACATATGTCAAAATCGACACAAATGAATATCTTCCATGTTTTTCAATCATTTTTTATGCATTTATCCTGTGAAGTCTGAGCTGGAAGAAAAAAAAAAATCTATCCTAGATAAAAATAAATGACAAGCTAAACTTTTATACCAGGTGCGCAAGTTTCAAATGTTATTTTCTTGTCAAGAGATGGCGTATGAAACGTATTGAACTAACCTGTCGAACCCAAAGCGCCATTTTGTTGGTAAGACTGCCCGCTACAAAACGTCATTTTCATTTAGTTGTTTACGAGTTAGTAGCATACTTCTTTTTCATGTTAAACATGTCGAATTTTGAGCCAAGTAAAGAGCATTTGCGGCATGTAATGATTTTCTTGTTCAATCAAAAGAAAAAGTCATAGAATTGTTGTACAGACTTACGGCAATCTTGTTCCAACCGTCAAGACTTTTGGACGCTGATTTTAACGTTTCAAAAGTGGCGATTTCAATGTTATTGTCAAAGAACGCGAAAATCGACCAAAAAAGTTTGAAGATGACGGATTACAAGCATTCTTGGACAAAGACGAAACACGAAGACAACAAACGATTCAAATGCAATTTTTTCAAATTCAAAACAAATGTTACGCGGCTAGTCATTTTCGATAGCCTGAGAGCCATGGGAAAGATTCCAAAGATTGGAAAATGGGTTTCACACAAACTAGTCTAGAGAACCATGGGAAAGATTCCAAAGATTGGAAAATGGGTTTCACACAAACTGCGAAACGCTGCATTTACGCCATGCAACGAAGTGTTTTTTTTTCATCGGGTTGTAACTGGCGATGAAAACAATATCTACATATTTTGAGAATCACAAAGGTAAGGGATCATGGGTAACGCCAGGACAACGATCAACATCGAGTGCAAGACCGGATCGTTTTGGGAGGTAGGTAATGCTATGTGTGTGGTGGGACCAGAAGGGAGTAGTGTACTACAAGCTTCTGAAAACCGGCGAAAAAGTTAATACCGTCCGCTACCGAAAACAAATGATCAATTTAAACCAAGCATTGATCGAAAAACACTCAGAATGGGCTCGAACACACGGCAAAGTCATTCTGCAGCATGGCAACGCTCCTGCACATTCATCCAAAAAGGTCAAAGAAACGATTTCCTCGCTTGGTAGGGAACTTCAATCCCACCCACCGTATTCACCAGACCTCCTCTTTGCATTGATGGGACACCTCTTCTCACATCTTCTTATTGATGGGACGCGCACTGGCGGAACAAAACATCAAGACTTTCGAGGATGTACAAAAATGGCTCGATGAATGGATATCAATAAAAGTTAAAGCTTTCTTTTGGAATTTGGAAAAATGTGTAAAAAGCGAGGGCCAATACTTTTAATAAAAAATGTTTTGCCATTGTTCTTAAATAATTGCGTATTTTGCATGGAAAAAAAATAAAATTTTAAACTTGCGCACCTGGTAGTTATGAATTTTGCACCGATATTCATGAATTCGTATACAATGGAATTTCCAGAATTTTTGAAGTTGGCTTTCGTGATTTACGAATTTTCCAAAGACTAACCCAAAAATGCAGAGCGGACGTAATTTCTCGAGTTTGGAGCATCTAAGAAAAAACAAAAATTGAAATCTGTCCTTGCTTAAGTGGCTATTGCGAGAATTACATTAAGTTCGTGTTGGTGTTGCCGGAGGCCATAATTAATTCTGGGTAGCTTGGGTCCGCCGACCCTTGCTTGCGACACGGAAACTAACAATTAGATATAAGGAGCACATACGTTCGTATACACATAACAAAGCAGACTCCAACTACGCAACATTCCTACACAATCACACACACGAACCCGATACCATGGCAAACTCAATGACGCTACTACACAAACAAAAGAAGGGACTTAAACTTGACGTACTAGAGAAATTAGAGATCTACAAACACAAAAAAAACCCACGGAAATATTATCAACGAACAAATAATGACCAACTCTGACACAATATTTTCAGTCCTCGACCCAATCCTTGTCAAAAAAAGAAAACGCGACGAACCCGACAACGATAATCCCACGATCCCGAAAAGACCCAAACTTAATGACCCTCGTTAACACCTAATTAACCAGACCTACCCCTCCGAAAAAAGTTTCACCTATAAAAAGATGGACACCGCGACAAAGACACCAGAACGAGCTGATGATGGCTGTATGCAGCCGAAACGCGTCCTCGAGACCCACGAAGCAAGGCCCGGTGCACCCAAGCTACCCAGAATTACATTAAGGTTTAACCAGGATTTTTCAGACGAAAACATAACAAAATGGCGGCCATTCGAAAAGAAGTTCAGTTTTTCATGGTAGAAGTTCAAGTGATAGCCAGAAATGTCACTTACAACAGCCAGACAAAATTCACAAGGATCTGGCTAATACTTTTTTTTTCTCGTGTCCGCCAACTCAAAAACTGTGATTTCGAGAAATAAACGTTTGAAATTGGGTTCTTTTGATTTATCGTTAGAATATATGTAATATATATATATATATGTAATATATTCTATATAATCCAAGTATAAAACCAAGCATATGTTTAAAAGGAGTGGGGAGCCGAGACCGACGAAATACCCTGGAAAGTTGCAAAATGCGCTCTTGTCGTGTTTCACATTTGGCGTTTGACAACTTGTTTACGTTTTTTATATCACTGTAAGAAGCATCGTATTTTGATTGTACTTAGAAGGAAAATCAAGAGGAAAATCCATTTTTGAAAATTTGTAGCCTAAAGGATCCTTTAAGGCAATTTGGTGTGATTTGTTTAATGCTTTTCTCGAGCCACATTCTTTCACATTCACGAAGTTTCTCTCAAAAGCATGGAACCCACCTTTATGTCTACGTAATAATGTTATACATACTTTTTATGCTGATGAGGATGTCTTTCAATGTAGAACACACTTGATTGACCTATACGCTTGCAGCAGTGTTAACACTTTCAGTAATAGTCTTGGGTGCTAATTTACGTGGTTGTGCTCTTATTATTCGTTGCATGAGTTCTAATGCATATTTATCATGAATCTTTTGAGTGGCGTTTTCAATTTGAAAAAGAAAAAAATTGGCATGGAACTTTGTCGAAACTAAACGGAGGCTAGCGAACCATGCCATTAGATGGTTTGTGGAAAACCTTCGATAAACTTTCAGGTCCATTTTAATGGTAAAGCAGATTACCTTTAAAATAAGATTACCTTTAATTTTAGTTTAAGATCTTCTTCTTTAAGATTTCTTCTGGCTTCACGAATAATTTCTATTATTCAATACTGAAAGTGATCGTTTGAGCCTTTGGAGTATAATCACATTGTACATACGAAACTTCATAATCAAAGAAAACAGTCAACATTATCTTAATATTGCACCAACTTTGATCGTATTTTTAGTGGCCTGGGTGATTCAAAATGCTGTGAAAACTGTTGATTTTTTTCTAAATCACAACTTCATAGTCCATAACTCATCACCACTAATAATGTTCTACGGGACAATTTTCATCATTAGAAACCATCTGCAAGTTGTTCAGCACAACTTCAAAGCGAATATTCTTCTGTTCTGTAGTCAGTAATTTAAGTATGAATTTCGCACACACACACGAGTTGTTCCCGAAAGTTTTTTTTTGGTATTTTAAATCAATTTCCAGTTCGGATCATTTCCTCCAATGGCAAATCGTACACGTTTGACGTTTCTGATATTACTGCACATGAAGATCGGCCAGAGTATAAATAGCCGCTAACTATGGACATATTAAGTACATGGAGAGGCCCTATCCGTTTTCATGACAGTTTGTGAGCGTCCAAAGATCTTGATTTAGTCAATTTTCCCCTCGTAAGCTGTTTACAAGGAAATAATACATCAATATTATTTCCGAAGATTTCACACAAAAGTTTCCCATCTAATTAAAATATATTATCTGCAGAATAAAAACATTTCCATTCATGAAATGCAAAAATGTTATCATATATTTATATTTTTTTTGTAATCTTCGACAATCTTCGTTTTGAAAATTAACAATCAGTTAACATTACTGTTGGAAATAGAATTTCTGAGAAACGATGGTTTCGCTATAACAAAAACTATAAAAAAATCTGTCAATGAATATTAACCTTCACGCAGTAAACTATAATTAAAAATGTAAAATAGCTCTTATAATTGCACGACAATTCTCTTTGTCTATGGTATGGTAAGGACAAAGCATTAAGCATTATGAACGGAATTATTGATTTGAACAAATTCGATCAGCTTAGTGTAGACTTGGAAATCAGCTGATTGTTTTGTTTTCCTGATGTTCATTCGGCTACTGTGAATTAAACTGAAGTTCGGCATCTGTCAAAACTTTGTGGTATGCGCGGGGGTTAATTATTCAGGGAATAATCTTCGTGTGGAGTTGATTTTATTGAAAAGACGCAATTCTTTGTATTGCCACGAAATGCGGCATACCCTTATGGCGTATGCGCCTGGTAAGCAATTGAAATGAAAGTTTAGTGTTTTACACTTCACTTGTACTTCTGAGTAAAACGTCAAAGTCGCAGAAACATACATGTGACATAAATAGCATCGTTTTTGGTAATGACATTTGTGCGCAGGAGATTTTATGTTCCATGCATCACTAGTAGGTCACTTCTACCATAAAAAGACCAGTTTTTTTCTTACGTACGTCGCAGTAATATATGTTACAATCACGTATCAAAATGCAATAAATACACATGGTTGATCAATAAATATGGTAGGGTCCTTGAAATCGAGTATTTTACAACTTTTCTCTCTACGCTTATACTACGCTTAACAATATCCCGGCGTTGCTAAATTTATGACAACTACGATTACATAAGTGTTTGGTAAACGGACAAACGACACCACCTGAAGTAAATCATCACGTCAACATTCAGAAAATACATGAAAAATTAGTTAATAACATGGTTCACATAGAACTGCAAAAATGATGTTGAAGCCCTGGTAATACCGGGTATATGATGTCACACAAATGTCATTCATATATTGGGAATTGAAAATGTTTTATATCCGGCGATGTAATACTAAAATAAATCTTTATCAAATTGAAACTAAATTAATTAAATTAAATAGATAATTTAATTGGAAAAAAGATGATTTTTTCATCGCTTTGATCTGACCTGTATCGCACTATAGTTTGACATTGTATGCCAGTAATGCCAGCCGTGACGTCTGAGTATGAGCCATTTCCATGCATTAGCCGGCCTTGGAGGTTGACTGTCTAGAATCATTTTCAATGAAATATTGTGCACAAAAGTCACATTATTCTGAGTAAAAATTAATTTTTAATGTTTCCTCCCTTCGAAGAGTTTTCCAAGAAACTTAATTTAAATAAACCCTTACAGGTCATACAGTTCCTCTAACAACACACAAATATAACTTTTGCTTTCTTTTGGAAAGACATGTAGACATTTTTGAATGGAAAAGAGTATTCTTAAAACCAAGCAGCTTTAAAATATTCCGTTTAAAAGGAAACCCCTGCAATTTACAACACACCCATGTGCTTGTTCGAATTGCTTTAAATTTTAGTCGTTTATTGGAGTTAGCACTGGCCGAAATGGTTGAACTTTACATGGCAACGCCAGTATATATTCGCATTTGTGCTGCAGATGAAAAGTTTTGAAGGGAGGTTTTCCGCAAGAGTGAATCTGAAAATGTTCAGGCTGTTTTCTGGCTTTCTGCAGCTGATAGCTTCGGGCTAAGATAAACTTTCATGTGGTTCCTCCACATCCAGAATAGGGGTGATTGACTTTTTTGTTTGTAAATTGTCAACCTACGGCAAGGAACTCGGGTGGTACCGTTGCCATACCAAAATCATATCAACTGTTGGCAACTATTCGCAGCAAGGATATAATATCACTTGTCTTTGAGTGTTGAATGAATCCATTCGGTTTTTCCGAATTCATTTGGAATAAAATTATCCGATCTATTTCTAAGTAATTCTGAAATTCAAATGGATAAAGACAAACGAATCCTAGTTTGTTTTCGTAGTTAGCTCGCCTACTCCCACAACATGGTCAAAATGCAATCGAAACATAAATTGGTTGTTGTCAGCAACTATAAGCAAAAAGGAACCCGACGGAATGTTGAAAACACTGAAGTACTCCGCGGCCCAAGCCTTATACCATCATAAGTCAACAGGAATTCATGAATGAAAGAGAACTTTTTTTCTTTATCCTTGTTTCCCTATTCAATGCAATTATCTGTTGAGCGGTAAGTACTCGGAACAATACAGCAGTGAAAAATGTTTAAAGAAAACTTACTTCGCTATGAAGAATCATATTGAGGACAAACAAAAAGTACTTTCGGTAAGGGTTGTGTTGTTTTGTTTGCCCCACCCCTATCGGATTTTTCTTTTCGTTCTCTTCAATGCTGTATCTGGAATGAATAATGTTTATTTACATTTTGCATTATTTAGCATGAAAAAGTGGCTCTGGCGGTCTGGACAATTGCAGACCACAGTTTTCCGGAAACTTTGTCGGTAAGGAAATAAAAGCCAGGGTTGCCGCTGATTTAAAACATGAAATCCTCAATAGAAGGTGTTTTCCTTTTTCGAAAATGCCTATGTGTATGAGAATTCCGGGACATGATATTTAGCTCGAACAACAGCTCCCAACCTCAAAGATATCCAGGCAAAACTTTTCTGTACACGGAAAAATTTAGATAATAACTTTTGCGATGAGAACGATAAAGATGGCATTGGACAGCATTGGGTTAAGGCTAGCTTTTCTTTCGGAAAAAAAAAGAAACTTTTCACTTCAAAAGTTTTGCTTCTCTACTTTTTACTGAGCGGATGTCACTTTGTATAAGCATTGGCTACATTTCACAATGTATTATCTGTGCGTTCTCTTCTCGAGGGCTGTTTTCTTGTCCTTGTGTACTTTACCCTTTTGCGACTAAACTGCTTTGTACTACACACACATTCATTTTATTTTAAAAATAAACCAGTGGGGGGGGGGATATAAAGTTATGAGTGGTATAAAATCCTTGTAACTCATCATACTCAGTGGATTTTCAATTTTGGCAAAGTTTGGAGCTATGTCTGTTTTTACATGAAGAAAGTTTATAAATTTATTATTTTTTTCAAAGTTGGTATCAAAACTTATACTTACATCGTTATTAAGGCGCTTAATATAAGCGTTAAATATCAGTTGCTTTGTTAAATGGAAAATCTTCAATTTTCTTCATTGAAGTGACGTTTTTGGAGTTGAACGAGGAAACAATTTAAATAAACCTTTACAGGTTATACAGAAGGCAATATTGATGATTATGAATTATGAAAAGGAACTATTGAACCAGACGAAAAACCCAAAAGTATGACAAAGAAGCCTTAAAATTCAGCTGATGTTAGCATCCGACTGACCCAACAAATCCAACTGATCGCAAATTCGTTAAAAAGATTAGAAAAGTCAAGCGGAGAGTCTCGAATTCACATAGAAAAGAGAAAATCTTGAAGTCAGAAAGAAATAAAGAAAAATTTTAGCAGCTTAAAAGGAAAGCTGAATACATTTGAGAAAGTTGGCCGAAGATAGTGAATATCTAGACTAGAATATGCGTCCGTTTTTCTAACTGCGCAACATACGAAAATTATAGCCGCTCGTTCAAATCTGAAGGATACGAGCTTGGTTTGTTTAGTATTTTGTGATACGCAACCATAGGGAGTGTATACTAGTTTTTTAACAGGGCTGGCTGAAGAAAATGTGCCACATGGTTCGATTTGTCAACCGATCCAAGCATCCCAGTGGTAAAATTATCCGAGGTGAACTCTCCTGTTTCCCTCTTTTGGTCCTGCTGTAGCCGGTCTCATCTTCTAAATGCAAAAAAATATGTGGCAAGCGTCATCCTGCTCCTCTTGGCAAAATCGACGGTCGGGCGTTAGTGATTTACAGCTCTTGTATAGGTAAGACTGATAAGACGCACTTCCAATCAAAAGCTGGATCAGGTAGAAGTCAATCTCACCATATCCTCGAGATGAGCCACGCAGTCCACCTTCCCTTTATGCTATTCAGCCAATCGTTTAGTGAGCCCTGTCTTTCTTCGCAGGCAATGGTGTCCCTCCAATCTGCGTTTCAAGCAAGGCGATGCATCACAATGAAGCTTATTGCAGAATCAGATACAATTAGATATGACGATACAATTCTCAGTGCCCCTCTTCTCTGTATCATCGCCAAGCGCATTCGGTACGCCTTCTTATTAAGAGTGTCGCCCAATATATCTGCTCCATACTAAAGCACAGACTCTACGGTACCCATCAAAATGGGCACCGCACAGTCAGTGAAGAGTCAGCGTTTTTTTGATGGGTTGCGTGCCCATATATTGACCATAAGCCTGCTGAGAGCCAATACGCACTAAGCAGCCTTCTTTACCACTGCCTTGATTTGCTTAGTGAAACGCTTCGAATCGATCAGTGGCCTATGTGCTTCACCGCTTGCTTTGATTCAACTAGTATGTCACCAACATTGACCACCCTTACTCTAAGGATTCTTATTTATTTGGATGACCACTTCAGTTTTTTTCCAGCGCTAAGCCCACGAGTGGTCATCCAGTCCCTCATTCAGCGTTTAAGCCTACCTAGTCTAAGTTGCGCGTGTCTGACATCGTGTTCAGCCAATAAAGCCGCAGCATAAACTGCGTAGCCGATCAAACCCGACTCACTTGAAATCTCTAATTGCAATAGTCCATCGCAAGATACGTTCCACAAGTCCTAACCAAAGATAGATACCTGGGCAACAATCAATGTAATTTCAACCCTGCACTGGCCCTGTGTCGTGTCATAAAACAAGCTTCGGTTCTTGACGTAGTCCCTCAGAGTTCGCATAAGATATTCCGGAACTTGAGAAGAGTTTTTCAACGTATCCAAAAAAGCCACCCATCTTGCGGGTTTGAAGGCGTTCCTAAAGTCGGGCGTCACCAAAAGAACGTCACGTTGCTTGGTGCGGTTATATGCCTTTGCCTTTTGGACCGCGGTCAGTTCTTCTGCAATCGCATCCTCAGTTCGATAGGATGGTCGCGAGGTTCAACCGAACGTTAGAAGGGTATTTAAGATATTGAGATGGGAATCAGAATGATTGCAACGAACGAATGTCGATGTTTCTAAAATCCTGTTCAGCAGCATATGTACATGAGACAGCTCTGATAAGTTCAGGGTTGTCTTTGGTACGCATTTGCAGCTTTTGTGGCTTTGAACTTCGGTGTCTACACTGATGTCAATCAAGTAGACGAAGATTACTTTACGGATAAAAAACTATTGACCTCAACACCCCATGGCGTAGGTTATTGCTTACAGTAAATTAATTATAAGATGAAGGCACGACTGTAACGCAAAACCCGCTTCCTTAAACCGCTTCAAAGCGCAAGATAGATTTACTTTGCATTTCTTGAACTACAAACTGAAAAGGAGGGACCTTATAATAGAGGCAATAAGAGTGTTTTTTTTCTTGTTTTCGGAACGGTCCAAAAGAAAAAAAAAATAATTCCATCCCCGTCGCAGGAAAACTATTCAGCGAAAGCAAGAGAGTGGTTGGATCGATGTTCACCATTGAAACGGTGAATGCAGCTTCACAAACTTGTTTGAGACAAAGAAGTCAATGTAGTGGGCATCGAACCGCCACAATATTGTCAATTACAGCTGTATATCTTGTCATCTGATTCAAACATGTCAAAGTTGTTATGACTTTTCGTATTTTCCCAAGACTACTAATTGCCTGGGTGAAATGGAATTCTTAGAACAACAATGAATAGCTTTTCCGGAAGGTCAGTGTAAACTTATTACGAGAATTTTGAGGAAATCGAAAGGAACTAAGTCGTGGATGTTTTTAAAGTCCGTGATTGTTTACAACTTAGAGTTTACGATGAGGTTACAGATTAGGAAATTCAATAAATGTTTATAGACTTTACAAGAAAAATGTTGTCAATAACTAAATCCAATGCTTGAAGGAAGGAAGGAATTATTTACTAAAGTCTGAATAAAAGGTATCAATTGTTCGTTGTCACGATTTGACCCACTACTTTAGTTTTTATTTCTGCATAAGGACTTTGGCGGAAAAATATGAGCCAAAATACAATCCAACAATTAATATGCATTCAAAAAATGCGTACGCAAATCTTGAGTAAATATCAAATGTGAGAAGGAATAAGGTTTAAAACTAAGCCTACTCATAAACAGGATAATCATACCTATAAATCATAGCATATTTCTCCACAACGCATAGATTTGTGACTACTTCAAATCGTCTAAAGGACTTACTTCAAATGGACGCCTTATTTGTATCGATTAATTTATAGGTGTTTTCTCACTCTTAAGAAAATTTATTGTTTCATTTGTCGTTTCTTATCAGGACGATTCAGAATCGCAAATAACAAATCACTTTTTGAAAATTTAATTTTCCACATGAAGAAATTAAATACACAAAACTTATTTGATTATAATACGCGCAGACTAAAAAAAAAGGAATGAAAATAAAAGGCAGCGTAACAAAACAAAACGTAATATTTCAAACTAGACAGGAATATCCCCCACAACAAAGATTTTCGATCCTTAGCTGGCATTTGCTGCAAAACTTATGACTAGGATAAAAAGCCAAAATTGGAGCACAACACAAACAACAACGACAACAAAAAAGAAAAAGCAAAAGAAATGAAAACTAGATGCCGACATTTTACTGCTTTTCAACCGGATTAGGATTCAATTTTTACCTTTGTACTTTGACTTGATATGAAAACCAACTGGCCCCCGTGCATCCATAGGCGCTTCGTAAGAAATATCTCCACCCACTTGCATGCAAGGGGTTCATATGTTTAATGTATACATGTGTGTATGTGTACACTTGCCATTAACATGTTGGTACTTTTCTACAGATATAAAAGTTGAAAATAAACCATAAACACATCCACCAGGTGGAAATAAACGATCAAAGGGACTTTGGGGACTTATGTTGTTGAGAATATGTAAGTACGTGTGCGTAAATTTACCAGTTACCTTAAAGCATGATAGCACGGCCATGTAAGTATGGCCGAATATCCTTTTAAGTATTATGGTTTACTTTCAAATACATATCAGAATAGCTTAAGACCTTAATAATAGTGAGAGAGGACATTATAAAGACAAAATCAGGGCTGCGGGTTGTTGTTTTTTTCTTTTGGCTCCTTAGAAGGATAAGATGAACACCTTTATGGATAGGGTATTTAGGTTGGTTAGAGTTCAAAAATAATGATGGAATGCTGCTTTGTTTTTTCTGAATGGTAATATTCTATGTATTTCATACTTGCCTTAGACAATAATGACATGAAAAGAGAAACAGAAAAATTTAGTAAGTCCTTAGAAGTGTTTGGGAGACTTGAAGGAAATCTACACGATACTTAAAATTGAAGTTGATATTAGTCCAAGTATAATAGCTTTTATTGTCGCAAATCAAACATGTTTTTACGGAAAGATTTCAAAAGATGATGAATTAACGCCGCCTTTTGTGTACTTTGAAATATGGCTGTGTCACCGCGTAATTTGCTCGTTATAGGGTTGACTGCCCTCCTTAAAGGGGGCGATCCATGTTCTCAACTCTTCTCTGGATTTGAGTTCTCCCCTTGTTTGAAGCTCAATTTCCCGGTCGAGTTTATAAGAACCAAATTTCTATACTGGATATGAATCTGTGTTCCTTTTCTATATCAATGTATGACAACATGGAACTTCAGTAAACTTTCAAGTACTTTTAAGAACAGTTTATTTCTTATAGGCGTATAAACTTCGCATGCTCCTCCGTCGAAAAATTCATTCAGATTCACCAAAAAAATTTTCCTTAATTTCCATGGAAAAAAAAAACTTAACAAAAACAAATTCCACGGCGATCTTGACGCAAATGCTATTCCCTGTTCACTCGTTCAAGTTCACTGTCGATTTCCCCACCAACCTACACTGCCAACGATACTTTCCGTTCCCGACAACTGTTGTCTCAAATCGCTACTATCGCTATTTGTGTCATCATCTTCTACACGATTAAGTATACTGACAGACCATGCAACGCCATTTTGTATCGCGGAGGTGTGTTTGACAGCTATGTCAAGGTTAGGGCGTGTTTTCTTATAAAAATATATAAAAATTCGATGAAAGGTAAGTGTAAAGTGATTTATACCAACCATCATCTCTCTAAAACTCAATTATTACGCTTGTATTAGTGTATCCCATGTGCTTGTTGGATTTTATGCAAAATTAATATTTTTAGTGATCAAAAAATAATACATTTTCGTATTATTTCATATTCCGGGTAATACCAGTCAGTGACCGGTATGCATCCGTGTGAAATTTAAAGACAAGTCATTTTTATTTTGTTTAAATACTATCGCATTATTCACTTAATTTTGTTCTTCGATGCCGAGTAACTGGAAAAGAACCACAACGAAAAGGAAAGTGTACAAAAGAAGAATTAGAAAAGGCAGTTGAAGTCTTAAGAGCTGGAAATTTCCTCTGGTAAATTGCCAAGAAGTTTGGTGTACCTTTCAGTACACTACGAGTCTGGATCAAGGGGAAAGTTCAAATCACAGAACCTTGTCTAGGAAGATATTCTACTTCATTACCAGAAGCAGGCTATGGCTGAAAATATGAAGCGTCTAGCCAGTTATTTTTACGGTCTTGATCTACTGCAAGTTTGTAATGCAGCTTACATTTATGCTGAGAAGCATAACATCAAACACAACTTCAACAGGGAGAGTAACCTAGCAGGAAACGATTGGCTATATGGTTTTTTGCAGAGTAATCTTTCAATAACCATCCTGCAGCCAGAGGAAACTAGTAATAATCGTGTGACCGCATATAACAGATATGAGATTAAATTGTTTTTTCAAAAATTGGGAGAAGTTGTGATGAAACACCCGTTTACTGGACCAAAAATTTAAAACCTGGGTGAGACTGGTGTAACAACAATTGCTGAAAAGGACAGAAGACAATCGGTTCAATTAACAGCTATAAAAGGGGTAGAGGCATAACTGTAATTTGCGCGATGTCTTCTCTTTCTATCTTTAACAAACCCTACTGTGACACCTTCCACAATTCAAAAAGGTTTAAGGCATCTGGAATTTTTCCAAATCCTTCAGAATTTCCAGAGATGACTTAATGGCTTTTAGCTATATATTGAGTACTGGAAAAGATTCTGTAACTGTGATGGAATAAAACTTCATTGGAAAATCCTTGGAACGAAAGGAAATTATGGACCAAAATCCAACAGATCCAGCAGCAAATGCACCTGAAGATCAAAGTCTGTCGGGAGATCTTTACTTTATCATCTGCATTGCCACTTCCAAAAACTACCACTCATCGCGCAGATACCAAACAGCTGTCTGCCATCATGACAGCAGCACTTGTGAAAAAAAATGCCAGAAAACAATCTTAAAAAGAGAGAAGAACAGCAATTAAAATTAAGGCAAAAATTTATCAAACGTATAAACAAAAACATTAACCAAAACGCGAATACAAAAGCTGATAAAAAAAGTAAAAAACAAACCAAAGAAGACAACTCAAAGAAAAATATTGATATAAAAATTAGAACAAGACAGCGTGAAAACTCGAAATCAAAGTCAATTGTAGATTTTTCACCTTCGGATGAAGAAATTTTGTCTTTGAAGAGAAAGTCGTTTCTCTAAAAATTGAAGAAAGATGCTCAGTTGTCAAGGATTTCGGAAAGAACAAAGTATGGTATCGATGTCGAAGTTTTGGGAAGTGACCACAATTTCCCACCTGATTAGCAAAGAATTAAATGTTTTGAGGAATTTAAGAACATTAAAACCTAAACAACTGACGCAATGGAAATATTTTTGCATTCATTGCGGACCAGATTTGCTTACTGAGTTCAAGCACCATAAAAAGATCAAAAATCAAATCGTAATTGAAAGCAGTGGAGAAGAAAACCCATAATTCAGAGTCAGATTGACTGCCACGGAAAAATCGCAACAGAACTTTGTAGTATTTTCTTATTTTACAGAGCGTAAAATACATGTAACATATTTTAAGTGAGTTCGTGTTTATCTGCATTTATTTCCCGAACTTTTACGCTAATCCAATTTCATAATGATAACCATCTTGTAATACTTCAAAACCTTTTCATTTTCCAATAATTCAAAACCACAACCCAAAAATTATTTATAATATTCAAACAAAACACGCAAACATCAAGGAGCGTCCTGTCCATTAGTGGGAGCAGCTTCCCATAAAACCCATTCACTTTAATTGGAAATTCCAAATTTATCTTGAAATCAAAAGAAACAATATTTTCTCGCTATGCAATAAATATCATCACGTCATTCATGAAATACATTTGAAATATTTGGAAATTCAGCGAATCGCCTTGGCCGCTCGAAAGGGAGCAAATAACATGACAGGGTGTTTGAGTCTAATAAACATCCCATTAAACATAATGCTCTTGTAGCTTGTGCATTTGAAAGGATGAACCTGTGACGGATTTACCAGCTCGAATAACAACAATTTCAGCACAGTTTAACAAGATCGAAGCACGGTCAAACACATCACAGCACAATTATCTGTTAGAACAGGATTAAGTTCATCCGACCCGTCATCCTTTCGCTTGGATGACTCCTGAAGGCCCGAGTAGTAGGTGGTGATAAGTGCCATTGTCGTAGGGGAGTTCGTGCTGATTTTCGACCATCTTACTTTCTTCAAGTAAAAACTGCGATAAGTATTCATTTTCATCTGGCTTCAGGATTATTTCAAAACGAATATTTTTAAAGGAACAAAATTGTAACAAACATCTGCTCTCACATGGAAGTTTGGAAGATTCGGACCTATCTATTTGGCTTCGTTCTAACTATGCTTTTAAAAACTATTTTTCCAGCCTGTTCCACTGAACGTACCTCTCATAATGCTACAAAAAGGATACGTAGCACCCCACACACACATCTGATCAACGTGGATTTCCTCTCTCTGATGGTCTGGTTGATATATAATTTATTTCTTTCGGTATCCAATTCTTGTCCGTACGCTTCTAAATGGGTCCTCGAGTTTTGCGTTATTTTCCCTTTTTCGATGAACTGGTCACTTACACCTGGTAGCTACCTAGCCATCGAGCAAGAGAGTCCTGGTCGTATATATAGCCTTTTCGTACGATATCCGACCTGGTGTATAAATTATGGCCTGAGTATGAAACTGATGTGTGAATTATATCCGACGGCATCATACGATAGGGGATGCTTCCTCCGTAGTATCGTTCACATAGACGTGAGAATTTAGTGTGTTTACCGAGAAAGGATATGAAAGTGTATTAGCAATGTAATGATTTTACGAGTATGAGGGTGAAATTATCTTTAGATATTGACGTCCTCGAATGACTTACGGGTGATCACTGAACTTGTCACACGACGAGTGGTTAATTTCAGGTAAGATACATAGCAAATGGGCGGCTTTAGACATTGATGAAACCAACCATAAATTTTGAAAAGATAATCCAGGATTTTGTCTAGATTATATTTGTAAGATTTTCGGCTTAGGAATATTTGTCAAGAACAAATCAATTCTGATTTCAGCATCAAATGATGTTTTGAGGACCAGCTAACTGGGAAATGAAAATAATCCTTGCACCTTGTTGTTGTAGTGGAAAAAGATATGAAATTTCCGCCGACGGAAGTACTTTTGCAAAAAAATGTAAGACATGAGGATTTCCGAAAATGGCAGGAATCAAACTATTTATATTACTCACTGCTGAAAAAAAAGGGCTCAAATCAAACAAGTTCACGCATTTATATCTCTTTTGACTTAGTTTCGCATGAAATTCTTAAGACTTTTACCTCTGTTAGCTGATTTTTCATTATATTTTCTTTCGTAATTCACTCCTTTCGATTCCACCGTCTATGTAAGCAAATTAGTAACGTATACTATTGATTTTACAGAGTGCGTCATATGTATGCATGCAATCGAACTCTAAAGTAACTTGGGCGAATTTCAAAAATTGTTTTCTTTATTTGGCTTATCCATTTACAATACATTTCCACACTCAATCGGAAAAATGTGGGGTATAAAGTCCTCATGTTAGTGAGACCAAAAACGACATCTGTTTTTGCTCTGTTTTTCCTGTGCATTTTCCATTTCTTGGTTGAAAATGCAGCCATTTCGCTTAGAATGTCATTTTATTTGCTTTTATGTTCTTAATTCTCTTAGCAAAATATTCCACTTGGCAAATAATTCCCTAGAGAAAAGTTCGGTGGGGTCAAAACTGGAGGCCCTAAAGGACATCTTTTTTGACATCATACGTCCTAATACGTTTAACTTGGACATCCCCCCGGGGAAGCCTAACAGTCCCAAAATGTTCTCTGTTGATGAAGGTGTGCGCCACTCATTTATTTCATCTACTAAAGCCTATTAGGGGCGATGCGATAAACTGGACACGAAATAAGAAGGGGTACAGTGCTACCACGCAAGGAACTCCACACCAACAGCTTGTCTCCAGGGAATGCTTCTGCTGGAACTAACACATTAGTTGTCCAAACTCATATTGCTCTCGATACTATCTTTCTTCCATCATCACTACTTTGGGGTATACCAAAATGTTCTCTATATTTATGTCAAAAATACTAAAAATTGAAAAACTTTCTCATGTCATACAGATATGGAACGTTAAAAAAGCCACGACAAATAAAAAATTGGATGCATACGAAACGATTTTTATCCTGACAACAAAGGAACAAAATCGGCTAAACACAGACACAGGAAATTGTGACACCAATCTGATTAGGCTAGCCGCATCAAAAACACATCAAAAAAACAAAAAAAGCAATTAAGGTAGACATTTAAGCTAAACACCATAAATAATCACAATTAGTAGGTTTAAACATGATCTTTACAATTTGAGGCCATAAATATGATAGAAAAATATTTGAGGATAATGAAGGGAAACTTATTGTATGATAAATGTTGTAGGTTTAAAAAAGATAATTCGCCCACTTGTACTTTAATAGACATAACACTGAAGAAGGGACCATATCGGCCTCGAAACAGCTGTCTGTTGCAAAATAAAAATATCAACCTAAAAATGGAATCTAACAAGAATTTTTTTAACTTTTAGATATTGCAAAAATCATTTCATTACAATGTTCACAAGAAATGAAGGAAGAGGAATTGAAGAAAAGTAGAAAATCCGTTCCTATCCTTCTGTAATAAATTTGATATTCAAGATGAGGCTTTACTCTGACTAGAAAATTCATCTGATTTCAGTCCTTGTGGAATTCTGTGGACCATCTTCTAGTAAAATGACTGAAGTACTGTGATAAAAAATAAGGAGCAGTTGTTTACTATTAGTCTTATGTAAGCTTGGCATCATTATCCCAATATAAGACAATGTTTAATGAGCTGTATCTTAAGTCTGTCCAGCAGGATTACAAAAATAGGAAAACAAAAAGGCAGCATTAATTTCTGTTTAATGAGAGTTATACCTAGGAGAGTTAGTCCGTTTGAACTAGTTCTTGAAGTCATTATCAACGTCAGAAGAGCTTCTTATAGTTCCGAAAATTGAATGAGGTCATGAACTAGTTCAAACGGCGTCATCTGATTCAGCCATTAAGAACTAGAAATATTAAGAATAAGTTGTTACTAATTCAAAAGCTTTAGCATTCTAGTTTTCGAATTATTATATCTTAGAATTTTTTCGGTGTTACGCTTTGAATGTTTTGTTTTTTATTTTCACCTGAGGATGAAGACTGTTGACATCTACCAAAGGGACTACTGACCAAGCAAAAACTTGTTAAGGAGCTTCTGAAATTTTCACATTTGTCTTCTCGCGGTTCGCAAGATTGTTGGTAGAAGATAGTTAAAGTTTGTATCCGATTTCATCTAGGTTTTTTTCATATTAAAAAAAAAACGCTTGAAAATGAGGATGAAGTTTTGAAATATTTCATTGAAAGTGAGGAAAACACAACATAGTTTACTTTTCTATATTTTTGAAGGACTTAATCTAGTGTTTCAAGTTCAATAGTGTAGTGTTGGAATCTGGGAATAAAATATCGGGCAATTTATTCGGTACTGAGCTTTGAATGTTTTTTTATTTCACCTAAGGATAAAGACTGGCATGACAATTGTTGACATCTGTCAAAGGGACTATTGATCAAACGGACCTTGCCTAGGAGGTTCTGTGCCCTTATTTTTCGGTTCAATCAAGAGCTGGTCATTAGATTTATCAGCTTGTATCGAACAGTTTCATAACTACGAAAATTCCTGTAAGACCTTGCCTATAAAGAGGGTTTCTCTTTGTACCATCATCAACCATGGTTGTTTTTGCAACTGTTTTTGTTGTATCTTATGTTCCTGATATAGCTTGAGGTTGATAATTTTTGAAGACCTGTCTTTTCATATACTTTGTCCTGAAATAAAAACAAGAAACATATTAGCTCTGATGCTATGTTGTCATTCCCATAATTATGTGAGAATCAGCAAAACATGAAATTCATTCTAAACATTAACTAAAGAAACACTGAATTCGAAATCACTACAACCTTTCTTACACTACATACTATCCTCATTCATATTGCAAAAGTTCAAATCCTGCCCAATGTAGGCTTGGTCAGTAGGACGGAGCAACAGACGAAAAAAAAAATAAATCGAAGGGTCGAAATAGAACGAAAAAGACTCTTGAGCTAATAAAAAATGTACAAATTACATTTAGATAAAACTTAATTTCATGATAGCACGCAAATCCAAACAGATAAGATAATTCTGCAGGATTGTTTTATGACAGGTGAATAGAAACAAGATAATTGCCTTAGATAACATCGTGCAAGTGGAATGAATATTCGTGTTCAAGTCAGAGGTCCTTTTACAAATTTCCACCTAGCTAGGACATGACCCACACCAATAATAGTTGTCAATGTCAAGTAGCCTAGCAGGCGAAACAGTTTTATTTTTGCCGAATCCAATCTTTGAGAGTGTGCTTGTGTGTTTTTCTAATTAACAGAAAAACACAGTTCTATACAAATCCGCAAAGTATTCATTTTAGTGGGTCTCCACATGTGTTACGTATAGTATGTGTATGACAACGTGACGTACAAGTGTCCTGGCTTACAAGGAATTTTTATTTATTTAGCGCAGCCATGGGAAGTGTAGGAAGGACGAATGCATGAATCTGAATAAATGATCTCATTTTGAATGGGTATGGTAATGCCCGAATTGATCACTGTTAGCAATGGGCTTGGTTATGTCAAATAATGTAGTCAAAATTAGGACGAACAGAGAAATTAGGACATTTCAGTCGAGTAAAATTTGGGTAAACGAAATGGCATTTGCTTTGCAAAAAGAAGTTTCATATGTTTTTTGAAGAAGATTATATACGTTACAATTCAATCCTTTTGTCAGGGTCAGTTAATGAATGATGGATATCCTCTTTTTTTTCGTTTTCCAGAAGGGACAGGGACATCGTCAGCAAAATATTACAATTTCAGAATATTGTACACTGATTCAAGGATAAGCTCTTAGATATCTGGCATTGCAATATGATTTGTGGCTTACGTGCTTCACATTATTGACGTTAAGATTAATTCATCACCCAGAAATTTTCTCATGGGAATAGTGCTTTTGTAATCCTTTTTGAATATTGTGTTGTTTCTGCACAATATCCTGTTCGGTATCTAATCTTTCTTAGTTTCTGTGCTTCAAAATTAAACTCATTTGAATTATCTAATCAAAGCTTACGATCAAATTGACATTGCATTCCACTGGTAGAACATAAGGACGATTGCAAGAATACCTTACAGGGTCTGTATAATAAGTAACCGTGCCGTCAAAGCGTCTGCTAACCGGTATCTGGTGCTGTAGTGGTGGTGGGGGTCTAGGGAAAGGGAACCGGGCTGCAGCAGTTGCCTCCAAGCGCTTTGAGAGATAGCATCGAGCGAGAGCGGAGTGCGTGTTCAGTTACGTCGTCGGAGTGAAAATGGAGCGTACGATCGAGCAACGTGTTAGCATCAAATTTTGTGTCAAACTCAAGAAAACGGCCACGGAAACTCTTCAAAAGATTCAAAAGGCTTACGGTGAGGATGCTCTGTCCAGAACTCAAGTGTTTCAGTGGCACAGAAATTTACGGGAGGGCCGCGATGACGTGCATGACAAACAGCGCGTCGGTCCTCCATCAACGAGTCACACGGACACAAATGTGCAAAAAGTGCGTGATGTGTTGAACAGTGATCGTCGTCTGAGCATTCGGGCTATCGCAGATGAGGTTGGAATTGATAAGATGACCGTTCACAACATTATTTAGAACGATCTGGGCATGAGGAAGATCTGCGCGAAGCTGGTACCGAAACACCTGACTGATGAGCAAAAGGAGCGTCGTGTTGCTGTCGCTTCGGAAATCCTTGATCGACTGCAAACCGAACCAGAGTTTTTTAACCATGTTATTACAGGAGACGAGACGTGGGTTTTCGAATACGATCCTGAGACGAAGCAGCTGAGTTCGGAGTGGCACACACCGGCGTCACCACGACCGAAAAAAGCGCGCATGAGCAAATCGAAGGTGAAGTCGATGCTCATTGCTTTCTTTAACGTGAAAGGCATTGTTCACAAAGAGTTTGTGCCACCCGTCCAAACTGTAAACGGCCAGGACTACAGAGAGGTGCTCCGTCGACTAACCGCCCGGGTTCGCCGAGTCCGTCTGGAGATTGCCGATTCGTGGATCCTCCATCACGACAATGCTCTGTCGCACACCTGCCTGCTCGTCACCGAGCAGTTGGCCAAACAGTCGAGGGCAACGCTGCCACAGCCTCCTTACAGCCCGGATATGGCACCAGCGGACTTCTTTCTGTTCCCAAGATCAAGAGACACCTTAAGGGGACGCGGTTCGGGACTCTGGAAAACGTTCAACGTGCTACGACGAGGGCTCTAGACAGTATCGAGGTTGCCGACTTCCAGGGAGCGTTCGGGGATCGGAAAATCCGGTATCAGTGTGTTACCGACTCCAATGGGGACTACTTTGAAGATGTCTAAAGAAAAATTGTACATATTTTGTCACTAAAAAATTTCCTGAGGTCAGTCCGGTTACTTATTATACAGACCCTGTAGACTATCTTTCGCATCAAAATGTCCACCGTAATATCATATTTGATCTTATTGCATGCAAAACCTAAACCATATTGTAGTAATTATGAATTTCTTACGTCAACTGCTCTAAAAACGCGAAAAGTGCTCACATGTACAGTGCACTCTATTTCTCTCCTCCTTATTTCGTATCCGAATCGATATGATAGTGTTCTTCGTACTATAAATATCAAACCATTGCATGACATTGTTTGACACAGTAGTCATTGGTATCATTGTTAAGAATCTGCAGCTCACTTTAGCTTCTGGCCTTCGGAACGCTTCTTCTAACAATTTTCCCGATTTTTCGATCACGTCCTCTTATTCAGGAATCCAAGATGCTCACACTATTTACGTTGATTTGACTTAGTTGCTTCACAAAGTTTCATTGTTTAATCCATTTGTTGAATACCTTTACCGAGTTCCACGAGATGCCAAGCCGCTGCAAGAAATGTAGAATATTTCATTTTCAAGATCTCATACATAGATTGTGACTTATGCCTAATCCAACAGTGAACCTCAGTGTAGAAAAATAATATTTAATTGTGCTGGGGCGGCAAAGAAAATTTAAGCCCTAAATTCAAGACTTCTGCTGGTATAAAGCAACTACCTCATACTAGACCGTCTTTCTATGTTTCACCAAGGGTAGATTCTTCTTTCAGCAGCAACGGTCGGAAAAGAAATGAATCACTGAATCAAAGTTATCACCTCTCTTATCTGTGACAACAGAGACTTTTCTTTCCATAGAAGAATCGCGATAATCGAGCCGCTGCACCATTTGCCCTTAGATGCCGACATTTCCTTCCTTAAAATTTTCTAAAAGGAACTCGCATTTTCTCCCGGAAATGTTGCCTGCACCTCTCTCAACATGATAAGTGGATAAAGTAGACATTATATGTGCTTCCTAGACAGAAGAAGGAAGAAAAACTACAGAACAACCAACCAAAAAACCATCAACATTAGCAGAACAGTAAACAGCAACTCCAGGAGAACAGGACTTACGGATATTATTGAGGTAAAGCTGGAAACACACGTGTCCGCTCAGGTGTTGCTTCAGGTAAGAATCAGTTGCATCAAGCTTGATGAGAAGTGTAGTCTACCTTCATCGCGCTTGGTGTACTCATTCAGCACTTACGTCGATTAGAAGACCATGAAATTGAAGATCCTCCGAGATAATGAAGACGTTTTGCGGGATATTACGCTTCTTCTAATGGCATTTTATTTTCTCTAACTTTTTGACGTCTTATCAGAACACGTTCCGAATAATATCCAGCCTAGAAAATGTCCACTGCACGAAAAACAGCCGAAAATAATGTAATACAACCCAAGACACAAACTCTTCAATGGTTATCTTCATTGTCATATCTATCATATCTATATCATCGTGCCTTATCTAGTGTATTGTTAGCTTTTTGACCTCAAATATCCTTGTTTATAGGTCTGTCGTTTGAGCAAGCAGGTATGTTCAAATCCAAATGTTCTTTTATCTTTAATTTTATTTTATCTTTTATTTTATTTTATTTATATAGGAAGGCACACGTTCAAAAATGGAGAATTATAGGTACGAGTAAATCATGATTGTAAGTAAAAAAAATGCCAAAATCCTCTCTCCTGGAGAGACCACCATAGTTTTTATACTAGGCCAAAAAATCAAGAAATCCTCCCCCTACGCACGTGGTGTTGGCATTACCAGAAGACAAAATTGTCATGCAAAGGATATTACGATTCCAAGAAGAGACCAGAAAATGGCTCAAATATGCAACATAAGTCTTCGGGTACCAAAAAAGGGGTGGATTGAAAAAACAAGGAAATCATATGATGAGATATTTAGCAGATCAACGGTCGCAAAAGTTGAAAGATGAGAGAGTAAGTGTTTGAATCCTAACTCCCTGTCAAGAAACCCTGGCCGACAGAAAAAAAAATGCTCAGGTCTGGATTCAAATGTTCTGAAAACGTATCTAATTGGTCATTGGAAAACAGGAAAAAGTTCCTAGGAATGTTCAGGTTTGCTTTTCTGATTCGATCCCCGACTTTGAGTCAGAGTTTAGATATTGATCGCCGAAACACGGCCCAAAGCCATTGATGAGATGTATGGTCAACCTGCGTCTCGCTTCGTATACGAAGATTTCCTGCCACAACGCTCGGGTTCTAGTTCCTCCCTCTCTCCTCTCGGTTAACTGTTTCTACTTCCGCTTTCTCCAGCGTGAGTAGACTTACCTGAGCTCTTCACTGTGCCAGTTCAGAAACAGTGTAGATTGCAGCGTCTGTACCTACTCACGACATCCTCGATAAGATCCTTTGTATGGACGTCAGCCCAAACGTTGGAGCGATACAAGAGCATCGCTTCCATCAGACTCAGCTGTGAGTGTTTTTATGTCTTGAAATGTCGTGGCTATTGGGCTCCCAGTGCTGGTCATAAGGCGACTGTGAGTCAATGCTCCTAGCTTGTTCACTGAAAACTAACTTTTTCAAAGAGTCTCACGTTTGAGTCAATCATCAAGCTAAGGTATTTGATAAAAGCATTAATAATAATAACAAAAAGTGTGGTAGCATTCTTATTTCGTAGAAAAATACTCGTCAAATCGGCCAGACACCTATCTTGTTTCTGATTTGCCACCTGGTTTCAACAATTTTTTTTGTTAGGCTTGTAAGGCTTTTTATGAATTTGTGTGCAAGTGTCACACATGTGGTATCATAGATGTATATCCCAATAACTACCAAAGCGCCTGATTTGTGAACCAAATTTTTCGTCTCATCTCGCCTGCATGTGTGGTTTTGGTGTTTTTGACTTATACCAGAGTAGACTTATAAAGGCATCCTTAAAATTTGAAGGGAAACCTAATGTAGATATCTTTCTTGGTGGGTCACACAAGTTCTACAGAGGTTTTGAAGTCAGGGATAACTTTACCCAGGACATCTAAAAAAGCATCTAGCTTGTTAAACTTTCAGAAGCATTTGATGTACGTGTATCGTCAGATGTGTGTGTATCAGGTTTAGAGGTGTACATAAGCTTTTTTCCGGTATTACTAAGAGATGGTGCCAGCGAAAGGTATGCAGTGTAGTAATTTAACACATATGCGATTTCGATCGTCTGACATTCACCTATAAATTCACACAAGTTGAGTCCGCCAAATCTAGCGTGCTTGGTTAATCGTGTTGATCAATCATGTCAAGTTTTGTGCCTGAAAAGAGCATATGTGTCATGCGGTGCTTTTCTTGTTTGGCCAAAAAAAGGGCTGTTTAAAGTCATCATTTCATTCATTTCAAGTTCATCGTCATTTGCTGATGAAATTATAATGGACATGCTCGATTAATGATTAATGACATATTTTTGTGAAGGACAGTAAACGCTCTGGTGGATCACAAAAATGCGAAGAGGAGAAATTGCAGTAGGCATTGGATTGTGCCTTCACTCAAACTCAACAGCAATTAACAGAAGATTGTGTCACAGGAAACGATCAGCAGACGTTTACGAGCAAGGGATAAGATCACTTGATAATTGAGTCCCGCACGATTCGAATGAATGTCAAATGGAAAATCGCAAAGTCACTTTTGAAATGCTGTTTCGGCTTCATGAAAGGCAATCTTTTTTGCATCGAATTGTGACGGGTGACGAAAAATCGATTTAGTTTGGAAACCCGAAGCTCCAGAGTGTTATAGCGTATTATGAACTCTTGAAGGCCAGCCAAACCGTTAATAAACAACGGTATCGTCAACAAAGGGTAAATTTAAATCGCGCACTAATCGAAAAACGACCGGAATGGCTCAGAGCACATTATAAAGTGATTTTGTTACACGACAACGTGCCGTCGCATGCATCAAAACCAGTGAAAAACACGGTGAAAGCGCTTGATTGGTACATCCTTTTGCACCCACCGTACTCCCAAGACTGATTAATGCTTCTTTGCATCGCTCAGGCTCGAGAAACGGTCTTTTGGCGATGCCTAAAAAGTTGGAAAGTGGCTTGACGAATGGTTTGCCGCATAAAACAAGCAGTTTTTTGGAATTATTTATATAAATTCATAAAAGAAAATTTTTTTCCTAGGAAATTAAGATTTTTTTTTTACCAAAAAACGGATAAAGCTTATGCATACACTCGGTATTCTGTAGCTTTAACGTTGGGGCTCATAGCCATGGTTGTATAAATCTAGGTTTATTAGGTTGACTGACAGCTAGGAGAAGCATTTTCAGGAAACTCTGGAGAATTTGCTTTTTAAAGGCTGGAAAGTTTTAGCATATCATTCCTCAATTATTGTTCAGTCAAGAGATCCAGTGGAATGTAATGCGCAATACTCGAGGTTTTTCTGAATTATTTCTAGAACAAGGTGCAGGATTTTTGTTTCTTTACCATTAAATCATATGTAAATCCTCGCTGATTTCTGTGTTATGATAAATACTCAATTGATTGTGCATGAGTTTGTCACTTTTCCTGCTCCTTCAGAATAATTGGAACTACGTTATATACTGGTTTTTTTATCCTCGGAAAGTTCAATCATTCCAAGTCACTCTCTTTGGTTCACCCACAGGCGCGTTTCGGCGGTGCTCAATCTCAGGTTCCGTTCCGAGTTTTCACGGTTTCAAGCGTCCTTATTTATAGGTACGTTTTTTACGCAAGCAGGTACGTGTCCTTTCCAACAAGTGGAAAAAAAGTCCATGACTTTTTAATTTTGAGCTGGTTTTATGATTGATCTGTACTTGTGGGGAATCTTCTACGCAATCTCTTTTCATTTATAGGAAGGGTTTCCAGGAGAAACTGTTGTTGTAAGAATTCGTATTCGGAGTCTCAATTGCGGCATTAAAATTAGTTTTTCCCGACTGCTATTTACTTTTTGACTCTCTCCACTGCATTCAATAATTTTTTTACTGGTTTTGCTGCTCTGGGTAGGCATGAAGTGTTGGAGAAAAACGTTGAATTCCATTTGGCTGTGATTTGAGTCCCAATCTCTAGGGTCTTGATCTTGCAGTGAGGTTGCGCATTTTAACTTCAATTAAAAAGTCACTCATTCCGTTGAAACTAAATCGAATTATTGCCCAAAAAAAACGGATTCGAATTAAATGTTCTGTTCTTCTCTGTTTCAACAAGGAAACATAAACTAATTTGTCTATAGCATTTTCACAGCTGACTTTTCTTTCAGAATCTCTTCAAAAATACAGAAGAACAAAGCTTATAAGAATGAGTAAAGTGCTGCAATTTAATCTTCCACAGAACTCCTCAAGTAATTATTTCTATGATTAGTATGCGTATCGTTCGATAAATTGAATGATCCTTTTCACCGCCTTCAAAGTGGCAAATGTAGTAGAAACCAGCTAACATATGCCTTGAATTTGTCAGATGTCCATAGTCAGAATTTGAGCTCTTTGTTTTGGGTTTGCACATCTCTGAAAAATTTCGTCAGTTTTAATTAGAGGGTTTTTATTTTAAGTCTCCTCAAAGTCAGCGTTTCTATTGGTTTGAGCATTTTTGGAGAGTAGAAATCGTTTCGGTTTGGTAAATTCAAAACCAATTTCCTCTTGGGGTGGAATTCAATTTTCACTTTATATTTATTTTCAGGTTTCTCTTTCTTTCTGAAATTTCATCGAGCATATCCTTGCACTTACAAATCACGCAATATGGTAATATCTAATGCCGAAAAATTTGTTACTCTTTAAAATTTTCATTTTATTACTGTTTGAGTTCAAAAGTTAGTGGCTGAACGTTTATTTCGAAAACGAAATATTTGATTTAATGTCGAGTAATTCGCTTAGTCAGTTGTTTTTCAAATTGCAAATATGAAATTAACTCTGTGTGATTTATATAAGGTATAATGTCCTTAGAATCTAAATCTCTGCTCTTTTATTCATCAAATTGGCATCGTTCGTGGCACAAAATGTTTCTGTTGTTGACTTATCATTCATTTCAAACTAAATATTTAAAAACAATACAAATTACGCCCCATTCAATACATTCCACCACCCCGAAGCAACAACATTCATTGCCATTTTCATTTTAATACCATGCTCCATGGGGAATACGTTTGGCAATGAGGCGAAGAATCGTGCGGGGGAGGGGGATGTATACTGTACAAGGATGTTGGAGAATAAATTTTCCAACCGCCAGCGTATTTAATTAGTCGAATCTCCCTACCAGTCTCAGCAGCTGCTCACTGCGTCAAGCAATTTCACATTTTATATTCATGGAGCGTTCATATAGCAAATTCTTAACATCGTAACTCAATAAATTTTGTACCAAGAAGAAATAAACATTTGTATTGCGTGACGTTGACGTTGAAGATATTTTGCCATTGTTTGCTCAGCAAATTGAAATTTAGGCTTCAACTTGGCTAAATCTCATCTCATTCGTGTAGACAAGTAAAAATTTCATTGGTGCCTTCTATTGCCTACAGAATTTGTTTAATTTGTTTTGCAGTTTCTTTATCTCAAATTTTGCAAATGAGAAGCTGTTTAAGTTCGGTTTCAATGTTGTTTGACAGTTTTGTTGTTCTACTATCAAGGAAAAAAGTTTTCGAGAAGTATCTTTGGTTTTCCGGGTCAGTTTGACGAAAATTTAGAGTTTCGTAGTTATTCGAAAACTTAAATTATTTGAGAGTTTAGCATACAAATTATGTGTAAACATTCTATTTTGTTTTTCATTTCAAACATTTGCATAAATTAGAATCGTTCTAAATAGGGCAAGGATAACTTGCATGGAATGAATTGATTCAATAATTGCAAATCGATAACAATTGGCGCCAAGAGAGTTTTTTTTGAAAAATTTCTTGCAACTGTAATATCATATGTAGCATTTTCTCACGTATGCTACTGTACTGAAAGTATTTGAAGAAAAGAATTCGGGATTTCTGTGGTATTTTGAAATCACTCAGAATAAGGAAACTACTTTGAACGTTCTATAAGTTTCATAAACTTTGCTCAGTTCTGCTTCAAACTTTATTTGCACTTGAAGTAAACTTTTAGAAAACTTTCGAATTGAATGACGTAAGACTGAGGTGTTCTCTGGCTTCTGAATTATTAAATTATTTTTATAAGCATATTAAAAATTGTTTTTGATTGAACAAGGAATATTAAATTCGTATTCAAATTAGTTTTAGTACACAGTTTAGAACAGTTTTTTTTTAGAGACTCATTCAAAACTTTTTACTTTTGCAAATCATACAACACGACGCTTTGTATAACACTTTCAGCAATGTTTCAAAATATTTGGTGCAGAAATAAGTTTTGAGGGATTTACACAAGATGGCATAACTAGTATAACATCGCATCGGGCTATCATCTAACTTATATTTTCATGTCGAAACGTCACCATTTTGCGCTCATAGTATGTGTCATTTTATTAAAGTGTAAACAACACGCATGCTTTATGCTCTAACTATGTCAGCTTTTTTATGCAAACGGAACAGCATCAGCGGGAAACGCTGCTTTTTGCATCAACTTGAATAAAAGCGAAGCTGAAGTCTATCGACTGCTAGACGAAGCATTTGGAGAGCATACTCTATCAATAAAAACACGTGAATATTGGTTGTAGCATTTTAAAAGATGTCAACATTGACATCAGTGAATGCGAAGTGAGGCCAAATTTGAAAACGCTGAGTTGGAAGGGTTAATAGACTAATATTCATGCCAAACATAAAAAGAGTTTGCTGAAACCTTGATAGTGTCTCCACATGTGATATCAAACCGTCTCAGATCCATGGGTACGGTGCAAAGAAAAGCACATTGGTTTTCGCATGGACTCCAGCTAAGAGACGTCAAATGACGTTTTGTCACAAGCGAACAATCCTCCAAAAGCCAAATTCGAAGATTATTTTCGATCAAATAGCCGGGAGATGAAAAATGGATTTATTACGACAATCCAAAGCGGCGAAAAATGTGGATTAAGCCCAGCGAAGCATTAATTTCAACTTTTGATTTGGTGGAATCGAATTGGAGAAATCTCCTATTAGCGACTCTAGCCGAACGAATCTATCACTGCGGAATATTATCAACAAGAATTGACGCAATTGAGTGGAACATTAAAGCTTAAGCGCCCCGAACAAGCCAAAAGACCTGACAAAGTGATGTTTCAGCACGACAACGCTCGGCTACATGTTGTCAAGTTGTCAAGAAAACTTTGGAGAAACTGAACTGGGATGTTTTACTTAACCTACCATATTTGCCAGACATTGCTCCTTCGGACTTTTACTTGCTCCAGTCAATGACTCATGAGCTGTCTGAGCAGCACTTGAAGTGAAAAATTGGGTGAATAACCCTTGATGCGTTTTGTTTATTGAAATCCCCTATTCACTATATTTTGCAATCAAAATGTCATACAAAATTCGGCAAAGGAAACAAGGGCAAAGGAGCCTGTTTTTTTTCAACTTTTTTTCTCAAATATCCGCCATTTAATTTTTTGTATTTTAATTTTTTTGGCTGATGGGAGTAGACTACGAAAGACTACTCCCATTTTTATTATCCCGTTGGAATTTACTATGACAGTGGTGCCAGATTTAATTACCAGGTTACCCTAAGGATATGTGACACTCTGTTTTTGAGATGCTTGACATAAGAGACATGTATTAAAGGCAAATATTGCAATATCCATAAAATTTTTTTTTTATACTTTAAACAAATGACAATATGATAAAAAAAGTTACAATTCTCTATCTAATAATATCTAATAATAACTCTATCTAAATAATTAATAATGATCTTTTTTGGCGTTCTCGACCATGATAGTACCTTCAAAGCGGTGACAATTAGCTGAAATGTTGTCTGAGGTGCAAAAAACTCCAAACTTTTGACTTGTTTTTGACTTTCGCTGTTAAAAACGGTGTACATTTGCTTTTACATTTACATTTACAGTCCTGAGGATATCATTGCCGTACCATCTGGTACGAAATTGTTTATTTTGTATTTTCCTATTCCAAGATCTTTTCACAGTGCACCTGGTCTGTTCAATGATCTGACGTTCTTAGTTCCAAAAGAATATTCTTTGCGAGAGTCCTTGCGATTTGTCCAATCCAAACTAAGGCTGTTGTCCTGGTTCCATTGCAGTTACTAAGTGAAGATTTTCAGCGATGTGACTTGGCCCCTCCTCCTTTACATAGGCCACGCACAGCCATCACGAATGCGCTGAGGCACATCCTCTTGACGGAAATACTCAGACGTGGATACCGATAATTTTTTTTTAGCTAAGCGTCAGCGAAACCCAAGAATTTTAATTTTATTATTTTTTAAATTTATATTTCTTTGATTATTGTTTGTATTAATTCAAACATTTACTAATCCTGTTTTTATTAATGCGGGAATTTAAATTTTTATTTTAATATGAGTAATATGTTTATTTTAACTTAATTTTAACTTTCATTCCTGCGTATCTGAACTTCAACTTTGAATTACTACTAGCTCAATTTTTATTGTAGTTTTTACGTTCTTTTTCAACCGCATAGTTTAAGAGTCCTTAATTCTTTCATATAAGTTGACACGTTGCTTATCAAAATCCTTATATGCATCAGGATCTAATGTTGGAAGCAGAAACGAAGAAGCAAATAAGAATTAATACTGCTGAATGGTTGGACTTAACGTAGAATCGAAATCTTTGGATATGTGCATATTGAATATGAACATTGTAATACTAATCACACTATCAAAGTTGTAATCCACATGTATTTGTGGCAGCTTCAACCAAATTCGAAGATTTTTAAGAGCAAGGCTTTACAATATGACCAAGTAAAATTCTTTTGAGTCTTTAAATTATGCAAAAAAATTTGGACCAAAAGTTGAATGTATTTTCAGGGACTAACTCTCACTATATAGACAATACATTATTGTATTGACATTCCAAGAGATGGTTTGCAAATGGGATCATTCACAATGCTAGGGTAGACTACAACACACTCGTTTAATTATGCAAATTACTTCCTGAGTAAAATTTTCTTTCTCAAAAAATCACAAAGAAATGGTTAAAAAAAACTTAGTGTTACTGCAGCAGAAACAAAAGAAAAAATGGTAAGCATAGCACCTCGGATAAGTTTTCAATCACATTCTGTGTTTGCTTTTCTCCTAAAAAATCCTTACAATAGCGTGAGCGCCAATCAGCGGAGCACTCCTGGTCGGCTAATGGCAGAAAGAGACAGGGCAAGCATCTATACGCTTGAACTTGTGTTGCGTTTGTACTCTGGCAGTTCAAGAATTTTACTCTTTTCGAACCAAACAATGAGTGCAAAATTACCAACACAACTGAAAATCTACTTGTTTCAGTTGAATCCCGTTAGATCTGAATTTTGTTCGATGTGTTCTCGCTCTCTTGTGCTCATACTATGCCCTTACCTTGCTATGCAATTCGTCATTTTGCATTTCGGGAAAGAATGAATTATATTGTTGAACGAAGAAAAAATACCTTGTTCAATGGAAAATATTGCAGTATTTTCCATGTTTTCCAGCATTCTTGCAAATTTGTTCATATCATTGTGACTCGTTACATTCATAAATTATTCATGCGTACACTGTGTTGCTGGTTTATTGTGTAGCGTCACGCAGTCTGTACTTGTTCCCAAGAAATCGTAACACGATGCACCGTGTAATATTTTTCTTCCTTGCTATCCACCCAGGGGAGAACTTTTCTCATCTTATAACTTGTTCTCTGATTTTCCGGCTTCATTATTGGCTATACGACTGGAAAAGCGCGCCGTTTCATAATGTTTCATTACGTAGAGCTGTAGGTAGAACGCAGCAGTCGATTTTCAGCATGCTATTCTGTTCTAGTGGTTAGCTTAGCTCTTTTGCTACTGCATTGAAAGGATGCATGCTAACTAACTAGTATGCTGTTGTGTGTGTGTCTATGTATGTGTATGCGCTCAGAGCATGAATTCGCGAAGCAACGTTTTGGTGGAGGATAGAATCCTGTTTATGTTTATCTTGACTAATTAGCTGCGCAGTATATGTGATGTTTCGCATAAATAACTTTTACATTTCTTGCATGCAGACGTTGGAACTCCAAACGCAGGGCGGATAATAGTAGGGTTGTAAAGGGTTGCATTGGCAACAAATATATCTGGAATAAGAATGGCAACGTAATATTCGGCTTGGAATTTTAGAAACAGGATTTTTTCGTTAGAAATCGAGTAAGGCAAAAATAAAGAAAATATGCAGGAAATACTCTTTTGTGTTCTGCTGTTGCAGAGGGTACAACCATTAAATTATTTAGTCAATCAAACTGCTTTTACCCTTATATATGATTGGAATATTTTGGTTTGGTTTCTTTAAATTTATTTCAATATAGTGTACATTCTCAAAGCTCACAACGACTTACATTAACAGGTGACAACTTTCCTTCTCGAGGCTTTTTTTTACACATAACTTTTCAACATGTGACCATATCACTAATAGTTTTGTATACCTTATACTGTTTTATTTAGTCCCAATTACTCCTAATTTTCTCAAGGGAAATCGAGATCCCTACTAGAAAACTTAAGTAATTAAAATGGATACTTATAAACGCCATATTTTAAAACTTTATCAACAAAGCCATCTAAGAAACCAACATATTTACTCTATCCCGTCCCTGGACACCTAGGGAAAAGTCATTGGTTTGATCCTTCGAAATACTTGCACAGAGGCTATACCTTCCTCCCTTTAATCTTTGGATTTATCTCATTCAACTTTCTTTTGGTGTTCAATTATTCAATAAATAAAGACAAGGAAACTACCAGGGTCTGATTTTGGGGTTCAATGTTCAAGCAATTTGAAATCTGTATGACGGCTGACAGCTAGACAAACTTCATATTTATAGGTAGACAAGTTGTCTTGATAGAGCAGGACTGGTTTTCGGAACGACACGTTCTGGGAGTTTCTTGAAATCTCGGAACGTGGTTGGCATGGTAAGAACCCGTAAAAATGGTTCAATTTTCTAAAAATTTCTTCATAATAAATTCCAATGCGTACCAAAAACCGGATGACAAAACCATTTTTGCTTAGGCTGTCATTTTGTGTTTCACTAGTGCTTGCAAGAATTATTTAGGAGCTAAAATATGGATATTTTATTTGATCATGGCTGAAAATTGGACCAGAAAACATAGTTAGTGAGCCAAGTGTTCTCCAAGTTTCGGCAAGGTTTCTTCTTCTTTCGGTCTTAATATCTCAGATGTGGTCTTCTTTCATACGAAATTCTTTGGAGAGGATTTAAAGGATGCGTTTTTTGTTTTTTTGGGACGATAACATCTGAATGATCATTTTATGATGAAGTGTAATTAAAGCTTCATTTTTTCGTAAGTAATTTTTAGTGAAAATTTTCGATACGCGGCCTCCACAGCGTTCTTCTTTTGCCTTTTATCTTTTTGTAACCTTTCTAGCCGTTCTTTTTTTTTAATCTTTTGTAGATGTTTTCCAGACTCGAATTTACAGCCCATTTTGAGAGAGTAGGAAATAAGTCACGCGGACTTCACGCACTGTCATGTGGAGGCACTAACTACAACTTAACTACAACTGTGTATAATATACTTTCCGATTCAAATACGTCAAAGTAATAATATATCATATTTTCCGAACACTGCTAATTGCCTTGGATAAAAATAGCTTGGGGAAATTCGATGATCATTGCCTGGGGAAACTGAGCTGCCTAGGAAAACGGAAACGATAATTTGTGAAGTTTCCAGTAGAACATGAAGTGGGATAAACGGTGACTCGCTTGATAAACAGTTTACAGTAGAAATTTATCACGCGAAGTTCGCAGATGTGGCACTAATTTAAATTAGTAAAATGAATTGTTGTGACATTTGCTTAGTTCGTGAAGTTGTCAATAACAGGAAGGGTTCGATAAGTTAAATGGAAAATGAAATAAATTTTATCGACTTTACAAAACGACTGTTATTTTGGGCGAAAAATATAGGTGCTCGCCCCATGCTGTGGCGAAAGAGCGGAACTATCTACTGAGGCCTGAAAAAAGCAACAAAAACATAAAATATTCTTCAGAAGACATTGCTCCTGACTTGGGAGTGTTGATTTTGCCTTTCATTGTTATCAATTTTAGTGGTATTGCACTGATTGTTACTATGTCAAGTAATATACCATGTACGGAAGATGATCCCTCATTTGGAGTGTGAAGAAGCTGATTAATTTAATTTGAAGTCTAAGCTGTATTATAAACATCATTCAGTCGTAATGTTTAGACCACCACTTGCATATTATAAATCAAAAGCATAGAGCACGTGATTCATATCGACAACAAGTAAAAAGCGCCAAAGTTGCAAGTGAATCCTGTATGAAACAGTAATCAGAGTGTCCGAGTCAACAGAGTGCCTGAACCATGCCTCTTTCTTACAAGCTTTAAATGTCCAATTTACGAAATCATAATAAAAATTTCATCTTAGAGAAAGAAGGCAGTGAGATAAATCTAACGAAATGAAATCCTTGAATCAAAGTTCTTCAAAGTCAAAGTTATTCCGCTGAAATGGTTTTCCTCCGACGGGGATGGACTTATTTTTTGTTATCGGAACATTCCGACGTTGCCCATCACTTTTTTTGTTTCGTTTACAGATGCGTTTCGGAGGTGCGGAGGTTTTTCGGTGTGTTCTGAACGGAAAGACGGAACGTTTCGAGGACAAAATAATGGAAGTTATTCACTGTTGCGGAAAAAGTCGAATTTCGTCACGGAAAATCGCTTACTTATGAGGATGCATTTACTATGTAAAAAGAGCATATCAAATAATCATGTAATAATCTTGGACACGCGAAGTTTATTCTTTATTTATATCTGAGAAATCAGAGGATCATGAAGTTGGAACGAATTGGACCAACAAGATCCAAATTATCCCGATATGACACCCTTTGAAATTGTTTTGTTTATTTTTTCAAACTTATATCTTATTTTTGATAATAATCACGGTTTGTGATTATATTGAAAATAATGACTATTTTAATGATGAAAGTGGAAATCCAAACGAAAAAACACCAAAAATGATGGCTCCATCAGGACTGTTAGTCCTCTTACTTTCCAAAGAACACCGAATTAGTTAAGAGCACTTGGCATGCTTTGTCCTGACAGCGTTTGTCAAATTTACTATAGTTACAAGAGACGTTTTCATTACGTCACTTGATTAAATTTTTTTTTCTCAACTCAAACCTAATAGTCTTGTTTGGAGCAAGTGCTGGAAAGTTTTTAAAGTTAGCTTCTGAGTCAGCTGAATAATGAAAAATAATGTCACTTGTCCTGACAAACGCTTGTTACGAGCGAGAGGTCCTTACTAGTATAGAAAATCTTTCGCTATCCCGCTCAGTTTTACTTATATACCATGCCAAATACGTACAATGAAAGCTGCAAAAACGAAGATTTCGATTATTCCTGTTTCTAGGTCAATAGCGTTGACACTTTTGAGAAAATATATGCAGCAAAACCGTGATAGCACCCCGCACAAACTTCCTTTCGAATAGGATTCGGCTGAGAATGATAAATTTTCATTCGCATTAGCAAGCTATTTCTTTTTTCCTCCTCCTCCTCCTCCTTTTTTATTATTTCGGTTCATCAAGCACAGCACTCTAGAAAGGCTTGAGAAAACACACTAGCTAAATGGTAAACCGACTATCTCTTTCTACGAGACACTCCCCGAGAGTGTTATTGCTTTTTTGTCAAAACGTTTCGCTTCCAATCAATAAGACTTTTCGGCTTTGAAATTTGGTCAATTAAACGAAATCTTTATGAATTCATGTAATATAAGGCTTCAATACAGTTTTGCAATTGTGGATGACTAGCAAATCCTACAAATTTTTGGGCGCCCGTTGTGTCCTGTATGAGTGGTGCAGAGAGGGGCAGGGGAATCAAGTTCTCTTATCCGAGTTTTGGTGATGGTATTATTCCAATGACGAGCATACTGTCCTACGGAATGATATATTAGTTCAATATTTTGTGGGAGCTTGGATTCGAGTTAATCAAACAATGATGGTTTGATCTCTTCAAGTTTAATTCTAATAAAATTGTATTAAATATTAATATAAGTTATTAATATTAGAGAAGAAGTAACTGCAAAAACAGAGCCCTACGAGGAAAAGAGACTTTTCTGATAAGGCAATGTTGAGAAGTGCTCCTCACTACCCTATCCTGCAAATATAATTTATGACCAGTGAATTGTTCCTCCATAGTCTGCAACTTCACGAAAAAGTGGTATACCTTTACTCAATATTTTACATTTGTATAGAACATAGTGAAAAGTATTCACTAGAAAACGAGCCAACGACAATGCTACAAAATCCTCCTTCTAAATTCAAGTGTAGAAATAATGAACTCAAGTGCAGTAGTGCAGAGTAGTCTGTTGTTGAATTTAAGCAGGACTCTCTACGACATGGGGTGAAAATGGCCACGCACCAACTACCTTACTATAACAAAATGTCACGGTGGTGCAACAATATCACCAACATTGCTGTTGGTTTTAGTCTGAAAGACAATGGACGAAATTTTTGTGGAGCTATTCATTTCAGGAATTTTCCCCACATTTATTCGTTGCGGTGGAAATTACTTGCGGGTCATGCATTTTATTCTGGCCGTTGGAATTATTTGCATATCTTATATTCTGTTTAGGTATTTTGATGCACATTGTTATGCTCCCAGTACAACGTGAAAACGATGCACCCTTATTGTAGATGATTCATTATGCTAGGACTATTACCTGCTTGTTTTATTAAGTTTTGAGTACAGTTTGAAAAATGTAATATTACGGACTGGGAAGTTAGATCCTTATACTGATTGTATTCTGCTGTATGCGTGTAAGCTCATTTAGAATAAAGCGTGCTCCAGTTTTTCTTAAAACTGCCTTCCGATCCAAAACAGTTAGCATGCCAGGACTTTTATTACTCAATAGACTGCCCAAATTGATGACTTTTCTGACTGGAAAGTAGATGGCAAAATTATCTCCAGGAACGCCTTGCATCTAGAACACGGCAGAATACAATATAATACCATTGATGTTCAAGTGTGTTTGTTTTTTATTCGCTTGAAAATTCTTTGCTCAACCCAAAAATTGAATGGGACATTCAAATATGCACTCAGAGCATTTAGCCTTTTTTTTTATAATGTCATTCATAGAAGTTATATGTAGTAGTAGTCAGTATTCAATTGATGATCTGAAATGTAAATATCCAGGGGCGAACCTAAAAACCAAGTTTCATATAAAAAACGTGGTCCTTGGCTGGTCGTTTAGCTTTCATTTGCCTTTTCCAAGGCGTTGGGAATTTCAGTCTCATAGGGTATGCAGACAGCACAATAGTGAATTCTGTAAAACGACTCGAAGCGACTATTTAAACAAACGAACGAAATTTGTTCAACGATTTCGTGTCTTGAATAAAAGGGACAGGAAATTTAAACAAAAAAGGGAATGTAATAAAAAGTTGTGACGCATATAGTATTAAAGTTTTTTTTTTCGTCGTCATTTAATGATATTGAATATTATAAAAGGAACAAGTTGAGATATACTTTGCACGCTGGATCTACTTAAGTGGAAAATAAAATGTCAGAGGAGAACTTAAATCTAGTGACTTAGGGGTAACGAGATGTTATTTAAAGCTGGACCAAGCAATATACATAGGAATTCCTGCGCTAACGCAGAATAAGAACAAAGCCCATCGCATTATTTTAGCTTAAGGCTTATGAAACAATTTGAGCGTGATACTGACCAAACAAATAACTTTTCATCCCTTAGGAATGAGGCACCAATCCCCTTGCTCCAGAATCGACTGGGATGTAGCTTCAATAGTGGTAGCAAAGTAAACGAGCTGTTGATTGGGGTAGTCTCAGTCTCAAACTTCACTTTGAACTTTCCGAACTGATTCCTGTATTTTGTTAGATCATAACTTTACAGGTCCTTATTAGACACTTTTATAAAAGTGTTTAGTTTGTGGTTTCGCCATTTGTCATTTTGTCAATTTTGGTCAATTACTGGACAATTACTGGATGAAGTGTCCATTAAAGATACTAAATGGACACTTCATATGATGCTACAAAGATAGGATATCATATGGCAAATATTACGTCTACCGGTAAGATATCTCCGTTTTTGAATTTAAAGAAAATAACACAATTGTCATACATTTAATAATAATTATTGTTGAGTATACTTTCCATCGTTTCTTATTACTACTTGCCAGCATAATGGCAAGTTTTAAATGTCATTTTCAAAAAATAATTTTGATTTTAGACGCAAGGGACTCAAAAAGTGGCTAAAGTTTTGAATTTTTTTCCTGCAAAAAGCTCTGGAACGACAGAAACAAGTGAAAATCGGAGGATACAAGGTCTGGGAAGTATAGTTGATGTGAAAGAATTTCCTAGCCAAGCTCTGTGATTTTTTGACGAGTCGCCAAAACAGCATGTTGTCTGGCATTTTTTGTAAGGCTTCTCTCATCTGTGGCAATCCCAACAAGATTGCACACTTGAGAGTTCAAGTGCGTCGAGTTCACCTCGCACATGTGGCAATCCCAACAGAGAAAAAACATGAGAAAAACAATGCGGTGAGTAAAAGCGACTTGTCAAGCAGGACAGAGAAGACCATGATTAAGGCAATCAAGTGTTTTATCGGTTGCGTTCACGTTTGTGTATCCTCTTTTGTCTCGTAATAAATGTTTTTATCGATAGTTTTTTCAAAATAGTTGTTCTCGGGCCCTGTTATATTTCGGGTACGGATGCGCGCATGGTACTAATGGTTTGAATTGAGTGAACTATAATGCGTAGTCGATGTAAAGTAAAGTTATGATTGGAAATGTCGAAAACCGAAAATCGGGCTTTACGGTGGCTGGTTTCAGAATGGAAGCTAAGGGAAAGTTCACTTGTGGTTCATTTTACGTCCACAAGCCTCGTTGAATAAACTAGTCCGCCAGCAGCCGCCAAATCAGAGAGCTTTCTAGTAGCCGAACAGTTTATCCGATGGCTAAAGTTAGTTGCTATGCTGCTAGGACTTCAGTTCCTGATGTCGGTGTGAGACCGACTCGTTATAGATTGAGAATCCACTAACAAATCCATTACACATGATCGTGATGGAGTACGACGTGCTCCCTATTGAATGTCACTGGCCTTTTTTCTCTTTGTGCTTTATTTAAATCGTCCGTTTGCTTACAGTATCTCTCGGAATTTAGCTTTTCTTTTGGTTTCAAAAGCTCGATATGTACTGGTCCTTAGAGGTCCTACCATTTACACAACATTATTTTCTCAGGTTCAACCTCGGCTTATCAGTGGAGGAGGCAGGCTATCCAAGCTCACAATATGCTCTGTTACTGACGACGTTTTCTATTGCAATCCTTTTTTTATCAGCAGTGATCGACAACTCGATCATTCAAATTTTTCACACTTAACTCATGAGGCATCCATCTAGAATATTTATAGGCCTATTTCAAATTCTGAATATGATCGCAAATGGTTTGCTGAGCTGAACTCAGCTTCCTTTCAATCTCCGAGGTTATTGGAAAGGGATTCTGCTCTATCACATGTATCATGTCGACAATGTCGTCATCGATCGAAGATGCGTTGTCACTAAGATCGAAATGACTTGCTTCAAATTTCGCTTGCTACAAACGATCTTCTCCACCTTCTATCAACAACTGAATCTTCAACAAAAACTTACACTAAATTTTGGCACGCTTCTGTAGCATTGCATGCTTGTTGAATGCAATTTCTCCGTACCCATGTTTTCACGATCGCGTCTCACTTAATAATGACATGAGACATCTTTGTTAAAATTTTTTAAATTTTTAAAACCGGAAACCATTTGCAAGAAATGGTGATCTACGGGTACTGCATGAGCTTTCTAAAATAACAGGGTACATAATGCTAGTATAAAGACTTATTTCCTATAGAGTAAGCTGAACTGTCAAGGGAAGAGGGGGGTGATGTACGATGGCTGGGTGAGGCGATAAGGACACTTAGAAACAGGAACACACTGCCCGCAGCCACCTACGGACTCTGGCTGACTACATGCGTCAGTTATTTTGAAGCGTGTTTTTGTCAGTGTTGATGTGTCAAAATCTCGAGCAGTGATCTTTGAAAAAATTGGTTGTCCACCGCCGAAAATTAGAAAGAAGGCTTACGAATGTACTGCAATGAACAGCTTAAAAATTGTTGAACAGCACGAACGCTTTCAACAAGGTAGAGAGTTCTTTGAAGGCAATTATCGTACAGGACAACCATTTGGATACAAAGAGAGAATCGGTGATCATCTCAGCAATAAGAGATAAGTTGAACATTACTGATGCAAGTGCTCAACGCATCGTTTACGAGGCTTAATCGCCCAATATTGTGTCGAAAATTCTGACAGCCGGACAAAAGGACTGTATCCATCCTGTGAAATTCCGAACCTTTTCCTTGCAGACTCAAAATTTTGGAACAACGTAGTACCAGGCGATAAAAGTTGAGTTTTCCAGTCTGATCCGGAAACTAAAAGACAAATTACAGAATGATGCGTCGGAAAAATTCTAAAGAAGGCGTGAGAACGAAGAAACCATAGATTCAGAAAATGTTGACCGTCTATCTTGACACTTGTGGAGCGATTCATAAAGATTTGTTTCTTTCTAGCGCATTGAGATATAAGATTTCTTATACATCTACGTTCTAAGGATACTGCCAATTTGAAACTGTAGTTGCAAGAATCACGACAGAATCGCGTCTGACTAACCTTCTTAGACATCTGACTTCTTGACATCTTCGCCACCGTCTGTCGCGATCTAGCTGGACCAGGGCTTTCTTTATAGCTAAACATTAAACGATAGCTGTAAGAATATTGTTTTGACTCAAGACGGATTCAGAACGTTCAGGCAGGGATCTTATCAGCACTCTCGAACCTTACTTCAAGAAGGCTTACAGCGAGTGGCGGTCGTGTTTTCCTAAGTGTGTAGCTGTCAAAGGGTGCGTTTTCAGAGAATATTAAAACATTTGAAAGAGATTGGCAATGAGCTTTTTTTTAAATTAAAAGTCCAAGTTTGAAGGCCAACCAGTTTTGGTACATCCTTTTGTGTGACTCTGCACAGAAGGTGTCTTCGTCCTTTTTAAAGGGATTTTTTATTAAGTCTAACCCATTTGTGTCATTTGGTGTTGCCAAAATTCTTTCACAAATTAGTTCACAAAATTCTCGAGCACCTAGATGTGAAAAAATTTTTTCAACAAACCAACAATCTAGTAGTTAGAGCAGTGTTCTGCAACACTAAGTCTTAAAATAAATTACAGAAATAAAATTGTGCTTTTTATAGCCTCTATTTCTTTTCAGGACTCCCAAGTCTTCTGTGTTTGATAGCAGTGAAAGTTTAAACAATGCGGTGGCATTTTCTATTTTTGCAAACCTGTGATGAATCTAGACTTCAGTATCCTAGAAAAATAAGCCAAATGTTTTCTCGGACATTGAAAATTTTTGAAAAAAAAAACCTCCAGAGTGTTATATAAAACACCAGAAAATGCCAAAAACAGGAAAGAAACAAATATAAAAAAAAATTGGACCAAGGCTTGGTAACCCAAAAGATATATAACATCAATATACATTGCCATGCTACAACAATAATTATAAGTTCCCATGGTGTTCACATGGGTAAAGGTCAGGATATGAAAAGATATTTTGGCTACTTGTATCTAAGGAAATACCCTTGGCTTCTCCTTGAGTAAACTAAGTAACGTTTGTTCTGCACAAATTACACGTTTCGAAATAAGTCGGGTTCGTAGAAATAAACACCAGAGTCGCAGCAAAAGGCCTTGACTGAGCTCTTCGTAAACTTTAAAGTTGATAAATTCTAAAGATATTACAAGAAATGATAGAGTTTACAATAAGCAATATGGAGAAGAGGAAATACCAACCCTTCATAAGTAAGTACATTTAGAAGTACTCATCCATATACATAGATAAGTTTTCGACTTTCCTATTTTATGTGGCCGAAAAGTCATTTCTTGAAAAATTTTGAGTTATGGTGCATCTGAAGATACTCTTTAATACTTTTTTGATGCAACAGATTCGGCTAACTCTGTCTCACGGGGTCTCACTTTACGACACGATGGTTGTCGTCGTGGATATGTGGTGAGTCTTGTGGATATATTTGAGGAACTTACTCATGCAGTCTATGAAACCCGGAGTTAAATCACAAAACTAACTGATTCCGAAGAAAATTTGGATGAAACCTTCGTAGTGTCCTTAACCAACAAAACCAAAAGACGAATTGTTCGCACCAGTTGAAGAAGATACTTAATATTACCACACGTAATACAACACATAGGATACTTTGTGAATGCTGATCCCGAATTGGCAAAACGATTCACAACTATTGATGTCAGTATTGTCCAAAAAAATTGAGCCGGAACTGGAAAAAACCACATTAAATCCGTCAAGATGTCAAGTTAATATTAATTTTTTTGTTTATATTTGCCGTTTGAGTATTACGAAGCCATCCTAGAAGAAGAGGAAGCAGTTCACAAAGGAAACGATTTGACAGGAGTGGGCCTGTGTTGAGTATGGTGAAATCGCGCAGAAATGATAAGTTTTTACAAGAGATAATTCACCATGTTGTGATTGAATTCAGCTATAACAAATACTATTGATAGAAAACCGTACTCTGCAGAATTGGGCTCGGCAAACTATTTAATCGGATTCCGTTCTTTCGGCTTCGATTCGTACACAAGTTGAAGTTTGTAATCCCGCAAATCAAGATTCATCTGTAAAATCTCCTGTAATGTGGCCCATATAGGTTTAATTGTTGAACACTATGAACGAATGGACTCAGCTGAATCTTCATCGATACTACGCTCTACGGCTGCTATGGTTTCTTCATTACACACTGTACGATTTCTCGATTGGTGTGTGTTATCAGTGAGAGCAAACATGGTTAATCGAATTAATTGTAAAAGCCGTTTTTTTTCAAAATAAATCAGCACAATTTGCAGATGTTGCTCAACTGTCCACCTAATCATGCTAAAATGGCAAACCAAACTAACTACAAAACGCATGACAGCTGTCGCCCAATTAAAACCGTTACAAAGTGTTGCCAACATAAAGTTCTGTACCGCTCAAAACCTAAACCTATACCTATAGTAATTGAGTCTAAGTATTGACAAGAATAGGGTTTTTCTTGTTAATACTTAGACTGAATTACTATCATAAGGAACCCATATTCTTCCGATTCAGGACATAACTAAGCAGATAGCGCTGAAAAAGCTGAAGGCTATAACACAACTGACCCACAAAAATGTATGGATACGTTTTTTCATCAAATGAGTCCTTTTTTAAAGACGATAAAATTCGTATTCGTAATTCGTTAGTTGAGGTCTTTGCTTTACTTTCAATTTCTCGGTGACTTTTTTGAAAGAATGTGTTTATTATATTGGTTATACAATTTTTCCTTTGTTAAACTTGCGGGATTTCATTCAAAATCAGAAGTTATTGAATGAAATTTAAGACAAAACTGCAAAAACAAAATATTGAAATCTTGGACTGCTTATCAGAGAATATAAATGTTATTGGTTAAAAAAAATTGAATCCTTTCCTGGTGTCTAGCAAGTTATCTTGTCTTTGTAAGTATATTCGTGTAACAATGAAGAATCTCATAAAACCTGATTGTCTTTTTGATGAAAACCTACTGCATCGTTTCAAACAAAACTATCCGCACATTCCATCTCTAGCCCACATAGAAGTGAAAAAGTATGGGAAATATATGTCAAGAAAAACCACTCCATTTGACAATCTGTCGTTGAAATAATGCAAAGTTTCGAGCTTCGATCTGCCATTTGGTATTCTGAAACTATTTGGAACACCGAAACGACAACGTCGAGAAATACGTTCAAGGCAAGGAAACAAGAGCTCAAGGACTTTTGGACAGTTCACGACAAGGTAGAGTCTATCCAATGTCTTTTCAAGTTTATGTCCAACTGCTCCATCTGTTCGTTTCTGGACAACGGATTTGAATATTTGATAATGGTAAAAGGTCTTTCGGCAATGAAAAAAGACTGACCGAAGTGGAGAGTATGGAAAAATGCTCGTTCTTCTTTTGTTCATTCACGCCATTGAGGAAAATCTATATGATGACATCAATGCGAGTGAGGTGGAGGCAAATAGAGTAGATTTCTCTGTAAAAGTGAATGTAAATTTGCCTTTTCGCATGCACATAGAAGACGTGGTGAATAGTGGTGACTTGAACTGCAAATTGTCTCATATGTGCGACAATGCGTCCTTGCATTTGGGATGAATTAAAAACGAGTTAAAATTACATCGACTAAGAACTCCCGCTAAAATTGAAAAGAGACGCTCGGCGATCATGTAGCACAACTGATGCAAGCAATCAATTGCTACTTTGTTTTTCTCGAATTGCATTTCGTGATATTCAATTTTTCCCATTTTCACCACTTTCCCATTCTCACGTTGATTTTGGACTTGGATTCAAACGCAACAAACATACGTACACATGCACGAAAGCAGCTCGCCACGTCTTACAAAACGTATGTTGGTTTCGATTGAACTTTCGGGACGACAAGGATTCCTCCTCCCTCTTTTTGTCGTTTGCCCTCGTGGGTAACCAACCGCTGCCCATTTCTCTATCGACGACTGTGAAAATGGATCGAATGGAGGAAAAATGAGGGAGATGGCACAAATTCGATAAGAATGCGGATTTTCATAGCCGTTTGCAGAGCTCAGACAAGACCATTCGTTTCGAAGTTTGTGAGAGCTACCCCAATGCTTTTTGTAGTGATAGGAAATTATATTGTACCCATTTATGGCTTAAGTGAAAGTTGTATTCATATGATCCTGGTAATGTGAGCCAGAGACGCGTCTTTCATTCCTGCCGCCTTCTTTTTCCTATCGACATGGTCATATGCTTTTCCACTTCCACACTTTCTTGAATTCTATGAAACTGAAAAAAAGCTGCCTCTGGGACTATTCACTTGTGCCATATATCGCTGAGATCAGATATTTTCGTTACATTTGTAGCGAAGCCGTCTCTTCTGCTAAGTCCTTTAGAAATTGTAATGGATTTTTGAAAAAAATAATAAAATAAAAGATTTTCGGGACACAGGAAATTGTGTATGGGAAAGCAAATTTAAGGAAGTGAATAAAACTGCGTTTTGGGGATATCTCTTCTGCTAACCGAATGGTGCCTGCGTTTGAGCTGGATGAAAGGAAATCAGGTTATCGTTTCATGTGATTATGAATATTCAATTTCGCAGATTAAGTTTTCCAATTGCTTTAAAGTTATTTGCTGAAGAATTCTATGAGCTTTCCCATTGCTAGTCATGCTCCACTTTCCAAATATTCGTGGAAGTATTCAAAGGTTTCTGTTCTGGAATAATATTAAGAAGTGAACAAGTGTGTGTTTTTATAAAGGACGCTCTTTCATTTAATTGTATTGAATATTGGCATTCAAGCAGAAGAAATACCAAACTTCCCAGAAATTCTTTGTGGTGGAAACGAGGACGATTTTTAAGGTATTATCGTTTTTATTCGAAATACAAGTTGAACGCTAAGCACAAGTCTTGGGGATTCCTAGTGAAAACTTCGTAAACAAAGTCGTTATAGAGTAGTAATTGGCTGATTTGATGGCGCTGAGTATCCTCAACATATTGGATATTCAACAAATTCAATTCAATAAAGTCAAAGTTATTCGGGACGATTTGTTGTAATCAAACCTGATTGATTTTCGTTTGGAAAGCTAGCAATAAAAGAAGAGTTGCAGTATTACGCAGAGTCCTCATTGTGCAATGGTTGAATCCCTGGTCTTCCACGTAGGAGTACACCTAATCTGAGGCAATGGACGTTGAAGTTAAGGTCTCTACTGCACTTTAGCAGGAGAAGTCTATTTGAACGTCCTCTCCTAATTGATTCTAAATAAGAAAATATAATAGTGTTCTAGTACAAGGGGATCCTTTTGATTGCGGATTAAAACGAAAAAGAAGAATACATTAAGATATGTGAGAGATTCATATTCTATATTTGTATACATATGATTTCATCGCCACATTCCCTGACCCAAATATCCATACCACTTCCGATATTAGAGCCTAGGACAGGTTGCGTAGAAGCAGAGAGTCTAATCAGTTTGCCATCTGAATTAGAGTGGCTTCATTCATCGCGAATGGATATATTCGGTTCTATTGGGTGACTTTGCTCGTGGGTTGTCCGTAGCGAACAATTTACTTCTCCATTTCGTTATATGGAAGGTTTTATTCTGCTTAAACGAACGCTTGAGCGTTACTAAAAACTAGCATTAACACTCTACAGTAGTAATACTTAGAAAGAGAAACAAACACTTTAAGCCCATGCAGTCGAGGAGCAAATGCGAAGGTTATATGTTGATTTGAATGTTTTGCATATCGAAGCAATCATACACGACCACTGCATGGGTGCAAGTTTTAAGAAGTTTCATGATCAAAAATATTTAAAATGTACTTTTATAAATTGTTCCAATAGTATTATGTAAGAATCGACAAATTATTCATAAAAAGCTTTGAAGCTTGAAGACTAAATTATTTTCCCATGGGGTTTGCTGTTAGCTAAATTTACTATCCAAGAAAAAGCTTAGAAATCCTTGGTTGCTTGGATGCACGGTACAACCTCAGAAAAGCCTATTGATTGATCTTCTTTTTATCATTATTGTGGCCTAGGATGTTTTACATATTGGCTTTGGCGAGTAAACAAACTATGGTTATATGAATAAACGATGATTTAATCATGATTGTCACAGACTTTACTCAGCAAAAAGGACATTTTTGATTGAAGATTAGGTGATTGGTCAATTGGTGATTTTGTGAGGGTCGCGATGGGTTCGCTCAGACTTTTTGAGAATATCTCTGTTGAAAGTATATAAAACCTTAGATTATTTGACAAGAATGTTGAACGATCATGGAAACATTTTTAATTAGTTGCGTTTTCCAACGAATCGTCCTTAAAATTCACTCAACTTCGCTATAAATGGATGTAGAAATACTTTTAGGGAATAGAATGCTCCAAATAATTTGATGCAATGTTTAGTGGACTATCTTCGGTACGGCAGATTTGTTCTCTTTTGTTGGATGATATGACACCTCACAATACGAAACTGGAGCGAAATATCAGCCGCATAAGGATTTTGTAGCAGAGTTTGTTCATCCGGTTGAGTAGCCATAAAATTTAAATCAAAGAAAGGGGTAACTGCTCCGAAGACATAAGGAGGAATTTCCGAGGCTAGTGTATGGGGAACCAAAGACAGTTCATTATTTATAATAATGCCAAAGTAAGTGATTTCAAGGAGCGTTGTACTTGATGCAATATTGAATTTCAGGATAAAATTAATGCCATCGGACAAGTCTTTCCAAGTAAAACCTGCTTTGCCTTTGTTAGAAATGGAAGATTTGGGAAGGTGTGATATTCTAGTGAAGTTGATAAAGAATGTCCTTTGATTAGGAGTATAGAAAACAGGTTAAGTTCAGTAAAGACACAATCATGTTATCAGCATAGAACATGGACGGATAGGCGGGAGTTGTCAGTGTCATTGGGACATCAACAACATGTTCAAAAAAGCATGGTTCAAAGTAAAGATTCGTTAGGATAATTTCAGTGATGCTAGCGCTATAAAACTTCAGAAACTTAAGATAACTTTGCTCTAGTGACGATTGAAATGAAGGATCTTGAATAGTTACTGCTTGTAGCTCGGCGAATGTCGTGGAGACAGACTCCCTGACGCTGGGACGCTTTCAAAAAAATCTTTATGTTAGTTTTAGTTTGAAGATATAAGAGGATATGATCAGAAGGATGTCTGTTATTGCTGCGTTGAAATTATCCGATGAGTATCACGATTCTCCGCGATGAAGTCTATTAAAGGTGTTTCTAATATTCAGGCCGAAGCTGACCAAGGAAGAACGGGCGACAGCTATTGGATTTAAGAGGGTCTTGATCCTCTTTCAGAACAAATATTCCGAGTGCTCTGAAATTCTATTTGAGTGGGTGTATAATTCGAATGTAGAAGGACTAAATGACATTACAAGGGATGTTGTATGTAATGCGAATGTAGAAGGACTGTCATGAGAGTGATTCTTGATAACTTTTGGAATCAAAAAGAGATAAATTCTCTTTTGTGTCAGATGTGTCAATTGTTCTGAGGCAATGTTCGGTGTAGTGCGCCTAGTAATGCAATGATTGTTAAGGGTGGTGAGGGAAAAACCTCAGCAGTTAATGAAGTTTTTTGTTAAGATATTTAGTCGGTTATTTTGTTTATTATATTTGTTTATGTTACTTTTGTCATTTCATAACTCCGAAAATTGTATTGGCGCGGAAAACAATAGTGCAAAAATTCTACTGTCATTTGATTACCCTGATTCTGTATAATCGATTGAAAACAATCCTTCAGCTGGAGGAGGTAGAATGGGGCTCGTTTTCTTCTGATAACGTTGGTTTAATGCCCTGATTGTATGGGTGACAAGTAGTGAGGTGGATGTTTGGTAAATTATCTGCAACAAGTTTGGGTATACTGTAGGAGATGTGCTATGCTCAAGGATTTGTTAAGGCGCTGCATTTTTTCTTATCTTCCAGTTCATTTTTTTTTAAGAAAAGGAGGCTCTTCAGAGTTCTTTAAAATAGTCAGTCAGACAAGTGTGTGAATAAGGGATCATTGCAAATATATGTATTTGAAATGTTTCAAGATTTCCACTATATGAAGGAATCTTGAGATAGAATAAGATATCGGAGATGTACTACTGTGGGAAAAAATAGTAAGATTTTTTTCATAATTTTAAAATTCTTCATTTATTCTTCCAAATCTATTTCGTTCCTTTCAAAGTAATATTCCCGGCCACAATTCACTTGTACCAACGTTTTTTCCAATGTCCGAAACAGTTGTTAAAGTCAATATCCGGAATAGCCTTCAAAGCGCGTAGCGATTCACATTAAATGTCTTCAAAGCGGTTTCCCCGGAGCGCTCGTTTGAATTTGCTTCAGCCAGAATTCACACGGAGCTTACTTAATCAGGGAAATACGGTGGTTGTGAAACGATATTGGTTGAATTTTTGGCGAAAAGCTTACGACGAATTAATACAGTATGCGACGGTGCATTATCGTGGTGCAAAAACCAAGATTTGTCGGCCCATAATTCTGGCCTCTTTTTCCGAATACGTTTGCATAAACGACGCATAACACTCAAATAGTTTTCCTTGTTGACAGTTTGGTCGGTCGGAAGGAATTCGGAGTGCACCATACCTCGATAATTGAAGAAAACTGTCAACATGACTTTGGTTTTCGACTTGCTTTGACGTGGTTTTTTCCGTTGCGGCTCACCTTTGGTACGATATTTGGCCGACTGATCGTCTGTTTCCCGGTCGTGAATAGATTCAAGACTCATTGCCAGTTATAATACGTTTCATGACATCCTAATAGTCGGAAAGAATTGTTTTACAGGCGTCAACGCGACGCTATTTGTCAAGAAAATTGAGTGATTTCGGAACCAATTGTGCTTTAAATTTTTTACGCCCAAATGATCTTTTAAAATTATTTTCACTGATTTGCCAGTAAGGTCTTTGACTGTTGATAGTCGATTTTCGAGCACCGATTCCTTGATTTTATTGATGTGTTGACCATGAGTTGATGTTGATGGCCGTCCTGGGTGTGGTTCGTCATCAACGCGTTCTCGACCCTCTTTGAACAAATTGTACCAATCAAAAACACTTGTTCGCAACAAAAAATTATCACCGATGGCTTTTTTGTACATTGTGGACGTCTCGGCTCCAGAAATTTGATTTCGTACACATAATTTAACGGCACTTCCTTGTTGACTAATTTCACTCATTGTGAAAATTGCCCAGTGCACTTTTTATACTTCAGAAAGACAAGCGTATACTAAACAGTAATGGTTATTTTGATGTGACATTTAACACAGACGTCACAGACAGTCATAACAACTTAGGTTTAGTTGGTATGGGTTTCCGCGCGAAATTTAAAAGAAAAAGTCTTACTTTTTTGTCCACAGTAGTATATAGGTATGATTCAAGCAATTATTGAGAAGTAATTACAGGTTTGTTCCCCAATATAAAAATGGGAGAGCTGAAGCAGTGAGTAGTAATTATGGTTTTTGGATTCTTAGAAGGGTTGCAGGAAAATGCTCGCTGAAGTCTTGGCTATTTAATTTTCTAGCTGAGATAACAGATGAGTTTCGTATATATGCTTGGTTTGGAGTATTCAGGAACACGTTTGAAGGAAGAGTTGTTGTAGCTAAGTTAGGACTTAGTGTAGCCAATTAAAGGTTTGAAGTATATTTTGGAGTGCTCCCGATTGGTTTTTGGTAGTCAAAACGATGTGGACGTGACGGGTGGAGAAGGATTTAACACTGAAATGAAGTATTCCGACGGGGATGGATTTTTTTTTTTGGTGTTCCGAAAATTACGTCGTTCCACATCTCTAGCTTTGATTCGTCCAAGACGCGTTACAAGGACGCGTCCATCATCGGTGTCATGTTCCGTTCTGGACTTAACAGTGGTTGATTGGGAGGATACTAGCGTCCTTTTTGCCGTGGATGACAGCTTAGTGTACATATGCTAATAAACGCGTACTTATTTTCTTCGCAATCTGTTTTTTATAACTGAAAATGTATTTGGGAGGAGACCAGTATTATACAGTTGGATTGGGCGTTATGATGATGGAGGATTATTTTTAGTATTATTACTGATTTGTCGTTGGAATATGCCTAAGCGATGCGCAGTCATGGTCCCCTTACTGCCTGTTTTGCCCGGGGATTGCGGATGATATTGCGGAGGACACCTTCTTCACATGCAAACGGTGGGTGAGACAGCGTGTACATCTCAGAAGAGAAAAGGGGAGATCTCTCCAGATATCCTGGTGGAGAAGATGCTGGTGTCTAACGACAAATGGAACTGTGTGGCGCACTACGCTCGGGCGGTTCTCACTATGAAGAAGGACATCGTCGATCACCTGTCTGCGCAGAGAGAAGAAAATGGCTACCACGGAGCATAATGTGACGAAAATCCGCGATCTTGTTTGGTACACCATCGATTGCGCGGAATAGCTGAGACAGTAGGCTTCTCGAAAAACCGCGTCGATCATATCCTGCATAAAATTTTCGGCATGAAAAAGCTGTCGTAGCGATAATAACCAACGTAATATTAATAAATTTAGTAATAGTTCGGATTAACTAATAAGGAGCAGATTTAAGCCTTAAGACTTACTTCACACACTTAAGACCAAACCTTTGGAATGCTGGTTGTATTGCTCCTTGGAAGTATTGTTCCTTATTATGTAGCTGCTCGCCTACTGCCAGGTTGTATCCCTGTGTCGTCAGTGTAACGCAATAGCTCGCTTCACTAAAGTTTAATCAAGCTAAACGGAAAATTTTATATTCGATGAGAAATTGAAAACCAGAATTGACGGTTAAAAAATCTTTGAAATCCTTTTGTTGAAAGCGAAAAGAAAACCAATTATTATTCAAATGATATCGGTTCCAAATTGGTCGCAAGTGCTAGGCGAGTATCAGATTTTCAGTTGCTTTAAGAGAAATGAATTTGTTTGCTGTTTTCGATGTTTTTGGGGATCCAATCCGGCGGGAAATTGACTTGACCCAGTCTGTGAGCTTATGATTTAATTGCCAGGATGTCTGCTGACTGCACGAGATAGCTGAGACAGTAGGCACCTTAAAAGACACATGGGTTATATCCTACAGGAAATTTTGGACATGGGAAATCGAAGGAGTTTCTGCGTTTCGTGACGGTCGATGAATGATGGTTCTACTCTTATACACTAAATACAAAGGAATAGTCGAAACAGTGGACTTCACCAGACAAACGTACTCCGTGGCAGGCGGATATTGTTCTATCGATCAGAAAATAAGGGTCACCGTTATGAAAGATTCAGAGGGTATGATCTGCATCGACTAGTTGGAGACGGGCTCTACTATGCTAAATTATTTGCCAAAATGGACCAAAAACGTCGATTTGGCAAAAAAATCCTGTCACCAAGTTGGTTGAAATGGGCTACGAACTGCTACCACATCCATCGTATTTGCCAGGCGGGCTAAAGTAGTTGTAGCATCGCTGTGTCAAGTGCGTTGAGCTAAGAGGAGACTTTGTTGAGAAACAGGTCACCTTTTTTTCAAAATTTTCTTTTTTCTTTTACGCTAAGGACTTATCGGACCACCATCATATTTTGACGGAAAATCGTCTGTTCTTAACTAAATAAATAATTGGACATGCATCATATCAAGATCCTTGATTTATGTTCAACAGGGAAGTTGGTGTTCCAGTGATAACAGTGACTTCATGATTTCATTATTGGGACGCAGGTATCTGCTTTTCAATTCCTCTTTTCCCAGCCGTGGAGGATCTTCAACTGTCCTAAGTATTTTCATTCTGGACTTATAAGGACATCCATATAAATAGGCATTTATTGTGCGATTACTGCAAGATAAACTCATTTTACTTGTTTACTTTGGTCGCGTTAGTATATTTAACTTAACATTTAATTCCTCTTTGTGGAAGCTTCCTAAAACTAGAACAAACGAGGAGTTCAGGACTTCCATTACACTTAACGACGCACAATTTGCCCTCTTCACTACGAGTTCTTTGCACAAATACAATCCCTTTCAATTCAATATCAAGCTCACGCAAACAATTTGCCGTATCGATTTTGTTGATAGTTTACCAATATCGCTCGTATGCTTTTTGCAATCGTTACCATTGTCACCAAATAATTGCTGCGATTATCCAATAACGTTTCATATACACATGCCAAGATAATTTCACCATTTAGGTTTTGTGTTGCTGTATGCAAAAGGAAATATTTGGCATTGAGTGTGGTGCACGAGTGTTGGGCGGTTGGGAAAGGCAGTCTATAAACAACAAGTGCGTGTTTGAAATCATCCCGAAACCATAAGCCTTCGTTTTGATTCATGGATCCTGGCAATATTCTGCATTTATGCGGTAATATTAGCACGCGCCATCCATATTCATAATCAAACGAAATCAATCCAAATTAATGGTGTAGTTCTCACAGAGATCACAAGAGCGCAACGATGAAAGGATGAAGTGAAAGAAAATCCTATCGTCATTGATATTTTGCATATACACACAACCGCCTGACAGTATGGTATGGTTTGAGAGAGTTTTTTGAAAGGGTACCCCCCATACGATTTGCTTGCGGGCTATAATGAAACCAATAGAATTAGTTGGTTGTAGTGGTTTATAGCAAGTGTTAAACATTGCACCATATGTGAGAGTTTTTTTGATAGAACTTTTGTATTATGATTGCAAGATTTTATTTGATAACACAATCAAATAATTTGATATTACAAACGTAATCACCGCAGGTCATCACACATGCAATTGTTCGGAATTTGAATATAACCTCGACAGGTTGTAAAAATGTTGGAAATTCTACATTTGTTGAACGGATCTGCAGGAGGACTTTATTATAAATGTAAAGAAACAAAACGTATGCATTTGAATTTTAATAGTTTATTGGATTTTCTTGAAAAATTCGATAAGTTTCTGGTACTTGGATCGAGTTTTCCAGGGCTACCAGAATATGCTTCCATCTAGCGGAGTTAAAAGTATTCCATATGTCCAACTTCCTAGGACTACCCGATGGTTGAATCTTGCTTGAATCTTGTTGAATCTGCTTGCCTCCGCCTGTTGGACCACCCTCACCGTCTCCGCGACTGCATCTATAGTGGAACATCCTGTTTTTAAACCATACTGCCTTGGAGAAAGATCCCCATTGACGTGGATAACGTCAGCGAGTCTTCTCTTTATCAGTTTCTCGAGCAATTTCCCGCTCGTTTCTAGCATGCATAACGGTCGGTGTGCTGACGGCGACTCGGGATTTCGCTTCCCCTTGATGATCAGCACGAGTCTTGCCGTCTTCGAATGCTCAGGAAAAACGCCTTCCCGCAAGCAGGCATTAAACGCACTGAGCAGCATGCAAGGGCAAGAGTTATAGGCCAGTTGCAGTACCTCGGCTGGAATAGCGTCTGGGCCCGGAGCCTTCTCCCCCTTCATGGAGAGAACTGCTAGTTCCAGCTCGTTTCTCGTGAAGAGTAGATAGTCTGGTATTGTTTCCCTGTGGGCCGCATCAAGACGAACGGATTGTTGGGGAAAAAGTGCCCGTACTATCTCGTCCATCATGTCTCTCCAGGATTCGAGACCAGGGTACCATGCTGATGAATTTTTATCTCGGGGCTGTTCCCTAAGCAGCAATAGATCGGCTTTCATATTCCTCGCGAACTGGTCAACCAGGTATTGGGCGTTTGAGGTACCAAAGCCAAGGTCTTGCTTTGGCTTTGGTAAGGGCTTCTTTGAATATCCGACTCTTCCCTTTCCCTGGAATATGTCTCAGGTTATTTAGTCTGGAGTCAGCGTTCTCGCAGAGGATACGTTGCACAAACACAAACATGATGTGTTAGTACTAAGAAACGGATTGATTGGTGGTTGATGATTTTCACAGAGTGGTCAAAAATAAGGAATATCGGAATCTGCTCCAAACCTGAAATTGTGTTCGCGCTGAATATTTTAAAATTTAGAATACTTTATACTTTAAGCTTTGCAATTATAAATATTCTTACGGTTGTGGTGATACATTTAAGTGAGGAATGTTATGTGACTTCTTTATGTCCTTGATTGAAATGCAAAGAATGCGGTTATTCTTCTAAGGCTTGACATTATCCTTTCTGCAAACGAACAGAAAGTAATAGTGTTATAATACGAAAAGACAAAAATATTTTTACTCGTGACCTCACCTGAATGACGCTCAAGGTGTTGAGGGTAATACAACATTAACTAACTATTAAATCGATATCCTGAGCCTGTCGGTCTATTAAATCTAAGCGCTCAAGTTTATTTATTCGCAAGTATTTCGAGTATGCACGCCACTTTCACCATCACCTTCGTAAACCCATTGAGCTTACATACATGAAAACATTGTTTGGCAAACAAAATGTTCCCTGAATTTCGGGAATGTGCATAGCAACGAACTTCGACGAAAGGACGTATAGCACCTAACGCCAACCAGATACAAAAGTCTCCGAATGAATTGCAGATGGTAGATGTTTGGCATACAATACAAGTGAAATCATCTTGAGACGATGTAGTATGGTCGTAGCGTTGGCGAATTCCAATTCGCCAGCAGAAATGAATTTTATTCTGCAGAAAGTATACGCCATCTAGCGTACCCCGTAGATATCTTGATTTGTTAGTAGATATCTCGAATACACCCCGGCAAGGACAAGTTTAACGAAAACGGATTGTTCGCAATCGGTACGTGATTGGACTGATGAATTTGGAAATAGTGACGGGGACAGACGTTTTCGAGGCGATATTTGTAAATTCAAAGTATCCTAATGGGATTGAAATTTATTCGAATGCTAGACAATGTATAAAGCTGCTTTGAACAGGCAAGCAATCTCATACGGGATGGCCTTAACGATATTAAAACGAAATCGACAGACTGGTGAAATGCTTTGGTCATTTCATCCGTAAGCGATCGTACCTGAATAAGACGGATTAGATAATGGTCCAGAAGTCCTGTCAATCGGGTTTATCTTATTCTCAGGATATTCAAATCGGGGTGGACTTACACAGCAACTTTTATGAAATTCTTGATTTCAAACATTCTGTTCATAGACAAACACATACATGCCTCATGAAAAGCCCTTAAGTTGATTTAGATTTTCAGCATTTCCTCAATAAATAGATTGAAATAATCCATTTATTGATCCCTTAAAAAATCAAATCTGCTTTAGTTATTGACGGCAAGTATGACAAAGACCAATTGACGAATGGAGCCCTTCCGAAATTTCCCGAAACCGAAGACCTCCACAAATTTCCTAATATTTTCCAACTCACGTCCACCAACTAGCATTAAGGCAAGATAGTCTCGACGCCAGGTGAGAAAGGCCAAAACTGAGAAACAATTAATCTCAATCTAGCATTCAAATGAGTCATTATTCAAGTTCGCCAATGAATCCTTCAGCTCTTCTCTAACAAAAGCAATCTCTGATAATAATGATGTATGCTGGCATACTTTAAATAGTTGCAGGGTGCTCGTTTACCTTCGTCCCGTACCAGTTGTCATGTTCCTAGTCTTCTTTCATTGGAGCAAAGTTCCGGAAGCCTCAAGGTGCAAAAATCTTGTGGTTAATTACGAGTAACACAACGAAACTCCTTCGATATCTTGCTCGACTTGGAACAATACAACAATTGGAAACGAACCGATAACTACTCCTTGCTTGAACATATTCAACTTATCAGAAAGTTTCGAATCATCATTACGGCATGGCAATGTAGTTCGATAAGTGGAGGTACCCGACGAGCAAGTTTTCCCAGAGCAAGTTCCACGAAAGTTCTTTATCTCATTGAGCGAAATACTTGCGAGTACTTAGGTTGCACGTTCGTTATGAACCCAGCGCACAATTCAAGGTGTGGTCACTGATACGATTAAGTTTGCAAATAGCTCCTGGAATGGTTAAGCTTAAACTAATCTAATTCTAATACTTAGTACGTCATGTTAGACAAATATTTAAAGTGCTTTAGTTTGTCAAACTCCAATAATCATTTCACATAGACGGTAGTGACTAAGCTCACTTGATCCTAATTAGCGGAAACGAGGAGAGACAAATTGGTCCTGTCGAATTCCTCTGATCCACAGAAGTTGTCAATATCAAATTGATCAATGTTGCCCTTATCGAGGAGATTCTACTTGTTTAGCTTGAATTTTGAATTCTGGACAGATTAGTTTACCTCTATTTAAGGTGATATACTGACGGGATGTTCAGAACAATTTCGTAAGACATCAGCTAAGAAATCAAAAAGCCTATCTTCATACTATGTTGGGGTCTACCTACCAAATTGGTTGTGTGCTTCAAATGCGTCCTGATTTGGTTATGGTACTGCCTTGGTATTCTAACTAAGTTGGCGATTCAAGGAGACTAGGAATGCCTCACGGTTAATTAGGCTGATCATTCATCGAATTCAAAGAAGAATCATGTATCGACAAGTCCTTGTTTGTTATAGGCTTGTATTTTAATATTGGATAGTATACATAGTTTTAAGCCTTTTATTGTCATTGGATGGTGTTCGTTTTCATATATCGGGCAATACTAATAAAATTCAGTCAAACTGACATGCGTTTGAAAGGTGACATTCCAATCTACAATTTTTATCTGGATAGATTTGTATTTCGCCATTCGTGTCAAAAGTTGTATTCATTTAAAAATGAGTGAAATTTCTGAAAAAATTCGTTATATTTTATAATATAATATCACTACGATCAAGGTGAGAATGCATCGAGGGGTCGTGAAGAAATTTGTGGTTTCTACGGTAAAGATACTTTATCAAAAGCCATAGTTAAGAGATGGTTCGCTCGCTTTCGTTCAAGAAATTTTGATGTCAAGGATGCACCTCGCTCAGTTCGACCAATCACTGAAAAAGCCGATGAAATTTTAGAAAAAACTGAAGAAGACCAACACATTAGCATAAGGAACTGAATATCCATCACAAAATAGTTTTGAACCATTTCCCAAGGCTGGATACACAAAGAAGCTCGACGTTTATGTGCTTCATGAATTAACACAAAAAAATGTGATCGACCGAGTTACCATTTGCGAAATGCTAATAAAACGCAACGAAATCGAGCCATTTTTGAAGTAAATCACTACGGGCGATGAAAAATGGGTAAGATACGACCATGTCGTTCGAAAAAGATCATGGTAAAAAAAAGCAGAATCATCGCAAACGACTTCAAAGCGAGGATTGATGTTCCGTTATGCTGTGTGTATGGTGGGATTGGAAGGGAATTGTTTATCATGAGGTGCTAGAACCTGGCCAAACACTAAATTCGGCTTTGTACTGTCAGCAATTAACCAGATTGCAACAAGCGTTTAAAAAAAACCGGCTAGAATTGATCAACAGAAAGGGCGTTGTGTTCCATCATGACAATGCCCGACCACACATATCTTTGATGACCCGGCAATAGTTGACAGAGCTTGGCTGGAAAGTTTTGATGCATCCACCCTCTAGTCCAGATCTTGTACCATCAGGCTACAATTTGCTCCGGTCTCTGCAAAACTTCCTTTGTGAAAAAAAATTCACTTCAAAAAGGGACTGTGAAAATCTCTTGGCCAAGTTTTTCGCCGCTAAACCATAGAAGTTCTACACAGATGGAATAATGGCTCTATCCAAAAAATGGCAAAAGCTCATAGACAATAATTGAGAATATGTACTTAAATAAAATCCATTTTAAATAAAAGAAATATTCAATCGAAAAATGACAAAAAAAGGCTCAATACTTTTTAGACTTACCAATATATAGAAGATTTTAAATTTTTGCCCAAATTGCATTAAGGAAAATGGACGGCAGCGTCACCGGAAATGAAATGGAGTGCACACTAATGCTTGTTGAAACCCATTTTCCTGGAAGCCTCATAAGACACGAAGGGGTTGATGAGATGCTCCGAGAACGGAAGCCAAGCAGCGCGGAGTGAAAGAAGGCTACGATCTTCCTTCAAGTAAAAGAAGAGGTGGGCCTTAAACTTATTCTAGCCCTTAAATGACCGCGTGTGGGTGGGATATATCCAGTCCTTATTTAAAAGGACCAGGATCTGCTCCTTTCATATCGGGTATGCATCTTTAGAAGCAACCTAGTATTACGGAGTGTACCAAGACATGCAGTCAGACAAAAGCAGTATACACAGGGCACGAACGATAGAACTAATCCAAAGAACTAACCCCAATCGATACGTCTAATGTCCTTTAGCTTCCTTTTAATCAATGAAGATAGATTTGGACAATAACGAAAAAACAAGCATCCAAACAAAATATCCAATACATTCTAGTCAACAGGCATTCAGGACGAGAAAATCAACTAAAACTGTTGATGTTGATAAACAAGTTGATCCGAAAATTCTAATCATCTCTAAAATATAAAGGAGATGCATTTTTCAGTATTAGCACGAGATGCATTGTTTGATATTGAAAGATCCTTTGACAAATCAAACCTCAAATTAGTGACAAGAACACAGTTGAAATGAGAGTTGTATTCTGCCCTCGCCCGCTGTTCAGCACATTCAACTTAGGTACGGATCATGAATGTCCATAAGGAGTGTTTATTTTACCGCGTATGGTCTCTTGCAACTGGTGAAGTCATATTTTCACTGTCAGACTCTGTCAGATATTTTCACACTCATATGATATATTGCAGATATGAAGATGATATCACAATGTAAACAGTCAAAAGTACGAAAGGACGCTTTGTGATACAATGCAGGGGGCGTTTCGAGGCTTATGTGCAACTGAACTTCAAGGATTATGAACATACTCAAAACCCACATTGGTGCCTTAGCTATGAACATCTGGGTCCTGGAAATAGGCTCAAGGTTCAATACCAAATATGGCAATAAGAGGACGGAATATGACAAGAAGAGGACAAAATATGGCCCAACTTCCACCATGTATCTAAAGGTAATAGAGATCGAGTTCAAACAACATAATTTGATAGACGGCAGGCCCTTGTGAAGAGAAAACAATCAGGCAGTGTTTGCGAAAGCTACCAAAGCTCTGATGATTTGCAGAAATGTAGCAGCGAAGGAAAAATGCAATAGGGAGAAACTAGGAATCCTGCGGTTGATGTTTAAAATGGTGGTACAACCAATCATCACTTTTGGAGCAGGACACATGGCAGACAAAATCTTAGAACGCAAGACGAGGCTTTCACTTGATTTAGTTCACCAATTGGCAAGTATCTGTGTCATCGGGGCTCTAAGATCATCATTTGCAACAGCTTTCATTTCATAAATGACCCAATTTCTGGAAAGAAATAACAAGCTTCCTTTTAATTTTATGTTTCTTTCATTCTGTGACTTCGCTGAAAACAGCCGACAGTCAGCAGATACAGTCGGAAATCGAATTTGGCAATAAAAGGATCACAAAATTAAAAAGAAGCCTTTTATTTCTAAGATCATGTCCAAAAGTCATGTCCCTCGAGAAAATTTTAACCATTTACATCGTCATTTAACAATAGGAGCTTTCGTGTCTGAAATTTGATTAAAGGAAGAGAAAATGATATCAAAATGGGGCACAAAGATCAAGGAGAAGTAATCAAGGCGTTCCCATTCAAGCAAACCGTCGGATCACTTGATTAACAAAATAAATTAATTAACAAAATAATTTTTGTGTTGTTGCAGAAGAATGTTGTAGAATGTTGCAGAAGGACAACAAGAACCATCTAATCAGATGGTACACAGATGATCTCAGTGACCAGGAATTGGAGTATTTGCGTCAGCCTCCAAATATTCGCAACTGGTGGGATGTATGCCAAGTATCTTTCTGCGTGATGTTTATGTCCTGTGTCCTAAGCGCACAACTCAGCAAAAACAGAGGATACACAGGTAAAACAATAGGTATCTTACCTTATAGCTATAGTTTCGAAACATCGTTAGAAGCTCTATAGTCTCCAGTAGTTATATCGGTAATGGTTCTAGATCGATGTAGATAAGTTGAAAGAGGACAAAACGGTTACATTATACTGAGGTCCGAGGCACGCAGGTTATCCAGGTTAATAAGCAGGCGGATGAGTTATCGAGAATGGAAGCTACACCAGCAATTTTCGGACGTTAACCGTTTTATTAAAGTGAGATGAATTTAATCTACAGGATCCTTAAGGAAAATGAGCGAAGATAATCCAAAAGGCGTTGGAGTAGGTTTCTAAAGCTTCAAACGTCGAAGCTATAACTAGATGGCTATGACGAGAAGAACATGGTTGAGAATGGACAAGAGGAAGCTAGGGATCCATCATTGAATTATCTTCCGAAAAATTGCGAGAGTATCACAAGTGCGACGAAATTTGTTACTCAAAGTAATTTTGACGAAATCCACTGAACAAGAAGTTGAAAAGCGATTAAAACTATTCCAAAAATGGGAAAAGGAATTAAGTTTTTTATTAACAGCAATTTTTAATGTCATGCTTCTATTGCGGAAAGCACGAAAAGTCCCCTAAAAATAAAGACATTCAGTGAAATAAAAATAATCAATGATCTCGTCCTCCCTATCATATAAAATTAGGCGCTCAGTAATTGGATTTAAAATGGAAACTAATAAAGATGGAGTCGAAAATTCGTAGCCAAATTTAGTTATCGATATTTATTTGCAATATTGAACACAACTGCATTTTTTACTTTTCTAACCGTTTTTAGGCTCAGAGAACTATTGAAAGATGGGTAGTGCCTTGCCAAAACGCGGCCTCATTCAAAAAACAAGGCAACTTTGTCAGAATGCTATATGTGTGAACCAGTTTAAGCTGAGGAAACGATTAAAAGATCGCTGGTGTCTGGCAAAACGCACCCTCACTAAGAAAATAATGAATGAAAGTTGGTAAAGCTAGGAAAATAACCCAGTGTTATTAATAAAGAATGATATATGATCATTTCCAGTTTGCATGAAAATCCAAATCCAAAACTCCAAGAATATGTTTTTTTTTTATTTTAATTAAATTTGTTTTCACTTGTTTTTAATTTTTTATAAGTTTTGGGAAGAACATTCAATTACATCAAAATGGAAAGATAAAAGTTGGGATAAATGAGCAGAAAATACAATTTGTCATGTAGTACCCATATTTGAAAAAAACGTCTATCTATGACATAGTGCTTATATGCGACATTGTTTCTACTTGTCCAAGTTTCATAGTTGCAAGTTGTGGCAGAAAGGAGGGAGGTGTTGTTGGACGCTCAGGGAGGACGCCCAACAATGACATCTCTGTCAGAAGATCCTCTTTTGACACACAGAAGAAGGGTCATTAGGCAAACAGCTGACGACGCAATCATTCCAAAAATCCTTGCGATAGAGTCCCATATCAACAAGGTCTGCGATTAAAATCAGAAAGTTAATCAGCGAAAAACACTAGTCGGCATACCAAGGTTGCATTCGATAAGTTCTATGAGGCTCAAAAAAACTTTTTGTCACGTTTCGTGACTAGGGGATAACCACTGCAGAAGAGATGGAAAGTGCCAATTAAGACGGAATAAATTATTTGGTCGGTTTTTGGAACTTTGGAAAAGGAAAACAAGGTTTTTATATTACAGGGCCATGTAAATACGAAGATTGCAGGGGTAATTAATAAAAAGTGATGGAGAATGGAGATTCACCAACATTTTCAATCACATTACAGAGCCAAGGTTATGATGTCTGCCATTCTTGAAACCGGATTTGACATGCTCAAACAATCACGTTATATGCAAGCTCTAGTTTCCAAGCAATGTCTCTTTAAGAAATGTTTAAAGAACAATCTCCATTTTTTTCTAAAAGGATCCGGCATTTTGTAGTTAAATGTAGTCTACATGTAATGAATTTAAAAGGGGCTGAATTCAGAAATACAGATTGAATTATGATCAAAAAAGAACGGGAATTAAAAAAACCACCAGATTTCAATTTTGAATAGATTTCTTTGCTATTCCTGTGCTAATAAATGCATTCCAACCTTTGATCAAATTTCCGATACATCTTTTATAATCCGGCTGAGGTATAGCCTTTAGCCCAAGCAGCGAATTCTCTTTTACGGTTTCAATAGTCTCAAAACGTCAATAGTCTCAATTCTTTTTGAGAAATAGAAAAACGTTACACAAAACCATATCTGGACGGTGCATGGAGTAAGACATTGTTCGAATTTTTGGCCAACATTTTTGAGAAAATCAAGGCCCCAAGATATGGCGTATTACCGTTGTGTAAAATCCATGAATTGTTCTCCCACAAATCGGGCCATTTTTGCGAATGGCTCCACGCAAACGAGGCGTAACGCCTAAATAGTATTTTGACTGCAAATTGACCGTTTTGCCCTCTGCAGGTAATTTGTAGTTCAGAGCACCACGAATATGAAAGAAAAACTCGCAAAACTTTGATCTAGGACCGGTTTTGGTGCTCTTTCTTCAGTTTTAGCTTATTTTCGAAGCATGCAACCGGTCATGCAAGCATGCATGCGAGCAAACCGGTCAAATATTGTTTGATCGGCGTATAAAATTCATACACCCATTTTACGTCACCAGTAATGATGCGTTCGATGAATTTTGGGTCGCTGTCTGTGTTGGAAATCATTTCTATAGCTATTTGGAAATTGTGTTGTGTTGGAAATCATTTCTTTTTCTATATGTTTTCGAAAGAAATTCAGCATTTTTGATACCAGCCAAGAAACGGCGCGTTTCATGTCCGAAAAATCAGTTGAAATGTGTTCGGCTGATTCATATTAGATGCTCAACAACCCAACAATCTCTCAAATCGATACACAACGATTGCTCCGAATCGATTAGTACGATATGCATCGCCCATTCGATTTTTAACAGTAACTTTTTAGCAGTAACAATAATTTTTAATGGTAACAGCCGGTGATGGCCGTCCAGAGACCGTGATCTTGATTCTCTAAGCCGCCTTCGAACCTTTTAAACCATTCGTATGCTCATGTTTGCGACATAAACACTTCACCATACGCCTTTTGTAAAATTTTCAACGAACCGGTAAACGAAATTTTTATTTTATCACAAAATTTTAGGCACCCACGCGGTTCTAATTGTTCACCCATTATAAAAATTGCCATACAATAATTTTTCGACTTCTTCGTATAGACACCAATCGAATACTGATCGAGCGATATGCGTCAAAATTTAACGGAGCAACAATACAAGTGTTGCCATCGTTTAAAAACTTTGGATAAGCTCATTGGATAAGCGCGGCGATTCAAAATTTTTTTTTTATTAAATTATATTAATTTTTTGATTGAATTCTGACCATCCCTCGCAGAAAGCTTACCAAATATGTTTTTGGGAAGTGTATAAAAATTTGGCTAACTTTTGTGGTACAACGTCAAGGTAGTATTTCTGAGTTTTGTTTCTCTGCCATGTAATAACAAGAAGTACTATACACAGAAAACCCGTTACACTTTTTGAAACTCAACCAATCATAATCAATGTGTGTCTGCGATTCCGTGATTATGGTGCAATTTTTTTTGAAGTTTTAGTAATTTTTGACAATTTCAGAAAAACTGCACGAATTTGAAGTTTCTTTGTTAATACACGTTGTTATAGTAGAATTCTTCTTACAGTTTATGAAGGATGATTAGTTGATGATTGGTGGAATTATATGAAATATATTGTGTACGTCGTGACCACCGAAAGGACTAACTGAAATGTCACTGAAGAAGTTGACGACTAAATTCGATCTCCAATTCAGACTATCCAAAACGTCTATCAAAAAACTGAATTAACAACTTTGATTTTACTTTTAACACATCTGATGATGTGCTGGGTTGTATTTATTGCAGATAACAAGCATTGCTTCAGAGTCCTTTCAGACAGTCTATATGTACTCTGTAATTAAATTTTTTTTTTCAAAAATCTAACATACTCGTCTGAAACAATTTACTTTGCTTACATTTTCCAAACAGTAGATTATTATGGTTAGCATTCGTAAAATTCTGCTCACCAACCATATCAACCATATAAGCACATAACGAGACTCGATATTTTCTTCGACCATACGTTGAATTGCTCTATTCAGTAAATTTAGTTGCAAATTAATTTGCCGAAGGCTACAATTGATGGGAAAAGTTTTGTTTTCGGGAGGTTATTGTCGGATGAGATGGAAAACGTTTAGTGAAAATGACAAATTTTCCGCACAGCAAGTAAACGTACATTTGTTGCATGGACCATTACTATATACCACTAGAACTTTACCAGTTTTAATTGTTCCGTGACAAAGTTTGGTTAGAGTTATGTTAGTCAGGGTTTGACAATGAAATCTAATGAAGATTGGAGAGTGTGTTAATATATTATATTAAAGGAAAATAAATTATTTCCATGCTACATGCATATGCTCAAACCAGAATAAGGACCGTCTCTCATGATCGCAGAATCAATGATTTAACCAACCTAATTCCCCATCCCTAATCCCATTCTGTATACTAAGCATATTTCAGTAACAAAAACTTCATTTCTCTAAGGTCTTCACTATCACTTTCTATTTATAAGGTCAATTTGACAACTCACTCTCAATCCAAGCCATCACATTTGTTGTATACTCCACGCTTTCTGCAGTCGAAATAAACCCATTAAAATAGAAGAAAACATAATTATACGTCCACTGCCCCGTCTCCTTTTCCGTAACAGTCAAATATACCTTCTCTAGCGATAAGAGGAGACAACAGAAAACAAGAACAGTTACAGACGCTTGAGGCTGTCAAAAATGGTGGTAAATGTTTCTGCTTCTTATTTGCAAATACCTGGGCCGATTACTCGAAAACACAATGACAGTTCGAGTGTATTGAGCAACATTTTTGCGTCAATTAAGTGAAAAAAAGTACGAAAAAAGAGGACAATCAGATGGCCTCTGTCAAATTGACAGATGAGAGCCGCACCAACTACTTATAATTTGTCCTCACAGCCGTGACAAGACAAAGTAAAAGCCTAGCAAAAATCATATTTCGAAATTTAATTTTTCAATAGACGACATAAAATGAAAGAATTAATTGACAACATGAATATAGTTAAAATAGACTGTGCTAGGACATCAAATATAAAATATCAATGCAATACAATTTATTCGTTTTTGCTCTATTCTGAAAGACATATTGCGTGCTTTTCAACGGAAATCATAGCACAATTTTCTTGTCCATGTCTCATGCTATAAAGTTTAAGTAATTTTTCGAAGTCTAAGTAAACTTTTGTATTTTACAATTAAAAATATGCAACGGTCAATAATTGAATGCAGGTTTAATTATAAAAATCTTTCAGTAACTGACTATTAAAATTTCGCAACTCTTCTTGGCATGAATGAAAGTTCCAAATTTCAGCGGAAATTCAAAAGAGCCCAGTAAGTTTCTACACACTTCGCGGAGATCTTACACAAGGATGTTTTGCGAATATCAAAATGGCCGGTCGCTCAAAAACAGTTGATTGGTTAATCAAAATTTTCGGTTGTTAATCCTTTTTTGTGTTAAAATAAGTAAAAAACAGGCCGACATTATAATTCAAACCTATCTTGGATTGGAGAGATATTTCCAAGGAGTTTGTATGAGGTAGTAAAATAAGGATTTGTACAGTTCATCATACGTGAATTAAACAGGACACCTTGGTCCACTGTCATCAAATTTTTGTTCAAAGGTAAGGATTAATATCTTACTATCAAAAATATTTTACTCCACTTATTCGTAAAATTTAGCAATCACATCAATTTTGTGCAGAAGATCTTTAGGATTATAGAGCCACTTTTTCTGACTGGTTATTTTGCTCTACCTATGGACCTAATCCTAGCAGAGAAGTGGTGAAGACAGGATCAGTCGGAAGCCAATATGACGTTTCAGTTCAGTTAAACATTATGTTCAGTTCAATCAAATGTTAAAGTAGAATGTTATATAATTCCGGTCAAAGTAAAACTGTTGCTGAAGCTTGCCAACATAAAGGCAGTGTTCACCAATCAAGTATAATAACGAAAGCGCCTGCCAAATTTGATATTTCAAAATTTAAAGGTTTTTGATTGAAGAAGATTTAAACATAGAAGATCAGGGGTATCGCGTCCTCAGCTGTTTCTCCAGATGATGGCTACAAGTATACAAAACTCATCCTCCTGATTAGTGGAGCATGGTCCAGCGGACATAAAAGAGAGTTTGATCTCAGACTACGGCAACAATAAAACGAATTCTTGCATTTAGGAGTAAAATACTTCCGTTTGCCTCTAGGAACAATATATAGGCATGTCATTGGCATAAAAAGTTGCTTTGATATTTCACGATATCAGATATCCAAAATTATTGGGCTATAAAGTATGAGAGAGTTGGGTTATCATTGTATAATTCCGGGCTGAATCCATGTTGATTTAGAAAAATAGTTTCTATTTTAGGCGGCATCCGGCTTGATTCAGAAAGCTAGTTTCTAAGTTGTATCCGGAAACTTCTGCCTCAATGTTTATCGATTTTTTTGCCTCATTTTATGTTCTTTACAATTGGAAGCGTAATTGGAATACATGTATTTGGAATCTTAGTCCTGCGTGAGTCATATTCTGGTTTTGTAATGACTCTTGCAAGCGTAGGTTTCTTATGTCCTCATTAATCAGATTGTGGTTTCAATTACGTTGGGCCACATTGATCCCATTTTAGTTTGATTTAGGTTGGGTCGAAGCTAGCGCAAAACCAAATCGCTTTGTCGTCGATCAAGTCCTTGCATCATGATTCGTGCCTTATTAGCTTTAAAGGTTCGTTTCAGATCCTAATCCTCAGCTTTGGGCACTACCAATACTTCAATATAAGATGACATATCACCTGCCTAATCAACGTCTTCCTTCGAATCAGTTTTCTTAGAAGTGTGGCTTCAAAATATTGGGTGTATAAATACGAAATGCGGATTTTACTAACAGATGGCATAACCATTACATATGGTTTGTGTCGGGGATAACTAATATGACATTTTGGAGGGTAAGCATCTGTCAACAAATTCCAGTATGTCATAGGTTTTGATTGTACAAACAACAAAGTTTTTTTTCGCTTCACAAATATCGAATTACGTGCCAGAAAAAGAGGTTTTGCGGGAAAGTCTAATAACCTTCTTTCATTTGAACAAAACGGCAGCAGAAACTTATCGATTGTTAGTGGAAGAATATGGTGAACATGCCCCAAGCCGAGACACTTGTGAACGATGGTTCAAAAAATTTAAAAGTGGCAATTTCGATGTCAGAAACAAAGACCGTGGAAAACCACCAAAAAAATTCGAAGATACAGATTTGCAAGCATTATTGGATGAAGACAACACACAAACAAAAAAACAGTGGGCAGAAGCGTTGGAAGTTACTCAAGCAGCCATTTCAAAATGTTTAAAAGCCATGGGAAAGATTGAAAAAGCTGGAAAATGGGTGCCGTATCAATTGAAAGAAACAGACATCGAAAGGCGAAGAACCATTTGTGAAATTTTGTTTGCCAGACAGAAAAGAAAAGGTTTTTTGCATCGAATTGTTACTGGCGATGAAAAGTGGATTTATTTCGACAGACCCAAGTGGAAAAAATCATGGGTAGAGCCAGGCCAGCCACCAACATCACAACCAGTGCGAAATATTCATGGAAAGATGACTTTGCTGTGTATTTGGTGGTATAGTAAGGGACCTTTGTATTACGAACTGCTGAAACCTCGTCAGGCTATTACTGGCGAACGTTACCGACAACATCTGATCAAATTGAACAGCGCACTTAAGGGAAAACGACCATAATTTCACGAAAGACATGATAAAGTCATTTTTCAACAAAACAATGCTCCAGAACTAATTGGGCAACATTAATTGGAAAGTTCTGCCCCACCCGCCGTACTCGCCAGACTTGGCTCTTTCTGACTACTTTTTGTTTCAAGGTCTATATTGTGTTACTTTTGCTTTTGCAAAGAAGGCTGCCTGATCATTTAGGGGTCTTTTGTTGTTATTGGTTTAACAGGCACCTAGCTGAGATACCATTTTGAAAATTTTTGTGGGTAAGTAACAAGTCGAGGTGTTAGACGTGAAAACCTGCGATCAGCAGAGCTCAACACACGGTCTCAATAGACAAGGCTGATCTTTGAAATAACTACCAAGCCGATAAGCTGCAACATTGTTAAAGTCGTGAGTTTTAACTCATCGAAGCCATTACCCAAATACAATATCCAAATACAGCTCGTGTGAAGTCTCCTTATCTGAACAGCCATATTTCAGTCAGAATATTCTCCTTACCGTATGAGGTGATGGCAATTACCTGTCATAGACAGCCATTTTGACACCAGCGGTCCCTTGCATTACATTACGTCACCTGCACCAATGTTTCCACCGACCGATAAAACACACAGAAAACTGGGTATCTCCACCTGTAACTAGTGGTTATAATTATACCGCCATCTATGGTTTCTCATCACTCCAATTGCAGCAGTTTTGTTTATTCACGTAGCTAATTTACCAGAAATATTCATCATCGCTAAACAAAATTTTCTTATGAAATTCGGTATCTGCTGAAGTTTTTTCCTCAGCACACAGACCGAATCTACACCGTGCCCTGTGGTTATTCGGCTTCAATTCCTAAAGGAGTTGAATTTTGTAAGCCCGCAAATAAAGATCCTTCCATTATATCTTCCATAATGTGGATGGATATAGGTTTAATTTTCAAGCACGATGCCGGATGGACTCTTTTGTTGTCTTCATCAATTCTACCCTCTACAGCTGCTATGGTTTCTTCATTACACACTATACGACGTCTAGATGGATGCGTATAATCAGTGAGAATAAACCTGGTGCGGAAACGAATTAATTATTATTAATATTTTTTTTTTTCAAAAAGGACATCGTTAAATGACAGTTAATCAATTAATATTAATTAACAAACCGATTAATTTTTTTAAATTCTTCTTTGCCTGTAAAATCATGTAACATTGGGTCAAAATTTATTTCTGACTTATAAGAATTACTTTGAGATACATAGATTTTCTCGCTGTTATGGAAACTGTCATCATCCTCTATATTTTCTGTAAATGACCTGGAAGAGTTCATTTCACCTTTAAATTCCGTGAAATCGTTCACAATTACTTCATGTGGTATGTTTACTTCAGATATAGTTCCCTCCGAATACTTTTGACTCTATTTAAAAATGCGTCTTTTCACCACAGAGGTTTATTTTGGAAATTAACCAATTCGTATACACAAAATTTAATGCTGTTTGAAAAGTTGCATTCAAACACCAGTTTTCACGTGATATATAAATCTTATTGCCTAATTCAATTGAAAATGTTTACGTTTCTTAACTTTTTTTGAACACTCCAACACTTGTAAATATTTTTTTGTTATAATTCAACAAATCACTTTGCGACCACGCGGTGGGTAACCAACTATAGAAATGTGGTGAAAATACGTGTCCATGTGTTCAGATTTTATAACAAATTGTAGTTGTTGCCAGATCAATAACATCTTTCATTTAATTTTATGGTTGTATACTATTTATTGTATTTGTGCAGAAAGGGTTGATATAACAGTTATAATAAATTGATAATAAACACATCGTTATGACGCCGGGCGAAGAAAGGAAATTGTTATGAATGAATTTGACACTGGTATCATAAGAGTTTCGATGAACGTGTATAAGACATATTAAAGTTTATAATAACACAATAAAATTCATAAAATCAACATTTGTGTTCGAAAATTTCACATCAGAACTAATGAAATTTTACTGAAATCTTTGCCTGGACTCATCCTCCTTTCAGTCTAACCTTTCTACTTCCATCTTTAACCATAGATTCAAATTACTGCTAGCAACAAATTGTGTTCGATTCTGAGAAACGATTTCAATTAAGTTTCTCGAGTCAGTAGCTTCAACGCAATTTTGCAGATTCTTCCAAACTTACTCAACAATAAGGATGCATAAATAAAGCTTCCTGATGTAATTTGCCACGGTGAAGACATTCAGCTTATTTGGAAGGCTTTGAAGATGGTAATATTGCATTTATGTGCATAATGAAACACACTAACTCGTAAAGGATGCACTGATGTGAAATTCTTCCAGAGAACGACAAGGAAAAAGGAATATGAAAATAGGAACATAAGCTGAAAGTGTTTTGGAAACTAGAATAAGAAATTAATTGTAATTAGTTCGGTTTTTGCTCGTAGCGTACGCACTTTGTGGAATGTGTTTCAGTTATAGCATAACTAATAATTTATCCTACGCCGATTGACACACAAACATATGTTTGTCACCGATTGATCCAGATGGCACATGTATTTCTTACTCTGCTTGTGGTAACATTGAGATGATTCTTTAACATCTTCAACTGTAGCATGAAAATTCAGGAGAACACGCTTTCAACATTATTGCCATGATCTATGACCCACCTCCCGTTCCGATGACATTGAATAATAGGCAAATTAAGATGATATACGTGAGCAGCCTTCAAGCAGATAATACCACCTGCTACTGAAGCCAGGACAAAATCTACTCCATAAAATTTCCTCGAGCTTAACACATCATGATTACACATCATATAACGCTCCGTTTAGCAATTTGTACAGGAACAAAAATCAAGATTCATATTCATCGCACCGGATAAAGTCACTTACGCAAAAATTTGTCATTTTAATAAATAAATGTTCGGGGAAAAGTTGAGTCTATTATATTCACATTACGTTTATTTTGAATTCGGCGCAAACAAAGTTACACATGTGCTTGTGCACTGAAACAGGATAGTTGCTACTTGCTTCTAACAATTCGTATCGGTATATTTCGACGGGGCTATATGTCTCAATTTTATAAATGCGATATCTGTCAGAATGCCACACACTTCATAAACATTTAAAAAATGATTTAGGATCAAGTGTTTGGATTCAATGGCAGATTCGCTACCGGGACTCTGTATGCCATCTACAAATGTTTCAAATTTATTACAGCAAGTCCTCATCAACTCCCTGGCTAGGGAGTATGCATATATCAGAATAATTCGTTTTATTTTTATACCTAACGTAGAGATACTTATCCGATTTATTAGGGAATTACGTTAGATAAAGAGGAATGCGTTAAAATTTTGATTGATTTATTTTATTTTCTTTTCTATTGTGTTTGAGTCCGTGCTTCATCGTGAATGTAAGCAAAATGTTACTGCAACAAATAATTTCACTTTAACAGGACTTTTAAATTATTATAAAAATAATTGCTCTATACTCAATTCATTTACTATACTCAAACAATGTCTTCTATAGGAATTGAACTTTAAGTTGGCAACACTTTTGAATGCTACATATAGTACCGCAGCTGTCATGTGTAATATCGTCAGTTTGGTGTGCCATTTTATCATGAATAGGATGACGCCTGAGCAGCTGCTGCAAATTGCGCAGGCATAATTCGATTAAAAACAGTTCTGTACGAGAAACTCATCCCATGCTCCGACAATTTTATGGTTGACATAATAGTCCATCGGACTATTAACGGATGAATCACGGATCGTTTCCCTACCACGTTTGCTTTCACTCATAAAATGCACCCATCCAGGCGTCGCACAGTGCGTAATGACGATATGATAGCAGCTGTGAAGCATAGTATCGACGAAGATCGAAGTTAGCCCATTCGACATCGTGCTCAGCAATTAAACCTGTGGCCATCCACATTGTGGAAGCTTTAAAGAAAGGATCTTGGTTTGCGGGCTTACAAAATGCAACTCGTGCAAGAATCGAAGCCGAACGACCACCAGGCACAGCGTAGATTCGGTGTGACAACAAACTGCTGCAGATCTCGAATTTCATAAGACAATTTTGTTAACAATGAGGCTCATTTTTCGTTGAATGGCTAAGTCAACCAAAATTGCCGAATTTAGAGTGATGACCAACAACAGGCGGTTGTCCAAACACTGTTATATCTGGAAAAAGTCTTTGTTTGGTGTGTGGAATAATTGGTTCATATGTTTGTTTCATTAGTTCAAAATGTTACTGGAATTGGTTTGATTAGCTTGATTGATTTACCCGTCAATCTCAGAAGCTTGACATATTGCAAGGTAACATTCGCCGCGTTATTGACGAGATATGGCCCGAAATTTTGGTTAGAGTACTTGAAACCGGACCATTTGTTAGGACTTCCTCCACACCGGTCATAGTGTTCGCATACCCATTATTATTTTGGAATAAAAATGGGAAAGAATTATCTTTCCAATAAAACATTACATGACAATTAAAACAATTTCATTGTATTTAATTTCATATCAAAGTTCTATACCTCTGGAAAACACCCATTATGTCCCGCTTGATAAAACTGAAAAAACACCTTAAATGTCCCACATAAAGGATTTCAGAGGTGTAGAAAAGCTCCCGGAGCTGTTGTCATTGTATCATTGTTAAAGAACCAAAATAAATGGTTACAAAAACTCAATGTTTAGCCAATCGAATTCTGGGGCACTACCATGTTTATGTTTAATATCAGCTATTACATATTGAAGCCTATAAAATGTGACATTGACAGCATTGACAGCTTTTCCTGTGTTGGTTCGTTCACGGAAGCAAATCTCAAGAATAAAGGATCTTCGGTCACAATTTTACGAACTAACAGTAAACATCTCAAAACTAGCTTCCCAATGTCAACAAAATTGAAGCAATAATTTGTGTGATAATATTTCTAAATTGTCTGAAGATTCTCCAAACGTTCTAACGTATCTAAGCGGAGCATTGCCCTCAACCTCGGCGTACCTGTGAATGAAAATTACTTCTTCTAGATATAATTTCTTCAAAATAAAAAATGAAGGAAAAAATTTCATAATTTTTTACCAAAATGTACGCAGATTCAATGAATTTCGCTTTAAAGTTCTTTAATTTTTCTTTAGGGGTTGCGATTTTCAAAATAAAAATTAGATAATAACGCTGATAATAATTACTGACTTACTGACTTACTGACTTAACTAATTACTGACCAAATTTAATAACGTAAAGAAAACTACGCTTTTTATTTATATTCGTTTGCTATTTATATTTAATATAAATATTAGGTTTCCACTTAACAAAAGCAGTTACTGAATTACAAATTTCACTTTAGAAACTTACCGCCAATTTTCGAAGTTTGCTCCAAAACTTCAACTGGCAGTGCATTGGTAAAAATTACATAAACACGAACTGTTTTTACATTTTCCAAATTAAGCCCAAATAGTTGCAACATTAGATTCGACATACATGTTCCGAAAAGATTAACGTCTAAGGGTTAGATCCGGTCCCAAGTTGACCGCAATGGTGGGGTCAGTTGACAAATTGAAAAATTCGAAAAGAAGATTGAATTTGGAATGCAGGATTCGCGCATAGAAATAGGAATAATTTTCACATAAAATGATATGATTTTCACATAAAAGTGCGTTTGAGATAAAAAATTTCTCAAACGCACTTTTATCCAAAATATTTTAACCAACTGACAGTGGATAGATGCAACAAAAACGAATAAATTATTTTCACATCAAGAATGGCCTCTTTTTTGCCATGGAGGGCATTTCATCCGAGAAGTAGCACTTGAGCTCCGCATTGGAAATTTCTTCTTAGAGCAAAAATTTAATATACATTTATAACTGATCCACTGAAATTGCTTCTTTAAAACTTGCTTCGTGGTGCACGCTCAAAAAGTCACAATTTAGTTAAAGATCATACAAACTTTTGTTTTATACGAAGATTACGCAGTCCCACTTTCTCACGGCTGCGAATTTGACAATGCAATGCTTTCCACCGTATATTGAACAAAAAAACACGTCTCAGTTCGAAAAAGTGTAAATGTAAAGTTTTTATCTGATTTTGTGTATAAATAAACTAGAAACGTAATTTCAAATATAATTGCCAGCTTATTGGTACAATTTTCAAAAGCAGGGATGTGTAAATTAGTGTTGAGTGGTAAATGGTTGCCGAAAGCATTCACTATCTGGTTGGAAACTACATTTTATACATGTCCCTAAAACAGAACGGAGGCAGGCAGATTATTTATTGAAATTCGGAACTACTTCATGGCGGTAGAATTGTAGAATCGAATTATTCATTTGTGTTAGAGAGCAAATTTTAATGTCGATTTTTAATTATGAAATTGATTTCGATGAGCTTTGATCTTTACACATTCCTTGTAAAGCTGTTAGCTCAAACGCGTCAAAGCTTTCGATAGTGAGGGTATCCGCATACGAAAAAGTTGGATGTATTGAGCGACTTCACCGGTTTCATAGGAAATTTCAGTTTTTTACCTCCTGGCAATGCCTCAATGGTTGTGCATTCCCAAGCAAAAGCTTTGAGAGGAGTGCTCTTGTCACATGCAGAGATGACATAAAATTTACTTATTCGAACAAACATCTTTCATTTATGTTGGTTGAATATCGTTAGACATTTACATTTCAAACATTTACATTTCAAACAATTGCAATGAAATTTGCAAGCAAAACTTTTTGAAGATTGGACATAAATATTAAGATACGAAAGGATGTTGTAGGTTTCTTCTCATTTAATTGTCCGTTATTGAAATTGTACAAATTCATTCAAATTTATGGTTGCTAATTTTATTTTTGATATGTGTACAGACATAGACGTATCAAATCAATAAATAATTTCCATCGGCAACGGACATATTAGCTAACTTGGCATCACTTCACATATTCTATTCCCGTTGCGCCACTCAAAAACAATAATACGCGTCAACTCACTCCCAAGAGCAGACAAAATGTAATACAAAATGTACATGCAAAGCACATCCGTTACAGATTATTCCCAATGTCCTCGAAACTTCAAATTGTACATACACGCACGGAACATATCCACGCTTACTCGCACCCTTATTGATTCCGCCTAATGACCTGATAAGGGATGAATTGTTATCAAGTGTCAAAGCAGTGCGGAACACTGTTATAAATTAAATTACGTAAATGGAATTATTTCGTTCTAAGCATGGCTGCAAGCACTCAATGCATACTACTGGATGTTGTTTTCTTCATATATGAATGATATTCAGCTCTCCTGTGTATTCTGGTGATCCGGAATTTATAAGTACACCATATGTGTGTGTGTGTATTTGTATGCATTTGAGCTTGAGTGGAATTCAATCAAGTTGAAAGCATGTGAGGCTCTGAAGCACACATACTGAGCGAAGTTAGGTGCAGAATGAGATATTGATTATGCTTGCGTGGGGATTGTTCATGATAGTTTTTCATTAGCTAGAAGGATCAGCTTCGAGGTAGAGGAAATTTTCAATAGAAAATCCTAGAATCAAAATGTTACTCGAATACATGAATTCACACGAAGAGAATAAAAAGTTCAAAGTTCTTGGGAAGTGTAAATTGGCTTTACTCGAGAGTAGAATCCGTTGAATTTCTGTGTATTTCCCATTTCCATTTTTCCAAAAAAATTCTAGAAACTATCACAAATTCTTGTATTATACTTGCCTTCTACTATGCAAACAACATTATTAGCTAATCTGCTGATTTAGGGCGCACTAGCCTGCCAATTATTTTAGGTAAAATCTATCTAAAATGTAAATGGATTCTGTGTACATTCTCGGAGGCAGCAGAATGTGTGTTAAGCCGCCCATATACGAGAGAAAAAATAAAAGTTTCTTGCAAGGATAGACATTGACGTGATATCCCTGCGTGAAATTTCTGAAAATAAAGAAGATGACGTAAAATAACTCGTCGAGGAGCAGATACATTGCATGAAAATAACTGCTAAATATCGTTTGCAAGAAGAACCTCAATACAAAGATGAGTATGCCGTAGATACTTTTTGACTTCATGAAAATTAATCCACTTCTTCCATTCTTTACGCCAATGGTTCGAAAGACCAGAGTAACCTTACATCACCCAAACTGATGCATTTAGACAATAGTCACCATGACCCTGGATCCCGAAGCAAAACGTTTGTGGTCTTACCAAGACGCTCCGACGAACACACTTCTATAGCTGAATTTGTGAAACAGAACAAATGTCACTGTAAACCTATGAGCTACTGAAGCTTCAAAGATCAGGATAACAATCAGGACGGGGGCATCTTTTCTATCAGAATCCTGAATCCTCTTCATCAGTATTTACCTGAGAATATGAAGGAAACATTTTGAGAATAAGAAGACGCAGAAATTTCCAATGGATCAAACAGGGAAGAGAGTAAAAAGGCGTCTTAAACGTGCTTTCATCAAGGCTTAACTGTGGCTCTACTTAGGTGACCACCTGGATAAGACCATCGACGCGATGGCGGCAGCCAAAATTAAAATACCCAAAAAATGAAATGAATGAATGAAACTCTTCCGCAGAAGAGCTGTCCAATCTGCTTAAGCTGTATCTACTTAAACAATTCAAAGATAGAGCATCAATTCAGCATTGATTCATGGCCTTTACCAATACAATGACGTCCTGAAGGGATTGAGTTCCAGGCAATTCAAATACTCATCTCAGAAGACGTGAACCAAGCCCATTCCTACGCGGTATATCGTAAGGAGTTTTTATGTTTCTGCCGCAGTATAACACAGTAGAATTGAAATATTAGGTACATGATGAGGGAAAGATCAAATAAGTGAATTAAAATAAAAAAAAAAAAAAATATACTATACAGATCTACAACAAATCCTTTCCGCTTGTGCATTTTTTTTACTTCCTAGAACCCTTCATAGAGATGAAACTAAGAAGAGTCGTTAACACGGTCAAGAGAGAGGGTCTCCTGGACTACGGTCGTTTTCTGCATCATAGGAAATACCAGCAATGTCAAAGTAAAATGCATATCAGCAGCCGTCAAAAAACTTCAAATCAAATCGAATGCAATCAAATTGATGATTTTGCTACAAATGAAATACAAGTAATATACGAAGAAGAAGGTACGATCTCACTGAAATTTATGAACATTTGTCAACCACTGGGCAGCCTTGTGTCACCTTTGATATAAGAACTTGCAGTTTATCAGATTGTTTAAGTCTAAAGAGAAGACGGTTCAGAATGATTGCGTTGGCCGACGATATCATCATTCTGATAAGTGGGAGATGCCTGGCGAAAATTTTCAGACTATTGCGAGGCACGTTTTCGAAATTTCATAAGCGGCCGAGGACACATGAAGATAAATCCTTGTCCAGAAGTTGCACAGGATCTTTATCTGCGGTGTCAACTTTTGCGATCGTTGCGCCTCCAAGATTAGTAGGCACAAGGCCTACCATAAAGCTATCAGCCGTGGTAAGAGTTTGTCTAATCGACTCTTCTATTTGTTTGGCATCCACAAGACAGTCAATATTTCTTATTTCTAAAGAAGCCATCGGCTGTTCTGTCGAGATAACAGCTTTACAGCCAAGGAGGTCTTTGACGGAGCTCTCGTTCAGGTCCTTGTAGGTGTATTACGCCCCAAGTTCCACGAGGAGACCACCTGTTTTGGTCCCTCTTACTGTTTGCAAACAGACATCGTTTTGTTTTACCGGATTTACCAGACACCACATTTTACCTCATCTCCTTGAGGATCTTGCCATAAAACCTCCTGTCTGCAGGCTTTATCAGTAGTGCATCCCTTCGATGCTTCCAACTAGTCTTTTTAGGCATCGAGCTGTGCCGTCACGCTTTTCGGGGGTCTGTTACAAACCTTTTGTTGTCACGCGCTGTATCTTCTTATCAGCTTTCTGTTGCCTTAGGCCCTCTACCTTTCCCTGTGATCAGGTTTAGTCGGCTATATGCCAGCCTTTTGCCAAAACGAAAGTATATAAAGTATAGTTTTTTTTTGGTAAGGGGAGAAATACTTTCAGAAATTTTCTTTAGCTCTTTCAGCTCGCTTTCTGCTCGTAGTCACCTGCGTGGTAGGTGGAAGTAGATGCTATCAACGAAGTCCTCCAGTTTGCCATTCCCGTTTTCAAGGTCCTTATTGGCATTATTTTTGGATGTTCCTTGCGATCCTCATCACGTTGCAGGTTACCTTTATTTTTTCTTGATAGCCGCTCTTTCTCAATTCGGTCGACGGTTATCTTCGTGATCAGTTCATCAGGAGACGTTTTTGGTGTTCTGTCACCAAGAGGGTGTCGTAATTGCTGAGGATAATTTTTTCCGCCTTCCACAATGTTCGGTATGTGACTTTCGCCAACCACTGTCCACTCGCTCGGTCGTCTTGAGCAGCAGGAGTTGTGTGGACAAGCATTTGTTTCGCTGGTGTAAAGAAGCAAATGGAATTTTGCATCCCTGATGTGTTCTCATTACTCTGGGTGGTCTTGGATACTTTTTGAGGCGGAGCCCACAGTCATGTTGACATTTGGGCGAACATTCTTGCCTCGGTGATACTTGCACTTGCAGCTTTTTATTCTTCAGTAGCCAAGTGTTTCACTACTGAGAAATTCGCTTATGGTGAGTTATCGTCCGCGAGATTGCTGGCGAGAAGTCTGCATGAGGTTGAGGCTTCTTTATACTTCGGGGTGTACCCCACCCCTAGTGTATTCTTTTCCTCTTCGCTAATTATTTTGCTTACTGGGAACTTTTAGTGACTTGGTCACGCGTCTGGATGATGGACATTCTCACATAATAAGAAATAAGAAACTTTCTACAGAAAAAGAAAAGAATTTTTAAAAATAATTTGATAGTTTTCATAACGTCTTATAACTTATTAATCATAGAAGAATTTGACGTTGAGACCATGGTTTCAGTTGAAAATTTTGAGGCACGGAAACTACATGGATCGCCAGCCAACTCAACATCACATGAAGTAGCCTTATGTTATTTTCAACATAGTCGCCAAGACCTCTTCATGGCTAAAACATCAAGCACTGGAAGGAAATAATGAAGACACGAATTTCATCGGTGGGTAAGTCAAAAGTCAAAAGTCAAAAGTATGACTAAGGACTGTAACATAAATCCTTTACATATTATCTCAATTTCAAATTCAAGGGAAAGGATTCAGTTGGACGGATATTAAGAAAAAAATCACAGTTCATCGATTTTTTAACAATTTAACCTCTTTTAAAAAACCATCAAAATATCAATTAAAGCTCAAAAAAAATTAAACAAATTACAAAAAGTTAAACAAATTTCAACGTAGGCGCTGCGAGAAACAAGCAAGAAATGCCACAAATTTTACTGCCCTTTGATCAACGAACCAATAAAGGATGTGAGTATGAGTATCACCAATAGCATAAGTTCATATGGAAAGTCGGAACTAGTGATAATTTCACAACTTATGCCGATTGCTATCGAAACTGCATTTCGCCAATATACTGGAGGTGTAGCAAATAAACAAGGCAATATTTCCAACTATTCTATCTAGTATAAGAGGTGAGATAAGTAATGAGGCTGATGTTTCATTTGCGTCTTTTTTCAAACAACAATGGGAACCCCTTCAAACTCACTCCTTTGGGCAGCTATTCACGGTCAAAACTATTGTTTCCACTACTGGTAACAGTTTTGGGAGTCTTCAACTGGTTTGGCGTTCGTATTGTTGGTCCGAATTGTTGGTCCAACAAATCAGCATGGTCTCAAGTTTCGTGCAAGTGGAAAACTTGTGGGCTTGACAAGTAATATTCCTATTCCCCATTAGTCTATTTAGACAATCAAATGTGATCAAATGTCACAATCGCGGATCCACCAAGTTTAATACAAGATTTCATTTCATTCAAGATTCCATTGCGTTACTTCATTTTTTTCAACACACAAAAAAAAACACAAGTTCAATGATTGCGCTGTTAAAAGTAATGTGTTAGCTATACGGAGTGGAAACTCTGACTGAAATAGTGGAATGGCTTGAGCAACCGGTCTAGCACAGGCCCAAAGCCACAAAGCTGCCAGATCAACTACAATGTTCCAAATCTAATTGCTTTTCTCACATCAGAGAACATATTTCTCATATATCAACATATATTTCTGCATGATAAAGCTCGCTGCCATTTTGCAAAACCCATTACCAACATGTAAAACCAGCTGTTTGAGACGGTTTGGAAGAGGCTGCAAAATCAGTAGATTTAAATACCATCGAAAAGCTGTGGACTAGATTAAAGGAAACACTATTTAAGGAACTTATCAAAACAAACCAGAAAACTTTAATTAAACTTGGGAAAGAAGAGTGGAATCATTTTACTATGGCAATGTTAAGACATCTTTATATTGCCAAATTGTTTAGAAAGGACTACACAATGCTGATGCGTTCAGCGCAAAACCATATCACAATACGAATCCTGGCGAGTAATGAACATGCAAATATGTTTGAATCTAAGTGAAGCTGTCCTTGAAATTCAAGTTGACTGCATTTACTAGATAACATCGAACAATTTTGGATGTCAAATCGACTGTCATGCGAAGAATGGATTATCCAAGTCTATGGATTATCCAAGTCAAAACAGACCACTTAATATGATTATCATCTTTATCAGCATTTTAAGATTGCTTGGCTAAATTTTCGGATTTGTTTCGGTTCAAAGATTGAGGGGGAAAACTTCGTTTTGTTATTGAGCCTTTTAACTCAGCCTTGTCTGACTTGAGGACTTGTTTCTACTCAACTGAGTCACATTGAGTATGAATAACGTACAAAAATTTTTTCCATAAGTACCAATGTAATTTAAATTGAAAAGTTCCTCGAAACTTCGTATGAGGACAGTTGGGAGTCCAATCCTAGTGACCACTCACAAAAAAAGTTTCCACCTCATTTTAGAGATTTAAGTTCCCTTTCATGATTAGTGACGTTAAATGTAGAAGACTTCCAGATAGCCTTTCTGAATTTTATCAACATAAGGATATTTCTATTGTACACTCTCACCAACTCGATAAAACTAACGTCACAAAAACCCGAAATGGATGGTGATAATTAAAAATGCATTAATGGAAAACCATTTCGCCTTATTCTTGCTTTGACTTTTTCGAAACGAGCACTAAGGATTCCATCAAATCTCAGCTCAAAGACTGATCGTACTACAAAACAACTAGTCAGATAATAGTAATTTCACCGTTGTAAACTTAGCACTCTATTTTTCCCCAATCAAACTTACAAACAGGACTAGTCGAAGGTATATGTATGTAAAAACAATCGGGAAGTAAGAGGACGAAAAACAGACAAAAATACACAAAAAACAGAAGAATGAAAATCTGTCTCACATCCCATTCACGATGCCATTTCGCAATAGCATACCTACATGAATGGCAGTAGCTTAAAATAAAGGATCCGGAACAAAAGCTTTTCATTCACGTTGTGCATTCGTCCGCCAGACTTTTCAGGATATCAAGAAGGACACAGAGTAGTTCCTATGGCATTCAACGTGAGAGTTATTGCTTACTCAAAAGACAGGCAGGAGTTGGTTTTTTTTTCTCGCTTTGCCCGCTTATTTTTTTTTTTTTTTTTGTTAAGGATATGAGTATGAGGCACACGGTAAAGGATGTTACACTAGTTCGGCGGAATCTCAGTAAAATTTTTGAGTTCTACATTTGAATTGCATGTTGCCGTTACATTTGCAGGTTGTTTTTTTTTCGTTCTCGTCGAAGAGAACGAACTTCAGGTCGGTGTTGATGTTTTGCTCCGATTTTTTTGTTTCTTATTTCTAGGAAGAAGGTAATTAGATGTGGCAGGGAAAACAAATTACAAAGATTATGCTTAATATAGGTTGACTGCTGAAATGCTAGTTCTTTGATGTTGCGTAGCATGTATCAAAGAATGGTTGATCACAAAGGATGAATAAAGGAGCACCGTTTGATGATACAGATTGCAATTTGATGCTTTGCATTCTGTAGGTTTCCTTTGAAAACAGACTTAAACTTTGAAAAAAAAAATATCCGAGAACTCACCATAGTAAGTTTGGCTTTAAAATGTCGATTTTGATGTGTGATTTGTGGTTATACGTCTTTCGATAGCGTATTAGCAGTTTCAGGATTTCCTTCTTGTTTTCACTCGATTAAATACTGAATAGAGTGACTAACATTATCTGCTATCAGTTCACTAATTTTCTAATTACCATGTGTGTAAATCTAATGTCATTTTCATCATAAGCTGTATATCCGAAAATTGGCACTGCTCACTGTCCATTCTCCAAGACAAGCACCAATTTGATGATAATTAAACCCAAAATATAACAAGTCGTCGCACGTTATTTCACAAGATGAAAATGGAAAGTTAAAATCGCAAGATTTTCATCATTAGTACATTTACTTGTCTAGTTAATCTCTCTCTGAGAGCATTTGAGTGAACACACAACAAAAATATTAATCTACGATTACTTTTTCTATCTCTTTCTGCCAGCTGCCTCCCGAGAGTGTTCTTGCTGGTATGTCATTACTCTATTTCTTTGACTGACAACCTCTGCAAAATGACAGAAATCAGTTCTAGAAAGATCTTAATCACTTCAAGTTTTGAATATTACATTGCTATGATGATCAGGATTAGATCACAGTCATATTGTTTAAAGCCTAATTAGTTGCATCAACTAGAATGTGGAATTGAATTGTTCTAATGAACATTAATGACATCCATTTAAAATAGGATTCAGTTTTTTGAACGGAAACTGCCAGGTTGTCCTTTGACGAGTATAACTGTGACGAATATAACGAATAGACGTAATATACAAAACTTGAAGTTGTCTAGATCTTTCTAGAAGTGTTTCAATTAAGCCAGAATTATGATGCTAAATTGATCAATAGCTTTGTAAATAACTAATCACCGGGTCAGGATTAGACATCGAATATTGCTTTGTTTGACAGTCAAAGCCACAGCGTAATGACATACCAGATAGAACACTCCTAGTCAACTTTTGGCAGAAAGAGATGAAAAAAATAATACACGGTTTATATTTTCATTGAGTGTCCTTTCTATGGAACGTGTGTGGATGTGATATAACATTCAAAAATTTTTAAGCTCTATTGCTGCTCTACTACTGCGGCAACAACAATACTAAGAATTAGTACTGCTACAAATACAGCTACTACGATACTGCATCACTTTTCGACTCGTTACTGCGTCAAAATAGCGAACTTTAAAAACAAGCGAGAAATAACCAGGCATAAATATTTTTGCATTCACAAAAGGATTCATTAGAATAACTTGATTCGAAAACATTTATGACAATTATAAGAAAGGTGAAAAAAAAAACACAAGCGACAATGCAAACAGGCAGTCATCAGAACGCAAGGGTGTATTGGGTTATATCTGACATGATTGTGACCAGTTTACCCTGCCTTTACTCCTTTAATTATTCTTCATGACTTGAATGTTAAATATCATAAACATTGTCATTTTTGGACTTGGATTTTCGGAAGCCTGTTATGAGTTGAGCAAGGCACCTTAGAAGGACTTCAATGAGTATGTTTAATTTCATTATGCATGTGACAGACGAGATCGTTCGTAATAGTTCTTGACGTCATAATCAAGGTTCGATGTCAAGAATTAGGAAATATAAGTGTTGTGATTAATTATTTTCCATCCATTAACCTCAAATTTTAGAACTGTCAAAACTTAATAATGAAGAGAAACTTGAAAGAGTGAAAAAGAGTAAAAAAAAGGAAAGAAAGCAATTGTATTGTGGAAAGGTAGAAATTGGCGTTCGAATTGTAAAAGAAAGTGTCTGTGAAAATCCGCCAAAAACAAGAAAGATATTGTAACTGCAAGGAAGGTTACGCCGTTTCCGAACTGTCGAGAACAGGCTATTCGCTTTTGATTATCCAAAATTGTGAAATAAAGGACGTCTACAAAATACAAAATTGACTTATTTGATAAACTATTTGGCCTTATAGAAAAACAATAAGAAATTCTTTTGACGTTATTACGACGTTAAGAACTAGTTCAGTTGGCCTCGTCTGTTCAGACGTTCATTAAAAAAAAGTTGTTGGTTATGGAGAGAGTATTGAATACTCAACGAACCCATTCGCCCAGTTCAGAGTAAATACCTAGAGTGGCTTTCCCAATACTCATCACAGGATAATTGGCCTATTGCCAAAGAACCGGTAATGGTCTCTATTTGGTTCTAGATAAGATTTACGGAAGTGATCCTCCATGACAACGGTGGAAAACAAATGTTCAGTTAACCATTGATGATGTATTTTAGGAGTTAAGTCGCTTTTCTGGAGATATTTTGAAAGACATTTTAAAGATGTTCATTCGGTGTTCAATCCTGATATGGTGATAAGTTATTTTCAAGGCTTTTGCTCAATTTAAGGAGGGAACGTACTTTCCACATTTAATGCTTATGTCATCAACAGCTGTGTGATCCTTTATTGGGCAGAGATGTCCGCAAGGAACTTGGCATTGCCTTGATTCAGTTTTTTGACTCTGCTTGTACATCCAAGTGGCGTTGGAGCAGTTTTATGATCTCCTTTGAATACATTTATCTCGATTTCTTAGGAACTTTTTTGACGTAACAATGAATCTTTCCGATGATTTAAATGATTGGAGATTTTTCCTACACTCATTTGTATATGCCACGTTCGTTTTTCATTATTTTCTTGTCTATCTCTCTTGTCTAGATGAGTTTGTATGCTTAGTTCCATGTTTATTACTTTGTTTCCAGGACTATTTTTTGTATGCAACGCTGAGTTTAAACAGAAAGTATAATAGTGATGCTGAAGAAATGGCTTTCCTCACTATATACGAACAGTTGAAAATTTTAAAAGGCTCAGCGGCTCCGTGAGCGCTACTCAATTGTAATAATGTGACTCTAGTCAGGAAGTCAACAAAATGAGACAAAAATGAATACAAATGTTTTTCAAATGTTAATCAGAACTTAAAAATTATGGTGATCTCTTGGAATGCGTTGTCCTAGCTTAAAGAGCTGGGAAACAGGGTACGCCTATATAGAAGTGAGTACTTCAAAGTGTATGTCAGCAGTGATAGCCAGCTACAGTTTTGGGCAACATGTCAATGTAATTGCTAACTGTGAAACATGAACAATATATTGAATTTCCTATTAAAATGAACTAATTCATGAAGCTTAACATGTATGGATCAAGCTCATATAAAAGCATTGAATGATTTACATATGCTCCTTCAAAACCATACATTTACCAAACAGAAAAATAACCAGGAAACAAATAGTGATGCGGCTCCTGTAGAACAGATAATTCATGATCTGAGCAGTGTTCATCGGGTTGTGTTTTTTGTACAGAATTACAAAAACAAAATTACAGAACTATGTAACCGATTTCGTGTGCAGAAATCTCCAACTGAGTCAGCGTTTACCTATGGATGCAAAGCATAGACATTAGAAACTCATGTTTTGAAGTAAAAATGCTGAATACCTTTACAGGATGGAATCTCAGAAAAAGTATCGGAACGAAATGACGTGGAGAATAATGTCAAATAAAGTACAATAATTAGAAACCAACATTTCGTCTTAAATGACCAGCACAAAACGACGATTCTCCAAGGTGATAAAGCTATAGAAACATCAAAGGGCAGGTCATTCCCAGCGCGTGGATAACTAATAGAAAACAAAAATGGTACTTGACAAGGTTTCCAAAATTTTCAAGCTAGTTTCTCTACTTGATTGACTGATTAAATCGATAAAGACCAACCGAGATTACGATAGGCCAAAACATAATAGGAATCCTTGAACAGGAATCCCAAGCTTTGTTGATTTTTGTATAAGCATATTTGAGTATTGAACATATTGTTCATACTGAACCAAGTGCTGCTGAAAGTTGGAATCCTGGTGAAAATTGCGAACCTTCCATCGATTAAATAGATTTGACTTCGTCCCAACCATCAAGTCATGTCCATTACTTACCAGGAGAGCGAATTCGATAACAAGTGTAATAAACAGCCTGCATTTAATATAAACTAAGATTTCTAGTTCCATTGCATAGTTCACCTCTCATTGAACGGCTTCGAAGTTTATTTAAATCGAGAAAATATAGAAATATAGAATCGATTTAATCGTTAAAGAACAATCGACAAAAACAAAAACGACAAAAAACTATACCGATATAAATGCTTATAATACATAATAGAAACCTTCTTGCTTGATTTGATTACTCCTTTCCTTGAGTTTTTGCGCTTAGGATTTCCAGACTTATAGTTAATACCATATAATAGCGTAACTGCTGACAAGCTTAAATACTTTCGCGGGCAGCATGAAGAAAGAGATAAGAATACTCCATGTATTAATGTAGCAAACTCGTGCGAAAGTGAGAGCATAGAATCGTAAGCAAGTCAAGTGAATGTTATGACTCCCTTTAAATTAATTGTTATAAACTACTCCTTACAATAGTGGTGTATGCAAGTTTTTTGTATGGATTTTTATTTTGAAGCCACGCCTTTTTCCTTTCGTCCTATTTTGTCCCTATACATACATTGAGAAATGTTTGGTATGTTCCTTGATTTGGAATGGCTCTGTGACGTTTTTTGACATATGTACGACCACACTCAGTAATAAACATTGGATAGAAAGAAAGAAGAAAATGGTAAGTTGTGTTTCGAAAAAGGCAAAGTTCCACGTAGTTTTTAGAATGCAAATGCACCAAATGGAAAGTTATCCGTTTCAAAAGGAATCCAGTCCATGTTTCATATTTTCCTGTTCTGTTAATCGCAAAAGACATTTGGCGATAAATTTGTATTGCATTTTCAACAAAATGATATCCACGTTAATCGTCATGGTTACAATAAAAGTCTTCAAAGACTTCATTGATTACTTCAACCCTTTGTTATCCTGCGCAATGATTACGAGAGTATTGAATAAATCGCAAATTATTTGAAATATTTAGAATAATTATTTGTTATTTATAATTAAATAGTCATTATTTATTTAACAATTTGAAATATTATTTTAAAAAAATTATATTTATCTGATTCAAAATATATACATTTTTTGTTTTAAATTATTTGTTCCCTTTTTCGGTTGAATGTCTTCTTTCTAATGACAAAGTACTCCGTCGACTCCTTATCACATGCGTCGTTTATGGGACGCTTAACAAATAGGGATTCACCCTGAACAATTGCAAGCGACAGTCACTAGGCACAATATCCTGTCTGCTGGGTGGATGTGTAAGAATTTTCAATTTTTGTAAAGCTTCTGGCGAGTAACAATATATGTATATGAGAAAACATGGTTTTCTTCGTTTTGATCAGTTCGGGTAACTACTTCTAGCCGATTGCTAGCCTAGAATAATCTTATTGCTGCAGGAAACACTGGTACTGAGCTCATAATCGATGATATCACTCCAAACTCAACGAACACATGGCAAAGACCAAAACTCCTTATTGCTAATCCAAATTTTGAAGATGATTCAATGTCTACGCTGGCTATTCGTAATCGATTTTAGTTGTTTTGAAGTGTCGTTCACCACTAGAAAAATAGAAACGCGGTAATTCCTGGACATTCTTATACGGTCCATAATTTCTCTGGCAAACTTTTCTTATTTTTATTGAATTTACGGTTTAACCTAGGGCGGCGTTTTTAAATTAAGGCAATAAAAGTAGTACAAACGGAAAATTCGGAAGGGGTTAATGCTCATCAATCATACGATTTTTCAGAAATTTTCAATCGTTTTCATCACCATTTTGTAATTTCACAAATCATAATTTAGACTTTTTTCCCAGAAAATTCTTTACTACTTCCTTACAAGATTTCCCTCTTGACGGATTCTAACTCAACTTTAATCTAGGTCCCAAGAACAAGCAAAGTGTTTTGTGCAAGTCTGGATCCGAAGAGCTCAGCTATATCTTTCGTTAGGTTTAGATCTTTCGTTGTCGTTAGGTTCTGACTGTGAAAATAATTATGTTGCACTTTTACTTCACTTGGCTCAAATTCAATGCAGAGCTACCTTTTCGACACCATTTTCACGGCCATCAACTGGGAATGGACCCAAGCAAAGCAGTATTAGCTATACAACGTTCTGGTCGCGATGCACAGCGAGTATAACTTATTGCAATGCTTGATATAGAAAGTCGTTTCTTTTCGTTTTGTTTTTGAATTGCAGCATGTGGTCTTGCAGTAGCACCGCTAACATTCTTCAGTGTAATTTGGAGTTCCTCTCCATAATTCAGGCGATAGGAGATCAAATATATTCTTCCTATTACTGCTATTTTTTTTTGTGGTAGGGAGGTGAAGGCTGTTTACGCCCTGAGTGTGGGACTCCCAGACGCAAAATGCTTTTGGACTACCCACTAAACACCTCCCCTATCAACCTGAGAACCTAGCCTAGAACCGTTTAATACATTACTTCGGGCTAGGCCTCGTGTTCCTACGCCAAGAGGCGCCTTCGTATTATGGATATCTCTTCTCTAATGGGAAGCACGGGAGAGGAAGGAAGTGCTACAAAAGAGATCCATCCACAACCGATGCCTCCCAGCGTTCCAATAAAGCTTTTTTTAATGTAAGCACTGCCCGAGCATATTGCGCCACTCGATTCCAATTGTATATTGTTTCCAGCATTACTCCAACGATAGTTTCCGGACAGAGCTCTCCAATTTCGCTGAGTAGGACCCATCGCTGCTGGCTCCACCTTTTGCAGTACAAGAATGTGTGACAGGCGTCTTCCAACTCTCCTGCACAAAAAACACAGTTAGGAGACCGTATTTTGTCAATTTTATACAGGTAGGACCGAAAACAACCGTGCCCGCTTAAGAGCTGGGTCAAGTCAAAATCGGTCTCACCATGCACTCGACTGAACCACGGCCTCAGGTCAGGGATCAGACGTACAGTCTATCTTCCCCTTGTTTCTTGCTCCCAGGACTATTGCCAATTGCTGAGAGATTACTGCTACTTTGGAAATTCGTGAATGCATTCTGCGGGATCCTTTGCTTCCTTGGGAGGTGGTTGTTAGGCCAAGATACATGTAATGAAAATTACACATGAATAATAATGTTATGCTGCTGTTTCCTCACCAGAAACTGCGTAAACTGTATTAAAAATGCAAGGGAGAGTTTAAACACTTTTGGGATGAAATTTTTTGAAAGTTGATTTTTTTAATTTGCGCAATTTTTAAATTTTTTGCGAGTAATTTTTTAAATGAGTAATTTTTTAACCAATTGCACGAAAGTTCTGATTTTTGAATAAGCAAGTGGATACTTCTTGTTCAAAAAATAAATCTGCCTTTAATGACCCCCTTCTAACAATTTGATTTATTTTCTACAATGAAATAAATGAGCGTGTAAAAATGAGGTGCATAAATGAGTTAAAAATCCACCATTTTTTTATAACAAGAGTTATGACCCATTTAATTAAGTTGTGTATTGTTGTGTACTGCAACAACTCAGCGTGTTTTTTCTTTAATAAGGAATGGCGAAAAGATAATATTGACAAATAACCGGCAACATCCATGCGATTTCTGTGAAAAATGCTGAATATTTGAAATAAGAATATCCATACTGAATATAGTAACATCCTTTAATCAGTACCCGAAAATCTTTCCAAATCAGTCATTAAAACTGGCAAGGGAATATAATTGTTCTCAATTGTCGACCAATATTACGCCATCGATATAAGCTGACATGTGTTCATCTTATATTGATGGTTTCCATCTTCTGTTCAACATTTCCTGTTTCTGGTCTTCCAGAGTTCAACCATTTTGGCGAATGTTGTTTTTCATAATTCATGAGAGTTCTGCTCTCGAATCTATATCTATCGCCATCCCGAGTGGGGAAAGATATCTCGGTAATCTCGACGAACTCTCGCCCAGAAATAGAGTGGTGGTAAGCTCCCTACTATGTTCCATGTTGTGCTTGATCACTATCTGTTTCGCGCAGATAAAATCCGCCATAAAAATTCCTGGTAACTATTGAGGCAATAACATGTTCGATGAATTACCCAGTCAAAAAATAGTCACCAATAGTTGTTTTTTAAACTTCATTTCATCCATGTACTATAGCACAAAATTGACCATTGCTTTCGTTGTTTTCCAACTATTTTGTCCATATTTTTCTGTTGTCTGGGATCAAAAGGTATTAATATTGTTAATCACTTCCGATTTTTTGACCCACCAGGATGACAATCAGGGGACTTCCTCTATTTTTTTCCTTCTCTACCATCCAACCAACAGCTTACTAACATATTGATGTCCAATGGAACTGGATGTATAGTATAAGCTGCAAAGTTTTGGGCCAAAATAATTTAACTGCTCAATCCTGTGGATTTCTTAATATCTCTTTCTTGCTCTCTAAACTTGGGTACGTAATTATACATGTCTATTTAATTGTCTCAGACATAACCTACTTATTAAAAGTCGCATCACAAAGAAAGAGATACAAATAACCTTGGTAGGGAAAACGTGAGCTTCGCAAGGTAGAGAGCTTGTAAAACAAGCTTTCTCGTGTTGAGATCTTTTTTTAGTACCACATTCTTCAACAGCACTTAAATAAGCGCATCGAACTGCTGATGTTCTAGCATCTATTGCTTTTCAACTTCAGCAGCATCTTTTACACAGACTGAGACATCTAAGTATCTTAGAACTGAAAACTGATGTTTTCGAGCATATCAGACCGGGTGACTGCCTTAGTATTCGTTCATTAAGGTTCCAAAGTGATTCTGAACTGGTGCTTCCGTTTCCTTTCGCCAAACTTTTTTTTTTGACAGCAGTTTGATAAAAAATTTCAATCAATCAAAGCTGACGATACCTCACATTGAACTTAAGGACATAAGTTGAGTTCACTGTAAACAAATAAAAAAAAAATATATTCATTTGGTTAGTTAATATTTTGGCCAAAGGTTTCATAAAGAATTAATTCCGGATTGTTATGCATTTATATCGAAATAATATTCCCATTTATATTCCAATGACGACTTTATATCCTTTTCACTCAATATCATTTGCATTTAGTAACATGGCATTCATTCAATGAAAGGACTTGAGCATTTTCAGCAGTTTTTCCTCCACAACAATACAGAACGAGTGCAAAATGTAACAGAGAGGCTTGGCAACAGTATTTTTGTGCGGTGTTGTATGAAACTGCTGGTTGATATGAAAGAAAGGATTTCTGCTTTTTTTCTTTACTTCGTCCTTATTTTTTCCTCTCTCTCTCTTTTTTTTTTTTGAATCTCAAGCCATTATGGATGAGGAATTCACTGACTATTTATTGATAGACTCTCCATCACCTGGTCCATACTTTTGAGATGCTTGCTTTGCGCTTTGCCACAACAACTCCTTGTTGTGGAGCCTTGCGTGCAATGCAAGAGCATTTCGAAATGATACTTACATCATTCTTGGCGTGTTGAGCAAAAGATATAGTACGTGTTTGTGTGAAATTTGGCTGTGATGCTCGTTCAACACTTTCGACAAGAATGAGGCAGGACGATAAATTTATGAAAATGTAATGTAGAAATGGCGCTGTACAATTCTGTTTGTCGTTATTTTACTGAGAAATGAATGGAAATTTATTATTTGGTAAAATGAAAGGATGCTATGAATCAGGATTTATGGCATCTAGTATCTTCGAAGTGAAAATGTGGAAGTGATTTGCAGTTAATCTGCCGAGAAGAAAAAGCAGTTAAATGTTAATGGCTCAGCATTTTGTATTCGGGAAATTGTTTCACAACGTATAGTATGCTAGTGTGTGTGGTAAGAGCTCAAGAGTACTCCAGAGTTAAGCCCACCCAACATATGAGTTAGCCGTGAAGTATTTTCAATTTCAAGTGTTCTGCGGTAATTCAAAGACGAACTATAGACTCATTCAAATGCTTCTTACCACAAATCCATACATCGCTCACATTACACGACATAGATGTACATCCTAGCATTGGTTCTGGCATAACAGCCAAACATACGTAATGGTGAAATACAAATGCAAATAGACCAGCGTTCTTACAGCGAGAATTCCTTGGTAAGCACATTTTGGAATTTTTGTTGCGGTAGAGGGAGTGCAACGCCAATCTATGCAAAGAGAACAATATTTTTGAAGAGTTGCGGATTTAAATGCCATTCCACTTCAGCATTACTTAGCCCGAATTCGGTGTACTTCTATGGATGTTTGCTTTGCACATTTAGGTCCCTCATCTTTGTGCTTTTATTCTTGAAAGCAGACAATGTAAATTGTCTTTTGGTTTGAGTTTCAAAGCAGCTATTTAGAATTTTCGAAAGATTCGGATTTCTTTAGTCAGCCTTCTATTTTGAAATTTCAAAAAGAATGGAATTTAGGGCATACATGCAAGCTAGGAAGTGAAGATTAGTGTAGTCCAAGTCTCCAGCGAGTCTTGAAGTTTTTGAAACAAAGCAAAATGAAAATAATGAAATGTCAGAATACTCCAGTGTTAAAACTGGAGAGTTCGTGAAGTGTAACGGGGGTTCAGCGGTTTGAAATCCATACCAAACTATAAAGGTATGCAAAGCTTTTGTACGAAGCTCCATGAAAGCAGTACCGATGTGTTCTTCTTATAATATACAGTTGAGTAGCCACTAATACTCTTACTTTCTTACTTTATACTTACTAATACTTTCGACACATTATTCTATCCAATTGCATACGATTTTTTTTTTATTTCATCATCAGCATCAAGGGCAAGTTTAATTTGAGAGACGAACTGCAAATTCAAATCACAAATCAACTGCAAATTCGACAATTGACACCTTCGAACCATTCTTTCCCAACAACTCCAGGATCTCGAAAAGCAAATGCACAACCTCTGCAGGACCTGGTTGTCCTTTGCCGAGGAAGAGACACTGGTCAGTTCATGATCCGAAAATCGAAAACTTAAGAGGATATATTCACGATGCTCTACAATGATTTGCTCGTGTCAGAAATACCTATGTGGTCGTAGTCATGTTACTAAGGTAAGTGTAGCGTGAAATGCAATGGAGATTGCAGCCGTCCCATGCAGCACGTAGAGCTTGTAACGGCGCTAGATTCGTCCTGTGTATTATTCCTTTAAATGTACGATTTAAAGTGATTCGCGCGACAGGTTATCAAACTACCAAACAGGCAATGTTACCAATGTCCTGCAAGATACGTTGTGCATTTCGTCCGAATCTCTAGCCGAGCCTATTATATAGTGTGACCATGTACGTTTTATTGAGATATTTTTCCATTATAATTTTAATTAACTTCAATTTTTGTAGTATTTTCCATGTTGATAGTACAAAAAATGTTATATGAAGGACACACTTCTTACACTTGAGAAATCAGCAATGCGTCTTCGAATGTGGGACTAGCCCCATTGTCTACAATGGAGATCTATTTTTCATCAAGCTCGCAAGACCTTAATGTTGTCCTTCGATTGACGTAACCCAAGAATATCGGGCACTGGCTCCTCATGTTGTTCTAGTCGTAGTCATTTTCCTGAAACCTATTTCAAAACCTTTATTCCTGAAGTGAATACGTAAATAAGCGTAAAAAACAAAACATTAATATTATTACAGTGTGATTCCATTCATGGTAACCGGGATGACCCGGGATAATGAAAGAATCCAGCACTATCGCTACACATGGTTAAGGGATATTTACCCTCAAGCCGAGCTGGAAGAGCTGGAAAAATTAAAGTTAAGGCTGCAAAAATCCTTATCATTGCAAATAATATTAAAATTGCTTTCAGTTCCGTAGAGCTGATTTAAGGGGAGAGAGTAAACAAACCCAAAAAAACGCAAAGCCATGGGAGGTGGAAAAAACTGATTTACACTTGGCTTGCAGGAAAATGTAGCATAGAACTATGTAGAGAAAATTCAATGTGTAAACTTCAAAAGTAACCAACATCCGAAATGCTCAAAAAAGTGCAATTACGTAAAAAATCATGCGAAGGAAGTGTGGCGGGGTTGTTTTTCCTCATAATTCAAACAGATGAGAACGCGGCAGTATAGAACCGTTCAACGTGTCAATAAAGGAACCAGCATGAAAACTATACGAGCCACCAATATAGGTAGCTTTCTCGATATATTCGACCAAATTAGTAGCACAGACAAGAGCTTCTATGACAAGGCCGCTAGAGTTCTACTGATGTGGTTAACATGAATGTTCACTCTAAAGCCATTGTCCTTTTTAGAAATAAAACGGTGCGAGCGTATTGCAGAAGCCACGCAACTAGAAAAAGATATCCTGAAGCAGCAGGTCGCAATGTAGGACCGCCTACAAAAATATGCTGCGCAATTCATTGCCAAAAAAAAAAATAATTCAAACCAACAGGGTCGCTTGCCGAACTCTACGAAAGAAGGAATGGTTTCATCGCTTTAAGGCCTTTTTCCTCATTAATATTAACTGCTTGGCTTTAAGTGTAGAATACTCGGCCTAAGACAAAAACAAGTCCGGGAATATAGCTTGACATCACACTCGAAGATTCAGCCCTTGTTCCCGGGACTATACCTTATTCCAGTTGAAAGCAAAAAATAGGGCATGGTTTGAGTTATCAAGACCAAACTACGCCAGACCGTGACCTCACAGAACTTGCTTGACCAGGTTCAGTGAAATAAAAAAAAAACATTTCCTAATATGCTTCAGCGCAACCGGATGAGAGTACAATACTCCTGTTACTAACCTCGCATCGTGCTCATCTGGGTGCAAGTTGTGTCATGGGTGGCATAGGATGGGTATGTATTCGTTAGGTGATATCAGATACCAAATTTTTCAGTATTGTTTTTGACACCGAATGAGTTCAGAACTTCGTTCAAGATCAGCCTTTATGAGTTTAAGAAGTATCCCTCTAACAATGATGGTCGGATCTTTGCCAGCGATGACTTCAATGGCAACAAAGTTGGGAGGGACATCCCTTACTAGAAATCGTGTCAGGAATCTGACAGCCGAAATTGTTGCAAAATGATGAGAATGCCACAGACTCCACCGCAAAGTCCAACATTCAACGTTTGGTATGACTCAAATTCTCGGACTCACATCTTCTAGCTCACATACTAATATATTAATATGCTACATACGATTTGAGAAGAAAAATATTTTTTTATTTAATCAGGGTGACCTACATTTACTATCAGCATAATCGCGTAGATTAAACTAGCAGGAACCAGAGACGCTCGAAGTTCAGAGCCAATGATGGCAGTGAGAATGAAAAAGGTTATCCAAGACGGTTGCCCTCTTGCCATCCGTTCATTCTGGTGCTTCTGAAGAGGACCTCCAATTACCCGAAAAGTCATTATTACAAAAGAATCCTACAAAAATAAACAGTCAATAGAAGTATATAAGCCTACAGGACCAGAGAGCATCCCAGCAGAGCTGAATGACATAGCTACTATTTATGCTAGCAAATTAACAGCTTAACTTCAGAAGCATGTACTCATATATAGCTAAAATGAGATTCGACTTTTGCTTACTGGCAAAGGATAAAAGACTGGAGGTATCCTTCGCATATCAGCCTAGGAACAAGCGCGACTGGGAACATTTTCGAAAAGTTGACCAGAGCAAGACTTGGCAATGATACCTGAACCATCGTGAATCCTTCTTTTTATTACCTCCCATATTAGGGAACATTGCGGAATACGGGAGAGATCAAAGAAGACGCCTGTTCCTTGACGATAAATTCGTGGACTTTTGAATGAACAGTGGTTGAGGCTTTTCCCAGATGAGCCTTCTTGAGCATAAGCAGGGTGGTTGTGGAGGTTTTTAACATTTTAATTTGTAGATTCAAGCAATTTATAGCGATAGTGGTTTTGAGTATGACATTGGGGTAAATAGTTAAGGCATGGCAGACTTACTGTAAATCCAGTATTGACTCACAAAGAAATTTTTTGCTACATTCGAGACGATGTCACAGATGAGCTTGCATCAAATCAAGAGCATATTAGAAACAAATATAAAAGAATAACTGCTGTAACTGTCGTGGAAATGGTTTCTCAGTTGTCGCAAGTACTCATGAATATAATCAATGGACGGTGATCTGAACGACCTGGGAATTCTCGAGAGACTTTTAAGCCTTAGTCATCTATATAATAACTAGTTCTAACGTTTGGTTTGTTCCGATCCAGATGGACAAACAACAAAAATCGGTTTTTTCTATCAGTTGCGAATTATTTGATCCTGTCGAGCATTCATTAAGTGGAATAAGCGGTCGGATTAGTTTTCAGTAAAATCTCTACGTCAAGGAACCCGATGACAGACTTGTTGCCTTAAGACTGAACTAGAATTTTTGAACAAGAAAAGACTCATGCTGGATATTTATTTTGAACTGCATGCTTGATCGATTACGTGGTCTTTTAGCTGACCAACATGGGATTTAAAATGGTTAGAAACATAGTAACAGCTTGGTTCACATTCAAACTCTCCATGAGGTCTAGTCCTGATCCTGGTGCGGACTTAGAGCTTGATTGGGACCTGCAGATCAACATATAGCAAGGTGAAAGTAGTCATTCCGCGTTGGAGTTTCAATAATTATGGGAATGTAAGCTTTTTTCAAAAAAGGCTCAAAAAGGTAACAAGGTCAAAAAAGATTTTGACGTCTATCGTTGTGATTTTAACACTTGCAAACGAACTCGCGATGGTAAGTAACAAAAATATATTTTCTGATTTTCATTAAAGAAACTACCATAGAATTTCTAATTACTCAGTGAGGCTGTTCGGACTTACTCAAAAGCATCCTGCCCTTATTTTCTAAAGAAAATTCAAGCAAAGCAAAACAAAATTCAAACAATTTCAAAAGCAAAGTCGGAGCTGTACGTTCTGACTTAAAAGGTGTGCATTTCATTAATTAATGATTTGTAGCCCCTGTTCGCATTTTCCAGTGGAAGCTCCTTCTAATTTGTAAATATCAAAGGATTCATCGAAATCAATAAACATATGGCTCTGCTATCGGTAAATTCCACTGAAAACGGTCACCCTGCAATGAAAATTTTGCCAACGGCCTGTATGCGGTTTTCCCGATTTCCACGTGGAGCTTGAAAATTGAACATCATGATGACATGTTGCGTTAGACAATACCACGGTCGTATTTTGGCATTTAAATTACAAGGAAGCATCATTTGTACTACGATGAGACCGATATAGCTCCTCTACAAATGGAATTATTCTCCCCTTACGGTTATCGATTTTTCCTTGGGCAAATGTGGTGTTGTAACGGCTGTGCATTGGAAAACGAATCAACATTTTCCTAAGATAACTGATGTTCAAACTCAAATCGCACACACACACACATACATACACACATGTGTACGTACATATTTCAAAATCGTGTGCGGCAAGTGTGGATATGTAAACGCTTAAAGATTACATATGTGGATAATGTTGCTGAATTCGGCTTAAAGCTACATTATTTGACAGGCTGTTGGATTTCGATTTGATATGACGTTGATGTTGAGTGAAGATACATGTACCATTCTTCTGTAGATATATCTGCATGCACGTTTAAAGTTGTCAAGTAGAATCATTTCGAAGATTTGCTTATTATGAAATGCTTGAGATCCTCGATAAGCTTATATATGTGATCAACATATGTGATCCGGAATAATTAATGAGCATTGAGACTATCGTGGGCATGACAGCATGTCAAACTCATTGTAGACGACTTGCATAAATCATCAGCTTCAAGTTTGTGTAATGCAACAGACACTGATCCTTTGAATTTATACGGCTGACTCGAAATTGAATAATTGCAAATTTCTTTTGAGGGGTTATGGATGCAGGGCCTACGAATACCCATCCAAAATAAATATATTCAAATACAACTCTTTAAAATGACATTGTTATCGTGCGAAAAATTCTGTTTGCTTGATAAGTTATAGTTAAATGCTAAAATTCCTCGAATAATTGGATCAAAGAACAGAAAAGACACAAAGAATGCATCTGCATAACATTTGGCTAGCACGAGAATGTTTTTCTTAGGCCCTGTTTCCGTCAGGTCGTACCTTGATTTAGTTTTAGTGTGTTAGTGTTATGTGTCATCTCCAACACATCCTGGTACATCCCAAAAGTCCCACTTGACTGGGCTTACTAAGCGGAACTAAAGGATTAGGCTTAGACCGTTACATATTTTCGGCTCAAAAAATAACCCCAAGGCTCTAGAATAACAAGTTCATCACATGCGTACAAGACAGATGACCTAAAACATTACAGGCGAAACATACCAACCATCCTAGACTTTGAAATTTTCCGCGGACCCCATCATAATATAAGAATCAGAGTCCTTATTGAGCACTCGAACGAGAATCGGTTCACTTTTTAATAAAGATTGTTTTTGATAGACTAGCCACTAAATGAAAAGAAAACAACTTATTGAAAAGCTTTCCAGGACACTCTATCATGTTAAATCTCCACCTAAAATTTAAGAACAGCCAGTAATGTCGACGAAATGATGAAAGAATAGATCAACAACATCCAACTGGTGAGAGGAAAGAGAGTCCTTCAGCAACAAATCCAGACAGGCCGCACGGTCCTTATTAACTCCCTTTAGAATTGAAAAACTGGATAAGGAATTAAAATTAAGTCCAGAGAAGAGCTAAGAACACGGGTGATTCTAAATTTCAAACGAAAAAGGTTGAAGGTTTTTTACAAAGCCTACAACCTGGCGAGAATACCTTCTGGAGAAAAACTAAATTTTTCCGCATTAAACAAGGCAATTGTGCAGCTTATATACGGTCCAAACGAACATTAATTGGACGGTTTAGGTAATGTGAACATTTTTGCAGACACATTCGTTGAGTCATTAAGAAGTTTCAAAAGAAACAACAGTTCCGTGAAAACTCTTCCCGGGAGGACCATTTTGACGAGGTCCTAACAAAAGTTAATGGAATAGTTTCATTGAAACAGCAGTAAGAATGAATGATATGGCCACACAACCTCCATGCGACATAGGACATAATATTACGTCAAAACAAAAGAAAAACATCTCGTCCAGGCTTGGTAACCAAGATGATACTAAAATATCATACAGACGATAGAAAACAAAATAAACACAATTTCCTACCTACGAGAATACACTAGGGCATGGAAATCAGCGCCCATATTTGTCATCCCGAAATCAGGCAGAAATCACTGGATCAAAATTAGAGACCTATGTCTCCTCTCTTCTTTATCAAAAATCGCTGAAGAGCGATCGTATTCAAACTCCAGGCGATAATAGAAGAGAAACATGTAATCCCCGATGAACAATTTAATTTCTAAGAAGCTCATTTCTCCTAACTTCGGCTGACGAGGACGATCGAACAAAGATAGTAAAGCACAGTAAATTCACGAGCTGAATTATGTTTGACATAGCGAAAGCCTTCGACAAATTCTGGTTTGCAGGACTAATGTTCAAAATGTGTGTACTCCAGTTTCAATCTTGCAAATAATATATTGATTTCTCCAAGACAGAACCTTTCATGTCAGAATAGACATCACATCTCTCAAACATGCCAAGAATCGAAACTGGAGTCCCACAAGGATCACCTATCTCACATATCTTGTATAGTTTATGCATCACCTATTTCCCGACAAACAGGAACCGTCACTTTTAAAACTTTACAATATTGACACTTGGCTTGTATTCTTCCGCAAATGTAAAATATGTACATGGATGTTAAATATGTATATGGATATAAAAACATCTTCAAAGCTAAAAATGGATAAAGAAATGATGGATGAAATACGTATTGCCAATATTTGATCATCGCCTAACATAAAACGACCAAATAGCTTGCAGCCCATCCTTAAATACAGCCCCCTATCCAACGAAATCCTCATTCACAAATAGGTAATAAGGCCGACTTTACTCTCTGGCAGTATTACGTTCTGCCAGATATCAAAAATTGATAACAAAGCACTCCAGACACTGCAGAAGAGAGCTCTGATATGGATCGGTTCGATTCCATGGTATATTAGAAACAAAAACATACATAAGGACTTCAGACTCGAGACACTCGATAATTAGATACGCAACCGAGCACTAAAACCTCCCGTGCAAAAAGACAGACACTCTAATGAAACGACGGCATTCGTCAAGATCAGAGAAAATAGACCTATACTAGATATACACTAGCAGACTAGATAGAAACTAGTTTTTTAAAAAAAATTTTACGAAATCATGCCTATCAAAGTCTTTGACATTTGACAGAACTTTTAATGTAAGTGTTAGGTAGTGCAAGGTATTCTCTCGGAGTATATTCGCGATGCACAAGACCTTCATAATCCTGTAAAGAAACCAGTCAACATCGGCTTAACTTTGTTCAAAATTTTGTTGTGATATTTTTTGGCCTTGACGATTCTGAATGCTTCCTTTTTGGAGACCATCGCTTTTCCATGGATTACTCTAAAGTACATTTTCATCATTAGAAAGCGGTCTCATGTTGGTCTGAGTGATTTCTAAAATTTCAACACCGTAGCTGTACCGTTATAGAATTTGGGATAAATTTTGTTCACATGCGGCTCATTCCCAAATTTTTTGTTTAAATTTTAGGTAGTTTTTGGTATTTCAAGATCACTTTCTAGTTTATCTATGGTCAACTGACGATCTCCTTCAATCAAAAGTCGCACACGCACGAAGTTTCCTGTTGCCATTACGCCCGTACGTTGGGGAGAGTTGAAATCTTTGCTAAGTGACGTGCGGCCATCTTTAAACCGCTTGTGCTACTCTTTTGTTCTTGATTTTATCATACGCTCCTCTATTAATGCCATATTCATTATATCAATTGTTTGCTAGGAAGATTTTTAAGATTCAAACCATTTTTAATGCAAAAACGATGATCCCCTTTTTCTGTCATTTCTAAGAAATTAATAAATCTGACATACACGATACCGTCTATGGGAATAAATGCATGCTGTGTGCGTAATGCGACGTGTTGAAACAAACTGCAGCATCGATAAGTTGCCGAAGAGTTGAAGTTTGAACTCATACTCATTTAGAGATAGGCAAGATACTTTTGAGATGAATGATTTCTGGGACTTGCCATATAATCCTTCATATAGACTTATTTGTTTATAAAGTTTGCATATCCCTTTTTTCATTGTTAATCACAATCTATATTAAGTTAACTTTAAGACCTTAAATGTTGAAACCATTCCAGTCCAGTCGAATGGAACCTTGCGGCACACTTGCTTTAGACAGTTCTTTTAAAAGAGAAGTGGTTCGAGCATCATGGATTGATATCACAGCTGAGAAGTAGGTCTTCTTTCAGCAAATTCTGATTTTCCCTCCCATCCCCCTGGAAGTTAGATCTCTGTATCCTGATGGCACCTTAATTTATAGCATATAAAGCAGACCACGAAGTAATATGTCAAACGGTTTCAAGTGCGCTTCTTAGACATTTCTTGAATCGTTTTATTTTAGTTCTTCGAAAGAACTCAAAATTTAATGTGATAATAAAATTTTCAATAATTTATCACATACAGTGTCTGTTGGTGGATCTGAAGTGTGGATTCAAAAGATTTAGATACAAAAAGAAAGTCTATTTTCGTTCATAACATTATTTTTATTTCAGGTCATATAGAGACAGAGAGAGTGAGAGAGAGAGAGAGAGACCGCTCTTTTCGCTCATTTGGAAGCAAATAAGCTTTCAAATTATTTCTGTATGGAGTAGCACAAACTAAGAGACTGCAAATAAAATGTTTTTCGTTTTTCGAGTTTTGAGACCTCCTGGTAATTTTTTGATATACTTTCGTGAAACAAATAAGTCCAATAAATAAGTCCAAATTCTATTCTAAGTTTTTTAAGTATTCAGTATTTATTTTTTGTCAAATTTTTATCAACTTTGCATTAGCTTCATTTGTTTTTTATCAGTCCTGCCTCCCTCCATCGACTGAGTATAATGTCTGCTAGGTGAGGACTCGTGTGATCGAGCTCAGGTGATACTCTTCCATTTGAAAGGAGAAAGTTAAGTCAAAGTTAGACCTTTTGTAAGGAATTATAATTTTGAACAGAAAGTGCGGATTTTCGCGCAAAGAAAGGATAACGAGTGACAACCAAATCATAGAAGGAACCGGTTGAAAATGTAGTTCCAAAGACAGCAAGTAAATCATCGAAATTCTTATTCAGAATAAATTGTTTCACTGTTGGTTTTCCGGAAAATTCAAAGTTGAATTTTTGTGCGACTCTGATTTTAAGCCAATAAATAAGGATGTTTACGCGGAAGCATCACTTGACTCTGCTCGTATCGTCATGGTAGCATGTAGTGTTACAACTATTCCAGCTATTTACCATAATTTGTGTCGAGGTCGAGACTAACCTCGGTTTGAAAACAACACGTTCGGCTGTCTTGCGAAATACTGACTTGTCAGACGAAAATATGCTCAAAGGCGATAGTAGAGTAGGTTTCTCAACCGCGATGTCCTGCACTTGCGCAAGAAAAATCACATGCTCTTCGCTTAAAAGCGATTGAATTTTATTTGTGAGTCCTGAAATCACAATTACTCGGGCGATGTATGGTGTAAATTCGAGAACAGAGTTATAGTAAACCCAAATTTAGAAGCGCTAAATAATAGAATAGAACATAGTTCACCACATGCTTCCTGATTTTTTGAAGAGAGATCCTTTAAGAGTATCCTTTAAGATACTACGAAGAGAGTTAACAGAACCCACTCAAAACTCCCACTCGAGTTTGAGTGAAATTAATTCAATCGGAGTTCCTGGCGCCGAAAAACGATGTATGGCGAATGAACTTCCGAAAATGTACGACAGGACAAGAAAGGACGAGCAAAAAGATTCCACCTTCCGCTAGGCCATGGATACTTTAATGCCCCCCAAAAGAATGGATCCTTTAGTAATCGCTAGGATTTCAAACGGTGCGGTAGTATTTGAGCGCGATATGAGTAGACGGCTCGCGATTATGATGAACATCTTTCCATGAAAACTGTTGCGTACGTTTTTATTGTTGGTGGCTGGCACGCGAAATATATTCCAAATCGTTTAACTATTCACTATTCGAAATGGACTCGGGAAGTTTGTGAACAGTTTAGTGTGCGTCCTGTCGGATGATTGCAAACTTTTTTGTGTTGCATTTGAATTGTAGCCCATGCATGTGCAGTGAGTTTTGATTGCGAGTGTTGAAACCGATTTGCCCAAAGCATAGTTAAAAGATGAAAGTTGTGTTGCAACACGTGAGTGAATAGGATTAAATTTAAAAGTTCTGTGAACGGGACTTATTCATACTACATAGAATTGTTGCATTTCGCCTCGTCCATGCATTCAAAGGATTCGGAATACATGTGTTTCGGTGTGGGCATGAGCTGCACTTTGCCACCCACATTTTCAACGATTGAAAGGATGTACCTTATTTCGGGAGTTCCTTCATAAATACTTAATTCAATGAGAACATTCGTACGGTATGTGCTCAGGATACAATTTTCTGGCGAAATTGTAAAAACATTTTTAGTTATTTCTATTCCAGCTTTCTTTTGCTGGTTGAACGACTTTCCACTCTACTTGTCCGTTTCGCTCGAACTACGTACGTATTACGAAATCGGTCCTTGTCCAAGTCTTATTCTGAAGGATACTGTTTCCACTGTTTCATGTGCACATATTCATTGTACGCGAGTATGTAAGCTTTTAGGTATGTACATGTGAAGCTTGCACTCTATCACGGCATCACGTTTCACATCCTGCAACAACTTTTTTCTTTGGTTCTTTGGTACAATATTAAAATTGTATCAATTCCAAACACATTTTGGATTAAATTTCGTTTCGGGTTCGATAATGTGGAAAATTCGGGCGCGGGTTTGCCAGGTGGTTTACGGACTGGTGGTGGAAATTCGTGGAAATTCATGTTTCGCGTCAGGCTGGCGTATTGCAATTTGGCAAGCAATTTGATAGAAATTAGATAAGGGCAGATCAAACGCTTTCCCTGAATTAGTTCGATGTGTTGCTAATGAAATGCATGCAAACAACTATTGCTAATGAAAATTCAACGTCTGATATTGATTGCAACTATGAAATAAACTTTGATTACGTTTACCATACCTGTATATGCAAATACAGGAAAACCCAAGCATTTCAGACTTTATTTTTGAACATTAATCAAACTCGAATCAGAAACGAATGGTTGTTGTTGGCCAGGATATACATCAATTAAAGTATCTAAAGTTGATGCATATGTGCAATATTTGAATTTTTGCCCATTTTATGGGATTTATGGCCTATGCTTATGGGGTGCGTTTCAGAGCGGGACTTCATCGCGGCAAAATAGAGGGAAAACTTGTGCAACTTTGAAAGAAATTCGAATCTATTTCTTGAGTCGAACGCGATTGATGTCATTGAAATATGGGTCAGCTTGACCAAACTAATAGGAAACGTTGTGAACGTCTGTTTGACAGTACAACAATTTTTTTGATTCTTTTTTATCATTTTTTCGAAACTATACTATGAACCTTTTTTTTATTTCAAAACAAATATGCAATTCGTTTGATTACACCCAAACAGTTTTTGAAATCGTGCTCATTGCAAAATTGTCGTTATGTATCGAAATTTAAACTTTATTTTGTAACAACAGGCGATGGGGGTTTGATTATTTTCAATTAGCTATTACTTTTTTACATTATACTATTTATTATTAGCGATTAAATCATGTGTTCAATGAAATGAGGCCTAGATAATTTTCCCCTTTGTAGTCGAAGTTGTGAAATTTGGAGTTTATAGTTGTGAGTGTGGTATACAACACTGGTCTTCGCAGCTAAGTCGTTTATTTTACAAATTACAAACTATGCCTTGCTCATCCTAAAATTATTTCACGAACGAAAATAAGTAATTTTGCAAATACTAACATAAATTCATAATTGCATTCGAGTGATTGCCGGTGAAAAAACTAACAAATTTTTCAGCCTAATTGCCGAATCCTTTAAAGTGCAAAATAAAGTTTCTACTGGTAACTATTGAGAATGTCAGACCAAAAGAAAACACGCCAGAAAGCGTACTTATATCCATAATATATTCTAGTGCTCAAGTCCATCTATCCTTTGATTTGACTGTGTTGATATTTCGTACGCTTTTCTGATTTTATTGATTTTATTGATTACCACACGATGTGTGTTGAATTTCGTTTTGGGGCGCTTAAACTACGTTAAGTAGGAACTTTATTGAATTTCTGGGAGGCAGAGAGCTTTCAACACGTGCAAAGTAAGATTTCACATACCCGCTCATTCCTTACTGCTCATGGATCAAGCAACATGTAAATTTCATTGTGATTACTGTTCACTTTTTATTAAAAAAAATTTTTTTAACATGCGTTTCTATTTATTTTATTATTTTTCACTTGTAATATTCCTTTTGCGCCGGTTTTGCTAGAATATAAATTTGTACATTCTACGTTTGCCAAAATTCTGCCTTGTCTTCTTCTTCTTTATCCTGTTCCTACTCCTTCCTAGAATTAAAATGCGGCCTTGTTTACTTATACTCAATCTTTTTTGTACTTGTCCTCTCATTAGACGTTAGAGTTATATATAAGGACATAGATCCGCCTTAAAATAAAAGTCCTTTCCAAGATAGACCGGTTTGATTTCAGGATCATTATAAGCACTCCTTGTGGGATAAGTATAGCTTCAAAGTTTATGTTATTTATGTTAGGCTTGCTGATATATAGGCAGGCTAATTTTTTAAGAAAAATTTGATAAATCAACTTAATTTTCAATTGAACAACACTCACTGCCTCCGGGGTCTCATCGTGCATTATTTAGTATGTTATATTTATTCTTTTTCTGAAATTTATTCATATTTCATAACGTCATCCAGAAGTTTTGTTCTTAAAGTTACAAATGAATACCTAACCAATGGATTTTTCAAAATCAAACCTTGATTTCAAACAGTCTTAGTACTGCTGCCTTGTTGTTGCTCTATATGCTAAATTTATTAAGCCATTTATGCCTCGGCTTAATGATTTTTTTCCTGAAATCAACATCTTACCAAGTCTCGATTAAGTAATGCATGGTAGCGCTATCTTGGTCGATAAGACTAGACCAACGTTGTCTAGATCTTCCCATTGATTTCCTACTCCGGGCGATTCCTTTGAATAATCCTTTAATTTCAATTACATTCGCTGCCAGTGGCCAGGACTTTTAGCTAATCGAAAAGTTAATGGTTGCATCTAACTTGACTTTAGTTGCCTTACTGGCATTGAATCTATTTCTGAATTTAATTGATTGTCCCTCCACTTTGTTCCCTTTATATGCTAGAGGATCCATCTATGAAAAACGTTTCAAGTACTCACGGATGTTTGAGATGTAATTACTTTCACTTACAGATGTAGTTCGAATAAATAAATACGATAATGCTTTCCAGCTTCTGTTCCTTACATTATATATAGACACAGCGTAGTAGAATTTTATTATCAACGAGCACTTTTATTCTGCTGGCAAGATTTTATTCGTTGTTGGTTGTTGTTATTTATCTTTTGATTATATATAAATTAAAGTCGCCCACATTTTGCTAATTACATCTAATGTCCTTTTTCCTGTTCGTATTAGTATTGTCGTGTTTGTCACGTGAATCTTCAGCTTTATTGACCAAATTAATCCTTTTTTTGACTATATTGAAGAGTTCTGTCTACTGTCCAAAATTTCAAAGGTTTTCGTATTTTGATTTTAATTTTAAAAAAAATTTAAATTTCTTGTTTTCCCCATTTTTCACATATTTTTTCATTATTGCATACTATTTATAAATGTTTCAATCATATGAGTGTATAATATTTACTTACTAGTTTAATTCATATAAATAGGGAAAGCCCCTTAACTGCTGCTGACATAAGCAAAGGACTCAATCAATAACTTTGATTACTCTAAGTAAACTATTGTTTAGCCAGAAACTAGCTGAAAAGGCTTTAAACTGTTCACAGTTCTATCTAGAAGACTAGTATAGAACTTGTTAGTTACTTGCTAACGTGTCCTCGTCCCCATATTAACCAGCCGTGCCTGGCAAAAATGTCACGAGTAAGGTTTGACGGTTACAAAGGAGCGCGCAAAAACTCAGCACTTCAAATATCCCAATAAAAATAATGAAGCTTGGACTCCATCCTGAAATTCGTAACCCTTTCAGCGTAGACTGACACATAGATCAACTTCGGCCAATGGAAACCAGTGAAACTAGGTCTTCTCATAGTAAATGGCTACCATACTCTCGGCATCGGTCGTCATTAAGGTGCGGATCTTACTAAAATTTATCAATGAATGACTTTAAAAAATTAGTGTAAAATTAATCAATTTTACAACGTCTTAACATTGATTATTCAGAGATTTTATGCGGCTTTAAACAATTGATAATTTCTTGATGGTTGTTGCTTCGGCCGGGCCTTGCGTTCGTATTGTTGTCCAGGACACGTTTTGGCTGTATGCAGCCAACTTCAGCTCGTTCTCGAAACACTTCCTGTACACCAATCAAGAGCTTAGAAGGCAATCAGGAAAAAAGAAAAGTAACATACGAAATATGGGATATCATTAACAATAACTCTGAGAGAACCTTTAGATTCATCTGGACCCCGGGGCACGTGGGCATCACTAGAAATGGAAGACCGGCAAGCCAAAGAAGGCGTAATGAGCCATAGATTTGCGAAAGCTCATTTGGAACTTGATGAAATAGTCGCCCTAATTCAGTAAGAAATAGAAGAACAGAGTAAGTTCAGAATTAAGGAAAAAACCATAAATTATGCCCAGTGCATCTCGAAAGATGCACGAAACCGAAAGGTGGAAAACCTTGGTTCTACAACAGTGACATATCGCCTAAACACATCAAAAGCATTAACAGAATTTTGACAAATAGAGCTTATAATAAGTTCCGACTTTACCAGATCAAAAAAGAGCACAACCGACTTATGTATACAGTGTAATACAACAGACACAATAGATCACCAATTGTTGCAAAGCACCTTATTTGAAGATATCAGCGTAGAGTACAAATTCTTTCAAAAAACAATAGTATTAAAAACTTGATTCTTAGAAATGATGGCAATCTACTTAACAACTTCAGACCCTTTTTGACGGAAGCTAATCCTAAAATATAATACCTAAACCACTCCTATACTCATCACATAAACTTATCCAATACAAAGACACAAATTAAATACACAAACTTAAATACAGGCCTCAAAAGGATCGAAAACACTGGCCGATGTCTAAGCAGCCAGGGCCAATTATACACTGGTATCTCATTTTACATTTTAAAAACTTCAAAAAATAACCGTAGGCGAAAAAGACCCGGCGAACCCAATCAACTACCAAGAAATTTTGACTGCGGCAAGAAAAAAACAAACTTCTACTAATAATTTCTCTTAACGCATGTTTACCTTTCCTTAAAATTTCAATGATATGTATTACGTTATATCCTTTTTAAGCAACGTATCGGTCCCATTGGCAACCAACTAATTTCAACTTATTGTAGATCTATGAAATCGTTCATAGTATTTTCGGGTGACAATGACTTTGCGATAGTTTTTTTGAATATTCCATTAGATTACCTGGAAAACATACAAATCTTTGCCAAACAATTTTTGGGAACACCAATTAAGCAATCAATTAATGTATGTGGCCTAAAACTATTTGAGCTTCAACTGTAGGACCAATTGTTAGCTGCCATTTGAGTAGGCTTCTCAGAATCTAGTTCACTCGTCCTGACAGTAGTGAAAGTTGTGCTTCCTTGCTGCGAACCGTTCCCGGGATCACCATCATACTCTCACACTTATGTTTCTACAGTCAGATTATCTATAAATCAGATAAAATTGCTTAAGTTTAAATAGCATCGTACTCAAAACTGTTTCTTGTGGGTTTTCATTTTCCAGGGGATTCCGGTTTTAGTATGTTATCCCTTATCTCACTCCAAAGATTTTTTCCTTAAAAAATTGCAAAGTTTATCTAGATTGTTTATTGTTGCATAACTTATCACATTCTGAAAATCAAATTTCCTTTAATTGAACTTTTGAATTGGATCGAAAGCCTTCTTGAAGTGATCAATAAAGCTGACATAAAATGTAGAATTATGTATCTCACTAGTTTTTATTAATGTGTATTTAATACAATGAAAATTATTTTATATAAGGATAACGAGTTGAGACGTTTTTGAGACGATATTGATCGAAAAATTTTTGGCCTGAGATTTATGAGACTTGCGTGTGGCGGGAAGTTTATGTCATACCCAAAAATTGGTTCCCTAGAAGGAGTAACAACTCAAAGAATTGCTTTTCGTCCTCGATTCTTTACTTACTGACCCATTTGCTGTCAACTAGTTTCAGTAACCCAACTTCGTCATCTCATGATAAATATTCCAGGATTTGATAAGAAACTCGATCATGCATGGTGGCAAGGTTGTGGAATCGCTTAGTCATTCAAATGCCTGACCTTACTAAGGGATTGTCTATTCACGTTGGATTATTTTAGAAAACCAATCGTGTCTATTCAAGTTAATTTTTTTCTTTTTAAAAAATCATTCACTTTATTCAGTCCAGTATAGCCTCTCCCGGAAATCTAGCCCTTATGAAAGAGGGATTTTCTTAACGTGAAGACGCCACAAGGCGAGACCAATGAGGACTATTAGAGAGCAATGTGATAAACAGCTCTTAGCTGGGTTCTCGGTTTGACACGGGAAGATTTCAGTCGACTGCGTGGTTGTCAATAAGGATCAGAAATTGAGAGTGTCGTTTGTATAAGAAGAAAGAGAGCGACATTGTTCAGTTCCAGGTGAGGTTCTCGGTGTGGCAGAAGGAGCCTTTAGCCCCGAGCCCAGATGTCAAGGGAGGTCAACACTGAAGACGTAATGTTGAAGGTGTAATGCTCTACTTCCATCGATCAGGCAACTCAGTTCAACACAAAATAGTGACTTTGGGTGAAATGAAGTCTCACCCAAAAAATCACTACTATGTCTTTCAAAAAAACTTGAAGAGACACATCAGACATTTTATTTTCTAAATAGTTCAGCTGTTTATGTGCACGTTGCTCTTTTTAAAACTAAAGTTCATTAATAAATTAACACGCTTTCATAGATTATATTTAAGACAAGCAATGACCTAGACAGCCAGTTTAGTAAGAATGGAAAGGATCATAGAAAGAATGGAGAAACTTGGGTTGGTAGATGACAGACTAAGCAAAAATGTATTCAAATCATCGTTTCTCATACTCTTCAACAGTATTTTTGGATGAATTTTTGATGGATTCCAAAATGCTCCCACCACTTCAAAACCACGAGCTTCTCGAAAGTTCCTACGAGTTTTTTGGACACTCTGTAAATTAGGAGGGAGATATTTTGGATGTTGTTGGTAAAAGGGTAGCGAAAGCAAGAGTAGATATAGTGGTACAAAAATGTCAGACGCTAAATTTCACCCAATGACACCTGATGTCTAGACCGAAAGTAAGACCATAGAGATCATTTTTAAGGTTACGGAAAGTATCTTTTCGGTTAATTTTACGAAACACGAAGAAAAATAAACTTCTCCTGTTATTAAATCGATAAAGTTGCAACCAAAAAAAACGAGAGGAAAACTGGCAAGATATGCACTCCTAGCCATGACTGTTTTTCAACGATAGCAGAAGAATGATCGTATTGGTACCCATTTTACAGCCCAGATATAGGGTCAAATGACTGTTCTTTATTTTTAAGGATCAAAAGTGCGGTTTTTTTATTTTTGAAAATAAAGAAAGTTGTTTTGACTATCGAATCGAATCAATTTTTTGGATGGTATTAGAAAATAGTTTCATGCATGTGAAAATACATTGGAGGTGATGAAGTATTTGTTGAAAAGAAAAACTCTTTGACGTTTCATTTCAACACCTTTTCTTGTCTTTTCACAAACTCATTGACCGTATGCAGTGGCCACTGGTATTTTAAGTCTACCACACTTCTTTTACGATCAAAAGATGGATGAAACATATCTTATGTTCAGAGTAGAGAAAATCGGAGCTCCCTGCAGATAGCTTGGAGGAAAAGATGCTAAGATTGCAAAAATAAAACACTAAATGCAGACCATTCTTTTTATAAAGTAAGCCCAAAGGAAAGGCCCGCAAAAATTCCTTGCGTTTGCATCCATGCCCGATGAAAAAGTTGCTCTATCCTTTCAAACCAAAGATGACACAAGATGAGAACGATGACACTTAGTCCGAAATAATGAGACCCACAGTTTCAGGGTAGATTTTCTAGCCCACTTGTATCGGCTCATTAGAAGTCCTGCACTCATGGCTTAAAAAGCCTTTACCTCTCAAACATTAAAAAGTAAATTATGTTATAACTTTTATTATTATTATGTTAAGATTTCGGCATGATGTAATTACGCATGGATATTTTACGATTTATTTTATAAATGGCATATATAAACAGTACCACGCTCAGTTTTAAGGCGATTGGGGATGCTTTAAATGAGTAATCTGGAAACATGAGCTAGAAGATATTCTAGACTCTGTGGATTCATGGTATCAATTCCTCAATCAAACACAATATCAATTACAATATGAAAAATTTATTGTTAATACTATTCCGCGCGTAGACTTTACCCCATTGTCTGCATATCATTGGAAAGACATGAAGAAGTCTCCTGACTTAGTTTTATCCGAGAATCTAAGTAACATCTGTCAGATATAAATAAAACCATACATGTCTCCCAAAAGTTTTTTTAAGCCGTGGTACTGTCTTAGAGACACAAATTTTTATACGCAAGAATCAATTTCATGGGTAGCTTTTACGTGACAAGCTATCAGGATAAATGTGGTAGGTCTTCTGGAATAATTTTTACCGTCATTGTCTTTTCCATGAATGGACATGTATGTAGCTACGTTCTTTGTTTGGGTATGGGGAATAATCAGAGTCCTTTCAACTTCTCTCAAAAGTAACTTCTAATAGAAAATAAATTTATAAAAGTATTTTCAGAGAACACATTTTTCAATTCATTTGGTTCTCAAGTTAGGGCTGTATGTAATTGATATAATTTAATGTTGTTTTCATTTGATACCAGACCACTGTAGCTGTCAAATATGACAGCTACAGTTTCAATTCAAGAATATGTTCAGTGATCAGCATTTTTTTTCTAGATGTTCTTGAAATGAATTCTATATACATATCTAAAGTAAGGTTTTGTTACACGTTCTCGACAACCGAATCCTAGTTAGTTTGTTAAACACCTACTAATGTCATGTGAAATATTCAGCTCATATTTGCGCATAATTTTCTACAGAGGTAGCATTGTCTAGAATGTGCGTTGTTTTCCAATTCACATGTCATGATGGAGTGATATTTTCTCTAATCTTTTACCTTTTTCACCAAGTCCTTTAACATATAGAAATCTTATTTGAGTATGAACTATATAATTTATAACATGGTGCATTATCCTTTTCATTTTGAAGACTTTGTCGTCCACCATGATATAGTTATCTTCCACAAATTTATTTGGAAAGGAGTTTCTCCGTGCTTTGGAAGATTTGTAGTATGTTTCCCTCGTAGATTTAACTTCGTCCTTTTCTAGATATTTCGAGATTTTCTTCTTCCAGGGTGATTTTCTTTCATTCTGCGTTGCGTTAATTTTTGTAGGCATTGCTGATATTATGGAAAATAAGAACGTCTTTTGGTATCAATGGTGATTTCAAGGATTCAGTGATCAAAACCAAATGCTAACGCTTTCTAGAGTCGTTCGTAAGACCGTTTGTTGGCGAAAAGATTTTCAAAAATAATGTAGAAATCAATGAAAGAATAAGTCCCTTGGTATTTTTTACTGAAACGGTAACCTGGGAAACGATTCTTTGACTTTACACATGTCAGGTGTACTTCCATTGCAGACTTTCAGATGCATTTTGTTCAGGTTGTTTAAGGACTTTGTCTGGTCCACAAGGTTTATAATGAAGTTATTGAAGTAATTGTTGGATAGGAAAGGTTCTGAAAAGGGTACTTCATTTAGCTGGTAACTTCTGTCTATCTAAAAAAAATAGACCGTACAGCCTACCTTTTCCCTCTTCTAACTACGAAGCTTGGAATGTCACATTTTTCAAGTTAGTTAGAGAGAGGCTTTGTTCATATGATGAAAAATTTACTGGACCAACATTGGTGTCTCTCATTTATCATTGTTATTTGTTGTCAGTTTTTAACCATTAAGGGGTTGCTGCTGTATTTTTCTATGTTTTGTCTCTTGTTAAAAAAAACTATCGTTGGTTGCAAAATGCTGTCTTTCCAACCCGTGTTTTTTTGTTGAAATGCCAGACTTACATTAATTGTGATGTGTCCTTATTCATCTACTCAAGAAGAGTTACCAAGGCAGGAAATGACATGAAAACGACGTACTATTTTCATGATATTTGGAACTCAAAAAACCTCTAAAACAACAAACGTCAAACAAAACGTCAAACAAAACGTCAAACAAAACATCAGTACAGAGGAGTGAGACTACATCGTGATAGCTCATGTTTGGAAGAACCAGAGCAAGCAATAATAAATTTATTGTAGAGGGGTTTCACTTAAATATTGTGAGTTTACTCTTGTTAAACAAAATAATGAAAAAAAATTTAACCAATGCACATAAACCTTTGGTAATCGTGATTGAATCCTGTCAGTTCGGGTTCACATGGCTGTTTTGCATTGTTTTAAGTTTTGTCTCTTGTTACAAGACCATTTTTGCTGAAGAATGCTGCCAGTCCAGATTGTGTCTTTTTTTCAATGCATGGATTGAGTTGACACTATGATGCACATTTTGATGCATCTTTATCCAAGTCCGCATGCAAATAAAATATAAGTTCCGACAAAATAGCATATAAAACTCGAGTTTTGACAAATTTTTGAAAAATTTTGAGCTAGAAAAAAACCAAATCCAACATTAATTTATTTTTGATTGGATCATAAATTAGATCAAACATTTATGTTTCGGCCCGAACATTCAAACTTATTTTTATTTTTTTCTAATTTTAACTTGAAACCAAAGTTTTATTTTTAAGATTTTTCAAATTTAATTCACATTTTATGTATGGATTAAAATCTATTTTGCTTTTGTTTTGTATTAGTGTATGTATTTATTTTTTTTCCGAATATTAACTCTGAGTTGTCTAAAATTCTTTTGACACCATACGTTTGTATTTGGTGGCATTTATTATATTTATTATACTTGACTTGGTGTTAGTTGACCTTATTTTCTGGAAGAGTTTTCCTTAAGTGTTTTTCTTAAAGAGTTTTCCTTTTTCTTAATCAATAAATTATACACATATATTGTCCTTTTTTTGTTCTGATTTTCAAAACAATAATATCATTGAACACATTGGTACACAATATACACAATAAAAAATAAATAACATATATACACAAATAAGGATAAAAACCAGCATAATTTTTTTAAAATTTTTACAATGGAGATGAAAATTTGGTAAACACTTCGTTGAAGACTTGAGACTTAAGACTTTTGAGACTCTTGAGACTTTTGAGACTTAAGACTTTACACTTCTTTCTTTCATTGTCATAATGTTATTCTTTTTATTGAGTTGTTCCCGACAGGTTTTGAAATATTTGTAGTTGATACGCCTAGCAACTTCCTGTCATCCTTTGTCTCTTATTTTTATATTTTGTTTACATGACATCCGGGAAAATGACGGAAAATCGTTCTACAGAAGAAAGAATAATATTTTCATAATATTATACAATGCTTTATACATAATCATAGTATTATATGTATATAATATTTTCAATTTTATTTCAAAATATTATTAATTCATAATATTTAAGAACGCAAAAGAATCAAATCAGCAAGATCACATCGTGGCAGCTTCTTGCAGAAAGAGATAGAGCAATTAATCTTTGATTTATAATGAAAGTCAGTTCTATTTAAGCTTTTTGGGCGTATCATCCTTTTTGGGAGATTTATCCTGTGAGTTTTTTGAGAGATCTTTTTGATTTAATTTGAATCCCTTCAGATTGGGAGTTTATTCGAAGTGTTGTTGCTGTTTTCTTTTTTTATTTGGGTATCAGCGTCGTCGGGCATGACATGAAAAACAATTAATGGGTTACTTCAACTTGTTGTTTATTATCAATCGGCGAACGTAAAGAGTCCTGATGAATGACGATGACGATGAATCTCAAGGTGCAACATTTTTGAGACTTATCGGCCTGTTGTTTTCTTGTATCAAAAAACTACACAATGCAAGTGCAAAAGATACTAGTGATGATAAGGTGAAACAAAAAGTAAAGTCTTTTAAAGGCCTACAAAACAAAAACTCCACCAATGATGGTGCATCGATGAAAAGAGATGCAATTTGAACCGAAATTGGCTATTATTTATTAATTAAAATGTAAACCTTTCTACCAGTAATTACTTTAATTAACAGAAAATAATATCAATAAATAATCAAAAAAAAAAAATATTCTGTAAGTCCACAAAGTGGTTGAATTGCTTCCGTATATCCCAATTACTTGCTGCATACTTTCATTTTATCTACAGTAACTGCAGACCTTAAATATAAAAACTTATACGGCTTAATTGATTTTCATAACAATTTATTTTATCTAAAGAAGCCATCAAATGCTATTTATTTTGCTACTGCGGTACGTAATTAACAATCGTTTACCATTCCTGAGATACGCGCAATTTTAATTTTTAAATAATCCACATGACTGTTTCATTCTGTCAATTGCATAATAAAAACTTGCAAAAAGTAAAGATATCGATCCCATGCAATATTCGGTTTGTCCTGGCATGAAAATGTCCTTTCAACTGTGCTCAAGCCAACCGAGGCTATTTCAGGAACATAAGCGGATCAACAACTTGCTACATTTTATGAAATGTGCAGCGCGAATTTCACAAAATAAATAAATAAAATTATTTTTCATACTCTCAACCAATTTTTAAGCAGATTATGATGAATGAGAATCCTTCCGCCAGATATATGTTGTATATGAAACATATTTTTATTTACGCACATCCATGCGTATGAAGTGTTGGACGGAAAAAGAGGCTAAAAATAGACCAGCAGCCATCAGGAGCCTGACTGAAAAAGTTTTGTTCACTGATAAAATCCGTAAGCCGTTTCACCTTCAACTTCGGAATGATCAGTTCATCTTTTGTATAGATACAAGATGCGAATTCGGGGTCTTGCGGAAACGAATAAAAACATACTCAAGGACTCGGGGATATTACATCCACCTCCGTAATAACTAGGAGCATTTCGGGTCTATTCAATTTAGGACTTACAATTCAATCCCATCCAAATTGCGTTGCAATTGCTATCAAATGTTGAGCTTCATCACGTTATGTAGGTCATATGACAGATGAATAATTTAGCTTTAAATTATGCTTAAAGATTTAAAACAACAGCCCTGGTATCATGGAAAGGACGCTCACAGTGAGTCAGAGGGTCGTATTGGGAGTGTCGATGAATAATGTCGATTTTTTGGCTTGAAAAAAGCATTTAGCATTTCAATAACTAAATTTTGAGTACATTAACACATATATTCCCCATCGCTAACTATGATTTCATTCCGTTTTCTTGCAAGTTTATTCATTCCACGTTTGAAGAACAAGTCCTCATATTTGGAGGCAATCCATTCATTGAACCATTTTCGCACTTCTCCAGCATTTCGAAAGTGTACGTCAGGCAAGCTGATCTGCATCGATCGGAACAAATGATAGTCAGAAGAATCAAAGCCTGGAAAGTTCAGGGTGATCACCCTGTTCCTAACCGAAACTTTTTAATTTTTCTTTAACTATGTTACCCGATGAGGATTGGCATTTCCATCGTCGAATAGAACTTTGTGGTTGTTTCGAGCTATCAATTGTCGTTTTTCGTTCAGTGTGTGTGTCAAATTGGTCAGTTGGCGTCAGGAGTTACTATCTGTGACTGTTTTATTCTGTTTTAGTTGCTCATAATACACAACACCCTTCTGGTCCCACCAAATACACGGCATAAGCTTTATGCAAAGAATATCGCGTTTTGGTTGTGAAGTTGATGGTTGGCCGGGATCAACATATGATCCTTTACGTTTTAGGTTATCATAGTAAACCAATTTTTCATCGCCAGTAACGATTCGACTCAAAAAATTATGTTTTTTTGGCCTTCGAGATTTTTTTGTGTGCTGTGAATCGGGCATTGAGTTGATTCGTTCAGTTAATATGAGACCAAATTTACAAGTTTTCGAATCATTTCCATGGCATGTTAACGTTCAGATACGGTTGATCGTGCGACACTCAACTCCAAAGCAAGTTCCTTTTGGCTGATCTGACCGCTCTTCGTTACACGGAAGCGTGTAAACGATCTTTCACAAGTTTTTTGAGTTGACAGCATATTCACCGTAAGCTTCTATCAACAATTCATAACTTTCAGCAGCGTTTTTCTTCAAATGAAAAAAGCTTAGAAAACTTCCCCGCAAAACAACTATTTTAGGCACAAAATTCGACATTTTTGAAGCAAAAGAAAAACTTTGTTGTTCCCGGTATTTCGTTCAATAACTAAGTGAAAATTAATGACAGATATTTTCTCTCCAAAATACCATATGTTACTTTCGATATGTTACAAATGTTACGATAGACACAAACCATATGTAAAAGTTGCGCCATCTGTTATCAAATCGATTTTATTAACCGACACTCCCAATAAATGTTACATCCACGTAGGTGAGAGACTACAGGAAGAAAATGCAGATTATCTGATCGAAAATGATTTGAAGACTTTAAAAAAATAAAACATTTTCGCTTAACTGTAAGAAAAGCAAATCCTTATGAAAAGAAATCCTTTTTTGAAACAATGCATGATCATTGTGTTTATGGGAAACGGTACACATTAAAACCACCAAAAAACTGCATTTCATATTGCAATATCTTCAGAATGATCGAAAAAACAGAGACTCGGTTCTAGCTCGAGCTCGAATAATTAAATTAGCGAACTTATATGAAGAACCAAACATGCATGTGAAAGCTACAAGTATGCTTTAGTATGTCAGGTACATGTTCCATATCTGAAGGCGTTTTGTAAAGAGAAGTACTATCGCTACTTTTATTTGCACGATGCATCAGCCATATCCAGAAATTTTCTGATAGATAATAAGAGGTGTCCCATTGAGATAAATAGCAGACATTCATATGTTAACGATGATGGACTCCATGGCTTTCATGGCTGATACACGTTTGCATCTGAGTGAAATATTTTACCTACTTTAAAATTATATCAATTGAAATGGATCCTGTGTATATAAAATTTCCTATAACCAAGATCGTTGTCCGACAAGGAGAATGAAAAAATATGTCGAAATGACTGAAAACTTTTCAATATAGAGATCAAATCAGTCAGCTTTCCGTCAGATTTCCATGATTGAGACTTACCATAAAATCGCAGTCTTAAAATTGTATGCAACGAGTTTTTAACGAAGGCTTAAAAATATATTCATGAACAACTAATATAATCAACATGATAAGATTATGACTTTCCTCTTTTCGATCTCCTTTTAAACCGGCTATAAGCGAAGGATGGGTCGTATTAACTAGATTAACAAATACAAAGCAATTTATTTTCTGACTGTTGCACGTGCAAAAAACACGTATTTACTACGGTTGAAGGAGCAAGGATGGCAAAAACTAGACAAAACAAACTATAAATTGTTATTAGTATGTAGCTTCCAACTAGAGATACAAATGCCTCATAACCTGAGTCTCATACTGCAGACGTTGCCTAGCCCCCCGGCTTTGGTATTTGAATGTACATCTTTTTTTTGAAAATAAGGATGTGAAGTGACCCTCGGGCATGTGACTAAGCACCTCCCTTGCCACACCATCAACCTGGCATAGAACCGTTTGCCATATTACTTCTAACTATGTCTTTTTGGTCTCAACTCAATTCAGGTTATATTAATCCCTTTTCAGCAGTGATGCATCAGACCTCATAACAAGGACCGTCGATGACACGTAGTTCTAATTGTCTATATATGTCATCATATTTTCCGATTAATTTTCTGGAGAGGGATCGTCTGGTTTCTCGGAGAATTGTAAACAGAGCCGTGACCATCTTCCGTATGCGAAGAAGGTGAGGTGGGTGTGATGTGTTGGTGCCTGGTGAAATAAAGAAAGAGGTGACGGCAATATGTTCTCGCTGAGTAGTTGTGACTGGTAAAAAATCATCCCGAAATTCTTTCTACTGAACTACAGCCCCAAGAAACTGATGGGTTATGCGGGCCACATGCCTTGTACATCGTGTACCAACATTTCCCGCCACAAAGCTAAAGTTCTTCTTACCTTATCTAGGCTAACATTTTCTCTCTCCAATTCTGTCCTACGTATATACGAGAGTGGTTCAATAAGTACCCATGTTAGAAATAAAGACTTTCATTTTTTGGAAAGATACACTTCTTCCATCGTTCCTGTCGTTTGTTAACCTCTCTAAAAAAAGGGTTTGTCGAACTCTCCAAAATACGCCTCTGTTTCGGCTGCGACTTCTTCGTTTGACGTAAATTTTTTTCCCGGGAAACATAACTTCATGTTTGGGCACAAGAAAAGGACGTCAGACTGGGTGGGTACGGGGGTTGGGATAACTCGTAACGCATTAAATGCACATTGACGGCTGCAATCCCGGATGAATGTGCTGGTGCGTTTTCATGACACCATCTTTTTCGTCAAATGCGGCAGTGTCTCCTTCGATTTTTTGTTGAAGCGGTCCAATAACTCACTGGGGCATTGTTCAGAAATTGTTCTTCCTTTTTCTATAAAATCGATGAGGATGACGCCGTTTGCATCCTGAAAAATCGTCGCCGTGACCTTTCCGGCCAATGAGACCGTCGTTGCCTTCTTTGGAGCAGATTTAGATTCATTGTGATTGAGGAGAAATCCATTGTTTTGATTGTTGCCTAGTTTCCGATGTGTAATGATGAGTTCAGTGACAAAAACTCGACGCAAAATCTCCTTCAGATCTCGCTTAAATTGCTCCAAAAACTGCTTCGAATTTAACATCCGCATCAACTTATTGCCCATCGTCAAGAATTGCGGCACCCAATGGGCCGACAATTATTTCATCGCCAACTTATTTTTAGTAAAATAAAATTTTAAGAAAAATATCAGTAAAATATTAATTATCGTTCCACTCGACACACCTACGGCCTCTGCTACTTCGCGACCATTTGATCATCTGTCATGTCGTAGAATTTTTGAATGATTTCTTCGGCGATCTTGTCTGCCGGCGTTCAACCCACATCTAACTGTGATCATAGATGGCAAAGTTTCCTCGTATAAATTATTCATCTTTGCTTATATCCCCTCACCTTTTTTGCATCCGAAAACAAAAAGTTTATCACCGGAATATACGAATATCACGAAACACGTCTAACTCCAATGGCTGCCAAATCCACACCAAGCTATAAATGAGTCTGAAATTTGTTTTATCGTCGTGTGATAGATGACAGCATACGATGATAAAACCAACTTTCCTAGGGTACGGCCTCAGTCGTCAAGCACGAGTGTTTATGGATGCGCCATCGGTTTTCATGTAACACTTTGAGGACGTTCATGGTGGTATGCAGCTTCGCCAGCTCAGAGACACTGCGAAATGCATCTGCTATTGGAAAAAATTCATGCTACTGCGTCTGTGGAAAATGCCCTCAGTACCAGGTAGTAAGGAGTACCCTTGGTACCCCGTAAAAGCGTTAGTCCAGGTTTCTGAGCTATGCAAGTAGATGTTTTTTACTCGATCTTTGTCTTGAAATGTTACCGATAAGACGACAGAGTCGACACTACCACAGCAGCCACTTCCGCTGATGTCCGGATTTGATCAAAGAAGCTCATCTTCGAGTCAATAATCAAGCCAGGATATTTCATTGACTCCTTCAACTCGATTATGTTTCTTCCAATCCGGATAGGAATAAGACCAAAGATCCATTTTTTATGACTTCCATTGGCTTATTCTATTCAATTGATGATTTTCCAAACAAATCTTGTATGTGAAGGAGTCCGAGTTGAATTGATTGAACTTTTTAAAGGTATGTGTCTTGAGCACGTCATTAGATAATTATTTCATAACTTTACCTATCAACGAACTCACATCTATAGGATCAGCCTTTGAAAATCATCAGATATTACAATTATTTTCGAATCATGTTGGCTAAGCGGAATGGGAATCAACATGAAAACTAAATATCTCAATAAAACCAATCACAACGTCTCATACAATAATCAAAGAACATTCAATATTGCTACCAAAGTCTTTATCTAAGCAACGATTATATTTCCTTGATCTTTTGTGTCTACTAAGTAGCAATAGAAGAACAAGACGGAGCACGACTTGAAAACTAAATTTTAATGCCCGAAAGGCTCCGGAATGTATAGCTATAATGACTTTGAGTCTCCCCTAACATTCATATGCTTGTCTTTCCTTATGTTCTGCACTCATATCCCCGAGCTCTCACATTCCTAACACTGGGACGGATATGGCACAGTAAGTCCTGGCATTAGTCCCATATTGACTTCCGTAACTATGCTCTGATTAATGCTTCCTATTTGCTATCCTCAGAGAGGACTTGAGACGTTACATCTGCTCTAACACTACTCTACTGCTTCCGGGAAACAAATCCTCTTACTTTGCCCGAACACTACGACTTGGTCTTTCAATAGGATCTCCCGTCCTTGCTCTCCGTTTATGTACTTATTTCGCATGGACAACTTCACACCCGCTCAACCTTATATTATAGATAGATTCTTGTTGCTTAACAGCTCTTGCAATTCTTTTTGTTTTAAGTTTATTTGTTGTCTTTGCAGGGGATGACTTAACGGTTTTGCCAATTAAATTTGCTGAAAGTGTGTGGTGTCTAAACATTAGAAGCAGGAAGAAATCGCAAGTCGGACAAGGAAACTTCCGAAGAACGACAAAGACGTGTGATTACCAAACAAGGACTCGAGGACAAGAACAAAGCAGAAAAAAACGGATACGGGTGTTTCAAGTGTTACGATATAACGTGCCAGGACGCCAAGGCACAGTTAAGTGGATACTAAAAGGTTCGCATCGACCTGGTGAAAAAATGAAACTCCACGAAAAAGAGTGAGATAAAACACGAAGCCATCGACCGAGGCGAGAATGTTTTAGATAGTTCGAAACCAAGAGTTGGTAGACGTCTCACACTTTCGCCATTTCGTGTGAAATAATTTCTTATGTTCTGTAATTCTGTGGTGTTTAAGACAGAGGCACCAGCCAGCTAGAAGCTATTCATATGTGTATCGTAAATATTCAGTGGGAAGTGTGAAAAAGCGGCGAAACGTTTGTGCTCTTCTCAGCCACTTCAAGTGCTGAAAGGAGTGTGTTGTTGTCAGTACAAGGAAGGCGCCGAGCGCCTGCAAGCACCACGCTCCAATTCGTTAACAGGTCGTCCTAGTACTGAAGCCAGACAAGGATATAGAAAAACACATTGAGTGACGTGAACATGCATATATAACTACATTATTCGGTACAGTGCGATTCGAAAGGTTAAGCTGAACGACATCGGGGAAACCTGGATGGTGGCAAATTGAATCCTACACCCACACAGACACGCTGATACGTAAAATACTTGCAACACTACAACAGCCTGCTGTATGATCGCTTTAAAGATTTCACGAAACGGCAACATCAAAGGGATTATGCTGCGAAAATGAGTTTATCTTCAACTGCTCTCATAATCTGCGGCTGTTGTTTACTTCAAGGTAAGTTTATATACCGCCACGTTCTCTGTTTTCGCTTTATATTCTTTGCCCTTTCCGTAATGTTCATCATCTTACTGTTTATAATTTGATTAGCCAGCGATAGATATTACATTCAGATGGAAATCCTCCTTTCAGGATATGCGGGCATTTGATGCCGGCATTAGTATGGCCGCCATAGAGTTGGCTAATCAAAGGATCTTTCAGTTGGTAGTAGACGAGGTCGCTTGGGCTTAAGGGCGCGGTAGCAATTAAATGCAAAGAAAAAATTGAATTGTTTCAGATATTTGGGATCAAATTAATTTATTCGTCCTTTTTATGAAAATCTATCTGGTAAATAACTCGCTAAAATTGTGATAATGGCTCTAAATTAAGATAGATTTTACTTTCGATGCTAAGCCAAACATAGATGAGCAGTATTCAAATAATATAATAATTAAATATTAAAATATCTAGGACTAACGAAAAACTCAATATATTTCCACATCGCAACTATTCTTAAGTAAGGTCTTAATTGAATTTATTGAACCCTTAAGTTGCAGGAGCTTAATAGCGTGCATTTATTAGATACATTCATCGAGGTGCCAAATGCAATTTTTATTGACTTTCCTCATTGTTCTTTGAATCAAAATTTGAATTTTTTTCATGATTGGGTCGTTAAGGCTTTTGAGCACTAGATATGAAACTCTACCTCACAAGTTGCAATATCACGCGTTACATGAAGAAAATGCAATTTTTTGAGGAAAAATCAGTTCGGACAGCTATTGACGCATTTTCAATTGGATGAGCAACGAAAAAATGTAGCGATTTTGTAACCTAACATAATGTGGTCGTTAGACACTAATGAATATCCACTCCTAGAATGCACCCTAGTTTGACCTTATAAAGTACTGATCACTAACATAGGATAGCAATGTAAGGAAACTATTATTCAAGGTAGTATAAATACTTGACACAATTCACTGAGGACTGGGCACTGACCACACGAGTACAGTCCAACCATTTTCAAAATGCTACTTCCTGGGTATCAAACTTCACCAAGCGTGATCCACGCTGCCATGTTGACTTTTCCAACCGACAGTTCAGTCTCCAATAGTTTTATCCTCGTAATTTGACTTCCTTTATTTCCTCGTAAAAACACCTCAACCCTCCAAACTTTGCGGTATCAAACTCATAGAACCATTGGAACATTATCTTCAGTTTCTCGAGACACGAACTCCATTCCCCAAAAAACTCACCAGGCATGGCTGTAAACTGGACAGTCTTCCGTGACAAGATCTGCGACCTTCCGGGAGAAAGGAGCCTGATACGGGAACTAATATAGCATCATGGACTTCATGAGATAACCTTCACAATAACGAGCTATATTCTAAAATAACTAAGTAGCCACAGAACATATATAGTACATGTTTGCATCCGAAACTTTGAAATAGTTCCGCGGGACCACCTTATTCGAATCAGTACAAGACGAAACTAGCGCTTGGAGCGGATTATCTAAAGAAATCTGACTCGCATAAATTTTGAATGTGTTACTACGGTCAGAAGTCAACAGCTTTAATTCATTTAAATCTGGCAACGATTCTTTTAAGCGATTTAGTTTTGTCAAAATTGATCAAGAAGCCTCGAAATGAGATGATTTCAATAAAATCTCCGCCCCCTGTGTTCAAGTGTATTAATACTCACATGAGCAGATAATCCGTGTGCTTTTCCGCAAAGAGAAATCTAATCTAGCTTATTGAGCTAGCTTTTAGTACAACTGAGTAAAGCTAACAGAGTCCTCGCAACATAATGGTAACCTGAAAACATGAAGAGTTGGTTTTCAAAGCCGAGTGCACATTCAACCTCCTTGCAGAGGAATTCGTCAACCAAAGTATGTACGGATAACGTGACTCGTAAATAACAATTTTCAGTAACATTTGGCAAGTTCCACCCAAATTTTAACTGTCTTGCGCTTAAAAATTCTAGAGGTCCCAATAGCCTTTCAATCTATATGATATCAATCTAGCGTATATCATCGCTATCTTTTGTCTAACATTATCAATCCATGCAGTAAAAGAGAATATTCCCTCCAAAACTCTGAAGCATAAAACTTCATATTGCTTCCTACAAAGAACAACATATTGTTGTCTTCATAGGAAACAGGCCAAAAAGCCTACCTTGAGAAAACGGTCTCATTGAATTTCAGTAGACTTGAAATATTTCCTCATAAAATGAATTTGAAGAAAAGGAATCACTTTATCATGTTGTCATGTATTTAATTTATCCGCTTATCAAGGAAGAACGATTTAATAGCGATTCATTGACATAGAGTAAGCGTTCGATACTATCTAATCCCAGAGATTTTAAAAAATTCTTGACAGAGAATCAATCCATTGTATAGATACTGCTCTCTAAAAGAGAGAGAGAGAGAGAGGGCTCTCTAAAAGAGAGCTAATGTTCTCTCCAGTACTACTACCATTTCCTGTGGTGTTCCCAAAAGATCAATCCTAACCTGTTTCACATTTACCATCACCATAATTGCAACAGCCAAGCATGAATAGCTATAAGCTCAGAAACCATATTTATGTAATCCTTTATGTAATCCTATGTAATCTATGCCATAAAAATTTGAAGAAACTTTAATTATCTCTTTAAATGGACGCTTCTACCCACTTTTTCAAGCGTAAGATGATTTGTAGCCATAAAAATCTGCTGAGTCAATCGCTGTTAACCAGTTGATGTTGAAAAACAAGAGCTGTCATTGCACATTGATAAAGTCACTATAGCTCTGAAGCGTACAATAATATACTTACTAATCCACCATCCCTTCAAATGTAACCCTCATCTTTATAAGGCCATTGGAGAGTCAACTTGGCAATCTTTAGCCATCGTGTCAATAATTTCTTGCTCAATTTCTTCAACTGATTGCACTTAACTGCTATTCTTCAATACTCTTATCAAGCCAAAAATCGGCTGCTATTCTCACTATTCCAACTACCTTGACAGTAGCAAAGTAGTGTTAACTGTTTCGGAGGAAAAGCTTGGAGATGTCCGTCTAAAGAAAAACTATACAAAAAGACCACGAGAGAATATTCTCATTAGTAAAATGTAAACATATCCTTCAAAACATGTTCCAGGCTAAATTGAAATGCCTTAAGGGATGGTACACTTACTATAAAGAAATAGTAGGAGTGATACCAGAGACTTTTTCTCAAAATTTAACCACATCGGTTATCCCAAAAAATCTTCTCCAAACCTCTGTGCAACTCTGGCACAACTCTCGAATGCGTACAACTCAACAATCTTTAACTCTGAACCTCTCTCCTACAGATAAACAGGAGAAGGTGACCGTTGATAATCAATTTTCTAAGCAACAAGTTTAAGCCTGATTTCCAAAGGAGACCACAGGGCATCAAACCCAACCTCACATTGACCATAAGTATTCCGCTTTTGTAACACTCCTCGCCCAACTTGGTATCTGCCATATTCATAAAACATGTTAAGATTACAAACCAAATACCGATAAGCAATAAGTATGAAACGGGTAGTATTGAGATTCAATCCGTTCAAACCAAAAAAACCATTGAGCTAAGCATAGATTGAAATAAATTTACTAGATTTGAGACAAGCGATCGGTCATGCCCATTTTCGTCCGGTTATATTTTTTAATTAAACAAACTGTCAAACGTCACTGTCATACATCAGAATGTAAACGTATCAGCTAAGCATATCATTTACTTGTAAGGTCTCAACATTCATCCTCACATTACTTTTACTCTACTTTCACTCTCCAACAAAACACTCCCATTCAAAAGAAAGCTTCTCCTATCCTTCAAACAACGCAGGAACTACGCAGATGTCCTTAGAGGCTTTCACTCCAATTCCGGTGGTAAGGTGTAGAAGGATGAAAAATGAACAATAAACATGAAAACGCCACACGCTTTAACCGTGAGAACAGCTTCAGAGATGACATTTTTGATAAGAACAAGAAACGTCGGCTACCAGAGCGTATATGCAACCATCATGTCTAACATGAACAAGGTTATTCTACCGTGCCATGATATCTATGACAATTTTTTGTAATGAAGATTGAATTAAACAAACTTCTTGCCAGAGTCATAGAAGAACCCTTTGGTCTAAATGATAAACCCAGGATAGCTGGGTACAGCTGGAACAGTTCCTTCACTTGTTCCAGCTGTGCTACGAAAGTACGTTCCGGGTACAATGTGAAGAAATTTTCGTAAGGATCCTAGGGATAATCTGCTGCAAGCGTGTTAGCGTGTTATTAATGGTTCCTTTCTTCAGACATACTATATTCATCATCATTCATTCTCATTCATCCTCATTCATTCATATTATTTTCAAGTCACAATTGGTGCAGGGGTGAAATATTTTAAGCCGACTTTTCTTTTCTCTCCTTTGTGTAGGTGGTTCAAGAACTATCAGCCCATTGAGTTTTCAGACGTTCTCTGAAATCCTGATTTCGGTAATTCTATTGGTATCTCAGTATGACAAAAGAACTAATAAAAATGCAGTTGCGTGATACTCATGGCTGAAAACTTGCTTAAGATCGAATATACGATTGCTTGCGTAATGATTCTACAACAATGTATGAACTTTTTTAGTAAAAAAGGTTCATGATCAAATTCGAGCTAATCTTTTCCCCCTTTCATCTCCCAATAGTCTGATTTGTTGATAATTTCCAACCATACAAACTCCTTACTTTAGAAATCTGTCACAAAATTTCAGTCAGAAAATTAATCCCTTATAGTGCGCCATAAAGTTTCATGCTGAAGCCTTTTTCAGATTTGCTTCCTCGATTTACACAAGTCAACTACCTCTACAAACTGAAAACTAATAGTGAGATATCATCCTGCTTGTCAATTGAGGACTGAAAATAAACAGTTCGAAGTTGGCGATAATGTGCTATCATGATAATGTACATTCCGAACGGCGAAATATCATCCTGTTTGACAAATGCAGACTGAAAATAAACACTTGTGGAAGGAAGGTGAAGGCTGTTAATCCCCTGAGTGTGTGACTCCCAGAAGCGCAATGCTCTGGACTTCCCAACAAACACCTCCCAAATCAATCTATGAACCCAGCCTGGAACCGTTTCACTCCTTACTTCGGGCCAGGTTTCATGTTCCTTCGCCAAGAGGCGCATTCAGCGTTCAGCGTTTCATTCGCATTCATTCGTTCTTTTATTACGAGAATCCCTTCTCCAGCGGAAAACAAGTGAGAAGAAAAGAGATCCATCCTTTTCCATCGCCTCTTAGAGGTCCTCGCTGACTTTTCCATGTATCAGCACTGCCAGCGCATCTCGCCCCACGCGATTTCATTTGTCAACTGTTTTCAGGATTTTTCTGACCATAATTTCCGGACAAAGCTTCCCAATTTCGATGAATAGAACACTACACTGTTAACTTCATCTTTTTCAAGAGAATAATGTGACAGGCGTCATTCACCTTCACCAGAGAAAACACGCAGTTAGAAGATCGTGACCTGTAAATCTTATGCATGTCACGTAACTCATTAAGATGAACAAGAATTTTTGAACCAGAATGAGTTTTCTTAAACATAGTGCCTTAACATTATCGAAACGAGGTTGGTCAGAAATATGTCTTTATCAAGACAAGCGGTTTGAATGTCTTAATGTTTGAAAAATAAGGATGGCCAGAAAAAATTTCTGAGTAAATCAGATTTGAACCGTGAACAAAACCAAAGTAAAAATATACGTAGTACACTATATGTCTATAACATGATACAAAAATACAAAAAAAAACAATATACATAGGAAATTCGAAAAAGATAACTCGTAAGTTAGGATATAGAGTGAAGACCCAATGAGCGTGTTGCTAGCTTACCGTGCTTCAAAAGTTCAGATGAAACAACATGTGCACTTGGCCTTTACGCTGAGGTCTAGTACTATTCTTAACTGATCTGATACCGACCTGAAAAGATGGTCAACTCCGCTGTCCAGAAGTCAAGAAAGTCCCCTACCTCTGTGGTCGCCTCGTGTTTCAGTTCTGCCATTGATACGGTTCAGTGAAGGATGGTAAACAATATAGAAGTGTTATGTAGTTACGTCTTTTTCCACCCAACTTTAGCCGTTGTCATCCGTTCAAATCGACCTCTATAAGATTTAGAACCATGAATATTTTCATTCTTGTTTGTCGCTTAGAGCTTTTGAAAACTTGGGAACAAAAAGTAGACTTCGCTCTCGTTACTTTATGTTCCTTTTATTGTCTGTTAGATTTTCGGCACTTTAATGAAGAGTCAATGTTGAAGGAATTGCACAGAAATGAAGAAGGTTGACAGATACATGTCAAACACTACTACTACTGCTACCACTACCACTGCTACTACTACTACAATAACTGCTACTTCTACTCATACTACTACTACTACTACTATTACTACTAACTACTACTACTACTAATACGACTACGACAGCTACGACGACTACGACTTTTACAACAACAACAACTACCATTGCTGCTGATACTACTACTACTACTACTACTACTACTACTACTACTACTACTAATACTACTATGACTGACCAAGAAGAGGATCTGACCAAGAAGGGGATCTCTGACCAAGAAGAGGATCCCCAGAGTAAGAATGGTCCGAGTCGGGGACACATTAGTAGAGTCGAAACTATCAGTCAAGTATCTGGGCTTGCTGATAGACTCTAAACTGAGTTTCTCAGAGCAAATTAAGGCAACGACAAATAGAGCCGCAGCAAGGGTCTCGGCAATTAGTTGACTAATGGCCAATCATGGAGGACCCAGTCCAACAAAAAGGCGTCTTCTAATGAGTGTAGTGCAATTTACGCTTCTTTATGGAGCAGAGATATGCAATAAAGCTCAACAAGGAACTGCACCGAAAATGGCGGGCACAAGTGCATAAACGAGGAGCACTGCAGATTGCTGGTGCTGGTAATTGCAGGGGTGATACCCATTGCTCTCCTTGCTAGAGAGCGCAAAAGAGTCTACCTCCGAAGGCACGAGGGTAATAAAGGAAAAAGACGAAAGAAAGACGATGATGCACTCTCGACGAATGGCAACAATCATGGGAACGTGAGCTTAAAGGTAGATGGACCGTCCGGCTCATCAACGACTTGAGATCGTAGCTCAGTCGAACGCATGGTGAGACCGACTTCTACCTGACCCAGCTACTGAGCGGACACGGTTGTTTTCAGTCTTACTTGCACAAGATAGGTAAGTCACGGTCTCCTGATTGCATATTCTGCATTGGTGTGAAGGATGACGCCTGTCATACTTTCTTTTCATGCGAATGGGACAAATGGAGAACAATGGAGGCGTCGAGGCTGGAGGGTTTCCTTCTCTAGCAATACTCCTCGTCTTTCCCATCCAACTGGAAAAGGAATTCCTGTAACCCGAAAGTGCCAAAAGGCGTAAAATTAAGAGGCCTAGCCCGAATTAATGTGCCAAACGGTTCCAGGCTAGGCGCTCCGGTTAACAGGGGAGGTGTTTAGTCGGTAGTCCAGTAAGTCTACTGGGAGTCCGACACTCAGGGAGTAAATAGCCTTCACCTCCCTACCCAAAAAAAAAACAACTACTACGACTGCCACTACTACTAATACTGCACCTACTACTATTGCTACGAAGTGTGCTCTTACATGGAGTTTCGGGATATCCGAAACCAGTTGTTATACCTTTAGTCAGAAATTTTAATTTTTCAAATCGAATTCAATGAAATTCTACGCAAAAATGCTTAAATGACAATGACAAGTAATAGAAAATTGGACCTGTAAATTATAATATGTTCGCGCTAGCCACAAGCATAAATCTTAGTCATATATGAATGAAATACGATATTTCATATTTTCCACGAAAATTTGAAATGCTAAAAGAAAAAGATTAAATAGAAATAGATTAAATTTTTAATTTTATTGCAATTTAATCAGGAAGGGATTTTCTATATTGCTATAACGTGAAAAAAATCGTATGAATCGTAGAACTGCAACCTTTTTGGAAAATCCTTTTTCACTGCATCATCCTTAAACAAGATTCATTGCAGTTGAAAGGCTTGAAATACTAAATAAAATTTATTGAAAACTACAAAGTAAGCGTGCACATCACTGCTGGCAGCACGAAGAGGGAGAAACACATACCCTGATCACAATGACAGAGAAAGCAAGAGTCTACTTTAGGAGTATGAATGCGTTGGAAGTGATTTTCCGAAAGATAAATTTATTTAAAATGTTTGATATGACCTATAAAATATATGTGGTCGTGTTTGCATTTTGAAATAAGACTTAAGAAAGTATTAATTGATTTTTCTAAATTTTGTCCTTGAAATTATCAACCTTACAACTGTCTACTCAATTCCTTATAGTGCACGCCCAATTAATTTATCTGATAAATACCGCGTAGGACGATCAGGTATCATCCCCAGTAGCGATTATTACATTAAAATTAAAACAGAGACGGACAGGATGCTTTACTTCAAGGCGTGATTCAAAAAGCATCGGATACTCTATTCACTGTGTTACATAATTCATATTGTTCTTTGCAGCCCTTTTAGATACTCTATTAGCATACGTTCAAAACACAGATTTATCAGCCCAAGGCAATAGTATTCGTCAACAAGACCGACAAACCTACCGTGAACAAAAAAAAACCCCTGCACAACAAAAACAGCTGCTATCCTTTTGATTCTGAAAATTTTGAAGCGGGCTCTGATATTTTGCTATATTAGACAGGATATCTATACACAGCAAAAAGATGCCTCCACAAATTTTTGATGATGATTTTTATCTTTTGCATTTGCTATTGGTGTTCCTGATGGTATTTCGTCCCTGCTTGAAAACTTTCAAGTGGGGTGAAATCGTTCTGATAGCGAAAAACGGTTTGAGGACGATGCTGGACTTTATATTCGATGCCTGCAGTGACTGACTGACTACTACCATCAGCCCAACTGCTTCCATTCCCCGTTCATAGAACAACGAAAATATTTCTTATATCTTCCCTCCGTCAAACCTCCTACGTGAATTGCCACGGGGTGTAAAAGCAAATAATATGACTTTAATTTTCCAGGCAAAAGGGAAAAACTTTTTGGCCTTGTGTATTTTAAAGTATTCTCCGATTCTATCCGACGAAACTTTGAGATAACATTATTAATGGTATTTGAAATTGGATGACTTTAAATAGAGCAAAAGTGCGGATAAGGATTAAATCTTGTATTCAGGAGTATGAGTGTTGGTTTTCTTTGCAGTGGAAAATTATGAAACTCTTAATATAAAATTCTGTTTGCTTTTGAAACTTCTATAAATGTCACCAAGCCTTTCTGCTCAGTGTCAATTTTTCCAACTATTAAATCAACGAAAGTTTCGTTCTACGTCGGGATTTTGGTTCTAGAAGGATCTGTATTTAGCGACAATTTAAGGAATGTGTTGGTCGCTGTTACTTTATGTTGGATTTTGTACGTCTAATTGCTTTGGGAAATTATTCATCAGATAATGAAACAGAATATTCAATGCCAAGATTTTTTGTAGCAATTCGAACCGCGACTTGCATGGAGGATGTTGAACTAATGGAAAAAAAGGATTTACACTTAGATGGTCCGTTGTAAATAGCAAAGGTAGTTGCAGGTACCTTTCCCGGATCGGTGACAAGAAAAATTGTTAGTACTTCATTCGAAATTCAGCTTAAGTTAATATGATGAAGGATGTCCTGAAAAACTGCAGAACTGAAAAACCCTGAATTGACATCAGTAAGCTTATTTTTATTATTATTATTATTATTATTATTATTATTATTGTACTGGGGTCCACTTGCTGGAAATAGCATAGGCCAGAAATCGGCCCTTAGCTACCTATGTGTAGTACTATTGTTTACAGATGGTCTATCCTGATGTCCTACAAAAGTCAAGGAGTTCCCCCAGTTCTGTGGTTGCCAAATGTTCCAATTCTGTTACGCCAGTACACCTCAGCCAAGTAAGGCGTTTGTTGGCCAGACTCGGGCAATCTAGGAGGAAGTGTTCTGTACTGTCTTCCTCTTTGCCGCAAGCTCAGCAGGTGTCATCCATTTGGTTTCCTATCTGTTTGGCGTGTTAACCTAGAAGATTATGGCCTGTTAACACTGCCACCACAATTCTGACGCCATTTAGTTTTTTTCCTAGGAGTTGTTTTGTCCTCATTTGATTAGGGTGAGGCCAAAGAGCTCGGCTTATCCTGCAGTTGTTTCTATCATTCCAAGCCGTATCTGTCTCTTTCCAGAGGATTTCGTCTAGTTCCCTTTTTACCGTTGCTAGTGGCACTTTAATTGTGTCTAGTCTAGTGGCATTTTGGTCGGCTGATCCAGCTCTCGCTAGCTCATCCGCTCTTTGGTTTCCCTCTACACCGCTGTTTCCAGGGACCCATGTCAGTTTTACATTTATTCGGGTTACTGAGATTTTGTGAGGTTTTGAGAGCCTGCCTACAATCCTACAGCAGTTGTGAAACTACGCGGATAGAGGCAAGCGTTTGCAGCGCCGACTTACTGTCCGACAGTATTTGTATTCTTCCAATAAGGTCGGTCGTTGCCGCTTCTATAGCCGCTTTTATTAAAACGCTTCCGACTAGAAAACTGTGGTGTGCGGTTGAGTTGCGGGTGATCTGGGAAAAGATTTCGGCGCCGTTTTCCTCATCCGTTTTGGAACCAACGGTGTAGATCAGAATCTCATTTCCAGATGTAAAATCCTGCACAATTTTCCTCGCTTCTCTGGTCGGAATGCTGATCTCGTCACTAGTCTTCATTTTATCGCGTAAATCCTACGATCCAAGTTCCATCTTTCCCGTCTGTTTCCTCGTATCATACGAATAAGCGTTTCGTCGATGCGTTCGTTCGGTATGTGGTTGTGTCCGGACTTTGTCGGTCTTAGAGGTCCCTATTTATAGGTCAGTCAGTCAGTTTACACAAGTAGGTAGTGATCCGTTTGTGCAGATTATGGGAAAAGACAGGTGTGGGCTTTATTTTTTTAAAGATTGTTTTAGTGGCTCCAATATTATGTCCGAACGAATATGGCTTCGTTTCAAAAATTCGAAGATGGATTAGTTTTGATTGACAATCAAATCAATCAAAAATAATATTTTCAAACTGCCTAATTACGTCTGCAGGTTGAAATTGTAATGAGTTCATGTACACCAAGCCACATTGCGCCCATAAAGGGGACAAGTTTCGAGTTTCTTAACCATGATCACCACCACCAATTCGACTACAACAGGCAAAACTCACCAAAGCCGTACAATGGTTCGGCAGCAGATCTAAAACTTACTTGAAACTTTTTTAAAAATTTACTAGCTAAAGCAGCCTTAATGGAATGACTTTATGCGCTCATTCTAGACACTTTACTAGACGAATAATTATTGATGATGCAACAGGAAAGCGAACCTGAAAGTGGGCTGGCAGTATCTCATTCTACATAATTTTGATTTCCAAGAATGTGATGCATTCCAACCAGAATGTGATTCCTCATAAATAAAATTGATTCTGATTGTTTCCTCGATTAAGCTCTCTCCACTGATTGAAATTTTACTCTTCTGGAATCAGAGGCGTAAAATTTAGCATTTCTTTTTGCAATAGATTTTTGATTTAATGACTTTCTACCAATTGTAGCATCTAAACTATATTCTTCAGGTAATTTATTTAAAAAAATCCCTATTTTGCTATCTTATCACCAACTTTATTGTGAAATTCTCTACTTTATGAGTATAATTGTTAAGTATAACCTTCAATGATATCAAGAATCTAGCTTTTTGATATATATATTTTCGAGAAATTGCTTTATTTGATTATAGTAGAGTCAAAAAAGTGGGTTACCCTTCATTTTGATCCAATGGAATGACTCATTTTTATGTGGGCCTTTATTCTTTTAGGACTATAAAAAATCAGCTGAAATGGAACCATCGATGGTTTTTAACAAAACGCACGCAACTGACCCTGGGAAGTTTTCCAGTTCTATTCGTTTGAAGATTTCTAGCTTGTCGATTATCGCATGTATTACATTGTATTACATGTACATGTATTGCATGTATTACATCCATTGTTCTGTCTGATCAAATGTCTGTCTGTCAAATGCTCGTTTCTCATTTTCTGACAATTGCTGATATGCTGGGTGAAAACCTAGATCTTCCTATTTTCCGATGTGCTTTTAAGTGATTTCGGCAGAATAAAAAACTCTAACAGACATCAGCAGCTGCCATAATTTATGATCGAACTTCCCCTTCTTCATCTTAGCACTCCAGCCCCTCACGGTCCTTCGCTTCCTGCAACAAGCGCCTCCAACCATACGATGTTACTAGAGAATGTTGAAAAGATTCGTCGAGGATATTCTAGAGATACGATAACTATTTGATAGCTCTGATAGTCCTTTTAATTATTGTGTAAGTAGCCTGTTTGTCGCATAGACGTGAGCAATATGGCGTCATACAAGTGGATAACTTCACAAGAACGTCATTCCCAAAAAGTACATTTTTCTAAATTTTATGGTCATTAGAAAACTGGTATAGTCCATTATATCTTTATGTAGATCAAGACATGTTCCTCATTTTTTTAAAACTGTTCGTTGAATCGAATTCAGAACAGTTTAAACTGCTATTGAAAGCAGATAAACAATACAAATTTCGGGATCACTTTGACGTTTCGCTCATGAGCAAAAGCTGAATGTGAACATATCACTAAACTTTCTCTTCAATCAGTGCCAATCACTGCTTATTGCGATAAGTCCGATTCGCGCAGGCCTCTAACTGCAGTTTGCGGTACTTTTTTGGAAAAAAACAGACGATAATGCAATCAACTCGTGCGACCATATTAATTTTAAAACAGCCATGTTTATTACCGTGACTGCTTCTTGTCAACCTACTTATGATCGTGCCCCTATCGGTAAAATTCAATACCACCAGGCCTAATAGTTCCTTGTTGCCCCCATTGGAAGTGTAAACGGGCGTGTAAAACTGCTAAAACTCAGGAGATAATTAAAAATTTTATGTAAATTAAATTGGCTGAAATAGATTTTATTATAATATTGAGAAAGGTGGAAAAAGCTCAAGCTGGTTTCGAACACGCGTCCCTGCCGCTTCTCATCAGGTGCCAACTCACAGGCCGGGACGCATCGATTGACAATCTACCAAAACTTCTGAAATTAGATTTCATTGGTTATACTGAAAGTTGCTTTTGATAATGAAATTTTTTTTTCATTGATGTAGATTTTTTCTATACTTGTGAACATGAAATACGAGGAGAATTTTTAAAATCTCTATGAAGTGTAACAAACGTTTTAGTGCTCGTCCTTTTTCTCATATCTTAAACGTCCTAGGACTTTTAATGAAAAAACCGTGTTTATGGCAAATGTTTATATTTATTCCTTAACATAGTTGCCAGTACGATACACTTGGTATAGTGATTTCCCAACATTTCGATTCCCTTTCTGTAATACAAAACATCCAAGCCTTCGAAATATGTTCGCCTTCTCCGGTGACACCTTCATTCGACCTGAATCTCATTCTCTGGAGCAACGACTCGAGGTTTGGGAACCGATAACAGTCACTTGTGGCCAAGTCTGGGGTATACGGTGAATAAGCAACCAATTTGAATCGCATTTCTAAAATTTGGCCATCACTTTAAAGGACGTGTGTGACGTTACGTTATCGTAATGGTACAGAACTTTTTCTTACACTATTGGGGACCGTTATTTTGTTATTTCGTCATGCAGTTTGTCCAATAACGCTGCAGAGTACTTTCTTGAAGATTATTCAGTGAAGATTATGCCATGGCCATCTCAAAAAACGGAGACCATAATTTTCCCGCGCAAGCGTTGCCACTTTGGTTGGCTTTCGTGGCTTTCCAGCCATTCTGAGGACTGCTTTTTGAACTCAAGGTTAAATGGACCCATGTTTCATCTATCGTTACAATACGTTGAAAAAAGTCCACGCGATTATGCTGCATAAACGCCAAACCAGTTGCTGGATTACATCAAAACGCTGCTGTTTTTCGTCGACGGTCACTTTTTAATCTCCAAAATATCATGCAAAATGTATTCTGACCGTTCTTTATAGATGCCCACAACTCGTTCAAGATGATGCGATACATTTGACCTCTCTTGTTCTTCCAGTGCGAGATGCGTCTTCGGTGCTTTTAAGACTCATTTCGAATTCTTTACTTTATACCACCAATAGACTGTTGTTCTCGAAGGAACATATGTTGGCTAAAATTTCTGCAACCATTGCAATGAGTGCTCAGAAGTTTTTCCGATCAAAAACAATGTTTGATCAAGACGCGACTTTCCTATTTTTCAATTTTGTTAACGATGGCGAAAGTAGCGTGACTCAAACGACTGGAACTTGTACACAAATAAACGAAATGTCATGAAACTTCATTCATAAACTAGTGACAGATGAACCACTTGAAGTGTGTCATGTTCATTCTCAAGTTGTGCCAACTGTTGAAAAATCCCGGGACTTTTCAGACAATGTAGTAATTGTAATTTGCAGTATCTTTTGATGAACCGAACAACGCTCTGATAGTGTAATACTTTCTCGGAATGACGGTTTAAATAGCGCCTTAGATAAAAGCCTTGATTGTGGATGCTCTAGTAAACCTAAGTGTCCAACAATTTCTTTGAAAGTTTCATGTACATGTGTTAGTTTGTATAGCACGGAAATAAGCAGACGTATAACTTAATATAAGTGTAAGTAATTGTGGCCATGACTCCTTCAAAAAGATCGAAAAATTTGAGGCATATCAGGCATGTTGCGCATCGGTAGTAGTAATATTTAGCCGAATGAGGGGGAACGTTATCTGATATATCGAAATACGTAGAAGGAAATGGGAGTTGACATTGCTTGTTTTGATTGCTTGTTTCCATCAGTGAAAATCAGGCCGTGAAAGTTTCTAAGAAGAAAGTATTTGTCCTAACAAATTACACAGCGATAATTCGAATCAACTTGGCAAACTTAAATTAGACAGGGGTAGAACGAAAGAGTCATCGATTTGCATGTTTATAAACAAATCTTTGTAGAAGCGATGGCTCACTCGACCATGCCGAAAGTTAAGGAATCCTTCAAGGACCTCCTATTTGCCGATTACACAGAGAAAAGTTCAGTCAGCCGAGAATTGTTGCGTCTTGAATGAAGGGTTTCTTCGAATTACCTGAACATATTGAGGAAATAGGGACGAATAATTAAGCTAGCAAATAATATGGACTCATGCGAGATAGACAGAGAAGGTGAAAGTTACACTACTTAAGCCAGTAGATTGGTTAGGATAGGTAACATTCTAACCTTAAATGAGAAAAATCCCCGTTATAGTAGTCTATATGTACGGAAACAAAGTTCTTGAGATTGTTTTTACGCATTTTCTGCATCTCCAGCTCTATGTCCTTTATCCTAGTTATACTAGTTTTGTCTATGCATCCTTGAAATAAAATCGGTCCAGACCCGTCTGATTGAGAGTTTGCTGAAAGTGATAGAGGTTGTCAGTAGTTATGCCCTGCAATGTGAATTTATGTACGTGACAAGGATGGCAACTTTGAGTAATTCACTGCAAGAGTTTTCCACTAGATCGTTGCATTCTCGCAAATGAGTTTTAGTTTTAGTATATTGAAGCGATGAGTTTTGATGTTTCGATGCTTCGTGGTAATATTTAAGCCAGGAAGACCAGGTGGTCTTTTTTTTAAAAAAAAGATTAGTCTTGTAATACCACTACTATCGAAATCAAATTTTTGTGAATTGTCGATTTTAACCTTCTGAATGCTTGTAGAATTTCAACCGGGTTTGGTTTTCACACATACTTACGCATTTGTATTCAAAATCTTTGGGTCAGTTCAAACTGGATTTGTTACAGACATTTCTCGAGCTTCTCGTCTACTGTATGTCAAAAAAAGAAGGATTTGCCGTGTTTCAGTTTATTAAATGTGGAATCATTTGAGGCTTTTTATTTATAAAGTCTTCAGTGGTTTCAATAAAATCGCCTGCACATTGACGATGAACTGAGAGAATGTGATTCAATGAAGGCCTTGACCAGTTTTTTTTTCGAAGAAGTAATCCAGGAAATTCTGGAAACTTTTCTGTTAAAAACTGGAAGATCCTTAAATGTCTTGAGACTATTCAGTATGGTAAAAGAGCCATCACCGATCGGTTTGCATTGAAATTAAGCATATACATGTTTTAACGCCTGCTTATTCGTTTTATATGTTGCTTATTGCCACACAACCTGACAAAATTTGGAAAAATTTCGAATGTGTTCTACCAATACCAATGCTCGGGATATACCTTTTTTCAATTATGTCAATAAATTGCGTTCGTGAGGGTGGCAAACAAAAACTTCACCCCTGCATTCGAAATCTAATTATTTATTTATATAGTGAAGAAAATAATTGATACTGAAGAAGGGAGCAACTTAATCCCGAAATGTTATAGAATAGAATAGAATAGATATAGAATATATCTGTCAAATTTAAAACAAAACCTAGCGTTTTTGAATAGAAAGTCAAAAAATAAAAGCTAGTCATTTGTTTTTAGAACGAACTTCTGTCGCTCCTCGCCGATATTTTTTTTTCTTTTGTCACTCGTGTACGCACTTTGGCAGTACACCGAGTGCTTTTTCGTCCTGAAAATTGACGGGTTGGAAATTTTGCGCGCCCCTATCGGTGGAATTCCAAAAAATTGAATCTCCTTTAAATTCACTTCACCTGCCCAATTGTTTGGAATACTCGCAAGACCAATATTTATAAATATTTGATGCAAGCCACAACTTTCTTTGCTAAGATTGGTTCTCACATTAAAATTATAATTATAACTGTAAATTTTTATTTATTCTGCTTGTCGATGATGGTACAGGGACTTTTGGAGCGTCCATTTTTGTTATTCGCAGGACTGATAAACCACCGACATGGAACTTAAAAATGTTAGCGTGGTCATAATTGGTCCATAAAAGTGTACAACATTCACAAATGGGCGTGATCAGATTGATAACTTTTTCAATGTAATTAAAAACCAGTTGAAAAAACGCTCGCACTACTTCCAAACTAAGACGAAACAAGTTTTTAGTGCTTTGGGTTCTATTCCACTTAATTATACCGCACATAATCCTTTAAAACTGACAAAATTTACTCTCGACATAAATATATTTCAGAAAAGCAAATTAGAAGGCACGTTGCACGTAGAAACTTTCCCATCCTGTAGCCATTCGCATTGCAACGGTTATTCCACTCTCATTCTGATCTGTCACCTCTTGATGGTCTCAGCCTGGATAAAGCAACAGCTCTTATCCTGAGAGCTTTAATTTAAAGTAAAGCAAACGAAGCTTCCAAGCAAAAGTACATCATTACAATGCTCTGTAAGGATACGTAGGTAACTTGAGGTTATTTACTTGCTACTCCACCTCAGGACTTAACCCAGAGAGTCTTAGAATCTCAAAGAACAAAGCTAATTGAACTTGATAGTGCAAACACAATTATGAGTGTCTTCTAAACTTGAAGTACACTGTTTATGTCTCATCTTCTATCTCCTCATATCCTTTACTCGTCTCGGTAGCATCTGCGTTTGTAATATTCAAGGACGACAAAACATTTTTCGGCTATTTTCATCAACATTCAGCTATACATAATCATAAAACGGATGCTACATTTGTCGTTCTCATCATCACACGAGTGAAAGAGATGAAAACGTCTCGAGAGCGAGAAGATGCAGATTTAAGTAGGGTCCTTTGCAGCTGAGAAGAAAATGTTGGTAGTGGGCTGGATGTGGTCTTTTGGGCGATTTCTTGAAATTCTTGGGAATTCAGACTCGTGAAAATTGACCAGTTGATTACGAAGTATGTGAAGTAATTATATGACATTGTTTTGTTTTTAAAAAATGCAATAAATGAATTCATGTTGATATGGTTATCGTCGAAAAAATTTCATTAAGATCCGAAAAAAGTGATAAAGTCGACAATTCAAAATGTCACATGTTGTTGAGCGCAATCACAATGACTAGGGGGATGCTAGTTATGTCTAGGTTTGAGGTTAATTCATTTAGTATCAAAAAATGTTTGTCATATTTTCAGCCTCCATTATTTTGACATACAACATGGACCTTCAAAGTATGTGATTTGTGTATAGCAACCCAAGTCGGCACTCTATTACATCACCCGACTCAATCGTTCAAACCTCACTTCTATTGCGTTTCCCACGTGCTGGTGCAGTCCTGGACCGCTTTGAACATGTTTAAATGAAGTCCACTCTATCCTCACCAGTGAAATAATTATAAAAAAACTGACATAATTTTAGTGTCACACTTCTAATACCACTGAGTTGTTGCTAATCTACTCGGCGAGAGAGATGGCAAAATACCCATTAAAAGCAGCTAACACCTGTGGCCAGGATAAGTTCATTTCAAGTCCTGACTTCTATAACCACCTTAAAATTGTCAAAAATCCGTGAGCAGCAGTATATCATGCTGTACAAAGTGGAAAAGGACAGTCGCTACTATTCCATTATATGGCATCCCATGGTTTTAACTTCTCTTTTCACAATAAAAGGACTACACTATGTCTGCAAATTGGACAATTTATTTGGGCTACAAGCACTCACACGACGAAACTTTATGAACAGCTACCGAGAAGATTTTTTGGGTTTCGAAAAAATCCATGCTGGGCATTCATATACTCGGTTGTCGGTCTTGTCTGTTGTCTTGATGATTTATAGATGCCCGCTGGAATGCGAAACGCGCTATCCAACCCTTATCTTTATTTGCATACAGACAACTATTAGACGAAGTGCCAGACTAACCTGATGGAAGAAAGACGAGAGATAGATATAAAGAGTGACAGCTAGAGAGAGAGAGAGAGAGAGAGAGAAAGATTGAAAATTACAAGCGAGGATGAGATATTGAGTCGACTTATCTAGGAGGCAAGTTTTCAAGGTGAAAAAATACGTTTCGCACCGCTACATTTCGGGCTAGGATGATATCCTTATAATACAAAAGCGTAAGGCAATATCTCGTGTCTCGGTGTTTTTTTTTCTGGGTTGGGACTGGGCTGTTCAAATTATCCTGCATAAATTCACTTGTTGGTAGTAATAAAAGGAAAAGCAGAGAAAGTTGTTTGAAAACTAGATCAAAATTCCACATTGGTAGTAGTAGAATATATACTCGGGTGGGTGCTTAGTGGGTAGATTAAAGAAATTGTTCGGCCAGAGATGTTGTTTTGACATTTTGTTCAGAGAGATAATAAGGGTTTGGATGATTTTTGGCTTTGGAATTATCAATGATCTGATGCTGGTGTACCATTTTGTATAAGATAAAAGGACTATCCTTGATCACAAGCAGACTGGTTAATGTGAATTTTGTTTTGAGTGGTTTCTTTTTCGCTGAGAATTTTGACCTGATTAAATTTTCATCAGAAGAGTATTAAACGCAAGCATGGAGCATGATGTTGCTCACCAATATTTTTTTGTTGTAGAAACAAGAAGGATAGTTTTGTTTTCTTTTGGCAAGGAAAAGAAATAACAAGAATACAGAAACTGAAGGCCAGTCGTTTTTATTATTTATTTGTTTGGTTTCCTACCATCCATCGTTTGATACCTTGACTTCCTGAATTCCTAGAAATTTGAAGTTGAATTGCTGAAGCTTTTCGCAAACTAAACCAAAAAAGATTTCGCAGAACCACTTGTATCAGATTTCAACGGAAATCAGTCTAATTCCATTTTTAGAGACCGAAGAAAAAAGTTACTGCAAGAATATATTATCCTGATTGGATAACTACTCCTCAGAGTGTATTCTCGTTTGAATCATAAAAATCAGTTGACAGTGTGACAAGATTTCATTTAGTTTTCCGACAAAAGGAATACAACCACCATTACCACATCGTGTTGTGGAAGATTCCCCCATCACAGCACGACCTAAACTATGGGCTATGAAGTATCTCCAGTGGAGTGCCGTAGAATTTGATAGATAAAGCTAGCTGAAGCACAGGACTCTTTTTCTATCATAAATATATTTTCTACATCATCCGGAATGCGATTTTCTGGCGGAAAATTTTTTTTGTTGCTGTTGAATGCGCTAGGAATTGTCTTTCCAGCGGTTGATAGTCGCTAGTATTTCCTCGGAAAATTTTTCGTTTAACTTGGAGAGAAATTATATTGTGTCTGTATTTTCTTTCTTTGTTGGCATTTGTACACCAAGAAGAAATTATTTTTTTAAAAGATAAAATGGAGATCGGATTGAGCACGTAAAAAAATGTGTTCTCAATGAAATAAGAACTTTCGTTTTAACATTTCCAACAAAAATAAATGAGTTAATATACGGAGTTTTCCATAATAGTAATCGAAGCTTATTTCGAACGCATGTTATAAGAAAACAATGAACAATTGATTGTCATGTAGTCAGAAAAGGTTTTCGAATAAATGGGTTTCTATTATGCGAAAAGCGTGTGGTTGCTCAAGTTTAATTAATTTGGTTCAAACAATAGAAAGGATACTGCCAGCGTATAATTTTCCTGACAAATTGTTTGCACAATCAAAATTGTTGAATTAGTTTTTTGACTGAACAGGTATTTAAATACATTATGATTGTAATTTTTTCAATCTTCATTCATACAAGATTTTGTTATCCTTCACATGAAAGAGAAATTTGATGGAATGAAAGATGGACGATTTTGCAATAGTTGTTCAGCATAATTTCTTTACTTTTAGGTAGATTATACGTTTCCAGTTGGGAGTCATATCAAAATTGTTTTCAAAAGTACTCTTAAACTTTGTGACAGTCCTGATGGGTTGAATCAATAAAAAGGAAAATAATTATCGATTTTGTGAAAAAGGGACAATATCTGCGATTGCTGAGTCTGAACGAAAATCGGGTCTTAAAAAAATTATCTCTTGCTGGATGTGTCCCGTGAATGCCACGTTTTGCTGGAGTTTTCCCGAATTCGTCGGCAGCTATCACTAGTCCAATCCGGAAATTATAAGAAAGACCACGGTTTTTGACAACCAATCCTTTTATCATGAGGTCATGATTCTCTTCATCGATGACCTTCTAATGATTAAAAGACTTTAAATGGACTTACCGTGACTACAGCATACAAAAAGCGGTAAAACCACGGAAAAACTTCCAATTTGACGATAATAAAGAACTAAATATAAGATTAAAATAACTGCCCTTTTTATTTAGGTTGATTAATCTTCTCTCATTTCTGTGTTTGACGCAGAAGCCCATCCCAAAGCTTTTGTGCAAAACCACAATAAAATTATAAACCTATAATACTTTGTGTTTTTGTCTCTGAATGATAGAAATCGTGGCATAACTATTAGAAAGCACTATTACTCTAGCGGACATATCGAAGAAAGAGATGCGAATACTAGGTGTATGCAAATGAAAGTGCCTTTTTTCCTTCAAAAATACATGTTTATTTCGAAAAAATGGTTACAAATTCAATCTTCGAAGTAATTGCCATCGCTAGCTACACATCTTTCCCATCTCTCAGGCAATTTATGGATACCTCGCCAAAAAAATTGTTGGTTTTTTGATGAAATCCAGCCATCGAGCCATTTTTGGACTTCTTCGTAGGAATTGAACCGTGAATCGTTCAGTGCGTGTCCCATCGATGAAAACAAATAGTAATCGGAAGGCGCCAAGTCTGGTGAGTAAGGCGGGTGTGTTAGCGGTTCCCAGCCGAAAGAGTTTACCAAATTTTTATTGACCAATGTTCGATGTAGCGATGCGTTGTCATCTTGGAAAATAATTTTTTCGTGACTCAATAGATATTCTGGCCGTTTATCGCGTATGGCATTGTTCAAATCGGTCAATTGTTGATTGTAGCGTGCACCAGTAACAGTTTCACCAGTTTTTAAGAGGTCATACCAGATAACGCCACGCTGATCCCAGAAAATACAGAGCATGGCCTTCTTTCCGAAGCGATCCGGCCTTGGAGTCGATGTGGACGCTTGGCCTGGACTGACATATGATTTTTTAACGTTTGGGATTTTTGAAATAAATCCATTTTTCATCGCCAGTGATGATTCGAGGCACAAAACCCTTTCTTTTTTGCCTGGCCAGCAGCATTTCACAAACGGATTTTCGGTTTTCTTGCTGCCTTTCATTCAACTTGCAATTCGGTATCCCCAAATTTTGACGGAGCGTGGCCGCATTCTTCGTTTCTCAGATCAAAATCACCATCACAGAACTTTCAAAACCACTTTTTGCAATTGGATTCACTAAATGCATGGTCCCCGTAAGCTTCTACAAGCATTCGATGAGATACAGCCACGGATTTTTTCAAATGAAAGCAGAAAACTAATGCTTCCCGCAAATGAGCACTTTGTGGCACAAAAATCGACATTTTTAATACCAAAAAATATGCGTTGATGTTTGAAACTTGTAATGTTATGAATTGGATATTGTTGACAGATGCCAAAAACATAAAAAATGACAGTCGATACGGTTCGAAAGTTCATACATGTGTAGATTTAGCTATTGGAACACAGAGGGCACTTTCATTTGCATACACATAGTATCTCATGTAGCGAATATAGTGAACCCATGCGAGATAGACAGAGAAGGTGATAGTTACACGACTTAAGCGAGTAGATTGGTAAGGATAGATGACTTTCTAACTTTAAATAAGAAAAAATTCCCGTTAGAACAGTGTTTATGTATGGCAACTAATTTTTTGAGATTATTCATGCGCATTTTTCACATTTTCAGCTCTTTGTCCTATATCCAACTAGTTTTTTTTTACAAATATCTATGCATCCTTGGAAAAAATCAGTCGAGTCCTGTCAGATTGAGAGTTTGCTGCAACTGCTAGCGCTTAAGCACTTGTGCTTGTTAGCAGTTATGCCTTGCAATATGTACCTATGTACGTGACGAGGGTGGCAAATTTGAGGGATTCCCTGCATGAATTTCCCACTAAATCGTCCCATTTTGTCTCTACAAAAAACTACCATCTTCACATCTCAGTTAGTTACATTAACTGAGGAGATACTTCAGTGAACTCGGTTAAAATGTGTATAACTGTCTGAACTCGTTAAATGTCCTTAACACTGGCCGTCACTTGCTTAATCGTTTTTCAACGTTTTCGTCATTTTTTCAACGATCATCGATTTGAACAGGGTCTAGAGAGCTAGATTACTGAGCTATGAGAAAGGTACTGCGTTCACAAGCTCAGCTAGTTTGTCTTTATTGTGACCTCTGAGCCTTTGGACAGATAACAACAGCCGAGCATTGTTAATCCCTAAAAGCTTGAAATAACAATCATTTTTCATTCAGTGGTCAGAGATCAGATAAACATCTGATCAGGCTGCGTTTTTCTGAAGACTGACGGAAACGCTCGAATCCTGTTCTAGATTGCTCTAGATTCTGCAAAAGCTTGTATTGAGACCTCAGTTTTTTGAAGGTTTAAACGAGAAGATGCGCTGAGCTATACATTTTAGTTTGAACCAGAAACGCCTGCTAGTCCTGATAGTAAGACTGCATATCCAGAGTTTTCAATCTGATCTTGCAATTATCATTTATTTAATTTATCTTTTATTTCAGCCATAAATAATTTGAGATTTTCTTATTATAACTTTAGTCAGTCCGTTAGTATAAACATCGCTATCACTCTCGACCGACTCCTCTCAGACAGAATTAGACGAAGCGTAAGTAGATTTACATGTGTATTGGGGTTTCACCGAGAAGCTTTGAGAGGGTTTTCTTGTTAGGCGAAAAAATGAGAAAAAATATACCAATCCAAATAAAGTTTCTATTACTTCTGTTATGTACCGATAGCTAGGATGCTTGTTCAAAGTGTTTACGCTTAGCAGTTATAATGTTCTAAATAAATGATTTTTTTTAAATTAAATAAATAATTATTGTAACTTTTTATTTTATAATTATTTTATTTTAATTTGAAATTCTTAAATTGTTTTTATTTTATGTATATTTCTATATATTTTAATTTTATTTATTTATTTATTTATATATATATTTATATATATATATATTTATTTATTTATATTGTATCATTCATGATGAAATAAATTTAGCAATAATAAACATCAACAAGTTTTAAAATTAAAACTGCTAAATAAAGCAAAGATTTCGTATTTGTTCCTCAAACAAATGAATAATTTGGTTTTGCTGAACGTTAATTGAATGTCATAGATGAAACGAAGCCAAATTATCAGAGTTATTTTATGTCTGAAAATTCTGGCGTTTCTCAAAAACAAAATCTACATATTCTTTTTCTTATCCTTTTTATTATTAATATTCTCTGTCCCAAGCTCAGCTCAAAGCTCCTATAAAGGATCATTTTCTGCAATGATTTTTTTTGCGAATTATAAGTAAATTTGTGCTAGGAAAGGTTCTAGTATCGGAAATAGAATTAATGCTGAGCGTTTATGCAAATATTGTCAAAACTCTCCAAATAATTTGTATGTAATATGCAATTTAATGGTGAACACTGAAATAAAATGAAAAAAAAACAAGACTTTCCAGTCAGAAAAACAACTTCGTTAGACCTTATGAGGGAGTCAATGGAAAGTTCCTTGAAAGTTCATCATAGTTGCGACAAAAATGCCTACAATAATTCATTACCTGTTGGTCAAAACTGTCAATACTGAAGATAATCGAAAAAAAAACTCAAAACCATAAGAGCTGTTGGATACAACACACATTCATTGTGCTTGACGACCAATCGGCAGCCAAACGACAGGAATAATTGATAGCACGAAGTTTCGATCGTCCTTAACCATTTTAGCGTAATTTTTGCTGCTTCCTTAGAAAAACAAACCAAATGTTTCGAGGTAAATGTTAACAAAACTAAAAATTTGGCATGGCTGATAAGTTTGGCTACAAGAAAAATGGTGCTTCAATCTGGTCCATATCAAAGGGCCATCTTTCCTGTAGACAAACTTATTAACCACATAAGCTTTTGAAAAATAATGTGTTTGCATGTTAAGTCTTTTCAGGCTTTATTTGTTTAAGTATTATTTTCAAATTAACAAATTGAAAAAATGGTGGATACATTGCAATTGTGCCGATGCTTCACAAATGAAGTTGATTGAGTTTTGAATTCAAAATGAAACTAAATTAGAGCTTGGTAGAGACGCTGAAAAATTTTACTTGGCTCCTCAATACTTTGCACCAGCATTGTTTGCTGCAAACAAAGATTTTATTTGAGCTGACGTTTAAGCTATCTTTAAATAATTAATTAAACGCTGCTTTGAATATGTGATCTGTCACCCTAAAACACTGCAAGCCAACCATTAAATAAAAAATACTTGCTATATCAGAACTAAAGAACCCTTTGGACAACGACCTCGGATAGAACAAACTGGAAAAGTCCACATCTCACATGTCCATCGCAATTCCTCATTGATCTTTGTTTCCTCGCTTCATGTGATATCTTTCTGTCTATGTCGCTTTCCCATGATTTTCCTTATATTAGTAACAACAGAAGATTACTATTATGCGGACTCAACGCCAATTCAATTAGAAAAACAGCGAAATCCAGATTGGCAATTCGAAAAAGAGCAAAATGCCATTGAAATATTGATTGACAGTGTCAGACAGTCAGTATCGACTGACTTTAGTGGCGAAAAAAGAGCAAGTTACCCCTGGCCATTCACATGTATTCAATGTTTAAGAGTTTCCTGTAAATTCCTATTAAAAACCTCTCCCTCTTGTTAGATTACATATAGAAGTTCTGATATCAAATATTGTTTTGGGCTGATAATTCTCCTGATACTTGTGCTCAACGTCCTCTAGTTAGCATCCTTTAATAGGTTGCGCTTTTTTAAAAACTCAATACCATCTGAAATAGTTGACACCATCTTCTACCTCCTCTTTCAGTTCATCCACTTAGATCGCAGGGTCGATATAATTTGTGGCAAATACTGTCAAAAATATTTTCGAGTAAATACAGACCGAACAACCCAGATATTAATTTTGTGGTATTACAACTGATTGGCTTTTCTATATTAATTCTTGCGCTGAACACAGAATGGTCAACGCATATGTCTTCAAACTCTACATGGCAAATTACTGCTGCCATATTCAGCAGACTTTGAAGAAATCTGATTGTCCGCGACATTCTCCCACTATTTTTTTGCTAGCGCCGTGCTGCTGCATAACTTCTACTTCTGCGAAAGTTTTAACCATTGTTTCAGAAATTGGCTACAGTTTTGATATGGCCTCCGCATTTTCCAATATTTGTGTTATGGGCTCTGATAAAATGACAAGAAGCCATTTGTCGAACTGTGTTCAATCATAGCTTTAGAAGATTTTCCCGATGATGTAGATCTACCAAATTTTTTATGCATCAACTATAAATCCTGAAGCCTGCTACTATTGCTTCACATTCTAAGTAATTCTTCGATCGATGAATTCTTTTTCCTGACTGGCTTTGATAGTTAAAAATTCAGTTTTCTATAATTGTTACTGGCTATCCAGTGGTACAGGATTTGGCAGAACAAAATAATTAGTTTGGATGGGCGGGAGTTCGGACTTCCAAGTTCCAAGCTGCTGTACTAGGTCTCCTTTTGGTCTGTCGGCAACCTCATTTCATTACTCAACATGGTATGGACTGGCATATATCGTATTTTTGCGTGTGTGAGTTTTAATAATACAACCCCGGTGTGATTGCGATACAAGTGGCCTCAGGGTGACGATTCAACAACGGTGCTGAATTATGTTAATCCTACTGCTAATAAAATTTGGTTTTTGATTCAACTGTTGGCGGAAACCGGTAGCATAAAGAGAACACTAGAAAATTTAGAGCCAGTTAGAGCAGCAGGCAAGCAACCTCTAACACACTCTGTTCCAAAGCACGCTTCTGCATTACAAATTCCGAACGCAATTGGAGGCTTTCCATTTACAAAAACATTTCAATCGCTACAAAATAATATTGGTTCTAGAATAGAACCCAGCTGACTACCCAAACTACCAAACTCTGTGTGGAAAAATCCTTTCATCGCTCCCTCCTGATACAATTTTCTTTACAAAGGACGATTCATATTTTCACTTAAGCATAACGAGAGTAAACGAAACTCTCGCTATTGAGCTGGAAACAACCCGGAGACCCTTATCGAACGATTCCTACATTCTGCTTAACCAAGTATGTAGTGTGCGGTATCAAAATCAAAATAAAATCTTTGAAGTGGCAGGTCTTGAGCTTGCATTCCTAGGATTATTTTTAAGTGTCACATATTTTACTTTAGCTCCGAATGGATGTGGTTGTTGAAGTAGACTTATCACGTTCACTTATGGGGATATCTTAAAGAAAACCTCTTTAAGGATTACGTCCAAAACATGCTAGAGCTTACCCGCTGCTAGAGCAAGAGAGTGGAAGGTGGAAGAAGTCAACACGATACCTTGGGAAATGTGTAAGGAGGCTGTTCAAAATTTTAGACATTGGCTTTAATTAATTAATTCCATTTAATTAATTGCAGTTAATGGCCGCTACATTATAGACTTTTTTCTTGAATCAATGAGTCACACTGATGTCGAAACACAGACATTTCCTTCTCATTTTCACTGCTGGAGGCCAAAATCATTTTGTTGTTGCTTGAATCCACCGGTCCTTGCTTTTTGTTGTTGTCAACGATGCCTTTATACTCATATTCAGATCGTTCGACTTGAATATAGATTTGTCTCATATATGCCCCGATTTCCTTTTTCGAATTCTTCAAAAATAATTAACTGGTTCTACAGCACTATGTAGAATGACATGAAGAAAATATGTATGTGCATAAAAATGAATAGAAATCCCGGAAAGGGTACGCGCTTTCTGAACACGATCAAATACGTGCGAAAAGGATTATTAGAGTAGATCAATGTTATTGTTTTCCGCACATATCTGAGGTGACTCTGCTTGTAGTTTACATTTGGTTAGGAGAATTATCATCATAACCACGTGCTACCGACTGATACGTATAAAAGGGACAATTCTGTAGCTGCTTGGATTGGTACCTTTGCTGTAATCATGGATTATGCGATGGACGGTAGAATCAATTTATTCAAAATTCTGAACATAGCAACCTGTAATAAATTGGACTCTAAGGGTGTTTGCTGAAGCGTTAAATCGAGAAAAATGAATGCAGTATTAATCAATTTTTAGGCTCGGAGGTTTGATTTTTTAATGCGTTTTTCATGCATCATGCTTTTAAATATATCAGCTAGAACCAAATTTGAGAGAAAAATAAAATTTCAACTTATTTGATAAATAGAATTATTTATTTTCTGATTGTTATATGTGATCTTAGAAATTCACTAAGCAAGTGCAATAATTACTATACTATAATAAAGGAATAAATACTTTGGCCAACAGTCTAGGTTTATTTATTAAGGAAACAGCACTATAGCTACAATCCTAGTAAAGGTTCTGTCAAATTTTTCTTTTTTTGTGTATCACACATATGTAGGTTATGCTGATGTATTGATAGTATTCCTCCTTTCTCTTAGTTCACCAATTTTTACTGAGTGTTACTAGTCTTTTGACTCAGTCAGTCAGTCTAGACCATTTAGAAGCGAACCTTAGTCCTCATTTGTCAACAATTCGGGTGATTGGGCTGTTTCCTTTGCCAAACATTCTCTTTTGGGTGCTGCCGGAAAAGGATGCTTTTTTGGACGCTGAGAAAGCAAGTTATATACTTCAGCCTGAGTAATCCGGACTTTGTACGGAATGGACAATGAGCACCGATGCCCTTGTTGCATCCTTTTACTTCCATTAGATTCAAAAGTATCATTCGCCCTTTATTGAACAACGAAATCCGAACCACCAATTAACGTCTAATTGTGAAAAGTGTGTTGTTATACGGATCATTATTATCCTACAAAAACCTTTCAACAATTCTCAGCCAATTTAATTTTTTAAAATTGTGATTTGTGTGATTTGTGCAAACAGGATGTTAGCTGATTGCGCTATTCAGTATTTGCAGCACAATGGGTCGCAGTATTTGTGACGTGGGTGAGCATCAGTAGAAATCATGTGAAAAATAATCCACGAATTCAAATCTGCTGGATCTGGGTACCATTGAATTGTTTAAACATTTTTTAACAATTGTTGGGGATTTTTGACGGATAAAATTTTGAGTTTTTTTTTCAGGCAGAGAGTGTTTCGGTGCGGACCTTCACTAGGGCGGGTTTTCTTTTATTTCCTTCCTCTGCGTTTTTCACTAACTGCTCCTCGGTTCTTTGTTTTTCTGTCTTTCTAATTTTCTTTAGTTGAAAACTTTTATCAAATTTTCATTAATTAAGCTGCTTTTAACCCAAACATGCGTCTTGCCAACACGGAATACACTCCGGTTTTTAACTATTAAATCTCATCAACTGAAGTAAATATTCGTACACGCTTATGCGATTCCTTTTTGTTTTTTTTTGGAATTTCCCTTAATTTTATTGAGAGAATTGAATCGAAAAATGCACAATTAAAGCTATTTTCAGAAAATTATAAGTGCCTAAGAATTGGAACAATATAAGTTTTTAAGTTTTGTGATATGTCTAATAGAGTAATTTTTAAGCTCATAAGTTTATATAATAATTTCAAATTTTTAAGCACTTTTTAGGATTTTTTTAATAATATCTATTTTTTTAATAATTTTTTTTTTATTCTTAAATTTTAAAGATAATATCTTATTAGAACTCTCTACAAGCAAGAGTGTTTGGCAGAATTTGTTGCATTAAGGGAAAGAGTGAACATTTCAAATCAAACTGAAATCCTTTGAAATGAATCGAATTGCTCTAACGCTCTGAACTCATCCGTATATTTCGAAATAACGCTTTAATTTCATAAATTTCAAATTCACATATTTTTAAGTTTTATATATTCAGGCAAAATAAGGAAATAGTAGGTTGTCAATACGTCTCCATTGTCTTGTTAATACTTTTTGAAATATCTGGAAATCTTTTGTGATTTCTTCTTTAGATCTCCTCTGTAGGCTCTAATGGCTTTCATCAACTTGAAATTAAATAAGACGAAACATCGATTTATAGGTATTTAAATTTGGTCAAATTGATCCTACTCGTGCTGTAAATTTCACACAATAAATAAAGCAATTATGCACGAGTAACTCAAAGTTCCTTAACAATATAAAATATTACTCGTGCTGCTTGCATCATCCCCCAAGCCAATAGAACAAACATGAACATTTAAATATACTGCTGAAAAAATAATAAAGATTCAACCACTTAACGCTAAACGAGGAGGAAACAACCTTCTTCAAACAATTGCGAATGCCGTCAGTTCATTACAACGTCGAAATCGACTCTTAACAAAACGTGGAGCATTTCCATCAACCGTAAAATAATTCGCATTGATTTTCCTCGAAAACACCAGCGGAATTAAAATCCATTTAGAACGATTTATTGAGAGAATACAAGGGGAACGTTATAAGGAAAAGAAATCAAATTTTATGCACAAGGGCGAGTATCTCATTCACGAATTGCGGTCGGCCATCATTCCTTCTTACGTGCGCTGTACATCCCTAGAGCTAGGTAAAAAAGCCTAAAAAAACCAGAAAAAAAATTCTTTAAAAAAGAAAAAGAAAATAAACTCGCCGTCATGAATGTGAACGGAAACGAATGAATTATGAGCTATTGAATAAGGATCTGGCATGAAAACCATTTTTTTCTCCTGTTATTGATTCCTTTCTTCATAATATTTCATCGAACTGAACCGAAAGGAAGAAACTTTTTCGTCGATTGAGTACTTTTTTGTTGTTTCACATTTTTACTGCCCTACCCTAAGCGCCTATCACATCCCTTGATGCGGTATGTGCACCTCCTTTGCCATCTTCCGCTTGCAAAGTGGGTGAATAAGTTTTTTCTACTATGCTTTTGGCGTGGTAGAAAAGCATTCGCCAACAATGTTTTGATTATCCGATTAGGTGTTACCAGTCCTTTATAGTTTACTGTCATACGAGGCATAGCGTTAGTCTTATTCTGATAGAATATTATCCTTGTTATGACAAAACACAAGCCTTTGACAGATTCATTCGCTGAAATCAGAACTACTGGTACTATTTCACCTATTAAGTTTGAACGCAAAGGATTAGCCATGGATTGACCCGATTTCGGATAACTATTACAGGATATGAATCGGTACATCATCCATCTTAAAAGAAAGTACTGGGACAGTAGGTCTCAAGGGACTTGAAACTATGTTGAGTTGAATATGAAAAATTTAACATGTTAACAATTTTACGTTATGCGACTGCCTTTTCAGTTTCCTTAGTACCAGGAGAAACATTTTACTTCTATTTATAAGACACCTCGCTTTTGTAGACTATTTTTTATTTATTTTTCTAGCCTCACTGTCGTCTCCTGTATTTTCTTCTTTAATACTATTCTGTACTTTCTTTTTTTCCAAAACTAATATAAAAGCTCTCTTAGCAATTCACTGCGCTTCTTTGAACATATTTTTTTATTAGCCAACGCATCCACGATGTCTGGAACTAAACAGTTGGTTCGTCCTTAATGACGTGCCCATTCTTTCACTCGATCATCTAGCAGCAATGAAACACATTACCACCAAACACCAAAAACAAATGTATAAAGATATCTCTACATTTACTTGAACGACACAAAAATCTCATGGTATTCCATGTCTCCTGGATGTGGCTTTATCTCCTTATCCTCCAAACCTATATTCACGACATCACCGTCCTTTAAAATATCCTCTCGTCTGCCCATCTGTCTGTATGTCAAAGCAAAAGTTTGCTATCGTCACATTTGGTGTTGGATATTTCAATTTTGGAACCAAATAAATTTTCTAAATTTTCAAAGGACCTCCTCCCATGCGCAAAATTAATACTCAAGTAAACATGACGGTCCCCCCGTCGTTGAATCGACTTTCAAAATATTTCGAAGGACATTTAAAAATGGTGGTGCGCGGAGGTGAAAGAGACTGATCATATTTTCTATGGTTTTGCATTCACGGGCTCTAAAGTTTACAGAAAATCTCAAGCTCGGGCTTTTTGAGCAGCACTAAAATTTCCCAGACCTAAAGGGATCTTTAAAGTATCAAGTATAGACCTTAGAGATATTTAAAAAGAGCAAAAATTTGTATCCCCAGACAGTGACAAATTCAATTTGTTTTCTGAATTTCTTTTTATATAGTGTATACTCCCATGTGAAAAATTAATGAAATCTTCATATGTTGTAAATAGAAAAGATACTATATGATGACAATCAGGAGAAAATTTCATACAAATTGATTTCCATTTAAAATCAAATCAGAGCTTTACTATATTCTTTAGAAAGAAGAACATGTCCGAATCTCATGAAAATTAATTCAAATCGAAACTGGATTATGTTTAGTTATCCATGTTGAAGGAACAACTGATAAGCGCCACGCTTTCGATATCCTTTGGACCTAAAACTAGCTGATTTTATCTTTAGCGTTAGACCCAAATCTTCAGCGTTAGACCCAAAAGTATCTTTTTGACTTATGAACTGTTGTATCGTCAGATACAACTCGACTCATCGTGTCGGTACATCAATCAATGTTACCAGTTTGATGAATTTTCATAATATTTTTTATTGATTTAAGAAGGGTTTTTCGAACTTTATGTTGGCAATACTTTTTATTGTTACGTATAGTCTGACAGCTGTCATGTATCTTATGGTTAGTTTAGTTTGTCATTTTAGCATGAAAAGTTTACTGCCAGTGCAACATCTGCAATTTTTGTGGGTTAATTAAAAAAAAACGGTTCTATTCGAAAAACTTATCGGACATTCCATGGCAGAAATAATCGTCCATTAGAATAATTAATTCAATCAACCGTGGATCTTTTCCACACCACGTTTACTCGCACTGATAATGCGCATTCATCCAGATGACGTACAGTGCGTAATGAAGAAATCATAGCAGCTGGAAAGGGTAGTATCGATGAATATCCGAGTGATTCTATATGATACACTATAAATCCATTATCAATGACTTTCTCGTTCCGGAATTAACTTGCCATAATGCAGGCGACCTCTGGCTTCAACAACATGGCAGGACATTCCATACCGCTCGGGCAAACTTCGAATTATGAAAGGAACATTTGATGAGCGAATAATTTCTCGTTTTCAACCTGTGCACTGGCCTGCAACATCTTGTGATTTAATACCACTGGACTGTTCCTTGTGACGATACGTCAAATCACTCGTCGTTGCAGATAAGTTCAAAACGCTTGACGATTTGGAAAATAATACTTACTGCGTGATTAGTGAGATACAGAGCCCCAAAATAGAATAAATTAAGGTGAGGGTAACATTTTTACCTACACTAGTTATTACTCTCATTAATAGTGCAAATATTGTGTGTGTATAAATTTTTTTTTGGTTTTCTATAAGGGATTTATTTGAACTGTAAATCCTTAGTTCTTCATCTTATTTTGGCACCAGGAAGGATTTTGGAAACTTCATAAAAACTCAGAATTGCATTTGCATTTAATTTTCAAGCAAAAGTGTTAAAATAAATGTTGAAGCCGATGAAGAACGTATTAGAGATTGTTTGCTTTACAAGTTCGAACTTAGACACCGCAAAGTAGAGGCTAATTTAAGCAGAATATAAACAGAATCTTTTGTGCAAACTTGCTAACAGAACGAGCTTTTCAGCAGTGACTTCAGTGCTTTCGTATCAAGGAACGACAGTTTGAAGATCAGTCAAGATCAGGACGGCCCAAACAGGTGACAGCTGGGGATTTCTTGGAAGTCATACAAGGAGGTCATATGATGAGGATCTTTGAATTATCGAAGAGGTTCCAGGTCCACAGAATCAGTAAAAAGAGGAAACAGGCATCACGATATGTGTGTTCCCCACGAACTATCGCTAAGCCGCAAATCAAACTGATTAAAGGTTGTTCTGACAGATGGTTAGTGGAGATAAAAAGTGGGTTCTGTACAGTATACATGAAACTGAAAAATTTTTTTGATTCTCTACGATTCCGCCTATGATCCACCCTGACTACAAAGGAGCAATGTAGGATGAGCAGGGACGCAAGAATCTGAAAAACCAAACTGACAATGTTGACCAAATAACTTTCATTAGTAAGTCGAAAGATGGGCTACATGGTTTCTCCATCCGTTTTAAGGTCTTTTTATATTGAGCTTAATGTACGTACGCTGCTATCCAAAATTTAAATAAATATGATAAATAATAAATTTAAAATTACAAAATAAATAAAAAAATTATTAATTTAATCTTGATAGTAAAAGTTATTAAAAATATAAAATTAATAATTATTAATATTCATAAATTGATAAATTATTTAAAAGGTTTTTAAATTTAATTTTATTGCAGGTGCTCGCCGTAAAATATTAAACCTGCAAGTAAATTAAAAACGCAGTAATCGTCCATATCTTGGGTCTATCGTCATATCCTGAAAATCGTCAAATGACAACCCCTGGCCATTGAAATAACTGCCAAACGTTACCACCCCCATTCACTTGCATATTCTAAACCATTGATGAGCTAATGGAAGGGGAAATATCTTTTCAGTCTGATATTCATAACATTCTTTTGTGGAAGTTTCGCCGTGCACAAAGAAAAGGCATCAGCGAAAAAGAGAAAAAAAAACCAGAAGCGAAAAATTATCGTTATCGTGGAGCATTCCTTGTACCTCAGCCAACTTCTTTACTCCTGTCATCTTAGCTAGTCCGCGAAACTTTCCTGTTTATACGAATTTCACTTATTTTCCCCCGCATCCAGTTTGTTTTCATTGTTGAACCGTAACCCATAACCTATTCAAACTCCAACCACCTTTCAGTTGTTTGGGGTTGTTTTGCTTTGGCAATGGGGAGTGGGGGCTTGCAATGTTTTTTGTGCGATTGAATGAAGATGTTCTTTCGCTAACTCTGTTGATGGAAAACACTTGAAATGTTTTTGATTGAAATATTATTCGTTTCCACGGTGAAACTTGAGAATGTTACTCTTGGTGCGTTTACTTTTTTGGTTTTGTTTTATTTCCATTTCACTCCCAGTATATTCACCCATTGCGAAACACCTCAATATTGTTTGTTATTTTTGTGGTTTTTCTCCTCGTTATATTTGGCGGATAATTTTTGTTTTTAATGATTTCTGTAATTAATAGAACTCCTTAAATAGAAGAGAATCGTCAGACGCAAAGATCTAGGTTAACATTTTTGAGGTTATTGTTAAATTGATCCAGAGCTTTAGCGAAAATTCTAAAGGTGTTCCAAGTAGTGCTTTTTTTTCAAAAGCTGATTGATTCAATGAAAAGTATCAATTAATACAATAAAAGAAAATATGAATGTGTTCTGATAAAAGCCTAATGAAAAACGAGGTTGAATTTAGCTCCTTTCAATTGATGCAAATATTTTTTTTAATCCTAAAAAGTTTACAAAAAAATTCAAAAAATATTCATAAAAGACACTAGCGCAGTAAAAAGGCGTTTCAAGGGTTGATTTAAATACCATGTCAAAGGTCAATATTTCGAGGGGTGCTCAAGCGGTCATGAGAACGCTATAGTTTTCGAGGGAAAATGGAGGAAATAATTACAATCTATCACAACTTTGAGCCTCGTAATAATATCCTCAAATAATTATTACATTTAAGTATCGGCATGTAAAGTGGCACACATTTGCTTGTGACGTTAAATGTTGATAAAAATGGCTAATACCGAAATTCGCGCAGCAATAAAATATTTTAACTTGATAAATGTTTTCTACCAAAGAAGTTTTCCAGGAGTTACGACGATTATTAGAAGAGGAGCTTCCCCTATATTATGCAGTGGCAAGGTGGTGTGCAGAATCCAAACTTGGATGAATATCTTTTCAAGATAATCCTCGCTCTTGCCGCCTACCAACGTGTCTATCGAAGAAATGGTTGAAAAAGATACAATTGTGTTGGATGATTATTGTCAGATAAATCAGAAGAAAGTGCACATAATATTTTACATCATCATTTGAGAATGAGAAATTCACATGCTGGGTTTCCGGGTTAATATCCTGATAGCTTCTAAACTCGATTCATAACAGCAAATGAAACATGGCTTGATCATAAACATCCTGAAACAAAACAACCGATGGCATAAGCCAGACCGCCATCTCCAAACTTAAAAACAAAATGAGACCAAATCGTCCTCCTGTTAGAGCATGGGCAGTTTTTTGGAACAGCCATGGATTTTCTGTTATTATACCTTGATCCTTGATCATTGATAACTTGATAGAGGAGCCTCTGTAACGAGAAGTATCTACGCAGAATACCAAAAAATTACGTCAATATATTTGTCGTAAAAGCCATGAATAACTTACAGAAAAATTATTTTCCATCAAAGCAATGCGCCGGGACACAAATCTGCAATTGCAAGAGTAATCCTAAATACTGACTTGGAAATCCTAGAAAGTCCCCCAGATTCCTAGTGACCTGCCTGCTAGTACTTTTGAATTATTTCCCCAGATAGTGCAATATATGTGAGGCAGAAAACTTTAATATCACGAAGAAGTGAAGAAGTGAAAGCAGCTGTAAGGGACTTTGTAATTGCCTCCAAAGAAGATTTTTTGAAATAGTGAATACTAGCTCTGAACAAATGATATTTAAAATGGTTTATCCTAAGGTTAAGTATGTAAAAAATTGAACTATATTACATCTGACTTCACTCTTACATGTTCATACTCATTTGTTTAGAATAACCCTCGTAATAATTCGTCACAAATCAGTCAAAATTAGTTGATTGATGAGTCTTAAATTGAAATCCTGAAAAGTGAAAGTGTTTCATCAATATCCCCTGAAAAAGTTATTGGATCAGTTTTCCTGCCTTACCAGTAAGTTCTGTTAAAATTTTCCTAGCAAATTCAGGGTCCTTTCAGTTGAGTCCTTCACAATCCTGGGTTGTGTTGGCACCTCAGGGAGACTCATACTGAACCTTTAGTTCAAAATGAGCATATCTCTGGTGCTGTTTCCATGTATATGTACCCTTTTCTATTATGATTTTATTACTACCTTACATATGCGCAACAATATTTGCGTAGTCTCAAGTGGTGAAATATGGTAGTTTGGTCGAATTTCTGTGTCACTCTCTGCAAAAAAATTTGCTCAATTTATCCTTCTGATATAGTTCATCATTTTGAGCTAGAACCATTTCCCAATATTGCCATTTAGCTTGAATAGTTAACGTCATATTGGGTAGTCTAAAAAGTATTGAGCCTTTTTTGTCACTAGATGGTGTTCGTTGTCATATATCGGGCAATACTAATCAGATTGAGTCAAACTGACATGGGCTTGAAAGGTGTTATTCCAGTCTATAATTTTCATATGGACAGATTTGCATTTCGTCATTCGTGCCAAAAGTTGTATTCATTTAAAAATGAGAGAAATTTCTGCAAAAATTCGTTGTATTTTACAATATCACTACGATGAAGGTGAGAATGCATTGCAGGCTCGTGAACAAATTTGTGGTGTCTACGATGTAGATTCATTATCAAAAACCACAGACAGTATATAATTCGCTCGCTTTCGTTCGGGAAATTTTGATGTCAATTTTGATGTTTTGTTGTGATGCATCTGGCTCAGGTCGACCGATCACTGAAAAAGTCGATGAAATCTTACAAAAATTTGAAGAAGACCGACAAATAAATAGCAATGACATTGCTATGGAACTGAGTATACATCACCAAACAGTTTTGAAGCATTTACGTTTGACCAATTCAAAAAAAACCGGCCGGGATTGGTCAATCGACAGAGAGTTGTCTTCCATCATGTGAATGCCAGACCACACACATGTTTGATGACCCGGCAAAAGTTGACAGAGCTTGGCTGGGAAATTTTCATGCACCCAACGTATAGTGCAGGCCTTGCACCATCAGACAGCCATTTGCTTCGGTCTCAGCAAAACTTCCTTATTGAAAAAAATTCACTTCAAAAAGACTGTGAAAATTGCACTTGGCCAAGTTTTTCGCCGCTAAACCACAGAAGTTCTACACAGATTGAATAATGGCACTACCCAAAAAATGACAAAAGGTCATGGATAATAATAGACAATATGTTTTTAAATAAAACCTTTTTTAAATAAAAGAAATATTCAATCGAAAAATGACAGAAAAGGCTCAATACTTTTCAGACTTACCAATGTTATTAAGGCAAACAAATACACATAAATTGTCTTAGTAAGTTGATCAACTGTAGTGAGCTTCGATACTGGCAGGGTTTCGTGGACAATAACAACAAGAACATGTGGTAAATTTGCGTATAAGAACTTTGATGGATAATAGAGTATGGTCTCTCGTGAATAAATATTCTATCCCTTTAGAAAACGTCCAAGAAAATCATCAGAAGACAATCAACTCTTCACAAGGATAGAATTGGTATTAGCAGTTTTTTTTAAACTGTTTTAATCATCCTTCTAGTGGTGATGATGCATTGTCAAAAATGATTCAAAATTAATAAGATGCAAGAAAGATATGAAGAGAACGTCATGCCTCCGCGATTTCCTCTTTACGACACCAGCAGTTGTTCAAAAAAAAATAGAATTGGGACCAGCAGTTTATCAACAATTCAAACTCTTCAATATATCAGCCATTATGCGTACTAGACACAGCTCAAAAAGAAACTTACAAGGTTGTTCCACAAAGATATAAAGAGAAAAATCGGTAACATCGTCCATGCCTCTGGCAATTCCTTTGGCAGCTAACATCCAAACAGGCCATTCCACTATCGTTACAGCTGTGACCTCGGTACCCACGGTTGAAAAAGATGCAGGACAGGAACCGTTCCAAACGAGGTCTTTGTCTTCTTAGAGACACGGAACATTAGTTGCGCATTTCGACAGATATCCAGGAAGCTGGATACGATATTCACTGGATAATCTTTTCTAATAACTAAAAAATCTGATGTGGATACTTAGGCATTGCCTGAAGGATAACTGGTTGATGCAAGGCGCGATGAAAGATCGGTAAAAGCTTCTAGCTCCTTGTGATATGACTTGGAGATCTAGCTAAACTTCAAAAGAGTGGGACCAGCTCTGACCAGCTTTTGAGGCTTGAACTACCAGAGGAGCCATGCTTGGCTGGTTATGATGATGGTTTATTATCCTTAAAAATTTTGTCAATAGCTAGAGGCACAGTCGATCACACTATCAAAGCTTTGTGCGCTAGTAGAGGAGCTCATCAAGGATTCCACTTAAAAAAACATTTGGCCAGTAGACCAAAACCAGGAGACATCATGACAAAGAAGGAGATCCCTGGATTAATAGCGGCCATCATTGGGAATGTTGTCGAAACCGGAAGTTAACAAATCAAGGCAATAATTGATCAGTGCATAGCGAAAAATTTTGCCTATTGGTAGACTGATTGCCAATGCAAGAGGACTGAGTTAATCCTTCGACGTTGCGTAGCGAATCTTAATGAAATTCAACCGTGATCTCATAAGTGCAGCGAATTAGTTGTCACAGGCGCGGAGACGCGGAGCACTGTGGGTTGCATTAGACCACCGGGGGGTTCCCGAGGCAATGATATTGATATGATATGATAATGATATACGCTGTGGTGAAGTCCGTCGTCCTTCATGTTAGACAAATTTGCTACAGGTTGCAACGACAGAACCAACTCGCAACGAGTGACAATAATCGTTGGAGTCACATTCCATTCTCTTTTATATTCTCACTAAACAACTCGTTACAGCACATTAGTTTTGATTTTCACGTGATTTTATGAATTAACGGTGAGATTAAAAAAAGGACATTGAAAACAAACATTCATATATCACCGAATCTAAATAAGAAACTAAATCAGGGTCGAAGATATATTGAATGGAATAACTTTTGATATGTCTAGTTATCCGCAATCATGATTCTATTCATTTGCTGTGTACTCTGCAGCAACTCAATTTTCATTATCCTTGTGCCGTCCGTTCATTTTTATTAGTGCTTGTCCATTTAATATTAATTGCCATGTCATGTCTTTGCTGCTTGTCGGCTGCAGATTTATTTAGCTTTTAAATAAAAGGTTATTAAAAGCCTTAAAACATTTTCTTCTAATCAACTGAACTTTTTAGAAACTGATTAAGCCTTTTTTATTCTTCTCTTATAGGTAAATATGAAAAAGGATTGCAATTGATGAAGGATTGCAATTGAAGATGGCGGTTATGAGGTAAAAATTGAATTCCTGAATAAATTAAACAATCTTTCCTTTGTGCTCAAGGACCGGTTGAAAATATTATACATTTTAATTTCCTAAAAATACTATCAAAATTCTTTTCAATCATCCTGAGCCCTGAAAAATGTGCGCCGCTGTAATAAAACACATGCAGACATTCTTATATTCCAATATCTAAATCATTAAACGTATCCACAAGTTCAACATCGTACTCCAATTTGATATGGCAACAAGCCCATTCAAAATCCCGCTGTAATAATACATTTTACAAGAAAATCCCTACTCCATGACAAGTAGCAGTGGAGTGGGAGTGAAAAACAGTAGAAAGGACTGACTTTAAAAATGTTAATCCAGTTTCAGGATTAGCTGGATAATCACAACGAAAATCTTAACGAAAATGAAGAAAGGCAAAGTGATAATTAGTAAAGTTTCTTCAGTATTTTCTGCATTTCCAGGATACTTTTTGCTTTTGTATAAGCGATTGTTTTTGTGTGCGTGTATCCTCTCACATCAGGCCGTCAGTTCGAAAGAGAAACTGGAATCTTCTTCGCCGTTTTGTGTTATCATAACTTTAGAATATCTTGTGATATATTTTTGGAGGAAAAAAAAATTCACCAAAGGATAGCTAGGGCGAGGATGAAGCAAACGAAAAAGTCCAATGGAGCTGGTATTTTTCGTTTTTCGTTTTTCCTTTTGCTCTGTTTTCGGCTGAGTCAGATTTATAGAGAAATTTTGCGGTGAATGAATTTCTAGCGAGTAATATGATATTCACATTATTTGAAGGACTTGTATAAAAAGTTGCATAAATTGAACTGTGAAGCATGACTTTGGACAGAAAGTTTTGAATTTCATTCAGGATCGATAGAATTGATGATGCAAACTGGTAATGTTTTCCAGGTTTCTTTTGTTAATTAACTCATATTGGATTTTGTGATCCATTAATAATTAGAAAGGAAATCTGGTTTGCAATTATTTTTACAGAATTCTTCTTGTTTGAAAATTAGACCAAATTTTGTTTGCTTAATTATCCTGTTCATTCGTTAAGAATTCTAAGGTTACAACCGCAGACTTCATTTTAATCAATAATAGCCAAGCCGTATATGTCCGAATAAGTCTGATATAGGCTCTTTCTCTTAACTTCTTTAATATGAATGCTGATTTTTTTCAGGAGCTATTGAAACCTTGTGGTATACTTTACAACCTATTCAATTAAACTTTCTCCGTCTGAATTCACCATTAGACTGCCCGTTTTTTCGAACATGAATTCGAACAAACAATGTGTTTCAAACAAACACCAGAGAAGAGACAAACACAAAAAACTACAAAGCAGAATTTTCATTATAAAAGACGAAAATTCTTTTCATCTTTTAAAGTTTAGTAATTTTTGAAAGTTTATAATTTTTGTTGCTTATGACCGAGCGTTGAGATTTACTCAGAAACTTTCAAGTTTATATTCCTTTTCACACCACTCAGAGAATGTAATATTCTTTTTTGAGGCGAGCGCAACTGATTTACATCAACATTTTCATATTTGAATTGTTTGATTCAACATGTCGCTAAGGGCTTATGTCTGCTTTTCCCCAGAATCAAAGTTAGATAAACCTTCCCGTGATTAAACATTTTTTGCAACAATTGTGCCGTGAGATCTATGTGACCAGGTTGATCCCTCTGGCATCAAAGATAAGATTGAAATTTTACATTTTCAACACCGTTTTCGATTCTTAATGGGAAAATAACTATTAAATGGAATAAAAGTAACCACATGGCATATCCCATATTATTTTGGTCATATTGTACTTTTCAAAACATCATTCTTCTATTTCCGCAATAGGCATACCAGAAGGAATGCACAGGAACTACTGTGTTCCCTACTATGTAAAATTTGAGAACTAATACATTTAATCTAACTTATAAATTCAATAAAATTTGGGGACTACAGTTTTCTACTGGGTAAAGCTTAAGAATCGTGAGGATCTCGCGTCGACCATTGTCGCTTCTGATTTATTATGAGTGTGGTCTGAAAAGTTCCCCACCTAACAATGATACAAGACAATTTTCTAATTTGCTTTTTATTTTTCTACAAAGTCACCTTGTAACTGTACACATGTCTCCCAGCGATGCATCCATCCCTTTAACCCGTCAAAATATTACTCGCCGTTTTTCCCTGCAAAATAATTGTTCACGAAGGTGATTGCCTCTTCGTTCGACTGAAAATGTCTATCCTCCGCGCGCAACTTCCAGATGAGAGAAAATTAAAAAAAAGTCACTTGGGGCTAGATCTGGTGAGTAGACCCGGTACCGGTTCAAACCGGTATGCGTGGATTTTCGCCATGGCAACCGTTGAGGTGTCAGAACGCGCGTTGTCTTTTCTTTTCGACTATTTTTTCAATTCGACTTTTGTTTAAATTGTAAATTTTTGGGAAAAACTTCATAACAATGTCTTTTTTGGAAGAGATTGTCATTGTCAGTCACTGATTGTCAGAGATTTACCCTGTTTGAAGAATTGTTTCTTTATGGTGGAGGTACGAACTGCTAAAAAAAACTCTTTCATCAAACGTGTTGGCCAATCCCGTTTTGATCATTTAACACAAAATCAGTTCCTTTTACTGCCTTGACGCCGAAGTTTTTAAAGTTGCTTAAAGCTGTGACCAATCGACTGATCATAAATTTGAAATTGATCCTTCAAAATTGCATGTTTTCCATGTTTTACATTTTATGTAGAATTTGACACTGATGGGATTGCCAAATCTCAGTCTTTTTTCATCTTTTTATCTACGATTACTTACAGTTGGTGTGACTGCATACATTCGATGGCTGTCCGAGCGGTTTTGAGGCTACAAAAGAAAAACGAAAATTTGAAATAACAAGGTCTGAAAATTTTGTTTTCTCGTGGTATGCAAAGTAGATCTCCGTAGTGGCGATGACTTTCTCATTCTTAACGGTCAGCCCGCCGAAAGACTATTTCATTCAGTGGTTTGCCTATACAAGATCGTGGATTTTGTCGCTTTATCCTTCGTTTTTGGGGCACCTGGCCAAGGTTCATCACAAACCGGCATGCGACAACGTTGCTAGGTTAACCATTTTTTAAGGTCGTCATTGCAAGAGCAGAATCACACTAGCGCTATAATCACTCTTAGATTTCGCTGCATGATTTCCTTTCCAGCAAGAAGAATCGAGTTACCGATATACTGCTCTTCCTCTTTATTGGAATCCGCGAACACGCTCGCTTCCACACGCGGTCATTACAAAACCACTGACTGTCTGGGTCGACTGAAATTTTGGCTGTAGCTACCTCCGAGAATCTACAATACGATATTGGTACCAAGTACTTAAGCATGGTGGTATGAACTTATCGGATCCCCCTCGCATTTAACTAACACTTCTGAGGAGAGTTACCTACCGTAAATCGAAATAAGAAAGAGTATAGTAGATACGTGAGGAGCTTTATCTGGGAACCGGTGTGTTTCTGGGCATACCAAAGTTAAATGCTTCGAAGAAGGCACATGGACTTCAGAAAAGTATTTTAACGCATTCAATACTACGTCGTAGCTATTGGAGCTTGCATGGTACTATAGAAAACCACTCCTGGTAAGAAGCTAAGAAGATGTTCAAAATTCTTCTTCAGCGTTCAACAGCCTGGTTCCCTATTAGTTCCTTAAGTCGGGCAAAAGACAATAGAGACGTTAGCTATCAGAATATTTATTAAGTAATAGGTAGCCTTAAACTTTGTAGCCAATCCAACTTAATGAAATATAATACACTACATTCATTATTTATGCTACTTTTCTTCCATGTTTCTTTTCAATAAAGGACCTAGTAACAACGCTTGACTGTTATATTTTGTCAATACTGGTGCTGCAATAATTCTGAATGATTAGATCTAGAACATGTAAGTGCAAAACCTCAAAAATTCACTGGAACCCAAACTATGTAGATCGTATAAGATCAATGATAAAGGAAGTATAAAAAAAGAATAGAAAAGGCTTTAGTTTGATGCAAAATATTATCCGTCTTCAGAGGAGTTAGATCCAGAAATAATATTTAAGTATAAATGCAGCACCAAGTAAACTGTAGAATGATATAAAATCATCTTTCTTTCAGCAGACAATCGATGAACTTAGAATTCCCACGTATTTGCAACGAAGACAGGAAAAAGATCAGATGGAAAAGACCAAATAAAGTTATTTCAGATAAGGACGATAAGTCAGGAACTGGAATTCGTTTCCAGCGTTTTTTTTGTCGAAAAGTTTTCTTCACTCATATTATGGAAAAAGTTAAAACAATATTTTTTTACTTGTTATCTGTTTTTACTTTTATCAATTTTTTCAGGCTTCAGTCCAAAATATTTTATCCTTTGATAGTTAAAAAATTTTGCCAGCATTATGGCAGCTTACTGATTATCTCCAAAGAAGTTTTCTATTTTGTTATCAAAGTATGCCTCCTCTGTAAGTTAGATCCCCTTTACAGTTGATTCATTCGGAATATTTTGGAGCAACCTAACCGGGTGATGTTCGGCTGAGGGAATATCAGGAGATTTACTGGTTCAGATAAAGTTCCTAAACCAGATCTGGAGCGTTTTGAGTGGTTTTCCTGCCATGTGTCATCTTATATCATTATTTGTAACGCAACAGTTCAAGATAGAGTATAGACCGTGAACCGTGTCAGAATCACCTGATTACAAGAACCATTTTTGCTCATCACTTTTTTTATATGTCATCTCCCGTCAATCTATCTATATCACTGCTTTCCATATCCAAACACAAAGTGGTTCAAGAATAGTTCGCTCTTGTGTCACCTTTTGACAATCCAACAGGGAGTTTCAACACAAAAACGTCAAATCATTTTAATGTGATCCAAACCAGAAATCTGATGAATTTTTAATTTGAAGCCAATGTCATTGAAAATTAATGAAGAGTTTTCCTTGTTCGGTCCAGATTTTTCTCGTAATTTGTAATTGAGATGTGATACCATTTTTTCAAAGAGATGTCACCCGACAAAAATTTCGCAAATCGCCTTTGGCATGTTGAAGCTTAGACTGCATCCTTGCTCAGCTAGTCACATATTTTTTTATGGCTTCTGCCGCACTTTTCCCCTTTTGCATCTAAATACATTCTTTCCAAGTTAAATAGTCCTAGGAAACAAGTTAAATCCTCATTCATATCCTTATTAATACTAAAACGTGGGAGACGAGTTAATTCATTTACAAGGGTTCTAAACGGGTGGCAGGCCGCGCGCTATCCCTAATTTTTGTTCGAAAATGTCAAAAAAGGCTCTAAGCCACGATTTGGGGGAAATACCCAACCACATCGTGTTAAAAAACATACTTAGGCGCACTTTTTCTTCCCTTATGATCACAGTTTTACAAGTTTAAACAAATGGACCAAAATACGGAAGAATTGTTTATAAATGCATTTAAAAGTTTTTTAGCCATATGTAAATTAACCTATTTACATTGGTTTTAGTTGGATTAGAGCTGCTGCTAGTGATTTTCAATGTTTAAAAAAGCATGAATTCAAAAACGATATAGCATTCCATTATACTCACCGTATGCAGACTAATCTCCATGAAAACTTGCATCTTCATCCCAGCTTAAAACTTTCATTTTCCATGCTTTATTCATGTCCAATCCATTCTTCTAATTTAGCTCAGAATTTGTATAGTAATAATTCTTTTTTGAACAAAACACGCATCCTTTTACATTTATTACCGAGTTCCATACCGAGGATGCCATAAAATAAATAGTCCTTATTTCTTCTCTGTTCTTTCGACAATATTTCAATGGCACGCCGCAAGATTTCTCCTCCAATATCCTACATTCAAAACGCATACTTACATGTATTTAAAAATGCTTCCCAGGTTTCGATAATATGCTGAACGCACCTTCTATCCTTAGATATCCTTTAACATATGATCGATATTCATATACATTCATAGACATATGACTCCAAGTCTCTGCAGGATTTGTTTAGGTAATCTGGGAAAGGGTTTTTTCGTTTCGGTCTTTTATTTCGGCAATAAGGAGAAACTATCGCTATACTAAAGGTGCAAACGTAAAAGTATGCTCAGTTAAATACATTAAATGATAACTTATCAATCCAAGTCTCATTGTAAGACGAAAGGTTTATCGCATCGACGTTTTCCAACCCCAAAACCGAAAGAATAAAATTGAACGCAATCCACAAAAACGGGTAAAATATCAAATGGGCATATAGTGTGCATGCATTTCAATCAAATCTTGTTTGTGTAATCTAAAACTTCCAACAAATTAATTCACGTGAAAATATAAACTCGCAAAAATGTTTTCAGAACTCAAACTCTGTACAATCGGAACGACGCATCAACTTAATTGATTGTCCCTAAATCCAGGTCGCAAAACTAATTTCAGAAATTTTCCAAGAACCTTTTGTTATTCCAAATATTATTACATCCTTCGTACACAATCGCAAATAACAACATATCCTAAACCTGATCAAAACATCCTTCTACCTAATTATCTTTTCATCTTCACACAATAAACACTGGCTTACATATAAATGATTCTCCATCGAGGTCTCTTTCTGCTCCTTAATCCAATCTACAGATGGATGGATGCATGACTTAGTCGTTTTGGCTTCTTGTTGTTACGTCGGGACATCGATTTGTTGACAGACACTTAATCCCACTTTGTCATATTTATTTAGTTTAACCCTGAGTTGTGGTCGTCTCACCCTGGTTCAAAAGAATAAATCATCCGGCTTCTGCTTTTGTCCTACGGTCCTGTGCAAAGGTAGTGCCGATCCTTTGTTATTGTCCACTGAGAAACACCAACCACCCAACCAACCAACAATTCATCCAGCCAGGATAACAGAAGCAGTAGTTGTAGTGGTAGCAGTAGCGACTCCAGCAACAATATTATATCGCTTGCTTGATGATACTTGTTGAGGATTTTGCTAAGTCCTTCAATGGACAAAAATATTTATGGCAAATTCTCCATAACAATGTCGACTTTGTTGTGGCGTGATTAAGTTGGCATTAAACAAAAGCAGCCACAACTTTTGATAAATTTCCTCATCTCAATTGAAACGACATGCACGGCTCACGTGCGTATGTGTGCCAGGACTGCTAATTATTTATTATACGATGGCAGATCTGAACTTGTGTGGAATTTCTGATTTGGATATGCACACACTTGAGGATGTGCGTTATCTTTTTACTCTCTGTGCAATCCGTTTAGCCAATTTGGATTGGAGCATGTTTGCAAGGACACTAAGAGCATATATTTTTGAAACAATCTGGTATCAAAAGGATTGAATGCGATATTTGACGTTGATAGGATTTTATGCGCTTGGAAAATGAAATTGTTAAAATTTATTTTGTTTTGATACGGAAAATGTTACCGACAGAAAACTTTGATAGCATTTCAAACGAGCATTGATATGATTTTATTTGGGATCCCTTCTCGAATCGATATTTTTTCTACCAAACTTTTGAATCAGTTTATCCGATATTGTTCTTACTGTTTATATTATCAGTCTCTCTGATATAATGGTGAAATACGGATATTAACATTCTGGTATTTATTCAAAGTAATCGATTTTTTCTCAGTTTATATCTGTTAGGTAATCCTGAAACTAATCCTTTAGTGAAGAATATCGTTCAATAAGTCCTTCGAAGAATACAAAAATGATTCGTGTTCAACTTATTTTGTGTTTCGGAATAATTTCAATTTAACTTTATTAATTTGCTGCTTTCAATCAATACTCGATGCAATTTTTTGACTTTTGAGCCACCACGTAAAGGGGAACTTGGAACATCCTCCAGTCATGCATTTGTTTGGGTGTCCTTCAGACCTGTCTCCAATCTGGCATTTATTTGGTTGACAATTCGTACATTCAAATGCACCCATAAAAAATAACATGAATAATATCAAAAAGCTAAAAAAGTAAGAATTTGTTTTTTTTTAGCTTTTTTAAGTCCTTTCTATGTTACACAAAATTTAATTGAAGAATCTGGGGACAAAACTAGTAATAAACTGAAAGAGAGTGGCCATGTCAAAAGAACTCTGATGACTCTGCCAGTTTCTTATGAAATATCGAATTTTATTAGATCTCCAGATTAAGGATCACACAAAGTAATATGCGCACACTAAATTCCATTGCTCCAAATAAGTCTAAAAGTCTCTATGTCTGGTCATTACCATGTGGAACGTGATCTTTTCATTTTGTTGAAAAGTGCAAAGCTTTACTTTATTTAGAATTCAAATGAAGTCTTTGTGGAAACGCCATGTTTGAACATTTTCTTTGGTTTCATTCCTTCAAATTGGCGCCGATGACACTGTCATATTTTAGATATAATTCTAAAACTTAGTCAAATTTTATTTCGATTCATGTTTGACATACAATTCATCTACAATTATTTCGCGATTGAATACTTGTGCTTCTGAAGTAAGCTTCCACCTTCACCCACCCAGTGAGATACACGTATGTGAGTATGTGAACGCCACTACTGGCGCGAAGGAAGTCCATCAAAAAGTTGAACGTTTGACTATTCTAACCAATAATTGAGGCCACAACTTGAATATTGTCATCCAAATGGTCAAGTGTCTAGAGATTATCGTTGTAGACGAGTGATTTGACGTATCCCCTCAAGAAATAGTCCAGCGAAACCAGAAGATCTTGTAGACCAACTTAAAGGTCCAAAACGAAAAATTATGCGCTGATCAAACACTTCATTCAATAATTCGATGGTTGTATGAGCTATGTGACATACGGCACCATTCTGTTGAAACTAGTGGTCATCTGCATTATGGCGAGTCTATGCTGGAACGAGAAAGTCATTGTTAATTTTCACAATTTGCAGATGTTTCTCAGACGTCCACCTCTTTATGATTGAACGGAAAACCAAACTAACCATAAAACGCATGACAGCTGTCAAACCATTCGTAGCATTGAGAAAAGTTCTGTATACCTAAACAATTATGAATATAATTAATATTATTATTATTCGTATAACTTCGAATCGGGATTACAGACTTTTATTTCCAGTTTTAATAATTCACTCAACTATAAGTTATTTTTCTATCTACTAACTTGACAGTACAGCTTATATAGGGTCTTTTATTAAGTGCTTCCTTTCCCTTAAATTAAAATAAAATAAATTTTGTGTGAGACATCATCGAAATTTTTTATGCGTTTGGTAGATGCCATTATGTGTCAAATATGTCTAACGCGACTTCTCTAGATGGCGCGCATCTGAAATGTCAAATATTCCATGACTCTGGCACATAACTCAGTCTGAATTTAACCAATGGCAAGGGTTTTATTGGTCTTGAGGACCGCTGTGGTTTGTGGCTTATTCGCATAGATCTGCGAGTTAAAAAAACCCCACATGAGAGAGTCTAACGGGGTCGAACCGCATGATATCGGTGGCCAGTTTACATGACCTCCACGTGAGATGACCATGCCCTCAAATCGCTCGTGCAGAATGTCGAATGTGGCATGAGTTATGTGGCACGAAGCGCCGTCCTGTGGAAACCACATATTGTGTTGTCCATATCATCCAAGTCAACGCAAAAGTAGTTTGTAATGATCGATCTATAGCTCCGGCCGTTGACGGTAATGGCCTGGCTAACGTCGTTCTCAAAGAAATATGTACTGATGACGTCGCTAGCCCAAAATTCACATCAAACAGTGACTTTTTCGCAATGAATCGGACGTTCTTGGATCTCATGTGGATTGGCATTGTGCCAAATTTGACAACTGTGTTTGTTGACATACCCATTCATCCGGAAATGGGCCTCATCACTGAAGATGATTCCTCGATGAAAATTATGGTCAGTTGCCAACTGCTTCAGGGCCCATTCTCCGAACACACGTCGTTGTCTATGATCGTTGCCCTTCAGCTCCTGGGTCAGATGAATATTGTCAGGGTGCAGGCCCAAGTCACGGCACAAACTTTCGAAAAACTGTGGTTTGTGAAAAGCTAAGTTTTTGTGAGCGATGTGAAATCGACTGCCTGGGTCACCTGCATATTCTCACGGACACTGGCGATGTTTTCGACAGATCTTGTATTTCTTCGACGGACTGTTGTTAGTTGATCCTTTAATGAACCAGTGGATTCAATTTTATCCACAACACTGCAAATAGTCCTGTCAGTAGGACGATTATGGCGACCATAAAATCGCCGAACCATGCGGAACGTTGCCCGACATCCATTTCGACAAAACAATTTTATCATTTGCACATGTTGTCGAACGCTACATCCATTCATGGTGATTTGGCGAAATCGATTGAATAAACAACAGCAATTTGACAGATGTAGCTTCAAAAATATGCCCACTGTCAACTGTCAATCTTTGGAAGACCCTATGTAAGAATATGCTGATTAATAATATTACAAAAGAGTTTTAAAGACCAGAATAATGTTATCAAAGTATAATAATAATAAAAAAAGTTAAGACTTAAGTTGTAAGTCTCACAAAGTGTCAGCACCATTGTCTATAAAATCTTCTGTGGCGGTTATATTATTTCCATGCCTTTAAAAATTGCTAAAAACTGTACTTTATAAGACGTGCATTTTGAAATATTTCTGTATAATAGACAGACTAATGATCCTTTTAATCCTTTTTGAATTTCACTTACGTTACGCTTTCCAATGAGGCATGGTTGAAGTCTGTACGTTAAGAAGAAGCATTTTTACAATGTTTTTAATGGAACACGAACAGACGTTTTTAGAAAAATGCAAAAGGCAAGTCCCGCAAATCTGATATACGTTCCAAAAGTTTCATTTAATTTTTATGAATTAGCTCACCAGCGCTTCTGGATACCAAAACTTTCAAAAACTCACAAATACTCGCTATTTTCCAGCATCCAAAAATTATCTGAAAATTTGATGATTATGTAATTACGGTATAAACTAATTTTCGATTAAAATTGGGTGCGCGTGCTTCAAATTTCAATTAATTTGCCACCTTAGAAGGATTTTCATATACCTCTAAAATCCAAAATTTTGCCTCCTTAACCTCATTGAGAATTTGATAATATCAAGTATATTTCAACGACTTCCTCGGAAAACTTTACAGCCACTCTACGTTTCTCGAAACGCTCATATGCAATTTCCAAGTGCAATTTTAAAGTAAATTTGAGTTTTAAACTCTGAACACTTCCTTACTCCCTAAAAAAAAAACTTTGCCGACGAACATTCAACTGAACTTTTTACAGCAAATATTTAAGACTTGTTAAGCGCGCAACGTCTTCTCCGAAAATATATTTCCACGTATTTATACGGGGAGTACTCTGCTGAGTCCTCGAGTGGCTAACTTGGAAAAGCGTTACAACCTTCAGTTAATAATTATGTAATTAGCCGCGGTAATGCGTAAAGTCAAACTGGGTGATAATTAAAACTTGTAATTGGTGGCAGTAAAGTGGAAATCCTGCCAGATCGTATAATGGTTGGCCGGGATGGTATAAATGTTGTCGGCGCCATTAAATTGTAAGTACATCACGAAATTTTCGTAAGGTTTTTTTTGTTTTAAACGTGTCCACCTTAAAGTATGTCCCACCATCAGTGCACAGACATGAACAATCTTGAGAGAAAAAGAAAGAACGTCGGAAAGATTCATTGCAGGGCAATATTTCCTTTCTCGGACGGGATCAAGAGAAAGGAACGCAATAAAATGGACAACGCTTACAGCATGGACAAGCACATTAGCCTGTTGTTGTTGAATGTCGAAATTAAATTCTTAGGTTAATTGTGTTTTTTTCTTAGAAAATTTCCAAGATTTTTGGAAATATTGATTTGTAATTAGGTACAAGCAAGCATCAAGCGATCCGTCAAAATATTTCCGCGAAAAGATTGCTTCAGTATTTATCTAAATCCAACTTGGTTATGAATGCTTATAATAAAATTCTAAACAAGTCAAAGTAGTTTTAACCCAAGCTTAAATCTTTCAATATATATCCTTTGATGAATATTATTGGGAATTAGACAATCTTACCGAGGTTAAATAAGGAATTCGTTCTTGAGGAATGCGGCTGTTCCGAGTAAGAAGCATCCCATCTCCTGGCGTCTTACGCCAAGATTTTCAAGTTGATCCTATCATTCCAAATCACTTACCACAAATTCGAATTCTCCGAGGCTCGGTCTGTCGTTTCCCTTCCAACCCTCGACATTCTAACTTTGTTTTCATTGCCGCATTACAAATTCATGTTCACGTTAATATTTATCGTGTATCTTCGTACTACAAGAACATTTGCAGATCCTCTTCCGCCGTAAGGAGGTGAACGGCAGCGGTTAATAGCAAAAGACACTTTAAGTCTATGAAACTTTTATTACTTTCTGGTAGGATAGAATTCATTGCGTGGTTATATCACCACGAAACGATAGCAAGTAACAATGATAATACCGTTTTGTCAATATGAACGACAACTAAGTGATCCTAAAATGTGGCTCCATTTTTGTTACCCACCATCGGGTCCCATCCATTTAAATGCTACGCAGAAGGGTTGAGGAATTTGTATGAATTGGATGTATTGGATAACGATGGACAATTAATGCACATCCTAACCTTGTGTCAGCACATTTACGTGTAATAGACCGCTCAGCAAGGAATTTTTGTTCAACACATGTATGTTGCACATGTGCTGCTTAGTAGCAACCAACCGGTACAAATTATCCAGAAAGACTTGGGCAAAGACTTTTTCGTTCCTCGAGTTGGCATTTCATATATCAGAGTAAGGATGTGGTTACGGTTTGCACTGGATTCCGTTCGAAATGACACTCACTGTGTGGTTGATGAAGCCAGAAGGATAATCTGGACACGCGACAAAGTTTTAATGACATGACATTCAGTCGATGACATTTTTCAAAATGCAGTCATTCCATGAATGCATTGCCTAAAGTGTTGTTTGGAAAGTATAGAACCTTAATTGGATTCATAATAATGCATCTAAAATTTACAGATCTAGAAAAAGATATGAAAAAATTATGCGCCAGCTCGAAGGTTGGCAATTCTGAAGAAGGATTGGTTAGATAAAGCTTGTAGAATAGAGTTTTGCAGTGCCCTTTTAAGATTCTTTTGTTCATTAGGTTTCGTATAGCAAATTGGTCGATCTTCTACACACATATTATGAGCTTCCATCTCAGTTTTACTAATAACTCGTCAAAAAGGCCGTTAATTTTGGGGTTATTACTTGAGTTTTTATGGTTTTGCCAGTTAAGCTTTCCTCAAAGGCCTGCAAGTTTATTTTGCCTCGGTGTCCTTTCAACCATTCTTTTACCTTGAATTGAAATCAACAATATAATCCGAACATTCTGAGAATTTCGTGATTTTGAATGGACTCCATTTTGATTCTAAGTTTGAGTTCATGGTAATTTATGGTAAAGCAGGAGTTAAAAGTAATATTAATTAATAACTTATGAGGAAAACTCTCTCCATTTATGACTTGCGAAACAGTAATTGCCAGTGAAATGTATTTGATTGACGTTTCTGAAGGATATTTTCATTTTTATTTTGGAGACGAAGCGTTTCGAATGTTTACTCGGACTTCATAGCATGTGACCAAATTAAATTCTCTTAGTATCTTTCCAAACATGATACTACGAGAATATAATATTAAAGGGAAGGTGAAACCCCACTGTTAACGAAGGGAACGTGTGAAAATTTAAGAATGATGATATTCATCGGAATAATCACTTCTAACTATTGTTTTCTGTTTTTTTAACTTTCATCCCCACTCTCTCTCTCTCTTTTTCTCTCTTCATTTATCCCGTCCCGACGCAACTACAAGGAGTACTACTCATAATGGTTACATACCTTTATCCACTTCAATCATAATTTCCGAAAAATTTTGTAAAATTTTCCAAAAAATCGTCTAAGCATAATACCTACTACATGGGTTTCATCTGATTTTTCGTTCTGTTTTTAAAAAACTGATTTTGAACCTAGCCTAATCTCAGTATCCTTCTGTTAAATGCTATTTTTCACATTGTCAAATACTTGAGTATTTTCAATCCTATCCACCCTAAAAATTTCACCCCTGATCGTTTACGCTACTCTTATCGGTTCTTTTTATGCCTTATTATGTTCCAGGATGTTTCGCCTTCAATCTATTTAATTTGAACGTTCGGCACCACAAGTTTATACGCAAAACTGTGATCAGCAGTCAGGAGCTATCAAGATCGTCGTAATATTAATCAGGATATTCTATCAGCTACTTTTCGCATCAAAATTAAATGGTTTATATACATCTCAAACCTAGGATCTGCCGAAAGTGTACTGTTGCGCCATTGATTAACAAATTAATATTCTCTTGGTTCTGAATAGAGTATAGAGTAATAACCACACAAGAGTACAAGTACAAGAGTACAAGAGTACACACAGTGAGTAATAACCACACAAGAGTCTTGAGAATATTTTTCAGAAATTCCTCCTGAAAATTATTTCGACAGCTGGTGACAAGGTCCTTGGATTTTTAGGTTACCCTGCCTTAATAAAAAAAAGTAACGACTTCGCGATTACTCGTGAATTGAAAGGCGTTTTAAGTGCTGAAAAAGTACCGAAACACTAAGGAAATTTGACATTAGCTGAACTTAGACCTTACGCAAGTAGGAAAAAAGGGATTTCAGATGGAAGATAATATACCGTTAGCCTGCTTAGTCTCCTTGTGATTTATTGCTTTATGCCGGAGACACACTATTCTGTCGTGTTGTGTTGTGTTGTCTGGTGGCGCTCTGGCGCAATCGCTTGCAAGCAGTCGCATCAGAACAGAATGCGCCACAACACAACACAACACACAAATATGCTTCTAACCATACGAAATGTATGAAAGCGATATGCGTCTGACGCGCCACAACACAACACGACAGAATAGTGTGTCTCCGGCATTAACCGTTTCGGTGCGATTCGTCGACATAGCGACGAGCGCACTTGACCTTGAGAGCGCGGTTCGTCGCTATGTCGACGATTGCGTCAGTCTGCGTTAAGCTCCCGGTGGGGGAGGGTTGCTCGTGCGTTCAGTCTTGTTTTTTATCGTTAGTCAAAAGTTAACATTGTAATATGTAATAAATTAATCGGATTTTACTACCGCAATTTTAATTAAATGTAACCAAAATCCTTAGCACTGAAATGGTTAAACATGCATTTGTTGTCACCTTAACCATCTTCAGCTTCTTCTGGGTTGTGTATGATGAGAATCTTCTGACTTCTGAGATGGACAAGTTACTTTGAATTTGCGGTTTCAGGATTTTTATGTAATGACTCCCAAGGTTGCCCCTGGCTGGCTCGTTTGGTTCCCTTTTTTTTTTTTTGAAAGTTGAAGTCAAGTTTGGGGCACATCGCGTTCTAGTTTATACGACGTTGCTCGTTGATACTACGTTTGTTATTTTTGAGGAAAACTTTCAAATGTCACTAAAAGATCAAGAGGGTAAAATAAAATAATCTTCCTCAGCCAAAATAAGCTGAATGGTACATGAAGCGTTTGCTTTTACAAAGAATTGATTTGATTTTAATAAATATTGTCAAACCTCGCGCTGGTTTCGAAACGAGTAGCTTAAAATAGATTAAGATTTTCACCAGATAACGACTGATGTGTTCGAGGAGTCTTCATCGTGGTAACAGCAAGCATAATGCCTTAAAAATCCTTCGTCCATCAGCTGTGTCTTCGAGTTGGGTAATCCAAGCAGATTCTCCTCAATTGTGTTCAACTTAAGGTTGTGCAGTGAGCCCTATGGAGTGCTTTATGTGTGCTTTCATTTGAGCCTTTGGTCCTTCCGATTTGTCTGCGAACACTATACTATAAACCCGTTCGTCATTCATCCCCGTCTGATGGCCAGAGTATTGCAGACTTTGCAGTTAAATAATCTCAGCATCATATTGCTCATCACTTAGTTCACAAAGGAAGTGGTTCTACGTCCGTCCTCATTGACCTCCTTCCAGTTTAAGTTTTACAATTCTTATTAGGAACTGACTTTTGAATACTTTTATTAAGATTTGCGCGATTCAAGCAGGTCTCATAATCTTCTTAAATTTTCGGACTTTCACTCATCTGGGTCTTCTGCAACCGATCTTGAGAATTGGTAACGATATCTTAACGTCTTTCATGCGGGCTGTATTGTTCAGTTTATTCCAGTTGATTCATCGTCTTTCACAAGGTTTTTACCAAGGTATTGTAAATCTTTCACGTTTTCTACACTTAGACTATTCATAAAGTTTTTAACTAGTTCGTCTTTCTTGTTTGAAGTAACACTTTGCTTTAGGGAAATAAACTTGTAGAACAACCTGTTATCCACTTTCTGCATGCTTAAAAGGATTTTCAGAGCAAATGTAGACGATCGTGATACGATATTGATATTATCTGTGTAAGGTAAAATTTGGATCATTTTAAAGTGCAACGTACCTCTTTCATGAATGCGACTAGTTTCCAAATCCTTCTTGAGCTATGTCAAACTAAACTGCATCATGGAGGATACACATGGTTCACTGCAAAATTCGTGTCAAAGGCGATCATTTCAAAATTTTACGATGTTTTTGGGCTTGTAATTCCTCAAGGGAATTCCAGAAAATATAGAGAAATGAAAACTTGGTTCATTGATTATATTCGGAGTTATAGCCCGTATACTGATCAGAGCGAGCGATTAACTATTGGCATGGGAAAATAAGAAAATTTCTACCATGTTTTGGTAGGGCTTGGGGCTTACTTCGTACGTTCCGAAATAAAATCTAGAGAGACATTTACCCTTCTGCTGAGTTGAGTGGATCAGAATTTGAGTGAAGATGTTGAGAAATTTTGAAAGACTGTGGAACCATCAATGAGCGAAATTTGAAGGTGAAGTTAATGAAAGCAGGAGTCCGCAGAGTCTCCGATGGTAGTTTAGTAAAGGATTTCAGTGAGTTATATTATTATTAAAGGTATGGATTCTGAAGAAGGCACTTCATTTAAACATCTTACTTATAATTTTGACATATACTAACATTATAATTGATAATCACCAGCCCATTACTGACTGAAGCCTCGTCCGTTGATATCCGTTGTTCATGTCCCTATCTACAGTTGATACTCATCTTTCAGTGTGTTTAGTAGACCAGTGCCATGAAGGTTCCCTGAATGTCTGTTATAAGTAAAATATTTGGAATTTTGGAGGGAGCATCGTCGCTAAATCCCTTTAGTTCCTAGATATTGAACTTGAAGTAGTGTATTCAATTATAATTCTGAATCTTTCAATCCTAAATCTGCATCCACCTTTCGTTTTATTAAGTTTTATTAGTTAACGCGGGTAAAAAAAACAACGAGATTCGAATTCTAGGAAGTTTCTATATTAGAACTGTCATCTGGAATAGTTCTTAGCTTTCAAAAAGGTGTATTGAGATACAAAAGTTTTGAAAATTCCGCTTACTGATAAAGTGTTATTCAGAAATAACTATGTAAGAGGAAGGAAATTAGTGTATTCAAGGACCTGCGTATCTTATTTGGCAACATATTTTTGAAAAGTTTTGTTGACAGAAACGAGTGGTGCTTGCTCCCTATAAAATCATTCTTTGGCGTAATTCTTTGGCAAGCCCAGAATACCCTTTAATCTGAAGGTTGAAGTTGGTTTCCTAATTTTCTCTATAAATTGTTGAATAAATGAATGAAATTCAAAGAATGTTTCCATTTTTCTAAGTAACTTAGATTGGTTTCCTTCGCAACAAAGTGGTTATTGTGGAAGGTTTAGCTTTTAAGCATCTGATTAAGCTCGAAAGATATCCAGTGAAGTTTATGCATTACTGAACGCCAGTCTAAGCGTTGCTTTTCTCTCTATCGTTCTGGAAATTTTCATGTGTAAGATGCACCACATACTGTCGAACCACTACTGATGGCGACAAGACGTTAATCATAATTTACCCGCGGTATTCAACTCAAGAGATGGGAGAGAAGCTCGATACATCGAATTCAACTGTCTACTTGAACTGACGACAGTTTGGTTACATAAATAAACTAGATATTTGGGTTCCTTACGAATCCAAGGACATCCACCTAACCAAACGCATTAACCTATGCGACTCTTTGCTGAATCCTAACGAAAACGACCCATTTCTGGAAGAAATCATAACCTTTGGTGAAAAATGAGTTTCTTACAATAAGTCCGAAAACGATCGTGTACTAAGAAAAATTAGCCCCCACAATGAACATGGAAAGCCAATATTCACCAAAAAAAGATAATGCTTTCTGTGTAGTGGGATTACAAAGTTTTAGTCTACTTTGAGTTGGTTCCTAGATCTAACTATCGAAATCGAGATCGTTAACTAACGAAATTAAACGTAGAAATCAAGAAAAATACGCTCGGCATTGGCCAATCGCGAAGGCGTGATGTTCCTTCATGATAACGCCAGACCCTATTCCTCTTTGATAACCCGTCAAAAATTAATGGAGCTCAATTGGGAACTAATCCCACATCCACTCTGTAGGCCTGGGTTAGCACCGTCAGACTATCTTTTGTGTCGCTCCCTTGAAAATCATTTGAAGAGTCAAACTTTCGATCCCGATCAGGCTGTTAAGAATGAGTTGGACTAGTTCTTCACTTCTAAAATCCAATGCTGCATCGAACATAGAATTTTTCAACTGACGCAAAGATGGCAAAAGCCAGCAAAATGGTCGATACATCATTGATTAATGTTTGTTATTAATATAAATAAGTTTACTATGAAAAACATAAAAAATGACATTATCGAACAGCACAATAATAGGGCAGCTTAATTTTTGGAGCACAATAGCCTGTTTCTGGTCCTGACCTCCTACAGCAATGGTCTCCAATCGTTGCAGCCTCTTGATCACGTTTTGAACTGGACGCTTCGTTTGTCTTGGACCATTCTTTTCTGTATTTGGTGTTCATTCATAGGGTTCCCATAACCCGTCCTCCACTGTATCGCATGGGTATGCAAACTAGCATAGGAAAATGAATTTTATCTCTCGTATCCCAAACCCTCAAAGCTTCTCATTATGCAAAGCCTTTGTTTTTTTGTTTCCTTTCTTACCTTGCAGCGTTGGGTCAAATTACGTGTTGTCAAGCAACAAATTTTCCAGAATAAGTTTGCGAAAATTGTTTTCAGCAGCATGTAGTAGCCTTGACCACGTAGGCAGAGAGTAACGAGTTTGAAAGTAGTCTCTGAACTATTTATTCTCAGCAAAACAGGAAAATTTCAATACTTTTCCGTCGAATGGTTATTTTGCCATAACATTTTGCAAATAATAATTTTGGAAAAACACCTTACTCCCACGTTGGGCACTGGGAAAACTGACATGAACTCTCCCAGAACAAAAAACAGGAACAACTTAGGGCGAACAATCTTTTAGGCTAGCTCGATTCTCTCCGAATACTGATTGTGAATTATAGATTGAGATGAAATGCGAGCAAAAGCGTTCTCAGAATCTTTCTACGAAGAATTTCTAGACGAAACACATTAATTAGGTAATGAAAATGTCAGCTGCACCCTTACTGTAGGGGTATATTTTCTTTGACCGGCTATTATTACTTTCACGAGAATCTTTTGGCAAATTATTTCTGACCTTCCTAGAAAGCAATTGAATCACTGGAAATTTTTAAGGGTAATTCATGTCGACATAACCATCTACAACGCCATGAAGAAACGTGAAATTCAACGAAGAACCACTGGAAAATTCTATAGGAAAATTTTCAAATTAAAGAATTTCAACGTGTCACCCGAAAAAGGATATCATATTGTGGTAACTCCACATGAAGTTCAAATATGTGAACTGCTGGGATTATTTTCGTTGAGTCGATTAAAACCTGTGGGTAAGATTCTTCCGTACATTTTCAACCACTAGTGAAATGAGTGATTCCATTTCATTTGCAACCACTGTATCGCACACATCAGATCTTTATTAGTTTCAACTCGTTCGCAGTTCTTGACTTCACATATGAACAAATGTTTCGTACGGGAAGAATATACGGGAAAATTTACCGAGATAATACCCTTTATGACCAAGGAAAACTACGTGAAAATCGTCCTCTCGGCAGAATGGTGTCATTATGATAAGTAATGGCTGGAACGGGGGTTGTAACCTGCCCTGGATTCCCGGATTATGATGTGCAGTCTGTGTTCATTACTTGGTCGTAGCGGTAATAGATTAATGAGCCCCTGGCCGTAATATATTCATGTAGCGTTTCTTGTCATATGGCGGAGAACTTTGTTCATAAATTTCGCTAGGCTACGCTCTTGTGAAGGTTGTTGACATAGATTTAGCATGGAAGCAAGCAAAAGCGGCGGCAATAGTATTAAATACGCCACTAGACTGTGTTCACTGTTCACTTAGTAAGGATCGCTTCCTTGGGTTGGGCTTTTTCATATATGCAGTAATAGGTATTTCTCCCGGGGAAATTCTGGTCAAAGTTTGCATAGCTGGTCGCATTTGTGATTTTAACTAGCTCATTCGCTATGTCCGTGCTCAAACACAAAAAAGGGAATGCTTATTGTTTATGGACTACAGCTACGTGGCAATGCTACATCCTTTGAAAGCAATCATCAACTCTTATACACTTGATTTATCAACAAATTACTTAATTTTTAGTAGCTGGATATATTTGGGACCCAATAAATGTTCATAGGCCTATATGTTTTCGTTGGATGAACGCATTGGGAGAGAGCGCAGAGTCCTTTGGCCACGTAAACAAATTTGCACGGAACTAGATTATTTAATACGTCTCGGGAACATTAATTTCATACCAACGTCAACTTACTTCAAGTTACGTGGTATAATTGGTTATTCTATTACCTTCAGGCTCCTTTCATTGAATTTGAGCGATGGCTACTAAACGTTCAGCAAAAGTTCTCAACCATGCTTACGGTCTTTAACAACACATATATATATTGTTTTTACAACCCCCGAAGTTTTGCAAAGGTTCTTCGAAACATTGTTAGTTCCCTTCACGTGAGTGAACATTAAATCATTTCTACAGCTCCTTTCGATTTAACAACACGTCAAGACGTTCACATTCGCTTGCTAGAGGGAAGGACTTGCAGAAAACTACTTCTCGACAGGAAAAAGTTGAGGTTGTTTGTAATTTATAAGCTTAGACGTGGACTATGTTTGAAATCTGGATGGTCATAAATTAAATTCAAAATTAGCTTGCAGAGGTTGTTTGTAGCATTTGGTCAATTGATTTTATTTCCTATTTTAGAATAAATTATTAACACGCGTTCAACAACGAAATAAATTGGTCCAAAGTGCTCATGGATTAAATAATCAAGTAAATAATTTTTCTATTAAATTTTGAAAATATTTCATGATTATTTCTGCAAAGTTTGCAAATACGTCAGTCTAGCTAGCCAACTTCTGCATTAAATTACTCTTACGATGAGAGAAAATTGATTGTGTTGTACCTGCTTTATTTTTCTTATCCTTCGCATTGGGTTTTCTCGAGATTGAGACATTTAGCAAATGAAATATGGCGGATTCCATCTCGGAAACTTATAAATCGTTGAATTCAAATCCACAAATAGATCGTGGACCGACAAAAAAACAGAGCCAACAACATTGACCTGGTTTACAATTGCGAAAGCTCCTTTCTTCTGTTAAGTACATTTTGCTGCTGTATTCGGATAAAAAATATTAAGACCCGATTCAACCAACTAAAAGTGGTAGGAACTTAAAACTATTAAAGAGCCACAATAAGGATTCATGCGTGTTTCGCAAAATCTCCCGATTAAATGGAACACATCTTTTGCATTGGAGCTCCCCTCAAGTAATTGCGTCTATGTCGACACAATCTTCCAATTACCTCATTAAAAGGTGTTTTGAGTCTGTCAAAGCAAAGGTTGATGTTCATTTAAACCAACAAATGTAAATGAAGAAGAAAACTGTATTGCCTAGACCAAAGACCAAGATAATTTTTAAGGAAATCCAGTATTTTATATCAATTTCATCTTTAAAAAAATATAAACTCTGAGAATCAGCAGCAGAATAACAGCAATCGTATAAGCATTAGATAGCTCGCAGGACATACATTTTAACCTTTTTATTTATCATCTTTTTTCGCGAATGGTGAAAGCAAAGATGTGCTCCGTCTGCGCCCTTCCTTCAATAGATAAACGCTTCACAAAAGACATCTTATAATTATGAAAAACAAACCCGGCCCCCTAGACAAAGGACTGTGGCCTAACATTTGTGCACCGGCACTGATGTCAATGGACTATGTTGCGCTCAAAAACAAAAAAAAAAACAAGCAACTTACTGCGTTCAAAAACGATCGCGATAACTGGAATGTCTCTTCATTCCAATCTCGTCTATTCCAGTTGTCCTTGTAGCAGTTTGACAACAGAACTTATTTGATTTTGGGTCCTTTGCTTATACGAGGGAGGGGCTTACATCCATCAGTGACTGAGGGTATGATAACACTGGCCTACATTTTTTTCATGAAAACGTGTTTTAAGTTTGGTAGGTGTCCTATAGTAAATGGGGTGTGCTGATCACGAATCTGTGCTTAGTTTTTTTGGAAATTTTTCATTGAAACAGCCAATAATAATGAGATAGTATTTATTGAAAATATATTTAATAGAAAATTACACTGCAAAAGTGTTGTTCATAAAAAAACAATGCAGTATAATGAACGTTAGACAATCGTTGGTTTTTTTGAATAAAAGCGTTCTCTTTATCCCTGAAAACTGCGTTTTGTAGCCTTTTTTGTGAAATTTTGTGAGCGAATCCCTCTTCAAGGTCCAGCAATAATCAGCCATCATTATAATATTCCATTTTCCTTAGCAACGTGTCTCTATCTCCTTTATGTCTTGATGAAACCTCTCGTCCTGTTCCTCGCTAACAGCTCCAAGATTTTCGGTTAAAAAGTCAACATGGGAATTCAGAGCAAGAAGTTTGACGTTCAAGGTTTTTATAATTTTCGGCTGTGTTGGCTACAATTTCTTTGTAGGTTGGAGACTTCTCTTTTCCAAGGAAACCGTCTATGACTTCTACGAAAAAACTCCATGCTCCAGATTCATCCTGGGTAATTATAGTCTGGAATAATCTGTCCGACTTAGGTTTAAATTTGAGAGCCTACAAAAATTCCTTTTTAAGTTTAGTTTCAAGCAATTTGTCGCACAGGTATTTCAAGCAGTCACCTTGTTTATTTAAAGCTTTGATAAACTGCTTTATCAATTCTAACTTTATGTGAAGGGGAGATAAAAAAAACTATTTTTGGTCAACTAATGCATCACGCTGCACATTTTTTGTCCCGGTACAAGTCTTTCTCTGAGTGGCCATTCTTTCTTAACGTAATGTAAACTTCGTGCTTGACTGTCCCACTCGCAAAAAAAACATGGATACTTTGTGAATCCAGATTGCTGACCTAAAAGCATGGATATTATTTTGGGATCTCCACAAAGTTGCCAACAATATTTGCTATACTTTATACATTACTTTGAGATGCACGAAGTGAGCAACAGGCACCGAACCATAAGGATTACCATTGTGCACCAAAACATCCTTCCGACTTCTCTTAAAAGAATAAATAAATAACCTCCATGATGTGAAATTGTAATTGTCAGCTCCCAGTTTCATTATTACTTCAGCAATATTATTACTCTCTTCAGAGAAATATTCCGCGAACTCTTTTTAACGATGTCTATACCACGAAAATCTGGTTCTAGGAGCCAACAGATTTTTGTCTTTCAATCGTGATCCTAAGATTTGTGCAGCATACTTCAATAGGCCCAAGTCTCTCACTTGGTCACTTAGTCAGCTTGGAAAAACTGATGAGGTTGGTCTTTGTCAGGATTAAATTCGTCTTCATCGGTTTTTTCGTTTGATGATTGTTTTTTCATCTGTTGATTGACTTTTATCTGATGATTATTGTTGGATGGTATGATGAAAAGGTGGAGGAATTGGAATTCCTGGTTCATGAGGTAAAGGTCGTTTAGCAGACACAAAATCAGGATACTGACTAGTATGTCTATTAATCGAATTGAGACCTTGATATCGCAGGAACAAAAGTAACAGTCGTTTCCATTTTTTTTTTGCTTCCCTCCATACCATTGGTATACCAAAGGGTAAAGAGCTACGTGTACCATTTTAAAAGTCCATTTCCGTTTGTCTATTTTCTCAGTAGCTCAACACACTGAGGGCGCACTTTGTATGGAGCTCAAGGTTTGTTCTGGTCACCAAGCTTTACACCGATGCAAGCGCGATAAGCTTCCTTGATATTTTCTGTTAATTTTCCATGATGTTTTGCTATTATTAACTCACCACACACGGAACAAAATATGTCAGGACTGGTTTTACACTTTCTTGATGACATTATGACCCACTGAATACTCAGAAAACAAAACACAACTCGATGCAACAAACAACTGACGTTAACTAACTGTTTTGTGAGCAACTGCCGATGCCGTCAAGTTGTGGAAATGAAAAAGTGTTGCCATTGAAATGAAATAAACATAATATTTCCATCGATTTCTATATCTATCGATGTACCAAGTATTCTAAAGAAATGATTTTAATGCAATATAGGAAATGTGAATAAGGTACTTTTTTGCACTAGTACACAATATCTCACAAGTTTTTTTTTAATTTTGTTAAAAATGTTGACGTGATGGGCTCAAACCAAATTCACATTGAGAATCAACATACCAGTATCAGCTAAGGACACTTATCAAGTTCAAAACACCAACATTCATGTCGGCCTGTATAAGGAAAATGTTTTAATGTAAACAGAGCATTATCGGTCTGATTCCCTCCAACATCAACTTCTGGCGATGCATGTAGCATAAACAATGTTTGTGGTGAACAGTAAGTAAAAATACCCAAATTTTTGGTGAGCACCAAACAGGGACTCCCAGAACAACGTCAGTTTATCTTTAGCTCCTCATGACAGCGAGATGATGCATCTATTTTCTTGCTCTCCGGGGGCTCTCTGAACTTCACAAACTTTCTTCCCACTCCTTGAGACTAACAAAATTTTAAATTTTTTGTGTAAGATTTGTTTGAACCCTATTCAAGTCCAAGTTGCCGAAATTTACTGAGATTAAGGTGGCAGATTATTTCTGTAAGTCTTAGCGCAGTGTTCTGATAGCTCAAATCAAAATCAGTACCCATATTGGACTGATGAACTTTAACTATATGATTTAATGCAGTATATTGCGGAAAAAGTCGAAGTCAACTTCTTACATGCTAGATAAATTCACACATGATCCCTTAATATTACAAACTTTCATTCGTTCTTTTCCTTATGTAGCACCAGAACAAGAGAATCAGAGGAAACCATAATCACGCTAACTCGATCTGATTGTCAGAAATTCATCACTGTAGGGATGCGCACCTTCATTAGGTAGATGTCAGAAGCCATTATAGATACTGATTTGCAACGCATACAACAACTAGTAGGACCATCTATTCCATGACTAAATCCATAAGACCTAATACTAATCATCTTTTACATATCCACTCAGAAATTTTATTGCATGCCTAATTAATAATGCTTTTATCTTGACCAGTTTGAGAGGAGCTTAGAGGATCTGCACAGAATAGATAATATCTAAGGTAGTATTAGCATCAAATATCTCATACGGAGGATTTATCCGAAGTTTACATCAAAAGAACAGTAGATAAAGATAAAAGCTAAGCACATTATCCACTACTTACCTCCATTCGTTCCCTTTAATTCGTGAGTAGTCTGCGTAGCTTTGAGGTGTTACGTAGTATGCCGCACATGTTTCCCATTTAATTACAACTATAAAGGGAAATATAATCAAAATGTCACACTGAAATATTACCGGGCACAAGAATTCATTATTCAATGTGGTATAAGAATGTTCTACACGAGTTTCAGTGGCAGGAAACGACTAAAGGAAAAGTGAATAGTTGGCAACTTTTCATTCGAATAAGACTTTACCACTGGATGAGTATAAGGCAACTAGACAATAGAGGGTTAAATGAGGGTAATACTGAATATATAGTTTCATTAAATGGATGTATTATGTAGGCAGTTGAAACATGGGAGTGATTTGTTTAAAACTCTCTTCCTAAAAGCGTAAGGAAGGGGTGTTGGAAAGCCAACATAAAATCGACTATTGTAGTTCCGTATTTGTCTCTTGGGTTATGACAGACAGGACTTGGTGCCAGCCATATAATCAACTTAAACAATCCATTTTATTTAAAACAGACTGATTCTAAGGACCTTCATCCAGCCAGATTCGAGCTTATAATAATAAGGTGCGAAAATCTGATATAGTACTCTTTGCATAAAGCAATTTAAAATAAAACATAATGTACGAGCAACTCAGATATAAATACAAATAAGTAGCTGAGAAACTTCAAATGGGAGCTTTTTAGAAATAAATTACATGCGCAAAGCATTCAAAAAATCAAAAATTGTACCCAAACTGACAGCAAAATATTGGCATTTTTCCAGAACGTTGTGGGCATTCAAAGTTTGCATGGTTTTGGTACCATTTGGTATCAGTCGCATAGAGTCTTTATGCTATTTACAAACTTCCTATGTTATCTTTTAACAAATTAATTCTAATAATTAATAACGAAAAATACCGACTTGGTGAAAAAAACCTACAACCTATAAAACCTATAAGTGGTTACTGAGTACAAAGAAATTTTTCTAACCGGAAAATGTTTTTAAGCGAGTGACAAAAAATCGGAGCATTATTGAAGGAGTTCAATTCATTAGAAAAATCAAAAATGGATATCTTTGCCGCCGATTTGAATTTCAAATAATTACTTTTTATTTAATGTTTTCGCGAAGTATGAAAGAAATAACAAGCATATTAAGTTAGCTACAAAGGAGATGGTATGGAAGAAAATGTGTTATTTTCTTATGAATCTGAAAACTTTTAATAATAGATTGATCCTGCTTTATCTCGGATGACAGCTTTTACTCGCTTCATCAGGCAATTAAAAAAACTTATTTACAAGGTTTCATTGATTTATTCTTCGAATTGTTTGCTCGTGCTCACACATTTCTTCGTTTTTTCAAGTATTTTCCTTCTTTTCGACCCTATTACTTGCCGAAGGTTTTCTATAAGGTTCAAGTCCTGACGCCTGCGGAGACTTTATACCAAGCCGTTGTTTGAATTCCGTGACGTGATGGTTTATTATTATAAAAGGGATTTCTTTGCCTATGTGATAACTTACAGAGAGAGCTTGATGTGCTGGAGACAAATCGTCTTGAAAGACAAGATTTGACACATCTGCCGCATCTGCCGAAACCGTCACTTGTTTATATTTGTCCAAATATCGTTCAGCGCATCTGAGTTTCGTTCGGAGGGTTATACTTGGTTCAATAAGATTTAATTTCCATTCACTCGATAAAACGATATATTTTTGATCATTTAAAACCCAATTGGCTTGTCTTTTGCACTATGCAAGAGAAACTTGAACAAAATGCTCTTTCAACCTTTTTAGGAATTTCTGAGTAGTAACAAGACTACTGTATCTTTTTTGATGAAGAAGTCGATTCTTTCGATTCAGATTGAACTTTTGACGTTTGTTCAATTCGAATCGCCAGGATGAGAGACTTGAAATACCCTTCATCTATTAGCAGACCAGTTCTAAAGGTCCTTAACCGCGACAGGGTTATTCAATGATCTGACATTATAGGACTATTAACTGACTATGAAAGGTCGTTGCCGTAAGTCCAGTCCATTCAGAGGCTCTTCTGCAGGTTTCGAAACTATTAAAGGTTTTTAGAAGTACGAGGATTCAACCCGTCGCATTATTTTCACTTCGGTTGCATGGTTATTACTTTGATTCTATTCTCAGGCGCGAGTTTCTCATCTTCACCAGCTTATGTCCTCACAAAAAAAAAGTTAGTAGAATTCAGAAGCAGAGCTGTCGGTGTATTTTCAGTTCTTGGCATTTCTCGGCATTTAACGTCCCTTCTTTGGAAACTAGGCAACCCAATATGTGACCTCAGAATCTTTGATATGATGAGGAACCAAAGAAGCTATAGGTTGGGGAAAATACGGTGTACCTATACCTTTTTCAACCAGGCTTGGAACCATCTATGGCTGAGTTCATCACTTTGCACAGAGCCTTTCTCTGCCTGCCAGTGAAATTTTGTCCGTGAAAGTCTTCTTATTTCTTGCTCTTTCTGAATTGAATTGCAGACTATCGCCTCGATGCATCCTTCTTGCCGCCTAGTTTACAATGTTGTCTTCCTAACCCAACCGAAAGAAAACTCTAACCACAGGCTTTTTGCCGGTACAAAATGTCACATCTATCCTTCTTATAAAAAGGGCTTGGCAACGCAGAGGGAAGAGAGATCTTTCTTAAAACAATCTTTCCTTCCAATCCGTTCCAGCAGAAAGAGGGATTTCCTTCTGTTGTTTGTATACTATACAAGTGTCTGGTTATTTTATTAGCTTCCTAGCTCAATCATTTCTTCTTTTTTGGCATTTTGCTGCCTCGTGAGCTGAGCACGCCTGGCTTATAATGATATTCGACATGAAACGAGCATTGCGCCATGAAAAGTAAAAACAATTTTTAAGAACGGACTAAAGATCTTTGCTATATTCGGGTAACATTAACTCCAACTTACAACTGTCCAGGCATTGATTATAGGTATTTGGATACTGTTTTGATACTTCCTCTAGTAAACCAAGTTATATAGCAAGGACTAAATATTGTCAAGGACTAAATATTGTAAAACCAAGCAGCCAAGGACTAAATATTGTCAAGAATGAATTCAAATGAAGATAAATTAGAGAATAAAAAATATCTGCAACTCGGAAACTAAGTGTCTGTAACGTAGTCTCCTTTGAATGGATGTGACCGGGCTTTTTCTATAAACCAACTGTCAAATAGTGAAATCATTCTCATACACATCTGCGTCACTAAATATTTCTTTTATTCTTTATTCGCTACGAAAGATATTCAGGCTCCTTTTTGGTTTCGTTTGATGTGTTGGTGCGAGTGATTTGCTAGCCTCCATACATTTTTCGGCATTAGAGTCATGGTTTCCACGGCAATTGTGAACAGGGGGACTTTCTTGTAGAGCGAGGGCCTTTGGTCGATTTTCCCCATCCTTTTTCTTTCAACAATCTTTCCATCAACTTAACATTGTACTCTGTAAACAAGATTCCTTCTGATCCCTTACAGACTATCGCCATGATTTTGTCAGCCCACTGTAATCCCTTAAACATCATGACTGTGTTGATCCATTTTGTGTCACTCCTTTTCGGGCTTAGTTCCAAATGATAAACCCACATTTTGCCTCCCGTTACAATTCGATCTAATAAGGTATCCTTGTATCCACTTCATACGTCCAATAACCTGCGGGAATACTATACACGGTAATGTTTCTGTGGCGGCGACTGCATTTTCGGCACTCTTTTTTGTCTGAACTTTTTATGCTAAGAGGACTGTGAAGTATTGTAAAAATTGTCATGTCTGATTCTCCAACCATTTCTGCAAGCAGTTTTTTCTGTTGGCTAGCATCTTCCGATATCAAGTTTTCGAATTTTCGTACAATTTTGGGAGTGATCTATTCAATCGGCCTCGGGCCGTTTTCATGTGAGTCTCTGCCTTAACCAAAGAGACTGTTCCACTTGTAAACCATGGCTTAACTCGGAAAAGAGTGCCCGTAAAAACACCATCCCTTCCAATATGGTTTCTAATCATTTTCTTTTGGTTTCTACTCTTACTGAGGATCATAGTGACGGAGGTGTACTCGATTATTTTAATAGTTCACACTTATAAGGACTATAAAAGAAAAGCCAAACTTCGTTGGTATAAACGAGGTAGAATCCTTATAAACAAAAGATGCACAAAGAAGAGCCTACTCAATTTTTTTTGTGCTTTGAGAATGAGATAAATTCCAAACGTATAAATAAGCGGATAAAAATCCAAACTCACCCAAATCATCAAAGGTTGATTGTTAATAATGAACATGTAAGAACATTTTTACGACAACCATAAGGATTCACGCCAGATAAAGTCAAGATTGGCCAATCATTAGTAACTTATAGCCAAAACAAAAATAAAGATCGGAAAGATTGGTGAAAATAAACTGTGTTTGTGTGAGCTCGATTTATGAATGAGGACCCACCTTTATTCGTCCCCGGCGATGCTTTTAAGAGGTACAAAATTGTCAAGAACGCTGATGCGGTGATTTATCCAATCAATCTTCAAAGTTGCAAAGTATATTCAATACATAATGAGCCCGTACTAATATCGACAATCATCGATGATCAGATCAAATTTAAATTCTAACGAAATTCAAATATTGAAATTCAATTCAAAAAGAATCAAAACCAAAGACATTTTGCTTAAAAATATGTAAAGTAGTTGAATTAAGGATGAATTTGAAACAAAGGAAACAGATAAGAAAGCTTGGTCGAGCAATTCATCAACAAACCCTGCAAGCCCAGTTCCGAAATTCGATTTGAAAGTCGTGTTTGGGACAGACGACTCCATCTGAACTAGTTCTTGATGTCATAATGACGTCAATGTGAAATGAACTTCTCATATATTTGCATATTTCTCCGTTTGACCTAGTCAAGAACTAGTTCAAACGGCGTTGTCAGTTCCAGATATTACAGAAGTTGATGTCAGTGCGTGCGGTCTGACGAAAGCAGTAAAATAGTTAACTTTGCTGCAGACAAAATGTTAATGAGCTGGAAGTATTACAGAAATAATATTCTCCCTGTGTCTGGAAAATTTTTAAAGACGCGAAGCAAAATTACAAGTACAGAGCGCGTGATATTGATGTAAGATGGACATTTTAGCATTTGGGAATTCATGGTTCGAATGGCTAAAAACCTAACTAGAACTTAAAACTGTTGAAAATTTGGAGCCAACATTAAAGGACAATATATTTAGGCATCCCTGATAAAAAAACCCTGCAACGATTCAGCGTGTTAAATACTGTTTGGGATCAAATCAAGTCATTGGACCTAGAAATATGGTGCGAAATTGTCTTGCTGTATTGGAAACAATGTTGAATGTTCTGGGATGTATGGGAAACAATGGGGGCCATACGCCTAATTAACTATAGAATTTCTAGTTTCTAGTGTGCTCTCACAAAAAATATTGAAATTTCACGTATAGAAAATCGCTATCCTGCAGATTATCGTTAATCTTTTTGATCAATTCATAACAATTCCGTTTATTTGCACTGAGTTTCTGTGGTATCCAATATCGAAACTCTGCTGTTTGAATGTCGGGGGATAAGTTTTTTAAGTCTAACGTCACAAATTTGATGTTAAATTTTGTCGTATGGTAGATGTAATCGAAAAAAACTTCAATCTGTTTTTTCGAAATTGTACATAGAAACACTGAACCAAAAGCAACGATTAAAAGGAGTTGCAGGTAAAAGGAAATAGTGTACATCTCAAAAATCACACTATCGATTTTGGTTCACTTTTAATAGAAAATCTTTTTCAAAAATTATGCTTAAGAGTGCTTGACAATATATTTATTCTTTTCTGAACCATTTTTAACTCGATTTGACAAGCAGCCGAAGACAGCTACGAAATAACGAACTTCAAAACAATGTGTCATAACCACTTACATTCAATGTTGAACCATTCAAAGTACATACTTGTTATTCTATTTGACGTCTAATAAACAAAGTGCATATATTTCGTCCTTCAAAGTTAACAATTCATTCTAATTTGATTGCTTCAACTTCTGCAATCGAAGAATGACCCAACTATATTTTGTACACTTCCTATGGCCCCAATATACTTATAAGAATAAATGTAAGTTAGACCGAACAAGAAACCGCAAAAGTTCAACTTGTCGAATTATCTCGAAAGAAAAATATTCAAGTGTGAAATTTATCGCTTCCCAATAAACTTTTCCCTTGCAAAGTCCAAACGTAAAAATAGAACAGATAATAGGACGATTGGGAAGGGAAGTATCAAATGCAGTTGTTGGTTTGCTTTATTTGAGAATGCAGCATATCCTATTCGACCCTTTTCTTCTGCAGCAGTTGATTTATTGATCCATCCTGCCGGTCGTTGAGACAACTCTCCACATCTTGTTCGCTGCGTCCCCAACCACTTCTCGTAGCTGCTGCAGCACTCGCTGTTCAAGGCGCTAGGATATTTTTCCTACTGGAAAACGAATGACTGTATTTTCCTCTTGGCTAACGATAGAATATCTACATGAGTCGTAAGTGGATAATATCTATAAAAAAATGTCATGGCACAGGGAACGGGGGCAATTTATTTTATTCACATACGTTTCATATCCTTTTCTATGTCAACCATCCCAACCAATTACCCCCCCGCCCCCACACATCTCGCAAGTGCTCTCCGTCATCTCTGTAATGTTTCCAGTTGATGAGTTTCGAAGATAAATATGTAGGTCTGCATACCCATCGAGCACGACCGTGTCATAATGAAAATGTGATGATCCAATTTTGATGAATTATTTGTTGACATGTCCTATTGAGCAGTAAGGCGTAACCCGAGTTTGACGAAAGGTTGTCGAACAATGCCTGGAAAGTATCGATAATGTTTGGAAATTCCAGTCGGTGTTGTGCGTTTTGGAAAGTTGATTATGGAATAAATAATTTTACGCATTTTTGGCATCTGTTATCCTGCCAGGGTGAACATCTCGAGAAACCATATAGAGGCCAGGATTCCCAGATTTAACATACGAATAAACATGAATTTATTAGGAATTATAAAAGGATTAACAACGCAGCGTAGTAGATCAAAACATTACTATATATCAAAATATTTATTAAAAACTGTTGATTTTTTATAGGCGATTCAAGGATCAAAACACTTATACTTTCTCTTTCATAAATGATTAATCTACTTTTCGACTAACGCACAACTCTATGCAGTTCTTATGTCTTTAAATACTATTTTTTTTTAAATTTTATTTTGATTCAGCAGATCCCTTTTAGCTCCTTTTTGAATAAGATGTTTTACTGGAATTTAAGAAGAGCCAAACAATCAAATATTGATCGAAAATTAAATGGAAGTTAGAAGCAGCCTCAAGAACCATAAACGGTTGCTATGATTGGCAGGGGACAGTAGAAATACACTAACACACAGAAGGAATACCCAAGAAGGACAACGAAGAGAATATATAACTATCTGCAATCTATAAGATTTTGAAAAGAATCTTAAATGATCACATTTAGAAAGTCTTCAAAGGGTTCAGTTTCATCCTTTACATCACACACTGAGAGAGGCCATAGGTCCTATAAGGATTGTCAACTTCCATGCTATTGGGAGAAGTTGCGATTGCCCTGATTCAGCAGGGAACAAATTCGTTCGATATACTGTGATGAAAAAGTAAGTTGAAATTGTCATTTTAAACTCCGAGGCAATAGGAAGGCAGGTAAATTTTTTTTCCTAGGTTAGTAAGACTGTCTATGACATTTGCCAAGCGTCTGTTTGTCAAAATGTTTAATTATCTCCGAGTTAGACGTATTTTTGTAAACAACCAAAACTGAATTTTTTGATTTTTACAATGAGTGATTTTGTTGAGCAAAGAACTTTCATCAAATTTTGTTTGCGGAACGAATATTCTTGTGCGGACACGTTGAAAATGTTGCGGAAGGCATTTGGCAATCAAACTATGGCACAAAAAAAATCTTTATAATTGGTACAAAGAGTTCAAAGCGGGCTGCGAACGCGTTGAAGACGAACCGCGCTCTGGACGACCATCAGCGTCTACCGACGAGGGCCACGTTCAAAAAATCAAACATCTGGGGCTTGAAAATCGTCGATTGACAATTAGAGACCTCGCGGATAGTGTTGACATATCATTTGACTCAGCCCATTTTGAAAGATGTTTTGTGTCTCAAACGCGTCAAGTCTCGATTGGTGCCAAAATCGCTCAATTTTTTGGGAAAGAGCGTCACGTTCTGACTATCAGGACCACTTGAAATGCATCATTAAAGGAGACGAGACTTGGATTGAAACTACTGACCAATTCATAGAATATCGTGCAAAATGTGAAGCAAGACCGAAAAGACCACAGCGAAGTCAATCAGAAATCAAGGTAATGTTGATAGTTTTCTTTGATTATCGTGGTGTGGTGCACTATGAATTTCTTCCGCCGGGCCCAACTGTCAACAAAAAATATCATTTGAGCGTTATGCGTCGTTTGCGTGAAGCTATTGATCTGAAACGGCCAGAATTATATGCGAACAACTCTTGGTTCTTTCATCACGATAATTCATCATGTCATACTGCATTGGTTCTTCGCGACTTTTTTGCCAAAAACTCGACTCATATAGTTCCGCAACCACCGTATTCGCCTGATTTGGCTCCGTGTGGCTTCTGGCTATTCAGCAAACCCAAAAGGCCAATGCGGGTACACCGTTTTGACACGATTGAGGAAATAAAAACAGAATCGAAGAAGGTCTTGAAGGCTATACCGGAAAAAGACTATTACGACTACTTCGAGAACTGGAAAAAGCGTTAGCAAAAGTGCGTTTTATCGGACGGGGATTACTTTGAAGGGGATGGAATTGTTTTGGAAGAATAAATAAAGAATTTACATTTTATAAACAACTTCACCTAACTTTTTGATCACAGTAATAAACCTTTACCAATATATACAAGAAACACGTCCCAAACTTTACCATCACCAAAGATGTAAGCCAAGATGATATAATGTCACCGAAGCTTTTCATAGAGCTACCCTAAATGAAATTTCCAAAAAAAAAACATGCTGACGAGAAGTATTAAATAGAAATTATTAAAAAAAACCTCAGATTTGCAGATTATATAAATTTTATTATTCATGAAGAAAGAGAGGGTGGACACTTGCCAAAACCAGGTTAGGTAAAAACCCTAATAAGGTAAGGCGCAAAACTATTGACACTGACGTCTTAGAGAGAGTTGAGTCCTGCAAATGACTATGACTGAGCTAATAAATGTTGATATCTAAGGCTGAATAGTTAAAAGTTGTTACATAAAAATAACTTAAGATCATCCTTGCTGCACTTATGTTCAAAAAAAATACCTCAACGCAAGATCCAACGTGTGACATTTGTATGGGTTGAATAGCACTCATACATTCAACAAATCTAGAGGGTTTCGATTGAAAAAATATGCGGGGAAATATCTAATTTTTTTGTATGATAAAGGTATTAAAATAGTATTATAGCACGAATAAGAAGCCATAGTTCAATCATCAATGTGACTAGAGTTGATAAAAAAGCTGGTTTTTTACATTTTGTTACCGTAGTTCACTCAAAATGAAAAAAAATTTGAATATATTCTTCCTCATAACACTACAGCCCCTCTCGGGCCCTCGTTTCCAGCAGCAAGCGCTTCCAACAGTCTTGGTCCATTGACTGCATCCTCCAATTTTAAAATCCGAGCAGCATTCAATTAGATGTAAATATTTCTACAGCTAAACCAAGACTTAATGAAGCTGGATTCCATGGCGGAGTTCCACAAAAAACCTCGTTCCTGCAGCCCAGCCATGTACGAAATAGAATAAAATGCCCATAAGAGCGTTAGTCTTGACATTCTAATAAATGACGTAATATTTTTCGGACTACGTAGATCGTGTTTCCTGGAAGGCCGTAAAATTAATAGACAATTATTTATTTATTAAAAGAGCTTTATAAAGGCTTTATAAAGGTCTGTAAAGAATCGATAAATCGAGGCACTCTTGCATGCGTTTAAACCAATTGTCAAAATATTTTTTCCACTATATGTAAGAAACCAAAACAAAACATGGCTTTTGAAAGCTTCAACAGCTTCTGTAAGCGTTAAAAATCGTTGTCCATGATGTAAGAAAATGAAAAGCAGTCGTTAGGTATAAAATCAGGATCAACCTCCCTGATTTGACATTTTGACTGATTAAAAAGTCAGTCATTTGACGAGATGTGTAAGAACTCATATTATCATGGTGATGAATGATTCGACGTGATTTGTTTTTAATGGTGTTAGTTAACCAAACATTTCAGCCAAAAAACTGGTTGACACCATTTTGAATTGACCGTTCTGCGTTTCTACAGTGGAACTTTTGTCACATGGACCATAAATCTAACAAAACAGGCGACTTGTGCTTCGCATTTGTTTCTCAAACGAACAACTTTTATCGAATTTGGCTAGTCTCAAAAGACCCATACAGTCAACAGCAGTGTTGTTTTGGACTTACACACATAAACCAATGATAACGGGTCACCATCACAGCTAACGGATGATGACAGCTAACGGGTCAATGGGACCCGTGTGACAATGACAGCTAACGAGTCACCATCCTATACAGCTTACATATGTTATACATCTGTCTATTGCAGCACCGCAAGAATTATTTGAGCATTTCTATCCACCAATCTGCGCAATTGTCAAATTATGTGGGATCAAATATGAACGGTTTTTTGATAGTATAATGTTTGCTCATACGGTTCCATTGAATTTTTAAGCATTTCTTTACCTCAATTGACACGAGCGATTTTTTGAGCGATTTTGAGCGATTTTTTTCAACTTAAACAATTTTTTTCCACGGCCAAATGCTCATGTAATTTTTTATGTTTGCTGATGGAACTAATGCCCAAGGATGATTCAATCTCACGGTATATTAGATGACGATCCTCCATTAAAAATTTTCTGATTGCTATTTTTCTGGTTACATAACTAATTTGGATAATTTGGATATCTACTTTCCGGCCAAGATAAATATTTTAAGTTACTATAAACAAAACAAATACCTTACAGGTCAAAATGTTCATGCGTACGATGTACGCATAAACACATAAACGGTCTGTTCTATTTACGTAAATGCCAAGTAAATGTCAAACTTTACGAACATGATAGCGCTTTGATTTGGTAAGCACCAGATTTGCCAGAGGCCGGGAAGTGACAGCAACAAGTAGAAGCAGTAGATATATAAACCTACCTCTCATTGTCTTCCTGTTTTTGGGGCATTCTGTTATGTTGCTTGTCATGTATCTGCAAACCAATGATATATGTATTTAATGCAGAAAATTGAACCCCAAAGTATAAGTACACAGTATAAGTACATATAGGTATAACACCGTCGGGTGAATTCTATTAGACAGAGATAGAAAAAGCACAAGTAGATTTACATTTGTATTGTTCTTTTGAACGAAAGCTTTGAAAGGTGAGTTCCTGTACTACGTAGTAATGAGACGCAATCTATCGATTCAAATAATTTTTCCCTTATTTTAGTTGAATACTATTAGGTTCGAACTTGGCTCGAAGTGTTAGGGCTGGTTGTAGCTACATTGTTCCAAAAGTATTAAATGGAGTATTCTGTGAAGTATTTACCATATATGTACCAAGCAGATCTTTACATTGGTATGAGTTTCAAAAATATATATTTTACGCATGGTTTTCATTGAAATAAAATCTTCAAAATTGAATAAATAACGCACGTTCCCAGTTTCATTACAATCCATCTGCAACTTCAGAAGATATTTCTTGTATTGCTATTAACGCTGATTTTCGCGCACACTAGAACATTTTTCTGATGGACTTTTTTTTCCATCTCGGTCCTCTGGAAAACGTGCAATGAAAGTTATGAATAAATAACCATGAGCTTTCGTTAACTCTGTCACACACTCACACTGAAGCAGCCATCCTGGCCTAAGTAGAAGTCAAGGATAGCTTTCTTTTATTATCCTTTTCAACTTATCTTCAAAGCGTGCTGGCAAACATAGTGAAAAATAATAACTAAGCAAAGCCAAACTTTAAAAAACCACGAAATATCCTACATCCATTTCAAAATCTTTTTGAAATCGAGCAAAAACTCCTTTTCACTTGACTGTTCTTTGTCTGTTGCGCCGAAACCCAGTGGTGACAGACGAGCAGCCTGAAATTTTTCGCGCTTTCCAATTAGCGAATTAAAAATTAATTTCACATTTCTTTTGTGCACACTGGAAATCTTCGCACAATAGACATTGGCCGACTTTCACTTTTTCTTATCCTTTCTTGCCACAGTCTTTAATTTTAGCCGGACGAAATGACTGCGATGGAAGAAGGAAGATATGGCAATTACCTTTCTAAGAGGTGTTCAGGTGTTGTTTAAGGGAGAAAGACCGCTGAAATCGTTTGAAGTTTAGAATAACATACACTTACCCGTTTTGTCCTTTTGTGTCTAAAGTATGGCATTATAGATTTTTTACATCAAGTGGTGAAACTGTTCAAACGCGTGTGCCAACAATGAGTGCGAATAAAAAGAGCCTTTGAGATGGTGCGGTAAGCATTTCACCTCCAGCCAGCCTGGAGCTGCTAACAGGCAATCAAGGTGTGTATGTGTTCAAATATAATAATTAACTTGCATTCTCTGCATGAGTGCCCTCATTTTGAGTGCTCAATGTCAGCCTCATCATCAAAAAACTCAACGGCGCGTAAGATGATGTCCTTAATGTTTCACACAGCTTATTGTACTTTATCGGCCTTTCCGTCTAATTGTTTAGCAGAAGTTGCCATTCCATCTTTAGCAGCGGCAACGATCTCTGGTTTCATTGTCTTCGCAAATAGAAATGCAGATGGTGAACACAAGGATTAGGTACAGGTGTACAAAAGAGCTGATGGCGTCGTCTTTTGCAATAAGGATTATGGTAGGTAATTGGGCTGCTACCCGAATTTAATTGCTGGAGATGCTCAGCAGATAATGGACGATAAGGGAAAGAAATTGTTGCACACCCGTTAAGGATTAATTTATTGGATAACTTGGCAAGATAGACAGCAGAAGTTGAAAATTAAATATATTTATGTAGGTTGCAAGCAGGATCAGTTAATGAGCCGAAAAAGTGTATCCTACTCCACAGACAGACATCATAGACATTAATTTAATTTATCGGTTCGAAGTTTGGAGAGAATTTTTCGTTTTTTTAGTTTATGTTGGAAAACTAATTAAATTCAAATAAATAATTGTGGGAAGTTACATTTCTAGTAAATACTAATACGTATTAAATATGCATTCTGGCATATGCATAGGAAATTGATAAATTCTTGTGGATTTATTTGATTTGATTTCATTATAGTAACCACTTTGTTGCGTGCGATAATATATTAGTTGATTGATTCACTGCTCGAGTTATTCAATAGCCTTGAAATTGGGAGTGATTGAAAATGCTCGAAGGAGTATTAAAATGTGGTATTTGGAAGAATGGGAACACCACATTCTACAAATTAGAGAGGGTTTGTTTTCACTGGAACAATAAACACGTCCAGCTCTATCATATAAAAACGCGTGGATCTACTGAACTCAGTCCGAATAAAGTAAATTATAATTTATCTGCAATCCCAATGAAAAGTGACAACTACATAATAATGAAATTAAATTCAATAATCGAAACACTATTAGGAATAGTAGAAACTTTTAACTGTTTCAGGAATTCATTTTAACATACCAAATTAAAGTAAAATGTTTTCCTCATGTAAAGTCTTCACTATAAGACGAATTTTTGATTTCTACTAGTCTTACCTCAATTAAAGGGTTGGAATAGCGTAGCAAGACGCATATGAGCATTTATTTCAGCTTCATTTCAATTTTTATGGCACTCGAAGTTGGGTCATTATTATGGGCACCGGCTATTCTGACTCAAAACTACAATTCAAATATTTCCCAAAAGATCAGAAAGAATCCTTGAGCTGCTGATTTTACTACCCCCTCTACTGTCACTATAGTTCTAGCAACAATATAAACTGTACATATATATACTTTATAAGTAGGACAAAACTGAGGGAATTTGTTAATGTTCAAATTCAAATATATGCCTGAAAAAAAAATGAAAACCATATCCTTTTACTATAGAAAATGAACAAAAAGCCAATTGTATTCAATGCCGAAACACTTTAAATGAAGATGGTAAACACATACGCATACCTTAGCATACCTTACCTGGTGACACATACCATAGAATTTGTTGCAAGAGAAGATTCCAGCAGGGACTTGAAAACATTACTATAAGCTTAGTAGATAGTGATAGTAGCGATCCGCAGATACAACGATCTGAATTTGACCGAACAATAATCATATTCAAGTATCGATAAAAGGGTTAATAATTTAACATTAACAAATTCGTTTCGATGTAAACTAATTTGCATCTTCAATGAGTCTACACCCGGGAACCGTCCAAAATTTGCCATCCTGGAAGTGATAATGCCAGAATATTTGAATGAATTTGTCGTGAATTTCGGACATGAAGGTTTTTATTTCTTTTCCTTTCCTCTCCTTAGCATTTGCATTCCTGTCTCTTCCTTTCCATGTCCTTTCAAAAATGTGACGATGCAAAGATTTTTGGCACCACCAAAACTTTCCTCTGCACAGTAACTGAGTAACACTGATCTGTCTGAGTTATCAGAGTTATTTATCAAGAAATTATGCCATAGACACGATAATTGCATCTTTTTCATGAAATTTAGATACTTCTAAAGTTATTTTTAGAGTTTCTCCTCTTTTTAAACTTGTGAATGCAGCTATCTCTATGTATTCAAATCTTAGCATGACCTTATACGAATTTTAAGCTTTACTGTGCTGAGTTCTTTTAATCTTCTTCCAACTTGGCTTAGATCTTGAAACTATCAGAATTTGAAGAGATTAAGGAAGAAAAGGCAAATTAAATTATTTGACAGTCGAATGAAAAGCAAAAGGTACCCTTTTAAGTTGAACGTCACATGTTATCATGTGGAAATTAGTACAAATTTTTCATTTGAAACATCTACAATCACAATAAGTCTAAAATAAATCACTACCCCTTCTATTGAATCCATAGCTTCTAGAAGTCTTTTGCATCGACAGCTTATGCCATTGGTGACAACGGATTGATCCATTATTTTTTAAACTTGAATGATTCTGACTTGAGAACCGTGATTCGTTCTATTGCAATTCTGTTCCGACCTCTTTGTGATGAAAGCCTCGCAAAACTCCTTATCAAATGCTAAAACTCTTAGTTTCTGCGAACAACTAAATCTCAGCATCTACAAATATCTCAGTTCATCCTTCTTAGGTGTATCCTGAACATATTTATTCCACAATTAATATCCCTGCTGAATAATCAATTATGTCTTTTTCATCAAGACGAAACAATCATCTACGGATCGAACAATCACCACGATTGGTTTTGAACAATCATCTAGCGAAAGACTTCCTCAATAGGGAAGCATATGCATTCTACAACGATCCCTACGTATGAGAGCACATAATTTTTGCTGCCTTTACCTTCCGTCATGGTCTGCGGACATAGGAATCCGAGTCTAGTCCTTCTTTGTTGGCTACATCTAACTCAACCATCTCTGCAGACTTTTTAGGGGTACATTGATTGCCTATCATTGCACGGGTTTGGTTCGAGTTCTTTAAATTTCTGTATCTCCTAATAATAAGAGTCATTCTTCTACGTAAAAACAGTCATTGATTGGCCTAGCTTAATATTATTAAATGCAGAAAAAAAAACCAAAAAGTTCAAGAAAAAGTCACCAGAAGCATTTGCTAACAGGCCAATTGAAAAGTCCCCGGTCTACCATAGTAAAACACATTTTTTGGCAAAATTCGGTTTTATTATTCAACATAGTTGCCTTCGAGGGTGATTCAGCGATTATAGCGATCTTCCAACTTTTCGATACCAATTTTGTAGTACGATTTGTCTTTCGCTTCAAAATGGGCCTCAGTTTCGGCGATTACTTCTTCATTGGCGCTAAATTTCTTTCCAGCGAGCATTCTTTTGAGGTCTGAGAACAGGAATAAGTCGCGAGGGGCCAGATCTGGCAAATACGGTGGATGCGGAAGCAATTCAAAGCCCAATTCATGCAATTTTGCAATTGTTTTCATTGATTTGTGACACGGTGCATTGTCTTGATGAAACAGCACTTTTTTTTGTTCAAATGGGGTAGATTTCATTAACGATTTCATCCTTTAAATGATCCAATAATGCTATATAATAATCGCTGTTGATAGTCTGGCCCTTTTGGAGGTAATCAATGAATATTATACCTTGCGCTTCCCAGAATACTGATGCCATAACCTTACCAGCTGACTGTTGTGTTTTTCTTCGCTTTGTATTCGGTTCATCGTGTGCAGTCCACTCAGCTGACTGTCGATTGGACACCGGAGTGAAATTATGGAGCCATGTTTCATCCATTGTCACATATTGACGCAAAAATTCAGGTTTATTGCGCTTAAACAGCTTCAAACACTGCTCAGAATCCTTAACACGTTGTTGTTTTTGATCGATTGTGAGCTCGCGCGGCACCCATTTTGCACACAGCTTTCTCATGTACAAATATTCGTGAATGATATGATGTACACATTCAGATGATACTTTCACAATGTCTGCTATATCGATCAATTTCACTTTACGGTCATTCAAAATTATTATGTGAACTTTATTGATGTTTTCGTCGGTGACAGCCTCTTTTGGGCGTCCACTGCGTTCGCCGTCTTCGGTGCTCATTTGACCACGTTTAAACTTAGCATACCACTCAATGATGGTTGATTTTCCTGGTGCAGACCCCGGAAACTCTTTATCAAGCCAAGATTATGCTTCAACTGTATTTTTTCAATCGAAAAGCAATATTTTATCAGAACACAAATTTCTTTTTTCAAATAACAAAAGTTGCTACCCTCACAACGCAATATCTCACTAACTAATGGTCGAACTGATGTCAAATTTTGACACGTATCGTTTGAAGGTTGGTACTAACTAAAAATCATATGGATTTAATACTAGCACCGCCATCTATGTGTCAGACCGGGGACTATTCAATTGGGCTGGTATGTATCCGGAAGCGAAGACCCGAGGGAAAGTGGTTGTAAGGCTAAGAAGAAGGATATTTGCTACGCTGATACAGTCTTTTAAATAAATAAATTTATCCTGAACCAGACCATCTTCAAGAAAATGAAAAGCAAAAATTCTTTTTCATTGATGATAAATGTTTTGAACATACTATTCGTTCGAATTGACACGGTTGGTACAGAACCATACCAGTACGTTGTATATTTGCGGGATAGACTTCATATCCGGATAGCGCTCGTCTTATTCACATCATTTCCTCTCGTAACTTTAATTTATTGGAAAGGGAATTTTGATTCAAAAAAAAAAGGAGATTTTCTTAACAACAAATAGTCAATATACGTCAAGCACTTGGAATTCATAAGTTCAAATTCGCACTGAGAAAAATTGCTTAAGCTACCCCAGATACAACCAAACAGTTTTGCTTGGGGTGAGTGGTAAAAATGGACATTTTTGGAGCTTTGGTCAAACTTTAGCTATTCTTAGTAATATTTTCTTGAGTACGAATAGTTTACCGGACGTTTCATTCCATTTTTATAAACCTATTCACAATTTTATGAAAAGAGAGCTCAGCGTGCCGATTCTATTAGGCTCGAAAGTCACGTAATTTTTACTTTTCAAAATGTTTTACAGATCAAAAATTTTCGAAATAGTATCTAACAATGTTCATTAATGTTGCGAGAACTTTCACCGTGATCATGAAACTCCAAATCTTTATGAGAGTGCATTGGCAAAGATTCCAAGGCACTCTCATAAAAATCTTTGCTTTCAATCAAACAAAAAGGGTAATTAAGAACCTGAAAAGAACGCAAAGACTTAGATCCTTATCCGTTTGCATCAAATTCGCATGCGATAGTAACCGCAATACCAAACTTTAATAAGCATAAAACATCCTACTTTTTCCCCGCAACAGAAATCTTGACATCGGAAACCACATCTATTGTTTTACTCTCAAGGGTTTCAAAGGAAAATTTATCCAGAAAGTAACACTCTACGCGCCCGAGTGTCTCATATATTTGCGCTTCATAAATCCACACTACTTGAAAAGATTCGTGTGTATGTACGTGTAGACTCCTTTTCAGCTGAGCATTTTCTCCTCGAAAAGAAAAGACATGAAGCGGACAGCATTTAATCTGATGAATTTAAGTCAGCTACTTCGCTTTGAACAAGTTCCGCATAAAACAAAACACTTTTACAAAGAAAAAAAAGTTGTTAACGTCCTTTCAACTTTCAGCTCCTATCACCGCATATAAATTTTCCTAAAATTACATTCACCCATCTCCCTCTACGCTTCATCTTCTGTATGGGTATTTGTTTTTCTCTTTTATTTTCCATCCATTTCGTTGGCCGAAACACGAAAATCCGTAGTAACATCATTCTTACCATCTTTGTCGTGTTCTGGATTGGTGGCGCGGTGAAACTAGGAAAATTGTGAAAACTTTATCCCTGAAAACCGAACACTTGCTGTTTTGCTCAACTTTCAATTCACAACTTTGTAGCGTGTGGTTGTGAAATGTATTTGTAGACACTGGAAACCAATGAAAATGTTCTACCGAGCTTTCAGGTTAAATGTCCTTAATAAGGATGCACTTGAATCTAGTTCATTTTTTAAAACGGTAGAAAAAAATTTTTAAGCATCATTTTTAAGGATTGAATTGGTTCGACTATACTGGGAGCGGCAGAACCAGTTGAGCAAACTTCAAGAGTTATAAAAAAGAAATCAGGTTGTATATGAAATGTTTTTTTATATGAAATGAAATATATATGAAATTTATATGAAATGTTTTTATTTTTGAAATCAGCGGAACTAACCATTTTGTACTTATTAATTCGAAAAAAAATACTTCAATTCCTGGATCCGATTATTATTCCTGCAGCCGATTCCTGCTATTTCGAACAGCCCGCTGACACATTACGCAGAAAATTGCGGTCATCTTCTGCAATCTGTATCCTTATCTGTAGCAGATTCAAATGGAAATCCTCCCCCAAAGAAAGAAACCGCACATATTTGAATCAGCCCACTCCACAGGCTATCCCACGTCACCGCTCAAAGACACTAAACGTTCAGAACACATTTCTTTGAAATCATTTAGGGAATTTCGGGCCGTGTCATCTAAAGCGCCGGTTAATCCCTAATTCCTCTTCTTTGACAACAACTTCCAATCGTTGCTGCAGAAAATTATGCAACTTTGAAACAAAACACCTACAATCAAAGAAGTACCGGCTTATCACATAAAGCGAGGTGAGGAGTCACACAACACCGTTCGTTTAAGGAGAATTTGTCGGTCTTTGCCGAACAATTTAGGGGTTGTTTTCAGTTCAATAGCGAAAATTTTGTTTAGGTGAAAATGTGCCTCGTCACAGTTGAAGAATGCTGCAGCTACCTTAGAAGGAGTTACTTCAAGGATTTCCACATAGAGGTCTTCTGTGCTAGTCTGCTTGGATTAATTCTAGAGCCATCATTATTTTGAAGTGATAGAAACTCTTATGTAAATACAAAATCTTCCTGAAACGGTGGTCTCAAAATTCAAATGCAAAAAGGTGTCTTTGCAATAACATGCAGATCGTCTTGAGAATTACGCAAGTGCTCTTACTAGCTCCACATTTGCTGGTGTGCTAATAGATCTTCGTTTTCTGGAACTTCTAAATCTAACTTTCTAAACTATACTGAATTCTATTCGCAGTAGGAAGAGCATTATTTCACGGTATATTGAATTAAAAGATCACTGAAAAGATCACAGCCTCGTAATGGCCTGATCGGTTGCTTGGTAAAGCCAGAATATTAGGTACTGAAATGGGGATGTCTACAGAATGAAAGAAGACCTAGTTCACCTGCCGGTTCGCAAGCATCTCCCCCTTCAAACTACTCAATTGGCTCTGCCTCATCCTTGACAAGAAGGAGGAAGGTTCCAAAGGTCATAGCAATAAAGTCGATCAGATTCCTCGTTTATTTTGGAAATTTAAATTAACATGTACGCGAATAACAAGTATTCCCGAGTTATAGTTATATACGAAACCTTTTTAAATTAATTATTTTATTTCAATAATATTGAGGTTTGTTCCATTGAAAAAAAACAGACTTTAAAAAGGATTCAATTGTTTTCAATCACAAATAGTTCGGTATTATTTATTAAAAGGTGAGAAATACATTACATTACAAGCCACAACCACTTGAGCTCTTTTTGACCAAAATGTGGAAAGAAAACGAATTCAAGGTTATGTTTTTTTTGAAGTGAGTTGATTTCACGCCATTTCCCGTCAAATCTTGAAGGGGAGGACGCGAAATTGTTTCAAATACAGCGAAGTTGTGAGAGGTAAATCAATAAATCTCGGAAAAAGTTCGGAAAAAGCAAAATCATGAATAACCTCAAAAGTATGTTTACGCCATCGCCATATTTTTACGCCATCAAAAGGAACCTATTGGACAAACTCATTAATTCGGCACGCTCTCAATGTGTCCTGTTCCAACCCTAAGCAAAGCCCAATTCTAAACTTGCACCTCAATCAAACCACTTCCGAATATATGACCACTTCCGGGTGTGTAGCACGTTTGTCGTTGTGGTAAAACCCGTAAAATCCTCTACGCTTTTCAACTATTTTTGCTGACCATCAGTAAAAAATAGGCTCATAATATCGCGACTATCGACTGCGTATTGAAAAATAGCATACGAACATAATAAAGCTCAAATTAGGTTTCATGTTTTCAGCCTCTAACTTGATCTTCTTCATGGTTTCGACCCTTTTGAGCACTTAAGTGAACTCTTGCAGGGCCATTTTTTTCATATTTAAGCCTACGGCTGAAGGTCCGCTAGCTACTGGCTAGGAAACACCCTCGCATAATACGAAAGCAATGAAATGATGACTATTCACCGAGTAGTCCACGACAAAATCCTATCTCTAAGTTGTTGGCACTAAGGAGCGAATAGCCATTTCGGTAGAAGGGTAGAAGTATATTGCCGATGTAAGTTAATGTTTGACTTTTCCTTCCTGCCAGTTATTACTCGTTACCCCATGAATCGTGGTGGGGGATTTCCTCTCGAACTACTTCAGTATTGAAGAAACTAACAACAAGGATGAGCTGTTCGGAAATATCGAAACAGCTTTCTTCACTGCATCGAGTTCGAATTTTAATAATGATTTTGTCTAGTTAAGAGTTGAGTGAAGACTGAGGAACTGCATCCCAATACTGATTGGCCTTAAAATCTTGCCAGTATCTTGGGTTTTGCCTTGCTCTTCAAGAAGAATAGGAACTTTTCAGTTTCCGGAATATTAGCCAGAAATTCGAAGTCTGAATCATTGTGCTAATACAAGATGCAGCATGCTACATCTGTGCTTTCTTTATATTTGCGGAAAGGAACGCCTTATTTGAAATATAATCTGTACGGATCACGCTCCTTGTAGCACACCGAAATTGTCCCGAAAAAAGTGACAGTAAGACGAAAGAAAAGTGCAATGATCAACTTTTGCCGAAACCATCAAATTACCCAGATGATATTTATTTGTCTCACAGTCGAGTGTTTCGCAGTTTATTTTTCCGAAAAGGCTCTTGTTGACACATTTAACGCAAATTCACTCGCTGCAGTCATCCCCACCATAAAATTCGTAGCATCAGGAAGACATCTAGGCAACCTGCGAAGTACACTCATTGTTGCTTATCTTCAGTTAAGCCATCGTTTGGAGGGTGTTATCTACTGCTCTTCGGCCTAACAGATCCTTGACTGTGTTAATGTGTAAACCCGTTTTTGTAGAATCTGCCTACCAAAAACTTGCATAATTTTGGCACTTATGCTGTTTCAAAAAAGTGGCACCTTTTTCGCCCTCAAATATTCGAAATTTCTACCAGGATTTAGTTTTAAATCCTTCTGTTCTGGACTACACCAATATAGCATCGCTGAACGGCTTACAGCTGTTATAATCATTGCTTTCTTACAACTCGTAGCCAGAGGGTTTCTTCGGTACTTGTTTTTGAGTATCAAGCTTGATTTGCTTCCTACTGTTCCGCTTTTTAGTGTACCAAATAAAAGTCATCTGCAACTGCAACTTATTTTAGCGTTTTCTTCTCATCTGGCTGCAGGAGGCTACCAGTAGTCCGAGAACTTTCCCCGTGGAAAGGGGATTCTTCGGTAGCTTTCTGGTTTCATGACAATTAATCTGCTCACCTTATGCATTCAGGCATTCTCGACATTGGTATTGGATTCGGATCACAAGTTAATCGGTCCGATCCTTCAGCCTACTTTCTTCTAAACTGAGATGGTACTCTTCATTAATCATAAGGCGCTGCTCATATAAGGTTTCGGTGTCAGCTTTTTGTTTTTTCCATCGTTAAGGTATGTGCTTCCCTGTTTAACAAATGGTCTGACGTCTGCTGAGCCTCCTGATATTGGTTGCCAAATTTCCATTGGGCATTCACTTCCCTATTCTCTCTAAAAGAGTCTCTACCCAGAGTACTCAACTCTGGGCTCACTCTGAACGAGCTCAGTTATTCTTCAACTGCACATAACGAAGGCATTGCCATTTTGTAATGCGATGAAGTTGCCGATGTTGAAGGAGCACTCTTGTTGTTAAGCCTCGTTGTTGACCTAAACGCTCGGTGGAGATTTGGGTGATTACTGTCTTTTCTCTAACTCGATGTGCTTCTTTCTTTCCCATGTTTGTTTGTTCTGTTGGTTGCCACTGTCATTGCGTAAACTCTAAAAAGCAATCACTCATCGGTAGGGCATCTAAATGAAAGAGATGCACACACTCCTTGAAGCAAACAAAGGCAGCTTTGCGAAATAAAGAGATTGTGGGTGAGCGATGTTAGTGAGCGATGGCTAGCTGTCAGTAAGAATTAAATTTCCGTTGCACCTGGAAAACTTCGGTTGAATACCGTTAGAATGTATGTTTCTTCAAAGTGTTCACATTTGCTTTGATAACATTTGATGATTTTCTCACATTTGATTTTGTGAAATTAGCTGAAAATTTGTCATGTGATTGACCATAGCTGCCTCTATACGAGCGCATTACTTCTGAGAGTATGGTTTAGTGGCCGAGTCTTCCACTATTGTAGAGTGCTCTGTCAATTATCTCCAGTCGTTTTGCTAGAGAGAAATTCGAGAGAAAAGATGCGGATGAGAAGGATCATGAGATGGAAACATGCAGAAAAGGAGGTCGAAAGGTCTCTCACATACCTTGTTCGTTTCCTTTTGTTGTAATCAGAATGTTTTTTGTTTGGGTACTTTTAGTGGTAAGGAAATGGTTCTGGATGACGGGCAATCTGAACTCCCCCCCGCACCACGTCAAAGTAGTACTCGTCAAGGGTGCAATAATTTTTCTTTTCTTTTTGATGGGAAGGTGAAGGCGTTTTACGTCCTGAGTGCTGGCTTCCCAGTTGTAAATAGACTACCGACTTAACACCTGCCCTACCACAACGAGAACCTAGCCTGGAACTGTTGGTGGCATTGCTTCGGACATCACCTATTAGTCAACATGTAAGTCATCGCCTAGCGTATGTAACCTAAATTAGTTCGAATTAGAATTAACACGATGATGCTTGTAGAAAATATAATTAGTCTAGAAACGTGACTGATCTAAATGCAAAGTGTTCCCAAAGCTCTTTGAACTGCAGCTGGCCCACATGAAAATGTTTTTTATTCCTTTTTAACGTTGCAACGATTTCACCCACTTGTATTCACGTCCTGAGACAATCAATACCTAAACAAATTTTCTTTGCTGTGATTGAAACTCACTAATAACAAGTGATTTCGACAAGTTAATCGTATTCCAAGCATTTATTATGTTTCGTTGAAAGCATTTTCAGAGAAATACGTATTCGTAAAAAGGAATATCCTGGTAAGCATTTGTGCTTATGTGCTCTGTTCTGTGTTCTGTTCTCCAAACTGGCTTATCTTGTCTTATTTGACCGCAGTGATACTTAAGTTACACATATATGCTGAGTACTTGAGACCACACGAAATTACCAGAATTGTCCACCAATCCAACTCAATTGCTGTCCACTTGTGGTATGTTCGTCCTTACACAGGATTATGCAGAATTTTCTCACACTAACTGGTGGAAATATGCGAGAAAGGAGTATGAAGGAATAAATGTTATGCCAGCGAAAACTCCAACTTCGAGGAAATTGTGAAGAAAAAAATAAATATCTACCATGAGTACATGGAAATTTTTCGATGAACTTTAAACAAGTTCAGGATGTCCTCAAAATAACTATCCTCACTGTAACATTTGCTTGTGCGTGTGTGTGTTTCCTCGTAAATTTTGCGTCCTTTTTACTTGGATGTCAAAAATATCGAAAAACTACTCAAGTTTTCGTGTGGTATCTGCAAGACTTTCTACACAGGGGAGTGTTACTTTCTTGTACTTTCCTTGCTCATCAAGGACTTTAAAGCTGATCAGGTTGAAAAGTTATTATATGGCACTATCGCTCTTGCGAATGTCGCGGTTAAGCTTCCCACTAAAACTTTCAACATTGTTTTACAATAGATTTGACTGCAGGTATGTTTAAATTACACATACATACGACGAATATACGTTTCATACCCAAGTCCTAAGAAACAGAGCAGCGTAAGGTTAATGGCTGGGACAATAGAATCCTGACTTCCGCCCTTTCAACTTGCCTCGAGACGGTGATGCAATACATGTGGATTGTAGGTGGTGGATGGTTAGTTACTAATTATATATGGTACATGTCAGCTCAAATAAGACCTTTTTTATGTTTCCTTAAACAGGATTAGCTTCAAAGGCATACTCAGTTCAACTTTTGTGGCGCGATTATGACATTGTAGGCGTGGATTTATGACACGAGTTGAGCAATAGAGTACAATTATAAAAACTTTGTATGCTTCTAAATGTACACGCTGGCCAAAGTGGGACATCCCTTCTTATTAGTTACCTTCAAACTATATTTCATTAAAATGTGACGATCAGTATTCCTGGGTCGTGTGAAACGTTTATCTTTCTGATGATATATTCATTCAGTGGCCTACATGGCCCACATGAGGTAGTTACTATTAAGCGAAGTCTCCGAGAAATTATGGTTGTGGTCTTAAGGACCATGAATTACATGCCTTACAATCAGCGGATGCGAGGCAAAATTGGATATGGGCTCCGGCTGGTACCAACTTTTAACCACACCAACCGCAATACATGATACACACAAGCGCCCTATTAACTTTTCTTAGCTTCGTTTAATTAAACTTGTTTAAGCATTCATACTTACTCCGGGACTAATCCAGCACTTTCGAAATTTGGTTTCTTTGCAGGAATCTTCGGTCTCCGACTAATCAAAGTTGTAATTCCCGCATATAAATTACGTGGCGAATCTGCATTGCTCGAATGCCAGTACGAGTTGAACAGATCCCAGAGCGTCATAAACAACAACGGTCGAGGCTACGGAACGTCAGGGACAGCAGGAAGGAGTGTCTACGGGATGGCAGCGAACGATGGCGGGAGCGTAGACACTTTTATGAGTGGAAGCAGCGGAGGAAGTCTGACAAGCAACAGCAACAACTATCGTCGGATACGAAATCATCAGCATCAGCACTATCATTATCATGACCAGCACAAAAATCCAAATCAGGACGAGCTAAAGTCTTCATCGAGAGGATATCATTATGGCGGCAGTGGTCAGCACTCTTCGTACGCGGCCTACGATAGTGACGAGCAACGTGAGGAAGGCGAAGCACTCTACTCAGTGAAATGGTACAAGGACAACGAAGAGTTTTATCGTTTCGTCCCGAAAGTCAGTCCACCGCAACAGAGCTATAAAGTTGATGGTATACGTGTTGATGTAAGTTTGTATTGTTAATGAATGCCATTTAAGTGTTTCATTTATTGAGAAATCAAATAGGTCTATATTTAGTCGAATTGAATATCCTGGAGTTTTTCGTTATATGATACGACCGAATCCAGTTTGACCGAGTTTCGCTGTTGCATGATTTCATTCAGTTTTATTGTTGATCTAGATCCAGAACTTTTCTGGAATTTTCGTTTTCTTCTTGAAAGTATTTTGATATCGTCAATTCAAGACAATTATGTTAGAAATGTAAAGAGTTTTTGGTAGTCAAATGCATTCTACATTTCTGGTTTTTTTGTTTTTGTGCTACGGAAGAAGTTTTGTCGTTCCATCGTGTGTTTCCTTGTATACACATACGCGTTCCAGCAATGTTTCGGTGGTCATCTTCGGTGTGCTGAATTCGTCGTCCTAAGGTGTCCTTATTTATAGGTCCGTTGCTTACACAAGCAAGTAGGGGTCCTTTATTCAATATCCTTCTCAAGCTTTTCCTGAATATAAATTTTTTTTGTTTTTAGCTTTGTTAATTCAGTAATTAGTTAAAAATTTATATACTTTCTACGGTTTAGCATGAATAAAATTCCCTTTTCTTAAGTTTATTCAGTTCATCTTTCATTTTAATTTTGAGGTAATTCCTCCCCGAAATTTTAGACCAATAATTATCGCAGAACGTAGCCATTAAATTCACTTTGACAGAAAACTTATTCATTATTTCAAGCAATGTTTGTTTTTTGCTCAAACCGCGCAGAAGGGATGCTTCTTTTTAACTTTAAGAGATTTTTAATTACGACTATTTCGCTTACGGTTTTTTTTTTTTGAATTCGACTACGAGTTCAAAGGTAGTTCAGTGGAAGCCAACATGAATTAACAACTGACTGGCCCTCATAACCTGTCCTAAAATCAAGGAGACATGCGCGTTTTTCGGTTCTATAATTAATTTTTTCTGAACAAAGAAGGTAATTTTCCCAAAATGTATCCCTTTGCTTCGCCTCGACGAACTTAAACTTGGTTTCAGGACACTTTCATCACGATAGGAAATAACCCAGAAATAACGATGCCCAGTAAAATTAAAACATTAAATAAACATATACGAAGCACGCCCAGAAATTAAGTGTACTCAATTTATGTAGGGTTCAAAAAAAAAATTAATTAAACAAAAATATACTTGGTTACACTTGTACATATGTAAGTTATTTTTCGACGTAGTCACCATCCCTCTCGATGCAAATGGTGAGCCGTGGGATCAATTTTTTGATGCCTGCCTCGAAGAAGTCTCCCGCTAGCTCTTTCGCCTACTTCTCCACCTCCCCCTTCACCTCCTCGCCCTTTGAAAACTTGTTGCCACCCATGTGCACCTTAAGGGAAGTGAAGAGATAGAAATCTGAAGGGGCCAAGTCAAGGGAATACAGGGGGTGGTTCAAAACTTCCCATCCAAAAGAGTCCAGGAGTTCCTTCGTGGCGTTGGCCGTGTGAGGTTTGGCATTGTCGTGCAGTAGGCAGACTCTCTTCGTTAGCATGCCCCTCCTTTAATTCTGAATTACCCTTTTCAGTTTTTGTAGCGTCTCACAGTATCTTGCCGCGTTGATGGTCTACCCGTGAGGCAGATATTCAATCAAAATTATGCCTTTATGGTCCCAAAACACGGATGCCATGATTTTTTTGGCTGAAATTGTGGTTTTGAATTTCTTGGCGGAGGGTGACAAGGTGTGACGCCATTGTTGAGACTGCCTCTTAGTTTCAGGCGTGTAGTTGGCAACCCAAGTCTCGTCCCCAGTAACAATAGAGTAGAGAAAATCATCGCCTTCAAGTTTGTAGCGTTCCAAAAACTCTTTGGAGCTCTGCACTCGATTCAATTTGTGCTGTTCTGTCAGCTGTTTTGGGACCCACCTCGCAGACAATTTCCGATATCCGAGAGTTTCTGTGATTGTTTCATGTATAAGGGATCTGGATATTTGCGGAAACATAAAGTTCATCTAACAAACAGAAAGTTCATCTAACGTCAATCTGCGATCGTCACGGACCGCAATCCCGATTTTTTCCAAAAGGTCATCAGTCACAATTGAAGGTCTTTCGCTCCTCTGATCGTCATGCACGGAAGTACGGCCATTTTTAAAGTCGCAACACCACTTGTACACACTCGTACGATTCATAGCTTTATTACTGTAAACAGTTTTCACCTCCTTATAAATTTCAACCGGAGCTTTTCCCTTCGCAACGAGGTAGCGAATGACGGCGCGAATTTCGCACTTGGCGGGAGATACGATCGACATTTTTCGTGAGAGATGCTACTGCGTCATGAGTTTTCAACACACTAACCTCGAATTGGTCTCGTTTTGAAGAGGAGGGGTCAGGCTACGCGGCAGTGTTTTAGTAATTAAAAGAATTTTAGTAATTAATTTAATTTTTTAATAAGCATTTCATTTAATGAAAATTATTTTCAATGACTTTCGATCACAATGATGCATCCATCTCGTGTAGAAATTTTGCCACTTACCCCCGAAAAAGTTCTTTAGTCTTCTATGAAGATGCTGTCTTGTTGTCTAGGGACTGAAACAAGTGATAATCTGTTGAAACAAGATCAGAACAATATTGTGAGTGTGGCAAAAGATCCTAGTAAAATTCCCTGTTTGCGTTGGGTAACTACATCTGTCTTCGGTCTCGCATTGTCGTGATGAAGGATGACTTCGAGACAATTGACTAAAGCAGGACTTATCACCATTGCATTGTGAAGCCGTTTCAATTGGTTATAGTACAGGTCCAAGAATCGGTGTTTTTTTTTTGTTTTTTTTGCAAAAGGTCCTGTGGTCCGCAAGCATATAACTTTACTAAATATCCGAGCGTATTGATTCTTCTTTCTATAGTGATTCTGTTGACCTGGAACTTCTCATTCATGAATTCTCATCTCATCACGTCTTTGCATGACTGAATGATCACTATCTGTCACTTATTTTTGACGTCCTGATGGTGACAATAACAAAAGCGCTGCACGCTATTTGTTATTGCGACGAGCTGATGTATCCAAGAACAAACTCAGTTCTATGCTTGTCTTATCACTTTCCCTCGTTAGGATGATTTGAGTTTAGGGTCGCGGTGATGAGATTTCCAAAACTCTACCTGGTGGCGAAATGGGATCAAGGATTTATGAGTTTTTAAGGGGATTTTATATGTTTTCAGCATCGAAAAAACTGACCTATTTTTATGAATTTAAATGTTTAACTAAACAAAATTCGTATCATGTTCGATGGTAACTGGTTAAAATTCATTTTGAATTAAGGTACTACCTCGAGGTAGTTTTGCAAAGGAATTGATACAACTCAAAGAAAATTGTAGCCTGAAACTTACAATTTATTTGAATCTTTGTGTATTATTCGCACCAAGGAATTATATTGAGGAATTCATTTTCTCGAATTTCAATTTAATAAGTATCCAAATATTGTGTCACGTTTCAAATTAAAGAGTCATCGTAAAATTCCGAGCGAAAGTCCTAAACATAGTTTTAATTTATTTCATTAAATTAGACATTAACTTAGACTTCATTTAAATTATTCATTTGTTCCTATGGGGACTGGAGTCCAGCAGTATTCGCATTTAGTACGGTCTGTTTGCGTATGATAGTCATTACAATGAATTCAAAGGTCGATTGCCAGCAAATTCTTAGAATACCAAGAAAATTCCAAAAATAACATTTAATCAGAAGCGCCTTTCTCACGAAATCCTTCTTAAATTTCAGCATCAATACTCAGACAGTACGAGAGTTCTTCTGCGCGGGCTCACCTTACGTTCCACCGGTGTATATAAATGTGAAGTCTCTGCCGAGGCACCTAATTTCTCATCAGTTCAAGGAGAAGGACGAATGGATATTGTGTGTAAGTATATTGTTCCTTTTGTATTCTTACAGCGTAAAACGTTTTCATTCGAATGCCTTTGTAAACGGACAATAATATGTCTGGCACGGGGTTCCGGGTATTTCAGCTTGACGTTCATTTTTACTGAAATTTCGAAATCCAACGCTGAGCAATTCGTGCCATCTGCGGCGAACGCCATGTTGAATTTATTCGAAATAATCTACATATTTCCGCATAACTAATCACCATTAAATTCTTTCACTTGTATGATAACTCACGGAACATCATTCAATAGGCACAAATTACCGCCATCATTGCTTTAGGATTTTTTTACGGACTTGGGCTTTATTTCATCTCAACTCGCAACACACCCCCAGCAAAAGGGAATTACCCACGCGCCAGCTACCCGAACGTATTTTATCCACAATTTTTGCAACATTGTACTGAATTTTATGGTCATTGTAATGTTCCAGAGGATTTTTTTTGCTTCTTTATCAATAATGGAAGATAATTTTCATTGCTTCCGGCCAACGTTGCCGTAAATTGCACGAAACGAGAAAATGACTTGATCGCTATTGCGAATTGATTGCAATTTGATCACACAATAAATAATGAACTCATTCAGAGTTGCTAGACAATTCAAGCTTCAGGCGATTCTTGAGCCTTATTTAACTTTTCTTCCACTTCTTTCATTCCATTCACTTCATGTTGCCATGATAGGAAACGTTGTACGGCTCGCCAGGAGTTTTTTCATCCTTTAAGAATGAGCAAATAATTCGAATGGGTGGAGCAACCCGGGCGGAACGAGAATGTGCCGCCGAGGACACGAAAGTTCTACTCGATAAAAATCATGTCTTAAAGATGTTGCACGAAATAGAAAATAAAAGGATATAGAAATATGAACCAAATCGATTTATACTCGTCTGAGCGAAAATTGCCCGAAAAGATTCAAGCTTTGCCCGGCGCAATCTAATCTTTAAAGCTACATTTATTTTCGAGGAAAAGAAAATCCTGAAAGAAGTAATTAGTGATGCCTACAAGGCTACGAGAGGAAACAATTGGAAACTGAAAAGACGTGACTAATTATAACATCTTATTGTGTAATTGTAAGCCCGGCTACGATGTGAATATCCCGGCTTTACAGTATATAAATAATGTTCCTTATCTGCCCCCGGTAGAAAAATAAAATTGAGACACAATAATTTGCAGAGATAAACTGTAAAAGATTTAAGGTAAGTCAAGAGCTAGCACTCACTTTCGCTAATGCACGTAGGCTTTATCACTGACCAGAGCACCGTGAGAACCTTCCAAATCTTGTCAGAATGTGAAAAAGCTTTTGAAAGGATTAGATACACAATTTTAGGATGAATTGATTTATGATGCACAATTTTAGGATGCATGACCTCAGAACGAATTCTGAACACGCATTTGGCTTTGTTGTAAGGCAATCAGAAGAAAAAACCAAAGGATACTTCATCCGATAGTCAAGAAGCGTATTGGATGAGACACACATGACACACAATTTTAACATGAGTCCACTAGTTTCTCTAGCTCTCCGCATATTAGACTTTCGTTTACAGATAATACATCCTGGCAGCGTATGGAAATCAAGGAGGTCCTGTAATACCGTGGTTACTAAGATTCCCAATCCCTTATGAAACTGCTCCGCAATCAAATGGAGCATGTGTTGGTTGACCTAAAATCAAAACGGTTAAGTACTTTCTTTTCCCTAACAGCAAGTTTTACGGGATGACGCAGGGTGTTGTCTAATCCTGGTAGACTGCAGCCAGTTAATATTGCAGCTAATGCTCTAACGTCGTTATAATTTTTTCACAGGAGTTGTTCTGTCCCCGTTTTGCCAGATGAAAGTGAAAATTATCCAGCAGCTGTTTATGTCATAGCTTTATCTATCTCCTTTCAGAGGGAGATAGAAGATCCTTCATTGAGACTCTTTCTTATCGCTGGTACTATCACTTTGATTGTACCTGTTCAAGTTGACTATTAATCGGCTGAGTGAGTCCTTGTTAGCTCTTCCGCTTTTTTATTTTTTTATTTAGTTGATTTTTAGTCGCCACCAGTTATGAAATATCGCGATTTGAGGCAAGCACCTGCAGTTTTGGCTTACTGTTCAAAATTATATGTATTTTGCTTTTAAGGTTGTTGTTGCCCCATTTTATTGCCTCATTATCACCATTAATTTATCTATTATGAAATCAAACGTGATTTTAAAAAAATTTAACAACTATTTGCAAATGCAGACTCTTTCCTCTGAATTGAAATTGAAGTCGTAAAACAGCGTCGTCTGAACAGAATACAAATTAAATATCTTGTGAATATTGACGAAAACTTTTTGAAAATCAAACTAGAGTTCCGCCCACTTATCAGTGGCTTTAAAGTTGCAAACCTCTGTGGAACAAAAAAGACAAAATCGGGAACTACGACAATTGTTTCGCATCATCATCTTAAAGGATTTTACCGATTCGTCCGGCATCAGGTCAAATAACCTAATGAGACTACATTCTATTCGAAAATTTAAAGAAATTTTAGACAAGTTTAAACGAATGGAACTACCATAGAAGCCAAAAAGAGGCTACAGCGAAGGTTTTGATAATCATTCGCAAGAACAGTTTTATTCAAGATCATGATCAGAGTCTTGACCAGAGTCTAGAAATAACCACATCATGAGGTTATTTAGGTCCTGGAAACCCCCAGTCAGGCACCTGCTAAACCGAACGGGAAACCACAAGCTCCAAGAGGAGTTTGGTTAACCTCAGAAACTAGACACCCGCAACTCCTGGTGGGTGCTGTGCCACCACTACGCTTTTTAATCGAACACGCGGATTTGCACACAAATGAATTGGTCTATGCTTTAATGGAAACAGTTATACTTTTTTTTAAATCTTTAATTAAAGAAAAAAAGGAAAAAGTCATAGCTCAACTACTCTAACACGAACGCTGTGGCAATGCTCCCAGGCATTTTCTTGTCGAAGACCTCCTTTCGCTATTACGTCCCTTAATTTCGGCCGCCTGGCTTCAAAACATCCTTCTTCATGTGCTGGTGTTGAAAAACACGTTTCGCTATTCATTCGTTTTGCTACGCTGCTACTCCTGGGCTGTCTGCTGCACTCCTGATCCTTGTCCGCCATGAAATGGGAAAGAAGGAGTGATCTTCCCCACCTTGGCCAGCTTGTATCACTTTCCATCCAAGGGTCGCCAGATATCAAATCATCTACATACTAAACGAATTATTTCAGCAAACAGGGATGCGATTTGCCAATCTAACTACTCGGAACTACTCGGCAGGGCATTGAAAGTACCTTCATATGTTTCAAATTCAAATTACATAAACTGTCAACGAATCAAGCGAATTCTCTGAAGCAATCATAGTTCAAAGGTGTCACATTAAATTCAGGCAAGGTCATCGGTTACTTATTACAAAAACATTATGTATTATGAGTAAGCTAATTCAGGATAATTATTCGAACTACGGCGATTTCTCTCGTTAGGATGCTACTAAAGGGTGTTGAAAACCTTGCAAGACTGCAATAATGATCCGTCTTTCTAAGCTGTGTCTACTATACCTCTATTTCTGTAGGATATGAACACTGCTTCTACCAAAAAGATCACGAAATAGCTATTATAATCCATAGCATCAGCACATAACAAGGTTTTGAATTGATTTTGAATTTGATTGAGATTGGTCATAAAAAAAAGGATCTTGCATAAAAAAGTTTACTTATGTTCCAAATTATTTTCGCAAAAGCAGCAAGCACTGTTCCCCATTAGTTTCCTCAAGGAAATTTTAATTTACCGTGGAAAACACATGATACAAAAGAGTTCCTTTTCTTTGGGTTGAAAGATTGAATACAAAATACATACGAATACAACGTGATGAGTGGAAAGCTATGACTAGCAAAATTTCGAAAATAAATTTGAAAAAGAAAAACAAATAAAATTTGATGCGGTATGGTCTCTGTCCTTAAGATTTGTTACGTATTCCGAGGTGTAGGCGACATTCAACAAGCAAAAAAATATATATACATAAGTAAGAATAAAATTAAAATAGAAACATTTATAGTTAGGTTTAAGGTAGGTACTAAGTTAAATAATATTGATAGCAAAAAAAAAAAATAAATAAATAAAAAAGTCTCAGTAAAATTAAATGTTAAAGAAAAAAAAGTCTAAAAAAAAAATTCTTGGAAGAAATCCATAGAAAATTCTATAAATTTTCTATGGATTTGATTCATAAGGTTGTTGTGTACGTATCAGTATAAATAGTATAGAAATTGTAAGGTACAGATAACCAATTCAAGTAATAAAGTATCGAGATAAATAACCAATTCAAGTATCAATTCAAGCAATAAAGTATCGAGATAAATAACCAGTTCAAGTAATAAAGTATCGAAATAAAGAACCAATTCAAGTAATAGAAGTATCGAAGAAGACAATTATAGTATCGAGACGAATAACCAATACAGGAATCAATCATAGTGTCGTGACAGATAACGAATAGCAGAATCAATTCCATATCGAGACTAACAATAGAGGGAGCTCGATCCAAGGTAGCTCAGCGGAACCGGGGAATCGTGAAACCAGCTGAGGAACAGAGTGGTGCTAAAGGAAGCAAGATCCAAAGAAGCGCCGCAGAACAGGTGAATCCTGAAACCAGTTACGGTGCAGATTGTGCTACAGGAAGCACGATCCGAGGAAGCCAGTTAAGGTGCAGATTCCTGCTACAGGAAGCACGATTAGAGGCAGCGCAGCAGAACAACTGAAGTCCCGAAACCAGCTGAAGTGGAGGTTCCTGCTACAGGAATCACGATTAGAATCAGCTCAGCACAATTCGTTGTCGGAATCAGCGCAACACAATTCACAGGTGCACAATTCTCAATTAATATCTCTTAATATTGATCCATTTAGTTTTAAACTAACATGAAGGAGTAAGCTTTTTCCTCTGTGTGTGTAACATGGAAGGATCAGGGCTTAAATAATGTCCTAACCCCCACAACCACGCGGTGAACTAGTCGGTTTAAAGTAACTTTCTTCGGCCGCCGTTATGCGGCCTTTGTATTTTCAAATAACCTTGTTTTTATAACCTTGTTCCTTCCTTTCGCTGCAGGTGTGACCGATCGGTTGCCCCCCGATTATTATTTATTCATTTATAATTATATATTTTATATTTTTTTGAAAATAAAGGGGCAGCAAAGGGTCCATCAAGCAAAATGTTATTTTGTTTGCTGCATTGGGTATCCAATTTTTCAGTTGTTGTTGGTAGAGTCGAGAACCAAGCGAACCTAGTGGCTATTGCGTAAACTCATAGTCATCAGCCTTGCCAATAACACCACCTACTACCATCCTTTCTTGGGAGGAAAGGTATTAAAAAGGAAATTTTGGAAACTAAACTGAAGGACTCCAAGAAGGATGACTCGAAAATTGAAAAGGTGTCAGAAATTTCAATACTGTGGAAAGTGAGATGTTGCTTGCTCTAGATAACTGCTTCAGGCTTAACGACATGTCAAAGTTTTCCAAAAAGCTCTGAGATGTTCTTAAATTTGATTTACAGCTTTGCTCCCGTCGTTTTTTCATATGGGGACTTAGTAGTAAGTTCTGGTTGAAATATATAAATTATCGATGTCAATCAAATCCTTTTTGACATTTCGATATATAATTTTTAGTTTATTTGTATCTGGATATTGAAGACATTTTCACCAGAAAATTATAACTTAAGTTCTTCTAGTTTGCTGGAAATTTCAACTTTTTAATCAAATTTGAAAAAAAAAATGTGAAGAAAGACTACTAGCAATGAAAGAACGTTTCCCGACTGTTTGTAACATTTTTAAAAGAGCGATTTGTTGTCAAAAAATCAGATAGTTGCGGAAGGGAGAAGGTTTTTGTGGATACTTAATTGGAGGCTTTGCTCCTTGGAGGTTCGTGTAAAAATCAAATGGAATCAACAGTATCATTAAAGATGACTAAGGTAAAGATTTTCAAAACGCCTTAAAGACATTAGAATGATGCAGAAACAAGGATATTGAGTATCGCACGAATTAATGTGACGATTTGTTGAACGATGACTTTTCTCTAATGAAAAGCTGCTAGAAAGGGTCAATTTGTGACTAGGTATGAGCAATGAGTTTATTATGAAAACTCTATTCACTGAAAGTTATGGTGATTGCCAGGTTGTTCTTCCAGCCCGTCTTCTCAACTGAATATTTACGTTTCCAATGTTAAGCTCTGAATCTGAATTTTGGATTGAATCAACGTTTTTTCCATACCAGCGAATTATAATATTCACAAATTAAAATGAGCACCTTAAGCCATTTAAAAGCATCACAGGTACATTATCTCGATTGCAATTGACGTGTTTGAGTCGAGCGTTGGAAGACAAATGCCTATAATACTACGTGAGGCATGATTAAGTTATTCTCCAGCAGGATATTGTTCGACCACAGTCACAAAATGGTTCAAAACTTACCTCCAAATATTTAAATGAGAAATTCTACCCAGCCCGCCGTATTTTCTTGATAGAGTTCTTTCTAACCAACATGTATTCCAGTCGATTGCATACGGTTTAGCTGACCAACACTAGATAAGAGATGGAAAACTGAATTAAAAAAGCGAATTTTTCCATCCGAAAATGGCAAATTTTTTTACGGGGCTTGTATGCTACCAAAATGATAGAAAATGCTGTTACCAGTGATAGACTAAATTTTAGAACGAGTAATTATTGAATATTCAGAATATTTATAAAAAAATTATTAAGAATTATAAAGAACAAAAAAAATCGGCAGGATCAAATCTGTATTTATAAGATCAAGCTCTGTTATACGTCTTCATTTAAACCCCAGAACGCCCCTTGAGCTTCACATCCTTCATGCTAGAAACTTAGAAAAAGATTTGTGGAGGATCATGACAGAAACCAATGAACAGGAGTACCTTTTCTAACTTTAACTTCCAATACAAAGAAAAAGAAGAAGCGGAAACAATGAACCATGGAGGAAACATCAAAAGAACGTTTGAATGCAAGAAATGCATCCAAGCAACATCCCTAGACAAGGAAGAAGTCTTCAATGTTTTGATTAAGGCAGCAGATGAGGAGCACCGGGAAACACAAGTGGCATTCAACGGATTCTGACTTAATTGAGATCTATATAAAAAAGAAGTGGAAACCCTAAAAATCGGCCTTCCGCAGGATGAGTTGTTCGCTATTGTCAATCTTGAGTGTGAATGGCGTCTTCAAGGCTTTGAGTCAACAAGCGTAAATATTATCACCTGTATAGACGACTGTTTTTGTGTACTTCAAGCGAAATATTACTACATATTTGGAGGTCACTACAAATGATCGCGCAATGCTGAAAGGCAAAGGTAATAGAATAAAAAATTTTGGAATCGGTTTAGATTCGCATTGATTGATCAAGTTCTGCATACATGGAAAATATAGATACTAGCTTTTGAGTTTCCGATTTTTTTTTCAAAAAAGAAGATACTGGCTGGCTATGCAAAGTGTTCAAAGTATCTCGGTATCATTTCGTATAGTAATTTTTTATGGAAGTATTATATCGAGGCGGGGTGAAAAAGAACGGTCATTTCTTGTTATCTTTTCAAGAATGATTCGGCAGTATTTGGAGCTTACAACCCAAAATATTTCAATCAATTTTTAAGGCTACCATGACGTTTACACATCTCAACAGCACGTTAGGTAGTCTGCTTTAAAAAGCGACGCACTGGAAAACACTGGTAGACTTAAACAATCTTCTTTGAAAATAGAGAATCTGGGGAATAAATACAATTGGAAATATCTAGGAATGATTATAAGTCACTTACTAAAATGAAAAGTATGAAAATTTCATGTCCTGTGTGTGTTTTAGTCCACTATAATTTTATAAAAAAGGCTATTTTGTGTCTCATTATTAGATCGACTCCATTACAACAAATTTCTGTCAACGTGTTTTCAATGAAACAAACTTAATGTGCATAACACCATGTTACTGTGTGTAACTCCAGATACAAACTTATTGTAGATAGAAATTTATCCTCTTGAAAGGGGAGGAACTATGATTTCCGCAGCCTGTCAAATTATCATGAATGAAATGCTCCCAAATTGACTTATGGCTATCGCAAGAGCTCTTACAGTCTTAAAATACACTCTGCGAAATAATTATAAGGGAAGTATATTTTCATCGATTTCAACAAAAACCTTAGAGTATTGCACTGTATGTACATTGGATTTTATTTGAAAATAAGCAATAATAAAATTTGTTAAAAAATGAAAGAGTTCCTACAGATGTACTTTAAAAGCAACTACAATGAAAAAACTTGTTTATATAAATATATAAATGTATATAAAGGCACTTTTGTTTTCCCAAAGAAAAACAAAAACAGTTCTTTATCACCTTATACAAACGATGCGACAAAGATTTTATAAGGGATTGAAGGTAGAATTACTCTAGTTCACTGAACACTCCTGGAATATTCAATTAAGTTCCTTTGCACTATTAAATCGCCGTCAGTGGCTATAAACGTTTGATGAAAGTCTAGAAAAAAGGGTTTGTATCAGGACTTATTGCTGGCCAATCAAGAGTGGGAATACTCCGCGATTTTAAAAACGATTCTGTTTTGCGCGAAGCATGGACTGCATGAAAAAGGAAATTTGATGTCGCCATTGGATTCAAAAATGTCACAAGAACATCATCCAGTAGAAGATAATCAGAATCCATTCTCGTCGTTACGAAACAAATTGGCGTTGTTCCCATATAGCTAATACCAGCCCAAAACATAAGCGAACCACCTTCAAAATTCACTCGTTTTCGAACTTCTAGCGTAGTGTTATTTGAACGCCAATATCCGCGGACGCTATCAGGACCATGCAATATTAACTTTTTTCTTGGGAAATAAATCTCATTTTTATGCTTTTGCGTTAGGGCATTTTTACCATTTCTAAGGACCTTTACGTTAGTTCTTGCACAAATTTCTTTCGCAACTTCCTATTTTTACTCTTGAATCGCGTCCTCTGATCACCGAGTTTCGTCCTTTACGATTCACTGAGTCACATTTTACGCCGATTTTGAAGAAATTATTAATCGCGACAGCAGATCGCTGCAATTTCTTTCCTTATTGGCATAAGATCCTTATATGCCCCGCCTCCTCTTCCAATAACACCTTTCCACGAGGCGTAACGATATAAAAGAGTGGAGAGATTTTAATTTTTGTAATTTAATTTAAGTAATTTTTGAGGTAATGTCTTCAACTGACGAATTTTTACTTGTTTAATGTCTTCGGTGACGAAATGTTTACAAAACAAACTTAGTACTACTATATTAGTACTTCAAGTACTTCTTAGTAGTACTTAAAAGAGAAAATAGAATCGCAAACGATAATGCTTGGAATATGAATTGCCTTTTATAGAGAGCTGCTCTTTTGGTGTGAAATAAAGTTGAATGTTTATAGATTGCGCTTGAAAGAGACCCAGGAGCTGCAGCGAATTCATATGCATATATTAGCTGCAATATCAAATAAATGTTCCTAGCTATCATCGAAAGACTCTACGTTACGAATAGTCAAACACAACTATTCCACATCGTCGTCCTAAATTTATCGTAACGTCATCATGAATATCACAACACGCCAAATCTACTTCGCCGAAACTTAAAACACAAATCACGTCTTTCATTTCTAACTCAATTTGAATTCTTAACCAAATTTCATTATGCTGATCTGATTCCTTCTTGAGCGTTAAAACGACGATATAAGTCTTGGGAAAGTGGCTGACAAAGCGCCTTGGGCGAAAGAAGACACTTTCTGGATCTCTGCAGATACTCAAGAAAATCTCAGCGTAACACGGAGTAACTTTCGTATATCCACGATACTGCTGATGCATACAGAAGACAATCATCACATATCCATTATGATTCATGTAAAAATTACATAACACCAGTTAAGTGGCACCTGAAGAAATAAGCAACTCGCCGTGAATGACTTTGTGCCTTTCGGCATCCTCCACATTTCCACTCCAGCTCCTGCGTCCTATTCTTTGCCACTTGTGTAATTCATTGCTGTCTTGCGACAATTCCAACTTACATTTGAGTGATGATGCCAATGATGGCACAGGATAATGACGGCTCACAGGAGAAAATCGTCTTCGAGAGCAACTTGAGCATAGGCAACACACAACCAAAAGAAAAAAATTTATTTGCTACTTTTTGAAATGATTTCGTGATATTTTGATTTGGGCGGATTAGGCTGTTTTGATATGACGGCGGGGGTGATTCTATTTGATTTATTGTCTGAAGTCAAATGGGATTGGGATGATTTAGGATGGAAGTCTTAGTGGGATCAGAATATTATTTTAATGATTTCACCTATCCTGATATGTTGTAACGAAGTCGTGAAGTATTACATCGTCTTATTGGTATACCGATAAGAAATTGGTCAACCCGTGTGCTGCCTGAAGGGTCGAATCACACGGCGTGCCTGGTGGCTTGTATTGACCCGTACATAAAATCTGTTTTTTATTTTGTTATTAAATATTCAAAATAATAAATACCAAGTTTTTGTTTATTCGACCCCTGTTTTAAAATGTCTGCGAAGTTTTAATTGAACTGAGAAACCTCTAACTTTAGGCAATTAAAATAAAAACTTATGTTTTATATCAAACTTTCTTAATAGAGGTCAAGAATGACACTTCAGATTAAATTATGGCACATATGAATCAACTTACATGCTATGACCAGCGTTTATGTTTTTATTTTCACCAAAAAAAGGTCGCTTGTTCAAAGCAAATGTGACTTTTGCAAAAGACACAAGTGTACTTGGACTTGCCATCCTTTTTTCAATTCGAAAACGTAAGTAAGAACGTCCATTTATGACAGCAACCTGTCTTTTGGGTGGTTGCCCTTGAGGTTCAACTATATGAGAACTAATTATCTTACCGAGAGTAGTTGAGATGTAAATTGTTTCGTTGTTCAGTATGATCTTGAGCTGTCAATGCCATGCCCAATTTTTTCATAAGTCCTTTTCTGGACGCACTTCGACCAGAAATGTTCAACGTGTGAATAAATTTTGCATTCATATCAGAAGTATTGGGACTCTAGAAACCCTCATGGGCCATCTTGTGGAATTTCGAAATGCATCATATGTGCGTATTAATTTCTCCACGTTATCTATTCCACTTTTGGTCTGGTTGTAGAAAATTATAACTTTTCTTGATCATCTGTTCTAAAATTTATATCGCAATCATGTTAAAACGGATGCTACCATTCTTACTCCGTTTTGGAATATAAGATATAATTTTCATAGCCTGGTTTAACCCAAAAAGTCTTGTGTTCACGTCACGTTTTTTTGTTTTTGAAATTTTGGCAGGATACCTGCTTTATTACTTTATTAAAGTCAATCTATGATTTTGTAATAGATACCCAAGTATAAGTGAGATTGCACGTAAATCAGTTCTGTACTGACAAGTACAAATACTGACAAAACCCACATCTACCACGAAATGCTACCAGCCTTTGATAGTGCTCTTGATCCAAAGTTTGATAGGTGCCCACTTATCAGCTACTGCGCTTCCTTCTTCATCGTTATCGAACCTCGTTTACTTTTCAATGAAGACGAACCACCTTAAGCTTATTGTAAATTGAAATATATCCATTCCAGCTTGGCCATTTGCCCTCAAATGTTTTAGGTTTTGTCTTCCAGGTTTGACTAATCCATCTGAGTAGTATAATCCTGTATTTGCTTTTAATTCGCTCATTTTGGTCTCTGAGAGCTCATATTAGAAATTACGCCACGTACCTGCTCGGGTTCCGCAGATTCCATTGAACTTAAATTGCATTTTAGTTCGACGCGTACAGGTTGCGAACTACGGGAGGGATGAAGAAATGGCTGCAAGTTTATATCGCGTATCTTTTCAGGAATGTAACAAGCTCTGTCAAGAATTTGTTAAAATATAGTGGATTTATTTTCAAGTGACAGTTCTCTTCGACCCACCAGACACCCTAAGGGCCAATGGAATAGGGAACCTGCCATTAGGGATTGCTTTCAAAAGTCCTAGCAATTTTACCCTTGTTATTACTTGATCAAAGCAACTATATAAATTTTCAATTGCTGAGTATGTCTACTCCTAACAAAAATGTTTACCAAGATGTATTGATCCTTAAAAGAGTCAGAGGACAAATCGTTGAAAACGTTAGTTCCTAGCTTATGGCCCAAAGGTTCCATGTCGCAATTGCCACCCGACAGACAACAAATAGGGTCCTTAGATCTGTAATACCCAAGTGCTTCAGTTGTGTTGTGTTAATCCACTTCAGCCAAATGAGGCATTATTATGCCACATATGGCATGTCTACAAGTAAATGTTCCGAACTTTCCTTTTTGTCGGCACAAACTTTCAATCCTTACGTCATCGCGCCACGCTTACACGTTTGAACTAGCAAATTTTGGCCCGTTTATATAACCATCATATTTGTAATTGCTTCCATCTTCATAAAATTTTTTTGTGCTAGAAATAAAGAAACCTTCCTTTTAATTTTATGTTTTTTTATTTACCTTGCGGAATCGATTTTCGACCGTGATCGTTCGGTCTTCATCAGCGATTCATCATTTCATCGATTCATCACTTCATCGCTGATGAAGACCGAACGATCACGGTCGAAAATCGATTCTGCAAGGTAAATAAAAAAACATAAAATTAAAAGGAAGGTTTCTTTATTTCTAGCATAACCGTCATGTTATTGGGGCCATTTCTTCTTTTTCAAAGATCTGCGGCCTTTTTTGTAACTCCAAGCCATATAGATCTGTTACGTAAACGTTCCATTGAATTCCATTTTAAGTTCTAGCCCCCCTTTCGATTCAGTTTTTGCTGACTCATCCGATCAATCATATCCACTACGTATCTGGGCCCAAGGACTCATGTTTATCAAACTTTCCCATGAGTTCTTCAGATTTGCGTTTTCGCCTACGAATCTTGACTAGTTGTGGACAACTACACGGTGAGAGTCAAATACAAGGACCCCACAGCAGCAATTTGTTGTGGTTTTTGGTACAAATCCTTCCTTTTATAAAACTGTGATAAGGCTTTCATTTCCCATGTGTATCGAAATCACGTGTACGGACTACGATCACACATAACGACATAAATCCCGACAACATTCCCAGCTCTACTTTGGGCGATATGTTAATTCCTTATGATTTTTTTGTGGGCATTATCGGTATTCAATATTATATTCAATTATTCAAGTCTCTTTTCCTTGGTGTGTTCATAAGTACATGTTTCAGAACGCATAGGTGTAGTTAGTTAATGAAGAAGGAATGAGGGAAAATCATCTCTTCCCTTTTGAATATTATACGCCTCTGTGACAGAACCAGTTCAAATACGACAGCAGTTGTCATTGGATTTCAATAGCTCAACAGTTGATTGATAGTCCGATATCCTCGAATGCATAACATTCTCGTAAACAAGAACAACTTCGACTCAGAAGTGCAGAGGGAAGCTTTTTCAGGCTCGAGATATATTCTTACTCTTCCAGTGTTTCCAAGACACTCTGATAATCATCACCACTTATCATCCACTCCAAGAAGGGTGCGATAGTGCGCAGTGCACGCAGAGATGTACTTATGATTCGACCATTTATATTTTTCCCACTCAACTTATATGGCACCGAGATCAAGTGTATCGACATTAATCCTAGTTTGTAAGTATGATGCAAAATTATTCGACAAATCGAATAAAGCCTTCCCGGACTACTAGATGATATATATTATAAAAGGATATCGTTGCAACATGTTAATAACCCAATCCTCAATAATATTGAGCGCTCAAAGTGTGGGTTGTCGAAAAGTACAAAATCACCTATTTGATTTTTTTGAACATTCATTTGCATGTTGCGTCAGAAACTGCATCTATGCTAAACTCTACTAGAACCTTTTGTATCACTCCATTTTTGGCGACAGCCACTTTTTTGAAGTGAAAAACGGAATTTTCTCGGGGAAAAATTTTTCACTTTAAAATGTTGGCCATCGGCTTCTACACATTCCGCCCATCTTTGAGGTAATTTATGGATACCGTGCTGAAGTGCTGCTCTGTGAACGCGTGCCCTTTGGTGCTAAGAGGTGATAGTCAGATGGTGCAAAGTTTGGGGAGTACGGCGGGTTTCGAAGGATTTGCCATCCTAGCTATTTCACTGTGTCCTTCACTAGTTTTGCTGCGTTTGACAGCACATTGTCGTGTAACTCTGGTCGCACCAGAGTATGGTCTTCTGGCCAAAGAGCAAGGGCAAATGTCTTGGGATTGAAGGACCGGCTTCGCCAGGTGAAAGACGTGATTTTTCCGTTTTGGGTTTTCAAACTAAATCGATTTTTCATTACCCCTCATTATTCAGTACAAGAATGATTTTGACGCGGAAGTGTCGTTTCACAAGTGACTTTGCAATTTTCCATTGATGTTCATTAAAATCATGTGGGATCCATCTACCGAGTTTATTGATCCAACCCATTACTCGTAAACGTCTGCTGATCATTTCCTGTCACATTTTGGTTGCTCTTTCTAATTGCAATTGTGTTTGAGCTGAGTCATGATCCATTAACTCCTGAAATGTATTCTTCCACAAGTTTGTGGTCTGCCAGAGCACCCACTGTCTTTCACGTTGAAATTACTACTTTTGTATTATCAAAACCATGTTTCACATGTCCCAATCGATGTAGCATGTCCACCATATGTTTTTACCGGATAGCGATGACTTTCAACAGCCTTTTTCTATTGGTGAAGCAAGAAAAGCAATGCGTGCTCTTTTTCAGCCACGACATTCGCCATAATTGATCAACAAGATAATGCAAACGCGCTAGTTTTAGCGGACTCAGCTTTTATGTGTTTGTAGCTGGATGTCAGACGATCAAAACGGCGTATGTGTCAAATAAATTCGCTGAGTATTTTTCACTACCGCCAGCTTTAAGTAAAAGCGCAAAAGCGATCTATGCATACGGTCGGTAGTTGATACTTTGGGAAGACGAGTAAAACTGAAGAGGTACAGTACAATAAAACAAAGTTAAGTTAAGACGAAAAAAAAACTGTCAAACAAAAATGCGAATGCAGCGAAAAAGCATGCAAAATCTAAGTAAATTCGTAACTAGGTGCTCCCTACTCCGCGTTCCGAGAGCATGGGCGAAGAGCAATAAAGTGGGCATCAAATGTGCTTAATAAAGCGAAATTCAGAAAGAGTTTAGAAAATAAGGAAGAAATACGAAAAAGAAGGGATCCGAATCCCAATGAATTCGGGAAGGAGGATCCCGACTCCTGAAATAACGTAATATTTGTTGCAGAACGCGTATTCAATATGATATGGGTCTGCTATGAGCCCAACGAAAAGCACCTGAGGCTGCATCCCCTGAGAAACTTAAGAGTTTTAGAGTTGTCCTGAGGACAATAAGTTCAACTTAATGAGCTGATTTTAATTGACGGTATTATAAACAAGGCTTGATATTCCTCAGCATGTTGGTTTAGAATTTAAAAAGGCCTCAAAATTTGGGAGACATGCAAGTTAGTGTAAAACATCGATCCAACACTTGAGTCACTGCTTCTCTCCGATTGATTACTGTAGAGCTGTCCCAAGGTAGTTTCCTGTCACTATATTTAAATCCTATCTATTTTTTCAGAATAGACTTGACCAACGCCCTATTCTCATTTGTAGCGAGGCCTGTGTTCAAAAATCGATGGCAACAACTATGTGGTAAAATTAATCAGCAGTACATAACGAAGCTAATTCACTGAAGTAGAAAGGCTACCCAACGAATTGATATAAATATAAATACATGCATAATTTTCTCCCTTTAAATGGATAAAAATTAAATAAAATATATATACATTTTTTTATTTTGAAAAATAATTCCTGACTGCCAAATTTCCATTGATTAACAAGAAATAGGAAACTCTAACTCAGTAATATTAAATTTCCGAATTCACAGAAAACGTTGTTGCATTTTTATACCAAGTTTGCTTTGAGCCTTGTGGAAGGAGTAAACAGTTGGATTTACTCACAGCATTTCTTAGTTACTAAATAATGTAATATGAACTTCGAAAGACACGCTAGCATCATTATCTAGTTTATTTTTCAGCTCGAGTATTGAAATTTGATATAATCAAAGGGGTGTTCTATCCTTTGCTATCCTATTCCAAATGATACCAATACAAAATCAACAACATGCAGTTCGTTAATAAAGGACATTCATATCCTCTCCTTTAAATGTCTTTTTTATTGTGTGCTTCAAGGGATATTATAATGATCATGTCGAAATATTGATGATTTCAAACTTGATCCTTAAGCAACGAATGCTTAGATTTTACATTGTTTCAATTTTTTTCAAGGCACGCGGGAAATGTTACATATATCGGGCGAGGCATGGTTATAAAGTTGATTTCAGAAAATTTTCTTTGGTAGATCATTTATTATATGAAAATAAATTATCTTTTTCATGCTAGTTTGAAACTAAGCAGCCCTTGAATCAAGGTCTGATTTCAATGGACAGTCGTTGTATTTATCAGTCGATAATTTACAATAAGACATTATTTCCAACTCTGGGAAAACTTCCCAACAACCATCGACTTGGAAAAAAACATTCATGGCAACAAATACTGTATGCATCGTCCAATTTCCTGGAATAGTTATGCTGAACCATAAAAGCCAAAACATTATCTTCGGAATATCTGAACCGAGTCAAGTTTTTCCTCGAACGGGTTTCCTGTGAATAACTATTTTCGTTCTTTTCAGTTTCCTTTAAAACTTTATCAGTTTCATTGATAATACAAAGTTATTCTCAACTCCGTCACCACTACTACCAAAAACACTTTAAGTTAGTTCAAGGAGTCGAATGGAAAGTATTTATGTACGTATGTGCCCAATCCCAGATGTAAAGGAGTCGCCTGGGGTCGTTCCGGGAATATTTCAATATTCCTTTCAGCTTAGTTTGCTCGACTACGAATGGAATTGAATTTCGCGTCTTTGTTATACGTTTTTCCTTTGCCAATACGAAATGCAAAAAAAAAAGCTGTTGCCATTTGGGCTTGCCTAATGTTAAAACAATATGCAATCAAGTTAGTTTGGCATGGATTTGGACTGTACAGATAGCGATTCGAAACAATTTAAAGAGCGAGTTAAGCGTTTTGAGCTTTCAATGATTGCCAATTCGAAGAGATGAAGTCATTTCGAAACTATTTACTTGGGCGCATCCTTTGCAGGGAATCGACTGAAATCGTTCTTATTTAAATTTGAAATAAAAGCTTCGTTAAGAATGTCATGCGTTTATGAAGTAGTTTCATCTCATTCGGTTTCAGTAAGTTGAAATATGCACGAATGTCTGCAGAGCGTTATTGTCGAAGGTACTCAACAAATTGACATAATACGAATGCGTTTCTTGCCGCCTTTTATATGCATCGTAGGGACACAAAATACGTCTAACCTGCCAAAATTTGCTACCCGGTTTACGGCAGTGAAAATTTTACACTGTGAATTGAATGAAAATTTTACACCGGGTATAACCAATTCCAAGTGTTAACTCTTCTTTAACACAAAAGAATTTGGCGAAAAGGCTTTGCCACATTTTCATGTAAATGACATGTCAAAGATTAAATGATGAACGCCATGGAAGAGCTAATGAAAAAAATAATCAAAGCAAAATTGAAATGGAATCAAATTTAAAATTACCCTTGCTTAGGATCCAAAAAGGAGTGGCAAAAGTAGAGGATAAAAAAATCAGGAAAATACCATGCAGCTGTTTCCACATGTCACCTAGCTGAAGGGTTGGAAATTGATCCACTTTTATAACCCTCGTAATCGAATGTTACCACCTTCGAAAATTTGCAAGGACATTCAAAAATTTGCTTTGTCTTTGTGATTTCTTTCACTTTCACACGGTGGGTCCTTCGACTACTGTTTGACGCAATGAAGGGAGTGGTAGCTTTTAAAGTTATCCCTACTGTATCCGTTTCATCCGACTGGAACTCGAACTAAACGCGACAACTGCCGAGGAAAAAGAGGCCTAACCCAATGTTATGTGGCAAACAGTTTTCAAGGTGACTAGGGCGTTGTTTAGAGGGTAGTGTTGTAAGTCTCTTCTGCTGAGAGTCTCTCACTTAGGGCGTGGACAGCCTCCACCTTCCAACCTCAAAAAAAAAATACTTAAAAGGGGCTATGGTACAGTCGATATGCATCTTTCAAAATTGGTAAATGCATGAAGACAGCTCCTGTCTCCTTTAGAATATTCTCTGGAAGTTTCAACTTGATCAAGGCAAAACTGCATTTTGAATATCTCTGCCTCGTATCCATTTTTGTGGTATAGATTATTCATTAAATGAATTATCCAAAAATAATGCTCTACCACCCCCAAAGCAGATCAAAACGTTGTAGAAGCAACCAATAAATGGCAGAATAGTACGCAGATCAAAAAAGAAAGACGTGCTGCATATTTTAAAGAGCATCGCTTTACTTTATGGCCCCGAAATCGATAATTTTGTGTGAATATTCCAAAAATATTTGATTAAAACCTTTAAACGTGTTTTTCCCAATGGGATATTTTCAAAGTCGGTGAACAGTGTACCTCAAAATCCAGTCACCCGGCCCTCGTCAAATTTTATGCAGGTTTTTCCCAGACATTATGTGTTTGTTTTTAATAATAATTGTGCAGAATTTTGACCTCTTTTCAAGATTTCATCATCTTTGACGTTTAAGTGATGCTGAGAATTGAAAAACTAATTTTTCAACGTAAATGCTTGCCTAAAGGCTGCTTAAGAAAACGAGTCGAAAATGTCGAAAAAACTTAGAGAGGAACAAACACTTTTTGATTGCTTTTCTGTAGGTGATCCAGTGCTGTAATGTCCCCGGACAACCCGTTTTTTAAGTGTGCGAATATTTGTTATTAGAGGCTTATTTTTTAATTTGAAATTTCTCTAAAAATTTGATAGTAACTTCAATAAGTTTGATAAGTATACTTGACTAGGAAATTTAATAATTTTATTGGAGAAAAAAAATTTAGAAAAAATTAACTTAAGATATGGCTTACAGACTTTGATTATTTAAAATTCATTAAAAAATTGTTCAAATAAAGCAGAAATTCATACTTCTAAACTCTAATGTGAGTACAATCACAAAATGTAGTTCGATTTGTTTGAAATTGGCATCAAACTTTTGAAAATTTGGTTGCATCCTTTGAAGCTTCTCTATTGTTACTGCAAATTTTTTGTTGGAAACCCCGGTTACAGATATTTAAATCAATGTCATAGCATTAGTATTATCAATATTAACACAATATTTTGTCTGGGTGCTTGCAAATGCCAGAATTCTGGGCTTTTGTAAATTTTCCAAGATGTGCTCAGCTTCCCGTAAGGATGCGTTTCCGCTATTTACAGCCAAAATCAACTCGTGCTAATTATATACAAAGCAACAATTCCGATGAGAAGTCTTGGTGAAAATTATCGTCCTTTGATGTGATAAAGTTTCCCATTCAGTCAAGCTCAGGAGAAATTTCATTATTGACTTGAAAAATTTGTGAAATTGTTACTTTATAGGAAAGGGTCTTGACACAAATATTTCCAATAAAATGAGCACCAATACTCTGTTCACTTTTAGTTCAGAATAAAATCTATGAATGGTTGCTACTACATTAATGCTTCTCGCCTTCGTTCATCTGTAAAGCTTCGGACTGTTTCGAAAAACTTTCTCTAAGGCTGTGGGAATCGTATTTTTGTAAATTAAAATATTTCGGAGTAATTTGAATTCGAAATTGTTTGAATATTTGATACAAAAAAAAATAAATCTCTGTTGCCGATTTATGTGGAAAGTGCTCCGCCAGAATCCCAAATATTCTCAGTATCGGCTACAACAATAATAAATTCTATCTCAACATTCAATACAAATTTAATAAAATACAACTTACAAAAGTCTACTTTCGAAAAATTTTCAATTAACTCCTCTAAATTTTTACCCGTCAACTTGATGGTGTTAATATTCCGAAGTTTTCCAACCGAAAAGCTAAATGGGAATTTCGCTATTATTAGTGGGCAATGAAATGGAAAGACAAACTGAGCTTGATATTGTCACGATAAGCTACGCTTCACCAATACCATCATCATGTCGCAATCGCAATGTAAATTTACACGTCCTTACGTCCGTGAGCATGAAGCTGGAGGATATGATAGTGCAGTGCTTATAACAATGCCATCTGCTACAGTTTCCAAAAAGGAAATTGGCACATTTACAATTTACAATCAACGGAATTACGGGTCCTTGAAATTCCTGCAACGAACTGGAGCGAAAAAGTCGAAGTCGTTGAAAAGGATGTGAAAGATTTTTGTCGAAAGCAAAACAAAAAGCTATAGGAAATGGAAGAACAAAAAGCGACTAAAATATCCAAAAGGACCGCCAATGGATTTGTTGATGAAAGTACGTGCATCAATTTTACGATTTGGTACATTGTTTCCTTCCATAAAGGGAAAATTTATCACGACAATAGTTAAACTCGTCATCGCCGGGAAATTCTTGCTCTCGTGCATTTTTATGAAGACTTAAAACTTTTTATTTGTATGTTTGCAACATTGGATTTCAATTTGAGATTTTAGATTAGGTTAAGATTGATTGCAAGGAGCAAGATAATGTTGTTCATTTTATAGTTGCATAAATTTTATTGAATACTGATACTGATATTACTGATATTTTTTGTTACTGGTTTTATCTTTTTCTTTTTTACCACTCTTCAAATATTCTCCATTCTGCGACTGGATAGAAACCTTTTTGCTGCTCAGTCTTTTCCTTTGCAAAGAAAATTCGATGGAAGGATTCGTTTGTTTGGCTTGTTTGCATATGAGTATGATGTGGTTCTACGTTGTCCCTGATTTGTTAATTTGCAACTCCTATTTCAGGGAAGAGGGTACTTCATGCTTCCGAATTAATTGTGACCAACTTACTCCATTTTTCTTAGCGGCGACATTTTTCCCCGACACCTTTTCACATCGAAACAAGCGCAACCTGAAAAATGAATTCTGTATCACACGTGTTATCGTTTTTCTTTCGAATTTTCCAGTGATACAATCAATCAAGAAAATCAACTGGTAATTCACTTTTAAGCGTTCTTTGTGAACTTTTTTAAACAACGCCGCAACAACACAATTTCATTTCGAAAAATGCCAACATGATGTATTGAGTCCCCAAAAGTCAACTTTTCAACAACTTACATAACTCGCATCAGTGGAAAATCACAGACACTGATGAGGGGTAATTGTAAGACTAATTTTGAACAAAACAAGAAAACTTTGAATGGAAGCAAAATCAGGACTATCTTCACATACCCTCCCGGTGAAAATACTTGAACAGTATTACTCGTGAAAGTTCATACCATTTGTTGGAAACTTTTCCAACATGCAATCTTATTGTTCATACTATTTTCTCAATTTCTTTTTTATTCTGCTCTCGGTTCTGTTCGATTAGCTGCGAGAAGTTTTCCAACATGACATTTTACTGCTATATTGCTCACTTTCCTCGCATCGAATCATATTTTTTTTATTAGATATTGCCGTAGATGGAGCGTGAAAGTGTGGCGAAACCCATTCACCCTCATCCCCATGTGATGTTGCCCTCCATCGAGTTCTTATTACCTTTTTGGGTTAACTTTTTTCGGCTACTTACTACCTGATGGTACAATCAACATCCTGTGGAAAGTTTGTAGTGACGGAATGGTAGGCAACGTTCTCGTTTCGAGATTTTGAAGTGAAAAACTTTGCGATGGAAAACTTTTTTTTATTACGGGAATTACGGAATAAATGAAAAGAAATGATTTGGACTTGACGTTGTTTCCTTTGATGTTGCATTTTAAGTTGACTGAAGATTTACACAGGATTGCAAAGATAACATCGACTAATTCTTTGCATTTAAATCATTCATTTGCACATCCTCAAGCGTTTTTTATATCGATGAATCGGTGAACTTCAAAGACATTCATATATACATATATATATGAATATTATATATATATATATATATATATATATATATATATATATATATTTATATCAAAGTCCTTCACGTCGGCGTTAAATGAAAGAAAAAACTGTTGAAAAAAGGAAGTAAACGTCATTCAAAAGGAACTCCGTTTGTTAGTTTTTTGCCGTCTAGACGAAATTTGGGTAGCTGAGGAAATTTAATTGATTACTATGGAATCATGGTCTATTTCGTCTTAGCAAACAATTTAAATTTCATTTTGAAAATCCATAAGGAAACTTATTCTAATTATTCTGGAAACACCCGAGAGTATACGAACCTATTTTGTTCAGAAGAACTTTTTGAATGACACTCCTAACTCTTGTTAATGATTTGCAGATAATTAGTACTACTAGACCCCTGCGTGTAGTATTAAAAAGATTCTTTTTGCCCTACTATATTGTTGACCTCTAACATTAGCAGAGCTTAGTGACCATAAAATTTGCTTACAGCAGCAACTCAAGGAAATTCTTCCACAAATTTGATGATGGTGGATTCTTCCGGTGAAATATTGATGATGATGGTCGTCAACTGATGTGGTTGAACCAGTTCAACCATACTTTCAGGAATACGATGAATTTATTCTACGTCAAATCCGAAAATAATCTCCTCCGTTTGAAATTCCTTTGAACCTTAAAAGCTATTCGGACCAAAAGCTTAAGTTGAAGCACATTATTACTGTCCTTAAGACTAAATTAACATATCAGGTTCATCATATATGTATGTATATTGTCCATGCTTGAATCGAGTCTAATGATTCCATAGAAAAAGGACGGATAAATGCGCTCGTAATGGCTTGTTATGCTGTGCCCGTAAGTAGAAAAAAGGAGACCCTGCCAAACAGAAGGACTTTGCATTAAAAAATATTGTCAGTTCGTGCACAACCTTACTTCGAAAAACAAATGACCTCTTCAAAGTGAGAATTAACACTTCACTGGTGGGATATTAGTAACTTTTCACGTACTTTTTCCCGAACCGAGACCGAAGTAAACTTCTGCTCAGGTTATGATTTTCTTCGATCTAAGAAAAAATCCCAGTTTTTCTTCCCGGTGTAAGTGACTGGTCACTTGTTTCCTACATCTCCGGTCCATGCGCACCATCTTCTCTGGAAATTGATGAGAGTTCCATAAACGTGTGAAAGAATCTGTAAATTATTGCGGGGGATTTCTAGACAATCGATTCTATTCGTCAAAAATAACGCATCCATAAGAAAGTATCTTGCCAGTTTATGCAGTGTTGTACGCTAACAATTGCGCTTAAATAATTTAAAGTCGTAACTCAACTAACTAATATAGTCTACTGACCAATGATCCAGATGCTGTAGCAGTTAGAGCACTCATCCTCGGTTAAACAAGTTCCGGGTTCGGGAGAGGACAAGCGTGATTGTCACCAGATCACCTTCTCGTTTATTTTTAGTGCTGAAATGGGTTGCCCTTACGACCAAATGTCTGCAGGGAACTGTTGAGCCGAAATAATGAAACAAGTTATTTTTGGACTATATTCTGTCACAAATCTGACTTAATGTCGAATTTTGGTATTGATTTTATCATCATTCAAAAAAATACATCTGTTCAGGGTTACACTACACAACATACAATCAAATACATATGTAAGCTTGTCTGGACTCAAGGATGTGGACTACCTTAAAATGAAAAAAGTTGTTTCGATGCAGGGAAACTATTTTGGGATTACATAGAATTGAAGAAATACTTACGACTTTCTGCGAATTTGATCTTTTTTCGATTTCGCAGGGAAAATGCAAAATAAATCAGCATTCACCAAATGCTCCTTGTTGCTTTCTTGATTAAAGAGACACTTCATGTGCCTGTCAAGCCTTAATCGATGACACACAAGCAAAATATGCTTAAGCTTCTATTTATAGGTCCAATAGTCAGCTTCATTCTAACACACTGACCTTGTTCACTTGTAAGTTCCGACCAATAGCTAAATGTTAATTCGATGTTGTATTATTTTATTATGTCATCCCTTGCTTAACACTTCCTTCCTCGGACAGCCACAGCGACGAGCAAATGAACTGGTTCAATTTTCTTGCAGCGCATACAGTCGGAATTGGGTGAGTGTGACTGGCACTCACGATGAGAGGAAGGATTTTTACATTTGATTGATAGGATTCCGGGTGTCGAGTTCTGTAACTGGGTATCAAGCATAGCACTTCGATCCGATCGGCGATACCCTTGGAAATAGGTAGCGTCAATCGAGGAAAAAAAAAGAAAATAATGAATCACATGCAGGACTTATTAATAACCCAACCACGTACTTGTATATGTGGGGCCAATAGCTGCCCAGCATTGTAAGCAAAAATAGGGGTGGTTTAGTTTAGCTCATGTTGATTGTATCTCGTACGCTTGGCCAACGTTAATGAGTGGAATTGCTTTCGGAATGAATCCTTTATGAGCGACTCGATGGATTACTAGTGGACGTTGGAAAAATTATGCACCTCGTTAGTAAGATTGAATAAATAGGGTGAAATCGAATAGCACTTCAATATATATAGGCTATACATTATTTTTATTACTTAATATGGAGCTGGAATTTGATATGAACCTTAGACAAGATTGTTTGAAGCCATGGTAAATAAATCAAGGTAATGAGATAAAATACAATAACTGTCATTCGATCCATTTGGCTCATAGTGAAAATGTTCGTTGGCGAATATTTACCCCCGAAGGGGTGCAGCAGGATTTTGTTATATGTGAACATATATGTGCAGCAGGACAAAAAATTATTAGAAACGTATCATCAATCAATTTGTCGTTATTATGCCATGGAACGAAATGGCATGCAGACATGGTATGGCAACAAAAAACCTTTTCCATATTCGGTCAATTTCAATGTAACCATCATTCAATCAAGGGCCAGGTTTGTTTCTTGGCAAGCCATAAAGAAACAAAAATTTTCCGCCTCTAGGCAATTAGCTGGACAAATTAAGCTATCGGAGATAGGATACTCATCAATAATTTATGTTTTACATACGTTTTTAGCATCCATGTCGTCTTTTAATAAATTTAACTGGTTCGCCCAGGAATTAATGGATCTGAAACTTGATTCTTTGACCAATTTTGTTTTGAGTAAAACCCTTGCCACTAATTTTGGTTTGTATTCATATATTTTACCCAATCGGGCTGCTGGACTCATCGTTTTTGATGAGCTTGATCCTTTTTGATTTGTTGATCATCCTTTCGATATCTTGTTATTTATACGCATGTTTTACCTATCAATAAGGGGTTAATTTCATCTTGGATTGCTTTTGTTGCTGTCAGATATCAACCCTCTATTTGATTTCTTTATACGAAGTTGCGCATGTTAACACATCACAGGACTTACAAATCAGCACTTTAGAAGTTTAAATTGAACAAAAACGAAAAATTGAGGAAACTACCAGTGATATCCATTCTAGTTTTAATATTATTTTGATGACCAATCGACGATATTGTGTACTGTAAAAAATATCGTTCTAACGTCCTCCATGGCATGTCACACCGAGTTTAGTCACATGTTTTGCTTTATAAATTTTCGAACTTTCGATGGACGTTACGTCTGATTTGAAATGTTCTTGGCTTTAATCGTAGACCAAAGATTGGAAGATCACATGATCTTTCTGGCTGGTTGTACATTACCATTTTTTGAAAAAACTCGACGCAGGATTTTTCCTTGCAAGAAATCAATGTTCTGCCGAGTTGTATGATAAGCTGCATCGTCTTATTAAAAATAAGCACTTTAGGCCCCGTTGACGTCAGAATTACTCTTTTGGATTATTTACATAGAGATTAATATTTAAAGATGCGTGATTCCCATTTTTATCCTTAAGAAGTGATCCTTTACCTCGCCCTTAGTCCAAAGGGCCAACCAAACAATAACTTTCTGTAGATATAATTGTGATTTAAAAGCTGTTTTTCAGCTCAAATCCTTCAATTTCGTTGCTTCATGAATTTATAAGAAGTCTAAAATACGTTTTATCAGAAGAGCTGATTTCTCCTACCGGTATCCTATTCCTCAAAGGCTGGGCGCAAACCATAATCAGCTGGTGTGAGCTGTTAAGTCACTCAAACCTTGTTTATAGGCTATCTAGTGAGGTCTTTTATTGTTGAAAAATTCCCCATGCTGCAAACTTTGTTCTTCCTAGGCGGAAATTTTTTTAGTTTGACGTTGAAAAAAAAAACGATATTTTTAGTGCAAACGCGGTTTTATTCTTCGACACAATCTTTATCTAGAGCACTTCACTTGGGGTAACGATCTTTCAAGATTCCGATGCCTTTATCATTGTAGTCCAAGTCAAATCCCTCGAAATTGGCATTTATTTCATCCTGGAGCTCCTAATCTGAATATAATCTCTCCCCGTTGAGCCAATTTTTCAACCATGTAAAAAGGCTACATCAGGCGAATACGGTGGATGTTTTTCCTTCAATTTATCGGTTATATTGCGAGCAGAATGTGAAGGAGCTTTTGTCTTACTACAACAAGTTATTTCGTGTCAAATAAGGTCTTTTGTACTTCATTTCATTGTTCAATCAATCCAATAATATACAGTTATATTCCTTGATATATTCCAAAAGAAAAATTGCCCAGAACCTTATTAGCTGGTTGTTGTGTCTTGCAACGTTTTCTACACTTTCACCAGGCAAAAACGATTCCACCTACTGTCAATTGGGCCTACGCGTGTGGTGATGAATTTATGTTTCGTCCCTTGTCACAAATCGTCTCGGAAATTTGTTTAAATTGTGGCGAAAAAGTTCCAAATTCAATATTGACAGATGAACACGTTTCATTTCCTGATCCATTCCTGCACAGCTTTCGCATGTGTAAGTATTCATGAATAATGTGCGTAACGCATTTCCTTGAGATGGCTATTATGGGAATAACCTCACTCAATTTAATTTTGCCATCACTCAACACATGATCCGTAATTTTTTTTGATGAGTTCCGACGCTGCTCGTACGATCATGACAGGATTCGCCAAACCAACATTTAATGGTTGAATATGGCAAACACATGTATTATAACATTTACCAAGTCATGTTTTTATTTTCACTGTATTTTTTCCATCAAAAATTTTTTTTCGAAACACGAAATTCACTTTTTCTCCATTGTTTACGATAATTCATAGGTAGCGTCACTTCGAGAGCCATAACTTGAAAATAAGTAAACCAAATGTCATGATATTACGACAGAAATTGAGATTAGATCGATACAAAGAGCACATGAATTTGTGCTACCATCTCTATGTCAAGCCAAATACTCTTCACCTTCTTGTACAAGCGATTCGATGGTGTACAGATTTTATGATGAGCAACTGAACCAGTTTGCTCACATTCATGGTAAAGCAATAATAAGAGTGTTGAGCACGTCAATTAAGTTCACCATACATCTGTCTCAATTAATGAGACGCCCAGTGAATTGGAAACTCAAGTGTCCACTGCTTTGATAACTTCTAGTAATTTCTACGCATGAGCACGTAGCAGAGCGGTGGAATTTTGAAAATGACATTTTAATCAATATGAATAACGATCACTTTTGATCTTCGCGACACTTGAAAATTCCAACGTCCCTTTTGGGTAAAGTCTATACTATGGCCAAATTCAGTTGGACAAAATGTTTTCGAAATTCTTTTTCGACTTCTTATACTAACCCAGTTCATTTGATTTTTTTTATCATACTCTAAGGTGTTAGTAGATTTTATATTGATAAAATCAGTGGCTATTAAAACTGGTGTAATCAAAATGAATTTTCTACATTTTTCTTTTAATGAGCACCAGAAACTATCGCAGAAATATTATAAATAACTTTTTCTGTTATTATTTTTGTCTTTTCCTGGGATATAATATTTAATCGGGGATTTTTTGGAACCGTGTGTTAACAGTCAGTACCAGACAAAAGTTTTCGTCTATTTTCAATCTTTTAATTCAATAATTTTGAAGAAAGCTTTTCTTCATTTTACGCTACGGAATGTTAAGAAATTGAATAAAAAAACCGTCATTTTCTTAAACCTTATCTTATCTTTAGTAAATGAATGGTAGCCGTGGTTAATAAACACTTTTAAATGATCTATACAAACAGTCATAAGGCGCTTAAGTTTTTAATTTATTATCAAACCATCTATCATGTGTTTCTTATTAAATTCTAAGGACTTTTTGGTTCCTAAATGATCTTTCATTTCAAACCTTAAATGTTTCCAGTTTACCAGCTTAATTGTACATATTTTAAACGCAAAACTTTTATAAAGGAATTGTGGTATCTCTCTAGACTCCTTGGTTACACGATAACACGTATCTGTTGTGATTTGCATGTTGGACTAGAAAATTCTGGATGTGACCAGGAGTTCTGAGGATGGACTATGTCATTACAAGGAACCCAAGATTCTCCGACTAAGCATTTTGCGACATCAGGTTGCAACTCAATCTCCAATATGCCCTGAAAGTGAATCACACATGGGACCCCTAATTATCTTTCCCACTCTTGAATTTGGATATATTGTAGATCTTATCGTGGATGGCTATGAAGGCAGCTTTATTGGATGTTTCACTAAGAACCCGCATGACGAACAAGCAAAAGTTTTACAATAGGTTCAAAATATGTACCAATAGAATATGTACTAATAGAATAAAGTGTCAAATAGAATAGAATTCCCGCCCATTATTCAAAATAATCTGAGGAGCGAAATATTACAGAACCATGTCTATTTGCGGGAATGTCAAAGAAATACCTGTGACCGTTAGATACAGCAGTGGCTTATGTTAGTAAAAATTAACTTTAACATTTTACAAGAACACGTATCGATAGGTGAAAAGGCCGGGAAGGAACTCATGATTCCGATAACATAACAACGAATGCAAAGATTGACACGATGTTGTAGAAAAGGACACCCACCTCTTCGAAATCAAGACAGCCTGCAACCATCTGTACATTGAAACGTATAAGATGAGCTGTAAGCTTAGTGCAACCCTCTTAATCACTAAAATTAGATTAAGAGTATGAAGTCCTTATTCGAAAAATGAAGTCGAGTACTTAACGTAGACGCCTACCTTGATGGCTTAATTTCACGGTCTCCAAAGACAGTGTTGAAACAATGTGTCAATCACCACCCCTTAGCTTTGAAACAATTTTCAGTCCCAAGTCAAAATTTATATAAAGCTTCCTGCATTCCCGGACACAACTGGTGAATGCTCACCGTACTCTCTAGCCTTCGAAGCCACAACCACCTCGTTTCAGCCAAGGGTAGCCTCCTCACCGTGTCAGCCTATCAGCTTATTTTTGAAATGTTAAATCTGCTCAGGTAACATCTAATACACCATTTTTGAGTTCGATGTTGGAAAGCCTGACATTAGGAAATAAACAGAGCCTTGGCAGGCAAGATAGGTGATATGAGTAGCCATTTCGTTGGGCTACTGATAATACCATGACAAAAGTGGCAAGATAAAACTAAGGATATAAAAAAATCTATAATCTTTGAGCGTCCAAATTTTGTTTGTAAACATAACCGCCACACGTGTGACATTATATGAGGAAATATATCACAGACCTACCAAATATTGGATGGCAAGTTCGCATGCTTTATCACAACTTAGAACTTTTTACTTCTAATTCCTGGCTTTTGTAATGGACTGTAGAGAAACTAGGTAACGTTGGATTCCCGGATCTGACTTCTGCTGTTTTTTGAGAAGAAGTAGCTAGAATTTATTGCAAGTTGGCCACAAAATCGTATATCGGAGGTTGAAACAGCAAACCACGTAAACATGCAAAGAGATGTAGGATTCTGGCTCCTTACAAGAGGGAGAGATATATTTATTTATTGACACTTTATACGTACATGATTTTCGTTATCTGATATGATTATGTCTAATATTTGACATCGACAGTTTGTCAAACAATTATTCTATAAATCTGGTCGTAACCGATTCTTGACATAGGCTTAGATTACATTTTTATTTTAAAATTCATCCTTCTGTTTTCTCCTCATTCGGGAGGTGCCTGTAGGTCAATCAAAATTCTCGAGCCTTTTTAACTAGCACTGCAAAAGAAACGCCTAAATGCTTGACAGTTTCCTGTGCAATCAAATTTAGTATGTTCTCGTTCCGGGGCTGATCATGATGTTCAGGCTCGGGATGAGTTGCAGGTCCCTTAAAGACTTCGGAATACTGCTTTCTAGGGAGAAGTCCTGCGGGAGGTTCTATATTGAGAACGGGTGCTGGTGGGCTCAGCTGATGGAAGCTATTAGGGTTAAAGATAAACTGATTTTGGTTTTTTGTTGCTCGTTTTTCGGCAATTTTGGCTCTGAGTTTGACCCCCTCGGGGCAGTTTGAAAAGTTAGCTGGGTGGCCTGAGCATAGGACACAGAAAACTGGAGGGATGGTGGGGTCTGTTGTAGCCTTTTCTCTTGGGTTTATTAGGCTTTTTCTTGGACACAACTGGCCTTCGTGCTCTTGACCGCAGGCAACGCACCTTTGGGCATAGCCTCAATTGGCGGTAACGTGGCCAAACCTCTGGCAGCGAAAACATTGGGTAAGGTCACCCTTTCTGAGTTTTTCCCAAGTTGCCTTGCAATTTAGGACGAATTTCAGCTTAATAATTTTCGGAGGTCTTCCTCTGACGCGAGAACAACTCTGAAAAGGTTGTGGGAGACGTTGTTCTGCCTCGACCAAGTGGTAGTCATCTGGGTGACAGGTACGGGTTTGAGCTCGGGTATTTGCTCGATGATATCCTCCAGGATTTCTTTCTCTGTGAACAGAGAGCTAACACCTTTTAATATTGCCACCGGTTTCCTGCGCGCGGCTGGGGTGAAGGAGTGGCCACCTAATTTGTTCTCTCGCATTAGGCTCATTAAACCGTCGTAGGCTTTCGTCTCGTCGACCACTATCTTGTGGTACGAAGGGGACAGCAATTTGATGCGGAACTTTGCCTCAGGGAAGCTACGCATCATCACGCGGAGATACATTATTAATAAAAATCGGTGTCAACCAGGATGGCTTTGAAGTTGCCGTGTTAGTACATAGTGGAGTAGAGGAGTTATTTAGGGGTGATATTTTTTCAAATCTATTACAATTGTTCATATTATTATTTTGAGCTACGACTACATTCTTTTTCTTAATAACTAGCCTACCGGTTGCCAGCTTTAAGCGTTCGGCATCGTTTTTGAGTGCGGTTTGAACCTCGTTGTTGGTGCAGATTGGGCCTTCGCTTTCCATTTCGACGTCCTGGCGAACAGCGCTGGTGGTTGTCTCTTCCCTTCGTGTGGTTGTTTTTATTGGAATTTTCGTTTTTTGTACCATAGCGTCCTCTGTTGACTGATGGTCTCCACTTTTTGATTTGCAATTCCTCACTTATTACTTCCTTGGTTTGCGGTGATAGGAGGGCATTTTTCATTTGTAGCTTGCTCGGTGCTCCATTTTTTTTGCCGCCTGCTCTTTTTACAGTAGCTGGGGGGATCCGTATGGCTGGGGCGTAATTTTGGCTCTATTTTTAATTTTAGTTTTATTTTGCTCTGAAAGTGTAATGTCTTTTCGGTGAATGGTAGCACTGGCTTTTGAGCGGAACGTTTGATATGTTACACACACTTCATCACCTTCCACTATAAAATGGCACTCGACAGCGTCTCTTTTTGGCCTGGGCGGGCGGTGCAGTTTGTGGGGACCGGGGGTTGTCCTGTATTTTTTTTTTTTAATTATTAAGTATCACGTTCACTTATTCATAAGTCACAGAATTATAGTCTTAACTTGGGTTTGAGTTTAAATTTAAATTTAAATTACTGGATGAATGCCACTAGAAACGTCGCGTCTTGTCACCTTGACCTAGCTTGGTCTGGCTCGTTGCAACCCTTAAGTAGCCTTACAATAGGACCAAGTTGGATATTGGCCAGCATAATAGAGGATCCGCTGCAAGTACCCTTACTGTACTGGCGTCGCTCAGACAATGTGGACGGTTTTGTGATTTGCGACTACAAGCAAAACGTTGTGCTGAAGAGCTTCATCTTTCTTGAAGGATCATATATTGTCATAATATAACATATCTGTCACATGTTTTTTTGCCGCGTTTTTGGACCATGCATTGCAGTTAAATAGAAATAAAAAAGTAACACGTTTGTCTGTAACATTTACTGGAAACTATGAAAAATGAACAGAGGTAAGCATGCAAAAATGAGTCATAACAGGAGCTGAGCATTCCAGCACTCGGACACATCTGAATAATATAAAAACAGGATTTATCTATTGAATTCCATTTCGATTCAGCGAAAGATTTTATTGAAAGAGGTCTAAACTCATTCAGAGTGGTCTCAGGACTAGGACTAAGCAAATTTCAATAAAAAAAATGACTTTAATCTGAAAAGCTGAAATTACCAATTAAATCTGGTCTGCAGGTTAGGTGTGTGTACGTGTGAAAATGATACTTATATGTTGAATTTGCTTGTTGTTGACAGCAAACTTCACGCCACAAATGTGAAACCCTTTAATTTTGCATATTTCATCATTTTTTAGGCGAAATTATTTGTTATTTATTTAAACGTGATCATTAACCGTAAATAAACAAATTTAAGAGTTCAACATAAATTTATAAAATTATTTTTATTGCATAAATAAGATACATCCCGAACTGACAGGACACAGTTTTTCACGAAAATTTCCGACGTGCAGGATTCACTGTCTTAAAAAATGCTTCAAAAAAAAGCAAAATGAAGAAATTTCAATTATTTGAATTTAAAATCGAGAAAAAAGAAAGAAATTGTTCTTAAAAGAGTATATTCAAAAAGTTATTGAATCATTTTATAAAGAAGTGGATGCAGATTGGAATAATTCTTCTGTCGCCCCTTTTGGAAATTGCTTGGAAAACTCCTGCATTTATCATTATTTCGTATTTTCATGAAGCTTTGTACATTTTGGGATTCCCTCAGAAAAAAATTAAAATTCTCAATATCCTTAATACGGTTTCGTTTTTAATATGATAAATATCTCAATTGAAAACAATTTCGTTCACATTTTCAAAACTATTCATTCCAAAAGTGCTTGCTCATTCCATTTTCTTTGCATATTACAGATTTACCACGTGATGGACCACACATAAGTGGGAAAGAAGATCAATATCAAATTGGCGATATGTTAAACTTGAATTGCACATCTGGGAAGTCGCATCCTGCATCACAGCTGCAGTGGTTTATCAATGACGAGCCGGTAAATTCAATTCTATTAATTTAAAGCTCTTACTTTTGCAGTTTTCTTTAACATAGGGAATATCATACTCTTTAGTAAAAGGACTTCTGGGGATGAATTTCAGCCTTTTTCATCGTTTGCATCGTAGCAAACTCAATAGCCTTGGACTTTTTCCCCTTTTTGATATTTGTTGACAATTGAGTACAAGGAGGAACGAGTAGAATGTGGGTATATTCAAAGATAGGAAACCGAATAGCAAACATTTCAATTGAATCGCCAACAAATTTCAAAATATGAAAAAATGCAGGACTCTTGCCTTTGTAGCAATGCAAACTTTATACGCCGTGAATCTACATACGCTTTAAATATTGCTTTCAATAAGTTTTCATTTGTTACTCAAAGGACAATGAGATGCACCCAATCGTGAAAGAACATTGACGATTCAAAAAGGGCGTTGATGCTGAAAAATAAAAAGATTTTAGGGCTAGCAACTACCAATATCACGATTTTTCGCTCAGAAAGGTGAAGACTATTTATTCCCCGATTGTAGGACTCCCAGACGCGACATGGTACTCAATAAACTGCTTTACTCCCTCCTGTTGATGTTTAAACACAAGTCTAACCTGTTTGACACATAAGTTTGGACTACAAATCATTTCTTTAACGATTTCTGTAATCTTCTATTAAATTTCTAATACTTCTCCCAATCACCAACGCTGCCTACTCCGATTTGAAGTCTGTGTTTGAACATTTTGCGGCAGTCCTGACGGTCCGTTTGCGACTTTTTAGTATAGGTTGCATCGCATTATTAAGACTTATAAAATAGGACCTATACTATCTCGAGAATCCTATTAATGCGATGCCATCCTCGCCAGGATTTATCAAGGTCATAATCCCCTGACTTGTTCGTAAGTTACGTCATTAACGTTTGAAATCCTACGAAATTTCAGCAGTAGTTTTAAATTTAGGTTCGAGTCAATACTCTCAGACATGTCACTTCAGAGATTGACTCAACTAGCGTCTCACAAACCTGATAGGGATCACTCTAGAGATCCAGTTCTTTGTAAAGATGGTCACTTTGGTGTTTACCAGACCCAAATTGAACCTGCGGCTGTCATACCATCTGTCACTCATCACTTTGGCACACCTATGCTGAGTTATGTATGCACGATCATGCGCTATCTGACTGGGATTTTAACCCCGACGTAAGAAAGTTATCTTTTAGACAGATAATTTTCCGAAACTGCGAAATTCGCTACTTAAAATCCCCCATTGGATTATCAGACCTTCATACAATTTTGAGGAGTTCAACGAGAAGCAGGTTTCAAATTTTTGGTGAGGCAATTGGTTTGCACCGTGATCTTTGTTTGCAAAATTTGAATATCCTTCCTGTAGATATGATGTCGGATGATATGATCAAGGGCTTCAGTTCAGTACAAATTAATGAGTCAATAACTTTCTCATGTTTTTGAATTTAGTACTCGCAACCAGTTTGCTTCAGGGAAAGTGATGAAATTGATTTAAAAACCACAATGCAAGATTCAATTTATTACCATCCCTTAGTCACATATATTTTGAGACTCAGAATTCAAGAGAATGTTCTGGGTCAGAATCCCTTTTCGTGTTGATTACTATTACGAACGGGTTATCTCAAAAAGACGTATGGACCGTGTAACACCAGAAAGCATGAGACTTTTGTAGTCTAGCATCAGGGGTACGTTGCTGCATCCAGGCCTTGTTGCCCAGGATGTAAATTCTACAATCACTAAGACTGCCAAAGTTCAAACAGAAATTACTTGAACGTCAGGCTCATTGCTTGACCATTTACAACACAAAGCTTTTAAGGCAGGTTGAATCTCTTTGTATCACGTTTGGATCCCTTTTGGTCATCTACTTCTGCGTGGCCGAAAATTTCAAGAAGGTTAAAAAACTAAAGGATGAGCATCAAATCTATGGCTGAAGTTGCAAGTCTAAAAGCTGCTTTTTGCCTTTTTTGCCTTTCCTTTTAAACGATAGTTTCAAATAATCAATTCATGAATAATTAAGAACTTAAATTTCTTGGTACAGGCTTAACCTCAAAGACGTTCGGAAAGAGATTTAAGTAATCTTGTTGAGTAGCTTTGAAAATCTAAAAATATCAACACAAGTGGAGCAGATTACAATACGCCGCAGGCACCCTCGGCCCAGAAGCTTTACCCTTAAGGTATAAGCTATAACGAAAAGTGCTTTGGATAAAACCAGCCTCCGTATTGATCATCGTCATGAAAGTATCTGCCGCATCTAGGTACGCTAGGTCCACAAATCTAATTTTGACAAATAAAACTAAAGATTAAAGCTAAGGAAAAGGGTGCTCCGACTAGAAACCATCCACACATCTTCTTGAAAAATTGGTCCTGCTGAACTGATATGCAAAACTGTTTAGTATATTTTGTCAATACGAGTGAAAACATGAACAGATACACTAGCAAAAAGTGTTTTCTAATTTAAAGAACATAAAAAAACTATAAAATTGTTATAAGCTGAAATAAAAGAGCAAAAAATTTGGGAAAAAAGTCTATATATGCCTCACATATGTCCCAGTTATGAAGAAGATACATCTGAGTTCTTCTATTTTCACAAGGACACGGAAAAGAGCTTCCAGTCTAAATGTGCACATTGGTAATTAAGATCGACCAGGTCACTCAAAAATGATTTTCGTGTAACAGTTATACGTGAAATGGAAAATGCTTTCTGCTGGAAATTTGATCGGTGTAAAATAGGTCAACACTCTAAGCATGCAAGCACACATTACTCTCATATTCAGCTTAGCCTCGGCAAAAGTATATTTGATCCATTTGGATCAAAACGTCGTTAATGTATCCTTACCAACCAAGGCGAACGGAAAAAAAACCATCGTTCAAGGACAGTAAACATTTTGTTTTACCTTTTTCCAAGAGCCCTTCACGGGTATTGTTCAAAACGAGAGAGAGAAATAGGAAAAACCTTCTGGACATTTTCAAAGGTATATTCAAATGAGGGTCGAACTTCTTAAAGATTTATAAAGTATGTAAATGTAGCTGAGGCTCACACCTAGCTTCAGCCCCATCTGAACATCGTCAAACTGTAAAGTGCTATCAACTTTTATATCCTAGCTAAATATTTATATAACGTGACATGTTAATGTGTCATGAATGCTAAGTTTTATTTTGAGAACGCAAGTTGACATAGCGCGAGGGGAATAAAAGGTGACTTCGGCACCACATTCTACCGAATTTCAGCTACATGATGCTTGCTCCTTTCCAAACAAATACAATATTCTGACATTGTTAAAATGAAATAAATCTGACAGAGAACGAAAAAAAGTAAAAGACATGGCAACGGATTAGACCATATTCGAAGGGAAGAGTGGCAGAGCGGAAAGATTTTTCCTATCGACTAAAAGGTTATATGATCCCAAACAATCCTTCTTTTGGTACATCTTCTTTGGCCAAATTATGTGTGTTGATACATACAACTACGTTAGCACGACTCTGCTAATTTTTTCCTTTTTTTTATGTTGTGAGGGTGCACGTATCCTGCACAAGGTTTTATGATAAACTCGCTTTGAAAATTTAAGTGTAAACATGACGTTATGGAATTTTGATACATGGTTTGCTCGTTTTTAAAATGAAAGGGAAAAGAACACCTGTTTCAGGTTTCCAACAAAAAACCTTTGAATCACGCATAAAAATGGAAAGTGTATCACAAATAATTGAGGTTGGTATTATTTAAGGAAGGATGAAACTGTGCGTTGTGACATGATGTTTGTATAGCATATGCTTGGAGTCAGGTTATCAAAAGTAAATAATGATTTAAGCATTGTTTAAGTGCATGCCCTAATCTTATTATATTGTTTTTTGTCTTACGATCTTTTTTCGCTTTTAAATTTCGGGTAAAGTTAAAGCGAAATCCGTGTAAGGGTACGTAAATTTTATACATACTTCACTTTAAGCAAGTATTTGTGATTAAATTAATTCTTACGAAAATTCTTTGATTTTCGAAAGAAGATTTTTCTAGTACCGAAAATCCTAAAGAAGTGCAAATGAGTCCATTAGCCTTTCAGTACAGCGTTTTGTTAGAGGTTTTGTTGAAATGATGTAATTCAACGGGGATAGATTTTTTTTTAATTTGGAATATTTCGTCGTTCCCCATCCCTTCGTCCGATTCGTCGAGAGACGCGTTTCGGCGGTGCGCCACTATCGGTGTGATGTTCCGTTCTGATTTTTGTCGAAACCAAGTGTCCTTATTTATAGGTCTGTCATTTATGCATTTGACATTTACCTGAGTTTTTCCTATATTAGTCCAGCGTTGGAGCTATATTTTTGTTCGTTCGTCATTGATGGGAATGATTTAAATGAGAATGATATTAATAATTTGTTTTTGATTGGATGGTGAAGACTATTTACACCCTGATTTTCAGACCCCTGATGGCACATCGCAAGGGGACTAGCGTCTCATTCCCCTGATACATCGAGAACCCAGCTTGGGACTGTTTGTTACATTCATTCAGACTAGGCATCGATGCCTTTTCAGATGGAAACTTTCCTGAAAGTCTTTTTTGGCTAATGAGAGAGTGAGCTCCTCTATTCCTAGAATCTTAACTGACCACTCTTGAAGAGTTCTAGTATCGAATGAAATAATAATAACAAAATGCAAAAAATAGAATACTATATCCTTCCCAATTTGAATCGATTAAAGACCTGCCTTGAAAATAAAAAAGAAAGTCCATTTCCATTTTTTGATTCAAAAGATAACAAACTAGTGTCTTTATTATAATTTTATTTTACTATCTTTCCCTTTTAAAATAGTTAGATCACCTCTGGAAATTTTTTCTTAATAGAAAACTGTGCTAGAAATTTCCATTGGCATTGTTTCTGGACAACGCCAGATTTGGTCCTTTGGCCCTAAAGTCATTCTATGATCAAATTCTGAAGAAAAAAATAACGCAAAGTTTGCAAAAATCAAATTCAACACAGGAATAATCCGATGAATAAACCATACACATGACTCAAAGTCTAGCTGGCTAGTCTAGCTGATGTTTTCCAGTGATTTTTGTTTCCTTTCTCATCTTACGAAATCGATCAAAATTAAACAAATGACTTACTTGATTCTCGTGAATGCCGCAAATCTCTTCCATTTCGTCAAAAATATTACCATGCGTTGTGGCAACCTGGACTTTCCTACAAGCTTTCAGAAGATTATCGTCGTTTGTGACTCATTTTCCTTCGCCGTTCTTCGTCTTTTAGGAAAACCATTAAGTGTGATTTTTTATGACTTAGTTCATGGAACGATATACCTTGGATGCTGGATGAATAGAAGAAAACTTCTATGCTCGAGACATTCCTTCGTTACCGCCTCTATCTTTGTTTCGTCGGAATGTTCCGAGGACAAAAAAATAATTCCATCCCCGTCGGAGGACAATATTTCAACGAAATGTTCAGATGTTAGTTTAGCTTCTCACCATCACGGTTTCTCACAGCCGACTTGAATGGATCACTGAACGAGCCCATAACAAATTATATGATTTGAGGAAGTCCTGTTTGTACTTGAGACCATGGGCTGAAAAGACCCGGGGTTTTGTGAGGTTTGTCCAAAAGCGTTTTTTGGGCAAAGTTATCAGTAATCCTCAACATAGTCCTCGGTTCGAAATACGCCTCAGTTTCCTCGACGACTTGCACATTCGATCTGAATCTTGAGGTTTGGGAACAGATAAAAGTCGCTGTGGGCGAAATCTGGAGAATACGATGGATGAGCAACCAAATAGAATCATAGTTCGTCCGATTTGGCCATCGTTATCAAGGACGTGTGCGACGCTGAGCTAACGTGATGGTACAGAACATATTTCTTCACCATCTGGGGTGGTTTCTTCCTTATTTAGTAATTAAGTTTCATCAATAACACTGCAAAGTACTCTCCTGTGACTATTTTGTAAGTAATCGATGAAGATTATGCCATGGGCATCCCAAAAAACATAGGCCATAACCTTTGCGGCCAAGCGTTAACTTTTTGGCCATTTTGGCCAGCTTTTGTGGCACTTTGGATGCAGACGTCTGGTAATGACCAATGATCCATCTATCGTTACGAATCTTCGAAGAAAATTAGCTCAATTCTGCTGCAACAACGCAAACCGGCTGTTAATGATATTCGCGCTGCTGTTTTTGCTCGACGAGCAGCAAATGCGGTACCTATCGCGACGATAACTTTTTCATCTCGAAAATATCATGTAAAATGTATCCTACCCGTTCTTTTGACATGCCCACGGCCTCATCTATTTCGCGCAACTTCACTTTACGACGATTCATGACGACTGAATTGCAACATTGTTTAGAAGTTTTTCCCATGAGGATACAAAACCCCGCTTTTTCCATTTTGTTTACGATGACGGAAGTAGCGTCACTCAGACGACCATTGCTTGTAAACGAATAAACGAAATGTCATGAAACTTCATATATAAGCTAGTGACAGATGACCCTCTCGAAATGAGTCATGTCCATTTGCTAGTAGTATTGAAAAATCCCGGGACTTTTCAGCCCATTAGCAGTACTAGATTCATCTCGTCCGACAAACTATCATTCATCACGTTGAAGAAAATGGCAGAATAATAATGTTCGGCTGTAGAAACTCGAAGGACTTTTCAGCACTCCTGTTTTTGATTGACGGAACTCTTTCAATAAAATGCTTAAATTGCTTAAAAAAGAAATACTGAATTCTTCTTCACAATGAAATTTTTTTCGAATTTTATTCGTATGAAATCTTGTTTAGCCTTAACAATATTGAATTTTTTATTTATAGATTTTATATCCCTTTTTGATTTGGTATTTAAAAAAAATTTTTTACTTTTATTTGAGACCTAAGGATCATTTCAAAACTGGGAGATTTTTCAGAACTCAATTTCAAAGTTTCTTTTATGCGAAAGCAAAATTTATACTTCCAAGCTTCCTTTATACAAATGAAACAATTCACCATCTAATTTTATAAAAGATTTGTTTTTAATTAATTCAATGGCTTGACTTTAACAGAAAAAGGAGATCTGACGCTCGTCCTTGAAAATGAACTTGTCATTCAGAAATGCAAGAAATTTTAATATTATTTTTTTTTTGACAAAAAAATGTCCGAAAATCATTTAAAGGCAATAAAAATTATATTTTCTAAAATTAAGATTTTTCCAAAATTAAAGTATTTGTTTTTAATGTTTTGAAGCTCGGAAAGTTAAAAACAATTTTTTGTTTCTAATTTTTTATAATGCCTCGTATAGCCATACTTAATTCACGTAACACAGAAAAAGTCACCGCCATGTATGATATGAGTTTTGGATACCATAAAAATCCTGGGCATATGTTCCCATTTGACCTGCCAACACTTGTTAGGAGCGTTGCCAATGTTTACAATATAAGCAAAGGTTTAAATCAAACATAGTTTGCCTGATATTTCAACGAAAGGAATCTGGATTAAGTCTTCTACTCCTAATGTCCTTGAGAGTGCAAAAACTAGTTCAATAGAAACACGGACGCAATCATATTTTGCTTGATTTGTCTCATAAGCAGTTCTCAATATCTTCGAACCATTGGTCCTTTCATCCTGACCCGAGCTGAAGGAATGCACTCAAGGAATCCATTCACTTGCCAAGAAAATTATCGAAACAACAATTGCAAACACAACGAGAACTCCCTTAGACCATCAGAGTCTTTCAATTTCATCATTGGAGATTAGAGTTGGAACCAGCACGTCCTCCATTCCCGAATGGCAACAAAAGAATCCATTTTCATCGGGAGCATTTCTTTCCACAGCTTCGGTTGTGTTTTGTTTTTCCTCAAGGGAATGAGCCAACATGCAATGAATGTACTCAATTTAAAGTGAAACTTCCGTTTTGTTGCCAAAATATTATTTATTTTGATAGTTTTCGTGTTTCTTTCAGAACTTATCGGGGGTGGTTCACCCTCTGAACCTATCGCCACCATAACTCCTTTGTAATCATTCTACGTCGACTTTGGATTTGGGTTTGGGTCATCCGATAGGAAGCAACGAATGAATCCAAATGTACTGACAGAATTTTAATGATACGACACTACCGTAAGCCGCTTGAACGCCTTTTGAATTTAAATGAGGGTTGAAAGATGCACACAGACCAACAAACAACGCTGAAGATCCTTGCGCTACAAGGAGCACTGCCAAGCGGGAATAAATGGTTCGGTTCGGGTTTAGTCACAAAGTCGATTTTTCCGCTTCTTAGGAATTATTTTTCTTCTTTGGCCTGGTCGATGCAATGCATAAAATGTTTTCTGGATTTTATGGTGAGAGATCAGGAAGAGGGAACCAGATGGTTCTAGATTTGCTGCTATGAATAAATTCTGCAAATGCATTTCGCTCTGGTCTGTGGCAAAGCTGTAGATCCGCTTTTCTCTGTTGGAAATGAAGTAAACTTATTTTTTGGTTTTTTTTTGTGCTTTTCTTATCATAATGATCTGGTTTTCGGCTTTGATGGGAGTTCACTTAACAAACAGCGGAGAACGAGTTGAAATCAATCCTGCCTTTATGCAGCCTTATTCCCTTATGCGGAACCTTATCATCCACATATAAAATAAGAAATAAATCCTTCTGAATACAAAACGTGAACAGGAAACTGATTATAAAATTTAGTTCCCTTGTCTGAGGACAAAGGACTGAAGATAGCATGTGCACATATTTGCATAAATGTCTCGACTGGCAATTTTCACCTAAAGTGTCAGTTGTGCCCGATTCCTTGCGATTTCATATGGAACATTCGCAAAATAATGACAACGTAATAATGCAATTAGAGTTCTCTGTGATGGCGACGACGACGATGAGGATGCCGCTGACGGCTCCTGAAGAGCTTCTTAAGTATTCCGGAAGCCTAAAGTCAGCGGGAAATGATTATTTGCTGTTCTACTTTACCAACACACCAACCTATCGAGCTCTGTTTAGCAATGCAGGAGTCTCTAGCTGTTATAAGGACAAGGGTGTGATGCGAAAAATGCAATCATGCTTTCCAAGCGCTTGATATAAGAACTGAAGCCTTTTCCGCAATGAAAAATAGTAGAAGCACTTAAGAAGGTAGATATTATGTACGTCTGCTAAGTACTTGTACTTTCGTGACTAAATTCAATTCAGTTTGAGGTGGAGTAGCGTATTGTAGGTCCTTGCATCAATTGCTCCTCTTACCGGCATCGTGACGGTGTCATGGAATCTAATTTTAACACTGAGGTAATGAAGTAAGTGCGACTTGCATTGATCAATGCGAACCATTTTATATTTTCTAACATTATTGTCGTCTCCCCGGGAGTTTTCCCTCATACTCTAAGAAAAGTCTTGACCATTGGAACACTTTTTCGGAATATTTTTTTTCTGTCCTGTTATCAACAACTAAAAATTGAATTATTATTAACAATGAAAATTTATATTTCAGGTTATGCATCCGTTCTCCTTAATCAATTATAATCACACTATTCATCAGCATGGACTTGTTACGTCAATTTTAGGACTTCAACTCACCCTCGATGCCCGACACTTTCAGGATGGTGCTATGCGTGTTAAATGTGTTGCCAGCGTGTCACCGATTCTATGGCAAGGCGATAGGGAAAGTGTAGTGCAAAGACGTCCGGGACCTGGTTTGATCGATAATCGGGAAGCTATGCTTTTAGGTATGTTTATAGCATTGATAATGACAGTGAAGTTAGGTCGCTTCGTGCGAGTTTTGATAGTCTATAAACTATAATATGTGTCTCATCCGTAATCCACTTGTGTTTCATGTGTCGCATTACAACAACTAACAAGCTTCCACAAATAGGGAAGATTATTCATTGAATCTATAAAACAAGGATATTTTTTAGGGGCAGTTTTCTTTGGAAGACAAAATTTTCTGCATTGTTAATGGGTTATTTAGCTGCCTTAAAACTATAACAAAGATAAAAACGTTCTTTTCATGATCATATTAATTCACATTATTGACACTTAAGCGATTAACCATTTTCAGGTCATAACAAAGAAAATTCACTGACATTTGCCTCATTTCACTATGATAAATGAAATAATATGACACACATGGTTTCGTTTTGATAAGTTAAGAATTTTGGGCGAACTATACTCGCAGGTATCATAAAACGAGGACATATTTTAAACTTCACTTTATCCGTCTCCTAATCTGCTTTATTTTTGCTGGGGCTCAAAAACATTAAAAAATTTGTAACGTTCTTAAAAGAAAAAGCTTGAAACAGGATTGTTCCATCTGAACGAAAAATCAATCATTTCGTGCACGACGAAATTCTAGCAGCACTTACTCCTTGAATTCGAAGGTTTATTTTTTGAATCTGAAACTAACAACCGTTTTTATTGTTTCGTTTTCTTGTCTGCTGTTCTTGTTTTTCCTTGTTTGAAACCAACAACTATTTTTCTTGTCATCTACAAGTCCAGGACTGTGAAAAGATCCTGATAGCAAATAATGAATATTTAAATTGCTCAACTTTTGCTAAAATATGTTTTTAATCTTTACAAGCTCCACACACAGTTGAGCTGGTTCCTTATTTTCCCATTTAAAATTGCCAATAACCTCAAAAACAGCATTTTAAATTTCAAATTTTAATAAAAAAATCAGCAATTATTGAGAATTTGCTGAGACTCTCCTGACTTATTCTTGGGCGGAATGACTGTGAGATAGAGTTAGACAAAGATATTATATCCATTGCAGCTGACTTGATTACTATATTCCCTTTTTAAAGCAAATTTCAATCTATTTATCACCAGTTGCTCAATGAACATTTGATTGATCGTTTTCTTGCAGTTATACAGGTTGCGCCATCTTTAATCGGTGTGGAAACTCAAATACCTTTGACATTTGCTAAAACATGTGATTCGATTGGTTTTCGAATGTCAACTCAGTTTAGTTTCCACCGTGGATCCCTTTACATAGAACCCACTTCGAATGAAGTATTCGAAAACATTAAGAATAGTCGCCCGGTTGTAACTTAACATGCAACTCGAAGATACCATTGCAACCAACGTGAACCGTCTAACAAGACTCTTCGTAGTAGGTGTCTGAGTTTTCTTTAGCCCGGGACAGTAGAAATCGTCAACATACCGTTCATCAACAATCACCGTATAAAGTATAATTAACACAGACAGATCTTCCATGTTGCTTCAGATACGGCCATCTCCGATCTAATGTTTGACACTAACCCGATGCGGCTAACCTGATGAAGGATCTGACAGATCAAATGCGATTGATCCATCAAATGATTAATCAAAGAGTGACTGCATGGGTGGGAGTTTGCGCCAAGACTGTCACTGGGCCTTTTTATAACTCTAGAAAATTCGTCCAGTCTATGGAAACCGGTGGATATTGGCTCAATTTATGTGCCCGAAAACACCTGAAATAGGGAATTATGGTGTCTTGTTCCAGCAAGATGGTGTGCCATGTTACAATGCAGACGAAATAATTCAGTTTCTGCAATGAAAATTCCCTGTACGACTGGTGTCAGAAGAAGAACAATGACTGGCCATCGAAAACTGCAGATAAGGACCCTCCGGACTTGTTTTTTTAGGATTATTTGTAAAACAAAGGGTGTCCCAGCAGATGTCAGACTATTGACGTGGATATGGTAAATATTCTTGTTGAAATCTTGTTGAACAAGCGTTTAATTTTTCTTCGACCAATTTTGGCGTTCACTCGATTGAAATTATGTTTAAAAAAAAGAGCAAACAATATGTGAAAGATCAAACTTAATTAAAAATACTACATATTTTACATTAATTTACTGGCAGAGAAAATTACGGCCCCAGTATATTACCAGTCTTGCCTGAAGGTGATGTCTTTTTCAAAAAATCAAGTAGCTTTTACCGTTTGGGCAGCACAAATAGTCCTGTTAACAAAACTCAAAACCATAAATCAAAATTTTGGAACTATGAACAAATATTTTCAACTTAAATACATCCAATTTATTGCAATTGTAAGCTGTACAAGATTTTCCAACTAAAATTATTTGACATTTCAACATTTCAAGGTTTCATGGAAACCTAGGTTATATAATGAAAATCCATAATATTCGCTGGAATGTGATTTTGCTTTTTTCTGGTCCTCTGCATGACAGTTCCCAACTCGTTCGGAATTTTTCAAATGTTATGCATGACTTTCCCGAAGTATAATGTCTCTTCCAAATGATTACAAGGTTTGATTTTTCCCTTCAGTAAATCACATTTTTGGCATATGTTTTTCAAGAAGAATGGACACTTTAGTCAAGTTCAGTTCAAGTTCAAGTTCATTCGTTAACAAAAGATTGTTTTTTTTTTCAATTGCTTATTTTTCGTTATTTTTATTTGTATTTCTCTATATACAGATTAAACATTTTACAAATATCTAAAGCAAGACTCAAATACAATATTTTCGAATATTTTCGACCAGGATCGAGTATTTTTGACCAGGATAATGACTAGCCCTGGTGTGGTGACTCTTATATGCTGGGAAAGTTAAAGTATGTTCTCGAAAAGCTTTTATCTAGATTTCATCTGTTTTTTTTTCGTGATAATCCAGGCATCTTCCTATAACGATCAGTTCAAGTTGTTTCAGCAGTCAGAATGCGTGTTAATTGTTTGTTACCTGGCCGGCAAAAATTTTAAAGGTTTTTTAAAAAACGACGCTGCAAACCGATTACTTATTATTTGAAGTTCGTTTCCCAAGCAACACAATATTACTTATTATTTCTTAACAAAAAATACTTGTCGCTGAATTTCCTCAGAAGTTTGTCCAAAGTTTTTCACCGTTTTTGTTTTATTTATTCTGATGAACTGTAGTACACATACAAAGATTCTGGGTTTCAAAATCTTTCAGCTTCCAAAAATTATCATAGTTTAATTTTCTTTCTTAATATTCTACGTATTCTATTTCTATTCTACGAAATATTTGTTGAGCGAAAGCAACCCTTATGTTCAAAAATTTTGGTACCCACAAGTTTTGATTTTTCAGTAATGTATTCTTCGCCATTACTCCCTTAATTTTTCTACTATTTCGAGCGTAACTATCTTCGTTTCCAGCCCGTTTGTTTTCTTACCTTTTGCTGTCTGCACTGTGTCTCTCGTTTTACCATACACCATTTTGGGATTTCTAAATTTACGGTGAAGCCTATGTATGATTCATCTGAAGATAAAAATTGAACTATTCCTTTCCATTTTTTGGAAGTTTAACGTGATCTGCGGATGACATGATATCCGAATAATAGTTAATTTTTTAACTAAATGAATTCCGAATAACGTTGAAATGACAACCACTGTCTGGTTCAGATAAGGATCATTTTTGACCATTGGTTAATCGGTTAGTGAAAAAAAAGCCAAAGGCGCGCTTTAATTGAACATTGTTCAAAGCTTCTGAGTTTTCTGCTGAAATGGAAATAAGGGAAAAACGATTAAAATTAAATTCTGTCAAACTTCACACTTCCCAAGCTGCTGGAAACACGTTTGCATAATACCAGTCCTGAAGCCGGATCCACATGACTCTAGCAACTACTGGTCAGTAAGCTTACTGCCGGGGCTTGATGAACGTTTGGAGAAGCTAATCTTGAAAAGGTTGACGGATTTCACCGAGAACAACGACTTCCTCCCTCACTTTCAGTTTGGCTTGAGACATGGGTACTCCACAGAACACCAACTACTACGTGTTTCCAAAGACATAAAACCAGCACTAACTTGAAAACAGTCGTTTGGCCTACTGGCCATTTATATTGAAAAGGCGTTCGACACCGTCTGGCATAATGGCCTAATTCATAAACTTATGAAGTGCAGTACCCCTCTTTATCTGCTGAAACTAATTGCAACTTTCTTGAGTGATAGTACGTACCACGTGAACGTTTGTGGTTCAACACCTACTGGTGTTCCACAAGGGTATTGCCTGAGTCCGAAACTTTTCAATCTATACATGTCTGGCATTCTCATAAGTCAGAACTGCCAATTAGCGGCTTTTGTGGACGACATTTGTCTTTATACCTCTGGCACCCATCCTAACCAGATCATCTCCACGCTAGAAGAAATGCTGGAAAAAATCTACCAATCCTTCTACAGGTGGAAAATCAAAATCAATGTCAAGAAGACCGCGGCAAGATGCTTCAGCAGAAAACGTAAGCCCACCATGCTGCAAAACGGACCCATAAACTTTTCAGGCCAAATGATGCCCTGGTCTGAAGAACAGACCTATTTGGATCTAAATCTTGATCGTGAACTAACATTTAAAAATCGCATTGAGCACATCAGTTCTAAGGTATTCCAATCGGTTCTGCTTTTATGTCCATTGCTCAATCGAAGGTCGCAATAAAATCCTTATCCTCAGAATGAGCATCCAAACTCTAATAATATCCGAAGGTCCCACTTAGAACCAATGTACTAAACATCTTAAGGCTAAGCTTAAAGTCACCCAAAATCGTTATAATAGCCCCAAACAAACCTTGTTACTACTCCTCTAAATGACTACACCAAATAGCTAATATTGCCCCTATCAGCAAGCTAGCGGAGTCGCGTAGAGCTAATCTGCTCAAAAAAGCCAAATCCTAAGAATCCCCTCATCAACTATGTTGGTGATATGTAAGTGCTTAGAGCAATTAGATAATATGTTTGATCGTAGTTTTTAGAATAAAAATTAAGGTTTCTGCCAAATTTTTCTCTCGATATACTTATTATGAAATTAGTAAAGATTTAATGTGAAAATAGTTGAAGTTTCTCTATTGTTTTACAAACAACAGCTGGAACTCTGTTCACCTGACAATACCAGTACAGAATTATATATATATATATATATATATATATATATATAAAGATTATAATACTAGTTTATATAATCCTATTAATATATAATACTAGACTATAGCCTTTTATGTCACTAGATGGTGTTCGTTAACAAATATCGGGCAATACTAACCAGATTGAGTCAAACTAACATGCGCCTGAAGGGCGACATTCCAGTCTACAATTTTCATCTGGACAATTTTAAATTTCGCCATTTGTGTCAAAAGTTGTATTCATTTCAAAATGAGTTAAATCTCTGAAAAAATTCGTTATATTTAACAATATCACTACGATCAAGATGAGAAAGCATTGCAGGCTTGTTCAAAATTTGTGGTATGTACGGTAAAGATACAAAAGCCTCAGCTAAGAGATGGTTTGCTCGCTTACGTTCGGAAAATTTGTATGTGAAAGATGCACCTCGCTCAGGTCGACCAATCACTAAAAAAGTTGATGAAACCGAAACATAAACAGTCATGGCATTGCTATGGAACTTAATATCCATTACCAAATAGTTTTCAACCATTTGCGTAAGGCTGGACACACAAAGATGCTCGACGTTTGGATGGCGCATGAATTAACACAATAAAATTTCATCGACCGAATTTCCATTTGTGAAATGCTAATTAAACGCAACGAAATCGAGCCATTATTGAAGCAAATCATTACGGACAGTGAAAAATGGTTCAGATACGAGAATTTCGTTCGAAAAAGGTAATGGTCAAAAAAAGGTGAATCATCACAAACGACTTTAAAGACAGGATTGACACCAAATAAGGTTATGCTGTGAGTATGGTGAGATTGGAAGGGAGTCGTTTATCATGAGGTGCTGGAACCTGAGAAAAGACTCAAAACGGCTCTGTACTGTCAGCAATGCACCAGATTGCAACAATCAATTCAAAAATCCAGCCAGAATTGATCAATAGAAAGGGCGTTGTCTTCCATCATGACATTGGTAGACCACACACATCTTTGATGACGTTTGTGGTCTAGCATTGTCATGATGGATATGCCCGGGAAAATTTGACAGAGCTAGGTTGGGAAGTTTTGATGCATCCACCGTATAGTCCAGACCTTGCACCATCAGACTACCATTTGTTTTGGTCTCTGCAAGACTTCCTTAATGAAAAGAAACTTCAAAATGCGACTGTCAAAATGACTTGGCCAAGTTTTTCGCTGATAAACCACAGAAGTTCTACACAGATGGCTCTACCCAAAAAATAGCAAAATGTCATAGATAATAATGGACAATATGTACTTAAATAAAATCCATTTTAAATTAAAGAAATTTTTAATCGAAAAACAACAAAAAAGGCTAAATACTTTATATATATATATAAACATATATTTATGTGTGTATATTAATGTATGTGTACATATATATATGTGAATATATATGTATGTGTATATATAAATTTCACTTTGAAATTTAAAAGATACTCTCCTTGCTCTAGATTATATTACAAACCGAGTTCCACTGCACTGAGTTCCTTTGTGTGGCTATGATAATTCCACCAGGCAGTTAGTCCTGGAAGTTAGATTAGTTTGACATCATAAGCTTTAGTATGCATAAGAACAAGACGTGCCAATTACAGGACTAATTTGATTGAAAGGAATGCGACTGTTAGTCCTTTTCTGAAAACAAATCTGGAAAGAAAATATTGAAAAATAATAGTTCCATTCTTTAAAATTGAGACATGGCTTGGAAATTTATTTTTCTCCATCTATTTTTCTATCTAAATACCTTTCTATTTATTGATATAATTCTTCGACTCCAGGAAACAAAACTATGGTTTAATTAAGGCCGATAGAAATGTGTTTTCCATTTTGAAGACAATTAAAGGTTGTTGTTACAAATTTAGAATAGATATTTGACTTTTAAGGATAATGTTCGGGTATAAGATTTCCGTTGTTAAGAAGTTTTTAAGTGGCATAATATGACTTGCATCTGCTTTTAAGAGAAAACAAAAATGCTTTTGTAAGGGACTTATGATTATATAAACTTTGCTGGCCTTTTTGAATGAGGATTCAAATCTCGTCTAGGCTTTAAATAAATTTCGTAACGACACTGTTTCATAGAAAATTCAGTTTCTGTTAAAAAAAAAAATTTTTCTAAACAAGTAACTTAACAGCTTAATAAACTTAATAAGATAAAGTCTGCATTCCGAACAATAAAAAATGCTGTTTAAAACCTTTGAAGATCAAAATCGTCAACTTTTAAAATAAGTTTCCATGAAAACATTGGAATTAAATGTATTTTATTAAACTTTTCAACTTTCCATCACTAATTCGTCTGTAATTGGATTTGTACCAAACAACGTGCATTATATTTAGTATTGATTTTATTAAATATATTTTCACTAGAAATTTAATGCTTATCAAGCTTTGAAATTATAGTGCCATGCTTCAATTCCTTGAATAAAATGCGAACATATTTCCTTGAATTATAAATTCTTTGATGTCATTTCCAAGAACAAACTCTTAACAAATAACTCGTGTCTCCATGTCTTATGTTACTTCTCAGAATTCTGGAGCCGAGGGGCAATATTTGGATAGTATTCGATTTTAGACATAGAGTTGAACAAATGAGGTGGTAAATGACATGTCCACTAATGTCCTAACCTTTGCTTCTTCCATATAGCAATAGTGAATGATTGGTGAATCAAAAACAAAAAAAAAGTTACAATAAGCAAAGTTGCCTTTTTTTCCTTTTCTCAGTTCAATTGTCATCAAAAGTTGTGTAAATACAATGTGAAACTTTCATATCGTCTCTTTTGGAAAATGTTTGTCGAGAAGAACTTGTCGAAGGGTTGTTATCAAAGTTCTAGGATGTAATTACAGATAATTACGTAGAAAACGTAAGAATTATTTTTCATGGACTTCTCTAACGACAAGAAGAGACTATGTAGGAAGCGCCGAGGATACAAAGAGACTACATTGATTACTACAAATTGGAATGATATAATTAGCTTGGTCTATTATCTTAATTGGTTGCTAATTGTCAGTGTATTCGAGTTTATTCAATATTTCATTTAATAGCCACAATAGCTTCCAGACAAATAAAGCTATTGTAGAAGCAACTTTTGTTTGAAATAAAAAAAAAGTTGCGTTCACTTCAACGAATACAAGAAGAATTAACGCTAGAAACAATCAACAAACTGATACATTTCAATATATTTTTCAAGTTAATGCTGAGATAATTGCTTAATTTTTCACGGACGTTTTAAGGGAGCCCATTTTCGGGTCCACAATTATTCTTCTGAGTTTTTTGTTTCAATTCAATTTCTTCGTCCTTTGCTAATTTTCAGACCACTGTTTTTTCAAATTTCTCAATTGATCAAAATCAGTAGATTGTGTTAACTCGGCGGGTCCACAAAATAGAGTCTGATTATAGTTTTGAATTCCTTCCTTAAAAGTAACAAAGTTTGACAGAATTTCAGGAATATTTTTTGAATCTTTACCGACACCAACTATTGATATTGTTCAGTATTTTATAAGGTGAAAATTAACTTCACTTAGTCAGTTATGCCCATCTTGGATCGATTAGCGAATCCATAGAGCCATAATCCTTTATTTATTAAAAAAATGACGCAAGCCTAACTTTAATTTACCACGCTTTCTACCAATGAATAGTATTTGTTGTATTTCAATCAATCCGTTCCGCCTTTAACAATTGAAAGCTTGTAGGTCGCATTGACTCTAGAAGACAAACAATTTTCAATTGTCAATCCTGTGATCCCCTTCGCACTGACCATCCTAAGGTTCTATATCAAGGAACTTTTAAAAATAATTGCAAAGAAATCGTTTTATTAATATGAACACAGTAGATGCAGAAGGTCATTTATTTTAATGAAATATTGTTTAAATACTTCAAAAAACACGTACGGAACACTTCAAAACCGCTCATACTATATTTAGTAACCCACAGTTACCAGATGTAAAAAGTATCTCACTGCCAATAGATATAGATACATTCATTCCACTTCAGATGCGCATGATCCAAGCGCCTCGGAAGAAGTTGAAACATTGATAGTTTTTCACTTGAAGCTGTTCTAGTTAGCGTGGTTGAGCCATATTGTCTTTCATATAATAATATGGGCTTATCATCTTGGTAAGTCTCCTTATACAAATTTTAATCATACAGGACATGCACTTATGACTCCTGGGAAGAGAGAGAGAGAGATTATTTTCGCCCATAATCACAGTGTATAAGACGGTACCTCTTCCTCGGAATATGATGGCTATTGAATGTTCCAACTTCCATTAGGGTCCTCCTCTTCAGTCTTAGAACCATAATATGATGGACCATATTTTTGAGGAACAATCTATTGCGTAATAGCTGCCAGTTAATACCGAATTAAATAACGAAATAGTTGATTCTTTCCAGATTCAGCAGTGTCTAGAAGATGAACATTGGCAAAGGATCGTTAAACTCGTTTGGTCATCTTTTTCGACCCCACTTTTTGTGGAATAATTGAACGTATTGATCTCGGTTTTTATGCTTTAAAGATGAAGGATCGATTGAGTTGTCCTTTTGAAATGTAGAACACAGGAGTACATTTTTGTTCTGCCGAGCGATCTATAAAACTAGAATTTTCCCTGTTTTGGTACTAACAATGATACTGCACAGCAAGCAAAGGCTCCAGAGAGGCTGGATATCTAAAAAGAAGAAGAAGAATGAAACTGTACTGACACTTACAAATTGCGAAGTTAGCTGTTTTTTATTTTTTACTCACAGTGCCAATAAAGAATAGCTTATGTTCTTTCAATTCATCCATAAATTTTCTAAACCAATTTTCTAACTGTTATGTTACGCTCATTTCCGAACAAAGGAATAAAAGGAATCCTCAGCCAAATGATGACGACACCAGGTTGGTTACTGTTTTGGGAAAGTCCTTCAAGATGCTTGACAGCATAGATTTCTCAGTTGTGTGTAAACGTCATTTTAGCGTCAAGAAGGGTGAAACATTTAATCCCATATTTGTTTCGTTTCGAAAAAGGATATATCGTTCCCGTTATATTGAGGAAAGGAAGAAGAATAACACAACAGCTCGATATCCTGTCCGTCATATTGATCAAAATGACACGGTTGCTTTCAGTCTTACTTGCACAAGATTGGTAAGTCACGGTCTCCAGATTGCATATTCTGCATAGGTGAGAAAGATTACGCCTGTCATACTTTCTTTTCATGCAGAAGATGGAACAAACAGCGCGTTGATATTGCCGGAAAAGAGGGAGAACTCCTTCCAGATAGCCTAATCGAAGAGATGCTGAAATCGGTTGAGAAATGGAATCAAGTGACACATTACGCTCGAGCAGTTCTAGCCACGAAAAACAGCATACCTGATTAGTTGAAGGCATCGAGAGTGGAGGGTTTCCTTCTCTAGCAATCCTCCTCCTCTTTCCCTTCCCGCTGGAGAAGGAATTCCTGTAACCCCAAAGCGCTAAAAGACGTAAAATTGGGAGGCCTAGCCCGAAGTAAGGTGTCAAATGTTTCTATGCTAGCTGCTCCGGTTGACAGGGGAGATGTTTAGTCGGTAGTCCAGTAGGTCCATTGTGCCACTGGGAGTCCGACACTCAGGGCGCAAATAGCCTGCACCTTCCTACTCAAAAAATGAAAAAAATCATCAAAATGACGGGGACGATGTCGAGATGAAAAGATCACGGAAACGCTGTTGGTTATATGTTTTTACGAACGAAGTTTTTTTCTATGTTTTTGTTATTTTTATGAACGAAATTTCCTCGTAAATAGTGTGCTTTCTGTGGTTTGTTGTTTGAAATGTATATTCACTTATGGAACATGTGTACTTTCCATCAATGGTGACCCTCTCACAAACAGAAAAATTATTTTGGACCATTTCCGCCAAGTGATTCTAAGATTCTATGGATTAAAGCGACCTGGTCGTATATTTTTCGTTAAGGGCAAGTAGTGAGTTAATCAATATTAAGTAGTGTACCAGGATCTTGAACTGGTTGAACAGGTTATTCTACGTCGTCATTTTCTGTACCCGACAGTTCTTCGGAATCCTTCGCTGACTCTTGTTATAGGGTCCTATCAAGTGAAGCAAGTCTATGAATATCTTTACTTTGGTGCTGTATGTGAACTTCCTGTCCATCGTTTGGAGAATTCATCTTTGATACTTTCGATGTATCAATGCGTGCATCTCAAAACGACTTGAAGTTTGTCATTATTGCCAAAATTATTCAAGAATTCCTCTGTAATTCTAGTCTATTTGGCAGCTTCTTTGACCCCTGGCAAGTGACTTCACAAATTTCCTGGTCGTTTTCTGGTCTTAACGTTCGGTGGAGTGGATTTCGGTCACTTGAATATCTTAGCTCTCCCCATAGCAAGTGCCTCTTCTTTTTCAGCGCCATAAGATTCTTCAGTATCTGAATATGAATCATCTATGCAGGAAGGGTTCTTCTACCTCATCCCCTGATGCAATGTCACTTTTTTCTGCCAAATCTTCGATCATCACTGGATGCCCCCGTTTCCTTATCTCCTCTATATCCGTCTCTCAAATCAAACATTCCTGTGGAAATGTCGTCTTTACATTCTGTAGAAAATCTGATATGTTATCTACAAATATATGGTAAATCTGATAAACCATGGTCAGTTCGGTCGAGTTCAGTTTCAATTTATGTTTGCGGTAGACAATTCAGAAATCCATGCTATACAATCATAAAACGTACGAATTCTGGAAAATACTCTCATAAACGATGTGAAATATTATTATTCATGAATCAAAAAAAAAATTGAAATAAGAAGAAGACTTTGAAGATTTTGGTCCCAATGAGACTTTTTCGGGTGCATATGCTACCACTCCTCAATAGAACTGCGGAGAAGTCACTAACTTTTTAGGGTTTGAGATAGCAGCGCAAGTTAAGAAATGTTGGCGACTGAGCCAAAAATTTCTTTTGTGACTTTCAAAAGCCAAGCAAAATTACAAGCTGAAGACTTATCACAGCTTCCCATTGTCGCAATTGAATCAGCCACTGAAATATCAAGGAGCAAACTGAACGTTGAGCCACTCATTCTCTCGGCTATTGCAGGCTCTTATTACCAACAATATAGCCCCACAGCTGCTATAGCATTATAGGTAGACACTCAAAATTACAAATAATCGCAGAAAATCACGAAACTAAAGTGGGTGACTTTTAACAAAATACTGGACGAACTAGAAAGAGCTGTTTCAGCCGATCAAAACACAGCAAAAGTGTGACTGAATCCAAGTTCGGTAAAAGTGAAAAGAGTACTAAACCGAATCCTGTGGAAGGAAAGAGACTTTGTATGAAATTGTAGGAATTACTGCATGATCAGCTGAGCTTTATGTCTTCGCTCGAATAAAACAAAGACCAAACAACTCCTACAGAGGAAATAAACCGTAATAAATGAAGAAAAACTCGTAAGAAACCTTTTCCTTCACCAGAAACCTTCTGCAAAAACCAGTGCTTCGAGATTACAATCTGCTGCTTAAACTGAGAGGATGAAAATCAATGAAACACTTTCATCTCAGACTAATTCATAAGTTTCATGAGACTGGGTAGGATTTGGCCACAAATTTGGAATGCGTGGTAATCATAGAACTAAAGGGTTTCCTTGGCTTCTTTAGGGCGATTGTTTTGACTATCTGCAGACAGAACAGAGTGGGGGTTTCTCAGACCTACGCGTATGGCAAGATTTGAAAAATAATTGAACTTTGATTGTCGAAATGAAGATACTCTGTGTCCTGTTCAAAATCATCAATGTCAACCATCAACCATATTGCACCCTTAGTTTTCACGAGAGAAGTCATGAGCTTTTCATGAGTTAGTTTCATGAAAAGTTTTGATGATTTCCACCTTATTTGTTGACACAGCTACCATTTGTTGGTTTCCATTGCACCAAGATGTAACTGGGCAATTCTCAATGAAAACATACCCAGTGACCAGAGTTGTGTTCGTTGGTCTCTTCTTTTAAGCTACTTCATGTGATGAGGATAATAGTATGTCAAATGCACACATATCACAGGGGCAACATTAACGAAATTGATCAGATTTAATTTGACAAAATTTGAGTGTAGGGTCAGATTGACTCTTCTGACTCTTCCGATTTGGCGTTATTTGATTTGATTTTGTCAAAAAGGTTCTTTGTGAATGAAGTATCAGGATGAAGTATAAATCATATTTATGTTACTTTGATTATAATAAACATATGCAAATGATTTACATAGTAATAAAGCTACATAAAATTCTATTAAAATGAATTTTCTTTAATTTATTTTCAGTATTAAGCGCATCATCAGCACCTTCAAGCAGTTTATTTTTGACGTTTATCCTATTAATTCTGAATTATTTGCGGAATCTTTCATCCAGCTAAATTGCTGTTATTAGTATTGTGATTTTCAAAGAGTGAAATTAAATATGTACGAATATTTTGGATGAACAATCATTTTGTAATCTAGTGAGAAATGCTTAGAATGGGAGTGTATTCAATATATTTAAAATTAGTTAATTAAAAAATATGTATGTCTTTCCAGTTAAAAAATTAAAATTTTTTCATAGATATCAGCTTGCATGCCACAATAGAATGGACATTCCTGAAATATAATCAAATCGAATATCCACATACGAAAAGTGTTTAAAACAAAAACTATTTATGTGAGCAAACAAGGACACTTTCCGATCTATTTGATAATGGGTGTGAAACGAAGCATTCATTTCGTTTTTGTATTGTAAAAATTATTCTAAATGATTTTTCCTGTCATCGATCGTGTGATATCAGCAAAATTATCTAAAAACATAAATAAAAATAATAAATCCAACAGTGACCAGCTGTGATTAATACGACTTTTACTTATTTTCTGTTTTACATAGAAAATTTTAAATAAAAATTATTTCGCCACAATTAAGATCCGAATTCGATCGATTTGTATGCATATGAAATAAACTTTCGGTTTGACCATGCTCCGAAATTGATTACTCATGTTCAATACGCAATTCCTGAATTCGCATTGGAAACTATTCCCTTTACATATTGAACTTCCAAAAATAAATGTACATATAGGGTAGGCTATAACTAGAGCACGCCACCAATTTAATCAAACCAAAAAGGGAATGATTTATGAAACTTATTATACTAATCATGCGAAAATTAGCAAAAAACAAATCAATAAGATTGAGAGTCAAAAAACAAACAATTATTCATAACAATAAAACGTTCGAAAAAATTTATAATTTCAATACATCACTGTAAAGTCAATACGTATACAATGAAATTTTACAGGACATGGTTTGCACAAACAACAACCATATAAAAAATCAATATGAATCTTACATATAATTTGTTAAAATTAATATCGAATTGTTAATTTGTGACTTGAAATTTAAATAAATTGATAAATTCAAAAATTTCGAAATTCAATTAAAACATTTGAACATATTCGGTTAAAATTTGAACTAGCAAATATTTTAGCATTAACGTAAAAGAATTTTTTTGCTTTTAGTGGAAAAACTATGTATATCACTAGCAATTAAGACACTATGTATATATTTTTATATATCACTAAGTTTCATTGACATGGAGACGGAAAGAAATGTAGCACATCAAAAAAACTTAATTTAGAACTGTGGACTTTTAAGATATATTAAGATTATAATGATAACGATGAAAAGGTTATACTAATAATTGAAAATTGTAAAAAATTGCCTTATGTTGATACTAAAATTAATAAAAACAAAACGAAAATAAATCGAAAATATATGATTAATTGTTGTTTGTTTTCATTGAACTATTTTATAAGCATTTTGCCAAAATATTCAGGGACCTGCAGTACCCAACTTTTTTCCAATCTCCCTCGGACGTGTTGTACTTTCTCAGTCTCAGCTTATTAAAGTGGATTCTCTAATAACGAGCACCTTTCCTAAAGAGTAATTCGCATAACCAGCAAAAATAAGGGAAGAAGTTGCTCCCTTAACGAGTGACAATTCACATATCGAGTTACGCAGAGAGGAAAAATCTTCTCTTCTCGACATTCATTTGTGAGCGGAGACTTCTTGTCCGTTTCATCAAGGCCGAAATACAATACCGCGAGACGATGATACGTGATTTTGATTTTTTAAAAGTTTAGAATTTGGATTTTTCCTTCGTCTAGCAAATAAAAGCCTTAACTAGGATGCATGAAATTTTCATTCAAAAATCATTTGAAATAACCATAGTACTTAAAAATTAACTAAGGCGTTTGAATTTCAAATTTCATTTAAGCACCATATTGCATTTGACAAACGTCACGCACCTCGTTGCGAGGAATTTTCGTTTTCCCGAATATTTCCTGCCTTGCATCGACTCATCGCAATTATTGTACGATTTCGCATACAAATGCATGTTACGAAAACTGCTTGACATTTGCTGCGATACTGTCGTCCCGCTCTCGTATCGCGGTCTCGCACTATTGTATTTCAGCCTTTAGTCCATTTTCAGCATTCGGTCTGACAGCGTATTGTTTGCTTATGTGAATATCAGTTTATGCAAAAGTTCTACTCAGCCAATATTCGAAATTTTTTTATGGGCAAAGTGTTATTACCTTTGCGAAAGTGTATTCAAAGAAAAAAAAACACAAGAAGACAATCATAAGAGAGTAAAAATAGCTGTTGACATAAAACGGAAAATTATTATATGAGGGTGAGTTAAATATAAACCGGACTTTTGTCTTTATGAGTCTCAGACTCTGCCGAGCAATCTGGTTGGGTCGGGGGTCTTAGGTTGTTTTGTTTAGAGTGAAAACAGCCATTCCCGGGCTGCTAATTCTTCCAGTTGATCGGTAGCAACCATGAGTGAGCAAGTGGTTCCTTTATCCATTTAGCAATTTAATATTATTATACTTTTAACAAATGAAGACGTTTCATCATCGAATATTTTGTTTATGTTGACGGTGCAGTTTGGTGACAATACGCTTTCACGGACACAAGTGTTTGAATGGGTTAAAAAATTTAAAAATAGACGAAAACGTGTAGAAAATGAAACTCGCGATTGACGCCCAAGATCATGTGTAACTGTTGATAATATGCGAGCGCTCCAAATTCTAATCGAGAGTGAAATCCGATTCACTATTGATGAAATTGCTCCAGAAGTGGGTCAGCAAAAGCCGCTTACAGAAACAAAAGAAGGAAAAATCCCATCAAAAAGCTCATTCTGCTCTATTACAACGCCCGACCCCACGCAACTGATTGAGCTGCATTGGGAGACTCTGGAGCACTCTCCCTATAGCCCAGACTTGTCACCATGCGACTAATATTTGTTTGGTCCCATGAAGGAAGCTTTGAGAGGTGAAGCGAGGTTGAGCGAATGAAGAAGTTGACAACTCGACCCCAAACTTTCTATGAACAGCGAATTTTTAAAAAAGTGTAGTGTTTTTTAAAAAGGTGTAGAGCATGCAGGAGACTATGTAGAAAAATGATTAAAGTCTTATTTGAATATTATTACTGTTAATAAATGTGTTTAAAAAAAAGTCCAATTTATATTTGACTCAGCCCCGTAAAACGAGAACAAGATGTTAGCGTGACTTATCAATTGGCCAACATCAAGGATCTGCATCAGTCTCCAGAAAAAAACCAAAAGTAAGAAGATGTATGCTCCAAAGGGAGTGTCAAGATTTTCTACAAATTTGTGACGAATTCTTGATGATGTTGAGAGCTGACTTCTAAGGAAGCTATCTAACCCCAACAAGGATAACCAAGAAGCGATTACAAGTGACCTTATTAACGAAATCATTATCTGTGAGAAGGTGAACCTCAATTTTGCAGACCTCGTTAAGATAACACCGGGATCATTTACTCCTATCCAACGAAAAAAATAGATGGTTGAGAAGTTTACGAGGAGAATCGGCATTCACAAAATTGTGAGGCACGGTGAAGCAGCAATTTCTGACGCGAAAGCAGCAGAGAACTTCATCAGTGACTTCAAGGAGCTCATAGGTCTAATGGGTTACCTACATAACAAATTTTTAATTGTGATGAGACGGCCTCTACTTCAAAAAAAAAATGCCAAAGGAACCTAGATGACAGCAGGAAATGCAAGGCTAGGCCACAAACCAATAAAAGACCGCCTCACGTTGCTACTTTGTGTAAATTAAACCACTGCATTTTTACCATTCAGAATCCTTACGAGCCTTTAAGAAAACCAACAAGAAGGCCTGGACGATAGGCACGAAAGATCTTTTCACTAATTAGATCGTGTTTGGTCCATCTGTAGACAATTTTTTTAAGTTTTTAAAATTAATTAAGTTACTTGGTAAATTATATAAACAGTATCTGTTTTGATGAATAGTTTGCAGCTTAATTTTATCATAAAAATTGTGTGGAAGTCGAACCAATTCAAATTTTTCGATGACGTGAAGGACGTAATTGGACGAAGATTGTATGAATTTTATAAACTTTTCAAGACAGCCCAATGTCTTGAATCCAAAAAAAAATGGGAAAAGTTGAATCATAATAAAACGTGGTAATATTATGAGGAAACTCATTTTATTTAAAAAAAAAAAACAGAAACTTCTAAAGTCAAAATTGGAACAGCCACAGTTTTTTTAATCAAACATCAGAGTGTGTCCGTGAGTCCAACTAAGATCTCCTGAATTGATTTCGACAAAATGCAATTCTTTTGCGAAAATAATTGAGCATCTACGAAACTCATTGCGAATGAATATTTGGGATTATGGCACCAGCAGAAGAATGTACGTCTCAGAAACTTATCACAGAAATCTACTCTTCATGAGCAGTTGCTAACTTAGAAGAACCTTATTCTAAGCAATCACACTCAAAAAAGATAGATTTATAGGTTTGATTTTGTGGAAATTGTTCAGTCTAATTTCATGGCAAAACATCAGTGAAATCTAATCCAGTTTGCATAAAGGACTTCAAAGACATTTATTCAATTCGAGAGACTGAGACGAGACTGACTTCAAGTCTCGTCACGACAACTAAAATATTCATAATTGCATTGAAATTTTCTCGTTTGAAAGAAGTTATTTGAAGCTGAACCGTTTTTTGGAGATTGGTAAACTTGCAGTGGTCATTGGAGACAAAATTTTCTTAATATGCAGGATACGTCGGACCACAGCATTATCATTAAAAACCGCAAAGAATACAGCGAAATGTATCATTCACAGAGAAATTCATATGCAGCAAATAAAGTAAGCTTTGCAAGATAGAGAGCTTGCCAGTTAAAATCGTCATGGCAAGTTTTCTTGACTTTAATGTAATCGGGAATAATTTTTCCGGTGCTAAAGTTTATGTTAGGCATTTCAGCAACTTCACAAAATTCAAAAAACACCGCACTATGACAGTCGACAAAAAAGTGTGTGACCATATCAAGGGCTCGCTTAAAATTGTAAAATTACGGCCTTTATCTTACCTGCATTAGAAAGGACCTCCACTAGCTTGTGTAAACGACAGATCTATAAATAAGAATCTCAAGACCGAAAAACCCGAACGAAACCCAACGTAATTCGGCACACTGCCGAAACGCGTATGTGAACGATAACAGAAAACAGACGGGGAACGACGGAGTTTCCTTCGGAGAACCAAGAACAATATTTAAATAAATTCTTAGGCTAATGTGTTTGATCAGATGCAGAAACCATTATATTTGCATGCAGACTTCAAGAGAACTTTAGTTCCTAGTTTTTGAGGGGCCGAAAAGTGAATGTTTGAAACTAAACTGTTCTACTTCATCAATTAGTATGATTAAGGATATTCTGTTGGTACGGTTCATTATCTTTGAGTAAATGGTTTGAGGCCTTTCCTGTTAACATTAAGCTGATTAAAACTGATTTCAATGCATAGATGACAGTGGAGACGTCTTCAAATGGAAAATGACTTCATTGTTGCTAACAGCAAACGAACGTAAAAAGGGATTTCTCTAGGTAAGATATTTCATTTGCAATGAATTACTTGGCTGTACTCGCTAAGTGAAAAATAAAAGACATTTCACAATTCCACCAATTCCACATTTCGTCCTTTTTCTTTCATTTTGCATTATATCGTTTGTTTCCGCCGAAAAAGACGACGCCCGTGCATAAATGACTGCTACTGTGTGGTTTCCACCAACGGGGACGTTACTTCCCTCGGAAAATTTTTTAAAGCTATTACACGTCAGACTGGAGAAATATACTTGCCCTTAGTCTCGTCTTCCGTCTTTTTTCTTTGCCTTTCAGGCGGAAGCATTTCCGCTTTTTGTATCAAAAGAATTTCTTAAGTTCTTGATGAATCCGATTTATTATCCAATATTATGTAAAAGGTGGAGGAGCGCGTAAGAAGCTTCGGTAGTGGGAAATCCGTTTTCTTCTTTTTTGCTGGAAATGATATTACCTTTCTTTGTAGCAGGAACACAGCAGCAGTAGCACCACCAGCACTAGAAGCAGCGAAAGAATCATTTTGTTTTCTTGCAGACGCATCCCTTTTTACTTCTTCGCTATGTGGTAAACCAAAAATTTATTTATTTGTGCACGATATGCGGGTCAGACGTGCCCCTATTTTATTAGTCTACAATGTTGGCACTACTGTGATGTTAACAATTATGAGAACATACAAGTATTATCCCAAAAGCTGGATTATTTTCAATAGTTAAGCAGCCTACACTCAGACATTGTAATTAGCATAACGAACCTTTAATGAAATTGATACGTAATTTCACTCCGCAACCTCATACATCTCATGTGTTTGTCATACGTATGTCATGTGTATGTGTATCTCATACACGTCACGTGCATTCGCATAAATTTTCCTTTAATATTTTGTTAATAAAATAAATCACTTTAACTGGAAAAACCTTGAAAGTTTCAATTCCAATAAAGGGTGGAAATTTCCATCTATGGAGTATGGATATGAAATGACTGCAGTTGCATTGTTCAATTTACTTAGTCCTGCAAGGATAGCAATTAAGTAGGCATCAACTATTGTAAAGTACTTTTAAGTGCTTTAATAACACTGAGAAATCTGTAGATTTGAGGTCCTTTAAATATTTGCCCGAAACTCTCTCATTAGAAATGGGTATCTTATAGAACTCCAGAGACTTAACCAGCAGATGAACTTGCAAAAATGAGAGTCAAAGGGCTCAGCATGTAGTGCTGGACACCTTGAATGAAAAGGTAATAAGCTCAGTCCAAACGAGTGCTCAACATATTTGAGAGCAACAAAAACTTTATGGATAAGGATAATAGGAAAGGACACCAAGATCGCTCAGTGAATAACTTTTAAGGAGAGACTGTATGCCCGTAGGCTTCAAGGATTGGCCTGTGTAAAAAATTTTGACAAGCAGGATTATTCAAAAGGGAGCACTTATCAGCTCACGCACACAGGAGATGGGAGGCACTCTGTGTGGTAAAGAATCCATCCATAAAGAAAAGTCTAGTTTGAGACAAACCGCATGGCGAACTCATACAAGGATGATCGATATAATCTCTAGAATCCTTCACATTAGATAAAAAATAGTAAATAAAACGGTATAGCCATGGACCTTGAGACTATAAGGGTAGTCTTACCGACAAATAACTCCTAACTCATGTGGAGATTTGCATTTAGTGTAGACAATGGTTCAGAAGACTTAGGTATTTTGTTGTTTCTTTTTTTCCAGAGGTATGACATATGTTGTCTCGTTTCCTGTGACATTTTAGTAAATTTTTTCGCAATTCCAGTACTGATTAGCATTCTTAACACTTTCTACACGACTCCAGCGAACTCAGAAGAAAATCCCAAGTGAAACATAAATGAAAACGATGCAGACCTGTAACTTTTTTGAGTTACTTTTCGCGAAGGAATGCTTAAACCAAAACGTACCATTCTATATATGACCAACTCAACGAATCAAGTTGAACAAAGTGTTCCGCACTGGCAAAGATGCGAGTACATAATTAGATTGAAGACATTATCTTGTGTTACAGTGGAATAAGAGTTTTTCTTTTCTCCATTCATATTTCCCTCAATTCCTTATTGTAGGCTTCCTTTTTCTGGCTTTTAGCTCATTTCCTGCGAAAAGGGAAACGTCTTGTTCTCTGGGCCACACAGCTACTGAGGGTATTATAGTGGTGGTGTGGTAGAGGGGACGAAAAACTCGAAAAAGGGAACAAAACGTCTTATTTGTGTGGTTCTTACGAAGATCAAAACGAAGAGAATGATGATGGTGAAATGTTGTCTGTGCTTTTACATTGATTGAGTAATGAAATTCAAATCTCTGATGGCAAAGCACCGCAAGCCAATCAGTGTCATTCGATACAGCAAATTGGCAATGAGATCAAATCACGCATATCCTTTTGTCGTAGACGCGTTTCGCAGTGTAGTTCGCCAGTTGGATGTATAATTAGATTGATATCATTGTTCGTTTGTTGGTGTATGTGAAAGCCGGAAACGATGGAAATTGATACGATGTAGTTTATTCTTGTCGTACATGCTGTTTGGAAGAAATGGTAATAAAGGAGTGACTCAAGAGTTAAAGCCGAATTATCGGTCCCAGAGTCACAGCACAGCACAATGGATGAAGTATGAGTTCTACCCTCGTACAAGGAAATTCCAAGTAACATCGTCGATTGTTTGGATGTTGACATTATTTCTAGCATATGTGAGCCTCATTAGCATCTTCCCTCAGGGCCAGGGATTTTGACAAGCCTTGCCTGAAACTCGCTATTTTCGAGATTATGAAAATCTCCTTACAGATCTACCCTCAGATTAACTTCTGATTCCTCGAACTCATTAATTCTTAGTTTAGTGATTTGTGAGAATACTGTCAGACAGTTCATACACGAGCATCAGGTCAAAGTAAACTGACCGAAAGACATATCAAAGATTAAACTCCTACTTACGTTGATTTCGCTCTACATATACATCACTAAACAGAATTCTCAAGTAGTTTGTGGAAATCGAAGAAAAGTTTACTTTTCCCTTAATGATGATTGGGGCTGGTTAAGTGGATTTGTTAGTTTTGATTTAGTGCTGAGCTTTACCAAAGATGGACACCGCATTGCAAATATGACGTTTTGGGAAATTTTCAAAGGACTAGATACAAACGTGTGTTGGATGTCGGTTATTTCATGTTAACTATTGGATTAGGGTTAATTATGTATTCGGGGTGTTTGATGAAATCTTGCTAATTGCATTATTCCTTTTCCATGGTTTTTCGGATTTGTCATGTTTGCCATTCAATCAAACAAGAGAAGATTAAGAAAGTTCAAATATATATAATGAGGATCTTTCCCTCATGGTCTTTCGAGGAAAATTTTTCTGGGCTGTGTTATGTGGGAAAAGGTCAAAATATAAGAGCTATTAAGAAGATAATTCTCCTCCCCAGTTAATTATTTAATTTCGTTTCAGTTTCTCATATGAAATCTCAGCTCTCTTGAGCGTGCCAACTATTTGAAATATAAAATCATAGTCCCCTCCAGAAACAAAAATATGTGAGAAGAGTGTTTACCATTCCATTTCATAATACGTTATGGAAAATCAGATCGAAAATACATCGTTATGGAAAATTGGAGAGGTTTCAAGGTTTAACACATACTTTCGCTAAAAGATAACTTACCTTGGTTCTTTTTCAATGCATTGCCCTTAATTAGAAGCTAACAAAAGCCACCCTTAAAATATTAAGACTCACGATTGTGAGATTTTATTTCTAAGAAAACGAATGAAAAGTCTGTAATTGATTTAATTGTGTCATTTTGAATTTGTACAGAAGAATAATAACTGCGAAACTAAGCCCAACATTTCACTCGACTCTGCTGACAAATAACTTTCCACTAAATCACTTTTCCCAGCGTTAATTTGGTAAAAGTCAACTTTTGGTAAAAGTCAATTTACGATAATTTTGAAATTCTTGCTAAGCCAAATAATGCTCAGATGACCACACAAAGATACACAGAATGTTTCAGATACACGGAATGTCAGACATGAGCAGTTTAAAAAGAAAAAGCCCCAGAATGGACCCATGTGGAACGCCAAAATTGATACAAAATCGTTCCAAACTAGCTCCAGAAGTCATCGTGACGAGAATACTTCCCTTCATGAAGCTGCCAACCATTTCTCTCACTCTTGTTGGAAAGCCATTTCTGTAACTCTCACTAGAAAACCAAATAATCATAATAATTTGTAGAAAACATATCGGTCCGAGTAATCGAAATTATTCGTTGATGATTCACGCAAGTTCCTGCGAAAATTCACAGTGAGAAAACTTTGCTAAAAAGTAATTTTTGTAAGGCTTAAAGAATTTAAACCAACCAAAGACTTCAGGATATTATTTGCGAGCGTAGGAAAGTTTTTCATGTGTTCAAAAAAATGTGTTCTCAAATCACACGCTGCGATTCAGGAGCAATTTTTTTTGAATTATATTTTTTTGTTAGCGTTAATTCAACAACATTTCGAAAACCAAATTTTATAATTACTTAACCTTAGTTTAGGAATTTGGTCCAACGGATGTTTACAGAATTCATTTCTAATAGATTTAATCTCGAATCGTTTCTTAATTATTTTTTTTTTCAAGTCCTTATTTAATTTTTAAACTTCAAAGCTTTAATGTAATATTTTTTGTTTTAGTTTTTATTTTTTTTACAATTAGTCATTATTTTGATGATTTTAATGTACCTATGTTAATTTATTTAATCTAATCTTAAGTTGATTATATAATTCTAGTAGTTTAAGATTATGAATAATGAAGTCTAACTAATATCTTTCCTAAAGTTGTTTCTACGGCTCGATAATATGTTGCATTTCGGTGATCTGTTGCAGGGATTTCGTGCTCTCCCATTTGTTTTGTTGCACGCTCGAGTAACCTTTTGGCTTATGGATAAGTTAACACCAAAACTACTTCCCTGTACAGATATTGGTGCAATGATCTGTCCTACCGTCTCTAATCTAGAGGAAACCCGAATCATGCTATGCTTCTGTAAACGTTTCTTGCCCCATTTATATGTTGGTGCTGTTTGTCCTATCCGTTTTTCATATATGCTTATGACTCTGATTAAGCTTTATAAGTAGTAATCTAAAGAACTCTTTTTTCATTACCAGACTCGTGGAAGGTGACACAATTAGATTATAGGGGTAACAACGTACCCCTGCCATGTTTTTTGCCTTTTTTGTTATTACACGTGCGCACTAAAGGTGATTTCATGTCAAAAATCACCATCAGGTACTTCGTATGTTTGATGGAGCGCGCTATCTACCCATTGAAGCTTCTCTGGTCCCACAGATGCTCCTCACTGGTACCACAGATTTTGATTTATGAACACAATCAGCTCCCTTGTCTTAGAGTTAACTTTTGTCGCCTTTGGCGGGATACCAGTTAATAACCAGTTAGCGAGCCCTGGTACGAAGAGCGGGAATCGTGCTCTGACTTTTAAAATATCAGTCAAGATTTCACTTCACTCCACTTTACATAGATTCAAGGATTAAATTCATCTCTGGCCCCTGGGATGTTAAAGGTTAATATTTTGAAGAGTAGGGGGCCTAGATGAGGCCCTTGAGAGATTTCCGAAATAAATCAAAAAGGTTGAGGGGGCCCAGAAGGGTTCAAAAAAAAAAACAAAATGGAACCAGAAAATTTTTATACATCATTGAGGCACGGTACCATGCCATTTTTGGATTGCCAATATCTTCTTTTACTGGGTTGGAAAACACTTAATGCACCTATCGTTGCATGAGCTGTTTTCAGGCTGAATTGTCTTTTCGGAACTGTTCAAGCTTCTTCAGTAAACTGAATGACACCTTGAAGGATTACTATTTCAACCCTTTCGATGCCCTCATTGAGTGAAAAAATTATCAGATGAATATTGACTTCATCTAGATTAATTGGATAAGTTTTTCACTTGAAATAAAGGATACTAGTAAAACTAATTGAAATAAAGGATAATAATAAAGGATAATATCATAAAGCACCTAAGCTCGTTGCTTTTGGGTTATTCATCGCATGTAATAGCTTGGAACTAGTTTGAATGGTAATTTATAATGCTCAATCAAGCTGTTCTCATGTTTGGCTCAAATCCTTATCGAGCAATGCCACCATTTTAGCGTCTCCGATTGTTTTTAGCATTCCTTTTTGCTAGATGCCGGAGATAAGGAAATGACATAAGCTAAAGAACCTATTTCAGCTATATATAAGTTTCATCCGTACCAGCATCTTTACTAACTTTACTAATGGGATCTTGTTGCCGTTCAGGCAATGTAAAAATAATAAAAAAATACAAATAACGATAATCAGGTACAATATCAGACATTTCAATACAACCAAAAGTAAATGACTTCAAAACAAAACCACTGATGTGTCAAAATGCTTTGCTAATCATATGTCCAGGCATGGCTGATGACATTTATGAGACATCAAAAGCAACGAGCATCCGCTGCTGTCATCAACCAGCTCAATTGTTAGCACTTAATCAAACCAGCGTATGACTATGATACCCTTCAAGTTGTTATGAGATAAATAGTTTCGCAAATTTCGAAATATTTTTTGGAAGGTTCTTAGAAGGCTTAATTGCAAATGCAGTCTGACGGTCATATGGAAATAAGAAACTTGATGAAGGGTCCGTTTTATTATTTTTTTGAAAAAATATGCCAACAAATCTGAGATTCCTGACGTATCCAACACTTTCAAATTCTACAATTTATGCAAAATTTGTTTAAGATGGACAGAGATCTTTGCCGTATAAATTATAGAATCCTAAACAGAATCTTTTTTGATTCTGAAATACCAAATCGGAGACATTCTAAATAGTAACTCAGTTGATTGATGGCTTGGAACCCTGTGAAAACTAATCGTTGCATCTCGTCAATAAGTTCGGTCAAATTTTTTTTTGATATATTTATAACATGTTCGACACTTTTTTCATTTCCACTAGTCACAAGTGCAACGTTCTTTTCCTTCTAAGGTAATAATGAACTTTCATAAGTCACACGAACCAGACAAAGTTCATCACATGCTTGGGAAATACGTTAAATTTCATGCCTCCAGAGATACCAGCGTAGGTTGACATACTCACTAAGCATATTGTTCTCAATTTTTCTGGCTCTCACACTTAATCCTTGTGACTCATTTCCCTCTCCTTCCAAAAATAAGTCCACTTAATAATACCGTGAATTTACAGTTAGCAACACGCTAAATAACAACTGACCCGCCCCCTCAACAACCGAGCGCGCAATGACTTAATTTCACCGATTAATAAACATAGTTTATATGAAGCTCAGGTGGTGAACATCATCCTTATTTCCGTGCCTGGCAAGTAGAGTCTTCAAATGAGGAGAGAAAACATGAACTTGCACACCTTAGTGTAGTTTTTAGTTTGCACTCCTCACTAAGCACCCAGGATAAATTGCTTTGAGACATGCAACGACAGCAATCCTCCTCTTCCTTGTCTTATTGAAGGACATGCCAAAAAGTAGCACTGTGTGCAAAGTGGGAAGGATGGGTAGATAAAAATCCTTTGAGGAGTGAAATTTTGCTTAAAAATAAATATGCATTGGCTGATGCGAAATTTAATAGCTTTTGTAAGAAAGAAAAAAAGGAAAAAGATCCCCTGATCCCTGAAAAGATGGTTTTGGTATCCTGACGACAATTTTGTAGAGGGAAGTAATAAGCGTTTTGGGGAATATGTTTTTTGAACGACGTGCGTGTAATTGTTAGAGGTTGTTATTCATGTCAACGTCCAATTCCGAGCATGTCCTTCTTACGCCCCCCCTCCCAGTATTGATGGCAGCGAAATTTACTTTTAAATTTCATCGTTTCAATTTCTGTCGGTTCCTTCATCGTCGGGCAGGCTACATATTGATTTTTTGGCTATTCGAGTCGATGAAGAGGCAAACTATAAGCGCAATATGCGAAAGTTGGAGGAAGAGAATGAAAAACTTAGGTAAAAATACACACACCACTATAAACCGTACGTAGTAATCCTTTGAAGAATGTAAAGCTTGAGGTGAATATGAAATCGTTCATTTTGATATATGCCAGCTTATATGCTAGAAGTTTGCATATTTGCATACAAGGCTCGTATATTGCCTTTGGTCATATCAATGCTACAGCATGCGGTCGTTAAATTGCATGGCCATAAAGTGAATATATACAGTGGAACGAGCCTGTAAAAGGAAGAGCTTCCAAATGATTATTTTTGCATACGAATTTGCCTCGATGCATGCAAATGTTTTGCTATCAATTGTGATAGCGAAACAATTTCCTTGCCATGATGTTGCTTTTAGTTGGGGACTGCACGCCTCTACTATCTTGTTGATGAATTCAGATAAAATTTGCACTTGCAAATGAAACCTTTTTTTCACAATTTTCTTCCATTTTATTTTCCGCCTGCAAGCATACATCGCGTTCCCGATTAAGTTTGAAAGGATTCGAAAGCTATAGACCGTATGGGAAAATATGCGAATTCTGAGACTAAGCGAGATTTAATTAAAAATAATAAAATAAGGAGATGAGTAAGATGAAATTTAGTAGTGAAAATCTTATATTAAGATAAGTTATATCAATTTCAAATGAATCTTTATCGTTTTTATCGTAATGCGCTAATCCTATATATACATTTCAGATTGGGTGGATTGAAGCATATGAATACGGTCTCTAATCATATTTCAGTGCAAGTAGGCCCACCCCATTCCTAATTATGTATATCCCTACTATCTACTGACAACTGATCGATGGTTGTGGTTTTGAAGCTATGTGTCATTCACCAATCGTCGGACATGTTTTCCAGCATTCGGTTGTCATAATTATTTACTGGAAAATATAAAAGATCTTTATAACCAGGTTAATTTTTTTTTGTCTTAACTTAAAACCAACTAATTTTTGGTAAGTCCTGAATATAAGCTCTAATAATTCACCACCATCTGCCTGTCTATAAAAAATTGGGCGATTACTGATCATCGCGCTGTGAACGTTCATGGTTTTCATGAATCTTCTTATGGCTAAGTAACGAAACACCTTCGAACAACCTAACTTTGAGCAACCTTATTTCGAACGGCCTGGACAATCAAGTGGAATTCACCTAAAATTTTCTCTATCATTGCTATTTGTGAGCAATGTTACTTGCAAATCACTCTACGCTAGTTCGCCACAACCATGAATTGCATGAAGGATATGATAACACGTGTCAACCAGTTCATGAAAAAGACGAAGCTACAGTGAGATGAACTTAACCATTCTCTACAAATTTGTGTCCAACTACAAAATTTCACTTTCACTATTACTTTGTTAAATTATTTTCATATGAATTCAAGCTAAAAACGCTTGTCATTGCAATACCTCCACTTAAATACGTCTTAAAATGTTCAAGCTTTTCAAGCTCTCTATCTAACAAAGCTCGTTTTATGTTGTCCCTTCGAAGTGTGACCATTGTTTAGTACCTACACTACGAATAACTATATGCTGTACAAGCTTCGCTGCTAACTGGATTCGGCAAACACTTTTATCGCACGTGCTGCTATTTTGGCAATACTACGAAGAATAAATAATAAGCCTTCGTAGTTTTTGTATAGACGAAGTAATGGTTGTTAACGGTTGTCGATGGCACAGATTGTATATTTGACCACTTTCAGTGTATCAATTGATTACAATTGTTGAACTCCAAATAAAACCAATGAAATCCAAAATAGAGTAAAGAACATATTTTCCTTCCTATTTATCAATTGTTCAGAGGTATGGTGAAACGCCTTGTGCTGTGTTACTTTCCAGATAAACTACCAATTCAACGTCTTCCAGTATTTTGCGGTCGATACGCTTAAAGTTTTTGAAGTTTTCCGACTGAAAAAGGGTTTACACAGTGCTCCTTCATCTGCTATCATCTTCAAATTTTTTGCTTTTACTGGGATCAATTTCGTTTTATATCTTGTTGGCAGAGGCTTCTCAATATGTTGACGCTTGCCTCGTAATACTGTTTGCAGGATATCTTCCAAATATTTTCAATTTTATTTAATTTTTATTTTCAATTTATTTTCAATTTTATATTTTCAAAGTTTATCGCCTTAATATTTCATTTATTTCATCCTCTCAAGTGTTCTTCTGAGTTTGTAAAAATCATTTTTGTGATTGTGTTGATAATTCTATGGTTTTGATTTTATAACGCACTAAACGTTTTGCGCACTTGAAGACATTTCATAAAGGATTAATCCTTTTATTCTAAGCCTACTGTTACATTTAACGAATTATCCAGTTAACAACTTTGTCATTTTTAAATTTATCCGGTTTTTAAATTTGTCATTCCATTCCAGGTCTGACCTACAGATTTGCTCAAGATACTCTTCAAGGACATTATTTTTTTACCTTAGCCATTGAGTAAGGAATAAACAACAAGGACATAATGAGAAGAAAAGCAAGAACAAATTTATTGTATTTTATATTATTAGTTTTTAATATAATTCATTAAATTAATTTTAATTTTTTTCTTATCATTTGGCTAAGTTAAAATAAAACATTCACAACGCTGGAGTTAAAACGCAGTACGGTAATAACTCTTAAATTACTTTATTTATCTCTTTCTGTTGGAAGCCGAACGGGAGTGTCGTTGTTACTTGTACTTAGGTTTTGTTCAGGCTTTTGTTTCACGAAAAAGGGACAGGTTGACTTTATCCCATGACCATGCCCGCCACTGTTTCCTTGTGTTTTTGTAGCATTCCGAAAATCGGCTTTAATGAATCATTTCTTGGTTTTTTGTCTTTCTCAATGTCTAGTCCAATCGCCAGTACCATCTTAGTATGAAAACTATTCCGAACTAGTTCCGGTTCTAGTATGGTCTACTTTTGTGAATAATCAAATTAGCAAAGAAATATCCTGGAACATCGATGCACTTTTTCATTAGCGTTAAAGTCAAATTGAATATATGGATTTCTCCTTATTTTCGCATGATTGAAAAACACATAAAGATAATGCTCCCTCATATTGTGAAGGCTTGCTCTCAAATATCAAATTTGGTTCAAGCTATCTTATATACTTATAGATTACAACTTTGAATGTGTGATAGGATTTAACGATAATACGATCAGGTCAAAGATCTCGAAGGATCATCTGTAAATCGAGGTAAGGATTAATATTCAAATTCGTAATTTCGGAGAATTTTTAATCAAGCTTAATTTGTCGAGATCGGGATTGAACATTCCAAGATCCAGGATGATGTGCAAGTGTATATTACCATCAAGAATAAAAGGAAGTCAAAGTTCAAATGGATATGTCTTTTGGGTAAACGACGACTGCATGTCAATGATACCAGATTTCTGCATTGATTAAAAATTAAAATTTTGCAAGCTTTTGTAGTTTTATTTTTCATCGATGCTTTCTTCTCCCCTTATTCCTCTTTGAATTCAAAATAGACGATTTTGATGTCACGTTATTGGAATCGAACAATTTGTCAAGAAATTTTGTTGAAAATTTTTTAGTGTTTCTTATATGCCTCCCATTGAGGTGAATTTTTCAGAAGGGAAAATTTGATGTATTCTCTTCAAATGTGAATCCGATATAATTCCTAGGTGTCCAAAGTTCCTTCTTATCTATTATTAAAAAGACTCCGAAATCACGATTGGTGTGAAAATTTTATACGATTCCATGTCTTTGATCCTACATCTTTCGATGTAATTATCGCGAATCGAACAATGGCCAACATAGGGAGGCCCATCACATCAAGGAGACATCAAGGTTGAATCCTAACGAGCGTTATGCAATCGGTTTTACTCTACAGGTAAAAATTATGGGGCGTCGTGCTCAGCAAGGAGTTGCACATAAAGCGGTTGACACAGGTGAAGAGACATGAAGCACTACGAATTGCATTCGCATATCGAACATTTTACGGGACGGCAGTCCTGGTAATTGCAGGGGTAGTACCCATTGCCTTCCTTGCGAGAAAGTGCAGAAATATTTACATGCGCAGAAGCAAAAACAATAGGGAAGAGGTCATTTGGAAAGAGATACAACACTCTCTCAGCGATTGGCAATAATCCTGGGAGCAAGACACAAAAGGAAGGTGGACTGCACAACTGATCCCTGACTTGAGACCGTGGCTCAATCGAGTGTACGGTGAGAGTGATCTCTGTTTCACACTGCTCTTGAGCGGGTACGGATGGTTTCGGTCTTACCTGTACATGATTGACATGTCACGGCTATGTCATCTTGCAAAAGTTCGAGTAAGTTGAGCGATGACTTCTTCGGCGAAATTGGAGAGCTCTGACTGGAAACTATGGTCAAAGAAATGCTGAAAACTTGACAAATGATATCGCATGCTACAATATACTTTGGTGACGCTGGTGTCTAAAAAAGCCATACTGCAGCGTTGGCAGGCGTGGTTTAGGCAGGGATCGTTTTTCTTCTATTTTTTGCCGAAAATATTCAACCAAAGCTATTCTGTTTTCTTATCTAATGTTCGTTTGACCGTTAAGGCTGCTGAATGTTGTCTGCAAATATGCCATCCACAGAACAACTGGCAACAGGACCAATCCGAAGCATAGCCTAACACTGACCACACAATTCAGGATTATATTTATTACATTATCTTTAGTTTATTATCTGCAGAGCATCCCAAAACTTACAAGTCACTTGAAAACTCTCTAAAATTTTTACTTTTTTATTAAACAGGATCTAATCATACATATTCATCAAATACTTTAATAAATATGTATAATAAGATCGTGTTTAATAACCCCTTTAGTATAATAACTTTCCCGCCATCATCGAAGGAAAATTTCATTTACATGCTCCGCAGCTCCAACATTTTTTATTTTCGTTCCACGACAAACCTTTCGGAGTTAGTTCATTGAACGTCATTGAAGAGACGTTCACTGGAAAATGTTTTTCTTTAATTGGTAACGTCAGAAGTAATTTACATAATTAACGAAATTGAACTGGATATTTCACTTGCATTATTTCATTGACAACGTCGTACCGACAGAATCGTTTCACAGATATTCAGAACAGAGTACGCTACTACGCTGTGCCTACTGTGAAAAGATGTCGAAGGATATTCCTGATGGGTTTGTTACTAAGAAAGGCAATAAAACCTTAAAATGGTCCGATTGATTCAACATGACGACATAGTTGCAATGGAAAAAGTTCCGCCTGGCCTTCGTCTTGTTCCTATCGGCTCGTCTCCGTTTTGTCCTTTTCAATTCGAAATCCTCTTTTAATCTTCAAAGTAATTAACTTAATTAGAGTCTTTGCTAAAGTAGAGTTCAGTTTTAATCGATTTTTGGTGAATAATCTTTGAGCGGGTTTCTTTTCTTCCCGGAAGGGATTGTGTTCACTGGTCTAATAAAATTATAGGGAAAATAATATTAGCGAGTAAAGCAAAGTGTAAATTGAAATTTTCTATGTAAAAGGCGAAATAAATGAATTAAAGTGGTAATATCTTTTCATTGACAAATTCAAAAGGATACTAGCTAAGCTGATAGAGCAGATTAATATTCGCCAATGATAGTGCGTTCAAGCGAAAAGAGAGCTGTCGGGCTTGATGAAATCGGAACACTTGTTTTGTCAGCTGGTTATGATGCTGCTGGGGTCTCATCTCGCCTTCCGATTCATTCATGAGTTTGTAAACGATCGTACGAGTGTTTCACGAATTAAGGATTCCAATAAAATAAATCAAGATTGTCTATAAACGACGAATAAGCTATAAAAGCCGGCTCTAATCATGCATCCTTTGTTGCTTCCATTTATGCTTTTCATTTGATAAGAAACAAATTGCATCCTGTTACAGGCATGAAATTTTCTTTTCAGTTATTTTTCCTTCTCAAATATCTTTTTCAACTATAAATACATTTATCAACTTTTCAAAATTTCATACGTTAAATTAAAAAGTCTTTTGAATGTTTATCTTGAGTACTCTAATCGCGTTCCTGTGGCTCCAAAAAGTGTCGGATTGAAATTTCTAGTGTATTTTTTGAATAAATTTTCCAAAAAGATATTTCACGAATTTCTACCTGCGTCACATAACTCAATTTGAAACAGGATCCAAAAATAAGTGGGTGGAGAAATGGCAGCAAAACTCAACAGCTTTTTGGTGGAACTTGGCGTTTTTGAGATCGCCTTAGTACCTTCCAAAATTCAATCACTCTGCAAAATCATTTAAGAAAAGAGGAACCATTAAAATCAAGAAAAGAAGTGTCTTTTCACTGGGAATCGCTTAATTTTCAACAGCGCGTATTGCGAACTACGTAGATTACGTACTTACTGTGAAAAAAGTAGTATTGATAAAGTCAACTACCAATTTCAAAGCCCAGACCTCACCCGTTCAATCAGAAATGTCAAGAAAAGTAGTTTTTGGAAATTTTTAGAGGAATTTGAATAAATGAAGAAAGGATAATAAAAGCGTGTTAAGAATAAAGGGTTAATTTTTTAATGTTTGAATTTAACCTTTGGGAGTCGCTGTTAAAAATTTACTTTTATTCACAGTCTCTTGCTACGACTTGGAAGTACACAAACATGTTACATTACCTCTTTTCTGAATGCTTAGGCACGGCCAATAGTGACCTTCGTTAGGTGGTTAAATTCTTGAGCTATTTGTTTTCAAATTGAATAATTTTTGGATTTTAAAGGATTGGCATTCAAGAATAAAACCGATTCCTATCCGAAAATCGATTAAACTTTACTGAACGAACTTTTCTTGCAGTGCACAAAGTTTGAGAACTGATTGATACCCAACGAACGACTGAACGAGATAACTATCAACGAATGGATACTAAATCTGATGGATTTCCGTCTGCAACTATGATTTCTATCTATACATATCCATAACCATATCTGTATATACCTATAATAGAACCAATACAAAATCGAAACATTTTCTGTGAATAAAATTTCTATCCAAAAAGTGCAGTGGTGGCTTAAAAAGTAGAGACACTATAAAAAATGGGGAGGGGATCATAAGTTGTTTCTTCAAGATTTTTTTTTTTGATTTGAATTGCTGAAATCCTCCCTTTTTTATACGGGCCGTTTAACATGGAAATTACTACCTATAGTAAGTTAACCACGCTTCAAAGTGGATCCTTTGTAAGTTCGAAGTTCATTTCTTTACATAAAACAGAGTACAAAACATGGAATTTTCACGAATAAATGGTCTGTCTTTTCCGATTACCATATATTATATTCGCTTGTCAAAAATGTTTGTATAGAGTCCCTGCTTTTAATAGTAAAAACCTTGAATTGAATTTAGCAAATATTGAAACCAGTGCAAATCTGTTGGCATGCCAGTATACCGCATAAGGCAAGACACAGCAACAAAATCAAGTAAGTTTTTATGGATCTCTGAAGATGGGTGTTATCGAAATACAACCTCTTCCGTTTTGGCGAGTCCCAGACGTGTTTGAATATCAATTTTTTTCATTCTGTACAGTTGCTGATAGCTTACACCCAATTTTTCAAAACCCTTAGTTCTCTCATATGACCTCAAAAATTACTATATGTACTGAAAACGAACCATAGTTTCGTCTTCGCGTACACTTTTTGATCTTTCAGAACCATCCAAACATTGTTCTTTCAATTTAAATTTGTTATTGAATTTCCATAATTTTTATGGGTTCTAAGCATGACGTGTAAGCTGTGAGCTGTTAAATGTCATCGTCGTCTGTTAAATGACATCATACCCGAGACAACTGAACTAACACCATCTGTCATTAATATAGGCAACTACTCAACCAAATACTTTAAATCTTGTGACAATCACATGCGTTACAGCCTTTTAAATTAGAAATAAGAACAAAGTCTGTTGTAAGCATCCTGGAGAGATAGTAAAATGAAAAAAAAAACGCTACCTAACGTAAAATAACCGCCGTCCTAGTTCAACTTTTGAATTTTAAAGCTTGGATTCTCAATAATCCATACTTTTCAGCCGGAAAGACCAACATATACTAAATTATTTAGTATATGTTGGCTGAATTTTATTTTAACTGACGGTTGTAGTGACGCTCCCTCCGAAATCACTGACTGTGATATAATGCTAATATCGGATGCTTCAGAAAACCTTATCGCCAGCTCTATTCTCATCAACAAATTGAAACAGCAGCATTCTATCGAGAATCCTTTCAATGCATTTGAAAATCGATTTGATCGAAGCTTGCAATCATCAAAACAGAATTGAAAATAAAACGTAGATAATAGCCATGTCAGCGTATAAGCTTGTCTCATCGTCTTTCCCATCATTGAAATAAATCGAAACTAAACGAATGAAAATTTCAATGTGTCTATCGCTTGTAAAACTGACAAAATAGCAGCTGTTATCCGTATCCTGCATCCATGCCACACCATCATACCCTACTCATAAGATATTTCACATTATCGCATACTGGTTTATTCGTCCCTCTAAATCTCGTTGATTTTCGTTACTCTATACAACATGTATGAATTGAACAGGACGAAAACGAACGAACAATTTGCTAAATCAGCAAATTCAGATCAGCATCGGCAGCAAACCTTCCTCCCCATCTGCACGGCTTCCTCCTCTCCTGCTAGCCTAAGATAATAAAATCCTCGACTCATATTCTAATCCTATTAGGAAGCCACGATGGTCTCGGCTTGCAAACAATCAGACCCCGATTATCCGTACTTTCCAGTATGTGACCTAATAACATAGATGACACAAAACATCATCCCAACTGAATAGTAGGGAAGTTTTCAAGATAGAGACGTGTGAGGGTTTGCACAGCCACCCTGCAAGTTGGGCACATCTTTTTTTTACCAATTTCGATGATGGAAAAAAGGGGACTGGGTTACAATTCCTATAAAGTCTGAATTTGTTGCTAATAAATACTTCGCAAGTATGTATAATATTATTCTGATATAATAATATTATTCCACTTGATAATCTCTCTATCCAATCATGCCAGGAATTAGTTTCCCACCTAGTATGCAGCGCATCCCAATAAAATTAATTTTTTCAGTAAGTATCACATATGTGTGCAGTTTTGGGTGAGAGTAGTTCTAAGATATCCACAAACAATTAAATATCAGTATCGTAACCAAATTTCATTTTAATTGATATTCATATCCTGGAAATTCATTTTTTATAAATAAAATGGTCTAGAAGATCTCAGCTTTGAAGTAATTCTCGTTTGAATCTGCATCTTGAGTTTGGTTGACCACCCCGACCCCGTCTTGTATCTCGAAATACTTCCTCGCGAAAATTATCACTAATACGAATCTTTAGGTACCATCAGAGAAAAAAATCAAGGAGGGTCGAGTCTTAACTTCCGGGGAGCCATGAAACACACACGTCAGGCTTTCCCGTTTAATTCTAAGGATTAGGATTTAAAATTAATGGCAAGATTTAGTATCATAGGTATTCTTTTGATCATTTAGTCCCTGATAATCAAAGACTCGTTGGTTGCTTGTATGCTTTGTATGTTTATCAAATATTGCTAATTGATCCTGTCTTCAGAAGAAAAGGATTGTAAAATTTTTCAACATTCGCGAACTTTCCGCACAATCTAACAAAATCGGAACGACCACATTATCAATTCTAGATTAGACAATGGGGTAACTATTCACTCATGCAAAAATAAATGCTGCTTTGGAGTTCACAATCGTTCCTTCCATCTAAAATAGCTCCTCAAACAGGAATTAGTGCAAACTCTCGGATCCTCGAAACTAACATCACTCATCAAACTTAGTTAGTTCGTGAAGTTTAATGCTAAATCATATTAACAAGAGGATTGTTGATAAACACTCCTTGCACAAATCATCCAACAAATGAAATAGAATGATAGAGAAATGCATGCCATCAGCCTGCACATTTGAAAACCCTGTTTTAATTAGAAGATTTAACACAAAAAAAGATGTTAAACCAGATCATGTATGCTAAAGACGACAATACAATCATAACTCCGGCAAGAGAAGAAAACGTCTATGAACCCTCTCAGTAAATTAGACCTTTGATATCAAGGAAGAATCAAGCCCTGAGATAAGCTAAGAGCATTTGCGATCCTAGGATATAAAGGCTAACAAAAAAATAAATTCCTGATCAGGTCAACGGATCAACATATTCCAAAATAAGTATTGGGAGATTTTTCCGCAGTTATAAACCGGGTGAAGACAGATTTTGAAACATGGCTAAATATTTCCGCAGAATAAACAAGATCTTAATTCTTCCGCATGATTCTGTGAGAGGTCGGAAAGGCACGCACTCGAAATCCTATCCCGCGACAACTAATCCTCAATGGTAGACACTGACAACGAGGTGAAAGTTATCAACATAAGTGCGGGGATACTGTGAACTCAAGACTCTCCGGATGAAGGTACGAGGCCAGTAGACATTCAGGAAATGAAACAACTTATATGGACATTAACGAGCTTGTGGAATACTTCGTAAATGGAAGACAAGTAGAAAATCAAAGCTAACAAAACTCAAACCATTTTCATTACATAAAGGAGACACCAAAGAACATCAATTCTAACAAATTGGTATTCACCAGTTCGTTAGAAATGGTGTTCTTTGCTGTCTCCTAATTGATGATGAAGAATTCCTGGAAAAAGACAGCTAATTATAATACTTGGGACACACCTTAGACAACTGACTTTCCTGAACAGAACATATACAAAAATATGTAGACTCGTTGCTGCAATCCTTATCACTTTCATCTCCTAAAGAAGAACCTACACATGAAATACAAGTTCTTCACTTTTGAAATAATTAAGGCTGAAACCAATATGACAGATTATAGACTTATAAGAACACGAATCCAACTGAGTACTAAATCTGGACATTAGTAGTCCCAGAAGCGACAAGTGAAGCAAAAGGAACCCCACTAGCCTCAATAAGTAACTCCTCATCTTCGACGTCACCTAAAATCGTGCCTGAGATTTCTTTCTTCTATGTGTTGCTTTTGTATTTCGGTTGAATGCTTACGTCCCGACGGAAGAAAAGAACGAAAAAACGAAAGATTCCTTATAAAATTACCTAGAAAGACACCTTGACTCGCTACTTCCCAACGCTATAAAACTTATCATGTGTGCTTTCAAGGGCAATCTCAATACAATAATATATCAGATTACTATCATCAGCTTCGCGACAATAGCGACTTCAATGCCAATTGGTGGAGTTTATGTAATCCAGAAAAATGGTCAAAGGCATCATATGGTTCCCAAACGGACACATTCCTTAAAAAAACTTTGGTCATGATCATTGAGCCAGCTCTTTAATTCAAATTCCCCATGCATGCATCCAGTAAAGATGATCCATACTTGACTGACGTGCGAATCATTCGGCGAGAAAACTGCAATTCGAACCACTTCTTGGCCAAAGCAATGTTTCAATGTTCATCGTCAAAAGTATTTCATACAACTCTGGTCTTTTACAGAAGTTCAATTTTGAAAATGTTCCGACGGCGAAAGTCACTAAATAGTTCAATGAAGCTCTCGAGGCTCATTTCATCCTTGCGTCAAAAGTCTACTATCGATTCCATATGTGGATGAAAATAGAATCAGCAATTAAAGGCGTGGCTGCAAAAAATTAATTGAAAATATTTTCCGACACGAAAGAAATGAAGGTTCAATGAATACCAGGATGCATTCGAGAGAGAGAAGACCAGTCGTATACCAATTAATTTAACAGAAAAACAGTGTCAAGGTAGAAGCCTACGACCATTTCCAATGAGTTTCAAATAAGATAATTTTCTGTAAGACTGCAAATTTCACAAATTCAAGATAATTGATATAAATAAGCTCCATTAGAATAAAATGACCGTATAGAGTTGTGGAATGCACGAAACATAGACATCAGTCCGGGAGTTAAGAAAGGATCATAACGGCAGCTTCATGTCTGATGATACAGAGTTGATAAATAAGGGTTGACTAGCTGTTCTGAAGGAGTTTTCTATTTAACCAGCGCCTGTGTACCAACAGGTTCCGTCGACAAGTCCTTCGAGTCTCGTTTGGCACTGCAAATACTGGAAAGTTTCCAGCAGAACTTAAAGAAATATGGCGGAAGCATGGCTCAAAATCCCATTCAACAAGCTCATCAAACATATCAAAGATCAGTAGAATTTGCGACACGGGTGGTGTCTTTCCATCATAATTCCTTTCAAAAAAAGGGCCTGGTAGAAGCGTGAGCATTTTAGATTCATAAAATTACTATCCCCAATACAATATGAATTGTTAAGTTACGAGACCCAAAATTGCTATTAAAGCGAAAAATACAGGACATCAACTGAGTTGAGAGCTGGAAGCAAGTCTTTAAGATCGATCCTGGGAAGTTTAACACAGGTTTACCAATTTTCGTGTTATTCAAATGAAATTACTTAATCAAGAATTAGGCTTTAGTCAATTATGTTGGCATAATAAGTTTAATTGATCAAAATTGCATTATCTTCTATATAATTCTAACGCCGAAAAGCAAAGAACTGACAAAAACTTTCGGACAAACTAATAACTAAACCAGTTCTACAACCTGGCACCACTGTGCAACATTATCCGAAGTAATATAAAATATATGATAAGGACTTCTCACAGATACAAACATTACACCGCTCTATAAATCCAAAGAAACCACAGCCTAAGCAGATCAAATGTTACAGTCAACTACATCTGTTAGCAAACCAGGAAACAGCCAAGAGCAAACCAGGTAAGACAACAAATAAATGAGTTTAAAAAAATGTTCATGGTCCAAAAAGGAATACAACCTCTAATCAACAAATATAATATTAAAAAGAGTATATATAGAATAGAAGAGTAGAAAACAAACAGTGTTACGTCCCTCCGAATATTCTCTAGACGGCGATGAAACAGCTGCAGGAAGTATAACAAATGAGGTTACCATGTCCCTCTTGTTGTTGTAATTGCTGCAAACCGTCTTGCATATACAGGATAACAAAGCTGTAAACACACAAGGTGAGTCTAAGGCCTGTACTATGCTATGACTATGAGACATGCGGCCAGACGTAAACAAAATAAATTGAAACTAAGGCAATCTTTACCTGACATTTTAGGTGAAGTTTACTCAAAAAGCCTTCATAATGGATGAATTTGGTTTCAAGTAATGGACTTGACAATCAGAATCCTCTTCCAAGCACATCGTTACCACGAAAGAGAGCTAACACTTTGAACAAACTGCTTAAAGAATGGTTTTTGGCGCCAATTTTCCAGTAACATTGGTATTTGGAAGCTAAGATTAAGACATGAAGATTAAGGTGCAGAGAGATATGCGTTCCATTCCTTTAAATTTTGCATTCATACTCATATGACTTACGCATACTATTCCACCAAAAAAATCAATGTCCCATGCGTTCAAGCGCAGGAAACTACGCATCTTGATACCTACTCTTACCTACGTCATTTATTCAATAAGCTCTCTATCATACAAAGCTCGCTTTATTTTTTCTGATTGTTACTTGTATATCTCTCTTCGTGATGCCCCCTCCCGGCTGTTAGTGCTTTCTTGTTTTTGCGCTAAGTTTTCAATACTATGTTGAAATTATTTGCATACCTGTTTCAGAAAATATTGATCTCTCTGTGGTAATAACTGGAGAAATCAAACCATACAAAGATTCTAGTGTTCATTGCTTCTAAAACAATACGAATTTGAGCAATTTCATATGTCTGATGATATGTAGATTAAATTTAAACTAAGAAGTACAATTTTGTTTAAAAATTGAGTCTCAAATTGAAATTAAAACTCTCAACGACATCCTTCTGCCAATCGCAGACTCAGATGAGTCGACGTACGTTTAAAATAGGCTAAATAGTAATAGTAATTATGTTTGAAAGCGAGCCTTGATCTTCGGAAAGTTTGGCAGAGATCAAAAAGAAAACGCTGACTTTGACTACACCACACATAAGCCCGCACCAGCTTTTGACCGCCTGGAAAGGAACATTTGGAGACACTAAATTTCATGGATAAAAATTGAATTATCGATAGTTCTGTTTTAAACGAATGCATCATTTTCATTGAAGCTTCGTTTTATTCCCGCTTTTTTGAAATAAAATGAATATTTTCCAGTTTTCACCACTCAAATCTCCTTTATGGAAGTCAATTTGTTCCAGTCACCGGCAATCCTTTGGAGCCTTACTGTTAACGCAAGTTGTTGAAGAGGATATTGTTCAGAATTTATGTATTTTAAATTGTGATTATCCTTTGAAATGTAATATCTAAGGCTTTACGTAAATTAAAATTCGTTGAATCGTACAAATAATGTGCAGATAGTGCATTCAACATTTACCATAGTAAAAGTCTTAAGAAGTTCGAGTTCTGAAGAAAGAGGAAATAAAGATACGCCCTAATATCCATTTCGAATGCATGAACTCACTGAGGCGTACTTGATCCAAAAACTATCAGCAAAATCTTGGTAATTTCCTTTGGTAACACTCCAATTCGCAGTGACGAAATAAAAAAAAAATAATAAAAGCCCGCCATATGGGGCTTGTCATATATGAATGTACTGGGCCTTTTCCTTCCGGGATGACGAGAGGAACGGGGAAGCAATAGGGAATCAATAGACCGTCATTCATTCTAGTCTACATGATGATGACTACGCGAAGCGCACAACAACGACAACATTACATGGTGAATGGAGAGGAGACAGGATCCGAAGCGGATTGATTTCATCAATTTGAACGCAAATGGAATTTGAAATTAAATTTATTTTCATTTTTGATCCTTGAATTGGTTTAAAGTTCCTTGTCAAGATGATACTAGAAGATCTGATCTGCTCTTCTCGACATCGGATTCCACGAACAGGATAATTGCAATTTTCACGACTCGACAGTTTTCATTCGAATCCATCGAGTTGATATGACTATTAGGGGGAGATCCATTGAATGTTGTGGGTTTAGCAGATATTGATGTTGAAAGCATGACAATTCCACTACTAGTAAGTCATCCATGCAGTCTGGAAGACGGATCGAGATTAAGGTTTTCCTTTTACTACTGGCCAATTAGGTGAGTATTATAATCACATCAACCGACTCGGGCCTTCGGACTCAAGTGCTCTGGCAATAGTTTTAAATTAAAAATCAGGATCAACGAGCCTTAATGCAATTTGGTTCAATATTGGCTGAAAAATGATTGATTGCTCCTTGAAGATTATTGCAAATATAATATGAATTATTTCTGTGCAACAAAATCAATTTCGCCAGTGCTTTTCGAGTGTATGTTTATTTTGAGTGAATGTTTTCAATGTTCTAATTTTTCTATGTTGTCAGCTTAATCTCAATTACATCCTATTAAGTAATTCGCAAAGCAACAGAGGGAAATTATTCAGCTGTGTAGAATAAATCTCAATCTTTTATAACAAACAACTTTTGAACATGTGAATCAGTCATGTGAATAACTTATTTACGTTTTTTTCGTTCTTCCTCTGCTTTGCAGATACCAGTCATATTCCCAGTAGTGACATTTCTAAAAGTCAAATATCCATGTAAATGGAAGCAACACGAGGTAGAAGTGAATCCTGTCAGGATTCCTCGAATGAAATAGCTACATGTCCAAGTGTCTCATTGAATTTTCTCTGGCAACATTTCAAGCAGGCACGAAGGAATCAATTTCATACTACTAGTGCATACTATTTGAATAGGAATATTTGTATCCTTCAACTAACATTTGGACTGTAGAACGCACCGAGGCGCAGCTAATCGTCAAGTATATACCCGGAACTCAAAGGCTTATGCATGTAAGCTTGCGTTTGTGTTTGTGCTAGAGAAAGATCTGGTCTCCGGAGTGCTCTGTCAATTGTGTATTTGGACATTTTGTGTGGTGCGTATAATTGTACAGTCCAATACAAGCAAACATGTACAACATACATTTGTTTTCAATTATGCGTACAATTGTTTAATGCTTAAACGAAAATGGCACGAACTCCGATAACATATTGAAATGGTCTTGAATTTGAATTCGGTTTAAGGACACTATCTAAACGGCTATAAAATAAGTCTAGAGATCTCAAATTGTTGTCTGTCCATTACTTGATTTGAATTTTCCAATGAATTATATCATCCATAATGTCTGCATAAACACGTTTTGTTTTCGAATGGAGGAGATCGAATAAGGCCAATGATGCAGAATTATATCAGAAGTTGTATTTCTTTGAATTTTTCATGCTACACTTCCTGGCAAATAGCAACCTATTCGTCCATAAAATACTCCATAATGGTATATAGAAATCACCTAGTAGAGCTATGGGCGCTGTCAGCCGTTCTTTGTTTGTTACCAAATAATGGTCAACTTTACAATCGAGTCCCCAATAGTAGATAGTCCAGCGATGTCGGTGCGACAAAATATTTTGAGTTGTACACCCGAAAATCTGCCACCCTAGAAAGAAAACTTTGATACTTCTTGGAGAAAATGCATTTTCCAGAGCTAATCCGAATCAACTAACTCTTCAGCTAAATCATAATGACCAAGAATACGACTCAAAGTACTTCTTTGTTAGGCCTCGATCAAGAGGAGAACTTAGACGAGGGACGACGACGAGGACAGACCGTAATGACACAAATGAATGGAATATGTTTAAACTTCACTTTTCTGTATTGAAATTACCCAACAATGTTCCTCTTTAGAAACAAAACCCTACGAAATACCGATCCTACTTAGAAAAATGAATACTTTATAACTAATTCGAATCACGTAGTTTTACACCATCAGCATTATTATAAAAAGTGTGACCTCTTAGTCCTTATTTCAATTTCAAAACTATTTTATTTATGAAGTTCGTTTTGGTGTTGCCGCAGGCCAAAATTAACTCTGGGTAGCTTGGGTCCGCCGGGCCTTGCTTTGTGGGTCTCGAGGACGCGTTTCGGCTGCATACAGCCATCTTCAGCTCGTTCTGATGTCTTTGTCGCGGTGTCCAGACAAACAAAAGAAGGGACTTAGACTTGACGTACTAGAGAAATTAGAGATCTACAAACACAAAAAAACCCACGGATATATAATCAACGAACAAATAATGACCAACTCCGACACAATATTTTCAGTCCTCGACCCAATCCTTGTCAAAAAAAGAAAACGTGACGAACCCGACAACGATAATCCCACGATCCTGAAAAGACCCAAACTTAATGACCCTCGTTAACACCTAATTAACCAGACCTACCCCTCCGAAAAAAGTTTCACATATAAAAAGATGGACACCGCGACAAAGACATCAGAACGAGCTGAAGATGGCTGTATGCAGCCGAAACGCGTCCTCGAGACCCACAAAGCAAGGCCCGGCGGACCCAAGCTACCCAGAGTATTTTATTTATATTTCTCTGTGTTTTTTAATTTGACAACTTGGTTTGGAGATCTGAATTTACTTCATTGCAACCTTAGTTCAATAAAATTTACCATAGCTTGTGTGTATTTTTCTTCATTGAGTGTTATTAAATTTTGAAGGAAAAAACAATAAACTAATAAACCTTATTTCACCTCACAACTACCCTAGCCTAACTTTAAATACCTTTTATCGAAACACATAAGCTTAAGATTAAGCTAAAAATTAAGAAAGCATGATGGCTAGAATGTGCTTATGTTTAGAAATTCTGAAATTTTGGATTGGGGGAAATTTTGCTTGAAGTTGAGCTTTTAGGTATTTTGCACATGAGATCCAGGCAGGAGCTCCATACATTTTGACGATAAGGATCTTGTTTCCTGGGTTGAGCAGTGATTTGCGGTTCATCAGAGGATATAGTGCAAATATTGCCTTGGGTACTTTAGTCATAGTCGATTCAATATGGCTTTTGAATGTCAGCTTTTTGTCAAAAGTAAGCCCAAGGTATGAAATTTCATGTGACCAAACTGTTTCCTGACCTAAGAAATTTATGTTCCGGTTAGGCAGAAGGTTCAGTTTTCTTTTCTTCGTAAACAACATTGCTTTGGTTTTGGAGATATTGACTTTAATTTTCCACCGATGGTGATATTGGTACATTTTTTCAAGCAATGTTTCTAACCTTTTAATTATTTTTTAGGGGTCTACTGAAGTGTTATAAAAGCACGTGTCGTCAGCAAAACTAGCTAGTTTGCATGTATGCAGGAAAGACATGTCCGAGGTATATATGTAGAAAGCTATTGGGCTTAGACATGAGCCTTGAGGAACACTTGCAGGTATACTATGAGAATGGGATTTGGTGTCTCGAATTTCAACAGAATATTACCGGTCTTTTAAGAGGGAGCTGAATATGTTGACTAAGTATGGAAGGAATTTAAGTTGAACAAACTTATAGACAAGACCATTATGTCATACTGTATCAAATGCCTTCTCGATATCAAGTGATATCATTCCTGTAGACTCCTTTTCTTTCAAGGCATGTTTAATGTCCTGAGTGACACAGTACAATTGTTGCTCGGTTGAATGCCCATGTCTAAAACCGAATTGAAATTTAGGGAGAATTTCATTATTTTCAACAAATTTGGTTAACCGGTCGAGAATTAATTTTTCCAGCAGTTTGCCGAGCGACGGTTAGAGGCTTATTGGCCTATAGTTGTTTGGGAGGTGACGTTCCTTATTTGATTTTGGGATCGAAATAACCTCTACATGGAGGAATCATGTAGAGGGGAAGTAGCTAATGTTGAGGCAGGCGTTAAAGATGTAGTGTAGTAGGATAACCGCTATACTGAGGAGATTCTTCAGAACTATATTCGGTCTCCTATCATGGCCTGGTGATTTATTGTTTTTTAATTTATTGATATTCTTAAACACTTCTCCTGGCTTGATCCGAGCGTTCATGAGAACAGACGCAGTTATTAGTCCTTAGCACCTTGGCAAAGACATTGTCATAATTAAAACTGTAAGAACAAGATCGACCTGTCAGCAATATGTTTCGTATTGCCATGTGGATCTTCAATATGCTTACATACTGTCATCCTAGATTTATCTACGTAAATTTACGATAGTACAGGGTGGACCACCAAAAGTAAAACGATAATAAAAGAATTAGTAACATGTGGTGAAGCCTGCTAATTTACTGTAAAAGTTTATTTATTTTTTAAAAATAATATCATTTAGATGTGAACGTTGATTATTTTGACACTACTGCAACCTGTAGCGGAAGTAATATTCAATTACTTCCTTACAAGCGTTTTGTGAAATGTTTTGAATTTCCTTTCTCATATTTGATTTCAATTCTTCAAGAGACGCAGGGTTGTTGCTTTTAACTAAACGTTTAAGGTATCCCCAAAGGGGATAAGTCTAGGCTACGAGCTGGCCAGTTAATGTCACAACTTTTGGTAATATAACTTTTATAACTTTTTTAAAACTTTATATTTATATTTTATTATGTAACTTTTTTCGAAAACAATTCGCGAACTGACATGTTGACGTATACGTATGACATATTGATCCATCTTGTTGAAACCACACACGTTTATTACAACCATTTAAATCATGTAGCGCTGGGGCAAAAAAAAGTTCAGTAGCATTGAAATACCACTGATACAGGATACCCTCTTTTGTCTCCATGGAAGTTTGGAACAATAATTCTTCTTCCTGACAAAACTGATCATACAGTAACTTTGTGTGAATACAGAGGTTTTTGAGGCTTAAACTGCGGCTTAGTGTCACTCCAGTACCTGCAATACATCCTGTTTACATACCCATTTACGTGGAAGTGCGCCTCATCTGCGAAAATACTATTGGTGAAGCTGGCGAACTTTTTGAACATTTAATCAAGAAACTACAACGTGTGAGCATGAACTTGAGGCTTAAATGCCTGCACAATTTAAATTTTGTACGGATGTAAATGTAAGTTTTTGTGAAAAATGCGATATAAATATGGTCTCGAAAATTTGAAGACAACAGACCGCTTTTGCGTAGAAACTCCAGATTGTTTGCGAACGGACAATCTCATACGCTCTACGATTTTGGTATCTCATGAATTTCTACGTAGACCCAATTGTTGTAAATTTATTGTTGAACTTGAACTCTTTTAGGCGACCCGGAGTTTCCTTGTTATCCCTGTTGCTAGCGCCCATGTGTCACGACCGTATAGCAGGCTCTTTGAGTGACCTGGAGTTTCCTCGTTATCCCTGGTGTTAGCACCATGTTTCATGTTTCACTTCATGTTGTTTCAGTATAGCGGGACTGGTAGGATACATTGGTCGAAAGTTTTCTTTTTCAAGTATATCTACATTTTAGACTCTAATATAATAGAGCTCTTCCCAAAAGCACTCCATGCCACCTTGATTCGTCGATTGATTTCTGGTAGTAGTGAACCGGATGTATACATATTCTTTTATATATATTAAGGCCAGTGCTAGGAGTTTCTCATACTCTTTATATCTACTCAAGGCTTCCCGTAATGTATGGATATGGTCTAACGTGCTGTATCCATTTCCGAAACCAGCCTACTCCCGTGTCTATTCGGCATCTAGAGCTGTTTGTATTCGGTTACTTATGAGCTTCGTGGATACTTTTTAGAAGATCGATAGTAGACTTATTGGTCTGCACTTCCTGATGTCTTCTTTGCTGTCTGTCTTGTGGATTGGTATTATATGAGCACTATCCCATGGATCAGGTATGCACCTGGCGTTAATGCAATCAGTGTAAATTTTTGTCAGTAGTTTCCACGTTTTTCTGCCTGCGTATTTGAGCAATTCAGCAGTGATACCGTCATTATCTGCCGCTTTATAATTTTTCATGGAGTTGATAGCCGTGTCGACCACTTCCACTAGGATATTCGTTGCATTATGTTTGGTCGCAGAAAAAGCGGTTGCTATCAAGTTGGAAGTCGAGCTATCTGGAGCCATGTACAGGTCTCGGTTGAAGTTGATGTTTGCCTCAATTATTTCCTGTCTATCAGTGAGTCAGGTATTGTCATGATTTAGGCTTGTTTTTGCCAATGAGGAGTGCTCTTTTTGCCTTCTTGAGGCTTCTGTTGTTTGTAATGGCATCTTCCACCAGATATCTTCCTCACTGTTATGCAGGTTTCTTTGAATGAAATCGTTTCGGTATTTGAGGACTCTTTCATTTGACTAGTACCTTTGATAGTTTCTCAATTGATTTTATTTGATAGTTTTCGGTGTCTTTCGACTCCTCGTCGTCCGCCTACTATTTCGGTACGTTTCAGAATGGTTTAGGTTAAGTGGTTTGCATATTACACTTGATCTTTTCAGCCGGGTTAAAGCCGGGTTAAAGCCGGGCTTTGTTGGACCAGTTTTCGCGTTTCTGCTTTTAAGTCAAGGGTGATTCTTGTTCTGACCAGGAGATGGTCACATCCCGTCTTAAATCGGTTGATTTGAGGAACGTCTTTGACCGTTTTTGGTGTTTTATATACCTTCAGAATATTATCTTCCACAGAATCAAATGGCATAGGGCTTACAGGAATGCAATAGTCAGGAGTCAAAGTTTAAATTTTCAAACCTAGGCTCTTTTCGAGCAAAAAAAAAACACATTTCAATATTATCTGGCAAGCAAAGCCATCTATATTTCTCAGAATTCTTGATTCCGAGGCAATTCCGTGCATTGATAAACGACTTTTGTAGGTCAAACATCTTTCGTTACGTCGTAGGCCGACCCAGACGACATATCACTTTTCAAGTTGGTAGTCTGTATTTAAAAAAAATGTTTTATTATCATCTTATTAGTTTCCAAAGTTAAACGTGTTTATCAATACAAAATAATCACATGGACCAATGATATGAGCGTATTTGAAAAATGAACGCACAGGACCTCTATAGTGACATTTAAGACAACCGGTATTCGAAAATTAGTACTGGAAGGCTAAAACAAAAATGTACTTATAGAATTGGATTTCTAAAATAATCACAAAACATATTTTTGGAATAAAAAAAAATTATTTAAATCTTAGGACACAAAAGTGCGCAATGTAGTGAAGGAAAATTAGCGTAGTTACAACAATAAAAGTAAATCGATGAGCTCCAGATGAGAAAAAAGAAGAAAAAAACCAGCTCCGTTTAACTCCAAGGCTCCCAATTACTTTTTATTGTTTTGAATATCCTTCTATATTGCTGTGTAAAGACATCGCCTTTCAAAATGACATCCACAATAGAATGTCTAAAAGGTCCTTCTTGAATTCCCATTAGAAATATCAATTTTTATTATTACCATAACAAAATATAATGGGTCTAATAAAATAAAACGTTATTTGCATTTAGTTGATACAAAGGGAATTCTCTCATAAGGGACGACCGCAAAGCCATTTCATGTCCTCGAAATAGATTTAAATGAGGGAAAATTACGCGAAAATTATATTTTCTTTCCAGCGAACTATGTCCTGGTGCTTTGAATGGACAGCAGCAAACAGAAAAAAGGCCCTTTTCCGTGGCCTCAATACAAGCTTCTATGATACGTTCGAGTCTCGTTAAAGATTTTAACGATTTAACTGTCGCGACCGAAACAAATACACAAGGAAAGCGACTCAGCCTCTCTAGATCTCAAAGCGGAGATTTTCATTTTCCACTTTTTAATGAAGTCCCTTTACGGTAATTTGTCAAGAAAATACGCACCCTTTGCGTGGCGTTCTCACCTTAGCGCCAAGTCGATGAATGCATGAAAGGATCACAATGCTAGGCGTGACACTTTCCGGGGGACACACGCTAGTAAATTGGATGCCGTCATTCGTTCGAAAAACCACCCCCAGCTCGAACAAGCCGCGGTCCTGGCCAAATGATGAATAAATAAACGAATGAAGACGTAAACATTAAATAAAAATACCAAATGGAGTCGAAAAAAGTGCCGACCATAAAAATCCTGCTAGCGTTCCATGGGAGCATCGATAACAACCCCTTGCAATGGCCTTTTCGCGTTCACCATTGATTATGCTCTTAACCAGGACCCGTGCAGTTTGGAAGCTAAGGATAACATCCTGTGAGCGTGGGGTGGTCGGGCAGCAGTCAGGAAACAAAACTGCAATTTGTAATAAATGGACAAAAATTTTATTAGTGTTATTATGTGAGACGGAGCAGCGACAGCTCGGAAAGGAGGCATCACGTACTACAAGCGGATTATGGCTTTGTGCTGGCATGAGAAGCTTTACAGTGAAAGGACGAAGTAATTTATTTTGAATGCCGACTTCAAAGTGATTTTGCAGTAGAAATAAAATAAGATCCTCTTGGAAACTGCTCATTTATTGTTTAAGTTTTACCATGAGGGTTTCATTAGCTCAATTTTATTGAGTGGAGGTTCTTTGAGGGTCGCCAAATTGTCGAGTAAATTTACCTTTCGTGGAATATCTACTAAACATTTGCAGCGATTTCCCGTCCGTCTATCCACCCGTGTATTGACTCATGTTATCAAAAATTTGTAATAAGGTTTATTTAAATTATTTTCAATTACGCCAATTTCAAACAAATCCTTTTTTTTCATTTTCCCATTGCCATAACGCAGGCTTTTCTTTTCTCAAGGTGCAAGGCGCAACTAAGACATTCCAGCAATAAATACTTAATCCTCTCGTCAAATCTTCCTATTCGCAAACTGTTTTCGGCTCTGAAGCCTGTAATGAGTAAATTGGAATAGAGGAAACTTCCGGAAAGCAATTTCTGTTTAAAATCGGATGTTCTCTGTGTTTGATATGTGGAAATGTACAGCAAGTACTGCGTGTATTTGGTCTTGTATGAGTGCCTGCAGTCTCGTGCTGGCAGGGATCTCGGTGATGGGGAACTGCTCATGAATTTGCTTTGGTGCACGATAAAAGGAAATTATTTAAATTTGCTGCGTGTTTTTGTGCTATTTGTTCAAGCCTAAAATTATCCACTAGGATGCAACGCAAATACATGTGATTTTTTTTTTTTACTTTACCTTTCGAAGAATTAAGGATTGTAGCAGTTGTCACTCACAAAATCCACCCTGATTAAAGTCATAGATGTCCTTTTTTGCCAGGCGACATGCATTTCCTTTCACGAAGCGCGAGACTGCTTGGAAAGGCAGGAATAGATACCAACGTATGCCCATCTATTTGCGAGCGATGTGCACATGCAAAAGTGATTTGAACAATGTTTCTGACATTCAGGTCACAGCTTTATTAGCTGACAATAATTACACGGCAACGTGTAATTTATTTTGTTTTATATTAAACACACATGTTATTACGGGCATGTGAGTTGCATACAAATAGCAATTATAGTTATCATTGAATCAAACATATAGAGCGTGTCATTCGAAAATTGGCTGAATTAAATTGTTTTGTCACATGGATACATTAATGAAGGATGTTTGCTAACACGCTACTGACTTTCCCACCGAACGTGGCATCGGGTTTGAATTTGAAAATTAAAATTAGATTTTATATTTATGAGCTCGGACAATTTCGTTCATTTTGTTCATTCATTCAATTAGTTCATTTAGTCTGAAGAAATATATGAAAATTTCATACTCAATTGCCTTCACTTTCCAACTGGTCGTTTCCATTGTGCTCTGAATATTCGCCATCGATTTATTGAATCCAATATTGTGCCCAAGTTTCCATTCACGATGCACTCTAAAATTTAAAAGAATATAAAGATACGTAGAATATATCTGATATGAATGAGAAAAAATTACAATGTGTTTGTACGTGAATCGTAGTGGACGGAACATCCATTTACATAGAAAAATATCCCGCTTTCGAGTTTTTTAACGTATTCGCAGCGTCCTGTTTGGTACAGGGCACAAAGACTCCTTTCGAGGAATGGTGAATTACAGCAAAACTAAAATGGTTAAGTAAATCGAAACTCATAACTACTCTCTATGTATCAATTATCAACATCAAACCGAACAATAACTTAGTCGTTACTCTTAGCAGAGCCGACTGAAAAGAAAAATTCTTCAGGTTAAATTTTCGCTGAAGAATGTTGAACTTCCGAAATTAATTTATTGTCATGTTGTATTTCATATATTTTATTTGTTTTTTTCAAAATAATCGAACATATGCGTCCAGAGCCGCGACTATATCCAATCGAACTTTGCTAGGAGGAGTTCCCTAAGGGTCTAGTCTCAGTTCTCTACTTTTTATTGCATATAAATTAGATATAACCTCACAGAACTGCTGCAAACAATCTTCCTTTACATGCGACTTATGTGTATTCATCATGGCTTTAGATTTTAATGAATGCTTAACTCACTGACAGAAACAATTATAGAAAAATACACAAGATACTCTTGCAAATGTATACGTAATATCCTAGTGTACAACCATTATTTCGGTATAAAAGTGATATGACATTCATTTAATATTCAGAATCGAACTTAACACTATACATTGAGCAATCTAATAAACATTTGTTTTGGGAGGCATTGAGCTTACTACTTTACTTTTTCCCAAGTAACATTCAAAAGACTCTCAATTAGTTAAATTTTTGAATGTTTTCAAGGACCCCTGCATTTCGTTCTGCAATTCTTCGTTGTATTTGAATCAAATGAATATTCTTCATTTGGACTGTCTTTATTTGGGCTCGGTGATGACAAGAATCAAATGATAAAAGCAGGCCCAGATCTCCATTTTCATCTTTTCGAGAGAATTCGGATAGTAATGATCATGATCTTCCATTTTCAAAATTACTTCAAACTATCATCGATAATATCTTTGGGTTAGAAAACTTTCTCAATATTTCTGTTCAAGAAACGCTCGTAGACTTTGCATGCATATGTTAACAATTGAATCAATATATTTCTTTTCGAATCAGTGCTATCCACCTATTTTTTGAAATTGGAACGACCCTGGTTCCCGTCCCTTTTTTGGTAAATGATACAAGGATCACCCAAGCATAAGCCACTCTTCTTATTGTAGAGGTCCAGAAGCTGTTGGATATTCACGAAAAGCTGGGAATATTTGAGGAATCCTTTGTTAGTAACCCTAAGACCTTAGTTGTCTTTCAAAATTAATGAAGTACAGGATCATTTCGCCGTTGCTGGATCTCATAATAAAAGTTTTTAACAAAGCAAGCCGTTAAGCTACTTGCAATTTGGTTTCGATTGGGTGCACAGTTTCGGAGAGAGTAATCAGGATTGAAGTGAATGATTTTTTGTTGGATCTCACATGGACCAATAATTTACCCATCATGTATCTTCATAGTCACTGCTTGTAAGGTACTGCCTGTTGAGGCTGCCTACTTCAATGGTTTCGAGCCACATAAAGTTGAAAAGGCAAAATAAATCCATGCAAGATAGCATACTTATGACACGTCCTGCAATAAAATGCGGGACTTGTTTTATATATTTAGACCGAAGGAGTACGACCAGACTGTAACAGCGCGAATGTTAACTTTGTCCCCAAATTTCGTTAGAAAAATTGTGTCTACTATTGCCGAACATTATTAAATAATGAAAAATTATTAGCCTTGGGATTTCTTTATCGATGGTATCGGTACAGTCCCTCGGATAATTCGAATAAAACTTAAAAATTTTCATAGTTAGAAATATTTTGCCTCCTTATTTGCTTTGCTTGCAGTCCATGTAAGCTTATTTAGCGTCCTTGGATAGATAAAAGGTCGGTGTGCGATTTGGGCTGAAGTCAAAAGGCCAAAATGGTATTTGAGTTGCATAAGGTTGAGAAGTAATTTAAAAAAGTGACATTAAAAGTGAACGTTGGAAAAAAAATTGTACAGCCATAGCTTAGAATCGCTACTTTGCCGGGCCTTCACTTGCGATTTGTCTTTCTAATGCGACCTACCAAGATATGGGGCGTGGAAGACATTGAGCACTTCGAAAATGATGATGCAGATGCAAAAAAATGTGTGAAATATAACAATCCATTGCTTTATAGTTGTATCGCAACAGACTAAGACAAATTCGAGGAAGCCATAGACCCTGACATAGTCGTTCATGTAGACCTCATGGTTCAAATGCATGAACTCTATGTAGCCCTTCCTTACATGCAACAAATTAAGAAAATGTAGTTTCTAAAATGTAGATCTACCAGAGTTGATGTTGAATATAACTTTTTCGAAATTCTGAATAATTCAAGCTGGAGTTCCATGAGGATCACCTACTTCGTCTATTCTGTACAATCTGTGCACAGCAGATACCTCTCTCCCTCCGAACAACGTTCATATTTCATTATTTGCAGACGAAGCAAAAGATGTCTCTTCGAAATTTCAAGAGTTCGTCAAAATAATGCTTGAGTACTTTTGCAAAGGGAAATTTGTGATTGGTAAAGACAAGACCAAAGTCATATTTATCGCATGGTCTATCACAAGTATCACATGGTATCACAAGTCATATTTATGTCGTGGTCTAGACATAGACTCTCACTCACACTCGATCATAGGTTGACCTGAAAATCTTACAGAAAAGTGCCAAAAGCAAAAGAGCATATGGAGATAATCGTCCATTACTCCCCTCCCTTAACCCAACAACCTCAATAAAGAGAACATAATACTTGAGAATATAAAACAAATGACAAGAATCCAACTACATTGATGTATTGCTTTTTGCTAAATGGTCAAACGTCACAGAGAAGAATTCCCAACTTTTCAAAACCAAGGATTACGATGGCTTTTCGAAATTCTATTTTACATTAGAATGTAAAGAAAGGACCTTGGACTAGAAACAGTTGAAATATGCAGACAAAACAAACTATTCGACCAAAAAGACTATTACTTAAAAATCCTGGCTAGTCGAATCTGGTAGGTACATCCAAGCCTTTCACCAATAACAGCCGACTTGAATTAATTGCACTAGGTTTCAACGAACCATACTTCGAAAAAAGCTGATATTCAATAATTTGTACTGGTGATAACAAAGTAGCGGAAATGTCAAGACATGTAAAATAAATTCTCTAAAGGACTTTGAGGAATTCATTTAGTTTAGTAATTTCCCTATTCTTCGCAACGTTCGCAAATAATTGGCAGTGCTTATCGCTGTGACAGGTAAGCTTGTGTAACTAATCAAGAGTTGTTCTGAGCAAATTAGTTATTCAAGTTTATAATTATTTCGGACCATTAAAATGCATTTTAATATTATATATAGACAAATATTAATTACAGAGGATATATACATATATATATATATCTATATATATATAAATAGACATATCAGATATATGAAATACAAAGAATGAGGGTTCATCTCTAGGTAGAATCCTTAAGTCTTACCAAAGATTTTTTCGCATGAAATCCTAGTCATCAACGTCGTCAGACGTTTTCAGCTTCAACCGCTAGTTTGTAATTGTGGTAAAAACACAAAATTAACACAAAAAAGAAATGTTTGACTGCACCAGCTCAAAAACGATTCAACGTAATAAAAATTGGTTGATATTAATCGTCCGAATAAATCATTTTCATAATTTTCATGCTTCTTTGCTTCAATCTTTTTAGTTACTTGATTGAGTTGAAATTCTAGTGTTAAATCTCTGACAAGAGCATAGCATATACCATAAGCACACATAGCATGAACACTCCTGAATGACGTCTGGCAGACAGAGATAGAAATAGCTCAATAAGGTTTATTTTTGTAGTGCAACTTTTGGCAAAAGCATTGAGAGTGGTGTTTTTATTTTACATAAAAATAAGACAAAGCTTATCAACCCAAATAAGCTCTTTTTATGTTGGTTGAATACCATAAGGTCGGAAGTTTGCTCCCAATATTATCACTTGTTACTAGATAGGTTGCGCCTTCTTGAGCACTTTCTAAGTCGCAATTGTGATTGGATTTCTCGGTTTCTATTCTCTAGTCATTTTCACACAATATGTGCAGTTGTAGAGCCAAGAACGGATTGAAATTTGTTTTTATCTATCTTTCTATTAGAACAAATAGTAGTCTCTCATCAGCTATTTCCGAATTCTACCCTTTTTTATTTCAATAATACTTTCAAACTACCCACAACACCAAACGCTTACATTTGCAAGATATCGTCGTAGTCTCCGAAAAAAATATTATCATGATGAACAATGCAAACGCAAAATATATTATTTATTTTATAGCAACCTATTAAAAGGGCATAAAACTCGATCGCGATTTTATGCAAATAATAATCACCCCTGCAAGCTATCAGCAAGGACTCGATGACATTTCGTAACGCAATAAGGGAAAGTAATCGAGAGGTTCGAATTCAAAATTAACCTTTCTTGACACCATCAATAGCGGTTGGAGCGCTCGAACAACATTAAGGAGACATAAGGAATGATGGTGATGAGGTGGCAAAGTGGAACATGTCGTGAACAGAAGCAATTCGTCTTATTTGCGTGCAATTCATTACTCAAATTACTTACATTCGACTCAATAGGACTACAACAAGGCGACATGATCAATATTTGAAAGCTGCAGGGTCTCCAAGTGCATAATTAGGAGCAATGTGATTACAAACCTTTGTTTGAAAAACGTCTTAGATAGCTTCGATGGGTGTTATTTGAAATTTCTGGGAAAAGATGCCCTCTCTTTCAATCCTTCTTGGAAAGGTTTGGCGTACAAATCAACAATCTTAATCATTTGCAACGACAGTAGCTGCATTTGTATGCGTTTTATAACACGATGGAAAACTTTAGAACAATCATCGTGAAATTGAGTTGCCGAGCCACTGTTGTAATATTTCTTACACATTCTTTGCTTAGCAACTTATTGCGATAACAAGGTCTAACACTTCCTTTGATTTCTTTTTACCCTCTTTACCTACTACAAACTAGAACAGGAAATCTATTTCAGTCGAGAAACGAAGCTTTTTCGTTACTCTGAATCTTACACATATTTCAATTTGCCTTTAAACATCATCACGGTGCCAAAGGCATTCATTATTTTCGTATATTATCAAATTGCTGGTACATGAAGTTCATTTTCCGTAGCTGGAAATTAGTCAGGAAAGCTTAAATGTATTTTCTAATTATAGCATGTTGAATGCATTAAGTTCCTAGTTTCGTCCCAAGCCATTTGAATTTACGCTGAAATGTACCCAATGATTTAATTTAATTAATATTAATTGTATTCATTTGATTAGTTGTGATTATTATTGGGAGTTTTGTTTAAGTTTCGTAATTATAATCATTTTCGGCAAAGAAGGATTCATTCGAATTGGCTCATTCGGAAAAAAACAAAAGTGAAAGGTTTTCTGGGAAATTACTTAAAAACTTTTGAAAATCAGAAGTCTGAATGGCACAGTAGACCAGAGCGAGATACAAGCTAAATGCAATTGCAATACCAACCCTGGTTACAAACGACAGGACTTTAAAATTTATGTCCGTGTAATAGATCTAGTTGCATTAAATGTTCTATTTCGTGAGCACACAAGCTCTTCCTGTGTTAGGAGTATAAGTGTCCCATATCCAGGCCTCCGACCATTTCGCAAGGAACGTAGATTCAATTCAAATCAGGATAAATCGTTTGAATGTAGAAGGAGCGTGTTCCCAACACTCGCCGCAAACAGGAAGTGATATCAGCATTAACTAATTAAGAAACTTACAACAAGGCTTTAATTTGATTACTCCCTTGCCGTTAAGGAGGAGCCGTTCATACCCAAAGAAGGTTGTTTCCCATTCACCTATTATTTCAGATAAGGGACTAATTTAGTTAGCATTTCGTTTCTGCAATTAACTTAATAAGTAAATCAAAAAAAAATCCTTTCCCAATTCTTGATATGAAATATTAATAATCATTCAATGTGGTTGCGGTGGCTTCTACTTTCCTGATTTCCTTATATCACACAAACATGGAGCGAGTTCATTCTCCGTTGGCCTTAATATCGATTACAAATAATCAAGGCAGGACACTAGCATATGGCGTTAAGGGTTTGGCACGATATAATTTCATTATGTAAATGTGTTTTATAGGCAAAAGCGAAGCGAAGAAAACTAGAATGAGAAGAAACCTTGCGTGCGACTTGGCTCTATCAACTTCTCGAAATGAATAACTTTGGCAGTAATAACGTCACGTTAAGAATATTAAATCGCCTTGGGAGGGTTACAAATCCTCACGACTTATTACGTTACGATTCGTATCCGAAGAATGGGCAAAAATGGAAATAGGTGCAAGTACGTCGGTTTAGCGTCATCGCGAAATGGCATTAATACGCATACGTGATCGAGTGGCAAAAGGAAAGGGAACTAATAAAATAGATGTTAAACTATTGTTTTAGTGCCTAGTAAGCAGAAAATGTCCCTGCTCAATTGCGCGCACCCCACCGCAGACCCCTGGAATCGTAAGCACGAATGTATTCGCTTTTTCAGGGTGCTTTGAGCAGGCTTACATATGCGCGTGAAAGATGAAACGAGTATTATTGGCTGCTCCTGTACGTCATGTCCATGTCATCTTTTCGCTCTCCTTTACCGTATAACGAACCTAACAGGCTCACGAAATCACTACGTGGCTGAGTAATGGTAGTTATATAACGTCCAAAGTTCCTGGTGTCAGAGCTTAAGGAGTCAATGATATATTTCGAGCAGCTCCGACGAATTGTAACCCACTACTAAATCCTCATAAATCAAACCATTTATTATTAAATATCTGATCCGTAATAACTTTATTCGACACACGGAAACCTCGACGCACCAAGTTCTATGTTGGCTTTGTGTTGCGGTAACGAGTTCATCATCGTGACACCTTTCCGTGGCTACCGTGCCACGGCTCACATTACCAATGATGTCGTTTTCTTATTTAATTTTCCATTAGGGAGGTAATTGGTTGGGTGGCTCCAACTTTTCCAACGTTTCACCAACTATTCCCGATTTTTAGTCAGAATTTCCACCCAAAGCCTATGATTAGGTGTTAATGACTACGAATCGATTTTCCATTCAAATAATATGGTGCGCACGATGAATAGTTTTCTACTTGCTTTAATCAAACTTTTTCCTGGCATGAGCTTACTAAGAAACTGGCACGGAGGTTACGTTGTGCAGGGGAGAAGGATATATAACTAAATTAGAAGGACGCTTATTCGATGATTCCAAGGGGAATTATAGAAATATTTTTTTTTTATAGTAGCTCCCCCTTTTTGGGTTTGCGGGTGTAATAGATTTGGTGACTAATGAATAAATTTATGTTGTTTCCTCCTCAGTTGTTTTATGTTTATTTTATGTACACCAACATAGTTTTCACTACTCCAACTACTACACCAACTGAATCACGATGCATGGCTCCGGGAAAATATGCATCATTGCTATCTCTAAAAATAATTCGTTCAAGGTTTGAATCACATCCAACGCCTTGTTCAATTATTTTTTCAATGATTTATTTTCAACCTTCTCAGGCTGAATTTAGCCTTAAATTGAGCTGAGTCAGAAAAATAATAATCCGCAGGTTGACAAGAGCAATAATGTAAGAACCATTCTCAGAATTTTGGAAAAAAAGCTCAAAAATAGCGACTTTACTCGCCATCCTGCTGATCAGAAACTTATACTGCTATCCTTCAACTATTTCGATACTCTTAAGAAATCTACATTCAAACATTGAAATTCCCTTGGATTGCATTGAAATATAATCCACTAATTTCACTCTTATTCACTTAAGGGATCATTTACTTTCTAAATTATAAAGGAACTCGATTGTTATCTTATTTCATAAATATGTTCTCCCCTAACCGTGTTGAGAAATTTCACATACAACCAAAGTTAAACACATAAATGTAACGGTAGCTTAAAACTAGTTTCGGAGAGTGCAGTGCGGTTATCTCTCTCATCTGCTTAGTCTCTTGTATAAGCTGCTTTAATGAGTGTATGCACTAGACATTTTGTGTCTACAAATTTTTAAACAGTTGCCTTGTATCAATGATGAGAAAAGGACGTGCTGCACTGGTATATTCTTACGTTTTTAACTATTTTCTCAAGTTATTAAAACTTCGTTGGTAAGAAATGGTAGGGGGAACTCAACGAAGCACTCGAAAATGGCAATGACATGAAACAAATAAAGAAAATTCAAAGGCAATCAGTTTTCTGCGGAAAGTAATCATGAATTGCCAAGGTCCTTAGCAAAAAGATGTATACATAAAAACAACGACGAACTTACCCCGCCTACACATAAATCCATAAATTATTTAGTATGTTTCAATGTGATATTTGCGAGTTTTGTGCAAGATATAAAGTCCAAGGAAGACAATAGCGGTATTTCTTGTTCTCAGCAGAAAAGCACAGAACTGGGTTTGAATTGACAATCTCTCGAGAATTTAAGTGTCTTAATTTTTTCTTGTGGGAGAAAATGTATTGAATCGGCACCCACAATAGGCAAAAACTGTTATGAAATAAATCAAAGAGGTGTGTTTGTCATGCGAGTTATTGGTGTAGAGTTCCAAAGTATAAATTTTTTTTTTATTTCAAGCTCTTCCTCGATACTTTACTACGCAATAATTTCAGAAAACTATGAAGCTTGAAAAAATCTATTTTGATGCGGTAACAAAAAAGGCTGTTAAAGAAGAAATAGAATTGAATGAAATAACCGAAAAACAAAGATGACCATTTGATTGTTTCCGGAGACAAACTTTGAATGAAAGGAGGACTCATGTCTTTGCTTAATGTTTTCTGGATTAAAGGAAAATTTTTGGGGTAAAATTCTTATCCTTAGAGTTAAATCATCATACTGCCAGTAAAAAGATTATGTGAGGTTGAATTTTCGATGTGGCATGAAGACCACAAAGAAGAATGCGTGGCTTATCATGAAGGAAATTTTAAAAGATGAGATGATTTATTTAATATCTTTTATGCTAATTAAAAAAGCAACGGTAACAGTGAACGTAGTCATATGAACGTTTCCGATGCCAAATCCGTCGTTTCCAATGCCATTTAAATAAAACAAACCAAACCCTATTAGAATAATAGGTTTAGAGACTAATGACTGCTTAATTTGGAGTGTGTTCTTCATGTAGGTTAGCAGGTGTGGCGGCGATTCATTGAAACAAAAGACAATTACCTTTACTCTAAAATGAAAGAAAACAGCAAGATCAAAAAGCAAAAAGGCAGAACAATTAACAAAAAAGTTAGTTTAAAGAAAAAATAGTTAGAAAATCAATAAGTGATACTGCAGATGCTTTAGTCTGAATGCAAGTCCTCATCGGAAAAACTGCTGAACTGACCCTTGAAATTAATAAGGTAAATTTTGGTTTATTTATTAATTAACCATAGAAAGATATTCAAATTCTATAGAGGAAAATTCTTGCTGGTTAGATTCACCGAATCTCTATACATCAATTACTTCGACACGAGTACAACAATAAAGAGTGGTGAAAATATTTGCTGTCTGAAAAAGAGGGTAAGCACTTTCAACATACACCAGCTTTTAATCCAAGTTATTTATATCGCTTGCTAGCCATGATTAGCTTTGTAGATTCCTTATTTCTGAACAGTCATTAAAATTATAACAATTTGGTGTGACAAATCGCCCCAACGATCATGAACTTATTACTAATGGATCTCATTGGCATCAAAGTTGGCTACGCTACTATGAATTTCGCAGAAACTGTCAAGAATTGTCGTATACTGCAAGCAAACAGAAGGAGCGCCGAGAGCTCAAAAGAGACCCGCATACAAAAACAGGCTTAGGAGCAAGGACTTTTACATCTGGCGGGAATTGAAGATATAAATTATTGACCAAGAATAGCAGAATAAGGTGTTTTGTTGAAATAACCGATTTAAATGTATTAACTATCGAAAAAAAAACTTCAAGCTCGTTTTTTTTTCGAAATTATGTTTTCATAACTTGTCAGACAACTTTTATCAATTCCTAATCATCCTATTTGAAAAAAAACCAAGTAGTATTTGATTTTTAATACAACATTCCAGGGTTGTATCTGCTAAAACTTGTATTTACAGGGTTTTCCAATAAGAGGTTTCATTTTGAATAGCCCGCTATTCGGGCAGTTGTCACTTTTGAAGCTGTCATCTTTTGACATTTGACAAGTAAAAACTACGCCATTACTAAAAATGGAACGATACACGCTTCAACAACGCATTGAAATTGTAAAAATTCACTACAAAAATGGTGAAAATTTTGCAGTCACAGTTCGCAAAACTAAAGCACTTTTGGGTCGTCGTGAAGCACCTTCTCGGCCGGCAATAGTGAAACTGGTGGAAAAATTTGAACTCTTGGGACAAGTTAGTGATGTGAAGAATCGAAACCGTGTGCGTCGCTCAAGAACAACTGAGAATATTGCTGCTGTAGCCCATAGTGTTGACGAAAACCCAGGTTTGTCGATTCCTCGTCGATCTTTGGAATTAGGCATTCCACAAACGACATTACACCGTATTTTGCATAAAGACTTATGTCTTAAGGCTTTTAAAGTTCAGTTAACACAAGAACTCAAGCCGGTCGATCACCAGCAACGTCGTATCTTCGCTGATTGGGTCCTTGAAATGCATCAAAATGATCCAGATTTTCATCGAAAAATCATCTTCAGTGATGAGGCCCATTTTCACCTCGGAGGCTACGTTAATAAGCAGAATTGTCGAATTTGGGGCTCGGAAAATCCAAGAATTATTGTTGAAAAGCCTCTCCATCCTCAACGTGTCACTGTTTGATGCGGTCTTTGGGCTGGCGGTGTGATTGGACCTTACTTATTCGAAAATGAAGCTGGCGCAACTGTTACGGTGAATGGATTGCGCTACCGAGCTATGATTAATGATTTTTTATGGCCGAAATTGGAAGATATTGATGTGGACGACGTTTATTTTCAACAAGACGGCGCTACGTGCCATACAAGCAACGAAACCATCGCAATTTTGCAAGAAAAGTTTCCTGACCGTGTTATTTCTCGAAAAGGTGATCACAATTGGCCACCGAGATCTTGTGATTTAACACCTTTAGACTTTTATCTTTGGGGCCACGTGAAAGATAAGGTCTATGCCAATGCTCCACAATCGATTCAAGACCTTAACGATGGAATTCGTGAAGTTATCGAGGACATACAGCCGCAAATGTGCGAATTAGTCATGGAAAATTTCATGAAAAGGATATGGTGCTGCAAGCGCAGCCGTGGAGGCCATTTGAATGATATCGTTTTCCATTGTTAATGGCATACCTTCCTCTTTACAAAAAAATAAACATCCATTGATTTCTTTTAAAAAATACTCGTTTTTTTTAAATATTAAAATGAAACCTCTTATTGGAAAACCCTTTATATAGATCTACCCCTATTACAAGGGTAATTCACCGGAAAATGTTTATTTAGGCTGCTAAAAAAGTATCTGACCAACAAAAACGGCGGCTTACATATTTAACACAAATAAATAATAAGTAATTGACACCAGGGTTTTTTGGGACACATTTATTTTTTCAACTTTTAATACCTCGTAAGTTAAGCCAGTCTATTAAAACTATACGTTTAAATATGTAGAACATATTCGTAGCAAAAAAAGGCGTCTTCCCTGTTAAGGATTTTTAATATCTTCCGATTGTGATTCATTATTTTTAATATAGAGTGGACAAAAAACTAAATATAGTTAGAGGAATTTTATTTAAAAATTCAATTCTTTCAAGAGAAATTTTTAGTTTAATATTATTTTTAGAATATCAACTTAGTAATATATTGTGTGATCCTTAAAACAACTTTATAAGAATTTGTCTGCAACTTGCCGGCATTCGAAATCCACTAAGCGTTCAGACCTTTCTTTTGAAATCAGGTGCCTCACGCAATCTGGGTGTATGTCCATAAGCCCACTCCTAGTTCTCGATAGGATTACAAATTGGTGTCTACGCCGGCCAATCGAGAACCGAAATTTTTTCGCGCCGTAACCAATTCTTCACTATTTTTGCAGAGTGCTTCGGATCATTATCAGGTTGAAATGTCCATTAAAGCCGCATGTCTTCCTCTGCAAATGGTAGCATCATGTCTTTTTGTTTGTCCAAATAAATTTCTTTAGTCTTAATCCCGTCAATCAACTGAATTCGGGCTACATCATACCAAGAAAATGCTGCCCACACCAATATATTACCTCCATGTCGTGCTTAGCGGTCTTTTTGATGAATTGTTGGACAAATTATTTCATTGGTGGACACCTAACATATTCCTTTCCGTCCAGTGCGAAGATGTTGAAGTTGCATTAGTTACACCAGAGAATATTTCGCCATTATCTCATTTCTCATGTTCTCCACCTCAATTTGAATGGGCCCTTGGAAAATTTAGTCTGCTCTGTATTTACTTAGGAAAACCTGCGTTCAAAGATCTTCTACAAATTGTTCTAGCACTCATGTCATTTGTTTTCCCCAAAATTAGAGCCGATACCAGGAAAGGGTTCCTTTTTCAGACACGCACAATTTTTCGATCCAATGACGGGGTGATCCAATGACCTATGCCTGGTCGCGATTTTCTTTATCATACTCCTCCTTCATGGCGTTCTGGACCATTCCCAAAGAGCAGTGAGAAATTTGTGAAATTTCTCGAAGAGATTGCACAAATGCTCACTCGAAGCGAATAGTCGTCGTCGTTGATGCGTTTGATTTCGATCCTCTTTTCTGGGCAACAGTGCTTACTTCGATCTATGTTTGAAGTAAAGAATTATCACGAGATCAGATAATTTAAACTTATTAGAAAATGAATTCTTTATATGGAATCTTTCGAGTTATTCGATAAGTTTGATCAGAACTTCCGCACCCATGAGTCTTCGCTGAGCTAGCTTAGCAAGCGTATAAATCACTTACAATGTTGTAAGTGAAAATGGAAAAATTGATCTATCAAAAAATTCTGAAATTTATAAGGAAAGTTTTCCATAAACTTACTCGAGAGAAAATAATTTTGGGAAATGAATGGAAGAAAATAAAAAAAAGCGACCCACAAGTTCTTATTTGAAAACACTGTGTTAATTAATTTATCCAATGTGAGTATGGTCCTTTTATTATTAATTTCAATTTGAAATGTGCGAACAAGTTATGTGTAGGCTTGTTGCAGACAAAACTATCCTTCCAATCTAATGATTTATTCTAATCACATCATTTAAAAACCATTGCCAGCTGTAAAAAAATGATTTTCTACAAGAAACTTTCAAACATATTTCTAAGTTATGGTCTGTTATGGTTATGTCTGCCTGTTTTCAGCTGTTCTCAATCAAGATGTGCCGGCAATTTTTTTTAATATCATTATCCCATCAAATGCTTGGGCGTCCTTTTGGTCGTTTGATTCCTCTTGGGTACCACTGCGGTATTCTTCTCGTCCATCTGCCGTCCGTCATTGTCGCCAAGTGACCAGCCCCTCGCTTTTACAGGGAATTTGCTCTATGTCTCACGTGTGTTACTTGGGTCCTTTCTCGTATCCACGATAGTCTCTTGCGATCCTTTCGTGTAATGGCCAACATGCGTCTCTTCATGGCTCTTTTGGGCGACCCGTAGTTTCCTTGTTGCCCTTGTTGCTAACGCTCATGTGTAACGACCGTATAGCAGGACTGGTAGGATTCATTGGTCGAAAGTTTTCTTTTTTTAGTACATCTCCATTTTAGCCTCGAATATAATCGAGATCTTCCCGAAAGCATTTCATGCCATCGTGATTGGCCGATTGATTTCTGTCAGTAGTGAACCGGATTTGTGTATTAGCTGACCAAGGTAATAATATTCTTCGACTATTTCTAGTGTAGTTTTTATGTCCTTCAGGACTGATGAACGGCTGATGATGATGAAACTCTTGAGGAACGATTATATAGTTGAGCATGATGTTGGTTTTTGCTTAGGTTCATTTTCAAGCTTACTTTTCTCGATAGCCGCTTTGAGTTCATTCAGCTGTCCTTGTAATACCTTTTGGTTGTTGACAATCAGAACTATGTCATCTTTTGAAGCGGTTGAAGTGCCCACCATCGATGTTTAATCCTTTAATCAATGTAGAGTTTGGAAGATGCCCTCTAATGTGGCGTTGAAGGGCCTTGGTGTCTCCCTGTCTTACCCCTTTTTGTGTGGTAAACTCTGCAGTGTCTTCTAGTACCTTTGACCTTGTCTCTAGCACTGAGGTAGATGTTAGCTAGTACTTCTATGGATGACCACTTCTATAATTTTTTTACATATAATTTAATAGGGTGCTTTTTTGCAATTTTGAAAGTAAATGTCGCTTGACTTTTAATAACATTTCAACTTCCATGTAAGGGCAGATGATGGTACCATACATATTTATGACATGCTGTTGATGTGCTCCTTGTGATGTTAGCCTTCCGTTGGGTACAACTAATCTCTCAGGTGATATCGCGCGGTTTTTTTTTTTGTTTTTATTGCACCAACAGTGAAATTGAAGGACATTTAATTGTGTCTCTTGGCAGCTTCTTATCTCTTCTCCAATTATGGAGAATCAATTATCGTCTTCAATTAAAAAATTGACTGACAAAAGTATGTACTTCACTGGGTATCAGGAGTGATATGTTAATCCTTCAGATGAATTGTGCTCAATCGTGTAAGTATTTGGTACATTCGAGCTTCCACTTTTTTACCTTTAACAGCATTATTTTTTGTTCTTTACCGAAATGAATCGTTTCTTCATCAAAGCAATCTACTAGCAATCTATATTCTACTATACTTTTATTTAATATCGAAACAACCAACTTATCGAAACTTTGACCTACAAAACTTTGTAGATTTAGTTGAAATCCACCAAATTTTGAGCGATGATGATTAAGTATTAGTCAAGCATGACAATTAACACATTGTTTGCGGCAAACAAGTAAACTCGTCGTATCCTTTTTTATACTAAAACGCGAGAGACAAGCTTACTCGTTTTGTTCCGCGAAGCGGTGGGGCACAGAAAATTTATAAGGAATGGCTCTAGCCTGATGCCAGGCGGCACATAGTCTTTTGTTAGCGTGACCCAAAAATTCTAAATTTCCCGCGAAAATAGCCGCGCTCTTCGCCGTGATTGGAAGAGAAAATGTCCAACTACACAGTGCTAAGGTGACGAGCCCGACCCTGATACTTACAAACACGTGCAAGAAAGAGAAGAGAGTTGCGATAAAACCAAAGCGATGAGGGTTTCGAACAAGAAGATAAAGGAAGAAAAATTATCTCCCTACGTTGCCCCTCCAAATTACAGGTAGGATTTTTTCCCGGAAAAACTGTTGACAGAGTTTCAACTGAAACAATGAATCAACTAACAAAGAAAATATCAGCCAACTTTTATGAACAGTCTTTCATGGCAGAAAAAGGATTTAGTAACTTTATTTCTAGCTCTGTATTACTATGTAAAGCTTGATAAAAATTGGTATATCCTTACAATCTGTGATTTAAATAAATAACAGCTAACCAAGATCGCATGAAGTAACGTTCGTCACCACTTCTTGGAGAATAATTGAACATTCGACCTTCCTCATCCCAGTCTTTATCATATCTATAAAGTACTTAAATTGATTTTTCTTCCAGGATCTTGCCAGACGAGTGAACCGTATAGTTGTAAAGACAACAAATGTCTGCAGCTTACAGTCATTGAACAAATCCTTTACACGAAATCTTTCTTCCATTTACCTGCTTACTATCATTCTCGATTATTGTAGAGAGCTGCACCACATACACATAGCAATTGCTTACGGGAAACAAAGTCCTCCATCCAAACAGCTAAGCCTGATTTCTGCCGCCGCTCTGCCGACTGCAGGATGAGCTGTGCAGAACAAAAGGACTATTACTCTCTCCAAATGTTTGCTGATCAGTCTAATTTATTCCGCCGGCATACAAATGTCAACATTTGCATTCATTCTAATTCATTCACTCTTGAGTTTCTGCTTTGGTTCTTTAATTAAACTCCAGACGACTACATGCGTATAAATAATAAAGCTAATGAATTCTATTGCAGCCTTCTTGATCCTATTGAAAATGTACGAGGTTTAGTGGCTGCATTCGTTGCAAGGGTTCTGGCTCGAGTGTGGTTAAAGTTACATTGGTAAATGATTTGTTACTTGGCTGGCCTGCATCAGGGTATGGGTTGGTTCGAAAAGTCCTCAAAAAATCTTTTTCTTCCGTTTTCTGAATAATTTATTTTAGGAACTACCAAGGGGCTTGCATTGTCAACCCTTTTATCGTTTTTCACCAATTATTGCAGCGTTTTGCTTAACTGTGGCTTAGAAGAGCGAGTCCAAACAGCCAAAATCCATTGACTAAGCTAAGGACTTAATTAAAACGAATATAATCTCTAGTCAATGGTATAAACGTTAGATTTACAGGTAAATTGAGCATTAAACGATTCCTACACAAATAAGTTGTTCCATTCATCACAAGAATAATTCGAGCCCGTGATATTTGTTTTTCCGCAGGAAGAATGTAGCTATTGCCGTAGGGACTGAGCCACATTTTGATTTGGAGCCCGCCCGTCCGTTGCGATGATGAATATGTAAGATAAATTCTTGGAAACGAAAAAAGTTCATCGTCCTTGTTTGCGTTGAAATGTTTGACAGGACATGAATGAAGTTCTGAAATACCATTCGTGTGACAGGAATTCAATGGGAAAAATATTCTATGGCCAGTGTTTCAGTAGCTTTCCTTAAGTTGTTTCTTCTGACGTAACAATCAAAAGAACTTTTTCCGCTGTGCCACATTACAAACCTCTGCTAGGTAATTGAAATCCAGAAAAATAATGAAAATGTCATCCTTTGCGAACTAGAAAAGGTGTCAACACTGTCAGTATTTGACATTTATTTATTCGCTGGTACTCGCAGTTATTGTTTAAACAATTGGAATATGTGTTGTCTTTTTTAACCAAGTTCCCGAACCACTGTACCCACTGAAAGGGAATCTAACCAGCTTTCCGACATTACACTTTTCATCCTGTGGGATTTTAAGCAGTTTCGTTGAACAATTTGTTTGTATCGTAGTTGACTGTTCTCGTAATGGAAAGCTGAATATGTTTCTGTTTTGGTTTTTTTCTCTATATTCTGAGGACATGCTTTGATTTAGGAGAAAAGAAAATCGCTTGAAAAGCTTTCAACTTGAAAAACCCTTTTATAATAGCTTGAAATGGCTTTTACTGCTGGAACAGCGAAAGATTTCAATACAAACGTTTTGTATAAGATGTAAATTGCAACAAACCAATGCCCTGCATATTTTCAAACGGCAAAACAGTTTATATAAATGCATATTGGTGTGTTTTCATGTCGTTAGTGGTAGCTAATATATTAACCAATCAATGGAAAGTTTTCCTGGAAAATCTATTTATTTTCATTCTTCATTAATCTTTACCTTTTTTCTTACTATTCGACTCGCTTTGTCAAGCTTTTGTTTCCTTTTGTTGTAGTTTATTTTCTAATGGTTCAGCGTAATCCTGATAATTTAGAAAATTGAATTTCAGCCATAAACATGCAGAAATACCCTAGCCAACCGTCTCTGTTATGTTATAATTGTGATCGTCCTTATGCGTGCCAGATGTATTAAGACTTCCTGTTGGTATTTCGTTGCATTACAGTCGTATTAGGGTCAAGTTGACCCTTGAATACCGTTTTGGGTCGAAACCGTCGATGAGTGACAACCATATATTGGATAGTCTCAAAAGTATTGAGCTTTTTTTGTCACTAGATGGTCTTCGCTGTCATATATCGGGCAATACTTATCAAATTGAGTCAAACTGGCAAACATTTGATAGTTGACATTCCAGTCTACAATTTTCATTAGAACAGTTTTGTATTTCGTCATTCGTGTCAAAAGTTGTATTCATTTAAAAATAAGTGAAATTTTTGAAAAAATTCGTTATATTTTACAATATCACTACGATCAAGGTGAGTATGCATCGCAGGCTCGTGAACAAATTTGTGGTGTCTACGGTCAAGATACTTTATCGAAAGCCACAGCCAAGAGATTGTTCGCTCACTTTTGTTTGGGAAATTTTGAAGTTAAAGATGCACCTCGCTCAAGTCGACCAATCACTGAAAAAGTCGATGTAATCCTACAAAAAATTGAAGTAGACCGACACATAAGCAGCCATGATATTGCTAAGGAACTGAATATCACATCACTAAATAGTTTTCAACCATTTGCGTATGGCTCGATACTCGATACACAAAGAAGCTCGACGTTTGTATGGCGCATGAATGACCACAAAAAAATTTGATCGACTAAATTTCCATTTGCAAAAAGCTAATTAAACGCAACAAAATCGAGCCATTTTTGAAGCAAATCATTACGAGCGATGAAAAATGGGTAAGATACGAGAATGTCGTTCGAAAAGATCATGGTCAAAAAAAGGTGAATCATCACAAACGATTTCAAAGCCAGGATTGACACCAAATAAGGTTATGCTGTGAGTATGGTGGGATTGGAAGGGAATTGTTTATCATGAGGTGCTAGAACCTGGCCAAACACTCAATTCGGCTCTGTATTATCAGAAATTAACAAGATTGCAACAAGCAATTCAAAAAAACCGGGCGGGATTGATCAATAGACAGAGCGTTGTTTTCCATCATGAGAATGCCAGACCACACACATCTTTGACGACCCGGCAAAATTTGACAGAGCTTGGCAGAGAAGTTCTGATTCATCCACCATATAGTCCAGATCTTGCACCATCAGACTACCGTTTGTTTTGGTCTCTGCAAAATGAAAAGAGTCTCTCCTTAATGAAAAGAAATCCATTTCAAAAAGGGACTGTCAAAATCACTTAGCCAAGTTTTTCGCCGATAAACCACGAAAGTTCTACACAGATGGAATATTGGCTCTACCCAAAAATGGCAAAAGGTCAAAGATAATAATGGACAATATGTACTTAAATAAAATCCATTTTAAATAAAAGAAATATTTAATCGAAAAATGACAAGAAAACGCTTAATACTTTTCAGACTTACCACTTTTTTACTATGTGAAAATACCTTTACCGTAAACTATAAATTCTTTTAATCAAGAATTTGTGTTGAAACCAAACTGAAGCAAACTAAATTTACTTCTTTCTCTTTATCAGCATTTTGGTTTGTGTTTCCCGCATGTATAGAACGAAGAAAACGTAATACATACGTATGTGAGAGCACAAGGATAATCTAGTTGTTCTACTTCAACTTGCTCATCTTCTTAACATCCCGTGTTTGATTTCAAAGAAATTACTTTGCGTTGTAGCCTTAATGATACTGAATATACTAATGTAAAATCTTATGGTGAAGAAATGTTTGGAGATCACAACAGCTCGACGGCTTTAGTCAAAAAGTGGTATCTTTTCCCTCCTATCCACGTACCGTCGAAAACATTGATGCTTTTTTGGTCTTATAGATGGATGCAAGTAAATATTCATTTGAATTAATGGCTGAATGCGTTGGTCGAAAAACCTCCTGCGTAAAGTCGAACTTCAAATCACATCACAATCCGACATCAATATCCGTGGAAAATGTCAAAGAAGCAGGTCACCTACTTAAGATTTGAAGCTAGTTAGCCTAATAAAACTTCCTCACCACTTCTTCGATGAGCTCATATGCGAATCTCTTATCTCGGACTCTTTAGAGACCAAGATCTTTAAATCCAAAAACTGCAGCAAAGCTGCGAGTACTCATAGTATTTCTGCGTTTCAGTGGTTCATTGAGATCGAATAACGAAAATAAATAACTTCAATTTAGACACCAAATGGTCCCGGTCGTGACAATCTTTGAAGCTCAAGATTTTCAACATTTTGTCTATGATTTGATGGTATCATCATAGCGCAACTACTTACAAGGATCGGTGCGTTTTTATGTTCACGGAATGGAGGTGCGGGTCATTAGTAAATCCCAATAACGGAATAATGACGCGTACAGTAGCTCATCTTCAGCATAAATAGTTTTCTCTCAATCAGGTAGGTATTCCTTGAAATCTCAAAATCTCAAAAAAAAAAATCTCAAGCTGGAATTAAAAACGCACAATTGAGAAAATCGATTACCTTGCCATCATTCAATTACTCACTAAGCAAGGGAAATCATTTGAAACTTAACTAGAAGATATCGTGTCAATTTAAGGGGGCTCTTTTCTGAGTAAAACCAGGGTTTACAAGTGACACAAGTGCCACCTTGTGTTGGCTGCCCTGCATACTGTGGACTTCGATATTTGAATCACCCATTCTACAGTCCTGACCTGGCTACCAGTAATTATTCTTGGTTCCTACAGCATGGAAAAATACTTCATGGGAACCAGATTTCAAGCCATGAAGAAATGAACGATGCGGTTTCAGCATATTTTTGGACAAAGGCAATATAGTTTATATGAGGATAAACATTCGTTAATTGCAAGATCGGAAAAATGTATTAGAAAATCTTTTTGAAAAATTTGTTAGCAGTGAAAAAATAAATCTGTATTTGTACTTTCACTTCTTACTCCTCAATCTGCGAACTTCGAAACGGCCCCTCGCAGCTAAACACTTGTAACAAACTCACTGTCAAGTAGCTTGCGACTGGAATTTTTCAAATGAATCGATGTTTGTACCAATAACTAGTTTGAGATATGGTATAAAGATTAAGGAACAGTAAGATGCGCATTAACATCCCTTAAAATATGTATCCTTACACAACAATTCACATAAAATACCACGAACTGTTCGTTCTCTCAAAAGCATTTAAGCTCAGAGAGCTAGCTATCGGAATCTCTCCTCTCATCTTCGTTGGTCTGATTTTGAAGCTCTCTATCTTGCAAAGCTCGGTTTGGAAGCTACACAAAGAAACTGTATGTGTTACTTCTTAATGTCCTTCAAGAGGTTAGGCGCTGATTACTAGCTGCACTGTGTTACTACAAAAAAGGACAGGGTAAAAGAAAACAATTGAGTTACAGAAAAGTACTTTCTTGCAGAAAGTCTTATCGTTGACGTAACGCTGGCACCCTTCACTGGAGAATCTGGTTTTTCACGCATATATCAAGCGATCCTTCCAGATACGGTGTGAAAATACTGATTTCAGCTTATCATTCAACGCATTATCTGACAAACGAGGAAATTTGTTGTGGGAAATCATCGGATGTGTTTACTAGCAGAAATGTGGAGCTTTTACCAGGATACGTTGTGTTCCGTTTCAAAAAATCTATTAAGAGATCAAATCGGAAAATAAATGCAAACAACTGATCATTGTCAATTGAGTTAGTCGGTTAATTATCCCTCCGAAAACCAAAATCTATGGGAATCATAAATTCAAAGAAAACGTGATTTCAAAGTAGAACTTAACGTATTAATCTAATAATTAATCTAGTCTTTTACTTCACTGCTAAGGCTTAACGTAACTATCCACATCAATAACACTTCGAAAAACTGATCTAACGTAATTAAATCAAAATAAGAAGAATTTTGTTTGGATGGATAAATTACATCTCAGTCTAAAACCCTCTCAAAGCTTATGTGTAGAAACGCACTACAACTATAAATTTCCACGTGCTTTTTCTATCTCTGTCTAAGAGACGTTGCTCGAGGATGTTAATGCTATATGCAATTAAGCTATGATTGAAGCGTAAAGATAGAGAAATCTTGTTTGATCGCGAATGTTTTCACTGGCTTGTGCTTCATTTGTAACTATAGTAAGACTGGCAGAATACAAGTTTCGCATTCGTTGAAGAAACGTGAATAACTCGCACATGTCTTTTAGGCTTTCGCAATGTAGTTTAGAGTTCTTCAAGGAACGGCTAAACAAAGTTTTGATTTTTTACTTTAGAAGAAATCAAATCAACTTTCATTCATTTCTTTGATGCGAAGAAATTTCAAATGGAATACTGAAGTTGCATGTCCTTGTCTGTGACTGGTTTGGAGTTGTATGAGCAGTAACAGATTGGAAGTTAATTCTAAAATGAACAAAAGAGGAATATAAATATAATAAAAACATCAAACTCAGGCATTTAAACCTAAAACAAGAAGATATTCGATCTTATTCTATCGAATGTCCTATTTTCCATTGAACTCCGTTTTATTGTAGTGTGATAGCTTTTCAGTGGATTTCTTCACATAAAAATCACAGTTTGTCCTGAAATATAAATTTAAGAAAACGCAAGGGCAGTTATGAAGAGATAAGTATATCAGTTTCGTGTATTCTTATTTGTATGATGCGCAATCATGTCCTTTAAATTTGTTCAAAAGCAAAGCTTTATACATCGCTTGAATATTAATTTAAGCAATATAAGCAATGAAATATAATGAAAAAAGGTAAAAAAAACAAAATATCAATAAAAAAAATACATCAAAAAAATCTCGAATGTTTGTAATATTTGTGAAAGTGATAAGGATAAATTCTGTAAAAATCAATCAGACAGGCATCAGATCGCTCGAATCAAATGTCTTTCAATGTAATGATTGCGGTCAGTACATATCAAAATCAAAATTCTCCAGACCAATGCAAGAAAAATGTTCACCGTGTCAACAGATGTAATTTAATTGGCACATCCTGACTAACGTCTGTCACCAAAATCTAAAATTCAATTTGTCAATATATCTCTATATCCTGAAAAATTACCAGCCAGCCAAAAAGTCGTAGAAAAGTTTTCCATGAGACCTAGATCCCATACAATTCAAATCTCTTAACCTCTATATCCACTATTTTATCCGGAAAATTAATAACAATTTGTTCTCGGTAAAGTTCACAGTTCAAAAAGGTCGAAAGGATTTGTTCTCGTTGAATTATCGTCTGTGAAATGCCAAAAAGCAGGCGTTCCCCGCACTGGTTTGGGGTATTTTTGTCCAACAAACCTATCCGTCATGTCTCCCGTTCAGTAATAGTACACCAGTTGGAGGTCCTTTAATCCACTATCCCTTGTCGAAAACTTGTCGACGGTGTCTTTTGCCATGTATTCTCTCTCAATCATAAAAGATATCGTCTTGGGCTGCTAGCGACCGACCGACGTGTCGTTAGCATTTGATATGCAAATCATACTGCAATTGAAAACAATCACATGAATTTATGCATGAGCTTGTGTTCAGGCTGATTCTACATAAAAGACTGAATATTGATTTGATGTACGACTACAAATACACACATGGTGTTGGTTGTCCCGTAGAGAAATTTCGGATGCGAATTCCTTGAGCCTTCTGAATATCGTTGGAGCCGTTTCCTCGAGACGAGCTCGGCGAAACGCCATTTGGGAAAAGGCTAACCCCCGAAAATTCAAAGGTCGAAATGCGAGGGGGTAGCTTAAATTGAATGCGGAAAGAGCTCAGACGATTTCCAGCAAGTTATGATTGTTATATTCGAGGCAACAGCATGGCTATTGGGAAAATAAATTGAAAATTAATAGTTTTCGGGGCTAGGACCGAATAAGGCCATTTAAAGCTGAATGACTATGGTGCTGTCAATAGATTAAATATGTTGACAATTGATCTGTGATGTGCGAGCAGGATAATTCAAAGCATCCTGCAGACGAACTATTTGTAAAGGATGGCAAAGATTACTGCGGTTTATTGAAATGTACATTCAAATCGATTAGATCATGTATAAAAATATTGATTCTGTATTGCTTAACACTTACTGTATCGCATCAGTTATGAATTTAAGTTTCCCTTTGAAGTTTATGATTATTTCTTCCAGTTAACATGCCTTCCTCGACGGAGGACTGTCACATAAATGCTCAATGATGTATTTGTTTTTAATTTTAACACGGAATTAAGAACGAAGTACGCAAGGGCACCAAACTCCTGAATGGGAAAATATACGGCTTTTGATTGTGAAGTGATGAACCACACATAAACGTAAAGAAATAAGTGCAATGCCACTCGCTCTTCAAAGAAGAAAGGCTCGAAGACTATCAACAACTGCATCAGCACAACTGAGAGCTAAAACTTACGTTGCAACAGGGATTAAACCAACAATGAAAAAACGTACGCTCCTCAGCCCAGTTCAACTAAGACTCAATTCACAACAGACTGCACGAATGAAGAGGCACAACAGAATGAACCTTCAACAGAAGGATACTTCAAATCAAGACCAATCCAAAAATGGATGTAGTCACGACGAATATTCTTATCATTGCATCACTTTTTTCAGAATGATCTTTGAGCCTAATTTGAAACCTACAACCCTTAAAAATTTCAGAGCTGTCCTGCTCAAAATTCTTTTTGAGCAACCAAGAACCAAACCGAAGTTCAACGTAAGAACTTCTATAATCCAGCGTAAGTAATGCAGTCTTCAATACGATTTGTGTCGATACTACCAAAACAACTTATCCGCTTTTCTTTACCTTTTTGTTCATCTCGTCGATCTGCCGAGATATCCTTTTATAGCCAATGCTACTAAACTTAAAAAACATCAATTTTCAGTGACCACAAAGATATCAAAATGAATACTAGCTTAACAAAAATAAAAATCCAAGTCTCCACGTACGACCATTACCAACTATACAAAAACTGACTGAAAACTTTCTAGTTCGCTCCTTTGACAGCATTTTCATGAAATTAATCTAACTTTCAATAATTTGCTTTCTGATCTCTGACTAAATGAATTGGCTTAATGCCTTAATTCTACCTTAAAATTATGTTGCAACTCAAAAAAAAAATTGCCCGCACTTCACAAAGCACAATCTTACTACCACCGGAGATCTTAGTTCTCATCACGTGAAAATGTAAACTTCATAAAAAAGCAATTTCATCCTTTGAATTAAACCGAAATTTTCATACTGCCTCTAGCTGCAGGCTTTTGTCACTATTTTCTAATATTTCAAAAATTATTGCAATACCCATCAAAGAGAAGTTTCCATCGTGTTATTCTCAATTTTCAATTTGCGTGCTGTCTCTTTAACTCAATTGACTATACTCTACTATGTCTGATGTATATTATATCAGATATCTGCAGTAATAAATATCTGCATCAAATATCTGCAGTAATGCAGACAGGAATGCAATCAAAAATATCTTACCATTAGCCAGTACATCCATTTAGCGCTATTTAACAATACAAATCAGCATCCACTTTTGCTCACACGTTCAAAAGCCGCTTCACTGTTTTCTGTCTAACCATACTTTGTTTAACCTCCACTAGCACTAAAGTTTACCGGCATTCCGCAGGGCTCAGTTATTCCGACCATGCTCTTTTCTACTTTGAAAGCCGATCGCCAAAAGCCCCAAGAACACAAGCTTCCGAACAGAAACATGCCACATGCCTTATTGGATTTTTCTTATAGGTTGCCTTCCAAAACCTTCATGTTCAATAATGCGAAGGATAAATACAAAGTATCAGTAAATTTAAGGCGATTTTCAGTAATTGCCAAAATGAGTTAACAAAGATTTTCACTTTTCGCGCCCACAAATTTGACGACTTAAAACTGGACATGCAAATACACCCACAGCGACCCGGAGGATCCTTAATAAGAAATTTCCGCTGACGCCACTTTTTGAAATCAAATCCTAGATGGAACTCTTCCTGGATGATCTTCAATCAGAATTATTAACAATGATGTATTGAAAATACTAGGAAGGGCAACGTCAGCACCTTATTTCATCTTATTTTTGAGAAATCTAAAAATTGTGTAGTGAAGTGGGAGCTTGCAATTTCTGGGTAAAGTATGTATACTGGATCCTGCTAAATTGAAAGCCTTCAACGGGCAGAAAGTTGGTCTCTGAAACCTCTGAAAGATTTCCATTTCGGTTGGTAATGTCTCTTGTATAACAATTTACCACCTTGTCTTATTAAAATTTCATGAAAAAATTTTTACAAGTCAAAAATGGGCAATAACCAGGCAGCTTTTCATCTTTTTGTTCATATATCTGCCAATATTTCTGAATTTTGACAACTGTTTGTAAATTGTTGGATATGAGTTTTGCCTTTTCAATATCTTGCTGGCATGTTTTGTTTTTGCCGACATGGAATTTTATAAAAATATTTGAATTTTTATTTCTTCAAATGAGAGACGCTTATAAAAAATAGGATAGAAATGTGTTTCCGTTTTTTGTAAGCTACAAAGTTACAACAATATAATAAAGACGGGACCATTGAATTATCTAGTGAAGGCGCTGAGAAAAATTAAACTTTCTTAAGAACATTTTTTGGTTTCCAGTTGATCAAAGTAAGGCTAACCTGCATTCATTATTTGTTTTTTGCTTTCAGCAGTCTTTCTAGAGCTATAATATGTTCTTGTTACATCACCATTTCGCGTCCATCGGAACTGTCAGCGTAGGAATTGTCACAAACCGTTGAGGTTTATCTTGAGAGTTTCTTGTATGTATCCCGAGTAACACTGTTTGAATAGACAACCAAAAAACTGAAATAGTACTCATGATAATGACAACTTATCTGGACAATTTTTCGGTTTATAATGGTGTAACTTTGCCCAATGTATCAACCCTCCTGGTGACTTCGCCAGAAAGAACAGTTCAAAACAGTGTTCAAGTTTCTCCATCAACATCGATTCCAAATGAATCTGATATACAGAATGGTAGCATGATGCGATTCCACCAACCCTATGAAGCCTAAGACGAGCTTGGTGCTTTGACGAGCAAAATGAGCTTGGCTTTACTGTATTGCTGTTTCGGCTCTGAATGAACCTTATTAAAACAAAAGAGGACAACATAAGGATAGACAACATCTTCATATATAAGAGAATATCTCAAAGCATGGAAGTAATGGTAATGGACACTCCGAAAACCCATTAGCAAACCATCCTCCTTTGAGAAATATGGAGCTGCAGATCATTTTTCGTTATGACAGAAAAGGATCTTCGTAATAGACTACAATTCAAAATCTAGAAGAAGTATCTTCTACCGGTCGCATAATTTGGCTTCAGCATTGACAATCTCACTGAAATATGACTTGGCAGGATGGTTCAGGATATTCCTCATAGGCTTAATAAAAAACAACTGACAGGATCGGTTATGTTTAACGAAATTAAGTCGTTTGACATAATATACGAATTGCAGGAGAAACAAATATATCTAGCAAAGATCATGCATTATCTTTGCCAGATTAAGGAGGAGTATGGTCAAAGCTGAATATTTCAAGACCGAATTGTTAACTATAATTAATAATTGATAGTCGATCCAGGCAGGAGCATGAGGAAGAAATGGTTTTTCTACAAGTTACATACTGTGGACTTACATCAGCAGCTACCGAAGTTAATCGTATTTAATAATTGTATGCCTTGGTTCCTATTGAAGTACATTAATTCATTGGAGCATCATTGTAATATTTTCTTCGATATAAGAATCAATACAACAAGACCTTAAGGGTATTTGTAACAAGACATAAAAGATAATATCCTGCAACGTTGTATACACTAGCTGTACACTTCTATCTGGAAGAACTATTCGAAACTGAGGACCTATACTTGGCCATATACGAACCCAAAAAAATAATTGCATCAGCATCCTAAGTTCCTTTTATCCTAGCCCAAAATCAGATCGGTTCAATATTGCAATTAAAAAATTGGCATTATAAAACATTATAGACATAAAAAGACAGATTTTATATTAGAATTGTATTGCCTTGGTAATACCACCCAGAAGGCGTTACACTCCCTCTAAGAAAAATGGTAGGAAAGAATCATTGATTTGACAATATACTATGGCTTATATATGGGTAATCGTTGAGCATCGGAAGCCCAGAAAGGTACGAATAGAAATGAAAGCCACAGTACGCATAACCTCTCCGGAAATGTAACTTGGAGTCAAGCCAAACCTACAATCATCTGGAACATTTCATATTTAATATATATTCAAAACAAACCAAGTGCAGGACCATTTCAACCAAACTAAGCATCACCATCAATTGAAATTTATTTTCCAAATAAGGAGAAATTTAACATCAGGAAAAGAAAATTCAAACAGTTTTCGATAATTGCCAACTCCTTTTTTCAAAATTGTCATTCAATTTTCTAAATTTCATTCATTGTTCACACAAACTTTGGTTGTGCATCTTTCTTCCTTTAATATTATCCTTTTCGACATAGGCATGGTTTGCTTTCTGCGAACTGCGAAGCATACGCATTCACCAATTCATACAACGGTGCATTAACAATACTATGGATGGGAATAAGGAAAATGCAGAAGAGAAAACCATCTATGGAAAGATAGGGTGAGAGAATAGAAACGTCAAATTAGCACCTCCACGAAATTGTTAGTGTTTTGCTAGGCACTCACTCATGAGTTTGTTTAATTGTTCACGTACATTGGGTTTCATGCTTCAAAAGGTTTCCATGTTTGTAAGGAAAACGTACATAGCGTTTTTTCCCTCATACACATGTTCTTCCGTTGCCTGTCAACTGGGCTAGTCTAGTCACAAAAACGTGGTGCATGAGCCCTGGCCAATGAGCCAGCGCCATCAGAAAATAGTGGGAAAGTGAAACAGATTCGTTTACCAAAATGAGGAAGTTTATTTTGAAGCTGTATAGAAGGATAAAGACTAACAAAACAACGAGTTACAGTCTTTGACGTGTGGCTTTTCTACAGTGCAGGATTAATTGTTAAATTCATCTTCCGGATTGAAGTTTATATTTGATTATATTTGGACTTTTGTGTTATCCCTGGAACGTCTATCGTTATTACCAGACAATTTGTTCGTAATTTTCAGCATCTGTTCAACCGAACAACTGAAAAAACTCTATTTTCAATCCAACAAACATTTCTGAAACACAACCATCTGGACCTATTCAAATCCACATAGTATGTCGATTAAGCACTCGCCTTCGGGGGCTGCTACTTCTAAAATCAAGTCAAATCGAAAAGGGATATGGTAGGGCTCATGACCCCAAAGGTCTTAGTGCATTTTTCAGTTGTGTGAGCCATAACTTGTCAACTATAATTTTAAAAGTAAGTCGCAATAGCTTACAACGAGAAAATATTGAATTATGTCCTTAGGATATACTGATTGGAAAGATTTACATAGTTTAAAACAATACAATAGTTTAAACAATTATAATTGAATCACAATTTGATATACACCTTTGCTTGGAAAACCATTTCTCTGTAAAAGACATTATTTAAATGTCTTTTACACTCTTTACACTTGGACGTAGGACAACAAACATTTTCTACAGCTTGTGGTCTTGCTTGTCTGAAGCTTCTTGATTAGGGATATAATCTTGAGATTTTTATAAAGAATCATTCGTTGAAGGAGGGGACTTGTAAGTCCCCTCCTACAAGTAACGTACATCTCAAATATTATCTGACATACAGGTCCTTCTTCACTTTGATGGACTAGTGACTTTCCAACCTTTCAAAGCTCTGCTCAACAAGTCGTTCTTTCTACTAGTTGAATTCATAAATCCATATATTTATTTACTATTAATTACGTCCGTTTTCAAAATTCACCTCTAGCATTTTGAGATGTACAAAGGTACTGATCTGTTGAGGTGGGTCAAGATAACGTGACAATGCCATGAATTCCACATTACATTTGTAAAAATAATTTCATATAATACGGGCGAAAGACCGATACCCCAGTATTCAAGGCGACCGATGCATTTCTACAAAATTCCAATTATTTTTATTTATGTGGTATTCGAATTTAGAGTTTGAAGATTCTTGATACTGATTCGGTCACTCAATCTATTGCAAATTCACGATGCTGCGTTTTCTCGACGCTGAAATATTTGGATTCATTTGTTGGTCAATAATTACATATTTCCTCTATTTCTCGAACCTGTCATGTCCTAGTCACCTTTTTCACCACAGCACTTATGATCTTACTTATGTTACTATTTCATCACAGCACTTGTGAACTTATATTCACGTCCAACATTTATTATTTTCAAATTTATTGAATTCTACCAACAACAGTCCCCGCTGTTTTAACAGGAGACAATTTCCTGCGGCGTATGTTAAGATTGTGCGTAGCCAAGGAAATATTTGACAGTCATTAATTAGTTTTAAGCTTTTGAAACACGGTATGTTTATTTCAAGTCCAAAGTTGGAGTTGATCTTTAGCTTTTTTCAAAGCTTCAACTTCTTCAACGTAATTGATGACGAATTGATCATATCTAACGCGCTTTTAAAATGTAAGCTCTGACGCGAAGGCAAAAGTCAAGCTTCAGAGAGCAAGAAGGGACGATTTTCTGCAGAGTGGATGTAGAACGTGTCAACACCAGTGTTTGGTTAGATCTATATTGAGAAGCTTGTAATGAAACAGGAGGAGTACTAGATACTTCCCCAATTGGGGATTCATTAATTTTTTTCAACTTTTGAGTCGCTAAAGAAAGTTTGGATTAAGTTTTAAAGGATGATTGATTCACTTTGTTTAATATGCATGTGGTTATGGGGCTTTTGGTGACTTGAAAAGTGTTGGTTGAAAATATGAAGTATTTCAATTCTTCAAAATTATGTGTCACAAATGGACAAACATATTACAACCAGCAATTACGTATCTTAGATTTCGACATTAATGGATCGTTACAAAAAGATTTTAGGAAACTAAACTTTCAAATTCATAAGAAAAGTTTCTCCTGAAAATTGTTTATCATAGTGGCGTGAATGGAATGAAATTTATGTAGTTGGTTCTAGCAAATTAGACGAGATTTTACTGGCAGCTAAACAAGGATTACATGTCGCAAATTGTAGACTGTTTAGCTTTATATTCTTGCATCTATGGTATATTTATTAATTCTAGATCCAGCGAACTCGGCGTTTCATTTCCACTTTCGAGCTTTCAGAATTTTTAAGCAGGTTTTCATCCTAAAGGTGAATGGATTTTTAATTCAAGCTGCTGAATTCAAAGATACTATAAAGACAGTTCTAATGTAAATTATAATTAAATATTTTTATATAAATATACATTTTGTTGGTCTGGTATGATATGCAGACGGTTTGCTTGCATGATGCTTTGTTTCAAATATACCATGTTGATTATTGATATAAAACAAATATACCCACATTGATTATTGGTATTGTCCATATTGACCTCTGCCATATACGGTCCGAAAGCCAGTTGGGAACGCAGGAGGATCCTGTTACACCAACCCACAGCTTCCATTGTTCGTCATCACGAACCCCAAGAATGAATATAGGCATATGGTCTTGATCACATCTTAGATCAATACACACCCGTGGCTCTGCTACTCAATCCTACTTACGCCTCCTTTGTTGGGACATCCAAAGGTAAAAGCAAGTATTCGAGTAAATCTGTTGATTTGTTACTATAATTCTTTCGAGGAAAATGCAACACCAAGAAGCGAAAAAGAAGTTAATTTATCATACAGGAAGACGACTTCGGTATGAGGAAACGTTTTGTCAAGCGAATGTCCTGCTTTCCCGTTATGAAATCTCTCCAAACGTTTTGTACCACAATTGCAATAAATGAGTTGGGAAAGCAATAAACTAGGACTAGGGAACGTCAAGAACCTAGATTCGCTACTTTTCTAGTGATTTTATTGCAGCGTAAACCACAGAATTAAGTGATCCTTCTAAAACTCAACAAAACACTATACACGCTAACTTCAGTCCATGTTTATGGCGGAGCCTAACACTTTTCGTAAGACCGATACTCAAAAACATCGGAGGACCACATCATTCATTTGGTATACAGAATTCTTACTAAAAATAGTTTTTTTTCTATAGTGAATATTATGAACATGAAAGGTGAAAGGGAGTATCAAGGAAAACAAAAAGAATTCCGAGCACAATATAGGCCAATCAATAGGGAAAATAGACAATAATGATTGCTATCAACAAAGCCATACAGCGGTCCTGACACTTCGTACTCATCCTGTGTTCAGTAAATGTGTGCCTAAAATGCAGTGGATTTATCACTGGTATCTGTGATACTGGAATTTGTGTGTGTGATGCGAGAGTATCAGCCTAACCAGCCCTGATAGCTACCTTAGAGGGAATCAATGAAACCAAGCTTGATTTCAACCAGTTCATCTTCTCGTGTTGCTTTGGTCCTCAAATGAAGTCGTTCTAACACACTTCACGGCCCAAGTTTAGTTGAGATTTCGTGGTAAGTAAGTTTAGCAAGGGCTTACGATTTTACGTTACGTTGAGGTTTCTCACTGAGCCTTGGGATTTTTCGAGCATGACTATGAATAAATCAGAAATTTTGCGCGGATTTTCTCATCATTTTTAAGAGTTCGAGTTTTAGTTTTAACGATGCCTGCTCCTAAAAGGAACGGGTTCCCTTCAATTTGGACATTTCCAAAAATGGGTTATTCCACTTTAAGCAAAGTGAATCTAATCTTTAAAAGTGAGATCACGCAGCACTCAAGCTCCTGATTGGATCCTATCGTCACTGAGGAAAAAGATAAGAAATGTGTTGGGAAGGCGGATGTTATCTCTAATTCATCATAAATCATATTGATGTTCATACGTGAAATATTCAATACTTAAATAAAACAGATGGCTTTAATCAAATCATTTGGACTGTACATTCATTCGATTCCGGAGGATCACGCTTTTAATGAGACTGTATCACGTATGTTGGCCCCGGCACATTCTTTGTACTTATGCTGATGTTTTATTTATTCGATTTGTATTTACCATCAGTACGTTTAGTCCTTAAGTCAGCAATCAGCCAACAAAATGAGTAGCACCGAATGAAACGCCAATACTTCAGACGTCCTTTCTACTGTTGCCATGTTCTCATCCGGAGTCCTTGTGATTAGTATTTGTTCTTCATAAGTATCTTGTTCTACAGTGTGTTAATTAGTATGTTTGGCTCGCTAGAGAGCAGGGAATCAAGTATTGGTGCAAAAGGACGAATTCCTCTTGACTCGTGCTATCCAATTCATATACATATGTTGAAATAGCATTCATCCCGATTCCAATTATGAAAACCTAGACAGTTTACAATGTCGCTGGCATACAATCACGTTAAATTTCACACTTGGATTTGAGAATAAACGGAAACCCATTCGTTGCGCTCAAACCAAATCGGAGGTATTTGCGTACGTTGAGGTGTTTACCATTATTGCAGAAAATGACTAATCGGTGTGAAAATCTGTTGAAATAGAATTACTGAAATCCATACCAGCATGGAAGTGTTGAGAATATCTTTAGGCATAAATTAATTTGAAGTTGGTATGCATGCAAATGTTTGAATATCTAACAGGTTAATCTTTTCCGAGTACGTGTGTGGACTTTAATGTATATTAATTTATTACTACAGCCACGTAGTTACAAGTAGGAAATGTGGAAATTGCAGGTGTATCTGGTCTTGAAACCACTGAATTATTCTTCACATAATGATAATAAGACTGATAATATCTGCACATAGCCTGGAAGTTTGTCCATAAGAGTTTCAAATAAATATTTGCCAATTTAAATTGGAGAACTGCAAATACAAAAAAGGCACATTTCAATCATAACATTTTTTCAGTAAGATACTAAAAACTACAGAACAAACTATCTCAAGATACCATGAACCTTCATGCAAAATTATGAGATTATTTTGAACTGCTATACACTTTGCTCTTTTGTCCTGCTCATCCTGTTGAAACCGAAACTCATCCATAATATTTTCTTCAATTTTGAAAAACAAAGAAATTCTAAGCATGGTGCAGCACCGATCGCCATGCACTGAAATGTCGAATCCTTTCCCATTATCGAAGAGAAACGTCCCAATAAGGCCGCCAGACAATAACCCACACCAGATAGTAACTCGTTGTGGACGCATTGGATCGGATTTTTCCATGATGACTTGCTGGTTTTCTGGGCCCTAGATATGACAATTATGCTAATCGTCGTATCCTTCAAGTTGGAATGAGTTCCATCTTTAATTCAATGCTCATCTCCGATCAAGTAAACAAACGTTTCGGATGGTCATTCGACGTCAGTTATTGTACAATTGAACTTCGCACGCATTCAAACCGAGATCATTATGCTTAATTCTCCTCAAATAAGTGTGTGAAGAGTTCCAATCTTGAAAACGATGACGAATTAATGTTGATGGTTGTTCACGCACACTCTGAAAAGCAGCAGCAGCAGCGATGTTTCCAGTTGATCACACTAAAGGAGTACGTACCAGGGCTGTTTTATCCAACAACAACCCAGTTTTACGATTTATAAACCGCGTTTTTTGGCACATCTTTTTTACAGTTGCATTTTTTACAGTTTGAGAAGAAGACTCACCTCTGTGAAAGTGAATTTTAATCTTTCCCAACTTTGTTCAAGCGAAAAGCGACCCATTCAATAAATGTCAAACATAAAACTAACTTTCTGTCACATCGGAAATGTCATCAAACCTTCCAACTTCGAAATAACATGTAGTTCAAATACCAAACGTTAGATGGCCCACGCAGTGCTTATTAAAAATGTCCTAAATGTTATCTTAATGGATGCTGTACTACTTTTTTGCTTTTACTTCAATTTACTGTATTGAATGTTATTTCAAAATAAAAATACCATTCAATACTGGGTTATCTTCCTTTATCACAATTAATTAAAAATCGACTAATTACTTCTCACATGAAATCAGTCAATAAGGGTGAAATAAAAGCATTACAAACGTTGTGAGTCAAAGCTACAGGGCAGAAAAGCAGTGCTATGCTAGTATGAGAAATAGTAGTAGGAGTAGTAGTAGTAGTAGTAGTAGTAGTAGTAGTAGTAGTAGTAGTAGTAGTAGTAGTAGTATTAGAAGTAACAATAGAAATAGTAGTAGGTAGTAGCAGGATTAGCAGAAGGAGCAGTAGTAGTGGAAGTAGTAGTAACAGTACTATCAGTAATGGTAGTAGTCGTTGTAGTATTAAAAGTTCTAGTAGCAGTAGTTATTTATTTGACAGTAGTGATGGAAACAGACACAGAACTTGCACAAAAAATGTCATATTGTTCGGAAAGCCGGGAGTATGTTTCTCGCACAAAATTCACTGAGCAACAACTGATGATATTTAGGTTCGCACTTCTCTATTGTTCATTGAATAGTGAACAATTATTGTTGTAATAATAACTGTTTTGCTTCTATTGCAAGCCAGAAAAAATTACAGAAATTATAACTTACACTTGAAATTATTACTTACGCAAGATTAAGAGGCATTACTCGTTTTGTGCGTAAGGAGACTGGTACAACAGCTGCGAAAAACTTCCTCTCACTGTTCAATTAAAAGTGGATTTCACTCTGGGAAAGTACACTTTGTCCTCATTGTTAGATTTGTTTATTTGGTTTTTTTTTTCAGACGCAGATTTGTTGGATCTGAGGCTTTATCCAACAAATCTGCGTATGGATCCTGTTTTCATACGTAGCCATTCCGATTGACAGAACTCGCCTTGTTTAAATATTTAGCCTGAGTCTGACCAACAGAGTATTTCCTGTTTTGAAATTTCATCTGAGTCTTCAAATTTAAGACAAAATTTGGAGAAAAATATAAAAATTTTACTGGATTTTAAAATTTTTTTCCCGCATTTACTTTTTTCCCCCTACAATTCAATTTAAATTATTATCGTGACCTTCGACGGCAACTAGGATACTCTTTTCTAGAAAATGGTTGTAATGTGTAAAGTAGACACGTTTACACACCTCTAAAATTGTACGGATTGATATCTATACGATAATAAAAGTAGGAGGTTGAGTCAAAACTAAACCAGCCTTTTGTCTTTATGGGTCTGAGACTCTGCGGAGCGGTCTGGTGGGGGGTCTTACGTTGGTTTGTCAAGAGTGGGGACAGTCGCTCCCGCGCTGCAGATTCTTCCAGTTGATCAGTAGCAATCATGAGTGAGCAAGTGGTTCCTTTAGTCATTGAGCAACGTATTATTATAAAATTTTTAACAAATGAACACGTTTCACTATCGAATATTTTGGCTATGCTGAAGGTGAAGTTTTCGAGGCTAGGCTATAGCCTCCATGACAATGCCCGACCTCACGCAGCTGCATTGACAAAGGATAAATTAATTTAGCTGCATTTGGTGAGCCTGGTACACCCTCCCTATAGCCTAGACTTGTCCCCAGCGACTATTTTTCAGCGACTATAACTGTTAATAAATGAGTATAAAAAAGTCCGGTTTATATTTGACTCTGCCTCGTAATTGATAGAAGGACAAAATATAACTTTGGATTGCTTGCGAATGTACCATAGGAAAATTCAAGTATTATCTTCCATTCATGAACCAGGAAGGCTACTGGAGTTCAACATGTCAACAGGCAACAGCCGAATTGATGAATAATGTAGTGGTAACGATAGATTCTCATTGCTCCTTGTGATTATCGTTTATCATCCTTGTTTCTTCCTTCTCGTGATATCTCATAGGATTGCAACAAGCACTTTCGGCCTCAAGTACTATCTACGTTTTGTATAAGTCTACTCATTGACTCAACAGAGAGGGTGGCTACTCTGTCTAACTTGACGGATGGGTTTATAGAAATGATCTTGTCATGCAGTGCTTCTACTGATCATTGTCACAATCCCTTATTGTCTTGAAGTCAAAAAAGCCTAGTTTCATTAGAAACAACGATGGTTTGATATGTTTTACTGAGTTTATGTTTGCATTCCAACTAGAAATAACCAGAAGCTGGTGGGTTTTCTAAATTATTGAAAAGTTTTTTTTTAACAAAAAGACTATTAAAGTTTTTTAAATTAAATAGTCGAGAGAATGATAAGGCTGTCATTTCAGTAAGACATCACGATCGTCGTTATGTGAATTATCGTCTCATGAGAATTATAGTCTCAGGATAATATTGAATGTTGTATTTAGAGTCAAGGTTCATCAGATAAAACTAATAAACATGAAATCGCAAGTGTGTTCCCGCCTTTATTTGCCTACTGTGACAGTCCCCTTAGAAATGTGTCGAGGTTCGTCAATTACTGTCGCTTATTAGATCGTGATGAGCCACGACCTTACATTGAACCCTGCTATTTCTGACATCGCCAGAGAAAACACCGCTTCAATACTAGCCCCCATTATACTCCACGGAGAGCCTGAACCAAATAAGCAGGCCCACCCATGCAGGTAGGAGCTTACCAGCTACCCGTGGTACTTCATATCAGCTCCAGGCTCGAGCAAGGACCACAGGAGTGTCAATGCCTGACTGGTTCACTACATTTATAGCCTGAATCTGACGTTAGAAAATATCTTTCTTAGAGTCTGATCTGCCTGCCCTTCGAGTGATTAATATGTCACAAATAAGCCCAACCTCACCGTCTCCACAAACAGGGTTGGAACAATGTGTCAACTAACACCCCCAAGATATGAAACAAGTTTTAGTCTCTAGGTCTATCTGGAGTCCTAAGCACAACTGGTGCTAGCTCATTGTACGTTCAAGCCTTTTACATTTACGAAAAAATCCCTTTCAAGTCATGGTATCCGGCGTGTATGGGATTCATTGCATACTATTCCATTTTCAAGTTTCTCACCAACTCAAGTTAAAAATTTGTTCATTTGTTCATTGCATACACAAGCCCGCCTCTGAAGATGAGGGTCCTTAGTTTTTTTATGATTCTAGATGGATCTTGTATCTGAATATTCCGCCATATATTTCGCATATCGTTGTTGTAATTATTCCGAATTTTGGCGTTTCCGATTTTTCATTTGTCTTGCAAGGATATATATCTCTAGTTAATGCTAAGAAAACAAGGACATCCAAATCCACATCGAATAGGAAAACTAATTAAAATGAAATAATAAGTCCTATGTCCATACATTATATTCATTGAAGAAATATTAGAAAGAACTCTCCACACTGGAATCCGGTAATTTGAACATGCATGCAAGCATTCCTTGAAAATCATTCTGTAATTCTCCCTCCAGATTCCCACTCCCGTTCCACATTCAAGTCATTTTATATACATTTTATGCAAACGTGCGGGTACGAGTCTGGCAAGGACGCAGTTTGTTATGTAACTAATTATGTTATTTGCTGATTCTATGCTTCGCTGATTTAAATTGTTTCATGAATTTAAAACAATTAACATGTGAAATTTCTGCAAAGTTATTGTAGCGTGAGAGATCTTAACCCTGGTATGATAATCATATGATAACATATGAGTCGCTGGCCTTTTAAGGGCCTTTTGCCGCAATAGCTGAATTTTGAATTTAAAAAAAAGTTAAATTCAAATGATTGCAGTGGCAATAGATATATTAAGGCCTTTCAATTATTATAATTTTCTGCGAATTGGCCGAGCCAGTTGAAACATTCTTTTATATTTATTATTATAACTAGTTTGAAAGTCACAAACCTGAGACATTTTATAGAGAAAGCTTAAAATTAGTATTATTTGTAAGTGATTTTATTATAAGTATTACTATTACGTAACTTTGACGTAGGCCCTTTTTGAAAAATTTATACTATACTGATGCTGACAAATATAGTTGCAGTTTTTTATGCGAAAATGAGCTCCCAAATTCGGGAAATCCAAAATATTTTCTGTTTGATTTCATCTTATCATGATAACATTGCTTCTCTGGATCTTGCCCAGTAAACCACTACGTCCAAGGATTTCAGAACAACATCACTCAAGAAATGAAGAGACATGCTCTCATCGTCGCTATAAGTGCGAACCATACAGATTTAGAGATCTCTAATTTTCTTAATTGTGCTCGTTCATGTATAATGTTCGCCGTGAATTGGAAGCATCAGGAGGCGATACAGAATCGGTTTCAAAAGGCAAAAAGCACGAACAACTTTCTGACACTGTCCGATCTGCAGAATTTTTAGAGCAAGTGCAAGCGATCATAGACGAGGACCCTTCAAAATCAATGAGGATCCTTGCGAGTGAGCTTCATGTTTCTGAGCACCTTCTTCGTAGAGTTGTCCACGAGGACCTTCGGTACAAGTCTTACGTGATGCGCAAAGGACAGTTCATGTCGGAACGAACACGGGAACAGAGAGTTATCCGATCAAAACATCTTTTAACAAAATCAAACACCCTGAGGCGCCCAAAATGTTATGGTTTTTTTCCGACGAAAAAAATTTTGACCAAGATCAAAAGACCAATTGCAGAAATGACAGATGGCTATGTTCAAATCCTACGGAGGTTCCTGTTGTTATGCACACAAAATTTCCAGCCACTGTTATGGTTTTAGGTGTTGTCAGCAACGAAGGACATGTTATGCCATCACACTTTTTTACTCAAGGACTTCGAGTGAACTCTGCTGCATATATCGAGGTTTTGGAGACGGTAGTGAAACCCTGGATAGACAATGTAAGCGGAGGCAGACCATACATTTTTCTCCAAGACTCTGCGATTATGTGAAGTAATAAAGCGATGGCGACACAAGATTGAATGGCCGAAAATTTTCATGACCACATAACACCGAACCTATGGCCACCTAGGTCCCTAGACCTTAATCCTTTGGATTATTACGTATGGGGCGTAGTTGAGCGTGAGACCAATAAGCGTCTTCATAATACCACTTCTTCGCTGAAGACTGCTATTAATGCCGTTATGGTCAATATGAACAAGGAACAAGCATTTGATTCGGGCATGTAATCGTTTCCGGACCCGGATCGAAGAGGTTATTGCTGCTAATGGCGATTTTATTGAATAACTTTATAGCCATATATTAATTTAACGTTCGATAAAAAACTCCTGAAATTTCATTAAATATTGTTAAAAATACAAGCTAACTAATTTTACTCTCAAGTTGTGCTCAAATACCGTACGCACGAAATGATTGAAGTCTCCCATAACTCTGGGAGTGGGACCCTCAGTTTTCCCGGCTTCAGTTTGCGAACTCGAATCAATCTTTACCACTATTCGAGCTTCTAGATCTTTACCACTATTGGAGCTTCTAGACAGCTACCACCAGGCTCAACAACCCTTCAAGGAAGAACACACCAAGGTGAGAGTTTCTCGAATTGATTTCATCGATCAATCTTGGGGTATTGATGCTATACTTAAGGAATCAAAAATCGAAAAAAATTCTATTAACTTAAAATATTCGGACTAAGACTGGTCGTGACTAACCTACATGACTCTAAGAAGATCGAAAATGACCTGAAGGCTAAACTGGTAAATTGTTTCACCCACCAACGGTCAGATCTTCGCTCTGTAAAAGTTATATTAACAGAGTTACATGACATGTCCTGCAAAGAACTCGACATGTCATGCAAAGAACTTGAAAAGTTTCTCAAAGAAGAATATAACATCAGTGCACAGGATATTTAAAAGTTCACGTCTAAACTGGAGGAACACGACAATTCTCACTTACTCCTACACATACAAAAAGTAGCAAAAATGCTGAACTCAAAACAATCATATCCATCATGCATAAAATCGTGAGATAGAGTTTATGCTAACAAGCACAAAGGCCCTAGTACCAAAATTGTTAAACATACGGGCATAGGTCCAGTCATTGTCAGCTCCGATAGATGTGTCAAAGTTTCTTTCAGATCTCTTGATATAAGCAATCAACTGTCAGAGCCTGTAAAAATGAAAAAAACCAATAAAGTATTGTGATTGTGAAAAAAAAACCAACCATATATGTCCTCCCTCATGCTGAAGACAAAGTCATTGATGTGACTACTTATTTTCTCAATTTTTCTCGCACTACATCGACTTCCCCTGATTAGTAGCCTGCAGACTAGTTCATTTAAAAACCGGTACTAGGGTGTATAATAGAAGCAAAACAAAGAGGAGATCAATAGGAAATGTAAGGCAACCGCGGGAAGAATGGATATTATAAAACTGCGGAAGCCTTCATGCTCTCCAGTGGATGAATGAAGAGCGAGTATTACCAGAAAACGTGTGGTGGTAGTCGTAGGTAATACTTTGAGACGAAGACCAGTGGTTAAGGCAAGAAGGGGTGATCGGACTCGATTGACGAGGATTTTGAAGCAATTGGAGGGAATGTTAAAAAAAGACCCAATCTACTTTTGACACACAATATTGGACTACTTATAACTTTAAAAAAATACCACATTTACCGCCAGAATTGGGATTCCCGAACCGCTCATCTGGTCCTTGTGGTGTTCAATTGGACATCGTCTTCAGATCGTCATCAGAAACACCTCTTGAGCAACTAAACGTTTATTTCATACAGTCTGAAGAAAGATGGTCTGAATATAATTGGACACATATCTGTCAACTTATTTTGAAAACTTTATAATTATTAACATATTCTTTTGTCGAATTTTTTTTTATCTGTTCATCTCCTTCAACTGTGAGAAGCCGTACAACAAGATTTTCAAATACCTTTACAATTCTTGTAAAAGCAGGATTATCCAGTTGTTTCGTCATTCATCGGACAATTGGCTGAACATTATAATTTATTTGCAGCCATTAAGATCCTATTTTGAATTGGCATTGTTAGGGTGTATACCACAAAGAATATCAAGTACTATGCTCAATTCATGGTTGAGCACAGCCACTTTATTGTCCAGCGTAGTCATCAACTTGGTTTATCTTCAGGCTGACATATTTGATCAGCAGGACATTTGAGTTATTAGAATATAACATCTAAGCCACCCTAATTATGGTTATAAAATATGATTGCTTAATGGCTCTCAATTGGAGGTGCGGGGTACCTTCTGCATTCCTAAAAAAATAAAAAATAAATTATCTTAAAGGGCTTCATAAAGGTGAAAAAATGTCAAATATTCGCCATTGTGTAGTAATCGCCCTGAGGTCCTATGGATGGCATTATTTGTTAGAATGAGCTGGTCTTAAAACTTTCAGGGATCACCCGTTTATTGAACATTTAAGTACCAACAACCTCGAGTTTGTACGAATTCGGGTGTAATTTGGAAATCGTAAGTGTAATATCTTAGTTGTAATAGCTTTGATAAACTTTTCCTTGATTCTACTAGTATCTCTTCAGGATTTCAGTGGGTCTTATTCAAACTTCTTTTATTTACATGTGAAAAAAGGGCTACTCATAAATTAGACCAAAACGGCTACTCGTAAAAAAATCTTCTTCAGTAGTGTACATATAAGCGAGGAGTTCCTATGAAACGAGGACAGTGAAAGGTACTTTTATTTGCAACACAATTTTATCAGTCAGCTTCGATGTATTGAGAACCAATTTGAAAACGCTTAACTTACCAATGTATCACTATTGGCTGCTCTTTTACCTTTTCTCAAACCGTTCTTGCTATCATAATACCACATAACATTAGGTTACCACTTCATTTTTCATCTTTATTTTTGTGAAATAAACGTACAAATCCTTTACAACTGTACATTATATCTAGTATCGTAATTTATATATCGGATCAAAAAAAAATCTGATGGCTCCAAATGAAATTCAGAATATCTTCGAGACACATGGCTTAAATTTCGTTACTTTGGAAGGAGTTCTGAACTGACTTCTTCGCAAAATAAACTATGGGATAATAAAGTGTATTTTAGGTCCACCCCACCTTGCTGCACTTTAAGTCAGGAAATGTTCCATCAGTTTTCACTGTCAGCTCATTCTTCTTACCGGATACCATGCTGAACTTTCTCATCTATGTTAAAGAAATGAAAGCCAATATTAGTAAAGAAATTACCTTTTTGCATGACAATGTTCCAGTTCACACAGTGCGTAAAGCGAAATGGGTACTACCAAAAACTGGCTTTTATGAAGCCGGCGCAGCAGTCCAAGCTTGGCCCCTTGCGATTACTTTCTATTCAAATATTGAACGAAAAACGTTCAGGAAGAAGGAACGAAGGCTGGGTTTCTGAAGATGACCGTATGACAGATTTTCGAAAGAAACGGCGCAACATACTTTTCAAGCGCAAAACAGGTCCTTTTAACAAGATGTGATAAACTCATTCGTGAGATTTTATCGCCTCATTTAAAACTACAAGCACAGCGTAAATACATACAGCTCTTACATTTTGAAAAACTGTAGAGCAATGACATTAACCAAAATAAGCAAAATTTCATTTGTATTGACAAATTTTCTCTTATTTCTATGTAAAACAAGAAAATGACTCCAAGGCAATCAATGTAAGAACATCAATACTTCCTGAACACATCTGCGGGAAAACCATATACAAATATAAATCAACCTGACTTTTTTCTATCTCGCTCTAGTATAAGCGACCTAAGAGTGTTAGCGCTGTATGTATTTACGCTTTGCTACAAGTCCATAAGTTTCCATTTGTTTTTGTATGCATGTCGGGTTAGTTTTTGTGATTAACAAGATATCTGGTGACTATCAAAGACCACATTTTCGTACAATAATGGCTCATACATGTAAACGAAAAGTTTTCGAAGTGAATGACTGTTGCAACAAATGGAGTATGTTCATAGGATAAGGTTATTGCTGACATTACTTTTGTTTACGTGTACAATAACACCACCAACAATCGTAAAACTTTAAAGGTATTTAAAAGAGAAAGTAATACAAATCCTTGCAACTCCCAACTATTTAATGTAACAGATCATCAGTGCACTTTCGAGCCCTTTAAACTTTTGCACATTTCCCTTAATTACTAGCCCCTGGTATCGTGCTTATCAACCATAAATAACTACTGCAGGTAGTCTAGCGTCTATGCGCGGTTTGTAAGAGCTATTAAAAAAGTCATAAACCCTCTCTGGCAGAAACTGGAATTTTCATAAATTAGACGTTTGCCCTGGCGTAGTCCTGCTCCCAACACCAACTCCAATACGTTGAAAATTGGCTAGTGAAGAAGCGAAACTCGAATAAAGTTTTAAGCACTCGTTCCTAGTCAAGTTTAGTTTAATGCCTGACTTCTACTACCTTTATCCATCTCTACATTTCAATTAACAATTCACAACCGATCCTTTGAACCTTTATGCTGTAGTTTACAGTGAATGTTTCGGGATTAGGCCATAATGCATTCACGCAGACAAGCATTTGAATAGAGTTAAAAACCACTCCTCGATGGAAGGCTTTGTGTTATGTTTTCATCGGCGCACATATTATGCTATACTATGCAAGTACGAATATGTTATGTACATACATATGTGTTTTTATGCGCCTGCTGGTTACACTATGTATGTATGCATGTATCACTGAACTTCTAGCATGAGGCACGTGATTTAGCTATAAATCCTGAAGTCGAAGGCACACCAAAACCTAAGTAGCTGCATTTTAAATCAAACATTATAATTTGGCTGAAAAGCCCCAGAAATTGTATAGTCTTGCATATTATGTCCGTATGTGTAGAGAGTGAAGTGAATTGAACTGCAAGGATACTGGCGACGAGAGAAAGCATTTCAAATATTTAAGAGGAGCTTAAAGTAGGATGGAGTCAGTCCTAAGGATTTTCGTATGTGTTCAAGGCATACAATTGATGGATAAATTTAAGAAAATATTAACGACCTTTCTTAACATCAACTGTTTGGGATGGTGCTCGGAGATAAGAGGAAATGTTAGTTAGAGTAGCTAAATGGAACTGTCTGCTAATTTCCAGAATCATTTCCACCGCATTTTGTTTAATAATTAGATATTAAAATTGAAGCGCTCGTGGTGCACACAATTTTCAGGACTTTCATTCTGCTATCTGATTTTGCCGTTGTAAACTGATTCTGAATATGTTGTAGAATAATTAATGTAGCCAAATGGTACTTCATATTACATTCTATTTTGAATAAACTTGCCCAAAGATAAGTCGGATTAATGGTGGAAAAAAGAGCTCGGTTGTGTTTACGTACAATAATCTTCAATTCATTTCTTCTATGATAAATTCACAATGCATTTGTTGGTATTAGTTTCCAAATCTTCTCAATGATTCCTTACCGGTAGAATTTATCAATTGTTGCTGTTATGAAGTACACTCAATGTTTTCCTTTCAACAAAGTATGTAGAAAAACTTATTAAATCATTAATGGAACACTTCGAAGAAGCAGCAATCAGGACATCCGAGTACAAGCCAGCAACTTTGTTCCGGTACGTGGATGATACCTTCGTGATTTGGGGATATGGTTTAGACAAGCTCGCCGGCTTCCTGCAACACCTCAACAGTCGGCATCCCAACATCCAGTTCACCATGGAAACTGAAAACGACCAGCAACGTGCTAGTGAAGAAGCGAGGTGAAAAGCTGAGCCATACAGTATATAGGAAACCAACGCACACGGACAGATACCTGCATGCTCTATCCAACCATCACCCGAGTCAGAAGTATGGAGTCATCAGAACCCTTACGGAACGAGTTCGAAGAATTTGCGAACCAGAGGACCTTCAAAAAGAACTTGAACACCTAATAACTGCATTCAAGGCAAATGGCTACAGCAAGAGGGAAATCGAGAGATCAATGGGTTCAAGATCATCGAGGCCAAGGGAAACCGAACAGCTAACTACCACCTCCCAAGCGTATCTGCCCTATGTTCCGTATGCTGAAAAAACAAAACATTAAAACAATCTTTAGGCCTACAAAGAAAATCCAACAGACTCTCAGATCAGCGAAGGACAAAACGGATCCACTTACAGCTGCAAAAGTCTACAGCATACCTTGTTCCTGCGAGAAGGTCTACATTGGAACTACCAAAAGACAATGGGAAGGAGGCTCAAAGAATACAAAGCAATCTGTCGGCTAGGCCAAATTGGTAAGTCTGCAGTCGCTGAACACGCACTGAACAACGACGATCACCAGATACACTTTGAGAACTGTAGGTTGATAGCTCCAGCAAACAGTTATCACAACAGGCTGATAAGGGAAGCCATCGAAATCTATAAGCATCCCAATAATTTTAACAAAAAGGAGGAGACCCTCAGGCTCAACCAGATCTGGAACCCAATCCTCATATATAATAATATTATATATACATATAATACAATATCATAGTAACTATAATATTGCGTTACAGAGATGTTCCCTCCCTCGCCAAGCGATCCATTATGTCCTTCTTTATAATGAGTACTGTCCGTACGTAATACGACACACAGTTCCAATTTTCCTTTGATTTCCGACAGATGCGAACGGAGTCTTGTGAATCTATTACACGTAAAGAACGTGTGGCAGGCGTCATCCGTCATCCCCGGGCAGAACACTCAAGTTGGGGATGATGTCTTTCCCATCTTATGCAGGTAAGACTGAAAATACCCGTGACCACTGAGTAGTTGCGTCAGATAATAATCAGTGTCACCATGCATTCTGTAGAACCACGGCCCCAAGTCACTTATCAGCCGTGCGGTCCACCTGCCTCGCTTTTCATTTTCCCATGTTTGCTGCCATAAGGTTAGGGTTCTTCTCCGTTCCTCTCGGCTGACGGTTTCTCCCCCCTACGTGAGTATACACGTTTCCGTTCGTCTGCAAGTAACTTAATTGGAACCACCCTCGAGATTACCAGCACTGCAGGTTCAGAGACAGTGCGGTATGCAGCGGCTATCCGCAAAGCTCCTTGCCTCCGCACCTGTGCCTGACGCCTTCGGTGCGTCTCTTTACTAAGAGCGTCGGCCAAAACCTCGGAGCCATACAAGAGCACTGACTCCATTGCCCTCATCAGTAGACGTCTTTTGCTCGAGGTTGGTCCCCGCGTGTTGGCCATAATGTGGTTTAGCGCCGATACCCGCACGGAGGCCTTATCTGCTGACGCTCGAACCTGCTCGAAAAAACTCATCTTCGAGTCAATCATCAAGCCAAGGTATCTGATTGATTCTTTTGACTCGATGATCATTTCCCCCACACAAACCGGCATAACACGAGGGATTCGCTTCTTTGTGAGGACGACAACCTCGGTCTTTTCCAGCGCTAGGCTAAGCCCACGGCCTGTCATCCACTCGCTCACTCGGCGTATTACCGCATCCAGTTTAAGCTGCGTCTGTCCGACAGTACGTCCAGCGACTAGTACTGCTACGTCATCTGCGTAGCCAACCAGGCGCGACTTCTCCGGTAACTGCAGCCTTGAAGGCTCATCGTACGAGACATTCCAAAGGTTTGGGCCCAGAACGGAACCTTGCGCGACCCCTGATGTCAAATCAATTCTTCGCCGGCCTCCCAACGAGTCATAGATGCGTTTCCGATTTTTGAGGTAGTCTTTCAATATCCGCATCAGATACCTCGGCACCCTGAAATATTCCAGAGCACCAAGAATATGAATCCATCTAGCAGAGTTGAAGGCATTTCTCATATCTAGAGTTATGAGCAGTACTATTCGTCTCGAGTAATGATTCTGGGCTTCTGCCTGCTGGACCGCGCTCACTACCTCTGCTATTGCACCAATTGCAATTGTTATGATTGGTGCCTTGGATATCGTTAGGAACACAGTATTAGGGAGCCACCCATTTAAATTACCATAACTGCTTTATAAAGATCCCAAAGATAGATACAAAAGTTATTAACAAATTAAATTAAATGCGGCCACCATTTTCATTATCTGCTTTTCAGACGGCCAAAATCAAATAACGCCCTGCACGAATATGACCTTGCTGTTTCTTTCTCCATTAACACCTAATCGTTTCTTTCGTTCCTTCAATTTTGCAACTCGCTTCCATCCTTACAGAAGCACTTAGAGAAGTCCGTCGAGTTTGCGTTCACTGAAGCCAGAAGCTATTGGACAGAGGGACCTTGTTTCTTTAGTCAACTAGGGTACAATTGACTTTTATGTGACAGCGTAAACCTTCTAAAGACTCTAAGATCTAACGAATATGACTGAAATGTTTGCCAGCTCACAAATTTTATTCAGCAGAGGCGTTAAGTTTGACACCAAATTCGATGAAAACAATAAGAGCACGTTCAGCAGTAGTCATTGCCTCCCAAACTATTACACATTCTCTTAAATTACTTCCAATGGTTAGCATAAGTATCAAATTCGGTTTCATGCATTAGGCCACGTAAGCTCAACCCCGAATTGTTCAATCGGGAAAATTTTTCTCATAAGAGAACGCAATGTTTGGTATAATATTACTTTCGTATAACGTAATAAATCTTTAAGCCGAAATTGAGATATTAACAGCTCTGAACATAATCTGATTTTTCAAATATGTCAAATGCTTCCTTTCATTTTTTCCAATTGTTGGTCACACGATTTGGGAATTCCACTCAAGCCGCATCTCCACCGTCCAACCCATTTTTTGGTCCACGTTTTCCGTGTTTGGCAAGGATGCCCTCATGTTTATACCAGATTATTGGTCGAACATTATTTTTTTTTTTAATATAAAGTGTTTGAACTCACAAAGTGAAATTGGTTGACATTTTACAGTCAAATGTAACACAACAACCCTGTTACCTTCAATTTCCATTTAGATATTTTCTTGCAAAAACCCTAAGACGGGAACCAAGACCAAAATAAATTTGACGAAGCTGTCATGAACAATTTGACAGGTATAAAGATGATAAGTTGGTAACGCTTAGAATGCTAAAACCTGCATTTATGATTAATCACAAAAATATTAACGTATGGATTCACGTACATTGTGTGTGGTGACAGAAAGGAAGCTTTATTAAGATTTTACAACCTGAAAAAATTGTCTGTTTAAAATTTGTACCACAAAAGCCAATGGCTCCAAATGATACCATTGGAAACATCAGGGAATAAAATAATAATTTGTGTTTATAAATAGAAATTAAACGCATAAAAGTATTGACGCAGGAACACATGTTGTCTAGAACGATCAGAATCCCCGAATTATTCTTTTGTGGAGTTGTAGAGTTTTGTTGTTGAATATTGAGATCTGAAAATTTTTGCTTTTTTACGCTGTTTATCGCCTTGACGAGGTTTTACTTTGTAATTATCCTTAAGATTCGCGGAAGAACTCTGACGGACAGAAATTTAGTGATCGCTCTTTATAATAAGGGATATCCGCAGAGAAAAATAGACAAAAAATAGCACATTAGGAATGTCTAATGAAAAAAGAACATAGTAAAAAAATCTAAGCCTGAACAAACCGTTGAAAAAAGGCCACCTACAGGAAGACCGAACATATTTAGTGAGGACACTGAACGTCAAATTATAAGATGTCGGAAAAAATACCCGAGTATTATACACAGTCGTGCCATAAATTCTGTCCCTAATGTAAATGCGTCTAATTTAAAGGCAAAATGAATAAAATACAAGGATGTGCGCTCATTTTATTTAACACTTACTAAACAATTGTAAAAATAAAAAAATTATTCAAAATGTCCACCTTTTGCTTTCACACACTTTTTTAAACGGTCCGGCCACTCGTCTATCGCTGCACGCACCACTTCTAAAGGTATCGAGGCTGCTGTTTTCACTAAATCAGTTTTTAATGCCTCAATATTTCAATGAGGTTTAGCGCAGGCCCTCTCCTCTAAAATGTTCCATAAACGGTAATCCAAAGGGTTTAGGTCTGGGCTTCCCGAAGGTCAATCTTCAGCAGTAGCAATAAACCCCGGTAAATTAGCTGCCAGCCAGCGCTGTGTTGTCTTAGCCTTGTGTGCGGGTGCTGAATCTTGCTGAAATATCCAGTGCTTTCTCGCGAACATGTTATCACTTAAAGGCTTAATTACCTGTTCTAAAATGTCATTTTGGTAATTAGCTGCCCGAGTTTTGACCCCCTGTTCACAGAAATGCAAGCGAGTAACGCCATCGTACGCCACTCCCCACCAAACCATCACAGATGCTGGGTGATGTCCTCTTTCTATTTTTGAAATTTTCTCAGCAGATTCTCGAGAGCTGTGAGCGTAAAGTCTGTCATTCTGGCGATTAAATTTCTCTTCCACAGTGAAAATTTTTTCATCCGTAAACAGAATTTGGCGGTAACTACCACTTGCGTGTCGTTCGAATAACTTTTTCACCAAGCCCAAGGTCTTCCTTTATGATGCGAGACATGGTCCGTCGCGGGATTTCCATCTCCCGTGCCATGATTTTTTGCTTGCGGAGAGGATTTCTGCGAATTCTCTCAGCTACAGCTTTAATGGCTGCTTTCGTTCTTGTGACACGTGGGCGACCACTTCTTGGTCTGTCATCGGAAGAGGACGTCTAATTGTATCGCTTTATAGAGCGATAAACAAATTTTGAAGTTATTTTTAAAGGTTTTAAGATGTCGAAAATCTCCTTAGGTGCTTTCTTACACTTGTGTAACGCGATCACTGCAATACCATTCTCTTCAATACCCCACTCCATGTTTACTGTTAGACGTATTGTGTTGAAATGACTTGTTTGTAATACTCAACGAATTTCTAAAGCTTTATCATCTAAACAAACTAAACAGCACTACTTAAAATATTTTTTCATGACGCACTTATAAGAGGGACAGAACTTATGGCACGACTGTGTGTATGCAGAATTTGTGGTGAAATGCACGAGTATATAAAAACAAAGATAGGAGTAGAACTGTCCGACGAATACTAAGAAATAGTAGTCTTCGTGGTCTCAGCAAAAAGTCGTGGTTTAGCAAGTCAAATAGGGAGAAACAATATCGTTATGTAAAGAACTTGTAAATAAATTGATCCGCTACGCGAAAACAGTCACATTTGGCGAAGATTGTAAATTCAAAATATTTCCCCCATCAATAAGAAAGCGTGTGTGCAGAAAACCGGGAAACGAGGTTGATCAAGAAAACTTACAACTTGTTAAATTTAAGGGTGATATTTTGATACTTTTGGGGCTGTATGTCTTGAACTATGGTAGGAAACCCAAACAAATCGGTTCACCATGTAGGATTTCTATTTGAAAAATTAATTGTTCAAATTGACCAATCAAATGACAAAGAAACAAGTTAAAGTCGAGCTGAGATCACTTATAGTAACAAATCATATGCAGCATCCATAATGTTGAGTTTGCCAATCGATGCATTCCTGTGTACGATTTGGTATCTCCCTGTAAATGAAAGATAAAAAAACTCCGCATAGACATGTGTCCAAAACCACCCTGAACTATTCCACCCAACCTTCTCTGTATTATAAAGTCTTTGTCTTGAAAAAAATTTGTTTACCCTTTGGCATACACCGTGCGACTGTTTTAACGCCAAGACTTTTGATCCTTTACAATCGGCAGACTGGCAACAGTCGTAGAAGTCAGTATCGCCGCTGTGGCGGCACATTCACGTCTCGAAAGAGCAATCCAAGAAAACTGAGATGAACAGGATGCCAGCCATTTTGGACGTCTCACGCGTTATTTACTATCGAGAAATAAATTATAAGTAAATTATAAATTGAATTTCAAAGTTTAATACGAAGTAAACATGCCAATTGTTCAGGATTTCAAGGTAGATTCATTGGAGATATTAATGGTTTGAGAATAATAATATATGAAAACCAGTATGGCTCAGCCATGGTAACCGGGCGTTTATTATTTGAAGTCCAAAAAGGACATCGGTGCGCTACCTTTCCTAAACAAGTCTTGCCGTATAGCGGAAGACGAGACGATGCCATAAAATGCATTTTTGGTAATGAAAGCTCTCTACGCCATCATGGGGAAAGTAACGCCTAGAACAGGTGCGCTTCCTACCTCATAACGCCGACCTCCTGGTTTCCGGAACGTACATAAAGAGCAATATCGGACTAATTTCCCCGGGGGTAGCCAATCACGGGGTAAAGAAGACATGCACAGCGATACCCTTTTTTGGACTCTGATTTGCACCCACACTTCCGCGTCGCAAAATTCAGACAGAATTCCGAAAACCTTCGGAAGCAATACATCACCATCCCAGAGTATTCCTCAAAGAACAAAGTGCAAGTGTAATCAAGGCTCGTTCTTTACAAAGTGTTAACTGTAAGACCATCACCTTTCCTAGAAATGAAGCCGTTTGGGAATGATTCTCAATTAACTGAGAATAGTGATGATGGGTTCGAAGTCGATGAGTCTAAGGAAGGTGTGCGAAATTCGCGTATCAACAACTCTCTAAAAGATAGCAAAAGGGACGCCAGTGGTTGACTAGATAGAGATAATTTTTCAGTGGAAGTGTCGAGAGTCAAAACCATGAAGAAGAGGATTCTGATGAAGCAGAAAACAAATAACAGCGAAATTCGGGAGGATGTTACGGAGACGACAATTTGCCTTTTAGGTTTGTACTCAAAAATTCTCCAGGAACTGTGGGACCACAACTATCTTGTGATCTAATAAAACCACTGGACTTTACCTAACTGCATTTCAAGGACACATTAATGGACCTAATAATTAAAGAGATCAACGAATAAGCAAGAAGGAAGATCAGTTAAAGGCAGTTGACTAGTAATTAATTTGGCATGCTTGGATGGACGTTACCTGTGAAGAATTCAGGATATTCATCGGGGTGATTCTTAACATGGGAGCAATACCACTTGTAAATATAGTAGAGTATTGGTTAATAAAGAGAAACAACAAAATGCCTATTTATTAGCGAACGTTCAGAAGAGATAGATTCCGTCAAATTTTTCGGATGCTACATCTATGAACGTAGGAATCGACCGATACATCGCTGAAAATCTGCACTAGGAAAGCGGACGACATTTTGCAATACATCGAACCAAAATTTTCTGAACATTTCATACCTGGGAAGGATGTCTGTGTCGATCAAATTGCGTTCATCACGTACAACCCCAAAAAACCAACAAAATGGGGTATAAGGATTTATGTATTGGCCGATGTGAAAAACGGATGCGTATATTCGATTTTGCCGTATTACGGAAATTCCAAAATTCCATTGACATTGTTAGCTCCAGAATTTCATTGACATTAATAAAAAAGCAACTTCTTAACAACGTTACAAATGCAGAAGGCTACCACCTGTATGCGGACCAATTTTTTCCAAGAATCCCGCTTGCAGATGAACTTTTGAAGCTGAAGGTCTATTTGACAGGAACTACAATGTCAAACCAGAAACACTTACCACTTCAAATTAAAAAGCCTAGAGTTTTGATAAGGTCTACGGGGGCAGATATAAAGAATAATAGACTGATCCTCTTGTAGAAGAACAAATTGATAGTGACTTTCTTTAGCACAAGCAATGCAACAAGTTTCCAACACACTACAACAAGAAGACGCGTTGGTGTCTGCGCATAGATACATGTGTTTATTTGTTAATTGTTCTTATTATCATCATTTTGTTTTAAATTTTCTTATTTAATCAAAATTCCATAATATTGAAAATGGAAAGGGACTTATCAGATGAAAAAGTTTGAGCGGCTTTGTTGGAGGAAACTGATTCTGATGCAGGGTCAGAGAAATAACTATTTCATACCGAGTGTGATAGCAAATCAAATCACGTTTGCGAAGCATCTTATGTATGTAGTGACACGGACGTAAAAGATGATGAAGTATATGCAGATAACACGTAATCAACATCTCACAGATTTTCCATTGCAAAGATGGGAAAACAAAATGGTAGTCACGATTAAAGACCACTCTATGAACAAGAAAGCAAAACGTAGCATTTTTACCTTTTAAATGTTCATTAATCTTAGAATCATGAGATTGCTTCTTAGCCAAAGGCAAAAACTTCATAAATCATCCAAATTCAACCCTTGCAACTTTGTATGTTGATAATTTTCGTGATAAGATCATCAAACAACAAAACTTTCAATTGAATTATTGAAAAAAACTTGAAGAAAAGTGCAAAGGCAAACTGATTATTTCACTTAATTCGTTCTTTTCATAGCCTCTTTCTAAACATTTTCACTTGGAAAACTTTCAACACAGCTGAAACTCTACCAAGTAAATTTCAAGAATTTTTCAAACACGAATCTCTTCTGTGAAACAGGTAAGAACTCATCGTGGAACATTCGCCAGATCATTCCAAAAAGTAAACTTTACACTGAACAAACTTAAATAACAAGAAATTGAGAAAAGAAGTTAGTTAACTTGAGAGAAATGCGAATGTTTTTCTCCCATCAATATAAGTTCTCGTCTGAATCGTCGTCCTTTCTGCCTTTCACAGTCCTTGACAAGGATTTACAGAAACGCGAATGACTTTATTAGATTGAAAACTTAATGGTACGAAGGATGAATGCAGACATGCATGCACGCGTAAAACTGCACAATAAGCTACTTTTTCAAAACAAGGACAAGGACGACTCGTAAGAGGACAAGCGACTTATCAGTGGTGGCTGAGACTAAGCCCAGACTGGAAAACCGGCTGCTGTTAAAAGCTAAAGAAAATTTTGAAGACGTTAGCAACTGTTAAAATAGCATTCAGGACCTAAGAGGTCTTAAAGGAATACTAAAACTTGATCTGCTCGTCTTGTAAACATTCGCCGAGGATAAATGCAAGCATTTTAAACAACATCACGACTGACTTGTTTTGTCTTGTAGCTTTGGCAAGTTCTCTTTTGGAGTGCTCCGCTCAAGCTATCCTGGGAGATAATAGCTCCAAAATGGACCTGTTGACAAGGTGAATGCTTAGAGGGTTTGAATTTCACCAAAGTACTTCTTGCATTTTCGTCTCAACAGTTGTTTAATTTATAAGAGAGTTTCTGTTAATTTTAAGTCGAAAATTTCGGGGTAAATACTTGGTCGTGATTTATTTTTTATTAAGGATACCTTGTTTGAGCTTCTAAGTGTTCTCAGCTGTTTTGTCTATAATATCGACAATCTATACATAAACGGACATTAATACGATTTTTTTGAATAATTCTTTCAACATTAGGCCATTTGATAGCTATGGCTTAAATAATGAAATTTGATCTATTGTTGTTTGCATGGCTTGGGGCAATTTCATTTTGATTTTCTGTTGAAAATAAAGGAAATTGCGCTTATTGTGCTCACTTTAAATGAAGCTTATTTCTGTGGAGTTTAAATATATTCGCATGAGGTATCCACGATGTTTTCTTTGACTAGTTTCTGAGCTGAGCCTTACATTCTGCATGATTTTACACACTTTATGCTTGCATACCAATTACTAATGGAATGAAGCTGACAGACTGGGACATGAACAAGACTTTTAAATGTTTAGACTTAATCTGTAAATTTATGATTCGTATAACTTTTCAAATAAGGTTACTGAATGTGACATACTTTAGACGAATAAAACAGAACTCAGCAATATGATCAGTAACTAGCCGTGACTAAATCCTTGTACAAGGAGAAGCCTGTCAGCAGGATTAAAATACGTTATAGATACAGAGAAATCTTCAAGAACAGCTTGATAAAAAACACCAGTTCTTTCTTGAGTGCTCTTTCTCTTCGCACATACTCCATAAAGATTTCAACCGATCAAGCTTCTCATTGAGTATCTGTTTATTGTATTTTGTGTCCTTTCTTTGTAAATGTTCTTGTGAACCGATGATCCTATGTTGCTTGCGTCTCCTTGTCGCATTTTGCAGCTTCTGTGTGTTCTTGAAACTTAATTCGACTTACTTCAAAATGTAACAGCCATAAATGTCCTTTCAAGGTTCTTCTAAATGTGAAATATTAGCAATAATTGACGAATACACAACTCAGCATGTTAATTATTCGAAAAATGCAACAGAAACCATTTAAATTCATCGATATTGAGCAGAGATATACACTTAAAACGGGCAGACTGACAGTCTGCCCGTTGACTGTCTGACAGACAGTCTGCCCGTTGACAGTCTGACAGACAGTCTGCGGTGAACAGCTCACTAGCGCTCGATATGATAAGGTTAAACGCTTGTTTAACTGTTTCGGTGCCAATCGCAATGAATTTAAAAAAGAATAAGGTAGAGGTAAAAAGGAATCAAAAAGGAAAAAGGGGTGAAAAGTTGAAAATGTTTCATATCAATAACAAAACGTAACGCCCATAAAGTATAACTGGTTTTGATGAAGAGGATGTAGAAAGCAGATGCATATTTTATTTTTGTCCTTACCATTAACTATTACACTGCTTCTTTTACTGCTACCAACTCTTTTTATTTTATATATTATAATTTATATTAATATTAATAATAATTTTATTTATTATTATTCTTATTATTATTATTATAATTTTATTTTCACTCTCTAACGCCCGGGCACCATACATGGCGCCTATCCCACCTACTATTGCCTATCGCATATTATTGCACGCGGAAGCTGGTTCAGCCTCCGTTTGCATCTATAAGAGGATATACGCGTCCTCTTTCCAGAAAATGTACAGGGAAAGATGTTGACATCTAAAGACAATTGGAAGATTGGGTTGCGTGCGGATGGTTCTTATTATTAATAATGCTACCATGGATCGGCGCAGAAGGAAGTGTGGTCTCTCTCACAGCAAAACTACTCCTTCTCGTTCATCCATGCTGAAAGAGGGATTCTTCTTTATCTGAAGGCAACGTTTGGCGATAACTAATGAGGCCTAGTTCGAAGTTATGTGACAAATTGTTCCAGGCTAGGTTTTCGTTGCAACAGGGGAGGTTTTTCATTAGCTGTCTGACTGCCATTAGGATGGTTGCAGCTCAAACGGAAATGGCTTTCAGCTCCCAATCACAATTAAATATTCTATTATTAAGATTTTTACACATCATGAGTATTATAATCGGAGGAAAATTTCTTAATTCATCAGGCTAATAAATGGGAACAAAAACCTTTTTTTGCGAAATTTTGATTAATGCTGACAAGGACTTACGCGGCTTGGCTCACACATCATGGAATCTTGGTGCCTTACATATGTCTTGCGCACTTGAAGCAGAAAAAATGTAAGACGTTATGAAAAAAAATTTCCTTGTGCCCTACAAATCCTTTTTTACATAGGGTTCCTTAATGCTTCGTCATAGAAGTATCTACTTGACTCCCTTCGTCTCCATTGAGGAGGAAGAGTGATAGAAATAACAAATACAAATGAAGCGTAGAGATATCGAACCAGACGCCATCCCAAATGAAGCGCAAAGATTGTAGCATTTGGCGGGCTCCTTATCGCACTCCTTGGCTTTCTGGAAAACATATTTCCAAGGTGCCTTAATGTGGAAAACGGAGCTATTTTTTGCATACGAGCCGTCTAAAAGATTATCAGGTATAATTTTACTGAGGTGCTTCACGAAGAGGACATCTTTAACCACAACAGTATAGCTTTTGGAGTAGAAGATGCATCAAAAACATTGTCACCAAAGTAATGACGCGTATGGTGAATGGAATCCTACAACAACTATACAAGTCATATTTTGCTGCGGATCATAAGACAGCTGACATTGAACTTATCCTAGGACTAAAATAATTGCGACGATGTCCAGAAAATGAATTCGAGATTCCAGGTAAAGTTTTACTTTACTCGTCAAGTTTTACCAAGTCAGAACGATTGCCGACGAGACCTCAGCAGGATCATTTGCATATGTATAAATCATCATTGGAAGATGAGATGCCTACGAGTGAATGCACAGTGGTCAACGGCTTCATGGCTGCGAGGTTCGGTCTAACACTCTGAATTAGCTGACATAAGCTGAATATGGAGCAGGGGACAGACTATTCTGTCCAAACCCATATACCATGATATCGATGGGTAGGGACACAAAAAAATCTGTCATGAACTTAACCAAAATTAAGTAAAAAGTATGTTTGCAAGGTATTTAGTAAATTTAATGGATCACTATCATGATCAGCTCGTGGTTGCTTACGTGCGTTGTTTCTGCCTTATGTGTCCCGTCGATAAGTATTAAACGGATACAGGACAAACTACCCCATAACATTATCTGTGTTCATACTTTGAATTAAATACTTCCAGGTGCGGCTGAAATGGGTCACATGATTGGAACGCCTAAATGATTTGGATTAATTCAACGCTGAATATCTACTTGGCGCGTTATTTTATTAATATTGTTATAATCTTCTTTTTCACTTATATTCCGTCACTTACAACACAATTTTAACCTCTGAACGAAGAAATCTGACTGCTAAAAAGCGACTCCTCAAAGATGCTTTCTTGATTTATAAGCATCAATCCGAGTCTTACAACATGTCCTTAGTTGTTTAACAAAGTATGTCCACATAGTCAGAGCTTCCACTCATTCCTTCTTAAAAATTAGCTTCGAAATGAAAATTCAAATCACTCTCTTCAAACAGATTTCAGTCAACACGAACTTGATTCGATTTATTTGAAATGCTATTCCCCCTGTTAGTCAATTTGTTCACGGGGTGATTTGCACTGGGGTTGGTGGCACGCAGGAAGATTCAAATGTAAATCGAACAAGCATTTGCAAACTGGCCTCGGCATAAACTTCGCTTGTTGACGAGACTTTCATCCGTAAAGAGCTTAAAGTGAAAAGCTAATGAGGCATTACATGACGCCTCATCAAATGTCCTTTAATAGACTGGTAAAGATGATGACACCTTTCAGGATTTGAAATTTGATTTGGATCTGAATTGAATGAAAAGCAATGAAAAGTAAGGTGTTGGATTAGCACTGATTATCCTGTGTTGGACTTCAAACTTAAACTGGACACTTCAAGTAGGTTCATTTTGATTGAATGAATGGCATGCTAATGAGATGAACATCATACTAACACAACTTCAATCAATAATTTTGACCTCCAAACTTTTAAGTCGAACCAACAAACGCCATCTATGAATTTAGTACGTTTTCTTCTTACATATACTTATATTCCGTTTCGAAACAATTTCAGGATGGAGAAGCTTGCGGTATAAATAATTTTAGCTTCATGAAGACCTAAATATAAAAGATCATGGTTTTTCGAAAGATTCATGCTTCCCTGAGTCCTTGACTATATCGTTCGAGAAGTTTACGTACTGAGATACATCTTTAACTTCACTTGAATCTTTTCCTGGCTTCCATCTACATCGAACATCAACTGAGAGATAGGTTTACAAAACAATATCCTCAGGACATCCAAAATGAATTTAATACCCTTTCATCAACATGCATAGTGAAGAATATTTCAATCCTTGTCTACCGCGAGGAACTTGCAACAGATTTCTTAAATTTGTGATTTACGTTTTTGGTTTGTATTACTCGTCAAAAAGGCAAAAATAAACATTCGAACTGATGATAAGGATCTGGATTGAAGGCACGCAATGGGCTTAGATATTCTTACAAGCTCGACTTTCGATAATAAAATAAATAAGAGGGAGAATAAAATATACAGGGTCGTCATGGTTCCTTTAAAAGTCCTTTAGATATGATTGTACTCCTACAACGAATATATTCGGAGTGATTGTATGAACTTCGAATCGTTGAAACATTTTTTCGTGGGTAGGAGGTGAATGCATTTACGCACAGATTTTTGGGCTCTCATGCTCGCGAGTACTTGTACTTTTAGTGGAAAGTAGAAAAACACCTCCCCTGTCAACTTGAAAACTTGGACCCATTTTTCACCCGTCTTTGGGCCAGGTATCGTTGTGTCGCGCTGTCAGGCACCTTCATGCGGGACGATATCTCCTCTAGTGGGAGCGGAAGATGGCAGAGAGATTGTTAGATGAGTGATCCCTTAACTCGGACGCGCTCGGCTATTGCGTCCATTTTATTTTACAGGGAAGCCCAAATAGTCCAAGCATTATCTCGATTAGACTATTTCACCATAGATTTGACCATAGTTTAGATCTAGCATGAGCGACAGAGTCTACCTTGTCCTCATGCAATCCACTCAAGGCTGCTGCCAATCGTTGAATGAATGCTGTCTCTGGGCAACTGTCGAATTTCACGCAAGTAAATGGTGCGGTGCAAGGATAGCAATAGGAATCAGGCCTGTTATGGCTCTCATTGTCAAATTTAATGAAATCCCTAGTTCCTCTTCTTTTACACACCTCCTTCCTGAGAACTTCGCCACATATTTTCGCTCCGTGCAAAAGGACCAATTCTACGCCACTCATCAAGAGGTGTCTTTTTGGTAAGTCATAAGTCTCATAATAATCCCCGGAACTAAAAAAAGATTTTTAAACCTATTCAGAATATCTAGACGATCTAGAGGGGTTCAAGCCGTTTCTAAGGACGAGCGTCACCAAAGAACAATCCATCGTTGCGCGCGGCTTTGTGTCCCTGCCTTTTCAACTGTGCTCACTGCTGCTGCAATTGCATCGATGGAAGTAACCGCCCTTAAATCACACTGCCACGAAGACAGATTCCCTGCAACTCGAATTGTGTCAGTGATTCTTCCCTTGATGAGTTTCTCTAGTTCTTTTCCCGCCGTGTCTAGCATACATGATAGACGATATGTGCGGATGATGACCCAGAAATACCCTTTGCTAATCAGCACGAGTGTCGCCACTTTATACTCTTCCGGGAAAACGCCTTCTCGTGGCCTGAGGACTTCTTATTTTCAATGAAAGGAAAGCATCTTCCAATGTTTCATCGTGGAGTACATCGACACAAATAGAATGAAGGGGAAAGAGAACCCGCTGTATCTCATTCATTCATCTTTTTGCTTCCTGTATGAAAGGTGTCCGTAGTGCTCAAAGTCTACGCATAACTAGCTTAGAAATAAGGCCCACGGATTCTTGTTCGCATTGACCACTAAATGTTGCTAGCAGCGAGCTTTAGTGTTGTTGATCAATAGGTGAAGACACTTTCTGGCCGACGTATATGGTTCTACTCGTTCTTATATGATTCCGTGCCCGTTGAGTTTCGCTTCTTGAATGTTTTCGATTATACATAGAAATGCCATGGTTATGATCATAGTCGTGGTTACCACATCTTGAGCAGCTAGCTCTTCGATGGTCCTGAGCATATCGACGTACCTTTCCACTTCCATCCTCCCAATTTCTCACCCAAATGTCTGTTACGAACATGTCATTGATCGATGATTCCTTGAAGTTTGTGAATGATTTCCTGGTTTTTATGATTCCATTTTAGAAGAATAATGCACTTTTCCTTTATGAAGTTCTCGGTTTCCAAGGGCGACAATAGAAGGTAAAGTCTGACATATTTTAGCGCTGTCATTTGTACAGAAAAAAATGCTAAAATGTAATTTTTTTGACATTCTCTCTTCGGTTTATTAAAGGGACTAGCTCACCCATGGGGATAACAGGTATCCTCTGGGGACTAGTAATAACAAATAATCTTTCAGTATAATCTTCTGACCACTTACTCTTCCCTGTAATGAACATATTGTTACGAAAATCCTTTTGCGTCATCAACATCTCATCTGTGTTATATCACGCATTGAACATTGTTCACATAACGTAGCTATTACAAGATTTACGTATTTTTTAGATTTGGGGAATACTGGCATTGGAGCTACTTTCCTATACCTGTCGGGTAGAATCGGATCTTGTCCTGTTTTCACAAGGCAATGAATATCAGCAACATTTTTTCACTTTAATGAGAACTGAGTTTTTGACACGCATCGCCAAACATAAAAGGGGATGAAAACTATTGCATGTTACATTTTTTTTTGTTATTGTGGCGCCATAGTTCATTAGAGATCTTCCGTCTTGAGGCAGATCAGCGCTCTTTTATTTCAAGCCCGAATGTAAACGAGAAGGCGTCATAATCGTTACTAAATGTTTTTTATTATTTCTATTTGAACTCATATATTTGTTAGCTTGATCAATAGGCGATTTGGTCTACTGCAGCAGGAATTGTTCAAGATAATTAGACAGCATAAATTCCGGTTCAAATATTCCCTATGAGAATGGTGGAACCTGTTATCATAGATTTTATGTTTTCCAGTTTTCGAAAATGCTACATTCTCTCTGCTAATGTCTCCAACATTCTCCAGAAAGAATATGTAATATTACTTTGTCTCCAGAAAGGATACGTAATATTGTTTTGTGTTCTCATGACCATTCGGTTAAATTACGACATATTTCGTGGATTAGAACTCAATATGAATATCCAGCAAAGATATTGTTCCAACGGTGGTTTCAGAACTTCAAAATATTTCCCCTATTGCTTCAGTGCACTAATGTATCGTTTTTAATAGCAAGATATCGAGTTTTTGCCACGCTCTCTCCACAAGGACTTTTTAATATTGATAAACTTGAACCCTCTAGGACGATTTTTATATGTTTCTGATTTGCAGCTCTGCCTGGGAAAACCCCAAAATTATATTTTAGAATCCTTCAATATCTGCATCTACGGCTTTGATAGGGTCGAAAGTTTCTCAAACTATAAACTAATTTTAGTCATTGTAAAATTATAAACTAAATTATAGTCCTATGTTTGAGCCATTAAGCTATTTCCAAAGGGACAACCTACCAAGCTGTGAATTGTATTTTCTAGGGAAAGGAGGCAAGTAAGTGCAAATATGATAAGACTTGTAGGACACTAAGCTCTGAAACGTTAATATTCATATCGCTAAAACTATTATCCAAGTCAGATTCAGGCTCCTTTTGATGAAAAGAACGTTGGGTTTTCAATTGCATGTCTAAATATATTACTTTCAGTGGAAAGTTTTGGGAGATTTCACCCATTTTTGGTTCGGACGCACGCATTTCAACCCAAAGGAAGTCACCCCATAAAATTAATACCACAAAATAGAATTCAAGTCTTTCTCTAAATGCAGAGGTTTGTCTTGAGTGAATTTGGTTGGCGGGAAATATATTGAAACAATAATTTCCTCTATTAGGATCTCCATATTTTCTATGAATGTACTAAGTCACCATACTGGCGCTACAGCCCGTCTCCTATATGTGCTTTCCTTATGTGGTGTCTCTAATAGTCATGGCTCCCGACAGCATCCTCTAATCAATGAATCCGAGAAGCGATTAGTCAGGCTTGTCAACCGAAGCTAACCAGCGTTTTCTGGGGTTCGCTATTTGTCTTCATCCCTAAACCTTGCCTGCAAACCTTTTTCTTGCATATTCCTTCCCTATTCACCTTGGGCATGTGGGCAGCCCATTGCAACTGCCACAGGTTTTTCATTTGGGATCGTTTGTTTCGTCAAAAACATTTCACAAAAGGAATCTATTTCGGCTGATATAGATTTAAATGTTGACAAATAATCGTTTTAGTATTTCATTCACTCTTTTCATTAATATTTGTGCCCGAGATCATCGGAAACTGTTTTATGTTTGCAGGATTCCACCATTGTCTTTTGCTTGATAAGGACACGATCTATTCTCCATTGCACACGTTAATGGGCAAAGTAACCAAACAGCTTCTTCTCTTGTTTCTGCACTAGGTCTTGATTGTAGAATAATTGAAACCTTTTAGCATTAACATATGAAAGACGCACGTGATAATTTCATTATACGTTCAAAAATTAATGAACCACATAACAATATTCGTAGAGATTTTTTACGATTTTCGAACGTTTTATAACCACCTTTAACATTGTTGAACAGTCGTCAGGAGGAATTTCGAAAAGAGAAATGAACCGAGGAGAAAAATTTAAAAATTACTAATCTGTTAGTGGTAACGATTAGGTTCTTTTTTTTAATATCAGTGTAACTCAAGAGGACTTATCAACATTTGTGCAGATCATCCCTTAATATAATTCGTTTGCACTTAGAATGCGAAATCAAAGCCCAGAGGGAAAATTTCGGTAATGTAATATTCATGGCAGCAAGAATGATGTCTAGTGAATGGCAAGCACTCTACATGAGTGCTGTTCCAGCAACTTAACAAGGTATTTACCTCAGACGTGCACCTATATAAATGAATGCTTTTTCAATAACAAATTTTCACATTTCTCTAATCTAACACTGTCCATCAGCTGTCATGTCGTTGTAGCGCCTACAGCGTCAACACCGTTTGGTGTCGTGGATGGAAAATTTAATAGTCATACATAAAGCGTACCATAATTTATTTCGTACATTGCCGACACAGCGATTCTTTTGCCAGTGTCAGAAACTCATTAATCATCATCCATCATCCCTTTTCACATTCGAACTTGTCCGCCTTGAATATAAAAAAAAAATTTAAGGTTACCTGCTGATTATTTTCGAAAGCAGACACACATCGGCTTGGGGAGTAAGCAATCCACCAGGACATGCAATCGCCGCACCTTCAAATTATCGTGGAGAGAAAAATGAAAAACCCTCAAACCACCCAAAAGTGCCCAATAAATGGCACGTAACCAGGAAACGATTGAGCTCGAAATTATTACTGAAATGTGGACTCATTGAGAATTTCCGATTTATTGTTCGTCCGGAAATAGCGAGGTATTAAATTGGGCGAATGCATTGGAAATTTTAATGTTAAATGGTATTTAATCGATTAATTCCTGTTCGGATGCACCCAGGATGTGCGCTTTATGGATAGTTGAATGGCGAAAAACAGGCTGAACTACTTGAAACAAAAGTGACTGAAAGAGGCAAATTCCGGCAGGTGCTATGTAGAGAGGGGAGCCTGTTTTTTCATTAAATCAACTAAAAGCTTTCCACTGAAGTAGGCGGTTTTATTTCAACTGAGCAATACAACCTTCCTCAGTTGTTCCAAATACTAAGAATGTATTTTATTCTTGCAGCAGAAGTTATTCTCTCTGAAAATCTAACAAAACATATTGACGCATACGTTTCTACAATGATTCAGGAAAACGGAAAGAAAATATTGGCAGAACCTATTAATTTTTCAATTGTCAATCAACTGCGTTTGTGATTTCTTGGAAAACTTTTAATTCCATTTTTGATTTTAATTCAATTTTAACTCCCTCGGAATCCACAAAATTAACGATGTCAACAAAACCTTTCGATAGTATTCAATGCTGCACTCTGTTCCTGGATAACGAGGTTGAATTCATGCATGGAAACCTCCGAAAAATTGTTCCATGATGCTGTGCTGTCTGTGATAGACGAATAAAACGCTTTTGGTCCAGTCAGTTTAGGCAAAAAAAGGGGACAATCTCGGAATTTGAGATAATAAGCTGGAAACTCGTATACAGCTTCATTTTGGCCTTCTAAAAGTTGTCTCAAAAGTCTCATATTATCTCGTGTCTGCGTCGTAAGTTATTCGAGGTCAAAGGTCACAAAAATCGGTTTTTTGCAATTATCTCCGTTTCTATTGCTCCAATGATGTTAGCACCTTTAATCAAAATTGTAGAGCATAAAATTTGCGACAAATTTTGCACTAAACATTTTTCCATACAGTCAACCGTTTTTGAGATAGAGAGCGGAGAGCACCCAGCGCACAAGCATATATACTGTAATACAAGATCAACCGTGAATCTCGGTGAATAATACCTTGTATATTACCTTGTATATCGAATTACCTATACAACCTTCTACATCTTCATAAGCAACATCACGACAAGTTGTTTGTTCAATTAACTCATCCAACACAGAGCCTTCCAACTTCATGTCTTCAATAATTATCGTTGATAATGCAAGTCGTAATAGTGTATGACCTCTGATACTTCTTGAATATGCGTGTCCATTTAACATTTTGTCGATAGAATTAGTAGCTTATATTGTACCCAAAGCATCCTTGATTCCACTTCCGTCCATTACATATCCTATGCATCCAAGAAATGACATAAGCATATGAAACCCCCCTAGTTTAACAACTATTTTAGATATTTCTGAGTTAGAATCTGATGCAGCTACCATTTCACGTGTTTTGGAGTAAAGGGGTTGATCAAAAGTAATCACACACGTTTTTTGTTGATGTGATTTGGCGATGTTCATTGCGCAATGTAAAGTGGTATAAATCGTGTCTAAATTACTAGCGGGATGATCAATAAAAGGCAGAAACATGACTTGAGATGTTGAAAAATTCTTATTATTTCTGGTTAGCTGTTCAAAATAGCCATTCTATCCTGGCAATTGTGAAATATTCCTCCACTTCCCATATAACCACAAAAATCAACTGCATTCAATTTTCTATTTGTTAGTGCTACATCATCATGCACTTTTTCGACTTGAACCTTGCTGTATCCAGGCTCAACTGGCTTTTCATATGCTAGAAGAGATACATGTGATATTGCTGCCAACTCATTGGCACTTGGTTTCCTTGTACATTTTTGTATGCGTTCATCGTAAATAACAGCTTCTTTTGGAGTGACAATCTTAATCATTCCCATAACATGAAGAGTATTATTGCCATCAAGAGTTTGGACATTTATATCCGCATTGTCTCCAACATATTGTACTAACGCACCTGACTCTGATGATGAAATACGAGGTTGCGAATGGTAAACTGCTGAGATTTCATATTCAACAGTATTTGTATAGGAAGCTGCAAATCCCAAGCTAGATAAAACATCTAATAGTCTTTTTGATCCATATCATCTACGAAGAAATACAGAAAGCCCTAATAGTAGCTGTGAGGTACGAGGTACACTGGATGATGGTAAAGGTTCACGTTCCTCTAGTCGTCGTTTTGATGCTGATATAGAATTTTTACTGATGTATACTTTCCAACACTCGGTATGCACATTCACCGAGGTTAAAGTATTTAAGTAGTCTATGTGACCATCATTTCTTTCGATACTTGCAGTTTTTAAAGCTTTCAAGCCACGCACTACATTCACAGAATCACCTTCAGTTAGAGACTTCCCACAAATAAAACACAAATCAGCCATAATTATCAAAATTGTGCGTCCGTCGTTGCTGAGATCTTATAACCAACTAAAAAATTCAGTCAATAGAAAGTAGTCCCCTGAAAAAGAAATCAGTCTCCACATAACAACTGAACATCTGCCACATGAACTATGGAGGGGTCCGCATTCGCAGGTATAGACATCATATAAAAAGGTCGTCTTATAGAGGTCCGTCTTCCCAGTTATAATCTCAATAGAAAAATAAGATTATACATTTTAAACTTTAAAATCTGTAAATTTTAAAATTTAAATTTTAAAATCTTTAAAACTTAAAGAGCAAATACTTAATATTTTTTTCTATTTATAATCTATATATATATATAAAACATTATTCAATACAATCTATTAACTAATAAATAATTCAAATTATTTATTGTTGATAATATTGTAATGATTTAGTAACTATATACAAGGTATTATTCACCGAGATTCACGGTTGACCTTGTATTACAGTATATATGCCTGAGCGCTGGGTGCTCTCCGCTCTCTATCTCAAAAACGGTTGACTGTATGGAAAAGTGTTTACAGCAAAATTTGTCGCAAATTTTATGCTCTACAATTTGGATTCAAGGTGCTAACATCATTGGAGCAATAGAAACGGAGATAATTGCAAAAAACCGAATTTCGTGACCTTTGACCTCGAATAACTTACGACGCAGACACGAGATAATATGAGACTTTTGAGACAACTTTTAGAACGCCAAAATGAAGCTGTATACGAGTTTCCAGCTTATTATCTCAAATTCCGAGGTGAAACCCTAAAGTGACTGGACTATTTAGCGTTTGATCTCTGAGGACATCTAAGGTCCGTATTTAATCTACTTTCTTTTGATGTTAACACGTGTTCGTCCTCATATATCTCAGGTTGACTTAACAATACCCTGGAAGAAAATTAATACCCTGGAAGAAAATTTTGGACCATTTACTTTTTGAATATGAAAACTAGAAGAAAATGCTTAAGGATACATCTTTCTCCGCATACCTAGGCTCTAGCGATAGCCATGCAGCCAATATGCAGTCCCTAGCAAAAAACATTATCAACACTAATCAAAATTTACAACAATTTATTAATATATTTCTTGTAACATTGCTTGGACAAATATGAAAGCCTAAAAGCTTACGTATTTGTACGTTTTAGACAAGTCAGTGGTAACAACGAAGAGGATATATAAAAGTAATTTATTTAATAAAATGTACGGATTACAAAATTTCTATTGAAAAATGAGAAATCAAGATGTCCTACGTCGAAGATCGTTCAAAAACTGGTTCATTTCTTCTCTAACTCTTCCACTCCTTCAACAATCCACACAAACATTCTCGCTTTAAGCAAAACAAAAAATGTTCAGTCTCATGTTTGGCCATACTGAAAATTGTTTCGACCCGATACAAGCAAATCATTTTTTTTTCACTTTGCGTTTTCATATTCGACACTCGGTTCTTCCCAGTCTTTATTATCAATTTCAACTTTTGGATCATGGTTGCATCAGATTCGTAGCCAGGATCGTCATGAGCGGTCCAAGGCTTCATATGGCCAAACGAATCACTTGTACAAATACGTCCTTCATGCTCGCCTATTTTTTTCATCTTTAATGTTCGCAAAAGACTTTGACGCAAGAACTGTGCGTGGACCTCGAGTCCTTAAGTCCTTCCAAACTGTGTTCTTTGATTCGCCTTGACGTGATTGACTTTCTTCTAATCATCTGCTTTTTTGCGTCTTTTTCTGAAAGTATGTCTATTTTCTTTTCGAACCGTATCTATGTTGGCTGTAGCTTCTTCCCGCAGGACATCACGATGCCCATCAAATGAATCGATAATTTCTTCATTACAAATTTCTCTGAGGATCTGAAAATTTCTCTGAATATCATATTTTAGTTTCATGGAAACTCCTATTAAAAGTTGGAATGGTGTCTTCCTTATGCTCTCACTAAACGAAAGATTTAAATATTGTTAAATAATATTAACGTGGTTATGCCATTCCGCTAGTTTTGACATTGATAATTTTGTCTGCATAGAGACTATAACTCTTTTTACCATCTCTACTTGGCTCGTAGTTATGAGCAAATGTTAACTTTTTTGTTGTTCCCAATATGCAAACACCGTTCATCTACCCGATTTAATTTGTCCTGGATTAATAAACGTAACTTCTTGTTTATTTAGACAATTTTTGACCTCTGCGGCTGTCGTCGACGTTGTGAAATAGAGCCAAGTCTATTTTATAAACGCATAAATCACCACGAGACATTCGTTATAGCTTTTCTCCGTAGAAGACACTGGCCCCAAATGATACATGTGGTATGTATTCAATGGTACATCACCTTTATTGATTGGATTTAAAAATCAATCTGCGTTTTCTGATTGTCTTTCAGCGAAAAGAGGCTGCGCACAATTTTTCATAAACTCTTGGATTTTCAATTGTATCTTAGGGAACCAAAACTTTTGTTTTAAAATATATTTAATCTTTTTCACTGCAAAATGTCCCTCTTAATGAGCTTGTCTAAGTTACTCTCAGTTCCAAATCTTCACGTTGAATACTTTGTATCCTTTGTATAACTTTTTGTATCCTTTTTGTATACTTTGTTGAATACATTAGCAGAACACCTCGGCCTTCCTTCAGTAACAGAACTTTGAAGGGGTTTCGACTTACAGGGTTGGTATATTTCATAGATTTACCGAGGCGGAGTTTGATAAAATATTGATATTCTTCAACTACGTGAGCTAGTGTCTTTCTTAGACATGTCCAAAGCAAATGCACCACAGTCAGTAACAATTTTCACTGGTATACCTAACAGATACACTCTGCATTTGTTAAGAGCTTTAATGACTGCCAATACTTCTAACCCGTATCTAGTGTATTCTTCTTCTGTCAGCAGAATTTTCCAACAAGTATAGATAGAATGTAGCATACAATCTTCAATGTCTTTCTGCAGTATGATTTCTCCTGAACGCAACATATACGGGTCAGTAAACCACGGGCTGGGGAACGCCTATGACAGTATGATTTCTCCTGAACGCAACATATACGGGTCAGTAAACCACGGGCTAGGGGACGCCTACGACAGGTTACTGTCAGCCCCCCATATGGTGAGGAACCTATCCTTGGCCAAAACGTGATATTTATGGTTTCGAAGGCAAGAAAGTACAGTGAGAATTCACTAGTTGTGTTGGGGAGTCCAAATAGCTTCAATAAAATTGGGACCTGGGACTGAAACTTGTTTCATGGCTTGGGGGTAGATAGTTGAAACATTGCTTAAACCCCAGCTATGGCGTAGAATAAGGTTAACAAGACAGGTGTCCACTTAAATATTTTGACTTTATACTCGCACCAGTCTGAAACTTAGTCTCTGCTCCAATACGATACGGTCTTAACATGGGTTTTTCTATCAACACAGTTTTAAATGATTAGGAAATGATAAGAAAGAGCCTTTTTCTTGTTCAGGACTAAACTCGAATCCACATTATTTTTCACTAGTTGAGATAAAAGTGTTGCAATTAACGTGAACTGAGGTATAAATATCTTTAAATAACCTGTCAATCCCAATATGCTGTGCATTTGTTTCACTGTCTTTGGTCTCGGAAATTGAGCGACAGCTACCCGACGGTTTGACAGAACCCTTTGCAACTTTACATCCAAAATATAAAACACATTTCACTAATAACTCACACTTCTTCCAGTTGATGATTCAACCATATAAATATGGTATTCGCAGTTGTTAACACACTTCTGAGTTTTTTCGAACTCTCATCTTCATCTCACACAGGTAGGGTTATATCATAGGCAAGGGTCAGGTAAGTCAATGCAGTTCCGACGTTAATTAGATCTCGAAGAAATCCTCTTGCATAACATTGAAAAACTACTGGCGAATTAGAAAGCTTAAACGGAACTCTCAAAAGTTCAGACTTGCCGTCGGGTGTCACATATGACTTGTATTTACTTCTATACTTCAATTGGCACATGAAAGAAACCGTCCTTAAGATAAAGGGTACTGAACACAGCTGTGGCTTTGAGTCTATCCGGTTGATCTTCTATTAGGGGTGGAGGGAAATAATCGCTGAAACCACCGCGCATAAACGAGCAGCAGTTGAGACTCAAGAAATCAGAAATCGACTCTGACAAGAGCTGGAGGCGGATCTCGACACCACTTTTAAGGGGTTAGTTTAAGGAGTTTGCAGCGATGATTCTAGTTTAAAGTTTAAAAAAAAATTCCACTCTTAATCTTTAAACGCAACTTTCTAGGAACTGTATTTATAAGCCGGTGGTTATTATTTATCGATATTTGTTGTCAAATCTCCTAAATTTTGTTAAATGACAATGAATTTTTCGTTCATAACGTTGACAAAATTCAGAGTTCAATTTTTTACAAACGCTGTTTGGGTACAATTTCAAAAAATTAGATTTTTTGTTTATGATACAAGTCATGGTGCCTATTGCATTTCGTAGGTTTCTGTTAGGTAGCCGCCAAAGGACGATTTTTCCATATATTCACCGATTTTTATGTGTAGTTAAAAGACTAATCTTTTTGAAACTTAAATATCAAAATATGTTTGAGGGTGGCCGGATAAAGACTTATCCTACAAAAGATAACCGAAAATTTTTTGAAAAGTACCGATTTATTTCTCAACATAGTCGCCTCTTAGTTTGGCCAACTTGCCCCCCAGATATGTACCAACTTTTTAACCCATCTGAAAAATAGGACCTCTCGAGATATGTAAAGTAGGCATCCATGCCAGCGTTGATTTCCTCATTCGACTCAAATTTCTGCCCGTTGAGTGGGGTTTTCAAGTTTCGAAACAAAAAGAAGTCGCACGAGACTTATTCTATAGAATACGGTGGATGAAGTAGGTGTTCGTACCTCAATTCAACGTATTTGGCCGGTGTGTCATCATGGTGGAAAAGCACTTTTTCTTCATAAAATGTGGCTTTGTTCTGGAATTTGGCCCAATAATTCGACATGGTAAAGTCCTGCGGCCATTTTACCCTTCCATTTCTCAGCCATAACACTGCATGCACTGTATGATAGTTGTGTAAACGCGAGGTTTCGATGTTATTGTGTCATCTACTGGGTTTCAAATCAAGCAGGAGCGAAAGACATGTCTTATTTCAAAGTTTTATTTGGCGTTTCTTCTTGATAATTATGTTCCCGTACCTCCTCGTTCGCGACTCACAATCTTTAACGTTGTGCAAATATTCTAGTTCATCAAACTAGAATAATTGAATCATAGATATTGTTGAATCCACTAGTTTTTTTTCAATTTTCGAACCCAGAAAATGTGCTAGTGATCACAGGCTCTAGAAAAATTCAACATGCATCAATAACGCAACATGATGTTGATGTCATTCATATACACTATAAGACGTCCTTTAGAACTTGAAGAGAATTTAGCTCCGTGTCAACTTGGCGCTTTCCGATATCAAACGTCAATGTCAAATCAAACACAAAAGGGACCATTCGTCTCTGTAGTTTAAACTGTGGCGGGAAAGATGCGCAACTCAAATTTAAGCTTTGAATTGAATACAACACCACCATCCCTTACTTTAGCAGTTAAAGAAAAAGTGTTCAACCTTATCGAAAATTATGTCATATGGCATTTGAGAAAATTTTAAAAAAGGTTTCAGACTACATAATGGACCGTCTAGATTTTTTAAGTTTGCACTTCTGAGAAAATGCGATTAAAAGCCTCTAGAATAATTTAAACTTCTTTAGCATCCTCAAGAATAAAGCAGCAAATAGTGATTTAAACAACTGATTAGCTATCGTATGAGGAATAAGGTGTTACAAAACATTGTTATTCAATTTTCATATTATTGAATTTTTCATAGGGAAAAACTGTTTAAGATGGGTCAGCGTAAAAATCCCCAAAAAAATTTTCGTTTTGATATTACTACCAGGCAAAGCGTCTCCACGTCAAAGTATTAACACTGCCAGAAGCGTCCTAAAGAAAGAGATGCAAGTACCCCATTGAGCAAATTGACCGATTTCTAGCAAAACAAAGAGCACTCAAATTAAGCGACGTAGATTGGAAGAACTGTGGAAGACAGAACGCGATAGCTGGCTTTATAATGAAGAATTTATAGCAAGCTGGATTCTGGATTGATTTTTGAACCAGTAGTTCATCGTGCTCTTCAAGTATTCGGTTACCATTTTATTCTTGGCGACATATTCTTGATATAATAAAAATAAAAAGGATAAAAAGTTTACTTATCCTTAACAAAAACATCGCACACGTGTAGTTCTGGAACAGCTAGTTGACTACGAAAAAATTAGAAGAAAAGTATTTTAGTCTATACTTAAATTAGTATTGTCATTTTTAGGGAAATATTTTCTAAAGTTTCGGGTGGCATCTACTTGGCATTGCTTGGTAATATAGTACCTTTTGCATTAAATGACACCTCCTTTAAAAAATAAACTCCCACAAATTGTACCAACTCTTATGGCGTCTGACGACTCTTATAGCATTACGAAATTTTCAATGGAAATGTTTTCAAATTTATTCGTGCGACATTTAGAGCATTTTTCATAATAGGTTGACCTGAAGCATTTGATCTGAGCATATTTATATGCCTCCAAATATTAGAACAAATTCATTTGGATATCATTGAGAAGTGTTTGACCTCAAAATTTGCCAAAATTATTCAACTTGGTGTTTCTTTCAAGATTTGCAATTCTATGTTTTATGGGTTCCAATCAACATTGCAAGCGACATGATTATGTGCGACATGAATTACCAATTGAAAAGACAGATCAACACAAAATGGCATTCAATGAAAATGATAAGCTTCTTTTTTGAAAATTCATCAAAGGAAAATGTTTTATAATGAATCTTCGGAACCGCTGCATAATTATTTGATTTTTATCATATGAACCTACGTCAAATTATATATTTTAACAAGGATGAATCTGTCTGGGTTGACAAAATTACCGTGAAATTACCGCTTAGCTGTTTTTGTTAAAAAAATCTTTCAGATCCACTACCAGGAAATTTTCATCAACGCAACTTTTTCTCGCCGCAAATGGAATGACCATTCAATGATTTCATATTAAACCCTATCGTTGATGGAATTTTCCCACTTAAAATAAGAATCATCAGCATATCGTGTGTTGCGTTATCATTTGTCTTCTATTTACAACCAAATTCACCATCCTTATAACTTGGTTGTCACTGTTCGATTTTATGTAAGAAGAAAACCAAACCGAAGAATGTCCGTCCAGTTTCTGGTCAACAATTCGAGGCAACCTACAGGAGCGATCAAACACATTCTCCCCCTAATAAAAAAAAACAATAATAAAAAAAGGCTTCCGAAAATGCTGCTTTAAATGGTCAATTACGTCGCTATTCACTCGAAATTAATTGAGAGAACATCGCTTGAGTGATTCTAAATGTATCTCTGGGCCAAAAGGATCTATGAAGGCTGAAGAAAAATGAGAATGCGAATTGAAAAAATGAATAAGAAAACCCGAAATAAAGATTTGTGCACTACACGTGCTGTGTGGATTTCGCTCAGAACTACAACACATGTCTAATTTGGAAGTAAAAGCAAATTGACTTAAACTGTATATATGAATAAGAATTTAAGCGAATAAGGCCTTACGAAACATATGTACATGCATAGTATCGCTAACACAGTAAATCGAAGTATATGCGTCATTTGTGGTCTGCCGGGAAGGTTTTGTATCATCGATTACGAAACTGACAATAGAAAAAAGTTCGTGCCATTTTTTTTTTGCTTTGAGATCATCCTACTTATAAAAACGACCCAAAACCTTTTAAAATTTGATCTATGGAAATATAAGAAGACTTTTTTGATCACTACTTTCAAAGCTCATTTATTTGTTTTAAAAAATATTGTTTTTCTCTCACATGGCTAAAACACTTCAAATTAATTGAACATAAATTAATCAAATCTTGAAAAATATAAATTCCATCCCCACGATTCTATGTTTACCTCAAAATTAGTGTAAAAATGAAGTTAGTAAATTGCACAAGATCACCACTTCGGTTCCACTTTCAGGACCGAACAGATAAGAATGATTCTCATCATTCTCTAATCCTCTGAACTCAGATCTGCAATCCGTGTGTCAAGATTGTAACTAGTTCTCGATTTCGCGCATTTTGGCAGTGCTGTACTGTTAGCAGTATTTGCAGTCAGCTGATCACGTTACATTAATGGGAATTTGTTTCTGAATTCAAGAACACATTGCAACGTCGATTCAAAATTGTTTTATTACGTTTGTGAATGTTATATGATCACAAAACGTACAAAAAGCATGACAAATTCACTTAAAGATGCGCAATTGCAGAGTTTTGGATTTTGGATTTTGTCATTTTCTGTGCCAACATTATGGAGAGAAAAGAAAAATTATGTAGATGCTTGCCACTTTTGCTCGATAAACGCCGTTGGTGTGAAAGCAAAGAAACTCTGACATGTCATGAACATCCCACGAAAAAGAACGATCAGGCATATCAGGCTAATGCTTAACTAATGAATAGTACGTATATAAGACTAGGCTATGCCGTATTCTAATGATTATACTAGTTTCGAACAGTTCTTTTAAAATATTCTGTCCTTATTCACATTCCCATAAAATAGGCAGTTGCAGATTTAAGGTCAGTGCCAATGTGTCAACAGGTATGTGAGTGCAGGCGTGACCAAGGATTGTCAGTGAATGTACGAATTATATTGGGATGGTGAATTTGAAAAGTTTGGTAGTGAAAAGTGAGTGGTAACTATCTCGATTGAGCGATAACTCTTGTGTAAGTGCTTTTTGCGCAGTGGAATCACCACTTCAATTATATCATTATTTATGCCTTATTATAAGGTATCATATAATGATAAAAGCTTTAAACCTGATTGCCAATGATATGACCCATGTTAAAATCAGGGATAAAATAAGGTAAAGTATATGCAAACTGTTTTCCTTTACAAGTGATAGGCCGTATGCACTAAGGAATAAACTACACCGAAATAAGCCTTATATAATTATTAAATTGTTTGCTAGGATGGAAGCCAGCTCCATCTCCGGAATGCCATAAAAACTTCGTGTTCTTCACTGGTGAGCAACCAAAGTGATTTCGTTACAGATGAGACGTATTTAAATTTGCAAAGTAAACTCAGCGATTTGAATTTATCGAAACAAAAAGTAAAGTTTCTTGGACTACGGTTGCAGGGATGAAAACATATTGACCCTAAAGCATAAATCATTGTATTCAAAAATAGAAACCACGCGATTCTACCGTCCTAAGAAAAATATGTGCGATATATACACTATATGACCGAAATGAATGGCGTTTGTTTATAGATTTACATACAGATATACATAAAACACATATACATACTAACTGATTTTCATAATCATTGGAGGTTATTCGTCTTTTGCTTGGAATGGAACTTGAATTCACAAACTTTTGGTTTTTTGACAACCGTGTCGTTAATCATCATTATGTGAAAAAGACCCATTATGAGCCAGGACAACAAAACGTGTCATTTGTACCAATTGTGAGCTCACAGGACGTTTTATTGTATTGTCTTTTGTCAAAGAACTTTGTCAAAGCATTTTCCGAGAACTGGCTTTTAAAGAGACAGCTTTCCAGTACTTGATCAAATTATTTCTTGAGCTGTCATATGCCAAAATCAGCGAAGGAATATTTGATGAACCTGTTATTCCAGAAAAATTGCTGATGTAAAGTTAAGAAGATGTTTACTACCTCATGAAACATCGGTATGGACATCGTTGCAACCAAACTGTTGCTCACAACTTTCTCGGTGATCACCAATTTCCGGATTGCAGGTAAGTAAGTTTTACAAATTTATCAATGGGTTGGAGCTCGATTTTCTCTCAGGATACATTTCCTCTATTCACATCTTAATTTTTCCCACAAAAATTGGGCGATGAGCAAGGAGAGCGGCTATACCAATACATAGCATAAATCGAAAGCTAACCCCAAAGACTTCGGAACCTCAAACAGACCCCAGGCAGTAGAAAGGACATAGTCCAACCCCTCTTCATTCCGATTTATCTATTTTAGTTAAATAAACGGCAGTTGATCGGCGAAATAATAAATTGAAAAGTAAAGATTGAATATTTCGAAAACTAGATACAATTTGCAGCTGATTTAGAGTTAGCCTTCAGTTTACGTTTTAAACAGCGTCTAGTCAGATCCTTAAATCCTGAGATCCTCGAATTGAATATTTATTTTCATTTTGCAGTCCGAATGAATCAAAGAAGTTTTAGTATCCGAAAGCAGTTATGGATATGAATATATGGAAGAATTTATCTCTATGATAGTACAGATATTTCTTTGAATAGATTGGATGAAGCCTCTTATAGCTAATTTACAAAAAAGTGAATGTGAAAGTATTTAAAATCAATTACGATGAAGACAGTCTTGAATACACTATTGCACGCATCTGAGGAATAAAGCAGCTATCTTAGCGAAAATGGTCGAGGCAGGCGGTAAATTGTTCCCGGTTATAAGTCTGAAAGATTGTCAGGTTATTGTTTCGAATCAGTGTATTAAACTCATAGTAGAAAAATCGACTCCGAAGCAAGTTCAGGATTTTGTGTTAAAGTTCGTAGCCTTTGTGGTCTTCTTGACGACTTTAACTCGAGAAAAACTCTTTCTGTACCGAAAACCTCAGAAGCAAATCCAGAATCAAATCCTTAAACCTGCGGTTCAACTAGTTAAGCTCAGAGCTGAGCTGGGGCCCTGAGCTGTGATTGCCAAAACATGATTTGACAATGTTTCAAACTATAAAATTATGCCTCAAGCCCAAAAAATCTAATGCCTTACCGAAACATATATCTCAGGCAGAGTTTATATTGTGTGACAAGCTACAGAAAAAACCGATCGAACAAGTGATCGCCTTCACAGGGAAATATACAGGATTTTGACAAAGTCATCAATCGCTTTTGTTGAATAGTTGAAACCTGTACGTAAAAGGATGATATAATAGGTGTAAAACGTTTCATAAAGTAGTGCATGACCATTGAACTGGGAAGATAGAAGCTGCTAGAAACACAGTCCAGGGAAAATTTGTTGAAACTAAAAAATAATAAATTTAAATTTAGTATTATAAATGTATTCCACCTACCAAACTTAGAGAGGAGCAGATACTTTGAGGCACGGGTCTTATCCAAACGTATTCCTTTACTAACCACATTTACATGGAGTGCTTTTAAGAGGTATACAAATTTCAGTTGGCAACACTTTTCAACGCTACGTATGTTGTGTGAGCTGTCACACCGTCTGACCGCTTTATGGTCAGTTTGGTTTGCCACTTTCTCACCAAAAGCTCGACGCCTGAACAAAGTCTTTCGATGTATGGTTTCGTACATTCGATATATGGATCATTTAAAAACAAAATTCTGTTTGGCGATCAGGCTCATTTCTGGTTGAAAGGCTACGTCAATAAACAAAACTGCCACGTTGGGAGTGATTAGCAATCAGACACTTTTCCAAACACCTTAACATCCGGAGAAACTTACTGTTGGTGGAATCACAGGTCCATATGTCCTGCTGAAGATAACATTATAGTCAATGGTGACCGCTGGAGGGCGATGACTAATGACATCCTCATTCCGGCATTGCCTTGCATTAATGCAGAAGACCTCTGGTTTAAATAGGATGACGCGATATACCACACAGCTCGTGCCACCATTGACTTATTGAAGGAAGCATTTGATGAGGGCATAGTTTTTCGTTTTGGACCTTCACCTTTTTTGGTGAAATGACCTGCAAGTTCTTGCGATTGAACATCTCTAGACTATTTCTAGTTGGGAATACGTCAAATCACTCGTCTCGAGATGCTTGGCTTCTTGAAGGAACAAAATTCGCCGCGTTACTGGGAAGATACGGTCCCGATTATTAGTTAGAGTAGTTGTAAATTGGACCTCTCGATTGAACTTCCTCCATACCAGTCGTGATGCTCTCATGCCCGAAATAGTATTCAAATGAAAATGGCGAAAAATTGTCTTTCTAATTTGAAAGTTTTATACCTCTAAAAAACGCATTTTACATTGCAGTGGAGTTTATGTGCCAAAGTATACTTCCTTACGGAAAACCATTTCATATAATTCCCTATATACGCTCATCCACAAGAATTGTCTTTAGAGTGCGAGAATTGCTTGCAATATATTTTAACGCACTTTTAATAAGTAACAAGGGGTTGACGAGTCTTACAATAACTTTGAAGGATCACATAGCCAGATACAGGGAAAGACGGGATATAAAATTGTTCTATTCCGATCTGAAAGATCTAACCAACAATTGTTGCACAAGTTGGTCCAAGGAAGAATTTTTGAGGAAAGTCTTGCATAAGCGCTTATCTATTGTACAAAGAACTTAAGGAGTGTCAAAGTACGTTACTTAGCATTTTCTGTCCACAATCTACTCAATCCCAATATAAACCAGCTATCCTTAAAGCATTTCACCATACGAACACAGACGTAATCATTAAAAGACTTTGCATTTCTAATTATACTATCGTTGACCATAAAACTTTTACGATATTTCTTCGTCTGGAAATTGTCACCTCCTTCCGCCGCTTTCCTTCCGCAATTGCAACTCCAGCTTCGTTGGAGCAAAGTTCTGTGAAAATTTTCAAAGTTATTAGTACTTGGCGAAATCTGAGATTCAAGGGAATTTGCTGCTGCTTTGGCTGAATGTTGCGGGCAAGGATGCAATTCGATTTAAAAGTAAAAGCAGCTAACGCTTATATTTGAGAGATAAGTACGTATCAAATCGTGGTTTTCCTCGCGACAATAATAATCTTTCTGAGCATTGTCGGATAATTTAATAAGAAAGTGTAAGACCTATCGACTATTATAGAAGAAAATTTGAATTATCTGATGTTGGAGTTTGATTATGTTCTGAGAAGAAATGGATTAGAGTTGTTGTTTTGATTGAATTTCAATTATTTTATTTTAAGGCTCTCAAACGAGTTCTGTGAGTTTTCACTCAAACGTAATCGGATTTAACCATTGCAAAACTATTTATCGTCTTTTTCAGAATGCATTAATATTCCTCCTTGGATGCTCCTTTATCGGTGGAGATTAATTTTTTCTCCTGAAACAACAAAGAAATTGCATATGAAGATTTATTCCTACACTAGTTATTCATTTATTTTCATCTTTATTTAAGGTTTCATCTTTATTAAGGTCCTTTGCAGTATCAATAAAATTATTTTTACACGAACGAAAGGATTTTCGAACGAAGCGACAGCGAAAAATTTGGATGAATATCGAAATATTGGTAATAATTTTGAATCAATTGTAATCAATTGCATTGCGAATTTCTATCCTAGGTAATGTTTGTGTTGAGTTACACTTAAATAATTTATTACACTTAAATATTTTACAATCATTTAATTTAATTTAAATGAATTAACGCGCAATCTAAAGGGCAGTGTTAACTAAATGCACAAAGAATGCAATAACTAGTCACTGCAGCTACCAGGTACAAAAAGCGTTCGAACAACCCAATTTCTGACTTTGAAGGATAATTAAAATATAAATTGGTTGATGTTTTCAATCGTTCTTTGAACATTCTCTTCGAATGCTTCGTAAGAAATTGGAAATTTTGGATGCATAAGCTAAGGATTTAATTTATTTTAAAAGGAAATAATCTGGAGACGCCAAATCAAATATTAATAGAGGTTGATTGTCCATTCGGAACAGCCTGGACCATTCTGTGAAGAAAACGTTGTTTAGAAATTTCGTTTTCAATTAGTCGTTTGTTTCCATTTTAAGAAGTTGATTGGTGGATTAGATAACATAAAACGCCTTTCTGTTGGAGCCGAATTTCTTACATGTCCCTGCCGTTTACTTTAGTTTAGCAAGTACAATGAGCGTGGTCCAGTAATTTCCACCATTTGCCATAACAAGAGTACCTCCCAAATTTCTACTACTAGCTACTGACCTAACCTACTAACCTAATTACTAACCCACATGCCATCAACTGAAACTTGCTATAAACGACAAGTTTCAGTTGATTTTTAAGGATGTTACGGGCTTTTTCCCACAGCATATGTAGAAATTACTTCGCATACCTAGTTAAACAAAAATGGAGCTTTGCTAAACACAAATATCAAACATCTGTTATTTTTGACATATGTCATGCACAATTTTTGGTTAATTCGAAAATCTGGATTTTTCGATGCACTTGGAAAAACGTCCTCTATGAATGCTAGATGAAATGAACACCTCTGCAGCTAACCCATATCTTGTGTAGGGCGGGGGGTTGGTGTAAATTCCTTAAGATCTGGCTTTGTTCGCGAAAATGTAGAGTATTCCGTATAATGGTCGGGTCCAAAATTGTGATGCTTCAGAGAAATTCTAATTGGTATTGCCTCTTTACTGGATACTCAAGGCTTTTGCGTTGGACTGATGTTGACCAAAAATCTTTTGATGGTCCTGAGGAACTGCAAATACCTGTTTCAGCCAACCACACACAAAAACATTGTCACAAAACACACAAACGTTGTCGTAGCTAACGAGTTGTAAAGACAAAATTACAGAGTATTTCGCAAGTGAAAAAGGAGAAATGATGTACCAAGCAGCATACAGAACAATCCAGCTTTCAAGATTTTCAAAAATTTGCTACGCCTGTACTTAAAACAATTAATTCAGACCATTTTAAATATCTTCTCTGTATCAGAAAGTCATGTGTCAAATCGTTGAGATTCCCAGATTGTGAAAGGTCCATATTTATGTCAAAAATGTGTTATATTTACTTAGACGCCTTTATTATTAGTTCCCTGATTACATTCGCTATTTACACGCTGCGGGCGTTCCTATTGTTTACTGATTATCTATCCTGTCACCCAAAATAAACTAAGGAAGGCGCTTAGCTTGGTGTTCGCCAAATATGCCAGTTCTATTATGCAAGCTCGTCTAAGCGTATTGAGGCATTTGTAGATCAGACACAAACAATCTTAAAGGAAGTACTCGGTGCCTTAAAGCTATGCTTAATGTTAACGCTAGTTTGTAAGGTGTCGTCCGTGTGACCTTAGGCAACGTGGTCTTTTAATATTTTTATTAATGTTATCACTAAACTATAACGATGAGGAGTTGAAGTCTCCTAGTCCTGTTAGGATGAAGCAGAACAGCTCGATTTATCCTTCGGTCGTTCTTATCATTCCAAGTCGTATCTTTCTGTTAGCAATGTGTTTCACCTCTATCCATTTTTAAGGGGTTGCTAATAGCATTTTGACTGTATTCATTCTTGTTGCATTTTGGTTAGCAGACCTTTGACGCCTCAGTGACCACGGACCGATACAAATTTTAAGTTTACTCGGGTTTTACTGGCTTTCACGTCCTGTCTAAAAACCGAGTACTTTTTGTGAAACTATGTCGTAAGAAACAAGTCTCTTCAGATAACACCTTGTTGTCCACATTGTTGCCCCTCACCCTCATCAGGTCGTTAACTGGTTCTAAAGACCTCGGCCTGCCACCGCCCCAAGAGATTTCCTACCATATGATAACTCCACTCACTTGATGTGTTCTTTCTTTGTTCCGCGTTTGCAAACACGTTGGCTTTGAAATCCTTCCCGCGTTGATATGTATTATCCAAAACACTGTTAAAGTACTTGCTATCTGTTTGTATAATAACCAAAGGTTGATTATCTTATTACCACGGTTTTATGACCTACAGTAATACTTCTCATATTTAACCAATGTGAACTTGTCCTTCATACAAACCTTTCGTGAGGGTTTGTACTTACGGGTTCGTTACTTGTTGCTTTCGTACTTCCGTTCGTTGATTTATATGTTTCCTTGCTCCAAATTTTGTCTTCATAACATTCCGAAAATTTTTTGATTTTCCATGTTTAGGTCTTGTAGATTTTTACTGATATTTTAAAACAAACACCCGTTTCGACTCCCATATTGTCTCTTCTTCGGGCTCATGTATGTTGACAATACGAGTTAAAGAACACGATGCAACACAGCAAACATAGTCCTACAGAAGGGACCACATGGTCTCCAAAACAGCTGTCTGCTCTAAAATGTTAATATATCGGGTTGGCAACTAAGTAATTGTCGAGTAATTAAATGAATTTAAAAATATTTTTTTGCTTGGAATTTTGTTCGATGACCTTTTGGCATCTCTCTGATAACTTGAAAGTTCCTCGCTCGTAGAAAGGCTGATCATTTTCGGCCGAAAATGGGGTGAAGTAAGATTTTACAGCGTCTTCATCATCGAAAGTTTTACCACAAAGGGAGTTGTCATGGTAATCCGATGGCTCGATACCTATGCTATATGGTAGATGTGGGCAAGAAAGATATGTGCGGCCTAAACGTCCTGGCAGAAAATGACACCTTTATGGTTGACGAATAATGGTCGATTTTCCTTAACAACTGCAGTCAGTTTGGCCAATTGCCGACAGTTGTTCTCAAATTAATGTTTTGGTACATACGAAGCAGCTCCGAATTAACTGGACCTTTCCAATCTCAACAAAATGACAGGGAAATCTTCTTTTGCTAGATATGGCCTTTGAAGTGGTTTGCGATTAGGCTTGCACCACGACTGTTTTCGATTGATATTATTGTGCACAACCCAGTTTTTGTCTCCAGTAATAATTCGTTTTTAAAGCGAATCGATTTCTTTACGTTTAAACAATAGTTCACAAGCGCGGATGCGCTTTGTGAGATGAATTACTTTTAAATCGGTCAGAACTCAAATATCTAACTTCTTAACGTCACCGACATGTTTCAAATGCTCCTCAATGGCTGTATGTGAAACATTTAACTTCTCTGCAATCTTACGTGTAGTTACGTGACAATTTGCATCCATGATGGTTTGGATTCCATCTTCATAAAGCTCAACTGGTTGACCTGAACGTTGGTTATCTTTGAGTGAAAAATCTCCAAATGGAGTTTTTCAGACCAATTTCGGAATCACCTTCTTTAAGGACTTCATTGCCAAATACATCTCGTAACTTCTTCGCGGCTTGCGCTGCGTTCTTTCCTTTACTTAAATAATAAAGCAAAATGTAGCCAAAATGTTCGGGTTTGCACTTCATATTATTATTAAGGTAAATAAAACTTTAAGAAAATATTTACCTAATGAACCTGTAAAGCTAAGTGAAGATGACAGCTGACATGTGTATGAAGAAGAAGATTATAACTTTACTGGTGTCAATATAAATTGGAGTGAGAGACATCTATGACTCAAATCGACAATTATGACATACAATGAGTATACATCAATATATAAATTCAACCTTAAACGCGACTCTCGTTCGATCTTTTTTATTTTAGAAGGATAGCTCTCTAACAGTTTTTGGATAGAAACTTAACACAAATACAAATTTGTCTTTTTCTGTCAGAAGCCACCCGGGCGTGATCTTGTTGCTTGTGCTTGCGCTCAGGACAGGATTTGTAACTTTTTCGACCAAGAGACTACATTTTTCGGTTTTCATTACTATATGGTATTATTACTATATTACTATATAGTATGGCAAAGAACTTAAGTGAAAATCATTACATTCTTTTTAAGCGTTTTGTCAACGATTAAGACCTTATAACTTCACACTTTATACTTCTAGAATCGATTCGTCCCTATTCAAAAAACAAAGTGCAATTTATGCAAAGTATTGATTAATTTATGCAAAATTTTACATTCACTTCCAGTTTTCACTAAAATATTGACTATACTGTCTTACTTTTCAAAACTTTATCCTACCATAGAACCATTAATTGCACAGTTCCTTGTCTAATTTGAATGAGGAAAAATAAACACGTTGTACTTAAAAGTTAATTCACAAAAAACCCTACAATAGCAAGGAAAGTTTACGCAAGGAACTCCTTTTAAAGTTTTTAAATCGACAAAACGAAGTCTGTTTTAAATCGACAAAAAGAAAACGAGAACATTATAATGAAGGGCTTTCCTTGAACTCTGCATCAGTGTAGACATTTGTTTGGAAATAGTTAACATAGTCCTTATAATAATTTCTTCAATCTATATTGTGTCATAGATAAGGTCAATCATTCCATTTGAATTTTCATTTTACTGTTTCCCATTTGAATTAGATCCTATGACATGATAACCTTAAAATTTTGTTAAGGATTTCGGACGGTTCAAAAAGGACATGAAAAACATTGAAAATCTGATATGGCCAGAAGGAACAAGGAGGCATTCTTTCATGTATCGGAAGGGTTTCAACGTGAAACGGAAATTAGCTTTTAGTAAATTAGGTCCCATAGAATCATCAAAGAACGGAAAGGATAATCTGAAATCTTTTCATTCACTATCATAGTAGACCTGTAGCCTTCGTATGGGATAGATTTGCACTTTGTTATCTGAAATATACACAGTCGATTTATATTGCTTTGCTTTCAAATGGGAAATCTTTTAATTTCTTTAATGTGAATTTGGATGGAAGCTGACAAAAAGTGACCAATGGGTACTCAAGTTTAAGTAAAAGATTAAAGCAGTTCAAAACAGAATGCTTTTCAGAGGGATGAAATTTAATTAATTTTAAGAAACAAGGTGGTACGTGCAGATAAGAAGATAAGTCGATAAATTTTCAGCAAATAAATTTTAATAAGATGTCATAGCAATTATCACTGGTTGCTAAGCATCGAAATAAACACTCTTGGATCAGATAAATAGCAATTTGTACTGTGTCACCCAGAAAAGAAACGCCATAACGTTGCACATAAAAAATGGTATAAGGATACACTAACAAATGTTGGAGTTTTTGAACTGTTATAGACTATTATGTAAAATGAGAACTTTTTTCAAAACTGAAACAAAAATGAACTTTGCATGAATGTTCTGGTTAAAAGTTTATTTATAATTATATGTTAATTATTCCACGAATAGTGTAATTTTTTTGAGAATTAGGTTTCCTTGCAATAGGTTCTGAGCTCGTATATAAGCGAGCATAGTTAGTAGTGTTTGTATTTAATGCGTTGAAATTCTCGAACACCAGACTATGGATGGTACTTCCAAAGTTCTAGGCGTTTTTGCTGACCCAATTATCTTGTCGCGTACCAGGAATCTGGAAAAATTGTATCTAGAATATATTTCATGTCCCAGAACTGATGCTTAGAGGCCCATGCACATGCACCATTGCACGCTTATCATGTTAGAGTGATTACAACTCTAAGTCTTATTATTTGCCTTTGAGAATTCGGGGACATAAATGTAAATATGAAAAAGAATAAAAGTTGGTCGTTTAACTTAATTAAAAACTTGGAAATCCTGAATACAGCTAATGTGCCATTTTTTTAAAAAATACCAGTCACATAAGCACGTATCTTATTCCTGAACAGATAAAAATGAGTTTTTTGAAATTCACGCAAACAAAAATTTAAATTTAAAAATACTAAAAAATTTACTTTAAAATTTATAATATCCACCCTCAATGCAAACGCGAAACAAAATACACATCAGTCCTCAATTTGAAATGTATTAACACTTAGTGTTTTTTATTGCTTCACCTTTGTCGTATTTTTTTATTGCTTCTTCTTGTTCGTATGCTAATTCCTTATTTTTTTGTCGTCCCACTTGGTCCGAGCATATTGAAGGTGGCACTGTAGACTCGCAGAGCGCCCTCAATATATTGATTTAGTTATGTCCGCATTTATATTGATCATTAATGCTAGAAGACCCAATATTAACAACAAGAACATAATTTACTAATTCAAAAAAAGAAAGAAAAAGGGTTTGAATGCCTGCAACTAAATCGACAGCGCAACGGTTGTAAAACAAAAGGACACAAAACCTACATCATTTTGAGGCCGAATGTCCTGACCTCATTATTCAGCATGAACTATCATTTTTCTCTGGTTAAAGGATACTCCAGCTACCAGCATTGTAACAATTCAAATTAACCAATTATTTACAATAGTTCGATATACCAGGAAAACCCTACACCAGTTTACTATTTAGACGAGATTCTGGAAAATAAAATAATGCAATGTAATAACCGGGAATTGTAGAGATTCATATTTCACCGATTTTCCAGAATCGTTTAATAGTAGGAAAATTTAAAACGCATAAAGTTTTCATCAGTGTACTCGTAGTTTACAACAATATGATGATATCTGTGCATACGCTCGCTTAGAATGAAATTCTGCTCAGTGAAAACTATTACCGTGAAAAAATAAGGGATGATGAATGATGTAACATTTTCATTTCAACGAAAGGCCGATTATTGGACGCATCATGAACGGAGTTGAAAATTTTAAACAGAATACAAACATTGCGAAACATTTTCATTCCAAGGATTTGCCAACCGCATGGAACATCATACATGATAAAATATTGTCATAAGATTGTCGAAATGTGCATTAGAAACAGAGCGAGGGTGAATGGTGAAAGAATAAAAGGGGATGGGCTTAAAAGGTGATTAAACTATTGTCTGAGAATATTTCATGTGTGAAATTTAGTTTGTAATCCATAATGATAATCCAAAAAATAATGACATGATTCGTTTGAATATCTTTTATTCTGTGAAATTGTAACCCCTCCTACAAGTGTGGCTTGAACAATTGACAAGGCCGAAAAGCCGGGAAAAAATTAATTACAAAATAAATTAATAAAATTAAATAAAGTATCGATGTTGTCCTTAATTCAAAATTAATATTTTGAATTTCTTTCATAACGTAAAAACCCTTATTTTTTTGTAATTTGTAGTAATTTGGGGACTTTGCCTGATGCTCGGAATATGCAGGAAGATAGCGATGTGGAGTGAAATTAATACGTATTTTACACAAGTTCACGGCGGACACAATATGCGCATTAGCATCCCCTTAACCAACTCTTGTACCACATGATCCACCGTATTTTGGTTTTTTGCAGGTACGCGTCCTCACAGTACATGTAAACACGAGGAAAGGGACCAATCAGTGTATATTTCTTTTGATTTTTTGAGCTTCCCCGTTTTTATTTTTCAAGTTTGTTTTATTATTTGTTCCTTTTAGAGCCTACAGCTTTCATCTTCTTATTTTGTCCTTTTACATTTCTCTCTCAAATTTAAATGAAAAATCACTCAAATCAAAAAGAAAACCCTTGAATTTTGTTGTTTTGCTTAGTTTTCTGCTCATTCTTCCTGTAGTTCTACATTCCTTTGTAATAGTAGTTTGCGTTGCAAACTTATTAGATTTTGGAAAATTGCCATTTACCTTTATGGTTCATATAAATTTTCAAAAAAATAAATGTTTCCACGTAAGGATGCCCAATTTCAAGCTTAGCAGAAGGGAACACAATGGCCTCGGATGATATTTTCAGGGTGGCTAGATTACAAGTTCCTATATAACATACGACTTTGCATTGAATTTTTTAATAAATTTAAGGAAGTTAAGAATTAGGCTAGTATTTCATTGATTTTTGTTGCATTTAGATTCATACAATTATTTAAGCTTTAGTTGTTACAGCAGCTCTACGATATATTTCTCACCCATTCAGATCCATAGTGGGTACAAATGTATCGTTATAAATTTCCACCGCGGCCATTCCTATATACCACGCTTTCCACTACATTCCGATCTACAGACGGTATTCCGCATTTCTGAAATCCTTTTTGGTTATCAGCATCAATACAATGTAATGCAAACCAAATATTTCGGAAAATTCGTTTCACTTGATAAGTCATAATAGCAAGACCAGGATACTATTGCTTTCATTGTTCTTTCCTCTGCATTGAAGCTTAGCGTGAGCACAAAATAGCGATAGCACTACAAATAAACCCCTAATCTAACGGGATTTAACCAAAAATAAGTGAAATTTTATTTGGATTGGAAAATTTTGGCTCCTTTTCTCGCCATTACCAAAGCTTATGAATAAAACCAAATATAAATATAAATCGACTTATGCATTTTCTGTCTCTTTCTGCCAAAAGCCACAAGAGAGTCTTATTGCTATTATAGCCTACGCTATGACTATAAAAAGGGCTCAAACAGTCCAAAGGCTGCAATTTTTGGCTGGGCTGTGATGGTGTTAATGAGGCAAATACATAATTGTTTGTTTTTTTCGCTCAGTTAATTAATTTAAAATTCATTTTTAACAAAATGCAGTAAATTTTGCAAGATGTATGCAAAATACAAACATTCACGTCCAAATACGTCCAAATGGAAATTTCTTCACAGGAACTTTGGCAAGATTTAGGTTAGGGATAAAATCAAGTTTCACTTCGGGTATAGAAATAACTTTGAAATACTGAATGACTGCACTCCTAAATAAAAGCTTCCTTTTAATTTTGTGTTTTTATTTTCTTTCTCGAAACCGGTTTTCGACCGTAATCGTTCGGTCTTCTTCAGCGACTTAACTAATTTCTATAACAATTTCAGCTTATGTGCTAACAGGTCTAAAGGTACTTAACCAAATAAAAGCAATAAAACGTAATATTCAAGGGGTAATTAGTGAAAATATGAGCAGATAAAGATTTATTAATTACATTTTCAACTTTTTGAGAAAAGATTGTTACTTAATTAGTTGGAATAACCATGACCTGCAATTTCCCTCATCCTGGTTTATCAGCTTTTTCTTCTCCCGGCTTATTGCGAGGCTTTCTATGACGTCCAACTCACGTGTGTCCCTAGCTTCCTTGATGACCTTTGCATCCCCCATTGTTATGTCGTGCCCTTTCGTGATCATATGTTCCGCTACCGCAGACTTGAAATTTGATGTTCTTCCCTTCTTCTTTGCTGTTGCTGCTTCGCTTAGATGCTCCTTGACTCTCGTGCCAATAAGTCTCCTCGTTTGCCCTATGTACACTTCGTTGCAAGTGGAACACACGCAGAGAACAATCCCGAGCACATCGAACCATTCACAACAACTAAAGGTCTCCCCATACAGAGCTATGATTCACCGAATGCTCGATTTGCCGCTAAGTAAGGAAGCTAAAGAAAAAGAATGGCAGTACATCGTTGAAACAGCGAGATTAAACGGATTCAAACGCTCGACGATCAGGAGAATGGCACAGAAGATCCAAAACACCAGACAGCGACAGGAGCGATCAACGTTACCAAATGCAAGCACGGAAAGGATATACTGGAAGGCACTGACCTACCATAAAGGTATCAGCACTCGGATAAAAAGAAGAATCAATCGGCTTAATTCCGTGCAACTAACCGAATCAAGCAGCAAAAACCAGCTTAAAAACATACTCGGATCAACGAAGGACAAACGGGAAACACAGGAAAAATCTGGCGTTTATCGCATAGAATGTTCCACTTGCAACGAAGTGTACATAGGGCAAACGAGGAGACTTATTGGCACGAGAGTCAAGGAGCATCTAAGCGAAGCAGCAACAGCAAAGAAGAAGGGAAGAACATCAAATTTCAAGTCTGCGGTAGCGGAACATATGATCACGAAAGGGCATGACATAACAATGGGGGATGCAAAGGTCATCAAGGAAGCTAGGGACACACGTGAGTTGGACGTCATAGAAAGCCTCGCAATAAGCCGGGAGAAGAAAAAGCTGATAAACCAGGATGAGGGAAATTGCAGGTCATGGTTATTCCAACTAATTAAGTAACAATCTTTTCTCAAAAAGTTGAAAATGTAATTAAAAAATCTTTATCTGCTCATATTTTCACTAATTACCCCTTGAATATTACGTTTTATTGCTTTTATTTGGTTAAGTACCTTTAGACCTGTTAGCACATAAGCTGAAATTGTTATAGAAATTAGTTAAGTCGCTGAAGAAGACCGAACGATTACGGTCGAAAACCGGTTTCGAGAAAGAAAATAAAAACACAAAATTAAAAGGAAGCTTTTATTTATTTGCTCACGTGGAGTATTTTGTGAAGGAAAACAGAAAAAATGAATTCGATTACAAATATTGCACTCCTAAGTTTTTGAATCCTAATTAAAATGAAATAAAATTGAGAAAACTTCCTTTTATTTGAATATTAAGTTTACGCTAACTATCCTTATTTTTTGAGCGCTAACTTTTCGATGGGAAATGCTCCGCAACAGTTTTCTGATTTCGAAAATCAACAAAAGCTTTTGTACGAACTTGCTATGTGTTTTTCTCATATCGTATCATGTGTCCTGTAAACGACAAGAATGCCCTTCGTTTACATATTCAAAGTATGAGAATTTCAATCGTAAATCCTGTGGGTAAAAATTGAATAATAGATAAAATTTACTTCAGTTGCAGGCCAGATAATGGTGTTTTGACAGCTGATTGGAGTCCTAGTAGCGTAGAGTAATTTTCCGCTACTATTGCGTCGATTGCATCCGCCTAAGCAAACCTAGATTTATAGATTGAAACGTAAGCTGAGAATTCATGGAGAAAACAATGTTTCATAGTCGAATTATAATAAGTCCCTATTAACAAAAACAACTTTTGTTATCAATTCTTTGCCAAATCCATTTATGAGTTTGATTGCAATCGATTAATGATTCCGTACCAGTTATTTGGCAATATGCTTCCTTTCGTCAGCTTCAAGTGTAGACGATTAAAAGAGAGTCCTTCTCTGTTAGTCATCCAAAATATAATTTATAGCAGGACTGTGAAGCCTTTAAAATTTTCACTCACCAACAGTCTAATGCTTGGGTTCTGTTCATCATTGCGCTGAATATGACAGATAAAAATAGCAACATTTTCGTTCATCAGGACTTTCCGGGTTCCGAGGGTATCATAACGATGGGACAGTATGTGAAAAAACAGCACAAGTGGAATGACTCAACCATGTACAGGAACGCATAATTTATCACATATCATAGTTCAAAAGGCATGAAAAAGAGTTTTTTTCGGAACGGATCACTGAGCTTTATCCACTTTGTGGACGAGTTCACATATCTTTATTAAATTTGAATAAATTGACGGATCCCAAAATACTGTTCTCCGGGGGGGGGGGGCGAACCAACGAAACAAATAGCAGTGTATTCGACCAGAAAACCTAGGGATCAAGTTCGGGCAGAATCTGTTGTGTTTTGAAGTGTTTACTAGCCGAGATAACGCCAGACACGCTGTCATAGTATAAATGCTATCACACCATGATTGCCAGATAAATGAATGTCATCATCACCTGCTGCCACTGATATGAAGTTATCTTTGTAGAGAGTCACGTATTCTGCGGTATTAAAAGTTAAAATCATATTCACAAGTTATTATATAAACAGGACTATCCAGATTTTAGCTCCGCTTTTATCAAGTGATGGATTAGATTGGAGACGCGTATTAGATTAATTCCTCTTCGGATTCCTTTAAACTTTTATTGGAAAAAGACCCAGAACCAAACGAACATTAGAATATTCTTCCGGAATCGATAATTGTGTGCGTAAATATTTAAGAAATTGTACAAAGTGTTTCTTCAACTATTTGAGCAATTGAGCTGAAATCCAAACTACACTGCAAGCAAATAAGGTCGGGTTAGTCATAGACAAGAGCAATTACGAATTCTGGATACCTGCGATGACAGTTCCATAGTATATGGACCCGGAATTGACAATCTATGTCAGGAAGAAAATCAAGGCTTCTTCCTTTTGATATATTTTGAAATTCCTCTATGCCGAACTTTGGATAGATTTTTCCAGAACTTGCTTTGTAAAAGTCAGTGAACATTGTCACTCAAAATCTACTAAGCCAATCGATTTTTTTGGCATACTTTTTTAGATATATTGAGCTGTGTAACGCTGTCGAGCTTTATTTTAATTTTAAGTACATTTAGAAGGCCTTAAATGTTGATTTTTTGGTTGAAAATCGGTTTCTTGACTTTAGAGTGCCACCAAAAATTCTAAAAGGAAGCCATTAATTGCTTTCTGGACAGAATAACTAGTCTAATAATAAATATATAATAAATAGTTTTTGTATTTTTAATGACCCAGTTTTGAGTTCAGCTGTCCAGAGCAATCGCATTTTTAGGAGGCAGCGTACAAAAATTGCTGCCACTGGCTCAAATCTTCATATTTTTTTATGAACACTTTATATTATTCTTGAAACGTGACCTAACAAAACCTTATGAGTATTAGATCATTTATGTTAACTTTTTCTTTCTTCTTTTCTTCTTCTTCTTTTTCTTCTTAACAAAAATTTAAAAAAAAATGCAAACTTTTCACCAAATTAAAACCTTTACCAGACACCCCACCCCCCACATTGTTGGCGATACACAACGATAAACCAAAGAACGCTTGAACGAGGATAACTCAAATAGCTTGTAAAACGTCAGTTTCGCTGGATCGATTTTTACACGAATTTACACGAAAAAAGGATCGATTTTTACACGAAATGTGCCGATCGGTAATCTTCCAGGTAATTTATGAATACTATGCCAGAAAAACTGCTTGTATTTTGCCCCAAACCATGCGTAAAACCACTTTCCAAAAACCAGCTGAAGTGCTGCTCAACGAGCGACTACCAACTTGATGCGAAGAAGAGAAAGTCAGATGGTGCCAAGCCTGGAGAGTACGGCGAATGCAGAAGGATGTCCCATCCAAGCGATTTCACTGTTTCTTTCACTGGTTTTGCCGTTTCCGACGTAGCTTTGTCGTGCAACATGATCACTTTGATAAGTTCTTTGGCCCATTCCGGTCGTTTTTCCACTAATGTGCGGATAAATTTATCATTTGTTTTCAAGAGTTCATAATACACATTACCACCATGGTCCCAACAGAGTGCTCACTGTCTTTCACATTGGAATAACCACGTTCGAATTGTCGAAACGTCTGATATGTCTCATATGTCTTAATTGATGGAGTGTGCCCACCATATGATTTTATCTGTAAACGATGACTTCCAGCAGCCTTTTTCTTTTGGTTAAACAAGAAAAGCAATGCAAGCTGCAAACGCTCTTGATCAGGCACAAAATTCGACACGATTGTTCGAAACGATAAGACAAACACGCTAGTTTTGGCGAACTCAACTTGCGCTTGTTTGTAGCTAAACGTCAGATGATCGAAGGTGCTTGTATCGAATTTACACGCTGTGTACTTTTCGCTGGCGCCATCTCATAGTAAAACCGAAAAAAACCTATGCATAAATCTGTTAAGCATGGAGCTCAGCAAGATTCCATGTAGTGGCATAAGAAGGACACACTATCAGAGGTGTTTTCGCCATATGAATTTTTACTCAGAATACAGATGGTTATGTCTCTTCGCATTGACTATAAAAAACGGGTGCCACTGTAGCTATGAGATTCGATGCTTCACTAGTATAACCGATGTTAATAATGTTGGAGTGCGTATGATGCAACAGCTCACCACAGGCTGTAACACTTGTTAGAATTACCTGATTTCTGATGCTGAGGATGAGAAAAGGTTGGATTAATGGACAGAATCCAATCCAGGTACAAATTGTACCTTCTTATGTAAAAAGCAGAAATCGTGGACTTTAAAATTTACTTAGAAATCGATGACTTTGAAATCTTCTTAAAGTTGTGGTCGTAGCCCAAAAGAAATCCCTAGCAATTGGTTTCTGTTCTGGAAAATGAAGCAATAAAGAAGTGAGGAGTGCGATTTTAGCCTATATCAAATATATTGGAACACATTTTTGTGGCTTTTTTATTTAACGAATTTCGTGGACTACAGAGAGAACCCAGTGCGAATGGCATTATTTTTTGCATTCTGCGAGATATTTGAGCCACCATCGTAGCTTTGAAAAATTTGTTTATACTTTCTTCTGCTTCATCCTACTCTAATCTTTTTTGGACTGTGCTCTGCAATTTATAGCGATTTCTCGCTAGCAATATCTCGTGGAAATTACAAGTAAGATGGTTCTATTTGTGTGTTAGTAACCATGAAAGCAGAATTAACAAGCATGGAGTAAAAGTGAAAATCATGCCATCATGTGGGCTGACTCGACAAACTAGACTATAAACCAGTTGTAGGGAACAGTGGACAATCATAGTTCAATTTTTAACAAACCAATCACATATTAAAGTAATCTTCCTTAGACCTCGCTCGTTAAAACCAAAAGTGTCAAGCATTCTTTCTTTCCCATTTCTTGCCCTTTCGTGCTCATCATAGATACTAGTTAGAAATGTTGTAGATATTCCAAAGATTCATTAAATTCTTATTGTTGCAATCACAGCAGCAAAAAATAGGTTTTCCATATTCCACATATGAATTTAACTCTTGAAAGACCCACGAACGCATGATTGCGGAAGAACAAACTGATTTTAAGCAGAAGAAAAAGTTCACTTGTTCACATTCTTGACCTTTAGAACGTAGTTAATATCGCGTTTGTGTGCGTAGAAATTTAAGAACTAAGATCAGATTCAGCGTCAGCAACTTTTTTCGGTAGTTGACGATTAAGCGTATCATCACAACTAAAGGAATTGTGATAAGCAACATATTTCCAACTGGAAATTGCCAAATTCACCGCCAAATAAATTGATAAACGTGTTATATAAGTTTAAAATAATTTGTATGTCGGCTAATTTCACTTAGGCCAACTGAGTCCAGTACATCATTAATTTATAAGGGGTCTAATTGCACGGGACTGAAGTCTGATGAGATAAAAAGCGACGTTTTCGTTATTATTTTACTACCCAAGATTTTCCATTGAATTATACCATTTCCAAGCAAGTGACGACTCCCGCGAAAGATTAATTTATTTTAAGCTTATTCTCTTGTGTTCATCCAGAGGTGAAGTATTTGGAGTCAGTGAACGTACAGCAAGCAAGTATTCCACTTCGCGTATAAGATATTCAAGTGTGATATTTTCAAAGTGAGAAAAGCACGTGGTGCCCCAGGGAAAACCAAGCAAAATTTGCTATAACTGAGAACGTTTGTGTGCTCTTTCGCGACATCAAAAATTGGTGAGTGGAACTATATGTTTTTTCGCAGTTTTCCAATCTTTGGCTGAGATTTTTTCGGCTATGTTATAGTGTCAAGTGTATGTTGATAATGTTATAACAAACTGAGTTGAATTATGCTCAAATACGCGTGTGACGATAATACAAATGACTTCTACATTCGCTGATAAGAAAACAAGAACAATTGTGGCCTTTGTTTTCTACGTCCTCCATATTGTATCAATTAACTAGACAGAATGCACACTTCTCGGCAAGAATTTATCCACATAATTTATAATTTGCTTAAATAGGTTTCCTTTCCACTGATTTCGCAGAACATGCAGTATCGAGTTCGGCGGCAAATTTTCCAATTTCTTAAACTGTTTGTAAAACTATTGTTCTGAAACCCCCAGTGGCCCGAGATACTCACGAAAGTGATCAAATGAATTATGTCTATATCAAGTGTCTCTTTTCTCGAGTTCCTTGGCTCAGTCTTTAAACTTTTCGAGCGCTTCGTCTTCTAGGAAAAAGAACAATCGGTACAAAAAAGCTCGTCGAAATCTAACAAGTTAGCGCTTAAATCGAAGTAGCGCCTTAGATGATGTATTATACTAAGTTGCATACTTATCATATCGTTTATATGCTGGAACAGCGTTATAGCTCAAAACACCCCAAGTTGTGCATCCCAAGTTTATAAAGTATGTTAAGTTGGACTATTCAATTGGCATAATTATGAAATATACTAAAAACGCTACAGTCTACTAAATTTGTTGCTATAAAAATGATCCCTCCTTGTTTTAAGACGCTCTTGCTTTTAAAATCAACATTTAATGCTGCATAATTGCAATCGATCGTTATTGTTGTTAAAAATAAGAATAATTGTTAAATATTTTTTTCGAAATGTCTGCTCATGTCAATAGTTGTATAAGTGATTTAAAATTAGCGAACGTTAAAAACATTTGAAAAAATTGAGTCCATTTGTTTTAATGTAGAAAATAACAAAACAAGCAAACTGGATACTTATTATATAATCTCGTGTAATGAGTTATAAAATTTAGAATGTGAATTATCTGGACTAATTCAGGCAAATCTTTCTTCTTGTTGTCTTGAATGCCAAGTTTTACGTGAAAAGAAAGGATCAATGCAATCCCCTCCTCAGATCCAGAGTTACATTTTCGGAGTATCAATTAAAAACCCTTTTAATCCCACTTTTACAAAGTCTTTTTACTGGTAAAAAATAGTAAAAAAATATTAGACTAATAAAACTGGGTTTTTGCTATGTCCTTTTGAAAGAACAATGGCAGTTAATTAATATAATATTCGTCATTGTGTTAGAGAATATGGAAATACGTTTGTGTTTTTTAATGCCTTGGCTGCACTAATACTTCTCAAAGATGCATCCCAAGAAGTCAAGAGGAGTGTGGGTGTTGTAGTTAAAAGATTTCAGATTGATCTCCATTATTTATTTTTCATAAAGACATCAAAATAAACAAAGACAAAATTTTCCTTAAGCATCATCATTCGAATTTATACATATTTCAAAATTCAATTAAATTCAAAATAAGAGACAGATATTCTTCGAGAAATAAACATTTTTTCATCAGTCTCCATAAAAAATTGTATAAAGGTTCAAAAAAAAAACAATATCAACAAAATCAAAAAAAAAATATACAAACAATATCAACAAATCAACAAAAACTTTACTTTAGAAGCTTTACTTTAGAAGGAACGGACTTTAGTACAAGATGTTTTTGCTCGAGTTAATCATAGTCTTTTTGATTCTCATGCTCACCTTCTTCATCATCTTGATCGATGAGTCTGGTACACAAATTCAATTTAAATTCTCGCATCTGCACAATATTTTTCTTCAGTGTGTCTTTATCAGCTTCGATAGCCCTGTATTGTAACCAAGAATTAACCAATCACAAATCCAAAAGGTGAATGATAACGAGAATCCTTTACTGTTTTGCACGATTGCGGGAAAGAAATACCGAAAGCATCTGATCAGAGAGATCGACGCCACTCATGATATCGTTGTACTTTTTAATATCATCTGATGGCCTCACTATAACGTACCTTTTGTCTTTCTTAGACCATCACTCTTGAACTTTGCACAGAACATAGAATGAAACGTGGAAGAAAAATATAAATTATGTGCTGGTGTACTTTGCAATGGGCATAGGAAAGAATATCAAGTCAATAGCCCAATATCTAAATGTTACACCAAATTTTCAGTTCACAACATTTATCTCCAAAAGACACATAATCACTAACTAAAGGCCCAGATACAATACTGCGTGATAGTGATGCGTAAGCGCGATGCGATTCTCGCACGTCGTCGCACAACGCATTCAATTTACAATGCACGCGATGCGAGGAAGATTAATGTTCGTATGACAAATGTCAAATTGGTGACGTTTCGAATGAACTTTGATTAAAATTATTTTTCATTTTTCAAAAGATTTGAATTTAGAATTTTCCTTCGTTTGGCAAATAATAGCCTCAACAAGGATGCACGAAATTTTCATTTAAAATTCATTCATAATAACCAAAGTAATTAAAAAATATTTAAGGTGTTTGAATTTCAAATTTCATTTCAGCGCCATCAAGCATCTGACAAGCGTCAACGCATCTCGTTGCGAGGAATTTTCGGTTTTCCGAATATTTCTCGCCTTGCATCGACGCATCGCAATCATTGTACGATGTTGTATACAAATGCATGTTACGAAAACGGGTTGACATTTGCTGCGAGACTCTCGTCACGCTCTCGCATTGCAGTCTCGCAGTATTGTATTTCGGCCTTAATTCAACATATGACTATTCGACGTTTCTATGACATTGCTTTTTTGAACACTATGAAAGCTGACACTTGATGTTTCCGATCAGTTAACATATGGCAATGCGTTCAATGATTGCTACTAGTAAAATTGATTTGTGTTGCCTGGTGAAATTATTTTTAATAATTTATAAATTCATATGTATTATGCATAGGAGAGATGCACGCAGGAGAATATAATGTTATTTTTTTTTGTCTCGTAACAGTCACCACCTTAAAGTAATTTTTACTTTTTTTACACCACCTTAATGTAAAAATACAAAACATGTATTTAAATCAGAGATCATGGCGATTCTGAAGGATAAATCCCTTGATTTTGAGTGTGACACTTACTAAGATAGTTATGCGTTATGCACCTAAGGTTAAGATGGCTAAAAGCGTAGAAAAAGGATTAGAATTGAATGAATCTTTTGTTTTATTGTTGTGCTCAATCATCACAGTAAAATATAAAGTGTAAATTTCCTAGCGCAACATTTTCATTGATATAAGAGGGTGGTCTGAAAATTTTCTGACCTAACAATAATAGAAGTCATTTTTCTAATTTTTTTATTTTTCTACATAGTCTCCTTGTAACTCTATACACTTCTTCAAGCGTTGCTTCTCTCCCTTTAATCCGTCCGAATAGTAATTTTTCTCCGCAAAATAATTGTTCACGAAGTTGATTGCCTCCTCATTTGAGGATAATGCCTGACCTTCGACCGTAGCTTTTAGATTAGGCAACACATTTTTTTTATTAGTATTTTGAGGCAATATCTGGTGGGTAAGGCGGATGGTAGAGCAGTTTAAACTGGAATTCGTAGATTATCGCCATGGCAACCGCTGAAACGGCGGGTTGTGTTCGTAAAACAGGTTTTCCTTTTTCTGCAAATGTGGACATTTATCCGCAATTTCTGCCTTCAGCTTGGCAATTAGTGATACGTAGTATGCTCCTGTAATGGTTTTTCATTTTTTGACTGTATTTTTGTTTTGGGGATATTATGATCCAAAACTTATAAAGTCCATGTTTCATCTCTCATGATTAATCGGCACAAAAACTCGGATTTATTGAGCCTAAACTGCGCCACCAGAGCATTGGAACACGTTTTTGGTCTAACGTGAGCTAATGGTGTCTACTACATCTGTAGTAGACACCATTAGACACGTTTTGTTCCTCTGTGAAAGGCAAATACTACAAAAGGGTTTTGATAACCGTTTCCAGTTCCATTACAAGTTGTTGAACGTTTGGTTTGCTGGGGATGGAATACTTTAGTCCTTTATTGCGCACACGCATTTGATGCTCCGTGAAAGTATGCGAAGACTGGTTTATAACGAACCTATCGTTTTGTGGAGCATATTTTTGGTTTCTGTTATTTTTTAGGTTCCTATGTTTTTAGTGGATTCTTCTCTTCCTTTCATTGTTGCATTCTTTCCAGCCATTTTTGATTTTGTCAGGTACAAGCGAAATTCCATAGGTAATTGCCACGCTAGTTTAATATGAATGATCATCATTAGATGCTGCTAATGTTTTCCGGTCTGATTTTGCTCAAAGTGCCTTGAAGCTGTGTGTAATGATTTCGTTCTCCAGTATTTTTGCCCTATTGAAGTTATTCGATGCTTTTTTAATTGCTGCGACGACTCCTTTACGGGATGTTATATGATTTGTTTCGCGTTTCTTGATCTGCTATGAAACGCAGTATCCTTGCTAAATGATGCGATTATTTGTTTCATCGGTTTTCTGTGTTTGTTTCAAAGCACGGGATACACAATTTCGAATAAACAGGATGAAAATATCGACGAGCATAAAACGGACGATACGCTGTTTCTTGCTCAATCGAGCACACACTGAGGAACCCAGCAAGAATCATGCGAAATTCGAAGTAAATCCGAACATTTAAATCCGGAGACTGACTAAATCCGGAGACCAAAGCAAGATCTTTAGGATAATTATGCAGAACTAATTTTTCACCCACCCTAGTTTAATGCTTTGGATCATTTTATTGTTAAAAGAAAAAAATATCCCCAACCCTAACGCTCTCAGCACAATCCTTGTCAATTTCTTTTAAAATATTTATATATCACATTCGACCCCTAGTTCTTGGAATGAAATGTTCATTCCTACATCGTGAAGGAGCTTCCGCCATTTTTGACAGGTTTTCTAATGTATTTTCCATCGAAAGCTACCCTAGGCTCCTTCCTAACAAATTGCTTCGCGAACCACTTTCTCCATTAAGCAAATTGATGTACTTTCTCAGCGTCCTTTTCCACGTCGTTGATGTCCTTCAGTCTTTTTTAAAGTTCTCCAGCCCTTCAGCTGAGTTCTCCGTCATTTTTTATTGCACTTATTTTTGAATTCATTTATTTCTTTTCATTCATTTAAAGAAGGCTGTCATTCGATTTGGATATTTTTCTTTTATTTTCAGAATTTTTTCTCTTTCCGTTCAATTCTACAGGTTTTTTCTACATTTTTATTATGTCGAATGCTGTCAACTGCTGGCTGCTTCATTTTTTTTAAATTATTTTTATTAATATTTATTTATATTTATTTATTTTATTAATATTTTTTTTACTTTTATTTATTTAATATTTAACCATTTTGTACTAATCATACTTTTTTAAATTTTAATAAAAATTTCCCCTGACAATCACTAAAAAGCTCAAATGACCATAAACAGTTCATATTTCATGAGGCCCAAGGGTTCTTTACTACTGAAGCACGGTTTTGCAGTCAGGGTACAGGGTGTGTATGTGTGACTCTGAGTGTGAGAAACTGTATACCTGAACGAAAGCCGCGAAAACAGGCGTTTTCTAATGTGTGTGACGATAAAATTCCAATTTCCTTCTCACATTTTCTCTTTTGGGGCCGCTTACTGTCTTTTTTTTGTCATACTTTTCAGGGCCAATCGGGATAAAATCTGCATTAAGCCTCATTGATTGTCATAGCATATCCTTCGCCTGAATAAAATTCTTTAGAAGGATCTTAAACATTTGTCAGAATTTTAAGATTTCTCGGAAGCTATGCATGGCAGGTTGTTGATGAACTACCAGTTAAAGTCTTTGACAGAAAAGATAAACCTTGTTCAAGTGAACTCCCGGCACATGAAATAGAAGCAAACAAATTGTCATTATCAGGATATATTTATACATGTTTAAGCCGCGTAAATGAGTTCATATTTGTTAGGAATTTATTTTATTTTTTTTTTCCTTTTTATAATTTATAATAGTCTATCCATGTTAATTTCTATTGAAAGCTTAATTTTAACGTTAATTATGTATTTGAGACATATGGAAACAGAAATTAAAGTAGAAACAAAAGTATTAAAGTATAGGAAGGAAAAACAGCTACATGATGTAACAATAGATTGAATTAAATGAAGGACAATATTCAAACTAAAGTATTATTAACGTACATAGTGATGTGAAGTCGCATCGCCAGAAGGGAAAATTTATGAAAATAAATGAACCTTAAAAACAAAAATGACAATAAATGCCCAAATAATATCAACGGACATATTGCACATTCCCAAAACAATGCTTTTTGATGTGATTACTATGAAAACAATGAAAGTCGGGCGGAAAATTTACTAATTAAATGCATTCAATGACCACATCCCAAACATTTATTTATCGCAATTGTTTGAATTTAATTACCGAATCATTGCATCAAATGTAGCATGTAATGTTTATAAACCAAGCTCAAACTTTTTAACTAAAAATTGAAACCAGAATTGATTTTTTTCAAATTTTTTGAAATTGATTAAAATGTAAAATTTATAGATTTGAATAACTCGATCAGAATTTTTTGATGCTAAGACAAATGGGAAAATTGTCAATCATTGAATACTACTGAGAATGTGTAGAGCATAATCTAATCGAGAGTTTCTTCGAGATCTAATCGAAGGATTAAGGTTGTGCTGCACTTGAATGCAAAAGTTAGACTGCGTTGTATCTGGGTCATACTTCAGCTTCGAAATTCAGCATCTTTTTTTTCAAATTATGTGGTCTTGACTGCGAGCACTTTGGACGCACTCGTATCAATCGTTTTATAATCGAAGGATGTTGCTTTCGAAACGATAAATTCTATAAAATGTTCAATACCAGAACAAATAAGACTAGTCTACAACTTTACAATGTTTTTTCATCTATGTTTGATGTAAATAAGGTTTTTTTTCGTATATTTTCTCGTATTGAATCTGAAAATTATAAATATATATACAATTAGTATTTTTTTTTTGATGGAAATTAAAATTTATTGATTTTTATAAGAAAATAAGAGAAATCATACAGTTTTTATTCGGAAACAGAATTATGACGTGGCTTTAGCGAAGTACTCGTGTATTCTGCTTTTGTAATGTCTCAACAAAAAGAACAGCAGCAAGGCCTTGATAATGTTATCCCACGTTTGCGAACGAACCTACAATTATCTTGAAAATTGAATTTTCAAGGACCTGTTACAAACCACTTTTTGCAATGATAGTGACATATTTTCATGTGGCCAGCCTACACACCTCTTAATTCCCAACAAGTTTTTTTGGAACAAGGAGAAAATCGTCCCAGAATTTTTCGTTCAATATCTTCTAGAAACAGGTTTAAGTTTTCTTTTTTGAACACTTCTGATATCAGACTGAAAAATATATATTCCTCCGTTTTACTCAATTTTAGAAATCCCTGACTTAAGTATTGAAACCCAGCTTCATCTTATAAAATTTTTTATCAGTTTTGTTTATGAAAATTTATATTCCTGCTCTTAAAATCATTTTCAATGTTACAAATACTGCTTTTATGAGTTAAGTGGAGGTCAGTGTTAACGTCCTTCTCTCATTTTTTATAAATGTTAATTTCTGTCACGACTGTCACACTTACAAATTAAATGGAAATATTAAGTGTAACTTTATAGTAGTCGTAAAAGCAGAGCTAACAGCCTCCTAAGAAATTTGCATTTGATTCCTCCAATATAATCCTTAACGTAAGGGTTTTCACATTTTTATAAGACTGCTTAATTTGGAATGCGGAACAATAAGGGATGGAAAGTAAAATTTACTCATTAAAACAACATACGGACCACTTATAAGTCTCTAGTTAATTTTTGCGGAACAGAAAATCATTCTCTGATTATTTAAATTTTGCAAACAATATGTATCCCGATAAATTCCATTATTTCAATACAATTAAATGAAAAATTTTCGAACCTTTGTTTGTGTTTCGTTTTTATTATTTTAAAACGAAATATGAACCCTTAAATTAATTTGTAGACTTAACAAACCAGCAGGCCGGTTGAACCCTTTTGTTTAATATCGGTTATGTCTTCTTTTCTAAACGCATTCTTGGAACCTGGATAGTAATAAGAGTAATCAGATGGCGGATGTCGACTTATTCGGTCTCCTCCCGGCACCTCTCAAGAAATTGAATGAGGAGTTGATTCTTCTTCAGCTGCCTAGAAAACAATATTTCAATTGGTGCCGGAGGTGTTCCATTGATTGGTATCAAGGATGATGGCCTGTCACCTCATTACCTCCATAGTCGCCTACTCCAGGACAGATATGACCCCCTAGACAGTTTGCATTATCGTGCATGGGAATGAAATCGTACAACGTTTCCTGTGAAAACGAGATGGCATCAGGGCTGACGATCTGTTCGATGTAACTCTGCGATGTCCTAGTAACCTCAATTAGAAAAACAAGGTCAGTTTTACCTTACAAGCTAATCCCGTCTGAGAACATCACATCAGGGCTACAAAACCTGCCATGTTTGTGAATTCGAGGATAACAACATCAATCATTGATTCTTCTTCTTCTTCTCCTTTTTCATATTCTCATACGTCCGCCATCATTATAAAAATTCACTTCACATGCATGCCTAATAAGTTTCTTACGCCATTCTTCCATGACCTCTTATAGATGTTGACGTAGAAATCTTAATCAAATCGCCCGATGAATGTAGCTCACTTTTGTCCTGAAAATAGGTCTCCATGAATGTTGCTGGTGTTATAATTCCTGATGGTCTCCTTGCTGACATGGATACCAGTATGTTCGAAGCAAAGGGTTTTGTAGTGCATGTAAAGTGGCATTTCAATCATGCCACATAGGTAAGATTCGATTGCTGACGATGCAACGCAGTGGTAGCACAAATTCTTCTGGTGTCCCTATGCCGAATAATCTTCAGGACCGCTGATATCCATTCCAATGGTTTTGAATATCCTATTTGCAAAGTCACGGCAGGTTGCAATTGACCAGGCATCAACGTCCTTAAAGCTTTGGCATCAGAATTACCGTCAAAATGAAGTCGAGTTCTTAACATTTTACACTTAAATCATTTAATTAACTTAAATTTATTTAAATTTGCGTTAAAGTTCTAGAAAAAATTACAGGAGTCAAAGACTTTGCTCCAAGCTAATGCAAAATTAATATAAAAAAACATCTATACATGATATAGATCACCACAACGACTAGTTGTACTCAATACACTCTACAGGACTTTATATTCTAATTGATAAAGAATCCCTTTGTTTGCTAAATACTACACATTTTCGAAAGAATTTACAATTAAATAAGATAATGATTTTTTTCACACGGAATATTATGATTACTTAATGACTGAAAAACAGCACTGAATCATGATTTTTTTTAAATATTCGACGCCTACTTATTGAGTATATAAGCATAAATAAATATTATCCAGTTCAATAAGGAATGAATCATTAAATTTTTAAAAAAATCCATATTTGTCCTAGTACAGAGCGCGACTGTGACGGAATTCGACGAGGTAATATGCATTGATTAACCACTCAAAAGCGCATTAAGAAGAACGAGAAAGGAATGCGACATGTTGCAAATAAAAAGAGCTTTGCAAGATCGAGAGCTTTTAAATTAAACTTTACTGGTAATTAAAGAAATTGCTATGTCTCGCTTTTTACGCATAAATAAAGGCATGAATAATTTTGCCGGTGCAAAAGGATATGAGTCTCTGCGTATGAACACAAAATTAAAGAGAATGTTAACCGAGGATCTCTCATAACTTTTGTCCCCATTGGAAAAATTCAACAAGATATGCTTACGATAGCACTTCATCTGGAAAATTGTATTGGGAGCTTGTTTTTAGTTTGATCGCTTTTTAGTGGTTATATTATGGTAACAACTTTAGTCAATAGCTTGTTTTTTTTGCAAGTGGAGGCGTTCTTTTTCGAGCCATTTCATGCGTCTTATAAATATCGACCGCCCTTTTGAAATATCGATTTTGATTGACCCAAAATTAGACGCACTAATTCCATGTGTAGAAAACGTCCTGGATTGCCTATTGAATTTCCCTTTTGACAATGTGTGCTTTGTTTTTAATATCCACTTGGGAGTTTCCAATAATGGCTGAACGAAGATCTCAATGTATTGTGATGCATATGTTCGATATGATAACGGTTTGTAACCTTTTGTAGCCGTTTTAACCAGAGAAGGGTGGAAAACGGTGCAGGATTTGACATCTGAAAGTGAAATTATAATCTACACCGATGGTTCCAAAACGGATAAGGGAAGCGGCGCCGGAATCTTTTTCCCAGAACACCCGCAACTAAACCGAAGTTATAAACTAGAGATCCACCACAGTTTTCCAGTCGGAAGTGTTTTTAATAAAAGCGGCTATAGAAGCGGCACCAAACAACCTTAATGGTAGAATACAAATGCTCTCGGACAGTAAGTCGGCACTGCAGGCGCTTGCCTCTAACCGCGTAGTTTCACAACTGGTGCAGGATTGTACGCAGGCTCTCAAAGCCTCAACAACCCGAGTAAATGTAAAACTGACATGGGTCTCTGGACACAGCGGTGTAAATCGAAACGAAAGAGCGAATGAGCTAGTGAGAGCTGCATCAGCCGACCAAAATACCACTAGAATAGACACAATTAAAGTGCCACTAGCAACGGTAAAAAGGAAACTAGACGAAATCCTCTGCAAAGAGACAGATACGGCTTGGAATAACAGGAACGACTGCAGGATAAGCCGAGCTCTTTGGCCTTATCCTAATAAAACGAGGACAAAACAACTCCTGGGGAAAAACAGAAATGGCGTTAGAACATTAGTGGCAGTATTAATGGGCCACGATATTCTAGGTCAACACGCCAAACGAAAAGGAATCCAAACGGATGACACATGCCGAGCTTACGGCGAGGAGGAAGAAAGTACGAAACACTCCCTCCTAGATTATCCGAGTCTGGCCAACAACCTCCTTATTTGGCTGACCTATACTGGCGTAACAGAATTGGGACACTTGGCGAACACAGACCTGGGGGAACTCCTTGGATCCTGTAGAAAGACAGGATGGACCATCTGTAAACAATAGTACTACACATGGGGAGCTAAGAGCCGATTCTGGCCTATGCCATTTTCAGTATCAAATGCCAGTACAAATAATAATAATAATAACAACCTTTTGTCCAATACAGGCCCAAGGTAATTATACTCCTCTTTTCATGAGAACATTTTGTGAATGAAATTAATTTTTCCTGTCGGGAATCAAAAACAAAATCATTGCTTTGATTTCGATGAAGATTTCTTGAAATTTTCCGCATGAGGAATTATTGTAAAATTATCTTGACCGTAATTTCTATGTTATTTAATGATAATGATTTAATGATTACAGACCTACCCCTCCGATAAAAGTTTCATACATAAAAAGATGGACACCGCGACAAAGACACCAGAACGAGCTGAAGATGGCTGTATGCAGCCGAAACGCGTCCTCGAGACCCACAAAGCAAGGCCCGGCGGACCCAAGCTACCCAGAGTACTATAAAACTATTTAAACATTGTTATGAATTTTCAAAAAAAAACATAAAATAATAAATCAATAATTAAGAATGAATAAATAATAATCGGGCAACCGATCGGTCGCACCTGCAGCGAAAGAAAGGAACAAGTTTAAAGAGACAGGGTTATTTGAAAATACAAAGGCCGAAGAAAGTTACTTTTAACCGACTAGATCACCGCGTGGGCGTGGGGGTTACGACATTATTTAAGCCCTGATCCTTCCATGATACATACACACAAAGAGAAAAAGCTTACTTATTCATATTAGATTAAAATTAAAGGATCAAAATTCAAAAGATGTGAATTGTGCACCTGTGAATTGTTCTGCTCTGATTCGGACCACCTGTCAATTGTACTGCGCTGACTCCCAACACCTATGAATTGTGCTGAGCTGATCCTGACCACCTGTCATTTGTGTCGCGCTGACTCTAATCGTGCTTCCTGTAACATGAACCTCCACTTCAGCTGGTTTCGGGACTTCACTTGTTCTGCTGCGCTGCCTGTAATCGTGCTTCCTGTAGCACGAATCTGCACTTCAACTGGTTGCAGGATTCACCTGTTCTACTGCGCTTCCTTGGATCGTGCTTTCTCACTCGATTGATAGTCCTATTTAGTCTTATTGGTTGATTCTTCAATTGGTTGATACTTCTATTTAAACTCCGATTGATACTTCAATTGATACTTTATTTATACCTCTTGATACTTAAATTGATTCCTCTATCGGTTATCTCATACCTCACAGTTTCTATTCTATTTATACTGATACGTACACAACAACCTAGTGAATCATATCCATCGAAAAATTTATCGCAAATTACTTCCAAGAAATTTTCTTTTTGCTTTTTGCGAATGGGGTTTTTTTGAGACTTTTTTTTCTGACATTTAATTTTACTGAGAATTTTTTTGTTTTTTTTTTTTTATAATTTTATATAACTTAATACCTAAATCTAACTTTAAATATTTCTATTTTAATTTTATTCTTACTTCTATCTCATCTCGTATGATTTTCTTTTAACTTCAAAATTTTGGTACATATAAAAAACTTAAATAAAACAATTAATTATTATATTCAGAAATAATTGTTATTTTATTTATTTATTCATTTATTTATATATATATCAATTTTCACCTGACGAGAAGCGGCAGGGATGCGTGTTCAAAACTAGCTTGAGCTCTTTCCATCTTTCTAAAAAAAAAAATATATATTTGTATATTTTTTTTGTTTGTTTAATTCTGCCTGCACCTCGGAATACGTAACAACATAAAGTAACGATTTAAAGAATAAAAATGAGTTGATGAGAAAGTTGTTCTTCGTGTGTTCAAATTATTGATTCATGCTACACAGCTGTCTTTCATACAGCTATGACTATCCCTAAAACTACGAGGACTTTGCACTAATTTCTTCCATGGTTGCAAGAATTCAAATTTCGAGGCGTCGGAAACCAACATTAAGTCAATTGACAGAATGATAAACGTTGGAAAGGATGATCGATACATGTATCTAGATGTATTTATCCCAAAAAAGGACACTTATACAGTTACACTGACAACTTATTCGACTGTAGCAGTAAGTTTGAGCCTTAGTTGTGCTCCATATATGAGATAAATTCAGTACGCATGCAGATAAACTTATCAGCGGACTATATCATAACCATCTAAATTTCATATGGTATCAGTTTAAGAGTGTAATCACCGTTTGTATCCTATTACAGCCTTTATCGTTTACCAGTCATGTCCAGCATGTACGCATCCGTCTCGGTAACAAATGGCCAGAAAGACAATAACCTGGACGAGTATTATACGGTCGACATGAGATCAGATACTTTGAGCACTCCCACGGATGAAATGCGAAAGGCTATGGCAAATGCTGTTGTAGGGGATGATGTCTACGGCGAGGACCCTACGGTTAACGAGCTGGAAAGGAAATCTAGCGAGATGCTTGGCAAGGAAGCGGCCCTATTTGTTCCTAGTGGTACCATGGGCAACCTATTAGCAAGTAAGTACTTCAAATTGCAACCTCATTTGAGTCATATTGTCTGTTTGCCTTCTGATGCGAAATGCAGTTGACAATGGATTAGATTTATATGACAATGCTGTAAATTCGAAATTCAGTATTGCACACAATGCGAGTAATTAGAACAAGGAACGTAATGACTTAGTGGTGGACACAGAAACCTTTTAGGATGCGTTGGGGAAATAATGGATTAAAAACCGAAAAATTTTAATATTTGCAATGTTCAGGTGGTAAATATTTATTCTTTGATATTTTAAACAGTTCGGCTTTAAACAAAATGAATAGAATGAACGATAATCATTATTTACAAAGAAAGGGGCTTTAATTAACTGGAAACGTGATTAATTTTTTTTTTCTCTTACTATTTTTGAACGCTTAAGTAAAGTTAGGTTTCAAAATTTTTAAAATTTATATCAATTTCTTTAAACTTCCTATAAAAATTGAAAATAAGGTTTATCTGAGTACCGACACTAAATTGATTACCTAGTGACCAACGATCAAATAGAGCAAATGAATGTGCCTCTGTCACAACCGGGGACTCTCCGCCATAAAAAGTCATGAGAATGCAAAAAAAAAATCCAAAAAATTACAAAAATTCTTCAACACATCTTTTTTTACTTGAAGAAATGTGTAAAGGCATTTCGAAATGAAATAAATGAAAAACGAAATGAAATTTTCGGGTTGTCTGCTTCTTGCACTGGAAATTTCTGGGCATTCTGGGCATTTGGTATTTCATTTGCACTCCTTTCTCTTAATAAAGTATTTTGAAATTCCATATATGGTGGTTAGAAGTCTCTCCCCGCTAAAGTTATATCGTTCATTTGCTTTCCCTATTAGTAACGGCTCTTGAAAAAATAATCATATTGGGTCCCAGCAGGAAAATGTCCTGGTGAGCATAGCAGCACTAAAATCATGGCGTAACATATTCACTTAGTCAACAATACGGTGAGTTTCAAGTTTACCGATAATATGGGTGAACGTATGTTCTACATAATGTAACATTTGTCAAAAATTTTCCTACCATATCGAGCATAAATAAGAAGTTAGACCATCGGTCTAGCAAAAAATTTTCAATCAAACTCAAAAAGGAGCGAAAAGGACAGAAAAGACCCATATGAGTTATGACTCAGGTGTATGTCGAAGATAGAATGAACCATGGGAGCTTCTACAAGCACCAAAAGCATTCGTCGATGGTATAAAAAAACGGGGCGTGTTAAGGGTGGCGTTCCACATTTCGAAAAATTCTACAGAATACAGCTCTCCATACTATTTGCGAAAAACAACGAATGGTCATTACAGAGCTTGCATAATTCCTAGAAATTCCAATTACAGCGAAATCACTTACAAGCGCTAACAATATGGAATACACTTTAAATATAAAGGTATTCGATTGGAATTCCGTAGATGCATTAGAATTATTAGGGATAAAACATGAAGACGAAGGTGCGGAAAGTTGCTTAGAAAATTCTCTTAAATTTGTATTCTGTAAATATGTATAGTATTGTATTGTATTCATCACATATACGACTACACCCAAAAGAAAATTATTCAAGCTCATAAAGTTTACGATCTCGGCCTCTCCACTGACCTATGTCGCACAAAACTCAACTTATTTGATACAAAGGTTATTTGTATCTCTTCCTTTTTGGTGCCTTGCTAAAGTGTGCACGCTTTTGAGGAAGTAAGCAATGATCTGATCTCAAATAGTGGTCAATTTGTTATTGTGTGCGATGATTTGATCGTGGGACTCATATCTAGATGATGTGCGTCGCGCAAACTCAAAGAAGAGCAAATGAAAAAGAGCAATTGAACAAGGTTTGGCGGAAAAACCAATGAAGATAAGTACTGGATGCATCACTTTGACCCAAAATCGCTACGACTAAGTACTTAATGGAAAAAAACTAAACCTTCTTCACGACCAAAAAAGGAGTGTCGCAGCGCCGGCAAGGTTACGATGATAATTTTGTTAATTCCATGGGAAAATCCGTTTGAATGTGCTGTCCTTTAAGTTAGTATGATCACGACGGATTAGTAGAAATCGATACTATCCGACATTCATACAAAAACAAGACCGTCGAAGAAAGTTAACGAAATTTTACTTGATCATGGTAAAGCGAGGTCACATGCGACTTAAACTTACGGATCCGTAAGATCCTTTTTTTTTCGTTTGAACAAATTGCTCCATATTGAACTCAATGGGGCCCAACTTATTTATAAGTGCCATATTTTAATGTTTGCTCATTTTTTTAGAACTCCCAATTGTTTGAAGTATTGGACACATGAACGATATGCTCTCTGGGTAAGCAAGTATCCCCAAGTTTACCAACTTTTGTAACGGCCAATCTTCTAATGCCCTTAAGTGGCTTCAATGTTGAAATCATATCAGCCAAATATTCGCATATTATTTTTTAACCTTTTTCTAGTTATTGGGGAAATCACACAGTATCAATTTAGATTAGGGAATCTTCAATCGTTCATAGTGGTTGATGCGTAACCTAACCATTCCTGATGTTGTTAGGGACAACGCTACCCATATGCAACACAACCATCACTATACTTGTAAAAGGGCCACAACCAACAAACTAATCCATCTGAATGAGGGGACTTATCAGTTACACGATGGACCTGAATATACCTCCAGAGTTGAGGTTCGCGTGTCGAACAATCCACCATCTGGTGGCATCCTAGCAAGTTTGGCCGCTATGATGTTAACTAACAACCTAGTAATAGTGTTTTTTCTAAGCTCGATACCGCAGAAGAAAGATCCCCGGCGATCACAGGAATCAAACCTTCAACGCAGGAATTGGGAAAATGTTATATTTATCAAAATCAGCCAATCCTGCTGTGGGCGTATCCACACAGTGTCCTTTTAAAGACTGTAGATGTATCGTCAAAATCACTGATCTACAGCTCATCATGGACCTATGCCTTCAGGCTTCCTCGCCGCCAAGTTTCTTGACCCTTTGATCGTGTTCCCTCAATTTTGCATGCCAGAAAGCTTACCAACGCTACAATGGACAGTCTGCACATTGCTTCGAGTGTTTATACCTATTTGGTATCCCGTAGTCACTGTAAAAAACTATTTTTAGTATTCTTGTGGCTGTACTAATTTGCAGGTACTTTTATTTCATATAATGCTATATATATAAATACGTATAAATATTTAGTTGTTATATATTACGTTGCTGCAGATGAAATGGCCGATTTAGTTATAAATTTTTCAACAGCTGTAACTTTTTATAAATCCAATTTATTTAATCAAAATAGGTACCAATAGATGCAACACACTTCTCCCAATAAGATACAAGTCCATTTATTCCAGTTTTGTAGAAAACCGAGTTTCTGGTTCGAAGAAACTCCTCGAAGGCGTTTTTGGCAGAAACTTCATTATTAAAACTTTTTCCTGTCAAAAAGTGATCCAAATGTTGAAAGAAATGCTAATCTGTTGGTGAGAGGTCTGTTTAATATGAAGGGTGAGGAATAGTCTCATAGCACAACTCTTTTAATTTTTGGACCGTTGTTCTCGATACATGAGGTCGTGCGTTATAATGAAGTATTTCTTCATCACTGTTGACAAGCCTAGGTCATTGAACCATCGATTTCGGATGCATTTCATGCAGTTGAGCACAGTTTTTCTCAGTATTGATGATTTCGCCAGATTGCAGGAACGAATAGTAGATAACTCCAGCTACATACCACCAAACAGTTACCATTATTTTCTTTGGATGAAGGCATGGTTCCGGGATGTGTCTTGGCGCTTAATCGGCATCTAGCCATTGGGCCGATCGGCGATGATTATCGGATAAAATCCACTTTTCATCGTAGGTCATAAATCGGTGAAATACCGTTTCGTTTTTGTTGCGACATTCAACACGTCATGTTTTGCTCGGTAAGATCATGCGGAGACCATCTGTCAAGCTTTTTCGGTTTCCCAACTTGTTGCAAGTGGCGGCAAACTGTCGAATCGTGAACGCCTAATTTCTCGGCAAGATCCCTTATGGTTTGGCGGGGATCAGACTCTACTAGCGCACGCAGATCGTCGTTATTAATCGATTGTCTTGGATGCCCACGTGGTTCACTTCCAAGGCCCATATCTCCGGATCGAAGTTTTTTGACCCAGCGCTGAGTGGTTCGTTCGCTTACTGTATCAGGCCCATGAGCGAGATCAATGCGCTCTTGATTTTCCTCGTTGCTTCCGTTTTGTGGTGCTCTAATTTAAATTCGTATCGTGAAAGTAGGAAGTAGGAAGGGAAAGTAGGAAACCATGCAGAACTTTACGGGTGGACCTGACGTGATCTGCAGAGACGATTTCTACCTGGTGAAAAAAAATTGAGATCAAGACCGATAGTATCAAAACGGATTTGGTAAGCGCTCACCGAATCTTCTTTCGAGGTCTCCCGCAACTCGATCACATTTGAAATTTGAGAGCCCTACGACAGTTTTCTAGTTGGAATTTTATGCAAACAAAACGTCGATACAAGGAGCAACCTTAACGAAAAATTACAAATACTCTCGCTAAATAGGTTAATACTTCACATGCTTGCCTGCAACCACGAAATTTTCAAACTATTGCAGGAATGTCAATAGACAGACTCTCTAAACCAGAACAAAAAGATTAAATTTAAAGTTAGCACGTATGCTTAGACAAAAAAATTTAAAACGGAAACGAAATAGTGTTTAAGCGAGCAAGAGCTGGATCACTCTACTAAAGTGCTACTAGAATATACCTAGTCCAATTACCATCGAAAGCAGTAAAAAGAGAACTAGATGAAACTCTCGATTAATAGATACATACGGCTTGGAATCACCGAAACGGCTATAACATAACTCTAGCTCAACCTCCTCACGCTAAGGACGAAACAATATCATACTTACAGTTCATTATGTCAGGTCAGCACACCAAACAAATAGAAGCCCAAACGTGTGGAGCCTTGCTTGTGGCAAAGATGAAAAAAGTACCCAAAGCTTCCTTGAACCTTTTCAGACTCTGACCGAAAACGACTCAGTTGGCTGAAGCTTACTAAGGTAGCAGAACTAGAGCACTTGGCGACTGCAAAGTTAGGGGTCGTCCTTGTTTTCTATAAGATGACTTGATGGACCATTTGTATACGATAGCGCAACTTCCAACCAAATGTGTTGAAAAAGATGTTCCAACTTATTATTACTAGTGGCAGTAGTCTTACTTTACTAGCCCCTGCAAAAGTAAATTTTGTTGCAGGATCAGTTGTGCGTAGTTTTGTGGTGGCAAGGATGGCTGCAATAGATGTGCTGGGACGCAAGTTAAAAGGAAGCTCCGAAGAAATTTGGGGCTACGTAGCATAGAAGCAAACACTCAGGCTGGTCCTAGAACAATGTAAATCTGGTAGGAACCCTGGATTTCAGGAACTGTGGTTCGCTGAACATCTAGACTCAAAGAAATCTGTGACAGCACGGATGAATGGTAAAGAGTGTGTTGCGAAAAACCGTAGGTTCTGACGCGATAGTTTTTCAAGCAATATTTACAGATCGCGAAAGTCGGACAGCACTTTGGATTGTATTTGACAAGTTAAATCAAATAATTCATTTCAAACACTATTTGTTACAATTTTAATATTTTTGTTAGATGGAGGTGCCCTGGTTCATGATAGCTTAGTATGGAATTGACTCAATCGAGAATGTAATATTGCGAATATAAGTTGCCTGGAATTAGTCTTTAAACAGAGACGAGGAGAGTCCTGTCTATCAGAATAGACTTACTTATAGTAACTTATTAGATATTTTTTGGGGAGTTGGGAGATGACTGCTTTTACGTACAGAGTGCGGGGCTCCCATAGTCACATGTGACAGAACTACCCACTAAATGCCTTTCCTTTCAACCTGAGACCCTAGCCAAGAACCTTTTGACACACTATTTTGGACGAAGTCTTGCATCGCAACGCCGTCAAGTGCCCTCAAGGTCCTTTCAAGTCTCCTTTGCTCCAAATAAGACCCTTACCTCGGTATGTCGGCTCTGTCGGTGTGGACAAATTTTTCCGACCTACTCGTCGGAGCAAAAGTTAAAATTATGAAAAATAATAAGATGAGGAGGCGGATCCTTCTAAGGGTCGATGAAAGCTGATGCGAACACAACCAACCCCAGAAAGGGTGCGGGAAAACGTCAACCAAAATCAAAACTGAGGTATTAACACTCTGTATGGATAACCTTTCCCTTGGAAGGGAACCCCAAGAGGGGAAGAATACCTTCAGAAAGAGAAAAGAGAAGGGTGCAAGCAAAAGCGCAAAAGCCAAGGCGAAGCGTCATTTAACAAAACAGGGAGAAATGGTGAAACTGACACTTCCACCCCACCACCCTGCAAAAAATACTTCTGAGTGGAAGTGAAGCGCAGGTAAAGATCCCCCACTTCTTGGAAGGACAGGGGGACCATACCCGAGTATAGCAATACACGAAGAAAATAAGTCGCAAATGATACCACTACCACCAAGACGAAACCCGGGTTCCGGATCACAGGATCACTCCTCTGGGAGGAAGGGAGTGGGATCACCATGGAAGTGATGCCCCTTGGCTATCGCTTGTCCATTGATCATATTAAACATTGCATATGAACAAAATGCATGAAGGCAGACTAATTGAGCATACTTAAAGGCAAAAGAGAGGGCTCAGAGGATACAAAAGTCTGACTGAGGATACTAAAATGAAAATAGAAAGACTTTCAGCTCAAGCATTGCCGCCGCTTTTCCAGGAAATTTTTGACAGATACGAGCCCAACATACGACGAGTTGCGACAGGTTTTAGGCACCCATGATGATGAACTTATCTTGATACCAGCACACTGAGACGATTTCGGATTCCGTTCAAACTACTTGTAGTTGATTATTTATTCTTCTATTGCTCGTAACTCATTCGCCACAAACTTTGTTGATTTTTCACGGAGTTCAGCACACAACCCTTGACTTTTCCTATTGAGTTTTCAGCTTAAGTCATGTATCTATAGGTGAAAAAAGCTTTTAAGGACTTGAAATTTATCTTGATTATCGCAGATAAAATGTATTATTTTGGTAGAGAGATCGTCTTAAGCTACTATAATTCCCTCTATGACAATCTGCGTGTAAAAATGATAATCTATTATCATAATAACAGTAAATAAACATGAAAGTTGCATCTATATCCTGCTCTTACCATTCTATATCCATTATGGTTTTACGCGCATATAAAAAAAGCAAATCCTTAACGTTGCTCGCAACCCCTCATACACATAATAAGGATAAGGTAATGTGACCGCGCTATACTCATTCTCTTCGTGTACGATATGTATAGCGTTCTACCTTTTATCAGTTTTTAATAATTCGCCAACTGTTTTCCACATCCTGGTGTTGTTCGATTAGGATTACCAGCAAATCTTAAAATCATAATATATATACTTATTTGCATTGCGGTTTTTATCGGGACCTTCGTTTTTAAGGATCATGCATGCCAGCCATTAGCAAAGACTGCTATTGCTCGCTTTTAGACCAGGTCAACCGCGAATAAGCCCATTTGCACAATAGTCAATGCGAGATAGTTGTTGGCAACATAATTCACAATATCTAGTACTTTGCAAGGACTCGTTGCAGAAAGATACTAACCGAATGGCATTCTTTTTGCATATTTTTTCAGTGATGGTACATTGCAGTCGACGTGGAACGGAAGCAATTGTTGGTGATTTATCTCATACATTCCTGTACGAGCAAGGTAAGTACCTCTGTTGTCCGGACTCATAGTCAGCAGTGAAAATATAACAAGTCCCTATTTGTATCTCCTTCTGTATACGCTCTTCCGAATCGCGTAGTCCCGGGAGTTTTTCTGCGATTGGATTCATTCGAAAATAAATTTTTGTGAGATTCGAGGTTTTAAATGGACTTGCCTATTGCGGTTGTAGAGTTCAAAAATAAAGTGAACAAACAGCCGGGAATTTAAATCAGACTCGAGAACGTGGAGAACGACTCGGACATTGTGCGAAAAATGAATAAATCAGATGGAGGAAACTTTGCCCGGTTATGCTTTGATTTCGGGGAAATAGGATTTCTAGAATTATTGCAATACTTTTTTCAAAGAAAAAGAAATCTTTCCGAATATACGACGCCTCCTCCCAACCTCCAACACGTCAAAATGATTCGGAAGAAACTCTCTTTCAAAATGGAAAAGTAATTTCATGCCCATTACGGTACACTTGACACGTTGAAAAACCAATTTTCTCGCTCCTTTAATACCTGGGAGACTAGCAACTGTCCTCAAATCCGTTCAATAACTTCCTTTCTGTGTAAACTTTAGGTGGTGCAGCGCAATTAGGCGGCATTCAACTAACGACTATCCCTAATCGTCCTGACGGGACCTTTTGTCTAAAACAGCTTGTCCGATGCATTCGGGGCTACGATTTCCATGAACCTACAACAGCGCTGGTGGTTGTCGAAAACACTCACAACATATGCGGCGGAAGGGTACTCCCCCTCGAGTGGCTCGAGCAACTGGCGAAAGTGTGCAGAGAGCACTCTTTGAAAATGCATATGGATGGAGCTCGAGTGTTTAATGCAGCTGAAGTACTTAATGTACCTGTCGCGCGAATCGTCAGGGATTTCGACTCCGTTTGCTTTTGCCTAAGTAAAGGACTTTCATCGCCGGTCGGTTCAATTTTAGCTGGATCTCGAGACTTTATCACTCAGTAAGGATACAACAGAAGTGCCATTGAAAAAACTTTTTTTTGTAGTAATATAATTTTATTTTATTTTTCTCCTGTCGCTTTCTCCCGCCGCCTCCATTATGACTTATCCTGTCTTCATGTTCTCTGCGAACATTTTTCCACAATCTTGAATCAGAGCTCGACGGATCCGAAAAGCCCTTGGTGGTGGAATGCGACAGGTTGGAGTGCTGGCTGCAGCAGGAATTATTTCTTTGGACAAAATAGTGCCGCGCCTGGGCGAGGACCATCATAAAATCATGGAAATTGCTAAAGGTAAAACAACTTTTACTGATAATTAAATTGTTCGCACCCTCGCACTCAACAATTAAATAAATTTTGAATCTTTGTCTTTCAGCAATCAACAACATCAATAGCCCAAATATCATCGTGGATCTCAAAACAGTGGAAACAAATATTCTGTTGCTAAATATTCTGAATCCAAAAATCAAATCAGCAGACTTACAGAAACGTCTCATTGAAGTTACCGAAGGTGAATTGAAAAATAATATCACGGATGATGCCGGTCGCGGTATAATTTTGAAAGTCAGCGCAAGAGATTGGAGCTTCGCTCGAATTGTTTCGTATCATCAAATCAGTGAGAAAGATATTCAATTAGCGATAAAAAAACTTATTTATGTGATCAAAGAGTATGATACAAATATGCAATAAAGTGTTGAATGACAAAAATTTTTTAGTCCGAAAAAAAATAGCAGCAACGTTTCAACTGATTGGCATATATACTTGCTAGAATTACGGCCTTTAGGATTTCGTTTATTATAGGCTTATAGGCTATAGATTATAGGCTCAATTTCTTCCTTTGTAGGACGAATAGTAGTAATAAGTAATAAGAAGAATGTATCTTATATGGAAAAGTATGGAAATTTGTTCGGTTCATAAAAATCAAATCAAATACTAAATTGTGTTGTTTTTGATCATCTGGTTCCGGCCATCCTTGCCGATTTTTCAATTGGGTAAAGTTTAAGCTTGGAACATGACTGGGAAAAGCCCAAACGTGACTTCACTTAAAAATTAACACGGCCTGCGGATGAAAAATAAATAAACCTTAAATTAAGCCCGTTCATCAAAAAATGCTCAATAAACTTCTTCAAAAAATAAATCCAAAAAATCAATAAATTATGCCAAAACTGCTGGATAATATCGTTTTGCTTCCTTGATGTTCTCGAAATATCCCTAAATAGTGACTCTTGATTAAAGTTTTGCTTTTGATTCTAACCTTTTTCTATTGCAACACTCATTTGTTTTCTTTAGAAAATTTATTTAATAATTAAATTTATAATTAAAATGAATTTAATAATAAGATAGATTTTAAAAAACGAGCAGTTTCCCTTTTTTTCGCTATTATTTACAAAACCGAATTTCTTCGGCTGCTTGTCAGCTTCCTCAATGTGTGCTCGATTATGTGAAAGTTAAGTCCAATGAGGATCGGAATTATTTATTGAAAATTTGTCTTGAACGTGAATAAATTCCACGACTGTTTTTGCCCAGAAGCTGAGGACTGTCAAGAAAGTATTTGGATAATTATCGAATTATAAAACAAAGCTACATCCAAATGCTAACTGGTATTCACGCATTGACTAACTCATCAACATGCTACTAAAAAGGAATCCGCAATGGCTTTCAACTAATGTCAAATGAATAAAAAGTTGATCCTGGTTGCAATCTGTCTTAATATTTTTTGCATTGAACAACGATCCCAAAATTTTGTGAGTTAACTTCAAATTAAATATTAATATTTTAAAAATTCAGTCAACCAGGATCGTCACTATTAATTTATTCAAGTTTTTATTTATTCGCGTCCGTCAAGCACTATAAACAATAATAGGACAATAATTCAGGATAACAGGATAATAATTCAGTAGAATTGCTAGAATTTATCTACCATCTCCGCGCCGCATCAGCCCAGACGTTCTCATTTGGAGCAGATTTAGGACTTTACAGTGATCGGCTTGGGACTTTCATCTGTTCTTCCTAAAGCCAAAAGTTTTTTAGGCGTGTCGAGTGTCATTGTCATCATTGTCCCTCAGCCAAACCGATATATAGTCAAAAGGGTTTTGTACCATAACATTGACCCAGTTGTTTTTATAGACGTGCTGGTTCTTTGGAGGACCTTACTATATATCTATTGTACATTTTCTGTCTCTGTCTATGAAATGCGGTTCGAGAGTGCTATAGATGAATTTATTTGCGAAGATTGAGCGTGAGCCAAGAAGAGTCCTCTCAAAGCTCTAAATCTACTTGTCCTTGTTCCATCTCTGGCTGAGGCAAACCACCCAAGAATGTTTGGCCTGTATTTACTTGCAATATAATCAATTATTCAATCATATAATCAATTCTTCTTCTTCATGATACCAATACCATTAATTTTCCATCTCCATGCTTGATTGTTTTGACTGTTTACCTTGGATAACGCCCATTTTTCATGGGTCCGTTCACAAACTTGTTTCCATTAGAACTGAACATATTGAAAACTTATCCATCGGTCTCAAGTATTCTTGTCGAGAACGCTATGAATTTTCCATGTCTGAAAAAAAACTCCAATTTGTCTTACGGTGTGAAATACAGCCTTGGAAACCTAGTTCTCATAATTTGTTCGCGGCTGTTCTAGATATGATTCGACCACTCAGTTGAACCAACATCGCATACTAAAGACTAAAAAATTGTTCAGCTACTCAAAAATAACACCACATTTCCTGTCTGCTGTTTATCTCTCCGTGTAGTTATCTTGACAATTTTCTATGTTGCCCTTATCGAGGACACTTTGAATTGAGCACATCAGATCCTTATCTAGGAACTAGTTATGAACAATTCTGCGCTACCGTACCACCAACCGTAAGGTATCTCCTGAGACCCATTGCCAAGAGATAGGTACACATTCGCTGTAATCGAAACCGTGCGTACCAACAGGACCAAGACATTATTACAGCGTCCATGAAGTTTCCGTTGTGTAAATGTGATTTAAATTGAAATTATCTTTCTTTTCAACCGAGCATGGGACCGGTTTCAGTGAAATCAAGGTGCTATTCATGCAAAGATTCACACTTTTACACTCATCATTTTGACGTTCGGCTGATGAGTACAAGCGGAATATTGACAAACCACTTATTTTCTCAACTCTCTTTTCCAATCGTTACCATGCACTTGATTTAACCACAATCACATCGGACAATATCGGCGGACAGCTGCACACAAAACTTGTCACTTTCCAAACTGGATTTCAAAACAGATTTCTTGACCGGTGGCACGAGCTATAAAACGAAACTAAAATTTATCTACCAGTTGTGAGTGACGCGGGAGAGTAAGAAGCTTTCGACGGATAATCATGAATTTTGTGCATTTTCGAAAGAGGATTGATTTGAAGAGATGAATAAACGCACACTGGCACCATCGGATGGAGATTGAATGAAAGTGGAAACGAAAGTCACGAAACGTTGCGACCAAAACAAAAAAAAATAATGTTAATTTTAGTTATCTCGTAAATGGTGGCAACCCTGAAAAGTATATAGTAAAGTGCAAATGGTGCCTATAGTAAGGTTTTAGTATAGAAATAGAAATTTTAAGACTATATTGAAATCTCCAACAAATTTAATGGAATTTAAGATAATTTCAACCGAATCTATAAAATAAATTTTTAATTTTTTTAATATTTGCGGTCTGAATTCGAGGGTTAATTTATCATTAATTATCAAATGAAATAAAAAATAAACATAAAACTAGATAATACCGAAAAATTAGTGACAATTGTTATCTGTCACTTAACTGATGGCATCTGGCGTAGCATGGTTAGATTTATGGAGCATGGAAAACTGGTGTTGTTTGTCACTATAGCTCTGGAAGTTTCCACTCGCAAGTCATTTACACCAGATCATAAGTGAGCTGAATTGCGGTGGAAAGAGTAAGGAAGTCTTACAAGTTATATGACTACTCACGAAAGGTGCTGGATGTTCAGGTGTCATCGCTAGTTTTTCATGACAAATTCGTCTACCATGCATGAAGCACACTTGCACAAAGTTTATCGTTAAAAACTGAAGTGATTACCACGAAAGTGAGTTATTGAGAGCTGATGAAGGTAAAAATGTTTTAATTTGTCCACATTTCATTCGTAATCATGAGCGAAACGTCAAACTGGAACCAAACAACGTGAGAGTTTTGCCAATAGCACCGAAATTTACCCTAAGGGGATCCCAGATTCAATCAAGAAGAAAGAGTGAGTTACGCGGGGCATATTTTGATGGTTCAAGTTACCAATAATTGCAGAAAATCTCACTCCTCGATAATGACATTTGGTCGATGGAAATTCCAGATTGTCTGTTGTGTACCAGAAATATTTCTCTCCTACCGTCAGTGGTAGGGGCTACCAGGTCTAGGATTACGTACGACACCTGTAGAACTCATTATTCAGGAAATACAGTACAATTCGTGAACTAACTGTCTTCCAATATCTAGGGTAGAACTATGTCCAGTACCCGTAGGGGAAATCTATTCGGACCCATTTTATCTTTTTATGGTTTTGTTGGTCCTTTAATAAACGGCTTAGTGCTAGAACCTGCTTGGATCCTAGTGTTAGATGCTATTTGGATTTGAGCAGTTTAAAATTAGTGTGGTTGATAGTATACCTTGCGAAGAGTGCTGAAGAATTTTCAATACGAAACGCTGTTTGATTGGAGTTTTTCAAAAGAAGTATGAGAAGGGAACTAGCTTGCACAGAGTTTCGATGAATCGAAAATTGTAAAAAGGAATTTCATGGCAAATGCTTGAGGATACTGTTGTGGTTCGCAAAGACTTTGTTTTTGAATCCACATAAAGGAACAAATGTGGAAAGACAATTTAATTTGTATTGCGTTAGAATGAAAAACAACAAATAATAATCGAAAACCGCGCAGTCTTCTGGCTGAAGTCAAGGTAGTTTTAGGACAAAGATTGGTTTCTTCGATTTGTCTTTCTTTAGAATAAGACGTGATATCAAATTATTGCAATAATTTATTCGTTCGTTTAAAGTCATTTTAATGTGTGAATTGCATCTTAGTTGCAATATGTGGTAAAAGAGTCACCAAGAAACTATGTGCCTTTCAAATTTTGAATTAAAGTCTTTCAAATTAGTGAAACAAAGTCCCCAAATAGAAAGTATGGACCTTCGCATTGCATTCTTGCTTTTTGCGGAGTATTTTCTGAACAGTATCAGGAACTGACATTCACAACGTCCTCAACGGTGTTAGCAGGACCTGAGACACCAACTGGTTAGCCATCAAGGTACACTACCGATGAAAAACTTATTCCTTTTTTTAATTTTTTTGCTTATTTTTTTCTCCAGCTAAATCTGAAATTTTAAAATAGAGTTTTTTGAAAAAAAAAATTATAAAATAGTTATTTTAACAGAGGAAATATTAAATGCTACGAATTTACCGCGAAACCAAAAACTTTGCTGAGCTTTTTTAGTTAAATTTTCAACTCGGTTGGTCTGAGATAATAAACAAGTTCCTGTAAAACTTATCTTTTCACACGTTTTTATAAGAAATGGTTGACAGTAGCTTCAAAAGGAGGACAAAAGTCATATCTTTGAAGTATATAAACAATATGCCAACAAACCAACAAATTCTCGTTTCTAGCTCTTTTTCCTGCATTTTTCCATTTTTCCAAAGACAACGCTTGTGTGGGGTGTGGCAGAAAAAAAGGCAAACTCGATACTGGTCGTTATCTTTGGAAAAGTTTGTTTGTTTTCATTGTTTTTTAGAAACTTTTAACAAGGCAATAGAAATTAACTTAACAAATCCATTTTTGAATTCTCTCTCGCCGTACTATAAATAAAAGAAATATTCTTGAAATTGTATCTGAATCTTTTCATGTGCAAACTGGTGCACCGTAATAAAATATGACAAAATCTTCACCTTCCTTTTTAATTACAGGACTCGCACTTTCAAAATAAATAAAACTGAAAACGCCTTAAAATACTTTTCAGCTTACCTTAAATACATCTTTATCTTTATTTTAACTCTGGAGTACTTTAAAGTCCATTAAAAAAAGTAAACAATAACTTTTGTGGGATTATTACAAAAGCAAACATGAAGTTCCAAGAGTAAAGATAATACGCAAAATGATTTTCTTGTCGTCATAGCAGCAACTTGGTGGACTTGGCACAAGAGAAAATAAAAACTCGAAGAAAACTACATTGAAAGGATTCATGCAGGATAAAAATCTAAAAGTTTTTATATCTGAATCTTTATTTTTGCTCTTGCATGCACAGTAAACTTTTCATGAATGGCCATGCTCTGGTGGAATCACAAGGACTGTTTACTTTTTCTTCCTTTCCTTTTTTCCGAGTGAATATGATGCATTCGTGGTCTAATGAGTGATTCTGATTTTCATCGTGAATTTTTAAGGATATCTGGTGTGTTGGTTTAAACTATACTACAGTCGTAGTAACTGACGAATAGGTTTTTTTTCTGATTACACGCGAAAATGTTTTTTTTTTGGGAGTACTTTGTGATTGTATTGCAAAATTAAAAGGTTGAAGTTAGTAGATTTGTTGTACGCGATAAAACAAAAAACGTCAACTTGTTTGGAAATAGAAAGATACAGCGATATTTTTCAGAGCATCTCGTAGACTGAATTCGATTATTTCTTTTTTAACTCTTGGTACCACATCCAGCCTCTCTCCCCTCCCTCTGTCTATCTCCTTTTCCCCCTCTTTCTCCCCCTATCGTTCCCTATCTCTCCTCTCTCTCTCTTTAGTTCCACTTCCATCGTCAATTTTTCTTTAAGGTCCTTATTTCATTTCAAATCAAGATCCTTGAAAAAACATCAAGGAGTAAACTCATTCGCTGCTAATTTTTTTTATCTTACGCATAACGCATAATTTGACACTGATTTCTCATTCCGTTTCAATCAAATCACGATTAGTATTCCGAAAATCCTTTCGGTTTGAGTTTTAAACCTTCTGTATTCCAGGTTGCAGGGTTAACCTTTCAATTTTACACTCTAAATTAATATTAAGTATTTAATGTCTGCGACGTATTTATAATCACGGAGCTCCTTACGAACAACATTTAGCCATTTTTCGACAAAATTGGGACACAAAATGGCGGGTAACGAATCTATGTAAGGAGTCAAAACTGTGGAGATCATGTCACGTATTGAATTCTATCTCTGAAATGACTATGAAAGTTAAAATCACTCAACAAAATAAGTTTAAAATTGTTTAGAATAAAGTGTATAACATTGATGCTGAATGGGTGATACGACAACAGAAGACCATTCTCAGACAAATTGATAGAATAAAGCCAACACCTGTCGATTAAGAAATCTCTGATTGCAGAACAGAACAATGAATTCAGATACCAATATTCCATCAATTACGATATTACAAATTGCGGGTACATGATGGACCCAATTTTTGACAATTCCCTTCTTTTCTTGGTGATTAAATTGGGCCAAAAATTTTTGGTGTCAGGTTGAAATTGCTCGTTGAGGCACTCCCAAAGTTTCAGCAAGATCCTCTTGAGTTTGGGATGATTCTTGGTCAAGTTTTGACTCCAACTTAGCATCATAGTCAAATTCAAAAGTGTTTTATTTAATATTCATCGTTATAAATTTTTCAAGAATATAAAGCGGATTCTAAACAATAAAAATAGGAAAAAACTTAATGACCCAAATGGCTCTCTAAATTTAAACGTTATCATTTACTCATTAAAAAACTAAAAATCAATTATAATGTTTACACAACAGTGAACAGTTTCACTGCGACTAATATATTATAACCTAATTCTAATCAAAATAATTTATTTTATATTATTGTAATGCTATCAATGTTCCTAGCCTACATGTTAAACATTATTTCTAAGGCGTAATATAACACCATCTACCTATACTAAATATTGAAATCTATGCCTGATTTTTAACGCAACAATAACACTAAATGTAGCTACAATGAGCTGAAACTCAAAAACCAAAAACTGCATAAACGGAAAATATTTTTTTTTTTTGGAGGTGAAGGCTATTTACGCCCTGAGTGTCGAACTCCCCCGCTACCGGACTACCGACTAAACACGTCCCCTGTCACACCGAGAACCTAGCCTGGAACTGTTTGTCACATTACTTCGGACTAGGCCTCATTAATCATCGCTTAGCGATGTCTTCAGGCTAAGGGAAATCTCTCTTCACGGATGGATAGGAAGGAAGGAATTGCAATTAGTAACTATAATATTGCGTTACAGAGATGTTCCCTCCCTCGCCAAGCGATCCATTATGTCCTTTTTTATAATGAGTACTGTCCGTACGTAATGCGACACACAGTTCCAATTGTCCTTTGATTTCATCATTTTTCCCGTTAAATTTTCTGGGAAAATTACGCCAATTTTCTCCGAGAGATGCGAACGGAGTCTTGTGAACCTATTACACGTAAAGAACGTGTGGCAGGCGTCATCCGTCATCCCCGGGCAGAACACGCAAGTTGGGGATGGTGTCTTTCCCATCTTATACAGGTAAGACTGTAAATACCCGTGACCACTGAGTAGTTGCGTCAGATAATAATCAGTCTCACCATGCATTCTATCGAACTACGGCCCCAAGTCACTTATCAGCCGTGCGGTCCACGGTCCGCGTTTCGTTTTTCCATGTTTGCTGCCATAAGATAAGGGTTCTTCTCCGTTCCTCTCGGTTGACGGTTTCTCTCGCCGACTCCCCCCTACGTGATTATACACGTTTCCGTTCGTCTGCAAGTAACTTAATTGGAACCACCCTCTAGATTACCAGCACTGCAGGTTCAGAGACAGTGCGGTATGCAGCGGCTATCCGCAAAGCTCCTTGCCTCCGCACCTGTGCCTGACGCCTTCGGTGCGTCTCTTTACTAAGAGCGTCGGCCAAAACCTCGGAGCCATACAAGAACACTGACTCCATTGCACTCATCAGTAGACATCTTTTGCATGAGGTTGGCCCCTGCGTGTTGGCCATAATGCGGTTTACCCGCACGGAGGCCTCATCTGCTGACGCTCGAACCTGCTCGAAAAAACTCATCTTCGAATCAATCATCAAGCCAAGGTATCTGATTGATTCTTTTGACTCGATGATCATTTCCCCCACACAAACCGGCATAACACGAGGGATTCGCTTCTTGGTGAGGACGACAACCTCGGTATTTTCCAGCGCTAGGCTAAGCCCACGGCCTGTCATCCACTCGCTCACTCGGCGTATTACCGCATCCAGTTTGAGCTGCGTCTGTCCGACAGTACGTCCAGTGACTAGTACTAATACGTCATCTGCGTAGCCAACCAGGCGCGACTCCCCCTGTAACTGCAGCCTCAAAAGCTCATCATACGAGACATTCCAGACGTCCGGGCCCAGAACGGAACCTTGCGCAACCCCTGATGTCAAATCAATTCTTCACCGGCCTCCCAACGAGTCATAGATGAGTTTCCGATTTTTGAGGTAGTCTTTCAATATCCGCATCAGATACCTCGGCACCCTGAAATATTCCAGAGCATCAAGAATATCTGTCCATCTAGCATTTCTCACATCTAGAGTTATGAGCAGTACTAATCGTAAACGGAAAATATTACGTTCGCAACTAAGTTCTCGCTGTTCTTTTATATGAAATGGCCACTTTATTTTTAAAAAATGGTTAAAACTGAATCATTCAAAATATTACCCATCACAAGCGACAATTTTTTCCCATCTTTCTGGCAGAGCTCTAATACCGTCACGGTAGAAGTGTTCGACTTTCGAGGCTATCCATGAATCAAGCCATTTTGAGATGTCTTCATATGAGTAAAACTGCTGATTAACCAGACAATATGCCATTGTGCGGAATAGGTGATAATCGGACGACGCAATATCTGGGGAATATGGCGGGTGGGGTAGGACTTCCCATTCGAGCGTTTCTAAGTAGGTTTTAACGGGTTTGGCAAAATGAGGCTGAGCGTTGTCAGGCTGTAGAATGACTTTTTCGTGGCTCTGCTAGTATTGTGGCCACTTTTCGCAGTGCTCACATCAATTGAGTTCGATACCCTTCTCCAGTGATGGTTTCAGGCGCCATGATTTTCTTCTCTTTGGGTTGCTATAATGAATCCATTTTTCATCACCCGTAACGATGCAATGAAGAAAACCCTTCCTTTTTTCCCGCTAGAGCAATTGTTCACAGGCGAAAAAACGACGCGCAACGTCTATTGACTTCAATTCATAAGGAACCCAAATTCCTTGTTTCTGAATCATTCCCAACGCATGCAAGCGCTTGGAATTTTGCTTGGCGGGTAACTCCTAATACTGAAGCAAGCTCCTGTTGCGTTTGGCATGGATCTTCATCGAGTAATGCCTACAATTCAGCGTCTTCGAAGGTTTTTGGTCTTCCTTCGCGCGAACGGTCTTCAACCCAAAACTCATCGTCTTTGAAGCGACGGAACCAATCACGGCACGTTGTCTCACTTACAACATTAGCTCCATAAACTTTTTGCAGCTCTCGATGAGCTTCAGCCGCCGTTTTCTTTGAATGAAAGAAAAAAATCATCACTTCACGCAAATTGCTTTTATTTGGCACAAAATTCGACATTTTTACAAAATCAAAAGTATATGACACAAAAACAAAATCACTTATGTATTGAAACAGTTTGTTTCAGTTTGTTTGACAGTGTGTGGCGAGTCGCAATATACTCATCTGTAGGATGGAATGGTTGTGAAATCCAGGGATTTTCACTCACAGTTATAGATCTTGCGATATGATTGCAAAAAAGTTTCAATATGAAATATCGACTCTTGTCACTCTAGCCGTTTGATAAATCTTCCTATTCGATATATGGTGTTTCCAATCGGTCAAGACATTTGCTTTCGAAAACTCTTAATATTTCCATCGTACCAGCACTCTGGCTCTACCAGATCTGACATCCATGTGTCAAAATTGGTCTAACCAGGGTCTTGTAACAAATAACTTTGACCTTTTGAAGAATGTATTTAGAATGAAAAGGTCGACGAAGGGCCATGACTACTTTTTGTGCTTTACTCAGCATCATTTTGGTATGATCTGTCTAGTACAGGTATTGTTCGAGATGAACTCCGAGGTATTGAACAAAGGATTTATGTGGAACCCTCTCTGAACTACCCTCACCAGCCATAATATGGAAATTCTTCCAAATACTTTTCAAGTATTAGCTGGTCCCTTGAAGCGTGGTCCGAAACAAAATTGTTTCGCACTTCTGCGCATTAATTTTCATTCGCCAACTCTGAGTATAGAGCTGCACATCATAAAACATTCATTGGAGGTTGCTCTGAACTATTGAAGCTTTTCAGTCTGCTGTATAGATGATCAGATTAAGAGCAAACGCTACCAATGATCGCGTTGGTGAGACATTAAAATCAAAGTCATTCAGTAGTTTGCGAGTGAATATTGAAAATAGTAGGGGCGCAGTAACTGTACCCTATTGTAGACCGTTCAAGACCTGGAATGGTCTCGCGCAGTGTCGTCAGATTTCCATCAGTTACAACAAATGATTTTCCGTATAACATATTACACATCATGGCAACAAGGTGTCTGGAGAACCTGTCCTGAAGGAGTTTAAAAATTAGTCCATCTAACCACACGGTATCAAAGTCTTTCTCCATATCAATGAGACACGCTCCAACACATTCTTTATCATTTAGCTTCCAACAGATGTCTGAGGTCACTTTCGCTAGCGCATGTATGGTCAACTCATATTTCCCTATGTTAGCGTTTCAAGCTTTATTTAGTATTACTTCGAACACCTTGCTGAAGTTTGGCAGCATGCTGATTGGGCGATAACTTTTAGGGCACGAAGAATTTTTTCCTTTCATTTAGATCGGAAAACCTTAGTCTTTTCCCACTCATTTGGGAAATATGAATTACTCAACATGTTGTTGAACAATATGCAATAATTTCTAATCGCAACCTCAGACAAATGTCGGAGAACTCTATTCGGAATACCGTCAATACCAAATGATTTCTTGTTGTTTATCGTGCCAAATATGAAGCGCAAGTCTTCATAGCTGACAAAATAATGAATAAGATTTAAGTTCGGTATGAGGTCAGATGTTAATGTCTCATTGAAATGAAGAATTGGATCGCCGTGCAGCCTTGATTTGAAGTTGGAAACTTTTGCTTCGACGACCTCTGAAAATATTTGATTTCTTTTTGCAGGATTTGGTAGATGAACTAATTCGAAATGTGTTCCAATCAGGGCAAGTTTCGGCAATCCATCACATATAATCCTGTTCCCGTTTCTACCCGGAGTCGTACTGACAATTTTGATACCAGTCCTAGCAAGAAGATTTAACTCATCACCAGTGACTCCAAGATTCGATACCTTCACGCGAGACCTCTTACGGAATAAACTATTTACTTTCGTAAAAACGCCATCTGGGTCCTGTGGGCTAGTACCCATCAGTTCCAACTTTGAGTATTACAATTTTACTGGCTTTTTTTCTTCTGCTTCTACCCGTAACACCCGATAATACAAACTAGAGAGTGACACAGCAACTTTTCAGTCAGAAGTCAAATTTTATCGGAAAGCCAAACAACCAGGATTGAGCGGAAGACCGGCTAAAATACGGAGGATCACAAATGACGCAAGAACCTTATTGGTATTGCTTATAGATCGCAACCTTCTGACTCAACAAACCCACAGCCAGAGTTTCCAATCGGGCAAGCCTTATAAAGATCAAACTAGTCTGGAACAAATTTTGTAGTAGCACGACATTGCACAGGAAAATGCGAACTTGGACGAGTTCCAAAGCTACCACAATTGAAAATCAAAAGTATACAAAAAGGTTATCTGGTCAGACTCTCAAAACTTCCCTGCAGATACTCAACAGTAAAGTGGGCTTTTACTTCAATCAAAAATTCAAATATCAATGGATTATTTTATATTATTGTGAATGTTGTATAGTTTACCTACCGTATGGTCAAGAAAATATACCAACTGAATGTTATTCCTAGCTAAATAATGAACTATATTAGAAGCCCAAGCATGTAACCAAACATCCATTATAGAGTCATGAAAATTAAAAATCATCAAATACCAAATGAAGGTTTAAGGCCAAAAAGCACATTCAAACCCGATTGAACATCTTTCAGAGGAGCTGGTTCTAGGCAACGATCTAGTCCAGCGCCTCCAAGTATATTTGCAAAATTCAAATCTGCCACTTTCAAATTATTATTGTTCGTAACCGATTTCACCTTCGCAAAATGGTTCAACGATATCGTTGAGGAAGACCGAAAGATAGCGAGGGAAAATCGATTAGAGCAAATTAAAAATTTAAGACATTTTTTTTTTTATTTTTCTTAAATTTTTAAGTTTCTGTAATAGATTTTCCCTCGCCATCTTTCGGTCTTCCTCAACGATATCGTTGAATAATTTTGCTGTCAGTTTTGCTGTAAATGTTGTCAAAAAACTCCTCGGATCTTGTTGCAAAAATATATTTTTGTTAGAGTTGGATTTTTAAAACGTTTTAAAACGCACAAATATAGACAGAAATCGTCTCTGCACAGTGATAGAAAGACGTTTGAGGTGCAGCAGACGACAGATGCAACAGTACTGCATAACTACAGCGATGTTCACGGCTAGGATGTCCTTTTTAGTAGAGGTGTTGGAAATTGAAATTGTATTGTGTATTGAATTTCTATAAGGTTGGTGAGAAAGAAATTTAGAAAATTTCGGGTTGGCTGATTTGGGTTTGCTCCACAATTTTCGGCATTTGAAGGGTTCGAATGTCTTTGTCCCTATTAACGTTAAACTCTAGTAATTGATTTACACAATCGTCTGTTGATACCAATTTCCTATTACTAAGAATGTTTTGGAACACAAGCAAACGCCACCAAGCCTGACACCTCCTGTCCCCTGATCTGACTTGACTTGGCTGCAGGTACGGGCTATACGACAGATTGTTACGTATTCCGATGTGTAGGCGACATTAAACAAACAAATATATATATATATATATCTATATATATATATATATATATATATATATATATATATATATATATATAAATTAATAAATAAATAAAATAAAAATTAATTTTGAATAAAACAATTAATTGTTTCGTGTAAGTGTTTTTATATGTATCCATATTTTTAAGTTAAAAGAAAATCATACGAGATGAAATAGAAGTAAGAATAAAATTAAAATAAAAACATTTATAGTTAGATTTAGGTATTAAGTAATATTTAGTTAAATAATATTAGTAACAAACATAACAAAAATAAATAAATAAAAAAAGTCTCAGTAAAATTTAAAAAAAATTAAAAAAAATCTCAGAAAAAAATATTCCCAGTAGCAAAAAAACCAAAAAAATTCTTGGAAGTTATTTGCGATGAAATTTTCTATTGATATGATTCACTGGGTTGTTGTGTACATATCGCTATAAAAAGAATAGAAATTGTGAGGTATTGGACAATCAATGGATAGAAGTATCAATAGAATGTCAATAAAAGTATGGATCAATAAAGTATCAATCGAAGTATCAAGAACAGTCCTCGAATCGCCAATTCACAAAGCCCAAGAGAACAATAACGTCGATTCCAAGAAGATAGTAAGCAGGCAGCAGAGGTGTTCAGGACGCAGCGCATCGGAATTCCTTGACGTCCCGCAACCATGCAGAGGTTGCCAGAGGTAGCGCAGCAGCAGGAAGTAAAGTTCCGAAACCAGTTGAGGTGGAGATTCGTGCTAGAGCAAGCATGATCAAAGGTAGCGCAGTAGAACAAGTGAAGTCACGAAACCACCTGCTGTGGAGATTCGCACTAGAGGTAGCAGGTGCTCAGAATCAGTGAAGCACAATTCACAGGAGATTTGTGCTAGAGGAAGCAATGGTGGTCAGAATCAGCGCTGCACAATTCACAGGTTCTCAGAATCAGCGCAGCATAATTCACAGATGGTTTGGTCCTTTGGTATTTGATTCTTTTCATTTATTTATTAATCTAATATCAAGGAGTAAGCTCTTTCTCTCTGTGTGTGTGTATGTGATATGGAAGGATCAGGGCTTAAATAATGTCCTACCCCCCAAAACCGCGTGGTGAGCTAGTCGGTTAAAAGTAGTTTTCTTCGGCCGCCATTTTGCGGCCTTTGTATTTTCAAATAACTCTGTCTCTTTAAACGTGTTCCTTTCTTTCCCTGCACGTGCGACCTATCGGTTGCCTCATTATTTTAATTTTATCATTATTAATTATACATTTATTATTTTTTGAAAATACATCGCATGGCGCCCAAAGTGGGGCCCAATATTTTTTTTTTTATATTAATTATATATTTATTATAATTTTTTTTGAAAATATGTTATAAGATGTTTAAAAATTTCTCAAATATCTCAAAGTTATTTTACGTTCAATTCACTCGAAGTTTCTGGCGTGTCACTATAGACATGTGTGGTCTGAGGTTGTCCGGATAGAACACGACACCGCTTGTATTGGCGAATCCTGGCCGTTTCTGCGCAATGACATTGGAGATCTGAAAAGAGAGAATGACAGCAGAGATCGTTTTAGACCTGATCTGTTGACAGTTTAGATACAAATTTAGTGGTTGATCACTTGGAAGCAACTCAGAATGAATAATCGCAACAAATCCCAGTGGAACCTTTCTGACCGCTAGTCCTGATTTGGCCACAGTTGAAGCTATTTCACCGCGATTTCCTCACGATCGCTCTCATTTTGTTGTGTTTGACCCTTTCGTTATTCCTAGTCAGCATTCACTTAAGATATGGTTTCTTCCGTTGGCCTAGGTTTCGCTGATGGAAATTCGATCCATCATTTTTTGCTTGTTAATTGGTATGGCAACCAAACACGAAACTTATTTTTGAATCCAGCTTTGTGCAAATGGTTTATAACTATTTTATGATCAATCTTTAGCTGATGGACGATGCTACGACTGGTAAAAACGGTCAATTTCGATTGCTTTTGTGATTTTATTGCCATTTTTAACGACAGGACTCCCTGCGCAGGACTCATTTTGAATATGTAGAATATGTCAATCGAATCCACGAAACCAAAATTCCACGTGATTAGCATTAATAAGTCTTGGAGCCATAAAGATCATTATTCAGGATTTCAGCTGCCTGGTTCCCATGTTTACCTTATCATAAAAAAAGGGTAAAATGTATCGAATTTTTCTCGTTTTAACTTTAATTTTTAACATGTGAAACTAACAATTAAATGAAACGGACACAAAACAGGAAAAGACGTGTGTAGTACAGAATTTCAGCTTGACAGCAAACATGAATCTGAAATTGTTTGATCGACGGGTTACTCTAGATATCGACCATAAGAGCCGTCCACCGAAATAATAATCATCACAATTTTTCATCCAAATTATAACCTTGTAGCTATTGTAATATTATTTTATCTTGTCAATAACTTATTTCACAGATATACGTTATAGTTTAAAACCTGATATTTGTTCTGTAACCACAGATCAAGGACCTGGGTTTGGATACTATACCTTTGAGTTGTAGAGACTTTGGCTCGTAACAGGGTTTTTATTTTTTTTGTTTTGTTTGGGAGGTGAAGGCTATTTACGCCCTGAGTGTCGGACTCCCCCGCTACCGGACTACTGACTAAACACCTCCCCTGTCACACCGAGAACATAGCCTGGAACTGTTTGTCACATTACTTCGGACTAGGCCTCATTAATCATCGCTTAGCGGTGCCTTCAGGTTACGGGAAATCCCTCTTTCTGCACGGATGGATAGGAAGGTATTGCGATTAGAGAGAATTGCGATTATTAGAGAATTGCGTTACAGAGATCTCCCTCCCTCGCCAAGCGATCCATCATGCCCTTCTTTATAATAAGTACTGACCGTACGTAATGCGACACACAGTTCCATTTGTCTTTTGATTCCATCATTTTTCCCGTTACATTTTAATAACAGGGTTAAAAGGTGTGAATAATTGGATGTTATTTACTCCATAGTATAATCGCTGAGGTTTTGATATTTTTTACGGGGTGATATAACAAGTCACGTTGCAAAAAGCCAGACACTTGCAATTTTTCAGCTCTTATAGTATGATGTATGTCTGGCGATCGCTAGCTCTTGCCCGTGAATATACGTTACGCAATAACACAAAAATACATAGCAAAACAAAAGAAGGAGAAAGAATTTCAATTGGTTAAGAGGACTATGAAATTTTAGCATGAGAAAAATACTTAAGACTGCATGGGAAATGCATACAATGTAGCTAAGTTTATGTTAGGAGCCTTCTCGAAGTCCCCCCTTGAATTTATTGAATCAAAACAAACATGCTTAAACAATTTTTCAAAGATGTTTACTAGATCTTAAATTCATTCTTCACAAATATTACACTTCCGTTTAACAAAATCACACAAAATGCCTGTCATATGTATATTCTTCCTTTTGCTTCATCATTACATTGAAATCACACTAAATTCGAAAACTTGTCGTTATTGTGAATATTCCTGTACAATATTTATCATATACAAACTTGTATCGTTCTGTCTTCTGTCGTCATTTTATTTATTATTTTTCTCTCTTTTCGAAGATAAAAACTAACATTTATAGCAAAAATATCCTAGACTAAATAGAAAGGAATCGGTAACAACAAAAAACCATTGTACAGAGAGTTTTGTAGTTGTGGAAGATCATAAATAGATTTGAATAGTATGTAACTGCAATACGATATTCGTTTATTTGTGAGTTCTATTTAAGATTTGCAATAGTTTAAATTCACCAATGCTTTGTAATTATATCGAGTAAACTTATATTATTTACATATCTCATTACTTTTCTGCAAGTCTCAATTCAGTAAAATATTATCTTAACAAAAATAAAACTTTTGCATTGTATAATATAAATATTTTGAATAAAAGTTGACTTTTTCACCTATATTTGCATCAATTAATTATTAATATATGTATATCTAATATAGTTTTGGCACTATCCATGTGTAGACACCGAAAACTTTTGAGAAGACTTGTTTTCTCGTGAGAAATAAATCGAGTTCTAAGAACCGAATTAAATTTATAAACTGACTATATGCCTCCAACGATTTTCTCTGTTATCACTTGCAGTGAATTTAATTCGACATTAGATATCAATACAGGACAATGTACTTTTGCTAATAATTATTAATAAGATTAAAAGGTAAATTCAGTTGATTCGTTAAGCTTAAAATCAAGTGAAAGTCTATGCTGTCGACTGTGTTAACGCTATGAGATATCATCCTCAGCAATAGCCACTTCATCCGAAGGATTCTTCTTGACGCACTCCCGTATGGCCTGCAAGATGATTTTGACCCGTCTGTCAAGGGCCGTCATGTGAGGCTCCCACAGGATCGGATTCAGCGGATCCACATGCATGGACTCACGCATCAAGTCGGAGAGATGTTTAGGGCCGTTGTGAAATCTGCAAGAGATTTTTCATCATTATTTATACATCCTTCAAAACGCAAAACGCAAATCAAGGAAGAAGTGCCGAAATAAATGAAATACATAATTCAACGAATAAATACTTACTTCAAAAGTGTTTGAAGTGTCGACGTCCTAATTAAGCAGCATTGTAAGACCGGAGCCAATATCGAAAGTTCATCGTGAAACGGTCGACCGAAACCTCGTCCGTGATCCAAATGGAGCGTGAATGTGTCATTACCAAAAACTCTGAAAATTACAAGAGCGAAATTGAGTAGGGTATCGGTTAAGCTCCAATCTTCATTCACCATTTGTTCAATGCGATTATTGATGATAACGTAATTTATTTGGTTAACTATACAAATAGTAAATCGATAGGGACAATGAAGCGACGGGCGGATCGAATGATTGGTTTTAATTACAGAAATGTCATTTCAACGCAAACTTGCTTGGTTTTGGGCCCCAACCCCAACCGTGCAAGGCGCTCCTGCACGAGATTTCGCCTGAAAGGTGAGGCTGAGAGTCGGAGGACCACTCAAAGAGCAAGTTCTTCAACTTTTCGTTAAGTGCTTGCTCGTCGTTGACGTACAACCAGCGAGAAAATGAAAACCATTAGAAAAGGAGAAAGACCTGCTTGGAAATGGATGAGCGCAGCAGCCACAGCGGCAAGGACGAACGAGGACAGGTTAAATATTTCCCTAATACTCGCCATAATAAGACCGATTTCATGGCACAGAATTTGATCAAAGACAGGCAATTACCTTTCAATGAAATTACTTGGATAATTCGATGAGAAGGAGATCACCATGAGAAATAATTAGAAGGACGATGACGACAAGGACAACGAAGACGTCGTCGATGTGATTGGCACCGAAGGCGGCGTTTATGGTGATGACGATAATGATGATTATGATACTGGTGAAGGTTTTCAATAAGAATTAATCGGTTTCGGAGCCAAGAATTTTAAAGGTACGCCTGTGGTATAACGAACGATGGATTCCTTATAATTAGCACGACGGGAATTCCATTAGAATCACTTTCCAAGTGTTTTCATCTAAATGCACGGCCAATGTAACGTTTGTTAATAAGTGAAAAAATGGAGATGATTGATGTGACGACTTGACTTGATATTCGCTGGGGACGATTTAAGTTTGTAACAAATATTACTTCCATTGATGGGACGTTAATTGGCTTTCCAAACGCTTTCCTTACGAAAGTGCAAAAACCAATTGACGTCCTAGCACTTACAATTAAATCATGAATCAATGGGTGAAGGAAAAGGACTCATAGTTTTAAATGAAAAAATTCATGTCGATTGGTTAGTCAGCACTAAAACCGTTTATGAGTGTAAAATGTTCGCTAGTGTGATCGTTTTTGAACACTTTCACTCAACGATAATGAAAATACGTTTCAAAGTGTTGTCACAAGTCTAGGAGCAAAGGCAGACCTGTTGATCTTGACGGGCAACGCACCATTCTGGTCTAAGAACAACCCCTCTAAAGGATAATATACCATTTTTTATATTAAAATTCTGAATGTAAATATAAAAATCATTTAAAAATATAAAAAATTTTGTATTTTTATATTGATCTTCTTAGGGATCTTAAAAAGTTTTGTTTTCTTTTTTTAAATTAAATATTTCCTATCTAGAAAAATACAAAATCATGAAGAAAATTTTATGAGAATATAAGCAACAATAGATGAAAGCTGAAATTTAACTAAAGTTCTTGTGTTTTGCTAAGGATAACAAATAGTGATTCTTATGTCAACTTGATCAAAACAAAGCTAACAAACCAATAGATGAAGCGTGAATAGCTCACTTTTATTCAACATCGTGAGCGTCTCGCTAAACTTAAATGGTGAATTAATAATACTATCACATACATGAAGTATAGTTTAATAATGTACAGAAAATATTGAATCATCAAGTACTAATAAAACTCCCATAAACTATCCACAATCCTCCAGCTCTTTTATATTTGCACTCAATACGAGCTCTCATACGCTTGGATACCGAATCCACCGGAACGCTAAGTTTTTCGAAACTCAACATCCTTGAATCATAGATCGGAATCTCATTTGGATGCAAAACAATCAATCTGGAGGCAATACATGGCAATTGACGTCCTGTTACGAATAATGAACGGAATCATTCGAAAACCTAATCCTGCGCATAGAACTAATGTATTAAGGTATCTCCTACTTCAAAGACTTAATAAAAAAATCCATTTGGACATATTTGATGTCCAAATGACAACCCAATGACAACCATTTCTACTAATTTAACAGGAACATTCTATCCTACCTAAAAACCATCATTGGAAAAAGCAAGAATCAAAGCTCTTTCCTATATGATATTTCCCTCAAATGATTTATTTCAAAATATTTAAAAGACAAAAGCAACAATTCAACGCCTAAATGATCCTGTGCATCGCCTATTAATCAAAAATTCTACTGTAACTAAGGATTCTCCTTCATCCTGACAAAATTCGCAATTTTTTTCCTTGGGTACCTAACTTCTTCCAAGGTTCTTTGAGATCTGTCAAGTGTCAGTCAACCATCAGTGTTTGAAAACACATCAGAAACGACTAATTAAAGTTAAATAAACGGCTCAAATCATATCCAATTCTGAGCAAGATTGATTGACCGATTGATCTGGTGCCGTCAAAGGATTATTGTCCTCCCGTTTCCAATATATCTAGACCATCTTAAGTAGACCGATTTTTTTTAAAAAAATAAGTTAATGATCTGTTTTTTAACTGCAGGCTGATTCCTTTGAACTGATGCCTTTTTGACAAGCTGATAGGTTCCTTGAATGTCTCCTATCTTGCGGAACAATGGTGCGCAACAATTATAACGCTCACTTCCTATAACAAACGAAACTGGCAGCAATAACTTGTTCACAACCAACTATTCGAAACCAAATATAATTCTAAATTTCATTGCCTTCTAGGTATCACTTCTCCTCTAAGAAACAATCAGGGATTAACTACTTACATCAACAGTTTTCAAGGAATAATATTGCAAAGTTTATAACACATAGTAACAGACCTATCCAGGCTTGAATGAATAACTCAGAATACGCATCCTCTACACCCGATATCCTTTTTTGAACGATACAAATTTTTCAAAATTTTATAAGTTTCGTTTGTTAGATTGAGTTTTGCTTTTTCAGAAGCTGTTTTGAAGACAATATGGTTTGTATTATGGATATGGTTTTGTATTTTTAAGAGCTGTTTTGAGGCCGATCTGGTTCCTTCTTCTTTCAGTTTCATGTCTGTAGGCGTGTGGATGGAAACGACGTTATTTGAAGAAGGGACAATATCGGTTTTGAACAGCTGGCTGTTTTAAACTAATAAAATTAAGCCTTAAAATAGAAATCATAAGAATGCATTTCTCTATTCTTTTATTTAATCTTTAAAATATTTATAATTATTGTATTTTGTATTATTTTCATATTTGTAATAATAGGTATTTTTTCAGCTGCATAAGAAGTTTCGATGGTTGTTGTCTATGGTTTGACAGTTGAGCATGTCAAACTGTGTTGACATTTCTATTCAGTAAGGTTTTGCCTTTCATTAAGAATAAATTAACGTCAGAACATCACTTTTCAATTGTGAAAATTTACTTTGAAAAAACATAAATCTGCTCAGGAAGTTTATAGAGTACTTTTTCTATTTTACTCGGCCTAGTGAGCAAGCGATTCGCGCCGTTGTTGATCGTTTTGACACTAATTTTATTCAAAACAATCAACAAGATAAAGAAATGTGCGCACCAAAGGGAATATTACTACTGTAGTGTTGAAGAACACTCCGAAATGTTGATTCATTGCCGATCTCGAATTGTTAGCCTTTGTCCTTCGACTACGTAGTAATTTTGCGTAAAGATATTGGTTTACGTGCCTGCAAAATACAGCTCGTGCAACAATTATCGCTAAAAGAACGATCATTAACTATATGGCTAAATGATCGTTTCAGTTGCATTTTCGCTGATTGGTCTTAATTGAAATTGGCCAAAGATGAGCATTTTTACCGAAGAATTGTGTTTAGTGAATAAGTTCATTTCAGGTTAAATGGCTTGGTCAATAAGCAAAATTACCATGTATGGAGCCAAGACAATCTGAATGCCATTAACGAATTACCAGTTCATTCATTAAAATTGACTGTTTGGTTCGGTTTATATAATGACGGCATCATCGGTCCTTGTTTGTTTCGAAATAAGGATGGATCTGCAGTGGTGTATGGCGAGCGCTATCGAGCCATGCTGATTGATTTTTTTTTTTTAAATTAATCAGCTAAATATCGACGACATTTGGTTTCAACAAGATTTTGCACCTTGCCATACTGCGCGCTTAACCATCAATTTATTGGAAAATCAATTTGTTAACACCTTATTCCCAGAAATGGTTACGTTAATTGGGCCCCTATTTTAAGCCTCTCGATTGGTTTTTATGCGGCTATGTTTGGTAATTGGCTTATGCCAACAAACCAGCAGCTATTGGAGGAATGGAAGTCAATATTCAAGCCACAATTGACACTATACGTCCACATTTATTAGAAAAAATAGTGAAAAATTGAACACAGCGGCGGACATATGCCAAAAATCAGATTTAAAAATTCGATGCCATGAAATTAGCTTCCAAATTAAAATAATAATAAATTGATTTCAACAATAATTCGGTCTTGTATTATTATTTAAAGTTCTCTAGCTCTTAAAAAAACACCCTTCATTATTTTTTTTGTATTTAAATTTTATTGTTTTCTATTTTTTCAATTTTTTTAAACACCCGAATCAATAAATAAAAGTTAAGAGGAACCCTATCGGTAGCCCATTTTCAAAAGATTAGAACAACACCAAAATAATCCTGTGAATGACAATTTCATTATAACTGGCTTTTACGTAGCTTCCCGTTCATCTTGACAATGTAATACATACAACCACATTCCTCTTTTACCAAATCCAATCTCATAATGTCTATATGACATTCCAGATAACACGTGCTGCCAGCTTAAAGCCTTAAATTCCTCACTATGCAGGGAATAATCATATTGGAACAATGGATAACACCTTCCTTCCATGGAAATGTCACACGGATTTCGCTGCTATCCTGTCAAATCAAAACACAAAAAAAGTGATACCGACTACTACCCAATAGCAAGAGTCTAATATCCTAGTCGATTTTTTCATTGGTGCATTGCATGGACATGGTTGTCTTTGAACGCCATGTCTCTAACTACTCCATGCACTCTTTCCAACACCCACGTCGGTATTCCCACTCCGCTTATGTATCTCACTATACAAAGGATAATATTAAAAAAAAAACTATTTCCCAATTCAGAATATACATACAGGTAGGATTCAACACTCTTTACCAATATTGTTATTTTCATAACAAAGCTTTGCTTATAACAATAAAGATGCCTAGAACATACTTTAAACGACCATTCTCAAAATCATGTTAGGGCCACCTGACTACCAGGATCGACAACAATTTTGAAGACATTTCCCGATCCCGATTTACAGGTTTTACTCAAAAGTGAGCAATCTTTGGTAGAGATGCGAGCGAAAATATTGTGATGGCTACCTTGATATCACACAAAAAAGTGTTTGAAAGTTCTGCAGTAGGGAATCAAGATTTTTTGAATTTGTATCAAACAGAGTCGATTGTATGTTTTTCGTCATTTTTTATATTTTTTTGTTTTTGTTAATATTGCCAATTTAAAATTTAAACCATGAGTTCCCACTTTCTCAATATGGACAATATCTTTGTGATGTCAAACGTCTTTAGAGAATTCAAGATCCATTACAGCAAAGCTTTAATGGGAAACATTGATGAAGAAGGTGTTTTAAAATTATGAACTACTCTTGATTGCGTCGGAGTGTTGGTGATTTATTTAATTACGGCGACATACTAAGTATTCAAAAAACGATAACGTCAGCTTTACGCTTGTCAAAATTTCATGAACAAATGGCGCTCAAAAAGGGACCCAATTTCATCAACATACATAACCCACAATTTGGATTTGCGCAATTGGAAAAAGAATATCTTCCAAAAGATCTAGAGAGATTCCTGCTAGAAACTGCCACGGTTTCGTACAATAAAGAGGGCATAATAAATTGGCTTCCATACGAGAAATAATACAACCAGATCACCAGAAAATCTAATACCAGCGATAGACGCTGCCTTTTGTACTAGTTTTTAACGCTAATTTGACTGTAACATTCAAGAAATGTAAGGATTTCTCCTCACGTCGCGTTAAGAACTAGTTCAAATGGCGTGGTCTCCCTCAGAAATAAAAGCTAAACAATGATGAAAGTCATGTATAAATGCGAAAGTCAAATGGAATGAATGATTATGGCAAAAATGCTGAAAAGAACGAAGCTTATTGGAAAATACGAAGTTCAGTTTTTGGTCGACAGGCTAATCTACCTATAGCAGACAGGTTTAAAATTAAATATTATGAAGATAAATTTCGTCAAAACCTGCCTTGAAATGCGTTAGGATATTAAAAAGCATTTTAATCAACAATAATTTAAAACCTGAATTTGGTCGAAAAAAGACAACTGATATTTAAAAAACGAAAATTACCGTTAAAATACCGTTAGGTAATTTAGAAAAGAATTTCAAGGGGCATTCCAACACACGAATCATGAAATCGCTCTTTTTTTACAGTGCCTAAGTTGAATTTTCTGGTGGTGAATGTCATGTACAAAATCAAATAAATAGAGAAAAGCGGTTTTTCTTTTGGAAACTAAGCCATACCATTCTAGTTATAGACATCAATTAACAAGTTCAAAGAACGTCTTCAAAATTTAGCAGCTAAACAATCATAGATATCACAACCAACGCAAAGAACAATACTATCACAGATTAGCACTGCTGGAAGGATATAACGCAGCACATTATCATCAATGCTCGAAAACTGAACCAAAAAATCAAAACCTGTAATTGATTGGAGTCTACAATAATTGCATCTCAATTTCAGCAAGCCCACTTAGCTTCAACGATAAGCTTAACAAAAAACAAAAAACAAAAGAAACACCAAAAGAAAATCCACAAGATTTTCCCCAATTTCAGCTACTTAGAAATGCTGTCAACAAAGAATGGAAGATAAACACGTTTAGCTGTGGCAGCACGGATAAATGACACCTGTGATTCCTTCTGGAATATACCAAAGAAATCACACCAACACTTTCTTTAAAACACCTTGCGAAGAACTTTTTCCGTGGCAGGGACGAAAAACAATCCCAAAGGAGACTGATTTAATTCCAGTTAGTCATTAGACTTTGAACTTAAAGCCTGTATAAAGTCAAAAACTTGATCACCTTCACCCCGGATATTACCGCCCGCATACGCCCCCTTCATATTTTCAAATTTCAAAATCGACCTGGATTTTCTCCTGTGGCGACAATGATGACAGCGAAAAGAAAGAAAGAAATCGTGAAAGTTTCCTTTTGACAAAGTTTTCCACATTTTTGCTCCGATGATGAGCTCCCTAAGGTGGTTGGATTATTTTTTGTTTGTCGTTCCTTTTTCCTGTGTTGGCATTGTCGACTCGGTATCCTTGTCATCTACGATGCAACACGATTAAGCTCTTTGATTCAATTAGCCATCGAAGAAGGAAAGACTGACCTCACGGAATGCGATAAGTTTCCAAGATTTTTTCGTATTAGTATCATACCTTTTGTCCCCTGACAGATTTACCTTAAAGTTTTTTTTTTGGTGTCGGTGGAAAAGGGGAAATTTTATTACTTTACATTTTTGCAGCTCATCAAAACTTAATTACGGGGTCAGTTTAGGAAAATGGCCCGGAAAAAATGCCCATCAACTGGACTAATCACTACAAACGTAATTTTTTGGGTAGAGGATGGAGCTATGTTTGGAATTTGAGACAGAGTAACGGTAACTAGAGTGAAAGTTTTCAAAACAGGATAGTAGCAAAGGGATGAGGACTTTTATGTTTTGCAGTTTAAGCACAAGGAGCCGACGTATCGAATAGAGTAGCAGCCAATATCTGCTCGTTTTGCTTGATGATGAGGGCTTTGGAATAAGATGGTCTTTCAATTAGAGACAATATCCTTAGATAAGGACTCGATCAGATCCTAACAACAAATCGTGAAATACGAACAAAAAGTCCTTAAACAAAATCATTACCCGAAGCATTACAGATTAGGTTAAAAGGAGTTAGGAGGAGTAGATTTTGTACTTTTGGTACATTTATTATTTGTTATTCGAGTACTGTTACAAGGACGCAACGGAAAAGGATAATTAAAAGTAGAATCCAGGCAGCATGAAAACACACTAATGAGTAAAGTTGAACTGTAAAGTTGTTACTTACTTAAATGTCTCGTAATGATGGCGATCCATGTTTCCAATGAGGAAATCGAAGACGGACATATCCATTAGATCTAATAGGCGTCGTCCTTCATCATAGGGAGGAATGTCACGAATCTATTGAAGAAGCAAAACGTGAATCGAATTGCAAAATGTAATGTGAAAATTTTAAAAGTGAGATATAACTTCGTTTTAAATTAATTAAATATTTTTAAGCATCTTTAATCGAATATTTGATCCGATTGATTTGTTTACATTGAATTAAAACGAAATTAAAATAAAAAAACACAAAATAACTCGACTAAAGAGTTTGAAGATTTATTCCTGGAAATATTGTTTTTAAAATAATAAAATTAATTGAAGCGTATACTGCTTGCTACGTACACCTCATGCTTTGGTTGGTTTTTGCTAAAATGTCCTTTGCAACATAATTTCTTAATTAATAAATCTGTTTTTCCTATTTAAATTGATTGGATATAATTAAAACTTTTAAAGGTTTGTTACCTAACATCTAAGGCCCTCGCATTTCTAATATTTTCTTTTCGAAACAAAAAGATGGATCTTGTTGGGACTGTGCAAAGGTTAAGTTGTTAAAATGTTTTTAGCCATTTATAATCCTTGCACCATGCAGAATCACTAATAGACTAGTCGAATTCGTCAACAAATTTCAAGTAATGGGAATTGTTAAGGACATTTTGGCGAAACGCCGACTATTAGTTTTAAAAATTTCACACAGGAACAAACTCCTATAAAAAACATTGAATAAGGTACTGTGTGTAGTTTTCCGTGTTTTGCACTTCTGAATTCGATTTTATTTTTTGATGTTCCATTCCAAAATTAAAAACATTTAATTTTGACAGATATACATATATTTGGGGTGTGAGCTGCTACCTTCTTCAGTGTCAAGTATTTTCATTGAATAAAGTTCGAATTGGGTTTCAGATGAATATCTTGCACTAAATAAACAATATTGAGAATTATGAAGTAAATTATTATAAAAATTTTAAAAAATTGTCAAAAGTTTGTCAGACAAAAACATTTATTACAGAAAAATTTTATAGAAATTTAGCTATATCAATGACAAGTGGGATTTTCCCTATTCTTGACCGTATTTTCAAACTTTTTTTATAAAAAGATGTCGTTATTTACTTGCATTAAAAATATTGGTAGTTCTTTGCGACTTCCATGTGATTTTTTTTTATTTTTTGAAAATTTCTACGTTGCCACTATCAGAAATTATATATCTGTGCTTTTGTTATATCATATCACATAGTAATAAGTAAAGTGTTAAATTGTTATATCGTGTAGAAGTTCGCCATTAAGACAAAACAAACTACCCGAAAATAATGTCTTTCCTTTGTAAAGCGCAAAAACCCCTTCACAAGCTTTTAAGACGAACACGCTACAGAAATTTTTGGAGCAATTTTTGTCATATTTTAATCAGCTTTAATTAATTTAAACCTGCATTAAAATATTCACGAGTACTAAAGTAAACTAAACGTCGAATACAGGAAATCTCAGAACTCTCAATTTTAAGCATATCAAAATATCACTTTTCAGACACTATGACTCCCCTTTATTAATGGTTTTAATATTATTCATTCCTTTTTATGATGAAGACTCGGCTAACGTTCTTAGTAAGGAGTCGTACCTTAGGCATCTCCCACAAGCACAGAGGCAAGGACCTTTGCGGTTAGCACCTGCAAAACGCGCTGTCTTTGGGCGGGTGGTGATAGTTATTGCAAGATTGACCACCATAGGGGTTCTTGCTGAGGAGCCTCGGTTCTATTTATGCAGTGAGAGCTGAGGAAAGAAAACGTTAGCCAAAAGGAAAGGAGAAGGACCCTTGCTTTGTGGCAACAAACATGTGTAAACGAAGCGCAAAGCATGTGGACCCCATGAATCATATGTGAACTGGGGCCGTGGTTTTAGAGAAAGCATGATAAGACTGAGTATTACATGACGCAACTATTTAGTAGACACGGGTATTTTCAGTGTCATTTGAATAAAATATAGGTACATTCACCGTCCACTTCTTACTTTTCCTGTCCGGGGACAACAGATGACGTCTGGTACACATTCTTCTCATTCAGAAAATGGTCAAGGCTTCGTTTTATCCGGGTAATACACGAACATACGAAGTAAAAGGCGTACTTTCTCCAGAAAATACAGTGATAAGGACGTTGACATCTAAAAACAATTGGAACTGCCTGTCAAATTACGTCTGATTCGTCTTTTAAGGAAGGGCATCATGCCTCACTTGGAGGCGAAAATGGAAAGGGATCTCTCTGACAGCAATTCGCCCCCTTTTCTCCGTCTCTGCTAAAAGAGACATTTTGGAGCGGCAGCTTCCGCAAGAATATTTCAATTGCTGGTAATTCACCAATCAATATATAGGACAATTTCTTCTCTATATCAATTGCTTTAATATTTGTTGAAGATCCTGTTTGTACATTTTCTCTGCAAAATAATCCCTGTAAAAGGCCCTCCAAAGTTCTATTTGGTGTTGGAAATACATCTGGTTAAAATCTACGCTGAACTTTTTCGTCGATAGCAACATGCTCCATAATGGGCTCGTGGTCATCGGGAACATCATATTCAAAAAGCACCTCGGAATCTTGAATTTCGTTCACCATATTTATATTTTTCAGACATTTTATAGAAGTCAAGAAGAAGAAGTGATTTGGTAAGCTATTTATTGACATTCTTCAAATGCTTGATATTCTCGGAGCTAACTAGTATCAGAAAACATTTAGGGTTCAAGTGGGATCGAGGACTTTTTTGTTCATCAGCGGCACTACTTGATCCTGCTTGTGGTTTGGTATTACTGGTCTTCTACGTAACTGCGTTCGGTTCAAATGGAATTCCACTGCTTCAGAATCCATTTATAATATATCCTTTTGAATGTGATTTTTCACAACTTCCTATAAAAGTTGTGCGAAATATTCGCGTTTCGGTTATGTCGTCTCTAGGTTCAGCGTTTTCCCAATCAATTTTTAATCCGAATCTGACCGAAACTACTAACTAACTATCTGCAAACTAGAAAATATTCGTGCAGTTCGGGTTGAAACAGATTAAATTGTGTTAGATTTTACATGATTTTGAACGATTCATAAATCCTCTAAATTGAGTATCGACGGATAGGTAATTTCTTTAAAAGGAGTTTGTCTGGGACGCAAAACGAGAAATAACTTCACCGATATTTTAATACCAAGTCTGGTATCGAAAATCTCTTGATTTCATTAGTTTTAATCCACTACACCACGTACTTCACATACTTCATACCAGATTTTACTTTTTTTGAGGTAAGAGTTCAAAACTAGTCGATTTCGTTTTCGTACAGGATCCTGTTGTGTCCTGTTCTACCACGAGGAATCTAACAGCGTTTTGCTGCTTCCTGGATTGAAATCTACCGCGTACTAACTTCCCTTAACGTCGAATCTAATACCTCAAGGGTATAATTCTACTTTCTTGACATCCTTTAAATGAAAAATTAAATGCATAGTTTATGGTTTTTTTTAATAGAAAGGTGAAGGCCTTTGCTGTGGGACTCCTAGACACGCAACGCTTCTGGACTCCTCATAAAAAGCTTCCCCTGTCAACTTGTGAATCTAGCCAGATCTCGTTTGACACGTTAATTCCGGCTAGGCTTCGTGTTCCTGTGCCTAGAAGCAACTTCAGATTACGGGGATCTTTTCTCGAGTGGGAAGGAAGCGAAAGAGAGTAATAGAAAAGAGATCCCTGCATTCCTGACAATTCCAATGCTCCAGTAAGCCTTTTAAAAGTGTCAGCACTGTCCGAGCATATTGTGCCATACGATTCTATTTATCATCCGTTTCCAGCATTTCTCCGAATTAGTTTCCGGGCAGAGCTCTCTTATTTCGCTGAAGAGGGCACCGCGCTGCTTACTCCATCTTTCGCAAGAAAAGAATGTGTGCCAGGCGTTATCCACCTCCCCAATGCAAAACACGTAGTTATGACACCGTGACCTGTCAATCTTGTGCCGGTAAGACCGAAAATATCCATGCCCGCTTAAGAACTGGGTCAAGTAGAAACCAGTCTTACCATGCATTCGGTTAAGCCACACCCTCAGGTCAGGGATCAGGCTCCTCCTGCAGCATACCTTCCCTTTGCCTCTTGCTCCCAAGGTTGTTGTAAATCGCTGATAGAATGTTGTCTTACTTTTCCTGGTGACTTCATCTCTGCTGTCTTCGCTTCTGCGCTGGTAAACATTTGTGCGGGAGGGGGTTTCTAAACCTGTGAGCTCGAAACTAAAATTACGTGTCCTATATTACCTCCCTTTGTAATTTTTGAATTAACTTTTTCTCAGAAACATAAGCACATATATATAAAAGTAAAAATTCGCTGGTAAAAACAGTATTTTAAAACAGTGTACACCACTTTCTTAACAATATTTTCGAAATTATACCATATAGATCCCATTTTTTTGCGTTTGCGTACCGAGAAAACCACAAATGAAACGTCGAATCATAAAATTTGTAGATTTTGATACCTACCGTTCTTTCATTTCATACAAACAAATCCCCTCATTTCAATCCTTATCCTTGTATTACGCAAATAAAGAGCAGACAGCTCTAAGCCAGCAGAGGGGTTTGAAGCTTATATTTTACCCTGTGTGTTAGACGTTTTTGAAGGGTGTCAAATTTTCTATGCTGTATTGAGGGCCAACAATAAGTCGCAGAACAAACTATCAAGATTTAAATCACGAAAAAACAATCGAATCGTATTTTGCAGATCAGTAAATGCGGCTGAATTGCAGCACCGACGTTGGTAGGAAGAAATTCCTTAACAACTTAAAGTATCCCTCGATACTGATTTACCATTTGCATTAGACATTAATTATTCCTGATAAACTTCATTTCCATCTTATATATATAATACTTAACCCGGCCAAGAAACAAGCACAAGGACTAGCTCTAGCTGGAACTGAATGCCCTAAGTGTCTTTATAACGAAAGTAATAGCATCTTACATCCATAAAAGATTCCACTTACACCGCTACAACACCTGTGAGTGAAATAGCAGCGGGACAGTTGTAAAGACACCGTGGAATTGCAAAAAGAGAGCAAATGCAAATTACCATTGAGCAATAGTCGGCGTCCGTTTCCCACTGAGCTTTCCTCCTTTTATGATACGAACGTCTCCAAGGATGCCGCCAAACCTGAAATTGAAATTTATTTATTCTTTATTTTCATTTCTTTTCTCCTATTCTGATTGCTGCTGTTTTGATAAAAACGGTTGCTGTGTCCCTAAGCCTTTGCCCATATCGTTCCGTTCCAGGGCATTCAGAATTATAATGAAAAAAGCATCACAAAAAGGCGACTGGCGAAGGAGCAAACCAAGCACAGTTGAATTGAATCAAAGCAAATAAATGAGTGCATCATGACTTTCGCAATTTAATTAAGCAAAAATTTTTATGTAGTATTTCTATGAAAATATATGCAGTCAAATTATTTTCCGAAGAATTTAATTCTGCTAAGTCAAAGAAAAATTGACGTCCCACAGCCTTATTTCAGTCGAGTGCTAATTGAGTATAAGAATTTACAAGAATTATTTTATCAAAGGGAATCGTTAGGCAAGTCTGCTTAGATTTCTTGATAAAAGATAAAAGCTTTCTCGAGTGTATCTTTAAATTTGCATTCAAAGCCGAGCAACTCTTTGAAGGTGCCGCGAAAAGTCTACTTAATGGCATTTTTAATTTGCAGAAAAAAGATGTTTCTTTGGAGTGAAAGATTGTAAAGCCCTAAACGAAATTCTTGAAACTTCTTCGGACTTTCCAAAAATATTATGTTCTAGCACCTGAAATTATTTTGGTCGAAACTTTTCCCATGAAAATACGTGTTCAATCTTCTGTTGTTCACTTTTGCACAAAATCTCGATAGCACATATGTTTCCATACCATTAGGACCTGCTGTGTCTTGTAAGGAGCGTGGATGCGAGAAACATATCACAGCGTCTCAGGGAATAATATACGTGTTGCCGTCAGGCACAGGAATAACATATCGAAAATCGTCCTTATACACATCGTACAGGTATAGGAGGTGGTGAGCGGAAATAGTCAAGGGACGATGACGGTCGCAGCTTTAGTTAGTCTTAAGACTAACATACACAACAAATTTATCGCACACCAACAACAGCAGCAATAGTCAGCGCAACAACAACAATAACGTCATCCAATCTTTATGATACAACAATAATTTTATCGTGTAATATTCTAATGCTATCATTAATCTTACCTTTCGGTGTGCTTGTTCATATGCTGGCAGGAATGCTGCAAAGGATCCCTCAAGTGTGTCCGGATTACCACAGATGGCGTGCGCTGTATCGCAATAATACGAGCATTTGCCATGGAAACATAAATTGCTGGACGGGGATACAAAGAAGGTTTTTAATAAATCATCGTCAGCAACCTGGTAGATTTCTGTGGTAATGTTTAATAAACGTCCTGTTACGGGCATCGTACGACGGAATCCCATGAGTCTGAAAAGTGATTTATAAATTGAACATGTTATTCTCGTTACTTTTTTTTTTCTATTAGTCTGATATGTACTATTACATGCTATATTTAGTAGATATCTAATTATAATTCGTACCCTCGCCGAATTGAGTCATAAATTTCAAAATTAAATTAAATTGATGCCTTACGAACATGCTCGAAATACGAAATTCGGATGATATGAAAAACGACTTATGTGATCCTTTTGACTGGTTAATCAGGCATTAAGGACTAGCTGAAAATTAACAACTCCTAATTCCAGTCAGAAGGCAACAAAAATTGAGTGAGTTAGTCCTTTACTCCCACTTTTTTTCTAATCCGAACATGCAATGAGCATTGACTTATCTTCGTCTATATTTTACTCCATTTACATAGCAAATCGTTATAAGGACTACAGCAGCTAACCATTCTTTGTCCTAAATGAACAAAATCGTCTGTGGATTCATAAAACGAGTTGAATCGTCAGTCAGCGACATTAATATCCTTTCCAAAATCAAGCGTATCTAATGAATATTTCATATCAACTTCGATATAAAGTAGAAAATACAAAGTTTCAGTGCGACGAAGATTCTGTCAATCGAAAACTGTTAAGAAACAAGTTAATCGCCATGATAAAATCCAAAAAAAATTCTGCCTATACCAAGGTAATTTTATTAATTAATATGGACCCTCACCCGATTGAAATGTAACCCTTTATCGCAAATATTTTTTTTTTTCAACTAATCCTAGAAAAACCAATGTTTTTTTTTTGACCAACATAGCCCTTCAGGAAACCTCTTATCTCTACAAGCTATGTCCGTCATATACGTAAGACACATCTTAAAAGGTTTCGAAGGGTGTCGGTCGGCATTGTTTTGAATATGTTGTACGTTATGACAAACCAGTTGTGCATATAACGTCCATCCATTTTGATTACATTAACTAAAGGATTTTCCATTTAGGACATAACAATTTTATCAAGTAATAAAATACAGAAATATTTGCCATATTGAGTTAAAATTTAAAGTGAGTGTGGTGCAAGCATCACATATTATGAATGAAATACAATTTAGGTCATATGACCACCACGATTCCGCTTACAGCGGTCGATTCTTTGGACCCAATTTTCCACCATTCTGGCACACATTTCGACTAGAATTTTGGCAGTTTCGCGTTGGATGTTGTATTTGAGCTTATCTAAAGTTGCTGGCATTGACCAGTGACTTGATATAGACCCTTAAAAATTCAATGACGTTAGATCACATGAATGCATCGGCAATTCGGCCGGACCATTTCTCGAGATAACACGTTCACTACATTTGCCTTACTAAAAATCGATTGTGAGGCGTACTGTGTGGCAAATGACACCGCCTTGTTGAGACCACATACCGTTGATCCTAATTACATCATATTTAGGCCACAAATGATCTTCCAACATAACACGATAACACTCTCAATTGACGGTTACATGACGTTCGTTTCCATTCACGAAAAAATAGGGTCTAACCAAACCTCCGGCATGCAAAACGTACCGAACAGTAATTTTTTGCGGATGTAACGGTGCCTGAAGAAGAACGTATCGGTTTGTTGCTGATTCATCGCGCACATTTGCTTATTAGCAAAACTACTGAGCTAGAAATGGGCTTTATCGCTGAAGATGATACTACGATGAAATTCTTCATTTCTTTTTTCAAGCATTGCCAGAGCGCGACTGTGAAAGTTTTGGCGTTTCGAATGATCAAGTGACTTTAGTTCTTGTGTCAAGTTGATCGTGTAAGAATTTAGGCCAAGATCTTTTCGCTATATACACCATCGTGTCGTTTGAGTCGATTCCGAATTCTTGAGAACGATGTAGGATGAACAGATTTGGCTACTTTTGAATCAAAAAATTCTTTCGCTTCGACCGGTACTCCGTCTTTTTGGCACCGGAACGTCCAATAGTGAAAACTTGGGCTCGACCCTATCCAGGATAGCGCGCACAGCATGTCGGACGGACCGATTACTTTTAAAATTACGGCCATCGACTCCGAATTTTAGTAGTTATTTTCAATATTTTCCAAATGTTGCTGGTTCTTTAACTTCACCATGATGAAAATTTTGTCTCTAACTGACGTTTTATATTGACCGTTCATTAAAATAGTTCAAGGATGCGTTCATCTAAAGAAACGAAATAGTTATGTCCTTTGTATGTGAATGGGATTGTTGCGGATGGAAAATTTAATTTCTTATTGGTCAACCAAACATATTGACAGAATTAACAAAGCTCCAAATATTATGTATCAGAACAGATTTGAGTTCTTGTTATAACTCGATTGCATTTCTCAAACATTGAAAACATTTTCCTGGAGTCAGACTAGCCAAGATTAAACCACTGTAAGGTTTCCTTGAAGCTATGTTTAGAAATGCATTTTTCTCAGGCGAAGATTATGTAATTAACGAAATTCTTGCACCTTGGAGAGGCAGGCTGAGTTTTTGTCAACAATGCACGCAAGTAGGGATTATGACTTTTTAAATTGTGTACTTCAGAAGGATCCTGTGTAATTCAGAAGAATTCACGTGGGCATGCAAAATCTATTCAGGTAAATCTGAGCTTTTTGTTTGGCGAGGTTTACATGCAAATGTTATCGAGGATCACTCGCAAGGACTTCCCAATGTAGGTAGAACATTGTATGTAGTTCTAAACTACCAATCCGCTAGCGTTACCATTTCTTCGGCAGAAGACGCAGGATTTCCGTGCCGTGAGAGCAAAAAAAGCTTTTATCATAAGAAGTTATGGGCACTAAATTGATATGAGCAAAATTGGTAGCGAATGAAGAAAAGAACGGTGTTGTGGTACTTAAGGCTGGACACTCAAAGTATTGGATTATTGACAACAAGACATGCCCCAGAAATGGTGGATATGAACGCAACAATTGCCAGTACAAGTAGCCATAGAAAAAGGAAACGAAAGCCAGTTCTGATTTGTGCTTATTATAAAGGTAAGGCTGGGTTTCATATTTTGAATGGAATGGATTCCTAGGCAGGAAAGGTATTATAGGAAAAGTATTATATACGCAAGTTGGAAATAGAATTATTTTTTTGTTTTTGTTGTAGGGTGGTGAAGACTGTTTACACCCTGAGCTGGGATTCCCAGACGCGCAATGCTTCTGGACTTCCCACTAAATAGCTCCTCTGTCAACCTGAGAACCTAGCCTGGAACTGTTTGACACATTACTTCGGGTCAAGCGAGAATAGAATATATTCTAAACGGTTACATTATAGACAAAATATCTGTGAAAAGGTGAAATAAGGTCGGACATCGCTGAAAACATCACTAAAGGATCAAAAACAATAACCCATACACTAAAAACGATGTGAGACTCTGAGAGGAAGAAAATAAGAAGAATGTGCGTTAGATGTTACGCCTTAAACAAAGAAACAAAAGGTCAGGACATGCCGGGAAAACACGCAAAAAAGATTTCAAATTATTGGTTTGATTTCACACAAAGGCCCTTCTTTTGCTAAGACTGTTTTAAGGAACAGAATAAGCCCATTTATTACTTTTAATCATAATGTGATCGAATAAGGTTTAAATTTGTGTGTGAGAATGAAGCATTGTAAAACCATGCCTGTTCTATTTGTATTTTCTCAAAAAGCCAAGGAATTTTAAGGTTTTTTTCCTTCCAGATCATGATTTCCCAAGATAAAACAATTTTGTATTTATTTTCGAACATTTGTGACCGATGTGGCTTCCTAAAAAATTAAGTCATTTGGACGTATCTGACAGGCATGGAGCCTGCAGAAACCGTCAGTTTCAGAAGCATATAATTAAGAGGTGATCTACGTGTTAATACTGAATCAAGACATAAAATTCACGCTAATCGAATCACCTAATCAGCACTTTTTGCAGCGATTGCTCTGGAAGTGAGAGTGCACATTTTACCCATGTTAAACTTTCGCAAGCTTAATTTTCTCACGTTTAATATTTTGGAAGGACTATCTGATAACATTTCGTGACAGCAAAGTTATCAATAAAGCATAAAAAAATTAAAAATTTAAATTTAACTTTTTACGGTTCCAAAATATTTTTAATCAACCAATTATTTTTAATTTGTTCATCGTAAAGATTCAGCAAAATGAAAGCAAAGTTTAAATTGATCAACAACCTGAGAGAGGAAATGACATGCATCCTTTCCATTTTGTGATTCTTTCAATTTCGAAATCGATTTTTAACCATCAGGAGGAAATTCCGCAAGACCAAAAGAGAAGTAGCGATGGAAAATCCGCTTTCGCCATACTTTGGCGAAATATACATGACACGATCAGAAGCAGGACTCCAAAAATCCTTTTATCGAGACGCTAAATTAGATATGTGGCCGATGTATGTGCATACGAGAAAAGAAGTCAGTTGGTGAAGATGCTTGGCGACCTGAACCAAGCCCATTAGAACATAATATTCACAATGGAGGAATGTAAATGTCGAAAACTATCTTTTCTAGACACGGTCGTAAAGAGGACACAAACAAACCTAATCTTTGATGTGTACCGAAAGGCAGCTCACACAAAGAGAACGATTCCAAATACATTAAATCATCCACAACGACTAAAGGTTTCTCTATAACGAGCCATGATTCATCGAATTCTAGATTTGCCACTAAGCAAAGAAGCAAAAAAAAGGATAGCAGTACATCATCGAAACGGCAAGGATTAAACGGATTTAAGCACTCGACGATGAAAATGGCACAGAAGATCCAAAAAACCACCGACACCGACCGACAGGAGCGATAAACGTTAGTAAATCTGAGTACTGAAGGGATATACTAGAAGGCGTTGACCTCGTCCTGATCAGCCAAAAAAAAAGAAAAATCTCTCAACATCATTGTGTGCAACTGACCAAATCAACAAGCAAGAACCAGCTCAAAAATATTCTCGGATCAACGAAGGACGAACCCGGCAAAAATCTGGTATTTATCGCATCAAATGTTTTACATGATGCGATCCATCTAACAACTTCTAACTTCAAGTGGGCAGTAGCGGAATATATCATCATGGAAGGACACGAGATAACAATGGCGAATACAATGATCATCAAGGAAACTAGAGACACTCATGAACCGGATGTCATAGAAAGCCTCGCAATAAGCCAGGAAAAGAAAAAGCTGAAGAACCTGGTAAAGGAAACTTTAGGTCATGGTTATTCCAGCTAATTGTGTAAAATCCTTTTAAAAATATTTTTTAAATTTTTAATTGTAATTTTTTTCTATAACTTCAGTAATTATCTTTGGAAATTACGTTTTGTTGTATGTTATTGATCTTCTATCTATCTTTGGACCTGTTAGTATTGAAGCAGAATCGAAAGAAATTTGGGTAAGTTGCTGAAGAAGACCGAATAATTGCGGTCGGAAATCTATTTCGAAAATAAAAGAATCAAAAAATTAAGAGGAAGCATTTTATCTCTTTGCTTAGGTTGAGTATTTGGTGGAATGAAAACTATTGCAAATAAGTGTATAAGATGGCAAAAAAATTTTAAAAACTTTTGAAAATTATAATAACATCCTCACTATCTGCCAATAACTAAGACTACCGCTAAAATCTGTACGTTGTTTATTAACTATTTTAATTTTTAATTTATTAGCTACAAAATTATAAAGTATGGTTATTTATTGTGTTACCTTGCTGGTAGCAAAAGACTTCAGTTCTCTAAAGAAGAACTGAAATCTACAGGTACCAAATCTACTGCTACCGGCACGATTACTAGTAGTTTGAGACAAACAGAGCTAATTGTAGTAGTAGTAGTAGCAGAAGCGGTTTCATAGTTGATGAGTAGTAAAGAAACAAAGGCAGGTGTTGCGTCAGTACCAATCGTAGTACGGATAACGTAGTGTTAAGATTAGTAATGCAAGAAGCAGTATAAGATTTACTACTAACAGTAGCAGAAGACTTTTGGTAATTTATTGATTCAGAATTAACCTTTTTGATTCCTACAACAAGTCCCGAATCATGTCTGATATTGCTCCAGCTTATGAAGTATATTTTACTCAAACAACTAAATATAAAAATTAACCCAAGAGTTCGTCCTCAACTCGCAACCCTTAAAATATACTCTGTCATCATTTGTCCCCACTTGGCCACTGACAGAGATCTTGAAATTTTGCTCTATTGGACCCTTTTTTTCGCTTCATGTAATCAAGTCTCACTCTTTAGTTTACGTAGCTGTAGACGAAAGGACGAAAGCACTACATAAATATGTATAAAAGAAACAGCAATAAGATGGAAATTCCTACTGAAAATTAAATTGACCATAAAACTGAATTTTTACGTTTACGAATGGTTCTATAAAATGAAGCACATTTGACTATTTGTATGACTATAATTGGAATTTTACGTCAGTTTCTGATGAAAAGAATTTTCCGTTCGTGCCTAAGTAGGAGCCGTTGAGTTCCGTTTATAGTCCACCATTTTTAAAGTGAACTAAACGTTTTAAGGGTACTTTATACAAGGATTTGAATAGTGGAAACGTTTTATGTCAATTCATACGTTGAGGTAATTGTGCTTTATGTTATCTGGAAGGAGTTTGATGATATAATATTTCGTCTTCTAGACGTTTACTAATCTTGATATAATTCAAAGCTTATATGTTGTAAATTTGTACATTTATAAACATAAATTTATTTATTTGTATTATTTTCGGTGCGCTCAACGTAAGACTTGAAAAATAAGAAGTTGGGTTTCTTGGAAAGCGAGCAAAGTTAAATTATATCAGACTTGTAATCAAACAATTTTTTTATTTATGGGCGAAAATTGATCGATAAAACCTTAAGAATAACTCCTTAAAACAATAGGAGTAACCTCAATAAACAAGGAGTTGCGTTTGTTTATACAAAAATTAAAGTAAATATTTTTCGAAATACTAAAAATTTGGCCATATTATATTTTCGCCACGATATTACATGTACGCGAAACGGAACTGATCAAATCCTGACCAATTCGGTGGTATTCTTTGCCACTTTCTTGGCTTTCTTTGAACTGTGTCTCATAAACCGTTGTTATTGAATGGTTTCAGAGCTTGAAAACTATTTAAATATCTTCCCATAAGCTGTCAATACCGATTAGGTCAGGCCAGGCTGAGAAGGCCACACCATTACCTGGCCTTCATTATTGGCATAGCATTTTCTTACAGACTTACTCGTATGTTTAGGGTCATTATTCTGTTAGAATATCCATTTCAATGGCATATTCAACTCAGTATATGGTAAAATCACATTTTGCAGTATTAAAATCAAGTGAATTGGACCAGGGTACTAGAAACTGCTACTAAATCATTTCATTTGGACTACCGTGCCTTACTTGATGCTCTTGATGCTGTACTTTGGATCGAATTCTGTCTTTGGCAGATGACGGACATATTCCCAGGACCCAGTTTTACTAAAAAAGCACTATTTCATTTTCATCAATTTTTCACCACAATCAACTTCTCCACAGGCCAGTAAGCGTGCTCTGTGACGCACTTTAGACACACAACCAGTTGTCGCTTGCCAGTAGTGGCACTTTTCGTAGACATCGCCCTAATAATTTCTTTTCTAATAGTCGTCTGCATAATGTGACATTTCTGAGTAATCTTCACAGGATTGCACTATGCGCCAATCCTTCTCGCTTAGTGGTTTGTCGTTTATAGTCACGCATTTCTAGGGTTTTTGACAATCGTAGGCGTTTGCTATCATTTGATCGGAACAATGGATGGTCAAAAAAACTCCACATTTTCAGTATATTTTTACACCTTAATCGGATATGCAAACTGCTCTTATAGTATTAAACAACTCTAGTAGAGCACAAAAAAAAAATTTTTACTTATTTTCCAAACCATGCGCGCCTTATAAAGGGCACCAAAAGCCACCACTCAAAAAAAAAACACTGCACCATGGCGGGCAATTAATCTCTGGGACGGCAAATCTGATATAATAAAGTCAGAATGCGTTTTAAAAAGGAAGCCGTCATCCACAGGAATCGACCAGAAAATTTGGTAGGCTTAAAATATAAAATTTAAATAGGCTTAAAATAAATTTAACGGACGTTTAAAAAAGGTCAAAACTTGACCCTTTTTCCCATATTTTTTCATGCTAAATTTTTTTTTATTTCATCGTGGTCGATTCTTGTAAAGGAAGCGTCAAAAAACGAAATGTTTTAAGATTTATTTAAATCGAGCGAGTAGATTTGGAGATTACCTGTCCACCAGTTGAAAAAAGTGATTTCGAGAGAAACGCGTACTAAGCTAATTCAGTGCATATATTTTGAAAAAATCAATTTTTAACGCTGACTATCAGTAAATCTTCAATGTTTGGATCATATCAAAGTATACTTTTATCGTCAAATGCCAGGTGTTCTTGAAATTGGGCCTTTTTTTTATCCAAACGCCCTTCCTTCTTTGCCGCCTTGCCGCCTTGCTGGCTTTTTCAGTCAATCTCAGATATTGTTTCTTCATCATACCTCAATGTGTCTAAGAGCAGATTCCTATCGTGAAACCCATGAGCTCCATGATTTTGAAGAGTGCCATACATCCTTGATTGAAAATTGACAACGTTATTTGGACAGCCATTTCTTTAACTTCTTTGCCTACGAACGTTTGCTTTGGGACGACTGGCTAGTTTTGTCACAAGATTCGTTGTTATTTTGCGTGTTACTCTCCCAAAAACGTGAAAAGAAATGTTTCATGTTGGTAAATGTTTCAAATGCTGGTTTGGTGAGCTCATGAATTTCTAAATCTAGAGTTAGGTTATTTGTGAACAGAGTGTTGTGAATAGAGTTTGCAACATTCAGGATTGCAGTTTTTTGTTGTGACCCTGCAAAGGTGGAGATTTTATGATAAAAACCGGCCGATATCTCCTTTTTTATATTTTCTAAAGAGTCTGGATGGGAAAGGACTAATGAGCTGATATCTCCTTCATTACTTTTCCTGTCAAATCTGTAGTTTGATAAGGTAAGTGGTAAAGGTTGCTTATCTTCCGCTTTTTTACTACCAAATTTTGACCTTTAGTTTTTTGCATCTCTTCTACGCCAGCTTATGTCTCTTTTGGTCGTTCACTTTTACTCCTTTTTATATAATAATTCGCTCTCTTAGGAGGCATTTCTCTATAAAAAAGTACTTGTGAAACAACTAAAATAGAACTGAAAACCCATGAGAAAGCGAAAAATATGGATACAAATATATAACTGGTATTTTAGAGAAAGAGAAACATTTGAACGCCGTGTGAGCGGCAGCGGCGGACAGCGTGCGCTCACTAAAGTTGTATCTTGTTTCTCGGTTTAGCTTATGAGTTTTCTTATAATATTTTGGCAAGTTATTTTCGAACCTGAAAAATCCGTTGTCAAAAAAAATCGATTTTTTCAAAATTCAAAATTCGAATAAATGATAAGAAAAACAGTGATGCCTGAAAACATTTTGAAGAAGAACTCCTGTAGTAATAGGAGTTCTTCAACAGCTGTAGCCTCGCAAAGATTTGTTTTGTTGGTTTGATTCCATAGGGAGAGTATGGGAATTTCTTTTATATTTTGCATTTTTTCATATAGTTCATATTTTTTCTCTTCGATAGTAGAACTTTTCAAGTTTATTCAGTTCAAATTTTGAGTCAATTGGAGCAAAACTGACGAAGTTACAGGATTTTTGCATGAGCTCAAGTTCTCATGAATATGCGAGGGCAGTGGGCAAAACTCGTATTGGCATGACATTTTGGTTTTTTGCTCAGAATTGATAGTTTAAAAATGGAAAAATCGTAAAAAAAGTAAATGTCGACGTGATTACATCGGAAAAATTATAAACAAACGAGCCCATTCTGTATTTTTGTCATCAGATGTTTGAGTGATGAGTTCTGTTGTGCACAGCAAACCGAGTTTTTTTTAGGTGTCTACGAAAATTTGCTGTCAGTGGCTCAATAATCAATGGAATAATTAAATTATTGAACATAAATGATTAGATTATTATATATTTTGCATAAAAATTAATTTATATTTCCAGCGACTTAAAAAATTTGAAAATATTCTTAAAAAATATTTAATATTAATCATGTTCCCCCTTCAATCTTATTGACACTTTTCAAGCGAATGCTCTTTTCAAAATGCCGACCTAATATCCATTTGTCGGCAGTGTCAAAATTCATATGAAAATATCAAAATTCGGGACCTTTTCGTGCATTTTACTTTATCTTTATACATTCACCAATTTTATTGTAACAATGAATAATGTCCCATTTGCTGAATAATGTCCCATTGCTAAACTGAATTTTATCCTTGAAGGCAGAAGTTTTGCTAGGAAAAGCTCTTTTCAAATTTTACACCGTGCATTATTCTGTAGAGCAATAGTTTAATGCGAAATTTTATCAACCCTATTTTTCAACATACGAATCTATTGCTATTTGCAGCATCATACCTGCAGGAGGAATGCATGTGGAAGATTCAAGGAGCTATAAACTGCACCTTCAGATTCCCGACGAGAAAAATGTATTCAATAAAATAATGGCTCCGTTCCATTTAAAACAATTTTGGGATGGAATCATACATATATTTTTTATTTTTTATTTTTGCAATTTCCTATGTTGCTGTATATATGGGAGTCGTCCGCGAAAATATCTGTACGGAGAAAGTTAATGCTTACCAGTGGTAAATCAGTGAAAAATAATTAAAACATGAACAGGAAAGGTGCATACATTTAACTTAATTTAGAATTATGTACGTTGATGAATGGGGCTTTAATCGCAAGCAAATAATTAATCTATTTGCTAAAATTATGGAATTAAATAGATAAAAAAAAATTATGTCATTAAATCGAAGTAGAAAACGTTGAATTGATGCAGCGAAAGCAAAAATAGGATTTCTGGCGAAGTGAGTCGTGTAGGTTAAATAAAATTCATTAAAGAACTTTGTGCAATGGCACCAAGTAAGCAATAAACAAAAACAATAAAACTAGCCCTGTGCTGAGTATAAGTATCAAATAACACTTTACCAACATGTTACTAAGAACAAACTACCATTATAAGTGCATGTCAAACCTAGGAGTACAATAATATGATTTGATCATGATGTTTTCTATCAGAATGCAATGGCAAAATCCTGCAAAATGAACTAAGTTAACAATTTTTCAGGTGTAATTGACGAATACGTTAGTATGAAGACTCGGCCTCGGCTTTATAACTCTGTCCCTCTGTAGTTTATTACAATATTCTATATTTTGAGATTAGTCTGTTGAGATTCCTAGTCTAAAATTTAATCTAAACTCCCAATCAAATTCCTAATCCAAAACAGCTGTAACACTCCTTACATTGTCAACGCTAATGAAAAATTATACTATTTAAAATCTATGTACGAGGAAGTGCGCAACAAAAACTGATTTTTTTTTAATCGATTGATTTAAACAAAAATACCTTCAAAACCCATTAAATTGTGTCCACAAACATGAATACTCTTGTGTAATGTTTTATTCCATTTTCAAATTCGTCTCCTGTGATTCCCGACATCACCTTTGTCATATTTTCCTTCGGTTTAGTAATGTCTGTAGAGCATTTCAGTCCAATTCTTCACTTTCCTTTCATGTCCCTTTTCCTCTGGAGAAGTCAAAACAAAAGCGCAGGAGCAAGCTCGAGCAGTGAAGAAGAAGGAGCATAAGGCTCAAGCTATTTAAACTGGTACACAGATGGGGCTTGACGAAATCTCCGTATCACAGACGCCTTTAGACATAACGCACAGGAATTTTTTCAAAAATTCCAGATAGATGGGCTGAATAACTGCCCAACCCTGTGAAAGAAGCTGCAAATTGACGACTTGTCTCACACCATATGAACAAATCAGCATTGTTTTGACGTTTGATTTCACATCACTAGGTTTTTCGGGTCGAGGTGAACCTTGAAATCTTCCAATGAATTGGTTGTAGCTTTGTAACATCGTCGTAAAAATAGAACCATGATTCGTTACCTTTGGTGACTCGTACCCTTCTTTCAAAGCAGAATATATTTCCAGGCGACCTTGCCTATGTTCAGCAGTCAGCTGCCTAGGCACGAATTCGAAGATATCCTTCCCATACCGAAATCTTCTGTCGAAATTCGTTGATCTGAAGTCCAAGTCACTTCAGACAGTTGCGAAATTTCTTCAATAGTCCATCACCGAACATCCAGAATAGTTTCGCGATTTTTTTCAACATTTTCATCGGTTCGGGTCGTAGATGGTCGACAAAGACGAGGTTTGTCGTCAATTGACATTTCGCCATTTTTGAAACCGGGAAATCAGCTCATCTCTAGAGTTTCCCTATAGCATCATCCTTGCAGGTTTTTTTTCTAATTTCTGTGTCAGTTTTCCAAGCAAAGTGCAAAACTTTATGAAAACGCTATTTTCACGAAAATAAGCCATTGCAAAAACGACAAGTATACAAAACAACTGTCACTGAAAAATGTATGCAAGCCGAACAGAATCCTCGTTAGTAACTAGGCTTAGCTTACAGACTCGGGAATGGTGCCTCTATACGCCAGTAGCGACAGAACGCAGTTCTACAAGAGAAACTCATAAACTCATACCAGAAATTTATTCCATTTTTCTAATTTTTACTTCCTATTTATTGTTTTTTATTGTTCTATTGTTTTTTTTTTGTTCTTGTCAAAACTATTGGTGGCCTGTTCAATATTTTGAAAACTTCAAGAAAATTTCCTTTACACACAAATATTTTTAAGATACTGAAAACCTTACCAAGCCATCTGAATTGACTTTGCAGAGGTTTTACATAGAATAAGAATGTAAGAGCTGAATATAATACTGCAGACAAACTGATACCACACTGCTTTCTTAGGCTGCAGTTCAATATTTGACCCTTATAACCCTTTGATAAATGATAACCTTGTGGAACCAATTGAATATGTGTTACATCTGTCTAGAAAGCATTTCCAACATTTCTGCATAATTTCTTCTAGCTTTTCAACACAATCAGAAGAACACCTTTAAGAATAATCTAACACAAATTCAAGTAGTATCATTTCTAATGCAAAGTGTCCTGAGTAAACCAATCGCATCTGTGCCAACCTATTTCGCATGCATACATCATAGTGTGGAAAGGATATTTTCAGTGCGTAACGTACCACCAAAATGGGTTCAAGTGCAACCTAATCGTTCGAGTTTAACATGAAGGACTTTGCCCCAAATTAAAGTGTTAGTGAGAAAATCGAAAAATTACTCCGCATAAATATACCGAGCAAACGAGAACATATTCTTTTACTTTACACGAATGCAATAAAATATACAAAGGACTCGAATAAAACCTAAAGAAAAATCAATCCTGCATGCTATGAGCACGAATATATGTACAGCCATACAGAACGATATATGCATGGATTGAAAGAGGATAACTTACCGATCTAGATGAAATGCTGCAATTTCAGCGTTATGCCGTTCAAAGTCTGTGAAGTAGAAATGGTTTGGTAACGTTTGCTGCTCCCGTGAAAACCTGAAAGGAAAAGAAAAATAGTTAAGTAGATTTGTGGGTTTCGATTACATCATCTTAAGAAATTTTTACTCTTTCGAGATCCGGGTGAGGAGAACGACTATAAAATATCAGTGTTAAGTTTCATTCATGAGGATGTATGTTGGAATGAAAGGATGTTTTTTCTTCAACGTGAATAGGTTGTTACCAGATAGGAAATTGTTAAGGATGGATTATGATGCGGACGTCTTACAGACTTCAAAAAAATTGTCCAAAAAAAACATTGTTTAGCTAGTTATGGGTTACTGAAATAGTTTTCAAAGGAAAATCCTTGCGAATCTTGGGCCAAACTTAATGTGAATTATTTTAAGTGCAAGATTCTATACGGGTTTGAGGCTGGATCTTTAAGATAAGATCTCGCAAAATCTCGATTGTTAAATCTTTAAAAAGAAATTTTGGCCAGTAGCGTAAGCACTTTCGGGCGCCTTCTCATAGACAGAGATAGGAAGAGCTCAAGTGGAAGTTTGTATTGTTTATACTGCGTTTGTATTTTATATGCTTGTATTGCATTTTATTGCAAAAGCTTCGGAGGGGGGACTTGTCGATTTAGGCACAAATAAGAAGAATTCAAATATTTCAAATGTCTAATTCATTTTGGTCGAATGCTGTTAGGTTGGGAGTTTGTTCGAAGTTAGTGTTCTCTACAATGAGACTAATCTCATTTACACTATATTATTATAATTTATAATTTTTATTTCAAATGGTTTCAGAGTAAGTTCCCAGCCTAACCGGAAAGATATTTGGGAATGAACTAGCAGCCTTGTAACTCTGATAGCCATATAATACTCTTCGTAACAAGCCTGTACCTGTCTTCACAAAAAATGCATTTTTGCAATATTGATTCAAATATGAATTACACAGAACATTCTTTGAAAAAACATTCCTTTATTTATCTTCAATATTTACGTGAATGATTTAAAAGGCTTAAACAATGAAATTTGACAACAGGTTCAAATTAATTGATTATTTGATATACGTAACTAATACTAGAATCGCCTTAAAGCACAAGTTCTGAAAAAAATTCAGATCCCTACTACGATTCAAATAAATATTAATAAGTTAAGTGGCTTTCTCTGATTTGGAATGTGTTCGAAAAGAATAATCAAACGAATTAATTTGGAAAAAGGACTTTGGTTTACCACTGACACAAATTTGAAAACATTAATAAAATCTCCATTTGAATATGTACTTCTACAGGACGCATGGAGAAAGGATATAAGGGATTATTTGACTAGAATGTGTTAATGGCGTAATCCAATGTTAACCAACCAAACACAAAATTAAAAACAAAAAAAAAGTCGATTGTATTGAACTTCTACCAAATTAACACACGAATTTAAAAAAAATTTACAAACCGATTGTCAATTAGCCTGATTTCATATGTTTGGTCAGAAATATTCATTAATTGACTGCGATAAACTCAGCAAAAATTTCACTGAAATATTCATTTAAATATAAAAAAAATCTTGCTAAAAAAAGGGACATAACGAATGTCAGGAAGGATTTTACAAAACAAATTTTCAGTAGAATACAGATCGAAAGCTAAAAGCCTTTAGTTCTTGCATATTTAATCATTGATATACTGTCCAGGATAACACACCAGCATTTAGGTTGAAAATCACACATTTGCGTTCACACACTAATACGGAGGCCAGTAGATATATTTATTAGGTATGTGGTTGAATTCATGAATATGTAATAGCTGTGATGTGGATAGTGGCAGGATTATTGTAGTTTTAGTTACAAAATCAACATCATGCACATGCATTCACTCAAAATAATTATTCACTTACCGCATGGGCTTAAATAATGCTTTGATGTCATTTGGAAATTCAATGACAAGTTTTATTTGTGTTCCGCCATCTTTTTGATCTGAAAAACAAACGAGAAAAATTGAAAATATTTTCATATTTGAATGCTGCCTTATTTTAAATCCGAATTAATTTATTTTATCCGGGATCATTTATAATAAAAATCATTTATAATAAAACAAAAAGCCATTTGCAGAAATAGGCTCTGTAAAAGTAAGTAAAGTATAATATGCCCTTAGCAACGTAATTAAATATTAGGTGTTTAAATATGAAATGCGGATTTTACTAATAGATGGCATAACCATTACATATGGTTTGTGTCGGGGAAAACTCATATGGCATTTTGGAGGGTAAGCATCTGTCAACAAATTCCAGTATGTCATAAGTATTGATTGCACAAACAACATAGTTTTTTTCGCTTCAAAAATGTTGTATTACGTGCCAGAAAAAGAGGTTTTGTGGGAAAGTCTAATAACCTTCTTTCATTTAAAGAAAACGGCAGCAGAAACTTATCGATTGTTAGTGGAAGCATATGGTGAACATGCCCCAAGCCACAAGACACTTGTGAACGATGGTTTAAAAGATTTAAAAGTGGCGATTTCGATGTCAGCAACAAAGACTGTGGAAAACCACCAAAAAATTCAAAGATACAGATTTTCAAGCATTATTGGATGAAGACAACACACACACTGAAAAAACAGTGGGCAGAAGCGTTGGAAGTTACTCAGGCAGCCATTTCACGACGTTTAAAAGCCAGAGGAGAGATCCAAAAAGCTAGAAAATGGATACCGTATCAATTGAAAGAAAGAGACACGAAAGTCGAAAAACCATTTGTGAAGTGTTGCTTGCCAGACAGAAAAGAAAAGTTTTTTTGGATCGGATTGTTACTGGCGATGAAAAGTGGATTTATTTCGACAATTCCAAGCGGAAAAAATCATGGGTAGACCCACGCCAGCCATCAACATCACAAGCAGTCCGAAATAAGCATTGAAAGAAGACTTTGCGTGTATTTGGTGGGATAGTAAGCGACCTTTGTATTACGAACTGCTGAAACCTAATCAGACTATTACTAGCGAACGTTACCGACAACAACTGATCAAATTGAACCGCGCAGTTAAGGAAAAACGACAAATGAACGAAATTTCACCAAAGACATGATAAAGTCATTTTTCAACATGACAATGCTCGGCTGCATGTTGCAATACTAGTCCAGAACTACTTGGGAAACATTAATTGGGAAGTTCTGCCCCACCCGCCGTATTCACTAGACTTGGCTCCTTCTGACTACTATTTGTTTCGATCGATGCAGCACGGACTTTCGGAACAGCACTTCCATTCTTCTTACGAAGAAGTTAAAAATTGGCTTATGAGAAAATGAGAAGAAATGGCTAAAATGAGAAGTGGTACTGGGACGGAATTCATCAATTGACAGAAAGATGGGAAAAAGTCGTAGCTAACGATGGTCAATATTTTGATTATTGAATTCATTCGTTGTGTTATTCAAATAATGCATATTTCAAGCAGAAAAAATCCGCATTTCATATTTATACACCTGTTACTTTTCAATAATAGAAATACAACTGGGTGAGCAAACGATTCCACGTCTTAGATGCTTGTATAAGCCTCAATAATTCTTAAGAAACACCGTCTATCAGTTGTCACTTATTTGTTGTTCACAATGGTCAGATTCCGAAAGAGAATCTAAGAAAGTTATCCAACAAGTTATAATTAAATTTAAATAAAACGCAACGACCACAGGACCTGTTATTTGAAGATTAATTTCAATAGTTTCCATTCACATAGCATAAAAAGTTTTAAAGATGCATAAAACAAAAGGTGGTAGTTCTCAATCAGTATTCCGTCTTATTCTTTTGTAGTTGCATCGTAACACTCCAAATCGTAAAGACTGGATAAATTACTCAAGTCCTTTGAACAATAACGTGTAGCTAACGAATCATCTATTCAACGAGTGTACCAGTAGAGCGGACATTTTATTGAAATTTCCGAAGACAACTCTTCACAGGAAGTCAAACAAAAATAAATATTCGCTATCCGACTCCCTGAACGACGAACATCACAAAAAAGTCCACGCGACTGTACAGTATTTCATTAAAGTCCCAGTTTGTCGACTCGACTCAAAATGGAAATGAAATACTTATTTCAATTCTCTACAATCAAATATCATTTTTTTTTTTTCAGATTCATTTATTCCTGCTTTTTTTTAGTCCATATCTTTGAATGTCATGACGCTCTATTTTCTGTTGTCTTACGATTGCAGGACGAAAGATTGGTAAGACGATTTTGATTGCAAAAAGGTTTTTAATAAAGTTATTTTTTTTTATATTCCGTTGAAAAAAGTTGTGACAAGTTCATTCGCTGTAGAATCAAATGAAAATAAATATTGATTCCAGAATCCTGGCTCTGAATTGCGATAAATATGGTTCTAAGATCTACATCAGAAGCAAAGTGAATGTAAGTTATATATTTTCATCAGAAGCAACATGATCAGGACACAAGGTCACAATTACAGGAAGAAAAATTTGTCATTTATTTACATTATTATATTCACACAACCTCTACGAAGAAATCTCATTATTTGATCTTCAAAACAAAAACCCACAGCTAAAACAAAACCTGTAAGGACTTTCCTCTGAAAAGACAACACGACAACGGAACGTGAAATAAAAATATTGTCTCTCTAGTGTAGTGTCCAGTAGTGTCCAGTCTAGTAAAATGAACATCTTAAGAAATGAATTCATCAGGGTGCGAAAATAAAAAAAACTTAAACAGAAAACAGAGGTCACCGAGCGGAAGCAAAATGCTTTTGCTAGCAAGGATTCCGTCATTTATTCGCCGCATGAATACAAACAAAAAATGCAGTGTTTCACATTCATACTATCATCGGTGAAAAAAAGAAACTTCACATAGAAACCACTTTTATTCTGACTTCAAAACGAAATGCTTGAAGAAACTGAAAGGATTGCCGAAGGAACGCTGAGCTCTGGCGCTTTTATTCTATTTGAATTTTGAGTTTATATTGTGATTGTTTATAAGCTTCCAGGAGCACAAATTCGAAATTTCGAACCAGCGTTTTGCATGAGAGAATTAATTATGAGACAAGGACAGTATAGCTTAATAAGAAACATCCGAATGATAAGATTCGGATAAAATTCTCTTGGAATGAAGTTGCCTTATCACCGCCTTTTTGACGTATTCTTCCTTCGCCTGTCCGATATCGAAAGTGTCTCAAGAAAGTCGAAACATAACTCTATAAAAGTTAGAAAACAAGAAAAAATTGGAGTGTAGTAAGAATAAAGCGAGTTTCAGCTACTATAATGGACTAAAACATGAACATATGATGTAAGATTTCTAGCTATTAGTTCCAGCGTATATGTTCCAGTTCCATTTCTTGCGTAAAAGTTCATAATACAATCTCAGTTGCACAGTTCAGGTCCTTATTTAGTCCTTATTATTTATAGTCAGATATCTATTAGGTCTATTCATTGGTATCTTCCATTTCGTTATCAAACATTCATTACGCTCAAACTAAATAAAAAAATTACATTTACTTATGTTTTCACTACTATTAATCATAACCGTTTCCCATCTTTCTGATAGTTTTTGAAAGCCTTCATTTTAATTTGTAGTAACTGACAAAACTGGCAGAAGTTTTCGACAGCCTGCATGACTTTCCCTTCAAAATTGAAGGTTTTTCCATCCAAAAAGTTTTATGAAGAAAAGAAAAGATGGTAGTCTATCGGAGGAAGATCCTGGAGGAATGGATGTGATAAAACAGACCATTCGAGCTCATGAATTTTTCTTGGGTTTCCCTTGTTGGTCACGCAATGCCGTGTTGAAGAAAGTTGTTTTTTCGATTGACCAATTCTAGAGCCTTTTCATTGAGTTTCTGTGGTTGATTTTGCAATTGCTGAACGTTTTTATCCGTTCTTATTGTTGAATTTGACATCAACAACCCGCCACGAATTATAACTTGAAAATCCAACCATAAATACAATGAAATCTTTTTGCCATGAATATTTACTATTGTATTTGGTAGAAGTGGTTGACTTGTGTCAAGTCACTATCGTTTGCAATCTTTATTGTCATACATAATCCATTGCCTATTACAATCGTGTTTAAAACAGGCTCTATTCTCACCTAGAAGAACAGACGCGTGACGACTGATCTTTATTCCGTTTGATGAGATGGAGGTGATAAGGATCGCATCCATATTCCTAACTTGCAGGTTTTCCTAATTTTTCCATATGGTTGTTAACAGTTCATTGGGATGAATTCAATCTTTCTGCTTTATATCTTTTTGATTAACGTGATTTTGCTCCAATGTTGTCCTTAAACTGGTTGTCGTCAAAGACGGAAAAACGTCCCACCCTTGGTTCATATTTTAAGGTAGTATCTCCAGATAGGAATTTTTCAAATTAGTTTCTAACGGGCCGATTAGTTACTAGTCCTTGATTAAATACATTGCATATTTTTTCAGCCCTTTTGCAACTTTTTTTGCAGCTTTGTCTGGGTTTCGAAAGCATTGCATGAGCAATATGTACTATTGCACTCTTCATTCCAGACGTTACCAGTTTCACGTAACCCGTATCATACACAACAGTTGACAAAGGACTAACTGAAGTCTCGTCTTTAGAGTGAAAGCTCGTTGTCATGATAAATCAAACGTGTAGATAGGGAACGATAACTCTTTTTTTCTGCATTTAAAGTTAGTCGACATAATAAAATATTCAGAGTATAAATAAGACATTTGCACAAATCATGGGAAAGGCTATCTGTGTCCAGAGGAAGAGAGAACAAACAATGATACTATTGCTGAAAAACGAAGGTATCATATTGAATTGACCAGGAAGAAATCTGACGACAGGCTCTTGTGAAATCGAACTAGAAAACAGCCACTGGTGGGCTGAATCCATACGAGAGGAAAAAAAACACGAGTATACATTCGATGGTTGTTCTTCAAACTCACTACATTCATCGGAGACGGATGGCTTCCGAGCTCAATAAAAAATTAAAAATTCTAAATCTCATTAAAACAATATTCCTGATCAAATCCTACAAAACGCCCAAAAAAACCAACTTCAGTTCTTTCATAAGAGCGGAATAACGCAGTTTTTTGGAGCATCAAAGTATATTATTCACATGGCAAAGTATGATGATGAGTCGTTAGTAAAGAATTCTCATTTGCTCGATGTCAAAATAGTACTGCGGTCAAGTTGCTTGATCGACCAAACTACTAGGATCTCACGCTTCAAGCAAGCATTCCAGCAAAAGCATTTAAGAACTTTGTTCACAAGTCGCACTACGAAGAGAATATACATCATACAAATCATATCATACAAATTTACCAGAAGAAGACAGCAATATTCGTGCATTTTACTATCATGATCTCTTCAAGTTTGAATCTTAAGGACTATCGCAAACTGAAGTTTATTCATTTCCACAGCAAACTGAATATTTTAAATATTTGTTCAAATGCAATAAAAGATCTAATAGCAAGGCAGCAAACATAGTCGAAATGCAAAATCAATTTTTGCAAATGCTGCAAGCCACTATGAACACCCTGATGAATAATATGTTTGCACAACACAACAATGGTGGTTAGCCATGTTTCACTCCTCGCTGGGAATGCAATTCCTTGAAAGATAGAACTGGAGAACTCAGGTATTGTATTCTTGATAATAAATTCCACGTAGTTCTGATACAGGAGAAATTTCTTAAACCAGGAACACTATATCGTGCCCACCTCCAATGTGTTCAGAAGCCATAAATTGCTTGGTAGCGAAAGCAGTACAGCCATAATAGTGAGGAGGAACCTGATTTCCTTGATTTGATTTGATTTCCTTGTCCAATCCCGTAAAGAATCATTTGTTCGAACACGATCTGGAGCGACTACGTGCAAAAAACCCTACAAACTTTGGTAGAATAAAAGGAGAAGAATCCCACGACTAACATGCGGAGACATGTCCTTGAGGAGTTCTTGTCAGATCATCAGACGGCACACTTCCTAACAGAGAACATCTTTATCTTTATAGAGCTTTCCAAACAGCTCTGACTAAAGAAATTTTCTAGCTAAGTTTCACCTAAGATTTAAATACAGTCAGAGATAAAACCCGATACTCGAGTCAATAATAATCGAAAAAAGCAGAGAAAAGAGGAGACAACAGTCACTACTTCGCAAAGGTATATAACCCATATGGACTCCAAATGCAAATCAAGCTTCTGATAAGGAGGAAAAGCCAAATACAGAAAAGAGCTAGGAGCACGAGATTGTGAACGAAAACAAATCAGCTAACTAAGTAAGTATGAGACCGAATATCTGAGTATATTTGCCCAAACAGTAGCTCGCAAGAAAACGAAAAAATACGGCCACTAGACATGAGAGAGACCGAAGACATGCACCAGGCTACGACACACTGACAAACACAATGTTACTATGGTGCCCAGATAAACTGGTACAAAACATTACGGACATCATTAATGTCCTTTCTGTTTACGACAAAAGGGCGTTGCTCAAGTGAATAAAATAATTGAAGAAAAAATGTCATTCCTGATACAGAATATGGTTTACGAACAGCATACTCTATTCCAGCATGCAAGGGTGGTACAACACATTCCAGATAGGATGAATCGCAGAAAGTCAACAGATGTTCGTTATATTCGACATATTTAAAACCTTCGCAAAAGTCTGGCATACTGGACTTATTTATAAAACGCATAGTCGCGAAATTCCACTTTTTATTACTCAAATCATCTACTCATTTTTACATGGCAGAACATTCCGTGTCAATCGTTTCTCCGACCTACGACCAATTCAAGTTCCACAAGGATCACTCATATCACCAATGCTCTATAACTTCTTTATAGGGGATATGCAAAAATCTTTATATGCTAATGACAGGTGCATCTATTACTCAGACAGACAAGCAGAAGCCATCAATTTAAAACTGCTAAGCTCTTTTGATATTGTCCTGGGATATTTCAACAAATAGAAAATAGACTTTAATACTGACACAACATATGCTATCTTCATTAAAACGAAAAGAATCCCATGTCTAACGTAACTTGCTATCAGCAACGAGGAGATACCATGGACAGGAAAAGCAAAATACTTGGGAACTATGTTTGACGAAAAACTCAACTGGACGCAACAAATGCGTAAAAAGTGAGGGCAATGCATGAGTATTATTAAGTCCCTAGAAACACGGAAAAAGTCGGTAAGGCTCATTTCAATCGCAGAGGTATGTATTCTTTTGCGGTCTTGGCGAGAAAACCAGTGAGAATTATATTTGTATTTTAACGACCCAAATTTGCTAGTGTCACTGGTGCTATATACACAACATATTTAACTTAGATTGTTGACGCTAAGTGATGTATATTTGATCTCAACAGTAACATTCATCCTTTCTGACGGTCACAAATTCAAGACTTTCACTTTAATATCCATACAAAGCTGTCGCAATATCCTTCGGCAAGCAATCGGAGATGAGCATTTTTCGCTCTCCTGATTCCATTTTAAAATTTTTGGGAGATAAAGGATAAGTTATGTGAATCCTTTGTAGATGAATCGCAACGAACGATGACAATTCTGATCCTGCATTAACTCAATCCTGTTTTGTGCATATATTATTTAGCGACTCAAATAAAAACGAGATGCGTTCCAAAATTGACGTTAAAAACACAAACGGGCACATATAAAAATAAAAATAAAAGTCTACATTTCATCCAACAATGTTTTTCTAGTACAAGCAAAACAATATACACATGTCCTAATTAAAATAAAATGAAATCAAAACAAAAATATTGTGTTAGCAAATGAAATATGAAACATTGTTATTTGCTGACATACGAGCATGCGAGATAAAATGTGGTCAGGATACTTTTTAATGAAAACCGCAATCGTGACAAAATTTTAATTGCAATGCATTTGATATGTATCTGTTTAGAATGATTTGGCGAGGACATGAAATCGTATGTGTATTGCGAACGTTTGTGACAACTCAAACGGGCATGTGTTTGGTTATACGTTAACTAATTTATCTTTCACTTGTTGCTAGCAACTGAGAGATTAAAATTATATGTGAACTCATAATTATGCCAGATGCACAACTGGTAAACGTTGTTAGCGAAGGATAACATGTAAAGGATATTCCTTAACTAGAATGCATTGCATGAAGAGAGTCAACTGAAACGTTCCTTACAGTTGAGAGTTTATGTTAAATAGTAACTCTTGTCACCAGGATATTTCGTCAGCATGTACAGAAACGAGTAAAAAAATCGTTCGTGCTCTAAAATTTTCCGACCAATTTATGTTTTGAAAAGTTGAATCCCAATAGGAGAGCATTGAATAGATTTGTTCTAAAAGGACGAGGATCAATGGATCAAACCGCAATGATGTCTCTATAATGTACCGAGAGCCATATTTTACAACATCTTTGTGACTAACGATTTTCCAATGACTGTAACAATGTACAAATATACATAAAACAAAACAACATAAACATAAAATTCCAATTAAAGTTGACTATAATACGAAGTCTGTTCAAAAAATATGGCATATTTTATGTTGTTTCAAAAATTATTTCTTTATTCATTAATATTTACTTTGTCCTTTTCAAAGTAATCCCCATCAAATATTATACACTGTGCCAATGTTCTTCTAACAATGAAAGCACTCCAAAAATTCATTTTTTTAGATTTAGTTCAGCTCCATCTTCGATGCCTGCTCAATCGTGGCCTACCGACGTTCTTGCATGGGCCTTTTCCTTTTAGGAACAAAGAAAGAGAAGATATTGCCCTTTACCCTGTGGCAAACACTCATGATGCACCACGCCCCAATCGACGAAAACTATAACCTAAACCTTCAAATTTGACCGAACTTGGAACGTTTTTTTCGGTCTTGGCTTCGGCGGGTGCTTCCAATTGGATAATTGAGCTTTTTCCTCGTCAAAATTTTAAACAAATGATTTTTCACCGGTTATGACCCTCTGGAGAAAATTTGAGTCGTCCAACAACTTCTTGGTAATATTAATACGATGTTGTTTTTCTTCAAAGTCACGCAATTTCTCGTAAGCCATAATATTGGCAAAAATCGAATGAAATGAGCCAATTACGTTTATTTTCCCAGCAATTTTTCTAACGGTGATAGACTGAAGATTATCTAATACTATTTTCTTCACTTTATCAATATTTTCGTCTGTTGTTCACGTGCTTGGGAATCCACTGTTCGTCATCGACACCTTCTCGGTTTTCTGAGTATATTTCAGTCTGAGTAATATACTCAGAAAACCGAGAAGATGTTGAAGACTGTACGAAATATACTGAGTATATTTCGTACAGTCGACATACGTTGGTTTGAGCGGAAGCTCCTATATGGTGCTTTGGTAGGCAGCTTCCTCACAAACCACAATCAGCATTTGGAATACATCCGCGCACTTAAAGTTGTTTTTGACTCAAAATTTGATGCAAATCATTTGATCCATTTATTTGAATAGACTTTTACCTTAACCAAGCCAAAACACTTTCAAGCAATACAGCTGTCAAAAATTAACAAAAGATTCAAAATGGCCGTACTTGTCAGCGCAAGTGAGCGGCTAAAGTGTCAACACACCAAACTAAAAATATCCAAAAATGAATATACGTAGCGCGGCGAAATTCAAAATTTGTGATAATTTTTGTGCAGCCTTTATATATTTATATCTTACAGATCGAAAAATAAACATTACAATATTATTGTTTATGTACTTACAAACATGTTGTATAGGTAAATGTAGCATGTCATTTACCACACCAATTAAGTTTGGATCATTTTCACGATAAAGTTCACGCTTTGATATGCCCAACTGGAATCGTTCCAAGTATGTTGCATTTTTACTGAAATGAAAAATTACGTGCTTTATGAGATGAATATTTTCAATTCAGAACGAATCAAAGCTAATAAAATGTGAAAAAAAAAAATGCTGCCGAAAATTTTCACTGAATCACATAAAAAATTAGTGTAAATTATTTTATGAAAGAGAAAATGGTTGTGTTATTTTGGGATTTATTTTTGAAGACACCAAAAGATCTAAAGTTACAATAGCACTGATGTTTGGGAACAAAAATCCGGTAGCAAAAATGTAGCAAAGCCATAAAAGTCGACAGGGCACGAAGGGAAATCGTTCTGAAATGCGATGAAAAAGCAAAAATTCTCAAAAGAATGTATTGTTATATCATGATTAAGAAACTATCAAATATGGTGAATTTTTTACACCATATTTAATATATCAAAATACAGAATGCCATCGCTGTCAGGATATCATTATGGTGCAGAAATTTAACACAGAACTACAACCTCCCTCATTTTTACGACCAAAGGTACATATTTTCAAGACCAAAGATCCTGTCAGAACTAATAATGAAAATTTCTCCACGTAATTTTGAAAAGTATAAAGTTGTATAAGCTTTGAGTGTATTTTATTTATTCTTTCTAGTTTAAATGCAACTTCAATTGAAAGTGTTTGGGACAAAGGAGTTTCATTATGTGGAAGTACTCGGAGTTCTGCTTATGGCGACAAACGTCAAAGTATTTTGACAATGATGTTGAAGAGAATGGTCCGCTTGCAACAAAGAATGAAGCAACAGACATTTAAAGACCACCGAATTGTGGTAGAAAATTTTCGTAGAAAATATCAATTGGCAAGAAGTGAGATAGAACTCAGACTTCTTTGAACAATATTTTGTAATAATTATCTTGTCACTGGTAAGCTACTACCTAATAAAAAGATGAGCAATAGTTTAGGCAAGGAAAAAATTTTTTAATTCCTTTAAGTTTAAACTTTAATTCCGTTCTATGAAATGCGTTTTTAAAGAGATTTCTTTGAAAATTCTTTGAACTGAGAAAGTTGAGAAACCATTCCTGGAGAAAGAAGCAATTTTTTCCACAAAAGTCAAATCTTATTATAAGGACTAAGCAAAAGGAGAGAATAGTTAAATCAATAAAAACGTTTTGTGAGCATATTGATTGGCTAGCGCTTTTTGAAGTGTTGCAAGCATTTTTTCGACTAGGCATTACAGTACTCAAAAGACCAAGATCAAAAAAAAGAAAGAATATTATCTTGGTATCTCATTTTTTTATAATTCAAGGTAATGAACCTAATTATGCACTAAAATACGATTAGCCAAGCCACATCCGCCGACATGTTAATCTTTAAAAAAATTGACTTGAGGGAATTTAAGTTCGTACCTTATTAAAAATATTCTGAAATTCATGATAAATATTATTTTTGAGTAGACAATCATCACGAATAATCAATCTTATCTGAATCCGACTTAAAGGCAGGAATGGAACTTTTTCCGAGAATTTTCTTTGCCATTTATTTTTGAGATTATTTTGCTGTCTTTTGAAGACAACCAAAAACAAAAAAGAAAAGATAAAGAAACAATAAGTGAATTTCAATTTGAATTCGTCGGAAAGGAAAATATTTAAGCTCTCATATTATTACGTTCACGCCATTTGATTTAACCCTGATTGGTCCTATCACTTCTGCCTTGGGAACATCACCAGTGACGAGCCGATTACCGTATATTTGAATTTCATGTTCTCACGGCGAACGCGTGGGTGAAAAGTAACTTTTCCACGAAACGCAGGAGTTTTCACTGGGAACATCCTGCCAGTCACCCCTTAAAGTCTTGCCTCTGCTTCGTCTTCAGCCTTGGACAAATATAAAGGTAATGTCAAAGTTAATGTTTGTGTTCACTTTAAGTTGTAGAACACCTGTTCCACTCCTACAGGTAAACTTTTTGGCTTTTGCTACTTTGTAAGGATTCGTCGTGTGCGCTGTGTGCTTGCCGTTGACTTCCTATTTTATTTCCCGGAAATGTGCCTAGGAAACAAACGAAATCGAATTACCGTCAAAATATTTCAGGACAAAGTAGAGCGAGAGAGACAGCGACAGAGAGAGATAGAGAGCGAAACGAAGATGTCGCAGGCAATGATAGGTAAAACATTTTTGCTTTTGTGTTTCTTAAAGTTGTTTTTTTGCTGCTACCACTGCTGTTTGCAGATAAGGCACTACCTCCGATGGGAATTCATGTGAATTGATTGAAGTAGAATGGTTTCGTTTCGTCGAATGTCTTGTTTCAAAATTGAAAACTTAATTTGTTTGATCCTTGTTGAAACCGTGTAGCTTTTCTCCAATTGGGTTTTAATATTCTATCAGTCTTGAATCAATTAAAGTTTTATTTGCGTACGCGGGGAAGTGATTCCACTTGTTTATTTCATTGCGCTTCAACTGATTGCCTTGCCAGTGCTGAGGGGAAAACCGGGAGAAAATCATATCTATATGGGTCATGTCGTCCTTCAAAGATAGCACAGTACATTATTATTCAAGAATTTCAACATCAAATTGGACGGAAAACTCCTAGATCGATTCCGATCAAAATAAATAAAATTGTTCCCGGAAAATCAACACAATCATCCTTTGTGTTTGCAGTTTAGCCAATAATCTTTGGATGTGCCGATATTTTTTCGATTAAAATCCATCAAGAAATATTTTCTTGTGATTAACAAGAATTGAACGTGGGGTGAGCCATCATTTGCAAAGTCATTGGAAATTATAAAAGAATTCAAATGCTATAAAATTTCTTTTGCAATTCTCTTCGTCATTTTGTGGTAGGACACAAATTTCACTACCATCGCCTCAGGAGATCACTCAGGATGGAGTTTACGAAAAATTGATACAATAAAGTTAATTGAAAAGTCATAAAACTTGATAATAACAGAATTAATGATTTTTTTTTTGCAGACTTGCGACAAAGTTAATGACAATTTTATCGTCAGTAGGATGAAGAAAAACGAGGATACTTAGCTCGCTTTTTGATGAGTTTATTGTTAATTCACAATTTGTTAAGTAGGATGACGGTACTCTGTAATATTGAGATGTTGAAATGGAAAATGATAATATAAGCTACGCCGGGATCAGATGAGATAATATAAAAGCCAATTAACCGACATCTAGAATAAGTGGTTATCGAAAATTTCATGGTTGCATTCGTTTATTTTTTATGTCTGAAATGAATAGAATGCTTTGGACTGGCGACAATTCGAAAAGTCATTGCACATTCTGAATTGAAATTGAAAAAGTAAAAGTTATCACAGTACAAATAGGCAAATTCATGTCCGACTCGGAAAATTCGACACCACATTCATTGTTTTCAGATGAGTAATAATTGAGGGTAAGGTTATGATGAAAAGCGCGGAATTACGGTAGACAGTTTGAGAAAACAGAAGAATTTGTAGGTACGCCTGAAGATTCGTAATGACTTAAGTAGTTTTATTAGACTTAGATGTTAATTCCTGAACAAACAAAAATACATTTGAAAACATAAATTTATGCATTCTAATTTGGTAACTTAAAGTTAAAGTACCACCATTTATCGAAAGACCTCAAATTTAACGATTTTCTGCACAAATACCTGAAAACTTTGTGAACCCTCCGCTGTGAAAACTTTGTGAACCTTCAACGGATTGATTTGGAATTCCGCTATGATAATAAGTAGTCGATTTCAAAAATGCGTTACAATTCCACGCATGCATCAATGGGTTACAGCCTCATATACAGAATACTTGGAGTCAGCAAGAACGCGGTGAAAAAATGCTGCAATGACGAGGAAGAAAACGTGGAGAATACACAAAAAATATTCGACTGCTGGGGCATTCAGCTGAAGCAAAAAGGATAATTCGAACATTGGCTGTAATTTAACCAGGAGTAAGGACATGAACAATGACAAAACGGCTTTACAGCTCTGTGGAGGCTAGGAGGTAAAAGATGTCATGTAGAACCGAATAGCGATACATTCCGTCCACTAACTGGGGTCGTTAAAACTAAACTCAATGCAAGAAGCCTCCAGGTTCCGAGAAGACCATTTGATACCAACTGAATTTCAGCAAAAACTCACAAACTTTGGATTTGTTGATGACGATTCCCCTGGTGAAAAGCTGCGTACGAACATCCTTTTTACGAACGAGACCAGGAATCATCCGCAACCAATCGACAGAATAAGGCAGTGAGAACCAACCAACCAGTATTCTAGTAATACAGACTGCGAAATTCGACTTTAAAATTATGATAGATTGCTTAATGAGCAGTCGCGGAAAACGCCAACTTCTCTTTGTTCAGTAAGGAGTCTCTATAAATGGAGAATATTGTAAGGAAAATAATCTTCTTGTTCTTGTCCATCACCTTACTAATCGCCATCGATTCAGAGAGGGGAAGGAATGATTTTGGTTGAAGATGGAAATCAAAAATACTTGGCTCAAATTAAAGGAGCGTTTGCATAACTTAATTGGGTCGCCGTTCCTGTATATTACCTAAAAATTTACGTGAAATTTCCAGAAAATTACTTTTAGAGCCTTTTAGAAACTTTTGCACCACCCTGTGTTGCCAAAACTCGTTTGACCTAACGTAGTTTGACCACATCACTCACCTATTGTATCGCAGGATTTGGATTCGTGTGCTACTGATGGATTACCCAGTTCGTCTACGATAATACGAAGACACCTGGTTATGTGAGGTGGCTAAGAGGGTTGTAAAAAATGTCAATCGCTATCTTCTGAGGATGACATCGGGCATAGTCATCCTCTTCCAAGTTGAAAAAATGAGGTGAATTTTACAAATTTAATACAAAATTTAAGAATCAAATACCTACGTTAAATAGTAATAAGTCTATCATTATTATGCCTCACTAAGATTGATATGGCAGGTAGTTAAGGATATTAGAATGGTGTCCCGTATTTGACGTTTTCAGTACACCGCAATTTCGTTCACCATTATAACAAAGCGTTAACAAAATCTCATGCAAAAGTTTTCACTGTAGTTACACCCTTCACAATAAATGACACAAAAGTAAATCTTCATTCGAAATTTTCGAACTATTTAGCATAGAACTTCAGAATGAAGTAGGCCATGTCTAAGGAATATAAACATAATCCTAAACAAAAAACTTTTAAATTAAATTTAAGTTACTAATTTTTTTGCTGGAACGATATTTGAGTAGCGCAATGCTAGTAGATTTTTTTACTTATTTGATTAAACAAGATTCAACCTTTTTTGTAGAGTATTGTTTCTCAGAATTGGGAATTATTTATTGGGTCACAAGAAGTAAGGACACTTTCATGGAATATGAGGATTCTGTTACCTTGAAAATAAGACATTTTTCCAATGAAAATCTAATGAAGTAGATATTCTAAACGATCCTGAAAACAACAAGTAAATATAAATTTATATGAAAAGGATAGGCAATTATTCAATTTCACATTTTGTTTGACTTACTAATAAAATGTTTTAATTTTACAAAAATCAATCAGTCATACTATTACCATGGAATAAGGAATTCTTGCGTGGCACTGGACTCTAGATTTATTTCAAAATAGGAAAGGAAACGACTATAACTTTAAAAGGATCCGTATAGATCTACAGTAAATCTATTCCTTCGTATTGTCTTTTAGACTTAATAATAAAAACTCATTCCTACTATTGCAAAGAGAATCAAAGGTTAATGTAGGTATAGCTCATTAATACTTCTTTTATAGTCATGTCCATTTTCAAATCCTTGTTAAAGTTTTTTTTTTACTGAACAGAAAATTTGAACTGTGCCGGCTAGACAGAAAAGATAAATCTTTCAGACCGACTCTTTCTGATAAGTAATCCTTGTTAAAAGAAATAAATAATTAAAGTCATAGATATAAGTTGTCACTTTTGAAAAGACGACAATTGACATGTGTCGTACCGTGGTCGTGCTATGGGATAAAGTCAATTTTGTTGTTTGCAGAATCGTTACTTAGTGGGTTACTGAAAATCCAAAGTAAATGCAAATCCTTTACTCGTTCAGAAGGGATACGTTTGAGTATAATCTTTTGACAAAATGATACCTTAGAAAATTAGAAAAAAACATAATGAATGATTTTTATTGAAAATTATCCCTCGCAATTCATTCATAAAACGTCTGGAGCATCCTTTATATCTATTTCTAATTAACGAGCTCAGTTTTAAAAACATTGTAAATTCCATCCTGAATTCGTTCACCTACCCATCACGTGGCAAATTATTGGTTGATTCCATGCGTCTTTAATTTCTAGAACGATACTAGTCCTTTTTTTAAATCAAGGTCATCGATATGCCTAAATCAATCCAATAGATTCAGCGATTCAAAGAGAATTCATCTACACCTCCATGCTGGTATGATTTTTTTAGTCTAAATAGGATGGTGCTAGATTAGTCAGATTACATGATTTTCATTGAAATCTGCTTGTTGTAAGCTGCATCCCCACTTCCTGTTCAACAGTTGTGGAAAATATTATTTGATTTGTGTTTTGCGTCTCTCCAGTCGAAATCCATTCGATGCTAGGACATTGTTCGCGAGATATTTAATGCTTCGCTTGATTTGACTTATGCAATTTTATCGAATATCAGTCATCATCGTCCTGGTCGTCCACAAGTGTTCCCAGTTTGGTGCAGAATCCGGAATATAACGATTCTTTTCCATAAATCCATAAGTTACGTACTATAGTTTGTGAGTTAATATTCATATGCATGTACATGAATCCACGTATCCACCGGTGTAGTGTCAGTATCGAACGAGATGAATGGCGGAAAGGGTGTTACGAAATATAGATTCACAAAATGTAGAATATCCTTCAAGCATATTCAGCTTTGCAGGCAACACATGTGTCTCCATAACGATATGTCCAACCGTGTATGCAAAAGAACTCATATCATAGATACTTGGAGACGGCGGCGATGCTTTTAAACAATTTCTCATGGGAGAAAGGATACTAAGTCAAATAAGAGCGAAATTGTCACCTCGATCTGAGGATTCACGGAAATAGATTTTGACGTAAATACACGTATTAGAGTGCTACATAGTTTTGCTTCAGCTCTTTTGAATATCGTCATTCACGCCTATGACTTCATTTCCAACGACGATATTACGACCCTTTCCATATCCTGGTTTGACTCAATGCCGTGCCTTCACGTTGTTTGTTATTCAATCCTCGGAGTGCATCTGACAACTATTGATACGGATACTGAGAACGCTAATGGAAGATCGAATTTTGAGTTGAAAGCAAGCAATGACATTTCACTTAGTTTTCCTCTTGTCTTTTCACAAAATTTTCACTTTTTCATGCTGCCTCGCATTTTATTTCATGTACTCCTGGTGCTGCTGTGTGATAAATGAGAAACAAGATTTCCTTTGAGACAGAAGATAGAATGCATTCTGATGGCAAATCACAGGAGGTATTGCCAAGGAAGTCATGATTGAAGGATGACGATACAACGTATCCGTAAATTAGTGTTGTTGAGCTTTTGACACTGAGCTTGTTGCAAGTATGTTTGTATACACCAAAAGTGTCCTGGCCAACAAAAAAAATTAAAGAAAACTTTATGTGGTAACGTGGAGCGTTTTCTGCTCGCTTAAAAGATAAATATAAAGTATTAAACTTGACTATTCGTTCCACATGAACTGTTTACAGAATGGAAGTTAAAAAAATTGTTGCGCTGTGGCTAAAACTAATTTTATTCATTTCAATTTGTTGCGGATTTTGAAATGTGCCATAGAAAATTTAAAGAAATTTATTTGTACTCCGCTAATCATGTTCTAAATTTCATAATTTTACGCAAAGATTCAAATACATTTGAGGATTTCTTAAATTTGGGAAAAGATTGCTTTGTTTGATTTTCTTGCTCGTTTATTGAACATATTTCTAATTCTAAGCTGTTTTGTCTGGTTATTCTGTTTGTTATAAATTTATATTACTCTGCGCAGTATGAGTTACAATTTAAATGTTTTTCTTGCCAATAGTAATACTAAACTTTGAAGTGCTAGATAGACTGATTATTTCTTGTTTGTGATATTCATAAAAACACTGATTGCTTTCACCATTCGAGAATTATTTTACTTACACCATTCGAGAATTATTTTTTAATGAATTATTTTTTTTTTTGATTCCTATGACTATCAAATAATTAATTATAAAAATTGACATATTTTCATTAAATAATTGCTATGAAATGGTGACAAATATTGTATTGAAGATTGCGAACAGTAGGTCATATTTTTCGAATGATATACATTTCTTTACAGGATAATCAAGAATTGGTTAAATGGACGTTTGTCTTCAAAACATGAAAATGACTGAAAATAACAACGCAATCTTTATATGTTGAACTCTCACAATTCAATAAATATACAAGTCAAGAAACCGAAAAATATTTGAGAGATTTTTTGGTTCTTTTGGACCCGCATATATTTGAAAAAAGAAAGTATAAATAAAATCATTTCTTTGAAAATCCGATACCAAAACTCACTAGGTTACAAAAAAAATCAACATTTGCAGGGAACCTGAGTCTGAATTTATAAAATGTTATACAAGAAAGGCAACGTTTTAGTTTCAAAAAATAACACTTGAATCTTTTTGAAGCGGAAAATTTTTACTTTGGGCCAAGGCAAGCACTTAAAACTGTAACATTTTGTGACTATCGTGGAATGGTCACTGCGAGTCATTTTATAACGATAGAAAAGCCTCAATTTCAAAGTGTTTCATGAAATTCTCTAAGATAAAAAATAGACAGGTTAGTTTACGAAACTTTCACCAATTTATTTCAAACTGAAATCATGCTAAATGGTTTAAAAAATTGTTGTGGGTTATCATTGTAGTTTCAGAGCAGGAAAATCAACTTCAGAAAATCTATGCACAGTTAATCATCCTCTTTCAAAAAAGCTGATATGTCTTGGAATGCATTCACTAATATTGATTTACGACATCGATGCTAAATTTCAGAATCTATTCAAAATAAATCCAGGTTAACGAGGTTGCCTACATTATCAACAACGTTGCAAGTCCGAATTTATAACAAATCAGCTTAATGTTTTGACACTAGCGCCGAAAGTTTTGACACTAAGGGAGAGATGATCTAGGCCCACTTTTCCCATTGTAGCTCTAGGTTGTGCCATTAATCAGTTGTTTGATTATTCAGAATCTGCATCGCTCCTCAAACCAAGCCAAACGACAGCATTCCCAGATGAAACCGAGCATTTTTCTGAACCTTTGCACCCTAATAAAACATCCTTTAAAAGTTGCACAAAAAAAGCAAAAAGTACGAATAATTAATGGGTTTCTTTCTTTTTCTAGAAACTGAGAGAAACGTCTCCCAAACTTAATACTGAAATAACTTTGATAAGTTTATTTATCTTAGGCCAAGCTAATAAAAATGTCAATGGTGAACTAGAAGTGGCGGAGTTAAAGTAAAACAGTTGTCAAAAGATAGCAAAATGTTGTATAAGAACCTTTAATTAAAAAGCCGATATTGACAATCAACTTTATATGCAAAAATGCAAGCTTCCATGAACTAAATCTGAAATAAAACCTGTGGTATCCTGCCAGAGAAAGGTTTTTTCTCTTAACGTTTTTCAGGCGCCCTCTGCTAGGCGCTTTGAACGGAAATAGATATCGAATAAGATACAGCCAAAGGACATTAGGTCTCAACGATAATAAAACTGCAGGCGTTAATTTCATAAAACAATTGAAGATTCACACCCTTGTTTCAAATCCTAGAAAGTAGCGAGAGGCGGATGCCTTAAAAAGGTAAGTTGGTAAAGTTCATGGATGGGCGTTCAGGAATGCAGAACCAAAGCACCACTGGTCCAACCCTATGCAGTTTTTGTGGCAGGAACCGGTCGATGAAACAACTGGAAGGAACTGCCGCAGGTGTTTGTATGTGCGAAGTGGGCGATAGGCGCAAATATTAAAACAAGAAACATCTGCGAATTTCAAGGATAGATACTAGATGCAACCTGAAGAAATGTTGTTTCTAGTTCATTACAACATTACAATATTACAACAACCCGTCGGTGAGGAGAAAAACTGTAGGATACTCCCGCAGGTATGCAAAGAGCACTAGCAGGAATATAAAAGGGGTTGCGAGTTTCAGAGATTTAAATCCTAATATTACGAAAGTATCCTTGCAATAGAAAATCAAAACAAAACGAAGAAAAAAGAAAAACAAATATGATTCTAATTTATCAGGAAGCACAAAACAAAATCTGAAATATATATTTAAAGAACAACATTGTACAAATATTCTGCCCTGTTTTGTTTTCAACAAAATCACACGGTCCTTCGTTGATTACTTGAAAGCTTAAATAGTTTATGAACGCTTGCCTGGAGAAACGAACTTCCCTTCAATATTAACACTTGCACCGGTGGCAATAAATTACGGGAAGGGCTTGTCCTACCGAAGTTTCTTTAGACATTAAAGTGAGTCCCGAAGGCAGAGTTGCATTTGTTCGCAAAGCCAGCAGTTGTAGAGGGCCGATTTCATTTTATATTCATTTCTGTAATGAATTCATGTGTATTTTTGATGTTTTCAGTTCTAAGATACATTTTTAATTTTTGCTAAAACGCCTTCAGCGCCATTATCAAAATTTCTATATCTAATCATATGGGCTGACGGCATCATATTGACCAATATGAGACTCCAACCTGGTTAAGAAGGAATAGTAGGCAGCGTTTAATGTGCGACGATTGTGAAGACAATCAATGAGTAAAACTCCTTGAGAGTCCTAAAAACCGTTTGACATAACCTTCCCGGCTTACAGGCGTGTTTTTATTTTTGATGATCCTAGCTCCCCCTTTCTTCGCCACTCCATTGTACGCGTTTTGGATTCAGGAATGCTCTGCAAGAAAGCCTGCCCTTCATCTTGAAAACGAGCAAGAAGCCTCTGACATACTTCAACTGTCACACTTTCGTATTTTAGGGGTAAACAAACGTGGAATCAAACTCACCGAGATTTGTTGAAATTCAAGGTGGTCTCGGACAACTGTGTGTACATTTCCAACATACATACCCCGTTTCCTTAATGATTTATGCTACAGTAGTAAGACAATTTCTTTCAATAAGATCGCGAACAGCTGCAGCGCTCTCAGATATAATGCAGACGCTAGTGCATCTTCGGTAAATTAAATTTTCCACATTTTCACGCCCTCCTTTGAATTCGACATACAAGGCTATCATCTGTGACCATGTAAGTGCTTTGTCCCGAAACTGTGCACGCCATGAATCCCGAATTTCAGCTGGCCTAACGCTTTCCTTTGTTAAAAAAAAATTTATTATGATGCGTTGCGCAACCAAAGGATAAACTTTTCTTTTGGTCATCTTGAAGACAACTAAAGAAACCAGTCGATCCGTGCATTCTGCCTCAAATCATTTAGAAAGGATCCCCCACAAACCTTTTCAACGCTTCGCCCTCCTTCTTTGTCTTACGCTTTTAAAGCCCTCAGATTTGTTTAGGCTTGAATGCATCTCGTAACATCATCATAGTTTGCGACGTCTAAAGATCTAGGCTTCCCATCTCCCATGCTCCATTTAAAGAAGCTTAAAGAAAATTTGATCTAATTCGAACCCGGAGGCTCTGCACGAACGCAAACAGATCCTACCGATCAGGAAAACGATTTTGCATGCAAATAATTACATTGATGAACGAAATTATTGGTACAGATATAAATGACACATAAAACTTGATATAGGGTACATTCAGGAATGTTTGCCAAAAAAGGTGTTTCCCATATGGTCTATAGAAAATACTATCGAAAATTTAAACTGAAATATAAACAAAACAATTATTAAAAACGCGATTCTAATCGCACTTTTTGATACTTAAAATGATTGCGACAGCAAACTGATGGTCTACTTGGTACTTACAAACTAGTAGTCCACCTTTAATTGTATAAAACTCGGATATTCACTACACAGAACGATAAAAACTCCATCAGAAAATGATTTAAAGCCGGAAATCAGCTTGAATAAGCTGATTTTCTACAACGTTTTGCATTACTGGCGAGTTTTCCGACACTGGAATTTTTTATTTGTATTGAATTCATAACGAATTAAGTCAACATGTTAATTGTAAACATACATTTACATGTATATCAAAGACTTCACGTCTAAAGAGAGCCAAGAATTTAGGATTTTAGGTGATTCAAAGATTAAGTTTTTTTAGTATCCTTACGTAAATGGCTTTTTAATTGAGAATAATCTCTTGTTAATTAAAAATTTTGCTTGGTGGAGACACGATAAGGAATCAAGTCAACAGATAAATTTTATCCAAGGAATGGGAAATATTTATAATTTTTTTATTCACACATGGCCTGATTTTTTCACACTTTGTGATTTCAATCTGCAAAGTCCAATTAAAACATCAAAATAAGTAAAATCCAAATTATTCACCCATTCAACGCTTACATGACGGTTACCGAATCAGGAGATTACCAAGTATAAGCATTTCGTGCTGCTTTTCAATTATTGATTGATTTATTTTGAATCCTTTTCAGATTGGTGTTAATAGAATATTCGAAGCTTGGGTAGCAATTATGATATAAATAAAAGTTTATGCAGCAATTCGCAAACTGGCAAAAATTACTGAACTTACGCACCGATTTCGATCCTCGACTCCAAAAGTGTGGAACCACTTGGAAGGCTATCTAAAAGGATATTCATTTCATTGCAATCAAATTGAATTCTTACATAACTCGAACCATATCTTCCGAAGTTCATGTAGTATATGAACATGATTACATTTAATTAGATCATATTACACTGAGTTTCCTCGGGGCGTGCCAAATATTATAATTACTAACATTGCACCCAAGGACAATAAGGTGAATTTTCATGAAGAATAGATGGACAGCAATTAATTACATTGACGGCTATTTATTCTAAAGGGGTATTCTATTGCTAGCCTAGCCATCAGGATGCATATTAACAACAAATGACAGCATGACAGCAATCTTTGAGACCTGCATAATGTCGTATGTGATGAGTGGATGCATAATAATCATAAAGGTAACTAGTATCAGTGAAATCGATCGTACTTGGCGAAGGGACAATGTGTGGGCATATTACCGTTTATTGTTGTTAATCAGGACATACACACGGCTCTTATCAAAGCGTACAATCAACACATTCAGTGTAGGGATTAAGCTGGTCCGGTTTCTTTGTAATCAGTTTGGTAAAGGATTTAAAGAGAGGGCAGACACACTGAATCTCTATTGGTTTCGTTGTGATACTTGATCCTTTCTGTGTTTTCAGGTTTTCCCTTGCACTATTGAAAATGTTTAGCCATAAAATCAATTATTCAAAAAATTCAATGTTTCATTCATAAACTTTCCAAAGTCGAAGAATTTTATGCAACAAACAATCTAAAGCAGCATTTAGGATGCCAACCATATTCCTGTGAGCATCCCGTTGAACATAGCGTCCATTTATGTTGAAGTTGAGGTTAGACTTCATGTTGTGTTTTTTTTTCTTCTTTCTAATAACAACCACTCATTCTCCAAGCTCCTGTACTGTAAGAAGTTTCAAAAGAAAACATAAACGTTTTCCTCTCATACAATGTAAGTATTGTTGATGTGTGTAAGAATTTCAATCGGCACAAATGTAACATGCTGTATCAACTTCCTTCCTGGTCCAATGTCGGCAATGTCAACATGTGCTGACGGCAAAATCTGTAAGGGAACAGGTTAATGTCGGTCAAAATCTCAAGTGCTTCATTGCGACGACAAGACAACGACACCATCCAGAACATTATTTATTTTCTTGTGCCTACACTTTGTGATTCGTCCTCCTACCAACTCAACTTGCAGAGGGCATACACAAACATTTTCTATACATTAATGCTGTGGACAACATACAGTACATTGAATACAATAACATAACAATGTTCATATATCCTCGACTTCTCAAGTTGCACAAATATTAAGTCTGGAGCTGGGTTAAATTTTAATAAAATGCAAATTCGCACATTCGCAATTCACACGAGAGACAGATTTCAACGTTTTACTGGATGTTATTCTTTTGTTTGTTTTTACAAGTTTATGACTCGAGAAAATATTATAAGGAAGGACTTGAGCAAAAACGTAAAAAAAAAAACATATAAAGACGAGCGTATGTCGTCTGTGTATGAGAAAATTTTTCCTGTAATGTGGTTTGAGTTATGAATGTGAGTCGCCGAATGTCATAAAGTTTTCCTCTAGTGCTTTGTGTGTAGGTCAGAATGTAAGAGGGTATGCGGGTGAGGCACTTCTGGATCTTCAGCTACAGGCACAAATAGGCAGGTACACTTTACGACTCAACGGAAGAACAAAAAATCGAAAAGAGTGAAAAAGGAAGTGAATACTGATTAGTGAATGCTAATAAAATGTGTTGTCTGTAGTCACAGAGCGCAGTGAGACTGCTAAATAATTCATTCTTTCATTTGTAACAAACCAGCTGGCATATCATTTCACTTCCTCCTTTTTTCCTTGAGAACAATTTCAACAGGTGATGGGTCCTTAAGCCCAAGCGACCCGGCTTTCATTATTTCGTCAACATTATTTCTATAGTTTCATTAAGGCTTATAGTTCCTGCGAATTATGCCATATTGAAGATGGTAATCCCGACAAGCCTCACATAGAAGCAGTCCTAGATGCAGTGGTCACATTAGTAGAGTTCACTAAAGAAATTCTCGACGGCGATACTCGGCATGCACAGAAAATCGTCTTATTGGTGTAACTTATTATTTTATTACTTATTACTACCATTTTTTTATTACTATTTTACTGTATTACTCAGGAAACCGCTGAATTTTCTTGGGCAATTTCTATATTACTATCCTTAAGCGCACCGAAGTAAATAGACCGAAGCAACCTAGGTTTTGAAGTAAGATTAGTCAATTTTTCGTAACGCTCGATACTATTTTATGATACTACATTATAAATTTTAAGAACTATACTGAAAATTATAGCATTTTTATTTCAAAAATTATAGCTCCTTAGGGACTGATGGTCCGAAATACGGCTAAAATAGACTAAGCCAAAGGCACCACTAGACAAAAACTGGATTGGGCTCTGGTAGGCGAAATGCCAACGAGAAACTTTTGTTTCAAGGAAAATAAGAAAAGAGGACATAACATGGATACAACTTTCATAACAGCAAAAAATGAAAATAAATAGAAACTCATCGAATTCTTCACTGGCGAAAATTGGGTGCAGCTCATGATTCTATCCTCTAGGTGACGTTTTCATTGCTATATGGAGAAGCGTCCACACATATCGTCAAAATTGACAACAAGAATCTCAGGTATGAGATCTGAAAAATCTGAACCAGCGAATGTCTCATAATCTCATGACAGCCCGACCACAAAGATCTGCAGGATAAATCGGTACAAGACAGATATGCTTTCATGTAGAAAATTCTATGGAATGTTTAAATTGTGCTTGACAAAATTAGAGTAAATATACATATCTCATCCTGAAAAAGGATCAAATTATTACGGAGATTTTTGAATTCTAATTGATTGAATATTCAATGTGAGCAATGCATTCATTTGAGAAAATTCAAAGCCTAGAATCAAATCAAAGTTACATTATGGACAATAATCCAAAACAATTTAAAAAGTAGTCATCAATGGTGCAACAGCTTACGATTTAAATATAGGAAATCTATCATGTTATCACCTTGCATCGAAATTTAGGGTAAGTCAGAAAGTGATATGGGCAGGACGAAATTGATTTGAGTTGTCCACTTTCAAGCACTTTTAACAGCTACTTGGATAGATAATTCAAAACTAGACACATAATTTAGTATCATTGGGACTCACTTCAAGTGTTACGTAAAAAGTGTCTACTCAGGACACTATACCAACTGAACTAAATAACAAAAGTTGAAATAATACCTATGTGATGGGTTACCTAATGCGTCATCATCACTTATTGGTCCTTTATTAAGGAGCATCGGGGTGAATTGTCAACAACGTTTGTGTTGTTGATTGTGATTGCTGTTCACTATGAGAGCAGTACGCAGTCGATATAAAAGTCGATCAGCTTTCTTTATAATTTACCGAAAACATAGGATAAACCCCATCAAAACATTTGATTCATGTAAGCCTAAATTTGGAGTGTGAATGACCTCTATTGCTTATTCGAATAAAGAGGCAAAGTCTTCCGCAAAAAAGGCGAAAAATTCTGCTAAGTCTGACAAGACTGCAGAATAAGCCCGGCCATATTGAGGACCAAGGTTTAAAGGACTTTTTGGTATTTTTAGTGGGTCCAATAGCCGGTGGTTGTGACAACATACAAAATTAATGCGTTAATATAATCAACTCATATCAATTCTAAGGAGAGAATTCGGAAAGCGTGCATCAGTCTTTCCTAATTCGTCAAATCCTTGAAATTGCTGAGGTAAAATCAAACAAACGAACTGGAATACAGGTGACCACAAAACTCAAAAGTTTTAGGCTTGTCGCAACAGATTGACCATTTGATAAAATAAACTATATTAGGTAACGCAGGACAAACACCGGCTTATGATGAAACCAACGAATGGGATTTGTTAAGAACAATAATATAAGAAAGTCAAACATGATAGAAGACATTTTATCATGATTCTAAAGTTGTTTTCTCGTTCAAAAAAAATAAATTTCAAATTTAAAAAACATATGTAGATAAGAATCAATCATTTCCGAATTTCTGTATATTTCTGATATTTTTTACAGTCATAAATCTTTTTTCAACCGGAAAATTTAAAGTTTGGCGGATATGTTATCCTGTCGGGGTTTCCGGTACGTGGATTTGTCATGATAATGTTCCTGGTCATATTTCACGATTTCATATTAGAGGATTCGATAGCTTCGCATTTCTTTCTCCTTTTTTTGTCGATTGACATTCAACAAAGACTTCTATCCATGCATGATATAGCAATTTAATATACACTTTATGATTCCTTTAAATGGACATTCCAGTTCATTTAGAAAATTTTAAATGAAGAACGCTTAAACCTGATCCTGGAGCTAAAAGAGTACTGGAGACAGCGCCCAGAACGTTCAAAAATTGTTCAAAAATTGGCTCTTACGTTCGGGCTACGTAGGAATCATAATAGACATGATATTTCATCAAAACATTTACTATCCTGCAAACAGTATACACAACTGGAAAGTCTTGGAGTACAAATTAGACTGTGTTTACCAGTTCACTATATTCAAGACAGACGAAGGCAATTTTCAGCTCTCGTGCTCTTATTCATGGGTAGAATATTGCAAATAAACACCTTCAAAGATATATTAAAGTGTTCAAGACAATCACAGCAATTCTTCGAGTTTCCCTGGAGACCAGGGGTCTTGGAACCAAATCTCTTGTGAACTGAATTGTGATTACCAGTACCAATGTAAATGTCATGATCTGTAAGTCTACTTTGAAATGACGGTCAACCAAATTGCTGACGAGCGAAGAGCAACAGGCTAGCACCACGGACATCCCGTATACTCAAGCATAGGATACCACAGATCAGGCAATAAACGCCTTCAGGAGAATCTCAAAAGAAGAAACAGTTCACAGTTGGCAGGATTTTGAACGGTTCGGACATGAATAAACGAGGTCTGTATTACAAAAAAGCCATGTGGAAGCTCTTTCAAAGCACAGAGAGAAGGAAAGACTCTTACTGATCAGCAAGAAAAAAGGATGCTCTGACTCAACGTGAGAAAAAAGGATACTCTGGTTCAACGCTATCGCCCGTAATGTGGACTACACACGGTCAAAAAAGTACTTGGAATACTTATGTGAATATGACTCACCGGGACGATTCATGCTTCCAGGCAAATATCACCATGGCAGCAGGGCTTGAGATCAGGACGCGATCCACTGATGTCAATACTCAGTCCTTCCGAATAATGGCAATGTAGATTGAGATTAACTCATTGAGAATGCTGCACAACTCCAACTGATACCAGAATATTTGTTGTGATACGCGAATATCAGTTGTGATACCACAGCGTTTATTGACAGATTTCCTGGAGAACGCAAGTTTGTTTTACGGCATGACATAAAGACGAAAAAGGATAGAAGTTGCATTAGTTGTTACTGGAGACTCTATTCTTGTCGTAGATACACATACATCACCTTGAGTATATAACTCAAATTACCTCAATGAGCAACGCATGTATATTTTTTGGTCTAACCAGGATGAACATAGCAAGATACGGTCTCTTGACAGCGTATTTTATGGAGAAGAAAAGGATTCCAAACAGTAGAACCGTTTGTATATAGACTAATGTCAAATAGAATCAAATCGATATAGACCTGATCCGTTTGAAAATGTTTTATGCATTATAATATGATCATTTTCCCATGAGCTCATTTAGATCATATCCTAGAAAATTTCAGAGATCAGATAAATTGTTTGATTGCCGCCAAACAAGCTCAGTATACTTAAATTCCACCACACTGAACACATCATTCTCCGTCTATTAACTCATTCCACAGGAAATGAAGAACAAAATCAACGACAAAACAGAAATTGAGAAGGATGCAAAGCATTTTAAAAATCTGGCGTCAAATTATGCAATTATCATCATGTGGAAATTTCATAAAAACGATACACATTTATATAATATGCGCGACATCGTCATCATCATCATCATCATCCCTGAAAGATTTGCGACCAAGGAAATAAACAAACCACTAACAACTCAAGCGTATGCATAACGTCTTTGTGTTTGTTTTTTCGCTATTATATCCCATACTTCTGACGGGGTCGCGCATTTTTCCACTTATTACCCAATATGCATGTCGTTGAAATGTAACACATAACACATGAACAAAAAGGAGGCAAAGACAAAAAGCGCTCTCCATACAAAGCAACTCTGGCTTCTAATCTGGACTAACATTATACTACGGACAAACCAATGTTTAGTGTTTTTGTGCCTTGTTTGCGTGAAGTATCAAACATATTTGCAAAATGCATGGTTTCATGAACACGTTGGAATGCCAGGCTCCATCCGACGTATGCATATGTGAACGTCTATGAGATGCATTACTTTACACTTGCTGAATGAAGAGTCGGAGAAGTGCTTCAGATTCATTCATGCTTTGCTGGAATGCATTGAATCTAGGAGTAGTATTTCGTTGTGAAGTAACCTGACCGTAGTTTTGTTACGTGAAACATGTTGCTGTAATATGATTTCTAGAATGCATGATTCACTCATGTAAGGCGGATTTATCTCGTATTACAACGAGCACAACATACATTTGAGCTTCTTTTACTTCTGAGCAATTTTTTGTTTTGTATCTGAATGGTTGTTTACATCAAAATAAAAAAAAATAAAGATATTCACTATTTCCAGAGTTTTCCTACTCACCTGGGATTAATTCCCATAACTTCCCCCAGTGTTATGTTTTCTTCAGCTTCGTCAGACTGATCTGTGGCCGCATTACTTCGGGTCTCGGAATCTCTTCGGCTCATGGCTACGAGCCGGACGAGGTCCTCAAATTTATCATACTCTGGGGGTTCTGTTGGAGTATGTTGAGCTGCTCCTGAAGTATCTGCTTTCGTCTTCCCGTTGGCTGTTATTGTTGTCGAAGCTTCCTTCGAACCAGATGAATTGCTGGAAGTACGAAAAGGCAAAATTGAATACCAAATACCTTTAATGATGGTGGAAAAACAACAGCAAGACTTGAAGACACAAAAAGTTCACATTAGTTACGAAGTTTTAACAAGTATTTTTAATAATTAATCCAGAACAGAACGAATTTAAGTGATATCATATTCGTACTATATAGAACTCTCATCAGGCTTACGACAGAGCAATATGGAAATGATTAAGGAGTTAATATGGGACAGTGCCACTTGGGTTATCGTCTGCAAAATGAAGACAAAATGAATTACTACAACCAATTTGTAACTATCAAAATGAAAAAGATAAATTACTTCGAGTACAATGTCTCTATAAATCCGCATTTGCGTTGCTTTTCCAAATTCATTACTTTACTACTTCCTTAGCGGCAAGGACAATCAATAGTTTTGTCTCAAATTTGCAAAATATACATTGGATAAACTCCAACTAGCATGAAAACTTGTTAATTTGCAGGTAACAAAGCAAATGCTACCAAAAAGTTAGACAACCATCAAGTTTGTATTCAAATTCTTTTCACTTTAACATCACCTGCTGTGATTTCTACATACTTTTTTTCTCCTATCTGGAATCGATAGGATGATTGCATCAAGGATCAAATGCGAATGAGTGTAGTGTATGCAATTTATTAAATTATCTTTTCGATATGATTGCTATTCAATGAATTGGTTTTTTGCTTTATGCTTTCAGCATTGCTAAAGCATTCAGCATGTTTTATATTTATAGTCTATACTTTCGTCCTTTCTGGACAATTTGAAGTCAAATGGATTTGAATATGCATATGAAATTTAAATTGGGTATAATATCTTGTGCCTTAAATATTATTAGATGGAATGACAGACGTTCGGTTTCTATCATTAAAATTTGTCTTATTCATTTTTAAAGTTTAATTTGAAAAATAAATTTAATAAAAAATTGAAAATTAAATACTAAAAATTCAATTAAGACAATAAATTTTGCTCGTCATTAGGATAAGTCTTCTAGATACTTTGTTATATGGTTTCCAAGAAATAAATATGTATCTATAATTACATGACACGTAAGAAAATCTTCATGAAAATAATTAAAACGACTGACAAAACTGAAAATTTCAATTTCGAGGCAATGACGTCAAGATTTTCAATTAATTCCTTCGATTCTAGGATTGTTTCTTCAATCTGCACTAGAATAACTGGCGCAATCTCTTTTCTTGGTCAGAAGGATGATGTCGGGTTTTTGTCGGGGAGCACTCAACTTAATCATTCATTCATCCATTGGCTCATTATACGCAGGGTTATACCTGCTGGACATTTCCTTTCGCGACACTGTGGTATTATCTTCGTAGCAGATCACAACGTGACTAATCCGTGACATTGCAAAAATCTGTGTCAAAAATGGAAACTTGCACCAACTTTCATGCCATGATCAATCTTCGTAGTATATCATTATTAAGCTTCTGGTCCCTGAATTAGTCCTTTACAATCGTCATTAATACCTAAAGGACTGCTGAGGAATCTGTACGTCTGGGTTTACACGTTTTTGGGCACAGTTGTACGTTCTCAAATCAGCATAGCTTAGTTGTTTGTCAAACTATTTTCTTAAACTTTCAGAAACTTTCTCAAAGAACATTATGTTTTCTAATAATTACTGGGGGCCATTTAAGATTTGGATTTTGAATCGGATATAAACAATACCAACGAATAGTTTTTTTCAAAGTTGCGATTCTAGAAGAAAGTTTGAATCTTGCGCTTAAGGAGTAGACAACATTATTCAAATGACGTCTAGCCTCATTATATTCAATTCGATCAGTTCAATTTTTAAGTACATTTTCGATTGTTTGGGCGACTAATTAATAAGGGGCAACTCTGATTTCATGTTTCAGGTTGTCAATCATCTTTGGATGGTTGGGCTGACACTTGTCGCTGACGGCTTCCCTCAAAAAAAGTTCAGCGGTTGTTGTTCATTGACATTAGCATTTCGGCTGATTATGCGATTTACGAAAACAGAAAACATAAAAATCGATTGTTAGGTTGGCTGGCATGTTGCACAGTCCTATTAAAATCGTACGATATCCATTCTACTCTCTTGTATTTCAGAAAATGGAGTCTATAAAAACAACATGGAGTTAAAATGGCACGGTAGGGAGCGGCGTTAACTGTAACCGAATTTCGAAGAAAAATGAGCCCTGCACTCCCTGCACGCCCAAGGGGAAGTGTTCGATTTCCTTCTGGTTTCGGTGAGTCTTTGTTATTTTCAGATATGGTCTGTACTTCCTTTTTTCGTGCGAATGAGTTAAAGGCATTCCTTTAAAGGAATTGAAAAGTTCGCAATTTCTAAGATAAGACTTTTTGGTCATTGTTTTTGTCAGTTGTCAAGGCCAAAGGGATCTTTCTGATAATCCGCTTGTTGATGCTGTATCAGATCGCCTGAAAACTTGCCGGGTCGAATTGGAGGTAATGCTTTGGCATTCCCAGGAAGAGACTTCGACAGATCTCCCCGTGCGAGGAGAAGGAGACGTCAATTCTTTTACAAAATATTATGTCGCTTTTTTCCACGGTTAATGTCTTTAGTTCCAAATTTGGCGGTATGCTTCTGCTCTCTCTCTAATAGTCCCATATACCCTAGTTTTGTTTCGAGCAGCAATATAGCAACAGTTGTACAATTAAGATAGCTATCCTGATAAAAATGCTACCATATGCGACGGCGGGGACCAAACTCTGAAAGAAAGGTTTGCTTCAATTTCTTTCAGCAATGTATCTGTTCATTTGTCATGTCACTTCCGCATACCATCCCAACAAGTAAGCTATTTTTTGTCGTTTTTTCATGGGAAATCTTCCACGCACAACGTCCAAAGACAACTGTTGCTTTGGTTTGAATGTTGTTCTGCATTTATGCAGGGAATAATCCAGCATGGGTTAGATTTTAATAAAACATCCCGACCGACTATTCTTTTCCGTTTTGTTTTGAAATGCCGACATTCCCACTTATGTTGGAATCTATGGAGGCTCATTCTTGTACTAAAGTAGAGGTCGATATCCAAAGGTCTGTGGACCAAGAATGTTTCAACTATCAGCCATCAAAATTTTTAGGTCGGGAAATTTCGGCATGTGATATGGTATTATCGCAGATCATTTGTGTGTTCTGGATAGTGATTTGGCTTTCATTGCAATTTGGTCATGGAGACTTCGCAGGTCTTTAAAAAACAATTTAAATAATTTTTCTTTTAAATAATTTAAAACATTTTTCAAATCCTTCCAATATTTGTAAGCGAGGTGGCGTGTCAATTTTATAGACCAAGAATTTTCGGTATTTTCATCAGTGTCAAAATTTGTTGAAGGCACGATCCATTTACTTTTTTTTACAGATCTAAGAAATTCACTGTCATTGGAATCGTCTTCGCAATCTGGAAAAAAATTCATCAGCATCTTTTTTCCCACTCTCAATTTCTTTCTCACTCATCTTTTGTTTTCTAACTTATCAAACGTCATTAGGTTGTGTCAAAAACGTCTGAAAGTATTTTAACCTTGGTTCGTTTTCGTCTTTTCCTGAAAAACTTCACTTCACAGGGTAAGGAACTTGAAAACGAAAGTTATTCCAATCACCAAAATGGTGAGACTTAATTGTTTTGAGAAGACATGTTTTTTCGACGACACATTTTTTTTTTTTTTTTGAAGACTGGCTTTTATTGAGATAAAAGAAGAAAAAACTACTGATACAAAGTTTTTTTTAAATTTAAAGTCGGTATGACATTTTTAGAATGGAGATTTTCCAGAACTCAATCTCTTAGAAATACTATGTTTTTCTTGATTTTGCTTTCCTGAAACCTAGATGATCCATCCATTCTTAACAGACGGGACGCGCAATTCAAGGAAACTCATGAGCGGCCCTTAACGTTAAAAGAATTTTGACACAGTGAAACATTCAAGAGCGCTGATATCATCAATCCACTCAACAGTATTGGAGACGTTTCTCGCGTTCCCGAATATCAGAACAAAGATGGTAGACTTCTTACACCAATTTAGATGCCCAAAGGACCGTTCCGCAGCCATCCTTTCCGTCTTCAGGACCAATACATCTGTTCGGTTTTCCAGCTACTTCGCATTAAAGAGCAGGCAATCAGTTAATCGTAGCTTGCTTGAGAGATCAAATCAAAAAGGAAGCACAAAGAAAAGTCAAGGGGAAATCTCATCCATGTTTTTCCAAGTGGAGCACATGGGACATTAGTCAGGTTCCGTGTTGATATAAATGAATAAAGTATTAGTATAACTGCTATCGTATCCTTCAACCTTCCAATTCTTTCGTCCCCAAAATTTAAAATAAATGGTTGATTGAGCTTGATAGGATATGATAGTGGTACTTGAACTAAAATACAACTACGATGGACTTATAAGATTTATCTGGTTATGTTTAATATTAATTTTCTGTTTAATATATTTCCATGCAATAATGTAACTAAAATGTTAGTTTAAAATCAAGTTTCGACCAAGGTGCGTTGGATATTCATAAATTAATGTTGACTTCGAACTGAGTTCATTACTATCGCTTGTATTAAACATATCATTTGGCTAACTTTTAAATTAATTACAAGGGCAATACAATCTTAAATTATATTTTACTATACCATTAAGTTCGAGAATGCCATAGTTAAAAATAATAGAAATTTTCTATAAAAATGTCTTTTCTGTCGGCAATTGTTAATTATTAATATTCATAACAGGGTTTCTTTCCAACTAATGCAAGGTTTGAAGTGATACTAGGTTTGCTTATAAATAGTTATAAATTTTAGATGAGAAAAATGCAACAGCCATGAGCCTTTGTAGCCATCAGTCAACGATTTCACATATGTGAACCACATTCAGTGATCGTTTTACCGTTTTAATTGTTTGTACTGTTGATGCATGTACGAAGCTGATGCAATAGATTTTCTACTATTACTTCTCTTCATTTACTTATCACACTTCATACCAAACAAGATTGCAGCTCTCATTCTTCGTATGACTGAGAAAACACCTCTTCAAAGCCATGTAGAACAATTTTTATGACCCCAAACTATTGACGAATCCCTTGAATCTCTGATACTTCATAGTTCTAACATTTTTATTCACTAGTTTGGTTAAGTGTCACATTGGGTGTCAGAAGTGCGATCAATTCGCAATCAGTTCACACGCTGTCAGGTAGCTAACTTTGACTGGATTTCAAGTACGACTGACAATTTGAAGACCATAAAACATTTCAAAGATGCAACAGATACATCCCTGACAGAAACAAAGTAGCGATACCCATACAATCAAACGATGAAACCATCTAGTTAATATGCTTATTCTAAATTTTATAAAGCAATCACTAGATGAGTCCACCAACTGCGATGCGAACCCGTGAAGCTGGTCATTACTGATGAATTCAAACATATTGTTCCTTCCAGCGTCTGCTGAATTATTTTTGTTTGCCTTCCATTCATCCCCTTTAAAATGATTTAAATTTTAAACCAATTTAAAACCAATTTTTAAATTAGGGGTATCTCAGCTAAACCCTTTCCTGCCTTGAGATTAATTTTATTTCAGGACCTTTCATATTTTGTCTCACTTGTATTCCTAGTATTGAATTGCTGCATGATTTAACAACATGCACAGAAGTATCAACTTCAAAACTTCACAACATTTAACTGCCTACCACATTATAAGTCAGTCAAATCAAATCACAGATATAAATTTTGCTGAAATCTAGGCACGTGATTTGGAAAAACAACCCAAAAAAACTACGTTCATAATAATATTTTTCAATTTTTTTTGTGTACGTTCATGGGGCATAGAGCCAGCTCGATTCATTTCTGGAATGACACCCGAGAGATACCTTAGACTTTCATAATAATTCCGTGTTTAGCTTCTGAATATTTTCTTAAATATCGTTCTATGCATCCATGTTAGTTTTTGAAATGAACAGAAGCGTTTCAAAAATATATACGGTAATTAAAAAGGAAAAACCGAAGCACAACTCTGATTTCGTTACAACTCTACCCCCTACCTTGCGTTTCTGGGAGAAACTAATTTCTGTGATCAGTACGAAATATATCTTTTCGAGGGCAGGCAAGCTAACAAGCTCTTCTGATCATCATTGCCTTTCGACTACCCAAAGACGTAATTTACGCTATTTTCAGGAAAAAGGCACTTCCCAACTAGTGAATTCTAAGGCTTTGTATTTAGGCAGTGGAATTGATCAAGGATATTTTGTCAACTAAACACTAAAAGCAACTTATAAGGCTTTCTAGGCTTCCTTTTTGCCGAAATAATCTCGTTTGCGTATTTGTCTAGCCAGTATCAAGGTTATGACAATGTAAAACAACATGCTCAAACCTTTAGCGCCAAAATAATGGAACTAGACAGCCAACTTTCATCAACATCCAGGAGTTGGTACATCTTGGTAATAAAGAACGAAATAATGTAGGCCTAAAGAGAAATTTTCTGGAAACAAAAAATGAGTTACGAAAAAGGCTACAAAAATTGGTCCCCTACGATGAGAGATAAAGGCAATTCGGCTCCTAAAAGAGAAAAGAAGGGACACTAATTTTTAAGCCACTTAAGTCATACTTTTGGCGTTTTTTGTTACATCGACCTGGCTGAATAGTTGTTTTGACAGGTCAAGCTCAGCAAGACCGATACGCTGAGGTGCACTTTGAAAAAACAATGACAACGGGTTCGGAATGACATCTTAGCCATGTCAAAAGATTTCTTGAAAATTGTCATCTAAGAGGCGATGAATGAAATTTAAACATAAAATATCACTGCAGAACCATGAATTCATGAATCCATAACGATAAATGATGCAACTTCACAGAAGGTTGTTACAACGACAGCGCCCGATAAAAGGCCAGAAACATAGCATAATAACAAATCAGAGTTAAAACCCTGGAAATTCTCGCAATATTCAACCGAGGTAACCAGAAATTCATTCGTCGTAGTAAATGTTTTTTCATCTGCTGAGTTTTATTATTTCGTTAATCGAAGAAAATGCACTTACAAAACGCTTGGAAAAACAAAATGACCCGCTTCTAGAACTATCACCGGAGCGTCAAGCTAGAGAGACAACCATCGTGTTCCCTTCACTTCTCTTCGTTGTTTCATTTTCGCGGTCTCTTCTACGCAAGAGTTTGAAGTGTATTGAAGAGTGCATTGAAGCTCTTTGTAACGATGTCGCTACTGCGTTGATCGTTTTGCTATTTTATCTGGTTCATTTGTGTTATCCTAAGGCGTATTTAGAGGCCCCTGCAAAAGCTTACACGATTTTTACACCTTTATGATCTTAAGTTTAATTTTATTTGGATTACGATAAACGAGAAAAATTATTGTTCTCTTGAAAATAGAGAGCCATAAGAGTTTCATCTCCTCTTTTGAAAATTGTACAGGCAAAAAAAAATGTTGATTCAAATTCCGACCACGGAACGCCACTCAGCAAGGATCATATCAAGGATTCGAAGCGGATTAAAACTCAAAACGTCAATATATCTTGTGCTTTTGATGCGGCGAAAGCATTTGCTAAGACAAGCGTGAAAGATTTCTTTTCAAAATACATAAACTTCAAATACGATTGCAACTCAACCACATTATTCGTTCATTTTGAAGGGTGTCCTGGCAACTCGTCCCAAAATTTACAATTTATCAGACAAGAGATAAATTTTAAAGAGATAAGAGATAAAGCACTGCTTTAAAGAGATAAAGCACTGCTGTCAACGTATCATATATATGCCTTCTATATTAAGTAGCCTATTTGTCGCAATATTCCACCACGACATGCAAATATAAAAACAAACTCATATTACAGCGTAAGGACAAAACAACGCTGAAACATCGAGCTAACTACCGATCTGCGAGAATTCTTGGATAATTAGAACTTTATTTGTATAAGCATATTTTTCTCGTTATTTCGTTAAATGATAATATCACATTTGAGTAAATATGCAATGCAAACATGAATCTGGTTTTGCTTTTCCTATCTCTTACGGTCAGGAGCCGCACCTAAGTATATCTTGCAGTTGTGCTTCTTACTCTGTTGTGACTGGGCTATGAGGTACTAGATTCGACAGGATTCTAACTCAAAAAGTACAGGATATTTTTCTACAGGCACAGAACGTTATGTGGACAACAGTTTTTCATGCTACGTTTGATGTGACAGCTGTCATGCGTTTTATGGTTATGTTGATCTGCAATTTTATCATAAACATCCTGACACCTGTGCAAAGTCTGCAAATTTTGCAAATTTTTTTCGAAAAAAAAAGGTTCTATGCAAAAAAAAACTAGTACATCCCGCCGATATAATCGTCGAATAGAACAATGAATTCAATTAACCATAGATCGTTTCCGCAGTACGTTAACTCTCAGAAATAATACGCCAGAGGTCGTGCAGTGCGTAATGAAGAAACCATATCAGCTGGAGAAGTCAGTATTGATTAAGATCCAGGTGAAACAATGCGACATCGTGTTGAAAAATTAAACTTGTACGCATCCACATTATGGAAAAACGTACGGAAGGATATTGGCGTACAGGCTTACAAAATCCAACTCGTGCAGGTATTGAAGCTGAATTAGCACCAGGCACAGCACAGGTTCAGTGAAGAGCCCCAAGAACGAATTGCTGCACATCCTGAATTTCATTAAATCATTTTGTTTAGCGATAAAGCTCATTTCCAGTTGAATGGCTACATCAATAAGTCGTAAAAAATGAGGCAAAGCAACAGGAGTCAAAGATAACAAACAAGAGAGTCTAGAAAGAGAAGTAATATCAAAACTAGCTAACGAAGGAGACCGTAATAGACATAAATAAAACGTTGTTCTAATATAATTTAGTATGTATAGTATTTCGTTTTGCAACCAAATTCAAGCGAAACCTAAGAGGACGTCATCGCCTCTTTGCTTTTATTCCCTGATTTTATTGGTAAATAAATTTATCTTTATTTGAAATACAACAAATGTAAAAGCCTTCAGTCTAAGAAATTGTTCTTGTGCTTCCTTGTTGTTACTCTCTTTTTCAACTATCATAGAGACTGAAACTCCATTTATAGTTTCACTTTTGCAACTGCACACGGCTTCTGGAATTTTCACCAAGAAACCTCTTCTGTAAAACAGTCAATCTTCGGTGGACCTTATATCAAAACGATATCTCGGCGGATTGCATAACACGAGATTGATCTACCGAAAGATATTTATCACATGAAATAAGAATTTATGTAAAGTCATACACACATAGACATGCAAGGATGGTGAAGTCAGTAAGTTCAAAAAGTTCAAGGGAAAAGTGCGTAACGAGTATAAGGATTCGGATAGGGTTTTTTATTTGATACTTGATGCAGTCCTTACAATCTTGCAGGGGCTTTATGGTGAATAGAAAATATCGAAGTCTCATTGAGATGTCTCGTCCACGAAACTTACGGAAATGTAGCATCCATGCTGGACCATTAATATTTCAGGTCCTTGGTCGGTTAGCTTTGTCAAAAGTTTAGAGCCGTGCATAGGGCATAAGCAAAACAGACGAATGGAGAAGAGACATGAGTGAACACCACCGATGGGACAAGGATACTTCTGCTAGTAGCTTAAGGAGAATAGCAAGGTTAGAACATCAAAATGTTACTTCTGCCTGTAATGTCTATATGTATCACAAACGTTGCATATGTTCTTCTTTTCCACCATTAAGCGTAAAATAATTCAGGATTATTGAATAGGAGTCAGCTTCAGAAGCAAAGTTCACAGTGAAGAAATCTTCAAAGGCGACAGTTAATTCGTTTAACTCATCCTTAACCAGTGGCAAGTCACCTTTAGGTGCTTTTGCTTGGACCCGCTGTAAATTTTTCCCTCGAGGACTAGTTCCGGCAGTCATGGCGACCATATCTATCATTTTCAAGTCCTTTTGAGCACGAGGCGACACGAGAAGGTTCTCAGAACGAGCTGAAAATGACTGCATACATACGTACGTACGTACGTATCAACCTCGAGTTGATTGAAAGTTTCGATGGATACGAATTTTCAATTTTTCAAGCTATTTTGAACGACTTTTCTTTTGAATTTTCGATTGATATTGCATCAAGGAACATTACATATAGCATGAAATTTTTCGACACTTGGTTGCCGCAAAATATATCATATAAACTTTTAAATAGCGTGCAAGTTGGTGCTTATTTTGATGACGCCTAGCAACTATAATGCTATACAGTGGTATTGGAAGATTCAAAAGAAAGAATTTGAATAGACCAGTGTATAAACTAGACGATTCTTGGCTGTTTTTTTTATGTTTTTGATTAAAACACTTGTGCACTTCGTTAAATTCAATTATTAAATTCTCATTTTCTCTTCATTCATTTCGAATGTCATCTTTTTCCACGATGTATATCGAAACCGCTGATTTTGAATGGATTTTTACTTCAAGGACTTTCCTCTAGAACGGTGGCTTTTCAAAAAAAGAAAAAAAAACACATCTATTATGACTAAGTGCTTTCTTAGAAATGAAAACCAATTTCTCGAACCCATAAATTTACATGCCTAATTCACCGGAGACAACAATTCAAGATCCTATTAAGATCCTCCGAAAATTCATAATCGAAAGTCACTACCATAATTCTTTTTATTCTTTCCAATTTCCTCACCACCTCTCCTCTCCGCCTCTTCGTCCCGCCGCATCATTTCAATCGCATAGTCATTTTAAATTTCATATCGAGTTGGGCTGTAATTGAAAATAGGTTCCTTTGAAATATCGTTCTTTTCATTTTTCCCCGACATGGTACCGGCACAAGACTAAGTGGAATTCAGTGAGAGGGTGTAGTGGGTGGAGCGCTTAATAGAAAAGAGAACATCATTCGCACGAGATTCCCATAAATACATAAAGCACCTGTCTTATCTAGACATCGGATCTAATTAATGCAAAAGGCATCTAGATTCATTCCCATACTTACTGGCAGACGTCAGCCATTAGCTTGGCGTTTATTCTAAAGATTCGGGATGGATGGAAAGGATGTTATGTCGGGTGCAAGAGGAGGCATAATGAGACGAAATGAAGCGGTTGCAGGAACACTGTGCACGGCGGTGGCAGGAGAATTTCAAGGAGGTTTAGGGATGTTTCACTGACATTATGCAATTAGACGTCTACCTTTCAGACAATTCGTTGCAGATTCTTGTCAATGAGTCGAGTGAGGCTGTTTTCATGCCATGCAGTCTAATAAATGTATCTACCATAAGCAATGGCGGGAATAATTTAAGTGTGTGGCAGCCATACGTTCATATAAAATAATTAGTACTATGCTCATTTTCCACTTTGAAATGTAAATCGATTTTTCATTCAAGTTACTTCACATAAAATTTAAAAGAATGCAAAAAGAATCATCAAAATTAATTTAAAAAAAAGTAGAAAATGTCATTACTTACTTTAAATTTAGAGATAACAATAAGAAACAACTGAAGGAGCATTGAAAATTGGGGAATTTTCAAATATTCTGTCAACCATATGCCAAGTAAATTCCCAGCAAATTCCTTTAATGTCACCTATCATAACCAAACGAATCAATGATTCGTTTGGAATTCAAATGGAATTCAAATCTCAGATACAGATTATAGATCAATCGGAATTTTTTACGAGACTAAAATATGGGATGTTTGGAATAGTCAGTTTTCAAAATCCTATGAAAATCCTGTGACAGAATGCACACTGAAGTTCAAACCTGGCCTGTCTGAATTGAAATGTAACAAGGACGTTCGGATTTTATAGCTTTCCCATTTAATATTAGATGATGTGGAACCTTGGGATATTTTATTAAAAGTGAAAAGCCCACTTGACCCCTTACGTATCAAGTGGTCATAATTGCTTTAGCTGTTTAAAACTTACAACATTTATCAAGTTCACCGGTTGACATGTGGAAATTGTGTTATTTGTAACTGTCATTTCAGACAAACTGCGCTAACATTCATAGGAATATCTCTTTTAGCTTTTCAAGAAGACCAAGGAGAAACGACAGTTGATATGTTGCCCACTTCCCTGTACTTTGCAAATTAAACTTATTTCAACCAATATCCTTCAATATATGACTTTGCTCTTTCAATCACGAAATGTATTCACCTCGATTAACTCATACTCCTTCTAACCCTCATGTATCACACGAGGTATCATAACTTTTTTAATATCACCCTCTATGCGTCCGTTAATGTTCTGTACGACCATAGATATGAAATACATATTCCACGTAAATGTAAATACATAAATATATTCTTGATTAAGTAGATACCAGTTACGATCAGCATGAAAAACGTATTATCAGTCATAAACACAAAATCCGGAAAAGCTTTTTAAGGACCCCCGTCCGGTTATACGACGTGCAACGAAAAGATACGTTTGTGGCGTTTGGGATTTCAACGTTCATCGAACCATTTATGATGGTCATAAACTATTTAAATAGGTAATTCATTCATATTAAAATATAGGACTGCGCTGGGATGGGATAAGCATATTGTTATTTGGATACGCACATTTGGGTGTTTATGTTGGCAGGATATAAATACAATGTGTGCGAAATGATAGAGTCTTTTATGGCTAGTTGTTATTTTGTTTTAACAGCTTTTATGATACAACTTTCATTGCAGATTTATTGGATTGGTTCAGTTTGCAAGTCGTCCAATTATAGAAGTCATTCGCAAGGATAATACACAAATTTGCCACTTTGGTGTTAAAGATGCGAAGTAAAAGCATCATACAACTATAAATGATAACAATTTTCTTTCGCCTTAAATATGTTGATGGATGTGGTGTTGCATTTTTCGTTTTTCAGGAAATTTGTATTTTCGTTATGAATTCAGACGCTTGTTTTGTCGTGATTGTTCGCGCGACGAACCGTGTTAGAATTTAACTTTCAATTACAATTCATGCGATTACAATTATAATTTGATCCTAATCTTTTCGATTTATACTTTTCTATATTATTCTACTTTAGTGCTTGCACGATAGACAGACAACGAATACTCAAAAAAAATTGATGAAAATCTTATAAATGATGTATCTACAGAAATGTTCGAAGAATCGAATCTCCAAAGATCACGCTACTAGATGTGATTAGGATTATTCGGAAAATTGATTAACTCGTGGATTGGGCACACCTCTTAAAAATTTTTGGGTATTGTAAAATCCTTTCGTTGTTCTCCGAACGACGGCAAAACGAACACAAGATTAGTTTTGCGAGCTGCACCAAGCGTCGCCAGCAATTTCAATCATCACAACTTCTGGTCCTGAACGTCGAATACGAAACGAATATCAATGTGTGAATAGAATCCTGGCAACGATTCCAAGCTCATCCCTCCGAGAGACGAATTTTATCGCCATGTTTGTCCATTCTATTAGGATCTGCTAACAGGACACTTTCCTGATGACGTGTAATTGCACACAAGAACAAACACAATTCTCCGTTGCTGAATTTTCTTTTAATTGTTTTTTGTTGTCGTCTTCAGAGCATCATTTTTTTTCTGTCCGAGTTTTTTTATTAGTATCTTTTTTATTGGAAATAGTAAGAGTCATGGATTCCTACTATTGCTTGTTAATATTTTGAAAAGTTTTCCAACATGTTGGCTTCGGAGAGACTTTGCTAAAGTAGCTAAAAATTGCAGGATTGCCTGAATGTGGAATGCCTGAGTTTTTATAATTTTTAATATATTATTCTATGAACAAATTAACTACATGAAACAATTATATATTTTGTACTTCTAGCTTGCAGCGGCTACCATAGCTGCGATGAGAGACACGTGAACTTTATCGGACCAATGAGTTCATTTTAATGCACGATTCAACGAATAAATAGACTATTTGTCAGACAGTAAAATAACGAGCTTTGAACAGGAATCGGAGAATTATGCAGTGATAAGCTCAAAGTGAAAGGACTCAAAACGAGATTATGTGAAATATGTTGCAAGACTGATCTTGAGTCTTGAGCCTTTTCGGACAAATTAGTTTTAAATCACTAAAAAGTAAGAATCATTGGAATTATCAAGAGGACCTGACACCTGATACGAAAAATTGAACATGAAACAACGTATCAGCAATATAGAAACCTCGTTGTTATTCAGTGCAAAATAATTGGAAGCATGTGGTCAACATTAGAGTTATTTTGGTACTTTCTCGAAATGTCAAATGATCCTGACGACTTTCAGTGGGCCAAATGACTGTTAAACAAAGGCGGATGCAATACATCGCATAATAAAAGAATAGAATTGGTTTCGACAGCCCAACAATAACCTAAGTCAAGTATCCCTTGACAGTTTAGTCTACTCCATCGACAGAATTGACTCTATTTACAGCCAACTTTTTCTTGAATATATGCGTAATCATTTCAACTGATAAATCTGAAAAGAGATAAAAGAATCTGAGCGAACAAATGAAGTAGAAGGAAGTTCCACTCATGATTGTCTCGGTTATTGACAAGATGCTTATTCGGTGATTCCCCGATAACCATGAAATTGTAAAGTTGTTCACCTTTCCTTGAATGTGTTTCATTGATTTTCATGACTGACAGCAACAAGCGCGATTGGTTAAGTTGAAGTAGAAGCCAAAGCAAACTGCGAACCAGTTTTCAAGGTTGGTTTAAAAAACAAAATAAGTTCAAGTGGAAAAATGTCAGAAAGAAACTCGTTTACTATTGGGAAAATTGGAAATTCTATTAAGGATACAAGAATCGCAGGCTGAAACTTGTCGGAGTGCCTTGCGCTTGCTAGGATTTCTAACATTTGGAACAGTCGTGAAACCAAACTTGTTTTAAATCCTAGTACCAAGAAACAACATCATATTCCACATTGAAATGTGGACGCGATGTTTTAAAGTAGTTTTAACAAAACGGAGTTAGCAACTCAATAATAAACGGTTTCATGTTACAATTGAAAGCTGAAGGATTCGGAAGACTTTCAGGCGATACCTTTAAGGACAATATCTGCTGGGTAGATCACCCCAAAAAAGACACTGGATAGTTGTTGACCGCATAAGTAAAGAATGTGCTTTGGTAGAGAATACTTTTGTTGAGGATGAGATAGCAAAGTTCTGGATAAATTTGCAGAAAGGTTGGGCCCCGAAGGAACTAACTTGGGAACTTCCGTCAAACTGCGCAACCGTCAAACTGCGCAAAGTGTTATTCCCAGTCTGAAAATAGAATACTGGAGCAACTTCTTCTTGAGGATTTGAGCCAACAAGAAAATAACAGAAAAATTACCATCGCTGTCACAGATGCAATAAACCTTTCGATTTCTGTTTCGAACACAGTATCAACCACTACAATCCAAAATTGTTTGGCACATGCCGGTCTTACAATTATCATCGATTAATTAAATTGAAACTGAATGGATTCAAAAGATTGTTTTTTTTTTTGGCCTACGAACCAAAGTCCTTTGTTCCCCTTCTATTTTTGTATCTTACACATACACCTTTTGGTGGTGTGATATCTTCGATGCGTTGTTTCGTCCTCATTCAAAAGAATTGAATCCTATATGACAAAGAGGCCTGTTCCTTGAATTTATATAATATCGACAAAGATGTGTTCACAGCGGAAGATACAAGAGAAAATGAGGTAATTGAATCAAAACATAAAAGGTACATCTTAGGATGAGGACGACATTGACTACACAGGAAACAGTTGAGTGTTTAAGAAAATTGAACCTGTTTCTACAATGTAACAAGAAATTTTAACTAAATTTCAAACATGAATGACATAAGTTTTAATTCAAGGAGAATAATATTGAGAAAACAAACGACAAAAGAGATTTTTCTATCCATTTTCCTGCCAAGTCGATCTCAAATTTGTCAATATGTAAGAGTCGAGACATTGCTTTCATATATGAATAGAATAAATCAATTTGCAAGAACTTTTTTCATTTTTCAATATTATATGTTATGTATTTACAAGTTATGAATTCATGAACTTACTTTTAAATACATGTTCATACGAGGGTGGTTCAATAAGTACCCGTGTTTGACGACACGTCACAAGTCACGACAAGTCATTTAATATCGTGTGCTGCCCTCTTTCAAACGACATTAAAACAAATTTCAGACTGACTGATAGGTTGGTTTGGATTTGGCAGCCATTCGAGTAAGACGTGCTTCGTAATTTTCGCTAAGATGGAAAAAGATTCATCGATAAATCACTTTTTGTTTAGAATGGAAGGAAATGTGAGGAAATAAAAGCAATGTTTGGTGCCATTTATGCGGATACTTTGCTATCTATGATCACAGTTAGATATTGTTTCAACGAACTTAAACATGCGCGAACATCCGTTCTTGACGAGGAGCGACCAGGACGCTCGACAGGCATGGTTTCTCAGAAATTCATTCGAAAAGTCTGAGGCATAATTTTCGCTAATCAACAAACGAAAGTGCGCGAAGTAGCAGAGACCGTAGATGTGTCGACCGGATCGGCAATTAATATTTTACATGATAAGTTAGCGATGATAAAATTGTCGTCCCGATGGGTGCCGGGATTGCTCACGGTGGACAACAAGCGGGTCCGGCTGTTAACTCAAAGCAGTGTTTGGAGCAATTTAAGCGAGATCCGAAGGAGTTTTTACGTCAGGTTGCCACCCATACTGAAACCTGGTTTCATCGTTACACACCTAAAATTAAGAAACCATCAAAAGAATGGATTTCTCCCGGTGACTCCGCTCCAAAGAAGGCGAAAACGGTCCTTTTGGCCGGAAAAGTTATGGCGACAATTTTCAGGATGCAAACGCCTTTATCCTCATTTTTTAGAAAAAGGAAGAATGATCACTGGACAATGCTACGATTTGTACTGGACCGCTTCGAAAAAAATTGAAGACACGGCCGCATTTGGCGAGAAAGAAGGTACTGTTTCACCATGATAACGCACCAACTCATTCACGGAGTTATCGCCGTCAAACTACAAAAATTGCGTTACGAATTGCTGCCAACCCCCCCCCCCCCATTTCACCTTATCTGCCTCCCTGCTACTTATTCTTCTTCCCTAACATGAAGAAATGGGAGTTTGAATTCTCAAAATATGGGTTTTAAGTTTGAATTCTGCAAAAACTACCACACATATTATACCGTATTTATATCAAGAGGTGCAAAAACTAAAGAACAATTTTTTCACGTAGAACGCGGATCCTTTGATGAAATCTATTATAAGCTCCCTTCAAGGAGGGATCTTTTTTTTAAGAGGTGATCAAAGTTAACAAAAATAAATACTTAAACAAATATATTAGTTGTCTGCAAAAGTTCGGGGTTTTCTTTTTGGATTTTCATTAGACTGTAACTTATGATGCTCATTGCGGGCAGTAGAGAATATTTTGGAAATTATTATATCGTGACTATATGAATAAATTTTCGTTGCATTCGCATTTCAGTCTTCAAGGGAAAGTGGAATGATCATCATGAGAAATTTTAAAGCAAGTGTTCGGCTTTATTTACTATACGAGTTTGATTTTGAAAACTATGCAGTGGAGTCTCAATCGATTTCATAAAGAAAATATTCTAACATATTGAGCATATCAACAGTGTTATTCCCCTGCTTTTGCAACGCTTTTGCAATAGGAAACGACAGTTCAAAGATCAGTAACGGTCAATATGGCCCATGGAATTGACAGATGGTTCAAAATGGGACAGATGGAAGTCGCGTAAGGAGATGACTAGATGACGATCGCAGCATTATCGGAGATCAGAATTCCAGGTCCAAAAAACCACCGCAGAAAGAAGAATCCATTCGCTAGGATATGGGGATTAGGAAGCGAAGGCCTGAGAAGGGCTGTAGTGTTAAGAAGAAGAAGAGGGTATGTAGATGCTTGGGTATCCGACGAACTTTCACACATAATCAAGACTAATTGCCCTGCTGTGCTTCCCACCTTGCACGGCAAATCAATGAAGGATTTCTCAAATGGATGGTTACTGTAGATGAAAGTGGGTCTTATAAAATAACGTGAAACGGTGCCGGACAGTTTGCAAAAGAGGTGAAATATCAGTATCCACGGAAATTCAAAGTAGTAAAATCCAAATTCAATGAGCAGAAAATTTTTAATTTTCTTGTTTTTGTTTTTTAGAACGAATAAAATATGCTCTTGTGTTAATTCTCTGTGGATTCTTCGTAGTTTTAAAGCTTCAACTGGTTGTCAAAAAATTATTATTATTATATAGGCAGTAGGCATTTGTAAGACCCAACTGAAGTTTTTATCAGAGCTAAAAATTTGAGTGGTGAATTCTATTGACTTCCATTAAATAAACAGCTTCGGGTTGAAACTTTAGAAAAAAAAATAAAATCTTCGAAAAATGTCAACAATGGAACTAAGGACAGTAAAATTAGTAGAATTAGTATCAGTATATAATAGTTTAAAAAAGGGCTTGGGCCAGCAGATAGGTGTAAGGAAAATAAAATTTGGATCCAATTAGGACAGAAATAGTCTCGTCGGTTTGCTTTAGAGGCTCAAAAACAATCAATCAAATGGCGCCGATATAAAGAATATGATAATCAGATATATGCGATTGTTGGTTGATTTACTGATTAGCAAAACTAGCGTGAGAATCAGAATATGTCCTACCTACACTATAGAGAGCATACTTATGTTCAAAATGCCCTCGTAGGTTTTTTTTATAATAAATAATTCAAATATAAAAAAATATAAAAAATATATTTAATATAATATATAAAAATATAAAAAAATAATTCAAATTTTTGGTCACGTGTAGATTTTTTATTAAAAATAAACAGGAAAAAAAAACAGCAGATAGTAAATATATACACAACCAAGCATTCACGCATGTTATACCCAAACAGCAAGGGCTAAGCGTATTCAATTACCATGAAAATATCAATTAATTCAAAATAAAGAAAATAAACTTTTTTTTACCTAGCATGCAATGCTTGATATAATGATACATCGCCATCACAATAACGACAATAAAACCATTATTCACCAATTTCCACTGCTTATACTATTGAAGGCAACACATTAAGTTATTTTAAAACAATTATTCGTATTACAATAATATATACGAGCGCAATAATCAAAACAAAATTACTCTGAAAGTGCATTCAAAAGCAACAAACAGAAGCATAATATCAGCAATAATACACCAAAAGTATCTGAAAAACGGAATGGATAACAATTCACCAATGATGAGATCGTTCTCTCGATTATTATTAACAGCTTTAATTTGTTGTTGTTAAATGAATTGAATGACACACAATTCAATTTTCTTATTTGGAAACTTTTATAGCGTGCCAAATTGAGTGGAGAGAAAGATTTATGCACTTAAAGAATTATTTTGCCATTGAAAGTATCATTTAAAACTTTACATGGACTGAGAAAAGTAGTTTTGATAGTTTTAAAAAATTCCATTAAAAGGGAAAATTTATTATTCGTAATGAGATTTAATTAGATTTTATGTGAAACAGGTTGATGAGGAGTTTATTACTTTGAAAAGTTTTATGTTTTCACACTTCATAAAAAGGAGAGTAACTTATTCTGGGGTACCGATTTGGAAGTGGGCTTTAATGCTTCCAACTTTTTAAGCCCACGACAATTTAACACCTTCTGCTCATCCTTCCCACATCAATTCGATTGGCTCGTTTAATTGAGATCATACTACAAATGTCGCGATGTTCTGCATAATTCCCTCAAAATTGATATTGGTCCGCCAAACTTGTACAAAAATCAAATAAAAAATTACAGAAAATATTGCAAAATTTTTCATTGGATATTTTCAGTGATGACCATCAATTCCATTGATGGTCTTTGCCAAAAAGCTTGTTTGAAAATAAGTTCAATGATCCTCAACGACGATGACAGATACCAGAAAAAAAATTATTTGTAAATAGTTGAGTGAGTTTTCAAACGGAAGTGTCTGCTGGTTTTTTAAGCATACTCTGGATAGAATTAGGTGAAATGTTTTCGAAATCCCATCTTGTCTATGTCGCGTGTAGATTGTCACAGAGATTAGTTTCTTTTTTAAGTTTTCTTTTGTTATGGTTCACTTAGGGGCAAAAAACGGTGGGAATGTTTTTCGCGTTAAACTAGCTGCAATTACACGGAACTTCGAGTTAATTTCATGCCTGATGGGTCTTTATAAAATTTGAAACAATTTTGGCACAACCGGATGATATAAATATTCTGCATAATAGTTTTTATGAATTCATGGAAACAAGAAAAAAGATCGAAAATCGGATCGGATAGGAAGTAATGAAGGAAGGAAGGAATGAATGAAGGAAGAACCAATCAAAATTCGAAAATATCTCCGGTATAACACCTACAAATCGTTGTAGGTCACTTCGTTGTTGCAATCGTTTTTTATTCAGTTGCAGGATGTGTACCATCAGCACGCATGGAAGGCATCTGAGTTATGGCCTTACGTTGTTAGTAATTTTTGTTAACCTTGGCCCCTGGACTTCAAAAGGGTTAATCTTCAAAAACGAAAAAAAAAATCTTATTTAACTTGCATTAAAAAAAAATGCAAAATGAATAGACTACCCCCTAAATACCTTCTCTGTCAAGTCGAGAATTTAGCCTGGAACCGTTTGTCATATAACTTCGATCTAGGCCTAATGTTACGCTGCCTGCAGACGCAATGAGACTATGGAAAGATAAAAGGGTGCTATGGAATAGATAATTGTCAAGACTGGCCAAGCAAAATGTGTGACGCGATTACATTTGTCTATCGCTGCAAGCATTTTCCGCCTGCTTTTTCTTTAAAGAGCTCTCAGATTTTGCTACAGATTGCACCGAGCTCTTTGGACATTCTTTTCAACGTAAAAAGTGTTTAATATGCGCAATATAATATGCGTGTTTAATATCAAAGCGATGTGTAAAACATGCAGTTGGAAGACCTTGATCTAACAATCTTGTCCAGGTATCCATCCCTGCCCAAGAACTGGGTCGTGTAAAAATTAGTGTCATCATGTACCCGATTGAGCTACAGCTTCAGGCCAGGAAGGAAGGAGCAATTAAATGAACACAAAAATGAATGGTTGCACTTGTGCTGGCATTCAATATAGAATATATTTACCCAAAATCCATCCATCTTAACGAGGGAATAGAACTTACATGCTTAAAATGCACTTAAAAGAAAACTGAAAACATCTGAATACAACATTATTTACCTTGTTGACATTCCAAGTTGGTATGCGAAAGTTGAAACACTCAGAAGAAATGTCCGCACTGAAAATAGTCTGTATCCAACAAAACAATGCGGAATTTCAGCTTACCCTAAAACGATTCGGATGAGTGTTACAAGACGAAGACCCAGGTGAACAACATACCGTGCATGATTAGAAAAGCTAAATATAATTGCTGGCAGATTTAAATTATTTCCGATTCAGCATATATAAAACATATTCGTTACAAGATGTGCCTAGAAAGGACATGAGTTACATTTTATGAATGAGCTTAAATTTAAGACATTACACAAACGATCAAATCAGAACCGCAGTAAAATAAAAGCTAGCCCTACTCCTTTTCCTGTCATCATCTTGAAAATTGACAGACGAAGTGAACATAAAACCGTCTACAAAAAATACCACCCCGGGATTCTAACGTGAAGGATTTTGATGGACTGATTTTGAATCAATTCGAGGGAAAAATTATGAAATATATTTTATTAGTCCAGCGGACGAAGTATCAGCAGAAACATAGAATTTTCCAATGTTTGCCAATATGTATGCACTCGCTATGTTGTCCGAGAAACATAAAATTTAGCACGGTCCACAAATTGACTTTATCAAAATTTTTTATACTTTGAAATAAAACTGAAATTGACTAATTTAAATATTTATTCAAAAATAACAACAAGCTCACTAGATTTTTTTAATCCTTTTGAGAAAGATGACACTGCAAACATTTTAATACAATTTATGAATTCTGAACATCATCGATACAACGTAGAACGAATCAATGATTTGAAAGGACGAAACCATTATTCTGTAAACGGGGATAAACTCATGCACAATCTTTTGCACAATTAAATGATTTGTTTATCTGATTTCGAAGTGAATATATATTTTGATTTTTGTTGTTACTCAGAACGTTTCATGGAATCTAACCAAGTGTATTAATTTAACACACGTTATTTATGAGACCATTCGAACCCAATCATCATCAAACGAGAATGTATGGACGCGTCATATAGTAAAAACATTTCACAGACCTGTCCAACTTATTTTTGATAGCTATAATTTCAATACTGATGGGTTGACTTATGAGAACGTCAACAATGAATCAATGAACGTGCATTTGATGTTTTCAAATTAAATATTAAAATAAATTAAATTAAATATTAAATTAAAATAAATTATTTTAAGGTATTATAGGATAATAAAAAAGTCTAGTTACTTTATGCAGTATATTGATTTTTTTCGAAGAATCTTAGTATATGGCTTTTGACAAGTTTGTCTAGTGATTTGCCTTCTGATAATTTTTCCCCAGTTCAAGTCCTACGCATAAGGTAATTGTTTGTTTGTGTTTTTGGAAAACGGAAAACAATCATGCCACTGATGTAATTCGAGAAAAAACTCACTTAACACAGTTTCGTACTTGAAACACTAATCAGACAAAAGACTGAAATAAAGAATTTATCCTAGGAAATCCCTCGTTTCATTATTTGTCCTGTCAGAAAGTTTTTTCGGAAAACTTAAGAAAAAAACTTAAGAAATAGAGCATTATTTGTTTAGCGTCAGATTTGTGGCCTCACTCGATAGCAATAAAACACAATTTGCCGGAGATCTCAACTCCTTTAATTCTTTTTCAATTTGTTTATTGTTGTCGTTATCATTCTGACACTATAGCCCCTCTCAACCCTTACCTCTCTGTATGTAATATTTTCAACTGTCTCGGTGCATCGAACGCGTCCTCCGACTGGAAGATCAGAGTATTGATTCCTTTTTTCTCTTCAAACTAGTCCGACCACCGTTTCCTGGGCTTTTCCACTGCCTAATAGAAGAAATGTTTTATAGGTATCCGTTTACCTTCATTGCATTAACTGCAGTTTGTACTTTATGTCTGTGTCTCCTCCTTTTTTGATTTTACACACTAATAATCCACTGCCGCGAAATGACCTGCAATTCCACAATCTGATTGAGGGTTTTCTGTATCTATCGATATTCCTTGTGATATCTTGATTTACTTGCCCTTTATTCACTGGCAACCGGGTTCAAGTACCATTAGTGGGAGTGGTAGATGTCCTTGTGCTTGTTCTATATCAAATTTCAACGTTTCGAGCTGCGATAGGCGCATTCGACTTGAGTATCAAGATTAATTACGGTTGTAATAAGTTGACACTCATTTCATTCATTCCTAAATTTCATTTCATTCAATTTCATTCCTAAATTATCGAAAAGTTGAACCACTAACATTCCTTAGTACGTATGTTCGAAACGGAAGAAAATTTCCTCTTTTGACAACATATTTTGAAGTAAATCTATGAAATGTTGCTCCGAACGACATCAAGTTCATTATTTAAGCAGACGTAGTCTGAAATATTCGAATAAAAGCCTTTATTCATTTACAGGACCAACATCCATGCGCATGTCCGTTGTCAAAAGCGCCGCATCCAGCCAGTTTGAATATCAATTCTAATAATTTCAGAAATCGGAACAAAATAATTAACAAATTATAAGTAGGTTTTTTGCCAGTGTTTTATTTGCACATGCACTGAAATCGTCCTAATATTTTTGCATAAATACATGATCAAATCAAATCTTTTGTGTTGAGTTTAAATATTTTGCGCATATTGAAAAAATACAGGACCCACAAGGACAGGACTTACACAAACAAATTTTAGTCTTCCTGGAGGTAGAACATACCACGTTAAAGCTTAAAGTTTTCCTTTCACTACAAAATCCGTCCCTGTCCGTGTTCCACAAGAATCGTGTCTCAGTCCCACATTTTTTCATATGAACTAATCCACATTTGCATAAGTTCCATCATAAGAACCGTAGCAACTACCAGCTAACGCATGTAGCTAACCAGGACTAACAAATGTGACATTCTTGAGGACTTCCAAAATAGTTGGTCTCGATCTTGTCAATCTTTTGGTATGACGGATGCTTGACATTAACGCTTTATAAGCCGAAGCCCTCGATAATGTATTACTTATTACCATCTATAACTGGTAAGTCAGCTATTATCCTGTTTGATATCCAAACTAAGGGTGGCGTCAAGACATGTGATCAAATGTGCTCTACCATGTGATGCATTAGCAAACTCAAAAAGTGCCTGATGGCTATATTTTATGGCATGTTGAATATAGCTTTTCTAAATTTATGCATAATAAACTGCCATAATATTTTATCAAAAGAAGAACAACCCTTAAAATCGTAGAGAGTGCATGAAAGTACTTAGTACTTAACTGATTTTAATATGGATGAAGCAAAGATTGGAAGCTTCTACTTTGCCAAGGCATATACGAAACAACAACCGAAAATATTCTTCCAAAAACAAGCTCTTAATCTCTTATGGAAGACGAAAAGGAACCACCACCCAAGAACAGGCGTTACTGATCTTGTTGCTCCTCAAAACAGAAAAGAATTTCGAAGATGAATTGTGTTAAGTGAAAAAGGACCGTTTATGGCGAACACAAAAGTGACGTCTCTCATGATCGACTACAAACTAAGTGATAAGGAATTAATTGCTTACTTGAAACTGAATAAAGTTTGAATCATGTATTCGGCTGTTAACCCAACATTTATATAGCGATCTTGCATAGTTTGTACTACATTCTGCGAAGGACTCTTGATTTTTGTTAATTTTTCCCGAAAATTCTTGTGACTCAATTTCTTAAACACTTTAAATAATTTTTTTCAAACACTTAATTGATAAAATTACACAGTTTTTTTTTCAAAATTGTAGGAATATTTGCCTAGATATTAAACATTAATTAATTAAAAATTGAAACATTCGAGAAAATAGGGTTGTAAAGGAATCAAACACCTCTGAAGCGAACCTTTTATGCATATTTAAGTATGGTTTTCTATCAAGTGTTAACATGAGAAATGCGCAGTAGCTAAATATATTCGATTCAGAGCTTAGACAAAATATTTAGACAGGAAAATAAAGCATAAATTATAGTAAGCCTTAGTATTCTCCATGTGGCCTTAATATATCAAGTCTTCATGTAAAGTAAACCAGATATGAAGTTCGTTTTGATGTTGCCTCAGGCCAAAATTAACTCTATTAACTGTATACAGCCATCGAGCTGAAGATGACTGTATACAGCCGAAACGCGTCCTCGAAACCCACGAAGCAAGGCCCGGCGGACCCAAGCTACCCAGAGTTAAACCAGATATGATGATATATTTTGTAAAAAGACTCATAATGAGAGGATTCTTTCAACTGTCTTTTATAAGTCAGATAACAGAGAAAGATAGAGTTCAGTAAAAATCAAATCAAATTATGTTTTTTGAGTAATCAAAATAAAAATAAAACCTTTTGTTGGTTGTTCTCATTTTTCCAACTAACTTAAATTTGTGAATTTAATTTGTGAATTGTGTGTGGGCAGATAAAAGTAAAGCAGCCACATTTGACGACTCGCATAGTCAACAAATGAATACCGATCCTGACTACTAAATCTCGGAAACTGAGAAGTATGCGTCCATTCCTTAGTTTAGATGGTTCAGAATTACTTATGCAAAAGAGAAGACAATGATTGTATTGAGAACGTTGAAGGAGTTCGAATGTCACTACCAGCGCCTTATATGCATGATGAACATCAATGTTCACTGTCTGCAAAGGAATTAATATAACTTTTCTAGACATTACTGTGACGTGTGTAAAGAACACAGTGAACGATCCTTTCAACATATTTGGACTATACAGGAACGATTCCAGGGGCGTTAAAATGCACACATAATTGCTAATTGGCGCAAAACTGGCATTTGGAAAAAAATGGAACATTTAGTAATAAAAGCTTTCGAGAGTATTCAGATTCTTACAAAAAAATATTTTTTATGGTAAGTGCAAGGTAAGTACAGTACAAAAAATACTAAAAAACTGAAAGGATGCTTGAAATCATCGGAAAAAATAATTATTGAATTAAAATTTCTTATTACTCGCAACATACATTCTGTTCGGTGTTACAGTGAATACATCCTTCTTGAGAAACATTGTTTACAGATGTACAACGAATGATACCACATCTGTACTTCCCCTCCTTCCCAACATGAATTTTAGTGACCATAATTGGTCTTAATCCAGAATCTAAAATTTCGAATGTGCGTCTCTTCCTTTTGCACATATGTAGAGTTCTAGCAAATTATGTTAGGAAAAATCGAAAAGCGTTCTGCATCTCTTTTGAGAGCTAAAATTTTCACGGAAATTTCCGACAGGAAAAAGGATTATTTTAACAAAATTTTGTAGAAGAAAATAGTTTTTGATATTTTTTTGCCGGAGATATTCATGTGGATATTAGGTAGTTGCAAAAACAAATTGCTTTCTTTTTCCGCTCAACCGAGTGTTTTAATGATGTCAATAAAAATAATGCTGAACAATTAAAGCTCTTTATTGACGAACAATTATAAAACAATAAAAACTGTTCAAACAAATGTGTTATTCGTTTAAACTTGAGCGCAAGTTCATGAAATTTGAGTTGGAAATTTGAAGATGGAAACTGGCAGGAGATTTACCTTGTACATATTTTGCGTTCAAAAAACTATTATCAGCGAATTAACCACAAATTACGGATCGAAATCACTTCGCTTGATTCATTTACGTGCACCGGTCAAATTAAAAAAAAAAACGAAAGCGCTAAAATCAAATTATGGCTGATAACACATTCGAGGTTGTGTTATGTGATCTTCAAGTTATTTTTCTTGAATGCTTTCAATGGGCCTTAAAAGATTTCAATTGCGCTTCAAAGTTTCAAGCTTAATTAGCGTTTTAATCTCATGCTGCGCGAATTTTCAAAAAAAAAAAATTGAATATATTTGAGCAACTCCAGGTATGGTTTCGATGGCGAGTTCAGCTCAGTTCAGTTTTTGCTGCCATAAATCAAAGATATTCTGACTTTTGCAGCAACGCCGAATAATACTTTTGTTAGTATGCTAAAAATCGGAATATTAATCGGCAAGTGGTGAACGCTTGAAAGATTGCTAATAACTGAGGCAAAAGATGATACCATAGACAACGAATATGTTATTGGATTAACATTTCGGCCAACGGTTTCTTTATATGGTGGTGAATAGAATTGGCCTATTTTGCGAAAGAAATGATCGCTTAGAATTCATTAGTTTCGTCTGAAAGACATTCATTTCATCTAACGGTTGGTTCCTCTGTGGCCATTCATTTGGTCAGAAAACGACACTCACCTTTTTTGCAAGAATTTCCGTTTGAAATCGCGGAAAACGCCATTTTTATCCTCATCGTTCACATATCGCAGTCGGGCATGCGCTGGAACCAGGTGCCGATTGGCGACTCCTAAATCCATCTGTAAGTCTATCACAAGAAGGAGCGTGAACAGCACCAAGGATGCACCGAACCCGATGGCCAGGCGTTCCTTCATTTTCATCGCGCGCAATCCGAACATTGTATCTAATTTGCGACTGATACTCATTACAATTTTCGAAAGGTAATTGCCTCGAGGACGGCTCGTGGTTACTATTAATTTGGTTGAGTTATTATTTTCCTTTGCAAGCAGACATTTTTCACTTTTTCTCAAGTTTTCCGCGACACCGTCGAATTGTGCGCACTCAGACCCATTCGAACTCTGGCAAGCCCTTGTTCCTCTTTCCGATCTGCTGTTGGAGGCACTTTCACCACCGCGGACACATTCACTCGGAACCTTGGGATGAGTTATATCGCGACCCTCACAAGGGATTTTCCCGCGAATATGCGAAAGCTTTTTCCGTTTCCGCAACGGACTCGAAACGCATTGGGGATATTCGGCGACTAATCGCGCACTTATCGGTCGATCTGGATCGTCTGTCTCGCACCATTCACTGTTGACGATGTTATCAGATAATTGGGAATGATTACTACTATTGATAATGGCACAGTTAACGACTGGGCCGCCAACCGAGCGTAGTTCAAGTTCACTGGTTAAGTACGAGCTTCGCGGATTGCTGGATATCTGTTCATTTGCGTATATCGCACATATGTGAGCGGACGAGTCGTACGCGCGACGACTGAGACCACGATGGCGAGGTGTACCGCTCGAGGTTGAGGAATTATCTGCGACTGACGATAAGAACGCTGTTAATGCCTCCTCAGAATCTAAGTTCGATTCTGATTCTGACTGAGGCGGTGACCCGTTGTGGGATTCTGACTCAGATTCAGATACAGATGATGCAAAATCTTCGCGCTCTTGATAGTACTTTGTTGATTCTGGAGACGACGGCGTGGATGCTTCCAAGCCACTTCGCGATTGACCTCCTTCCCGATAGTAGTAGTAGCTATTGCGTCTACTTGCCGGCAGAACAGTCACGGAGCACTCTGGTATGGCTGTTGCTAAAAAGCTGTAAATAGATACATAGGTGGAAAAAAAATTAATATGCTAGTTTCATTAACTTGGTGATATGATATGTATTACGGTTTCACACACCGCTACCAGCAACAGTGAGTGAATGTGAAAATTAGATGATGAATTGTTCAGATCAAATGTACGCGCACATGCATATGAGTATCTTCAACAGAATCTTTATCGTCTCGTTACAACTAGACACAGTGCTAATGTGATATTGCAAATCAGATACGATCTATCATCGATGCATCTTTGCGCTAATATGAGCATTCATCAAAGTAAATAAATTTTTATCCACTCAGACGTGTCAAATATTTGAAATATTACGTGCGTTTTTTTTCAAACCACCTTGAAAAGACGCTAATCAATCATGTGAAAAATTTTTATAATTTTTATCACATTTTTACTTTACCCAGGAATGCTTCCAGAAAATTATTGAAAAATAAAACTGACGTTAATCTTTCACATGTTTTACTTAAACCAAGGAAAATTATTTCCCAGGAAACACAACAATTGCAACCATTGCCAAAAAATATTTTCTAAAACTTCAAAACTTCATTATCGATGACTCTTTTCCGTATTCTGATGAATTGCATAAAACATTTTCCTTTTATTTTTTTTTCTATCATTATTATCTACCTGTTATGTGATCGATTATCTTTGTATTATCTGAAGACCAAATGACCACGTTCTATTATTGAATCCCCGATTCTAGACCGTCGTCGTTTGGTGTTCATTAGTGAATGTAACAATGTAATAATACAAAATATTAAGGACACTTTTTCTATATTTATCAGCAAAACAATGCACCCAAAGCGTCATATGAACGTTAACGTAAAAAAGCGGCGAAACTCAACTTCCTTTATTCATATCTTGATGGGATGGCAGAGCGTAGAGAGAGGACATTGAGAGAACATTGAGGGAGGGTAGCCCTTTTTTTCCAATGTAATCATCATGTATCTAATCTTCATATATCTAATCAAAGCGTCATATAAGATATAACTAACACCAATTGAATCACCAAACAGAGCGAAAATCGGTGTTTTGGAAAATCTAGGAAAATACTTTTCTGTTTCTTTTTCTGGGCTAACGTCCTTTGTTCATTTGTTAACTTTTCCATTGCCTAAATTAATTCGTCAAAGTACTTTGGAAAAACAAATATTTTTTAAAAACACCATGCGGGTAGGTAGAAACATTATTAAGATGTTTTAACACTATTTTAGAGGGCGCAGGATTTTTTTTTTGTTATGATATTTTGATTAAATATTTATTTTGGAATGGTTATTTTGAAGGAGTTTGATTACATTTCCTACATATCACTTCGAGAGAGCTTTTCTACCATAATTTTTGGAAATTTCTCGCCGATTTTGAAAAAAAAAAATGTAAACGCTAAAGGTTTGATCAACTGCTGTTGCCGTTCCGTACATTACAATGGCCTTTCTCTCTTTTTTATTTTTTTACGTTTTTATTACGTTTTTTGAGCATAGGTAACTTTCAACATTGATTTTTAAACTTGGCCAGTATTTTCTCATTGACTACAAATGAACAGGACAGTAAATTGGAATAGGCCTGAAAATTACAGCCCGAAATTATCAACACATAGGGTCACACATTGTGCTTAATAGATTCAATGTACTTTTGCTACTGGTATGGTCTATTCTAGTTCAAAGTTTCAACCTGATGCAGGGGTAATCTGACTTGAATCTCTTGTCAAAGGGCCTACCAGGATGTCCTTTATTTTGAGGATGGTCATCATCAGCTTTAATTCAAAGGAATCATTGGGGCTGTGAATGAATTCTCGCCATTGCTCGCCATACACGCATCTTCAGTACTAATCAGTTGTAATTGTATCGGTAACCCCGAACTGTAAGTTTTGGTTTTAGAAAGCGTGAAAAACATTTTCATTTTCATTGGTCAAAAAATGACAAATTTTAAAGAATATTTTCGAGTATTTAGTGACACGAATTTATACTGAGAACATGGAATACAGGATTTTATTGAGACTAATCCTGAGCGTGCCGCCAGAGGCTTATTTGGATGGTTTATAAATAATAAGCCTTAACTTGGAGATAAAGAACTCTTTGGTACAACAAAAGAATATGAAGAAGAAATTGCATATTAAACGCACGCTGAACGCACAAAAAATAACGCATAAATGACACAACAATTTAGCAATAGACATTGTCCGAAATGGGAGGAGGGGGAAGTAATATCCTTTGACGTTTAAAGGCAAGGTACGTCAAATAGCGTTTCCGTACGTTATTTCTCCATCAGCAGAAAAGGAAATTTTTTTCGATATTGTATCGTCGTTAGTGATCTACCGTGCACGAACCGTTGGCTTTGCTAGAGTGTATCGCTCGGCCACATGTCACGAAACCGTTGTAAATGCTGGGCAAAAACTTGAATGAGTAGTCCTGCGATGCATGGGCAAAAGTCTGCCTTCTTTGATTAATATCTATGCTAAGTGGCACTGCCATTAAAGCGGAAATAGCAAGAAATTTGTAGATTATTTCTTCACAAAATGGGTAGATTACTTGATACGCCTAACCGACGCATTATTTTTCAGCCGTGGAATTCCTATGATCCAAGATATCGCGGAGAAAAAGTTTGCTAAGCTGATTTCAAATTCTGATTTAAAATTTCGAGTAGCATTTTTTAAGGTTGGGAGAAGGATATTACTCAGGAAAAATAAACGCGAGAGCTTATTCTAGGTCTCAATACTAGAGAGCTTTTTCGAAGACGGAACTTTTGCTTGTTCATGTTGCCCGTTTGTGATCTTTCGTATTCAAAATCGTATAAAATGATCAAAAATTAAAGCACCGTAAAGTAGTTTTTCATATTAAAATGCTTCTTTTGACTTTCGAAGTTTATATTTATCAATTTTTTTTAATTGTGCTGACATATTGGAGCTATCCTTAGGGTACGCTTCAACAATCAGCACGTGATTCCCGGCTCACTCTGACTATACTGTTTTTATCTTAGTTTCAAAGTACTGTCAAAGTATTATTCGAATGGGGCTTAGTGATTTTGTGGGAGGTTATAATACAGATATTTTTCACCGTGAAAATGTCAAATTACGTTCCAAAAACAAAGTCATTGTAGGATACGTTGATTTTGTTCTTTAATTAAAAGAAAAGTGTCACTGAGCGTTATTTTTTGTTGTAAGAAACTTTTTATGAGTATTTTTTTAAAGAGAACGATGATAAAAAATTTTCTATTCGATGTCGGTGGTGATTCACGCGATTTAAAAGTAGTTATTTTTTAAAGAAAGGTTTCGAACAGCAGAAAAAAATTTGAAGATAAGTGTTGTCATTCTTTGTGACGCAAGGAGGAATTTTCTGTCTCTTAAAGGTATCAAGTTTTGTCGAAAGCAAGGCAATGTAGTGAAATGCTGCTTGAACACCAGTTATCAAGGCTTTTTGGACTCAGATTATTACGGCTAAAGATCTAAATTGCAGAATTCAGATGTAAGTGGAATACATCCGATTCGAAGCGCGAACTTCTTATTCGCTGGATGTAAAGCGTGGGAAACGAGCTAAATCAACGGCAAAGATACATATGCATGCATTTCTATATTCGGTGGAATCAGAAGGGTATGAAGCATTACGAACTAATGAAATTAGATCAGACAATAAAGGCAGACTTGTAGCGACAACATTTGATTCGTCTAAAAAGAGAGTTAGCCGAAGAACGGCCGCATTATGCGATCAGATAGGATTGCAATTTGCTTTATATGGACGCTCGACTACATGTTGCGATACTGATCAAAAACTATTTAGAAAATCAGCGGATTCGAAGTTTCACCTCAACCACCTTAAAGCCCAAAGCGTAATCATAGTCTAGAAATAAAAAAAGGACGGCAGGACAGAGGGGCATCACAATGAATAGGACACGTATACCCCACGTAGCCAATTAAGTGAGCTTTGGAAGGCAGGGAGCTTAGAAATTCAACGAGGTCGGTGAGAGAGGCAAAACAGAGTACCAAAAAATTGCCTTGAATTATTTTTAGCTTCAAAGACAGTCAGTGTTTTAGGATAGAATTGATAAACTGCCAGGAAGACGGAGTAACGTTACAGCGTCCGAGCCAAATAGATTACCATATGAGATAAGTCAGCATCGTAATAAATCACATGGCAACTGAATAAAGGTTGAGATAAATTGAAGACTGGTAATAACTACAGACCGTGGACAAGACAAGATACATCCACAGTCAGTGTCAGGGCAATAAAAATATGTTCTTTCAAAAATTTTTGATATTTGATAGATGTTGGTAAGAACGGTTTAGACTGTTAATAAAATCGTTTTTTAGTTTAAGAATCGTATTATTCTTCGAAGTTGTGGAGGCATTAACATAAGGCCGTGCTCCTTGGTCTTATTTTAATAAAAGGAGAACGAACCAATTCTTAACAACGGAACGAATATACAGAAGGCTTTGAGTGATGTTATTTTTACAGCACAACATTTTGCACCAACTTACAATACGATCAGGCATAGGTAGCTGATAAAACAGGGACAACAAATGCTAAGTTCTCGGCGCGAAAAGAAAAACCTAGGAGTATATTCTTCTTCATTGCCTCAGCCTTTTCAATAAGAGCCACTTGATGTGCTTGTGGGGAAAATTAAGCAAATTCACCCTAAAAAGTAACAAAGTAAGTAGATTTGATTTTAAGAAAAATTTTGTTTTTTTTCGTTATGACGATCTCAATGAAAACAGTTTGAAGAGCTTGGAACAAATTTGCTTACTTAGGAGGCTCTATTTATTTGAAAATATACTTCTGAATCACTGATTTCTGGAATCCCTTTTGACAACTGCGATTTTCAGAACAAAACGTTAAGATATTGGATGCAAAAAACGGGGCCACTAAAAGTTAGGTAAAGCGTCTGCTTTGTCCTCGGAATATTCCGTCGTACCCCGTCTTATCCTTTAATTCGTCCAAAGACGCATTCAGGCGGTGCGGAATCATCTATGTGATGTATTCCGTAGGTGATACCATGTTTGTTAGTTTTGCTAAAGTTTTGCTAGTTTTGCATTTCGGCAGAATTAGGATAGTGATATTGCTTTGCATGAGATGGGCCTCATGGCGAAGAGGGTTTAACATACAAAACGCTTTATGAAGGATTTATTTTATTTGTCTTTCATCGTATTCAACGTTTAATAGTTTTGTATTAACTATTGTATTTGTATAATCCCTTCGGAAAAGGAGGTTTTGAAATTTTTTCACAACTTGACTCATTTCGTGCAATAACTTGACATTTTGGCTTTTAAATCGGTTTTCTCTATTCGGGATAAGGATCAGTGAAGATTTAATTTGGCAAACGCGGTGGATACGACTGCAATAGCTTGACTTTTGACTTGAAAATTTTGGGAAAAAAATTTGGCCTTACCTGAAAAGAGTTGGGGTTTGAACATTTGCTGGAATTCAGTTTACGTAACTTATGTTTTCTGTCAATTTGATTTGGCAAAAATTATTTGCCTAGCCATTTAAATTTAATTGCTGTTTTTTTTTTACATTGAATGCTGAGTGTCATTCCGTGTTTTAGCTGTACCCTGTCGTACCCTGAATTTCACTAGAATTATGATTACGTCTGTGTCTTACCTCGGTTACTTGGCAACTCGAATAGGGATAAGTTGATTGTAAGGCTGAATTCTGCTTTTAAGGACATAATTGTTTGGAAAAAGTCAAATCTTGATAAGATCCAGATTCTATTTAAAGGGGTTTCATTCTGTGACAAGTCTGTCAGTCAAATTGGCCTCGATTGAAACCTTTCATAACTATAAGTGATAAAAAATCAAGTAAAACGCCAGAATATAATCTTGGAACGTAAACTTCATCATTATTCAACAATTAGAATATTTATTAGGTTGCGAATTCCGTTGAAGCACGACGCTTTGAATAAATGTTGGTATTAAACAGATTTCCACTTCTACTTTAGAGTTATGAGCTGAATAATAAACCAATAGAACGCTACAGTCTCTTTGATATTTTGATTTTTGTGATTGGAGTGTAAAAACTGCAAAGGAAACCCCCAGTGAAGTGCGTAATATTTAAAAAAAAAATGCAATAAAATTTTTTTTTAAATTCCAAAGTAAAAGTTGAAAAGTGAATAACTTCCTGACCATTTTTTCAAAATAGCAAAGCAAAATTCGAAAAGTAGAGAACATCAAACCAATTGCATTTGAGATGATGAAATATTCAGATTCCAAAGAAAAGGTTAGTAGCAAAAGAAAGGTTAAAATCGGTTACAGCCGATCAACGCCAGTCCAAAATCTAATTTTTTTCTTTGCAACATTTACAAAAGTTAATTAATTCATTTAAGTCCACAAACGCTTCTGCATATACATTACCATTTATTAGTCAGGAAAAAAATACATGGAACTCATACTTATCCTTTTTCAGATATTCCGATGTGAGATGCAAGCTCAGTGGAACAGGGTACAATACCTTTGCCTCTGAAAACCCAAATTGCTCATGTGACTCAGTTTTATCTGATATCACTGTAGACTTTCTGTCATAGTGGTTTCAGTTGAAGTAACAAGATTCCAAAACAAATAACAAAATCTTTTGCCATACAAGATTCTAGCTTTAACTTTCACGTAAATATTTATATTATTTTAGTTATTATATTTTTGCATCATTCCATTTTCTTCGTCGACAAACACTGAAAACTTTTCGCTCCCTCACATATCGCTGTACGAGTGTGTGGTGCATATACGACATTCATACAATAATAACAGCCTTTCATAGAACTATTTGCAATTGTTGTTGATTTCATCGTTTGTCCAAGAATTTGTTAAACTAAGCAGAAATGAAGCTGTATAATAAATTTAAATACAGGCATCAAAGAATTGTCGACGTGAGCGTGCATAAAAATGATAGAAAAGCGAAGACTGAAGGCAAAATGATAAAATACATATTAACTACAAACGACTGTATCATTATTTATTTCATTATTATTTTTTTTTTGTTTTATTATGTTTTTCCTGAAGGCTTTCTTCGATAAGTGAGCTCAAGTTTCCACTTTTGTATGGTCTGCACGCATTTGAAAGCGATAGTCTACGTTGTTAGTTTATATTCTACATACTCCTGCTCTATTGTTACATGTTAAAATTGAATCAATTTTTTGTTGTTGCTTTTATTGTGTGGGAATTTTCATTCTGCATAAACCACAGATAAGAATATGGAAAAACGTAATGAATGATGCTATGGAGAAAACTTTATTTATTTGCAATCATGCATGCTTTATCATAGCTTGTAATTAGTGCTACTGCTAGTGAATGAAAATTGATGGAGGAAAAATTTATTTTTATAGATTGGTCTTTTCCACTATTTTCTATGAAAACGAAATCTACATATCAACGTGAGTTTCTTTTAAAAAAATTGGATTTGGACATACTTGAAATAAAATAATTCAGACTGAATTGAGACAGGTCTAATTTGAATTGGATTTAAGATGTGAAAAGTGGCTAAACAGTAGCGGGGAAAGTCTAATTTTTATTTTAATCTTCAATTTTATTTTAATCTTCAATTTTATTTAAATCTTCAAAAGATAGTGCATGATTAATTTCTTATGTTTCAAAAGTTTTCTATGGTGGATTAGGATTAAGCCGGGCTTATTCAGCAATTTATTTTAAAGCCATCAATTTCGACCATAATCATCACGAATTATAATTATAATATTTTTATTTCCAAAAATTTGGAGGCTAAGCCTCCAAAAGGAAGAAATGAAGCTCAAATATTTCGATGAAAAAACAATTTAAGAAACCCACTTCAGTGCCTATGCAAATTGCTGTCACTTGCAGTTTCATGAAATTCAAAGAAAGGCGTCAACAATCCAAGAGCATTTACCATTATTTTCCAAACAATCATTTCGTAAGTAAGCAATTGTGAGCTACCTCAATTAGACATCAAAACTATCGAAACAAAAAATGGTCATTATATCCAAAGAAAAAAAAAAACACATGCAACAAGGATAATTCCAGGAAGCCTGGTCCACTTTTTGAACGACTTATGGCAGCGTATAATCCATAGGATGCTTTCCGCACCAAGCCAAACATATTGCAGAAAGCAGAAAATGTGGTTTTAAATCAAAATGACATACGCCAATGGGTCAAAGAGTGTCCTTATCAGAAAATAAATCCTGTAAACAAACACCGAATACAATTGGCAAACGTTACTGACATGTTTTCTATTAATCAAAGTAGATACTAGACGAACAAGGCATCCGTGCTCAGGAAATCCGAAAAATACTGCAAAAGTTTTCATTTTTGAAAACGATATACGTTTGAGGGTGAAACCACACACCGAAGATGGAACACTGACGAAGTGTGTGAACGATACAAGGAAACACACTGGGAACGACGGAATTTCGTTCGGAGAACAACAAAAGACCAAATGTCTAAAGTGGTATCATTGCTTTCGTAAAGGAGAGCGGCCGTTTGAAGATCAGTCACAGTTGAGACTACCCAAAGAGGTGACAGCTGGTGATCTATTGGAAGTCATACAAAGAGACCATCGCAGAGCAGTTCCAGGTCTACAAAGTCACTAAAGAGAAAAATTGCTAAGTTATGTGGTAAAGTTGCATACTCAAGTGCCGCACGAACTTTCGCAAACAAGCAAAGCCGACTGAATTGCCCGCAGTGTTTCTCAAGTTGCTCGTCAAAATAATCACGCACTTCTTCAACGGATGGTGACTGGAGATGAATAGTGAGTTCTGCTCAATAACGTGAATCGGCACCGGATAATTTGGACCGAGCAGGATCGCCAGCATTCACTTCAAAACCAGGTTTGCATACACAGAAGGGCTTAATGACTGTTTGGCGGGAGTATCGAAATGTCATTTATTGGGAGCTTCTCAAACAAGAACAAACGTTAAATGCAGCTTTGCATTATCAACGATTGAAGCTGCTTCAACCAACAATGGAATCATTTTTTACCCCGACAAAGCAAGAACGAACAAAAATGCAGATGTCCAGCGCAATTTGAAGATTTTCTGAGAAGAAGAGATCGATGTAACTTTCACTTACTTTTTGATCCATTTCTAGAAAAGATTTTTTTATAAAAACAATTAGTTTGCTGTTATTTAGATCAACATATTTTTTTCTTTATTTTACACTACGCGTTTCGCTGAACTAGTCAGCATTATGAAGTGTATTAACAATTTTGGACTTAAGTCTACCTTTTATATCCTTTAAAATTATGAATATAACTGGAAAGAAGGTAATTATGCTAATGCATCAAAAAGGGAAGATTTAAATATTTTGGTTGGTTGGTAAACTTATTAAAACACTGAAAGGATCTCAACGCATGACTAGCTAATTTTGGATAGTCTAAAAATTATTGAGCCTTTTTTGTCACTAGATTGTGTTCGTTGTCATATATCGGACAATACTAATCAGATCAAGTCAAACTGACATGCGTTTGAAAGGTGACATTGTAATCCACAATTTTCATATGGACAATTTTGTATTTCGTCATTCTTGTCAAAAGTTGTAATCATTTAAAAAGGTGTGAAATTTCTGAAAAAATCGTTATTTCTACAATATCATTACGATCAAGGTGAGAATGCAGCGCACGCTCGTGAAAAAATTTGTGGTGCCTACGGTCAAGATACTTTCTCAAGAACCGGAGCGGTTTCGTTCGGTATTACAGTATTTAATTCCGGAAATTTTGATGTTAAAGATACACCCCGCTCAGGTCGACCAATCACTGAAAAAGTCGATGAAATCGTACAACAAATAAAAGAAGACCGACAAATAACCAGCCATGACATTGCTAAGGAACTGAATATCCATCACTAAACAGTTTTGAAACATTTGCGTAAGGCTGGATATACAAAGAAGCTCGACGTTTGGCTGCCGCATGAATTAACTCAAAAAAATTTGACCGTTGAATTTCCATACGCGAAATGCTAATAAAACGCAACGAAATCGAGCCATTTTTGAAGCAAATCATAACGAGCGAGGAAAGATATGAAAATTTCGTTCGAAAAAGATCATGGTCAAGAAAAGGTGAATCATCACAAAGGATTGACACAAAATAAGGTTATGCTGTGAGTATGTTGGGATTGGAAGGGAATTGCTTATCATGAGGTGGTAGAACCTGGCAAAACACTCCATACAGCTCTGTAATGTCAGCAATCCACCAGATTGCAACAAACAATTCAAAAAAAAAAACCAGCCAGAATTGATCAATAGAAAGTGCGTTGCCTTCCATCATGACAATGCCAGACCAGACACATCTTTGATGACCCGACAAAAATTGACAGAGCTAGGCTGGGAAGGTTTGATATATCCACCGTTTAGTCCAAACTTTGCACCATCAGACTACTATTTGTTTCGGTCTCTGCAAAACTTCCTAAATAAAAATAAATTCACTAAAATGCGACTGGGAAAATCACTTGGCCAAATATATTTTTATTCAGGCCAATATTTTTGAACATAAAAATTAGAAACAGCATTTGGGTCTACAAAGAGCTATGAAAACAAGGATGAAGAACGAGATCTTCTCAAAGCTAGCAGCCCCAAAAACCCGCAAAATATATGTAGAGTAGATAGAATGCAACATATTGTATAAAAGGACATTTTAACGAAGCAATAGGCGAAAAGACAAGAAAAATCGGGAAGGAAACATTATAAGACCGGGAAGAAAAAAATGCACAATATTGAGGCACCTGATCGAAGATAGGTGTAACCTCAAGTAGGAGAAAGCTTCTACAGAAGGTAAATGAGCGGAAAAATTCAGGATGAAGCCGCAATTTCCGGATACCAAGGATAAGAAAGGAAGAACAATCGAATGCTGTTCTGATATAGATAAAGGAAGTTATTGAAACAACTGGGAGGAAGCAATTACAGGTAGAAATTAGGATTAGGGGGCAAATTATTGCTGATTAGGGCATAAAAATGGATTAAGGCATAAAAATGGATTAGGGCAAATAATCACCGGTTTGTAGTGGGGACTTAAGGTGATCAAGAAATATAAAAATCGTGAGAATTTTTTACCATACTTACGAAGACAAAAACACTTTTGACAGTTATGCAGCTATAAGAGCCGTAAATTATCATATATTAACTCGTTATACAGGAGACGAGTAGAAGGCTTCTGAAATGCTTGCGTCTATTGAAAAGCTGGTGTCAAAATAGTTATAGCAGTTGCAATAAAAAGTTTATGTTAAAAAATAAGTTGACCCAAAATTTTCGTTTGAATTCTTATGCTCTTATTAATTCGTGTTTTAGTAATTTGTAATGTTTTCGGGACCCTATTGTTTTGTAGTTAAAACTTACCCCCCCCCCCTCTGTTCAATTTTATTTTCATTTATTTTTTTTGTTATATTCTGTATGTTTCAATCCTCGTTTAAAATTTTTCAGAAACATTTGCTGAAGACTAGAACAAGAACTTTTTCCAAAAACATATTTTTAAATATGCTTCTATAGCCAAAAGAAAAAGAAAAAAGTCTAAATATTTAAACAATATATCATGGAGCAGAAAGTATAGCTTAAGTATTATATACAAATTTGACCCTATGAATAAGTTGGGAAGTAAATGACCATTTCTTCACATTATTTTGAATACTCTCACTAACCTAAAATAATAAAAAGAAAAAATGAAATACGCCATGAGTGGGTAAAAAGAAAACCATTAAGCAGAAAACATTGTTTCCATAGATAAACTAAGCTACCTCGTGGTAATTGTTTATCAAGGCAACACATAGAATTAAAAATATTGTAGTTGATTTAATATAAAAAATAAACAGTCGTCGTTTATTTTCTTGGCCATTTTCAAGTTGCTACAATCCCTACATTATTTTTAAATACGAAATTTGCGCGTATTTCAGCTGAATTAACAGCAGAATTCAATATTTTTACAGATGTGTCAACTCAAGCGATGCAACATGTGCAACATCCGTTGCGTATATTTTTATCATGAATAAAATTGCGATTTTCGCGGAAATTTTTTGTTAAACAAAAGCTTCGTGACACGGAAATATACAACATATGATAAACATGATGATGGTATGATGAATATTTTCAGTAAATGCTTCATATCTGATGATATGCATCCAAATATAATTGAATAGTTCTTTAACGTTGACATCGCAGCAGAAAGGATGTAATAAATGAAAAAAAGATATAATTCCAACTCATGTAAGAAACGAATGAAACTTTTAACTTCCTTTGCGATGATTACAATGTAAGTAAGAAAGAGAGTAGTGAAATTAAGATACTACCTCATAAAAGCCGACCATGTACCGCAGTAAAAGTAGATTTTCCAACGTCCAAAATCGCTAATAAAAATGTTAGTGACCTATCTTGGAAATGTGTAGCCAGCATTCGAGAAAACAACAAAAATGAAATTGTTTATTGGCTATTTGAAAGAATAAAAGATGTGGAAGACTCGGAACTATTAATCGTCAATGACCCGATGTCAGAAATTGGAAAGGTTCTTTTCGACTGATTTAGCAACAATGCTCGGGCCAATAAAAATAGAATTTTAGATTTTTGGAACGAATTCGTATTCAGAATCGAGAGCTCAGGCCAGGAAACCGCGAACTACTTAAGCAAACTACGTCAACGACTCCATTCCCATTTCACCCGTATCATGGTCCATTCGAATAAAAGATTGTTTCATCATACGCAAAGATAATATCGAATATGTCAATAACCTTGAAGATATTCTATCTGATTTTTCCACTAGAATTCTAAGATTCCACCAGCTTTTATCAGTTTAACGTTTAGCCCTGCTGCTTTCATCGAATCTTGCCGTGCTGGTTCAACGAACCACACTCAAAATTAAATAAATAAATTAAATAATAGCGCATTCACATTATCATATCATATACTGGTATCATTGTTTTCGTTCATGAGCATTTCGAATATTTGTAATGCACTTATGCTGGATGGTGTAAATCACGTAACCGCTACTAAATTATCAAAACACTTTAAAGCTGTTATTAAAAAAATTAAATGATTCTGAAAATCGTTCACACATGATATCTAGCATAACACTCTTTTGTTTGAGGACTGTTGAAGGCCTTTGTAATTTGCCGCGCGCGTGCATTCCTCAAAGGTATTGAAATATTTAATTCTAATCAAATCGTTTATGCAGATATCGTTGGCGGAGAGTGTGCTAGAGCATCTGCTTAGTGTCTAAATATTTTCATGAAAAACAAATAAGTGTGGGAAAACGCAAGAACCGCCTCAAATGGGAATACTTTACGATTATTTTCACTTATCACAACATCAACACACCCATTAAGTTAACATTGATTAAAGAAATGCTTTCATCACGCACATTAGCGCCGTTTCACTTTGATTTCGGATTATTTTAAGCTCTTAGATTATGAATGAATTAAGAATCAACTACTTAAGACTCGAGAGTATGTTTACTTAATGATGTACAACTTTTAGTAGTCAAAATAAAACGCTGGAATAGCGAAATTTTGTTTACCAAACATACATCTATCTCAAATCAGCACTCGGATTCGGTAAAAGCTTAAACATATGTCGGGCCGACTAATGTTCTTAGTTCATTTTAATTAATTTTGAATAGGCACAAAATTAATGCAGCTATAAAGTGTCACATATTTTAAAGTTCTGGGTATATTCCATTCGTTCATTAGAAGGGAGTGACTTTTAAGTGCTGTGACATTCGTGCCTGAGTTAATTTATAATGCCAGTCTAATTATGATATGCGTCGATTGTTCTCCGAGAAAAATTCTCACGCAAAATACCTCACTTAATAGCAAAACATAAGACAAAAGAACAATTAACTTAAGATATTCTATAAAAGTTTATGAATTTCATAAAAATCCCGCAGATATCAAAGCTATAAATTGTCAAAGACCTGGGAAATTGTACCTATTTCTGACCATACAAAGCGAAAGAGATATTTGCATGCATATTTTTTGGTATCTATTGTTTCCCAATCGTGGAACAATTCCATTACCTCCACAATTTTTCCGAAAAATCAACACCATTATTAAATATAGCCAACTCAATAGTGACATAAAATACAAGGGCAAAATTATAGCTACATCACCCGACAGCAAAACATCCTTAAAATCTTCCAGTATTATCATCAAAGAATCGTTATATTATCCTTAAAATCTTCCAGAATTATGGTCTTATCGAGAATGGGTTTGCATAGGCTTAAGGGACTCAAAAAAATTGATGAGAACCTTTTTAATCTACCTTGGCCCAAGGCCCTCGAGATCGATACGCCAACAAATCAGTAAGCCAGAAGTTGAGCTTCGCTCCTTAACCTTTCAATCTATCAAAAATAAGTTTCTAAGCTCAATTGGAACTCAAGTGAGAGACCGCAAAATACTGTAGAAAAGACATCCACGGCTTCTGCGCCGTCTCGAAGGAGAAGGGATTTCGAGTTTGTGTCGACACGGACAAGAATCTTCCAATTTTTTTCAGTGAATCGCAAACTCGAAGGACTATTTACGAATATGCGCTCGAAGCGAATAGTGAGTGCTAGTACGTAAATTTCACTGAACAGAGATTAGTCCATCCTCTAGTACACTCTGGAGTATTCTGCTGAAGGATATTAAAAAACCGGGACAGCTATTTTTTTGACTAGGAAGCAATACAGCGCCTAAAGCCGAAGCGAATCATTGATTTCCCTAGAAATCTGTCAATGTTTGTAGGGAAGTCAATGTCAGAGGGATGTTCTATGTTCTAGGGAAGTCAAGCTTGTGTAACTCCAGGTGCGATAAAAATGGGAACCACTGAAGTGCCACGCAATATTCCTGACTAAATACATTGGAATCAACGGCGTTTTTATGCCCATAAATCATTATGGATACTGAAATACTACTACTACTACTACTACTACTACTACTACTAAACAATAAAAAAATATTGTAGCAGTATGTGTATTTATTTGTGTTTGGGAGATGAAGGCTATTTATGCTTTGCGTGTCGGACTTTCAGTGGCACACAACAACTGAACTACCGACAAAACACCTCCCCTGTCACACCGAGAACCTAGCCTGGAACTTTTAGTCACATTACTTCGGACTAGGCCTCTTAAGTCTTGCCTAGAGGCGCCTTCGGATTAGAGAGATCCTCGTCTAAGCAGGCATCGAAAGAAAGGAGAAGGATTACTGAGAGAGTGAGACCTCTTCCCTCTGCGCCGACAAACGATCGACGATGCTTTTCTTCATAGTGAGAACCGCCCGAGCGTAGTGCGGCACACACTTCCATTTGTCCTTAGACATCATCATCTTTTCCACCAGGTTATCTGGAGAGATTTCCCATATTCTCTACCTGAGATGTATACGCTGTCTCACCCACCGCTCGCATGTGAAGTATGTGATAAGTTGATCTTGTTTCGTAGGCTTTGTCTGCGGTATGTTCCCGACGAAGAACTATTTTGGAGCATGATAACTCCAGTGATACTATTGTTTAGAAATTTCATAGCTCAAAGACACCTTCAATTTTATAGGACAAATTGTATAGGACCCACAAAATTAAAAGGACATACAATTGGAGTTAAAATCAATACTTCAATCACTTCATTTTCCTGGCCACCAAATATATTATCTCCGATTAAGTTGAATCCAAAGCTACACAAACAAATTACCAAGTTTTACTAAAGCTGGGCCTTTATTATTACTCAGAAAAAACATCACAGCTGGGTATCCTCGCAGTCGGGAATATCAAAAACAAGCATCGTTACAACGCCATCAGTTTGTTGCACCACCAGCTGTATTTGAACTCGAGATCGGTTGGGTAGAATGTGAATCTTTACCATTACCATTATCACCCAGCATTTTTTTGCTGAAGAGAGAAAATATCTCGGAGAAAAACTATGCATGATCACCGATTTGAAAAACACAAAAAAAAGGATATGTGCTGAAGTGTAACGAATGTTCAAAAATGTTATGAATGTTCAAGCAAGATTGTTTATATGATTTGAAAAAGACTTTGAGTTTGTCTTTTTGATTTTGTCCCCTTTGAGTCAATCTTTTTTATTGAAATAAAAATGCACTAGCAATAGTTGCTACTCCTCGAAGAAGGAAAACAAAAGCTAGAGCACGTTTAATGCTCATCTAAAACTAATCTCGTGGAGAAATTCTTGACGTGGGTCCTTAACCTCCTTTCACAGACGCTTGGTTAAGTCAGAGAAAACGTTCAAAGAGAAGAAAGCCAAAAATAGTGAATAATAGGCGAAACACTCGATGGTACAAGGAGATGGATTACCAGTTTTTATGATTCTCACAGATGGGAATGCAAACTTTCAGACATCAAAATCTGAAGGCATTAGGTCCTAAGAGTGGCGTCCCTTTGGTGCAAAGGATGGAACCCTGAGAATGGACTTGCCATATTTTTCTATTTTCTTTTCTCAAGTGTTCTCTCTAAATGTATGGATATAATAACCTCTTCATCTCTAGATTTGATCCTTCAAACAGGATAAACCAAGGAAAACATACAAATGGTTCTAATCAAGCCAATGTTTGACAGAAAGGCAACGTGTATTGTTGATACTCCAAGCAAAAAACCGAGTGAAAAACGGTGAAGATACTTCTTCCTGTGAATCAAAAAGCATTCTACACCGGCGACTCTATAAATGATGAATCGGGTTCTCTGACAATTTTTGGGGTTCTCATTCCGTTTCGTAACGATATCCTGCCAATATGAACAACCAGAGAGCCACGTTACAATATTACAGAGGGAAACTTTTAAAATTAAAGTAACCACGGAAATTCTAACATGATTCCTTACCGGCGAAGTAAACATCCTCCGGATAGCCAGTCCGCATTGTTGGCCTCATTTACCTTGAAACATGTACGAAGAGAAGGGAAGACGATTGAAGACAGAAATGAAGAGACACGGATGGGCGGACAATTAGGAAGATTTGGTTCACTAGGGAACCACGAAGTCAGAGTAAATAATTTGCATATAAGGTAATAATAACGTAATAATTTGCATTACAATAAGGTAATAATTTACATAATCTGCATATATGATAATTTGCATGAAAGGAATCCGGGTTTGAATGAGAATAATGAGACAAGATTGAGGATAAGCCGCCTGCCAACCTCACTCTAACAAAACGAAAACCAAACACTTATTTAGGAACAGAAATCGCGTGAGAATGCGGCATCGTTAACAGACCACAACCTTCATGGTCAACACAGGAATCGGCTGAACATCCAAGCGGACCACAAATTTCTAACCTGGAGCGAGAGACCAGAAGGTGTCAAACATCTTCAGAGAAAATAAAACCAGACGCTCTCCTTGATTTTGTAAAGCCAGTCAAAAAAAAAATAAAATCATATTAGGACGGTATGATTTGACACTCGATGAAGCTAAATCTGACATTAGATTTCAGAAACAAAAGTACCGCAGTTTTAATATAGAAACCATTCTGCCACTTCTGTCGTAAATGCTGCTTGAGCGGATTGAGCGTGTCACGCTGAAACCAATTTGACTGGGAACAATTTTTGATTTGCAAAAATTGTTTTGGGTGGTACAGGTGATTGATTCTGAAAAAGACCATGACTAAAATATCTTTCTGCATCTGATTTGACTGCACCTGATCGCTCAATGGATGACGAGCGTGCAGTTTGATCATGAATGCATTAAGTATGATCATCTTTATGTGGAATGACTGTCAAAAAAGTTCTGTCCATCTGGATTATTAAAATAACAGACCATTGTTTTTAAAATAAATAACTACCAGTGAAAAATCATATACTGATAAGTTATATTAAATTATATACTGAACAACAAAAAACAAATCAAGGAAAACCTGGCAATTCCAGAGGAAGTTTGTGCATAAACAGGGAAAGTGCCGTCTACACAGTAATTAAATAACTTAAGTAATAAATTAAGGAAGATCGTTCAACAAAAATGGTGAAAATATAAACACAGAAGATTTCACCAACCCAATTTAAATCAAAGTTTCCGAATGAGAGAATGATTCAAATGGGAAGAGTCCAAATTGTAGAAACACCCTGAAACAATCTACACAAAAAGCGAGAACTTTTGCAAAAATGCTAGAAGAAAGAGAGTTTCTTCTCCTAGAAATTCAGGCCATTAAGTATACCAGATAGGGTAAACACCCTGAAAGTTTTCCTGTATTCGAATACTTCACCAGGAGCGAATTGCAGTCTAGTATTAACACTTTGATTGTAAGAAATGGCGACAGTAAATAACACATGCCCGAAATCAAAGCGGAAATCCTCGAATACGATAGATTTAAAAATTTCAACTGAGCTTGTACATCCAGTGGAATCTGTGGCTCGCGAATTCGTTAATTTAGATATAGAGTTTCAGATCCTTATTCTGACCAATGCAATGCTTTAAATAGGGGCTGTCATTAAATCCGTCAAAAGAACGGTCCATCAGCATTTAAAGGTAGGCTAACTCAAAGTCAGTAGGTCTGACGCACAACTTACAAAACGGGTCGAAGTCGAGGCTTGCATTGCATTTGTTTGAACAAACGACAAGTAAACAGGGTTACCAAATAGACAAGCCAATGTAGTAGCATATAGAGGAGTGAGGTATTTGTTCATGCCGGATTTGACATTTGCCATCAAAGCCGTTCTTTTTCATGCTGCTTCCGAAAAATTGATGTCTATGAAGCACGCATGAAGAGGATTGCAATGGAAACATAGCTCATATGCAAACAATTCTGGAGATCATGAAAAAATGATGGTATCAATGGTGGATCTACAAAGAAAAGAACATCATTTACCAAGTATTATACAGGAGACAAGGAGACAAGTACTGCTGGTTCCAGACCAAATTAAACTATTCAGGGACAGGGAGAACAGTACATGACTATCGCCGTGGACTCGAATAAAATGATCATTGTAAACGAAGACCAAAATATTCTTAACAATTTATCATTTGAAGAATTATTTATAAAAGTTTCTGTCAAAATGAAAATTTGAAAGCTTGATGAATATTCAGTTAAAAATGTGATTGGCAAAGAAGTCAACGAAGGCGTTATCCAATGTAGTGTAACGTTTGAAGCAAAAAATTTTTTTGCCATCCGTGTGACCCTGCCAATTTCAATCTCCTTGTCTAGTAGTTTTTTGAAGTTGTTTGATTAGCTCAGACGAGTTCTATATAAGATCTAGGTTATAAACTGCTCATAACAAAAATTGGAATATGAGTAACTTCCTAGAACACTCTTAGAATGACAGACTGGGCGATGTGAAGTTAGTTTCATCTGAGCGATAGAACAACTGCGACTAATTTTCAAAACATTACTCCATTGTGACAAGAAAGACCTTTATGATATTTAAAACCTTTTTAAAAATGATTGAATGATGACTATCGAAGTTCCAAGTACAATCATCAAATCTTCTTCACCTATATTTATTTCTTTTTGACATACTTAATTGGCAACAAATCCTGATATAATTGTGTCAATTTATCTGTGTATGATTAATCCTTATATTTGAAATATTCGTCCTGAAACATTCCTTAATTGTTTAGACTTCGTTTCTTCTCGTAAGTTCCTATTACACTCATCCATAGCTTCCTAGCAATTAAAACTCTTCGCTCTTCGAATTTCGATCCTTTGAAAAGGACAAGGAAGATTGCACTCCGTTCATAGAAGTGAGACTCAAAATGGACGTGTGATATTTTGAAATAGACTCCAAAACAATGACCTTAACTACAACAAATTCTATAACATTTCCTTGCAACCGTTTAAATGGGTCACACAAATTTCGTTTCTTGTTCGTGTCTAACATATAATTAAGTACAGTTGATATGTTGACCAGGCGCTGTATCTTTGTTTACATGAAAGTTAACATGCAATTCATTACAATGTCACTATCGAAACGGATATATGAACGTTTCTGATATAATACAGAATCAGCACGCTATATGCAAGCAATATTTTGGTCTGATGGCCTTCATTGCTTGTATCGCATTAACCAATATGCCTACATTGCACTTCCGTATTAATTTTTATTTTAAATATAAGACGTATCGTATGCAATCATATGTGAAAGTTAAGCATGTAATTTTTTTCTTTGGCTTGTTCAGGTTTGCAATATGCACCTACGGGCAAAGAGTTTCTGTATAACTTAGGTGGAAATTGAACATAAATATATTGGTAGATTTCAAACAATGTTGTTATTTTTAATCACACTTGAGCTTTATTTTTTAATAGCGATGCAGGATGTAAAATAATCTCAACTATAATTGGAAAGATTTGAGAGCAAGGACATGAGCAAGCAGATTACATCAAAAAACAACAACAAATTTTTGTAACCTGCGTCTGATTACATCGCACCTCAACAACTATCAGTACACTGATGAACATTTGCGTGGAATCACCAAAAACTTAAAATCCAGGATCAATATCAAAAGTCTAATTTACTTTGTTGCAGTAGGATATGGAATAAGATCAAGTTGCTCATAACATTTTTATCCTTTCCTGATCCTGATTTCCCGGAATTAACATTTTGATTTAAATCTCAGATTTCGAATAGTAGTTATAGAAAATTTCTAGTTTTTAATTTTGACTTAGCATTAGGGAGTCTACCTTTATTCAAATTCATTTCTTGTTTCAATAGTTATATTCTATCTTTCCACCTGATAAGTAATATGCGTTCTTAGTGTTCTTATGCAAACGGACTGATAAAAGTAAATCAAACCTAACCTTAAAGGAAATGAAAAAAAATATAATTAAACAAAAAAAAACCCTTATGCATATTCCACAATTTCAAATACCAATCTCTCACAATTTGCGTTTGATACTGATCCATAAGGCGACCACGTTGCACTCCAAAGAAGAGCACCATATATATAAGCGATATGCATGATCTAATTAAGGCTTTTAGTACACTCCTTTATAGAGTTATTTTAATTCAAAGCCTACATAGCATAAGTAGAATCATCCTTACCACAAAACAAGCTATAAACAGAATAACAAGCAGTTTCCAATACCTTTATCGGTACTGAAGAGCCAAAGCGAAAATTATCCACTAAGGCCCACCATACATAAACTCTAAACAATCAAGGATCTGGCAAATTAACCAATAACTCGGATACCAATACAAATAAAATTTTTCCTATACAAAATTCACCATCATGGGAAATCATTCTGGGAATATTGTGCAATTAAGTTTTACACAGATTGCCAATTAGATGATTCAGATAGGATGCCGCAAATAATTAAGTTAGATCCTCGTAAATGGATAATGTACAATCAAATTTGAGGCAAACCTATAGAATTATTCTGATTGGCTGATGACTGGTGAAATACTGTTTGTAGGCATTCAATATTAACCACCCGTTCCTGGGAAGCTAGAGAATAGTTTCTGAGAGGTGGCGTTTGAGTATCTTTTTTCTGCGTTCATTGAATTTGTATGCATAGTCAATCGCTCCACCGAACATATTTCTCAGGTCCTTAAAGGCGTTGAAATTCACTTCAAACCCAAGCGGTATGTGGGTGTTTGTAATCAGTTGCAAAACACACAAATATCGAATTGCAAATTAAATTAAAGCATAATTAAATATAGAACTTTACTACTTAATATTAAATTCAAATTGTTACCATCTATTTCCAATGTCAACCACGTCAAAACAGTGTAACCATTGAGTTCATTATCAGTCGACTTAAATAGGTTATTAGCATAATTCCACCCTTCTCCGTGTAGACATAAACTATCTGCAGCTCGTAACAAATCTCAGTTTAAGGATTCACTGCGGACTGCAAAGAAGCTTGTGTTTGGCATGTCATGGTTAATTCACCAAGCACGTATTGGGAGCAGTCATTATCAAATGCGCCAATTTTAACGTTACGTTCATGTGGATAGGTTTCCTGTATCTGTAGAAAAGGAAGTGACTCAACCGAATGGGTTTGAGCACAACTAGGAACTAGATGGGCGGTTGGCGTGTTTGCCGAACAGAACATTTGCCGGAAAATGTAGTCTCCTTGACAGTAATATTTTGGGTTTGGTCTTTCCACCCGAATAGCCGGCAGAACGAGTGAATCTAGGATTCTAAAAGATTACAAACGTACAAGCGGAACGTATAGACAAAAGTAAGGATAACAGGCACGAGAGGAGGAACAAGTATGGTGCGGGAAGGAAGTTTTATTCCCGAAGGTACATCACGTATCTTTAATTCGGCAACAAATTGTCTTATCGTTAGGCACCCGCAATATTGTTTGTATGTAGGGGGGATAACGTCTTTTCTGCAATGGGGTGAAAATCCACTATTTCATTTGGACTGATTCGTTTGTAACATATGTACGAAGGATTGCAAATGCAAACACACTTGAATTAGATTACTATTTGTTTATGCATCCTACACATTAGGTTACGAGTAACGACTAACCGAGGGAGGATTCATCAAGATTTGATCATATTGGAAGCTTTTTTTTTCAAGGAAAGAAATAAATGTGACTTAAAAATTGTTTTGTATTTTCTTTTACGTACAGTCCTTACAGTCTCGTTTCTTTAATTCTATTAAACATTAATTTAAATCGTTCGAACTAATTGTAACTTGTACTTGAATTTTGAACATAAGATATTGAACGTATGTTATGTATTCTAAACAAGCACATAAGGAATCTCGGTTGATCCCCGATTGTCCTTCAAACTTTTCTCGCTACCAACGCCAAACGACTATGTCAAGAGCTCATACTTATTAAGCCAATACAATTATACAGTTACAGCTTTCCTTATCAAAACTATCGCAACCGACTTTATTGTCAAACACAACCAAGAAATTAAGGAAAATTCTCGGCGCACATCAAAATTAGAAAACTGCATCTACTCTGAAAATGTTGACGTTTCGGTTACCCTACTCGCAACTGGGGAAAGTTCCAAAAACTATCTAAAATCTGAATTTTATCTAGAATTTTTCCAAAAACTTTTTAAAATTTGAGTTCTGCATAATTAGAAAATTTTAAAAGGAAAATGTTTTCAAGGACTAAACGTAGGATTAATAAATGTTTCGTTAAAGGTCTAGAAATTTTCGCTTTTATTTTATAAAAGGATAATTCAATCGAAGCAGCCAGTTTAACAATCTAATTAAGACATTGATTTTCCGAAGGATAAAAACGTTATACTGTGAATGCTTGACTATGATCATCACAAATCGTTTGATCCCCTTATTTGATCCTGAGAAATATGAATATTGATTCAATGATCAAAGAACAATTTTGAATTCAATGATGCCCAAATGGGAAATATTATTGTACAGAAAAAAGTTAACATTAGTTTTCGTTATTAAAACTAATAAATGAATCAGCAGGTCTACGAATTTTTTTTCTAAAAATAATTTTCTACGTTAAAAGATAGATAAAAAGATTGACACTACTAGACACGATTGATACTCAAATGTCTAGGTATCTAGTTCTTCATAGGCGAGATAGTCATCTAAGTTCCAAGGATCCGAAGGGCATTATTTTCGTTCATTTTTTGCATGCCTTAATGGAATTCATCCAGTACAATAATCGAGGATAAGGCGCATCAAACAAGCAAACAAGCGTATACATAGTTGTAAATGGACTATTAAATTTAGAGAGATGCCTGAGAATTAAACCAGAAGCTTCAATTGCTCTAGTAACCACATTGCAGATATGAACGTCAAGTTAAAGTTTTAGTCTACAGCAGCTTTTAGGTACACTACATTGGTAGCAACATATTATGGCTTTTCATTCAACATATAAAACCGAAGCATTGTTTTCGATTCAAACCATCAATTTTTAACGAGGAAGGATTATTTTAGCACTGCTTGTAGAAGGTAGAAGAACACCCGTTGCTACCGACAAAGAAGTCATCTTGTTGAAACTGATAAGCCTGACGTGTTCCAAATTATCGCTATATTTTAAAAACATCGGTATACAGGTGGAAAAGAATGCAGAGAGAATGCAAATCAATTATTAAAATAAGGATGAAAAGCGGTCAAAGAAACGTTCCTTGGGGAACTCCAGATGAAAAATAAAAAGAATCGATGCTTCGCCGTAGAAATCTTCACAATAGGAACGACAGATTATATCTGCATCCATGACAATAATGATCTCAAGATACCAAGAGCTTCCACTTTCAGAGATAACAGATGGTAACGGACATTAAGAATGCCTACGGCAAATCTGAGAAGATCCCATAGAGTTGACAGTGCCTGTTTAAGATATCGTTGGCAAATTCATTCGTGCATACAGTCAAATTATTAGTGGTAAAGCGATCTTTATGCTGAAGCTACGTTGTTCAGCGGCAATAACTGACCAACGCGGACCAACAAAGATCTGTTGTGAACAAGACGATTCAATAATTTTGGAAGAGAAGATATTCACCCCATTCAGATAACAGTTATCAGATATCAGTTAATTTCAGATATCAGTTGGATCACCCCATTTGAGGATTAGAACAATGATAGCTTGTGCCCAATTAGTGCAAATACACCAGAGCTTAGACTGAGATCGAAGGGAAGAGGCAATGTCACTGACGGAGACGATAATAAGGATTTCATAAATATTTTTGGAATACTATCGGAGCAAGGACTTGGACCAATGGAATTTGGAATGATTCTTTAGACTTCAACAGGAGCAGCACACAAGGGATCGAGATGAACGGGATTCGGTAAGGCAAGTTGGGGAATAAACGGTTGTTAAAGAAGAACAAAAAGTAGAGGTTAGAAATAATGAGAAAAATTTGGAAAAGTGTGTTCGGGAGTAGATACCAGAAGATTGGTCTAGTGAACAGGAATCTCAGCGGCCTGATGACCGGAGTTATTAAGAAAGATTATCTGATATGAAGTGCCTGCCTTCCTTCTTCTGTTAATAAGTTGTTGAAATGCGGCTTAACTTCAACTTCCAGAAGAGTCAGACGGAGCGTCTGATCTACATGGAATTGGTCTTCGTTCCGAGAGCTGGTTTTATTGTTCGTGGCGGCAGGCAGGACTCTTGGATTGAACGTCGGCAAGTCTTCAGTCTGAGATCTTCAATCAGAAGTTTGGACAACTTGACTCGTCTGTGTTAGGCTGCATGCTTGTTTATTTTCAATTCTTACTTAACTTTACTTTTTCTTGAAATAATCAAAAGTTATAAAAATGTGACAATTCACGATGACTTTGCACATATTACAAATAATCAAAAAATTGATCATATTTGGTTTCATCACACAGTGTTCGGAACTTGTTGCTGTCAGATATACGTCGAATGTGACATTAAGGAATGGAATTTCTTGGTACATTTCAAGATTGACAATACTGTGACGTTTATATTAAAACAGGCTAATCTTTGTTGATTTTTCAAACATTATACGCAATTTTAATTAATGTTTACGGTTTCTTTTTTGACAAATTAGGACAGATGGGAGTCATAGTAATCCAGATTTATATAGTAAAGTTGTATTTAGTGATGCGGCTCATTTTGGATACATCATCCAGGATTACAGGATAACGTCATCTTGTTAACATAACAAGCAAATTTACTGGATATGGAGGGGGAGTATCCCACGATAAAACCTTCAGGCTCTACGACATTTATTAAAATTAATTCTGTCGTGAGTGTACACGGTTGTAGTATCATAGGTCCATATTTGACTTAAAATAGGTAGAATAATGCCATCACGGTACACGGTTGGTGTCACCCGACCATACCCAATACAATTCGTTTCTAAAAAGTTAACAGGCATCAAAAACATTGAGTTCCAACAGGAGGACGACACATGCCGCACAGCAACTAAAACAAGAGATCAGCTGAAAACGAAATTTGAAGAAAATGCTATGTCACAGAATAGTCCAGTCACTTTGTCTCTTTATCCCTGTGATAAAATGCCTCTAGCTCATTTTCTATGGGAGTGTCTCAAGTCCTTAGTTTATGCTTAAGTACCAACAACATCGCAAGCATGTGAGGAAAATTTTGCCCGTGGTATTGAAGAAATAAGAGCAACTTGGGGAAAGGCATTTAACGCGCGAAGTTGCTGTGACCTGCGAGAGATCTCTGGGGTTGGAATAAAGCCTCCTAAAGTTCCTAAAGTTCGAAGCAACTGGGACTTTTGAGCCAAACTGTGGAACGTATGTTGCATTAATATATAAACTTGTTTCATTTAACTGAAGGTAATGTGTTGTTTTTATAGGCCCTCAGGCTTCAACCACTACAAAAACCTAACATAACCTATAACGCGAGAATTTTGTAAGAATGACGAGTTGAACTATCCGTCAAATGATTAAAAACTGGGTTTGGATGACAGCTTTTTCATAAGTTGGGTAGGTACAAACTTTCTGGATTAGCATATTCAGAGGATGCAGCCCAAAAGGAAAGGAAAAGGAAGGGCAAGAAGCATGTATACGATTACATTAATTAGACGCTTTAAGGTGACTGTTTCTGTGGGCAAACCCCCGATGTGAATTGTTGAAAGTGACTTAATACTTTATTACATGTGACAACTTTGTGGGTATACTCCTTATCAATTCAATTTGACATATATAGTGTTCGTGATTAATACGAGGCTTCAGAGTGATAAGTAAACTTAATTGTCGAACTTTTCTCCAGGACACATAATCAGCCAGATATCGGGTTTGCAGTGATCACTTAACTGCAATGTACTATGGACATGGGTCCGTTCAGTCGGGACATAAGTTGACTAGGACATTCGGCATTTATCGATTTCATTCGGGGACCGCGTACAATTCAATTATTCTAATTAACACAATCTTCTCATTTAACACTGAATTTTTTCGAATTTGAATCTAAGGCTATTCTCAACTGCTAGATGACTTCCTTAACCCTTCTCGTAGGAAGGCCATACCAACTGTCTGACCTTTAATGACAGCAACAAACATTGAAGTTAGTCAAGTATTACGGGAGTTACGTGAGAAAATTGTTTGAGCATGAGTGTAAATTACAATAATCATCCAATTATCATCAAAAACTCGGAACGTTCAATGCATTCAACAATTTATCTTCAATGTACAAGCAAACATGCACTCTTTGGAAGTAAGTTGTAGTTGCCTTGACGTGCTAGGATTAAAGAAGTTACAGGAACGATCTATACAAACGTTTTTTTCATGGATAATTTAAGACACGTCAAAGTGCATTCAGACACGACACCGAAAAAATTCAAAATGACGCTAGAACCGAATAAACATAGAACAAGTGTAGCATCTAAAGTAAAAGTTCTGTAGAACTCAATAAAACTTTCAAACGTAGATTGTACAAAACAAAATTCCTTTTTGCAGCTAACGATGAAGAAGAGGCAAATAAACAGCAACAGAAAGCAATTGTTAGCACAAGGCATGTACAAAGCTTACGTAACATAGTGAAGATTTTCGCTTACGTTCTTGTGAAAAGCCTAAATAAACGTATCATGAGTTTTTCTGCACGCCAGGTGAAAACGGACTATTCAAGTTCAAAAACAATTTGAAGTTTTCCATCTGTATGCTCGATGAAAATGGTGTTTTGCTGCTATGTAGCGCGATTGTATTGGAAATTTTTGACTTGAAGAAAAGTCAAGATAAGTAGCAATATGACTGAATGCAAATCTGGAAAATGGTTTTCAAATTAAAGTTTAAGTTCGGTATAATGAAAGCATATGGCTTGGCTTCAACTTGCACTTACCCGGTGCGTTGCATATGTATAAATGCTTCTATATTCATATGTATGGACGCTAGGATAAAGTTTTGATAATATCAAGGAGCAGAAATTTCACACAGAACAGTTTCTTATAGTGTTCAGTTGGTTTGGAATAGATTATGCTTGCATGCACATAAGCAAACATGCAACATTTCCACAAATTTCCCAGCTTATACCATTCACAAAACCACCGCATCGTGCATTCATTATTGACCAAATTCTAGTTAGAATTATTGCATAATACTACAATAATAATTTACGTCTTTGTATCTTAAGCCAATTAGCAAGTCAAAGAGACTGCAATAGGAAGGAATACAAAGGAATGTTATATCATTTAATATCATAAATTAGCCATGTTAAATTTATTTGGTGGTAGGCTTTATGTTACTAAATTATTGGTAGATTACCTTTAGTCATGTTCACTGAATATAGATCTAACTGAAAAAACTTCAGTTTTTGATTTGAGGTAAGAAAAAAATTCTTTTTTCTGGAAAATATTGAAATTTCTGGAGCAATCTGGTGACCACCGAAGCTGTGTGTCGCAGCTCTTGGCACTGGAAACCTACACACTGAAATCAACTCTTCAGCTACGGAGGAGTCCAGGTAAATGTATGTCCAAGGGTTTTCCAACCACCAGAATAAATTTGGAGTACGAAATGGATACAAGAATGTTGCCACAAATGAAGTAAACCATATTTCCTAAACATATTAGTCCGGCGCTCTGTGGGAAACTTAAAGCTTCTTTTTCATCTACAAGGCCTCATTTCATGTGTAATTTCTTTCAAAAGTAACTCATATACGAATCCGCACCAGGATAAATTGATAGAAATTCTAGAAATCACTGCAGAAACGTTCAGTATAAACTTTAAATACAAAATTTGAGCATGCCATGTATAAAAATCAAGAAAGAAAACTTAAAATAAACAGGAGAAATTGAAAATTGGACTTTGCACAAGAAAGAAAACAACAGATGTCAGACCCCAGTCAAGCATACAAAAAAAAAAGAAAATTCAACCGACACCAGAATAAGCAAAAGTCATTTTAGAAGCGAAACAAAATCCGTGTGAAGCAGTTTGTCAACTAGATGCTTCATCATCCTATCCAACGCTATTAGCATAGCCCAAGCACAAATAGCACTAACACTCCCATTCAACTTCTGGTAGAAAGAGATAGCAAAAGCCATGAATTGATTAGTTACTCATTGCATTGCGATTTACTGGTTAAACGCAGAAAAGAGAAAAAAAAAATTACAATACAGCTAAAATACCACTTATTTCGGTTGAATCAAGTTAGACCCGGTTGGTAGTTACGCTTTACTTCGAACATGCGTGGGAGACGTCAAGGAGCAGGACTTAAAGCAGGTTTGTTTATCGTGTCTCAGCGAGGCAGTTACATTTGGCGGGGTGTGTGTGCGATTGAGTTTTACCCACCGACCCCTTGGAGTTATAGAGAGATTTTTTTATTTATTTTAATTATAATTGAGTTTTTGTTTCATAAATTTCAATCAGCATGTCATATGATGAATCCCAAAGGAGACTATTACGTCTTTTTGCTAAAGCTGAGAGTGAGTCATCTTAAGAATTTGATAGTGAAATTGATGTGAACAACAATTCACAAAGGAGTATTGAAAACCATGCAGAACAGAGAATAGATGACGCCAAAGAAGAGCTGTCTTTAACGAAATATATAAAATTAATAGAGATGTAACATGCTTAATGGCCGAAAATGTGGAACAGGCTTTAACTCCTCCCAAGAGGTCTAACATATGCACAAAATATTCAACATCATAGAAGAAAAATATTGGTTTGAAAAACATCGGACAAAACGCAAAATCTGGTTATTTTTTATCCTTCAAATGAAGTATCGTATACAAACGTAACTCTTCAGTATGCTGAAGGCTAGTGGGAAAGTGCTCAAGAAGCTCATCAGGGAGAAACTTGGGAAAGGCATTCGAGCTACAGGGTGTCTATCTCCTCAGCAGTACGGATTCAGGACTGCCCGATACAAGATCGGTGCAATAACACAGGCGGTGAACGCGTCCAGCGGGTAGAGACCCAAAATCACCAATTAAGGCGAATAGCATTGTGGAAAACTCTAGATGTAAGACATACCTTCACTTCTGCCAGCTAGGCACCTTTTTTCCGTATACTGGAATATTTCAGGGTGCCGAAGTATCTGACGCGGATATTGAAGGACCACTTCGAATACTGGAAGCTCGTCTATGACACATTTTGGGGTTGGCAAGGGATGCATGTGACATCAGGCGTGGCGCAAGGTTCCATTCTTCACCCGGACCATTAAAATATCTCGCACGACGAGCTTTTGAGGTTATAGTTACAAGAGAAATCGCGTCTGATCAGCTACGTAGTTGACATAACAACAATAGTCGTCGGACGGACTGTGGGTTTAGTCTAGCGCTTGAAAAGAACAATGCCGTCTAATCACCAAGAATTGGATCCCTCGTTATATACCCGTTCGGGTTGGAAAAACAATCATTGAGTCGAAGCAACCAATGAAATACCTTGGCTTGATGATTGACTTGAATATGAGTTTCTTCGATCAGGTTCGGGCGTCAGCGAGGCAGCTGCGGGAGTGTCGGCTTTCAGTCGCCTTATGGCCAAAACTGGAAGATTTACCTCAAGCAAACAACGTCCGCTCTTGTGTGCAATGGATAAAGTGCCCTTGTACGGCTCCGAAGTGTGAAGCGATGGCGTCTACCACTAGTGCTGAGGAAGGAACTTTGCGAATTGCAGCTGCATACCACACTTTCTCGAAAGGGCAGTGCTCGTTTTCGCGAAGGTGCTTCCCCTAGTGTTAAATGCAGAAGATTGAAGGCGGGACTCTCGACTCTCGAAGGCGGGAGTCAGCGCGAGATGTTGTTGGCCGAAAAGAAAGGAGCAAGACCCTAGCTTTTGCAATCATAGTTAAAAGAGCGCGAGGCTTGTAGACTGTATGGTTCATCAGTAAATTAGAGCCCTGTTTCTGCAAAAAAACATGGTGTGACTGATTTTTACCTGACTGAACTATTCAGTGGGCACGGGTATCTTCAGACTTACCTGTACACGTTGGGAAAGACTGCGTCCCTAGTTTGCTAGGATGTCATCTGTTGATGTCATCAGATGCGCAGGCATCATCTGTTGCCTCAAGCAGAGCAAGCAAACACGTTCTTCGCATGCAGAAGATGGGCCAGGCTTCGGAGAAAAAAAACGTGCTCTCTCAAGAAAACGTATGACATGTTAATAATGACATGTTAATATCAAAAGCAAATTAGAACTGCGTGCTGCATTACCCGGGGACGTTTCTTCCTATAAAGAAGGACATCATGGATCGCTTGGCGGGGCGCAGAGTGAAGGGCCATTTTTCTCACTGCAAAACTTTTTCTTCATCTATTCCTGCTGAAAGGGGGATTTCCCTTAATCAGAAGCTGCCGCTAGGCGATGACTAATCAGGCCTTAACCGAAGCAAGGTGACAAACAGTTTCAGGCCAGGTTCTCGAGGTGACAGGGGAGATGATTAGTCGTTAGTCAGGTTACCGCTGGAAGTCCGACACGCAGGGTGTAAATAGCCTTCACTTCCCAACCAAAAAATATTAGTCTTATGATATTGTTATTATTCTTGAAGTTCGTAAACTGTATAAATAGATCAAATCTGTCAAAAAATGAAATAAATTGTTCCATTTGTAAATTTTTTGTTTTTTAAGTTCTTTAAAGTGTGAACTGCTGCACAAGAGCTAATATAAAAATGCTTCAATTAATTTGGCGGTATTTTTAAATTACAAATAATTCTATAATTAGAAAAAGGTGCAAAATATCACGAACCTTAAGTTGAAGAAAAAAATAAATCAAAATGTTAATTTCTTTGTTGACTAGACCGATAACCGAAATCTATGTTCTCAATTTCTTCAGTGAATTATAAGACAAATAATCAAAGAATTTTGTTACAATTTGCGTTATTCTCAAGGATTCTTTTGAATAGCAGTATGAACTAGCTCATACAATCAATGAATTACTATCGTTGCCTGATAATATTCCGAAAAAAGTGTTTACTGACTCAGAAAAGAACCAAACGAAAAAAAAAACGTTTTTCCAAAAGACAAAACAATGTACAATTTCATGCTTATCGTTCTGAATATTTGCTGAAAAGTTTTTTATTTATTAAACGTGCTTTTATGCAAACATTAGCAACGAGACTAAGAATAGAATGGCAGAGTAATATGTGCCAAATGAAAGTAGTCAACATTCTAGAGAAATCGTAGTACGCTCGTCAGGGCACATAATTTTATAGAAAATTTTCCGGGAAAATTGTTAAGCAGTGGAGCAGTTATTTTTGAGTCATTTTAGTAGAAATATTTGATTCCCTAAGTTTTATGAGCCTATGTTTGCCCCCATTAAGCAGTGCAGTGTTTTACAAACTTCAGGAGATAGCAAGTACAAACTGGCTTTGCTTTTAATTACGATAATATATTCATACTACAGTTTCAGTCTGGAGAATGAATTTCGTATGATTTTTTGACGCACTACGAAAGAATGGGAAAAAACAATGCCAACGGAAAACTTATCAGGATTTAAAAAATTTTCCAGGCTTGTAAATGTTTCGTATCAACTCACGTATAGAAAGTCACGTTTAAATCAAGCAATTCACGGTCGTTCGAGTGTGAGAAAATCCTTGAAAGAACAGCATTGAAATTTTTTCCCATTTGGTGGGATTGCTTTTTATTTTAACGCTGGTCACTAAAAAATGGGCTTTTGTTGAACTTAAACTTTTTAGGATGAATTTAAATGAACAAATTCTTGAAGCTTAACTGCCAAAGGCTGTTTGCACATTTATTTTTTGCAAATCGGCCGTATCATCCGGGAATTCACGTATCCTGCCGAATTTCACATAAATTCAAAAACCTCATAGCGGCTCCAATCCCTCATTTCCCCCAAGCCCTATAAACGGACTCTCAATCGTTATTCCAAACAGTTTCAAACATATCATATATTTGCAAATGTCCTTTTTGATAATTTTTTTCACGGCAGAAAGTAACAAATTGCTGGAAATTACTTCTGTACAGGATGGCATCGTTATATTTTTTGCCTACTGGATTTTAGTATCTACCACGCCGAACATAACGGATATGGAGTGTTAGAACACCCGCGTTGCTGTCTTTCCGCTCGACCTCAGGCACATTCAACATCACTTCGTAATATGCAAATTGATTGTCGACTGAGATATGTTACGTTATATAGCGACAAAGTCATCCCTCCGTCGGCCTTATCCTCATCCCCCAGTAACGCCTCGAACGCTATTGCTGCAATTTCTTCATGCGATATCCATGTAAGCTGACTGGGCTGACAAGCGCCTCCTTTTTCCTTCTGCTTTCTCCTTTGCACACACTTTATTTTATTTTTATTTTTTACATATCTGCAAATGCTCAGGTAATGTGGAGGATTATGGAATTTCACATCACGTACGGAAAATGGATTTTTTACTTCGTCCTCGTAGAGTCGTCGTTTGATGTGCTGCTGTTAAGATGAGACGGGGTAAGAGCTTTGCCGGATTGCACATGTATTTCGAGTAGATACTTTTTACTTGGTATAAAAGTCGGCAAACATTAAATTTGGTTGAATATCTCAGTTCACCTGGAATATGATCTGCTTCCTTCGCATCTCGTGCCGGAAAATGTTGTTATAGTGTTGCCGGTGATTATGGCATAATGGGAAGTCACTTATGTGGTTATAGATATGGGTTTATGGTCTCGGGCTAAATGCGTTGATAGTTGCTGGGGTAACTACGTCTACGTGTTAACTATTAAGGATTCTGCATCCCTACGATGATGTGAAAATGAATTGTAAGGTTCCAGCAAAAGACTATGTTTTTGCTGTTTCGACTTCTCTTCGCTACAGAACGAGTGTTATGAAAATCTTACTTTATTTAGTGTGTTCACACCTACTTCATTGCACACAGTTGAAGTGGGAATTTAGGACTATAGTAATTTTATATACACTTGCAGACATCTTAAGTTGATTCAATTGAAATAAAATTATTGAAAAGAGGTCTCGATTGTGAGTTCTGTAGAATAGGTATTCATTCTGAAAGTTACGATTTCCGGTAAAAATCATTCTTCAAATTCGGAGGGAATCAGCGGCCCAAAGATAGCAACCCAATGAGCATTATATTCTCTCCTCACTTGCCATACAACATTACCCGTCAGAAGGCAAAGCGTGGCTTCTTCATTTCAAATGCCATTATCCTTCGAAGAAGTCATCAACTATGCGAGCGCGCCGAGTGCAGACTTTCGCACCACGAGCCTCCGGTAAGCCGAACAAGTCTCGTTCCTGTATCTGCTTCAGCTCCATATCACCACACAAAGTACCACAGCCAGATCCCTCCCTTTCAATTTCCTTTATGGTAACCATTTTGATGAGATAAAGCCTACTACACATTTGAATTTTATTGTCGGCGGCTACGTTTCACGTTAACATCGCGTCGTCATTTTCTTTCTTTTAAGCTCCTCTCAAGTACTTTATTTTTTGGCTGTTCATTCCATCTTTGTCGTCGCTTTTCTCTCCAGGAAATGTTAAATTGTGGGAACGATAGAACGAAATGCTGATAGCATTTTTTCTTCCTTTTTTCGACGAAGCACTCTGCGGAACAGTCCAATTTTCTTCGAATATTTTTGAATATCAAAGAAAACATTTTCGCTTTCCGTCAAAAAGCAGTTACGAGACTTTAGATGATTTGAGTTGGCAGAAATCATCTAAGAGGTAAATTTCGGGATACTAATTAAATTTAATATACAATTTGATAGAATTTCAGTTTCATTTTTGGGTAATATATACATATTATTTTACATTTCAGCTGATTTGCATTTACTCATTGGCTTACATGGTAATTCGCTGAGGGCATCATCATGGCAATATGGTTTTTTCGTTGATTTATCAGAGATAATTTCAAGTCGAAAGATGAATATTTTCCCCGAAGGCAAGAAGTTAGAAGGAGGAAAAGGAGGTTTTATAAAAATTTATTCACCATATTGTAAGTTCTTAAAAAATTTTTAGGCTTTCCTAAAATTACCAGCAATTGCGCAATTCCAACCATTTACTCAGTAACAAGGCATAATTTTAAGAAAGCATTAACACTATCGAGGATGATCACAAAAGAAAGAGATGCGAATAGTCATAAAAGCATATACAGCGAATATTATGCATGATAGAGGGTTTGTAAATTGAACGTCGTCCGCGAATGTTGCGATAGCGATGGCTGGCGTTCTGGACTAAATCGGCGTTCTGAAATCTATTGCGAGCAACGTAGTTGATCTTTCCTGATGTGTTGAACATGTAGGTCACTGCGTATGGATGCAAAATTTTTTAACTGAACCTCCGTCTTTATGTTGTATATCAAATCGATTTTGGTTGCGAATACGAATGCATTTGAAAAAAAAATTGATCAAATTTGAGATGGTTTTTAGCGCTTATATATTGTAGGAATTGTAGCCCAAGCAATACGCCGTAATTTTAACGAACTCTGAAAAATTGGGCTAGACTAATGTGTCCAAGTTTAAGATCAATCAATCAACATCATAGCCCGTTCATAATCCCAGGTAAAAGCTAAGCTTATAAACGCTTAGAGACAAGAACGTAGCAAAACAACATTCATTTCTGTCAGCGCTTAGCGGCAAAGCGTATGTACAAATAGCAAGAACTCTCCTGGGCGACGGCTTGTAGAAAGAGATAGAAAATGTGTAAGCAGATTTATATTTAATTTTACCTTTTTACGAGAATGTTTTGAGAGTAATATTTTTGTTTATCGCAAAAATGGCAGAAAATTTACGAATCTACATAAAATTTGAATCGTTGCGGTTGAATTCCTTCAGATAGGGTAATTGTTCAAAGTTTTCTGCCGTCACTATGGTTGAACTATGGTCAGTTACGCTCACAATGTTCGAGATACAGGTACATCCTTTCATTCTATAACGCCTGATTGTCAAATCTTTAACACATCATTGAGTACAATCTACAGAAGTTGTTTGCATAAATTGATGATCAAAGATTGTTAAGAGTGTTCCAGCGAAGCACGGCTGTATCAATTGCAGACTATTTATAATAATGTTCTTATTATTCGTCAGGTAGGTTAGTGAGGCTGGTTGCCCCGATTTCTTAACGGAAAAATTACAAGGAGGAGGTCTCCTCGTTCTGGACGACAGTTTATGCCGGACATTAGCATTTCCTTCAAAAACTAATGATTCAAGACAGTGCATAGAGTGGAATGGGTGCAGGGAGGGTGTCATTTCATGTGAGACCCGGTCCCGCCGTTTCGCGTAAAGCAACCCCAGTCACAGTTTTTGACTGAAAAACATGGCATCGAATAACATTTGCGTAAGTATTACTGGAATATGCATGAGCTGCGTGTTATAATGTTACTTTGAATCAGTAATTACGATAGTTATCTCATAAAATTTGTGAATTATTTTTTATTCTACTGTGATTTTTTTTATTCTACTGTGTATTTTTTTATTCTACTAACGTATTTTTTATTCTACTGTGATATATTAGAAGCATGTTTGAAATATGAATGATTTTTTCAAGACATTTAGCAAACTTGAAAATCTGTCATCCCTAAATATCCATCAGCAGGGCATTGAACATATTTGTTTTATGTGTGTTTCACACTCATTTTTCATAAAACAAACAATCATGGAAAGCAACAATGTGGAAGGATCCTACAGGAATCCTTTCTTCTCAAATCTTTCAAGAAACTTTTTAAAGTCGGATTAAATAGGTAACAAGCGGCGCTGTTTTTTTCTTATCTTGGTCATTGTCATTGACTCTTCATGGTATCAATAATGGTTAAAATAACGAAGAAATGTGTTTGGAGTTCAGCTTCAAATACCGATTAATAAGAAGAAAATTTAAAAAAAAAAACCAAAAAATACAAAATAACAGCAACAAAACTATATATTTTCTAAACAGAAAGAGCAGTTTTAGCAAATACGGACGGACATTCCAATCCGTCTTATATTATCCTTAAAAGGATTGTAGATGGCGATTTGTAAATGATGTGTAAAATTACAGATACTGACAGCACTGTCAGTGTTTTAAACCGTCTACCCTGCAAATCTCTAGAAGGACACCAACATTTTGATGGCAATCTCAAAACAAAACTACTATGATAACTATGCGTTATGGTTGCTGAAACGTTAGCAAAGTTCTTATTTTGTTGAATTTAGTTCAATTTATTTAAATTTAATTTAAATTTAACTTTATTTGTGAGAAGTAGCAGAAGAAGAAATACTACAAAATCCGCTCGGGTAAAACAGGAATTGACACTTAATTTTGAAGTTTAGGACTGTCATTCGGATTCGCTATAGAACAGATTATGCATACTTTTATCTTTTTACGCATAAACTCGGCAAATTCTAAAATATCTCCGTGAATGTTTGAAAAAAAATACTACAAAGTACTACTACAAAGTTTTAAGCGGATTTGCTTAAAACAGGAATTGACACTTAATTTTGAAATTTAGGACTGTCATTTGAATTCGCTGTAGAACAGATTAGACTTTTATCTTTTTATGTATAAACTCGGCAAATTCTAAAATATCTCCGTGAATGTTTGAAAAAAAATACTACAAAACCCGCTCGGGTAAAACATATATTGACACTTGAGTTTGAAATTTAGGACTGTCATTCGGATTCGCTGTAGAACAAATTATGCATACTTTTAGCTTTTTATGCATAAACTCGGCAAATTCTAAAATATCTTCGTGAATATTTGAAAAAAAATGCAAAAATTTTACATTCTTCCCAACAAAAGTCAAGCTTTTGGGCACAACCCTTGCAAATAGTTTGAGGAAAAGCTTCGGCCTTGTTGTACACGAAGTCCTACATGTGCTGGAATTCATTACGTATCCCAAACACCCAAACAGATAAAAATTAGATGGGAACAAATTTGAGTTGTTCAGGCGATGCCCAAGAAATTGCCACTGGAATTGATCCAGTTTATCTCTCGTCAGTTGAACTGTGAGACCTGGAAAAATGTTGCAGAAACACGACATCTTTGACAGACAGTTTGCATTCTTTACTCCTGCAGGAGTCCCTTGTCCTATTTGATTTAAGGGGCCCCTAGAAATGAGCAAAATTTATGGTTTGATTTAAGGAGCTCCTAGAAATTTATAGTTTCACTTCGTAGTTTATAGTTTCACTTCCAGGAGCCCTTATCAAATGGTGCTGCATTCAACATAGTAGTAAAGACCTTAACAGCTTACAGACATGATTCGGTCTGCATCGATCTAACTTAACCTCTTACACCTGGTCACAGGTCACTTGAAGTCTTTTTTGATTTTGAAGTTTCTCAGCCAAAAGTATGTGTTTTCCGCAGAAACTGGCTCTTTTCTCGTTGACAGGTGGCGTTTCGGACCTGTTTCTGATGGGTCGTTAAAAAATGTTTTCTACTTGCACTAACTTCAAAAATATTCAAAGGTTTCTTATTTATCGAATATGCAATATTATAAATGACTTAGACATCGCTAGCTACTTCTGTCAAACGTGAAATACATCACTTTCTACTCGTTGACAAGCAACAAAAATCTACAATTTTGGTTCAATTATCTCCGTACGTTCATTCCGACGGTAATTATCTATGGCATACGCAAGCCTGATCTTTCAGCTTAGCGCTAGAATTTGAATGCGGGACAAAGTTATGAAAAGGAAGCATGAAATCAGTCCAGTGATGATTTCGCTGCGATCCTGTAAGCTTGAAACTGTAACGGCGAAGCTGGTTTACCTCCTTGCTCTAACGCGGTTCTTCTAACTAAGCGAAACAGGTGCTTGGAGCTGATCTTGTTCCTTCAACTCCTCTAGACGATTAGCTCGACCATCCTTGTGTCATATCCAGAGAACGAAAAGTTCCTCAAAATCTGTTGCTTTATAGGGCGTCAAAAAGTATTGTACATAGAATCGATGCATGAATTTTAGAGAAATCTCTCGAGAAATTCATTTTGAAAACTCTACAGAAATATTAAACAAAGCAACAATTGTACTGATACGAAAGCGTACATTAATTACGCTTCCCGAAAAATTTCACTGTGTCCTTTAGATATAGTCTCGATTTCTTGGCCATTGCTGCTTATCACTAACTTGAAATGACCAAAGACTGCTGAACGAAATAGCTATAAAGGAAATAAATTGCGGAAATTTTCCATAATGAGAAGTAATTGGCTCTCACTTCAAATAGCAAATGATAGACTTTATCAAAAAAAAAAAAAAAGGAAATAAACAATAATAATAGCTCGTGAACATGACATAGCTCAAGCTTAAGACCAATTCTTGATACTTTTTTGAAAAGAACACTTAACAAATTTTTAGAATTAATCATTATTGCGACTTATAAGATCATTTTTCAAAATTTTTTCATGATATAAATCAAGCCGAAAAGTGCCGGAGATGATACTTCAAACGCAATGAAATGTGTTGAGACAGATGATATATATATATTAGAGTTAGATGATATATGGCCTATACTCACAATTTCTAAGGATATTACGACTCTGTTAAATTATATCTTTTTCACGTAACTTTAATGGAAATATGACTTTCACCAGTAAACTACCGTCATATTGAAAGGATACTTTAAGAATTTGAGAAACTATACACGCTATTACCACAAAGTTTAAAAACCAGCTTTCTCAATACATTCTAAAAATATTTTTGAGATGCCTGAAATTCATATTTTTGGAATTCAATGAAAAAACAAAGAAGTTTATATACAGGATACAGTTTTATCTGACATTGTGAACTGATTATAAATATCGGCTTTCATTAAACATTGTGCACGTATTCATCACATGAAAATACTTTTTGTTGCATTCCATCGATGCAAGGATCACATCAATTCTCCGTTTTTACTACATTATGCAACACCCATTATACTAGTACACTCATGGGACGAATCAACACGACTGCTTCGTTTCGGAGCAAAACAAGGATTATTTTTCAAATCGACCGAATACACCTGAAAAAATTTCACTAGAGCTAGTAAAAAACAGGCTGTGCCAGTCGACTGATTCTCTTAATATTCACAAGACGGACATTGGAAAAAGAAATAAATAATCATTTCCGTGCCTTCCTTCTATTTATGGCTTTGATCAAGAGTCCATTGCGAAAGGTATCTCGCTAACCTTGCATCTCTCACTCGTAAATTAAAATCCTGTGAAGAAGATATCACTATCAAAAACGGAAATTCTTCGTTTGGGTCACGAGCTACGTTGGCCTTCGCTCAAACATGGAACGATACAGGAAGACTCTTTCAATAAATAACTTTATCGATTTTCTTTCTCCATGTATTCTGCTGAAGCATAACATATTCTAACATTTTTAAACGTGCCAGGACCCAACATGCACAGTATCTACGTCGCACAGTATTTTGAAATGCATTTGAAAATTGTTAGTCGATAATCGGAAAGTTTGATAGTTAAGAAGAAAATTCACATGGTTAGATGAAATGAAAACAGACTTCTGTTTCCCTCTATCAGATGAATATTCAGAGTTTCCATTCTGACTTCAAGTCATTTATCACAAGTTTATTTTCTTCGATATTTTTTTAGGCTCTGAATTGAGATTTAAATTGAAATTTTGATATTTTCATAACCAAATAATAGAATATTCATTTTTAACCTTAACAAAGTCAAACCCATATTATTTAATTTGAAAACAGTTTACAATTTTATTTACGGTGTGTTAACTTGGCGCCTGATGGCATTACCTCAAGACGATTAGTTAGGAAAGCCTAAATGTGTTTTTATCTGGCTCAAGAAGGAACACATTTGATGTTTTTGTGAACAAACTTCAGTCTATGTCGACTTTTTCTGACAGAAACCCTGAAACCGAGTGGAGTGAAATTTACACAAAACGTTTCAAACCGCTGTTTCTTAACGGATATCCAAAAGGACCTAAAGTAGCTTTTATAGAGGCAGCAAAGTTCACGAAAAAGTCAAAGACATTTGTTCAAAAGTGGTCGAATAGATACAAAGTTTCAGATAAGTGTTACAGGGTTCCACCATCGTGGTTTTAAATATGTGGTTCAAAAACAATGAAACAATTGTTTTTTTTCAAAATCCAGGTCAAATCTTGAAGAGCAAGCAAAAAGGACTGGAATAATCATATACTTGAGATCATTTAGTAAAAAATAATAAAAAACAACGAATTCAAAAGACTTTCCTGGGCATATGAAAACATTGATCGTAACTGGAGCAATCTAATCGTTACCGATAAAGCTTCTGTTTGCAGTTTTGAAATTATTCGATGGACATAGTTCTCTATACGAAACCAGTTTGTCATGCGGACAGTGAAACGTCTAATGAACACCAAATTTTCGGGACCTGTCAGTTTGACAGATTTCAAATTTCAAAATGAAATAGACATTCAAAAAACCATGGCGTTCATCTTAACCACTCTCCATTTTAAATTTAAAATTTTATTTCAAGAATTTATACACAGAATTAATATTCATATCAAATCGATTTTTTGACAAAACCCGTCAAATTGACAGCTAGCTGATTTCATAAGCAGTTCTTATATATTTGCTTCGTTATGTAAATTATTTCTCCAATAATAAATAATACATAAGAGCCAAAGAAAAGTCTTTGATCGATATACCTCCAAATTTTGATTTCAATCGCGCCTTGGTAACTTGATATATAGCGAATTATATGGCCTGTTCAATCAAATTAACTGAAATCGCTTTTAAAAATGATAATATGCAAAATGATAAATGAAATGACATGATATGCAAAACTCAAAGTATGGCTCAGATTAAATGTCGCATCGAAAAGTTATTCGGTTCATTTAGAGATTTTCACATAAAAAGGCACCCAAATAGATTTCAAAGCCGGCGTAAGTCGACGTTAGTTTGCGGCATGCTTTCGTTTGACATAAGGATCGGCCTGCACGAATCTCCAAAGAAACCTTTAAGGCACGAGACGAATTTCGGAGCAATTGTTGCAGTGACAGTGGTAAGAACATTTCTCGAAGCCATTGGTCAAAGGTTTCAGTTATTGTATGTAGTCTTCGCTTATTGCAAGTATTTACTAGGGCGGTCGGATAAGTACTCAGCCTGACAGTCCGATGGTACCACTATCGCAAGCGAAAAACACTTTCGTGTAGTACCTTTCCGTAGACAGCTACTGACCAAATTTCAGCAGGATGATACCTGTAGTTCTGTTTTAAGAGCGGGTGAAAGCAAGCGTGTTCGGTGATTTAAAAAAACTGAAAAGGGAGCAATATTGGACGGACATTCATTTGTTTTCGGAAGGGAAATCTCGTGAAAGGAAGTGAAATCAAAGAGCGCTTGAATGCAGTGTATAGGGGCGCATTTTCTACGATGGCGACCGCCAAAAATTGGTTCGACAAATCTCAGCGCGATCGCACGTCGGTTATTGATGAACCACGCCAAGGTGCCCCAAAAACAGCAACCCTGGAGGATAACGTGACGAAAATCCACGATATCGTTTTGGCAGGCCGCTGATTGAAGGTGCGCGCGATAGCTGACATAGTATACAACTCAAGAGAACGCGTGGCGAATATCCTACATGAAATTTTGGGTATGAAAAAGCTGTTGGCAAGATGGATGCCGCGTTTTTTCACTCCGGATAACAAACGCAGTTTAAGCACAATCCGAAGGAGTTTTTTTTTTCGTTACATGACCATCGACGAAACATGGATCCACTGGTCAACACCAGAGACCAAGGAACAGTCGAAACAGTGAACTTTACTCGTTGAACCTGTCCCAAAAAAGGAGGAAACTATCCCACCGACTGGAAAGGTGAAGGCCACCGTTTTTTAGGGTTCGCAAGGTGTGATATACATTGACTACCTACGTAGTATTGGAGAAAGGTAACACGATCACAGAGCGGTACTATGTCGAATTATTGAGCCGATTCAACGCCGAATTACGAAAAAAATACGGCGCTATTTGGCGAAGAAAACAGTGCTCTTCCACTACGACTATGCACCAGCTCACACCTACGCACTCAACACGGCTAAATTGATCGAATTGGGCTTCGAACTGCTGCTTCATCCACCGTATTCTCCGGATTCGGCCTCGTGTGAATTCTTTTTGTTTCCCAACTTGAAAAAGTCACTCAAGTATTCTCCGCCACGGAGGCCTACTTTGCAGACTTCGAGAAATTTTTTCAGACGGGTCGCAGAAGTTAAAGCATCGCTGGGTCAAGTGCATCGAACTAATAGGAGAGGATATTGAAAAATAAATTGCATTTATTCCAAAATCTTTGTTGTTTCATTTGTAGGCTAAGTACTTATCGGACCGCCCCCGTACAATAAGATAATAGAGCTTGGACACAGTATTTTTCATTGATAAATCACGAATCACAACTAGGGACATAATAAAAAAACCGGGATTGTTCCGAGGTTCAATATGAGTCAGGTCAAAATGAAGACTACAGTGAACATTTTTAATACACTGAAAATAACAGAATGGAAGGATCTTTCGATCATGAAGAGTAAGACTTCTAGGATGTGCGTCGTAACCAGAAAAGGATGAAAACTATCTCTAGTTCTGTCTCGGATGAAGAGCGGACAAGTATTTCGAGACCATCACGAAATATAGTGCAAGATATTTAAATTGCAGCTGACAGAACACAGTAAATGAACATGAAAGCAAGTAACCTAGGGTTAGGATGTCCGTTCATATGATATTCAAGGATATCCCAGGGACTACTGGCTACGTTAAAAGAAACATTATGTCGGGTTGGGTCACTAAAACTTTTCAATAGATAACTGACACTCACATTATGAAATCGTCTTGCAGTTTCTGTCACTGAAAACGCAACCATCTTAAATTTGTTCACTATTTCGTATTTGCCGACAATTTGACTCAAAAGAAAAACTAGTTAAGTATATCTAGAAAAACCTCTCCTAGTATCTCAAAATTTCAAAATAAAATTTGAAACAGCGAATCCAAATGGTCCGAAAAAATACAAAACCTTGCAAAAAAATTGAGGCGTTTGCGTTTGCAACGATGTCACCGCTCGAAAGAATTGGAATTTCCTTTTTTCCGAAACACATTAGAGTTAGTTTTAGTAGAAATCCTAGAGTTTGTAGCGTTTGACAAAGAAGCCAAAAATTCGATCGTGGACAATTTGACATGCAAACAAAAGTGGGTTTTTGATGGTTCTTTCAAATATTTTTATCATATTTTAGATTTGGAAAAGTCCTAGGACACTGTAGAAAGAGTGGACCGGATCAAAAATATCCAGAAACGAGGTAATATTTTATTTGGCCGAGAAATCAGCAAGAGAAAACAAGGAAAACATTTGTAAATGTTCAGAGGATTCAGTTCTATCACCTATAACGTCGGGAGTCCAAAAAGCTGTCAAATAGATTGCTGCAATAAAAAACAGGGAGCAACAATTAGGCTCAATAAATTATTATACTGTACCATTTACTTTTTAAGATATTTTAACTTATTAAAAGTTTATTTAAAGGATATGCCTTATATTGTTCAATTCAATATTGTATTCAACTTAGTTTGAATAAATTGATTTTTCCTTCGTCTACCTGTCAATTTGATGGATGCTAGTAGAGATCAGTACTCCCAAAACACCTGTAACGTTGTGTTAACATGCATCTTTGGGACTTTTTCTCAAAGAAAAGAGTTGGTGGGTTATATTTCTGGACCAACAATCTCGAGACGATTGAAATTTAGGGGACATGTTCGACATGTTTGGAGCACTAACCTTTGAATACACCGAAAATTTATTGGGTAGTATACGGCGGAGGTGTGAAGCTGTCATCGACACTAGCGGTCAACTGGACTCATTACTAAGACAATGGCGAATTACTTCATATATAACTAGAAGAAGAAAGTTTGTTTAGTAAAATTTTATAAAGAACGCTGTACATTTTCCCGCTTAATACACTGTAAGTTAAAAAAGAAAAAACAATTATACGAGCATTTGAGATGAAGCCTTTGCTTTACAGGCCGTGACTGGATCTCTGTCCGTGATCTCTGATTTTGACTAGCGATCAAGTGTCTTTTAGCCTGTTCTTCCAAAACAAAAAGCAACTCATCCACAAAATTTTGCAATCAAAAGGACAAGTGAAAACCCGAAGGAGCTAGATCAGGCAAGAATTGGGGTTGTGCGAACCATTCCGTCTTTAGTTTGAGTAGATGTTTTACAATAAGCAAGTTCGGACCAGTTTTTTTCAGGATTCTTTGCATAATTTATCCTTTTGAGAAAATTCCACTTTCGAAATAATATATAAAAAATAATAAAATAAAAGCAGATAAGTTCCTTCCAATTCGATAAAATTGAAGCGGTTCCTTGGAAGCGAATTGTCGTTTTTTTTTCAAAGATATTTTTCATCCCGAATCGCTGAAAGCATTTCAGCATCTTTGATCAGCGATACAGTCCGAATGGCTCCACTATGTTTTAAGATAACAAGTTGACATTTCAAGTATATTTGCCATTTGTCAAGCTACACGATATGGATCTATGATATCGAAATTGAAAAAAAGACATGCGCGGCGAAATTAGAACAACACTGGAAAAATAAAATGTAAAACTAGAAAGCAAATGTAGAGGTTACCTTCGCTGGACTTACAGGGAAATCTCGAATAATGGAAACGAAACGAAATGATGTGTCATTGAAAGACATTGAGAATATTTTCGAAAGGGTAGAATTGATGTACCATTAACTTTTCAAGAAAAGTTCTCATGATCGTTGTTTGCTTATTTCTTGATCCGACTATGAATAATGAGAACGTCTTAAGGTTTCAAGTTTTCAGGTGAGAGCAAGCTTTGAACAATGAAGTTTCAAACAAAATTTTGCATTGATTTTGTACATTATCAATGTTAAAATGACAGGAATCGACGTAAAGTTTAAAAAAATTGCTTCGATGCCAAAATTTTTATCTATTATTCCTATATTTCCCCGGAGCTACCTGCTATGATAATGAATAAGAAAAAGTAAGCCAAGGATTTTAATATTCCTAGGAGTGACCGATTTTCGTAATGGATAGATTGTCGTTGGCTTGCATTTTAGGGAAGACTTCAAGGACTAGTGATTGCTGCAATGTGTACGACACCAACGAGGAACTGTTGCTGTCGAAGAAATGAGATGAACTCCAGAAAACTAGACTATTATTCTACAATGTCCAATCACATCATGAAGTGAATTGCGAACATTATCTTTCTTAGGAATGACAGCAATAGTTAATTTGTTGGGTCTACCGTCTAACACAAAAATTGACCGTCGCCTACACCTAAAAGGAGCATTGTTCACTACAAAGACCATGGTTCAAACATATAAAGTTCTCCAGACCTGAAGTTTACATCGTTTATTACTGTGAAATCTAGCATTCTCAGAACCATTCATGAAACTCCTTAGTGCGTTTCGAAATGCAGAAACAAAAATTTGACAAAAGAATATTCGGTTGCTCCCCTATCGATAGCCGAAAATTCAGAAAGGCAGCCTGATATGAAGTAAAGCATATAATTGGAAAAATCTGTCGGCAGCGAATCGTGGGTTGTAATCGAAACCGTAGGTTATAATCGAATTTTTTTTGACGAAATTCAAAAAATATGACAGATTAATGGGTTTGACATCACATTGACTGACGAATGAGACCCTTTAGACATGCCTAGAAAATCTAGAATAATTTTTACAATCAGGACATGATCACCGTATTCCAGACGAATCTAAATTACAACACCCCTAAATATGTTGAAAATTGATTAAAAAAAGAAAGAAACATTTAGGCAAGAGGTAATTTTTGCAACAAAGATATTAGGAGTTTATCAGACGAAGCTGGATTACCTGTGAAATAGCTGTGCTGGATTTTAATATTTCTTTTGTGCGAAAACATTAGAATTCAGCGATTTTTTATCTTAATATCTAAGGTCTATGAATAAGGACAACCGCCAAAAAGGAGCAAATGAGCCGTAGCATGTTTAATTTGAATAAATATTTAATAACAAGTGGAAAACAAGTTGCTTAATAACAAGAAAATCCGGGACTTGTCATATGCGCAATGAGCAATATTCAAACGGATAATATTGGACTCGTATATACTGCCTTAGATTAATCTGTGAAATCTCATTGAATATGTATCTATCCTTCCTGCAAGTACATAAACTTCATAAAAATATTAAAGGCAATTGTATGAATATATGGCACTAGCAGATTAACATGTTATTTCTTCGTTATTGAAGAAATAAAGCGACAACCCCAAACATAAAACATACGCCAACGACATACACAGTGAATATAATGAAACTGGCCCGAAGGATATTAAAAATTCATCTTACCTTTGATTATATTTGTCTGGAACAGCGGTGGCAGCGGGTACGGTACTATACTGATAGTCCTGATCCTGCTTTTGCCTTGCCTTTTCCTTTTGGCCGTTACCGTTTGTCCAGTCTCCTTCCGCTAGATTTTCCACGTAGTTCCCAAATGGTGCTCTAATAGAATTTCCTTGTAGCAAAGAAGTCTGGCTGCACCTGGTTGTGGTTAAGGATGTAGATAATAGCTTTGCTGAATGTTCAATAGAGCAGAGATGAGGCGCGCTGTGGGATGAGCAACCTGTAGATTCAGTTCCGCCTGTACGCTCCTCGTCCGATGCTGTTACCTGGCGATTGCATTCAAGTTGTAAGGACCATCGATTCGAGCCGGCAGCACAACTGTCTGCAATAGAATCGAATCAAAAATCGACTCCAACTATACCAATACGATGGAGTGGATGCCTACAGGCTTTGCTTGTGTTATCCTGAGAAGTCCGGTGTTTCAGTCGCGATATAAACTTGAATGGGAATTGAGTTTCCGTTCCTGTTTCAAGTTGGCGCTCTTGATGTCTAGTTGTTCGTTGTTGTTGCGCCAATTGCAGGAAATCGTTTGCTGCTAGATCGACTTGTGATAAATTATCGGACGACTTTGGTTTCGGTCCACATCCGGATGTGGATGTATGCTTTCCTGGTGGATACTTCTTGTAGAGGAAACTGTTTGGATTATGTTGAACTCTTCGTCCGTGACTAGTGGTTGCGACTGACGAGGACAAATCTTCCCATGAATTATTTTTTTCAATAGGATATGAACTTGTAGCGATTTCTGCAGGATTTGGGAAATCGTTATCGCTTGGTAGTTTTTTGCTTCCTTGACGCGATGGATGTTGTTGCTCTGGTTGGGGCTCGACTTTGGAATGAAACTAAATTAAATTTGGATTTTTTTGGTTTCGTTTTTACTCAGTCGAAATTCAAAAAATTTTAAGTTTCGGCACAAACTTTACGATAGCGCCATGCGAATCACAGATTAAAGAAGAGGAAAAATTTGGATATTATTCATAAGCAGCGTAGTTAATTACACATCATTCAACTGAAGCAATAAAAGTGCTAAAAGCGACGTCTCAATCGAATGGGAGTTATTGATGAAACGTGAGTGACATTCGCACAGGTCTGAATGAAATCTATGGAATATTAAATATCACAAACAGACTTCCAAGCTGAAATCACTTCCGAATGATTAGAAATAAGTATGTTTTGTTTGGAGTCGTTAATAAATGCTTGTATGCTCCCTATCAACAAATGAATAAGCTTCAGTTTACTATCCTTTTTTCATGATCATAGCCTGCGATTTTTGCGTTAGAGGCGTAATACACTTACACAATAAGTTCACTTGAAACGTCAAATCACACACACCAACACTGACAAAAATTTCTTAAATACACAAAGTTATTTGAAAAACAGGTGGAAATTTACAAGTCCAAAAATGAATTAGTTTTCTTTGCAGTTCCAATTATTGCACATTAATTTCAAGCAATTACAATTCTCTCATATGAAGGGGGTTGCGAAGTATTTGATAGCTTTTTTTCAGATGTAGCTTTTTGTCGAAACATTGAAGTCGATGTTGGATAAATCACAGTTGACATTCCTGAAAAAAAAGACATTTAAACCATTAGAAATAAAATAATATAAAATTTTGGAATGTGCTTCTAAGCGGGAAGAGGAAATTTATAATAGTCTCAGTAATTCTTTCTAGATGAATAAATTATACTGAACAAATTTACCGTTATTTCCAATTTTTACTACTCATTATCATCTCTGGCGCAACTACTCAAGCCAGATTTTGGCATGTGGCATAATTTCAGTAGCACTCGAGACGTCGGTTATGGTACTGATACCAAATATATACATATATATATATATATATTTATATGTTGTGGTTGAAATATCGAGGACGGGGGATTCAAACATGAGATGATGTAGCCAATTTTCAACAATATTCAACACCGATGTCATGTAAACACAGAAGCAGTTTTTGAAACAAAAGAATGAGAAAACTTATACGAAATGATTCACGTCATTCGTCTATAAAGCAGCCATGTGTACTGATACTAGTAATTGTATTGATTTCTTGTTGTGTGTCGTTCGTACAATAGCTCCTATGAAAGGAATGCTCAAGGATAACTTTTGCTGTATTGAGTAGTCGTTCAAAAACTATAACTTCTTTGTCATCCAAAATTAGTTTATTTTGTTGGCAAATTTTCAATCAGTCAAAAGTACATCCAGTTATATCAAAGTTCATGATTTGTTTGAAATTTTAAAATTTTTACAAAACTAATGAGCTTCATGTTCATGTTTATGCCAGTTTTGAAAAAGGAGAACTATCAGGATGACTTCCTACAAGTCATCCTTGTAGTCGATACTGCTTGTCGGAAACTTGCAGATATATGTCCATACGAAATATTGTACCATAAGCTTTTACTTACAGATTGTATTTGAACGTGTGCTTGCTACCAGCAAACATGTTAAATACACGCTTGACGCTTCTTCATATGATCCTGATGCCTGCGCATACCCTCTTTAAATGTCAACAGCTGTTGCATCTTGATATAAGTTTCAGAACTAAAAGTAAAATACCTTTATAACTGCTTGTTAACACTCATTACATCTAGTTTAAGCTCTATATAGTCGGTAGTTTTCGTTTCACAGGACTTCTTGATTATCCCAGTATATGCGATAAGAGAAGAAAAAAAACGGCGTTATCATGTGTCTACGGAGATCTTCACTTCCTTCTTAATGCGTCTCATTCAATATCTAAACGCTTTTGAAGAATTTTCTTGGAAATTTTCTCATTAAAGTACTGATTTCCATTAGTGCCTTTGCTCTCATCTTTCATCCTCTAGCAACCACAAACGCTGGTCGAAATACATCCTTCTGAATGTGTTAAATTACAGGATTTAATTAATTGCTAGGAAGAAAGTCTAACACACATTCTCAAGTCTCCAACACGAGGATGTAAAAGCTATTGCAATTGAGAAGATAAACGTTTCGGTATGAAATAGAGCAGGTTGAAAAATTTTCTTCTCGAATTAGTTGTCATGGAGACTTTTGACATATGTACGGTGAAGTGAAAATACCCGGAATAACTGGATGTTCAAGAAGATGATAAGAAAATGCCTTACTGATACTATGTCTTGAAACTGAATGCTCCTGGATTTGAGATTCTCAAGAGCATAAGTAAAACGTGTAGATCGAGCATTTTAACGAATAATTGCCAACAATTTTATCTAGGCAGCTATTGATATCCTTTTAATTGTCTACCAAAATTTGCGTTCTCTTAAACATTCAAACATCCAAGCCAGACATTATGTGCAATCAGTTTGCGTATTGTATTTCATAATACAATGTCTATTTTTTTTTTTAAATAATTATTTTTAAATAATATAAACATATTTTCGAACATTTTGAATGTTCTGGGATTGAAATTCAGATCCAGCCGAGTTCCACTTCTAGTCCAGCTATCTCCAGTCCAGTCAGGTCCTAGTAGTATCAGTAGTGTTGATAATAATAGTTTGAGATCAATCGGTTAAGTATGCAAATTTGTTTTTATTGTGTTTTTCAGTGACAGATTGGTCAAGGGTGTTTAAGTGCTTACTATGGGACTTCCACACTCGACATTTTTTTCAATACCCCCTAAACTTTTGCCCGTGAACCTTTAAAGCAAGTCAGGGTTCCCTCAACACACAACTTTGGAGCCTTAAATTTACAGCAACCTTTCTCTAACAGAGAAAAAGTAATAGAAAGGACGTGGTTGAAAATGACATCTCTCCTTTTCTAATTCATCGTTAGAGCTTATTTGTCACGTGGTTGCATTTGTCAACCATTGTAAGTATCTTTTCAAATAAAGTTACCCATAAGATGGAAATTTCGTCGAGCAAATGTCGAATAGAAAGAAGAGAAACCATTAACTATCAATCTCTTGCATGTAAAAAGCGATCCACCAAAGGACAATTTATTTCCAGAAGGAACAATCCTGTCACGGATGAGGCATGCAGTCTACCTTTGTTTCAGTACCGTTGCCAAATGCTTAGAAAGTTTCCCTTATTTTCCGTGGCAACCTCTTTCCTGCTGTGTTAACTTAAGCGCAGAAGGCTGCGGAAGGAAGGAAAAGATATTTGTTTATTCTCTAGAGAGAGGATACTGGATATCGCTCTTGAGATCACCATCTCCTCCAGCTCAGAGATCGTTAAATATATGAATATAAATCACGTCACTTTCGAAGCTTATTGGCTCGGACCCAGACATCAGATTAGACTACAGGATGCTCAGAAGGAATTACTCACCATACATCAAATGAAAACCATTACATTCGCTATAGTTTTTCAAACTGTTGCTCTTATTTAGTCCAAAAAAAATCCTTTTCGAACAATCAATGTGCCCAAGTGTTTCGCTTTTTATCTCGATTGACCAGCGCTTTCCCAACACTTATAGGATTCACTCTGGAGATTCTTTTTTTCTGTCAGAATGACCACTTTGCTTTGGGTTGCTTCAGTGCCAGCTTGAATCAGAAAGTAGTCATCTAGTCCTTTAATCTCTCCATTAGCTTATTTATCCATAGTTGCTCATTCCGGACTATGTATCGAGCGACTTGTGTCACATCATCGTCTACATAGTCCGTCAAGGGTGACTTTTCGAAAAACCGACTGCACAAGTCTATTGACTCCTTCATGAGAGGAAATAACCTGGAGCAAATCCGAGGATTGTGCCCTAAGCGAAGCCTAATATAACTTTTATCCTTGGGTTATTTTCTGTTTTGTTTTAGGATAGACTGCAGTTCTACAAATAGCCTATAAAAAGCCGCATCAGATATTCTCATGGTTCTTGGAAACTATTGTTAAGTCGAAGTAAAGAAAAAGTTGTCAAATACGAAAAAAAATTGCTTGAACAAAATGTCATGCGGAAGTTCAGAATGTCAAGCTGCAATTTGGTGCAATTTTAAGGGTGTGGATGTAGGAGATGTAAATGGCGTGCAGCATCTGAATTGTTTGCTAAGTCAAACGAGCGAAATGACGCAAGCAACATTCATTGCTTAGTTGATGGTCACTGCAAAACATTCAAGGGTAGAGTTGAGAAAATTCAACCATAAAGAAGAAACAACACATCAATTACGTCAAAAGAAATAGCCACTCGGCTTAGAAATTTTTGACCGACAGTTTATTGACCTTCATTTTAATCGATGAAAACGAATTACGGGCTCACAATTTGTTGAAACTGTGACTTGCTACAGGATATGAAAACAAAATCACAAAATTTCACCCATAAAAACTCAAACATCACTGAGCGTCCGGACTCATTTTGGACTCGATGATTTCGCTCCGAATGTAACTTTCCTACTACAATTGAAATTTTCAAAGCAATCAAAATGACATTAGAAGAATTGAGCAGTGATATCCTTCCTGATAACTCGTTTTTGGGGGCGAGTTCAATCGAAACTCGAACGGATTTTTGATCTGAGAATTGTTTCCAGTGGCAATACTGCCACTGAGGAGGCTCTCAGTTGAATGATTCAATCAAAGATACAATGGCAGTATGAAATCAATAAGCAAATTGGGCATAATAATTTCCCACGATTCGTAGAACTTTCGCTCTGAAGGTAACGCCACGCGTATCATGCACTATGGGCGGTCTCTCTCTGTAAAAGACCTAGAAGTCTGCAATGTCTCACTCTCTTTTAATTCATTCAATCTCGTACTCAATCATTTATTTCATTCCGATTCCAGCTCTTAAATCTTGAAATGTGTTTCATTCAAAAGTTTGTTTTGCAACCTGGCCAGATAACTACCGACTACAAGTTTTGAAAAATTGACTTCAAATTCGAACGGTAGGTCGATTCTCACGTTTTCTAGAAAAGATTGAAGAATCATTTCAATAAATTCAAATTTAGAGTTTTTATAACTGATTTTACACCGATTATTCCAAATTTATATCAAAATTTTAAATTTATTCGATTTCAAATAAATAATAAATAAATATGTTCGATTTCAAAATTATTCAATTTATTTTGGAATTAACAGAATTTTTCGCAAAGTTTATTTTCAAAAATTAACCTTTGTCACTTCATTTTTAAAATATATTTTTTTAATTATAACATTTATCGCTTTTGGTGTAAAATTCCAACCACTAGCTCTCCGACAAGGAGGCTGTGGCCAATAAAAAATCAAAAACGTTTTTTCGCCATATCGTTTCCAAAAATTGTAAAATGATGTCAAATATCCTAAAAGTTTTACAGGCAAATAAGGAAAACCAAATTTTAATATGGAAATCCATTTTCGTTCAGTGAACTCGTTATGACGAATTTTTATTTCGGGCTTGCAAGGTTCAATTACCCCTTGATAATATCTCTGATGAAAAAAGGTTTTCTTTACTGAAAAAGTTTCCATGTATAACCCTTTGCAGCGTGATTTATTTTTTAGTTCGCATATGCTGCGTGGCCAAAATAAACGAAACAATCGCTAAGGAAGACCGAACAATAGCGGTCAAAAATTGATTAAAAATAATAATAATTTTCTAAATCAAACATCGATAACGGAGGAAAGCAGTCCAAGAGAACAGATCGACTGTACGTGCTTCGGCGAGGGATCGAAAAACTACATCTGTCACGGTAGCTGTCAAAAGAGTAGTTTAGTAAGGATTTTTTCCTTCCAAATAGTAAGGAAACATCTATACGATAAGGCCTTAGGGGCTGTAAGCAAAACAAAACAAGAAAACTGCAAAAGAAACAAGAAAATTCGATGAGAATGGGTGGAGGCACCAGCATTTAATTGAACAAACTTGACGAATCTAACTTTCAAGCAAATTTAAAAAAATGTTATGTGTTTTATTCATTTTAAAAAGCATTTTATCTATCTAAGGATAGATGCATTTTATGTTCTACGCTATTTCAAAAATGTTTTTTTATCAGTTGCAGAATTATAGCATAATCGGTGTGACATCTGTGCGACACAGAATTGGTGAAGCATACCAGCCGCAGTGGGTGGTACCAACTGTCAAGCGCAGTCGGGACAGCGTAATGATTAAGGCTTGCATGGCTAAGACCGGAGTAGTAAATTTGCATGTGTGTGAAGGGTGTTTGGACTCTTCGAAAGTTTCAGTACTTGAAATAACAAAAAAGCTTCCTTTCAAATCGGCAGTTAAGATTTTTGGCAGAACCAAACTTCTTGAACTTGTCATGTGTCTAGAGTTGTTTCTGATCATTGTAGAGATTTGCTAGAATGGCTCCCGAAGTGTCTATATTTTAACTCGATCGAACATTTAATGAGAATTCTGAATAAGGATGCATGACAGCTTCATAGCTTCGAAAAAATTTTTGGATTTGTGCTTTGAAACAAGAGCGAGAACCAATAACTTTTGAAGAATACCAAAACCATAAATCCATTACGCCTTGAAAGAAGAATTGCTGCTGTTGCTAAACCAGAGGGTCCAACCCAGTATGGAAGTCTTTTGAGTAAATTATATGAAAAATGATATGTAAAAATATGCTTTGAGACAGGGTTTTTTTTTTGGATTGGACTTGTACTTTTGGCCTAGTTACAACGAACATGTAGTTCAATAACTAACTAAAAATCAACTCAAGGGGCTATTCCGTCCTTGGTTTTTTAGAGTGACATATATATTAAAACTCTTTTTGAAAAATTCATACATCCATTATCCATAGAACAGATAAGAATTTCCCAGAAGAAACCTTAAGAAGCAAATAGGAAGAATTCTTCTTTGATCCTATTCAAAGCTCTTTACTGAGATGGACATAGTATTGGGTCGTTGCATTGAAAGTGTCGATTTAGGGAGGACTCATCTGTATATCTCTTTATTTCAGAACGCCGTATACCTACCTGAAAAGGGATGTCAGCGGCCATTATAAAAGGTCTAGTGTGATTCAACTGTCTTGTCTTTTGGAAAATATTCAAGTGATAAGATGGTCAGTGAAACTGTAGAAGTAAGGTGTGCTCTCTACTACAAGTACAAATTACGGACAAATGCAGCAACGGCTACCCGCAGGATATGTGACGCATTTGGAGACGATATTGTGTCAGAACGTACAGCTCAAAGATGGTTTGCCCGATTCCGCACCAGAGATGACAGTCTTGAAAATGACGATCATCCTGGGGCGATGTTGCGGATTGATGACTCGGAGCTTCTTGCTGACATGGAGGACAATCCCCACCAAACTTTGCACGAATTAAGCGTATAGTTTGACGTTGTCAAAAGCAACACTAGTCGCCATCTGCGACGTCTAGGAAAGAAACGACGGCTTGATCAGTGGGTTCCTTATCAACTTACCGAGAACAACAAAAGGCAGCGTATAGGGATCTATACTTCGCTGTTGTTTCGTAAGGCGTTTTTGAATCGAATGATTACGATGAAAAATGAGTTATGCATGACAATAGTTATCACCAGACGACTCTCCTGGAACAATCCCAAGGCCAAGCCTTTATTAACGGATGTTGTGTGTATGGTGGCATCACACAGGCATCGTGTGGTATCAACTGTTGGAACCTGACCAAAGCATCACAGCTGAAGTGTACAGTCAGCAAATAAGAGAAGTTCATCAGGAATTGCAACGCACGCAAGCAGCGCTCGTGAAAAGGAGAGGAGTCTTGTGCCTCCAGGATAACGCACGACCACATACAGCGGCATTCTTGAGGAAATATGTTGTTTATCATCACTTCAGCAACGAGTCATAGACGCCAATGGTAACTATTTTCAAGATTAAATATATTACCTCATATTTTAAAACATTGCATATGTTACTATGTCCAAAACCGACAATTTCAATGCAACCACTCAATAATATAATTGATAAAACAGTAGGATAAGTTAACAATGTAATGCGCGACTTTTATTCGCATCATCAAAACACAGTCAACCAGACCTAAAGTTTGAAAAACTCACAAATCTATGGATAATATTGCTTTTGAACCTTTGCAACGTGTTTAGAAATATTGGTAAAGCTTCCAAAGCCACCTCAAGCTGTTTTCCTTAGACCTAAATTGAAATTCAGCATTAATTTGCCATCGTTTATATATCCAATGAGTAAATTTTGGGATGTGGGTTTGGTGATTCCAACAACCTTGTCCTAAACTAATTAAAGCGATGCAATTGCAGAGGCGCGTTGGTGCACCATTAATTTGCTCCTGCCCAAATAATTCAATGCATTAACTTGCAATCGATACATAGCCCAGAGTACCTTACTGGATATATTGCACGTTTACTTAATTATGTGTTGAGGATATCAGCTTACACTCATCAATATGAATGGAATATTTGAGTGCTATAGTGATCCCAATAATTTTGTTTAATTATGATTCAAAATTGATAGACAAGTCGTTGATACATCTCGTTCAAAATCAACTTCATATGAATGTCATGTGGAATTTAAATTATAGCCAATATAGTAGTATGGGTCAATTAAAGGCGACAAAACGCTTGTCCTTGTAAATAAGTGATGTAGAGAGATTAAATGAAAACTCAGAACCTTAATTATTTCGTACCTTTCATTTTATCTGCACTCGAATTTTCGATTGGTTATACCAAAATACATTCATATGCCAAACAGAATAAACTTTGGTAAAGATTATTATCTTAAACGTTCAATCCTTAAGCGTCGAGGGAGTGTTCAATCCATAAAATCATTACATGGCTAAATTTGCATAAATAGACACCAACATGATTGACCCATTTCCGATTTAAATTGACTTTTCTAACAACCTTCCGATTAACTAACTCAACCGCTTGATTGAATAAGATAAAAGATAAGTGCATGCAAATGATTGGAGTTCTAGGTTTTCTCGACAGAGTGTCACCGTTTCGAGAAATGAAATAAAAATTTATTGGAAATTATTTACTATGATACAGACGAATTCCAGAATGAAGAAACCGAATAAATTATCACTTTTCAGGTTAATAGAAGAGTTACCTTTTGATTTGGAAGTACCAGTAAGAACTTATTAATAAACTTTTGTTGTTTTTTTCTGTGTTTTAAAAAGTTTTTATGCATTTTTTCTTTCCTCCTTTCCTTTTGACGGACCCTATTTTTTATTCTGGAGGACGCGTTTCGGCTATATAAAATAATTTATAGATCGGTCTAACGTCGTTGTAGCAATATGCAACTTTTTAAGGCACCATTTTTACGTTTAACTAATCATAATTTGCTTGTTCTTTGTGCTTTAATAATTTCCACTAGACCTTGTGTTTGTATCCTGGAGGACGCGCTTCAGCATGCACCCATTTTCCGATTTTTCTAAGGTCTTTACCGCGATATGAAAATTTGCCACTTTTACGTTTACGGCAGTGCGTGGGATGGGGTCAACAATTATTATATTTGTGGTTTTTCGGGTTAAAAGGATTTTCATTGGGGAGGATTCGGTCAAGAATGTTTGGGAATGTAATCAATTCCTTGTTCGTACGCTTTTCTATGTTTGTAGATTCTCGATTTGGTAATGTGTTTTGTCTTGATTCTTCCTTTTGTTTGTACAGTGACGCTTTCGACTTTGTCATAGTATCCATTTCGTAGGTTTGATAATGTAGGGGTATTATGTAGTTAGAGTCTCCTTGTTAATAAACGAACGTAGACGTTTCTTGTATCTAGTTATTAGTTATCGTGTCTTTTTCTATATATACCATGTCGCAGTTCCTGAAAGTCATTTTTTAGTTTTTTTCTGATGTTGTTACTTTTAACTTTACGTCTCTCTATGCCTATGTACATTGTACATAGGCATGTACATAGGCATGTACATATTTCTGAGAAAAGTGATGAGACAGGCAACAATGCGGGCAATCAGGCAACGTTGTGTCGACCGACATGCACTAGACAGTTTTGTCTATATCTTCCACTTTCTTAGTGTGAGTTTCAACTTCGTGCAGCTGACACATCCGTTTTGAAAACGTCATCAGTGGCCGTGTATTTTTGTTGGAGCGTGTGAATTTGGAGAAGTGCTCTGGAAGACTTGCGTTAAACTTGGTGAATTCCCGAGTGTGACTTCCGAAAAGTTGAAACAAGCCTATGGGGAGCATTGCTCAGCAAGCGCACAAGTTTTCCGCTCGCAGGTATGATTTTCAGACGACTTAAAGCCCCTTTGAAGATCAATTTTCCTCTGGGTAACTTTCAACTTCAAAAACTGATAGAAAAATTGAACGTGTGAGGTCTCTTGTGAGTACAGATGGTCGCTTAACATTAAGGATGACGAATTAAATGTTGAATTCCAACAATTTCAACGCAAATAAAATAGTAAAAGACAATTTGGACTTCCCGAAGATGTGTGCCAAAGTGGTGCTGAAAAAACTTAAGCACTGGCAGCAAAATAATTGCAGAGTTTTTGACATAAAACCAATTTCTGCTGTTTCTCATGCCCTCTCGACCCTTCTTCTTCTGGTCTGAGGCCTTGTGAGTTTTTCTTTTACTCGAAATTTAATCAGGTCTTTAAAGGTTGTTATTTGGAAACCCTGGAGAACATTTAAAAGACTGTGACCTACCAGTTGAAAGCTAGTAAAAGACTTGCAGCTCTGCGAGCTACATTAGAAACAGCGACTTCCCATAAATAGCAGCCCAAGGAAACTATTTCGAAGGTATTTAAGCTTTGATCAGTGAAAAATCAGCCTAACTTTTTTATCTCATAATTTGGTCCATTTGTTTACGTCCTTTGGTACGCCTGGTTGCTTGTGTCATTATATTGTAATCGGGTTGTACGATTGCTTTGTTAATATCAAATTTTTTGTATAATTTCTTGTTGAGTTTCCCATACATGTTGTCAGCGCAAATCCTTAATTTGATAGGATTGGAGTGAAGTTTTTGCATAATTGACCTGTACGCTGCTCCTTTGTGCTGGATGGGATAGTTATATGAATCGGTTGTAGTCTGATCCATCGCGCTGATCCCTAATCATTGATTAGTGATGTCCTGAAAATTTAAAATTTAAAGTAGGTTCCTTCCTCTTCTATGGTCAATGAGCTGAAGACGACTGTTTAGAGGCAAAATGCGTGCGTGAAAAAACAAAACCCGGCGGGGGTATATGCAACAATAAACTAATTTTCGTATCCGGCAACGAATAGACAGACATGAGTTTTTTAGGCTCTCCCTGCCATTTTTAAAAGAAAAAAAAATAACACTTTGACGTAGAAAGCATGATCTCAACAAATTATTAAGACTTTCGAAAATTATTCTGACCTTGTGAACGATTTGGGGCACTTTTCACAGAAGATTCACTTTTTGAGGTGTATGTTTTATTTTTTTATCCTTTATTTATCTTTCATCTTTATTGCCGCGTTTTATCTTTTATTATAAATTTTAAAATCGAACATTAGTTTTAGCATACGTTCAGACATTGGAATCTTCTCTCTTTTGCTAAGATCGGTCCTTTTTTCATATGGTTGTGACGCGTTTCAGCTTTTTCCTGGCATTTCGTCTACCTAGAGATTCCTAGATGGCACTTGGAATCGGAAACGATTGGACTCTACCCATGGAACCTTACTTTGATTTATTCGTGGACGTGATTCAGCTTTTCCAGGCTTTTTCCGACTACATAAAGTCTTTTTCCTCAGACTTGAGCTGAAGTTTATACTCAAGGCTCGATGTAACCATGGACTGGGAACGATTGGACTCTAGCAATAGACCCCATCCTACACAAAAAACTAGTCCTTATATCTGTCATAATCGTTTGAACTACATTCAACTTAACCTTTCATTGAAATTAGCAGATATTGACTTGTCATCTACTAGGCAGAATGGTGTGTTACAGATTGCAGATTGTTACAGACTTCAGTATTGGCTGATTTGTTTTTTCAAGAATCTTAAAAAAATTTGAAAGACTTGGGTTTTTGACCAAGTAAATAGGATATGGACGTCTGGTTATTTGGATCATAAATTCAGGAACTCAAGCCCTGAAGCGATTCTCGGGAAAGAGGAGCAACCGATCGAATTCATCTCATCGATTACATACATCGTCGATGCTGAAAGTCTTTTTCAACGCTGTTATGTTATATTTTCAAATTCGAGGATAAGAAGATGCAGGAATGTTCCACTAAAACCTAAACATATATTATTATTTCTTCAAAATTATTACTAGAATTCGCCCTCTGAATGTAACATTCCAAACTTGGGAGGAATTTTCGATAACGAGAAACAATGAACCCTTTCATGGCTGATTAGCAAATATTTTTATGCAAGACCGTGAAGTTTAAGCAGATAGTGCCAAATATTTTGACAGTACAAGAAGTCGAAATACCTTATCTGTTTAGTATCAAATTCTTTTTAACCTCTTTTGAACTCAAAGTAGCTCTCAAATGAGGGACAGTTGTGTGGTTTATAGTCATTTTCAATAAGATGGGACGCCAGTAAGACTGTTCGTCAGTAAGATTGGACGCCATTAAAAACAGACGCTCGTTAAAGTGGAAAGGTTTAAGGCTCAAGCATCGAGTTTTTGTTTATTATTTTTTTTTAATTCTCAAAGGAGTTGTCAATATTAAGTGGGAACGACAATAACTTTATCGGAAATTTTGCATGTGTAAAATTCTATGAAAAAGAAAGGTGGACCTGTTTGGCGTGGTAATTCATGAACAAGGACCTACTTCACTAAAAAGTTTTTGTTTTTTTAGGATAGTGTACCAGCCTACAAAGGTTATTTTTTAGGATAAGGGTTTAATTTAATTATTGGGCTTATTTTATTATATCTTATGTATATTTTATAATTTGAATTGGTATCGTGATTATTCGCTAGTTGGTAGCTGGTATCTGACCTCCATCACCAAACAGCTCCTAGCATATCATTTATAGAGGTTTAATTAAGGATATTGTATGATATCCTCCAGAAAACCAATAGACTATCTAGGTACACGAACTAGAAAATCGCTGGAAAAAACTTCAATGAGGAAAGTAGGGACTTGAATGAATAAAGAACCTCTTCTGGCCTACTAGTTTGTGGTGTCACATATGGCCTAGCAAAGCGATGTTTTTGTTTGGCAAACATATTGAGAGGATTCGGCAGTTTATGACAGACCGAGACAAAAAGTACTATTTTGAAACAACGGCTCTACATCACACTTCAATCATGAGTCATAATGTTCAGAAAAAAGATAGCGAATTTTATATAGATCCTTTCCATTTAAGATTAAAAATACGATAGATCACAATCGGTGTCGGTGGATGCTGGTGCATATGTTCTTTCTGAATATGAGTGAGAAAGGACCGTGTCCATTGGATGGTGAGAAATGCTCACGCGACTGTACGTTTGCAACAAGATATCGCTCCGCGTTTTATTACGTGTAAGCCAATGAGGATTTTTTTAGCAAATAATTTATGTACAATGTATTATTTGACGTATTTTGTAGTTGTTAATACATACACAATGGACCATATGTGTTGTTGAAAAAGAACCTCTTAAAACCCATTTTCAGGGATCATCCTTAGAGAAGAACACAAGCTCAGTGAAATCACCAATTCCTACGCAAATAATTTTTTCATCTTTGAAGTCTGGCGGTCCCGAATTTTCAGTTCTTTTAAAATTTTTTTTTTTGGAGAATTGAATAAAATTTCTGTCAACTTTTTTGACAATTTCAAATTGGTTCACTTCACTGCAAGTATTTTATTTTAATACACTCGTCCAAAATCAAATTAAAGGATGTAAATCCAAATATTTAAAAATTTCATGTCGTTGCATTTGCAATAATTAAAAACACAGACATCTGAAGAATACCATCTACAGCGTTGATTCAAATGACGTAGGAATTATTTTTTCAGAATATTTCAAATTGGCTGTCAAATCTAGATGTTAACGAGACTTCTTTCAACCACGCTCTGAATTAGCGAATTTAGTGCTTTCTTTAAAAGGCTTAGGTTTTCTTTTAAGGGCATTCAACCCATAGATTTCCTTCATGAATCCTGCACTATTTTTTCTTGAATTCAATTATATTTTTTTGGACTGGTAATCAATAAAGACCATTAGTATGAAACTTGATTCCCCTGTGTAAAGGACTTTCCGAGAGATCCTCATAGTATTCGCTATATGATGTGGTCAAAAAATTAAAGCTGCTTCGATCAGGACAGTCCTGCGAATGTGAGCAGTAGGTTAGAAGGTCCTGTAAGACTACAAATGTTGTTCTTATAGCTGAGGACAGAAAGAGACTAATGCATATCGAAATTAATGTTAGATGCATGTTGCATCTGCCTTTTGCGCCGTATGTGATTCTTTCAAAATTCTCGTTTGAGGAACACGTTTAACCATAAACATCATTAACTTTTAAACTATTCGACACTATTCGACACCCTTTCAAATATTCGACTAAACTTTTTATATTCAGTTCATTTTTTTCGAATTCCTACTCGTAGAGCCAGTAAACTGAACTCAAAAATTTTCCTTTTTTGAAAATAAGACATCCATGGCCACCAATCCCGCAATTTTCATCCCACGCCCATTATTTGGCTATCAATCGACGGGAAACTTTACAAGAGAACTCGTTTTGGCCAAGCTTTAACATATAATCAAGGAAATTGTACGCCTGAGGTTTTCATGCACATGTCAGAATCGGGCAAAGAAAAATTAGTGAAGATTGAAAAGAGCAAATTTGAATGATTATCGTTAAAATCAGGTCCTTGCTGATGGGAACAGTGGTCTACATCTCCCAAAAAAAAGAGGAACGAGAGGAGGAGCATGTAAATGTTTGCGTGATAGACTACTAGCTGAGTTGCGCACCCCAGAGAAGGAATTGACAAGATGTTAGGATCAAAGGACAAATAGAACTTTTAGTCACCTACTCTCGAGCGATTCTGCTCGATTCGAACAGGATGTTCGGTCAGTATTCGGCGCAGAGGCAGGATGGATTATTTTTTAAATAGCCACTTTTTGTGTCCTTTTGAGCTAAGAAAGAGATGTCACTGAGCCAAAGTTGCCATTAGATATAAGAGAAAAAATATCCCATATTATAAATAGTTTCTAGCAAGATTTCCTGCGGGATTGGGGTCGTGTGGGGTCAACAGCCAAGTTGCTTTGTGTCTCAGAGAGCACAATTATCTACGTCAAAAAATTATTGTTTTATCATGATTAAATGGATAACACAAAGCATTACGATTAATAGGGAGAAGAGTTACTCGAAGCTAATTTCAAAACAGTGACAGGCAAAAATAATTTGGACTTGAATGGAAGGTTGTCTTTTTTGTGTTGTTTTATTTTCACGATTAATTATTTGAAAACAAGTTTCAGCTGAATTATTTTGTCTAGTAAATCACATTCGGCTATGGCATTTTAATTAAACTGTCTTATATTATAAAAATTTTATACGAAAATAAACGTCAACAAAATGCCCCAAAACATTCGAAATCAACAAAAACTATTTGAAAATATTCTAAACGCCAGAGGTTACATCAGCTCACTACTCCTAAATTTTCCCGAGAATTACATAGCTACAGATTTTGCATTTAAATTCGAAAAAAGGGACACAGGTCATCGTTTATATCCTTGGTAAATATACTAACAGCCGAAATTCAGTTTGTATACATAATTCAACTCTGACCAGTATTTTTTCCACCAAGCCTTGAAAAGGTATAAAATCCTGCTCTACTGCTAAAATACCAGCAAAAAAAACTATAATTTTAAAGCCATGTTAATTCTCTTGTATACGTTTATACAAATATGCATAAATGCTACTTGACTCGGAAACTTTTCGTGTAAACTGAAACACTACGGTCATTAGGCATTCAGAAAGTTTCCAGAAAGTTACTCGTTTAATTTCATATCTGCATGTTGTTGGGTGAAAATTAACAAACATTCATAAAAGTTTGATTGTGCTATTATGAATGGGTCATATGCATATTTGAGTCCTTTATTTGAAACAAACTAGGAAAGTAAACATATCTGCACATAGTCTAGGTGCACTGTTTGTTGTTTGGTGAAATTATTCACTATATTGTCATTGATATTCATGTCATATTCATGCTACATCAAGATTTTATAATTTTCGGCCGAGCACAAATATTTAGTGTTAAAGCTTCGGAGTGAAAATCGACAGATGAAATTTTAATTTACAAACATTTTGCAAAACGTACCAGCACTCTTTTGATTAATTTCCTTATTTTATAATAATATCATCAACAACAGAAAGGAGAACAGAAATAATCTCTCAGCTGTAGAAAATATGCAAAATGTTAACGTCAACGCTTCACAATTAATTTGATTTACTTAAGTCTTTTCTGCTTCAAATTCCTTTTGATTTATTAAGATCTACCTTCTTCCATTTTTTTGTCCCAATTTTTTCACGTTTTAGGATACGTGCTAGCAATTTTTCAACTTGCTAAAGGATATCTTCCATGCCTTCAATCAATTCATTATTTCGAAAAGTCGCTTCACTTTTGGGATGTTTGATTACCATTTCTTCAAATAAATTCTAAATGGTGAAAAGTCAAAATAGCAGAAGAGGTAAAAAGGATATCTGGGCTTCGGAGGACAAGTTGCCCAATCTCAACTCGTATTTATACTTTGGGTATTAATATCTCATAATGCTTATTGAATATTCACTACACAATTGCAAATAACCCAGATTTATCAACTGAATAATGGCTTCCAATATATCTTTTTGGAACGTTTTGGAACTTTGTTTGACGGGGTCTTGTAGATCGTTTTTTCAATTTTTTTTTCTGCTTTACAAAAAAGTGTTCGAAATTTACTATTTGCTGTTTCTTTGCAGTTTTAATCGCAACGCAGTAATTTCATTTGGTTGACCGAATAAATATTTCTAAATTTTATCATAAAAATGACCACGTGAATTTTGCTTTAAATATGAGAAAATTTCTTTTGTTTTTGGTTTTGTGTTTTATGTTGGGTTTTCTGTGTTTTTGGCTGAAATTGATTTAATCATTTTTTTCTTGTTTTTAATGACTTGATAAAAATGCCATCATAATATAGTTTCTTTAGAGGTTCAGAAAAAATTGACTACAATCGTCCCGACTTTGTCAATCAAGAAGGATCTGTTAAAAAGTTTATCATGAACTGAGTTTTTCCACAGTTCCTCTACAGGACATTTACTTTGTACTTCTAATACAGAGTTTGTTTGCCGAGCTGAAAATTCCACTTGTGTATCTTATTGAAATAAGTCAAAGTCTTAAGCATATGGTTAAGCCTGATCCACATCTCGATGGTCTTTACTATAAAACTCTATGTTCTAACGAAAATTCTGGTTTGGTTTATATATTCCTAAACCACTTTTTGCTTAGTTCTCAAACACGCCTATACATTTTCAGTCTTAATTGGTATTGGATGCGGCACGCGGCTAGTAAAGACGAGCACTAATACTTAGAACAACTACAAATCAAACGAGATTCGCCCAATTAACTCTTGGATGTATCGTTATAATTTTGTAAACAAAATAAGGCGAAAAAGGACATAAAGAAGAAGCGGTAGCATGTGCATTAACATTTTTTGGAAATTTAAATTCATGACCTAACATATGAGAACATTTTTGTTCACATTGCATGCGCGCAATACCAAGTCCGTGGTACGATATTTACGATGGGCTTGACAATATGCAACATATATGTAACGCATAAACAATGACCCACACATACAAAAATAATGGAACATAATTTCTCGCAAAATCTATAAGTCCAGCAACCCAACAATCACCGCGTCTCAGACAGTGTCTTAAATTTCCTCCTGAAGAAACTTACAACTCTCTATTCCCGCCATCTCACAATTATCTTTCATAACTGTATCATTATAGGCTACTTTTCGAATGCATGGAAGAGGGCAAAAGTTTACCCTTTGCCAAAAAGTTCTGGCACGTGTGAAATAAGAAATTCTCGCCCCATTTCTACGTTCTCTAATGTAGGAAAGCTACTTGATAAAGCAATTCTATCTGAATTGTCAGAAGAGATCAATGAACTCAGCATCAATTAGGTTTCAAAGCCAAGCATTCAACGGTCGACGCACTTTCCGTCTTTAAAGATGCTATTAAGACTGCAGTGGGTGACAACAAGGTCCTCGGAGCCTGCTTGATTGATGTGAAGAGGGCTTTCGATTCTGTTTGGATCTATGGCCTAATCTTCAAGTTGAACAACTTTGGTATCTCTGTACATGTTATTTGTCTCATTGAGAGCTTTTTGCAAAACAGACGCGCTTTTGTAGGCCTAAACGGAGCCTGTTCTAAAGTCTCCAAAATTGAGCGTGGTGTTCCACAAGGATCGATTTTGGGACCCATACTATTCAATATCTTTACATGCCAAATATAGTCGACGAAGGAGCCTCTAACCTCAAGGTAAATTTTTATGCGTACGATCTGCTAGTTTGGAGTTCACAGCACAATCGTAGATATGCCGCAATACAGCTGCAGCACTATCTGTCGGAGCTAATCAGCTATTACTCCAAATGGGGAATTTCCGTCAACCCAAAGAAAAGTGAGCTTATTTTCCTTAGAGGCAATAATGATAGTTTCAAGCGCCGTCCCAAAGGTCTACAGCAAGCTTGCGTCACTATAAATGGCACACGTATCATGCCTTCTAAATCGGATAAATATCTGGGTTTAATTGTTGACTCTTTCAGAAAATTCTCTACTCAAGTCAGATCCCGTCTCCAATCCAGCTTTTGCTGACCATAGGCTCAACTGCCATTTTAAAGCCGTGATGAAGAAATCACGGTAATCCAAACGTGTCCAAAATATCCAACAACACTAACAGATGATGGCAGTGAATACAGCGTCATCTGGTCTCAACGAATCATTACAAAATCAACAATCAACAAAATCAATAACTCAACAATCAACATACACCGAGCATTAAGGAAAGTATTAACCAGCCCGATCTGAAGACCAGAAACGTAATCAACACTAGTTTATAATCTGAAATTTTTACACTTGTCATCAAATCATGATTTTTTTAAAGATTATATAAAGACGAACTTGAACAACATGGCATCAAAGGCGCAGCTCATAGGTTAAGTTAGTTTTAAGTTAATTTCAAATAGTCTGTAGGTACTTTTTGTCTAATTCTAAGAAGATTGTGAATAAAACCTACTGTCATTCATTCAAACATCGCCACCTTTCCACTCAACAGCACCGTGCCGTCCCAGCTGTCTTTTTCTCGCATGAGTATATTTTATTTGCGACATGGAGTCTTCCCGTCTCTTTCTTTGTGTTGCACTCGATAGTGTTAGCGCTGGTTATTAGCTACCTTGTGATCACTAGCTAGTCACTAGCTGAGGGTAAACTTTTAGTGAATAAGCTAGGTCTCTCATGAGTTAAACAAGAAGTTATTCAACAGGGAAATTAGTTCGATTTTAGCATCTGCTAAGTTTAATAAGATTCCTATATCTTATTACGGCATTTAGTAAAGAACGATTTCGATTAAAGTTATCGTGAAATTGCTAAGTTTCTTTCTCAGATGAACTGTGTTGGCTTTGAAACAATCTTATCAACAGACGCAAGCAAAGAAACTTAACCTATAGGCGCACATCTTGTTTTATTGTCAACCAAAAGTTCATCTTTATCGCTGATGTTATGTGAGAATAACAGCAGAGTTTCAGGTGCCTGAGGTTTGCTTCGTTCCAGACACAACAGTCTTACTTTTCTCGCCTTTTGTAGTTGTTAAATTACTGGTCAATGATTTGAGAATATTTAAATGAGAGAAGAAACTATTAGACGTGACATGCCCAAAATTGGGCAAAAAAATTTAACGAATCTAGAAGTCGTGTCAAAAATGACGTTCAGAAGCAACAACAACAAAAAACTGAATTCAAGAAAGGGCACATCAAACGACAAAAAACTGATAACGAAAAAAATGAATGTATGGGACTACATTAAAGGACTGCCTTAAAATCTACAAAGAATAAACAAAGATGTGACACTGGTCAAAATTCAAATCAGAAAAATTCAAATTCAAATCAAAAACAGCGCATATAAATCTGTATTAACAAAATGCACGATAGAATCCCAGTATAACTATGAAAAAAAAGTTAAAAAGACATCACAAATAAAAAGGCTTTCGCGCATCTGAAAATATTTTACTCTGGAAATTAAAGAAGCAATCCTGGCTCAACAGAGACACAAGAAACTGTGTCTATGGTCTTAAACCATTGAGGTTTGGTACCTCGAGATATTAGGTTTTATACTACGATATGAGTTGTATGTAAAGATAATAAGGACAAATTATTGTAAGATAAATCTCCCTCACTTGTCCTTCAATGTTTCACTAAACATAATACTAAAAAAGGGACCATATGAGTCTGTTATCCCATATTATCCCTTTTATCCTATATTTTAATTTATCGTCTTTTATTGATAATTTTTTTTTATTGATAATTTATCCCAGAATTAAATCCAAAAAAACAACTGCCTTGTAGTGAACACGAGAAACTTGGTCATCGTGCTTCTAAATCAAGATTTAACCCATTTCCTTCCTCTGTTGCGTACACGCAACATGACTTTTCAAAAAATTAATATGTGCCGTGTGTGTGAGATAACACCAAAATTTTTGTTTGTTTGGAAGGTATAATTTTAGGCTTCCGTCCTCTCCATATTCCGACCACATGCAAAAAACACACTGACACACACACTTTCGTATGTAGACACACCTTTTTTGGACAAATTTTGAATCGCACACTTAAAATTATTAAATGTAAATTCTTTGTCTTATCAACATGAAAATATGTTGACAAAAAAACAAAGAAAAGTTATAATTAGTTCATGACGTACCCAGATGTATTGTGCGTGTTCCAGATGAGTCTGAAATCTGTGTTGCGTGTACGCAACGCTGGAGCATTGCTCGACAAATGAATTCGACATTGCCATCGACACGTACGTGTTTCTTTGACGTATAGAAACGTCATTTGTTTTTTTTTTTTCTTTTTATGCTTTGTTTTTGTTCACTGGATAATTCTGCCTTTTTTGCTACCTTTATTTGTGTTATTGTAGTGAATAATTATAGATAATGTAACAATCGTCGCATTTGTTCTTTATTTTCTACCTCTGACCTTTGCTCCACAATTGGAGCAACACTCGGGCGGGTCGTGTTCGATTTTGCATGTGGTCCTTACCACTGTGAGGTTCGACTCCCGCCGCCAGGTGGCTGCAGCGCTCTTGCGCTCACACAAAATAGGACGCTGGGAAATTTATAAGCAGCGCGTCGAAGTCAATTATAAACATATACCAGTTGTACCGGTTGTAACTTATATTATTGTTACGCGGGACAAATGGCAGCGAGATCTTTTCGTAGTCAAAGAGAATTGTCGCGCATCGCGAATCAGTGCAGTGAGAATGAAAATGATGAAGAAGGGATCGTGTTGAACCAGAACACGAAAATCATTTACATTCCTCCGTCAACTGTAGATGCATTGAGCGATGAAGAGCTAATTGATGATGAGAATTTGGTCGACGACATTGATCCAACTCTCGAAATCGCTGGTGAGGTTGAGGTACATTATGATTCGACTGGGCAAGACTTTTCTGGTCCTTCAACGAGCACGGATCGTGCGGAAAGTGCAGGACGCGCGTACACGGCGGAAGCCCAATTCGGCAAACCAACGTGGAAGAAAGTCAAACAGCATTCATTAAAATTCCCGGAGATAGACGAAGAAGTTGTGACTCCTCTACAGGAAAATATCGTTCGTGATCATAGTAAGTGCTTTAGTAATTTCGAAATTCTCGAATTATGTAATTCCATTCCTAATTTTGTCTTCCTTTTAGCCAGCAAAAATCCATTAGAACGGTTTCGGATATTTTTGGACGACGAAATCATCGACATGATCGTTTCTAACTCAAAAATCTAAGCTCAACAAAAAAATATCATTTTCACCACCACTCGGCGACAAGTTTTTCGCTTTATCGGGATTCTCTTTCTTTCTGGCTACCACACACTTCCTCAGATCGAGCACTTTTGGTCGGTTCAGCCAGATCTTGGACTGCCAATCGTGAAACAGTCGATGACTAGATACACTTTTTGAACACTGAAATCGATATTGCATCTGATGGACAACAATCGCATAGACAAGTCAGACAGATACGCAAAAGTTCGACCCCTGATCGATCTTTTGAACAAGAAGTACAAGCAAGTTGGGATTTTCGCTGCGCATTTATCGATTGATGAACAGATGATTCCGTATTTCGGGCGACATAATTGCAAAATGTTTATAAGAGGGAAGCCCATTCGCTTCGGCTTCAAATTATGGTGCCTCTGTTCCGATTCAGGATATCTTTTCCATGCCATTCCATACGCTGGCAAAGGAAGTTCATTCGAAAAAAACATTGGACTCGGTGCGTCAGTGATTCTTTCTATGATCGAATCCATCGAAGATCTAGAGATTCATGCGTTTTACTTTGATAACTTCTTTACGTCATATTATTTACTCTGCTTGCTGAACGAGAAAAAGATTCGGGCAATCGGCACTGTGAGATCAAACCAGCTGAGAGGAGCGAACAGTATACTTGCAACAGGGAAAAGTCTGAAGAAACATTCGTACGACCAGTGTTTCGGAAAAACCAACTCGATATCGGTCTGTCGCTGGCAGGACAATTTCGAAGTAACAGTCGCTTCAAACTTCATCGCAGCTAAGCCAACACAAAATGCCTCCAGATATTCTCGAGAAGAAAAAAGATGATTACGACCGCTCAACCTCGAATGATATCCGAATACAACAAACATATGGGAGGAGTAGATTTGCATGACAATGCTGTCTCCAACTACCGAATCGCCATTCGGGGTAAAAAATGGTGGTGGCCACTGTTCACGAACTGCCTCAACACCGCTTCAGTGAATGCATGGAAGATCCACTGTCTCATCGCTAAGAAGGAAAAAACCAAATCTCTCAGCCAACTTGAATTCAAATCGGAAGTGACGCGAGCTCTATTGACGTTTGTTGAGAAGCAACCATCAGAAGCAGAAGATGTGGAATTGGAGTCAGATGCTGAAGAGGCAGAGAGACCAAGAAAACAACCAAGAATCAATGTCCGAGAACACGTCATCAATGAGAATCCACAAAAACGACGATTAAGGTGTGTTCAGTGCGACTCGCAAACGATTTATCAGTGCAAAAAATGCAATGTAGCATTGCACGTGAAGTGTTTCGATTTTTATCATGAGTTGAAATTATGAATTTCATTTTATTTTCTTTTGTTTTACTTTATTTTTCGTGATTTTATTGCTTTCATGTGATGTTTGGTAATTTCTAATACAATAAATCATCTTGAATGACACAATTATTCAATTCTGCTTCATTCATCCTAGACTATTCTACTTGTCGATTGATGCGCCAGCGTTGCGTACACGCAACTTGCCGCCACGGCATTCCTAGGCATCGGAAAAACATTTAATATTGCAAACAAGTTTTTTAAGATAAACATTACGCCTCTATATTGATTTCAGTTCAATAAAAAATTTTTTCACGAAAACGGCGAAAATGGGTTAATACTCCCCTAAAGTAGGGTGTCAAGACACTGGAATTAAAAGAAAATCAATTCAAAATGGCAATATTTCCATTTTAAAATATTTGGGAAAATAATGGGAGTAACAAAATTCGAGAAAATTAAGAAAACTTCTCTAAGAATGCGAACGAATCCTTAAAACGGCGTGCAAGAGTGAAAGCTAGAGGCTTTTGTCACACTCAAAACAGTGAATGGCCGGGTTAGCCGCGATAACGCTTCGATTTTTATGATGACATTTTCCTTTTCCACAAATTCCCAACTGATTTGCTAGATCATCACCATTTCACCACATTGAAAAAGCGTTCGGAGCGTTGAAAATAAATTTTTGAGGTATCTCAAGCAGAGTGAAAAACAACGTTGAAATTCAAATGCACACATGCAGATGTGCATTAAACATCATTTAAAAATATCAAAATCTATATAAAGTTCATTAATTTTGTACTTAATGTGTAATAAGTCAAAATAAAAATGTTTTGAAATTTTGTAAAAGATAGGAGTCACCAAGAGCTGTCGTTAGGGAAAGGATCCACTGCGTACATGCTCAAGATAGGAAGAATATAAGGCAGCACAAGGAACCTCATCTGCGCTTAAGCCCAAGAAGCAGCGTCTAATAAATTGCATCTTGTTTCCTGACCACCACAGTGACCACAGACGGTTAGTGCTCCATTTTACGCTTACCCTTATGAACCTTATGTTTCACCATGAAAACGCGCCTCACCATCTGGAAGGATGACCGCAAGAGCTAATGGAGCTCTTCCAAATCGATGTTTCATGAAAACAGCTGATCAGATTGCGATCCTTTAACTTTTGAAAGAAATTCTTAGATAATGTCTTAAATTCTAAATTCCGTAGGCTGTGTCTTTTTTCACGGCCTATGTTGGGATGAAAATAGGGACGATGTTTCTCTAAAATATTAGGCCGGTCCCTTAAACGAAGTAATAAATGAATAATGTAATCAACCTAGTTACCAACAAAAAATTGGATGGCAAAACAAGGCACCATGGATGGCAAAACAAGGGTGCAAATTTTCAATCCCGGATGGTTAAAAACGATTGATTTTTGCGTAAAATAATCCAAATAGCATTTTTGGCGTCATCAAAATTTTCACATTTTTTCGGCACAAAGGAAATATTATAGGAATCGGAATCATTGAAAATCTGAGGGTGCTATATTGGACAAGCATGGGTTGGGTTAGGCAGTATATTCCACTTAAACTCATTTATTTTTTTCATTTTTCAACACTTCGGAGCGCCTTTTTGGAAAGTAAAACTGGCTTTGCAGTACCTGGTGGTAATTTATATGAAAGGAGCCATTTATTATTGCATTTTGGATTGTCTTATAGGAACCATTTTTCGTCTCCAATGATTAAATGATAAAAAAATACGGTTCGGTGTTGTGCTATTGATCGGTTGGCTTTTCTCTCTTCTTTGACAGATTGTTCGGCGCTCACAAACCTGCCTTGCTTATTTTTTCAATCTGCTCCACTAGTTCCTGGACGGTCGAACAAGACTGGTTAAAGGTGTTTGACAGTTCGTTGGTTGTTTGACATGAAATTATTTTCGTTTCTGCCATCTTGCACACCGTTGCCTTATATTGTAGGTGTTTCTAATCAATGGGAGTTAAAAGGATCAAAATTACCGAATCTGAACTCGAAAAACCATCTTGAGGCGATCGAGGAACGTCAAATGCACTTTGATAAGTATCGCAAATGTTTTGATCGCAACTGTTGCGTTACTACCCTTACGGACACAAGAAGCATATAAGGCCAAATACGCACTTTTGGTAATCCGTCCATATCACCCTAAATTGCAAAGAAAATTTCAACATTGAATTACTAAGAAGTGAAAAAGTTCAGCTCGTTGTGACGAATGAACGAACTTCAACCTTAAATTATGATATGCAATGATATATTATACATCACAATTTCGGGTTAAAGTTCAGCTTCAGGTTCCTATGAGATATACAATGAGCTGACTATTGACAGTCAAATGTACCCCTCCACAGAAACCCCATTACTTTCTCGTTCCCCTAATAGATTACACATTACAGATTATATGCATGATAATATGAACCCGGTTGCAAGGAAAACTAAATTACGCTTATTGTTGGTAGTTATGCTTATGACCCATACGTAAATTAAATTCTGAGTACAAATTATGACATAAAATTGACGTAAATGAGTAGGGATTTGCGAGATGCTTTTGAGTTTACTGTTTCACAAGATCACCAGGGTTGCAGCTCTGATCCTGTTGCATTATTCAATTTCAACTAATGGGACATAGTAAAGCCCCAAAACAGCCCAGGACGGAATAATTTAATAGTAAAACCAACGAAATCCTCCGATTCCATTGTCACTAAGTTTTTAAGGTCTTCCATTTCAGCCATTTGGGAACACTTATATGTCTGGCTCACACAAAATTGAAGAAAGTATTTGAAGCTTTTCCGCTCCTCGTCCCACGTTAGGCATGACTCGCTCAATTAAGGTATCCATAGGCCTATCCGTTTGGCAAAATGACTCAAAACGGAGCATGGTTACAATAACACTAAGCAAACCACGTTCCTGTTTCCTTCCAAAGATATTTTGGTCTTTACTTTGTCCGGTACGGCTTGGACACTGCATTATTCCAAGCCGTATCTTTCTCTATTCAGAACTTCGTTCAACTCATGTTTCACTTTTGCCAGTGGTGGCTTAAATAAATCCATTCTTCCTGCATTTTGACTGACTGAAAAGCAGTGACGAACTCAAAAATTTATTAAAAAAGGACAACAGTAAATGTTCAACGAAATGTTGTACGAAAATGTTCAAAATGATTCACAGACCTAAGAAGGTTTTCACATGGTACAAGAGTTTCAGAGGTGGCCGCAGTAACGTGGAGACTGCATTGAAAGACCTAAAACGAGCCGAACTGAGGTTATTGTAGCTATGGTGCCTTTAAATTTTACCCAGGAATGTAGTAATTTGAATTAAGTCATTTTGACCCGGTCCAAGATGGTGACATCTCAGTGAATTCATTTTTTTTACAAATACAGCAACGGGAACGCTGCGTTCGTAATAGATTCAAGGAAGGTTTTGAACAAAATTTCGCTTGGGAGGTTCCAGAGAGCTTACCAGCGGAAGGTACCCTTTTTAAATAAATAAGAAATAATAAAATATTAGGTGTATAAATATGAAATGCGGATTTTACTAACAGATGGCATTATCATTACATATGGTTTGTGTCGGGGATAACTGATATGGCATTTTGGAGGGTAAGCATCTGTCAACAAATTCAAGTATGTCATAGGTTTTGATTGCACAAACAACAAAGTTTTTTTCGCTTCAAAAATGTCGAATTACTTGCCAGAAAAAGGGGTTTTGCGGGGAAGTCTAATAACCTTCTTTCATTTGAAGAAAACGGCAGCAGAAACTTATCAATTGTTAGTGGAAGCATATGGTGAACATATCCCAAGCCAAGACACTTGTGAAAGGTTTAAAAGATTTAAAGGTGGCGATTTCGATGTCAGCAACAAAGACAGTGGAAAACCACCAAAAAAATTCGAAGATACAGATTTGCAAGCATCATTGGATGAAAAACAGTTGGCAGAAGCGTTGGAAGTTACTCAGGCAGCCATTTCATAACGTTTAAAAGCCATGGGAAAGATCCAAAAAGCTGGAAAATGGGTGCCGTATTAATTAAAAGAAAGAGACATCGAAAGGCGAAAAACCATTTGTGAAATTTTGCTTGCCAGACAGAAAAGAAAAGGTTTTTTGCATCGGATTGTTACTGGCGATGTAAAGTGGATTTATTTCGACAATCCCAAGCGGAAAAAATCATGGGTAGACCCAAGCCAGCCATCAACATCACAACCAGTGCGAAATATTCATGCAAATAAGACTTTTCTGTGTATTTGGTGGGATAGTAAGGGACCTTTGTATTACGAACTGCTGAAACCTGGTGAGACTATTACTGGCAAACGTTACTGACGACAAGTGATCAAATTGAACCGCGCAGTTAAGGAAAAACGACCAGAATTCCATCAAAGTCATTTTTCAACACGACAATGCTCGGCCGCATGTTGCAATACTTGTCCAGAACTACTTGGGAAATATTAATTGGGAAGTTCTGCCCACCCGCCGTATTCAGCAGACTTGGCTCCTTCTGACTACTACTTGTTTCGATCGATGCAGCACAGACTTTCGGAACAGCACTTCCATTCTTCCGAAGAAGTTAAAAATTGGATTGATGAGTGGTTAGCCTCAAAAAATCAAAAGTGGTTCTGGGACGGAATCCATCAATTGACAGAAAGGTGGGAAAAAGTCTTAGCTAACGATGGCCAATACTTTGATTTTTGAATTTATTCGTTCTGTTATTCAAATAAATGCATATTTCAAGCAGAAAAAATCCGCATTTCATATTTATACACCTATTAATAAAAGTTATTAAAACTAACAAAAACAAACAAGAGAATAAAAACCAAAAAAAACTTTTGTACTAAGACCAGTCTTGAAACTTACGCACGCAGTTTATTTGATTTTAATATTTATATCGAATTAAATTGATCAAGGACTAATCCTTCAATTTGAAAACATTTTGAAAAAATAAATGCATGCCACCTTATAACATTGTTAAGTACTATGTCTAAAAACATTGTTAAGACTAAGTGATTAAATAAAAAATAAAGGAAGAAGACGCGAACAAGTATGATTCCCAAGAAAATTATAAATGGCAGAAAATAATCAAGCTAACCCCTGGCATTTGCACATTAAATATGCTATGAAATGTTTTCCAAAGGATGTCTGCATCATTGAAATGGATTAAATCTCAACTAGAAGGCAGTAGTCAACCATATTACTCAATTAAATTCGGCATTTGATACTATTAATAACCGAACACTAACCCCTAAATTTTTTTTTTGGATTGTTCGATTAAAGAAAAAAAGGACGAAAATGTTTTACGTAAGCAAAAACCAGAGATATCAATCATAGAGAAATAAAAATGTCAATGATTTTTCCGAGACAAAAAGTAGCAAGGATGGGAAAATCACTTCTTAATGAATTCAAATTGGAAAAGCTTTAAAAATAAATGACTAAAATTATAAGTTTAACTATTTGACCTTACTTGGGTGTAGTTTGGTTTGCAGCTAGTGGGCTTTCCACTCTCGTGAATGGAAGAAGATGAAAAAATTTCCTATAAAGTTCAGGTACGCATTCATGCTAAATACATAATAAGGGAACATAATAATTGTAATATTCTGCACTATACATGAAAGACGTAGAATTATGGAAGAATATCATGAAGAAAGCCATGAAGGTTTTCTCATGGATTTTCATGAAAACTGACCCTAGCGTAGGCTGTTGTTATCACTCGCTCGTTTTGAGGGACCGATAAATGAAGCCTATAATAAAACTATGTACGTCATGCTGTTCTATGTATGTTTCATGTTTTTGCTTCCTCATCAGTCGACAAACTTTACATGTAGGGCAATATTATGCCGACGTCATCCCAGACATGGGTGAAATTTCAAGACAACCAATAAAAGCAACAGTAATTTACACGTCAATTACCATTCTCATCTAAGAAATTGTTTGCCATCACACCAAGCTATCAGAACATGCCACTAAGCCCACACCCGATAAAATTTATCCACAATTTGTTGGAGCCTTCGTAGTAAAGTTACATGCCCAACGCCAAAGAGCAACATTAGTTGGCTTATGGATATTTCATTCATAAAACAAGTTGCAAACAAACTTATGGCAAACTTAAAGGCAGTTAACATATGCTTGTACCTTCCGTCTTGATGGTGATTAATTTGTCCAATGACGTCTGAAAATCTTGACCTCAAACTTACACCAGAGATTGTTTTATTTATTGTGATTAACTGAGTATCTGAGTCCGTCAAAAGTTGATATCGATCTCGGTTAACCTATATACACGTTAGCTACAACATAGATTGGGATTCGTGGAACAGATAGACATATATGAGTAACTTTTTCTTGGCGCTTACCGTTATTCGGGGCGAATTCATACATAATTCGTTCGCGAAAGATAATAGCAGTTGAACAGGTATCTAAATATCCCTGCAATTTTTTATCTGACTTATTTAATTGTAGTTTGGTAACGGTCTGGAAAGCTTTTATTAGTTTCGTTGGAGGAATCATGTGTGGCTAAAACATTTCGAAATTGCGAATGCTGTCGTTGTTTCTCCAAAAAAAAACTACTTTCTGCCAGATTAGTCTAAGAAAATTTGCATAATCTGCCAGTTTGGACGAAGATAATTTCTAACTGTTCTACGAAGCTTGTGTTAAGGGTTTTGCAATTCTAATTCAGAACAGTCAATGACCGATTTGTGACAAATTTTTTCGAAATATATAAAGATAGAATCGAAGATGCTGGAAAATATTAAATAAAATTTGCAGAATGCGGCGTCTTATAACTTTCATTCAATTGATTTTTTATGCAAATTAAATTATTGATTAAAAGAATTTCAATATTAGAAAAAATTACGTGAGAGATAAATTTGAGTTTAATTCTAATTAAATCCTTTTTCTGGACATTTTTTTGTTATAATTTTATCTGATAACATTCAACTTTTTTAATTTACTATTTCAAACACGATAAACAAGCTATTTTTACCGATACTAGACATTTCCCATAAATTTTGTCCGGGCAATTACCTTTGAGATAAATGATAAAAGCTTATGTTACAAAACGTTCAACAAAGTTAAACAGATTAATGACATCTTAGCCGCAAATTAATCATTTTAACAGCCAACAGACAATGAAAATTGTAGACTTATTTTTCACTTACACTGGCCTGAGCAATATACAGACAATCATTAATTATTTTCATTTTGCTTCGCACCTGGAAGGTGTAATATAACATTTACTTTAAGCAAAACTTTATCACTCAAAGCAAATTGCAAGTGTAATAGCGAAGCGGAATGAGTTCGTTGTAGATAAATGAGTTCTAAACGAAGCGTTAAAAAATATTTATAAAAGCGCTAGATATCGATTTAGTTTATAAAAAAACAAATTGGTGATACAATTGTTCCTTTGGGCTGGAACATTAGAAATGTGATGCTAAACAGAAATCGTACGTTTTCGGTTTTTATACAAGAAATGGTAGGTTTCCTGCATTTTTCTCTCACTGCTCAGATTCGGTGGGGCTAGAAAAATATTTATACTCTGCTTTCAAAACAGTTCGATGCATAGTAATTTATCATCTTATAATTTTTCCTTGAATTCTGACTAAAACTAAATTCGTCCTTTTAACTCAGTTTGTGAGGAATACAACTATTTCGCATTTCATTTTAAGGAACACTCAAAAACTGACCTATTTCCAAGAATATATTACAAGGCCCCTAGAGTAGAAATAAGTTCACCAGGTGATAGCATAATTTTGTTTCTGATTTTACTCAGAGATGGCGTCAGTGAAAAGTACGCAGCGTATCAATTTGACAGAGGCGCCATTTGTAAAATCTGACATTTAGCTACAAACGCACACAAGTTGACACTGCCAAAACTAATGCGTTTGTTTTATCGTGTTGGTCAATCATGTCTGATTTGAAACATTGAATGTCAAATTTGTGCCTGAAAAAGAGTAGGTTGGCTGTTGAAAGTCATCGATTGCTGGTAAAAAAATTTGGTTAATTCGTTCCATTAATCAGGACATGTCAGAGGTGGTTTTGACAATTAAAAAGTGGTCATTTTAATATGAACGAAAGTGAGCGCTCTGGTAGACCATAAAAATGTGAAGTGGAGAAGTAGCAGGTAAGGTTGGAATGATGAATGGTGACCCAACTCAAACGCAGCGGCTATTAGTATTAAATATGGCACAGTAAATTATCAGCCTACGTTCACGAACAATGGGTAAGATCAATAAGGGTCCCACATGATTTGAATAAAATTGCAAAAACACTTGTGAAATGCTGCTTCGGGTCAAAAAAGCAAATCATATTTGCATCGAGTTGAAACGGATGACGAATAATAGGATTTATTTCAAGAGTAGACTAAGGGCTTTTAAACCTTATGGAAAGCTGCATTCGGAACGATATGTAAGCAAATGGAAAATTTAAGTAAACCAATAAGAGAATAGATGCCGAAAATGTCCAATAGGAAGTACGCCATACTCTATCATGGTTATGCCAGACTACATGCTGCTTTGGCGACTCGTCAGAAAATTGCTGAGCTATGCTGCAAAATTCTGCCAAATCCACCATACATCCTAGACCCCGCACCCACCGATTATCACTTGTTTCTCTTTTTGCCGAAATTTTTATAGCAAAAACAAAAATTCAAAACTAAAATTTCAGTTTGTATGTGTATGGTCACTATTTTTCATGACCGCTGTCCAGTGCTTTCAATGTCGAACAGACTAGACCATTACCTTACGGAAGGGTAGAAAAGCTTCGTTTAGATAGCCTAATAGAAGAAATGCAGAACTTGGTTGAGATGTCAAATCGTTTCGTGGTACATTACGCTCTCCCAATTCTAATATCAAATGAAGACAAACTTGATCGGCTGGAAGCATCGTTGGTGAAGGGATCCCTTCTTTAGCAATATTTTTGCTCCATGGGTCTTCTTCCGGGTAAGGAATTCTTGTAATCTGAAGGCGCCATAAGGCGTAGAATAGGGTGGCCCTCTTAATTATGTGTCAAAAGCTTCTAAGCTAGGTACAAGGTAGGTAAGGTACTAAGGTAGTTCTTTAGTTAGAGCAAAATGCAAAATGATAAATCAAAATCGATCGAAATCATCACTTGTTCCTTATTAGGGTCTCCTTATTATATTCCTTATTTAGGTCTAGACCCAAATAATTTTAAAGATGAGATCATATAGGAAGCATGCCAACGATTTCACAAGATTTCTGCCTGATGCATAGTCAACTAGGCGCTGGTACTTGTCGTTTGATGGCTTGTAGAAACTAAACACTTCCATTTACTTTTGTAAATCTCCTCGTTCTAAGTGTCAGACTGTCAGTAGCACAAAATATCTGCAAAATTAACTAAACTTATCATTTATCTCATTGAGAAGCCAGTCTAGAAATATTGGTCACAAAACTTCGGACAAGACCTTTTGAATCTCACTGAGCAGGACCGTCAGAGTAAAATGATCAGCGCTTTCTGATGAGAGAGATAGAAATGAGAGGAAAAATTAAAAGCTTTTTCCTATGTGTCGCTCAGCGAACAGAGATGGCCTTCTTTTGGCATGCCCATTCCTAATGTGAAACATAATCTTAAATAGATCACTCCTGCTTCTCGTCTCTATTTTCTGATTTTCTATGCTATAACAATAGGGTCCTTCTTCTCACCTCACGGGTGAAGGCATCTGACTCCAGTTCCATCTAACACTTATAGATCTGGTATCGTTTTTCACAGAGAAGTACTAAGGAGACTCCTTCCACAACTGTTTGTATGGCTCACTTAGAGGCACTACGGAATGCAGCCACAATACTCAAAGCCTGATCTCTGCACATTCGGCAATCTTTTTCGATAAAAATTCTTAGCAAACTGTATGCACCGTTTAGTTTAAATCGGTTCTGCTGTGTTTCTATGAGGGGATTGACAGTAGGGGCCTTGTCCAGCGTTCCTATAATTTGATCGAAGAAACTCATGCTTAAGTGATAATAAAAAAAATAATAAATACAATATAAGAACTCAATGTCAATGACGCTTTGGACTGTCATTTGGATCGTAAATGAACAAACATTTTCACGGATAGCCAAAGTAGCGGCAGAGCCTTCTTGTAGGTTATAAATCAAGGTATAACCTACAATGCGATGTTCTTCCTCCCAAACACATCAATAAGCACCTTCATAATGTTCTGTATGAAGAACATGCATGCAACTTTTAAAAGGAATTTTTGATGAGGGCTCTTGGGCTTCGTCGTCACTTTCCTACAACTTTGAAACAACCATTTTGACCTTTTTTTGACAAGTATTTGCTCCCGGAAATCTCGTCAAAAGCAATACGTAACAGGACCTTAGTTTGCAAAATTTAAATGCACTAGGTGAAAATTCGGATGAAAGCAATTCAATTTTCTTCAACCGTGGAGTCTTTTTTGCAACCAGAGCGATTCAAAGATAGTTAAATAAAGTTAAGTCAACACATGGTACACTGAGATTTAAGTATTTAAAAAGGAGAATGTGAAACACAGTTTTGCAAAAAACTATCCGATTTAGAAAAGTAGTGAAAATGGTTTACCAGAAATGGAAAGCGTTTTCAAAACGTTGCTTTTATTCGATTCTATAAAAGAAAATGGTTGCGGTACGATTGAACTTTTAATGCCCTTTTTTGAATGAAAAAAAATACTGCAATAATTGCGATTAAAGAGAAATACTGACAGGCACTTGAAGCAGATGTAATTCCGGTTGAGATGTAAACAGCAGGATTACTAAATAAGCTGTAATAGTGCTTATATATTGCAACTATCCAACGTGCTTAAGGTAGGTTTTTGACAGTAGGTATACTTCCTACGAGTTAGGTACTGGCGCTGTGGTATCTGGACTCCTTTCTAGTATTTATATAGAAAAACAACTGTGACCTAACGTCAAACCATTATAAAGATAATTCGACATGTTTACTCGGAACAACCGAGTATGGTTACTTTTTGGCTGAAACCGCTGTTAACGAGAATTCGTCGGCCAGGACACAAATGATAAATAAGAAAAGTAGCTGAAGGACCCGGGAATGATAAATATAAGTATTAATTCGTTAATAGTATTAAGTTTGAAAGTGAAAATGTAGGACAGCGGTCATAGGATGCAAGAAGACTTCAAGGCTGGAATAGGGAACATTTTCGAGCAGGGCTGAATTCTGGATGTTAACGTTGAATTTTTGACATGCGCGAAAAACGAAACACGCCCCAAAAAACAAAGCTAATGTGGATAAATAATTCAAAGTCGCTTTAATGGAAGGAATATATTTTAGCAACGAATCTATGGCAGACGGAAACTTTGAATGAAGGGCTTACGGTTGAAACTGCAAGAGGACTTTGTTATCCGAAAAAGTCGGCTTCCGAATTTCAATCGTTCAGATATATGTCAGGTACACTTAAAACTAAGGAGCTGATCAATGTATTCAGGGTAAAATTAGCATTAAAGCAAACTCAAATATGGGAATATACAAATATAACATTGTCTTCCGTTCAATTCCGTCATTCATGGAATGGAATTCATATCAAAAGAGCCAAAATTCGAAAAGAATACCATACATTTGTCCTTCTATCCTATCTTCCGCCAGTTTTATTTGCAAGTGTGCATACAACAGGAGGATCTTCGTCGAAGGGCATTAGATTGGAAACTTCTGCTAGTTGTTATGGTCTCGCTGTGGTATTCGAAAAACGTCGTATCCTTAGATAGCCTACGAGCCTTTGTCAAGCTGAACACACCACAAAAATCGAACGTAACCACAGAACGTATTGCTAACTGCTGAAAATCATATGGATTCCTTCAGCATTTGTTCTTCGTTACACAAGCAATAATGCAAGGATGCTACTAATTCTGCGGTTGTATAATCGGATTGTTTCTTCGTCACCATGCATAAATGAAACAAACTTTTATCCAGCGAACGTTACTAGTCGAACATATGCAAGCTAATGGAAGCAATGCAACATAGCCGGAAGAATTAATAAAATATCCGAAAGATAAGCCACTACCGTTGCCATTCTGGTGGAAAATCTCGGCGATTTTTATTCACACTCGCACGGACCATGGTTGTGGCCACTTGAAAGTTAATTATATTTCATTATGCAGGGCTTACCCAGTGTATAAACGCTAACATATCCATAACGCAGATGAATGAAAATATGTGACCATTGTGTGCGCGAAGCTTCCGTCTGTGGCCAATCGTTGAAGTTTGCCCACTCCTGGCCAGAACCATATTACACCATATGAATATGTACCTTGATACGCAGCGCAATTGCACAAAGACCGACCATGGATAATCTCCTAGGTCGAATTAAGTACACGTACATAAAGTGTTTTATATTCGTAGCAATAATACGATCAGGATACGGATACGGCTCGTGCGGCAGCTTGAATGCTTGACTCATTGAAATGCTTCCAGCTAATGTTGAATATGACGATATCATTTCATTATTCCTCTCAACAACCCAACCCAAATGACCATTCTTTGGTACGTGCACGGCGAATATAATATTCTCCCCCTATCTATTTCCACGTTCAATTGCCAATAGGCAAGTTAATAGGCACCGAGGGAAAATTGGCAGTTGATCAAGGTTAATGTCGAGAGGATGAGCTGATTTGAATGCGTATTATCAGGTCTGCATTCATGATGGGGCTGAAGAGGCGTGAATGAACGTAGTCATCATGTGTTCACAGCCCCACTCTATGCAGGCTTCAGCAGATTGTAAATTCAATCGCCTAATGAAAAGGACTCATATCTGAGGTAGCATAACGCATAAGTAAATTACTTCATTGGATATCAGCGAAAAGTTCCATGCTTCAGACCTCATCTGGAGCTCTGATCTGTAAAATTGATTTCTATGCTCCCAAATAGTTTATCTACCATCTCTAACTGATGGCAATTGAACTTCACATGTGTTCTGCAGTACCACTTTACTTAGACACAGATGAAACCCGACGAGTTCCAGGAGTTCCATTCGGAAAAGCTGAAGAAAGCATTGGACAAATCCGCTGAACCTCGTAATGCCAATGTTTATTTCTCGCCATCCTCATCCATCATCCAATATTAGCATTTATACTGCCTTGTAGCATTTATCGGCTGAATGGATGATTTTAACCACTAGGAACCACTACCTTGCCTGGTGCAGTAGCTCAAGCCATCACAATTCTGCGTTATCCATTCACAAGCGAGCCACTTTGTCGTTCACTTTAACTGCCTTTAATAACATGCAAGTACGCCGTCGAAGCTAGATAAATTAACATTGACGGGTACACGCAAGAACTGTGACCTTGGGGAGAAGATGTTAAATTTGAATATGTAGCCGGAGATATAAATATGCAATTACTTTCTAGCCAGGATAATTTGTTATGTACCAGCTTAATAGCATAATTACGACTAGTCGGGATACTCTGATTGGGTGTACTTTGAAAATACTAATTTCATGTTAATGCGACAACCTTAAATGCAAATGCGACAGATATCGTACAGATACTCTGGCAACAAAGACATATGATATGCAGACGAAGTTTAATCTCGTAAATAATTCAAAATTTCTGAACCGCGAAAAGAATTGTAATTGAATACCACTTGCAATGTTGATAGATAGAATATCTGGGGGAATAATAGTATAAACTAGGAACCATGTAGTATGGTTCGGCAGGAGGCGCTACCGTTTAAAATTACCCTCATACTGCATTAATTTCGTACCTTTAGATACTTTCGGAAAGTTGTGGTATGCTTGCTCCGCCATTTTGAATAAGCGGCCATTGTGCGCGCGATACCGATCCAAAACGAACGTACAAGGTGCGTAAAGGTGTTTTTTTACCCAGTATCGACTATTTGTCTTATTAGTCTACGTTTAGTTTTTTGTTTGATACTATCAAGAAGCCTTATTTTTCCTTTGATGTAGGATTGATAAAACAGAGCCTGCTTGGAGAAAATAGTGACAAAAAAGATTTTTTTGAAATTGGATACAATGATGATCTTAGTCAGCTTATAGGCCAAACTAGACTAAAGAAACATCTGACCGCAACGGAAGCAATAACAAGAAATAAAAAGGATTTTAGGGGAGGTAAAATCAGCGGTAGTGAAACACGTGCTAGTAGAAAACCACACGATGGAGAAGACGATGTAGAATCGGGGAATTATCTCGGCAATTGGTACAAATTGGACGCATACGTGAGCTTGGTGATATTAAAGCAACCATCGGACAGACACCTGAAGATCAAACTATATCAGAGAGAGGGAGATGATAAGAAGGTGATGACTATTTACGTCCTGAGGGTGGGACGCCTTCCGAGACGTGCATCGCTTCTGGACTACCCACTAAACACCTGCCCGGTCAACCTCAGAACCTTGCCTGGAACCGTTTGACACATTACTTTGGGTTAAGCGTCGTTTTCCTGCGTTTTGATGCATCTTCAGACTATGGAAATCACTTTTCCATCGGTAAGAAAGGTGGAGAAAACAAGTGCTAGAAAAGCGATCCCCCACTCTTACCTCCAGCGCTCCAATACAGCTTTTCTCAGTGTCAGCACTGCCCGAGAATACCATGCAATTGCAGTCGAACGTTTTCAGAATTTCTACAAGACAAGAATGTGTGACAGGCGTCATCCGCCTCTCCTGCACAAAACACGCAGTTAGGAGACCGTGACCTGTCAATCTTACGCAATCAGTCTCAGCATGCACTCGATTGAGGCGCGGCCTCAAGTCAGAGATCAGACGCAGTCGACCCTCTCTTTATGTCTTACTCGCGGAACTATTGCCAATCATAGATAGAGTGTTATTTCTCCTCCCTGGTGACCTCTTCACTGCTATCTTTGCTTCTGTGGAGGTAAATACTTCGCAAAATGAGCGACAGGTATGGCGTCTACGATTTCCAGCACTGCCATCTCGAGAACTCTTCGATGGGCGCAAGCGATTCGCAACGTTCTTTGTCTTTGCACCTATGCCATCCGCCTTCGTTGTAACTCCTTGCTGAGAGCGTCGCCTCACCTTTCAAAATTTTACGCGTGACAAAAGAAGACAAGGAGACAAAGCCACGGCTCACAATATAAATATTTCCCGATTTATAACAACAAAATATTTAACCAATATAGAAAAATATCGATCAATGGGAGACCATGACAGCATTGATAAAAAATTGAAAAAAAAATCAGGGTCAACCATAAGTAAACTAGAAACGTCTGGAATAAAAATAATTTGCTTGCTTAACGCCCGTATGTTTGGCACCACGAATATTGAAATATAGCCGGACAAAGAAGAAGATATGTACAGTCAAAGTATCTTAATGTGGTAGAGCGTTTGGGGGAGCCTATAAAAAACCCTTACAAGAACTTTGCGATGGACAATTGGATCACCAGTTTCACGAACGAGTAATGCAAGGATTATTCATTGACTGTGTTAGGAATCCTAGGGAAAAACAAGGCCTCCGTTGCCAACGGTTTCTTCATCTACAAAAGGAAAAGAGATAAATAGTTCTGTTTTCGCATTTAAATCTGCTAGCATTCTAATATCCCATATGGGCTTTCGGCTTTCACAATGCATCATGGTGTAAAAATTGATGAATTGACTGGTTATTTCAAAAAAAAAACCGAGAAGATCACAGACACACCGATAGTAATGTTGATTGGATGTCCTTGATAAGTTTTATGAGATGTATTCAGTCTCACGCATTACTTAAAGGTGCGCTTTGGTCTTATGAAGATCAGTGACAAAAATGAGCATGGCCGTGTAACATCAAACAAAGAAAGTTGCGGCGCTGTTGTGGCACAGGTCCAGTTCTAACCTGTCAAATATGTCTCCAGATATAAAAAGCAAAATGATATTTTGATTTGGTGGTTGATTTGGATGGAAGCGAATAGTGAGATAGATAGACGAATATTAGAGAGAGAGATGGGAATCAGTGAGGCATAGTTAAGGTCTAGCGAGAGTATTGAATATTAAGGATGTTGTTATTATCAACATGTGCAATAGACTGAGTTCCAAACAAATTTCTCAGGAAAAAAAAATGACAACAGGGACGTTTGCTGAAGAGGGACTGTGATAAGATTTATGAAACAATCGTTCAAGTGGATCTCCAGATCGAATAGAGGGAACTTGAACAAAAAGGAAGACAGATGAGCCTCTAGATCACATTATGATATGAAAAATTATCGTTGAAAAATCGCTTCAAAGATGCTAAAGAAATATCAAGAAATCCTGCAGATAGCAACGGCGTAGAAGTAAGTCGGAAAACAGTTGGCAGACGCTTAAAAGACAAAGATTAATGGACAAGAAAACCTGCCCGATCTCGACAGCACTTTAAAAATTGCTCATCTGATGCTTGGAAAAAAATATGTTGTTTCGAGATGAGAGTAAATTCATCACCTTTTGGTCTGACGGAGCTTCATATGTAAGACGTCGGTCATATGAAAAATTTGACAAATTCTGTAATACAGAAAAAGTGAGCCGTTCGATCGTCTGGGGATATTTTTCCTACTTTGGAATTGATAAATACACTTCATAAATGAGATGGTGAATGCAGAAAATTTTGAAGAAAAAAATTGAAAGAGAATTTAATTCTCTCAATGTAGGCCCATCTTACATACTTCGGTGATTACTTTTTCAAGATGCTTCTGCTCCATGCCATAGAGCAATTCGGTAAATTATTTATTTATTTGAAAACATATATTAGACGTAAAATACATTATCCTTTATTGCCGTAACCATTAGGTTTTTGCATGGGTGAAGCAGTTTCTAACAGAAAACGAGATATTCACGCTGCCATGGCCAGGTAATAGTACTTATTTAAACTCTCTGCAAAACTTGTGGATGATCCTCAACAAACAAATTAATATTCCGAATCCTAAGAATAAAAATGAGCTGAAGCAGGCACTTGGCACATTTTTGACGAAATTATTAAAAAATTTCAATGTCAAACAGCTTTTTTTCTTATCTTAAAAGAAAGGGAAAGAAAACACCTCAAACAGCATTGGAATCTTCATGTCCTGTCTCTTTTCAGCTTTAGCTCAAGCTCAAATAGACGGAACACTCCCGGTTGTCTTCATGAAGAGAGAGACAGAGATACATAGAAAAATCATGAGCATGTTCGCGCGAAAATTTCGACAGTCTTGTTTGCTGCAAAAATAAGAGAAATCTATCGATTCGAACTAAATTGCACTTATTTCGGGTTGAGTCTCGTGAGATTGGTAGTTTATTGGAAATTTTATCGCTGTTTTGTGCAACGCTGTGATTCTGTTGACAGACCAAATACTAGTGCAACTAGAAGTATATCTGTTGCACTTTTTCAGATTGGGAATTCGTTTCAAGTATTAGCGCTTGTACAGTAGTTAGGTTACAATTGCGTTTTGGGTCGTTCTAAGGTGAAGTCTGGGTATTGGGGTGACTACTGTTGAAATCAATGTCCAACATTTAAGTTTTTAAGCCAGTACATGTCTTAGAAACTAATCATCTCAATCTATCTCAAACAGATTTTACCTGACTTTGAATTCAATACCGATAAAAGGAGCCACGATCATAAATGGAATTGGAAATGGAGCAAAAACACAGTGATTTCATGCATTTTTCATTTATTGGAACTCCGGTTCCTTAGAACACATTCATAAGAGTAATATCTCCTGGCATGTAAAATCAAAGCTGAAAGCAATATGTATTGAAAGTGGAAATCGCAGACATTTTAACAACAGTTTTCAACAAAAGCAATAGATGTGGTCGAGAAAATTGAAATGCAAAAATCGTTTCCAGGTTGTCTTTCCAAAAATGCAATATGTGACTATCTACAAAAATTTTTTTACGACTTTGAAGTTAGCTGGCGTAATCTCATCATAAGTAAAACAACACTGAAATTAACATTTTCACGTGGAAGAAAAGATTAATGTGAAAGGACCTAATTAAATTCTATAATATCTTTAGAATGTTGTCCTTGATTGTCGAGTAGATCCGAGTAATAGTTTCGGAGATACAGCCTTGAAAAGTTGTACGTTCGAGATCAACTAGGTTTAGCGCGTTACAGTTATAACGTTGCAGCTGCAGAGCGTGTTTTGTTCTTCCGTTCATCGGGTCCATTTCTCTCACACTCTAAGGGCAACTAGTAATAAATATTTCAGTTGGTGATTAGTTGTTGAATCACGAGGTTTATTTTCAGGTTCTACGTGTCCGTTGTAAATTTTATTGAATTAAAAATGCTGAAATCGAGACAGTTATTTAATCCGAGAAAATCATGGCGATTACTTTACGAGTACGTCGGCAAAAAGAAATATAAGGTGACGATAAAGAGCATTTGCTTAAGGACGACACGCTCCAATTATTGATCAAAGACTTTGCTTTGGCTTTTGCAATACTAAAGTTTTTGTTTGTGTTCCTTTCAATCACACTGGAGCATTTGAGATCATAAAAGCTTTTGGATTGGTGTGTTGGTGGTTTCACACAAAATACCAACGAAAGTATCAACTAGATAATCTGGAAAATTACTCCCGAAATACTTCCTCCTGTTACAGAGATCGTTGACATTGCTGCATTGATCGCCGCCTGCACTTTTAATGAACAACCTCAGCTTTATAATTAATTATGCACGGTTTGGATTTAAAACTTGGCCGAAATTCCCAAAAATATGTCCAAAATACTAATGAAAACCGTATATGTGAAGCAGAGAGAAAGTGAGACAAGTGCAAGTGAGACCCGCAAAGCTCGGATTCGTTAAAGACAAGAGACAAAAGGATGGTCTATGCATTGCAGCTACAGCAGATTTTTTACTTTATTACCCAGGAATTGACGATGTAAGTTGAAAAACAATTTTTTTTCCAGGGTGTTCAAAGTCGGTTGTCAAAATTTCTTAAGAACTACTCAAAGCATTTTGATGAAACTTTACACAGGCCTTCGAGATAGAACTTTCTAAGAGTCGGACGAAGGAGTTTTGTTTTTTTTTTTTTTTTTGATAAAAGTTTATTTGAAAATATATTTGTAATAAAAACAGCAGAAAAATTTTTATAAGTCTGCCAAAAATCCAATTTTCACTGTGTTTCCATAGTCAAATTTCTAGTTTATGGTCTTAACTAAAACAAGTATTTTTCACTTCAGATAATCCTGTAGGCAGTTCTGCTGACAGAGCGAACGCCCCTCTTTATTCGAGGGTTCGTCGGAAATGACGTCGGAAATGGCAGAAATTTTAATGTTTTCACGTAAATTTCAGAAATAATGGATTTCTGAAATTTACGTGAAAACATTAAAATTTCTGCCATTTCCGACGTCATTTCCGACGAACCCTCGGATCCCTTTGACAAAGGGTCAAAGGTCTTTAGGGCAATAGAAAATTCGAAAGATATATTTTATTTGACATTAAAGTTGATTCAAGTAAAAATTGTTAAAAATAGGCCGTTTTTGCCCCGAGGAAATCCATTTAACCCCATATGTTGCTTGTCATAGAGGGACCAACAATCGTATAATTCGAACTTATACAAATAATTGGACTCGTTTAAATTTTATCGACATTTTTTATTTATATTATGAAAATCTAACGCTCACGAAGGCCATTTGAGTTTGAATTACTATATTATGTAAATGAAGTAACTTTACTTGATTCTTAACTGACTTATCAATAAGAAAACGCATCATAGCACATCAACATCAAAGTCGAAAGAAAAAAAACTTTGCTAGAACTTCAAAAAGCAACACTAAAAACAGCAAAATCTTTAAAATCGAAATTTAAAACAAATTCTAATTTTAAATGCATCAGTGGATTCACCACCTACTCAAAATGCTTTTCATGTTTTCCGCGAAAACGAGTCGTCGAAAACGAGGAAGTATAAAGGTAGTCGGTAAAAAAATATGAGGCATAATTTCATCAAAAGCTCCTTCGAAATTACATTTTTCAAGAGCTCTTCATAACGAGGCCTGAGGATGCTCCTCGTTCATATTTTTTCCGGCCAGACGAATCGTCGGTTGATGGCAAAGAAACTTCATTTCTTTTTCCTCTTGCTAGGATATTATTACGCTTACTCTCGCGGATTAGGAGCCCGTGACTAGTCAAAATTTCAATTCGTGTCGTGGCCTTTTTCGCTTCCCTATGTATAACATTCCTGAAGAACGCCACGCTGAGGAATTTTTCATATTACCTTTTCCGCTCCTTTTCAGGAATATTTTGATTCAGAAGATCTTCCGGACAGTTGATAATGCTTTATGCATTATCGTTGGCAAGATATTCAAGCACATTCGATGGAGGAATGAGAAAATTATTTTTTTTTGCGTTGATAGCAGAAAGTGATGGTTATGAATAGCGCCTGCAGGAATAGAAGCTTTTGATTTTATGAGGCTATTTCGAGGTAGCTGCTTAGTCACCGAAAAGTCTTCCTTCATAGGAACTGTATGCGGGGATGCTTATTTCCGGAACCGAAAACTATTTCATTAGCGTTTAACTTGATATAATCAACACTGAATGGATCCGAGGAGCTCTCTAGTGTCTCGATTGTCCCGGAATTCCAGGACAAATTGATTCACAACAAAAGGCGTTCCTAATTATTGAATTGGACAGGCATCCACATGTATTTACTACTCACCTAGATGCAATTATTTTCCACTTAAGTACACAAGGATCAACGATAATTACGTCGGTGCACCCACACAAAGGGTGAAATTGCGAAAAAAAGCTCCAACTTATATCACTCAGCGTCAGGCGTAATTATCTACGGAAAAGTCGACTGTCGATTCTTATTGGGGCGACACACTACACCGTACCGACGCTATCCTAGCTGAAATGAAAATGGCCAACTCGCATTTGCATTAACCTATTAATGGAATTAAAATCGGATTTTACCTAGCAACTTGGTCGTTTACGCATTAATGTCGTGACAGTGAAGTACTGCCAGGCCTCGTACTCACTTGAAGTAATGTTTATTTTTTTAAAAAATTGTCAATATCGGAAACGTCTGCGAGGTAATAACGCAAATGTAAGGTGGTTTAAAATATTGACACAAATGTTCGAAAAAGGTTCGCTTGACAGTAAATATTCAGGCGGAATGTAGGACACGATTTCGTTTGACTACGACAAATTGAAGTATGGACAAATATTTGCATAGGTGAACAAGTTGCTAGAGGTTTAATTTGCCAATTAAGTAGAGTGGAAGAGGAAAAGACTGACGCTGGCAGGAAGGACAATTGTCCTTGGAAACAATGCAGAAAATCAATTCGAACAAGAATTATTTGTTAATTGTTTTGGGTTGGGACAACATGTAAAATATGTTCAAAGCTAAGATTGTAAAAGCTTCATGATTTTCAAAATGAAGCAAGAACACAAGCCTTCAAAGAGGCTGAATTGTAGCCTTGAAATTAAACATTGAGGTTTGACAACAGTCTTGAGAGTTAGCAGCTGTTAGAACTAACCTTAAGTAGCCTAAGTACTCTGCATACTCAGTAGCATGTCATAGTTAATTGATAATTCGACAATTTGTGCCCAATGTTAACATTCAAATTGTACCAACAAAATGTCCTGATTATTTTCCAAAAAATACACAGACAAACATTATCAAATTAATTGACTTAATTTAATTAGACTGCACATCCTGGTTCTTTGTTTGCGAAACATTAAACTTATGAAATGGAACCATTTTTAAAACAAAGTATTCTTAGATTATAATCCAGGCAGAACTTTTTATTTGCACTGAGTGGTGAAAACAATTGCAAACTCCAATTTTATATTCAATTTTTAATTGCTTTCTTGCGTTTGGTTTTCCGATGTCTAGTTGGATAATAGTAAATGCGCTCTTAATCATCGATGCAATATGTCCCGCGTTCTACTACCACTGGGATAGCGATTCGCATTTCTTGTCCTGGACAACTAGATATTCAACTTGTGATAGGTTAGATTGGAGGCCGGGAAAGTAAAATGAATTCTAGATAAGGTAAACTGGTACACAAAGATAAATGAAACATGATTAAGAATTTCTTCTTTGAGTTCCTTATATGCTTAAGGACCATTACGAGCGGAGAAATTCAAGAATCGTACATTCCGAGTCATATGACCAACAAGGCTCACACTGCAACAATGTAACACAACAATTGAGGAGTAAGAATCAAAAGAACAGAAGAAAATAAATCGGATATAGTTATAGAAGCTGTCAAATGATTGTCAAAATTAGACACCCCCCATACAATTGTTTTGTATTGATTTGTCACATTATTGCCACATTGACTCACCAGGTCACGTTCGAATGTCCAACACAAAAGGGAGAAAAGAGATCCACACCCCTCATATGGTTTATTTTTATTCAATTATTATGCTTCTTCCTGACACCTTGTAATATGTGTACATTTATTAAATTTAACCAGTGCCCGAAGGCTCATCCAGTGGACTGCAATTTGGTTTCAGCTTGTTCGATATTGTTTTTTTTTTCAGAAGTTAATTTGGATACTTTATTATTTAATTGAACCTATCCATGAAAATCCTTTTGAAACAGTTCTAAAACAATTGACTGAAATAGTTTGGATCCTCTTGCAATTACCATGATTGCTTCGTCGAAACGTCTTTGATCACGAGTCATCTTCAGCTCAATCAATATAAGTCTACAGAAAGAGAGCATCGTTTCGAAAATAATATCGGAGACAAGAAAGTAATGGCAGCTACCATTTTCGACCTAAACACCGAACTAGCAGCATATTCCTAATGTCCAATCAAATAATTGGGAATCATCCCACGAAGAGTATCCGCAACAGTTTGGTATAGTGGGAAAAATATTTTGTTTGAATTCCAGCAAAATTTTTTAAGCATAATTTAGTGAAAAGCTGTAATTCATTCTACAAGAATTGTCATGTCATATTTTTTCATATTAATATATGGATTTCAAATCAAAGCATAAGTTAATATGATCAAACGTTGGGATTTATCTGAACGGAAAACACCAAAAATTTATCCAGACTAAGAAAATGGCCCGTTGAGTCAGATTTCAGCAATGAAGCAAAATGGTGATATTCAACTCAAATCAGTGATATACGAAATGATAGTTGATGCCAAAAATAAAGAGGGTCTAAATCTCACGGAAAGAAAGTTTCTAAGTCGCTAGTTTCACTCCATTGTTCTTTATTATTATTTAGTTTTAAGTTTTTTTTCCTTAAGGTTATATATGAATATACCCTTAATAAAACTCATTTAGAAAGTATTTCATCCTGAAGTATTTATACTTCATACAGGAATATATGAAGGAAAATTGAAATGTTTTACGTTATTTTCACAAAAAATGCACCCCCTGGTCAGTGTGTCGATTATCGAAGTTTTCGAAACATACGGCTGACATCAGTTTGGCAATAGTACGGGACAAAGATAACCAGGGGCTTGACAAAATTATTAAGCAGAGGAACGAAAATAGCGACTGAAAAGGTCCCTTATAATTCTTAATACTTCTAACTAAAAATCGCCTTCACAACTATGGAAAACAAAGTAAAGGAACACGACAAACGATGCGGAGTATGTGTTTCAAAAATCTACCGAAGCCGAAAGAGTACCCAAAAAAGTTATCCGGCTAATTTTCAATTCAATAAAAACTTGAATAATGTATGGATTCCAAGCATTTGTAACCACTAGCAAGCGTGAAGAAGAAAAAAGGATAACATCAAAGGCCTGTTGTAATCAGTTGTATTGTTATAGTAATGTAGACTACCAACACTGCCATACTTTAGGGACAAACCTTGATCTTGTCGTATATTGTTTGAATAATTTTGAGTTAATACCGATTGCCACTCGAGTTTCAAAATCTTGCTTTATTCTCTCACGGTATAAGTTGTCCAGCAGGAAGCCTGTATTTTCCTTGGTTAAAACTTGTTGAAAAATGCGATGCTTTCTTGCTTCTAAAAGGTGCTTCATATTGTCCGGTACACCATCAGGAACGATAGCGGGGATATCATTTACATCATCCCTACATTTTTTTCATTTATGCGGTGCGTTATGATATTTTATGAGAAGTATTGCTGGGCTTCTAACAATTATATATAGTATAGCTGATCCCAAGGCAGTTAAGAGATTATATATAAATAGATCCTTATCATATCGATTATTTCCAAATTATTTTTCGTTTTTTTGCAAGGGTTCTGTGTTAGTCCATAAGTTTTTCAGGGGAAATATCCAGCAAATAAGGTATTCACAGGCATCTTTAGGTGGAAATTTTCTGATTAACTTAAATTGATTTTCAAACTTTAAAAGCTTTCTTCACAAAACATGGTACTGAAGATGGTCGCCAAAAATTTTCGCATTTCATTTTCATCAATTTCATAAATTTTCAAAAATTTTGACATATAACTCCTGAGAGGTGTACAGAGGAAGATCACTATATCATATTGATCGCTATATCATAAGATCGTTGAGGTTTTATTACTTTACTAATAAAGCCTCTAATTACAAGTAGCCACTAATTACTAGTAATTTGTTTCGATCTATTCTTCTTGTTACTTATTTTGTTGGTTGGCCTGATTTTGACAATTCTAAACATTTTGTGTCTTCTTTGCAACAATTCCATGCAACAACCAATAAAACTGAATTTTATGGTCACCTCGAGCGATGCTATGGCTGCTTGCTCACTGAAAACTTTTTCAGCGCTGCCGCAAAACGTTTCTTCATTCGACGTCTCTATTACACATTCAAATAGTAGGCACCTGAACGGATTGGACGCAAGGATTTTATGACATTTTTACTTTCGTTTGGCCCAGCAACTCGCCCAAATTCTTGGGTTACAATAGTACTTGGGTAATAATAGCCTAGGGTTATTTATTGGTGTGCCTGGTTAGCCCTGCTTTGTAGATTTGCTCACCGTATGGGAAACTGCCTTAGCACAGAGTTTTTTCAGAAAGATAATCGTGATTTCGTTGTTAGTTATCGAGCTGTTTTTATCCTGGCTTGTTTGAAACTTTCTCAAAGCATTTTTCTAATATATCATTTTGAATTGAGAGTCTGGAACTTCCGTTAGTAACTTTTGAGGCAATTGCCGGTCATTTGTGGTATTTATCATTGTTACTTTCGTCATCTCTCTGGAATTTTAAGCCATCACTCCAATATCTGCCTTTTGACAGATATTAGACTAATAGCTAAAAGATATTGGAGTCATGCAAATATTATAATAATAGAATATTCTGCATTACACCAATATCTGCTTTTAGTCTAAACCGAAAAAGTCCTGGAACTTAGAATTACTTACAATGGCCTTGGTGATATTTTTCTATGTTCGACAAATAGTGTATAGTATAGTATTGTCAACGTTCTACTTTTGGTTATAATCAGCCCTAAATGTGGCCTCAAAGAAACCTGCCATTTTTCATATCTGAGTCCACTTCATGGAGATATCTGGCGTCAGAAGTTGTCAGAATGAAGTTTTCTGGCATCAAATGTTTGAGAACACCTGGAACTTCAGGTTTTGGATCAGGATTTTTTTTTCTTCGCTCAAATCCTGGAATTATCTCTGACTGATACATAGTCTCTGACTGTTTTCATATGTTAAATCCTTTAACGTTTTCTTTTGCTTCATTTTTCAGACCTGTTTCATATGACGTTTCTTGTTTTGAACAGTTAGTGGCTCCTCTTCGGAGCCACTATCCCCGTTCGTCTGCACAATCGTCTTCTTGAATCCATGATTATCTTTGCGAAAACGACAGACCACGCGAGGGTTGAGTTGGCGCCAGCCCTTATCGAGATAAGTCTTGAGTCTTCTTCCGAATTCCCAAAGAACGACTGCCAATGCAGTCCTTGTCTTTTCACCCATTTACAACAATTGGCCTCAAAATGTGCTCTCATTGCAAACACTAAACAAGCATTTATGCAACAAACAAGTTCTACATTACCAATCCTTAACACCTAACGACCTTAACACTGCGTGACATGTGTGTACAAGACAGGTAATAACATCATGTGTGTACATTACCGATCAAAGCGAGGTAATGTCTTGAAACAGGTTTCTTATAAATCAATAACCTACCTCACTCCATTCCGATGCCATATGTCTTAGCTATACAAGGCCATTGAATGTAATTCAGTCACCTTTATCTGCGGTCTACATCTATTTATGCATTACTCATGCCAATCTTAAGTTTGTCTGATAGATTAAATCTACTGTTTAACTTTCTCCAATGAACTTGGAACTCGGCCATGATAATGAAATTTATCAGAGGAGCTGATCATTTTATTTCGTCTATGGCTTTATGCTATTCATAATTTCTTAATTGCTTGCTTCCACCTTAAGATGTGAACATAGCGTAAGATAAACATAGCTGCCGGGTATAAAATTTGCCAGAATAAAACGCGCACTATATCCTCCCATAGCGGAATTCGTAGAATATTGTGATACGCCGTAAAACCATTTTAACTCGATTATTCATAAGGACTATTAAGTTAGAGTAAGTACAAGACATTAGATTAGCCATGGATCGCAAGTGATTACACTTTATAGGGATTATATGGCTAATTAAATTGCGCTCCCTGGGGTAAGGAGCTGAGAAATTATTGGAGCTATGTGTAAATTATTAATGTGCAGGCGGGAAATGTGAAATAAAACGAAATAAATCGTCCACAGGTTAATTGCTTTGAAATAATTTTGTCTTATTACAAACTAAATTAGAGCATATTCTTTGTTCATGCTTCGTATCCTTCTGTGCCTCGAGGCAGCTCCAATAAAACTGCGTCGGAATAGTAAAGCATTTATAATAATATGCGCAATTATTTTCTTCCATTTCAGATGAATTACAAAACAGAAAATTTTACGTGATTCAAAGAAACACTGCACACTGCAGCGTAAACAATTTGCTTATATCCTGTTCAGTGCTACAGATATTCCGCCAAAGCTTTTTCATTTTAAGCTGATTTAACTTTACCTAGGGTACACAAATTTAACTCGCAATTCAGTAATTCAAGTAAAATTGCGTTCTTAGAAATGATGTTGAAGAATTGGGGAACGTTCTGGCTTCTCAGGGTTTTGATACGATTCTTTATATAAAAGGATTGTCAGGCATGAGGATCCATTCTATTCTTTATTAGTAAATAAAGTGTAGTAGTAAGTAAAAAATACACACGATGCAAATAAAAATGATAAATAAGAGCAATGAAAATGACACTAAAGTGGTTTTTAATAAAAATTAAAAGAATTTATCAAAAGGAAAAATGCCGAAAAATATACCAGGATGCAGTATAGAAAGACAAATAAAATGAAACCGATCGTCTACAACCGCTGTCTTTGTGAACAAATTCAATTTTCTTAGGGAAATTGTCTTAGGGACTTAACGCAAAGTTAAAGGGAAATCTTTTTAAGGACATGCTTTTTTGTCCTTTATTGACATCGATACACGTGTGATTTTTGTAGCGAATCCCTCTTCCAGGCAAACTCTCATAAACTGTTAAGGGTATAATCTAACCAGCGCAGGACTCATAGTCATTTTCTTCTGATTCTAAACACAATGTGACCATTGCAAACCATTTTTAACATTTCTCTCTTCAATTTATCATAAGACTGTTATAAACTTTAAATAAACCTCGTTTTCCCGATACTACACGTTTCCCTGCTTTCCCAATACCACACATATAAAGATAAGAGCAGAAGACTTTTGTGAACTATCTATAAAACGCGACCGCCGCGTGCGTGAATGCTATATTACAATGACACATAACTCAAAGGATACCATAATACAACAATCAAATTTCGCCCCAAGTCAAAGTCAGTTTGAAGGATAGATTATGTGGTTAACCCGAAAATGCCTGGTATACCGTCACATGTAAGATTTTGACACAAAAATAACCTACGAGACTCGAGATAAGCCTGTGAGGCTCGCCGTATGTTGCAATGTTAATAAATTAATCGCTGTTAAACATAATTCTATGTGAAGGATCTTCATCACGGCAAACGGCGTCTAGCACGCATATCAGCGTCATCTAATGTTTTTTTAGATACGGCTGGTCCCTGACAATGAAACATAAGTAAGAATAAGGAGAAATCGAATATAAAGAACTTTACTATTTGTTGCCGCAGAAATGGGACTTGAATACTGGTCTCGTCATTCCTGTCACCTGGACATTAAATAATTTTACTCATTAATATGACCACATAAATCTCGCTAAGAGATGACTAAAATAACCTGTACAGACAGGATAATCACTGTTTATCCTGTCTTTATTATAGTTATTCATAACCTAACCTCAAATAATATCAATTACCCCGAGAGACAATCGACTCTTTTTGCTTCAAATTTTCGTCTGACCCAAGTTATCAATGTGACGTTTTGAGCATGTTGACGTTGACATTTTCATTGACGTTGTCCGACTAGTGATTCCTTTGTTTATTGTCATATAAAGTTTCTTCTGGGGATTGGAAATTCCCATCACGAGGATCTTTTTTATACCATACTTTCATGGGTAACTTTTGGCTATTCTAGTCCTGACAAAACGTGAAAGACAATGAAACACTTGGGCAAATAATGATGTAGAGGGTAGCAAATTTCCAAAACGACTTTGCTTGAAAGTTCCTACCGTCTCCAAAAATAAATAAAGTTGAATTTGAAAATTTTCCAGCAACGCAAAAATAACATTTTCTTAACTCAATCTATGCAGGTGAAAAATTAGTACTCACCACAATCAATAGCTCAATTTCTTATTTGCAATTTTCGAATCGAATAATTCTTTTATATTTTCGACGGTGGTGAAAATATTAGGCATACATCATGGCTGAATGCCATTAAAAATCCAACACTTGTATCCTTGCAATCGTACTCACATATAGATTATGTGGATTAAAGCTCCCAACTTTACTGACACTAAATTCTTTACTGAAAAAACAAAGCTTACGCAAATTAGAATTTAAATTTCTTGGTCCCCAACTACAAAAAGATGTCCTATATTATAACCTAAGTAATATCCTATAATCACGGAGTTATAGTCATAGAAATGAATCAACTAAGAGATGATAATTGGATCTATCGAGTTAAAACTCAAAATCATAACTTGGATTTCAGTGAAACGGATCGGTCAAATTTTGAACTCAAAGTTCATTCAAGATTTCCTGGAAGTATGTTCTTATTATGGTGGTGTCCCTTGTTGATTGGTTCTGCAGCGAAAGCAGCCTTACAAACGATGGATTGATCACTATTCGTCAAAGTTGAAGCAAGTGACGTTGGAAATCATTACAAAAATAATTCCAAAAAAAAAGCATCCGATTCGGAAGCATATGAAACGCGAATCATTCTTATAGAATAAAAGGCCTCCATCATCCGCATCGGCTTTATTGAAACGACATCTCCAAGAATGTATAGAATTTAACAACATCATACTGCAGGAGAAAAGTCAGAACCCCAAGGAATGGATTAACTGATAGGTATTAGCCGGCAGAACGCATATGGCGTTCCAACGAAAGTGAACATAATTTTTCTCAAAAATTTGAAAAATCGAAAGCCCAAAGTCGCTAAAAGTGAAATAAATATAGGTAAAAAGGTATTCATTTTAATACTTTAAATTTAAATTTTTTTAACTTTTAATAACACAACTCCAGATAAAAATAGGAGTAGGATTATGAGCGTCGATTTGAAGAAACTGATCAGATTGGTACTTATTTGGGTATTCTAAATGTTCCTACACGTCTTAAATTTTTAATTTTTCTTTCTTAAAAAAACAAAATTTGAAGAAAACAAAATTATTTTTTGTTTTTCATTTAAATATGTTCCGGAAGCAAGTTGCTTGCTTCCCGGCAGAAAACAAAGACCCTGAAAAAGGAAGCAACTCACTCCCATAATTTCTATACGTCAAAAAACAATAAAAAGTAGGGTTTCCTTTGACAAACTTTCTTTTCAACAAAAAAATTGAATATATTAGATCCTGTTTTTTGTAGCTTTTCCATTTTAAAAATGCTATGTTTTTTTTTTTTTAATTTTTGAACAAATATATATTTCGGGAGTGAGTTGAAGGGAGCAACTCACTCCCGAAATATATATTTGTTCAAAAATTAAAAAAAAAAACATAGCATTTTTAAAATGGAAAAGCTACAACAAACAGGATCTAATCTAGAAGTGCTAAACACGGGACAACACACACAGTATTGAATATATATCGAATTAGTTTACCGGCTAAACACCGAGGGTTTAGTAGATGAAACAATCAAATATTCGTGAAGTATGTTGAATCAAAAGACCCTAACTTTAAATCAAGTTTGAGCTACGATGCCATTTTTCAATTCGATGAAGCGTCGACTACGGAGGATATACCAAACAGCAATTCTCTTGATATTATCATTACATCTGAAAACTGTCCCAGTTTTTCGCAAATTAACAATTGCAAAATTGCAAGAAACATTTTTGTGGTGGTATCCCCATTATAAAACTTAAAAAGATCTTGTCTTCAAAAATAAATTGAATAAATACTGCTTCGAAAATAAATCAAAAAAAAAAGGAAAATAATTCCCCATTTTAAATAATACTTTAGACTTTGATAAAAAGTCAAAAATAGACTTTGATAAGAAAAATGTGTCCATGACAGAACATGACATTCATGACAGACCATGAATTTCTCCAAGGCACTGGGTAAAAGCTGTTAATCTCAAGCCTCATATAACCAGAGCTCATATATGTATGTTGAAACGGTTACACGTTGTCGAAAAAAAATGCCAACGCACAAACGGATTGATGGCATTTTGTCTACAGTGGAAGAATTTATCGAGCTGCCAAAGTGACAAGGGTTCAAATTTGGTCGGGGTGACCATGAGTGAGTTTGTGTGACAATGCCTGAATTTTATAGCTGTTTTGTCAACTGGTACTTTCAGAGTTGCCTTGTTGATGAATTCGTACTTCCCAGAGTATCCATTTGTTGGAACATAAATCGGTAATAGTCGTTTCAAGATTAATGCGAAAAAAGAAGAGAGTTCCCGATTTTAAGGAATAGTCCACAATAGTCCGCCTATTACCAGTCAGTTTTTTGAGTTGTACCAGAGCTGTTTGTCAGTTTTTAAATCAAAGACTGAATGTCCGCATCGAAAAATACTAGTTGAAGACGAACTGTTAGTTTGGGTTCTGAAGCAGGTCCTTGACTGTACATATGAAAAGGAAACTAACCTCAAATCTCGCTGATATGAAACTGATAAATAATAGATGAAACTTATAAATGATAGATGGAACTGATGAAAACAAATGTGTTGGAGCATGTCTCATCGATATTGAAAACACCTTCGACACGGTTGTGTCAAAACGGTTGATTGTAAAGGATTTTTTAAAGGACTCATTTTTGAGATTTTCTAGTAAAAATTCACCTGACATCTCGTAGCCTAAATGTATCTCGTATTACCTAAATGTATGTGGACTTGATCAATGGAATCGTTTCCAATCTTGTTTGCGCTAGTTTTAAGACTATTATCAAATGTAATTTTTGAAATAAGTTTAAAAACAAACGTCCTGGAGATTTGACAGCTTCTAAGCTTAGTTATTAGTACCTAGTTCGTTTCCTTACCTTCAGCCTTTATCCTTGGTTTATGAAACAAACCAATTACCAACGCTGATTAACTGTTCACTTGTTGACTGCACATGGAGACGTTAGATACTATTTTATAACCTGGAAAGAAATAAAAAATAACGGTATTATTGCGCTTTTATGTGATATGCGTTTGGGTAAAACATATGTGATCGTTAATATGCATAAGCCGAGATCTAGATTATGTACTTACGTCTATTTGGAATCTTTGAATTTAGGTACCCTCCGATAGGAGATCGCCGCATGTTTAACAGCTATTCGAATTACCAAGGAGACTTGCTTACTGTCCCTTTTTTTAATCTCTACAGGATTCGTTCAAACTGACCGCGAGGTATAACTAACAAATTTTCGTCTGATTTGAGTTAAAGCTTTGATGAAATATTCCAAACATATTTCAAATAATACAGAAGATCCTTAGGGAACAGGGTATGCACAAAACCACTTCCAGAATAAGCACTCAAGAGCGAAATATGTGTTTACTTATTTTTTGATTGTTGTGGCGTTGTGCATCATAATTAGGCTGCACTAAATAAGGCGTCAAACAAAGAATGTTGCCTTGAATTTTCGATAAGGTTGCCTTTTGAAGTAAGCTTCCGATTATGGGCAACTGGAGAGCTATGGATGGATGCCTTTTTTAAAAGTCAGCCTCAGTTTGGATACTAAACATAATAATTCTGGATCTGAACGTGTCGACACAATATCCATGAGAAGTTCGTCCGCAAGTATCCTCTGAAGGTTAACATATGAGATCCTTGTTGACGGTCAATTGTCGGTCAGCTTATACCGTATCTTCGACTTTCTTTACATTATCTCCGGTAAGGGGTGTGAAAGGTTGTCTTTCATGGTGTTCATCTTCTGTCGATGCGTTGTCCGGGTTAAACTCCTTGCAGCTGCGCGCAACTGTAGAAGCTTACCGAGTTGATCCTTTTATTGGTTTCTGCTTGGGTGACGTGTATGCCATTCGAAGCCATTTTTTACAATTCCGTTCTTCATGACGGGTTCTTGGATTCCTTTTTACTCCATTTTCGTCTTACGGGTTCGCCTGTATTTATCCTAATGAAAAGTTCCCAGGGATAACTTTGGATTCAGATGATTAGGATATAAGAAGGCTAGTTTTATTATTCACCTTTCTTTAAGACGATTTACAATATGCGATTATCATCATACTTAGATTATTTTTCGATATGTGAAGTCAAAGCATTTCATTGAGTTTTATACAATTTTCATTTGCCGCCATTGTGTGGAAAATTCAGTGCGCACTTTACATAGCTTAATTTCGTAGACCACTTTGAGCAGCTTATAAATGTGTGCGACAATAATGACTTCTCAGTAATTGATGGAACTTGAACTTCTTTGAACATGTTCACAATTGATAAAGTGGACTTGAGAAAATTTGAGATTTTATATAAGTCAGTGGAAAATTCAAATGCAAATTCTTTTTTTTCAAGTCGTGCGTATTTTAAGGATGATTAGGGATTCAACTACAATTCAATTAAAATTGAAAGAATTCAGAAATCCATTTTTCTAGTGGGCAACATCAAATATTTTCAACTTCAACATAGTATCCTCCAGGAGCAATTTTTTTTTTGTGTTGGGAGCCAAATAATTGGCTTTTATTATTCCAACGACATGTCAAAACGCCTATTAACTTTAATGGCACCGAATGTCCCTGCCATCCAGCACACAATTAAATACATCAAGGAATGCTTCAAGTGAATTTCCGACTTCCCTTAGCTTTACACAACGCAGATACAAGATGTCTGCAAATTGGAAATTCGGAATAAATTTATGTACAAGAATGTACACACGGTATGTGTGTGTCCGTATGAATATTGCCATCGTTTGAATTTATTCAAATGTACTCCCGCAGCACATTATAAATTCATAAGCAGGAAAACAAGATATCATAAATCTATTAAACCAATTTATCTTAACAGGCCGAAGAGATTCATTGCATATTTATTACATGCAAATGTTATTCCCAACATCCATGTCTTTCACTTGAAGATGAAGATGTGCTTGGTGACTTAACTTTGTTGAGGATGCTATGGTACTTTCCGTACAGCTATCACATAACACATAGTAGCTATTTTCATGATTATATCGGAAGAATGCTGAAATGAATCCTTGAATATTATGATTGGAATGTAATCACTGTTACGTCTCGGGAGAAAGTTAAGAAACTGTGTATATGGATTGTGGATTTTGATGTTATCTGGAATAATGAAATGTTTAACTGACAGGATTTTTCCAGGATTTGCTCGAAATAAGTTTATTAAATATTTTAGCACGATAGATTCCAAAAGGATCCAGGCAAGTTTAAGAGATATAAATCTAAAAATAAGGCATGAATAGGTTGGAAATACATGCAAATTAGAGGTAAAGGATCTTGTTGATCTAATTTAGGATTCATGTCAGCGGAACCACGAATGAATTATGCAGGTACCTCGTAATAGATGAACATCTAATTATAACTTTTTCTTACAAAATATCTCCCTGAAACTTTATTATGCATGATTTTCTACGATTCGCGAAACCACTAAAAGATGGCCACCTTTATGTGTTCCGATAAGAAATATGTATCTTTTCTCAATCCTTTAGTAGAAACTATGGTAGACACAACAAATTTAAGCATAGTGGACACATTCCCTGTTTTTCTGTCAAAATACGACCAGACTTTTGTCCTGAATTACATACGCGTGTAATCATATAAATATCCTTAAATACGTGCCACATTTTCTAAATGATGTTAGAATGAATTTTGAAGCTTATAAAGAGAGAAGAGATGCGTGCATACCGCAATATGTGAGGAACTTAGAGGATAAGATACTTAAAAAAAAGTATCTTCTTACAAGAAGATACGTATCAGATTCAAGTTCCATATGTCGATAAGAACCAATGAATATTTATCAAAAATATCGCGGCAGGCATTTACCAAAAATCTTGCGCTTCTCGATGACTCGTGCATCCTGAATTACCTTGTCAAGAGAAGGGATTACCTAAGCATACGCCACGTGAAATACTGGAATAGCATGCAAACGATAGATATCAATGACGATACACCGCAAGGATCAAGTCTCAGTCCCGATTGTGAGACATTATATATGATGCATTTCTCAAATATTTAATTGTTTGTGGGTGTATACCTGGTAGGTTCCACTGACAATAAATCTACTTTCATCACTTTCTGAGTTTTAGCGCTCTGCCTCCTCGGGAGTAATCAAGTTATGATTAAGATTCTAGTATGGATGGAGAATCAGGCTCTAGAGCACACAAATACCTAAACGATTACTTTAACTGTGACAATAAGGCGTTTGTTAGCCAATTTGTTGCCTCTAAAACAATATGAGCTTAAGGGACAGTCAGTTATAAGAAGGCTTATGATAAAGCCATAGCCAAGTACAAGAAGCAACACCAAACTTCCGATGAAAAGTTTGATTCGAACAAACGTTGAATCATATTTGGGTTAGTGAATTTCTCCATATTTTTCCGAAGAACGAAATTTCCCCTCTTAGAATTTTTAATGCAAAAATAAATCAATACAAATATAAATCGTAAAATTATAAATCTACTTGAGCATTTTTCTATCTCTTTCTGAAAGAAGTCATTCGAGAATGTTTGTGCTATATTTAATTGCGCTTTGCCAGTATTGCGAAGGCAGTCGGTAGATAAAAGGCTCTCATAAGACAAGACGCAGACCACTGATGACTTCGACTAACTTTTCATTAATGCTAGGAACTGTGAGTCTAGGCCGCAAATCGAGAAGTACAAGGGATAAAGCGAGCGTTCAACGACTGGTAGCATTCAGGATCGCTTGCAGGCTCCAATGTAAATCCGGTGAAGCAGTAATTTAGCATTTTTTATAAGGTGCTGTGGGGATTCAATTAAAATTGTTTTTCTTTTTAGGAGAAAGTTTGTGAAAAGTGCGAAAACGCATTTTTCATTAAAATCTCCGGACGTGCTCGCACCCAATATCAGTGAATTTTCACTCATAATGGGAGGAAATTGTAATCGAAAAATTTTAATTTTCAAAAATCGACCATCCGAGGCCACGAAGCCCACAAATGTCATTGTATCGTCAAAATGTCGGTACCGTTCGACGGGAAATTTTAGTAAGGGACTAACTGGCTCTTTTGGACTATGCTTTTCCGGAAAATATTTTTGTCGATTTCACACTTCTAAGGGGAGAAAATCGAATTCAGAAAGTTTCACTTTGCAAAAATCGACAATCCCGACCCAACAATCCCACAATTTTCATGCTATTATAAAATTTATCCATAAAATTTCACCTCGCATTATTATTGCTTGTTATGTGGCCCGAAATTGTTCCTGGCTGACATTCTATATAAAAAATAACAATATTGCCTCTGTAATATACTCTCTTTCTTGTTACTTTATCTTACACGAATTTAACTGCTGATATTGGTAAGAGAGTAGGTGGAGCATTCACCAGTTGTGTTCAGGAATCCAGGAAGCTTTAATAAATTGGGACCTGGCGAAAGTATCGATCCTCGATACATTTTCATATCAAAAATTATTTTTGTTACTGGGATTGAGCAGTTTGCCATCAAATTTTAGAGTGAATATGGTCACTGAACAGTCGTCTTTGTCAAAACTTTAACGCTATTGACGTTATATTTCTGAGGACACATTCGACACATCACGTACCGAAATCCAGCTCATTTTTAGCTAGCCTGGTCTATATGGTTTGTATAACCTGTATATATCTTCTTGTTTTTTTTTGCCCACTAGAACTATTGACGATGGGTCCTACCTAGCCTTATCTGACACAGGCCAGAGAGGCTGCTACCATGATTTTCGGACACTTTTATTTGTGAGCTTTTACGTTCGGGCTATATTAGAATTTTTTTTAGAAATTAATTTTCCTACCTTATTTATTTTCATAGTGATTTGAAATCAACCCCTTTTTTTATCTGCATAATGATACAGAATTCCAAAATGCCATATTAAGCCATGCAAAGATGATTGGCAAAGTGAAATAATAAATAGTCGAAATTTTGCACGCGTTGTTTGATTATATGTTATTATAAATACCTGTAAATCAAGACAGGACTTCTGCTGTTGCGCCAATAATAATAATGAAATTTTGAATATATATTTTTAAATTGAGATTTTTCAAAAATATATTTATAATGATATACTCTACCTTTCACTCAATTCTAGGAAATACTTTGCCCCATAGAGAGAGCGAGACTGAGAGGGGAAAAAGAGAAGGAGAGCGAGGGAGAACGAGATAGAGAGAGAGAGAGGAAGAGAATCATGACCTCAAGTGTCAAATAAACCAATATTTTGAAGAAAAAGTGCACAAATACCTGAAAATATTTGTTGTGACAAAAGGGGTTGTACAAACACATTTTAAAAATTAAGAATGACGTAGTGATCTGGATATTAAAAACCGTAAGGACTATCTTGTCAAAATTTAGCGAACCGTTCAAATTGTAGACCTCTAGTTGCTCGTATAGATCAGGAACTGATCAGCAATAATAAAGATCTTCATTTGTTGATTAACTACGAGGTTGTTTCACAAGGACTTTGTCGTTGTAAGGATTTGACAACTAATGACCACAACGGACAAATACCACTGGATAATCAAGGAAGGAAATATATGTAATGCTGAACACAGCATAAACGGATTTTTTTAATGAATAATACAGCATGTTTCAAGTGGTATCAAACGATTCAAGGATGATTAAAAGTTGATCAAAGACAACAAGCGTCTTCACGTCTACGAAAAAGATAACCAAAGCGTAACAAAAAGTAACCGGGAGACGTTGAAAAGCGATTTTTCACTTTCGAACAGTTGATTGAGAGGCAAGCCTCTTAATGGGGGTTTGATATCAGATTATGACTGGAAATGCAAAAAATATTGCATGATAATTCAAAAAGATAAAACACAACGTTTTGTCCTGGTCAATCGTCGCGATTTCGATATCAATGTAGCCGAGTATTCGGAGCTCGAGTAAATGTTAAGTCATACTTAATATCTGGTAGGACAAAGCCATTTATCTGTTAAGGAACGCTTTATTTTATATTGCAGAGACCGTTAAAAAATGTTCAAAAACTTTCATAAAAACAAAATATATTGGTCCCAACTTAAACTATTTTTGGAGATGGAATTAAAAACTGTCTGAGAATTCGGAGCGAGCACCAATCAGCGAAGGACGACGCTTGATTTATAATCATATTCGTTTCATTTAATTTGTTTTTGATTATCTACATTGAACGGTTGCTTGAAAAACCACTAAGAAAACCACGTTAAAACTTGAATTAAGTTAAAAACTATTTAGTCTACATACCTAACTTAAATGTAAGTTTCGATAAGAAAAGATCAAGACATATGATATCTCAAAGGTTGCATTTATTTCGGTTTCATACCTACATTAGGATGTGATACATTTTTGCCTCTGGAAATTAATTTATCTTTACGCGAATACACGACATCATTGATGTCTTTTACCTCAGATGTTGCGTAAAGGTCTTTTGAGCAAAAATAATGATGCTTTTTAGGAGTCATTTTATACTTCTGTTGGTGTGATCTCAAGATTATTTTTAAAAATTTGGTACAATGGTCCCAACTGGGGCGCCGTATATAACAACCGATCGATTCATCATTTGAATTAATAGGACTTTATTTTTAATGCTGAGGACTTTATTTTTCTGATTAGGACTTTAGATTTTATACTTTGCTAGGATCTTTCTAGCAAAGATCGTTCTATCTAGAAAGATATATCTATATCGCATATCTAGAAAGATGCGTTCTAGTTTTGTTTGCGTTACCATGTGCAGACGGTTTGGTATAGTTTTTCCGACGTTAGTTCGAAATTTCGAATAATATTGCTGGAGTCGACGCAAGACCTGTATATGCTTGTATCTTCTGCAAACATTGCCATTTGACAGTTGGCATTAGCAGAAAAATCAGATATGTAGATGTTAAATAATATAGGACTAAGGCTAGAATCTTGGGGGACGCTAGCATATACATTTTTGATTGATGTTGTGCTTTCTCGAACATTTCTATCTTTCAGAAATGATTTGAAAGTTGTATTTAAGTTATGAAGTAGGTTTCATGTCACATTGTCTCAAAGGCTTTCTCTATGTCGAGGATCATCATATGAACTGATGACTTGGTTACACGGTAAAATTGGTTTTCAGTCGGAAAAGCATTTCGAAACACAAATATGCAATTCGGCTGCATGTTGTCAAAATGTTGTTAACGAAAACACTCGGTATTTTAATTTTTTAAAAAAGTTTTCCGAGAGTGATAGTAGACTGATTGGCCTATGTCGCTATATTCACGGATTTGTTCAACAGGGATGAAAAAATTGTTTTTTGTCCTATGAACGAAGTTCGATCTATCGGTTGCGGTAAGATGTAATCTTCCATGGGGTTTTCAATTGAGAATGCAATTGCATGATTAGCGAAAGAAAGATAAAAAAATTGATGGATGCATCAAATAGAAGGAAGCACATGAAAACAACACCCTTTCTAGACAAAATCTTTGCGAATCTATTCCAGTTCTTATGTTTCTTTGGTTTTTTTTAACTTCACGAGGTTTAATGAAAGCCTTCAGGGCAACACTTGAAATACTTAAGACAGTTTTGAGAGCGCTGTCTAGTGAGGAAGTTAGGCATTATGTCTGATAAGTCATGGAATCTATGGATATTTTCAACCAGAACTTCTGCTTTCCCTTTGTTTCGGAAAATATCGTCTCCATTGACGTTTTTCAAGAGGGTAGGGCGGAGAGTGATTTATTCTCTTAAAGATTCGAAAAAATCTCAAAAATAACGAGTTAGAATACTGTTTAAAATTACAATTTGTTACAGGGAAAGCTGAACAAAGCCGAGATTTATGCTTGCGAAACGTAAACGACCAACTGGACTAAATTGCTATGGAACTTTATATTGGGTTCGACAAATGTTTTTGAATGGTTATCAGAAGGCAGCTTCAATAATGCGCTGAAGAAAATAATGTATTCAACTCATACTCAACCGTGCTACCTTGAAAAATAATGTATTTTGAATAATGTCTTCAAACTTTGCTGGTTTGGGCTATGTGTCAACAAAATATAGCCACCACAATGACATAAACAAACCAATAACTACCTTGTTCGTAATTGCTTCACTACCCCAATAACGTATCAATAGGCTCCCTGTTGGAGCACAATATTATCTAAATGGTTAGTGTTATGGTTATATACGAACCCTTTAGATTCGTCGCTTTCTCAAGAATTTGTAAACCAATTTCGATGTTGTTGTATGCATTCAAAAGAGTATCAGCATTAAAATACCACGCAAACATGCACACAAACATTACACATGCTTAGCAATCAATTGCGCGAATTTTCCAAAGGTATTCCATGGGTTGATTCCTTTTAAATGTTTGTGTAGCTACACGTGGAAGTTTACCCAAGCTTTCGTATCCAACCGATGCAAAGGGTATTCGTACCTTGATATACCAGCAAGTCTGCGCGAAAAATCATACATGTCGACATGAAACCAGTCTACTCTACCTAATGCCGAAGTGATTGCTTCAACTACCTTTTTCCATTTTCCCCCATTCCCAATAAATGGGAAAACTGTTTGCCGAAGTTTATAGCATTCCCAACAGCTCGCGTTTTAGCGTTTTGGGAAGATCTCGTTTACGTGTCTGATTTTTCTGCTATTTTATTTTCCATCACAATAAAACGTGACTGCTCCGAACAAAAATCAATTTGTATGCAATAAAATCGGAAAAGGAGATAAGACTGCAGAGGGGTAAGAAAGTATGTGATAAGTAAGCAAGTTGGTAGTCGAATGTGACATGCATGCTGGCATAAAACGCAGAATATTAATGCAGGCCCCAGGAGAGGATTTTATTAGGGCAATATATTCACCAGTCCTGTAAGAGAAAAACATACCTCAACACTTTTAGAGGTGTAGTCTCTCGGACAAGGAAACTTTGACTGAGGATTTTCATCGCGTATTCTGGTTGAACCTGTGTGTAATCGAGTCCTGACCGTTTAGAAATATCCTTTCAAAAACTCGTTATTGAGGATTGATTACTGCCTTTGAATTCGAACAAATTGATTCGTGTATGTTCACGTTGCATATTCAAAAAGATTCATCCAAATTGACGGGAATGTTACTGTGGAAATAAATCGTTGATTGTGATTCCCAATGCGTATTCCAAATAAAATCATATTTAAGTAAACATTTTAATGATATGCTAGCACATAATCCTTTCATCAATATCCGCACTTTCACATGCATCCACACAAGACCATGGAAAACACGAACGCCGTCCACGGATGAAATTGGTTTCAAAATAGAAAATCTAATCTAAATCGTGCCCAGGATCATTCATATGAACATGTATATCTACGCGATTCCCATACAGAATCGCAATTGAATTACGCTTAACTATTTACCATTTGTACTGTTTTAATTAAATTGTTCATTTATGTACCGAAAATTTGATTGAAATTATAAATTAGTTTTCACTATTGATCATAATTTCTCTTTATAAATTTACTTTCCTACAATTGCATATTTGTTTCGAATGGCATGCATGTGTTTCATGTGATATGAACGTAAACAATTAGTATGAGGTATGTGGCACTACATATGGGAATATATAACATTCATTTCATCCCCATTGCGCGCTTGATTATTATGACCTAATTAAACGAATTCAAATTTTGACATTTAGTTAATTTCAACAAATTTGGCAAAAGGATATAGACTAGATAATGTACTGATTTGACTGATTGTACTGAAACTGACATTTATTAGTGCCTAGTAGAGAGCGATTTCCACTTGAATTCGATTCTTTACGTCCCAAAAAGAGTTTTAAAAGTCCAATGAGGTTGCAACATAAATTCAACTTTTGAAACCCAAATTCAAAGACCAATAGAAAGAGACTAACAAAAGAACCAGCGAAAAGTAATAATTTTTTTTTCAAATAATTATTATTTAAAAAGCTCGTCCTTAAATGCAAAGTCACACAATGTGAACATTTTCGAAACATATTTTTATATGCAAAAAGTGTTTCCGACTAACTTCAAAGCAGTTTAGGATAGGGTGACTTTACTTTTTCGAAGTAACGCATCAGGATATGGTTTTCTGAAACCTCTACTGATATCTAAGTGCGCGTGCGATGAAAGGAAAGGATTTGAATTTGAATCATCCAAATGCACAAACTAAGTTCTTGACTCCCAATGCAACTTTATTAATTTAACCTCCAGATCGTGGTATAATTTCTGCGTTTATTAAAGGGGTAAATGCGTGGGATAATTTCTAATATATCAGGAAAAGCTTTGCAGATATTTTGAGAAAATTTAATGAAAATTCGTTACTTACTCTACCTGAAGTTTGGTAATTTTCAGTTGCATTACACGTGTCGCTTTAGTATTCGTCAAAAAAAATGTCCACGATAAATCCTTGCTGAAAAGTCATATTGATTGGAGTAATAATCGCAAGAAACGTGACGTCAATTCAAAATCTTTATAATGGGCATGGGAATAAGTTTCCGCCGTTTTTTCGACCAAGTTTTGAATTTATTTCAACATTAAAGAATATAGTTAAGTCATTCAAATTATGAACCATTTGAAGCTATGACCTTCTCAACTCTTTCTGCTAGTAGATTCCTTGGCGGAAAAAAATCCGATCCTTCTATTCGATCCAGTCGTCTAGTGATATTTCGATGCCTTCATAAGAAGTAAATCGATCTTCATTGAGGGCAGATTGCATGGAAGAAATGGAAATCCAAAGGAGCAATGTCTGGAGAATACGGCGAGTGGGCAAACATTTCCCAATTCACACCTTCTAAATATTTTTTTACTGGCTTTGCTTCGTGGCCTAGCATTGTCATGCAACAAAATCAGCTTGTCATGTCTGTCATTCCCTTCTGTCCATTTTCCTTCAGAACTCGATTCAGACGGATATGTTGTCGTTGGTTCACATTTCCAGAGATTTTTTCAGATGGTCTCAGGAGTTCGTAATAGATGACGCCGCCCAATCCAAGGGGACCGAGACAAAAGGAGGAAGGACGAAGCAGCGAACAGACAGGTTACGTCAAATGATGGATTCCAGATGGAGGCAACCAAGGCCACCAAAAAAGCGTCCAGAAGGCTCCTCCTCGAAAAAGTCACCAATGGTAAGCTCCTTCCTGGAGACGAAGGAAAAGATACCCCAAAGAAGAACCACGAAGCAAGGCAGGCCGCAAAACCATAAGGCATGCACCACTGGTCAAACCGACGGATGGGAGAACTTACGCAGACGTTTTGCGGAAAATCAAGGGAGCTGTAAGACCCGATGACACTCAAACTGCCATCAGAACCGTCTGGCCAACCAAAGCTGATGGCCTCCTTGTAGAATACGGACCTGAGACAACAAATAACGACTCATGCCGGGATGCAATCAAAAAGGCTCGGGAGGAAAAGGCAACAGTAGCTTCGCTTGAACCAATGGCCACCCTCGAAATCAGGGACATTGACTGCGTTACGGACAGGACGGAGGTGGTAGAGTGCCTCAAAAAGGGTTTCACTCGAATCAACTGGGATCAAATCACGACTAACCCCTGAACATTATAGAGGGCAGCGAATGGCCATAGTCGACTTAACTGAGAAACATGCCGAAAAACTCCTCTGCATGGGCAAAATAAAAATAGGTTGGGTGGTCTGCAGAATACGGTGAAGAGCAGTTCCTCTCCGCTGTTTCAAATGCCTAAGCTACGGTCATACAGCACAAGGCTGCAAAGGGCCTGATAGGAGCTTCTTGTGCTATAAATGCGGCAACGCCGGACATAAAAGAACAGAATGCACGGGAGAGGCGCACTGTATCCTCTGCGAGAACGCTGATCCCACACCTGATGACCTGAGACATATTCCAGGGACAGGGAAGTGCCGGGTATTCAAAGAAGCCCTAACCAAAGCCAAAGCAGCTCTGCAATGACCCGTGTCCTACAGATAAACTTACATCGGAGCTCAAACGCCCAAGACCTGCTTGACCAATTCGCGAGGGATATGAAAGCCGATCTATTGCTGCTTAGCGAAAAAAACACCGAGATAAAACTATGGTCCCACCAAATGCACAATGCTGTTGCACCGGGCATTACCCAATATTGTGGTCACTAGAGGTTGTCGTAGTACATCCATTTTTCATCCCATGCCACAATTCGATGAAACCCTGTCTATTATGTCGTTGAAGAAAGATCTCGCACGACACCAAACGCCGTTCGATTTCCCTTTCTCTCAGTTGATGCGGCGCCCAAGTCCTAGCTTTTTGGGTCATTCCCATGAAACAACCGCAGAATTGTTTTTTGAACTGAGGTTATGAGCATTGAAATTTCAAGAACAATAAGAAACAATACCCCTCAAATTAAGCAAATGTTAATCACTGACTTCGTGCCGTCAGAGTAGTAAAAAACACTTTTAATAACCAGGGGCAAATGGAGCCATTAGCTCAATTAATGAGCTGCACCTATGAAAACGTTGATGAATTTTCTGATAGCCACTTAGATAGTTATGTCGCACCAGCACTACCAGCGAATAAAAAATTCTAGGAGAACTTAAAATGCTCATAAGCAGATTTTTCTTTTTCTTTTTTGGTTTTACATAGTTGCAATGAAGGATATTTACAATTGAATTGCTATATTGTTTTTGTTTGTACAGAAAATTGTTAATTTGCTTAAATTTAATTAATTTTTTGTTTTTGTTTGAAAGGAATATTGCTAAATAATGTTCACGCTACTCAATATCAAAATTAATTCGAATCAAAATCGTATGAATCAAAGAGGAATCTCTTTTATTTTTGAATCTCATTTTACACGGTTACAATGAACATTTCTTCGACTTTTCTGGGTCTACTTTATATTGATTTACACTATTTTCAAATCGATTTACATCCCATCCGTCTACTTTGTATAATTACTGCGTCTCGTTTTACACGGATTCGCTTTGCACGGCTTCGTTTTGCACGGTTTCGGTTTGCACGATTTTTGCAAAAACGTACCCGCCGTGTAAGTCGAGAGGTTAGTTTATTCTGATCATAAGAGGTCTAACTGAATCCGACTGTATAAACGCTATATAACCTTTATCTTAAAGTATAAAATGAAGCCGAAGGATCCATATTAAGAAAAATATTTTTTAACATAGTTCATTAGAGGAAACAAAATCCTAGGACAACAGCACAGAAGAATTCAATGGTGCTAAATTTCAGCTTGGAATGTGCACTGCTTTTGACTATCGAAAGTTTCGTGCTTTCAATGAAACTAAAAAGAAATTCAGCATAAAGCTGGTTTTTGCTGGATTTTGAAATAATTTTTAGAATTTCAAAATTATATTTTTGATAATTCTTCTTGTTAAATCGATGCAACTTATGCCAAATTAAAAAGTGCCAAAATTTTTAAACAATGGCAAAATTCATGAATTGCGGATTGCACGATTTTGCAGGATTTCTTATGAATAAATAAAGAGAAAACTGAATAATTGCAATCAAATAACTGAATCATTGGAACACAATCTCATTGGAATAATTCTGAATATAGTTACTTATTATAAACAAAAATTCAAAACTCTGAATAAAGCTGTCAAAGTTTCTGTCAAAATTTTTCTAACAAACTCGTAGAAAACGCTAGTTGGTTGAAACAAGCAATGAAAAAAATTACAAAGAAATCTACACTTTAAATTCGAAATTTCGAAAAACTCTTCTCCATATGAGCTGCATGGGACACTTTTAATTAATTATTTTGACCGGTCAACAGAAAAAAAATGATGACTGAAAACATGATTTTCGAGCTTATTGTACATAATCAAATTATAATGAATGTCCTTGCTTTTCCTGATCTGAGAACGAAAAAAGAGCGAATGCCATTGCATGAGAATTTTTATTACAGAATAGTTTGTGAGCGATGAAAAACGAAAATTTTTTGTTCACATAAATTAAATAAAAACAAATATCAGGATTTAAAAAAGAATAAGCTCAAAGTTAAAATATTAACTTTTTCATGCAGACCACCAAAAAAAAAGCTCGGATGAAACTAACAATTTTTTCCACGAAAATTGAGATGAATATGCTTTCTGGAATAGAAATAAAAGGCATACTGAAAGCAAGCTGGAAATCAACACTGGCCACCAAAGCACGGAATGCATTTCCACTCGGTAGAAAATCCTGCAATAAATTTTAAAAATGCATTATATTCCCTAATTGTTTGTGCAGTTGCACCGAAACTATGACAAATGTTGCTAGCTGAAAACTTCAGTTGAAACCTAAATTAAAACACCTGGAGGGAAGTGGGACGCTAGGACGAGAGTCCTGTACACAATATTCATGCATGCTCGAGCACAAGCTAAGGAAAACTACGAGCAAACATTTGCTTGAATGACCAACGCAAGGTATAATATATGGCGAAGTATTGTCGGAAGGATATATGTGTCTGCATATATGTATGATACGTTTTGGTAAATGTACGAAACCAGATGTAATCAAGTTAGTAGCATTGTACTAGATTTTCGGGTTATTCTCCAGAGGTTGTTTGCTTAATTGATTTGTTTTCCTCCAGGTGGTTGACTACTTTGCGATTCGCTTCCACTCAACTCATCTACTCCGGCAAATGTATTCAAGTCCGTTTACACGATTAGGGTAAATTCTCCAGACGGTAAACACACGTTACTTTACAATGGTCATTCACATTCTCGGACCAGTGAAGGTTTGCATGTTGGCATTGGAATATGTAATGTCATATTTTCAAAATGGTATGATTTATACAACTGCAAGGTGAAATGCCTACCTTGGCCAGGAATATGAATGAATCGAATTGAGGGATTTAATCAGGGTTGAGTTGGGTAAGATTCCGCGCTAATCAGCGTTTGACATCTCTTCAGCAACTGATTTATATCAAATTTATATCAAAGAACCAAATATAAATACTTAAACCAGCATAACGCGATCAAATTTAGTTTCCATCCGAAAAATTTATCATGCCTGCTCCTGTCATAGGACTTGATATTTATGTCTGTGCTATTTTGCCTCCCCACTAACGTTTTCGACTGGTGCTGTCAAAAAACTGAAAAATTTTTACTATCTTTTTCTTGGTGGAACTTTATCAGTTAATTGCTTTGAAAATTATAGTGCCTGGAGTCAAATTCAGGATATTAGCTAGAACTCATACTACACTGTGTATGGCTTGTGTGTTAGTGCTGTTTTATATCCGATGATACAGCTGGCAAGAAAAGATGAAAACCATTCGCTATATTACGTCTGTATTGACATTTAATAACAAAATTAAGTCATGGAAAAATAACAGAGAAACCAAGTGTCTCACTGTTGCTCTTGAACACTGATCAGGGATACACTTTGAAGTGGATTCAATGACAACACCGACCTTATTTTTAATATCTGAACAATGGGGATTTCAAAAGCGGGGTTACTTAAAGTCCGCTCTTCATTATAGTAGGGGCTGCTCTCTAAGACTGCAGCTAATAGGAATAGTTCTAATTCAAAAAACTGCCAGTTTTTCCTTTTTGTATTCTTCCCAGCATAATCGATCCTTGGACATTCGATTTGTGATAACAACTGGAAGAGCGACAATTCCAAATGTAGACATCCATTTCCTTCCAGCAGAGATTCTGATTTTGTGTTATTAATATTTCACTAGGAATATGAAACATATACTAGAAGAATGCAGAAATAAAAGAACGTTTTGCGTTTAATTCTCCGATTTATTTTAATTCAAAATTATTTTAAACTCCAATAGAAATAGGAAACGAAAATATTTTTTTTTTAAATTTTCTAGTCTAAATCAATTTCGCAAACATCAAACCATTCACGAATATCAAAACTAAACCCTGCTAAACTAAAACTAAACCCGAATATCAAAACTAAATACCATAAAATATTTAAATTCCATCCCTATAATTCCAAAATCATGAACATTTTCTTGAATTTACTAAACCCTAAACTAGATACAGATAATTTCTCTAAATAGTTGATGAAACGGGCAGAATTTTCCCAAAGTACATCAAAGCATCATAAATAATATAGAAAGATTAACAATTTTGAGCAAAGCCATTCTGTTGCACGTCTTTTAGCACAAACAATTTATTTATTTGTCGTACATGTTTCCAACATAAATAAATAAATAAAATAAAATAAAAGATTAACATAAAGTGAAATCTCGAGTGTCTATGATAATTTTCTCAACCGAATATAACGACTTGCTGCATGAGAATGAACCACTGTAACAAAAAACGTGGTTTTAAAATTGAAATATACATGAAACGGTGTACACACTCCGTATTCTGTCTGAAAAGCGGGGTCACCACCAATTTTCCAGAATCTGGATGGTCGCCCACGTTAGTCTATCTGCTCAATGGACTATCAAAAATCAGCGTGAATTTTGATGTCCAAAATTAGAGATTAAATTTCGAATCAATAAAAAAGGGTAGAAAACAGAAAATTTTGATAAAATAATTTAAAAAAATTTGAAAATTCATATACTTTATTGAAAAATTGCTGATATTTACAAGAAGTTTACCATGTTATTTTGGAAAATAGAGTGAGAAAATAGAGAAAAACATTAGAGAAAAAATCAAAAAGGATGAAAAATTTAAAAAGTGAAACTATTTGCATTATTACTACATAGAGACTATAGCACGGCGCAATTATTCCACGTCAATTTCAAAATTTTATAATTTACATTTGCTGTTCTCTATAATTTTCTTTACAGTCATTTAGCTATAAAACTATAAAACCGACCAGAGTTTGAAAAATTAAACTCGTTGTCTTTTTTGGAGGTTTTGAATCTTTCAAAAATACACGTCAGATACCGCGGAGGTTCGAAATTGACAATCGCTTTAGCTCTAGCATAAACTAAAATAACTTATCGTCTGTATATTTTCATTTTGTCCTTGCAAAGGGATATGAACCTCATCGCTATCTTTAGCTTCTCTTTACGCTTTTGCCAACGCTTGTTGACAACCCGAACATAAAACTTTACTTTCGGCTCTGTGCTGATCCTTTTCTCTTTTGTCATTGCTGTCCTGTGTTTTATAACTTGTTTCTAGTATTGCGAATCTCCATTAGAAAGAAGCAACTTTTGCTCAAGGTATGGTTCACGAGTATGTCCTGTGGATGCCTTTTTAAAATTTCCGACATTACGAAGTTCTTGTATGCATACAGTTCACACCTTTTGATGATTTCCGTTATTATTTCTATATCATCTTTATTATTATCATTTTTATTATCTTTTATTATTATCCTGTGGTTTCCTTATAACATATACGTCTCTACCACGAATTTGATCTATCTGTACATCTAGTTTCGCTTTCGTTTCGTTCAAATGTTCCTTTCTTTTTATAGTGATAAAGCTTCTAGTTTTCCATACATACGTTTGTCATTTGTTTTTGTCTTTGAAAACTTTAAATTAAAACAAAGCATTCAAAACTTTTTTAATTGTTTTTTTTTTTTTATGAAACCAAATTAAATGCCACTTAAAATATGAAAATAATTTCTGGCAAATGGACTCCACGACAAGTAATTACTAGGCGTGTTCGAGTAAGCTCGTAAGCTTAAATTTGACAATTGTTTTCAATACAGTCGTTGTATTGAAAAAAAAATACATTTTTGGAGGATACGAATAAACTCGTCATATCCCTTTTCAAACTTAAACGCAAGTGGCGAGTTTATGCGTTTCACTGACAAGCAAGGGCTCTCTCTGAACGGGTGACAGACCGCGCGTAATCTATTGTCAAAGTACCTGAAAATGTCAAAACAAATGTGAAACAAATCCCGCTCTGCCTCGTGTTTTGGCAGGGAAATGCCCAACTACAAAGTGTTAATGGACACGACGATATTTAGGTGCGTTACTTAAATCCAAGGACTTGACATGCCTGCGCAGAAAATAAGTTGGAAGTGTCGGATTACAAGATTGTGATTAAGGTCATATTTGGATTGTACGACATGCATCGGAATCTTTTTGGAAGCAAATTTTTTCGACGTTCATGTCTTTGGCTTATAGAAACGAAAATTTATTGAGCATGATCCGATTGTGGAAGCTCCTGTCGCATTTCATAAAAAGGAAAATTTCAAAAAATTATCATATATAACACACCAGACGGTCCATTTCTGTGGATATAATAGAACTTCAATTTTAAACCTTTGAATGTTCACGCTTCATATTCGGGAGTTTTGCTTGCGGACATCCACCGGAAAAAATCTTAGTCCATTTCCAATTGCTAAGTTCAATTTGTCAATTATCAATGAAAATGGCAAACTTTACCAAATAACAATTGAAATTGCAAACCTTACTGAGCATAAATGTCAATTTTTGCAATTTTGTCAAAATATCAATTTTGACCAAATCGATCACTATCTAAAAATCTCATGCACTTCATAATTTGGCTATCAAATTCTTCGGAGTCTTATGTCATAGGTAGTCCTTTGGGGGTTTTTTGAGTCATTTGAGCCTCTATGAAAATCCACCGCCGAGTCTAAAGAATCGTAAATCGATTTGGGTTTTTTTTTTTTGTTTTCAGTTTACAAGTAGTAGTTTTTCCATAATTTCAATGGGAATGCGAACATTTGATAGGTTGTGTGCTTTATGCCGAGTTAACAATATAAGATCTAGGAATTCGTAGAATGCCAATTTAGATTTCAGGCTTCGTTCCTTATTGCTCCGTATTTCTTTTAGTATGTCCATAAAAATCTCTGCTCAGATATTTCAGATGCTGTTACCGCACTGTGGAAAAATAAGCGGACAGAGCCCGTGTTGAATGTTACCAGACGCTATAAAAAAAAACTTTTCAGTAGATGTAATTTATTTTCAAACATACGAAATATATTTCCTACCGCTTCAAAACAATTTATAGTGATCCTTTGACTAGTGTACACCTGGAAAAAATTACATTGACAGATGACCGATGTAGTCAAAGGAGAAATTCTGGCTCTATTTCTTTGGCAAAGCGATTCGACGGTGAGATATAGCAAATCATCGGTTGCATAGTTTTTTGAAAAATGCAATGATACAAGGTTCACAGCGCGGAAGACTCAAAAAGACAACTTTCGCGCGATATAGATTAATCAATGGGAAGTCCTGCAACATGGGTTTAAAAACTGGTCCACCATAAGAACAGAGACTAAAAAACAACTCACAATAGAAATTGATCCCAAGTATGAAGAAAATTGAAAAAATGTCAGATTGGTTGGAAGATGATCTGCAAAATCGATTCGTGAAGGTATCTATACTTCTATAATCAGCCAACAGAATTTTTCATACTATGAAACGAAAAGTCTGGCACTTTTTGATGGATGGTCAATAGGACAAGGTTCTTTCTCAGTCTTTCAGGCTGATTCTGCTTTTTATCACTAGTCGAATGTTGAAAGGATCGTATTTATCTACTCGTTCTTATATATATAGGCAATTAATCCTTTATTTCTCGCTGTTAGTAGATTTTCCTGTCAAAACTCGCATTTATCATTTGGATTGGCCCGGGAAAGAAACCCGATTTGAACCCAACTCAGAAACTCTGGACAATCTTTAAAAACAATATACTTATAACGTAGCCTGAAAACATAAGATAAATCGATTGACACTTTTCTTTTGACAATTCGTCAATTCCCAAAGAATCAAAGATTTAAAATATGCTTCAAAATGGCTTACTTAAGATTAAACTGTAGAATAAGATAGTTTTGAAGTAATAAGATTCCATAACTTAAATTTAATGCAAAACAATGTTGAAAAACAAAATTTCGTAAAGACTTCAGAGATATATCAAAAGTATCAAAATAGAGGTAACCTTACCTTTTTTAGTTTTTAATTATTTTGGTTATTTTTTTTTTTTTTTGTTTAATCTATTAAGAAACACATATTCCTTCGAACTTTTGATAAAGTATTTTTCGATTTGATCTAAACATGCGATTTCTTGGATTGACCGATTTTTCGCTCATTTAGCTGTCAATTGCCAATGGAATTGAACCCAGGATCTGTTGCAAAGAAGGTAAGTGCTACAGTTGCATTTACGGATGAACATTCTTTCGCAATAAAATAGTTCCATTTGAACCCAATCGTTACATATTGTTAAGCTCACTGACTTTCTGATAGTTTTCCCCATATTAACATTCTATTCAATATGGGAGATCAATCAAACATACACAAAGGATAATTAAAGAAAGCCTTATCAATGATCTGAAAACAGCTTTTTGATTTACTTTAAAACCTACTGAGAGACTCCGAAAATCTTAAAACGATTTTTCGTAAAATTATTAAATATGATTTAGATTTAAATAACAATCAAAACCATTACTTGCATTGAATGACAACAATTTCTAATAAAACTTGCGAATCAGCAACGATATCTGACACACAGCTCATATGTATGAATACATTGACTAATGTATCTACTTGGTTTTAAAAAATAAATAAAAAATACATCATAGTCATTGAAGTTCCTTTGACTTTCTCTTATTTTACCACGCTTCACATCCCTCATAAGTTTTCACATTAAAAATTACTTTGTTGAAGACTGGACACATCTTTATTTCTCAAACTCAAAAAAAAAACATCAAAGTGTAGTCATGTGTGAAACCAGATGAACTAGGAAATCTTCATCCCAACGTTCAGGTCACAGAGTGACTGCCGATATGAACATAAAATTCAAGGAACTGAAGCAAAAAGTAAATTTTTATTCGCTCTTCATATTCCAACTAAAGGTCAATACGCTCAATTTTCGTCTGACAGGACTAAGGAAAGGACTTTGAGGGTAATAAATTTCGAGTAAAGTTAAGTTTTCAATATGGATTTTAGATACGTGGATGAAAAAGTAGAATTATTTGTATATCAGACAATTGGACAACGAGTGGAATTCTTCAAGTTCTTATTCTTGTGTTCGGTTGCCAAGTTGAGGATTTATTAAGAGTATTTATTGAATTGTAAATAATTAAGGACATTTGACGAATAAATGTTTCTTTGCCTTAGCTAAAGTGTAAATGATGAGAAGAAATTAAAAAATAAGTAAAGAAAAGCTACAACGGAGGGTCCCACTTATTGCTAAAACGCCACCACGATTTTTCGATAGATCCAGGGATAATACCCAATTTTTTAAAGTTTTAATTAATTAACCAGACTTATTGGTTTTGTTAAAGGTAACTTTTCTTTCTACCAGCCTATATAGAGAAATAAATTATTCAAGGCACAACTAGAAAATATCGCGAATGCTTACAAGCAACAGGCTAAAGAGGTCCTGGATAGACCTTACCTATGATCATTTACCTATCAATTCCAGTGATGATTGTCATCGTGGATAAATTCCATCATGTTTTCCTTCTTTTTTAATCGGAATAGACCACCTGGATGCTTTTGATCCTGAATTCACTTATCTCGAAATCAAAATTTTGACACTTAATTACGAAAGTCGGAGCATCAAACTGGTAAGATTTCATTGAAAATCGAGGCCAAGCGGGGGTTCTTCATCGTACAAATAGTTATTGGCACAGGCTTTCTGATATTGTCTCCTCTTACGCCTATTCTATATCCTAGCATTCATTTTGCCAGGAAATCTGATGCTTGCGAATTATTCCCTTATACATTCACACAGGGTTATTTTCACTTCGCTATTATTTTATATATTAAATAAACCCCATGGTAGACTTTGAAGTCTGGTTTTATCGAGATTGCAAAACACCTCCAACGTTAAAAATGTGGTTACATTTTTTAAAACGAAAAAATTTTAAAATGTTAAAAAATGTTGTGAGATAATAGTCCCAAAACCGATGGAAGAAATTTACAAAAGCAATCTCTGAGGGAATTTTTAGTCAGAAACCCTTAGAAAGCAAGACATTTTACTAAAATTTGCGATTAAATATTGAGCATTTTTGAAATGTGAAGGACCAGATTTTTTAACTGAAACTAAATAGCTGAATTCTGGTATAGTAGTGAAAAGGCAACGATTTTCTGCAGATTGTTCACACTAGAGATTTTTCAAAATTGCTTATTAATAAGCGCACCAAATATTTATTTCTAAATGTTTGCGTATTCCGTTTGATCAATGAAATAATAAAGTATAATTACCCTTTTTTTCAAGATGGTCAAAACATTGGGTTTGCAGAATGGTATTTCAAGGAGTTGAGCATTACAATTGACTGTCATTGGCCAGGATTAGTTATTTTCAGACACAGTGTAACTTTTTTGTAGAGAACGAGCAATTTGACCACGCAATGAATTAATGTTGTAATTCTCTCGCCAATTCCTTGAACAATTTGATTACATTTTAACCAATTTAAACAGCTAAAGACTTTGTAATGAATTATTTTCCAGCCTCAAATCTTTTACAGAAAATTTCTTTCTAATCCACTTTCGTGAAACCTGTGGCTGTCAAAAAATGACAGCTAAAGGGACCGTACGTTATAATAGGCATGGAAATCTCAATTTGCAGGGATTCATACATTGCTAAAAGTAGGTCAACACGTCGCAAAAATTTGTTTGGAAGTTCGGGATTTCATGCGGCAGCGCGCGTAAAAGAGTAGGTTTGGCACTCTTTTTCCACAACAACCGGGCCACCGGGCTTAGGTTGCTTACGCAAAATGTGAAAGTGATATGCTCGGCGTGAAAGTGAGTGTGCTGCAAGTGATTAAGGTAAAAGTTTAACTTTATGTCTATCTTATGTTCCTACTCATGAGTCAAACATCAAGCTCATGATAATGAAATTTGCTTGAAAAGGGCTTCATGCCCGCTGCCAGCAGAAGTACCGGAATTCGCCCCCAGGACGTACCAGAGGAGCTGGCGAATAAAATACGAATATGAGCCTTTTGAGGAGGCACAGATCTTCAAAATAAAAACTTCGCGAAAGTCCGAGTAACGGCCCGTCGGGTGAATGGAGGGGAGTATGAATAGGAGAGAGTACTGTAGGGGAGTATGAATCTGATCAAGGTTTTCGCTGGTAAGGCGAAGAAGTGAAGCCTGCTGGAAGACCATAGGAAGCGTTTGATATTCGTGGAAAGTTTTTCCACGGGTCCGTTTGTCGATGCCCAAATCAAAGGACTATGGCTGTCGCAGATGACAACTACGGGGGTCAAAGAGAGGCTGCAGTGCCTCCACTCAAAAAGGATTTTCCTATAGTATTGAGTAGATTTTCAAATTGGCGATCATCCCATATTTCAAACTATCCAACAACGTTAATTATGTAGTTCTGTCACACTCCCGCAGACATTGTTTTCCCCTTTCAAATTTTTTCCGATTACCAGTGTGTGCCATAGAATAGTCCAACGCCTCTAATCAATATATTCTGCTTTTTCAAAAATTTTTAAAAAAATTTCATCAATTTTTGTATTGCAAAGGGGGCGAACAACGCGACAAGAAAACGGCAAGGATCCGAAAGAAAATTGGACTGCAAAAAATCGCATCTGTTCGTAGGTATAGATACCACATACACAGATACATATACTTGAAGATAAACAGGATATGCACTGCCAAAACGGAGGCTTCTATGAAGGGTGCATAGTCCTGCATGTAAATAAACAGTTTTTAATCAATGATATTGCAATTATATAATCGTTTTAAATAGGTAGTGAAGGATAACGAAGAAACATTGCAGGGTAGTTCTCATGGCATTGAAGACTTCCCAATCGCAAACCGAGAAATACGTTCACATTGACGCTTTCCTCTAATTTGGCGCATGAAATCTTGTGTCATGAAATCGGCTCCTTTTGTTCTGAAGTCAAGTCGGAGCGAAATTTGGAAAAAATCAGCGGACTCAATCACGTTGCATTTTTAAAAATTTTGATTTTTTGTTTTTTGAATTCATTTCTAAGGCAATATTCATCAATATGGCAGTTAATGCAAGATGTGATGATGTCGTTTGAAACAAAAAAATTCCGACAACAATATATAAGCAAACTACTAAGACTATTCATTACAGGATCCCGACTTTTCCCCACAGTTCGCAATATTTGTCTCATAACTACAAATCTTACCTAGAGATCCTCACTTATTTCAACAGGAAAAGACATTTTGACGGTTCTCTCATTTCCATTTTTTCGGAGTGCAAACTTTGCGCTAACTCAATTTTCTTTTGAACTTGGATCCAATTTTTCGATGGATGCATCAAACTGAGGTACTGAGAGGTACTAACTGAGATAAGGTTTCTGCTTAGACGTTTGACTTGGCTTTTTTCAAGTAAAATTGGCAAAACATTGGCCTTTTTGGAAAGTTTTGAGGATGTTAAAAATTCTGTTCATCTTGATGTTCTTTCAAACTTTTATTAATAACTAAAATTGCCCATATTTACAATCAATTTTCTTTGCAACAGCCAAAAATGATTCTTGGTCTCGGGAATACATCGATTACGCCAAAGTTTAATGTGCAGTGAAAATAATTTTTTTTTGTTTGTAGTTCGATTTTCCAATTTTTCTGCTGTTCTTGTCGAAGTTACCCAACATTGACAAGGTACACAATATACTTTTTAAGTTAACATAAATTGTAATTTAGATCAACTTTCCGAGACTTGACCCTTTCGGAAATAAATAAATAACAGTATATTCCTATATTCCTGGAAAACGTGTTTTGAAATTTCTGGGCGCATATTGATTTGATGTCATTTCAAAATCAATATCAAAGCGATATTATCAAAACAAAACCTTTTTCCATGTCCTTTTTTCCCTTTCAACTCTAACCTTGGACGTATTCAATGGTTGATTGATTAACAACCCATTCTGTAGCTACACAGGAAACATTCAAAACCCCTTCATAGTATATATGCTTCAACTGCCAACACCGATACATTATCATCCACTTCACTAAGATACCATACAGTCAAACTTACGTTCTAAGTACGCCCGCAAAAAAGGATAACATAATGTTAAATTTTTCAGATTGCTTGTCCATTTGTCAGCATATTTTATGAATTGGTGATTTGGTCATTTGTCGCTTCGTTGGTTCAAACTCAAATCAAATACATATGAACAATCGTACACTAACCATTTATCCCATTTTGCGTGTGTGTTTGTAGTATAAGGACACCGAAAACATACTACAATCGGCGAATCAGCGCACACACAAAATCTCTAAGCTGTTTGGTTTACGGAACAGAGCCCAAGGACGATGTGGGTGGTTAACGGATGCATGGTGGAAGGAAGGAAACTTACACAATAAAGAGAGCATTCAGTAACATATAATCATACAAAGGCAAGTGACCAAGAAGTATTAGAAATGGTCAAGATGGCAGGATCCCATTGTAACAAAGATGTAAGCAAGCAGGCAACCATAGAAAGGAAAATCACTACTTTCACGATGATTCGTTTTATGATGCTTTTGAATATGTAATTCAAGAGGATTTGGATAAGAGAAATTTAATGAGCTGGAAGAATAGAACTGTGTTTGAGGGGTTAATGTGTGATGTTTTTGAGGGTGGCGATAGAGAATGAATGGGGACGTAGGCCGTAAAATAATTTGCACCAGTAGGGCAGAGGTTTTAAATATTGTGGAGGAATTGGTGGCGAAATGGGTTTCTTCGTTATTTGACTTTGGTAAATCGGTTCAGTTGGCTTGGATTAAGTTGTGATGGTAGTTTAATACATTGTACCTAAAAGGACTCAATCGAATTAGAACCACGTCATATAAAGGTTTTAGGTAATTATAAGGATGTTGCTGAGCTGAAATTACTTTTGTGGACGATAGGAAATCAGCTTCTGATGAACTGAATTGTATTTTTAAATAGGATTTCTGCGAAATGATGGGCCTAATCATATCGGTCAAATCAAAAGGGTTTAAGGTTTCTGCAGCAATAGCACCAAACACGTCGAAAAGATCACAATTAAATTTTGTAACCCTCAACATATGCATTTCCCAAATATTAATAATATTCCAGGTTCTTCGAATTTTGAAGGTATTTCGTAGAGTAGTTGTTTGCGAATTCCAACCCAGTGTGTCAACCGAAAGGCAATGCATATTTTAAAATAAGACATAAGAAATCTATCGACAGCAGGATAATGACGAAGATGTAGCTTCTATAGTGAACAAAATATTCGGCTCAAATAAAAGTTATCACTAAATATATAAGATTGAAGGAAAGGTTTTTGTTTGTTGGATTCTCTTCATACACGTTTCATTTCTCGGGGAAAATCAAGAAAAGAGCTAGTTACTGTGTGTATATCTGGGTATCAGCTGCAATATACCCAGCAGCTACGCTGAAAGACACCACCCTAATGCGTTTTACGGGTCTAAGAGGATAGGTAGCAGAACGGAAGAACAAGTGGTCGTCAAAGTAAATAGAAAATAAAGGAGGATTTGCACCGTCATTAACTGGGTAAGGATTCAGAAAAATCGGTGGAGACCGAAGATGCTGAAAATTATAACAAAATATAGCAAAGTTTAGAATAATCTTATAAATTATTTAAAACAAAGTATAGAATAATCTTCTAAAGAGATTCTAAGCGATCCTGAAAAAATGATACAGTTGCAAATGAAGCAAACAAACCACCAGAGCAAGCCGAAGGAAATATCAACACTCAACGGAACAGTGAATAACCCAACAAGAAGTCTTTGACTTACCAGAGGACAAATGAATAAAGGCTTAAAAAGAATTGTAAGTTAGTAGTGAGGGAAGTATCACGACTAACTTACATCTGTTTCTCACTTAACAAGTGAAACAAACGCCGTAGGAAGTTTCGAACTTTTGAATCTAAAAAACGGAGGGGGAGTTGTGTTTTATCAACATTTATCATTGGTCTGCAAGGAAATCCTCCCTTAAATAAAAAAATGATAAATATGAAGAGCTTAATATGGTCAATCGATGTTTGTTTTCCATTCTTTTCTATCACATATAAAAATATTTTTTGCTGTTTTTTGTTAATTTCTCATAATAACGATTTTTTGTCTAACGTCTTTGCATTAACGCTGCTCTATTCAGTTCTGATAGCCATAGTACTCACGAAAACCGGTTGAGCTGATAGAAAGAGAGAGAAAGATGTCGGGTAACGTGGCTTTAGCACGAATGTGCACGCCTATGCAGGTCTCGATGGTGACACATCAGTAGCGCTCAGTACGTTAAACATTTTAATCGTGATAGTTTCGTGTTTACACCGAATTTTTTGGTAAGTTTTAAATTTTATTCATAGCTAAAATATGTTTCCCTTGTTTATTTTATCACCTATAAAGCAAAATCAATCCACACAACTAGAATATTGTTCTGAAGTAATTGCAAATTTCCCTTTGTTTAAGGTACAATAAGCAAGATGTTGTATAAACTCCCAATTTTCTGCTACAGATGTAACGAATTTACTATAAAATCTCAACGGAACAGATTGTCAAATTTAGTTAAAAGTATTTGACGAAAAAGACAAAAATATGCTCCTGGAAACATGTTGTAACAGTTGCTGAAGAACTTTAAGAGATTAGATCGGAGGAAATCATAAGACCATGCCATTCGCAAAACCAATGATTTGACATGAACCTCAAAACCATGTAAACGATTGTTATTTCTCCATGCCCACGACAAAAGGATTTACGAAAAAAGTAAGGATAGGAATTCATAGAGGTATTAACTACCCAGACAATCCATCTGCACAAAAACCAGTTCCTCGAAGAAATGACGATTTACCTCCAGTGCGTATAAACAGCAACGAAATCGTGAATGATGATAATCGGAGTGATGAAGGAGTCTCTGATCCTAAACGTAGTTAATCGACTATCCCGTCTACTTCTTCATGTTTATCCACAAACTCAGCAAAACCTCATTTTCTTACGCAATCTGATTTTCATAATCTCGTTCGCGATTTAGGACTCTCAAAATCGAATTCTAAACTACTTAGATCAAGGTTAAAACAATGGAATTTGTTGGACAAGAAGACGAGAGTCTCATACTTTCGTAACAGAAAAGAAAACTTTATGGGGTACTTCGCCAAAGAGAATGATTTAGTATTTTGCAATGATGCTAAAGGACTTCTACTAAGGATAGGTTTTCCTGAAAGTCCGCAGGAATGGCGATTTCATTGATTCGTCTCTGAATGTCTCTGAAAATTCATTTCTTGGATTCTCATTTGGACTTTTCTCCCGCTTATCTTAAAGCAGTATCAAATGAATATGGCGAAAGTTTTCATCAAAATATATTGCATATGGAACAACGCTATAATGGAAAATGGTCAGAAGCGATTTTGCCCATTTCTGTTGTTCGCTTCTTCCCGAAACACCAAAAGGAAAAATGAAAAGGAAGAAATCTACAAAGTGAAATAATATTAACAACAAACAATGAGAGCATCTAATGATTTATGGGGTTTTGTAACACATTTATCCACTGAAAAAAAATTATACGTGATACGCAAGATTTAGTACTATATTTGTATTCAGAATTATCTAATTTATCATTTGTTATGCATGAAATATTGTAGAAAGGAGGGATAAAAAAATTTTTTGCAGTCCAGTGATATCAAAAGAAAAAGAAAGAATGGCATTTGTTGCATAAGAAAAAAACGTGGACTAGCTAACAATTTCGCTACCAATTGGATAAGACATTGACAAACGTTCAAGAACTTAAGACGTTGGATTGTCTACTTTATCTTGCACCTGGAAAAATAACATTCGTTTTCAACTTTAGAATACAGGACTAGCTTTTCCCTTTTTAAACTATATTCATTTCGTTCTTTAAAAAAATTTTTTAAATTTTTTTTTCAATTCTAACCACTAATCACAGTTACACTTATGGGACGTTGTGATGCGTGACCTCTAAATTTGGTAAACTTCTGGCTTCAAACGTAGCGATACCAACATTCCTTAAAGATTTATACATGCCATTAGTTCGCTAGTATTTTGAGATGGACTCCCGCCGAATTGCATGAACAAATGTAGGCATGAACAAATGTAGGTGTTTCTTGGCATTGCATGAAAAAGATAGGTTAAATACACCTTCTTTTTTGTTGTCACTGTGACACAACATTTCAGCACCGAAAACGGGCGGTGGGTCGTGCTGAAGCTAAGTGATTGCATGACCAAAGATCTGGTCTGGTCAGAATCATCCTTGCACTTGTCAATTATCCCAAAGGTACCTACAACAACTAGGTTAGCTAGGTAGGTAATCCAGCATCAAAAATAAAACTTTAAAATTAAATTAAAAATAAATCAGAAAAAAATAATTAAAAATAAAATGAAATTAAAAACATTGGTGCTTAAATTGGTACGGACAATATTTGTTAAATGTGTATGGACAAAGTCTTATGACACAACCCACATGTCAAAACTCGTTCTCTATGTATTGTGTATTGTCTGTGTGTATCTGGTTCAATTTGGATTGACAATATGACTACTTCGGATCGATTAATACGTGTGAATGGTGATAAGCTTAGGACACAAGAATACAATAGGACACAATAATCAACGTCATGTAAAGATGTGACAAATACCGGATATCCTTAAAAAACGGCAACCGATAGACAAAAATCATCCAAATCACTCGGTTACACTCACTCGGTCAATGTGTACATCTTGTGCTTACTAGAAACAGTCGGACCCTAATTAAAAATGTCAAAATTTTTTTGAAAAATTAGCAGTAGATTGTAACCGATTGAAAATTCAATTAAACAGCAAAATGCGCATATATTATGAGAAAACTAAGTCTATGATAACAAAAGTCAGTAAAAACGGTTTCTGCGCAAAGTATTAAATAAAAAACCAGGATGACACAAAAAGTACTGTCAGTTGTACAAGGATTCCATCTCCGGAGTAGATCTTGAGTGAAGTCGTCTCCTGGTTTACGACCACAAAAAGTCATCTTTTTTGTTTGAAGACAATGTGTAATTTTGATTTGAAAAGTTTTCTCGTCTGTTGTGAATAAAAATAATAATTTTTTAGTTCTCGCCCGTATTGTTTTCTGAAATTCATTATTTTTATTCGAAAAGCTGTCAATCCATCCTTTCCTCCAAACTAATTTTATATTTTTTCATGTCCTTGTTTGATTTTGATCGAGGTTTTCAGAGGATTCTTTCTGTTCCAACAAGCACTCTTGAAAAGAACGCAATAGAAGAACAAAAGAAATATAAAGAAAATCATTGACAAAAAGATAAAAAAAGGGTTCCAAAAATAAAATACGTCAGCAAAGAGAGGAGAATAACGATGATGACTTGTATTTTGACTTTTGGTATGTTGTGACGACTTTTCTGAAAGTTTAAGATTGCCAAGGATGGATACATAAAAAAACGCGTGCTGGTCTTACTTATGTCGATACTTACCCTCATTATTACACGAGGGATTCAGACTTGAATTTTTGCTGAGGATCCAGCAGAATTTTAGAACTTTCGAGACATGAGTTTTTGCTGGAAAAAACATTCAGTTTTGTTTGTGTCCTGGCCTTTTGAGTCGCATAAATTAATTGATTTTCAGTTTTTTTGGTGCTGGTTTAAATATCCCTGAAAAGTAAATCATTAGTAACGGTTTTTTGTATGGAAGGATGCATCTGGCATCCAGTTGCAACAGCATAAATGTACGATTTCTGATCGTTCCTCTTTAGTATGAAACTGTTTTCGTATATTATGGGCACTCTAGCGCCAGGAATAATCCTTTTATGGATTGCTGAAATTTTACTTGACAGCGCATTTTAGTTTGGTTGCATTATTTGCGTTATTCATATGTGCTGTGGAATTATTTATATTAATGTCAACATTAATATGCTCTATTCCTGAAGTACGTTATCCAAACACGCTTATTGATGTTTTTCTAAAAGTAATGCAGAACGGCGAGGAAAGTGATCATAAGTTAGTGGATGAGGATACGTGCAATGAAATTTTATGGAAATATGGAATTTATGGAGCAAGAGATGGTAAATCTTCGTATGAAGCATCATATGGCTGCAAATTGTCAAAGAATCTAATACGAGGCAAGTCCAGATATTAAGTGTACTCAATTTATGTAGGGTTCAAAAAAATTTAATTAAACAAAAACATACTTGGTTACACTTGTACATATGTAAGTTATTTTTCGACGTAGTCACCAATACTCTCGATGCAAGTGGTGAGCCGCGGGATCAATTTTTTGATGCCTGCCTCGAAGAAGTCTCCCACCAGCTCTTTCGCCCACTTCTCCACCTCCCCCTTCACCTCCTCGTCCGTTGAAAACTTGTTCCCACCCATGTGCGCCTTAAGGGAAGTGAAGAGATGGAAATCTGAAGGGGCCAAGTCAGGGGAATACGAGGGGTGGTTCAAAACGTCCCATCCAAAAGAGTCCAGGAGTTGCTTCGTGGCGTTGGCCGTGTGAAGTTTGGCATTGTCGTGCAGCAGGCAGACTCCCTTCGTTAGCATGCCCCTCTTTTAATTCTGAATCGCCCTTTTCAGTTTTTTTAGCGTCTCACAGTATCTTGCCGCGTTGATGGTCTCCCCGTGGGGCAGATATTCAATCGAAATTATGCCTTTATGGTCCCAAAACACGGATGCCATGATTTTTTTGGCTGAAATTGTGGTTTTGAATTTCTTGGCAGAGGGTGACAAGGTGTGACGCCATTGTTGAGACTGCCTCTTAGTTTCAGGCGTGTAGTGGGCAACCCAAGTTTCGTCTCCAGTAACAATAGAGTAGAGGAAATCATCGCTTACAAGTTCGTAGCGTTCCAAAAACTCTTTGGAGCTCTGCACTCGATTCAACTTGTGCTGTTCTGTCAGCTGTTTTGGGACCCACCTCGCAGACAATTTCCGATATCGGAGAGTTTCTGTGATTTTTTCGTGTATAAGGGATCTGGAGATTTACAGAAACATCACAGAAAGTTCATCTAACGTCAATCTGCGATCGTCACGGACCGCAATCTCGATTTTTTCCAAAAGTTCGTCAGTCACAATTGAAGGTCTTCCGCTCCTCTGATCGTCATGCACGGAAGTACGGCCATTTTTAAACTCGCAACACCACTTGTACACACTCGTACGATTCATAGCTTTATTACCGTAAACAGTTTTCACCTCATTATAAATTTCAACCGGAACTTTTCCCTTCGCAACGAGGTAGCGAATAACGGCGCGAATTTCGCACTTGGCGGGAGATACGATCGACATTTTTCGCGAAAGATGCTACTGCGTCAAGAGTTTTCAACACACTAACCTCGGATTGGTCTCGTTTTGAAGGGGAGGGGTCAGGCTACGCGGCAGTGTTGCCAACATCTCGAAAAAGTATTCTCACAACTGTGAGTGTACCAGTACACTTACTTTCTGGACGTGCCTCGTAAGTACAAGAGAATGGAATTCTAGAACAAATGTATTGAATGGTAATCACGGTATTGTTTCCGTATAGTCGCTGTTTGTTATACCAGAAATCATAAATAATATTGCAACCAAAACAAATCATAAGGCTACTGACATCTACGAAAGATGAAACGCTGAAAACCCTCTGATCCCAAAATTCTTTCCCAAGATCTCGTCAAAATTTTTTGTTTTTGAGTAAAAGTCTAATTGTTGCTTTAATGTTTAAATACGATTTGAAGCCTAAAGACTCCGTTCAGTTCTTAAGCTCAGCTAAAGATAATTTGGGAAAGGTTTTATTGGTCCAATTTTAGCGGTTAGTGCTAAATAAAGTTAATTTTAATACAAGCTTTATCGATAATAACACACATGGTCAAGTTTAGTTATATGGAGAAAGAGTTTGTCCAAAAGTTAAGAAAATTATATTGAGTTTAAGCATTACTCTTTTTATTTTTGAGGCACTGTGCTGAACGAAAATAACTTTTCGGTTCACGATTACGCAGGGTATCTCAATAGAAAGTTTGTATTTTCTGAGCCGATAGAAGAAGAAACATATCTACAAAAAATTTCGATTAAAAAAGGTTTAGTGATTATTAAAGTACTTTCTTTGGTAATGAATCTCTTAAAAATAATAAACAAAATAATGACGGCATAAACAGCGGTTCGGCAGATTGACTCCGTGATGGTTACGATTTCGTACCGACTAGTTTCTTTTAAATGCGTCGATTTATTGTTGTAAACTTTTTTGTTTGTTTGTTTAAAAGTATGAAGGATGTAAATTAGCACAGCGCGGAGGCCACTTTTTCGCCCCTCCTGGAGATGGATTTACAGGAAAAATTCCACTTGACAACTGGACGGAGACGTATTTGACGTGTGAGTTCTCCTGCCTGTTCCTTGCTTATAGCTAGAGAAATTTCGCAATCCTGGCACAAAGGAACAGTCTATCATTTCTAAATGAATTTATTGTACCGCTCTACCGCTGTAGTTTCCCCGTTTTGAATTTACTATATCTGCACGTCCTCTTTCATCTTCAAAAAGTAAGGACCAATAACCCCTCGCGCCAACATCGAAGCCAATAATCGCTTTTGATGATTTAGCCTTTAATTCTGGTCGTGGCGTCTCAGAGTCTCCACGCGATGCTCAAGTTTCACTTGAACATTAATTACAAATACGTAATTTTTTTCTTATCATATTAAATATCATAATTAGATAAAGGCCGCGGTGTGGAATCAGATTATAAAAAGAAATTGTATCTGTACATAGAAGCCTGAAAACTGAAGGGCAGAGACCGGTGGGAAAACCGAAAAACCACTGGTTTGACTCGGAAGACGAAGACACGTCATCGCTGCTCGGATTTGTAAATTGGAGGACGCGGTCAAGGGACCGACACGATCGGCAGCGCTTGTTGCAGGAAGCGAAGGCACAAGAGGGACAGTAGTGCTCAGAAGATAGTAGCCTGTGAGAATCCACGTCCTCACTAGTGTTAAAAATATTTGATTTCAATACCTCAAGGTTAAGCTACCTTTCATGCGTTTATTTCAGCTTCATTCGCGCCAGCAGCAGCTGTTTTGCTTATTTACGTACCCATCATGGTAAACAAGATATTGTCAAATAAGGAAAAGCGATCAATTGCCTGGTTTGCAAAGCCAAAGCCATGACTGGTATTCTAAAGGTCTAATTCTTGTACTAACTGAGTTTTGTAGTGGCGCAACTTCAAATTTTATGTAAAATACCATGTAACAATTATCTATCCACATTCAAAGCACTTTTGCGCTTTTGAAATGAAAGACAAGGACGCTACGATATGGTTTTTTCTATGGTTTAGCCAGTCTCTTATTTTTTTTGCGACTACTCTCGGAATGAGAGGAATTCTTGTCGCATTATTTTATTGACGAAAAGCTTGAATACTGCAAAATCTTTTAGGTGCATGAGTCACCGATTTTTTTTCTCTCACACGCTTAGCACAGGACCCTCTCCCAAGAAACTTAAGCAATTGAATTTCCACGAGCCAGGCAGCCTTTTCGCATAAGTTACCCCCCCCCCCCTTTCTGTCCAGTCATTCGATATGTTCACGCACTCCGCTAAATATATGAAAGTTTAAGTGTTTTTAGCTTATTCAGACACCCTGTATAACTATAAAACGACATAAGTAAAAAGGTGATTGCCAATTAGAATTTTAATTCATGTCAAAACTCGAGGTTTGCATAGGATTTCGGACTGCTCAACCCCCTAACTCCGGGATAACTACGAGGTAACTCCGTATCCTTAACAACTCAATTTCTTTATATGAATGACGGTAGCGTCTAAATGCAGTTAGTTGAAATTCAATCACCATGGACACTTTTGGTAAGAGATATATTACCTACCCATCAGTACACATGGCATGCCTTAAAAACTTACTTTTAGGAGCTATGAAAGGTTGAATAAAAAAGTTCAACTAGCCCCGCCCTACCCTAAATACTGAAAATATCGTAAGTAAGTGTTGGTTTGCGAAGAAAGACACGTCCTTAACAGTTCTCTATTTTAAATTTTATGATCAAGTGTTACAAGAGATCGTGACAGACAAATGGCTCTTGCTTTGTAAATCTACAAATTTTCAAGGATTCTTCCTTTAAACGGAGAAATAATTTGGAAAACTGACTTCGTTTGTTTGATGACCTAACTATGGGCATGAATTCTGAAGTGAAATTTAACAAAGTACATATCATGAGTAAATTATCAGTTCGTATTGATCGGTGTAGCACGTAAGGATAATCAAATATAATTATGTGCTTCACATAAAATTAAAGATGTATTTACTCAAGATTTTTTTGTCGCCTCGCTTGCGATAAGTGTTCGACAGCATTATAGAAGCATATATTACTGGTTTGGAAAGAAAGTCCGCACTTGGACGTGTCAACTTAAAAACAATACTCACCAACACCTTGGTAGTCGTTTAACATAAATCGCTTGATAACTCTGCAAAACAAGAGAAAATGCGTGTCATTCTCAACGAAAGTGATTTTAAAAATAACTCAAAGTTGCTTAGACATTGTCACTTCGGTTGCTACTACTCTATCCACATAATTTTCTTCCTGATTCACTCAATTCTACTAATGAACTACCTTCACACATGACTACAATCCGTACATATGTGGCGTATGTGATGCCCAACAGTAATTACTTGGACCAACAAAACATTGTAATGTTCCCTTTCTTCGAGCGCAGATAAACTGAAATATTAAAATCCACTTATCCGCAACATAGCAATTAAGTACCGGCAACTAATATCTACTTAATGTCATCTTCATCGTACTTATCTAATTTGGCCCCAGCGAAGGAGCTAGCTGGAAGCATCATCATCGTCCTCATCCGGATTTAAGTTATATAACATTCAAGTGGACTTGCAACTGTTGTTCGGCGAGTTGTGTCGTTGGGATGTCGCAATTGTCCTGACATTTCAGATCAGATACAGGCCAAAGATAGACAGAAACATATTTTTGTCGAGTTCGATTGTTGATCTCCTCGTGCCACTCATGAACAAATTATTCGAGCAATAATATTGTACGTACGGTATTTGCCGTGTGTGTTCAGGCATTCATGAATGGTGTTAATATGTGGATGGAGACACTTATAATCTGGCGTGCATTGTTAGGTTAGCATGCTCGCGTAGACCCTCGAGAGGAGCAACTTAATGGCGGGCAAATCATTCTCGAGTCGGATGCACACAACATTGTTTGTAAATCGGGGAAAAAGTGAAATGAATTACATATTAGGTGTGTGATAAGTCCACGAATGTTTTTTCTAAACAGCTGCAGTATGTGAACAATAGCTAGAAGGCTACAAGGATGGATGTTGCAGATTAGTGACAATCGGATTACCAACCAACGTGGATGTTATCACAGAACAAACGTAGACGTTTCAATGTGATCGGATGGATTGCGTTGATGAAATAATCCTTTCGGTTACAATCATTCCCAGTTAAAAAGTAATTTGTGTTCATTTAACTTTCAAAACATAACATACCACTCATGATGGCAAAAAACAGATACAACTACTCGAAGTGGAAATACTATTGTTTATTTGGCGCAACAACTAAATCAACTAGGCCCCAATCATTTTATGCCAAGACTTTTTATTCCTATGTCTTTGTCAACAACAAAATACTTCCAAGTGCATTAACCCGCCTCGGAGTTTCCATCTTTCGAAATTGTTGTCTTTATTTAACATTAATTAGCACAAAAAATTATACTGGACGTACTAAATGTGTTCAGGGAGTTCATGTGTGCAAAGTATCATTGGTTTGATAAATTAATTCAAGAGATTTAATATTTTAATTCGAATATTTAGATAAAAACAATACATAGTACAAACTTATATTAGCATTGTCCTTATCCGCTTACTGGTGATTTTTTGGGACGCTACACGCACCAATATTGCTGAATATTGATCAGAATGCCTAAGCAATCAGAAAAATATTTTCATTTCACTTTCGAGAACCCATTCTGTGGTTAGACAATGAACCAATGTCCGTTGGGACGAAAATCAGAAAAAAATCAATTTTTAATGCAGTCCAAAAACAAATTTAATACTAAAGCTCATTACTAGCAATACGGAAAAATCAGGAATTCAAATGAAAAATTAGACTGACACCTGCAGAGATGCAAAGCAAGCCCCCATCAAAAAAAAAAACAAGGACGAAGGAAAAAACCAACAACAAGGAAGTGATTGATGATTGGTGATTGATGGTTGATGATTCATGAATGACGACTTATAATTGATGATTGATAATTCAAAATTCATGATTCGTGATTGATGACTGATGATTTATGTTAGACCACGAGGGCTGGAAACCGTCTAAAGCGCAAACTTCTATCTGAGCAACAGAAATGTGGTAAATTCGAAAAAAGTTAAATATTAAACCTAGAAAGTAGGCGCAAAATAAATGTTCCTGCTTTTGCTAGAGAGCAATAAACAGATTATTGTCAATAGAAATGAGGAAATTAAAAGAAGGGAAAAACTAGGTAGCTTACCGACACTATATAAGGAAATTGGAAGACATAAGCTCGACTAACATCAAAAGGCAGATGATTAAAACTCTGACAAATAATTAAAACATTATATTGAAAATAGAAAATACCATATTTGTTCCAAACAGTGTACAGCTCCAGCTCAAAACAATACTAGACAATGTAAAGGACAAACAGAAACAGGAAGGAAAATGTTACATCAATTGAACAAAATGCAGGAAAAGGAGAAAGGAAACGAGACGAACGGTCATAACCAGGTTGGTGCTCCTCAAGCCTGGAAAGAGAGTCTCAAAGTCTCTAAAGAGACGACACACGGAAGATATATGAAACAGAAAACATACGGTCATGGGTAACCAAACAAATTTACACAATATAGAATGATCAGAAGTCACAATACTGAAAGTGTCAAGGAATATGAGAAAATTTAAGCAATTTTATGGATGATGAAGCAGTCAATAGAAATGCGGCTTAACGAAGACTTAGGAAATGCATACTTCAACCTTATAGAAATAATAAAATAGTAAGTATAATATTCAAACATCATTCCTCTAAAGGCAACATGAAACTAATAACTAAAACTGCTTTATTTCAGTTTTAGTTATTAGTTTCCGAACTACCCATCCTGTAAAAAATGAATTCCTTAAAAACCAATTAACAACAAGGATAACAACTCCCGGTAGGTATGTAAGAGTGGGTAACAAACAAAAATAAAATAAAACCAATTGAGAGCTTGCTAATATAAAAAAAAACAATGGGCAGGAAGAATCGGGAAACTTACTACCGAAATATATAAAGGATGATTCAGGATCATACGTCGTATATGATAACAGCCTGAATCTGGTAATATAAAAGGGTTATACATAATGGCGTTTGCTTTTTAATTTCGAATAAAAGGCATATCATTGAATCCTTAAGTATAAAATTTATTGCGAGCCCGAAGAACAATCTATGACATTTTATGTTTTAAAGATTATCTCGTTTAAATGTTGACGGCGATTACGCCATTAATGGCCCATCCTGAGGGTCAAAATTTTTACGACGCAGTCCAGCATAGCCACCAGTATCTCGCGAATGACGCAAACAATATTAGCTCTCAGAATGTAGATTTAAGCTGGCTCATTCCTGAAGTCCAGTGACTTCGTGTAGCTCCAAAGAAAATAATCTAAAGGTGTCATGTCACACGATCTAGACGGTCAATTTACTTGACGCAAACGTCAAATCAGAGTCTCACCAAAATGATTTCTGAAAAAGCCCGTTGTGGCTCTCGCTATATGTGAAATAGCGCGGTCTTTTTAAAATAATATAAAAATTGCAATCAGAAACTCGAAAGTTAGTGGCTCTGGTGCGGAATAGTGTTATAACGGGGGGGGGGGGGGGTGGCATGTGATGGGAAGATCATCCATACACCTTAGAAATAGCATATAGTGATTCTCCATATCCCTAAACAAAATAATTACCTAAACAAAAATCACCTACAAAAACTCGAAAAATGCTAGACTTCGTTGACAAATTACATCGTTGGGAAGAACCAGAAACATTGACTACTAAGAATAGTCTTAAACAAGTAATCTTACCATTCCACGATACTTGATGATGCAATTTATATCCTTCTATATTTAGATTTCCTCCCATGTTCCATATTTTATCTGCATTTCGGTGGCTAATTATCGAGGGCTGAGCGAAAGGTAATGATAACCGGTTAAATCTGGTCACGCATAAAACCCAAAAACCTTTTTTCGGCTTGCTTATATACCCACTAGGTTATCACAAAAAAGACGACAGGCAGACGACCATTTCAGTGAGGTGCACTCAATAGAATATAAACTATTGAAAAAAAGGACAAGCTCAAATAAAGATAAGTGTAATTGATGATGCAAGATGACAGCTGTCATCAACTACCTCCGTCTGACAGAAAAAACGGACAGAAACGACAAGCACTGTTACTAACCTTGGTTCCTTGATATTTATATTGAGGGACCCTGTTCCTTTATATCCCAGAGTAACTCGCTGAGCCGAGAAGTTTAAGCTGGGAAGAACCTGCATGATTGAGAATATCGGGACGGGGGCACTGAATATATACTGTAAAAACTCGAGGATACTCAGCTGGCAGATAGATAAATGAGTATCCTTCATTTATCAGAGATACAACTGATATTTCAGAAACATCGTATGATAGCTTTCGAAAACCCTTGGGAATAAACTACAAAAGAAAAATGTCTCTGTATTTTAGGTCCATCATTGGGCACAGAAAAGAGTGAATCTCGAATAACACAATGTGGATCAGGGAAACTTCTACTCGCGTTTCATGACGATGTGATCAGACATTATTTCTGTACAAATAAGTATATGCAGAAGAATTTCCTTGCGGAAAGTGGTAGCTGTTCAGTGTAATAGGAATATAGTCTTACCGGATATGATGTGCATATGACAAAACTAGATTATCCACGCCTCTGCTGGATAGTTTTGAATTTTTGATCAATGTTTCTGCAATGAAAGGATCTGCAACGACATGAAAACATGTTGCGCTTTACTCAACAAGGCTTCGATAGTTTTTTTGAGTACAGATACGGATCTGAATTAACTCTGAGGTAAAGTAAAAAAGAATTTAGTAGGTATATACGATAGGTATTGTGCATATAATTACTCACCAATGATAATGTGGAATTTTTCTTTTACTTTCTCCAGATTTTGACGATGCAAAACACAATCTTTCCCTCTTAAAGGAAAGAAAACACAATCTTTCCCTCTTTCATTCACTAGTTGTCCGTTTAAAATATGTCTTTGATTTCTTATCAAGGATGCTTTCAATTACTAAGACATTTCTGTCAGAAATAATTATATCGAGAACAAACCCCATTAAGGAATTTAGCTGCGTTGACAACAAATTGAAATCAAGACTGTTCAAAATATTGCAAAGGAATTTGGAGAGAAGTCCCGGTTCCTTTCTGCAGAATATTATTCAAAACCTTGAGTCCGTTTTGTTATAAAGTCTTTATCAGGTACAACGGATGACTTTCAATAAGCATGTTTCACACTTTGGTCATTTATGGTCTGAGAAATTGGTTTGAAAAGAAACTTGAAAATAAGTCCATCTAACCATGTTTAGAGTACTAACTTTGTCCATATCAACGAGGTACTACACTATCTATTATTTAGTTTTCAGCTGATGATGTTGAGAGGTTACTTTAATCATTGCATTCACAGTCGAATGCCCGCTTTGGAACCCAAACTGACAGTTTGACGTCAACTCATAATTGTCATGATGAGAATGTCATTTTTGATATAGTATTACTTCGGATACCTTACTTACTAAGTTGCATCCTGACTGGGAGAAAGGTTTTTTTTGCACGTCATCAAAATTGGCAGGAACTTCTTAGAAAACGTAACGAAAAAATGGAAGGCTTCTGTAGTTAAGTTACGCTCTATGCTGTTTGTTCTGCTTATAAGGCTTGTCTACCAAAACCAGTCTTTGGATCGAAAAAAAAGGACGGATGTCGATTGTTGTAACAGAAATTAAATTTATAAGGAAGAATAATAAAGAAATACGGAAATTCAAATAAATTATAAACGAAAAAGATAGATGAACATAAATCCCAAGAAAAATAAAAAAACTTATACTAGGCAATCAGAAAGTGCCTCGAATCAGGAATGAAAAACAGGATCAGGAGAGAAGTAAATTTTAGCAAAAAGTCAAACTTTGCATACATACAGTTATTGAACCAAAAGTGGAAAGAAATTTAGCTGCAAATACGTTATTTATCAAAGCTTTTGGTAAGATTGTTCAACGTATCATTGCACTTTCTGGTCCAAACTTATTCTATTATGACTTTACAAAGCCTTGAAACAATTGCTAATACTACATAAATACTGTATTTCAAAAAACATTCAAGTATTCCCCTGGCAAAGTATAACCTAAACTTGTGGAGTAAATACATCTGTAAAATTTACTTAAACGTTTATATCATGCGCTCATATCATGCGTTCACATATGTTACGCTCCGAAGATTATGTAATGAAACCATTTACACGACACATCATGTTCTTTATTTTTATTTTTATTTACAACATTTAAATTGCAATTATTGAAAACCATCACCGTATCGTATAATTTAACGAAAATTCATTCAAAATTACAATATCCAACGTAAATCATGTTTGTAAACGATAAACAACACATGAGTAAGCATCGTGTTTTGTGGTACTCCACATTTAAGCAATAAGAGCTCACATCGTTCGCTTTTTATTAATGTGTTGCTAGTTTTCGGAAAAAAGATAACTATTAGTTTCTATAATCTTCTTCTAGAAGCACTGTTTTCAGATTTTCCGGCGAATTACACGATAAAAACCCGTCAAACGCAATTTGACATAAGTCAATAATAATAAGATAGTTTTGAACAGTGATGATGAACCACACATAAAATATACATGCACGGTTCGACAACCTGTTCGTTGACTCCATATTTTGTGGACTTTATAATTAGCTTGGTAATAATCAGGACTCAGTCAATACTGGTAAGTAACCACAATACCTGGTGCAAGCATAGTGATACCGAACCACGGACCAGTTGCAAAGAAGACAAGTGCATGGACAAAGTGAAAGAACCGAGTTATGGGTTTTGTAAAGTGCTCACTTTGATATTAAAATTCATAGTTTTGAAGCGTGTCTTTCTGCTGATTAATATTTTTTTTTAAATGAACTGAAAATGTCGTGGTACCCAGTGTCCAGTGTAGTTCATGTCAGGATTCCTCCTTTTTAAGCTTCATAATCATAGAAGGGGCAGCATTCTTAATATGGCTGACGGTTGTTTTTAATTGCCTTTTTTCCTTTTCTAGGGTTAGACTTGTGAAATGTTCATATCATCACTAAATAATTGTTTTATAAATAGTTGTCCGTCGAAGATTGGCGTAAAGTAATGTGTTTTCTATATTGAAACTCTCGTTCTTGATAGTCTCGTTTCAGACGGGCAAACAATTATGCAAAATACAAAGATAAGGACAGTTTAACTCATATACCTAGTAAGTGTGCCTACAACCACTAACATAGCTTGAAGGAGGGCATATACAATAAGTCTTATATATAAAAAGTATAAAAGTTATACTAGAGCTCGGTGATCGAATTAAGTGGGGTAATTGGAGGAGGAATAATACTTAACATGAACAACATCAATCTTATGCGCTTTTTCAAACTATTCAATTGATACAAAAAGTTATGACTTTCAAAAAAACACTTTGACTCAAGTTGGCATGCATTTGCTCTAGACTTCGATTCAGCTTTAAAGAAGGAACGCATTAAAGCAAAAACTTGAATGAGTTTCTTCTCTACAAAAAATGTTTCGCTCGTTACTTCTCATTTCTCTAGTTTGTGTGTTTTAATATTCAGACTCCGACTCAAAGGTAAGAATACATGTAAGGATGATGTTAAGATCTGGGTCTAAGTCTATCAATCGTAGTACGAGAGCCTTATCAACGCTTTAATATTTGGAGTTTTACTCTCCTGTGCTTATCGCTAGCTTCAACGTTTTTCAAAAACTGCCCGAAACCTTTTATGTGTCTTGAAGCTTTTTTGTTAACTTTCAGTTAGTTCATCATAGCGGCTTTCACTAGTTTTACACCAAGGTATACCAAATCGAATTTTTTTCTGCTCTTAGACTTTCTTTGGACCAAGGTTTTTACTTTAATCTTATTATAATTTTTGACATTTCTTCAGCAGAAATAAAAGACCGTGGTAGCAGGTTAATGTCATCTGTCATGTCACATGTCATAGGCTATAATTTGCTTCGAATTATAGAGTAACGAATTTCTTGTTCGAAGTGGGCAATTCCTCACTATTTATTCTAAAGCTAATCCAAACAGTAGTGAGGCCAGACCAATGAGGTTAGAGAAAAAGGCATCAATCAGCTGATTTTTCGTTCGGACTTGAAATTTTATGTATGATAAAGTCATTGGGTCAAGACAGACCAGTTTTGATCTAATGCCAAAATAAAGTATGATTAAGTACGGAACGTTCCGAGCAATATGTCAAATGTTATATTCAAGTCCACTAAAACTTTATGAACATCAATGTTAAATTCCCAGCATTTCTGTGAGTTATGTTTGACGGTGGTCACCAGTTCATTCTTTCAGCTCTGGGTTTCCTTTAATACTTTCCGATGATGTTTTCCGCGATAACTTAGTGAATGCCTTGCATGTTTTACACGGAAGTGAAATGCCTCGAAAATTTTCAAAAGTTTCCCTTCTTTTTTTCTGGAAAGTAACTATGCAATAATCATAGCTACCTGCCCTACAATATTTGCTGTATTTTGTATCTGTTCGTGGATACTTAAAGTTATTCAAATTTGGGTTGAATGGACTTTTTCCACTACTTTTTGTAGTTTTTGATGACATCGGATTAATGCTCAGCGCTTTATTTTTCTTCCGTTTTTAATCGCAGAGTTTGATTTGTCCAAGGTCTCACAGGGAACTGATAGAATAAATTGCTGGTGTCTGATGTTCTTTAGGCATTGGTAGCACTCAAGAATTTTTTCAAGTAGCCTTTGTGACAAGCCCAATATAAGCACGTTGTTAAGTGATTGTTTTGCCAGGTACCCAGGACACTCTTGTGAACAGATCCGGGGGAGAGTAATAACACATTAGCCTGCTTGTATTAAAGGGAAAATTAAATCCCACAACGAATTAGATTGTACATTATCTTAACTATTAAAGAGGAATCTTTAAATATTAACTATGGAACGCTATCAGTAGAGAAGACTGCCATCGATGAAAAGAACTTGACAGTAAGAATTAATGAAAGAATCCTAGTACATAAAGCAAGCTCACAGCTATTTCCGACGTGAGCACTACCGGCCTGCTGGAGCAAAAATCATAAACTTTCAAAGAATACCTAACTTAATTCAAAGCAAAAATATTTCAGATTAAATGCTTGGAGAAGACCGTGTTCCTGTTGAATTACATAAGCTGAGAGATGAGCATTAGCACGTTTAATTGGTGCTCAAACTGGTTTTTTCGATCGCCTCTTAAAAATCGCTTGGAATCTCTTTTCTAGAACTTCATTCCCTTTCTCTCTTTTCCGGTGGAAAAAGAGATATTCATGATCTGAAGACGCTTCTAAGCATAGGAAGACGAGACCTAGTCCGAAGTAATGTGTCAAACGGTTTCAGGCTAGGTTCTCAGGTCGACAGGCGAGGCATTTAGTGGATAATCCAGAAGCATTGCGCGTTTGGGACTCCCATTCAGGGCGTAAACAGCCTTCACCTTCCTACCAAAAAAAGGCGAATGTCGAATTTATCGTTTGTAGGGACACAAAATTGTTGTGAAACTATATTCGGAGGGGCAACAAGAAAGAACATCTAGGAAAGCAGGTGTAGGCTATATAGTTCTGATAAGATTGGCCGAAAAGGAAAGCGTCAAAGTTTCAATGGAGCGCAATCCTGTACACACATGAGTTAACATACAAGTTAAGTAGAGTTTCAGACGAGCGCCATCTTGTAAATACCAACCCTGCAGCTTTCATAAATCCAGTAGATCTAGTAGATTTTACTGGAATATCTGCTGGATATTTTCTGGATATATACTGGATATCCAGCAAATACAGGACATTACAAGTGAAGTGGAGTTAAGCAGAGTTAAATGGAGTTTCAATGAAGCGCAATCTAGAGGATCCAGGGGATTTTAGTGGAATTCCAGTCGAATTTCGGAGCGTTAGCTTTTTAAATTCTCGTTTTGGACTTTTTCACTCCATCTTTTATATTTATTTCAGCATTCTGAGTTATGTTTTCTTCCGCTTTTCATCCTTGGGATTATGATGCACATTGTAACACCCTCTTCGGAGGGTTATTCAGCTTTCTATTTTGTATAAACCAGTTCAAAATTTTTATACGCTGTCAGTTTTTCATTCCGGCTCATTGTGTAATTCACGTTTGCTCTATTCGCTTTTCTCGACCAACGCTCTATTACTTGATTCATTCAGGATTGAAAAAAAAATAGCAATGATAGGAAGAAGTATGGGTGGTCTCGATTTTCTTTGTCAAGTTGCTGGTGATCTTCTAAAACGGGCATTGCTTTCAAACGGAATGAATTCACTTTCGTCAAATTTAAAAATCGCGAATTTTATTTTTCATCAGATCTCGAATTCTGGACTTTTTGTTCTTCACAGCTTTCTTACTTCTCGTTGTTTTTGCTATCATCGCCATTAACACTATCATGTTTTTCACTTTCAGGCTTTCCACCTGTACGTTCCTTTTCTCAACAGTACAATCTCTTTTCCTAATTGGTGGCTACATGCCTTCTAATTTTCGTGGCCTCCTGTGAGAATTTCCAACCTCATTGAATTGAGGTCAACCTCATTGTGACTTCATAGGGGGGCCCACCACATTAAGGAGACGACTCTTAATGAGCGTTGCGCAGTCACTTCTACTCTACGGATCAGAACTGTGGGGCGACGCTCTCAGCAAGGAGTTACACCGGAAGCGGTTGGCACAGGTGCAGAGACAAGGAGCATTGCGAATCGCACGCGCATACCGAACGGTCTCCGGAGCGGCAGTGCTGATAATCGTAGGGGGGATACCCATCACCCTCCTTGCAAGAGAGCGCAGAAGTATTTACCTAGACAGAGGCGAAGATCGAAGAGAAGCGATCACCAAGGAAGAGAGACGTCGCTCTCTCAGCGATTGGCAACAGTCCTGGGAGCAAAAAACAACAGGAAGGTGAACTGCACGTCTGATCCCTGACGTGAGGCCGTGATTCAGTCGAGAGCATGGTGAGACCGATTTCTACTTGACCCAGCTCTTAAGCGGGCACGGTTGTTTTCGGTCCTACCTGTACAAAATTGACAAAGCACGGTCTCCTAACTGTGTGTTTTGTGCAGGGGAACCGGATGACGCCTGTCACACATTCTTCTATTGCAAAAGTTGGAGCCAGCAGCGAGGGGTCCTACTCAGCGAAATCGGAGAGCTCTGTCCGGAAACTATCGTCGGAGTAATGCTGAAAACAGTTGACAATTGGAATTGCGTGGCGCAATATGCTCGGGCAGTGCTTACATTAAAAAAAAGCTTTATTAGAGCGCTGGGAGGCATCGGGGATGGATGGATCTCTTTTGTAGCACTTCCTTCCTCTCCTGCTCTTCCCGTTAGAGAAGAGATACCCATAATGCGAAAACGCCTCTAGGCGTAGGAACACGAAGCCTAGTCCGAAGTAATGTATCAAACGGTTCCAGGCTAGGTTCTCAGGTTGACAAGGGAGGTGTTTAGTGGATAATCCAAAAGCATTTTGCGTCTGGGAGTCCCACACTCAGGGCGTAAACAGCCTTCACCTCCCTACCACAACAAAAAATAAAAAAAACCTCATCGTCACGTTGTTCAAGCAGTCAAAAGTCAGAAGATTGGTATCCAACTGAATCCTAGTGGTAAGCTCTTTGCTTTAAGGTCACAAATCTTGATAATTAAAGAGTGAAGTGATCACCTATTGATCATACGTTCGTGCAACGCAGCACTCGCTTTATCTTAAGCAAAAAATTAATCAAAAACATGAAAATTAATCGTTAGTAATTGTATTTACTGCGTTGCTTCCTCCTGCTTGGCCATTATCATCGAGGTTCCAAGCAATTCAAAACTAGTAATATTATTAAGAACGCAATAGAAGCCTCACCTGATGATTTCACAACTAATTACGACTGCAAATAAACTGCTATCATTAAAGGTTATCTTGTGAGAATAAAGTAATTTCAAACCACTCTCCATATGAGTGCTTCGCAACAGCACAATAACCATTAAATAAATATGAACGTGAAAATTCGCACGCACAAAGTGAAACAGCAAATGTTGTAAAATCGATATGAATTCAACCAAACGAGATTCAAGCAATTTGTTGCACGCGATACACTTAATCATTTTCTAACTCCTCTGATTTAGAATCGAATCAATTTGTAATTTCTGCATGCTGTTCGCTGTATGCAACCAAAGAGATAAATTATCGATTCCAATTGCCAAAAAGCTTTTATCTCAGACAAAGCCCCCCCAATATTCATTTGCATGCAGGCATTTACAGCAAGTTATGCATGCAAACGAGTACCAGCTAATCATATGTTGAAGCTGAAGCTAAGCTGGCCAAAGAATCCACGGCTCTACTGATCCATTTCTTTTTCATGAATTGCAAAATTTAATTCCGAACCAAAACGAGTGTAATTTCGTGTAATTTCTCCTTCATATGCATGGGAGCCTTTAAGACACATATGCCTGCATATTATGCGGGTTTCATGCATGTCTGAATTTCAGAAATAATTACCATGACATTGATATTCACGGTTTTTAAGTGATGTGGAGATGGCCATCTTTAGGGTTTCATGCGCTTCAAGTGGCCATTTATTAATGCCAGTCGCAACAATGTGAGGAAGAATAGCAACATTTGCTTATTACCACGTAATTAGTAATTGGTGAAGCCACTTATGAATTTGCAACACGTGAAAAATGTCTGGATCAGACGAAAGCAACATCGGATCATAATTGGCAAGTAATCACACCCAAAAATTACCTTAAACGAAATTGAATCACCGCCAAAGTTTATTTACAATTTCGGAAGAGAGTCCTGATAATTAAGGCTTGATCCTGAAGGATACGGCATTTTAAGAGAACAATCAATAAATTGTAAGCTCACTACGTCAGTTTGTAGAAAACAGCTAACAAACTATTTCAGCTTAATTCTCGTTGATTCTTGGTGCTGGTTATTAGCATCGAAACTCTAGATGTCTCGGCCAAAAGTAATAGGCATTCTTCTAAGAAACACCTAAATCCTAAAATATTTTTGAAAGCTGCAAGAAACATTCATTTCAATTGAGAAGGCAGTGAATGACGACGCCAAACGAAACACAGAAAATCCTTTCTGCATGGCCGTAAAACAAATGTCAACGAGGACAGGGGTAACGCACTTTTTTTGGGAAAAAATTGCTCATGGTTACGCCAGGTTTTATCTGACATTGCAAGTGAACCATAGGCTCGGTGTGCGAGTTTTTGATAGCATTTGCATCGCTTTGAATCTTAAATGGCTGACAAAAGGAATTTAAAAAAAATTCTTATGAGCTTCCGTTTTCAGGTTGAGTTTTATGCTAGAACTGACAGCTATTTCGGGGCCTATATGGGCCTTTCTTCAGTCTTTTGTATGAACATGCTGTCAACTGACAGCTGTCTGTTCTGAAACTTAAACTGAAAATGATTACCCACAAGAATTTTTAAAATTTTTTTTTAAGAGCCCATCAACATTCTGAACAACACATGAACAAAACTTTCAATTGAAACAAGAATGAGAATTCAGGTATCGCATGAACTAGCCAAATCACAAGGAAATATAAAAAAAAATCAATTAAAGTTATCTACTGTACTGCGCAACTTGCTTATAAGACTTGATTAGAACTTAGGGAGACCAAGTCTTAGGTTAAGGTCGTATACACGAGCTGAAAATGTAACAAGGAAGAACAAGGACGGAAAATAAAACGGGATTCAGTTCGTGGTAATGGCAAAAAACCTTTTTAAGTTCAAAATCTGTCCAAAGCATCCAGCTCAAAAAAAGTATTCCAGCGACAATAACAATACTGACAGAAGCTGTAATGAACCCGTGTTGTAAATCTTGGAAGAAATCCTGATGGATGTTTTGTGGTCCGTGGAAAGAAAAGCTGACAGTCCGACTTAGCAATTTTAAGGCATGTGAAAATTTGTTCACAAAATGTGTTTTCTATTGTTGTATTTCGATATTCTTTTTCTTCTTATTTCATCTCTTTTTTTGATATTCTTTTAAATTTTTAACTAGAAATTCAAAAAATATAGCACCATTAGTGTGCTTATATTTTTGGTTTCGTCCAGTTTTCTTGAATGCAAATCATAATTCCCATGAGCGTTCATACGTTTCCTTTTCTTAGATAGTTTTCTGGCATTGTCACCATTCTGCAAGAATTCTTTTTAGATTATTATGCCTTTGTGGGCAATTTCCAGGACCTGGACAGCAACTGTTTGTTGACTTGTTTGTTCGTTGTATAAATTTTAATACGTTTGAACTTTCTATCGATAATACCGTGAAGATCACTGGCTGGACCTGTTTTTTCACTCATTTATCTTATCTTTTCAAATACATTTCACCGCTTTACACGACTTAGCCTTCGTGTCTCAAGACATGTTGTGGTACTTGTTGTTGGTGTTGTTGGTGTTGTGGTAAGAGTCTAGTAGTCAGCACTATGATATGTCAAGACATATTGACACTAGGACATCATCGCGTCTACAATATTGCTTGGAAAATGTAAATTAGTCTTGTGTAACATGTCACTGGAAGAAAAGCGTTGTTTATGGTAATCAAAAAATGGTAAAGGACTTTAACGAAAGCTGCAGAGTTAGCAAAATCCACTCTCAAACTGGATTCCTCAGGGATCGAAAGAGTGGCTTCATATATTATTGAGTCAAAGAGGAACTCCATGTTGCGATATATTGAAAAACGGGATATCCACTTGTTTAACTGTGTCATAGCGTAAGTACATACATTGCAAACACTTCAAACAAATTACTGATGCAATGGTATTCAGCAAAAATACGTCGAGTTGGATATGAATTGATGAAATTTCCCTTATTTTTTTATAAAACAAGACTACCAGTCCCAAAGTTTTTGCGTCTAATCCCAATATATTTATAAATCTACTTGTGTTTTCTCTATTTGTCGATAGAGAAAAGTTGCGCTGCCTGTAGCTACGTTGTACTTTTGCAATAGCAGTTGCTGTGTTAATGCACGTGAGTGACAAATGAGCCTTAAAAAAGGATTTACAACGTAATTTCTAACAAGCGCTGACAGAATCATCATAGTCGCAATGTAATTCGACTCCAATTTTCATATTATAATAAGCTTTATAAGCAAAATTTGTTGATGACAGACAATCAAGGCAAAGGTGCAGAGAGACACGCATTAATGGTGCTGGAAAATTATTTCAAAAATTTTGAGCCAAAGGTTTGGTAACAGTCATCATATTCCATAGATTTGGCCTCAACTGACTCTCCGAAGCGGCTGCGCTGGTTACTAACTATGCTGTAACGCAAGATTTTTTTTTATGATTTTTTTATGACATGGAACAGTCAACGATGTTTATTGTTTCATGACAGGGATTCTAAGCAAAATTTCTTTACTGTTGGGTTAATTGCTAGCAGGACTCAATTGATTTGAACAAAACTCTGTCGATGCATATTAAAATCTGGTCAAGATACGTTCACGGAGTTTATGAGGTGTAGGCATAAGTTTTTTCCGTTTCCTTTTCTTTGCTCACCAAAACGTCATTTTTTAAGGAAGAGAAACTTTTTTATTCAAAATACTGGCCATCGGCTTTTACATAGTACATCCATTTTTCAGGTAATTTATGAATACCATATCAGAAAAACTGCTAGTCTTTTTCCGCAAACGATTTGTTGAGTCACTTTCCAAGCGCGTGTCCCATTAATGCGAGAGGTGATAGTAAGATGGTGACAAGGCTGAAGAGTACAGCGGGTGCAGAAAGACATCCCATCCATGCGATACCAGTGTGTCTTCCACTGGTTTAGCTATATCCGACGGAGCATTGTCGTGTAAGAAAATGACTTTGCCAGATCGTCTGACCCATTCCGGTCGCTTTTCAATAAATGCACGGTTTAAATGTATTATATGTTGACGACAGCGTTATGTATCAACGTTTTTGCCGTGCTTTAAGTGTTCATAATACACAACACTACTCTGGCCCAACCAGATACAGAGCATGGTCTTCTTGCAGAAGCTATTTAGACTTAGTGTTGTAGGGCCGGTTTTGCCAGGTGAAAGTCACGACGTTTTCCACTTCGGGTTTTCAAAATAAAGCCATTTTTTGTCATCTGTCACAATTTGCTGCAAAAATGATTTACTTTCGATTTTCCTTTTGACGTTTGTTCAAATCTGGTGGGACTCATTCAACGAGTTCATTTATCTTATCCATTGGTCGTAAACGTCTGTTGATAATTTCCTCTGATACGTTTAATGCTTCCTCTTTAGTTTGGAATTGACACTTTTGTCGAAACCATGTCTTACATATCATAATCGATGGAACGTGTCCGCCATATGCTTTTACCAACAAACAGTGACTTTCAACAGCCTTTTTCTTTTGGTTAAACAAGCAAAGCAAGCGTGCTGCAAATGCCTTTGTTCAGGCCGAAATTATTACAATGATGGATCAACACGACAAAACAAACACGCTTATTTTGACAGAGTCAACTTGTGTGTATTTGTAGCTAAATGTCAGATGATGGAAATGGCATGTGCGTCAAAATAATGCGCTGCGATCTTTTCGCGCCATCTCTTAGTAAATCCGGAACAAACTTATGCGTACGCCTGATATGCATAAGTTTGCAGTGATGTTAAGAATGATTTAAAAGTTATCCATGGGAGGAATGATTAAGAATCGAACGTACCACTGAGAATTTGTAGTAATAAGTTCCAAAAGGACTTATGACCAAAACTGACTAATTACACTGAGCAACACATTGACAAGGGCATCGATTTTTCGTTTTTAACGATTCGCTGCTTGATAGCCACAGCGTCTATCATTACGACATTATCAAATTTCTCTTAATTCAACCGTCGATTTTTGAACTAATGCAATTTTCCCCATGATATTTTGTTTGGAGGCTGTCAATGCCAGGGCCACAATCGTTTTAAAAGCCTGTTGACCAATGCAAATACGTTGCTCCCTTGTGGAGGGTTTCATTTATATGTGAAAATCTGATGCTACACTGAATTTTCTCTATGTCATATTATGCCGAAACATCCTACTTTGTGTGAATTGACGATATTGTTCCATAAATAAATTGGATATGCATTTAAAGGATAAGGCCTCGATATACAAGAGATTCGCACAAAAGGAGAAATGGGAAAGGAGAATGAAATAGTCAAAAATTGAAGAACAACTGAAGCTAGTTGGCATATTTATTTTTCAATCCTATTTCAATTGATCTTCTATTTATGGAATGGAATCTCCCAAATTCTAAAAAAAAATTTGTGATTTCGAAAAACCTCAATTCGTTTTTCTATTGCGATTTTTCCACTAATAGGGCAAGTGGAACCTTTTATTGTAGTTGTGCAATGATCATGCTAAGGTGAATTGCTGAAATTATCTTAAACATTTAAATTACATAATATCACTGATCTGTTTACCCCCGAGAGCTCATCTGACATTCCTTCAATTACAACCCTAATTTGAGCCATATGCAATTCAAAAGGGTTTCACTCAATTTCACCCAACTGATGCCGTATAAACTTTCGCGTGAAAACTTTTATTATGATTTCATGTGAAATGTTACCAACAATTGAAAAGATGAAATTCATTTAAAATGAAAGTATTTATCACAATGACACGTTTCCTTGCATCTGTCGACTTTCAAATGTTTAGTTCAAAATGTCGCATGCAAACGTTTATCACAAACAATTAGCAAGTTCAACTGAAATCCAAAATGACTATATGAAATTTTATTAACTGACAAACACAAAATGTTCTCATTATCTAATTATAAAATTTCAAACGGATCATTAAGGTTGAGGGAAAAACTCTTTCCGAACAAATATATGATAATTAGCATGATGAGAAACATATGTCACCCATTTATGGGTGCAGGATAGATTTTTGTTCTTATGAGATTTTCATAATCTAATCATGCCCCCAAAATTTTCCGCGTACTCAATGAAATATTTACGAGGAAGCACAAAGTAGAGGTTGGTTCCACAACGCCCACCATCGAGATGGCGAAAAAGAAAAGATTATACGTTTTCCAAACAACCAAAATAAGACAGAAAAAAGAAGGAAAACACTCCAGTCGGCAGTTATCAAAGGAGGTGTTGGTTTTATTGTTCATTATGAAATGGAAATCTGTATGGGAGCAATTTAATGGCGTTCTGACATGAACTGATTTTCTGCGGGTGGCATTTGGCTTGGATTCGAATTTGATACTTTTTAAGTTGATTAGATTTCACCGTAGCGAGTTAAGCGAGTAAAACAAAGTGGATAAGTGGTAACCATATGTGCGATGTGTGATGTGCTCTCGGAATATTATGGCTTATTCGAAATCAGTGGGTGTTGTGTTGTTTTTCTTTACGGAAAACGAATACTCAAAAAACACTCGAAAGTTTGATTTTCATTATAGGATGTGTATTTGTATTTGTTCCCCTCCAAACAACCAATCGTTGGATCTGTGCATCCAAATAATACCAAAAAAAGATAAATAAACATTAAAATATAAAAGTCAGCAGCATTGGTATGATCAATCCCTTTTACTTAGATACGAATACTTTGCTATCTAAAGAAGTAAATCAGTCTGATGTCGGTTGAACAGTATTTTCGCGACACGCCCCTGAAATGAAAACGCCTTTCGCGGAATTAGGAAACCGGGAGCAGCAAAAAATGGAGCAAATTTTATCGAAAAATCAGGCTAACATTTAAGATCCCTGGCCATAAATCTCTTTTATAAGCTGTTTGGTGGTGTAACGACAAAGGCAAAATTGAAATTCATTTAAATTGCACCATCGTTGATTATAAGGGGGTTAAAAGCACCCTGTACCAATCCATGTACAAATTAGTGCTGAATAAATCAATCGATAACTCCTTCATAGTCTCCGCCTCCTCTACAGCGAAAGTAATCTTTCACTACAACGAGAAATACGGCTTTCATTTTTGGGCTTCGTACAAAAACATGAAGTCAAAAAAGTCGACTAGAGTTCACTATTGATTTGAAGACCATTTCTGACTGTTGACATACTATTTTGACATACGTCGTACCCTCCAATCGGTAACTTTCACCATTTAATTACTACGTTCTTCCCGAAAATTCACTTGAAAACCATGGGTTTTCCATCAAGGGAATCCTTTGATGTGCCCTATAGAAAATCTAATAAACATCATCCCTTTCTTTTTCCGGTTTCAATTTTCACCATTCTTGATGGAGGAGTATAGTTAATTTACTTATTTGAAGTATACAAAATTTAAAAAATATTATTTTTAACAATACTGAAAATAAAAAATTATTTCTGTATACAGCACATAATAACATAGTTACTCAAAAATATTCTTTGAAATGTTGGCCCAAAAATATTGATTATTGAATCACTGACAGCAAATTTTCTTAAGCACCTCAAAAAAAAAGTAATGATGCGGTGCATAGCATAACTTATCACTCGATCATCAGATATCAAAAAAGAAAAAGATTTCGTTGGCTTATAAATTTTTTGAGGTCACCACGTCAAGATATATTTTTTAATGTTTTTTCAATTTTTAGTACCAATTCTAAGTAGAAAAAACAACTTTTTTAAATTTATATTCAAATTATATTCATTAAAAATAAAATATCTCAACGTTGTCACCTCGTAATTTATGTAAAAAATAAGTGTGCATAATTTGAAAAGGATTGGATAAATAGATTTTCAGTGAGAGCATTCACCCCCTTTGAAAATGCTTTGGGTTGGAAGGACGCGTTTAAAAATAAACATCGATTTTTCCCTATTATATTCATACATAATCATCAATTCTAGATCAGTGAGAAGAAGACGTGCTGCCCAAAATGAACAGAGTACCATGTTGCCTTGTTTAAAGTCTGTCCTTTCTAGTTTCATCGTCAGATATTTCGAGAAACTGCCGATTTATAGCGCGTCGAAGAGCAGAGTTTTGAAATTCTGTGGCTTCGTCAGTTTTTTTCCAATCGCTCTAAAATATTTACTGAATAGTCTTGAAGCGTTCTTCTTTGGTATAAAAATAATAAAAAAATGCAAGAAAATAAAATAAAATACCAGACTCCTCCCTTAATTGACAGGTATTCACACCTCAGCTAAACTGGTCACAGAGTTAGTACTACATATTCAATAAGAAAGGACCCTACGATGAACTTCTTTCAGAAATATATAGCACATTCCTTCAACCAATTAGTTGGCATGAAATGATTCCTACGCCAAAGTGACTTGAGCAATATATTACTCACAATATTACGATATTCTACTTAAAAAATTACTTCAAAACTACTCGACAAAAAACGATCCACACGTTTAAACTTTCGTTGTTATCCCTAGCGCCCACTTGCTATTAGAAACCCACTGAACGTTTTTTAACCGTCATGGTCTGTTTTGCTATCATATTTTCTAGGAACTTCACCATCTACAACATAGTCCACCAACGTTTCCTGCGTTGTCAAACTTCATTGTCAAGTTTTTCAAAAAATATTGGCTTGCAAATCCTTGCAAAATCCTGAAGCAAAATGAAAGCTCGCGTGCACAATTCGCAAATTTTAAGCCTCTATTCTTTTCATGGATAATTTTTTCATATATTGCATATAATCATATATTTTTTTAGACATATATTTCTCTTGATCGCCTTTTCGTGATAACCAATTTTTTATTATTTTTTTAAGCGGACCAGTTTCTACTTCACCCTCACATGTCCACTGAAGGATCGATCTCGTTATTAGACCGCAGTATCTAGGCTCTACAAACTGCCTTTTTCATTTTTAATGTCGATATGGGTGATCTAACCAGTGCTCCAATAACTAACTTCTGGTTTTTATTTTGTCTGCGGTTGGGCGGAGAAGGTTGTTCACCCGCTGAGTAGAGGACTTTGATAGATAGAAGGCTACTAACTCGCTTATAAAGCGACTCATTTGTCACCATGAGAACCCAGCTTGGAGCTGTTTGTTACATTACATCGATCTATGCCTCTTTTTCTGGGGTAGGTGGTGCCTTCGGTTAAAAGAGTTCTTTTTCAGAGGGGATGGCAGTTATTGTAACCGTTAACCCCTCTTACTTCTGTGTCAACAAGTGATTTAAGAATCCTTTCTTTGCCAGAAAAACACCCGAGCATAATAAACAACAGAGGTCCATTTGTTCCAATCAATAGTATCATCATATATTCAGGATTCCTTTGCGCTCAAATCAAGTGTCACTTGTTTATTTATAATAAACAAGTGACACTTGATTTGAGCGCAATAATACTTATAAATATACTTATAAGAATAAAAATATAATAAAAGAATAAAATTATACTTATATCTCTACTTCCTTTATAGTGTGCTCTATTTTACACTCGGCTATTGTGTTGGTTGCACTCACCTGGGTGTTCCTACTGCTTGTTGCCTATTTATCAAAAACGGCCATTTATTATCCTTTATTTGCGTTTCTTGATGCATTCACGATCGCTGCTTTCGAGAATCATGCAACGATGTTTCAAGCCTGCCTGACTCGTTCTTTGTTATTATTTAATCTTTTGTTGAGAATGTTGAGGTAACAACTTTAGTCTTTGTTTAAAACTTCTGCCTAGCGACTTGAGAAAGTACAATATCTAGGGGGAGCTTCACTTATGATAAGTGTTCCACTATAGAAAAATTAGTTTGACTTTCATCAATATCAGAAACTAGAATTTCATCCCTTGACTGAAATCCTTTTGAAAAAGAAAGTTTCGCTACTAAAGGCGCCACCTACGAAGATGGATGTAAACGAAACGAAATACCACCCCTGGTGTTACAGTCGTGATCATAGAAATTGCTTCACTTACAAAAAGTGAAGGATTTCCTCAAACCAATGTTGTTCTTACTTTTCATAATTTTTAAATGTTTTGCAAAGGAAAAGAGCATATTTGAGCTATGACAAATGGTTTAAACCCAAGTAAAAAATGAAAAATATTCATAAAATGATATATAAAATGTTTAGGGTTAACAAAATATCTCAGAAAAAAAATTATTTTTATACATACTCATATGAATTTATTTGAAAAAATCGTACAGAAATGCCAAAAAAAATATTTGTTGACATAGTAATATAAAGCTAGTATTCTGTCGAACCGACATTAGCCCTGATAACGAAGGCGATCCTGTTTGGCATTAAGTCAATTAAATTTTTTATAATTTCGTTACTAATCACCGCATTCCACACCTTTTCGATTGCCTGCTTCAAGTCTTTATTCTTAGGCTTTGTAATATTAATTTTTTTTTTTCATGATAATCCGCAAGTTTTCTATAGGACTTAAATCAGGACTATTGCCTAGCAGCAGCGTGCATATCTCGTTTTCTGTTAAATCCTGCTTTATATTTCCAAAACAACAATGGTAACAAAGGATAACCTATCTGACAGAAAAAATATTTTTTTAATATAAATAAATAAATAACTTCCCGATTTGGCTCTATAGCATGGAGCAGAATCATTTTGACAAATGACGTCTCCGCAGTGTGTGAGATGAGAAGCTATTGAGAGAATCAAACTCTATTCAAATTAGTTTTTTTTTGTGACCAGCATCCCATGTATGGAGTGTATTTGCCCAATTCCAAAGTAGGATAAACATCCTCAGACCACCGCTCTTGTCGGATGTTTCACTGTTTTTACACTACAGGATTCGACAAGCATTTCATCTGGCTGACGTTTTACATACCAGAGAATCATCAGAGCTGATGCAGAAATTAATCTCGTCTAGAAATATCACTTTCCTCCAGTCATCAAATGTCCAATTTTTGAAATTCTGTGCCCAATTTAGGTGAGATCGTTTAATTTTTTTATTTTTTAAGAAATTTTTTGAGGGTAGTTTTTCTTGTCCATAGACCTTTTTCTCGAATCACTTCTGCTAAGATGCTATCTGCTGGACCTTTAGATATATTTTTAGCCGTTTTTGAAGCGGTTTTCCAAGGATAATCCAATCATTATGCGATCTAAAAGCTCGTCTATCTTCCTTTTTGTTCCAGTTCCTTTTTTCGCTCTGTAGATCTCTGGGAGCGATTTTGTTATTATTTTTTATTAATATTATACATCCTCCTTGCTATCTCTCGAGAAGAAAGTACCGATTCGGCATTAATTGTAATTGTTTCCTCACGAGACATTTGTTTGAAACTCATTCTATTGAAAATAATGATAACAAATAAACAATAACTCACTGACAGCACCTCTCTCTCTAATACTAGCGGTAAAATATACCATCCCACAATTTGCTAACGCATTTAGGATCAAAAAGATAACAATCATAGGTGATGCAATTTCTATGACCACCACTGTATCTACAGTCTTAGAGATAACACGGGAGCCAAATGAAAGACGGAAATGTTAAAAAATACTTCAAAAATTTGTATTAAATTAAATATGTATCCACTAAAACTTTCGAAATACGAATACAAAAACTCAGACTCAGACTAATACTCATAATAATCGTTGACGTTGCATAGAAAATTTCATTGACTATACGAACCCAGACCGTATCTTTTGACAAACATTTGTTTTTTGTGCTCGGGTATTCACGTAACCTGTCGGCTGTCAAAATAGAAGATAATTTGAAGGTTCCATGGCTTTGACTAATCTCTCTTAGTCGATGTAGATGCTTCTCCCAAAAACCACCAACATTCATAAGGTTGACACATGAGATACCTGGAAAAGGCGGCGGCAAGGTGTATGACACCCTAGAATATGAGTAATAGTCATATGAAATCCATCATGAGGAATGTCAGACACAGTAAGCCTAATGTGATGATCTTTACCAACAATCGGTCAAAACTGTCTCATTGTCAAGGAAAATGAAAACTAACCGAAGTATGTTGGTATACATGCCACGAGTTATTCAGCTTGTTCAAGGAAACCCATGAGAATATTGTTTATATTCGAACGAATTGTGGCGAAAAAACGGCAGATTAAGGAAATCATAACAAAAAAAAAACATACCAAAACAAGGGAAGACATATAAAAAAATACCAAAAACAAGGCTACTAATAAATTAATTAATTTTCAATTATTAATCAATTTTTTCAAAATCATAGAGATTCGTTGCCAAAATATGATGCAATATATGATTCCAGACATGCATTAGGATAAAATACCATCTACAGTGGCAGAAAATCTAAGACTCTAATGTTATAGCATAAGCACAGAACTGCAGGAACACTCCCGTCTAAACGTCAAAAAATTGGCGACTGTTGCATTTGAAACCGTCCAAACTTCAGACACGTTATTCCACCTGCTTTAACGCGAAATAACGTCACTTATAAACAAGACTTCAAGACTTAAAAACGAAAATTTTTAAGGACGACTTTGAAACGTAAAGGATTCTCGAAGTTTACTAACTTATTTTAACTCTATTTCTGAAAAAGTCGTTAAAACCTATTAATCAATGATGATTAAAATTTCCTTGAAAATGAGTTTTAAAATTAGGCATGAAATGAACAAACTGGAATAGCTTCGAGAAGAGCCTTTCTTTATTTTCCTTTGTTTAATCAAATTTCGGTCATGAGTCCTTTTTTTCATAAAACGCAAAACAACAATGGCGCGTGGCTGAAATTCCCGCAAATATTAATTCCAGATATTTAATAAGAGCTTTGAGAAAAGCTAGCAGCCGTCGGAAATTCAAGTTGTAGGTTTCTAAGGACATCCTAGATTTGGATTATAACTTATCATTATGTATCATTTGTATCTGAACTATTTTCCAAAAACAAGAAACTATTTTGAAAACAAATTGAACAACCAGAAAGTACGTAAACAATTAACCTACCAAAAACAGAAATCCAAAATAGTAATCATAGCACGTACCTATGTAAACGTCATTTATTTGCACAAAATAAAAGTAAATAGTTTAAAAAATTGAAAAACGACAAGTGGCATAAATCTACGTTAGAAACGCCCACATTCAAAATAATCACTCAATGTAGTGCAAGCAAGAAGGAAAAGCGAAGATCCCCGACCCAATTACGTAAAGATTTTTTTCTTGCTATTGTCACACCTAATTATACTTGAACTGTTGTGACTGAAGATAGAAGCATACTGTTATTAACATTAATTAATTGCAAATAGAGATGGAGAGCTTTCTTTTGTCCAGTCACTATTTCTTTTAGTAACGACTCCTGGAGAAACTCTGGAGCAATTTAAAAATAGCTACAGCTGAAATGACTTATTTCTTCTCTTAAAAGCAGAAAACAAACAAAGCATAAAAATCAGTGACATTTTACGTAATTTAAAACAGGATAATAACTTAGTTTTGTTTGTGCAACAGGTCACTAGCCGGGTTGGTTGTAGAAGTATTCTAGAACGTAGAAGACGGCGAAACAAGAAAGAGAAAGAGAAAGAGTACAACGTTGAAAGTCAGTGATGCATTTATGGAAGTTATTCGGATGACATAATTTTGATCCTTTAATTACGTAGCATATATTTTGTAGCAAATATTAAATTTTTTCTCCGTAATGACTTCCTTCCTTCAATGGGATTTGATGATCAAAGTCTGTGTGATACCTAGTTAAAAATAAAAGCTTTCTAGAGAAAAAAAAACACTCTTTTTGAATTCATTGAAAAATGTTTTTTTTTTTGGTCGAACGCTTTATTTTCTGCCAACGCTTATAGAAAGTAAAACAGACCTTACTTTAGGGATAATGGGATTATGATTGTCAGTTTCGAGTGGATATTCTAGAGTTTCTACACCGTATCATGGCTGATATCTGATTACGACCATCGTAATTTGACCAGGCTGAATCTTAACATCCAGATCTAAATCCTTGGGTACTTTAGATAACCTATAAGATTGCATTTTGATACTCTCGAATGCCAAAGTAATTTTTAAGTGTTTCTAGGCAGTAAACTCGAAAAAGGTTAGTTTTTGAGCAAAATATCGTTTTAGAACCGGCTTAATCGAATTAAACCTGTTCGGTGAAACTCAGGACAAGATTTTCTAGGGTCACACCTTCAAATATTGATTTTAAGATAATTCCCTGACTTTGGCTGGTCCAAGTAAATTTCCATAGATGGTGTAATTTCAGTAGATCTGATTGAACCCAGTAGATGTCACATTTTTTGACATTAGAGAAATTGGCCCAATTGCAATTGGGCCGACTGCGCTGTACTTTTGATCGAAAGATAATATATACCTTTTGACATCTTTGTGTTCACATAAAAGCACGAAAAGATTCTCAAGAATTTTAACCCTTAAAGAAAGTCTCTTTCTACTGTTGTTTCTAAAGCTATAGTTTCAACGGAACGACATTCAAAGTTGTTTTAGGTATTCCTGGAAATTTATTGCAGTGTTGACATTCCCAGTAATAGTAGTACCAGTCTTTTTTTTTGAGTTTTTCTCGAATTTTCGATTGATATTATCATATATTCGACTGAAACTCATACAATTATTCATTTGTTAAATTTGGTTGAAATCGGCATTTTATGACGATTAAGGGGTTTTATATTGAACTATCTAATATTCACCTTATACTGAGCATTTTAGACAATCTGAGTTAGAAGCCGGAAGTTGTCAGTCAGAAGTAGGCAAAAATCTTGGCTAATTGACATATACCGCTGATTTCATACATAGAATAAGGTGGAAATAGATCAGATAATTACAAGGCATGCGAAAAAAAAGTCTAACGTAAATCTGAGTCTTCTTCACTGCAATAAACAAAAATTATATTAAAAAAACCCAAAATTCATTCACATAACTTTATCCCTTAGTTGTCACACGGGGTCTAAAGGACCCCACGCTCTCTTCAAAGCGATTTTTCACATAGAAATCGTTAGGTTTAGGGCCTGTCGCGTCACCTACATTTAGAGGAGGGTTTAAACTAACATTCCACGCAGGTAAAGGTAGGCATTCATCGCTTACCTGCCAACGCGAGCGGTTCGAAGTTCGGTTGGGGTCCCTCAGACCCCGTGTGTCAGTGATGTCGTTTCAAGTGAAATTCGGAGCAAATTTTTTTGTGCTGTTTTGAGTGATTTGTGAATAATTTATAAAGTAAGTAATTGACTGAAGTCAAAATAAAATTTTTAAATTAATAATAATAAGAATTATAATAATTTTTAAAATCACGTTTCTAGTATTATGGCACGGTATAATCTAAGGCATCGCAACGTGGTCGATTTATTGCATGAAGATGACGTGGATGACACATTCCTCGATGAAGCCTCTTCTGGGGAGGAAGATCGACTCTCCGTAGAAGATGAGGGCACCGATACGGACGAATATCAACCGTCCGAAGACGGTTCCGACGCCGACAGTGATCTGGAAAATGTACCGCTTCAAGAACGGCTACGCATGGCTCGTGAACAGGATGCTATGGAGGTAGACCTCGAAAGCGATGATGACCGTCCACTGGAGCAACGTCTGGCGGCAAGAGCTCGAGGTCGACCAAGCAAGATTCTTCGCGGTAAAAATGGTTACCGCTGGAAAATTCGAACCGATAGACGCGAACCGTCAGGTAAATACCGTTAAAAATTCCAAAGCTATTGGGGCTACGTCACGCCAAACTTTCTAGGCAGGCGACAGCGTGCATGCGCTGCCTCGAGCGCACGTGCTCTATTGGTTCACGAGCATTCCTCTGTTCGAACGGTTTCAGAAAGAACCATACGGTTTAACAATTACTGGGACGATTAGGAATAATAAGCGCGAAATTCCAGCTCAGATGAAAATCCCGTCGAAAACCGTACCAGATTCGCAATTCTGTTCCGCCGAAAATCATGCTTGTGGCATATACGCCGAAAAAAAACAAAGTCGTTTTTTTGACGTCTACTTATTCACAATCGACAGGAATAACGGACGGAAAGCCGAACCTTGTTTTGCACTATAACGATACCAAAGGTGGTACAGATAGATTTGATCAACTGTGTCACGCGTACACGGTCTCTAGGAGAACAAATCGTTGGCCCTTGCGGTTCTTTTTCCGTATTTTGGACCAGGCAGCTGTCAATGCCAGGATTTTGTTAAAATGTGCGTACATAAATGTACAAAATACCGAAAAAGTAAGAGCAAGTAATTGTTTAAATCGACTAGCAGTACATCTTGCGAGGTCATTTATGATGACAAGGCTTGGTAATCCGTCAGTACGAATTACCACAAAGGTGTGCATGAAAGGCATCTTGGGCTTAGATGAACCCTCTGTCACCGAAAATGAACGACCACGTCTTCCAACGAAAATGAGATGCACTGTCTGTAGTCGTCACAAAGATAAAAAGACGATAATGCAATGCCCTTCATGCTTGAGACCCATGTGCGATAATCATCGTATGTACTTATGCGTCGAATGTGCCGGAGAAAGCTAATTTTAGCTGGAGTTTTTCCAATTACTTTAAGTAAATATCATTAATTTTAAGTAAGAACATGTATTTATAATGTAAATTGACTTTTTAATACGATTATATTGAAAAAAATATGAAAAAATGCTGTCTTATTTGTACCTTCATTTTTCTGCATTCATTTTGCAGAATAAATACCTTTTTTAGAAGTACCACTTTTTCCATCATATACATTTTAAAGAACAGGTATTGCTACGTTAATCCTCAAATTTTCATGAAAAAATACTGAAAATTAAAAAAGATATGAATTTTTAAATAAAAAATGCACATTTTTGCTTACTTTTTTTTCGACAATTTTTTTTAGATAATTTAACAATGAAAATTGACTTCAACAATGGCACAATAAACTTCAGAAAGGTTTAAACTATATGTGTGATTTTTTCCGAAACTTTATATAAACAATTAACAAAGTTATAAACATTTTTTACGCTGGGGCCAATGGACCCCGTGTGCCAACTATGTAATTTTTAGGACGTGTGTCACGCAAGGGTTAAACAAGAAAGTCAAACACTAGATCTGAATGAATAAACTAAATGAATATTTCCAAATAAGACAATTTCCGCCCTTTAATTAGAGAAAATTGATTATCCATTTAAATATCTGGAACGCATTTAAAGCTTTTGCGTCAAAATGCGTCAGAAAGATGAGGAAAACAAAGAACAATAGCTCTCGCAATTAAAAATATTAGGGTTATTAATTAACTTTGAAATGACAGAAGAAAGCGACCAGTATGCTCCTTTTTCATAGAGTGTTAAAGTGATGATGAAGGCGTACAGCCTTAGTCCCTAACGACCCCTACATAAAATTCATATCAAATCCTGGAAGGAACGCAAATATTGATGTGCCTGCTCTTCCACGAAAGAACTTATCACATTTCCTTGTGGCGTTAGCATAGGGACAGCATTCGGTTAAAAAAAAATAAACTATTAAATTTTCGTAAAAAAGTTTGATTTTATTGAAAAACGACATCCTGTTGAAGCTGAAGCTGCCAAAAAGTTCCACGAGATTGCCTTTGCAGAAAATCCACAAGCGCTTGTTGATAGGAGCATGATTGCCTAAGCACAATTTAGGCTAGGCAACAATAATACACCAAGTGAGGAGAGGCTGAAGGATTGCTCGCGTTATGAACCAGGCATTGATGGGTATCAGGTTAGTTGACGGGAAACCATGTGGTATATTCCACTTGGCCCATCCTAACAACACAAAAAAGCCTGAAGCCTCTGTGGAGGAAGATATTCTCGCAACCCCTTCCAAATTTCCTTTTTGTTCCAAAGGGGATCGCTGCAAATTTTTGACGAATCTATTTTGAAAAAAGTACGATCCAATGTGTCAAAAAGATATAGGTGAGCTGATTTTGTGTGAGGTAGTGAGCTTTTCCACGCTGAATGGCGCTGAAAATTCTACATTTCGGGTGTAAAACCGTAATTAATTTTATTATTGATTATTATTATGATTAATTAATAGTAAACACTTCATAATTTTATCACAAAATAGAACGAATTCGAAAGTGAACTTCTACGATTTTCCCGCTTCAGACATTATTAGAAAACTGTTTCTATAGATATCGCTTACCCAGCATTCCAAATGTTCATGAACAAGAAAAGACGTTAACTCTTTCAAGCCTTTTAAGAGAAGACAAAAACTTTATTTGACGTATGAAGCGTATTGAAAAATTACGTTGATTTTATAGATACCGCGACTCCAATTGGCGTAAAGAGACCTAACTAAACATTCACATCACTATCAGCGTATGGAAAACATTAGAAAAAATTGCAACGACACTCCAGGATTACTTCTCGACGAAAAATATAGAAATAGCAAAAGTAAATTTATAACTGTATTACATTTTTCTTCAAAAGCTAAATGAGAGCTTCCCTTATTTAGAGCAAGAGATTTAGAGAAAATTCAAATAAAATAAATCAAAATTAAAATAAAATTTAACAAAACAATTCAAAATAGTAAAGAAAATTTCACTAAATTTGATTGAATCACGTTAGATCGATCGTTACGGCGTTTTATGCATAGCGTATCCGCTTAAAAGCTCTAACACCTCGAAAAAACTCCTAACGTAACGGTATTCGATGCCAATTTTTCAAATGTATCTGCATTTGTAACGAAAAATGTTATCAATAGCATTTGGAGACGATAGTAAGAAAAGATGTAGGCTGGCATTCTTTTCCATTTTGTTTTCGTACGTCATGTTTTCGTTTTCATACAGAAAACAAAGCATCGTGATCGCTCCACTAATCTACGTCATCTAAAAGCTCTCTTTCTCGCAAAGCTCACTTTATAAGTTAACGCTTATAGGTGGTAACGCTATGGTTTTGCTCTTACACTGTAGCGCAACAACTGGAAAACATGTCCAGTAGATGGCGAAATCACAATAGTTGCCTTTCTGAAGTTTGGTTGTATAGGGGAAAAGCTTTTCGAGTGTAATTGTATATGTGCGTGGTTGTGTAGGAATATAAATTTCAAGAGAATGTAAATTTATATCTCACCGCACGTTCGTCCTTATATTATATTTCCATCCTGAGAAATACTAATTATTTAGAAAATATCGATTGGGTCCTGTCAGATAGGAAATTCGAATCAAGTGTTAGCGGTGGCTTACATCGAGGACGATGCGCGTTTGGCACGTGTTGAAACACGCGCGTACGTAGCTACAAGAGAAGGTAGAATGGCTCAGAGACAAGATCTAATCTAGGAGGCTGCAAGATATGAAGGAGAAATATTGTACGGCCGTGGAATCGGTGAATCCATGTAAGCTGAGCCAAATTTATTTTAAAGCGAAAAAACGAAGACTTAAAATTTGAAACGCGATTGCCATCAAATCGTGCTTCTTAAAAAACACCTTTGTGGTGTCATGATTACCAAAAACCTATTTATTAGTTTTTTTTTTACTGCAGACTTTTTTTTTACTAAGGATTTTATTTTTTTACGGACTTTTAATTTCATTTACAAACAATATTTTTTCGTTGCAAAAACCGAAAATTTGACACTTTGGAAATGTGACTATTCTGTAAATTTGTCGTCATTTTGTTGAAACTTGAAATTTTGACGAATGCTTGGGTCAGGCCCTGAATAATGGAATGAAATAACTAAGTGGACTTCCAATAGTTTTGTATATTATGACTTATTTATTTATTATGATTTCAAAATATCTTCAAATATTGTTACTACACCGTCAAATGACCAGAAATAACTCTATGCTAAGGCTGCGAAATCTAATTTGCATTTACTCTCTTTCTATGTTGTGAATTATACTTTAAGTAAGCAGACACTATTTTATTACCTCCATTGTTAGTGGTTGACATCACTTTCCAGACACATGCATAATACATGTAGTTTGAGTGATATACTTTGAACATCTCAAGAATGATAATCTCTACGCTTATGCCCAAAACAATTACATTGGCACCCGATTTATCAATGCTTCTTCCTGACGTTCATGGACCATCCATGTCTCCTGAACACACGCCATCACACCTCGCTCGTAACCAAGTTTCGACATATCCCAACATCAAAGCTGAAGTTAAAATTCAAGATCATTCACTTGTATAATTGCGAAAAAAATTGCAAATCAGCTATAGAGTGCTCTCGTACAAAAGGATGCGTCACTTAGTAACAATCCATCTCATATTTCTGTCACATCACCTAGCACCTTAACAAATCGGCAAGTGTCTGTTAACCCAAAGTATTTTCCAATCTCCAAACGATTTGTCTTGATGGAAAGTGAAAATATTTTATTGGCCGTAGTTAGATCTGTTCCGCAAACACTCAGGAGTGTATAAAAACCATAAAGCCCATGCCGGTAGTTATTGTTTAATTTGCCACGGAAGCCGCAAACAAGCACTTTCTAGGGCATTAAGCTCATCCACTGGCACTTCAGATCGGGCCGACTACTACGTAACGATTTTGTAATAAATAATTCGATGTTTAAGGATCCCTGGCCCATGCGATCCAATTGATTGTGGTTGAAATTAGACGAAGATTGCGAAAGTTTTCGCTGTTTCAGTAGCAACAACACATCGAGCCATGAAACTGAGATTGTGGTTTCGCTAGTTATTGATCTTTGATTTGTTAATGCTGATATTGTTCAGCGAAATGATCGTTCAATTGCAAGCATTGCACAACTTCGTTGCAAATTGCCACAAAACATGGTAAAATATTGTTCAATTAGGGCCACAGGCCATGATTTATGCCTAAATCAGCTACTTGCTACCTTCCCAGCGTCCCATCAACCTTATCTTTGATCGGGTGTTGCTGAAGACAGCCCAAAAGATTAAGCTCCATAATCTCCTCTGAGCGTGCTAATCTCGCACGGCTTCACCCAGTATCGTGTGCCGTTCGCATCTTTTATCTGCTTTTCGACGCTTTTTCTCCATCGCAGATAGTCTCACCCATTTTTACGGAAATCAAATCGAAATTAAACCCAACATCTTAACAGTCTTCACTTCTTCGCGATTCGTGTTGCTTTGATTGACGTGGAATTTCTCCGATGCTTTACCTTAGCACAGTTACCTAGTCAAAATCAGACTTTCATTTTTTACAACATTTCCTCTTCATCATTTCGAACACTTGTGAAACAGACAAAAGGAGTGTAATCATAGATTTTCAATTATCAAACATCGCTTATGCAACGCAAGTTAATTTGTTTTACGAGTTGGTTTGCATTGCAGATATCTTTCATCTTTCATCTTTCATCTTTCACAAACTTCAAACCTTAAGTCCTCAAAAACGAGCGTTGATTGGGTATTGGTTTGGAGGCAAGCCTCGATTGTGCTAAAATCTCCTTTTGCTTTTGTGATCTTAGTTGGTAAACAATATGTTCTCACAAATGTAACACCAATCGAAGAGTTGCACGGAATATGTTTAATGGTTTCCTCGAAGAACTTGCATAAGGTGACCTTGAATTGTGGTGGTACAAGAAATTGAGTTGGCCGATTGCGGGTTAGCAGTGACTGAGCAGTTTTAAATCGCCGAAATTATTTCCTTGCAGCAAATAATTTAATAGCTTAATTACTGAGCGACGTTGGGCTGGTGGTAATTTTTTTAGCGATTCGGTGTCGATGTAATTTTCCGCAAATTTACGCGAGTTGGCGTTCGATAACGCTTGATTACTTCATTTGCGCGGGTAATGTGAAATAATGTTTAATTTTCGGCTGTTTTGTCAGTTATAGCTTTTGGACTTTGATGAATGACGTTTATCACTTTTCATTTGAGAAGGGAAAGCAGAATAGGAACAATTAGACAAAATTTTATTCTTTGGACGTTATGAGCCTTCACCAACTCATTTTAAAATTTTGCTTTCTCTGCAAACAGATTCGTTTACCATCCAAATTTTTATAAAAGAAGTCGTTTATGAAAATAATAATTTGGGTCAAGCGTAATTCTGATCAAAATATCTTTTCTCTTACCGCTGGCGAAGAATCCTAACATACGAGGATGCGTTTTGAGTTCGCACAATGGAGTGGTTGGTCATTAGTAAATGTATCTAACAGCGTGATAACTCGTTTAGTAACTCATTATTAGTATAAATAGCAAGATTTATCTTAACAGAAGCAGTTATCCTTGAATGATCATCGATAAAACAGTTTAGTCTGTAAAAGTGTGAATTATGGAAAAAATGGAGTGCTGCGACGTCCGTAGGTTCCTTATCAAACAAGGAAAGTCATTTGAAACCATACTGCAAGAAATGACGCCCGTTTAGAAAAACTCCTGTGCGAGTACAACCATGGTTGACAAGTGGCATAGTCCCTCAAAATAAGGCAGAGACTGACAATCTACGTCCGATCGGGACTGCTGCGAAAACGATTGAAAAAGTCGCCAAATTAACATTGGAAAATCGCAGTCTAAAAAAAAACAAACGATTTAAACATGTCATACGACAATTTTTACAATCTTGCACGTATTTTATCATGGCATGCCACAGGACAGCGCAAGATGGGTGGCGCGAATGCTCACGCCGTCTCAGCAACAACACCGTGTAGTCTTCCCGCGCGTGTTTTTGACTTCTCCAGTGAAGACAAGGTTGGACGATTGAATCGAATTGTTACTAGAGACGAAACTTGGGTTTATCATTATTCATTTGAATCCAAACTTGACCCTATGCAGGAATCATGGCAACTGTCTGGAATCAAGAAAGTACCCTGTTGACAGATCACAAAGATATACGCCTTTCCATTACCGGAGAATTCTAAGCTTCGATTATGGAGAAGTTAGAAGAATTACTATGAATTTCACAGCGTAAAAGTAGGGTAAAATCGGCCAAAGGTGTCTTCCTTCTACACAACATCGCGCCTATTCATAAGTGCTGTATTGCCTTATATGCCCAGGAAACGATGGGTTTCGATATTTTGGAACACTCACCCTACATTCTTGACCTGTCTCCCAGTGATTGTTATCCGTTCCCAAAGTTTAAATTACATCTTCGTGGGAAAGAGTTTGCAAGCGAGGAAGAAGTGAAAGACGCAGTTTTAGCTTATTTTTCGGACAAAGCGACAAAACGTATCAAAATAAACATAAGTTTATTGAAAGAAAGAAAAAAATTAATTAAAAATTAGCTATACACGTTGGGTGGGAAAAATAAGCTTGGACCTATAACTCATGTCAATGTTATATTGAGTTATACAAGCTTACTTAGTATAGATTAGAATAAGCTTTAGAGCCAGTTTCGTAGCCAGAAGTGACAGCTCCAAAAGAGGAATGTTAGTCACACCTACCAAAATCGACTTTTACGTTGTTTCATCCAAGAATGGCTCCACTTAACTATACCCTTCATTGCAGCTTTAAGAACATCTTTCACCAACATTTGCCAAACCTCCACGCGCTTTCTTGGCTATCCAAATGTATCGTAACTATCAAAGGCATTCTCATAAATCTGTTTCGGCTGGCTGAGTTTCTACAAGAAAAGTTTTCTTCATTAACTTCTCTTTATTGCTGCCCTTGCAAATAGCATGGGTCATTAGGAGCCATACGACGCTTCCTTCAAAAACTTTTTGTAACTAAAACGTAACCTTATCTAGAATTTTTGCCCGTGATAGTTTTCGTCTCATAATTTCCACAACTTTCCAAATTGATTATTTTGGAAAGAGGACTTCGATGAATTTAACTTATTATATACCAACATAACATTTTTATAACTATAAAATAATTGATAAAACAAATTCAACCATGAGGAATGGATCCAACCTTCAGGACTAATTCCGTGAAGGTCGTTGAAAATCAGTTTCAAATTCAAATTGATATTTTTCAAAAACTAGTAAAGTCGGATTAAGATATTCAGGTGATAAACCGTGAGATTGAGGAGTTTCGGTGCATCAATGTGGCGAGCATTGATCAAGATGTTGTTTTGTAAAAAAAGTGATTCGCGAAAGATTTCCGTCAGCCCTATAAAGATGGTTCTTGTCAATTTCTGAAATTAAATACTGGAAAAAGAAATCAAGGCGCTTCAAAGATTTTTTACAATATCTACAGAGGAGACGAATTCAGGATTTATGGGTATGAGTTCGAAATAAAGTAGCCTACGGGTTTTCTAAAATGAGTCAAATCAAACAAACGCTGTTCGCACAAGATGTATTTCAAAGCAAATAGCTGCTTTATGTTTTTCAGCCTTATTGGTCACTTGGCTTTGTAGATATGTGGCGCGATTTAGGCAAGCTATTGCTTAGACCATGTTACTACTACTACTACTACTACTACTACTACTACTGCTTGTACTACTTCCTTTTATATTGATATTACTACTGCTGCTGCAAGTACTTCTACTATTCCCACTAGTAGTACTACTGTTAATATTTCTACTATTATTAAAGTTGTCACAAGTTGGACCATAACGAAGGAACAGACCAATACCAAACTACGCGAGCTTTGGAATACCGAGAGCTTTAAAAATAAACGACGTAGGTGAGTCGAGAGGTTGCGGTAACTAGTTTTCTGATCTTAAATTCATGTGAGTATAATTTTTACAGATGAGTAGTATGTATGTAGTAGTGTAGTTACTGTGTATATACAAAATTAATAAGAATTTTAATGAGCATCTTTTTAGGCCTTCATCTCCTATCTCCAAAAATATAAATTCATCTGGAAAATTTGATTGACCAATATTTAATTTGGATTTTGTTCGACTTTTTACGTTACGCTTTTTAGGTTATGCTATCGTCGAAACCTAGAAGTGGGCGAACATTAGTTTGCTAGGATTCTTCCGAGAAATTCGTAACATGAGAATATTAGTCGCATCTTCCTCTATAATGCAAATACGAGCTCTTATAAATTGAATCAAATTAAGGTTATTTTGCGCGGACATAATATCGGTTTGAGATGTTTTCCAGCCCACACTCTGGTTTTATTACTCAATTCCCGGTTTTCCTTTACTGTACCTTAAAAGAAATTATGGGATCGACGATGTGCAACATCCGAAGAAGCAGATGCTAAGATCAAAAGTTTGGAATTTACCTCAATCAGAGTAGGAAAAGCTTTCACTCTACTCCCAAGACTGACTAAAGTGCATGTAAAAGTACATTGATTTCCATGAAAAACATTTCGAAAAAGAAGAGAATTAACTTTGGTCTAAAATAACTTGTTTTTTCGTTGCCAGATGAGAAATTTAAACAGCAACTCTCGTTTAAGGATAGCTCTCAACTAAGGTGTGAAATGATGTAAAATAATTCTGAAACCTCACTAGCTGAACATATCGCTGTGAGACGAGGCTTCGGGGAGTCGTTTTTGAAGATCTATGCATTCGAGTAAGCATATCTGCAAGGACATATCCGATCGTTCTAGCAATAGACCAACTACTTTTGACAAATAAAATATGTTGCTTTATGAATGTCCCAAAGGAAGGATTGTTCTGATAATGTAACTTTATTGATTTCGGATGCAATCTTGACATGTCACTTTCGGGTTTTCACAGTTGGTCCTTGTCTATGCGATCTGTCATTTTGTTGCGGATACCATTTGTTACATATAAAGCTTGGGCAGGATGATCTTTTATAGCCCTCGTTAAGAGTGAGAGGATATGAAGTAGAGAAGAACGGCAAAGGTAAGACCCCGAAAAGTCAAGACACGGTTGTTTTTATCTTGTCTAGTCAACAGTTTTTTTGGAGTTTCACTCGTTGATCTACTGATGATTGTTGCAACAGACTATTGGTGGTCTTTTTTACTAAGGTTCAAGTCGTTTTTCGGGCAAAAAGCATATAAGCAGATACAAAACTTCATTTTAATGCAAATAAATGAAAACCCGAATACTACAAGTGTCACACACTGAATTGGTTGAAAAACATAAGATTGCACTTGAACATCAGCTGTATAGTCAAGATCTTTCACCTCTTTATAGTCAAGATCTTTCAACACGTGATTCCCACACGTTTGGAGTTTCTGAGAGGACACTTGGAGCGTAGCTTTTTGCAAACTATTAAAAGGTTTGATATTTTGTTTATACGCCCACAAATAATTTGCGAAAACGGCGTGAAAAATTTCCCATTCGCTAGGAAAAATGCATCACCCAGGAAACCAATGATGTAGAAATCAACTATGCAATGTATTTTCTTCTAAAAAAAAATTCATTTAGTTGTGGATAAGGCTCCTCGGGATCAGAATAGCCCTAATATTTAATCCTCCTCCTCTGTACCTGACTCTATATCTACTCTGTATCGGCCTAACCCTTATATGTACAATATTGAAGGAAATACTGTTTGTTCTTTATTTTCCACTTGTTTTTCTATCTTCCATTAGAAAAACAAAACACAAATTTCTGCGGTTTTTTGCTTGTCTTTTCGTTAAAGTGCTAATACTTGATCCACTGGCGGTTTCCGATCTTTTTTCGACAAGTCAGAAAGGAGGAAAAAGGATTTGTTTTTAATTGTTCTTAATGTCTGGCCTATTTTTATATGGCTCTCGATTTCATGCATACATATCAAAGAATGAGTAATAGTTTCAAATTTTTCTATTTGTATACAATTTTGAAAAGTATCTAGCTTTAGTTCTGGATGCCTATGTTAGTTTTGTCAGCTCCCGAGAATCGACTGTCATCATTGTGTCCAATTATAGGTTTTCGTGCTTCTCTGAATTATAAAGGTAGGCAAAATTACAGATTTTAGCGTTTTTGCATGAAGACTTTACATTTCAGATTTTAAGTCTAAGTGACTCCAAATGGTCACAATTTATTCCATTTTAAGTCATGGAATTTGTCCGTTGTCAGGTGGAAAACAGACTAACACTGCAACATTCTTTGGAAAAATAGGAATTTTCGTCAAAGAACTCAATTTGCTTGATTGCAATCTAGATAATTTGCTCCATGTAATTTCTTCCTGTTTTCATTATGAAGATTGCTGATCCAAGTAACACGGTTTGGATAAGCACAAAATTAAATGATTAACGTATGTCATTCCCACCGAAAAGGACGTGGATCATTTGGGATCATTTGATAAAAATATAGATATAATAATATGCATGATTTGATGAGGCTTTCATATGATTCAATTCGGGCTGAAAGTCTTTCCAGCCAAATCAATCTAATTAATTTTGAGACAATCTTTAATTTAGAGACAATGAGAATATAAAATTTTTATTCAATCTTGAAAGTGAAGCAATATCGATAACCGAAGACTTGGTTCTCGCTGACCTGACCTCAAAATTGGTGCTGATCATGCTTTTCATCAGCGATTTGTATGATGGAAAGCGATACCATCCTTTTGCTTAGCGCTCTTAATAAAGTATTCACCTCAAAATCATTCACCCGTTCATAACCGCCCAAAATCAATAATTCGTATTGCGACATTTTCCTTGTTGCAAACAGTCACCTATAAAAGCCATTTCGTATTAACTCTCAACAACCAACCGCAATCAACAAGCAATATTTTGACAGATAGTTTCATTTCAATTTGATCAATGCTATATATCATGCATCAAATGAGCCATCAAATCGATGACGTTTTCATCAATCATTGATTCATCTAATTACAATCAAATACTCTTCGCTATTATTCCCGTCCCTCCACCACTAATTCAGGGCTTTTCCACTGCACTGTCGTTTGCTTTTAAAGCTACGACAACCTAAACTTACTTATGAATTCCCACTAATGAGGACGCTACACTTCATTAAGTGTATTGTATTCCGGATGTACGTACGCCGGGGTAGCTAATTGAATTATGGTCAACTGGGAGGGTGGCAAATAGTACTCGGGGCGGTGGGCCAATAGATGTGCTATTGCTTTTCACGAAGTCATGTGTAGAGAGCTAAAACACTGCGAAAAACAAACAAACTGAAAAGCACGTTGGTGGAAACCACAAAGGGTCATAACAGATATACGAAAGTTTATTTAACTCATAAAATATGGTCTAGTGAATTTTGTGTCAACTGTTCCATTCGCTGGAGAATGTTGAGGAATTATACGATGTTGTAGACATTAAGAAAAATCATAGTTTTTGCAGTGTAATTATAGAATCTCCATTGTAGCTTCAGGAAACAATTGGTAAGAAAATCACTGCAGGAACCGAGTTAATTACTCATGATATACTGCATAGCATTTTTCTACAATGTTTAACCTTCATTGTCTACTCTAGACGTTGTAGAGAAGGTAAGTTTCAACCCTCACCTCGGTTTTACACGCTCAGATTACCTTGACAATCCCCACTTAAAAAACTTTACGGAATGGTAGGTCCCGGAATCTTTAGTAATAATAGGTTTTGTATCCCCTAACTCTGCTCTTAATAGTGTTCTACATATACTATGCGTATACAATATGACATAAACCATGACGTCTTCAGCACGCTAATGTCATTACCGAAAAGAGCAATTTTTTAAGTTTACGACTATTAAAACGTCAAATCGGCTTACGTCAATGCACTTCCGTCTTTAGAACAGTGTTTGAGACCAATTTTGTCTCAAACCCCATTTTTGGCGACGCAAAAGTTTCGGATGTATAATGCTTACAACCGCAACGCTGTTAAATTTTTTAACTATTTTTTAGTACAAATATTTGGCGAACCTAGCAAGGAGCACAAAGTCATAAATGCACATAACATTTTTCAATTTAACTCAAACTATCCAACAAAAAGTTCAAAAGTGAAAAAAATTAAACACTGTTGCGTATGACACGATGCATACTTCAAACAGCTTTAATTTCGGGAATTTGACGTTTGATTGTTGATTGCCAGTAAAGCATACACAAAGCACCAAATGTCACCTTCAAACATCATTAAAATTCCCGCTAAAGAATCAATTTTTCATGGAGAAATTCCGCCAAAGATACTCTGAAGGTACATATGGCACGCGTAAGAGAGAGATGATCCTTTTCCGCGATAATGAAACAATGTCCCGTTATTATTCCCCGTCAAGTACCGTGTGAGGCCATATGGACCAAAAAACTCTCATACAAAGTTTTGCGTAACGTTTCAGGGTGGAACGTAATAATAGGCATGTTAGTTTGGAATCTCCAAAAGATTATTACATTAGTAGAAGTTACATAAATTAAAAAAAAATAAACGAATTTTTTCTAATTAAATAATAAAAAATTATAAATAAAAAAATTTCAATAATAATTAAGAAAAAAATGCATGAAAAAAATCTTAAAAATACATATAATAAATAATAAATTGTTATAATAATTTGGCGGTTTGCGTGACCGTGCGAAGATCGTTTTGGGAAAAATTAACGATATCATTAAATTAAAGATCCTCTTTGCCAAAAAATCGACTGCATGAGAGGGACTTTCGCGTAAAGTGTCTCGGACAATACTATATGTTGATTGTTTAGTGGAAAAGTAAGTGACTTGCGAGAGTTTGAAGTGAAACTTTAGTAATTTTCTACTATAGAGCGAAATGTCAAACTTGAGAAAATAAAGGTATGAAAATCGTTTGTCGCCAGGATTTGAAAGCACTTTGGTTTTGCCGGGGCTAATGCCAAACCTAATTTGAAAGAAAAAGGAGGGTGTTCAGTTCAATTTTTTTTTTGCTGAAACTAGCACAAACTTCACCAAAGCCTTCTTTCTGGTTCTGACGTTTGAGCGATGGAGACTTCATGTGTGACACAGTTGCGCTCATTCTGCAATTAAAAGTAAGAGCTACAAGAAATACCATTACATAGGACCCAGAACAAGGCCTTTGGTAATAATCTATATGAAATGTTAGGTACGCATAGCAAACGAGAAAACTCGCGATATTGAGGCGTTATTTGCATAATTTTCGGGCAAATAATATGAAGCTCGCGCGGTGTCGTGGTATCGTGTCGCGTGAGTGCGTAAGGCAAGTGCTTAAAGTCAAAGTTAAGTTCTTTGTATACGATCTGTTCGTACTCATGAGCGAAACGTCAAAGTGACCAGGAAACGCGTGTGGCTCTTGTCATAAATAGCACCTTAAATTCTTAATTTGTGGTAAAAACATTAGCACTCTGAAGACTGCAGAAGGCATACAGGCTCTTCGTATGTCATAAGTAGGCCACTGCCATAGGAAACATCACTCAAATCAGATAAATCAATTAATAAAAAACTCAGGTCCACACTCTACCTTGGACGTCAGAGTTAACAATTGTCGTTGATGATTCATACATGGCACGCAGCTTAAAATTATACATTTTGACATTTATTGCATTTATTGCAAGTAGACATCTAGTTTTTAAATATTAAAAACAATGAGTTTTGTCGTTATAGTTTACTGGGAAGACACAAGAACCAGTTTACTTTGATGTAGAATCATCTGATGAAGACGTATCCTATTAAGGGAGATCTAGTAGAGTAGAATAAAAATATTCTACTAAGATCCTCATTAAGAAGACTTCCAAAATTTTAATAAAGCTGATTTGAAAATCATGAAAGTTTCTTATTCGAAAGTTTGGATCCCAAACTTTTTGGCACCTCTAAGTCTTGATGAAACCGCCTTCAACTACAGTCTTGTTCTTCACTATAGGGTCGAAGATTTTCGGAATATCTGACCACGTGCCTAAGGATAAAGTGGATACCTATGTTCTTTTTCGAAAATTGACTTGATTTTTTTGAATTTGTAGAGTAAGTAGAGTAGCCTCAACCATCTAAAGAAACATACCCCCTTTAAAAAAATCAGATACAACCGATTGTATGCATTATGTATGTATGTATGTATGTATGTATGTATGTATGTATGTATGTATGTATGTAGGTATGTATGTATATATGTATGTATTGTGTTGCGAAACAAATATAAAAGTAAATGTAGTTTTTCTATCTCTGTCTGAGAGCACCCGCCCGAGAGTTTCAGTGCTGTATGCGGCTAAGCTGTGGGTGAATTAAAAAGGATGCGGTCACAGATAGTGATGATTTGTCTCAATGGAAATTTGCATAAAAGAATTTACCTAGTAGACTCAATTATAAATTGAATTATATCGAAAGAGTCTTGTTTCTTGGTCGCGCTTCAACGCTAGTCCAGGAAAAGGGATCGGCGGTAAAGTGTTTTTTGCCATTACTCGAGGCAGTCAGTTCCTGGCAGGTTCTCAAGTTAAAAATTTTAATTTTTGAGCGTTAATATTCGACGCAGATAGGTATAACTAAGAAGCACCAGGTAGATTTAATCTATCAACAAGCATCATTTCTGTCCAGGTTAGAATTCTAGAGACCCCAACCATGTCATTGAAAGATTAGAGGCAAGAGATAATAAAGACCACGGGTTGAAATTGGTTATAAGATCTCAACGTCTCAACAGTGTCGTATAGTGTTGTGATCAGTATCACCCTTCAAAAATTCATAATTAAAAAAGTGGAAGGCTGGCAAGTGCAAGTGCGAGGCTGATGGGACATAACGACAGATTTTTTATACCCAGCTCATTTTACAATTCACGGTAGCAACAAAGTTTCATCTTTATGACTTTATGCAGAATATCAAAAGATCGTCACATCCATATAGTTCTCATCGCGTCGTGTGGACTCCGTTGTTGTTCATCTATTCCTTTTGTCCACCTATCGTTGAGTTTTAATAGCGAAGATTTTTTGAGTAAATTTTTTCAACTTCTGACATTTTTGGTTTAATAAATTCTAACGCTGCCCGATTTCATTAATGGTCTTCAAACTTCAAATGTAAAAATCATGAAATTTCTGATATGATTTTGGTATCATCCCTTTAGCACCTCCTAGTTTTGGTAGAAATCCTTTTAACTACAGCCTTGTTTTTTGCTATAGGGTCGAAGAATTTCGGGATGTCTTACCGGGTGTCTATGGAAGTAGTGGATTCTTCCACTTTCCAGCACTAACATTGCAAAGCATTGGGACTATAAAAAATACACAAATTATAAATTTAATTTTCTGATAATGATCAAAGTCTTCTAATTATCATTCGACCCCAAGGGTTAGAGCATCGATTTAATTAAACAGAAACACAATTGTCTAGGTGAAAGGTCATGAAATTTTATTAAATTGTTATGCATCCATCCGATTGCTGTTCATCATTTAAATCGTTTGGTTTGAAATTGATTCATGCTAGCACAATTACATTTTAATTTATAATGTCAATACTTCTACGAACATCCAACATACGCATGAGGAGCTGCCAACTTGTCGAGGTTAGGCTGGCTCTAACCTTTCTAATTCACTATCGATTGTTGCATATCGAAGCCCGTCTACCACCAGCAAGAAGTTGAAAGTCTTAATTGAGAAAAAGTGTGGCAGAGGAACATGGTCGGGTGTTTGAATAAGATTTTAGATATTTATTTAAGATATCTTACGGTGAGAGGCGATTGTTTCGTCTTCATGCAATTCTGGAGAATTGGATCAAAATAGTATGAAGCAATGGATTGATTACGGTCTAAGCTAGTAAAAGTTCGATTCATCAGTTTTCATACAGAAATCAGCAGATAAGCCTTGCAGGTAGCGCATCTTAAAATCTGGACCACGCTAGACTTTTTTTCATCATCGTGCAAGTCATTTTGGTAACGAGGCACCATCTTGCTAATCTGTGTTTTTTGAAGGCGTGTTGAAAGGCTATTAAAAGTCTTTCTTTAATCAATTTATTGAAGCTTCTGTTGGACTATGACCGCCGTGTTCAAAGGATTACACAACAAATGCTTAATTTTCAATACTTGCACCTTCAACATCTATGTGTTTCCTAAAAAAAAATATTGGCGGCGGAATATGTAATCAAACCATTATCCACAAAATTTACTTTCATGTTTAATTGAACTGACGTTAATCGAATCAAAACATTGCAGAAATTTTTAAAAAATTATTATGCATTTGCGTTAGAGTAAATACACAAATTATATTTCTGAACGTTGTATGTCTAGACAAATCTTAATTAACTTTTGATCGATGTAAGTGTAAAGGTTAATTGCTTTAAAAAAATAAGATTATATCTTGCATCATCCATCTTGAAGAAATATGAGTGAATTTTATGCCAATCATCAAAGTTGGGAATGTATACTCCCTGAACTTTTACTCACATGCTTACATGCAACGGATATTTGTTTCAGTCGCAAGTAGAAGTTAAAACTTTTTCAACGAAAAGATAAAACAAACTGAGACGCAAATCGAAATCTGTTGCAAATGTTTAAATAAGTGATTATAAGCCGCTAATAACCAAAAGAACAAGCGAAAAATACATATGTATAAGTCGAACAAACTAGATGGAATGGAATGATTGGAATCGAAATAGGCAGTTGCGCCGTAGCTGATAAAGATGATCAAAGCCTCCAGCCTTCGATTCAGTTTGCTATCATCTATATATTATAATAAACTAAAATGGAGAAACTGGTATGTTTTCTTCTCTCGGAGATAGATTTTCTAAACATTTTTGGACACGTTTTTCTATGTCTATACCTATAGAAACAATCCACCCTACATGTCTCTATTACACCCTTTATTATTATAATTCACCCTATATAAATTCGGAAAGCATTTGAGTCCACACATCTGATGTTCCAGAGCATTGCGTTCGCTGCTGAATACAATGTTGAAAGAATGTAACTCAGCGTATGTACATTGAGCATTAACACTTTCATGTGGCTTCTCTTAGACAGAGACAGAAAATGTACAAGCTGCAGAATTTTTCCTCACTCAATCTCATTATTTTATATAACCAGTAGTAGACCTTCAATACTTTAAATAAAAATACAATGACCTACGCTTGCAACTATTTATATTCTATCGCTGCTCTGTCTCTTTCTTCAACATGCATCGTGAGTGTGTTAGCGCTCTATAGTGATAACTCTTTCATAGCGGAAGGTTTCCATTAACTGAATTAAAACCATTCTTTTTTGCACAAAAATTTGATGCTTACGTGTTCCATGTTTTTGTTTTCAGTATTTTTAGATTGATTTGCATTTAAACAAGTTGAAAATTTACTAAGTTTATTTGTTCAAAGCAAAAAAAATGTTTGAAATGAATTAGATGATTTCTAAGGATATGCATAGAAATACACACAAGTAGGAATCGTACTGAACCGATAACAAAGGATACACATCCAGATTCTTTTAAAGATACACAAAATGTAATTTGAACTACATCTTACCCTGAAAACATTTCACAAATGGTAATAATGGTAATAAATGGCTGGTAATAAATTTTTTTAGAATTGATTTAAAAAATGTAATCGGATTTTAAACATAGATCTTTAAAAAGGGATGAAAAATTCGAAATGCGTTTTTTTTCGAAATTCTTGATTCTAGTACGATTCTGATTCTGACTACTTCATCATCTTTTTCTCAGCGAGTTCAAAAACTGATTTTTCGGGGAAAATTTATCATCAGCTGGACCCTAAATTAATACGTTAATGCAAAAATCATACCAGCGCCCGTTAAAATTAAATTATTTAAAGAAAATATTTTCCTAAAGTTTTTTTTTTTTTGAGGTATTACTTAAAAAATCTTAGGGTGCTGTACGATAGGCAAAAAGAGCGACGAATGATGAACATGGCATTTGGAGTTTCACAAGGTTCTTCTCTAGGTTCTCACCTATACCACTCTTTATATGACGAACATCTTCAAACATATGCAACTTAAACTTAACACGATGTTGCGACAAAAGAATAGATGGATGAACAGCAGCGGGCTTCGCCTGGCAATGAAAAGCAGAGTTCCAAACTAATTCAGGGTTCTTCGTCTGCAAGTAGGAGAGATTTCTATTCAGCCTAGAAAATAATTCAAAATTCCAAATTTTGCTTCCTTGGACAAATAATGGTGGCGGCAGATAAGACTACAGAGAGTATCAACACTCAATTGGCTCATGACCAACATAGGCGGACCAAGCTCAAACGAAAGCCACCTATTCAATCTATCAACAAGTAAAATTTTGAAAACGTGAAATTCTGGTACAGAGTGAAAGAACCCTAAGCACAGTAACCGTGATGGTTGTTGCGGGGGTGAGTCGTATCACCCTATTAATAGCATAGCGTAGGTGGACCTAATTCAGGGAAGGTTGGCAGGAGAGGGAGCTTATCGCACATTAGGAGATGCAACGGGCTCTCGAATATGAGCCGCAGGGGAAGTTCATTAGCGATGTGCAGCCATAGTTGAATACAAGATGAATTAGTACTTGACTCAACTGCTTATGCTTATGGTATGGGTATACCTCCTGTCTTACTTGTTCAAAATAGAAAAGACACAGTTCATGGACTGCTTGTTATGTCCTAAGAACGAAGACGGAGTCAATCGTAATTTTTTTCAACTACACCAGCGCTATTTGCTTTTCGTGAGTATCCGTGGATTCTTTTTCAAAGCCTGTTTGATGTGATGATGTTCTTAACTGACTAATGGAAGTTTGCGGCATACTACGCTTGGCTAATGCTTTTGACGAAGTAAGGATTTTGGGAACTTTGGTTGATGCAGAGGAAAATAGGGTAGCCTTTACATCACCCTCTATCCCACTACGTCCTCCGATGGAAAAAAGAATCACCTCATCAAAGGCGCTAACTGGGGTGAAAAAAGTGAACTACCTTATGTAAATTTGGCAAACATTTTCGGGCTAGGTTCTAAGGGCGATAGAATACGTGTTTGAAGAATAATCTGGCAGCCTTTTGCTGATGGAAGTCCCTCACTTTGCGCGTTAACAACCTTTACCACTCAAGGGCCAAAAAATCGTTTAAATGTCATGCATGCTTGCAATAATGGTTTAATAAGATTCATTTTTCTCATCCTTTCCTTTCTCTCTGTTCAAGGTTTTTAATGTAAATTTCAATGAGCAACGATTTAAAAATTTTACACGTTGCCTCTATATTTCATAAATTAATATAAATATCTTCCAATCGCAAAAAAATCTACAAATGAAAATCCTTAAATGATATGGATGAAAAATTAAATGATTAAATGATGGCTTGGATGAAAATGAATCCTTAAGTATTATTGAGAGATATTCAGAAGTTAAATGAACAGGATAAGCGCACATAAAAATTTACATTGATTAAAATCGCTTTGAGGAAATGCATGCATTTCAATAATACAAAGTGTAGACTTATACATAATTTAACACATTTCTACTATATGGTACGATTCATTCATTTTCCGCAATGAGAATGACAAGAATCTGTTGGAAAAAATTTAAATAATTTTTAATATTAAATGCGTTATTATTGACACTTATGCAACAATATTCACATAATTTATGTGTATGAATCTGATATTAGTAAATAAGTAGTATTAGTTGAAGTAGTAGTATTAGTAGTAGTAGTAGTAGTAGTAGTAGTAGTAGGAGTAGTAGAAGTAGTAGTAATAGTAGTAGCAGTAGTAGTTAAGGAAGACGTAGTAGTCTTTATTGGTGTTGTGGCTGCCGAACTAATGATACTAATAGTAAAAATGAAAAAATAATTATTATTATAAAAACATAATTACCAGTTTGTCAGAACATTGAAGTTGAAAATATTATTATCATTTTCAGTCAAACTTTCATCGTTTTCATAGACTGTTGATTTTGCAAAGATACAAACAACGATACGTAACCAAAATTTTGCAACAACATGAAACGTCATCATACAGAATTGCGTTAAGTGTTTTTGAAACTCCTATACCTGTAATACCACCAATTGTTTCTGAATTTGACATTTTTGGACTTCATCGTTGACAAAACCCAAAAAATTCAAGACCGTTACATTGAAGGAAGTGAAATCAAATACCCTGCATGGTGGCCATAATTTTACATAATGTGGCTTGACTAAAATGAGTGCCTCCAATCAACTTGACACTGTTCACTGATTGACAAGACGATATAAAGCGGAAGCCCTTCCCTTTCAGAAGTTTAAGGCTGCGTTACAAGCTGGCAAAGAGAGTGCTTCAGTGTATCTGAGTCCTCCACAAAGATAAATTTTAGTAATGAGGTAGAAAGGATTTCCGTTTCGGTATTGCTGGCGAATTACAGCCCCACAGCTGGTTTTGCGATCACTACTGTTAAAAGGCTCGCTTTATCACTCTAACACAAGTATTTCAGGAAGAGCTGTATCCGTGTTTTTGCATGCTTCAATACTTCTTTATTTCCTGCCAAAAATTGCAGCTTACTCGCCAAAAGCAGTATAGAATAATGAATGCAATATCTCATTACTGCCTTTATGGATAAGAATTCAATAAAATCAAAATATTTACTTAAAACATTTTCCTAAGAGTTAACTTTTTAGATCCACTTCAATTGTATAAGCCTTAATTCAAAGAAATTAAGTACTCCCATGACAAAACTCAGAAAGCATGGAAAAATGAACCGACAGAAACACAACCTGAAGATGTCTCTATTCTTCACTAATTTAGCATTTGCAGGTGAAGGACATGCTTCACAATAAAATTTCGCAAAAGCAATGTCTACCATTCATTATCGAAAATAAAAACTTGCTAGCATTGCTTGGTTTTGATTGCTGGTCATTCCTATGACCCCCCCCCCCCCCCAAAAAAAATTAAGCTATGCTTTTCTTTAACAAGTATACTGTTCCGAAAGCAATAGGTATTTAACGTAACAAGTATACTGTTCCGAAAGCATAGCATTATCATTACATGCACCGAAAGTCTGGTCACAACCCCACTCCCCTCCACTGTAGTAGCATCGTACCTAATGGAATTGGAGCCTGCAAAGTGCTCCTAGTTACCAGCGCGGACGAGAAATAAGAAAGACGTAATCCAACCCGCTCTTGAAACTTCCGCGGAGCACAGAATGATCACCAAAAATTTTAAAAACAACAGTATCCTACGTAGTGCTGAAGGATGTTCTTGATCATTGAAAACACAATCCTATTTTTAGAGATTTTAGATACATTGTAGAGGGTCTTCTTGGCAATAAATATCGCATCGGTCCTTAAAAGAATCTTTGAAACCTTTGTTGTCAACCATTAGAGGTATTTAACGTCAAGCTTCTAAAGTGTCCATCAAAACACCCCAAGCATACTTTTCAAAATACAAAGGAAAAATTTGAACAATAAGGCAATGCGTAGCCTACCAAGTGTCTGCAAAAAGCCTACGCAATCATCAGGCAATAGGAAACCAACGAAAAAAATGGGCAATTCCCACGAATTTTTCCACTAATCTAGAATTTCCGATTAGTAAACAGAAAAGAATCCTGCAAGCTGCCAGCATGTCAGATGAGAACGTGACGTTCCCATGAGCGTACCTCTGGGTTGAGTTCAACAGAGATATGAACAAGAACTGAAAAATACTGTAATAATACCACAAACCACCTACAATAAAATCCCACACAAACATTTTCAATACATTAGCATTGCAGGAGAGTATGGAACGATTTTCTGTATGTATTTCAGCCACACGTGAAATGATCGCGAAACAGCCATTATAGCATATTTTCCTCGCATTCTGACTACCAATATAATCAAGGTTGAGAAAAAAAATTGGGAGAATTTTGACTTTGACGTCATGTGTGAGCCTTATCCTCGCGAAATATCACTGAAAATCACTAAGTGTTTTTCGGCTTTAGATGTTTTTATTTTTTGATACCAAGAAGAAGATGCAACCTCTTTTGACAACAGTTTGACAACACATATTCACCAATGATCCAATATGAGGAGTAATCGAGACGGGCTCAAGTGTAACAGATTCAACGCAGCTTATCATATTATACTACATATCTACATATCAATAAACACACTGCAGCATAAAGGTGACTGAAGTTTGCATCGTTTCAAACGCAAAGATCTCGAATTTGATCACTTTGCCCTGAAACGTAAATTTCGATTCCATTAGGCAGCGAGGTACGGCAGCTAACAAAGGTTCAATCAAGGACTCAATTGTAGAACGTCAACGTGCCTCGTTACATTTATAGTAGTTCAGAGAAAGCTTTTGACAAAGCCTATAGACTAAGGCCATTCTTAATACACTAACATCAACTCCAAACATCTCGGCAAAACACCAAAAAAATGGCTCTCTTTCAGAGTGCCGTGACAGTCCGCAACAAAATTGAAAATTTATCTGACAAGAGATTCGAGAGTACAGTTGTCAAACTACTGTATATAAGAGTAGAGCTGTATACACGGACGGCGGGTAGTCTCGGTTATAGCAAAAATTGAACCCTGCGCGACGTACATCGACCTAGAAGTTCACGTGGCCATTTACGAGTCATTAAACGAATGTTAACAGTTGAAGTCGATTGATCGTTACGTTCTGACGCGATTGAGAATTTTTTGTTTTAGTGAATCGGAATTGGGTGACAACAATTATTTCTGAGACTATATTTATTAGATAAATGTTGCTCCGTGTTTATTTTATCTATACTATCCTATTTAGTATTTTTATGTTCATAAAACATGCTTTGTTAGCAGACTAAATTTGTTGACGATATCAGTTTTGGGAGTATCCCCGGCCGCTGATTAGATTTTTATTAATCTTTGTGTTTGACCTCAAAGTCTAAGCTCATTTTTAGCGATGTTATATGACTTTAATTTAAAACTAGAACTAAAAATCGCGAAAATTCGATTGTAGAAAATATGAAAATAGCTATTCAAAACGTCTTTGTAGAAACAAATTCCCATCACTTTTCTGCAGGATTGAATCAAAGGTTTAATAGAAGAAGCTTACTTTCACGCCAAAATAAGGACATTTTCAACAGATATGTAAACGGTTATTTGAAAGACAGCTTTGTGTGCATGAAATGATTTTAGATAACCGCCTTGTGCCTTTGACAAGAAGCGAGTTTTAGCGCTTTCTCTTTGATTCGGCAAGAAGATATTTTTCACGTGATTGGGAAATATTTGTGGTTTTCCGGAGAGAAATCTAAGTTCGGCATTAGAACTCTTGAGACAACTCTTTTACATGTTTCTATCAACAAAATGATCGGTTTTTTGACTTCCTCTTTAACCTATATGAAAAATTAAATTTTTAACCTTGGAAATTTTACAATTTTGACGAGCAAAGAGTTTCAATTGTCTCTAAGAAGAAGATCTCCATCAGTAAGAGGGAAAAAGCAGAGTGGAGAACTTACTTCAGCTGAATGAGGACGTAATATCACTGTCAGGATTTCTATGAGCGCATTTGGTTACTTTGTGCTGCCTTTGTTAATTTTTCCTTGCAATTGCTTCCGAAAGTGGTTGCATGAATGCGGAGACATTTGGAGAAAATAGCGAATAGTGATCCGAGCACTTAACTGCAACTTTGTTAGGCGGCCAGCTTATATCAATACCTGACCAACGTCAGCTGGACTAATCTTCCGGCTTTATGTTTCGATTGTTAACCGATTTTTTTCCAAACAACTTTCCATTTCTCTTACACAATTTGTTCCTTAAACACCAAAGATGTTACGCAAACGAAAAACTTTATATCACAAACATTTTAAAAATTGATCAACAATATGCAGACACTTATCAAGAGTAAGTAAGAGTTTAAATCATTCATTTAGATCATATCAGCAATATGTCTAGTGTAGACTTACTTAAGTCAACAACATCTTTGACTTCAATTGGATGATTTACAACTTTACACTCGCTTCGTAATCGCTTAATTTACAGACGCCAACTCCATTTAGCCATAGAGTTCATCGCTAAGATACTCTACTTTGAAACGTAGGCGTGCGTTCGTTAAATATTGCAGTATGCCAGTAGCGAAATCCTCAGCAATTATATCAAACTTTTGCTTTATTTTCCCTTCTTACCAACTGTAACGCAACACGAAAATGTCTTCATAATCTATTACAAATTGAGTAATAGCAACCACAAGCGATGACCACAGCCAAGAACCGCCACAGTGCCGGAAAACAATGAAAATTGTTAAGACTAGGTTCACGCAAATTTTCAAGAAAAAAAAATAAAACAAAAAGAAAATCCATTAAAACAAAAGCCATGCAACATTTTATAATCTTTGTTGCAAGGCTCATTATTATAAGTTATGTATCTATTCTGGGAAATTCGTATAATGCAAAGTTTATTCTTCATTTCAACACGTTTCCTTTTCACGTAAACTATTCCAGATAAAAATCTGTGCTAAGCAATAAAAGTGAAGGTTTACGACCTACTCTATGCTTACTGCTGTGCCTTAGTCGGAAGTATCTTTTTTGTAGATAGCAGTGAGATATTTGATTCATCGCTTAATCTCACTTGTCGCTCAGCAAGCATCAGTCGGGCCTTGTAGATAATTTGATAAATAGCAGAACATTGTTCAAATTCAACTTTTACCAGAGATGAAAGCAGTCGATGGTGAAAAGGAAAACCAGTTAGAAGATGCACAGCGTAAAAAGATGTAGATCTTATCCGTACACAGATAGTCAGCCTGTGTTTGTTAAATAATGGATTACAGGTATTCTACACTAAGTGGAAAACAAGCTTATCAGCTTTCCTGATGCACCTTGAAAAGAAAGCATTCTACGTGAAATTAATGATTTTCTCCACGAGAATTCACCACACACATCTACTACAATTCTATCCAGGCATATAAACTTAATTTTACTTCGTCAGAATGCAAACTCGCGAATTGTGGACCTGGGAAATGCGATGAAATTCTCATCACCAGCATTACAATCATCATCAACGTTTGATATATGGTACGTAAATGAGCTTTGTTTACACTTTTGTCATACTGGAAATTATCTCATACAAAAAGATACGCTTTTGTTTAACGAGGCCCTTTATTATCTTATATCATGATCGCTGAAATTTCATTGTGTGTTCATTGTATTACTCTCGGAATGTACATGAGTACGTAATATTTTCCTCCTCACTGCGGAAAATGAAAATGAATTTGCACGACGATTTTTTCTTGCCTAGTTTTCCTCACACGCTCCACCGTCTCTGCGGAAAATATCTACGACTGTGAACATTACCAAAGTACAAAGTTGAACGATGATAGTAAAATAATAACAAAAGCATATAATAGTCTTATACCAACCAGGGGCTGATTTTAAGTAGGTAATTTGAATGAGGAACTTTCTTTTGTATTCCATTGGTGGCGAAGATATGAATGGCGGGAAAAGTTTAATTGTAAAGGAGGCATAGATACATATGCATACACTTACCAACGCTTGGATATAGCACAATCTTTGCTATGCGATAGTGATGTCGATTGCAAACGATTTTCCGATTGGCAAGCCCGGACGTATCTGAAATGAAAAGGAAAAGAAAATGGGTTACATGTTAAGTGAGTGAGCTTTGTTAGGTGATGGGGCACTACGTGATATACAGGCAAAAGCGAGAATGAAATTTATGTGGAAACTGACAAACCCGATTCCCTTTTATCGATTCTGAAAGAAAGCAAAAACGACAACAAACATCGGCACGCACTTCTTGCAATTTATCGAGATCAGGATGGTACGTGGCATCAAAATGCAAAATTCAAGAAGAAATTCAATTCTGATCCGCTACTGTTTGAATTAACTGAACAATAGATGTTTTACGACCGACTATCCTGAACATACCGAAGCTTTCTTGCAACTTCGATAAATGTCAATGTCAACTTCAGTGTAATTGTTACATATCCTTCATGTAAATTTCGCACATATGTTTCCGCTACATATTACACCTCTCATTAAATAGACTTTTCAATGTTATAAAACCATCACATTTTTCCGATCGTATTTAGCGCGGCAAACATCCTTAGATCTTTTCAATGTCATAAAACCATCACATTTTTCCTTTCGTATTTAGCGCGGCAAACATCCTTAGATCTTTTTACCGTCATAAAACCTATCCTAATCCTTTAACACATGTGCGAAATAATTAACTAATAGATAGGATATTGAGGCGACTGCATAGGTATATAAGAAGTTAGTTCTCAAGTCTACATTAGTCTTAAGAAAGATTCCAAACGGAACATGTAAATAATTAATCGTGGAAAAAAAAAATAAAGTTGAAGATAAACTTGTGTTGCGTTTTTTTTTTTTGTGTCCGAGGAAATCATTAATGGCGCAGTCGGTAGGATACGCGGAGTAAAAAGATTACTCGATTTTTTTTAAAAAATCAGTCGCGTATAGTATCACGTCTGTCTAAAGATATTCCCCAAGAGGAGGAAAATTCACGATTAACGCAGACGCGAAAATAAAAGTGATCTCGAAAAAAAAAAACCAAAAATCGTTCACGATAGTGCTAACAGACAAGGAACCCGTGCTCTTCGAAAAAAAAAGAAAAATTCTTGAAAGTGAATAAAAAGTTTTAAGGAAAACTCAACCTGCTGAAAAAAAAAAAAAACCAAAAATCGTTCACGATAGTGCTAACAGACAAGGAACCCGTGCTCTTCGAAAAAAAAGAAAAATTCTTGAAAGTGAATAAAAAGTTTTAAGGAAAACTCGACCTGCTGAGAAAAAAAAAAAAACCAAAAATCGTTCACGATAGTGCTAACAGACAAGGAACCCGTGCTCTTCGAAAAAAAAGAAAAATTCTTGAAAGTGAATAAAAAGTTTTAAGGAAAACTCGACCTGCTGAAAAAAAAAAAAACCAAAAATCGTTCACGATAGTGCTAACAGACAAGGAATCACGCTGAAAGGAGTCTTATAGTCGGTCCACAGGAGCTCCAGCACAAAACCAAGTAAATTTTACACTGTGAATTTTACATATTCAAAAATAAAATTTTTATATTCTTAAAATCCGATGTATATATATATTGTATAGACCATTATCTAAAAATCTTGTATTTTTTTTTTATACCAAAAACTGCCCCAAAATCTCAGTTTATAATCATTTTTGTAAGAGTGGTTTGGAATCTGGTGTAAAGAAAAAAATGACGAACAACGAAGCCCCTGCAATACAAATCAACCCCCTTAAATATCTAAACAGTCTCCCCGAATATGATGGTAAACACGAGAACTTACAAACATTCATAAATTTAGTAGACAGAGTGAAACCCATTCTAGAAGCTTACAATGAAGTTTCTCAACTTCTTTTCAGTGACATCATTAAAAGTAAGCTTAAAGGGAGAGCAAAGGAAACAATCGACATTAACTGTCACGCTGTCCTTTGGTCGGAAATTAAACAAATCCTCCAAAATAACTTTGGAGATCGTCTGAGTATGGACGAACTCTTCGACAACCTTAGAGGCGCAATCTTTAAAACTAATACACTCGAATTTTATAATGATATTAGAAGCAAACTTAGGCGACTTAATAATAAAACCCGTATAGTCTTAGGAACAAGCACTGCAACCAACGAGTGTGCTAGAAATAATATGAAAACAGCACTCAACGTCTTCAAAAACAAATTACCCGAACCCATGAAGACAATATTATTTTGCAGAAATCCCGAAACCCTTGAATCTGCCATGGACATTCTCTTTACGGCTGGGTACGCATACTATGGTTCAAATGGACAAATTTACAAAAACCAGACTACAGACGGAAACAATGACAAAAACCAAATCAATAACAATAATAATAATAAACCAAATATTCCAAATAACAGTTCCCGTAATAATAATAACAATAACAGGCCTAATAATAATAATCAAAATGATAATAGACAAAACAGGAATAATAATAATAACAACAACAACAACTATCATAGGTTTAATAATAATGCTAGTAACTACAATAATAACAACAACGCTAACAATAATAACAATTATCACAATAGATTCAACAACAATAACAACCGATTTAATAATAATAATCAACAAAGCGAACAACAAAGACGACCTCATGAACACAACTACAGAGTTCATCAAAGCGAAACCCAATATCCATATAATCCTAACGCATCAGGAAATCCTCGGTATTTCGAACGGCAACCATCGCCAGAACCCATGGACATAAATATTACTGAAATGGCACAAAATTTTCTTCCACAAGCCTCGGACGAAAATTACCTTATATAGTTGTGAAGACAAAGACAAAACCCTTAAAATTTATCATAGATACCGGAGCTACACACTCTATTATAAACCCCGGTCTCTGTCATCCTAAGTGGAAAATAAATACACCAGATACAAACTTAAAAACCCTCCAACATGTTATTAATATTCACGAAAAAGTCAAAATTCCGCTCTTTGAAGAATTGGGAGACAAGGCTCAAGAAATTGAACTATTCGTCTGTCAATTCCACGAATTTTATGACGGAATCTTAGGCAATAATGTACTAAAACAACTCGATGTAATTATAGATTATAAGAATCAAATATTACGCGCCGGAGAAAAAACTATCCCCATCTTCTTCGAAATCAAAGAAGATGAGCAATATTGTCTCTTTAATAGGGCCGGACTCTACGAAGTATCCGTGCCTGTAGACCAACAACACGGTCTAATACACCTCCCTGGAAAGACTTCCAAAGATGGAAAAGTCCAACTTGAGGAAGGTATTTACGACGCAGTAAATTCTAAAGTATTAGGTTTAGTAAAGATACTAAACGAACATCCCACAAAAGTTAAATTTACCCCACAAGAAACCACACCTGTAACCTTCGAAAACTTTAATGTAATTGATAACGAGGTTAAGGGATCTTTCTCCATTTCTGAACAGATTAGAATTGATCATCTGAATAATGAAGAAAAAGGTAAATTACTGCCATTAGTAAAGAAATTTTCAGACATCTTTTATAACGAAGAGTCTGATTTATCCTTCACTAATTTAATTAAACATGAAATTCGCACCTCAAATAATATCCCAATATACGCAAAAACATACAGGTATCCGTATATTCACAAGGAGGAAGTACGGAAGCAAATCAAAGAAATGTTAGAGAAACGTATCATACGACCTAGCAAATCACCCTATTCAGCACCAGTTTGGATCGTTCCAAAAAAAATGGATGCAAGTGGGAAACCTAAATGGAGACTTGTAATAGATTATCGAAAACTCAACGAAGTTACGATCGATGACAAGTACCCCATTCCCAATATCGAAGAAATCTTGGAAAAACTGGGAAGAAGCCAGTATTTTACCACGCTAGATTTGGCAAAAGGTTTCTATCAAATAGAAATCGAAGAAAAGGATATACATAAAACCGCCTTTAGTGTCGAGGGTGGGCACTATGAATTTCTACGAATGCCTTTCGGGTTGAAGACAGCCCCTGCCACATTCCAACGTCTTATGAATTGCATACTTGCAGATTACATAAACAATATATGTCTCGTATATTTAGACGACGTAATAATATTCTCTACTTCTTTGCAAGAACATGTTGATTCACTCAACAAAATATTTACTAGATTTAGAGAAACTAATTTAAAGGTACAATTAGATAAATCTGAATTTTTCAAACACGAAACCAACTTCCTAGGCCATGTAGTCACCAGAGAAGGAATTAAACCCAACCCGCAAAAAGTTGAATGCGTTCAAAATTTTCCTATACCTAAAACCCCGAAACAGATCAAACAATTCCTTGGTCTGGCTGGGTATTATCGTAAATTCATAAAAGATTATTCCCGTATTATAAAACCCATGACAAAATGCCTCAAAAAGGATGCTAAGTTAGACATACAAAATCCAGAATATATCCATGCTTTCGAAACGATCAAGAATCTTTTAACAAACGAACCCATTTTAGTATATCCAGACTTCAATAAAATCTTCACACTTACAACTGATGCTAGTAACTATGCTCTTGGTGCCGTCCTATCTCAAGAAGGACGACCAATTAGTTACGCTAGCTGCACACTAAATGACCACGAAATTAACTATAGCACCATTGAGAAAGAACTTCTCGCTATTCTTTGGGCCACAAAATACTACCGCCCATATCTTTTTGGACGTAAGTTTATAATTGAAACTGACCATCGACCTCTCACTTGGCTCTTTTCTATAAAAGAGCCCAACTCTAAACTCGTAAGATGGAGACTTAAACTTTCAGAGTTTGATTACACCATCAAATACAAGGAAGGAGCAAAGAACGTAAATGCCGACACTCTGTCCAGGATACCTAAACCAGAAATAAACTTAGTCGAAAATCAAACTATAATCCCAACGAGCTCTTCTTGTATCAACGTTTTCAAAAACCAAATAATCATAAATAAATCAGACTCAGGCTCCCTTAGAATTAAAAAGAAAAAAATCTTCAACAAAAACAGGACTACTATCAACGCCAAACAGCTGGATGAGCAAGACGCTATCACATTGCTAAAGAACCATTTTAATCCCAATGGATTAAACGCTATTCTAATTGAAAACGAAGATTTCTTCCAAAACATATATTCCACATTTAGCAACAATTTTATTACCGATGGAAAATTCAAAATCATTAGATGTAACGTCCTCTTAGAAGACGTAACAGACGAAGAAAACCTAGCCAAAATTATAGAAGAAGAACACCTTAGAAATAATCATAGAGGAATCGAAGAAGTGACTAAAGAACTCAAACTAAAATACTACTGTCCGAAACTGAAGGATAGAGTCACAAATTTCATAAATAACTGTGAAATATGCAATTGCGAAAAGTACGTCCGAAATCCACCTAAGCCCCTATTCAAACTAACAGAAACTCCACAAAAACCTGGAGAAGTAATTCATGTAGATGTGTTTTACACATTAGAAAAATTTCTATTCTTAACAATAATTGATAAATTCTCCAAGCATGCATGTGCTATTAAAATTATTGGAAGAACTTGGACCGAATTTAAGAGAGCTCTTGCCTATTATTTCAGTCAGTTTGGTACAATAAAAGAAATAATAGTTGACAATGAGTTAGGGTTTAAAGCAATCCCTTTGAGAGAATTTCTATCAAATGAAAAGGTTGAAGTTCATTATACCTCTAGTAGCAACCATACTTCCAATGCTGATATAGAAAGACTCCACAATACCATCAACGAACACATTCGCCTTCTCAAACACGACCCTATTAATAACCAGAGTACAGTAGAAGAAAAAATTCTGAAAATAATTACCTTTTACAACAACACCATACACTCCTCTACAAACAGGAAACCCATTGACTTCATCAACGGTAATATCCACCAAGATGAATATCCCGCAATCCACGAGATAATCCACCAAAGAAAACAAAAAATAATTGATAAGCTCAAAATCGAAACCGAGAAAATGTGGAAATAGATACCGGTCCAAATTTTATTAAGGAAACCAGAGGAGGTAAAAATCACACTAAATTTAGGAAAATTAACTCTGAAAAAATAGACGAAGACCACATTGTAGACACAAATAACCAAAACAAATACTTTCGCACTCACATAAAGACAAAAAAGAAATACCAAAATATAGAACACCCAACCATAAAAGCAAAACCTAATAAGAAACATAATAAAAACCGACCCTCGACTTCTAAATCTACCACCAATAACTAAAACCCTTATGCATGTCATTCTCCCAGGAAAATGTTGTTACTACCTATAGTATCCTTCTGGAATGTACCACAAACCCATCGAATATCACAATAACGTGCTACACATTATTCAAACCAATTCCAACCACTCAGAATAGGTCCTTGTTATTGAATTACGATCTCTACGATCTCATTTTAAGTAAACCCTAATGAAAAAAAAAAAAAAAAAAAAAATATATATATAATAATTTAGAAGAAGTAAAAGATGTATGCATAAAAAAAAAAAAAAAAAAAAAAAAAAATATACCATAGAGCCTAATAATATAAATTACACTACAAAAACGTTTGAAAAAAAAAAAAAAAAAAAAAAAAAAAAAAAAATCATAAATCATATTACGGATTTTAATCTTTAAATTACAGTTACTTTTTCAAAGTATACAATGAAATAGTTTTTCAAAATTAATTTTTATATCAAAATCGTAGATTTGTATTTGAAGCAAATTGATAATACAAATACTATTGATAACTTTGTATTTAGAACAAAACTGACAATATTATAAGTCTGGGGTCAGATTTCATGATTGTAATTGCAATAATTTTTGTAACAGTCGCACACCTAAACCGTAATTAGCTATTTTCGTCGGAGCCTCAATCTAACGGTGGGGGTGTTACATATCCTTCATGTAAATTTCGCACATATGTTTCCGCTACATATTACACCTCTCATTAAATAGACTTTTCAATGTTATAAAACCATCACATTTTTCCGATCGTATTTAGCGCGGCAAACATCCTTAGATCTTTTCAATGTCATAAAACCATCACATTTTTCCTTTCGTATTTAGCGCGGCAAACATCCTTAGATCTTTTTACCGTCATAAAACCTATCCTAATCCTTTAACACATGTGCGAAATAATTAACTAATAGATAGGATATTGAGGCGACTGCATAGGTATATAAGAAGTTAGTTCTCAAGTCTACATTAGTCTTAAGAAAGATTCCAAACGGAACATGTAAATAATTAATCGTGGAAAAAAAAAATAAAGTTGAAGATAAACTTGTGTTGCGTTTTTTTTTTTTGTGTCCGAGGAAATCATTAATTGTAATCACGCGACAATGTTGAGATCTAAAGACGAATTAAAGCAATTTCTACTACTGCGTCAATTCCCTTGTCTGCTCATAGACCAATCAATGCAGGCAAAAATAGGATGTAACCTCCGAATTCTCCGAAATAAAATTTTAGACTGATAGTCAAGTTAAAGAAGGATTTCACCTCCGAATTCTTTCAACCTCAATCGATTTTCATGAAATTTTGTGAGTAGTTGGAGCATGCGTGAAATAGAAAAGGGGAGCAGTTCCGACTTATGTTTTTAGGGTAAGATGGGGGAATGGCGGTTGTCGAGCAATACCGGTCACGGCCAAATCTACAACTTCCAAAAACATTTCGCTATCGCTACTAGTGCCGTCATTCAGTTCACAACTGAGTACACTGACATATCATGCAGCGCCATTTTCTATTGCATGCAGTAAGTTTGACAGCTGTTTACAGGTTAGGACATGTTTTCTTATACAAAAGCATGAAAATTCTATGGAAAGTAAGCTTAAAGTGAATAAGACGAATTAATATATTTCTAAAAGTCAATAATTACATATACATACATTAGTGTATTAGTGCATTAGTGATTTTATGCAAATTATTGACGTTTTTAATAGTCAAACAACGAATACATTTTCGTATTTTGGGGTTATGGCAATCATTCTAAGCAGGTTATACCAGTCACTGTCCGGTACTACCCAGTATGGAATTTCAGGACAATTTACAATTCTTTTGTTTGGTAACTTGGAGAAACATAACAACGTTGTGTTTGGATTTGTCAAAAACTTTGCTTCATATTTTAAAGCCTGTGACACGGCGATACGCTGCTGGATGACTAATGCTGCCCCAGTTCACACAGTATAAGTTTTCAATTGGCGCTGCCTATGTCAATTTTGTCTCGTCACGGTTGTGAAGTTCCTTGCAATTTACGCAGTAGTGCTGCATGGTGCAGTTATTAGCTGGATGACGTGCCTGATGTTATCGGTAGCACTGGTTAATTTCCTTTTTTTGGCAGGCCTTCGCACCTCACGACTCTATAATTCAAGTAGCTAATTGTTGCAGAACAGGTAGGATTAGATTGCCTGTTTCTGACCTGTTTGTTGTTATTATTATTATTATTATAATTTTTTTTTTTAAATTCGCTCTGGTAGAATACCAGCGTGTTGTTGGACCTGGCAACTGGATTGGTTTTCGATCCTGTGTTTGTAGTCACTAGTTCTTGTTACAAGTCAGTTTGTGGCCTTACTATTTAAGTTACTATACCTTACTATACCTTACTATACCAGTGCCAAAGAGTTTTTTGGCTGCATCTGTCACCAGTACCAAGGCTTTTTGTTGCAATAGTTTACCGGTGTGTGCTTTGAAAATGTTGTAGAGCTCTTGTCGGTTATAGGTTTGGAGATAGGGACAGTTCTCCGCAAAGGGTGTGTTGATTAAATTTTATGGTTTATTGGTGCGGTGCGTGGGGTTTAGTTTCCTGAAATGGTGATTGTATTTGTTGAGAACATGGTTGTAACAACTCTTAAAGTTTAGTCTCAGTTTCAGACTGTAATTGATGATTTGCTTCTTTGACTGTACTTCTACTTCTTTGGCTTCTTTGGCTCTACTTCTTTGGCTATAAGTAGTTCTGCTCTATCCTTTGACTGGAGTTCTGTAGCGATATTGAAAGCATAAAGGTTGGGAGTACTGGATGGCAGTCCTAAACAGTTTTTAAGAATCTTGGCTTTGAGTTTGTCCATGCTGTTGAAGAGATATATAGCTGCATGTGCAAGCGTAGTTATTCCATACTCAATTTTGGGTCTAACCAGAGATTTGTAAAGGTTGAAAGCCAAGGCAGGGCTGAAAGGATTCGTGGGACTATTTAGGTATCTAATGAAGTTGCCAGTGTTATAGAGGGCGTTTATGTGTTAATCATGTTTCGTGAAATTTAGGTTTTTTGTTAAGTTTATTCTCAGGTATTTAAATTGAAATTGATTGAGTTAAATTGACCAAGGCAGAGCTGAAAGGATTCGTGGGATTATTTAGGTATCTAATGAAGTTGCCAGTGTTATAGAGGGCGTTTATGTGTTAATCATGTTTCGTGAAATTTAGGGTTTTCGTTAAGTTTATTCTCAGGTATTTAAATTGAAAACTGGATTTATATTGCAATGAAAATTTATCTTTTAAATTTTATCCGTGTTAAAAGGTAATTTGAAGTTATCGCTAATAGTGGAGAAAAGGTTGATTTTATCTTGTAGTAAGTTGGTTGTGTATTGAGATTTGTGCCCTCGACCAGAATCAAAAAGTCATCCGCTTATTGCAGTAACGTTGTATTGTTGTCCGAGATAGTGTGAAGTCTAGCAGTGTAGATGTTTAACAGGAGCGGGCTTAGAACGTCACCTTGCGGTAGTCCGTTGGTGATTGTCGTGTAGGTTTGATTTATGTAGAGTGTTCTTTTCCTGTACAGATTAATAACCCACTGAATGTATGTTTTTGGAATATTGAGATCTGATAGTAGTTGACCTAGAATTTAGAGGTAGACTATCTCATAGGCGTTTGAGAAGTCTATGACGCATGTTGTTTTGGCGGGAGAGGTGGCTTTATCCCCTAGTTTCTGTAGGAGGGTGTTGAAACATGATGTGGACGATGTGTTTTTTGTGTAGGCGAAGGTTAAATTTGGGAGTGGGTTTGTGTTCTACAAATGTGTTTCTATTCTATTTCAAATCAGTTTATTGATAATTTTGACAGGTACACTAAGCAATGAGATAGGTTTGTAGTTGTTTAAGTCATCCAAATTTCTATTCGGTTTCGGAATGGGGCCTACCCATATGTGTCTACCAGATTCCGGTATAGCACAATTATAAACGGCGTCATTTATTGCTTGGAGTAATCTGTTTAGGTGATTTTGTCTAAATCTGGGGCTGTGGATTTTAGTTTAACGTTTAGCATTCTACTTAATTCTTTATGATCGAAGTCTGGTGGTTTGCCTGTTGGCGTGAACAAAAACATATGATGAATGTTGTTTGGTTGATGTTTCATGTCAATGAGGTTCAGGAAAGCTCTTACTTGATCTTCTTTGATGATCAAGAAGATCATCTTCTTCTTTTTAAATTAAATAATAAAATTTGTTAAATTTGACAGGAATAACTTCAAACATGTTTAAACCCTGCGAATAGACATTGCCTGGAAAAAAATTCCAAAGCACTCCTGGCGAAAGTTATGAGTGGCGAAAGGTTCCTAGTGGCACTATTATCCTTCCATCAACTTTAGGTATCTGAAGTTTGTATCCTTTTATATACAATCGTCTCGATTTTTATAATTTTTTATAACTTTTTATAATTTTGACTTTACTAACACTCCACTGGTTTTTCACTTGAGTCAAATTGGGGGAAAATATGAATAAATTAAGAAATTCGTGACAGCTGCGTTTGCAACGATGTAAGCTTCAGACACCTTGAACCATATGGATAAAAGTTTCTCATATATAGTTTCTCAGACCTCAAAAAATATCAGGCGAGGGTATTTGATTGTAATAATTAACCAAAAACAAGCAAAATAATCAATAATAGTATTCTTTTACAACATAGAATCATTTAAAGGGTTAGACGGATTTTTGTGTAACAAGGGTCTATTAAACCCCAAATGGTTCAAGGAAGAGTAACAGCCCATTTTCTTGGTCAACGTGATGTGTGACTGGGAGTTTAAATGAATAATTGACGAGTCTTTGGCTAAGAGGAAAAGGTTTAGGACAAACGTAGGACTGTCCGTGGCTAGTTCACAAGGGTTTTAAGGTTGGTGAGGTGGACTCAAGCAGCAAAAATGAGGCGAATGGCGCCCACGCAACTAGAATCCTTGGCTTTATGCAAGATAAAAGGGTTGGCCTTCTATAAAATTGAAATTCTCTAAATTCTTCTATAAAATTAAATTATCAGAGATCTAAGAGCCGGCGCTCGTCTGTACTGATCCTAGCAAGTGGACCTTCAAAACCAAACTAATAGATATAAAAGTAACAGAAAACCACGTCTTTTAAATATTTTCTATGTATGTGGTTTGATTTATGAATTTTTTAATTATTTTTTCGCGGTACAGGAAGATTTAGTCATATTTTTTGACTTTCAAAAGCTTTTACCTTACTGTGATATTTCTTTGAATCCTTTGTTAAAAACATGAGAATCGCCCACCTGTTTCATCCACTTTCACTTAATAAACACAAAGGTAAGACGCATTGTATAAAAACTCAAAATCAACAAATCGCAGTTCATTCTCGTGTCATTTGCATATGTAGAAGTTTTTCATGCACATTTCAATACCCAGATGATACTGAAAATTCAAACTCTCCATCGTTAATTGTTTCGCCAAACACACGAAAACAACTCACTCTCAAGCTAATCAACGAACCATGTACGTTTTACAAATAAATTAGACTTTGGCACTAAGAAATCAATGTCAAATTTATCGCAAGCTAACGAACTATTGACTTTAGTGTCAGAAGCGCGACGGGATGCCGGTATAATAAACACAATAAAGCTTGAAAATTCGATAAAATAATCCACAAATGCTTGGAGCTCTCATGAAAATTCATCTTAAACTAAACGAACGAGTTCACTCTAGACGAAATAATTGAGCGAATCTGGATGATTCCGCCTCGGATGTCTCGGAATAAAATATTGAAAAAATTAGGAATTTTTTTTTCCCCGTCAGTGGCTGCTATTTTTAAACTTTTTGCCAACTATATTGTACTCGTACGTATTATTAATGTCGGCTTGATATTCTGGAGACATTTCTGTCGCCACTATTAGCGTCGAAAAAGGCAATCTACCATAACAGCGTCGAATCAATAGATGGGGTTAATGTGCAAAACAAACGTATAATAATAAAATTAGACCGTACAGAATCGCTTTATGGCCGACATACTCGTGAAATATAAGTATAAACTAATGCTCGATTTCCACTCGAATGAAATGCTGCCTTTGGAAGTGGCAGTTTATAGTTTTATGAGTAAGTCAGTTAGCCAGAAATTAGGGGCGATGAAGTGTTAAAAGGTTTCTAGTGGAAAAAAATCAGGTCCGTCTGAATTTTTTTCTAAAGTCGCGACTCATTTTACAAAATTTAGCGCCATAAATGATTAGCGAAATGAAATCATTCTGTTGCGTTGAAATGTTTGATTGCACTAGTCTTGGACAAAAAACAGAGTTCCAACCCATGCATTCTTGCATTCAACTTCGGAAGAAAATCTTTTAAGGCAGGAAAGCTGAAGATTCTAAAATAACAGTCAAAAAAGAGTTAAAATGCTTCTCAAAAGTGTGAAAAATGTCCATGAATCATTTAGTTCAACCAAAACAATCTGAACCTTGAAATACAATCAGTAACCATCTTGCATACACAATTAACCACCGCAAATTTCTTAATATCCCGAAATCACCAATACAATCGTTGTGTTATGCAATTGCAAGATAGCTTGATTTATATCCATCATTTAGATATTATCGCCTTAGCTGGTTTGAATGCAGTTCTGGAGCAATAATCATTTGTAAACAAGTCAGTTGTATTCTGGCACACTCTCTTCTTCTTTTTCTATATGTGATCCACATCGCAATCAAGGAGACGTTCGTTAGCATTTGTTATTTTGTTTTGTACAACACATGTGAATGCAAATGAAATTGTTTGATCGACAATAGAATCTCATGTGTGTACAATATCAAGTATTTCTAACATATTATTTAGAGTTACGTGTAAATATAGATAATGTCTAGATCGTTAGGTGTAAAACGTGCTATTCAAAATAATTATCGGTTAGTGGGTCATCTTGATACAAATGCCCAAGACGAGAATACAAATGAGTATCTTTGAAAATTTCCTTACTATTGCGATGATCTGAAAAGAGTGACAAGCAAACGATTTGATATACTTTTGCGACCTCAAGTGTAAATCATTGCATTTAAGCCACGGTTATCGTGTTTTGTTTACTGTTGACCAATGTTTTTTAATTGATCCTTTAAAACTTTAAAACATAAAAACTAAAAATTTGAAAAAATTTGCACGACACATTCCCACCATTTTATATGGATTTTACGAGCAGATCTTCTGATTAAACCAATCTGAGAAGAAATCTGTAACTTTTCAGTAGGGTGCACAAGGAAATTCCTCCTTTGCAGTAACTTGAACGCTCGACACTCGAATTGGAATAATGCATGCAATAACCAAGTGGGAAAAACGTTTTCGACTTCAGTCAAGACGAAAACTTGGTGACACACCACTCTCAAGGACGGCTCTTCTACTCCCCTCAAGGTTTCGGGTCCACCCACGACTTTGTTTTGGGGGATAAAAATGTCAACCCCTCGGAATTCACTGTACTGCAAGGGCTGGTCTGCATCTACCCGTACTGTTCTTTTCTCTACACGCGACGAAACGATTCCATTGCTTCAAAAACGCTAATTTGCACAAACCCCGGAAAAAAATTAATGAAACCAATGCTCTAGCTCGAGACACTCTAAATTCCTTAAATTCAGTAGTAGAAATAGAACGAAAAATTTAAAAACTAGAAAAACAGCATTTGGAGATTAATAGACAATAGTCCACCAACATAACGCACCAATGTCGCCGGCATGACATTCGAATAGGAAGCATATAAGCTGAATCGAGCACATAATTCTCTACGGCGTTAGTGACTAAGAAATCTTGACTTCTCCTTGAAGATAAATGTAAGCCTTCTGAGTAGAGCTATCAAGGTCACGATTACAAATCTTCGAAACAACCACTGTAACACTCTTCTCACCAACCTTGACTACAATTTACAAACAGACCAGAAGCTTACAAAAATACTGAAACACACGAAGAAACACACGAATTTCAAGATTTTCTTAAAAATGACAATGGTCTTCTTCTTCCTCTCCCAGGCCTTCGATTCCTGCAACAAGCGCCTCCAACTGTCTCGGTCCATTGAACGCGTCCTCCAATTTTTAATATCCAATATAGCCAACTCTGAAATGTGCATCGTTGCAACCATCGCGACTTTTTCTCACTTTTTCAATATTTTGGATGATTTGAAAATTTTTGCAACTTCTTTGCGTAACATTGAACCTTCTTGGCGCTCTTTGTGTTATTTACTATTTACTTGTGTTATTTAGTAAAATCGTCAGAAAATATTAAAAAGTGAAAAAATGAAAGATGGTTGTGTTCGCAACGATGCAAACATTAGACACTTACAAAGCTGTCAAAGATCGCCCAAATAAAACAACAGTGCTAATATGTCTCATATTCGACGCCTGGCTGAAAACTACTCACTTTCCAAATGGTTGGAAACACGCTAGTATAATACCAATCCTAAAACCTGGCAAAATTCCCCGAGTCCCTTAAAACCACAGCCCTATAGCCTTACGACCGGCGCAAACCAAACTATTGGAGTAACTTGTCTTGAAAAAGATGACTGATTACTTTGAAAATAATACCATCTTCCTTAACTTACAGTTTGGCTGTAAGCATGGAATTTCAATAGAGCACCAGCTACTACGTTTCTCCAAAGACAATAAAATAGCGGCTAATACTAAACAGTCGATGGACCTGCTGACCATCGATATTGAAAATGTCTTCGATGCGGTTTGACATTACGACCTATTCCATTAGCCTCAAAAATGCCGTACCTCACCATAACTGCACAAACTGATTTGATACTTCCTGAGAGACAGAGCATACCAGGGTAAAGTTTGAGGGTCCGCTTCTATTGGTGTTCCACAAGCTTCATGCACAAGTCCGAAACTTTTCCATATATATAAGTCTGACATATACACAAGTCAAAACAGCAAACCCTTACCAGATCACCTTCAACCTACAGGAAATGCTAGAAAAATCTAGTGATTCTATTACAAATGGAAAACTGAAATCGGTGTTATGAAATCCACGGCAATATCCTGTAATAGTATTCTGTAGTAAGCCCACCATGGTCTCTAATAGACCATTAAACATTCTAGGCCAAATGATTTCCAATTGCAAGATTGCTACACAAAAAAGCTTATATTAGCTCTATTAACAAGTTTGCGGGTGATGATGAATTTCTCTTGACGAAATTTTAAGGTTTCGTCTTCGTCTTAAACATGAGCCTTGATAGTTGGCCCTCGATTCAATAAATTTAAATTAAATTTGTTGTTTTTCAATGTCCGCTCAAATTATTTTTCTATCTATAAAGACGACAGTTTGGTGGATGTTTATTCGCAACTCATCTTAATGATAAATTTAGAGATGCTTGAAATCAATACTAACTATACGAAATTCGAAGGACAACATCAATGGCTGTGATTTATGTCTAAGATGTAACGAAAAAGCAGACTCAAGTTTGAACAGTTTAGAACATCTTGATACCTTGTAACAATGTCACTGATCAAATTTCAAACAAAGAATATGAAAGAAAAACTAAACAACAAAGCCATTCTTGTTATTTTTCAACGAATGGAAAGAGATATTACTGTCATACGTCAAGACATTTGAACCTTTGCTCCTTTGCATTCAATTTTTCCGTGAAAATGTGTTTTTATTGACAAGTTCCCTGTGTATTTTTTGAAGGAACAAACGATACCTTTGCTATTTAATGAATTTTTCCATGAAAATTTCTACATGATCCCTTATCCAATATCAAAGATTACAACGTATTTACACACCTAACGCACAAGATATCATGTACATATTATAACAACACCATTAATCCTTGCACTTGTTTAACACTTTAAAGCACCTAACTACTCTACTACAGCCGAAAAAATGGTTGATCATCGGGAAACGTTTTATCACACATTCAACAAACCAAAGAGTATACAATTTCTTTTTCAACCCTAACTTGCAAATGACCCAAGCTTTTATTATACTCAATTTTCCTCGTTTTTTTTTCTTTCTTCATTTTTTGCCCATTTTCTCTGCTATTGCGAACAACTATATCAATTTAATGGTCGTTATCGCTTCCTATCCACTTTCAGTCCACCATCGTCCTTTGCGTCAACCATCCTACGAGCATATTCTACATCCAGAATCGCACAAGTAAAAGCAACTCATAGAAATAGGATATTTTCTGAAGTGCTATCCAAATCCAGTTGGCATCTCTAGGATCTCGCTTCCTCTGTTTTTGTAATTCTATTACGTTTCGGCGTTAGGTAAAAGTATCTTCATATGAGATATACACAAACGAGTAAAACGACACTTCACGTGAGTTTTTGTTGCATTTAACGTGTCCACTCAGTCGAAAATGGATGATACATACAAAATAACACACTTGTTGAATGTAGTGAGCTGTTCGGATGCGGTTACATGCAGACCTGTATTATCCTTCTAACAGTATAATCAGGTGAGATTGGGGTGCAGGAGATAAAGATATATCGAGTAGAATTATAATTTAAACATTCTGCTGTGCTAAGGTTTGTTTTCAAAGTGTTCTCATGAAACGTTCAATGAAGGATTCTTGATCCAAAATACCAGTAAGAGCCCGCTTTGAAATTAATGCGGGATAAATTCCTTCCAGTTTTTATCAGCTGAAAAAGAGGTAATAATTATAGTCTTAGAAGACCTAAAGATTCTCAGTGGAACGTTTTAAAAAGAATGGATTAACCGCATTCTTCTAAAAGGGTCCCACACATGCTTTGCATCTTCTACTATTGTTATTGATTAGCTAACATATATTCACTTAAAGAAAATATTTATCTTTCAATACGCAACGCATTTAAGGAATTTTTTTTTCTCTTATCGAACATCGACTTGATCATGTTATCACCTTAGTGGCGCTACAGCCCAAGTTATGCCTCCAGAAGAGTTATGAAGAAGAGAAGAGTTATGAAGAACAGAAGAGTTATGCCTCTGCTGTTAGCATTGTCTATAACTTCCCACTCTTTCGTGGCTTCATCGAAGGATATTTTTCTTGTCTAATATCTTCAGAGATCGCTTGGAACACTGAAAATCTGTAACTATTCTAACTTGTTCATCCTATTGTGATTCTCGTAATTTCATGCATAAGGACAGGGGTAGGCTCCCAAACATACAACGAGGTCTCACCTCCTTTCCACGATTTATTATAGTCGAAATTTGATCGAAAATTTTTAATACTTTGCACCTCTACGGAATGTTGTTGTTGGACTGTGGATGTTACTTCTATCAGAGTGTACGTCAATTGCACTTGCGAACTTTATTTTCCGAGGGTGTGTTTTTGAACCCAAAAATAGAAAGTACAGAGAAGCATACATTGTTGGTTGCATATGCTCTTAGATCCATACAAGCGAGTGCATATTTCAATAAAATAAAGGAAACTAGGATAATGTCTTTCAAACCGAAATAATGAGAACGCGTTAGCTTTTGTAGAAATAAAAAAAAGGTTTTAAATAACCAGCACGAACTATCTAATCAAATAATGCGAATAACAATAGTAAGAATGTAATACTTTAGCCGCAAATAGTAATAATCAGGGATTATGTTGCAGCCACAACTACATGTTGGTTCATTACAATTCATCTCGTTCAGATAAGTAAGACATCAAAGTTTGTGTTTCTTTTCTTGAATCGCTGACTAGCTTCTGCAATCAAACACGTTTCATCTGACAGATAAAAGCCCTTTGACTCTCAATATTTCCTCGTATAATGATGATTTCTGGCTGCCATCTTACACGAAAAGATCCACGAAAGAAAATACTAACCCAGACTGCATACGACCTTAGTTGTCCTCTTATAGGATCTGTCATTATTCTACTTAGAATAATGACAATTCGATTGAGTGAGACAATCTTCCCAACAGTTAGCTCTAGGTTATGCCGAATATACTGAGATAAACTCATGCAAATCCAAAAACAAAATCCAATGATTTCAATATTACTACTAGTAGTGTATCATTACTGATATGGCCCTACCTGCCGGAAGCCAGTCAAGAAAGGACTGGCGTATTTCATTTTCAAAAACGTTCAAACCGTCTAGATGCTCGGAGTTGTAGTCTGTAGATGAATATTCTACGTTAAATTAAAAAAATCCGCAAGCGAACAACCTAGGGGGTGAAATTATTGTCGAAGTAATAGAAAGTGTAAAAGGATGTGATTAGAAAACTGTATTATGAAACGCTTTGGCAATCTATAAAGCATTCATTTGGTCGCATAGAGCAAAGAATAGACGAAGTAATGCATAAAAAGGGTTTTAGAAAAAAAAAACAGATATATACAAGTATACGGTTGTATAAGTGAAAATCGGTTATACAAAATTATGGTTGACTTTTCGATCCAAGTTAAACTAGTCTTACACAAAAGAATGATCACAGAGGCTCTACTCAGGAACATAAGGATTACCTGACTGAAACGACTACCTGAATCGAACCACTTAAAATATTGGACTGGTTCAATGTAACAAACAGACAGTTCAATGTGCCTCTCTGCTTTCTTCTTTTTTTCAATTAAAGCACGTTTGTTGATATTAAAGGCGCATTGTTTACAAATTCAATCATTAAGTAGACTATGCAGTTGGTATTGATACCACATTAGGATCTTTTTCATCAACAAACAATATTTTTCAAATGAAAATATATCGAAAGTTATGCCTCAAACATCAAGAAAACAGACGACTCCAAGCCGTACTAAACTATGGAAACATATTTTCGAAACAAACAAGAGACCGAAAATGTGAGAGTAAACAATGAATCTAGGTCACGAATTAGTTGCGCAATTTTGCCCCGGTAAGCTTCGTATCCAACTGCAGACACAAGAACACAAAGCTCAGCGCACGCAAATCTAAAATACCAACCGTGTTGCACTAGAAACACATAGCATTGATCCTTCCGCAAGCTTCCAAACATGAATTCTAAACTCCTACGAAACGAGAGTTCTCAGGAGAGATCTATTGCGATCTATTGCGAGTTACTCAAAAAAAACAATAAATAAACAAACATGATACACATATAAAAATCGGAGGTCTCCACACTCTTGAAAATGCAGAAACTTCAATGCATATGTCATTTGCAGCATAAGGACGAATATCAAATACCACTTAAGACGAAGACTTATACGCAAAGCTGGAAAACGCTGGTTCGATTTAATTAACGAGGATCGTGTAGATCTACTATGAAAGAGCCATGGTAACGAAGACGAAGACGTATTTAAACACCCACACTACACAATATAATAAAAGTATATACGAGAAGTGTGTGACATATTCTAGTATAGTGTGTTATTACGTAGTATATTCACGACGGTGACTGTAGGAAAGGATTCGGCCAAGGATATGTTAAACTGCAAAAAGTCTGCCAAGCTCTTATTCCCAAGGATTCTTTTGTACTGTTTTCTTCCTTTCGCACCGCTCATTTCGCTAGCAAATTAGCTGACTAGGCAAATACAGCTGGCAACAAAGCCGCTCAGACATTGTCATGGCCATTTTCGCTTATGTCCTAAAAACTAGGTAGGATGATAATTGTTTATTGAGTCAGGTAACAAAAACGGATAGATTGTCTATAAAAAGTTTAGGTATAATATTGGGTCTTCCAATAGAGACTTCCGAACTTTGACAGTAGATAACGGCCATACTGTTGTAGATACATATGTCAAATGGTTGTCATTTATTCAGTCTATTTGGCCAAATGACTATGGATGGATATAGCGTTTGACAATAAGTGCAAATGATAAAATTGTTTTGTCAAAATGAATGTTCTGTTCTGGCAACGCTCCGCACACATCGCCCATTTAACGGTTACCGTAATCGTCCTACTGAGAGGACTATTCGCAGTGCGGTGGATAAATTTGGGTCCACTGGTTCAGTAAACGATTAACCCACACCCGTCCGACAGAACGCAAGATCTGCCGAAAACATCGCCTCTATCCGTGAGAGTGGGGAGGAGAATCCGAGGCAGTCGATTGCACGTCGCTCACAAGAACTCAGCCTTTCACTAACCGCAACTTGGCCAGTTTCGCGTCGCGACTTGGGACTGCATCCGTATAAAATTAGACTAATCCAGGAGCTGAAGGGAAACGAACATAGACAACGACGTGTGTTCGCTGAATGGACTCTGGAGCAGTTGAAAACTGAGCCTAATTTTCATCGAAAAATCATCTTCAGCGATGAGGCCCATTTTCGGATGAATGGATACGTATAAAAACAAAATTGTCGAATTTTGGACGATACCAATCTACATGAGATTCAAGAACGTCCAATGCAATCCGAAAAAGTCACAGTTTGGTGTGTATTTTCTGCTGTGGTCCACATTTCTTTGACAACGACATGGTCCAGATCATCACCGTCAACGGCGAGCGCCAAGGTTGAAAATCACCAACTTCTTTTGGCCTAAATTGGATGATATGGACACCAACGACCTTTTTTTTGGTTTCAACAGGACGGCGCTACGTGCCACGCAGCTCATGGCAAATTCACCACTCTGCACGAGCGATATCAGGGCATGGTCATCTCACGTGGAGGTGATGTGAACTGGTCACCGAGGACGTGCGATTTGACCCCGTCAGATTTTTCTTGTGATGTTTTCTTAAGTCGGAAGTCTATGCGAATAAGCTAAAAAAACACAGCGGTCCTCAAAGCCAACATAACCCATCGGTCAAATCCAGCCTAATTAATGCCACAGTCATGGCAAATTGGACATATCGGATGCGCGCTACCCAGAGAAGCCGCGGCGACATTTGAACGATGTTATATTCCACGCATGCGTCATGGATGTGTAATGAATGTTGTTCTTTTATCTTAAAACGAGGGACTAGTTAAGGCAATGGAAGCACACTGACTTACCTTCATAAAAAAAAAAAAAAAAAAAAAAAATCGGGTAAGCCCTAGTGCTGGAGAAAGGTTGATAGTCATGTCCTAGGTACGGGCTGACGTAACAAGCTCATCCGCTTCCGATGGCTTTTACCAACGTTTAAAGACACGATGTATGTGGCAAACTAAATAATCGAGCTGCAATTTGGCTCAATTCATATCAGCAGACCTTATAGTTGCATTCCCAGTAGCGCTGGGATCATGGTGTCCTCGTTGTGAAAAAGGTTCATAGCTCCTGGAAGATTTTGTTGAAAAATGAGACTGAAGTTTCACTATTAGCGAGGCTTCGGCATGTTAAACCAATAACTCGGATAGCCCGGATAATAAATAGCCCGGATAATATTCTTGTGCGATAGAACTTTGACACAGCTACTCATTGTTGATGCTTTCTACAAAATAGGCATGCGACGAAAATAAGCCATACCGTCTTCTTTGACCAACCAAACAACCTCTCGGTGAAAAATTTGAAAGATAGCTAGAGCATCTACAAATAGTGTCAAATGGTGTTTCAAAAAGTCAATTGTGCATTGCAGTGACATACTTAGTCCTGGACACATTTGTATGTTGCTTAGGAAAGAATAGATTGAAAGTATCATATTTATTTCCGGCTATAAAAAAGCAGGATTTTTATTTGGGGGCGGGGAGTATTTTCGCCCTAATCTAGGAACTTACAGCAATGGAGGGTTTTTAGACAAACCTTCAAACAACTCCACTGGTAAACTAATAGGGTCAGCCAGGAAAGTTTTGCAACATTACTTGCAGCAAGGTCTTTGTTTCTTCGTCAGTTGGCACTTTTGGTTCGAACAGTCCTAATTTCATCCGCACTGATTGGAGTGAGTACTGAACTGGAGTGGAGTGAGTACAAACTGAGTTAGTTAGTTTCTGGTCTTAATTATTGGTAGTAATTGGTTCTCGCCTTAGTCATGGTTTCAAGGATAAAGTTTGATCTGTCACACCACTTAGCTACCCGCATCTCATGTTCTCAGTTTTTCTGGTATAGAGCAAGAGTCCGTTGTCTCTACTCTCGTACTCCCCTACTCTCTCCCTGCTCTCGTCCTACGCCGCTACTCCCCATTAACCAATTACCGCTGGTGTGAGTTAGAGCCTTTCATAAGGCTCTTCGCTTTTTCAACTGAGTTAAACGTTGCCAGTCAGTTTGTTCATTGACGTCGCCAGTTTACACTATGGATTCAGTTGATTTTCTGGACTCCTTCGTGTTCATTAACAGTCATCTTTTATATGAGGGTGTTGTGCTGTCTTGATCATAAGCCTGCTGAGTTATGACCCTCCCACTGCAGTATTCTCTGCTGCCAACGTTTTTTTTGCAAGGAAGCACACATTGGATTCTTATATCAAATCCAAGCGTTTGAAGACGTTCTTTGGTTCCATACTAATTACTCTCACTTTCATTGAGAGTTTTTGGGGATCAGTTTTTACGTTGGATCCTATCTATCTAAGTTTTTTCCAATGAAAAGGTGATCCTACTGCTAGTCATCTAGTAATTCACTTGTTTTAAAACTTTACTGATGTAAGTTGAAATTGGAGTGTTCCATCGGGAACGTAAGTATCGAGGCCACCACATCGTCCGCATAACAGATCAGTCACGATTTTTTGGCAATCGCACTCTCGAAAGCGCGTCATCGTAGATGCTTCGTAGGAAGAAAGCTGGAATTACGCCCTATGCGTCCATTACTCGTCTTTCTTTGCAACTTGCTGCCCCTCAGATTATTTTTCTAAATTCTTATCAGATATTACAGTTTTTTGTATGTTTTTTTTTTCGAGAGCATTCATGTAATTCGTCCATCTTGCGTATTTAAAATTGTAGATTTTAGTAGTTGTTCTAGTTAGTAGTTTCTTCAGCCTGAAGTCTTGGGTTGTAAAAATCGTTGCTCATGGTAAAGTCAGGAGTACCCCATTTTTCTCTCACCCCATTTTGAATGCGACTCTTAGAGTCACATTCTTTATCGTTATCATAACGCCTTTAGTAGATATCCTAGGCCAGAAACCGTACTGGAGTGAGGATCATCTTGAGGAGTTCTTTTGATAAGCTTCTCATGCTTCATCCCAACTTCATATAGTTTGCATAGTGGACAGTATGAGGATGGCAGTTCAAAGTACTCCTTCCCTTTTTTCAGTTAACACCAGGCTTACTCCTTTTAAGGTAGCGGGTTATCGCCTTTCTCGAATAATGCGTTGCAACAAAGCAGTGTTGCCAGTACTGGGCCCGTCAATACCTCTTCCAAAACACCATTCTTCCCCGTTGCTTATTCCTTTTTCAATAGAGCCATCCTGTTCATTTGCTGTAAAGTCTGGGGCGTCAAGCAGGATCTCCTGGGGCGGTGCATCGTAAAAGAGAGAAAAGGCAGAGAATATTGAGTTCAATGCAGGGTTATTGAAAATTTTACCGTGTTTTCATAAGTTAAATCACTTGTTTTGTTTCACTGTACGATTGGACAATTTTCATCTCCGATGGTCTCTTCAAAAGATATTTTTGTCAGTGTGACATGCATACAGAATCCTCCGAATCAAATAAAAAATTTCGATATTTCACACAAACTTTCTTTTATTTAAATTTAAGCATTTAAAGGAAGCACTGAATGAAAGACCTTTAAGTCCAAAGGTAAGTCTAAGTCTAAACGAGGTAAGTCTAAATTGAGTAAAACATGAGACAGATTGGTGGGTTAGTAAGAAACAATAATCTGCGTTAAGCGCGGATGAATCTCACCACTCGTGAAGTGACCAGGATACTACCCAGGATATTTTCAGATTCATTGTAAAATGAAATTCAAAGAAGTTTCAAGAAAAGGATCCCGTGAACAGTCTGGACAAAACGGGGAAACTACACCTTGAGAAGATCTTGTCATCCTTTCTGAAGTCATCGAAATCCATTTGAAACTTCATGGAATATTACGAACAAACTTGTTCAGTGCAAATGCAAAGCAAATTTTGTCAAAATTGGTGAGAAGAAGACTCGTGAAAACTGTATAAGGTACGTTGAAATCTGTCCATTAACCAGACCTTCCCTTAAGAGTCAAGCAAAACGCTTACAATGGGCTCAGAACTATGTTTTGTGTACTGAGGGATGTGGGATATAATACTTATTTTCAGATGAGTCCTAATTTCAACTTTATTTAGATAATGGAACAATTTTCTCGCGGCGCGAAAGGCTTTGCGATTAACCCCTTCGAAAGGGTCCTCCGAAATTAGATGGGGAGGGGGGTGTTTTTCTGCCGAGAAACGAGGTCGAATATGCTACATTAATCCAAATATAAAGGCTTTGACCTATTTGCGAGTTCTACAATTGATGTTGGAGGCTCGGGCGTTAAACCTTTTTGGTCGTACGTTGCAGATTATGTTGCAACAGCAATTATGCAGCATGTCAAACTGCAAAATATTTCATGTGTTTAGTATTTAAAAGTTCAACTTTTGATATAAATACGATAAGCAACTTCAAAAATCGATTTTTTTTTGCTTTGGTTTGTAAAGGCTAAGAGATACTTCGCAGAAAGGAATTTCTACGTTTCAAATGGGCACCATAGATCCTCAACCGAAATCCGATTGAAAAAATTTGGAGCATAAAATGAAAAGGAAGTGTCCGGACTCAATTCAGATGAAATAAAAACTGAAATCGAAATGAAAAAAAATTTTCGAATTCGATGATTTTTTGGCCGTTATTAAGGACCTTAGTGGCCCTACCAATTATAATTTGTAAACCATAGAATCTTGGAAAAAATTAGAAGAAAAAAACGAAAAAAAATTATCTTTATTGCCCCCGACCACCTTTTTTACCAGGCAGAATGCCTTTTCACTTTTCCAAAGTTATCCCACGAAAAAAAATTGGTAGATTTTTGTTCCACGGAAAACACTCTGAGATTGTTTTAAGGCAATGATTTCAAGGCGATGAATCTATTAACAAAATATATTTGCCGACTCCTATCACTAACATTCCTTATTGACAAGATCAGGATTTTTTTCTCCAACATGGCATATTTTATTATCAAACCTAAATGCAATGTATTTACTTTTAACAAGATTTTTGAGGTTTCAATAGAAGTTTAGAAGAAGAAGAAATTAGAAGTTTTATTTTTAGAAGAAGTATTGTGCTAAATTTGATTTTGATGATTTTTAGGAAAACATGAAAAGTTTTGTGAATGTTATTAATACTTAAATATTTTTGAGACTGTCGGTTTAACATAAATTACTCAATTAAATTGTATAAATGAAAGGTGATGCGTCATGCAGATTTCCAATTATCTGGGCTCAGATAATTGGAAATCTTGTTTCACCTTCAGGACTGCTTTGATCGGATTTTCAAAGCCGATATCGAATCAATTCTCTATTATGAGATTTGGGAAAAATCCAAAAGGATTTACTGAGCATCGAGCACTTTGTCATGTTGCTAAGCCAACCCTCTAGCGTAAGAGAGTTTTTCATACGAGTTGCAGCGTATGCACCCACATATTAGAACATAGACAACAACAAAATTAATTTCGTGGAAAAGTAAAATTTAAACTGGAAACCCAACCAAATCCCGATCTCCCTTAAAATCTACACTTGACTTTTACCTTTTGGATCCTTAAATAAACTCAGTGTTTTTCCTCTCGAAAGTTATGTTTAGTCAATTTACTTTCAGAGCTCAGCACACATATCTAAATCGATTTACTTCCACAAACAGATAAGGACTTGATCTAGAAAAATGGAAGGGAATTTGGGAAGCAAACCCATCAATCATACCTACTTAGAGATATGTATGCACTGGCATACCTGCTTGCCTGCTCTAACTTATGTCTAACATCCGTGCAAGGACGATTAAAGCCTAAAACATTGTGTTAGGTTCTTATCCCAGTGTAAAAATTAAATTTGTATTCATAAAAATTTGTAAGCCGTAAAATTGCAAAATGAAGATTGGAAAATAGAATAGGCATAATGCAAATATTTGCTTACATGGAGGAATGAACACGTGATTTTCCGAGGACTTTCAGGAGCAGGAGAGAAAACGTTGCGATTAAATCATGAAATGATGTTCGCTCGAGCTTGAATTCCAATTATGTATGTATATGGCAAGCGATCTGAAAATTTTAAGAACGCGAGTGTTTATTGAAGAGATAATTGCAAGATATCCGGGGTTATCTGTTGCGTATGTCAGCGATAGAAGGAATTCGTTTCTCGAGTATGCCCGTTTAAGAGTCGTTAGGGCTGAATTAATTGCGTTTTGAATAAGATCAGGCCTTGGAAGGTTAAGAATTTTGAAAAAACAAAAACAAAGTCCTTTTCATTCTGGTGAAATAATGAGTAGTACTTATGTCCATCACAACAGACGAAACAACGAATTTCAAATCGTTTAAATATTCTCCTAAACTTCTTACTGAACGACTCACAAACCCACAAAAAGAGTAAATAAAATTGACGACAAGCACGGGTTTGATTTCACTGACAAAGGAACCATTTAAAACGGCGAAGACGGGATCTGACAAAGCAAAGAAAATAAAGAAGTAAACTTTCAACGTAATTACTTGCGGACGAAGTGGAGGAAAAAAAACCTTTTTTTGAATCAGTTGATGATAGTCATCCTTAAAGTTCTCACAAAATATCCACTAACAGGAAACCAAATATTTTTCCTCGACTGCGCTTCGTCAACCATTAACCCAGCCATAGACAAGGAAGAGCAAAACCCATACAGCACCACCACCGAAAAAAGTGTACTGTGTCGGTGGAAATTTAATCGAACCAAAGTAAACTGACTCCCAAGTCCATGGTCCAGTCCCCAGTAGACCCAAATTCATGGGAAAAAAATTCAATCTGGCAAGTGATTTGTGTCTTAATTAAAATTGACACAAACAAAATTGCACCCGAACAAATGTTAGCATGGTTTGCGGCTTTGGAAAAGGAGGACTGGGACGAGGAAGCTCATGAAATGGGATGGAACGTAAAATTGTTTTCAATTTCACATTATTCGTGTGTACAAATACTGGAGTGTATTGGAGAAGGGATCAACGATACTATGCTTAGCCACAACCAAACCACATTACAAATTTTACTTTGCGGACTCATAGGTCAGCCCCAATTCAAGTCGTCTGACGAGATAATTCTATTGACCTCTGCAGGCTTAACAACGTGAATGGCTTTTGAGGAGCTTCTTTTGATGTCTTCGGGATTTCTTCTTTTGACTTTCAAGACTGGCATTGTACTCCACATATATATCGATGATACTTGGAGTTACCAGTCGAATTTTTTCGCCAGGATTCGCAGTTTAATGCGCTTTAAAAATGCATTGACAAAATCTGTTAACACAAAACGTGATAAACAAAATTTCACTGACAGGACTTTGGGAGGAGGAAAGAAATGGATTCAAATTTTAACTTTTCACGTGGGTAATGTCAAAAGGAAACCATCCCGATCTAATGCGAACGTAAAACTAAAATGTTAACAGTTTTTTATTTGGAGACAAAGCATCTTTAAATTAAGCATATCCTGAATAGCATTGTTAAGAATTTTACACGCGCAGCATATTAACAAATTTTTGTAACACTAGGAAAACAGACCGTAAATTCAAAAACACAAGTGACAAGTGTAAATTCTGGTCCTGAGATACTTGCAGCCGCCTCATGTTGGGAATAAAATCTTTCACTAATTGAGCAAAGTTTTGATATTTTTCACAGGATGTTTTGGTAAAGAGGAGCCAATATAAACAAACCGGATAGTAGAGATCAAAATGCTTGCACTATCGCTAAACAATATTGAAACGCAGTCTCTAGAAAAATTTGTTGTAACTTGAGTCCGCCGGGTTCCAACTATTTACGGGCACCTTTACTTTGTTCTGAGGTCCTTGTGGAGATGTGCATTTTTTTATATATGTATTTATGTTTATGTTTAAATAGGCAATACCTACCGAAAGGCATGACACCAGCGTACGCCAAAATGAAAGCAAAGCGAAATCCGCTCCTTCAAATCTAAATTTCAAGGAGTGGATGTTACTACAATATTTATACAATGCAGACTGATTTTCATGATGCAATGCAGGCTCTTTCTAACACTCCTGAAAATAAATCGCTGACTTCGCTAGGTTCATCGACCAATCAATCGACACCTTTTATTTTCAATGGCAAACCGTGTCGTTGGTGACTTTTCCACGGCAAGATCAGACTTTAGCACGGTTTTCGATTAAGAATATATTTATCATATCATTTAGCACATTTTTAAGTTATGGTGCAGCCTCCCTTACGTATTGACTCCTCATTCCTTTCCAAATCTGCCTGTTCTCAGCAATTCGCATCCAAGATGTGCTGGCTTTAAATCATAATCCCATCGAATCTTTGGTCGTCCTCTTGGTCGTTTAATTCCTCTTGGGTACCACTGCGTTATTCTTCTGGTGCATCTGCCGTCCTTCATTCTCGCCAAGTGACCGGGTCATCGCCATTTCAAGGATTTCGCTCCATTTATCATGTCCGTTACTTGGGTCCTTTCTCGTATCCACGATAGTCTCTTGCGATCTCTTCGTGTAATGCCCAGCATGCATCTCTCCATGGCTCTTTGGGCAACCTAGTTAGTTAACCAAGTTAGCAAGTTTCTTCTTCTGTTATTAGCGCCCATGTTTCACTACCGTATAGAAGGACTGGTAGGATACATGGGTCGAAGGTTTTCTTTATGAAAAATTACATCGGAAACGACGACATTTTGAGCATGTAAAACAACGGTATTCTGTTTTGTTTTGCTCTCCAAACGAAACTTTGTCTTTCAACGCCTTTTTTTTGTTAAGCTTACATACGCGTTCGAGCATTGTGCCCTTTTTCCATCGTATTCTATCTTTGAAGGTATTTAGACGGAATTTTTCTGCCAAAACAAACAAAAAAATATTTCTGTCCTTGACAAAACACGAGATGAAGCGAAATAACGGTATTATCTACAATCCTTAAGTTCGCGAAATTAGGGGTAACTTATTATTAGTATAAAGAGGAAGTCAGTTATCTTTGAATAATCGAAGATAACATTTCAATATGGAAGTCAGTGTGAAGCATAGCAAAAATCGTGTAATGCATCGTCAATAAGTACAGCTCCTAGGAAGGAGTCAGTTGAAATCTCCCTGGAAGGAATGACGTTTACGCAGACTCTTCCTCAAGTAAAAACATGGTCTACAAATGGTGTCTTTAAACAAGGCAGCGACTCACTTGGAGAGAATCTACTGCCTAAAAGGACGATCGAAATAACTATCCTGTATAGATTTAATCGAATCTATCCAGGATATTTGACAGATTGTCGAAAAATAAATATTTGAAGATGCTAGACTCAGGAAAAATAACCGCTTTCTTAAACGGTTGAAGTATATGATTGGAAAATATTCAAAATGCTTCACTATTATTTTCGCACGACAAAGGCCAGCGTTTGATCCGTAACGAAAATGCTCATGCCGTCTGAAAACAACTCTGCGCGGGTGATTCCCGCGTGGTTTTGGGCTTCTGCATTGATGACATCAATGAACTTTTGAGTAACAAGCTAATCAAATTGTTACTGGAGATAAAACTAGGGTAAGTCATCACTTCCCTGAGTCCGAGCAAGACTCCATGCAGTAGGCCAAAAAGTGACATCACAACCCATCACGTTATAGGTGTCAAAGTCGGCTGACAAAATCATGACAACAATCTTTTGGAACACAGAAAGAAAACTGTTGACATCTTACAAAAGATAAAGTCGTCTTCATAACCGGAGAAAAAAGAAAGGGGAATACCAACCTCCAACTCAGCAATGAGCCTGTTCACAAGTTCCGTGCTACGTTGGCTGCCATGGCTCCCAGTAGTTTTTATCTGCTCCCAAAATATAAAAAGGAACTTCGGTGCAAGAAGTTTTCAAGCCATGAAGAAGTAAAGGACGCTGTCAAATTTTATTTTTCGAAAAAAGACAAAACATTTTTTTGAAGGTATACATAAGATAATTCAAATATAATAAAAACGTATCAGAGTACCGGGTGAATAATTGATAAAGAAAATTAATTCTGTGCTATTATTCTCCCTTCAAGGTATATAATGAAATAAAAAAAAATGGTTTCAATTTTTTATTTTTCAATTAAATCTCCCTCAAGTGAAATACATTTCTTATATCTCGCAAACAATGCCTTTAACCAATCTAAAAAATATTCTGTATCTTTCTCCTCAAAATGACGATCAACCGCAGCATTCATTTCGTTGTCATCTACAAATCCCCGGCCCCATAAGTCCTTTTTCAAATTGGGAAAAAAGAAAAAGCGCTAGGTGCTAGGTCTGGGCTATATGGAGGATGGTCAATCTCTGAGAACTCCGAACGGGCGCGTTGTCTTGCTGAAAAAGCACCCCAAGCGTTAGTTCACCACGTTGTTTCTCTAGCCTCGCGAATATGAGTCAATAAATTGACGTAATATTGGCCATTCATCGTAGTTCCCCTAGGTAGGTAATCGATAAGCAAAATTTCCTAGCTGTGCCAGAAAACAGTCGCCATTAACTTGGACGCCTACACTTCCACCTTGAATTGTTTCGGCGGCCTTTCTCCTTTTTTATCCATTGCATGGACTCTTATTTGGACTCCGGATCATATTGGCGAATTCATGTTTCATCTACGGTGACTATTCGTTGCCAAATGTCTTCCTTGTTATCGTCGACCAGTTCCAAAAAATCTTTGCAACTTCCGAGTCGACGTTGCTTGTGGAGCGGTGTGAGCATTTTTGGTAGCGCGCGCTGGTTTTTCTCATATTCAAATGTTCATGCAAAATTTCTCCAACTCGTTCTTTGCTGATTTGCAGTTCTTGAGCAAACTGCCAAAATTTAATTCTTGGGACGGCCAGAACGATTTTTTCGACTTTTCAGACGTTTTCTTCGATCAGTACCATGTCAGGGTGCCCCGGGCGAGGGTCGTCTTCACAGCTCTCTCATCCTTGTTGAAATAAGCGGGCCAATTTTTTCACCATTGTATATGAAGGCGCAGAGTCCTGAAGAACTGATGACATCTCTTCAAAAATGTCTTTCGGGGTAATTCCCTTCTTTACGAGGCATTTTATCACGGCGCGGTGTTCAAAATTCCGAGATTTTCCAGATTCGGCTGACATGGTGATGTTTGTTGTTCGATAAATAATTGAACTATGAGTGTAAACTTTATTAGTGATTGTTGAACTACTGAGTGTCACAACTAGTGACATGAGTAACAAGCTAATTACTCTTCATTAAGTAGCCTAGGCCGGTAACTTTTCAGCCGCCCCTCGTATATTTTTTCTGTATATTTGATATATATTAATAATAACATACGAAACATGTAGTCAAATAAATGAAATAAATTAGTAACGACATTATTTGAGATATGTCTCTAAATAATTTATAATTTGTTGTAATGATTTGATCCAGCTCCACAAAGAATAAAGTTCTCATTGTCAAATGAGTTATGCTAAAGCTTATTCTCCACTAAACAAATGATTTCATTCCCGGAATTGGATGTTGAAATTTTGACAAATTTTTAATTTTGGAACAAAGATAATAATTTTATTTCATAGTTTACATTTTAAATAGTGAAAAATGTTGAAATTGATTTTTCACTAACAAGATTTTCACAAAAAAATTTACTATTTAGGGAAAATAATTTGTTAGCAAAAAATATTTCCCTCTTCATTCCGGCAGGCCTTGCCTTGACAGATTTGACTCCTTTTGGCTCTTCGTAGCCACTTTTTGATTGTTCTGAAGGATATGTAACAGGAAATAGATTTTTATAAATGTAGGTATTACCGGACAGTCTGAAGATAATAGCTAAAGCGCCAGTAGGGGAGATCAATTCGATCAATGCAGTACAACTACAGTAGCTCTTATATTTTTGACTCCTTTCGTTTCCAGTTTGTCAAGCATCCAAATTTGATGTTGCACTGATAGCATGTGTCAAAGCTAGGTAGTACAGGAAATCTTGGCATACCTCTCATTCAAGTGCGTTGACAAGACGAGAATACCAAGCGATTCATGGCAATCGATAATTGCAAAACTTTATTTGAAGGTTCTATAAGGTTTAAATAAATAACATAAGGTTTAAATAACCTAATTTTAATTTTAAACCTAAAAACCTATCCATGCAATTGTGACGGGAACAATCCTTTTGTCAACTGAGAAACCAACTTATTTAAGGTAGAAGATAACAATTCTAATGAAAGTTATAAAGGACGAAAAGATTGGTACATTACACAATTGCTCTTTATTTTTATACAATTTTGAAAAAATGTCATGCTATTTAAAGTATCGTAATTTTAACATATAGGTAGACGTTATCCTTGCTAAAATTCACAAAACAGTTGTTGGCCAGTTTGACGCTAATTTGAGGCCAAAAAAATTATAGCTCGAGGATATGAGTACGAAATACTTTTTCAGTTGATCTCATTATTATCACCATCATAGCGGGAATTGTACCCGATAAAGTTCACGTTCGAGCTTTACTATCTCGGATTGATTTACATTTTTAAATCTTTGTTACAAACGAAGGATACTTTCATTGCTAGACAAAACTATTAACAACGAAAGATAATGCGAGTAAATAAATAATTCGCCTACTCTTGTGTGTTATCCACCGCTCCCACAGGATGATAAAACCTTAATTTTTAGTTATCTTTCAATTGAATTTCGTTAACTCGTTCATGTAAGAGCAAAGACATACAAGATATTTCTTAGTACTCAAATGAATTAGTCCTTTCATTTCGTAGATTCTTTCATTGCCTTGACATCAGTCATGTTGCAACAAAAACAACTAGAAAATATATCTTAGGATATTATCCGTCCTTTATAACAACATTTATATCCGATAATATCCCAGCAACGGCAACTCACTCGCACAATGTCCGACAATTATGTTTAAGATATACCTAGATAGCAACTTCCGACAATTTATCGTATCCGACATTCATCCAACATACGAGTATATATCTTCGCAAGCATATATGCAATAATGTCTTATTCATCTACTCAAAGGCATGGCATCTACACACAGAAAAAAAAATGACATAAGACATACAAAAGATTAAGAACACAAAAGAGGAGACTCCTGGACCATTAGCTTATTACATGTTTCACACACATGGAACAATCGATAGTGGCATCGGAGAATCTTGATACCACACCTAAACAACCGCCATTAGACATGTGAGCACATAATTTTATTATAGTAAATAAATATTTCACTCAACTGTCCGCTCGACAACCGTAGAAAGTGTTGGAAACAAGCAAGGAAGCAGGATAGTTGCGGATGTTTAGATTCATGTCTCGTCGTTCTAAGTTCAGCCCACTTCAATCTTAATTGTTTCAAGTGTCTTGAGTTGTCTGGAGTTAAATGTAATTAGTTTAAGCATGAATGCGGCTTTTGCGAGAGGGTAAGATTCACTTTACATTCACCAGTAGCAACCTGACAAACTTTGGATTGGGATTGTAAAATACGGAATCCTGTCGTTCGTTGTCGTGATTTGTTCTAAGTTAATTTTAAGTGAAATCTTGATTTGTGGCAGGTAAGTTTGATTGCATAATCTAAATGAACATATTGAATATCACAAGAGGATCCTGGAAAGAGAGTGAATCATTCCTGGAACTGAATGGAAGCGTAACGTGCATAGCGAAAATTCGGAAATATTTGTGGCTTGACACATGTAAAAGTTACTTCAATGTTCACATTTTAACAGATTAATTCGGTTACAATTAATGTTTCTGGGATTAACATTCAAATACGGTCGAAAATACAAAATCAGGACCCAAAATACTAGTGCCATTTAATGTGGCATATTAAAAATCCAAAATATTCATATCTAACTGACGAAACAAAGAAAGGTGCCTCCTTTAATGCCGACAAAAACCAATTTCCTACTTTATGCAGTAGAACATAAAAACTAACAAGACCTGATAACTACTAGAAGCTGTTTTCATTCAACGTTGATCGTTTTATTTCGTAATTTCAGATATTTATCTTTCCATACACACATGCATGCATATATGTGCGCAAATACGTACGTGACTTATCTATCAATGGCAATTAGTAAAAGTGGCTGGGGGAATAATAAATGGTTGATTGTTGGTCATAGTTGCTGATTTGGCCAAAGCACATTCGTTCGAGGTCTCAAATTGAAATGGAAAAGACCAAACATATGGGTAATAAATTCATATCAAAAGGCTCAATCTTATAACGGTAAATATTAAAAGCCCAAATAAAACTATATAAAAATAAACCAAGACCATATTATTAATAGTTTCCCTTATTTATTATGATAAACTCTCAGCGAATGGTGGTTACTCATTGTTCCCTTAAATACTATTCAATGGATGTGAGCAATATATCTTTAATGATGTGTCGAAAGACACAAAACGACGAAAAATATCGTAGATAGAACTGTTGAAATCAAAAAGGCTATCAAGATCCTCCCAAGCCATTAACGGAACGCGACTAATCACTTAAAATGGACATTAATCGGAAGTTTTGTTCGATTGGGGTAACAACAGATGGAAACAGGAGCAATGAAGAAGGGTGGAAAGAATAACGTGAACAAGAAATGTTAGACAAAAAATAAACGAACTTTTCCTGACCTTCTCGAGTTTTTCTTGTTGAAAAGAAAATTGTTTTTCTTTTGTGTTTTTTGCGTTTCAGTAGTAACTACAACAAAAGCAACAATTCATTCAAGGACCAGTTAATGACCACTTCTTGAAACTGATATCGCAAGCCTATACACATTAGACAAACGTAAACATAAATATTTACTGAACAGTTTGGTAAATGTGACTTAATGCGAAGTAGATAAGATACAAAAAAATATAACAATGTAACTGACATTTACAACCACACATAGTTAGAAAAGATACGGCTTTGCTCAATTTCGGAGATTTTGTGACATTTGATTAAGATTGAAAAAGTTTCGCTATTTGCATCAAACGAGAACAACTTTTCACGAAAACAAACGGTTTTCGTGAAAAGTATTTTGTCACCCACCCACAGATTGTCAAAATTATTTATTGGCGGACTATCATGTCTCCTAATTTGAATACGCTCATCTGGATATTAAATTTATATGGAATGGGTAACAATTTTTTTCACAATAGAAAATAAATTTGATAATAAAAAATATATTTTACAACTGATATCCCATTTTTAATTATTATAATTATTTAATAATTTTTATAAAATTAAGACCTGTAATGACTTGAAACGTACTTTAGTAGAGTTTCTGCATACAGTAAGAGTTAAAAGTTTGTACACACTTAACACGTACCAATACAGAAATGAATGTTCCCTAAGCAACAATTGATAAGTGAAATATTTTGAAACACAATTAAAGGTAATACGTAAGGGAAATCGCTAAAATTGCAAAAAAGTTGTCCTATAGCGCAGAAAATAATCGGAAGGTAGAACTTGCGAGAAAGTATAAAGACTATACCATGCTCCGACTGTCCTCGCATAATTTCAGACGTCGATGTACGGAAACAAGTGAAACAGGTGAGGAGCACCCCGAGGTTCAGTGCATTATAGCGCAAGATGTATGTAAAGAATGCGATAACCCAATAAGTGCATCAACAGTTCGTTCAGCGTTAAATGCCAATGGATTGCACGGCAGAGTACCCTCCCCAAGAATAATGCCACTTTGACGCACGAAAGTGACTTTAGGATATTTGAATCGAGTATGAATTTGAATCGGTAGAATCAGAGATAGGGTCTGGAGATCATCAAACAGTGAGCTCTTTTCCCACAACCTCATTTCTATCGTGAAACATGGCGGAGATTCCTTGATGTTTTTGGAAAGAAAAAGTGTAGTATGTATAAAAAAAAGTAGTAGTATAAAGTGTAGTGTGCAAAAATTGGATCTTAAAACTCCTGTGGTTTCGCAACAGAACAATGATCTAAAGCTCACTGCGAAGATTGTGAAAGAATGGCTGTTATATGACACACTTTGACAGCTACACTTCACTCCTCAACCTCAAGACCTTCATCTCATAGAAAGTCGATGTGAAGTTTTGGATAAACACACCAGGAAGCTTACCATAACATGTAAACAAGATCCAGATGGCATTGCCGGAAAAATGCGAAAATATCTCTTCTGATGTTACTCAAAACGTATTCAATTCCCAAAAGCTAATGGATGCAGTAATTGTCCTATTTACAGATTTTATACTAACTTTTGACTTTGTTTTTCATGTAATTCAACCTATCCCTGTGAATAGTTCATGAATAACTTTGTTTTTTAGTTAAATTCTAATGAAAAATAAAAAACATTAGTATAATCTTTCATTGCGTTTCAAAATAATTCACTTAGAATTTGTTATTCAGGGAACTCTCACCTCCGTAGTAGTATTAGGTGTATACAAACTTTTGACTCTTACTGTATACATGCAAGAAAAAGAATACAAATCGATATCTAAGAAAAACCACTGCTTCTGTTTGAGGAAATTAACAATCATTCAAATGCAGTGAAATCTGTTTAACTAGGCCATGGATATGCGAGAACCCTTAAACATGTGTTATTGACAATGACAATGAGATCCTGACATACTTGCTTTGATATACCTCTATTATTGGGTTTTTCAAGACATTGTTTACTAAGCTTAGATTTCATAAGGGTTTGTTTCATTTACCATTTCGATTTGTCCAAAACTTCACATAAATTATTTGTGAGATTAAGGTCTGGAGATTAAGGAGTGAAGTGTAGTTGCTTCGGTGTTCGTACAGCTCAAAAACCTCCATCGTACTTCTATCTGTCTAAAGTCAGCCATGACATGGTGGTGAACTGAGCAAAGATGGGATGTGTTTGCGTGTGCAAATATTTTTGAAACTGAAAAACTACCAATTCTCTTAATTTAGAAATCAAAAAATGATAAGATGCTTCAATGGTGTCAAGCTTTGCTTGTTATCAAAACAATAAAAAAGCGTCAATGACATCTGGAATTTTCACGGATGGACTGAAATATTCAATAGTGGACGCTATTATAAAGACTCAAAAGAGAAGAATTGTTCTGTTTGTTTTTCACTGCACCGCTATGTGCTATGCGCAATAATATGGGAGAATTAGACTATGCTCAATTACTGCATTTACCTAGAAATAAACAATAGCCAATAAATCAATGTGTTAAAAACAGCTTTGAAGTTTACTACAGAGAGAAGTAATAAAAAAAAGTTGTCAAATCTATAGAACAGAATATATTCTCTGAAATTAACATCCTCCAGGAAGAATCCTCTGCAAGAAAAAGTTACTTCTGTGTGAGCAATACCAACACTACAAAATGCTTCAAAAAAAGCTTAATTAAAAACAGACAGACTTAAATTAAAAAAAGACAGAAAACCCCAAACCTGAAGGCTTACAAGCGTAGGAAAAAAAACTTGTGAAACACTTGCAGAAAGAAACCAAATTATTGCCACTTCACGTTTGAGTATTTTTCAGAACCATCAACTCATTTTTCAGAGTAGTATCGAAATAGCTCACTGGGAACGATATTATTTCTAAGTTCTTAGTCATAGAAGAAGAAGAAGAGGAGGAAGACAGTAGAACGTGTGAAGAGACTTTGGAGGAAGTATAAAGTGTACCCCAAAATAAACTTTACATAAATATTTCTACATGTCAAATGTTTTTTTGAAATTTGACACTGACATATTGACAGAATTATAGAGAATTAATTTAAAGAGAGTTGTAAAGAGAAAATTAAAGAAATAATTTAAAGTAATTAAAAATCTTATACACACTAACATTTATAATTTTCTAGTCATAAATTTTGTTTTCTTTTAAATAAAAATTTTGCAATATAAAATATGCATTTCTTTTACACATTTTACACATATGTATGAAAATTTTAACGTGTTCAATTGATCAACATATGTTTATATGATTATATTTGGGCCTTCTATATCGAAGACAACTAAATTGGGAAACTGGGTAAAAGAAAAACGTCTTTGAGTGATAAGTAGTTGTATAACTCTTTAAATCCTAGTTAAATAAAATTCTCCGTGCTACCGTCGAAGTCTTGTGTCCGCGAGATTAGTCCAAATTTAAGAAGTTTGAAGTTTCAATCCGTCTCGATATTTTGCATGTTTTCATCTTTGTCGGTAAATTGACTGAGTTAAAAAAAAAACAAGTAAGATGCATAAAAATCAAAAAAGGAAGGACGCTAACGAGGATTTGTGGATACTAAAAGTTCAAAGAAAGCATTGGAGTTAAGTTGAGGGACCCATACTCCATTCAAATCAAAATGACAATCAGTTTTTCCACATATTCAAAATTTCAAGCAGTAACTCGATCAGCCCTTCAATCCCCTTTTTCACACTATTTTTTATAAGCTATTTTCATAAGCATTCATTCATGTTTTATATTACACGAACATTTTGTTTACCATTATGTTTCTCAACATTATCCAATTACATTTGATGTCACTAGTTGATCATTTTCAAAAATGTCTCGGCTCAAACGTATATTTTGGTCTGTAAAGCTTTTTGATCTGTAAAGCCGGTAATCAACTTATAATTTTTTTTACGCGTTCTCGATCTTTCGACCCTGGAAAATTTCTGCCATTCGCATCAAAACGTAACTATTAACATGCGATAACTCCTTCATTCATCTAACTGTATTCGACTCAAATTTTCTAAATGCATCGATATTTCCAAACACAACTTTTAAAAACAAGACATGAAGACTAAACTGTGAAGAGACGCACATGAAAATTCTCTTAAAATTTTCTATTTATACACAGCTTTTCATATAGACTACTGAATCGGAAGCTGGCCATCCTGATCACTCCACTCACTTTTGTCTTCTAATTTCTAAGCTCTCTATCTCGTCAAGCTCGTTTTATTGGAAATGAGCAATTCGCCTTCTTCCTTTGTGATATCCCTCCGAACTGCTAAAAATTTTTTGCTTAAACTTTTAGACAAAGGAGAAACTTTTAGAATTATATGTTATGAATTCGCTGGCGATGAGTTTGACCTGCTATGAAATTGTGTCTTATAACTAAGTGACTAGAAGTATGGAACGATTAGCGTTCATTGCTCCTAATGACTCCTTACAAAGATATTAAAATCGCTAAAATGATCCAGCCTAATTTCTACACCTTAGGAAGTACCTTACTATATGCCTTTCGATAAACCATTACGTTCATATTTGTTTCGTTTAGTAAAGTCTGTCAAACCCACATTTTCTGCCAAAAAATTGTTACCGCACAAGTAACACTCTCGGTCTCTAAATAAACATACTTTATAAATATCGAGGGCATATGAAGCTTTTAACATACAAACTGAGATTGCAATACACGGCACAGGAAAGAGCTCAACATCATTGTTGGCGGTTTTCTTTTAGACCAATTTGATCACTTGGTGCCTGGAGTTTTCATCGTTGCAAACGCAATACTGTCAATTTTTTCACTATTCGCTTTCAGTAGGTGTTAAGCTGAAATTAATGACCCTATTAAAGCGCAAAACATTTAAAATTGCGAAAAAAAAAATCAACGAAATTTCAAGTCAAATTATCTGAAAAATATTCATAAAGCATAAAAATCATTGGAGACCAAAGTTTAGGGACTTGTTTCCTTCAATTCTTAAGGCCAGAACTCCCTATAGAAACGTGAAAAATAGGTATTTTTCGAGAACTTTTTTAGTGGGGATAAAATCCAAATTTTGACATAATTTTATTATGGCGTTCCAGTTTGTGACACATTATTTTTTTTAAGATTACCCTTAAAAAAATGGCTGCGTTTTTAAGGGCTATCGGACGCCTATTTTCCGTCACATCGAAAAGTGCTGCAGTTGTCACTCTTTTCCTGTCGATCTCAAAAAGGTTTAACAAGTGTCATTCATTTACTGACATATTAGGGGAAGGATATACCTAAAAAATTATGAAAAAGTGTAAAATCGAAAATTTGGGAGCCTTTATACTCCAGAATTCAAATTTTCAACCATTTTCTCGACATATATGACCCAAAACAAGTTATTTATTTTCACACTACCTTTCAAACTTTATCAGGTATATTTTTCTGATAATATTACTGAGAATAATCTCCCAAAATTTCATCGAAATCGGTCGATAACTTTTTGAACTAAGCCACAAGCAGTTTTTGAAAACGTAGTTTCGAGATAATCGCGTTTAAAGTTTCAACATGTGAAAACGATTAATTGTAGCGATAATGTACCCCGTATAAAATTTCACGAAATATTTGCCTGTTCAAAAAAAGGTGAATCAGAAAGCAAAGGTTGCTAGAAGAGTGCAGCAAAGGGAGCAAAGCAAGGATTGCTCTGCCTGCTAAAAGTCCGAGCGTTCGAATCGCTATTTATCTGACCGCAAGCTGTCCCTTCGCTCAACACTATATGCGATAACTTCGCAAATATCGATTATATCGGGTTTTTCCTTGTTCTATATATTCTTTGGGTATTATACTTTCGTTATTTGTAAAAAGAAACAAAGTCAATTTTTGAAAATTCTAAAGCGATTTCTGGCCTTAATTGGATGGAACAATTTCTAGACCAAACCAGGAGCAAATTTTTCGGAGGACATTTTTCAAAGATATTTAAAAATGAAGCGAGAGGAATTGCTGAAGTAGAAATGTAAATAGACGAAAAGGAAAGGATGTGAAAGAAATTAAATTAAAGAGCTAAAATGAAAACACGAAACGAAAAACAAGAATCTATTCGAAGTGGCCAGGGAAACGTATCATAAATGGATTCGAAGGATTAAATTTTTAATAGAATAAAACTTGCTTTAAGTGCAACTGGAACGGTTTCAAATCATTTTACAGGAAAATTTCATTAAAGACGGAAAATGCCTGCATTGTCGGTCCATTTTCCACATTTAATCTACATAATTTCTTATGCCTTGCAGTGTTCCGAAGACGGAAAAATTTCGAATCTCGAGACAATCAAATTTCTAATATTAGATTTCATGATAAAATAAAATATTATGTAATCAAATTTTATCAAATAATATAAAAAATTTTCGCATGAAATATGTCCAAATTAGTTCTTCGAAAATTTATCTGTTTAATTTCGAACCGCAACCAGAAAAGTGAATTTATGCTTTACATTATCTTAATTTAGTATGAGTTAAATTTTGAACATTTTGCTATTAATTGTTGACATAATAGTTGCAATTTAGAGTAGGAAATGTTTTATTGTTCCACGATAAGTGACACAAATGCATTCTGACGGCTTGTGCTAATTGCATTCTTTTGTAGCAAATAATGTACCGCCACTCAACACGATTTTATCATGTATATCTATAAATATTATACTTTCTCCCTCTCCCACACCACATTCGCATTGTGGGAAATTGTGCCTAGCATACATAGCGAATTATTGAACAAAACTCATATATTTAAATGTATTATGTAAGGACATTAATTCATCCATTACCAATAGTTTGAAGGTAAATAAGTAGCTCCTATGGAATTGAACAGAACGAAATAAATGGTAAACAGATTTATCAGTGTAATGCGCAATCCTTGAAAGGTAATCCATCTTTACATACTTATTTAGAAACGATTAGCACTATTAGGAATCTCATACATTTTCAACGAAATCGCGTATTTCGTTAGCACTTTTTCAAAGAATTTGGGTAAAATTCACCGACGAAGCTTTAATTTTTCAACTAGAAAATACTGAAAGAGATTACGTTTTCTCGTGAAAATTTTACTTTTCAGTTGGTAAAAGTAATTAAACCTGCAGACTCATCGAGCGAGATTTGTAATGTAGTTTGATTTTATCTTGTAACACCTGCAGTGTAATTTCAGCTGATTCAATCTTGTGTAAAATTGAACTAGGTCCCATAATAAAACCAGCAATAAACTATCATAAATAATGAAATTTCCCAACAACTGCATGATGAATATCATATTCTATAATAGTTTGAGTACATTAACATGCCATCATTGCCAATCGAAACACATAATAACGCCTGTCCAACCCATAAATCTGATTCGTTGGCCTCTACAACAAAATCGAAAATCGGCTCAGGTCCAAATCGAAAAATATATCGCAATCTTTTCAACAATTCGCCACTCATTTTCATGGCTGCAATAATAATTTGACATGAGTAACTATACGAATTCTGATTTCGACGTCACAATATTTTAAAATATTATCGTAAGTTTAAATATTTTTTTTCACAATCTTGAATTTGTTTTGAAAATGTTTCGAATGAGTAAACAGATATATCTATCAAAAGTGCTTCAACGCCGAGCCAACCACAAGTAGTTCGACGATGTTTCGATTTTATCGTTGAATGCTATCCGCACTACGTTATATTTAAACTATTTAGTAAACTATTTTTAGTTTCAATTACTAAGTAGCAAAAATTCGATTCATCTGATTTAAAAATAAATGTCTGAAATTGTATTTCGTTTGTGCGAAATGTTTGGCAAGGAATCTAATAGTTTCCAATCGGTAGTTTTTTGTTAGGCGATCGATAACATATTCTAGATAAGAAAGTAGATAATGCACACAATAGATAAACATTAAATTAAAAATCAAGTGCAATACTGCTGTTTAATTTTAAGTCGAAACAAAAATTATCTTTATGATTTAAACGTTACGAGCTGTGCAATGGATCATTTCTGGTGAAGGACTAAAAAATTTCGATTGTTTTCAATGTTTACCAAAAGCAATCTTATATGGGTGCGTCCCGCATATCTCAACAAGCAATGTAAACAAAATTTCAATTTCAATACATAAATTAGATCGTATTGCTGCAGGTTGCTACGTAATGTCTTCGATTTATTTTAAACAAAACACGACCACGATACAAAAGTAAATTAAAATTCCTTTTTTGTCTTCCCAAACGAAATTGACTAAAAGTTTCATGAAATACAACACAACACCCACACATAAGAAGTCATATTTGCCCATCAGGCAAGAAAGAAAGCGAAGAAAGCCTTGGCAGGAAGATTTGAAATGAACTTCAACCTCAAAACTCGAACGCGTTAAACATTATTTGGTTAAAAATCGAATTTTATCGAAATTGAAACTGATATACTTTAACTATATGCAACATGTTATAACGGTTGTAGCACTTTACCCTCAAAGCAGTAAAATCAAGGTTCAAGTCCCTCTAGTGAAGTCAAGTCCCTGTAATCGTATGAACATTATTAGTTCTGGTTTCACTACTTCATTTCACTGCCCTATGACAGGATATAAGTTGAGATCAAACGTGATTCCAAAGAAAGCACTGAAGTGGCTTCAAACGCAAGTCTTAGACTGGTCTGTTGCGCCATAGATTAATGCAAATTTCAATTTATGTTGAATGAACTTACGTTGAAACTTAACATTTTACAAACATCGTAACACTTATTTGTAGTGGACGTTAATAAAATCAAGTAGAGAAAGTACATACGAGGTCTGTTCAAAAAGTACCCGGAATTTTTGTTTTTTCAAAAAAATATTTATTTATTCGTCTACATCAATGTGGCCCCCTTCAAAGTAGTCCCCTCCAGATATAATACACTTATGCCAGCGTTTTTTTCAATCTTCGAAGCACTTTTGATATTCACTTTTCGGTATGTCCTTGAGGAAACTCAGCGATTCGGCCTTTATTTCTTCAATCGAGGAAAAACGCCGTCCTCTCATGGGTCTCTTCAACTTTGGGAACAGGAAAAAGTCACACGGAACCTTATCTGGTGAATATGGAAGTTGGGGCATGACTACGGTATTGTTTTTGGCCAAAAAATTACGAACAAGCAACGACGAGTGAGCAGGTGCGTTATCGTGATGCAAAAGCCATGAGTTCTTTTTCCATAAATCGGGGCGTTTTTTTCGGATTGCTTCACGCAAACGTCGCATAACTTCAAGGTTATACTCCTTATTAACCGTACGACCTTGTGGTAAGAGCTCTTGCTGCACTTTATCATTATAATCGAAGAAAACAGTAAGTAAAACCTTGACCTTTGATCGAACTTGACGTGCTTTTTTCGCTCTTGGTGACGTTGAATGCTTCCAGGTGGACGATTGTGCTTTGGTTTCGACATCATAACCGTACACCCATGTTTCATTACCAGTTATGACCCTTTCAAGCAAACTTGGAACGTCGTTGACGTCATTTAGCAGCTCCTGAGTGATGTTCATGCGATTGTTTTTTTGGTCAAAATTCAGCAGTTTTGGAATCAATTTTGCTGCCACTCGTTTCATGCCCAAAACTTTTGAAAAAATGTTATGACATGAGCCAATTGATATGCCAACTTCATCAGCAACTTCTCTAATTGTTATTCGGCGATCATTTATGTATAACCATTTTTCAACTTTTTCATCGATTATTGACGTGCTGGGTCGACCGGAGCGTTCGTCATCTTCAACGTCTTCGCGGCCATCTTGGAAACGCTTATACCACTCGTAAACACTTGTTTTTTTTTCATAGTAGACTCACCATAGGCTTTTTGTAACATTTCACACACTTTGTTACACTTTAATTCATTTTTTACGCAAAATTTAATACAAATTCTTTGATTCTTCAATTCTTACATTGTTTAAACAAGCAAAAATCGCCGAGCTCATAAAAACACGTCGAACCTTAGCGACTACCACAGACAAAGTAAACAGTGAATATGGCTGAAAATTTTGTCATACTTTAGGGGCATGTATACCAACACAATAAAAAATGACAATCGGACTCTCCAGACCCGCGAAATCTAAAAATTCCGGGTACTTTTTGAACAGACCTCGTACAATGTTCTCGAGCAGGATCACATTTTTCAATCACAGAAATCACAGGAAATCGCAGAAAATTGGACCGTGTTCGAGTTCATTGATGCAGATATTTTATTTGTTCATGTAATTATAAAATATAAGTGCAAAAACTTTATTTCCTTATGAGATAATATGAGTGTTATGGCAAGTTTTTATATGGATTTGATATCGCTAAAGAATTTTCATAACTATTTCAAAACCAGTGACAAAAAACGTTCCACAATCCAATTTGAGCTCAGTTTAGAGTCAGTCGACAATTTATATTTTAATGGATTTATCAATGAAAAAGTTAGGCTAGGTTCTAACGAAAAAACGAAGTAAACTTCAACAGAACGGACGATAAAAAGGTAGGTTTACTATCGACATATCTATATGTTTACTATTATTGACTGCGCTCCTTTAAGGTTCATCCTAAAGGGAAAACTTGAAATTAATTATAGCGTAATTACTTACAGTACTAACACCTTGAAGAACCTCCCCACCTAAGGATATCTACCCAAAATAAATGGACTCATATTTGGATTTTTGGAATTTTCGTCCCACTTTTGCGCAGCACAGGATAACCCAAAATTCAAAGAAAGAAAGAAAAAAAAGAACCCAAAATTCAAAGAAAGAAAGAAAAAAAGAACCCAAAATTCAAACATAAATCTAATTGAGTTTTTTGTATCTCTCTGTGGAACATGTCGTCCAAAAGTGTTAGTGCTACTTCCATCATTATCCGTTAAGTTCTTTCACTTCTTAGTGTAGGTAAGGGAAAAATATGAACATTTGGTAACTACTAAAATCGCTAACCCTTCAGTAGGAGTATCATGAAGAAAAAGAAATAAACCCTGAATGTACCAAATAAAGCGAGCTTTGCATGATAGCGAGCTTGCAAATAAAACAACATAGGTGAATGGAATGATTGCGATGGCAAGCTTTTTGAACCGAAATGAATATGAAAATAACTTTTCCGGTGTAATTGCGTACATGAGTCATTGCTTATGGATACAAAATATAAAATTTTTTCGCACTCGGTATGTCCTGTCTGCAAAAAGCCGTGTTTACAAAACTTTCAGGAAACTTGGAGTTAAGTACCGTTAGATTGGCAGTGTTTTTTTCAAAGTTGTGGCGCGTTTTAGTGGTTGCGCTATGTATGCGAATCTTCTGCTCTGTTTGCAGACCATGCTGTCTTAATATCACGAGTAACTTCCTATTCGGAAGAAGTAAGGCCTACATCGCTGGAATTGTTTGTAAAAATTGAATCTGCCTACCAAAATCTCCATGAAGTGGACTTCAGTAAATATTTTTTTAGCCAGCGATTTTCCTACTTCAGCAGTTGATATTGAGTTTTTTCAACATCTTTTCAATGTCATATGGCAGTTCCGGTGTATTAGGTTGTACAGAACATAGTCCGGAAGTTCTAAACGAGCAAAACACGCTAAGGACCTAATGCAACTTCAATTGAAGGGGAAAGAGCCCTACATGACGCTGTTTATCATAATGTCCAAGCCCTTTTATTTTTAGTGTGAAAATAATCAACAACGAGAGTCAAGAGAGGATGACGTTGGTAATGCTTTTGTTGGTTCAACGTTCTCTTCGAAGTATTTGAAACTAATCCCATCAAACCAAATGAGAGTTCGTATTAAACCATTTGACGTATGTATCCGCGGAAATATCATGGGTGTGACAAATATTCCCACATAGCTCAGAAATATCAGAAAACCTTTGCAGGATCATCTTCTGAATGATATGACGAGTATTGTTCCGGCTTTATGTTTTTCTTTCCTAGCCGAACTTTTTGTGATTTCGCTCTGAAATAAAAAGGAACCGCTCCCTTCAGACTTTAGTACACACACACCTGGAACAATTTGAAAATATTGATTGGAGGTTGTCCTTAAGTATGGCCGTCCTTTCTTTAGTAACGCCTGCTTGAGAAGTTCCAGTTCGCAGTTGCAGGGGTATACTTTTTTGATTTCGCGTTAAAATTCCTAATGACCAGCAGCTTCCATCTTTAAATTGATTCTAGATTGTTCTTTTATAGCTATTTGACAGAATTAGTCGTGCTTGAGAATTGACCTTCGAGCAACCACCACTTCTTACCAACTCAATCTTTACAATTGACGCGGGGAAGCCTTTATCAATAGCTGAACAAATGTTAGCTTTGTAACGCAGTTTAGCTGCTTTCTGATTGTCCTTCTCCTCCGTCGAATGAAAACCTTTCACCATCTCCCACATTTCCATCATTTAGACTACAAAAAATTTCAAAAAAAAAAATTTCTGAACTGTTGCGTGAAGTTTGCATCGTTGTGGTCGCACAGGCCTTAAATTTTTTTCGACTTTTTGAATGTTTTTTTAATAATTGTACTTAAAGAGTTGGTAAATTTTAGTCGCATATTTGAAAATTTTGCACTCTACTAGACTTTCATTTTAGTTTCAGCATCTATTTAGAAAGAAATATTGAAAAAAAATGATAGCGATGTAATTGAAAAGATACAAACTTGAGATAACTCTAGTTAGGGAGCTTTTTACGTACTCATTTTTGTCGCATATCGTGTGGCATTTTATTTCAAAATAACACAAAGATATAACTAACATTTATTGAGATACCCAGGTTCAAATTGCCTGCGGCTTGTCAATTTTGCTGGACGTCAAATAACGTATTAAAACGGTCTGGGGTTGTTTAAAGTCAATTTGTTTGATGTACTTTTTAATTCAGGTATATATGTCTGGGCAGTCGACATATGTAATTGCCTTTAAACTCTAATAAAATTCTTATTGTACTTAATTTTGAAAATTGACTTTCACTTACGTTTCAATTCAACGACGTTAAGAAGATGCTTCTACCTGAAAGTAAAAACAATAATACAAAGTTCAGTAAAAGACGTAATTTTATTTAGCGCTCAACGTGTTTGTAGTTACAAAAACAAAAAATGAAAGTAATGTATATGCAGATCACGTTACTGAAATTTAAAATTTAATAATATAGAAAATAAAATATAAAAATGGATTAGGATGAAGAAAAGTGATCCATCTTGGTTTCAGGTGCTTGTACTTGGTTTCAGGTGCTAATACTCGTAGGTCCCATAAAATAATCGCATTGCATTCTCGTCCTTCCTTCGTTTATCTCGAAAGATGATCGTGATAAGAAATAGAAGGAGCGGGACGGAGCATCAATTCAAATACGTAGATAAAAGAGCTTTAGACGGTCCTGTCTAAGGTAGCTGAGAAACCGGCCTTAAGATAATACTAAACCTCTGTGTAACTAAAATACAAAGCACGTTCAGAGGTATTTGAAGGCATAAAAACTAAGAAGGATCCTAAAACCATTTGTTTAGTCAAAGTCAAACCTAAATCCTATGTGGATGGCTCGAGAGTGATTGAACCAGGATATATCAAAACTGCAATAAGAGCTTTACTGTCAACTCAGCCAGACCACCAATTTTATGTTTGAACGAGCTTTAACAAACAAAATACTGCTTTTGTGGAGCAGTCAAAAATTCCTCGGCGAAAAAGCCCACTCGCGATTAGGGACATTGACTATGAACAAAATTTTTCCAAAATAGAAGACACATTTTCCAAAACAGGTTTCTCCTGCATACTAAAATAAGAAAGTGAGGTTGACCAAACCATATGGCAGGGGCCAAAACATGTCCAAAGTTGATCTTACAGAGGGAGAAGCCGAATACCTAACCAGCAATAGAAAAATCAGAACAGAGTGGGTATTTTGCCGTATACTGTGAAGGATAATTCCCCTCCGGAGTTGCAAGTGCCTCAGATACGAGAATATCGCACAGGAATGTAGGGGACTGATAGGAGCTCTTTGTGCTACAACACAAGGTGGCAAGGCAGACCATAAAAATCCTTTTCCACGAGTGTGGCCTAGCGTCAGATAACTAGAAGAATGTCCCATGTACATGGAAGTGTCCGGGTTTCCAAGAAACCGAACCAAGGACAGTGCATTATAGTGATAATCCATATCCTTCAAATTAATCTGCATCGGAGCACCATCGCCAAAGAGCTGCTCGAATAGTTTGCAAGATATATAAAAACGAATTGCTGGCCCTCAGTGAGCAACATCATACCAAAACTAATGGTAGAGAAAGTGGCTTCGTTTGTGTTCGTTTTGTGGAACTATAGTTTTTGGTGTTTATCTGAAACTGAACCATCCGAGTTCATATTTTTATCTTAGGCTGAACATTTTGGAAGGTGTTGTTTCAAGTACTGAGGGCCATGTCCTCGTCGTAGACGACTGCAACAGTAGAGCGATTGCATAGGCCATATATCTCGGGACAAACCTATCCTGAACATGGTAGCCAGAACTGGGCCACTCCTATTGAACACAAGCCACACCACGATCTTTCGTCAATGAGACTGCATTGGAAACATACATGATAGGGCATTCGCTTTGGAGTCCCTAGCACGAATGGTTGAAAATTGGAGAGTTCCAGATGATAACTCTGCTAATGATTATCAGTATATACTATTGGGCGATGGTTGACGATCTATTAAGTCTTCCACACTCTTGTTACTCCTTCCACATTCCGATAGAATGCTGAGAAAGGGAACATTGAAGGAGAGAAAGCCGGTGACAAGACTTGGTGGACGACAAAAATAAAAACCCATGGGGGTGATGCAAACGATGCAGAACGGAGGTCGCCTCGCTAATATGAAGCAGAAATGATGAATGAAATTGTAGAATCCTTTTTTACTGCCATTAATTTAAGCAAAGTAGCTTTGATTTCAGCCCTGACGAAAGTTTCATTTACTGCTCTTCAGTATGTTCAAAGTATGCCTAGGAAAATTGGTGACCCCAAAGAGCTTGAAGCAAGGAGCTTGAAGTAAGAATTCTGAGTTGCCAGTTGAATACCACCTACTGTGTATATTTTTATGCAGAAAAGGCCCGAAAAAATCTCACAAAGCTTTCGTCAGAAGAAGACTCATCGACGCGATTTATGCCGCTGGGGATCTTTCACCATGTTGCTGTGGTGAGAGACGATAGAAGAAATGGTTGCTCCACCACCTATGCAGCGGTGACTTTGGTCCTGCATGCAAGGAAACACCGAAGTTTCAAACAACTAAATATGTGCATATCTTTGAAGCGCTTGAAAATGGTTTTCAAGATCCGGAATACTTGATGGAGATACTAAGGGACTATCTCAAGGGCCGCAGCGATAGGAAACAAAGAAAATTGCCATTTGTTGATTGATAGCCATAAATGGTGTTACGGAGGGCTCCATCCTCGGCCCATTCCGCTAGAAAACCTCCTACGACGGACAACTCAGGCTTGCACTGCTGGATCGGGTATGCGAAAGACTTTGCGAACTAGTCGCGTAATACCTATTCGCAAGAATATTACCAAACTACACTTGATATGATTATTATCCTTATGCATACCCCTTCAAATGCTTTTGGTTTTAAAAATTAATTCAAGACAAGTTACTAATTGTATTTAACGTAAATATTGGCTAAAGTCGTCGGATTTCAAATGGTAATCAAACAATTATGTTAAAATTGACCAAGCTCATTAATTTAAGCTGCAATTATGTGATTTAATTATCAACAAAAGTGGAAATACACCTCATAAATTTTCATGTAAGGTGACCCACTGACCATGAACGCTAGCAGAGGAGTTCACTTATATTACAAAATCATTTATATTGACTCGCAAAACCAATGAAAAATCAACACAGCATTTCTGTGATGTATTTTTTTTAAAGACTTATTCATATTTCATTCATGAACTTGAAGCAACATTGGCATTTGCATAAATTTTTAAGGAGAATCAGCTTCCTCAATTAATTCAATATTACATTTCATGTTTGCTGCGTACAATATTTCTAGGGCGACGAAGAACAGTGCGCACGATTATCGAGGTTGAAAACGTTGTTGGTATTCAATTGCGGCTGGTACATATGAAAGAACACTTTGTCGAAGAACTTCGAATGTAACATATTCCAATGTAAGCAATTCGGTCGAGAAGGGAGAATGATAAAATCCTTAACAAATAATTCAACAAAAAGCTTTTGTTGGTTTCTATAGCATTTAAATAAAATAATTTTGAAATTTAACATTATGTCCTTTCAAAAAAAGATTTGTAGATAATACAAATAGCAGAAAAATCTTTCGAGCTTTTGGCATATTATATAAGCTTTCCCTCCGCATACACAAACATAATATATTTAAACATTCCTGGGTGCCATACTACAATAATGCAGATTTTGGACGGATCAAAAGAACTATAAATATTCCAAACTATAAAAAAACTGTAAAATGTTCGAAGGTCATATTTGAAGAGCTTTCATAAAAGGATTTACTTTATCCAATTTAAAAAAAAAACTAGGATTCAAACAAACACACACTTGTTCACTAGCACACATTTAAATAAACACTCGTTAACGCTTTAGAAGGAAAAGGGAATATATTGACCCAATCCATCAGTGTTTCAAAAAGGAGACACTTTTCAGGTGTCAGAAGTTTGCATCGTTTCAAACGTAACGCTGTCATTTTTTTACACTATTTGTTTTTAGAATAAAAACCTTGTATAATGAAAAAAAAATTGAAAAATATAAATAAAATTTACCAAAGCAAAGTCAAAGTAAAAATATCTAAAATGCAACCTCAAATTACCCAAGAAATCATTAAAATTGTGAAAAAAGAGACCGCAGACCGTTGCGTTTTCAACGATGTAAGCTTCTGACACCTTTTCAAACAAACAATTTTCAAACAACGGTTTTTTAACTGGTAAAAGAAAGATTTACGTATATGTTGACGTGTTGACATTCATACGTTGTCAAACCGTCAATTTTTCAAGGGTAGTCAGTTAAAACTCTTTGCTTAACTCCTGCATGGACATTTGTAAAAAGGTATTTATTTGTTACGATTCATGCATTTTGGTTTGCTTTCAATCAAATGAATCATATTTTACTCAATACGCAGTTTGAATTCATCCAAATTTGATTTTCATCGAGGATTGCATGATCCATATGCCTGTCAGGCTTGGCCTATGTTTTTATTGACCTATGTGTCTAAGAGGTTGCTTCGCCTTTCTTTCGCAGATGTGTCGGAAACCTTTGAATGAGCTAGGTATCCATAAGCTTAACTGATCCTTAATTATTTACATGACGACCAAGAGAAGGACGATTCAACCAGACTCCAGAGTATTTTAAAGGATATTGACGAGAGCACTACTACTACACCTTTACTAGAAAATCAACTGATACTATAACCATCTAATATTATAACCAGAATAAAATCATGACTGTCTCAATTTATTTGGAATTATAGAAATCGAAAATGTATCAGTGGTCAGCGATAATGTCAGTGTCAGTGAATTTTCAGGTTCCAAGCGTGCGACTCGACAATGGCTACTCTGTTTAGACATGATAGCCTTGGACGTAAATAGCTATTTTTTTTTTTTCTAGCCTCAAAAATGTATAGATAATAATCTGATCCCTTTTTTTGTTTTTTTAGGATACTCTACATGAACATCGATAAACTTTTGAGTGCGTCTAAACCAATTTTCAAAACATTTTTTTCCATCCCGATTGAGAAACCTCCAAAACATGGTTTTTCAACGGTTTCGCAGCTTCTTTGGACGTTGGAAATCGTTACTCTTGCAATTTATTTTTCATTTACAGGGAAAAGAAGAAGTCGCTGAGTGCCAAATCAGGGCAATACGGCGGATGACTTATTAATTCGAGTTTTTGACCGATCAAAAAATCAATTTTTGATCAGATGTATGAGAGCTCATTGTAGTATGATGAACAATGATTCGACGTCATTTGTGGTTTTTGTTTCTCACTTCACACAAAGTTATGTGCCATTCATAACTGACAATTCTACGAAGCTCTAACGAAACTGTTGCTCAAAATCGAAAATCCGGATGGTGAAAAAAAAAATAGACGACCATTTGGTTCACACGGCTTATTGCCACAACAATATTTGTACGGTTTGGCTCGTCTTGAACGACCCATAAGGTCGTCTCTTGTCTTCTTTGAGGTAAGCCTATGATTTGACATCTGTCATCATCATTTGAAGCACCGAAATTAAATTTTCCAAGCATTTCTATACACGAATCCCCATGAGTATGTATTTGAACGATTGTCAAATTATGCGAGCCTTCACTTAAAAAATTTTTTTCACGGTCAAATGTTCATGTAATATCTTATGTACGCTGGTGGAACGTTTGTCCAGTGATACCTGAATCTCACGATATGACACATGAAAATTTTTCATTTTCAATTTGCTGACTGCATCGTAGTTTTCTGATAAAATCACTGAGTTTGGAGGGTCCGCAAGAAATTTAACAAGGAAACAAAGAACACAATTTAATTTGTTGAACCAGGTTTTAATAGAGTTCAAGAATCGAGCCTCATTACCAGAAGTCAATTTTGATTGATCGATGCACTTTTACCTTCACAATCCACGCCGAAAATCATAGTAAATCATGACTCAAAAATGTTTACAATCTAATTCCACTTTTGACCGAGAAAAATTTTTCAACTTGTTTGCAACATAATGGATAGCGCCCGTACGTCAAAAAGTTATGAGAACGTTTCTGCGAAAAAATGTGAAACTTCACCAATTTGACTATTTGTGTTTGTGGACATAAGAAAATACAAACCACGAATACCTGTTAAGCATGACAACAAGGTTTAGTGTCGATGCTACAGTCAGACTGAATTTATTGACATGTTTGAAAGTTCCTCTGATAAAACTGGAAATCCCGAAAAAAAATGACTCGCTGCCAATGTGGCATTGACTTCAAAACTTGACCCAAATTGCATATAATGTGTATGTCCGATTTGGGACACTTGAATCAAAAATACCTTTAGGCAATTGATACAGCAACCAGGCATAGCATTAACATTCGGCCCTTGCAAACCTTTTCCAACGGTAAATAGAGTTAGAAACTGGTGCTACAGAATGACGGTTTCAAGTAGAATGTCAAGGAAAATGTGAGTTTTGTTTTGTAGCAAGCCAACAAAGAATTGTTTGTTTTTTCATCCAAAAACTAGTATAACCACAGTAATGTGGACCCAGAAATATGGTCTCAAAGTTCAGGTAAAATGCCTCCCAAACTCAAATTTCCCTAAAATTGATTTTTTGGGATTTGCGTTGAAATATTCTGACACGCGTTTTTAAATCACACAAAACCCCTCCTTGGTATGAGGACTCCGATGGCGAGTATCTACCATGACATAGAAAACATTTTATATGACCAAAGTTCATCAAGAAAAACGTATTGGTAACATTTTTGCCAGGATTAAAAGGAAACTAATAGGAATTAAAAAAAAGGACTAGGAATTAAAAGTGTTGACTAAAGAACATTAGAATATTTGAGTTGATCTTTTTTTTTCATTTTCACTTACAATCACATTGGTGGATTTTACATTTAGCTAGGTTAACTCGGCGAAGGATTACAGGTGTGGAAGTTATTGGTCCAATTTTGTTTCTTCGAATTCGCTTGAATCTGTCACCATGTAACAGGGAAGAGTCCTATTTGCATACGGATATGCGCTCCAGCCGATTCCCATCAGCTGTCAAACGTTGGAAAACGATTGATCAAATGCTTCTAGAATTAAGTGGGTCTTTCAAACTTGCGAAACAGGGCTAGTTCTATCTAAGATCATGAATAAAAACCCAAATAACTAAGCAGCATCCATGAACCTGTTTTAGACAGTTAGATTTGTCCTGGCCAAGGAGTTGGCAAACTGGATAAGGAGTTGGCGTGAGAACTGACAGGGACGCAGGTTCAAAAGCAACTTTATCTTTCCTTCTAAAATTGGCTGTTTAACTTCAAAGCCAATAGCTGCACCTACAGCGAACCAAACGTCACAATACTTTCTATGCCAGCTGCGAACGATTATGGATATAGTTTGCAAGTCACATGTAGATGTCGCCACGAGAAGCGGATATTTTGACGTTTTGGATCACAGTAATTTAAATTTAACAGAAAGACAGTATTGTAACAGATTTCAACATAAAAAAATGAGTGTCATTTTAAACGTTCTGAATCATAAGCTGAATAAGATGTTTTTTAGTTAAAATTTTTTTCAAAATTTAGCAAAAAATATAACGGTATTATATGTTAACCATTAGATAAGCTCAAAATTTGTGCAACAAATGAAAACAAAACAGCAAATTTGGTGTATTTAATTAAACATTTAAGTGAATTCTCGTTGCTGTACAACAATAAAATGTAGAGTAACATCCTCTCTATGTTTAGCTGCAGGTTATTTAAATTTTGAATTTTTAAATTTTTTTTTAGATTACGTATAAACTGTTAGGTGACTGAAGTTTGCGTCGTTACAAACGGCCTCGATATTTTCCCCATTTTTGAATATTTTTGAAATAATTTGAATGTAATGTTTGTGTTTTTATTATTGCAATTTTGACTCTACTGGCATTATTCTAAAACGTTTTGAGCAATTCTGATGATTATGAAGACCACCTGCATACACAGAAAAACAAAGCTGTAAGTATAAAAACCTGTATTAAGACCTGTACTGCGCTATGGGTGTGAAAAATGGACCCTAAGTCAAGCATCCGCATATATATTGAACGCCTTTGAGCGACAGGTCCTGAGGGGGATAATTAGAACGAAGCTAGATGGAGAACAATAGCGAACTCGATGCAACCATGATCAGTACGAAAATTTTTGGCGACTCGAAGTTTTCAACGATTGTAAGCTGCGGAAGCTGCAATGGGCTGGCCATATGAATCGTATGGAGGAACAATGGATACCCAAAAAGGTATTCAATGGAAGAACTGCACGGAGACCAGTAGAGAAATCGAGGAGACGCTACTCTGACTGTGTTGACGAAGACTGTTCATCGTTGCTCGGGTTTCAAAATGGGAGACCGCGGTCAATGGACCGATACAGTTGGAGGCGCTTGTTGCAGGAATTGACTGCCTGAGAGGGGCTGTAGTGCTAAGAAGAAGCTCTTAGAGTTTTTCACTTAAGTCGAATCGTCAGGAAATATAAATATGTGTAGAAGTTCAAGACTGCTGCGTTTGCGTTGATCATAAATGAGCATTGTGACAATTGACTCTTTCGACGTGCAACTTTCTCTCAAGTTTTGCATTATTCATTGTTGCAAATTCAATGGTCTTGTTTTTTTCTCACTTTTTAGACTTGAATTTTGAATACGAGGACTGTAAACTTGCATTTTTTGTATTTTGCGATATTGACCTAGTCGCAGTCTACTATTCATTCATTTCATTCCAATCATTTAAATCAAAATCAATCGACAGAATTTAACAATGAAAAAATTCGAGATCGTTGGGTTTGATGTAGAGGTCAGACACGTCAGAAATGTTGCTCAGATCCTTGCAGAATGATGGGGTTTGGGAAACTGTAGTAATAACTTGTTTGATAGGAACACCGTAATGAAAGGTCCTGTGAGTATACATGGTTGAAACTGATAATCTGAAACTGGTTGTTAAAAATGATTGACGCAATCGGCAATCATTGGAAAACATTGACACTGGCCTGGAAAAACAAATCTCGGATAGTGTTGGAAAATGATGAGTGGGCAAAAAATATTATTAGCAAGTTAATAAGCGAACAGGAGAAACAGGGACAAAGTCGTAGTCAAGGTGCAATCAACCCTATTCTTCATGGAATACTGTTATTCAAGAACACATATTCTATCAACTAAAGGTAACACCTTACCTCGGTGAAAGCCGATTCCCAGATGTAAGCCTTAGCATATTCGCTAGGAGTAGAACTGATTAGGGAAGGCAATATAGGAAAATCAATAATTTTTTGTATATTTTATTTATACTTTATACCTTTTCATAAGGATCGAGCATGATGACTAATTCTATTTAAGTAGAATCATGTCCACTTGATACTCAAAAAAAACACTGACAGAAACACCCCAAAGTTGAAGTTCTATTGAGAAAATAAATCCGATTGTTATTTGGCCATTATTAGTCGAATGCGCTTTAATATTTTGAATGTGCTGAATCGAAATGTATCCTTGAATTTTGAGTATGCAACATCGAATGGTACAAAAAACAATTCCAATTTAAATCCGCCACTCAATGGGTCAACAAACGACGTTGCTAACATGCGTTGCTAACACACTGCCAATTGTTAAGAGGCTTAGAGGAGATTTTGAAAATAAGAGAACAATCTCATGGTTGAATTTTATGTCCATGGATTTTTTTTTAAGTAACTTTCAAAGGTCACGTCATTTGCCAAATGATTTTCTATTTCGCTTCAACATTTTAATCATGCGTGTTAATATTTTGTTTTACTAAACATTCCTAATGAAAGGCTCAGATCTGCATATTGGGAGGATATAGGACTCGTTCCGCTACAATTAAATGCTTTTGTTAGCGATCTGTCTTATCAACGAATCGAGAACTGTCAGAAATTCGATTTCGAGAATCCTGCGAGACAACCTTGGCATAAACCAGCAACTTTTCACGAGTTCTTAGGTGAGATTTACATCAAATGTTTGCGGATTTTAAGGCAGCTAAACGTGAATTTCAGATGTTAATTTGAATGACATATGGTAAACATTTAAAATTCAAAAATTCCGACTATTTCGAATGCATCAGTATTCAGAACGGAAGCAACTGAGAATCGTATGAGCCCCGTCAGTCATTAATGCATCAGACAATTAGCTGATTTCCTTAGACAGAAAATAGCCTGAAGGGGACCTTAGTCGGGTAGTCATTCATTATTGAAACAGTCGCGAAAACTCCCACAACTTTTCTTTCGCTACAACAACTTTCCAACACGAAAGATTATTCCCAGCTCGTAATTATCTTATTTGTCAGCTTCGTCGTGTTTGATTGTGTCAATGTTAAGAAAGATCTATTTATAAGTGGAAAATTCCCCCAGAAATAGCTCCAAGAAATTGGAATGCGTCAGTCGAAAGCGGGAGCAACAGCAAGTTACAAGTCGAACCATCAATGACAAGTACCATCTTAGCGTGTTCGCCGCCTCTTAAGGTCCGACCCATTCATTCGTCAAGTTTGTAATAAGTAGCACGTGTAATAGTAAATATAGCTATTATTTAATTTTGCACTCATTGCACATTAAATTGTATTTGTTTACTTTGGCATGTAACGAAAAATGGTTAGTAGGTTAATACACGGGCTGATGTGATGGATGATGAACTGGTGCTGAGAGGACTAGACAAAAAAGTGGAACAATGCAAATTGAAATATTTTTATGACGGATGAGTATACTCATGTTGCGGCTGAATAGACAGCGGTTTAAAGTGCTTTGTCAAAATATTTGAGGTTTCGAAACGCACTGCAAACCCCCAAAAAAAACCCGAAAAAAAATTCTATAAAAATATTTAGAACGAACCAGAGACCAAGTGACGCTATGCGTAAACAATTGATAATAATAATAATTGGATTTGGCGGCTTTTATTCTTGAATGTATTTAGTAATTTAATTTTATGATGATTGCTTTAATTGAAAGAGACGTTCAGGCATTTGTGGCTGGACTTTATGGAATCCTTTCAATTTAGATTGAATGGAATGCTATGGTAGAATATTTCATCAAAATCAAAATGTTATGCCAGTAATTTAATGTACACATCACTACTTTAGTGTTTGTTTGGCGCCAGTGAATGCAAACTTAATAGTGATGGAGAATAATTTTTTTCTTCGAAAATTATCTTTCACTATTCACCAATGACCTTGAAGGCTGTAAGAAAAAAAATGAAGGATAAATTATGTAACTTAAATTTTAATTTAATACGTTAAGAGCTTTGCCCACAAGTGGCAACCTTGTTAAAATTGTTCAACATACATCAAGTAACAGTTATTACTCCAAGATCTTCTAAAGTTAACTTTGAGTTAAATTTCCGTGCAGTGAGTGCCACTTTTTCCCAATCTAATCCGCAAACATACACTTCGCTCAGCAAAAAGATCAGAAAAACCACCAGATTATTGTTGTAACTGAGGTAAGGATAAGTTTGTCTAGTGCTTTCGGAAGGATTTCCACCCATCTACCATTATACATACTATCAGAATGATCATCTATTACTTTGGCATTGAGCGTGGGAATACTTTACATTAAGCAGTTTCATTTCGATTGGGTAAGAAGATTAAATATTTCACTGACTTTCAATATAAAACACGATAACGTGTCACGATGGCTATTCTCTCTTACAAAACGTATGTAGTCCTTAAATATAGCCCTATAACCTTATAAATATGGTCCGTACCTTATAAAAGAAACAGCGAGGGATTCACATGAAAATATTCAAGGTTGTGTTTTGATTCGAGCCTATGCCCATCATAGTTTAACAACTTACAAGCATCAACACTCTCATGGGGTACCATAAAGAAAGAGATACGAGCACTTAATGTAGCAAATAATAATCGCATGCATGAGTGAGAGTGTAACAACTATAAGACGTAGATAAATCGATAGAATGCGATGATTGGCTTTACGCATTTAAACAAACTTCAAGCAGAATTTTTCACATCTAATGAAATATGCATGCCTTTGTGTATAGATAAAACTATCAAGGATAATGAAGAAACAATGAAGGAAGTAGTTCCAACCGATATTTTGCCATCATATCATATCCTATAGGGGTTTGGCTGGCTTATGCTCTTGTTCCAGTGGAGTGCCATGTGTGAGAAGACAGCTTCGGACCACAAGGTCTCTGTTTCCTTATCGCAGTCGTTTTTCCGGGAAAGTAAGCAACCGTTAACTTTCGAAAAATCCAAAAAAAAGCAAAGATTTGCTACTGTACACATATTTCTTGATTCGCATTCTCGGTCAAATATTCACAACAGGTTGATCACACTTTTGCACTCCGCCCATATGCTTGTCGTAGCTGGTAATCATTGATGGCTGATTAATAGAGATTCTCGATTTTTCTCATTCCACCAGCAGGTGGCATATGTTAACTCTCAGTTTTCAGAGTTGAATGCCACCGTGATCAAATTATTGTCGTTCCAGCGACAAACACGTCGTTAGATGCTCTATAGTCGTTGTAGCCTCGCTCTTCTTGCTTGAACTTAAACAACTTTAAGAGGACAATTCTCAACATGGTTGGCCCGTATTATGCCAGTCGCAGAGTAGCTCAACTCACGCAGACATTTCATCAATGGCAACGAGGTAAAAACAGTTGTCGAAATATATTCTGTCACCATTTTTGGCATGCAACTTGCCTTGGCCTATAAGGATGAGACGTACGTCACCACCGATTCGAACTTCTTCTTTTCTGTGTTATTTTCTGTATACACACAGATCCCCAACAAGTAACTAGTGGTAGCACAAAAATCCCAATTTTCGAAGCCAAATCTTATTGGTTTTCCTTCGATAAATAGTTTGGCATAATGTTTCTCATAGTATGGGATTATGCTTTCGTCGACTTTGTAACACTTTTCGAGACCATAGTGTTCTCAAAAAGATTCACTCAGACTATCTAGTAGCGGGCGCAACTTGTGAAGCCTAGCTCAAAAAGTAGATAAATTTGTATTATCATTTAGGTGTTAACATTGAAGCTTTAAATCTATTGCAGCTGATACTCTCTGATAATTGTTTTAGCTCATCTTTGTCTCTGGAAAAATATAGCCTTATAATCGGTAGTTTTGCATATCCCAATTACTACATACCACCCAAAATAACATCTTGCTGAAATTCAACGACCGACTTTTCTAACCCGCGTAAAGATTTTTTTGGTCTACAATCTGCCTCACGAAATCATTGTGGAAAAAGAGCTTAAAATATTCTAACGCGTCTTGATAATGTTGACATACATCCGACGTTGGTTGTATGTTATAATGTGTACACGTAAAATATGGTAATCCGTTTCTCCACAGTGTAGTTCTCTTTTTCTTGGCTTCAGAATATTTTCAGCAACTAGGACGAGCTCTCAGAGATGAAAGTAGTTCATTCTTCATCCTTCATCATCACTTTTTTCACTTGAGACATTGTAGACGTCTGCAAAATCGTTTGCGTAGTACCAGCATTTGGTCCAAGTCATGGGGGTGTAGAGCGTACAGCACTACTACAATTTTCTCGTAATCGTCATAGTTCAAATCGAATTTGAAGCATCGTGCGCCGCAGGTGGTTAGGTTGGCATCATATTCGTCGTCCCACTTGTCACGATCCCCATCCGTAGCCTGACAACTCTTTTCAAAACTCAACATAAATAGTATTTTCCATAGTTTCAGACTCTTCTCTTAAAAAATAATAAACTAATAAAATTTCAGGCTCCGACAACCTGCGAAACGCAAGCAAGCACAACACGTACGTGCTCGCTATGCATAAAGTCCGGTAGATCAAACGGCAAACGGAGTCTAAAGTGTAAACATCAAACTAATACTTGTGACAAAATATAAAGTTTACATTAACGTAGGTAGACACTCAAAAAAAATTGAATTTTTATGCTTGAAAGCTGAATGTTTGAGAGAAAATCAAAATTAAGGTTATCTTTTTCTAAAATTTCTCCGACCGTGATCTGTCATTTTCGTAAAAGACAGATGATGTATGACGTATATTATTGATTCATTGTGAATGGTGTTGCCAATGCATAAGAAATACAAAATTATCGATTAAAGACGAATGATAACTGAATCGATTTTTGTTTTACTAAATATTTGCATTTTATTTGCATTATACTGTAGTGCATTAAGTAACAAATGTAGTATAATGTGAAAAAACTATGAGTAGCAAGCGATGAAAGTGAAAATTTTGCGGGTTCGTTACGTTTTCCACGTGCCCATGAATGAAACGTAAACTGGCTACGAATTTGATACGTCATGTTATCAATGGCACCCAAATTTAGCTAATGCCACGTCAGGCGTGTGTCCAAATAAGTTTTTTGATTTTTGTAAGCACTGAAAAGGCAAAAAATGAAGGTTTGTGGTAATGATTCTCGTCATGATGACCGTATTAATACCAGTATATTGTTCACAAGGTAACTAGTAGATTACTAAAGCACTCTAAATAAAGGACATCGATTCAAATAATTGGAATAATCGATATGTCAAGTGTGTAAAATTTGCATCTTTGCCAGCGCATCGGTCTCAATTTTCGTACTTTTTTTTAATTTGCTGACGATTTGACTCCAGTAAAAAACTAGTTAAATGTTAGTAGAGAAACAATCACGAATAGAAATTGCAAATATTTTCTTTGAATTGTCACATACTCAATCGCGCAAAACCCAGGCGAATTGATTAAAAGCGTTAAAGAAGAACAGATGTCCATTGACTCACGGTAGTGTAGCGAACTGTACCTACTCAAAACGATACCCAATCGTGCCCAGATAAGTCGACTACTAACATTTATGTTTTTTGGCCATTTAACCAGTTTTTTAACGATTTACCATTTACCAACGCTGTCAAATTTTTATCCATTTGAGGCCCTGAGAGTCTGCTTCAAACAGTTTTGCATTCTTTTTCGTCATTTCCTTTTTCGACCTCGCTAGTGCAATTCAGTTTCACTTAAAAGTTCACGTGGAATAAATGCTGTAGACGCTTTTTTTCTCGCTTTTTGACCGACCCGCTGGTTGTCCTGGATATTTGCACCCAATATAGGGACATACCATTGTCCGCACTAAACTTATCAATTGCATAGCAACGATGTAGAACCATTCTCAATGTAACCACTGGAGATTTTAGCGCCTTTAAGGCTTCTTGACTAGTGAATGGGATAGCTATATCCATAGCTGTCCCATTCACTAGTCAAGAAGCTTTACTGAATCGGATAGCTTTACCATTATGTCATCCGGCAATGCTGAGCTTCCGCTTACAGCGATGTAATAAACGTCAACAAGAGGATGCACGGCATAGTTCCCATTGGTTATGGAAATTTAGTGACAGGTCCAAATACTCCTCCTTTTCCTTCAGATTTTTTGGAACTAACATTCTGCCATCTTTTATGGTTCATAAGATTCCTTAATACTTTTTCTACACACACTGAACAACGCTGCTCCCATTTTCGAAGTCATTCTAAATGACAGTTGTCAAATCGTGCCATTATGGAAGTCAGCTTCGGTGATACTATTAAGAGCCTCCGCCGATGCTGAGTTAACATTCTGAATCGAATCAAACTAAGATCCCTCCAACTGTCTTATCGTCATGAAAGTATTATTTCTTCCTTCTGATGTGTCACCCTGCGTGGGCCAAAAATACGATCAACATCATCTCCATTTTTAATTTGTTCGTCCGAGCCTTCTCTGAAAGTAAGGACGTGAAAACAAGCCATTCTGTTGATTATTTGCTGTTTTTCTTGCCATACTGGAAAACTCTAGATACATTACCAAGTTTTTTTACATATTTTTGGTTTGTACGTAACAAGTCACCACAATTGAGCTCTAAGAAAAACCACAAACACGTTTATGTTGGGTCGGTAATCAAAATTTTGAATATAACCTTTGCGCACACTTGCGCATGGAGAAATCCTCGTGAACAAAGCTATGAACGATTGTGCGACCATTTTAATCTGTTGAACACGTCACTAATTGCTTTAACGCTTAGTCCTTGGTCATTATTCAGCTGTCATCTAAGATTGGCCTAGTTTTTATCGGTTTGAGCCGTCTAAAACCGTTCGGTGCGATCAATACTTTCTTTAAAAAGTTTGTGTCATTCAAAACACTGGATCGACTCTTATTAGAATCTTTGTAAGCCTGCTTCACCATTTCTAAGGGTTTGCTTGCCGATTTTTCGAGTTTGACACAAAACTTTATCGAATACCGTCGCTACTTGAGATTTTGACACATTTTTGTATCAAAATGGGTTTATGTTTTAGCCTTTTAAGCCTATTTATGGCTTCGCAATAACCGATATCTTTACTCAGCCAAAGTCCGTAGGCGACTGCGGCGGGTATTTTTCTACTAATAATTGACTCCTCCGCCTCAATCAGGCAGCCAAACTCCTTCCGAAATTCCACTGACCTTACAGGAAATCAGTCCTTCTACCGTTGGTGTTGACCATTTATCCTGATCACATGTTTTTCAAAGGAACCTCCTATAATATGCATTTTGAAAGGGTCTGAATCTTTGGTTGCTGCAAGCGCATGGGTTAATAGTTTGGCTGGAATCTGATGCAGCTAATAAACTAGCACTAGTAAAGTGCAAATGGTAAGAATCAAAATTGTGCAAAATTTTTTTTGACAATTTAGTGCTCTTCAACCTTTTCCTAGATTCGCGTTCCTTTAGTTGTCTGAAACGTAGCAAACCCCGATTTTAGCTCAAAATCGTAGATTCGATTAAAGATTTCGTAGATTAAATCTACAGCAAATAAAGATTTTTAACTCACCAACTACAAGCACAAACGAAAAACTACGAAATAAATTAAAGATAACTAACCAGCAGCGTATAACGACAACGTAATTTACATGATTAATTCGCAAAAATCATATTTTATTTTTTGGTTTGGCGGACAGGCAAATTTGGACCCAGAACCATTGCAATATGCGCCGTAGAGGGACACAAAGTCATGCGATTTTCATGCAAGTCTATGGCTCCAATTAGCAAGTACTGCGTTCCTGTGAAGAAACATAAAACACCTTTTTGACATCTTGTTTTTTCGGTTTGTTAATGGTCTGTCAAAAATCTCAAAAACTTTGAAGTTTGCATCGCTGTCATGCAGTGAAAACTTTGATTTTAATTTTTAACACTTCAGGTTAATTCTTATATTCATTCATTTGTTTCCGATAAAATAGATCACCAAATAAAACGCCTTCTTGCGCAGTAACCTGTTCGTGGAATGAAAGGAAAATCGTTGGAATTTACAACCTAAACTTCTGATACCCTAAATATTTTTGAAAAATCTAATAAAGGACATGGAAAAATTGATTTTGAACAAATTTTCTTTTTCGTTTTTTTTTTGTTTTTTAATTGACGTTTTTTGACAGAAGCAAGTAATTCTTCGTTGTTGATGTCCCATCGTAATTTCTCTGAAAAGTGTCACTGGACGGTTTGCAAAGGATAAATGTGGCTTTTCGTTTCGTAATCCAGTTTTTTGATCTAGCATGTATGAACAAGCGATCCAATAAAGGAATTCACAGTGTCATTATCGTTAAGCTTCTCTGCTCATACCATCTAAACTTCTTATCATAGATAATCATAACTAATCATAATTACAAGCAATGCAACTCCAACTTTATCAAGCTCGGATTTTGTTAGATTTTCCAGAACTGCCTCACATGCTTGACATGTTAATAAAATTATATGAACACAAACAACACGTGTCCAGTTAAATATATTGTGGTTCGCTTATCATTGAGATACATTCACTGTACTACTTTCTACCTAATATTTACTGATAACAGCGTTTGATTGTTATCAATACTTTTTCTACAATTGGCGGAACTTTGAAGCGAACAACTTGTCGATTTGAAAAAATGCATCCGCAGCGAAAAAAAATTGTGGTCTGTATACCGTCATTTGTCATGTGTAAAACAGACCTTTCTGATATGTTTGCCAAATTTAAGAAAACGCTATTGAATAGACAAAGATATATCAGGTTAAATGTATAAAAGCACTCACAACAAACTTTTTTGCAAAACAACTTAAAATTTTTAAGGTTTTGTATTCTGGTTGTTTCCTAGAAATTATCATTTCGAGCCAAAGATACTTTCGTTTGGATTACCTTGCTAGGCACTCGAATATTGAAGGGTTTTTGGGTAATTCAAACATTTAAAGCATACGAGTAAGCAAATAACACAATCATTTTAATTATTTGACTCACTGGTTTCGATAAACGATCGAAGGAAGTGAAAATTCAAAGACACAAAGCATACAGAGTTTTACTAGAAAATTAGTAGAAATCTCAATGTCAAAACAATCAAACACAGCATAAATACGCATAGGCGTAAAGAAACCTCAAAAAAAAGCATCAATAAGACGATAATTACGTGTGTGTTTCGTTACTTATAGCTTGGTTGGATGCAAAGAACCCACTAATGAAAGTTTAATACTTTCCATTTTCTTTTAAATCTATATAATACGTGAGCAAATTTTTTGACGTAAAGATAGTACAAAGATTACTAGTATCAGTAATTGCCATGACCTACTGCAGTCGCAAGTTTCACGGAAAGATAATGTAAATATCCCAGTCAGATTCTCAGATGCTTGATAGGCAAACAAACTCACTACATATGTGTCTACTACACGTATGTAATTCGTAAATATTGAAGATTAACTTAGAAGACAAAATGAAGACAGCTGTGTCTACATCAACGAGTTTTAAGGGCATGTTGGCTAATTTAAGGTTATAATGGGTATATTCAAGGTGTTCAGTAAAGCAACTAACTTTAAAACTTACAACTTTAAGGTCACATTTTTTCCATATGTTGGATAGCGAATGGATTGAAAATGGAATCTGAGTTGAATCGCATTCTTACTTTTTTCCTCAGAGATATTCGCCGAAATAAATTGTGGTTTAACCTCTTCAGGGAAAGTTGTTTCTATTTTCATCGCAAGAGATACAAGATAGACATCAAAAGTAAAATGTTAGTTTGCTTTGAGTATCCAAGTACCCAAATCGGTGAGAAGGTTGTTATTGGTTGCTTGTGTTGAGTCCATGTAATCCTATGGGTGTGAATCATGACCCCTAACCCAAGCATCCGCAAATATATCAAACGCCTTTAAGTGACGCGTCCTGAGGGAGATAATTGGAGCGAAGCTACACGGCGAATTTGATACAACCATGAGCTGTTTGAAATTATTGACGACGCGGAGGTCTCAACAACAGTAAGACCACGGGAACATGCAAAGGGTTGGTCATATGTATCGTATGGACGAGCAATGGATAAACAAAAAGGTATGCGATGGGAGAACTGAAGGGTGGATACCTGTGGGGAAACTGAGGAAACGCTGGTCTGACTCTATGGACGAAGACATTACATCGCTGCTTGGATTTCAAATTTGGAGAACACGATCAATAGACCGAGTCAGTTGAAGGCGTTTTTTGCAGGAAGCGAAGCCCCAAAAGGAGTTGTAGTGCTGAGAAGATGAAGAAGAAGTTTGGTTTATTTTCAATTGATTTAAATATATAAATGCAGTAATTTATAAAATATTTGATGTTGTCTGTTGCCTCTTACACGATTTTATTATATTTGTTATCCCAAACTGGAATTAAGTGCAAAAGCCTTGGATACTAATTTCTAAACAATATTAAATCAAGGCTGAACAATTTAGCTGGGTTAAGTTTTATCTCTCTTTCAAGCAAAATTTAACCGCATACTTCAACACCAATATCACATTAGATTCTGATGCCAGATGATCTTGCCAGATTCAGCTCTTACTCATGAGTATATGTGATTAAAAGAGCACCTTTTTTTGAGATATATCCCCAATTAAATTTAAAAAATTTAAAAAGAGGAAGATTAAACTTGAAAGAGGTGAAACAAGGAAAGGTGGAACTTAACGAAATGGAACAAAAAATAGTAGAAGAAATGGAGGAAGACCCAAAAGAATAGAAGGAGTTCCCTTCCCTTCCGCCACCAAAACCGTTTATGGCCATCTCAGAACTTAAAACCAACCCAAAAATGAATCAAAAATCAACCCATCAAAAGCGTCTCGTATCACGAGGGAATCATCAAACAATAACACTCATAAAACAAGAAAACGGACAAAACCCATCTTCTTACGCGCGCTAGCTCAATAAACAAGATAACTCACACAAAAAAGGTAAAGACTAGTCTAGCAATGTGGATTCCCTTGAGAGTCCAAACTATCCCAGAGACATCGGGTAAAAGGGAATGTCAGGTAAAATGGGTAGTAATTTACCTTCTACCTCCACAAGGAAAAAATCTTTGTTTAATTATCCAAAGTCGCGCCACAGACGACAATCGGTGAATCTGGAATCCTTAAACTTCTGTTAACACATAATACAGATCGGATATCCAAAACTTGGCTATCTGCTTCTCCTAGCGGTATGTCATCTTATCTGTCAGGTGAAACCCATAAGATCTCGCAATCGTCAATCGATGTGTCATAATTGCCAACATTTTTGACAATCCTCGAGCAATTACTTTGCGTAGGCGAAACGTTTAAAATATGATGGTATGCAATCCACAAAACAACAATAAGACACTTTGAACAAGACTTCCACCCCTTATGCGAAATAGAAGGGCAGATTTGGGCCAATGGTGGTTTCAAGGCCTTTCATAGGAATTGGAGTGCTGATAGAAGTAATCAAGCTGGGACTATGGCAAAAAGTTACATCGCAAGCACGGATGCAAGCCTACACCTTCCTAATGAGGCATTTATATCTGACACGCAGAATTCTCGACTTTTAAGTCTATATCACTCCAATGTATAACAAATGTCCTCAACGAGCTCACCTCAGGCTATCAACCGTTGAACACCTTAATAGAGACGTCTTTATAGACAAATCGATAAGAAGCCAAAAGAAATTTGACTGACAAGTTTTCCACTAGCATCTGGCTAATGAAAGTTTCACATAAGAATCAAGTACGAATACGTATAATACGAATAAGAATCATATCAAGTAGCCAAAACACACGGAGAAACGATCCCAATAAACTCCCGAGCGAAATTAAAATCATAATTTTATTTAGAGAATTTATATGTGAAGGATAAAATTCTAACAAAGGTCGGTCGGTTCAACATAACTAAGCTAAAGGTCGAAGGCGTGACACGGCCACTAGACCTACAAGACCTACAACACCAAATACACAGACTGAACAAACGAAAAAATCCCGGACCACACACAGTGATCAACAAAATGCTGAAACGCCTGTCAGACAAAATCATTACTACCCTGATGGACATAATCAACAAAATTTTCCACTCACCTAGATTCCTCAAAAAACGGTAACCGGCTGTCATAATAGTAGTACTCAAGTCCGGAAAAAACAATGCTTTCCCTTAAAGAAGGAGACACAAAAAAGTTCCCTCGTCCATCTTCAAAAGAAAGGTAGAGAAAAGGAAAGGCATTACTGATCAGCCTAGACGAAGTGGGCGAAAACCGAAAAATTCATCATCCCTAACGAAGAAAATGGTTTCAGAGAAGTACTTTCGAAGATACTCTAGTTAGCAAGGATAATCCAGCACATAGGAAATGGATTGAATCGCAAGAAGTCAACAGGCTTATTTCTGTTTGACAGATCTCAAATTATTGACAATGTCAGGCATGCGACTCATACTTAAAAATTATGAATCCTCTTGCCCCTAATCATATGAGTTAAATATTTAAAAAGGTCTAGTGGAATATGGTTTGATAGAAATTCAATCCCGAACGGTAAGATAGGTTTAATTACTAAGGGGATCGGTTGACAAGAAGAAAAGGAAATAATGCTGAAAGTGGCTTAGGGAGATGGATCCGTTATGGCTTGAACACCTTTTTAAATTTATTATAGAGCTGATATAGCCTGATAATGAACCTTGCTATCAGGAGTTAAAGGAGGAACACCTATTAAATGACCACATCTGAAGATGAAAACATTATTTTCCAGCAGTAAATTGCTCCAATTCATAAGTCTGTGTGAAACGGGGCTTCCTGGCTTACGTTTTACGATTACTAATTACGCCTGCGGTGAATCCCGATCTGAAGACAATGCGAAATCCGCCGAGTGTCTCTGACCAAGAGAAACCATCAGTTGAAAATTTTGCAAAACAACCTGAGATTCCTAAGACCTCGAACCAACCTGAAAATGGATTAGTCTGCGGCAATTTCGTTTAAACGAAAAAAATTCTGGATCTTTTTCAGGATGGTGTCCAAGTTAGATTGACCTAGCAATTATTGCTACAGCCTCTGATGTCTCAAATCTAACCAAATACCTTGAGTAAGGATAAAAACCTTCCAATCATCTTTTCGGACACGTCCTGCAAGTATGCAAAAACGGAAATGCGCGTTATCCTTTTCCTGACTCTAGCCAATGACAGACAAAACAATAATATTATCTTCGTTCATTTAGTTTCACGTCTTTCCAGCTACGGAAAGAAGTGACATTGTGCGTAAAATTCATCTTGCGCTGTAAGAGTTTCAACAGGCCAAAGGTCAATACTAGCGCATTCGACCTTAACTATTTTTTTGTAAGATGAACTAAATCGGTTGTGATGATGCAATATTTAACAATATTTTTCTTGGTACACCACAAGTTCAAACGTTACTCCATCTGGTGCTCACTTTTAAAGGAAGCATAAGAAGATTGCTCTCTTTACGACCCCTGGCTATAAACTAGTCGTCACCGTCAAAGTTGTCCGTGATCTACCTGGTCAAATATGCCAGCTTTTCTATTTTCCTTGTACACTTCTAAGTCGGTGACCCCAGAGAAAAGTCAATGCAAACCAAACGCTCTCGTAAACTTCTAAAACTGAGTGATTTCTATAAGCTGCTCTGAAGGGAAAGTGTACGGCAAGGAGCTTAAGGCGCAGTTTAGTGATTGTGTAGTTGGTGGCCGAAGTAATCAAATCCTTTGTTACAGGATTCAAAATAGGGCTGAAATCGTATAACTTGCGTATATTTAATTGGACTCCAATGTGCTTGGCAAGTTATGATTCAAAGGATTATGAGAAGGAGATTAAAAAGTATGTGAGAGCTTACATAGGAATTAAGGATCATCAAGTCCTCCGAACGCTTAGCCCTTCAGTTTATTTCATCCTTTTAATTTTATTCTTATAAAGCTCTTGTCTACATCAGGTCACCATAGTAATAACCTGCTTTTTTGAATTTGCTATGGCCCTAGGTCCTTTTTTTGAGAGTTGAGCACAATGGCAGGCGCTCTTCGAACCAGAATTTCCTATTTTATTCACTTTTATTGTTAATGATTTAATTAATTTGATTGGTTGAAGAATTTTCCAATCCTTAAAATCTTGTTAAAAGTTACAACAGCTTTAAAACTCAAATAAGTTTTAGGAGAGTATTAGAGAACTTCCACTCCTTTTCAAATTTTTTTCCTTCCAAATCATTTTGGCCAGGGATAACCAGCGTCATGCAAGTTGGTTGAAACTGCTGTCAGTCTGTATATTCTGATCGCAAGTGTCTCTCTTAACTCTGCTTTGTTGTTGTTGGCACGTTGATTACAGAGTTTAGATCTTTCTTTCCGAAAAATCTGGCAAAACTTTGTGTTTCTCATGTCAGAGTATCAGCCCAAATAACTGTAAAGAGGTAACCAGCGGCATGCAAGTCGGTTGAACCTGCTGTCAGTCTGTATATTCTGAGCGCCAGTGTCTCCCTTAACTCTGCTTTGTTGTTGTTGGCGCGTTGATTACAGAGTTTAGACCTTTTCTTTCCGAAAAATCTGGCAAAACTTTGTGTTTCTCATGTCAGAGTATCAGCCCAAATAACTGTGGTAGGAACCTTCGGGTAAATTATTTACATCAGGTGTGATTCCCGCTAAATAATTTTTGCGTAAGACCTGATCATAGAATAAGGCAGTTCTTACCCTTCTGACAGCTCAAGTTAACCAGATTTCCCGGTGTTGTAATTTTTAATGTATTTAAACAGAATGCAAGAGATGTATGACGATTAAATTTAAGATAGTCCGTAGAGAAGGATGTATGTTAATAATGTAGGATAAAAAAGCAAATCTTCCGATAGCATTCCATGTTGCTTTGACGTTTCACCAGCATCAGTACAGGAATGTTAAGTGCCAATACGTGTATTTAAAAGCATGCTTTGAAAATCAGTTTCCAGCACTGAATGTCCAGCAATAAAAATCAGTTTCCAGCACGTACCTGCATGATGGTTAAAAAGCTTTTGCCTGGCTTAGTGGGGAAGAATTCGAAATAATATATTTAAAATATGTCATTCTTTCGAGTATAGTTCGATGGGAATCGGAGCGATTATTTATCCGGTCTGTGAACACTGAATTACTCCTTACAAGCGTTTTTTAATTACAGTTTTCAATCCACCTTTTTATTCTTCATTCCCTTTAAAATCTCTGTACAGAACGAGCAACCCTACGGCGGGAGGCATGACAATTTTCATGGAAGTATTCAAAATACAGGCAACTCTACCAAATCGGCTGTCACGCGCATGCCTGTCAAAAGTCTTCATATTTAGTTCACTGTAAATGTAAAATGTAAATTGTACATGCAAAAACTTCGATTACGTCTAAGATATTTTTGGCATCGCTTGGTGTGACTCAGGCCTACTATACCATATTTTGACAATTAACTCCGGTATTTCTCCGGTAAGAGAATCTACGGAGCATGGACCGATTTTAATTGCAATTGCAATCATTTATGAACATACTCATACGAATACTAATGCGCCATGGAAACGGGCAACATAAAGCCAAGCCAATTTAAATATTGTTGATGTTTACACTATTCACATCATCCAAGACTGTTCCCGTTCGGAACCCTACCGCCTGTCCTATCCTATCCTATCCTATCCTATCCTTTTTATCCCTATGTTTACTTTTTAGGCTTGATCATGTGGACAGTACTAGTAGATACTAGAAATTTATCGATATCTTTCAGCTACACTTAGCCTTCCTCCTTTTGTATTGCCTTTTTGATTCCACCAATTACGAGCGATTATAGATCAGTCAAGTAAATTTGAAGCACCAGATATAGTACGACCTTATTATGGAAGTATGACCGATTGTGCTTGAAATTTGCATCGTTTGCGATGAAAATTTCAAAAATTTGACAGTGTTGCGTTTAAACTGTCAAATTTTTCCGCTATTTGTTTTCAGCTGATCACTAAATTGACATGACGAAAAAATTGGTGACTGTGGTATTTGCGACGATGTAAACTGTAGACTCTTTAGGTGGGAAATCTAGAGTGGTGTAAGGTTAGGTAAGAAATTCTGCCAAATTGTTTGTGTCAAGATTCACGTAAGATTTGGGTTTCGTTGATCGTGAACGTAGTACTCAAATCCAACATTATGTAAAAGATAAATATTAATATATTAAAATATATTAATATTTAATTATAGACTGGCCTGAATTCTAAGCAATTGTACAGTTTTGACTAGAAAAAACAAGAATTATTTTGAAAATCTTCAAAGCTTCAAGAATCAGGAAAGTGTTATGAGGGGACACCTCACCTTGAAGACTTGATAACTGGCGTTTTCCATGGTTGCCACCCCTGAGTTTTTGAAGTGTTAGAAGAAAGCTGAACGCCTCTCAGCTAAAAATTATTTTCAAATAATACATCAGTTTTTATGTTTTATATGATTATAATACCAGAATCACAGGATCTACCACAACCAAAGTGTATCAGAGCTCACAGAACTTAATTAATAAATATAAAACGCAATCAATATCTCATCTCCGACGAAGTTTTATGTCAAATTAAAACCCCACTAGGAAACATCACAATTCAATGGATGTTCTTGGAATTTTTTAATACAGAACTCCGGAAAAATGTTCAAGGCTATTTGAAAACTGTGTAAGCATGATACGAAATTTCGGCAGAAGTCCTTTGACGCAATAAATGGTAGTTACTCAGATAAATTAACACAACATTGATCAAACTCTACTCCTACTTAATCGTGTTATTAGTTGAGTTAGAACCTCCCGCATTTCTTTGATTACAAGAGCTTCTTGTCAACAAATACGAGTTTATGTGGAAAGGATTATGTGATAAAGCTTACTTTGTCTTCTTCTAGAATTTCAGTGAGTGCCAAACCAACCCGATTGTGCTTTATTTAGCAACCCCAAAAGCAAACATCAAATGACGCAACCCGCAACGACATCGTTCCTCCGTATACCCAAAAATCCGTTTTTCTCCAAGTCAGATGTGCATCGGCACTAGCCCAAACGAACAAGGATATTAAGTTGTAGCGTGAGGCGCCCTTGACATAGCGCCGTTTGCCGTTATCATACCTCCTCCTTCTCCTCCACCAAAAGTAAATAGTGCAGCACAAAAAGAGATTGGCATGATGTTACGTCCATTCCAATAGCTCTCATCTCTCAATCAGGTCCAAACATTCCCTGCTGCATGTCCTACAAACTTTGAGGAAAATCAATATTTAAACGCCAAGACTTCGGTACACACATCATATCGGCGGGTCCTCTACCCAACCAAGATGTAATTTCGTTGCTGTATATTTCCAGTATGTTGAACGCACTTCGCCTCGTGAAAACCACCCCGAGCCTCATGGAAAGAAGCTTTTTCATCCTTTTGTCGTCATCGCAAACGACAGCCGCCTAAAAGTTATACAGCTGTGTATTTTGTATTTTAATACAAATCTGTGTAAGCACAAACTTGCTTGCAATCACTATATGTCCTTGATATTTGCATTTGTGGTAGTGATAGAGATGATAGTGGTATTGGTGGCGAAGGTGGCAAAGCCAATTTTCATTGCTGTGCGCAAGGACGTTCCGTTTGTTGGATTTCTTCATTCACAGTCGTTTGATTGTCGTAAATAGAACTTACACAATATTATGGGTGTAACGTGGGAGGCATGTAGCTGACTGATTTTTATTGTACCAATTTTGGTACAAGATCAGTACAATACAAGGACTATTTTCAACAAACTTACGTGCAATACCAACAATTTCTTCGGTTTGGTATTCCATTCAGAAACTAGATAAAAATATTTAACCATTTCTGGGAGTCCTTCCCGCTCCTGGTTACCTTTTTCAATCAAAAATTTCATTCACGCACCAATTATTCGTTTTCTGCAGATGAACTATACTATGGTCTAGCGGCCAAGTAAAATATAAGCTCCAGGATGTTTTTGTAGGAAGGTTGCTTTTCAGAAATTTCGTTTGAGCAGTACTCTCCTTTCAGAACAGACTCATTTTCACCTAAACAAAATTTTATTTATTGGCTCTGACACAATCTCAAATCAAGAACTTTGTTTCTGAAGCCTGACAAAGAAATTTTTTTAGAGCATTCGTATCTCCGTACCAGATTGTTTGGAGTATATACTAAGAAGTTTCCTCACAGCTTACAGAACTCCAGGACTACTGAACAATTTTTTGTTTTTTTTTTTTTTTTGACATAGAAGACAGAGATTCCCTCCAACAGCTTTCTTACTTTTCAAGAACTTATGGAATAATCATGCTTTTGTTAGGTAACCAGTCTACATGTTACTTCTTGATGCTTGAATTGATTGAAAAGTCCAAAAGCGCTGCATTTCCAACGAAGCGAACTTCAGAGACCTCAAAGAGCACCTACTCTCGTTCACACAATAAGATTCGCTCAAAAAATGCAGTGCGTCTGCAGAGTCATATACACGAGTCATGAATAAATTACCGACACTCCTGGCATACTAGTATGAAGAACGAAAAAGTAGATATACTATGAACCTGGGAATACCCAAAATACAGGGAAATAGGTGGAAGAATAATCAAAAAACAACTAATGACTAGCTCTTACGTAGCGTTCTCAGTGCTTGACACCCTTTTCTTACAAGCGTAGTATAGTTTGTGTACAAAAAGCTTAGGACGAACTAAATAATCTTAGTTAGAAAAAAACAACCTTACTGACACTCGAATTTAACACCCCTAATCAACTTTTCGAGATTTCGATAGAGTTTCGGATATCATGTTAAATATTACTCTAATTGAAGCACGAATGGAGGTGAACATTTGAAAGCTGTTGAGGGATGAATATTACTCTACTCCAGGCACGAATGAAGCCAAATTTCTGAAAAGCAGAAGGTAGCTAAAAAAATTAGCTGAATCAAATTCTTCGGACCTTCCCTTACGATCAGGTTCACGAGTTGGCAAAATCCACATATCTCATATCTCTATGCCTGCAGATGTTTGGTTAGCGTTGTTGCAGCCCTTTTTTTGGTAACTGCCGTGAAACTTTCAAGATTTTCATCATTTTGAATTATTGTCTTATCATTGACAAAAATCCAGTAAAAATAAATTGGAACCGTAGCTTTTGCAAACATGCTAACTTCAGACACCTGTCACCTGTCACCTGTTAAGCAAAACATAAAAATAAATCACTTTGCATCACAAAACGGACATGAGATGACATTTCGGAAATAATTTACCAAAATTGCAGACTATGTATCCAATAAAAGTGAAAAAATTCAACACCGATTCGTATGGAACGATGCAAACGTCAGGCACACGTTTCCCATATTCTACGTATCATATTTTTTCACAAAGTAGTGAAAGGCGGATGAAGCATTGGTAGCCAAACGGATTCGCCGAACTGCAAGGGATGATGGAAGGACTGTGAGTTTGACAGGTAGCTGAAGTTTGTACCCTTACGAACCGTACAGATTTTTGAAATATTTATACTTTTTTTCCTTTTTTTTCCTTGGATGATTAGACAGAATTTGTGTAGTTTTTAGAAAAGTTTGAAAGTTTAAAAGACACAATCAATATGCTCTTCCACGAATTGAAGCCTGGTTTCAAGTGGATGCTGAATGCACCTCTTTTGCAAACGGTCCGGCGCCACATTACGTTCTTGTTGAGCACCAACTTTCCATGTCTAGTAAGGATCTGCCGAAGTAGAAAAATCATGCCGAAGAATCTCTCATTAGTTCATGGAGCAAGATGAGAGACTTAGCAGGCCATATTTATTTCAAGTTTCTTTGTGAAAGTTCCTAAGGTACCTACGCATCCAACTTTATTACATATCCGTAAGAAGAGATTGTTTGGTCCACAGTGGTTCTGTTGATCTGGAACCTCCCCAATAATGTTGCAATTGTTATCTCATCGCCTCTTTGTATGACTTCCAACAGATCATTATCTATTACCTCCTTTGGCCGTCCTGATCGTAACTTATCTTCAAGCTGTCGTTCTCGATTACGAAAGGGTTGAATATTTTGTGAACATGCTTGTCCTTTTGGCATTAGATAGATATTGATAGATATTAACGCTACGGACTGAAGTAAGTCTACGCTACTTAAGAGCGTCAGCGAAAAATCGATGTAACAGTAGGAAGAAGTGAAAGGTTCCATTCTTGGGACAATTCTGTGAAATGTCACTAAGTCAATTCTATAAAATATGCTATAAAATGTTTAATGAGCAGGCGAACCAACTGGCGAGGAAAGGAGCATCGACAGCATTCATCGGTCCTGAACCCTTTAACGCAACTGAAATGAATTTTATAACAGGGCCCTAAAGGAAGTTGATGATAGAGAATTCAATAGGATTTGGAATGGACTTCCAGGGCTTCGAATGTTGAAGCTTTTCCTCGACGTTTATGGCGAGAAGAAGTGCATCGAAACGAATAAAAGAAAGCTAAGGGTCCTGACTAGGATCTTCACTGGGCACTTCACACTCAGAAGGTATCTCAAAAGAATGGGCTTGACAGCGAATGATGAGTGTAGATTTTGCAATCTTGCAGAGGAGGCACCAGTGCATTTACTGGCACACTGCGACACACTTTTCCGCAGGAGAAGAGACAGTCTAGGAAGCTGCTTCCTTGTCGAGGAGCAATGGGACGCCTGAGACGGAAGCAGATCATTGACTTCTCAGAAAGATCGATCTACTTGAGGCACTCAAGGAGTACCAGAAGCGGGGGCACAAGAAACCTGTAAAGGTTGACGTGCATCATTCCCGACAATAAATCAATGTTTGTATCAATAAATCAATGAAATGTCTCATATGACGAGCATTTCAGGCTGCTTTTTCTAGACTTTTGCATACTTTCTTTTCTGAAGGAGGCAACAGATGTTAAGACGAATGAACTAATAACTATTGAAGGGGACCAGAAAGGGGTATGGAGGAGTGGGACCACAGTGGCGTCATTTATAATGAACTCCTGACACCATCTGAAAAAATCGCTAGGGATGTGTACTGACTGAAACTCATCCGTCTGAATCGAGCTCTGAAGGAAAAACGGCCAGAATTGAATGACAAGCTGATTTTGCTGCATGACAATGCTAGGCCACACGTTGACAATGAGTAGAGCGAGTAGAATGTAGTAGAATAAGTTACGTTCACCCTCAACTAAGTTATTTAGAATGCAAAAAAATTATATGTTGAAGCACTTATTCAATAATTAATACGTACACACATGCGACACTTTCTAAGGATCGCTTCTGGCCATTTTTTTATCGTTTGGTTTTCAAACCGCTGAGATTGGAAGAGTTTTGTCGTAAAAGGGAAAAAGAACCGGATAGAAAAAGTCTAGATTCACTTTTCTTTAAATGTAGATTCCCCCGAATGTATCCTTTCTATAGTTTATTTTTCAAGTTAAGTCAATTCTTTTGTCAGTGTTTGATTGTTTAAATTTAAATAACTGTGAAGCAGTTTTTTTAATTGTGGGAGACAAGAGAAAAGAAATCAATGTGAGAGCAAAATCAAAGTTGAGCTGTAGGAAATAAGAAATAGTCACAGCAAAATTGGAAACACAGTGGTAAGAATATTTTTCATGGTCCTTCCTGTGATTAACAGTTATAAATCGACGGGAGGTTTAATATCGAGCACACTATATGGCCGCCCACCAAAACTATCATCAAAAGAACGTCATAGGCTGATGTATCTGATAAAGCTAAATCCTGGACTAACGACAAATCAAACTGCAGTTTAGGCTAAGGAGAAATATAATAAGGAAATTTGCGCCGATAGGGCAATAAAAAATTTCAAAATGGCTGGGTACCATGGACGGCCAGCGTATAGGTTGTAATAAACCATATAAAGCGAGTTTTTTTTAGCCGGAGAGCATCTCCGTAAGGCTTCTGAGTTCTGGAATAAGGTCATTTTTTCAAATGAATGTAAATTCTGTATTTTCGTAATCAAAGGAAGGAGAATTGTATGGAGAAAAAGGGAAAGGCGCTCGTGTAAAATCTAGTGCCTACTGTAAAACATGGTGATGGCGGAATCATGGTGTGGGGATGCAATTTCATGCAGTGGTATTGGTCAACTGAAATTGATTGAATCTATTGTGGCCAAGTACAAATCTTTCGATATGTTGAAGGACAGTTCCTGGCAGAGTACAATAAACCTTAGATGACATTCAGATTTTATCTTACAAACAAGATAGGGATTCGAAGCTCACTGCTGGAATGATGAGACTTTGGCTCCTCTACACCGTTCCTAAGCAACTCAATATGCCCCCACAGTCACCGGATCTGAGCCCCATTTAAGATCTGTGGGATCTAATAGGAAGGAGAATTCAACAACAAATCATAAAAACAAGGAAATGCTGAAAGCTTTTTCAAGAAGAAGAAGAAGAATGGGATACAATAACCTCTGTGGGAACAAGGATGCTTTTAAACTCCATGCAGGTAAGATTGCAGTAGGTATTACAAAGACGAAACTATTCAGCTAGTTCAAGGTTAACTTATAAAACCCAATTAAGACGTTTTAATTAACGATGAACGTAGACTTTCCCAATCTTGTTCTGGGTCATATTGCAACAATTGTTTCATTTATGGCAAGTTCGCGCCAAACCAATGAATTTGTACTAAAATTATGTTCATAGAATTTAAATTCAATACAAGAAAAGCATTTACTAGCAAATTTAAGAAAACTTTTCATTTCCTTATGAGGACATTTTGATGAGGAGCTTGTGAACGTAGACTTTTTGTGTTGAGTGTATGAACCCGAGACTCGCCGTTGAGTCATTGAAATTTTGGAAGGTATATTCAGGACTTTATTAAATTTATTTTCAGCCGTTTTCCTGATTGTTAATTCAAATCATCTATCCAATGTAAAAATTTAGAAGGACTTAATTGTCTTTCCAGTAAAATTATTCCAGGTTTCATTCAGTGCTGTAAAATAAACTCTAGTTCGCGGAGTTTTGGTACAACGCTACTGTTCGACTTCAGTACAAATGCTTGAATTGTCAGATTATCCTTGAAGCAATCAGAACCAGGCCACTACGTGCAACAATTCAAGGGACTTGAAAACGGATTAAGGGGAACAGCAACAACTGCAGTTCGAACAGCAGCGATAGCAACAACAATCAGGCAAATATTTACCGGGAGCTCCGCCACTAATCATGCAAATTCCGCTATTGTTGATGTTACTGCTGTTATTCAAGCTATCGTTCCCACTGTCGCCGTTTAACGAGTTAAACGCTCACTTCCTCCAATCAAAGTCACGTTGGATTCCGAGCGTGTTATCATATCAAATGCTGCCGCGCACACACGGATTAAGCTGAAACCACTACTTAAGCACTCCACGCTCCAAGAGCTTTCCACGCTCGCACCACTAATCGCGATTACACTTTTTGATAGTAAATCCGCGTCCACCACTGATAAAAACATTCAAAACACGACGAATCAATGGACTAAGGCCGCGATCGAAAGCGCAAACGGGCACTACGCGGCGGCGGAACGCATCAAAGAACGAGCAACGATGACCGGAAAGCGCGTCACATCCCGCAGGAAATATCCCAAAGACACAACGACGCAAAAGGAATGCAAAGCCACGGCCACAAGGACCAAGTGTCACGCGCTCGCCTAACGCCTTCGACGGCAATTGTTCAAGGTTCGACACTTGTGCAGATTCGCCTTGGCGCACGGTAACGACCATATGCAACTTCCGTCAGTTGCGAAAACAAACGCATCTAGAACGGCAACGGAACGCACAGACGAGTTACCGCAACTTACGGCAAGCGAACTTGGCTGCGAACGATTCGGACTGATTGTGAGTGAGGAGCGTCGAGATGGGCAGAAAGTCAGCCAAGGCAGCATAGCGAACGGCTGACAGCGAGTGCCAATGCAAGGGGGAGCTTTGGGGCTGCGGAGCATGGGAGCTCATCGTCAAGTCAACGATGCTGCTGGGGTGGCAGCTAAACACACACGACGCCAACGAGTTAGCGGTCGCTGTCATCGCGGGACGCCATCGCCTATCGCTTACTCGAGCTTTGAAATCCCAATTTGCAACTCTTCTAGGCGAGAGAAAGCGCGCGGCGTCCGACCGGACTCATGCTCCATGTTTGGGGCTCGTAAAAGTCAGTGTCGGATGTCAACATGAGCTGATTTCGTCACGAACAGCTGAGCGGTTGGGCTGCTGCTGGGAGCTTCGAACGGGCGAGCACGACCGTTGTGGGCCGTGCATGCTCGGGCAGGAGTGAGGGTTGCCGTAAATATATGTTAATAATTCAGGCAACTATTTATGATAATGAAGTGTGTAAATTAATCAAAATTTATTTATTTGTACTTCAAAACTGCTGTTGAATGTAATTACAACAATCTGTAAATGTCTCATCTTTAGTTATGAATATTTTTATTCAACCTTAATTCCATAATTTCGAAATTCAGCTTCCATATTTACAAATATTTCTGCATCACAGAAATTGTTACAGCTGCCGAGAATCAATCGACTAAATCGAAAAACAAAAATGAATAAAAAAACACAATTAAATAAATTTTATTTATAATTTTCAACATTAAAACCGTGTCATTAGCTTTATTTTATGAATCCATTGAATGCATACATAGCAAAAGTTTTACTTTTCAGAATCATCGTTTTATTTCAAATGGAACAATGCTTCGTGATAATTTACTTATAGCTAATACTGTCGCTGTCCGAAATCTGAGTACGTCCAAATATGCGAACTAACGCCATGATCCTCGTCAAAAAAGTTTTCATTTTCTTATACTTATTTTTTATACAAAAATATATGTTATTATTCGTCTGAATATCGCTGGTCAGGTTATTTTTCAATTTTCGAAATCAGCTGCTGCTCACAAATATCCTACACGCTTCAGCTAGCTCACCGATGATATAACATCAATTTTCTCGCATCTTTTGACAAAGTCTTTAGCAGTTAACGTAAAAGGATGTATATTGTCCTTAATTCAATATTGACCACCTTTAAAACAGTCATTCGATTTGCCACGATACCTTAGGATAGCGTCATTACAAAACAGCAAGGACTATTCCTAGTGGTTGAGGCAAAAAAGAAAGAAAAAGCACAAGTAGATTTATATTTTAATTGCATTTATCCTCATTTTGCCTCATGACATAACATTAACGAATATCAATCGAATCCTACTAGTTTTGGTTGAATCCTCCAATATCAGGAGTTTGTTTGGAGTCTTGTGATAAGCAGCTGTGAAACAGAGTTGGGAAGTTTCTAAAATTTAACACAAAGCTGAGCAACTTTCAGAATTCCATGATTCTTTCTTAAATTCCATACGTGGCGCAGTAACAATGCAGCATTAACTCTGGGAAAAACTCCTGACTGAAGATAATTCAACAGACAGCCCTATAATTTTGTTTAATTTAGTGAACATTATCTGATTGAACGATAACATTATCTTATTTAATTTAAAAATAAAATATCAACAATAACACTCACAAAATGCTTGGATAAAATAAAAAACAGCATTTCCATAAAAATAAATCCAATGGCGTCAGATCGCTGAAGATCAGACCAGACCATTTCTCCAGATAAGACATTCACCAAATTTGACTGTCAATTAATCAATTTCAAGGTGAGCTGTGTGGCTAGTATCTCCGTCTTCTTGAAACCACATTTCGAGGATCTCAAGTTCATCCAACTCCCGCCATAAATAATCTTTCAATATAACGCGATAGCGCTCTCCACTGACGGTAACATGACGGGTCCGAGGATCTTTTAAATTTCATGAGTTTTCTTGCTGACTTTAAAGTCCTTTTAATCAAACTTGCTATTTTCGAAGTCAGTTATTTTCTGAAGATCGTACAGCGGTTGTTTAGTTGGTGCAAATCTAGGTTCCTTCCAAAAAAACTGGTGCCTAATTAGTTTTTATTGAGCTTTTAAATATTTTTTTGCTTTACTTAAAGGGAGCCTAACATTGAACTCTATGTACATATGGTTCTAAATGATGGTTGAACGCCATGTAAATCAAGTTTATGTAAATATGATCTAGAATTCATGGTTCGTCGTTGACAATTTTGTACTCGATTTTAGTATTACAGTATCCATTTGCAGTAGCTAGTGCTCATTCCAATATACTTAGGTTGCTGGTAGATAAACACATAAGTTATAAGAATAAAGACAGATCTTATAGTTAGGAATAAGATCTGTCATTTATGTTATTTCCTTGATTATACGAGAGCACTTAGTTTCATTGCCAAATATAAAACAATGTTGAAATTCCTTTCGCCAATTCATTCTTGCTTTAAAGTCGGTGCCTTTCTTTCATGCGCAATCTAGGCAAACACGATACAGTTCTGATATTCCGTGCCAAAAAACTAAAGCAGATGTGAGATTTTAAAAAGATGTTCAACCTCTTCTTTATCTTTAGCCATTTGTCACCTTTTTTTGATAGGATACGATACTTTCAAATCTGCATAACATTAGACTTTTGAGTATCTCTCCCGAAATGCCATGTCCTGAATAATCACCACATTCCCATTGCCTACTCCAAAGAAACATCCTAGTGTCGTTTTCAAACTGATTGGTTTAAGATTCAACGTTTTCACTTTGTCTTATATGGTTAATTTGCTGCAAACAACCGAAAAAACTCCTTACACATCCTGCTTTTTTCATACAACCAGTGTAATAAACTATTCTGCTACAGTCTCTTATGCTTGCATGAGATGTTAAAGTCCCCGAAAGTTACTTTTTGAGGTCGGCTCCGCTTAGCCACACGGATCATTTGTAGAAAAGATCACTACCTTTATTTATGAGTCAAATTAAATGTAAAATAAGATTAAGTTCATGCAGATTGCCGTCCCTAATCAGTACCAGGCTGTCTACACTAAATATATACTACAACGATTTGAGACTTATCCAATACTTATATTTGTTGCAATAATAGCTACATACACTAACTGAAGTCCTATTTCACACGAGAGAGAGTCCAAGAAAGATAGCAATTGACGAAATGTAAAAACAACATGAAATATTGAGAAAAAATCAACAAACATTTTACTTTACAAAATTAAAATGCTAATTTACTATAAATTTATTAATACTTAGTCAAATTAAAGGTCATATTAAATTAAAGTACTTAAAAATTGAGGGCAAGATCCAACACTGAGCCCACTTGAATATCACAAATACACATAAAATTCATAAGTTCGATGAAATTCATAAATTTATTCTATTGCAAAAGCTCCTTTTATTCAACATCTCAAAAAAAGCAGATTAAATTAACACTATTGTACACTATTATCTGCAGCGTCATTGATCGCACTAACATTCAAGTTACTTCTTACATTTTTTTGGCACCATGTTTCGTACAAAAAACTTTCATCGCTTGAAATCACTGAAAAGGAAAAAGGATGTCCCAATCAGACCTTTCACTTCGCATCGCAGCATTCACTCCTTGCATTACTTCGTCGCATCACTAACAACAACATCACCTGCAGTTCTATCCACTCCATCTATTCCTTTCTCTCCACTACATGTTTATCCTTACTAAAATCGTTACACGCCATTTGCCGTGACTATACTCTCCTGTACACGGATATACGGATGAACACTTGAGTTAAGGCCAATTTTTTCGAATCGAATTAAATACGAGCTGAATTTAATTCTGATTTAATTCTTTAATTTAATTCTGAATTTTTCTCAAGAAATTAAACATCCAAATAACCTTAAAATTTACCACTTTTGCAGGATTCGAGCACAGCATCCAGACATAGTGTACAAACAGCAATAACACTCCCGGGCAATTTCCTCTAGACAAAGATAGACAAACATAAAGTTGATTCATATTTGCGTTGTGTTTTTATGGTACAACTTTAAAAAAATTATTCTTTTTTTGCCAAAAATTAGAAAAAATTTACCATTCCAAGCAAAATTCCACATTTTTTGAGTTGAATACCCTTAGATCGTTTTTTTTTAAACATTGGTTAGAAGCTACGCAATAGGCTAGGGCTTAACAACAGTTGAAGCTAAGCCATTAATCTCAAATTTATCTATATATTACCAAATTTTACCTGCAGTTATCATTCCATGATTATGAATACAAGGATTGTTGTGTGTAGTAGACTTCCATATATGGCAAGTTTACTGTATTCAAATGTATTATATCGTGAAAGGGATTTATTTGTTTAAGTATTGTGGAAACAAACCTGAATAGGAACCTACAAATAAGCAAAAATAGGGTACAATTGAGGTATTTTAGTACTTTCCTTTACCATCGTTTTCTAACAAGCGTGAAGACATTGATGATCTCAGGCTTTTGCGCCGAAAATGAAGGACAGCTTCCTTTGGATATTTCTATGAAGATTGGGGGGAAAACAATCATCATATGCTGGTTTTTAACCTTCAGCATTCTCCATTCACCCGTTCGTGTGTCCGTTAGGTAGAAGGATAGCTTCAGATTGTTATTCGCCTTCTTCTCCAACTATAAAGTTCGTTCGCAGGAATCTTACCATACATGTCCCTGCGCGCCATACGTTTTTTACAGCATGCATTATATTCTTATCTTTGCAGCTGAGTATTTAGATTGTCTAGTTTGCAAGCCGTTTATTAACCACTTCATGTGAGCTCTGATCTGAGGTGTTCAAAAGCCACTAGAAGATACTTTTCCATGTCATCCGCCACTTCTTATTCCCATCGTTCAAAACCTCTATTCCAAATGCAAATACGAAATAAGCCTTATCCATGCAGAGGGGCTGTCCTTATTCCGATCTTGAATCATCTGGAGCACAGATTCCTCAAAACCTTTGCGGAATGTTGTTTGTCTGTTTGCAAATCCTATTTGGCCTTCAAGCGGAGCTCAGCTACTGGAAAAAGATTGCCAGGCTATCCAGTGTCCTTATCTATAGACCGGTGTTGTGACAGGAAGGTTTATTACTAACAGGCGCATTCTAATTATCCTTCGGAGTTTCAGAATCGGTAGCAAAACCGCGCAAATACTTCTTTCGCTTCTGAGACAATTCAGTTCGAAGCGATTCAAAGTTTCAGGTGGCAATTGGAGGAGGCTGACTGTTATTCTTTTTAGCCAAGATATTAACATATTCTGATGCTTAAAATTGGAACACAATGCAATTGATAATTTTTGGCCGATACTATACGGAATATACGTAAATATTGGAATACGAATCGTTTATCCAACTTTGATCCAGCATACTTTCCCAAACATATGTTATGCAACTATGCATAACTGTACCGCGAAGGTAACCCTAGTCCACTTCAGACTCCATATCTTTTCCGCGGACTATCATATGCTTATTTCCGAACTGAACATAGAGTACATACCACAACGACAGTACCGTTACATACGTGCAGAAGCTTTTTTCTTGAGGTATGCTAGAATGCGCCATATGTACATCTTTGGCGGAGTATGTTACTGACGGCGAAATAGCGTGTGTACCGATATGTTTAGTGGAAGTAGGTGAACAAGCGAAGTGTATGGCGTTAGTATTCGCCGTCAATTACAATGCAACTCAGCGAAAAAATGTAAACAAATCGCGTTGAGTTGAATCATTTCTGGAGCGGACTATGATGGTGCTTTGCTTCGGCCATCACCATTACAACCGAAACAAAAGCCCGCGAGCAATGCCGTGAAAACCTGACCAAGTACAAAAGAACGCTTTCGCGGAATTTCATTGGTCTTTTTGTTCTTCTTTTCTTTCCACGCGGAAAATAAATAGGCAACTTCACTTAATCGAAGAAATGCCTTCTAGTGAGTAATGTACCCATTTACCATTATTTCTTACAACGCTTTTCCTCTGAGCAAATGATCCAAAAAAAAGACAATAAAATTATTGGCGGGTGTAATTGCAGGTAACCGTTGAAGGCTATTAAACGTGTGTGGAGTGCTCGCATGTGTAAATTGAGAGACTTTGTATTGAAGGTTTTCACTTGAACTTGCATTGAAAGTAATGCCGGATAATTTATGGGCTTAGCCATTGAATCGTTTTTCATTTGTTAAAAGTTTTAACATACTGTTAATACTTTCGATTTATTCCTGTGGTATCAATGTCCAACCGCGGAAGACTTAAGATACTATTGCAAATGCTCATATGTGCCCAGCTTATTGACTTTTTGCTGGGAAATTCTTGACACTCAACGTCTTAAGCTCGCTGGGAAAGTTAGCGCTTGCTTCGAGTACATCGAACGTAAAGAACTTAAAAATAGTACTTCAACCAGGTAAGTGAACTGAAACTGGATCAAAGTGCTGGGCACCATGCGAAGTATTATCAACAAGAATGTTGAGCAAATCTAATATGTGTAAGTTTGTCTGCATCAGCGCAGATTTTGGTTGAACATTTTGAAAAGTTCAGGAAATAGCAAAATTATTTTGTCCATTTTCCTGGAAATAATGGCCGAAAACTTTGACCTACATCTTAAGTTTCCTCAACAAAACCTAGAAAGTATGCCGATTTTGAAAGTTAGACCAACTAATGAAACCAATGTGTGATATTTGAGCACTAAATATGTGATCGAATCCCATAACGTTTCAAACTCTTAGCAAAAAATTTTAGTTTTCCTACGCTGTTCACCTAACTGAAGCCGCGAGTGAGGTGATTTTATCCGAACAGCAAAACAATACACAAAGTTTGCTTTATTTATAAATAAAAATAACTATGCTCCAATTCATATTAAACCCGAACGAAAATTTTTGGGATTATAATCCTGAAATGTCAATACGCACTTTGCCATTTTTTTCGCAAGGTTACGTTACCATTTACGTAATTTTAAAACGATATTATCCTCTGTAGACACTGGGGAAACATACATTATCATGTATTTATGATGAGTTTCGTAGGGAATGGGTCGTATTATTTCTATAGATTAGTACAAATCTATAAATATAACGAGTTATTATTAACAAGGAAAGTAAACGACGCTTAGCCAATAGCGAGTAAAGTTCAAATAGCGTTTTGACAGTTCGACCATAAAAACTTCATATGAGAATCGCTACCCATCGTTGTAGGGTTTCGTTCCGGTGTTTGAAATGTCATTACAGACGTCTCTTACCGGAGCCATCATTTGATTGAAGGAAATTTTTTTCAAAAACTCTTACAACCCAGAAAACATAATTTCTGTGCAGTAACGATTCCTCGTTAGGATAATATTCAAATTGAATGTACAATTGCTTTTGACCATATCTGACAAGTTTATTTCTATCTATTAAACTAGACATTAAGAAAAACGGTTAATTTAAAAATATTTTTAGCGTTTAAATGTTTTTGAAGTTTGAAGCTTTAAGTAAATATTTTGTGCGTAGAAATGTTATTGAAGTTCGTAAGATGATTTGAAATAAAGTTTAAGTAACAGCTGAAAATTTCAGTAACGATAAGCTTTTTCGTAGTGTTTCACATAGACATTCTAGGATACAACATTTTATATTACAAAATTGACGGATGATTTTTTTAGTATAAATGTTCTATTTTTTTCAAGATAAATACACAACACGGTTTTAAACAAATAAAGAGTTAGATGATCTATTGGATGCTAAAGATTATGATCCTACGGGATTCAATATCACATGTTCAGTTAATAGATAGTGGTGTAGAAGCTGCCATCTTAGAGTACGTTGTAGAACAGGATAACGCAGTGCATGTTCCGGTCGAAATTCAATTTAACACAATTCAATTCAACAAATCCGAAAACCTTCGGTCTTTCAAAGTAAATGAAATCTTATAGCTTGAATATTTTTGATGTGATTGAACGTTATAAAGATATATTTTAGTTTAGTTGTATTCAAAATTGAAAGTTTCGATTTCACGGCAGCTTCACTGGGGCCGCGACTATAATTATTAGCCGACTCCAATTACTCAATCTTACCACCCACCTTGTAAATGATCATCCTTTCGGAGCCTTTATTCCCTTTGCTGGACATTATTCTTTTGGACGACTCGTAAGGAACCACTTGAAAAACACATTATTTAGTTTCGTTTCAAAGTGACCCACCAAAATGACATTTCAACTTGGGTCATAATGTATACTAAACCAGGTGAATGCATAAGTTTGTCCTGTTTTTTTGGTTAAAAAATGTATTTTTTCCAGGAAAAACTTTTTTCGAAACTAACCATCGGCTTCTACACACTTCTCCCATCTTTCAAGTAATTTATGAATACCATGCCACATAAATCGCTTGTCTTTTGCGGTAACCCATTCATCGAGCCACTTACTGAACTTCCACGTTGTTGAAGTGCTGCTCTCTGAGCGTGTACCTCATTGATGGAAAGAGGTGATATTCAGATAGTGACAAGAGTGGGTAGTACAGTAGTTGTCCCATTCAAGCGTTTTCACTGTGTCTTTCACTGAGTTTGCCGTATGCGACAGTGCGTTGTCGTGTAACAAAATCATTGGGTCATGTCTTCTGGCCCATTGCGGTCCTTTTTCGATTAATATGCCGTTTAAATTTATCATTTGATAACGATAGCGTTGTGTTTGAACGGTTTTGCCGGGCTACAAGAGTTCATAATACACAATACCACCCTGGTCCCACAAGACGCAGAGCATGGTCTTCTTGCCGAATCGATTTGGCGTTGGTGTTGGAAGCCACGACTTTTTCACTTTGACTATTCAAAATAAATCCATTTTTTGACACCCGTCACAATTCAATGCAAAAATGATTTTCTTTCGTGGCCCTAAGATGCATTTCACAAGTGATTGTGCGATTTTCCATTCGATGTTGATTTAAATCGCGTGGGACCCATTTACCTAATTTGTTGATCTTATCCATTGCTCTTAAACGTCTGCTGATTGTTTCCTGTGACACATTTAATTCTTCTGCCAGTTGCCGTTGAGTTTGAGCTAGGTCACCATCCAAAAACTCCTGCGATTCATCCTCTGCGCATTTTTGTGGTCAACCAGAGCGCTCACTGTCTTTCATATTGAAATTTCCACTTTTGAATAGTCGAAAATATGTCTCACTTGTCCTAATTGATCGCAATTGTCGTCTGAAATCAATTCTCAAACAAAATTCAGTTTGGCAAGAGTGCCTCTTCGATTGAACTATAATTTTTAGAAAAAAAAATTCGATATTTTTGAAATGTTAAAAGTAAATACAACTTTTATCAATTTTTTTGCTTACTACTTCTGCAATAAAAAGTATATTATGAATAGAGATATTCTCTAGGTTTGAAGCTCAAGCTGAGCATATAAAGATAAAGAAAGTATGTCATAAATTTCATAAGAAACCTGCGAGTTAGAGTGTAAGCAAATTGAAAAAATCAGTTTTGAAGGAAAGGCATTTGAAAAACAGGGCGACATTGAAGGTTAATTAAAGGTGGTCTGAATCAGTCAAAACTACCTACAAATTAATCAGCTGTTCCATGTGGAATACGAAAAAGGTTTCAACCTTCCCTTCAGCTCCCACCCCTCCGCATCAGTATGGAACTGACCTGCATGTGCTCCGCTACTCAGGAAAAAATCAGTCTTGTAACTATATTCACAGGTCTTTCATGTTCTGAGGACATCGTTTTTGTGTGATACGTTACCAGCTTTGCCATTACCAACATGAGCAAAGAATTAGAAGGCTTCCTCTTAATTTTATGATTTGTTTTATTTTCGAAATACTTTTTGACCGTAATCATTTGGACTTCTTCAGCGACTTGATTAATCTTGCTTACAATTTTTGCATAAGTTCTAACAGGTCTAAATGTACTTAATCTATAAAATGCGATTAAAATTATTTCACGAAGGTAATTACCGAAACTACATACAAAAAATATTAGATTTTCTGAAAAACATTTTAAAAGGATGTTACTTGTGAGTAACCATGACCTACAATTTCCTACATCCAGGCTTTTCCCGGCTTATTGCGAGGCTTTCCTTGGCATCCTAATCACGAGTGACACTAGTTTGCTTTTTGATCATTGCATTTCCAATTGTTATCTCGTGTCCTTTCCTGATGATATATTTTACTACAGCTGACTTGAAGTTTGATGTTCTTCCCTTCTTTCTTGCTGTTGCTGCTTCGCCTTAATGCTCCTTAACTCTCATGCTCATTTGTCCTTGCAACATTGCATTAAACAAGCTGAATATTCGATGCGATAAATGAAACGCTAGATTTTCGTAGTGTTTCACGTTTGTCTTCCGTTGGTTCGAGAACGTTTCTGAGTTGATTAGTGCTGCTTGATTCGGTGAGTTGCCCAAAATTGTGCCGATTGATTTTCTCTTTTATCTTGTTCCAGATCCCATCATGGTAGGTCAACGCCTTCCAGTCTATACTTTTAATGCAAACATTTGCTAACATTGATTGCTCCTGACGTTGTCTGGTCTTTTGGATCTTCTGTGACATTATCTCAATCTTCGAGTGCTGGAATCCAATAAATTTGGCTGTTTTCATGATAACTGCCATTCTTTTTCTTTGGCTTCTTGGCTCAGCGGCGAATCGAGCATTCGATGAATCATGGCTCCGTCTGGAGAAACATTTAGTTGTTTTGGGATGGTTTGACGTGTTCGGAATCGTTCTCTGCGTGTGAGCTGCCTTTTGGTACATTTCGAACAAAGGTTTTTTGTGTCTAAAAAAGGGTCTAAAAAAGATAGTTTTCTGTCTTTCTCTACCTCCATTGTGATAATTTGTACAAATAGGCTTGATTCGGGTTGGCAAGTACCTTCTTTTACTCACTCGTTTTAACGTTTGGTTAAACTTTGTCCAAGATATCAGCATCTCGGGAACAAGTTTTTATCCTGTGGTTCTTTTTCTAATCGTTACATGAATATTTTGCAGGATAATGGTGAAAAGGATTTCCCATCTCTGCTCCTCCTCTGGTCTTGAAAAATTTCCCCTTAAAAGTGAAATATGTTTTAACAAAGCCTGCAATACTGGGGAATAGAGCTTTCACATTGAAGGAGAGAAAAAAGAGAATTCCTTACTGTATTTGACAGAATTGGTGTTATAGATGAAGAGCTTTATTACATGTTAGAGGTGTCAATACTTAAGCAGGAGTTGTAAACAAAATTAATTAAGTCACTGAGGGAAACCGAACGATTACGGTCGAAAATAGATTTCGAAAATTAAAGGAGTCACAAAATCAAAAGTAGGCATTTCATCTCTTTGTTCAGGTTGAGTATTTTCTGAAAGCTATTACAAATATTACTAATAGCACGACAGAAAGGAACATGAAATACGAATCAAACAAAGAAAACTAATCCTATTGCAAAACAGCTGAAGTGCAATTAACATCTATCAAAGAAACCCGGCTTTGTAATAGGAATATCAAAGAAGTTACATGGAGTTTGCGTGGATTTATTGCTTAAAAACTCAAAAACATTTATTTTTCGCGTTTTTAAGTTTCAAAAACAGTGTCTGATTAATCCAGATACATGATCCTTGTGAAGAAAAGTTGAAAGTCAAGAACAATATCAACACTGACATAGTGCAAATATTCATCTCAAAAAATTTACTCAGTCATTTCAGATTGCATACTCTACTGCCATTTCATGCAAATTAAATAGTAGCAACATTAGAAACAAACACATTGCTCGCAAACATTTCGCAATCAAACAATTTCGTTGTAAACAATTTTTGTTGTTTTTTAACTCAGTTGGCATTGTCCATATTGCAGTGGGCATTGCAATGAGTAGATTTAAAAGCTCGAGTATGCAAATCTAAATATGTTGTATGAATGTATGCAGACATGACATCTAATTAGTAAACACCTTCTTTTCACACCTGTAAGCACTTTTACATGTTTCCGCCACTTAACTTCGGTGACAGGTGATGCTACACATTGTCGTCAAAATTGATGGTATCTTCTACTTCATTCTGAATCATTATTATCGTTTTCAATTTTCAATCTTTGATTTGGCATTATGCCTGCATATAATAATCATAAAATTACATGGCTCGATGTGCAAGATTCAAAATTAGACGAACAAAATGACGCGACGCCAAATAAATAGATAAATAGCATCAGTAAATATTTACAAATTTACATCTTGAAGATTTCTTACCATAACTCTTCTAAATGTTGTTCAAATATTTGGTTTTCAATTTAACATGTGAAAATGTGTAAGATATATTTGGAAATATAAGACATTCATATGTAACGAATAAAGAGGAATTCAAACGGGGGCGAATCCGTAGAAGGAAATGAGATTTTATTTCATTTTTACAATAATACATTGATGATATTCATGTACGAGTATTTATTTAAAGCAAGGCATATCGCTGTTATATTGAAGTTCAATGTATTAACCTTCATGTATTTTTATTGCTATAAGCCATTAGAATAAAACAAAATAAATTCATAACTTTGCAATCATTTCTGGTTTAGAATTTATTTTCTGGTTCATTAGCTCTGATCCTTACCAATTCCTGAACTATTAAGTCATCATCTAGTAAATAGGGTGTTGGGATGGGATTCTCCAGGATTAACAGTGCATAAAAATATTCTGGCAGCTTATCCCTTGAATTATTATAACAAAAAATTAATAAAAAAATCATTTTTGGCAGGAAATCACATTATTTAGCTAGTTTTATATATTTTTCGTGATTTCTTGGAGGTTGAAGAAAGAATCAGAACTTATTAAAAGTAAAGCCATATTTTATTTGTATTTTGAACTACTTCTCATCTTACTTTTTTCAAGCGATTATCATCGAAATTCGCAAAATTAAAAGCAGTTCTTCATAGAAGTCCGCCTTCTGGAACACTCCTTGCCGTGTATCCACATACCAAAATTTCAATCTGAATTAAATCGAAGAATAATTTTTATTTAGCTTAGAACTTTACAATTAACTATTTAGAGTGAGAATTTCGAAAATCACAACTCGACACATGAAAAAATTTTGACGTTTGAAACAAAATTTGGAAGCTGTCCAATTTTTTCGTACTTTTCTCCAGAAAAAGGAAAAAAATCGTAAATCAGTTCAATTCCATGAATATATTATGTGAATTCATATTATGTTTTTGAAGATCCGTCAAAATATCGCAGCAATATTATGTTCAAAAGCCGAAAAATCATGTTTCGGGATGGACGCATTTAACGCATGGGCTGTATGCACTTTATCCATCAATATAATCTACATCAAGAGCACCTCCATCATTCATTGCTCGAATATTCCTTACCGTTGTCCTTAATATTCTTTAATGTCTTTTAAAGCACTTCGTCTCTTGCCTCAAAATAGGTCTGTGTTTCAGCGATAACATCTAACCTCTCGAAACTTCTGACTGACAAGCATTTTGTGAGGTCTGCGATCAACCAGTAGTCACTGGGAGACAAATTTAGAGGATCCTGTGGATGTAGAAGCAACTCAAAGTTCAATTCATGTAGTTTTACCATTGTTTTGATTGACTTGCGAACGAGTGTGTCATCTAGATGAAATTCAATTTTTTTTTGTAATTTCACCCTTTAAACACTCCAAAATTGCGAAGTGATGTTCGGGCTCCATATTTCACCCTAGTCGCATTTCGACGCAAAAATTCCGGTTTGGTTCATTAAAACATGGCCAAACACTGCTCAGAATCATCAACACGTTATTGTCCTAGGGTATTCTTGGTTCTATTCTATTCTATTTTCGATTTTATTCGTATTCTTGGTCTTGGTATTGTTCTAGCGAGCGAATGCGGCAACCACTTTGCACAGAGATTTTTCATGGACAAATGCTCAAGCAACATATAGCCTAAACGTTCTTCTGATACCTTAAGGATGACAGCTAACCCATGCAACTTTATTTTCTAATCATTCAAAACGATTCTGTGGAATTTTGCTATATTTTCTGGTGTTACCAACTCACTTGGAGGTACATTGCAGTTTGCGTAGTTGGTGTCCCTGCGACCGCGTTTGAAGTCAGCAAGACAGTGTATTATTGTTGTTTCTGATGGATCGGAGTCCCCTTAAAAGTTTTCAAGCCATTGTTTTGCGTGAACGGTTTTTGGCCGTGAATAAGCAATATAACATTAAAACACGAAATTGTTTTTGATAAATTTTTTGGAAAATGACAAAAGAAGCGTCACTCAACACAATCACTCACAAACTAATGAAACGAATGACATTAATTTTTGACAGCTGTCTTTTAAAGCTTAATACTAACTGAGAATGAGGTAAAAGCAATATAATAATCACCATCTACGTGAAAGACCCTTGAATTGTCAGCCCATATGTTAAAAAAACTGAATATTGAAGAGCTTATAAGTTCTGTATAAGTACTTACGTGTTGATCAGCTATTTAAGCACCATATCCTCCATCGTTTTTTTCAAAGGCCTCATTTCGAATTCTTATGTCCTCTTTTCTTGTTATATTTTCCCGTCCTTTCTTCGTCTCCAGAGCATTAAGTAGTTTTTTTCGCTTGATGCATTGTTGGTCCATTTTATTCATGAGCATTTATTAATTATTTTTGTTGTATACGGCAGTAGCCACATTTGATGCCACTTCAATGGTTTGCCGTAATGCATTGGAACCAAGTGCCATAACGTCGAATTGACCAACCCTATGGATTAAGTAGATTTTCTCTTCAGAAATTTTTATAAATAGGAAATTTTTCTTTCCGTACGTGGGGGTTTAAAAGACTAAGATTAACTTCATGCTGATTTCTAAATTTCTTAGTCGTTTAACAAGCTTAACCGCCTTTATCGCTCATCAGACAGTTCTCGTTTCGAGGATATTTATTATTGCATACTATGTGATACATAGTGTCTTCCACACTGTCAGTATTTCTTCACTAACCTGCAATAGTAAGGTTTTTTTCTCACTGAAGCTTCATTCAATTTATCGTTTCCATCGATTTCGGTAGGATCCCCCCACATTGCATCTTTCTTAAATCCTCTTTATCATTGTTAATATCCTTTCTGATGGCTTAATGGCAATAATTTTTCTTTTTTCAATAAAGTTTCATTAAATTTACCTTTTCCACTGATTTATTTAGGATTCTTCACATAGCGAATCGAGTTTCATCATTCATCTAGGGTGACTTCTTTCAATTAAACTTTACTGTTGACACTATATTCCCTGATTCTTCTATTGAAATGTTCCCACAAATGCTCGATCAAATTTACGTGAGGCAATTGTGGTGGTATCTTAACAGTTTGTGGGGTGTTATATAAAATAAATCACTGGACAATATCCGTTTTGTGTTTGGAGTCGTTCTCTTGTTCGAAATAGATATCGTTTCCAGTTTTCGACACTTTTCTTTAAGATATTTTAATAACCCATTTTATTAATTAATCTTAATTAATTTTTTTTTTATTTGAGGATTTATAACCCTCGAGAAAAAAAAGTTCGCTGCAACCTGAAGCTGCCATGCAACCCTATCATTCCACCATCCCCGTGCTTAATAGTATAAATCATATTTTTTATATAATTTTCTATGTTCGGTTTTGCTACACTAATGTTATTCGATCGCATCGAAAAATATTAAATCTGTTTTCATTTGTAAACGATTTTTGATCAAATTTTGTTTCAAAAGTCGATATTTTTCTATTTGTGCAGCTCTTCACCTTATTAATTTAATTTTTGAAGGATTTTTTTTCTAGACCTTCTGGCACTGTAACCAGCGTGTGGTATGCTATTTTGCATGTTTTTAACATAGTCTATAAATCCGATGCTATCTCTGAAGATGTTGATGTGTGGGTCTTTTTAATAGTTTTAAGGACAAACCTAAAAATCAAACCGAATAACGAACCGACAAAGATGGATCTTAATCTGATAGAATTTTTGATCGTCAATTTCTCGCTTTATATTCCCATTTTCACTTGGATTCTATTCCCCTTCCAACGCTTCCACAGCACTTGCAACAGTATTTTGGTTACATTTTGTTCATTATTGATCCAATCTTACCAAACGATTTTCCTTGTGCAGGCAAGCTTAAATTGATTTTACATTCGTCTTAAGTGGTGTCCTTTGAATTTTGACTCATTCTATTTTATTTACACTTCACTATACACACTTCAGCAAGCATATTCTACTTCTCAAACTCTCGACCCAGGCAGATAATACTTTTCCGGAGACTTCCTGAATATTTATTACCACCAGGACCACAAACAGGAAATTCCCTTCCCAATAAACATCACCGAGTGTATATTTTTCTCGCGGCAAAAACGGAGATAAATTTAGTTTATTTTCAAAAAAATTTATTCGATTGAGATAATGATATGTTCATTTGAACTTTTGCATGAAAAATATGTTTTCAAAATTTTGGATTGTAGCATTTCAATAGCAAAATGTCGAACTGTGTGAATACTTTTTCCAGGCACTGTGTAAAATTAACGAATTTTACTCCATCATGTTCTTCTGATCTGAGAAACATTTCTTGCACTGATACACCACACTTCTCGCTGTTCGGAGCTCATCTGACATCGACGGGTTGATGACGTCAAGAACTAGTTCAAGTGGTGTCGTCTGTCCCGGGCTTAAGAGTCACATAACTAATGCTATAATCTATCTCATATCGCTTTGGTGTCATGACCAGAATGTTGAAATGATTGTTAGTGAAATGGTCTTTTATACGTGAAACATGGACAATAAGTCGAACGGTAAATAGATCAGGAATACGAGTTCATTTTTTTTGATTACTTTCACTGCTGATGTCAAGAAGAAGTGCCAACTCTCATTCTCCAAGTTTTCTTTTTTTGCCACACCGTTTTGATCAACTTGCCTGTTAAACTGAGTTACCACTAAAAAGCACTTACAATCCGGAGTACCATCACACACAATCATATACGGGTACACCATGTACCATATAAAGTGAGCTTCACAAGATAGAGAGCTTTTTAAATTTAACGTGATAGGTGGGTGGAGAGATCACGATGACTAGCTTTCTGAGTCTAAATACTTAAGAAAATAATTATTTTCATTTCGTGATTTTCATGGCCTACCTTGAACAAGTGTTGCTTACAAATACCAATGCATCTGAAAAATTGGAATCGAAACCATAGGAATTCGTTCAAAGTTTTAGCGCATTTTAGTGGTTACACAATGGTCTGCGAGCGCACCATTCAATACGCGTGTACTGGCCATGCAGCATACTTGAGCGTGCTCTACTCCTTTTCCTAAAAATATAAAAAGGACTTAAGATATCGGTAAGAAACCTTTTGAGTATACTCTCTAATAGCTAAACTTTCGATTTCTGCAATCAAAGAAAACTCAATTTTTTAACCGTCTGACATGAATTTCCTCGGAATGAAATTGAAGACGCGTGAAATCCTTCGTCATCAAATAGAAAGAATATATAGTAAATACTCATGTCATCAAATTTTATTTGAAATTAATGAGCATTAAATTGAAGTAACAACTATTTGTTGATTGATATGTTGCAATGCGTTGTTGTGTTAACATGGCTCGTTGATTTCACATTTGATTTCACACACAATGTATATAAATACATACGTTGTGTGTATATGCTATAGTTCACGTTAATCATATCTAAACTGTTTTGAACAATAAAAGTTAATTGTTCATTAAATTCAATTTCGATTACATGCTTCCCCATTGAAAACAATGCTCCTAAGTACATTTCACACCATTTAATGTGCATTATAACGCATTGCGGCATTAGGTATGTGTTTGAAAATATATTTCATGCAATTATCATTGAAACGCAGAAAATTTTCAATGCATTGTTATAAAATTTGATCCAATCATGACAATCATACGTGATAGCTTTAATAAATTAGTGAATAGCTACCATATATTACACTTCAAGATGAATATTCAAGGATGTACAATGTCAATTGTTGAGAGACAAGAAAAGTTTGTTTTATACAATTTAAAAAAATTTTAAATGAGGTAATTGTGTGTGTCCTTATTTGTTTCAATCACTTCGATATCAAAGATATAGTTAAGATTAAATCATGTGCCCTTCTCACAAGTGATTTTCTTTGCTTTCTAAAATTTAAATGTGCCTTCAATCCTTATATTTGCACGTTCTTTGTTTTGGTTTTAACAGATTCGTCCCGTTTTCCAAATGCAAATGGCTCACAAAATTGTCCACTGAGTTTAATACTCTAATTTTTTTGCTTGATACAAATGGCGTGGATTTGAGGTAATTATCAATAATCTGTTTGATAAAAGTATGAGCTATAGGAGTTGATTCCACCCATTCCCTCCAATCATGGCTGCGAGCAACGAATTCAATTTTTCTTAAATTTAAGAAATACTTTACATTTTGTTCTTATATAAGTTTAGATAACAGTTTCCCATAAAAAAATTTGTAATTTTACTAATTACATTTCTTGTTATTCTTCCTCCTATAACATACTCTTCTGAGGTTTTTCTTAAGGGCAATAAAGGTTGATATCGATCGTTGTCCCTCCACAGAATTAATATCACTTGGTCTTGATTTTCGACTACGTCCTCCATTCTTACCTTCTATTGAATCCTCCACAGAATCTTCCCCTTGGCACATTGGTTCATCTGGAGATCATTTTTCATGTATCGTTCGTTCTTCGAAATTCACCGCCCATGAGCTCGATCTTTTAGCCACGTCCTCCAGTGTTTAAGTCTTGACTAGTATTGTCCACTGATACTTCCCATTAGTTCTTGATTTGCCAGGTAGTAGTTTGTCATGTAAGGTGTCTCTTTCAGAATTCACGTGCCTTAAAATTTTTCCACAGAAATCTCCAATTTTTAATTTTGACTAGTATTGTTCACTGAGACGTTTCGATATCTTTGTTTGCCTGGTCGTTTTTCATGTTATCTTCGCTGCAGAATACGTCATGGTATTTTCATATCTTACTTACAGAGGAAACAGAGGCTTCAGATTCGTGGTAAAATATATACAACTCTCTGTTGTGCATAATTCGTATTCTGTAGTTTTCTGTTACGAGACAGAGGACTTCCCGCCGAAACGCATGATTTAAATTTTCAGACGCCTTGGTTAGAGACCTAGTGAAATGCGGTCTAGACAGCATAAATGTCTCTCATCATAGATTTATATATTCAAATTTTGATATTTCAGTATTCCCTCCACCAAATAATGCCTTATTTGATAGCATGAAAGCAGATTTACCTGTCACAATACTTTATGAAGTAAATTGTTAGCGTAGGTATTCACAGTATTTTTCTTTTAATTTACACACTATTGGGGAGGATCATTTTGATTTTTAGTAAACAAGAGCGGTGGGTCTCTCTCCAAAATTGGATTTTCTCTTACAGAAAGTGCAAAAAGCCTGATCGTGATAACGAATCCGACTTCAAAATACCAAAACATAATAGCCCTGCGTCTAACCTGACTAATTGCACTCTTTAATATGATCCTTACGGTCCAAAGTTTGCCCAACAATACCTGCTTAATCTACTTCAAATTTCCTTGTTATGACACTCATAAGAACTGAAGATGGCTCAAGTGAAATAGAGCCAAAAAAATTTGAGCTGAGTATACAAAATTTAATGAAAGAGCAGGTTGTGAATGTGTCGAGGGCCGTGAAGCGTGTTTAAGCTACCTCATTTGAAAACCAATGGTACATCAGTAGGTGATAATGTTATAATCACGCTCAACACTGATATTCTTCCTCTAGGTACCCATCTCAGTTGAGCTGGCTGACACAAGAAATATAAATGCACATATCACTCTCGCCAGTGAGACTCAGAGTGGGAAGCCGGAGTTCGTTACACAGAAGGTAAGTACTTTCACGTAAGTATTAAATCACCACTTTGATTAGATCTATATTTTCGCATTCATTTGAAATTAAGTTACTTCCTTCCCTAGCGTCATTCACTTTATAAAATTAAAAGACCTTGTATTGGACATTTATTATACTGTCATATAAGGTAACTATTTTTTGAATGCATCAACTTGGAGATTTCATTCTTATTAATTGATTTAATGCATTTTTGTGAAATATTTTGCAGTTTTGCTAAGTAAGCACTAAAGAAAAGCTCAAATTATGCAACCATGCAGGGGCTGCGATATTGTATACATAGGGAAGATGCCACAAAAAGTATCAATTAGATACAAGGAACATGTACCTTCATCTACACACAACAAAACAGACTCCAACGACGCAACATACCTGCAAAAACACGTACACGAATCAGATCACATAGCAAATTCAATGACGCTATTACATAATCAAAAGGAAGAAAACTAGAAATCTAAAACTAGAATTCTGTAAACGCAGAACACCACAAGCAAAGAAAATTGATGAAAACGGAGGAATCATTAACGAACAATTATCTCCGACACTATTCTCAGTTCTCAACCCAATCCTTATCAGAAAAAGAAAACTTGACAAACCCGACAATGACAACCCAAAAAGACCACAAGACAATAACCGTCAATAACGAGTAAATAACCCGACCCCGCTCTCTGCACTGACTTACGCTTAAACGTGCATGTTTACATACATGTGCTTACCTGCACAAGATAGGTAAGTCACGGTCTCCAGATTGCATGTTCTGAATTCTGCTCCTCTCATTCTATTCTGCTCCATCCAGATAGTCTAATCGAAGAGATGCTGAAATCATTTGACAAATGGAATCAAGCGGCACATTACGCTCGGGTAATCTTAGTCATGGAAAAAGGCATATTTGATCGGCTGGAGGTGTCGAGGGTGAAGGGTTTCCTTCTCTAGCAATACTTCTCCTCTTTTCCATCCAACTGGAGAAGGAATCCCTGTAACCCGAAGGCGTTAAATTGGGAGGCCTAGCCCGGTTGGCAGGGGAGGTGTTCAGTCGGTAGTCTAGTAGGTCACACTAAGGGCGTGAATAGCCTTCACCTCCCTACCAAAAAAAAAAACGTACATGTTCCATCTATAAAAAGATACTCATACCCACAAAGACCTACGAAGGAGCTGAAGACTACTGCATACAGTCGAATCTATAGTATTCCAGTATAGGTTTCCTAGGGCTTCGTTGAGTTTTGTTTCTGTTTCCTGCTATATGATGTATATTACTCTCTTATATTCCTTTGAATCCGTAACCATGGTGACACCCCTGCCCATTTTTTTAAGTCTATCGACGTGTTTACCTACCGGTGACATTGCCTTGCTTGTTTGTTACGTCTTCTTTCCAATGTATTGTTCTAAGCTAGAACTAAACGACGTTTGGGATCAACTAAATATTCTCTTCAAATTATCTGTCATATTAGAACTTATAACTGCTGCCTTGGGGAATTCACTCTGTTGTTGTCTTCTTATTTATTCATAGGATTGTCGACGGGTCACCTGTTCATTCCTCTCATTTTTCTTTGTTAAACCAATGTCCGATTCCTTTTTCGACTGAGTTAGATCAAAATCACTGTTGCCATCCTCCACAACCCCGCACGGAAAGCTAATTTTTTCGAGTATGTAGATTTGAATCACGCGGTAGTGTGTGTCGGCTTATGATAGGTGTCAACCCCCAGATTACCTTGAATTTTTTAAAAAAAAAGATCCTAAATATAGGGGCTTATGATTTGCATCTTTATTAAATGTAAATTTGTGTTCTTATAAATGGCGTCAATTTTGCTAGGAAGGTTTGCCACCATTTTTTCTATAGCAAAAACGCTATCGACAATGTGTGATATCCAGATTTTGGGTGTCATTCGTTGCTATTCTTCTAACTATTCCATGAATAATATACTTCCAAATGGCCAAAGAGGGATCCCCATTGGTGAAAAACCCCAAATAAGGACTCTTTTCTTTAAACATTTTTCTAGAAATAAAAAAAAAACACCGAAATCGTTGGCTCTAAACCTGGAAGGAAATTCAGAATATGCTTCAAGAATTTTTTCCCTTTCATTGCCTCGACTGAGACGAGCCTTACTTGAGCTTAGGAAACGAATCATGAACATAAGCTACAATTCGGCCTTAAAAGTATCCTTAATGTCACCAGAGGTAGCCTGAAACCCGCGATAATACTTAACGCCCTGTTGTTTCTGGTATAGCGAGAGATTTTTCAGCAATCTTATAGCATTGAAATGCCAAAACTATGCGTAGGATGTTGATCAAATATATGCGAATACTCAGATCATTCTGCAATCTTCATCTTCTTTGATTATACATCTTACAATATGATAAAATGATTCCTTGGAGTGAATAGTAATCTTTTAATGTCCTCCGCAGCCTTGAATCACCCCTCTCCTCCTTTCAAATGTTCTTCCCAATGGAGCCTGACCTTTGTTTGCAAGAATAATAAACCGATTGACAGCTACAATTTGTGAAGGTGAAGAAACAGACCACGTACCTCCCCCCTTCCGTTCTGGAGCTGTTAGGATGTCCCATGATTTTCTTCTTTTTCTTTTTTGATGCGAAATGAATCTTCGATAATTGCCATTTAATGTTGGGTTATTGTGGTATTTAAGAACTGATCTGTTCTACACCCTTCTTCCATTCCTCGGGATGTCTCATTATGCCCTTTTTCTAGGATTGTTGAAGCATACTTACAAAAAATTTATCGAGAAGAGTTTTTATTACGCTTAAAGATTTTAAAGATGTAACAAGAAGAGAATTTTCGAGAAGAGGAATAAGTAATAATTGGATGGAGCAAGGTTTAAACAGTACGGAATATGAGGTAGACCGTCCGAATGAAACTGTCATAATTTTTGCCAACGCAACATAAGGCCTTGCGTTGTCATCATGGATAACAAAGTCTCGTCGGTTATCTAATTCTGGTCGTTTCTTCTACTACGGGAGGTTTCAATTGAGCCAGTTAGTTTCAATATTTATCAGTATTGATCCTATTACCTTTTTGAAGGAGCTTTAAGGATAATACGCTTCACCAGTTCCATTAAATCCACAAAATAACGTTCTTTGTATAAAGCCAATTTTTTGCAAAAGTTGAAAAGTCTATTTCCCTTATAACATAGTGGATTTTCGATGCACATTTTGACAAAAAATCCAGGTGTAACGTTCAGTGGTAAGACGTCTTAAAAAGGACTTATTTCTTGTGGCTGAGGCTGCAAATCGCACGTAGAGAAGCGGGTCATAGGATCAAGCTGTTTCTCTAGGTATGGAATCCAAACTTCATATCGACTTGAACATCACGCCCTGATTCAATGCTTATTTACCGTTATTTTGCGAATGTTAGTCATATAGACTATCTTACACACTCTGTAATGCGAAATTCCAAAGAGCATAGTTTTGATAAGGTTCGTATTTGTCCTTACTGGTTGGGCGCACTGATCTTCATCTTTGAACTCGAAACTGCCAGCTTTGCGGGCGCTCCTGATAATTCGTTGTTGCAATCCTGCAAACAGTTCAAATCTTGTCTGCAATGTTCTTTGGTCAATTGTATTTTTTAATGCTGCAAATCCTTCTTTTGGTGGATAATGCAAATCATTGCTTTTATTTTTTTATACGAATTCAAGGTCTCCTGGCTAAGGATTCTCAGCATAACTTTCAATCAGATATCATTTTCAATATTTGTCGTTAGGCTTTATATGTTTAGATGTGAGATATAGAGTAAGGTTTTTTTTTTTGTTTGGGAGATGAAGGCTGTTCACGCCCTGAGTGTTGGACTCCCGCTACTGGACTACCGACAAAACACCTCCACTGTCACGCCGAGTACCTAGCCTGGAACTGCTTGCCAAATTATTTCGGACTAGGCCTCATGAATCATCGCTTAGCGGTGCCTTCAGGTTAAGGGAAATCCCTCTTACTGCATGGATGGATTGCTGTTAATTACTGTTACAGTGATCCCCCCTCCCTCACCAAGCGATCCATCATGCCCTTCTTTATGAGAAGAACTGTCCGTACGTAATGCGACATTCATGCGATACATGCGATAGGGTAAGGTTAAATTAGCTTAATTTCGCAGTAATAAAGATTTTCCAACTTGTTTGAATTGTATTAAGGGACTATCACCGGTAAAATTTTGAAAAAATTTGTTTTTGGCATTTATTGATTCCTTATACCTTCAGAAATCATCTCCTAAAGTTTTATATAAGAATTCAAAAAAGTAAACAATTGGTAGCATGTTTTAGAGCATGCGCGTTTTCAGTGTGTGACAAGTGGTTTGACGAGTTTCGGCAGGTGCGGTTCTCCTCTTTCCAGAACACCGTTATTGTATTTAAATACATATATATACAAATATACCTCAGTGTCGGCTTTCTCAAAAATACTTAGTTTATATTTGGAAGTGTACACAAACGTTCGATATATTCAAAATGGGCAAAAATCCGTATGGAAAAGGAAAAAAAGGAACTTAAGCACAAAAGCAAGGAATGTGAGAAAATCTCGTGAATTTCAAGGGAACCGGCCTACTGCTGAACAGAGTACAGTATTCACAAGTACTTCAGAAAGTAAATTGTCAACAAGTAATTTTGACGTTAAACTCGACGATAACCGTTCTTATTGTGTTTTGTCGTTTTCTCGGCGTTAGCAAGTATATTGCAGTTATATTAGACTATAAAGCTTCAGTGCGGAGGTCCAAAAATATGTTAAACCGATTTTTGAAAACTAACCGATAAAGAATTACTGATACGATGCTTGGGAAAGAATACCCAAAACAAAAATAAGTGTTACAACAAAACACTTTGGGCTATCGTTACAAAACATACGTTTGTGGGACGGGAAGTTACGGAATTGGCCGCTAATATTTCATGAGCCTTATTCAAAGAAGAAAAATGTCTCTCTTGAAGATATTAGAGGTAATGGGGTGCATAATTTGAAATTTTGCCCACGATTATGTAAAAAAGACGAAGAGCGAATTGAGATGGCTAACAAAGCGAGTACAGCGGCATCGAAGGAAGCCCAATCGGCACAGCAAACAGCATAGCAAGAAGAACAGCAAGAATTTATTGATTCGGGACTCCTTTAGTATGGACCAGGGATTGCTAATTAAGCAATCGCAAGTGTTGAAACTTGATTTTTTTTTAAATATTACAATATATACAATAAAAAAAATTTTAAAGGCGATTTTCTCAAAATTATGTTTTTTCAATCGGCCCAGACTTATTCCTCGCAACCGCTGGACGTTTCCTCCATCGTAATTTACCAGAAAATTGCAGAAAAATTTGAAGAAAAAAATTATCAAGGGAAAAAAGCGGAAAAAACGTGATTCTTACAACAACTTTTTCACATAGCCGCCATTTTGTCTTGAAAACAATCTTTTTATAATAGGTGATAAATTACAATGTAAGACACTTTCATCTTTAAAAACCTTTTGAATTTTTTGTTTCATACTTGTTAATTTCGAAATTAATTCTGGGCCATGTAGCATTGACTTTTATATAAAAAAAATTTGATGAAACAAGTTACAAAACATAGTTCTAACGATGTTTGTGTGTTGTAAATTTTTGTTCTCAAATTTTTATTTGAACTTATTTTGATTTGAGACTCAGTTTTGACGAAAGGCTGCCGCACAGATCACGAGCACATTGAAAAACAACAGTGTATCAGAGAGTTCTTCCGTAAACATGTATACAATATATAGGACCAACGTTACTATGCTGCAGTTTCTGTTAGATAACACAGACCAAGAAAAAAGTCCTGTAAGACCTCAGCGATCAGGTGAAAACGTTTGCAGGGACCAGAATATTGAAACTGTTGTGGAATTCATATCGAACAAAGAATTGATGGTATTCCATTGATGGAAGAAATGATATTTGACCAGGACTGATAAATTGAATTCAATATAGAATTGCAAGTCGTTGCTTGGATCTTGTTATTATCCTTATCTTATTATTATCCTTCCGTTCGTCCTCTATATATGACGTGAAAAAGGCAAGGCGCGGAGGACCCAAGCAACAGCTTGCACATTTTAACAGCTTGATAAAATGAATTATAAATTAATAAATAATATAAATTAATAAATATCGGAATAGAATACATCAGAATAATATCTGCTTATATATCTGAATCTAAGATTAAGAATCTGAGTCCGGCCAAAGTCAGAAGCAGATGAGCACAGATGCATCGACGAAATGTAAGGCGAAAATTGACGTAGCAATTTTTGTCGAAATCAATTTAGATAAAGTTTATCAAAATTGTAATACGTTTATTGTGCAGCAAATATTTTCAAAAAAAAAAAAAACAAGCCAATGATAGATCCCGAAAATAAGGATTAAAGTCAAACCGATATATTTTGAAAAATTCGTTTTCAAAACGTAACTCAATAGCTTTTGGAGCTGATTTCAAGGCTGAAATGGAAACTCAACCCAGAAACTTTAACCAGAGACTAAAGGCAACAAATTCTTTGGTTTCATTTCAATACACCAGCAGCTCCAATGTTGACAAATCATAAGGAAAACGACTGATTGCCGTCATGCAGCAATAAGAAAATGCGAAACAATATCTTGCTCGGTTTCGTGCAATATGCAATACAAATATTTACCACAAAAGTCGATGGCAAATCATATCATTTTGCAATAAAAAGTGAAACTTCAACTTGCGGTTGAAGGTAAACGTAGTAAATTGTGATAGATTTGGTTCGTCTGAAAGATTCCTGGGTGCATACTTTGAAATGTATCAAAGAATCCAGTCAACCGAATATTTGCATTCAACCATATGTGTATCTGACAAAACGCTTGAGGCATGTTTGCTTGACAATTTCGCTTCATCTCTCTGAAAAACAAGTGAACTGAAAATCATCATATGTATGGAATATAAGGGTTTACAATTTTCGTAGGAAACCTTCCATTACCATTTTCACTGAAGCAAAACATCACTCGTTATAAGTTCGCAACGTACGCATTTCCCGGGCGGTGAAAATATTTATATCGTTCAATTTTACTTTTACTTTAACAAGGAAGTTGACATTTACTATAATTATTCGAACGATGAAGAATTTATGAAAATGAAAACCTAAGATGAAAACTCAGAGCTGAGCACATATTTAAATGTAGGCTGAATCTCAACAATTAAGTCATGCTCTAGTTACGTCGCTGGTTCGGCAAGTCTGAATTTTATTAACGACAGCCAAGAGTATCTTATTTGACTTTCCTGATTTTCATTGTTCGCTACATTTGTAGACCGGAAAACCTGACCTCACTTAACACGAATATTCTAAAATGAATGCTTAACAATCTGCCAAAACGACTACGTTTTTTGACCTGAACTATTCATTGCCATACGAGAATTTCAGCAAAAGGTTAACGCAGTAAAAGTGAAAAACTAGAACGTTTGCATCTCCGTGTCATTAAAATAATCTTTGGCATGGATTTTGCACAACAATTCATTTGCGTTTCTCATTTGTTTGCTTTAATTATTACCATGCAAAGCGCTTTGTAAGAAAGAGAAATTTAAAAAATGCTACACTTGTGGCTAATTGTTTTATCAGCCTTTCCAAATTCACATGTTTGCATATTTTTTCAACAAAACAACAATATTTATTGCTACTTTCTACGAAATTCAGAAATAGTATTAGACATAAAAAACACAAAACTGAGCTCAATTTGACAATCTGTAATTGGAAAAATAGGACCAGAAATTTTTTTAAATTTTTTAAATTAAATTAAATTAAAAAAATGTATTGGTAATCTCAAAATAAATTAACAAACCCATTTGCTTAAGTTTAACACCATCTTTGTCAATTATTAATTCTGCAGAGTAAAAACATTCTTTAACAGTGGACTCAAAACGGAAAACGTTTAGCTTGAAAATGCTTTCTAACTCCCATAGAACAAGCAACAACATGGCAGAAGTAATAGTAGCTAAGTCATTGCTAACCGACGAAAAAACAGCCATTTTCTCTGTCGATGCTCTTTTTAAAACGAAATGCATAATCGAGCACATAAAGAAACTAAAGAACGGTATGGCCCCTGGAACTGACGAAATATTCAATACAGTCATCAAGAACCTTCGAAAGAAAGAGAGAATGTTAATTTGCCATAATTTCAAAGCCTGTCTGAAATCGTCACAACCAGCTGGAAACGCGCTAGCATAAAACCAGTCCTGAAGTCCGGTAAAGATCCGCATGATCCTAGCAACTACCGGCCAAGAAGCTTAATGCCGGCACTTGGAAACTTTTCGAGAAGGTTATCTTGAAAAGGTTAACGTATTACGGCGAAAACAATGACATCCTCCCTCACTTCCAGTTCAGCTTCAGACATAGACACGCCACAGAACACCAACTACTACGTGTCTCCAAAGACATAAAAGCAGCACTAACAAGGACTCCTCCTCCTTATCTGCTGAAGCTAATCGCATCCTTCTTGAGTGATAGAACATACCACGTGAAAGTTCGAAGTTCAACATCCTCTACCAAAACCGCTCCTGCTGGTGTTCCACAAGAGTCTTGCCTAAGTCCGGCACTTTACAATGTGTACGCGTCTGACATTCCCATATGTTAAAACTGCTAATTAGTGGCTTTTGCGTACGGTATTTGTTTCTACATCTCTGGATAGTTAGGATAACCATCTCAAATCATATCATCTCCAACCTAGAAGAAGTGCTGGAAAAATTTTATCTATTTTTCTACAGGCGCAAAATGAAAATCAACTTCAAGAAGACCGCGGCAATATTTTTCAGCAGAAAACGTAAGCTCCTCCAAATCCTCCAAATTACTACACCAAACAGCTAATATTACCCCTATCAGCAAGCTTACGGAGTCGCGTATAGCTAATCTGCTCAAAACAGCTAAATACTCCCCAAATCCCCTCATCAAATCTCATGGATCTTGCTATTAGCGAAATTAGTTATTAGTTAGATGTAAGCCTAGTAGACGTTTTTGGTTCAATTTTCCTCTCGATCTAGTTACTAGTACCCTTCCTCAAATCACTTATCATGAACTTAGTATAAATTTTATGTTGCCATATTTCTAATGAAATTTTTTTCAAGTCTGTTGACATACACAAACAACAGTTAGAACTCCGTACAAATGACAATATCAATAAAGAAGTATTTATATATAAATAAAACGCTTTCCAATTACTAGGGACTTTCAACGATATCCTTTTCCAGTTTTCAATCAAATGATGGCATTTCTCTTCAAATGATGACATTTTTGAATTTCGTAAAGAAAATTGTACTAGATGTTATTCTACCATTACATTCTAGTCCCTGCATTGAAGAGACGCAAGAAGATATGGTGCCCCAAATAAGGTTTAAAAGTCTTGGCGACTTGGACGAGCTACTGCATCACTCAGTTTGATTCGTTTTTTGAAAAAGTTCAAAATGTCACAAGGCCCTTATGGTTCCACCCAACTAGCTGCTAAATCTTTATATAGATAACCCTGATTCTCCATGTTTTCAGGACTGCTTCTTCCTTTTGTACCGATAAATTGATTACCCAAATTTTTATTGAAAAAAATGAACAATTTTGTTGAGATTGTATTGGCATTGTGCATGTTAATGTCCTGTGTCTGATGTTTTTGTCCTGTTGACCTTTTATCGCGCGGGACATACAAAGCAAGAATTTGATGAGAGCAGACAAATTATTCTTTCTCCTAATTTGATTTTTTTAACCATATGTTTGCAACGCACTTAATTTACAATTTAGCATGCTGTGTTAACCAATTTCGACTTAATATATGATATATCCTGTCAAATATAACCAGAGGAAGCGATTATCGTGCATTTTATGAGAGGAATTTCGAGTGAAAAATTTTTGAAAAAACAAATCCATTTGCGTTTGATACATATTGGTTTTCCCTGGTTGTGAAATACTCCTTTTTTGTTTTCAAAAAAGCTAAAAATGCAAAGATGTCTCTCTAGATTATTTTAAATTCGATTTGAACAAACAAAATCAAACATGGACCCTGATTAATAACTTAAGGATAAAAACTCGCCTTCAGGTAGATATTCTAGGGTTTTTTCGCAATGAATGTTAATTTATAGTTCTAAATGTTTTATTAAATAATGAAAAAAACCTAAGACAAAAAAAGAATAAAACATACTTTTTCTAAAAAAAACATTAAAAATTTTCAAAAAATTTGAAATGATAATTTTTTCTAAAATTTTGGCACTGCAGATCCTAAAAAAAGAAATTTTTTATTTTATATGAAGGCTCTAGAATTTAAACATTCTAGAGCGTTAATCTTTTATCCTTAACATAAAATCAAACTATTCTAACTAAGAACAATATTTTTCATCCTCTAAATCTTGGCAACGTGAAAAAAATTAGATTTAGGAGAAATAATGAGTTTTAAATGAAAGACCGTTTATGTATACATTCCTTCATAAAAATTTGCAAAAAATTAAAAGGAATCAAAGTATCAAAAAGATCTTCAGAGCTTCAGAGAAATCGACCATTTGTTTATGAGTTATGATGCAAACACTTCGGGAAAATGCAGTTCACGAAAAAGATTTTGGAGTAAAAAATGGGTACTTCATTGCGGAGATTTTTCCTGTCAAACCAAAACATAAAAAGAATTTTCTGGGGAGCCAAACGTGGCTTTAATGACCCAAACCATACCGCTGGCTCCTCTGGGTTCGACATGGTCCGCAGCCGGGGTAAGTTCTGGATGGTACTCTACGGTCTAGCGCCTTGTTACAAATGTCACACCAGAGTCTTGTCTCGTAATTGAAGCACAAAATACTCGAGCAATCTTCTGAGCCGTGATATTCTCAGAATTTTTCACCCGCTCATAACGAGCTCTCCATTTTTTGACAGTAAAGGCTTAGCATAAAGGCATCGTGTTGTGCGCAATTAAGAGTTATACATCTAATCTGAATATTGTACTACTCATTTTCCTTAAATTCTGTTAGATAAAGAGTTTGTTTGAATTACTCACGCTGAATGTACTTATTCAGTGACGAAGAGTCCTGCCCGGCTGTACAAACCTCCTTCTAAAAGTCCACTTCTTACAATCAGATAAATTTCTTCTGAAGGATTAACATCCAGCGTGAATGGAGTATGCTTGCGATACCTGAGTGGCACAACTAACCCTCAGTCCTCATGTTCTATGAGGATGCGTTTAGGACTAGTTTTGGGTGTGAAAGGAAGTGTTTCGTCTAGCTAAAGGAATTGAAGAATGATGGGGATTTACTGGAAATCAGGGATACAAGAATTCTGATTAATGGACGAGTGGATTAGATAATGGAAACTCTGTACGGTTGGCTGATAATCGGGTTAAGCATGGCGGAAGATTTCAAGAGAGTAAACAACAAAAATCTATCTAAGCGGTAGCATACAAAGAAAATCTTTCCTTATGTAATATCGAGGACGTAAACACATTTAGACTTAGTTTTAAGGATTGTACGACTGGCTTTTCCCACTTTCACCGATGAAAAAGAAAACCCGAATCCAAAACAGATGTCGAAGGAAAGAGTAGTAAAAAAAATCCCAAGCCACGAAAAAACCCAAGCCCGTTAGGTAAAGGGAAAAGTGTTGAAGAGTCGGGGAAAAGAGAGTTTTCCTCCTTTGACATCGACAAGGGAAGAGTCAGTCGAAGACCCCACCTTGGCGACATCAATACGTGTATTGAAACCTTTTTTTTATCAATATTGAAACTTTCTTGTAATAAACTTTTCATTAAAATTAAAAAAATTCTTGTTAGATTCCATTTTTAGGTTGATATTTTTATTTTGCAACAGACAGCTGTTTCGAGGCCGATATGGTCCCTTCTTCAGTGTTATGTCTATATATAATAGATAACACTGAAGAAGAAACATAACAACAGAACATAACACTGAAGAAGGGACCATATCGGCCTCGAAACAGCTGTCTGTTGCAAAATAAAAATATCAACCTAAAAATGGAATCTAACAAGAATTTTTTTAATTTTTTAGAAGGTTGCAAAGATCCGAACCAACAATTGGAAACTTTTCATTCTTATTTTCAACACATCGGTTGTTTATTAAGCACTAGTTCATTATCTTACACTTATTTCAAATTCATAACCCATACTGATAGGAATCTATACTATACTATACAGTCTGGGGAGCCTGTAGGATAGAGACGGTGTGCACCCAGAGGAAAGAGAATTAAAATGCATTTAGAACCATACTTCAATGGCTTTATCAACGTCTCTTAAAGCAGTTTGGGATCTAGTCAGGCTCAATACACGAAAAAATCCGACATGAGAAAATGAAATGTCATTAGAAGTAAAATTGTCGGAAAAAATAAATTGGTTTCAAAAATTTTCATTGCCCTTTAAAATTAATATCACATTTATGACAAAATGTGTGAATATGCAAAGGTGAAAACACCTGTTGGGAGTATTCTGTAATTGAATTATTTATGTTTCAATTCTTTATATTTATATTTCAATTCAATTCATCATTAAATTTGGTTATTACTTCCGAATAAAATAATATTATTGAAATTAATATGATAGTGAAAATGACGGCTATTTCACTGATGGCATTAATATTTCATTTATTATTATTACGGTTGAATTAATACATTTGATAACAACTCTCATATGACGAATTAAAAGTGTTTTTTTATAATTTCAATTATTTTATTGTTTTAAAGCAGAATGTAATGCCTTTCTTTGCTAAGCAATAAGAGACATACAGAATTTTTCATAGTAATCTGTGCTTTACAAAGTGTTCCGTATTTTAAATTGATTAAATACATCAGTCTTAGGAAACAACTAATTCCAAGTTCTATCGGCTGTATTGGGGCTGCCTGTCCACAAGTATGATGAAATAATTAAGTACAAAACAAAAAACACAAAATTAATAACAGCCACCCAGCTAAATTGTGCCCTCTTAATTAATCACTGATGCGTCGTTGACAAATTCCACTGAACATCAATCAATAATACCACCATTATTCACAAGCACCACAGCGTAACCCCTAAAAAGCATCGGCACTCTGGAAGCGGCTCATGAAGAAAGAGATAGAAAGACCCTATGTGGCAATCAAAACGAACTCATACGACTGAGATCGTCAACAAGTCAATGTAGTAGAATATTGGTAACGTAGGCATAATAAATGTGTTGGGAGAAAAAAATTTCCGATGCGATGGGAAATGTAAGCCATGACACATGGATTGCGTTTAAAGAGAATGTTAATACCCATCGAATGGCACTTTTGACTTAGTGTCAACGAGTTGTCTTTGCAAATATCGTGTGGAAGTACAACGGTCGAGACCCATTTTCATTCCTATCCGAAATTTTATATCCGCCATCATAATTTATCTTACAGAAACGTAACATTTTAAGCAAAGAAATTGAAATTTCGAAAAATAAACTGGTTTTCCTGAATTTCGAAACTCAATTATCATTCCTCTTGCGGCAGCAATGTCATTCAAACCTAAATTTGTAGGAACTTAAACGATTAAAACCTTTCATTTAAATTTTAGTTTATATTTTACATGAGATTTCCAGCATTTTGTAAGCCTCAATCAAAATTTGATTGAATTCAAGTCGAAGCAGCTGTTATCGTTATTATTTATCCTTATTCCTTATCATGAATGTTTAGGGATTCAAAAAATGGATAGTTACTATCAATTATATCTATTTTAGTATAGCTTCATTCTTGGTTCTAATTTATCGGTCGTGGTGCTAGTCTTTTAACTGGGATGCCAGGGCAGGTCATTTTCGAAATTCTAAAGTTTTTCACTGTCTTCTGATCATATGAGTGGGCGCTGTTCGCTGTTCTAAAGATATCTAAAAGTTTCTTCGGAATGAAACAGTCAAATTTATCCATCAATTGGCCCGTAGACTGAGGTATACATAAATAACAAGCCCTAGCAGACTCCGGAAGAAAATCATGGTCAAAATATATCCACCATTTTCTTTGAAACTGTCGATGTAGTACAAGAAGTAAACTTTATTTTTAAATGATCTACAAAAAATATTAATAGAACTAAACTAATGTTTTGTTTATTTTTAAAACAGGTGAGAAACAAAAGAATATCGGAATTTTAGACTGACCCTCATACGGTCTAAATTGAAATCTCATTAAAAAAAATGCCTGGGCTAAACCAAAGCAAGGACGATCTAGTATCAAGACTAACCCTCTGGGCAACATATACTAGGTTCGAGACCAACGAGCGACTGTGATATCTGAAGTTGTGTTTCTGGTTTCTTAGGGCTTAGTTTGGTTTGACAGTTCCTTAAGCAAAATTATCAAGATGACCTGGTCCACTTGTCATGAAATGAGGTTGTTCCTACACGTCTCATGACGAAACTTATGAAGTGAAGTGGTGAAGTGTTACGTTACATTAAAAGTACTGCAGCAAGAAGGGGCAATAATGCGTCCCGATTTAATCGAAGTATTCATGTTGAAAGTATCATTCACCTGGGAGTAGATTTAATCTTGAACATGGGATTGAACAGGAATATAAGATACTTAACTGTAATCAATGCTGGAGGAGACCCAAATTATAAATATTGTTCAACGAAATTCCAGTTGAAATTGATAAAAAATAGGCTTGTTATTATTATTCCTGCAAATTCTAAGGTTCTCAAATGACCCATTTTGAAAATTCAGACCATTTTATTTCAAAAAGTAATCATTTAATTTTTCCTACTCAAAGCATATTTTTATGGATTATCACAGTATTACAGTATACGGATTATCACAGTATATATTATTAAATTTTGACTACGATTTTTTTCACAGAACTGTCTATTTGGTGAAGAAACCGAAGGATACCTTCACATTAGGAAGATTTTGAAATGAAAATCTGGAAGGTCAGGAAAAGTAAGTCCCAGCAAATCAGTCTAAAGCAGGTAGAGGCTGTAGTAATCATCAAAACAGTACGTGCAGACAATGGGAAACTACTACCTAAATAAATAAAGGACATTATTTCCAGACCGTGAAGCACCGAATATAGTCTAAAGAACTATAATTTCTTAAAGAATATTGTCAATCCTATTTAAAACATTACTTCATTGAAATAATTGCTAGATGCGTTTGTTAACGAAAGTCAGATGTTTTTGTTTATCGATTGTCCAATTTCCAAGGATAAAATGTCCAAGAAACGTCGCTTTAAGTAGCTCTGAAACTCAGTAATAACTTTTGATGTTTCCATGTATTACATCAGACATACTAGAGATAATTTCAGTAGACCAAGAAGAATACAGTGAAAGACGTCAACATTTTGAAAATCTAGAAGTTGTTACCATCTGCTGTCAAAAATAATTTTATGGTAAATTGAAAAGATCGAATCAAATTGAGCGTTTTAACGTGTTTCAAGACAAATCAGACCCTAATTAATCACTCCGTTTTAATTCCTCAAGATAGTGAGAAGGAGTAATGTTGCTATGTCCAGAGACCACTGAAATGATTCAGAATATCAGCTCGAGCATTTTTGACAAGCATTTTGATCAACATGAGTACTTCCCCATCTGAAATAATTTATGTTGAAGCAAAGAATTTAACTACAGAAATATCCATCTTCTGCAAAAATGCCGTGCATACTTGTGCAATCTGAGAAATCCAAGTTATTTCCTTAGAAAAAAAAAATTTGAAAAAAAACCTTTCTGTGAAGACTATGCAGTTGATAGCCTGCTTCCTCCTGTATATTCTGTCTTCTGCCGCTTATTACAATATATATGTGTTATAAGGTTTTTTTGGCCAATTGAGTTATTAGACTCCTTGTATTAAGAACATATTAGAGGATATAAAATAAATAATTTCTGAAGAACATGTGAACTTTATTTCCTCGTAAATATTTGAAATTATTGAAAAATATTTTGATTGAAAGTTTTGTTATAAAAAACATATTCATCTCGAGAAATCAAAAATTTCTACAGTATCCCGCAGGATTAGGAGGTAGATTTTTTTTTGAATATTTTCACAAGTGAAAAACTAAATTATTAAATATTAAAATATGTTGAACGGGATACACCTATATTAAAAAGCGTTGGAATAGAAGAACCGAGTTCAGTGTTCTTCCTTGATAGTGGCTTTTGACAGTTTCAGTTACCCCGAAAATATCGAAAAAATTTTGTAATCATTTATTTCAGAGTTTGGACATTGATGAAAACGAATTGAAGTTAAAAAATTTAATGTAATATGAACGTAAGTGCATTTGTTTGTAATGTTTCTGCACGGGCATTTATGACATAAACAATGCCTTATAATGCTTATCATGGATATTCATTTTGTAATCAGGGAGATACTCAAATCAATAGAAAATAGTACATTCAACATCCGTTGGTCGTCTAAGGACTGATGAAAGCTTTTTGTGTTGTTCTTGTAGATATGATCATAGCTTACCATATAAAGAATGAAATCGTAAACGGAAACTTTTAATGAATAAAAAGTTCAACTTAGTAATTTTAGCACTATAATTGGTGAAGTTTTATTGCTCAAGATTAACTTGAATAGAGAAAAATATGAAGTCCATCAATAAAAAAATAATTTTTTGGTTCGAAAAAATGTCTGGAGTCATAAGAAATTTGTAATCTAGGTTGCTTACACAGAAATTAATATTACGTACTCGTCCTATAAAGAATACGACAAAAATCTACGAGATGTGATCAAATAAAACTGTGAATGAATTTTTATACTGGCAACTACTGACGCTACATCCATATGCTGTTATTTGTCCAGTAGCGAGACTGAGACAGGCAGGAACAAGTTGTAACACGTTCGAACTTGTCACTCAGCTGCCAGAGCCGCTAGAGTGAGGTTGCGATTATCGTGTTTGACGCGAAACATGAATTTTGTGTTAAGTTGCAAAAGAATGCGAAATAAGCTCATGAAATGTTGATGAAAGTTGGGTCTATGGCTGTGACCTTCAAACCACAATGCAGAGTTCCCAATGGAAAACCAGTGGATCTCCTCGCCCTTAAAAAGGCAATAGTAGTGTAGTAGGCAATAGTAGTGTAGTAGGCAATAGTAGTAGTTTCTTCGATAGTGAGGGCGTAGTGCGATCAGAGTTCGTTCCAAGGGGCAGAATCTCGCTCCACGCTTTCATTCGTGAGTTTTTGGCAGAAAAAATGTTTCTGTTGGTCCAAATTCGCCATACTCACCGGATTTAGCATCATGCGACTTCTGGCTCTTCCCAGAAAATAAAACTGTGCTTAAAAGAAAACGTTTTGACGCCATTGGTGACATTGAGAGGAACATGACCGAGCAGCTGAAAGTCCTTCCGCACAATACTTTCCAGAAAGGCTTCCAGTCATGGAGTCAACGTTGGGATGAGTATATTGCTAGCCAAGGACAGTACTTTGAAGAAGATTAAATCAGATTCTATGTAAGCGTATAATATTTTTAATAATAAATTATTCTCCGCGTTTTTTGATCACACCTCGTAAAGTAGGGTATGAAGAGAGGGGAAAACCGTTTTGACTAGAGATAGTATGCACAACGACATCCCCAGCCGGCATTGACAAGAAATTTCAGGAAAATAAACTTTTATTAAATTTTATGGTTATGTTTTTCAGTATTACCATTGAGCCTTTAAAATAAGTATTCAATAACGATTATAAATCGACGAATTCAACCCTTAGACTTAGCTTTGACCTCATTATTGTTTATGTTTAATAATAAGGTATATGTCATAATAAAAGCTGTATACCTCAGTTACAATGATATGGCCCATGCCATAAGATAGGATAAAATACTGATAGCTATTTGCAGACTGTTATCCCGTAAATATTATAAACATTATGCACTAAGGAATAAAGTACAACGAATTAAGCCGTATATAATGATTACATTGTTTGCTGGGAAGAGCTTGAGTAATAACGCAATACGACAATCAATCTACTTTTGCCTTCTCTATCTCTTTCTACAAGTAGCCACCCTGCAGTGTTTCTGCTTTTATTTTTTCGTCTTGCAAAGGATGTGAAAATAAATGTATACAACCACAAACTAAATTTAAATTAGATTCGGTAGAGATACAAAACCAATCAAACCAAAAAACTTGGCGTATGAGTATCTACTATCTACGCATCTAGATGCAAACTAATGTGTACATTATTCGGAGCACACATGCTCCTGCACAAATCTCTTACGCACCGGCAACTTCTGTACTTTCTTCATTGTTTACACGACTCATCGCATATGTAAACATCGAAATGTTGTTCGGCTGACTAGAATTAAGGTAGACATAAACATTGCATTTGATAGACGGGTGCGTGATGCCGGTGGATGAATTGCTTTCGATATTGTATAAATTATTCATACCATTGCTAGCGCGGATTTCAAGATCAACCGCCTATGACGAATCCATGCATATGTGTATGTACCGGTATGTGTAAATCTGCAAAATTATGCAATCGAGTTCCTGCGCCTTGAGGCGACTACGTGCAGTTCATATGCACATATATTTTCAAGTTCAGTGAACTTGAAATTGGTCAGGTTGTTGGTTTTGCAACAAAAGATAACCGATGAGAAACATTTGAAAATACATGCGAGTAACAAAACCGCGATTTGGACCCAGGTAACACATTCATTTCATGGTTGTCGAACTGTTGCACGCTGCAATTGTATGCGAGCCACGAAAAAAGCGTCCAGATTGACTGGTTTTTGGGCCGAATGAATGCAACAGATAATGGGAAAAGATATGATCCGTCTTATTTGTTCTGCAATGCATACATCGTCATTCAAGAGAATTTATTTTGTATCTTTCTTGCTGCTAAAATGTATTCCAAATTGCAGAGTTAATGGCCTGTTTGGTACTGGTATTTGTAATTCGTTTTTGAGATAATATTTTCTGTAAGATATATCCTACCTTGAATGTAATCAGTGATGCTGAGTGGATGAGGAATAACGAATATAAAAAAATTTGGTAATTTAGAATTGATAGGCTTAAAGAAAAAAAAACGTGAAATATTTTATTCAATGTTAACGCCATTATTTAACATATCAACAAACAATTACAGGGGGCAAACAAAAAACATAGTTTCCGGCATTATTTTCAACGGTTCAAACATTAATCAATCGACAAAGCGTTGATTTCATGTAATTATTTGTTTCTAATTCCTTTTTATATCTAAACTGCTTCTATTATTGTTATTTCAATAAAGCTGCTTCCCGTACATTGCAAAAACGAGGAAATTCATTAGAGTTGTCTACCTGTACATAATCCCATTCAATCATATTTAACAACATGAACTACCCAGGCTCACTGAGACAGCCTATATTTATTATATAAATTGACTAGGAAAACGATACAAGTCCTTGCACATGTGCCAAAAGCTAGCCCGGTCGTTCTTAGACAAATGAATATATTCGAGAACATGCTTAGAAATAAGAAAAGAAGAGAGCAAGAACGCTAAGGACATTCGGCGTGCATCTCAGAGTTCCAATTAAATTCTAGGGGCTGGTTCTTCAAGTAAAAGTCAGAATAATGTCATGTATACCCTCTGATAAGAAAAAAATGCACAATCTATTTCGAGAAAATGATGAAAAACGAGTTGACAAAGGAAAATCCGTAGGTGTTGATGGGATGATGATGATGGTCTGGATTCTGTCTACAAAAGAGCAAAATATACAAAAAAAATCGGTTGATACCAGCAAAACTAAATGATAAACATGAAGTTCGGCGTGGACGAAATAATCAAAATTCTTAAATCCTTGGGTGCTTCAAGAGTTGCTATTCTGATTGTTATCGTTGAATGATAACAGTCATTGGCAACCTACACACTGATATATAATGGAATAGGATGGGCAATCCGACAATTGTACGTATTACCTGTAAAAAAAATGGCACCCTGTGCTAATAAACAAGTCATCATTGATGTTTTTATGGATGGAAAATAAAAAAAAAGAATATTGTTAGGTGAATACCACGATGAAAACTGGGCCATATGACAATAAGAAGGAAAATGGAAACATATAAAAAATGCAGCAATTAGAGCGTTCAATTTTACACAATAAAACCAAATATCACACCCCCCCCCCCCTAAAAAACTTGACAACGGACATTTCAGTTCGACAAGGAACTCGTCGTCGAAAAAGCCTCGAGAACACTTTTGTTTCCATTACCGATGGTAAAACCCTTAATTTATTAACCTGTAAAAGAAACTTTTACGATCTTTAATATTATGCTTGTCTAAAAGAAGTTTCGTTGTCCTTAGGTGGGTTACATTCGACGTAGTCCTAGGTAGTTGTCCAATTGCCCAATGCTGTCGAAGACAGCATGTTTTCTGGTCACTGATTAAAAATTTCTGCTACAGTGCTAAATCCTGCTCCAGTTTTATCCTTGATTACAGATTTAGGTTGTTGTTTTTTTTTTACTTGAAAAATGTTATTTGATATTTTTTCTTGACTGATGATTTGACTTATATTTAAGTTCACACGATATCCTGCGGGTCATACCATCCGCACCTTAACGTATCTCATCAAGTCTCGTTTTGATGGTGGTGAGCTTATTCGCTTTTGCAGACTTTCGAATATTTTTCCGTGAATTTTTTGCTCAAACCATGGTTACAAATATCTTAAAGGTTGAAAGTTGCTTAAAACATCCAAAAGGCTTGATAAAAATATCCAAAAGGTTTCCAAAAGGTATCCGAAAGGTTAAATAGGGGATAGCCTCTGCTACTTTTTGAAAATCTTCAATTTATGGTTTTCGGTCCTTGCTTTAATTTAACAAATTCAATGAGAAATGTATTTCAAATAAAAATCACTAATACGTCATAAATCAAGCTAAATATTTCGTGAATTTATTACTTACCAGCTGAACTTGATTCAGCATGGCAACTTTTTTAAATTTTACTGATTTTTAATTTGCAATGACAACGATTATAAAAATTAATTCATATTTCAACCAACCAGCATTTTTTTTATAAGGGTTCGAATAGATCTTACTAGGCGAAATAATATGTTGAAACATGGGATATTGGCATTATTACTTAAAAGTGTTAGACAAATCAAATGTCCTATTTAAAGAATATATGAGTCAATTAAATTTTTCGTTTTCCATTCAGTTTACCTCAATAATAGGACCAGTAACACGCGATCATGGTTTATATTTGATATTAATCAAGATCAAATCATTCTAATCAAAATATTGGAAAATAAAGTAGAATTTTATACATTTTTATATTTTTTTCAACAGATTCTGTCATTTCAAAATTATTCAATGATTCATCTTGGAGAGCTTATACGAAGAGAAGTGATGGCTGTTACTGGACTAATTCATGCATTTTTATTGCAAAATGTTGTCTTCGTTATGTCTCTTTCAATTTACCAAGTTTCTAGAGGCCACACGTCGATAACTCTTGGACTCAAATAGAAGTGGGGATAAATTTAAATGATAAGAAAATGAATTGAGAACATTTTTCAGCAATTGTTGGAGTTAAAGAGGGGCCTTGCATAATTTATAATTATTTACCACTTTCATAAGCTGGCAGTTTCACCGCAAAAATGTTTATTTATGTTATATCAAATTTATGTAGATATATCAAAAGAGCCATTTGGATATTACCCTAGAAAATAAGCAGTTTCACCGGGTTATTGCAAGTTTTTCTACGAGAAAGTGACAAGTAATATGATCAGTAGCCCCCTCATTCTGTTTCTAGTAGTCGCGCATTTATAGCAGATGGAAGACAATATGGTAGCGCTTACAACTCTCCGTTGTTCAAATCACGTGAACCTCGATTGTCTGCGGTCCTTACTTTTTTCAGTAACGTCAAGAATAAGAAACATTTACCTTAGCACCCCGCAATCTTTTTTCCAAGCTGGCTTGAGACCGACTTCAGCGATATTGTCTGTTTATGTCACATAAATAGGCTTTAATTTCGCCGAAGTATTTCCTTGCTATTTGCTGCTTCTCTTTTGAGTGCGCACCACATTCCCCTTCAATAACTTGTCACAGGCTTACTTTCCTACCAAACACATCTTAGGAAAAAATTTGCGAAAACCCGGCAATGTCGCTAATTTTCCAGGCATTATTCGCGCCCTACTTCCATACATTTTTTCACAATGCGTCAGCCTACTTATAACCATGTCATAGAGGTGTAAAATATTTTTTATTTTTATACCTCTATGGTCCGAGTATAGAATTCCAAGCCTATTGTTAAGTACGGCCCCGGCACGGCTCAACACAAGTTGAGGCTGTTGTGTGCGGTCTTGTGTTATGATGCAGAAGAAGGTCGAAAAGAATTAAACATCCTCTAAGTAGAACGTTAGTAGGCTGCAAGTAGCCTACGCCATTCTTGTAAAACACAAAGCAACAGGATACTTTCCGACTTCATTGATTTTTTAGCAATCTTGTAAGTCGTTACTTTAATGGTCGTCCTTTCTTTAACTTTCCCCCACCCTGCTCTTGACTTGTTGATGCAATGTGGATTCATCACAGGTCATAACAATAGATTGCGTTCAAAGGAAGCTTCAACTTCTTTTTGAAAGGTCCCGTAAAACGGGGCTACTTTGAACAGGTTTTGGAGGTTTTTGGATTGTAACTTTTTTTTTACGGCTCGAATTTCACTTTTTTTACGCCAACAGAACAATGTGTCCTTTGGTTATCAGATCTATGGCAAATTTAAAACATATCACCCCCCCTAACTCTCTACTTTTTTTAATTTATTAAATGTCAAAGTAACCCCAGAAGTGGGGTTTCTTTGACAGGGCATTGAAATGCAACTGACGTCAAAGATAGTAAAAGTATGGGTACTTTGACATCATTTTGACCAAAAAAACTACTATTTTATTGAAAACTACATGGATTTAAATGAAAACAAACATTTTTACAATTAAATTATTCTTTATTAACGCAAGTATTACAATATTTCTACCGAAAGTACTGTTAATGCCACTTAATCAGTCTCTTAAGTTAGAGTCAACAATTAGTTAGAGTCGTCCTCACACACCACACATTCGTATGACGGATTGTTTGAGCCCTTATTGCATATCGCACACACCAAGTTTTTACAGGTAATGCAGCATATCCAGTCAACAGAATGGCGGTAGAACCTATAGTCGCACCTACAGATATAACAAAAATTAGACTCCTTCTTATTCTTCTTCTTGTCCTTGTTTTTGATTTCCTTCTTGCGAACCAAACAACTCAGAGGCACATCTTCGTCGTAATCAGTCTGGTGCTTTGTAAACAGTCCAGAGGTTGAAGGGACTGGTTGATTATTCTTGAAAGCTGAGACATTATCTTCTATTTCAGGAGAGTCATCCATAGTTGGAAAATCTTCTTCTGCATTTTCTCTTTGGCTCGTAAGCAATATTTGTGCTCCTGGCTTATTAACGACTTTCCTCCCTCTTCTGTGACGAATTCTTTCAGTGTTGTAACCCCTTGTCTCTTTTAAAAACTCCAGCAGACATGTATCCAGGAAACGTCCTGTTTCTTGTTCGCGTTCACCTGGGAGCTTTTGTAAAACAGCTTGAGGGTCGAAAGGGTAAAATCCCGTAGTTCTGAAGGAGCTCTGCAAATTTTTCATCATATTGGGAGCCAATGCATCCTTCAGTCTCTTCAGTAACATGGGAAATTGCGTCTTTGGAATGATGCCCCGTATTCTCGATTCCTTTCTCCAAGTATCCAGAATCTTTCTCCATTGTCTTTTCAAAGGACCATATATACCCACATCGAGGGGTTGCATTATGTGCGTTGAGTTTGGTGTTAAAGTCGTAAAATGAATGTTTTTTTGTACTGCTGCCTGAACGACTTCAGGTGAGAAGTGCGAAGCTAAATTATCACCTATGACAACAGCTTTTTCATTTCCAATTCTTTCTTCCTGGATGCTCGGCAACAACAACTTGAAGAACCATACTTCGAAGAGGTTCATGTCAAACCAACCGCTATGACTATTTCTGTAAATTGTTCCAAGTGGGCCTCCCATTGTCCAGTTCTCGTACATGTGCTTTGATTTGTAGACAACCATAGGAGTAATCATTTTTCCGTCTGCTGTGCCACAAAACATGATGCTGACCGATGATTTGGGATGCTCCTGGACTCGTTCGACACGTCTGTGACCTCGAGGGACTAACACTTTTATTGCCCCCGGGTCATCAGTCACGTTCGTCTCATCATTATTGTAAATAAGACCTGGACGTGTCTCCTCCAGAGCTGGTCTCACATTTTCAAAAAATTCTTTTATCTCATTAGGACCTACTGATGCCCTAGCAGGTTTGATATTTGTGGCCAGTCTCTGAGTAAGGTTGTTTCGCGCTGCAAAGTCAGTCACAAAGTCCGGCCCCGGTGAGTTGTCTTTCCATTCTTTTATAACCCTACCTTCCCTGATGACCAACATCTGAACAATAATTTTTATACCGCGCTTAGTAAGAGGAACACCCCAATCTGTTAATATTTTCAAGGTATCGGCTATTAGTTTTTCAGTTTCAGGAGTCAAAACAGTTGGATGACCCGGCTTTAGTTCATGTTGGTGATGAATTTTGTTTACAATAGTCGTTCTATTTATTTTATACTTTTTGGCAGCCGCACTCGGGGTAAGAAGACCTGCCCTCACTTCAGCAACGGCTTTTGCAAGGGTTTCATTGCTGTAATTTTTGTAACTCCGGGCACGCAGTTTTCTTTTATACTCTCTGACCACTGTAGTTCATTTGTAAATACAAACAAATACAAAGGTAACCTAAAACGAATAAAAATCCTTATTTTACACCAATTTAATCACGAATACTTACAATTGTAGTTTTATTTAAGTAAACAATACAATAAACTTACCGAAAAGTAAAGATCCCAACAATATTTAGTCGTATTTTTGCACCACCACACAACACACAACAAACTCAAGCGACGAACCTGTTCGGACTAGTCGGCGGGCGCGCCGATCACAACGCTATGACGCGTTCCCCGCACCCGGGGTGGGATATACAATAAGGTGTGGGATATACAATAAGGTCACGCAAACTTGCTGAGCACACGTGAACACCGATTTTGGCGCTCTGTCAAAGTAGCCCCAAAATCTGTCAAAGTAACTCTGGAAGTCAAAGTAGCCCCGTTTTGCGGTCCTTTACGAGTCTGTTAGACATGGGGAACCCACCTTGTCGAAAGTTTTCCGCAATTTTTGGTGTACAATAAGGTACTTCCAACGTCATTTATTTAATAAGTACTTTATTGTTTCTAAAAATTTACAGGACTAAACTAATAACTTAAAGTGAGGGTTCTGAATTTGGTATTCATTGCATCTAAATTATTTTTTCTGTTTGTACCACAAATGTTTCGCATTCATTTGATATATTTATAATAGTAGAGGAAAATTCAACAAAAATTTCTTTTAAACTTATCTCTAACTTAAACTACTACTACCTATGTTAAAATCTATTCTATATAAAATTTATAGAATATTCTATAAAATCTATCTACATACTATTTTGGATCTTAGTAATAACTATCAATACTCAGTTGAGGACGCATGATCTCTCGGGTTAATCTATTAATTTAAACACTGAGTTTTGAATGTATGGATTCGTAGGGTGTTCTACTTTGGCTAGTAGGTTATCTCTGTGTGAGAGCGCGAGTTTATTGATAGGGCTAATATTAGCAAGCTCATGTAATTTGCTTATTTAGCGCCATTTTTAAGGTCCTGTTTTGAGTGACTTGAAGCTTTGATTTCAAATATTTTGCGCATTGGCTTCAAGTAGGCGCTTCGTATAATATTATAGGCTGAATTACCATCATTAAAATTATCATTTTATTCTTTATGTTCAATTGGGATCTTCTGTTGAGTAGTGGATACCGTTGAAGAGCAGAATTAAATGCTTTAATGCTTATTCGTTCAATGTGGTCTTTGAACATGAGTTTCTTGTCCAACGTTAGTCCAAGGTACTGCATATTTTCGGACCATGGTATGGCTTGTCCTTAAAAGTTAATCGGTCGATTAGGCAGCAAGGAACGTTTACGTTTTTTAGTGAAAAATATTGCCTTAGTTTTGTCAATATTGATGCTTATTTTCCACCTGTAGAAGAACTGATATACTTCTTCAAACATTTTCTCTAAGTAAGCTGTTATTGTACTTGGGTGAATTCCTGAAGTATAAAAACAGGTATCGTCCGAAAAGGCAGCTATTTGACAGTGCTCGCTTGTAGGGAGATCGGAGGTTGAGATATTGAAAAGGGTAGGGCTCAGACATGAGCGTTGGGGAACACCAGCAGGGATGCTTCTTACAGTAGAGGTGCTATCTTTGACCTTTACTTTAAATGATCTGTCTTTGAGGTAGGAAGCTATCAAATTACGTATGTATGCTGGAGTTTTGTACTCTTGGAGCTTATAAAGTAAACCTTCGTGCCAGACTCTATCGAAAGCTTTCTCAATATCGATGGTGACCATTAACGGATTACTTTCCTATTAGAGCTGTCTTAATGTTCTTTGTGACGCGATACAGCTGGTGCTTCGTCGAATAGCCGTGTCTGAAACCGAACTGAAAGTTAGGAAGTATGTTGACATTTTCCACGAAGTCTGTGAGTCTTTTGAAAATTAACTTTTCGAATAGTTTACCAAAGGCTAGCAATATGCTTATTGGCCTGTAGCTTTCTGGCTCATGTGGATCCTTCCTAGGCTTTAGCATTGTTACTACAACAGCTTGTTTCCAGGCGAGTAGAAAATAAGATAGTTTGAGGCACGCATCAAATAAGAGGCAAGTGAGCACAATCCCTTTCTTTCGCAGATTTTCCATCATAGAATTAGGAATTCAATCGGTCCCGGGAGCTGTGCGATGCTTAAATTTTTTTAGTTGCCTAACTATTTCTTCGGTCTTAATGTAGGCGCCGGGGGCAAGTCCAATGTGTAAGATATACTTTGCATAGAGTTATCTATCATCGTTTCTATGATATCATTGCGCCTTTTGTGTGAGATTTTGTGGTAATTATGAAATTTCTCAGCAAGAATTTCTGCTTTTTTCTTCACAAGAGTAAGTATGCTGGCCACTTGCGTCTTTCAGTGGGTTTGAAAGGTCCTTTGCGAGTCTGTAAGCCATGGGGAACCCACCTTGTCGAAAGTTTTCCCCAGGCAATTTTTGCTGTACAATAAGGTACTTCCAACGTCAATCCCAACCGATGATTTGATTGGAGCTACTGCAATGAGGCAGTTTTCCTGCAAAATGTCTTTCACTTTTCTTGTTCAAAACACTCTTTGTGTCATTAATTTCCAACCCTACCTCGACCCTCTTGATATTTTTCGGCATTTTCGCAAAATCCGTTTTTGTTCATAATGATAACGGTTCTTTTCAATTTAACCTGTTTTCAGAGAAAAATGCAAAGTAGAAGGAAAAAACTAATAGCACCGCTGACAATTCTGTTGAAGATTGAATTAGTTGAGTTTATTAATTAGAACCGTAGACAATTTAATGTGTTCTTGTTCGGATTTCGATAGTTTTAACACAAACTTGATTGTAAAGCCATCGTTTAGGTCACGAAATGCGTCTCGGAAAGTATTGTAGTATTGAAAATAGAGACTTTATTCGAAAACTTATTTCAGAGCGCAAATTTTTAAAGCGAAGTGCGTCGTTTTGTTGGATGTTAGAACGAAATGATACGCAATACCATAACTTTCTAAGAAAAAGCTTCAACGAGTGAACGCAAACGCGCCATATCGATATGAAAATTGGTTGATCCGCCAAGCAATAAGGGACCTTTCAATTGAACTTAAAAAGGATCTCAATATCGCTGTACCGGTGTAAACAGTTCCTAATCATTGCAGACATCACAATTTAAAAACCTGTAGCCCAAGAAATTTTCCACTTCTAAGTGCGAAGCATGTAGCCAAACGGCATAAGAATGAGCAAAAGAACACCAATTGCAAAGGAACAGAATTTCCAATTGAAAAATTGAGGAACATCTTATGGTCAGGCGAGAGCAAAATTGTTCTGTATGGCGGAAAAGGCTCTCGATCATACGTCCGACGCTCAACAAATGCAGAATACAATCCTCTCACCTCTTATGTTGAAATAATTGAAAAAATTATGCTACCTTATGCAGAGTACTAGATGCCTTTGCTGTGGGTCTTTCATCAAGACAACAACGCTAAACAGACCAGCAAGGAAGCGAAGAAATGGTTGAGAGAGCATTCAGTGAATGTCATGGAGTGGCCTGCGCAGTCACTAGATCTCAACCCTAGTGAGAATTTATGGGCTGATCAAACTGCCAAGCCAACCAGCAACGAATCGCTTTGGAATGTGATTAAGAAGTCCTGGAGCGAAATTCCGCTAAGTCGATGCCAGATCCTGGTCGATGCAATGTCAAAACGTTGTGCGGCCGCTATTGCTAATAAAATTCACGTAACACAGTACTTAAACTGAAGGACGTCATCAGCTGGAATAGATAACTATCGCAAACTAATAAATCTAATCCTATTAGATTTTGTTTTTTGTTGTTTGCACACAGTAAATCTAATCCTTTTTTTATTTTTTAACCTTAAGTAAATTTGGAATTGTGATCAAACTTATGTTCATCTTATTTTTATGCTTTTACAAGATTTGCTTAAATAGATTTTAAACGGTTAATAAAACTTTGAAATTTAAATAAAAATTTAAAAAAAAATTTTTTTTTTCTTTTAAAAATGTCTTCATCAGTTGTTGAAACTAACAAAAAGAATAACAATGCCTTTGAAAAGATTGGTAACGTTAGTGTTTTTATTTTTTCGGCAGCTGTATGTGTTATAAATCGCCTAAATGCACATTTAGATAAGAGATTAGGATAATAACTACGTACATGACATTGCACCGTTTATCCGGAATCAGTTGGTATGGGACCCTCTCCTAGATCCCTCTCAGGTCCCTTTGAAAGGGCTTACATATCAAATAGGGACACCATTCCCTAAATCAAAATTAGCTCACGGTTAGAATTTATAAATTGATCCCTGTGGATAATCTATCGAAAATGCACTCGCCATATGGACAATAGAGGCCCATATAAAAATGTTAACTTTTTCATGTAATATCATCAACCGCTAAAATGTTTTCAATTAATAACTCCTTTACAATCGTGTACTGCTGAAAAATAGAATTTCACAATACATTATAATCACACCAATATTATTCGCAACATCTGAACTCGTTTCCAAATTATCCTGTCCATTTAACGCTTTTAACTCACGGAAATTATGTTAATCACATAATGGATTCAAACTATTTCAATTTCCTCTTGGTTGATGGTAATTAATTCAAATCGGTTTGTAATCCTTAATGAGCAGCGACAGGACAGTATGGCTAGCGGATAAACAAAAACATACATTATTCGATAAAGTGCACAATGCTTGGGTGCATTATACAAATATTTTTCATTAATTCATTTGGTTATTCAGTTGAGAGCAACAGAGATGGCTCCAATGGCAAAGTCTATCGTTTTATCATACTCCCAGTAGGCACGATCCTAAATATCCTGCAACCGGAGTGAAATGCTTTTAGCAACTGGATATGTTCGACAGCTCATTATCGTTTCTAGATTTTAATCGCTTAATCCAATTGCATTCAGCTACCGATTGATTGAAGTTGAGTTAGGCTTTAGATGCTCAGTGAAAGAGCGTTGTAACAGGCAACTAGTATCCTGCACGGCTGAGAGATGCTTATTGAAAAAGGTAAATCAATATATTGAAATTTATTAATCAAATTATTTATCGTGCTGGACAGAGCCAACTGACACAGGTAAATTGTATGCAGATGCGTTAATCTCAGGCTCTTGCAATGCTTACGTCTATTAGTAGCAACCAGTGCGTAAACAAGGTAGGAAGCAGGAAGAGCAATGTATTTCCACAACATATCTACTTTAGTAAAGTACTTTTGGTTTTCCAATTTTCCATTCAAGGTAATCGATTTAGTCGGTTATAAAATATATTAGTTCGATATAACTTCGATGGGAAGTTCAATTCAATGCTGCGAAAAAAGTCAAAATACAAAAATCAAACTCAAAATTTGACTTACACACTATGCAAATAGTACAATTTACTTAAAGGATGGGTATATCATTATAATTCATGTAAGAACGGAAAAATTACTCATTTTAATGACTGAAAGTGCTGGGTAGAATATCATAAATAACATTCATACATCGGAATAAGAGCGATAGTTGAACCACTTTACTTCTAAATTCGGTGCAATCTTAGGTTTTAGGTGCTTTTAGAACCTGTAGTGCGAGATCCTGCCAAAATATTGAAGATAAAATTATTTAAATAGCACAGAATATTTTGTATTACGTCTGTTTAGACTCAAAATAAATTCATAAGTTTTGGTTACATTTTGAGAGCTGCAGGGAAGGGGTGGGATTGTTTGTGCAGGAAATTCAGTGTGAAATTTAAACTTTTATATAGCATATAAACTTTTTTATAGCACAGCATGTTTCACGATTTTGTTTTTCTGAATTGTTTGAGTTAATTTATTAAACCCGTTTGTACATTAAAATCTATGATTTTAGAGATATTCTGTAAAATTTAGATGCAAAAAATCCACAAACAAGCCCTTGATAGAGCTTTTCCCAGAGTGGCTTTGAATATAGACGATTTTCTGTGTTCTCTACATCTCAAAAATTTAGTCAAAATATGTTTCAATCCTCCTGCAGCAGTCAGAGACTATTTTTTCGCTTTAAAATCATTCCCGGCTATTTAACCTAACTCGGTTCCGTAAATACTGCATGCAATTAAGGCTTTCGGGTCTGATAGACCCAATTCTATAAACAACAATGCAACAATTATATTAAATTAAATGCACACATCTATATAGTATGTATTCTTAAAACAAAATAAGGAAACAATACAAAATTGCAATATTTATTTCCTTGGCAACATGGCAGGAACAAAATTTCAGAATGTTTCGAACATATCTTATTGGGTAAGTATAAGTTACACATTAAGTTTCCGCCGATTTTTCGACAAAGTTTATAGTTTATTTCAACATTAAAGAATACCGTCAAGTCGTTCAAATTATGAACCATTTGAAGCTATGACCATCTTCCATCTTTCTGGTAGTAGATGGATTCCTCGGTGGAATGAATCCCCATCCTTTGATTCGATCCAGTCAATGAGCCATTTTTTGATGCCTTCATAAGAAGTAAATCGTTCTCCAGTGAGGGCGGATTGCATGGAGCGGAACAAATGGAAATTCGAAGGAGCGAAGTCTCGGGAATACAGCGGGTGGGGCATGATTTTTAAAATTATATAATATTTCCCACCTTCCAAATATGTGTTGACCAGCTTGACTGCATGTGACCTTGCATTGTCATGCAGCAAAATCAGCTTGTCATATCTGCCATTCCATTCTCGCCGTTTTTCCTTCAGAGTTCGAGACGCATGAGTTACGTTCGTGACATATCCCGAGTGATTGTTTCAAAGAGTTTCAAGAGTTTGTAATAGATGACGCCACTGTGGTCCCACCAGATGCACAACACGACGTTGGAAGCGTGAAAATTCCGTTTTGGCCTCGATTGACCTGGTTCATTTAGCATTACCCATTGTTTTGGTCGCTTATGGTTGCCTTAGTACATCCGTTTCTCAACCCCTGTCACATTTCGATGCATGAAACCCTTTCTTTTTGTTGCTGAAGAAGTATTTTTCACGTCAACAAACGCCGTTCGATGTCTCTCTCTCTCTCTCTGTTGATGCGGCACCCAACTCCCAGCTTTTTGGATCATTCCCATGGCGTTCAAGCGCTTACCGGTGGTAGATCTGCAAACATTCAACTCCTACCACAATGCTTCTAGGCTTCAACTTGAATCTTCATCTAACAATTCTCGTAGTTGTGAACCTTCAAACTTTTTCGGTGCCCCTTCAGATCTACATCAGTCACGTCAAAATCACCATATTTAAAACGCCGAAATCATTGATTATTGAGCATGATCACCGTAAACATTGAGCATTATATGATAAGTTTCCGCAGCACTTTTCTTGGGAATGAAATAATGGACTAATACTTCCCGAAAATGCAACTTTTTCGGTATGAATGTCGACATTTTCAACACAAGAAAAGATCGGTGTTCACGCTTAGAAGGAATGTCGACTACTGGCTGGTTCTTGGCTCTACGCAATACAACTTCCAATTACAATATTAGTGTTCTTAATTAATTAGGAACACTACCACAGCGGACACTTTAATAATAGCTGTAAGGACATGTGTCTTCCTTTTATTAGAACTTTTTATAATAACTTTCCTTTTATTCGAACTGGAGCGGTGGTTTTAATACTCGTTGTCTCGGTGCCATCTGACTCCACTCGTTGTACTAATTCCTATGATGCGATAGTCCGAGGAATAGGTTTACCATTCCTTTTCTATCTTTGAAGGAGTGGCGAATATTTGATACGCAAAATTTCAGTACAAAACTTGAAGTAAATCGGTCAATTAGTTTTAAAATGATAGTGAACATAGACTTTGAAAGGTGGTTCTAAGAAAAATCAGTTGAAAGTTATAGAAGCTAAAATATTGAAGAAAAACAATTTTTTTCGTCTAACTCCATAAAGTACAGTCCCTTTAGCACCCTCGATGTCCTCAGCATCTTTGCTTTATTCTGGCTTCGTTGTTGTGCTGGTTAGCTCTATATGAGGCCTGTTGATGCGGAAGCTTTCCAAAAATCTTGCGTATTCGTGAGCGCTCGATCCAAGACGGAAATTAATACTTGTTTGCTTCCAGACCTTCACATGCAGCAGAAACTTCATCTTTGCCTACCTATGCAACCTGTTTACGCCTTAAGAACTGCCTTAGTCTAATGACAGTGCAAGGAATAATAAAACGTTAAGGAAGTAGTTATTTAGCGATTAATTTATCAGTTTGCTGATTTGAGATTCGGAATATGTATTATTTGGATACGTGTTTCAATCACATCAAGAAGCATACGCGTACCAACACCCAGCACGTGTGACCACAAAGTTGCAAACGTTAAGAAAAATTACTTACATTAATAGGTAAATTAATTGGAAAAAACAGAACAAAAATTTTATAAAATAAAGCCCTTTCAAAAAATTGCCTACTTATATTCTTTGATTTGGAAATACTTCTCAAAAAAGCTATTGAAATCTAGTACCAACTCAACACGAACATAGCTTTGTTCTGTATAGTTTACCAGGAATTAATGGCAAATGTAAAAGCAATGACTGAAATGTTTACTCGGTATTTTGGTCACAAATTATATGAACCAATCACTTACAACAGAGACTCCTATATTCGCCAACAGCAAGTTAATACCTTTTATGTACTTTGAAAAGAAAACCTCAAGCCACTCGCGTCTAGATCGAAAAATTCAGGTCAGCTACCCGTGAATATTGTGAATATTGGCTTAAAAAAAAGACGGGAGTCTGCATATTAAAAACTCTGGTAAACTTTTTTCAAGCAGAGTCATGTGTCTCAAAAATAAGTCCATATTTGAAGCTCTTTGAAATTATAAATACTGTATCAAGAGAACTTTGCTAGTTCGCTTTTATCAAAGGGAAGCTATTCCGAGTCGGGTAAGACGTCTATTATTCTTGCACAACTTTTCCTCAAGAGTGCAAGGAGTGAAAATGCGGTAAAAGCTACAAAAGTGGTCGCACTTAAACTAAAAATAATGAAAAATTGTACAAAATGACTTCGATTTTCAACCAAATACAATTCTTCAAACCGATTAACATAAATTCAAAAAAACCCTCAAAACGCACTAATCGAATCAATATTCATTCAATAACACTCCACCAGTACCTTTAATTCTATCACTTCATATTTCCTGTTTTTCGCACTCTCGTAAAACCCCCCAATAAGCTAATAAATAAAGTTAATGCTGCCTATATTCCCGAATTTATCCTTCAGTTTCATACATCCTCAGTAATTTACCACTGAAAATAAATCAAACGACTGAAGGAGTATTCCATTCGAATTGATTCAATATCTTTGTATGGCGTTACGTGGGGGAATATTTCGTAGCATTTCTCATTCGCATTCAGAAATTATGAGGACATAAAGATGTCACCAGGAACAGGAAAGTAAGTCATAATGATATAAGATCCCTGGTGTGCAACGGTAGTGGTATAGCGTCTTAGCATTATATTTTCTTTTTTCGTGCTGCCGTTCACTCACTTGCCGGAGCCATGTCGCTTTCGGTGTCATTTTGGTTGTTGACGTGGTAGGCGTCATCAAAGCAAGGATAGCATGATTTTCTTGTCAGCGCCTCTTGATTCAAGTTGGCTCCGTCAAAAGGATTATGGAATGTGATGATAACTAAATTGAAAATTTTCATGAAAGATTGAAGCAGGAAAATGAGATATTCTATTCAATCATCATTTGTTATGACTGTTAATGCTAAATATTACGCGAATCGTTATAAGAATAATTTAATATGACATTTGATGTTGTTATAATAAATTTCATCCTCGATTAGGTAAGCGTTAATTGACTTAAAGACCATGAGAAAAAAGTATGAGAACAGTTTCATTGTAACCGAAAGCTGTGCAAAGTTTGAAATCAGGAAACGATCACATTATGACCTTATTGAAGCTAAGGTGTAGCTACTTTGTCAATTTACTTCACTATGAATATATTATTTTATTAATTCCATTTATTCATTCCAATTCTTTCAGATGTTTGGAAACTTACCAAACCAAGCTTCCATTTGAAATCTTTTGAAGTTAGGCGTGGTGTTGCAGCGATTATGTAGAGTTTGTTCTTCATTGCTTTCCAAGTCTGCCTGTTTCAGCTTTTTTACCTAAGATGTGCCAGCTATTTTCTTTTTATCATAGTCCCATCGAATCTTTGGGCGTCCTCTCGGTCGTTTGTTCCTTTTGGGTACCACTGTGTTAATCTTGTGTTCCATCTGCCGTCCGTCATTCTCGTCAAGTGAGCCACCCATCGCGATTTCAAGGATTTCGTCCTATTTATCACGTGTGCTACTTGGGTCCTTTCTCGTTTCCACGATAGTATCCGTATAGCAGGACTGGTAGAATACATTGGTCGAAGGTTTTCTTTTTCTACTACATCTTCATTTTAGACTTGAATATAATCGAGTTCGTCTCGAATTGATTCGTCGATTGATTTCTGAGAGTAGTGAACCGAATTTGTGTATTAGCTGACCAAGGTATGCATATTTTTCGACTATTTCTAGTGTAGTGTTGTCCACTTTTTTATATCCTTGATTACTGACATAATCGTTAAACATGATCTTGGTTTTGCATAGGCTCATTTTCAAGCCTACTTTACCCCTAGCCGCGTTGACTTCATTCAGCTGTTTTTGTAATTCCTCTTGTTGGCTATGAGGACTATGTCATCTGCGAATCTCAAGTGGTTGCGGTGCTCACCATCGATGTTCAATTCTTTATTCTCCCAATGTAGTGTTCGGAAGATGCCCTCTAATAGGGCGTTGAAAAGCATTAGCGATATGGTGTCTCCCTGTCTTACCCCTTTTTGTGTGGGATTCTCTGGAGTGTCTTCTAGTACTTTGACCTTTGGCAATGCGGTAGATATTTGCTAGTACTTCCACATATGGTTTGTCTATGCCTGGCGTTATTCATGCATTGATTATTGCATCATTGAATAACGAGTCAAAGGTTTTCTGAGGGTCTATGAAAGCCAGTGCTATGGGTTGCTCATACTCCATACAGCTACTCAAAACTTGTGTGGATGTGTGGATATGGTATAAAGTGCTGTTTCTGCTTCTGAAACCAGCCTACTCCCGTGGCTATTCGGTATATAGAGCTGTTTGTATTCAGTTGCTAATGAATTTCGTGGATACTTTGTAGAAGACCGATAGTAGACTTATTGGTCTGTAGTTCCTGATGTCTTCTTTGCTGCCATTCTTGTGGATCAGTATTATATTATCACTTTTCCATTGGTCAGGTATGCACCTGGCGTTAATGCAATCAGTGTAAATTTCTGCCAGTAGTTACAAGGTTTTTCTGCATGTGTATTTGGGCAATTCAGCAGTGATACCGTCATTACCTGCCGCTTTATCATTTATCATAGAATTGATAGCCGTCTCGACCTTTTCCCCTAGGATATTCGAGGCATTTTTGTTGGTTGCAGAGAAAGCTGCTGTTATTAACTTGAAACTCGAGTTATCTGGAACCATATACAGGCCTCGGTAGAATTAGGTAACCGCCTCAATTATTTCTGGTCTTTCAGTGAGTCGGGTGTTGTCATGATTTAGGGCTGTGACTTGTTCTTTGCCAATGAGGATTGCTCTTTTTGCCCTCTCTGAAAGTTCTGTTGTTTGTAATGGCATCTTCCACCAGTCTTTTTACATACTTCTTGATATCTTCGGATATCATCTTCCTTATTGTTTTGCGATGTTTTGTGTGTTCAATCCTTTCGATGTTTGAGGAGTCTTTCATTTCCCTTTGCTTTCTGGGTGGTTTTCTGACTATGGATAATCTCAAATAGATGCTGTTTTACCTTTGGTTTCCTGTGGGGTTGAAGCTTTAGTCAGCCTGTCAGAGGCTGTGGAATATGGATCAGTAGTGGGAGTACAAAAGTATAGAAGGTCCCAGCGTGGTTTAATACGGGGAATACTTTGAATTGTAATCGAGTCGATCCAGTAAAAAACATCAAAGCTCAATTAACCAAGAACTACATTAGTACCGATTAAAAAAAGACAGAACAAGGACTAGCAAAGTTCGTTGTAAAAATGCGGGGAAGACTGAGTGAAAAATGAAATGAAATACCCAGGAATGCTGATGAGTCATGCTGTGGGCATTTTAGGTAATATTATCAAAGACTATCGACCCTTTGATAGAGTGAAAAACAATTAAAGACAAGTCCTGGAACAATTAACACTCCTGCGGTAGGCGGTACATTGAGACTAGTCACCTACAATGGAGTGGCATTCCAATTTACTTAATGGTAGAAACTGAAGCGATATCCACGATCTTACGGATCTTTTCCGGGGAAAACACATGACCAAACTTGACACGATAGGTACGAAAATTAACCAAGGTGTCCATCACCTGTCCTGCACCATCTGAATTCATCTTTCAAGACAAACCATGTGAAAAATTGAATGGATTATTCAACAAATGCTATAAGATGGTATATGGATGGGTTTTAAACTTCTGAGGAAACGGTGATTCCAATATTTGTACCTGGCACCATATATTTCCAACCGATAGAAAATATGCCAAGTTTCGTTTTGACTGATGTCATCGTTGAAAACGCAAAACTCAACGTAGTCAGGGGACTCAAAGCCAAATTATAACCATACTATATGAAAGCCAATTAGCCATAGAGATTCTGAAGACTTTCAGGGCCTCAATCATTGAGGCTCTTCTGTGACGTTTATGACCAGAAAAAGTCTCAGACTTGTATCGAAACGAGTAAGTGAAAACTAAGAGCACTACAAGAATCTTTACGGTAAATTTCTCGTTTGGAGGACATCCCAAGTAAGTGGGCTTGAAAGGGAATAGTGACTGCAGATTCTACAATTCAACTGGTAAGGTATGAAGACATCTGCCAGCATACTGAAAAGCGTTCTCCCGCAGAAAAAGAGTCAATCTGTTCTTGAATAAATGAAGCTGCTTTCTCGTTGGAAAATAATTGGGTCTCCTGAAGCCAATGCAGATTTGTGCTCAGGGATAAAGATAATTTAATTTCCTTTTATCTTAACCATATCAGACAATTCAATACAATAGAACTTATTGTTTCAGCCTCAATCAGTCTTGTTTAGATAAGACCCTAAGAATTGTTTAGATTTCATCTAAATTCAGTCCCTGTAGGACTTTACGTCAAATGCTGTGCAAACTTCTTGGTAGTTATTTCTATAAGTGGGCGATACAAAAGTTATAAGGAAGTTGATTCCGAAATCGAGCCTGGAGTGCTGTACTTGTAGAAAAAATGATGCAAATATCTTTATAACTGGCGAACTATTTATTAAGTATTTTAGGAGACTTTGAAAAACGAAAATAAAGCACTACAACCTTGGTGAACTCCTTTAAATGTGAAGTTTGTTTTTCGTTGCCGCAGACTGGAATTTCTTTTTTTCTTTTTGTTGAGGACGTTTTTCGGCTGTATGCAACAATCTTCAGCTCGTGGTCCGAGCTGAAACGGACCAACAAAATCCTTTAAATCTCGGATTCGCGACCAAACAAGCTGTCTTCCGGCATCAGTTCTTACAGATATGCTTATTAATCTACCTCTGGAAAAATGCAAGTCTCTGCCTTTATTAAAAGCAGAGTTTTGTTTACGCAATAACTAAAATACGTAATTCACAAAATAATCAGAAGCGCTCAATAAAACAATCAGATGAACAACATTATTTTTGATTTTTACTGGCATTCTTGGTAGGGTTTAACAATTTTAAGGTTTGAGTAGTATTTCTAGTCTCTACGTTACGCAATCTTTTAAATATTTGATGTGTTCTAGTGTATTAAATTACAAAATTTCTTTCCATTTAGGATTTAATTTGAGACTACGTCTACGTTGCAATAATAAAAATTGCATAATTTTTTTTAGTTAAAGACCTTAAACTGCTAAACTTCTTTTACATGTTATGATTATAATTTTTTTTTTTTTTCGATTAAATCCAATATTGGTAAGGTAATAAATCTAATTTAATTTTATGTGAATATTAAGCTGATCGTATTGATGAAAAGTTTACATAAAATTTTCTTATGAAATAAAAGCAAAATCTAAGCCTTTCTGTTGTGTGTCTGCTTTTCATTGCTCTGAGCACCTTCATGCTAAATTGTTTTTAGCTCTACCCGATTGAATCCTTTGTCTGATTTAAAAGAAAACTTGAAATACAAACGCTAAATAATCAGTTTTTACCTTCGAGAACAGTTTTCCAATCGTTTACCGAATTTTTCTTTGTAAGCTTTGCAAAAATTACGATCGAATTGTCGTAATAATTTGTCTTGTTCATATTCGTTGAAAATCTGAAATTAGAAATGTTAAAATTGTAATTAAATCGGAGAAAAATTCTTGAACGCTAATGACCGCAACCAGAACAACAAAATAAATAATAAAGGTACACCTCATACAACATTGGTCAAAAAAAGAGGAGGAAATATCAAAGGATACACCAATTATACAGACAATTCAATGGATTCCACAGATATTGAGGGCCTACTAACGACATCCGCGAATAATATCATCATATTTTAGGAGCATAGTTAAGTTTCTGAGTTTCTCGGCCTACAGAAAAGTTATACATTTTTGGGAAAAAAGTGCTCAAAGACTTCTTTATCCAATGAATGATCCAGCTAGACTTTATTTCGCACGCTTCAAACCCTCTTCTAGGCATTATACGATACGGATGCCGATTTTTAACTATTCTAGGGTAACTTATGCGCTATTATCTCTTAATATTAATAATTATCGCATTCAGGAACATATGGAACATGTTGCAGTTGGCGTGTACATGTTTTTGCAGCATATTCATTGCGATCTGGAAAAAGGACTCGACATGAGCTGAGACATTGTTTTTTCACCTACTTCCAGCAGCTCATATCAAAAGATTCTTTTCTAGTGTAATCGAACGTTAAGCATTGCTGCTTGCTGAAATATGCTAGGCACGTCCATGTTTCCATGTATTTCCATGTTTTGCCAAGCAAAAATCAAGATTTTATGCTTACGGTCTGCTGTATTATAAAAGAGCACACAAGTCCTCTTTTTTTTATCTTTAACCACATTTGTTTAAATTCCAATTTATAATAAGATACAAATGAAACAGCTTCAAATTCAAATAAAGGGATGTGCCCATTTTTGGAAATTAATCTTCATCCAGCGTTTTATTTTTGTCGTCTCCAATACCTAGGCTATAGGTTAAGTGCAGGATGTGATCATTTTCACAATGCTCAGACAAGGACGTCAAGGACGATCCGCTATCGAAATATTGCTGCTCCTAAACTATTCTTGGTTACTTTGAAGGAATATAATACTTCGACTCTCCTTAGTTATTTTGAGCTCATTTTAAAAAGTAAGTGCCTGTAAATACCTTGCAATAACATATATATATAATTGCTACAGGTTAGAATTTCATATGAGGCAGATTTGGACCGATAAAATCGTGAAAGGGTTTCGTGATTTCACCGAGCCAGGATCGCCATTGACCCGCTTTCCAGCTGATTTTTAATTGCTATACGTAAGGATTTCATATGATTACATGGAGGGATGAAATTATGAAGAGGCTCCTTGTGGATATTTTGTTTTAAGGTTCTTAACTCGTTTTAGTGGAAATTCAATTTCATCAAATGACGCAAGGGCTCGTTATGCCCTTGTACATTTTTGATACCATGACTTATACTGATAACCTTATTTTGATATACCCATAACCTTATTTTAGACTGAATAAATTGTCTAAAAGTCAGTTTAAAAACTAACGTTGACTTCTAAGCAAAGTTCATCTTCTTCAGTTCCGTTTGGGTCATTTGATAAGGTATCCTTTAGCATTCTTTTTTGTTAGGACTAACCTGATACAAGCATAAATTGTTATTCTAATTATTCAAGCAAATATTTTTCCTGAAAGGCCATTCCTGTAAAATAAAGCCATTTCTGTAAAAAAGAAATGCGAAATTTTCAGCAATTTGCATTATTCATGATCCTATTTTTTTGCATTCGAAATTCAACCTTTGAGAAAGTATCAAAGCAAGTCTTAACAAAAATAATTGCAAATATTTCAGGAATAGCATTATGCAATAGCACAGAACTTATCAATTCGTGACTAGGTGAGAAGAAGGATAATTTTGAACGGTTTGTTCTCTACAATGACATTGAATACGTCTAACAGCCGTAAAACAGGACCCAATTGTTGAAAAGACTGCGTTCTGAAGCACCATAAAGCCAGATATTAAAAAAAGTCACAGCCAAGACCCATACATTGAAACGCAGCATGCGTATTCGTACGAACAAGGGATTTGTTTTAAAACTAGAAATATACCTAAGCTCGTATTCACTTTTATTGCAAATTATGCAGTTTTTTACACACTTAAAAAGTCAAATGGAAGCATAAGCAATAATTAAATTCAAGGTAGATAAAAAAAGATTAGAAAGAAATTCAGTATTAAAATTTGAAAGGCATTGAGGAGCGATAAAAGTTTGAGCACAGTTGAAACGCCAGGATCTTCACTGGATTCGGTCAAATAATAAGAAACCATGCATTCAAGGCTAAGGGGAAGATTCACAAAAATTAACAAATAATCTACGGCGTAAAAAATCTGCGAGATTTTTCAGAAATATAAATGCGAATACTACACATAGTAAGACAGTTATAATAATAATACAAGCATAATTTTGCTTCCTCGTATGACAAGTAATCACATTCAAAAACCATCCGAAATAATCACCCATATAGCTAACATACTCCCAGACGGCTTTTGGCGGAAAGAGACAAAGCTAACCAGTAGATTGTATGACGTAGTGGAATATAAATTTGTGTTTTTGAACTACCAATCTGTCAGGTTGTTATGTCGAGAGTTATTCTGGAGAGACCATCTGCTAAACAAATCATTTGGTTTTCAGACAAGATGGCGTTAACGCATTCTTTTCTATAATAATCTAAAACCGAACTGTTGCACCATAGATTATTAGAAAGATAATATTCCTAACAAAGTCGAAATTTTTCCTAGTGTTACTAATTTACACACTTAATTAGAGAAAGGATAAAGTTGAGAAAAAGACAGAAAATATGAAAAACTATCTGATACAAAAAATGAACTCCAAGGTATGTAAGTATCTCAAATTTAGATGCTTAAGCTAGTAAAATATAACTGAAAGAATCTTGAAATTTCAGTGCTTTTGTCTAGGTCATATTTCCGATTAAGTTCTGGAATGTATGGAATGAATAATAAAATTTTGATTTGATAAATGATTTCCTGCTAATACTCAAACTTACTCCATCCAAAGCAATTGATGGTACAAACGATAAGTCGATTTGCTGCGTTTGTTTTTCGTATTTCTGTAATATTTCAGCTGTTGATCGGCTTTGAACGCAATCATCGATCGGATCAACGTTCAAATTATGTATTGTCTTACACTGGAATTAAGAAAAATTTTAAGAATTAAAATGTGAGAGGTTTGTTAATATTAACATAGTGGCTCAATAACTTTGCTCATGAACCTTAAGAAGGTCCAAAAACTGTGTTGAACATTGTATGGGAATTATATTAATGACATACCTTATCCAATTCCCTGCTATAACTTCTCATTAGACATGCTATCACATTAAAAGCTTTAAAGAAATCAGTTGTTTCCAATATGCAAGCATGTAATGCATTATCTACACATTCACTCATTCCATGTTGACAAGAAATCGCTAATTGTTGCGTTCTCGAATCAGTGAAACTCTGAAACAAAAGTTAAAACATTTTAGTAGAAAAAAAAATGGTACATTTTTAATAAATTTTCTGGTGAACAATCTTTTTTAAATTAATTTTGAGACAATTGAAGATATAATATTCCCGCCGTAAGAATGAACACGGCAAAACGATGGAAGATTTTCTGGTATCTATATGATCTCCGTTTTGTATCTTTTATTTTATTATTAAGTTGGATTAAGCCCATATAGGAAATATAGAGTTCTGGTAAAGATTATTGTGAATGGATACTTCTGTCGTGAGGTATCTACACAGTTAACATGCAAATATGCATGCCGCGCTCTAGCCCGATTAAATGCTTGTTTCTTGGAATCAATACGTGGTATCCTTTTCATTCAGTTCTAATAAAGTTTTAGAGCAGTTAAAGACTTACACTATCTGCCATAAGCTGAGTATTCCCAATCGGCCTTTCTTTGATTGCGGACGTAGTAGTTTGCTTTTATATTCTGCCAAATATGTTGACCCATTATTCTGAAAACCCATATGTCTGAGAGAGCGGATTTTGCGAGAAAATGGAATGATTCGTCATTATTTATCATCGATTTGAGCTAGAATCTTTTTTATCGCCGCATTTATTACTAAGCCTCATAATCTAAATCTCTAGCAGTTGCACAATTGGAAATTTTTACAAAAAAAAACTTATTGAGTGAAAAGTCGTTTTTTACTGACGATTTTCAAATTTGAGAAAAATATTACTCTTACTTTCACCAATATTTTTAGGTGTTTTTCTAATACCAACTAACAGTTTCGTTTTGTGTACTTTAAACGACTTAAAAAAAATGTTAAATCTTAATAATCGGATGGAATTAGCCATGCTACACGAATTGTTCGAATCTAATGAAGAGCACATCACCATCATCATCAGAGAGTAATTAAGGAAACGGATATTTAAAAAACAGAAATGTATCCGCCAATTCACCCCAACATGAAGCACACATATTGGGAAGACAGGAACACTTTAGTGGCCGACTGTCCTTTAAAAGTTACGATTGCTCTTTTTACGAATGGCATTCACATATAAACGAGCCTTTTGCTTCTGAGGGCGTGATCACTGTAGGACCACCTTGAATTCCGCATAAATCTCGCCGAGGTGGGTTCCATGTCGGCTTACCCAAGAACAAAAAAAAATGGGAGAATTTAAGTTTCTCGGAGTTTTTGAAGGGTATGTCAACCGTTTTTGGGACTCTCAAGGAGTTTTAATTGTGGTTCAATTACTGCTGCCTGCTGTTGTGACCGTCTTGACTAGGTTCGAGCCGCATGTTTCACTCACTGCAAAACAAAATTTACCTTGGGAAATAGTTCAATGTGTTATACTTTCCCCATTTTTTTCTACCTCATGCTCAAAAATAAAGCTAATACTATCATATCTCGTGCATGCTATAGCAAACTTGTCAGTTATACAATAATTGTCTGAGCCAATTTTCAATCCAGCGCGGAGTGCGAACATGAATAATTTGTTCACTGTATGTCGTTAGCTAGAGCTTGGCTTCAGAAAAGCTTAAAAACCATAGGAACAGTGAGAAATATAAAAAGGAAATTTTTTTGCGTGTTACACAATTGCTTTTTTGAAAGAATTGTTTCAATAAAACGTAGAAATTTTGACAAGAAAAAAGTCCTGATATTTTACTTTGTGACGTGAAAATATGAACTGATTTTTTTCAGTTGAAAAAATTAATGTATTTAAACATGTAAATTTTCAGTGTTCAAACTTTTAATATGGAATAGACTTTGAATAGTTTAGTGAATTGAGGCACATTCATTATATACGACTGGATCTTAAACAAAGATCATATGTACTCATTAGTGATCCAAAAGTGGACAAAACTTATAAATATTCCAGAAATAATCCCAGTGTACAGCACAGGTGCTACGGGTTATTTAAATCAAATTTAAAATACGACTGATGATAAATTCTATGAATCAAAAGAATATTCAACTCCTCATGGCGCCATCGTTATCCCACATTTCCAAAATTTTAACATAAAGGGTGTTTCTAAGGGTTTGTCATAGTTGATGAGGTGCAACACTTCACTACAGAACTTAGACTCTAAGGTGTGTTAGAACAAAGAACAATTTAAGAATAGTCACACCAAACATTGAACTCAAACCTTGAACCTCATTTCAAGAACAAAGAGTTACAAGAAGGTTGTGTTCTCAGAATTACACATGGCTTTAAAAATATCCTCAAAGCTACATATCTCTGCTATGCGAGCTGGTATATGAGGACCAGTGCTAGTTAAAATGTCCTTAAGAACTTTAAATTGAAACAAAACATTAGAAACTATTTTGTTGTTACCAGGTGCGCAAGTTTAAAATGTCGTTTTTTTCATGAAAAATACGCAATTATTTAAGAACAATGGCAAAACAATTTTTATTCCAAGTATTTGCCCTCGTTTTTTACATAATTTATCCATCTCTCGGGCAATTTATGGATACCATTCCAAAAGAAAGCTCCAACTTTCATTGACATTTTAGTTACTGAAAATGAATTCGGCGCCATTTACCATTTCAAAATAGCTTCTGGTAAAAGGTCATCACTACAGGCAGTTACAAAACTTAACTTGTCTCAAAAAAGCGTTGTATGTAAAGCGTCATTCTGCTGGAACTCTTATTTTGCAATCACAATGAAGTTAGAAAATGAACGAAAATTCATTGAACGTCTAGCATGTACACTCATGACAGCTCCTGCTGTATTTCAAAGGAATTGACATATGGTACCATTCGCGTGTTCAAAACACCACACAATCAATTTTAATGAGTGCGATGGAACTCCAAGGTTTTACCTTAGTTTGTTTTCAGCCCACATTTAACAAATTTGTTCGTCAAGGAATTGATATTTCCTGCTCTCAGGTAACAAAATCACGAACAGAAGCGAGAATTTCATTGGAATGCACATCTCTGTGTCTTATATGTCGTGAAACTGCGAATAACTCTGATTAGCAATAAAAAACCAGCTTGATGTTTTTCGATAAAAGCACGAATAACTTGCTCAGACAAACGATTATGTTGACCATAAAATCGATGAAGCACTTTATAAGTTCTTCAAATGGAACTTTGAGAGTGAAAATAAACTTTCATATTTTTAAAATGGCACTCAAACAGTCAACGATTCGCGATAAAATAGAAAACGATTCCAATGTCAATCAATTGACAATGTCTACATATGTTATAGACAATTTATTCCTATTGAAAGATTTCATGCAATTAAACAAACACTCTAAATAATTGGCAATTCTCCAGTCAAAATTATGTTCAATAATAAATTTCGTACTGACACGAATTGTTCAATCGTATTTTCAGCTGATCCTAAAATTATAAGATTCCAAGGGACCTGCCTTTTGATTCTAGGTCTCCATTAAACAAGGGCGGATTTATGCGGATTTATGCATTTCAGGATCAGCTGAAATCCCTCGTTCTGCTTATCTCCACACATTCAGTGGTCGCTCCCAGGATAAGATTTTCGATCTGACCTAGGGTATACTCAACATAATTATCCTGCTTTGAAAACCAGAACACCCTCATTTAAGCCGAGTTAGGCTCGTTGGCAGGTGAAGTGAGACACCAACCTAAGTAATTCTTCAAGCCCAGAGCCATTGTTCAAACAAGCATCTGCAATGCGACATTTTCATACAAACTAAGCTAACGTAAGGATTGTCTTCATTGCCTTGGTTCGTGAGGAGGCCTTCATGAAAATTTAATATGTCCTTGAGAATTGATATGAGTAGCACTGAGTAGCACATATAAGTGATATGAGTTGATACTTTTCGGCGATACAAAATTCATATTACATATTCTATGTATACTCTACTTTCCTGTCGTTTCCTTTCTTGTACTTTCACATCTTTTACTGCCTTTATTGTGACTAAGACATGTGGATAGTTTTGAATAGACTCTGTCTTTATGTAATATCGGCCTGTCACTTATGTATGTCCTGTTTTATATTGAACAAAGTCAAAGAATCAGATTGAAGAGGATTTTTTTTTAAGAATTTTGGAAAAAACTTCAATGAAGCTTGGATATACCAAAAGCTTTTCTTGGTTTTGTCTTGTAACTACCCGGTTTATTCTTCGTTGCATCTTACTGCAGGTTATGAGAGTTATTTTGAATTCATGGAAGCCCTTTTCTGTCTTTCTTTTATTTTAAATTACTTTTTCATGAACTATTGTTTAACTATGGATTTTTTTTTTTGTCAAATAACTTGCCTTATTAAAAAGCAGATTTCGCTTAGGTAATGAGTTGACCCATTTAAATCTCTTCTCATTCCTTTCTTTTTTAAATTCAAAAGCATTTTCGGTAACAACTGAAGAATATTTACTGAGCATTTTCGTAACTGTGCATGCCTCATTAAAAAATGTAAATGGTGATATTGAGATGAATTTCAAGACAAATACCGATGAGAATTTCGTGTATACTTTCTATATTTTGCGTGATAAAAGCATCAGATGCCCAGAGAAATTCGCCATAATAAATATTATCGATTTCTACTTTGAAGTTGGTAACATTTCTCAAGTAGTTAACTCTGTGCAAATAATAAATTCTTAAAATGCGGATCTTGCTGTTCTCTAGTTTTGCCGTCACGTCGAAAATATTTTGATGACTTGTTATGTGTATTTAATAATTACTTACATGATTATATGAAGAGTCAACGGGTGAGACCATGAACGAAGGAAAAAGAAACGATACTCTATAAGTACTATTTTCATAGTTATTCTGGTACTGGTTTTAGTCTCGTTCTAAAGCAAATCGTTATTGGCAATAGAAGAACCATGAGCCCGAAATTTCGATACGTATTATTAAATTGAATGTTGCGTTCACAGAAGCATATAAGCATAAACGTTGTGGATTATGTTATTACAATATATTGCAACTAGTATTCACCGTGTTTGGATCAAAAGCTTCCAGACTGCTAAGTCATCAAGAAATTAACAGAAAGACTTAAGGAACTTATATTCAGAACAACACCAACAAATATAATAAACTAAAAAGTAGTACAGCACAATAGCAGTATCCCCGCGAAACTTCAATTTAGCTCCCAAGTCTTACCACGCTGTTAAAATGCTGTGAGTTGCGTTGTTATATTGCGGTAGATCAACCTTTTATCGTCGTTATCGTCTTCAACGTAGGTCAGCCTGACTTTACCTGATATGCTTTGAGTAAGAATACTATTGTTCTGAGTAATGTTCAGCTTGTTCTCAATAGTTTGTTGTGAGAAGCTTCCTTTTACATATCTAGATATGAACGGACGGAAGCATAGAAAACAAGAAGAATTCTGAACGGATACAGGTAGCATTACAGGTGGCAATAGATACAGAAGAACAGAACAGAGTACTAAACAGAGAAAATCCTAATGCCAATACAAGCTCGAATAGATAAACTGCAATCCTCTGAACTTATTAAATCCAAAATTTCGCCAAGTATTTTCATCTTCACCTAAAAAGAAACGACTTAGGCAATGTTCCTGAATGCTCACAAGTCTGGTCACTGATAAGAGAATTTTATGTATTGGTCAACGTTTCAAAATGAAGGAGCTTAAGACGCACATCACAGCTTTTTGAAAGGAGCACAAAATGAAAGATTGCAAATGAATATACACCTACGGTTCATAGTATTGAAAGTGAAGTAGCGGCAAAAGTACCAATTGAAAGAAGGACGACCTTAGATAAGGTATGATAAGATGTATGTTACTTGATTTCGGCTTGCTAAATCCACGAAAGTGAAGATTCTTGGGTACCATGGATGAGGCATGGGGTATAATAGACCCAAAATATATTCTCCCGAGAAAGTGCAATTTCAACTATTTGACTTCATTCGTTTAAATCAGTTCCACACATAGATGATCTTCATAACATCGCTTTGTATCTTCATAACAAGATTAAAGTGTTCCGACGCTGTTTCACAAATCATATATATAAAGCGCGAATGATGTTGAATCTAGGATCATCAAGAATTCTTGAAAAGAATCCGCGTTCCCATCTACTCTATTGCTTGTCCCAAGTCACGAGAGTCACGAGAGTTCCTACTTTTATGATCCAAAAACCTTTGCAATTTGCACCTAGCTGTGCCTTTGGTGTACTAGTCGCAGCCAATAAATGATCCTGCCCAAATCAACATATCTCACTCTGTTTGTCTCGAAAAATTGAACTTAGCCTCCCATTAGATACATTTAAACACAACACCTTAATATTTACAACGATCCGTAGAGAATTGAAGAATATAATAGCAGTTTTTCCGATAAAAGATTGCAAGACTATAAATATTTAAATAATCATAAACATATTTTCTTCTTTATCAGAGGCTTCGAGGTGCTATTTTGCAATTTTGGTAGTTATGAATGGTTTTTTCAATGCACATTCAATGTCCTACTGTTCAACCTTGACTTTTCTATAGACCTTTCTATGATTCGGATATCATCATTTAACAAAGAGTGAAAAGGGTATTAACAAAGATATTCATTTAGCGTTAGGAAAAGAAAGCTTTCCCTGGCCACTACTGAACCACCACAGGCTGAAAGGTCAGAGCATTTGGTTGTGACATAATTTGTATTACTTCACTTTAAGTTCACAGCAGGAACTTTTACTAGCGGGTTCAAGAAAGAGCCTTACCATTTTCCTTTTTAGCCCTTTCCTCACCAACATATGATTGCAGTAGGTCCGAGCAATGTGATAGGGACATAAGGTGTTCCCAGCGGAGATCTTTAAATTTTTGCCAAATTGTCATGGATTAGTAAAAATCAGAGATAACACTTCTAAATGGCTCCTCTCAGACAGACACAGAAAAAAAATATTAGAAATTCTGTTTTTCGCTATTGTTACGTATTCCGATGTGTAGACGACATTAAACAAACAAAAAAATATATACATATATAAATGAATAAATAAATAAAATAAGTTTTGGTTAAGTTTTTATATATATACCCATATTTTTAAGTTAAAAGAAAATCATACGAGATAAAGTAAGAATAAAATTAAAATAAAAACATTTATAGTTAGATTTAGGTATTGAGTCATATTTAATTAAATAATATTAGTAGCAATCAAAATAAAAATATAAATAAAAAAACATTTGAGTAAAAAAAGAAAATGTCAGAAAAAAAGTCTCAAGATAGATATTCCCAGTAGCAAAAAAAACCAAAAAAAAATTTTCTTGGAAGTTATTTGCGATAAAATTTTCTATTGATATGATTCACTGGGTTGTTGTGTACATATCGCTATAAAAAGAAAAGAAATTGTGAGGAATGGGACACACAATCAATAGAGGAATCAATCAATAGAAGAGACGATCAACCAATAGACGGTCAAGGTAGAAGTATCAATAAAGTATCAGTTGAAGTATCAATCGGAGTTTCAATAGAAGCATCAATAGAGGATCAATAGAAGAATCAATCAATAGGACTCTCATTCAATAGAGGAAGCACGATTCGAGGTAGCGGAGCATACCAAGCGAAGTCCCGAAACCAGGTGAGGTGGAGATTCGTGCTAGAGGAAGCACGATCCGAGGTAGCGTAGTAGAATTCATTCAAGTCCTGAAACCGAGCACAATTCACAGTTGGTTTGATATTTGATCCTTTTTTATTCATTTATTAATCTAATATGAAGGAGTAAGCACTTTCTGTGTGTGTGTTTGTGTGTGTGTGTGTGTGTGTGTGTGTGTGTGTGTGTGTGTGTGTGTGTGTGTGTGTATGTGACATGGAAGAATCAGGGCTTAAGTAAGTTGTAAGAGGTTTTACAAGTTTTGCTTAAAAACTTTGTATTGAAGGAATTTCGGCCAAGTACCGTTAGTAAGGAGTTTGTCAGAACTTCAGCTTGTAGTTATGAAGTTCATTAGTAATGGTATGGTTCGAAGTGTGGTGTATGGTTCTCTGGTTAGTCGCTGTGCTGAAATGGTGGAAGATTCGACCATATCTATTGTAAAATTATTGCGGCCATTTTTTGTTTTACTTTTAAATACTATATGTTATTTGAATTAGCTGATCACAGCACACACCCCTAATTTATTATCGTAAAAGGGATATGCTATTAGCTTCTAGCGAATCTTCCATCTTGACTTTGCTTGGGTAAGTGGTATCTAATATTCAACTTATATCTTCTTTGCTTCACTTTAAGTTTGATACTTTGAGAAAAGCGAAAAACCTAACTTTATTGACATGTTAATTTTTCAGTCCGTTCCGAAAATAGTTAGAACCAATAAAGGACAATGAATTCATCATACTTTTGTGTACATTCCAATTTAGATTGATTGCCTTGATCATTTTCTTGATAGTTTTGCATTAATAGATTCCTGATTACAATCAGAATTACTTTTGTCTGATTTGGAAAATTTTCACATTTTTTCAATTTTGCAATTGTTTCAGTGACAAATTGTTAACAGATGCTTCCCTATTTCCAAGTCAAAGACTAATAAGTGTTAATAGTAAAATTACACTCGATTACAACCAACTTTTAATAGTATTTTCACGATCGTGAATGGCAGTACTCTAAATAAAGAAAGTATTTTCTAGCTTAAGTTTATCTTATGACTGATATAGGTGCTAAGCGTGATAATTAACATTTTTTGCATATTTTATTTACGGGTCGATGAGACAACGGGTAATAAAGATCAATGAAGGAAAACATTAAGCCAAGGAGAAAACAAATCGATGTAAAGACCGTCAATGCCAACTCCACTTGTAAACTTGGTTTGATTTTGAGAGTAAAGAAAATTGGATTCATTTGAAGCATTCATTTGAAGGATTTTGTATGTTGAGGTAGGCGAAAACCTCTTGAAACATTCGTTTAGTTTTTGTTTGAATTTTTTCATGAGTTTTATTCATGATATTAGTTATATAAGTTGATGTGGACAGTATTATTCAGTAATTAACGAGGCATCGAATTTAATAAGGAAAACTACATTCCTTTTGGCAATATTTGTGTGAGCGGTAATAGAAAAATAAGTTGGATATTTCTTCAATATGAATAGTATAAAATATGAAAATGCTTGAAAATTAAGAAAGCGACACACAATAACTCATACTAAATACAATTTTCACTTACAAATGCCTTTCCAAATGGTATTAATTCCAAATCGGTGAAGTTCAATCTGCCATTATCTTTCAATGAAGGATAAAGTTGATCGCGGAAGAATCGAATACTGTCCGGACATTTCGATTCATAATAAACTTGAACTTTTAGCTTATCCACCTGAAAATGTTATTTCGTTGTAGAGTGTTGTTTAAATTTCTTTCCTTTCACTATCTTTACATTTTCTTCATCCGCACTAATTTCAATATTGAAAAAGGCCATTAAATATATAACTAAAACTAAATTAAACAACAGAGACATTTTTTAATGAATTTATTGAAAATCCCACACTACTGATGACACGTTAATGATTTCAACTCAAATGCGCGAACTCAACTGACTTGAATGAATCTACATATGCATACCCCAATCACACATGGCTCGTTTTCCAAGTTTCGAAAGCAATCGCGTTGTCTATATAAGTGTTAAAAAATACTCTTACATGCTCATTGAGTACCAGATTGATTACGCATATCGTGCTTTCTCAATTGCCCTTAGATGCAATGTTAGCAGATTAATCCTTAGCGATGAGAAAACTTACAATCAGTTTAAGTGATAAGAAGCGTCTTTTCTTATGATTTGTTGCTGTAGGCGGAATAGCTACAATTTATTTTTATCTTCAAAATGCTACGAATAAGTGCTTGGTCAAATCGGGGGTTACTAGATTACAATGAGAAGACAAAACTTCATATGCGTGTAAGTCTTTTGCATGAAAATTTTATATATTATAACATTTTCACTGTTCATATTTTTTTTTTATTACGCTAACAGTTGTAGAATTTCAACGGTGTGAATTAAATACAAAATTGTTTATGGTTAACGGCACAATCGTTGACATCATCAGTGTCAAGAAACGAGAATTTAGCTGTCGACCTAAGATATTCTAGTATTTGTCGCATTTACATATTATCAACCTGCACAACAGGTTCCTCAATAAATACTATCAGATAAGATACATTAACCTATGGGAAGCTGCTCCTACAACGGTATTAAGACTGATCCAAACCTACATCTTTTTCAGCTCTAGTCTTGTTACGCTTGATTTCAGTAGTTCCACCATGTGTTATCAAGTATGCTGTCTTGTACTCTACGTTCAATCACTTAAAAATAACAAAAATTGTGCCTAAATAATAATTTTTATAAACAAAACCATCCAACGACAAAAAAATAGTTTTTACTAATCATAATAATAATTTGAAATAATCGCAAAACCAGTAAAAACGAAAACGAGGTAGGGAAAACAAGGAAACAAAGTTAGATGTTTTTTTTCCGCACTATCTTGTAAAAGAGTCATAGGGTCCTAATAACCATCAATATCCATCAGCTAGCATTGCCCCTTGCACCCTTAAAATTCTTCAGAGGAACTCTGTCAACAGTAGCATTCTGGCCAATACATTAAAGATACATGCTTCCGCTTAAACTAGACTAAACTATCAGGTTCAATTTAATGTTGCATAACTGAGGCGGAGAGAACTAGAAATCCTTACCAGTATATTCACTTCCTTAGAATACGGCTTAAATTAGACGGTTGTTAAACATTTCTGAAGGAACTATATAGTATTCTAGCTTGATGGTTAACTAGCTCAAGGTGGATCTGAAGATGTTACAAAATCGCACCGGATAATTGGTACCTACGACGCTATTTTCAGAAGTTTTTAGCGATTGTCACTAATCCCTTTTTATTAATTAGCGAGAAAGTACATCTCCGCGTTGATAGAAGCTTGTTTTTAAGCTGCAAATTTTAAAAGACTCTTTCGAAGTTCGAACAAAATATCATATGCAAATTGGCAATTCGTCTGATAAGTGACAATGCTAGCTTTCGGATACCAGGACCTTATGATCTTTCATGCAATGTTAGCAATATTATAACCACACCTTACGCTGCTTTCCTATCTTGCAATAAGTCAAAATTATTTTTGTGTCGTTAGATAGCTTTGTTAATGAAAATACATTGTTGTTATTTTTATGTGATTGGGTAATTATATTATAGAAATAGATGTTATTGATATTTTCGCTATACAGGTGTTCTTGGTCATTCCGTACACTTGATAATCCACTAAAGGATACAGCTCCTATTGCAATCTGTCGGTGCTGCAAATGAGAACTCTTCGTTTTGTCTCGGTGGGATTTTATGAATATAATGTGAATGATAGTTGTTCTATCTAGCCATTGTCTTATATAAACTGACGTCGGTTCCCTGGAAAGACATTATTCTATCCTTGTTAGCATTGGATGGGTTTCGAAACAAACAGTCCAATTTTGAGTCAAATTGGAAATTTTATCAAACACACCCGATGATAAATGTGGGTTTGCGTCAAATAAAGGTAACTAGCAGAATACTTTTGACCTTGTTATAATCTACCCTGCAGCCATAAACCGTTTTACTTTTACCAACTTGATCCTATTATCTTATCAACCTTAGCAATGAGAATAATAAAGGTATCGCTTAGTATATCTATGGAAGAAACTTGATAAAACCGAATCTTTTCAGAAGAATTTGCTTGCTATTAAGAATTCTATAATTTTTTCCTATTTTGAAGAGTTGTTCGATTTTCTAAACCTTGGTTTTGAAAAGATGAGAAGATGTTTTCGAACATCCTAAATATTCGCCTACATTAGTTTTGAATATTTTTGTGCCTTATAAATCTGGTTACATCTTTAAAATTTAGATATACATTGCATATCAATGAAGAAATCCTAGCCTCAGAAGTGGTCAAACAACTGAATTTACACTTTTTGTTGCTTCATTCGTGGTATTCCACAAATTGCTTTTGAGGCGTCATTTGATTCAAGAATTTCGAGTACAAAGCTTTTTTAGATAGCTAATTTAGATTGCTTTAGATTTCAATAGAAACGTCTCTAATGATACTCATATTTTATAGTTTCTTAGAATCATTTATTCTATAGAAAGCATTGTAAAACTATGTCTAAATAAGTGAATAATCACCGCTTGAAATTCCTTTTTGATTCCTTTATTGAAATAAAATCACTTCATTTCAACTAGAGAAATTTTGTCTTTATAATCTATATAATTTTTATCATATCTATGTATCTATCGGCTGTGGATCATAGATACATTATGTATATATACCCGACAGTAAGTTAGTTAAATTAAAAACTCTCTCTATTTTTTTTTCTAAAAAATAACAATAACACCATATCCATAAAACAAGAAAACAAAAAAAACAGGTAACAACCTTAAATTTAGTTACACCTATGGCCACACACTCTATGGACACACTCTGGTCTAAGCTAGGTCTAGGCTCTGGTCAAACATCCGGCCGACCACTAGCATCTCTCTCGAGTTACTGCGGGACTCGAGGGGTTGAAGTTTCTTATCCGTATGTATTCTGTGAATAAGGTAGATGACCAGTATCTCTTGTTCAACACTGATAAGTCCCTTTCTATCTGTGTAAGGAAATTGTTCTGGTGGTGTGGACCTTGTCTTCATCAATCATACTCGATTGCAGACAGTGTCTTCTTACTTGATGTATGATATACAGACCTATCCTAGGTAAACCTGCCTTGTCGTGTAACACCCTATCTGAATAGTAATACAATGTACAATCTAGTGCTCGCTTTAAGCACTTCCTCTGAAATACCCTGAGTTTCTCTGTTTCTGTTATAATTGGTCTTACGAGACATTGATACCATATAACCTTCGCGCGTGTCTCCAGGTTTTCCGCATTGAAAAGTGTCATAAGACATGAATGACATGAATGCCCTCGTTGCGTTTTTGAGCTGCATTTTGCATACTGCAGCTGTACTGCAAGCGATAGTCAAGGAACACGTCCAAGTATCTCACGATGTTCTTGTGCGGTTTGTTTTCTCCGTGCGACTTTATACGCAAATCCTTGCAATTTTGCTTCAAGTCTGTGCCGACCTTTGCCAGTGGCCCAGATTGTCTGACATTTTTTATCATTTTATCATTAATTTTCAAAGCGTTTGTGAACGCTTAGACATCTTGAAACATACCTTGCAGCTCAGCTTGAACCACCGTAGCCATGCTGTCTGCCATGTTTATCATCAAGTTATCAGCAAACACTGGTATCGTCCGTTTAGGACTTTTGTTGCAGCCAAATGACTTAAGAAGAGGAATCAATAAAATTGAGAATTGAGACCGTCAGGAACCTCATATACTCTACCAGAAGTATTTCCCTCGACTTCGACTATGAATTCTTTTTTGTAAAGTATTCTTATGAGTATAGCTACCAAATCATCACAGAACAGTTTGTATATCTGCCTGTTGAAATGTGCCAATGGACATATATATATTTATACGAAAACAACGCGCAAAATATGTGATTTGCACAAATGTATTTTAAAATGCTCATTGTTTTCAATTTGACTTCTACAAAATATGCCCCAAAACTAACTCACAATTACTTGTCACAATATTCGAGAGATCAAAAATTTACTGCCAATTATATACGGTGGCTTTATAATTATAAGGAGTATAATTATAATTATAAATTATAACTTTATAATTATAATTATAAGCTTCGGAAGGATTTTCCGTTTTTCTCTGTCCGTAATTTATTTTAACCAAAAGTACAGGCTAGTTGCGATGTTCGGTGTTTTTACCATTTCTTTATTATTTTCTTTTTACCGAGGTAATGATCGGTTTCTTTTTCAAGTTCCTCCGTCCGTGCAGAAGTCGAATTTCGCAATGATTCTACCATTTCCCAAAATTTAAAATTCACCTCACAGGGTACAAATGCGACGTAATAGAGAGAAGAATTAGAATTAGATAGAAAATAGATAGAAAATAGATATAATTAAGGAGCATAGCGTAACTGCAAAAAAGCGCTCATACTCTGAAGAAGCAGCATAAGGAAAGAGACACAAATACCTCACTACTATAAGTGAACAAAACAAGCTTTTGTAACATAGCGCTCGTGATGGCTGAGTTCCTGAGCATAAATGTCGGAGAAAAAGATTATTCTGATGTAATTGTAGATTTTTATCATTGCATATGGTTCCAAACTTTTGGAGAATGTCAATGCAAATCACACGGATCCTTCGTTGCCATGTTCTTTCGTTACCATCTTCCTTCGTTGCCATGTTTACTCTCCAACCAACACTTTTAACAAATACCAATCCATCTGGAAAATTCATCTTCGATCGAATCCCTTTGATTTCAGAATTTTGTTAGTGTTCTCGCTGGTAAGTTGTTAACCTCAGCGCAGGATGTTTAAAAATTAATCAGAGTGTCTTGTTCAATTGGGTGGAGATTGGTTTAACAGGCACAATGGTCCCAGATGACGAAGAAGAATACCAAGGAGGTAGATTGGATACTTTTTGGATATAAGGGCACCGTAAGTTTCATACATTATAATTAATATACTGCACAATTATATTATATAAAACGCAGGAAGATTTTCTCAAAAAACAACAAAATTTGTTCACCGAGCAATTGTACTCTATTGCCGTGCCATAACTTTTTCAAGAAGGTATTTGTCAACTAATGTGTACATAAAATAATTAAATTGGTTGTCCATGAATGTGAGGCGATGACTGTAACCCTTTTTTGTGACTCAATCAATATGTGGCTTAGATAAACTTGAACCTTTGATAGGTAGACTTTAATTCTTACTTCCATTAAAGCTTTGATGGAAGTGATCGTCATATATATAAAAGAAAATTATCTTTGAAATTGAACCAACATTTGAGGGTCGTTAAAAATTTTAAAAATCACAAACAGAAGAAGTTGTTCAGTGTCACATTCTTCCTTTCGAAGTGCAGAAACACAAGTTCTTATATTCACACTGCTCAAAAACAAAGAGGACCCCTTTTTTCAGTGAGCTCTCAACGTTTGAGTACATTAGACATATCATCACTATAGACCTATCGTCGTGGTGACTGAAATTGAAACGATATTTTGAAATGATCACTGTTTCAGCTGCTTTTCTACCAAATAAATCAATAAATATCAAGAAAAATAAATCAGGAAAAAATTAACCCGAGGACGGAGACAGGACCAATTTTTTTTTTTTTTTTTTTGACAATTAAATGCTGACCTTTGCTACCGACTATCAAATATCTTCTATCAAGGCTTTTAGAATAAGGCTGTTGCACAGACACCATGGGCCATCCATTAGAAAGAAAGACAAGACAGTGATCAAATTAGTAACGATCATGACCGTTTAAGTCAAAGAAAATTAACACAAGTTCAGATGTTTCACAAATTAAGTACTTCAATAATTTTTGTTGCTGCAAGATGAAGATGTTTACCACCATAATTATATTGAAATGCTAAATTTTGCTGAGCACGGTTCTACTTTACTTCCTAAAACCTCATAATATGTTGTATAATAGTTTTGCATCATATATAGATTAACTTCCCAATAGAATTGATTTCAAAGCATAGAACAATGTTAAAAATCTGTATGTAATTTATAAAATTTGGGTTTGCGTCAAAAAATTTCGAGTCAATAAATATTCGATTTTCCTTTCCGTAAAGATTCTAATGATTTATGAACAGCAATGCACATGCATTGCATATAATATTCCATTCCAATGACAGGAGCATGCAATGATGGGAATGAATGGTAGCTACGAGCCTTAAGATAAACTCAAAGTAATATCTGTTTGAAGTGCATGCTTGCCCTAAATCCTGCAAATGAAGAGTAACTTTTCTAAATTTTACTATAATATCCAAAACGTACTATACTCGAGAGAATGTCTACATAATACAAGAGTGCAACGCAGTTTCCACATTCATACTTGTCTACAAACTTTAGTCATGTGAATGTAAATATATTTGATATTTGTATACGAAAACGTGAACATCACGATACTAACCATTGAGTGTAGAGATCCTGAACGGGATGGTATCATACGTAATATATACAATTTCCGCAATAACAACACTATAAAAGGAGTTGTTTTTTCAACTAAATGCACCGTATCCAAATGAAACGAACAAAAAACCCTTTCAATCCCAATGGAATCTTACCGTGTAAAGCTTCCTGCTATTTGCAAGACTACAAGCGCTTCCGTTGTATTCTGTTGAGTGATCCTAAAAATTTATTTGAATAAGGTCTATTGAAAAGCCATTTATATCACTAAACAGTACGACAGGTGAGAGTGTTACTTGAATTTAAAAAAAAATAATACTATTGTTGCTGAATTATACAGAGGCCTCTTCGTTACAGTGTTTTTTATAATAAAATTTGAAATCTTTGTCCTTTATACTTTGCATCATATATTTACCGTTGTTTGTGTTAAATGAAATATTCATCGTTTTGAATGGGGACATTCTAGACATCCTAAACAGACGAAATCCATAGGGAACTGGATCAATAAAGTGAGAAAGCCACTTTACTGAACTCTAGATTTCGGAAAATTGGCGGAAAATAAAGGATTTTTTGAAATTTGAATAGGAAAATGATACGAAAAATAACTTTTCTTACAGAATTTCTAATATAAAGCTTGACCAAAGATTTTGAAACAAATGAATTGAAAACAAAACCAAACACCTTGCCCATTGTGTTGGCCTAATAAGGTTGAATTATTATGAAGATGAATTATGCCCAAATAAGGCCCTTTTTTCTATTCAAATTGAATATGATAATGAACCAAAATTTTAAAAAAATCAAATTTAATAGTATAACGAATAAAAATTGAATGACTGATGAAATATTTCAGTTATAAATTCAACCACACATGCTTGCTTACATCTATCATAATTTATTTTTATCGATTTGTGAAAATACAAACCTGTGTGCAGGTAGAAATTTTTTCGTACTAAATTGCTGTCCTCGTCTTAGATGCAAATGAAAAAAGGATTCTCAAGCAAATGTATTATTTCAACAAACGCTGCAACTTTCTTACGACAAATATTATTTTGAAAAAATAAAGGAACTTAAAAAACAGTTTTCAGCTCAAGGAAGTTGAAAAGTATCACGTAGTGGTAGGAAAAGCGTTTTAGTGGTGGAAATCGAAAAGAGCATCCTTGAAACGAATAAATCTCTATTTGTGCAATATATATCGCTGACAACGAGAACAACGCCGGATTGAAATTCAAGAGGTGGTTGGATGTGATTTTACTATTCCTTCGAGTTCGAACTTCACAAATTCCATTCCCGTTACTAATGGTTTCTTGAGATGATTTTGCAAAATAAATAAATATTGGAATTGCATGCTTGTGCATTGCGCTCTATGTACATTTTCTGCATTGTATGGGTACACTTTACAAATGTCAGCATATGCTGCTGTTGCATCAATTTGTAGGAGGATGATAATACATCCTACTTCAAATCTTTTGTATTTATGTAGATAGAATGTTTGTTCAGCCTGTTATTCTTATCCTTACAAATTATCTGCTTGATCTGCTTGATTTGGGTTTACTTAGATAGAAAAGTTGAATATGCAAAATATGCGAATTGATTGTAGATTGTCGATATGTCGATAAGATGTTGAATTTGTTGGATCAATACAGATCATACATCAGTTCAAAATCGGAAAGATAATGTTGTATATTATAGTCAACTATGATAAGGACTAATAATGGAAGCTTGAACAAAATTATTGACAATTGTTTTGCCTCAACAACGTTCCATACGATCGTTTTCGTCAGAGAACTTTAGCTTGTGATCATATTTATTTATATAACCAAGTAAAAAAAGTAAAAGTTTAATTTTTATAAAAAATCTATCTGCTCATAACTACTAAAATTTTGTTGCCCGAGGCATTGCATACACGAAGGCAAGGATCACTGTGGTTAGACTATGGCAATTAAGATTAACACAACGTTTTCCACAATTAAACTTTTGGGAGAAAAGGTGAAGCAACCCTTTAAAACACTATCAAACACATCAAATAGCATCCTTGAAAAGATATTGCGCTAAGGAAACCTTGAAATATCTAAATGAAATAAATAAATTATTATCGTAAAGCCTTAAGAAATTATATTCCTTTCAATGAAATAAATACTAATGGAAGTTATGTATCTTTATTTATAACACCAATTTTAACAAATTTCATCGATATATAATCGAGTCGCAACCGCTAGGTTATAGATCATCGATATATTGTGGAAATGTCCTGGAAATCAATTATGTAATCTGTTCTCTTGAAACACTTTCGTAAAATCAACAATATTACTACATGAAAATAGGGGTATGAATTTCTTCATTATTCCATAGCGATTGCTTCATTCATGTGTACGTAAACAATGCAATTATGTGTTTTAGTGAAACCTATGTAAATTGAATCTTGACTATATCACAAGCTCAAATTCATCAATGTCTTCCTGCACACCCCGATACATTCACGTGTGCAACTAGACAGTAACATCTTAAGCTAGATACAAAGGAAGCGTATAATAACATGTGAGCGCGTAGATATATATACACATGCAAAACTTATAAATTTCAAAATTTGTTTTTGCCTCAGAGCACTTGTAGATAATTAAGAAACTTTCCCTACTGTAGTGGAAGATGTTGATGTTGATGAAGGGAATGTATTTGTATATATTTTATACATTCCATTCATCCCCTAAAGTTTTCATGTCGCGCTATCTTCATCGTGAACCAAAAGCGTGTGCAAAATCACTTTGAAAGTTCCTGAAACTTCTTAACCATCCGTATCAATGTTGGAAAATCTAATTCATTTCATAATGTCACTGCGATGTGAGAAATTTGAGGATCTTCCGATATTCAGGAAATTATGTGTAAATTATCGCGTACGTGTATAATTTATCCGACAATGATATAAGCATTGTTCTAGGAAGAATTTGGAAATATGATTGTTATTCGAATGGAATTTATTGAATGCAGCTATTTACATATTTATTGATGTATAGGGTTAGGAAATCAAAGCGTTTCATAAGGAAATTGAAGCACGTCTATCAAGATTTCATCAAACTGTTTTGAAACTATATTGGGTCATCGTTCTTATTGATGACGGTGGTCATTAAATTGTAAATAATGACCACAATCATTATTCAGAAAAATTTTTCTGAGTCTTGATTGAAATTATTCCAATTGCATTGGACCCTAAAGGCTTCTTAGAACAGGATGTACTAACTTGATTTCCTTTTTTGCTTTTGATTATGTTCAAACTTATGTTTCACACATAAAAAACCAACATTAGGTTTAGTATTTGTTAATTGAAAGTTAGTCTTATAACCATCTAAGGGAATCATTATGATTCTATATATCAACTATATAATTCTCAGTTATCTGACATAGTTACGGACTAAATTCACTCGATATTCTCAAGGATTTATTCATTACAATACTGGTTTTTGCTTTTCCTTTTTAAGACTAGTCTTGCCAGGCTAGGTAAGTCGAATAATGTGCAAAAAATGTACTCGCTTAGAACAAAAAAAAATTGCAGCAATTCTACACCTAAACCTTATTTTTAAATAATTTCCAAGTTCTCCAATGTTATATCAGGCATGTGTTAAATGAGGGAAAGCGGCCCATCAAACTTGACGAGCAAGAATGAAGAATAACATTAACAAATTAGAAAAACATATCAGTAAATTTTGAGGGAATAAATTCAAAGAAACACCCACTCCAAATGCTTCGTATCAACTTAATGGTGAAATTGGGGAACATATTTTTTTTTATTTTCTGACAGGAAGTTGAAGGCTGTCTACGCTATGAGTGTGGGACTGCCAGATGCAATGCTTCTGGACTGTCCTCAAAACACCTCCTTCATAACCTTCCATGCAGCGATTAATTGTTCTTAATGCACGCCCAACAGATCCTCAGCATTAATATAGAATTTTGGAATCCGCACTATGGCTTGATTGTTACCATGAATGTTAGACCTATATGAGCTGAAAATCGTGTCGCAGAATCACAAATCGAAGATTCACTTAAACTTGTAACAGTTAAACCTAGAACGTGCTTTACAGGAAAACAGCCCTCTGACTACAACTCTACATTAGTACATTGCCTTGTCATTCAATTTCAAAACAATAGAGTACTTGGACTACAGTATAAATCAAGCTTTAAACATGAGACTGGAACTATAAAGTTGAAAAATATGACAACTACCAAACATTTTCATGTAATCTAATTATTACTTCAAAGTAAAATCAAAATAAATTCAAAAAAAAACTATTTTTATATTTCCACTAAGGCTTCGTTTGATTGATTGCAGTTTTGATACCTAATTTCAACTCTTTTTCACACAAATATTTTGAGAAATGTTGTGAGGTCGCGTATCGTTCTTGGATTATCCTCATAAATTTCAAAATCTCAACAGTTGCTGTAGCTTGTTTACTTCTTTTCCTATACAAACTCCCGATCTAACGGTTTTCAACCAAAATAAGCAGAATTTTCTTAGAATTGGTAAATTTTCCGTCATTTTCACGTCAAACAAGAGAACTGCTCTCGAACCGTTTACGCAACGCAAAACCGCAATACAAATATGCTTTGTACTCGTACCCTTGCCCGAGTACAGAGAGCAACCACTCTCGAGTGGTTTCTCTCATACTGAGATAGGAACTCAGTATGAGAGAAACCACTCGAGAGTGGTTGCTTGTGAAATTATACGATCTTGGCAGACAGTTGACCTAAGCATTTCTGGCAATAACTTGTCCCGGTCATTTTCCTACGTTTTCTTAAAAGTAGGTTATTTTTTCTAAACCAGATTTTACACCGGTTACAGTTTATTTTTGACCAATCCTTCATTTACAGGGGTTGAATGTTCAGATATTCTGTTTAGAAAAGACTTCATTAAGTCAAAAATAAAGCGAAGTCAATGCATACTAATACTTCCTTTGAGATAATGGCTAGTCCTCTAGAAGGTGATCTGTCAAATAACGTTAGATTGGCAAGTTTTGGTTAGTGTTGGCGCTTGGTAGTAGTTATGCTATAACTCAGAAGTGCATGCTCAATACAATCAAGCTGACGTCAGATTGAGCTACAAACGATTAAAAATAAGGATTTCAATTGGAGTTTCTTTCACTAAAGGAATATGCATAGGAGATGAGGACACAATTTTAAAAATATATTTGCTTTATAACAATGTTTCTATCTAGGTCAATCCAAACATATTGATGACACGTTAGCGTCTCTAAACCATAATTCCTAAATTGGAAAAAACATATTGCTCTGACCAAGTCGACCAAATTTTTGTTCGTTTTGATTAAGTTTAAACCATTCCCAGCTCCTTAAAGCCAAAGTGACCTCAAAGGCTAAGGTATCCCTAACCATCTGAGGTCCAATTTTATACATTCATAAGAACCTTTTGTCGCTCCCACCTCGTTCGAACATAAATCGCATATCCACTCAGGAGAAGAGGAAATATAGAGTGATAATCATAAAAATAACGAGCGCCACAAAAGACTTGAATATTCCAGGAAAATTGCGAAAACGCAACACATCGCCCAGGTGAATGCATCATTGAATCATTTTCATTCCCCACGAATATTAACAACAGCAGTCTTAATCTTCCTACATACGGAAAACCACAGCCGAATGCGAATGGTGGTGGAAAAGTTTGTAGTATATTTCAAATTTTATTTCTTGCAGAATCAGCAAATACAAAATGTGCAACTGTCGGGAACTTCCCCCGTTCATCGTGGTGGTATTACCGTTCTTATTGCAGTCGTTTCCCATGGGCATCACCTTGTATAATTCGAAACTGTTTTCACACCAGGTGAGTCTCAAAGAGCGAAAACTTTTGACACGTATACGGAAAATATCCCGTGCAATTTATGCGCATAAAATTAATTTGAGATTATGTTGAGTGCATTATGATAAGTTTTCAGTTTCAGTTTCCCCGCTCCATTTTTCGTTGTTCTCATCTTCTTTTCCATCTACCCGCCAGACTGTTCTTTTTCATTTTTCCGCTCGAGCTCCTTTTATCGTTTTTCATCTTAAGCTGCATTGAAGTTATGAAAGAAAAACTTTCATTCATGTTATTCCAACCGCCGCGACGCCGGTCGGTTTTCTAGAGTTGAACTTGGAAAGCATTTCGCGAATAGAGCAGACGATAGCAACATGACGAAGTTGAAGTGTGGTTTTAATTTTGCATTGCCACCAAAACAAAGGACGATGAAAAACCATTACTTTTACAACCCATCAAACCATGCAGGTATGCCCGATTTTCAAGAAGATTTAGGATGGTTACGACATGAGGATGACAATGGTGGTAAACGTAATCTATTTAGGAAGCGATTCAGCAATTTTCTTTTCGCTATCAGGGACTTCTTATTCGCGTACAGTGCTGTAAGAAGGATATTGTTCAATAAAGTGTTTTTTTAATCGCAATGGTTGAAAGTTCATAATATTCCCACAAATAAGATTCAAGCGATTAAAGATAATTGAGTGGCTATTTTTTTTCCCTGCAGGCGTGAAATATTCCTTATGCTAATTTGGGTGTCAACATAATTTTTAATAATAATATTTTAATTATTTTTTATTAATAATAATTTAGAATAATAATTAATAATAATAATAATTAATAATAATTTATTAATAATAATTTTTATTAATTAATTAATAACGAAACGATGATGACTTATTTATCACCACCTTCAGAATTCTCCCATTTCACATCAACAACCTGGATCTATTCGTCACATGAATGGATCCGTGAATCTCACCACGTGGTGCATCTTCGGATCTTAGGGACCCCTTCCTGTAGGCAAGAACTGAAATGGAGCCTCTTCCCTCTATTCTGACAATTAATCGAAGATGCCCTGTTTAACAAGAATCGCCAGGGTGGTGCAATTTGTTCTCTGATGCTACAAACTTTTTCTAGTCGAGCTTCTATCTCTTATCTAGTATCTAGGTATGTTTCTATTGTCTCAATCCTAAGGTCATAAGGAATAACCCTGTTTTCTGTATGCCTTGGAATTGAACAAATTATATTCCAATAGCTCGTCTGGCAGAAAGAGTGCTATAATTTGTGCCAACAGTGCAATAATTTGCAATAGATTATTTCCGGAAATCAATAATTTATTATTTGTTACTACTTGTAAACATTCAAATTAGAAGTCCTTCCCAATCATGAATACAGTCATTCTTTTTTTTTGAAGGTCACTTGTTCCAACAGAACACTTCTGTTTTGATCTGCAGGTTGATACATCTATGTTAATAGATGCGAAATATACAATAATCAACGATAATCTCGAAAAATAAGATGCTTTCTCGACATGTCTTTTCCGTAATGTAGAAAAGGTCAAAGAAAATTGTGGAGAGTGATTAACTTTAGTTTCACGAGTAATTTGTAATTTAGAAACAACTTACACTAATTTAAAAGATAATATAGAAGAAAAAAATCCTCAAAACAGTATTATCCAATTTTCAATGCATAATTCATAGACCAATAAATTCGAAATTTGATTAAAATTGTTTTAATTAACTTATCAAATCAAATGAAGGAAACTTTATTATTCAGAGTTAAAATAAAATTTCTAAAAGGTATTGCAGTCATAAAGAGAAGAAAACGAAATAATGATACCTTGCATACAGTTCCGTACATTTGTAACCCTAAAGTTTAAAATATGCTACAAGCCCTAACCATGTGCTGTAAATACGACGTCTATTCAAAACGTACCGCGGTTTTTGAATTTCCGCGGGCTACGCATATTATTGATATTTTTGTGGCGTTAAATTACTCATATACTTAAGTTATTGTACTCATGTCCCTCACTAATGCTGACAAGTTCGGCCATTTTGCAGCTTCAGTTAATTCTTGACAGCTATTTTGCTTAGATGTTTTTTGATTTGCCTTCGATTTTTGTCTATTGCAGAAAATGTATCAACGATTCTGTATCAAATTTTGAGTGAAAAACAACTTAAATTGGGCAGGCGCATTACGAATATTGACTGGGGCATATCGTGAAACTACCTTGGACCAAAGAAACAATTATCGGTTGCGCGAAATGTTCTCAGAGAGCCGAGAAAATGTAAACAACGAGCAGTGTTCTGGACGCCCGATAACAACGTCAATCACGGATGAAGACATTGATGAATTGAAAAAATAGTAGTGACCAATCGTCGTAGCATCGTTAATCTAAACATATCGATTGGCTCTTGACATTCGATTTTAACCAATGATGTGGACTTGAGACAGGTCATCGCGAAATTCTTATCAAAATTGCTCCATTTTGACCAAAATCAGCATTGCATTAACATTGCTAAGGATTGCTCTGTTCGTAGCGACCCCAATTTGTTCTATAGGATAATATCCTTTAAGGAATCATGGGTTTATGGTTACTGGTCAGAAATCAAGGATTAATGGTTATGACATAGAATCATCCCAATGGAAGCTGTCGTATCAGCCAAGACCGAATAAAGCGAGACAAGTTCGGTTGAATGTGAAGGCTTTGCTTACAGTTTTCTTCGATTGCAGGGCTGCGATGTATCATAAGTTCTTGCGACAGGGAAGAACGGTAAATTAGGAATATAACATGCAAGGATCGGGCTTTTAATTTGAAGGCACCCACCAGCAATGTCCTAATGTGTGGAGGAACAAAATTTACGTATACCGCCCCTACTCATCGTTGACTTTGTTCAAATTTTTGGCCAAAAACAACACACTTGTGATGGCGCAGCCACCAAATCACAGGCCTGGTCCTGTGATTTTTTTGTTGCCGAAACTAAATAGGCCCATGAATGGACGACACTACAGCAGGATCGAAGGTAATAAAACGCTAAACAAGAACGCCGAACAAAGGTATGGCTAAAAACATGCTCTGATGAGGACTGCTTTGAACGGGATAAAAAAGATATTGATAAAAAAATAAATAATTCTTGAAAAAACACAAAATTTTCGATACTTTTTGAGCAGACCGCGTACAGATAAAACTACACTATAAAATTTCCACTATCAATTTTCAAATCGAAGTAAGTAGTCTTCAGATGTTATACAGACTCGATCGAAAAATAATTTGAACGAAGATGTCTTAACTTATTTAAACCTATATAAAAGCAGTATTCGAGTCCTCGTATGAACGACGTTGAATGATTTTATGTGCAATTTGCAAAATATTTTCAATTTTGAATGAGTAGAGTACAGCTTACTATGTTTTATGATAGGAAAATTATATTCATGTACGGAATACTCTTCAAATGGTAATAAATGCGCACGTTCTAGTACCCATATTTTTCCAAACATTTTTTTTTTCTCTAAATATTTTCATTTCTGTTAGTTCTTTCATACCTCACTGTATAAATTTTTTCCTGAAATCCTTGAAACAAACATAAAATGCATCAACTATTTGGGGAAAATTTAAGCCTGATTTTTTAAATTGATAGTTTAATAGAAATAAATTAAAAAAAGGGATAAAGTATGTACTGAAAATGTGTATGTAATGAAGCCACCTTGCATGGAGAATAGTCATGTTATTTCTGTCTTACGTTAATCCTTTCTTGTTCAATTACTCATCAAAATCTTAACCATTTCTTTGTATGATATGTTATTTTGTTATAGCTAAAATGATTTCGCGATTTATTTTTTTAACCAGAAATTGTTTGTGAAGATGGAAACAATTACGAAAATATTGTGAGGGATTTGAAGTTCATGTACAGAATTATTTATTGAAAGATTAGATTAGTTTAGACACCTTAAATTTTTAAATTAATCTTTTCGCTGTTGCAGAATTACAAAAGCCGTAACCGTTTTTTTTTTTTTTTTTTGAAGTATGTTCTAACATGTAGCAACCCAAATATGCATTACTTTCAAAATACTGCTGAACATTTCGCACTTTGATTGTAATAACTACGGTATTCCTGATATTCAACCATGACACAATGTACTGTCAACTGCTACAATTATTGGTAAAGTGAGATAGTGCGAAATTTCAAAATGACCAAATTTTTTGTTCAAATAAGTGAAAATTTAAATTAGCCTTCAAAATTCGAAGAAATGTGTTCCAAGAAATAATTTAAAAATTTTCAAAGAGATTTCAAATGAAAACATAATTAAAATTCATAATTTAATTACAGTTCTAGACTGTTCAGTCTAGATTTTATGCTCAAACGTAAATTATTTGATTTCACCAATCTACTGTATCCTACAAAAAGCTACTTTAGATTGAAATACACTTACACAATGACTGCTTTTATCCGCTGTACCCGTATCTGCACTTATCTATAATTTTAAGCCACGAAAATAAATTCGCCTGCAACTTATCAAATTCATCAAAAACTGGAAAAGTGCTTCTTCAGCAACACGACATCCTTCTTGAGCCAAGTCTCATTCGTTCGTCATGTTGAATAGTGAAACTTGCGTGCAAAGCTGTAACTTTGATGTGCTTCTGCCAGCACACTATGACATGTCCTTAGATCTACTTATGTTTGGATGCATCAGATTTGTATGCAGATACATACTCAACTGTGCTAATGTACCTATGGGGAAGCTTATATAAAATTACATTAAAATAGTTTTAGATTATTCTAGTGAAAATTGAAAGTTGTTTTTTCCCATCTTGTGCTCCTGTTGCCTTGACAAACTTATATCCAAAATACTCGCTCATTCAAGTTGAATTTTTTGAACTTGGAGGTGAAACGTGACGAGATTTTATGAAAATCTATTTTGTGCTTGAGGCATTCCTCCTGTTTTTGGATTAAGAAAGTTAAGCCAATTTGCAAGTTCGTTTACAATGAGCTTTTGAGATTTAAGCATGTTACAGGAAAATCTTCATGTCGCGCATTTTGAAGTACGCCACGTGCACTTGGGATTATGGGATGTACCAAATAAAGTCAGCAGTGAAGGATATGTGCAAGCAGTTGATATTTTTTGGAGAGATAACTATCGTTTGAAATTGTGTACGGAGAGGAGGATGGGGAACGAGAAACAAACTATTTCCAAATTTCCTTTTAATAGCTGACAGCTGTTGCTGGAACAGGTTTGCTAACATGATTCCAAGGATGTTGATTCGTTACGGATATTTTGCTCTTTTCAAAATCAGGAGTCCGTACTAGCGACCTTACTTAATCTTTGTGGTTTGAATACAATCAACACTGAAAAAAATTGGAGTTACAGTGGATGAGCCGCTCTTGAAGATGACACTATATAAACTGCAACAGACGTTGTCTAATTCATCGAGAGAATCGTCGCTGCATATCATCATTCTCATATCGCTTATATTAAAATATCTGCACTAGAGATCATGCAAAAGGAAGATTGAAATTTTCCTATAAAAAAACAAAAAAGGAATTCTTTGCTATAAATTGTTCGTATTGAACTCTACTAGATATTGATCTATAAAAAGGGAGAGTCCCCGACTGAGAACTATTATCTGGGCTCTTGTCTTATCCTCTACACAGGTTTTTTTTCATTTTTTGCTTTCTGAGAAACTACTTACATAACGGCTGTACATTTATTGTTGCAATTGATACTAGGGTTTTCAATGTAAGAGATTAGCAAGCAGCTCTGTTTACTCATCGCATCCCATAATAATTCGCCTAAATTCCAAATCCAAAAGCATGAAATATGTTCGTACGTTTTTTTACATTCTTATTTGTTGCACAGGGAGATTGGGAAGAGCGGCCAATACTGGCTGAAAGACACTTGCTCCCTACTGCTGGATTTAAGTTACGATTCCAGTGTACGCGACGGGCAATACCGCTTCAGCGGTCCTTAGACGCTTAAAAAAATTTGAAAAAGGACTTAATTTGAAGCATCGTAGGCGAGCTAGCTGGATACTGCCCCATTGGGTACCCTCGCGACTCATTCCGGAAACCAGACTTTAGAGGTAAATTCAGTTACCACGGATAACTAGAAAGACTTCATCTGTATGGGATTTTATCCCATAAGGATGCCAGTTTATCGGATTTGGCCTTTTGGGGAGTATCGTGGTAACTAGTGGTGCAGAAGATCCCTGCAAACATCATTAAAAGCTGAGTAACTACTAACAAAAAAGTTGATGATCCGCAATGAAAATTGGTACCGCATTATGATTTAATGGAGGAGGGTAGTTGACAAATATCAACTATTATCTAAATGACTGTTAGGTTAACCATATTCAAGACTGGTACTAAAACATTGTGACTTCATTGTCATACGCAGGAATAACCAAATATTATTTACCGTTATGATGATGTGTTATTTGATAATTCATATGCCTGTAAAATATATGAAGGAAAGTAACTAAACACAAACGTACATCTCGCAGGTCAACTCGCCCAACATTCCAATTTACAATGCATCTGATGTGAGAGAGAAAATTTTCTTACGTCAAACCACAAATTAGGTTTAATTTGTGTATGCTATACATATATATACTGTATGTATGCTATACATATCTAATAATGAGTTAGAATAATGATAATCAAAACATATTTTTTTTTTGAAGATATGTTCAATTATTGACATATGTCAAACTTCTATTCAATTTGACATATGTCAACGTCTCGCTATGCGAAATGTCGCGAAATGTTCAGTTGTCCAGTGTAATGGTAAACAACAAATTCTTTAAATAGTTTTCGAGTACTATGACAGAATAAGCACAAATATAAATCGACTTATGCTTTTTCTATCTCCGTCTACGAGAACTAGCCCGAGAGTTTTTCCGCTATTTTTGCTTACACTATAGAAATACTATGAAATCAGACCGCAGTGATTGAAGAAATTATCAGCGAGAAAAAAATAAATCGCGTCCATGTGAGGTTCCTTTATAAAATAAACTTCGAGTGTTGCATCTTTCCAGACCTTCATAACATTCTCATAGCTACAGAAGTCTCATAGCTACAGAAAATAAAGGACGGTCATAATAACGAACACCCATATAAAACATAAAACAAAACATAAAAACAACTTAATTTATATTAATTTTCTTTTGAAAATGCCGGCAAATAAGTTACGACATTATCCTTATGTTCGGCTATTAACAACTTAACGAACTTCAAAACTACACCATTCAAATAAATTAACAACTCTATCTATATACCACGAGAATATGAATACGTTTTCTCTTTCACCCAATTCGTTCGGCATCAGGAAAATCTGGTGCATTGTTCGGTCATTTTTCTTACGGTTTTCGCCCACTGCAATGTTTCCTGCGCACACATGGTGCCCGGAAAATTAAAATAATTAATCATTGTGGTTCGGACGTTTCACGGCTTAAATGCTGGGCTAGTGTACAACAAAGTTGAGCTGTCTTTACGCCGTTCACTTTAATTTTTCCGCATCAGTTTAACTAATATGAAAAGAAAGCCCCATTCAAAATTCATTAAGGACACGATCATGTGCAAAACTGTCTACAATATTAATTATACGGTGGGATTAGATTCAATTTCGTTGGGGCATTTATTTAAATACACATCGGACACCCGTGTTTTGCCTGGATTTTGCTTGAAGGATATTGTCTGCTTTGAAGTGCGAAAATTGCTCGTTATTATAGCTGTGAGATGTTAATCTCATGGATTACATGAGAGTGGTTATAATAAGGGAAGAACTTACATGCCATGAAGATTTCTTGTCGTTAAAATTATCTCATAGAATATTCTTTGCTTATATTTAGGACGAACAATATAAGTACTTCATCTGTGAGACGTAATTCGTATTTATATTTTAGTCTCGAATAACATTCAGGACAAACATATATATTACAATAATTGGATTTTTGTCAATTTTAAACACATTTTTTGAGAAAGAAGAGAAAAATAACCGGAAAACTACTACTACTGCTACTACTGCTACTACTACTACTACTACTACTACTATTACCACTACCACTATTACTACTACTACAACTACTACTTCTACTGCTACTTCTACTATTACAACTACTACTACTACTACTACTACTACTACTACTACTACTACTACCACTATTACTACTACTACCACTAATACTACTACTTAAGAATCGTAAAGTCCAACCACCGAACTAACAATAACCTCCCTTCCATCATATCCAAAAATTAAATTAATTAATTAAATGAAATATATCCTCATATTTTCAGTGCATTACAAACCGTTAAAAATGTCCTTAAAATCCAAAAACAAATTTAAAGAAACAAATGCTTAAGGCTTGCAATCCTATATACTGTATGAACCATATCTCCAATCTACGAACAGTGAATGGAGGGCAATGGCGGTATTAATCTGTTGATGAATATCGAAAATTGTTTAAATAATAAACAAAGCGAAAACAATATGAAACAATAAGACCAAATATATTACTTTCCATATTTCTTTTTCTGAAAAATGACATTTGAAAGGCTCGCATTGGTGAAATCAACTCAATACGATTTCCAGGACATGTGACACATTCAAATGTAATCAATACACATCTATTGACAAAGGAATTCATTTGTAGGACGAAATCACGTTAATTAACACCAATAAATTTTAACTTTGGTCCAAGCACACACACAGAGCATAAATCCCTGGGTCAATCAATTCCAATTGATTCCATCTTATTGACTACATGTCAACATAAACTTTGCATATTATCATTCTCCTGATGGATATATTCGCATCGGATATCCTTTCGTTGCATAACAAATACATACGTGTATGTTATGTCCATCGATATGGTTGGCATCGTCATCGAATGTCGTGATGAGACAAGGACTGAACATTTCATAGATTATTTCAAATAGAGACAAGGATCGGATCATCATTGATGACTATGGATACAGATAAGTTGGAAATTCGTCGTTAATTTCAAATCAGATTGCAGGAAGGAAATATATGACCCTTATGCACTTTTCAATCGATGATTAAATTTCTGCATTGAACACTGTCAACGTTGTGTCAATGCATTAATTCGTTTGATTTTATGCGTTATTGCGTTTCCTTCTATGTTGGATTTTATTGCAATATTTGCCTAGTCAAACTGGTGTGGAGTAAATTTTCTAATGAACTTCTATTCAAAGTTTATTTAAAGTCGATTGCAATTGTTTCACAACACTTGTGAAGCACTCGATGTTCGTTTCATTCACGTTAATTTATGGAAAATCGCTCATGGTGCATGTTAAAGTCTTTCTTGTTATAAGCAGAAGTTTAAAAAATAATTTTTTTTATTGCTTTGCCGATGAACTTTCGTCAGACTTTGTTTCTGTAGAAATTCTCACAGGTAAGTCTGCTCGAAATTTTAGAGGCTACCTTAACTCCACTTTCTATCGCGATCTGCTCGAGTCGAGAACTCTCAAATATTTCTTTAGAATAAGTGATTTCATTTAGAATTGATAAATTAGTCATGTCCTTAAAGGAAATTTGTAGTGACAAGAATGTACCAAATAGCTTCAAATGCTTTTCTTTCAGGAGGCTTTCTTATTTGCGTCGCTGTTTTTATGCTTAGTGATAGATTTTACATGGTTAGATAAATGATAGATGATGTGATTAGACGTAGTCGACATAAAACCCAACGATCCCTTAATAAGCTTGTGCTGTTGTACACATCTCTTCCAAAACTTTAAGCTCTGACTGCAGAATGTCAAAGCCAAGGATGAACGATGGAATTTTATAAGTATTCAATCGTCATAATCAATCATTGCAGTTTCTCTGTACTCTTCAAGCCCACAAGATATTTTTGTATTTGAGCAAAAAGTTGAGCAGCAGCAAGTTTTTTTGATCGTCCATAACGTTATTAAAAAAATTGAATGAAAAAGGTGTTGATGGTAGAAAATAAGGTCAGGGTTTGAATACCCGGAATGAAATTCGGGAATTTGCAGAAAAACTGTGGATGGCATTCAGTTCTATCTAGATTTGCTTATAGCTGACAAAAAGGACAGCGCCTTTTTCCGTTGGAGGTATCTTTTACAAATAAGTGAGCTGATAATCGACACCAGAAATACAAATTCAAATATCACTATATCAAACAGGATTCCATATCGGAAATTAAGCACATGGCTCAACATCTAAGCAGTAGCTAAGAATGATCCTAATAACCCATCTTATTTATCCGACTGTTTTTTATGTAAAAACTCAAGCACAAGTCAGACCTTTATCGTTTCAAAAATTGATTATAAGAATAACCTTTTGCTGCTACAAAATTTGTAAATCAGCCATTTTAATTTTATGTTGTACTATTACTAATATTATTATTATTTTTTAAATTTTTATTATTATCGGAGACCACTGAGTGTCAGCTCTCAGCCAACTTGGACAATACTGGGGAGCTGGTTGACGCTTGTACGGCTCCTAAGTCTCGGTTATTGCTCTTTGTAAGGAGTCGGATCGAGGCGTCTCACTCAGGTGCAGAGGCAAGGAGTTTTGCGGATAGCAGCTGCATACCACTCTGTCTCTGAGCCGGTGGTGCTAGTTATCGCAAGGATTGGTCTCCTAGTACTACTTGCTGAAGGGTCAAGGCACATCTTCTTACTTGGCGTCCAGTCGACTGGAGAAATTGTTAGCCGAGGCGAAAGAAAAAGGACCCTAGCTTTATGGCAAGAAGCGTGAGTACCCGACGTGCAATGTCGGCGAACTGCACAACTCGTCAGCGACCGGGGGCCGTTGTTCTGAAGAAAGCATTGGGAGACTGTTTATTTCCTGACTAATACTAACTACTCAGTGGGCACGAGTATTTTCAGTCTTACTTGTATAAGATAGGAAAGTCAACGTGCTCTGTTTGCTTGGTTTGCCCTGGGACGACAGATGACGCCCACCACACCTGCTTCGCATGCGGAAAATGAAATGGGATCTATTCGCATTTCTCTTTTCTCGCATTTCATTCGGAAAATAGGAATGAAAATATAACCCTAGAACCCAAGGTGGGAAAGTTGAACACATAAGACAATGGGAACTGCGTGCCATATTATGTGTAAACGCTTCTTCTAATAGAGAATGTAATCATGGAATGGTCTCACACACAGAAACCCCTATCCTTCCCAGCCATTCTTACCGAAAGAGAGATTTTTGTAACCCAAAGGCGCCTCTAGGCGAGACCAAAAAGGCCTAGTCTGAAGTAATGTAGCAAACAGTTCCAGACTAGGAACTCGGTGTGACAGGGGAAATGTTGAATTTCCCCTGTCGGGCTGCAACTGGGAGTCCGATACTCATCTTGTAAAAACCCAACCAATCGATACTCACTGAGTTCAATTCAATATATTAAGACTAAAACTGGTCGCCATTTCAAAAAATCTGCCAAAATGCGCATTTGTGCGATACAAAGAAACGGACGAGGAACAAGGTTAGTTGGTTTGGAAGACAAAATAAACAACATATAATCGATTATACTGTGTGTGTTGTCCCGTGTTTAGCACTTCTAGATTAGATCCTGTTTTTTGTAGCTTTTCCATTTTAAAAAATGCTATGTTTTTTTTTTTTTAATTTTTTGAACAAATATATATTTCGGGAGTGAGTTGCTCCCTTCTTCAGTGTCAGTTATTTTCTTCTATAAAATAACTGACACTGAAGAAGGGAGCAACTCACTCCCGAAATATATATTTGTTCAAAAAATTAAAAAAAAAAAAACATAGCATTTTTTAAAATGGAAAAGCTACAAAAAACAGGATCTAATATAATCGATGTTACTAAGCTTAAATTAAATGAGGTAAAATCCGTTTTCACATTTTAACTAATCATTTCATACATTACATCATTATCATTACATACATAACGGGCAATAACAAAAAAAGAAAACTTTGTTCAAAAGAGAGAAAAAATATGCTTTCATCGTAGGACTTTAGCTTATTTCAAACCCTGACTTCCTACATCCTCATTCAATTCATTCTCCTCAATCATTCAATTGACTCCACCCATCGACCCCATCCTTATCGCAGATGGGAACCAATGAATCTCTTTTTCCTCGGCAGACACCTTCATAATTCTAAACTTGATCAATGGTAAATACACTTGTTTTTTTTTTAACTTTCATTGAATACATAATCATTGAAAACTCGTGAGATTACTTAGACCTTTATGAATTTTATTGACTATGAAAGCGTTTGGCGTCAAAATGTCTTTTAAAAGATCTGGATTTCTAGCACCGATATACAGAAAATCCCAGTGAAAAAATATAATCAAAACGAGCTAATGTATTCGATAGGTTTGCGGATGGAGTTACCGCAAATTCTGGTTTTTTTGCGATCGGCTCCTTGTTGTAAACTCGGAGCAAATTCAATGTATCCTAGCTAGAACGCTCGTAGATTGTCAATTTTTGTCTCTCTAATATGACGAATTTCAAGGCTAGTGTCAAATTTTAAAAGTTGAATTACTCCATATTTTACCTAGTAGTTTAGTAGTTTAGAGGTTTATTTTACGATAATTCAACAAAGCATTTTTGGGTATGTATGTTCGATTTGACTGGTTCAAAAGCCAAAAAACGATTGCGAGATAATATTTGACAGCGTACAGAAATGTCTTCGGAAGGCGGTTGCCAGTTGACAGGCATATTTCTCGAAATCAATTATTCATCAAATAGTTTAATTAATTCTGTCCAGGTGTGTAAAGCATACTGTTGGAATTACTGTTCCCTGTTTCCAATATCACACAATTAAGGTACAAACAACTAGTAATCATGTCTTTATATCGGACTCCGATGATCTTTGTTTTCTTCTAAATAACCAAAAATCAACTGTCAGCTGTCAAGTTGGTTATCTCTATATAAGTGGTGTTACATAATTTTCTATAACTCAAAATCAGATATTGTATGAAACCTATGCTTAACTTCCTTTACATTTCAGCACTGAGAATATAATTTATTTGATCCCCAGATTAAATGGAGCTAATTTTATATTATAATCTTTAGTCATTTCAGTCTGTCTTTAGCATTTCTCATACGATTTTTGTTCACAGAATTTGCTGGGGTTATATTTATATTTAGTGCACAACTTATTTAGATGACCGCTTTGTATAAAAACTCTAACTAAAAAAGTTAGAAAGTGACAAACCAAATTGAAATAAAAAGGATGAACGCTACGCCAAGCCGCCAACGTATGTCTTCACTTATTCGCCATCAAAACAAAATGGCCCCGAGTTGTAAGCATTTGCGATCAGTCAGAGTTTTTTTGCACCATGTTTACATCATTTCACATCAGCAAACTTTTAAGGATAATACAATATTTTTGTTGTCCACACTATATAACAATTCATATGATTTTGGCTATCACGATCCATATTGCAATACTTTAAAAGGAGATAATGTTTCACCTGTATATTCTCTGTATGTTGTACTTTTGTTTTTTTTTCCTTTTTTCGAATATAACATGTATACTTAGGAGACAGAAGAGTCTTGGAGAATAGTACGCTGGTTTTTCAGACTTTTTATGTTCCCTACATTAATGTCAATTCTTTTTTAATTTTCATACAATTCTTTCGTTATAAATGTTTCTACTCTTCCATTTTATTGTAACGTATTGTGTTTAACGTTTTTTGTGTAATGTTTCGATAATACAGTTCCGTTCAAATTCAGCTTCGTTATAGACTTGAAGCAATTTTCATTCTAATTCAAAACCATTATTAATGCATTTATGAAGTAAAGCACTGCTTATGTTGTGAATCATATTTTGAAACGATGCAATTTTATGCTGATGTGCATAGCTGGAATGTCTCCGTGATTCGTAATAAAAACGTGCTCATTTCTACTGTTCTACGAAAAACAAGAAATGTGTCTGGTAAAAAATAAAATTCTTTATTTTCCAGTTGATCTGGTGTTCTGCTCTGTTTACCAATCAATAAAATATCCTCCAATTACATATAACTTTTCGGTAATCGCTGGTTGTTCCATATTTTCTTTAGAAACTCAAATATGCTAGCGAGTAATAACGCCTACAAAAGTTGACAATTGCTCGCCCCAAGTTTGTTCTGCAGTAGACAATCAATCGTTCAAATTTTTCCCGCTTCCACAACTTAACGAGCCGAAAACAAACATCGAAAAATTCCGTGTAACTTGACGTTATATGTCACTTAACATTGCAACCTTAATTATGATCTTTTCCGAAAGTCATTTCACCGGACTGTCGCGTTGACCAAGTCTGGATTTGATTTTTGTTAAGTTAATCGTGCTACATCCAATTTCAATTGCATAGTAGTGATTGAAACGTTGCGCTATGAGTGATATTATTTCGTCCAGCACGGAATATGCGCCATTCCAGCGGCCGGTACTACAATACAACGAGACAGGATGGGGCCCGTGTGAGCTGCCTGAAACGTTTAAGGATATGCCCTATCAACCTTTCAGCAAAAGCGATCGTCTAGGGAAAATTTGTGATTGGACTATACCGCAACAAAACGATAAGAAATATCAAAGTAAGTGGAAATTTATCGTACAGTGCAAATTTTGGTTGGAAATATTGTTAGGTTAGGATGATGTGTCGCGATACCGAAACTGGTTGGGGAAATCGACATATTGAGTAACGTGTAGTTGCGTGTTGTAAATATTAAATAATGACAGATAGAATTAAAATGGATGTGAGACGTCTGGGAGTTGCATTTCGATCTTCTAGGTCTGTAATTTAGCTTATCATTACTATGAAATTATACTTGAGTATGTTATAAGAAGTAAGATTCGTCATTTTTAATAGTTAATATAAGCTACTGCCTAAACTACTTAATGCAGTAGAATTAAATATTTACCAGAATAAATGCAGGTTCAAACTCTTTTATACAGGACAAAATCAATGTTTCACTGTTTATTTAGTTAATATTAGTGGACTCACATTGAATTTTAGTCATTTGGAAACAATTCCCTTGGCGAATTTTTATTACTTGAATCAGCAAAAAAGTTTGAGAATGCAGTGATCCCTTGCGTTGCCAGGTACGGTAATCTGCAGCGCTGAAACAGATGTGCTGTGGACCCCAAGAATTCGCTTAATTGTCAACTTTTCCAAGCGTTGGATTGAACAAGAAATATTTAGTTCCCAACTTGCGGCAGAAAAGGCTTTTCATGTTTCTTTCACCAGCTGCACAGCAGATTTTGTTGCCAATGGTATCGATAACCTATCGTTCAAGATGCGACTGTATAAGAATCTATATATTTTGATTAATTTACTTTTTGCCTGATGTATAAAGAAACCAAACTTTCTGTCTTTGATTGAACCTTTCATACTTAATGTCTCGAAAGATCAGAATATCCTTTCTTCAGTACAAATTCAGGATTCAGGTAATAAAGAAGAAAGAAATAAAGAAAATAGCGCTTCGCTTCCGTGGAGGCGTCAAATGTAATTATCCGCTAGTCATTGTATTGGGCGCAAAGCAATCAACGCTTTTGCACATAGAATAGAATATAATATTTCCAATAACAAGCCACTTGGATACTTGTATTTATAACTGTTTATGCGTTAAATAAACCAAAAACCAACTCGAGACGAAAAGATTGACAAAAACACAACATACCGGACCGTGGTCCGAACAGGGTTCCTTCATGGACCAATACATATTGCTCTGTGAATGGTTAAGATTGAGAGAATTTAAAAATCACTTAAGATGTCGAATCAAAAAAAAAATTAACAAAGGGAATCGACGGTGATCGACTGATGACCAAGTTTCATGAAAATGTAGACGATGGCACCAACGTCAGACAACCAGTTAATGCTCATAAATTTCTTGTGACTCTGGCATTCCGGGCTGTATTTTGGTGGTTCATACATCCCAAACAACTGCAATATACGCTTGCAACTATCATTCACGATCCACTTTTCGTCACAGACAATTTGTTTCAATCATCGTCCAGAGTTTTGTTGCGCCAAAGGAGCGAAGGTGTGTTCCGATTTGACGTTATTTTTGGCCATCAATCAAATCGTGTGATATCCACCTATCAAACTTCATTATCATCTAATTACATTAAACAACATTTTGTGAATCAAACCCCTGGGCGTCTTGGGGCCATGCTAAGTGATAAACACTTGCTTTTTCCCTTGTACCAAAGAGCCTCCTGGTTTGTGCAAGTAGAACATTTGATACGATAAATGTCAGAATTGTCCTGTGTCTAAGGTTTTTTCGGCGTTCATTACCTTTAAGCTCGTAATTGCTACTCGCTGAAATCCGTTTCGAGAATAATAAACTGTACAAACATAATAACAATATTATTATGATCGCATTCGAGACACGGCGTGTACCCGTCATACTCTACCGAATCCTGTCAATAAATTTCTACATTGAATTTGTTGCCTTGAATTTAACCTTTCCACCCGTTACAGATAAATATGCATCGGCGTTTGGAACTGGAAGTACTTATGCCTACTACCATGAAGAGGACGAAACTACTTTCCATCTAGTGGATACAGCACGTGTCCAAAAGCCGCCATATCAACGTGGACGATTCCGTGGAAATATGCGAAACTTGCGGTAATAGAATAATTCACTATGTTTTCAGTATACACCTTTAAATTTGAAGTTCGTATAGAGGACGCGGTGCACGCGGTGGAATCCAAGGTGGTATGCAATCTCTTGGTAAGAGCGTCAAATCACGGGACCAACGTCGAGGAAATGTTCGCAAATGGGGTAATCGTGTAATGCCACCGAAAATTCGTGACGCGTCTGTAGCTGTCCGTGCCGATTGGTCAACGGTCGAGGAAATGGACTTCCCGCGCTTGATGAAGTTATCGTTGCCTAATGTTAAGGAAGGCGAAGATGTTTACACAGCTGGCACGCTCGAATATTACGATAAGAGCTACGACCGCGTGAATGTGAAGAATGAACGTCCTCTGCAAAAGGTTGACCGTATCTTCCATACTGTTACAACAACTGATGATCCAATCATTCGTCGCTTGTCGAAGACGGTTGGTAATGTTTTCGCCACCGATGCCATTTTGGCGACAATCATGTGTTGTACCCGATCAAATTATTCATGGGATATTGTTATTGAGAAGATTGGCGACAAGTTGTTCATGGACAAGCGTGACAATACGGAATTTGATTTGCTCACCGTAAACGAAACGTCAATTGAGCCGCCACAAGACGACGGAAATTCTCTCAACTCACCACGCAATCTGGCTATTGAAGCTACTTTTATCAATCACAATTTCAGTCAGCAGGTTTGTTAATTTTCAATAGAAAACATCGACGTTTATTATGCATTTCTTCTACACAGGTTCTGAAAAGTGGCGAGAAGGAAACGAAGTATAAATTCGATAACGCAAATCCATTCATTGGAGATGATGAGGAGGGTGAAGTTGCAAGTGTGGCTTATCGCTACCGAAAATGGGATCTGGATAATGGAGTTGTACGTTCTTTTCTTCTTAGCTTTTATATTTCTCCTTTATTTATAATTTCAAAAATAAAATTCTATAAAACTTTCTATAGGTCCTTGTTGCCCGTTGTGAACACGATGCCGTTGTTCAAAATCCCAACGGAGAAACCCAATACCTTAGCATCAAAGCACTTAACGAATGGGATTCGAAATTGGCAAATGGAGTTGAGTGGCGTCAAAAGTTGGACACGCAACGTGGTGCAGTATTAGCTAATGAGTTGCGTAATAATGCGTGCAAGCTTGCCAAATGGACAGTGCAAGCGATTCTAGCCGGATCCGATCATATTAAATTCGGTTATGTGTCACGTGCCCACGTACGCGATTCGTCACGTCACGTCATCCTCGGCACGCAACAATTCAAACCACACGAATTTGCCACGCAAATTAATTTGAGCATGGACAACGCTTGGGGTATATTGCGATGCATTGTGGACATTTGTATGAAACAGAAGGATGGCAAATATTTGATAATGAAAGATCCTAACAAGCCTATGATTCGTTTGTACGATATTCCGGATAATACTTTCGAAACGGACGGTTCTGAAGAGTCGGGCGACGACGGTGAAACCTTTCAACCAGTTTATTCATATGGAGCTACAAGCAAGAGGAATTAATCGATAGGCGAGAAACTTTTGGGATAATTTACTTTTTTCATTGTTTTATATACACGCCACTAAATATATATATCGAGTAAATTAAATAACTGCCTATTGGTTGCATAGAAAACAAAATAGATGTACGGCAAATTAAAAAGTATACTTTTGCTTAAATATCAATTGCTCCATAAAAATGTTTGTTTTATTCACTGCACTCATTTCGGATATCAATGCATTTATTTGGTTTACAGATGTGTAAAACCCATTTATTTGGTTTATAGATGTATACAACCATGTTGGTATTGTTTCTAGCCCCCGTTCTTATCTCTTTCAATTTAAGTAATAAGTAAATCCTTATTTTAACAACCAACATTAATCAATAATATATTGAACATTTTGTTGGAAGAATTTTAGCCATCTTTCGGTAACTTGGAGAATGCCACGTTCGAAGAAGCCTTGGTTTGTAGAAGTGAGAAACTGGCCCAACCCATTTTTACCAACTTGCTCTGAATCGAAAGTTTCACCATGGTTTTGAAAGGAGCGAAACAAATGAGAGTCTGCTGTAGGGCCGATGTTGCGTCAATTCCAAATTGAGCTCCATTAATTTACGACGTGATGTGTGGAGTCTGGCGTTATCATGATGGAACATCACTCATTTGCGATTGGCAAGTTCAGGGGCTTTATCTTAATACCTTCGTTTAGTTACGAGATTTTGCGACAATAGACAATCGAATCCATAGTTTGGTTTTTTAGAAGTAACTCAGAGCCTTACAATCCCACCACACAGAGAGCGTAGTCTTTTTTTGGTGAATATTAGTTTTGAATGTCGATTGTGGGGCACATCTTCCTTGGTCCATGATCATTGTCGGACATCATTATTGATGATTATTCTTAGAAATGGATCGCTTTGGTCACGATTCAACAAAGGGCGCTGATTGAATGAGATGTGACATGGATTTCGTTCAATATGTGAGGAATCCACACATCCAGTTTGTGTACGTAACCTGTTTACGTAGCTTTGGGTTAGTGCAATTCAACGGTCGAATTCGATATGTCAAGCTTCTCTCCTGTCTCGATTCATTTGCCGGTTTATTTCGATTACCTCTTTGGTTGGACGATAATCGTGTGGTGCATCTTGCGCATTAAAATCTCCAGAACGAAAGGGAGCTAACCAACGCTGACACTGCAATTCAGTAAGGCAGTCCTTACCATATACTTCACACAATTTCTTTGCAGCTTGAACCGCATTTTTGCACTTTCGGAAGTAAAAAAAAAATATGCCAATACTGGCGTGCTTGATTGTCCGTTTTCAAGTTTATTTTTAACCAAACAACGAAAAATTGGCGTTATATGAAATAATTTGTAAAAGCATTGCGAAATAAGTAAAGCGAATGATTGTGATTTGTGCTATGGAGCGTCGGAACAAGTGAATAATATAAGAAAAACAGATTGTATGGAATTTATAATGCGAGAGGTTCAATAAAGGGCGTTTTTTAGAGGTATAGAACTTTAGGTTTGTGACACTTTTTAATGCTACATATAATGTGACAGCCGCCATGCGTTTTATGGTTAGCTTGGTTTGCCGTTTTATTATAAATAGGTTAACGCCTGAGCAACGACTGCGAATTGTGCAGATTTCTTTCGAAAAACACGGATCTATTTGAAAAACTCATCGCGGACTCGGTCAATTTTATGACCGACATAATTTTCTATCTGAACAATTAATGCGATCGACCATGAAATGTTTCCGCACCACCTTTATTCTTACTGAAAATACGTATTCATCGTCTGGGTAGTCAGAGTATCGTCGAGGTATTCCAGCTAACCCAAGGCAGTGTTGGGGGAAAAATGTTAGGTTTACTCCTACAAATATAATTAAGAATTGTCTTTTGAATCATTTACGCGATACAGTGTGTAACGAAGAAACTAGAGCGTATTATCGACTAGCCATAGAGCATGTTATCGATCAAGACGTAAGTGAGATCATTCGAAATCATGGTAAACAATTTAACCTGTGCCAATCCACCCTATGGAAGATTTTACGGAAGGATCTTGGTTTGCGGGCTTACAAAATCTAACTAGCGTAGGATTTCAGGCCGCACGACCACCGGGCACAATGTAAATTCAGTGTAAGGCCAAAGAATAAATTACTGCAGATACCGAATTTTAGAAAATGCTATTTTGTGATGAGGCTCATTTCTAGTTGAATGGCTACGTTAATAAAGAAATATTCCGCATTTTGAGGTATATGCAACCACAAACGATTTTACAAAAACTGTTACATCCAGAGAACGTCACTGTTTGGTGTGCTTTTACGCCGATGGAATCATTGGTCCATATGTCTTCAAAAATATTGGTGGGAACAACAGTGCAGTCCGATGACCGCTAAAGGGCCATGATCAATGTCTTTCACGATCCGGGATTGACTCACCAATATGCATGGGACCTCTGGTTTCGACAGGATGACGCGACATGCCATACAGCTCGTACAAACATCGACTTGTTGAAAGAAGTAGAAGACCTCATCGTTTCTCGTCTTGGATCTGTGACGCCACTTTTGTCACTTGTCTAGTTCGAAATTTTCGACCATTTGGAAGACAACATTCGCTACTTTGTTGGCGAGATATAGCCTCAATTATTGGTTAGACTAGTCGAAAATTGGATTTCCATCGCCCAGACGTGGCCCTCACATGCCCGAAATCAGATTTAAATCAAAATGACAACAAATTATCTTTCCAATAAAACCAATTTCAAATTAATCAATTCATCCGTATTTCAAAGCTCTATAGTTCTAAAAAAACGCCCTTTATGTATGTTGATTGTAAGATTCCTCTGACTGGAATCATTTGTTCATAGACCACCAAATTTGAAATTGCATCTTCCAAACGCCTTTGCTGCATTGAATTCGCTAGCGACTATGTATAAGAAAAAGAACGGCTTTCGAAAAACGCAATATTTGCTAAATTATGATTATTGTTACTTTGAAACGCACATACTTACAATCTAGTGAGTCGCTGAAGGGGACCGAACGATTACGGTCGAAAGTTGACTTCGAAAATTAGTTTTTATATCGATTTTTTGTTCCTGCATGAATGTTTGTATACCTGCATATTTCTTCAAACCTTTCGATTCGATTAAACTACAAAAATATTTCAAATCGGTTTCCCTGGTGGTATCATCAGGAGTAACCGCAAGTTGGTCCCTATCACTTGCTATCAGCTTAGAACTTTCTATCGACAAAATACGGCCGGAAATTGGAGGTTACACTTCAGAAAATCGGTAATGGCTTCTGAACGGAAACGAATTTTTCTTTCTATTTGAAATGACCACTTCCCTTGTCGGCAACACTGCTAGTAACGGCTACCAAAAGCCTATTTTGCCCTACCAATCTATTCAGGCTAGAATGGAACATTGTTATTCAACTGTGTAAACTCGTAGGCAAACTTTACGGTTGAATTTCGAAGAAAAATAAACCAAAATGATGTCTAGTGTGAATCAGGCTTTGTTTTATTTGTCCCCGGTGGACGTTGGGTGCAATTTGATCAAGATCTTTGAACGGTCACGGTATACAAGGAAAGAGGACAATTACAAAGACCTGAACAACGTAACTGTTTGACACAGTTGACACTTTCAACAAACCATCTTGTTAGTCCTCCACTAGAGGGGCTCGCGAGGGATATCCAAGTTTAAGACGAGTTATAAATACTTAACGTATAGCGCTCAATTCCAACAATAAACGAAGTAGTTTATGGAAATGTAATTTTGAAAAATCTTTCAAAACTATTTTAATAGCTTGTACATTATGTTCCCGTGTCAAGATACAAACAACACCATTAAAAGTGTATTGTGTTACTTTGTTTTTATAATACTTACCGTCAACAAAGAACACTCGATGAACACTTAAAACAAATATAAATATTTTCGAACAGGGTGTAAATTTTATTCAATTGGAGTTTTACGAAGAAATACAGAACAAATATTGAAGAAAATAAAGTAACTATTGTTTACGTTAATTGTTTGAAATTAATTGTGATAATAATTCTTTTGGAATAAGTTTGATAATATCAATAGGTATTTTTTGTAATATTTCATAGAACAATTGTTTGAGGCTTTCCAGCTTTTAATCGTGTAGTAACTGATCAGATTGCTGAATGGAGCTGTGTTAAAATCCGGATAGAATGCAGTAGACTGCATTTAATTTTTTTTCTAAAAATTTAATAAATAAATGTAAAATGGATAAATAAACATCTCATATGGAATTCAATAAATATTCATTTCTAAAGATAATTCAATTTGGCGTGCAATGCTTTGTGACACTTTTTTCTATTTTATTATTGTGACGCGTGCGAATTAAGATTTTGCCTTCATTTTAATAAGCGAAAAGAAAATTATCTCTATACGATTGTAATTTATGCCCGCTATTTCATGCTAACCGCATTTTAGTTCTAGTTCATAATTTGCTATGGGCCTAAAATGGGGTTGACTATTTGCAAACATATCACTAGTTCCGTTTCAAAATATTTTAAATGTGTTTGTAAGAATTTATTTCTAGATATGAATGCAACGAATCTTTGGCTTGAATAAAAATAGGATTATTATATTAATGATAAAATATTTTATAAGGCATCAACCGTTTGAAATTAAGGTAGTTGTGTTTTCTATAAACGTATTCGCATTCATGCTACAATTGTTTCTATAACAAACTCTTCTATGCAAACCTGTCGTATGCCTTCTTCCTCTCCACAATCCACGCCATCACCTTGACACATTGCTTTGAAGCGATTTATCCAACATAAGGCCTATTTTCAAAAAATAGGCGAATTTTCGAGTATTGTATGTGATTTACTCTATTTGCTTTTAAGTTATTTAAATACTTTTTGTTTTACTTCCCCTGATAAGGGTGACAAAAGGGCCTACTGATAAACATTCTAGACTAATAATACTCGATTATTTATGCAAAGTTAACGCTCTTTTGGAATGTGAAAAAATAGAGATCATTCAATATATAAATAAATATTTTTTTTTGTATATGGTAATAAATTCAGATATTGTGAGCATTCCCGTGTCTATTTTCATTCCACGCATAATACTAATATTCTGTGAGATCAGTTACAAATTTATCATGCTTAAAAGTAATTGTTACAATTTAATTCGGACTTTACTATATATTTTCCTATTTTGCAGAGAATTATAAAAAAAATATCATACATATTTTAGTAAGGACATAATTACATCGGAAAATTATGCAAAAACACAAATTAGTTCTGCGAAGGTGCATACGGTAGGAATGATTTTCGTTTTCGTATGGGAGGAAAAAACATAATTTAGCTAATTGCGTTATGTATAATAATATTCCAATCTTTCTTATAAGTATATAATATATAAATTGAAAAAATGTAAATAATGTTTGATTTTTCTTCTTTTTTTCATAGTGGTTTTTTTCTCTCTCTCTTTCCTTTTTTTCCTTTTCTTTTCTTTTAACATTTAGGAACAACAATAATTAATGGAGGGCTATTCGATGATTGCTTCAAGTTTTCGATTAAACGTATCCAATAAACCAGATAATGTAAGACAAAAGCCACGACTAGCAGGCACAAGTGGAAAATCTGGCAGAGCTATAGTACAAGTATTTACGCTTTGTGGTGGTTTGTCTGTAGGATAAAAAGCAAAAAATATATATAGATATATATCAATCTTATGACATGTTGTTCTGATAGAAACATTATTTTTTATTCATTCATTTTTATAAGTGATTGTACCATTGCATTTTTTATACTCTTCTTTGTAAAGTATTGACAACATATAGGAGATATTTAAAGTCTATATTTTAGCTGGATAACAACATTATTTTGTAGTTTGTCGTGAAACAGAAGTGTTTGTAAAAATAGTAATTATATTCTAGATATCTTTCCTGAACAGATAATTGAAAATTCGATACATAAAATAGTTTGATACTCATTAAATACGGAAGTTTAGAAATACGGAATTTAGAATACGGAAATACGGAAGAAATCGGAAGTTTACTTGAAAACGGGATAATAGGAAGCAGTTCGCATTCAAGCAAAGCTCAAAGTCTTAGCTGAGATGATGAAAATGGGTTTTCTCTTTTGCTCTGACTTGCTCCTCAACCCGTTCAACGAATTCCTACGCGAAGAGATGTTCCCAGAGCGCTGGAAGGCTGGAAAATGCCGAGGTTAGTGCTTATCAGCGAGGGAAAGTTTCATTCCTCTTCCTACATAATTCACCATTATTATACCGACCACGATATTTCCTAGGCATGGCTGGAAAAGTTCCCGAAAATTTCATCAAGGGAAGTCGAAACTTGTGTCGCAGGAGGCTAATCGTCACGACAGTATGGCGTCAGTTAAGATTGCTTCACCGTTGCTGCAATCAATGAAGCGATGAATGCGCGCGGAGGCACACACAACAGTTCCACACGGTCACTTTTCTGCTAGCTGCTCCGAACGTTAGAAATTTATTTAACTACGCTAAATGGGCGACTGTTTTGGAAGCGCTTGAACAGCATTACCACATGTTGGAATATCTGATGCAGATTCTGAGGGACTATGTATAGAATTGCATTCTGTTTAACGACACAAAGGAAGGACGCGGAACAATTATAGATGTCTTACAAGGCTCCATCCTCGGTCCGGCCGTGTGGAACATTTCTTATGACGTATTACCAAAGCTTGAGCTGCTGGATAAATCAAACTGATCGGCTACGCGGACGATGTCGGCGCCCCAATGGAATATGCGTAACCCAGACAATATTTGCTAATAGGTCAAGTGTGCGACTGCATGACTGCTCGATCGTTCAAGGTTCAACGACTCTGGAATAACCGAATTATCATGCTGACAAAGAAGTATTCCTCAGGTATTAGAAAAGCGCTGGTCAAATCGAAATTAGCAGTGAAATCGGGTAATAATGGGTGTATCCAAAAATAGTTGCTCGAAGCAAATCACAGCATGTAACGGAAAGCACTCGATTGGCGTACCACTCATACGAGGCCAGTTCTTATGATCCCTGTGCGATCTATTCTAGTTTATGCCGGCGACCCCTGAGCAATGGAGTTAAACCTAATGCGGCTGGCCAGGTGCAAAGAAACGATTTGCTTGCACATACAGAACGGTCACCGCATCAGTGGTTTTAGTGATCGCAGGAGTAGTACCCATTGCCCTCCTTGCTAGAGAACTCAGAAATAACCGACACAGAAGCGGTGACAACAAAGAGGTCACCAGACAGAAGAAACAATATTCGCAAAGCGATTCGCAGGTTCTAGGAGCGCGACACAACGGGCAAGTGAACAGCATGGCTGATCCTTGTCCTGAGGCTCAATTTAGCGAATATAAGACGAATTTCTAGTTTTTGAACTAGAAAAGATTTTCCCAATGTTAGCTGTACACGATTGATAGGTCGCAGTCTCCAGATAGCATTTTTTTTTTTGGATAGGAGCGTTGGGCAAAACCTACTACGCATCCTTTGCTTGCAAATCATGGAGTAAACTATGCAATTATCTCTTCCGTGAAATTGAAGAACTCTACCTGGAAACTATACTTGGAGGAATTGTTAGAACGGTTAATAAACAAAATCGCTTAGTACACTATGCCCCATCCTGATAGTCGTAAGAAGACAAACGGGGCTGTTAGGAGGCGTCTGCATTGGATGAATCGCATTTCTAATACTAGTACCCACTTAAAAATTAATACCCATTATCTGAAGGCGCTTGTATACGCGTAGCTTGAATAAATTTTTCAAACGGGCCCAAACTTTATTTAGTAGGTTGACAGGAGATATATTTACTGGGAAATCGAAAAGCATTACGCATCTGGTTTTCACATACTCAGGGGACTTCTTAAACGACTTATGAAAATCATTTGCATGATTCGTAATTACAATGATGCTTCGCAAACTAACCAAGAAAGTCGCGCTAATCAAACGATGACGACGATGAATTTTTATTTGCTTGTTTCTTTTCATGTCAAGCGATGAATTTTTTGCTTGTTTCATTTAGTCTTGACCTCTGACCATTCTAAAAATATTAAAATTTACGAATCAAATTTATTTTCTGCCAAAAGTACAATTTAAATATCAAATTGTAACAAAATTTTACGCATGACGGATATCGTCGTCATGACACAAAATTTTGCCACATTTCCATGACGGATATAGTCGTCAAACACACTTAACTGGCTAAATTTGCATTTAGCAGATTTTCATTACTGCAGTGCATAGGATGGCCCACTGCCCAATTTCAACGACGTTATTTGTGACGAATTTACTATTAGCCCCTGTTAAAAAATTAGTCGTTGTCAGTTGCTAATATGGCAACGCAAGGCTGGTGACAAACATTTGCAATTATTTTATTCTATTTATAACTAATTCCGTTCATTAAGCTTGTTTACATCATTTTCTACAAGGCTCAAATGCGATCAACAGGTGAAATGAATAATTTCCCTCGTTGATCGCATCACCCCTAAACCAACATGGACAAGATTTGTGTAATCTACTCCAATGCGATAAATTTCATGAGATAAATTCCAGAGCAGGATTACTCCAGTGCAACAAATCGTAATACTTGAAAAATAACATAACTAACGATTGATAAGATGGGAATGTAAAATTAATTGATTAATGATCACTAACCTGTTACCGGACTTATAATTTCCTGCGAATACTCCATCCATTGCTTTATACGATGATACATTGCTTTGCCACGACGCCTAAAATGCTCCATAATTTGCAGACGAAAAAGTTCAGGCGGCGATGTAATAAGTTTCGTCATTGATTGGACTAATTTCAAAATAGCCATTTCGTTATACATTCGTGAATTTTCTTTGCCCTGTTGTGTTCCTGTGAATTCAAAATTGTATCAATCATTTGTTAATTTAGAAACATTTTTTCTACCTTTTTGTTTATCGAAACCAGCTTCATTGAAATAGGGCTCGGGCACAAGTATAAGTCCTTGTATGGACACGATCACCTGCAAGATTGTACTTAGCGGAGACCAAACCTCGGTGTCTCGACCGGACCACGTTCCCAACAGTGATACACAAACCTTTCCATCCTCATACAAATTAGGATTCAAACGGTCGGAACAATAGCTTATGTAATGACAAAGTGGTGGAGACGACGGATAATCCCGTCCCATTTGCATGTCAAAGAAAAATAAACCATCTTCGAACGGTGTGTTTTTCGGGCCTTCTATCATCACACTTAACAAATCCATTCGATCCTCGAAAGCTCTGTAATTCATAATTACAAATTTTAATTTACAATAAAACATCAACAACTAGAACTGTCAATGCTGCGCATCATTTGAAATGAATGTATAAACTTTAGACTGTTACCAACTTACCTCACCCAAACACCAGGCGGCAAAGATGTTCTTAGCACACGATGTTCACGCCTTACTGCCTTGTAATATTGCTGCTGATTTGCTGGATGGAATATGGTTAAATGGAACTTGTGTGAACTTGGAGCCGTCTCCAAAATTTGGAATGCTTCTGTATCTGCAGGTGCCAGAGGAGTGGTGACTGCTACTGTTGTTTCACTATCATCAACCTGATCTTCTTCCGTACTTCGTATTGTATCATCTTCACTTGGCATCCGTGGCAATTGCTCAACGCTTTGAACAACTTCTTCTTCCTCTATTGCCTCTACAATTTCGCTAATATTCAAATTCGACTGACAATATTTCTCTTGGATTTCTTGTAGAGCTTTTATCAATTGGCCTTTTAGGAGCGCACAGAGATGTGCACAAACATAATCGGGCGTATCTTCAGTAAATTCTATACTACTGCAAGAGATCGACTTTTGATCGTCGGTAGCCTTCAGAAGGCTATTATTAATATCGTTTGTAAGATCACTGGCACTTTCATAGCTCGTCGAGCTACCATCGTAGTAATCATTGCGGGAATAGTTGCCAGAATCATCCTGAGATTTATTTTTTGTTTTTAAAATTTGACTTTTATCTGTAACATGCGTTTGTGCGTCCTCATACTGTAAATGATGAAATTTAAAATGTGAATACTGCGCATTATACTATGAATTAAATTAAATAAACTTACTATTTTGTCAACAGCATTAGCTAAACATGTGGATTTTTTCTCAAAACTATTCATCGATAAACTCAAATTATTTGCAACAACACTTGCGTTATCATTAACTTGCTTGAGGCCTTTTGTAGATCCATCAGAAACTACTTTGCTATCGACTCCAGTGGCTATCGAATTATTTTGCTGATGTTGTTGTTGCTGCTGATTTTGTTTAGAAGGAAGTGATTCGAAGTTAAATGACCGTTTCTTGCCGGAAATTTTTACGGGTGATGAAGAAAGGTTGAAAATTACATCTCGCTGATAATCACGATTCGGTGTGGAAAATTCATGAGGCGACGAATTCACTGGGTGCTCGTTATGTGAGTTTGCTTCCAATAGTAACGAGTTGAGAGGATTCGGATGGGTTGTAGTTGGTGTTGTAACTTTTACATTAGGCGGTGTTTGATTGAAAAGACGATTTTTCTGATCTTGAGCTCGTTCCGATTTCGTTTGTGTTCCACCTTTTCGAACGGGTTCGAGTAGGCCCTGGTAGAGGGAAAACGTAATCATTGATTTGGAAAGCTGCGTAATTTGTAAAGAAAATTATAAAGAAACATCCGAAAGGCGAATAACTTTAATAATTTTTAATATAGGACGATAATTTACCATAAAATGGTCTTCATGGAAAAACGATGTATTCATTAGTCTATCTAAATATCGACATTTCTTATACACAGCCAACAACTTTTTCATCACCTAAAATGGATTGAAAGTTACCATTTTGAATTCCAAAAAAAAATCTTTGATTTCTTTTACCTCATGATTTTGCAAATTCGGGTTTATAATGAAAATCTCTTCCAATCGAGCTATTGCTATTCTTGCACGTTCCAAATTTTCCAATAAATGTGGCTCCGATATAGCTTTAGGCGCTATTCCACCCGGTTCGCTCATCTCACTTTCCGTTTCCCATGAGTCCTCTGAATCATTATTCCCCGAAAAATTGTTGTCCGCATCATACTGACCAACTTCAAACAAGTCCTGCGGCCAGCACATACTTATGTGCCCGTCAACCCACCAAACTTTAACTCGTCCATCAGCGTAGTTGTCCACTATTTGGCCAGCAGTGCATGTTGCATCCTCGCCCACAAAATTCGCGACACGTATCACAATAGTTCCCGGTCGATATTGAAAATCTGGATGATCTTTTAAATCGTATACACTCACTTCTGATTCACCTTTGTAGTTCGGTCTAAAATGGTGATGGATTATTTAGTACCTAGTCTTGTATACAAGGATTATACAACGTGAGCTTACTTTGGATCATCGGTTGAAGTGTATGTTGTAAACCATCGTACTTTTGCTGTTCTGCCGTGATGATCCACTGAATGTATAACGCCATAATCACGGTACGTAACGTCGGCGCCTTCCACATTTGAGAGAACAAAGTCACCCGGAAAATATTCCTGAAAATGGTTTTATTAATCAATGTATACTTAACGCTGCAATACTGAACACGGTAATTACTTACATGATCATCCAAATGATGAATTGGATAAAGCTGTGTAGATGGTATGCCCGATTCAATGGTACCATCTTGCCAAACTACTGTAGCAGTACTGTACACTACTAAAGCTTCAGTGACCACTTCATCGCCCACGGCTGGGGGTTTGTCGCTATTCGTAGTAGCAGCAGACTTCTTCAATTTCTTGACTTGTTTCTTTTGAATTAGCGGACGATGTTTAGGACTGCTTTTAGGAGTAGGACTTGAGCAGGATGAGGCATTTGTTGCACTATCCGTAATTGAATCATCTTCTTCCTCGTCTAACTCTTCATCGTCCGTTTGCCAATCGTCTGAACCCTCCTTCTTTACAGCATTCTCTGTGACACCGGTTGTGCTCTTTATTTTCGAGTCAGCCTTTTCGAGCGCTTTTGACTCAGTCTCATGTCTCTCCTTTGAGAAAATTCGTTCCAAATTGTAGCTGTGGCTTGAACGTAAGTTAGCAACGTGATGCTGCAATTTCGATTTTTTCTCCGATTCCACCACGGTTGTCGAAAGAAACTTTATTTTGACCTTTTCGGGTTTGATTGCTGTTGTTGAAGAGGAATGTACGGAGTTTTGTGTAGGAACGTTAGATTCGTCTTTTTGTTGCTGGGATAATATGAGTTTATATTTAATAGCTGTCGATTTAAAAAGATTTAGTAATCTATTATGAGGGTAAAGATTATTACACAGTCACCTTGCTCTTTCTCCCATTGCGATTTTCGAATTATCACATCACAGTCAGAAATTTTCAAATAATTTTTATCATTTATTTGCAGCATGCACGATTCGAAGAGATTTAGGCGCTTAAGTCGTTTAAGGTCATCACCTGTAACGTAGGACTTAGGCTGTTGCAGAACTCCAGATTTCAAATCCACACTATCCTCTGAAAGGGCTTTACATTGCCAATGTACCCAAATGCCTTCGACTTGAACTGATTTAACGACAAACTGGAAGAAAGTTATCCTTGAAATGCAACTGAGTCTTAGAGTATCTAAACATTACTTTGCGAGACAGCAGCTTTCCTTTTTTATTTGTTTTCAATCCGGTTTGTGTTAACAACTTAACGTTGTCTAACGACTCCAAACGACCGGTGACTACTTGACCCGGATAGAATACTGTCTCTGAAAACAAACCATTTCTGTATTTCGTGTGCACGTCTTTGAGTTGAAGTAATTCTCCGTCGGGAACTTCAATTAAAGCACCACATGAGGACCTGAAATCAATTTTTCTTATACTGTATTCAATACATTATTTACACTTGTTTCTCTGTTTACATTAAAACGATTTTTTCGTTTATACATTTCGTGCTGCCAACCCATGAGTCCAAACACACCGCATTGTCTCGGGGAATTGATTGAATGGGGCGTAAGCGCTCTCCCATGACATTCTTTGCAACATATTTTGTTCCAACTATACGAACGTCAGCTCGCATGCTAATTTCGCGACAGTAGCCCCGTTGTGTGTCCTTTCCTGGAACAAGACGACGAACTACATCACCCGGCATTAGAGTACGATCCGCCAGTCCAACCTTAAACAAATGACAATGCAAGATGAAAATTAATCCCAAAGGATCTCAATTGTATTGTATATGCATGTAAGATAAATTATCAGTATGGATATGTTCATACAATTTAATAATGAATTTAGATCTACCAATTTCCAGGGTCAAACATGTATCAACATATTTTAGTGAAGTGAGCTCTTCACACTACAACCTGATATACTACCACTGATACGTTGAATTTGATTTTGTGTTAAGGAATACATATACAATATACTTTGGATGTCGGGTTGTGCCGAGGTCCAGATTGTAATATTCAATTTACTTTCGATATATGAGCACATATTGCCGCATTCAAAATATTCGCGAAGAGTTGAGGAGAAAAGGCAAGAACACAGAATCGACCACGTTAACTTCCTCAAGGAATAAAGCTCCTGCATTTAATGGGTTGCTTGCGAAGCTACAAGGCAAGTATATATTCTTAAATATGGACAGAAAATTATTTATAGATGTTGTACCCAGTTTTCTTCGTCACCGAAATATCCGTATTGCCGTTTGTGCCAACTTCTAAAAGAGCTCAGAGTTTTTAAGAGGAAATTATAAGTTTACTTCTGATAACAGTGGCATTAAGCTACTAAAATATAAGTGAAAAAAAGAGAAGTGATGCAACTACGTGTATCAATACCGGTAAAGGATTTTCTGAATCTAACAAATTCCTACAGAATATCAGTATCACACCAGTGTCATTCAAACTGATACTCTATTTATTAGCCAAAAAAGGTACCCAATATGATATGGGGATTAATTCTACAAGGCTGCGAAATAAATAAATAAGAAGTCAAGGCAAGATAGTCCAAATAGATTTGTATACAAGCCTTCTACTCACTGCTTCATAGGCAACGCTGAAAAAAGGTTCAACGGGTTTTAACACTAAAGAATACTTAACGGAGGAAGCGAACAACCTGCAAGGAGCCTCGCAGAAACACAGTAATAATTAAATTCATATTGCAGTCCCGGCTTGCGCGACTTTGATTATTTTTTTACGAATCAAAAGGATAGTGGTAGTGTTATGAACAAAACTAGTGGTTTGTTGAATGTGTTTAATTTTTCATGGAATTTGGTGAAGACAAAACAAATAAAGACGAAATATTTTACGTGGACAACTAACGTTAGGGCCTAATTTCGCGGTCTACATGGACGGGGTTGATAAAATGCGACAATTTACACCCCCCTTGAGTTGGGGTGCCAGTTCCTACGCCAACAGAGGATACTCAAGACGCAATTAGTGAAGGCTCAATACTACTTTCTAGCCACATTACACCAAAAACCACCATACTTCAACTAGGAAAGGCTGCTGATCGTGTAGGGGGATGACAGTAATCTGTCATAGGCGTCCCCCGAACGCGTGGTTCAGATCAAACTTTTGATCGGGTTGCGTTCTCGTCAAGTCTGAGGCTACAATTTTTTACCCTGCATCCGTGGATGGTGATCCCACCTCTGGTTCGTAGGAGCGGCATTTCCAAGGTCTCAATTAATGCAAAACAGTAGAGAAACAAAACAAATATTCGTGATCACGTGATGAACAAGGTGAAAGACTTGCTAATTTCACTTAGGAACTGGTGCGAAAGCTCAGACCACATTTCGCGAAGATAACCTATTTATAATGGGTGAAATATCGGTGATGTTTACACGTCTATCTAAATTTCTCTCACTGGTGACAGATTAACGTTAACAATACGGAAGCTGTTAACAGAAACTCTGTACAAAATTCATCCCGGCGAATAAAGCAATATGATTAAAAAGGAAATGACGTTAACAGGAAGATGAGAACTTTCGGAACTCTGTTGTGATCGACGAAAAAACCTGGATAGTTCATTACTCGACTGAGAAAAACAGACAATCTCGCATTTTTCTGTTTGTAGCAAAGAAAATAAAAAAAAGAAAGTCTTATTCTGGTTGGATTCATGTTTCAGAAGGAGACCATCCATGCACGATGATATTGTTAAGCATGAAACCCATTAAAACCAAAAGAAAGTGAATGTGTACGAGAAGTTTTTCTTTACTCGACGACATTCGTTGGACACTCCCTGAGAAACAATTTTGATTGTAGGTATCTCAAGTTGTCCTGAATTCTTTTCTTCTTTACTTTTTTTTGGTGAAATAAATGGACTGAAAAGATTGAAAACTTATATCGTAATTTCCACATGTGTTTTACTTCAATCCAGTCATCGATAGAATTAAAAAAAAAGGAGAAGATTCAGGATTGTTTCGTTTGTAAAGACACACAACCTTTCGGTTGTGTTAGTTTAAACTATTCCACGAAGGAGCTACCAGGAGAACCTTTGAAGACGCCCTTCACGTAAAAACGTGCGTAATGGTTCACTACATGCATAAAATTTGATGGTGATTAAGTGACTCGTTTAGGGTGGGTTGCAATCAGTATTGGCAAAAAAAACTGCACAACTTAAGTTCTTGGTAGGTCTGTTTGCAGAATCATGTTAGCCAGCCGGATATTATCGCATCGATATCATCACTATACCGATTACTGGATTATATTTACTTGTATGGGTTTGCCGGTTCTTACGTAAAATTGAAACGTCTCTATCGCGAGAAGTAGTGATTGTTCCTGTGTTCCTTGAAATTGTGAATTTTTGAAAATTTAGAAACCCTAGAATGAGTAACAGCAGAGCTTCCAATAGATCCTGACATGCGAATTATTACATTGTTGTTTCTCACAAATATATGTAGACATGGATAACCAGGCGTTGTGTTAAATGATTCTACAATGGCCCAGATAAAATTCATTTGGTACGTTTGAGCAAAAGGGGTAGTCGAGCATTCAGTGCAGTCCTTCATTTTATTTATTGATTTTGCACAGACTTTCCTTTGCTCTGCGTCTCATTTACTTCGTCTTCATACCTCAAACTAATCTCCGGAAGAGAAGGAGAGACTTTTGAACTATATATCAGGATTTCATTGATCAAATGACTGAAATTCTTGCACACACAATTGCAACGAGATGACATGATTCAATTCGACTTGAAAAATTCGCACATATTCGCTTTGGAACGATAGTTAACCTACTGGAACGCACAAATAACATTTAAATATCTGCAATAATTAAATTACTGACGGTTTTCAATACATACATTATTGCCGCTTGCTAGTACCTTAAAACAAATGTGTAATTATTACTGTAAATGAACCAGCCTTAGCGCTCACATGATATGAAAGAACAGTTGACTACAGAACTTGGGCCTTATTTCTAAACTAAAAGTATATGACAATCTGGTGATCTGGTCAGAATCCTTTCAGGCCATTTCTCTAAAAGTAACCAACGCAGATGGCTGTGCTGATAATCGGATCTCACCAATTCAAATATCACTGTCAACAGCAGGATTTGAAGCTGGTATCTGTTGAAAAGGAGCCGAGTACTAGAACTGGTACAACATCCAAAGTGTTCTAATCCTTACAATCCTGCCCTTATTTTTGTTTATTCTTTGTAGGTATATGTTTTAAATCCACTCTCATTGAGTTATACCTCGCGTCAAATAAAACAAACTTTTAAATTCACTTAAATTTGTCTTTTATTTCGAGTTTTTACTCCACTTTTATGCATTTAGAAACTTTATTTTGTGAATTTTAAATGAATCCATGTATATGTTAGTTCGTTTCACACAGTCACGTTAGTTTTGCGTGTCTATCACACATTTATTTTAGTATGCAATTTTTGTTCTCTGTTTTTCTGAACTTTACATCAGCTGGCAGACGAATCGTTTTTCTGAAGACGACTTTGCAGGGGCCTCACATATCGACGCATGTTCGATAATTCTGTTGGAAAACAAAAATAATGGGGTTTGTTGATCCCACTCTCTTTAGTTCTCGTCTGTTGTTGAGGTTGTTATTAAATCACTGTTTAATCTGTCTGGGAACGAATGCGCGTTGTCGTTGTTTACGGACAAATGTGGAAACTGAACCTGATCTTAATGCAATTCATAGGTTAGTTCTACTCATTCAATGCAATACCAATAAAATCAGTTCTTCTATGGAAGTTATCATTTGATTTGGAAAAGGTTATAATTCCGGTCACAACGATATTGCATTCGGACTCGGAAACAAGTTCCGAATATCAGCTGCTATTTTTTATCGGTACCATTGACGTTGTAGATTCGGATGTGTCATCTTGAACTGGGTCCTCGCGTTTTAAGTGTAAACAAAATTGAAACTAATCCATCTGCGTGTGTATCATCTTCAACGAAATCTTCTACGAAATAGCTTTTGTCTCAATATTGACCTACATGGACAGCATGTCCCTACATCCGCTGTTGCCTGCGTTGGTTTTAATAGAAATTTTGGTACTAACACGGGTGATACGTACCTCCTTCTTCATTGCCTCGAAGCCTTGCTGTGATTCTGCGTTCCAGCGAATAAAAGACAATTTCCCTTAAATAAGACTGAATTTGTCTTTAACGAGGCAGTGATAGTAGAGTGTCTTTAAAAAAACCTTCGTATATGGGTTTATTATTTGATTTCGACAATTTCACTAAGACTTCTACATTGTAAAAATTTGTAAACACACGCTCTAGTTATACAATGTCAATTATTTCGGGTTATTTGCAAGTGTAGCTGAATTCTTCCGTACACTTCTTCCAAGTTTCTGATATACTCATTGAACGTTCTCCAGCTTTAATCTTAGTAATTCCGCACAAATCTCTAAGGTATACATACAAGTACCGTGTTCCGAATTTGCCGGGCGGCTTTGCATTATCTCTCCTAGAACAAAAGGGTAAGAGATTCACTGCACATCAGGACATGCAGAGATCTCATGCAGACCCTGAAAGGACCGATAAGGTTGCGAGATGGGGAGCGAAACTCGAATAAGTAGACATAGACGGCATGCTAAAAACTCTGCACATGGACTTAAGTACGTTAAACAGATACAGAAAGATGTTCAAAAACCTCGATAACTACAAAAAACTCATAGAGAAGATAAATAGAAAGAAAACTTATTTCTTCGCGAATCGGACAAGATCCTTCTATACACCATTGGCGAGGATCAAAACTTTCCACCGTGTTATATTCATATGGGTCTACTGACTGGGCTTGTAATGAGTTGCTCACGTAGACACTGTCGACATTCAAACAATTGTTGATGATAGACCACCTCTTAGGCAATCGGCCCAACTCATCCAGAAGTGACGGTTCGCATTCGGTGTACCGTTTTTAGTGATATAAATGAGGCATATAGTAAATATTAAAGATTGCAATGACCAAAGCAACGGCGGATCTGGACAAAGGAAACTTTGTCGAAACAAATATGGAGAGAGGATTTTGGCCGTTTCATTATTTAGGATATAGCCTAGTGCAGCCTTTACAGACCATTTTTCAGCTACCAAACAACCTTCTGTCGTTCACCGCTTTAATAGACAAAAAAAATTAAAGGCTTCAACGTCGTCCCGGAGTTTTGGGACTCGTGCTGAATAACTATACGATAATTATAGTAAAGTTATTCTACGGAGCGCAAGCCTGGATATTAGGGGCTTGTTGCTGCTTGTTGCTTTAATCAACTCCACAATGACTCGCGAAATTGAATGAATGAATGAATGCGTATGTGAAATGCTTGTTGTAATATTTAAATTAATAAGTCTGTCTTCCACCCGCCTGCAAATCACACTGTCGTCAATGGAAAACCCAGCCTTGGAGTTAGAACTTCGGTTCTACCTCATGACGGTCCCAAGCCCGTGTAAATGGGGAGGGAAGGTGTCAGTGGTGTTGGTCATATGTTGAGTTGAATCGTTGTTAAAAAGAAGTGACGACAGACGTACAAAAAAACGATATATGTTTGTGAAAAGTCCGCGAGTTAAGAAGTTGATACCGAAGTATGGAAGGAGAGTTGTATGAGAGGAAGGAGTTGCAGTTGGCAGGACCTGACTATAATTAGTACCGAAGACGTCGCTTACGGCCCTGCCCGTAGTGTACCGAGGGAAACGTATAGCAGCCTAGCCGCTGCTGTTGATTTATGTTTGTGAAAAGTCCGTTGAAAAAGCTGAAACCGTTATATGAGGGGAAGGAGTTGCAGTCGGCAGGACCTGACTGTATTAGTACTGCGGGAAAGTACAGCAACCTAACCGCTGCTGTTGAACGTGTGAACTGCTGAACTGATGAACCGAAGTAAAGATGTAACGGAAGAATAGCGAGGATTCGAGGTCTACACTGCTGAGGAGAGATTGATCTAACGAGTATCATAGATGTACTATGAGAAAGTTAAGTGAAGCTGAACCGAGGCGTTATAGCAGCCGAGATGAATTGATAACCATGACGATTGACTAATTGATTTTTGACTGAGATGAAAGTAAGTATGACTGAAATTGACGAGCTGTATGTTGACTGTAGTGCAAGTGTCTGATGTTCCAAAGGGAATCGTTGATTTGCCTGAGGATGGTGGAAGAATTGAGGAATGATGAAATGGAAGAAGGTGAAGATTGATTAGATGTACAGAAGAGTTGTTCATGGAGTTGACGGAAGAGTTGAATGGAAGAAGAAATGTTGTAGAAGAAGAAGAAAAAGAAGGAGAAGGAGAAAAAAATGAAGGAGAAGAAGAAAAAGAAGGAGAAGAAGTAGAGGAATGAGTGCAGTGGAAAAAGAAGATTTAATGAAATAATCTGAAGGGGTTGAAGTGGTGTATTGGAATGGATTGGATTTAAGGAGAAAATAGATGGAATTGACGGAGATGGGAACTGATGTATAATTGTTGGTAATTATGTAATTGGTGATAGTGGTATATGTTGCTTGACTGAATGACGACTTTGAATAACTGAATGTAACTGACTGAATGTCATATAGAGGAAGTGAGTTAAATGTTGTTAGCAGGTCGAAAAGCTCGTATTGCAACATCAACTATGTTGATGATGTGGATGCGAGACTAGTACACCTGCTAAAGATGTGAAATAGAAAAGTTGAGTATTTATTGCAGTAAATGTTCCTATGTTGTGACTGTGCTGACCCGGACCCTATAGACTAGCGCTATAGGAATCCGGGTGAACGCAGGGGGTCTGAAGGTTTAGGTTTCGGCCTGTTCCATTCAGTCTTTGGGGAGTACCGAACCCACGTACCCGAGGTGTGAGAAAGGGCCATCAGTCCCGTGTGCCAGGAACAAAAACTGAGAGTTTTTCTCGGACAGTAGAGAAGCGCAATGTTAAAGTATTTTGTTTTTGTACGTCCCACGCTTAATCTCGCGCCAGTCCGGTGGCGCTCTCACGAGTTTCATTTTCGGGTGTAGAAGCACGACAAATTTTTAGTCTTTTGGAAAACCGCATACAAGTCGCTTCGCGCTGTTTATTGTATTCTTCTTCTTTTGTAATAAAACTGAGTTCTTTGATAAGTGTTGTGTGTTTTTATAAAACTCATCGTCCCTTCCATTTGTTCACCTGATCAGAAGTTATCTGAACCACGGGTTAGAGGGACGCCCATGACAGGTTACTGTCAGCCCCCTACACGATGAGGAGACTATCCTTGGCTGAAACGTGGTGGTTGTGGTTTCGAAGGCTGGAGAGTGGCGAAGAGCACTCACCATTTGTGTTCGGGAATCCAGGTAGCTTAAATAAATTGGAACCTAGAACTGAGACTTGTCTCAGATTCTAGGGGTGGTTGTTGACACATTGTTTCAACCCCGTCTACGGAGACCGTGGGATTAAGCCCTACAAGGCAGGTGTCCACGTTAATCCACGAGACTCATGTCGTCAACGGATACCTGTCCTTTCTTCATTGTTGTATGACGCAGTTTGTTTCAAGTCGAAAATTTACTGAGCACAGTAGCACTTTATTACTTATGGAAACATTGCATACACACACAACCCTGTTCCTATCCTTTTTATGTAATTTGACTTGTGATTAAAATATAAACTAGTCGGAATATTTTTTGCTATTCGTGCACAAGCGGATCGTTTTAGTAGTACTTCGTAAGAAATCAAAAGGAATTACTCTCCTTCAAATTGTTTTCTCCTGATTCCCGTGATTTTCTATTGCTGCATATTTTGTCCCGTAAAGTATTTTTTTCTTATTCTCTCGTATTTTAGTTAAATACCAAATAATTAAAATGAATTTATTCATTATAATGGTTTCATTTTCTAATAAGATTACTTTCCAAGTAGATTTTAACTGTGCATTTCCTGAATCCTGAATCGTTCGCACAGGAGTTGTTTAGATTCTTATTACACTTTGCTTGGCTTAACGGATTATCACATGAAAATTTACATATCTTATACGGTTTAAATCATAGCAGCCAGGAAGTCTCATTGCTTGCTGTGTTCCAATCTCTAATACGTTAATTGAATTTGTGTATGAATGAGATTCGCTTCATTTGTCTGAAACGATACTGACTAACTATGCAAACATTTGAATCGACACCGGGATTTCAATTAAGATCTCTAAAATGTTTCGAGCTCAGCATCTTATTTGCAATTTAAATGGAGTGCACAAACCAACACATATGTACGTACGTTTTAGATCCATAACTTTTACATAAATTATTCAGATATAAATCCTACGAAAATTTCAGTGACGAAATATTTTCTAAGGACACTTAGAAATGCCAAATAGGTTTGAGTAAATGTTAACAGTGGTGTTAATTTTCGTCAGTTTATTTAGTACTTAATAAACATTCGCACCGACGTCAAGTCGTTTTGATTTCCGTGTTCCACCCAAAAGGGATGAATACATTTCAATCTTGGCTCATCCTCGTGCATTACATAACCACAAAACGTCAAAGGACATAAAAACTCACCGACCGCTCCTGCATTGTTTCTTCATCGCCGTACGGATGCCATGCAACACGAATCTCGCCCTTAGAAAGGGTCAGCTCGAAATCATCCTCGTCGTCGCTCGAAAATGCCTCGGAATTTTCAAGCACCAGACCAAATTTCACGCGGCCTTTCTTGTCGAATCGAAACACCTCATCTTCGTAAAAGAACTGATTATCAGCGGTTCCAGTTACCGGAGGGCCGCCTACCGTTAAACTGGTCGCCATAATCAATATTAGAACATTTAGAATGACCAAACACCCCGATCGCTTTTTGTTCGTTCACACACTGAATCTATGATCTATCGGAGGAGAAATACTTCTTGTTTTTTTTTTTTGAATGTTTCCAATTCGTTTTCAAAGAAGGAATGCAGAATCCCGAAGAAAATTTTTCGCTACAATACCAGGGAAGTCTTACAGGAACTACACTAAAGATGAAATTTTGACGGATAAGTGCGAAAATTTAATTATTTTCTTGACAAGCTACTGAACTGTCATCAAGTTTTCCGATGATTCGAAGTTGTCACTACGTGTCGCTGCACGCGAAGTCGGTTGCGAGCTTTGAGGGATTTCCCCTATTAAGACTAAATAGAACAAAGCATTCGGGAGACATTTTGAAAATGCGCGTGAAGAGTTTTGTTATGTTAGCAAGGATATTTTTAATGCAACGAAACTATACATAATATATAGACTTTATCATATAAATGGCAATCTGAAATTACGTCAGCTCGCACAATCAGGAACTATGTAGCGATGCGGAGATAAGCCGACATAAATTTGTTTTTTCGTGTGATTTCGCTCGCTCAAAAAAAAAACAAAAAATGAAAACATTTTACAATAACATGAAGAATTCAACAACTACCTGTGTAAGGCGTTCGCAAATGGGCTAGAAAAATAAAGAAATATTTAGCTGAAAAGTCGTAACTATTCAATCAACGAAAGTAACAATTCTGAAACAATTCACACAAGGCAAAGTGCGTTTGTGTATTAAAATTCAATACAGCCGATTCCCTGATTTATGAGGATGCAAATATCGATCTGACATCTACTCAAAGGTTAAATAAATTAAAATTTCCTTTTACTACAAAGACTATACTCGGTTAAATCACACTAAAATTTTCTCGAATCAAATCAAGTGAGATCCTTACCTGAAGTCTACGTATTTCCTAAATTCGAACCAAAGGGACACTTAAGGTCACTTAAATTTTGTGCAGTCAAAGTTTGGAAAATAATAAGACGATTTCTGTAAACCTCTTCTGGAACAAAACCAACAGAGACTATGAAATGCGTAATTTTACCTTTTGTTTGTATGGTTTTTCACGATTTCAAATCATGTCAAGATCTTTGTTGTCTACGAATATCTGCTTAAACTTCTTAGTGTGAATCTCATCGAACTTCCTTCAGTTTGTATTTCCAAAAGGTGTGAAAGATCATGCGACCGGTTACCATTCATTATAAGTTTATGATAATTACACTTTGGTTGAGCCGATTCTATAATGGAAACCGCTATTTATACACATTGGATGATTAAGGATGAAACGTAATTTAGCTACACGATTCGGATTCTGAAATAAGACCATATTTTATGTTAATTGCAAGTAATATGCATTTTCGAGGTGACTATTAATATGTCAAGCATGATCTATTAGTATCACATATGTGAAAATTGCAACAAAAACAAAGACAAGTTCTTAAGGACTCGGCCGATATACAAGCGTTGTTAATTCTGCGTATTACTATGATGATGCTGAAGAAATTCTGTTGGACAGTTCGTGTAGTTTTGGCTATATCAGCTTGGTGGATATACGTTGAAAGACTAACTAAAGGAGCTATCTAGTATCCGTCTCGCAGTAACACAAGTGCAGTAAAAATCTACCGCCCAAAAGCATATTTAAAAGTGCATTCATTGCTTGGAGTTTTGAAAGCAAGATTGGTCAGGAACTTCGATGTGAAGAGAGTAGTCGAGTTTCAGACCTTATAAATCCTTTTGCTTTTCTTACGCGTGTTTCGGGAAACACACAGGAATTTGTGGACATCTAATCCAGTGGAGCAATGAGGCGACACAAACTTAGGAGGGTAAAATTTTCGATTAAAATCCAAGCAGCCGAGGACTATCAAACTTAGCAAAGCAATCAGCAGCATGTAATTTGCGTTCGGAACTGCGGAACCCGATTTCTAAACGACACAGATCACTGAGCTACAAAATTAGAGCTGTCTTTCGAAGACGGAAATCCAACCAAATCAAACGACCAACAAGCTGAAATAGTAGATGCAAGGTTTCTGCGTTTACATGAAAGTTTTTCGTGGCAAATATTAAGAAACAGACAAGCAGGTTGGATGCTTATGATCCTTTGCTCCTTCGGGTTGGAACATTTTGAACTGAAAGATTGATTCGAGGCCGAAGAGGATAATGAATGGGGAACATGCAATTTACGAGCGAAACTTACGTAAAGGTGGTCACGATTTAAAAAACTACAGATTATTGCAATATTGCAATAATCTTTAAAAAACTACAGATTATTGCAATATTGCAATAATTTATATGATCCCTTTTTATAAAAAAATCATCGGTTTATGGTATTTATTATCATAAGAAGACAAACTGGCGCTGGAAAAGCAAGGCAACTGTCATTAGTCAAATGTTGTGAAACCGTGTTCGATTGAGAAATTTACAAGCCATCATGGGGTTTAATGTTGGCCACTTCCTAGTAGTGCAACTTGCGTTACGCTAAATGATAAACTATTGGCGCGACTCGACGACCCTTTAGCTCCGGATACTTTGACATTCGGTTCTGTTTGTTGCTAGCATTATTTGATTTTTGCCACGACCTTCTGTTGAGCATCCTGAGGGGGCAAGTACTTTTTTTCAGAGCCCTAAACTTTTACATACTCCACCGCAGAATTTCGCAAGAACTCGCATATTGGTATGGTGCTTGCAGCAGGCTAAGACGTGGGTTGTGCTCCCGCCGTCGATCGTAATAGTGAGCGGTATTCGCCAAGGTGAGCGTAAATCAGAAAAAAAAGGCAATCCGAAGAGTAAATGCTTGACAAATGCCGAAAAATTCTAAAGAGCACGCTGAAGATATTCGAAGTCCACAAGGAAATTTCGAGGCATTTCAGGCAAGGACTCCCATAAATCGAGGAAATGCTTGACGCGATCTGCGCATGCCAAAGGAATTAGCAAAAGATCGTTATCTTATTAGGATTGCAGCCTCCAAACGCCGAGAACCCTTAACTTCTCCGAAAGGACAAGAGGTGGTTAGAACGTCAAACAATGTCAGAATAGACACAAGTTGTGCGCATCAGGGTGGAAATAGCGGTGGGAAATAGCGGTGGGAAATAAAGGAACGTTAAGACTTGTTTCAAAAAAGAAACAAAAGAAGGAAGCGTCAAAGGAGATTATCAAGAAAGTGAAATTTGTGGACCCGGTTTCCAAGGTTAAACGGAAACGAAACCAGAGAGATACCGTGCAGGTAGCTTTGGCAGCCTTATTTACGCGGAGATTTTGGGAGTCATCTAAAGTGGTGGTTAGACGAAGAAACGGGAACAAAAGTCCGCAGCATACGGAAAACAGCCGAAGTCCAGGTTTGGTTGGTGTGCTCATTCCATTAAATGTGCTGTCCCTAAAATAGAGGAAGTTAGAATGATTGCTCAAAAATGAAAATTGATATTTCAGACCTCGCCAGTCTAACAACTGAAATTGAAGACGCCATCTAAAATCCGGCGGAGAATGATGAAAGTGTGAAAATTTAGGTCTCTCTCCAGCACGAACAGTGCCGAGCTGTGGTGGAGCTGGATGAGAAACCTACGCAAAAAATTCTCAAATGTGGCCGACTTGAAGTTGGCTTGATCTATGCCCGAGTGAGGAACTGGATCCAAGAATCAAAGTGTTATAAATACCTCGGATTTGACCACGTTCGTACAAAATGTCAGGGCCCAGACCGAAGTGGAAGCTGTTGTAGATGCGAGAAGATTGTCTGCACAGGAAATATCGCAAAGACACAAGACATGCAGAGTTGACACATTCTTGCTCTCAGAACAAAAATAGAAAGAGGCCTGTGGGTGACTGTATAGCATGGTTATCTTCAGCACAGTAGAATTGCTGCTAATCTCCTTCTGCAGATCATTGCTGAGACTAAAGTCCTGATGGCTCTAATGAGCAAACCATATACATGCCGCAGAAAATCTGCCTGACTTTATGACATTTCTGGCTAAGCAGCATAAGAAGGGGCTGCAGATGCCCGGAGCGTTACTTACCATTACCTGGCATGGCTCCAGTAATGGCTTTGTGTGGGCGATACGTCGAGCCATGATCTTTGTGAGTTGTTACTTTTCTTCGAATGAATTGATATAGGCCAATGCTGAGCTCAAAGCGACAGTCAAAAAAAACCATCAAGCAGTCTAAAGATAAATTTAGCTAGTGATTGCTTCCTTTAAAAAATTGACCATTAAAAACCCGGGGATTATAATTGCTATTTCTCGTCATCATTTATTCGAAGTTCATATTAGTTGTTTTCGCATATCATGACAAAATACGCAATGCTTTCTAGGTTGGTCTTAGTGAAAAGATAATCGATTGCATAATGGTTTCCTTACGATGTGTTGGAGTCATCTGATTGCTGGTTACTGAAGGTATCCAAGAAGGTGATATGTTCAGAATCGCGCTTGAAATTGATTAGCAACACAATATTTCTTTAGAGGGAGGCTTGGCATATTCGTAGTCTAGAACCAAAATTACCGATTCACGAATCACTGCAGTAAGTGATACTTGACGACGGGAAACCTTGCATAGAAAATGAACTACTATAATATCTGAGCTACTTGATGCAAGTCTACAACAAAAGTACAATGGCTTCAGAAATACTTTGAAAATGTAGAACTATCATTTTCCAAGCATTTCCGAAATTCTATTTGGAATTTTTCGAATTATGAGATTTGGTATATGTAATATCAGCACAAATAAGTACTCCTTTCCAAACATTCAGTATCCTCTACGAGAATGAATTATATTTAAGCGTAAACACATGATTTCCCGACTTTACGACGCAGATGAGCAGCATAACCATCTTTTATTTTATAATATTTTTCAATAGATTGCATCAAACGTTGCAAAAATTTATGTTTAGAAAAAAATCAATCTTGAATTTGGGATATTTGGTATAAGTATCGAAATCCCTCGAAGAATAAATTGGAACGGTCTTGGCCTTAAAGGAGTGAAAGAAGTGAATCCGGAACCTCTTTGGGAACAATCCATTACTGCAGGATATTTTTGAAAAATTTATGCAAGAATTAATAAGGATCAGCGTTCAACCACTCATTAAAAAACATTATAGATATCAATCTGCAATGAAGATTGCTAGGAACTTCGTTACACTCAAATCCTTGCAGATTTCTTGTTGAAATTTATATGGAGAGTCAAGAATCGATCTACTAAATCACTAATCGTGAATTGAAAATTTGATGTGAGTTTTTTTTTTGAGAAATTCAACGAGAAATGGAAACTAATCGGATCAGCCTGTATGTCTCCACAATGAATTTTAATGAGAAAATAATAGGAGTATGCTGAAAACCATTTTAATTTCCAATCATTGTTTCGTTCGCAATGAAATTACCTTAAAATGAACCTACTTGTGAAGTGACTATCATTTCTGCAGCATTTGTTTTCGCACCATGAGTATAGCAAGTATAGTTTGTTAAGGAACATGTAAGCAATAATGTAGAGTTGGTCCCTTTAATTACAATACTAATTGGAAAGCTTTGGTTAGTTTGAGCATTCAAAGCGTGGTTAATCTATAAACTCAATTTGTTTATCATTTGAATGCCTCTATATCAAACACCATATCTCAAACTGATAAATTTTGGAAAATTAAAGACAATTTTGAAACAACTTTAAAGGTTGCAAGCGGAAGGTGAAAACATGTGTCCATATTGAACATATTATGGAGGTCAAACTTTGTTTTCCACGAATCATTTAACGTCTGAAAATAGATGCTTTAGAATTTTTTTCAGCAATTCATTACAGAGACCTGAAGGTGGAATGTTTGGGTGAATTTCACTTTAAATCAAACAGGCACACTCCAACCAGAGTACTCGTTCTTTTCCCACATAGCCACACGTGGTTTTCCACAAATTCAATTGATGCTTATTTAAAATCATCAAGCGGAATAAAACAATTGCACATCGCTGCTAAGCTGGCGGTCTTGCTATGATACCTTCTTTGAGGATAGGAATTTATAGGTCATTATATCCTTCATAGTGTTGTGCACTGTTTTTCGTCAGGCGAAGAAACGAGTGTTTGAGAGATAGCGAACGAAATCAGTTTCGCACAACCAACAGCCAACAACCCCTTGTGACGAGCATGACACAGAAGGATAAATATTTAGTGCGTACAGGACGTGTAGGAGATGTGGGGCGCTATGTATAGTAAGAAATTCCCATATGCGAAACGTATGGAGGACATAAAAGCGGGTCACATTCTGATTATTTGCTACAGTGAAGTCTCTCATCGTGTGGAAACCTAAAGGTTACAGGTGTTTTCTGGGTCTCCATTCTCGAGTTGCGGAACATATTATTTTAGTAATTCTAATGAAATATTAATCCTTCACGTTATTATATTAGTGTATTCCAGAAAGCCTCGTCGACTCGACTCATTATTCCCACGCTACTCTATGTTTTGCCACTGAAAAAGGTCACTTAGAGACAGTGATACTCCACGTTAACCATCGGTTATAGGTATCAGCGCTAGCAGAGATTTGTTTTATGTATGATAGATATGATATTGACTATATATTAACTAGGATATTGCTTATAAATAGATGTGGCTAAGGTGAAGTTGGGTTAAATCGCTGTTCGTTATCCTCATGCAAACACCTGTTGCATGGAACGTGAATTTTTCGAGACGTGCTTCCCAATGCGTTAACGTGGTCGTGTGCGAAAAATAAAAGGAACCGACGAGGCAATATTACCAATACGTCTTGGAATACTTATCAATGAATCGGTGTAGTGTCCTGTAATCAAATATGTTTGTTCTACCCGCGAATGAAAATTCTACTCGTGGAGTTCCTCAAAACAGGCTCCTAATTGCTGCCATAGTTTACGTGGCACTTTTGGTAGACAACATATTGCTAACCGTAATCGGTAATCAGCAAGGACTATACCTTGAGGACCAGTGAGTGATTTCAAGTGATGTTATAAACGATGCTTTTTATCCTTTCAGTGCCGATTCTGCCGGATTACTTATCGCGTTTTTTGAGCAATTCCAGCCTAGGGGCAATACAAGCAGCGAATCTACAATTCAAGTTGCCCCATTCGGACATTCGTTATGCTCCGAACGTAGCAGGAAAGCATCCAATAGCTGGAAAATCGCACATTAACTTCTCCGTGCCTGCAGATGACATCTATGACGATGTTGTCCCCGTCACATCAAGCATAGACGAAGCTTTAGAAAGCGAAAATGGATCAATTGGATTATTACTTGCAATGAAAGCTTTGGTTCAACTCATTACTAATCCTATTGTTGGGAATCTTTCGGCCCGATTAGGATATAGGATACCAATTGTCTTTGGCACTTTGTGGCTACTGTTGTCATCATTGAGTAAGTGCACTAAACGGAGTTCAACAAGTGTTATTGAAATATAGAATTACCATCTTTTTGCAATTCCTGTAGTATTTGCACTTGGTGAAACATATGTTACGTTATTGGTGGCACGTGCAATTCAAGGAATTGGCTCAGCATGCATAGGAGTGTGTGGGATGAGTTTGGTGGCGCAAGTAAGTCGTTGAAATTCAGTGCGTTAACGTTACATAAATGTATCTGTGCTCGATTCTAGTGCCTACTTGTATGGAACTAGATTCATTGTAAGGATAAAATATGATTGATGTGAATCAAATGGAAGGTTATGATTCCAACGCAAGAATCTAGAACTAATAAAATAGAACAAAACTTAAATAGAACTTCTATCTATCATTTAGTACTCATATACACAGTATTCTACAAATTGAGCGCCTTTGAAAGTTAAGCAAAATGTTTGCATAAGAATGAAAGAAATCAACACTAAATCAATTAAAAACCTAAATATCTACAACGCTAAATCAATTAGAGATCATTTACAATAATTTATTGTATCTCCAAAATGGTCTCTTCCCAAACTATGATTGAATATCGATAATAATTTTCAAAGAAGATACTTTGAGGTATTTGGATTGCATAATTAAAATGGCATAGTATTTCCTCGGAAAATAGTTCCTAAAATTAGTGAATGAATAAATTTTCAAGCTGTATGGCGTGCTCCTATCTCCAAAAAACATTTCATTCAGCATCTCACTAACAAATATATACCAAAATATTATCGGAAATTGAGCTGCATCAATTTAATTACTAAAAACCACAAGTTCAGTCGTACAGATAACGTACAGATTTTCCTTGGTATGCCTGCATATTGACCATGGATGGTCGAACATGAAGGCAAGGTTTGATGTCCACAAGTATGAATTCACCGTACATATCATTATGATGTCTTTCACATACATTGAATTTAGCAAAATTTGTATTTTTATTACGAAATTTGGTCAAAAATTATCTTTATTCTAGTTTATTTTCAAAACACGTAAAAACTGCTCCGTGACAACTTTTTACGTCGATTATCGTTCACTTAGATATCGTTTGTTTAAAAAATTTTGAAATCTTACTCTTCGAGATGCTTGTGCGCCCTCAATCAGATACCATTTTGATTAATCTACCAAATAGTATTTGTAGTGGGTCTTAAAAAAGATCTTGGAAATTTACATATAATTAAAACCATACTCGTTTTAAAGGAGAAAATAAAACGAAAATAAGCAATCATTTATTTAAAGTGGGTTCTATAACATTTGTTGCACTCATAACCCTCATCAGGAGTTATAGATGTCTATTTGATTTGTAGCATTTTTCTAATAACTTTTTGAACTTGTATTTAGATGTCAAATAAAACTACCTATCGTACATTAATTTTGAAATTGTAATAATTTATTCATTTTGAGATTGTAATAATTTTCAAAATCATTTACTACATTGCAATGTTGCTTGCCAAATGATTTGCATTTTAGAATTTTTGATGTTTCATGAAACAATTAAAATTAATTTTTTTTCAAAAAATTTTCAGCTTTATCCAGAAGATGATAAAAGATCAAAAGTTATGGGTGTAATACTTGGTAGTATCGCTTTGGGGGTCTTAATTGGATATCCTTTTGGAAGTTTCCTTAATGACTTTGCTGGAAAATCTACACCATTTTATATACTGGCAGTAGTCATTTTTGGAAGTTTTAGTAAGTACAACTATGTCTGGAGCCTTAAATCTTTTTATTTAACAATAATAAATGTATTTTGTAGTTGCACAAATGACTCTAATGGATTTATCCGTCAAACCTGAAGTAGGTATAAGGGAATACGATTTATTTAATATTTTCTTATTTGTAAATCTTTATCTTTTAGGCAAGCGTTGAGCCTGATAAACCTAAATGGAAACCACTTCTTGCAAATAAAATGGTGTTGGCCATTGTTTTAGCTATTTGGCTATCAACATCAACGATGGCTATTTTGGAGCCATGTCTTCCAATTTGGCTAATTGAACATTTACATCCTAAAAAGTGGCAACTTGGTACTGTTTTCATTCCCGATTCACTTGGATATTTCATAGGAACAAATTTCTTTGGAACTATCGCGTACAACGTTGGGCAAATTAAAGTATCCTGTGCATCGCTGATTGTAGTCGGAATCTCATGTATTTTAGTAAGTTATTCACTTAAAATGCGAATAGAATTTCGCATACTTTTAACATAAACAAGAAGAGAGTTTCCCAGAATATCTTTTCTAGATTAATTTAGTTATTTTTGAAATTTTCTTTGTAGATACCCGATGCAACAACTGTGTATCGATTGTTGCTACCACATTTTGGGTTAGGATTGGGCATTGGAATCGTAGATGCTGCATTAGTACCAATGCTAGCATCTTTTGTTGATACCAGTTCGAATGATGATGAGTCGACTGCAAGTGACTCGATGTCCACATATGGCACAGTTTATGCAATACAACAAACATCTGTGAGTTTAGCGTATTGTCTTGGTAAATATATTGATGGACCACAGGAAGAATGGAGGAACCCCTAAGCGTATTTTTTTTTTATTTCAGCTCCCCTTGTAGGCGGAGAACTTGCAGAGGCTATCGGGTTTGCATGGTTGATGCGCCTAGTTGGATTGCTTAATCTAGCCTATGGTCCAATTTTAATCATTTATTATTCACATATAAAAGCGACGGTATGAGATCCGGATCAATGTTTTAAATTTTGGTAATGAATAAATTCACCTTCTTGACAGCCTGCTACAACAGATAAATCAAATCAAATGTTGTTAACTGGAGCCACAGATGAATCTTCAAACGATTATAAACGATTGTATAACACAGTTAATGAATAAATTGTGTGGTAAATTGTTTAAATTATTTGAAAAGTATTGATATTGACGCAATAAAATCTCCTTAACTTCTTATCAGCAGACGATTTTTGCCAAACAGACTCCATTCATCAATTTGAAGTATAATAATTGTGGGTTGAGGGTGAGACCCATGCAATCACTTAAACCATTTTTCTAGCTGAAAATAATGGTTGCCAGAAAGCCAATTTTTTCACCTTTAAAACCGTTTTCTTCAAGAGTGAATTTCTGTGAAATTTATCATAAAAACGACTCCACAAATCATGAGAATGTCATGACCTTAATAATAACATTCTTTTAATTCATAATATGTTTTCTTTGGGCCATAAACTTCCAATAGAGTCAAACGTAAATCCTCCTCATTACATAACAGTAAGCTATACCTGAAAATTATTAGAAACTTCTTTTCACTTTGAGAAAATCGGGAAATAGGAAATGTCGGGAAAATTTTGGTATTATTTTAGGGTTTTCGTATATTCTTCCATTCATTTGATAAATTGTTAACTTAGGAATGGTTGCGAAAGGCTTTTCTTTTGTCCTCCTTTTTTACCGTCTAAAATTCATTTACTGGAAGCTAAAGTTTTGTTATTCTGGTCATCACTCTTGTTGTCTGTTATGCTTCCTTTAAAGTCGCTCAATCGATAAAATTATTTTCTAAGATTTCTGACGCTCATTTGATTCTAACCTTATTTTCTATCTTGATATTTTTGGTAGAACTATCGATTCTTCCGGAGCTCCGAGAGTTCTCACGGCTTCTGACTCAATAATTTCCTATTACTATATTATTCAAAATTTTCCTATTGCCTTTTATAATTACCTATAAGTTCCATTTGCTAAAACTTTGGACGAAGTAATTTTGCTAGTTTCGACATTGGTGCGTTCACTGATGTCATTATGTTTCTCATTTTCCAAAATTTACTGCAGATTTTCCCCATTTCATCTTACGGATCATCAGATTTTTAGTTTTCTAGTTTCTCTTTCTTTATGAAAACGGTTTTGCATTCCTTAAGCATTATTCTCACTCTTCTAATCCGACAATTGGTTCTTAGTGAGTTCAAGATACTCTCCCTTATTTAATTGTTCAAATACGGCTGAATCATATTTTGCCTGCTTAATCACGATCATATAGTCCTTATCGACTTTAGGGGTAACACATTTCAGCGATTTCCTTTCTCTTTTATGATTTATAAAATTGCGATCTGCCTGTTTTTCCTGAAGAAACTCCTTTTTTTCTTTAAATTGGCCATCGTTAGCTACGACTTTTTCCCATATTTCTGTCATTTGATGGATTTCGTCCCAGGACCACTTCTCAATTTTTGAGGCTAACCACTCATCATGCTTTAACTTCTTCGTAAAAATGGAAGTGCTGTTCCGAAAGTCTGTGCTGCATCGATTGAAACAAGTAGTAGTGAGAAGGAGTCAAGTCTGGTGAATACGGGTGGAGCAGAAGTTCCCAATTAATGTTTCCCAAGTAGTTTTGGACAGGTATTGCAACATGCGGCCGAGCATTGTCATGTTGAAAAATGACTTTATCATGTCTTTGGTGAAATTCTGGTCGTTTTTCCTTAAGTTCGCGGTTCAATTTGATCAGTATTTGTCGGTAACGTTCGCCAGTAATAGTCTCACCAGGTTTCAGCAGTTCGTAATACAAAGGACCCTTATTATCCCACCAAATACACAGCAAGGTCTTCTTTCGATGAATATTTCGGACTGGTTGTGGTGTTGATGGCTGGCCATGGTCTACCCATGATTTTTTCCGCTTGGGATTGTCGAAATAAATCCATTTTTCATCGCCAGTAACAATCCGATGCAAAAAACCTTTTCTTTTCTGTCTGGCAAGCAAAATTTCACAAATGGTTTTTCGCCTTTCGATGTCTCTTTCTTTCAATTGATACGGCACCCATTTTTCAGATTTTTGGATCTTTCCTATGGCTTTTAAACGTTGTGAAATGGCTGCTTGAGTAACTTCGAACGCTTCTGCCAACTGTTTTTCAGTTTGTGTGTTGTCTTCATCCAATAATGTTTGCAAATCTGTATCTTCGAATTTTTTTGGTGGTTTTCCACGGTCTTTGTTGTTGACATCGAAATCGCCACTATTAAATCTTTTAAACCGTCGTTCACAAGTGTCTTGGCTTGGGGCATATTCACCATATGCTTCCACTAACAGTCGACAAGTTTCTGCTGCCGTTTTCTTCAAATGAAAGAAGGTTGTTAGACTTTCCCGCAAAACCTCTTTTTCTGGCACGTAATTCGATATTTTTGAAGCGAAAAAAAATATGTTGTTTGTACAATCAAAACGTATGACATACAGGAATTTGTTGACAGATGCTTACCCTCCAAAATGCCATATTAGTTATTCCCGACACATACCATATGTAATGGTTATGCCATCTGCAAGTCAAATCCGAATTTCATATTTATACACCTAATACTATGTCCCTTTTCTGATTTCTTTTACTTTCTAGGACGTAATTAAGTCCCAGATTTAAAAAATTAGCTGCTCTTCCTTGGATACGTCCCGCGACAAACTTACTTACTAGTCGAAATCGACGATTTCATCGACTTATTACGTCAAATTATTTCTAAATTGTTTCCTATGTGTAGTCAAGAATTTCCTTCATGTTTCATTTTTCTTTATTTTCGCATTTAAGTGCGCTGAGTGAATTTTGACTGCTATGGCAGTTATGGCGTTCTTGTATTAATCTAGATTTTTGGCTGTATGCAAATGGTACATCCTTAATCTTCCGTAGTTTTCTTTAGTTTTCCGGAAAGTCTGTTCAAGTTATACTTTATAGGAATTCCCTGCAGTTCCGTTTTCCTCCTAGCTGTTCGTGGTAACGCGGTCTTCGTCCTTACCAATTGACAATTAAGGCCTTTGTAAAATCTTAATGTCCACACTGATTCTTCGTTCTCTCATCCTTCTTCCTTCTTCTATCCAGAAAACAAAAGGAACCAGCAGTCAGTAAGTACCCAGATAAAATCTAAATACAATTAGAATCCGGACAAAGGCGCTGTCACTTCAGAAAACAAATCACACTGAGGAAGGGAGGAACTTACGCCGAAAATATATATTTGTATACAACAAACATTTGGGTTTGTTTCAAAAAATAACGAAAAATCAAAAGATGGTTATGGCGACGTTTGTTCCATTGAACTGGGAAACTCTCACTGTCTCGTAAAGCCGAACGCAAAAGGCATTATAAAAACTTCTAGCTGAAGTACTTGTTGTACTTGTACTTTTTCGAAAAAAAACAACACAAAAGATCTAAATGATCTAAAGATCTAAATGCAATGAGTTTTTATTGAAACAGGATATATTTCTTTCATCTATATTATAAAGCGAAATTTATAATATAAAGCGTATGTTCGATAAAGTAATAGTTCAGCGAGTTTCGGTTTCTAAAGAATTAGCCTTTTATTTTTAAAAAGTGTAGACGCTATGGAACCAACTTATATTATCGAAAAAAAGATTTACAATCTCAGTGATAAACGACTCAGTGATAAAAGTCAACGTCATACTACGTTTTAATGCTACTTACTTAGAAAACAAAATTGAGAATTGTTCGTTTGTTTTAGGTCTAATTCCAGTTAAATTTACATTCGAATGATTTTTTTACTCCTTGCAATTGAAGATTGAGTGACATAATCCATTAGGTAAGGTTACAAGATTTGCCTGAAATTTGTGATAAGATAAGAAAATAAACAGAAATTTCTTCTCAGTTTGATTATTTTTTAAACCACTTTTTCAAACAAATGAACGAGTTCCATTCTTAAGGTTTCAGAGTTTTCTCTTACCCGATATAAGTCAACTAACTAGTGGTAACTCTAATTTATAATCAGTTCAGTTATTTTATCAAAAAGTTATCATTTTGATAGCGTTAGATTATAGAAAAATTACACAACAAATTGGAATTTCATGTTAATTAAAATTACTACAGTCGACTTGTTTGTTTTAATAATGAACCCACGTAAGTTGTTCTACTATATTTTATAGTTGCGGCAAATATCGTGTAAATTTTAAATATGTGAACTTATGCTTTTTCTTGTATTTTAATCTGTGAATGGATTTGCGGTAAAAAAGTTTTTTGTTTGCCAATGTCAGTATTATATTTCAATGTCAATCCACTTGTTTTGTGCGCTTGATGAGCAGTCAGAAAAACTCTTACGATACTATTTTAACGATTTTTACGTAGAAAACCTTTCTTTAATTCCACTATAGTAACTTGGTTCTCTTTGGTAGAATGGTAGATGTGTTAATATGTCCTTGTTAATTCTGCTGCTATTAAAAACTATTCCTACGTGATTCAAGTGAAATTCTAGTGCGTCAGATTTATTTTCTTCCTTTTCTGAAATAATTATAAAAATATATTAATAAGTTTTCATTCATTTCGTATTGAATTCTCAGCAAAAAAAAACCTTAAATTCATTTTAGAATAAAATTGCCGGACAGTATTGAAATTATTTTTTAATTAATTATAAATATAAATTATCAACATTTGGAATACGATTCCGGCAAACACGTCTAATATCTATATTATCATTATCTTATCTTTGTTTTGAATTTTTTAAAGGGGTAATAGCAAATTTTTGATCATGTTATGGAATGGTTACGCCCTCGATAACAATATCAAAGCTCGCTTAAATTACAAGATTAATCAGAAATATCTCCAAAAGCTTTTCAATTGATCTTTTGGATCGTAGATGGATAATTTGTAAAATGTTCTTAATTCTCTTTTTACTCATAAATTTCAATATAAAATTATACCACGATTACTGCCGAATCTTTTATCAAATCAAAAAATTAATTATTGAATGAGTTTTTAAATACAAGAAAATCTGTGCAGTGAAAACCTACAGATAGTACGATAGCGTTTTGAGCATTCAAATTACAATATAAAAAAAACAAAAACTATTTAAAAGTTACTATCAGTAAGTTTTCTATAAAATTCTTTGTACAAATTTAAAGAAATTATTTGTTTAACCATGAATACATTTATTTAAACTTACAACGCAAAGCAAAAAATTAAAAGTAAAATTTGATAGGATTATATGTTGATACGAGAAATATGCCTTGCACCTGAAGAAAAGGATGTTTCTTTTAGACCGACGAGAAACGGAACCTGATAAGTGGCTTATCAGAATCCCGTCAGTGAAATGACGAAAGCAGGAGTAAGCTCGGGGAGGGGGTTGATTCGTGAAGCAACCTCAAAGCATCACTACAGACTAAAGACTATGAAGTTGCTCAAATGTGAGCTGAGAAGTAGTTTTGAAGATTAAGCACTTGCCTCCCAAAATTTAAATAGCTTAATTCACAAAAATGGATCCTCTAGCAAAAGATTCATCTATGAGTATAGAAAAGATTGTGGACATGTAGTGTCTGGTCTTTTTACAAGATATAGACGTCTAAGGCCTAATTTTAGCGGGCATCCCCTTGCTCTTTGTGTTACATATTGCAGAAGTAAAAGGTCTCTGATCAATTCAAACAATTCTGTCGTAACTACTAATATTTAAATTTGAAAAAAAAACGTACAAGTAAGATGAGAAAATTCTAGCGGAATTTTTTGAATACTCTCATATTTTTCTCTAGAATATTTCGAACAACATTGTCTGATATTATGCATAAGGAATTCTGTCACATAAAATGACCATAAAAACAGGAAATCGGATGAAATATGAGGTATACCCATAGTGCATATTGTACTATAAACGTAGGTAAATCTCCATATTCGTATTCAAAGCTAAAGCAATACAAGTGCCTCACGAACCATACACTTGGCTTTTTGACTTGTAAAAGGCAGATACAGAGGCGAAAACGTATTTTCATAGAAAATTATACAGAACAAGTCAGGAATATCTTAAAAATAAATGCCATGGCTAATAGACCAAGACAACATATAAGAAAGTAAATAACAAAACTATAAAAATTATCTAAGTAGTGGATGCAGTGCATCGTTGTATGTCATTAAAGAAAAAAATATTTCAGCAGAATGATAAGCGCAAAAATGAGAGCAGTCCTCCAGATGCGAAGGAAAACGCCAAGTAATCTCCTCCTATTACTATAACCTATCCCAAGAACGAAAGCCAGAAAACGTAAGAACACCAGTGATGACGTTACACATCTTTCGTAAGAGCAAGAAACATCGGCTACCCGTTCAAGTTCAAGTTCAATAATTTATTGGGTGAATTATTTTGTTATATACAATTATTTACAATAAGTCTTAAGCTATCACTTAACCTACTGGTTTTGCCTAATGGCTTTATCCAGAGCTCAATACTGACTAGATTTTATTCGTTGCTTAAATTAAGTTTGATATATTAAAATTCCTTCTTAATTACTACACTTACACCCTATGTGTGGCCTTTAATATTGCATCTTTTTGCTTACATTCACATAATATTATTTTTATTATAATTCCTTGTACTCTAAAACAATTTTTTTTTACTACAATGTTCCTTATGTACTACTTGCTAACTGTTGGCTGCCTCCATCGCTCGATTGTCTGCCGCATTGCTGATCGTGGTGGTCTCATGCTCCACCATACGTTTCGACGCTCGCTCGATCAACCTCTTGGCGAAGAGGTTGATTGGTTCCAAGGCTGCATCCCAGTACAGCTGTCGGTTTGGGTAGGGCCGTCCGTCCTCCCGTTTATAAATACCAGTGCAAGCTCGAAGGATTTTGCGCTCCAGTAATCATATCTTGCTCCATTTGTACGTCGCTATAGCCTGCCAGATCAGCACCGCATACATTAGTATGGGCCTGATAAGCGACTTGTACGCTAATAACTTCACCCGCTTGTTGGTTGATGATTGTTTCCTGAAAAGAGGTAAAAGGAGATGGTATGCGTATCTAGTGTTCTTCAATACCGCGTCAGCATGGGCACTAAAGTTGTTGTTCCTGTCAAAAATTACCCCCAGATACTTAGTTCGCTTCGAGCAGTGCACCACCTTCCCGTTCAGCTTTCTTCGGAAATTGTACTCAGAAGACCACACCAGTAAGTCGTCAGCGAAGAGATTAACCTGGATTCCAGGTTGAAATTCATCCCTGATCCCTGGGATGTTAGACGTAAATATATTGAATAGAACGGGTCTAAGGATGGACCCCTGTGGGACCCCCAAATAAATGATAAAGGGTTCAGAGCTAGCTGCACCAGACACCGCAAAGGCAGTTCGTCCCCTCATGAAGCTACCTAAAATTTTTATAACATTCACCGGAAAACCCAGTTGGATAAGTTTGTAGATAAGTCCAAACCGAATCAAATGCTTTTTCTACGTCGATGAGACACGCTGCAACCTTCAGAGAACTGTGTGATGCTTTGGAGGATAACTCTCTCAAGTAATTTTCCCACATTAGACAAGAGAGATATTTGACGAGTGTCGACTACGTCTACGCTATTGCTTCGGGATGGCAAATATTTTTGCGCATTTCCATTGCTTTGGGAAGTAGCAAATGTTAATGCAGTTATTTAGAAGGATTGCGAGGAGAAAAAAATACGTGTGGGGAAGTTTTTTTTAAGAAAAAATTTGAAATTCCATCAGCCCCAGCCGATTTTTGGAATTTTGCTCAAGTGCAAGCATGCTGAGACTTTCAGGGCTCACAAACAGGGTACTGCTAATAGGTGCGTCGGAGGGATTCGAATCTGAAAATCTAGTCAAGCACATGTTCTTGTGGTTTTTGTCGAACGTTGATATTGTGCTCTTTACTAATGAATTGAAAGCAGAGTCCTCACTTGCTTTTTCCCCTTGAAGAACTGTCGCAAAGTGATTTGCGATGGAGTCAGCAATGGCCTTTTCATCCATTAGCATGGATCCGTTATAAGTGAGTACTCCTGGCAGGCGCTTCCGGCCAGTTATTTTATTAATTTGGGGGAACATACAAGCACCTGGTCGAATGTTTGCTAATGTCTGTTCGAATCTCTCATTGGCAAATTCAGATGTTCTTCTCGAAATCATTCTATTAAGGGACATTATTAAAAGGTGTACCCGCTGATACTCCCAGTTAACCATATTCAGATTGCGATGGTATATCCTTGAAAGCAGTTTCCTGAGGGTGCTACGTCTACGATGTAGGTTCAGGATGTCTTCTGGTAAGTCTCTATAAAGATAATTTCTGCAGGAATATTTTTTTATGGATATCTTTGCAATGACCGTAGAAAGGGTCGAGTTCAAACAAGCAATGCCTTCTTCAATCTCGGTGGGTGAGAGGTTCCTCGATCTGTTGATCGAGATTTCTTCAATCCTTCTACTCAGGTCAGCATTAACAGCTACCCAGTCTATGTGCTTGTATGGAATAAAGAGTTGTGGGTCTGCTACTTCCAGCTTTACACCCTTTTTCACTCTTAAAGCGAGTTCTACCAAAAGATGGTCGGATTCACATCGGCTACCCGGGCTCATACTTCTTTAAATATTCTCACACTTCTTCAACCAGCTTCTCTTACACCAACAAGGTAGTATTACCTGCTTCAGAAGAGATGCGATTTGCTTTAGAAGACCAAAGTAGATGAGACCCTGGCCAGTTTGAAAAACAAAGCATCAATCGACCAGGCCGGAATAACGAATAAAGAGCATTTTTTTTTAAATACCATCTACATTTTCTGAGAAAATGTGAAGCAGTTGTTGCGAAAACTATAACGTTCATCTGCAACAACAACTGCAATTGATAAAGCTTAATTTGCACATGTCAAGAAATCCGGCCAACTTGTCCTCATTCCGAAACCCCACGGCCGGCGATTGGTATGTAGTTAAAAATTTCAGACCTAATTTGCTACTTTGCTATCTAATATTACTAAACACCTGAAAATAATTCTCCTGCACAGCCTCTAAAATAGGACAAATCTAAGAATTTCAATTTTTATTATTTGGCTTCGATTTTAAAATCTTTCTTGATTAAAACTTGAACTTTTATTGGTCACCCGAACTAGGAGAGCTGGGCGAATTTCTAAGTGGACTTATTGAATAATCACTTTTAGCTCACTTTTAACTCTTTTGGTACTTTTTGGCGAATCTTCATATAGAAATGCGAATAGTTAAGTTATTTGTGAAAAAAAGATACTGTGGAAAACTGTTTCATAAACGTACCATATCCGATTTATCGCTTTGTTGCCTAAAGGAGAAAAGGAAAATTTCAATTTTTAACACGCCATAGCACTTGAAATCACCACTATGATTGTTAATTTTTATTTGAAGCTCATTCACTTTCATCTGATATTATTTTATGAATACTATATTTGCAACAGAAATTTTACAGCTGCTATAAACAAACGAAAAAAGATTGCTATGAGTATATATGTGCAACTTTATTGTACATTTCTTGGAAATCTATTAAAAATTCTACGTCACAAATGCATTCTTTCATTTCTTGATATAAATTTGGTAAATGATTCAATTGAGATACGCTTCGCGTTTACAAGTTTCAATCTAATTCGTAACAGTATGCTACATTTTATTCTTTTGTTTTCCATTTTCTCATTACACTCTCATATGCTATAGCGCAGTTTACTGAACTTAATTTCTTCGTTGCCGCTACTCGTGCCCGGAAAATTTGTAGAGAAGCATTTCACAATTGTACATTCCGCGAAACAAAGGTGCACCCTTTCCAGCGTATCTAAATGCTAGAGCTTTTGATCTACCATTATTTACCTTTTCGAGTACACAGCGGTGAAACAGTTAATTCGGAACCGCCAAGTTTTCATTAGCAGGGAACTAATCGAAATTTCTAATCAGTTTTCACTCTAAAATTCTTCGTTTATTGGTCATCGGCGCATCGCGATATCGATGGCTGGATCGCAGTCTTGAACTTGAGCCGGTAGCGCAACATACCATTGTTAAATTTTACTTTTACATTTTACGCGGTGTAATTTACTGTGCCGTTAAGGAAGGTGCGTTGAAAAACTATGAAATGGTTAAGAACAGTGTTATCTGCGATCAGAGTTAGCCTTTTGTGTGATCAATCAATTTTAATGTCACAGTACCTAAAATTCCTAGTGAGCAAAAAGGGGCGGTTAAAAACACTCTTTTTATTTTAATAAATTCAATTTTTTAAATAAGTTAAACATTTTTTGGGTGTTCAAAATTTTCTGTGTATCGTAGCGTGAGTTTTAAAAATGGCAACAGCTTTATTTGCAGTGGGTAAGAAATGTGTCTTAGCGCTTTTAGTGTGAAAACATAGGAGAAAGCTTTACTTGTATGTGATTATGGACTGTTGTTGTAGGTCCTGGCCCAGGTGCCTATAAATTACCTACGCTAGTGGGATATGAAAAACATGATGTGCGAAAAATCAGACTGCCCCAATATTCGTTTGGCTTGAAAAACTCTTTGAAGGCGGCGACAGTTGGTCCAGGTCCCGGAGCTTATGTGTTGAACAACCTCACTAGGTATGGTGGAAATTATTCACCGGCATATACTCTGGGCAAGCGAACTCAACTTCAAAGTAAGTAGCTTTTTCGTGGCAATGAGATACATCCATCTTTACTTTATAAAAATATTTCGCAGCAGTGTCACATTTTCATATTTCGTCGGAGTGAATGTATAAACTAACGTTCAAACAAATTTTGATTTATAAATTTTACATATAAGCTTGCACTGACCTGCGTTATGCAGAGCTATTCGATATAGTTCTTGCTTGTTGAGTCGCTACTTTCCATTCAACACTCTCGCACCTGTATGGATTAGTTGACGAAATGCGTGTGTAGCGAATTTTAATTGGCTACATCCAAATTTCTTTCGAATTTTGATCCGAGCAATTAAAAGAAAAAGTAATTAGCGAATTTGTTAATGGTATTTCTAGAAATCGATTGATTGGGCAAGTTCTTCAAAATGAGTTAACCATCTTAAAACCGGAGTACGTAGAATTGGAATTTTATGTGCTTAATAGGCAGAATATCCAGTCCTCGTGATTACCGCTGGATGTTTATGATATCCTTTTTAGGATATTGGGATAAGATTAGCTCTGGGCGAGACTGCAAGTTTGTTAGTAGGCTAATATTAGCTATTTTGTGTCGTAATCTTGAGGAGAAGCAGTAGGATAGCTTAGCTTTAAGGTATTATATATATTGGTTCCATTCGGGGGCTCCGTAGATTGTGATTGGTTGGATGCCCATTTTAAGGATGAGGTATTTATAACGAAAACTCATGGGCGACTCTCGATTGAGTAATGGGTACAAACACACAACAGATTTGAATGCCCTAGAACTAATGTCCTTGATGTGGTTTTAAATCGTTAGTTTTCGATCGAGTCTTACACCAAAATCTTCGATTCGAACCGGGGAATTATTTTGGCTAGGAAGTTCATGGGTCTGTTAGACAGCACAGTACCCTTACGTTTTCTACTAAAGAATACTGCCGTGGGTTTTTAACGTTGAGTTTAATTTTCCTGTAGAAGTATCGGTCGATTTTTTCCATTGTTTCCCCTAGTTTGAACATGATTTGGTAGGCGTTGTTGCTAGAAGTGTAGAAACAAGTGTGGCTCTCAGAAACAGCTGGTTGGCAGCTTTGGTTTGAGGGTATATCAGACGCGTATACATTAAAAAATGTTGGACTCGGACATGAAACTTGTGGAACATCAACAGAATTGTGGTTTTCATAGTGGATGTTGAACTTCGACCTTTAACCTCGTATTTTCTGTCTCTCAGTAAGGATGAAGTCTTTGAAGGTAGTAGAAGGTCGTCTTTGAGCTTATGAAGTAGGCCGGAAGATGGGTGGTGTGGAAGAGTTTTTAAATATCGCTGGAATTACATTATTATCATTTGAAAAGTGTATCTAGGCCAAACGATTTCTTTTCATATACATTGGGAAGATTTATTTACAGATAACCATGGGCTAGGTCAATGATTTTTCTACAAAAGTATCAAGTCAATCATTTCGTACTCTAGGACTCCGCTGTGGAAAAAAGGGAACAAGATGCGCTATAAACTCAAAATATCGGTAGTTTTGGTTATGTTATGGTTAGAATTTCGATAAGAAACTTGTCCCGATCATTCAAAACCTTTTAAGCTATACTGAATATCCCCATAATTTATTTTTAATTCTAGTGGTTTTTTAATAATTTTACTCCGAATGAGTTCTGCGCCATAATACCTAGAAAGGTCTTCATTTCAAATAACTCCCACGAAAAGGATTAAGTTAGCCCAAAAATATCAACGATGCGGATGATTCCTAAAGATTAGATAGCCCTAGTAGATACCTGTAAGAAGACCTTACAAATGAGAACCATCCCTTTCCTTCACCTTTGCTATTGTGTACAGCTTTCAATGAACTTCTTTCTCTCACCTTCCTTCAAGGTGCACATTGCTTTCCTCTAAATGATACACCTGCTTATAACCTAAAAATCAACGTTTCGATTGATTTGCTGAACAGGATTACTCCCTTAAGAATCCCATAAGACTTCGTAAAGATCCTTTCAAAGTATTTGAAAAAGGAAGAAAAATTTTTTATGGGAAATCATGGCCAAAGTAACAAAGTTGCGATGCTTTACATGTCGCAGAACTACAGTCAAGCCTTAACTTTGGGCCTAAAAAGGTTCTTGATTAGACTCAAACTTTAATATGACGCCATTTCGCACATGCTCCTGACAACTTTTACAAGAAGTTTACTTTGGAAAATATGGTGGAACTCACGATAAACTCTGTGCTGAATACTTTACTGCGAAACAGGAAAAGCCCTGGAAAATCGAATTATTGAGCAGATGCTTGAAGTATCCGAAGGTACACTTATTGGTAGCTGCAATTATATATATAATCACAACACATGTGCAACCACGAAGAAAACAAAGAAGAAATTGTGTTGTATTAATCAAAAACTCGAAAAAACTCAAAAAAAAATCTTCCAGAAAAGTATAAAAATCTGGACGAACAAAGTTTAACTAACTGAAAGAGTCAAACTGTTTCTTGGTACGGGGACAATCTTCCGCCGATCTTTCTAGCACTTGCGCTCCCTTGGTTCCTTCCTTTCCACCGGAGAAGGGATCCCTATAATTTTAAGGCGCCTCTAGACATAGAAACACGAGGTTCAAAGTAATATGTCAAACGGTTCCAGGCTAGGTTGTCAGGGAGCTGTTTAGTGGGTAGTCCTGAAGCATTGTGCGTCTGGGAGTCCTACACTCAATGTGGAAACATACTTCACCTTCCTACCAAAAAAAAACTTCCGGTTTATTCTACCTAGAGCAGTGTTTGACGAGTAAACCTACTATAAACGTCAACTAAAGTGTTTGCAAAGGAAGCAAAAATGCAGCAAACAAAATATAATTGTAATAAATATTATTATAGATTCAGTATTTTTTGATTAAAGTGAAAATTTATGACCAATCAGGAGTCGAAATTGACGGTGAAGCCACTTAACTACAGATATTCTCGGTGTACAATTTTAAGGTTTCCGCTCTAGTCTTGTTATTAGTTGAGGATAGTTAGACAAGTTGTATATTATCGTGTCAAGGAATTTCCCTTATGTCTCCTACTCGGAATTATTTGATGTTTTGTTGTTCTCTATTGTTATGAAAAAAAGAAAGAAAAGAACAGGAAAGAGCAAACAAAGAAAGGAAGAAGAAGGCATAGACAACATAGACATACAAATTAGACATAGACATAGATTATAAGCGACGCATCTTTCGAAAAAGGACGGGACCAAATAAACAATTTTTTCCTACCTGCATAGAAGGACCTGCTTGTGCTAAAGACGGAACTATAAATAAGGACACTTAAGATCGTCAAACTCGGAACGGAATCACACACCGAAGATGACCCACCGCCGATATGCGTATGTAAACGTTAAAAATATAAAAGCGTTAAGGAACGATGAATGTTTTTCCAAAAAAAAAAAAAAAAAAACACAATTTACATACCTGTCAGGCAAAACACGAGTTCTTCAGCTGACGATGAAGAATTTGAGGTCGTATTTCATTGATTTGACTAAATTGGTGCAGTTGATAGTTTGAAAACACTAGGAAAGGAGATTTTTTGACGTCCGCTGACGATTTTGATTATAAATTGCTATCGTCCTTTGGAAGACCATACAGCACGTTTGAGCGGTATGGGTACAAAAAACATTTATGAGCGTATATTAAAACATGTTAACTGACACAAAATTTCCTACAATAATTTTATTCTACGGCTTTGCTGAAGCCGAAAATAATATACATTTCTTATGGTTTTTGTTCATTCTTTTATTAAAATTCAATTTTTTAGATAAATCCTTCAATGCAAATGTTTGGTATGCCTCTGTAAAATTAATTTTTTCCTGCAACTATTTGTCATTGGACTAATAATGATTTTTAATATTTTAGGTAGAAGTATTGGTCCTGGACCAGGCGAATATGCTGTACAAAACTGCCCAGTTTTCAGGGGTCCTAGATCTCCAGCTTACACAATGGGCCATAAAACACAAATCTCTCAAAAAATAAAAACTCCAGGACCAAACCAATACATGACCAACATAAATTTTGTTAAACCAAAGACACCAGCATTTAGTTTGTGAGTATATTACATGAACAACTTCTTTTTTTTTTATTTGTAAGGTAAATCCAAAATTTGCGTTTTGGTAAGCACGCGTTTCTACTATTTATAACTATCATTAACATTTTCTAAGATTTTCTTAAATTTCAATTAGGAGTGACACTTTAATATTTAATATTTTGCAGAGGATTAAGGACACCAATACTCGGTACCAAGTCTCAATCACCAGGACCGGCTGCATACAGGGCGGTAGATGCTTACAAAGTTCTGCGATGCCCACCCGCCTTCACGATATCGTCGCGACGAAATAGTATAAAAGCTAAAAGCCTTCTTCCCGGACCGAACCAGTACAACTTGCAAAACTATCGTCCTGGTAAAACTTGTCCACAGTTTTCATTTGGCGTCAAACATTCACCCTATGCACCACCCTATTTTACTGAGTGTGATAGTTAATAGTATAGTAACAGTGGGCGCGATTGCCAATTGTTGAGATCTCTAGTTATTAAGGGAAAAAGGATAACAAGACTGTTTTGCAAAATTTTACTAGAGTGTTAGATAACGAACATACAATTGTGATCCAATTTAGAATAGTACATGACTGCCCAAACATTTCATTGTAAATCAAATCTTAAGTGTTTTTTTCGATCAAAAACAAATTGTTTGTAGAAAAACTTGTCAATAAAAAAGTATTTTAACACTTCAAATCAGAATGGCTTTTCTTTCTGTTTCATTCATTGTTTAAATAACGTAATTCATCTACAAGATATAATTTTAATCTATGTGTACATATTGTATTAAATTTTAACCTCTGCTCATGATTTCAATTTGCTTTCCTTGCTCGATTTTTCTTTCAACCTGTTGGAAAATTTTCAATCTATTTACATTTTTTAGGCGCCGTCAGGTCCCAAAGAATGATCGAACTTCAAAAGAATAAGTGCAGCCTCAACAGAACGATCTCTGACAAAGCATTAGGATCAATATGTAAACATTCTCGAAATGCAATCAACCGCTTGTTTTGATCTGATGCATTTCAGTTTGTGCATCCCTTACAATAATTATGTAATGCAGCTAATTCAACGGTATCAGTTTCCATATGTATTCAAATGGCTCAACGTGTGAGCAGTATCATATGTGATTCAAATTTTGAAAGGAATCATGTCATTCGAAATGCGGGGGAAGGGTCCTATGAACACTTTTGGAATGCCGATTTCGAAAATACGGGTAAGGAAAAGCAATGCAAGCAGGATTTCTTTTCTTACTATGAATTTGATAAGACTGATGCTATCATAGATTCGATTTTCTTTAGAACCGATACGCTTATTTCTAGCTAGATTGATGTTAAAAGTGGAGATCATTGGATTTTTTGACAAAACCCATTAGGCTTTGGAATTGAAATAAATCAGATTGTCATTGAATTACAGAACCGTATGACGTTCTCATTCTCAAAACAGAAGTTTCATTATCGCGACTCATCATCGCGACTCAAAAGTTTATCAAAATTAATTATTTTTGTAGAATTCCCTTTTTCTACCAGCCTTTTTTTGGAAAAAAATACAATTAATTTGTAAATTTTATATGTTTTTTTTTTTTCAAAATTCAAAATTCTTCGACATATTTGAATATTCTACGACAAAATTTCATAATTGTTTTTACAAATAAGTTATTATTTTCTTCCTAAAAAGTATGTTTTGGTTTCGTTGGGCTCAAGATTAATCCTTGTGGGATCATCTTTCAGATGCACATACACCTTTAGATTCGTTGACAGAACATGGAAGTGTAATAAAGCGAATTAACCTTTTGCACTTCGATACTCATAATACTGAAAAAGAGACCGCATCGGCCCCACGACAGCTGTCTCATCCGAGTAAAAAAAACTCATCCTTAAAAATGGAAACTTGTAAAAATTACTTCGATTATTTTTTTCCCTTAAAAGGTAGGTATCATCAGATTGAGAGCTCACTTCCGACTATTGGATTCGTGCCCAGATTTGACTATAGGGTTTGTAGATATTGTGTAACCATATTTTGATTTATAATTTATTTAAATGTTTGTCTTTATAATATTTTTCTTTTCTTATTTTTCTTTTTTCTTCTTCATCTGTCAAAGATTAGTTAATTCAAAAAGTTGCTAGCTCCTTTTTTTTCAGAAAAGGTCAGTTTTACTTGTAAGAACCGCTTCTACCCGTTTATTGGGTCTCATATTTAGAGCAAAGTCACGAGATAAAGTTCATTTCAAGATAACAAATCAACAAAGAAATTAATGATATGATAAAATATTCAAAAAATTTAACAGTTTATGTGTTTTCAAAAAATTTAACAGTTTACTTAACTTTAAGTTTAAGTTTACAGGCAAGAAGAAGCAATGAAACATGTCAGTGCAAACGAATTGAGGGAATCAAATTCTGATTCTTAATATTATATTCTACTGCCGCAAAGTTTAAGCACCAGAAATTGATATTAAAAATAAAGAAGAGAATTTTTTGATTTTAGTTTATTTGTATGAAAAAAAGATCTGTTAAAGTTATTTTTATGATGTTTGATGCTTTGCTTTTTATCAAAAATGAAAAGCAGGTGCAGTAAACGTTGGGAGGGTTCTAGGTGAAACTCGTAAGACTTAGAAATGAGAAAACCTTTTATAAAATTAAAAGTAGTTTTGAAATCAAATGAGACGATCAATGTTGTCCTCAAGTAGCTACTGCTTCCAACATAGTGGCTTCCGTCATTATTATTGGGAAAAGTATTGTGGAAGTGACTCCGGCCTTTTCAACAAAATACAGAGAGATAGAGAGAGAGAGTTTTTAATGTAAAGGTGGTGAACTAGGATAATAAAAGTTCATAGCGTGTAATAAGATAGAACAAGCTTTTCACCGCGTTATTTGGTCCCCTTGATAATCAAAACAGCTATAAAATTTGAATCTAAATGATAACCTAGCATTTATATCACGATTACCTACCTTGGAAACTCAGCTTGGGATCTGTTTCCACCACATTGTTTTGAGACCAAATACACCTTAATTATTCCTACAAACGCACCTATCACAGCTGATTACGCTGATAGTCTGTCATCAAAACGGTAGTGTAACTACAACTCAGCACTGAGAATTTGAAAAATAGCTTTATTTGAAAAAAATTTCAGGACTGGATAATAGTTTCGCTATCTAAAAGGGTTCGACCGATGTGCTATAGGATGATTGGTATTAGCAAACAAAACTGTTCGTAGGTAGGACAAGAAGAGAAAGACGCGCTGGGATGCTCATTGACATATTCTTAAAAATTTAAACAAATTTCTGAAATTTGCTAAACTCACAATGACTTATATAATCAATTAATATCGGAAAATTATTTGTCGCAACACATTTCAGCTCTGAAAGCCAGCAATCACGATCATTTCATTCCACTTCTTCGTTGAACTTTTACGCTCGCTATCTCGAACCAGTTCACCTTTTTTGCACGTGGAGTGCATATGTATCCCTTTCTTCGTGATGCCCTTCGAGAGTAACAATGCTTTCTGTTGGGTATGCTTAGTTAACCATTGAAGTTAGTTTTCTTTTATTTTCGTGAAAAAATAAAAGAAAAGAAATTAAAGAAAAAGCCCTTTTTGTGTACGTTTCAAGCGAAACGTGCCCGAAAAGGGCTCTACTGTTTTTTTCATATAATCTAGTGTATATTTCATTTCATAGATTTCAGAAAGTTACTGTAAGCCAGGTTCTTATTCTATCAAATTCATTATTTATTTTTTCATTTAAGGCTTAGGTCGTATTACCGTAGTCAGCAACTTTGTGCTTCAATTTGTAACTATTTCTGTTAAAACTGGTGATTTTTAGGAACTACACTATTTTGCCCAGAGGGGCGACTAAAGGTCTATAACTGCAAGATCAACACAACTGAAGACTTCTACTAGAGGTTTGGATCCGGGTACAACTGTCACGATATTGTTGATGAACTTTGTATTAAACATAGGTTCGGGGGAAACTATTTTCTCCGAAAGATACCGTTGAATCAGCTTTCAGTTCTAAGGACAAATTTTTAAGTAAACAGGATCTATTTTCTTTTCCAAATCAATCTATCTAAATCAAGGATTTAGATTAATATTGACTTAATCGCTCATTCATGTACTTTGAAGTAATTTTATATTTTAGTCGTCAATACAGAAACATATGCACCAATACATTGTCCATAACTTCTACTAAAAAAGCCCGATGTAGACAAAGCAATACGCAAACAACAAACCTGAATTTTACTAGAAAACAACCGAATAAAGAGAAGGAACAACTTCTTAGTCAGCATCCCTAGAACAGGAGTCGTTTAGAACTCAACTCACAAACGTTTCACAAACGTTAGCCGCATTTGAAAATCCACTTGAAACGTCAATCAAAAGTCACATATCGTCATCTGCATTTATTAACGTATAAAATACTGTTTGTTTTGATACAGTACACATTATAGTCTAATAACAAAAACATCCAGCCCACACATCAAACACTGTGTACATTTCCTATTATCCACTAATATTTTTCTTTTATTAAAACTAGAAAATATCAAATTTCTAGATTTTCCTTTTATTTTTTCCCCCGATGTTACGATGCACGGTGAAATATGCACAAGGAAACTATCTTCCATTTTCCTGGACACCATACGGAAAAATCTTTCGAAGATTTTCATTGGACACATTGAAACAAATTCCATCCAATCACGTAGCTACGACACGAAAAGACACGCCTTCCAGGATAGAAAATCCACTGGGAAAAACATGAATGAACTGAACGTAAAGAAAATGTATTTTGGAACAATATCAAATATTTTGTATCTGAACGATGATGTAGAAAGAAAGAAGGAAAGAAAGAAATCTGTAGCGAATTTTGTCAGGAATACGAGATTCAAACAAACGTTTGATATATTCGGCAGATGAGAAAATTCATTTGGTGCGTTAGCTTTTGTAGAAAATTTCGGATATTAACAACTGCTGGAATTAATTATATGAAAATCGGGTGCAGTGTTTTTTTTTTGCTTTTAGTGAAGTGAAATATTATTTATCAAAATGTCCGTGAAAAGTGGATCTAATCTGAAAATGTTGAATCCTCGGGTTCCTAAATGCGCGAGGTGTCGAAATCATGGTGTTATCTCTGGATTACGTGGACACAAAAAACATTGCTCGTACCGAAATTGCAGATGTGCAAAGTGCGAATTGATTCACGAACGGCAAAGGATAATGGCTGCGCAAGTGAGTGTCCTATGATTAATTTTGACATACTAAAGATTACGATCTGGATAAATAATCAAACCAAGCCAATTCCAGATGAACGGATTTTGATTTTATGGCAGCGTTTTTTAAGCTGACGTTAAACAAGTTCTTTCAAAAAAATTCTACAAAAAAGTTGAAAAAAATTCTACAAAAACTCCAAAATCAAAAAAGTAATTTCCTTTTTTTCTGGATTTTGCTTGTATTCTCTCTATTAGTCTAGTTAAGTGCTGAGTCATGGTAAAGCCAACGTCTTTAGTTATGGACAATGCCACACCCATATTCCCAAGGAAGCAGACCCTACGATCCATGGACTATATAATATATAGTCAATATTTCAACAGATTTTTCTGGTTACTTTTCAAAGCCCATTTTTGTAATAAAGACGTTTTTTAGTATTTATGGCCGTCTTACTAGATTTTTTGGACTATTTAGGTTATTTTCGGATCGCTTTAATTTTTGATAGTTCAAACTATTAAGGATTAATGGGCAGTTATTTGATTTGAGGAATGGAATTTTGTTATATGAGCGTTGTGGGCATCTATCAGTACCCAACCGAATGTCCCAAACTGAAAGAATAATTTTGTATAGTAGTAATAATCTCTACACAATTTTTTTGGAAAATATATAGGACAATTGAGTGATAAATACATCAAAAAATCTAACGACATGGAATGCTGTTTATAGTCCTGGTGATCTTTTACAGGATAAAGTAAACCAAGTTTATTTTAACCTATCCTATCAATTACGAAACTTTGATATTGTCAGTTTAAATAATCTTTACATAGAAATGAGCTGCAATTGAAACTAGGTTTGCTATCACAAATTGTGACATCTATTCAAGACTGATCTGTATCCTAAAAACCTATAGATCGGAGCTCAAGCAAGATTGAATAAGTGAAAACTTCAACTTGAAAAACAAGAAAATGGGAAGTATGAAAGTACCCTATTGACAGGAGTTCCTGGTCGGGGCTATGGAAAGTTCTACATGGATTTATTTGGTAGAAAAAGGTCAGTTGACAAGCTCGAAAATACTGACCACACGCTCAAAGCTCGATAATTCAAAATATAGGAAAGTGACGGAAGAACATCAATTTATATGCATACTTGTATATATAAGTTCGCGAACAAGCTTATGGTTTGGGATCATTTATACACCAAAGTCTCGAAATTCACGCACAAAGACCATCTAGGATACAATAACAATATAATAAGGGACATCTACTTTAGTTTAAAATTGGTTATCCGATCTATCAACCGCGAGCCCCTGATAGTCACAAGGGGTTTGCCCGCACTATATTTGAACAATACACTCATATGAGTGTATCGTTCAGATTTAAAATAAATGTCAACATGTCAAAATATAAATGCTCTAATGAACTATCGATCCATTGAATTTTTAAGAACATTTGTGATAAATGTTTTTGATTATGAAGAATTTACACAGGCTCCAAAAGCAAAGAATTTTTTTCTACACCAACGCCTACCGGCCTATAGTCTACATTTGAGCGTTTTCGGCATGTTGACAGGAATTTCTCTACAGAAACTGTCTCTTCCAGTCATGTTTAGGGTAGCTTGGCAGCTTGGCCGATATGCAAAAGTCGGGCAAAATTACATTGGAGGGACTTATATTGAGTTTAAACTCCAATTTAAGTCATTAATACTGAACGCAGGTCACCCATGCGAAGAGCTTGAAGAATGGAGACCTAGAGGTACATGATGCGTTTTAAAATCGCTATTATTTTTAATAATTGAAAAAGTGTATATATTTTTTATTGAAACAAATTTACTTATAAACTAAATAAATAAATAATGAACTGTATTAGTACCCCAGCTTCTTCCCTGTTTTTTCCCATCGGAACAGAGTTGCCGGGGCGGTTATATGTTTAAATCGATAATGTGTTCCTTATCCAAAACATGGACTAGAATATGGACTTGGAGAATATGGAGTTGGACTTGGAAGGTTCAACATGCTCTCTCAGAATATTTAGAAAAATCGTGCTCAACTGATTCGTATTCAACACTTGCCTTCGATTCTTTTTTACATTCACTTTAGATTAGAGGTCTTCCCAGGAAGACTTCTGCAAAATTTAGAGAACTTAAATTTACTTCACCCAGATGACATTTTCCAGGTCATATGACACCAGCAGATACAATCCGTCTGAAGGTTGATTTAATCGGACCACCCGTTCATAATATATCGTTCACGATCAATTCATGGTTGATTTGATCCAATTTTAACTTGACAAAAAGTATATAAGGATGTTCTTATCTGTCCCCTTCCGCAGTAATTCATGAAGAAGTAACCATATTCTAATGGAAATTGGCTGAAGCATAACTTCATTACGCTGATTTAAGAAGTTCAATTAATCTAGCCAGACATTGTTCTGGCAAGGACCTGCTGCTATTTCACAAAGCAATAAATTCCACCCGTTATCTCAAACGGAGCGTCAGTGTCAGTCAAATCACCAATTTTTCAGTACTCTTACCCTCTTATTCAATGCTCACTCATTTGACTTTAGATTCCTTGATACTTATGAGACACCCTGAAACCTCAATACGAATAATTGCATGCAGTTCATTGTGGTCATGAATTATCGTGACTTTGTTGCTCGAGAGCCAACCGCAATCTTTATTGACATAATCAGCGACGCCACTAAAAGGGCATTTAAATTACCTGTCTAACTGATAGATTCCCAGAAGAAGAACTTGTTCTTCAGAATCTCTTCCAGGTAGTTGACCCAACGGAGCCAGCTTTCGTCTGTTTCGTCAGCATTACAGTCTCTATTTTTGCAGATGGCCCCCCGGACTATCCATTACTCTACCTTTCCTGTGATTCAATTACTCCTGAGCTGACCGGATACAACTATTATGCCTAATTCATCAGCGTAACCATCCAAGAACGTTTCTCAGAGGTATTTCTTGACGCAGCGGACTATTATACATGTTTGTCTAGAGTCAAGATCCTAAGATTGACCCCTGCGATACATCAGCTCTTGCCTTCTTCTTTGCATACAAGAACCAAAGACCTTTAATGCAGATTCATGGCAAGCAAGTAAGCTGAAATAGTAAGCAAGTGCTCCACAGCTCAAAAGATGTCTGTCCACCTTGCTGAATTGAGGGCTTTACCGCAACTAATGATAAAGGTACTCAGTTTCTTTATTTTTCCTTACACACTACTATACTTTATTGTTTACTTACCTGAACTATGAGACAATTCGAAAGTGATTGCAAATATTAATTAGTCGTCACCACAAAAATGTATCCTTGTTGATATTACATATATCAAAATATAAGTGTTACCTCAGAACAAGCACTCGTTCGTAAATCGTACCCTTCTAGGTTGAGAGCTTGAATTTTCACGAGTGATTGAATTTCTTCTTCTTCTTTGCACTTCATCCCGTCGAGACTTCGCTTCCCGTGGCAAGACCCTACAACTATCTCCATCCATTGACTGCGTCCTTGAATTTTGAAATCCAAGCAGCGTCATTTAATTTTATCTACATTATTATTGCAAAATTTAATGATTTTTCGCAGATTTTCTTCACAGAAAATCCAGTGCAAATACTGTGTAGATAGTTCGAAGTGCCGTCCACGTTCCAATTTTTCCAAATTAACAAGAAAAATATCTTCTAATTTTCCAGAGCTCGTCTTCAATCCATCTTTTTGTTCATTCGTCCTTCTAATGTTTGCAATGAAAATCAAATCAAATGGAATGCCAATGTTTGCGCAAGTGTTAATCATCCGAGCAAAGTTACCACGGGGCAAATAAAAAGGGAAGAATAAGCTGCATTTCAGGATACAACCCACTAATATTCATTCGAGCAGGAAATGTGTTTGTCGATTCTCAGATTTCCACTATCCAGGGAGACCGACAGAGAGAGAGTGGGAGGTTGTTGAAATCTTGACAATTGAATTATGATAATGTGGATTATACGATTTCTTAGCCACTAAATGTACAACATGTAACACACACACAATGTCCTTTTTGTGCTTGCCAATGGAGAAAATTTGATTTGTATTGGATCTAATTTCATAGATAAACAAAAAGTTTCATTGAGTTGTGTGCTGTTTAGATTTCTAAATGAATGAAACTGAGCTTAAGGACAAAAATGTATTTGGGATTGAATGATTGATTGATTTAGAGGGACCACTATGTATAATTTTGATATCCTAACGTGTCTTTCTGGTTCAGCGATGGTTCGACAGGTTGACCTATTTGTAGCTTCTACCGATTGACCAGAATGATAATTATTTAAAAAAAATTATAGTCTGAATTCGGTTTTCAATTCATCTTCATTTCTTTTTCAATTTTTGCATCTTCGAATAACCTTTTTCGCATGTGTTGAAGTGTTGGTTGTATTGTTCTTGTTTTGTAAGAGAGGATTTGAGATTGATCTTGGATCTTTCTTTGTAAAACTGGACTTGTGATGACTTTGGGATGATGAGAACTAATTGAAAACAAATTTACGATTTATTGCAAATCAGTTATTTCATCAGTTGTTGTGCTATGTGATCGAAACGATATTTGGTTAGTACATAAAAAATACTATTCGCTTTCCATAGAATCCTTTCAAATCTGTAGATAAAACGCCACTCCAATTAAAAATTCATATAAATCCGTCAGATAAAATATTTTCAACCTCAATCGTATTTGAATTTTCATACTTTTCACCAGCTTGAATGAAACAATACTGTTTTTGTAAATGGCAAGTAAAACTATTTCAAACCGACAATGAAAGGTTTTTTTTCGCATCGTTAGCGCTTGTAAATGACCAATTTCTGTTCAATTTTACTAACTACATTTTACTAACTTATTTTATTAACGTATTTTACTAACTACATATTTTGAAACGTATATAACAACTTCTCACCAATATAAAATTTCCAAAGGAATTAATGAAATTAGAGCTCCAATGAATGGGTTAGTGTTTGGAACACTCATCTTCCATTCAGCGAGTTCGGGGCTCTAGACTAACTAATAGCTACGACACTTGGATCTGTGAATTAAGTTACACTCAACAGTACAGTCAGCAGTGAAATTGGGTTTTTGCTGTTTTATTTTTGAAATTTTGAAATAAGGATAAGGCCATTATGAAGGACTCATCGTGAAAATAACGATAAAGACATCACGCTTATCTGAATTACATGAAATTCATACAGATAAACAATTTCAAAGTTTCAGGAATATGTAGATGAGTGCACAATAATCAATTCATAACGACATGCGTACTTTTAACTATTGTTTTAGTTAACTTATGTTTTACCTATGTGTTGTAACAATTCGCTACCGGCATCATAAACCTGTTGAGATAAAACAAGTGAAGTAAATGATACAAATAAATAGATCAAAGATGCATAAGCCTGTTAAGATGAATGTTACGAATTCCAAAATTAGGTTTATCCTTGGTATGTGAATATAATGGCTCAGTGAAAATCATGCTGGGGTTGAGTTTGCCGGATGAATGCTTGAAAAGGTCCCTACACAATAAAGTATACATACCATCCAATTTACTCATTTCAATGGTATTGTAGGCATCAGTTTGACTACCAACTGAGCGACTTAATAAGGTTAAAGTAACATAAAGGTTCCAATGAAATAACTAGACATCTTGATTGTCACCTAACATCATTTCTTGACAACAGCTTATTTGCCATTTCAATTTAATCCAGAAACAAAGTCAAAATTGAATACTACCAAAATCAATATCAAACTGTCTTAATTCTTAAATACGAACATGAATAATAATTTAATGATTCGGATTTGTAGGACCATGCTTGGTATGGGGCCGCCTTTTGACAAAATGTAGGCATTATATGAAGTCTTACTTATCCAAAAGAAAATTCAACGCACATATACAACAATCTAGTTGTTGCTAACAATGTAATTTCCTTAAGCACTAAGAAGCGCATTGCATTCGAGTATAGTAGTCAAAACAATGCCGTAATCTTCAAAAATATAAGGTAGGATATGCGTAATGAGCAAGACTTTTTGACTATGTATCTATATGGTCTCCTATCACCGATTTCATTTTGTCGCAATCCTACTTTTTATCAATTATTCCGCCATTTACGAATATCTTTAACATGTATCGCAAACTTATTGAAATTGATGATTTTTCTTAATGATTTTTGAATATTTTTGATTTATATATTTTTCTCGCTCACGTGAACATTTTTGACGTGTGTGGCTAGGACGTGAACAGGTCCTAGCCACACAATAGATACTCTAATAGATCAATGGTTCTAACTCATTTGAAAACATGCTAGTGTTATCATAGCATGAGTACATATAGTGCTAACACCTTCGGTTGGCGTTTCTCAGATAGAGAAAAAAATAGTGGATAAGTAGATTTTTACTTGTATTGTGTTTTCACGCAAATGTTTAGAGAGCTGCATCCTTGTTTTGCGCAAAAATGAAAGGCAATTTACCAATCCAAATAAAATTCAACTAATTTCGGTTGAATACCGTTAGATCGGAAATTTGTTCGAAACGATAATGCTGGTTGTATCTTTACTATGGTATTTTACGAAACACCTGAACTGATTTTAATATGATAAAGAAAACAAGCAGATCGAACTATTTCTGCAATGGCTTGCATTGCTGTTTGTTGATTTCTTTCATTAAAGTTGTCTAATAAATCAGCAAAGCTATTGCGAAATTAAAACAACAAATAATGACAGCTACCAGACATTGACTCTTTTCAGATGAATTTCTTTTAAAAGTATCTTTGGTTTTTTCTTTCTTAATAGAAATTTGTAAAAATTGTATTTTGTAGACTTCACACCCTGGACCAAGGAGCAATGAGCTGCAATTGCAAAGACTCTATACTTTTTAGGTATTACGTATATTACGCACTTCTTCCGTACTCGCATGCCAAAAGCTACTCCTGCCTATAGGATTGGTCGTCGGTACCAATTGCATCGATTGTGCACGATTCTGGCTAATAATGAGTAAGAATCAGGGGCGGTGGTATTACATTTTTACTGTTTTATTCAGGTCTGAGGACATGAATTCGCTCTTTCGTTCAACTTGGGGTTCGCAAAATAGGATCAAGACATTTTTCGGTCATCGGAAAAATTTCGTCGTTCGCGGTCACTTCCTTTGATTCGTCCACAGTGGCGTTGTTGTTGGACGGAATGTGCCGAGAACCAAAAAATTATTCCATTCCAATCGGACAACATTTCAGCGAAAGGAACAAGACAATTAAAAAAAACACTCTTATTGTAAAGATAATGAATTTTATTTAATTCTTAACTTATTTCATGCAGCACTTCACGTTATTAACCATTTTATGTATTTAGCAAATGTCTCTAACAACTTATTTAAATAAGTCCGACTTCAGTCGGACTTCGGACTTAAACTTGATAGAATCAACATTCAAACTCATCATCGAACCAGCCACCATTTATATCATTAACTCCTTTTATGGAAACATCGAAAACTGTCTTTTGAGATATTCCATTTCTCCAGGAAACTGATACGAAATGTTTTCGACTTTTACTTACATGTTCCGATCATACGAAATTCTTACAAGGATAGTCAAAAATGTTTCTGGCGCTTCAATATGAACCAAATAATTATAAACTATATTTATAAACTACTACTGAGACAATAGATAAAACTATACTAGGATATGTTATATAAATTTATATTTTAAATGTCGTCATTTCAGAATTCTTTTGACAATTGAATCTTTACTGCAGACCCTTTAAACATTGTAAGACCTAATTCAACCTTAAGGATGCTGTCAGTAAGAATTATAATGCAAAGATAAAGAACTATACCGAAGAACTTCCGGATGGAGAATGGACGCTTTCCATACGGAGGCTCAAATATTTTGAGCCCGATTTTGAGCCTGATTTATTTTAAATTTTGAGTTATTAGATATTCTACAACAATTCAGGATTCGGAAGAGTGATGTGTTTCTTTTTTCCATATTGTGAACTTTTTAACCAAAAAGACTGTATTAAGGAGCCACCGTTTATCTCAACTTTGTTACTATCTATTCTACTACTATCCAATTTACTCTGAGCGAAAAAAGCAGTATGAATTTTTCACTAGACCGCGTTTGAACTTTTTATCTTCATCCAGGACGAGCCAGTGATTGCTGTAAGCAGCTTAAGCGCGTCCTCGCCAAAAACGCAGCATGGCGCGCCGAACATAAGATACAACAAAATCTTAAAGAATCCAAAATGTCCAATCCAAGCCAACCCTAGACGGCCCATGTTCATACCATGGACACTCTACTTTGGGCTGGTGTAACTAAGGTTTGTCATAGCCTCCTCATTTAATTAATATCCAGGCTTGTAACTAGGTTTGTAACCAGGCAATCGACATTTGATCTTAGGCTCACTACCAGCAATAGAATTTGAACCCATGGTTGCTAATGAGAAGACAAGCACTACATCGCTTCGTCAATTTTCGTATGAAATTGCACCATTATGAAATTTATGGTCTTTTTTAACGATGAATGTGCATTTATTTTCGATTCAAAATGTTTTTTGTTTTTCAAGAAACTTGTCGAGTATGTTTAGATTAGTTGTAATATAAATTTGTTTGTAACATGAAATTTTGTTTCAAATAAGATTCAAAAAGCAGGATTAGATAGGAAGATCATTCATTTTTTGAATGAATTATGTTATTTGGGTAGAGCTTTTGACATTGAAATTGTATGAATTAGTTGCAGTTGTATTTCATTTATCGTCTTAGAACTCCGGATGACATTGCCTTGAATTCTTTGAGAGGTCGTTGCGGTCCTCGTGAGCAATCTTAAGCTCTAACGAGAAACGAAACGCGTTCTACACGCAATACAGATACAAGATACAGAGATACAAGACGATAAAGAGTTAGTTTCCAGCAACGAAACTTAACTTTTCAATTTATTTAAAATTTATTAATCTTAAATAAATAATTAAATAATAATTAACTTCGGTATTGAATACTGTTTTTTCAAAAATAAAAATTCACATAAAATTATTTTTCATACAGGTTGCCTTGAAAAGACAACAAGCTGTTGAAGATGCTATTGCCCTTCGTCTGGCCTCCAAGGAAACTGGCACAGCGCTTGAAGCACTTCCACCTGGTAAAATTTTTGGTATGACTGTAACGGAAGCATGTAATACTCCGCCACCATCTTCACCGGCAACATCCGAAAAAGAATCAATCAAATCAAGTAAATACATCAGAATTTCTGTATACATAGTATCCATCACTGATTGATTACTGTTGGTTTATATTCGAGCCAAAACTTAAAATCTTTATTTTTAGGTCCATCAACCTCATCACCACCGACCACAGTTGTATCGCAAACAGCAATTGACATGTTGGCGCAATTGTTTCCGCATCGAAAACGTTCCGTTCTCGAGCTGGTCCTGAAACGTTGCGATCTCGACCTTCTTCGCGCCATTGAACAATGTGGTCCACAGCCTAGCGCTTTTCGACCACCAGCGTCGCAGGTGAATAAACATAGTAATATGAATAATAATTTAAGGATAGTCTTGAGTTTTCTCTCGCGTGTCAAAAATAAAAATTTGAAATTTTTCCTCAAACCATGCTAAGAAACAACAATCTCATATTAACACTATCTGCAGACGCACCGCCAACACGGATACGTAAAATATTCAGTTTAAATTTTACGTTCGGCGTATTCTATATTCTATACATTTGATCTAGAGTCACTCCTTAGTCGCAGCTCTTCTGGAGGTCTTCTTACTCATTTCGGGAGACGCTAATGGGCTAATTGCTTTCCTTACACAAAGCGATCCGTTTGTTGAATGATCCTAGAAAGTCTTTCTTCTCACTGATCGTGTGACACTAGGAAAACATTGAGCTAATCCTCCATTAGCTCGGATATTAGATACTTTTGAAAAGAAGACACGGAATTTGTGGTCAAATAATTGAAAATAGCTCAGCCTGCATCGAGCATATGTATTGGATTGGATATGATTGAAATGTTTTGTACTTTAAAGTGAAAGCGTGAAAAAAGGAAGGAAAAAACGACATCAAAGCTATTTGCTTTTGAGATTGTTTGTTGAGTATTACATGAACATTTAAAACAAAATAATTCCAGGACATGATAAAAGATATTTCATAACGTAAATTAGAAATTTTTTCCAGCATCCCAATTAATATATGTTATAAATTTAAAAGGATGGAAGTAAAGAGGATCATCAGAACCTACTTTGTCCGATTGAAAGGACAGATAATCTTTCTATTTTCTAACTTCGTGGAGGATTGATCTTCAACAAATATCTCTACGCCAATCCTTCAAATACAAGACATGGTAAAGAGAGCCATTTGTTGTAAATAAACAAGGAGAAAAGTCATATTTTGGGTATCTCCAGTGAAAATGTACAAGAAGTGATGGTAAGGGAATGAAAGAGACGCATCCGTGTTAAAAATAATGACTTCCTCTAAACTTTAATCATAAACTGCAACTACCTACAAAATAAAAAAAAGCGTATCGCGATTGCAACGCTACGGCAAGGGAATCCAGCCGCTAGAAATTACCCTGCTTGTTGACTGTACGCAGCACAGTACAGTTCCTTCCTAAAAATATCCAGGAGATAAGTCCTTGTTTACTTTCAATCATCAATTATTGTGTGATCTGTGTGAGCAAGAGCACAAATTCGAGCCAAAAAAAAACTTCTGGAATACAAATTTTTGTGTGCATGTTCAAAGAAATATCACATACAAAGCTCATTTTCGTGTAAAAAACATTTAGCTAAGCGAAAGAAAATATTTTGTAGTTAAGAAAGCTGCAATTTTTTGGTTCCATTCATTTTTCCACATTGAAACTACTTGAAAACCACGCGGTTAGAGGCAAGCGCTTTTAGGTCTTACTTACTGGTCAAAGTATTTGTAAGGGTGTTTGTTGCCGCCTTTTGTAGCCGCTTTTACTGAAAAAACTTCCGACTGAAAATGTTGGTTTTGATATAGTTTTCTTTGGTTTGTAGTTTCAAACAAGCTTGTAGTGACGATTGAGTTCTCAACCAACCTTTAAAGAGATTCTATTGCCGCTTCAATCATTTCAAGAAGCATCGGCGTGGATCACAATTTCACTTCTAGATGTGCTGTCCTACAGTAGAATCCCCTCTTCTCTAAGGGATATGTTAATCTTATATGGTTTCTTTGTTCGCAACACCGATTGAATTCTCTCCAATTCCCTTTCACTCGATGATAACCTACAGGGTAGGCAATCTAACGTTTGTAATTGGAACTATAGGTATTTTGAGGTTGGAAAGTTTGATGACGTTTCCAATGTGACAGAAAGTTCGTTTTATGTTTGACAACTATGAAATGGGTCGCTTTGTGCTTGAATAAAGTTGGGAGCTATTAAAATCATATATTCAAAGTAGTGAGTCTTCTCCTCAAACTGTTATGTAAAAAATTGACGAAACAAATTTGACAAAAACTGTATACCAAAATGAAGTAAGTTCGTGCAACTGGATCGTTGTTGGATACAACAACCCGTGTTTGTACTCTTCTAAGGCAATCAACCGAAAACATCGCTGTTGTTGCTAAAAGGGTGGTCATCGTTCTCAAGAATCGAACATTTTCAAGAATTCAAGAATTTTCAAGAATCGAACTCGCACTTCCTTGAGAAGAATTTTGCATGAAGATCTTGGTATAAATGCGTACAAAGATCAATTAGTGCAAGAGCTGAACCCGTATGACCATCCGACAAGTTGTCACTTTGTTAAATTGGCCGAAGATCGCCAGATCATAGATGAGTATTTTTACCGAAAAATTTATCTCTTCAGATGAAGTTCATTCCCACCTTGGCAGATGCGTCATTAAGAATAATCGACTCATCTGGGCTTAGGAAAGCCACTTGAGACACCACATCCTAGAGACACCAGTTAATCCAAAAAGAGTGACTGCCTCATTATGATTTTGTCCTGACGGTATTACGGTGATTTTTTCTTTCTCTTCTTCCTCGTTTTTGTTCGATAATGAGCAAGTAAACACAATTACTGTCAATGGCGATTGATACCACACCTTGCTAAGCATATTTTTGTTTGCTAAATTGAAGAGGATAACATATACGATATTTGGTTTCAGCAAGACGTAGCAACGGGGTTGGCTATGTGATAAACAAAGTAAAAATCTCTTCCACACTGTTTTTTTAAACCATTTCTATAATGCTGATGTCAATGGGCCACCTCAAGGCTACGATTTGGCTCCGTTGGACTTTTTTGTAGGGGTCGTTCAGGACAAGTTTTACGCTAACCATCAAGAGGCGATTGAGTACTTAAAACATGGAATTGAAGTTGCCATTAACAAAATAGAAGCCCTCCAAATTAGCGAAAATGTACTGAAAAATTGGAACAATGGAATGGGGTATTGTAAAACTAAGCGTGGCAATCATTTGAATGATGTTGTCTTCCATTACTAAATAGAAAAATTCAATCTTTCTAATAAAGTCATAACTATGAAAAAATATTCTGCAGATTATTTTATAAGAGATTCAAATTCCAAAACTTAAATAGCCCTCCTTTATTTTTAGGTTTTAAGCCGATGCTTGCAAGTGATGCCTCTTTAATGATAAACTTGTCCGGTGGCGGTGGCGGTGGCGGTGGCGGTGACATGGTTTCGTAGAACTTTTCGCGATATCGTCACATTTTTTACGATATCGTCAACTTACACTAGTGTTCTGAAATCCATCCGGGTTGGATCTTAAACCATTTAGTCAACCGTGAGTCCCTAGGTAACTGACCATACTGTGTACCTCTGTTAGTCCATTTCTTCAGGGTTACCCTATTTTTTCGACTGTAATTTTCCTTTTCGTTAGTAGTTCCATCATGCATTTAATAAGATGTAAATCTGTTCAATGATTTTGAAGTGGTTGCTACTATGGTTTCCGTTTTGAAATCATTGAAGTTTTCCTTGATATTGTAGTCAAGTGTAGTCTTTGAAGAAAACGTTCCTCGCTTTTATGCTTACTGCATTCATATGTACTCCATATCTGATGAGCGTTCAGAATATCCTGCCCGTTGCCCACAAGCCACTAAAGGTACCTAATCAACAAATATAATCGAGGCCAAGCAAAATACAGGTCAAATTAGGGATGAGGAAATAGTCTGATACATTTGAGAGAGTCGCGATCTCTTTTAGGCTGCTCTCTAGGACTATCACCAATCTAGGTTAGGCTAGGCTCAAGACAAGGACCAATCAGATTTGGACTCAGCCAACACACGTTTTTTTAAAGGTGTGAAACACTTGATCACTCAAGACTGAACATCTGCAAGCGACCAATCCATGATGGCAAGGATGTTCGCCCGCACATCATAACTGCAAAGAATATTTCCCAAGAATACAACGAAATTGACGCAGAGCTGGGAGAATACAATAGTACACACTCTACTATTGACCGCTCTGATTTAACGAACAACCTGCGAGTCCAGGGCGTTCTCCTTGCTCAGGCATGTCCAGTTTAAGGTGTTATAGTAAAACCATTAAGAAGTGAAGCTGAGCAGCGGAGAACCAGTGCCATCAATCCCAAGTAATATGTTCCAGATACAGTACTTATTGGACACTGCATATTGGACCGCATATTGGACACTGTTGGAAGCGGGAACGAAAGCGCTTTACAGCCACAAGACCAGACAGCGTGAACTTTTCTTGAAACCGAGCTGCCGAGGAAAATAGCCGCTGACACAAAGAGGACTGACTAGCGCAAAACACCAGCGTGGTCCTGAAATCTATGAACAACATCACAAATGTCAAAAAACGGTCCTTTGATCATCTAACCCAAAAAAAAATTGATTGATAGAATTAAGCTGAAAGAGCTCCGTCAAGAAGCAGCCAAAGACGAAAATATCCTAAGAGGGACGATATGCAAATACATTGACATGGTCTAATTAAGCTTCATGGAAGGTTACCCTCTGACATCGGTAGCTGTGGAATAGACGATTTGGTTACATTTGCAAAAGAAACACGGTCTGAAGTTTTCTCTGAACTTGGGGGAAAAGGTCAGAGGGGCTCGGTGGCCCATAATAGTTAAGCAGGCTAAGATCCCCCCAACACACATAAAGATCGCAGTCTCACTGTAATGTAGAGTTTGTAATTCGATGGATGAGAAAAGGGTTCATTACCAACCTATAGTTTTAAGGGATCCAGAGAGCTTTGACGAAGCTCAGTTGAATCATTGGGTGCACACAAATAGGGTGGAGCTGAACAAATAAATACAACTCCATTCAAAGGAGCTTTGAATCTATTCATTCCATTAGGTTCGCACTTCTATGCCGACGAAGACTCACTTTCATAGCACCGATCTTTCTAACATACTAAAGAAATTTTCACGCATCTCCGGTTCAAAATTTTCAACCATAGTATAGAAATTTTCATCAAACTCCAATTTTAAATTGTGATTACATTCTTGTATTGGACGTTGTTGCTTCTCTGATGCGTTTCTTCTTTGATGGAATGGAAACACTCAGACTTATGTTAGTTCTTTGCAGATTCTTCAGAACTTTGTTCCATTTAGTACGATAAATGAATCACCAAAGATGCGTTATGGTATCACATTAGGATACTTCCCGAAATCAATTTTGCTCAAAACGATACTGTTTGTGAATGACCGTCTTTAGGAAAAATTTCCTTCATAGTAAGCATTAGAAAAGTCTCGAGCAGTTTTAAAACTTAATGATGCATTCACTCAACAGTTTCAATTTTTTATCTTTAAACATTTAATCAAATTTAATTATCAACAAAGCATCATATTGGAAAAACCCCTTTGTGGAATATTTTGATACTATGGAATAGTTTTCCTGCAAAGACTATCTTAAAATCTCGCTGTTATTGTCTGCAGTATATAAAGGTTCGAGCATTAGCTATTTTACTCTCGACAAAACTGTTATACAATGAACTTTAAGCAATAAAGTCCATGATATTGGTTTGCTTCCTGAATGTATACAAAATTTTAATTTCATTTATTTTTTTTTTTTTTGCTTAATTCATTTCAGATAATGAATTCGCCGCAATCAGTACCCAACGCCCAACAACATTACGCGCCATTGATTGCATATCCCAAATGGTTGCTTCCGATGTCGATTCCAGTTACAATGGGTCATTTACCAAATTTAGCACCACGATGCACCCTCCCAAATTGTCCCTGCATGGATAGTTACCACATAAACTGAATCCAGCCACAACAAAACAACCATACGAATACAATTCTTATTTTAATAAATGTATTATTAGTTTTAATTAATTCTATTGGGTGTATACAATACTTTTGTGCAATACTTCAATGTAGGTGAGAGGTACTAGAATAAATGTTTATTAAGTCTGGTCTTTGCCAAGTGTATTTACTTCTTAACAAAAGAAATACTTTTTTCGTTTCCTTAAATTGGAGGCTAATTATTAATAATTCAAGTGGGAACGGTAAACTTCATTGAATAATAATCAAACAGAAATGCAATGTAGGTATAAGCTAATTAAATTTGCATTCGAAACAAAAAAAAGTTTTCTCATGAATTATCCAAGTTGGGAATTTCTATTTATATGATGAACAATCTGATAAGATACTTACCTACATGTGTCGGATACTAGAAATAAGAATTTTCGCTTATCATAGCACATGTTCTTACTTCCTCTAATTCTTCGAATTTCACTCAAAGGCCATGCTTATTGATTATGTGACCATGACACATATTTTTAACATGATAGAAGTGAAGATTAAATGTGATAAAGACGCATTCTGTGTTTGACCTACTTGACTCCTAATTTTCGTAATAACTTCCTTGCTCTTGCAGGTACATGTCTTTTAATTTCTAGGAATATGTTTGATTTATCATGTGCATTGGCGCGAATTTTTCTATTTCTTTTTTTTTTTATTAAAATTTAAGTGAAATTTTGTTGAACGTGTTTGTGATTTAGGTCAGCATCTTTGCTAATATGAAATAATGAAATTTTGCGATTTTTTCTTTTGCTGTTTTACAAAGTAATACTAAGAGAATGTGGTTGAGAATCGTGGGTACAATAATGAGAATAGCTCAGAAAATCGGGCAAATCTCAGAGTAACACCTTGCATCGGAAAGACTTAAAGGAAATCAGCATTTTCAATCAAGGAAATCAGCATTTTCAATCAAGGAAATCAGCAGGCGATTAGGCTGGCTCGGACAATTTTGCAGTGCTTTCAGCACTCATATTTTCGTCCGAGCCAGCCTAATTGCCTCCTGCTCGTCAAGGCCCTCCGCGAAAGAAATGTTTACTTGAAAATAAAATTCTAACGAATCCAGAGAAAAGCAAGAGATGCTGCCCTAGTTAAGGCCATTTAATCTATGGTTTAACTTTTCATCCACTTGGGTAGAGGATCTTTTTTTCAGGCGAGAAGATTTGTTTCAAAAAATGCGTTTGCCAAGAACCACTCAGCAGTAATAAGTTGTGCCCTATTCCATTTCGGGAAAGTTTGACCGGATCAGAATTTATGTTTGTTGGCTTTATCCTTTCATCATCCGAGCTGTTCCCCAGATTTTTCGATGAATTGAATCTTTAATTTTCCATTATTTTCATGATGGGGAATTTCCCTATTTGTTTTCTTCACATCTTTGTAAGAAGTCTGTTCCAAAAATCGGGACTTACAATCGAGGACTCGTCATTTGTACGGTGGGATGTAACCAAACGAGGAATCATTGAGAGAATGAATCTGTATGACAAGATAGAAACCAGTAGTAAGTATTGAATTTCCTACTTTCCTCACACAATGCCAAATGCCTTCACTAAGGAGCCGCAGAATTACTGTTATCACAAACATTTCCAAAGAATGGCTTGCCTGCTCTTCCAGATCTTCTTTGATCTCTTTAGAGGTAATTCCATTAAACTTACGACTCATAATTTTCATTTCTTCTCTGGGATAACATGAGTGGTATTACCACGTTGCTCAACCAGTATTTGTGTTAGCTACCTCTGAGTTTTCGTCCCTTGGAGACTGTAACGAATTCGATGATATCTCGGTTGTTCTGTGAAAATTATTGGAAACCTTCAACTTTTTATGGCTTATTCGTGTCTACCTTGTAAGATACTATATTGGTCGAGGATGGTATGTTGAATGTGGATGGCTTTGTATTGGTTATCATCACTGACAATGTCGTGGAAGATTGAGGACGTAATAGAGACTGGAAGTCCTCATAAATCCCGGTGCGATTTTCTATGCTCTGCTATTCAATTTATTCTGTTTTGGATATTCATCTTTTTCTACGTGTGCTGCTTTTTTAATTATCCAAAATCTTATCGGATCGCAGAGGAAACACGTTTAGCTGATGAAGATAAAAAGCTCAGCATATTTTTTATGCTTTTTGAAATTTGTTAGACTTTTTCGACTTTAGTTTGGTCTGCAACAAAGGCTTCATCGTTGATTTTAACCATTTAACCAGTTCTACGTTTCGAAATATAGTATGACTTTGTGGCTTCTGCAGTAAATCCAGTCCTTTGAGAATTTCTTCTGATTATGGATAAACTTCCCACATGTGAATGATCCGATCTGCGCCAGAATATGTCTGTCCATATGATTTTCCCTGCAAAAAATAGGGCCGAGATTACTGATGCTGTATAGGCCTATTTACAATTAAATAACTGAGATTTTGGTTCTATCTTTAGAAGAGCCCAACAAAATTGCTCAAAGGCGGATGGTAGTTCTAACTCCAATGAAATATATATCTGTTCTGAACATTATTTTTAAATTGCCCACAAAAAAAACTCAATTTTGACCCACTTAAGAATATATCGACCCACCTTTTATTCCTTATTAGGCCTCCGAAGATTTTCGCTGAAGTAGAACCCCTCTGATGGGACGTCTTTGCGACTAGTAGAACGTTTAGACAACGAAAGGTCGGTTTATTAGGAAAAAAGTGAACTCAAAGAATATTTCAACTCAAGAATGACTACCTGTATTGTCCTCTACAGTAAAATCATCACAATAAATCTTTACGTTATGTATTGTTACTGAAAAAGGCAAAACTCAATAATGAACATACTGTCAAAATTTAAGGTAGCCTTTAAATTTAAGGTATTTGTGGTAGGTATGGAAAAAGCCTGCTATAGATTTTTGTTTAGCAGATAATATTCTGGATTTATCTAAAGTGACTGCTCCATCGGCTATACTGTGCAACCCTAGCCTGGATGACAGCTGAATTCTAGGAAGTTAATTATATCCTGTTCATAAATGAATTTTTGGGGTTTCTTCAGCTTCATTTCCTTCACTTTGTTGGCATTATTCCCAAAAGTCTTTTTACTGAATTCAATTCAGCGGATATTTTAAGCCAAAAAGTAATTTAAATTCTTGTCTTCCCTGAAACCTCTGTGTTCAAAAAATAGAAGGAATTTTCGTCAATGGATTCCTAGTTTAGTTCCCGTTCATACGATTTTTGTATGAATATGTGGAGATTGATCAACTCTTCAAGGGGTGATGGCAAGGATCTTCTTACAATTCCATGGTGAAGAGAACAACATCAATGGTCGGACCACAAGATCTTAGGCTTGATTCGGAATCGCTCAGACGCTCCTATCAGCAGTATCTTGTTTATAAGTCCTGAAAAACTTGTAAATTTTTCGCTTGGCAATGGAAACACGTCAAAATATTTGCTATGTCGGAAGAGTCTACTGGTACAGTTAGTCGATATTCGTCCGATGTGTCTTTTGTCCAATATGGACAAAGAAGAAGGAAGAAAGAAAGGAAGAAAGGAAGAAAGAAAAGAAGAAAGGAAGAAAAGAAGAAACGAAGAAATTGTTAAAAAGGAAACAAAAATTGTGTTGGAAGATTGTCGTGTGGCAGATCTTTTTATTGTTGAAGAGTGAAAGATCCCAGTAAAAAACACACATTACATTTTACAAGATAATTTGGGAATTAGAAAGGTATCGGCGCGTAAGGTTCCCAAAATACTCATGGAGGCAGAAAACAAATGCCACTCAAGATTGCAATGAACTCATTGGTGAAAACATGGCTTGAAACAGCATGACAACAAAATGACGGCACGCGGGAAAACAATAATCGATAGCATGGAAAATGTCGTCATCTCCATCCCAAAGAATTTGAAGACAGAGTCATCCACCGATAAAATCATGGGCAGTTTTCATTGGGACGGCCAAGGAATTCTAATGGTTGAATACCCTGAACATGAAGCCACTGTAATAGGAATTATGTACACATAACAAATAAAAAATCTTGTCTGGAAATTCTTAAAAAACACAGCGATAAACTAGTCTGCCGCAGACTAGCAGCCTGCAGTTGTCATAGTAGAAATCCAAGATGTTGGCTTCGAAATCCTCGACTATCTCCCATTTTAACCCGACTTAGCTCCTCGTGATTTCTATTTATTTTCTTGGGAAAAGGCATATTTAAGAGGCAAAATATTGAAGATGATGAAGAAGTGAAAGAAGCTGTAGGGGATTTCATATGTGCCCGTGAAGAAAATTTTTAACAAAAAGTTGATGGTAGCTCTGGAAAGAGCATATTTAAAATGTATTAACCTAAAGACGACTGTGGCCGATGTGGAGAGGTAAAATTATATCATGCTACATACTAAAATTACATTATATATATAAAATTTTATGTTAACTACTCTCTAAGATAACATGACTTGCTCATCAGTTTTTGAACTTGTGAATGCTCACTCAACATTAGACGCATTGGCTGTTATCCAAGCCATATTAAATTATGAAAAAATGGCCTTCCCATTAAGGAAATTGGAAGCCCAGAAAGGTTGTTCCTCATTCATGTCGAAAGCTTGATCTATGGAATTATCTACACTATGATCAATAAGTACCGGGACTGTGTCAAAAAAAACAAAATTCTTTATTCTTCTGGTAAATTTATTTTATCCCCTTCAAAATAAGCCCCATCTGAAGCAATGCACATATGCCAACGCTTAATCCAATCGTCCATGCACTTCTGGCAAGCCGAAGCAGGTATGGCCTTCAGCTTTTGCGTCGCATTTTCTTTTATGACCTCTATGGACTCAAATCTCTTTCCACGAAGCGGTAACTTAAGTCGGGAGAACAGGAAAAAGTCACATGGTGCCAGATCTGGAGAATAGGGAGCCTGGTATTCACACTGTGTTTGTTCATATAATCGCGAATAATGTGTGCTTTGTGATACGGCGCATTATCGTGGTGCAAAATCCAGCTGTTATCGGCCCACAAATCCGGTCGTTTTCTACGAATAGCCTCTCTCAAACGCCTCAATACTTCAAGGTAATACTCTTTATTAACATTTTGACCGGTCGGAACGTATTCATAATGCACCACACCAGGATAATCGAAAAAAACAATGAGCATAACCTTGATTTTCGATCGACTTTGGCGCACTTTTTTTGGTTTTGGCTCGCCTTCAGCACGCCATTTGGATGATTGCTGGCTAGTTGTCACGTCGAATTCATAGACCCATGTCTCATCGCCAGTAATTATACGTTTCATGAACGTTGGGTCCTTCTTAGCTTCGGAAATCATGTCTTCAGCCACTTGCTTTCGATGATCTTTTTGGACGAAATTCAAGTCTTGAGGAACAAGCCGTGCGGTGACGCGTTTCATGCGCAAAATATCGACAACAATGTGTTGTGCGCTTCCATAAAAGATGTTAAGATTGTTAAAAATCTCTCTGAGGCTCACATGACGATTTTCAAGCACGATTTTCTTCACAATTTCAACATTTTCGTCGGTATTCGATGTTGAAGGACATCCAGAACGAGGAAAGTCTTCGACCACTTCACGACCACTTTTGAACATTTTATACCACTCGAACGCTCTGGTTCTTGATAGAGCAGACTCCCCAAATGCTTTCTGCAACGTTGATCAACAAAATTATCCATTGTAAAATGGGACGAAGTACAAAAAGTTGACTGACGCTAACAGCTGCCAAACAAAAACTAATGATGCAATCCCGCTCAAAATTTGACACAGATGTCAGTTAAGGTCCTACCAACCTAAATGCATCGGGAACCGGCGGAAAATTTAAAATACACAGTGATGGCTGGTGGCCTTAGTATCGACCCGGGAATCCGTCAAGGCTGCATTTCCAGACGTGGATATGTTGGTATTTTCATATTAACATATCCACATCTGACTTTCCGAGAATCAAAGATAAATTTAACCGTGGAAGTGAAGTGAATCTCATCGCTGATGATTTGTAGGTGTGATCATCGGAACACAATGTCCGTTCGGGATGATAATCGTTCGAAGGAAGATGGCTTGGAAATGCAACCTCGTCAAAAGAAAAAAAATGGTCATCCCTGCGTGTACATAAAAGACAGTATAACATCGACCAGTAGCAAAAATTTTTGTTTATTTATTCATTTCTTTACTTGTTTTTTTGTTACTAGCATTTAAATTGAATATTTAACTATAAGGATTAATAATACCTGGATCATAATAATAAACAAGCCCAACGCTGCTGCGCAAACTGGCAATAATAAATAATAAACCGCGCAAGTATTGAGAAGATTTGATGTACGCTTGGTGGACAACAAATGTACTGGAAATTCATTGCAGAAAGATTGCATGAATGGATGTTTCGGAAGGACTAATGCTCAATTTTATTATGAGCCTGAGAATTAGCTTATTCCTCTAGCTCGGAGACGTTGTATCCACGATTTTCTGATGTTCATCAAATCCGAAAAAAGTTGAAGTTATATAACACTGAATATGTGTTATCGGTCTTCATTTTCCAATTCTCTTCCCTCGGGATTAATACTCTTCATTTAGATTCACATAAAACTTCCAGCTAAGATAATATTGTAAATGTGATTTCTCTCTCTTTCTCTCTCTCTCTCTCTTACAAACTCCATGGTTGGTATATGTAAGCCGCTTTTGGTATTCGTAGCTTTTAATCCCTCAAAATGTGCATGCTATGAAGCGATAGTACTGGTTCATATATCTTGAGTCATTATTGCAATTACAGCAAATTTAAATATAATTTGGACTCTAAACATAAATTCTTCATTTCTCAACACTTCTAAGGACTTTTTGATCTTATTTTCAAGCTATCTTTGAACTTGCATTGAAATACACAGATACTATTTCCTTCCGAAAATAATACGTACACGATAAGTGTACTATGCGGCTACCATCAAAACACCACCACGATGCACACTCAAAACAAAATTTGAGGGAGAATCGCACGTAGTCCATTTCCGAGGGTGAACCTTAAATGAGGAAGTATGTTACCGTGACGATGCAGACTTCGTGTTTAACGTGTAACATCCTGGCCCTTTTGAATAGCGAGAGCTCATAGTTGGCGTCCTTTACATTTAGTGTTCGGTTCTCAGTCGGATGAGAATGATTGAAAGAATCAAGCCATCATTGTTGCAAGTGAAGAAACAAATGATTACAAAGTTCTATCTAAAACGTTTACCAACCAATTCCTACCTAAAACTCGTACCAACAGTTGTAAGCGCGGGTATTGTCGCGGAATCAATCTTCTGTAAATTCAAATCTAGATAGATTTCATAGGAAACTGTAAGTATTTAACCAAATCTAAGTTGCTTTTGAATAAACTGTACTACATAAACTCGTAAAGATCAAAACGTGGCAAGCTTACGCAATTATATTAGCTTTGCCACAAATGTATCTCAAAAAAAAATCGAGGAAAATAATCTGATTATGTTTCGGTGTAGTTACTGTCTAAGACCCATCTAAAAATATACACTCACGTTTTTAAATGAAGTATTTTCGATAAATAACCCAAGGCTGCACATTGAGTAATAGTTACCCAATCTCGTATGAAGCCATTCGACAAACAAGCTCCCAATTGCCGGTCTTAGCTTCCGTTTAAAATTTTCTGCAAAACTGCAGCATTTCCGCTACCAGACATTGTTCAAAACAGTTAAAGTAAGAAACTTACAGATTGCTGAGCAATCTCAAGAAGGAAAAAGTTCAAAAACCCACATTTCAGTTGTAAAACAAAATAACATAAAATGTATCTTTCCACACAAACAAAGCGTCCTCGCAACAGATCCCTCGTTCCACGAAGTTGTTTCGCGGCTTAATCCAAATGTACTGCATGTTGGAATACATTCGAAATTTGAATCCGCGATTAAATAATTGATGATTAATTCAAGTCAGTCATGCATCTCATAGTTTGTTATTAATTACATCGGAATTATTATCCAAGTTGGACATACTCTGTCACTTAATTTCCAAAGGCTTTCACTTTTACACGCTGCCATAACGTTAGCACTTTGCTGGCAACGGAAGCAACCGCGTCAACTGCTTATTCCTTAAGTAATTATGAATTGAAATGCTTATTTTCCCATTAGCCAAGTCTCATGAAAATACCAATTTACAGCCAGTTGACCATGAATCGTAACAGTGCTAACGCGATTATTAAGATCCATGAGTGTGGTGTATCTTTCTGAGCATGAAAGTGGCAAAATCCAAGTAAAACAAATAAAAGACAAATTATAAAATTACTTTATGGAGAAAGAGGCGTCAGAAGCGCAACGACCCCACGATATTAGAAATAAAAATTTCGTTGCAACTTCATCGGGATCGCCACCACGACGAGCCTCAGTTGAGGCCGCGCAACCTTATAGAAGCTGATAAAGAGTTGATACGTGATGTATTTGCTACATGCTCGTGCATATGAACATAAACGCTTTATTTTCGCCAACATTATCTCGGAGTGTGCAGGGCCATAGTCAGGAGGAAGGGTAAAAGCGGTCAAACGACTTTCTAAGAGCTGCGGAGGCGATGGGTTTGATGGCGATGGCGATGGCGACCTGCCATGCCACCATGTTGCGATGCGGCGACAGTTTTTCTGGTTTTTCTTTTGGCACCAACTGACTTCGATGGTTCCCCGATTTGACGTGCGTTTCGTTTCAAGATAGTTGCCAAGATTTTGCATTCATACGTGCTATATGTATCCAAATCGAGTACATATGTGCGAACGGCAATAGATATGCATACAAGCACGTACGTATGTAACCCTAACTGCCGTCATACATAGGCATATGAGTACAAGTGTTGCATATGTGCATTTACCTCATGCAAATCACAAAGCCAGAGCTATATCTTTTGGGGCAATGGAAAATCGCATCGAAAGCCGGCTCGCTTTCCCGACACGAGTCCACTTGCTGACGTAAACATGAATATCACACTCACGCTGAATTGTCTACACATATGAGCTACTGTATGTTGGCAGAGGTAAGTACCAACTCTGCTACGTGTTTGTACAATAGCGTCGTTTGGGTATCAAAATATATTTTTCTTTGCGAATAAATAAATTTCTATTTACATACGAGCTTAGCGCCCGTGAATTTGCAAACGAGAAACAAAATTGATATCTCATTAGTTTATCCGAACTGGACTTTCACAAGAGCCATAACGAGCAATCTACCAACCCAGTTATCATCCAGCTTTCTTAGTTAATCAGGAAGAGGTGAGTCACAGGAGCGGTTGAACAGCTAGTACAATTTCAGCTATACGCAACTAGTTCAGGCCATCAAGCTAGATTTACTGCTCGAATCAGGAAATATAAAAGCCGGCAAAAACCAACAGGCGCTGCCTCATACAACATGGAATAGGGAAAATAAAAATAGTAAAATAGGGAAAATACAGATTGAAATTCTGAAAACTCGAATGCTGGTAGTGCAAAGTACGTTTGAAAATTTCGAGGGTTGATAGTAATAAAAACAAAAAATTAGGTTTGGATTTGTAGATTCCTAAGTTTGTCACCGAATCTCCCTTTCAGAGTCACTTTCAAGTTGCTCAAACAATTGCATTGCGACGTAAAATTAGCATTTTATAAAGTCTTTAAAATAGGCACCATGTGTTATGTCCGCCTTGGACATAACACATGGCTTTTCTTCTGTTATATAAAAATTCTTGGCTTTTTTGAGTAAAACATCACTAGTTAGCGTATAAAGGAAACACGAAGTTGTTGTTATTCTGCTTTTCTTTAAAATCTTTGACCCTGTAGGATTTTGGAAATCTCATCATCAAAACTATAAAAAGAAAGCGTTGTATTTGCATTTTAGTTTTCAAGCAAAATTAGTATGATAAATATGGAAGCTTTTATAGTGCTTTGTTTACTATACAAGTTTGATCTTGGACGCTCATCGAAATATAAGTACAATTTATGGAGAAAACGTGCTAACAGAACGGACATGTCACCATTGATTTCAGCACTTTCATAATGGAGAACGACAGTCTGAAGTTCAGTCTCGATGAGAACTACCCAATTAGGTGACAGATGATGATCTTTTGAAAGTCTTACAAAGAGGTGAATTATTGGACGGGTTCCAGAGCTACAGAACCACTACGGAGAAAAGAATTCATGCATGAGGATATGTCGTAAAGTTAGATGCTTGGGTACTGCACGAACTTTCGCTAAGAGAGAAGAAAAACGGCATCGTGGGACTTGTTTTCCATGTCTCGCGTCAAACAAATGAAAGATTTTTTCGACGGAAGATTACTGCAGATGAACAGTAGATCCTGTAGAATAACATGAAATGGCGCGGGCAGTTTGCAAAAGAGGTGAATTACCAGCATCTGATTTAAGACCAGGCTAACATCCACGGCAGGTTTTATTTTCTGCTTAATCGAACTCTCGAGGAGTCATTTAGTGGGTGCTTCTGGAATGAAATCAAACGTTAAATGTAGACGTTAACTGTCAATTGGAGTTATTGATACCATAATTATAATTACTATAATGTCAATTGGCTTCAACGAAAAAAAACACAAGCAATTTTATGCTTTTATTATGTTTTAAAGCAAAAGTTTTGAAGAGGATGTTCTTATTTTTTACAAAGATGGTAGGAATTTACTAATCAGAATAAAGTTCTACTTATTTTGAACGAATATTGTTAGATCTTGAATTTCTACGAAGTTTAAACGTTGGTTATAGTGACGCTGGTATTGCACTTAGAAAATGTGTTCCGAAAATTTCATTAAAAAGATCAATAATAAAGAAAGTTATAGCAAAAGTTATAGCATTCATGCTTGGTGCTCAAGCATGAAGAGTGATCGGTCTTTTAAAAAAATCCGGGGTTGGTACGTCCGCTGCTTCTTGTATCACCATATGCACCTTGCACAACGAGAGCTCGAAAGTTGCTGTGTACCATTTGTAAAGCTCTCTGTAAGGCAGCATCCTACGCTCTAATAAAAACTTAATGAAAAGTAAGTTTGGAATTTAAAAAAAAATCTTTAATATTTTGAAAAAGTCGAAGCGACATCCAAAATAAAGTATTCCTAAGGAAACATTTCCTGAATTCCCAAATTCATTCAGAAAAATATTTAAAAATTCGTGATGGCGTACAGAAATCTCTATTAGTGTGATATTGTCCTGTAATCTGACATCTGTAAGTATACAGGGAGGCTCAAACGAAGAATAGCTTCCATTTGAGGGTGAGAGAAGGCCTGAAATGGAGCAATAAAAGGTTGGAAGACCGTGGTAACTACTAGATATCTGAAGGCCCTTTTCGATTTTTTACCTCTGAAGAAGTTCGTCAGACTAAAGTATCAATCATCCAAATCACTACACATCATCCAAAAACTATACGAAGGAACCGTCAATGAACTTTTCAAATAAAGCTGCTTCTATATTCGTCCAAGTAGCCATTAATCTACAGTAGTTGTTCAAATTCGAGGACAGAATCTGTCACAGGAAAACTACCTCTAAGCAAGCAGTCCATTTTCTCGCAATTAATTTTTAAATTTTTTAATTTTTTACGTATTTGAAAATAATATTATTTCTGATTTATTCTATATTTAATGTAACAATATCAAAATATTTCGATTCGTATTTGAATATGCAATATCCTGTTTTCGGCAAGCTTATCAAAACCGGCTGTAGCTGAGAAGTTTTCTAACATGGTTCTCGCGTTCGCTTCTGTTGTAACGCAAATTGACCATCCTAATGTTAAATTAAATTTATTGTTTTCAGCTCATTTTGCATGTCACATGCATATCATTACACATGTCGACAGCTCATAGGGTAAGATTTTCTTTTTCGCAAACCCAATAAGGATTTGAACTTTTTGGATCTCGGAGGTGGAGCAAAGCATGGGGGTGGCAGATTTCGGGTTTGGGGATGCGTTTTTATTTGCGCTGCTATTAATTTGTGTAATATATATGGGCACTTCGGATTCGTTTGGATCTACTAAGTCAATTACCCTAAAAATAGGGGTTCGCATTGTTCAGGCAAGAGTGCTGTATTACTACCCAAACTGATTCATCTTCCTTCACAAAAAAAAAAAAAAAAACAGATTATAATCCAATTGGAGTGCGCTGTAACAATTTGAAACATAAAATTTATAGTATGCTAATTTGTTCATAGAGTGAATTAAAAAAGGACATCGCGACGGACAAATTTAAGCAAACTGATGGAATAGCCGAAACGAGTTCTCGACACAAAATCGTAGCATGAATGCATAGAATGCAACATAAAATGAAATATAATTCAAAAAAAAAGTTTCTTGAAGTACAGATGAGACCAGATGCAGATTATTTAGAAACAATCATCTTTACTACGCCTTCACTGCTAAAATGTGACAATGTTCATCTTACGATGTATTATTTTTCTAAAGTTTTTGCTAACTATGTTCTAATGTTCCCTAGTTATAACCCCCTCATTTGAAAATTTCAAATAAGCCCTGAGACTAATTTTTTTTTGCCGTGAAATTGTTCGTTTCCTTTATGCAAGTTCCATTTTTTGTTATTTTTCAAGTGATTTTTCTTATATTTTAAGTGTTCCAAGTGTGTTCAAGTATTAGGTGTACAACTTTGCTTCCGCAATAGAAAGCTGTAGCAGGAGGTGGTAGCCGAAGTAAATAGATCGTAGATGTCATGCAATAAGCTTAGGTATTTGTGAGCATAACACCATCGAAATATTAGTCGATTTGTGTCTGCATCATAAAGTTATTCTCGATTAAACATGTCAGCATACGAGCCAAATTCTCGTCATTTGCGGGAGGTTTTAATTTTCTGCTTTAATATGCAGAAATCTGCGGCTGAGGCTCATCGAATGCTCTCAAATACCTATGGTGAGGCCGTTATTAGTGAAAAAACGTGACGAGAGCGGTTTCAACGCTTCAAGAACGGTGATTTTGACGTCGAAGACCAGCATGGCGGTGGAAGAGAGAGGTGGAAGGGTTTCGAAGATGCCGAATTGGAGGCATTACTTGATCAAGACTCGTGTCAAACGCAACAAGAATTGGCAGCATCATTGGGAGTGACAAACAAGCCATTTCAAAACACCTGAAAGTCATGGGAATAATAAAAAACAAGGAAATTTGGTGCCGTACGAGTTGAAGCCGAGATATGTTGAACGGCGTTTGTTTGCTTGTGAACAGCTGCTTGCAAGGCAAAGACGGAAGGGATTTCTGCATTGCTTTGTGACTGGGGACGAACAATGGGATCATTACGATAATCCCAAGCGCAGAAAATCATGGGGATATCCCGGCCATGTTTCCACGTTGACGGCCAAACCGAATATTCGTGGTTTCAAGATCATGCTCAGCATTTGGTGGGACCAGCTCGGCGTAGTGTATTATGAGTTGTTAAAACCGACTAAAACAATCACAGGCGACCGTTATCGAACGGAATTAATGCGTTTGAGCCGAGCATTAAAAGACAAACGACCGCAATACAACCAGAAACATGATAAAGTGATTTTAAAGCATGACAATGCTCGACCCCATGTTGCGAAAGTGGTCAAGACATACTTGGAAACGTTGAAATGGGAAGTCCTACCCCACCCGCCGTATACTCCAGACCTTGCTCCCTCGGACTATCACTTGTTTCGATCAATGGCACACGGCCTGGCTGACCAGCACTTCCGGTCTTATGGAGAAGTAAAAAATTGGATCGATCAGTGGATCGCTTCAAAAGATGATCAGTTTTTTCAATGCGGGATTCGTACGCTGCCCAAAAGATTAGAGAAAGTAGTGGCCAGCGATGGACAATACTTTGAATCATAAATGTATAACCAGTTTTTTCAATAAAGCCTCGAATTTCGGAAGAAACGGTGGAAGCAAAGTTGTACACTTATTAAGTTTTATATTTATTTGTAATGTAAAGTGGAGTTTTATTTAGATCAGGAATTTCCTCCCATTTTTGCGTGAAAGAAAATATCATCCCCCAACGTTTTGCGTGAACAAAGAATAGCACCCCCAAACCTTTTTCTTAAAGACACAATACAATTATAAATCTACTTTCGATGTCTTTCTGCGGTAAGTTGCGCGGTAGTTCTTGCTGATTGTGCTTATGCTTTGCGTCACGATTTAATCTTTAGGCTGTTTTGTCATCTAGTGGCGATTCCTTTAACTTCGTGAAAGAGGATTTGAACGAATGGTACTGTAAGAGCTGATTGATCAAACATTTCATCAATCTGTTCAAAATTGAACTGAATTTCAGAGACCTGGATTTTATAAGCACACGATAATGACGTTATGATTTACAGCCCATTTACAGGTTTTAAAATTATACAGTATCTAAGCCTACTACAGGTCTTAATAGATCCTCAATTCATACTCCTACCGCAAGAATAAACTGATTTTGTCTTCCTGCAAAGCAAATCAGAATTTTATCTGTATGAGATAAGACAGAAAATTAATACAAAAATTTTTTTTGGTTATTTAATTTTACTGATAGTTTTATATTTATTTTAATTATTATTAGTTTATTTAAATTAATATTGGTTGTTGATTGTTCTGTCCAAATTTAATATCCATGGTCTCGATGTTTGAGGTCAAATGAATTGCGGGTGTTGTTGGAGGCTCTTGCGTAGTATTTGATTATACTACGCGTTAAATTATTCTTTCCTGGCACCAATCATTTAAAAGGAATTTCTTAAGTTTTCTGTCAAATTAATAATCGAAAACCCATCAAACATGCCCCATTGCGTTAATACTTGATCGTTGCTTTTCAGCAACTCGAGTTCACATTCAACAGTTTATTTACAAACTACATATGAGCGTATCCATATGTAGAAAAAAAATTTATATACATTTGGAGGAACCGGTATATTCGACATGTGGTGGGTATGGTAGGGAGTTGGTTTGTAAACAGAACATTCTATATGGTTTCTAGATGTTTTCAAGTTGTTCACTTTTTTTCGCTTGGTTATTTTCATTTTGCACTCTGACTTGGCAAAGAATGATAAGTGCGTAGTAGCACACAATAATAAAAATTAGTTAGCATTTTAGCCTCTCGACTAATGTTTGCCCGTTGCCGGCCGGTCTGAGGAGAAAAGGGAAAAAATGGCGATGCAAAAATATCATACAAACTAGCAAAATGCGAAATGTATCGTTTTGGGGGGGTTACAAAACACTTTCAAGTCAGCGCAGTTCATGTTGCTTCATATACGTTTTGTTATATAATGTCAACAAAAATAATGCAATTAAGTAAAGTACTTGGACTTTATTTCATTTATTTATTCTATTTTTTTTTTTGTAGCGAATGGCAGGAAGCAATTGCTTTTAAATGAAGGCGAAACGTGCTCGAGCAATCCAGTAAATTTAGAATCGTACGACCAGATACGATTCTCGTCTTATTCATTGGGAAATCCACAAATTGCTGTGAAATGTTGAATGTAGACAATTGGAAAGCAGATAGATTGTGCGTGAAAGGATAATTAAATGAAGTGATGAGGTAGACCAATTTAGAAGTTTCCAATAAATTGATCAAAAGTCTTAATGCGAATTTTATCTTATGATTTCGCTACAACAAAAACCTACATATTTGTTGCAGAAGCACTACAACGATTTTTAGCAAAAGTTCTATTTGCGTAAAAACACTTTTATGTAGTATTCCTGTTTGATAGCTTTCTGTAATAATATTAGATACTAAATAACTAAAAAAATCAGTTGATTCGCTTGCTCCTTAAATTTATAGATTGAAAATGAATTTTCTCCTAAAGTTTTTACTACAAATAATATTCTTCACACCTTATTATATATTTTATCATCACGATTAGAAGACAAACGATATTCAGAACGAGCTCATTAAATCATGAAACGCATCCTGGTCAAAAACTAAGCATGGCCCGCAGATATAACGCACTATACAATAGAGTAAATCATACCATAAGAAGTCGAATAGGCGATAGTTTTCACTACCGATAAACCTACTTTAAAGCCATTTGTCGCAAGTCTTTAGAATTTCGTAAAATCAATATCAGAAAATCCAACAATTACAAAACCTGACTACCAATGCTTAGAGATAAGATACAGCGAGTAGTCACGCGCTTTTGATGGCCGTGCATTTGTTATGAAGTCCATGCCATATGGGTCCCATATGAATGTCTTAAATCCTTAAACTTTAAATCACATGCAGGGTGAATTTATTTTTGCCAAAAATCTTTGACAACCTTTGACAACCTTTGACAACCGCTTTGACAACCGTTTTTATCACATGTTATACAATAAGATGCCTTTCCTAGACACACTCGTTGTGCGCGAGCATGTTGAAAAATCTCACTTGTATACCCCAGAGCCTATTGAAACACGCAACAACCAAACCACTTCAGGACATCCATGCATTCCAATAATAGAGCACTTATGTTGATTTAACAATTTGCTTGGAATACAGATTACAAACATTTACAGGACCTTCAACTAGAATCACAGACACTTGTAGGACCTTTAACATTTGGACTACTGATGAATGAATATGCAACAAAGCTTGAAAACTTTTTGGTATGATAGATAGTCATTGGTTCCTTGACAATCGTAAGGCTTCCAATTAGAGTGACCGGTAAAGTATTGTAATGCCGTTTAAGCTTTGCAATACTCCTGCATCATTCGAACAACTAATGGAGTGTCTGCTACGCGTATTTAGCTGCAAAATGAGCTCGGTGTACCTGGATGACATTATTATCATAGAAAGGACGTTCAACCAAGATACACGCAATATAGAAACTTAGAAGAGGTGTTCTCAAGGCTAAGACGGGCGAACTTGAAGCTGCGTTAAAAAAAGTGCACACTTCATGCAGCCGAAATATGATACTTGGGATATGTTTTATCAGCAGAAGGTGTGAAAATGGACCCCAAGAAAGTAGGAACTGTGACAAGTTGAACGAAACCTAGTAACAAATAATAACTTATTGGACAGGCCACCTATTACCGCCCTTTCGTCATAGACTTTGCTAAAACATCCAATGGCACCTATCAGATCACAGAACTGAATTGTTTTTTCATTGGAGTGAGCAATATCAAACAGCTTTCGAGATTTTGAAAATGAAATATTCAGAAAGAGCCCCAAATCTTATGCTTCTAGTCCGCGTATTGCAACTACTACAAAGCTCTCTTATTTCATAGGTACATCATAAAGAGAAAGGTACAATTATCAAATTTAGCAAATGCCTTGAAGCTTTGACGGATAGAGAGCTTATAAGTCAAATCAAATAAATAAGTAGAAAGCTCGCGATGACTAACTTTCAGAGTTTAACTGTGGGTGAGAATAATTTTTCCGGTATAATTGTTTATGCGGCTCAGTGTGTATAGATACAAAATTTAGCAGCCTGTTAATACGTTTCTCTCTGCACCATCGTCTCTAGATCCTATCTTCAAAAAGTTTTCAAAAAGACTCAAATCCTTCTAGATTGGAAATTTTTTGGAAATATCAGAAATTAAATCAAAAATATCGAAATTATGTATCATAAACATGAAAACTTGAAACAGCACCTCAGCGTAGTGTTAAATCACCGATGAGAGCACCCCAAAACAGGGGTGTATTCGTGTATGCGTATATCTTAATAATGCCGACGCTTTATCTCGTCGTCCCTGACCAGCTCATAGACAACATTGCCAACGAGTCGAGGAGAAGGAACCAGATGTGGATATGCGTGTAATAACGACTGAAGTCGACGAGGATTGGACGCAACACGAACTACAGAACGCTCAGCAAGCCATTGTCGTTATGGAAAAAGACAACAGGACATCCCGAGAGAAAGAACATATCAGCTCATGGCACATTGTTAAAAAGCTATTAATATCAATGGAACTCTCTTCAGTTTGAAAAACGAAGGCCCTAAACGAAAATGGGAAAGGGCGGACAACACGCCATATAAGATGCAAATTGTTCTTCCTAAAAACCCGACCAAAGAAATACTTAAGGAGATGCATAAAGGAGGTCATCTTGATGTGAAAAAGATCTTGACGAAAGTGCGAGAAAGATTCTATTGACTCCACGCTCCAGATGACGTACAGAACTGGTGTACTAAGTGCACAGTTTGTGCTTCAGTTGTGGGCCCGAATCGAAGAACAAGACTACAAATGCAGACCAATAACGTGAGGTCATCATTCGAGAGAACAGACGAAAAAATCGCAAGACTCTTTGCTGAGACTGAATGGGGAAATGGGTATGCCCTGATCATGGCTAATTGTTTCAGTAAGTATGAAGTTTACCCAATTTCTAACCAGGAGATCGTGTCACATTGGCTTAGTAGGTATGGTTTATCCTGTCAACTGCATTCAGATCAAAGCTGAAATTTCGAGTCACAAGTTTTTGGGGGAATGTGTGAGCTGTTAATACGGGAAGAAAGGGCAAAATCAATTCACCCTAAGTCAGATTGAATGGTCGAACGGTTGAATGACACGAAAATCAGAGGGTTTGGGATCAGAGGGTTTGGGATCAGAGGGTTTGGGATCAGAGGGCTTGTGATCTTAGGCACTCCATTTGCGTACCGAACTGCAGAGCATATATGGACAGGAGAAGCACCAACATGAGTTATCTTTTCTTTACCAGCTGATGTGATATCATTACTTTCCCTGAACAGTTTTCAACCATTTCGGAGGACATATGTGAATTAAGGCAACGGCTGAATTAAATACACCCAATGGTGTGGAAACAAATCAAGTTGACTACTGACCGCATGAAGACCAAATATGACTAATCCGGATTCCAGCCGGACGACTAGCGTGCTAGATTTTAAAGACTCTTTAGAAATCTTTATGTTTCCTTAAAGTTCACGTAACATTTAAATATTTTCGTCAATTAGGCGCCTGATTATGCATGCAGTTCTGAATAAACTTAGTGCTGAGACTCCGATACAATTTTTGTTTATCATAATTTTTAATTCTCGGTTGTTATGATAGCGAGAGAAGACCATAGAAGGTGAACTAGATACAACAAGATCAACAAACTAGTGACTATGTCGAACTGAAATCCATATGTTTCATACTAAAGGTTATTCTCTTAATTGAATTTATTAATGGTCGAACAATGTAAAATATGTTTAAAAAGATATGCACCAACGTTAAACTTATTTGCATTTTTTAGTAGTCTGGTCCTATGTCGATGAGGGGCTTTCTAGAACCCTATATAAAACCCTGATTGACTATAAAATTACATCATGCGCGAATGCTTTAGTCAACAATAAATTTCTCCTACTCCATTTATTCCATTCTTATCGAGCTATTTGCATTATTTAAAATTCAATTGATATAGACCGTGCCTAATAAACAACGCCAGTTGAATAAAAAATTGTCCATGCTAATTGTAACGCTCACCTTTCAGTATGTGTAATTTTTAACGTCTTTTGCAACTGGTCTGACATGCATAGCTTGTCAGTTAGTTTCGGTTGGATTAGAATAAATTTTCTAGCATGACCAGAACAAGTGGAATCAATGCCAGAGCAACCGATTTTAATTATTCGAGATTGTAAGCACACTGAATAGAAATATTCTGTTCAGTACTTTTTTCGGGCATATTACGTCTTCGTACATAGATTTACAGGCGATCATAGCCGTACTACAGTTTACCTACCTTTACAGGTAAGTAAGTGAAGCTCGCGATGTGTCTGTAATATATGTGTAAAGCTTTCATGAATTTATATACAAGTCGCGAATTGCGATGATATCACCTTATAATCAAACAAACGCAAAACAGGTTTCATTTTATTTCTATCTTGAAATGTAGATGTTTGTGTTTTGAAAACTAGAATTTGATTTTCTGATTCTCTTCGAGTGAATAAAAATATCAAACACGTATAACAAAGTGAAAGATTGACTGTGGATATTTGATAACGATTATTTTTTGAAATTTACATATGTCGAAGTCAGAAAGTCCACGAAGCCAAAGTCTTGGTGGATTTTTCAATAGTCGTCTGTTATTTACCTGAAGCTCAAACTATACAAACATTCGTTTGGTGATATTTTGTACAAACGGAATTTTCGAAATTTAAATTTAAATCAAATATTATTCTAAGCAACTAACGACGCAGCAAAAATACCTCAACGTACTGTAACCTGAGTGTATTTAAACAAATTTAAACAGATCTATTTGCTTTATTTTTCACTTCATTTGATCACATCTATCTTCATTCTGAACACGTTTAAAGGAAGTGTGATGCGATCAGTGAGCTTGTATGTGAAAAATTTCAACAAAAATGTGAAAAACATTTGCATATGATCATTGGCACTACCATTAGACCTCTGACCATTTTTACTAGTAGAAATTAAATTCTCTTGCGCGACTTCTCATGTCTCATAATTCTTCTCTCGAAAATATCACAATACGGAAAAGACCCCATCGTAGCTGTTTTATGTAAACTTTGCTCGAGATTGCTTCGAAACTTTCAGTTCTCTGTGTTTCGTGATCATCTCATCCTGTTTTCGTATTGAGCACATTGTTTGCAGCTAACTACAATGGATTCCATGAAAATTTTCAGTAATTTTCAAGACTTTTTTCCATTCATTTACAGACACTTATCATAAACACACCCAAATATTTCTGAAATTCTTTGATCTGTCGAAGCATGTAGTTCACATATTTCTGCACTTTTTTATAAATGCTATGCTTGTCACTCATCTGTTTGTTTTTCTCTTTTTCCATTTCATAAATGACAACCATTTGTGAGCGAAACAAATGTTTGCAAATATTTCTTTTAAACTCCAAATTTCAAATCCATGAATAGAATTATTGGATTCTCAGTAACTATTTATTATGAATAGTTCCTCTCTGTATATATTCTGTGTATAAAATTTATTCAATTTGGAATTCCTTTTTTTTGGTTACGGAATAATGGTATAGGGCAAATCTGGAAAAATGTCTCATATATCGACCTTCAAGCGCTTTCATCCTAACATACTTGCGAACATTATTAGAATGGATCCCTTTAAAGTGTCATTCATTTCAGCGATATTCATTCCAATATCTAGCCATTCTATTTTCCTGTTCTCTTGGTCATCATTTAAGCAATCTACCACCCTCTATAGACAATGAATTGTGTCCACGACGAGCATTCGATCTATGATCGAGGCAGTATATTAGCGACCGATTCTTGATAGGAATTTTAAAATGCGTTCAAAAAACGCCCTCCTTTCGAAGATGGTGCCAAATAAATTGCTGAGACTCCAAGCTCGTCCAAGGTCGTCCAATCTTATGTAGACACTTGCAGAGGCAATCGGACCTCGTCAAACACTTGCAAATATAAAATTAGGCTTTCCTTTGGGTTCGGTTAATTCGTGGACTAAAGAGTGGCACTACTTTAAACTAAGAACGTCTAACATATTGATAACTCATCACTTCTGCCAAAATAATAAAGTTGTGGCACATTTGGTTGACTGTTAATCCATTCCCATCCTAGCCACAACAGAATAAATGCGATTACTTAACTGCTTCCGGGACAATTCAATAGCTAGAAGCGGTCCATAGGATTCCTTTTTGTCGGACATTTAGGATCCACTATCAATATTTTTTGGTTTGCATTCCAACACCCAAAACTCTGGGTTCAATATCGGAACTTAGACCTTCTCAACACTTCTCAACATCTCTGATCTGCTCAAATCTACTCAACGTTGTAACTATGTGTACGGTCTAATATCTATTACTTGGGCATGTATTTATTTGCAACTGCCTAAAGTCATCCCCAAATATCTATCAATCAATCCGCTGTGTTTGAACAAGTTTTAAGCCAACAATTATTTGAATAACAATCCGAATCCTTTTTTTGTCAATATGGCAGCTCCTAGCTGTGCTACTCCTAATTCCTTTCCATGTTCACTGATCTGTGCATCTCTTCTCCATATATTTTGAGATATAGTACATTCATAGTCCAATCAGATTCCCAGAACTCTTCAGCTGAGTGATGTCTGAAAATCTCTCGAAAATGACCGCAGCACTACCATGGCGGTCTTGGAGGAGGAGGCCTTGGAGGACTGCGGGTTTTGCGTATAGTTTACCACATCTGCTGAAATTTATGTACGCAATATGCCATCATACGTTGCTTTCCTGTCCTGAACCCTGAACGGTCTCGTATCATTGTCAAGGTAAAATGATATACGAGGTCTGTTCAAAAAGTACCCGGAATTTTCGTTTTTTCAAAAAAATATTTATTTATTCGTCTACATCAACGTGGTCCCCTTCAAAGTAGTCCCCCCCAGATATAATACACTTATGCCAGCGTTTTTTCCAATCTTCGAAGCACTTTTGATATTCACTTTTTGGTATGTCCTTGAGCACTCTCAGCGATTCGGCCTTTATTTCTCCAATCGAGGAAAAATGCCGTCCTTTCATGGGCCTCTTCAACTTTGGGAACAGGAAAAAGTCACACGGAGCCACATCTGGTGAATATGGAGGTTGGGGCATGACTGCAGTATTGTTTTTGGCCAAAAAATTACGAACAAGCAACGACGAGTGAGCAGGTGCGTTATCGTGGTGCAAAAGCCTTGAATTCTTTTTCCATAAATCGCGGCGTTTTTTTCGGATTGCTTCACGCAAACGTCGCATAACTTCAAGGTTATACTCCTTATTAACCGTACGACCTTGTGGTAAGAACTCTTGATGCACTATGCCATTATAATCGAAGAAAACAGTAAGTAAAACCTTGACATTTGATCGAACTTGACGTGCTTTTTTCGCTCTTCGTAACGTTGAATGCTTCCAGGTGGACGATTGTGCTTTGGTTTCGACATCATAACCGTACACCCATGTTTCATCACCAGTTATGACCCTTTCAAGCAAACTTGGATCGTCGTTGCCGTCATTTAACAGTTCATGACCGATGTTCATGCGATTGTTTTTTTGGTCAAAATTCAGCAGTTTTGGAATGAATTTTGCTGCCACTCGTTTCATGCCCAAAACTTTTGAAAAAATGTTATGACATGAGCCAATTGATATGCCAACTTCATCAGCAACTTCTCTAATTGTTATTCGGCGATCATTTATAACCATTTTTTCCACTTTGGCCACATTTTCATCGATTATTGACGTGCTGGGTCGGCCGGAGAGTTCATCATCTTCAACGTCTTCGCGGCCATCTTGGAAACGCTTATACCACTCGTAAACACTTCTTTTTTCCATAGTAGACCCACCATAGGCTTTTTGTAACATTTCACACACTTTGTTACACTTTATTTCATTTTTTACGCAAAATTTAATACAAATTCTTTGACTCTTCAATTCTTGCATTGTTTAAACAAGCAAAAATCGCCGAGCTCATAAAAACACGTCGAACCTTAGCGACTACCACAGATAAAGTAAACAGTGAATATGGCTGAAAATTTTATCATACTTTAGGGGCATGTATACCAACACAATAAAAAATGACAATTTGACAATCGGACTTTCCAGACCCGCGAAATTTAAAAATTCCGGGTACATTTTGAACAGACCTCGTATATGGAATATTTTCCCAAGGGTGTGTAGATTTAACCAAAATTTAGTGTCCGCAATCACATTTGCCTTCCGCTGTAGGTACCGTCACTTTTGAACCTAAAGGAAAGACTTTCAACGCCATGCATAAGTTTCTATTATTGTTACTATTCAAAATCATGTTTTTAGTTGTATTGATATTATTTTTATCTTTTATTATTATTCTTGCTGTGTTCGAAAGGTGGGTACCCAAGGCACCCTATATGTGTGCCTTTTTTGGCTGGTTTACTTGGCCGATTTTTATGATAAAGTCAGACATCTTAAGTTGCATTACTTAAGGAAATAGAGAATAGTTATCTCTCTGACCTCCATTTTTTTCCGACAGCGAAAAGGGCGCCCATAACCTGAGGTTACATTTCGGGAGAAGAAAGGCCTAGTCCGAAGATATGTTACTATCAGTTCTAAATGAGACCTGTTTGGTCTGAGAGGTGTTTGGTAGATAACTCAGAGGATTTGTGCTCCTGGAGCTCGTATACTCAGGTCATCAAAAGCCATAATCATAAATGAGAGCCTAAGGTTGCATAATATTTTATTTATGCTAGAAACGCTTTATTTTTTTAATTAAGGACATAAGCAATCAAACCCTCGATGATCAAATCAAATCTACCTATCTATGAAGTAAAAGCCCACATAGCCGTGGTTGGTACCAGTCGTGAGTATTGCTGTTGAGGTCACAAGTGATGTTAACCAAATCATCTTTTCGTGAACCTTTAGTATTGAAATAAGATGGCTCTCACAAGCCTCATGGTCCAACTTCTGTAGTAAGCTACTACACTACAATCACAATTAATTTAAACATGTCTCATGGCAATTTCGCATAACCTAGCACGTTTGTGTTGCTCGAGTGGACCTGTGAAATAGACTAATAGTGGGAGAATTCAAAAGAATAAACGTCAAACGAAGTAGAAATCAATAAACATGGAACGTTTCCGAAATATTAGTTGTATAAAGTTTGGGAGAATCAAAAGGAATATTTTTTGTGTCTCCAAAAAAGATAACGACTCTAAGAAAATTCTATAGTTATGCAACAAGTAGTCATTAAATGATCAATATACCTAAGGAGCGACGATTCATGAAAAATACCCATTGTATTTTTTTGGAAAGTCTCAGGTAAATTGATAGTGACCTCAGTGGTATTTTTCAGTAGAGTTGTAACCAATAATGCTTTCGGTTATCAAGTAACGAGTTTATTACTGAATAAATCTTTTGTCCTCTTAGGCTTTTTTAAGCCTTTCAAAGCTTCAAAGGAAAATATAGAAGTGACCAGTTTTCTGTCTGCATTGTATTTCCCTTCATAGATGCGGTAGTTTGTTTACTACACAGCGAATATTATCACATAAAATTAGTATCAGTATTTTTCATCCAAAAAGAATTAGTTTATGAAACTTTATGTGTAGTACTCTGTATTTTGGGGAGAAAGAAGCTGAGTTCTCGTCAGATAGCTTGGTGGAAAAGATGCTACCATCGAAGGACAAATCAAACTTGGTGTTGCCCTACGTTCTCGCGCTTCTCTTTCAAAAGAAATCAGTTTTCTATCGAATATCGGTGAAACCGTGAAGATCTACGAACTTCTGCTAAGAGAATCTGAGCTTCATGGCTATATCTCATCGCAATAACATCCAGAACTGAATTAGTGGGACTCATTTTTCATACGAACCAGCAAGAGACATATAAATAAAATTCTAATGAGTGCGCATTCAAAAGGTGATCACCTCTCTGCGCTATCCCGATGTTATCCATGAGTTAGTATTTCTTTTCAATCGCATCTACATTTTTGGAAGCTGGTTGTTCAGGAGCATACCCAAACCACGAATTTCCTTTTTTTTAAAGGCCCAGTACTTCCGACAGTCCAAATGAGAGCCTTTTTGCAGTTTAATCTAGTTGCTATATATTCAACTCAATGGAGTTCTTTATTATGAAAGTCCCAATGGGTTGAAGTGTTCCGCTTTTGAATGCTATGCCCTGTGTGCAAACCATCTACCCCGAAGTTTCGTGACTTCTATGCAAACTTCTTTTGCCCTTTTGCGGCTTCAATGATTTAAAACGTTGATTTTGCCCTTTTGTGGCTTCAATGATTTAAAATCATATGGGCCGAATGTCCTCATCATTATTTATTATCCTTTTCAAGTTATAGCAGGGATCGGGCAGTACCAGTTGGAATTGGGGTTCGCAAATTGTACGTCCTGGTTGATGCGGAATCTAGCTTTTTCTGACGTTGTTAAGGGATAGTGCCACTCATAGCTACCACAGCTACCACGATACTCCCAAAAGGCCCCACACGAATAAACTGATCCATCTGGGTATGGCGGCTTATCAATATCCCGTATTGCCTGAATATACCTCCAGAGTTGAGGTTTGCTATCCGAATCGCTGTGATACACCATAAGGCGGTGCTAGTGTTCTAGTGCCAAATCCCGTCGGGATCACTAGAATCGATAACTTTACTCAGCAATAGAAAGGAGGTTTCTTTCGACGACATCAGCCTGCGCTGCTGGACGCTGATCGGTGCAGTAGGAAGGGGGATCACTCTGTCCGTAACTTTCGCTTCTTTCCAACCATACCCGCCGGATCTCTATCCCGAAGGCTCCGCTAGGTGAGACTCAAAAGACTAAGGTCGAAATAATGTGATAAACAGGTACAGGTTACTATATGATCATTGTGACCGTTTGTGTTTAGTCTGAAATTCAATTTCTTTGTCATTTTGGAAATCCGACCCTCGGGGTCGGATCGCCTTCATATCCTTTCCAAAAAACACATACTTTGCATTGTAAACTGATAGTGTAGCATGAAACAATTACTAATTTCCTCTGACCGACAATAATTGTCCCAGAAGTATTCAATAGCCAGTGAAGAAATCATTATGTCCGATTGAAAGAATTTATTACCAATGCATAAATTAGTAATTATAGACAGGAAAACAAAAAGAACAAAGAGGCCAACACTATTCGTTCCAAAGACCATTCTTTTGCGGTCACTCAAATCGTTATAAATTGTTTTAAAAATGCTATTCGCTCTTGAATATACCATCGACCTCGCACACGTACAAATGCTTATAAGGAAACCGTATCAGGTGGGTTGTAATAATGATTTGAAATGCAAATAACACATACATACCTATGAAGGCTGGACTTGCTAATGTTCACACATTACACTGACAACTTTACAGATCAACTCAAGTATGTGGTACACAACATTTCAATCGAGTAGTGTAAGCCTGTTGTAGCGATTGCCGATGCGCCCTCCTAGAAATATCACCATGCGAATTCTTTAACAAACTACCCCTAACCGTAAGGAGTTTACATCAGGGCATACTAATAATATATTAATACATTTAGATATCAATCACGCGATTAAACTTTGTTTTGAATGGTAAATAAATTAAACGAACAGCTGCAATGTGCAGGAGGAGCAGAACGAACTGGACGAAGACCATGGTATTAATAGCGAATGTAGAAATGATAAGTGCTGAAGTCTAAATACGGCTATCAGTTAGTTCTGCTTCTGCTTGCCAGTCAAAACATCATATGAGGAGTGCGTACGTGACGGAGTTCAACTGGAAAATTAACTTTACCATGCACATATGCGCTATCTAAGATGTTTTGATGGACTAGATTTAGTTTTGTTGCAATTCTTTTAGCAAACCTATTAGCGAATTTCGTCAACATATTAAAATGTTAGTACTATATAACAGTGTGTTGTTTGTTTGCCATGATAATTCTCACAGCTAACACGTCAAAAAAGTTGCAGTACATTGTCACATATGATAATAATTGCATTAATAACATGTACACACAGGCTCCGCCGAAAGGATGGGTGTAATCTTAATATGTAAATTTGACTTTCTTAGTGCTTTTCAACGTTAAAAATTATTTAACAGCGTTGCATTCATCAGAAGTTTCACTTAAAAATTAATTGTTTGGCTTGCTCTTGTAGTTAATGGGTCACTCCATGAAATTATCAGTGACCACGCCCTAACACTAGAAACATGCTGAGTATAAAAAAAGCCTTGTTAAATTCTGGAGCATACTTAAATAAATTTAAAATTATTTATGATATCGACTTGAAACTGGTGCTAATACGTTTCAAAACGGAAAACCTGGAATGCATAAGATTTAATCAATGAAAAATGATCTCCAGCTAGTATTTGAGGTATCCTGCCAATCGCATTTCCAGATCCCCACACGCTATTTACAAAATGAAGTCCAGATACGTAAATAAATAAGGTTTGCCCCGCAATTCATTCAAAAGCCATAGTGTCTTAGTCCTTGTAACTCTAGACAATTCTCCCAGCGAAGCTCCCACCTCTATAATCCGTCCAAAGAGTACTCGGCAATTTTCTCTGTAAAATAATTGTTCACGAAGGTGTTTGCCTCTTCATTTGACGAAAATGCCTGCCCTCCAAGCGCAGCTTTAAGATGGGGGAACAAAAAGAAGTCGCTTGGAGCCAGATCTGGTGAGTAAGGCAGATGGTCAAGGAGTTCAAACCGGAATTCGTGGATTTTCGCCATGCAAGCGTTAAGGATTGAGACGGCGCGTGGTCTTGGTGAAACAGGATTTTCTTTTTCTGAAAATGTGGTCGTTTATTGCAATTTTAACCTTCAGCTTGGCAAGTAACGGTGCGTAGCATGTTCCTGTAATGGTTTTCTCCTTGCTTATGATAATCAATTAGGATAACTTCACGACTCTCCCAGCCTTTCTCCTTTCCAGCCCAAACAACTGTTTTTGCTCATTTCGGAGCCGATACCCCCTTTGCAGTCTACTGTTTTGACTGTATTTTTGTTTTTCGGGTATAATCTATCTTAAAATTCATTTACATCAATTAATCGGCGCAAGAACTCCGATTTGGCGAAACTGTGCCAACAGGGTGTTGGAAATGTTCATTCGAGCACGTTTATGGTCTAACGTAAGCAAAAGTGGCGCCCACCGCGCTGACAGCTTTCTCATGCCTAAATTTTGATTCAATCTGAGACAAACACGTTTTTGGACGTTTTCATAACCTCTATTCTCTCTCTCTGTCACTTTAATTCTGCGGTCGCGTAACACCATTTGGTGAACTTTAGCAATGTTATTGTCAGTAGTCGCAGTTTTTGGACGGATCGAACGTTCATCATCTTTTAAGCTTTACGGCCACCATTAAATTCAGCTGCCCACAGTTTTATTGTGGTGAATGATCGTGCAGAATTTGTGCAGAATTGCGTTTCAACAACAAAAATTTAATAACAGCTATATACTCATTTTTTTCTACTTTCACTAAAATACTCACATCGACTCACTTAAACGACTATCAACTAAAAACTCTCGGTCAAAAATGGCTGAAACTTTGATGAGTAAGTGTCAAAAGATACACACTAACATTCACTAGCTTTAATTGTAGGTATTAACTTGCTGTGGAAATATGAACACATAAAACAAATTATTACAACTACTATATTTCAAATAAATTGCAAAACACAGTTTGCTAAAGTACTATCGGCTTAATGTAAATTCGATGATTCTCCTCGATGTCGGTCGTAGAAAGAAGAAGATTGCAACATCTATCTTGAGTCGTCAGCGCTGTGGTGGCGAGCTCTATAACTTAATTTTGTTGTGGCATAGGTGGCGGCTTACGAGTTTGAGTATCGCTACATAATTGACGAGTGTTGCCATCTTTATGTGGTGGTCGGAAAATTTTCAGACTAACCTCGTGTTACATATTTTGTTTGAAATCACACGACGTTTATGTGAGAGAGCATTTATTACTGAATCACTACAGGTTGCCATCAATGACTAGATTATGTCTTCGGGGACATTCCCAACAAATTTTAGGCTGTTTCAGGATCCATAAAGAAGGCGAGCAAAAAACTGATGTAAACGCTCATGTATCATGGTATGCATTTATTTCTACAAAAACAGTAATCAGTTTATACAACTCCAGATTCGAAACTTTTCATCAGTATAGAAGCCAGTTGATCTGGTCTTCTACCCTATTAAGTGATACATTTCTGATAGCTAGATGGACCTTATTAAGTCGTATTTAATACGTACAGCCTCGGCTTTAATGAAAAAGGAGTTGCGATTGAAGCTACGCTATCGGATTTCGTGATTTCAATAAAATTCTACTACGTATTCTTATTCCTTACTTAATTTAATTTTTGCTCATGTTCGGTTTATTCTTGTGGTCAACAGTTCGAAAAAGAACATGTCAGCATCGGCCCTGAGGTCCCTTTGTATCATACTACATTGTATGTATTGTATGCAGATTGACTATTCTGTGGTCCTGCAGAGACCAAGGAAGTCTTGTATTCTCAGGTTTGTTAGTGCGACTCGGCGAAATGACGCATATATGTATTAGCCGCGCTCAAACAATCTAGAACGCAGATTTCGTATACTCGTTTCGTTCTCGTCGCAACCTCGTCAGATTTAGTTCGTCTGAATTTTTATTCGTTTGAGATGTTGACCAAGAAGATCGTGTCCCTTATTTCTATTTTTCCCTAATTGTTTGGTCATCGTTTTCTTAGGCTAAGTAGCTTGGCTCATTGTACGGTCGTTTATTCATTCAGTCCTTATCTATTTGTTTTCAGAGGGTTTCATCTAGTTCCCTTTTTCTCTATTTGATTGTAACTATTCAAGTTCCATTTTGTTCTACTGATCCTATTCTTGTTAGCTGATCTACTTTTTTTCTTTTCCGCTACGCCTTTGTGTAAAGAGACCTAAGTTTATTTTAAGTTTATTAGTGTTATTTTTGTACTGACGCCCTGCCTACAATACTGCCCTAGTTGTGACATTATGTGGTTAGACGCAAGCACCAGCAAGGCCGACTTGCTGTCCGAGAGATAATGAATTCTTATGTTTAGGGTCTTTGATGCAGCATCCCTGGACTTATTTTTTTGTCCTCGGTACATTCTGTTGTTCCCTGTCAGTTTCTTCGTTTGGTCCACAGACACACTCCGGCGGTGCCTCATCTTCGAAGTGAAGTTCCGTTCTGAGTTTTGTCGATCTCGAGTGTCCTCATCTATAGATCCGGTGTTTACGCAAGCTGGAAGGTGTCCCTTCATGCAAAAAGTCCTTCTTGATTGGTCCGCTTGCTTCCTCTTTTCTGTGCTTTTTGCACTTTCAAGTTCCTTCTTAGGTTGTTCACCAGATCCTTCTTGAAATTATTGGTTTCTACCATCGCGTATATCGTGCAAAATTCCTTGCTGTAAGCTTCGTCTGTCGGAGGTGTCCGCTCCAGTGTTGCTTTTAATTGCCTTATTGTTGTGTGAATGCGAATTTGTTTGGAAGTTTGACGTTTTATCTTAACACTGTTGCTATGTGTTTGGATAGTTTGTATCCTAGAGCTGATTTCTAATTATAGGCCTTATTGCAGTGTTTGGTTTGCGTAGATTTGATAGCGCGTTTAGTGCGGGTTCTCTGAACATATTTTATTTCAAATATTTCCAAATGGAACACAGTGGTATGGTGCTCAACTAACAATGACGGTTGAGTAGCTGATCGTCTTGGTAGAAGGTCCTGATGCCGCTTCGCTTAATCGTTTCGGAATCACCGGTGTCGATCACGATTACACTTCAAGTTGTGACGTTCTGCCACGTTTTCCACTCTTTTGCTAATTCAGTATGGGATGCTCGAATCCACTATCAGTTAAATTTTATCCAACTTCCTTTTGCCTGACGTGACCAGTCTCTCTATTTCTTTTGAAAGTGGATTTCAATCTGATCCTCACAAATGGTGTCTCTCTGAAATTAATTTGTTGAGTTGATTGTGATTGCAGCAGATGCTATGGTCCTAGAAAGACTGAAAAGCACACATAAATAGAAATGATCTTAAATCTAATGAGGAGTTGCAGTCTCAATCTTCATCAAAACTTTTTCTCCTTTCGGTCAAAATTAAACATTATATACTTGAAAAATAACTTTTTACCCATTCATAATTAAATAATTGACTAGAAAAATTACATCATAGAATCTATGCGTGCATTGGGCAAATAACATCGGAATAATTCAAGTTAAGCTGCAACTTTCCTTCCGCCACTTTACTTCGCTCAAAATTTATCCGAATCCAAGATAAACCAAAGCCATGATAAAAACGTTTTATCTGTGTTGAAGCTACACACAGCTCAAAATATTTATACTACAGAATATAGAACCGTGAAAATAATTCTTCGAATGTGTAGTAACTCAAACAAATGTACCTTAATTCCCAGGTGTTATATGCCCAAGGTTCTATCTCCTGATCCGTTCAAGTGTTACTCGCGTGCGTTACCACGTGATATTTACTTTGGTGTGCTAGAAAAGATACATATGTATGCAGATAAACTTAATGCATATTTAGGTTTCTCGCAGATATCTAGACATAGTATTTCAAGTCCGGAGGAATTCGAGTACGCATAAACAACAAATCGATAAGTGTTTGAGATTTTATAATAGCTGGACTTATGGATAAGAAATATATGAATAATATTATATGAAGAAAGTACTGATAATTTCAGGAGTCGCAAAGTTGTCACTCACGAAACACTTTCATTATCATCAGCCTTAATAATATTTATTCATTTAGTACTTTTTATGTTTCATATTTCATTGAACACCAGTAAAAACATAAAATTAGAACGCATTAAGCTTATCACTACAGCAAGTCGTTCGATGTTTAGTCTTATCTTTGAAAACATTATAAAATTCGTACGTTTTGCGATAGTGCTGAAGCAGTTGACGCAATCAAAACAATTAAATATTCTTTAACTGCTTTGGATTTCCATATTATTTAGAGTCTTTTTGGTATTCCAATTCAGTGTTGGAAGACTACCTAGAGAAGACAAGGGGTCTGGTTAAAAGACCTCTTATCTTAAGAGTAGAATATAATTTCTACTTTTTTCTATTTTCTTAATAGTTTTTATATTGAATTTCAAAATTTTGAAGTCAAAGTCTAAAAATGTTTGCAGTACAAATAAAAATCCGGATTTAAGCGTACTTCACTATGAAAATTTCACAATAAAAGAATATTTCGTAATTTCTAATATTTGGTGATGCTTCACCAGACTCGCAAACATTTTGAGAAATCCACAATTATTTTTGGGAATGTCTTTCAAGAATGTCCCCTAGATGTAAAAGTTATATCACGAAACGTTCTAGAACCCTTTATTGCAAAATTTGATATTATTGTTTACCTTTTTCACTGTTTGGAACTATAATTCGAGTGGGTGAGAAACATTCAACAGAAACATTCTCGCAATAGATCCCACTTCTGACAGCAGAGTTGCAGGCATTAGGTACCTTACTCACCATTGATTTGCTTTCTGTGAAGTGAAAATCGAAGTTCAATGATTCGACAATTTATGCCACTCTAATTTACTTATCAATTTATAAACTAAAATTACTTGCTACTGCTTCTACAATCTACTGAAATGCTACATATAATTCATTGATTGTGTTTTCGTTAAACATTTCTTGGACAACAACTATCAACTCGACAACAATCGATCGATTAAGGCTCACTACTCTATGTTTCTGCTTATATACTTGTTCCGACAGGCAAAAAATTACCAAAGCATGTATTCAATACTTTTCCTGCTCTCTACAATTAATCATTTGGCTGTTTACTTATTGTATAAGCTTATAAAAATTGTTAATTTTCATTATTTGTCTTGATGAGAAAGTACCGGCGAATTCTTGTACTTACATTATGATATTATATGTTTTTGCCCTCACATGCCAGTGACTCAGAACATTTTTCGAGTCAGACAACGTGGAATTGTATGCATAGAAACTTATATTTTATTTTGATGCGTCGGGGACTCAATGGCTACGTAAACATCAACACGATAATGAAATAATAATCGTTAAAATTTTTGTTGCTAATTAACAATCGAAGTTTATTACTGTTTTCCGCGACAAAACGTGAGTAGAAATTTCGGATTTTAATGTTATCAACTGTGTTGAATCGTTTTGGTTTCTTTTTTCCCTAAGCTTTCGCTGTTTTCATCTTTATTTCGGGCATCAGTTTCTTGATCTTTCTTTGGATAGATCTTCCGATCTTAAAAAACTGTAGATTTATTTGTACATCTATGGGCATTATCATTTCTCGCGATGAAAGACCCACAAAAATTTTCGGTCTTAATTCGTGATCTTTCTTCATTGGAATGCATTAGTTTAGTTTGGGCCTTAGTTGGTCCTAATTGGTCTCTAAATATCAGTTCCACCCTTCGATATAAAATTCTTTGGATTCTTCTGTTTTCTATCACTATTTTCGTGCGTTCCTATTGGCCTTGATTCCTCAGTTATTATTTTTTCAGTATAGGTTTTAAAGGAGTAATATTCGTTGGTTTCATTCTAACCTTTTAATTTTTTTTTGAACATAGCCGAATCCTTGTGGCTTATACAGTCTTTCCGAAGTGATTACCTGTGTTTCAAGACACCCTAGCAGTACCAAATTCGATGTCAACATATCTAGGATATATTACCTTTGCAGTTCTGTATATACGATTCGTCAAAGATCCTGTCAGAGGTAAAATTATGTAAGGCACATGTTGCATTAGCGTTTGTGGTATATGTTGGGTAATTGTGTTTAAGAAGTAGTGCTTTGGCGCTTTTGCCGCATAATATTGATGAAATTCATGCAGGCTACAATTCAGATTGACCTATATAGTAAAGAAGTATTTGTAGAAAGAGGTTGAATCCTGATTACTTATTTTAGTGCCAAGTTACACAGCAAGACGACCTGACTATCTTCCTGCTTTGTGTCGAATCTCGTGTTAATATTTTTTTTATCAGTTTTTAATCTATTCAAACCTATAGCGTTGTTCGGCCAGTGTCCTATTAAGCTACACAAACTAATTTCACTCACATATCAAAACAGACGGTTTTATACCCACGTTTTTTGGTTCAGCACTTATCGATAGGCACTGTCGTATGCTTAGTTGATGTTCACACAAATTTGACGCAAACACACCAGTTTTAAAGTCCCTGAATTTCTCCAGCACTAACTTTTCGGTACTTATTTAATATGTAGTCGATCCCCTGGCTTCAAACTGGAGCCTTTCATAAGTTTTCCTCTTCGTCCTGGGACTCCTGTTTTTAAAAATTTATCACCCTACAATTTTCTGATATAAGACCTCCGGACACCTTCGACCAAACTCATCATTACCTTCGTGCCAGACCGATTACCCAAGCGATTGTTCTGCTATCTTTATGACTGTCCAAAGGGAAATTCTTGTCTTTTTAGAATTTTTTTATCTAATTTTCTAATTTGCATTCGGATCTTTTATTTATTGACATGGGGTTCCAGTGAATACAGAATAAACAAAACGAAAGCATTTACTCCGGCCGCCAATTTTCACTTACTACAGGCTGATCCTGACAGGCCTGCTGTCAAAAATCATACCCGAATATTTAACTACCTTGTGTCATCTCAAGTGTCGCGCTCGATTCTTATCTTCTTTATCTCCTCATTTTTATGTGTTACTTTACAGTAATATTAATCGATATTGTGTAGGGGTCAATCTTGTTATTCAATTTGAGGCAGTGAAGCAACATATTATTCGCGGAATATTCAAAACTGACAAAAAAAAGGAAGAGTTATTCAAATATAAACAAGCCTTTTGTTACTGAAGGCTTCAAAATCGTCGTGAAGGTAATCGCGAGGTCTGGACGGATGGAAATTCCCTTTTAGAAAACCCAAGCCACCGGCTTCATAAGTTTTTTTATTTGATCTCGAAATGAGCGGGGGAGAACTTCATCCTTCGGTTAAGCAACGCATCAGGACAAAGTTCTTAACAGGCAGGCTTTAAGCCAGCACAATTTAGGGAACTTATCCGGGGATAGTTAGAAGAGAATACAATTTCATTATCGCGAGTGACAGTTTCAGTGAAAGGGCTAGTATAGAGTGACGAAGAATGGAGGAGCCAGGACCATCAAAACATGAAATTTGCTTGTCAGCAGAGTGGGGTTTGTCAAAGGTTTTTCGGGATTCACAAAAAATCTTACTTGTTGAGTTTTTCATGATCTCTGCACAAAAACACTGGCCTTTGCTGTGAGCTTATGGACCAAGTTTGGGGCACATATCTGTCAAAAAGGTGACACCAGCCCATAGGAGGTATCCAAGTTCAATTTAACCCTAATAGCCTTAAAAATGCCTGAAATTCATTGAAATGCGCTTGAACAGTTTTCTCATAGCTCAAGTCTTCCGTCATATGATTTAAATATGTCCGAGCCTCTCAAGAGGACACTCGGAGAAAAGCGTTTTGCAAGCAATCAAGAGTTTGAACAATTTGTATATAATGGTTGGCTACCCATTTGAATTCTTACTTCGAAAAGAGCGTAGCTACAAACTACTGTTTGGTTGAAAAAGACATTAAGATATAGAAAAATAATAATAAAAAGCATTTTTTTTAAGTTTTTAAATATTTTTTTTAATGTCAGCTACGTCAATGTCAAAGATATTCTGGCAGTACAACTGAAAATGGTTTCATGGCCAAAATTTGTCAGGAAGATCAATCAAAACGATTAACATGCTTCTTACGAACAGAGCCTACAACAGGGAAAAACTCTACAAAACCAAGCAAACAACTTCAAACCTATGCACCTACTGCAAATAGGTTGATGATACAGACCACCGCATTTTTAATTGCACCAGATATATGGATATCAGGGCAAAATATAAGCTTTTCAAACATTACAACAAAACCCACAATCTATTAACCACAAATAACATGAACCTCCTGGGGGAACTTGATTCCTTCCTATCAGAAACGAACATCATCATCTAAAACCCCCATATTCCTAGAATGTAATCACTGTTTCAACAAACTTCCTCCAACATAAAACACATTAAAGAAATAGCAAATGCAGATATATCAAGCACGAAAATAACATTCAACATCAACTATAACCATACAAAGGACGATAAACGCTGGCCAGTGCTACGGCGACAGGACCAATATCATCGGTTGTTTTTAAACCGATCCTAAGGAGAAAAAAAAATAAAAAAGAAAATCAGAAGAGGTTGACCGTAGATTATCTTATTCATCGGTCTAAACCAAGCCAAACAAAAAAGCTAGAACTTATGTTTTAAAATCACATTAAGGTATACCATATATCAATGTTATAACAATACTGGTCATACCATTACTTCGGAGTCATCTTTACCTTGTTCAGATCAGCTGTGTTTGTACTATATCCGATTTATGTTTCGGGTCATTATGTTGGTAGAAACAGAAGTTATCGCGGTTGCCCAGGTTTTTGCGCACTTTGAAGCATGTTTGATTAAAAAGTTTGAAAATATTGCGACTCATCCATTGTTTTCTCAATGAATTGCAAATTTCTTGTTCCCATTGCAGACATACATGCCCAAACAATGGTCTCCGTGTTTGATTGTGGCTTTTAAATATTTTGCTTGCAATTGTGATTTTGGCGTACGCCTAACATGTCAGGCACCATCAGAGACAAAAATATTTAAATTTGCTATCATCGACGAGCATAACCGTATTCCAAAATCCAGGATCTTTGTTCAAATGCTTCTGGGCAAATTCTGAACGATACTTTTAATTCTTGGTGTTAATGAATGATTTCTGGCTTGGTATTCTTCCGTTGAAACCATGCCATTGCAGAACATGGCGAATAGTTTCCAGTTGATATGACTTAACCAACTTAGCTTCCACATTACTGGCGATTTTTCAAGCCGATAATCTCGGATTCTCTCAAATTTGTCGGACAATAAGGCGCTCATCGTTTTTGTTGGAAATCTTGTTGGGAACCTTCCTATCCTTATCGTCCGCCCTATTTTTCAATCATCAATCATCAACCATCCATCATCAATCATCAATCTATGATGAATCTATTTATGATGACCTGTCAGTGCAGTTCGTACAAACGTTACAGTTACCGCCAATCAGTCCAACAAATTTATCTACGTGAACGGGCCAATTTTTGAAGTGACTGAAAATAAGTTCTCGCCATTGAATTGTCGTATGTTGTCGCATTTATCAAAACCTACGTTCCTAAACGATGTTCTTGGGGAAAAACCAGCACGACTGATCTGTATTACGTTACAAATATAGTGATCAACACACATAAAACAAAATAACAGTTGCATTGCAACATAACGGTTCATTGCATAGCAGCAAAGAATTTGGTCGAAATAAGCTGCGGCATTATTTTTGATTGCATTGTTTCATTTTTTTTTTGAAAATAAAATATATAGCTTAAAAATATTTAAAGAAAAATGTTATAATATAAATAAAGTCATATCTAATTTAAACTTTAACATTTGATTTTTAAACATTAGCATAGTTAGATGCGTTTAAATAATCTTCATATCGTGTTCAGTCCATTTTTTGTAGGCAGTTATCACATTTATTATGTTCTGGGGGGGATAAGCTATGAGCCACTGTACGTATATGGATACAAATAAAATAGCTTACAGTCTAATGAAATTGATCTATAACCTATTTTAAATTTAATATGTTGCAGATTAGATCATCTGTAACAATAACAAAGTGTTGGAACTTTGATAAATTTTGATAAACTTAAAAATGAGAATTATGTGTGAATTTCGGAGACGGATTGTGTGCAGACTTTGTTATGACTTCCACACACTGTTTCATATTGTCGTTGATAATTTATGGAGCATTTAGTTTAATCTATGGGACATGTTTTTTTTATAGTAGAAGGGAAGGTGGAAAGTTCAAGTTGGTTTCGAACAAGCCTCCTTGCCGATTCTCATCGAGTGTCAATGCCTTCACACTATAAACTTGATGTCGATATGCACTTTCTGCTTGATGGATACTATTTGTTTTCCGTTAATATTATTGATCTCAGCTTGACTATGTCCTATTTTCCAGTTGCCCTTGGTGAGACAATTAATCATGAGTTTTCGCTAAGATAGCTAAGCATAGGGTTTGATTCAATTACAAGTTCTAGGTGAGAATTGATAACCGTTAATTAAAAGTTACTACAATTATTTTTATGCTATTGAAAACGAAATATTTTTAGCGCCTTCAATGTTTCTTCATGTTATTTCGATCCTCATTGCATATTCCTGCAATTCCAAGTATTAAAGTTTCGTGATTATAACATGTGTAACGTGTATAAACCAGCTTTGTTTTGAGCTAAAAGCGTTCATGTAAACTGGAAAACCTATAACATTATCATGACAATTCATTAAGAACATAAATGGATCTCATTCTCATTAGAAGTATTTTGAAAATAAATCTACACAACGCCAAATAATTCTCTTTGCAAATATCTCGAACGGCAGCCCTATTTATGTACTCGTTCAATTAAAACCAGGCAGCTCGAATCTTGTTGCATTTGCACGAACATTGGTGTGAGTGTGTGTGCAGTTCGAAGTATATAACAAAATTACTGACTTGCCCACTTGGAAGCGCTGAATAGCGGAGCATTTTTTCGCTGGCGTGCGGTTGCGTGTAGGATCGAGCGACGGCGAACAGCTCAGTCGGAATTCAAACATCGAGGGGTTCGTGCGTAAAATGGAGCGGTAGCTAATTAAATGAGAAATTCGGCCTTTGTCCGCTATTTTAGCGTTTTTTTAACATCATTTATTCGAGTGTCTTGAGCGAGTTTTTTCAAATCTATTAGTTTTTTCCCGCGGTCGTATAATGAAAATCCAATCTAAATCAGTACAGAAAAGTCAACAGCAGCTCTCAATCCACCACCGATCATCTTTGCATCATCTCAGTGAAAAAGCATCAGAAAATTTCGTGTTGGAATCAGCACAAGCATCAGCAGCAGAAGCACAAGTGGAAAATTTGGATTTCGTGCCTGCATTCTTCTCATCAGCAGCAATTTAATTGCGATCCTTCCATTTCCTTCCCAGCGCCATCGTTTGCCGTGACGCCTGCATCCCGGATCCCACTGAGGAAAGGCAGATTTCATCCTGGTTCGCATTCCGCATTCGAACCTTGATCGTTTCCTGATTGCATCTTTAATTTTCCGCGTGCTGCGCTTTCGTGATCCTTTCACGCGAAAGCAGGAAGCAGACGCTCGCCTAGCGTTAGCTATCACCAATTTTTTCCCGGCCGACGAATCCTGCACGGAGCTCTTGGTCCGTTCCCAGCGTTTGACGTATATTAGCGGCTCGACAGTGATTTCCACACTCCGCGTCCGGCAACGACCAAACGTGAGATCCTGTTGCGGTTGTGATTAGTGTGAATTTTGCGTGTGTATCAAAGAAGGAACAGTGGCAAGCTCCGACAGCGACATTGTGAAGCGTCGTCCGCGTCATTGACAATAGTCCGCTGTCGAGTTTTCAAACTTGGACTGCAGTTCTGCGTTTACGTGCGTGCTACGACGAGAAGTGTATCGTGACGTGCGGGTTGTGAACAGCTGACGGCAGTAGCAGCGCAAAATCATCTCCGAATCGCATCGTCCGCGCAAGCAGCACGACAAAACAGCTGAGCAATGGTGGAACGAATTCTGGAGGAAAGTACATCGGACGCAACTTCAGGTAAGCTTGCGGTTTTTTCGCGACAACCGGGAAATTTCCCAACGCGCCGATCGTCCTGGGACGTGTCGGCTGTTGCATGGCCTGAGGTTTGCACCGGAACATGTCAAAGTACGCACAGGTGACGTGCAGTCAATGCGTTCGCGGTTGTGCAACGCTCGACTGGTTTTTTCCCACATGCCCTACTTGTCCGATTGGACTCGCTTGTCCGCTGCTTCTTGCGGTGTTTTGTCACACATTGCGGCGTTGCCGGCTTTCAACGTGGCGTCCGACAAGAACTGTTTGTTGTTTGATTTCTTGCGGCCTACGCTGTTTGTCTCTGGCCTGGTCTAATTGGAGATCATTTCGAATACAGTCTGGGTGCTGGGCGATTTCCGCATTTTCATCACGTTTTCCGCTGTGCTGGCTCTGATTTGCCGGTCTGCTCGCCTGCCTGTCTTTTATCGATTTCAGGCTCGCTCGCACTAAATTATCCTGTCAACGAATGGGATGTAGGCGGTCAATGCTGGAATGTAGCTGAGGGAAATGCTTCATTTGCAATTGTGGGATGAGCTTTCATTATAACAACAAAGAGGCTGAATATGAAATTTTGTCCCCAGAACAGTTCGTAAATAAATTTACATTTTGCTATGCACAGCGCAAATGATGTCGTTTCCGATGGAAGGGACATCGAAACCCATGAACGTATTGTGTAAGAGGTTTTCGTTGAAATCTGATTAAATTTCGCCAAAGGAAATGTACGAAAATTCTATGCTTAAGACACACGAAAATTTACGATTTCATAAATACGGTCAAAGTCGCATAAGCAATAATTTTAAGAGTGTTCATTATTTACTGCAACATGAAAAATGCGTACCGTAAACGCACAAAATAGAATCTAAATTTTGACTGGGAACTAGAGTCGTGCCATGTTCAATTTGACTCGAATGACTGTGGTAGACGACGCCGTTTGAACTAGTTCTTGTTGTCATAATGACGTGAACGTCAAAAGAACTTAAATTTTATGAACGTTTCCGCAAGCACGATGTTCAGAACTAGTTCAACAGGCGTCGTATGTTCTAGGTACAAAATTGCTATCCTGACCATTAAAAAAAGACGCTCAAAGCCAATGTGCGACAATTAAGATCATACAAATTACACAGTCATCAAATATCCTTATCGGTAACTGATTCTGCACTAGAAACTTCTCAAGGCAGCGGGAAAATAAGTACAGTCGCCTGGAATCTGATATTGAAATGTCATTGTTAATCTTCAGGCACAAAGTGCTTGATAACCCATCGAAGATTGTGGGATTTTGAAAGTCAGTCTTGAAACACTTAAACTCAGAGTTTCCTCGAAAAAGGACACAATCATATTATCATCAGGACTACAATCATCGGTAAGGATAAAACAAATATAAAGGTAAAAGGTCAGTTAAAACGTGAAATAGTTGTTGTCAGAAGGACAAAACAATGATAGAGTTGTTGGGAAAGATAAGCATAAAAATGTTGTAGCACCGTTTGGCTTCAGGATTGTTGCTTCAACGGTTTCTACGTTCGTGAGCCTTTCGTGATGGTAAATGGCAGGAAGCAGCGTTTTATAGGGAATACAAAAAGGGGCGAGTAAATGTTTTTGTTATGCAAGTGGTGAGGAGACAAGTATCTGAAGTTTGCATCGATGCAAACGCAGTGGTCTCTAAATTTTTAAGATTTTAAATTTTTTATCGGTGTTTGGAGTAGATTAAAAAAATTGTTAAATAAGTCAAAATCACGAAAATGTTACAAAAATCTCTGTCCCACTCCAAAAGAAAGAGTAAAAAATCTAAAATGCAATTCAAGACCATTGCGTTGCAAACTTTAGGCAACTTGAGGAGGGATCTGAAGTTTGCATCGTTGCAAACGCAACGCTGTCAAATTTGTTTACTCTTTATTTTTAGTAGTAGATACACAAACTGAAATTAAAATCGGTGTCTGAAGTTTGCATCGTTGCAAGCCCAGTTCTATCAAAATTGTTCACGATTTGTTTGAACTTTAAATCAAGGCACAGTTCGTCACGTTTCCGATCCGAGAAACTCGAACTTTTTCAAGGGAGCTGCTTCGTTACGTTTAAAAAAAAAAAACAACTTTTCGATGAATTTTTCTTCCTTGAAAAAGTAAACATTTCGTTTTAAGATTTTGCAAATATATTCATTAATACTTGAGGTAGACAAAAAAAATTACCAGAATTTTTGAAGCTGTTTTTGTTTTGGTTTAAGAATATTTCAAAGAAAACTGTCCAAAATTGATAGCGCACGTGATTTCTCGAGTTAAGAGTATCGGGAAAAAACGAAAAAAAAAAACAACGGATATCAATCAATCCTGGTTTTAGAGGCTGTCGCGTGAACTTGGATAATGTGTTCCGCCGAAAAGTAACAAAACGGTTGAAACAGAATTTGAAAAAAAAATCCGTTTTTGAGGTCAGAAAATCGGCTTGAAAATTTATTCCTGCTCAACATAATCCTAGTTAAAGCGAAAGCCTGACATTTCATCAAAAACATATTTAAAAATCGTAGTCATGGACCCATTCATATTCTAAATCGTGTCCTCCAACTCAAAAACGCAATTTCGTGAAATTAATTTTTATAGTTTGATTCCTTTGAATCTCTTTTCTATCATTTTCTAATCTATATAAAATATCCTATATATAGTATATAATGCAAGTATGAATTGAAGCAGATGTTTCAAAACGATTGGGAAACCAAGAACGAATGAAATACGCTGGAGAATTCGCACTCGCCGCGTTTCATCCTTGGAGCTTAAAAACTTGTTTGTATTTCGCTCTGAAATCTTTTGTTTTGTATTTTTTATTGTATTTGCATCCAAAGTCTGAATAAAAAACAATGTCGATTTTTGGAAAATTTGTAACCAAAAAGACCCATTAAGCCTACTCATAAGTATGTCTAGCACAAAGGCGTCAGAAGTTTGGACAACGATCACAAACTTTTCCAGATTTCCAATGTTGATTGTAATTTAGATTGATGGTTGGACTGGAATGAAAACCTATTGTTGTGAAAGTAGCGTCAAAATTACTGAAAAATGCTGCAAATGCTACATGCTACCAGGCCCCCTAAAAATCGAAACCCTTCGGCTTGCAACGACGCAAATTTATCTCACGTTGCACAAAATACGTTTTTCAGTTCATTCTTATCATTAAAAAACTCAAAAAGGGATAAGTATTCGCGACTATTTCATTTGCAAACGACGCAAGATTCTGATACTTCTTGCATAAGGGGTTTGAAGTTTGCATCGATGCAAACGCATCAAGGCTGTCAAATTGTTGACAGTTCTTCCTAGTAGGCTATTATAGTGTATATAAGTATTCAAATATGGAATAAAATTGATCAAAATTTTGCGTTGAATTATCCAAAATGTGACCAAAATTGGTGATCGTTTCGTTTGCAACAATGCAAACTTCCGACAGCTTGTAATCAAATTGTTTCTTTTTGGAAACGTCTCCCAATCTTTTTCACTTTTTGCATGCTTTTCTTTTTTTATAACTTGACGTAAAATTTAGGTTAATTTTATTTGCAATAGTTTCCACTGTACTACGTTTTAATTTCAGTTTAATCATCATCCACTTAAAAAAACAAAAAGTGGAACAAATTTGACAGAGTTGCGTTTGCATCAAGGCAAATTTCAGACACTTACAACCGGAAGAATGGTCTCGAGTTTTTGGCGTTTTGAATTTTGTGGATAAATGGACTGAAACGTTTGCATTTTTTTTTATTTATTTGGTAATTTAGGCACTATTTGACACTCTTCTAGGTGTAAGTAGTTATTAGATAGTTACTTACATCGTTACAAACCCAACGTTCTCAGAAGTTTTTCGCTTTGTTGTTTTTGAAGATTCGACCGAAATGGAGACCTTCTAGAAAGAAAAACGACAAAATTGCGATAAAAATTACGAAAACTTCAGTCCAATAATGCTCATCCAAAAAATTAATGCAAACTTCAGGAACTTGATTTTTAATTTAAAAATTCTTAAAGCAAAATTCTTCAAATCATTGTCAAAAGCTTATCATTTTACTTCAAATTCAATCTTCAAATCAAATGGTCATTTCTAAAAAAAGAAATTGTTCAAAAATTTATAAATTTTACGTTCTGTTTGATTTGGCCTTAACATTAAATATTGGTCAATGTCGGCGTCAAAACCTGAAAAAAAATGTTGATTTTCCCATATTTTTATTTTGCCAAATCATTGAATTGTTATTATTTGGGAAAAAAGTTGTCGCCCACGTTGTCATCGTCGAAATTTTTTTATACCTTTAAATGGTGTTTGACTATATTATATGTTTGAGTGCAAAGAAAAGCCCCTGATGCGGTCTCGCCTTTCTTAATTTCAATTTACTTCCACAAATAGAGGATAGGTTATCAGTTGCGATAGGTTAATGCAAGTTAACGCAATTTTTTCATCACTTATTATTTCCGTTGCAAATGCAGAAAAATTAAAATATTTCAATCTTATTCAATCGAGGTTAATTTTTTTGGTGAATTGGAATGCTGTAGCTAGTACCATGGTATGGAAGATGTCTCAAGTTTGCGTCGTTATAAACGCGACGCTGGCTAATTTTTTCACTTTTTATTTTGGGTTGATAATAAAACTGTAATCAACACGCAAAAGAATGCAAGAATGCAGAACGCAAAAGAAAAAATCGCAAAAGTTAATAAAATTTACCAAAAGATTAAGTCAAATTATCACCAAAACCATCCAAAATATGAAGAAAATGGAGACCGGCGAGTTTGTATTCATGCAAACTGCAGACGCTTGGTTTAGAAGAATAAAGACATTTGGCAAGTCACTTTATTTAGAGTTCTGAATGAATTCGAAAGAAAATTCGTTAAGTTTTTACTTCTATACCATTCATTACTGCAACTGGTTCTTTCTAATAACTATTTTTTGCTTATTTTATTGTATGAAATTTTTGTATTTTTTGTGTAGTTTGGCCTATACTAGTTTTTCACTTGGGTCAAATTGTCGATAAACACCACGAAAGGGAAAAATTCATTTGCAGCGATGCAAACTTCGGACACCTCTAAATTTCAGGATCTATAGATGTCTCAAGCTTTTATCGTTCCACATTCGGCGCAACAGCCTCTAATTTTTCTAAGTTTCTAGTTTTAGTCAATGATTGGACTGAATCGAAACACGAATAACGTGAGAATTAGTGAAGATCGCGAAAATAGATCAATAAAATGTCAGTCCAACTATCCAAGAAAAACTAAAAGATGACAAAATTCAGATTTAGATGCCAGAGATGAAGACTTCAGACACTTGATAACTTTTCCTTTCATCTTTCTCTCTAAATATAATCTGCCCGACTCCATAAAGGTTTGTCCACTGGCCTGCGTTCTTCAGCTCTCCCATCAATTACAATTGGTAAGCTCTCTAGGATTTCTCTACTTTTATCATCGAATCATTCGTCCAACTGATTGTTGCACCTGATTCGTCAGTAATTGTCATCTCAGAGCTGAATAAATATCAGGATTTGGGGAAAGCGCAGTCAACCCAGAAAACTCTCAATATACTTTCAAAGAAAGCAGAACAAATTCTGACGCGAAAGTAGAAGGCTCGAATGAAAAAATATAAATAATTGTTTGAAAAATCGTTTGAGTAGTTTCTGTACTTGAAAATTAGTTTGAAAAGAACTCATAGCCCAGGGGCATTGCCCGTCCATTCGATACGGACTCGCAATTTCGGGGTAAACTAGGCCGAAAATCAGACCTGTTTCTGCATTCTATAAATACGGATAGTGGATATCTGTCAAAATGTCCGATACTTTACTAATTGCCTGTCGAATTTCTGACACATTGTTTTGATATATCTGCCTAAGAGATATTATCTTTGCTTGAAGTAAACAAGATAGATTTTTAAAAATATCTAACCTTTCACAATGTGACCTAGAGAGCTGATTTATGTTTTAGTTTCAGTTGAAAACTTTCAGCAGACCATCCAAACGCGGAAGCAGCTGATTGAATTCGGTTCCGGAGAATGTCGTGGCAAATTCCTCGTTTTCATTCTAGTCACGATGCATTAATCCTCAATAATTGCTTTTAGCAACTCTTCTCACATTGAATTTGAAATCCCATTTGATAAAAAATCTATTTATACTTGGCGTTTGTTTGTTTGGTTTTATGTTTCTTTCTGCATCCACTTAAATACGAACGTTTGGAGCGTTAAAAAGGACGCGGCGAAAAATACTGTTGTCAATATCTTTCTCAAATCGAATGATATTTTGTTTTTATCTCTTAAAGGGCAGAGTTCATGGCAATCGGTGAATTTATTCTTTCATCGAAAATATTCTGAGTATTCTCTTACGCTAATACCTGTGTATTATTGCATAATATGAAACCGAATGCTGACGCAAAATGTCCGTTCAATTTCATCATTTGGCTGTGAAATCAATATAAGCTTATTGATAGTAGTAACAAGTATCTGACGAAATAGATTATTAAATACAGTGGTGAAACTTTATTTGTATGAATCAGAACTAGTCTGATGTGAATGGATTTGATTGGGTGAAAAAGAAAAAAACAAAAAAGAAAACGCTGAGTTTTATTTGGAATTAACGAGCATTTTTTTCTCAATGGAAAATTTTTGAAAAAGTTAGAAACAAAGTAAGTGGAGATAAATGCGGAAAACGCAATTTGATGCTTTTTGTTGCTTAAAGATATTTAAGGATACTGTGTTGCTTGGGTCCGCCGGGCCTTGCTTTGTTGGTTTCCGGCCCGGCGGACCTAAGCAACACAGTATTAATTTTGGCCTGTGGCAACAACCAAACAAACTTCATATTTAAGGATACTAAATAAAGTTACTCGAAAGGATAATTAGATACTAAGGATACTCACTTGTGAATTCTTTTCGTACACTTGTTGGGCTTACGCATGCAGGCGGTTTTTCTCTAACCTACTCCTAATTATAATAACTACCTAAACTAAAGTTATGAATCGATTTAACGCCTCAATTAAATTTTAGTTTGGTTAGAGTTCGAAGCGATTTTGTGTTCGAACTCCTACCAATTCCAAAAAACCAAATGAAGAACAAATACGGCATTCAACATTTCTAATGAGCTTAGTGTTGCTTGCTCAGGGCTTTGAGAGATTCCTTACAAGAAGAAAATGATGGATGAGAAATTTATTGATGATAGAAAGGTAGGAAGCTGGTTAAAAGTAGGATTTATCAATGTTCTCTATTTTCGAATAGCAGCTCTAGGAATTTGGTCAACCTTTTGTTGACGCACACCTCAAGTAATTGAGGTGTGCTGCTATGTTCACTCAACCAAGTAGTTTTGGTTCAACATCTGTTGAAATTAGATAAAAGAGAGTAAAGTTATTTTTCATATATGCCTGGTAAATCATTTTCGGGTTTTGGTTTGCCTTCAGAACAAATTTCCTGTTGATGGGCTTGGGCTTTTGCATCTACGGTCAGATTGAAAGTCTAAGCCAAAGTCCACTGATTGGAATTATTACAAAACACAAATTTGTAGTATTAACACAGGACTGTTCTTTTCATAAAATCCTGAAAGTGATTCTTATAATCTTGTTCAATTAATTCGATCTACATTAGATTACTTACCGAAAGGACATTGGGTATTACACAATATGCCTCCAGCCTTGCAGGGTTCTAGTACAGTTTGCATCGTTAAAAACTCAATTGCTTCGAATCTTACCATTTTGATTTGAGCCGATAAAGTGGACTGAAATTGTGAACTAAAAATGTCCAAAAAGTTCAAAATTTTGTAAAACACAAAAATATCCAACAAATTATCAAAAAAATAAAAAAAAAAAGTGAAAAATTTCAATACCGCGCCGTTTCGGTTTCGCAATTGTAGGTTTCAACAACTAAGAACAAAATTGATGATCAACAATCAGAGAAATGTCTAAGTTTGCATCGTTGCAACGATCGCCAACTTTTGTGCTCGTTGAATGCTTTTTGTTTTTTTGGATAATTTGACTTCAACTTCCATTAATTTTATTCGTAATTTTGAATGTTTTTGAATCCTACCAGGTTCAACCCTACCTCATTGAAGTGTAATCATCTACTAAATAGCAAAAAGTAAAGTTGACAGCGTTAAGTTTTCAGCGATACAAATTTTAGACAACTCAATCAGGCACATAATTTGTATCTTTCAATTGGGGACACAATTTGCGTTCAGCAATTCATGTCATTATTCACGTGCAGCACCGGGGAGCAGAATTAAGGTTCAACAATTGGGAATAAGCCGTCAAATAGCAAAAACCAAGAAATTTCACTAGAAATTTAAGATTTTTAACTCGCGCTGCTAGGATTCCATAGTACTGATAAGCAGTATAAGATAAATTCATACGAATCTCTTGCAAAGTGCAATAAAAGGCTTGAATATTGGAATCCTTACTGAAAAAAGATATCACCTGTCTAGGAAATTCAATCCAAATCGAAGATTCTCGAATTGTTATGCCGGAGACACAAGAAGCCGTTTAAACTAATTTTTGACAGGTGTCTGAAGTTTCCATCGTTTCATATGCAACGGTGTCTAATTTTCTCGCTTTTTCAATGTTTTTTCGGATAATTTGACTTAAAATTTCGGTAATTTTGTTTGTATTTTTGTGTCCTGCCAGGTCTTAATTTAATAGAAAACTAATTTGACGGCGTTGCGTTTTCGACGATGCAAACTTCAGACACCTTTTTCGATGTCAAAATGACGTCAACGTTCAAAATAATAAAAGGAGTCATTATGTTGTAGAGAACTATTCAAACAGCATCGTATGTCCCAGTCATTAGGTTCACATTTGATTATGTTTTATTAATATGAAAATGGGATACCGCTATTATGTACATGGATGCATTTTGAAAGAGTAGACTGTACACAAAGTTGCAGAATTTAATGCAGAATGCAAAGGTGATAGACGAACCTGAGATGCATCAAAAATTCGTGATCTTTGATCAGGCTCCTTAGTGGAATTATGACTGGAAAATAATCTCGCGTTTGTCCCTTGACCTTATTGTTGCATCTTGTTTTTCAAAGAAATCGATATCGTTTTCTAGTTTTGGCACAAATTTTTAATTTTGGAATGGGTTGCTATCTTTCTCGGTGTCAAAACATATGCATGGTGGAATGCATATGTCAATATTTAAAAACAAAACGTCTTTTATCGTAAACAATGAGAAGATTTCGCAACACTGTATTTTGAAAATTATTCAGGATTTGAAATTGTCGTTTCTTTGTTAACGTGGTGATTATTTTTCGATTAATGGAATATTTTGATGGCGCTAGGTAAATTTCCTGTTTTTCGAATTCCTAAAACAAAAGCCGTTGTATACCATCTGTATTTGGTCAGCTGCAGAGAGAATATGTTTGATGGAAACGGAAAGTGGTGCAGACTATTTATCTGTCAAATCTGAGAGCGATATTCATTGTCTTGGTGTTTTTCGGACTGAGTCTTGGACTATCATTATATCATTCCTTATCAGTCTTCACAAGGTACTTGAAATACCAATTTCTTTGAGGTACATTTTTACAAATAATTTACTTACAAATGAAAAGTTAAATATTGTAACTTTCAAATCAATGTCATGATTGGTTTTCTTACGCACTGCATAAAAATCGATTAAAATAAATAGGGATGTGTCCGCAAAGCCACCGTGAAGCCGGTTGACGTTTCTTTTTGCATTGTCGTTGTCCTTTTGTTGATCAGTGCCACGATATTTTGGTTTGAGTGTTGATATTTGTTGGTTTGGTATTCTTTTGACATCGTTGTTGCCAAATTCTGCATAATTCCTTTATTTTGGCTCTTTAGGTAGATAGAAAGAGTACGTATGTTGAATTACGTGTTTGCAAGCGAACATCTTATATAGATATGTCTGGCCTGAAGATCATCAAATGACTGTTGGTGCTAGTTGGTGTCCTGAATATTTCAAACCATATGTTTCGTGCTTCCTGAATAATGAGACATCGAGAAAAGCTAGTTTTTTCTTTTTATATATAGTCAGTGAAGTGGAGACTCTTACACAGTCGATGGAATGTGTCCAAATTTGATAATAGGTCCTTCTTCTAGACTTTGATCAATATGCCATCCATTTATACTGTCTAGAATTTTGACAGTCTATTTGATATTTAGATTCCAGTGGCTTCCTGAAGATCTCCTTTATAAAAGGAAATGTAGGTTTCCAATCGGTACTATTTTCAATACATTATAGAATACTTCCGACCAAGAATGGTAATTTTTCTCTGTAGCGTTGTAGCTATCTTGGAAACAGTTTCACTTCAATAAACTTCTGTAGACCTGTACTGTTGATGCTGCCATTCTTCTTTAGATTCGCTGTCTCGACTGGCGCTCTTCAAAACAGGGTTTTTGTGTCAAATGATACTTTGGTTAGGCTTTGTCCTGATAGTTACTTTGAGTGTAGATTCCGAATGACATCTTTGACGTTTTTAGCTGGCTTACCCTCAAACTTTTTCTCTAATATTATAGACAGTCTCATTAGCCTTAAAGGTAGTTTCTGTTTTGAGGACTTATACGCTGATACAATTTCTTTTACTTCAATTTCCGGCTTGTGGATTTGAGATGTCCCTTTATTCTGATGAATATCTAGTTGCTGACACCAAGTCTATTGTCCTCAGTAGCAAGTTACGCAAATTAATGAGGATGTCCATTCGTTTGCAAAAGTGCGGAAGAGAGTTTTTCCAGAGTTTCTTCTATTGTCGATTAATAAACATCTAAATGGATCCCTTTTGTGTTTGCTGTGTTCCTTGTGTAAAGTAAGTAATAAGGCTCTCCTGAACGCTTTTACGTAGTGGAGTCGTTTGAACTCGAAAGTATTCATTGAAATAGAATAGAAAACAATTGAACATTTGGCTGCAAGCGTTTTTTTAACTTACTATGGTTCAGTGACATAAATTTAGATTCGGATCTCCTTATACCCGTCTGATCATCAATGAAGTGTCATTTTCAGGTTAAAAATCAATCGTAAAATCATATTAAAGACATTTTTATATAATATATTGAAGGCATCTACCAAGTTACCTTGCATTTATGCGAGTTTTTGAACAAAGAGAATACAAATGGATTGTGTTTGAACAGCGAAAGGCACACCTGAATGGTTCTATAGACCGATTTCCTTGTATCCTGAATTACACTTTGTGATTCTGAAGAGTGCTTTGATTCGAAAAAAGGCTTCGATCACGAATTTGCTCCTTGGTGGGCAAGAAATTGCCCCTGGTTGCAAAGAATTTACTCGAAGTCAGTAAACAAAAGGTCGATTAGATGTCCATACAGCACAGGACCGACTCTAAAAATTGATCAGGAAACAATGCTTCATAAGTATTTCCTGTCTTACCAAAAGTTTGTCAATCGTCCTCGTCCTTTAAGATTAATTTTCTAGAATGATTCAATTAAATTGCCAACATTTATTACATTCTCGTGCTTTCTACCCCCGGAAGCAAGTTCCACGATGTGTACAACTCGGATGATAAAGCTCTAGCCGTTGTAATATCCTTATCCTGCTTTTTATCTATCAATGACAGCCTATTTACAATAAATTATGAGGAAAACATTCCATCCGCAATAGCGCCTCATACAAATGTGAAAGCACTTTACAAAAACATCAAATACAAATCAAATGATATGGGGTGGAAAAATTGTCATAGTGTGTAACGCGTATCGTTCGAAGTAGATCTATTTTTCATTACCAAAATTATCTTGCCGTGCGGCGCCACCCCATAGAATGGGGGACGTGTGGAGAGTGATTTGGTGCTTTCGTCGGCTCGAATTTTGCGTCGCAATTCATGCGTTTGTTGGATCGTTTTGGTTTTTATTTCATGCCAGTGCGTTCTATCTATTTGTTTCCATCGATCCACCATTTCAAATTCAAGAGCAAGCAATTCCAGAAGTACTTTCACGACTCGAATACGACGACGATGTTGGTGACGTTGACGATTACGAGCAAGCCCAAGGTGTTTGCGTTCGCCATCATCCACAATAAACAGCACAACCACCAACTGTGTGCTCGCGCACCACGAGACCACCGTACGAACACATGTACATGTATGCATATGTTTTCCTTAGAAGCCGCTGCTGCTCTTCTGCTGCGTAGAAAAACTTGAAAATTTGAAAACGGCCTTTTCGGTGGTAATAGCGCAGCAGCAACAAAACTTAAATGCCGGCATGGCATGAATGGTTGATGGTGGCATGATTGTTGGCCTTGTGCCAGCCCGACTACTAGCCAAGCTAGCTAGCTAGCCTGACTGTAAGTGTGGCTAAGCTAGCTAGGCTGAGTGTGCTTTGTCATGACCAGAATGTGAGGAAATCACATACACATTGTGCTATCTACGAGAGAGATGTGCAGACTAACACGGTGCCTAATGCCGGCCATGATGAAAGTCGTGACAAAGACGAATTTTATAGGTGGTAGGCATACGAGAAAACGTTTCCATGTCCTCCTCCCCTTGCGCTGCTTTCTTTTCAAGTTCCTGTAAGTGGAGCGCACTAAGGGTTTGGAATGAAGTGAATTTTGATGTAAAATATTCTCGGGATTCTTGCATAGATAGTCCTTGTTTAGCTGCTTGCTGTGGGTCAAAAACAGAGCTTTTGAGCTCTTTGTTTTGTTGATTTTTCACTTAATTATCGCATGAAAGGTACAACATCGCCATTGACGAAGGGCTGCCATTGCTACCCGTTAAAGCATTTAATTTTCGGTGAAGATAAATTCGGCAAGGGAACCAATCGATTTCCCCTATACCAGAACTCCTGAGTAACCCTCACTTGCGAAGCGAAACGATACAAGAGTGGTATAAGTACAAAACGATTAACATATTATTGCTCTTGATCAACAAAAGGGTGTGAATGTAACGAACTTTTGTAAATTAAAAGTAAACTGCCAGTGGGGGAAGTTTATATTTCATCGATATATGCATCAAAAACCACTGAAAAGTGAAAGACACAAAGATAAGATACTTTGTTGTCGTTAAATTTGAGAGTTACAAAGGAAAAGGGAGGTTGCACCACCGAATTAATGGGAGAATAGTTTATTTTCCGGATAAGCTTAGATGCGAACAATTGGACAAAACATTCTTTGCAACTTTGAATGGGAGGTTCGTGTCTGTTTCTGCTGTTTTTCTCTAGAATTGAATAATCATTTTAAGTTTTCTTGAAGGTAGTGTCCGCTGCTAGGCAATTCGTTCCTGCTTTTTTCAAGTAACATGTGAAAGCATGACCTTTCTTTTTGGTTGTGAAATAGCCTAGTTTCTTCGCATCATCTTGAAAAAAAGAACTACCCTACTGCTAGGTCATGTATTATATGATACATCGCCAACAAAATATGTTAATCAGACATAAGCGTTTCAGATGAAAATGGAGTTTAGTCGTCCTTTCTACTGATCAGTTCCATAGTTCTTGATCCTTTTTGCAACATGTAGTCGCTCTGAACAGTTTCCCAAGATTTCTAGTTATTTTGTAGTATATTTGCTTCTGATGCTCCGGTTCCACACTTAAAAATCAGATCAAAACGCATCAATCAGATTCACAATAATGGGCCGAGATGGTATACTAACATTGAAGGAGCTTACAATGAACTACTTCCATCCTGAAAACAAACCGCCAGCTGTCGAAGAAACGGTTGGAACTAGGGAAATTCGGTTTAACTTTCCATTGGCATGCATGTTTGGTTACCATTTTGCGAACAAACCTCTTTGTCATTCTAGAATAGTAACCAAATGCAGAATTTGGCTACTAACAACAAACAAACCACAACAAACCTTTTTTGTCACTTTCTAACAACATTAACGATAAAATTGAAGAAATTATACCTTGCTACCGTAGGAGCCGATGTTCAATTAAAAGTTGTGCGACATTTCGACATTAATGTGTATGTTAAACCGAACTGTCTTGCATTTGAATCCTTTCATTCGAAACGATTCGGAGCTATTCCGTTTTAGTTATCAGAAATTTGCATCGTTGTTTCCAATTTTTTAGAAAGAATGTTTTGTTTTTTGGATATTATGACATAAAATTTTGGTAATTTTATTCACGTTTTTGAATGTTTTCGCATTCTACTAGGTTTTCATTTCAGTTTCATCATCAAATCAATAATGAAAAGATTTAAAAAAAATCTAATGAAAACAAATCGTGAAAAAAATGACAGCGTTGTGTTTGAAACAATACCAACTTCAGTCACTTTTCATTTGAGGTATCTAAAGTTTTCATCCTTGCAAGCCATCCTTGTTTCATCCTTAACGGTCTTATTTTGTTTTATGTTTTTCAAATAATTTTTTTGAAGCTTGATGGTAATTTGTGTTAATTTTCAAAAACTTATAGAGTGCAATAAAAAAAATGAATTTCTTACACTCCACCAGTTTTCATTTCTGTCCTTTCGTCGAATAAACTCAAAAAGGGTTAAATTTGGAGACTATTATGTTTGCAAACGATGCAAAGTCAGAGATACCCCTTGCATATGTAGTTTGGGTAATCAGCTAACCAGCACTTGGGGTATTGTTTTTTGTTATTGGGCTGAAAAATTTACAAATTCTTTATCCAGCTTTGATTTTTGCTATATAGCATTATGTAGCATTATAATTCGAGATCGCATTTGACATTGACTTGACATTTTTCTTCACACGTTTTTATGAAAAAAATTCTGGAAGTTCATTTTGGGTTTGATTTGGACTTTCACTAGGTAATACCTAATACCTGTCATAAAATTCGTTATTTTTAACTTATTTACTCCTCAATTAACATCTACGAACTGCTTTAATAGAATATAGTTATCATTAGTTTAATTAAAATATGCAAGCATAGTTCAGGTTTCTTTTGTGGCTGCCAAAGCAGCACAGCTTCCGTTCATTTATTACAGAATGCCACTTCATTTTGTGACCAATTTGAGAAAGTCTGCGTTGTAAGACCGTTCCCTTTGCTGAAGCAGAGCTTGCCTGAATATACCAATGCTTGACACATTTCATACCATTCTGAGGGGTGTTGTAGCATACCGCACGTGTATAATTTGTGTCATATCAAATTTAGAGAACTTCAAGTCCCCGAAACTTGTAGCTCCGATTGCTTCCAGAATTGAGAGGCAGGGAATCATGAAGCTCTTTCCTCCTGTTGTCTACGATTTCTGAACAAGTTACTTATTTCGCAACGCTCAGTTCGGAGGTAATAAATTGATTGATGAAATATCTTTTGCAAAACAGAGATGGTAAAATTCAAAAACTAACGAAAAATCAGCATATTAAAACTTATTATAAGTAAGAAATTTGACAAGTTTACTGCTAAAATTATAGGTGTCTGAAGTTTGCATCGTGGCAAACGCAACGGTCTTCAGTTTCAGCAATTCCTATGGAGTAACTTTACAAATAAGGAATGTAAATAATACTGTCCAATAGAAGCATGATATTAGCACAGATCTTGAAGTTACTCTTTGGAGGACACCTGTGTCTAGTTGGCCAGAGAAGAGTACTACTAATAAATGAGGCACGCGATCCTTAGTCTAATTTATGATAGATCTCTGCAGCAAAAAACAAAACAGTACAAAACAAACAAAATCAAAAAACATTGAAAACTTTCGCTTTCGTTCATATTATATTGGCTACGAGAAAGATAATCGTGGACTTGATTGGTAATTTTTTAGAATCTAAAGCTTTCAGTTCTTAAAGTTCGCTTTTTCCAGGTGTCGTTCGAACCTTCTAACAAATTTTCATTGAGTCGAATGGCTTCCAATCCATTATAGGCTCGGAAATATACAAATCTTTTATGGCTTTTTTATCTGTCAGTTGATCGTTTACAGATAGAGGAGGATTAAAAGTGATAAATTTTCGTGATACATTTCACCCCGAATTCCAACTTCAAGAGTTACTTGTCGCAGATATTAGATGTTTCCATCATTCCAATCGCAACAGACTCTAGTTTTGCCACTTTTTGAATGTTTTTTGGATGGTTGGATTTTGAAATTTATTGTGAAAGTTTTTTTTGGATAGAAGTTGAAAGGTTGTTTATGATTTTTTCAACGTGTGACAAAGTTTCAGTTTGCCATTTTGAGTTTTGAAAGATTCAACTAATTGGGTGCAAGATCAAGTATGACGAAAACATTGTTGATCTGACGCAAATAAAAAGATTGGATTTTGGGGCAAAAAAATTCCAGAGATATTTTTTGAATTCAAATAAAAATGTTTTCAGTTCATTAAAAAATTTAAAATGCGATAAATTTCATGACCGTTGTGTTTGCTTTGATATAACCTTTGGATACTTGGTTTTTCGAAGCAAGTGACCAATTATATAAGAACAATGTTCAGAATTCATATAGCCAGAACAAACGCTTCATATTATCTTGCGCATTGGTGAAAGCTTCAACTTCGTCTTTGCGACTGAGCGGAACTAGCGTTATTGATGTCTTGAATATCCTGAAGAGCGGCACAAAAATTCTGCTACTGCCTTAAAAAAGAATTGGCGGGGAAATATTAAAAAGAAAAATGCAACAAAATAAGATGCTTCACTGAAGTAGATTTATTGTAGATGAACAGATTTTCGCTATTTTTACAACTTGGTTGTTTTGTGTGTAAATCCACCGAAAGAGTTTCTGTTTAAGTCCACAGAACACTACCTCAGCAAGATGGTGAGCTCAGCTCAGATATAATGGTTGAAGCGTAAAGAAAACGTTTGTAAATAAACTTAACAATAAGTTTGTTCATTTGAATCTTCTATCTTGCGCGTTTCCCTTTTGAATTTACTACGTGTAAAATTTTTAAACTTAAAATCCACGTAAGATTCAGACTTTGAAAGAATATTTTCCCCGAAAGTGATGCCATTTGACCTAAGGTTTCTTCAGACTTTACAGGATCTGTTATATCTGATAAAACTGTTAAAAACCTCATATGATATCTCATGTGATATCTGTTAAAATCCTCATACAGTGAGCTATACTTTCATGTAATTTCATTTTTCTTAAAACGCTCTAAATTTCTTTGTGAGGTTGCGGCTTTTTCCGAAACTAATCCTTGTACAAATTTTCGATCGTATCAACTGCAAGGTGGAAGCAACTCTAAGGACCTTTGGGGCTTGGTTCGAAAATTTTAATGTTAAAGCTGAAAAAAAAACATGTAACATCAGAATAGCTTAATTTTCCTTGGACTAAGAAAGATTTTTGTCAAATTTGATTATCATCTATGTTGTGCTGCAATTTACACATACAGAGCATATAATATCTTATAATTAAATTTTCATTGAAACGGTTCTAAATTTATAAAGCCAAAAATGATAATTTCTTCAATTAAAAATATAATAGTTTATTGCTGTAGGATTTTATTCTTACTTGCACCAAGTTTAAAAGATCTTAGCGGCAACCCATGAGCGCTTATTACCATTTTCTACGCAGTTGTCGACAAATACCAGATGTTATCTTGAAACAGCTTCATATGCTGAATACGTACGTATGAATGAGATACTCTCAGAATGAAAATCCAACCAGCTTTCCATATAGACTTGTTGGATTGAGATACATCTACACTCTAGATACACAATGAAAAAAAGCTGTCACCCTATTACTTCCATGTTTTGAAAACAACCAGGGGAATCTATACAGTGCATGTGCGACGTTGCCAGCATTTTATAACACCCGAATATCCTTTGCTAATTTTCATCCTTGCGCAATACAGGGTATAGAAGCAAATCAAAACATTTGTTTACGTTGCGTTATATCCCTATTTCCCCGTTTGTTCGTTCGTTCGGTCACGTCCTTGTCATCATTGACTTTTTCCACTGGTTTCTCTCTATCATCTGTATTTCTTGCGATTCTAGAAACTTCCTGAAACACGTGATTGGGAGTGAGGTGTATGTGGTGAGAAACGGGTGAAAATCCGTGTCCCGGTCGCCTGATTCCGATGATGCAATCGTTTGTTATTGTTTACTCATTTATTTACCCGGCTCGTTGGTGTTGTCTTCTTATGTTGGCCAAGTTTCTAACGTTAACTTCACAATCTAGCAGAGTTTTATATGAATGCAACACACCACAGCATGTCTTTATTTCATACGTCAGTAGCCGCTCCTTTTCTTATTTGATTTTTTTCTCTATTTAACTTTTAAACTTCGCATGAGCTCACGAGCGCTAGTCATGATTGTTTCGTCTGAGTTTACTAGCCATTGAGTAACCAACTTTGAGAAATGAATGCATGAGTCAGTTTTTAATTATTTATTCGCGAATTATTCATTTGTTGCAAACGTGAATTGTTTAAATGCAATTTCGTTTATTCTCTTTCAATGGTTGTTCTTCTCTTGCTTTGTAATAATTTTAATTTTACCACACCGTCTCATCTTATCTTGAAAAATATCGATAAGATTTTTCAATCTTTTTGCATATAAGCCCAGCCATTGAATAGGTTTTGTTTGTTTTGTTTTAAATTTTTAATCGGGGTCAATGTAAAATTGCCTCAACACTTTCAGCTAGTCACCAAAGTATTAATACAGTTTGGAAACGAGAAATTGTATGCTATCGTCTCGATTAATTTGCAATTTGAAACAACAATGATAGCAGTTTCTTTAATATTCACTCCCCCTATTTTTATAAAGTAATCAAACCATTAGAAGGAATCGAATGTAGAATTTTTTAATTTTATCAGATGTAACAAGTTTATACAAAATATGGCTAAATTTTATATTTATGATAGCTAAAAACTAGAAAACAATTTGATAATTAATTAAAAATTAAAATTTGTTTATTTAGTAAAGAATTAATATTTAGGCACTCACAACCTTTTGTGAATTTTTAAGGTCCCAATAGTGAAAATCATGTATGAGAAACTGTCAAAATTTAGACATGTATGAGATACTGTCAACATTTTTTGACAGTCAAAAAATCACTGCAAAGACAAAATAATCACAGTCGAGAGAAGATTCTATGAAGTAAAAATAACGAAATCACACAGTGCAAGGAAGATGTCTGGTCCTTTCTCAAGAAAAATGTATTAAACTTTGAAAATACCTATAATGTTTAAAAAAAAAGAGCAGGAGAATGCTTACGATAGAAAATATAAAAAATTATATTTAAAAACCAAAAAAAGTGGCAGTAAAATTCAAAGTTTTTAAACATTTTCAAATTCCAAAATACTGCCAATTTTACAAATTCAATAGTCAAATAAAAAAGAAAACATCCCTGCAGTCGTAACCGTTCAAATGTATTGTATCTTTGAGTTAAATCATCTAACTTTTAATGTCTTATATGAAACAAAACAGCAAAAACTGGAATCTTTTAGTTCAGTCGATTGAACTGCACACTGTTGAACTGATTGAACGATGTTTTGACTAAATAAAAAAAAGTCAAAACTTAAAAAAAAGTAAATCAAAACTCAAAATCAAATTAAGTAGAACCACCAAAACGGTTTGAAATGTAAACACGCATTTCTAGTTTTTTATTTACTCTTTGGAGTCATGTGTTTTGTATTAGTTATGCTTTTTCATTTGTTGTTTCTGTACTTTTGCGTATTTTTAATTTTTTATATTTTGTTTAATGTTTAAGTTTTACAAAACAAAACTTATCATTCGAGTGTTGTTTTGATTTTTATATTTTTTTTTTATAGCTATTTGCGTTTCTATTTTGTTTAGTTTTTTCCTGTTTATTTTTATTTTATATATTTTTTTTTTATTTCAAGCAACAAAACAAATGTATTTATTAAAAATATATTTTTCCAGAGGGTTATTTTTGCGTTGCTTAATTTTTAAAATCGTTAATTTTTAAAATTGTGATTTTGTGAACAAGACTGCTACAGTAATTTTCTAAATGAATCTAAAAGTTTATAAATGCAAATGCAATACTGATTAGTTTTTGAACCAGTTTTGAATCAGATCAGTTTATTTTCGGATTTTTATTTTTGCAATTTTTGTGTTTAAAAAGTGATAAATCAAGACCGTTGCGTTTCCAATGTTGCAACCCTTGAGGCATCTGTATTTTAGGTAATTTTTATTCAACTTTTAAATTTTTAATTTAAAAGTTGAATAAAAATTTAATTTAAGTTTAAGATCGTAAAATCTGTCTTTTATTCAGCTGGACAAGATACATTGTCTGCGTTTTTAGGGATTTTCAACAGGTTTTTTTTTGCTGGTCGAAATATAACGAAAATGAACATTTAGTCTGAAGTGGATTGTAGGAAAGTGTCTGAAGTTTGCGTCGTTGCAAACGCAACGGTCTCCATTTTCATCACTTTATGAAAGTTTTTTTTTGATAGTTTGACGTTAAATTTTGGAAAATTCAATTCGGATTTATCAAACTTATGCAGTTTAATATGTCTTTATTTAAATTTAACTATCTATTTAAAAACAAATAGTGAAAAAAATTCGGAACACCTATTGTAGGATTACTCCGGCCTCTGTACCTAAGTTGACGTACTAATAGACGGATGCTATTTTTGAACGAAGACCAAATATATCTATTTTGTTTATTACGAACCGGAAGAATAACAAAATATTAAAATAGAATGAAAAGCGACGGAACGTTTTTAGGCAAAAATAAAAAATTGGTGCCACTTTTATATATTAAAATGCTAATATTTTATATTGAACGACTTTTACTCCTTGGTTAATGGATGATCGAGCGAAGAAAGGATTTAAAGACGATTTGCTGCAACTTTCATTATCCGCATTTAGCCAAAGTAAAGTAGACATAAGACTGATCTGGAATTAAATTGTTCACAAAGCAAAATCATGCCTCAACCCTTAAAAAATGGAAATTAACCCACTTTGTTTTGAACGGAGAAGAGTTTGTGTAAAGATTGCGCTGAGTATCTAAATTATGGATAGTTGCAAAGGCAACAGCCTCTTATTGCTTAATTTTTAAATTTTCTTTTATTGGCAGTTGACCTGAAGTTTTATTAATTTTTAATTCAGAAATGACCAATTCACATTTCGATTCAGTCCAGTCATCGACGAAAATCAAAAGAGATAAATATCGAGAACGTTTCCTTTACTACGATGCAAATTCCAGACGTGCAATATCGCTGGTGATTTTGTATGATCGTCGCGATCCTTTGATTTAATGGATTCACTATGAAATCTAGTGATATATAATTTTTCCGAGAACATCTCAAAGTTTATGTCAGCATTTGGTTTCGGATTATTCAAATATTTCGAAAGGTTGGGTCAAATTTTATTGTAAGCGGAACAGTTCGTTTAAATCAACCTTCATTTATTTTCAATTGTTACATTTTTTAGGGGATAATATTTCCCTTTTGTTAATCGATCAATAGGAAACGCAAATAAAATTCCTTCGTGTCGTTACTCTGCTCATCCACAGAAATGTTTTTTTTTTTCATCAGTCTTTCGCTACATTATATGTGTCAGTTTTTTTTGTATAAAAAAACGTATTCTTCTCACATTAACGCTCCACAGCATACTCTTTATCAACCGTTCCATATAATAGTGCGTACGTTCCAAATTTTTTTGATGATATTTTTTTCTGAAGTATCTGAAGGTAGTTCTCGTTCTAATCAGCAACGAGCTCAATGGAAACTTCCATTCGAACTGAATTTTGAATGAAAACATGCTGATGGTGGTTTTTGATACGTTTCTGCAGTCACGTACGTGCTACATGCAGTCACACGTGGAGGGAATTTATGTGTGTATATATATTGGAGAAAGAAAATTGTTGTATTTTTCGGCTCTTAATTAAATGGTCCTGTATGTACCTTTCTTTCTTGTGTCCACAGTATCTACGAATGCTTACTCATTCATTCACTTTTGGGTCGTATCAGCACATGACATTAGGGCTTGCTGTATAATAGGGATATATTTACGAGTCCCATCCCTGTATGCGGCATTATCATCCCTTATTCCTGTCTTGTCTTTCCTAATGCAATGTTCAGTTTGTTGAAGTAATAATTCAAGGTGATAGCCGAGTATAGAATAGCTTTACGCCACGACAATTTTCTCAAGAAAGCAAAACAAAAATTCAAAATATGGAAATACACGATTTCTTGAAATGTGCTCAAGCATTAATTTTTGATATTTTCCCGATTCGAGACGTGATGAAATACAGGCGACAAGGTTTTATTTCCGTTTTGGAAGTAAATAATTTGTTGCCAAGTGTTTACGATGGTTGATAAGATTCGGAATAGTAGCGAGAACTACATTAAGAAATATCATAGCCCTGAACTCTGTTCATGGATAAGGTAAGGTGCCTGATTGACCGGTTTTTAAGACACAATTAGACAAGATTTTGGGTTGCTGGAACGAACATTTTGAAAATTTTAATTTGATTTGCATAACTGGTTTTATCTTAATTATATTTTATGAGTGTTGTTCCTGACAATCTAAATATATCTTTAGATAGTTTTGAAGATTGATCTGTTGACGCATTTATTTATTTTTGATTTTGATTAAGATTAGATCGGAAAGTCTATAGCTGGGATTTCTTTCAATAGCTGTTTAACCGTGATAATTGAACTTCAAATTAATTATTTCAATGGGTCAATTTCAATGGTTATTTTGTAGAATGTTTTCTAAAGTTTATTGTTATCACAAGCTATTGATGTTCGGTTTTAACTTTTAAAAATATAAAATTCGTTCATGAAACTGCAATTAAGAGTCTTTTTGTCGCACTAAGCAGCAAACTATAGTTTAATGGCTCTATGGTAGAGCAAAATAGAACTACGAACTACTAAGTTTCTTACGTAGTTCGAGCGTATACAAAATTATTGTTTTTAAAGTAAAATATCTAACAAACAAATGTCAATTACGTTTTCCCAAACGATTTTATTCTTACTTTGCATTTGTTTACATTGCAGTATTATATATATTACAACATTAAAGCCGAGAAAGAAACAATAGATTTCAGCGATTAAAATTATAACAAATAAACACAAGTGAATCGCATTTTTCTAATGCTGTTCATTTAAAAATTCATCCCGCATAGCATTACGTATACTCTATCCATTTATTTCTATTTATTTTTACCTCATTTTCAAACCGACAAGGCTTCAATGTCACGTTTCTATCACACATTGTTAAGTGTTGGAAATAAAGAAAGCATGAAACTCGCAAGGCACATTTCTTATCCAACTTAAAACGTGAACAATTCTGTTTTGAGGACATATCAACTCATTAAATAGCATTCAAAAGTATGCGATGTGTGATGCTAGAATTTCAATCGTTGTAAATATTTGCGACTTGGCCGTAACAAAGTAGCATTCGTTTTATTAAATGTGCTCTAGTTAGTAGATCATGCCCATAACTAACAATTTACTATTGACGCTAGAATGTTAATAAGTGAGTGTCCCAATTTATTAATAAGCATTTGCTAAATTTCTGTCTGATAAGCATTTTATATTCAAGTCATAATTTTCAATGCAAACTATAATTGAAATTCTTGAATATATATATATATATATACGTCTCAAACGTAATTACGTTCAAATTGTATCTTTATGAATATTTTGCATATTATCCTCTCCTTTGCCTCACTGGACTCTTGTGTATATATCATGTGTGTGAATATCTATTAATAAGCAGATAATGCAGTCAGTCACTTGTTTGACCGACCATGCACTCTATTGTATATTCGCAACTAAAAAGTAATCCACAAGGTTGCAATGCATTTTCGAACCTTGCAAAGTGCTCTTACAATAACATATATTCCTTTATTTAACGGCCGAGTGCATAAAACGATACTTTACATCTGTCTTTGTAATGGGAGAATGAATTGTGCCAAACTATTAAAAGATATTCATGTCTATATTACTTTGGTGTATTTATGTTTATTTTTCTTGCTTCCTTATTTTGATAATATTGTTTTACAATTTATGTTATGCAAATTGTTTTTGGTTTGTTTTGGTTTCATTTTGAACAGGATCATTTCGTCGGTAACGTATACGGAATTGTAAACATCCAGATGGGTTTATAATCAAGACAAACATTGTTCGCGATAAATTAAATAACAATCGATATCAGAATATGTAGAATTGCATTTTCGTGAACGAAACATTACAATACTACATTAACCTTTTGATTTCAAGCTCCGACTTGGAATTATTCTTTACAAAAAAAAAACACTCCAAAGAAACAGCGCCAGTCTAGGCGGAAAGGTGTAAATTACAAAAGGATCTATAAATATTTTGATTTCTGCAAATAAATTAATTAAACGTATTGATTACCTCGTAAAAATAACAATTTTTCTTTGCATTATTTCTTTACAGGCTCGAATACCGAGATGACTCGCTATAGTAGCGAGGATATTTCCGGCAATGAGTCTAATGAAGCCACTAAAATGACGGAAACCGAAAGACAAGCTGATTTTAATCGGCATAAGGAAGAAATGAAAAGGAAGCGTCGAAAAAAGAAAAGGACAAGTTCTTCATTGCATTCTTCTACATTTCAAGGTAATTTAGAACAGCTATTTTTATTGATGATTTAACTGATAAATGTTTCTTTTATTTTTTTTAAACGGACGATTTGAGTTCCTGTTTTGTGTTTCTACTTTAAAAACACAAAATATATTTATACGCTTGAACATGATTTATTAAGTCTAGTCACGTATCCAATTAAATCTTAAAAAAAAAAAAATGATTATCTGTTGAAGCCAACTCTTCTGCTTTTTAATCGACAATTTACTTTGAAAATGTGAAGAGTAACTTTTAAAAATGAGAACAAGAAGGGTGAATAAAATATCAAGCTTAAAAATTCTTTTCTTGGTTCTAGATATTAGAATTTTTGTGGCCTTGATTTTCGAATAATACGGATTCGGTTTTGAATTAAATATTGTTGTTTCCAAATTACTTGTCTATTAATGCTACCCTCGAAGGCTTCCTTCAATTCAGACGACGATATTATTGGCTTTGCTGAAATTCTTTCGCTCGGGGTATACGTTGCTTATTTTTTTTTATGCCCTTAATAGCCATTTCTTAAGCGATTCTCATGTTACATTCGCTCCATCGCAACTTTCACGTTGGGCTTTGAACGAGTTAACAACTACGCTCTAACAACTCAGAAACATTCGTCTGAGATTCTTTCCAGCCCAAGATTCCGCATGATCGCATTTCATGGTCCTTGTGTGATGATTATTAATCTAAATATTATGCATAGGTGTCAAATAGTCGTTCAAACGAAAGGCAAACTAATCTATCTTTATTAAATTCTCAAGTTTTTGTATCGATTTTCCAATTGCGTTACGTCCCATTGTATCCCAGTTGCGTTAAGCTTGGTTTTTTCTTTAAATTTTATGGGGAGGGGTGATTTTCAGAAAATTCTAAATTATGTATGAATAATAAAGTTGCTTGCAATTGGCGATAGTTAAGCACTTTGCAAAGGAGAGCTTGTCATTTTTGGAGTTAGTAGAAAATCTCCTTTCCTTAGGGCAAGTTTTCCGCGTATTAATCGTCGTTTTGAATACATTTTTGTTCAGACTCTTATTTATTTTCGCATCTCGGATCACTTATGCGGTAGACTAATTTATATCCCAAGAAAACTGAAGGTGTCTGAAGTTTGCATCATTGCAAAATATCTGTCAAATTATCTATCATTTTTTTGACCATTAAACTGTAGAGTTAAAACCTAGTAGAGTGCAAAAACTTTAAAATTTCGAATAAAATTTAACAAAAAATTACCCAAAATACATTCAAAAAGTGAAACAAAATTGGAGACCAATTCGTTTCCAACATCGCAAACTTCAGATATCTGAAAACGGAAGACAAAGCCGGTTTGGTACCAACGTATATATGGGTATGGTTAGCCTACCATTTGTCCAAACTCTAATTGAATGCAGACCGCACGAAGAATAAAACAGAAAATTCTAAAATTTAAGACTAAACTTCAAGATTAAACTTTAGTCTTAAGCTATAAGGCTAAAATTTGGCAAAACTATAATGAAACTTCATCATATCAATGCATATTCTTAAATTCATAATATAATATTAAATAAATCATAATATTAAATTCTACACTCCTGAGCTTACTAAGTGAGAATTTAGCATTTTCAAATATGGATTAAATAATGTTTTGTCATTCATAACAAGAGCTTAATCAAAAGAAAAAAATTTGATCTATTTTTTTCGAAAAATGTTTCCTCATTCGTTCAGTTCTGAAAGCACTTTGCGCAACTTGATATCCAAGTGCCCTGTTTTTGACTGGTCTTTGTCTTCTCCGTATTACTTACACATTCATCAAGTCTCCCTTTGTATTCTTCTAATTACAATCTGTTAATAATTTACGGTGCTCCCATAGGGTTCAAGGTTCGAGCCGCTATTGTTTCTACAATTTAAGGTTGCTTTGAATATGGCACACTGGCTTAAGATCTTGATTATTTAAATTTTATGATGTCAATATCTGATTCTCTCAATTCTTACTTCAATTCACTCTTGTTTTTTAAATTTCTGTTTAATTTTTGATTTTTTCGAAATGTAATCCTCACTTTAATCTCTGAAATTTCTTGTCAAGTTTAAAAACATAAAAGTTTAGTTGAAAATTTAATCTGATCTGTGACTTTTAGTTATTAAATTTTTGGTGTATTTTCGTAATGACCATTTAACTTTTCGTCTTACTTTTTCTTTCAATTTCAAATAAGGAGTGCAGTATAAGGAGTGTCTATATATCGTCGATACATATACGTTTTTGATTTATTTATTTTATGCTGTTTAAATGTCAAAATTATTTGTTTTAAATAATTTATTATCTCTATGTATAAGATTAAGAATAATTTATGAGTTTGCACCTACATATTCTGCTATCTTTCGAAATCACTCAATTTTTTTATTCGATCAAATTATGAATGATGAGGCATTGTTTCAAGACAGACAAACAATACATTACGCTAGTCGTTAGATTTTCAATGAAAAAGTTATTGTCAATATAGATTCTCTTATTTATTTGCTCTTGCGCCTGTTAAAATAAATGTTTATAAAATAAAATTGGTTACTATATCACAAAAATAACTTGAATTAATTGAAATTTGTAGTTTCATAAGCCATAGCTATCAGGGAATGAAAAAGGACGCGAAATGTGAACGAAACCTCCTATCGACAGAAATATGATTAGTCGAGACCAGACAAATTCGTGGAAATTATTTAAACTTTATAGTTATCAGCTCTCCGAACTTATCTGGTACATCTGAGTTTTAACTGACATTTCGATAAAAATTCTGATTTTTCAAAATAAATGTCAAACAATTTAACGATTATGACTCCCAAGTATTGCTGTATGACGAATAATACTATATTAAGTATTTCTTATGACAGGACCTGTTGACAAATTCGCATTAACTGCTGCACAGTAGTTGAGCGCTCTATTTGGACATAGAGTACTGTATGTAAAAATATAGAGTGGTCTTATGCGCAATTAGTCGTTATTTATCCTTTTAGCCATCATAATATTTGAAGATGTCTTACAAACAATCAAAGTTAAAAGGTTTCAAAAAGACTCGCATGACATTCCTTTAAAATAATCTCGAAAAAACGCAGTTTTAGAAAAGGAAGAAAAAAACAAATCAAATTAAGGTGTCCAAAGTTTGCATCGTTGCCATCACAACGGCCCAATTTTCTCACTTCTGGTATTTTTTCTGACGATTTTACTGAAGCGAAAAACTAGTACAGCGTAAATAAATAACAAAAATGTCATTTACATGATCAAAAAAAATTCAAAAAATGGAAAAAACTGAGACCGTTGCGTATGCAAGGATGTAAACGTCAAACACCTATCAAATTTTTGGCCCCTATTAAACATTCTTTTAAACTATATTTTGGCCAGTTTTTTATGAAGTAGTTTCTAAGAATTGTTGCAAAACAAGAGTCTTTTTGCATCCTGTTATTTGATATCGCCTGGGCGGGATATGGATTTTGTAAGGCTGAGTCGACTACAAAAATTTGATTGGAAAAAGTCCCTTTCATTGAGAATCATGTATCACCCCAGGCAAATATCTTAATTGAATCTTGTATTTGTGGGTTTGTGTGATTTGCGTTTTTGTTCTAAACGATATTGTAATTAAAATTACTATAATTTTGTAAATAGTTTTGATTCTGGTAGACTCTGCTAGATTTTGATTTCGGTCCCATTTCAGGCAAAAATTTTCACAATGGAAAATTGTTTCTGACAATGAAGTCATCTTCAATGTTGCAAGGAGGTGCATCTTGTGACTTAAACGCATAATTTATTACTATGTCCGTATTATACTTGCACAACATATAAAAGTGAAACTCGATTATAATCTTAGTTAACTCAATTTGGTTATAATTGACAAATGCTCTTAGATATTATTTTAATATTCGTATCTTTATTTGATGAATGGTGTTGAGACGGACCAGACATGTGTGTGTGTGGCTTTTCCGTCAGTACTTTATGTTCAAATAATGGTCATATTACTCTCCGAATTAAGCAAATAAAAGAGAATGGATACATAATCATAAAAAATGGATTTAATACTTGCGTCCTGAATAAAATTCGAAATTTATTTGAACCACACAAAGCTATGTACAACAGTTCGAGGTTGCATACACATGTATTGTACCTATAAATATGAAATATTTATTTTTTCTCTATAAAATCATTAAGTAAACTGATGAATCCAATCCATTCACAAGTGTTGTTCGTCAACGTCAATGTTGTCTTACCTTGAATTGAATTTTCGTCTTGCATTCAATTGTACGCTGATAAGAGTCTTACTACCTGATCTTCACTGCGGAAATTATTTAAGTGATATGCAAGGTTAGGTTGTTGTGCTGTTTCGTTTCGTTTTGTTACGTGGCTCAAATATAAAAATAATTTTCTAATATTTATCAGTATGTATTTTGTCCATTGCGAGCAAAACTTTCAAGTTTCCGCTCTCGCTAGAGTGGAGCCACAAAAATTCGTACAAGTTGCAATTTCCAGGTGAAAGACTGCAGAAAATTGGAGAAAAATTAATGTATTTTGAAGATAAAGTCAGTGGATTAGTCAAGTCCAGCGTAAGCAAGGTTAACTTTAAAAAAAAAACTATTTTAATTACAAATTCTGACGTTGTTCAAGGCTATCATCTTTTCGTGGACAGTCATTAATATCACTAGCTTGTATGAGCATTAGCAAGGAGAGCTAACTAATCTTCCAAAAATCAAATACAATGGCGAGTAGGTGAACTTCTCTTTATGGTTTGCTGGCATTTAAAGCCACCTTTTAAGGTAGCTTGGAGTCCGGCATTCATCTCAGTCTTTTAACTAATGGTAGACCAACATGTGTGTCATTTAAGTACGTCAAGAAAAAGTATTTGCTAACATTTTCTTGGTTTACTTATTTAAAAGACTCCTCCCGTCCCTCCTAAAATGAAATAATTTGACAAAACCTTATTCCGATTTACTTAAAAAAAAAAAGGTATGCATGAGATGGTTGCAGAGTGCATTCCTATACATTTTGGATTCGTCAATTCGAAAGAATCCATTAGTGTACACTATACACAAAGTAGTAGTAGTAGTAGGCAGTCGATGCACGAATAAGTGGCAAATGAATCAATGTACTAAAAATGGATACCGGTGTAATCAATGTATGATGATGACGTTCATCATCGTCTTTTTTATGGTCTGACCAAACTGGCAGAGCTAAGGCCAGCTACTAGAAAAGGATGAATCATTGAGAAAAATATCACAAAATACTAGCAAAATGGATGAACCACGGAGACCATGACTCCAAAAAACAACACACAAAAAAAAAATTAAAGCAAATTTACAATACACATTTCCGCGATTTATATCACTGCTCCCAATTATGATATTTTCACGCACGTGTTATATGTGGGTCCGTTCGGCGGAGTGATGTCAAGGAAATTTAACACATACACAAATTAACACATCTAGCCGGCAAACTCGAACACTCGCTTACGAAGAAAGCTTTTAAGTGATTGCGATAGAGGAAAAATATTTTAAAGGCTAATTCCTAGGTTAAGATAACAGATTTGTGAATCGCGCTGCCTAGCAGGAAGTATCAATATTAAATATTATTTTAATATATAGTGGAAAATGAGGCTATGCAAAAATATCCCGAGTGTGATTTACTAGTTTTATTGTTCAGGCATTAGAATGTTTCAAGGATGTTCCTGAAAGAATTTCTCAATCGTTATCGTCGAATAACATAGGGGTCAGGACCTCCAATAGCTCATTGATTGAGCACTATTAGTAGAATTATTTTGGTTTTCACTCTTCATGACCACATCTAGCTTTGACATGAACCTCGCGCTAATAATAAAAAAGCGTGATACTGACCAATAACCTTTTCATGTTTGGGCGCCTCTTGATGAAATGAGAATGCTTTGATATAATATTAGGATAGTATCGTTAGTTAGTATATAGTGCTTCTGTTTCACTTCAATGTAAGCAAGTTTCGTCGCAGAAAACCATCATGAATAAAGGATTCTTCTTACTTTGTACTCCAATTCACATTTTTGGTATGTGCCACACTCTTTCGTATCACATATTTATTGACACATGTAAAAATTCTAATCCATGCTACGAACATGAAAAATTTCCAAATTTATTTGCTCTTTAATCATAAAGAGCTTTCTGAAAAAAATGCAACTAATCCTTTTGAAAACATTCCGATTCTTCGCTTTGTTGGTTGTCATTTATGTAAATACTAAAAATTATAATGTTTTATGAGGCCCGGTTCAGACCTCTTAAACATGTAATGTAGACTTTATTTAATTCATATGATAAACAATATCGTGATACTCAGAGCAGTGAGATTGACGTCGTTTGTTTATATATTTAGATTACTGTCTTTTTTGTTTTTAATTTAACAACACTAGATGACATTGAATCGTCTTTGAGCTAAACTAGGCTTTAAAATTTCTTTATATTTGGGGAAAAAGCTTTATACCCGGAGATTGGTGAGCTCTTATCTTGATGACAGTAAATAAGACGTAATCTTTAGTATTATACAATAAATAACATTAGTTTTATCTCGTTTTTATCAATCTTTTTTTTACCAGTTTTTCCCGAATTATTTCACCGTTTTATTTTAATACTAATATCTTTGCTATTGTTCTCTTACGATGAGGTCGCATGCAATGCTTTAGTTATGATCATTTGTTCTGAATTCGCTGCGTTACCAACGAGGGAAACTTCAGATTGACGAAAAACATCAAATTTTTTTTTTCAATTTTGATTTCAAGTAGATAATCAAATTGAAATGAACACCTTTTACAGTGCGAAAAAATCCTTAAAGGCGAATATAATTTACCTAAATTTTATGTCAAACTATCCGTTAAACATTAAACATGTAGAAAGAAACGGAGACACCGCACCGCAGTCACCTCTAAAATGAAAATTTGGTAACTTAAAGTAGAGTAACTTAGTAACTTAAACTAACTTAAGTTAGAATTATATCTGATAGCTATTATGACAGCAAGGAATGATGAAAGAGAAAGCTCTTGTAATGAAAAGCAAACATGACATATGTATTTTTTTTTAACCTTAACAACATTTAATTATCAAACGTAGACAATGTCGGATGTTTATTTGCGTATTAGCGCATAGTACAATAACTCTGATTTATCAGAAACTTGTTTCAAAATAATTTATTCAAGTGAAATTGATGGCAGTATGATTGATAAACTTTATTTGTTGTTAATCATCCAGGTCAAATTGCAATCAGCGAAATTTTTAAACACTGTCAGGTCTGTGTTATGTTTTATTGTTTTTTTTTCCAGAGTTTGTATCGAAATGTGTTGATATGTTACGAAAGTGTATGTTGCGAATTAATTTTGTTTCTCTTTTGGGTTGTATCATGAATGATTTGTGTTTTGTTATCAGCGAGTACCTGGAAAAGATTATATTACACAACTTGTTTTTGTATTTTATCCTCAAAAATGAAACGACAGTCTTTGCTTCGGCTACGAGTGCCAAGTGCATTCAACTCATTGATTATGTTGTTTGTATTGAATCGAATTTTCGATATCAATTGATTATTTTCCTTTAAAGCACTTATGTTGTATAAAGCAACATATCAAATTGCATATTCCGGTAACATGCTCCTGCTCGTGTGCTGGTTATTGAGAGTTCTAGCCATCCCAAGTCTTCTTATTGGTTCCAGTTGTTGTTAATTACATTTTTACTTGTTATCTTTGCCATTTTTCCTTGTATTTATTCTCAATTATTTAGCATTTAGATTGAAATATTTTTTTTTTTTTGAGGTGATAAAATAACTTTCGATAGTCAAAAGCATTTTGGGTCTTTCTGTCAAGGAAGATTTTTGCATTTATTTTATATTTTACTTTATATACTCGCAACTACTCGAAAAGTGCGCCAAAGTTCGAAAAGGATATGGGGAATATAAGTTTCCTTTTGACACTGAATGAAGGATTGATTTTCATCTAGATATCCAGAAAATCGGCTAATCTATAGGCTGAACACGCGCTTGAGAATTCATGCTATGATCTCCAATATAAATGTAATTTGATGGGCTATCCAGAAAGCTCAATCAAATTTTGAAATCTGAAATTTTTTTAGTGTACGAAAATTTTACAAATTTTTAATTTTAGAAGGGGGGGGGGGTGCAGTTTAATAAAATTAAAAATGAGGGTAAATACAGAGGAATACGTTAAGAAGAATTGCAAACAATTAAAACATGAAAGTTAGAAATGGCATACTTTCGAAATGTCAAAATGTCACATGTCAAAATTTTCCTGTTTTCGTGTCATTGTATTTTTCAAAAAATCTTCGTATTTTTTTTTAGGAAGATTCGTATTCATAGATATTTTGAAATCAAAATAGGTATATCATGAAAAACTAAACGACATATAGCAGAATAATATAGAAGAACCCTTAAAATCCTGAACGTTATAGAACAACATTGACGTATGCTATTCGAACTTTCTTTCTGCTTTCTTGATATTCCTCTTAAAAGTTAGGGATGTAAGGTGAAAGTTAGGGATGATTCTTCATAGTCGCTGGGAGTCTATGTTGATTGTGGGCTCACATTTGGGAAAGATGAATTAAATTTATTTTACACACATTTTATGAATCAAAAATTATATAACTAATATTTTCGGTTCTTTTATTTTTATTTTTTGTTACATTTTTATTATTATTTGAATTTTTAGTAATTTAATTTAATTTATTCATCTGCAGACAATTTAAAAATAATCCTACAATGCAATATAATCGATTCACAAACAAATATCACTTTATTTATCGTTTAATTTTATCTTTTACTTACAGAACTTTATAAGTTAACAGGAGAAATTCTTGGTGAAGGTGCATATGCATCAGTACAAACTTGTGTAAATATTTACACTGATTTAGAATACGCTGTGAAAATTATTGACAAGATACCTGGTCATGCGCGTGCAAGAGTTTTTCGTGAGGTTGAAACTTTCCATCATTGTCAAGGACACCCTGGCATACTTCAGTTGATCGAGTTTTTCGAAGACGACGAAAAATTTTATTTAGTATTTGAAAAGGTATGTGATTAGTTGTTTGCATATAGTTAGCTCAATTTTTTTTTATTTTCCAACAAAACAATAGTTACACACGATATTGAACGATTTTGTTCAGTTGATTTGAATAAAACGTGTATTTCGATATGATATAAATTTATATAAGAGTGCCCTAGTTTTTCATTGCATGACGATTTCGGGAAAGGAACGTGTGCTTATTATATTATCTGTCGACATAATTTACGAGGAAGCGGCTAAGCGTCTGGTTTTCGTTATTTTCCCAAAATTAAATTGACGTCATCGTCTGTTTTATTTATAGGCGTGCCTTGTTGCCGCAATGAAATGCATTTGCTTGTTATTGTTTGTTGTAAAATTGTAAATTTTCGCGATGTTAGAATCCTTTCAATTAGCACATAAATTAACTCAAAAGCTTGTGCCAAAGGCGTCATAGTGTCTAAATCAGGTATACATCTGATTTATTCAAAGTCCTGTCACATCTGAACGAAAATTTGAGACAAGTTTTCAAATTAACTTTTTCTTTCTATCAATTACAGATAAATGGAGGACCTCTTTTAACTCGCATACAAGAGCATATTTGTTTTTCCGAGCACGAGGCCGCTCAAATTATCAAGGAAATAGCCTCTGGCTTGGATTTTTTACATAAAAAAGGTATCGCTCATAGAGATCTTAAGCCAGAAAATATACTTTGTGTATATCCGGACAAATTGTGTCCAATTAAAATATGTGATTTTGATTTGGGTTCTGGAATTAAGTTTACCACGGATATTTCATCGCCTGCAGCGACACCTTTACTGCTAACACCGGTGAGTTTTTTTTTTATTTATTTCTATATATGTGTAGCAATAAACATTGAATTTATATTGTAAATGTGCTATAGATTTTTATAAGTGTACAATGAAAGATACGAGGAATGATGAAAAGGTTTATACACAAAATTTCACCAGAAGACATAAGTTCAACTAAATTTTTTTTCTCGATGGAAAACTATGAATTTCATTTATTCAAATTTAATAATTTTTCGATGAACGAAAAATCTAGAAATTTATCTTTTTGCATCTCATTTTAATTAGAGTTAACTGGATCCTCAAAAAAAATCGAACCAACTCAAAATCACGCTTATCAATCGGATTTGCAGAGAAATTATGCATGGCAGACACACATGTTGCACAAAAGGCTAAATAAAATGGCGAATACAATTTATGATTGTCGTCATAATAACAGTTTGAGTGATTTAAACTGTTTTAAGATGCGTTTGTTTAATAAACATAAAGATTAAAAATTCGAAAAAAGGCGAATTTGAAATGCAAAAATTATTTGCTTCGAGCAATCGCCTATGATTTTGATGGCCAATTTTTTGACCTCCTAAATACATTCATGCATTCAATGAATAATTTGGTCATCTAAAAGAATGCATCCTCTGTTTTAATATTCATTTTATTGTTCGTTGAGCCGGTGCTGACGTGTACCCAATGTTAATGCATATCTGATGCACTTGAATGCAATCAAATTTCAATTGTTTCCCAGCAATTAGTAAATCTCAGTAAAAATGAGTGTATTAACATTAGATGGTATTTTAAAAAAAATTGAAGACGATTGGAGGATCGAAGTTATATGATTTTGGAAAACTACCCTAGTATCTGATTGGGCTCTAAGAGAGAGTACTCGCCTTGAATGCTAAAATCCACATAGCATTTCATCGATATTTTCAATTCAAATAAAAATTACCATATTTTTGACATCCATTCGTATATACTCATATTGTGTTAATTTAATTCTATCATTTCGATACACCTCGTTAAATAGAATTAGTAAAATATGCATCAAAACAGAATGATTGTATCAATTTGGAATTTATATTTTTAATATGCCATCGCACAGAAAAAGTGTATTCCGAGAAGTTATTGGCATTTGCAGTATTTATTTGGCTTTCTTGGAAAAGGTGCTAAATTACATATTTATTTAATTTCTTAAAACTTTTTAACTATACGGTTGTATATCCGGCTTAGTTGAAGTTATGCAAATAGTTTAGAACTTGTTATCTTTCATATGTTAGTTATGTCAGTTATAATAGCGACGTAATTTCATCAAATGTTTATTTTAAGGCTAGTGTTGATATGAAAAATTCAATGCAGTCTAAAAAAATGATGATGCTTTTTTAAAAAAATGATCATGCTCATATTTTCAGTATGGAAATGCGATTGTCTCTATAAGAAGACACTGTTAGCACTGAGGAAGGAAGCAACTGTCTTCCGAAATATTGGTATATGTTAAAAAACTTATTAAATAAATTCTATGGTTTAAAGGAAAATTGCGTATTTTTCAATAACTATCTATAAGAATGTAAACTTCAACTTTCCCAGTCCTCATAATATTTGCCCAAAAAATAGTTTACGCAAAGTAATTTGCAGCTTCAAGAAATAAACAATGATCTTGATTAGTCTGAACATAATAAATGTTTCCAATGGGGTCAAATTCCAAAGAACATGTTCTATTCAATTATAATACACAGTCCAAAGTACACCGGCTAGAACGAGCAAAATTCGCGAAAAAAATATTCTACTAAATTCACTCCTCCCCCACATATGCTGTTCCAAATTTAACTGACATTACGTTCAATTAGAACAAAGACCCGGAAAAAAGCTATGCATATACTCGATTCCTTTAAACAATTTTTTTTAAATAACTTTTCCCCAGAGATCGTGTACAATCCTGAATAATTTCCCAGCTTGCTTCTAAACGTTTTGTTGCAGACACAACAGCGGCCATATGAGTGGGTGAAATTTCCGCATCATGTAGATACAAATTAAATATAAATAAAAATAAAGATATTAAGATATTTTAATCGGTGTTGAACATGCATCTTTTCGACTGTTTGCAATGATTTTTCTGGACGACATCATATGTCGTTTGATGGTGTCGCTATAATATATTACAGAAACAACTTTCGACATTCAGGATCATGCTCTTATTTTTCTTTGAACTAAAAGAATTTACTGCCACGTGTCTCGTATCAACAGAGAAATTCCACAAGAAAAAAATTAGCTAAGACAGCAAAATCAAACAGTTGAGGAAATATTTATATGCTACGAAATAAAGAAAAGAAGAAACATGGAGGGGGGGGGGGGGGTGTGTGGTGTTGAATTGAACTCGATTTACATTATTTAAACACAAACTGTTAGTTGAAATTAATGATTTTAACACCCAATAACAATTTTCTGATCCTTTTTCCAAGACGATACTCAACGATACCAGGAAATATGTTTGCAACATATCTTTATGTCTATTTTCCTCAATAACGATGCGGAAATGTGCCATTTATTTTCAATTTAGAGCCGCGTTTTCGCTCTAGTGACCTTGATTCGAAATTAAAAATAAAAAATAAATTGAACAAAAAAATGTTTGTGTTGGAATTAATGTTGCGTTGAGATAAAATAGACATTCCGGAAAATTTTTCGGAAAAAATACGCACGCTTGAATTTATCGTAGATATTGGTGCTGTCGCCCGGTAGCACATCAATTAGTTTGCAATTGGAGTAAGGATATCATCTGGCAAGTCATGAGTTGACGAGAATTGAAAGGATAAATGTTACACTATTACTGCTAATAGTTTTGGTTGAAATTTCAAACCTCAAATTATAAATAAGATACATATTCTCATTAGACAACAAGTTTAGATAAGAAAGAGTGTTTCTTGAAATGATAAGACGACCGATAAGCAGCTTTATCAACAGTCAATAATTTTGATTGCCAAAATGATACATTAAGAAAATGATTCATGCCATATAAAGGTTTTCTTACAAGCTATGTTTGTGTCTTACACCAACTGAGAATGTCTTACAAGCTTGGTTGGTACGGGGTTATTCCACATTTCTTCCGAGTATTTATACACCAGTCATATTTTTATAGTATCTTCTTCTTAAACGTCAATTCAATATTATTTTTGAATACATTCTGCAATAAGTTTTTTCCGTATGTTTTTTTTTGTAGACAAACATTGTTAACAATGATAAAGTGGAAAAATTGTATAAAGTGGATTTTCTTTATTGTTTCTTTCAAGTCCTTCCCTCACATTTTTTGTCCTTCCCACACATTTTTTGTACTTGTACTTTTTTGATTGTACTTGAAGCTTCTGTAAAGCCTTGCAATTCGATTACTTATTCCAAACAATTTTTCAAAAATTATGAAGCAGTATTTAAAACCATTCTTACTTTGGAAAATTGTATCTTGTTCTTTTCAATGAATAAAATTAAAAACAAAACGAAATAAAATGAAAGACTTAATTATTAAAATACAGCGATATTAAATATTAAAGAAAGGAAGTCTTAAAAACAATTAATCAAATTAAAGTGGGTCAAATATATTAAAAGTTGATAAAAAACAAAAAACAGACACCTAAACGTAAAATTTGAAAGTAAAAAAAAAATTGAAAAATGCAAAACTCATAAGAAAAAGGCAAAAATGTTCTCAAAAGGAAAGTGTTCAAATTTCAAAATAAAAATTACAAAAATAGAAAACCAGGATTGGTACAATTAAAAAAATCAGAACGGGTTAAAATATTAAAAAATAATTTTAAAGCTGCAACCGCATCAAATCAAAACCAAAAACAGAAAGATAAATATATGTCTAGCAAAATAATAACGGTACTTCCCTGTGTGACTTTTAATAACTCCTTTGTCTGACAGATGTCTGGCGCTGGTGAATTTGATACTTACTTTTGTGTTTCTGTCGGTAAAGAGTCAGCGCCCATCTGGCTGTATCCAGACATCAAACCTATTTAGAATATTTCCAAACAAACCTTTTGTTTTATTTATTAATTTTTATTTCTATTCGATCATTTTTTTTCGACTCTTTTGATTTTTGATTTTTTCCAACTCTTATTTTTTCCTTATTATTTTTTCGTAGTTTTTAACCTTTAAGTATGGATGTGGAGACTCAGAAGCTCCGCGCGGTTTTTTTTCTTCTTAGTAATAGAAATTTTCTTATAGATAGGATTTTGCCGCTTTTCGGAATCTGCTTTTCCCAAAACACAAAAAATTGTTTGTGTATTTAATAGCCTGAGAGACTCTTCGTTTGCACTAGTGTTAAATATATTTGACGTTCATATTTAATGGTTATAGATTAGATCTTATTTTTCAAAATATAACTTTGTTTATTGAGTATTTTGATTTTATATTTATATTATATGATATAATAATTTTTTAAAAAATTTTGTATTTTATTTCTTAAAATTTTTATATTGTTTTATATTTTATTATTTTTTAATAAATTATTTTCATTTAATGTTTCAGTAAAGGTTTTTAATGAATCTACTTTTAAAAATGTTATTTTTAAATGTGATTTTTTTTTATTTTAATATTTATAATTTACTTTATAATTTGAAATTTATGTTCTTAATATGTAATTTGATTAATATTTAAATTACAGAAAAGAAACAAAAATTAAAAAAGTATAAAAATAACTTATATTTAATGTTTAGTTAATTTTTTTTTTCAATTTGCTAGTTATTTTTTTTTTAGTAAAATTCCGACACTTTAAATACTTGTTATTATTAAACTGTTTTAAAACAATTTAAAAAAATTGCTTAAACGGACAATATTTTCGTTCAAGTGTTTCGTTTTTCGAACAAAAAACAAAGGCGTTCAGTTTGCTCTTTGATATTTTGGAATGAGACTTTCACAAAGGGAATAAGTGAATTTAAAGCATTAATGAGTCGAAAGAACGTTCAAATTTATGAACTTTTCGTTAGCGAAACACTTCCGATTTCATCTAGATAATAAATTTATTATTATCTCGCGTGCAAGTTGTATCGAACAATCTGAAGCTCGTGTTTCGAACATTAAAAATGTCTCACGTTTCTCGTGAAGTACGAAAATTAATTAGTGTCTTAAGGAAGTGTAAAACTGATAGCTTTATGTCTTTTTTTTCAATTGAAGCAGCATTAAAAAATTAAGAAATAATATTCAAGACCATCATAATACATTTTCATACACAATACACAATCTTTATTTTTGTTGCTAGAAATGTGTAAATTGTAGCAAGTAACCAAATAAAATCATTTCGAACGGAGAAGTCATTGCACCAGAGAAGTAATCTCGAATTTTTCTCCCTTTGAAGTACGGCAGCGTGGGTAATTACTAAAAAAATAACATTAGCAGTACGCATATCACGCTACTAACGCTTAACAATACGTTAAGCTAGCAACAAGCGCTGAAAATAGCATGTTTAACTAGGTGAAGGATTTTCGTTTGCCTCCTAGGAATTTATCACTTGGTATTCTCGCGTCGCTGCTTAGAAACGTTCGTTTCAACAGAAAACTCTGAAACCAAACGAGTGCTACTTTTCTCTTGTTGTTTCCATTTAATTTTCCTTTTTTTCTTCGTTTGTATAATATTACTTATTTTCTTTTTTCCGAGAAAAGATTTTCAAGCAAATCATTGGTTCTGTGCTGAACACAGAGTCGAAGAACACGTTTCTGTTCTTTGTCTAAAATTCGCCTATTTATAAATGTATGATAAGAAAAATATCCTTATATTTTTCCAACGAAAAAATTAAGTGAGGTAAATGGTGAATGACTATTGGGATTTTTCTGTTGAAAATACATAAATAAATTAAAAAATCAGTAGATTAGTCTAATTATAAATTGTTGCGTCGTTATCTACGGGGTAGATGGACGGACGGCCGGCCCGACGGATGAATAAACTCAGATGGCCATACCAATTTATTGGGCGCGTGCATGTAAGACCGACGGAAAATTCTTTGTAAACGAACATCTTTAGTTTTATGCAATGTGCTTGGGTTGTGTGGCAATATACAAAGAATTTACTCTGAATAATACACTTCCGAGTTGATGGTGGTAATGAGGAAGTTTAAAAAGTGATTTAAAAATAGATATTGTGGGAAAAAGTCATTGGCAAGTCTATTTGGAAAGCGTTTCGTCAGAATTTTCTGCAAAAATTTCGCCGGATAATTATGAAATTGATAGTGACAAATGCATTTTCGGACCGTCATTACTATCTTGGTCATCACTTGATTAATTTTTGTTTTGAACTTTGCTTAGAATAAGCTCTTTTGTGTGGTTTCCTTACCATCCCTAAATCTTTCAACGTGTTTGTACTAGTCGAAGAAACTTCTAACGTTGTAATTGTCTTTGAAGCTGACGGAAAAAAGGACATAATACCAAACTGAAAAAATCCCTCCTCAATACTTCTTCTAATGTTAAGGTAGTCTCAAAACATCTTGTTTACACGCAAAAGTTAAAATTATCAATTAAAGCCTGAAGTTCCATTCAATTCGGGATACTCTGCATGGTCACAAACTGCACAGTGAAGCCATGTTTAACTTTTTTGTGTCCGAATCCTTCAAAACCCTGAAATGCTCTTTGAAGGAAATGTTAAGGTCGTTAATCTGAGGATTTTGTTCCCACGAGTGAGCACACTTTGTAACATGTTTGAAAAAGATCAATATAAGCCTTTTATCGAAAAAATTTGGAACACTTCTGTAATCGTCATTTTCGTCAAATCAAATAGTGTTAATACAGACGACTGATAATCTCGAAACACTATATATAAGACCTTTTATCTATGCATGATAAGAGGTGATTAATTTCGGACCAATTGAGGTGATAATTTTATCTCTAACTGTCGATACCCAAATCCTTGTTTGCCCCTATGTAATGACAACGGTCGATTGTTCTGGTGGTTGTTATCGTTCTATTGATTCTATTCTGGAATATTTTGCAATGAATTATTAAATTTTAAGTAAATTGAATCAGTGCTGTGCACATTTCAGCTGAAATTATGTCAACGTACTTCAGAACTAAGGACACGACGTTCCTTATGAATTAATACAGTGGAAAAGAAAGATTTCCATTCTTCAGAAATCGAATTGTGTACTTATTTGGTAAATTTCCATTGCGAGGCTTTTGAATTGAAGAGTTTGTTTTCGACATGTTTTGAGTAAATTTTTATTGGGTTTTTGAATACGTTTCATGCTTCGATGAGCATTTGGAACAAAGAGTATTCTTTTTCTCGAGTTTTTTTTTCTACATTTCCATCAAATAGGTTTCGACGAGATTGCTCAACGTTTTGCAAAACGTAATTCTCAAAGTGGTATCCTTGGAGTTGGAGCTATTGATAATAAATGATAAAGCAACAGTTGTTTTTGGTTATTCTTATGTCTCCGAAAATTTGAGCGATTGGTTTTCACACTATTTACATTTTATTCAATGAACATTTTTGCAAGGATCTACGATTCCCAGCCAATCTATTTTGACTTTGAGGTATATGTTAAGCACAACAGAATAATACTTACTATTTCTCTCATAGTGAAAGTGATTAGGGTATACCACGCTACAATTTATATTTATTCTTACACTCGTGAAATCACGTTTACGAATAAATGGCGATGAAATTATTTCTTCTAGCCACAAAATTTTATTTTGTATGCGTTCTACTAATCTGATACGCGGATTAGTTATTGCGTGACTAAAAAATAATTCTCTTGAAAGGACAATCAAATGTGAGTTTTATATGTATTTTGTAACACTAAATTTGTCTAAGCTTTGATTCAATTTTTAAATGGAATTAATTAGGTGCTCGCCATCACTACTAATTTCGTTTAATAAGAAAACAAAATTCTTTTCTGTGTTTTGCTTTGCTTTTCTCTCTTAAGTACATGAAATGTGAATAGGAATGCGCTTTAGCATTGCTGATATGTACATTCACTTTGTAAATACCATTTTGCCTTATCATGAGATTTGCGACGAATTTTCGTTCATCTAAAAATATCACAATTCATTGCAAACATGTGACGAAAATGTATGGCGTGATAGACAACAAGCAGAGGTCAAAATATGTGGGCAGTTTTACACATTGCGTTTTTATGGAAATGGGATTTTCTTCCTGGTGGAAATTATTTCAAAATGTCTGCACTTCACTCCACTTTTTTTGGGGATTTCTTTCAAAGCAAGACAAGTGTTACATTAGTTAGACCAGAATAATTTTCCGCGATAGAGGGAGTAAATATAGGGAGCGAGTTGAACATTTTTGATATCCGCATATAAAAAGCCTTTGATGAGCAGTGAATGTGGCTTGGTCGAATGGAATATGGACTCGAAATAGAACATCCCTATCTCAAACGGTTTTTTTTTATTTGTGATTGATATCTGGCGCTGCGACGAATCTCTCGATGGCCTTTCTGTAAGGAAGTGTTACATTTTTTATGTTCATCCATATCATTATGTTCATCCATATTGATTTCTTCTTCTTGGGTTGGTTTTGTTTCTGTATTTTCTTCTCCCTTGTGGTTTTTAAATTCCAATTTTGCCTATTAGTTGTATAATACGTTCATTGCTTTGAAGGTAAAGCCCAATTAAACTACAAACTAGAATCAATTTTCGATGGGGATAATGTTGTTGCTGAACATAAAATAGCCCAAATAATTCAAAATAGAACATATTTCTGGATTGGAAAGCATGACCAGCAATCGATTTGAAACGTTATGATAGACAAAGTGGTTTCTTCTCATTGTGTTGGAAATTATTTATTATTATTATCGTGATAAATTAGCTTTTATATTTGTAAACATCGCAACTTAGGGTTTCGTTTATAATCCAATATATGTATAAAAGCAAAAATATGTTGTTGAAATCCTCGAGATATTTTTCAAATAAATAATCTGATCAAAACCCAAATAGATATTTATGAGCGTTTCAAAAAGGAAAGCAAAAAATAGAACACTAAATTTACATTCTCTGCAAGATATAAACAAATTTAACAAAGCGAATCGAAATGAATCCTAAATAAGTATTCATTTTACCATTTTAATTGTGTCAATTTCGCCAATTTATATTATTTCTATCAAGACCACGATCATTGACAAAAGGAACACAACAATCATGTATTCAATCTATTTTATATTTCACTTCCCCTCTGCGCGTTTAAAGCTCTCTCCGTCCTTCGTGGACTGATATAGATAACTTTCCAACATTTCGAAGCAGAGTCAGTTGTGTATACATTTTAGCATTTGATAAGAAGAAAACAAATATGAATATGTGCCAAACAGTTGAAAATATAATATAGTCAACCGAAACGAGCAGGAGATATAAATGTGCTTCGTTGTAGCTTATATAACCCTGGGGCCACAGATGGATGTAGTTGTGCAAAAAAATATAAAAAATTAAACATGGTGTTTTTTGTCAGTTGCAAATTTCACGATTTCAGGGCCATGCTACACTATCACCTCATAAACAAAAGATATTTAATACAAGCAAGTTCGTATATTGGCGCCGTGTTTAAGGGGGCAATTCGAATTTGCAGTGGTACTTGTAATATATCCATACGGACGAAATTTGCCGAAGATCATATCTTTATGGCCAACCACGTTGAATGAAAGTATAAAAAGAATAAATCAGCCTGCATTGGTGCGCAATTTTCAACACTGTTATATTTAGTTATCAGTCAATCAGCCAATCTAAAACAGAAAGAGGAGAAAAATATTTAAATAAATACTTTATATGAACAAACAAAATGCTACCTGCTTAATGTAAATTTCTTTCAAATCTCTGAAATTTTCGAAAATTGAATATTGTATTTAAAGCGTAAATCAGTGCATGCAAATATTTAAGCTTTAGATAAGTAAAGATCATTTGAATAACAATTCAGCAATGCAGAACAGTCGTCACGGCTGATGGGATGTATTCATAAAAGCTGAACAAAAAGCGGAAATACAATAGGCATTGATTTTATTTATAGATACAATGCCAGGCCAAACTCAAATCTGGATGCATAAAAACAAATAGACCTTAAATTTGTAGAATGCGTAGAAATTCAAGCTTGTGTGCAAGTTTAAAAATTAAGGGGGGTAAAAATTAAGTCATTTGATAGTTTCAGTCAACAGTGTTTCCTTTTTAATTCAGATTTAATATTATTTTTATCAATATTGGCAAAAAATCATCAAACTTAAATTGTTTTGATGATAATTTGTGGAAAATATTCGATATTTTCAGGCAATCGACATATAATATGACACAAGTTATAATCTGGATGGCCTTAGTTAAATGTTCGAAAGTACTTCTCTGATCAATCCTAAGAAAAAGGAGTTATTCCTCATATTCATTCGCTTCGACTATGCAAGTTCGACCCTCAAATTCAATCCACTTGATGATGGTTTCGTTTGAACATTTCTTCTCATCAAAAATGATTATATCATTGTTGTGTTTCCCAACGATTTATCCAATCTCATTTGTAATACTAATAAAAATTACTTCTGCACGTTTTTTTCGCAATAATTCTAACTACCATATAATCGCTTTGGTTATTTCGATTAATCCAAATCACATTTACAAACCTTTTGTCTTACTTCGAGATAGTCAAAAGGTGAACCATAAAAAGGGATATAGGGAATGCCTACTTCGAAAAATGTAGGCATTATATCCACGAAAAGTAAGCATTAGAATTTCACTGGAGTCTGGTAACATGAAACTCGTGTGACATGCAAATAAACTTTTAAAAAATGTCCGTGTTATACAAATCCTTGTTGTACTAAACGAAGAAGTAGCACGAACTATTAGCGAAGATTTCACAAATTGAGTGACATGTATCCATGTCTCAACATGTCTCCCTTCTGTGACATAGAATTAAATATCAAATATGTGAAGCGACCTAATTTTATTCGGAAAAATCGCCGTGTTATACGAATTCGTGTTATACAAAACGAAAAAAGGCATGAAAATAGGGCGGACATTGCAAAAAATGAGAAAGAATTCTATTGAATATTAGTACAAGTTTCTCCAATATAATACACAGAAGTCAGGTTACAAAAAAGACCGTGTTATAATAATCCGTGTTATGCAGAACAAAGAAGCAGCACGAGATGCGGGCAGAAATGTCAAAAGTTGAAAAAACATTCTTTTATATCTTCATCATCATTATGAATTACTTCAGATGTATTCATGTCAATATGTTAATTTTAAACGATATGTTAATTAATTTCGATGCGAGACCTCTGGATATAATTCCGAATTTCTGCAATTCTATGCTCTCCTTTTATTATCTTTGTAATATTTCTGTGTATCATTTTAGTACTTCCCATCGACTTCGAATCCGAAAAGATACTCCAAAATAAAAATCTATTTGCTATTTGCCGTCAAAGTTGATTATGCCGATTATTTGCTTCCCTTCTAGAATTCCTCCCCCCCCCCCATTTCATCATAATATTAAAAATATTTGGAGGATATTCTCGGAATTAATTTGCTGCAACGCAATAACAATAGTCTATAGATTGATATTTAATTTGCCTTATATATCCATTAAATAATATTGATAAATTTGACATTCATTTTGTATTATAAAAGACGTCTATTGAATTTGGCCCCACGCTTTTTAAAAATTTTAAAGATTAAAAAAAGCTCGTGTTGTATTAATTATCTAATAAATACGATTTATATTTATCTAACTTGTTTTGCTTTTGATATTTATAAGGCTTGGACAAAAACATGAATTAGCATATAATTCAACATATCATATATCACAGAAGAAACAAAAAACTAGCGGAGAATTTAAAAATAGAAATTATATATTTTTACATTTTTATTATGTTGGCTTACTTTGTTTACGCCAAAATATTGAAAGAAAGCGAAAATTAATCAAAATATTCAAATGACATCCTCTGAGCTAAAAATATTATAAACATGATAACCCAGTTTGTTATTTTAAACGCATATAAAGAAATTCAAAATTTTCAAGAAGATAATTCTCTATTTTACATATTCTATCTGAAGTAGAATAATTTTGAAAAAAATATAAAAACATTTTTCAATTTTCAAACAGGATTAATACAATTTAATCTGAATGCTCCAGTTTGTGTTTGCTTGAACATAGAAATTGTCTAGAGATCTTTCGTATTAAATTGCAAATGATAATATGGTGTGAACGACATTATTCTGCTAAATTAATTAAATTACGCACTTGGTGCGTACTTTCTGGCAGTATTAGATAGTAGTAAAATGTTCAATGGTATACTTACCTTGCCTAATGGCGCTGTCTGTATGCTGTTGGCATGCGTGTGGTATGCAATTGGATGATATCCAAGTTGAAAATGCAAAACCTTTGACATCATTCTTATGCGTCTGCAATCTTTCACAGGAAATATATTTACTCGATTTAGTTACGATTGCGTGGAAGACGTTCATACCAACAATAAAGTTTATAATCGGATAACTGCCGTACCAAAAATCGAAAATATAATAATAAATTGATACAATAAGAGAGTCCCAAGTTCAATGGCCCATTAAAAAGCGTTGTTATCAATTAATAATCTATATGCAATGTTATTTAAAATATCCAAAGTACTTGTCATTAATTTCTCTTGTATAAAATGGATAATCCATGAAAATCAAGAAAGAACTTGACAGAAAGTGGCAATAACGATAAAAATAATAATAATAATATTAGGTGCGCAACTAAGTTCTCGCTGTTTTTTTATGAAATTGCCACTTTTTGGTGAAAAAATGGTTAAAAATGAATCATTCAAAATATTGCCTATCGCTAGCGACAACTTTTTCCCATCTTTCTGGCAGAGCTCGGATACCGTCACGGTGGAAGTGTTCGTCTTTTGAGGCTATCCACGAATCAATCCATTTTGAGATGTCTTCATATGAGTAGAACTGCTGATTAGCCCGACCATGTGCCACAGGACGGAATAAGTGATAATCGGACGGCGCAATATCTAGGGAATATGGCCATTTGAGCGTTTTTAAGTAGGTTTTAACGGGTTTGACAACATGAGGCCGAGCGTTGTCATGCTGTAGAATGACTTTTTCGTGCCTCTGCCCGCATTGTGGCCGCTTTTCGCGCAGTGCTCGGCTCAATCGCATCAATTGAGTTCGAAACCGTTCCCCAGTGATGGTTTCGTTCGGTTTCAATAGCTCATAATAAATAACACCACCCTGGTCCCACCAAGTCACCATGATTTTCTTCTCTTTGAGTTGCTATCCACTGTTGAATCCATTTTTCATCACCCGTAATGATGCGATGAAGAAAACTTCTTTTTTCGCCGCTGGGGCAGTTATTCACAGGCGAAAAACGACGCGCAACGTCTCTTGGCTTCAATTCATAGGGACTCAAGTTCTTTGTTTCTGAATTATTCCAAACGCATGCAAGCGCTCGGAAATTGCTTGGCAGGTAACTAACTATTAATACTGAAGCAAGCTCCTGTTGCGTTTGGCACAGATCTTCATCGAGCAATGCCTCCAGTTCAGCCTCTTCGAAGGTTTTTCGTCTTCCTTCACGCGAACGGTCACCAAAATCACCGTCTTCGAAGAAACGGAACCAACCACGGCCCGTTGTCTCACTTATAGCAGTATCTCCATAAACTTTTTGCAGCTCTCGATGAGCTTCAGCCGCCGTTTTCTTTGAATGAACGCAAAAAAGTATCATTTCCAGCGAATAACGAGTATTTGGCACAAAATTCGACATTTTTACACAACAAAAAGTATATGACATAAAAACAAAATCACTTATGTGTCGGAGCGGTTTGTTTACCATATGTCTACGCTTGGTCCATGACGATTTGTGTATGTTACAATCGACCAGCACTTACTACTGGAGCCATCTCTTGAAAAACAGCGGGAACTTAAGATATATAGATAATTATGATAATGAGCATAATTAATTGATAAATATAATCTATTAAATCAAGTCAGAAATACTTTTTTTTCGATTTTAGATAAAAATTTTCTAAAGCACTTTGTTTTTATTTACAAACGAAATATCCAAGAGTAAAATTCGAATTTTTAAATCTTGCCAAAATTCTTTCGAATGTATTTGAGATTTTCCTCTGCCAGAATTTTAAATTGTAAACTTTTTTTAAGTGTTTATTAATGCATGAAATATTAATTAAATCGTCTGATGCGCTCGACTTTATATAATGGCTGTTTGGAATAGCATTTTTGGATTTATTCAATTTAATTTTGAATTTTTGAACATATTAAGAAGCACAAACATTTGATGTTAACTCATAAACTCATAACTTGTAATATAAATGGATAACTAATGATAAAAATGTTCTTTACTCAATCTTCAAGTGCAATTGGAGCTTTGAAGAGATGAGAAAGCCTCACATCATAATCTTGAATCGTTTTTTTTATTCTCTTTTTGTCGCTGCTAATAAAAGTGAAATAAATTTAAGAATCCCAATAAAATTTTCTTGGGTAATTAAAATTGAAGTATTAATACGCTCATCTAGAAATCAATGAATAATAATTGCATATATTTTGATTGCACTCATACGTGAAATTTCCGTTTGAAAAATCTCCTTTGAGTCGTGCAATATTTTCTCTTTGTTGTCTGTATTTTTCTCTTTTAAATTTATTTATATCGTCTTGTTTTCAAACATGAATGTACGATAACATAAATGAGGTCATATGATATAAACAATGAACACGACAAGCAATTTTATTTGGCTGCTGTTTTTTGTTATTCGTTTTTTGTATATAAAATATGCGGTCTCTGGTGTATCATTTATGCTGTATGCTCAAAAATTCATTTATATCAAATTAATAGCGTGTGATAGCGTGTGTGAGCATGATAGCGCCATAAATATTATTTGCAGGCTAGAACACTGTGGTTATTTGCAACGAATCAGGGATGCTTATTGAAACATAGATTTTGTGTGTTGTTATGGTTAATTTTTTCAACATATTTCTGTCAAAGTTTTATTTGCATTTTGAATATTCGTTGGAGGTAAGCAAAAAAAAGGATGGAATTTTTTCAAGGAAGTTACGTACAAGGAAGTTAGGAGGTACAATGTCAATGAAATTGATAATTTTGTAGTAGTGCCGGTTTTGCTTACGGGAAATGCATTTATTGAACTCTAGAGGGTGTGTATGCTATAAATTTACGAATAAACTACTGACATACGTCCTTTATAAAGTTGTAGGAACTTTTCCAAGTTGTTCTGGCTTATACGGACCTTTGTCGGAGTAACCTGATGTTTAAAAAAAAAACAAGTAAAATTCTTTGTTTCCAGTAATTTTGCACTTTTAAAATTTGTTCAGTCATTTTTTCAAAATAAAATCTGGTATGTGTCCTCCGTCACCCTCCACAAACGCATGGCATTTTTTCGGAATTTATTTGAAGCATTTCGGGTGTTTCAATTTCTGCAATTTCTTTGTGTAAATTGGTTTCAAGTTGTACAAAATGATCAGACATGTACAAAATTATCAGGTATATGTCCCTAACTTTCGAATTTAAAAAGTCGGGTGCAGTCAAATCTAGTGAACGATGTGACAAATCATAAACGCCGTGCTTTGAAATCAATCATGCGAGGAGAATTGGCTTAAAAAATTTGATTGTTTCACCAGCAATGAGACATGTAGCACCATGTTGCTAGAACCGGAAATCCCCTATACCAATTTCAATTAATTCATTCGCCAAAAACTCGCGTTTCATTGCTCGGCACCGCACTCCATCTACCGACACTTTGGTTCTTTTTTCAAAAAAAATACCCCTGTAACATGTGTCTGAAGTTTACATCGTTTCAAACGCAACGGTCTCAATTTATGAATCTCAACGGCCACTTTTTGAATGTTTTTTTTGGATTATTTCACTTAGAATTTAGGTAATTTCATTCGCACTTTTCGATTCTTTCGTCACTCTACTAGGTTTTTATTTCAGTTTAATCATCTTCTAAAAAGAAATAGTGACAAAAAATTGACGGCGTTGCGTTTGCAACGGATACAAACTTCAGACACCTCCGATAACTCTTTCTGAGCATGTACCGCAACATACAGAGCCCAAAAACGATCATTTTGCGTATTGACAACTGCAGAACGCGTAAAATGTTGCTCGTCTATCATGATTAAACGACGACGGATCAGACAATCAAATGACCCATTCAAGATTTTTGCATATTGTTACCTTATTGTTACTAACTCTGGCTTCCATTTTTGTACAAATTGCATTTTGTATGAAAAAAAAAGCCAATGAATCCTTATAACTTTCCAAAACGTAGCCCGAGAAACTCCAAACTGCTGAGCGCGTCGACGATATAATGTTCTTTAGTTTTGATCAACATCGACTTTTAGGGCTTCCATAACATCTCTATTTTGACATGAACGGACTTCAATCTTTGGCTTTGTTATTGCCGAAAAAACACACTCGTTGAATTTAGCCAAAAGTTTTGCATATTTCGACAACGATATTTAGCTGTAAACGTATGTTCTAATAGAGTAACTGAGGAATTTCTTTGAAAATAAGGTATGAAAAATTCAGCACGATCCGTTGGTGTGTGTTGTTTCAAGACTTCATGTCATTCTATTAACATTCACGAATGCATTTGGTGCACGCTCATTACAATTACTTCCTAGCGTACCAAATATCAGTCGCTATTTTGATATTAATCTGACATATGCTTACGTTCCTGTTCTGAATCCTGTAGGCCAAACAATCCCCTGATTCGTTTTTTTAAGGATTACTAATGGAGCTGTATCCTTCTCAAACACGCAGTAATGATATTATTTTTTTCGAAATGCTTGTAACTTTGACATTCCACTGTTGACAGTTATCGAGTTTTTGAAAAAGTTGTAATTAAAGAATTGGAGATTTCGGGAATCGAATTGGGGTGGGTAGAAGGGTTCCAGGAGCTAGAAGGAACTCCTCGAGGAGCTCGAAATATCATAAAACATTTTTTTAACGATTAGATTTTTTTACCTCACATTGATAAATGTCAGTTCATGCCAATCAAAAAAAAGGACTTTCTTGCTGAATTCAATGCTGAAAAATATGTAAATTCATAATTATTCAATTAATTTTATAATAAAGTAAAGTCTGCTTACAAAACTTCAGTATTTGCCTCGGGTTCGAACGTGTGTTACAAATTAACATTATTAATTGTGATAAAAATCGTAATTTTTTGCTTGTTTTCATTAAGACTGGCTTTTTGATAATAAGGTAAACCATTTACCTTCTCGTCGCATAAAAATAAATTGCTTTCGTTTGCCAAATTGTTTATGCTTATTTCATAACCTCTGAAGAATTACCGAATCTGAACCAAATCTATGCTTGCTATGTAAGTTTTATTTACCATTTTTGATAGAACCAGATTAGGGATTATAGTCGTTCAGGCGTAAAATGTTAATTACACCAGTTTTGAATGTATCGCGTTTTAACAATATTTTGAATCTCATAAGTATGACTGCAAAGCTCAGACAGTAACTTGATATTAGACCCAAAAAGTGACGAAGAAAATCCCCTTGTGTGTATTTCAAGTTAAGCGCTTCCAATGTAAATGCCGAGACGTCCTTTGAATGGGCTATACCGTCACAATTCCGCTAGAAGGAACATTATCTTTTCTGCAATTAACCTTTACCTCAAACCACCTTCGTAATGGTAATATAATATTTGTTTTTGAAAGAAAAAACGCATGTATCTCAATGTTAGTCGACCACAAACTTGGCTTCAAGTAATTCTAAGATTTGTAGCATGCATCTTGAATGTTTCTTCGACTTTGGGCCGATTATTTTACATATGCTAAGTTCTCGACAACAGTAGCAAAATTGAAATCGGCAACTACGATTATAGTGAACAAAAACAATGTAACCTATTCGGATGATATCTCATCAAATTTCATTCGACATCATTTCATAACCTCCTTTCCAATTTTCTCTGTTATTGATTTTTCCAAAACACATAGTACGCGTATGTTCAAAGAAATAGCAGCATTTATACATATGAATGTAAATGTATGTAAATAGTTCGTTAACTCTGCTTTGGTTTGGTTTGTTTTGATTTGTTTATTATAACATATTCGAAAATTTTTCTTTGAACATTAACCAGAGCTCATGCTCTTGCGATGAGGATATGGCTATCTAGGCTTGCTGTTATTATATAATATGACCACCTCATTGCCGCTGTTGTTGCTATTGCTGCTACTTTCTTTGAATTCATACATGCATATTTTCCATTTGCTTTAACACATCTTGATATGCCATCGATCCATATTTTTTATTTACACGTATCATTTTGCATATTATTATTATTCTTCAAGTGAAGTGACAACTGTATGAATCTGGATACTAGTTGGTGCTGTAGATACATATATTGGGCAACGACTTTAGGTTGGTTAGGTTGGTGAAATGGAGGTGATTGACTGGGACTGAATGAGCTTCTGAGTCATTTCTGGCTTTCACCACAATGTGTAGCTGGTAACTAGTGGCCGATACTATCGTTTTTGGTCTTCGCACTTTCTACATACAATCATATGATACAAAATTGCAACAAAAATAAATTGGTTTTGTATGTTTTAAACAAAGACAAGGGAAAAGTGAACAAAAATAAAACACTCTTTTATTTTGGTTTTTTTTCGCACACCGTTCCATATAATTCTTTTATTTAACTTGAAATTGTACGAGCCTAATGAATACAACAAAGTGCGGGTAATGTCCGTGTATGCGCCACGCGTAGGTGCATGTTATGTTTTCTTTTCCACCATTCTTTGTTTATTGCGGGCATTGTTGGAAATAAGTGGATAAATTTATAGATATTCTCAGTCTTTCATGAAAGTCCAATTTTCTTTTAATAATTCGGGTTTTAAACAATAGAAAAGTTATTTTTAAATCAGAGGAGGATATTTTGAATTTAGGACAATTCAAAAGATAGAAATAAAAATGATACAGCATATTCAGTCTCGGTGGGAAAAAAAATATTTGCAACACTTAAAATACAAACATGGCGCATGTATGCCTTGGAGATTCCTTCATTCTACGCCGATATTATTTGTGAGAACATTTTGGGGGATTTGGATGTAGTAAATTAACACTTAGCAAGGCTGAACGATGTGTTCTTCCCAGGGCTTGAAAATTTTAAATTAAAATTGACCTCTTGATTATGCTCCTCATATATGCCATTCGAATACATACATACTAAAAACCATAAACCATTTTGAACACATTTCGCTAACATATATCATAGATCGGGGAAAAATAAATGCATTATTTTTACGTGAACTTCAAGACTTTACTTAACTCTTTGCACTCCGAACCATTTTGGACGTTGGTGTAGCATAGTTTTGGTACTAAGTAACTACTTATAATGATATTGGACTTATATGAAAAGGTTGAAGTTGAGAAATGTAGATTTGCGAAAAAATCGAAATTTTAATTTTTATAATTATGTAAAGCTCAGCTTTGAAAATCTATTCCTCCAGATTGACTTGTTTATTTGTACTTATAAATCTGATTATGCAGTGCGTGCTATGTTCGCCTACCAACCTTTCTGTTACAAAATCTCCTTATCGTTCTTTTCAAGTGGCGGCGAGAATTCCTCGAACATTCCTGAGCACAATTCTCGCGGTCTCTTCCGATGAAACACGCTGACGTTTCTTTTATAGATATTAAGAATTCTAACTACATTTAGATTTGATGTCTTGCGCCATGGCAAGAGAAAACATCACAGAAATATGCATGTCTGAAAAAGTTGCGCTGAAGCAACTTTCTCCGAAATCACTTATAGACTTTAATGTCCCCAGAAAGAGGACATCCTAATGTTATGCTAGAATTACGATGTCCCCTGAGAGGAGACAGTGGAGTGCAAAGGATTAAGAATTTAGATTTAGATTTTCTGATATGGGTCAAATATGCACCGTTTCATTCTATAATTTGTTGCCGAATCAAGGGTAAGATTCATAATATCTATAGGTGAAAAACTTGAGTTATTGACTTTCACAATTTTCTCTTCATGCGAATATCTTATTGCCAAGAAAGACTTGCAGTGCAAGAAAAAGATGGCAACCGCTTGGTGCCAGCTCCGGACTATGTGGTGGATGCATCAAAACTTCTCAACCAAGGATGCAACCAATTTCTGTCTTGTCACTATACACGTAAATGGCCTGACGTTGTCCTGATGTAATTCGATACATTTTCTTTTGACCAATTCTGGCCTTTTCTCGTTAATCGTTACCTTCAAACGGTCTTGCTGGTACAGGTCGAGATCAAAACTCAGTTTTTGCCCATATGGAGGCTACTCATATCAAAGTATCCCTTCTCAGTCCTATCAAAAATGCACAGCAAAGCCTTCCACATTTTTTGTCCTGGTTTGGCTACCATTGAAGCTCCTTCACCGCAGTTTGACTTTTCTCTTTTCGCTTAATGTTATATTTGACCAATTTCTCATCACCAGTCACCATCCGTTTAAGATTTCATTCCTTTTGGTCATGGCTTCGCTGATGTAAATTCAATCCATTATGTTTATTTGTTTCAATTGGTGTGGCAACTAAACTTTAGAAATCTTCTTGAATGTAAAATGCTTGAGTGTTTGATAGTCCATTTTTAGCTCCTGGGAGATGCTACGACAGCTAACATGACGGTCAACTTCAATTATATCCTTGATTTTAACGACATTTTAGATGATGGGTCCGCAACTGAGGAATGTATCCTTTAACATAAGAATAACCTGAACGGAATCGACGAAACCTAGATTGCACGTATTTAGTTGTTACAGTGAGGGGACCACAAACGCCATTCATTCAGTTTTAGCTTGCATTATCGCCGTTATCAAATATAAACTGTAAAATGGACGAAATTTTCTCTGGGCAGACTTCCATTTTTAAAAAACTTTGTAACTCATTACTGAAAATCTCTTACAAAAAACAACAACAGGATTTTCGTAATGCGAAATGTCACCTTGACAACTCGCGTGTAAATGAAATTTATTGATCGATACCTCAGGAAATATCAAGCACTACATTTATTTCTTAATATAAGGAGAATTTATTCCATAATAATTTAATGTCTTAGTAGGTGGAAAATAAAAAAATTTGACACACAAAAAACAGAAAGGACTTCCCTATATTTTAAAATTTTGGTTATTTTGGTCAAAAGTTTGACTAATACTTTGAAGAGTTGTCAAAAATCAGGTCCAAATATGCGCTACACTATTCTATTAAAACGATGATTTTCGACCGAATAATAAACGTATGATGAAGACCGAACGATCACGGTCGAAAATCGATTCCGCAAGGTAAATAAAAAAACATAAAATTAAAAGGAAGGTTTCTTTATTTCTAGCACAAAAATATTTTATGAAGATGGAAGCAATAACAAATAGTATAAATCAAGTCAATATTCCTGAGGGAACCACTAACGTATAAGAAGAAAATAAGCATTTTCTGCATTATAATTTTTCAAAAAGGAGAAGAAAAAATTATTGGCGTTCTTAAATTTATATGCGGCCATTTTATGAAATTTGCAAGTTTGTAAGATATTGATTTTCTCAAGAGAGTATCATTTTTTTTTTTTTAATATAAAAGGTGTAATTTGTTTGCATATTTATCTGCAATTGACCAAGGAAGTTTTGATTACCTTGAATTATTATTGAAATTTTCCAATCTAAATATTCATCTGTAATCTAATCAATAACATAATACAAACAAAAAATTTATATTTCAATTGACCATGACATGATATCAGCAAATACGATAAAAGAATATATTTCTTCACACCACATTTCAGTCCACGAGGCATTTTTTCGATTTAAATTCTATGCTAGCTGCTGCTTTGATGATATCTTTTTATTATTTTCAACTTTTTGCTTGAGTGAAATGGAACGCATAATGCCTTTATAGCACAGAAATATTGTGAACACAATAACAAATTCAAAATTCAGATCAAATTCAAAGTTCTTGTCAAGCGGAAACATGTGGCACCCTTGGTGGGTTCAAGTGTCTAGAACGAAAACACAAGAGAAATATTCTTGAAAACATCAATAAGTATTTTAATGGTGGTCTTTAGTTACTCCCTAGATATCTGGCCACCATTGTATGTGCCTGTCTGTTTGTTTTTATCTTACAGAATAAGAAAACCAACTTCAAGTGAAATTATAATTCAATGTGTGTAGCTTTAGAATTTTCTTATAGTGTGTAATTTAGAATGCCTAACGAAGTATATGAGTAGACTTGTGTTCAGTATTCGATAATTATGCGCATAAAATAAAGTAGCAAATAAACAAACTACATTTTATATAAGAAGAGCTGTCAAAAAATGGTGTTGATAAAAATTAAAGTTGTCCTATTGTTTGCAAATAATATTTAAATTTAAAAAATTCTCTGGCCGCATACTTGTGGTCTAGATGGTACAGTGATTAGAGCACTCGCATTCTAAACATCATGCATCCAGTGCAAGTACACCTGGAGAGTAGTGAAAGTGTTCGTTAAATTTCTGATTTTTCTGCTGAAGTATGATTTTCTGCGGCGTATTATGCTGACTTTGCATGCAATATGAAGGCTAAGATCGTTATGATAATATTCTCACCTTTTTATTTTGGTATAAGCTTGACCCAAGGCATCTAATATACTGAACTTGAAAACGTGCTGTTGCGCCATTGAATGTAGGTACATGCTGTGACAGCAAAATAATCTGCAATTTCAATTTATGTCCATTGGACTCTGCTTTTATCTATCAATTTCACCAATTTCATAGCTAAGATGTGGCTAATAAAACTAGAAGTCGTATGTCTTTGAATTAGATTAACGCGATTGTTTCCAAGATAATTATTCTAAAGACGAAAGTCTAAATAAAGGTTGTAATTTTCTCTGCACAAAGAAAATATAGTCATGTCATTAACTGGCTTTGTTCTTATTTTATTTTTCAATTATCGTTGATTTTCGTACCGAATGAAAAATAATCAAAATCTATTATATAATGTTTTCTATCATTCAAATAATTCTTAAAATTATTGATTTATTATCACAAAATGTCTTCAGAACAATCTATTGCGCAAATATAAACAGATTGCTTGCTTGCATATCAAGTATGTTTCACGTAACGAATGCATATAAATTGTTTAATTGAAACGAATTTGTATACTTGTATGTAGTGTAGTATATTGCAAGTTTAATACAGATTATGAGAACAAGTTTATATTACTCCATTTTGGTTTAATAGGAACAGTTAAATTAAATTTAGGATAATTGCTTAAACAGATTTAATATAAAAATGAAGCAAACAAAATATTTTTACGAGGGGCAATATAAGCAACCAGGATGAATTGCAGCAACCTACGGCGTTTATTAACAATTTCCTGATAAACAATTCACGTTGCAAAAAGCATATCTTGAATTGTGTTCAAATGTGTTGAAACAACAGGTTTTTTGATCTTTTGGATCTAAAGCAAAACAATAGATAAGGTTTCTTGCGGGCGCTTAGCGTACATTAATTATAAAAAAAAACAAAGAGCCTGTTATCATCCATAAACCAATCTGAAATCTGATATTTTTTCAATTAATTTAGGAGACAAGACACAAAATAGACTTGATTCCGAACGAAGTGTTTTTTTTATAGGTTTTATGATTTTTGGTGGTTTTTGGAAAAAAAATCTGAATTGAACATTGACAAAAAAATCTTTAAAAAATCTTCTTTGTTTGCTCGAAATCTTGCGTTGGAACTTGCACGAAAAAACTACGATATCAATCATACGACACAATATGCACCAAAAATTATGGGTCTGAAGTTTGCATAGTTGCAAGCGCAATGATCTCTATTTTTCAAATGTGTTTTGGATAATTTGACTTAAAATTTTAGTAAATTTGGTTCGCATATTTGATTTTTTTCAATTTAATACGTTTACAAGTTAAAAGAATAAGAGAAAAACAAGTTGACAGCGTTGCGTTTGCAAACTTCAGACGTCTCAAACATTTTGGAACTCAGTTGACAAATTGATTAATGAATTTCAGCACATTTTGGGACAAAACGAAATTATATGTATAGTTAGATAAAGTTAAGAATATGAAATTAAGAAAAGGCCTAATTAACCATTTCAGTGCTAAGGATTTCAAGCATCAAGCGCGCTCGTCGCTATGTCGACGAATCGCACCGAAACGGTTAAGTAGACCATAAATCTTTAAAAAAAAATCTATAAAAAAACCGACAAAATTAAAAATTACGAAGAGACATCCGGATTTAAAATTTTTCTTTTAATTTGGATTTATAAATTTTTATGACAAAAATGTTAATAAGTCATAAGACATTTTCTCAAGATCATCCACATCTGCGCTGGAATTGTAGCTTCCATAGCAAGGATCATTTCCCTTCCATTTCCCATCACCCTTTAAATAGTTTCTCACTGCCATGACGTTTGAAAATTCGACAGACATAGTGAGCCTTTCAATAACAATCCACACATAGAAGCTGTCAGAGTTTCAAGACTGGGCAATGAGACATCAAAAATGTTTCGGTCTAAACAAAAGACCATGTCTGACGACAAAAATTGCATCATATTCCTTGTATGAGTGCTACGTTCTCCTGAAAAATATTTAGTTTACTACACAAAACATTTCCAAGAGCAGCTTTGTGACATTTTTGGGAGCAAGCAAATTAATTTTTTATTAAGCTATTTCTCTTTTTGTCTCAAATGAGTCTCAATGTCTCAATCCCTACTGAGGATTATGTCTCGAAGCATTTCTCGGATGTTTTGTATTCGAAACATTGTGATCAATTTCAGCATTGTAGCAAGCCATCCTATTGATAAACTATACCACTGCTAGTAAGCATTTTTCTGTTGTCCAACAGAACTTTTTCGTATAAAAAAGCAAGTTGTAACCTTCTGCTCGCTTTGTCTTGGCAGTTTGAGAAAGAATTAGTTTAACGTTCTAAATAATTTGCTTTCGTTATGCACATCGAATATTTGATATATAATTTGCTTATTAGCGATCCAATTTCTGGCATCCACAAAACATGCTTTTTTTATTCATTCAAGGATTTCAGTCTTTCTCCTAGTGTATTCATTCGCGCAACTCTTCTTAAAGGAGTGAATGATAATCGGTTGCACGGATTATCTCCCAAGAATAATGTACAAGGGAAACATCCAGCAGAGAAATCGAAGGAACCATGCGACGTTTGAATTTACATCCTTGCTTAGTCATCAGACAATAGAGAACAGTATAAGAAGCGCCCGATGATTAGGTAAAGCCTCTGTAGAGCTATTGGAGGAGGAGCTATCGTGATTTCTCGAGTAACGAATTATGGCGGGAAATATAAAAATTTAAAATCTGTAAAACATCAAGAATTTAATAAGGTTCGGATCAAAAGGTTCGACTATGCTTTAACGAGTACACCGTCAAGCGTTTAACAAATGTGCTCTCGTTCAGAACAGTAAAAGTGTAAAAGGAAAAGTGTCGTGCAAACCGAGCTAAAGATGCTTATATCGACTGTCAAACGTTGTGAGCTACCGCGAATTAAGGAGTGCTATAACAAATGCTGGAGTTTATTTTATTTCTGTTGAAGTCTTTGTGAATTCAGTTGGGTTTTGAGTCGCACTGAACAGAAACATCTTTTCAAACCCTTGGGTGGATGATTAGATCAATCTGAAGTTTCACTCCAATTTGAATGAAAAAGTTTTGAGAAGTTCGACAAAACTTTACAGAATATGTGATGAGTTTAGCGGGTGTTTTGGAGGATTCGGAGGGCTTGTTTTTCCATATTCTATTCCAATAGAAGCCTTAAATAGTGTTAGATTTAGATGTTGAGGTAACCGATGAAGTAACGATTATCTTGACGTCAAGATGATCTTTGATGACGGTGAATCCTTTTGGCTCCGGATATTGTCAAGCTGATTCCGGATATTGAAACAATATTGAAACCAAATTGATAATCGTAGAGGTACAGGATGGAATTTTAGTTCTTAGAAAGGAAAACATTCAGCCAACATTTTGAGCATAAAAACCTTATGTACCCCTTTATTTATCATCGCGCATTTCTGATTATATTTTCGCTAAATGCGGACTGCTTTCTACTGGTATTGGAACATAATACTAATACGCTATCGCGCACCGCCCATTTTAAGAACTTGAGTTCTATGAAGTGTTATGGCTACCACAGGAGTAAATCTAATAAATCGGGAAACATATGACGAACGGGTAAAATGTTATCTTTCTAGCAAACCTAAACTCAACGCATTGCAACGGCTGTTCATTAACGGCCGAGCAACTTGTTACTGGTTAAACTTCTGGTTACCGCATTCTTAACTAGATTTAAACAAAGCTATAACACCTACGTTCCAATTACAGAAAAAATTCGACCATCTAGAAGAAACCCGCCCACATTCAGTACCCAAAAAGAGAAAACAACAAACTTCAACAATGAGGTTGAATACCAGCACAACAAACTGAATAGAATTTGATTCTGTTTCAAAGATTAAAAGCTTGACATTATTCTGCATTACGAAATAATTCACTTGGCTTTGGACTTGTATGGATTGCTGGTGGTTCAAATGAAAGCATGCACAGCCACAAGTTAATTCGTATCTGATTCTGATTAATATTAAAAGTTTACAAGAGTCTAATCCAATTCAATAGGCAACACACAATTCCTCCTACGACCCATGGACTTCAAACTGCACCCATATTGAACGAAGTAAAAACGGGCAAAGAAAAACCAAGAAAAGATGCAGTCGCAATACATTTAGATTTATTCATATAGCCAACAAGCTAGATTACCTCCTGGCAAGCTGGTCTATCGCTATTGCTTGCCAGCTGCTGATGGTATATAGACATGAACTATTTGGAATAAAAGTCACGACCAAGCAAGTGCATTGCACTTTGCGCTATCATTCTTTAATGTGAAATGAAAATCAAATTTTCCAACCATGCAACTGAATAAGTAACTCATATATTGTCAACTGTGTCATTTGTTTGGTTTAAAAAACAGCAATAAAATATTAAATACAAAACCTAATTTTCGATGCGTTTTGTGTGCAATGAATTCAAAATTACTTCAAGCACTAACTATTGAAATGTTTACACAAAAAAAAGGTGTCAGTACTTTTCGACATGAAGACTAGTAGTGCATAAATTGTTTAAAAAAGGAGCTGTTGCATAATGTTACACAATATGCATTCCATTATATTGAGCCTAACCCTAGAGCCATTATTCGTCTGTTCCGCGCACACTCCTTGAAATTGAAACTCTGCAAAAATTTGATATAACTCATTAAAGACTATAATATAGAAACAAGCAATGTTTCACAATTGTTTATTAAATTAAGTTTATTCAACATATAATATTGTTTAATGGTTTGACATGATTAACGATTCCAATCTTTTATTTCAGGTTGGAAGTGCTGAATTTATGGCACCAGAGGTTGTTGATTTGTTTGTTGGCGAAGCCAACTATTATGATAAGCGATGCGATTTGTGGTCTCTTGGAGTAATTGCTTACATCCTATTATGTGGCTATCCACCATTTTCTGGTAATTGTGGACAAGACTGTGGCTGGAATCGTGGTGAAAATTGTCGTGCCTGTCAAGAATTGCTATTTGAATCAATTCAAGAAGGTAAATTTGTTGTTTTTGATATTTAATTTTTTGTTTTTTTTTTTAAAGTAAATTTACGAAATGAAATTCTTATCGTTATTTTACAAAATTGCAGGTAGATTCAGTTTCCCCGAACAAGAATGGGGCGAAGTGAGTCAAGAGGCTAAGGATTTGATAAAAGGTTTGTTAGTTAAGGAAGCTCCCAAAAGGTTAAGTGCTGAAGCAGTTTTAAATCATTCATGGATTAAAATGGCTGAAGAGGAACCGGCTGATAGTGTTAAGATGGAAAGTCGTCGAAAAGCTTTGAAAACACCCGGAAATATTCGACGGTGTGTATTTTTTCTTCTAAATAATTTTTTTTACATCCTACGTGTGCTATCAGTAAATCCATTTTACACTTATAAGAAATCAAACATCCAATATTATTCGAAGCTCGTAGCAACCTGGGTTATAAATGATTCAACTATGATATATATATATTTTAATTTAATTTCCATCAAGTTTATGTTTGCACATTATTATAAATATACGAAAGAGTCAGTCATGTGAAGAGCAGTACGCGGTTCAGATGGGCCGAAGCACGTCCTGAAAAAAGCAAGGCAAGACCAAATGGAATTTCAAGACGGATTCTGTTTGTGTTACACAAAATTTAACGAAATTTCAGTACAAGGACCAAAAATTCTGTTAAATTCGTATAAATCTGGCATCAGCTTATTGCCTTTTTGAAGAGGCTGTACTATAATACTATAATATAATACTATAATAGACTATAATAGACTATAATAGGCTTTATAATCCTATGAAAATCCATTGTGTCTTGCAACTATGATGATGTTTTAAACTATTTTTGCCAATGATTTTCAGTCAAAAATAATACGTAGCACTTCCTCTCATTGCCCAAATTATATTTTTTTTTAAATTCGTGCAATTTTCAATGTGATAAACGCGTGCTAATATTCAAGAAATATTTCTCAGGATTTTTTTCAATTTATACGACATAATGTGATATATAGCGTTGCCTTGTCAAAATCTACGCAAAGTGACAATTTCTTTGTAGGTTCCCTGTCATGATGGGCAAGGGGTCTCATACTTATGCGACATGATCAGATTTAGTTCCCCGCTTTCTAGAAACGAGCCTGATTCTATATATTCCGCACTATTCTCCTTCGTTATACCTGAACGTGCCAAGCAAAGGTTCCCAGTTTTTACGAGATCTCCTCCGAGCTAGTCTGTGCTCAACCCAAATTACTTTCTTTCTTTACAAAACAAACGGTGGGTATTCTCCTCAGTGCTGTGTAAAAGCAGCAACTGGTCATCGGTCTTTCTATCAACTATGGAATCACTTTGCTACAAAGCTTCTCTGCGTTGCGGATACGATCATTCCTCTGTAAATCAGTTCGTTAAACTAGATTATTCTGTCACAATAGCACATTGTCCTGCTAAGAGCATCATTGACTGTTAACGTACGATCAGCCGCGTTATTTCTTAGCTCATACACTTTTTGTGTAAATCAAATACATCGATAAAAGACTTCATAAAGTTTATTGAATTTCATTGCTTTCCACGATGCGGTGAGCATGGGCTTTTTGACATTTAAAGTAGAGTTCCAAATAGCCACAATAAAAAGTCAACCGGCATCAAAATTGTATGCTCCTAGACAGTGTGGTTGCAATCAAACGTGAAATTTTGGCTACTGAAACTATCCATCATCACATAACAGATGTGATAGACATCCCTTTCGTTAGAAGTTATTATTATATTGATTTTAAAATCTTGAAACTGTGAGAGCACAATACAAGTTTACACCTCTGAGATCATCTATTTTAGCCAGCAAAATGAGGAAAACCACAGGGAATTTGATCTGGTTGTATTAGACAGGAATCCTTGCAAGATGTTTTGTTGGAAAATCGTCACATAGTAGCCAATGTATTCAAATTATCTCAACCTACACTCTTCTTAGAGGAGCACCCCATATTCTACTGTTTAACGATAAAAATGGATTATATAATTCGAGCCAAGTGAATATGTGAGGTTCTGTTTTTTTCGAGATTCACATATCTTGATGTGCTTGATTCTACTAGGTGAATTTTCTGGAACAAAATTCCCAGAAACTTCGTTAAAGCATAGTTTTAAATGATAAATACTTCCCGCTTGAAGTGTTTTCCATTTAAAACTATAATTCTCATAGAAATTCTTTTTCGGCTTCTCACTGAACCGGATGAAACTTGAGACTGAATTTTCTGCAATTTTCATTACAACACAAACCAGCATGTTTTTACTACCATTTACATTTTAAGTTTGACAGTCCCTGACCCATCCCGATTTAATAATCTGAGAATGAATTCAACGAATTAGCAGCTGTTACATTTCGAGTTCCTCTTGTTTTCGTTTTTGTTGGTTAAATTAACTTTACACTTCTTGGTTTATGCTCTAATCAATGTTTTAGCTCCAGAAACAGGATCGCAGCTAGCAACAATCTTCGTTCAGTTCAGTGTTTGCCATCAAACAAGTCTGAAAGGTTTACGCGACGCCTTGAAAAATATTCCCGTAAAAACTTACCTGTTGTCTCTAAGGAATGCACATTGAAATCGGACTGTTCAGTTAACTTGAACTGACTCGTATTGAACCTTTGCGATGCGCGATCATCGGTCATACATTGTAGAAATGTCATCCACTACTAGGTCTTGTATTAATCCAGCAATCTGAGACATTACTTGTTTTCGCTTCTTTTCACGATTTGATTATAAGCTGGTGACTCCGAAAATAATCCCTTTGCATACCTAAGCAGCCGTTCTTAATGCGAAATACTCTTAGTAGCGTATACAGTATTTCTGCTAGGTTGAATCCATAAGCGTTCAATATAAGCAACAAGACGGTTGGTCTAGATAAGTTAAAAGCACTCCTTCACGAGTACCGTTCAAAATTCTAAGTTTGTTTAGAGATTTCAGCTCTCGCATTATGCCCGGCATAGCAGACGCCATTTGAATTAGTTCTGGATGTCATAATGGCATCCAGGCTTAGAAAATAAATGATCTTCTGACGCTGTCCTCACTGTAGCGCCAAAAACTAGTTCAAACGGCATTGTCTGTCCCTCGTATTAGCATCAAGATATTTGATTATAATTTCCTTTATTTTATCGATGAATACATACCGAACCATCTTCCAATATAAAGAAAATGAAGGCAAAATATTACTCGCATTAGAAGCCCGAGTTGGCATACCTCTGTTATTTTTATTGTTTCGGCTGGTATCCTTTTCCCTGCAGCTACTCATGTATCGGTTTTTTCGGTGTAGCAGAAATCACTTTTCTCTACAGATGTGGTCCTTCCTTCCTTGTGAACTCTTGCCACGTCATGATCGAATAGATTTAGTCATAGGTCATAGTGTAAGCAAGAAACAGCGAGAACGCGCTCGAGCGACTACTGGCAGAAAGAGATAAATTGGAAAGACTGAGATCGTTTTATTGAGCTTTTATTCAAGCGTTGAAAGAATCGAACTTCGTAATCGAACTTTATAGTTCTAGATAACTGAAATTCAAATTTATATCATAAAATTGTCATTTTTGTTATACTTTAACTAAAATTTACTTATTTTATTCTTACCCTTACAGCAATCAATCGGCACGTGAACTATCGCAATTTGCCGAATCTGCAATGGCTGTGAAACGTGTTATCTTACAACATTTCTCGATGCGTTACGATTATATGACAAAAGAACGTCCAAATATATATCAACCATCCCGTACTGATCAAACTGCTGCTGTCAATAGTCAACGTAGTAATAGTAATATCCAGTCACGTTACAGTAACTATAACAATAGCAATAGTTTGAATAAAAAGAGTAGTTACGGTAACAACTTTAATGCCATCAATTGTAACAGCAGCAACAGCATCAACAACAATCATAATAATAAATTTGATAATCCAATGCAACGAGAACATGTTGAAACAATTGTTGATGATTGTACCGACCTAATACAAAAAACTACAATACAAAATAACCAATGTGATATAATAAAAAGTGATGCAACAAGCAACAATATGCAGCAGGAACTGGAAGTTAGCCATCAGGAAGATGACGATCACGAGATGTGTGAGGAGGCGGTAGAGTTGATGGAAGCACCAACATCTACCATGCAAAATGGTTTTGATGCAGTGAATACGTTTTCAATTGATGCAAAAACTAATAGCGATGCGATTCCTGCAACAGAATTGGATTCCGATTGTCCAAAAACTTCAACATTTACGACAATCATTGCCACTAGTCCCACTCCCACATCTGTCAAGACGAATGTTGCAGGCCATCATAGTAGCGAGAATGAAAATCGTCCTGAAGATCACGATGCCGACATTGATGACGATTTCGAGGATTATTTTAAGAAGAGAGAAACGGCTTCGACGGCGGTGAAATTTACTTTGTCGAAAAAGCCCCGAGAGAATACGATCAAGCTCTTGAATAGTATTACGGAACTGAAGGAGAAGTTGCCCAATGAAGCGATCGATGATGAGCAGGGTTCGGGCGACAGTAGCGGCAGTAGTAGCGGAGCTAAACAACAAACTGGTTGGAGGCAGCCGCAACAAAGGAGATCACCGACTGAGTTCGATCGAACACCGACCACGAAATACTACACGCCCCAAAGATTTATCGTCGAACACGATGACGACTCTGAAAACGACAGTGACAAGATGTCATCACCGAAACATAATGCTCGCGCTACCCACGCGAGATATCGCAATGTGGCAAATAATATCAACTCTCGCAACGTGTATGGGAACTTTGGAGGAAACGGCGGATATGTAGCAAACAATCGCTACCGTCCCGAAGACAACTGGCGTTACCGTCGCAGCAGCAACAGTCACCCAATGGGCTTCCGTAATTATCGTAACATTAACGGCGGCGGCGGCGGTAACATTCATCAACAAGGACCCTCTATGACAATGGGTCGTATGAACAACTTCGGCCTTACTCGTAATTGTTTTGCTAGTCATAACAGCGACACTCCTACAAGGTATAATACCGGCGAGAGAGGTGGTGGTTATTATGGTAGTAACTATCATTCAAACTACTATCGCCCAAGTGGTAACCATGCTAGTAATGGAGGTGCTGGAGGCCTCGTCGGAGGTAACATGAACTCCACCCCGGGAGGTGGGAATGGAGTCAATTATGGCGGACGTAATGGCGCGATCGAAATCCACAATTGGCGCAATGATTGTATCTACCCTTCCGCGCGGAATTGTGGCTTCGCCGCAGCCAATGCCCCGTCTAATACCGATCATCATAACTCACAAATTGGCGTCAAAAACCGCCAAGGATCCGGTGACTATGATGAAAATAATAGTTGTTCGTTGGGCATTGGACTTTCACCCCCAAGTGAGAGCCTACTAATGCAACGACGTATGCGGATGGCCGCCAATCGAAATGCAGGAATTGAAATGCGTGGCCCACCCGCTACCGCCAGTGGCTAAAAAGTGTACTTGTCTAGCTCGTAAACTTTTGTCAGTGCTCCGCCAAATTTATTTATTCTAAACATCATTCTACCATCGTCAAGCTATTAAAATTCAGTCAGCAATAAAAAACAAACAAAAATTCCATTTACGATACGGCGGAGCCAAAAAGAAACGCATAAAGTGGATAAAGAAGTGTGAAGTTTATCAAACATACATCTATATTATATATATACTTCCAATTCAAATGATTATCATTTATATAAGTTTTTATTTCTGATGATTTTCTTTTTTACATGGAAAATGTCTCGTTTGGGACGCAGATGGAGAAAGAAGATGATATTGAAAATAGAAGCTTCGGAAGAAGATTTCAGAAACAAATGCAACAAAAATCTTAAACATTTCCTACATTTATAATAATTATAGATATTTGTTTTCTTTTTTACAATTGTTTATACGGATCATTCTGAAAAATATCCTTTTTCGTAATGTTTTGAGAAACAATTCAAAACTTGTATCAGTATGTATGTCAAGTGGTTCACGCTCTTTATTGATCTATTTGTTTTATTTCTGTGTTTTCGTTCAAATGTTAACACCACCTCCAACGAAATTTTATATAATTTTTTTTTGTACACATCCTATTCGTAATTTTCAAATGCCAGTTTATGAAGCATCCAATAAAGAAGGAAGAAAGTATGCAAGAATTGCAATTATTTTCGATTTAAGCAAAAAATTTAACGTTCTTTTCTTATCTTCCAATTCTTTTTTTTTTCTGTGCAAAACAAAAAGAATAGAGAAAAAAACCAACAAGATTGTTAAAATCCAACAAAAATTTGAAGTTCTAATAAGAAACATATATATATATATTTTTGTATTTATGAAAACAATGATTAAAAAAAAAACACATTAAAAGTGAAGAGTAAAAAAAATACAAAAGATAAGAAATTTGACAGTTTTCTTATGTCCCCCTTTTGATAATTGCTATTAATATTATGGTACCGTTATTACAGTGATTACTACAATTACTATTATATCGTTTGTTTGTTTGATTGATAGTTTGCGCGCCGACTGATCTAGGGATCTTGTGCCACTACCACCGTTTCGATTATATAATGTATATGTAACGTTTTCCGTAAGTTTTAAGGGACTCCCGGATTGGGATCGTGTCGGCGGCAGAATTGATATGATTAAATCTTCAGCGTCAGTTACAGCAATAAGTTGAAAATATCATACATGATTAGTTGAATTATTGGTTAAGAAATTGGCTCGGCTTGGCATGCTTTTAATGGTCAGGCGTTAACTTGGAACGTTTTTAAGTTCAAAACCTTAAGAGAATGTATTTCAACCTCTCTATGCTTGCGAATTCATTTGACTCGAATTATTTGCTAAATCAAATTCAGATAATAGTGCATTCAAAAACAAATGAGTAATTAAATCACACAAACTTTTATTTATTAAGCTAAAAAATTGTATTATGGATTACAAAATGAACGATGTCATTTTCAACTTTACTTAAACCTGAAATTTTGTGACTGTAACTGAAGCTTTAGTGATCGCGCGTCTACACAATAATTATTGTTCCATTCAGACTGAGATTTATAGAATTAGAAGAGTATATATGACGTATTTTTTTTATATAGTATGTACTGTACAGTGTTATTTTCTACGGCAACCTACAAAACAACATACACAACATCAGCAACACAATGTGAATGCATAAGTCAATCCTCGACTACTTTCTTTTAGAAATCCAAAAGAAGCAAATCATGTAAATTTGAAAGATAAAACAAATCCAGTTGATCATATCAAACCAAATTCTTTTATGTTTTGTTTGAAAATTATTTTGTTCTTTTTTTATATACAAAAAAAAATATTTGGCTTAAGTTACTTGTACAATTTATTACTACTACTAACCATTTAGAATTCCTCTTGTTTCAAAAACAATAAGTCCCCAAACATTAAGATGCAACTGAACATGTTTCCGAAATTTTACTTTACAACCTCATTGAATGGAAGTGAAGAAGATTGCTTTTCGAAATAAATGGAAATGTACGGTACACGCGTATCAATTGAGTTTTATCGCATGATTTAGTTAGATTAGATGGTTTTGGTTTTGATTATTCCCTTTTTTTTACTTTTTAGGTCAGAACTGAATTGTTTTTAGTCTTTTGTGAAGCAATAAGTTTTATTTCATTGAAATTTGACCGGTATGCGGCGGTTGATAAGAACTTAAAGATTTATGTTTAGTTTTTTTTCCAGAAAGACTCATTGAGTTTGGCGTTTTTCAGCGAGAAAATATAGTATCTGTTTTCCTTTGATGCTTTTATTTGTTTCTATTTGATCTTACATACAATAAATTATTATCAATAACGTTCGAAAGTCTTTATAAGTTTTTCCTGCCCAATCTTTCGTCCTACCATAATCAATGTAGTGTTTTCTATTCCCTGCCGGTAGTTTTCAAGTGGCCAAAACAAGGACAATGTATAGAACCAGCGTTGAATTATGGTTGGTGATAGGATATCATTCCCAAAATTTTCAAGAATTTCACCATGTTTCCATCTACTTGTGGCTCAAATTCTTCTAGTGAGAGATGAGTGCTGACTAACACGATTGAGTAGAACATAAAGATTACGAAGTTTTGCTTGCCGAAAGTGTCTCAGTTGCAGACAACGCCTCTCTGCCGGATAATTTTGTTTCTACTGTAGAAAATTCCAATAATTGACTTTATTTACCTGAATCCCAGCAAACAACAAAACAATATTTCGTCGGTGGCAGCTCGTCATGAAGCGGCTACTGGTGGCTTCTAAATCTTTTGGCCAGTTTCAAGCCTTTGTTGGAGACACAATTTTCATTCCTTGTAGGCGTCTATTGGGGGAAAACTTTCATCAGAGGCAGAATCATGAGCATGGCAACCACAAAACGCATTGTGAGTCCTCACGGATTTCACAAAGACGTTGTGTATATTTGTATTGTGTTGCAGCCATCGCAACATACTACAGACATCAATTTACGAATGGATATTTCTCTCTGTTGGCGGGATCTAAAGAATTGAAAAAAAGCATAATTCAGCTCGTTTGGTTGTCGTGGCTGGAGTTCAAGCTGACGTTCATGCTCTCAAAACATTTTACCTTCATAAGCCGCATGTTGGGTAGCCTACCTTGAGCGACATTTTTATGGCTTCCAAGGCTAGGAGGTGGATTTTAACATCAATCTATAAGGATTCGTAAATCCAGGAAACAATCATTCTATAAGAGGCAACTCTTTCCCTTTTGAAGACGGCTAGAATGCGAAATTCGATTTTGCTCTGGATTGATCCAACGATGAGACAGAGATTCCTAGCTTTGGATCATTCATTTGCAGGAGTTGTTTGAAACAATTGTGAAACTTAATCGTTTTAAAAGGTTTGTAAGATATATTTTATATTAAGACAGTGTTGATAATTGCAACTCAAAATTATTGCACTCACGATGGAAAAACAGTTTTCGGCTCTTAAACCCAGTGGAGCAAATATTTGCATTCTATCGCGAATGGGTTTTGCTCGCTCCCGTGGTTTGATTTGTTTATACACGGAAACAAGCGAAGGGAGAACGAGTTGAATGATGTTTCGTTATTGTTACCATACCATATCCAACCACTGTTGGATATGGTATGACCACTTTCGACTTCTGACGACATGCGTATGGTATAGCTATTTACAGACGATCCATCCTGTTGTTCTACAGCAACAAAGAACTCATCCAGCCAACATGCTCAACGCCATGCCGGTCCTTTGGGACATGTTGGTTCCTTGGGTTTTGGACTTGGAAGCAGGCTAGACCGTTCCGCAGCGACCGGGGTTCATATTAAATGATCGCCGACATGTCCTTATGCCGTGATGTGGGACTAAATACTTTGATGAGGTGACATTGCCAGTTGCTTAGTACAGGCTCAAAAAAAGAATATAATATTTAAAAAAGGCAATGCAGTTTATGAATACAGAGTAAACAGAGGATTACAGAAGGTGCTAATTTTTTGTGCTAAATTCTTTGGCATCTTTGAATCCAAACCTCGGAGAAATCTTCTTAGACCATTGGGCGCAGTAACTTCGAAATTTATAAACAGTGCCTTCTTTTCTTGCCAACTGATACCGAGAATTTTTTTCGGCTGTTGATTTCTTCGTCCTTGATTTGTGTGAGTGCCCCGATCACCTTTTTCCGGTATTCTATTATGTCTATTTGCTGGCCAGTTGATTTCTTGATATAAAAACAGAATTGACAACAGCAGTGTTTATCAGAAGTTCGAATCCTAATTTCCTGTAGCACTTTATTGCTCATTGCAATGGTTTGCTGTATGCGGCCATTTGATTTGAAAGGTCGAAAGGCTCCAGTCTAAGAGGACAGGAAGGCTCTTGGTAAGAAACTCCGGTCCTGACACTTCGGATCATCCATCAGCGACGACTCACTTGACGCTCGCGTCTGGGTCTCGACGGAATGGCAAGCACTTCGGGCACGGGAATTTCCCACAATGGATATACGAAATCTGTAATATGTTGGTGCATTGTTGCATTTGTTGCATTTAATAAGCACATTCTTGAAGTATAAAAAATTTCGCAATTGATTTTGAACGACGTAATAATACAAAATGGCGACTTGAGTAAAAGTGCTAGAAATAAAAAAAAAATCCTTGGTCCTGCTGATCCTGCAAGAAGGAGATGTCCGACACATAGAATCCAACAAAATTATTCTGTAATTAGTAATTTTGTAATTCCACTCATTGTATGATCGTGACTATGATTGGAACTACAAAATTAATGTCTGTTAGAAAATCAACAAAATGGCGAAGCAAAGAGTATGGATTTAAATATTTTTTGATGATTTTGGGGTTAGAAATAAAGAAATTGGAATTTTTAATTCCGGAGAGACTTCAGAATTTTCAGAGAGAGTACAAAAATTTTTTCTCAAACTTGACTGGTTGCACTTGACAAGGTTTTGGTAGGCGCCATCCACCCAGACAGAAGACGCAGTTGGCTGACTGCGTCTTTCGCATCGTGAGCTGGTAAAACTGGAAATACACACCCACCGAGGAGAGGAGTTAGTTTGTAATTAGTCTCACCGGGGCCTTTACCAAGCCAAGGTCTCACATCACTATCGAGGCCCGCCGTATTCTTCCACATCTATGTTTCCTCCCATGTTGCTTGTGTTTCCCACAGAGCTAGAGTCCGTTGCCTCTGCTCACGGGGCAAAGTTTCCCTCTTCTATTTTTTCCTCCAAAGATTGGCCCTGAAATGTTCTGATAGGTGAGCGATAGGCGTTACTCTCGCAATAACCTTTGCGACTCGTCCTGAGGCGGTGCGATATGCTGATACGATTCTGTACCTGAATTAAGTTCAACCAACATCAACATCAACCTAAACTCCAGATCCGTATAAAATTACGAACTCCATGGTATTCATAAGAAGGGTCTTTATTATATTTTGCTTGACGGTAGTTCATCTATGTTCCTCACGTGCCAGCTGGGCGTTGACTCTCCCGATATAGCCTTGTCTGTCCCAATGTTATTTGTCTAAGGAAGCTCACCTTAGAATTTTTTATTAAGTTCAAATATTTGACTGCGTACTTGGACCAAAAAATAGTTTCTCCAATTTGCAGAGGAAGAACTCTGAGGATCCGTTTCAAGATAATCAGAATGGCATCTCATATATCCATTCAATTGATTCAACACCGGGCTCAGTTTGAGTTGCATATGATTGAGTGTGCGGCCTGATTTTAAGGCCGACAGGTTGGAGCGTAGCCTTTTCGGCAGTCATAGCATCAAAAGTACGTCAAATGAGTCGTGTCATAGGTCAGGGGCCAGGAAATTGTTATTCTTCATTTAATTATTTATTCGTTTGACTTTACTACTCATATTTTTTCAAATAATAATGAATCCTAAAATAATTACTCTAATATCAGTTTGAGCGATTGGTGCAGCTTAGTGGCTGCCCTGAGTTTGCAAGACTTCTTCCATGGATCAATATTTGGTATAATTTTTCTGTAAATTTCAATGATAAGTCCCTTTTCGAATTCCTTTGCTTCGTCACTAGCTAAAGAACGACGCTAAACTTTTCTCATGTAATCAGGGAAGGAACGAACCAGCGCAAAGGGAGAGGGAAGGAACGAAGCAGCAAAAGTGAAGAGGGAAGGAAAGGAAAGCTTAATGCTTTGCCATAGTTTTGGATATGAGTCTGTTTTTAAATCAGGTTGACTCGTTGTTGAATCGGATTAAAATATGTTTATACCCATAGTCGTGTTGCGAGAAAATGAGCTCCGTGTGAAAAACACGCTAAACTCTATTAATATTCAAAGAAAAACGGATCCAAAATAGAATAATGAATTTGTTAATCGTTCAGGTCTTGAAATCTTGTATTCATGACCATTTTCCACTAAATCGACCATTAGGAATGCCATCTTTGTTGTCTCAGCATGCCTTCACGCTCAAGAATTGAGTTTTCAAAGATTTTTATTAGCTTCATGCAAATTCAGCTTCATTCTAGTGAACAAATGAGTCCTTTAGCGTTCCATTGAGTTTTGGTTTAATTCCTACGTTCAGTTCTTTCATTTGTTCAAGGATATTGAGTATTTCGTTCCATTAAATTTTGTCATCAGAGCAAGATCAAATGCTTCGATGAACTTGTAGATTGGATCTAGTGAACCAATGAAACATCGGAAACATTTCCCTTTCGATAGCGTCCATCTCAGGGAAAATGAGGCCTTGTATTAATACAAATGAATGATAAACCATACGTATCTGATAAAATGTCCTTATCAACCGTCATGGTTGGTTCATCAGGATCTAGTTGAAACCCGCTTCCTTTTATCGTCTTCAAAAACTTGCTTGTTGCCTCCTCAGTTCTTTTGAAGACAGTCTCGTTGCGTAAAGGAAGAAACTCCATTAGGGTATTCTGGTAGGACTCTCTTTCTGCATGTTTTGTTTAGATTATGTTCGAAAAATTTGGTAAAATTAGAGTTTTCACGATTATTTGACTTTTGCCATTATTCGCGCTCAGTAATGGCATCCTTTAAAGAAACATCAAGTCCCCCTCTCGATTCAGTCTTTTCTTTATTATTTGAAGCGACATTACTCTGATGCATGCTTTATCACTTTATTTTTAAGTTCCTTAAAATCATGGTAGCAGTTTCTCCGTTTGTTAATTTGCATTTTTAATAAATAGCTTTGCGACCGAGACTGTTCCATTGCCTCACAAACAGAAAGCAAAAAGGTCAACGAAATGAGGCCAAATTATAGCCATTAAGCTAAATATTGACGTCCTTTTTCTACCTTCGCTCCACATTAGAAAAAAACCAACAAAAAATTTAGTAATTCAAAGTTGGATTCCAACTAACAAGATCAAAATATTGCCAGTGTTAACACCCGCTGGTGCACCTCGAAGAAAGAGATAGATCTAACAATAACAGATTTAAAATCGTATGAAAAATTTATTGCAGTGTTTGTGAATTTATTTTCTCAAGCGTTGAGCAAGTGAATTTTCTGGAGAAAACGAGGTAGATAGAATGAAATGAGCAAATGATCACTAATACAAATAAGTTAGTACTACTCGGGGTTGAATTCGGTTAGATCGGGAGTTGATCCGAGCTGTTTTTTTTATTCAAGGATTCCCGTATAACACGGGGCAGTAATATTTGGTTTAATGATTTAGCGTTTAAGAAAAGAAAAAATAAACTCAAAAAACCAAACAAAGCAACAGCGTATCTGGGTTTGAGACAAAGTATGTCCCATTCATATAGTCCTTCATGTGTTTTAGCCACGATTCCTCCCCTCCTTACAAGGTATTTTCGTGCTTGTCTGCAATTTTTGATAGCTTTTTGCAGGCCTTTTGCAATACATACCTTTAATTTGGCACTTTTTGGATGAAAAACGATAATATTCCATAAGGGATATAATGAAACATTTTTTGAAACATTTAAAAAATTAGGAATGTGTAGTTACCCTCAAACATTTTCCATCGGATTAAGGTCCTGTGAGATGGCAAGTCGCTAGAGAATATTTGCTTTGACTTCTCGCTCTTCACTCTTTCGTTGACGGCACCTTTTGAGGAGTATCCTGCTGATATATACATTTTGAGGAGGAGTGACGACGGAATTAAAGTTTGAGATGATCTTTTAACAATGCTTGCTAATCGTTTTTACCCACTCAATGCGAGGTAATGGCCTGAGGAGATTTTCTATAGCCGCTGTATGCTGCCTAAAGCACACTGGAACCGCCCCCAAAACCCCAAGGCAGGAAATAACGTGGTTCATCCCGAAGATTGTGTCAAAAAGAATCTCGGCCTTTAAGTAAAATTTCATTTGATCGTACAATACGATCTGAAACATATATAAAGGACTGAAATTTAAAATTGAATGCTAGTAGCCTGGAAATTGGGTAACTTTGACTGTTTGAGCGCTTATCGAATTATTCATGGTTGAGAGGCCGAATGTTTGGCCGAATGTTGAATAAACAAAATTTTGATTTTTGAAGAAATGGCGGCTTCATTGAAAAACACAATTTTAGACCGAAATTACCATGTAAAATTGCTTCAAAACAAATGATAATGAACTGACAACGTATTGCTTGGGTCAATACCTGAGAAATATATCTAAGAAGGTTGGGTTAAAATTTTGAAAATCGATCGGTTGAGCCATTTTTTTGAATCCTTAGTCACTGACTTTGTGAAGATTGCTTAAGATAGAAACACGCGCTTAAGGGGGCTATAAGGTTACGATTTTCAAAAAAACAACATTGTTTCGATGATTTATTCCTTTATAGAAGCAAAAAAGATATCGTTTTGAAATTTTGATGTTGATACCCAAATTTGATATTGAAAAAATTCCCGAATTTGATGGTGGACGTGATTTCTCGAGTTAGGAACATCCGAAAAAAATAAAAATTAGACTGAAAATAATCTTCGTTTATGTAGCTATCGTGTAAACTAGGATAATTTTTTTCATCGAAATTCACAAATGGCGGTCATCTAAAAATAAATCGGTTTGTGAGGTTGAAAAATCGGTTGGTAATCGGAAAAGAGCCTATAGTTCGCTCTATAGTCAGCCATGTCATCGATAATATACTAAAAATTCAGTGCGATTGGGCTAATAGTATTTATTCATTATTTCTTTTCTTTTTTCCGCCAACTCAAAAAATTTGATTTTGAGAAATTAACGTTTCAAGTTCGGCTTTTGTGAGTTTCGCCACTTTTTGCAACAGAATATTTATATAAAATATGTTTTATATAGTAAAAATTCCAAGTATAAATTGAAGAAGGCATTTCAAAACGAGTGGGGAGCCAAGTTAAAAAAATGCGCTCTCACCGTGTTTCGCCTTAGGAGCTTAACAACTAGTTTCAAAATTTTATGTAACTCTAAAACTTTTAATTGTGCTCAGAACCAAAACCAGTAAAAAAATCGTTTTGTTTTTGTAAATTTGTGATTTGAAAGACCCCTTAAATTTTTGGAACAAGTTTACTCATAGGAATTTTTTTCTTACATGAAATCTTAAATTCTAGAGCTATAAGATGGGCCGTCTGTAGTATAAGCAGGTTCTAAAACTTCCGACTAATGCCTACCACTACTCGCTTGCTCCTATAGGCTCTAAAGTCGAAGATATTGACACTTTTTCATCCTGTTTCATACTTACTTTACTTTTGGACATGTGCCGTTTGGCGTTCTTAATTTATTGCGCTACGAAAGGTTTGAATAAGGTCCACACTTCTTCTTTCCACCTTGGTCTCAATTGTTCTTTGATATGTATCTGTCGATTGCGATTCACGACCGCATCATAAGCTTGGTTATATAATTTTTTTTGAGTTGTAGCAAATTTTAAGTGCGTCTATGGATCTTTTGTCAAGATTTGACAGTTCTTTCACTTGTCATCTTTGAGAACCTTAAGTTTTAAGAGCCTTAAGGTTCTGCTTACCTATCTTTGACCTATCTTTGACTGATGGTACATCTCAGGAATTTTGAATTCATGCCATTTCTTGAACAGTGCCTCTCTATTGGTATTGGACAGTACTTTTTTGACGAAAATTGTCAAATATAAGGACTTGCATAGGCTTGCCAAAATGTAACAGATATTGTAGATCATGAATCGACCTTGATAAAATATCTAATAATTTGGTTAAGATGAATGAAATGGTTGATATGAAAAGGGGTGCCCCTATAAATATAAGACAAATCGTAGATATTTAAGGAGATAATTTCGACCGTGACCATATTTGCTTTAACCAAATCATTATGTCTGTACTTCAGGATCCTAAATGAGGAGGCTTTCATATGGGCTTAATTGCCCAGGTGTAAGAAGTCGCGCTATTGGCTGTTATCGAATAAATTAATTTGCCCATATCAAAAGTTCAACAGAACTAATATCTTTGTAAGGAAAGGATTCGCTCTATTTTGTTGTTATAGTTCACCGAAATTCAAGAACTAAATTTCACAATTAGTGTTTTCAGTGATTTTTAGTTTTTGGTTTAATTTCATGGGTTACGGTGACATACAAGGCCTTAATTTCATGGGTTACAAGGACATCCACAGCCTCACATATATTCGCAGGATCTAGAGCGGTATTTCATTTCATATATATCTTACTTAATCAATTTAATTCCTTTTAATGAACAGGAAATTCGGTGGTAAATTATTATTTCCTTTTGGTACCCAGCAAAGCAATATAGCAATATGAAACTCTGGGAGTTACATGTCTACAATTAACTAATTCAATTAAATTCGATCTCCACGTTACAACTCCATTATGACTTCCTCAAAATGACACGCTGCTAAGGATATTTATCTTATATTGATGATTTCTCCACAGAAATGGAAACTTTTTCTGACTTTGATAAAAGAGAAAGATTAAATTAAATTCCACGATGGAGTAGTTCAGTTGTATCGTTAACTTATTAATTTTGTTTTGTCACGGCCCTAGAACAAATTGCTTCCATTGAATGAACTTCCGAGAAAGTTTATCCTGCTTGTTCGCCGACCATATTTATGGAACTTTAGGTTAAGGTCATAATGTTCGTATTGATTGTACTTTTGGAGGAAAAGTTACCAGGAACCATGTCTAGGAACATGAGCGCGTCCAATATGCTTTATCTTTTACGCCATGTTTATGCTTTTTGTGCAATGCTGACCGACTGCAATTATTTTATAATAACAAATGCGAGCAGGATCAAGTTTTAACTATTCATTCCATTATGCAGGTGGAGTTGCAACTAACGCATTTCTATTGCACCCTTATTGAAATTGTCCAAAACTGCTATTAATTATCCTTTAAAAAGATGTAATATATGTTTTATCCTCTTCAGAAATATGTACAAAAATGTCCTTCCAAATTGTTGCGTACACATTAATGTAAAACAAAAAATCTCAGTCTGCAATATATTCAACACAATCAGGTACACTATATGTAAGAACATGATAAAAAAAAAATCATTATAAATTTAAACTACAGAAATCGTCCTTGTAACTATTCTATTTTTGTAGTTTCACAAATTCGATTCTTGCCTAAATTGCAAAACGTTCTTACAACGTTATAGATCCTCGATACAAATTATTCTAAACAAAAAAAAAAAATCAAATATTATTCGGCACAACGAATTAAGTTTGTTGTAACCACGTTAACTTTTCGAATTGATAAACTTTCTTAGTATAGTGGTGGACTTATCCTTTAATAATTGTAATTTCCTGAATTCACAATTATTTCGATTAAGTTCTGCTGCCTAAGGAAGAGATGTATGTGAAATGTCCTTGAGGACAGGATATCTTTAGATGAAATAAGACAAATACGTTTCATGGTGGTGTAAAAAGTTTGAGCACACCCACAAAACAGAGAGCAATTTTATGTTTTCTGTGTATAATTAATATATTGGCGAAATTTCGCACGAATAAGAACATAAAAAAAATTGAAAGGAAACGAAAAAAAATTATGATAGTAATGAAGAAACAACTTCGAATTGAATCTATGAATTTAATGTTGAGTAAATTACATTGTATATGTAATTTACAATTAATCATTAGTTATAACAACATTCTTACAAGTAGGTGCAAACCGAAAACTTAAAGTCGAAACAAAACAAACAAAATAACGACTACAAAAAAAAACAAAACCAAAAAAAACCTAAAATAAATCAACAAAACTTGAAAATATTGAAAATTGAAGGAGTAAAGGATAAAAGAAAATTTTATATATTTTTAAAAAAAATGTGCAATAAAAACTTTTATGAGTTTTGTCAGGAAACCATTCTTAAGAAGAATCTCAGCAACAAAAGGATATTTCAAGATATTCATTGATTTAGAGACATTAACCAATTTGATAATTTCACTAGTTTGTTTTCAAGTGTAAAATCAAAATATCGAACTATCATATTTGAACATAATAGAAAGGGAAGAATTAATTTAAAGGACGAAATCTTTTATTTCAATTTAATTAAGATATTTTTTAAAACTCAGCCACAATTCATGAAATATTTAATAGAGAGCAATTAACAGGACTTTTTTTTTGGTTTTTCTTCAACCAAAAAATTTTGTGTTTGTAAGGAAACGAAAAGGATTTGTTTTGAATAAAAAAAAATTTAAAAATAATCCAGTGTTTAACTGTTTACTATTTTATATGAATTTGTGCTATTTCCGGAAGTTTTCTTCAATGCTTTATCTCAGGATTTACTATATCAGTAAGGACTTTTTATTTCCTAGATTGTGTATTGTTTGTTATCTTCAATTTGAAGTATATAAAATAAAACTGCATTGATGATATAAATCGATGTGGATACAAGATTTACCTATTAATTTCTCCAACTTTGTTACACACACATTGTAAACTGAACGATCATTTCCATTTCCTTTTCTCTTATTAGCGAAAAAATTTGATGAATGGGTCACTAACTACGAAAAGAATCATAAAAGACAGAACTAAAACACTCCCAACAACTCTTTACCCGGCTCAACCAGTGGTCCTTTCATTTGTTATTAACATAACCCACTTTTTGTCACCCCTTCTGTTTTGGGTTTGCTTGACTCCTTTTATAAAAATGACTCCTTTTGCCTTGAAAGCGAAGTTTCATATGCCTTCCATAAAGCCTTATTAAATCGTATACGATAGTTCTGTTCATTAACTTCTTTTTTTAAAATTAAAAGTCGTAATAGTATTTAATTGAGACTTCTGTTTTACATATTTATCTTAACCTACTTTTTTTTATTTACAATTCATTTGACAGTGACTCTGTAGTCAAATGTCATTTTTGATGGATACGCAACCGGAGTCCACACCTGCAAGTTGTATTTTCTTTCAAATGTACATTTATTTACCGTTTGCTCATGTGGTTTGGCACTTTGCTGGTTAATAACGTAAAATTTTAAACTAACAACACTTAAGCTATTCCAATTTTTAAAACTTATCTACTTAAATTTATTCACGGTTCAACCTTTTCGTTTGTCCTGGCTTGCAGTATGCTTTCTTCTCTTCTCAAAAAAATCAGACTGTCTGAACAGGGCATATTCCACCCGACCTTATCTTCAGAGTATGAAGAGGTATTTGGGAAACTTATAGTTTAGGAATTAACTGATTTCAAGTTAAGGAATCAACTGAATATCAACCCATTGGGTTGATATTCGTCTAGAATAGTGAATGGTGAGATGTAATAACGGTTTTCGGGGCAAGAATTGTTGTTGTATAGGTTTCCAATTCACTGGGTGTTATGTTTCCGCTTTTTGGCAAATGTTATTTTGCTTGTTTTCATCATGTATTGCAAAATGGGAATAATATTTGTCGCTTTGTAGAGTGTTTGATTTTTATAATATATTTTGTTGGGGCGTCAGTATTTCAAAACAAATTTTCGAAGTATCCTTCTTTCAAATATTTCTATCTCTTCTGCCGCTATCGGTGAGATAGTTATCCACGCGGGGATAGAGCTGGTGATAATTGATTGGATTAACGTTTCATATATAAGGAGCGTTACATTTGGAAAAATGTATCTTGAGGAAACGAGAGGTGAAATTAATGCTGCTTCTCCTTATAACTCTGTTTACAACTGCGTGGTGATATATTTTGAACTTATTGGTGAAATTCACTCAAAAATACTTACTGGTGACTTAAGGAGGTGCTATTTCCCCACCAATGATCACTCGTATTGACTTGCTTTTTTGAACTGCTAGTCTATGTCCTTTCTCACTGGCGTTACGGCATATTAACTCCGATTTTGAGGCATTTATTTAAAGCCCCCAATCTTAAAAATAGCTTGCTATTTCGTCGATTGCTCTTTGTACCTTTTCTACAGCGGAAAAGAGAAGAGCGTGACTGGCTTGTACTAGTTTGTCGTCTGCAAACATAATAACCTTCGGGTTGATAGACAGGCTTTAGTTTCTGCTTGTAGAGTTGATGGGGTTCGGCACATCGTGAAGGAAAAAATTGAAAAGGTAGGGCACGAGTATGGAACCTTGTGGCACTCTCGATAGAATGGGTATTGGTGTTGAAGTTTGATGAACAATATTAAAAGTTAAGGTTCTGTTTAGTGGAAACTTATCGATGATTCATGTATGGGGAAGACGGATATTGTAGAGATGAGCTTGAATTTAAGATCGTCAGTCCAAACGGAGTCGGCGGTCTTTTGTAGGTCCTGTTTTGTAAATTTTAGTGACCGGATCGTGCAAAAAAATTATTTCTTCTGTTCTGTTGACTTCCTATGTTGGAATCCGAACTAGAACTCTGGAACCAGGTCTTAAGAGAACAACTTAAAGCTACGTAGAATGATTCTTTCTAGGACCTTGCCTTTGATAGATACTAGCGAAGTAGATCTGAAATTTTACTATCGCAATGTAGCTTTGGAATGAGAACAAGCTTGCCAAATTTCCAGGCTTGCGGAAAGTAACCATTATGGATGCAGTTGTGGCAGAGGATCGTCAATGTCCTTAAAAATTTGTTGGGTATGCCATCCAGACCAGCAGAGGGACTGCTTTACATGCTGGCCAGATATCTTAAACTTTTGCCTCATGAGCGAAAAGTTACCAAAGATAAAATGTCTTGGTGACACTGCCTTATTAATTAATGCCATGTTTTGGTGACTATGCCTAAATTATTTCATGTGCTTTCAAGTTGTCTGGGCTCCGTTTTCGGTTCTTTCTCGGTAGTATAGGTTCCTGTAAAAGAGGGAATTTAATTGGAGTTTTCCATTGGCTGTAGAAAAGGGCTGCCCCCATTTTTGACAGGATCTCTATAGTACTGAAGTTTTGTTATATTCCTCCTGTTTAGATATTTATTTCTTGGAAGATATCCAAAGATGGCTTTAGACTGCTAAGTCTACTTTTGTAGTTTTCGTTTATTTCCTTCCTCATTCGCTCCCTTATTTTATTAGACATTGCATTGATTCCCGCTTTGAGTTGAGATATTCCTCACTCATTTGGTTAAAATGCATATGAAAACTACGTTTTAGCCTCTGGAGCATCATTTTTTCTCAATAATAAGGGCTGGTGTATCCTCCGTAAGGCTGTACCTGCACACCATTTACTTTGGTGGTTTTCTGGGGTCATGAGAGTCCATGCAGCCTAATTTCGACTCAGAGAGGTTTTTGATTTGGGTGTTGATTTCTTGGCTGGATAGTATTCTATTTGCAGGAGGGATAGGAGGTAAGAAATCTTTGAGGTCTAGGTCTGAAATCAGTCTAGGTGGCCACAAGAGCGGAGTGTTCTCAGACTGACGAAGGTGGTCGCTATGTTTTTGTTATTTGTCCTTACAATTGTTACTGTTGTTTTCAATCTTGCAAGGTTGAAGAAGATCAGATCCCTGGCAAAGCTGCATCACGTTGAAATAAAAAAAAACTTCCGTGACCTAGAGATGATGGTAGATGTCTGAAAAGTATCGCTGTATTAGAGAGGACATAGCTTAAAATGCAAATGTTTCAATTTTGAAGACGCCACGTTGTTGAGTATTTTTTTTCGGAATTTATTAAAAGAATTTTTAAGCCATTTCATAATCATGGATCAAAGAAAGGATGCATCACTTCACACCTGAGACAAAAGAACGATTGGGCCATACTCAATGGGCTGAATAGTCAACGTAGTTGCATTCAAGGATAGGGTAGGTCAAGTCTGGAAAATACGTTGAATGGTCAACCAATTCTGATCGTAATTGGTCCAATTTGACCATCGCTTTCAAGGACGTGTGTGATGGTGCGTTGTCGTGATGGTACAGAAGTTGTTTCTGTTCCCTCTTTTGGCGTTCTCGAGCGAGGTACGTCTTCGGTCCTTTACGACCCATTTTAAATTCGTTTGGAAGTTGCCACAGGCCAAAATTAATTCTGTGTTGCTTGTTCTTGTTTTTGTTTTCGGCTGTATACAGCCAAACGCGTCCTCGAAACTAATCAAGCAAGGCCCGGCGGACCCAAGCAACACATAATTCTTTTCAAATTCACTAAACCAACGATAAATTGTTGTTCTCGTAGGAGACGATGTGCGATAACTTTTCTGCAACGACTGCAGTTATTGTTCGGAACTTTTTCTCGTCGGAATACAATGTTTCATCAAGACGCGATATTCCTGTTTTTCCATTTTGTTTACGGAGGCGAAAGTAGCGTCACTCAAATGACTGTAGCTTCTAAACAAATAAACGAAATGTCATGAGACTTCATACATACACTGGTGACAGATGAGTTTCTCGAAATGAGTCATGTTCATGATCTCGTTGAGCCACCTATTGAAAACCCTCGCGACTTTTCAGCCCATGTAGTATACTGAAAAGGTCCGGCCGTTCCATCTGCAGGCATGGTCATGGCGTCGGTTTTTTTTAGGATGCACGTGGGATAATTTTCATTAAATATCCTTGAAAAGGGAAAACTAACAACGACAAGTACTATGCAAACTTATTAAAACCTTTGAATGAAGAAATGAAACAAAAACGGCCACATATGAGTAAGAAGTATGTCGCGACAATGCTTTGATGACAGAGGTTTGAGTTTTACCACATGCTGGAGAGCTTGGTAGTTTTTGATTTGATTAGAAAACAGTTTTAAATACTCACAAGTTATTTTTGTGGATTTCATGCTGGTTAGAACTGCAACCTCTTAACTTAAGTAATGGGCGCAATTAGTAGATGGTTGACTTAAATCTGTCCAAGAGATCGTGCGAGCATGACAAATTATCGCCGAAATTAACGTAGAACATTCCTATTTCCACAGATTAAGATGAAAATTTTTGGCCGGAATTAAAAAAATATGATAATTTAGAAGCATTTGGGTTGAATAAAATTGGTCATGACTTCAACATGGCTTTCAGCATAGTAACTTCAGCTGTATGTTATCTCGGAATTTATTGGGTAATGGTGGTTTTGGGAGAATCAATGAGTACATCGCGTAATTCCTCTTGTAGTTGCTTGATTTGCTGCAATAAAAATGTACAACTAAATTATAATTTGTTTCCAGAAACTCTTGGGGGAATAGAGAATCGCACCGAAGAAATAACGATACTGTTCTTGGATCCAAACCATGTTTTGATTGGTGAAAGAGGGTGCTGGTAGCTTACAAATCAACAGGGTCCATACAAAGAGTTGTAGGACTAGGGTTTTCTAATTTTTTTCGTTGACGATAAGCTCACAATTCCTTGATGTTCTTGAAATAGCATTCTTGGACAGGATTGGGCATCTTTTGGCTACAACTATTTAGAAAAACGTCACTGGCATTCGTCGTACGTCTTCCGGAAGGGAATTTCCAGAATTTAAAAAATAAATTTTTTTATTGGCGATGTTTGTATAATTCCTTAAGGTAGCGTATAACCTTAGGTAGCTATGCAATTTGCCGTACGCCTTCTGGAAGCCCACTTCAAGGATTCTACTGCGAGTCTTCGTCGATGCTGTTTGAGTGTCGCAACGCCTAATTGGCCGAATAGTATTCTCACTCAAAACACATCATGGCATTGCACATTGTCAGTGATTCGGTGATGGCTTGTCGGACGCGATTCTTTCAGTCTTGTAGGCGGGTTAGCACTTGCTTTGGTAGTTCACTCACTTTGACTTAACTGTCGTCGAAGCGTCGATAGCCACCCGCTACAATTGTATTCTTTAACAAGTTCCTTGCCTTCTTTTAACAAGTTTTGCTACTCAAAAACACTGCAACGACACATTACAGTATCCTCGTAAGCTTACTTTCCCATGTGTCAAGGTTGGATTGCCAATTTCCTGAGCTTTACACAAACGATATCGAATAGCATTGGTCGAGATTTAGACTCATATTGTGCATTGACAATGACAGTTAACACGCTTCACAATTACCGACGTCCATACTCATCCAAAGTACGTAGAAGACTGCGGCTGCGGTGCCACCTCCAGCTCTCCCAGCCATCCAAACTCTCCTCTGTAGCTCAAAATATCAGTCATATCATTATCGGTATAGACCCTTCGTTAATGTTATTCTTCTTCTTCTGAAACAAGAAGCAATTCGTATGGGAAACACAGAAAGCAATTCTGTCTTCCTTTTATTTTCAAGGAAACTAGTCGGGATACTCAAGCATTCGCCAAGAACTTTGATGACTTTCACGCATGAGTTCCTCCTTCTAAAGCGATCATATAAAATTCTTGATTGTCTCTGCGAATGCCACTGTGTAACGATTGCGTAGAAGTTCTAATAAATCAGAATCAAGCGTTTCCCACTGCCGTTGTATCAAGGACTGATTTCAAAAACGAAGATAAAATCACTTTTGACTCGCTCGTTCTGTTTTCTCTGTAAATTATCCTGATGTGCCTCCTTTGCTCCGTGTCGAGCTCCTGTGGAAAACAATATTCAATACAGACATTTTTAAGATTGAAATTGGCCATTTGACTTGGGAATTCAAATGCATTCAAATGCATATTCAAATGCAATAATGACTTTATTACAGGTACAATCAAAAAGGGATTTTGAAATATTATCAAAACTGGATCGAGAATTTACAGACCTTGGGAAATTCGTATTCGAAAACCTGAAAAGATTTTTACATATTCTTATTTTTTGAAGGATTTCGATGGGTGGAAAGAGTAAAATATTGGTTGGTGTAGTATGTTTTGTCTCCAAGATTCAAATAACTGAACTTTAACGAAATCTTACAACACATTCAGCATTGAATTGGAAAATTACAAATGTATCTTTTTCAAGTTGAACTGTGTATCTTTGCTCAGTAGAAATTTTGTTGCTTTCTTCTGCGACGAATCATTGCAAGCTGGCAACGCTTTAAACAGCTGAAAATGAACAGATAAATTCAATGGAAGCGTGCAAAAGCTTACATATTAACGGATTCATCGCGTAAAAGCTTCGCGACCGATTTTTTAAATAATAGTAGCTCCTGCGACGTATTCATTCGCTTCATTCGAGTGTCGCACGTTGGGTTGTGTGCAACGGAATTGAGAAGTGTCGCGTAGCGCGAAGCTCATTACAAAAGTGCAATTCAGATTTGCAGATACAATAAATAAACGGTGAATTGAATGAATTTTTAACGCAAATCACTTGCTGAGATAGATTGAAAGTTGAATTTTATCGCGATTTAGATGCAAGTCGAATTGGAAAATTAGCCCAATCGAGAGAAAAAAAAGGTGAAGTTCACCCGCGAGTTCTAGTTTCGGTGGGAAATTCGCAAGCTTAACCCAGCAGTATCTTTGCTGATCAGCGAACTATATCGAACGTACTATCTTATCTTTTGTTCAGATTTTCGAGCGCGAATACGCATCTTCTCGTTGAAGCGATTTCCGCAGTCGTGCCGTAATGTCGCTCTCGTTTCCGGTGGAGGTGCTAGCATTGGTTTTCCTTTTCGTTCCGGTTGAATTTCCCGAAGTTTTCGGCTGAATTTTTTTTTTGAATTCAGATGCTGCAATTTGTTGTGCCTTGTGCAGCTTTTGATTCGCGGTCGTCTATGCTCAAGTGATTACGTGAGATTAATGGACCATTAAGCTACAGTGTCTTTGGTTTCAATTCAATTTGCGAAACTTAATAACGAGTGAAACTTTTGAAAAGAAGAATAAGAAGAAATATTGATAAAAAATTAGTAATTTTCTAGTAGAATGTGCGGGGTATATTTCTAAAATGCTCTACTAACGTTTTTCTCACGATATGAGAGTGCATTATGCTTTGTGATTTATATATAAGTGAATGATACGTTACTTTTTGTGTAAATTCGCCCCACGCACTGAAATAGTTCACCGCAGAGGTTTAACACAGTGACATAATTTCAAAGAAAGTGTCTTTAAGACGTCCTTGTGAATATTGTGCGAAAATAATTTTTAATTATTGTTGAATTCAGTGCTGTGAAATAATTTGTTTTGTTCGCTTTGATATTTTTCTGATTTCTAATTTTATTTTAATTTTTTTAATTTTTTATTTCTATTAACTTTCCTTCCTTGTGAAGAAGTGAAAATCTGATAATCGGTTGGGTGATTTCGGCATGAGTTTGAGGAAGGCGAGCCGTACTAAGAGCCTGTCTCTCAGTGACGACATTCCAATACGCTCGTCAAAATTTAGAGGTACAGCAGCAACATTGAGCACAATGCCACATTCGGCATCTAAAAAAGTCGAGGACACAGGAAAGATCCTGAAGTATATCGATGAGAACATCGTTGGGAAGGGAGTCGCTTTTTTGGGGCCATACGGACGACGAAAAGGTGAGCTGAATGATTTCGTGAAATCTCTTGGGAATTCCTAGACATGAACTTAATGTTAGTTTTAAGAACTGATTGGGGATGTTGGGGGCGGGTGGTTGATGACCTAATTTCAGGGAATGACGATGAAGACGGATTAGTGCATTGAAAAGATTGTACCGAAGTGCACAGGAAATTGTACTTTGGTAACGAAGATAATCCATGTTGTTTGTCCATGTTGTTACATACCATATTTTAAACAGTTTTGATTAAAAGTAATATGAAGTAATATGATTATATTACTTCCTACGGTAGGATGCATGTGTAAAATATAATTCAATCCATTTTACAGTCCAATGCAGTGCATGAGAATCGTTTGGCAAGCATAACAGTGAGAATATAAAAAAAGACGAATATGTGTCTTCCACTTGCTCTGTGAATGTCATAAGAGTGATAGATAGAATGGAAGGCAAAGAGGTTGCATTTAAAAAGGGAAGGAACTTCAAAGGAATGACATCCAATCATTCATCCAGATAATTCTTCTCTTAATTTTCTCTAAATAAAACATTGAAAATTTAAAAATAGGAAAAAATAAGCTCCCAACAAAAGGGAAATACTAAAATCGATGTTTTAATTTTATCAAAAAGAGGCGAATTAAATAAAATAAGTCGTTGATCATGCGATGAGCTATAAAAATAATCAAACCCAATACATTTTCTGGCCGGAATCTATAGACTCAATGTGCATAATGTGCTGCCATGTTGTTCACATCTCACCATAAGCTGAATAAATTCCAATTTGAAAATCTGGCAGGTGTTAACACATGATCTTCAGCCTTAAAGGTCATGTCTTCAACTTTTTGACCGGCTCATGGTTTTCTGGTTTTGGAATTGCAGTAAGTGAGCATTAATTTACTGATGTTGTTTCAAGACCTTCAATTAGGTCACACCAACTGGGATTATTTTTTCTATTTAATTCTTCTACTTATAGTAATAATTCATTATTTTTGGATTTTAAGACTCCATCTGAAAAACCAGGTTTTGTGAATGTACAATTGTACAAACCACTTAGTCTAACGTTGTAATACAACTATTGACAAAGAAGTGCATTCCGCTCTAATGCGCATGTAAGAATTTAAATTCCATGTGTTCTGTTGTTGAATTTTCACCAGCCCTGCGCTATGTGGGCGGAAATCATGACCTAGCTCCGGTTGAGTGTTAACATTATAACACTTAATGTAAGACGTGAAAGTAGAGAAAAGAACATCTGAAGTTTTGAAAATCTTTTTTTTTTTTGAAATAACTTTTTAATTTAATTCCCTATTCGTGGATACAAACTCTGCTATCTTTTTGCTCGAAACGAAGAATTTCATTGCAAACATTCCAGATATAACTAATACCTATAATCAAGTATCCTTTTCAACGCAAAAAACACCTTTTGACATGCAGAGTTGTCTTTGTCCTTTCATTAGATATATATAATCCCTGATGCTTTGTTTAGATAATGTTGCGTAGCATGAATTGGTATGGGGTGGTTTTGAATTCAAAATCGTATCATTTGGGGATGGAGAACAAACATGCAGGCGTTCGGAGTAGAGTGTGTTTAGATGAGGAAGGGATTTTCGCGGATCAATCATAAAACACGGTCCTATTCAGCAAATTTTGAACGTCGATTGTTTGCCAATCAGAATCGGAGTATCATATCGATTCGAAGAGTTGCTTGTCCTTTGTTCTATTCCTGGAATTTTAAGCGTCATTGGCGACATAATTCCGAGATGTTCAAGCATTTCTTTCGGTTCATATAATTTTTATATGGTCATTTGCTGTTATAGAAATAAGAGTTGAAGAGGGTTCTTTATAAAGTTCACGCATGATGGTGGATAATTGGGAGGAGGTGGGTTCGATTCAAGTGGTTCCGAATAAAATGTAAGCATACTGAAATGTTTTGATTGCGGCAATGAGGCAATCACCTTGTAATTTTAATTGTTATAGAGCTGAGTATTCTGATCATGAAATATGTGTGTTTTCGCCGCGGAAAATATAACTTTACGTAGTTCTTTTGAGAGGGTCTTCAAAATCACACAGGCCATGCTGCCGTTTGGCAAGCCAACTAAGCCAACCAATGGAATAGGTCGTTTTGGTTATGGGAAATTCCACGCCAACTGTCGTGGGGTTGGTGGGTCGCATTTTTTCCCCGGGAAAAACTATTTCATCCTATTATAGGCCCAACTTATTATATCCATTAAAAGTGTTTTCCCAAATTTTCAGGCCAAAATATTGCTCCTACCGTTTGTGACGGCCAATTTTCGGTTTTTGGGCTCTCATTCAATTTCTTGGTTTTTTTTCTTATGCACGGTGCCAGGGAAATATTTTAGGCCAGAAATTTTTTAAAAATACATTTAATCGACGGAAAACTTCCCGAGCAAGCGATTCCCGTCACCAGAATTAACCTAGGATGCTTCCGATCGCCACAATTTCAAATAAACTGTTTTTATTCAAGTGCTCATAACTCGGGTGGATGAATTTTTGAAATTTTTTACGTATACGCAAAATGTTCCTTTTTTAGTGTACTTTCGGGGCCTTTCAACTTTGCCGTGTATATTTTGGTTTTAGGTACGCAAAAACGGTAAAAACTGCCACAAATGGTCGAAAATGGCGAAAAAAGCCCTAAAAATGCACATGGCTCCGGAACACTGGGTGATTACCTTTTTGACTTAGAGAACATCAGTACTGGGGATGTGCTGAGTAAAATATTATCGATTCCATTAGAGGCAGAACCACTGATACCGGCAAGGAATGTCAAATGATAGCATAAGTAGCATTTAGGCTGCAATATTGCCGATTCCTTACGTTTCGCCTGTCAGCTTTTAAAAATTTCGGTTTTGAGGACAAACGATGATGAATGTAAATATTCTAATAGTAAATGCAATATGATAATAGGAAAATAGACAAAATTGTAATGTAACAAATTTGATTAGCCATTGCATTTGTAATAGTAACTCACAGAATACCGTATAGATAAAAAAGTCATAAATTCAGATCATGTCAGATTTGAATTTGGCAAAATATTTCCTGATTCTGTCACTTTGGATACACTTTGGATAATTCGAACCGTATCAATTTGTTTCAATTTATCAATTTGTTGTTTTCAGTTCTTTTTGTTTTCAGTAGATGATCAAACTCGAATGAAAACCTAGTAGAATGCAAAAAGTTGAAAAATTCGAAGAATTTTTACCCAAACTTTAAGTCAAATTACTCCAAAAAAAAAAAATATTCGAAAAATGAAAAAAATTGAGACCGTTTAGTTTGCAGTGATACAAACTTCAGACAACTACTGAATGGGGGTCGCTACCAACTTCCAAAACCCGTTAAAGTATATTTCATGGTTTCGTCACAGATCCTGCCAGAGACTATGATCCTAGACTTCCTCTAGATGAAGATCTAGCCCGAATCATTTAATATGAAGCCTTTGAACATTGATCTCATCCACGAAATGGCAGCGGGGATTTCCTGGCATGTGCATTCACATCTCTTACGATTGATTTCTTTATCCTTGAAAAAAAAAATCCAACGTCGGGGGGAAATTAGGAGCACTTTATTACACCATGGTGAGCTTCTGCAGATCTTTTGTGGAGTAGCTCAAGACAAATAACAACACTCCTCGGTTTTTTTTGTCTTCACCCACTCTTTGGATTTGTTGTAAATCGTTTTAAACGGTTGCTCCCTCGTATGACACATTCTCTATGACACTTTCTTTGGACAAGTAGTGTGTCGCTTCAGCAGTGTCTCACTAGGTACTCCTCCGATACTTCTCGTAGTACGTTTGACCAAGAACTCGAAAACGTTAAAAAGATCATTTCTAAACTTTGCTTATTCAAACTGACAAAATGAATGATGTTTCCCTACCGAATGACAGCCAATAATTGAATAAGAATTACTAATCCTAAAACCTTCCTTTTTTTCGATGAATTCACCTGTAGGTGCCTTATGTTTTCATCGTTGTGCGGCAGTGCCTGTACAACATAAGCTGGATTTGGGCCTCGTTACGCAAACGCATCAGTCACAAATTTTTATTTATTGATGCTATTCGACGATTTAACTGAAGGAAAATACCAAATACAAACTTCGGACCGCTTTGGCCTGTGGTAAGTTTTGTCATGCTTTTGTTGGGGCATGATCAGGTTATAACGATGATTCCATTCAAAACATGGTGTTTCACGGATTTGAGGTAGAACACAACCAGAGATTCGACTAATTACTTCATTCCTGGTAACTTCATGAGAAATAAAAAATCAATAATGGATAGCGATGGTCAATGAATACAAGTATCCAAATCACAGTGATTTCACCTTTGCAGCTATTAAAGTTGGCAAAAAGGCTCGAACGAGTCTGCCGACCGATTTACATTAATTCCATGCCTCTGTCCTTTACTTGCTCGGCATAAGTGTCAACCGTGGAGCAGATTTTCATGTCTATATCTGGGTTAAGCAGCATCTCTAACGTTATTGAAAAAGTTCTTTAGGGAAACGACAGAATTAGTCCTGCGTGTCCCGCTACCATGTATCCGGGTCTCTCATACAGTTCTACAATTGTTCATCCTCGTCTGGACATCATCGTCTGGATCTCGTCCGACATCAGCGTGTGAAGGACCCTTCTTTGTTCGCTACAAGTTCTGTGTTCTACGAAAGACATTCGTGCACGACCATATTGCATGGAAAAAGATTATGTGAGCAAACTTGTACAAATTTTATGAATTTTAAATATTAAAGGAAGTATGGAATCTATTCTTTCCGGGCCTAACATATATTTCACATTTTCATCACTCATCATCTTTTTTAAAAATTTTTTCACAAGGTCGATTTCAACTTCCTCGAACATGTTGCTCCTTAATAGAATAATCATCCTTTTTATCTTTTTCTCACAGCTCTTAATAATGAAATGGTTTGTGAGCATATTTCAAAATCGAATTAATTTTTTTTTATATTTTCGATTTTTATTTCAAATCCTTAAGCTTTTGAGCCACGAAATCTATGCATTAGTTAACAGACATTTCTTAGAAAAAATTAATCCAGGCTGCCTATGCTCACACTCGAGCTTTAGGAGCTGGCTTTTAGAAGCTGGCTCTAAGAGCTGAATTGACAATGAGGTTTCGTAAATCCGAATGAAAATTTCATCATTTTGATTAGATGAAATGGACTCAATGTCTTGAATATTGAGTGTCGAATGAATGTAGAATACCATTTCACTATTAAATCGCCTACGTGAATTTATTGGCACGAGTGGAATACGTTCTTCGTTTTGACAAGAAATCAATCAATTCATTGAAAGAGATAAAATTGACAATTCAATTCTGTAATCTACTATATAATAGAGACTTTACAAGCTTGTTCGTTAATTTTCCGAAGGATTTCAGCAATTTTGTAAGAAAGGGAAACAGGTTGCAATTGAATATTTTGGATTTAGGAAGGTTGGTTATATAAGTTATGGGGACTTGTAGAAATCTTCTAAAAGAACATTTTTCTCGTCAAATATTTTTTTTGAGTATTCACTGCTTCAGATGTTTTAAGCAATAATAATTGAATTTTTTTAATGACAGGTTAGAATTATCCAATTGTCATTGGAGAAATGTGTACGAGACGTTTTTGTTTGCTTAGTGTTGATGCTGCAACGCTTCTCCGCCTAGAGCTTACTTGTGTAACACCTCAAACGTGTCTAAAACTTTCATTACTGCAAACGCAAGTGTTGAAAAAATAGAGACCGTTGCGTTTGTAAATATGCAAGCTTGAGAAAACTAAGTCTTATCGGTCCATCTACTGTGTCCTTCAATAGAATATTTCATACAGCGATTTGGTATCCCAGTCGGTTGAATTTGACTAGTGCTTCTAATGTTTTTCTACGTGTTTTTTACAATCCTATTACAATTTTTATAATTAATAAAGAACCTTGAAGGAACTGTTGACTTATAACTTATAGGCTTATAACTTAAGCTTAACATAGTCTCTTTCAAAATAATCCTTATTCTAAAATATTCTATATTATATTTAGGGATATTCTTTTATAGATTATTATAAACAAACCGTTCTACAAAACAATATCCCTTGTATAGATTATATTTAATCAATGCATTTATCTGTAGGGTGGAATGGCTACAAAATCCAGGGAATATAGCTCAAAGTAACAAAACTATGAGCTCCACAATGAAAACATCGACCCTCGTCACTTTGACAGTTTGATAAAGTTTCGATTTGATTTATCCGTGGTGGATTCGTTTTCTGTACCCACCAGTATATGAGCGAAGACATTTCTTTCCGGAAATTTGGTAACTTTATCATCATACTAGCACTGTGGTTATACTAGTTTTGACATATGTCAGACAAGACAGGGTCACATATCTCTAAAACCTTTTAGCAGCTAATTTTCCCAACTGTAGCATATGAAAGGCTCAATAATCGCATTGAAGACTTGGACTGTGTTTTTTTGTTATGTCGGTGTACTTATGAACAAGAACAAGAAAACTGCTACCACTAGAAGCTAGACTAGAAACACAAGAAGAACGAATTCTGTGCGAGGTGTTATCTTCTATCTAGTTCGGCTATTTCATTGACACCTTTCACAAGATTTACGTAAACGTGTTCGAAATGTTCTTTTTTTCTACTTTTTGCCCTTCAACACCATACCAGGACGTAGAATACCATATTAAAACAGTTTTCCTTGTTTGAACGATACACTGTCATACCGTATTATGTCTATTTAATACAGTTTTTCTAATTTTGACAACATACTTTGATTTGGCCCCGTTATTTTGAAGATTATCTATCTGCTTTGCTATTTGGTTAAAAGAATTTTTCCGGTAAATGGAGATGACCGTGATAAGTTGATCAATATCATCAGTATACTTACAATTAGGTTCGATTTATAGAACAGCGTACCTCTTTCACCAAAGGAGAGTTTCTTTATGTCACCTTTTGAAGCTGAATCAAACAACAATTCCAAAGCAACTCCATCTTGGTGCTTCAGTCCAGCCTTTTTGTCAAAGAAATCAGTCAGCTGGTCAAAATTTTGATGATGCCACTCCATAGGTCATTCCAATTGACGGGGTTTGACATCTCAATTTCTCTGGGATATCCTAAGCCAATCGAAGCCTTGTTTGAAGTTGACGAAAATTTGGTGAACATCAACCCACGGTGAATATAAATGTCTAACTCCCAGCATTTCTCCACGACTTAATTGAACGCGAAACGGTGGTAAGTGGTCTAAATTCCATTTTGTTTGGTTCTCCTTGTTATTTCTCAATGATGGTGTCCAATGTAAACAGCGTTTTCGTGTTATATTAATACACATATATTATTTTATTAGATATTAATACTTTTGATGTTGCACCCAGTTGATGCTGATAGGGCTCTAATATTTTCAAATATTGGTTTTTTGCCGTTTGTTGAATGGGATTGAAATCGATTGACACCACGTCACGGGAACTGGGTTTCCTTCCAGAAATGATGGAGTGGCTTATGGATGAAATTTTGCATCGGGATCACCAGATATTATAAATTCTTCTGGATCTCGCCTATCTATTGTTTCTATTCCGCCTTTTGCTGACCGAATTTAATTTTTCTAGTGTTGATGGTTCCAATGAAGCCTTATTTTCTTGCAATCACAATGTCTTATGTTACTTAGCCGTAAGAAGGATTGAGAACTTTTGAAAATAGCTTCGAACAAGATACTTTTGATGAAAAGGAGTTCTCGTATTTCTTTTCGCCTAGCTACTCATTTGAGGTTCTGGTATGTTCTGTATTTTTTGAAATGATTTTCATGGATTTCAGAACTTGGTTGTGTGCTTAAAAGTATTTGTCTGGTATATTAAAATTCAGAATTCAAATATGAGTCAAAGAAGCGTGGGAAATGGTTCAGGATTTCACTTGCAGAGGTGAATTCCATCGATGATTATATAAAGGACGAAGGCCGCGGTGTCTGAAGCTTAATCAAAGCTAAACTAAAATACTTAATAATTTTTGAATATCATACCTGTCACAAATCCACTATTTTTTTAGATCTTTTGATGAACAATCCTTTTATATAGAAATTCATTGAAATATTTCTACACAGGGTCCTTAATAAATTAGTTCATTACGTAAAGTTCGAGTATTTGAATTGTGAAGCGGGAATGATTTTGAATTGAATTGTGAACCTGATTGGATTATAGTTTTTTCACGTTGGCCAATGAATTGAACTTCAGAAGGGTGTCACAATTATTTGAGAAAGAATCTAAAGACGTCAAGCTTAAAAAAATTAAATTAATCATAACAAATTATTAAGAGAAAGTGATAATTGTTTTGTTTATAAATATTGATTATTAATAAATGTTTCTTCTTGTCCGGTGTAGAATTTACGAGACGTTGATGAAACAGACTTGAAACACGGTCAAACCTGAAGCAAGGTGAAATTTTCAATTACAAAACAAAAAAATAACTCTGATAATTCTCATGAGTTGAAAGATACTTTCTCCGATGTTAACTTTTTGCGATTTTGGTTTTTTTTGGTAGTTCCTTGGAATGCCTGCAAATTCGTGGAAATATGCCCTAGAAATATTTATGATTTTTTCGTAAGGACGTCAAATTATTCAGGGTTGGCGTTCAAATATAGTCCTACCAACTTTTTTTGGGGCAAATTTGAAGAGCTTCAGTGATAGTATTTGCGTTGTTTGTCGTGCCACAGAATTTACAAATCGTGACTGGTTGTTATTTAATAGTCGTGACGACAATTTTTAACTGACTAATTTTCAAATTTATTTAAAAATATTTTTGTATTGCATTTTTATATGAGGACGGGTTTGTCAGTCTGTATGGTGAATTTGCTGAAAGGCACAGCAGTGGATTTCTAACCATTTTGGCTGCGTACAAGACTTTGGATGCATATCTGTTGTCGGGTAAGGCCGGAAACTATTGATAGGCAGAAATTGAGCTAACTAGACTAAATAGTCTACACAAACTAGTTAGCTCCTAGATGAAATAGCTTACCTAGACTTAATAAACAAAGATTTGTTGCCTTTCTGATTGAAGATTCTGCGTTCAGGTTTAACTGGTGGAACTTCTGTTTTAGTTTGGGCTTCTACGTTTAGATTGCGAACGTACGTGTTTCTGTTTGTTTAAGTTTAAGCGTTGCGCCTCGCTTTTGGGTAACTTTGTCCTCTTTGTCCTCGAAATGAGGCCGCCATCGAGACAACAAATTGTTAAACTGGAAGGTTGTCATGAATTAAGTCATTATTAAAAGGAACTGCTGCCAACAATCACAAACGTTATAGGTTCTAAGCTTTTTTAAGCTTTTCCTCTTAAGAAAGAACTCTTTCCTTTTAAGAAAGAACTTTGCTGATGATAAAAAGGATCCGGTTTAGAAATTGTTTTTACAAAATATTGTCTGTGCTATTTGAGCTAAACCTCTGCTAAACTAAATGAATCGAACTTAGTGTAGCGTTATATGAAGCGACAGCCGTGTGTTCTCACCCGTTGAAAACATAATTCAAAAAATTCGTCACATGTGCATTACAAATCAAAATTGGAATGGGGAACAAGACCATGACCAATTATCTTTGGCCCAATATAACCAGAATAGATATAACCGAAGAATAGTTGTAGAAGCGTATTCGCACAGCACCAAGGACGTCTAGAAAACCAACATTACCACTAAGGTTTTAATGACCAAGACATTCGACTCAAATTATTCAAGGTGTCATTGTGGTATTATATGTTTTAACATAGGGTGATCTCATACTTATTATTGACATTATATCACTGCCGAATCTACTCATTATTGGGTGGAGATTCCACAGATTCTTCTCATAAATTCCACTCCATACAACTCACAGCAAGTTTATTGCTGGTCGAAAGTTTGAATTGTTCTTTCAGGCTTATTTGTTAGATACATCGGTATACTGGGGATATATTGGGGTACTAATTAACCGAATTTTATCTCATCCGTACAGCACATGTAAAACAAAGTTTAGTTTTGTATGAATTATTTTTAACGATATACTGACAATAAGGTGGTTTAGGAATTTCCGTTTCTTTCAATTATTGATTGATTTCAATCGATTGAAATTATATAATTTCTATGAAAGGAAAGTTAATTCTTAAAGAGATATCTGAAGGAATGAAAGTAAAAGATTAATATCTACCTCCACTGCCCTGGCTATGATTCGGTATTCAGCTCGGTAGTATGCAGCTGGCGATCCGGGATTAAGGGAAAGGCTGTACTAATCAGCATATGCCACAGCAATTTCCAGCCTTCTGGGAACACCTATTCGCGCAAGAGGGCGTTGAACGTGCTGAGAAGCAGGTCAGGACAAAAGTGAAAGACAATCTGTAGCCAGCTTCAAGACAGCTGGAATCCCATATGGTCCTGAAGCCATTCCTGCCTTCAAAGACAAGACTAATTTTTCCAATTATTATTTCAAAATTTCCAATGGCATTTCATGGCGAAGGGCCTCAACGAAGGAGTGGATAGAGAAAAGAGTCCGCATAATTTCGTCCATCTTTTCTGCTTTGTATGAGTGAGATAACTTTTGGACATCGAGCTTCCGCATTACTATTTTGTTGCTCAGTTGGTCAGGCCCCAAACTGATATTAACTTATTATTGCAGTTTAATCATAGACAAGAGTCAAAAAATGCAAAATATCGGGACGATTGAATTAGCAACGCTGCAAACTTCAGACCCTTTAAAACTTCTGAAGATTTTTTACAATCATGATGAGGTTTTAAAAATCCTATCAAATGTTAAACATCCAAGAAGTTTTTAAATAATTTTCGATAATTTGTATTGAATTCTATCATTTATGTGTGTAACGCTCTCAAGGATCGTGCACCATCAAGCTGCGCCTTTAGTAAAATGGAATGACAGTGCATTGTACTGTGTCCTCTAATTTTGACAATAGTCAGGATATCACGATTATCGTCAATTAATATAACGATCATCAACCAATTAGCCTTCAATTTGTTTAAACTATTCATCGTACATAAGACGAGAATTACCGATCGATTTATGTGTTACTGATGTAATTGGTGTAAATTACTTATTTACTCACTATTATCTTCCGTTGGGCATTGCTGAACGATCAATTATGGCACTGATAATTATTCAATAAAATGCTTATACACCATTGTAATTAGGAAATTCGTTTAGCACATTGTTTCAGCTCTTAATGTCATTCTAATTTCTAGATTCATTCAAAGTCAATTGGGTCCTTCAAATCTTTCGGACAGAATTAATGAACGAAGTAGTTGGGCCTCTGTTGTTCTCACACCAATGCAATAATGTAAAGACCATTTTGATTTCATATTTAATCGATGATTTATATTTGAATGGAAATATTTTTGTAAGGAGTGTATGCTCAACCTGGATCAAATTGATTTTGACAAATAGGAATAAAATAACATTAATAAAACATGAAAATCTATGAGGGACGAAAATCTGTGGGGAAAATCATGTAGCTTCATGGTTCACGAATTTTGCAAATAAATGTTGTGATTTCCGTCTTTCGAATCTGGAATTGCCTGGTAAAGCCTCGAAACCTGGTTAAAATTTCTGAAAAAAAAAGTTAAAAACAGTTAAAAAAAAAGGTTAAGTTTTATCCTTTCGTCAGTACACATATTGGGTGTAATTAAAACTTTATGAAATCATTTTCTATTTATCTTAAAACCTGATAAATTCAGCAGTAGAACTTTTTTCTTTTGGTATTGAGAATAATAAAAATTTTTAATTTCCATATTAAAATTTAAAAATTTAAAATAAGTTTAAAATTTTAACAGTTCGTGCGTCAGAAATTTTGAACTCCATCGGCCCGTTAATTCTAATCTTATATCCATTTTCTAACACTTCTCTCTTTTTCTTTCTTGATAGGTTTCTTGATTGTTTTCTTGGTAGGTGTCAGAAGTTTGCATCGTTGCAAAGAAACATCTCCAAATTTTTCCTTTTTTGTATAATTGCCAACGATTTGACTGGAATGAAAAACTAGAAATGTGTCAGTCGAGTCAAAATTACACAAATTAATAACAAGAATGTCATTCAGTTAACCCAAAAATATTTAAGAAAATGGAATGTAAAACAAAGTCGTTGCGTTTCTAGCGATGATAACCTGAGACACCTCCTCTTGATTCAATCATTGTCTTGATTGGTTGAAGGAGAGGCTCGTCACCCCAACTAATAAAACGTCACCCCAACTTAAATGGTTGAAAGCTACTTAATGTGGTTCAAAGCTACGGAAAGCTACTTAAGGTATATGTGAATATGAGTAACAAATATAATTAGCTTATTTTGTTTTTGTTTAGAAGCTGAGTAATTGCCTATTTTTTCAATGAAATAAAAGTTATTTTTTTACTTGGAATGAAGTTTAGTCAATTATGTATATTCAATTTTGTTCGATGACCTTTTGGCAGCTATCTGATAACTAGATTCTTCACGACCGTGCAAAATCTGATCCCTTTCAACCAAAAATTGAGATAAGTAAGATTTTACAGCGCCATCATCATTGAAAATTTTACCCCGAAAGGAGTTGTCCAGGGATTGAAATGAGTGATAATCCGGTGGTGCTAGATGAGGGCTATATGGTGGATGTAACATTGATTCCTAACCAATATCCATCGATTTTTGCCGAGTGGCGAAAGACGTGTGCGGCCTAGCATTGTCCTGGTGGAAAACGATACATTTACGATTGATCAATTTTGGTCGCTTTACCTTGACCACTGCATTCAATTTGTTCAGTTGCCGATACTAAACTTGCGTTTCAATGGTTTTGTTTTAAAAAAGGTTCGAATTCATTGTGTTTAAGTAATTATAATCAAGCGCTGATGCGTTTTGTCAGACAACAGTGTTCGAATCGTGCAGAATCCATTTATCAAGTTTCTTAACGAGACCGACACGTTTTAATTGTTTAACAATGGCTGTATGTGAAATATTTAACTTCTCTGCAATCTCCTGTGTAGTTACGTGACGATCCGATTTTTCAGTACGTTTTAATATTGAGGAAAAAAAAAGCTTTAAGAAAACATCTAGGCAATGAACTTGTAAAGCTACGTAAGGATGACAGCTAACATAGCTAAGAAGAAGAAGAAGGTCATAACTCTTATAGATGTCGTAAAAATGGGAGTGAGAGACATCTATAACTGAAATCGGCAATTACTAAGTTGGCAACCCAGTACATGTGGTGTCCCCGAATTTACGCGAACAAGTCGATGTGCATGATTAAATCTGTGTACCTCCTAACAACACATAGCAACCATAGTCTAGTTTTAGAATCTGCTTTAAATTGCCTCCATGTCTCCATGTCTCCATATCTTTGCTGGTATGCAAGAACTCTGGCAATGTTCAAGTTTATTGCATAACTATAATGGATAAATGTGGCTGAGATTCGTTGAAAAAATGATAAGTTCTACAGTTTGGACGTGTGTACATTTTATAGACATATCATGCAAATTGATAAAAATGTGTCTTGTATTGATTTTCGGGGGCAAAAATTCATTTGACTTCGGTATATTTCTTCGAATGTTTCAATTTTCCCAAACGATGACGTGGTGCATAAGGAGAGATTTGAAACCGATAAGAACAATCGGAGAGATTATTTTCAATGTTATTGTGCGCCCCTCCCTAAATGTAAACGTGCAAAGTTTAGCAACCTGGGTTTGCCGATATGTAAATTTGATGTAAGGACGATATTAATATTCCTTTTGATTGTTCACAGACACGACAAGACTACTTATTGCAATTACAATACGTTATGAACTGAAATTGTCAAAGTCAAAATCAAACATTGTTGTATGAGGTTTCCCATAATTGAAATATATACGTAAGAGCCTCGATGAAAATTTCGAAAATAAATTAAACTGGATGATTTACAAATCGTTCAAAAGGGGCTGAGTTCGGTCCCAACGGATCATGGCGAGGTTTAATGTTAGCGGAAGAAGAATGAATATCAGTTCCTTAGTTTCTTATTCCACAAAACTGTGCCAAACCAAAAATATCCCTTTTCATCTACAATTCAATTAATATCATCATGTCTTTTATGTTCAGACATAGTAACTACACCTTCTTGTTAGGCACGAGGTCAAAAAACAGGAAGTAAAAATTTGCATTGAAACTGGAATCACAGAAAGAGTAGTTCGTTCCACATTCGATAAAAATATCTTAAATCATGCTAACAATCAATAAGATTTTAATGCTATTTCATTGACTTTTGCTGACATCATTTCGCTGGAGTATAATTAATTTATCGAGGGAACCAGTTTTATTCCCACTGTATTTAACTGCCATTACAACATACTGAAAGAATGATTTTTTTTTCTCTTAACTCCAATGTACGCAACTTTTACGGTTTTATTCTTTTTAATGAAATATTTTATTTTAGTTAATTTATTTTATTTAATGCATTTCATCAATTCGTCGTTTAAATACACTCTCCGTAGTAACTTTTCGTTCAGTTTCTAGTAGGTTTTAGTTTAGTTTATGTCTACCTGGGTCGGCTCGAATATATTTTTAGATTGCGCTTATTAAATTAATAAAAACTAGAAGTTAAATCATAATAAATAAAATGAAAGAAATAAAACTTTTAAATTAATTTTTAATTAATTTAAAATTTAATTAAAATTAATATGTAATCAATCGGTAATTTCGTGTCTTTTTAAATTGTTGTGTTTTGCATTTCTGGAATATCATTTCCTTTTTTTGCATTTTTTGGCACGCGTATTCCCATATTTTTACATGGTTTCCTTACTGTCATTGTTCTGTTAATTTTTCGTTTGTAAAATATTTTGAAATTGGGTGTCAGAAAATTGTCTTAGCACCTCTCCTACCAGCAATCTGAGCTTTCAAACCACCCGAAAGGCATAAGTCCTATGATTTGCTACCAGTCTAAATTTGGCTGATGGTTCTATCTTAATATCCTAGCCCTGTTCACAATCCTGTTCTCGGTCCTAAATCAGTTTCGAATCGACATTCTAAAGATACTACAGATCTGAGTATATCCAGATACCAGTACTAAGTGCTACTTCTTTATTCGAGAGATTCTTTGAGTCCGCTCGTACAAGAATAATGGTATTTATTTTTCTGTCCTGTATGCGTTTCGATATGGACGAAGTTTTGTTAGATTGGTAGCTCTTATGTAATTATTCATCATTTGCGCATATCTGTCAAATAAATTTTGAATTAATTTCTTGAATCTTGATTTTTAATGACCGAAACTTTTTCAGAACGACATCTTCCTTCCCAAAATCTCCGTTCGTGCATTTTTTTGAAGATACTTACTTGCATTTTATTCAGAATATTCCGTTTCTGCAGAAAGAAATCCCTTAGGGTCCATCATTCGTTGATTTTTATTACAATCTTCAATGTACAGTCTAAAATAAAACATTATATGAAGTCTGTGCAATACGAAGTCCTTTTCAACGAAATTTTGAAACTTCAAAGTAGCCGTCATTGATGTAAAACCATATGGCACAGAAACCTTTCGAAGGATCACGAAAAAATCTCACTATCATACTATCAATTTCTACTTATCTAACACTGTCTTTGAACACTTGAGCTTGGGATTTAGTTGGAATTAACGGATATGAGCTGATATACTTTTATTCGCAATCGCAACCAACACAACATTTAACCCTTTAATTTTTGATCTTGTTTTTTCAAATGATTCAGCCGCGTGAAATCTCCTGCGTTGGAAACGATACCGTCTTGATTTCTTTAACCTTTTCAAATTTCGTGGAGAATATCACTGAAATGTCGTGAATTTTTCTTTCGGAATTTTAACTTTTACTGATATCTAACGAGTGGTTAGTCACCTTAACAGTTCAACCATCGAAAAAATTCAAAAATTTAAAAAAATCCCGGCCTCAAGAGATTTAGGAATCATGGAAGTATGACCAATCAATACCATTGGTCATACTTCCATAGCTGGAAGCATTTCTGGAAAGTGTACTTCGGAAGGGCTTTCAGCTGCTCGGTCGTGGCCCTCTTAATGTTAGCAATGGTGTCAGAACGATTTCCTTTAAGCACAGTTTTAATTTTTGGGAAGAGCCAGAATTCGCATGGTGTTAAATCCGATAAGTATGGCGGATGTGGACAGACAGGAACATGTTTTTCTGCCAAAAACTCACGAATGTGAAGCGAGGTGTGACACGGCGCATTGTCGTGGTGAAGAAGGAAGCCATTGGCCCATTTTTCTGGCCGCATTCTTCATATGTCGTTTCGCAAACATTGCAGTACACCCTTATTAAATTCAGAGTTTACAGTTGTGCCCCTTGGATCGAACTCTGATCGCACTACGGTCTCACTATCGAAGAATATAATGATCATGACCTTGATGTTGGTTTTTGACTGACGTGCCTTTTTAGGGCGAGGAGATTCACGGGTTATCCATTGGGACTCTGCATTTTGGCCTCGGAGTCATAGCCATAGACCCAACTTTCATCTAAATTTCATGAGCTTCTTTGGCATTCTTTTGCAACTTAAAACAAAACTTAATGTTAATGCGTTGTACGAAATCCATGTTGCGCGATAGACACGATAAACTCAACCTCACTCTAGTGGCTCTGGCAGCTGACTGACAAGCTCGAACGTGTTACAACTTGTCCCTGCCTGTCTGAGCTGATCACGCTACTGTACAAATTATTGCATATGGATGTAGTGTCAGCTTTTGCCGGTATAAAAATTCATTCACCGTATTTTTTGATCACACTTCGTATTTCTGTCAAACTATGACCATAATGCTAAGATTCAACCCCTTTTTTCTTGAGAATTATTTCATTAAAATCTGAGGCGTTTTGTTTTGACATGATTTATGGTATCAATATTTTCCATTTTGACATTTTTTCAATGATTGGATTGATATAGAACACTGGTAGACCACTAAAACATCGGAAACTTTGCGTGTTTAAAAATGCATGTTTCAGATGTCCCCAAACCTGATACGTAGTTTGGAAATCGATTATTTTATAGGAAACAATTTTATGTTAACAATGGCAATTAATTGTAACAATTTATTGATTACTGGTTCCTTCTCCGAGGCTCAGAGTACAACTCTAGCCGAGAAAAATTAAATTAAATTTCGTAGGCCACTGTTACTTAATTGCAATTTTAACTAAATAGTAACTCAATGAATTTTTATTAACTATTTTATGATTTATTTTTCTTATCTATCAAATAGCTCATATGGGTGATTACATTCAAATTTATTCATTTCTGGCAGCAATTAAATAGCGATTTTACGTCAGTACTGCAAATTCTCGTTCTAAGTGTTTCAAATCTATGAAAAAAACAAAAATAGGTCATTTATTATTGGCGAATTCAAGAAAATGTAAAAAAGGATTATAAAATCTATACGACTGAACTCATAAATATTCGCTTATGATCTTTAAAGTTTGAATCCGCAAGCACAAACCGCCTTGAATTCGTTTAAGAGTATAAAATTGCTTATGGCTTTGTGTATGGACATATGTGTCTATTAAATTTCACATACTGCATAAGATTGTTTTTAAAGGTTTTTCTTACACTTATCCTAACATTTAACAACGTATCATTATGTTTAGTTACGCTACAGTGCCGGGCAATTTAGAAACGTTTCTGCGCTTACTTCTTAAGACTTGCAATGTGGCATTATTGCAAAATATTGTTATCTGTTGTTGCTACGCAATTAAAGAATTCAATTTTACACATGTACGAGCATACATATGAGGGTTGAGTCAAAATTGGCTTCTGCCCCTACTTTTGTGCCCGTAGAACGAAGAAACATTCTCAGAATGAGCTGGAAATATATCGATCCGAACAGTTCCCAAACTTCCATGTAAGGAATAAGGATAATGAAAAGAAGTTGGGCAATACATGCTTCATTGAATTTGTTGGGGTAGGGTCTGCTCTTTATGTAAGTTGACCTGGAAAGTTCTTATAGTTACTTTATGTTGTTAAGAAGAAAATATCTTTTGAAGCTCTAATTACTCTTTCGACCAGAAAGTCCAGTAATTACACCGAATGAACCAGTTTTCAAGTGTATTTAACCTACCAGGACACAGCTCTTACATCCTTCTCTCATCTATTCAATACATGCTGGCTCCAGAATTCTTTTCATTGAGGTTTTTTACTCCATCACTGCCCACCGAGATATCTATCCTACAATAATTGGAGATTGTAGTTTGATGCAGTTGCCCGGATTTTCAATGACACTTCAATCATACCGGATATTTCTCGACATGTATTCATTCATACGATCCTAAGTTGAATGTTGCATTGGTGCACGATATGTGCACGTATGCTTGCGCATATGTAACATACAAAAGTCCAGACACGGACCGCATTTTCCAAGTTCGAATTGATTTCAATCAATGCTTAACAGAACGCTTTCAAGATAAAACGGACCATGCTAGGAAGGTGGAAAAGTTGAAAAACTTCAATAAACTGGAAAAACTCAGTTGAATGATTGCACTCATGTAAAAGAAACGGGAACTAGAACATACTGCGAACCCTTTTTGTTGTAATACCATTACATGATGTATGCCTGCTTTGTTGCTAGATAGCTTGTTTGTTGATTCCCCTAGTTGATTCATCAAGTTCAATTAAGTAGTACAACACGGAATTCAGGTTATATATTTTGCGAAGCTTGAGCAGCAGCGAATGGGAAATGTTCTTGTGTGCTTTGTGGCATAAACGTGATGCAAGTTGTGTTAACACATGTGGTCAACAGACGGTGGATAGACAGACAGATCGATAGATGCGAGAGAATAAATAGCTTTGTCCATTCTGGAAAATTGACCGACAAGTCGGGTCTGCTTTGTAGATACGTTGACAAAAAAAAAAAGACGAGCGCCAATGCTCCGGGTTTTCCGCGATAGCTGATTAAGTGGAATATGGCGACAATGATTCTCCGAAACTGCAATATATGACTCAAGGATTCGCATAAATTCACTGATTGGACTCAATCAATAAGATGTTAACTCATCACGGTTTCTCAGAGGTTTAGGAATAGTTGGCATTTTCTAAAAACAATTTGGAAAGCGGTTTTCACACACATGTACAACGAACATCCATAACTCGATCTCGCTCATCTATCCTAAGTGATTCCTTTTCGATAGAAAACCACTGTCTGCCTTTTCTTTCACCTATTGGACTTTATCAACATCATATCAGTTCCATTAAGGGGGGCAAGGGTCTGAGGTACTATAACAAAGCATATTTTTGTGAGGTTTTTTTTACAGATTACCTTATTTATTTTTAAAATTTTTGTACATTATCAAGCATAATTCTAAAAACATTCTGCTACATTTTCACAAAAAATATTGAAAATTCAGCTGTTGGTAGTGATGAGAACCGAGTAACCTCAAAAAAAGTTTCCATACGGTAGTCAGGAAAACTCATGATTGCTTCACCTGAAATTCAAAAGTACGTAAGTTTATCTTGAATTTGAACGAAGGAATCAACAAAATATTCATTTTTCAATTTTTGGTGAAGGTGCGACCAAAAAAAACTCTGATTTTCGGCAAAAATGGCTCTTTTTGTTTAATCAAAAAATGCCTTGTAATTGAAAAAAATCCTTCGTTCAGAAACGAGTATTTAGTATTTAAATGAAACGTGCACAGTTTAGGCGAAATCGGTCCAAAGGTTTTCGAGAAATTTCGACTACCGGCTTTAAAAAAATTTTTGAGTAAAATGCGATTAAAGTTTGATACATGAATAAAATGACTGAGACTCAATGAGAAAATGAGACTCAATTGTGCATAACTTGGAAAGTTTTGTTCCTAATGACTTCAAATTTTCCGAGAATATTTCTTATAAGTTCTAATATCAGAAAAAATAAAAAAATTAATCGATTTTCAGACCCTTTTCCCCCCTAAGGTTTTTCGAAAGCATAATAATTGACTTTATAACATACATATATAACATTTGGAAAGAGAACTTCGCAGACGTATTTAAGGGATGTCCTCTGCACATCCCTCTGAGCTGGTCTATTCTTCTGTTCAAACTGATTCTCATTGAACTGAGAATACTCTTCCATCTGTATTTTCGCATCCTGAAACAGTCCTGAAATTCGTTTTTTGTCATGCCCTGCAGAGCACTTATCACTTATCACTTTCGTTTCGTTGAGCAATATTGCGAAAAGCCTTAATATAGTATGACGTTTCCCAAATGTGAACAGAGTACGGTTGATGCAGAATTTTTAACAATTTTTGTTAGCATATACTCCTGCTAAATTCTAAGGAATGCGTTGGCACACCGTAGCTATACACAGTGCTAACACTCTCGGGTAGCTTCACCTAGACAGAGATACAAATAGTACCAGACGATTTATGTTTGCACTGCGATCTAACAAAAAGAAATTTTAAAAGGCAGAAAAAAGAAAATTCGAAAATGCGAGGAATTGCACTAAATATGGAGCCAATTATTTTGGTCCTACGCCGTTATAACGGGAGTTTCTTCGAAGATTTAACATATTATGTTCTTACTGTATGGGGATTTACATTATATAATTGATGTTGAAAGCCAGTCGTTGCTCGTGCCAAGTTTCAGTTGTTGACTTTTCACAGCGTTGGCACAATTCCAATAAACAGAACTTGAAATTTTTTTTATAAAATGTGAATAAAATTCTTTCTGAGTCGTCTGACTCGTTGGGCCTATTTAATATGGCAACATATTCAATTTGCCCAAAGCAGTGATCATCACATATTATGCGGCCTTCGTACGTTCTGATTTGACGTATTGGCGTTTTTGAACCACTTGTAAACCCCTTGTAATCATGCTTTTTCTTTACATGCAGCTTCAAACAATCTCACATACGATTAAAATTTCAAAAAAATCTTCAAAGGTTCCATTTTCTGGTAGAGTTTTATTTTACAGAGAACAGCTGTTTTGAATCCAAAAATGTTCTTTCTTCAGTTTTATGTTCGTCGAAGTACAAATGGACTTCCGATCTTTTTTATACATTAGAAATTTATCGTACAATTTCCTTCATTATATCAAATGTTTTTTATATCTTATTTCTGTCTTGAAATCGTAAGGAAATCGTATAAATCTACTATTAATGGTTGTTTATGGTCTTTTTGTTTTCTTGCTGCTTCTTTGATGCGGCTAGTCTGGTCACTTTTGGGCTGCAGTTTTCTGTGGCTTTGATAAGCCGATTTTGATCTGTTTTTTAGGATGAAAATGTGTCAAAATTTTTTATTTGATGGCACTTTCCAGTGTGTGGGTTGCTTACATTCGACTCTTGGTTTGACCGCTTTCGGCTTATATACGCTCATTTTTTTGGAGTTTCTTCCTGGTTTCAGTATTACTTCGATGATCCTAAAGTGTGGTCGTAACTAAACTTTTTGTCCTTTGTTGGGTTTTGGTTCAGTTTTTTCATGTTATCTCATATGTTCCGCTTATTCGTTTTCCGTTTTTCTTTGTCCTTTGATATGGTGCCACTCTCCAACTAATTCTTGTATTGCGGCTTATTGACGCTTTAAACGTTTTCCACGGTTTGAGGATGTGCTCAATTTCTTTTACCAACAAAGTTGTTACATCGTGATTGACCATTTCCTCCCTCGTTGATTGATCTCCATGATCTGTTTGAAGAGCGTTTTTAAGGGTTGTTGTTTGCCAATAGGAGTTTCTTTTTCCTGATATTGTTTTGCATTTAGTTTTCTGTGTAGTATTGATTCTGTTTTGCCCTGTCCAGGATATACCTTTCTTCGTTGTTGAAGTAATCTTTGCTAGAGGAAGGGCGAGCAGCTCTCGTATCCATGCGTTAATGTTGCCATTTTATGCGAGCAGCTATATCGATTCAGCAGATAGAAAGTGCTGGTAATGTTCATTACTCCTGTGTTGGCTTGCTGTGTATGCCCTAAGATCCTGATATCTTAAAAGCTTCCATGTTCATTTCGTACGTCTTATTTTTTAAATGTAGTCCTCGAGGGCATTTTTAATTTTTGAGACGTCGGTTTCATTGATTATTTAACTGTTGCCAATATTTCACCTCCATTTCTAACAGAAAAAACATGAAAGGACTTCTCATTCGTCAAAATACATTTTCTTCTAATACGGTCTTTTCGAAAAATACATAATAGTAACGATTTTACGTTATAAACATATTAGAAGAAGAAAGAAGGAACGAAAGAAGAAGACCACGAAGTGATAGTTATTGTTCGATAAATGTTTTCAAAAAGGTCATAAGAGTCGAATTGCTCGAGAGAATCGGTTGTAATTAGTCGAAAATTCAAAAGATAATAGAATATCAATAGATATTCAATAGACATCAATAGCAGAGTCAGAGACTATATCGGTCCCGAAACAGCTGTCTATTCGAAAATCAAACTCAACCTGTCAATTGAATCTCCCACAATTTTTTAAAATTTTTGTTTAGACAGATGCATGCCATCCAATCAGCCTATGGACATAGGTAATAGTTCCTGCACAAATTTGTTCGAGATCAAATCGACATTCCATTCTCTGACACATTTTTTGGCTTCCTGTTTTTTATAAAACAAGTTTTGTGTTAATTTTGAGAAAACTGGTAGAAAAGTTGATGAAACGTGAAAAAAGTAAATTATCCTTGCAGTAAATTTTCTAGTTGAAAATTAAATAAAAAAAGGAGGAAATGTAGAAAATTACATTTTAAAATTAATTACTTTGAGAATGATCCTGAAGCAAGGCTATTGGGTACCATGTGAATTTAAGCCATGAGATGTAGAACGACGTTTATGTTCCAAAGGATAGCTGCTCAAAAGGCAAAAACAAAAAGGATTTCCACGCCATATAGGAGACGAGAAATGGATTCATATGTTACCACTAAGCGCAGAAAGTTGTGGATTGACTGAACATGTGTCCCTGTTGACGCCTGAACTCAATGGCATACGGCCTGGTTGATCAGTACTTTCACCTCTAAGAAATCGTGAAAATCTGGGTCGACTCGAGGATTTCATCAAAATGATTATGATTCTATTTATTTTGGCAGTAATCCTACCCGAAAAATGAAAAAAGCGACAGTCAGCAATGGGAAACGACCTAAAATTTAATTTCAAAACGAATTTTTACGACAGTGCTGCAAATAATGGAAAATAAAAGCGGCGGCAGCAAGGATGTCACCCTAATATGTACATGGGATTAGTTTCAACAGGGCACCTTGGTAGTTATGGCTAGTCAATGTATCATTATGAGTGTATTCTGTTTTGGCAAGACTCTTACATTTAAGGACATTTTGTTGGATCTAAAAGAGTGGCGAGTTTATGAAAGACGCAATCAGCTCTAATTTTTCGACGGATGGTTTTCCTTTTTCAATAAGAGCACGAAATATTTCTCGTTGAATTCGTAAGGGTTTGGATGTTGTACAATTTGGAAGAAAATGTAATATTTGAAGATCGGGAAAAGCTTTGCTCACCCTGTTAGTAATTCCAAATGGAAGCAACTTGAGCTAGTTATATTTTTCATGTTAAAAAAAAAACCAATTAATTAATTATTACAAAATAATAATCCTTTTTATATCTTTCATAGCCGATTGCACTTGTTGTAAACATAATTTTATACGTAGGACACGGAAGTTGAGTAAATCAATCGCTGATGAAGACCAACTGTCAGTGATGTGAAAATGATCCTGAAACAAACAAAATATGACAGAATCTGTGTTTCTTTCGAAATTATCGATTTTTTAGTATCTTGACTGTTGGCATTGAATTATTTAGTGGCAAACTATTTCAAAAGATTATTTGGAGCGCTGCTTACCTTTAGATTATTTGGAGGGGTTACCTTACCTTGATCTATAGTTGTTGAAGTATCGGGGCTGGCTTTCCTTTTTCATGAATTTGACTGCATTTTTGTCTGTCATTTTTAATTGATAAGGATCCTTTCTTTGTTCCCTTTATTTAGTTGGAACGAAGGTTGAAGGTGTAGTATTGTCCGACCGTTTCTAGGAATTATCTGTAAGGTGAGAAGTCGTCGTAAATCTTTTTTTTATTTTTACTTTCATATTCATATTTAATTTTTTTTGTTACCTTTTTTATCTGACTACAGTCCGTGAAGAACGAGCAACTGTCTGAAGTTTCTGTCATTGCAAACGCCACGGTCTCAATTTTTTTAATTTTTCGAATGGTTTTTTTGTATGACTTGATTTGAAATTTCGGTGAATTTTTCCCCCCATTTTTGACTTTCATTGCAATCTACTAGGTTTTCCCTTCAGTTGAGTCATCTACTAAAAAATTGTGAAAAAATTGATAGCGTTGATGTAACAAGAACGAGCAATGTTCCCCCGCTTCGTGTTTTCTTCATCCAATCATTTTTTTTTAACTTGGTAAAGTTATTTGCAAACTTGTGTCAGTCATGTTTGACAAAACCTCGACTCCATTGCTTTTCTTTTGAATCAACTCAAACGAACGGTCAATTTTATGTTTCCAGCCAATAGATACATAGACAAAATTCATATCCTAATGTAAAACCAAATGCGGGTATATCTTGATGCAGTAATGACATAAAATAATTTTGACACAAAAAATTGTGTTGAAATTATTTTATTTAATGAAACTGAACTGCAGTCTTCCTTAAATGTAAAATACACTGTCTGTCCAAAGAGTTACATTAGTTATGGTTCTGCATCTTTTATTCATTACCAAGGATATTAATTGATGCAAAAAGTGAAAGTGCAAATAAAATTCTCATTTGCAAAAATACCTTGGAGCTACTCAACTGAAATTTATAGTTTTAACCCAAATAACCTTAAATTTTTTTTCGTTAAAACTACTTTAAAATTTAACAAGAAAAAAAAACATTCAGTTTTTTGTCAAACCTAGCAAACTCGGGTGAAGTTTGGTCGTTAAAAGTTTACGACATCTTTAAACATTCAAATGCATTAACCAAGTGAACATGAAAACGTTTTTGTTGCTATTAATGACCTTATGTAAAACGCCAGTTTTGCTGCGACCCTCGTCACAAATAAAATAAAAAAGAAGAATAAAAATCATTGAATGCGATAAAAGGGGCATATAAGGAAGCTGAGTTGCGTTGTATGCACTTTATATTTTGGATGGATTTGTCACTGTGTTTGTGATAGAGTTGCAGTTTTTAAATGAGTTTTTAGATATAATTAACAAGATTTTTTTTATGATTAATCTTTTGTTATTTAAATTAATATTAAAATTTTTTTATAATGTTGAAAACCAAGGCGTAATTTTGCCTTTTTTGGTATTGCATGGAACAGAGTTAATGAATAATAAAAGATTTGCAAAAATATTTACAAATGTTAAATTTAATATAAAGACGGAATCTGTAGAAATAATTTTTTGTTTATTTGATCCGTAATAGATGCTTTGAAATAATAATGATATTGCATTTTCATCCAAATCGCATGCCAAAACGATTGTATCTCGTATATTTCAATTTCAAAAGTATCTTGAGATGTTGAACCGAACTCGTACCTCAAAATGTTGAAGTATCCACTTTTTGCCTACTGTAACGCTTTCATCATGTGCAATTGTTCTTGGCATTCAATTGTAGTTTATAACAATGAGTACCATTTAGTAGTTGTTTGTTTAATACAATAAAACGTTCGAGCATATAAACAAATACAAATTTTTTATGCGTTTAGCTTTAAAATAATTTGGGTGAAACCGAGGCGGAATAAAGCAAGCCAGTTTGCTAATTGCATCACGATTTTCGTGAACGATCTATTAATAAGGAAAGGACGAAAAACGGACGAGCATGAGCGATCGTTAGACGCCAATTTGTAATTGATCACATGTTCAATCTTCATTTTTCCTGCTGGGTCACTCGTTGCATTGTATCTGATATCTGCGACAATGCATCCATTTGCATTTGGGAAAACAATAAGGATTTTATCTTTGAAGTTTCGTGCTCGCCGACCATTTGAGCTGAATAAACATCGAGACAAAGCTTGGTTAAGCTGATAATTATTGTTGGAATGTTCTATATTGCTTTATATTTTATTCATTTATTCATCACACACAAGACCCTGAACAAGTCTAAGCTTTTGTTAGTCATACGTGAATGTAAAGTTCACATCGAACCATACGTCGCGCCCAGGCCAACGTTACGCATGCTGTTGACTGTAAAGAAAAAAATTAAGTAGACTATGTAAAATAGCGTGTAATCGTCAACATAAATAATGTTCATCAGGGCCGCGACAAAATGTCTAGCTGGGCAGTTGTTATGGTATCGAAAATATATTTCTAATGGGAAAATTCCATTAGAGTGGAAGGGCTTGCGGATTTGTTTTGAAAGTCTTATTTATATATTCAAATGGCGTAAACTATTGTGGACTTTATCTTATTTTCCGTACTTATTTTTATTTTTTCGTCAATGCCTTCATGTTAAGAACTAACACACATAAGTAAAAGCTCATGGAAAATAACTAGAAGGTCTCGGGACAAAGAATAAAATTTTTAATCAATTGATTTGTGTTTATATCAACAAGATTTGTTAGACATGTATGGCACATATGTTGGACTTTAAAAAGGGTTACAGCTGCTTGACGTAATTTTGATTATGGAAAAGTACTACCAGCAAATGTATATCGTTTTTCATAAGCTTCAAGCAGAGAAAAGTGATTCATGTCTCTTCGACATTTTCAGACATGATTCCTTACAGGCTGTCTTCATCATATCAGCAGAATTCTGTCGGAGTATACATAAAATTATACTCAAATTTATACTTAAATTTATACTTAACGTGCCCAGTGAATTATTGGAGTTGCAATTTATGATCATAGTTTATAAATGTTAAGAAGTTATTAATGTTATTTTAAATTTTTTAAATTTTTTGATATCAATAATTTTCTGGAAGTGATTGCCAGCGGAAGTCATTGGAACTGGAAGTCATTGCAATCGTAGCCATTTGACAGCGGTATATAAATTTTGAGTTTAAAATCTATTTGTAAAATGTCAATTTAAAACGTATAATATAGAATAAATGCTTCCTAAAAAAATAATATTTTGAAATTAGCTTCCATTACATTCATTTTAGCGTAAAAGCCCTTTTCTATCAAAAACTATCAGCAACTCACACGGTTCTTCTTCTATTCACTATCGAAATCCTGACCAGCCTCCTGTATTCATTTCCTTTTTCTTGATATTTTCATGTTTGCGATGGCTTAATGGAAATGCTACTCATGCTTCAGCGCAAAGTATTCCAGGAGTGTCTGGAAAATTGATCACAAGTAAATATTCTAGAACAGGCATATCAAGGATTTTTAAGGATTTGGCAATCCCCGTATCCGTTTTCAGAACGATGACAATTCGCTGCGACGTTTCCATCGGTCATCGTAGCTCTCAAAAGTTATTTGTAAAAAGGTTAAAATAACCTTATCCTTCAATTTCCCTGTTTTCCAGAACGTAGCAAAAGTTATGATTAAATGTTATGATTAATTTAATTTAATTAATTTAATATTTATGATTAATGTTATGATTTTATTTATAAATTTGTGTGATATCTTATTCATATCCTCTTATGTTAGCTCCATTTTCGTTCATAGTTTTTGAGAAGTTTATCTATGCGAAAGTAATCGACTATGCGAAAGTGATTGACCACAAAATTTCACTTAATTCTCGAATGACCTTGCTTAAAAACTGACTATCCGCTTCACAAACGGAGGACATTTTGGCTGATTGTAGTCCAGCAATAGAGACACGACTTTCAAATTTCTATAAATTTAAATTTTATCTATTAATTTACGTAGTTGTTGCAGCCCTCAACAAATGTTCCTTGTTTAGGGCTTCAGAACATTGCCAATAGGCATCAATGGTGGTTAAAAACTTCGATCATGCAATTCAAAAGGTTTTAAGTTTAACTTATTGTTAGAGCCACCTATGAAAACACTCTGTTCGTTGTATTTCTTTATGTTACATTCAAGACTCCTGTTAAACCATTGACGTATTTGGCAACGAACTGAATGTGCCATGCCAATATATCATTTCTTTTGTTAAGTCCGGCATGATGTTATAGTCACACCACTTTCTAAAAAGTTCCATAGTTATCGTGTTGAACTTACATGCTTCACTTTAGTGCCCGATTCCAAGTGCCCGAAAAGATTTTTTATGGAAATTTTCGTTATTCTGTCAGTCAAAGTGCTTCACAAGGCGAAGGTCTCTAAGACAGGGTTGATTCACATGCCAATCGCGAGCCTCATGAGAGGAAAAAATGTTTCAGTTATAGTTTTCTGGAAAACTGAATGCAGCTGGTGGGAACTCTCATCTACTTGGTTGTTTCCGATGCCACTACCACTAGATTCCAGGTACAATAGGCTCCTAAACGTTTGGGAAGAGTAAAGCACCTTATCCAATCCCCTGGTCCGTATGAACCTCCGATTGAGTTTCTTTCTTTCGCGGGCGGGAGAATACTTTCAGTTTTTCTTCAAGGCACACATGACTGAAAGCACTTTTTCACCACCTTAGGAGCGCGTGAATGGCACTCCTGCCCCAAAGACTGACAGACCACAAGACCGGAATGTTAGGAAACATGGGAATCAGAGAAAAATCATTAGATTCAAACAAAATAATAGTTTTTTGACACTCAGAGAATTTAATTTCTCAAGCTTGTAACTTATAGAGTGTAGCAGAAACTGCTGTGTTCAAGTAGTTAGTATAGGCTTTTATATTGTAGGTGACAAATAACTCCTTTCGTTACTGAATAGATGAATAGATAGTTTTTTTTGTTCCCTTCAAAATAAAAGCCTTTTCTTACTAGAACACAGCGATAAGGCCCTAAAATAAAAATGGTTTTCCACATCTCGATAGATCTATGTCTTACTGACAATCTAAAAGCGATTATTAGGATGATTCTTCATTTTTCGGGAATTTGTTTTAAAATTTGATTATTTAAAATTATGTATACCCAATAACCCCATCTCAATTCTATTTACTAGAGGCTTGGTATCCCAATTCTATCGCATCCCAACTCTATCCCATCCCAATTCTATTTACTAGATGTTTAATATAAGATAAGAAGCTTTTCCCATGTAAAGCTATTGCCGCTATATATCCTTACTCCGATATAAAGGGGTGTTTTTACGATGTATACAACTTTGACATGAAATAAAGTACGGACAAATTGTTTTGATTGCCATATGATTGGTTTTGTTGGAACGATAATTTTGTGTCATTTTTATTTGAACAACATTGGGCATGTGAACGCCACGCCTAGTGCGAAGGAACTTCAAACAAGTGGTTCAGCTTTAGGTTATTCTAACCAATAATCGCCGAAAATGCGGAGAATGTAGTATTTCAAATTGTCATGAATCTCCGGCATGCCGGCTCAGACGCTTGATTTGACGTATCCGCGCACGAAATAGTCCTGCGATGTTAAATCACAAGGTTTTGCAGGCCAGTTCACTTTAAATAATCACTTTCCTCTTTGTTTCTTTCAATAAGTTGTTGGTTGCACGAGCTGCATGGCATATCGCGCCACCCTGTTAAAACCAGAGGTCCTTGCTTTACAGTGAGTCAATTTCAGAATAAGGAAGTCATTGATTATTGCTCTATCTCTCTATCTCTCTAAGCATCGAATGTAATATTATTCCCAGCAGCATTTTTTTTAGCATATATGGACCAATGATTCCAGCGGTCTTTAAAGCACGCCAGAAACTAACTTTCAACGGATGTAACGGAGTTTGGACAACCGTCTGTGGTTGCTAATCACTCAAAATGTTAGAGTTTTGTTTATTGGTGTAGTCATTCAACCAGAAATGAAACCTAAACAAATTTTTTTTATCGAACTCGACGTCTGCAGAACGATGTTTGAATGATGAAAATGAAGAATTATTGATTCGAAAATGGGAAACCCAACTAACCATAAAACGCATGACAGTTGTCACACGATACGTAGTGTTGCCGACATAAATTTCTATACCCCTTAAAATACAGCCTTTAAATATAGAATGGGAAAATGAAAAATTATTTTGATTTCTTATTGCAATGAGATCATTTCATAATTTCAGATGGTTTTTAATTGGGAGTTACTTGTCGATATTCTTTGTATTTTGCACCTTCTTTGAAACCTTCTCTAGTGGAGGTTCATTGGCCTGCTAAATTATGAAAGATACTTAGGGGAAAAAATCAATGTTAAGTATGATACTAACCAAATCACCACCCCCTGTTGATATTCTGTGGATATAGAAACGAGGTTGTGCTAAAACACGTTAAGTCTGAGGTTTAAAAAATCATTCATTCTAGCATCGCTTATCGCTTTGGTATTGAATGAAAAATTGATTTAGATACAAACACAAACTTACAATTTTCGTATTGTAAGTCAGTTTGGGAACAGATCAATACCTATAGACTGGTTAAAACTTGCTTTTTCCCTTTTGCTTTGTTTGCTTCAACGTGGGTGTTTTTGTGCAAAAGCAAATATATTTGTATTTATTTCTTGTCTTTCTATTTTATGGTCTATATCCCATAGCAAGCTCTACAGATGAGGAATTCTAACACATTTTCTGACGCATTGCCTTCTATTGTTTTCAAAGTTCGAATACGGATTCGCTCAAAACGAATACGACTCTATCTTAAGAATTTTTAAAGGTTTTAAGGGGTTTTGACAGCATATTTCACGGTTTCTTGACATTTGACACGACATCCTGTTTTTATCTTTCAAAAACTATGAAATTCACTCCCAAAAATTTTAATTTTCGTGGGTTACAGTTATGAATATTTTTAAAAATTTTTTCTATGGTTCTTCATTCAAGCTTCATCAAAGAAAATTCTTGAAGTGCGTAAATTTGTTTAAAATTTTTCATCTGAATTTCTTGACAGTACCAATTTTATGGAGAAATTGAATAAATTGAACAAATACTTTATGCGAAACTACTTATTCTTTGCCTTTTTCTGCCTTGTATATAAGAGAATTCGAATGTTCATTGGGAAATCGGCCATTTTCACGCAAGAATTTCTGTTGATAGCGCTTCGTCTGCTAGTGGATTCTATTGTTTGACTAGAGAATTAGTCACCTTCATGTAGAAATTTTTGTTAATAGCACATTTTGACAAAATAATATTATTCGATATGATATTCAGGAAACGAATTTTTGAATAAACTTTTCGCGGAAACCGCATATATTTGTGTCTGAAGTTTGCATAGTACAAAACGCAACGCTGTCAGATTTTTTATTACTTGTCTTTAGTAGTTTATTGTACATAATGAAAAACCTAGTAGAGTGCCAAAAATATTTAAAAAATTCGAATAAAATATTAAAAAATTTCAAGTTGAATTATCCCAAAAATCTTTCGAAAAATTAAAAAGTTTGGGACTTCAGACAATCGCTCTTTCCAGGATTCTAATCAGATAAACAAAGCAAATAAAGTTATCTATATGTAAATTTGATAAAAATTTTAAGAGGAAATAAACCTAATTCCTGCCATACATATACTTCCTCGATGCGGTCAGACAACATTACCTTTCCACCATTCGAACGAAATAAGGATAACCAAAGACATGGAGGCTTAAATAAACTTCAAACACGTTTATTTTTGCAAAATTCCCACGCCTAAGGGATGAAAGTTCCATTCCAAAATGGGCATTCGCGGGTCATCAATGTCAGAATCCCCTTCCTTCATAAGAAGAAAAAAAACCTTCCATCATAATTTTGGTATTATTCAATGAAAAATTTCGTAATAGGACATGGGTTAAGCTTGGGGGCTTAAATAAAATTTCAACTGAGCTCTCCATTATCGCATCTACGATAAGTGGACAAAAGGACCATGAACTAAATTCAATTCATTTCAATCTAAAATTTAATATTTTTTGTATTTAAATGATATGTATCAGTAATTGCAAATGTTCAGCAAAATATTTTTAAAATCTGGGAGTCGTATGAATTTTCAGTTTTGATCAACAAATTTGTTTACCCATTTGATCTGCACTTCGAAATTACATAATGTGAAATTGAAGTTAGTTTCGTTAATATTTTTTCCTTCCCAATGCTTCTAGCTTTATTCGGACTGTATCCAATGCCACTTTGTTACAAAAAAATGACCGTTCGATTTACCCTAATTTCGAAGAATCCTTGCGCATTGACGACACTTCGTTTCACTGCATTGCTTTCTATTGAAAGACGTGTTGGGTCTTTTCTTTTTGAAAAATTGAGAATTGTGCCTTTTTTTGACATTTAGCAAGTGCTCTTATTTTTTTGCAATTATTTACTCATTTCGGAAAGGTCCTTGCTGTCTCACAATGAGCATTCCCGAAAAATATTTGACAAATTCAGTTAATTCCCTTCAGCAGTGATATGGCTGAGTTACGTGGCAAATCTATGGAGTCATGCCTGAATGCTTCTGTGGAAGCAGCATTTTAAGAGATGTTTTAAAAGAGTGAAATGGTGTTCAGAGTCAAGCTTGTAGTACAGCGAAGTTTAGTCTAGTATTTTATTATAAAAGAAATTTATAATTATGTTCAGTCAGCTGTTCTCATAAAATTTTGGTGTGATCTGAAAAATGTGGCAATAGTCTTTTTGATTCGGCAGATTTATCTCTATTTTTGCATTGATGTGCGACATGTGTAGATATTAGTTACTTTGTAACACAAGTCTAAATCCTTAACCTTCTTGAACCGCAGTTAAGTCCATGCTTTTAATTGTTCAATTCCCATGACATAGTTTAAATAAAAAGCCTTGAAAAAAAAAAACCAAATGATAGCTTGCACCATTGCAATCCTTCTTGCTGAACCATTTGGATCAGAAAACTAAGGAAAATTAACCACGTTTATATTTTTTTTATTACCTGACTTTTTGACCCGACTGATATATGTATTGACTCACAAAAACAAGTGATTAACTGATTAAACGCTTGACCATTTACATATCACGTGATTTAATAGTCAAACAGGCATCGATATTCACCCTATATTCAAAATACACCAAGCACGCACTATCGTCCTCATCAACTCTTACCTAATATCAATAGTGTGATGAAGCATGACCACAACTATATTATCAAAGTTAACGTAGCTTCCATTGTTCCTGCTTTTGTGTGCTTTTCTATTTCCTATCTTAATTGATTGCAAATAAGATAATTGAATACAAATTAATTGTTATGTTTGTCGATCAAGGATTTCCACTGTGGTAATTAATTTAGGGTTACAGCATCACAGTGTAGTAGTCAAAGTCATATGTAATAACGAGATTAAATTTTTTGTGTGGAAGAACCATTTTTTTTATCATTGCATGCAGTGAATATTTATTATCGCCAATGTAATAAATCCTCTCGCAAAAAATACATTCACTCACACACACATTGTAGCGTATACGTTACTAACATTGAACTCAATAAAATCGTTTCGTTTGTCTTATCATCTCATTGATTCAAATAAAGTTATTTCGTGTATATTCTACCCTTCAGCATATCAGACCAATGTTGGGCTGGTGAATTTGTCCCCGATCCAGTTGTTATCAATTGTTATTTTCACAATTTATGTTTTTCGGTGATTGCAGAGGCAATTGTTTCTTGTTTCAGTATGTTACGAGCTTACAGTTTTTTTGAATTTGGATATTTTTTTTCTGGTTGGGAAGTGAAGGCAATTTACGCCCGGAGTGTGGGACTCCTACGAGCGCATGATACCAGACTACCCACTAAACACCCCTCCCCCCCCCCTGTCAAGAGACCCTAGCCTGGAACCGTTTGACACATTACTTCGGGCTAGGCCTCTTTTTACTTCGCCCTAGGCAGCCGTCAGCCTAGAGAAACCTCCCCCCAGCGGGAGGGGGCAGGATGGAGGAGGACTGCTGGAAAGGAGAACCCCCTAGACTGCGCGCCCAATGTTATCCATGGCACATTTTTTGCCAGTAAGTATTGCCCGAGAGCAATGTGCCACACAGGTCCATTTGTCGAAACTTTTCAGCATTTCTTTGAAATGATTTTGGATATTGTAATTTGAACATTCTTTGTAAAAATTAGACAAAAAATTTTTTTTCCGTTGAGATAACGATATGACAGAATTTCGAACAAGCCTTAAAATTTGATTTTCGAAATAGTGATCGTTGATGCAATCGGTGTTAATCTTTAGAATCTGGACGGTAACATCAGTGATGGCGACTTCTTAAATCCAAATGTGCACGAGAAAATTAGTTTAATCTTGAGAATGATTGTTACCTTGGAAGCGCCAGCTACAACTTTTACTGAAAAAAGCAACCGGGAAAGAGGAAACCGAGTATCATTTCCACTAATGGCAGTTTCCATAACAAAAGTGAGGTTTCTAAGAAAAGAGTGTAGCCAGTCGCCAAATCTCTACTCCAGTGACATGGTTATTGTCGATTCAGTTATTACGCGTGGAAAACTCATTTTCACCCTCTGACGTTTGCCTTTTACCATAGGTTTCCACCTATGTATTCCACCTTTCCATCCAACCAAGTGGAGGTGTAAGGATGGGACAGTAGCAGGCCTGTCAGTGGGTAAAACAGTCTCCAGGGCATGTATGTCGCTGACACAAAACAGTATTCAATACAAAATATTATGACTGAACACAAATAAGAGCAACAGCAAATAAGAAAGACTCCCGTGCTTTCGAATTGATATAGTTTGTAACTACGTTGACGGTCAACCTGAAAACAAATACAAAAGGTTTCTTCAGGAAGCACATATTTCAAGTCAAAAAAAAAAAATGCTTACATTGTATTGGGCAGTATTGGTGGATATCCTTTTCCATCCCATTCATATCAACCTTTTAAAGCTCCTTTTGTTCGAAATCGTGAAACAGGTACCTTAAATGTTGCGATCGGTTAGTATTCGTTTTAAATGAGCCCAGAAATGCTATATCGGATTTAACTCCGGAGATTGTGCAAAAGTTTTCATACAGTACGGGCAGTTCTATAGTCTCAGTATATGACAGATGTGACAATTCTATAGCGTCAGGATATGGCAGATTGTGTTTGGAATCATTGTCTTGTAATAAACTGAAAGATAAAAATTTCCACAATTTTCGAGCCCTTCTGATCAATTTGCGATGTGAAATGTTCAAATATTTGTCCAATCTTTCGTCAATAATGTAATTTACCGACTGCAGATACTGCCATAAGTGCCCACAACATTGAATTCTCACCGCCACATGTTACACTTCCTTCGTTATTTTTGAATTCTAGCTTTTAGCTTTTTTCCCTCCAGAAGGAAACTGTTCCATATGATCCAGAAAAGTTCATTTTTGTTTCATTAAGGGGGGAATCGGGGTCTTAAAATCTTAAATTTTTCTGATACTAAAACTTATAAGAAATATTCTTGGAAAATTTGAAATCATTAGGAGCAAAACTTTCCGAGTTATGCACAATTGAGTCTCCAAGCGCTCAGTCATTTTATTTATGTATCAAACTTTAATCGCGTTTTACCAAAAACCTTTTTTGTTAAATCGGTAGTCAAAATTTCTCGAAAACCTTCGGACCGATTTCGCCTAAACTGTGCACCCTTCATTTACATACTAAATACTCGCTTCTGAACGAAGGATTTTTTTTTCAATTACAAGGTATTATTTGGTTAAACAAAAAGAGCCATTTTTGCCGAAAATCAGAGTTTTTTTGGTCGCACCTTCACCAAAAATTGAAAAATGAATATTCTGTTGATTCCTTCGTTCAAATTTAAGACCAACTTACGTACTGAAGAAATCTTTTTGGATTTTGAATTTCAGGCGAAGCAATCATGAGTTATCCTGAATACCGCATGGAAACATATTTTGAGGTGACTCGGTTCTCACCACTACCACCAGCTGAATTTTGAGTATTTTTTTATGAAAATGTAGCGGAGAATTTTTAGAATTATGCGTGATAATGTGCAAAGATTTAAAAAATATTAATAAATAAGGTACACTGTAAAAAATCACAAAAATATGCTTTGTTAGAGTATCTCAGTCCCTTGTCTCACCTTAAGGAATATAATATTTTCTTTCATCATGTATGGCTTGTTCCTTGCAACTCTGATATGACACCCGAAATTTTGCAACGTGCTTTCTAGAGGTTAGCGTTGAAACTTTTTGATCCCTGTTTTTCAATTGTGACCTTAGAAACATGGTATTCAGAAAGGAATAAGTTTTAACTTGTAGCTGAATGAATTCTTGTTCCCGGCGTGCAAGAACTTTTGGACTGATTCTAGGATTTTTCCAAGTGTTTTAAATTGATTATAATGCTTCACGTTGTCTTTGAATATTGCTTTTCCTTATTGAACAATCTTTGCGATTTTTTATAAGAATTACCAGATTTCCTCGATCTACATATCACTTTCTTCACCTCAATCAGTGCTTCCTTTATCTTTTTCACAATATTCGCAAAAATCGATTAACAATAGACGTTAGACAACAAAAGACCTTTGACAATAGCGCAGCAGCTATAAAGTCCTTGTTTAATATCCCCTTGCCTAAAAGCAATAAATGTGATAGTTTGATCGCTATTTTGACCTTAAAAATTCTTCCGAATTTTCCTTTTAAGTTTTTCTTAGTATTCACATTATACAAAGTACGGAGACACAGAAAAAATGTAATTTTCAGTTATTTATATTATACTTGGAAAATGGTATATACAAATACTTGAAACGCCAAATACTACTTTTTACGCCTTGTATACAGTCAGCATTGCTAGATATTTAGTGCCACATCACTGAAGACAACACCTGGGTTATGTAAGGGTGATAGCACAGGTGTTATCTGCAGTTTTATATCTTACATCTCCTGTGCTATCTTCGTGTCCTAACCCAAACATCTGGAAACATACTGAATGCGTACCAATGGCAGATCCTGCCACGCATGCCTGGAGCGTACCCAGAAATGGACCAATGACAAGTTTGATTCAATCATGAACTGTATGCAATTTTTACGAGCTGGTGGTCTCAAAAGCAAAAATTCAAAAGCTTCCAAAAGCAAAACCCATTGGGGAAGCTAAGAAAACGCTGATCTGATTCTGTTCACTAGGATAGATAATCGCTTCTTGGGTTTCGAAGATGGAAAGTGCAATCAATGGACTGGCACAGTTGGGAACGCTGTTTACCCTGGTCTAAGGCCGAAATGCCCCGTAGTGTTATGAAGGAAAAGAGACTCGAACCAAGGACTAGGCAAGTCAAGTGCATGTTCCTTAGCAACTAAACAATATGCAATGAATTGAGATACGGCACACTCGTTTCATGGTATATCAGCGTAGGGTCATAACAATTACCTACCCGGGAACTTCATCGTATTAGTTTATAAGAGCTCTTTCGCTTTGAGCTTCCAGGTTTACTATTTGCCTAGCGTCTGAAGGATGGTCAACTTAACAAGTCCATCTTCGTTTGCAATTTTAAATCGACTAATTAACTCGTCAGGATTGCGGCAGAAAAATTCAGACTCTGAGAGTGTTTAGATTTTTCGATATTTTCGCGCTATATTTATCTTTTCTCTGTTGTACTTTTAATCAATTTTTTCAATTTAAATCATTCAAATTAATTTGCTGGACTTCAAAAAGAAAAAACTCATTTGCTGGACTGCAAAAAGAAGAAACGATTTAATCCAATCTTTTAAACTAAACTAAAGGATTTGTGTGTTTCACTTCTTGATTTTTGTGGTCAAAAATGTCAAAAAGCTCTAGTCAAAAATTGTGATTTTCAGGAAAAAAAATCAACAAAAAAACGTCACAGCAAACAAAAATTTTAAGCGTTTTAATTCTTACATCAATGAAATTATGAGAAACATCGATAACATTGAATTCAACGCAGAATTTTCTTTTTGCAGTCTAAATAAACTTAACGTACACATTCAGGACGAAATCAAAAGAATTATTTACAAAATAGTGCACCTAAAATCAAAATCAGATGCAAGTAATTCGTCTTTTATAATTTGTCCATTTGTCATTTGATGATCCACGCAAATTGTTTTCCGATTTGTGATATTTCAAACTCACAGAAAGATATCGACTAACATGTGACTTCACTTAAATTTGCCAGTATCCTGCAATAGACTTCGTTGAACAATTTTCGTTTTTTTTTCAAGTTTTTGTCAATAATTGGAGTGAAATGAAATCCTAGTAGCGCGTAAAAAAATTCAAAATTAGACTAAAAAATATGTAAATGGCGTAAAAACTTTGCAGAAATGTCGGTCTAATTATCCAAAAATATTCGAAAAGTGGAAAAAAAATCACTAAATTCCGTTTGGAACGATACAGACTTTCACACACCTAGTTTTCACGATATATCAATCTCTTTCAAAAAACTGAATGGCTTATTATAAGATTTTTTTTATTAATTCATAGAAGGATGTACTGAAACTTTGCCAATAAATAATACGCTTGTTCAAACTTATTTGGCATTTCAAGGAAGGTTGGCCAGGTGCTACCAAGGCAAAATTCCGCTTCACATACGCAGTTTTGAAAGACTAGATGAATTTTGTTTATTTTTATTTTATTATTATTTTTATTATTACTACTGCTGTTGGTTTTTAATTATTACATCCCTGAAAGAAAATAGGCGTGCTTACTACAGAAAAATATTACGGAGAAGATGTTAACATTAAAAGACAATTGGAACTGCGTGTCAAATTACGTGTGGACGGTTCTTATTATAATGAAGGGCATCTTGGTTTGTTTGGCGACACAGAGGGAAGGTGGTCTCTCCGACAGCAATCCTCATCCTTCTCATTAATCCCTGCCCGAAAGGGGATTTCGTCTTAACCTAAAGGCTCCGCTAGGCGAGACCCAAGATGCCTAGTCCAAAGAAGACAGTGTGTTTCGGTAAGACAGTGGAGGTGTTTAGTTGATACACCATTTGCCAATAGGTGTCCGACATGCAGGACGTAAAGAACCTTCAACCTTCCAATCACAAAAACAAAAATTACTTCGTATTTCACCTGAAACTTTTTGTAAGAAGATACTGGAATAACAATCAAAAAACTTTTCGATACCAGAAGCGGCTGATGCATGTCTACAAACCAGACGCTATGCGGGTTTCAGCTGGAAACTGCATTGTCTTTTACCTGAAAGGGCGGGTCAACGCGGGGCAGATGCGTGGCTGTGCTCCTTGCTAAGAAAAGAAACAGGATCTACCTATGTAGGGCGAAAGAAAGCTGAGAAGCTTCTCAGTTCTACCTTAAAAAAATGTGACTTTCAAGATCCCTGACTACTTGTTTTTCCCGAAGATCAAAGATGACACCTACCATACCTTCTTCAAATGTGAAAAATGAATGATGCATCGTTTACAGCTTGGGGAAGAAAAAAGGTGAGTTCTTATAAGATATGACACATACCAGACTTTCACCATTTGTGAAAAGCGGTTACACTATGCGCAGTTTATCAGTGAACTGTCGCACTATGCTCAGGAGGTTCTTCTTGCAAGCACCACTTGTCATGGCAAAGGGAATGGGTTTCAATCGCTGAGTAATCCCCCTCCTTTCATTCATGTTGGAATAAAGATTTAGATTAAGAAAGCTTAGATTTAATATAAAAGCGCCGCTCGACAAGACCGTACAGACCTTGTTCGGAGTATTGTCTCCTCCTTGTCTCTAGGTGTGACAAGCAAGGTATTCAGGTGATAATCCAATTGTCTAATTGGATTAATTGGATGCCCGAAAATAGGGGCTTAAATTGCTTTCAAATCCCAACCACAATAAAATATATTTTAAAATTTTACTTAGTATTCTGTATCCCCCAAAGTGGTAGGATCAACTCGTTTGCTTTACTGTAGGCACCGATCAGCTGGCGTAAAGGACGCCTATTGAAAAGCGCAGGAATCCAAGTTGTGGCCTGTTGTTTTTTATGAAAAGACGTACAAGAAAAAATGATATAGGTGCAGAATTTCGTGTTCAAGCGTGATACTGACCTGATCACCTTCTCGTATATCTTGCTTTGAAAGAGGTTGCTCTAACATGCTGCACAACCGAAATTCTATAGTGCCCGGCTGAGGCACAACAAGGATTAAAGACTTGGTAGTCTACAAGCCAAAGGACTCACCTTGCATACAAATTCTGAATTCTTGCATACAAAGCCTGAAAGAAGGCTTATTGATTGGCCCCTGCCTTTTTGAATTGGTAAGAGGACTGAGAAGTTTAACGTATAACAGTTTGTCAGAGCTTGCCGTCAACGATAAAAAAAAATTTTTTGGGTAAATTCGTGTTTTGAAAACAAATTGCTTCAAGCCAAACGTTTTTATCACTAGATATTTCCGAACTAAAGAGCATTTTTGTAATTATTTGGCCACAAGGCCTTCAACCTCCCCCTCCAACAAAAAATAATAAATTATATTAGTTAAAGTGTAAAACTAGTGCAAGTGTGTAAAATTTAGCGTAAATTTATCTGTCATGAAATCAAATACTTTTACAATTCTTTGTATTGAAAAATACAAGGATTGGAAATTTTTAATCTTCCTCGATTTGTTATTATGTTACTGATAAGATGCCATTACACAGAAAACAAGCTGGCGTAAATAAGAGGTGTTGTGGTCGATAGCCTCATTTGATTATCTTTTTTTCTTCCGAGAGTATCTAAAACAACAATTCAATATTGGATAATCGTTTACTCGTTAAAGTGAGTCAGATGATTGTTTTCAATTCAAAAATTGAATCAAATTCTGTTTATCAGTCAGTTGGCATATATGCAAATTTAAAACATTTAAATATGAAACGGTTTTTTTTTTGTTGGAAAATTGCGTGAACAAGGCCATTGTGTGACTAAATTTTCTTTCCTGACAATCATTCGTACGATGCCCTCCGGCGATTTGTCTTTTATTTTTATTATCAATTTGGGATATACGAAATCCGCGAAAAAGGTGTTATCCGTTGGAGTTTTTGTTGTATGCTTGTGTGTGATGAAAGAACGCTTTTAAAGCGTCTTTTTTCACTGAAGTGTGACGAACTTTTCAATAGTAATTTGACTCGCAAACAGCTGTGCTTTCTGATTTCACGAAAGATTGGATAATTTACAAATAAAGTAGGTTTAATTTTCCAATTAACACACCGAAATGACGATTTTCACACGACCCTATTGAAACAAGAAAATTAGCATTGCCACCTAGAAATTTGATGTAAAAATGTAAAAAAAAAAATTATATATGTTTCAATTTAACCTACTAATTTTCCCAAGAAAAGTGAAATCGTCATAAAATTAATAAAAGGCTGTTAATTAGATAACCAAAAAGGAGACGGGATTCTGTATAAATTACGTTTTTCAAAGTTATGGTTCATATTCTCGGAAATTATTTTCTGCATCGAAGATTTCATCAAACATTAAACAAGATTTTTTTAAAAATAAAATGATTGGATAAAAATTTATTGTAAAAATTGATTTTCTTCCATCAACAAGAAGAAGTTTCCGAGATTGATAATATGAACGCCCAAGAATTTTTGTGCTGTTGAGTGATTTTCTCGTGAATTTGAGTAACCGGGTTGCAATAATTTCTGTTTGCTAAAGTCAAAGAATGATTTCTGTTTGTTACAATAAATTAACTATGCTGGTGTCATTTGTTTAACAGGAAAATTTTACAATATATTACTTAATTAAATGGTTTATTGTAATGGAATTGGTATTGGATTCCCATCCATTATAATTAGGGGTTTTCTAATGACGAATGATCACTTTTCTATCAGTATTCCATGACACATTTCTAAATCGAAAAATTTATAATAAAAGAGTTTTAGTAAAAATAAAACTGAATTGAAACATTGCAATCCAATTTATTTTTACTTTATCTTTTTAATGAACTACGTTTTATACCATCGGTATTCAGAAATTAATCATACTGGTTATCTGCAGATCGCATGCAATCTCAAAACTATTTCTTGTTACAATGTAAGCATAAAAAGTTTAAGAAATCAAACACGATTCCTAGGAGGATATCCACTTGAGTTCAAATAAAGATAACATAGAATCAACCAAAATTTGACCTGTCAAAATTGATTAAAATGTCAAAGATAAACACATCGATTTGATGAGCCCTGGTGGAACCGGCTCCCCCAAATTCTGAAGTTAAACTGTAGACTAAGAATTTTAGTTTGGGTAGGGAATCTACAGAATATGAACAGCGCCCATCAACGTCTCTCTTCGAAGAAAATATGAAAAGTACTGAAGGCGTTGTGCTGACTGATCCAAAAAAAAAACTTTTCTTGTAGCTGAGGTGAAAGGTATCTTATATGGAAAAGGTCTTCAGACGCTGGCTACTGAAAAATTTCAACTGACGAGAAGAAGAAAAAGCGAGACGACATCGAATCTCAATAAGTAATAAAGTATCTTTTTATCTTTTGACCATCCAACACAAGATCTGGATTCACTACTTGATTTTGAAACCTAGCAACAGCCAATGATTACGAAGCAAGAACGTTACGGACACTGAAAATATTAAAATGTCAACTTCAGCAGGAAAGTATCATGCCGCTCGTTTTTTCTGACGCACAATTTTCCGGGCACTCTCTATTTAAAAGAAAAGAGATGAGTTTTGGGAGGGCTATAAACAAAAAGACTTTGAGGTGGGATGTTGTTTCTCTTACAACAGACACTGCAGTTGCGGTGACTGCCAATAAAGATACTCGAACATCCACCTCACTTGCAAGATCTAACTCTGGGTAGTTTCTTCTTCCTTTCTGAGTTTCTCGGAGAACCTCCGTGTCAAGAAATTTGTTGATAAAAGTAAAGTAGTGGCCGTTGTTGTGGCATATGTGGGGTCAAAACTGACATTTTTCTCTAAGGAAACTCTGAGTTAAAAAAAAAGTAGACTAAGTGCATTGAATTGTCAATAGACAATATTTTCTACTGTAACCATATTATTATTGCAACAGATTAATTTTAATCAGCCTTGCAAAAGCGTCAAAGTTAATTCAAAAGCGTTTTCTTTATTTTATGAGGAAACAATTTAAACAAACAATAATTTTTTTTTATTATTATTTAGTTTAACTTGTTACTCCTCATTGTAGTTATTTTATGAACCACCTACCTACAATGCAAATTGATCAGGACTTGATCAGGAATTTCGGTTACAGAGCGGCTTACAGGAATTTCTTTTTACCTGTTGCACTAGGTACAAAGCGTACCTGGATTTAAAAAATTCCCTTCTAGGTGATCATGAAGACAGAGCGTAATAGCAGTCAAATTTTATTATGTTATAACTTTGCTCGCAAAATCTTTTGGCTCCTTTGATACTTACTTGCCCGCGTTCCACTTATCTGGTGCACAATTATTTTGTAGTCATAATCTTTAGTTAAACTATTTTGTTGAAATTCCAAGTATTCGATATGTAGTATTCAAATTTTAGTAAGAAATAAAAAAAAACAGTTTCTTCATTTCAGAAAATATATTCAAATATTATTTTTGTATTTCCAGGTAATTTTCCTGTATTATTTGTAAGAAGATGACGAGATTTGTAAGTATAGTTGCTGTTTAGACATTTGTTCTCATTTCCAGACAAGTTTTTGTAAAATTGAAATATTCCAATTAATGAAGACAATTACTTTCTTAGTTTCAACACCGTTCTAAACTTTCAAACTTTCATAATTTCAAGATTTCAGAAACTAATCTTTCAGAGTTTCAGCGTAATCTTTTCGAATCTCCAAGTTGCAAAATAAACATAAAATTTCAAAATAATTCGAAACCTTGCTGCATTGATTTATCCTTTCAGGAAATCTAAATGATTAAATAAGTTCTTCAAGATAGATATAAGAAATATAAAATATAAGATAAGTTTAACAAAACGCTTGACATACAGTGCTAACTCCTAATCTATCGCATTTTGACCGATGCATTTTGACCACATGCTTTGTAATTGCAAGGAAAACTGGTTAGTGATAGGTTTCTGAAGTGAAAGTAATTCAAGTTGGATGCACCGAAATACAATAAAACTGTCTTAAAGTTTATACCTTTGCATAATGAGATTCATTTATAATATCATTTCGTGTTTTTTTTGCAGTTCAAGGCTTGGCTAGTTGATATATTGTGGTGTAGCAACTAACCCATACTCACAGAGACATATCAGGAAGAAAAAAATACGACAATCTATACATACGACTATAAAACAAATAAGGCGAGCTTTTCTAGATAGAGAGCTTGAAAATCAAACAACCAAGGAGACTTGAGATGACATGATGACTAGCTTTCCAAGTTTAAATGGATGTGGGAATGATTTTGCAAGTGAAATGTATCTTAGTCATTGTGCCTGAATGAAAAATTCAAGACAATGCTAATTCGCATCTCTCTGAATCTTCATCTTTATTTCCGTCCTTAGGTTTGGCATAGAAATACTTTTTTTGTGTTTTGTAAGCTAAATCTTGTCGGAAACGTATGAGCTTTGCTTACAAAAGAAATTTTTGGGTCAAATATCGAGAGTATGGAAATTCGGAAGTGTTAGCAATGGTTTGTAATTTCCTGGTGTCCCTGTCTTATAATTGTGATATGGTCCTGAGGTGCTTCGTTATGGTGATGCTCAGAACGACAGCCAAGATGGTTCGTTTTTTATTACATGAAAGTACTGTATGTTATCTGAATTGGTAGTAATTACTATCACTGACCGAAAAAAGTCGAGACGCAGTTCAATGCAATATGTCAACCAATGCTAGAGGATATTTTCATGTCTATAGACGTGATTTGTAGTGGTAATCCATGAGCTTTGTATTATCGGAAGTCCCACAATCTGAGTATTAACAGTTCTCTACGCGCTCGTACATAAATATATGCCAAGTTCAATGTGAACTACGGTGCAAACAATATGATTAAGCAGGAAATTAGGAAGATACGTCTAAGGACAGTGAAGAAATTTACATATGTAGGTTAATGATGAAACGAATTATGTTTAGAATAGTTATGATGAACAAATTAGGTGTCTGAAAATTGCATCATTGCAAATAGACGAGTCTCAAATTTTTTCGCTTTTTTTCTGTTTCTAGATAATTTGACTTTAAATTTTGGTAATTTCATTATCATTTTCGAGTGTTTTTCCACTCAATCAGGGCATTTATTCCAGTTTAGGCATCTACTATAATCAAAAACTCAGAAAAAATGGACAACATTGCGTGTGCACCGATACTAACTCCAGACAAATGAAATAAGGTTCCTGAAGGTTGCATGGTTGCACACACATGGGCCTCTATTTTTTCGTTTTTGATTGTTTTTTGTTTAATAATTTGACTTCAAATTTTGGACACTTTATTGACATCTTTGAATGTTTTTTCAGTCAACTAAGATTTCATACTAGTTTAAACACCTATTGAATAAAAAATGTCAAAAATTTTGACAGCTTTGCATTTTTAACGATGCTATCTTCAAACACCTGAACAAATGACGGTTATATGAAATAACGAGTAGTTCATAGGAGCCACCTTTTGGAAACTTATGCACAGCCATATATTTCACCCACCCTAGAAGTTTTGAAAAAATATTAGAAGTTGGACTTAGCCATGAAAAGCTCATGAATTAATGCTTGTACATTCAAAGTTGTTATGCATGCACAAGTTGTACACAGTCTGTATTCGAAGCTCGTTTTCTTTGCATTCGTTTAAGAATGAACAAAATTCAAAGTAAACGTGACCTTTTCTTTAGTCATTGGCTGTAAATACAAATTTTGTAGAAGTGTTTTGATTAAATTTTATCTTCCATCCAACGTTCTTTCTTGTCATCAGAAATTTTTTTTAAATTTAATATCGACTTTTTTATTTAGTAAATGAAAATTATCAAATTTTTGTTAAATTATGAAATATTTGTTTAAAATTTAATATTGTCCTTTTTAAACTGTTTTTTTAAAAGGTTTAAAATTTGCAAATTTGATTAAAGGGACTTTCTAAGCCATACTTTGATACGAATATACAAATTTAAAGGATTTCCGAAAATTGTGCATATGAACGCATAAATCTGAATGAGTATTGTTTGGGGTTTTTTTAAAAACAAAAAAAAGTGAAATCTTGAATTTTTGCTGATTCAAATCAACGTTTCAACGCTATTTCAAAAACGAAGTGACAGAGAATCATCAGTTGAGTTTTGTTTTTCAAAATTGGTGCATTGGAAAATCTTCTTGTAATTAGAGTATAAAAGTGGCATTATTCCATTTATTCCATACATATTCCATAATACTCATATGCTTAATCACATATGCTAATATGTATATGATTTGGTAATGGTCAACTTTGGCTGGTGGATCACCCATGGCTTTTTAGTGTTAAAGTTTTTAAGATTTCTTGAAGATTTGCCTTGTATGGAACAGACATTCTGTTTTTAAGTTGTTTACATTGTTGCAAAATTTGCGCTTTCGAATTTTACTTTTTATTCTAATTTTTCGCGATAATTCAGTGGATTCTGGATAAATTTGGCACTCTACAATTTTTTCTTCTTAAAAAAAAAGTTCAAAATAAAAATTCAAAAATAAATAGGAGAGCTGAGATTAAAAATGAAAATCAAAAAATATACCAATTTTGTAAATTCCAAATGATATTGAAATTATCTTTTATTATAGATTATATCGAAAATTTATAATCTTCCCCCCGATGGAAAAGCAATAGCAATTTTTTTGGAAACCCAAAAAAATAAAGATATCAACGGAAGCGCTTAACATGGGAGGAAGTCAAAAAGTTAAAACAAAGTCAAAAAATTAATCGGCCCCCGAACCACCAAAGGAAATTACAAATATTATCAATTAAAAATTGGTAGTCTTCTGCCAGGGCTCCCTATTGTATTTGAATGTACTTTTATTTGTAACGGCGAGATTATGTATCATTACGAGGTTTGTTCAAAAAGTATCGCGAATTTTGAATTTTCGCGGGCTACGTATTTGCGATTTTTGATCTTTTGGTGGCGTTATGTTGGTACTCATGACCCGCACTTATGTTGATAATTCCGACCATTTTGAATGTCCAGTTAGTTTTTGACAGTTATTGTGCGTTGACGTGTCTTAGCTTGTCTTCGATTTTCGTGTATCCCAAAAAAAAGGATCAAAAAATAATGCCGCAGCCACCGTATTCCCCGACCTGGCTCTCTGTGACTTTTTCTTATTCCCGAAACTGAAGAGACCTATGAAAGGACAACGCTACGCCACGATTGAGTAGATAAAGACGGCATCGAAGGAGGAGCTGAACAAGATCACAAAAAATGATTTTTCAAAATGCTTCGAGAATTGGAAAAAAACGTTATCACAAGTGAATAATGTCTGACGGGGATTACTTTGACGGGGACAAAATAGATATTCATAAATAAATAAATAATTCTTGAAAAAACATGAAATTCGCGATACTTTTTGAACAAACCTCGTATATACCTTAAATGAAAATGTTTCGATTTGTAATTGCGTGGAATTTTCCGAAACAAATTTTAACTTATAAAAGTGAATCCTTTTTGTTTAAGTTTAAATTTTTGACGGGACAGAATGAATGAAAAACTTAAACTAAGAAATTGATGAATTCTCAGTGGAAGAGTAACTACTTTTGCCGTGCTGAGAATTCTGCTCCTGGAAAAATAAAGTAAGCAAGAAACAAAATATTATTTTATTCTGCCGCGAAATCAAAATTGCAGAAATAAAAACCCTTCTCAGCAACATTGAAATTGATATTTACAAGAATCTTAGTTTCCATCGACCTTTGTATCTGTTATATATGCTTACTCCTTCAATTCAAGTTCCGTTTCCGGCGCCAATGTTCTGACTGCTGGAAAAAAAAACAAAATATTGTGCGTATGCGTAAAATTTGTTTATAAAGATTTTTTATAACACATTCAATATTTCGTTGAATTTATTACGTGCTTTGTTACGACTCAGCTTTCAGTAGGCGTAGTTAGAAGAAAATCAACAAGTAAACGAGCAACTTTTGTAAGATGTAGCATTCAGAGAAATTTGAATATCTTTAAGAAATAGCAGTATGTAAGAAAGAAGCAACATGAGACTCAACGTACGCTTGAATACTCAAATTCTGGCGGCCTTGTGTGAAATAATTGAATTTCATTTGGTATCTAAATATTTAGGAGAAATCCGAGCAGCACGGAAACCATTTCAAAAGCTCCGAGACCGTAGTATGTATGTTGCGAATTTGCAGAAGCATATTTACGTCGGTGTATTATGAGTTCTATGAAACATTTGAAACTCCTTGTTGATATGATTGGAATCAGAACGAATGAATTCCTGGAACTCAGAACACATATAGCGATGGCGGCACTTATCGGTTTGTTTGAACTTAACTCATGGTTTGTTACGGAGAAAGGAACAAGTGTCATGCATAGATTTGGATTATAACAGTTGAGCTGCAGAATTTCATGCGTGAAAAACTTTATAGCAATGTTTTTGCTAAATAATCAAAAGTTATACAATCCAATTATACAAGTCTCTGAACTCGGTGATGTAGACATATTTAGTAGGACATCTCCTCTACATACGAGATTTATGTGCTTAGCGAATTCATACAAACAGAATTGTGTATGTGTTAAGGATATTTTCAAGATATTTTGCATGAAAATTTAATAAATTTATTCGTTGTTTAGAGTTCAGCGTACGCGCTGTTGTCTGGTTTACTATCAAGACCACTGTTTGCAATAAGTCTAAAATTTATTGCATAAACACAATTCATGTCCGAGTCGGATTATTCAAAAATCTGAAAAGTCGTGAAAATGAAAGCTTTCCCGACAACGCAGCTGTTTTATTTTTTCCACATGTATGTACAATTTAACACCATGTTGTTGTGTTTCGTAGAGCAGAGGAAATGAGTCGACATTGGTGAAAGAGACATTAAAGAATCAAATAAAGCAATATATGAACGTCAGAGTATTGGCTAACTTAAAAATAGGTTGAACTAATTTTTTCCGGTTTAAAAAGAATGCTGAATATCTAAGATGTGGAAACTAGTCGCTTTTGAAAATTGAAATAGGAACAGTTCAACGTTTTCAACGAAGCAATTAATTGCCAGAGGATTTTTCGTTTAACGACCACTCGTATATTGACACTTGAAAATTCAGCTCACATGTGTGATTGTTGTTACGAAACAAGACCGCATTATTCTCTGAAAGACCAAAAATTCTTACTCCTTTCCTTGTACTACTGGAAGATGAAACCTCATAGGATATTTGTAAATCATGCTAACTTGTGCCGAATTCCCATGTTCTCGCAGTAACTTCCATTTACTTTTTGGCTAATTTTGCGATAACGCGAGGATTGATCCACACACAAAAGTAGCCTTGAAACTTTTCTATGTTTTCAATAAAGTTTTTTCAAAGCAATTCATTTATGCTTGGAGCAGTAGCTATGACCTTCGAAATTTGTAAATGAAGAAAGTTAATGTATTTATAAAATACGCACTTGTGAAGGCTAAGTTAATTGAACTTCAGTGTTTCACTGAGTAGAATCGATAGAAATCAATTAAATTAATCGGGGCTATTGCGACTTAACGATTTATTTTGTAAATGGTTTGAGCAGAAGTTCAAAAAACGAATTGACGGGCTTTTCAAATGTCTGAAAAGATTTGGCGGCTAAGTTAATTAAGCGTTAGTAATTGCTGTAGGAACTTTTGGTCTGAAAAAAGGAAAGAAAATCGCATTTTGCATTTGAAAGCATCATTTTGAAAGACAGGAAAGAATAGGATATAGGATGAAAGGCATAGGACGAAAGATAGGATGGTGAACAAAATCACTATCCTCTGGTTTGTTTTGCCAGCTGCATTCATTTGGAAGATTTGGATTTGAGTTCAATCAAACTTTCTTCCTGCCAATATATCATATTGGGTTCAAGAGCGCTCATAATAAGTACGACTGAAAAATATCCAAAAAGATATACAATAAAAAGTGAATAAATACAAGTGACAAATGGAAGTCTCAATACAAATATGAAATGTTTTTAAAGAAAAATCAAAACCGTTTAAATCTTCTTGAATAATTTTATTTAATGGCTGAGAGTTGAAGATACAAATTTGACAAATTCATGTCAAACTGAATTCCACTTATACTTAAACACATATTCCAAACACTCCCATGTGTTGATAACTATTTACAACATCAGCGGAGGTTTTTTTTTGAAAGTAAAACAAGCAAGAATTATCAATTCTAGGAAGGTATTTTAGAAATTAGCACTAGCAAATTCAGCAACTAGGAAAGAATCAAAGCTGAAGGTCCCTTCTCTTTATAGGTTCCAAAACAAACCTGATCCTTGAAGCTTTCGTCAACCACATTTATGTCTTCATGAAAAGAATCATTTCAAAATTTAGAAATAATGAATTATCGGGAAAATACGATATGATGTTTTAATACCACCTAAGAAAAATGAGAAGATCTTGATCATCAACATATTCAAAAAATATAAACCTGGATATTCTTCATGACCTTTTAAATAATTGCTTAAGAACCCATTCTTAGTTTTTTGAGACCTACTACTGATCTATTGATGATCTACTATAAGTTTTTTTCGTCCGTGGACTTCGTCAAGCCTTAGTTCAGAATTCACTTCCATCCTGTTTAAGCCAAAACTTCTAATTTAGCTATTTAAGGTTGAAATTAAATCCATCTTTTGTATTTTTGAAAATCCATCTCAAAGGCTTTTGAGGTGCCAAAACAAAGTCTGAGCACAATAAGATGAAGCTTCAATCAAACTTTCTTCGTGCAGTTAGACAAAAGCAAAAGTGGTGTACTTGAAGTTTTGACCGACTAGTTGGTGCTCTTGGAAAATGCTCATGGTAACTTTCCTCCAAAATTTGTAGTGATATCTTTTACTTTTCTAAACTATCAATTAAAAGGCACTCGTACATTGGTGCTAAAAGAAACTGATAAACTACTACAGGGTGCGATCGGTTAATTAACACCTGTGAATTTTTTTAAGAAGATTGGATTGCGTTCTAGGGATTTTTTAAAAACTCTTGGGATTTAATTTGAAACCTCACTGATTACACTTTTGAGGAGAATAGATAGTGTCAAGTTATATAAACCTGATAACCTTTTGCCAAACAAATCAAAACCAGAATCTCGGCTGAGAGGAAAACCAAAAAATACGTCGCTTTGGTCAACTATTCGTCCCAGAGGCATACAATCAATATACAAAAATATTCTGATTCTCGGAGATATTTTGATATCTTGTTTCGCAAAAGAATAATCAAATACAAAAGCAGAAGAAGCTGATAGGGGGAGGGGGTACATATGATAACTCGAAACCTTAACCTTATTCAGTCATCAGGGCGATTTTCGACATCCCTCGCATTTCGCTGGCTTGACAAGAAGTGGAACCTCCTGCAGAGGAGTTTAAGCCAAACTCTCTACAGATGCAACGAATACGATGGTGGTAAGATAAAAAAAAGATAAGATAAGATAAGATAAGGATAAATTTCTTTGATAAACATAAACTCAAATACAATTACATTATCAAGATGCATTGGTCCAACATCTTGAAGAATATCTTATATTATACTTAAAAGTTTTCTCGAGGTCTGCAAAGTACCTCCATGGCGGTAAAGACCTCGTCATTAAGATTTCCATCCGGTGGATTTTCTTTTTCAATTTAAAAAGAAGAAACAAAAAGAAGGTGCATGGAGCCAAATCTGGCAGCAGCAGTTCGTAGGCTGATTGTGGTGTGAGCCGTGTGGCGTTGACACGGTCGAAGAGTATTTTTTCTGAGACAAATTGGGTGCTTTTTCTGCTATTCGGCACCGAATCAGTCCCACCATTCGGCATAGAAGAGTCTTGTGATCGTTTTGTCCTTCTCCAGATAATCGATCTAAAAAACACCTTGAGAATCCCAGAAATCTCTTTTCCGGCATATAGGACGGTCTTCGCTTTTTCGGAGCACATTTGTTTGGTAAAGTCCACTCTTGCGACAGTTCCTTGATCTCTGGTGGGTAACAGTGGGCCCATGTTTCGTTGACGGTCGTAAAATGGTATTGAAAAACTGCTCTGAAGTGATCATACGTTTCCACTGATTGTTCAGAGTGAGTAAACGCGGCATAATTGCAGCTTTATAATGCCAAACATTTCATGCAGGAAAGGACCAGGAACAGAGTCACCGAACAATGCATCCAAACGCTGTAAGGTTTTGCTGCGCAATTTCACTCCCAACAACGAGCACTGTCAGATGTTGCCATTTCGTCCATTTTTATAAATTTCACGGACATTCCCGCTTGCACACGCTATCCAATCAAAACTACGATTCTGCTTCGGCTGAAAACTCGATCAAAACAAAACTAAGACTCCGCTTTGGCTGAAATGTTGACAGTAGCCGTCTACGAGAATGTACTAAACGATTGAGGATTTTTCGTGCGAAAATGGTGCCATCAGGTGATGAGGCTAAGAACTTAGCGTTGAGGTGCATTAGAGCCACCTCATTTCAACAATAAAGCTAAACAAGAAGTCAACATCTAGTTACAATCATTTATGTCATTTGTGTAAATTGACTTCAAAGAAGGTGCCTTTGACAAGTAGGTGACACGTTACTCAGACGCCAAAAACACCACTCCATGAATTATTATTACCAGCAGAGCTCAAACCGTAAGTGATGCCTTGACACTGAGTAGTGAAGAGTCCTTGAGTACATGCTACACATCATTGTGGGTTATGTTGGGATAGTTTTTGTCTATGTGATTCTGAAGACTTACTTTAAAGAAATTGACTTGTTTCTTGAAATTTATTCTGTTAATTGGAGCCCCACAGGTGAAGCAAAACAAAATATGAGCTCGTTGTTTGAGTTCGACTGCTCTATGGGTTTTATTGAAAAGCAATTTTCTTGCGCAATGGGATCTTCGGTACCAACAATGTCTTTTGGAAAACTAGGTGATCCATTCCTGCAGGTGAGGGTTAGCAATCCTTTCCAGGAGCTTTCACTTCGAGTCGCATTCAAGGCAGCTTGAGGAAAATTGTATTACTTTATTGCTTGTAAGAGTCGCTAGACACAGGTGTCTGAAGCTTGTAGCGTTCAAAATGCACCAGTCTCAAATTTGTTCAATTCTTAACTTTTTGGATAATTTGAGGATAATTTTTATAAATTATGTTTGCTAATTTAAACTTTTCCCTCTCTACTTTTTATTGGACTCCAAGCACTGACAAAAGTCAAAAAGTGAAGAATATTGAGAACGTCTCATTTGCAATGATACCAACTTCAAAAAACTCTCAATATAACATTGCAGAGGAAAGCTAGTTTCTTGGTTTCTGCTGAAACTACCAAAAAAAAAAAAAATTTGTTTACCAATTGTAATGGCAATAGAATATCTCATATGAAGTCAGTTAGAAGTCTCGTATTCTTCACAACGATGAACGAGTTGGGGTCCTTAAATGTAAAATTTTTGGGGAAAACCAGAGGACTTAGTTGTGTGAAAGGATCGCTCTCGTCATTCGGTGCCTGACTCTTGCCACGCGTTGAACGCAAGGGTCTCCGAATTTTCCTTTTTTTATATTGGCCGATGGTTCGACTGAAACGGACTGAAATATAAGTAGAGTGCAATTTAAATGAAATTGAAATAAAAACTTACAAAATTTGCAGTTCAACTATCTCAAAAAGATTCAATAGGCGAAAAAAATCGAGAACGTGGCATTAAAAAAATGCAAACTTCTTATTCCTCCTGTAAGATTTCCTTATGTATTGAAGCTGAGCAATGATTTCTTAAATGTGTTTGAAACATTCTAGTTAGCGGGAATGGAATATTGTCAGGACAATACCTGTTCCATTTGAATGTTCGAATTTAATTTCACAAGGCTCGCCAATTATTCCTATTAAGATGTTATCACGTACTGGATAAACTTGACCTGAGATTCCCGTAACGTGGAAAAGGGCTGATTATAAAGCGAATATGATATGAAAATTTGCTTAGTATAATAAGGTAAATTTGCAACAGTTTTGTAAATGTCCTTAATAAGTTTTACAGATTCGGGTGACTGCCAAGTAAATTTTAAGGAAGAATAAATAAAAACAGAAACTGCATGAGTGTTGATTAACGATTCACAATCAAATTGGTTGAAAGTTAGGTACTAGTACACTTTACAGTTTCAAAAAAATCGGATTTTTCTTGCATTTTTCACTTCCTTAGTCCTTTAAAATCCTCTCCCAAAATATTTTAAAGAGATTCGAGCTCTAACACCATGAAATAAGTGAACGTGTATGCGTGCTCTCAGCTGTACGCACTTACTTATGCAGCTGCCAGTGACGTGACATTCATTGTTTATTTCCTCACACCAAGCATCAGATTTTTGATTCACAAATAAATTCTTCACCCCTTATAAATACCGAATTTGAAATGAATCGTCGGATTGTATTTATTATACGATTGTTGGTCGTAGATCGTAATGGATTAGAAATCTTTTGTTCGTTGATGGACATGACATCGAAATTCGGTAAGACAGCATACTACAAGCTTTTAGAAAATGTCCGAATTGCACCGAAAAGTGTCAACAACATTTGTCTAATAAAAGCTGGTAAGGATGAAAAGTAGAAAAATGTAGAAAGTGATTTACCTGAGGACGAATCGTGATCAAAACATGGCTTTAGCTCACTGATTGGCGTTTGTCCCGTAATAGGTAAATACTCAGGCAAATTGTAAGATTATTTAGTTTCTACGAAGATATGCAAAGCTTGTGAGATGATAAAGAAAAAATTAAATTGCGTTGATTTTGACATCTGGTACGAGAGTGATCATGAAGTTGAGTGTTCTGCGAATTACCAAGGAAGTTCCGGAGGTATGGAGGTACAAGGAATTACTGAAATTTTTAAAAATTCTATAAACAACCATAAGATGACTGGGACTCAAAAACGTTTACCAATCTGTCTGAAGCTAAACCGTATGGAGATTTTGCTATACAAAAATTGGAGTGTGTTTTGAACGTCGGAAAACGGATGTTTCGTTATCTGAGAGAAGCAAAAAATTCGTTAGTCGAGTTACGAAAATTTAGAAAAGCTGTAAATAAGAAGAACGAAACACAAATAAAACAGTTAAAAGCAGAAAATCATCGAATATTAGACAGCCACGTAAAAAAACGAAAACGGAAGATTCTGTGCCACTACCTCCAAAAACCACGGATTTGACTGGGACAATAATGAATAAGATGTCAACGAATTATTCTTTGACCATACAACGTCATCCAGATTGTCTAATCGACATGAAAAAAGATATATGGGCTGATTTTTACCGCAGCACGATTGCTGCAATCCAGACTGGTGTAAATACCTACAAGTGAAAACTAAAAATGAGCCGGAAGTCGAGGAATTCGTCAAATCGGTCTTCGGAAAATTGACAAATGACGATCTATTGAAACGATGTTTGGCGAGAAATACTCAAAATAATAATGAGTGTGATAACAAAATACTTTGGACGATTGTCCCAAAACACACATTCGCAGGGAAGGGCGTCGTTGATGTGGGAGCCCAAACATCATTGGCCATCTTCAATGAAGGACGTATGAGCCTTCTGAAGATGATGGTATTTGGAATATCCGGAATATTGGAATATCCGCGTACAGTCAAACGACGAAAAGCGAATTTTTTTCGCATAGAAAGCTGCGAAAGCTTCGTCCAAAGAAGGTCGTGTGGCGCAAAAGCAGGCTCACGAAATGGAGAAGGCTTTCCAAGACAGTAGCCTTCTGCTGCATGATTCAGGGATAGCGGATTAACTTATTAAATTTTTTTATTTATTATAACTTTTTTTTAAAAAAATTTAATAAAAAATGCAAGAAAAAACTTTAAACGCGTTTGTTTCGAAATGGCTTTTTTTCAAATGGCGGACAGATAATCTCCGAAACGACAGAACCGATTAGAAAAAACTTTGTTGCGTTTTGTTTATGAATACATTCTGCAAGCCGATTCACCCCAATTTTCTGAAAAAATAAAAAAATATTATTTTATAAACCGAAAAAACAGCGTAAAAATAAGTAATTTTTAAACAAGCACTCGCCATTTTTTTTGACGATTTTTTGATAAATGTAGTGAATTGCCCTGTAAGGAACCTTCCTTTTTAAGCAACTATTTGATTTTTGTGTTCCAGGCTTGCTGATTCGGAGATTAACTGTCCGCCATGGACCAACTTTATTTTTGAGACTCGACGTAGGCGCTCTCTGGATATAGGTCAAAAAATGATAACTAATAAAACAAAATTTTTTTTATATTCTATAAACATCTAAAAATTAAATTAAAAATGTTCTACATTTGTATCTTTTAATGGGACTGAGAAAAAAAAAATATTGAAAATACCGGTTTTTTCACCTCATAAAGTGTACTAGTACCTATGATGATTCAAATCACGATTATCCTGGACCACCCAAGCGAAATTGAATTCCCGAATACTTTCCGTCACTTCTTATGTTTTTTTAAACGTTTTCAAAAGGGCTGATTGTCCTAGGTTTGAGAGCGCCGAAGGAAGAATAGGGACGAAGGTCTTAACTTTGTTTTTAAATGATTAGTATGAGGAAAAACTTCCTGGGTTAGAATATTCTCGAAATTGACATACAGCGGCTCAATAAAGAAGTCGGTCACACACCCATTTACACTTGAAAAGGGAATAAACGACAGAAGAATGTATTTTAGAAAAAAACAAAATTTATTTTTGTAGCTCCATATTATTAACTTACGAAAAATAAAAACATTGAAAACAAAACTCAATTTTGCGATTATTAAGAAAATAAAAAGTTGAAATGCAGCCAAAATTCACGTCAAAAAATAACTCGGACAGCACTCTTCTTCTTTTTGAGTTTAAAAGGGGGATTCCCCGGATTTTGTGTGGTTGACAGCTCTGAACATCTGAGTGAAACAAATTGAAACCGTAAATTTTATACGTGGGTGAAATTGTGTGAATTGTGAACCTTCACGGGGGTGAAATTGTGTAAAATAGGAAGGCAACGTGGTCAAACTTCTTTAGAAGTAAGAGAACTCATTTTGAAACATTATAAAGAAGGATTACCGGTCCATACTATAAGGGATCGTAATTAGATCACACTCCACTATTCACGATATAATTAAACGATTTAAATCATGCAGATCAGTGGAAAATAAACAAAAAAAGTGGTAAACCTAGAATGTTTTCGAAGTCAGATGAGCGGTGGATTGTACAACAAATTCATAAAAATTCGAAATTAAGTGCTCCAAAATTAGCTCAACAAGTATCGAAATATCTTAATAAAAGTGAGCATCCTGAAACGATAAGGTTAGTTTTGAGACGAAGAAATCTACATGGAAGAGTAGCCCGTAGAAAACCATTCGTTAATAAGTGCAATAGGAAAAAGAGACTCAAGATTGCCAAAACATATAAAAAGAAAGACCTATCATTTTGGGAAACTGTGATATTCGCGGACGAAAGTAAATTTAATGTATTTCGCTCAGATGGTCAATGCTTTGTTTGGCGAAAATGTTTGTGAAACATGGAGGTGGCTCGATAATGGTATGGGGCTGCATATCCGCTGCTGGTCCAGGTAAACTTTCTGTAATCGATGGAATTATGGACCAAACAAAGTATTTGACCATTCTGAAACAAAATTTAGTGGAAAGTGCTGAAAAATTCGGAATAAATGATAACTTCCAATATTACCAGGATAACGACCCAAAGCACAAAGCACTCAATGTGCGCTTATGGCTGCTGTACAATTGTACACATGTACTGGAAACATCTCTACAATCTCCTGACATTATTATTATCGAGCATTTATGGGCTTATTTAGAACACCAATTAAAAAGCTATTCAATTAAAAATAAAGAGGACTTGAGCTCTTCAGGCAAAATGGGCCAAAATCAACCCTTCCTTTTGCAAAAAACTTGGCGAATCTATCCCTATAATATTAAAAATAATAATAAAATTCAAAAATCTCACAAAGAATTAACTGTCCGAGTTATTTTTTGACATGCATTTTGGCTGCATTTGGACTTTTTATTTATTTAATAATCACAAAATCGAGTTATGTTTCCAATGTTCTTATTTTTCGTAAGTTGATAATGTAGAGCTAAAAACATAAATTTTGTTTTTTTTTTTTCTAAAATACATTCTTCTGTCGTTTATTCCCTTTTCAAGTGTAAATGGGTATGTGTCCGACTTCTTTATTGAGCCACTGTATATAATTGACAATAATGTAAGTTATTGGGTCTATTAGGTCGATAGCAGCCAAGCCATTTTGATTCCATGATAGAATTTTCATTTTGAACGACCTACGTCGTTTATAATAGGTAATCGACCTCTGAATGCACTTGACAATTTCTAGTTATGTTCTGAGTAAAATAAGGATGATGCAATTTTATTGTACATTCAAGATGGAATTTTTGGAGTTATTCTATATTGGTTTCAAATAAATTTATAAAATCTATTCATTGTCCCTTTTGTGGTTTCGTTCACCATATGAGCCGCTGATTCCAACATGTGTATCTTATACTATCTTTTGTGTGTTGTTACAATATTGGGGTTCCAGGAATTTTTATCTTATGCCGACAAGCAAAGGATATCATGTCTTTTTATTGAATGCAAATGATTCTCTCAAAAATATCCGTCAAACATTTAAACTGAATTGAGTTTGAAATTGCAACGATCCATTTCATTGGATACTTATTTTTTCAACTTTGTAATTCATTCATTGAATTTCTTGTTCCATGTTAGTGTTATTATTATTCATTCTACCACTAGATCAATAGACTTGACAACAACAACGTTATATCTTCGAAATAAAATTGCAATTCTTACGTTTTATATCATTCCTAGCCGTATGGAAGAAATCATGAATTGTATATATTCGCGTATGTGAGTGAGTGTATGTGTGTTATGAATAAAAATGTAATTTCAAGTATTTTATCATATGCTCAATGTGCTTTACACTTAACCTTGAATTTTTCCACCCGTTTGACTCGAAGAGTTTTCCACACTCGACAATGATGTTTTCGTTCGTTTACTTTCTTATACGCCGACTGGAATGTATATCAATAAAGTTGTAGCAGATCTAACCAGCAAACACCATTACCACAATATGCAAATTTCAGTCTTCATTCAGCTTTAAATTTCAAGTTGGATATTTTAACAAGTGTGCTCTCATCTGCATATTTGAATTTTGGCGAACTAAAGAATTTCAAATGATTGGTAAACAATGAAACTTTATTTTTGGACTTTTTGATTTGAAAAAAGAAAAACACAAAAAAATTGTTTCATTTCGATACGTCTTTGAAATCGTATTAATTCAGCGGTGTTTTTTTCTTTTTTTTTGGTGAAAAAAGTGTGGATTTTGTTCAATGTAAACTTTGCCATAAACATTTCCATTATGGCACCGTATTGGGCTGATATGTGATAGGTAAACGCAGATTGCTGGGCGTTGTTAACATAATGGATAAAACAACGTGGCTCGTTACATGAAGAAGAGAAATAAATATTTTCAATACACAATTGTTTTAAAAAAAAATACCCAGACTTCAACAATTTCTTAGCAATCTTATTGAGTAGATTTCTAAGAAGGTCTTGCTCTTCAATTGAACCGTTTATTCTGTCAATTCAAAACTCTCAAACCCGATAAACTCTTTTGAATTTTTGAAATTTTTGGTTATCTGACAATTGTTCTGGACGTGCTCGGATACAAAAATCAATTGTTTAAATTTCAGTGTTATTAAGCTCCCTTGATGTAGCCCATGATCTACATCCTTGCTGTTTCTTTCTATTCTTACTTCTAAGTAGAATTGCCCACCACATTTTGGGCCTTCCTAGATCGGCTATAAATTTTTTTGAGTAGCAAATGCGCTATGAAGCTGGACTTGAATTTTCTATTACGTTTTTAACCCTACCTCTACATCAATTTCTACTCTGATCTGTCCTTAACGTTTTCGCTAACTTACTAACGCGAAGGCCTGTAGGGCATCTCTAAACTATTACTTATCTCCTTATTTGACGTTAAATTACCCAGGTTCCATTCCGTCTGGCTGTATAAGATGCTGGCCTACATTTTCAATCAGTCTTCTTGGCTTTCTTGGATTCCGTCGAAAGAGGACTATTTTTTGGGTTTAAATTAGTTTGCTTTTGACTGAAGTGATTCATGGCCTACTCAAGCTTTAGTATACTTAATACTAATTATAATATTATAAATAATTCAGTATACTTATACTTACGTGTTAAGTTGAAAGTTTTAACTTTAGTGGACAACAGGTTTTTCTTTTTTTGGTAACAGTTTTTACTGTTCACTTTACTCTTTGATATGAGTATCTTAACACCATCGCTGTCCGTTATTGTGTTGTTGGTAGTTTCCTGAAATGTGCTATTATTGTTTCACTTGAGTAGCAAGAATAGGACTTAACATTTGCCTGTTTTCCTTGTTCAAAAAAGGAATTTATAAAAGGAATTGATTTGCTCGGCAAAGAAATAATGAAATAGAAAGAATAATATGAAATTGCTGCTAGTAAATGCTATTTTAATTTAATTGGCACGTAAGTCATTCGATTCGCACGTGATCCTGTATTCCGGTTATGTATACACGTTGTGTACACGATCCTGTACACACGTTGCCTCGTGATTTTTGGGAGTGCTGAATGTATCCCGAATGAGACTATTGCTGTATCCTCACTGTCGATATAAATGGTGAAGGCAAAGAAAAGGCGACTGAGGTATATTAATGTTAATGATTGAATTGGAGATCCGTGTTGGATCACGGAGCATAGATTATGTTCAACAAATGGAACAGCAACGAATCAGGCGATAAAATTGGCGTAGCTCTCTCAAGACGAAGCAAAGATAAACAGGACGAGTATAACGCGAAAACATGAGATGAGGATGTAAAATAATGCTTTCGAACTATCGAGATATTAATTTTTGATTTAGAAATTTTTTATAACAAAAGCACGAATAAACTGCAAATTTTCAATTTATTTTCAAAGGCGTCACATGTTTTCAATTATCAACATTTACACCGAAAATTTGGTTCATCGAAGTTCACGATATTTATATTTCATACATATATATGATAAAAAAAAGTTATTTGAACTGCTTCCAGGTTGAAATTGTGGACCCCAGCATGTACGGCAATGAAAGAAGCGGATGATTGACCTCTATGAGAAACAGCTTCTAACTTTGCGAGTTTTCATGATGATCATTTCAAAAAATAAATATATGGTTAAAAATTTATGTTTGAATACATGTAGAAAAGTAATTTGGCATGGAGACCGGTCACTATTCCAATTCACCAACTGACTCTCGACATCTTCTCTAAATTGATAACTTAATATCTACTAACCTCAACTTAGCATATAAGGGTAACACACCGACTTTTATAACAAAAAATAGAGTGGAAGTGATTGATGTCACTCTAATCACAAAAGGGGCATTGGAGGACCCACACGTCTGGAGAGTATGTGACTCACCTAGCCTGTCGGACCACCAATGGATCTCCTTTCAAGTGAGAAAAGGCGAGAAGACCCCATTGGTCTACTGCAATCCTAGGAAAGCGGACTTTGGACGGCTACACCAACGCTACTAAAAGATATGTTGGTTCACACCAGGCGAATCCATTGAGAAGTCGAAAGGACATTGACAATGAAGTGAGATACATCATAAGTATACTGGTCGATAGTTACAGTGATATATGTCCAACCACTACCATCAAACAAAAAAAGGTAAGCTGGTGAAACAAAGTACTGGAAGATATCAGGAAGAATACTCAAAGACTATCCAGAATAGCCCACCTCACAAACCGACATACGGATTAGGAGGACTATAAGCGAAATCTGAAAATATTTAAAAAAGCTGTAAAAAGAGAGAAAAGGAAATCCTGGAATCTTTTTTCCAGCAGTATTGGAGGAGGAAGCGAGACATCTAGGCTAAGCAGGGCTCTGAAACGAGAACCACTTTTGGACACGATGCTTCAAAAGGAGGACGGATCGTGGACAACAAATAGTATAGAACGTCTCAAAAATTAAACCTGCTACTAAACCAACACTTTTCGGGCTCAACGAATGAGGAGCCAGAACAAGAGAGAGACCCCCCCCCCCCCTTAAAAAAATGGTAAGCGAAGAAAAGGTCCTTTGGGCCATTAATACCTTCGAACCTTACAAATCACCAGGAAACGACAAAGTGTATCCGATCATGCTTGAAAATATAAAGATCTATATATCTAAAGATCTATATATTTAAAGATCTATATAGAATATATATTCAAAGGCTATATTCCTTTGGACTGGAGAGAAGCTAAAGCAGTTTTTATACCGAAGCCGGCAAAAGCCAGCCACTACAAAGCTACGGATTACCGACCTATCAGCTTAACGTCTTTCATGCTGAAAACCCTGGAACGCCTGGTGGATGGGTACATTATAAGCACCGTGAACATAATGGAGCTTTGTCCCAACCAACATGCATACCTTCCAGGGCGCTCAACAGAAACGGAATAGAGAGGAACCTTGCCATCAAAGATTACACCTTGGAGGCCTTCATTGATATCGAGGAAACCTTCAACAATATAAAAACTGAGACCATAGTAGCAGCCATCCAAAGATATGCTATTCCATCCAAAGATAGACCCATATCTTACTAAATGGATGACGGAACTACTAGCTAAAAGGAAGACTACAGCCGAAGAAAACGGCGTAACCTTGAATAAATGGACCAACAGGGGTACACAACAAGGCAGCATAGTATCACCACTTGCCTGAGTGCTCACAGTTAACCAAATAGTGGAATACCTCAACGGGAAGGGTTTCAAAACGATAGTGTACGCTGACGATATCGTTATACTGATAAGTGGAAAGTTCCCGGAAACCATTTGCAGACCGCACTCTCACATCTTTTCGAGTGGGCGAAGCTAAACAGACTGCGCATCAATGCCGACAAAACGGAGCTTATGCTTTACACAAAGCGCCGTAAACCAGAGACATTTTCACCCCCGACCGTTGACGTGAAACATATAAGTTTAGTAAACAAGGTAAAATACTAAGGAGTAACCTTGGATAGTAAGCTAACTTGGACTCCACACATAGGAGAAGTCAGATGCAGAGCTACAGCGGCGCTCATCACAATGAAAAGAGTAGTGGGACAAACCTGGGGAATAAAACCTAAAATTGCCCACTGAATTTACATAACAGTAGTGAGTCCAATAACCACTTACGGGGCATTGGTTTGGTGGCCGGTACTACAAAAGAGAACCATTGCAAATGAGCTAGAGAAGATCTAGTGAATGGCCTGCCTTGGCATCACAGGTGCCATTAGGACTAAGCCAACTGCTGCAATGGAGATAATGCTCAATCTCATGCCACTCGACAAATTCTTCTTCTGAGAGGCATTACTTGCGAGCATCAGATTAAAATCCGCATATGGGTTATCTAATCAACCACAAACGGGGCACGTATGCATTTTGGAAGAAATGGAGAGAATGGCCCCGTCAAGTTAAAAGGGAGCTGAATAGAATCCAACCGATAGTGGACACAACAATTCCATACATGATCAGCAAACCGACCAGAGAAGCGTGGGGAACGGTGTAAGATTAAATAACTGGAAGTGAAATTAGGATCTACACCGATGGTTCCAAAACGGATGAGGAAGCGGCGCCGGAATCTTTTTTCCGGATCACCCGCAACTCAACCGAAGTTATAAACTGGAGAACCACACCACAGTTTTCCACTCGGAAGTGTTTGCAATAAAAGCGGCTATAGAAGCGGTAACAAACAACCTTAATGGAAGAATACAAATACTCTCGGACAATAAGTTGGCACTGCAGGCGCTTGCCTCTAACCGCGTTGTTTCACAACTGGTGCAGGAATGTAGGCAGGCTCTCAAAGCCGCAACAACCCGAGTAAATGTAAAACTGACATGAGTCCCTGGACACAGCGGTGTAGAGGGAAACGAAAGAGCGAATGAGCTAGCGAGAGCTGGATCAGCCGACATAAATGTCACTAGAATAGACACAATTAAAGTGCCACTAGCAACTGTAAAAAGGGAATTAGACGAAATCCTCTGGAAAGAGATAAATACGGCTTGGAATGACAGCAACGAATGAAGGATAAGCCAAGCTCTTTGACCTCACCGTAATAAAACGAGGACTAAACAACTCCTGAGGAAAAACAGAAATGGCGTTAGAACATTGGTGGCAATATAAACGAGCCACAATCTTCTATATCAACACGCCAAACGAATAGGAATCCGAACGAATGACACCTGCCGAGTTCTCGGCGAGGATGAAGAAAGTTCAGAACACTTCCTCCTATATTGCCCGAGTCTGGCCAACAAACGCCTTATTTGGCTGAGGTGTACTGGCGTAACAAGATTGGAATACTTGGCGACCACAGAACTGGGGGAACTCCTTGGCTTCTATAGGAAGACATGATGGATCATCTGTAAACAATAGTACTACACATGGGGAACTAAGCGCCGACTCTGGCCTATACTATTTTCCAACAAGTGGACCCCACTACAAGTAACAATAATAATAAAAATAATAGCGTATTGAATTGCAAGATTTCTGAACCTTTTCCTATTGTTAGCAAAAGGTACATACGTTAACAAATTTATAAGAAAATCTCACATAAATTTTTATTTGCCAATAATCCCAGAAGTGTGAATCTTTAAAGAATTCAAAAAATCTTAATGCCACTTTTAATACCTAAATCCTTCTGTGAATCTCACTGTGTAGTATCACAATACAAACTTAAACAAACCACTTTCTTAATTAATATATATTCAAAAGGATTTAGTATTTAACGTTAAAGAGCCTTATCGGAACAAATAAAAACAACGACATGATTCTAAAATGTATTTATTTTTTTTTTATGTGTTAGTCAAACAGCAGCCCAGATTGAAATCATTTATATTTGTTTAACTATTCATAAATCAACAAACAACGTTTTCCCGTTCAATAAATTAATAATAATAAACAAATGAAAATAAAGATAAGGATTATCATAATCAAATATTAATTTGTACCAGGTCTAAGTGTGTGCGTGCGATTACAGCACGTTTTGCACTCCGGTAATATATTTAACCAAGACAAGACCCGACCAGTAAATTATGCTGCAACCGCGAGCTAAGTCTTTTTTATTGGTAGCTGCAAACGTTTAAAAATATTTTTAACATATCCAGTCGAAACTAGGTGTTATGCAAAGTATACGTGGGCTTTCGAAAGAATTTACGAAATAAAGGTAATAAAAATTGATAAGATTTTTATTCCTGTTTTTCATACAAAATTTATCAAATAGATTTCGCTCTCATGTAAGCTACGTAAACATTGAAATTGTTGTTGATAAAAAAGATTGATAAGCAGAATTTTAGCTTTTCGAGATGAAAATAGTTTCAGATGAGATTACTATAATCCTTTGACGAGTTGATTATTTTCAAGAGTCATATAAAGAAATAAATTTACGGACACCAACAAATCACAAAATATGAATTGATAACGTTTCTATAGAGAATGTATTCGAAATTAAAACAAGTGGAACCGGTTAAATCTCTGAATTAATATCAAATTCACTTCAATTTGTGAGCAATTCGACGAAACTACACTCGAATCAATAAAATTAAATTAAATTAAACGACGCATATAATAAATGAAATAATTTAACCGTATACAATTCTACCATCTTGTAGGCGACACACGCACATCTTTTATGAATGTCATTTGCTGTTGTCCTCCGCAATCTATTTGCAAAAAAAATATCTTCAGATACTTCTGATTACGCAAATAAATCAGTTTGAACGTTTATAGAGAATGTGAAGTTTACGACTCTCGCAGTAATAAAAAACGGATTCAATTTCATTGGAGTCATACATATTCGGCAGACTACCTATATAATTTTTTTTGCGAATTATTCTGGACGTTGTGATCTTGATTATTATTAGTATTATGTAGTACAATGTAATTGGTAATGCATAACATCGATCATAGAAATACTCAAAATATTTGGCGCTAGTTTTGGTTTCGATTAATAATTAAACGCGTTTGCTTATAAATTTTACATTATTAATTGGGAGATATGGTCTAGCAATTTGAAAATAAAATGAACCATCCGGAATTGATGAGTTTTCTCAAATAAAGTACAAATCTTGAACGCAATGGTTCCTGTAAACTCTTGACGTGATCGCATTGAATCTCAGCTTTTACGGCTTAGAATAACATGCCAAGCAACTTTCACCATGAACAGAGCGAAATATATGTGTAAATACTTGCAACAATGTACGCAGTTAGACTCAAGGATTATTTATTTGACTTGACTTCATAGGAAATTACTAACTTTTAAATGCGCTGCGATATTATGGATAGAATTGCATTTATGATATGTATTTATTTGACAGTAATTTACATCATTTAATGGTGTGACAGCATGCAACAGCTGTTTATTCATGCTAGCTGCGGTATACTGTGATAAAAGGACATTAGCTAGTGCACTCAGGAACTATACAAGTTTTACGAACTTTACTGTTTTGACTAGTACATAGTATAGCCAAAAATTCTGTCAGTCTGTTCATATCGAATAAAATTGAGAACACACAGATTGGTGACACTGCGAATCGTGGTCTTTGAGACGTACCCCCTTTGGTCCAAATTACAAACTTTGACAGTAAGTAATTCATTCGAGCCATTGCAGAGAAGTCCGGAATTCCCGAATACGGTTTTAAGCGTAACACATGTGTTGTTCGTGATCAAGAGGAAGCTTTAACTTGTTAATACGTAATTATTAACAACTACTAGCTAGTTATTAACTAATTAACGACATCCGCGCTGTGCACGTCGTTCGAAGGTTTTGCACGATTTAATGCTGTATGTCATCAGAAGCGACTGACAGCTGAAATTGACGTTTATACTGGCTCTATCAGTTGAACTTTCGCTTTATCTCGGCATGTACGGGCGATACTCGTACGTAATCCATTTATTCACTCTCTGGTTACAAAAATGTGATTAATTCAATGTACTGAACTCCTGAATTGATTTCGTGGCGAAAAATATCGCGAGGTTATCTTTAAATAAATTAACTTAAAAATGAAAATATTAAAAAATATAAAATAATATAAATCATATAAATAATTAAACCTTGTCGAAAAAACATACAAACAAAGGATCGTATGTGTTATTCAGCGAATAAAAACTAGCTTGAGTCCAGCGCATGAACTCTATATAAAGTCCTTATAGTATGTCCATGCCTTTCTCAAAGTGGTCCTGGTCAATGGCCTCAAAATAGGCAATTGTTTCCCACTCGAGTTCTTTATTGCGTAAAATCTTTTCACGGTGGCGCAATTTTGCAACCAGGGTGACAGGAAATAGTCGCTGAGGGATAAAACAGGCGAATACGGTGGGTGCTCAACCACTTCGTAACATGATTCTTTCAATTTATAAGTCGTATCGCGAGCATAATTGCGAAAGAATTTCTTTCGCAAAGAAAGAAGTTGTTTAGACTTGATTCCTTTGTATAATCGATCCAATACTACAGAGTAATGTTGTTTGTCAATTGTTTTCTCATGTTGAAAATAGTTTATGAAAATTATTTAGTCAAAATATATTAAATTATAAATAAAATTAATAGTTATATGAACTGTATCGCAAAAAATACTGGCGCTTTTTGAACTTTGCTATCCCTACCGATTGAGGTGCATTCAAAGACATTATAATAGATGACGTGAAGGCAGCCATAAATTAAAAAACCTTGAAGAGACAAAAAACGATGTCGGGTTCTAAGTTGTACAAACCTTTAAGCAAATAAAATTCAAAGCTAATCGCATATAAAAAAAAATGTAGGAAAAATTTAAACATGGTGAAAAATTTCAAGATCAAGAGGTGCTTTTTAAATATGATGGTCTCAATCATCAGGAGCCCAACATGGAGTATGGTTGATGGCGAAGAAGCTTAGCCTGGCTTAACACTTCAAAACTTTTTTAAGGTACTAAGCAGCAAGTTGGTCTACCTCTTCTGCTTCTAGCCCTACAGACCCTCTCGGGGCTTCGCTTTCAGCAAAAAGTGCCTCCAATTGTCAATTTTGAAATCCGACCAGCGATGAACTGTTGGTCTATTACATCCAGTTTGAAATAGGTAGCTGTTACCATAAATAAATAAAAGTATGAAGCAGCAATCAACAACATACTTAACAACAGAAAATGTCTCGAAATAATGAAGAATATTGTTTCAGCTCAAAGAAATCAAGAAAGTCTCACAGGCCTGTCAGCGTATAATTGAAAATCCAGTCTCTACTCCATGCTTTTTGTGATTTAGACGTTTTCCAAAAACACATACATCCGATGATCAGATGAGAGAAAAGTGAACTTAAAGAAAACTCATCTACTCACAAAATAATCATATGGCTTTTACTCCGACTCAAAACAATTTTCAACATTAAAGTTTGCCAAAGTACTGTCAAAAATAGCCACGAAGTTGTAAGTAGTCTTCAAAAATGTGGTCAAAGATTTGAACGTTGAGCTTTAGTGTCTGTCGACTTAAACATTCAGTCCCATATTCAAGAAAAGTAAAAAAATTGAACAAACATTCTGGACTGTTGCGAATGCAAGCTGTCCGGAATTCTGATTTGCAAATCATAATTCTTTTAGGCGAGCTGAAAACTGATCTCAAAGTAATCAAACTATAGATTGTGAGGCGGTAACAAAAGGACTTTCCATAATCCATAATCTACTTGGATTGGGATAGGTTGTATATGAAAGTTATTGCAGAAATATGCTGATTTATGGATTTGGAAATGTCGTAACCAAGATGATGAAAGGACTCTACTAAATTCTCCATTGGACTTTTATAACCTCTGGCTATTTATTTGACAATAATGTCAGGATTTTAGAAGCAATCACTCTGAAGATGATTAGGCGCACTAAGAAATACATATACTTTCACAGAAATTGTGGACAAATGTATGTTGTAATGTAATAGCCAAACGTCGTTGGTTTAAAAATATTCTACAAAAATGTAAGTTTTCTAACCCTATTTTGTAGATTTTGAAGTTTTGACGGTTTTAACCTGTTAGTAGTTACGTTTTGTAGGATTTTTGTCAAACGAGTACAGAAAAATTCAAACCGTATGTAAATATTTAGTGTTTTCAGTCTGAGGATACCAGCAAAAACCGTCCAAAATATTGACTATATCGTTTGATTTGTGCTTTTATTGTATATTGACTTTGGTTTGACAATAAATTTCGCCCTCTGGCTATCATTGAATACTACAAAATGCTCAACTTTTCACGTACTCAATGCGTTTGGTTATTAAAATTTATAATGAGTTAGTTCATGCTAAGATTTTAGCTTTTATTACCTTATGTGAAGCCAATTCGTGTCCTATCTCCAACAAAAGCAGTTCCAAGTAATAATATCGCTACCCTGTCTCCAGACTTTGATCTTTTATTATCTGATTTTGTCGAATTGTCTAGACACTGGTTCGAGTCTTTCGAATTAAAAGTTCCCGATCAATTATGGTTTTTGGGTGAATCTCCTCGGAGAAGGTATTTCATTGGCATTGTGAAAATGTTTAAAAGTTATGGTTTTATCGGAAAAAAATTCAGAATTTCTTTTGGAAATTGGAGAGTGGTCACAAGTGAGAAACACTTAAGTCACAAGAATTTTCTCATTATTGCGTTTAAATTGTCATCAGTTTCTTTAAAACTTGATAAGTAAGTGGTGATATTTTTTCAAATGCTCCTATAGTCCAATTTTTTCCAAAATTTTGATAAGGTTCGGAAAAGACTTAAGTATCCTGTCAACCAGAGTGCCTAGCCTGGAACCGTTTGACACATTACGTTGAGCTAGGCCTCCCACTTTTATGTCTTTTAGCGCCTTCAGGTTAAGGGAGTCCTTCTCCAGCAGGGAGGGAGAGAGGAAGAGAATTTCTAGAGAAGGACGCCGTCAACCCTCGACGCCTCCAGCCGATCAAGTATGCCGTTTTTTGCAGCTAGAATTGCCCGAGCGTAAAGTCCGACCTGGTTCCATTTGTCAACTGATTTCAGCATCACATCGATTAGGCTTTCTGGACGAAGCCCTCCCACTTTTTCGGCAAAATTAACGCTCTGTTTGTGCGATCTTCTGCATGTAAAGAAAGTATAACAGGTGTCATCCTTCTCCCCAATACAGAATATGCAATGTGGAGACCATGACTTACCAATCTTGTGCAGGTAAGACTGAAAACAACCGTTTTCGCTACGTCGCTCCGTAGTTGGGTCAGGTAGAAGTCAGTTTCACCATGCATTCGACTGGACCACGATCTCAAATCGCTAAAATGAATTTAGGTGTTGGAGACGATCAAAATGATCAAAAACACATTCAAGAGTACTATTCAAAGTTTTTATTTTGCAATTTGGACTTACACTAGCATTTAACAACCCAAACTGTGTTCCTAAGTAGTGTGTCCTCAACAGCTAGGGGTTGTATGGACCACAAGCATGGCAGTCAAAATTTAGAGAATCTATTTGACGCATACTTTGGTATATGACAAAAAGGTTTCGTCCTAACCACACTATTACCCAGAAGACAATTATCACAGCCTGGTTTTGTGCTGAAGTTTGATAAATAGGTACGCCTGAGTCTTAGAGTCCTCTAACTTCCTTTAAAATGGCTTCAGTCGGGAACATGTTTGAAGGGAAAGACCTGAATTGAATCGAATTTATTCATTAATTCAAAACATATGAGTATTGGATTTAATTAAATTCTAAAAAACAAGTACTTGAAAAAATGGTGGAAACATTCATATCTCATTGATTTTTTAGCTCGTTGGAACGGCCGTTGCGAAATTAGTTTGAAAATAAGAAACATGTCACATGGAACACGGCGTGACTTGAGAGATTTTCAGATCTAAATCTAAGTTGCAAACAATTCGGAAAGTACATTCGCTTGGACTGCAAAATATACATATATCAAAAAATTAACAAAATTAAGGCAAATTTTACAAAATTTAGAAACTGTTAACATCAAAATCGTAGACACCCTGTCCGATTGAGTTACGTAAATAGCCATGAAGAATTGCTATTAAGAAAATTAAGAAAAAAAGGACCCAGATGTTTAAATTCAAAGCGACGGAGGATATTTTTAATCTCCACCTGGGAGAATGTTATTTTAAATTAAAAAAAAATTTCTTTGCAAAGTGCCCCGGTCGTAGTATTGTCAAAGTATATAACTGCATTTACGAATGCATATTCTATTTTCATTTTTCGAATTGAATTAGATATTTCGATGTGATGTTAAAACATCCAGATGACGCCGTTTATAACTCATAAATAATTTTTTTTAATCATAAAATTTTTGAAATAACCTTGTCATTGATACAGAAATGCTTTTGGTAGGAGTCAAGGAGGCGTCTGGGATATGACAAACTCAAGACACTCGTTGGGGACATTGAGTAAAGTTTGTTGTCGCGACTTGGTCGTTAAACGGACATTAAACAAGATATTTTCTGTTGAGGAAGTGACAAGAGAAAAGTTTCTAACGAAAATTCTCGTGAGGATACGGTTAGATGTGGAAAAGTTTTCTGTTGTTCTCATTTATGATATCTGTACAAGTTAGGTTCCGACTCTATTAAGCCGACTGTATTCAACGACTGTTTTGAAATTCTTCTAAAGTTTGTATTGCGAAAATATCCTTTGAAACTTGAACCAGTATGGTAAATTTTGAATAGTAATCAAAAAATTTTGTAAATACTTCCGGAAAATTTTTTGGTTAAAACATCATGTTAAAGTTTCTACGTTTGCTATTATTTTATCGTTACTCAGGATTTCAAGGATATTTTATAGATTTTGTTGGACAATTTCTGAAAATATTAACAATTTTTAGAGTTTTACCAAAATTTTTGGCATAGGAACTCTTGTGGATGCTACTTGAAATTTTTCAATTTAAACTTGAGGTTCTACTCTGACGTTTTGCTCTTTTAATTTGAGATTTTGTTTTTATTTTTGTATTTTAATAAAAAGCGCCCAATTGAAATGTATTTACTACCAAATATATAATTTTCGTTAGGATCCTACTGAAATAAAAGAAATTTTCTTTTTCCTTTGACTTTTAAAATCGTATCAACAAACATTACAATTACATATCAGAAATAATTCCTAGCAAATAAAACATTTATAGACATTTATCAAAGCTCTTCATATGCCATTATCTGCTTGCACGCGTGTTCTTTCACTTTAGAAATAATTTACAACGCAACACATTTGATCACTCGATAAATAAGGACTCAACGATATATTGAATAACATTTCAATCAAAACTGATATTATAAAATATAGTTGGAATGCACATATTATACACTGATACGTCTCTATTTGCAAAACGTTGATAACTGCAATTGACCTTGATAACGTGTCAATGTGAAATAGACATTTATGACATGTTAATATGAACGCTATTGCACGGGGATATGTAAAAATGCGGTTACACTGACATGATAATTATTCGCCCAGTCATATGCATCACAGTACTGTGCCATAAAATTGACGTCGCCATGATTGACGCCATAAAGTTGACGTCAGTTGCATTATATGTAATGGAAATTTTTAAAATTATTGTTTTACAATAATCATAGGCTTAGGTTGGAAACAATCAGTCCAGAGGTTTATTTTGAAAATTTTAAAAGATCTTTAGTTTAAGTTTAAATATTTCACTTTTTTAATATAATTAAGATTAAAATTTTTTTTTTGATTTTGATTAAACAGAGCTTACAATTTTTGAATTTGAAGCAACATTTAACACAAAAAACATCCCCGTGAATATTTTTTTAGTTCCATTTATTGCTTTCCCACGGAACAAACTTTTATCCTCATGTATCCTTGGAGTTTGTCAGACGTCGTTTATCTTATCGGTCATGTTTATCCAAAATTTTCTTATGACTTTTTTCGATGGGAAAAAGAAATGTAGGGGAAGTTCTTGGCCGTTTCGATTGCTGATATTCACGCACACTAAAAAATTAAACAATACAATTTAGTCGTTTCAGAATATAGAGATCAAGAAAATCTTGAATATTCAAAACCTTGAGAATTTAGCAAGACATACACAGTCAAAAGGACTCTTTAGACATTTGATAATAGTTCACAAAAAATGACTCTTGGAGTATTTTACCTTAAATATGTAATATACACTACTGTTCAAAGGATTGAAAACTATAACAATAAAAAGGATTATACTTAAACTACGATCGTTTGTATCGAAACAACAATAAAACACCTCAGTCACGATTTTATAAACTGAAATTTTGATCAAACGTTAGATTAACATTCAATGAGAAGTATTCAGTTCAAATAGATGCAAAAAATAAAGTAATTTTCATTAAATTTTGCCTCATCAAAATGGCCTCCTTTATTCTTAATTCATTTATCACTTTTTTTAATTTTACTCATTTTTTGACGAATTTACCGAAGGTTTCGGATTCCAGTGAACCCCATTAACATTATGAATATTGGCACAACAATGTGAACCACAATGGACAACGGTTTGTAACTCTTCTATCGATTTCATTACATAAGAATTCTATAGAAGAGGGATCTAGCAGCTTTGGTGGCCATTTTTTTCGTTTCGTTTAGGCTCTAGGAACCTCTGACATAATTTTGATGAATGATTGAGCCACTGTTTTGCTGGAAAAAAAAATTACGCCTTATTAGATTCATTCCAGAAGCAACTGCATTTTCTTGGAGTACTATCAGATAGACTATTTTATTCAGTTTCCTGACAATTTTAACCAATTTAACCAATGTTTGCCAAAAAATTTCCAAATCATTGCACTACCACCACTACCAACATGCTTAACAGTCTGCAAAATACACAAGGAAGCCTGTTTGTCTTTTGATCAGTCCACAAAAAACCGTCAACCAAGTCCATTGATCAGAAATATGACATATCAGAAATACATTGACGCATTCTTCTAGAGGACTTTTTTCTAGTCTTATTTTCTTATGAGTTACCGTTTTTTTATGGTTGGGCGGTAAAGGCTATTTACGCTCTGAGTGTCAGACTCCCGGTGGCACCAGACTACCCACTAAACACCTCCCCTGTCACACCGTTAACCTGGTCTGGAACTTACTGTTAGTCTTTGTTCTTTGGCTGTAGCGCATCCTTTCAGGCCAGTAGACAGTAAACGCTTCTTTGCAATTGTGAATGAAATTGAGTTTCCTCGTATTTCATTTGAAGTAGAGCAATTTGTGGCGCTGTGAAATGTTGAATTTCGTTTCTACAACACTTTTACAATCTGATCTTCTTGCCTTGCTAGTGGTCTGACATGTCCGCATTCCCTCCTGTATTGATTTTCTCCAGCAGCTTGCTTTTGTGTAAAGGTATAATGTTCAACTTTACATGAAACTTTAACAATTTTTGTAATTTGACGCATAGAATATCCGTCTTTGTTCAAAGTACAAATGGCATTTCGTTTCTCTTTTGCCATTTTTAAGGCTTATTAACGGTTGTTATTACCGAATGAACATCACAAAATTCATCAAAACCCAAACTGAATACTTGGATTGGAAGAATAAAATAAAATTTTATCGATTTAACTCGTATTCCAAAGGTTTTAACTTTATTCAAAACAAAAACAATGTTTTAAGTTGTTCGAAGGACCGCGTCTTTCCCATCTTGTACAGGTAACCCAGGCAATAGCAATGCCAAAAAAGGAGATGAGGCACAATGTCCACTGAGTCAGTTAGTTGTCCGTCTCACCATGTCCTCGCTCACATGGATGAAGCTTGGCAAGTCAAACCGTTCACCTAACCTGCATCTCATATTCCCAGATTTTTGGCACTGACGGAAAGTTCGTTGTCTCTCCGCTCATGCGGAAGCCTCTCTCTTCTATTTATACTTCCAAAGATAGGTCACTGTACGATATTCCGCTAAGATGGTGAGATAATGTGCTGAGATAATTCTGAGATAGTTCTGAGTGCTGGAGCAATGCGTAAGAGTTCACACTTGCTTACTTGAATTTAATGTTTCTAATGAATATGAATGTTGAGTTTGTTGGTCAACACTTTAAAGCCTTATTAAAGTATAGTCCACCAATGCTAAAAAACATTCACAATTAGCGGTTTAGATAATTCTATGGTAATTATTTCTTATCAGTTATTCTTTATTTTGAAACTATAACCAGCCAACGTTTTTAGAAAATCAGGAATAACTGATAAGAAATAATTAATTTTCAACATGATGATTATAAGCACGGCTGTAAATAAATAAAATGTAATATCAACATTTAAATAATTATATAAAGGTGAAAGTTTTATACAAAGATTTTTTGTCTTACTTTATGAAAAATCTAGTGAAAATATTGTGTTTAAAAACTTTTGAACGCTAGTGTAGAGTGTGATAGCATGGAAGAGATGCCTAATACAAAAAAAATAAATTTTAGTCTCACGTTTAGGAAAATTCGTGAAATATATCGAAATAAACGTTAATTTATTGTATATTTTATTAACAATGAAAAAAAAAATGTGAACTGAAATGGAAGAGAGAGCAACCAATGTTCGCAGATCAGATCAGATCAGAGTGAGAATTTTTCCCCTATAACTTATCTCATAAGTTCAGCGTAAGAACAAACAGCAAACATACTCCCGAGCGGCTTCTTTCAGACAGAGATAGAAATAGCACTTGTAGATTTACATTTGCATTGCGTTTTTGTGCAAAAGCCTTGAGAAGCCTTTACGTGAAAAATTAGAGGAAATTCACAAACTAACTTATTCTATGTGAACATTGTTCCGCTGAAATGTTGTGTTCCGACGGGAAAGGAAACATTTTTTGTCCTCGGAACAGGGAGCGCAATGGTGCACCGCCAAAACTCGTCTGTGCACGAATCAAGGAAAGTGACGGGGAACGACGGAACGTTCCGGAGACAAAAACAAACATTCGGAGTTATTTTTCAAACTGTTCGCACTGCATAATAGCTTCGCTGTTTTATAAGCAAGGACACGCAAAAACACTGCCATTAGCTTCCATTATCAAGGTTCCCATTGGTCTTATCATAAAAGGAGTCGTATTTCAACTTAATTTGTATAGCACCTTCCTAAAATTCTTCGATTTTGTTTTATTTTTATATTTTTTAATATTTTTGATTATATAAATAAACAATGGAACATTGATTTTTTACAATAATTTTCATCCTTATACAAAACGCAAGTGAAATTGCATGGAATTAATCAGCTAATAAGACCCAAAAAATTTGACGAAACGAGACTTCTGAATATTTCTTGCAAATTGAAGAAGGTGATAGAGTAAAACAAATGATGTGAGACATCCTTAAATCAACCTTCCTCACTCTAATCAACAAATAGCATGTTTATTATGTACTATTAGAAATTCAAAAAGAAGGGAAAATAATAGAGCTTCACAGTGTTTTACACTGTGTTTTACGTCATAGTGTTTTACACTTTGAAGTAACAATCTTAAAAATGACATTAAAAATACGTAATATATATTCTCTTTACAAGCAAGACTGAGCAACTCAATTTAATTTTCCTTCCATCAAATAGTGAGTTCTGCTTTTTTGATGCTCATTTTAATGTTTTTATAATGTTTGTTCAAAATAAATTTAGAATTTCAAAATAAATTTTTAAATATAATTGAAAAATTTGAACTATCCGTAATCAAACCGACGATAATGATACCAAAACTATCTGTCGATTGGAAGGAGACTAGGCAACGTTAGGTTTTATATGGATTCATGAAAAATTCCTTTTGTATTTGAGCGTCAAAACGACTCTAAATATTAATAAATTTTTTGACTGGTCTTGGCATTGAGCAAACATCAGCTTAGGAACTGTCTCTGAAGTGTAGATTAATGTATTTATTTGTCTTTTATTTCGGAATAAAACAATATATTTTCAGTTTAAAGTTATCAAATTAAAAATTCTTGCAGACTTTTTTTTATTTTCAGCTGCTATTGGAACATTTTTTCAGGACTGACCAAGTAACTTCATAAAAATTTCTGAGGTCAAAGCAGAGTGTTTTTCAAAGTTTTATCAAAATGCTGGTTCGCCCCGACAGGTGAGCTAGTATTACAAGGATTTTGAAGGCGATTGCTGGACTTCTGTAAAAAGAATCCCATCGAATTTCCTATCCCATTTGAACTTCTTGAAAAAAGGATATTCTAAAAGAATTGTTTGTGGCTAAGTTGGTATTTTATGTTCCTAGGTGCTAAATAAGTTAAAATATCATCGATGAGAGTTTTTATTACTTTCTTTTTGAACTTCAACGACCATAACATAGTCAGATTTCAATGAAGATCTCTAATTTACTATATCGAGGCATTAAATGACATAACAAACCTGTCAAAGATTGATTTCTGTTGGATGCCGATCTATTCGCTAATCATACTCGACTTATCGCTATCATTTATGTACCTCGTTCATCTCATCTAAATACGACTCATCTATATAAATGAGTCCTATTTCGAATTTTAGTCCATAGAAAGCTACTTTTCTCCACCACGCTGGAAAGTATCTGCTAAAATAAAAGTTTATCGTTGTTTTGAAATATGATTTTCAAATAAAAATAAAACAAAATGAAATAATTTTCAAATTTAATTCACAAAATTCTCCTAATTTCATTCTTCCTTTACCATCAACCCAAAATGAAAACCAGTCAACGATTTGATTGATAAACACAAAAAAAAAATATATTTTGGCTGGAACAGCGCGAAATACTCATTAATTTCTATTTTTGTTCTGTCTATCAAAAAAGTTTAAGATTGCAGATTGTTTTTTGGTTGTTTTTCTTTCTTGGCAAAAGCAGTCAAAGATAATTTTTTTGTGTACAATATGTGAAATCAAATTTAGAGGTGATATTTAACTTTTGAGCAGATTTCACACTTGATAGTGAGATGTTAGTAGTAAATGAAAATCCAAAAGCTTTTGATGAAAATGAGAAAATCTCTGTTGAGATTGGCATTTCTATTTTTAATTTTAGCGGTAAAATCATATCGAAATCTTTAGTAGTATTGAAAAATTTTACTTTGCAAAAAAAAAAATCAGGGAAATAAGGAAGTTTGAACTTTGCTCGTGGAAAAACATTTAAGAAATTTATAATTAAGATCATAGTTATAAATTTTATAGCAGCTCGCATTGAATGTTATTTAAATTTCGGTCACTTGTTAGAGATGATTTACTAGGATCACTTTTAGACAGTGTTTTCTACTGTTTTATATTAAAAATGGGGCCTTTGAAGTGTATTTTTATATGGGACTTATTGTTATATGATCTATTCGTTTGATTAATTCAAAAACTATGTTCATTTGAATCTAAATGTATGTCATTCTGGTAGCTGATAGTAGAGGATATAACATATAACAGAAAAGATTATAGTATTTCATTGATGAGATAAATTCATCATTTCATTCAAAGTAGCTTTTTTTCGAAAATGGAAAATTATATTGTTATCTTTGTTATGATCATCATTCTCAATACCTTATTATTGGTCATAGTTCCTGTCCTATTTTCAACATGAGTGAAAGAAAACAATAGACATAGGTCTGCAATTGAACATATGAATACATATTGTAGCGAAGTCAATATTGTGGGCCATGTCATCCAGCCCATTTCTGCCGTCAGATCCTGGTTTTATTTACAACTGTTGGTATTGGTGCAAATGGGATTTTGTTGTCGGGATCAGTTAATGACAGTCTAGATTGGTGTCTAGTCAATTTGTGGTTTGTCTTAATATACGCCCGCACCCATTGAAAACGCGTGAAAGAGGTGGTAGGACTGTACGGCATATAAGACTCCAGCGGCAGCGAAAGGAATTGAATCGACGTTCTCAGAACCAGAAAAGCGTGTAATCTATTTTCTTCATTCGTTTTATGTTCCGGCGATTGAAATTCATCACTAGTTGTCTCAAATGTCACCATCATATCTATTAAATGAGGTGGTGGTCTTCCTAGTATCAACCAGTCTAATTACATAATCGAGTGGCTGGAGAAGAATCCCTGAAGAACTATGTGACACATCGTCACCAAAGTTGGTATTTTCTTTGGATTAGTGAATAATATTAGTGAATGAATAAAATTATTGAATAGTGAATGGATGTCCTTCATAGAATGCAAACAAGGTCCTCGAGAAGGGGTGGGCCTGCTTCTTCTCCGAAAATGTTCGGGTATGACCAAAAATGATGGTAACATGAGTCACACTCTCCATTCCTCGATTGCGAAAATGAATGCGTCATGGATGTGTAATGGATGTTGTTCTTTTATCTTAAAACGAGGGACTAGTTAAGGCAATGGAAGCACACTGACTTACCTTCATCAAAAAAAAAAAAAAAATCGGGTAAGCCCTAGTGCTGGAGAAAGGTTGATAGTCATGTCCTAGGTACGGGCTGACGTCACAAGCTCATCCGCTTCCGATGGCCTTTGCTAACGTTCAAGGACACTATGTCTGATATCAAACTAAATAAACGAGCTGCAATTTGGCTCAATTCATATCAGCAGACCTTATAGTTGCATTCCCAATAGCGCTGGGATCATGGTGTCCTTGTTGTGAAAAAGGCTCATAGCTGCTGGAAGATTTTGTTGAAAAGAGACTGAAGTTTCACTATTACCGAGGCTTCGGCATGTTAAACCTATAACTTGGATAGCCCGGATAATATAATAGCCCGGATAATATTCTTGTGCGATAGAACTTTGACACAGCTACTCATTGTTGATGCTTGCTACAAAATAGGCATGCGACGAAAGTAAGCCATACCGTCTTCTTTGACCAACCAAACAACCTCTCGGTGAAAAATTTGAAAGATAGCTAAAGCATCTACAAATAAAGTCAAATGGTGTTTCAAAAAGTCAATTATGCATTGCAGTGGCATACTTACCTGGAGACATTTGTATGTTGCTTAGGAAAGAATAGATTGGAATTATCATTCTTATTTTCGGCTAAAAAAAACAGGATTTTTATTATGGGGGCGGGGTGTTTTCGCCCTAATCTAGGGACTCACGGCGATGGAAGGTTTTAAGACAAACCCTTAAACAACTCCACTGGTAAACTAATAGGGTCAGCCAGGAAAGTTTTGCAACATTACTTGTAGCAAGGTTTCTTCGTCAGTTGGCAGTTTTGGTTCGAACAGTCCTACTTTCATCCGCACTGATTGGAGTGAGTAGATATTACAATAAAGATGGTGCTTGTTTCCTGTGCGTAAAACATAATCCAAAAAAACACCCGGGCGGATTATGCTATGCAACTGAATTTGTCAACTGATGATAACATCAAACCCTTTAGAAGAAAGTGGTCGTTGGCCTTCCAATCGCGCTCGAAAAAGGAGTGGTAGGCGTCTTCCTTTCCTATGAATCTTTCTCCTCTTGTGCAGGTAACCCAAGAAGTAGCAATGACGAACTGAGTTAGTTAATTTCAGGTCATAATTATTGGTAGTAATTGGTTCTCGCCTTTGTCATGGTTTCAAGGATTAAGTTTGATCAGTCACACCACTTAGCTACCCGCATTTTTCTGGTATAGAGCGAGAGTCCGTTGTCTCTACTCTCGTACTCCCCTACTCTCTCCCTGCTCTCGTCCTACGCCGCTACTCCCCATTAACCAATTACCGCTGGTGTGAGTTAGAACCTTTCATAAGGCTCTTCGCTTTTTCAACTGAGTTAAACGTTGCCAGTCAGTTTGTTCATTGACGTCGCCAGTTTACACTATGGATTCAGTTGATTTTCTGGACTCCTTCGTGTTCATTAACAGTCATCATTTATATGAGGGTGTTGTGCTGTCTTGATCATAAGCTTGCTGAGTTATGACCCTCCCACTGCAGTATTGTTTGCTGGCATACTTTTTTTTCCAAGGAAGCACACATTGGAATCTTATATCAAATCCAAGCGTTTGAGGACGTTCTTTGGTTCTATAATAATTAATCTCACTTTCATTGAGAGTTTTTGGGGATCAGTTTTTACGTTGGAATATCTATCTAAGTTTTTTCCAGTGAAAAGGTGATCCTACTGCTAGTCATCTAGTAATTCACTTGTTTTAAAACTTTACTGATGTAAGTTGAAATTGGAGTGTTCCATCGGGAACTTAAGTATCGAGGCCACCACATCGTCCGCATAACAGATCAGTCACGATTTTTTGGCAATCGCACTCTCGAAAGCGCGTCATCGTAGATGCTTCGTAGGAAGAAGGCTGGAATTACGCCCTATGCGTCCATTACTCGTCTTTCTTTGCAACTTGCTGCCCCTCAGATTATTTTTCTAAATTCTTATCAGATATTACAGTTTTTTGTATGTTTTTTTTTCGAGAGCATTCATGTAATTCGTCCATCATGCGTATTTAAAATTGTAGATGCTAGTAGTTGCTCACGCCAGAAGTTTTGGGTTGTAAAAATCGTTGCTCATTCTAAAGTCATGAGTACCACATTTTACCTGAGTACTGATTGTAAGCTTCCACTCTACAAGTTACATGTTATATCGTTATCATAACGCCTTTAGTAGATATCCTAGGCCAGAAACCGTACTGGAGTGAAGATCATCTTGAGGAGTTCTTTTGATAAGCTTCTCATGCTTCATCCTCCCTTCATCCAGTGTGCATAGTGGACAGTATGAGGATGGCAGTTCAAAGTACTCCTTTCCTTTTTTCGGTTAACACCAGGCTTGCTCCTTTTAAGGTAGCGGATTATCGCCTTCCTCGAATAATGCGTTGTAGCAAATCAGCGTTTCTAGTACTGAGCCCGTCAATACCTCTTCCAAAACACCATCCTTTCCTGTAGCTTATTGCTTTTTCAATGGAGTCAGCCTGTTCGTCTGCTGTAGAGTCTAGCGCGTCAAGCAGGATCTCCTCGGGTGGTGCATCGTAAAAGAGAGAAAAAGCACAGAATAATGAGTTCAATGCAGGGTTATTGAAAATTGTACCGTGTTTTCATTAGTTAAATCACTTGTTTTATTTCACTGAACAATTGGACAATTTTCATCTCCGATGGTCTGTTCAAAAGATATTTTTGTCAGTGTGACATGCACACAGAGTGTTCAAATGCCCAATTGGATTGACAACGAAAGAAAAAAGGGTCAAATTGTTCGTCAGAACATTGAAGAGCTGTTACAGATCATGGTGTTAACTCATGGAGACAAATGCACAACATTTGCCTGTAAGTCTCTCAAGTTTGCCAGACTTCACAGATCTAAAGATGACCATATAAGTGCCGAAGGAAGCATCCACATGTATGTTAAGCTCATGGCAAACTTAACGGTTTGACGTTCTAATTATGAAAAAGCACTTTGTAATACAATTGAAATATTTGCACGTTTCACCTACACACTACCCTAAAACAGCCAGTCGCCATAGAGTCTGGCGGTTCTGAATCAATATAATGAATGAGTTCAAAAGCCGGCAGTCAAAATGTCTAAATCATCGGTAGAATTAAAAAAAGGGTCATGTGAGATCATTACTTTCCCTTCTCAATGTTCTCGTATGACATGGCAATTATATATGCATGTGCAGAACCACAAAACTTTTTCGTCTTCGAGCTCTCCCATACCACAGCACTTCATCTTTTTGTTCCATCCTACACGTACCACCTCCTACTGTCTGTATCTTTTTTCTTTTAGATCGTCTGTCAACTTTTTTTTTGCATTTCACTATCTGCTAGATTTCTATCGTAAGCTGACAGCTATAACTGATCAATTTTGAATTTGAATTTTAATAAAAATTTTATCCAGTGCGACGAACTTAGGTGTCCAATGCGAAAAAAATTTCGATGTGTCTGGCTAGATAATTGCATGGTAGACGTATTGTCAAAAGCGTTCTTGCAAGTTGTTAGAAATGTAGCCGTAGTAAGTGTTGTTACTCTCTTCTTGCCTTTCTCAATCGATCAAATAGAATTTTTAGCCGATTATTACTCCAGAGGCATTTTAATGCGAATTCGATAAAAAAAAAATTGAGGTTGGGCGAATGTGTGAAATGCTAAATTTAGTTTCGAATTTCTATGTGGAATGAGTGAGGAGTGGTGAACACTGCTCTATCGCAAAATGTTAATTATCTCTGGGTTACCGGTTGATTATTTGTTAAAATTTTACACACATTCAACGGATGATTCCAAGAATTTAGTTTGGTTCCATTTGAAGATTTCCATGCTTATAACGAATAAGGCCGAATTCAATACAAAATTGAAAAAAGTAATAAATTAATTAAAAAATTTGTAGTTATTTTTGTTTTATGACAAGAATAAGCGATTAAATTTACAAAAAAAAATTTGAAGCAAAATTGTCCATTTTGGCAACGAATGGAGGGAATATTTGAATCCTTCCCGGCCTGTCTGAGAGTCAATTTTTATGTGTTTAAGATTCACGGGAAGTATTGACCTACTTTTGATTCGTTCCATTGCGATGCAGACATCATACATACGAATATCTTTCGAATGATTTTTGACAACGAGATATCATTCAATAAGTAAAATATCGAAAATCTATCTAACGGTAACACCACCCTAAGAATTCTTTAAATTAAAATGAAATCCACTTGTAAAAGCACAAGAGGCGGAAAAATTATTATTCTTTGACCATTTCAAGGGCACTTCATCCTACTTGCTCTTATGCTAACAATAATATAATTATTATGCCCGTTCTTTTTCAACCATTTTTTTTTCCTCTACCATTCAATTGAAGATCATGATGGAGTAGAGTGAAAATGCCGCAAGGGTTCTGTGCAGAGAGCTTTATCTATTATTAGAAATGATGTCATGATTGGCCTAACAACATTAAAATTTCATGTTCGCTTAGATCTTTCATTTTTCTGCAATAACCTGCGCACCTAGACATCGGTATAGAAAATTCCATATGGCGTGACACCAAAATTGTGAGTATTAAATTCAGAAAGTCATTAAACTAGTTAAGGCAGATTTAACATTCAAAAAAAAGGTTGGATCAATTATGCATCTAAGATTTAGATTGATGTAAGTATTTGGGATTGATGCCGAATGATTAATTCAGATTAAATCGTGCATGGCACATATTCGAAACCTGAAGGCAGCATATGAAGGAATAAAATTATGTTAAAACAGTTGTGGAAATAGTAAAAGGGAGTTTCCTCGTGTGTAAAAATATGTAAAAGCTTTAAATCATTCCTCTTCATGCAAGAAGTTCAAATTGATCTCTAGTGATGAGATCATCGAATTTCTTTACTCGTTCTAATCAAAGATCAATTTTATTTAGCAATAAAACTAGATTTGAAACAATTAAAAAACATGGAGACCAAGAAAATTAGAACAAATACCTTTTGAGCTGCCCGGAAAAGATATGCGAAACTATGAAAAATTGGAGCATCTTTAGTATTTGGGACATTTATCTTTAATTAAATCTCCTCAGATTTGATGTTTGACTTTTATCCATGAAAATTGCCAACTTTATTTTGTGCCGTTTCAAATGAAAATATTTTCAAAATCAAAATAAATGACAAACATGCGTTTCATAAGCATAAATTCATTAGAATCTGGTTAGCAAAAGCAATGACATAAGATACAAATGCTGAAAATGCAAACAAGAATAGACAATTAAATTTTGCACAAGAATCAAAGTCAACGCAGAGCATGATTTCTAAACACAAAAAAAAACAACAACTTCAGGATACGATGTAAATGCAAATAAATTCAAAAGGTACGAGTAAATTTTTATAATGTCATAAATCTAAAGTAGTCAATGACGGACTGGTATCGAGTTTCCCTAAGCTCATTTCGAGCTAATGGAAATTTGATATCAGCTTTTCTAGTTACGAAAGTGATTGCAGAACATGCCAATCGATCAAGTACTTTTAGAAAAATCAATGTAATCTACCAAAATCATACTTAAGTGGGCTTGACGTCGAGAACTTTGTTATCCATCTAAATATTCAATCTAGGATTCATTCACTTAGCAGTCTGAAACAATGAGTAACTTTGATTAAAATGTTTCATAGATTCTCTGAACAGTTTTTCCTTCGGCGAATATATGCTAACTTTTGTTTCAACAGCTGTGTGTCGTCTTAATCTTTGAACTCTGGTAATTTTAACATTTTAACATAATTCCTTATTATTATACTCATATGTATTCATTTTCCCTTTTCTTAATTACAACAAACCAACACCAAATAATATATTCAACATCTGTCAAAATTCATAAGTCAAAATTAGTTTTGGCGTTTTCTATTTACAAGCCACAAATATGTATTTATCAGTAATTTTTTTTATTTGAAAGTAGACATTAAGGTCAATACTAAGGGTAATAATAATTAGTGACAACGCTCCTCAGTAAAATAGGAATTGGCAATCATATAATCAAAGCTGAGTTTATGACATCCTTGTTCCAATATTGCCAATAAAAAAAAAAAATTGGTATTCTGACCACTTGTGACACGGGGTGTCCAAATGGGGTGACAGCTCAATAAATTTTTGACAAAAATCCATGATATCGCTTTGGATGACCGAGAAGAGAAGAACAACATTTTCATATGAGCATATTCATATAACAATACGTGAATATTTAGAAATGGGTATTCTCCAAGAGAGGTAAAACATTTGTTTGACAAAACAGATTTACCAAGTCCTTTGTTGAATACTTTTCGTGCTTTATTAGTTTTTAAGGGGTTATCTTGAAATGGAATTCCGTTTCGAATTTGACAAGTGCATCGGTAGCAATAAAAGCGGAAAAGGAATATGTCCTTCCCAGGGTTCCTTGAACATTACGTTCATTCCCGAGAGAAGAGTTGAATTTGTTTGCAAAGAAAACGATTTAAGAGGATCGATTTCGTTTTATATGTATTTCTAGATTGCACTCTTGCATATTATTTTTTGTTTTTTTTTTTTCAATTTTAATATGCACTTCTACTTTTGTCAATGTCCTTGAGTGACCCGTTATTTATCGAAATTCTGTATAAATTTGTCTGCACAAAGCTAAGAAGGAAATTTTGTAAGACCTGAGCAACTTGCTGGATGAGTTTGGGATTCCAGTGAAATATTCGTAATAGCGAAAAAATTGGTTCCAATAAAATGATTTTTTACAGACCATCCGGAAAAAGGAATAACAAAAAGATACTATTATTATTTACTATTGGACCGATTAAATGAACAGGCAAAGACAACACCATTCATAAAAGATATTAAAATCTGGCTTATCATGAAATACGAGAGCCAGTTAGAAAGTAATTTTATCGGACCGATTAGGGGGGAAAGGAGTGGTCAAAACAAAAATACAAGGTCATCTTCGAAAAATTCAGACTTTTTTTATTTTTCTACAAAGTCGCCATCTCTCTCAAAACATTTTTTGTTTCTACAAACTAATTTCCTAATTCCAACATTGAAATGTTTTGCGTCCAAGTGTTTAAAGTACGCTGTGACTGCTTGGGTGGTGTTATCTGTTGTGTCGAATCGAAAGCCGCCAACCAGCTTTCATCCCCGGGAAAAAGTGGAAATCACTTGGGGCAAAGCAAGGGGAATAAGGAGGATGCTCAAAAATATCCCATTTAAATGAGGCCAATTTTTCATGGGTTAAGCGGGCAGAATGCAGACTAGCATTATCGTGAATCAAAAACAATTTGCGACTCAAGAAACCTGGCCGTTTGTTTTTGATTGGTTTTCGGAAACGATCCAAAACACCACAGTAGTACTCTACATTGATAGTCTTGCCTTTGTCGAGGTAATCAATCAAAAGAAAACCTCGATAATCCCAAAACATTGTCGCTAACACCTTTCATGCGGAGAAAACTGTTACGCTATTCGCCAACACGTAACCATTTGAAGGCTCATATACTGTTCACCGTATACAGACGATAATTCTCGATAAATTTCACTAGCGGATAATTTTTTTGCGGTCGAAACATGTATCACACTACACGGTTTACATTTGGACGTTACTTCTATTCTATTGGCGTCTCCATTTTAAATTGTTGTAAAAAACACAAAAATAGACTTATCGGGCTCAACGACGCGTCAATTTGGTTAGAATAGATGAGAGAATAACCTCCTAAAATTTCGTTAGTTTATCTTTTCACCACGCGGAGTGCTGCCACCCTTAAACTAACTTTCTGACTGAAATTGAAGTGAATACGGGGAAAATTAATTTGAAAAAGATAGTCCCGGTCGTAATCTCACGCAAGAGGCCTAACACGTAAAAATGAGACTAAAAATGAGGAAAAATTAGTGTAAAAACTATGATGTTGATCGTTTTTACTAGCTAACTAGCTCTGAAATATTAGAGTGACAGTGGGGAAAATTCAGTTGAAAACGATGATGTCGATCGTTACTCTCATGCAAGAAAACGTAGCACAGGAAAGTTAGAGTGAAAATGACGAACATTAAATTGAAACCGATGGGGTAATCTCATGCAAGGATGCATAGGACAGAAAAATTAGATTGAAAATCGGGTAAATGAAGTCCAAAACGATAAATTCGATCGTTATTTTAAAATGAAGAAATTTAGAACGGAAAAATTAAAGTGAAAATGGGGAAAATTAAGTTAAAAACGATGAAGTCGATCTCGATTTTTATCGAGGGAGCGTATCTTTGACAGGTATTACGACTTGGTTTGAATAAGAAAAATAAACTGGCAGCAATTGTGTAGCAATTTCAAATAACAGTGGAAAATCTTCGACAAAATGTTTGCAAAATCAAATGTAGACCAGTATAGACACTTGAGAACCGAAATTTTGAGCGGAAACGGAAAAAATAAATGATGCTTGGAGGATTATATGGTCTATCAACGAGTCATCGTTGGACCATCGTAGGATGGTCATGGATATCGTAGGACCCATACGTACCTATTTGTATGGGTCCTACGATGACTCGTTGCTACGCCAACGTTGAACGCTTGTGTTTGCCAAAATCGCTAGAACTATTACGAAAAGGTATTGTGTTAATATAGATTAAAAGTGTGATAGTGTAATATTTTTTTATAGGCGGAGAAAGAAGTGGCGAACAAAAGATACTAATGAAGTGTTTGTGAGTCACCTGGTTAGTAGTATTGGAAACGGATGAAGCCTATTTTAGAACATTAAGAAATAGTCGTACCCTTAGCATATCTATACGTTGAAAAAATAGGCAAATTGCTTATAATCACATTCTATACACTTAAAAAAAAGGAGATAAAATTATAAGAAATAATAACGCATTCGAAGTCGAACTCATTTTCGAAATATGTTGGTATAAAAGTTTGTTTTTGTTGTTCTTCGTAGCATTACAGTCCCTCCGGGACCTTCACTTCCTGCAACAAACGCCTCCTAGTGTCTTGCCTCCAATTTTGACATTCAAGCAGTGATAAACTGTCTTCTTCAAGAGAGTCAGACCAGCGTTTGCTCGTTTTCCTCAATGGTCTCAGCATTATAGCCCTATAGTTCTCCCAACGAAACCTTTTTGGGTATCCTTTGTTCATCCATACGATCCATATGTCCCATTGCAGCTTCCGCAGTATTACGATCGTCGCAACCTCCAGCTAGCCAAAAATTTCATACAGCTCATGATTGTATCGAATTTCCGATTAGTCTCCGTCTAGTTTCTCTAGTTTTGCTCCAATTATCCGCCTCAGGATCCGTCGCTCCGAGGCGTTCAATATGATTACGGATGCTTGAGTTAGGGTCCAAGTTTCACATCAATAGCATAACACAGCTCTTATCACAGATTTGTGTAATTTTAGCACCAGTTTCCTGTCCACGCAACTATTCCACGGAATTGTCAGAACTGAATAATAGACATTGGTTCCGAACTTTACAGGCAACTCTACAGAATTTTCTTTTTGTTTGTTATATTTTTGTAGTAGTTAGGAGGAAGGTTAATTAAGGAGGGGAAGCAGATGAACTAATCAATAACTGTGAACTAACCACTCTCTCACTGTATAACTTGACATCCTTGTCTAGAATATTCCGACCTATTACAAAGGAAAAGATTTTCTGCGCAATTAGGATCCATCGTGAATCGAGGAAACCTGCTCAGTGGCACAAATGAATGAGAAAAATCACAAGACGGTGATCTTCAAGATCGCTACCACCAACTTTTATGATTGAATGTTGTTTCCTTGTTAGGACTACACAAACGTAATGTACCACAAGATTTCTCTTCACAAACGAGCCTTCCTAAGCTTTCGAAAATTGAGTATCCAGTGAGGCCTCACTTGTTTCCTCTTTTCGAGGAAAAAATGATTAAGAAATAAAAATTATCAGGACATGACGACTTATCAATCTTATGCAGTTCTAACATTAAAAATTCATAGCCAAGAAATAGCTGGTTGTGAAGAAAATCAAAGTTGTGTCAGGCGGAATCCCAACCAAGAATTACAATTCCAAAATTACAATTATTTTCAGGTTATGTAATGAAATAAGGTCACTTTTATCGATGTTGAATGAAATGAAATGAAAAGAATGAAAAATGAAAAAGAAAACAATAAATATGCTATGTTAGACTCTTCAGTGTCACGATGGATATGAGATTAAGTTATATTGATTTGATTATTGTGGTCTTTGCAAGAGAGGCTGAGAATTCATTTAGGTTTCTACTGGCATAAACTCTATATTACACTTAGATTGTAGAATATTTTTCACTTTAGGCAGAACCTTTTCTATTCGCTCTGTTTGACAAAGTCTGATTAGGTTAAAATCAAACCTGGCATTGCAACTGCGTTGCATAAATAAATTTAAATCCAGTCCATGACTAATTTTCAGTTATAAAAGGGAAACAATGTGAATGGAAGCCTCGAATTACCTGTATTATTTCGCTATTTGGTAAATTCAAGTTAATACGCAGTAATAGCTACCAATTACTTGTACGGTCTTAATGAAAAAAATCACAAAGAAACCAAGAAGATAGAACAAAACAAACAACAAATTCCCAGAAGCAATGCCGGCTTATTATAAAAAATCCCACATTCCTTTGCAAATTTGACAATTAAAACAATCGTGTACTGCTCTTGTACATTCTTTTATTCAAATAATTGTAAAAATGAGTTTTTTACTCGTAGAGTGCAATGAGAAAAAAATAACTTTTATAACCTTCGCAACAAGCGTTCATACTGAAGCCTCATTTTCACATGCCTGAAAAATGATTCAGATCTCACGTTGTCTTATAAATAGAATATGTTTTTGGCAAAATTTCATTTAATCTTCCTCTCCTACATTTTGCACTCGCAATGTGATAATTTGGAAGATTTAAATATCATTTTTGTTGGTCGGTCAATTTTGTTAACATATTCAACTGAAATGTGTGCGCTGAAGATTTTGGACCCCCAAAATAGCCAAACATAAAATTCAAAAAAGAAAAACAAAACACTATAAGTTCATTTCCATGTCAACTGTCAATTACCCTTCCGCATTAGCAAGTCTCACAATAATAGCTTTGTTAATTGGTGGAAATCATATGTATAAGCTTTTCGTTGGAAAGCGGCGGTTGCCGGAAAGGATGTGTTTCATCTCATTAAATTTGAAAATGAATTTTATTTACTCCGAACTGGTGAATTTCATGCATGGCACGTGTCTGTGACCTAGAAAAATAACAATTTCTTTCATTTTTCTACATTGAAATTTCTAACGTCTCATGCTCCGATCTCGATGTCCCACATGTTGCTGTTTAATTATTGTCTGATATGTTAACCTCGAAATAGTTTAGTTTCGAATTCGAGTGAGTAAAAGTAAAATTTTGATGGGAAATTGGCTCTTTCCCCAAGATTGTGTTCTAATATGACTGATAGGGATTAAAATTTTGACTATGGATGAATAAGGATTCTGGATCCACATTGTAGAGCTTGACTTTGAATTGTTCTCAAATAAACATTTTATTTACTAAATAAATACTTGCTTCCACGTGGCGCGAAGTGATTGACGCTTGAATTACTTTCCATTTGCACTGAACGTGCATATGTGCATATGGGAAGATGAGCATACGTAAGTACGATTAATTGACGTTCAAGCGTACAAATTACATTTCAATTAATATGGAAATTCTTGGTTTCTTATTTAGAGAACGTGGTGTGTACGCTCCTAAGCTAGAATGGAAATGGATCGAATTGAGTCGAGTTGAATCGAATTATTAATAACAATAAAAAAAAAAAAAACAAATATATAAATATAAATGCATCAGCGTGGCATGTGCATACTTAAACCAAGGTGACACCAGATTCAAAAGTTGTTTCGAATTTAATAGCAGCGTTTTTGTTTAGGTATACCTGATACAACCAGAACATGATACGGATAGTTGGCGTATGAGTTGGAAAATTTCAACTATTAATTTTTATGGCAATGTTCTAGTCGCTGTTTTGATTAGAATCAAGTAAACATCCTGCTTGTGAAAATTCGCAACGACCGTTGCACAAAGAAAATTTATTTCGAACGGTGGTTCTCATTGGAAGATGTCTTTTTATATTTCAAATTCAGGTTACCAGGCTCCAGTTATACACTTTATGCAGGATAAGTTTGTCAAGGGAAAAATCCGCGAAGAAGCCAAATCATGCTATGAAATTTTCCGGATCACATTTGCACCGTTTCAACATACATAATTTTTCTTGGGGTCAAAATCTATTTCTCCGAAAGCATATTTTTTATTGAAATTTTAATTATCTTCGTCGATATTCCGCAATATTACTACAAAGCATGTAAACAGAAGAGTCTGGATAACGATCCATCAACAACATGTGGCTTCATGAAGAATTTCCCGAGGAAAAAGCTATAAGTCTTTGAATAAACAAAGTCGAATGTTAACGTATTGTGATGCAATTGATTACAAATTAGCAAAGAATATTGAACGCTTGGGTGGGGTTGTAAGCGACAGTGAATCATTAGTAAAGCTAAAATATTTATGTTTGATTTTACTTTTGAATACTTTTTGTAAATAATAATAATAATAGTATGTTCCAACAGAAACATTCACGAATGGATACTAGAACCGAATTCAAGAGAAGATTAGAGCATCTAGTCAACAAAACAGATTAACCCAACATTATTATTTCCGTTCGAATCACATATTTAAACATGTATGTGCATTAATAAAAGGGTTTTTTTAACGTCTGGGAAGAAAGAAAAAATTGGAATAACTTTGACACTTTGGATATGCAGTAGATTATTGCTATCGTAGATGAAAGCATTGTTAGCTTGCCTTAAACTTAATTTTGCCTTAATCTCAACTTTGTCTTAATCATAGCATTGCCCTTACCAGTATAATGATCCGATTGAAAAATTTCTAGAATAAACAAGCTCCTCTAGGATAGCTTGAAAATTGAAACGAATTCCGAAATAAATCGCGCGGAATTCACGGTTTTCACCACGGTGGTAGGATCAGTAGATACGACTAGGTCCAGGAACGGGTACCTCATTAGAAAAGGTACGGAAACATCTTCAAAACTACATTAAAGTCTTTCCACCAATTCCAAAACCTGACAGCCTATTCCGAGTCGATGAGTTGTTCAATACTAAACTTTGAAAACTGAAATTTTGTGAAAACGTCCTGAATAATGGTGGTTTAATGGTGGATATCCCATTTTGGCAGACCAATTACACAGGCCTGCAAATTGACACTTTTTTTTTCTTTCACCGTAATGGGTGAATCGTGTGTTTTTTGGTGCGCTGAGTCCATATATGCCCTCAGTTTTTCTCCAGCACGTAGGGATTTTCCGCAAAACGAAAATGAAAGTTATGCAAAACCCGCAGTACATATAGGTAAAAATGCATTTTGAAATGAAAAAAAAAATATTTTACTAGTGGTTGATTTACATTTTTAAATGCAATAAAAATGATAATGATAAAAAATGATAAAAATAATATGTATATACAATAAGGATTTATAATTCTTTATAATATCTACATCTTATTCCCTCAAAACTCCGTTTTGAGCTTTTCCGTTTGTGTGGGATGTCTGGAAGTTCTCTATGGAGTATCCAACAGTAGTCTCCCATCATATTCACATCCCATCGTCCTTGGTAGCTCCGTTTCATTTCTTTGATGTCTTGGTGGAACCTCTCGCCCTGCTCTTCACTTACGGCACCAAGGTTTTCTGGGAAATAATTCAAATGGGACTTCAAAAAGTGAAGTTCCAAGCTCATGGAGCACCCCAAGCTTTTAAATCATTTCAACATTTTATTTACAATTTCTTCATAATCCGGGTCCTTATTGTTCCCCAAAAACTTAGTCACAACTTCTTTAAATGATATCCACGCCTCTTTCTCAGCTTTTTTCATTACGTTTTCAAACTGATTGTCTTTCATTAGTTTCCGAATGTCCGGGCCAATAAAAACACCCTCCTTTAACTATGCCTCAGACAGTCCCGAGAATTTCTTTTCAAGCTACTTGAACGTTTCGCCATATTTTGGCAATGCCTTGACAAACTGCTTCATCAGTCCAAGCTTCATGTGAAGTGGGGGTAAAAGCACTTTTTTGGGATCAACCAAAGACTCAAAGTGAACATTTTTTTCTCCAACCTTCGAAGTTCTCGTTGGCCACACTTTTTGGCTCCAGTGCTATGCTTTTGCCCGGCTTTCCCACTCACATAGGAAACAGGGGAATTTTGTATAGCCACCATGTTGTTCAAGCACCATAGAGATGACTTTGAGATCACCACAGATAGGCCATCCAAACTCCTTAGATTTCAATTTATCAAGGATAAAAGCCATGTTGTCATACTTTTCTTTTAGATGCACAGAGTGCCCCACGGGTACAGAAGCGTATTTATTACCGTTGTGTAGCAAAACTGCTTTTGAACTTCTTTTGGACGAGTCAATAAAAAGCGTCTATTCATGTGACACATGTTGAATGTTAAACGTTGACATCAACTTGGGAACATCAGAACAATATACAATATACAGTCATCGCCGTGGTTTCTCGGCTCTCTCCAAATCATAGGCACCCCAAAACGAAAAGATTTCACCTTTCCTTTAACCGAATTGCGAATTCCTTCAACACAGCCTGAACACACTCTATGAGGGGCCCAAGATTTTTCTTGATCTCTGATCTCCACACCAAAATAGGCAAAGTACACTTTTTTCATAAACTCCGTAATACTTTGAGATTGTTTTTTTAATACAAGTTCGCCACAAATGTAACAGAAACTATCAGGATTATTAACACAAGCTCTTGAAGACATTATGAATGTCTTCAGAAAATGCTTACGTGCTGGAAAAAAACTGAGGGCATTTCTGAACTCAGTGCGCCAAAATACATAAGAATCACCCATTACTTTAAAGAAAAAAATTTGGTCGCAGGTCAGTGTTATGTGCTCAACTCCTTAAATATTTTTGCAAACATCTTATGCCTGCTACGAAAAAATGTATTCAGCGCTCATATTTAATTAGATTTAGTGCAAAAATTAATAAGAACAATATTTTAAAAGTGATTTCAACGATAAATTTAACACGGAATTAAAAAGAAATTTTATTTTTCGAATTTTTATTATATCTCGAATTTTATTTTTCAAAATTACGCAATATTTTTCCATAAATTTGGAAACAAATATGTATATGCAAGAACATCGAGAAATTATTTTGAGGATATAATCCGAATAATTTTATTTTTAAATTTTTAAAAAAAAATTTTTTTTTAATGAGATTACAAAAAGAATATTCTTTTGTTTGTTGTTTTTCTATAAAATTCCTGTTATCGAATCTAACTAGTGAAAATCTAAATCTGAAGTATCTAAATCTACAGTTTAGTACTGAGATACGCTTCCGTCAGCCTCTATTACATCTTGGATTCTCCAGGGAACCGGAGGGATTTACGGTCTCGTAGAGAATTCTACCATACCATCTGTCAAAAATCGATTCGTCCAATTGTTTCGTTCTTTTTGCTTACGGGTGTGAATCTATTTATTGCCCTAAGGCTTTCCATTGGGTTTAATTCGGGGCTGCTTCCCGGTAACTCTAGCTCCTGGTCTAGGTAATTGATGGATGTCAGTGTCCGCAAAAGATTCTCTTCCCTAAGAAAATATAAAGGACTTATTGGTTATCAATTGTTCTCGTAAATACAAGAACAAGATCTCAAGTTAATAAAAATGGTATTACGAGACGCTAATAATGACACAGTGCAAATCTTACTAAAATTTGTCAATACCATACTGATATTGCTCTTCGACATAGAATAATAAATGTTTCTCGAAGATAGAGATACCGTATTGCCCATTTAATCGTCCTTTCAATTAGAACCGAATTTCTGGATGTATACCACGAAAAACGTCCCCACACCATTCTGCTGTCTGATAGCTCAATTGTAGGTAAAATTAACTTTATCCTTGATAATGAACTTCGGTTTCGTCGCATAAAACTCATTCAAAATAATTTAAATTTATCAAAATATATCATATTTTTCAATGATCGCTGTATGGTACATATTGTTTGACCCTAGGAAATCTTTATTCTTCGAATTTTTCTGTTAAAACACGGTTTTTTTTGCAGGTCATCTTCCAACCAGCCCGACATTTATCAATCTTCTTCATTGTAGATACATCTATTCCGAGCTTATTTATAATCTAAGTTCTTATGGCTCGAGCTCCTAAACCAATTTGGCAGACGCAGGGTTTGATTAATCAATGTTGCGCTCAAGCTGTCTTTTTAGGTCTTTCGGACGCAGGTCTTTCTTTGACCCTGTGGGTCCACTCTTGTTAGTTGTTTTTGTTTTTAGTTCTGAAACCGATGACTTGCTGTATTCCCCCGTAACAGTGATTTTCCATGTGCAACTGAGACCAAGGACCAAGACCAAGGACTTATTTTTGGTTATGTGGATCATCTGCCGCATTTTCTCGATTCTCCGTGCATATCTGTGTCCGTATACACCGTGTTCCCTGTCAGTGAACCTCTATAAACTAATTTCAAACAGGAGCAACCATTCAAATTAATATCAAAAAATAAACTACGCTTAGCAAAAAGTAGTTTAATGGCTTTTATAACCCATTAACGCGAGCTTCATAGGCCGTCTGTTTTTTTTTAGCTAGTTCTCTAAATGCCGACAAATAAAATCAAAAATAAAAAGTAATAAAACAAAAGAATAAATTAAAGAAAATTAATAAAATAAACAAAAATATCAGAAAGCAAATTTTAGTAAAAGTATTTCAAGTTAAAATAAAAATTTGATTTTAGCCCATTTATAGTTAATTCAATTAATTTGTTGCAAGATTTTGGAGAAAAATGAGCGTCGAAGGAAACAAAAATCAGCGAAAGTCGTTTTCGGTAGTTCTTATCTTTTCGATTCATGGTATACCTTAAAGTATTTTTCCACACTCGGTCCATATTCTTGGACCGTACATGTTCTCGGACCTCGGGTCTTGGTTGTCACAATATCAGCCGACATTTGTCGGTTTCAGGATTCCTGTCCTGTCCTGTCATCAGGATCAAACTTTGAATCAAGACTATTTTTATCGAGCCCACTAGTAAAAAAAGAGGGCAGGAAACATAAATTACACAGTACGTTATACCAAAAGGGATTGTCCTTAACAAAATTAAAATTCAATAAGACCAAGAATAATTTACCAAAACTATCATTCCATAGACCTGATGATTGTGATGACAAAGAATTTTCAGAATTGGTTGATTGATTGTGTCGGGAGTAGTGTACGTCAACATTCAAAGCCTTAACAAGTTGGTGTCTCCCCGTTTTTGATGCATGTGGAGAGCCTTGAGCAAACTCATCTTTCTACGATAATCTAACGCACTTCAACAAGGGAGTAGCTTCCTTGGTCGCATGCCCCTGTGTCTTACACTGTCCCGAGGATCATCTTCTGTAGGGCAGCGCTTTGCCAGGTCCTAGAAGATGAGCTTGCACCTTTTCCGGCAAATTGCAGAATCTGCACTCACCGTTCCATTGCACGCCTACTTTTTTGTATGTCCTACGATTGTGGCACAATTCCAATCACCTAGAAACGTTTGGTACCTGGCTCAAGTATTCAAAATCTTATTGAAAACAAAAAACAATTATTTCACATTTGTATTGACTTGAAATCTTCAAATACGTACTAGTTTCACCAGATTAACTAGTTATTTCAATAATGCTTTAAAAAAACTCTAAACTTCCTGAAGTATCATTTCTAATACACATTTCCACAGCACCATCTTTACAAGCCTGTTGAATGGAGTCTCCTCCTGAACCCTCGCCTTGACTTGAGCGTTGCGAGCGACATTTGGACCACTGAGTTTGATGAGTAGTCCCCAATAATACCGTCAAAACTATTTCTTTTTTGAATAAATTGGATGTTGCTTTACTTTTGACGTCGGTACTCCGTGATTTAGTGTTATGTTAAATACAACCCATACTTGCGATACCACATGGTTTTTTTTACTCTAAGAGCCTTAGCGGTTCCTTTGTGACCGTTCTTCGATAGAGATCCTTTAAATTTTCAACTACTGGTTAACTTTAAACTTTCAACATTGGTCTCGCGATTGTCATTTCTGGTAGAAAAATTTAGTGATCAGTACAAAATCAGTGTATAAATCTTGCTTTTTTGCCAACTAAAACTATTTTCTATTTTTTGAAACTAACCATATATGTTACAAAGAAATCCATGTAAGCTAATGGTTGTTATACTTGCCTCCCTAATATTTTTTTATCCTTGATAGGCAGTGTGTTACTCACTTTTTGCTGTGACTTGACTCCAGAACTTGGACCATGGGAAGATTGTAGGGCATATCATTACACAAGGAACACGAGAAGTTGATCTTATCAGAATGGTCAGGTGTGCTTGATAATTTCCCCAAAATTACCTATCACAGCTAGGTGGGCTAATACTTGGACAGCAAAGACAGAAGTTCTCTGAATACAACAACATCCAAATTATCGTGGTTTGCTTGCAGGACTTCCATATTTGTCAATGCCAGACTTTTTATTTCAATAACATGACAGCCTTCATAGCCTGTGAGTTGTCATGTTTTTGTGCTCAAATTTGTTCGTATGCCCCTGAAAAACCATTCGTCTAGTTCCTTTAGGATGAGAATGGGCCTTAAATCAGTATATCGGTGATATTCTACTCCTACCCCTGTTTTTAAGGGCTTTTCAAACTTTTTCTTCATGTTTTTTTATGTATAAAAAATTGTCGCCTTCAAATTGACAAGAGCTAAGCAATGAAACCACGAACGCTACTGCTCAGACCTGGTATCACTATCTCTCCACTTGGGGATGAGTTGCTCCTTCTCAGCATAAATTGATCCATTTAACATAAAAAACACTTATTCTGGAATGAACCCGCAATGACACTTTGAAAATTGAAAAGGATCTGTATCGTAAGGATCGATAAGCCACGTGTTACAAACCTGGATATGCAAAGGTGATACCTGTTGGATAAAGCGTGAATACTGTTATCACTACATCCTCACAACAATTTCTGAATGTAGCGATTGGAAAATTGATTTATTTTCCGGAAAAAATTGGAAAATTGGATTGATTTCCAGAAAGAATTTGGAAAATTGATTTATCCAGAAACAGCTGCGAGGATAAAATTATTATGATAATCAAATTTTATACGATAGGTAACGAGTTCAAATCACATAAGTGATAGTTAAACTTATAAATGTTTTTTTTCTTGTCAAAATATAAAGGAACTCATTTACGTAGTTACTAAAGTAATGCCTTGGGTGTACGAAGCAATTACTCATTTTCATTTTGACCAAATTAACTTCTGATATACCTTCAACGTCGTAAAGAGGTGGATGGTTATCTTGCTCTAAGGTCCATGACTCAGGTCATAATTTAAAATGCTTGCACTTCGAATATTCAGTCTTATCCATTCAAGAAATGAGATCAATAGGATTTTATGGTGATCATGATAATCGCGGGTGCCACAGCCCAATTCGTTAATGGTCTGCAGGTCAGTTTGAAGTGTTCAGCTTGATGGCTTAAAATTTTAAACGTTGCAGTCGTTCTATTTCCAAAGTTCCCCAACCCTCCACATTGGCTTGAGTCTTGAACAAGTGATTGACTGGCTTTGATAACTGATCTTAAGCATTTTTTCGGTTGAAATGACATTTGGCGGCCAGTAAACAGGCTATCTTAAAAATTTCAATCGTCTTAAAAGTACTGAGTTTGTTTGTGAAAAGGTTCAAGCTACCAAAACCTTTTTTGAGAAACAGCCCCACAGATGCACGTTGATTGGAAGCGTTACAGTCCGCTGGACAAACTGGATTGGGGTAGAAAATTATGCCCATACAATGATATCAAACTCCCAAAGATAAGCTTCGACTTTCGTATGGAATATATCACTCCAGTAGGGATCAATGTTTTCATCTGCCCAAGTGAGCATTTTGGCGACGTGTTTTTTGGAGAGGGGTGTTTTCATCATGGAGCGCCAACATTACAAATTATTCCTTAAAAAATGCTTTCGAATATCAATGAGCGATACTTCTAGTCCCTTATTCTTCAATGAGCTTCTCCTTCACGCGACAACACTTCAGGATCCCGCAAAAACTACATCGCAATAACTTGGATGAAACATAGAATCAAACTTCACTTGTGCCATACGTTAAGGTTTCCTGAACGCGATGCCAACGTTTAGATTTGCCTAGCTATTTGAATTCCAGTTATACCACACATGCGGTTACTTAACATACCTAAAATCGATGCAGCAGTGCGGACAGAAGGATTGAAGGAACCGCACACCATAATGCTGGGTTTTCGTTACAATTCAACGGGCGTTGGCGCTGACTAGATCCTTAGTGTAATACTAGAACTAGGAGATTAGTTCGAAGCATAACGGCCGAACTTTCTAGATACCAGTGTTTGTAGTTTCCTTTTGACGTGTTCCGCAAACCTCAATCTTCAAGGCATTGTTACACTCGGGTACCACGGGTAGCTGGTAAACTGTTTGGAAGGGCCACCTGCCCCATCTGTATGAATGGGCCTGCTCATTGGGTTATGGCTCCTCCCAAGGCATCGTAATGGCTAGGGGTGCATTAGGCTGGCGTTATCTATTAGAGCGTCAGAAAACGTTCCATTTATTCCACCATAAAGTAGGAGATTCTCAATGTAAATTGGTATCTCATTACGAATTGATTGGGGACGACGAATCCCAATCAAACTAATCAAGACAGATCCTCTCGTTTCAACTTGCGACTTTATATTCCTTAGCGAAGTCAATGCTTATTTTTTCTAATATATTAAAATTGATTTCTTTTTATTTTCAGGTACGTGGACAAAACTGCGGATCACTTAATTTACTTATCAAATAAAGGAATTATTCAACATAATAAAAGGTTCTGGTGCCATGTAAGTAGAGTATTAAATTGAAATTGCCTGATTGATAAGAAATATTCTACACATCCAAAGTCTGTTTTGTACTTCGGGATAGAGCACGTACTTGCAGAAATACCAGATACATTAAACGAATAAAACAACAGAAAACATTTCCATGACTCACAGAATATGAAGTAGAATTTTATATTTATTCGCTAGCTTTCTTGATACTGTTTTATAACAAAAGTGTAAAATAAAGGACCGGTTTTACGTTTCTACCATAAAATTTATGCAATAGAGTCGTCTAGTGCAAACAATCACGTGAAATGAATTCGTCGAAGGATATTAAATGTTCTTATGACTTGTCGTAAAAAAAACTCCAAACGTTAGCCAAATGCATTTCGCAACGAACATTGAACATCAAAACTAAAATTGAAACAAAAAAATACTAAAAACAATAATGAAGTTCTGGAAAAAAATTAGTCGATTGCATATTTATTGCACTCGAATAATTGCATTGTAACGTGCAACGTGGAATCAATATTGAATTTATTCAAGTTGCATCTACATTCCCATTGAAATATTTCCGTGGTAGTACTCGTGCTTGGGACAAAAGTATTTGTCTCCTTTGTCCGTTCGAGACAAAAATGCACTTCGCCATGCAATCTAATCTGTTTTATAATATGATAAAATAGAAGTTAATGCAATGTGATAATGAGTTTAATATTGTTTGCAGCGAGTAAACAACATCATTATAAGTTTCATAGTATTAGTAATGGTGTAGTAACTTTGTATGATCTACGGCTAGGAAGAAGAATTATCTATTTAGTGGCTGATAGAGTAGAAAGGGGTTGATTAGTCAATGTTTGATTTTTCGAAATTGCATTTTCGTCAAAAGAATAGAGTGATTTTTTCATGGGTAATTTTTCAAAAAATCGTTGACAACTATTAAGAGATTCATCATCAATGGCGTGACAGCCCAATTTGAACGTTCAATAGACAATGATCAATATGCTAAATTCAAGAAAAATTTATGATGAAGATTGAATGATAATGCAAGTATGGTGGTAAGAAGGACATGATATTTATAAAAATACTTCACAAGGTTTCTGTTTCCTCGATGAAGGCACAAAGGAAATAGTACGAACTTGCTATATTTATTATTGCTAGTGAATTCCCCGGTTTCTGAGCACATCATTTGACACACATTGTTTTCAAGCTAAAGTCTTTTAATAAATATCTGTGACACGCTTTACCATTTAAACATCGTGTCTTGGATCATTTACAAACGATTATCTCGAATGCATGCCACAGTTGGATGACTACCCCGTTGACTGACAGTCTAGTGACGGAGACTAAATACACAACTCTATAGGAAAGCTTAGCGAATGCACTTGATCACTTCCCAGAAGAAAATTATGGTGATTGGTGGTGACCCCGATTGTCTTTGACAAACAATTCGCGGACGGAGTCTTATTGTCTCGAAAAACATTTTCGTTTACGAATGCCTAGTGATACTGGAATCTACAATCCTATTAATATTTATGATTATTATTATAGTGCGTTGCCCAACACTATTTAGATAGACACTATGCAATCATCATACTAATTAAACGCTAGAATTTTCCGAGATGTGTACATGTGTCGGTTGTGACATGAGGGCAAACTCAGATGTGAAATTGAGTTACTGCTGCAAGTCGTTCTGAGATAGTGAAACAATAATAGGCTTATGCAACAGCAGATGCAGCTAAGAGCAGAAGGGTGAAGAAGCTTTGATTGAATTACTAAGTTTAATACTAGCATTTGACTTATTGGAACGTTCGCCACAGCCAGATTGAAAATGATAATTTGCTAATTAAAGCATTTTAATACATATTTGCAAATCTATTACATAAAATCGTTAATTTTTATGAGCTTCTTGCCACGATATACCCTACGACATTATTGTTCGCGTCATTCCTTGCAGATAAAAATATTATGTTATTGTTAACACATTTGAACTCGGTAAGAAAAGCAGGAACTCTTGATGTTTTCATAATATTATTTGTTTATTATAGATCCAAAATAAAAACTGGGCATAGGGATTGTTTAAATCATGTTTCAGATTCGTGATTCATTCATGTTTCGTTCTACGAAGAAAAAGATATGAAGAAAAATTCAGGTTTGCCTTTCTGATTGTTCCAAAGGTTGGCTCTATAAGACAGCTTTGACAAGGACTGGACTAGACGACTGATTAGAACAGTCATCCTTCCTGGGTCGTTTTTTGGACCAAAACGGAAAACAAAAGTATTCCTAGAAAATAATACTCTGTCCTCGCGTACTCCACTTAGGAGTATGACCCTGAACAACACACATACACAGATGATTTTGAACGGACTTTTTGGCACACGGACATGATGTTATGGTTCTAGGTACTTTGGCACAATATCAAGGAGGTGATATCCGAGTACAAACATCACCAACCTTACAATATTAGGACCGTTTTCTTCTCGATAAAATTTCTGCAGACCTCGGATGGCGAGCCAATCTGACATTATTTTGTTAGTTACACAGAAACAGGCCTTTATGTTTCGCAAAGATAACCATAAGACTATAAACGCGGCTCAGCAAATGAGCGGAGAAAGCCACTATGAAATGGAGGTGGCTATGATCTCTGAAAATATCCAAAAAGATGAAAGAACGACGAAACACAAACGTCGGAGAACGGAAAACTGAAAAACAGAGAATCTGATACAACCTGATATTCTTACCATAACAAGAAAACCATGTGTGATCAATAAAAGAAAAACAGAGACTTGCAATCAGACGACAGGTATATATGAACATGCGGTAGAGGGTAATGAAAGCGTTGAACAACTATCATTGCTGTCATCACCACCGCGTCAATTGCAGCACGGGAAATAAATAGAGAATTACCCCCCGCGCCGTGCATTCTATCAAGGATTTGTTTTCTATCACTTTTGTGCACACTTCATTCTCCTCTCTTCAGTCCTGCTAGAAAAGGCATTCCTGTTATCTGAAGGTGCCTGCAGACAGAAATTTGAGTCCTACCCTAAAGCGATGTATCAAACAGATCCAGTTTACGTCCCCATGTTTCCTATGCAGTTTCCTATGTTTCCTATGTAGTTCAGAAGCACTACTAGTCGTGGACTTCGAAATTAAGGACATGAAAACCCCTTGAGCCTCCATCACAAAAAAATTATTATTTTTAGACCGGTAAAGGTCACTGTGAGAGGTTTAGTTAAGTAGTTTTGATATTACGGGTCTACCCTCATGCTGGGGAAATAAATCGGTGCCTTTGGTCACGGTTGTACAGTAAAATTCTTGTTCTCTTCAGTCTTTTCTGGGGCATTTTTTTCAGACTCCATTGAGCTTTTCATTTATTTTTTTGATTTTTCTCTCCATACAAAACATAGGGCCTAGTCGAGCAGAATGAGAATCATTTCCTGCCATTTCAAACTTGCTTGTGAATTATTTTTCGTGATAAGCAGCTTAGTGGATGTTGTGTGTAATCATTGGACTCAACACATGGAAAAGGAGTCTTGTTGGAATCATATTTTATGAAAACTATGAAAATGATTCTTTGAGCTATAGTCCATCTCACGCCAGGTTTTCAAAATATATTTGAGCTTTTTCTTTTCGAGAAAAACTGTTCCTTAGTTGGTTTTGGTTTGAACCGTGCATATTTCAGATTCTCATCATGAAAAAATGTGTTATTGGTAGGTCCATTGTTATACTTTCCTAGCGACGTTATCAGAGCGGAAAAATCTGAAAGTAATCATCGGCACGAAAGCCCATTTTATACTACGATTATCAAGGTGTATAAGAGACATTTCTTTTCGATTCAATATGCTCTTGAGTTGCAAATTTTGCCAGAAACACGCATAGTTTGGATCATTACCATGAAATTTTCCGTTACATAGGAGTATGCCGCTAGGCATTAGCGCCTGGAAATCCAAGACAACCTTCCACTTGTGGCACTTAAACTACACCTACGTCGCCACTACAGCCAAAGCTAGGATGGACTTTGTGTTTTATCAATTTTTTTCTTATCTTGTAGTTTCAGAGATGAATTCACCATTTTTTTCATCAAATCTGCATATGAAACTCGCGGGTTTAGTGGATGGTGTTGATTTTCAATATTATATCGAATGCTGAGCGAAGTCAACATCTGCGAGAGGCTGTCACAGATATTGAGTCCATTGCTTGTATGATGTCAATATTTACTTAGTTGCGATGACTTAACATGTCTTTTCGCTATTAATTTCCGCTTCTTCGGCAACGTTTCAATCTAAAGTGTAAATTTTTGAAGAATTAACTTATATGCGAAAATAAATTGACAATAAATACAATTCATCTTTCAGTATTTATTTAGCAAGCTTGATATGTGCTAAAAGCACTAAGTTTCACACCATTTCTTCGATTCATGTGTTAACGCGGAGTGGCATTTCAACTAAACATTGTTTAACAATGAAAGAAAACGAAAATACTCAAAGCAATTTTAAAATATTTACCAAACAAAATGTAGTAGCACGATACTGTGCAAATATTTTAGCCGACTCAACTTGATCCTTTTATGGATTCAAGCTCGTGACAGGTAAATTATTGAGTTAGGCTGAAAAATTTCATATTATAACAAAAGACCATACTGTAATTATTTGTTTTTAAAACCTTGCAATCCACTGATATATTCATATTAAGTTGTTTGCAATCGCTCGAGGCATTCGACACAAACCCGAGTAACTTCTTTAATTCAGCGTTACATGATCCATGACCATGATGTTGCATATCTAAAACAAAGATCCTATTTATCATGCCTGATTTTTTCGTTGCGGTTCCTAAAGACGTTGATTCAGGTACGAAAAGTATCTCAACGTGAGCTTAATCGACAAAAGTCTTATTTGTGCATCTTCGTCTGCGAGCAAAGTTGATAGTTTCATATGTTTGGGTACAGCCCGTGTCAAAAGAATTCGCACACGTCAATTGTAAATGTGTTTTATCAAGAAATACCGAGTTAATTTGCCGTGAAACGAGCCCTTATGGTTTTTCACCGAATAACAATAATATATGGAGATAATATGGAGAAATAACCAAATAAAATAGTAGAAGCACAGTGTCCCTCAAATTTAATTAAATTATGGCTTATTTTAAGCTCCAGTAAAGCAACATACTGAGGTTGTGAAAAACATTTCTAAACATTCGGGTACAGTACTGCATATGGAAATAAAATAAAACAACTAAAAGGTCCAAACAAAGGACTTTAGAATAGCAGAAATTGACTTATGGAAGGTGGAACACATTCTTAAATAATTCAGGGCTAGATTCAATGGAGATAGACGATGAGACAATGACACAAGTCAAAATATAAGGAACGATTAATAACCTTATTAGTCCAAACAAATGAATCCTGATTTGTTATTTCTTACATCAAAAATTAATGCAATTGTAAGGTAAATTTCATGGATCCTAAGAAAAATTAATATTTGTTGTATTAATATTTGAAATCTTTCATAAGACTCAAGTTCTCATCCAGACTAACAAAGGCGTATTTTTATTAGTTACTGTCGTTTAAAATTTTCCAAGGAACTTTTTTGAAAAAGTGGCAGTTAGAGCACTAATAGAATTTCAACGACCGTCCTTAGTTAACCTATAATGTTAACCTATTTGATAACATTTGATGTAGTATTAAGAGAATTTCGGACGAGTAAAGCATGAATCAAACTTGAAATTTCTTTGTAACTATGAATTATATCAGTTTTATCACGACGCAACAGTGGATATCTTTATTATTATTAATAAATAAAATTCAATAAAATCGCCATTAGCAGCAATAACCTCTTCGATCCGGGTCCGGAAACGATTACATGCCCGAATCAAATGCTCCTTGTTCATGTTGACCATAACGGCATTAATAGCAGTCTTCAGCGAAGTAGTGGTGTTATGAGAACGCTTATTGGTCTCACGCTCAACTACGCCCCATACGTAATAATCCAAAGGATTAAGGTCTGGGGAGCTAGGTGGCGATAGGTTCGGTGTTATGTGGTCATGAAAATTTTCGGCCATCCAATCTTGTGTCGCCATCGCTTTATGTGGAGGAGCAGAGTCTTGTTGAAAAATTTATGGTCTGCCTCCGCTTACATTGTCTATTCAGGGTTTCACTACCGTCTGACGTTTTGATCGGAGAACTCTCTGTTCCCGTGTTCGTTCCGACATGAACTGTCCTCTGCGCATCACGTAAGACTTATACCGAAGGTCTTCGTGGACAACCCTCAGAAACATGAAGCTCACTCGCAAGGACCCTCATTGATTTTGAAGGGTCCTCGTCTATGATTGCTTGCACTTGCTCTAAAAATTCTGCAGATCGGACAGTGTCATTCTGTATCGCCTCCTGATTCTTCCAATTCAAGTCGAACCTTATGCACGAATGAACGGGCGCAATTAAGAAAATTAGAGATCTATAAATCTGTATGGTTCGTACATATAGCGACGATTACAGCATGTCTCTTCATTTCTTGAGTGATTTTGTAGTCCGCCATTTCTTATCTGAAAAGGAAAAAAATAAAATAAAAAAAAATTCGCGAAGTTATAGTCACATTTATACATGTCCTCAAATACCGTACGCACCCTGTATTTACTTTTATTTATATTTTACCAGGAAACACAAGAACAGATTAAAATTCAATTTGGTTCCGCAATTCACCTGTTAAATTTTAAAAGGTAAACTGCGTTGTGAATTGGAGAATGAATTTTCCGAATATTTTCCATCATGCTTCGCGGGCTACGAGTCTAGTTTTCTAATCACAAAATTAAAACCAGTAGGGTACAGTAAATCGAAATAGTAAGACGAACGGAAATTTAAATGCAATGAGCCCAAATCAAACTCTCCCCCCAAAGCCAACAAGTTTTAAAATTCGTGTCGAAAAAACTCTAGAAACGTGTCTCCATATCTATTGTGACATTCGTCCATTCTTTTGAATGTCCCTTGCAACAGAGTTTGGCTCCAAATTATCCACGTTGCATTACTCCTATTTCTTCTTATTTTGTGATCTTAAAGCTTGATTTTGACCCTTCGTGCCATGTGCCCAGTGCATACTTCTTGTCAAGTTTCGCTTCTTTATTATGTAGATATCATTGTCCTTCTTTGAGAATTTTTTTCTTTTGTCTAATCAACAAATGTGTTCAGCTGGAACTGTCTTCTGCTTAGTACGAACTAAGTATTTATTTCCTTCAAGATTTTTCTTACATCAACTGTGAGACTCGAATTTTTATCTGCTACATTTTTGGGCTTCATTCTTGGGGTCCTGAAGCTGTTTGCCTTTTCCTTGTTGTAATTTTTTGTATCCAATTGACGATCATTATTTGTCGAAACCTTACTATCTTGCATTGTCAATAGTATAACTTTCTTTTGTTTTTCGAATATCCACACCCAAGGCATAGCCTATGTACACACAGTGCTAACATTTCGAATCAACTCCCGATCTAAGGGTATTCAAACAAAACGAATGGTTTCTATTTGAATTGGTAAATTTCCTCTCATTTTTTGTAAACCAACATCCCCCCTAGCATTGTTTTTGCTTAAAAAAACATATTGAATCTTGAAACGCTCAATTCTACTTGTCAAATTTCGAATCGAAATCACCACATTTCAGACAACATATTCAGCGCATCATGTTGACGGATAAAACTTACACAAAAACTACTAAAAAAGTGCTTTCGAACGGATTATAAATCTAACGGTATTCGACCGATGAAAGGGCCATTTTTTTTAGGTTGATAACTTTCTTGAAACGAGATTATCCCTTTTTTGTGTATAAACGCAATGAAAATATAGTTCTACCTATATATAAAATATATAAAAAATATAGTTCTGTGTTTTTTCTATCTCTAGCTGAGAGAAGTTGCCCTTAAGTGTTAGCGCTTGACGTATTGTCATTTAGCTGTGCCCAAGGATACTGTAACCATCCTGTGTATAAGTCCTCGAATATTCATACAGGTTCAGATATTTTTTTAAAGCATGCGCAAATAGATTAGAGAATTCTGGTTGTTTGTCGGTTTTGCGATAAATGTCCATCTTCAGGTTGCATTTTATCTGACCTAAGCAATACTACCGTTATAAGGGTAGGAGTTGCCTAAAAGCTTCTTTTTTAAGTGTAAACCTTATGTTAGTGCTTGTAAGATTTTCAATTGATGTTTTGAATCAAGGTATCCACCACCGATATGACCCAGATGCTAGGCAATTTTCCCGAATTTTCCTTTTTATTTTCGTATATCCTCCCTCTGTAGAATTCACTTAAAATGATGGCACAGGGTTTCGCGTTTGTGCTCGATTTATTTGTGTACAATACCCCTAAGAGTTTCCCATTTGTGCTTCATTCATCTGTTTGTAAAACCCCGTAAGGTAAAGAAATTTTTCAAGATGCACAGTGTTACTATTTTTGCGATCTTTCTTACATTTATCTTGCATTAATCTCGCATTTGTTCTTTTTCTTGACGTAACTGACAAGTTTATCTTGTAATATTGCTAACGCTTGCGTGATGCGTACGCTTGGAAAGAAAGCCTTAACCATCGGAAGAAATCATTACTTCCTCATTTTGGATTTGATATTTTGAGTATTTTAGTATTATGATAAATTTTATGTCTCTAAACTGAGGGCATCAAACCAAATATATGGGCACCTTAGTGTGTTTATGAAATGGATTTACCACATCTCTTTGAGGAATTTTTATATGTTTATACTGGGGCTATCATAATAAGCTTATGAATAAGGAAGGTATCTTCCTTATTTATAACTGATCAGATCGATTTATAGAGTATTGGCTTGTCTTGTAGTGTGAAGAGCTTCAGTTTAACTATTTTTTAACTTAAACTATGAGAATGCATTCATTAAAGTTGCATTCCACTCCTGGAATAACCGAATAGATGTGGCTATCAACTTCTTCAATAATAAATCGAAATATAAAGCATACAAGTAATGACTACTGCATCCTTTCTCGGAGTGATTGGGATAATAATAAGAGAAGACTTCCTTGTTGTTGCTGAGGCGAAAGCATTCACTACAGGACTTGGGCAGTGAGCCAGCTTCCACATTTCAACAAAAAAGTTTTAGGAGAAGGTGATGTGGTCGGAATCCCGATTGAGTTGACCATTTTCCCAAAGGTACCCATTACAGTAAGGTGGACTGATATTCCAACTCAAGGAATACTAATTCAAAACTAATAGTCGTCAGAAGGACTTAAAGCCGATATCTGTTGCACACAGATTGATCACGCATCATCCAGAGTATTGGAGAATACGTAGAGTCCTTTATTTCCGATTATAGGTTTTTGGAACGAAATTTTGAAAACAGTAGAGTAGAGTGTCTGTTCTTGACACAACTGTTCCCAAACTAATCCTTCATATAATTTGAAAACTTTAAGTAAGGAATCGTGCAAAGGTTTGTATCCTTTTCCAGTCGTTGTCTATACATCTCAAAACCTTGCTGTTCTGGTGTCTCAGCTTCAATTTCATCTACTGTACTAGTATATCCTCCGCTGTGATTTGTTTAAAAGGTTATCAACAATGTGTAAATATCAACTATAAGCGTATCTTCCAGATAGACAAAAAGAAGAGAAAAAAAAACGACCCCGGCTGTTGCTACATCTACTGACGAAGACAAATTGCTCTGCTAATTGTGGATCTCAAATAACATCGATGGACTTAAACCACTGCGGGAATGCATCTTTGCAGGTTTACAGCTATCGATATGCTTGCATATATCATGGCGGAAAAATCTATAGTGGTTGTGCCATGTAAAAAGCTTAAAAATGCTTAGGAAAAGATTGAAACAGTTGCACGGTTTACTGACCGGTTCACCTTGTGCTAAAGAAATCTATACAATTTTCTGGCCAGACAATTTGTCGACCTCGCGGATTGTGCAAGCAGACATGGTAGTTTCGCTGGAGCTGTAAAATTACTCACTAAATGGTAGCAAGACTGGACTATGGTCACTTGGAAAATATCTAAACAGACGGATAAGGAGATGTTGATTTTTACGAAGATATATCTAATATGATTGCAGATTGTTTTGGATGTTTTTTTGGGGGAAGATACTTTTGAGAGTACTTTTGAAATTGGTTTAAATAAGGCAATTTGAATATGTACTGTTCCATTGATTTCTTTTTTACACATGTGTTAACAACATTTTCATTATATAATCTGGTAGGAGTGATTTGCGCAGCACTAACCTCCCACGTTATGTTTTTACTTTGAGTAGTGAAAGTTAAAACATTTGTTTTGATATACCTTATGAAATGCCATTACATTTTTTTTTCAATTTTAGCACGCTTGAAATAAGTTTTGTGATGACTCTGAAAATATTGTAAAAATAGTTTAGTGTATGTTGTTGTTTGCATTTAGTGTATAGGCGTAACCCAGTCGCGATTCACGCTTTTAGAGGCGAAATAAAAATCTTTTACTACTTTGAAGGTATTTATTGAATAAGAGCTGCCAAATTAGGGCCAAAAATATAAAGTTAAAATAGTTAAAAGATTATGATACAAAGAAAATTTAGTCAACTTTTGCTCCTTTACATAAAAAATCCGGAAAAGGTATTAAACACGCAGATGTCTGTGCCTCGTTTGAAGATCTCATGTTCATATAAGGCTTCCCAAGCCGCTGACCAGCTTTATCAATAAAAAAAAACTAAAATTGAAAAAAAATAGTTATTATCAAATTGAAATGATTGATCCACAAAAAAATTTGCTGAAAAATAAAGTACAGTGTGTCCCAAATTTATAGGGGCACCCAGTTTTTTAGTCAAATTTTTAATGTTTTTAAACCAAACAAATCTTAATTTGCACAAGCTATTTCTACTCATAATTCACGATTTCTGTCTTTTTTTGGTGAGCCTACGACAATTTGTTCGTTTATTATGCCATTTTTTTAAAAAAAATAGTGTCCTAAGTTTATAGGGGCATTGAAAAAAAACACGATTTTCCATAGAAATTTTTTTATTATTGGTAAAATCTATTGATTCGCAACGAAAAATCAGTAATTAATAACGTTACCATCGTTTTTAAATAACATTTTCATCCGTTTTTGCATCGAATTGTTGAGCTTTGTCAAGCTGCTCATACTGATGTTTTCCCAAGCTTTTTTGACGCCCTCCTCCAGCTCTGTGACTGATGAATATTGACGAGCGTTGTCATAAACGTCGCGGACCATCATGCCCCAAACATTTTCTATTGGATTTAGATCCGAAGAAATGGCAGGCCACTGAAGTTCAGGAATTTTCACTTTTGACAACCATTCCTTGGTAGATTTACTGGAGTGAATTGACGCGTTGTCCTGTTGAAAGATCAGTTTTGCAGAGCGGTAACGGCGGAAATAGGGCTTCAGATGCTTTTCTAGCACTGCCTGATAGTCTTCGCTGTTCATTCGGTGCGAAATGATTTGTATGCCAACTTTTCCGAATCCAACGGAGGCCGCCCACACCATAACGGACCCACCGCCAAAGTTCCGCCTGGAGAAAAAACGTGGCTCTTTGCGCAGATCTCGCCAATAGTCTCGAACGCCATCTGGGCCATCTAAATTAAACTTTTTTTCGTCAGACCAAACAATCTGAAACACATATAAACAATCACATTTTTAATCTTACTCCACCTGCAGATGATTGAATGTATAAACTCCAAAATAAGCAAGTTATGTACCTTAGACCATTCATGGGTCCAATGCAACCTCTCTTCGGCAAATTTGTAGCGAACCACCATGTGATGAGCTTTTAATTTCGGGGCTTTCTGATACGCCTACAGCCTTTGGTTGAGCAGCAGCAATGATTCTACGTTTATCTCGTTCCAAAAGTTTTGACGGTGGACCACGTTTTTTCTTTTCAGTTTCCTTGATTTTCTTTTTTAAATAACTATCAACGGCATTACTCGAATGGTTGATTAGCCTAGCTATTTCTCTATTACACTTGCCGCATGTCTTGAATGCATCAATAGATGCCTTTTCTTCTCTCGATAGCTGTTTTCCTCTACTCATTTTCACACAACACTCCACGTATAAATCTTTGCTGGCGATTAGCACGCAACTGAGTTTTCTGAACAAGCGTGCCTGTATTTATACCTGAGCCGATTGTTTCAGAAAATTCCAGATTATGCTGGTCGTCTAGAACAGTTTGGAATTTTCTATTATCCTAAACCTGCCAATTCGAAACTTCTACCAACATCAGTTGCCGCAAACCACGAGTTTATCAATGATTAGGGCTCAAACCGTGACCACCATACGAAAAAAAAGAAAATGCAGGTATACAGCAACCAGACGACCGAAAAGAAACCCAGTTTTTACAGTGCCTCAAAATTTCACGGTGCAAAAGAGTATTTCCTTTATACTTGTGTAAAATTTGTTGGTAAAGTGTTCAATTTCAACAGGAACTACAGTATAGACACAATTATTTGTAGTTCACGATAGAATTTAACCAGCAAAAATAATTTTCGATAGAAAATCGTGTTTTCTTTCACTACCCCTATAAAGTTGGGACACTATTTTTATTTTTATAAAAATGGCATAATAAACGAACAAATTGTCGTAGGCTCACCAAAAAAAGACAGAAATCGTGAATTATGAGTAGACATAGCTTGTGCAAACTAAGATTTGTTTGGTTTAAAAACATTAAAAATTTGACTAAAAAACTGGGTGCCCCTATAAATTTGGGACACACTGTATACCTATATTAATATATTTGAATTTTTTTTTGCAAAAAAAAATATTGAGCGTAGAACGAAGTTTTCGCTTTCGATATCCTCAAACTAATCACTGTCGATACTTCCATTTTTGGTGAAAAAACTCGTGTTTTGCGAATTTTTCCTGGATCCTGAAATATTTTTTGAAACGAAATATGAAACTGCAGGAATTTTGAAACTTTTTAATTCGTTTTGCGGAGTTGCCTAGTAAAGCAAGACACAAGAGTTTCATTTAATTTTAAAAATACTGCATCTGATCAGAAACTTTGTAGTAAAACAAAAAACAAACAAAAATGTAATTAAATAAACAAATTCAAGAGCATAATGTTTTTTTTTTCTGTATTTATTTTCGCAACTTATGGCGAAAATAAATTTGATATGCATTTTGCCTAGCAGGAGTACCCTACCCGAGATGGTGAGGAAGGATGAGTCTCACTTGAGCCAGCTCCAAAAAATATTTAAGTGAATTATTTCAGCTTGGAGAAAATGCACAATTCCATGCCGTTCAGGTCTACCATGTCTTTTAAGTGAAACAAAGACAGTGAGAAGGATGGGATCCTGATCCATTAAAATTATAATAAATTTGGATTGGAAACTTATGTATGTATGTGAATTGTTGACACGCACAAGGGCATTGAAGAGAACATTAACACTTTTGAAAGGATGTATGCTCCGAAAGCTGTTCATCAGTTCAATGGTCAGTTGCATAGATTTTATAATCAACCACGACCGTCAATTATCATTAGAGTTACAAAATGATGATTTGCCGGCCAAGGGTGATGCAATACCCAAGATTACCTAAAAATATACCATAAGGACTCGTCGAATGTCGTCGACCAAAAGGCAAGCCATGCGTGAACGCTTAACGGATATCCAAATAAAGGCCAAATTGTTGATCCACAAACTAACCTGAGTTACGAGAGATGGTTTGAACTAATACACACCTGTTTCTTTTTATTTAAAAAAAACAGGACCCGTGCTTACGTTCCAACAAAAAACAGCCATATTGGACGTTGATGTGGAACCATTTTTAATACTTTTTTCAATTTCTATAAGGTGAAAGTAAATTGAAGGACTAACCGTGATTCTGTTAATTCCATGAACTGACCTAACCGCAGAAACAATTTAGCAATGCTTAACTATTTTTTATTTGCTCATTTGACTCTCCTCAAACCTTCGTTGGACAGTTTCGTTTAGTTTAGACAGTAACGTTTTCAATGTTTCAAATTCTTTTGTGGATTTAATCAATTGAAAGGATTTTGTGAATGATATGAGACGATAATTTCAATATCCGATTTCAGTGACTCAATAGCTTGAGCCACTAAAGTCACGTAATATCAAATGATTTCCAGTGAAAAACAGACACTACCCTATTTTTATGGAATGGGTTTTTTGTGTTAAAATTTAGTACTTCAAACTTTATTCGAATCAAACGGCGACCAGAATAAATTAGTGCATTTTCTGTGGTGATTAATTAACGAAAAAATATTTTAAGCTTAAAAAAAACCAACTTTGAATGCATACTTGGATGCTCAGTATCATTTAGCAACAGGCTGAAGACATTTCCATTTTATAGAGTTCAAGTTATTAAAAAAAATTTTTTTAATAGTGAAAGTAAAGTAAATTATCATTGAAGTTCGTTTTGGTGTTGCCGCAGGCCAAAATTAACTCTGGGTAGCTTGGGTCCGCCGGGCCTTGCTTTGTGGGTCTCGAGGACGCGTTTCGTCTGCATACAGCCATCTTCAGCTCGTTGGGCCATCTGCAGCTTCAGCTAACGAGCTGAAGATGGCTGTATGCAGCCGAAACGCGTCCTCGAGACCCACGAAGCAAGGCCCGGCGGACCCAAGCTACCCAGAGTTAAATTATCATTATTTACTCAAACGAAGATTACAATTAAGCGTATTATTGGGTCTATAACTTAATTCGTGCGGTTTTTTTTTTCAAAATGTGAACGTTTATTTAAGAAAAACATGTACAATAATATTATTCAAAGCATTGCCCATCTGAAGCTATGATCTTTTCCCATCTTTCTGGTAATTTGTGGATCCCATCCCAAAAGAACTACCATAAACTCCCACCAAAATACGATGACTTTCGGCAGCAGTTTTCTTCATATTAAAGTAATGAAGAAGAATTCCCCGCAAAAACACTTTTTCAGGAACAAAGTTCGACATATTTGAGTGAAAAAAAATTATTGTTGTTAACGCTTCAAATGAATGACATACACTGAAAAGACGTACAATGACAGTTGCTTCCCAATGCAGGTTCGGAATATTGGAACGATGTAATATTATACAAGTTACGCCATCTCATAAAAAACCGCACGAATTAATTTATAGACCCAATACGGTTTCATAATAAATAACCGAATTTCTACACTAGTTTTTTCTACATTAGGTTCCAAAATATTTTAAAAACCACATAAAAATAGTGAAAATAAGTGTTATAAAATCAAAATAAAAACATAAATTAAATGATAACAGAAGGAATGATAATTATTTAGACACTTAGTATTTAATGCATACTCCTCAAAAAATGTTTAATACACTTAACATGGTGCTACACTTCGTAAGGTAAGTGATCGGAAAATTTGCTTGCCAAGTGACACGCCAGATTTAATAAATTTAACTATATAAATTTAGCCAAATTAAACAAAAATTGTAGTTTTACTATGGCGAAGTGTCCACTGTGTACTTGGGAAGAAGTGAGGAGGACGCGTACCGCCAATACAACCAAACGTACCCGGGAAAGTGAAAGTTTTTCTCACAGATTTATTTTCTCTTACAAAATTTTTATTCTCTTTTCCATTCAAAAGCGCAACCTGATCGAATTAAACCACACGTTGGGTATGCCAATGACAAGATAATGCTATCCCCTTTCACGGTTAGGAGCCTACTCTGGCTAAAACGCAGTGGCATTGTATACAAAGGCAGGGTGCTAGAAAAGAGTGCACGACAGCTGCAGCATCAGAGTTCGCGAATAGTTTTTATTTGTAAGGATTCCTAAATGTAATAATAGTTTAGCCCAAGGGGAGTTATTTTCTTTAACGATGAACGCCGCCTTAGAGACCGTAATTTCACGGCAAACTGTGGTCCATACCTTCATTAAATGCTGAAAAATACGTCCACCACGCCTACTCGATACACTATTTGACAAATTGGAATTTCTGTAATTTTTAAATTTATTTATATACACAGAATTTTTATTATTTATATACACAGAAATTATAAAATTCACAGGAATTTTATTTCTTTTCAATACGACATTGTTACAATTTTTAGGTTTCAATTTGACAAAGAGTGATTATCATCTTTTGGGACTTGTAAGTCGAGAAAGACGAGAAGTTTATTCAACATTTTTGACAGACTCTCGCATCCTTTTTTTGTGTTTTTCCTCGCATCATTACTGCATGCGATTCTTCTTTCCAAAATGGACGAACTCCTTAGTCATAAATTTGAGAATATTTTTGTTTTAATGTTTAAATGAATTTTTTAAGTTTTAATGAATAAAGGCATTTTTTCATTCACTTGTGGAAATTGTTCATTTGTTGATGTGAAAACTCAGGAATATTTATATTGGATGATTTTCATCACACATCATAATAAAGATGTTGCAAATTTGCTAGTTTGCAAACGCAACAATGTCGATTTCGTTTTGAATTTTTCAACTTTGTTAGATGGTAGGGTTGAAATTGGTTTGTCATTTTGGTTCTAAGATTGAATTTTTTGCTCCCTATTAGATTTTCATTTAACTCCAACGGTCGATAAAAACCTAACATTGAAGTAATTCGAGACGGGTGCATTTCAAACGATACAAATTTTACTCTCCTCTTATAAAGAGTATTTAAATAGGGTGGTGACAGTAAACAATCGAAATTTCTGTTGATTGATAAGCCTGAAACGTACGTCGATTGTAATATCTTATTTTGTGTAAGGAGTAATAAATTTACTATATTATATATATTATTCTTTATAAAAAAATAAAACGTGAAAACTTATAAACTACAAAACAAAATCTGACCTAAATTTCGATAGGCACAAAATTCGAACTTATTTTCGGTTTAACAAAGGGAGCAGTAAACGTGATTACCAAAGCATAGTGTTAGAACAAAACAGTGAAAACACTCTGAAAAAAATTGCTTATCCAACTTCCAGAACTTTGTTTGTATTACACTCTCGAAATCCTTGAACACAAAAACAATGACTAACCTAGATAACTTCAAATTTTGTATGTCCTGTAATACATTTCGATTCAAAAAGGCACTCATCGCGTTCCCTCCTCTAATCTACGTTGTATTCGTTCGTTTGCTGCATGATGTATGCGTATCTCTTTCTTTGTAATGTCCCCCAGGGGTGTTAGTGCTTACGGTATGGCTTGAATACTTGGACATGCAGGCATTTTTGGAATGAGTAGATTGGTATTTATTTCAGCCAAAGAGCTGGTAATACCGAGGATATGTTCGAAATATCACGTTTCGATTACATGAAAGATTTGCTTAACCAAGTCCAAGTTAATCAAGTTCAAGTCAACCAAGTTGAGGTTGAGAAACTATGACTCTGTGAACCGAGTTGAGATTTCGAAATCTAGAATGTGAACAACCCGCGAAGAAGCCAAAAAGCTAGAAGTATACCGTTAGTACATCTAGTCTTGAGCAACTTCCCTCAGATAGAGATAGAAAAATTTAGATTTTTCGTAAATGTAGATTTTTCGTTTTAGAATAGAATATAGATTTATCTTTGAATTGTGTTTTCGCGCAGAAGGTATGTAGCGAGTATACTTGCTTTACTCAAAAATGAGAGAAAATTTACGAATTTAAAGAACATTCCTCATATTTTGGTTGATTATCAATAGATCAGGATTTTGTTTCATGTGTTAGCCCTGGTTAGTAGCTACGTTGTGTTAAAAGATCACAATGACCATTAATTTAACATGGACATGGAACAGACAAAGTAAAAACCGAGAAAACGTCCTTACTTGTTAGAAAAAGAGAACAAGAGTTAACATATAAGAGTAAGCGATTGAAAAGTTCCCATTTTCCTAAGGTTGCCCCAAATTTGGTTTGTACTCAGTGTGGGACTCATTATTAAAATAAAAAACTATCTTCCTTCGACAGACATCTGAGAATTGGCTGGGTAATGTGGACTGATAATGAAATTGAATTCAAGGAATTCAAAATTAGAAAGAACTATAAACATTGGCAAGATATGCAACATTTGTCGAGAAATTTAAAATTATTTGGATATCGCCCACTAAACTTTAAAACAAAATATTTATTGAAATTAGTATTTGTTAATGTGCAGATCAATCTATTTGTTGGTTTTTTGGCCGTTGAAGAGCTTTTGTGGTGTTTGCACACAAATGCATTTTGTGGTACTTACAATTGATCAATTTCGGTGATATTCGTAAAATTAAATTTGAGATATTTACAACTAATTGAAAAATTCAAAATTAAATATTTTCGTTACGCAGTATTTTCAGAGTATTAGGATTCCAGGTATTTATGTCAGGAATTTCAGAATTCCCTGTTTTCACGGCGGTATTTCAAATCTGGAACCTCATGCATACTTCCTCACCAAACTTGTAAGTTTTCAAGTCCAGGTTCCATGGACTCTAGTTCGACCACAATCTAAAGCCAACTGGTATTTGCGAAAGATATAATTGCTGAAATAGCTCGAATCCATATTAAAATAATGTGAGAAAATCCAAACAGAAATTTGCAACCTATGATTTGTCAAATAACTCGAAACTATTAACTCAAGTTTTACCAAATTAGCAAAAGTTTTCACGCTAAACTCGTGACCCGACCAACCTGTCTTGCTACAGAAATAAAAAAAAATGGCTACAAAATATGTAAATAAATCGTAACTCACCAAACTAAAAGAAAAACATACATGAGTATAACACGGTACAGTTTCGCGTGTTATTAAACAACATCAAAATTTATTCTGAAACTTGTTTTTGTTGGTATCGTATTAATCAGTAGCAACTCCTTGATTATGTGGAAGTTAAAATATTCTCAGAAGATTTCTCTTACTTTTCTGTTTCTTTTCATTCGGTTTGTTCAAATTCCAACTAAAGTTAGCATGTGTTGTAGAAAGTTCACTTAAAAATAGCATCATGGCATTTAAATTCTAATCAATTTATCTATTCAAATTTTATCTGAAGAGAAGAAATAAAAAGGAAAAACAAAAAAAAAAGAAAAACTGGAACGTATTCTTAGCACGCCTTCAAAGATGTTATACAATTCTACTACTATGTTTTGTTTGATCTTTATGGGTTTTTGTTTCTGCTAATTTTTTTACGAACTTCATTCGCGATTTCAATCTTGATTGAATTTATTTTGAAAAGTTTTCCAGTTCTTTTTATGACTTGTTCGCCATTTTTCACCATTTTTCGCCCTTGGAAGACTTATTCGTTGTTTTGTCTGGTCAGTAAATAATTTTTGAGGGAGAGTAAAAAAGTTTTTAGAATAGAACATGGCTTCGTTTTTGCAGACCAGAAATTTATTACTCCACCGAGAATAAGAAATCGATCTTCAAAATAGATAGAGCTAAAAAATTTCCATAGAGCTACAGAGAGCTCTCAGAAATAATATACTATATATACTTTGTACTTTCTATTATATCCGCAAAATATTCTTTATACGCTTTATAAATTTGCACTTTTATTACGATTGTAAAATAACAAAACACAACTTTTAAAATAATTGAAAAAAGTTAAACTTTTAACATTAAGACCGATTAAACTCAGACCGGCAATTATAATGAACGTTTTCTAGCTCAGAGCGGTGACCAAAAGGTGTTAAATTCGCCATGAACCATGAAGCCATGAACGCCTTTACCAACCAAAGAAATTCTTAGTTTAATTTGGTATTATTTGGTAACACCTGAAACGAGGCTTTAATCAAAAATAAATTTTATTGTTTATTGAATTCGGTTCAGTAAATTTTAACTCCAGGCTAAATAATTTAATTGCGCTTTTGTAACTGGTACTTAGTTGAATTCTGATTTGTGACACTTTCTAGGAGCTTCGATATCTGACGAATTTACGTTTTGAGATAATTTTTGTAGTGATTAAACCCAATTGATCAGTTTGATTGCAGACATTCTGAGTCATGTGTTAAGCTTATAACACGCAAGGCAGTTTCAATATTTTAGATCGTAGTGTTATTTTAATTAACTTACCATGTCATCATTTCCCATAATCCTTTGCCATTTCTGGAAATAAATCGAGATGTGGCTAAAAAACCCGCTTTCACTCCGGCGTCTCCATTAAATTGAAGCCACATGTCACAATAAATGCATTGCGATGCAATATGATGCGAGTATAGTATTTTGGCGCCCACTTAATTTTAATTTTTCCGGTGTTAACTCTACGTAAAATTGAACCTGCACCGATAAAATTGAGGTAATAGATGTAAATGCGCTTCGAATCTGTTGTTCACATTTATAATGGATTTAATAAGCAATTTATCTGAAAATCAAGTAAAAAAACTAACAAAATAAAAATGATTGTAAATTGATAAATAAACTTTTGCGATTCTGTTTGCTGACATCATTAATATTCGACACGGAATTGGTTTTTCACGTAAACATTGTGTAAACAATTCTACTCATTAAGTTTCCTTCTTCAAGTTTAAATATTCCAAATTCGAATATTCTCCCTCCTTTCCCATGATAAATATTTCTACGTAAATGAAAATGAACAATTTTCGCGGGTGCACTAATATTTAGCAATTTCGAACTTCAGCGAACGTTTCAGCCACATTCTTGTTCCTTTCCCTTTTGAAACCCATCAGCAAACATCGCCATGCCTCACCTCTCAATCACCTGAAATATGTTTGATGCAGGATATTGCAGCAAAACAAGTGCCGAACCCCTAATTGCATCCACGTGAAATCCAAATCTGATAACAATCTGCGCCATGTCTAAAACATCGACGTCCTGTCTACCCGCGGAGTCTAGCCGGGCGAAAAATTAAGGACGTTCAAAGGAAACGATCACTGTTGACACACATATCTTCGGAATGGAATCCGGTATGGATATGGGGCTAAGAATTAACTCCAAACACAGACCCCTTAACTATTATAACTATAGCGTCACCAATAACAAACCATAAAACTTAGAATAAGCTCTAAACCTGACGGTATTCAACTCCGTTTTTGCAGAAGGATTGGAATTTTGTAAGCAAAACACTTCGGATATAGGACAAAGAGACGTAGAAGCGGAGGGATGTAAAATTTTACGCATAGTGCGACAGAACAAATTAAGCAGTTTGGTGAGGCAGCTGGTGGTGGTAGCCAACTGCACTAGATCTCATTTGTTCTGCTAGCAACCCCATTCTCATACCCAATATGATTTGGACCACCGGAAAATATCATGGCTTTGTTGTGCTGGCGACTTATGGCCAAACACTGTACGGGCGTGGACTCGGCAGTCGGCGGAAACTGGTAGCACACAAAGAATAGTTGCGCGCGATGACAAAGATCCATCAAAACTCCAAAAAAAGTAGAACTACTAAGAGCAGCAGTCGAGTAATCCCAAAGACGTTTTACTCGAAGGCATGCAGTAACCTTCTGCAGTAAGGTTTAAATTTCCATCCTATTAAAATAATGATGGTTCCCGAATTCTCCCAAAACGATACGCTAACCACTAAAAGCATTGAGTGGAAACCCTGACAGTGATCCCTCCTGAAAACGCATTTTCAGCAGTAGCGAGGCACATTATACATAAGCGGAATAGTGAACAAAACGAAATATTCGCTACTGGGCTGAAAACAACCCCCAAATTGGTCACGGAAGACCGCCACATCTCCTGAACTAAAAATGTGGTATGCCGTATCACGATTTTGCGTTATGGTCCCGTACTTCTTTGAAAAGAGGGCGCAACCGTGAATTCCGGGCGTTATGTATCAACGTTGCAAATTTCCCGATCAACGGTCTCTAGGTTCTCCCAGGATGGGACTATAGCCACCAGCATCGTCTAGTATCTTTAGGAGATGATGTGAGATGCGGGGTCACCCGATTTAAGCATATGTGACGTCTTTCTTTGGAAATATCTTCAATAAAAAGTGTTTAAACGTCGCTCCTAAATCCGCTAGAGCTGATGATGTAGATTGGTTAAGAAGTAAACTCGACAATCCATGAAATGTGTCAACGGGCTGCTCAAAACTTCAGAAATCATCCCCAACAATGCATGCGGCGAACGGCTGCGATCTTGAAGATATCTTAAAGTAATGTTTTAAAATAAATGAACGCCAATTAGTAAGTACTACTGTTTTCTAAAATAAGAACTTTTGTGTCATACATACCTTGGTTCCTTCTATAGGACCCTTCAAAGCTACACAACTGGTTCTGCCGCACCCTGTATTTGTACACAATGACTCGTTCATACTATTTTACCGGAAAAATAACTCCCACTTATATTTGAGTCCAAAAATTTAGTCATCGTGTTGTCCCTACTCACCTTCTCCGTTTAATGTACACGCTTTCTATTTAATAAAGGTTGTTTTAGTTGCTGCAAGACGAATGCTCCTCCCAACTGTCAAAACGCTCCTCCCAACTGTCAAGATGCTCCTCCTAACTGTTAATAGTTTTCAGTGATTAAACTGTTATTCTAACATCTTTACAGTGGGCAAACGTGTATTGGAAATATAAATTTTGTTGGTACCGTCCTGTATAGCGCAAAGAAGGAACAAGATCCCTCGGATGTACTGACTGAAAGTGTTAAAATAAAAAGGAACAAACACTTTTCGAAGAACACAGCAGAATCTTTTTGATAGCAGAAGAGTTCAGATTCACTGGATCCAAGACAGAGGCCCAAGAAAAAGACTGATTGATATGCTTGCGAAAATGGAAACCAGCTTTCCAGCAGGAATTCTACCACTGGTCATTTTCACTGGTAGATGTTGGCCACAATACAAACAAAAGCCTGATAGACGTCAACTAGAGCGGGATGGAGATAATTAAAAAGTAAATTGATAGTGAAGACCTCAGGCAGAGAAATAGAAATAAATATGGGCACAAACCGCCAGTCGTCTAGAAAAAAGTTTTTTAATGTCCATTTCAAGAAAGTTCTAAAATTTGCGACTACTACACGTTCCAGCTCATCGGGAAAATTTTCGCTGCAGATATTTCGCTGATCTTGTCCGGTTTCTAAGACGATAAAGTGATGTCACGATGAATTCTGATTGTCTATCCTTCAAAAAACTCTCTTCCCGTAGGCATACACGCATGCCAACGTTTGATGAAATTTTCTTACAGACCACCGAAGGTATGGCCTTTCGCTTACGCAGCAACTTCTATTTTATGGCCTCTATGGTCTCAAAACGCGTTCCCGCAATGGCATTTTGGGGTTGGAAAAAAAACTACTGGTCTGTCCGTGTCTATACTTTGCGGTGTTAAGCTTATGACATTGATCGAATTGTTGGCCAAAAATTCCGAATAATCAAGGCTGCATGAAATGGCGCATTATCGTCACTTAAAATCCATGAATTGTTTTTCCACAAATCGGACCTATTTTTGCGAATGGCTTCACGCAAAATGCCTTTTGACCATCCGGAAGGAATTCGTACTTCACCACACCACAAATATCGAAGAAAACCGACAGCAAAACTTTGATTTTGGATCGACTTTGGCGCTCTCTCTTCCGCTTTGGTTCATTTTCGAAGCCCTTTTCGGACGATTGTTGTTCGGTGGGCATATCAAATCCATAAATCCCATGTTTGGCACCAGGAATGATGCGCTCGATAAATTTTTGGTCGTTGTCTCCGTTGGAAATCATCTCCTTGACCACATCAATAAAACGCTGTTTTTGGTGAAATTCAGCTTTTTTGGTAGTAATCGAGAAGCGACACTTTTCATGCCCAAAATATCAGTAAAAATGTGTTCGGCTGATCTATATGAGATGCTCAACAACACAGTTCTCTCCCTTATCGATACACAACGATTTTCCAACACAATTTCCTTAGCCGATTCGATTTTTTCTTCGGTAACAGACGTTGATGGCCGTCCAGAGATCTCATCGTGCTCGAGGCTCTCTGAGTCGTTTTTAAACCTTTTATACCATTTGTATGGTCGTGCTTTCGACATACACGCTTCAAAATACGCCTTTTGTAAAATATTCAACGAATCGGCACACGAAATTCCAATTTTAACACAAAATTTTAAGCATGCGCTCTAGTTTTTCATCCATTATAAAAATCACCACACAACAATTGTTCGACTTCTTCGTATAGACTCCAATTGAAAACTAATCGTACAATATAAGTCAAAATTTGACAGAGCACCGATAAAAGTATTGCAAACGTTGAAGAAATAAAAATTTACCGATTGGATAGGGGGCAATTTAAAATTCAAAATTTCCGTTCTTTTTCGGTCATAAGGTATGTAGACATCCTTTTTACCCTACTTTTCTGAGTTATATCCTATAAGCCTTCCACTAGCATTTATAACTCCCTGCAGGCGTTGATTTTTCGTTATTTCGTGTCGAGCACTTTAAGGCGTTCTTTCATGTAATCCATACAATAAGTAAGCCTGTCTTGAAGCAGTGAATTCCAGCGGTAACAATGCGAAATGTCAAATAGGCACAGCAGATAGGTCATCGCATTGCATGCATTATAAGTAAACCCATTCTTGATCAGTCATTATTTTTGTTAGTACTATAGAGAAATTGTTCAAAGGCTCTGAAGGGAAGGATAGATTCTCACGAACATGAGTAGATCCTGGAAATTTTGTTATCAAGAAATATTCTGAAGTATTTAACAGCTCATTTCCACTCGACGGTGTTTACGAATGACATTTGTTCTGTTTTTTGTTTGTTCATTGGTTTTTCCAATGATCCAGGCAAATAAGGATGCATAGTGATAGTATTGTTTCCTTCATTTCTATTGTTTCATCTTTTCTTGTTTTTAGAGATATTCTTGATCAAATATTAGGTTGCTGCGGATTAAATGGCCGATTCAGCAATGACATAAAGTTCACTGCAATTTTAGTGCATTATGTTGGCACAAGGCGGCGCAAATGATATGACATATGAAAAAATAGATACTGCGACCTTTGTTTATAGTCAATTTTGTTTTGCACTTCAAAGTGATCGTAAAAACGAAAAGAGAAAGTTAACATAAAAGTAAATCAAACACTGCTACTTTTTTATACGAATTTAAATTAGAGCACAACGCACCGGAAGCAACGAGGAATATCAACAGCGCATTTGGGCCTGTTACAGTTAGCGAACGAACCACTCGGCGGTGGTTCGAAAAATTTCGATCCGGAGATATGGACCTTGGAAGTGAGCCACGTGGACATCAAGGACAATCGATCGATAGCGACGAACTGCGTGCATTAGTGGAGGCTGACCCCCGCCAAACGTTCACAATTTGAAAGTTTGCCGCCACTTGCAATAACTTGGAAAAGTGTAAAAGCTAAACAAATGGGTTCCACATGATCTTACCGAGCAAAACATGATGTGTCAAATGGAGATTTCAAGTTTTCTTCTCTCCCGCAACAAAAAGGAACCGTTCTTGCACTGAATTGTGACCTGCGATGAAAAGTGGATTTTATATGATATTCTTCGCCAATCTGCCCAATGTGTAGATACCGATGAAGCGCAAAGACACATGCCGAAACCAAGCCTTCATCCAAAGAAAATAATGGTGACTGTTTGGTGGTCCGTAGCTGGAGATATCCACCATTCGCCCCGGGAACCTGGCGAAACCATCAATGCTGAGAAATACTGTGCCCAATTGGATGAAATGCATCAAAAATTGATAGTCCAATGACCTAGGCTTGTCAACAGGGATGGATTGATAGTGATTTATGATAACGCACGACCTCATGTATCGAGAACAACGGTCCAAAAATTAAACAAGTAGTGCTATGAGACTCTTCGTCACCCTCCATATTCTCCAGATCTCTCACCAACAAATTACGATTTCCATAAAGATTTTGATCAGTTCTTGACAGGAAAAATATTTAATAATGAAGCTGCTGTCAAAAATGCCTTCGAAGAGTTTTTTCGAACTAGAAACTCGGATTTCTACAAAACTGGAATATATATGTACTTGTATCTCGTTGGGAAAAGTGTGTTACATCGATTGGTACCTATTTTGATTATATAAATTGCTTTTATAAAAAGTTACAGCTGTTAAAAAATGTTATACTAACGGTCATTTCATCTGCAGCAACCTAATAAATTGTTGTTTTTTTTTGTGTTTCTTAAAACTTAAATTCCTTAAATTCTTAAAATTGAAATTCTTAAAATTCAACTTAAAATTTTCAAATTTATAAATTTTCAATAGCAGCCTTATAATATTCGGTTAATGATTTTCCGTCGTTAAACTAGACCTTCTTAAAATAATTTAGAAGCTCGGGCCCAATTGCTGGCTGATTTCAGTTTTTGAACCCTACACTACCACCTTTCCCCTTCACAACAATTATGGGTTGTTATATTCAGGCGATAAAAGGATCAGAATTGGCCATGGGATTACCTGATTTTTGAAGTTTGTTTATTAAGAACTTAGTGTTTTTCACTTATAGTAACGTCACTCGTACACAAGTGGTAGGGATAAGGGTTTTGCCCATGTTTGTACTGTAAGGAATTCAACATTTTCCTTGTTATCTACAGATTGTTTGTTTGTTTGATCTTCCATGTTATTAAGAACCATGTTATTAAGAACTACCCAGAGTTATTAAGAATATTTTCAATTTCTCTCAGAATTGAAACATTTAACGCTTTTCCTCTTTTCTCAGTCAATACTAAAAGAAAACTACAAGCGCATTGATTTTTCGGCAATTAAGACTTTAATAGCTATACAGTGATGAGTTCCTTCAGTTACCACCACCAGCACTATTTTGATTTTCTAAGATTTTAGTGAACGCCGCTATGCTGTTTAAGGCACATTATTGTTGAGAACTTTTTTGAATTCTTTCATCATGTTGATGGAATCTGGTGAACAGACACATGACTACTATATTTCCACTCTAATATTAAGCCGAAAACTTAAATTTGCTTTGATATTTGACGCAGAAGGATGAATTATGAATTTGTACGATTAAATTTGTTAGATTTTCTTTGTCTTTTTTCTCCTCCTTCGAAATACGTTCGTTTGTATGTGTATAAATAATTGATTTGATAAAAAAACAGTAGTTAGCAAAAATTTATCGTTTATTCGTCAAACAGGCTTTCAGTAAGGCTCTGTTATCGGCTGTGTTATAAAATTTAATTGTATTCTGAAATTCGTAAGACTTCCTGTCATTTGTTGACAAAGGAAGATCAGGTTCTTCACATAATTCAGAAACTAGATGTTTGCATAAGTGAATTTTCTGATTAGATTTCATAACAACGAAGTAACCACAAACGTAGAAATTAAAAGTGAAGACGAAGCAACCGGAAACTGAGAAATACAGATCCTCATTTAGTTTTTTTTTTTTCGAACAATGCATAAAATAACGTTGGTAGTGAAATTAGTTCAAATATTAACAATTTCAGTCACATACTTCGTTATGTTTACGAACAAATTCAAGTGGAAACTCGGTCTGCACCGAAAATTACATCGAAATCTTTTGGAACAAAAAAAAAATTATATTTGCAAGAAATTAGTGTTGTTTAATAAACACTCGAAACTACTTCAAATCTAACGTCTACTATCTACCGTAAAGATTATCTTTATCTTTGTTTACAAACAGGATACATCACACATGCTCACAAAAGATACGCTACCAAGTCTGCACGTTCCTTCACTTCAACCTGTTTTGTAATTTTGCATATGTAAGACAACGCGCTAAACTAATTAAAAGTTAGTATTATGATTTTAACATTTGAATATCGCCATTTTCCGCTACTTCTTCGAAATGGGTTAGTTGGATATGTGAATAGTTAATGTGTTTCAGGCACTTAAGCGGCAAAGCTGTGTCAACTATCGTGGGTAAAACAAGATTTTCGATGAAACAGCTGACGGCTGGCCTCAAACCACTTTTACCAGCTCTATCAAACGCAACATCTACGGCAATTTCCAAATGACGACATTCTTAATAAGATAATTCCCCGTCATTTTCCTTCTTGCATTATCTTTCATATGACTCGGCTCGATCTTACATGGCGCGCGAAGGAGTTATGGTATGCTATGCATGTACACATACTCACGTGTTCATTGGCTGGATTACATCAATTATGTAATAAACGTGCGATAATCTAGTTACAGCGTGTTATTATCTTATTTAGCAATTTATTTTGTTTCTGTTTCGAGGGTTTCACCTCTGTAACTATGAGGTTGAGCTGAAGGCGTTGGATATTGGAAAGGTCGCAATCGTACCTATCAGCTGTGAAAATTTTCTGAAAAACTTTCGAATATGAGCTCAAATTAATGTTGCTGTAACATTCATTGCTGGTAAATCGAGTGGAAAAGCTAAAGACGTTAATGTAAGACGTTCATTACATAAAGAGCATTCGCTTATAGAAAAAGATTTTTGGTTCATCTCGAATAGATACTAACCTAAAAGGCTTCTGTTTTCTTCATACCACGAAAAAAAGTTTCCATTGTTATGGTCAAGAAAGAAAAAGCTAAATTTAACTGAAAAGGTAATTGAACTTACTGACATAATCCCATTACGTTGTAATTCCTTTGAACTTTTCTTGTAATTGATGTAAATATCCAATAATCAATAGCATTGAGAGCGTCATTACTTTGTATCCTAAATTTAGCGATTCCTTCCTAGTGGGGAATTTTTCCTAATACTACGCAATACCTGCACATACCAGTTAAAATTTCAATTATGTTATTACCTTAGTTCATCGGTGCGTGAACGTGTGTGGCGCGTTTTCTACATATTCATCAACATATCTGTTGTTTATAATTGTAATTACTTTTTCCTAGGACAATGACCTAAAATATTAATAGGGCTTCGCTGTCAATTACATTATGTGTATTTAAGCCGATATAATTAAGACATTTGATGAATTGTTTGCAAGAGAGCTTAATGGAATTGGAGAAGAATTGTGTTGGTTTATGTCAATTTACACATATCCCCAAGACATGTGTGAATACGTTCGCGCTTGTATTTCGAATTGACTCTAGTAGAGATTGTAAGAGATTTGGTAATACAAAGGAGGTCAGCAGAATAAGAGTAGGAGGAGTATTCGCTAGTAAGGTGCTTGGCCAAACCTTATTAGAAGGTTAGGGCGGGGACATACCAAGAACAGAATTCTCGAGTTCTATTTTGAAAGGTTATTGTCGATAATTCGATTTAATGCAGTCCTTCGTTGAGTGCTTAGCATGTATGATGTCATTGCAAAAGTAATCAATCATGCTTGTTGTATGTGTTACATTGTCATGCATGATAAGGGGTCACTTTACTGTTGTTAAAACCTGCCGTTTGTAAATTTCCACTAAAAAAACTTTAAATTGATATCAATTTGAAATTCGATACCCTTCCTTATTGAGGTTGAAAATTAAGTTTTATTTGGAATAGGAAACCTAGCTGCGAGAAATCATATCAGCTGTGAACGCCCCAACATAAAAACTAGCCGGATGGCTGAGTAAGGATTTCACACACATGCAACCGGTAGAAAGTAACTCCGGAAAAAACAACAAAGAATGCACGGAAACGATCTTAACATATGGCTCTATGGAAGAAGACAATGTAATGATATCATTTGACATAGAAGCTCTGTTTCCCAACATACCAGTGATCGAAATACTTGGCCATATCAAGGATTGGTTACTCAAACAGGTTAATTCCAGGGCATGGAAGACAAAAACCAGATAATATATCCAGTTATCAAAGGCGTGCATCACAGAAAGGCACTTAACTATATGAAAATTCTACAAAACTTAAGGAGGAGCAACTATGGAAAATCCACTAAAATCATTTTCAGCGTAATGTTCACGTCACGACTAGAGAATAGACTTAGAGCAAAGGACCAATTACTGTGATGCTGAATCAGATATTGGGACGATATTTTCGTTAACGTCAAGAAGGGTGCAAAGAAAGCAACAAATCATGGTGTAAATGAACAATGCGCACAAAAACATTGACTTGATGAGGGAGGAAGAAAAACATGAAAAATTTGCTTTTCTCGACACAATGTTATCTGACAATGTTTTGACAGAAGTTTCAAAATCCACAGGAAGGCAACATCTACGGAACGGACGGTTTCGAGCACGTCTTACCAAATGTAAGACAAATGTAAATGAAGGTAAATGAAGGTTCTCGTTATCGAGCCAAGATTCACAGAATGTACAATCTAGCGCTAAATAATCCGCCGAGAGAGAAGGAAGCGTAGAATAATCTTGGCACTGCAAATTTGAATGGATTCAAACCCTCCATGATCAAAAGAATTACAGATAAAGTCAGGAGAGCTTGAAAAAAGGTGATGCTCAACACTGCTCAACCCGGAATCTGAAAAAGCGTAGGAAGACAGTGGAAGTCAGTAACTCACTGCGAAGCTGTCATCAAAAAATTAAAAAGGAGGCTTGAACTTTATGAGCTCATACGAATAGTTACTAACCTATCGAATCAAGCAGCTAAAATATGCTGAAAAATATCTTCCTTTAAACTAAGGACAAGGTTTACCTAAGGACAAAAGAAGGCCGAAAATTTGGTATGTACCAGATCAAAGGCTCCGACTGTCACAAAGATTACTTTGGATAATAAAAAAGAACAAACAATAAGAAGATGCGAGGATAATAACGAAGCGGGGCAAGTACAGGGAAGACCAAAGGAACGAAGAATAATCTAAGATCAGCAGTAGTTGAACATCAAATCAGTAAGAAAAGCTTGGGGAAAAATAAGCCGAACTCGCAAATTAAAAAAGGACTTAAATAAATAAAAAAAGTCAATGTTTATCAAATTCCAAAAATACACATATCCTGCGTTTATTTCCAATCCTGAAAACATTTTTTGTGGACAGTTTTAGAGACTACAACTCCTTTAACGGATTCATCTTTATGTCCTGTATCCAATGAAAAATATTTTTTTAATCCTGCCGCTAATCTTGAAGTGTTTCTGTGATAATATTTATTGCTGTACGCTCTGAACTCGGTCACAACGTGGGCTAGACGCAATGGTGGGCTGTCATTGAGGAAAATCATCTAATTGGCTTTCCACAATTCTAATTGTTTCTGGTGGATTTTCTCACGCATACGTCTTTATAGTATTCTATTTTTTGTAAACATTTTCCTTCTGAAACGAACTCATGGTATAAAAAGCCTCGAAAAAATAAACAACAACAATCAAAATTACCTTTGGGTCAGCATTGGGTTGATTTTTTCGGTTTCGGCTCGTATTTTCTATGCTACAGTGTAGACTTCTGGGGACTTATTTGCCTCACGAACTTGACCCATGTATTGCGTCGACACATATCTTATTACGAGTAATGATTACATGAATATGGGATCATGGATCTGTTTAAGGTATTGTTTTTGCTGAAAATTCAACTCTTTTGGAACAATTTTACCAGCGTCACAAAAACTGCCCAATCAAACTTTTACCAAAACTGTAGCCCGACATCAAGATATGTTAACATATCTTTCTTATGATGCAACGGTTAATTTCACAATTTTTTGTAGAATTTCCTGCATTTGTTGATGTTTTGATCATTTGTAAAGGGCGAAGTTTATCCAAATCTTCAGTCATGGCCTTCTGTGAATGTTTTGAACCGATTATAAACTTGTGTCAGGCCTTTGCCAATATTTTGGAAACATGCAGTTTAATTTAATTTGAAGTTTAATTTATTTTTGAAAATTTAATGCAAGCCCTTTGTTAAATTCCTTGTAAAAATCGTGACGTATTACTAAGATACAATGCTCCGACAAGGAGCTGTCAGATCACGCTCAGATCAGGCTCAGATCACGCACAGATCACGCATTAATACTGGGTGATAATACAATACAGTGCTAGCAACCTACACAAAAAAGGTTGAATAATCATGATGACGGTTTTAATTGTTCTTTTTTTTTAAATTCTTACATGAACAATTACTCGATACATCAATTTTGACGGTTATGTTTGCTTTTTTCACCAATAATAAAGAAGAATCAGATGATCCTGTAATACAACAAACATTATTTTATCCTATCTTGCTGAACTGTTGAAAGCGCATGCTCTCAAAACAGCCTTAGCACGAAATAGCGAGCACACACAGTTTGAAAAAACTCCTGATCTAACGAGATTCAATGAAAATAAGTTGAGTTTCAATGGAATTGACAATTTTTCTCTTAATTTCGCTTTTAAAACGAATAAGTATCTCAAAAGTGTTAAGTAAAACGCAGTAAAGCGTAAAGCGACTTATGCTTCTGCTATCTCTGTCTGCTACGTGCCGTCTGGGTGTATTCTTGCTGTTGCTCCATACGCTTAGCTCATGGTGAACTTCGATATCCTCAGTCAAGTCGAAAAAAGGTACTGAGATTGTGTATAATGCAGTCTGAAATAAGATTTAAAAATAATATGAATACGAATATATCATTCAGCAAATATACAAAGATAATACACAATACCGTTCGGGTCCCATTAGACAGAGACTTGGTGTTAAAGGATCAGTTTCACCAGATGAAAGCCACAATTATTTCGCTTCGGGTTTTCTAAATAAATGCTTTTTTCGTCACTCGTCACAGTTTGATGCAAAAATGATTCCCTTTCGCTGAAAGGAATCACTTTGGCGCCGAAGTAAAATTTAACAAGCGACATTTGGATTTTCCATTTGACGTTTATTCAAAAAATGTGGGACTCATTTACTTAGTTTATTGATTATATCCATTGCTCGTAAACGTCTGCTGATCATATCCTGTGAAACATTAAAAACTTCTGCGGTGAGATTGAGTTGGGTAATCAACTCCTGCAATTCCTCCTCTGCACGTTTTTGTTGTCTACCGAAGCGCTCTCTGTCTTTCACATTGAAATTACCACTTTTGAATTTTCGAAATGTTTCGAATGTGCCCGTCATGTGTTTTCACCAGCAAACAATAATTTTTCAACAGCCTTTTTCTTTTGATTAAGCAAGAAAAGTAATGCACTTTTCCAGGCACGCAATTAGACATTAGACGATTAATCATATACGCTAGATGTGGCGGACAAAATAGCTCAGGTGTCAAATTAAGATGCTGCGCACTTCCCGCTGGTGCCATCTCTTAGTGAAAGCGAAAAAACTTATGCATTAACCTGAAATACATCTAACGACAATATGCATTTGTTATCAATTTGTTTTAAATGCATATTATACTGTAGGATGAGCATTGGGAAGAATTATTTCGCAACATTTCCCGAACGCTTCATTCAAATAAGGATCACATCGGTCTCATCAAAGAAGTTTTCAGGCGCTTTTGTTTCAATTTTTTATGTAGTTTGATTCGAAAAGCAAAATAAGTCCAATTATTCCATTTAATCGATTTGAGTTCAGTAAATTAACATTGTTTATACCAAACTACTGGAACGGACTCGAAAGTGACGTTTATTTTACCATCAAGCACACTTTGATCCTGATCAACCACAGCTCTAGATCTATGATGAATAATTGAGTTCCAACGACTTCGACAACCGTAAGGTTCGTTTGCTAGGTCAAAAAATTTTGTTGAACTTTGGCGCAAAAGTTTAAGTTTTTGGCGGACTAATTTGAATTTCGGCAACTTATTGGTTAGGAATAATTATTTTTTTGACTTTTGAAATAGAAATCCTACTATAAAACTACATTACAACTATGGTAGTATAAATACAACCGCAGAGTAGTAACGCAAAGAATCGTTACCTATTTGATCCTTTAATGCTTGGAAAAAGCCGCTGACATCTTGCTTTTTTTGAGTTCTTTTCTCTGTCTGTTTTCAGTTTTTATTTTAACATTTAATAAAATAGGAAGATTGTAAATAATTTAAAACAGAGTATTAAAATCATTTCAAAGTGGTAAGCACGAAATGATTTATGTACACAAAATTTATTCAAACATCCTTTTTCAATCTGATTTCGGTTACGAACCACGCACCACTTCATGAATTTAATTTCAATCGATCGGTCGAATTTGCAAAATATTTCTATTCAAACGATTGAGTTATTTTAGCAATAAATAATAATATAAATATATCAATTTACCAATTGTTCTGAGCTATTTGAAGAACACATAAGTGCTGATGCAATTTATAGGGTATGGCAAAATTTTTGTTGCCGCCAAAACTGATTGCATTCTGACCTTTTAAATGAAATGTTTCATTGGTGTTGATAGGCGATCGATGTTATTGAAATCAATTTAAAGTAATTTCTCACATATTCTACATGAGTGAATAATAACAAATGCCATTTTCATTCTCGAAAACTAATTTTGAATTATTGTTGATCATAAGTTTTGTGTTCGATTCACGGTGATTGCATTAAATCGTTTCCTTATATATAAAATAACCACACGACAAAATTAATCAATGGCAGGGGCCTATAACAAGGATGATGTCAATGGCACTTAAAGTTTAGCAAAATGATAGTTTCCGGCTATAGAGAAATCGACAATCAAATTAGTATTTTGAGATGTTATCAAATCTTGATGACTTCATTCAAATGCAAATTTTCAAACTGAACTAGATTACCAAACCATGGAGGGATACCAGTAAAGCGCGTTCTTTTAGAGCTATAGAACTTTGAAATAAAATAACGCGGATAAAGTGTTTTTATTACCAGGAAATAGATCTTATTGGAAGGATAATTTTATGCTATTTTGATTTCAATATTATTTCAGACAGGCAAGGGCCATGACTAGCGCGGAGGAAGTGCGAACGAGAGGTCAAATTTTCGACTAATCTAACCAAAAATTTGGACCGTATTTCACCATTAAAGCGGCGAATGCCTTCCAAATGGTCAAGTATCTAAATATAGTGCAGCGGTGTTAAATCACAAGGCCTTGCCGATAAGCTAACATCTCCAAACCGAGAAATTATGCGGTCATCGAATGCTTCTTTAAATAACTCGATGGTTGCATGAGCTATATGCGATGTCGCGTAAACCCGTTGAAACTAGAGATCCCCTGCATTATGGCGAGTCCTTTCCAGAAGAAAAAAGTCATCAACCATGCCTCTAAATTCTTTCGTAAAATCTTCCGGAATGTGGATGGGCACAAGTTTAATTGTTGAGCAAGAGAGAGTCGAATTAACTCACTTCGGTCTTCGTCGATACTACAACCTACAGCGGTTATGGTTTCTCTATTACGCACTGCATGCCGTCCAACTGGATGCATATTATCAGTGAGAGTAAAAGTTGTATGGTAACGGCCGATGGTTAATGGAATTAGCTGTTCTGATGATCAATTATGTCGGCCATAAATTGACAGAATGCGAAATGAGTTTGTCGAACAGAACTGTTTCTTCTAAATAAATCTGCATAGTTTGCAGAAGTTGCTCAGACTTTAACCTATCTATGAAAGGATGACAAATCAAACTAACTTTAAAACACATGACAGCTGTCCATACGTGACATTAAAAAGTGTTGCCAACTTAAAGTTCTATACCTTTGAAGAACATTGTTCAGATGAATTGCTTTTTAACAAGCTAAGGCTTTCAAAATGAAATAGAACATTCAAAACTATTTCGATTTTTGCAATGTGCGTTAATTTAATATCATCTGACATTCAAAAATGATTTTTTTTAAATTCTTACTAGCAACTATGACAAGCAATTAAAAGAGGCGTTCGATCGACCCGATTTATTACTTATTTTTCATAAACAACTGGTCTTATTTCGACAATGACACGTCTAAAACCTATTTTGAACAATAGCTTCCAATGCTGATGGTTTGTTAGGTATGTCAATGTCAAATCCTTGTAAACAGGAATTTGACATATCTATGTAACTAAGCATTCGACATATCCACTAAAAAAATAATCAGTACGCGTTAAATTACAGGATCTTGGAAGCCAGTGCGTTGGACCATTCGGTGGAAAAAAATCAGTTTAAATAGCGTTTTCAGTAAATTGACCGTTTTGATGGTGGTGTGCCATGTAGGGACTTCCTGTTGAAAGAAGAGGTTTTGAATGGTAATACATGGTCCAGTAACGTGTATCTTTTGCCGTGACAGTAGCTCCTTTGACGTTTGAAAAGAAAAATGGAGCGATGACGCTATAAGTTTCTCATTCTAACAATACAGCCAACTTTAATTGATATTGGAGCATTAAGGTATTTTGTTGGTTTTTTTGGTTCCATAAAGGCAACTCTGCTTTTTCAATTATGCAATCAACAAAAAGTGAACTTCATTCCTAAACAAAGTTGAACGGTAACAGCTTGGATCAATTTCCAGTTGATGATGAGCTCCACCTTGCTAACCTCAATAAAATTCAACAAAAAAAGAATAGAAAAATTATTTAACAGAGTTCAAAGTATTCTCATTTATGTCCACCCGTACATGCTGGGTTTTTGATTAGGATACGTTCCGGCTACTTGTAGCCATCATCGGCTCGTTGTGGGCTACAAGGAGAAAATGATATTGACAGACTTTATATGATTCGAATGTTACAGAACTGTCAATTTTGACATGTATTTACCAATATATCTCCACTAAAAGGTCTCATGCAGCTGCACTAAGCGCTTAGCATTAGTGTCCGATTGGGAATCATATAATCAATGGCTTATTAAGAATGGTAAAGGTGAGACTACTTTATGGTCGCTTTAGTCAAATTTGAAAGTATGGAGCATATTATTATTCATTTCTCTATTTACAAGTGACTTTTCTTGCAAAAAAGGATTGGTGTTGTTTGAGTGGTAAATGAGAATATTTTATTAGAACTTGGAAGAATTTATTTGAACTCGGAAATAATGTTTTATATAGGTAAGCAGATATTGAAACGACAAGTTCTTTTATTACCGAGCATATACACTGAAGGGAAATGTGCCTTTGGACAGGCAAATGTAAAAGTTTGACAGACATGCAAATTTTTGAACTATATAGGTTCAGGTATAGGCTGATAAAATCTCATGTTGCTCTTCTTAAGAAATAATCCTTCGTGATACTTACTTACTTACTTACTTACTTACTTAATGACTTACTTACTTAATTACTTACTTACTTACTTACTTACTTACTTACTTACTTACTTACTTACTTACTTACTTACGTACTTACTTACTTACTTACTTACTTACTTACTTACTTACTTACTTACTTACGCGCCTTACTACGTGATATCGATTCTAAGGTGGTTTTTCAACTTTCAATCAAGTCAAGAATATTTTGTGGCGGTAAAAGACAAATAGCCACACCGATAATGAAGCTCTCACCTGGTTAGACAGACGTTTTGTACAAACCCTCCCTCTAAGCCTTCGCAGAAAATTCTACAGAAACTTTAGTAGCAGTAGTAGTTGTAGTAGTAGCAGTTGTAATGGTAGCAACTCTAGTATCTTTGATGGTTCTAACAGTGGTCATATTTCGTGGGCGGAAACCATTGGAGAAACCGAGGAAATCCCAGTCGAAGTCTGTTGACGAAGATAGTTTATCGCTGCTTGGATTTCGCAATTGGAGGACGCGGTCAAAGGACTGGGACAGTTGGAGGCGTTTACCGCGAGCAGCGAATGTCCAAGAGAGGTTGTAGTGGTACAAGGAAGAAGAATAACTAGTTATTGTTATTAGTATATCATCATCAAATGGAGCAGCATTAGTAGTAATCTAAGTAGTAAGATTAGCAGTTTTTGTTATTGTGATGATCCAGCAAAAGCTTCATGAGTTGTCTGAACTTGTTAAAATTTAATTTCTCTCAATTTAAAATTGAGAAATTATCGAATATTACTTCAAATTATTATTACCATTTTCGTTGTTTTTGGGATGTGAGGGCTTTTTACGCTCTGAGTGTTGGACTCCCAGTAGCGTCCGAGCTACCTCTCCTGCCACCTTGAAAACATAGACTGGAACAGTTCGTCACGTTACTTCGGACTAGTCATTTTTGGTCTCGGCTTAAGCGGCACGTTCAGGTTAGGGAAATCAACAAAATGTGGTCCCGCACCCAGATGGCGGCTATACCAGATCGGCCACAGTACCGTTCAGCCCCTTCCCTATTGTGATGTTGTTTGGGTATCGTCCGCAGGAAGACTTCTTTCTTTCTCCTTCGCAACCTATATTAAAAAAATATGGGAATAATAACGAGCCCAGATATAACTTACGTTCACAAAATCGGAAAATCACGGTCTTGTCACCGCCTGTTTTTCCTGGGGATCATGGACGATGGGTACCACACCTTTTTCATATGCTGGGCGACACGTCGTTTGCATTCTGGATGGAATAAAAAATGTTGTGTTATTGTGTTATCACTGAAGAAGAGAAAAAGTGGAGCAGCTAGTGTCAAAGGTCAAATGAAACTGTCCGTTACGATACGCTGCTGCGGTTCTTTTTCAAAACAAGGACGTTTCCAAACGTTAGTCGTAAGGTGTAAAGTAATATGACAAACAATTCCAGCCAAAGTACTTCGTGTGACAAGGGAGTGGTTTGTGTTTTGTAGTGGTTTTCACACGCAGAACCTGAATAGCCTTGACCAACCAACTGGATATGGTGACAAAGTCCTTATTTATTGCGAACATATTGTATATGCGAAAGGTATAATTTTTTTCGATCTTTATTTGGCACATACTTAGCAACGATTTTTGTATGAAAATGAAAGTGCTGACAGTAAAAAATATATCATTCCACCAATTCCGCTGACAACATCATTTTACAAATGGAAATAAAATTAATTATATCCTTATTAGCGACCACGATTTTTTTTATAGACTTCAGAAGGTCAACGCTTCCATCCAGATGATTTCAGTGATATTTGTCATGACTTTGTCTTTATCTTCTTATGAAAGATAGATTTGTAATGACTGGCATGAGACCTAGATTCGTCGTTGCAATTTATCTTTATTCAAAGTAATGCCAGCTACTGTCCAAGTTGTTATTGTCATTTAGGCCAGTTTTATCTAAACCAAACAACAACAAAAAGTCAATGCAACAAACGTAATGACAGGGGGGTCCTTATAGCAAAGGCGTATTGTTGATATCTTTCATATTCGTTTTCATTCATTATTTGGGAAGATCCCCTCAAAACTTCTAATGTAGCCTCATATTAGCATATGAATACTTCACCTGTGACTTATGAGTGTTTTGAAAGTACTAAAACTCAAATTACCAATGCAACTTATGTGTCCTGAATATTCTTGGCACAAATTCAACAATATCTGGCTACTGAAGTTATCCATTTCCGCGTCTCACTGGGCGACGATCAATTAAGTCTTTCAAATAATGAACGATAATTTTCTCGTTGTGTCGGTTTGCACGGAAAACAATATCTTTGTTGTTCGGTTTAACATGGATTCCGCACATTTGACGCATTCAATATATGTATAATGAATCCTAATATTGAAATATTACATCTATGCCTGCCTGCTTGCATTTGATGGATTATGTATTACGAGGCGTACTTGCCAAGTACTTTCCTCGACTACAAGATGCGTTAACGGAGGGCGGCTTTTCACTTATAAAGATACGTTTTTTTTTATTTACTATTGGCACGCATATGTACACACAAATGGACACATTTGTAAAGATAGTTGCAAGCTAATAAGGAAATTGTTAAGTCTTTTGTCGTTTCATGATAAGATTATATTATATGAGTACAAGTGAATGCAATGTTCCTACATTAGCAGCCTGCAAATGTGAACATACTTTTGTTCGTGGATTTGATTCTTGTGACACGCATGGTCTTTGTCATGGGAAAAGGAAGGGTCTGGAAGTGTACCTTTGGTGAATGGTTGAAGTACTATCAATTCGCTGGCTTGTAGCACTCCATTCTGGATTTCTCCGGTTTGAATTTGATTAAATCGTCCACAACTGAATCAATAAGGGTGTTTATTCTATCAACAAATGCACTTAAAACAGCTCACATGATAACTCGGTGTTCCAAAGATTTTGTTTAGTTATAATCGAGCGTGCTCACAAGCAAAAGTGCACATATGATAGTCCTGGAAATGAGAAAGAGATAATTCAAAGTAGGAAGACACAATGGGTTTTCCGTTCTGAAAATTTTTTTAGTTTTGTTGCGAAAATTCCATTGCATGATTGGCAAGAAACCTGAGAACCTTGTTTGAAAAAACTAATTTTTATTGGAATCCACAAACCAATGATCATCTCAGTAATATCAGCGTAGATAAATAAGATAATTTCCATACAAATGTGTTGCAAATCGCTTTGAAGCTATTTACATATTGATCGCACGTCTATGAGTGTGGAGCTGCATTTTGCATTCCTAATGAAAACCACTGTGATAGTATCCCTCATAAAAGCGACGTCCTTTCGTCATGACAAACATACAAATTGTGGAATATAGAAAAGTTTTTATGCAATTAACCGCCGTAAAAACGACATTATTGCAGAACATATAAATTTATCATATTGACAAGCCTTAGATGCAAATATTATCCAATCGTTGATTCATAGTGTTTGCCTTTCAATTTAAATTTTTTTTGTGGAACGTGTGATCGCTTGTCTGGATTTTATAGTTTTGCACTAATACAACTAGACAGAATAATCGGATAATACAACATAAAATTTTAAAAATTTACATTGCTGAAAATAGACCTGATATGGGGCGTCGAATACCATTTGTTATACCAGTGGTGTTTCGGCTAAATATCGGAGAAACTCACATACCACAAAAAGAATAAAATATCAATGTTTTATGCAACAGACGATAGTTTGCATTTGCTTCATTGTAATGAAATCAACATAAATCATAGATCAAGTATTTACATATATGCACGACATCCTCCAACCATAATTAATTAGTGTTGATAATGTACGAAATAAACAGAAATCAACTATATAGACTTCACCATTGTAAGGAAACAAACCCACGTGGAAGACTAAATCTACAGGAAACCAACTGCAACTGTTAACTCCACGGTCAGCACATGTTAGCAGCGAATATTTCAATGGTCCATAAACTGATTCAGATTCAGATATCTTTATTGAGACTTTATCGTACATTGTGTTATTATTTGACATGTATCATAATTATTTGACAGCGACTCTATTGTCAATTACCTTATTTGTCTAAATTCGACCATGGTCAATGCTGATTTGAATTTGCTTTTTTTTATGACAATGTGGTAGATATTTTACCTTTGCTCACAGGCTTTTACATAATGTGCTTATTCCTAACTTAATCTAGAATAACTTAAACCTATTTACAATTTTCAGAATTTTAAGTGAGTGGAGGTGTTTGGAATCAGTGAATTGCCGCAATGAAGTTATCCTCGATCGCCCTGGTTTGAATTTGTATAAAAGGATGGTTTCAAGTAAGGCCTCAGGGGAGGGTTAGCAAACTCGGAATGGTTGGCACAGAGAAGTTGTATGGGGGATAAGTAATTTGACGAGTTGTTTAGGGACAGGTTCCGATCATACATTTCTCTGATCATGGGTTCTGGATGGTCAGACCACTTTTTGAGTCGTTTTGTTGCCTGTTCGAACATATATTCCAGGATAGGGGTTATTTTAGTTTCTTTGTAGAGGAGGGAGCTCTTGAAGTGCTTTTTATCAGGCCGTCTGTATTTTGAAAGACACTTCCGAAGAATTTTTCTTTCGAAGATTTGTATTTCTTCCGCGATAGAGGGGGATATCGTGATCCACACGGGGAAACAGTACGTAATGATAGGCCGTATTAGAGTCTTGCATATGAGCAGCTTCGTGCTTTTGTCGATAGACTTGCTTGACAACAGAGGCGCTAGTGCAGCCGATGCTCTGGTGGCTTTATCCAGTGCTTGGCGGGCGTGGGGGCTAAATTTTAAGCGATGATGGAAATTGACTCCCAGGTATTTGATAGATTTTTTTAAAGGGACATTTAGTCCGTTTAATGATAGAGAAATTTCTTTACTTTCTGCAGGAGCGGCCCGGTGACCTTTCCCGTAGGCATTTCGGAAGCAAATTAGTTCGCATTTTTCTGCGTTTACGTTTAGAGCCCATCTTTTGAAGTAGTTGTGAAGAGATTCGATGAGCGAAGTTAACGAGCGAAGAGCTATCATCGGGCTGAAGTGCTTGGATAGCACGAGAACGTCATCGGCGTACAAAATTGCTAGGGGAGATACCCGGTTACGAGGAATGTGGTTTGTGCTGTTTCCGTCAGATAGTTGGCGAATGCTTGTGGGCATATCGTGTAGAAAAAAGTTAAATAGGTGTGGTCCGAGGATCGAGCCCTGTGGGACTCCGGAGCGAACATTGATAGGTTCTGAAAAAGTGTTGGCGATTTTTATCCTTAGAGAACGTTTATGCAGGAAATTGGTGATTATACGGCTGATGGGAATTGGGCATTTAGCCTGGAGAAGTTTGTATATAAGTCCTCTTGACCAGACTGAGTCAAAAGCCTTTTCAAGGTCAATCGTGCATGCTACGGTGGCAATTTTCTTTCTTAAGCCGGTGGAGATGTAGTCATGTAAAAAGACAGAGGCTTGCTCAGTAGAGACTTTTTCCTTGAACCCGAATTGCTCGCAGGGGATTAGGGGTTTTGCGAATATCTTGAAAGGTTTGAGGATTGCCTTTTCCAGTATTTTGCCAAGGTTAGAAAGTAGTGATATTGGCCTGAATTTGCTTAGCTCTCCTTTCGACCCTTTCTTGGGGATAGGAAGAAGCGTAGCGGTTTTCCAGGCATTAGGGAAATAACCGTTGTTGATGCAATGGTTTATGATCTTGGTGAGTGGTCTGTAGATGGCCTCGCTACATTTCTTGAGTACGTAATTGGGAATGCCGTCAGGACCGGCCGACTTTTTGCTGTTGAGTGACTGAAGGTAGAAGAGTACTTCATCTGGTGTTGCGAAGAATTCTTTGAATTTGCAGCATGTAGGATTTGAAGCGGTATTGTTTGGTGAGAAGACGGTTAAAAGGGAGCCCTGATATCCATTGACGAAGGAGTGCACTTTCATTTCGGCGGCAGCAGTTATTGATTCATCTTCAGGGGACTTTTCACAGAAAGCCTGGCTGTAGAAGGATGAGCAAACGATTATCTTTTCCTCAAGGGTGGTGTATGTCTGACCGTTATGTTTTATTTGGTCTTTGTTTATGTTGAACTCTGCAGTGAGGCGTCCTGTCAGCGAGTTGATCGCTATGAAAACATGAGGGGCAGGTTTCATAGCGGCCAGACGGGTTTTGAATGCCGCGTTTGTCTCGGCTCGAGCTTTTATTCTTATGAGTGTGTCTAGACAGCTAATTTGCGATTTTAGCGTTATATACTCGCTGTTCACACGGTTCCAGTTCCGGTGAAATATACGCTTTAGTCGTTGCTGCCACCTGGCACGGGTGCGTATCAGGTGTAAGGTGCATTGGGAGACTTCTCCGAACTTTGTTAACAGAGGCGCCTTTGCTGGGGCATGCATATCGATCGAATTGCGGATATTCGAGGACAGAATTTGAACCTTGCTTTCTATATCTTGGTCACTGTATACCTGATTTTCAGCGACTTTTCCCTCTAATTGAAACGACAAATCTTCGTTTAGTCTGTTCCAATCCACACTGGCATATGAACGGGAGAGCGTAGCGGGAGGAGTGATTGGAGCGGTTTCTGGGAGGCATATGTTGAGTATCAACGTATGGTGGTCTGAGGGGGCCGGCACACTTATGCAATTGATGTTACTAGTGTCCGGACTGATGAGAGCTGCGGACACCAGGAAGTTATCTAGGAAGGAGCTTCTTCTGGGAAAAGTAGGCACTCCAGCATTGATAACGCACAGAGAAGTTTGGTTACCCGAGAAGATCCAGTCGAAGAGAGAGCTTCCGTTGGCGTTTGTGATGTTATCTCCCCAATTTGTGTGTCTCGCATTTAGGTCTCCACCTAAAATTACACCATCGTGACCTCCTTCTCTATTTAAAATACTATTGAGGTCGGATTCTATCGTTTGACCCGTCCCACAGGGTATGTATAGAGATCCTAGCAATATTTTGTGAGTTGCTCCCCAAGGCTTTCGCAGGTAAAGGGAGGCTAGAGTGCAAGATAGGTTAGTTGCCTGGCAATTAATTTGATGTGCAGTGTGCTTGGATTTTACTAGAATTGCTGTTCCTCGCCCGTAGTCATTGCGAAGTAAAGCGTAGTTCGGGAAGTGTGGCCTGTGCCTCACGTGAAGCCGAGTCTCGTTTAGAAACACCAAGTCAGGAGAATAACGTTCCAGCATATGTTGGAGAGCTATTCTTTTGTCTTGTCCCTGTAGCGAATTTATATTACACGCTAAAATCTTGAGGCTATTATCCGGTGACATGGATACAAAAGTTGAAAAGTGCCTCTGATTTTTCTTCCTAAGGAAGATTTCTGTATACAGGCCAGAATTCCCGCGCTTTTTTTAAGAGTCCCATAAAGGAGATCCCGAATTGCTTCATTGTTTCTTGGGCAATAAGGTTCAGGACATTTTCACTTGACACTGTGCTTTCTTGAGGATGGCAGTAAGTAGGTCCGCTCGTTTGTTTCAGAACGGTGGAGTAGAGAGTCGCGTTCGTTACTTCGCGATTGGCCTCAGTTCTGTGATTAGGAATGTTGCGGTTTAGCTGCGGTACTGGCTGAAAATCGCTCAAATTAACTGTGTGTGTGTTGTTTAAATGTCGCGTGCGCTTCTCTGCGATACGGGCTCTGAGTTTGACCCTCTCAGGTTATTTTGAATAATTGGCTGGATGGCCTATTGAAGCGCATAGTACGCAAAAAACTGGGGGGATTGAAGCATCTGTTGGCGACTCTTCCCGGGGATTGGCAAGGGTTTTTCTGGGACAATCTGTTCCCTGATGTTCCTGCCCACATGCCACGCATCTAGGGGAGTACCCACAGTTCACGGCTACATGACCAAAACGTTGGCATCTAAAGCACTGTGTGACATCTCCTTTCCTAGGCTTTTCCCAGGTTATTGCGCAGTTGAGGATGTACCTCAACTTTATTAGTCTTTTTAACTCTTCTTCGGACGAGAGCTTAACCCTGAAAAGGTTAAGCGATATTTTGTTCTGCCGAGACCAGGCAGTTGACATTTGTCAAATATCAAGTTGGTTTATTTCCGGTACTTGTGTTTTGATGTCGGTATATATTTCCGAAGGGGTGAAAAAAGAGCTTAAGCCTTTTAAAATAGCAACCGGTTTTCTGCGGTTGGCTGGAGTGAATGAGTGGCCACCTAAGTTCTTTTCTCTCATGATGTTCATTATTCCATCATAAGCATCGCTGTGATTTACGATTAATTTCAGATATGAATCTGAGAAGGATTTTATGCGATATTTAGCTTCCGGGAAGCTTCGCATCATTAGTCTTACCGTGGGTGGTGTTATATTGTTTATGAAAATGGGGGGAAGCCAGTTTCGAGTGTTTGGCTCGCAGGGCTCTTGCTGCATCGGGCTTGTATTTTCTGGAAGGGTTAGATCCTTAAATCTATTGTTACTTAGGTCTACTACTTTTCCTACGTTATGACTACTATTATTGTTTTTGTTTTTAATAACTAGCCTACCAGTAGCTATCCTGAACCTTTCGGTGTCAGCTTCTATCGCTCGCTGTGCTTCTTCGCTGATGTTGTGGTTGCGTACGTCACTCACCATTTCCACGTCGTTGCGATCTTTGCTACCGCCTGGCGATGTGAGTTTAGCTGGTTGCCCCGTCGATGATCGTTTTTTTTGCGCCGCTGACATTGCGTGTCCTGATGTTCCTTGAATTTCGAATTGCTGCTCGTTTGTGGCGCAAATTGACTGTTGCTTCGTTATAATGACTTTTAATTCACGTTCAATCATCCTTTGCACTTCCGTAGACAGCAAAGCGCTTTTCTTGCCATTTCTTCGTATGGAAGTCAACTTGTTTAGTGTGTTTTGCGGCTGTCTAGCCGCTTGATTTTTCTCGCCAGGATATTGGCTGTCACTAATCACTTTTTCCTTTGGAGAGCTAAAACGAGAAAGAGGAAAAAAAAATGCCGCGTTTTTACGCGACAACGGGTATAATTTTCTTTCAATAATTTATGAAAATACTCCTATTAAATTCCCTATAGGGAGGGCTTCTTCTTCCGCTTAAGTTTCAGATGTCAAAATCCAAAATTTATTAGCAAAACGATCGTTGTAACAACTGTCAAAACTTAGAGAGCGAATAAACGTCCGAACTCTACGGCTGTCAAAGTCGAACTGTCCATAAACTGATGTCAATGGACACCCACATGAACTAAATACTCCAACGAATTCAATAATATACACACAGGTTGAGCCATCTTACGTTTGGCATTAGAACTATAGATTATTTTGAGGGCGGAAAGTTTAATGACGTTTCTCATGTGACGGAAAGTCAATTTGACATTTATGAAATGGACTACTTATTGCTTGAAGTTGGAAAACTTATGTCCAAAGTCGCGAATCTTCTACTCAAACTGCAAGAAATTTCTAATTTTACAAAAATATGTGCTGGAATCGCAATTTGTTAAGTGAGTTCGTGAAATTGGATCATTGATGGATATAAAAATCCGTATTCGTACTCGTCCAGTGTGCTCAAGCGAAAACAATGCTGCTGTTACTCAAAGTCTGCGTGAACAAACATCAAAATAAACTCGTCTTTGTTCTCAAGAATTGAATATTTTTCACACTTCCTTTAAAATAATTTGTCAAAAAGATCAATGGCATGGATGCATATACAAATGCTAATGTTAAATTTATGTAAGGGCTGAAGCCACAAGACCATCCGATGCGATTTGCCTTTGCTCAATGGACCAATGACCGCTTTTTACATGAGCCTTTTTACAGAAAAATCATCTTTTCAGATGAAGTTCGTCCCCACCTAGAAGGATACGTCAAAATGTGAAATCGCCGTATCTTATGCTCAGAAAATCTACGCGTCATCATGGAGAAATCAGTGAATCTACAATGAGTGACTTTCTGGCACCATTATTGGGCCAGTAAATGATTATTTGTATCGCGCCATGCTTATTGATTTTTTGTTTTGTGATCCGCCTCCCCAAAGACGACATTTGGTTTCAACGATGCACGATGCAACGTGCAACACACCCAACGTAACAATCGATCTTTTTCGTACTATTTTCAAAAATCGAATGATCAGACGAATTTTTTATGTCGATTGGCCACCTCGAAACCGTTGGACTTTTTTTTTGGTGGGGAGCCGTTAAGGACTAATGCTATACCAACTATCTTGAGACAATTCACGGCTTGAAACATGAAATTGAAGTTGCCATTGACGAAATAGAGGCCTCTTTTCGAATGAGGATGGAATGGGGTATTGTAAGGCTCGCCGTGGCAATAATTTGAACGAAATTGTCTTCTATCTTAAATGGAAAGATAGAATCTTTCTAATTAGTACATAAAAAATGTCCTTATTACAAAATAAAAGGTGCTAATTGAAAAAATATTCATTATATTTTTATATTGAGTTCAAATTTCAAATCTCAAATGATCTGCTATCTAGGATACCTGATTTTTAATGAAAACATAATTGATAAATTGATCCCAAACTATTAGAAAAAAAATAACAGTAGGATGAACTAAATGACGCTCAAAAATGGGTCTCATTAGCTGACATAGGTTCAGGATACAAAGGTCAACGATAAATACAAATTGAAAATATCCTTCGAAAAATAAAAACCATGTTTCAAACTAGAATTTTGAAAACGAATTAAGTAGAAAACTTTACCGTACGCCTGCATACGAAAATAGAATCATATATAAACTGACATGTAAGGACCGTGACATGAAACAAAAAGGAGAAACGATAAGGGAACTAGCAAGCAAGTACTAAGAACATCAAAATTCGTTCAAACAAATCATAAGTGACTGGAACTACGAAACGCACCTACAGAAACTATAGTAGAAACTGCTACTATACTAGGAACTGCTACTATACTAGAAACAGCCCAAGAACCATGACTAGGTGTATTGAAAAGACAAATTTAGAAATTTACAAATATTGGAAAACAAACATAAAAGCTACCAACGAGGAATTGATGACCGAAACTGATACAATTTCTACAGTTTACACGCGATCCTTATTAAAACACAAAACATGACGATCACTGACACTTCTACGAACGAAAAAGGGCGAAGCATGACAGAGCCAATTTCAGAGCAAAAAAAACGTCCGAAAATTTCTAGGTAGCTACAAAAATGCGTCTCTGCTAATTTTCATCAAGTGCCAAGACCTTAGCCAGGACATATCGATTGGCGCTAGCTAGCTGAATGAATGATACATTATTAAATTTGATGAATCCAATGATTGACGTTGATTGAGCTTGAACCAATACTTTTTTTGGGGTATCCTAGTGCTCGTTTACAATTTTTAATTGAATAAAGCAAGAGTCACAGTTGCGGGAAAGGTATAAAAGGAAGGTATAAAAATTTCAAATTGGTCTCGAATTTGCATCTCATCCGAATAACGTCTATAACAAAAGTTAAAATGGAGTTTCTAGTACTTCAATTAATGCGAATATTATAGGGGCAGATGCTGAAAGTGGTAATATGTGAGCACATGTGGAAAGGATCTACCAGTTTTTAAGTTAATGTAAAGGATCAAGTTTTAAGTCTTGTTGGAAAATTAAAAACTCTAGCCGAGCTTATTGATATATGAAGCTCTGAGAATGAAGCTCGTCCTGAGAACGGTGATGGTGGTCACAAATGGCTGAAACGCGTCCACATTTAAAGCAAAATATGGCCTGATGAATCTTCTTCTTAAAATATTATGAAAATAATATTCGGTACTTTATTGCGTTAGGCTCGAAAACATCAATATAAAACAAACTGTCGCAATATTATTGGTTTACAATTTCATGATTAATTTTTAAGATATCGCCATTCAAAAACAATATTTCTGTTCAGGTTTTCAAAGAAATTTATCTGTAGTGTAAAGTATAAATATATAAATTTAAATTTAATTATTTTAAAGCGAAAACCAAGCACTTAAATTGTTCCTGAAAACGTTATCCATTTAAAAAATTTAATGGACTTCCAAGACGGAAACACATCAGGATATGTAGGAATTTTCGGTTGTTCTAGTTTGATGACTTTTTCGAAGGTCCCGGGTCCTTATTCAAGTACCCTGAATCGATCAGTGAATTGAAAAATATATAAGTTTAAGTTTAACAACTGTTCTCCTGATTCCAAAATTGATCAAATATTTTGAACACATTGTTTAAATTTTGACAAAATCTGAATCGCTATTTAGATCCATTAGCTTGATCGTAGACGACTACGGCAGCAAGGATATGGATTTCGGGAAGTGTCAAATACTTGTGCATGTATAAACAGGAGTATGTAGTTCGGCCTGCATCATAACTCAATTCCTAAACGTTTTGCTACTTTAATTTTATACTTTAAAATTAAATGATTTATTTACTTGACAATTCATTTATTTTATTTAATATTTTTGGTTATTATTTGATAATTTTTTTTTAAATTCTGGTCAGTTTTATTCTATTTCCGTTTTGGTAATTATTCTGTGCTGCTTGATTTTTTTAACTCAGGGCACTTCAATTCTGTTTTTCATAGCTGAACCATCAGATCTTCTTCTCCCATTTTGATCACTTTGGAAACAATGAAAGCAATCCTAAGTTTGGTTTCAAATAAAGACCGGTTAAATTTAGACAATTTTAAAGGCTAAATCAATCATAGTTTGCAAATATATTTGATTGCCGAAGACCTTCTTGACATGAATCTTTCTATTTCTTATCGCCGAGACAAAAGATTTGAACATCCTGCTCGAGCGTATGCTGATATTACACTCTCTGTATTTCATCCTCCGAATTGCGCATTCTGTGATTTCACGGAGTTTCGATTCAATCAAATTATAATTCAATCAAATTTTCTTTTCGTTGACCATCCAGTTTGGTTTGGGCAAAATTTTCTAATTGCAAATATCCTTGATCTCTTATTGAGAAAAGAAAGTATCATCAAAAGGAAAGATATTCTTTTCATACAAAAGAAAGTAAATCCATTGCCATCCTCAACCAATAACGAAAAAAAAATTAAATTTTTGTGTTGAATATAACTGAAAAGCTGAACATGAGCTGATATGAGCAAACGTGGAAATATCTACAACGTTTTAACATTGTTCGGGTGAAATTTTTTAGTTTGAGTATGTGTTTCTTTATTGTTTACCTTTGACTTTATTTGATTGCTAAAGCGTGAGTAAATTCTTGTTTCTTCGCTTTAAATTATACAAATGCCTTCATACACATATGTCAATACATTATTTCAACAAACTATCGTGTTCAATTGCCAACAGCTTAAATGCGAAAGATATTCAATAAACAAATGAATCTCATGCTCAAATATTATTTTTCCGGCGCTTTTGAATAAGTTGGCAGTCATAAGCATGTGCATTGGTTTAGTAAAATTAATTTCAAAAACGAAACAAAAACATAGTCCTGATTAATCGAACAGAAATTCATTTCGGTGGTTCGTTACATGCTTTTCTCAAAATAATTATCTTATTCGCATAATTATCCTTTTTCGAGTAAAAAAACGGCCATTCAATAATTTAGTTAGTAGTATTCAAAAAGATAGTTTCAAATGAGTTTAGTTTCAAGTCAACGCCTTATTTAGGCAATATCTATTATTTTAGTATTATTATTGTCATTATTATTATTATCCGGTAGGATATTGGGTCGCAATCACGCATCAGCGATGCAACACCGCAGGAAGACATATGGAAAGGTTATTGTTTATGGTTGCTTCTTCTCTCTGGTTGAAATATTAATCTTATAATCGATGTGTCATTTTGACATGAGCAAACCAAGCTTACTATTTTCTTTTGGCCTGTAGAAATCTGTGTGATTTCTTTTAAAAATTATGGATTGTGAATGGAGTTTGTCTCTTTTATAACGTTCGATTATTTCCTTTGGACTATGAGATTTATTTTTGCGTTCAGTCCTGACCTTGTCAAAAAATATTTTCAAAAAATGTTTCAAAAAATGTTTTCCAAAAAATCCAATCGTCGAAAGTAAGTTACAGTTGTTCTTTGAAATTGGTAGCACACGCCTATCAACAATGTAAGATGCTTTTTTTAGACCATGGACAAACGGTCCTGGTGATTACTTTCCAGGGTAGGTTGACAGTGTTAAACGTTTTTGCGATAATCAAGGAAGATATTTTCAAACTATCTCGGCATATACGTTATGCATTAATGAATATTGCGGAACGACGGAAGTTCTGCGTCAATTTTTAAATATTCTATCGGTGAATAAACTAGCTCTTAATTTTCTGGGAGTTCTAAAAAAAAACGGACGAACAGCAGCTAAATTGTTTCTTCTCTTTCGGCCTTCGTGAGAGCTTTCGCCATAAAAACATATAGAGAGAAAAGAGAGAGAAAAACGTCTTTATAGTCATGGTAGCTCTAGAAATTTACATATTTGATATCATCACAAGACCGTGAATGTTTTATGAGCAGCTCAGTCGTTTTGAAATGTCCAACTGGGTTCAAAAAATCAATTATTTTGGAAGAAGTCCAAATCTCAGGAATTTCAGAAGAGCTTGATTTTGTAGACGTTGTTGGTCATAAGTCCAATAATTATCTTAATGAAACGAGCTGAAGATGGCTGTATACAGCCGAAACGCGTCCTCGAAACCAACGAAGCAAGGCCCGGCGGACCCAAGCAACACAATATTAATTTTGGCCTGCGGCAACAACCAAACGAACTTCAGTTATCTTAATGTGTTTTTACATTATTTTATTATATTATACATTATTTATATTTTTGTTAACCAAGGTTTGCTGTTATTGTTGTGTTGGCAGGGCGTGGTAAGGTTGATATTGTTGATCAAATCGTTCCCGGAATCACCACTGTAGTGCTTTAAGTCTGCCGATTTTAATTCTCTATCTGTCATTGACATTCTATGAAATTTTCAGCCTGATAGTTTGACATTTGTAAAAGTGACGCCGTATTTAGTATATCTGCGATTGTGCTTGTTTTCGATTTCTAAAATTCAAAAAGTAGAAATGAATTTTCAACAACGAGTTTCCATGAAACTTTGCGTGAAAAACGGTTTTAATGGTGCGACGACATTGCAAATGTTAGGAAAGTATTTCGGCAACGAGACACTGAAGAAAACAGTCGTTTGTCAGTGGCACGACCGTTTTAAAAGTGGCCCCGTGAGTCTGTGAACGATGATGAAAGTAGTGGCAGGCCATTGACATCGAAAATTGACAAAAAGTATCATCGAATGGATGACCGTAGACCGCAAATTGACCGCTAGAGAAACGCAGAGGAGTTGGAAATTGTTTTTGAATCCATTCAAGACATTTTGGTTAATAATTTAGGCTACAACGAGTCGTTGTAAAGCTGGCACCGAAAAGTCTGAATTTCATGCAAAAAATAAACCACGTTTATGTCGGAAATGAGATAATTTATACGGCCGAATCCGCCCCAACATTCACCAAACGGATCATTACTGGGAACAAGACGTGGATTTATGCACGTAATCCAGACATCAAGCGAGTAAATGGCGTGCACTGAATGAGACGCGACTGAAAAAAAACCTAGTCGTTTACAGTCAAAAAAGTACACGAAGAAGATTGAAGTTTTCATGGATTACAAGGGTGCTGTGTACGAATTCCTTTCACAAGGAATTCGGTAAACAAGGAGTACTATTTTGGCCATATGAGATGTTTGCGTGAAGCAATTCGTCAAAAAAGACCGGATTTGTGGTCAAATAACTCATGTCTCTCGCTCCACGATAACGCACCGTCGCAGAATCCTATCGTTATCCTTGAACAGTTTGCTCAAAACGAAACAAATACCATTAAACAACCAACGAATTCACCTAATTTGGCTCCTTGCATTTTTTTCCTATTTGGTCGACTCAAGACACCGCTCCACGGAGCGCATTGCGGCACCCGAGATGAGATCATGAAAAAATCGAAGATGGCTCTGATGGCTCTGATGGCCATATTTCAAGATATAAAAAATGTTTCGCTGGCATGAAGGCATTAAAGTGGACACTATGGATTTTGATGTATTCCTGAATAAATTCCGGTATTTCTTTGATCAAGGTAATATTTTGTAATTGGAACATAATGATATTGTAATTAAGTATGTGTTTTCTAACTTCTTTGGCTGTTAGCAGTTGCGATATCTCCTTGTTTGGGAGTTCAGTTGCGATATTCAACGCGTAAAAGTTTGGTATGTTGGAAGGTAGTCATCGACATTGCTTAACGATTTTGGCTTCTAGTGCAGCAGGTGCGTGCGGTTATTCCATATTCTAACTTAAGTCTGACCAGCGTCTTACATAAGTTTCTAGCCAGAGAGGGACCGAAAGGGTTGTATGGTTTGTTCATGCATCGGATGATGTTTCTTATATTATGATGTGAAGATAGAAGGGAAGGAAATTAAAAACCAAGAACGTCGGAACTTCGTTCGTAGTACAAAAAAAAACATCTTTTCCAGCCCAGTCGGGCGAAAACGTGAATATAGTGATATATTATCATTCACATGGCGTCTTATGTTGAAAAGAACCATGCATCATCGCCAACTCCTAGCAAATCGTGTATGGTGCTTTTATTTAGAGAGGTTCCACACTGCCGTCCTGCGGAATTCAAAAAGGTACCCTAGCCATGTGTCTCCTAGTGTTCTGTCAGTGCCAGTGGCTTTATAGCCAAGCTCATATAATCTAAAATAAGGTGTTGTGTACTTTCCCTTCCCTTGCCACGAGTTTGACAGGATTCACTCGTCTGAACTCCTATTCTTCTGGCGTGTTAACCTGCAAGATTGTGGCCTTATAATTTTTAACCATTGTTCTTTCGTAATTTCTGATTATAAATTCTCTAGGAGTTGATTTTCCCTCCTTTTTGAGGGTAAGTCAAAAGAGCTCGACATATCCTGCAATTATTCCTGCCATTCGATTCCGTACCTATCTCTCCCCAGAGGGTTTCGTTCAGGTCCTCTTTTACTGTAGCAACTGGCGCTTTTATCGTGATTTTCGTAGTTGCGTTTAGGTCCGCTGATTTTGCTCCCGTTACATAATCTGCTCTTTCATTTCCCTCTGTACCGCTGCGTCCTAAGACCCACGTCAGTTTTACGTGTCCTCGTAATGATGCAGCTTTGACGGCCTACGTACTATTCTGCACTAGTTGTGACCCTACACGAGTCGAAGTAAGCGCCTGCAGTGTCGACTTGCATTTCCAGAGTATTCATATTTTTACGTTAAGTTTGAAAGCCATTCCAGCGTGTTGGTCTTATCTAAAAATGATAACAAAATGAAAATAAAAGCCTGTAAACATCATGAAGTCTAGCTTATGCTAACTTGACCATAAAATTTCAAATAAAAACCGAAGAAATTTGTATTCAATTCCCATCAAAATATGAACGAATATTTCTTCAAAAACAAATTAATCTTTCAGTATAAAGAGAGAGCGTATCAAAGAGAGATTTTTGTCCAAATGAGATCTTTATGGGAAATACTGTATACTCACACGTGTTCTGAGAAATTACGTGTGTTTACCAAATTTGCTGAATTTCTTGACATATAGGCGTGGTTGACGTTCACTGAAAAGAGGCACTCGTGTGACATGCTTTTCAGTCTAAACTATTTTTAAATTAGATACAGACAAAAGATTTGACGGTTTTTTTCCTCTTTGATTACATTTCTTTCAAACCAAAAAATAAATGAATCAGTAAAACAAAACCTTCAATAAACGTTTTCTTTCTTTTCTTACAGGTAAGATGACGGTTCCGAAGTGGATAAGTAATCATAAAAGACTAAAACAAAATGCATAATTAATCATAAAAGACCACACATGTGACTTATTCTTGCGAGATGATTTAGCTATTTAGTACTGCGTAATTGGTCGTAGTATGTTTTTAAATATACTAATTTTTTTTTGCATTTTTCAACGCTAAATTCTTTTATCGCTGTCTGAAATTCGAAGATTTTATGAGTTAATTTAATGTTTCTATTTTCAAATGAATTGGCTGCATCTGTAGACACAATTCCTAGACACCTTTTTTGGGTACCAAGTTATTTTTGGCTGTAAATTTTTTAATGATCTTTTTTATATGTTTTCATTTTTGAAATTTCGATATAAGCGTGAAACTTTTAATCTTGCTTTAAATTTTATGCAAATCATGAACAAAACGTTCATTGCCAATGAGGTGCTGATTCATTTAGCTAATAGTGCTCTTATTTGATTCTAGTGACCCAGATGTCTTCACATAAATATTGTTTTTAGAAGATAAACATTATGCATTGCTGTTTATTGTTGATGTTCTTTCATAATTCAGTAGATTTGATTTAAATGAGATTGTATTGATCTACTTAAAACTTATGCTTCACAAAGTATGAAAAAAGGATAAGAACAAAACTATGTTCTGTCGAAAATATTGGTTTGAAATAAAATATAAAATAAATTAAAAGTACTGAGAAACTGTTCGAAATTAAGACCATCTTCGCAAATTGATTCTGCAAAATAGAAAAAAAAACCTTCCTTGCATTTTGCGTTCTAAATATTTATTTTTCAGTTACCATTCGGTCTTCCTCAGCGAAAATCGGCAAGGAAGAAAAGTTTTCCTTTTTTGTCATTGACAGATTGTTTGCCTTTTCGGTGTTTCATATCTATGATTCAATATCGCAGTCATTTAATACAAGTTTCAATTACTTTCTACCTCCTTTTGCCTTCTCACAGGCAAACACTTGATTATGTAGATGTAAAACTTCTGAAAATTCTAGCAAAAGAACTAGGACAACACTTTTTACAATTTTTTTTTGTATTAATATAAGTATTAGCTGGTATTAACAATAAATGAGTACATTTTGTAAAAATCGAAACGAATATGAATCTGTACTTTGAAAATCTGTGCTTTCTCAATGTATCAAAAAAAGTTAAAGGTCCAGCCATGTCAATATGAAAGACAATGTCTTACTGTGTTGGTCAATTCTGGATGGTTTCTTTGGGTTGATTACTATCATCTGATGAATCGAGGTCTGTTAAAAAGAATTAATCCTTACATTCGATTTCAGCATCTCATAATGTCCCCTTCCCTTCTAATCCTACCAAATCTACACACCAAAATCTTATAGATCGTCAATACTAACCTCAGCGAGATTACTTTGTTTTAAAGTTTTTCACTGCGTGCTATATGTTTTTCTTTGAAACGAGCCGTTTTTTTTTTGTTTTGTTTAAACAGCGTTTGTCAGCCTCATTCGTACAATAAATTATTCGAATTTACTGTCAAAATTATTTTAATTTGCTGTCAAAACTAATTTAATTTACTGTCAATTAATATTGCACCCAATTACTAGATTTTATTCCGCATTCCACCTCCCTTTCATTCTATTCCTTCAATTCTAGGGATATTAAAATTACCACTGGCGCTTATTTGACGGTCGTTTTTGATTTTTTCAAAAATTTTCGTCACTTTTCACTGGCCAGAAAACAAACGATTACGATTTACCATGCGTTTTGACCATTTTAAGAAATTCGGCTTGTGAAGCGTTTTGATCCTTGCTTAATGCAATAACGAAGAATTTATCAATTTTTCAAGAAATCAAATTGTTTTTAATGCCTATCTTACTTTTGAAGCGAATCAACAAAATAAAAGAACTGTTTAAATGGTTGTTGGAAAAAAAATTGAAAACAAACGATCTAAAGTGTTATCCTTCAATTTAATATATCAAAATCGGATTAGTGTAGCTCGATATATGAAAAAAAACGGTGCCAGGTGACAAAAATCGTTCAATATTTTGTATAAAACCAATCTGATATAAAACGTAAATATGCATGCGAAACATGATGACATCATAGATATGTCGAAAAGATTCACCTGATCAATCAGATCGTAGGCTAAATACCTTTACACCCTAACCTCAGTTCAATTTTCCTGGAGGACAATTGCGAAGCAACCATATAGAATTTAATCTAGGTTTTGGATCCACTTTTTAACCACGTTCAGCTCTTGAACATGAAACAAAATTTCCAATTTTTCGTTCTTCAAAGTCAGTAATTGCCAGCCATGATCTGAATATTTTCCCAAAGTACTTCTGAACAAAGTCAATGAAATAATTGCAACCTGCACTTCGCGCTTTCACATATGGTCAAAAATTATGCTTTTCTACATATTTTTTCTACGCGGCTTAAAAACTCATAAATCGTTGTTGTTTTTCTCATTTTTGTCTTAACTTGTTTAAAAAAATAATTAGCACTATGGTTCACCTAGACCTAGGAATGTTATTCAGGTTGTCGGATTTGTTACATCGAGTAACCTGCTTGTGTTTATCGAACAAATTTTTAAAGTAGCAAAACATGTTTTTCGTTCAACCACACCCACCCACGATATCATAACTGTAACTAGCTCATATGATATGAATATTAAGTGATGAAGTAAAGTGGAATGATATCGCTGTTTATTAATCAAAAACTATCGTAAATAAATACTATAATGTAAAAGTATTGTGTTACTTCTCAAATTGAAATATAAATCAGAAGCAAGATAATTTTTTTCAAAATTTTTTGAAATGACGTCTGAGAATTCTGTGTCCACTAAGTTTTGTCTTAAACTTCGCCCAAAAGCCTTTATTAATACATTGAATTAAATAATTATTAGATTAAAATTTTCTAATCTAAACAAATACGCAAACAGAGGTTAGTTTGACGTCCAAAATTTATCCATCTAAATGAAATCATAATTGAATGAATAAAAAGGATTTGAGCAAGTTTCGCTTACATGTATGTAGGAAGAAAACAATTTTTTTATTTTTGCACTTCTAAAGCAAACTATAAATTGGTCTTTCGACGTCTTTTATATATCATCTGTCTTATAAGGTTGAGTCCTTCGTCCCGGAATCTCGTTAACATTGACCTCGTCAGTTCGAAACCAGGGCACCACATGATTGGTGTCTCTATTTGGTTAATAGTCATCATTAGACTTAAAGACTTTTGATACATAAAACAACACATACAAGAGTAAAAAACTTAGAGAACTTAAATTCTTCAGTCCTGTACTATATAAAAGTGAAAGCATGTTCCAAAGACCTTCCTGCTGGAAGGGGCTTATACTTAAGAATGGTTAGTTCTTCTATGTTCGTTAGCTTACATGCCTAAGGTACTCATCCAGGCTAAAATTTTCATAAAACCAGGTTTTTTGACGCCTTATACTATTAAAAAATTTGGTAAAATCCCCAGTCAACAACCATTTTTGCACTATATACTGCGTCGGAATGAATGAAATCATACAGAAAAGTTGAGAAATCTTGAAAGAGAAACTGCCCAAATTTTCAATGAAACGGACGCACTTCTGGGAAAAGTATCTCTTTATAAGATAGACCTCTTTGCAATCATTTTCAATGAAGGGCATTGAACATTTGAATAGAGCATTAAAAGGGATTATTAGGCACAAGAGCGAATTCTCGAAATTTTGAAGATATTTCAAGTTATGGGTAGCAGCAACTACTAGAGAGGAATCCACTTAAGAATACAATCTAAAAAAGATTAAGAAAGAATGTTGATGGTCAAACAGACCATTAAGGGCGTAACAAAAAATAAGTCTGGCGAGAAAAAAAAGGCTGAGTAATCAATATCGAGGCCGGGGAGACTTCAGGAAATTTACTTATGGTAAGGGGGATTAAGCGATTGTCAGTGATAAAACTTATTTTTCATTTAAATATTCTATAAAAAAAAAACAAACGAAAACCAAACAAAGTACCTCAAAGATACATTTTCAAGTTCATCTCAGGACCTACTTGACCCATATAGATAAACGTTGGTGCACTTTATTCACTAAGGTTTCCTGTATTACTTTTTACTTTTTTTTTACTATTTGTATCCACTTCTAATTTTACAAATTGAAATAATTAACCAAATTATTTTAATCAAAATGTAAAAAAAGTGTTTGACAAATTTACATGACGCTAAACGCTTTACAAAAATAAACGCTCTTTTTTACAAGTATTCGCGTTTAATTCTCAATTTTGGTCGAATGTCAGGAAATTACCACTTAAAACTAGTTCTTTTTTAATATCCCGTAGGAATTTTCTGTTTCAATTGGGAAATGTTAAGATTTACCAAGTTTTTCCACTAAGTCCAAATGTTCCTTCAAGTTTCGAAGTTTCAAGTTCCATCCAAGTTTTTGAAAAATCTAAGGGGAATTCTTTCTAATTATCAGTTCATATCAGCGTCTTCTTTAGAAAAATGACCAATTATTTTTTAAGATTTACAAATGATGGTAAAAGCCATGCAAGATTGCTTCCATTTAAACATTGCGTTCAATTTGTTTTATGTAAAAATGAAAATGGAAGCCTTTTTTAGCTCTGGCGAGTACCTCAAACAACAATAAAAATAAGCGATTCTCCGTCTTTATCAGTCAATATTTGCTGTATTCATAGTAAATACTTTGTAAGTTAAATCCTTTTGAATCGATTTGAAAAATGACGGAAAAATCTGATTATTTTCGAGGAAACAAAATCAACCGAACAGAGAACCAAAATATAAGTCCATGTATCATTATCCATTCTTAATTAAGGAACCTTTCAATTTTTGAGCGTTTTAGGTAGTTTTTGTAAGCAGTAACCACTATGGAGGTTGGTTTTGTTGCATTATCTAATAAAGACGCCGAGTAAAAAATCTCAGATGGGACCATTTTTTGGCCGGCTAGACCATGCGAGCGGACCCGATCGAACTATAACGACTCTTTTTGTTTTGTGCATTACTCTAAAAAAATTTTGTGACATTGTTGCGAAAGTTTAGCTCCAATGCATCAACCATTAAATGTTTCTAAAATGTTATTCCTACGATTTGAGAGGTTACAGCTCAGAATGATAATGCGAAGTATTCGTTATTACTGGATTATTTTCTCAAAAATAGAATGACCGTATGAGTGGAATTGAGAAGAAGTCAAAGATTTGCATGCTACACGCTGATTGTCTTTATAAAAGAGGCAAATGAACTTTTTTCTATCTTCGATTGGGCTTCATTACCAAATTTAATGTAATAAATTTAATGTGCCTTGTCCAGAGTAGTCAATAACATTTTGCAACCACAAAGGTAAAGCCCAGCTGAAATTTCAGTCTCAAGTCATTTTGCCTTCCAAATTATGGATTTTTTCATGATATCCTCGAATTTGAAAACTCAAGTAGGATGGCATGGCTTTTACGGATGAAATCTGCGCAGCGTGCGCAAGGTTTTCGTTCTAACTTTCATCCTTCGGTCCTCCTAGCAAAAGCGTTATTTTGATGCCCAAGAGTCATGCCCTTATACGCTCACCAACCATTTGAGTTTCTTTAGGTTGCTATTTTGGAACTTTCTGCCTCGCGGAATACTCTCTATTAGTCCAGTCAACGTAGGATCTCCGAATTCTATGAATCTTCATCGATTTGCATAAAAATGACTTAGTAGTCAGAGGGGGCCTCAAAAGTAAAAAGTGACACAACCCCAATTTCTGCCTTTCCCTTAGGGCGGATGCCACCCATTTTCGGGGTTGGAAATATTTTGTCAAAGTTAATCAAATTTAATTTAATTTTGTGAAAATTAAAGGTACAAATTCTAAGCACTTGTAAATCCATAATATATTTTTTATAAGTGAATCGTGTTTGAGTTATTGGTAATGATTGAAAATGTTGATTTTTCGTTAAAACTTGCATATTTTGAAACAGTTGTCGACTCCCATAAATCAAAAACTATGCGTTTCTCAAAATATATTTTTCTCTTCAAAATAAAAGCTAAGGAGATTGGACTTTAAATGAACTTTATAAGTTCAATCCGAAACGATCCACAGATAGTTGAAGGGTCCATTTTTAGCAAATATTTAAGGGGGAATCAGAAAACCAATGCAATTTTCGTTAAAACATTTTCATTGTTAAATCCTTTCGAATGACATTCTGATGGATTCTATTGCACTCAAACTGAGCAAATTATTACGAAAATCCTTCAAGGTAAAAGCATAAATCAGCACTGTGCCACTTAGCATAAAACGCATAGATAAATAAAAAATAAAAAATCGTATCCATCGTTCGTATCCATCTTGTCGCGCTCCGGTGATATTTCTTAGGACTCTTCTGTCAATAACACTTATTTTATAACTTTGCATAAACGATTGTCTTTGCTGAATTTCGACTTCCTTAGTATGCAGTTGGATTCCACATGATCAACATCCAAACAAATGTCCTAATTTACCGGCTCGATTCACTTGTCATCTTGACAATATTGTCTCCGTATCAAATCAATTACGTTCTAACGTATACGAAGGCGTCTACATTTCCTAAATCACCTATAGTATCTCTCATAGTCATTAGTTTTCAGGTTTGATAAACCTTTTTTATTTCCACGACAACTCCAGGTGGTCTTTTCTTAATCGAGGTTCATCAAAAAGTCCTACGCAAATCAAAAAGGATCAGGAAATGGTATAGACATCACTTATCATCATAGCCTACCATTCGATGAAATTGGTGGAGCATTGGCTCTAATGTTAACTGGTACATTTGTGAGAGAATGCTTCACTACGATTTTAAGCAGAAGAGGAGCTAGTCTGTCGCCTTGATTCCTTCCATGGCTGACTGATAACTACAACGTTGAGTTCAAAATACCTAACAATAATCGCCGGAGAAGTTTTGCTGAGATTCCGTATTCGAGCAAAATAATAAAGAGTAGATTTCAATTCCCACTGCTTAAAATAAATAAATATTACATAAATACTTAGGTGGACCTATTTTAATTGTTCGAGGATATGGTTGCCTGTAACAATTGATCAGTTGCTAGTAATACAGATCTGAAATCCCTTTGGTCCCCCCAAATTCACGTTAATATTTATATTCCATCACTTTTCACCAGATTTTCGCAGGGCATCCAGCTTCGGTTTGAAAATTCGAAGATAAACTATTCTGGAATTCAATGTTGTAATGTATTATATGACACTTAAAATCCCGAAATTCCCTACGACACAATCTTCTGTCGTTCGCTCTCTATAGTTTTAGATGTTATTTGTGTGTTTCTTTTTGGTCTTCAATTTTGGTCTTCAATTTTCTTGACAACGATTTTCCAGAAATTCACTATTTTCAGTGTCTTTTATCGTACTGATTTATTGAGATTTCGTTATCCTTAGCTTGGTTTTCAGGGTTATGGAAACGGGTGGCTGGATTTAATTTTGTATGCCATGTTGTTTTCTAAATATTTTTTGGTTGTTTAAGTATTTTTTTTCATTTCTTTCTTTATATCAACAAAAGTTCTCTCAATTGATGATATCCTTGAAGAATTTCAGCCCATACTGACTGGTCCCGGCAGACTTGGGAGAAAAGAAACGCATTCCAAGTGCTACCAAGGCAAGGCCACCCAAAGATTCAAAATGAAATTCTCCAAGAGCTGCTTTGTTCCTATTTTCCTTCGAGTTTAATTTTAGTATATTTACATATATTCGAAAAAAACCAAATTCGTCATATAAATTGGGAACAAACGTACATTCTCAAGGACTTAAATATAATTGATTGCACACACTCACGTTGGCAGATAAATCGATTTTTCGTTGATATGCTGATGGTTTTTCATTGTAATTTTTTCGAAATAGAGGGAAAATAACAGAGCATTGTTTTCAGGACGACTCGCTCGATTTCGTAAGATCACTCTGATGAATTCGTCAATGTCTGTCGCAATTCACAGTCTGTGCATCGAACTGGTCAATTTCAGAAAAATGATGCAATCACTTTCTCGGTGAAGCATGACTCGGCGAAACCTTTTGCCAAGTATGAGCGTTGTCCTCGAAAATGTAATTTGTGAAATAGGAACATTCATTCGATTGAGCCTAGAGAATCCTTCGGAAGTCATAGAAAAACTAATTATAATAGCATTGTTGCTCATTCTATTTCTGGTCCGTTCTGCACTTTAAGATAATCCAAAAAATCGATATAATTCCAACAGCTTTCTTCCGGCAACAAGTTATCACTCTCCGAGTCGAATGTGAATGAAAATGAAGATTCCTCCTACCAGTCTGCAGCTGTTTGCATCCCACAATGAAGTACTTATAGTGCTGCTGCAGGTCTGCCTTTTGTTCACGGTGAAATCTGGGTCAATGGCGTACTACGCTGTTGGCAAAGAATGAAAACACTTCTTGGCCGACTTGGATTCAACACCTCCTTCTCCTGCATTATCGTCGAATAAATAGGATGATGACAAAGACGACGATGTAACAGCTATAGCATGATTAAATTACTTACTTGCCTTAAGATTTCAGTAGAAACGTATATTCTGAATGCATTCGTCTTTAAGGAATGATGCCTTGTTCGTTGCATGTAAGCGCGAAAATGTCGTCATATTGTCTATATATGCCAGTATGTTTCGCTGTTGTCCTATTTTAATAGCAACTGCACTAGATTACTCGCAAATTTTTGTCGACATCGATCGTGCACTGCAAATTGCTAATTTCGTGCGGCAAGGATATCCGCATGTGCAGGGTTAATTGATGAACGACATGAATTTAGGAGCGTTTCCGACTCGTTGTCTCGAATTAGGAATCTGGTATCACGTGTCACCTCTATTTCTACTTGAAATAAGATGAGGTCGTTCACGCATGTTAGTTGGCTGCATTATTTCAATTTCAATAGCGCAAGCTGAAAATCTTGAAGAAATTCATTAAATCTTTGATGAATCCAATAAAGTAAGATGTTATATTGGTCTTGAACCATTACAATCAGATAAATATCTTGATTTCAACTGCGATGGTGATTTCAAGAGTACTTTGAAAGTTTCCTATTCGAAGATGTCTTGCAATGCCAACACGATCTATTTAATAACAAGAAAAAGCCTTGAGTTACAAAAAAACTTCAAAATTAAGCTAAGGCTTAGCTCGCTTGGACAATTGACCACAATTCTGCAATTATATTCAACGTTCTTTATTAGAATTCATAGAAACCCTAGAAGCGATGCAGCTAGTAATCCTAAAACTAGTTTGAGTTGAAACCTTTCGCTATTGATTTTATTTTGGTATGAATTGGAAGAAAAAGTCGCAAAGGTTTCCCTAGCATGGAAACTTTAGAATATCTTAGCAAAACAATAATTCATTGCAAAGATACAGACGATGAAGTCTAACAACTTTCTTAGAGTATTTTTTACCTTGTCTTAAATTAGATTTTGTTCTGCTCACAGACTCAATAATAAATGCAGATTGAATCTGAATTTTTTTTTTGATGGATCATTGTTTTGCGCATACATAATACTGAGTGATTCGTTTGACTACTTTGCTTAGTTACGTCTATCTTTTTCTTAAGTTGCATTACAAGGATCTCAGTGCTGCCTGATTATTCAAAGCATGGTTTGCTTAACATATTCATTTAAATTTTTGGAAAGTATAGGGTTATCCATTTTACGCTTGGGAAAGTAAAGCTAAAGAAAACACATACAATATTCAGATGGAAACGAAATTTTTTATTCAATATAAAGATTGAACCTTGCCATTATACGTGAATCACGACATCATTCAAATGTCCTCCACGGGACCTCTTACAGGCCTCAATCCTTTTGAGGTAATTTTCAATGACTTTTCGGCACATTTCCGGCAATATCTCGGCCATAACTTCACGAATATTGGTTTTCAATTGCTCAAGATTTTGCGGATTGTTTGCGTAAACACGATCTTGCGTATAGCCCCATAAAAAGAAATCCAAAGGTGTTAGGTCGCAGGATCTTGCGGGCCAATTGACATCACTCAATCTCGAAATTACGCGTCCTGGAAATTTCTCTTGCAAAAGTGCTCGATTAGCCTGTGTTGTGAACCACATGTTCTCCAAATCATAATCTTCAGTTTCTCTTCAAAAATAATCGGTTAACATCCATCCATAGCGGTCAGAATTGACTGTAATGGATCTTCCTTGATCGTTTTCAAAAAATATGGGCCAATAACACCAGCAGACCATAATGCACACCAAACGATCACTTTTTCCGGATGCAAAGGCCTTTCTGCGATCACCTGAGGATTTTGAGAGCCCCATACCTAAAAATTCTGTTTATTTACGTAACCACAGAGCGACAAATGAGCCACATCACTTAAGAAAATTTTGTTCGAAAAATCGTTATCAATGACTTCTTGTTCAATCACCCAATTCGCATACATTCTGCGTTGAGTATGGTCTTGAGGCTTAAGTTCTTGAGTGAGTAGGATTTTGTACGGATGGAGATGCAAACCTAAATGCAAAATCCGCCAATATGAGCCGTAAGACAAGCCCAAATGTTAAGCACGTCGAGGAATCGACAAATTCGGGTCTTCCTCCACACTTTGAGCAACGACAGCGATATTTTCAGCAGAACGAATGTTGCGATGATGCACAGGCCTTGCAATATCAATAACTGATCCAGTCTCTTTAAATTTTCTCACTGTGTTCGAAATTGTTTGTTGTGTAGGTCGATTATGTCGACCGTAATCGGCTCGTAAAGCCCTAAATGTTGATACAGCAGAATCACCATTTTTATAATAAAATTTAATAATTTTCACGCGTTCTTCGACTGTTAAACGATTCATATTTCTAAATGGCAAACCTTCAACTAAAAAAAAACACGTTTTGGATGACATTTAACTTTGACAGATGTCAAATGGCAGGGTTATACTTTTCCTATACGAAATGGATAACCCTGTATGTACCAGGAGTGATTGGAAAGAAAGAATATGTAAGAGATAAGTTAAGTATAATACAATTAAAATTTCCACATAATCGCCCATTAGGCTAATACATTTCAAATATCCGTTTTCCAAAATTAGTATTCCTTTTTCGAAAAATCTTCGTCTACGGCACACACTAAATTGCTTTCCCTCTTAAATATTCCTTCCCTTGAAGAAATAACTTAATAAAATTCACTTGGAATTATATGCGGTGAATCTGTAAAATTTTCGAAGATTTCGATGCCAATTCCTTGGATTGCAACCATAGCAACGGCACGTTTATGAAGCGGTGCATTATCTTGATCGAAATTAATTTTTTTTTGGGAGTTTTCTTCGTTACTTTTTTACAAATATCCTGATTTAATGTTTTTTATTTGGTCGGCGTACACAGTTTCTATTACAGTACCTTCATGATAAAAGTATTCAATCGTTACGACCCCTTGGTTATCCTAAAAATGTGCCTATCATATTAGCGAGAAACGATTTTGTCTTGCATTTTCTTAGGGTTGGAGATGACGGTCCCTGTGACGGCTTCCATGCCATAGACTGTTGTTTTGTTTCAGGATTGTGATGGTGATGTTTCATCGTGATGGATGTTTTCAGGATCGTGATGGTTTCATCTACTGTTATGAATCAGGCTTAAAAGTGATCATTAAAAACTTATCGAGCTAAAAAACATTTCAGAATCTCCTTGAAACAATTGCAAAAAGCTCTCCAAAATATTGAGTCGCATTTACTTTTGCGCGTCCGTGACCATTCTTGCAGCCTAACGCGAAGAAAGCTTTCTTAATCCCCAAGATCATTTAAAAAAATTACACTTTCACTTTTATATATATCCTTAACGCTTGCGCAATAAAACGAAGATCATCACACGACGATCATCTAATACAATTTATGAGGCAAACCCCAAGCAAGGTAAATATTTGAATTCTGCACACCACCTTACCATTGTAGAATATGAGGAAACATCTTGTCCTAACTTTTATCGTAACTCTCGAAAAACTTGCTCGATAGAAAAGATTTCCGAAAAAGATGTTACTCCTGCACGAGATTCATTTTTTTCCATTTTTATCAATGCTTGAGGACAAGCCACAAGCAATTGCATATCACTTTACTCAGCACGACGATAACCATCGTATTATTTTAGGGTATCCTTACAAGGATCTAATCTTTAATAGGTACTGATTGTTTCCTCATATTACTTTCAAAAAGTATATACTGATCTAATTACTTTTTAAACACTCGTCGTATAAGACCAATCCAGAGTCCTGCAATAAAGTACTTTTTTCTTATAAAGTATCATTTCAAGGTGTTGCAATGTATGAAGCTTTTCGTGGGGAATTTATTGGTGAACGTGTTTCATCTATTAAAATTAACCAACAATCGTCAAATTATTTTCAATAAATTTACCAAAATTTAAAATAATATATATAATATATTCGTTCATGATTCCAACCAAAAAGACCTTCTTGCACTCTGGAAAAAATTAAGTTTGTTTGCGAAGCAGCCTCATGCCATCATAATTTATTTATTTCGTAACTATCCCCTAATAGTAACGCATCTACCGATTTGTATTTCGGGGTGGATATTCATCTCATCTTCTTCTCATTCTTCTTCTTCTTCGTACTGCAGCCTCTCTTTCGGGCCTTCGTTTTCTGCAAAAAGCGCCTCCATCTGTCTGGGTCTATCGACCACGTCCTCCAACTTTTAAATCCGAGAAGAGAGGAACTGTCTTCGTTAACAAAGCCAGACCAGCGTTTCCTCGGTTTCCCTACTGGTCTCCGCCCGGATATTCATCCCAGCTGAACGTTTATGGCACGTCTTGCAATTTATATATTTTGCGTCCTTTTCCATATTTTTCGTAAACTTTCGGTACAACTATGGTCCACATTTCCAGAACTGAATATTCTCCTTCTTTATTGCAGCCATTTATAGCGCTGACCGGCCCAAACCATTGTTTGTGTGATTTTTGTAAAATTTGTTCATTTCCTGTATCTAATTTTAATATTCAAATTCATTCCTGATTTCCTGTATTCAATTTTATTGGTTTATATTTTTTTAACGCCAGGAAAGTTCACCTATGGTGTGATTAACGATGAACAGGATTTTTTAGACGGCGAAAAAAAGCGGGCGGTCATTCAGTCGCTACCTTCCGTCGAGGAAACCCAGAATAGTGTTTATCTATTCGTCTCTATTCCATTATCCTTATAAAATCTACTCTATTATTTATCAATAGACCAGTGCAAAATTATCAATCAATGAAAATGACAATATAAAATGACATTTTATGGTATCTAAATTGAACTTGAATTGATTTGAGAATCTGAAGTTGGATCGATATGAAAAAATTCGAATTATTCTACGAATTAGTCTTTGGGTGAAATCCTTATATTTATTGTTCATTGTTAGTGCTCCCTTTCTTCTGCAAGGTTGTTGCACCTTTTGTCGTTGAGCAATGAAAACTTTAACTCTTAAATAATGAAATTTAAAAGTATATGCGAAGTAAATAAATTAAATAAAACTAAAAGTATGTTCACTTTGACCCACATGCCAAAAACAACTAAACATTGCATGGGTTAGCCAGCAATAGTCCTTAAAGCAGGCTATGCAATGTTCAACAACAATGTTCAAATACGAGCTAGTACGTTAGTTTACTCCTGCTGACAGATCCTAAAATATCCTCCTCCTGTAAAATTTCCTCCTCCTGCTACCAATTAATTTCCTCAATTTCCACCATATTTTCCCTCTTTTGCCCGAGTCGGTGATTGGATGAACTCTTAAATGTTTCATTTTCTTCGTTCGCCGACTTATCAAACCAGCCCTTCCCCTGTTTTTCAATTGATGTCCCAAAATTTTCTCCACAGTCTCTGTGATCGCAATTATGATCACATTCCTCATTCTTTGGATGTCATCCCGCCTGCCGCGTTAGTAAAGGAAGGCTCAGGTGACGATAATTTTTTGGAGTACAGTGAGCTGTGGTTTGATTCGTGTAGCTTAAACTTTGGAATTGAAGCTTACCTCAGTTTTGGGTGCGTGGAGATATGACATCAAAATTTGGTCCTTGAAAGGTAGTCGTTTGAACCACATCCTGGACTGGTTTGGACACTCGAAATCAGCGGTTATCTAGAATACTGGTAAAAGTCCATTTTTGTATACAAACGAGGTGATTTTGATAGAGGGAACCATAGAGGGAAGCCCACGTTCTTTTGTAGATATTTCGAATCAAGGATCTTACACAGATATATCGGCTACTAGCAAATGCTATCCAGCTCTGTCCGTTTTGGGGTGTTGCTCTGTGAATAGGATACCTCTTGTGGTCTTCGATACGACTTTACCGATTTTTTCGTTAAAACCTCTTCAAAGAGTTTCAATGTCATTTGAGAGCAGAGCATCTTCTGTTTGTTCCAGGCCATGACAAAAATGGTCTTTGGTTTTTGCCTCTTCGTCCTTGGCATGTGCTTGACAATTGCGCCAATGTTGACAGCCAATGTTGACAATGGTATTTTTAACACCGATTGCGCAGATTCGCTCGTTCTTTGGCATTAATTAGATGAGCATTTGCCTGGATTAGGTATCTAAGTTAAAAGATATTCCAAACTCATTTAAAAGTTGCGTTTTCGAAGTTTGGAAATCTGTTTGGGCGTGCTTGGTTGCATACATCACTGCCATCATGTTCCTTAAACTGGTAAGATTTTAATTTTAAATGCTTAAATATAGAGTTGATTGGTTTATAATGCGATATAGTGTTCCACGCTCAGGTAGAATAATTCGTTTTAGGCTCTTAACCATTTACCCGACACGAATCGAGGCTTTTTTCAGGTTTGGTAGCTGCTAGGTAAAGCAGGGGCTGGTATCCTGGCCCTGGTGACCGGGAATATAAGGTCCTACACTTACCACCAATGTGGTTACTCAGTGGGAACCACGTGGAGAGAAACCCTTTGATTTTGCTCCAAGTTGGCAATTCTCTTTGGACTTCTATCTGAGTTACAAACCTGTGGGTAATCAATACCAAACAATTATTGAATACCTTCAGTGATGAGAAACCCTAGCCGTTTTTTTACAAAAAGTCAGATGCACATTGACAGAAATACAAAATTTTTCATAGCCATTATCATGTGAGTAACAGAATACTGGAGCATTTCTACGGGATACTTTTTATGAATCCTTGTGATTGTAGGATGCGATTCTTTCTAAGTGATTCACTTGTTGCAACAATTGCTGACAGGATATTTCAGTCAGGACGTTGGTTGCATTGTGAATGCAGTGATCCTTTTTAGGGCTTCTAGGTATTTGCTATCACTGAAAATAATTTGATGAGATATGACCAACGGTATGGAATTTAGTTTTGTTTTTAACACAAAAATGCTTAAAATTGTCTCCTGGTGTTGAGATGATTAACAAAATATGTTAACCTGAAATGAAAATACTGCAGAAAACGATAATGCTTAAGTACAGTCATGAAATCTGGGGCAAAAGTTAAGAAAGAATCCACTGAAGCACCGCTTCAGAATCACCATCGTGAGCGTATTCTTAACTCAAATGGAGACTGCTTCAAGGATACCTAGTGTTGAATGACAATGATCGAATATATCTCTAATATGAAATATATCTGATACATCTGACACATGGAAACCTTGAAACTTTTGGTGCCGCTTTTGAATATGTGAAACAGTCTGATACTGAACGCACTTATTTTTAAAAATTTTGAAAGTTCATTGTATTGCATTTCAAAAAAATGGGATCATAATAGGCGCGGTTGTCTCATTTAGTCGGAGATAAATTTATAAAACTGTTCTGCATCAAATGTCATATCCAATCTACACTAAAGGTACTTGTCAACAGTGAGCCATTCCACAGGTGTTAGAGGAAGTGAAAATGTGAACGAATGAGCCCTAACTTCAAATTTGTTGAAACCAATACCCCAGTTTAGGACTCGCCATTAAAACTTTATGAAAGTCAAGAGACAACAAAAGCGACCAGTTTTTGAAAAACCGAGCAAAAAACTCTCGTATTTTTTCACAAATCGGCATCAATAAAGAAGTCCATCCATTGGACTTTTCAGTTATTTTTCCAAAAAAAGAAAAAAGAAATTGAAGTTTTCCGAAGAAATTAAAGGTTACTATTCTTCTTCGTATTCTTCTGAGATTGAAGGATACGAAAATTGACAGAACGTAGCGACGAGATTGTCGTAGAAATCCCCAAAGTGAACTGATTCGAAAAAAGTGATTTGAAACTAGGAGCGTTATTGAAAAATTTTGAAATGGGATGCTTATTGATCCTTATTTATCCCAAAACGAGCATCCTGATGAAAGAAGTCGAATGATTGCACTATGGATCAGCTCCTCTTTTGCAAAATTTTTCAACGTGCATTTTATTGACGGGTGGTGACAGCAGAATCAGAACTTGCCACATAGTCAAAGGAACTATCAATTCACTGTTCACTGCTTACTCATTTTTCCGGAAGAATTATAATGTATCTAGAATGTAGAATATCTACTGGTAGTTGAAACAATCTATAAAACACTTTTTCATTCAATACTCAAATAAATCCAGGCCTTCAAAGCTCGAAAATTCGACAAAATCGCCTGGGAAACCACTTATGTCATATACAATATTTAATTGAACCGATATAGGTTCCCGGAACCGGTTTAGGTTGCTTCCTTTTATCGGCACACAACGGAAATGGTATTTGTTGGATGAACTGAATTTGATGAAACACTGGTCTCACTCTGTTGAAGTCAGTTCATTGCTACTCCGTAGTCGAAATTGGAGGACGCAGTCAATGGATCGAGTTAGTTAGAAGCGCATGCTGAAGGAAACGTAGGCCCGCTAAGGGCTATAGTGCTACGAAAAAGAAAGAGAAGATTTCGGTGTTTTCGGTTTTTCACTCACAATACAAAAGTTCTCCATTTTTAGGAGTCCTAATTTATAGTGCATCGTTATCCTACTTTCTTGTTTTTGTTACCAACCAATTGTTTTTCATTCGAATGCAAATTGAAATGTTAATGTGTCTTTCAGCAAAGTGATACATAACAAAGATTAAACATTGTATTATATTTGTGCAGTTCATTTCCACTTGTATTATATCAACTGGGAAATTGAATTTCCAACGAACTAGTTATGAGCTAGCAACAATGAAACTATATTAAATCAAAATGATAAATATATAATTTGAAACATAAAGGTCACATTTCGTTGGAATAAACAATTTAATCTGCTACAAAATCACAACTTTCAGTGACAGAGAATCACAAAAGAAACAATTACGTATTGTGAATAAAGGAGCATCAGACAAAAGATGTGGATTTTGAATAAACAAATAAAATGAATAATGAAGTAGAAAATTGAAATTGAACGGAAAACAATGTTTTAAGACATGCAAAAAGCGTGATGATAATCATCTTAGAACCAGGAGAAAATCCCTATAGCGTTTGTGTGAGGACCTAGACGAAAACTGCAGTATGCTGTTTTTTGTTTTGTTGTGAAAGGATGAAGTCCTTTCAGTTGTCTGAATTGAGACAGTCAGAGACGATGCATTTACCTGTCTAGACGCTCTGTCTAGAACTCTAACCTTCTTGTTATAATAAATAATGAAACATAAGTTGTTACAAGGTTACTCCCACAAATAACCACAAAGTATTCCAGGAGCGTGAAGCTTACACTGAATGAGCAATTAATAGAAAGACAACAGGTTTTGTAATGTGCTGGATTTCTTTTGAAAAACATTTCTGTGCTAGTTGAACGGAGTATGATTCTTTTGTTTTTCCCAACACCAACTCGAAGGTGTTGATGACCGACTTTACATATATTGTCCTATGCTTCCATTGCGTTGCTTGACTCTGCCTTGATTGCTTTCAGGACATGTTCCTTCTCTCCAGTTGCTGAGGAGAAACCCGTCTTAAAAGTTGTCCTGAATAGTAACCCACCTTGGAAAGCATCTTTCCATAGACTTTTTTTTGTAGGGGAGTGAATGCATTTACTCACGCATTGTGGGGCTCTCATAATCACAAGTGACTGTACGACCCACTAAACTCCTCTCCTGTCAACCTGAGAACGTAGCCTGGAACCGTTTGAGACACTACTTCGGTACCAAACCTTATTTCGCCACGCCGTCAGATGCCTTCAATCAGGGGATCATTCCTTCAGCAGGAAGGGAGGGAGAAAGAGGGATTATCAGAGAAGTGATCCCCCAAGCCTGACGCCCTCGGCTGCTTTAAGTCCATTTGATTTTTCAGGACTGCCCTAAAATAATGTGTCACATGGTTCCATTTGTCAACCGATTCAAGCTTCCCAGTGATAAGATTATCCGGGGAGAACTCTCCGGTTTCCCTGTATATGTCCTGTCACAGCCTGTCCCATATTTGCATGCAAAAATGTGTGGCAAGCGTTATCCTCCTCTCCGACGCAAAATCTACAGTTGGAGGTTGGTAATTTACCGATCTTGTGCAGATAAGACTGAAAACACCCGTGTTTAAAAAAGGGGTTAGTTTATAGAGAGTTTTTTTTCCTAGTGTCAAATTCTAACATACTGAAATAATGGGAAGATGTAGCATGAGTTGGGTGAGTTTTCGGAGAAGAGGGCGGAGGATTTCGTTTAATGCATTGGAGGTCGAGTAGATTCTGTTTTAGTTATGCATTGAATTATAATGTAGGATTGTACTTTTGGAGTCAGTGTTTTTGTCAGATTGTTTGTATTGATTGATTGTTGGAGTCAGATTGTTTTTGGAGTCATTGAGCTTTCCACTAGAGTGTACCACTCAGAAGGGAAAATGGTTCTTGGTCAGAGGAATTTCAGTTGCAACTTCGTCGTGGCTGTTCAGGCAAGAGATAATAGGATTTGGTTTCTCGTTGCATTTCGCTAGTAAAAGGGAGTATTATTTACACATATTCGTACTTATTAGGGTTCATTTGAAGTTTCTATCTGCTGAAAAAAGAGTTGAGTGATGAAAGATAGTTATTTATCGGAGTAATGGGGGCAGTTCAAATAATTGACATCAACGTATTGGAAGGCATGGATTGGATTTAGGCTAGGGATAAGCTTCGGCGTTTCCACAATATACATTGAAAACAGGACGGTAGAAAGGACAGAACCTTGTGGGGTTGTTTGAGACGCAACGAGATAGAGTGTTATCAATTTTAGCTGACGATGTTCATTCAGTAAGAAACGAATTTCTAAAGTTAAGGATGGATTTTGTGGATTAGCTTTGCAAGACTGAGTGAAATACTTCACGAATGTATAGGAGACAGGCGGTAAGAGCTGAATTGTTATGTAGGTTAAAAACTATAGAGGATGAGGAGAGCTTGGATAATGGAATGGAACTAATTGCGAATTGAATTGAAATTGAAATTGCGAATTGAAAATATGGAATGGCTTCATTTTTAGTCAGGAGTTCGTCTTGAAAGTCTTTTATGAAAATTTCGAGATTGAGTTGGGATGTTCGAAATATTTTTTTTTTTAGCACGGAATTGTTTGTAGCGCAGAGAAAATAACATGAAGTGGAGGATATAGGACTGAATTTGATGCATTTCCGCCTTCGGAGCACTCCACTTGGAAAGAAGTACATTCAGCGTGCGAGAACAACGATGTATTGGCCTGGGAAAAGCTGTAAATCTACAAAGTGGTGAAATAAGGAGTATGTTTTATCAATAGGGGAGATGTCTTAGTTAAGAGTGAACGTAGTTTTATTCGTATGTTTTCCGAGTCTGTGAAAAGTTTTTCGGTGTTCTTTGAATAGAATAGATTTTGGTAAAAAAATTGAGCATGAATATCTGAAATCCAGGTTTCGATATCGAAAGTGAGATCATCTACACGCTGTTAAGTTCTTTAAAGTGGCTTAGATCGGGGTTGAATCGGTTGCCGAATAGTAAGCGGGGGAGCCTTCTTTTGGTCTTAATAGCAAGAGTAAAGTCATAAAAGAACAAAATTCATGAGCGAATAGTCAGGGTTATTTTTGAAATAACTCGTTCACGCGTGCTGATGACGATGGATATTAGGAAATCTATACTGAGGTCAACTCAATGTTAATGCTCATTCACGGAAGGTTGCTATGCGGTGGGATGCAGTTGAACTGAATCCTCAAGAAAGCGTTAAATACTTTCCAGATTGCATTGTAGTAGTCAGGGATGCTTTGGGTTGAGGGACGCTGAGGTCTATCATTGAGAAGGAAATTCAACAGAAGGTCGTCATGGTCTTTGATATCGGGGGTAGTTTTCCGGATTGGAGGAATGATCGGATTGTATATTATGATAACATCGGAGCTAGGATGACTAGGTCAATAAATGAATCGGATTTGCGGCGACGGTAGGTTGGGAGTGCAGGTCTGCTTAGTTTGAGTAAGTTTTTAAACGATGTACTGAAAATAAGAAGTCATTAAGCTGTTAGTAGGACCTTTCCTACCAACCAAAATCAAAAACTTACCAACCAACCTAAATTTTCCAATATTTGTTTTGTTTTATAGTTCCCATAAATTGGATGTCGAGATCATAATAATTAAATTTTCCTTTAAGAATTTTTGATTTTCTTTAAAATATCACATGTTGTATTGCGTATTTTTGGATATTAATGGAAAGCAAATGATTATTTAGAACTATTTTTAAAGTTGTTTTCTGTCTAAGCCTATAAGCTATAAGAGGTCTAAAGTTACGAGGATGAAATGTTCATAGCAACTTTATACCCCTAATTTGAATTTCAGGTTGCTTGATGATTTTTTGAACATACCAGAAAAAAGAAAAGAAACGACTTTTTGAGGAAACTTACTGATTCTAGTGTTTCACTGAGCAATGTAATGTAAGTAATGTAGTCCAAATCTGAATGATCTCGTTTTTTAAGATTAACATTACTTGGACTGGTGCATCAATGAGGTAATCCTGAAAAAATTTATTGCGCACTCAAATGAATTCTAACATTATCTAACACGTAGAGTATCTACGATGTGAGAAATATTATAGTAAATTTATTTATTTACCATTCTCTTATCTTTCATCTTTTAATCTGATAAGGGGAACATTTCATTCCAACACGTACTGATAACAATTTTTGCATGTGTTATTTTCTTATCACGGGAGATGTATCTTGTCGTTGTCAAAATAAAGTGTAAATAGAAAACATTGGTTGGGTATTATGCAATCGACGTGAAAACTGGATTTGAGTAAATTTCTGAAGATATAAATATGACATGAAGATAATTTGGCTGAGGATAAAAGTTATATGGGTTTGAATTTTCATAATATGACTGTTTATCTCGGAATTGTAGACGCAAATTTCAACAAGGTTTTATTGCTGTGTTTTTCAGTGACGTTTAACTACAATGAACAATAAAAATACTACTTTTCATTTTTCTGTTCAAAACACTGTTCAAAAAAATATAATTATGTCTGTTTAGTTGATTGAACGCAAAAGTTTATGCTAGCGGCTAAAAAATCACCCGGCCTACGAATACAATCTTATGTCCTCCTCATCAACATTTGGTCAAAGACATTTATCGTCACTATTTAAACTATGATATACAACAAATACGAACAGAATGTTTCAATTGGCTGAACATAAATTGAATTAATCAACAGCGCATATCCATAGTATGCTCTGGTAATAAAAAAATAAAAATGTTACCCAGAATGCTACGATCCTTGTTAAAAATGGCTTCATTGCATGCTGTATTGCCTTTGAATGTTAATTTTTCTTCTTTTTTCAAATTGTGACGCGCTTCGCTAATATTATATAATATCATTTAGATCGTGTCTACGATACATTAACATGATATCTTTCATTCAACGCAAATATTCTTGAATTCATTCGACTGTGATTTTATGAAGTTTATTAACCGGCCATGACTTTAAGCAATATTTTTTAACATATTTTATTTGCGTTTTTTTTTCTCTTCTTTTCTGTGTAAATTCTGATACAGATATGTCGTAATCTCATTTGTTTAGACAGTTTGCTTTTCATGGCATGTGGCTTGTTTCATTTCTTCATATTGTTATTTTTCATTATCAACAAGACCATCAACTTGCCTTGTAAAGACATATCGCATTTCTTTATCCGGTTTGTATATCAACATATCAGCACGGTGACTTAAATCATTGAGAAAAATGCTGTCATTATATTCAATAGAGTTTTTCATTGAAGTTTTATGAATTTTCAACGAAAACGCTACTGTTGAAGTCGGAAGTTCAACCACCTTCCTGATACGTTTGCATGCAAATGTTGAATGGGATAATAATTTCATCAAAGGTCTACCTTGCTTAATAAGGCTCGCTCCTTATATAGTGAATCAATTAAAACTTCTAATCTAGTTTTCCTGCCAGAGATGCCAAAAGATTAGTGTTTTTGTTAGTATATTTATGCATATCTTAAGCTTTCCGACAGTCCATTGAACATGGGATCAGTCCTTCACACTTAACTCACAATTTAAGCAAAACCAATTATGGTTAAATGCGATTAAAAATATTGTAGTCAGCAAAATAACACAGATTTTAGCCGCTACTACTACTACTTCTATTACTACTACTACTGCTACTACTACTACTCCTACCACTACTACTACTCCTCTACTAATATTACTACCAAACATTAGATCGTTACATTAACTCCCTAATTAAACCCATTTCATCAAATATGAAGTTACCGAAGTAGTGTGTCATTTGTGTCAGATGACTCTTTCCCCGGACTCCCTCTAAATCTTTGAAGTTTTTTTTCGAAATAATTTGGCTACGTCTACACTCATTGCATGCTGAACCTCTTGACTTTGTTTCTTCTTTCGGTTCATCGGTTCTTGCAATGCCTTTATCACCTATGTATCCTTGGACCAATATTCAATTCACTTATCATTTACATTTGGTTTAATGCAGTTTTGTAGTTAATCTATTTTTTCAATCTTCTCATTCATGTCAAATTGATTGGAGGTAACTGTGGTTTAACGTACTCCTGGAGTGACATTCTGCCCAGTCTCCTCATTTTCCTATCGTCTGAAGGCTTGGCTTTAAGTCAAGTGACCTTGGTATCCACTGCATTTTGTTTGTTAGATCCGTTGTATATTAACCGTTAAATATAAATTCATACAAAACTTTTTAGAAGTTGCATCTGTGTGCATCCTGTTTCAGGAGAACGACTTTTCCATGGGTTTAGAAACCTGGAAATGTCCTATTCGAGAATGTTTAGTGAAATCTATGTTGAATTTATAAACTGATGCTCCCAAGTAAAATCTCTCATAGGATCTCTCATCGGACTCATCAGGTTTAAAATTACTGGCATAGCATATTTCGGCAAAGTTTTGATAACCTAGCCCAGCACCATTTAACAAATCACTATGGACTAAGCCTCATGTTTCTACCCCTACAGGCACCTTTGCATTATTAGAATAAATTCTCTTATGTGAAAAAGAGGACGAGTAGATAGTACTAGAAAGGAAGTCTCGACATCTCCAATGCCTGCCGACGTTCCAGTATGCATTTTATGACTGTCAAAACTGCCCAGATATCATGTTTCACCTGTTTTAATCATTCAAACGATCTAAGCATATCTACGACTAAAGTTTCTGAAAATGCGCTCGCAAGAGTTTTGCGATTTACTACAGAGGTCGCAGTTCTGTTTTTTTCTATTTTTGCTAATAAAAACTGTATCAAAGGTGTTATTCGTCTGTCCTGTTCAAGAAATGCTGCAAGGAGTTCAAAGGCACATTTATATATTCAGCTATTAAAGTACATACAACATTAAGGTGTTAATATCCATGACCTCTCGAATATAATGCGCTCGATTGGTCCACGCCCTCAGATTAGAAATCAGACAAACCGTCTGCCATCTCTTTGTATCGCATTTCCTGAGATAGCGTTGTCCCCATTCCCTGGTAAAATTCTTGTTTGTTGGCTCTTTTACATAAGTTCTGGTGATAGTTTTAAGCATTTAAGCTGGTGGTGCATATTTCTAAGCACCTTTGAAAGTAGGGTAGTGCTCCTTGTGTCTGCAACGGAGCGAACCACTTTCGGTGTCGCTTATGAGGAGACGTTTCATTGATTTAAAGGGCCCCCTTTGTTGGCCACTAACCGAAGGAAGCCGTTGCATGCTTTGATTTGTTCGGGAAACTTACCTCTAAGTTCATTAGCACGCACAGGTATATGAATACTAGTTTCGATTTGACCTGCCCATCCTTTAGAGGATGCATTACAAGGCTCATTGTGTTTATCCTGGTGCCTCTTTAAAATCGTGAGCGGCCATCAAGTTCCTAATTCATCGCATAAGCAAATCTAGTCCGAGTAACATATGCACTACATTCTAACACTGCAACTTCATCAGCAAAAGCCGATTAAGCGTGACTCACCCGGTAGCTGAAGCCTCAAAAGTATATCATTTGAGATGTTCTACAGGTTTGGGTTTGACCACCATCTTTCAGCAAGTTGCCTTTGTGTCATAAAACTGCTTCGGTTCTTTGTTTCGTTGCTAAGGATCCTCATAAGATATTCTGGTACATGAACAGGATTTCAAAGCGCTTCTAGGATATCCACCGAGCTAACGAATTTGCTAAGATTCAAAAAAGGTTTCGCCAAGATAATGTAAGTAAAGTTTCACAAAGTTTGATCTAAAAGTCTTCATTTTTCTGCTACCATTTTTTCATTATACCAATAATAAAAACGGTTCAAATATTATCAAAAATATCTGTTCTGTTTCTCGAGTTTATTTTTTACTACGATTGCGTGTTTTTTAAAAAAACTTTGGTAAAATACGTCAAAATAACCAATAACCGATAGATTTCGAAGGTTTATCGTGTCTGATCTTTGGAAAATCTTAATCTAGGATCGAATTGACAGTCGGTTTATGAATTTTTTTTATTCCATTTGGGTGGTTTCTGGTAAAATGTTGGTGGAAATTGGGAACGTTTGGAACAATTTCAACGATTTGTTAGTTTGAGTCCATCTAATCTAATTATCATCCAGTTCACTTCGGCCCAATATAAGAGGCCTTTACAAGATGGTGACCCCTGATGAGTGCCATACAATCTGCATGAATTACTGTACGAAGTTAAACTATGTTCTTAATATTGAACTGCAGCTGAAATGATCAGTGTAAACGCAGAACTAAGAGTCCTTTAATTTTGTTCCCTATCTTAAAATTTTGAATTCTATTTCTTATCTGATAGCCTCCCAGTGGAAGATGTTACCCTCCGGATAGGTAGAACTACCAAAAATCCACTACACACCAAATACCTCAGAACATGAATAGCAAACAGTTTGGGGCTGTTTTGGCAGGAGAGAAGAAAGCACAGACAAAAAATTAACAAAACAACAAAAGCACGGGGAATAGCAACAGGAGTGGGGGGGATTGGAAAACATGACTCAGGTCTGAGACGTATCTGTTCGAAGTTAATGAGTCAAGCCATCAACATTCCCTTATTTTTTTTTCCAAATAATCAAAATTGATGCTTGTCACCAGATAAGGAAGAACGTCTTTGTGCTAGCAATCCATTTGGAGAGCCAACAGATTTTTTGGTAACTTAAACAGTGTGTTTTATTGCGCCTGGACTTTATAGAGAAAGGCATATTTCTTATTGATATGCTGGAGTGAATCCTAAAATTTTGAATTAGAAATCATCAAAATGGTAAGCGTTCACTTCGACATCTGGCACGCTTCGGAAGAGCCTTAAAGCTCCCATGGATAAGTGTCAACTCATATGCTAATCACTGCCTCCGTTAGCTGAACTCATATAATAGTGAGCCTTATTTAACAACAAATATGACGATCCTTATATCCAGTTTGTTTTTGAACTTGCTACTTCCGCGCTCGCAAACTAGTGCCTGAATATTTCAGCTAGGAGTGGCTGCTGCCAGTAAGCCGTAGAAAGATAATAGTGGGCTATCCTCAGTTTGCATTCAGTTCTAAGTTCACATATTCCTTTTCTCAGGTGTCGGTTCTTTTTGTCTGGAATGTCTGAAAAAAAATGTTCCTCTGTATTACATCTACCACTAAGGAGTCTATTCATGCAAAATGTAATTTTGTCCTTTCAGGTATATAATGTTCATACTACCAATAGTGCAATAATATATTCTCAAATTAGAATATTAGAATATCCTGTGGTAGACCTAGCATGGAGTAAACAACTATTATTTTTTATGAGAATGCAGGAAAGAAATTGATAGAAACGCATTGAAAAATAATGGATTGTTGCTCAGTTCTATGTGACAGAAATTTTATTTTGTTTATTATTTCCGCGTCATGTCCACGTAGTGTAATACCACCAAAAATGCACATAGAAATAAGACTATTATCAGGAATAAAGAATTCAATTTCTTTGCAAATTTGGCCATTTCTTTCATACAATGCCGTTGCATTTTGTCTTCATTAACATCAAAGAGAAAATAAAACCACTCTACTCCTTGTGTTTTTCTTAATTTTCACATTCGTCGCTGTTTTTTCTTTTGACTTTTTTGAAGCTACTTGAGTTTATTTATGTTTATGTTTAATTTAATTTACTTTGCAATGAATGTAAGAAAATTATATTTGTATAGAAACTAAAAATCGCGTTGTTATATTTAAGCATGTCATCTAAAATATCACAACACGGTTTTCGCTAATATACTCGGCATTAAATAGATTTCTATTTTTAGTGTAAAAATAATTGTAATTTATTCAATTAACATTTGTTTCATTTCTGTTACAGGTATGTTTTTGAAATATCCAATAAGTGGTGGATGTAGCGATATCCAAAAAGGTAAAATATATAAAACCAAACATAACTGAATCTCTGAAAAGAAAAGATGATATTTATCATAATATAGTTGTTCGTTACTACTCAAATATTCTTATACTCATCGTTTACTTAGCAAGTTCTCTTAATGCTTAAGACATGCCGAAGTACTCATGGAGTCAATCATGTAATCCTTATTTAAAATCTTAACTTTATGACTCCTTTAGTGCAAACCCTTAATCACGTTGAAATTCGCTAAAAAAATATTTGATAAATATTTTTAATATTTTTATTTTAAAAAAATATTTTAATAAATATTTTGTAAAAACTCTAACGGTACGGATCGAACGGTATTCCAGCACAATAAATGAAACTTTTCTCTCTAAATTTTCTCTCATTTAAGCGTAAAACAAAAATACTCCTCTAGACGTTTTTGCTTACCGACGCTAAACAAATATAAATCTATTTGTACTTTTTCTATCTCTCTCTTAGAGGAGCCTTATTATAGTATCAGCGCTTTCTATATTTACGCTATGGCTTAAGATGAAATTTGTGCAGTGCCAAGCTTAGTTGATTTGTGCCTATCGCCGGTTCTAAGCCAACAAAACCTCATAGAAACGATAACGCCACCAAAGGTTTTAGGTAGGACAGAATTTTAACATATGAAAGGAGAGTATTTATCGACTTCTAAAAGTTCTCAAATTATGCTTAGATCAGATAACTTCCGAGAAACGAAAAACTCATAGCCAAAAAGACGCGCTTCGTTTCTACTGTGTGGGGAAGTATTTTCAAAAATTTTGATACAACAACCCACCCACGTTTTCAAATGTATTTACTGATCAAGAAAACTAATTTTAGACTTGACAATGCTGTAGAACGCTAGCTCTCATCAGTGGCAAGTTCTTACTTTAGACTATCACCCGCAGCTTCAGTAAAAGAAAAAACATCTGTTGTAGTTTCCTTTTTGAACACTCAATCAGTCTTAAGAGTTTTTCAAGGGTCAGTCATAGACCCCCTTTTGTTTTTCCTCTTTGGTTTGTTTCAATTATTTTATCACTACTTTATTGCATTTGTCTGCTCTGTTTGATCTAATAGTTGTGTCATAGGATATTCTTTAATCCTTATGATTTTAGTTCAACTCCGAAGAATAATTCTTCGTATTTCTAGCCATCTTCATTGTTAGAACTCGCCAGCCAAAATTTAGCTAATCGTTTATATGAGAAACCCGTTTGGCCGACTCAATCTTTTATTAAAATCAATTTTTAATGGTCAATTTTAAAAATGCCAAGTGATACTACAGCAATAACTGGCCGAAGACATAGGCTATTCTCTATAGACAAGAGGATGAAATAATGCCTTTGTTAATTTTTCAATGTACGAGAAGTTTGTCCTTGAAAAGCCATCATCATTATCAACCAATCCGAGTTTGAAAAACATCATGTATGAGTGCGTGTCATATTTTGATTTATTATTTATTGAAATTCGTGTTAGTGTGACCTCATTTTCTGGGATTATGTAAATAATATTTATTAATGCTGAATTATTGCTTGAAGTGTGGCTAATATGGTGTATCTTGTCTGATTCAAAACGATCAAAACATGGTTTTGGTATTTATGAGTTTTCAACGAGTTTGTTTTGCTTATGGTTTCGTGGACATTTAATTTATTCGACTGTGAAAATTTTTAGGAGCAGGCCAACCGTTAATTTTTTTAAGGAATAAATTTCTTAATGAATCAACCAGTAAGGAAGAAAATTGAAGACAGACGGTGCCTTTTTTCATCTTATTTATGAGCTTTATCAAACAGGCCCCATAGCAGACTTTTTCGTGTATCTATATTTCAAGAAATTTGAACCGATTAAAATGTGAAAATTATGTGTGATAAGAGAAAACCCAGAGAGTGAGGCTTCCAGTTTGAAATCTAAAATATTCACCGAGTCTTTGAAATTTTGTTGAAAAAATTTTCACACAATCACACAAAACGTTAGAATTACAGCCAACTGTAATTCTGCAACTAAGGAAACACGTAAAATTGAAAATTTGATTGTAAAATTACTTTAATTATCAATCTATAATAAATTTTTACGTTGATTTTTTCTGATTCTATGGGACGATTTCCATGATGTTCAGTGAATTTTTTCATAACGATTGATAAAATTTTCTCAGTTTTGTCTCGACGCCTTCCAATTGACCAGCCAAGTAATAGGATTCTGTACCCTTGATCCTAACAATTCTAGCATTGTTCTAACCTCACTATAATTTCAATTTATAGTCTCAGTATTCCGTTTCGTTATCGTCAATTGCTGGACAAGAATATTATGTTTTTATTAAACAATTTTGTTTTTATTTTTTTTTTATTAAACAATTAAATTTTTAGTAAATTTTATTAAACAATTATGTTTTTATTTTCTAACTATTGCATTCGTTTCCGCCCCAAAGTCTGTTTTTCCCCGATATAGATCGTTGCATTTTTGTAATATAGACACCCTAAATGAACCTAGATGAGAAAAGAAACCCTTTCGATACGGCCAAATGAAAAAAGAAAGAGAAAAACATCAAAGTATTTCAAGTATCTTTCATTTTTAAATACAAAACAAAACCAAAAATAAGAGAATAAATAAAGGAAACCACAAATATTCAAAGTATTTTCCATGCACTTATTAATTGTAGTTAAAACTAAATAAGAAATTCTTGGGAGCCAATTTTGAAATATTCGAGGATGATTGCCACTCTTATCCTCTTTGGCTGGGATGTTTCTTGGACTATATTCTAGATAGCTTATACCTTGCTCTTGCCTAAAAGACATATACGGAGGATGCATTATTTTTATACATTAGATTTTTGTTCATTTTATGCAAGCTCTTATCCAATTTTTTCAATGTAACACGAACCTTCTCTAATATTTTCTTATATTTTACAAAAAATAAATTATTGGTACAAATTACTCAGCTCCTATATTCACAGTCAAAATCCAATTGAAATCCAGCAGTCCTGGTCGAATTTTCAGTGGAATTACTCTGCTTCCCAATTGTTGAAAGTTGAAATCATTGAACTTTTTTCCTAAACATAAATTTGACTGACTTTACACTGAATTGCACTTTACGTTGCAGGAATCGCGAGGCAAATAGGAAACTTGATTGAGTTGCAGACCGTGTCGAACTCGCGAAATCCATTAAATTTCCTTTTAATATATTTTTCAAACGTCAACATGGTTTAATACCTTACATATTATACTTCATAATCTACCGTCATATGTTAATTCTTGCATGAAAAATAGGAAATACGGAAGTATCATTTTCAAACTATCCCACAAACCTACATTCATCTGAAAAACAATGATATGAAGTCATAAATACTAAACAACTGTTTTACAACGCATCTTGCAATGGATGAACGCCACCGCATTTAAAATAAACACTGCGTGATTTCTGTTCAGGAAGCAGAAGCGCGTGTATAAATTTAGCTTTAATCAGTTTATAAACCATTATTGTGCATGTAGTGTGTTTGTTTCTAAGAAAAACATCCAACACAGATCAAGAACTGAATTAGCATCGCAGCCAGACCAATGCAAACAATATGTATCTAACGATGGATCAAATTGATGACACTGACATTTTCAAATAGTTTTCCACTGATCAATGCTGAAGGCTGCCAAGTTTTCTTGTGAAGAACTATTAAGGCAACAGTACAGTAGCTGAAAGCACGGAAAATCTCTTTGATTAATATCATGACATCAAAGTGATGGCAGGATCTCACTTCAGTCCAACACATCACACATCCATCATGCAATGTGATGGTAAATGTGTTCTGAGCCAATCTATTTAGGATCATAGCCACTGAATTTAATGAAGTGGAAATCTTTAGGAGCTTGTTAATGCATATACGAAGAAATATTTGCCAAAAGTTTTGCATGATGCCCAGGAATGAGTTCGAAAGCGGAAAATTTTGTAGCCATTTTAGAAAATCGACAAAACATTGTAAGCAATTTGCGTCTGATATTTTCTTGCTTGGTACATGCGAATGACTCAAAATACATACATAATTTGGTAGTTTTCACTACGAGAAATTGGCAGGACGGGAAAAACGCGAGGATTACAAATGAAAACCTTAAACGAGTAACGCCTTCAAGTTCTTAGATCTCCAGAGCGAGATTCGTCGTGAAAGTCAAAACTCTCGGGCAATCATATTTAATTATTGTTTCGTCGAACGCTTCATTTGTAAAATAATGAAATAAATTTTCCAACAATACCACAGAAGCACGTTTTCACTGTGTGCTACTTACAAGCACTTTCAGGAAAACGCGTGAATGTCCTCATAGCTCTGTAAAACGTTTTGAATTCACTGGGAATAGCTCTTGATTAAGGAATGATTTCCATCTACTACCTGGAACCTTATAACAATTACCTTGTAAACGTGTATATTAACTCCCGAAGATATGCGGTCATTACGTGTTGCCTTTCATCATTCTATTTTGTAATCTCGCTAACGTGATTTCGCCATATCTACAGCACTAACATCCTAAGCATTCAAGATGAAGTAACTTTAATTGCCTGAAAACGTTCGAATGCTGTAACCCAAAGAATTTTTACTCGCCGTGCGAAAATTCAGTACTTGTCAGCCGCAGTATGGATGTATAATGCAATCGATAATTTTATACACTCTATTAAATTCGAGTCTGCACATGACGTTAAGTTAACATTTCGTCCTCCAGGCTATCCGAAAGTATCGTTCACTTTAAAACCTACATTCGGCATTGCATCATTCGCTTGAAAGCTCTGAACATGATGTACAAAATGAGTCCTATTCTGCCGATTGGTGAATTTAATCGAATAAATGTCAATTATGAACAATACTTGATTATGAAATAATTAAACCCTTGCTACCAAATTTTTACAACCAAACTTTGCATATGTGCAAACAAACATATGCAATTTATTCCATACAAAATGACGTTCGAATCGAATGCAGTTTCCGTCAAAATATAAATTTCACATATTTTATTGCTAATTTTCCACCGATAACAGATTTCGAATCGCTAAAATTGGACCCTGTTTTCGGTTGCATTTAAATTACGGGTACCTCACATCAACAAGTTTACTGACATGGCAAATACATTTCCTGGCGCCACGCCAAACTTCTCACTTGATGCATCGAAATAGGAAAAATCCATTCCTAATTTTAGTTCGTCACTTCGCGGTGGCAGCTCAGATAATTATTTTATATGTTGCAAGTAAGCGAACAATTGAATGGATCGGAGAATAACGAAACAAGGTCACATTGCGGACATACACTTTTCCGGCGAAGAAAATTTTATCCACGTTTTATAGGAAATGAATATCTTGAACAGGTTGTAAACGCTTAATTGCGAATATGAAAAAAAAGATAAACGTGTGCAAAGAAATTCAAAGATATGTACATAAAAAGGAGCAATCGTAAATCAGGAAAAGAAGAAGAAATGCATTCATTTCAGAACGTAATCGATGACGAGAATAATTAAATTTTTTTCCATCTCCGGTTATTGTTTCGCCACCTCTCCAGGAATTTTTGTATGCCATATAGCAATTTTCCATCTATTTGAGGCAATTCAAATTGCTGGTCTAAGACAGTTTTGAATAGAAGACTTGAAGCTCCAGACTTGAGACTTTGCCCTTAAGCGTTACGAAATATATTTTAGGTTTGTTATATAGAAGAATGACGTTAACATGCCCTTGCTCTTAGTCCAGCTATTTGTCTTGCAATTTGCGGCTCAAAAAATCAGTTAGACGCTACATTTTTGCCCCAAAATCGTATAGTTTAAATGAAACGTCGCGGTAAATCTACACAATACCCCGCGTAGTAGACCACATCCTTTTGGAATCAGCAAGTATTCAGCGTGACCAGGATGACCCCTTGGCTAATACAATATTCGGCATAACAGACGCTACCCATCTCTGACCATAAGATCCTCGACGTGTCCTTCGAATCAGTACTGATGATCAACGATGCACCAGGCAAAGCGTACTTTCTTTTCATCTTGGGCTTATCGGAGAAGACGTTTTTCTCAGGACCATATTAAACGTAATATTTTAATTCCTCTTTGTCAGACCCAAATTAAACGTAACAATTCACAACATTTCTTTGTCCCCTATGAATCAGTTACTTACATATGCGAAATCACTTTTAAGAGTTCCTGACTTGGCAATATACTCTATTGTCTTGATTTAGTATTTCTTACGACTGTATCAATTGAGCTTTCTATAGTTTGCATCATTTCAAAGACAACGGCCTCCAATTTTTTCACTTATTCAATGTTTTTTTGATAATAATACTTAAAATTTTGGTAAATTTTGCATGTATTTTTGATTGTTCTAGGTTTTCATATCAATGTAAATTTCTACTTAAAACAAATATTGAAAAACATTTAATCAATCAATTTAAACAATCTTTCAATCAATCCTTTTTCAATAAGACGACTAATCCCTGTTAAGCGACTCTCATTAGTGCTGGATCTCCTTTTACGAATTGTTACATCATTAATCGACTATAAACTCAAATTTTACGGGATTGCTCAGAGCTTACTAAATCTTCAATAGTAAAATTATCATTCTCAAAACTTTTCAAAAGGTCTCCACATGATTCATCAATTGAAACATTATCATCAAAACTTCCCGCAGCAACATGATGCAGTAAAGCTGTAATTTCCCAGCAATTCAAATATAGAACGAAAACCTCCCGCGAATACTGCTTGGTTAAAAAATGCTGCTTGATTTAGCTAAAACAAAATTTAATATGAAAACAAATATTACGTTTCAATGACGCTCAAACCAATATAAAGTGAGTAGTAATGACAGCTGTTTAATCTCTCTAAAGTGCTTGAGATCAGCTGTTACTGTCATGCAGTTCTTGTCATCGGAACCATTCAAAAGAGGACTCTGAAGGACTATGAAACAAATATATACATATTTATCTCATAAAATACTTTGATGCTATCAAATAAGAACTATTTTACATGATAAAATTAATCTTATAAAAAATCTTTTTATTGTTTGATTTTTTGAACTCCACTAATTCCTTAACTAAATCAACTAAAAATCATAGAGTAACTATGGACGGTGCAAACACTTTGACAAAACCCTAATCTAACAATATTCGACTTAAATAAGTGGAACTTTATTTGCTTTGATAAATTTTTCCTCATTTTCGTAGATAAACAAAGTACCGTTTGGGTGAGAATAAAATCTGCTTGTGCTTTTTCTATCTCTGTGTGACAGAAGCCGCGCGAGAGAGTTAACGCTGTGACCAAATGCCAGGTTTTATTTATTCACAGCAGTTTATGTTGCACAATAAACTTTCAATATTCAAGTGAGTGGGTCCTGTCCAAAACACTGAACGCTATGGTAGCGACCGTGACACTCATTCAATAAATGATCATAGGTAAGAATGTTACTCCTCGCGCTATTAGTTCTTCAAATACTAACCTATCTGCCAATTTATCTTTTGATCCTGCACCTCCCAGTTTCGATTCCTCTTTATCTGATAGCGATTGGCCCTTGTCAAATAGGCAAAACGTGGTAGTGTCAAATATATTCGGAGAAATCCAACCATAATACGTGAACCGGAGAACACATATTAACAGCAAAATGTGTCACTGGAAGAATTGGTCACGCCAAAACCTTGATGACGTTTTTATGACAAAATTTGTTGAGGAAGTTTTTTTTTTATGACAGTATAATAAAAAAAACTGTGAAAAAAATACGCAGTACAATAACCACTAGCGAGAAAATGGCAAAAGTCCGGACAAAGATTGAGAAAGACCTTAAAAATTAATTATCAGACTTTTTCGTCGTTGAATTCTGATTTTTTTTTTATTTTTGATTTGGAGTTCTGAGTAAGACCGACATTTTTGAATCCAACATTGCACATTTAAGGGCTGTATTTTCCATCGATCGCACAGTCATCATGCCTTCATAGATTTACACTTTTTAGCCGTGAAAAATATTGATATGAGCTCTGCATACCTTATTTCAAAGTGTTGGTACTGACTATGGGTCTATTCCTACTGCGTTAACGCACAAATATCATAAGCAAGTACAGCTTTATGGCAATTCATTTGCATGAAACTTGTTTATATTTGAAGAGCAAGGCTTTAGTCCTGAGCCTTTCAGGTGGCCTGGTAGAATAATTTCTATTGAAGAGAGCATGCCCCCTATTTAAAATTGGTATTTCCTTTCGTGTAAGAAGGAAGCCATAAGGCTTACGACTTATTGTGGAAATTTGAATCATTTTAGTTTATATGGATGCCCCTCATACCCTCATACATCATTTTACTACAGTTCCCTATCTAAGACCACCCTTCCCTAACGGAAACCACCATTCGCCCCATCAGAAAGAGAGAAATCAAAAAAGGGAGAGTGAAAATTGATCAACGCAAGAAAATCGGGTGATCAGGAAAGCTAGAACTCTAAACTGCTCTATAATTCATGTTCCTTAAACGATACCTAAGGAAACACCTATGGCTGCTAGACTACACTAAGCCATGGCTAAGCAGGGAAATAACTTTAACATTGCACTAAGAAAAAGTGACGGCAGTTTAACGGCAAATTAAAAAGAGCGCAATCTCCTACTCATAGGAAAACCAATTTCTCGGGAAGCTCTGCAATAAATAAAGGGATTGATGAGATGGTACAAGAAAAAAGATCAAACAGCTCGGAGTCGAAGGAGGCTGCAACCATATGTACGGAGAAACGTATAAGGTATTAAATCAACGGGAGTAGATGGGGTGTATCCAGCCCTAATTCAGTAGGGACAGAATCTGCTTTAATCGTACCTGATACGCCTCTTTAGAAGTAGTCTGGCATTGGGATGTATACCAAAGCTATAGAGGCAGGAGAAAGCAGTATTTATTTACTAGTGGGCGGAAATGATAAAACTAATCCAAAGGCGTGCCGAGCGATTAGTTTGATGTCGTTTATTTTCAAAACGATGGAAAAAGCGGTAGATAATTATATAAGGACAACTCACCTAACAACATATCCACTACATTCAAATCAACACGCATACAGGACGGGAAAATTAACAGATATCGCACTATACGAGTTGAATTGCAGAATCAAAAAATCCTTAGAATATAAAGAGGTAGCACTAGGTGCATACCTTCATATTAAAGGGGTATTTGACAATACCAGTCACGATGCGGTACAGAGGGCACAGATGAAAAGGGTGGGTAATCCTACTCTTTTTCGCTGGCTGTCTGGCGTCGTATGTAAAGTGGGATCAAGCACCGTCAACGTACGTACGGATTGTAGATGCCCACAAGGAGGTGTGTTTTCACCACTACTATAGATTCTAATGGCAGATGAACTTTAAGGTAGACTGTCAGAAGCTGTGTGATTTGTCATGCTTATGCGGATGATATCGCAATTCTAACCAGAGGAAAATACGAAGGGACGCTGGTGCGTCCCTGGAACAGCTGGTGCCAAAAGAAAGATCTAAGGCTTAACCCCGATTAAACCACAATGGAGCCATCCATCTGAAGAAAAATATGGTCAAACTCCGCAACATACATCTAAATGGGACGGATATTGGGTATATGAATGAATCAAGTATCTCGGATTGCTGTCGGACGAAAGGCTCAGGGGGAACGGAGCGCTGATGGTGTGCAGGAACATGACCGGCAAGTCCTGGCGTAACCCGGAAATTCTGCGGTGGATGTACATCATGATGGTGAGACCAATTATCACATATAGAGCGGTAGCCTGGGCAGACAAAATCCAAGAACGCAAGATGAGGCTTGCACTCGATCGAGTCCAACGTTTGGCATGTGTCTGTATCACCGGAGCCATAAAGTCATGTCCCACGGCAGCTCTACAGAAAATTTTCATTTGGTGAAAGAAACAGTAACGACATCTTCAATGACAAGAATATTCTATGAGCACAAGGCAAAAATTGAAGGTGTCCGCGTTCATATACGCACCGTGGGTTCGCACTACCAATTTTTGTGTAGTGCTGAGTGACAAGAGAGAATGGAGTTTTGAATCTAATATGTACCACGTAAGACAGAATGCAATCAGTTGGTATACGGATGGGTTCAAGACATCTGAGGGAACCGATGGAAAGTATACCAAATATCTTGAATGAGATCTATACCATCGCTGGAAAAGAAAGCTAAGGGTCCTTATTGGGATCTTCACGGAGCACTGCACACTCGGAGGGCATCTCAAAAGAATGAGCTTGACAGCGAGTTATGAGTGCAGATTTTGTAATCATGCGGAGGAGACACCGGTGCATCTGCTGGCACACTGCGACGTACTGTCCCGCAGGAGAAGAGACAGTTTAGGAAGCTGCTGCCTTGTCGAGGAGGAATTGAGACGCCTGAGGTCGAAGCAGATCATTGACTTTCTCAGAAAGATCGATATGCTTGAGACGCTCGAGGAGCACAATAAACCTGTAAGGATTGTTGTGCACCATCCTGGGCAGTAATCAATTATTCAATAAAGTTTAGGATGAGTAGAAAAATTATGAATTCCATTTCAAGGAAATTAAAAACTTTGAACCTTAAAATAATGTACTGATGTCAGGTGAGTTATTTTAACCAATTCTTGAAATCCTCTGTACCAAGTACTATTGATCAGCCTCAGATAATCTTTTATGGAGTCCTGAAGTCAATCATGATAAAGGAACTTCAAGGTGAAGTCTATCGATGGGTATTTGCATTCAGACAATCCTTCTCACTAAGCACAATCAGCCTTTCATACACGACATCATAGTCAAATTCCCGTCCAAAGCCATATATATTTTGCTGTTAGCTTATATAGTGAGTTCATTATATGCAAATTCAGTTGCTCTACTAAATTTATATAAGTGTTATATACTTTGATACACTTATCTCTAAATCCTACTTTGAAATGTGTGCTAAAACTTCTTTTGTAATACCTGCAACATTAAATTATTAAAAACTTTGCAAGCCTAGGCAAACATGCAGTCAATATATGTAACATGTCATAGAAGTAGTCCTTAATTCAACTAGGATATTTTTTAAATATTGTCAGATGAATGAGCACCACAAAAACGTTTCCACCAACGCACGCTTGGCTAAAATGATTAATTCACCATTCTTATCTAACGCGATCATTTATAACTAATACTTAATTTTCAAATTTCTAGATGATTGGCATATTCGGTTCACTTAAGGCACTGTACGTGCAATTTCAACAATATCATACATCTATGGTCCGCGAACGGACTAATATTTTCTGAAACGGAAAAATTACAATTGACGTCATGCAGCAAGCAGTCAAAGAAGCGTGAAAAAAGCTTGAGGAGACTCTCCGATTACCATTTAAAATTGGCGGGACGAACGACATGAAGCATTTTCATGTCTTTTTAAGTAACTCAAGTTTTTCTTCGTTTTAGTGGCCAAGTCATTGTCCGAGCAAATTAATGATATTTTCATACTCATATTATGAAATGTCTAACATACTAATGCACTTTTTTACTATTCAAATAGCCAATAACATACACAAATACATTCACCATACATGTACGTGTGCTGTGATGATACAGCATCCGCGACATTTTGTCTGCCAATGAAAATGTTTTATAATAATTACCATATGGTAAACATACGTTAATTTTTTTCGGAAAAAATTTGAAAGATGTCCCGGATTTTTAACGATAGGATGGTTCAGTTGAATGAACGATTCGCATGATATAACATAAAGTCGTGCAGCTGTACGATATTTGCGAATATAATTTGAGTTCATGCAAATCGGAAGTTTTTTTTAATTTTTTAATTTCTCCATTGCTTGCGAGTATAACAGACAAAATGTCTACACCACAAATTATTTAGTGTCGTTCACATTTTTCTGGCTTTTTTTTCGTTGAATCACTCAGCAATTAATGCTTATGTTTACAAAAGCTTTCACTCAATTGCTTGGTTTAAGTCACTTTATTACTTGGCTGACGATAGCCAGATCATACGTTGGGAAAAACAAACATTAAATATTTTGACAAAATAAATAAGATATCTTCCTGCCTTAACATTGAATCACAAAAGAACCTTGAGAATGCTTAAACGCAATTGTTCATGCTCGACAAAATAAAGAATTCAAGTTAGTGACAATAGATTACGTCACATAATTCCAAGAATTAAGGACATAAGTATTGGCAATGGAAAGTTCACGAGATTCTCAAATTTGCAAGTTCGTTGGCTTTTCTTTTCGCATGAACAAATATTCCACTGTTGGTGGAACTTAGTTTATTTATAGAAAATTTCAGGAAATCGAAGTAATATGTTGAGGAGTTGTCCTAATAGGATGATTTACGGCTTCTTCTCACTTGTATAATTTGAAACTGAATGTGTAGGAAATTTTTTGCACTAATGCGGAAGAAGGAAATCCGATAGTGGGCTAAAAATGTCACTTAACGCCATTTCGACACTAGCTTTCATTCGAAATTGTCAGAATATTGACTGAACCATAAAAGAGATATTAAAAGCAACTACATGAATCGCAGGCAATAATGTATTTAGAAAATTCAATTTAATTCGATTTTGATCACTCTCTTCATATGAATTTATTCAAAAAAGCTGCAAAAGTTTGGCAAAATAAGGCTCGACGAAATAGAAAAAGGGGAATTATGCTTAAAAACTTTTTTAATTTTTAATTAATACTTACTCAACTTACTCCTGAATTATTATTATCAAAAATAATAAACTGTAGCTCCTTTTTTGTAGATGTAAAATTAGCGAAAACATTAAAAGGTAATTTGAATCCTCTACCTGTAGTGAATATTCAACATAAAGAGTCAAAAAAGAAAAAGCCCACGCTTTTTCGATTTTACCTTTTCTACTCGTCAACGCTAGCTTAACAGCTTTTGTTAAAATGTTGCTATTTTGGTCTGAAAAAGTATCAAGAAATTTCATAAACTTCATGCAACTCTTTCCAGACTATCCTTTGGAAATGCGATGAATTACCTTAGCTCATTGACTTATTGAAGATCTTGAAATTACATTGAAATTGTAAACCACTGAATAATGTGCTGTGCTTGTAAGTTTAAGGGAAGTGCAAATCATAAGGCAATCCTATGAAATTCTTATCAGACTACAAAATGAAGGACTTGTTTTTAGGATGACTTATTACCAAAAATTTCTTAAAACCACTTTGGAAAACCAAAAATTCAAGGTCGCAACTTCAGGAGTAAGACCGGGGATAACTTACAAATAATTATATCATGTAAGGCACAATACTATCGAAAACAGAATCAAAACTAACGAATATATTCTGATTTCAAGGGGTATATCTTCAGGAGGGCCAATGTCGGAAACAAGTGAGAAGAAAATACAAAAATATTTGTACACAAAGCTACAATCAATTAATCAAATGAAAATTTTGTATCATTTTGAAATTGAACCACGTTATTCATAATAACACTGTCATTCAATTAAAAACAGCTTCTGGGTCCTGAGAGCTTCAAAAGCGTAGGAAAGGCGAGCAGAGCCTATAGGAAGAATTAAGCGAATCTAGAATCGGCATGTTTTTGAAAATTATTTTCAAAATGAGCAAATCCGAAGTTCCATCAGCGTTTATTCAATGCATCATAATAGAATTTCTAACGAAGGAAGGCGTTATGCCAGCTAAAATTTAAATTTGGATTCCATGCGCATTGTTGTAAGAACGTAGTTAAATGGACACGACTGATAGTATGTGTGAAAACCTTTGGACGCTGTAAAAAAGAAAGGGGAAACCAAGACCCCCGAAAACCAAAAGACGTTTGCCATCCGGAGGGTTATTCCAAAAGTTTTTTTCGAAACCTCAATTACTTTCAAACTTTGACTTTCTTCACGGCTTTCGGTCTGCTTACTTTCAACTAGGTTTCAACGGCATATCGCGGAAAAAGATATCGTCAGCCCATCCCTGTCTCTACAACACAATGTAGGACCATACACTGCAGCCCTTAAAATCCATAATTTGGCATGAATGTATTTGAGTGCGATTAAACATATTGTAGCTATATTCTCCCAGGGCTATAAATTGAATAAAACTTCAAAAGTATTCAGCCAAAATAAAATCAATTTTTTTTCAATCTCTACATTTTCTATCCTTTTTCGTGAAAAAAAAGCACCTCTCAAGAGTTTTCTTCAAAGCCTTCTGCAAAGTAGACGGAATAGCATCACAAACCCTCGTTTATATTCGGTTTGTGACACAAACAACAAACGACCCTTATGGTTTTTGCTTCTAATTTTCAAACCTTTTTACATGTTTCTGGCTAATTTACAAGTTAAAGTTGACGAACATCATTTAGAATCGGTTTCTGTCTTTTTTTTAGCAAAACGAAGGCTACAGGCTCAGAACGTGGTTAAAAATTGCTCAACCAGTGATATGTTTGCAGCACCTATATAGCTTCACAAAATATCGGATGCGGCTTTAGGATGCAATAGAATAATTATCATACAGTTCATGTGGCTTATTCACAAGGAGCTTTCATGAGGCTTATGTCCAGCTACTGGCAAAAGTTAACTTAAATAGAATCTGTAGGAAATTTTTGTCGCTGATTGCCATCAATATAATCAAAGACCCAGAAATCCGATCATATTAATGCAAGTATTAATACTACTGCTAATGAAGCAAATAAATCCTGACGGATTTTGATTTTGAAAATTTTTTGTAGACTGCTCATTTTTGGTGGTTATGACTGGTTACGGCATAAGAAAGAGGTTCCTAGGAGCAGAATGGTACTGTCCTACCCTCCAGCCACCTCTCCTGTCATCCGGAGAACTACAACTGTTTTTCACATTACATTGAGTTCAGCCTCTTTTTCCTAGACTGATGTTAGCTTTGGGTGGAGAAGTCCCTTCTTAAGCCCAAGTGGGTGGAGGCTATTGTAAAGTTACTCTCTGCGTCGACCAGTACTTCAAGAATCCTTTCATTTTCAGAAGACCATACCAGTTCTATTTGTCGATTGATAGTATTATTACATCCACCAGACTCTGCGGAAGAAGTTCACGAACACTTTCACAAAGGAGACAGCACTTGCATGGCCAGAGAAACTGCAGAATTTAAATGGAGCTTCCCGTGTACCAAAAAAACAACATTAGAAACCAATGGATTTGAGAACGATTTTCGGTCTGACGTTCTTTCTGACGTTTTCTGACAACCTACATCCATTGACAAAGGGTCTAAAAATTTCAAATTTTATGGAAACAAAAGCATATTATGTTATGTTTCTAGAATAAAAATATTCTAGTAGCCACGAAAATTTAATACTGAAGAAAATGAATATTTTTTCCCAAATCAAAAAATTTTAATAATTCCACTTTATCCACTGATCTTCTTTGAAAATCCACTTTGATCCCACTTTATTCGAACGAACACCTTTACCCGCTTTATCGCACTATCAAAATCGTACAGAAATCGTACATAATTTTTGACAAGTTTTGCATTGATTCTTTATTCGCACACTTTTCTGATAACATTTGTTAATTTTTGTACAATCCTTGGCTTGATTTTAATAACTTTTTTCTACCACTTCTATGGAATGTATTGAAGTCGGAACTGTTTCCTGAACGCAGTAGTGACTCTTTCTCAAGCTGCTTTCTTAATCGGGTGACCTGGAAAAGAAAAGTCAAAATAGAGTTTATTATTAACCAAAAGTGTTTTATAACTTACTTATCACTAACTTACAGTGCAAGCTTAATGTGCAGGAGCCGGTTTTTTTTATTTTATTGAATGAAATGGTTAGACACATCAGATCTATGCTTATTGGCACTAAACCTTACTCAAAACAAATTCCCTTTTTTTAATTCCGCAACGTTTATAGAACCATCAAGAACAATAGTAGGCCCTACGCGATTATGTAGAATACATCCCGAAGCCATCACATAGGGGGAACATACCAGTTTATTGGATATCATGTCCAAATATCATTTACAGGCATCTCAGTCGTAATACCTCCATAAGATTGACTTCCAATTTGTCCGGAAAAAATTATTCTTTTCCAATCCTCTCCTCTAACGACTCAGTTTCTCGTTCTTTGAACCAGACAAAACGAGCTCCTCTCATATTTTTGTGCAAAAGTGGGTTCGCAGGACGGTGAGAATGTAAACCTATCGTATGGAACCTCTTTAAAATTTTTCTGGTACTACAAGACTTACATCGATTTCGACACTTTCGAACGTATTTTGACGCTAATTTGAATTGATTTGAGCCAGGAACTTACTTAATACCAGTCACTCTTTTGTCTGGTACCACGTTTCCTTCCACTGCCTGTTTTTCACCAAAGACTTTCAGTTTTTTGCTTTTTTGGGTAAAAAAATTCAAATTACAAATTGTCGTCCCACTGCATTCAAATTGCCGAGCAACTTTAGTTTTGGACTTACTCGACTGAAAAGAAGCCCAAATCTTGGTCTTTTGCTAAATTTATCGTATTCTGATATATCTCTTCCCATTGCCTTACAAAATCAAACCAATGCAAAAATTTTGCATTCAACTGCATTCAAAATTTTTTATAATTCACTGGAACATCTTTAACATGTGAATTTTTATGTCGCTGGATGAATTTGGATGCTTTATTTTGCATGTAATGACATCATATGAGTGATCACTGAAATCCAGTAACGCTTTTATAGATATTGCACCCACACCCAAATGTTGTGCTAGACCATTTTTTATAAATTGGCCCTCATTTTTTTATAAATGGACTCAAACCACACTTTATGCCTTGGGAGACCAAGGAAGGCATGCAATTTGACCATGTCCATATCTCACAGTTCTGACCGATTTTCTTTAGTGTACTTCAATCTGAGTTCAGAATTTCTCACATATGTCTACTACGAAAGTATCTGATTTCAAAATAAAGATAAAATAACGAAAAGGGGTATTTTATCGTTTGACCTTGGCCACATTGACCCAAAATCATCAGCTTTAGAGTTTTCATTGGGCCGATTTTCCCATAGAAAAAATCTGGATAATCTTACAAAGATTTTATTACCACTTTCACTGTCAAAACTCTGATACCACTGTCGTTGTCAGAGTTTCTGATTCTTCATCTTCAGATGCACTTTCTTGGTTTCGATGTTCTGAAGGCTAAGCTGGGATATTTTCTAGAGAGTCGAGTTCGTCTTCACACGTCTTCCTGTTCCAGAAGTCTTCCAATAAATTATTCTGGCTAATAAAACTTTTCAGCAGTGCGTGTTACTTTTCTTTCCATATCCTGCTTCCCGATGGTTTTTCCAGCAAGTGCAGCTGTGAAAAACACCATGAATCATACAGTCAATTGACAACAATTGTGATATTTGTAATCTGGTGGTCGGGAGTGACAAGGATACGAGTGTAATAATGTGTCTCTAGCCCGCTCGATCTTTGAGGCTATATCTCATCATTAAAGGTTAATAAAATCAACGAAAATTCATTACAATCGATGCTTGCTAATAATCGTGGAAGGATGTTTATTATAAAATGAAAATTGCACTAAAATTATTAACTTGTAAAATTTATGTTAGCACTGAGGAAGGAAGCAACTGGCTTCCGAAATATCGGTATATGTTAAAAAAAACTTATTAAATAAATTCTATGGTTTAGAGGAAAAGTGTGTTTTGTAAAATTTAGTTTATAATAAAATGAAAAAAAAGAACAACAAAAATTCACATTTCAAAATCAAAATTACTCATCATAGAAACTAATTGTTTTGAATTGTTTTGAGGTTAAGAAGTTTCCCCTGGAGCTCATATTCAAGACGTCATGAGCATTGAACGGAAACAAAAGTTTAAATTTCCTGTTTCAGAACAATTACAAAAATTGAATAAATGATTGCAAAACTGCGAACAAGTGTGACACAATTTATTTGAGGTTTTTGGAAATCCTCGTCTAGTCTAGGTGCTGTCTAGCCTTAATACCGAATAGACAACTCTACACTGACGCTATTACTGAATCATTTAATAAACTATCAATCCAACCAGCCATTAAAAGGTGAAGTTCATTCAAAGAAAAAAACCGCGATAGTAAGTTATAAGCAAGCAATTATTAACAGCGATGAGGTCAAGAGATTTCTTCTATAGTAACATGAAAACATCTTTTTACTGCATCTTTTCTGCAAAAAGATTTCGTATTATTAAGGTCAAGGGTATGATTTGATTTTAACTAGAGTTTTGTATAAGATTTTGGGCATATATATATATCCCCAAATAGTTTATCTAATCAAGTATAAAAGCATTTTAAAACCGACTTTCGTGAAGTTCCCAAACGTATCATATTGGAGGATTTTTTTAAGCTTTTACCGAATCTGTAAATGAAATATGGGATTATTCAAACGATAATAGCCACACGCTAATTCCACTATTATGAATCCGTACAATAAAAAAAATCTTTCATTACCAACTGGTTCAACTATAATTTCAATAAATGTTTTTGACCTAATTAAGGCATATATGAAACCAATAAATCAGCAAGTTGGAGTTCCGAACAAATTATAATGATTGGATGTAATTTCTCAATAAGCCAGACTCGATTACTACTAAGTTACAAGCTAACAACTATATTTTCATCCGGAAATGCAAATAATTTGAAAAAAAAGAACTCATATGCTTACAATGTGTGATTAATTTCAGCACTACAGTAAAACTCAACTACGAAGTCAATGCAAAGTTTTTCTCCACTTATTTGTAGATAATTTAATAATGATACTTCACTCAAGGTTAACTGATGCAAACACAAAACCATTTTCTTATCGCTTTCAAGTGAAAAATAAAAAAACATAAAAAAGAAATAGTTTTGCCGGAATTTTATAATTTACACAGTCAGCAACTGACATAGCAATTTTCTATGGTCGTAACTGATCGTAATATTTTAACTACTTTAATGCACTTTTTTGAATAATTTGGAAAATTGCTTGTAACTCTATTCGAATAGTAAATATTGCAGGTACAAATACAAAGTGAATGAATTAGATATTCCTATTGTACATGGTCCTGGAATTGATTTCTGTTAGACAAATGTTACATATGCATGTATAGTACGCGTATAATGGCAAAATCGATGACTGCAAATGATAGAAGTGACTTTACCGCATTCCTTGTGGTAATAAGGCAGGTTCACGTGCATTCGCGTAAATAGCAAAGTTCAAATGGATTGCACTTGCAGGAAATATATTTTGAATTGAAGATTTTTTTATAACCTATTCTATTTTTGAATAATTCATAAGGTAATTATCAAGAAATAAGTTTCTACAATTCTAAGTATCCAAAATGAAGACAGATAAGTAACTTGCGTTATTGTAATTTAAACCAGCCCGTAATCAATCTGAATCCCTGTACTAGAATGAATGAGTAGGTTGGATGCAATATGTAAAAAGTTAGGCAAATAAAATCAAACAACAAATTAATGCTGAGTTGACTCCCAATCAATACAGGAATTACTTAGTTTGCAATCGTAGCATTCAAAACCATCACTTCTGACATTGTTAGCAGAGTTGTGAGGTGGCAGACCTATAAAAATGACATGGTACTCAAATTCGAGAGGGCGCCGTCCCAAGATGCCACGACCTCAGTAAAAACCTGGCCGTTTTAACAAAATTTAGTACAAGTTATATATCTTACTGAGGTACAAGGATGGTCTAAAATGTTTCCGACCTAACACTAATACAAGGCATTTTTCCTCAAACTTTTTTTTTTCAACTTCTACATAGCCCCCTTGTAACTCCACACACTTCTCCCAAAGATGCTCTCATATTTCAACCCGCCCAAATAGCCCTCGGCGCTTTTCTCTGCAAATTATTGGGTATGGGAATAAGCTTCCGTCATTGGTATACAGACATCCTTACAGATATTATTTTAGCGTCTGCTGTGGTGCTCTTGTAATTGAAAGTTGTATCCGTAGGCTCACGAACGCAGTAGTCGAAATTCCTTCAAAGCGTGCATACCGTTTTTTTCTCGTGTTGAAAATGTCGTTTTTCGTACCGAAAACGCTACATTTGCGGGAAGTCTTAGCTCATTATTTCATTCTTAAGAAAGGTACAGCGGAAACTTATCGTATAATGCTCGATGCTTACGGTGATCATGCTCCATCTGAGATGATTTGCAAAGAGTGGTTTTGACGTTTAGGAATGATGATATTGGCTTGGCTGATAAAGATCGTGAAGGGGCACCGAAAAAGTTTGAAGATTCACAACTACAGAAATTGTTCGATGGAGATTCAAATCGAAGCCTAAAAGAATCGCAGGAGTTCAATGTTGACAGTTCTATCGTTGGTAAACCTTTGTACGCCATGGGAATGATCCAAAAAGCTGGGACTTGGAAGCCGCATCAACTGAAAAAGAGGGACATCGAACGGCATTTGGTGACGTGCGAGATGCTTCTTCAATGTCAAGAAAGAAAGGGTTTCATGCATCCAATTGTGATAAGGAATGAAAATACATGTACTTCGACAACCTTAGACAACTAAAACATTGGATAATGCCAGGTAAACCAGGTCCATGACCGACAAAATGGAATATTCACGCTTCCAAGGTCATGTCGTATATCTGGTGGGACCACAGTGGCGTCATCTATTACGAACGCTTGAAACCATCTGAAACAATCACTGGGAATGTGTCCCAACGGAAACTCATCCGTCTGAATCGAGCTCTGAAGGAAAAATGGCCAGAATGGAATGACAGACATGTCCAGCTGATTTTGTTGCATGACATTGCAGAGTCATGCGTAGCCAAGTCGGTCAAAAAATATTTGGAAGATGAGAATTGGGAAATCTTACTCCACCCGCCGTATTCTCCAGACTTTGCTCCTTCGGACTCCCATTTGTTCCGCTCCATGCAATCGGCCCTCACTGGAGAACGATTTACTTCTTATGAAGGCATCAAAACATGGCTTGATGACTGTATGGAATCGAAGGATGGGGATTTTTTCCGCCGAGAAATCCATATACTACCAGAAACATGGGAAAAGGCCATAGCTTCAAACGGTGCATACTTTGAATGACGTGACTGTATTCTTTAGTGTTGGAATAAAAACTTTGTCGAAGAAACGGCGAAAACTTATTCCCATACCCAATAATTGTTCACGAAAGTAATTGCCTGCTCATTTGACAAAAATCTTGTCTTGATGATACACGTTTTTCTTTTTCAGTGAATGTGGTAATTTTTCCGTAATTTCTGCCTTCAGCTAGGCGAGCATTGATGCGTAGTATGCTCCTGTAATGGTTTTTCCTTAACCCATTAAGATAAGCACATGAATATCCCAAAAACAGTCACCATGACTTTCCCAGGCAAAAAGTAGTTTTTGCTTTTTTTCGGAGCTGATTCCTGCTTTGCAGTCCACTGTTTTGATTGTATTTTTGTTTCGGGGGTATAATGGTATGCCTAAACTTCATCTTCAGTAATTAATTAGCGTAAAAACTCGAATTCATTGTACCTTAACCGAGCCAACAAAGCGTTGTAAATGTTGATTCGAACACGTTTTTGGTCTAACGTGACCAAACGCGGCACCTGACGCGCGCGCAGCTTTCTCATGCCTAAATCTTGATTTAATATGTGACAAACAAGTTTTTTGGACTTCTTCTATCTCTCTCTCTCTCTTTTATTCGTGGGTTGTCTAACACCAATTGGTGAACTTTAACAATGTTATCGTCACTAGTCACAGTTTTGCACATCACGAACGTTCATCATTTTCCAAGTATGGCCATGTTCAAAATCAGTTGCCCGAAATTTAACTATGGTAAAAGATGGTGCAGAGTCCCATTCCACGGAGTCCAACTAATCTTTAATTTCCGTAGACGTATTGCCTTTCAAAACCAAAAATGTTATTAACAGCTCTACAGTCATTTTTTTCCATTTTCACAATGCTCACATCAACTCACTGAACCGACTGTCAAAATAAAACTGCTCGTCCAAAATGGCTGAAACTTTGGTGGGTAAATGTCAAAAGTTGCACGACTACATTCGCTAGATTTTATTGACGAATCCCACCACCTTTACGTTGTGATGGGTAACGTTTCAGGCCACCCTCGAACCCGAACCCCGAACACAACTAAAGATCATTTTCGAATTCAAAATAATTATTACATTAAAAAAAGGATGTCAATAATTTTCGTACGCATGCATTGTTTGCTTCATTTTTTGCCGCGGTACTTTGGTGTTGCGAGCCACCTGATGACTCTCTGGAATTCATCGAATTTTGTTAGCAAAGAGAGTACTTTTTCCATGGCAGTATCACTGAGGCACGTAGGCAACCCACAACGTTAGGAGGATCCCGGATGTCTTTCTTTAATTACGGAGGGCTCACTGCGCATTCTTCATTTGATTATTATAACAGTTGGCCGATCTATTTTTGATTTATAGTAATTTTTTATTTTATCAAACCTTCAAATATAGGAAAAATAAAGTTAATTGTCTAACGTTCACTGCCGTAACAATCGTCAATTAAGTGATTAAGTACTAACTGATGGAGGAGAGGATTGACAGAAAATTTAAGGAAAAGGGCGGAGCTGATATCTAAATCATTTATTGCCTGGAGAGCTTACTGTAGGACAAAAACTACCACGCTTATACAAGTAGTGAAATTGAAATGGACAAAAAAAAGGAATATATGTTTGACTGAATCGTATACCTCTGTATAAACAACTAAATATCTAACTTTATTGACTTTTATGATTGCACATAATATTTGATGTCCGAATCAAATGATATTTTATTTGAACTTTCTTCATTTCCTTAAAACGCTGCCTATGATCTTTCAAAAATCCTGCTTCGAATAAATTTCTGCTCACTAATCCTGATTTAACTTGTCATAAATTTCTGATGCATGTGTATGTTGATTTCTTCCTAAATAGTAACAAGTGGAAACCAGGAAATTCAACTAATTACTTGTTTTCAATTTACACGCTTTTTATGATTTCATTTAATAACTTCAACTCCACTAAAGTTGATTTGCTGAAGCAACCATAAAAGCGCCAAGGTCGACTACAATTGGTAATGCGTTCGTGCAAGTTATTATGAAAGTGAAACTGAAATTTTGAAAAATTAAAACAAATATGGAATGCCAAGAGCTCGTTGAGAATAAGTTTTGAAAATATAACAAGCCTCTTATCTAACAACACATGTCAGCAATGATATGTACGTTATGGAACATGACGATCTATTTTAAAGGTGGAAGTAAGAAAATCGCTCTTGATTGAAAATGTAATTGAAAAGTTGATTTTAAAACAACGAAAAACGATTGAAGTGCTCACTGCATGTGTATTACACATAAGTAATGATCGTAGAACGCATAATTGTTGCATTATGTTTTATTTATAATTATTAAATAATATAAAATTAATTATGCCTTCTTTCATTAATTTGTCGTTTTTCCTTTACAGCAACTTATGCTGACTATATTTCATGCGGACGTTCCCTGCAGTTTTTTGAAGATTATATAAATAAGGAAGTGTTGCCGGCACTCGGGGATACAACATGTACGTCTTCAGTAACAGGATTACAGTCACATCTTTATAAGTAAGTTCCCGATACCCAGAATTTTTTACGCTGACTGGTTACTTCTTTGATGTCATATTATTGTTGTTATTTGTAACTTATTTTTGGTGGCAATGAGAATCTGGAAGACATTTTCGATACAAAAAATCATTGTAAATAATCAAAATTAGTCATTGAAAAATAATCAATAAAATTATCAAAATTAGTCAGTGGAAATTTTGAAGAAAAGCATGACGGAAGGTCGATTGTTTTTGAAACGTGAGAGAGAGATTGAGAAAATGAAAAGCTTGCAAGCATGAAAATGATTATGCAAATTTAAGGAACGCAAGCCCTTTATTGGAAAAATATTAAAGTAGATCTATCCCCTTTGCAATTTTGATTAAGCTAAGGAAAGTAAAACATTATTTTATCGTAATAATAATCACACCGTTGAACAAATCCTAAATTTCCTTGGTAGAAATAATATTTAAACAAGTCACTCTTCAAGTTCTGAAATGAAATTGCCAATCGAAAATGGGTTAATAAAAAACATGCAATTTATTCGATTCAAATTCAATTTCCCTATAAACATCCTTCTTTCGCAGAAATGAAGCCCGCGAAATCATCAGCACCACCGTGAATGCATCTCAAGATGATCAAATTATATTTTGCGAATCGAAACAAACAATAATCATGGAACGTTTATGCAATTTCTTTTGTTATTCGGCAAATGCAAGCTATGATCCAATCCATATTGACGGTGTTGAAATGCGTCGGAAGACTCCAGTATTATTTGTAAGCTCTAGTGAACCCAAACTACATCTGAATATTTGGGAAAGAGCTGGAGCACAGGTTAGTTCGTATTGGAATTCTACAAATAATTAGCATATTTACATATTTTCCTTTTGATAAATGTAACAATTTGATCATGTTGTTTATTTACAGATTGTCATAGTATCAAAAACACGTGATGGATTTTTAGATTTAGTAGATTTGGAAAATAAGCTATCATCGTTTTCCGATTCAAAAAGATTACTCATAGGATTATTTGCTGGTACATCGAGATCATCGGGAATAGAGGCTGATGGTGTTGCAACTACAATCCTCCTTCATCAAGTAAGTTTCAATTGGAAAGCCATTTCCATAGGTCCCTAAGTTGTTTGAAGGATTAATAAAATATACACTCTTTTCTACTATAACTAAATAAAAATTAAACAATGCCATTTCTTTGCTGAAATAATGGTCCAATGTCAGTGTTAACTCATGTTCTGTTAGTTCTGTATCTATTCTTCTATACCAAACACATTTCTTCCGGGACACGTTCAAAAATTTTGAAATTTTTCAAAATGTTCCCCATAAGAAGCATAAAGTTAGGGGACCGTAAACTATTAATTTTGTGCACGTAAGACCGGAAACACTCATACGCGGTGAAGAGCTTGGTCAATTTGAAACCAATCGTACCATACAATTGATTGATTCACAGCTTCAATCCAGGGATCAAACGTGCAGTCCACCTGCCCTTAATGTCGCGATCGAAGACCTGTGGCAAATTGCTGAGACAGCGTTTTCTCTCCTTCTTGACTACCTTTCCTGTAACGCCTGCTTTTATTCGCCAGTATAAAGAGCTTCTACGAGCTTCTCTAGCAAGAAAAGCGATGGATGTCCTCCCTACGATCACCAACATCATCGTCCAGGACACCCTTCGACATTTTTATGCGATTCGCAGCTCTCATTATCTTTGCTCTGCGCAAACCACTTTTGGTATAACTCCTTGCTCAGAGCTTTACCTCATATTTATGCACCATAGAGTAGAATAGAATGTACAGCGCTTTTCAGTAGTAATCTTCCTGATGCTGTGCGCGTCTTTTGTCGTCCTTGAACCGTGTGAGGTCTGTTATCCAAACTGAAGCATTTTAAGTGGTCACCCTGGCTCACTCGAAAAAAACACATCATCAAGTTGCCTAAAACGCCCAAATACTTTTTTTGTTTTTCATACGACCAGCATTTTCCCAATATTGCTGAATCTCCGATGCGAGACTCACTCCCCTGTCAGGATAACAACTTAATTTTCAGTCAGTGTTAGCCTGAAAACTCCAGCAGTCATTAAGTTTACGCTCACTGCATTACATATTTGGTTGATTCCCGAGTTTGAGTCCACCAACTTAAATCGCAGCATAGTCCACATTGCTCATCAAGTGTGGCTCATCAATTATGGCAATGGACTAGCTCATCTGGAAGTCTAAATAGTCTGTCCTTGGACTATACGTTCATCTCAACACCTTGGGCCTACATATTGCTATAAGTTAAAAATTTGTTCGGCATCAATTTGAAAGTATCAGCAACTCGCTTGAAATGCTTACAAAATATCAATAAAAGAACAATTGGACTATTTTTAATATCCTGGCCTTAAAATATTTTATAAGATCTCTATTTTATCTAAACCAAAAGTACAAAAATAAATGTTCTGGTGAGAATCATGGTTGACTTTGATTATTAACACGAAGGCAACTTGCACAAAGACATATGTTGGTAGTCCAATACCAAAAAAACTCCTAATTCCACCCCCACAAATCATATTTTCACCCGAGGACGGACTGTTACATCGAAGTTAAGTACTTTAACACTGGCCATACTACTCATCCTTCTTACCACCTGCTTATGCTTCTATACCTTGCTATAAAGACTATAACTTCTTGTACATATAATTATGTTTCGTTACCACTACGTTTTCTTCACTATGTGTGTATGTGATTTGAACAGAGAGTCCTTGCTTTTCTCGACGACTTTTTAAAATTATTAGTTTATGTATAACGATGTGTGTTGCGATATCATATAAGGTAACCGTTTGAATTTACATATTATATTTCCAATACACAGTGCAGCTTATATACAAGCTGATATGATCCTTTAGACGTCGCATATAGGACCTTTATTTCTGAATAAAGAAATAAACTCTGGAGAACTACCCTGTTTATGCAAAATAATAGTATGGTTGGAAAAAAACGTTTCTTCGGCACCAAAACTCGATTTTTGTAAAATCTTTACTTTACTTTTCAACTATTCATTTTTTTGCTGATTTTTGAAATAATAATGTTAAAAGGAAAATATTCAAAAACATCTCATTTTCACATTAAAATGTATGATTAGTCTTAATTCATCAATCCACTCTCAATCTATCATTAAATATATGATGCTTCGTCCTAATTTTCGAATTGCACAGTCCTTTCACCATTTGAAGTACCGAAATGTGATGATAAGCGTTCCCCACGTTCTGACACCATTGCTGTATGTATTCCACTTTTTTGTGAGCCCGTTGGCATTTGTGGACTATCTGGAACCCCAAAACTTGTTATAATTTTTTGCTAAATTAGCAATTGTATAGTTTAAGCAAGTGTAGTTTTTTGAATTTCGGTTTCTTTCTTTCTTTTTTGTTTTTATTTTTTTCATTTTTGGTTCCCTGGATTTACAGTAACAATTAGCTTTCATTAAGGATTTTTTTAAATTAAAATTGAAAACGGATATAAAATGTTATTCACGAAAAGTATGTTATAAATGGCTCACACTTGCGATAACCTTTTCTCATCCAATCGAATTTTCGGTAAGCCATTAAGTTTGAAAATAACATACAATATATATAATATAATTACATTTTTTCCTTTATTGTATGGTATTTGGTTTTTTATTCAAGTTTCACCAATAATTTGCAAAAATTACTCGTTATTTTGGTTTCTTTATTAGTGTATGCATTGAAATTTCAGAATCCTTTCCGAAGTGATTTATGCTCTATTCTCCACCAAAAATTAAATAAAATCACAAAAATTCATATTTTCTGACACTCATCCTTTGATAATTGTCCTCTAATTCCGTTGAGCATTTCTGTGTGCTGTATGCATTTCTGTTGCTTTAAGTGTGCTATTCAATTCGCTTGGACCATCACAACCTCTTTTTAATCCATACTAAATTCAATGCGGGTTCAACCAGAAGAAATTACGAAGAAATTACGCTTTCATCCTTTAACATCAATAAGTGTCCTTTGATTCAGAAAAACACAGATCCTAGAATGACCTAAGATTTTCCAGGATAGTATTGTCATATGAGAGACAGTATATCATAATACTGAGTTAACATTCGCTTTTTCGCTATTATATGACTGGTTTACAATTTCATTTGTCCCCCCTTAATTGCAGCAAGCAAAGCAACAACAAGAAACCAAAAATATAAATATTTCAGGAACGTAAATTGTGAATGCCTTCATTTTTCGGAAGATTTTAGGACCTTTTTACCTGATAACAGAAAAAAAAGTAGTCAGTATTAATACCTAAAAGTCCTTACAATCGAATTGCCTAATTTCTCTAAAATTTTACAATCTTCACTATCGTTTTTTTTTCAGTATGGTGCCGTAGCTATTTGGGATTATTGTCTAGCAGCTCCCTACACATCCATCAACATGAATCCCGATTTAGCCGGATCGACGAAAGATGTCCTCTTCTTCAGTGCAAGTAAATTTATTGGCGGTGTTCAAGGACCAGGCGTTCTTGTTATCAAAAAGTCATTGATCTCATCATGTAACACCACCCTTCTGGAAGATTCTGTTGGTGTTGTTGAAATTATTAGGGCGGGACTAGCAATGCAGCTTAAAGAATCCTTAGGAATTCATAACATCGCATTGCGACAGGAGAAATTATGCAAGTAAGCTTTGGTCAAATATTTAATGAAATACTTTGCATAACTTATTTGTTATTCGAAGGCAAATTTTATCCCACATACGAACAATTCCTGAAATAATGCTTTTGGGACCGCTTCAAACGACAGCCAAGAGAATACCGCTTTTGAGCTTCCTCGTAAAACATCCGAGAGGGTCGTTTCTACATCATAGGTATGAATAGTAAATTTTTTCATCTACTCAAAAGTTCAAGGACTAAACCAACAACATCCTTCACACCACAGATTTGTCGTAGCCGTGCTAAATGATGTGTTTGGCATTCAAGTCACCGCCACGTCCCACATTGGAGAAATCCTTGGAATCAGCAGAACAGTTGCCATAGAATATGATAATTTTCTTAGTGATACCGATTCCAATTATGAATATTTACGACCTGGATACACAAATCTACTGTTGCCATATTTCATGTCCGAGGCAGAGGTTGGCTTCATTTTAGAAGCTCTCAAAATGGTAGCTACAGAAGCTTGGAAATTGTTGCCGCAATATGAGTTTATCGAACAGACAGGCGAGTGGCGACATCATTCCAATTCATTGAACAAAGAAAGGAAGTGTTTAGGATCGATTCGGTACAATGATGGCAGGATGCTTTTCACCGACCGTCGTATCTCAGGACCCGGCAGTTTTCCTCAAAATTCATCAGATTGTTTGCAAACGGCTCGTAATATATTCAATCGTGCTAGGAAAATGGCGCAAAAGTCCATGCTACCTTTGGATTTGAAATTGACCAACGAACAAGCTGAGGGTCTGAGGTGGTTTATGCTGCCCGGGGAAGCACACCAACTACTATTGGGGCATTCGCAAAATGTACGAACACAATTGCCATTCGATCCCCACAAAACGAAAGGTAATTGAATTTCCTAACAAAGCAATAGAGGTGAGTTTAAATTGAAACAATTTATTGAAATGTTTTTCAATTTTGCAGATACGCTCTCACTGTTTCACATGTTCCGCCACAACAGTTTATCGGCTTTGGATGTGAAACGATTCAAAAGTCGTAGTCTTCCAACATCCCCAGTGCAGATACCAATGCGTCGACAACAATCATCGCCAACTCCTCCATGTAGTCCTAATACAGTCAGTTTAACCGATGTTGCATCACCAATAGTGCGTTTCTCTTTAGGCGGCGAAGTAACCACGATGGCGTCCTTCAACCCACCGCGAATATCGAATTTAGTCAACAGCGAGGAGGCAATCTCAAGTAGAAATAGGTAAGACCAACCACGCTTCATAGCAACAAAAACACCTTCGACATTGCCAACAGCTGTATATTATCAACTTTACTAATGTTTCACACTTAACCAAATTACTTTTGTTTCATACTTTCTCAATATTCCTTCGTTCTGTTAATTTATAATAATTTTCGTCTTTTGTATGCGAATTAAAACCGAAAAAAAAATCTAACCAAAAAGAAATCACTCGAATCAATTCTTCATTTAACATTTAGATGTCATAGTTGGTCATCAGCTGGAGGTATAAAGTCATTAAGTCCACAAACACGTATTAACCTAGGATTGGCTAAACATTCTGAACTGGCAGCACATAGACTAAAGCTCATGCGAAAATTGTGCTCTTGTAGCAGCCAAACCGATTTGTATAATCCAGATTTTTCAACGCATAATTCATCATCAGCTCCTAGCCTGCAAAATATCACACGGGCTGGGAGGTGAGCTAAAAAATAACTATTGTGATAATTTATTTTAATTTATTTGTTTGTGTAGTAACTAATATTTTCGTTTATCATACGAGTTCGTGTGATATTTAAATACTGCTCGTTATTCTTTCGATTGCATTTAACATGCACGATTTTTTCTTTTTTTTTGCATTTCGTCATACTCATGTTCGAGTACTGTTAGCAATATCTTTTATATGTACTTTTACGGATCTGCTTAATTCATGACTCATTTTGCTTCCTTTTTGGCATATGCTTTGTAACACACTAACGGTTATTTGACGACGAAACTGAAGACGTGCATTGTTCGGTAACTGCCGCAAAGATGTGTGGCAACTCGAAACGTCCCGACGCATTTTTCGCGTCGGAAACAAAAGTTAATGTCGCGACAAATCTTCACTTGCCAACCAAAAACACGGCAAACTTACTAAAATTTCCTTAAGCCGTTCTTCTCGCTTCTCACGAAGGCTTATACCGGGGATATTTTATTCGTATCATTATCTTCTTATCCCGGCATTGCCAGATGCCAATAAGCATAAGTTTGTTTAAAATAAAGGGATTCAACATTTACTCTGCGTTTCAATCCCAAAGATGTATTACCATAATTTTTGGCGAAATTCCCATATACCTATCTCGACACTGTAAGACATGTGATTTTCAAGTGGCACTCACCTATATTTTTCCTCAATCTTAAAGACTATAACATTGGACCAGCAGCTTCCTTTAATGACAAGTGTGGATACTTGGATAAGGTCTCCATGAAACGGTCCTTTCCCGTGCATACTTTTGACACACAAAAAGAAGGGAATAACAAGTTTCAAGCAAGATGCCGAATAAAGGCAGGATCAAACACTGATCACTGTCTTCAAAGAATAAAGCTCATCCCCCCCCCCCATCGTTCGATATTCTCAACAATTTTTTGCAAGCACGCCTGGAAAATTTTGATAACAGGTCACGTAAGCCTTGGGAGAAAATTAAAAAAAAACATTGTGAATTATGATTAAAAGTGATTAAAAGTACATTTCTAAATATTGAAATTATATTTCAGACTCATTTTTTGACGAATTCTTTTGTCAATCGGTTTAAAGGGCAACGTCTGCACAATATCCAGATCATGTTGCACGCATATACACAGGAAAATAATGTTGTCATTTTTTACGGCCACTTTGAAACAGAAATAAAAGCAAATACATGAATTGAAAAAACAAGTACCTCGTAAAGTTAAAGAAATAGATCCTTAAAAATAATTAAAAAATCCTAAAACAAATCGTCGCAAAACCGCAAAACTAATGTACATGTGACCAGCACACTATCCAGCCTTTGTCCGACAGAGCTTTATGGAAACAAAAGTCAGTTTCGAAATGAAAATCTTCTACCTTACAAACAAGATATACCATATGTTCTTCCTCAAAAGTCTGTGAGCCGATTGGGTTGTATTTGATCACAAATATTATATTAAAACGTTCACCGACTCATGATTTTTTAAATAATTTTCTCAGAGGCACATAATTAATTTTTTACTCCGCTTACCTTCTATAACCCGCCTACTCTGATCCTATTTTCTATAAACTCTGTAGATTACAATCGAGATGAGTAAGCTGAAAAGGTTAGGACTTATAACTTTATTCACCTTCTAATGGACGCAAGAAGCTTATCATTATTTTAGTGCCCGAAACGCCAATATCATTTTAGTAGGTTGAAGACCTCAATTGCTTTTTCAACTTTTGTAATTTAATGCACATGATTGGTGGTATACGATCTCTCTAAACTAGAAACAACTTTGGTAACTACCAGCTCAACAGATTCATCCCATTCCTTCACTTCTCCACTTCCCTAAGAAACTACCCTCCTGCAGTATGAAGAAAGACTTTGCAGTACAAATAGGCACTTATTTTGTTGTTGTTTTTTTTCACTAACCTACTTTCCGTTCACCTTTCCTGCCAATCTAGGCACCTATCCTAGAACTTTTTGCCATATTACATCGGGCTCCGCCCTTTATTTTCTCGCCGGCTGGTGCCTTCGCTTAAAGGAGTCTTTTTCAGCCTCGAAAAGGCAGGGGATAAAAGTTAATAATGAGGATCTAAAGTATTATTTTGGGGGGGGAGAGTGAAGACCATTCACGCCCGGAGTGTAGGACTCCTAGCAGCGCATGCTACCAGACTACCCACTAAACATCCCCCCCCTGTCAAGAGACTCTAGCCTGAAACCGTTTGACACATTACTTCGGGCTAGGCCTATTTTTACTTCGCCCTAGGGCGCCGTCAGCCTAGAGAAATCTCCCCCCAGCGGGAGGGGACAGGATGGAGGAGGACTGCTGGAAAGGAGACCCCCCTAGACTCCGCGCCCAAGGTTATCCATGGTACATTATTTAAAGTATTATTAAAATGAATACTATAGTTTATTTTAGTATAATCTATATCATTCATTTAAATATTATTCATTGTCATCCCAATAAAATCTTAATTCAGATATTAAAAAGATATTCTACTTAACAGAAAAGATATATGCATAGATAAGCTTCTTCTTTGGTTGGACAGCTGTTAAAATTTCCTTTGCTAGTGAAAATATTTACTGAGCCTTTGGTGACACTCAATATGTTGAATAAATAATGTACTTATAAACAAATAGAGGCAGCCTTAATAAGGACAACGGACGTAAATTTTCCGTCTATAAATCTATAACAGGAGGAAATACTTAAATTTGAAGAAAATCAATAAAAGCAAGGATAATTTTCACGGTTGACATTACCTATGAGAGAATATCAGTAAACCCCAATCTTACAATAGTTCACAGCTTCATGCCGAATTTTTATTCTCAATGTACAATATCCTTTCACATTTGAAATCTGGCTGATTTTCGAAAAAAGGTGTGTTAACTTGCTTTCACATATCCGTATCAGAATATTCTCTAGAGAGCCCCAACAGGACGAATTCATTCAACACAGCATGCAATTATTTATACAGTTTTTCATATGATCGTTAATTTTCGCAAGTATCGCTTTCTCCAACCGTTTACAAGATAATTTTTACAAAAAGCACTTTTTGGAAATTTTTAAAACTTCCTCTACTTTTATACAATGGATCCCTTCCAATTTTGACTGTTCTAAAAATCGTAGATTCCGCTGCTAATACACGAGTTGGTTGACACCAAAATGGTTTTGAAAATTGGTTAGCAAACATATTTCGTCCAGAATCTCCCCATAGACTCGAACTAGTACCATAGTTGTTTTGCTACCAAACACAAACCAAAAGAATCCCAAAGCTTCAAAAATAACGTACCTTATTTATTTAAACCCTGTCAACGACCTTAAAGTCTCTCGAAATTTCAGACCCGAAATTGCTCTCTCCTGTATTCGAAAAATATTACAGGTTGCCCGGTTCTTTAAATTTAATGAAATTACTTAAAATATAAACTCAACCCCTAATAATCGTAAATCGTAAATCAAACAATCATATGTACGCTTCAGAGAAGTTCAGTCCGCAAGGATATCACTTCGAATGGGGCTTAAGCAAAACATCCAGCAAGTCACATTATACTTTCTGAGCAAAACATTTTGAAAATGTCTCGTGTGCAGGATTATTACACAAAATATATAAAATAAATCTATTTTTGCAGCTCTTTCAAGTTGATTTGTCTGTTTTAACATAAAATATTACTGGAGATCTTGAAGGTCAGGGCATAGCATAAGTACACATAGCCATAACACTCCCGGCTAGCATTCCGTAGACAGAGATAGAAAGCACAAGTAGATTTATATTTGTATTGAGATTGTATACAAAATTTCTGAGAGGGTTGTTCGTGTTTTATGCAGAACTGAGAGAAAATGTGCCAACCAAAAAAAAAAATCGTCTGCGATGGTTGTGCCTACTGGGTATGTAGGGCTTACATCTACGAATAATGTTACTTTTCAAATCAAAATCAGTTCCATTAAGGACATTCGAAAGGAGCGATCCATCAAAACTAGGACTAACAATATGGCCTGTTTATAATGATGCGTAATCACCTAGAACTGAATTACTAGCATTAGTGTTCATGGATATAACATGAATATTTGGGGAGCGGCTAAATAATAAATGGGAGGTAGAATTGAGGATTTCCGATAAATTGACCATACCGCCCATTGGCAACTACGAATTTTTCATCTTCCAACCAGAATGCGTTAAAAAATGCTAAATTATTGAAATGGTCTAAAAATTGATCCAATTCTGACCTCGACAGGAACATTATGTATAGGGTGAATACAAATGGTACGAAAAGTCATCAGCAGGCTCTTAAATTTTCTTGACGGCGTCTAGAAAATGTGGGCGAGCGTTGTCGTACCAAATAACGTTATCATATCTTTTGGCATATTTGTTGCAATTATTCCGACTAAATAACATAAATTGTTGCAAGTAGCATTCCCTAGGGCTAGTGATTTGGGCTGGAGTAGCTCATAGAACACATCAATTCGATATGATTCCATCGGCTCATCATGTCGGCTTCACCATTGCAGTCGATGAATGACTGAAAGTGTCCCAAGATCTTCTGCATTTTGAGTTTTCATAGTCGATTTGCTTCCTTCCCGCTTCTCTCGCGTGATGGAAATATTCGAACCGAATTTGCTATTAAAGCAATTACTCGTACGTAATAAACGACGATCGATGTCTCGTAGCTAGAATCAAAGGATCAGATATAAGATAATTTTGCTGATATCATATAAACTGTGTAGAACCATAGAAAGCCAACTCGAACATGTAATTTGAATGTATATCTGATGTAATTGTGCCGAACAACACTGGTCTAAGACAAGAACCCTGAGAAACTCCAATAAATTAAATGCGATGATTCGATGTTTCTTTTATCTGAGTGCATTCCAGATTTAAATTAGCTTCTGGGTCCTTTCTGGGTCTATCGTAGAGTTGATGCTGGAAAAAAACTACTTGCATAGATGTAGAATGGTGGGATCAACCTAAATTTTTGTAGACTTTATGCAACTGTTGAACGAATTTTTAATTAGCCTTATTCTTATTGGAAACTCATGTGTAAAGAATAGGGCGCAAAAGAAATGACTTAAAATCAGAACATTCGAAATTTAATTTATCGTTGATTTGGTATCATATTTATATTATACATTATTATTAAAAGGGACTGTGACTATAACTAAACTATAATTTGCATGCTCATTTACCCATTCATACCATTTATAGTATATATATAATCCTTATTAACGTTTCATAAAAAAAAATTAACCATTTCCCGAATAGAATATGTGTTGTGCCGTAAATTTGTGTTCTCAATGTATCTCAATCGTAGTAAATTGTAAAAAATTTATTAATATCAAATCCCTTTTTCTATTCTATCACTAGCAGCACATGCAGTGATTGTACTGAAGAAATACAAGCTTATGTTGCAGAAATTACAAAAAATTTGGCAACAGAAATCAAATCAGAAATAAGGGAAGTCATATCGAAAGTCGAAGACGTTCTTGAAAGTACAGATTCAGTGGATATGAGTTCTATTAATATTTGTCCTTTATCCAATAATAATTCGTAAGTAGTATTGTTTGTAGATAACTTTTCGAAATGATAACTGACTGATTTTTGATATTTTATCATAGTTCCGATGATTCACGATCTGATTCTGTTTCGGCTGCCCATGTTGCAGAATATTTAAGAGGCTTATCAAAAGAAATATCCAGCGAAGTCAAATCGGAAATTCGCGAAGCTGTTAATTCTATTCCAGTTGAAACGTATCAATCCAATCGTAAATCATCTCCGCCGGATGTTTTCATTGAAAAACCAAGTGAAAGAGACAGGTAAAGATTTTTTTTTGGCCATTTCAATTAGCAAGAACCTGAATAGATTTATCCTATAACTATATAATACAAATTTATCTGCTCTACATTAGACTAAAAAAACATGTTTTACGAATAAATTGTTGGACACTGAATACTAAAAATATTTAGTAAACTAATATCGAATTGTAAATTGTTTTTTTTTTTGTCCGGCTTCGCTAAGTCTTCACATCCTTTTGAGCAATTATGATCGCTATTTTTAAATTTTTTTAAAAAACCTTTCTCAGACCAAACCCGTTAAAATGGGTTATGAATTTGCCCGTGAAAATCTTAGAATACGAATATTTCTTGCAAAGAAGTCAAAAGTCCTTATCTGGGTGTCGCACTGAGAATCGCCGAAACACAACGTATTCAAATTTTAATTGATCTCTTCCCCGACAGGAAGTCGAGTGGGTATATGCCACCATTTTCAAGTTACCATGTCATCTGCACTTTATATTCTAATTCAGTTTAAAAAAAAATTGCCCACTTACGAGCAACCTGAGTGTCTCATCAGGCAAATTTTCAATAAATATCACTCCAATGACCGTCTATTAAAATGTTAATATTTTAAGGTGCATTTATCTCGCAACAATTATCTGCAATTTTCATCATTTCATCATCTTTTTAATGAACTGTCCAAATAAATTGTTTTCTTAGTTGCTTTATCGTTGATCTTATTTTGTATTCTTAAACTGTTTTATTGACTGTTTGATTGATTTCCCAGCTTATTAAAATTTTCCCACACCATCTCTTGCCTATTACCTTATTTAATTATAGAAATATCACAATTCACAAAGCCTTGCATTGAAAGTCCCAGAATATATTTTTGAGTTCTCATCTACTGCAAAATCTGCTAATAATCTCCTGTCAAGAACCTTAAAATAAGGTACATAGTTCAGAAATCGGAACTATTGATGATCTTTTTGTATTACCAACTTGACCTTTCTGATTCGCGTTCTACTTGTCCTTCTTTTGTATAAAAAAGGGATTTTTATCGCTCTCCAAGCCACTCTAATTTTCTGACTTTTATGATTTTTTTGCGGAAGAACCGGTAGAACATGTATCCATGGTCGCTGGAGTTGAGGATTAAATAATTGTTTTCTTTTTCGATGGCCCCGGAGCTTTAAATGCCCCTTTTCAGCCAGTCTTTTTCCTGCTATATATGCTCAACTTCGAGTCTTTTTCAAAGAAAATCAATGGGAGCTTGGTAAAAACGAACAATGAACACTGATAATGTCAAAAATTAGTTTTGCACTCCAAAAAGAACGAAGAAAACCCCAAATTGACTAAATTATTTGAACCAATTGCTCGTGAACAGTGAAAGAAATTCGCGGAGAAAACAAACAATTGCTGAACGTTTGCCTCAAATAACTGTGATACACCAGGTCTACCTGGCCTAGTGGGTGAAGCAAGAATCCCACGACTCCATCTTCCCGATAATTTCCCCAAATAAATAGAAGATTTCGAAGAATATTACAGACATAAAGATAATTCGACTTGAAATGACAAAAAACGATTTTTACCAAGATTCCAAACCCATACAACAGCTTAATCAAGGTTTCGAATCGGTGTGACTGATCTCAGCTTTTGCCAAAAGCGTTCTTTTACCAAATTTTTCACCAGTTTTACCAAACACTTTGATCAAAACCAGCGCGAATGGCCTGACCAATAATTGCAGCAGTTATTAGGAATCGTTTACTTTATCTGGTGAAGATAATAATGAAGACTCCAAACCCATGTTTTCAAAAGGATGTTAATATACGTGTAATTTAATAATATTATTCAACACTACTCCCTTTTGTTCATTGGTGTTTCATGTCTCTAAACGTTCAGCTGACTTTCAATTGTTTTTTGCAGAACTTTTCTACCGAAGCAGGGAAAATGGAAATTTCAAAGAACTATATAATGCTCATTTTTCGCAAAGAGTTATTTTAGTTTTCATTTTTAGATCATCAAAACACAAACATAATGCCGAACGAAATATTAAGCACAAATTGATCGAAAATTCCGATGAAAGTCATATTGAATCAATTCCACGACCCAATTCAACACCTGGCTGGCATCATCCGACAGCAAAAAGTCCAGAAAACTCCACACCCGAATGTCCTTACACGGGAGCAATATCCAAATTAATGGATCCAAATAGTACAGCATCACAAGATTCCGGCATTAATATGTGCTTTGCAGATCTTGATGAAAGTCGCAGTCGAACTACTTCCGAAAATTTTGTAGAAAGGTAGGTTTTATTAAATTTTCTTTCTTCAAATCTATTGTTCAGCTAGCCAGAAAAAATCCGCGTAAACTAAGCTATATGCTATTTTTGCCACAATATAGTAAACAAACGATTTCATTTTTTTTTTTCAAAGAAAAACAACAATTTTGTATATATTTTATGTTTTCTTACATTTTTCAAACGTTTTTGAACATCGTTTTCAAAGTTTTACTCTTATATATGAGCGTAAAACTTAAGAGTGAAACAGATCTCATAACGAAACAAGTCACGACAATGAAACAAAAACTATAAATAGCAAAATGTTAAAAATAAAATGCTGAAATAGAAACTTTCAGGACAATTCTTACTTTCAAAACTATCCTGGAATTGAATCTACCGGAACTATCCCCATTAAGCATACCAGGCTGTATGTATCCACTGGTTGTACAAGTCCTGCTAGTATTTTTGACCACTATATCAGCATTTCCCTTGACGTTATACAATGTTGACGAATTTTTTGTTCTAATAAATCCAGTATGTGTTCAAATTGACATTTCCCAGGGTCATCGTGGTGAAAAGAATGACTTGGGTGCATTCTATAGCAACAATAGATCGCTAGTTTGATCACTTTTAATGTGTCCTCAGTGTTGCACACATCCTACTCCTATTTTTGAACTGGCATTCAGTATATCCTTTGCTGTCATAATACTATGACAAATTCTGTGTTCTGTGAGTCAGAAACCTGGGGGTAAGGCTTTGTTGCATCATACAGCGACCATAGCTTGCCACTTTCCGCTATGCCCTCAGGGTCGCTTTCGCCTCGAAGATACGTTATATACATTACCATGGCTCATTCTCTCAAAACCTTTTTTCGTATTGTTTTTTGAAATTTACATGTATTCATACAGATCCTTAGACTCTATGAATTCGAATCAACGTGAATAACTGCATCCGCAGATGATTCCAACATCCCACTGTTTTATCTATTGTATTCTTCTTCTTCATAGCACTACAGACCCTATCGACCTTTCACCTTCTCCAACAAGCGCCCCTAACTGTCTAACTCAATTGACCGCGTCCTCCAATTTCGAATCTTTATACTAGGAACGAGGAATACTCTCCTCAGTTCATGCAGTCTAAAAATTTCATCTGGGAATCATCTGATGTCTTTCGGAAATTCTAGCGCTATGTTTGCATCTTCATATTTGAAATCAACCTTGTTGCATCTATTAACATTTGCTATAAATGATTCCTTGCGCGCAACGCGTCCATACTGGTTACAATTGACGCATAGCTTTCCTTTCCTGGGGACTCATTTCCAACCTTTTCACGGAATTCGCGACTAAATAGTCCATGGTGTCCTTAATATGTACTATCTCGCAATCATGTTCACGTGTGTCGTCTTGATTTGTTGCACTGGCGGTCTGAGTCCTTTCCCGCTAGCATCGAGGAAGCATATTCTTTTGTATGTGTCCATGCTGATTGTTACAGACGCGATAGCAATGTAAGTACGAGGGCAGTCCAAATATAACAGGAAATTTTTGAATAGACGCGCGAAAAATTAAAATGTGGAGAACAGTTGGAATCATGTAATCTCACTTTTTAGTGTAGTTACAGTCATGAACGAACTAGCATGCACGTACTAGTGTCTGTTGCGGAACGCATTAATATTCGTTTTTTTTTTTTGTAAAAAATAATCTAAAATCAGCGGAAGTTTATCGAAAATTTCTCGAGCTGTCCGGGAATGACTGCCTCTCCAAGGCCCAAGTCTATGAATGGTGTTCCGCTTTCCAAGAAGAGTGAGACGTGGTGGCGCCCTAGAACCAGTGTCACCGATGAAAATGTTAGCGCTGTTGAAAAACTCATCTTGGATGACAGATACAATAATGTTCGCGATATGACTGAGGAATTGGGCATTAGCGTAGGTAAGGTTGGGTTACCGCAAACCTCAGCCAGATGAGTGCCAAAATTCTTAATTTTGGGTAGGAATAATCGCATTTGCAATTGAATCATTGAACGAATTGGGATGGGAAACACTGGAAAACCCTCCATACAGTCCAGACTGATCATCCTATGATTACTACTAAGTTGGTCCATCGAAATAGGTACTTGGCGGACATTTGCAAACCGTCTGCAAACGTTGTGGGCTCATTTGTGAGTGAATGGCTTCGTAAAAAGTCAAGAGATTTTCATTAATAAAGGCTTACGGAAACTTCCGGAGAGGTGGCAAATATGCATACAGTGTCAAGAAGGCTACCTAGAAAATCTGTAATAAATTGTAGCTCTGTAATTGAATAATAAAATTTTGTATTACGAAATTCTGGGATACATTTGACCCACTCTCGTATTACCCGTGCAACATCAATTCGAATTTCATACTGAAAGTTATTTCAACATACAGTAACGTGTCAAAGTTTGTAATTCTCTTTAATAAAGAATTCTTTTATAACAACTTTGGAGAATGTGTTGTTGATGTAGACACTCCAAGCCAATTTAACATGTCTACTCTACTTCAAATAAATGAATAGTTCCTTGCTATCAATTTCAAATTAAATAATAATTTCACAGGCAGTTTAGGCTTTAGTTCAATCGACTACTTTTTATCCTAAAGTCCACTTATATTTTTTCAAAGATTTTCTCCTCGACATGAGAAACAAGTTTTAGACGATAATTGAACGCTGAGTCAGAGGTGCAGTATGACGGACTCGATAATTATTTTAATAAAGATGAACTAATATGGAAAGTTTCGGGAATCCCCCATTTATGCAGCTATACTTTTTCCGGGAACCTCCAATTAATAGCGCTCGGTTTTGAGGCATTTAATGTTTAATTTTTGGGACTCACTTCGATTTGGGATATATATTCCGGTTGTTGAGAGGATTCTATATGTAAACGGTGCATACGATATTTTCGAAAAATTTTTAAAAAATTATTTCACATTCAAAGACGTAATCACGTCGCTTAGTTTATGCAAACTTGTTCTGACTAGTTTGCAAGTGTATTTAACACAATAGTGCTTGCATTTGAATAGTTTTTATGTCAATAAAATTCTTCATTGTTTAAATTTTTTCTTTAAGAACTGCCAATACAACAAGACCGAAAAGGACGTCACAACGATCGCGTAGTGATAGCTCACATAACGAAATTCAATCAAGTCGTCATCACTACCATTCGACCAATCATAATCACAATTTAGCGACAGCACTAGCTAGTGGTGGAGATTGTGAATGTAATAATCCAAGGGAGAATAATTGCAATGCAACAATCCTGGAAAATATTCCCGTGATATTGAGATTCCCAACACATGGACGCACTGAACCAACTGACACCGATGAGCAGCACCATCGATGGCAACATTTACCGACGGATGTGTGGAAGCAAACAGCAGAGGTTCACAAAAATTAATTCCTTAAATTGTTTTCTTTTAAAATTTATGTTAAGTATATTTTTTATTCAATGACTATTCGATAACTTTATGTAAACACTACTTCACATTTTACTTTTACCCGAAACAGAATACTGAAGTTGAACTTAAAACTTTCACTTTCAACGGGTCAATACTAAAAATAGAAACAACAAAGTTAAATAATTGCAAAGTCGGCTTGGAGAATCGCTTAAAAATGCAATTACTTTCAAGTCGGATGTAGATTTATATGAATTTTAGTCTCTTACCCTGTTTTTATTCAGCTCTTTTTAACAAAGAGAAATTTAAATGGAAAAAAATACTTGAATTTATTTATTTTTTTCATAAATTTCTACTCTAAACATCTGACAAAGAAGATGCTGCATTTATTTGTTATTTGCTTGCTCTCTAACAATTAATAAATTCTAATCGAAACTTTTCAATAAATTGCGTTGAATGTTTGTTTTCTCTACTTCATTGGCCATAAACGATTTCAATTCCATAATAAGCCTTTTTTATACTGGAAAGTCCTTTTTTCTACGTGAACATGCCAACCAGCTGCTATATGTAAAATTAATTAAGCTAGTTTTTTTTTTTTTTTGATAAGTATGTTCATCATAATTGATTTTCTTACACGTTAATGTACTTAAAGTTAAAAATAATTATTGGAATAGTAATTAAATTTATTCATCCTGAACCGTTGCGATATTCATTCATGCTTACTATTCATAATTAATTGTCATTAATGATTACTGGTAGTATCTACACTGAAAGAAAGTAAAAGAATAACCAGGAGCTGCGCAGGTTTCGTAAAAAATGGACTGATTGCTTTTATGAACATTCAACGCTTAGTATTGAAAAGTCCGACATAGCTTTCACTGTAATAGCGCTATAGTAAAAGAAAAATAACAATAGTAGGCTGTTATATGTACCCGATTAAAATGAATGCATGAAAATAACATCAAGTAAATATTCATAAATTTTAGATTGCAAATTTCTCATGTGAACTATAACTTTCGTTGGGCCATTTAATGCTATAAGAAAGCAAATCTTAAACTCACGCATGCTAGAAATAAATTTTTAATCTGCCTTGCACAGGAAGGAGAGTAAAAAACGCAATCAGAAAATCGAACCAGGAAGAAATTGCAGAAAATTCATAAAAATGCTGAATGATATACTTTTTCGTTAAAACATACCCCAGTGCGCTTTAAAATTTATCAAGAACAGGTAATGTATAAGCGCCATTCGTCCTTGTAGGGGTACGAAAATCAGAAATCTATTTACTACAAAACCAAGATAAATCTCCCCTACAAGTAAGCTCTTTTTTCTCTTCTCACCCACAGTACTTGACTCAGTATTGATCAATAAGTGTTTTATTTATTTTTGTCCTTTTTTTTGAGAATGCTAAGATTTACTGAACATCCGCCTAACTATTTTCATGAAAGTCAGCCATGTAATAAAAGCCTTAAAAGAGAAGAACAATATGCACCTTACGCAGAACATCGAATAGGGTTCAATACCCATCGGAAAACTGTATACAATATTCGGTTTCATTTTCAAGCTTAAAATACGCTTGAGCTCAACTATTATAATAAAAGATTCCATAAATCAAAAAATAAACACTTCCAGCTCCCTCCAGCAAATGAACTAGAAAAAATTAAAAAAAAATATTTCCCTACCATTTTGCCTTTTTTTATTATGATTCAAATTCTCGAAGTCGTAATCCTTCAGTTTTCATAAGCATATCAGTAGAGAGTTTGAATGAAAATAAAACACCCAAAATTATATTATTATATTTTCCTAACCTAAGGAAAGTGATTGTTATCATTCCACGCAAAGTGCTTGACTCAGTTTGCTGAAAAAGTGATTGAAAAGATCAATTTTGTATTTTTGAGAGAATACGCTCATAAGCTCAATAATCTTGAAACAAAGAATGCTTCTAATTAAAAATCGAATACTTGGATACATGGTCCAAAGCCAATAATTAAATATACAACTAATACTAAAACTCGAAATCCTTAATCGTATTTACTAGTGATGCGTAGTTTACTACTTACCTCAACTTTATACCTTTGCTACATATTCTGCGACTAACACTACACTGCCGTCAAAAGTGACTTTTCGTACCATTTTTGATTAGCAAAAGATAAAAAAATGGACCAAAAATCCTCACAAAGAATTTTATTTAAGGCTAAACATATCTGTAAAGATTGTGTTCTGATTCAGTCGGACTATAGCTGGTTTGAGGACATATTGAAGCTCACCTGAGCCAAATTAAGTTATCCGACTACCCGATTAGAATTCAATAAGGAGTTGCTCTTAAATGAAATTGTAAATTTTGGATATATCAAAGTTAGACATGCCATAAAAACTCCAGATGTTGTCCTAATAAGGCTGCGCAAATCCTGCCGAAAGAGAGTACGTCCGACTGGTTCCTCATGGGGCCTCTATTGAATATAAGAAAAATATGCAGATTAAGTATTTTTCTCATCAAGAAAATCCCAAACGATTCATACTCTGAGCTAATGCGTAAAGGTGTATGTGCTTTTGTTTCTTTAACCGATTTCGCACAACATTCGTTTATGAAAGAGGATGAGTCTGCTTCACCTCGATAGCATTGTGAACATCGTGTTATCAATGCTTCATAAGTAGATTCGCATGATTTTGTAAAATTTTGTCTACAATTCCAGCAAGAGTCAATTTTATTTAGGAATTTGGTCCCACTTCGTCTGGGTCCACTGTACTTTAATGCTTAAAATTAGACTACAAGAATGAATTCACTTAAAGAATTGCACTGGACTTTGTCTTTTAAACATATACAAGCTTGAATCTAAATGAAATTTCCCATAAATAATACGCCTAGTTTGAGTTATTTGTTACATGGCAGACACATCAAATTCATGACAAAGTCCTACCGACTCTTGCCTTATATGACCCTCCTTAACGTTTACTCATTCGGAGATAACGTCTGTAAAGTGTTGCACTTCACATTTAAACCTCATCATCCTTTTCGGTAAATTTAATCCGACGTGGACCAAAACACGACATTGAAATTTGGGCAGGTCGTTTTTTGAGTAAAAGAGAACAGAAAAGAGTGTTTTACTGCATCAAACAAATGAATCCTGGATCATTTTTCTTCATCGAATATGCGATTGATGATATTGAACTCATTTACTCTTCACCTATTTGTGAAGATTAGGTACTAACAAGTCTTGTAATGCTCTGATATCCTTATAAAACATAGAATGTCCAAGGTTTGCCTGATCATTCTTTTCTGGAAGACGTATAGTATATTTTTGTTGTTTATGTTACTGTGGCACAAGTTGGTCTGTAGAAATTGGTCCGTGAGGCGTGTCAGAGCCAACTGATTTCAAGACCAAATCTACACGCAAAGGTGATCTAGTCAAAGTCACGCTTGACCTTAATAATTTCCCCAAAGGAACCTTTCAACTTGTAATAGTTGGCCTGGTACTATGACAAAAGAAATTCAAAGTCAAATATAACTTATATCAGTGTGCTTCGAGTCCTTGCAGATGTTGCACAGAGGATCAATACTCTAAATTCTACACAATCCTGAGTACGCTCAGTTTTGATATTTATATATTTTGTGTTTTTAAATTTCTCATTCCATAAAATGAAAACCATTGACACCCAGAGAACAATTGACACAGCAAACACACGTGACATTGAGAATAAAATTGAAATTGAGAACACAATTGCCACCAAAATTAGACAAAAATTAGAAACCAATATTAGCTGAAGAAGGGAGAAAGCATTTTCAGAATAAACAGATACCAAAATGAAAAAACAAAAACGATTTTTATTAAAAAATCAAAAGCAAAGAAAAGATCAAGAGAGAACCAACAAGGACAAGAAGTGCCCGAGACACAATAGACCTAGATCGAAAAATGTAACTTACTTTAATGAAAGGATTCTCTAAACTACGTTAAAAATGGACCAAATTAGTCACTTAAACAACCTGAAAAGCATCATCACTTTTTATACCTTTCATTAGTCGATTTGTGAGATCCTTCACTTTTGAGAGTTTAGAAATCTTTGTTTGCCTCAAACGGTGCGGGCTCACTAATTTTCACGAAAAACCCTCAAATATAAATTGTCTGCATGCATCACACTGTAACAAATGTGTTTTGGACATCTAATGAATACAGATACGTCATGCCTCACCCTTTTCCTAAATGAAGACACATTTATGCGTCTTCGTTTGAAATCCTTCAGTTCAAGGCAGAAATGGCTAGTAGATACCAAACCGCATCCTTATTCTAGAAGCAGTAAGTCTGCGGATATTAATCAATAATTTTAAATACCATATTTATTAGCATTGGTTTATGAACGATCCTTTCGATTCTCATGTAAGTACGATTCATCTGCAACAAATTGAAGACTAAATTCCATTAAATTGGGATATATTTTAACGCATGTTGTTGACCGATTCAATTGAGTGTTAGACCTCAACATCAATCAAATTACCATTTATGAATAATATATAATCAGCTATCTAATTTTTGCACACTTTGGCTTTAAATTTAATATGGGAAAATTTACTAATGTCAGTTCATTCGAAGTCAAGAATTTTTTTTGGAAAAATAGGTTATATGGGCACCTGCTTTATGTTCAGCAGACCACCAGATCAAGTCTGATTATTTTCAATTAAAACTGAATTTTTCATGTGTCCATTTGTGAACCGCTTGTGTATGCAATGTGCGCATGGTCTCTACCGATAAATCCTCCTGGTCAAGGTAACGCATTTCTACGGAAATTTTGCATCGTCTATGACGAGGTTGTTTGAAATCTGAAATAAATGATCTTGCAGCGTTCATTTCTTTTGTTTCGAAAATCAGTATCTAATCTAAATAGATTTGAATGTTAAAACACTTAATTTCAATTTTAAAACGGTAAATATTTATTGAATCATTTGATCTGTGCAATCCTGTGAAATCTCTTAAAGACGGCACGAGAAATATAATATAAAATTCGAACAGCTAATCGGATTGTCTTGCAAGCAGAAATAAAAGCAAAAAGAGAATTGGGATTATGTTCTTGTATTTAACAATTAAAGCGAATAGCCCAACAAGTTCAGTAAATATCACAAGTCCAATATTTCCAACTAGATTTCAAAGTCGCGTAACTAACTGCACTTTTCAAACTACCCCAACGATAGATCAACAGCAACTGAACCTTGAAAACGATGTTAATTTAAGTAGCCATTTCAGGAGCTGTGTTGTTGCGGCAACATATTGTTGTATGTGTTTGGTCTAGTGTTCATAATGAACAACGAACATTTAGTTCAGCTATGTTGACTTGACCTTGTAAACCGTCATACGCTTGTTTTGGGCTTTGATCTAATTAGCTCGTCGTTGAATTATTTATCAATATGTTTATCGTTTTGTTATACGAATAAATCGCTTCCTTTCTAAAACTATCATTAGTGACATTTTAGAGAAATTAGGATATCAACATGTCGGTACGCAACTAGTAGGTCAGTCACAGCTAAACTGTAAGCCAGTACTTCGCGAAAAAATGCTTTTTAAAGGAGCAGACGAACTTTTCAATAGTTTTTCAATTGTATGAAGTGATCGTTGGAACAAGAAATGTTACTAGAATTTTTGACATGACGTTGAAACTATTTATAATATATATAAATAACTTAAAACAACATAATCCGGAATGAGATACATAAATTGATTTTCTCCTTCCTATGGCATGAGCGCAATAAAATAGCATCAACATTAATTAGCATCAAAAGAAACATTTTCAATTAATTAAGGTTGTTTTCTGCTATTTCTAACATAAACACTACAAATCACTTTCCGTTTTCTGCACTTAACCAAAACAATGAAAAACAATGGTATCCTGTTTACTGATCACTCTCAAGGAAATTTCTTAATGAATGAAAGAGTCATCGAAATAAAACAAATTACCTTTGATAGGGATCTTGAGCTAATATTATATTAATTAGAAATAGAAGACATTATTTTGGCCAAAGAACAACCGAATAATCATAGTATTGAAACAAATATTGGAAGCATCAACGTTTCCACTCTTGGCAAAGACAGAAAACACAATCAGAAATTCATTGCACCAAAAGATCCTTCTGCATTCGTTTTGATTGCATCATTAACTGGATTTTCGTACTAATAAAATAATTACAATACCAATAACGACAACATTGGAGACTGATTTTAATTCCCAAAATTTAATTGAATTGAATCGAATTCACATAAATATAAGGATGATCGCAACACAAATGAAATTTGTTAAAATTTTCATTTTCAGCTAAAATTAACACACAATTCAATTGATCTTGCTCAAAAGAATTTCTAATTGATAATAAAACTATCCTTAAATATAAACTAAAGTGAAACAATTACACTATAAAATATAACTATATATAGATGAGTATGTTGACATAAAAAAAATTAATATTGGAAGTGTATAAAAGTAGATGTGCAAGTTGTGGAAAGTTGACTATTTTTAAAATGAAATAAAATAAAATATTGATATTATATAAAACATTATAACACATTACAAAATAAATAATTATATTTTCAATGAATTAGAATTCAATTAAAGTTTAAAAAATTTATTCTAAGTGTTTGTGAAAGTTTTTAAATAAATAAATTGCAAACAAATATAAACCAAATAACGTGTCTGTAAAAATTTAGTTGGATGTTTCAATTGCGCTTTATTTGGCATTATCATTTATTGTAAGGATGTTAAAATGCGGTTAAACTTATACACCTCATTTTGCTACTTATTTCTGTGTGACATTAGTTGCATTTCATTTGCAAATTAAATTCCTGAATTCACTTAAGCGCAGCGTAAAACACCATCGTTGAAAATCTTATTTGCACAAATTTGCAAAGTCTCAATAACTTTATATTCAACATAACTTCATTAGCTGAATTAGTTGAAACACGTGATAAAACTGGAATCTCAACCCCTAAGCTAAAATCCGATGATAAATAATTACTGATTTCATTGAAACCCCATAAAATCATGGGAAAAATATCGTTTGAAATCTTACATTGATCAAATCGACACTTTGCTCAATGAGGAATTTGTAGGAAACTGAATTGCATCTCTACTAACAAGATCCTTAAATGCATGAAAATGAATAACATTAGAAGCTTTGCAAATGTACTAACTAAATTGTGGATGGAACTTGACAACAGGATAATGGATGGTACTGTACAGTAAATTTTTTAAATTTCAATCTACCTAAGAAATATTTATCAAAACCATTTCAATTCACAGGCAATCGATGAATTTGATATGATAAAAGATGGTGATCGTATCCTTGTATGTTTGTCGGGGAGTTATGCATCATTGTGTCTACTACACGCTCTCAGACAATTTTCACGGGCCCGTGGTATCCATATTGAAATGGCTGCCATTACAGCGGGAAAATGTGGTATTGACCCAAGGGCTCTCATGTTATACATGAGAGATCTTAATGTAGAATTATACTTCGAAGAGTTAGGTAACTTATCACTTCATAAGTTCAAAAATTCATTTATACCATTTCCATATACTTTCAGGTGCATCTGAAAATTATAGATCGAAAATTTGCACATTGGCAAGAAGGAAGAATTTCAATGTCCTTGCAATGGGCAATACTTTAGATAGAATTGCTGACGATTTCTTGATATCAGTCCTAACGAAAGGGAGATTGCATACGCCACAAGCTCATTGCGTTAATCGGTAGTTCGATTTTAACTCCTGCAAATCCTAAAATTCATGACCCACAAATCTTATTTCGATTATAGAGAAGGAGACCTACGTGTAATACGTCCGTTTATATTCGTCAGGGAGAAATCGTTAAGGATTTTCGCTGTTCAGAAAAATATACCTGCACGTCCGTCAACGAATTTAAGTAAGCCTTTGGATGCATCAAACAGCATTCTAAAAGTTCAAGAAATCGTTAATCCCCAAGTTTTCGAAAACATCAAAAATGCATTGAAACCACTTTTGTCATTTAGGTCTGTACTTTTGTTGCATTTTCAAAAATATTATTACATCAAATCTTTGCTAACTTCATGACTTTTTTCGACTCATCACGTGTAATAATCTTTTTTTCAGGCTAGAAACAAACACATCAACCTACGAACATCTTAAGTTAACTCTAATGACGAGAGATTGACCCATATATTATCGATGTGCTCCACAAACGACAAACGAAATTATTTATTACAAACAAACTCTAAGTTTACTTTGTGATTTATAATAAATATTGTTCTATTTTTTTCTAAGAAATGAAGTTTATTACTTATAGAATAGAAGAACACACTTTGTTGCTTAGTGAAAGAGTTTTAAAAAGTTTGACGAAGAAGTTGGCAAGGTGATAGCCCTTACAGAATATACTTAAACTATTCAATTCTTTTTTTTTTGGTCGTTCGTCTTTATGGGTAGTAAATAGTGTCATATTATGGGGACGTTCCTTGCTCCTACACGAAACCAAACCGCATCTCAACGTTGAATAAAAACTGAATCCCATCTGATAATATGATGATACTACATAGGCTGAAAAGTATTTGGCCTGACGGAGCGATGGCGCCACAAATTCAAATTCCGTATGCTCTTTGTAGAGTACCGACCATAACCTAGATTCGGTCGAAACTTCATGACATTTGGTTTGCACATTTACGAGATAAAGGTTTTAAAGTGACGCTACCTCTGAATTTTTGTAAACAATGGTAAAAAGTGAATTTCGTGTTTTGGTAAAATATTGTTTTCTGATGAGGAAAAAATACGATGTAAGCAAAAACACGGTTCAAAAAATGTGATAATTCAATCATCAAATATTGGTTTGCTGAATTCACAACAAATTATGCCCCGCGACCGGAAAGGTCATATGAGACAGTAACTTCGGGAAAAACAAAAAAAGCAAAATTCATCTTGCGTTGAATGATCTCAAAATTAGATTGAATGAAATCGCTCGCATTATAGGCATCTAAAAGGAACGTTCTAGACATATTATTTATCAATATTTACGCTTTTAAAGTTTTACGTGCGATATGTAAGCGAAAATAAGTGGAAATATGCCGCTGAAATAAAAAGGAATTTTTAAGCGGATTTGTGACATTGGACGAAACATGGATTCACCACTACACGCCTGTGAGCAGTCAGCAGTCGGCAGAATGGTTATAGCGTAGGAAGCGTCCGAAGACGCAACAATTAGCTACAAGGTTCTAGCCAGAATTTTTTGGGAAAAAATCTGGCTAGAACCGTATAGCTGATTGTTGCAGCCGATTGTTGCAGCTGATTATTGTTATAATCTTCAAGGACTATTTTCAACATGAAAAAATATCAACAAATTTTAACTTCAACAACGGCTATGCACTATTTGACTACGAAATTAAATCGAAACGATCTTATTGAACTAGAAAAAATCTTGTTTCTCCAAGACAACGCCCCAGCTCATTTTGCTCGCGACACAACAGGTAAATTGTAGGAATAACGTTTCGAAATGGCTCAACACTTGAAAGAGATTGGCACAAAAACAGTTTTCTCTATTAAATCGTTCTCTTCCTGCCAGGCCAAAGGACGTTTCAGCCCATGTACCAGGTACTGCATCAGCCACCAAAAAATATCCACACAAGATAAAAAAATTTCTTTTTGTCTCGACTTATGCTATCAACAATAACACGAAAATAAAACCGAAAAATTACGTATAGTGCAGGATATTTGTCACATACTTTAAAAGAAAAAGTATATAACATGAAAAATACACAAAATTAGAAAGGATGGAAAGGATTAACCGACCAAAACAAAAAAAAACGTACCAAAAAGACTCGGACTACGATGAAGCCAAGAAAACAGGGTAAACATTTGCGCCCTCATGGAATAGACCATATGTGAGCAACTTTTTTATAGCAGCATTTGCTCTTTCAGTATCTTCAGTGATAAATTTGTAACGAAGCTAGCACGATAGTTTATGATATAATCCGAAATGTGCGTGTTGTATGCAACTTGGAAAAAAAACATTCTACTTACATTAACGCTAAATAAGCAAACACACGTATTAAAGAAGATTCAAAAATCAAAGTGTTAAAATCATGGGAAAAGTAAAACAATAGCGTAAGTACATACAGCACTAACACTTCAAACAATCTTCCGATAAATCAAAATAAGTGGAGTCAATTTTGGATTGGTAAATATTCTTTCATTTCTGGGTAAAGCACTATTACACCTCTGAAAACTTTTGCATAAAATCTTAAAATAAATATAAATTTATCTTTGCCTGAGAAAAGCGGACCGAGGGTGTTAGCGCTGTATGTAGCTACGCTGTTGTAAAACTTTGGCATAAAAATTGACAAAAATTGGCATAAAAATTTTCGACGCCAAGTTTGGCCATCTTTAAGAAGATTTTAAGATTAAGAAGGAGCTTTAGAACTGGAGCCAGCAGACCATCAGCTCTTTATCCCATTCAAAAGCATCGACTGGGAAGTGGAAAACTTGGGAATATTTCGATTAACAGATTTAAAAGACCTTTCAACCACTGAAATCGGTGAGGAAATCGCATGTCTGAGTTCAGCCTTTCACACGATCGTCTCAGAGGTTTCCATGAAAAACTCCCCCAGAAATAACCTTCATAGAGATTTACCAAAGACGTTTTGGAACTTCATTGCAGGCGAACCACCCACAGGAAACTAGAACGTAGTTAAAAACTGCATAAATATTTGCTACTTTTCTCGCTAATGGAAATACGCCAAAAAATATTTCCTTTTCCGAAAGAGATACTCGTGCGAAATCTCTTTTGTACGATTTGGGCCAATGACTCTTAACAACATCAAGATAACAATGATCTCTGAATTTGTATTTTTAGTGATTGTTATAAATACAGTAGGCGGTTTTACGAGAGGATTTACTGCTTTTCCAATGACTGCTGAGGCAAATACTGAACCCTTCGGTATCCATCTGGAGATCCCTTAGGGATCTCTTTTAGAGCCCGTTCTGTTTAAGATATTCATGTCATAATATACTGGGTATCTGAGATGAACTTAAACCTGAACCTCTTCGCTGTTGATTTACTTGGTTGGTAATCTTAGCATAATCTCCACTTTGCACGACTCCAAAGCTAGCTGGACACGTTAACTTCCTACTACTCAAAGTGGGGGATGTTGTTTCATGCTTAAAAAAGTAAGCTAATTGTATTCAACATCAAAATATGAACGTCAAAAGATTCGCCTCCTTCTGGTCGCGAAGGTCGCAGGCTCTGATCCCAAATTATCCCTCTTAGAAATCAATCAATCTTAGAACTCTTCAATCTTAGAACTCTTCAATCTTAGAAATTTCAATGATAGTGGTAGGGAGTGTTCTTAATGGTAGTGGTAGGCAGTGTTCTTGTTATTGTGTGCTAATGCTATGTATCTGGTTTGATATTCGTGAAGCTCAGCATTAAATAATGAATAGTTGTTTTTGAGCTTAAAAAAGATTCTTTTTGTAACAAAATCAATTAAATTATTTGGAACGTAAAAGAGCGATCAAGAGAGAGTAATACATACTGTAAGAATTGAAGGAAGGCAGTTAGCTGTAAGCAACTGAAAGTCGCGATTTCACTGCGTTGTTGCTCCATTTCTTGCTCATTTTTACTATCCGTAAATGCTGAGGTTGAGTTTTGGTATACTATAATAAAATCAAGAGCAACTTCATCAGGACTCATGTCGTCGCTCAGGTTACCTGTTTGTCGTTTTATTCTTGGTCTTCAGTTGTGCCGCTTTTGGTAGAATTTCTGGCCAAAGCTTACGCTAAGATTTTCGTCACATGCCAGCTCATCTAGTTAGTTCATCTCAGGACTCAGCAATTGTATAGTTAACTTTTTCGGCAATGACAAATTTCATAGCTTGAAATAGTCGTTCAAGCTTCTTCCGATATTGCTAAAACAAAGCGTATATTGTAATTCTATTAGACCCTGTTCCAAAGATTGGATAAGTAACATTTGGTGGAAGAATGATGACTTTTTCGTCCCTTTCGCGAATCCTCATCTGATGGATATGATGGTGTTTTGATGGACTTTTGATGACAATCAAAAGTTTCCTGTAGCACGTAAAATTTTGAGTGCGATAGTAAACCTCATTACCGGTTAACTTTACCTACTTTTAAAATATATGTTTTTGAATGCCTTAGGCTTCTTAGAGCTACCAACAGTGAACAGGATATGCTTGTGTGTACCATAAGTATTGGTACTCTGGTCAACGGTTAGCACATCTTCCTTAGACTTGGTTCCTCCAAAGGTTGCAAATGATGCAACGATCACTTCATAGTTATGGTTTGTCTAGTCGATATTATAGATTTGACAAAGTTTATTCAAATTTCTTTAAATTTTCACATATATTTCACTAGCAGTTTCAGCAAAAGCAGGATAATTTTCACCAAAATGAAATTAAAAAGGTACCATTTCGGTTTTTCAAACTATCATCCAACTTTTAACGAGATGTGAGCTAACATCTGTCGCACGCTTTTTTACAAGGCTATTTTTGACTTTATTTTTATACAGACGAGTCATTTTATAAACGAGGAGTCATTCCTTCTTTCTTGGGAGAATCCACAAGATAGGTGAAGATATTAATGCAGAATGCAGTTCCAGGCGGTTTAAGTTTTGGCTTTTTCGACGATTTCCTATTCTTAAAGAATTTGCGCCGCGTATTGTTGTCGTAACGCCGATTTTTAAGTTCCTCAGCAATTTTTTGATTGTGATAACTCATTGTGTAGTCTAGTCCTTGTCCAGAGGGTATTAGAGTGGTTCTAGTGTATACCTAAAAGTTTTAAACTAAAAATCACATCATCATAATTAAATACTCTGATTTTATATTTATTATAATTTTATTTGGTAATCGGCAAGAATGTACATAACATATAAACAGAAGACTACAATTTAACGAAATTTCTGCATAATTTCAACCAATGGTGAATACACCAATGCTGGAGCATCAATTCCCCAAAGGAAATCCACATGATTGAAATTGTTGTAAGGAATTTTGAACAACTTCGCTGATCTTGGCATCCGTGTATAAACTTTTTCCACATCCTAGCAATAAACAACATTAATAATATTCATATTTTACAAATATTCGTTACCTTTGGTCCTGCCAACCAGTCATTTTGGGCATAGAATAGGGTAAATGGAGTACTTATCTCGGTAATATTATATGATGGTGGTTTATTCTGCCCATAGCGCTTTATGTTTTCTTCTAGTCCATAATCGAACCATTGAAAATTACCATCTACGGTATTATGAAAAAATTTAATCTACTTCGAATTCTTTAAAAATTAATTTAGGCATTTTTTAATTAATTTAAAATTAAAAAAATATATTCAAACTTGTGAAAATCATTTTAGTACGACGACTTGAAAATTAAAATGATTTTCGTGTCGAACTAACCCATGTAAATGAAGAGCATGAAGATGGGAGCCGTGTAATAATAATTCAAATAACAATTTATACAAAAACTCTCAGTTTAAGTGACGAATACATTCATAAAACAAATTAAATTCATTTTAATAAAAAAAAATTAAAATTTCGTGACACTTTTGATCTAGGTTTATCACAAAGATTTATCGACCATTGCATTGTTTAGGTATAAACCAGCGAGAACACTCCCGAGCCACTTTAGCAGAAAGAGATAGAGCTAGGAACAGCAGAATTTTAGTTGTATAGCGTTTTTACTCAAGTGTCTTGTAAAGTATATTTCTTTGTTAAATAAAATACTGAGAACAGAATACACATTTGCCAACCCAAAAAAATTTACAAATTTTTATTGAGTCACGTTAGATCGGGATTTTTTTCGGTGTACTCTCTGGGTTTATCTTACATGCCATGGCCTATCAGGACTGAAAAATTCGAGCATACCTTCATCGATTTCTTGCACATAATGCAAAAGTGTCTTTGTTGATGTCCCTGCTGGTGTGTGACTGAAGATGACAGGCATTAAAGTCTGAAACCATATCCAAAAATTATATTTAAAACAGATTAAATGGAAAAAATTAACAAAAATTAATTAAACCGTACCGAATTAAATTGTGATTTGTCAAAACCACATAAAACAAATAGTGAATTTTCACAAATTTCTCTTTCTGCTTGCGTCATCTCGCATCCATACTTAGCCAAAAGTTTCATGATTTTATTTTGTGGTAAAAACTCGTTGGCGCCCAAAAATTTGATTATCATCTGCATAAGAAATTAAAGATCGATTAAGTGGAATAGGCGTAATGAAATACTAACTTATATAACATACAATAAATGAATATGTAATTATGCACAAATGATATTAGTGTGGTTTATTTTTTAGGCGCTATCTGATATTTCTTGTAAACTACAATATTATAAATTCATTCCGTGACGTCTATTTAGCTTTCTACCATGTTCGTATTATATATTTTTTTTCTTTTTACTATCATTTTATTTCTAAAAATCTTCTAATCTTATACTTTTTTTATTCTATGTACATTTCGAATAGACTTAAATGACATTTTACCATGATACTATCCTGCTTAATACCTACTGTCAATATACCTTACTGCTACCTTCACTACCTAACTTTCTACTCCATCCTCCTATCTCTCTTTCTCTTCTTAGCCCAGATAACTATTTCAGCGAGAAGGAAAACGATAGAAATCATCCCTCCCGTGAGAACCATTTTGAATATTTTGTAACGATTCAACTGGTAAGGGTAACTCTGCAATAATTTTGAGCCTCTAAGGTAAAATCAGTAGGAACATATCAAATGAATTAATAATATCATGTAGTCTGCACGAAGACAGGTGATAAATGCAACCCATCTAAGATTAGGAAAACTTGAGAAACACAAAGCCTGCCGTTACCGTAAAATTCGGCCACGAATAACAATTTTCGAAAATGCTGTATAGGTTGTATATAGAATGCATAACTAATATCTTGGCCGAAGATGTCGGAAGAAGGGAAACCTCTTTCTTCCGAATCATCTGCAGTTGATTTGGCGTACTAGCCAACATTTTTATTGTATAATCCTGCGAAATTCGAATTGAAGTGAATTTATCAAATGAATTGAATTTTCAGTTGTTCCCGTATTTGTCGTTCAAGTAAGGATAATTGTAAGGCAACGTTTATGGCTAAGTTAGTTATCTTGGTGGAATTTAAATATTTTAGATAACTCGAAATTTACAGTATTGTTTTTAAGTTGCCTTTCAGAATGATTAAAACCATTTTCTGGTTAGTATTTAGTTAGTAAGAATAAATTCCCCTACTGAGCTGACCGCTATTTACCCCAATCCATAAAGTGTCCATCCCCATGTCTTACGGTTGGTTTAAGGTTGACATTTTTAATTTTTTAATAGATTTACGCCTCATTTCGATTGAGAATGATTGAGCTTTCTCTCATCAAAGAATATTACGGAGTTCCTCCACCTTGGACCCTTTTCTTTGCATGCTTTAGCGAACGTTAATTTCTTTTTCGATGTCTCTCATTTATGAAAGGACTTTTACTTGCATCATATCCGTGAAAGGAGTACTTTTGCAATATCCATCCAGCTGGTTATAGATGAAATGGGATATCGATTTGCAGGAAAACTTTGTAAAGGAATGTAGGAATTAGAACACCGAATTTTCTTGATTTTTCCCAAACAAAAATTTCAACCCAAAAAATAAACTGAACCAAAAAGACGCTAACTCGCTTCGATTACTTAGGTTTGCCCCTCTGACTTCACTGTCCCATTATTTTATTCATATTTAATGATTTATATTTTGATTTCTTAAAATGAAAAATTTCCAAAAGCCGTCTTGCCCTTACAGCCAATTTTTCAAAAATATACTGATTTCAAAATTTACTCAAAAATGTTCCACACACTTCTTCCAACATCTCAGACAAGCATCTCACACTCGTAAGCAAAAATATGCGCAAGCATAGAAAATAATATCCCAAAAAAAAGAACGTTTTCCTTTTTATTTTGCATTTTTATTTTTATTCGAATTTTCGAAGTCGACTTTCGACCGTAATCGTTCGGTCTTCTTCAGCGACAGTCGCTGAAGCAAAAACGCAAAATTAAAAGGAAAACTTTATTACTTTACTTTACTTTTTTTATTTTTTAGGCTTAATATATTTTGCTAAGATGGAATCAATCACAAATTTTAAAAGAATATTCTTAATTCGTATAGGATTAAATTTTGCATAAAAGGAGTAAGCTGAAGTAATTTTAATTTTCACATCAGTATTCCGAAAGTGTTATTCTAATGTACAATTTTACGTCTTTTATAAAAAGAAGTACTATAAAATTAATTTTTTCTGTATGTTATTCATTATCCTTTCCATTAACCGCGAAAGTGAGGGTCCCTCCGAATATCGATGCTGCTCGTTGTGCTGGTTTTATCTTTTCAACAAACAGAATTAATTGATGAAAAAAGTTTACCTTTTCATTGGTATTTATAGATATTCGACCGCTTTAAAGTCGAAAAAGAGAATCAGGTCGGAGGAAATGTCGAGAATCAATTGACTTTTCAATCCAAGAAGTATTCCACGGTACACCAGAGCGTAGTAATAGTTTAGTCAACTCAGAACCTACCAGTGAACTCAAATTCGCACTCGATTATTTAAAGTGGAACTATATGAGGGACTATATGAGAATATAGTCCCTCGAATATGAAACCAAAAATTCTAACTCCGGAGAATCAATGAAATTTTTTAAACGTGCATACAAGAGCGATACCTAAAACAATCATAATCAAAGGTGATGAAAGCGCTTTTCTAATCAGCTTGCAGGTGGTAACAACCAATTGTGGGAACATTTTTTTGACATCACGATTGCCAATTTCAAATTTGTCAAAATAAGTTCTGCGACATCGAAGTCGGGATGAGCGTTACTAGTAACCTTTAGGTAATTTTCCAGCAGCCGAACTTGCCAATTTTCACATAACATTTACTTAGTTCCAGAGTATTTTCCAGCTGCAGGGTTTGTTTTGTTTTGTTTTCTCTTTGCCATGTTTTCTCAAATGAAAAGTTGTAGGGTAACGAAACTAAACTAAAGCGCACTAAAAGGCACTGAAATATATAGAACGCCAGAACTCTATTTGATAGTTCTGAAAATTTTAGGTGAATAGTTTCATTACCACGATTATGACCCCCAACATCTTCCAAATGTTTTTGACAGAAAAAACGAAAACGTTTTTTAAAAAAAAAAAAGAATATTTCACAGCTTCAACAGGCTTCCAGTTTACACGTCGCTTTTGAAATTTCCAAGCTCTAAATTTCCGCTCAAAGAACACTATCTCAATATGACAAGTGTACTGTAAGTCAGTTCAAAAACTAGTTTAAGGCGTGGAAATTCCAATGAAAATGTGTTTTCTAGTCTCATCAGGAATCCTTGGAAGAATGTGTTCAACCCTTTGGTGAAGACTGATTCCAGCGCAAATTTATCAATCTAGGTTGGCTGTGCCTAATGACACAGCGCACATGTGTATTCCATTTTGGAAAATGAATTGTGATGCGTAGTTTTGCATTATTTATAAGACAATTTGTATTCAAAATCTGTACCAACCCAGAGTAAACCTCAAAATTCGATCATAAAAATATTAATTAAGAAAAAATTGAGAATATTCTTAGGGATCTTAACTAGGCTACATGGCTATTAATGCAGGAGATCATGGTGTCTTTGCTTGAACCTGCACCTAATTCAATGCAAGCAGCCACAGATATCATAAGATCAATATAAGCACAGAAATCATAAGTTCAAAATTACTTTCAGCCCCATTTATGGCGATATTCAATCATAGAAACCTGTACAGAATTTTAGTTCTGTCCAGAAATTTGTTGGAAATATAATAAAGAGAATGGATCGAAAGTCATATTTAAAGAAAGGGTTTCAGGAATTTCCGAATAGGCGTCCAGAAAACCGCGAGAAATATAAATAAATCAACTGAAAATCCTTTCAATGAGGCCATATGATATGGCCATATGATATTCCACAGTAAATATACAGCAAAGTATTTAGTTTAAACATCAAAACCACAGAGTATGTTTAAATATATCATTTGACTCTAAAGGAGGTCTTAATCAATGTAGAGGGTCCTCAGAAACATAGGAGAGCGGTTGAAATATAGTAATGTTAACTACGAAATTTATGACGCTTCTATGTTTCGATAATTCTTAGCCGAAAATCACAATTTCCAATAAAAATTCGGCAAACACTCATCACTGTAACAAAAAAAAAAATTTATTTCAACCAAATATTTATCAAATCAATTCAACTTATATTGACTTCAGTTCATATATAAGTTAATATTCCAATTCCCTTTTCTGTTCATGAAATCGTTCTAGCAACAAATTTTCAAATATTTATTACAGAAAGAGTTGTTTACAAGCATCTACAAAGAAATCGAACTGAAACATTTGAGGTTGTCTCAAAGGTTTACAATTTACACATATTAGTAAGCGGATAAAATATCCAATCAGGATAATTTAATCAATTAAAAGAGTTTTCGAAATGCTTCAAAAGGAAATCAATATAGCATTTCGCTGGATTCAGTTCTCGCTTTGCCAAATCACAAAATATTCTTTGGAAATGTTGGAAGATTAAACCAATATTTACAATAAAATAAAAAAAAAATCATAATATTGTTGTTAAAATAATCCATCTACTGGTCATTTATTTATAAATCCAACACAAAGCGTTGATCATTCATATAAAATCCCACAACCAATAAGTTTTGCTAATATTTTCTGGACACTTACCAAAATTCTCAAGGACATATTATTCAATATGCGATTAGCGATAATATCAACCCAACTGGGTATACGCAGGCCGATTAAATATTTCAAAGGGATTTCTACATTTAAATTATTCGATTTCGATTGCTACAGTGATATATTGATGGCTGTGTAGAAATGATGTAATGTGTGCAGCTCAATTATTAATTACCTCAATGTCCTTGGAGAAAGGGGCAAGCATTCGAATTGGACTTCTTACATTACTCATATATGCAACCGGTGCCAAAGCAAATACCGCCATAATTTTGCTATTATATTCCAATCGAGAAGAGAGTAATGCAAATGCCATAGTCGTACCCATCGAGTGTCCTATGTACAGGAGATCGTTCGATGAGCTACGATCATCGAGATAATTCATATAACTTTCTTCAGCTAGAACGAAAGGCTATTTGAAATTTCAGGATTAATATGTCGCCAACTTACCCTTTATTTCATAAATATAATCAATTTCCGCTGGAATATCGTAAATTGCCATCTCATGCCAACTGAAATCCCAATATTTCGAATTTGTGTTACTCATCGACACATGATGGCGTGAATATGTGTTTCCTCGTGCATTTCCAAGCCATACATCATATCCAGCATCAGCAAGAATGTAGGCTAAAAGGAATAACAGCCTTGAGCAATTCCATGCTGCATATTTGGAGAAAAATATACCCAAAGCCTTTCCTGGTCCACTTATTACCCAATCAGCTGAACTAGAAAGCAATCCGTGTTGCAGGAAAACTGGTTGACCTCGTCCTCGGCCACCTTTCGTATGACAGCCTGAACGGCCGCATGGGATTCGATGCAATGTAAGGAGGTAACCATCTTCCGTTTTCACCGTGTGCGCTTCAGCAGGATATCCATGACGTACTGCTATTTCTATCTATTTCGATTTCAGATAGTCATTGAACTGCAGAAATTCTACACATACATACTGTGTTTAAATCGATATCAGGATTGTAAGGAGGTTCCAAAAAATTGTTTTTGATCCACGTCAATGGATCCCAAGCAGCATTTACTGGTTGCGTATGTTCTTTGTCCTTGAAACTATCAACTATCTGGTTGCATGAAATATTTACAATAAATATGCTTAGCATCAGTAATATCCGAACTTTCAATTTTGAATTCATCTTGGCGAAGTAAAATCTAAAATATTAAAAACAAAATATTATTTTCAATTTGCGTGTAAGAAAAAAAGTTAACAATTGTAGATATTTCAATAACATAAACTGTTATTTTGTGCTCATGTGTATAAAAATACTCAATTCAAATGTGTAATCACAACTCTCATTTTGTTCATTATATGCATTGTTTTCCTTTACGCCATTACAAAAGTGATTTATTATATTTACTGATAAATGCAACGAATACTGGGCCTTAACTGGGAATTCCGAAAATAACTTGGGCTTGTTCAAACGTAATTTCGTTACAGCGGGCAGCTATATGGTATTTATAAGATTAACCTGGGTGCAAATGAGAATAATTATTGAAATCACCGAATACCTAACAACATGGAAATTATAGAAGAGAACTATCTACCTATTTACTAACACCAAGCTGACGTCTGAAAGGAAAAAAGCAAGGAAATATCTAGTAAAAAACTAAAGCAACGATGGGAAGGCTCCATTAAATCAGGCCGTGAAGGACAAGATCGTTGAATCGATCAGGATGATTGGTCGCCATTTCTTTCATAGCCTCACATATCCTCTTTTATTTTCAACCTAGTCGTCATCAGAAGGTTGGTAATATGGAGTTTGCATTTCATTGTTATACGAAATCTGATAAAAAAGTATCAAACCTAAGGCTGAACCCTAGGAATAAACTGGCTTACCTGAAGCGTTAGGTTGAAAAGTCTTTTTGAAGCTTAACAAACGTTTAAGTCGTGTCGCTAATGCCAGATGCGCTCTGAGAAAGCCTTTCTCGTAATGGAGTTTATAATATCCATAATGTCCTATCTTATATTAAATTCCTTCCCTTCCTAAAGTTTCTTGAGTTTCCGAAACTCCCATGAGTCTCAGGATACAATTTTGAAAGACCAAGGTCCCTATTGAATCACAGAATTCCGGTTTGTGATGGAAAAAGACTGAATCATAGGCCATGTACCATTATATGCCATTATTGTCATCATGCAAACCAATTTCCTGAAATCTATTGCATTGCATTGAATAGCACAATCGACGAAGAACATCCCTGTAGTATCATGCGATGATTGTTTGACCATTTGATGGGTACTTGTAGACTACCACACCACAAAAACCAAAAAAAAAACAATCAGGATCACTTTGACGGTGTTGAATGTTTGCTGAATTTTTTTTTCCAAAAAAGGTCCTCTATAAGGAGTGGGATCTAGTTTCCGGTTCATATCCCAAATCTAGGACTCATCAATAACGATTATGATTTAGGAAATTTCGATGGAGTAGTATTGCCCAATCACCGACAAACAGAATAAAGTCACGCAACCTCACACAAATTGAGGGTTAGTGCATGTAAGCCCCCTTGAACCAAATCTATACGGTTTCGGAAAAAATACTATGGAATATTTTTATAACAGCACTCCTATTTCATATATTATTAGTTTTACCCTGAATCGAATCAATGAAACTTACATTATCCTTATTATTCAAAAGGCACCACTTCCTGTTGTTACAATGTGATTTAGACTTTTATATTATATTTATATTTATATTCGGTAGGTGGTCCCATAAGAGGTATGTACAGGAATAACACTCTCGGGTGGTTGTCTAAGACAGAGATAGAAGAAGTACAAGTTGATTATGGCAAGTTTTCCAAAATCAACCATAGCTGTGAAGATTTTTGAAAGACTCAGATTGAAGTTTAAATTACTAATGAAGAATTAAATGGTAGTGAGGTAGAATCATGATGTCCAATGTTGATGAGCTGATTGTATCACTCCCGCTGAACTCTTGCCTCTCAAATAAGGCAAAAAAGGAGCTAAGAAAACCTGTGATAAAAAAAACCGCAAATTGGTGACTTTTTATGCGTGACGAGTATGTAACGAGTATGTGTGCGTAATGAGTATGGTTATGAGTATGTAATCATAACGGTTATGAGTAGGTTACCATAAACCTCTGAGCATTGTGTACAACGTTCATGTCAGCCTCTAATGAGCTGGCTCCTCTTTCAATCATACCTTAACGATAGTTATGCAATATTTTTGATATACTATGTTTTGTTGTAGCTTTGTTGAGTCGTTATCCTCTGTGCATACAAAAAATTAGAAGACGACACTAAATGGCAAAACTTTGGTTCCCCATCATCGATGCGCACAGAGTTGTTGAAGAGATCCATTTGCGCCTAGGATGTGGTTTATATAATTCATGCTAAGCGGCAAAATCTTCCCGTTTTGGTGGGAAATTGATCTTTTGATCCATTTTTTTCTTGAAATATAGATCATTGATGTGCACTACTCCTATTTGCATTTCAAACTTATCTCCGTTGAATGAAAATGTTAATAATACATTTTTTGTGATTAGAGCCGAATGAAAAAGACGTTTCAGGATTTTTTTATGTCCTCGTATCATTCCGTTGTTCCTCGTCACTGCCTTTATTTTGTCCTCAGACGCGTTTTGACGGAGCGCCATCTTGTGATGCTTCGTCTGTGGACGAAACAAAGGAAGTGATATTGTATGTTCCGAAGACGAAAAAATAATTCCATCCCCGTTGGAACACAACATTTCACCAAAACGTTTCAGAAGTTAGTTTGCGTCCGATCGTAGGTCACATTAATCCTGATTTCAAACAATTAATTACTATGAAAATACATTGAATCCCTTAAAAAATAACCATGTAGATGGAACCGCCAAGGTTTAGTCCAAATCGGGATTTATTATTATTAATAATATTATTTTTTATTGTGGAGTAGATTAGTTTATAATTAATTTAGAAGCAATATGTTTGCTGCTCACTAATCGTTAGTACCTTATACGAACACTTTCGATAAATTGCAGGTCTTTGACTATGACTGCAGAATACGTGTTAACATTGTGACCATTTCGATGTTTTGAGTGTTTAATATATGATTTAAACAAGCCCTACATCAATTTCGACTCTTCAATGCTATTGGAACCGAATCCTATCGGGATTCCGGTGTCTTCGCTTTTAGCTGAAACCTCCATCACTGGTATATCCACGAACATTATATAATCATAATATACGAGGTCTTCATAGAGTATCGCCAATTTTGAATTTCCGAGAGCTACATTTTCGATATTTTTATGGCGACATGTTAGAAATCATGTTCCTTACTTATGCTGATAAGTTCGGCACTTTTGACACTTCAGTTCATTTTTGGCAGCTTTTTTACCTGGATGTGTTTTGATTTGGCTTCGAGTATCGCCTGTTCCATAAAATGTAACAAGGGATCTGTATTAAATTTTATCTGTATCAAAACGACTCTAACTACGCGGACGCATTCCGATTGTTGACTGTGGCATCTAGTAAAGCAACCATGAGCCAAGTATCGTTTTTCAAGGGTACAAAAAGTTCTCAGAGGACCGAGAATCCTTGAACGACGAACAGGGTGCCTGACGCCCGAGCACATTAACAACAGACAATTGATAAATATGATGAGTTCTTGCTACAAGCTGGATTTGTCAATAAGGAATGTTATCTGCAAGGCATGCGCAATTGAGGCGTTGCATTTCTCCAGCAACGGTCACATTTGTGGAAGAGTAAAAATTGGCTTATGTATTATGAAAACGCCCCTGCTCAAAAAGTCGTTGCTTGGGCGGGAACTTTATCATGTGGGATCACCTTCATATCAAGTATCCTGCAGCCCCCGTTTTCTCCAATCTTGGCCTCCTGTGACTTTTTGTCGTCCCCGAAATTTAAGAGGCCCATTAATGGACAACGCAACGCCACAATTTAGGAGATTAAGGTGACTTCGAATAACGAACTGAACAAGATCACCAAAAAGCGTAGAAGAAAGTTAGCAGAATTGCAGAATTTCTGAAGGAGACTACTTTAAAGGGGACAACATGGATATTGATGAATTAATGTTTAAAAGATTTGAAAAAAAAACATAAAATTTGTAATTCTTTTTGAACAGACCTCGAATTTGCTATGATTATTAATTTACTTACAATAATTTTAACAAGATTTCCTCCATAATAATAGCAATTACCTCACTCTAAATATTGTTTGGCATATGGAAGTTGCATTTCAACAACTCACTACTAAATGTTTCAATGAAAAAAAGATTATCTTTGCTAGTAACACTCCTTAGAAACCACAAGTTTTGCCAAAATTTTTCACTTTATGTGATAATAATCATTTTGTGTTAGAAAAACTCTACTGTTTGGAAGCATATACGATGAATTCTGCTAAATTGAAACTTATTACATCGTCATTTATGGTTCCAAACAGTAGATCATAATGAGTTTTCATTGATTAGCTGTCGCAGACCAATTTAACATCCTTCAAAAATTCATTGTTTTTGAGTAAGAAAGCAATCATACGCTTTGATTCAAAACAGAAAGAGCCCAAAAATTTGAAAATACAATTTTAATGATATTTTAAAATAGATTAATTTTTTATTAAATATTTTATAACTCATGGTGCTTTGATTTTTATGCATAATTATTATGAACAAGCTGGGCTCGCTGAAGAGTGTCGGGGAACATATATTTCAATATTTGTGAAAGTTTTCATTTCATAAAATGATCAAACTGATCAAAAAGATAGGATGCTTCCTGTAAGCTTTGTGAATCACAAAATTGATCAAAAAGATGGAAAGCATCCGATGTTTTTGACCGACATATATATTTATTGAGGCAGGATTAATAAAAAAGTTCCATTTTTAAGCTCAGTGGAAATTTCCCGAATCGTTCTTGAAGATACCAATCGATTAAATAGTAAACAGACATTTGAACTTTTTTTCCTAGAATATCTATGCGAAGAATATATGAGTTGTATGTAAAACTTTGTTGTAATACGTTGAATAATAAACGGAATTGTCGTTGTCGTAATAAACTGAATTGAATCAATTTATTCAATTGAGTCATTACGTAGGCTTAGACAATCAAATGACAATACAGATTATATGAAATTCCTTGCAATCGAAACAGTTCAGAGATCTAGTTAAATTGCGGAAGCAATCCAGCAACAAGGCAACGTACAGTACATCATCCTTAACTTTAGAAAAAAATAACGCAATGTTTTCACATACTCTGAAGATAATGTGTGGTTTTAAAAACGTTCTATTTTTAAAAAATCATTCAACTATTCAAAAAAAAATATCAAAATGGAATTGTTTCGTGATGGTTGACCAACTTTAATAATTAAGAAATTACTTACTACGGGACTTCGTCCTCTTCTTATCTATGTTTTTATGTAAAATTATTGTCACTCATGTAGAATTATTGTCACCTAACCTAATTAATTAAACCTAGAGAGATAATATTTAATATTTTTATGGCTTGATAGATCACCCAACAAAACTACTCTGGGATACATTTGATGAATATCTGATACAATTTTGACATACAGGAATGTAGTTATAACTTTCCAAACCTATTTTCAACTATTTCAATCCTAAACTTCGAATTACACTTATGTATTCTATGGAAAATTAACTTTATGTTGATTCTCTTTAACTTGTTGTTTTGTTTGTTTTTAATCAGCATCCATTTATAACTTTATCTAATTGAGAACCGTTGTCAATAGAGTAGTTTTCATTGAACTTTGATTGATACCCGTTTACAAACAATTGAAAGTTGTTAAACATTAGCCAACAAATGGATTACGCCAAAACACGGTTATGACACAATTTTGCAAAGACACATTTTCTAGACTATCTTGACCGAGCCCATGTGTGATAAGAATAAGAATAAGTTGTCTGCTACATCTTAAAGCAAACGTTCATATAAGTAACACTACATATTATTATGAAAAAAATTGCTGACCACTTATCTCTTCCACAAACAATCCAAAGAATAAAAGAACATCTTTCTGTAATCTTAATGGTTTAATGGGTCAGTAGACCTTAACTAAACATTTGGCCCGATTGATTCGAAAGTGTCGACGCTTGTGCTGCTCACCTTTGCTTTATTCTTCTTCGAATCAACTTTTAATTCCTCCAATGTTATTTTTCACTCAACCTTCACTCTGCGATAAGTCCACATAAATTTCACTAATCACTAATTATAAATAAGCACTAGAAATACATCACAATTACGGGCCTTGATGCATCCTTTTGTGGATGCAATAGCACCGAATCTTAGAAGTTAATATAAGAAAGTTTAATTTGGACCGGAAATGCACTAGAATGCCTGACGTACGAAGGGAAGTCAAATTCCCGAATTCGAACTTACATTCCGCGAATAGCGTTGCTTTGTTTAAATTTAGGTCCACGATATGTTTGTCGTATTCCACTTAAAGTGTGTACATTCGCCACGATTTGTTAAAGTTGACTGTAGGCGACTTAAGAAGATGCGCTTGACTGCTCAAGAAAAGATTAATAATTTCTTGAAGACGTAATTTGACCGACAGTAGATGGTGCAATTATCAGTGTCGATAATTTCAAAATACACAACAATAGTTTGCAATGGTTGATTAAAAAATAATAATATGATCTTATTTTATCGATCAGAGTATTAGGCACACATTCTGCTTGCTGAACCAGAAAAAACGTGCGTGTATGTTAAATTCAATTCCATCTATCACTATTTGCATTTATTAATATGCGACATGGATATCGCTTAACGCTTCTTATGTTTTCGTTTAAATAAGAATCTCAATTCAATAAAACTTTTACGAGCATCACTTTTGGAAAGCAAATCACATTGGGAAACAGAGATACTTAAGCTTTTCTTAGCAGCGAACTTCTCAAAATGAAAGTATCAATAATAATATAATATAATAATAAAACATAATAATAGTAATAATAATTTTCTTATATTTAAGAGGTAAAGGCTATTCACGTTCTTAATGTCGGACTCCTTGAAGCACAAAACAGCTAAACTACCCACTAAAGACTCCCATGTCTTACCAGTCAATCAAAGCAATGAAAGATTCCTTACTGTATCATAAGAGTCGACCACATGTCATCTGTCATGCATTTCTAATCAGATTCAAATTCAAATATCGTTCAGATTAACACTTCGAGGAAAGAGCCGAGCTTATTTACTCAGAGAAGTTCAATCAGTGTCTAATCCGTCCTCCGCATGAGAGAAGGTATGACAGGTGTCATCTGCGGTCCCCAAGAAAAACAAGCAATCATTGGACTTTGAACTACCCATCCTATGCAGTAAAGACAGAAAATACCTGCCCCCGATAAACAATTGCATTAAATAGTTAGATCATTGGTGAAACGTGAGGTCCATTTGCCATGTGTTTCGTTAACCTGCCAAAAAATGGGTGTCCATCTTCTCGTCTCTCGAGCATTAACCCCTTTTTCAAGCTTCTCCTATGTAAATGAACTCGCCTTCGTTCTTCCGCCAGAAGCATCAACAGGACATTATGATCATTATGAAGTAACGACCTCAATCAACTCGGCAAATTCGGAGTGGCAGGTGTCATTTGACTAATGTAAAGTATGTTAAAAATCAAATTAAATTAACATATTACAGTTAAAATAACTTATTCATATTTATTAAAATTCTGCTCACTAAAATATATTAATGATGTACTAATTGAAAAAATAATAAATTCATTGTCACAGGCTTTATCACAGACATATTAATATACTGTAGGATTTATAAAATAAATTAATAAAAAAACGATTGGACTTTTTTAAGAGAATGGAACAGAATGGAAAATAAAAAATACAGAATTATTTTCTTTTCAATATATTCACCTGCAATTCTAATACATTTTTCAGATTTTCTAACAAGCTTATACTCATTAAAAATGTTTTGCCTCTGTCCGAAAAATAAGCCAAAATTGCTTCAAATCTTCACCCCTCGATTGCTTGAAAACTCATAATTTATCTTATTATTTGCTTTAGGAACAGATAATAATTACTGGGGACAAGATCTGAAATGCATGGTGGGTGATCCAAAATACCGGAGCCCAACTTGTGCAAGACAACCAACGCAACAGGTGAATAGGCACATTGTGTTTGTTGTCGGACACCTTTGATCAATTTTCCCGGTCTGTTTTCTTTTATATATTCTTTCAACCTGTCTGTGATTTAAGCATAATATACTCCAGTTATGCAGACGCCTTAATCTTTGAAATCCAACAACCTGAGTCCCAAAAGACTGGTCCCATTTCTTTTTAAACTGCCGACTGTGACACCTTAAACTTCTTGGGTGATGATATGTGCTTTTGGTGCTACTACATAGAATCCTGTTTGGACTCATGTACATGATGATGAATCTAAGTTTTATCCTAGTAACAATTCGATAGAATATCCACCCTTGTCCTCACTACAGGGGTCAAACAATGCGCTGGAACCATCTATGCGGTATTATTCCTGAAGCAGCGTGAGCATTCTCGGCATTCATCGAGTGTTTATCTCTGTCATACGAAGATGATCCTGCATAATTTAAAAATTTTCATATCCGATATTCCAACCATATCTGCAAGTTGTTTGTTTTTTCTTCAGTCTAGCATCTTTAAATTTTAATTTTTCAACTTTTTGAATCATTTTCGGAGTAATCACTTCGATTCTTCGGGTCGTCTTGAAGTGAGTCCTTGCCTTGTTTAAAGAAACTTAGCCACTTTTAAACCATATTTTTACTCGAATAAGAGTCCTGGTGGAGGGACGCTATCTGTTGACATGTTACCCTTACATTAATCCCATTTACTTGTGGCCTAAACCTTCATTCCGTGAACTTAAAAGCGCAACTTCGTATACGTCGGCGGTTATTAGCCATATGAGGGTATGCCCTGTACGCCCAAGACCAATGTACCCCAACTGTAAGAACACGAATTCGTCGAATGATAGAAACAATCTTTAAAACAGGAAAGAAATCAAGCTATATCAGCGATATCCATAGAGCCAAACAAACATTTGATAAAATGTGCCGAACGATTTATAGAAGGCAAAAAGTATACACCAACAGAATTCAAGACTTCACATTAGATACCGACAAGAACACGAAACAAAACTCATTTGGAGTGGAAGCAGTCCAAAATATTTACAATTCAAAAATCATCCGAAAATATTGCGAAACCGTCAAGATGGGAATCTGACTTCTTGGCATGCATAATTAGTAAACTATAAAACAAATATTCAACAAATGCATAATAGATAATTACAGTCCATAATGCCAATTTCAGACTAAAACATTTCAAATCAGTTAATCATTTATTCAGTATTTTTCAGAACATAAATTGATATTGCTTGGAACCATCCTATCGATTTTTTATTATAGAGAAATTATACTCATGAATTAAATGAATTTTGTCATAAATTTCCTTATTGGAATCCGAATCGATGAACAAGGACCATCCTAGAGACTGGTGGTACAATGCTCTTCAACCTTACTTAAAGTGGAATAGCAAATGAACGGTCGCTAGCAAAAAATGGACTTAAATTTAATAAGAAGCATCAGTATTACGTTTTTTGGACTAACAAAAGGATTTGACGTTCTACTAAAACTTAGTGAATTGACACTGTCAGGAAATATATAGTTAAGTTTCTCATTTTCAACAAAAATCTAACTTGGTCAATTCCTTTGAATTAGTATGTTATAAATTTCAATACTCTTGGATTCGCGTATAATAAATAAAAATTTTCCGGTGCCAAGGCACATCATAAATCTTTACTTTATTTAAATTTTATTTAAATTTAATGTCTTTAAATGTCTTTTTCCTGTAATTTTCGAGCGACAGCGAAATAAATTCGTAATGAAAACATATCCTTCCCCGTAATAAGACCTTCCCTCATACAATCGTACTGTAGGAAAAGGATAGTAATATCTTTTATTTATTTTACTAATTTTTTATTATTTACTATTTAAAATCCTCTTCCTATTCTTGTAGAGTCGACTATTATACAATGAAAATAACTTTCTAACTGAGGTTGTATTAAAAAGCCATTCGAGTTTCGAGTCCTCTTAGTATATGGACGCTCTAAATTCCTCCGAACCCGATTAATTTTTAATTTTTTAATTTTTTCTTAATTTCTCCATTATTAAGGATGTGCATGTGTTTACATAGTTTCTATCGCGTCATTATCAAAAAAATTAAGCATTAAAATATGTAGATTGCATGGATAAAAGGTATTTTGAGTTCAATTAGGAGCGCGGTCAAGTATTTAATCGAATTTAATATACAAAAAAAGTCTAAGAAAATTTTATTTTAATTATTTTTAAAATTTAAATAATGAAACCACAAACATTCAATAAGTGTACGCATACCGAAGGCTTCGAATCACTTCTCCATCAACACAAATATTGAACACTCGTAAATACTTGAAAATCCCATGCTAGTAAACCCGTTCAGAATGAAGAAAGTTTTCTTGAACTTGAGCCACGCGTGTTGTTTGTTGAATTTCTTCGTGGATGCAATGCTTTGTTTTGTTGCGGTGACACACCAACATTATCCAATGGTCCCCGGTGGACACTCACGTAGAAAATGAAGCCCAATTTGTTTATTAACGTACTCCAATCAAAACATATGATCGAATTTGTTGATGATTCAAGACGCCAAAGCAAGGAGCAAAGTTCATATGAAATTAGATACGGTTGACCTCACAGTATGTTAACATGTTTAAAATCAGCACAACACTTTCATCGCTTAGACAATACATTGCTGGTGAGTCACAGAGTGATCAAGCATTCCAATACGAGTATACCAAGTAGGATTACATGCAATTAGAATGAAAATAAAAAATGGATTTGTATTTAAATTGTGAAATTAAATTGAAATCCGAATTGCAGTTAGATGGAAAGTTCATATTTAAAATTTAAGTTTTAAGCAATTAGAAATGTTCACTTTTAAGATAAATTAGTGCTGTAAAAAACCAATCAATTGATAGTATTGATTTTATTTTTGAATTTATGAGTAGAATATCTAGGAAGCTTGCTGTAATCAATATAAAAAGAACTTTTATGAAAATGGAAAATTTATCACAAGTACTCTGTCGGAAAACGAAAAACTATTCCAAGTATTTATTTGTCGTTTATTTCATAGTAAAATTACAAAATTTTATGTGACAATAAACGAGGGTAGATTGTAAAGTATTTAACGCATGCTTGCAGAATACGAATTAAACAAAGAGTAAAAATCGTAGAATAAAGCACAATCGCCGTTAAAATAGTGCGAGAAAGTACGATCTTCCAGTTTCATAATGATGTTTTTATTTTTGAAAATCTCAATTTGAGGCCTCACTGATTTTTCCTAAGGTTTTTCATTTCGCATGAGAATCGCCTTCATCTCATTGTCAGTGCTAAAATAACGACCCTTCAGGTCTTTGCAGAGTAGACAAAAGTAGGAAAACTGCCAATATGCTTTCGGTTATTTTGAATCAAATTGTTGACTGGGGTTCCAATGATTGTCGTGGGCAGACGTTCTCTTCGTGTTTCATTTTTATTAGAACTTTTCCAGCCTGGTAGCCAGGAAATTATACCATCTACCCATTATGGTAGTTCTGTCAGCAGTATTGTCACCATAAACAATATTCGTACAAAGATACATCTCAATACAAGCCATTTTTGAGTAGTTTTCAATTCGATGGCAACACGCCGTTCAAATCGTGTCAACGTATCCCTAGAATTTTTCCCTTATTTTACGCTATGAAAAAACACATCGAATAATTGCAATACTTCTCAACTGCGTATAGGCAATATGGAAAAATGTCAACGTTCATAAAGTTTATTAGCATTCTGTTCATTTATTACGTAGTTGAGCATTGGTTTGTGCACCAATAATTATCACATGAAAACAGTAAACAATCAGAGAAGTATGTCACAAACTCAATTAGAAACCAAACCAGGAAAATGAACTAGAAAATGCATAATTTCAATTCATTTTTAAAATTCTTCAATCAAGTCGTATCCATCACATGAACATTACTACTGCGCTCCCCACCCTTTTATATTTTCATGGACTTACGATGACCCTCAACTCCCTCATATGGTTTAATTGTTGCATATGATCTTGTAGTTCCATTTTAGATTTTGTCCACGTTTTGGGCAACTCTGCTGCTTACTATTGTCTGCTAGCTAATGACGCTCGGACAGTCTTGAAGTAAGCGTGCGAACTAGATGAAAATTCTTGGCCACTAAAATTATTCAAAGCAGAAAGAATTATCTTTTTCCTCACAGCTAGGTTAACATTTGTAACCCTTCGGGTTGCCCAGTCGTTTAACCTGTCGACCCAAAACGGTGTGGCCTGTCAAGAATACAACAAGAGTTCACATGCTATTTCTATTTCTCTCTAGTAAATCCGTTTGGTCCGTGTTCTGTTCATGACGGACGGAAATACTCCACATATCCTAGAATCTATCTTTTCGTAGAAAGATCGATTTGGCTCCATGTTCTAGGTTGCTGGACAAATTTTGATCAAGTTCACTCTTACTGCATTTTTAAGGGGCTAAACCAGTTTTCAATAGCTCTTTCACTCTTTGGAAGTCCGGCATTAACTTTTAAACCACGCCCTCAGAGGCAAGTAAGAGGCACTGGAGCGGCGAAACAACCCAAAAGGATGTCTAAATTTCCCATTAAGATAACCCATATGTGGCCGCACAATTGTCAAGCTTATATCTGAACTCATTCGTTGGAAGACTAAAATATTAACATTTAAAACTTTATCCGCACTAACCAGTCCTTCTATTCGTACCTTACAACTGGTTTCGGTGTATCGTAAGAAGGTCACATGTGCATTTCAATGTATTTCGCATTCTCAGGGAATGTTACCACTGCAACTTGATTTTAAATTAAATATTTATTTCATGTTATTTGATTTTAAATTAAATTTGTAAACAACGCAACATAAAGATAGAACCGTATAGATGAAACTAGGAAGTAAGAAGTCTAGTAACGAGCAAACTTAATTCAACATTTAGAACTCAAAATTTCAGAAAATCCAGCCAAAAAAATTGTGTTTTGCTTGGAATGTCTATTCTCTATCCTTTCGCAAATATCCATTGGTTCTTCTTAACTACCCAACCTCATCGAACTCAATAGAATCGCTTTACGGTTTTAAAACTTCGGCCATTATTCCGGTCTTCTTGAATTTGTGTATCACTCGCTTCTTTCTTCGATAAGACAGCTGAAAGGAAGTTATTAACTCGCCCTTTATTGACTCTTATTTTTGAAGAAAATTATCATTTCGAATCACATAGCCTTTTGAATAGTACATACATCCTCGTTTCCATTCAGTAATCGTTGCTAGAGGTTTTTTTTTTGCTGCAAACTTCTCTAATCGTCGGCTTACCAGGTGACGGGGAATGTTTTGGTGTCATTATTTTCATTACTCCATAAATGGGAAAAGAGTGAACGGAGAGCAGAATTTATGACATGCCCAATACGCCAAAAACTGGTGACATACAGGATTTGACCTTTAAAGATAGTGAAATCCTATTCTATGAAGAGGATTCCAAAAAGAATTACCACTCACAACGCTCACAATTCAACCGAAACAATATGCTAGAGACTATGAACTTTTGGTCACAAGTATTTAAGTCAGAATGGTCAATATATTAATTCAACGGCAGACTATATATCCTTTAAATATCCTTAAATATCCTACATACTTTACATATCCTACAGATTTACATATCCTTACTGCAGGAACTCATCTCTAACTACATAGATTTGTAGTGTGAAGTGTAGGATTGTGAAATTTTATATGGCTCCCCTAGAGAGAGTTGCTCTCCTTTATAAGAAAATAAAGCTTAGGGCAAGCTTAAACCAGTTGGATCAGACGTTCTGAATGGAGCAAGCCAGGGCATAAAAAGTCAGGGCGCAAAAAAGAACTATCAATAATGAGAAGGTAAAATGTCATAACTCTCTGAATTGAAGTTACTAAAATAATCACAGGATGAGCTGAATTACTTTGTCTCACGGTGAAAAACTCGAAAATGTCAAGAATCTTGTCAGAACCAACACTGTATTGTTAACAAAGTCACAGAACTCCGCAGAACACTGTTCTAACTCCTTGAATAAGCAGACTCTCAAGCGAATCAAGCGAAACAAACATAAGAACCCAATTCACCGATTTACTAACTGCCGTCGTTGATATATTTTTATGTTGATGAATATTTTTCTGTGCGGAATAATAAATAATAATGTGATCATAACTCACAAACAATCTCCCTATAATCAAAGTTACTCATAAGCTCTGTTTTTTATTAATTTTTCACCGAAAGATGTTTCGTCGTTCCCCGTTTGTTTCCTTGTAAAATACATATACGTGTTTCGGTGGTGTGCCATCTTCGTTCTCACAGGACTCAACCCCCAAGCTGAAAATGGTACACCGCCAAAACGCTTATTTGTACGATATAAAAGAACAGAAGGAACTATTTTCAGAGAAATAAAAACTGTTCCATCCATGTCGGACAAAAAATGTATTAGAGCGTTAGTGCTACATATTATTAGACTCATTAAAATGATGAAAACGAATTCTGAATAAATTTTCTCCATCATTAAATAACATAAGTAACCCACTTAATTAAACATAGAGCTTTAATAAGTTTTACTACATAACTATTTTAATTGACAGCAATTGAATTATTCACTATTGTTCCCAAGTACATCATTGTCCTCAATTTCCTTCCATGACATTTTAAAATTTCTGAACTATTTCTCTTACCCAATATCCAACATTCCACTATATTTCTCCATTTCTTTCTCAATCATTAAACAACCTTTCACAAGGATCATTTATTTTATACTCGTATACTACTTTTTCCACTCTCCAGCTAGTACAACTATATCAATCCGATACATTAGTACTGTTATTCGTCTCGAAACATACGAGATGGGATCATCAAGTAAGGTAATTTTCGGTTTATAATAAAAATACATTCATTTATATGCCAATTTTTTCTTGTCATTTTCAAAGCAATCTGTCTCAGATATAAAACACTTGTGCCGGCGCTTTTTACAATCTTCGAAGCACTTTTGTTACGCATTTATAGGATAGAACTCTTCCAAAGATGCGATCACATTCTCCTTGACCGTTATAAGTTGCCGTAATTACAAGAATTTCTTGGAAAAAATTTGCTTTTTGGGTCTTCAACGGGCTTTTATTGGAAATATTTGGTTTTGGTTGGCATGATTTTTACTTAGTAATGACTCTGTTTAGGATATCAGGAACATCATTTGTGTTTCTCATTCAAGTGCTTTGATTCTCTTTTTCACACAAAACTTCGACGAAAATTCCTTAATATATTTTTCTGAAATGAGAACATTATCGAGCACGCAAAACACTTCTTGCCTTTATGCCTCATACGCACTCAAACAAGAATACTATATGTCTGATACTGTGAGCATAAGTTTGGAACCAGTATACCCACATGAGATAGAAAGAAAATTAAAATCGACTGACGGATCCCGCAAGATTGAAGATCTTGCCGTTTTTTGGATCACACCTCACATTGTCGACTAAGTCATAATAAAATCTGAAGATAGCAATTCCCAAAATTACAAACCTTTAGAACATCTAATCAATAGATAAGTATCAGTAAAAGTATTGTGGGAATATTCTTCATGTGAAGAACAATTTATAGTTTTTGACTGCGAAAACTTCAGGTTTGCCTGTTTTCAAATATCATTCCCACAAATAACCGATAGCTTGTTGACAAAAGCGTGAAAAATCCTTTACATAATTTGCAGTCAAGTAAGTTGCATTTCACAACCAATCTTTTCGTCTACTTTTTCAGTTAATACTCCATAAATACACAAAATTTGAAGATTACCATTTCATTTTGCATTTTTAGGAATTACTTGAACTGCGTGCCGTTGAAAGTTCGTTACAAATTCATCAGATTCTAGTGCTACCATACGTACCAAATAAATCAAAGGTGTCTGAGCTAGCGCGATCAGAACGCCTCTCACGGCAATCTTATTTGCTGAAACTGTCACAACTCAAAACTATATCTGTCAACCCTCTCAATGGGATAAATCGTGTTTTGTGAAATTCAGCGTAATCTTCTAAAAATCCCGGTAAAATGCCGCGTATTATGATTAAAGGTGGTGTCTGGCGGAACACCGAGGTAAGACTTCCCATTAAGTACTCAACGCCATTCAAACAAATGAAATTCTAGGATGAAATCCTCAAAGCCGCCGTCATGAAGTATGGCAAGAACCAGTGGTCGCGTATTGCATCGCTACTGCATCGAAAATCGGCAAAGCAATGCAAAGCTCGTTGGTATGAGTGGTTGGATCCTAGCATCAAGAAAACTGAATGGTCGCGCGAAGAAGATGAGAAACTTTTGCATCTTGCTAAACTCATGCCTACTCAGTGGCGAACAATTGCGCCAATTATTGGCCGAACCGCAGCACAATGTTTGGAACGCTATGAATATTTACTGTAACCTGAATAAAATTCAAAACCATTTAGTTTTGTAACTCAATTGTTTTTAGGGATCAAGCACAACGAAAAGAAGATGGAGATGATTCTGTGGATGATCCCAGAAAGCTTAAACCCGGAGAAATTGATCCAAATCCTGAGACAAAACCTGCGAGACCTGACCCTAAAGATATGGACGAAGACGGTACGAAATTTGGAAGCATAATTCTTTAGTTTCTCTATTTGTTAAACTGTCCTTCTAAACGTGACAGTAATCAAGTTCGTAAACATGTAAAATACAGCATGGGGTTTCTAAACCCATTTCAGAGTAGCACCCATAGACCGATCTGGGAATATATTAAATAAAACCTTCCATACCTATTGTTAGTTAACAATTTTACTCGTCGAAAATTTTAAGTATAATACTTCATCTATTCAAATATTTCTTTCTGTACAGAACTCGAAATGCTGTCGGAAGCTCGTGCCCGTTTGGCGAACACGCAAGGCAAAAAAGCAAAACGTAAAGCACGGGAAAAGCAATTGGAAGAAGCCAGGCGACTTGCGGCGCTTCAAAAAAGACGTGAATTGCGGGCAGCCGGTATCGGATGTGGAAATAGGAAACGTTTGAAAGGAATCGACTACAATGCTGAAATTCCATTTGAAAAACGTCCTGCCATCGGATTTTATGATACGTCGGAAGAAAATGTGGAAAAAATGGAACCTGACTTTAATAAAATGCGACAACAGGATCTCGATGGTGAACTACGTGTTGAAAGAGAAGAACGTGAACGCAAAAAAGATAAGCAAAAATTAAAAGAACGCAAAGAAAATGATATGCCACTGGCTATGCTACAAAATCAGGATCCAGCTCGGAAACGATCTAAGTTGGTGCTCCCTGAACCGCAGATATCCGATCAGGTATTTTTTGTTGCTTTCGGAATTATGGACAATTATAAGTTTAAACAGTTTTTCGCATTTATTTTACACGTTTTGTAAAGAACATTCCAACCTATCAGTCACATGGATAGTAAGAAAATTTATTAAAAACAAAAAACCAAGAGCAACGTCCGTGTTTCTCCTACATCATTTATTCTTCTATGCTTGTCAAGCTCTAGACATTTTATGAAATATACTAAAATTTTGATTAGGAACTCAACTTCTTGGTTATGTCCTCGCCCATTAAATATGTTTACATTCAGGTTCATGGTTTTTTCTTATTTATAAAATTGTTAAATTCAAATTACACGCGATGGACTGCAGAAACGATCAATCTAATTTTGGTATTGGAAACCATTGAAGCATGAGCTAGTCAACTATTAACACTACTTGAATACGTTATGCTTTTCTCATAAAATATCTCTTACGAAAGCCTCCCGGAAACAAATAATACATAATGCAAATAATAACTCACTGATATTTAGCCAATGAACTTCATAACGTTTACTATTGTTGTCAAAAAACCCAAACCCCTTAACAAATTAATTCTAGATTCGTTTAGTTAAACTCTGCTTGAATTTTCATAATTCTTTATAAATAAATATTCAAACCACTTAAGGAACTACAACAAGTAATTAAACTGGGTCGAGCCAGTGAAATAGCAAAAGAGGTCGCCTCCGAAAGTGGAATCGAAACAACAGATGCCCTTTTAGCCGACTATACAATAACACCACAAGCTGCAGCAACCCCTCGAACGCCAGCTCCATATACCGATAGGTAAAATACGATACGTGAATTTCATAATATTAATTGACTTTTGTCCAGAATAATGCAAGAAGCTCAAAATATGATGGCATTAACCCATGTCGACACTCCCCTAAAAGGCGGTGTCAATACACCTCTGCATGAATCCGACTTTTCAGGAGCTCTGCCCAAAGCTGTTGCCATTGCTACACCAAATACAGTGCTAGCAACACCGTTTCGATCTAGTCATGGGAACGCCGCAACTCCTGGTGGATTCGCAACACCATCTTCTTTGGCGCTTACCAAAACTCCCGGTGCGGCTACACCTGTTTCAGTCCGTGATAAACTTAATATCAATCCAGAGGAGAGTCTGAGTGTAACCGATACTCCAGCTGCTTTCAAAAACTATCAACGTCAAGTGAAACAACAGTTGCGTGATGGCCTGGCGAGTTTGCCAACTCCGAAAAATGATTACGAGATTGTCGTTCCTGATGAACCAGAAGAGATGCAAGAACAGACAAGCAGTGGGGATACGGTTGAAGATCAGGCTGACATTGATGCGAAGGTCATAGCAGATATGAAAGCTAAAGGTACAAAAAGTTGAATATGATAGATTTGAACGATCTTTAACATTATTATTTGCAGCGCAAGCAGAACTTGCAAAACGCTCCCAAGTCATACAACGTGGTCTTCCGCGACCACTCGAAGTCAACACGAAAATTCTTCGGCCTCCGTCTGAAAAGCAAGGTCTCACCGACTTACAAAAGGCTGAAGAGCTTATCAAGCACGAAATGGTGACCATGTTGCTATACGATTCAATGAAAGATCCGGTGCCAAATCAACCACAAAGTAAAACGGAGCAACTACAAAATTACTTCAAATCCAATCCGTACGAAGAGTATAATGAAGACGAGGTAAAATATGCAAAAGAATTATTGGAAGAAGAAATGAAAGTGGTGAAACAAGGCATGGGCCACGGTGATTTATCGCTAGAAAGTTATTCTCAAGTTTGGGAAGAATGTCTCAGTCAAGTATTGTATCTACCAAGTCAAAATCGGTATACGCGAGCCAATCTTGCAAGCAAAAAGGATCGCCTCGAATCGTTGGAGAAGCGCTTAGAACAAAATCGCAAGCACATGGCAAAAGAAGCGAAGCGTTGTGGGAAGATGGAGAAGAAATTGAAAATTCTACTTGGTGGCTATCAAGCACGTGCCCAAGCGCTTTCAAAACAACTTGAGGATACATATGAACAAATTGAACAGAATCACTTAGCTTTGTCGACGTTTAAATTTTTGGCAGAACAAGAGAAGGTCGCAATACCGAAACGATTAGAAGTTAGTAATCTCAATGGTTTCTATAGAATCGCATAATTGTCTGTTTCTTTTCAGTCACTTACGGAGGATGTTAAACGGCAAATGGATCGTGAAAAAGATTTGCAAGTAAAATATTCTTCACTTAGGGACGAATTGGAGGAACTCAAGCGAGCAATGCAGGCTACAACAATCAATGAAGAAATAGAAGAATATAAGAAACGGAATTCGGCACCTTCAAAATGGTCCGAAAAACCTTCAACTTCATTCGACGCACCTTCGACGTCTGGAGCAATATCTGCTACTACAACTTCAGCCGAAATTACTTCAACTGAAACAACTTCATCCGCTGCATCAGAATCGAGTGATAGTAACATGGAATAGGATTATAGTATGAATTACAAATTGAAGACGAAAAAAGTGTGCTAATTTTATGTTCCGGTAATGACGGTAATAAATTCGCTTATGAGGAAATTATACTTTTCGCTGTTCGATTTATTCGCAAGCTGGAAATTCATATGATTTACTTATTTATCATCTGATCTTACTTGATGAGCTTTTGTCAAGAAGGACAAGGATATAGGGCTTAAACTTAAAATAAAAAATTACTTGTTGAGTGTAAACTCGAAATGTTTCTTGAATATAAACTTGTTGTCAGCTACTATTTTAAATTGCATTAAATTATACAGTGCACAAATGGTAATAACTCTAAGTATTATGCGTAAGTGAAGTCCGAATGGAGTAATGCTTAATATTTTAAGACTGCATATCTAGTAGTCCCGAAGTAAAAAGCTTCAATTACTAGGACCCTATTCAGTAGGGACTCAGTTTAAGTAACAGTGACCTTTGTTTCGCTGTATTCACACATAGCTGTGGAATTTAAAGTAAAGGGCTAATATTTTTGCGAAATAAACACCTCTTCATTAACAAAAATGAGGAATTAGGTATACCAAGTAGGACTAACGAAGAAACAAAAACTACGGCAGCAATACAACCTCTCAATAGATAAATGTGATACTACCGGAAAGTCATAACTCGAATTTCTTGCATTTTATAAACACTGAAACGATCGTGCAATGAAAAAAAATCACACTTCAAATAAGTAAAAATAAGATGACATATAGACCGCAGTGCCAAAATATCGCCCATAATCTGATCTAATAAACCTGCCACTGGGAGCAAACCTACCTGTATCCGCAATAAAAATAAGCCATATCTACAAAAAGAGAGACAATCTAACATCCTTAAACGATGGAGGTAAATCACTAAAAGGTAAATGTTAAACGACAAAATCACTGTTCGTACTCCATGCCTCAATGAGGAATATCAAGAGGGAGTTAGAGCTGTTCACGGTCGCGATAGTCCTGTCGAAATGCTGTCGAACTTCACAAGTCCAAATAGTAAGACTGTACTATGGTGTCAAGCATTGAGACTGAATAAGCTTTTCATCGTTCATCGGATGACAGACGAGCGGCCAACTACTATGATATTCACAAGTAAGGGTAAGGAGCGAATACCAGTGGGAAGCCTATGAAGCGCTGGTCTGATTCTACCGACGAGGAAAGTGCGTTGCTACGCGGATTTTTCAATCGGAGAGTGCATTCGATGGGCCAAGACTGTTGTGGTATTATAAATATGAGTCCCAGGTTCAATGACGGTTGCAGCGTCACGACGACGCCAGTTAACACAGAAACATATCGTTCTTTTCATCGTAATCGATTTGTGAGAGATTAATTATGGCAACATGCAAAATATTTTCAGCAATGAAAATCTGTTCAAATCAACTTGAATTTTGGAAAATTTACACATATAAATATAATCAGATTCATAGATAAATATCGTAGCGCAAATCGATCATAATCAATAGAACGAAATAATAAAATCCTTCACCTCTTCAGGCCGCAATGCCAGCAACTGTTTTGATTAGAAGACTTCAACTAGTACGCTATAGTTTTGACGAACTCTATAAGAAGGGAAACGCAAACGAATTAAGTTTTCCGTCGGTACCCACGTTTTCACGCTTAACCCAGTCGTCTCTTCAGCCAGAGTTTGATATATGGCGTCAAACTGGGCTTCTCACTTTGGCAACGCAAAAATGTGACACTGCGTCAATGACCAAGAAGGGCGACCGAATAAAATAATGGTTGACGTTCATCACTATTTTCGAGACTTCAAAAACAATAGCCGGTACGTTTCTGACGAGTCGGCCTTTAAGGGAATAGTATCATCCTGTCATTGGCGGTCCTAAGCACGTCCACAGATTTCACCTCTGCTCTCTACGTTTAGCCGGAATTAAAAGCAGAAAATAGACTTGGAAAAGTAAATAGCTTTTTGAAAAATAAACTCGGCACAAAATTGCTGGCCTACCCTTCCCTTAAGAACTAAAAGAATATCGCATGTGTATCACCACCATTCAATCCGTAGTAAGAGTTCCGTATTTGTCGTTTTGTAATATGTTTTCAGATTTGAACTAAAACTATAAAAGAATTCGACGCAAAACAGAACGTAAAATCCATAACGAGCTGCAATGTAATGAGGTAACGTATTTCAACACGCAATCGATTAAAACAATAAGTATTTTGAGTTTTTAAAATTACTTTTATATGTTTCATACATAACGTATGTTTTACAATTTTTCATCTTATCAGATTAGGAATAAGTTCTCTTTTTTTTCTTTTGTCATTATAATATCTAATATTAATCACAATTCGTTTAGATTCAAGATTTCAAAATCTTTTCACCAAAAGCATCAAGGCAGTATTCAACAACACTATATACAGTAAGCAAACGTCGTTCGACAGCTTGTTTGTGTTTTTTGTTGATAATTGGATACAATTCATCCACTTTTGTCATACGATCGATGAGATCAGTTAATGTGCCACCGGAAAATACAAGTAATCGATCCCAGGTGGTTTTTCGTAAACTGAAATCAGCATCAAATGGAATTATGACCGATTAAATACGAATTTACAACTTACATGCAACATTGATACAAAGGTGCTAAAATATCGAAGAAATCTTTATTTGGATTACCAAAAGCTTTCCCATTGTCCACTAGTACAAGTCCTCCGCCACGTGTTTCGTAGTGATGGCGATCGCCGTTTTGTATTAAAAAGTCAAAAATACTGGCATCTATTAAATCTAAGAGGCGTGTAGTGTCAACTTTATCCTTGAGTGGCCTGCAATTGATGTATAATATTAATGTTGCATGTGATACTATTGAAAATGATTGTTTTTAATTTACACGCAGTAGTTCATATCGTCTTCCCAGGGTGCTCGTATTCCTTCTTTATATGTTCTTTGCCAGGGTGAACGATTTCTAGAGAGTGTTCCGGGAATCAAATACAGTATGGCACCTTCAATTTGATTATTTTCATCACCACAAACAGGCTCTTCTTCAGTGCAATAATGGCATTTTCCATAAACGCAATATTCTGTTCCATTGGTCGTTTCTATGAATTAAAATATTTCTATTTCAGGTAATGTAGCATGAAACGAATTTCAAACTTTTCGCTTTACTATTACACACGTTTATCGAAATGATGGATCATTTTTTATGATATTGATATTGGTCCTCATTTACCAGTTCATTACGGCTTTAAACTTTAATCTATAGGTTTGAGTGCTAGAGTGGAATGTAGTGGAGTCCCGATTGTAACAGCAAGGAAGTTATATGAAATTTTAAAATTTATTGGCGCCTTTGTTAGCGGTGGCTAATTCATTTGAAGTTTTTGATAGGAAAATTAATTCAAAACTACATAATTATTAACCTAGTTGGCAACAGGTGCAAACTTATATCTAAATTCGGGACTTTCTAATTGCTGTGATAATTTCAAAGATATAAATTCCACTCAAACTGAATTAATTGAAATAATAATTAACTACCAGCCAAATAAAAAAAAACAATCCTGCCGACGAACCCGACACATGTCTAATTCATAACAATTATTATCAGGTGCAAAATTGTTCGCATAATGCAAATCGTGCGAACAGCGCTATTTTCGGAGCTGCACACTCAGCAAAAATGCGAACACTTCAATGGACAGGGACCGCGGACGTTATTGTGTCCCACTTACCTTGAACCGTCATTGTGTTCCTTAGATCCGCATCCGCTTTCTGGTAGATTTCCTTTAAATCAATCTTCCGACCAACCGCAATCGGAGTCCATCTGAAATTCAGCACGGCCGCCAAGTAGAATGCGTAGATTTCGGCGTTGTGTCTGTCCTTCCCGCCATAAACAGGCCCATCAATTATTTCGTCACGACTGTACCATTGCGGTTTAAAAATAACTTTTTGCTGATTTGCCAATTTAAGAACTAATTTTAATTGGGTTCCACGCGGCGAGTTTTGGGCTCTGGTGATAGGTTCTTTGGTAAGGGTGCTAAGGAGTTGACCCATCGAAGAGTCGTACATTGGAAATATTTCATTCTCTGCCGGCCACTGAAACATACAGAAGTTGTAACAATACGCTGTAATAAATGCAGGACTAAACTTACCCAATTGACAATGTCCCAAATAACACTTGCGTTCTCGTAGACAGCGGGCTTATAGCTCCTCAGCAATTTATTGCGGTACATAAAGAAGCGCGGATTTCTGTTTAAATAGGAAGGCTTCAGGTGCCTGACCCGATGCCGTATCAAATTCTCCAGCGCCCGGACACTGCTCACTTTAGTAGCCGCATCATCATTTAAACGCGTCAAAAGGTACACGTTTACAATGAAGGCGATCACAACGAGTGCAACAAGGACCCCGACAACGTACAAAACTTTTTTATTTGTCATCTGGCCGACATCGGACCCAAAATGCAACTGCACTATGGCAAATATTAAAGGCCGGAATCGGAATTTCGGTAGCGAGACATCTGCCCGCTGGCACTATGCTAAAAGACAATACGCCGCTCGACGTCACTGTTAATAATCCTGTATTATGAACTCAAATTTGTATGCATTTGCTACCCAGCATAAAATCAACAATAATTGTTTAGGTTTATTTTCGGTTAACATGCTATCATACGTCTCAGTCGGGTCCGGCCGTATTCCCGATAACCGGCGCACGATGAACGTTCCGGCGCTGCAGCTGGTAAATAAGCGCCAACCTGTAATGTCACTGATTTTACACAAAACAGCTGATCGTTGTGACAGGCAAATGGAACAGCTGTTGTTGATTATTGGAATTCGAATGTCACTGATAACAGACACGTTGAGTTGATTGGAATTTTCGAAACATCTGCTATCAACAAATGAAATGTTTACAAAGGAATTTAAGATAAAACGATAAGTTTAAATTTGGGGTCATTAAGAAACATCCAAATTATGTACTTTTGTTGTGGTTTAGTGCACCGCAAACATTACGATCACGGGCTTATAAACTTAAAACGTAAGAAAACTTTAAAACATTATAACTTTTAAAACTTCTTTACTACGATGTTTTCAAACATTTATTTTCATAAAAGCTCTCGTTTCTTCTTTTCTGTTGAGTTATTTTGAGCTTGTTAACCGAAATCAGAGAAAAATAATTTAAATTAATGATCATGAAAAAAACAGTTATTTGATAAATGTAATACTAGCAATAATAAATTGCAGTGCTTCATCTGCTCCTACAACTGAGATGTATCCCAAAATCATCCTGAAAACTTAAAAAAACGCACTCTTCTTCAAAAAAACAAACACTTCTCGGGACTTTATCGGACAATAAAAACTGAGAAACAGATAACTAGCGACTAGGTCCTAATACATATGTCGAAATTCATTGCATTTCTTTCTAAAAAGCCAATTAGTATCGAATCTTTTTTTTAAATTTCTGAATTTTGTAAATGATAGTTTTTCGGACTAGTACGTATTCTCTTATCGCGTCCTACGCGAAGAAAGTAATTTTGTGGCTTAAAGATCTGTCAACTGAATTCCATGAAATTGGTGAAGATATCCGCAAAATTATATCAGGACTGACTAAAAAACCATGCTAACAGTGCATTTGACATATTATTAATAATGGTTTAATAACAACTAAAGGCCTGTGCCAATGTTTTTTAACTTTCACATAATGTCTAATTTTCATAGCCTTAGGTAACTTCGTTTATTTTTTATTACGAAACTTTTCTTTCATTAAAATTGCGGTGATATAATGATTTCCAAGAAAGTATGCAAAATGTATTGTAAAGGGTAAAAAACGTGGCAACAGTACAATGAGAGCCAGTGTAAACGCATGCCCAACATGTCGTTAAGCGTTTTAAATAATCCAAACAATCTTTCGAATTTGTTAAAATTAAAAGGAAATACATGAAACAATGGAAAATTACTCAAAGATTTGAACCAAAAATTTCAAATGAAGAATCAATGGCCCAATGAAATAAACAATTTTTTTTCTTTTAATCATTTTTATTCGGTATGAAACACAAGCTTATTTTAAGTCTGAATAAATAGAAAAGTAAATCAATAAATAAAATAAATTAAAATCTAGTCAAATTATTATAAAACTACAAACATGATTCTTGATAAAACATTAACTTAAAACCTCTTCCGACAACTGTTTCGTCAGTTTGAACTGGTATAACAACCGGACCTGCACCGTATTCAGTAATTGGTGCATTTGCAAAAAAGTTCTGTAAAACACTGCCATCATTCAACTTGCCACCGCATAATCGAAGACTGTTGAACGCTATAAAATCTCCGGGACAACTATAGACATCTGCTGCAGCTTGGTTTGGTGGTACAAGAGGTATTCCCTCTAAAAAAAGAATGATTTAACTTTTTGCTAAGAATTGACCGATTTGAGTGTTAAACGAAAAATTTATTGAAAGTAGACTTAATTTACCGAAACGTTAACAAAAAGTAATCTGAATTTGGGAACTGTAACAAAGTAACAAAAACGATAGGTACTTCTTCTTTTTTCATTTAATCAACTGCGATACATAAATCAACTGTGTATACAATAGTTATTTATATTCAGTTGCTCATCTCCGTTTTCAACCAGGACTATTTTCATCAATATTAATTTGAAATCACACTTACGTTCATTGATATTGATTAGTTGAAACTGGAATTCACCTTCTGGGACTTCATTTGTGAATGTTATATCGCACTTATCTGGCGCTCGATCAACACAAATAGCATAATTTAAATTATTCTGTAATTTTCGAAACAATTTAGAAGCGGAAAATTTTACGGTGTTAAAATAAAAACGAAAAATAGTAATCCAAACAAAGTTTGCATTTTTAGATTAGTGTAAAAATCCCCTTTGCATAAAAGCCTTTACAGTTAAGAGTACTTACGACAGGCCTAGCTTTCAAAACTCGATCAAGTGGAGTAAATGAATTCGAATGTTGAATCATACTTGATATTCATTTGCATGAATTTTCCCTTTGAATGAATAATTGAAACATTCTGTTTTGGTTTTATACATTATGAAGATTTACTTTGCTACTACCATATCATGATGATACGTTTGTATGTTAGGTAATGTTTAGATAAGTAAATTTTCCCCTGTATAATAAACATTGCGAATCGGCATTATACTTGAAAAGAAATCGACGCTTGTTCGATATATACATTTGAAATTCTCGTGAAATATTGCATTATCCGTCGATTTTCTCCGAAAAGTGAATCATAAATAATGAATTTCAGAAGTTTTGGTAGATCAATTTTTCCATTTTCACTTAGAACTTATAAGTAATTTATACCCTTGCTAAGCTAACTCAGCGAAGACTCATGGGTGCGGATGTTCTGATCAAATTTCTCGAATATCTCGAAAGTGAATTAATATTTTGAATTAACTATAATATTTGGAAAATAGGACAAGATCAAGCTGAGAGCAATATTCATAACTAGTACAAATAGTCAGTCAACATCAAACCTAAGCTGGTAGTGCCAATCGACGCGTCCCAGCCCGTGAGTTGACACCTGATGAGAAGCGGCAGGGACGCGTGTTCGAAACCAGCTTGAGCTCTTTCCCCATTTCTTTATAAATAATAATTAATGATTTAATCAAATCACTATCATATAATTTGCTCTTTCAAATTAGAAATCGATACTAACGTAAATCATTTTAAATTTTTTCCTCTGACTATGAATTTTATTTGGGATCTTTTGTAAGTGCAAACCAGTGCAATTAAAAATAACGTCTGTTACTCTTTAAATTGACTGTATGCAAAACAATGCTGCTGCAAAATTTTCTAGCAACTTTTCGCGCTGGTCGAATATTACTCCGGATGAAAGACAATATTTGCGCGAATTTTGACTTAAATGACGTTTGCTGTCAAATTTGCTAATGTTGACCTGTTCCAAAATCTGTTTACAAATACAGTAGAAGAAGCATAATGAACTACTTTCTGATTGATTGTGTTTAAAAAGTGTATAATTGTATATATTTAGGTGCATTACTTGTTGAGTGTGTTTGGCTGCCTCGGTGTTAAAAGGTAAGTAATAGCAATGGAAATTTCATTGTCAAATACATATGTTAATCTTCAACATTCGTTGGATGTGAATTATCTAAGCCCGCAAAATCAACCTATTCAATCAATTTGCGCAAATGCAATATCAAAATAAAGGATAAGTATCTAGAGTAAGAAAGCTATCTGTATAATTAAGGTTTTGTAGGAAATAGCCTCAGTAAACAGTCATGTTATGCCCTACCCATTGATACCTAAATCTCTTCAAATTCAGGACTTTTCTTCATTAGCTATAACTGAGAATGAACTCTTGAAAATCACAATCAATCAAGAGTAAAAATGAAATGAATAATGTATGCACTTAATGTTCGCTGAATCAAATACATCAAGTTACAACAGTAAGGGAACTGTGAAACACGAAGTCCTTTTCTCTCACCATTGCCCTCCAATCTATCTCTAGAAATTATTTTTGAATTTAATAATGATTTATTTAAAATGGTAAAAATCGAAGTCGCCTTTGAAGATTATACGATAATTTCAAAGGAAAAATCGTAACGAGCAATAGTTTTTCGATTTAGTGTACAGCCTCTTTATTTTAGATGTAAGAAATATATTACAGGTATTTTTTCCACTTCTGAAAGTTCTGTAGACATGAAAATCAGTGTACGGAATTACTTTTTACGGATCTGTCTAACACTTGGAAGAAAGGACAATTCTTTTGGCTGTATCAAGTCCGTTTTATTTAAAGAGTTTGCCTTATTATTAAGATGATCATCAATAAAATCTGAGCAAGGTTTGAGTGAGTAGTTCAAATCGTGAAAAGGACCTACGACTTCTTCGTAGCTAGGTCTTCGAAGCCTCCAAATTCACTCACTACTAACCTACTGCCAACTACTCCACAACCTAAAAGTTAACACGCCTTCGAAGTGATTGCGCCTGCGAAGTGAATGATTCGAAGTGTTTGCGATTCAATTTCATAGCGCTTAATCTTAAAGGACTTATTGGGTTTATCCAATTAAAATGCCTGTTTTTCATAAGAAAAATGAAAAAAGTCATCACTATGAAATTGCAAATCACTCCTAGATGAAGAAACATGTTTACTTACTAAGTAACTTGCAGTCGCACCCTCGACAACACTCCCAATATTATCATAGTTAAACGATTTGATATATCCTGTCGGGCTATTGAAGTATTGCAAGCAATATCTAGGTACTAAATTGTAGCGGAGCTTAAAAGAAATGTGATTATTATTTTTCTTTAAATTAGTTCATATCAAAAATATTTACTTGCGCCACACGAATACTGAATAATCTAGCTCTAGCACTCCTTCCAACAATTGATAACTGAAGCTTTCTTTCTGTCGACTTGTCTACATCAATGTACACTAAAACATTTTCTGTTTAATTTATCGTTTATAAAAATTAATCAAACATATACTGTGTTGGCCGCTGTTGATACCGCAGAGTACAGGTACAAAAAAGTTGCGATTTTGTCCCGATACTACGAATTGGTCTTCTACGCAGTTTCCAGCTATGGGTCCATTCAACTATAGTCGTATGAGTAAAGTAATCTAGCTTAATACATAAATTATTTAATTACCTCAAAAAATACTAGATCTAGTTTCACTTGATGGACTCCTGGCTGCAAATGTACTTCAAAGGCACACGTCAATGGTTCCGTATAAGCAAGCGGATAATTTGGACTTTCTAAATAAGTGACTTCTTGCTGTGTTCGGGAACCACATTCGAATTTGACTAAAAATGTTAACAATTTGCTCATTCAATCCAAATATTAATACAATATCAAAATAATACTATGTGTAATAATAATCAATCATTTTAATCCCTGCTTTGAAAGCAAACTCTTCAATTTATACTTTTAATATTGTTTTGTTTCAACTTCTTATTTGTTTAATAAATTGGTGAAGACAGCACTCCAAATCTGTCATAAGTATGCGTTATTTTTATTGGCTGCTGTGTAGGTACAGGCTTGTTTATTTTTTCTTTCGTTCAGAGAATTTTTAATTAAAAATTCGTCTTCTATATAAGTTTCCAAACAAAGTTAAGCCGAAGAAAAAACTTCTTCCCATTTGTTAATACAATTATCTACCGATTAAATTCAAACGTTAAAAATCTCTTGTACTAACAATTTGAATGCTATTTAAATGTTAATATGAATATTATATGTATTAAAATTTCTTGCGATATACGTAAATGGATTCCGTAAAACAATAACATGGAACCAAATATACATAAATATATAAAAACATAAATATTGAATCACATTACTTTTAAAGAAAAACTTATAAACATCTACCGGCTACTTTGACCAAGGTTCATGCGAATGACATTAATTTTATTCTGCATAAGTCTTGAATGTTATTTAATCAAAAAATTTGGGCATAATATGAAAGATAAAGCGATGTATAGAGGCGAGAACAAACAATGTTTTTATCATAGACTTTTTAAAACTTTTCCTTTAAACTTTTCCTATATTCAAAACCTTGTTTTTGTAACTTGCATTGTAAAGAAGAAAAGAGAGTCCAGCAAGGAGTTCAGTGCATACACATAATCGTTTTATTGATTTTATCAAATGCCATCAAATATAAAAAAAATTTAGAATTGAAAGAAAAGACAAAGAAAAATGAGGTAACCTTAACCTGTTAAATTGGAGTTTGTACTTATTTCCACTTATAAAATGAAACGAAGCATAACAATTTAGTTCTTTACCACTGGCAGCCTTGATTTTCGAAAAACAATAACTTTTAAATTAATTGCTTAATTTATTTTGAATGAATCTTAATCTTTAAAAATTTATCTTTCTGGACTAATGACATCTAGATGCGTCCGAAATTTTGGAACCTACCAAAATTTAACTGGGATATATAATTTGATACTATCAAGATAAAATTAGAGGTAAATGGACCCATAAATTCCGAGTCTTTTCGTAATACTTTCCTTGTATTTGGTTCCTCAAAGAAAACGTTCTTTAGCTTATTCCTTTTGTTATTTTGAGGCAACAGTTCAACATAGAATTTAGGCCGTGGGTCATGATACAGCCGGCTGATTTCAATACCCAAGGTACACGCAAAAAATGATCTTATCAAAATTACGCTTGCCTTCAATAATTTCGCCGTAGAGACGTATCAGAACTAGGTGTGTCGATACTACGACACCAGAAACTCAAACTGAAATATCAATTTCACTAGTGGGGTTTTAACTTGGCGTCTGTCGCGCAAAGCATGAGCAAACTACCAACTACACCATCCGAAGTACGCTGATTTCTTTTGACTTTCATATCTTCCGGAGCAATTTTTTTCCTTCCTGAATTGAGAAAAACTTAAACGAAAAAAAAAGACCAATTTACATCTTATATATATGGTATAAATGAAACCCAATAGCGTTTCTATTTGAAAAACCAAAATCAAATAAAAGATTAATACAACAAAATAAACAGAATTTCCTAACAAAACTGCCTTACGGAATTCGTCCATTTAAAATAGTCATAATTGGCCTACAGAATTAGCTACCTAATCAATCCGAAAGGCATCTAAAATCTAATAGTGGGGAACAAATTAAAAAAGGGAACAAATCCAGAAGATTCACGCAATGGTCCCAAAAACTATTCCACATTCTCTACAAAAGAAATCGAAAAGATATCAAAAGCACTGAAACGGAGGAAAAAATCTAAAATCCTGCTTCATCATGATATTGAAGAATGTCAATGTCAGTATTATTTGAGTTTTCAACGCGTTTAGCATTGCTGCTTTGTGAGAATGCACAAATCCTTTGTATTGCATATTATGCATATTTTATTGGTTCTTTATAAATTCTTTTAATTAATGTTTTATTATTTATTTATTTAAAAAAAATTTTTTTTTTTTTGTTGTATCCATTCACGTATCCATTTGAACTCTCACCCATATGGCAAACATGTTATATGTAGGATCAGGGTCAGGGGGTGCTCATAACAGGACATTCAATTTAACGAAATGAAAGAATAATATATTTGAATTAAAATCGAAACGATACAAGAACATCAAATGAGCTATGGTCACTCTGCATGTTCACTCTTTGATCATCCGATTAGAACTGACTTTCTTTTCAAACTCTCAAGCAAACATACGCTCATTCTCTCACAAGATATTTGATGCTTTGCAGGATGGTCACATAATGCGTCACACCAACCACCCGCACTCTTCCTACGAACTCTTCAAATTCGAGCAGGCCCAAACACGACAGTCATAAACCTGCCTCACAGCATAAACACTTTTCATTTCACACCTCGAATGACCATTCTCTCGACAAACATTTCTTTTGAATCTCATAGCCTAAAACTTAACGTCTCTAGAATTTAGTCTATGGAAAACTCTTATTTTTCTACACTGGCGACGTAGCGCCTTCTGACTCCTTCATTCCACTTTTCTCTTTAAAAATTCATACACACTAATTCACGAATCCCACATATATATAAGTCTTTAATCATCATAAAATCGCTTTCCTAGCAAGAGAATTTTCTAGTTTTGTACTCCCTGTTACTGTTTGCTTGCTTTGACTCAAGATATTTCCAATATAATTTCGCTATTTTTCTAGGAGCAAGCGTGTGGCACAACAAACTTTTTGAGGAAGCACGCATGGATTCAATTCATCTTTTGTGCGCTTTTAGCTACAAACTTCAAGTACAAATTTGTACAACTGGAAGATACATATATAGCCGCTGATATTATTAGACTAGAAGGCATCTTGAATTTGCATCCAAGTGAAACGAAAATGCAATTTAATATATTAAAATATAAACATTTATGCCAGATCCTAACGCAATATGCATTTTATCTCATGAAAACATTCAACTAGGCAGATTGTAGCTCAATTTGCATACGACCTACAACATGAACAGTCGCAACACTAACTGCTGGTTAGCATCTTAATTTTTCTTTGCGAACGACCATGCTTAGTATGCTTGATGCCCACCTGTTCAATACAAGTATACATCGAAATTGATCCAAAATCCAAATGTCGGTTTACAGCTCCATATTTATACTTGAGCATTGAATCAACGCCGGTGTTCGTAAATAATTTTATTTGTTGGAAAATTTTTATTAATGAACATGTTCATTCATAAGAGTCTCACGCCTGAAGCATGACTTAACTATCTTGAATATATGAAAATTGTTGAAACTAAGAAAATTATTAAGTTGAAAAGATCTCAAACGACCTTTTGATTATTCAACGATTTGATCGATCAAATAACTCTTCAAAGCAAATAACGATTACTTTCACATCATCGAATTAAAACATCGTCGTCACATGATCGAGAATTAAAACAAAATGCTAAATTAACGGCTACCCTGAGTGAAAAGCACTGCATCCTTCACCTGCGTTTTGAATCACATAAGGAAATATACAAGAACCTTGCTGCATTAAATTTATTGGTCAAAGATTCTTGAAATGCAGAAAAAAATGCGTACTAGATTTTTATCCTAACCATACCAAAACTTCTAGATCTCACTCTTCAGTTGGCTTTTGTTCTTTAATCTATTATTGTCATCAAATTTGTAAAGTTTATTTTCAAGGTTCCTCTTTGCCTTTGTATATAAAAGTGACGAGCCATGTTGGGCGAAAATAATGGGAAATTAAGTAATATTTACCTTTAGATCTAAAAATTATGAACATATTTCGGAAATAGCAAAATATTAATTCACTTTCGAGATATTCGACAAATTTGATCAGAACTTCCGCACCCATGAGTCTTCGCTGAGTTAGCTTAGCAAGGGTATAAATCACTTACAATGTTGTAAGTGAAAATGGAAAAATTTATCTACCAAAAACTTCTGAAATTGATAAAGCCAGACCAGAGGCAATTTGGAAAATAGGACAAGTTCAAGCTGAGAGCAGTATTCATAACTAGTAAAAATAACCAGTCGACATCCACCTAAGCTGGTAGTGCCAATCAATGCGTCCCGGCCTGTGAGTTGGCACCTGACAAGAAGCGGCAGGGACGCGTGTTCGAAACCAGCTTGAGCTCTTTCCACCTTTCTCAATATTATGTAACAAATTAAATAATTAAATGAGTAACAGGTTTTGATAGCGATTCCATATCTTCAGATTTTTATATTTAAATGCCAAAAACTCATCGATTCCCTATGTAAAATTATTCTGTGCTATGTCAATCCAATCAATCGATGGATCTATCTGAGTTAATAAGCTAGTTTAAGTTAGATGCAAGCCTCAATATCATTTCAAAACAATCAATAACATCTAATCGCAAGGTAATTCAATAAAAATTTACTCAAAATCTGTAATTATAGTAGAGAATGAATTTATAACTACAGAAATAAAGAAGAAATGAACTTTTTGGGAACCAAAACTTTAAAAATCGTTATACCTTTAAGGAAAAAATGTATGTACGTAGATTTTATTATTTATTGAATTTGCGGTTCCTGGATCTTGAAAATACTTACATATACAACACACACCATATCCACCAGCGCACGTGCCTGCTACAAATCCACCCCGCTCTATACATTCTGATTTATAAAAGCAAGTCCCATTCATCAATCGAATGCGATTTAGCGATCCAATGCATGGCCCATTTTCAAATTTAATCACATCAAATAAATTCAAAAATCCTCTACTACCAGTCGGTCTCTTTATTAATGTTGGACCTGCCCCGAAAAATAAATTCTTGATACGATTGCCGATAGTTGCAAACATATTTTGGAGGCCTTGTGGCCGGCCAGTTGGGTAAGGAACATTGGTACTGAATCCTGGTTGTGGCAATGTTGCTATGATAGGCTGTACTGGTATGTTACTCACAAAAGTGTTAGGAAACGAGGGTTGTAAACCGGGAAGTCCACCCGGTCGTAATGTTTGCAAACCCACTCCAGGACGAACGGAGCCAACAGTTTGAACAGGAATGTTCAGTAAACTGTATGTTTGATTCAGGAAATTATTCGTAAAAGTCGGATCGTTGCTTGGAAGTCCTGGTTGCACAGAATTATTTAGTACACTGAGTAAGGTATTATTGATGCTATTTCCAAAAGAAGGGATTGGAAATGCGTTTTGGGGAAAATTATTATTTAAGTTAGGATTTTGTAGGCCCGGTAAGAGATTAAAATTTTCCTCGTTAAAATCATCAGGATCAAAATTAGGATATCCAGTGCTTGGAATGTTCGGTAGAGGCAAGTTTGGAATCTGCTTTAGCGAGGCCGGATCGAAACGAAGCTGATATTTTTTCTCGTATTCGGTTTTGTAATTGTTTTTCTTCTGAGGATATTTAAAGGAATCACTTCTATCTACTGTTTCGTAGCTTTCAACACTGTTATCGTTTTTATTAAAACCATCACAATATAGTCCAATAAAACTCAAAACAAAAGTCAACCAAAAATAAATAAAAGCACTCATATTTTGTAAATTTTCGATTTCTCTATCGCGACACTAGATCTATATTCGCACAAGTCTAGTTCAAAGGTGTTAACTGACTGAATACGATGCTTCAAAGAAAGTCTTTCTTTTACCTTGCGAAGATAACGTAGATCAGTAACCTTAGACGTAAATCATCGGTTATTACACGCACTGAGGCATAAATTCTAGAACAAAGTTTGTGGAGTTGATGATGAAGTGGTATTAATAAAAGGCAATAGATGGAAGGCATGGTTAGGTTAATCGGAGTCATGAAAATCATAAGGTTGTTTTATATTATGTTCTGTTTTTGTTTTCCATAAGAGTGTTTATTGTGCTTGTTATGGTTGACTTATAATGGTTTCGTTAACATGCCGTTAGAAATAGCTTAATAGAAATCTGTTGAAAAGTTGTTGTTGCAATAAAATGTCAATTGGAGAAAATTAAATTTCTGAACTTCATAAAATGTGACATTTTGTGGAAAATTTTTTACGAAGATTGTTGCTGCATTTATATAAATAAATAAATAAACTTAAATTTAAAATTTTACCTTATATGTTAAAACAGCTGTGTTTGTTCCCATGTTATAAACTATTTTTCTGATTAGTAGGACTCCGATCTTACTCTGAGTTGTATATGCAACAAAAAACTCAATAAAACTAAATCTTCCAACGAATAAAAATTATTATACAATCCTTTACTTAAAATAATTGTGGAAAAATATCATTATGTTCCATTCGCTCATAAGAGAGGTTTCAATTGCGGCTACATCTTCAGGTCAATTTGATAAATTCCTATGACTGCTGCTAGACTTATAACTGATGCACTAGTCGTAAAGGGTTACGTCTGCTTATGATTAGAATTATGCCAGCTTTCCGTGAATCTATTATACCATTAGTATCAAAATTTAATTTTTCCTTTTGCTTTTAAATTAAGAAAACATTAAAATTCCTAACATTAAATCATGTCCCATAAATTCAAAGCGTATTAAATGTTGTTCGTATGTTCGGAGAACTCACTATCATCACTATCGCTTCCTGAGATATATGCACCTTCCTTTTTAATTTTATGTAATTCGAAATGTTTGCTAAACCAGTCTCAACAACAAATTCAGTTTCACTCGTTACATGTTTTTCTAACTGAAAAAACATATTCGAAGTATGTTTATCCTTAAAGTAATAAAAATATTTACTCATATTTTACATTCAATGTGAAGAATAGAAACGTTATGTAAAAACAAAACCAAAATTAATTCAAGACAACACATATTTCAAGTGTACACAGTAATCGCCACAAATGAAAGTGAAAATATTGAATGGAAAAGAATCAGTAAGTTACTGAATGGATCAGAAAATGGGCACCGTAATAGCACCATAATTTTCAATTTAATTGTATATTTACGTACTCTCAATATTTTGCTTTATTTACTTATTTTATACGGTCAGTACTTCCAGTGTTCGTATAAATGAATCCATCATGTAATTTTTCAATAAAAGGCTTAAAGGATAATGTCCGGCAAATGTGGTGGGTAAGGGAAAAATTCGGATCTAGTTTCATCGTGTTAAAAAGATTTTTCTCCAGTTTTTGAGTTGCCATATGAAAATTTAGGTCGAATTTGCCATGTTTGCCATCTTTTACTTCATCAAATTAGTTGAATGAAATATCATACTTCTCGTATATATAGAAGACTATAGGCTATAGACTGATTTCTCTAGCGAAGTAAAAACAAATTAACTGAGTATATTGGTCGTAGTAGATATCGTATGATTTGATTGAATATTTTGAAGGCTCTATATATATGAGATAAAGTGCTTTAAATCATTCAAGATTTAGATTCCCTATTATAATTAAATATTACGATTTTGGTTCTACTTCGTAACTTCGTAAAGTTGCTTCATAACAGCTGAATCTTAACGCATCATGGGATCAGAACAGTCACATCAACAGTCAGACGTGCAAGCTTCACTTTCCAGTCATTCACGAAACACCAATGTATCAAGGTTACAACGTGGTCATACAATCGCCGCATCGACTGTAAGCAAATCACCATATGACGATACATCTTCGCAAAGTACAGATTCCCGACCAGTTTCACCTCCAATTAGTGTTTGTTCAGACTCTGATTTACCATATATATCCTACACGAATCGACCAATAGGAGGTAAAAACTTTTAAATTAATTTTTACAATAATATCAGTTGAAATAAAATTGTTCTTTAGATTCACCAAAAATTCGTAGTAAAAGTCAACCTGGATCAAGACATAGATCAAATTCGATATCATCTACATCCTCGCGAAGGCCTGTAAAATTAAAGCAAAGGCCAATGTCGACTGCTCATAATATTGTGGTAGTAAAAGCGGCAGCTAAAGAACCAGAAAGAGATCCAGATCTTGCAAGAATTCAGGTGAGTTTAAAGTCCAAATTATGATTATTGTTATCGAGTAGCTCCATCGTGTGCTAAAATAAAAAATTAAAATCAACGTAATGCACCTGTTATCAATTCAAAAAACTTTGGTAAAAAAAGTTTTTTATACAAAATACTTCCGATTGAGTAAGGCATGCATTTTGATTGACACAAAAAGAAAATTGTTCTAATATACCAATATGAACACTTATGTTATTGCGATCATCAATCCAAAATTTACTTAATTTAATCCACCATCAAAGTTGTCGTCTCCGTTTTAAAACTAATAAATGTGATACTTGTCGGCGCTCCTCTTTTTATTGCCACCTACTATTATTTTTGCGACGAATCAGCACAAAAGTGGCCTTGGAATACATCTTAACTTAGCCATACAAATATGGCATGTTTATTAATGTTTTATTTTGCAAATTTACTAAATGATTTTAATGAATGATTTAGAAGAGTTTATTTAATATAACAAGGCACTAAGGACAATCAATTCATACCACAGGCAAAAGTTTAGACTAAGTACTTTTTAACCAAATATGGCATGTTTAGAAATTACACTGATATTCAAGAAATCTACTTTATCTACATTGCTGTGGGACAAAGATGTTAAGGCGCAAGATGTTTTCATCTTTTTGAGACTCCGTCCAATCGACACTATGATTGTCGTCCTATTTTTATCGTATGAGTAACCTAGACGGCTTACTCTGATTCTGGCGATAGTCCAAGTAACAATTAGAAATCATTTAAGTGCTATAAAATAATTAATTAAATTAATAATAATACTAGTCGAACACAAAGTTAATGCATCTAAGTTATTCTAGAGCATCATCATAAATTTATAGCGCCATATGCACAAGTTTTGGTTTTAAAATCAACATTTAACTTTTAACGCTTTATTATTTATATAATCGATATTCATTCTAATGAAAATCGTTCAAGATGGTTTCTATATTCGAATGTTGTATTAATGATAATCTAAAAATTATTTAAAATACCTATTTTATATTTACGTACACCGAACCGATTCCCTAGAATTTCAACATTTATTTTTTTGTCTTTGTAATTAATCATTCGCAAAGTTCCCCTGCTGTTGTCGCATTGTGAAGTTGTTTTCCGAGAAGATCCCGTAATCCCGGAAAACCTGATGATTAAGCCGATACTTGGCTGAGGATTTCGAAGTTAACATAACTGGAACACTTAGCGTCCAGGGATCTAAAGGATCTCCTTGGTTTTTATAGTACGACAAGATGGACGATCCGTAAAATTAGTACTATAACCGCTGTAGGTCGATCCTGACCTATGCTACATCCAACAATGGACCCCAGTGTGAATAGAAACAATAATTTAGAAATTTAATTACTAAACAAAACCAAAATGTGGAGTATATTATTAGCACAACACAGTATCCTAAATTATAAATACATTAATAGCAATAGCAAATAGCAAGCTGCTGAATTCTGTCGTTGAAGAAAGAAGTAAACAGGTCCAATAGTCATTTGTGGATGTATTGTTTAACTGCAGCCCCTTCTTTCAATTGTAGCCCTTCTAATGCATGTTTCATTAGAAGGAACAATTAGTAGTCACATAGGGACTACTGGCCTATGTACACAAGTCTGAATTATAGGTAGAGTGTTCCTGAGTTTGCAATACCTCAAAGCTAAGGCCTCAGTGTATGGTCGGACGTTATCATGCATGAAAAGTACGTTAATAATCGGATTATGCTCTTACTCTGGACAATATCACCGAATTATTATACTCAATATAAATTTCACCAAAATCCAATCGATCTACTAATTTCATCGATAAGAAAGTAGTTATTGGCCCTGGGTGACAGAAACTTGCTCAATCATGGCTGCACCATAGCAGTGAACGCATAACGAACCCTTAACTACTGTTTTCTCACGACCTGTTCTGCCCATGTCAGAGGATGATTTAAAAAGCGAATGTTTGATTCATTCATTTTTTTAACGACCATCTTAAAATTCGATTTGCCTAATATCATTTATGGTACTCATAAAAATAACAAGAATAAAGAATATAACATTTTTGTTTTTTCTTTATATTAGAAAGCCATCATCAGATTATCAAAAATATCCGTATGAAATATAATGTTTTATTTTTCTGCTAGATTGGAATACAAGTTGTATTAATGGTAACGTTTGAAATGTCGAAAGAGTGTCTTCAAATAGATTTACGCAGTGAAAAAGTCTCAAACTAGAGTTAAATTCTTATGACATCAGTGAAGAATGCAAATGTCGATCGAACAGCCCACTTAAAAAAATATATACAAAATATGGCCAACAAATCTTCTTAGAAAAATCATTAATGAATGACGAATAGACAACCCCTCAAAAGTCCTTAAAAGGCAACTTCAAAAACATGTTCCAGTTCAATTCACCATTGATTTATTCAAAGCTCGAAATGTACAGTAATAATTGGAACCAATTTAAGATTGATTTTACATGAGTATGAAATTAGTTTTGAGCTACAATATAAACATTAAATCATAATACATATAACGTTTTTAAGATGATGCGCGTACAAATTGACACTGGTTTAGTAAATACGATTATAGTACAGTCTTAGTATAAAGTGGGTTGCAATCATTCATATCATGTGTCCGGTAAACCTACACTTACTCGCATTACTGCTGAATTTCGAATAGTTCTTGCATTGTTATTGTTGTTACTGTTGTCTTCCGCATCACTCCAAAATGCGACATTGCTCACTAGGTGCCTGTGAGCTCGATTTATAGCTCGACTTGCAGTTGAAGGCGTTATTGTTTGTGATCGTTTAATACGGTTGAGATTATTTGGTTTTTGACCTTCAGCAATGTTATGGTCAACAGCAGGTGGTGGGCTGATCTCGTGCAAATTTCGGTTGTTGGTGAAAGAAGTATCAACGAATTCGCCATGATTGTCATGAGAAGAATTTATCTCTTTGAATAGGGTACGCTTCGGAACTTCCCCGTAACGAGACTCAACATGATAGTCATAATCATTATCAAAGTGCTGTCCTTTGTTGTTTTGCCTTTTTTGGACCACTCGGTGAGAGTATTGCTGATGCGAAGTTTGCGTTCTTCGATGAGTGTTTCTTGCAGGAACATAACTTTCTTCAAAATCTTCTGGCTCCAAATCATACTTTCTGTATGTTCCCCGTGTATTGACAACTTTTGTAGGCGCCGGTGATCTTCGGGCTGAATAATCGAAATCATCGTCGATGTCAACATGATATTCAGTAACAGGACGTGAACGCCTTGGAGGTGGCACTGGCCGTGACGTTGTACGAACTTGCCGACGAGGAGCAGCTACATATTCTTCGATCTCATCGTATTCTTCGTGCGAAGGTCGTGATATTGAAATATTTTTCACATTGTTTTCTATAACTTTAACGCTATTCTGCGCCGAAATATCAGTCATGCTTTTAGATTTACTCAGATTTTTAACAGGTTGAATTCTGTTGGTTGCAGAGGACCGAGCTGAGATTTCATTATTTTTTAATATTCCTGCAAAAAGAGAAGAAATTAATCATCAAATTCCCTAGAATAATAATAGAATTTTCATCAGTGTTCTACTTGTTAATTTCATTAAGTACAAAAACAAAGCATGCAAGGTTTTTCCATGTATTATGTGTGAAATTTTCAGTATAAAACGTTATATTTTTAAGAAGTTTTCTCATTCTTTCAATTTAGTTTTCTCACGATCTCTCCAATAATTGCATTACACGTACAAAGTATTTAATGCTAACATTTGATGCCCATTTCGGCTTTCCGTGAGTTACGAAAGTAGTAAATAAGAGGATAAAAGCTAGGAATAAAATTAGGGAGAATTATTAATTTTGGTTAATACATACTCACTATTCAAAGAGGGTTAATCCAACAGATGTGCTAAGTCGCTGTTTGAGGGAAGCGAAGACTTAATTAGGAATTTAAGTTTTAGGCTAATTCTGTAAATGTTACTATTGATAGTGTAAAAAAAGTTCAATTATGAAATTCTTTAACTTTCCAGTTCGAAAACTTTATCTTTTTTCAACAAATCAATATTCAGTATCGAATCAAAATTATTCAGTAAAATTAATGTTTCCTGCTACTCTAACATTTGAAAATCACATCAAACTTTTTGACTTTCATTCATTTTATATTAATCTTTCAAATATAGGGAATAAAAACATATTTTCCTGTACACTGTAATACACATCGAGTTTGATTACTTGCAAATATGAGTTAAGATTAAAATAAAAGTGCAACAAAAAGCATTTTGTATTCAAACGCATACATTAATTTGCTGCAACTTAAACCCCTTTTAAATATAGTTTATTGTATAGCATATTTCTTGATAATAGAAATATTGCTGGAAATAAATATGATAGAAAAGCAAAAAGGCAAACAGCAATTATGATTGCTTATAGCAGGTATGACTCCTGAAATTTGAAAGCTAACTAGAATTATATTCTAACGTATGCGTATGAGAAAATTGTTATGTGCATTTCTCGGCATACTAGCAAAGTAAAAAGTGTTAGTCGCAGAAAATCAGAGAGATGAAAGCTCTGATTTGTCTCTGATTTGGCTTCATTATGTTTTGAAATATTGTATGGTAATTCGATTTGACGGTCAAAAGTAATATAACGAGATATGAATTATTAATAATCTAAGAACTAATCTATTCTAGTTGTTATGAACGATTTATTGCTTTTGAAATTGGCTGTTGATACAATCACAATCACGACAAGACCTCACCTATAATTCTTCAAAATTTTAAATAATCTTTAATCTTGTTTTTCGAGTATAACTTAGTGAGTCGCCCCGCGAGAGAATGGCTCCGTCAAGTAAAAGGGAGCTGGATAGAATTCAACCAATATTGGACACAGCAATTCCATACAAGATCAGCATTCCGACCAGAGAAGCGTGGAAAACGGTGCAGGATTTCACATCTGGAAGTGAGATTATGATCTACACCGATGCTTCCAAAACGGATGAGGGAAGCGGCGCCGGAATATTTTTCCCAGATCACCCACAACTCAACCGAAGTTATAAACTGGAGAGTCACACCACAGCTTTCCAGTCGGAAGTGTTTGCAATAAGACCGGCTATAGAAGCGGCAACAAACAACCTTAATGGAAGTATACAAATACTCTCGGACAGTAAGTCGGCACTGCAGGCGCTTGCCTCTAACCGCGTAGTTTCACAACTGGTGCAGGATTGTAGACAGGCTCTCAAAACCGCAACAACCCGAGTAAATGTAAAACTCACATGGGTCCCTGGACACAGCAGTGTAGAGGGAAACGAAAGAGCGGATGAGCTAGCGAGAGCTGGAGCAGCCGACATAAATGTCACTAGAATAGACACAATTAAAGTGCCAATTTTTACCGCAACGGTAAAAAGGGAACTAGACGAAATCCTCTGGAAAGAGATAGATACGGCTTGGAATGACAGGAACGACTGCAGAATAAGCCGAGCTCTTTAGCCTCACCCTAATCAAATGAGGACAAAACAACTCCTAAGAAAAAACCGAAATGGCGTTAGAACATTGGTGGCAGTATTAACGGGCCATATTTTTCTAGGTCAACACGCCAAATGAATAGGAATCCAAACGGATGACACCTGCCGAGCTTTCGGCGAGGAGGAAGAAAGTATAGAACACTTCCTCCTAGATTGCCCGAGTCTGGCCAAAAAACGCCTTACTGGTGGTACTGGCGTAACAGAATTGGAACACTTGGCGACCACAAAACTGGGGGAACTCCTGGGCTTCTGTAGGACGACAGGATGGACCATCTGTAAACTAAAGTACTACACATGGGGAGCTAAGGGCCAATTTCTGGCCTATGCTAATTTCCAGCAAGTGGACCCCAGTACAATTGTAATAGTGAGTCGCCCGCTGAAAAATCCTTTAAAAAAAACTAAATTTGATTCATTCGGAAGTTACATTTTACCTGTCGGTATCTCGTATTACATGACGCTATCTGTTAGTAGGATAGTGTTCATCTTTCTGTAATGGTAGCTAGTCGAGTAACCACCGATAAAAATAAAAACTCTGTCGCGATACTGTATACGGCATAATATATTTACCAAAATGCGATACAAAATAAATCTCGAAGTAATAAAAACATTAAGCATGACACTGTGAATGATTATATTAATCGACGTCGTTACAGTCCAGTAAGCTGGTTCGAACCTTAAGGCTTGTCAGAGACTCATTACCTAAAAGCTAAAGGTACACACGCAGGTGGTATAAGTAGAATAAAATTTGACTTTGGTTGCTATTACAAAGGTTTCCTTCGTTGTTGAGTGTACAGATTGCCCAAATCCCGAATAAAATACATTAAAACTTAACGCACGCTCGACACAAATTTTGATCAAATCTTAAACTCTTGCAGTTTAAGATTGTATACAATATTTTCACTGTCCGATGCATCAGCATATTTAAAAGAAATTTGACTTGAATTTCCATAACACGATTGTAATTTGAACATAAAAATGTTTGGACAATTCTCGCAGTTTGTTGACGATTCTCGCAGAAATAAGTTAAAAAAACTCTGAGTCATTTTTAAAGTTTTTTTTTGATAAATTTTAGGTTAATTTGAGTGAATCATTGATTTTATCTTGGAAAAATTCTAAGCAATTGTTGTGACGATAATCAACAAATTACTCACGGCCGAATATCTATTTATTGCTTTGGAATGCTTTATGTAACGCATAAAAATTGTTAATCTCATTTCGTTGCAGACAAGATAAAATTATCTTTACCCTGCTCCATATCGACTAAGAGTCGTTTTATAATTACAACGTAGGCGGATTTTTTTTTATTTTTCTAGTCCCAGACTTTGGAAGCTTTTGTCATTTTTAGAAGGGTATGCCTTTCCATCTCAGTTAAACATCAATAAAAAAGTTGAACTATCTTTTTGCTATATGATGGACAGATTCGATCAAAAGCCAAAAAATCAACTTAACTATAGTCACGAAAATACTTGGGAAAGGACTTGAAAATTAGTTACTAAACTAAACAAGAATTGTTGTTTCTAAATCGGAAAATCATTATTTAAAACATCCAGTCTGAATCTGTCGTAGCAGGAAGAATTTTATTCATGTTGATTGTGCCACCTTCGTGTACACAAAATGGCTGACCTTCGGTTTCACGATTGTTTTAAACTTCCACTTTTGTCTCTTAAAATTAATTCTGCCAAATTTGTAAATTTGAAATAGCAAATATCTATCCCAAAAAGGATAGTGAAGGTAAATCATTTGCGGAAATGGTAACTAAATATCATCCGGTCTTAAATTAATAAAAATCTGATTTGTTAATATGGAAAGAGTTTATTGCGAATACTAATAATAATAATGATTGATACTCATTTTTATTTTTAAAAAACTTCTTAAATTACTGATTGTTGACCAAATTGTAGTCAGGAATGCTCCAATTATATGAATTATTCGGGCGACCCTTATCCGTCGCGATCACTGGTATGATTATAATCCCTATTCGACAGATCAGCTGATTTATCTAAATTTTATGAAAAAAAATGCATTTAGGTCCATGCAAATAAATATCGCTCTTTTATCTTAGGTTTATCATCCTCGAGAGACTCTTTTTTTTAAGAAATTTGAAAGTATTAAGGGCATTTATGTAAGTTAATGAAATATTATATGAAATATCTCGAGAGAAAGACCAACTCCTCCAATACTCTGAAGCACTAGGTAACTATGAAGTTAGCAAATTTTAGTTCGCTCACAGTGAATATTAATTGAGGAAGATGGTAAAAGGCCATGAAATACATACCTCCAAGTTTAGGACTTGCTTCCCGAAATTTATTCTCCGTAAACGAAATTCGCTTATCACTTGTTTTTGTAACATTTTTCAAATTTTTCTCCACGTCTATTTTAGAGTTTCTATTTGTTCGAGACATTGCAGGGGGTGCAGGTTCATTGTCGTAATCATAAAATTGGATTTTTGACGAAAACGTATCACGTCGTCTCAAATTTGAAGGTTTTCCAACAACATGTTGAACTACTTCGGTGCGCTGTTGACTGGGCAGGTTATCATTAAGCTCAATCCGTGATGAAAGTTCTCTTTTGTGTAACTCGTTTGTATTTACTCCATTTTCGATATTTTTGTCTGGTGATTGCTGAAATTGCGACTTATTTCGTAATTTTGTTCGCGTATCAACAGCTGCTTCCGTTTTAGATTCATCTGGCCAGTAAAAATTGGTCTGTTGTCGATTTGGACCCTTTGTGTGATCCATCATCCCCGCAGGAAGACCAACGAAAAATTTACCGTTCAACATTGTCTCTAAATCACAATTTCGAAAGTCTTCAACTAAACAATTTGTTCAATGCACAACAACAAAAGCGCGGAAATATCTTTGAGTTCAGTTTTTAATACATTTAATTAATTATTTCCATCGTTTCACTGAGAACCAAAATAGTTGATCTTATTCGCCCGAAAGTGTATTCACGACTGTTTATTTCCATAGATCGACTCAGCCAAGATTTCCTTTATTGAAAAATATCTTTAAACAATATTTATGGGACATCTGAATTTGGAAGTGTCTACTTTTATTGCATATACTGGTAGACTAACTTAAGTATATTATTCTGCCTATGAAAAAAAAATTTAAATAGTATATATAAGTGTGAGGTGATCAACAACGGCCGTGCAACCTCTACACCACCTACGACTGTTGCGGTCAGAATCATTGATCGAGGTAATACGTTTTGTCGCCACTACTTTGGTTTGTTGGTAAAGATGCAGATCCAAAGATAGATCTTTCCATAGAAGATGTTTTATCAACAATGAACTCTAAGCTTTGCGAAATGGATAGATATTTGATTAAGATTGATTATGCAGAAGTTGACATGTGTTATGATCAAATAAGTCAAGAATTAAAGGGGTGGATTGGATGATGTAGCATAATTTTTTGCGATGACCTTATGCAGTATACACCTTACGTGTTTTTGCTCACCTATCAATGATGTAATATTGTAGTGAAATGGAATGCTTCTGAGCTAGTTTCATTTGTATCAAAGTTGAGTGTATATTTGCATTATGTTGATGTATCACACAGGTTTGCTGATGATGACCTTGCACCAACTTCCCACATGTTATAACTGTTTAAGAATTTTAATGCACTAATTAAGACTCGATTTCATGCGTGAATTCAAGCCATCAAGCTAATATAATTTTTTATATTACTTAGGTATTACAATAATTTCTTTACGTTTGAGGTTGCCTTTACAATTGAATGTTAAAAACATGCCCACATTCATTTGTTAATAACATGCATTCCATAAATATGTATACATGAACAAATATGTAGACAATATGAATTATTGCATGTCCAAATGCATTATATATTCATTCATAATTAAAATCATAATATGGTCAATAACAATACACTCGTCGCATTTAGCTAAAAAGTACGGAATCAAACTTTTAATTATAGCAAAACCAAAAAACGATTTTTCTTTCTTCTTATGTATTATGTATATCTCTTGTGAAAATAATTGACACTGAAAAAGGGAGCAACTTACTCCCGAAATATATTTCTATCAAATTTAAAAAAATAGCATTTTGTAATGGGAAATCAAAAAATAAAATCTAAAAAAAAGCCCTAAACACGGGAAAATACACACAGTATATCTTATGTTGACTCGATTGTTTGCAAGCTTTCAAAAAATTTACGAAAATCCAATTGTTTACCACTTTCTCGTTGATTTTTTAGAATTTTCACAGAACACAGAAAAATGGATCGATCCCGAAGCACCTGCCTATTTTCTAAAAGAAAAAATCAACCTAAAAATGAAATACAACAATGAGTTTTTAAATTGGGTTTGATGTTACACTATGCTAAGGGTTTTAAAAGCTTTTATTAAAAGAAAATTAAAATATAACATCTGAAGGCAAGTTGTCACTTCATAAATTTGATTTTTTGATTTGATGATTGATTGAAATTTTAATTGGATAATTGATAAAGAATGATATATAAAGAAGAATATAATGCACTTGTAACGTCAAATAACTAACTAAAATCTAAACCGAATGATCTCTTTGCAAATATTATTTTTTTGTTTCTATCGTTGATCATTCACAGACAAACGAGAGGGTTTGAGAAAAATTCTGGGCTGAAAATGATATTAAAATTATACTGGAAAATGTTGTAATTCTATAGTGAAAGATCCGATGAGTGATTCGAAGGTTGCATTAGTTCTCAAACGTAGCTTTGCAGCTTCAGTTATATTTAAAAATGGTACTTAATTTAAATATTTATTTTATATTTATTTAAATATTCATGCCTCGCTGGTGCTCATTCTGCATCCATCACGTTTTAAGCCCCCACTTGTTTGGGCGGTTGTTGTTAAAACACAACAAAACGGGTGCTAATAGGGGCTTTCCTCTGTCAATTAACCTTTATTTCTTCAAATGAAGTGAATTCAATTAAATTAAAAGATTAGGCGAAATTCGCGTGCCCTAAATAATCATTAATTATAGCTGAATGTTAATAATAGGTTAATAGCTGAATGTATAAATCATTGCAATGTTGTGAAGCATATAGCAAATTTTAATGCGAAAAAAAATAGAATTTTTTTCCTTACCCCTTATTACCTTACTTATTTGGATATTAATAGATTGGAATAGTGGACTTCTCAATTACGAAATGACTTTTATGAAAAAATATAGCATGCTGACATATCATTTCAATATATCACGTTTTTTTTCGAAAAGGGGGACTTACATAAAAACAGTCGACTAAAATTTTCAGCCCTTATTAATCTAATGTATTTCATGAAATCTCTGATATATTTATAACAGGAAATTTATTCGCTAGAAGTTAAAGAAATTTTACGATCACCAAAATAAAAATAAAGTGTATCGTATCGTAGCCCATTTATTTACATCTCTCCTTCTTTGCTATTAGATGACCAGTCAAAGTTAGTTGTTAATTACATTGTCAGGTAACCACTGGAATTAAAATCCTTAAACCTTGGCAGAAATAAGTGGCATTGTCAGAGTGATATGTGGTTAGATTCACATTGGGCAAACTAACAGTCTGATTGCGATTCGATTAAACGAACACATTGTAGAGCTCAGACAACTACTTCCCGCTAACCACACGAAGTCGGTTGCGGTTAAGCTCATCTTTAATGAGCACCACTCAATTGATATTAACAATATAACATCCTTTTTTCAAACTTTCATTTGCACAGAAAGAAAAACTTTTACATTGAATATTATTCCATTGTAATTTGCCTTGCAAAATTGATTTTCGACTGATCGTCTCCGTCAGCGTGAACCTCCATCAGCGATCGATCAATCGCTGATAATAGAACAATACATAATTATACAATACAATAAAAACAATAATTATGATAAAACAATGCAAACGTAATACGACGATTTTTTGATCTCTTAAACTTATAAACAAAAACGACGACTCTATTTTGCGTTCCATTTATAGCAAGGCGACAAGAAATAAATGCATTATTTATGTATATACTCATTGTAATAATAGTAAAATTGCAAAGCTTATCGAAGAATATTACGTTTTATAATGTTAGAATTGTTACTTTTAAGCTGAAATCAAGGTGATTGTCAATTGAAGATGCGTTTTCTGTTTATTCGTTTTCGATTTTACTGATATCAATTAATTATTAAATAAAATTATAAGTAAGTGATATCTGTAAAAAAAACATTAAAAATAAAAACATTTCGCTCAACTTATTACAGAACATTCCAATGTTTTTACCAGTGATGCGAGGGACATTATCCGGTTCGTCTAGTCGTGATCCTGAAATATTAGAAAGACTACAGCCAATCTACTTACATAATATTTGCAATCGTTTGGTCACGCATTATAATGTTTGTGCAACTAAAGTTGCATCAGAACAACAGCAGATTGGAGTTAAAATTAAAGAGGTTACAATTATTTTAAATATATTAAAATGTTTTTCTATAAGCTGCAAATTTTTCGCATCATTTTCAGGTGGACCAACGTATAGCTAAATTATTTGCCGCCTATGTAGAAAAACAAAAAGCATATGCCGTTTATGCTGAACAATTTTCTAAAATTCGATCAATTTCTCAACATCTAACACGGTGCAATAATTTATTGAATCAAAATATTGAAAGTTTAGAAGCATTAAATAATATGCTTGAAGTTGACGATAGATTAGAACCATTTGTATGGAAAACAGATTGAAAGTATTTCCTAATTACGTGCAATAAGCATTCTGACAATGTTAGTTTTAGCTAATATTATTCTTATTTTATGCTTGGAAATACCAAAGTGTGATCGTTTAATTTGACATTTAAGAGCTGACCATGTATAATAAATAATTTAATTACAAGTTTTGACCACGTTGGTACAAGTATTTAAACTGTGAATAAATTGCATTTCTTGAAAGAAATTTGAGTGCATTTCACTATTTAATTAAAAACAAAGAAAATGTCGAAAATATCTGAATACTGCGCTACTATGTTACTACTACTATGCTACAATGTTACGTAACAACGAGCAACATTATCGACCCCATATGAGCAGTACTATCGTCTCCGATTTTTGACGGCAGCAAACTAGCTGAAATATCCTAACGAAGTAGGATCGCTTAAAATTGCAAGGACCGCTTGTAGTCTCCTTGAGCTGGATCAGGGAAAAAGATAAAAAATCTTCTATTTGTTTCGCTCCAAAGTCAAAAAAGGCAGCATAGAAGGCTCCCCGGGCAAAGCCCGAAGAAACGATCAAACTATTGCTCAAAAAGCTCGTGGGAGCTAAACTAAAATCACCGGCGAAAAATTCCAGGTGCAAACATCGAAGTGATGCTATACTAATAAGGCCAATTGATGGAATGATTTACGTCGACGAACTTTAACACACAAGTAAAAATGTGGAACAGAACCAAAACAGGTGGCCGAGGAAGAAAAAAGTCGATCACAAGAAACTGATACCCTAAGCCGAAACTCGACGCAAGTATTCCACATCCTCGATAGAAACAAAACCCGAAATAGGAGCAGTTCGGTAGAAAGATAATTTATTTCCTAATGAAATAAATTCGAAGATATTTTGTGCAAGGCTGGTAAGGATCCAAATCGGAGACTGCCTGGCAAGCGCCCTGACATTGTTACCAGATATTCTAGTAACAAACGTGCAAACATTTGAATCTGCCCCGGGAAAAGTATGGTAGAAAAACTTTTCAGCAATTGTACAGATTTCACCGACAAGGGATGAAAGTCATTTAGGATAGACAAAATTCAGTGATCTGAACGTTGTCAGGAATATGAACAACCCAAGTCACTTCTATATTTTCCAAGGCAAACTATAAGTCATCGAATAATTCTTCAACTTTGCTTTGTATGACTCAATCGCAATATAATACTGTCCCAGACGAATGTTTTAATATAAGCGGACGTAGAAGATGTTATATTCTCGTTTTGGGTTTTTGTAACAATTTTGTATTTGGAAACAAAGTTGGAAAGAGCTCAAGCTGGTTTCGAACGCGCGTCTCTGTCGCTTCTCACAGGCCGGGACGCGTCGATTGGCACTACCAGCTAGGTGGATGTCGTCTGGTTATTTTTTTACTTGTTATGATTATTGCTCTCACCTTAACAAATAACAATTTCGTGTTTAAATCTTTTTTGTCTTTATTATACCTATCAATTTCTTCTTACTGTGTCACAAAATACTTATTAGTAAATAAAACAAGTTTTCAATAACCGCAATATTGTACTTCATCCAATAAAATATAACATATAAAGAATAATACTAAAACGGGTGTTAATTTCATAAAAGAAATTTCTCTAAACTCTATGTTTCATATATATGAATACGCAACATCTTTCATAATAAAAACGGTTTCATTATCTTGATTATGAAATAAAACAAAATTGCAGCCAATCCCCAATGGAATATGTTTCGCAGCCAAAATAAACTGAAAGGAAAATTTATATTGAAGAAAATATTTAAACAATATAATTCTTAATTAGACTTACGCAAAAACTTTTTTTCTTGCTTCCGGTAAAGTGGAGTCATCGTCTTTGAGGACATATTTACGTATGCCTAGCATAAAATTTTTAACGTATTCGTCATAGTCAAGATCGTTTATGTCACAAGAGAATTGATCACCATCTTTCGTTGCTTTTATTTCCCGTACTAATTGTTTTTGATTTTCATTATTGAAAACCCATTCGTGCAGAACGAAAAATTTTCCTGTTAGTATGAAAGCAAAATTAGCAAGGTACCTCTGTTTGCAGAATCCGATCGAATTGATTTGTATACCTATCTCACACGACACCTGCAATTTTCGAGCCATCTTCATCATTATAGGTTTTGAACCTTGTAATTTTGCTACAACATCATATGCAAAAGCTGGAAGCATGTGATAAAAGATCTCGTAAAACGTGTGAATGGCACGATTTGTTGTGAACTTGAAATGAGGGTAGAGAGATAAATATTTTGATGGAAATTTTTTAGCCCATTTTTGAGTATAATGGCCTAATTCTTGCCAAAATATCGGCTTTAGTTGCCCAGAGGTGCAATTATAGACATGTGTAGCTGGTTCACTGGAAGTTTTAATTGAGAACATGATAAAAATGTTCCTTTGTTGTTGAAAGTGTAATAGCTCTTACTTGCACACATATCCCTTCCATGCAGCTCCAATCATAGTATTGACGACGATATCTACAGGGATGATATCACAAGCGAGTTTGCCATTACCGAAAATGCTTTTGATTGTGCCACGCCCGATTTCCATCATAATCCCAGTGATTCCTTGAATGTTGTCCACCCAACCCGGTGAAGGTTCCTGCAAAGCACCGGTAATAATAGAAGGGCGCACAATTGAAACTGGAAACACTTGACAATATTCCGACACAATAATTTCAGCGAAGGATTTCGTTAACGTATAAGTGTTTGGATGCGGGCCCTGAACGGATTTTCATTTGTTTCAAGGTAAGAATTTATTATGTTTGGCAAAGTTGTTTTAAACTGCAGCTTACTTTGATAACACATAAAATTTTATCTAGGACATCAGCGGGTAATGTGTGAATGCACTTCATAAACGAGTCCTTGTCTAAAGGCGAACTGGATGGATAAACTATTTCGTCAACATACTTTTTGTCCGGGTTACAGTATGCGGTGGAGACATGTACAAAGCTCTTTAATAAAAATACTCATTGCTCACGATATTCTGATTTATTAACGTCTACTTACCTTCAGTCTAGGCATCTTTTTGCACATTTCCAACAAGCGATAAGTTCCGTGAGCATTTAGATTTCCCGCTTCCTTCAATCGCTCGTTAAATTTCACTGTAGCTGCAGTGTGGAATACAATTGTTACCTCGTTGACAAGTGCTTCGTAGACTTCATCAATAAGACCTTAAGAGAATTTTCAATGATTGAGAACAATCTTTAGCAGCTAGTAAGGCACATTTACCTAATTTTGATTGGGTCATATCACCTGTTACACATACAAGCTTTTTCAATACCAAAGGATTCGTTGATTTTAATTTGCTAAATATTTCATTCTTGAGATATTCTCTGTAACGCTGTTCACCATGAACTCCTCGTTTTGAGCGGATATGAATGTAAATTTTGTCAATATCAGGACAACTTCTGAGAAGCTTTTCAACGAGAGCCTTACCAACAAAGCCCGTAGCACCTATGCACATAAACGAATAAATGTGAACTATGCGATTATTTGCTAGGACTGAATTGGTACTACCTGTAATAAAAATTGTAGCATTTCTGTAGAAGTTGGAAATTTCCGATGCTTCCGAAGGATGGACTTTTTCACGGGTGCCCAATATAGTTGATCGGGAGTCCATTTGAGACCTCAGATTCTGTTACCAATCAAAACCTAAACCTTATAAGAAGAGCGCTATAAAATCTTCATATAAATTTTACGCGTGTCTGTTGGAACGTAATGTATTAAAAGATGTATGTTCCTGATGTTACGTTAGATGATTGTTAACACTGCAATCTGATGCAGCCAATTACTGTTGACATGGTTTTTCTAAGCGAAATAGGAAGAGAACAAAGCTTTTGTTCTCTGAACAATTGTTCAGTCTTTTAGAGAAAACTTTCTATTTGGAATTGAAATTAAGCCTGCAAACCTAAATTTGACATTGTTTTCGACTGCAGTGTGGTTCAAAGATTTACTTTAACTTTAAACGCCAAATAAGCATCTTACGGTTCAGTTTCATACATGCTAAACACTAAAGGCGCAAATTATTGGCTTGGTGAACTTCTTGCAAATCCGTAAATACATACAAAGATAAATCATTATAGTTTAAATGACAGAATTACTAGCACAATAGGCAAAATGCTATCATCAGTTGATGTGGCTAAGAACCTGCAAAATATTTATGAGAAACATCTAGAGATACAAAATTGATAACTAGTTGAAGTACTCTGAAAAATTGAAAAAAAAAAAATGTGATATTATCGTCGGGAACGATTCAATCTTCATTATAATAATAGCAATAGGTAATAGATGAAACAGGAATCATATTCCAAAGGGATCGGGATCAAAATCCGTCAAACAATATACTTTCAATTGCAGTGTTGCTAAACTGGACCTCTGTACAATGCCTTAAACGTAAATTAGACCTCGCTTTGAATGCTCATATTTTCGACTTATGGGGATGTTAGTAACGATAACTTGTTTCTACGTACGTGCACAAATAAGTAGTCAGGACTTTTGATAAAACCCTCATGTTATCATTACTTTTATATCGTAATTTTCTTACAATACCGGTAATACATATTATAGAAATTCTGATGTTACGTGCTTAAAGCTTTGATATAATTATTCGATATTAGATAACACAACGCTGAAATTCAATTACAAAACATAGTCAATACGAATAATTTTGCAAAACGTAAGATAGTACCAAGAAAATTAGTGACTTGTATTATGTATACGTTTCTCACGAATGAGAACTACATTGCATGAGAAATGTTGCATTGTATGCAAAAAAAGTCGTTAGAAATGATTATGGATAAGCTGTTAAGTTGTGCGATACTGGTCAATGGTGGGGAAATAGCATGCCGCTAGACACCAGTTACCAATTCAGCACGGTTTGGAGAAATGCTATTCTGCAAGTAATTTCTACATGTCTTCTACCGTAGTCTACCTTTAGCCTCTATGATATCGCTGCTGTGATTCTGTGAGTGAAGAGTGAAGGTGAACCTTAGCGCCTTAAAGTTATAAACATCCTTCAGATTGAGAATTGGAGTAATGGGCTTACAAGTCATTGTCCCCAAACCAATATACAGAAACAGGATGACATACCACGGAGAGCATTGATCAAGCTTAAAAGATCATGCAAAGGATCTTACATTAGATTTTTGATTGTTAGTAAGATCAACAAAGCATGTGTTGTTTAAAATTTGGTCGAGCAGAACAGCTGCTATATATCGAAAGTATGACTGAAGGAGAGAGAGAGGGAGAGAGAGAAGGTGGTACTGATATGCAACTGATGTGAGATTTCAAAAGGAAGAAAGCTTCCAGGTTACATTTAGTTTGTAATTGTAATTACAGCTGAGAACCAACCGAAGCAAAATATTACATAATTCAAACGAATCAACCAATCTATGCCATCCTCTTTTGAATTTTGTTTTTTCAATTAAATTGGATTGGTGCATCTGCACGTTCCCATAACTGGAGATAATGAACAAAAGTTCACAGACATTTTTTTTGGCCGTCTTGAGGAACCAACTGATTGCTAATGAACGAATTACGTCAACATCATCTTTGGTCATTTCTATGTTGAAATATTGAATGGATAGATTCGCTAAAAATTTTCCAGGTCCGAAGCCTCCAGAAAACATCGAACGAAAACCGGCGCTGCATTAACTTTTCGAATACAGAACTATCACTAGCGATATGCTTCTCATTAACGCGTATCCGCAATATGAATTAGCCCCCCTAAACGATAAGATATTCAAGTAGATCGGGTACGTACTGATTTTGAAAGAGTAGCTTGCACATCTGAAATGAGTAACGAATAGAATTATAACACATTAAAAAAGAAAGAAAAAATTCTGGCAATGTACTGAGGTGACAATGACAATCTGATGATAGATAACAATATGTGTCGAATTCTCCCTCTCTGACTGACTTGAAAATGACTTCTTCAGAGACAGGATGATAATAACAACTGTACTCCCTGAGCCAAAACGATTAATTGATAAGATACGAATCGAACACCCTTTGCTAACAGGAACAATTGCCAACAGAACTCATAAAACAAAAAAGCCAATGGGTTCGAACCACATGAGTTCATATAACGTGTAATCTGCTCTGTTAATGTGTGAATTTCTAAGGTATATCACTAATTTGTACTCCTTATAAAATTTTTCACAAAGTAGTTCAGCAATAGAGTTCACCAAGTTCGACGACACCAAGACGTACATCAAGTATTCTTGATCATAGTCAAATAATACCATATTGAGGTGATCACTTTTTCATTAGCCTTTGATCCCCAATAAAAGACATTGGTCTATCGATAAGAAAAATAGAAATATAAACTTTACCATAAGCAAAAAATATATACCCAAAAGTAAAGCTTCCTTCGAGTAAGAACATTTGGACAATTTCGTATAAATATACGATTTTTAGGCGAATAATGTCACCTATGGCCTTGGTGCCTATGAAATTCAACTGCATGCATAGTGAAATGCAGCTCCGTGCTTATAATTTCAACACCTCTAAAAAACACTTGATGCCCATGAAAGGTCGAAGGATTATAACAAGAGGTAGAGCGCCTGCGCGTCAATGACGAACCAAAGCCGACGTTAAGTTGAACAAAAGATTCAGCGAGACAAAGATTCGTTGTCCAGTGGCCTGGGAATTTTCAGTGCCTGGAAAACTCCGGGATACCAAAAGAGGACAATGTCCAGTAAGAAAGCCTTGGACGAGATCTATGATGGAGATAGGCGAAGCTCCCTGAATTCCAAAATTGAAGGAATTAATCAAAGGTTCCAGTAAGTTGGAGGCGAGAGTTCGATTGTGAATCGTCAAGTGTGACGTTGAAATTGATAAAGCAATCTCTGGGTCAATTTGAAACTATAGTGAATATTCTAAAATAGGTATATAAGATCGTTCGAAAAGGTATTTTAAGAACGTAGGTTCGACTCGATGAATGTAGTAAACATTTAGTCACTGTAAAAACGTTCAGCTGGTTTTTTCTTTTTACTTGCGCTATCAACCTATTTTATCACATTCCAACTGCTTATTCTTTTTTATTTTGATTTTCGATTAGTTTCGTAAAAATAATTTCATCACAATATCTTCCTTAAAGCCCTCTTTAAACAAATTTCTGAACATAAAGACGAACGGAAATATTCGACAGACTGGGCATTCGAAATAAAAAATGGTGTGATATAGCACGATTAAATGAATATAATAAGCATTCTACATGAATCGGTAAAGGATCAGTAAAGTATAAATGAATAAAAAAAGTAAGCCTAATGTAATCTAGGTCCTCCTGTCATATTTCTAGTTAGTTGATTCGTTAGGATTTCAATCAAGTAAAGCTCTGCTAAGCTTATATCAAACGCTATTGCAAAAATAAACGAGGGTCATCAGTATAAAGTGTTGGATACAAAAAGATTTGCAATTGTTCAACACGATGAGCTTATTACAGTATAAACAACAAAAATCTCTCAAATGGTCCAATGTTAAAGTGAAAAGTTTCATTGCATTCATTAAAATACTTAAAAATTGATTGTTCAGAAAATATACAGAAAGATCTAGAAATGTTTGTAAGAAATAATTTTGAAAAGTTTAAGGAAATCAGAAAGAAGTACCTAGTCCTCGCTCCGTTAAGTTGCGTGAACATAAAATTTGAAAACTAAATGCACATTTTTCCGAATTAAATTATATCAAAGTGTTACAGATGTCCTTTTTTATTTTTATTTTTATGAAACTTCTCAAGTTAAAAAAATACTGCTTAGAAAAGCCATTCCCATCAGATTCCCGAGTTTCTAGTTGAGTGTAGAAGACTTCCACCTGGCGTGCTGTGCGATTTTATACAATAAAACCAAAAGTTTAATTCTAAAGCACTGAACTACTGGTTCTTACTGAGAGCCATGAAGGTTTTTTTAAAAAATCGTTTTGATTTTTTTAACACGAGATTTAATTTAAAAAAAATTTCTAATTTTTAAATTGAGTCTTCTTTCGAAAATTCGTTGCATGGTATAAGCCGTAAGCAATCAAATTGGTACAACATGTATAAATGCACAAAGAATTTTAAGAACCAAGCAGGTGAACAAAGCATCCTGGAAATGACTAGACTAATTTCATAACATTCCTTGCGCTAAAACGGCGACTATATGCCCAGTTCTAGGAATCGCCAAGTATACAAGTGTCCATATTTGAAACACCATTAATTTTAAATTGACATGAAAAGTCGTGTAATCCATTCAGAGGATTCACTAAGTTATTTTACACACTCTCGTCAACTTGCATTTTTATATTGTATTTAAAAAGAATAAAAACGGCGGCGGAAAATTCGAATTAATCTACAGAAATTCCCTTTGGCATCGTATTTTTACGTAACCAAAACAACAAATTGACCTAGTGAAACCACTCATGAAATTACATGGTCTAGCGCCAATCCTAGGTAAGAAAAGTCTAGTGCGTTCCAACTGCAACAGCGGTTAGATGTATGTAATTACGTTGGAGGAAAGCACTATGCATCATGAAATTGCATTTGCGATAAACCGAGAGATGTGAAAGTAATCAAACAACTACGCTACGAAGATTTTAACTTTTTAGATTTCAAAACCAGTTAGTTTTTCGCAATGCAAAATTGTTATGTACATATTTTTGTACTTATGTTAGGAGTCATATGCAATATTCACTTCCACGTTGAATTTTCCTTTTAATATAGTGTGTATATCCTGTTGCAAAGTTTTCAACATGTACATCTTAGAGCATTTCTTCTTCACACATATTCTTAATAGCACCGAACAAAATTCATTCAAGAAACCCAATTATTTATTAGCGTCCATTGAAGAGATCCCAAAATTTTCGATTGTTCACCAAAAGGACAAGCATCGCCGAATTCAATTAATGTCACTAGCAATTAACACATATTTAAGCGACCGTTTAAACTTTTCATAGAAACAATAGCTAATTAATGTTTTGGATCGAGTTCGAAACTATGAATTCTTTTCACTTACTAAATGAACACACCGTCGTCGTATTGGAGATGGTCGAGTAAATTGCACTCCTAAGAAACTACTCCTCAAGCGCTAACTTATCAATGGCTACTGGATGGTGGTAAGGAACTCGAACGATGTCTCGGGATTTTGAAGTGTGGCTGGATGCGAAATTTTCTGTATCGGAACTATCATGTATTCATAAATAACCGATCACGTTAATTGACTGTGGCAATTTTACTCAACAATAAATTTATCGCTCTGAATGCGTACAAGGACGTAATTAGGGAGCAGCAGTCAAGAAAAGAAAACTAGGTAATGTTTACTAGCACTTACACTGATAAGCCAACTCTTGTTAATCTTACTTAAATACTGAGGAAATTTTGACTACTGAATACTGGATCATATAATTGCATCAAACTTTTCAATGTCAATATTCACGAATGCTTCGTACCATAGCAGACGATTTTAATAATGAAAATTATTTAAGATATACATCGGAGGTCAGTATCACAATTAGTTTTTTCTCTTGTTCTTTGCTTGAATGTTTCGTAAACTATATTGATTTTATACATATATTTACGTCAAGTCGGGATCAATAATATTCGAATATCGAAGTTGTTGACTAAAATCTATTAACATTTTTAACGCAAGACTATATGGAGTGTTTTCCGTTTAAAAACAAGTTAAGGATACACAGCTTCACACTAGTAACCTGAAATCTTTGAAGCGAATTTATTTCTTACTACGAGTATATATACAGCCATAATCTGACTACATTGCATAGGGTTTTTTTTGCCAAAAAATTCGACTAGCATCCAATTTTATGTTTTTGAGGACCTGGAATGCAGTGATGTTAACTTAATTGTTCGTTGGACGTTTAAGCGATTTAGTACCTCAATTTGAACTCTTTGACCAGCATACTAGAATAGCGTTTATAATTTATTTATTAATCGACTTAATTTTTGTTTAAGTTAATAAAAAAATTATTGAAGATTTTGACATACACTACGACCCTCTCAAATCGGTAGCCTTAGGGTTGACGAGATACTTAGATGTATGATCTTTCGTATCAAAACTTTTGATATTACTGCGATTGTACTTGTCAAGAGTTTAATGCCTACATTCAAGTAATTTTAAAAATACTTGTCTTTAAAATATTGAAGTATTCTCGGGATTCACTAAATCTCTCTACTCCAAAAGTATAGGGAAAGGATAGTGAAAAGGAAAAGGAATGTGGATTTTTCTTATCAGTCAATTTCTGATGATATTTAGGACTACCATAAAATAGTGTCGGTGTTATCATCTGTTTGGGAACAGAAATCCTTTTATTTATATTTTCAGTGAGGATATGTAACAAATTTCTATAATAATAAATGGCTTCCGGGATAATACCTTATGCATTGTTTCCATGTTTCTTTTAACGAGGCAGCCAATCTGTCTGTCAATCCTTTTCTATTAAATTTTGATTTAAAACAACTAAACAATAAAATTCATATTCAAATCATTTGCGAGATATTCAAAGACTTGAGTGCCTGCATATCTCAATGTTTGTGTTGTCTTCTCTGTTGTAAGTCGCGTAGTTAGGTCTTACCCGTACGTTGATTTTGCTTCAGAGTTTGCAATTATATTTTTAATTATAATTCCATTATTTGGGCTATATCACGAATGAAATCAGCGACCCCTTGGAAAATCTGCCTAAGTCTGTAGTCAAACGTGACATTGATTTTGCACTCAAATGGTACTACCTAATAGTTTCCCTTGGAGATGAAGCAATAAATAGTAGTTAGTATCGAACTAACCCTAGTTAAATAATATTCTTATTTTATATTAAGTGAAGCCAAAAAGAGGCTTATCAATACCAATGATATCATTGAAATAATTTTCAATTAAGGAAATATTCAAAAACAAAACTTCTGCTAACTTTTTACTTAATTGCTTAGTTCTTTTTATATTTCTTCGTTTATATAGTTTGATCAAAACAAAAGATTTCTATTCTAAAATCTCGGAATCTTCAATAAATTATTAAATTAAATTATTAAATTATCTGAGGGTCGACAAAGCTTGAATGCATACTCTAAATGAGCTCAACAGATATCAAAATAAACACATAAAGAAAAATATTACAACGCAAAACATAAAAGTCAACACAGAGACCTTTAAATTATTGTTTTTTGAAACTTTATTTGAATTGTTCTGCAATTGTGGGTCGATCAAATGTTGATGAAGGGTTGTAATTTTTTCAATTTAGGCTTGTATTTATTCTTTAAATTTAGACTAAATCCTATTAACAACATTGCCGGAATAACTTCCTTACTATCTTGATTGGCTGATTGAGTCAATGATGCACATAGAATGGGAAATATCTTCTTTATTGGATCAACAGATCATTTAGATATTGGTAAAATTATGTAACTAGCTTCACGTTAACTAATAGTGGAAGACGTAGATTTATGGAGAAGGTTTTTTAAAAGCTGATTGTGATAAAACCGTCAAGTTACCAATTCATCCGATTGCCTACAGGGAACACCAGTTTTCTTCTCAGTAACTTGTTATAACTTTTCTGGCACGAAACTTTTGGAGTTTTTTCTAAGATAGTCCAACTCGATATAATTATCACACGTTTTTGCCTTTCCACCTTTCAGTAATGGTTCAGTCTTTTATCCAATAAGCTATCGTAAATATAACTACTGATCAAACCGAACGATTACGGTCGAAAATCGACTTTGTAAATGAAAGAATCACAAAATTTAAAGCAAGCATTTAATCTTTTCGATCAGTTTCAGGATTCTGTGAAATGAAAACTGATCAAAAAGATATTAGTTATATTAAAAATGTAACTACTTTCTCAGTTTTTCATTCCGATCTTCCATTGACAAAAACCCAATCAATATGTAATATTGACATGACAATATGTAATGTATTAGAGTACTGATTCCTACTGCTTCGTATTGCTGAGAGATACATTTAAAGTAAATAATAGGTTAAGGTAATACCATTAGACAAAAATAAGCCTATCGTAAATTCCTGAGGCACACTAGCCTGAATTTCATGAAGAATTAAATGAAGGCTGCAAAGGCTTGTTAGGCATGAGCTTATTTCTTGAGTAAGCTGCGATGACATTTTAAATTCATACAATTTGAATAGAAGTCTCGCATACGCGCTATCCTTAGCTTTTCCGAATTATATGGCTACTCGCATCTGGTTTTAAGTCTGACATATTTACCGGATGGACACCTCATACAATTCCAATAACACGCGTTTAAAAGTGTGGTAGGTATATTTTTAACCTTTCTCCATCAAAATAAATTTTTTTTTGCGGTTGGTTGGATACGACCCTTTATGCCCAGAGTGCCGGACTTTCATTGACACAAAGCAATAGAACCAACAAAATATCTCCTCTTTCGAACCGAACACTTAGCCAGGAGCTGTTTGAAGCATTATTTCGAGCTGGACACCTTCATTCTTGAAGGAATGAAGGGGTCTAGCAAACGACGACTGCGGATTAGGGGATACTTCTTTCAGCAGAGGCTGACGGAAAAAAAGGGATTACTGAGCGAGCGACCTCTCTTCCCTCAACGAATAGTCAGATACCATTTGTTGAGAACTGTCCAGCCAAAGTCAGCAATCAGGGGACCAGGACTTTCTGGTCTGATTCAGATAAAACAGAAAATAAAACCAGTCCCAAATTACGGATAAGTTGGAAGGGTCGTATTTAACCGGTTTCATTTACTCTGACACTAAATTAGGTTAGTTAGTTTACTTTTTTTTCTACATAGGGTCATACTTTAAAAATCGAGAAAACGGAGAAAATACAGGAGCACTGATTCCACCGCATTCATGACTTGATGTCTATTATTTCAAGTTGATTATAACAGGCACGAGAGCAAACACTTCCGCAGTGACCTTGTCCGCCTTGTCCTACAGTCCTTGTCTTAGAGAATAAATCGAACTTAGCTAGATTGTGATTAAGAGGAATCTAGTTAACGTTGTCACAGAAAGTTAAATTTTGATTTAAAAATCAATACGACTATTGCAATGGCAACCAAATCACCACATCGTTTCGATCGTGGAAGTCCGTACACAAGGAAGTCCGATCGTGTTACATTAACTCTATAGTATTTATGAAATGTTCACAATATATCGATATCCTTTTTCCATGAAGTTTCATAAATCATTTAATGTTCATTTATTAGCCAGCAACGAACAAGCGTTGGAGAAAGAAAGAATGTTTAATTCTTTAAAATGAAGTCTGCAATGAAGTCAACAATTTAAAATGAAGTCTACTTATCGTCCACTCTGACGTGTCTTGCCACAAATCCACTTCATTGAAAGTGAAATGTCTGTTTTAGATTGGAGAATATAACTCAAAAATACCATTATTCAATTGGTGAGAGCAGAAGAAAGCAGAAGGCAAAGCAGAGAGAAGAAGATAATCCCGAAACTATATCCCGAAAATAACCATGGAAATGGTTGTCGCACTGTATAAGTCGGCTGCTTTTCTTCCAATTTTGACAGTAGCTGGAATAATTCATTACAATTTTTTGTGAAAATATTTAAACTAAAGCTAAAGCAACTAAAATTTATATTTCTTCTATATATTAATTCTATATTAATATATTTCTTCACTCAATGTTTTCGTTCCACTATATTAATATTTAGCTTGCATTTGATAATTTTTTATAAATGACCGCTATTTTCTTGCATAGCCAAATATCTTCACATTAAATTCATTTTTTTTTAAAGATAATCCTTCATTATATCATATTCTCCAAGTTATATCTTGTGCTGGGTTTCGCAACCATTTTTGATTATTTGTCACATTGAGGATATAAGATTATGTGGAGTTCGTATGGTTCCGATAAAGACTTATTAATTTGTTACTACTTTTACTCACTTGTCCCTCAATTTTGTTCATAAAACTGAAACTTTTGATTATCTTACCAATGGATAATATTACAACAACTATCACTCTGCCTATTTTAGTAATTTTATACATTTTTGGAAGGGCATTCAAGTCACCAGTCCATATTCGCTCGATAATTGATATTTCATCAGGCAACTATTTTTACCTTATCCGCGGAATAATATTACATAACTTTGGGCTTGTAAGCCAGATAAAAGAGTACCAATTAAGAACTAAAGAGTTGCCCAGTATGTTTCGTGGCTATTTGATTAGTTTATAAGACATTATATGTCAACACCTGGGATCAATGAAGAAAGTTCACACTTCATACGAATATTGTTGATCCTTAAGGAGAATTCATTCACAAAACCTGGCAAAGTTTATTGCATTATAAATTGACGTAATGTATTTTCAACACTTCAACTTAAGGACGGTATGTATCGTGTCAGAGTAAGGAAGTTTTATCTAATTATGTCTGACTATTAAATACTATTTTCGGTCCCTTCTTGGGAAAGACAGGATTTACACTACATGCTATCACTGAATGATGCGTGACCATGGTTGTTCTTTTGGTATGAACTTTTAGTTAATGATATTTGAAGTTTCTTGAACTTTACAAAGCTAATTACTTAATCGATACCAATACAGTGATTACTTTTAGATACTGAATAAGAAAGAAGGATTAATTGAGAAGAATTGATTGATTTGGCTTGAATAAGAATTGCAATGAGTGATGATAAATGTTTGTTAATTTATTTTTAATGATAAGTTGTCTTTACACAGGTGTCCACCATTATTATATTTCCACCAGTCCACCATTATTAATATTTAAGTTTGTTGTTTGTGGTGTTTTGAGTACCACAAACTCCTTTCTATAAACTTAAATCTGAAAAATACCTAAGTTCCTACATGTAAAATACCTGAAAACAAACTTGTTAAAACCACAGAAAATATATTTCTTCTAACTTGGCAGACACTTGGTCGTAGGTAGGAATATTACTCGGTCTGTGCATAAATGATTTATTCGGACTATTTCGATCACTACCCTCTACTCTTTTATTTTTAATGAATCCAGCCGATATCCATCAAGCCGACCGGCTGGATAAGCTCTGTTAGACAGGTTTAATGTCTTCAAGACAGGTTAAATGTCTTGATTAATTTTGATGGAAAACTACCAGAGTAGTCAAATGAAAATTTTAAGTCGATTTTCTAAAAGAACATTATTAATTTTTATTTACCGAAAAGCAGGGAAAGGAATATCAAATTAATTATCCTTTCCTGCCCAGGATGACCTGGAAATAGCTCTTGTGTGCCAAAAACGATTCAAACCAACTAAATCATGGTTCCACAAACCTAAGAAACCAGCATTAGGTAAATGATTAATTTTTTAATATGACTCAGCTTGTCGAACTACAACTAATTTTTTCAAGTTCTCAAAAATGCATTCTTCCTAGTTAGAACTAGTATAAATATTATAATTTATTAATTCAAATTGAATCACAATTCATAAATGCAGACCTTGAAACTTTTAGTCTAAGCTAATAACATATCGTCCACGGCGTAAATTCTCCTGAATCAGAATCTCCTTGAAAGGTGTTTCCTTCGTTGCAATGAAAATATGCTTGGAAGTATCGACATAAGGCTGTAAATTTTCATCCATATTTGTCAACACCAAATATGTATCCTTTTTAAAGAGATCCAGTGCTAAAAAGTGCAATCCACACACAGCTGTAAAGTCTAATCCTGTCATTTTCTTGCAATCTAATACCACGGGAAGCCGAAAATGTGCTGCATTACACGCTTCCAATATTTTTTCACGTAAATAGTCGATTCCCGGGAAGAATACTCCAGCTTCAGGAAATACGTAAATATATTGCATGTATTCAAACTAAAATGAAACAATGAAACAGGGAAGTGTTTGCACATATATGGCATGTACCTCCTTCAGTTTTACATCGATTTTTGGGCGGGACCACTTGTATACTAAATGAAAGACATTAATCATAACACCACACAATAAACCTATCTCGACTCCAATTACAAGACAAGCTACTATACACACAAACCATCCAACAAGATCAGTTTTACTTTCACGCCATAATTTTGGAACTATTTTGAAGTCAATCTGTTGATAGTTGATTCCGGAATAAGAAGACAAAATGAAAAAGAAAAATTTAAATAAAATATACCATAAATATAACAGCGCATATAAGAACTGCTGCGAGAGTTGCTTTCGGAATGAAATGGAAGTATTGCGTCAAAAGGCTTAAGGCTAGCAGAACCATTGCTCCTGAGAATTTAGTTATTTAGTTTAGGTGTGATTATAATTGTAAGATTGCTATCATTTTTTTCTTACCTGAATAGATTCCAGCCAAAGGAGTCCTTACACCGCTCGCTTGACTAACAGCTGATCGCGTAAATGCTCCGCATGTGGGTGACGATTTAAAGAAGGAACCGATCAAGTTGCAAAGGCCCAAGGCTATCATTTCCTGTGTTGCATTAACAGCTCCTGTAGCTAAAAATCATAGTCGCGAATATGACAAGCTGATTGATGATAAACGAAAGAGAAAACTTACCAAAAGCCTTGGCTATAGCAACGTTGGCTAGAACTGCTACCGTCGGTACCACGAAAATACCAGATCCTAAATCACTCATTACTCGAGTGAACGTGTACGTAGTGTTCCCTTTGGTAAATTGAAACGGTGGAAAATTTAAGCTAGGAATGCCGGGTTCCACATAACCAGAAAGAAAAAATGGCAGTTTAGCCTCAGAATTCGAGCCCCAGAGGTAAGCAATCACAGATGTAAATAGAACAGCGAGAGCGTTACGAGAAATACTTAAATACCATAAAGCTCTTTTCAGGAGACGTCCCTTCTTGCTCTCGGTATTGACTGGTATGAGAGTTATTTGCTGAAATATAATTTTATTAAAAGCTAATACATATCCATTTTACCTGCCCTTAGAGATGAATCCTTACCCTTAAACACAATAAAAATGCTATCACTATGATTCCGAGGAGACTATCGCCTGCTTTCGTGGAAGATATCCTTTTGCATAACTTTATAATAGCGTCAAAAAATCTTTTAGATTCATATCTTACGCCGAGCAGGTTTTTGAGTTGAGCACCAATAATAATTATGGCTGTTGCTGATGTGAATGCACTCGTTACAGGAGTTGAAATAAAGTCAACAATGAATCCTAAAACTTACAATATGAATTCATAATACATTAAATAATTTGATGTATGGAACCTAATTTCAATAGCCCCATTAGCAGCTCCATTAGACCAGTCATGAACCCAAGTACGACTGCGTACTCTGGTGGTTTCTGATATGTGTATTGAAGGATAAGAAGAGACATAAGACTTGTTGGGCCGATCGATACTTCCTTAACCGTGCCGAAGACAACATAAATCAGAGATCCTTAAATGAGTATCAAAAGTATTTAAAATTTTTCAATGCTTATGGATGATATTACCCATAAATGCTGCATATAAGCCATATTGTGATGGCAGTCCTGCAAGCGCGGCATACGCTAAACTTTGTGGAATGATAGTTAAACCGAGAGTTACTCCTGCTATTAAATCAGAGAGCGCTGCATCTCTTGAGTAGTTTCTGATCCATGTTAAAATATAAAATTTTTCAATTATCCATGGATATTTTTTGGGATTTTCCAGTGATGTTATGCGAAAAGGATCATCTTGGGGTGATACTCTTTTCGTTAGTTCCGTCAACTCTTCGGGTTCAGGTACTGCAAAAACAATATCAACGGAGAATATTGGACTTAATGTCATTTCGTGAACTAAGTGACTGTTATTATTTTAAATTGTTTAAATCATGTATTCTGCTGTAAAAGGTTCGAAAAGGTTTTTATGTTATCGAAATCATATTAAAAAATATTAAATAATAATTTAAAATTCTAATTTTATAAATAAGTTCAATTCGTACTTAATCTGCGTTTGGAATAGTGGGATATGAATCAATAAATAATTTACACGGTAGTTGTAGCAGTAATTACATACATGATGTCCTTACAGAAATGAGGCAGATATTCTCAAATGGAATGACTAGAGCTTCTCTAGAGCTTAGAGGTTTTTGAGGTATGGTGTCAAGATTGCAAGTGCGTATTGAACTTTGCCAAAAGGATTTTTCCAGAAGGTCTACATTCTGAAAAACGACTTTATGAGACCACTTTACTGCTGGGCTAGACTCAATCTTTTATTTGTTTTGCTGATAATGATAAGAGCTTTTTAAGAAAGCACTATCTTATTAACAAATTACAGGCGTAAGGAATTGTAGCGAGTTCACACTTAAGTATGATATCTATTAAATTTGTCCATGAGAAAGAGAAGTGTGCATTTTATTAATGATGTTAATATTTTTAATTATGAAGAAATATGGAAGAAGATCTTACACTATAACTAAATCTTTTTTTCAGGTCATTAATAAGAAAGTGTTGTAGAGAGTTATGTAACGCAAATAATATCCGTTCGGAACGGAAAATCCGTTGGGAAGGAACTGACGGGGAACGACAGAATGTTCGGAATACAAAAAAATAAATAAATCTATCCCCGTTGGAATAGATTATTTCTACCAAATATTTAATTTAGTTGAAAATAGGGTAGTGAGCTTCCTGGATGGATCGTTCGGTTTCGCCTCTTTTACGTTTGATCAATTTTACACGTTTTATTGATAAATAATTTTGTGCTGTTTTATTTATAAATCAATAGCTATTTTATCAATAACATAACACGAATTATAGGTGTAAGGATAATATAACGAAATAATCTAATATGACAATTGAATATGAAAAATATAACAACTTTGCCATACGGACGAAATGTTTGGGTCATAATACAAATTTGCGTTGCACAATGTCACGCCAGAAATTAAACGATTGGAATATTCTGTCCTGATAATTCTGTCCGGGCCTAAGTTGTAATAAAATTGATTATAACCATGAAGGAAAATTTCATTTCCAGACGGGTTATAAACGTTCAGTTCACATACCTTTACGACGATTTTTCACAAAATAAATAAAAAAATTGGTGACATGAAGTTGATCGCCTCAGAGCTTAAATAATAACTAATCAATATGAAATAATAAATTAAATTTAACAATCAATGTAATCCTTTTATATTGACTACCTACAATCGTTTTATAATTTGATCCTTTAGCTTACACATATAATTTACAATTAATACATTATGCTGAAACAATTAAACTCTTGTAAAAAAATGTCGAAAAATTTGTTTTTTTTATATAAGAAAGATTTTAAGGATAAAACGCAGGAAAATTCATCTCATGTAGGAATGACTGCGAGCAAATAAATCGAATTGATAAACTGTGTTAGTTATGTTGAGTAGGAATGAGAAGAATAAATATAGTGTTTTGCGAAAAAAAAAACATTTTCCTAATAGCGGATAAGAACTATGTAATTTGACTTTTCACCTAGAATTTTTCAGCTTATTTTTGAAGACGGATAATTTATGAACTTTCTTTTTTTTACTGTCGAAGCCCGTATTTCCTCAAGGTTCATTTCTATGCTATATGAAATTTAAGACAACAGAATTAAAACTAAATAAATAAGCGTAAATTACTGTGTTTTACCTTTCAACTAAGCGTGTGGAACGAACATATAATAATATGAAATACAAATTTATATTTCTAACAGAAGAAATATTTTTGGAGACCTAGTAGACGATATTTGTTTGCAAAACACTAACTTGATAACAATGATGTCTTATGTTGACTACAATAAATATGTTGAGGTGGGAAATATTTTGGGCATTGTTAACGTTATTTGTAAAGATGATGTATAAAATACCTTGAAAAGGAAATGTCGGAAAGTGGAGATAGCGATTTTCATTTGAGGTTTAACTACTGCAAAATGGAAATGTTTTTTTTAAACATAAAAATTTTAATATTTAATTCAATTTAATATTTAATTTAATTGATAAAAGAGTTGTGGGCTTGCTGGAGGGAATTTTCAGTCTTACTTTGCTGATGAACCAATTTCTATGGATAAACAGTTTTTGCAGTATTTATCAATAACTATAATTATCACTAAAACAAGCTGAATTTTATTAATCAGAACATTTTTCAACATAGATTTTTGATAAAAATTTAAATTTTGATTTTGACAACAAATTTTTGATTTTTACTTTTTATTTCGTAGAACTTGATGGATAATACGAGTTTAGTTGTTCGACCGGGTCGATAAACTGCATCGCTAAACTAAAAGTTATTCAAATTCATTATTAAATCTAAGCTCATATGCAAAGCGCCTTTTTTTCAAGCAAAAAAATTAAAATTGATAAAGATCAATTGTTTACTGCTCTGTAGCTTTGTCTGACTTTCAACTCTGTTGAGCTATCTTCTACTCTTATTGAAAAAGAATGCTCTCAAGAGAGCCAACGATGGTTACAAAAAATAAATGTATAAATAAAGCGTTCACAAGGACTAAGTAGGCTTTTCGTTGAAATTTTTAATAAGTAGGAAAAAATAAATCTCAATTCAATGTTATATAATATTCTGTTCCATTTGTTATAATAATATTCTGTTATATTTTCAGTAGGATATACTTTCGGAATATTTCAGAAATTGCTTAAATTTGGTCAAAATATTTAACCAATAGACGGGTTAGCTTGGACGAAAAATATCATATTTTAGTCAATTAAAATGCAACCAAATTTGCAATTCTCCACTATTGAAGACTATCATTCTCTATGCGACATTCAAACATTATCTAATGCTCTCATTTATTTGTGTCGATCAATTATTTTTGAGGATAGCGAGGGTGTAATTTTTGGTATCAATACTGGTCACTATTCTTTCTTTACAGAAAAGGTCACTTATCTATGTCTAGTAATTCAACTTGTGTATTGTTTGCGAAGTTTTGGTTTAAAACTTTAGCTTTATTAAATAACCAAAATGAACTTAAATTTTAATACTACAAAGTGAAATTTTTATATTTTTATACCTCTAAAAATACAGCATACAATGTTTGGTTGATGACAAAGGACCAATTTAATCTCATAACAAAAATATTCTTAAAAATCTGTTGGTTATTGTAAACTTTAATTATATATTATGCAATTGTAGAGTTTAAAAGTAAGGTTAATGGAGAGTTAGAAGTGGAAATATTTGGCCCACCAAGGTATCAAGGACAGCTTAAGTATAATGAAACTGAGGAGGGTTTGCAGTTGACAACGCAATCTTAACATGATTTTATTATATTTCATTATTATACTTCAATTTTATTATTATACTTCAATTTTAGCTGCTGAACAAAAATCCCTCTTTTATTTTTTACATCAAGATCAACTTAAGAAGGAATAGACATGGTGAAAATGATGAAGGTTTTTGCAGAAAATGTTCTTTAAAATGAAAAAAGAAGTACGAGAGGTTACTTTTGATAAATGATCCATTTACTACACTCTATCAAGACCAACTTATATAGGAAAATTCTTAAAAAAAACAAGTTAACATTTTGAGACAATTCAAAGGACCGAAGTATGGAACTCTGTACATCACCAGATGTGACGTCCATTCTTATCCATTGCATTTATGTGTCATTTAGCAACCTCTAGTCCCCGAACCCCGTCAGTATCCACATTAAATACTCCGGAACATTGAAACATTTAGAATGTCTTTCTATTTTGCACAATTGACGGCATTTCTTTTTCTTTTCAACTCTTAACGGGTAATATGATTCACCTGAGTGTATACTTCTAATCGCATACACGAATACAGTATTCCCATTATAGCATTATTCGTTGGGGTCTCAAAGCCTTAGTTTTGTGGAGACTGTTTTTCCGCTGTATGACTAGTCCTAGTAAGCTGTCGTACAACATGGAATAAAGCACAGGGTTCACTTTTGATAAACACCAGCTACGCTTCCCTCCAACAACCAAGCAATATTCTTCTTCCTTACTGAGAATATAACTTCCTTTTGAAATAATCTAGTAATGAATAGTCTATCAGGACATAGATGGTGGACCACTACTTGGCCAGACTGAAGGGATCCTGGTGTTGCAGGGTATTAGTTTAGCCCGTAGTTCAGTAACCTTGTTTTACTGAGAGCCCAACATTCTGGACGTAAATAGCCTTCATCTCCCTGCTACAAATAAGGAATTGTAATTACCCTTTTATTATTATTACCTCTTTGAATTTATGATTGCTGCAGTAACCTGAATTTAACCACAGGACATCAGGAAAATAAATGTCTAGATGGACACCAATGCACTTTTAAAGAGTGTTCCTATGTCTGCCTCCTTAACTGGAACTCGAATGATCACAACTGAAGTTGAGGTGTTATGGGCATTATGGGTCCGCCATTGACTTATCTATGCGCCTCCAGCAGGTTTTCGGCTTACAACAGCTCCTTCTCATTTTATTATATATTTACTATTGCTATGACATAACATGATATATATGAATAATAAAAATCTAACCAACGCGGAAACGCAGAAATTATTATTTAATTCCGGCGGAGCAGAAAAACATCTGAACGTTCAATTAAGTGATTCAGGAAGAAATTCATGTGAAGTGAAATTTTAGCACAACATGCTCATAGATCATGTGTAGCTATTGATATATATCAGCATTCATATAGACATCATATACAATTTACCGAGTATGTGAATAAGGAATTAAGGCTCGGTTGATTGGTGAAATTAATTTAGAAACTCCCAAAAAATTTGCAATAACTTGTTATTCTCACAATGAGGCTGTTATTCCACCACACCACATTGAAGGGCAAATCTTCACTAACTTTAAATTCATATCCTAACTGGGTGATCATTTTGCAAACTTCACTGTGCCTTCTGCGAAGAAACACACCGTGCAAGAATCACTTCGCACAAAACTTTTGGATACTTCGCATTAACACTTTGCAATTGATGAGTTTGCGAATGAGAAGTTTTTCTATCCGAACTTATCCACTCGTGTATCTATGCTCTATCGTAAATTTTCTCAATGGATCCGTCAATGATGGTTGTCGCAAACTTAATAAGCTTGTTAAAAGTTACACACTTTATCACTTACATTGTGCGGTAGGCATCGTTACGTTCTTAGAAGAAAGATGAAAGAGCAATTTAAACAGACCAATTTAAATTCATTCGAGCAATTATCCACCTCTACTTGGTTTCTTAAGCTTACAGCGTGAAATATGTAAAAACGAACCGAACTTGGGATTATAGTTGGAATTTGCATAGAACACTGATACTAAAATTTGCTGATAACAAAGATATGAATATATTATTTGTATCAATTGTTTGGATTCGTTAATGATAAAGCTATTTGTTGTTCAGTCAGAGCATCAGTATAAATTCAGTGGTGCATAACTTCTGCAAAATAAAAATAAGACACTCGGAAATTACCAATTGTAATTCTTGTTATCGTTCCAATATTCCAGTGACTATTGTTTTTAAACGAGATTCTTATAAAAATAATGCGTCGAAAGCAACAAAAAGTTGAATTTGATTGCAAAGTAATTTTTCACTTGAACTAAATAATATCAACAGTATTAACAGGTTCCCTATCCATTGGATCACATATGATACATTCGTACGAACCATACGAAGTTCAGGTTTCATATATGAGCAAATTATGCCCCTTTATTTAAAATTGAATTTCTACAGCTGTGAACTTTGGAAAAATGCTGTTAAAATCCCCTATAAATTAGCTCACATAAAATACATGGACCTGGTATGGTTGGTACGAAAATTGCGCAATTATGATATGTGATATATTGGCCAGGAAACCTAGATTCTTTTCTTATATGAATATAAATGACAAACACATCGTTTACAGAAAAAGTTTACTGTTTACTGGACGCAGGTCATTAATATGTTCTACACATTAGACGCGTACACAAAAATACATATTTTGACCTAAAAACAATTAGGGTTTTCTGAAAGATTGATATTTTAAGGCAAATTTTATGATTTTTTGGTGCGCAAAAAAGATAGCACATACTGCTTTCCTCTTCAATTAGCGTAGTTCTTACATCAGGCTAGTTTAGTTTCGACTTTCAAATAGTAAACATCAGAATATAGACGTTCAGCGCAGACTAGTGAAACAAAACAAAACAAAGGATTTCAGTCTTTTCCAAAATGGGATGAGTTAAGATGCTGAGCTACTTTGAAATTACGGCGACAAAAAAAAAACAGTTTTGCGGAAATTTCACGAAATTGGCAGACGAGCCGGCGTTAATACGAAGATGCCGAACATACATTACGTGATTCAACAGTTGCCACTTATTCAACGCCGGAATCTAAAGCGAAAACCACCGTTAACTCCTCTTCACAAGAAGAAGCGTTTAGCGTTTTGCACGAGCCATATTCAATGGAAAAAAAGTGGAGGCGAGTGATATTTTCAGACGAAAAAAAATTTAATTTAGATGGTCCAGATAGCTGGAGATATTATTTTCACGACATCCGTGAGGAAGAAATAATTTTAAGCAAGCGGCAGCATTGTGGAGGATCGGTGATGATTTTCGGTGCTATCGGGTTTAACAGTCGGTCGGAATTAGCAATCATCAGTGGCAAAATGAACTCTGATCGATATGTACAGTTGTTGGAACAACAGATATCTGACGGTCTAATGGCTATCGCAGATACTCCGCTGATTTTTCAACAAGATAATGCGTTTGTCCACAACGCCAGAAAGGTGAAATCTTTTTTCCCAGGGAAATACATCGAACTTCTCGATTGGCCGGCACGAACACCCGATCTCAACATCATCGAAAATTGCTGGGGACAGCTGGCTCGACTAGTTTACGCCGAAGGAAAGCAGTTTGCAACAGTGGATGAGCTGAAAACAGCAATAATTCTATGTTGGGGGTGAAATTTCACGAAAATATATTAAAAAATTATACAAAAGCCTTCCAAAAAGGATGTACGATGTACTTAAAAATAGTGGAGGTTCGACTTAGTATTAGTAATTAAATAAAGGCTATATTATCTTATCTTTGTTTGTTTTTTTTTAATTATTTCCTCGAGGTGTGCTATCTTTTTTGCGCACCTAGAAATTATAAAATTCGCTCAAAAGCCTCAACCTTTGTTACTAACCTAATGATTTTCTGGTAACAATGTGTATTTTAATTGATCTGCTAGGTTTGTAGAACATGTTACATACCTGCGTCTAGTAGTTTAGGAAATAATCAGATATTTTTAGTTATACTATCTTTTCTTGCGCGGACTGTATGTGGAACTGTTTTCAAATTTCTTTGCCTCATAATCTTGACCTCTTCCTAAACGTATTGCTGCTTATATTCCAACTGATTTGAATGCTAATTTGCTCTTACCTATACAATTAGAAATGTAAATATATTCCTTCCTTTTAACAACGGCTAAATAAGAAACGAAATCAATTATTGGATGGACAAATAAGTATTAATCATACAATACTTAACGATATAAGGATTATCAATCAACCAAACTATAAATTAGATTCATCTGCCAGACTAATTCACGAATCTTTTCGAATTTCATTTTTGATAAGCACCAGCTACCCAGCAATATCCTCTACTCTTACTGGGAACATACCTTCCTTGTAAAATTATCGAGTAATGAGTAGTTCGTCAGGCAAACTTCATTACTTAACTACAATAACTTCATGTTTACTTACAAGTTTCAACCGAACCTCCATGGAAAGATTCATGCATTCATGTCTCAATTCGTGTTAAGTTGCGTATTCAAGCTAATTCAACAACTGCAAGACATTTTATCCATACATATTGACTGGATCAAAGGACTCGGTGCTTTGATTATACGACTGTTGATGAACAGGATCATTTTGAAGATATGTTGTTCCTCTCTGATTTATTTGCATATCCGATTAGTTTGTTTATATGTTATAAATATTGTTATGTTTTATTCAGAGCTCAGTAGCTGGTTTACAGCCTCTTTTTTGTAGGATTTGGAATTTAAGATTTTCTAACAATAATGTAAAAAATATATATACAAATTATTCTAACTATTTAAATCAAATTCATTGCGCACAACCTACCAGATAAACTTATGAACAACGAGTCGCTATTGATATAATTAAATTAAAAAAAAATTTGTTCCTCGTAGTCCTGGAAATTCTATTTCACAAGCAACTAGGAGTCTTCTCTAAATCCGGAATTATATTTAAACATTGAAGTAATCGAAAATGTTTAGGCGCTTCAACATAAAAGAGAACGTCAGAATGTGGGAATTTTTTCTGGAAGCAGTGCGAATCCAAGAGTTTTGTTGTTCCTTATTTCAGACAAGGCAACAAACCTTGCCTGTACAGAACATCGAAGGTTACTTTCTATTCAATCTCATATATAATAACTACTATGTACATATTGCGTATTATGTATATATTAGTTAATCGTGCAAATAGTTTTAATGGATTTTTGATGAGAATTACATTTTAATTATGCATATTGGTTTCATTTTTTTTTTGACAATCAACTTCTCTTCTTCTTTTTTTTCACGCCAATACATCTCGAGCGATGGTCTTACCATACTACAGGTCCCTGTTAAAGGTTCATTTTATCACATTCACCTATTACTTTGTCGTCCTTGATTATATTTTGATATTGATATTATTTTGGTTACAGATTAAACAACGTACCTCTGTATGGTGCATATTTAACCATGGAATGGCAGTCAATTAAATAATATTGTTCAGTTTCACAGTCATTATATTTTATATAGTCCTGTCATTTTGCATACGAAGTATAGATCCGTTAAGTTCTCATAAAAATTCTCATGGCTATTATTATTGATTTAACAAATAAGGTTGCATTAAAAATATCAGTTCAATCCACTTTTACGAACATATTCATTTATAAAATAACAACAATCTTGTGAAAGTTTCTGTGTTTCTCAAATTTGTTCTGTTCACAAGTTGCCTTGTTTGAAAGGCAATTTTATGTTTCGCGAGATCATAGTTGTGCAGAATGTATACCCACAGTGTCCTTATCGTACGTTTGAATGAAGATTTAAACTAGATAAGCTCTCTGTTTATTACAAGCTAATAAAAGATAGTAGCTTTCACTGAATCGTATGTTTGTAAAACCAATATTAGTGAAATACGATTCTATGCCTATGAATTACCCACTCATGCCACGGGTAATCCGTTTTAACTTGTTTTAATGAGCGAAAAACCACGCATCATGCATGTGTTGTATATGTTTTAAATTTTATAAAAACCTAATAAACATCAATAAATAAATGTCAGTGAACAGAAATAATTGCTCTTTAACTATTGTATTATATTACTATTATTAATTGTTATTTATAAATTTATTTATAATATAATTTATTTATTATTCTTTGTTGAATTTATCAAAAGGATTTCTATATTATTGGTGTTGTTAGGTGAAATGGTTTTCTATATTTAAGTGTACTTTCATCAACGCTTTAAGCAGCTGTTTTTACGCATTGTAATCAGATTGTAAAAGGAAGGTGAATGTGAGTCGAATGTGGGAGTCATGTATTCAAAAACTTTAAATTAATTAATTTTGACTTTTAAACCGCTCTTATAGCTTATCCTCTCGCAGTAAATTACTCTGATAGTTTAAATTCAGACTTATAAAAGTTTCTCGCTAAGAAAATATTATTTAAGACATTTTCCTTGCCATCTCGTCCTTTAACTACTTTATTTAGACATTTGCATTAGAGACGAATTATTCTCTTTATTCCTGGTTGTATTAAAAAACTGATTCCGTTTCTATGAACTTATTCAAATATCCTCAGTGGCTTTCCAATATTTCCAATCTATCTAACTTACTAAATTTTGGCAATATTATTGTAAACACATGGATCCGTCTTTAATTTTTGAGACTGAGTAAGACGTCGTAAAGGTAACAACAAAGTGTTCTTAGTTACTCATTCATTCATGAATCTATCAGATTCTATTCGTTTAGAGAGATTTGGCTTCGTTCAACTTTCACAAAAGCAAAATATAACATTGACTAGATGCATATGTTCAAGACAATCGTACGTCGGACTTATCTTGCGTCGGAAACTTTTCAAAAACTATGTCTCCTAAGTGAGCAATAAGGAAATAATTAATACGATGTACACCTAAACTGATACAAACCTCGATTCAAATATTGCATGTAATCTTTACGTCTTACATGTCAAATTACCTTTCCTGTCCGTATAAATTTCTGATTGTTTTGAATTCATGAAACTCATGTTTTCGCATCGTCTAAACTCCACTAGGAGGGAGGTTTTCACGGACATTAATATTGAATTTTATTTAGGATCTAAAGGATATCTAAAGTTCAATTTAATGCAGCTGCTAAATCTTTGTTCAAAAAATAGTCACACCTATTTATATCCTGGTGGAAGAGCTTTAATTTTCCATTAGCCTTTTACATAAATATAAATTACATTCTTGTGCACTGAGAAATTAATTAATATATTGGTCATAGTCTTGTGTCACTGTCGAACCTTCATACCCCTGAAGACATGTTTTCGTTCACTTTTGTCTTCTCAATTCAATGAATTCAAAAATTTACGCAGTAGCCAGTAGAACCCAATCAATTCACTCCTAGTCAAAAGAACAGAAATGCATTCAAAATTTCAAAACTGTGTTCAAAAATAAATTGGTTTCATTCATTATTGATCCATTGGGCGCTAGAGTTTAAAATATAAAATTTATTTATCTATTTATCGTAAAGTACCGCTGTAAAATTGAATTGTAAAGGAGCTGCACATATAGCCCTAAATAATGCATCAAGGAAAGCATTGTACGTATACAGAAAATACCCCAATTCAAGTCTCGTATGATCAATGTAGTTCTGTGAAAAGTGCTGGAAATGACTTAGAATGATTTCTCTCTTCACATATGGCGCTCGATGCTCATCACACCAAATCAAAACCTCACCCATCGAAGATTTTATAGATAAGAGAAGATTTTAGCTGTTTTCAATAATATTGGCCAATACTTATTTGAATTATATGAATTTAAATTCGAGTATGCGACCTAGTAAGCGAGTGTATGCACTCACAAGCAAAGTAGATAAAAATGCATTTTGTTCACTAAACTATCTCACAATGCACTCACTTTTCCCAGCTGAGCTCATAACTACGGAAAAGAAGTTCAAAAGTTCAAACAAAGTTCAAAACAAAACAAAAATTTATTGATATTATATCCATTTCTGGTTACATGCATCGACAGCAACAGGCGGACCAGTTGGTTTCTTCAAGATAACAATTTAAAACGTTTAGCTAAAGCCTGTTTGTAGTCAGTAGATTGTTATGACCGAAAAGGATGTGGGTTATTCAAAGAACTTTAGAATTGATGTGTGGATATTAGTGTATTCTTGGTTGGATGGACTGTAATGGTTTAAGACTTTCTGAGATGATTCTAAGAAATTTGTAGTCCTAAAGTGATCGATTCGTAGGACTTTTCAAGTATTCGCAACGTTTACTGGTCATGTATCTTATTTTGAGACTTCTTCAGATATGAGGATATAATTTTTGTATAGACGTGTATACGACAGGTGTGATGTGTTGATAACACCTGTCTGAGCACTTCATCAAACCAGAGGAAGAAATGGTTGGTGAAGTTGGTTCAGAACACATAATGAAACTTTTCACATAATAGTAAGAGGAGTGGAGATAGAATTCATAAGTTTGGGTATCATTGCGCTGGTTCTGCCACTTGAACAGGCAGTAAGAGGATAATTGCTTTTTAAAGCCATGTGTTTCCACTGATCGAGTTTAGTTTCTTGTAACTAAATTCTATGAAAAATTATATAAAGTAGTCTTTCTTGCATTGGTCCGATCGAAACAACGAATTTTAAAAGTTGTCATTATCTTATTTTAGATTTAAAGTTTAAAGTAGTTTACTCTTAGTATCGTCAGCAACAGTAACATACTTATCAAGGACTGCACACCGCATTTATTCTGCCTCAACTTGACTGCTCATTGCCTCGTATCACTGCTCATATATTTGCATATATTTATCGGAAATTTTCCTAAAAATCCATTCAACATTTTCCCAATATTCTAGGATTAATAATTTGAAGTTCGTTTTGGTGTTGCCGCAGGCCAAAATTAACTAATTTTAATTAACTTAAAATTAATTAGGATTAATAATTTGTTGTTTAGAATGTTCGTAATTGATTCCATCTTCGCTAAAATATATTTAACCTAAAAAATAATAATGAAATTCTCCTTTTAATTTTATTAGATTTATTTATCAGATTAGCCGCTTAAGAAGACCGAACGATTACGGTTGAAAGTTGACTTCGAAAATTACAACAAAGTGCAAAGTGAAAAGGAGAATTTCATTTTAATTTTTTAAGGTTGTTGTTTACTTTAAAAATTATAAAGCCAATTTGATTTCAGAATGTCTTTCATGTCCACCGGGCCATGTTGCTTGTTTCATATGAGGAGATGTTTTGGCTATGTGCAACCTTCATTATCAGAACGAAGCATTTGAGCTTTGTGTTTCCATCATCAGATGATAGAGGACATGCTGTTGATGGATTCAAAAGCACAAACGCGTCCTCCAAATAATACAACATGTTCAGCGAACATAAAAGGCAATATTATTTCGGCCTACCGCATCAATAAAACGAATTTTATAAAAATTAGTTTATTTTCATTGTCAAAATTTTCAAAATCATTTTCATTGTCAAAATCAAAATTTTAAGGAATACCGGAACGCTCTGATTAGTTTTTTTACGTGCATTGTTGATTGATAGAAGGTAAAAGACTACCACAAGTTACATGTACTTACATATTTACATGACAATTATTTGCTTCATTGCTTGCACACCGCAGAGACTTGTCACATTTTTGGAATACGTAGCAATAAATTGGGCATGGTAGATTTAGTTCACGTCGGAAGTTACTCAATTATACTAGTTTTAATTAGTTTTAAAAAGTTTAATGGATGTGTTGATATCTAATATTTGTATCTGCAAAGCTATAGTGAAACCATATTCAATTCAAATACTTTTAGCCAATATTTTCAATGGCTAAACAGCAGGAGTTATAAGATTCAAAAGAATGAGCAAATGAAACGTTTTTAAATAAAAATTAAAACTTAAATGAACTAAAATTGCCAACTTACCTATGATTAGACAACGCCAATTAATTAAATTAAACTTTGTTTTCTGAGAAGTAGTACCAACATTTTGCTGAATCTCTCCGCTGAATTTAATTGTTTGAATATATCATAACTATATCACATCTGTAGCAGATTGCACATTAAAATAAGTTACACTCAGTCCTATAAAAATCTACTTATCCCCTTGAAATTGGAGTGAGTGTCGAATCCAAGAGGGGATTTGAATGTTTTGCTCATTTATACTGGTCCAAATTTAGACTTTAGTATACTAAATAAAACCAAAGTCTAAATAATACAATACGATTGTGAAAGATCAGTTGTATTTGTTTTTGTGTAACATATTTTTATTTTAATAAATAACACAATATTTAAACAATTCATTATATCAATTCATTTCACTCAAATCAACTTTATATCCTAAATCAATAGATGCTCTAACATGATCCTTTAAACTAATAATACCATTTCGCAATGCTTCTTGCGTTAAAAATTCGCGCAATGTTTCTTCGTATTCACAAAATAGAATGTTGTTTCCAGAATCTATGAGTCGTTGAAATGGAAGTGCCAATTGATACAGAATAAGAGCTTGAGCTCTATTCCCTTCGTCTAAATCACAGCCTAATTTTGAAATGCCTTGAGCAGCGCTAAAGTCTAAGCCTGTAATTTTTTTACAATCAATAACTACAGGGACTTGGAAATCAGCTTCAATGCACGCTTTTAACGTTCGTTCCCGTAGATAGTCGATGCCCGGGAAATACATTCCATTATTTGGCGTTACTTTGATGAATTGTATTCCTTCTATCTGTTAATAAAATTTATTGGAAATTGGGTTATTGGAAAGACCTTTGAACAAACAATATGTATCTAATTTACTATATCTATCTTCACGGCAATATCTGGACGAGCCCACAGGTACAATAGATGAGCTGAGGTAAGTGCTATCCCGAAAAATAATCCAACTTCAACACCAAATAAAACACAAACAGTAAAGCAAGACATCCATGTGTAAAAGTCCCTTCGTGTTTCTCGCCATAATTGTACAGGAAGTTTGAAATCGATAAGAGTAACAATTGCACACATGAGAATTGCTGCCAGGCAACTTTGTGGAATGTAGTGAAAATATGGTGTTAACAAGCTTAAGGCTAGAATGACAAGGACACCTGAAATTGGAAAACTCATATGTTCATTTTCAATTGGTGCATAGCAGGAAATTTTGACTTACTCGAATATATTCCTGCGATTGACGTTTTTAAACCACTTGCCGAACTAATTGCAGCCCTGGTAAATGCACCACATATTGGCATTGATTTTACGCCCGAACCAATAATATTACATATACCAAGCGTCATTAGTTCTTGACTTGCGTTTACAATTCCTTTTGGGGCTGAAAAGAAATGGCTTGTTATTTTTTGTAGTCTCAAACATAATCCTCTCAAAAAAAATCTACAGCAGACTAGGTAAATAGAAATAGTTGAAAAAGTGGGAACTTATGTTATAATAATATCGCTTACAAATATAATTTGAATAAATTCAAGTTTTAGCTATCAGTTGAACATTTGCGAATAATAATCGGCGGTCTAACAATTCCTTTAGAAATTTAAAGAGATAAAACCATTTCAAAGTTACATATTCGTGATTTTATGAAAAACATACTTTGATTGCTACCCCAAAGTTTTCCCATCACAGAAAGGAGCTAGCTTTTCACTGCCAGAACCACAAACACAGAAACTGACATTCGAAGGTGGGATATCCTGCATATAATTACCAAATTTTAAAATTTTAAGATTGAAAGTGATTTAACCAGGCAACCGAAATATTTTTTAAGCGATTTAAAAGGGAATAAAAAATAGAAAGAATTTTTTATTCGTAATAATTTTATATAACAAACGATCAATAAATAACTGGAGGAACCGATAGTAAACCCAAACAGGATCAGCGAAATTTCGATAAATCATCATAATAATCATTCAAGATAGACTTTTCATTGATTGTTTGGTTCACTTTGGCACACCGAATTTATTTTGGTTTTTGTATGGTTTTCTCTTGTTTGCTCCGTGCTTCCCAATAAAATAAATATCTTTTGTACTTTGTTTTAAGTGTTCTACGTGCATGTGAAAAAAGTACACCAAAAACGACCTTGAACACAAAAAAAGGAACAAGCACTCATAGAATTCGGTACAGAAAACCAAAATAAATAATGGGTAAGACATGACACATAAACTTCAAAAGATTTTGGCTTAAACTTGTATCATTATTAGAAGGACCGATGGGATAAGGAAAACACTCTTTTGGACGCCAGAGTAAGACATCGGTTACAATCCTACGATGCGTCTTTATCAACTGGTTAATTCTGGTGAATGCTTTGACAACAAAAAATTCTAAAGGACATTCCAAGTTGCTATTGATAGGGAGTTCTACATTAAATCCTTCACTCATGCTTAAATTGTAATCGGGCAATCGTAATATTTATGTCCACTGGCGAATTTATTAACATTCTGAAAAATACTTACTCAATGCTTTGGCTATTGAAATATTCGTCAAAATCGAAACCAAAGGAACAACGAAAATTCCGACTCCAAGCTCCGAACAGATTTGAAAGAATGAATACGTTGTATTATTATGTTCAATGTAAAGCGGTGGAAAAGAAAAGGCTGGCAATCCTGGGACAACATTTTCGGTTAAATGAAATGGTACTTGACCAGTTTCTGAATTCGCGGCCCATGTAAACGCTACTGACGCTGTTATAAACACTATCAAAGCATTTCGCGAAAGACTTATGTATTTTAGCACATCTTTAATGATCTTTCCACTTTTAGACGATTTATTAATCGGAATGTACACCATATACTATATCAAAATAAAAATTAAGAAATGAATAATTGAAGAATTGAAAATTAACATTTCTACTTACCTTGAGACACAAAAGAAATACAATTGAGCATACTCCCATTACCGCATCGCCAAGTCTCGCTTGGTTCAAATTCAAGAAAAGTTTTTGTAATGAATTTACAAATCCTGGAACCAAATATTTAATACCAAGGATGACTTTTAATTGCGACTCAATCACCAAAATAGCAGTTGCAGATGTGAAAGCTTTTATTACCGGCATGGAGATGAAGTCGAAAATAAATCCTTAAAAATTGAAAGAGAAACTTTTAATTCGAACTTTTAAGCAAAAATGAAAAATATGAAATTATGAAATATGAAAATACGAGAATACAAATATTTGTAAATAAAGATAAATACTAATTATAACGTTCAGGATTTAAAGTTATTTTATCGCTATTTAATTTATCAATGATTTAGTTTCTTTGATGCTATTCAAATTCACCCAATTAGTGAAACAGATGTGAACTATTGGCCCAAAAAAGAGGATGATACCGTGCAGTTTCCTATTCTTATGAGTCGCTGTTGGATGAAAGCAAAAGGATGTAATCTGGCAGGATTAAATGTGATCAAATGTGATGACAAAAGGATGAAATCTGGCGGGAATAAATATGATCCATGCTATTTTTATAGTTGTAATTCACTAACTGAGGTTCAGTGATTTATGCTATAACAAAAAAGTTCGTTTAAACAAATCAACTAATGAGCCCGTACAGATGTGTAATAGCTAAGCATGGACCTCAACAAACAACTTCTAGTAAATTTTGCAATATTATTTCAATCAAAGTACTTAAAAATAATCTTCGATTTAGTAAAACATAGAAAAGAGTGGACACATCATTACAATGATCGGCGAAAAGGTTTTTGACAATCTACCAGCTTACAAGTATGAAGGACGATACAAAGATGGCCGAATGAACTAATGGGCGTTCCGTGCTGGTGCCTGATCTGATGCCTGAGACAGCCGACGCCGTTTGAACTAGTACTTAGTATGTCAACGTTACAAGAACTTCTTATATTTTCTGAACGTTGATGTTAGTATGACGTCAAGAACTAGTTCAAACCGCGTTGTCTGACTCAGGTTTAAGCCATCTCTAAGGGAAAACTTTCAGTTTAAAAATCCTGAAGCATACAACAGATCCCCACTCTATATCTACAACAAGAGAACAAGATTATAGGATGGAGAGAACTGAAGAAAATATGAGGATTTACTGTTAGACTTCTTCTTTCCTAGTGTCGCCAAGTTGAAACAGAGGCGATAGATATTGTTGATCATAAAGGGATTGAAATTTGTTTGACAATAAAATAAATAAGGGAAGTTGTGAAGTTTTTTTTACCAAGTGAATCATTATAACTAAATTCGATGGAAAATTTTATCAAACTCTTTCATCGCATGCCATTTCATTAAGAAAGTTTAATTACAATGAGTTATTATCATCTATTAAGCATTCTGTTCCGTAAAATTTGAAGATTATTTTTTTTCAAAATATTTATGCGCCAACCAGGGAATCAAGTGTTTTATACCTTTTTTTCATCAAGACAAGCACCTGATTGGTGTAGTAGTGATAATATTGCGCATAATAAACATAATAGACAGTCAAATTAAGAATTCTTTTTCAATAATTTTAAATTAGGTAGATATTATGTAACAATATTTCTTCACATATGTGTTATAAAGTATATTTTATTTAACAGATTGGATTGGAAAATTTTCCTTAGATTTTGAAGCGAGATTTTGAAAAGAGGATGCAGATAAGAATGGCAGCATGACATATTCATACTTTTTTGTTAAATTCGTCACAAATCACTGGTCAGACACATAAGACATGTAGACATGTGCATTTACCCTCAATCTAAAATTTAAGAGAATTTATTTTGTTCTTTTTTTTTGTAATTTTTATTGTATGAATGTACTACTTTCTCGTGCAATATCTGATTTGAGAGCGAGATTTTTGAGGTGATACAACTCCAGTACAGCATAAAAAATGGGATCACAGGACTGAGAATTAATGCAGAACAATCCTTCGCAATGTGGCCAATGTGTAGTCCTGTATGCTTCTAAAGCCTTACAGCATAAGTCAGTACTGAGTATTATTCAAAAACAAATCGACTTACAACGAATATTTATGACATCAGAAATCTTGCAAATCAGAGGTGCTTGCATCTAATATTTCTGTACAACCTCAACTATATCGTTCTGTCTATTGTTCAAAAAAAGTAAACGTGTGTTTGATTTTTCAGTTATCGTTTCTGCAGTAATTGGTAATCATCAATTGTTGTCGAAACATGTTGATCCAATCTTCCAATCACACATTTCAATAGAAAAGTGCAACAAACCCTCAAAGGCAAATTGGATCATTTACATAGACTATATAAAAAATAAACAAATGCAAATGATATGTATGTTGCAAAAATAATAAAAAGTTCCTCCCAGCTATTTAATATTACATCACAATGTAAATTTTTCATGTTGATTATTTAGTTTTCACTTTAACCGAAATTAACTTAATTGAATATTTCATGTGAGGAAATTGAAGCAAATGTAAAATACTATTTGCTAACAGAAATATTTTAGAAATTTCCATACGTGTTTCAACAAATTAATAACACGAGCTGTGCGTATTTAAATTGATGTAGGTCAGGCATTTATCTCCTTCCAAAGGAGAGAGTAGAGAACAAATGGAAGGGTACTAGCAAATATACTCATTATACATGCTAATTAGCATTAAATTATGCAAAACATTTTGTTTACGTTATTTTTAAGGCGAAATTATATAATTCACATGAATTTCATTTTCATCCTAAAGGAAATAAAATAAACGGATAGTTTCCAAAGTTATGTATATAATTAATTCATGTACTTTTGCGCTTAATTTTCTAAATTACGTATATTTTTTATTCGATAATATTTAAAATGTTAAAAAAATGTATTTATTCTTATTATTGAAGTAATAAGAAAATCAACAATACTTACCCAACTGAAAAATACCCATAAACAATTCAACAAATCCCGCCAGCAATGTAAGAATGAAAGCAAATTCTATTGGTTTTCCGAATGTAAACTGCACCGTCACAAGCGCAACAAGACTAGTTGGTCCAATAATTACTTTTTCCACTGTGCCAAAGATTACATATATTAAAGGACCTGCAAGAGAAAATTAAATAGTATACAATTTTAAAATTTTTATTTTAGAGTAGTATTTTTCTGTTTAATATAATTACTAAATTACGAGAACGAGCTGAAGATGGCTGTATGCAGCCGAAACGCGTCCTCGAGACCCACAAAGGAAGGCCCGGCGGACCCAACCTACCCAGAGTTAGTATTTTTCTGTTTAATATAATTACTAAATTCAAATCACTTAAACATTTGATGAAAAGAGGAAAAAGTTTTTTAATAACTTTTGCTTTTCCAAAATGTTCATCTAAAAGGAGATGCTTCCTTGTGCCATTTGCTGCAAACGAACAAACGTTAATTTAACATTGTCGGCATTAATGTGGCAGGAAAGGAAATTTGTATTTGTGAATAAACTTAATGTTTTGTATGCAATAAATTAGCTTTAATCAGTCAAATATCTTTCATTCTGTTGGATGACCTTTTGCCATCTTCCTGGCAAATTTATCATTCTGCGCTCGTAGAGCTTCGGGTCGTTAGAAGTAGAATTCTCAATTGTCCTCAAATTTAACCATTCCGATAGTCCAATAGTGCAAGGAACTGCATGATTTCTCCAAATTTATTTGATGGTTCTTCCAAAAAATGCACGGGAATGAGTCATTCCTCAATCGTCCTCAATCGAGTTGAGACAGAGGCGAATGATCGAACAACCTTTGGAACCCGATGAAGTATAAAGTCTTAGGACCTCGATGTAGTTCTTTGACTATTTTGGAATTATTTTCTGGATCATAATGCTGTTAAAAGATATAGTTTTCCTACACTACAGATAAAGTTCTCCTTCTTCTACACTAGCTGCCCTTTCCCTTTAGTATATTCAAATAATTCGTTTTGTACGTAGTCGACTCAGTTAAGACGAAATTATCGACATCATTTGCCGCCATACCGGCCAAGAACAATAAAGGAGCCTACATCATGCTTAATAGTATTGCAGTTCACAATATTTTTCCTGGTTATTTTGCAACAAATATATCAAATTTTCTATCATTAGTGCACCATAAGTTTTCCCAAAAAGTTACCGCTTTGTTTTTATACTTTTTGCCGGATTCTATCTGCTTGTTATCGTTTAGTTTTGATATGCCTCGCCTGCCATGCAAGTCACTTATGCAGAAGGCTCTTCTCATGGCGCAGGCGCCAACTAGATTTTGCGATTTTTCCGTATCGTTTCCTGAAATTTTAACATAACTTTTTGTTTGATTTCACTTGACTTCCTAGCTCGGGTCTCTCTGTATCATGATACTTAGCGTATCTAACAACAATGTTCTTTATTTTTGCCAGCAAATATGCGGAGCTCATGCAAGGATATTCCTGGTTTATTTATCGTAAAAGTTTTTTTCGAGTCTTTACGGAATTCACCCCACACCCCGGCCCACCTTTCAAAAAAAATTCGGGTTTTTAATTGACAAATAGGAGTTTCACTTGAAACTCTTAAGGAAAATGAAAATTTTCTTCCTTATATTACCATGCAACTCACTTGCTTGCCTGAAACTTAGGAATTATTGATGTCATTGTTTAATTTATTTTAACGCTTGAAAAAAGGGTTGATTTTTCTTTAGAGGAATTTCGCCATTTTCGTTGCATGCTAATTCTACACAACAATTTTTGAACTTTTATGCATTATTTATAATAAATCTGTGATTCTCTAAGTGAAAAACGAAATACGAGTATTTACTATTTTGACGCTCAACACGGTGAGTGGACGATATGGACGTTTAAAATTACTGAGGGCCCATTGAGGTGAATAAGGTCTGTGTTATTATTGAGAACATATCTTTTTTTCGTTTTTTTAAAGGGAAATTTCTTCTTTTCTGTGCTGTTAAGCTTTTGAAAAAATTTTATTTCCACAAAGCTGGATACCAATAGAAAAATTTATTGACAGCATGGCAATTTATCCCGTTATTTCTGAAATATCAATGTCCTTTGATGTAAGTGTAGATTATAGAATTGATTGAAAGTGACATTTATATCCATTCTTCACAGAAATTTAAAGAATTCTAGCAACATTCATATAAGTATATCTTAAAGCGGCTTAAAAATTCATCTTCAAATCTTTCAAATTTCTTACATTGTTGAAAGTCCTAAAATACTTCAGTAGATCTAAAATGTATCTTTATTAAGGTCAAAGTCAGCTCCGAAGTTAGGTGAAGATGAAGCTTAAAAACTGCTTTACTGTGTAAACTTTGTGATATGTTAGGTTTAGGGTACAATCCAAGTCATCGGAGCGTTTGCCATCAGATTACCATCTGACGAAGGCACCTTGTTTAGATTTGGTCTCAAAAAATATTGGCTCTTTATATTTATATATACAATAGAACGTCGTTAAGTCGAACCTCGATAAGTTGAAAACCTCCAAATCTCGAAAAAATGTTTGTTCCCTTCCCTTCAAATGCCAAAACCTCCATTACTCAAAATCTCTACCCTCTATGAGTCGGAATCATCAGTGAGTCCCTCCAAGCCATTTTGATGCATAGTTTCCCTCCATAACTCGAAGAATTAAATTTTACCTCGGTATCTCGAAAATAGCAATGTTTTATTTTACAACCTTTACAATTCGACTATTTGAGAATCACTACCTCTATAGTTCGAAAAAAAAGGTTCCCGACTTTAAGGATTCGCCGACAGAGTAAGTACACCATTGTTTCTTAGAAAGCAATTTAGGCGTATATAATGAATAGAATTACTACAAATTTATGACTCACGTTAACACATGTTTGCTTGCTTGGTGTCAGGTGTTTTATTTTATTAGTTTTGACTTCATTTGAAGTTTAACGAAGCAAGTCATTTATTGTCAAGTGAAATATTGACAGAAGTAGTTTGGTTCTACTGCAATACACATCAATTTGTACAACATTTTACAAATAAAATTGTTGGAAACATGAGTGCTGTGAAACGTAAGCTGAAAACTTGGACTCTCGCTGAAAAATTAGATGTGCTCGAAGCTGTGAAGAGCTGTCAAAAGAAGAAAAATGTTGCCAAACAATTTGGCCTGCCAATGAGTACTCTTTCAATAATAATGAATCCGAGATCATGAGAAAAATACAAAACGGTCAAAGTTTGTCCTGCAAAAGACGACGAATTGCAGAATTTCCGGGCTTGCAGGAGTGCTCACTTAAATGGTTTGAGCAGTGTCGGAGCCAAAATATCAGTGTTAGTGGACTACTGTCACAATAAAAATATACTCTAAATCATTGGAACTCGCTGATTTCAGGTCCAGTTATGGATGGCGAGACGACATGAACATGTTTTTAAAAAAAAATGTGGGGAAAGTGCAAGTGTCAACATTGAAACCTGTAACCAATTGATAAGTAAATTGCAAGATTAATTACATGACTACGAACCTGACAATATCTTTAATCCTGACGAAACGGGCTGTTTTTTAAATGTCTTCCTGATAAGACTCTAATTTTTAAAAATAATAAATGCCATGGTGTTAAGCATAGTAAGGAACGTTTAACTATTCTGCCAGGAGCAAACATGTCGGGCACAGAAAAACTTTCACCATTGGTCATCGGCAAATTTAAAAAACCTCGTTGTTTTTCAAGATGTAAATCACTACCTTTGCAATATGAAGCAAATACAAATGCATGGATGACTTCTGTAATTTTCAAAGACTGGCTCATAAATATTGATAAGAAAATGGGGCAAAGAAAAAATAAAAATCTTGTTATTCCTTGATAATTGTACAGCCCATAATGATATTCCACAAACGAAAGCATATAATATCCATTATCTGCCCGCCAATACCACATCAATATTACAGCTTATGAATCAAGGTATCATTAAAACCATCAAGTCATTATATCGAAAAGAAGTTGTCAGAAAAATGTAGGATAATACGGAAGAAAAAAAGAATTCTTCTAGCGATATATTGCGCGGCATAAGAGTGGCTGATAAAGCTTGACAAAATGTAACTGCGACTACTACAAAAAAAATTTTATGTACACTGTAGTTTTTCATCGTCGTCAACAGAAGAAGCTGAAACCGAAAATATTTCACCTCCTGCAGAATGCGATACAGTGGTGTCTGAATCAGGAATATCTTTTGAGGACTTTGTTACGTGCGATGATGGAGTTATGACTGCTGGGAAATTATCTGATGACAAAGTTATCGATTCAGTAGTTCAGACACCGATACTAATGATTTAGATGACATAGAAGACTGGAATATTATTACATGCGCTCCATGGGTTTCCATCAAAAAGGCAAGAACTGCATTGATTACTTTACGGACTTTTATAGAGCAAACCAGCAACTCTGAAGAACAAGTATTTTCTGCTCTTTATACCTTAGATAATGCTTTAGATAGAGAACAACCGAATTATCTAAAGCAAAAAAAATTACTAACTTTTTTTATTGCCATATTTTTAATTTTAAGGATTTTTTGGAATAATGTTGATTTGTTGTTTGAAATTGATGTTGGCAACGTAATGTCAATAATCTTTACTCTGTGTCATGTTCAGTAAATACATATACCAAAAAGCAAATAAACTTTAGTAAAAATGCTTTAACTTAAATAGGGCCTAAATAACTTAAATAGGGCTTAAATAGAGACCCTTAAGCTTAGTAAACCATGGTAAACATCATTTCAATAGCTTTTACAAAATCAGAATCTCCAACGTGTCGTTTACATTACACCAACAGAAAAGTATAGGAATGAGTAATCAAATTTACTGGTAACTAAATTTCCAGAAATTGTAACCATAAATTATTATTAATTTTTTGGTTCGTTTGAGAATATTGAACAAATCGAAAACTTGATTCTCGTAGTTCGTTAATTGCTCGGTAGTTAGTGTAAGTCCCTAAATTCTTTTTACAAAGAATATAAGACAGATTTGGAGGAAAGATTGAGGAAATTCCGGATTTTTGTAATAATATACAATTTCATTAAAGCCTAATGTTGTAAAATTCTTAATTCAAATAAAATTTACAACGTTCAAATTATTTCCGCTAGCGAATTTCAATTTTTTGAAGATAGTCGCTTTGATGAAACACTAGTATAATGTTGGCAGTGCTACAGGATAACAATTTCTAGTTGAAAAAAACGAACCAAAACAAATAACTTACCAATAAATGCCGAATACAATCCATAATGTGACGGTAGTCCTGCCAGTTGAGCGCATGCAATACTTTCAGGAAGAATTGTTAGGCCAAGAGTGATTCCAGCTATTAGATCAGATAACGCAAAACGCGTTTTATAATCACATATCCAAGTGGATATATAAAACTTTCTCTGTAACCACGATTTAATTTTGGCTTGGCGATTTTTCGAATTAGATTTTTTCACAATAACAATATTTGGTTTTTGCAACCGCGTCGTTTCCATATTCGAACACTACAATTTCAAACCACATGGAAGGAGTCACAACATCCGTTTCGGTAAATTTCCGAACTACTACAGCTCACTTGCACATCAAAACGAATCTGATATATTTTTCTTAAATCACCAATATTGACCAAAAAATTATTTTCGCAATATTCTATACATTTAAACAATTTAGTGGATACAAGAAAATTTTCTTTATCATTCAAGCTTGCATTTTGTGTGTTTGATAATAGAATTAGAGCTAGTGCTAATATTTAATAATAAACTTAAACTTTGTCCAGGCGAACAGTGTAAACACGTTATTGCTTCAATATGGAAACCGTCCAAACTTGCACTAGCCTCATGATTGGGAAGACAACTGACTGACTGACCAACCGCAAAATATACCAAGGAATACGCGGTAACACATGAAGATATTCGTATGGTCATATGCTATATAGACCAACCATATCATCATAAATACATTCATACGCTTCTTATCACCTTGATCTTGAGTACATTCGATCTTAGGAAATTTATCTAATTGTTAGTTTAAATTCAGCAAGGGCAAGCAGACTATTGCGGGGGGGAGTTGTGTTAGTGGCGTTCCAGTCAACCTACCCATTATGTTTTCATTAATAGTATTATCTCTTGCAGATATGAAGATATATTGATAAAATAAAATTGTGCAGTATTCTTGTTTCAATGCCATATTAACTGCACCCTCTTTTGTTATTCAAATTATTTGAAAAATGAAAAACATTGATCAAAGTCGAAAATATTCATAGGATGGCCTGTTATCCTTTTTTAACAATCGCTTAGTCCCCTATTTTATCGCTTATGCCGTGCAATTTCCAGTGTGACCCATTTCTTGGATGATTATCAATGACGTTATCTGAAAAGTGAAATTTACCTTGCAATTTATATCACTTGATAGTGCTTTTCTAGTGAAAAGTGAAATCGTACGAAATCCTACGTTCTTCAATACAGAATAATAATGTTTGTGGTTTAGAAAGAATAACGTGTGAAGTTCAACAATTTAATGAAATTCACAAAGCGAAGTTGTTATGCTCCAATTTAAAATTTAAAGAAATTCATTTATCCTTCATACGCTAGTTGAAATAGGAGTTTCAGGAATTTATTTACGATTCTGAAAAGATTTAATTTTGGTTTTATATTCATTTTGCCAAAACAGTAGCACGCAACTTTCTCACTTGGAAATTCTTTTGGGATGCACAAGTCATCATAGGCCTTGATAGGTGCGCTCGCTAACATTGAAAACTTACCACAAACGGAACAGAAGCCCATACTGGGACGGCTCACGTATAACTTCAGGATAGAGTTCCTTCTAAGATATTTTCGACAACCTCGATCAACTTGCATTTTTGAATACTCGTCTCAATTCTGTATGAGTATCAAACCTGAAAGCTTCATTCAAAGCATCTTTTTCTCACCACGTTGTCCTCATAGTCAAAATAGGATTAACATTGACTCACCATAGAAAAATGCCCTCCTTGCCCGTTTTACGTGCAAATTCGTCACTAAACAATTACTTCACAATCCACATGGTTAACATATTAGCATTAAATACACGAATCATAAACGAGCAGACAAATTGATTGGTTCGGATATAATTTTCCAGCCACTGAACCTACATTACGAAAACGAAAAATTGAAAAAGAAATATCACAAAACAACAGCAGACAAAGGGGAATGAGATTAAATCATAAAGCCACTGAAAAATTAAAAAAAGGGGTTTGCCTACTTACACATATGACCCTAAATTAAGACACTAAATGGCGACAAAGTCAATACGAAAAAATCGCAGCAAATAGCACACCAAATGGTTGGAAAATCCTCATAAAACCGATAATAAAAATCTGATCCAATCATTGCTGCTTCTCTGGCTATTTATTATTAATCTATTTTGTTTTATGGGCAACGTTTTTTCTTCCTTTCGAGCTAGGCATTGAAAACAGTTACAATTTGGAAACCCTTTATAGAAAGGCACTTCTTTAGATTATCAGAAATATGTACAATTTATGACAGGACAAGTTGAGAGTACTTTATGTACTACTGTGTCCAAATTAAACCCGAAATCTATCATTTTATCTCCTTTATACGTAAGTTTAAAAAGGAACTACAGAATTGTGGCTGACATAAAGCTGTTATGTTTATTTGAGTTGTTGGTTATTAGTGCCGAGACATTTGGTTTTAGGGTGATAGCTTTTTGCAGGTATCCATGCCGAATTGCATATCTTAACTGTCATTAGTACAATATTTGAGTTAAGACACAAATGCTACACAAAAAGAGAATTTTTCGATGTCTCAATCATTCGGCAAAAAAGGACAGCTGAATTTTGCATTCCCAATAGTCGGATAACCGGATATTGCCACAGGCTATCCAAAACCTGGTGCAAACAAAAGTAACATCCTTTAATTAGTTTTAAATCTTCGGAGACGGTGGTGAAAGCGTTGGGTCTTCAACAGTGAGACGAACAGAGAAGTGATAGATTTTAATATCAATTAATAAAGCCGAGAAGCCTACAAAAAAATCAAAGAATTGATTCTCGGAAATCTTCAATGACAGTTAAAGTTCTTGCAGCATCTCTTGGCATCTCGAAAGGATCACTCTATGCCATCTGAAGAAATGTTGGGGCTGGAAACGAATGAAGTCCCAATTGTTTCCAAAAAATTTGAATTTCTTTGAAAAGAGCATATCGCTTTAACCTTAATGAATAAACGGTTTTTGGCTACAAGGATATCATGAAACGCATTATTATACCCCATGAAACAATTTTCTCAATTGAATATCCAGAAACAATGGACTTATTAAGAAAATATCGTGGTAAATATAAGCCCAGACAAAAATGCGCGCTAAACCTGTACGAAAATCAAGGTCAGGTTGATAATTTTCATCAATTATCGTTCAGCTGTGCTAAACTGTTAACAAACAAACATTATTGAGGCATTATGCAACTTTTTCTGTAGCTATTTACCTTAAAAGAGCAGATTAATAAAAAGCACCATCGTAATGTGCCATCTTACAATGCATTTTTTTTTCGTAATCTTTTGAACAATAATGCAACCAGTATTGTTGTGCAACCATCGTATTTGCCCAAGTTAGCAGTATACTATTTCTGTCTGCTTCCCAAACTCAAAATACCATTCCGTGGATATTGGTTTGAATCGATATAGAAGATACCAGGCGAAACGCAGAAGCATTAAAGGTAGTGTTTTGAGGAGCGGAATAAACTCTATCTTCAATGCGGCCAATAAGGAAGAAATGGGTAACCATTGCAAGTTGTATCAAAAGCTCGATAAATTGGGATGACACTCAAATTGATGCCATGCAAATGATGGAGTTTAAGACATGAATAACTAAACATTCATCAAAACTGAATAATCTAAGTTGCCGAAAATTAGCGCTCTGTAACTAAGGTCGCATTTTTTGGGTATCATAACAAAAAAAGGAGGGATATTCAGACCCATTCTCATTAGAGCGAAAAGAAAGGAATGAAAGACTTTTGGTCGAATCTAGTCCATTATTAACATTCCTATAAGACCCAGACGAAATTGCAAAGACAACGTTAACCCGAAATAAAGTAAGTTTTTGGAATTCTTAATTATTTGATAAACGGCAAACTTCAATGAACCAATCAACCAATCAGGCTACCTTTGTCTTTTTCAAACGCATCACTTATTGTTCCTATTTTTAAAAATGTAAGAAAGGTGCGAGCACCAGAATATATTCATTGCCTGGAAAACATAGATGACTATTTTAAAAAACTTCAAAGGGAAATACTTTTATCCTACCAGTAGGTCAAAACAATTTTAGTAAACAGTTTTTAAAACTAAGAATTATGGGAAACTATGGTTTAATTGGGCTAATCAATCCATAAACTAAAGCAACATAAGCCATGCCTGCCTAGAATTAGCATCTAGGATTAGCTGGCAAATTTGTGTACATTATCCGAAAAATAGCCCCGAATGATGAATGAGAAAATCGGTTTATTGGCTTATACATTTTTTTATCATCGCTTTCAAAGAGATCTACACTTATGATGAAAGGTTCAAATTATTCAGAAAGAAATACTCCAACGTAGAATTGAATAGAATAAAAAATCGTACATATCTTATTCGCTACGAGCCTCAGATTGAAACATTAAAACTTTCTTAGCTCTATTCATCACCATTTTAGTTCAACATATATGAAAGTAACACACTTTTAATCAGGGCTACCACTAAATAATACCAAGAGGATACGAACTTTCATTAGCTCCTATACTATGAACAAAAAACGACACACATCAAATATAAAAAATAAGGCTATCTTTCCAAAGTTCTAGGAAATACTTTCAGCAACAAAAATTATCACTTATTTCAGATTTAGAACTACTGAAGGAAATAGCTACAGCTAAGTAGAACACGATTTAGTATCCAAAATGCCGCTTCATTCACGAATTAGACAGCAATTTGCGAGGGCATTGGCTGATACCGGAAATAGAGTTGGTTCATATGACCATGCAGCAATCGGCTACAGACTAGCAAAGATAAGAAACACTTAAAAAATGAGATATGTCTTCTCAATCATTGAATCCTTAAGTTATTGTTGAGATACTTTGAGTATTTAGTGACGGTAAGAGGAGAAATTACCGGTATGGGATAGCATTAAAGTGCAATTTTTATGAAATTCAGACGAACAAGGACTGTTTGAAATGCATGGTTTCAGCTGGCTCTCGTAGAATCTTCTCTTGGTATCATGAGCTTCGTGCAGACAAAGTGATGACAACGCAATTTGCTGCTGGTAGATTTTTTCGTTTAGTGTTTAGCTACATGGTGTTATTGTGGTACAATTTTTTTATTTGGCAGATTTTAGAATGAATGGTCTGACGGCAATACGCTATGAATCGTACGGTTTTTTGTCGAGCGGGGTGTTTAAAGGGCGATCGACAGTCAGTTGAAGGCGCTGAGGGTCCTTCCACATTAACCGAGTTGGGTGTTGATAGCCAGACTGGTTTTAGCGAATCGACATCTTACCATCATAAAGATTGCTGGATAGTGTGAAATATAAGTTGCATCTTGTTATGTGATCTTAAATGAAGGTGATGGCAGTTCAAATCGAAACTTTCATAAGCAAGAATAAACAATACTAGGAAATACTCAAGAATAAACAATACAGAATTCGCTATTTTTACCCCAACTCTGTCGATAAGAAGCTTAAGTAAGAGCAAGAGCAAAAGTCCCTCAAGTTCTGTGACTTATGAAAAGTAATGTACAACATATATATATTGATTTTACCTGTTGTACTTTTGACTGAGAAATGATGATGACCATTTAGCCACCCAATCTTATTGTACCTTCAATGAAGTTGTCGCTCAGTAGAGAAAATGGTTTTTAATTCCTCGAAGGTATAAAGAAGCATCTTTTATGAATTGCTCTGTATTCGGAATTATAATTTCTGTCAACTCTAATAGAGCGCCAAAACAATTCGTCTCAACAAGTAGTAAAACAATTATCTCGTTTACATCCGCTACACATGTACACTCACACTCTCGTGTATATCTGCTCCGCCACCATACTATCTATGAACAATGGACACAAAATGTTGACGACACAATACCGTCGTGGAGCAATCGTGATTAGGCTGATAAATGTTTATTACCTGCTGATTGCTCACATTGTATAATAGGCAATTTCAGTGAACTATTGATATCTATTGTTTTCTGATATGGTCCACACCTTTCACTGATAAATTGATACAAAATAATCAATTATAATTAATAAGTTTCATCATTGCGCGCATGATACGCAATCAGTCTTGTGCTCTTAATTTTACCGATAATCTTGAATAATTCTAATGACCGGAACATTATCGTATCTACGTTTGATAAGTTGTTTGTTATCTAAAATGAAAGTAGAGTCATTGCATCGCAAGACGCAAGCCAAATTGGAATGATAGAAGATAACTACCATTTTAAAATGTTCATGCATAATATCACCAAACCTATGTCCGTCCGTCCGTTCAACGCATGGAAGTAGTAGTTTCCGACACCTACTCATGATTGGCAATTTGCTTGTTGAATGATAATCGCAAAGCACATTTTCAATATACAAGTACCTCACAAATTCAGAATGTTTCTTGAACTTGCCTTGGCGAATTGATGGCATAATGGAAGATGAGGCAGCACTTTGCTAGCCACGAAGCAACTTATTCAATTTAGTTACTCATATGCTAATTTATCAGATTTATACTGCATATAATGCTTTTTTTGTTTCTGTATTTCAATGGACGTTAATGATAATTGCATCAGACATACTGCATGCTATTCGTATTAAGATAAATTGTTTTAAAGCACGCCATATGAACGAAAAATTCTTATGCTGTACTTGTGGACCGTCAAATTTTATAGATTCATTTCTAGAAGTCGTGAATTTTGAACACTGAAAAATCAACGTCAAATAATAAATAATTTATCATTAAGTTTCATGAACCAATTTCATTTCAAATGATTGCATTTATTAGAAAAGCAATTATACATACATATATATATCATTCAATTTACTAAAACAATTCTAAGATGGTATTCATATTCCAATACATATAAAAAGTAAATACATAAGTGTATAAAACATGTTCATAAACTCTAGTATGATTTATAAAAAAATGCAGAAAGCAATAACCTAGTCTTTTCCATACAACAAATAAAATAAGAAAAACGAAAAATCCCAATCCGTCCTCATAACTTGTTTGAAATATTTCATTGATTTTGTACACTTTTATGTAGCGGCAACAATAACAATTAATTGGTAGCTAAAAGGATCAATATATTCATGCGTATGTCATTTACTTTACTTTCAGTGAAATCTGATCAATAAGTTCATCGACACGTTGACTGGTTCCTTTAAATGTTTTCGGGTGTGGTCCAATCATTTGTATGAATTGTGGTACATCTGATGATACCTGTTTGGAAAGGATATTAATAATAGTAAAAATCAAACAAATCGAAAAGAAAATCAAAGTTCAAAGTAATGTTCAAACATTTCGAACAAACAAAATGTTGATGTTTTAACAATTACTAGTGTTTACCACAAATCAGCTAAGTGAAGGCTAGCCTAATTTGATTGCTAAAGCAAGTAGTGCCTTTCTTTTGCACAGAGCAGAATTTGCAAAGCGAATTTTTTAAACAATCGATCTTCTATTTTTGGACATGAATTATATGAAACCAAGCGCAAATAAGATAAGCAAATTTTTTGATAGCATCAGTCCATAATGAGAAACAGGATTTCAAATAATTTTTGCAGAATGTTGTGCTTTGTGGAAATTTTTAACCAAAAGCAAAACACTCTTCAGTGGAGACATTTAGATTTGAAAATTGTAAAGAAATATTTAAAAAAAAATGGAAAAATAAACACAGTTTATTGCTAATGTTATAAACATTTTTTTATATTAGGCAGATCAGAGAAGACATACATATTAGGAAGAGAATTGATAAATATTATTTGATTTAATAGCTTGAAAGAAGATTAATATCTCGTCAATATTAAAGTTTTGTAAATATTTAACGAGAATTTTGAATTATCGGCTCAATGTCGAAAAAGAATTAAATATAAACCAGACTTTTGTTTGAAAATTTTGAAATGGTAAATAAAAGTTGGCATGTTTCTTATTTGTCTGCATAATATCCTCTCTTGTTTCGCTATTTTTGTCGGTGTCCTTTCGTTTGCCTCAAATTAGTCACCACTCACTTCTTCTTTAAGTGACCCAAATATGTGGTGGTCACATGGCGACAAATCAGAACTGTATGGCGCATGTTTAAGTGCTTTTCCAATGCACTGGAAAAAATCCAATGTTTTTCAAAGCATCATTACTCAAGGCAGCTATGTAATATCAAACATTTATTGTATGGCATTCGTAAAAGAATCAACCAAAAGTAAACCTCTCAACTCCCAAAAGCAGTTACAAGAATTTTCCTGTAGAAAGCAAGTCTATGGCGGTCACTTACAGTCAGGTCAACCATCTCAATGATGCGTGTCACGGACTGGCGCCAATAGGTCTCATGTTTTACTGTTTCTCGACCGTCTGAAAGCATTTTAGAGTTTATGAAAAGGGTTCATGTGAAGACAGTGAAGGTGGACGAAGAATGATGGAAATTTCTGCCTTTCTACCGTGTCGAAAATTCAAAAATAAGGCGTTGCATGTAACAAACGTATAACGCTCCTGCTCAGTTATTTTGCTACTCACAGGTGATTGCATTCGTTGCACCAAACTTACGTGTCCTCCGACTTCCCTTCTGACTATGTATCGATGTATTACGCCAATACTTTTACATATCGCGTACTAAACTAACAGGTCTAGATCACATTTGATTATTTCTCGTAATATAGTTTCTAAACTAAGTTGTTTATTTGACCTACGAAGGAAGTTCCGTCGTTCCCCGCTCGTTTTTAAACCGACGATACCACACTGTCTATGCTCGTATATGTAAGATACATGAAAACAGGCAAGACAAAATAAACAACTTTTTCATCTCTGTCGGACAAAAACGTGCACATAGCGAAATTACTACACTAAACTATGTAAATCAAAATAGTAAGTTGTGGTCAAATGATAAATTACACAAAATTGGTGGATTCATCAAAACAGCTGGGCTCCAATAAATCCACAATCGATTATATGCTGCCAGTTTATAAATTGAAATGATTTATGTTTTGTGATTAAAGCAGCTCCAATGGTATTCGGGCAGCGTCTCAATTAAAAATATTGCCGAAAAGTATTCGTAAATAATATCATCAAGGAAGTTACAATTGTAGTATAAGCAAACGGAACAAAATTTTTTAAAATTATTATCAACTTTGAATCCGAAGAAATTTAAAATTAAATTTTAAATTACAGGTTTTTATTACATTAACCAATAATTATATCAAATCCTAGCATAAAATAGAAAAATAAATCCTAGCCTCACCTTCATTGAATTTGGAACTCGAGAAGTTGAATCTGATAACTTTATTACAAAGGAAATAACATATAAATAATCAAACATAAATGAATCTAATTTTCAAAACTTATTTCCACCAAATGTTACGTGATCTATATGTTCGTAGTATTTACTAGGTTAAGCCAGTCTTACTACCTATAATTAGTACAATTTGTAAGATTTTAAAGAAATCCACAAGAATAGAAAACAAAGTTATTTGTTTTCACTAGACCTATGCTTCACTTTTTACAAGACTCTGCTTCATGCTCACAGGAGAAATAAACGGCGTTGAAGTCGGTTATAACCAAATTTGTAATTATCAGTTACGGCGAAACTACATTTCATACATTTAAATACATTAAAAAGTGTGTAACAACGTTACAGACAAATCTCAAATATTATCTGTTAATCGATTCTCTAGCGACAATGTTAACCAAAAATTTCATCGAAATATTGGAAGATGCGATGCGGAACATGCGATAGAATGACCTCAAAAGTACAATTCAAAATCATGCATCACTATGTTTAGAGCATGATACATTATTTAAACTGACGAAAAGTGGTTGACACATCAGATCAGTGTACGAAGTGAAACTAAATTGATCTCCATACCATGCTTGAATAGTCTACAGGATGGGAAAAACTTGTTTCCAAAATAAAATAACTTTAAACGACAGTAACAAATATACTGATTTATAAATAAAATAATAAATAAATGCACACGTGAGAGAAACACTTACATGAACAAATGCAGCTAAAGCTTTTATTGTCCGGAACAAATGTTCTTCTGAAGGTTTGTTATTAAAGAATTGCAAAATAGCCATAGCCAGTTCAACAGCTACATCATCGAAAACCTGTGAAAAGCAAAGAATCAAGTTTTTCGTATATTACGTACACTGTATTAATTATTAAATAAAATTTTAAACGATTGAAGAATAGTACATTGTAGACTGCGAGCGTGTTTTATGTTTATTACTTTTCCCATCGTTAGCATGCTATGTAAAATTAAATTAACAGATTATTTCAACGCAATTATACGCTAGCCTCTCCTAATAGAAGCTATCACTTAAGTGTTTTGTCTTCAATTAGCACAATCAAGAGATTTCGATAGCATTTGTAATTATTGTCAATCCATTTGGAAGTGCAGCAAAATTTTATAGATGAAATGAAAATCAAAACTAACTAAAATCATTGCGGTGTACTAACAGCAATGATTTTATCTTAATAAAGCTAAACATTGAATTAAAGTTTAGTGACCTCTAGAAAATAATGCACGTGTTGTATTAGAAATTTAATCGTCGTTAATTTACTCTGACATTAGAATAGGAGAGTCAATATAGGTGACAATTTCTGCAACATGCGCGCGAAGATTCAGATTAATTCACGATGTAATCGATGAGTAGAAGACATAGCCGATAGGTCGAAAAAAAATATAAATTGGCATTTTAATGGGGCAGGACGTTTAGTGAAGAAGATTTATACATTTATCTTTGAAGTTCGATTGGTAGTTGCCGCAGGCCAAAATTAATTCTGTGCTGCTTGGGTCCGCCGGGCCTTGCTTGATTCGTTGACGCTTGACGAAACCAATGAACATCCTCGAAACCATTCAAGCAAGGCCCGGTTGACCCAAGCAACACAGAACATTTATCTTTGCTATGATAAATTTCGAATTGCTGCATTTAAACATAAACTTTTATTAATAACAAAATATCGCTGGTTTCAAATCGCTTGGGACAGTAGAAAATGCGGTAATTCATGTTTTGTTGATGTCGACACGTATAGAAAACAATAAAATTTTCTTGCCGCGCTAGTATGTACATCGAAAAGCATGATAAGCTCTTCTCAACTTTTCAGAAATATCTGAAGGAGCTTAACACCGGTATAAACATAGAATCTTCTATAGATTCTCGTACATGATATTCACTGCCGAAGTAAAACACAGTTTTATTGCAAACACACTTTGAGCGCGTGAGGAAATGTGCACACTGTCATGCTTTTAATGTAAAGCGAAGAGGAAACAATAAGAAGACGTCAAAAAACTTGAATAACAAGAAACGTTTGCTTTACACACAAAACAAGCACAAGAAACGGGATTGTATCTTAAATAGTTTCCATTAAATATAATTGGTATGTATGTTTATGGTGTGCCCGCGTTCGGCACGAGAACGCAGAAGAAAAATTGTGTATAAAAAAGCCGGCCTAGACTCTATTACCCACTCAAGAAATACCAAATAGAAACATTTAATCCGAGCCAGCAAAAATAACAACCAGCGATCAGCACGTAGAGAGTAAGTTTATATTTTTTTGAGTACATCAATCACATTGACATAAAACTGCCATACTTCACGGATTTTTTGCTTTTTCCCCTTACTTTATCAAACGCGAGCAATTAAGTGGGAAAAGGTGAGATTTAAACACTCTTAACTGACATTACCACTGTCCGACTTACCACTGTCTTTACTTCTTTTATAGCCAAATTGTAGATAATACTTGTCCCGATATCTTGTAGTGTGGGACACGATGCCAATAAGCAATGCACAGCAACCTTAGTTGTACCACGAATATTAGATAGTGGCATATTATTGTATGTCCATTCCGAAATATATAAAAGCCATTCAGATGCGCTTAAATTTTCGAACATGTTGCAAATCTAATAAAATCAATTAGTTCAATTGAAATACTGATTGTTCAAAATCGAAAGACAAATTCTTACAAATAATGCCCATGCCGTTTGCTCTTCAATGGGTACTTTATCGATGTCCTGAGAAAAATTCATCAATACGTGATCCTTCCGATCTTGATGTAAAACTAAGATCACATCATCTTTGAGTGCAGCACCAGCAAGAATTCTTATTAAGTGTACACGAGCCTCTGATGGAATAGTTGGTTCCCGCAGCATCCGATCTGTGAATAATTTATATTTTCATATATCGTTTTAATATTTTTCCCAATGGAAAATCTATAAGGTTATTTCAGATGCTTACCAACAAAGCCTAAGAAATTATCTCCCAATGCCCATGACCCTTCTCCTTGAACTAAATATTGGTACAGCTCTTCAATGTTAGCCTCCTCTTCTTTTGTCAATTTTCCGTCAACCAGCTTAACTAAAGCGTCAAGCTCTGCTTTCACCTACAAAATTCATAGTAAAAATAAAACCACATTTTTTAAAGTCAGTATTAAATGGACACTTACATCTATATCGCGATAAACCATAGGTGGTATTCTATTCTTTCGGCGCTCTTCTTCTTCGGCCCTTAAGGCTGCATCTTCGGCCAACGTTTGCTCTGATGGAAGCATTTCTGGTGGAATGGGTTCGCCAGTGAGACTGGTTCCATTTAATTCGTGCTCAACCTCAGACATTCCACAATTTGAATTGTATTCACTGCTCGAATCTGAATTTTTTGACGAGTTCTTCCCCTTCTTCTTTTCCTTTTTCTTTTCCTTCTTGGCAATTTTTTCCCGAATAGTTTGTCGTCGCTCTTCAAGTGCTAATGACTGTAAGCGAGCTTCTTCGATTTGATTATTTAGATCATCAAATTCAGGACTTGTCTCACGAGCAGCAATCTGTGGCTCAAAAGAAAAACTGTTGGGACCTTCACTTATCGCTCCAAGCCTTTCAATTAAAGGCGCAAGAGATTGACCTAGCGGCGTTGCAAGAAGATCTTGTGGTAGATCTAGTATATATTTTGGAATACCTACTCCACACAAGAATTGACAAATTTCTTGTGAGAAATCGTTGCAGTTGTGCTTTACGAGATTATATCGAGCCCCTCTAGAAAAAATTAAAGGTATATTTGTGACATCAACATTCGCTTTCAATGAACGATATATTTTTTGATTTTGCTCAATTTTTCATTTTTTATAAATTTTATAAACCATTGATAAAATATACAATTCAAGACATAACCGAATATTTGGGTTTCAATTCAAGTAAGTCACTCAAACGCTTTATTCGTTTATTGGACATCGCATATCGAACTGTCTTTGTTAAGTTTTTGCATAAACAAGTAAATTCTAATACGTAAAAACAAAGAGCTTTAAAACAACCGGCTGATATTCATAAATCAAGTGGAATAATTATTAAAGATTCCTTCGAATCACATATTTTGAGCTATTTTCCTATTTTGGGCCAGTGACCGATATTTGGCATTCATCCAAAAATAACAACACATATAGCAAATCAACTGACATCGTATTTGTTTCATCTTACGATTCCGCGATTGTCAATATTATGGATAACTGTTTTTGAATTTATAAATATCATTTCACCTAGTAGTCAAAATAATTCCTGATGCGAAAGATCTAATTTATTTGCAGGTATAAGATCATGTAACGAAAATAGTCGTTGTCACATGAATGCAACTTTCTTAAGAAAAAATTTATTTATAGAACCGGCATGTGTGACACATTTTCAATAAGACGAAACGTGTTGAAATGACATTACTAACCGCATCTGATACGCACTACTTTATTTACTCACCTGAACGTACTTTCAGCTAATCCTCGAACATAATCTTTAAAAACTTGATAGGGAATAAAAGATTTGCCAATTGTTTCAATTTTTTTTGGTTGTCCTAAGATAGTTCCGCCCTAAAACAAAGTAATTGTAATCACTTTTTTACAATTGCACAATTGATTTAATTATACACAAATTAAAAAAAAATCAATTTTAAACTATTTCTCAGATTGAAATGTGTTGAAATATATAAACAACCTCTTAGACACAATCAATTCGCCGATCGAATTCAAAATCTATTCACGTCCAGTACTAAACTGAGAGCCAGGATCGTTTTGGACACAGGCTAGACGCGAAAAATGAGATTGCGGTGGTACTGTTTATTTTGGGGCAGTTCTCTCGAGAGGCATTTTTCAGATTTCGATATTTTTAGAATCGATGACTCAAAGAATAGATACTCGATGAAATTCCATATAATAGAGTATGTTTCGAACGCTGGTGATTCCAAGTTGAAACCGCTTGGTTATAGTTACTTACATTTGAATACTGTGCATGCCAGTTTCTGATTGTGTATCCGAAAATGTTTGTTATGATATTTGATCACTTCACTCTACATGCATTAAACGGTTTTAATCGAAAAATTAGCCCCATTCCCAAATTGAATCGCGGTGCAACTATTCTGCTTGTGATAAAGTCACGAAATAGCATTGAGAGAGCCAAAAGCGGAAATAAAAGACTTTGCATTTGTCAAATTGATTAAAAAGTGCAAAAAATTCCCTACCAATATTTTAGCATATAGAATGTTATAGCCATTAGGAATGCTAACAATTGCCTAAGATATAACACCCAGCCGCTTGTTAAATATAATTAAAAGTGCCAAAGTAAAGTTCAAGTTAATCAGTTAACAACTTTGTGCATAGAAACAATTCGTCCGAAGCTCTGAATATTGCTTAACAATTTTGAAGAATGTTTTGTCGTGAAAAAAGTATATTCTCAACCCACGTCAATGGTATTCCAGCTTAATACTGTGAGACACTCAAGTCAAAGTAAAATTTCAAAGCAACTCAAAATGTTCATTGAGTGGAGAAAAAGTAAATTGAAAAAGGTCGTTTTAATCGGTTAATAAATTCGATTTTGCAATTTCTATTCACTGCAGAGTCCTCTAACTAGTACGAAGCAGAAATCGAGACGGGTAAAGTTAAAAAAAGCATATATTAACAGGTGCAAAAGCATATATTAAAATCGATTCGAATAATACAGAATAATTTAAATTATTGTTTTGCTCGGTAAAGAAACGAAATTAACAATGTTACAATGTTGCAGAATGCTCTGTGGATAGTCAGAAAGTGTCCTTAAATCCAGTACTTTTGGATATCTTCAAGATTTTCACTAATTTAATCGGTATTTCAAAATTTAGGATAGTAACTTTTCACAACATTATCTAGAATACAGAAAGCGACTAAAAAGGCATGAAAATTTAATTGTATATAAGGGTAATGACTCATATTCTGAGTCGCAATCGTATGATAAATGTCTAATATCCTGCGCAATTGTATACACGACTCAGAAAACGTAAAAGGAAGCTCTCTAAGAAAATAATCCGACAAATATTTAATTTATTCAATCAATATTTAATGATCCAAATAACTTGAACAAGTAATTTTTTGAATGTCACTAACTCTTCTTAACAAAAGAAATGACTGGGATAAGTTTTTAACTAGACTTCTTTTTGCATTTAGAAAAAAGGGAAAATAGGTGGTATAGTTTTAAGCTGGCGTCAAATAATTTTATCTTCCAAGACCCTTAATTTCAAGCGGTTTAAATGAAAAAGTATGACCATTTAGAATGCATTTAACCATGTAAAATGAAGCTTTTCCTAATTTATTTCCCACCCTTAATATTTTTTCCTCAAGACGTCTAGACTAATATAAATTAAGAAGACAAAATGCATATAACTTGGTTTTAAATTTGTTTATGTCACAAAACGCATACAATGCATTTAACTGATGGTATATCTTGCAGCAAACAAGAAGAGAACTGCGTTGTAGTTGCACTCCAACTATTTTACAGGATTGTAATTCAAACTCGGACAACGCGGAAGAAATCATTTAAAGATTATCTTCTGTTCGTGGAGGCAAAAGAGCTCTTCCCGTCTTGCAGTCGTTTCTGCAGTTGCAGAGTAAGCCTTTGTGTCCTCAAGAGTGGTTTCTCTAATTCTCTTTCTCCTGTTGCTTATGGAATTTTGATTAAATCTGCTCTTACTTCATTTTGACCAGCAGCAGATCAACCGTTTCTGAATTTTCTTTGGTTTCCGTGAGCTGCAGTTTTGAGTACCTGAATGAAGTTCTGCTCTAGTTGTGATCTTACGATATAAGAGGAAGCGCCTGCAGTGCTAACTTGTTATTCGCAAGCATGTGTAAGTTTTGTTGACTTTGCCAATGGCCGTTTCCGTGGCTATGTCAATTGCAGAAATTGCCGATAGAACGACCATGTTGTGACCCGATAGGTTTAGTTAGGCTGTAGATGGTTTCGAAACTATGTTTTGGCCACCGTTTTCTCATCTGTCTGCAAGTCGTCAGTATATTATGCGACCTCACTCTCTTCTGAGATGAAATCTTGTGTAGATTGCCTTATTCTTAGTCAGTGGATTGACTTCACAGGTGTCGACGCATCTAGTTGTGATAGTTGTTCGTACGAAAATAATCAAGGATTTAACATGATGTCATCAAAATTACTTCTTCGTATACTTTCACTGCTTTCGAAATGAGGTAGATTTACATCTCAAAGACTCATTCCCAAAGGAGGCCTGTGCTTTTGATGGAGTGGAAATGTGCTTTTAATGGTATGGGGAACCCGTGAACAAATTCAAGTTATAAGTCCACTCAGCACGTTTCTATAATGAAAATTCCCATACAAGATATACGTTTCAACATAAGTGCAAGGGAGCTTTTATAGAATGGTAAAATCAGATTGGGTCACGTTACAACTGAAATAATGATGGCATGTTTTAGCCGGAAAGCATCCGACATGCTTTCGGACGTAGATCAGAATTTTGTTACAATGCTTTTAAATTCTGTGTGGACCCAGTATCCGATTAGTAGATTTAAGAGCTGTAGGTTCCTCGCAGCTGAGTATCAATTTAATATAAAATCACAAACATATGAGTTTTGCATTCATAACATAATAATGATATTTAATTCATTGAACGAATATAGGGATATGGTTTGTGTATTCTGTAAATCAGTTTAAGCGACCCTCGAATAAATAACCAAAAGACTTCGACCTGATGTAAAGTTGGACTTGTTGTAAACTGGACTTGTTATAAACAGCGAAAAAACATGTCGGCCCAATGAGAATTAATTATGATAAAAACTAATAAACTGTGTAATTTCAATAACTGGGCGCGAAATATTAAAAGCAACGCCAGAAATAACGTTCATTACAAAATACAACAAAATATAAAATATATACAATAAAATGCATTAAAAAATAACATTTGAATGCAAAAAAGTATCTTAATGAAATTTCAGAGCTAGCACGCGTAGCGAATATGCAATTAAAATTATTCCAACGATGAATTTTCATGAATGGTACGTTAGCAATAACATTTAATCAAACATTAAACATTTTCAAAGTGAAAGACTTTGGCTTCCTAGAATTATATGTTTAAATTATCTTCTTAACCCAGCATTAATTAGATACTATATTGTTCTTGAACCCGAACCCGAACCCGAAATTTTTTTAAAAAGTTAGCAGATGTTTTATGCAAGAATGTCCGCAATATTTCGGGTTATTTCATTATTGTCAAATATGTCCGATTTTGTCATCGAGTTCATTTTTGACTAATTTTGACCATTGGTTAAAGAAATACCTAAAGTTCAGTTTTGAAGTTTAATGCTCTGAAGAACGAACTGATTCTCTGAGCTATAACGTAAATTGTAAAGTTAAAGTGATCGGAACACTTGAAACTACAAAATTAATCTTAAAATTTCAACATATGAAACATGACATTTTCGAACAAAATATTCAACATAACATGATGTAATAAAATTCCCTAGTCCTAAATCATTTATACTCTCAGAACACTACTTACCGGTGGACAAGATTGTATACCATTTCCACCGAAGAAATACTCTTTTCCAAAAACTACAACGGCAGTGTGCCAAATACCATCCACATGCCGGCCTGCAAAAAGGGAAAATCAGATATTTAGCAATTAAAAATAAACACGCCACATCGAATGAAATGTGAACGTAGTACCTAATAGCATTTGCGACATCATTGCCGCCATGCCTTGTGTTAGATCATAAATGTATAGTTGAACGGTATGTGCTCCATCATCATCCATAGTTAAAGTTTTATGAGGAACTGAAATAGGAAGATATTTATTAAACGTTTTCATGCTTCAAATGGCTAATGATGAATTTATTTTTTTTATAATGTATGGCTTGTCATTGCAGTATACTAAATTATTTTCTATATATATACTTAGCCTGAATTTTCACTTTAAATGCAGTCTAGAAGTAAATACAATATGTAGAATAAACTGAACCAAGACATTTACTGAATCCATTAAAAATTCAATGACATTTTTTGTATATTAATTACATTTGAAATCTTTTGTTCATTTTCATTTAATTTATTAATTGAAATTGAAATTTATTAATTACTTTTTTGCTATTTATGTCATGTTTTTTTGAATTAATCGTGCTTTTTAAGCATACATACAAGATATAATGTTTCATAATAGACCGAAATTTACGTAAGAAATATAGAAATTATAACGAGGATGACGATATGCTCCCCTCCAACTCTGGAAGAAGTCAAGTATGCCATCAAAAGCCAGAAAACCAGTAAAGCGCCGGGCATTGATGAAATTCCAGCAGAACTGATAAAGAACGGCGGTGTTGCGGCACAGAAAATCATCCACAAGCTGATCCAACACGTCTGGGATCAAGAGCAGATGCCGCAAGAGTGGTGCCAATCCAACATCATCCCTATCCACAAAAAAGGAGACAAACTACAGTGCGAAAATTACAGAGGTATATCACTACTCTGTACATCTTACAAAATCCTCACAAAAATACTTGAAGGTAGATTAACACCATATGCTGAAAAAATAATTGGGGAGTATCAAGGTGGTTTTAGAGCCGGACGATCAACTACTGACCAACTGTTTACAGTTAGGCAGATCCTTGAAAAGTGCTGGGAATTTAAAATCGACGTCCACCAAATTTTCGTGGACTTTAAGCAAGCATACGACAGTATTGATCGAGAAGTACTGTACCAAATAATGCTTCAGCTTGGAATCCCAGCGAAGCTAGTCCGCCTGACAAGAATGAATGGCATCAACAACAGCACAAGTCAGAATCAATAACCAGCTGACTAATGCCTTTGAGACAAAGGTAGGATTGAAGCAGGGCGATGGACTGGCTCCACTGCTATTCAACCTAGCTCTAGAATACGTCGTACGGAAACTACCTGTGGATACGAAAGGAACACTACTATACAAATCGAGCCAACTTGTAGCCTATGCGGATGACATCAGTATCCTGTCAAGATCCTTTTCATCTGCCAAGGAACTCCTGCTCAAACTAGACCAAGAAGCGAAGCGGGTGGGGCTGCAAATCAACGAGTCCAAAACAAAAGTTATGATACAAACCAGGAGAAACACCCCCAACCGGCAAAACATAACAATCAACGAATTCAACCTGGAAAATGTGGACGAATTTACATATCTTGGCTCCAAGCTAGTGAAGGATGGTAATGAAACGGCGGAAATAAAGCCTAGAATTCAGCTCGCTTATAAAGCGTTCTACTCAGTTTTGGGTATTCTGAAGGCCAGCTTCATACATAGGAAAACAAAGCTGCAAGTATACAAATCTGTGATAAGACCTGTGTTGTGCTACGGATGTGAGACATGGACCCTCACTCAAGCTTCCGCAAACATACTAAACACTTTCGAAAGGAGGGTCCTAAGACGAATCGTGGGAGCAACGCAGGAAGGAGGTCAATGGCGAATTAGGTACAACCATGAGTTGTACGAACATTTCGACGAGCCAGAAGTCTCCACTGTAATAAAACTGCGGAAGCTGCAATGGGCTGGCCATGTGCAGCGAATGAATGAAGGTCGGATACCTATAAAGGTATTTGTCGGAAAAACTGAGGGACGCAGGCCAGTGGGAAAGCCAAGAAAGCGCTGGTCCGACTCTGTAGACGAAGATAGCAGCACGCTACTCGGATTCCGAAATTGGAGGACGCGGTCGATGGACCGAGACATCTGGAGGCGACACCTGCGGGAAGCCAAGGCCCGAAATGGGCTGTAGTGCTACAACGACGACGACGATGACGATATGCTTTAAATTACATAATTTGCGTTACCCTGGTATTGGGAATTTGTTAATCAGTGGATTTTGTTAAGACTCATCAAAGTACTTAGATATTTATAAATGGTAGTTAGCTTAATGGATCATGTATCTATGGTTATAAATATGAAAATATACCCAATTATCAATATAAGACTGTTCAATATTTATAAATGACCACGAAGGCGCAAGTTTTATTGTCAGTACTCGCATTGATTTATTCAAAGTCTCCTTAGACATGAGTTGAGATTTGTCAACTTCCATCCTCCATTACTTAGCCTAGTTTAGATAGAGGACTTCCATCCTTTATATTGGTAGATACGGAAGCCAGCTTTTACTGAGTAAGTCAGAAACAACGCCAACCTAATGCACCACTAGACACCTACCGCCTACCTATACAACATAGGCTTACCAGGACCTATGATATCTGAATAAAGCTCCACGATTGTGGTTTGCGGAATGACTCGGAAGGATCTGAAAGCGGAATGAGTCGTACTCTCCATGCAATAGTATCTAGCAAGCTCGTTATGCTCAGAACTTAGTGTTGGTGTACGGGTTATGTAAATGAACAAATAATAAGAAATGGAGAACAGAATCTTAACTATGTTAGCATTTCTCATTTTGAACGCAGTGAAGATTTCATCATTAATAGATTAGCTGGAAAAGTTCAATCTAAAGATCGGTGTGCATACGAGGAAATTGGACCTTACGTGCAATAAGACTTAGAAAGCTTAGCACGTCAATGTATGTGTAAGTCTCTTATTCATGAGATTTGAGAGATAAATCCTATTCAGCTCAAGGAATGCCGAATCGTACCGCAAAAAAACTATTGGGTAAGATGCACTTCGAATAGAACTACTATAACCATTTTAGAAGCCTTAGCAATTGTAAGAAAGGTAAAGTTATCTAAATTGATCTGCTAAGCCAAAAATTGTACTCCCATTACAGCCTCATTTTTTACGGAGGAAGAAATTGTATACGACAAAGTCGACACTGCGTCATATTCAAGAGGCATAAAGTTCAAAAGTCAAGAACCAATAATTTTGTTAGCAGTAATAGAACAAATGAGAAAAACATTACTATCAACTTTATACTTTGATATCCAAATTAAATATATTCACACAAATAACAAGAAGTCATGTTAAAAATATCTTCTACTTAACACAAATTATAAGCGGATTTAAAAGTTTTATACTGGTATTTTACGTTGTAAAAAAGGTCTTATATGGTCTGCGGTGTTCATTTTATCTATACCATATGGTCTGGACTATAGTATGTGTTTTTGATAATTCAAGGAATTATAACCAAGGAATGATGATGTTACATGCCTGATTGGTGAACTAGAGAAAGTTGTTCATCAATTACGTTTCCATGGTGGGTACAACTAAATTTGGTTATTTTATTTATTGCAGATCATTTACAATTTTGAATGTTACTGTTGGCTTCTCGAGAACGTCCTTATTTGCTCAGACTTTAATTATTTTCTTTGAATTTATTGTAGGCTGCTTTTCAATTATTTGAAACAAATGTTTAAATACAAAATTATTGCTTACTTTCCAGAGCCGAAAATGAAAATCAGTAACATTTTCTGCGACAGAACAAATAAAAACTTGATTCGACTGAAAAACTATCAGGGAAAGTAAAAAAGTACATGATTTAACAAACAACACGGTTCTGGAAACATGCAACAATAAGTTTGCTTAAATAAAAAAAAAATCAATATATGACCATTCAGCACATTAAGTTCAACATTACTGCGACTACACTTGGCAAATGATGAAGGTAGAACTTTGCCACAAGATATAAGTTTTGGCGAATTTCAGATGATATGAAAAAACATGGATTATTATTTTCATCTACTAAATTTATCGGGAGGCATCCTTGAAATAATTTCAACAGCTATGTAAAGTTATACCATTTTCGAAAAATTAATGGCACACCAACAAACAATTAGCCAAAAAGGAATTAAAAGCAATGAATATTTCGTATTCACAGAGGTTTTTAAAATTAATACCAATAAAGATCGGCAAATGTGCAATTAATTGTTTACACCATTCATACAAATGGCGTTTTATTTCAACAAGCTTGAATAAACGTATATTCTTGTTTGACAAAATTTATGAATAATAAATATAAATAGGATAAAAAATATTTTAAAAAATTTAACATTTACTACCGCAATACAAATTAGTATTATGTCCTTCGTTGATATGTGAGAAGCTCTGTTTTAGTTCCATGCTATATTTTTAAATAGTCCTTGGCGAAAATTGCAATAAACGAAATGATGTATTATAACAAGTCAAGGATTGCTGTATTCTTATTTTGACTATTTTATGAACGATTATTGTTTAAATGAACGGATAATCAACTGAATTATCAGGCAACGGTGAAGAATTGTTACTAGTTAGAATTCAAGTCGCGACCTTATTAACGATTTTTTGTTTCTCGATTAGAATCAGAATAGCACACAATATGCACAACACTCCTCCACCAAGTACTCCACGAAACTGTCACTTTCTTTCACAGCAAATAGCTGGGTCGCCCAAAAGCGACTGCATGTTTCACCTGAATGAAAGCGCACGAGCGTACATAGCACTATGTCGCGTTGCAGTGTCCAAGTCCAATAAATCTTTTTGAGTTATGAAAATAGAATATCATAGAAGTTCAAGAAATCGCGACATTACTTCCTCGTTTTCGCGTTTTTCTTGCCCAGACGCCACTCAAAAAAATATGATCGATACGTTCTCCTATTAAATTTTGACGTGTTAAAATTGTTAAAATTTTATCAAATCCTTATGAGAATTTTTGTATGTTAAATGTTATTATTATTGTTTTTATTTTTTTATATTTTTAATAATTTCTTATCGATAACTGAACTTATTGCTTACTTATTTATTGTTACGCTATTTTCTCACCCTGGGAAATTCGACTGATCGCTTTCCCAAAAATTTGAAAAACGTAGAGAATGATGCTCGCATGCTCGACCCACACACCTTTGTATTTAATTTGCAAGAATAGGTGAGAAAGTAGGAAATTTCATCAAATATTTGAAATATCGTGAAATTATTGAAATGTTTACCGTAGGGACAAAGCCAACCTAACTGAATGTTAGAATCAAATGAGCAATAAATAAATCATCCAAAAAATTCAACCACTTATCTGAATATAATACTGCATGCGCTAAATATTTCAAATATTTTTTTGTCTCAGATAAAAATCAAACCATTTAGAATTATCAAAGAACGAAAAAATTAATTTAAATCGTTAATCTAGAAAATAATTTAACATTTTTAATGCAACACGTTGCATTATAGGAACATGCGCTAGCAAAAATGCCATCTAATTTTCACCTAAGAAATGGATTCCCATATTTCCCCTACTCCGTATCAACTAACATAGTTTTAGCTTTCCACTAGGCTAGCAAAAAGAGCCCTCATACAAACGAGCATGGAAAGCGATTCTAAAAATAAAGAATTTCTTCTCAATTTCAGTAGCATTATGATAACAAGAGAGAGAATGTGTTGTTTTTAACTTAAATCAAATCGCGAACATTCACCATGAGAATATATTTGAAAAATTCTACCTTTCTCGAGGTTCGCCGAACTACGTGTTAATGAAATGCGAATCAGTTGATTAATGTTACTCTCCTTTCAGGATGAAAGATAAAAAATAAATATTTTATTCTAAGATGATTTTATTTATACCAGAGCGTACACATGATGATGCTATTGGTAGTTTGTTTTATGTAGTGTTTATATTTGTTTTCATTATTGTGTGTTTCTTTTAAGAATTCAGTTAGGTATTGTTTGAAGCTAAGAAGGATGTGGATGCGATTATTACTTTATTACTTAGGAGAATGAAAGTATGTTTAAGATCTAATTATACAGACAAGTAACTTTTTACTGCGTGATTTATTGTCGCACCGCGTTAGTAGTATATAATATAAAATAGTGTTTATTTGCTACGGCTGCGCACCACAACTCATGTTTCGCCTTCAAAATTAGGATTAAATAAAATATTAAATTTTATCTTCTTAACATTCAGATATAATAAATGTTATTCACACAAAACTGCATAAACAATGCGATAAACGTAATAATTATCGAAATAACTTTGGAAGTAAGAATTCATTGGAACAATAACATTAGATCATATTTAATAAATTGTGCCCTCCAACGTTGGTTTAATTACTGTGTTACAATATTCATATTTCCAATTGCTAATACTACGAATCATTGGTTGACTTGAGACATAATAAGCGAGCAATAAGAACATTTGGAAATGTTAATAACTTTTATGCAATGATTTATTTGTTTTAGATGATACCGAAATAGCTTACATCAATATAGCTTTCATTTCAAACAGTCAGCGTAATTTTTCAAAATATTATAATTACCAGCCCAATCACCATATTCAAACACTATCTGCTATTGCTATTGGGGTATTCTTTTGCTTTGTTTCTAGCAAGTATGGGAAGAGCTTAACCTAGAACATCCGAGATGATATTCTTGCGATAACTCCAAGCGCTGTACTTAGTTTTCCTATGAGTGGACGAAGTTTGTTTCTGGCAACAGATCCCGACGATTTCTTTGCAAAAACGACGATATAACGCTTTCGTTCTCTTCTATCGCACCTTTTCTCTCTCTACCTCTCAGGCATGTAATTAACATTGGGAATTTCACTGGAATAGGCTAAAGGTTTTCTGAAGATTCTCGAGCACAGTCAATTTTGAAACCATAATCATCACGTTTCTTGCACTGTGAGAGTTGACGGTAACATTCTAAGATAAGCTTCTACATCCTTCAAAGGAGATAAATTTAAAATTCTTTCGAAAATATGTGGAGACAATAATTCATCCTAACTACGTTGTTTAACCATTCAGAAACATGTCAAAACCAGCTGTGTGTAATTAACAACCTCATGACAAAGTATACTCATACTTTTCATTTAAAATTTTTCTTAACTAGGCAAAGGAATTGGTAAAGTTTTATTTATTTTCGTTATTTTTCACGGGTTCTTTGACTGCAATTCAAATTTTTCTAGGTTTTTGGAACCATTTTCCTCCTTTGTTTCGTCTACAGGCACGGTGGTCTGGGTGGATTCGGTGCCACACAATCTTCCACCAGTTTATATGAAATACAATACAATACAATGGCAGAATGAATCAGTACACCGAAGATATATATCATCCGTAAAATATATATTTCAGGGGATATAACATCAAAACGTGTCTGGAGGAGAAATTGTTAAGATGAGGTCCGTAATCCAATCAATAGCACGACTGGAACTGTTACGTTATACATAATTAAAACAAACCAACGAACCCAAGTTTCTACTTTCCAAAATCGGAATTCATTGACTACATTGAAATTTTTCTTTGCATTCGATATACGTCAAGAAACATTCCACAAATTTGCATTATTGAATTTTTTGACAAAAATACGCAATGCATTTCAATGTAAATTAATTAGCATGCTACAAATAATTATTAATGACTAAAGCAATTTTAATTGGTGTTTTTTTGGCGTTCACATGAATATTCATTCACAATACAGTTGTTGGTGAGAAATTTAATTACTTTTTGAAATCTTACATTAAAGTAACAATATCTTCTGCTTAAATAAAGTATCATATAAGTAACAAGATTAAAGAAAAGCAATAAGTTCAGGTTTTGGATTCTTTATAGAAAATTATTAGAAGCAAAGGTAATAAATTGAAAAGCTCTAACAACTTCTTTGTGAATGTTATTGAAATATTTAAATTATGCATTCAAGATATTTTGATAATGTTTCGAAAGTGTTTTAACGTTTCTTATTTGTATGCAACAAAGTTTTTAGCCGATTTCTGTTTCGATATAACGTGTGAAATTTTACATATTCAGTAACAATAAGAAAATTTCAGAAGTTTTTGGTAGATCAATTTTTCCATTTTCACTTACAACATTGTAAGTAATTTGTATCCTTGCTAAGCTAACTCATAAAATTCAGTTTCGAGTTATTCGATAAATTTGATCAGAACTTCCGCACCCATGAGTCTTCGCTGAGTTAGCTTAGCAAGGGTATAAATCACTTACTATGTTGTAAGTGAAAATGGAAAAATTGATCTACCAAAAACTTCTGAAATTGATAAAGCTAACCAAAGGCAATTTGGGAAATAGGATAAGTTCAAGCTGAGAGCAATAATCATAACAAGTAAAAAAATAACCAGACGACATCCACCTAGCTGGTAGTGCCAATCGACGCGTCCCGGCCTGTGAGTTAGTACCTGATGAGAAGCGACAGGGACGCGCGTTCAAAACCAGCTTGAGCTCTTTCCATCTTTGTTTCCAAATATAAAAATAAGAACAAAGTAAAAAATGTAGAACAATTTAATCGTACGAATGATTTAGTTTTTTTTTTTGCGTAAAACAGAATATTTTGGACAATTTGTTCATTTTGATTAATGGTATCTTATGAAGATAACCGAATAGTTTTATGTGCTAAGATCATTTTTCCCTAATTGGTACGAATATTTCAAAATTTTCATCAAGTATAAAATATTTCAAAACCTAGATTCTCACTCTTTCTCTCTCTCACTGAGGGTATTGCGACGCATGGTTACAGTCTCTGAAGAAAGAAAAAAATGTAATGTGAAACATTATCCAACCCTGAACGGTTTTCACAGAATTTTGGCCATTATTGTCAATTCAATTTCAATGTCAATTTTGTCTATTAAATAATTTCAGAAGGTGATTAATAGGAAATACCAAATAGATCAATACCTCATGATATTTCCATGACAAGCACTGTAGGATAAATTACATGAAAAGTGGCTATTATGTAAACATTGACAACGGGGATACCCACTGCAAAAAGAGTGGAAAAGCTCAAACCAACCATTTCAAGGTAGGAAATACTTGATTGACTGTGTGGCCAAGATTGCTGCTGTCCAAGTTGGACAGTCTTAACTTAACAGGTTTATTGTACCACTCACAGTACATGAACAGCACTTTAAGCAGATCTTTCGTCCCCGAAAATCAATGATCTGTTGTCGCTACCGGCGTTTCAATTTCTTTTTGATTTTTTAATTTCCCAGGTTGTTGTTTCTCTGTTCTGTATATTATTAGATATACCGATGTCCTTCCTCAATGTTAAAGAACTGTATTTTTTCGACGTGTCCTGCAAGTGTGCATTATACCGTGAAGATTCTGGTAAGGGCCCTTATTATTCTTTATGCCTTTCGATACAAGCGAGATTTCTTTTCATTGCAATGGTCAAGGATGTGCTTCAATGTCCGGAGACTTCTCCACAAGCTTTTCAATTCTTTTATCCTGAATTTTATTAAGGCCAATACAAATGAGAGTCGTTTCGAGACAGCCAAGAATGAGACACCTTCGACCGCCAAGAATGCTGTCGAAGCTTTTTTTCGCTAGTTTATCCGCCTGCTTGTTACGCTTGATTTTTGAGTTCTCAGCTGACACAAAGGCTAACCCTGTTATAACTCAATAAGTTGAGTGTGTTAAGCACTTTAGAAGCATCTTCGATATTGAATAGTTTGCCCTTGTATCCCTTATCAACTCTTTGTTGTGCAAAAGTATGCACGACACACATTCCATCGTTTGGAATATATAGTTACTGGTCCCAATTTTCTAATTTCCGCTCCCGCTGATGTTAGAATTCTTACGTATATTATTTAATCTAAGATGTGCTTGTTTGATTCAGGGTTTCATTCACTTTTTTGTCACTCAACATATGGATTTTTGTTTTATTAGCATTAAGAATAAATATAAAAGTATATAAATTTTATTACTATTGAGAATGCTCGCAGTAAGCTGTTTCTATTAAATTCTAATCAGAAATTATGCTGTGTGCTAACTTTTCAACATATAAATGAAACAGTATTACTGCATATTTTTGTATGATATGGTATATATATGTACATTCTACCACCGCTTAATCACTATTTTACTGCTCTGCTGATTATTACTTTGCGATTATTGGAAATTATTATTTAAAACTGCAAGGTTGTGTAGCTCTATTTTTCGTCGTCAAGGAATTACAATTCATCTAGGTTTTAAACTTAGAATAAGTTTAAACATTTTAATCGTAAAGTTTTTCTAGGTTTTAGATTGCCCCGCCTTTATCTTTAGATCTCGCTTCTAATTTATCAATTGATCAGCTACGACCAATGCTTTCAAAATTTACATTGTGGGACGTATGCTTGGTCCTCTTGTTAAATAACTTTCATTCGTTTGAAGTGGTTAAGAGAATGGAGTTTCTGTAGCTTTTTTAATTTGGGATATCTGGATGATTGCATATTTCGTACATCTCAGTGTTGTAATTGATTCGAAATTGGTTTTCGTCTCATTTTGTTACATTGTTTCTACCAAGCAAACTCGTTTGGAAAGTAACTAAAGTCATTTTTTTAAATGTTAGAATTGTTTTTAAAATTTTGTTGGAAAGAAACTTTCGTAATTTCATATATGTATGTCATTTGTAATATATGGCATTTTCGTATGCCTCAATCGCTATGGAATTGAACGAATAAAATAGCTTTGTAAAATAACAGTAAAATAGGATATCTATTTTTTAATGCTGATTTACTCTGTCATCCTTTCAAAAATTTTAAATTTTAAACTCAATTATTCAACTTATATAAATTTCGAATTTATGCCGAAATTGTCCAAAGGAAATGCATATTATATTATTGTGGTGAAATAACTGTTTTTGCTTTAGTGGTAAGTCTGGTATGTTCTCTAGCTAATAACACTTTAAGGATATAATATAAAAATTAAATAAATAAAATGAATGATTAAAATTCTACTAATTCCTACTGTCCTTGTAATTACCTTTAAAACAAAAATTATTAAAAATCGAGTAATTCGTAGCTTCTCCTAATTTGACTACTGATCCCAAATACCAATTTGGGATGGCTTCCTCAGGAAAAACAATTTCTAACGAATTTTTTGTTGGTAAGTTTCAATCGATTTCGTGCTATTCAATCTGTGCTATAATTTACTGGTAACAAGACAAAATGAGTAAGGGAAGATGATTCCCAAATTTAGGAAAGTAAAATGATAGGGACCATCAAAATCTCAAACAATTTTTAATAATTTTTCCATAAAGGTTTGAATCAGAAATATCTAAATGAAAATTAAAAATAGGATGGGCTTATAGAATAAGTTGTTAGCAGTATTAGATGATGCAATAAAGAAACTAATATTGTAATGAGTTTTAAGTGTAATATTTGAACTTTACCACACTTGAAATTTGATGCTCATTAAGATCAAAACTTTAACAATTCAACATTACACAAGTGATAGGAAAATAAAAATTGCCCAATTAAACAAATTGTATAAATGCAACCCTCTGATTAATCGTGTTATAAGCTCTGACTGTTATAATTCACGTAATAACAAATTTGTTTGGAAACATTGACCTTATTTAAATGCAATGTAAAACACAACCAACTAATTTGTGTAAGCGTGCTTCAAAATTTAATGAAATATATTCAAACTAACAATCATTACACGTTTTTACTTAATGTTTCACTATTCCAAAATTATCGATTCTCATGCCATTAACATGGATTAGAACAACGTTGTGTTGAATACTTAAAAATTTGAAAATTACAGGAAGGAAACATTCGAGCATGTGAAACAAAACGTATTACTGAATCTAATCACTTAAAAATACATTTAATTTTAAATATTTATAGCGTAAACCTAGGAACAAGATTTTTGCAGACTTTCGGTAATGGCCCGAAATAATTTACAAATTGGACCTTTAGGACCACAAATTAGCCTTTAACATTAAATGAAAGCTTAATATTTAATTACATAGACCAACCTTGAATCACTTCCGATAGTCTTCACTAAAGCGCTACTGCGAAACAACTACCTCGAAACCCTTTCTAATGACTTGACGATTTCGCACTCATCGCAACATACACTGTCTCTGACAACTTTATCAGAAAGTAAACATTCAATTGACAGCTGACTTACTAACTAACAATATTACCAGATAGAATGTCTAATAGTCAACAGGTGAGTTCGGAACAACGTTTTCGTGTGATCAGCGGGAGTGGTGAATATGTTTAAATTTTACATACGCAACGTAAAAGCTGTTATTTGAGGAATAGAACTGTTTGCTGGCGACTCTTTTAATTGTGTATTTTGTGGGCAGTTTAGTTTGCAATTTTATCATGAATAGGTTGCGAATTGTGCAGGATTATTTTGTCTATGCGTCGATTATGCCGTCACCATAGATCGTTTCCGCCCCATGTTTGCTCTCACTGATAAAACATATCTCTACAGTCTCATACAGTGCGTAACGAAGAAACCATAGCAGCTGGAAAGCGAAGTATCGATGAAGACCCAAGTACAATATAGATGCAATAAACAGTCAACAATAGAAAAGCAAAACTACTGTGATAAGCAATTCACTAAAGAAGAAGGAAAAATACTCTACACCCAGTGAAATTCTGTATTAGACAGACTCACGTTTAAGAACAATCAAACTTCTAGTCTATAGGAATCAAACACACACACACACAAAAACAATTTATGAAATAATAGGATAGGTAATTATTTTATGTATTCATAAGAAATAAAATTTGCTACAATTATTTCGATATATTATTGTTTAATGACAATTTTTATGGATTTAATGACATATTTGACGAATAAATGAAGCGACACTGTAAAGTTTCGCTCTTTTATAGTACTTCGAACTTTTTATAGTACCTGCTTTAGTCTGCTTTACTCATGAAAGAAAATTATTTAATTCTCAGAATAAATTCATCATTAAGATACGTAAATTATTTAGAATGTTTCTCGATAGTCCTTATAAACGTTTGGAGGTTGATTTAGCACATAACTGTAAAAGTTGCGACTAAAAACTGAGTTCACGATACATAAATTTCAAATGTATAATCCAATGTTTAGTTAAAAAGAAATGTGTTTAGAAATGATTAAACACATAGAAATCATAGACCCAAAAACCTGATCAATTTCTCTTACGATAGTTGGTTTAGGTTTTTGAAATCGTTTTCTTCGCTTTCTAGATACGAAACAATTGTTATACAAATAAACTGAAAATTATTACTGGTATGGCCGCATCTTTGCTAGCATCCCTGATCCACAAGTTATAACCGGTGCTATCCCTTTGTAAGATTTGGATAAGAATTTTAGTACAACCTGCTTTATGGAACTCGCTGCACCGCTGCACCTTCATTGGCGACAAAAGCCCGATTCACGGAGGCTCCCCTATAAACTGAATCCAATTCCTTTAGAGCTGAATGAAAATGATATCGTCACTCTGAACAAATTGAACAAACCAGAGGAAAGGAATATGAAAGATCAACATCTAAGCTGAATCCGAATCTAACATCCTGATTTCCAAAGGCTCTCGTCAGGCTAATACGCTACGAAGTCGTCTGTATGGAATTTTTATCTAGCAAAGCTCAAACATTTCTCCCTGCGCATCATAATACTAAACATCTCTTTCTGCGGTAACCATATGTTAACCTGTATGTTATGGTTCTGCATAACCATAACATACACGCAAGTTAGTAGAGATCTATTAATGTACTTGAATAAAGGTACTTTTGTTCATATGATTCAATATCTTTTTACTACACAGCATTTGAAAATATTTAATTGTGGGCTGAAAATGTTTTGGGAAAAACTGTCGATGAGTGTTACAGGGAACAAGGTGAAAAGTAAATGACTGCTCAGAGGAATAGGTGGAAACAGGGCAAATAAATAAGAAATTCGCAAAAATACGCATGGAATCGTAATAAAATAACATATATATTGCCTAAAGAAATTTTTTTTCCAACTTCCTCCTCTTTCCTCTCACTACAACGAAAATCGTCCAGAAATTTTCTCAATAAAATTTTACTCATATTTCTACGGAAGCATATAAGCGAATAATCTACAAACATTGAGCGTAGATAACGCGAATGTATTTCACTGACAAGACGACAACAATCCTTCAGCGAAATTAAAAATATATTTTAAAGCAACATCTGAAGGAGATAACACATTTGCTTCATAATGCACTAAAACGACTTCAACAATGGGTTTTCTTCAACAAAATTCAACCACATACCTGACGGAATAGTTTTATCTTTCCAAACACGCACATCAGACTCTTACTCCCGTTAAAACGAATTTCCATTTCCAATTGTATTACCTTCTTACTACTTCACATTTATAGTTTAGAATATTTCTTCCCAATTCATAATTATTTCAACTTAAATTTGTTATCGATCGATTTCCAACCTTTTCTCTACAGTGATTTAAATTTGTTCCAATGAAATTACAAATCACTTCTTGTACATCATTTTTTTCTAATACGCGTTGCACACTCATTTGTTTTTTAATAACATGATAACCCTGGCATCAGCCCATGAATGATGTCAACCTTTGTAATCACTGTTTTGGCGAAAAGTAGATCCATTCATATATAAAATACATTAGACATCATGAAAATAGTCGAAAATAAAACCTTGCATAACCGATCGGGCATGGAACCATCTTCACTTAGTTCCTAAGTAATCTGAGTAATAAATAAATGGATTCAGTTTACCACATTGTTTACGTAAAATATGTATATTTGTATCCCAGGCCAATGAAGAGCAGACTACATTCCTCCCCCACGGTGACTAAGCAGCGAAATTGTTTTAAATTTGTAGATTCCCGATTCTACGCAATTGGGCAATAATCACTACAAAGTGTGTTAGGCGTTAATTATAACGCCTTTTTAGTGCTGCTATTCGAATTCGCCACGATGTTAAGCATCTCGAGGTTTACATGTGTGAATATTTGAAATTTCGTTTTTGTGAATGAAGTCCCATTCAACATTCTTTTGTCTAAAGGTGCATTCAAAGAAATTTGCAACAAAAAAGAGTACTCCTGATGAGCTACTCAAATAAAGTCTGTTGGCAACAGGCAAAACTGCTCCAAATTCAAATTAGGAAACTCATTGCTCCCAACGCTCTTTACTCCTATAATTTAATTCAAATGAATGGATTCAGAGTGGAAACAATCTTGAAAGGTTGAAAGAATAAGTTGCAACTGCCAAGTTGTAGGACATTCCTGGTCAGCGGTGTATTTGCTTCGAAATATTCAAAATTTTAAGGTTGTCTTTAATGCTACGGACAGAATCGACTAACACAAGATAAAATATTAAGTAGAAGGATGAAAACCATTTTGAAAATAAACACAACGTCGCATAGAAGATAGCATTATTAAATTTTCTAAGCTATCACTGGGATAAATTAATGCAAACATGCAAAATGCACAGGAAGGTCGGCTTAGATAGTTGTATACACGTCGAACCTCAATCCTTGAGGTTTTCATTTTTTGTGGTTGGAATAGCACGTTTTGGTTGGGATCTGTTTTTACATATGTCATCATGTAGAAGCTCGTGCGTTTTATTTATATAGCGTTTGTCTTTTAATGATAGCTGTAAACTTGATGAGACTTTTTTTTGTCTTCTTACTATTCACTTTGATTAGTCCACGTTCACTTTATTTTTACGATGCTATAGTTTTTTTTCTATAAAATATGATATGAATTGCAAAAAGTCTCCCACGAATAAATGGTCCTGGCTAACTAAACATATGAAACTAATGTCGCTAAAACAAAAAAAGTCAGCCGAGATAGCTTGAAACAAACAGTTTTTATTTATTTCTTATAAATGATAAATAACTGCATGACACTTTATTAAATCTTGTGATATAAATTCTCTATCGATGTTTACCTTCTTCCAGTATTTCACTTATTTCAAATGGATGAAGTGCCACTTATCAACTGAAAGCAATGCAAACAAGTTATTACGCCGAATATATACCTAAAATTTTAGAGAAATACCTGAATTTCCAATGACCTCAGGTTCGGCTTGTTCAACTGGCCGGGCCAGGATGTTGTCGGCCTCGTCTTGAGAAATCAGGAACGGAGAATCAGAAACCGTCACGTTAGCGCTAATAGAAATAAAATGATAATCTGTGTAATATGTCAAAAATTGACACGATTGAATAATCGAAAAGCATATGAATCGATTCAATAGTCAATTGGGAGTCAATATGCACTTTATAGGATTTTTGAAAAAACTGCAAATATCTTACCAGCACAATGATCCTCCGTCTAATTCCTTTTTAACAAGTCCTTGCCAGAATTTATGCGTTTCGGCTACAACGTTTGTCGCAAAAGCTGCATTCTTTGCCTCTCCATTGAATGCAAATTGATTTTCGGGCTTGCCATCTGGGATTTTGTAGATCTAAATAACAAAACATCATCAGAGATCTACGCGCTATTACCATTAAGTGTAAGCAGTTTACCTTGAACCATTCAACCGTTGCTCGCAATAATCCTGGAAAATGTTTTTCGATATCAGCTATATCATTGAGTTGATCAGCTAACGGGTCTTTAACATCAATCGCCAAGATTTTCCAATCAGTTTCACCCTCATCGATCAAAGCTAGAGTGCCTAAAATTTTAACTTGCACAATTTCACCTCTTTCAGCTACACGATAGCCGATTTCGAGTACATCAATTGGGTCGTTGTCACCTTTTTTTCATAAAGAAAACAAAAAATTTAAAGTTAATTTCACAGGAGACTATTACAATGAGTTGATGGCAATGTAAACCTTTAGCACATGTGGAGGGTTCAATGTGATCGGGATTTTCCCATGTTTGCGGAAATGCACCGTAGTTCCAGATGTATCCGTGATGAGGGAAACAATTGGCAACGAAACGCAATTTTCCTTTCTTGACATCTTGTTTAATTGGATTTAAAGGTACTTTGGTTGAAATCTAAAAGGGAACACAAAATAATCGAGGTTAATAAAATAATGATGGTATAAACATAAGTTTAATTAATGTTTTGAAATGATTCTTCACTTCTGTATGATTTTTTTTTTATTTACATTAAAATTGTTTCGTGATGTTTTAAAGGCATATTTTCGATTATTTTGCTCTATTATAAGTAAATTGTTTACCACAAGCTTCAGCAAAATTTTAGATTGAAAAAACTTTTTTCAAACAAGGTAGTTCAGTCACAATAATATTCTTTTGCCTATTGGTTCTAAGTGAAATTCTGATTCTATTTCGAACTGGTTATTTACTAGCAAAGAAGCCTGACGACCAGAGCCTGATGCAACAGTAGGCGTTGATCACAATAAATCAATGAACACGACAAATGTGTATGTCCATCTCGAGAGTCTGACTCTACAGTAAAGTAACTAAAGGGATATAGTTTCTTATATACAATTAAATTCACATATTTAAAGAAAATTTTAACTTACTAGAATCCAGTGAAACTTTTTTTTAAATAAAATTTTAAGTTCAGAAAATTTTTTTTCTTTTCTTTCCATGTTCTATCTTAAACTGGATACTAGTATTGATCACATTAATATGCCTTAGTAGATTTCCTGTAGATCTCGGATCTATTAAATACAAACAATATAAACAGATCCGACCCACAGATCTACTACATCCTTATAGATCTGTTCTTAACTATAACGACAACGTCATCTACGTACTTATTCCACAACTGGGGCATGAAACCTTTCTACCAATTTTTCGAAGACGAAAGAAAAACAATCGTTTTGTATATTCATCGCGCTTAATGGAGGTGACAATGGGTGGCCCATGGCTAACTCTTAAATGGTTTTGTACCATTTTTCTCTGAACCCAAATAAATCTCTTTCATGCATATTTGGGCTAAGTTCAGATATTTTATACTTCTCTTGGTTTCTACTCCATTTTGTTTCGACTAGTTTCAGTTGGAACAGCGCTTGTTTTAATGTGAACTAATGATTTTATATTAAAGGAGACTATTTTTTCATTTTATGGGATATTCTGACCCTGACCAGTTTTTTGCACAATTCTTCCCTATTCCGCGTACTTTATTGAATACTTCCTTTGGATTGCGTTTATGTTCTGAACATACATAAGTAGCACAATGGCCAGTTGGCCCATTGCGCTACATTATATTTTGTCTAGTGCCTGGTTATTATTTTTCTGCATTCTTTTCCTTTTTTTGTGGATTTTTGATTGACACGTCATTTTAGGCATTTATCTACTTTTTTCTGAGATACAATAAAATTGCGACACTATTTCATATTTTCTCTCACACAAAATAGTACTGCCGCCATATGGTCTACATGCCAATCTGCCTGATCTACAACCTACAAGTATCGTTATTTATTTTTGGTTAAGTTAACGATTTGGTTTGCACAAAGGAATATTCAACTACTTTCTTCTTGATACTCAACTACTTAAGTACATTGTTTAGGGTAACTAGATCTAAGGCATCTAAGCGTAATGGTAATCTGTACTCCATGTCACGTGATACCAAAAAATCGAACAAAGTATTTATCAACTGCTTGCCACTTCAATCACCAAGAAACGCCTCAATTTTTCGTGAAACATTAATTGTTCAAGATAGACGTAGAATACATGAAAAATTTAGTCAAGTACGAATTTTCATATCTGTACGGATACCATTCCTGTATTTCAATTAGATTGCCCCAAAACAAAATATAACTCTTTGTTATGACTCAATTCAATTATCACGGTTTCCTTTTGCAATTATTGATTACCGATACACCACCTTGCAGCACGCGATTTTAACTTCAGATTAGGAACACGTTAGCTTGAGGAGAATTGATAGTAAATAGGAATTAGTTTGACTCAAGAACTATTAGCATACAGCCCTGCTACGTTGTTGTAATTGGTAAGCTTTGATGATTAATTTTATAGTTTTATTTACCTCCATTTTCGCATTTGTCCATCGTGGAATTTCTACAACCATATTATAAATAGTCTTTGCATCGTTGGCATAAAGAGGGATATCATGCAGAGGCGAAATTGCTTGACCAGCTTCATTTTCTGGAAACAGAATAAATGATAATTGTTAAATATTTTTATAAATCATTTTATTGTATGTATTTGGATAAATAATTGAATGATCGCTTATTCTAAAGAAAATAAAACAAAATGTCTAGTTGCGGTCATAAATCATATTGGACGTATGTTATCTTTTCCAAATAAATGAACTCAAATAATGAGTTCATTTATTCAAACAAACAAACAAAGCAATAATGAGATTGTACACCTTTTGCTGCTTACAAACCAAGCACACATCACGAATTACAGAAGAAGGGGATTCCCTCAAAAATATGATTTAAATAATTGGTAGTTGCTTGTGATTTATAGTTTTCAATGCTGCTCAGAATAAGATATATTATAACCCATAAATAAAGAATAATAGATAAGTTCTTCTTGTGAAATCGCTATTTGTTTATTAAATCATACTTGCCTGATCTGGGTATGTCAGAAACATGTTTTCTTTTGTCTATAAGCTGAATTCTGAAGTTTTATTCAATCTTTGTTTGTATCGTATAAGATCAAGCAATGCAAGACAAGGTAACCCCTTCTTCCCGTTCTTTTTTTTAAGAACTTCCCGTTTCTTTTTTGTATTAAGGTATACAAAAAAAAGGAGAAAAAAGGTGTGAAAAAAGGAGAAAAGAGTATGCAATAGTTTTAATGGGATCACTGTATCCGCTACCCTAAGTCCGTACTGAAACGTTTGTTGGCAGGAACTCTCCAAATCCATAATTTTCACATGCATTCTGCGTCAGACCTGCTCTCTGATTGAGGGATTAGAAAATCCAATTTGAAGGTAGTCCACGGAGGACGGTCTTCCCATTCTATTATGCGCTTTTGTTTTTTGACGTTCTTCATTTCGTAATATTTGTGTCCATATCTTTGATGTTATCCTCAATCCGCCTAAATCGATTGTTTGAGCAATTGGCCATGAAATTTGGCTTTCGCTTGTTCTTCTCATTGTTCTTGGCCATACTAGCGATTACCGAAACGAACGATTCAAGAACAAACATTTTTGGTATTTTATGGCAATATTTTTCAGCAGTCTATATTAAGTCCTTAAAAGTCCCAAAAACCCGAATAGTGCTTTTAATCGGTCAACTCTAAAGAACTGATGGCCTTTCCGTTAGTCCTAAGCAGTTGGTGGTAAACAATACGAAATCGTTAGGGTATCAGAGATAAAGTAACACCGACAGCATTTATTGTTTGTAAAGAGCACCTTATGGTTTTGACGAGAGCAGATCGTTTGGAAAGCTGTCTGAAATAGTTCCTTTTTTTATATGGTCGTTCGTGAACGTTTAATCAAACATGCGTCCAGGATTGTTCCTTCCCAAGTTATTTTTTGTTGCTCACAGTCAGTGGAAGTATTTTTGAGACTTCTTTCTCCTTCTCACACTTAAATCTTCAATTTACGGAAACTATTTCAATAGCGTATTGATTGAACGTTGCGATTCTTATGTGACGATGTTTTTAGTTTCGCCGTATGAACAACATACAAGAATCGTTAGCCTATACCACAATTTTAACGGTTCTGGACAGAATTTGTGGATGTTCTTGAAGAATTTCAGCTTCAATTGGCTGCAACACTGTTTGAGCGATTGTTGGCAAATTCGACATTGAAAGTTTTGCCTTCTAGAAATGAAGCAAAAGAAGACAAAATGGGCGAACTGCATTGGTTCATGCATTTCAAACATTAATCATGCAGATCAGGCATTAATATATGCAGTTACATCTAGCAGTTACAGGTGGAACACGGCGTTTGACTTTCTAATCCGTGTTAGTTTACTTAGTCCTACAATTTCACCAAAAAAAGTCATTTGGCCTTGCGGCACAGCTAACATACACTTAGTCACAAAAGTCTACGTACCCCCAAAGAATATGTAGAATTCGAATGAAAACAACAGAAAACTGTATCGGTGTTTTTGAAATATTGTATCTATTTATTTAAATATTTGTATCTTTAATTGATAAAAATTAACAAAGTTCTTATAAAATATAAATATTTTCACTTAATTGACATTTAAATAAAAAACTCAAAAAGTAATGACAACAAAAGTCTACGTACGACTGCTTCATTTGGCAAGTGAAAAGAGTGCCGTTAGAATGATAACAGTTAAACTGCAAAGGGATGGTGTTGTTGGGATTAGTGAAAGACGGGACGTGAATATTGCGAGTAGTGAAGAATAAATTTCGCCGAAATGAGTTCAAAAAGGAGAGAAGTTCTAGTAGCTGTTCGAAAAATAATAATAAAGTTAAAAAGTGAAACTAAATCTTTAAAAAATATCGCGGAAACGCTAGGATTGGCAAAGACAACAGTTCAAACAATAATTAAAAACTTCTACTATACTGGAAGTTATGAAACCAAGCCAAGATCTGGTCGACCTCCTGTTCTCAATGAGCGCAATCAACGGGACATCGTTAAAAAAGTAATAGCGGAACCGACATTAAGTGCCGGGAAGGTTACGAACGATCTTGAAAACTCACTGGGAATTAAATTTCATCCAGAAACTGTACGACGCTGTCTTAGAAAAGCTGGATTGAACAGCAGAAGTTCCCGTAAAAAGCATTTCATAAGTAAAGCCAATAGGGCCAAGCGCCTTTAGTTCGCCAAAAAGTATTATAAGATACATGAGAGCGACCCAGACTTTTGGAGTAAAGTTATCTTTACAGACGAGTGTAAATTTAACGTTTTTGGGAAGGCTGGCAGGATTAAAATATGGCGCAGACGCAAAGAAGAATGGAAAGTGAAAAACGTGCTTCCTACTTTCAAACATGGAGCTGGCTCTGTTATGATCTGGGGCTGCATGGCGGCGAGTGGAGTTGGTAGAATACATTTCATCGAGTGTACCATGGATCGGTATGTCTAATTGGATATCCTAAAAAGTAGCTTCTTGCCCAGTGCTGTTGAACTAGGATTGCGTTCGGGTTATATATTTCAACAGGATTGTGACCCGAAGCATACTTCTGGAATTATCAAGGAATGGCTTCTGTACAACGTCAGGAAACAACTCCACTCTCCTCCTCAGTCCCCAGATCTTAATCCCATAGAACATCTATGGGATGTACTGAAACGACGTATCCATAAACTGGGAGTACGCACCAAGAATAACCTCAAAAAAGCACTAACAGAAGAATACGCAAAAATCCGACCAGAATTCACCGAGAAATTAGTCAGTTCAATGCCATCAAGGTTGCAAGCAGTTATAGACTCCTAAGGTGAGCCAACAAGATACTGAGGTGCATACAATTTCACAATAAAGCAGTCGTACGTAGACTTTTGTTGTAATTACTTTTTGAGTTTTTTTTCGTTTATTGTATTTAAATCTCAATTAAGTGAAAATATTTATGTTTTATGAGAACTTTGTTAATTTTTATTAATTAAAGATACATATTTCAAAAACGCCAATACAGTTTTCTGTTGTTTTCATTCGAATTCTACATATTTTTTGGGCGTACGTAGACTTTTGTGACTAAGTGTAAGTTGTAGAGTAAAAATATTGATTTGCCGAGTCAATGAAAACGAATCGAATACGTTTTCTTGATTACTTTTCGCCAGTCGATTGTTTGTGCATTAATTTCTACTTTCGACCAAGCGCCTTCTAAAGTGAGTGCCTATCACGGACACAATCAGTATACTCTACATTCCCTCATAGAATAAGGGGATTCCCTCAACTATAATCTCGCAAATGAACTTTGCTATTATTGTCTTGCATGTGTTGTTTATGCAAGAGGTGTCGCTCTGGCAAGTAAAAGTAGATAAATTCATAAATAGAGCGACCAAGTTAAATGGAAACTAATATTTAATACGATATCGTAATTCATTTCCGAAATACTGAGATTTGACTTCTCAAAAAAAAGTCGGTATGGGCATGAAGGTGTCAGTCGCTTCAAATTTCGTTTAAATGCATTCTAGAATTCGTCTCAGTATATTCGGCAATTTCTACAAACCTGATTTGTAAGAGTACAAAAGTTATGTGTCTTTTGGCCAATTATGCTTAAGGGGCTTGGGTTTTAAAATAATTCCACCATGCGAGTGTGGGAGGCAGTAGTCCTTGAATTCGTGCCCCATGATCGCCAACTGATGTGAAATTTATCGCCGTTTTGTTTCTGTAATGCATGTTTTAGGAATTGGTCACGACGGAGTGAATCTTTTTCGCAGTTTTATGATCGTATGCGGAGGTATTGGGAATTCGACCTATTACTCGCTCCTGAAAAATATTCATACGGCCGCATCTGCAGTTTTTGATCTTGTGCTATCTTTTGCTGCCACGCAAGAGTAAAATTTTAACGAAGGGCCGGGCAGCCACGGAATGAGTTAAAGGTTTCAGGCGACAGCTAATGGAAGAATCGAAGCTTCTCATCAGTGTTGGGTGTCCCATCCGTGATAATGAAATTTACTGATATTGAAAATACTAATTAAATTTAACATCATAATCTATACTAATTTTTAGTTCAATAAAGAAAGATAAACATTTTCAAGAATAAAATGTTGAAACTACTCCGAAAAGTTTCTTGATGCGATGCTTATGAGCAGTTTTTGTGGTGGATGCAATCTATGGAAGATCAAAAATGAAATTGATCCAGCAGCGTACTAAATATGGTTAACGCTGCATACGCTGCAAAATGATTGCATGAATCATTTGATTCCCATCATGAATCAAAAATTCAATAATTTTTGAAGACCCAGAGAGATTAAAATAAACACCATTACACAAATGCTTTTAAGATCGACGGAAAAACATGGCATACAGTATTGTACGCAAGTAGGTGAAAACAAAATTCTATAGGCTGAAAATTTGTCGGCATCCAGATTCTGTAGAAGAAATGATGAAAAAAGTTTGGGTTACTTTCTATCATAAAGTCTCGTCAGATGAAAAATCACAGCATCAAAACTGCTTAGATTGCGAACAGAGCTCGTGCAAATGTTGACAAGCTGAACCTAAAGGTGAATTAAGTCAGTTCCATCACAAGCCACCTTTCAGATGTTAAATCTGTCTCCGAGCCCTTATCAAAAGAAGACCTGCTGATTCGATGTTTAGTAACTGAGAAGTAGACCTTGAATAAACCTTTAAACACTTTAATCTGGACTTTTGCTCCGAAGCATCTACAATCTGGCGCCAAAATTGTTGAAATTGACTTTTTTTTAAGCTCGTCATTTTCATCGAGGGATTTCAAGGAGAAATTGTAACAAACACACTTCGGATTTCTCGTCCTTATGTCGATGCGGGGCCAACTTGTCCTAATGTCGTTTCGACTTCATCGTTCGATGCGATTGCGACGTGAAATCCGTTTCTATCGGTTAACCTAACATTTTCTTAGATGGAAACATATCGTTCACAGCTTGATGTTATGAATATTTCAAAAAGCAAGTTTTCTTAAAATGTATTATATCAAAAGGAATAACCTTTTGATCTCTACAAATAAAAGCACCAAACGCAATCCGAAATATTATCTGGAAGATTACTTCCAATTAAGTTTTGAGCACTGCAATTTGAGTGCAATTCACTGTCTTCAATGCCAAACGTACACAAGAGATTAATTTAGTTAGAATTAATAATGAAACAGTTTTGCTGCAGTATTGACCAAATACCTTGCTCTCGTATATGCAAATAAATTACGGACAATGTAGCTCCCCGGTCGACAATGACTTCAAGTATAATTTTAGAATTCCACACGCTAGATATTAAGGGGCATCCCCCAAGTAGTGGAAAAGTATAAAATTCTCAGTTGAGGGATGAAAAGCAAAGCTGTGGCGATTGCGCGGAAAATTTCACCTACTCATTTTCAAACTGAAGGGAGAAGGTTACAGTAACATCTAGCGATAATCTACTGGATTTATCGAAAGTGATTTCAAAGACACAGTAACCTCAACGCATCAAGTATTCTTGATGCTCTTTTTCCTACCAAGCAAAACCGCAAATGGCTTTCTAAAAGGAACAAGACATTGGAATTCAACATTCATAAACAAATCAATTCCAACTCGGCATTCGATGACGTGTTGGCAACTTTCTATCGGGAACCGCATCCACATTTATCAACATTTCACCACTGTAATTTATTCTTATCTCCTGTCCATTTCAAACTTTCAACATGCAACCGAGATAACTTACATAACGAATACACTATTCAAATGCAAATTTTACTCACTGTAATAGATAGCGTAGCTGGTGGAGTTCGGAAGTCCCTTCTCGACTGGAATGTAATTTGTGGTCATTTTATGGTTGCTACAAAACTGACGAAATTGATTAATTACGACCGGCACTGCACGATTAGTTAATTGTGTAGTTAAAGTTGGACTTTCTACTTTGCCGCGATTCAATGGGGCAATGCAAGGAAATGCTTGACCACCAATTCCAAGTACGTCCTTCAGGTACCGCGACCGAAACACGTGTGATGCCGGCACAAACTTTGACAACATTCCGACTCGACATCTAGCGAAGGTGACGGAAAACTATTTGACATTCTTTTTGTGTTGACTGTTCGCGAGCTGGTTGACGATGGTGACGTTTGGCAAAGTATATTGTTCCGAAAAATCCAAGATAACGACCATGGAATGATTTTGGGCAAGGAGAGGCTGAAATTGTTTTTGTCAACATAAATATTCCAAATAGTTCGAATACAATTGAAAACATTCGCTCAGAACATCCAATTATTCGATTGACACTTTTCAAGTTGAAACTTCGATGATTAATGGCTTTGAGTAAATGATAAAAGAAACATTTTTACAAAACTGTGGTCATAACATGTAACATAATACTGTAAAATCTCACTGTGCGAGTTATGTAGAATGTTATTAAGGTTTCAAAAAAAAAAACTGAAACTAACCCTTTGCACGCCGAGTGTTTTTTTACTCAAGAGTGCGGCAACTCCGTGACATTTTTGCGTTGGAGCATCTGAAAAATAAACTTCTGTTTTACTAAAAAAAAAAGATGTGTTGTTATAAATTTATTTATTTAATTAATGTAGTTTGTAATAAAATAAATACAATTTGATATTTATATTTTGTAATTCAACTTAGTGTGATATTTGTGAAAACAATCTCCCATATGCATCCGTGGCTTATTTGGACATGTGTCACAATATTCGGTTGTTTCCCGTCTTCCGGAATTACCTTTCCGCTTAGAACATACTATACAGTCCTTTTTTGTACCTCTTCGCATTACATGAAGTTTTCCATTTAACCTGTCTTCGGAACTGCTGCTGCATCTTTTTTTTTGTATGTTTCACCCGAAAACTGGCTACTACTTCGACGACCAACTGTTTCACAAATTTCAAGTGTGTTTTTGGTTTTTGCCCGTTCTGTTTTTTAATGGTTTTATAGAGAATATACGCATTGATTATACATATTTCCATCCCCCAAAAAAATAACTTTCGCCACCACTTGAGAGATTTTCTGACGAAGCAATAAGTTGATCGATATTGATCAGTCCGATCTACACCACCCATTGAATGTGTGTAGTCGAGCACGACGGTTTACTGACTATTACTTCTGACCCACCTCGAATATATCTCTTGGTAGATGTCATTCCAGTATTATTCCAGGTACTCAATAAAGTAATAACACTTTTATCCTTCCAAGCTAACAGTTTTATATTTTCTTTTCTTTTAGCAACGGTTGTTCTATTTAAAAATTTTGGTTTAAATATAGTAGCAGGAACACCTTTTCTGTTGGTTTGAATAGTACCAGTTAGGTGGCATTTCATTTGCATTAATTCCTTAGCTAAAGGTAAGCTGGTGTAATACCTGTCTGTGTACAGGTGGTATCCCTCTGCAGTAGGTATTTTATCAACTATTTTTTGAAAAAGATGTAACAGAATTCTTGTGCTTATTGGTCAATCAGGTCTAACAAGATTTTCAGAAGTTATACTTCCGTAATACGGAAGTATATAGTATGTAAGCCGTTTCTGAATCTGCTAGCACAAAAATTTTTATACCTCATTTTGTAGGTTTTTTAAGATTATACGTGATGAAAGCAACTCTCCCTTTGAATTTCACTACAGACTCGTCAACACAAATGTTTTTTCCAGGTATAAAATATTCCGAAAATTTCGAATTTATATATTCCATAAAATTACTTTCTTTTTGTAATCGTGTTCTCAGGTCCTTGTTTGCTGGATCAGGTGTTTTGAGGTGCAGCATCCAAAATATTTGGTTGAATCTACTTCTTGCAAAAATGGCTGGGAAGAAAGGAATTCTACTATTTTCATTTGTCGACCAATATTCCTGCATGTTTGAAATTGGCATTGTTCCCATATTTATAACAACCCCAATAAATGCCCAGAATTCATCTCGTTCCACATCTTTCCACGTTTGCCACATATGCCACATAGAGTTTTTGGTTATTGTTTTCGAATTCAAATTTTTTTTTGGGATAGCTGTTGGTTTCTTTTATGATTTCATCAACTAACTCGTCTTTGAAAAACAATTTGAAAAACTGTACAGGTTCTATAACACTTGAAGAAACTTGTGGTTCCACAACATTTGGTGCTACTGACAAATCTATTCTGCCTGCTGGAACTTCATCCCTCTCTATGATATCTTGCCATTTGTCATCATCTTCATCTATTTCTTCAGAATAACTACCAAGGTCATCAGTATCACTCTCAGTAACACAAAGTTTCCGTTTTTTTTTGTACTATTATGTCGCTATCATCACTGCTATCAGTATCAGTAAATTCACTTTGTTGTGTATTATTTTCAACTAAATTGTCTACAAAAAAAACAATATCAATTTCATTATCACTTTCGTTTTCACTGATCTCAAAACTTTCCCTGTAATCTCCTTCTTCCATATTTTCTCAAGGGTAAATCTATCTAATAAAAAATAAAATTCAAAATTCACTAAGAAATAATGCACAGCAACTTTGAACACTAAATGCACTGAAAGCAACTGGCGCAATAGCGGAACCGACAGAGTTAGTGCAATGAAAGCATATGGCGCAATAGCGGCACCTACGGAGTTAGTGCACTGATAGCACTGGCGCAATAGCGCCTACGGAGTGCAAAGGGTTAAGATTTAAAAAAAATTGAAAAAATAAAATGTGGAGTAATATGTCCGATGCTGCCACAAAAAATCTTTTTGCACTAATGATACGGATGATGAAAGTAGTTTCAAAGGTCCAGTCAAAGCAAACAAACTATTAACTCCTCTTATTTCACCTAAAAAAATAAATAGAAAGTTTTCCTTTTAATTTTGCGAGACCGAACGGTTATGGTCGAAAGTCCACTTCGCAAACTCAAATAAAAAACGCAAAATTAAAAGGAAACCATTCTTTTTATTAGGTTAAATATATTTTGCGAAGATGGAATCAATCACAAATCCTCTTATTTGTAAAATAAATTTAAAAGAAATGCTAAACTGTTGACTTGGGAAATCGATTTTGACTCATGTTCAAACAATTTGTTCAAAACCATAGAATTAGGTTGTTTTCTTGCTATTTTTTGAAATCAAATATTAGACATTATGATTAACAAACATTTATCTTACTTATTTGGAGTTGTCTTTGCTATATTCATTCCATTTTAAGTTACGATTTTAATAACAATGTAATATTCAATCTGCGTGAATGCACTCACTTTTGAGGGTAGGGGTCGTAGCTGAAAGTAGTTGAAATTGTTTGTTGTAGTAGTTGAAATTATGCTTTCAACACACAAAGCAAGTACTTTGCAAGTTACACCGTCTGTATGTTTGTACAATATCTTTATTGCATTAATATAATTTCGATAGAGTTTTGTTGTTTAAAGTATATACAAGTATACTTGTAAACTTTTATTTTTGAGTTATATTTGGGTTTAAAGTTTTGAATTATTCAACGTGAGATCCTTCTCTTTTCGAACATTAACACATCTCAACAAACCATAACTTTGAATTTAATTTCAATAATAATTTAAATATAATGATAATTTAATTTTATTATAGTTATTATCGTTTCTGGTTTCAGGTGTTAGTCAGCGTTGGGACTTTGCGTAACGTAAAAAGTTCAGGTTTTGCAGATGACAATCCATCCTGTCGCCCTAGAGAAGTTTATAGTTCCACGCTCGTGATTTTGGCCTCCTCTCGTTAGGGTGTGGCCAATGGTTTGGGCTTATCCTACAGTAACTTCTATCAAGCCATGCTGATTCTATCTCTTTCTAGTGAGTTTCATTTAAATCCTCCTTTCACATTTGCTTGAGCAAGTTTAATAAAATTATCTTTTAATGCGTTTTGACCTGATCATGCTCTTGCTAGTTAATCTGCGCTTCCAATTCCCTCTATTACTCTGTGTTCAGGATCCCAAATACGTTTCACTTCCTACGGGTTGGGCACAGTCTGGAGTTGTTGGTAGTCGCAGGAACGAATTCCATTTATTGCACACTCATTTGTTTTAGAGACGTCGGTGAAGACTGTGACGTCTGTCTATCTGTGATAAAGGTCTACACCGCTCTCCGCTCTTGTTCGCTCGGAATATTGACTGATAATTTTCAAACTACAGGTTTTTAATCTATAATTAACTCTTTTGATTCAACTGGACGTGGGCATTCTCTCCACACATTAGACAGTTTTGGAGAGTGCGGTTATGGTGCCGATGTTTGGATTTTTCTGATATCTCTTGCAGGTTACTTTTCCCTTAAGGATTACTCATGATTAACTTTGTTCACAAAAACTTATCTGTTTGCCTTCTATAGTTTGCCGGTTTCCAAGGCTCCATGCGTCAGCTCCAATTTTCCAACGCTGGCGTTTTTCGTCGATATTTAACCTTAATTTCAACTTTGGTCCATAAAACTGAAAAATGAGGTTTACAAATTTTGAAAACTTCTAGTATATTTACCCTTTATTTAACACTGCTGTTTATTACAGCTTGAAATGACTGTTTGTTGTACTTTGTGGGTTGCTATTGCTGCCCACGACAATATAACCCCATAACCTATAACCCCAGTGACTTTTGTAATAGTTAAGACCCTAGTTGCAACGATTTTTAAAATGGAATAAATCCACTGGACGAAGAGCTTTTGAATGGTACAAATTATTTACAGATTGTGTTAAAGTAATCGAAGAAGAGTCTAAGATAGACAGGCCACCAACTTCAGCAACTAATGAAGATTAGTACATAGTCAATGAGATTTGATTATAGAATTGTCGATTGGCTCATAGAGAGATTGTGAATATTGTCAGTATAATATAATAACAAAATTTTAAAGGATAATGAGAACGTGTTTCATGTACCTTCCCACTTTATTATATAGTGATTGTACATTCAAATACTACAGGAGATGCTTTCCATGGATAATGGTGGTCTGAACTGCATGATTCCTCGCAATCAAACTCTAAGCTTCTGAACCGAAAAAAATATCAAAAATAAACATCGTTTCCTTTATCTGAAATTCCCTCTTACTCAGTTATAGTTTAAATGCAATATTAATCCTCAAAGAAAGTTAACTGTTAAAAGTTAAAACTCTCCATGTCATTCTTGTCGATTCAATTACAAATATGAAAGAGAAACAATGAAATCATGCATATGACATTGCCGAAAATTGTCACAAGTACCCAATAATAAGATTAATAGTTGTAAACGGATTTTTCTTTTAATGTCAAGCCTCAAGACACTTACGCGGTAGTCTACGCTGATATATTTTCCCCTGATCGCCTCCTACTCTAAATCGTGCTTATATCATTACCAAAAAATTGTGATTTTCTGCGCTTTTGAGAAATTTAAACTACTGAACAATTAACATGAGCATTTATGATTCTACAAACCTGGGCTTCGGATTTACTTCCGTCAAATTAAAGTGCTTTGAACTCCTTGCAAAACACGTATTTGACACTTTGCTTAAGAGAACGACCGAGGACATTGACTTTACACATGCTAGAAAGTGTTGAATGAAAAATAACACATAAAAATAATCAATATTGAGCTTGTAGTTGGAAATATTGAGCAAAAACAATCTAGCATTTTTTCGTACAACGTACAACTTTTATTAAGCTGCGGCGGTAACTTAGTGGTTTACCTGGTACTATTTAATAAATAATGATACGTAAGAGGTTGTTTAAATAAAGTAGCCCTTCATATGTTAATAATAAATGCACATTTGTCTTTTAGTTACTGAGTTTATTAACGTGAATTAACATTTACGCATATTTTTAATTAGCCAAAAATTTTATAACAATACATAAAAGTAAAGAATTAAAAAATTGTGTTTTACGCGGGGATTTATATAAATGGAAAAGTGTATAAGAAATATTTTTTATGATAAAACGAAAAAAAAAATTATTAAATGAACAATTGACATGATTGTGCATAAAAGGATTCATTGGAACCCATCGTTTCGAGTTAAAATTTAAGGTTCGATTTAAAAAAAATTTATTATCTTATGTTTTTCGTCGGTTAATTTCGATTTTGATTTTATTATATTCTAATTTACGTACATATATCACTTTTTGGGAGAGAAATATTATTTTACAAAAAATGGAACATTTGACTAAAAATTAACGATATGAACACAAACGATTTGTACGATGTTAGGTAATCTGCTAAATTTGTGTCTTGGTTATACTCTTCTTTGGGCAAATATTCCCTAATGTGTCGAGTTTTATTCATCATCCAATAGAATGCTGGCAAATTACTTTGTCGTTTTAGTTCCTCACCAACGAGCTCACGGATTTTCGCGTTGTACTCATTCAGCCATCGTTTCTAGAAGTGTTAATTTTAGGGTAATATTCATTTGTCTTAATAAAGGTACAGTTTATATAACTAACCTGGGGTACACTTAATAATGATTTGTCGATGAGCTTGGGTTCATAAGGCACGAGGGTAACCTCTTTGAATTGCAAAAATCGAACGCCTGATGGATGACGATGTCCGGTGTCCACTACCTCCAAGACATTCTCCAGACGTATGCCAAATATTCCGTTTTTGTAAAAACCGGGTTCTAGTGGAAAAAGGATATTGTTTGTTAGCTTTACAACTTTGTTCAGTATTCTGCAGAAGACAGTGGGAGTTGTGCCTCATCAACGACTTTTTATCAAAACCTACCATTTGAGAAAAAGTATCCTTCCTTAAAATTAAATCTTTGCTTTGCGATATAGGAAATGTCAATAGGAGCTGAAATGAAACCATACATAATTATAAATTTTCAATTTTATTTTTAAAAAAAAGCAAAATTTCTTGTATAAAGAGGCCTCGCCTCGATGGGAACTTGTTAAGACTCACATTCTTTCACTGATGAGAACGATCCAATACCATGTCCTGTTGCATGAGGATAATCATTCATAGAATCCCAAATCGAGCTCCTATAATTAATTTATTTAAAAAGAAATTTTAAAAAAATCAATATTTCAATTCGAATAAATTGGAAAAATTGTTTTCAGAAAAATTGGAAATTTTTGTAAGTGTTCGTGATTGTTTGATTGTGTAATTTAAACGAATAATCAAAATACATAACAATTTTTTTGTGCATTACTGCAGCTCACAAATATTTTCGTAATTTGATGAATAATAGATGTTAAATGGTGACATTTCAAAACTAAGAGTGTGAGCTTCGTACTCTTCATGAATATTTGCAAAAAGGGGACAAACTGAGTTAAATAATAAATTCAATATTTTCGGGCTAGGGTATATATTGGCGCACTAAAAAATAAAATTTTATGTTAAAGAACGCGAAACAAGAATGAAAATAATTGGGAAATTCAGGAAATTCGTCTCTAGAAATAAGAAACCGATCCTGTCAATATAATAACTCTCCCTAATTGATAGCTTTTGTTAACATCAGCTAACAGCTGAAAAATTCATTTCTTTTAGCAGCTAAAAAATATCTGAAGTGAATACTAATTATTTTAAATGGTTTGTTGTCAATGAAACGTTCTTCGTTTTTAAGGGTTTCTAGCCTTCAAAGAAAGAGACTCAATCTATTACGTGTTTAGTATTTATATTTTTATTTTATTTATAAAAAACTAAAAATAGTTAGTAAAATAAGCGAACTAACCCAATAATGCATTCATAGGCTTGTTAGATTTCGCATTAGTAAAAAGAAAACTATTTATTTTGAAGAAATATACGATGAATGCTTACCTAGAAAACGCATCAAGTTCAGACGGCCATATATTTTCTGGAAATTTTAATGTTGACAATCGAATAATTCCAGCCAAAACGTTGGTATATGCACGTTTCATTTCGTCTGTCGGTTCACCAAAATGAAAAGTTCTGGCGACATCCGTGGTACCTTCCAAATACTGCCCACCAGAATCAATAACAAGCGTACTTTGATCTGTTACTTCAATGTCTGTGATATTACTGGAGGCATAATGTGGTAGCGAGCTGTGCGGTCCAAATGCTATTACAGTACGAAAGGACAAACCTTCCGAATTATCTTGCGATTTTCGAGACCGATCTAATTCACGTTTGATTTTCATTTCGGTCAACTTTTCCCCAATTCCAAACTGTGTGAAAGGATGATAAAACAGAATTGCTACTTAAACTCTTACTGCAAAGTAGGTCGATAAGTATTAACTAACCCTCTCTTCGAGATAACTCATAACGTCACACATCGCCGCCGCATCCTTGACATGAGCCGTGTGCATTCCAGCTCGTTCTATCGCGTTCTTTTGCGCTTTCATGAATATTATAGGCGATATTGCTTCGTACACCACACTCCTATTGAATCCTGCATGAATTGCTTCTGAAGCACCCAAGTCAAATATGCAACGCGAAGGGATAAGAACTTTTTTCCATCTTTGCGACAGAGTTCGAATGTCACGCCAAATCATGCCATAATCCTTAACACTGAAATGCAATACATAATCCAAATATTAATCGTCGTACTCATATTACCAATCGTTATAGTATCATAATTTCACTCATACTTCAACTACTCACACAACGCACGAATCACTGTAGCAATATCCTGACTCCAAATGTATTTCCACATCCAGTCTCATTTTATGCTTATGCGTGTAGAGAGTCAGTTGATCCTGTGCCACTACTAGATAACCCTGTACTATATTAGTTTTGCAAATTGTTCTAAATATCAAAAATTGTTAACCGGTCCTACCTTAAAGACGGGTGTGTATGGAATGTCTGTGCCACGTAGATTTAATATGTAGGCAATTTCTGGCAAGGAAGTCACAACCATTGCATCACAATTCATATTACGTAAGGTGGTACGAAGTGCAGAAATTTTCGATTTCCATTTTTCTCCAGCGTATTTCGTTTCATGCACACGAATTCGATTATCTTCTACCGGCGGTCGCTCCGGACCCCAAATTACATCCACCAAATTGTTGTTAACTTTAACCAAATTCAGGAAATATTTCAGATAGAGTTCTTTCTCCCATTGTCGCCACATTGAAAATGGTATCAAGTGCGGATCAGCTCCAATACGCATATCAGGTTTCAGGATCGACTGAGTAGAAAATTAATTTTTGGAATCAAAAAACTTTACGGAATATTTTTTTGATAAACTCACTCCTAACCAGTCCAGGATGGATATATTTTTCGAGCTAAGGAAAAGATCCCACTCACAATTTAGTTCACCATTTGCTTGTTGGATGTATCGGTCATCAACCCATAAGGCTGCATGTTTCGCAGTAACAACTGCAATCCCACTGGATCCTGTAAAACCTGTAACATATTCGAGGCGTCTATCTCTTAATGCGACTTCATCATTTTGATGTTCGTCATAGGATGGAATGATGTAAGCATCTATTTCAGGTCCTTCGATAGTGGCCCGAATTAACATTTGTTCACGTAAGTCATGTAATCGCAATCGATGCAAGCTTACAGGTTGCAGCTGTTGATAATAAACGCGACATTATGTATAAAAACTAAATCAATTGTTTACTTAGGATATCTCGATTTTTCTAAATATTTTAAAAGTTAGTCCTTTTTTGTTTTGTTTTTGGGAAAATCAATTCTTGGCATAATTCTTAGTTAACAAACAATTTTGCATTCAATATTAAAGCAATTTCAAACTGATGATTCCACAAATTTTTGATTTCATGTAATTTCTGAATGCTCATAAATTTGTGGAATCATGGTTTGTTTGTTTCTTTGAAATTTCTTTTGGGCAAATTTATCCAAAATAATTTCCATTTATAGGATACAAATGAAAAGACACCACACTCAACATTGATTATTTAGAAAATCGAATACTATTTGAAATATACGAGGTTTGTTCAAAAAGTATCGCGAATTTCATGTTTTTTCAAGAATTATTTATTTATTCATAAATATCTGTTTTGTCCCCTTCAAAGTAATCCCCGTCAGACATTATACACTTGTGATAACGTTTTTTCCAATCCTCGAAGCATTTTGAAAAATCATTTTTTGTGATCTTGTTCAGCTCCTCCTTCGATGCCGTCTTTATCTCCTCAATCGTGGCGTAGCGTCATCCTTTCATGGGCCTCTTCAGTTTCGGGAACAAGAAAAAGTAACAGGGGGCCAGGTCTGGGGAATTCGGTGGCTGCGGCATTATTAGTGTTGTTTTTGGCCAAAAATTCGCGCACAAGTAACGATGTGTGAGCAGGGGCGTTATCATGGTGCAAAAGCCAATTTTGGTTCTTCCACAAATCCGTGCGTTTCTGGCGGATTGATTCTCGCAAATTGCGCATTACTTGAAGGTAATATTCCTTATTGACCGTTCTACCCTGCGGCAAGAACTCATAATGCACCACGCCCCTACAAAACCTTCACATTCGACCAAACTTGGCGTGCTTTTTTCGGTCCCTCTGAGAAGATTTTGTACCACCGATAAACGTTGCTTTTGTCCAAAGTAGCTTTGCCGTATGCAACAGTCAACATTCTGAATGCATCCGCGCACTTTAAGTTGTTCTTCACACAAAATTTAATACAAATACTTTGATCAATTTTTTTGGGATAGACGAAAATCGAAGACAAGCTATAACACGTCCACGCACAATAACTGTCAAAAACTGACTGGACATTCAAAATGGCCGGAATTGTTAACATAAGTGAGGGTCATGAGTACCAACATAACGCCACCAAAACATCAAACATCGAATATACGTAGCCCGCGGAAATTCAAAATTCGCGATACTTTTTGAACAAACCTCGTATTTAACGTAAATCCATTTGCCATAATTGTGTTGATAGTCTTCTATTCAGGAATCACAAGAGGTACAGAAGGTTACTTTTTCACAACCTTATTATTCCCGTATTATTGGTAAAGCATCGTGATACAAACGTGGGAGGACTATGTTTTTTTTTTTTGTTAACTTTTTCGACTTTGTCCGACCTGTAGCCTTTAGTCTTTAGTTATGAACCCCCGTTGATGTTTTATCAAAAATAAGAACATGATTACTTTTTCAAAACGTTATTATCCAGCAGTCAATTAATCTTTTTCTGCATAGGTGTTTTTTTCTTATGTGCTTTTAATTGAATATTGTGATTTTTGTATTGAAATGAAATTCTATTGTTTAGAAGCTACAAATTCGCGGAGAGTAAAAATAGATGACCAAAAGCCTCCATTTCGACCCTGAAATGCTGAACAACCTTAAACCAAAATCTTGTCAGTTTAGAATTTGCTGAATGGACATATCTCTATATTACAATTACAAGCAACAGCAAACCCCTTCTGCTTGAGATCTCCTGGAAGCAATAATACTATCTCGCAAATTAATTTCAATTTTATTGTCGAGAAAATTATGGATACATACTTCGCTCAATCAGGGTGGCAGAGTGGCGTGGTATTAGTACATTTTTCAGAAATTTGATAAAAAAATTGACACTATAGTTTATATAAGTCCTCTTCCGCTCTGCTTATTGCTTCAAATCCTCTTTTTGGTGCTTTTAAACAAAACTCTATATAAATACTCTACCAAAATTACGTTTCACCGATTCCGCTTGTACAGGTCGGACCTGTCATGTCTTTTGGTTTGAGGAATCTGAGATATTTGAGGAGTTTGAGATATTTACATTTTTTGAATTGGGCTTACAACGGGGGAATTATTAGGTGAATCAGTCCACATATTCGAAAAGTACTTAGATATAGTCTTAAAAGTCTTGAAAGGTTTATTTTCTTTGGCTCCATATGGCATCAATATCACTTTCATTCTGCACAATGTAATCTAAGGGATATTTTTTGCGGCATCCTCCATAAGGAGTGTGATCGTCACTCCAGCAGCTACAATCACTCTTCGGTCAAATTTCTGGGTCTGCATTGCGTGAATATTTATGAGATCACCGGGTTTAATTGTAAATAAGGTTAATAAGGAGACTCGTCCATGAAAAGGATGACTCTACAACGGGTTTGAGCATCAACATTGTCATCGGTACATCCCAACTTATTCAGCTCTTAGCAGAACTAGTCTCAAGTGTTTTTATCGAAATCGCTTCGTGCGCATATTGTTCTATTTTCTGGCCTGAATATTTAGAGAAATGGTTCCATTTGACACTTTTTATTGGGGTTCAGAAAGTTTTAAAGACGTTTTTTCACTATTTGCATCGCTTTTCCAGCTTCCTGGCCAATGTTTGCATCTTTCTTTTTTTTTCTTTAACGGAAAGTATGGACGATAGTCTACTTCTTCCCATATAATCCACATTTCTTTCATGGTCGTTGCGCCAATTTTTCAATATGTCCTTGTGGATCTTCAATATACTTCATATATCACCAAAGTCTGATTTGTGGAAGTGTTGGATTCCAACACACTTTTGTATTCGACTGTTCACCATTTTCATCACGGAAAGATATCAGGTCGACCCGTGAAAGGGTTATGATGGTTTTAAAGTTTTGACCAAAGGTTATTAAAACTAAAAACGTCATTGGGTAAGTTTAGTGTTCTTAATATAAGCGGTGGAATATGAATGAATGAATGAATTTACTTTATTAATCGTCCTTTCGTCTCACAACATGAAACATTTGAGGTTAATAGAAAAATACCCAAGTAATAGCTGGACATTTTCCTAGTGATTCGGCAAACGTTCAAATCGCCTCAGAATTCCGATCTTTGTTTTTGCTAGCTCCTATATAAAAGTTCTTATTTTGGTATCATGATTTGTACTTTTACTTTACAGGAACTCATTTTATGTGTATTAAATGCGTATGTAAATCAAAGAAGGAACTATATTTAAACTGTAAGATTTCACCGAGAGATTTCGGTTTGGCGTTATTATTAGGCCATTTTATTTAGAAAATGAGCAAATAAACGCCGTTTAAATGAATGCTGATCGCTAAAGCACAACGATAAGCGATTTTTTGTTTCCCAAAACTAAAAAAGATATAATGTACGGAGTTTGGTGTCATTAAGGCGGCCCAACGAGCCACACAGCCAACGTAACAATCGACCTTTTCCGCACTGTTTTCGAAAATCTATTATGCGTTTTCGAAATATTGATGTCCTTTAGCCACCATGAAGCTGCAATTTGACTCCGTTGGCCTTTTTATTTTTGGGAAGCTGTTAAGGATAAGTGTTTATCTAACCATTCAGAGACGATTGAATACTTGCAACAAGAAATCGAAGTTGCCATTGACGAAAAAGAGGCTCAAACAATCGAATATGAACTGAAAAGTTGGACTGATCGAATATTGTAAGGCTAGCCGTGGCTGTAATTTGAATGATGTTGTCATTTATTTCTAAATGGAAAGGTTCAATCTTTCCAATAAACGCAGAACTTTGAAATAATATTCATAATTTTTTATAGCCTTAAATACCCTCCTGTATTTAACGAACTTTAAGTTATCAAAAGAAATGTAATTTAATTTAAGGGATGATTTAATTAATTATGTTGTTCCCTGTTGAAAATTTGTTTTATATATAAAATATAAAATATTTGTTAAGTTCAGGATGCAGAAAGCTGATGCAAGCCTAGTTTGAATTAGAACAGGAGCGCGTAAGTATGAAGAAAATAAGAGCTTAATTAATATTTAGAGTTTTCGAACGTCTAATTCCAAATTTGAATGCGGAAACTGCTTATTTTACGGATAATGCAAAGGAAAATCGGTCCACATGAGTACTTTCACTTAACAAAAGGATACACCTAAATAGAACTAAAGAATTAATTTATTCAAAAAATAATGTATAGTGGTTAGAATCGGTGTGTTTTAATTTTAAGGCAGACTGAACATTTTTCTTCTTATTGTTATCTTCACAAATTTCATTTTTGCAGTTGCATATTCTACAATTTGTCGTTGCCAAATCAAATTTTATTTATCTTGACAGTGAATGAACCAAAACTATATTTTTCCAAGCTGATACTAGCAGATTTATTACGTTAAAATGTTATTATTTTTCCTGAATTTTTCTAAAGTCCCTTTTAAAATTTTTCCAAAGAGGCGAGGAAAAAGAGAAAAGAAAGCGGAAAATTCACCTATGACTACTCCAATTTCGGAAAAATGTGCATTCTTGGGCAGGATATAGAGTTTTTGTGGGATACATGCTTAAATGTTTTTAATTTAATAATTTTGTAAAATTTTACGTGTAAGTAAAGTGGTCTGAAATTTGCATCAGTTGGATACTACTCGTCGTCAAATTCGCTTTGGCTTTGCTACCCCAGATTTCTATCCAAAGGGGTCAAATTAACATATCTTAAATGAAGATTGTACTCAATGGGAAACTGAACCTTCGATTCAAAACATGTATTTATTAATCTTGAGTTTTATCTGGGTCTTGTCTTGACCTTTCTTGAGAATTATTTCGGCTGTACTGAGGGTTTGTTTAATTCATTCTCCTACTGGTGAATGGGAAAAGAAGAAGGTTTGAACGGGAAAAGAAGATTTCAACATGCTCATTAGGACGTCAGACGATGGTTTCTTGCACTCCGATCTTTTTTGACGGACTATTGACTTAAGGCCAGAAATTCCTTTAGAATTTTCAACAACGTCGATTTTTTTTTCTTTGAACATATTTCAAAAGTATAATACCCAAAGAATAAACTGACCAAGGGAAACCCGATATAGTCAATATTTGCTGAGTTATCGCATATAGTGTCGAGCGGAGGGACTGCTTGCGGTCAGATAAAAAGCGTGTTCGGCGCTCGGACTGTTAGAGGCAGCGCAACCCTTGCTTTACTCCCTTTGCTGTACTCTCGTAGGAAACTTTGCTTGCTGATTTACCTTTTTTTGACCAAACAAATGTTTCAGGAAATTTTATACGGGAGACATTATCACTACAATGAATAGTTTTCACGTGTTGAAACTTTCAACGCGATTATCTCGAAATTACGTTTTCAAAAACTGCTCTTGTTGTAGCTCAAACGGTTATCGACCGATTTTGATGAAATTTTAGGAGATTACTCTCAGTAATATTATCGGAAGAATATACTTAAAGTTTGAAAGGTAGCGTGTAAATAAATTATTTTTTTCTGGGGCTAAATATGTCGAAAAAGTGGTCGACGAAAAGAATAACACACGGTCAAGCCCGTAGAAAAAAAAAATAAAAAAATTAACATAAGATTTGCTAACAGTTTCTAAAATTAGATCCTTAGAATAAAATCCCGCTAAAAAAGGCATACCACAGAGAGCTAAATTCGAACTTTGGAGTAAAAAGGCTTCCAAATTTTCGATTTTGCACATTTTCATAATTTTTCAGGTATGCCCTTTCCCTTGATATGTCAGTAAACGAATGACACTTGTTAAATCTTTTTCAGATAAACAGCAAACGTGTGGCAACTGTAACATTTTTCGATGTCACGGAAAACAGGCATCGGAATTCCCTTAATAACGCAGCCATTTTTTTGGTAATCTCAAAAAATAATAATGTTTCACAAACTTGAATGCTACAATCAAATTATGTCGAAATTTGTAAATGATTCGATAATTTTCTATCCCCTCTAAAAAAATTCTCGAAAAATACCAATTTTTCACGCTTCTAAAGGGATTTCTAGCCTTAAAAGAACATTGCACATTCATTGTATCAAAACGTATAACATATCTTTGAGATTTGAATATCTTCTTAAAGATAATTGATTCCCAAACGCGCCATTTTTTGTAGGATTTTGCAATAACAATGCAATATGCTATTTACAACAGTGTAATCTAAAGGATTAGTTTACGTTTGTTTTCCGGTATTTGCGTTATATTAAAAGGATATAAGTCTTGCTTCGAAAAAAATAAATAAATTTCTTTTCGTTTATTAAAATCTTTCTCTGATATTGTTTGGAATTTTTTATATTTTCCATTTTCATTGCCAACTCTCGTCAATCAAATCCTTAAGGTTTCTTCTGTGAGATAAATTTATGACTAGACACCGCTTCTAATGATTGGATAGAGTATGTTTTTATAATTTATATCATGTTTGAATTGTAGGACACTAAACTGGCAAACATCCAGTCAATTGAATTCGGCCAGATAGAATATTTAAAATACAAATTCACATAGAAAAATACACATTCTTCCGAAAAAACAACAACAGAATAACAAACAGAAAAAAAAGAATAAAGTAGATTCACGTCCAACAAAATGTTTTGATTTTTTATTCTTGAATGTTTTCCTGATTTTTTCGACCATGTTTGCAACCCACATGTGTACCAATTTTAATTATGTTTAATAATTGATCATGATTTTGGATGAAATCTAATTTTTAATACTGACGGGAGTTAATTTATTTCAGTTATAAATCTTGAATGTGTTAGTAATTCATCTTATTTCGCGAACGTAAATTTCAATTTTAATTTCGCTTCCGAAATTTAAATGTTCTTACCACTTTGCCTTTCCTGTAGGTGCATGTTTCACGTTCGATTCCAGTGATTTTCGCTGCTGAGCAATGTAAAACTGAAAATAGAATCGAAAGAGATTCATGACTAAGAATATTTAGCGAAGCATGCAATTTAGTTCTTGAATTTTAATCATGCGGAAACAAAATTGATCGAATTTAAAATAATGAAACGTGTATCATCAGTTTTTTTCTAGATGTTCGATCCACTCCAACAATTTGTTGTATAGTATACATAGTATATGAAATTGTCTATACAAAAGTCCATCCCTTTTATGCTAAATTATGGCCATTCTTTATCTTTTAATTCAACCGAAAACTGTGCGTCATCAGAATTGAAAATTCAATTCAAACGAAACTCAATTTCTTGAAAAGGATGACTCTTCTTCAAAATTTTATTGTTTCATGATTTTTCGCTCATTTTGACTGCCCAATCATTTTGTGCCCAATGGAAGGGCACAAAAAAGGGAGTGTCCTAAACTAATCTTCAGTTACACTCAAATTTAGTATTTAATTTTTTTTATAAGCTACACAAGTGCAATTAAAATAACATATTATTGCGTGTAGTAACTTTGAATGAATTCAGCATCGTTCTTCCTGTTATAAACACGATAAAATTGTAATCCATCTATTGTAAGATATATATTTAATATATATTTATAATCATTTATATTGTAAGATGAATTTGTACTACTCGTAAAATCGTAAGATATATACTACACGATATAATTGCAGATATGAGGTTGGTGTCAACATTTTCGTAGCCATCCAGGACACTTAGTCCTTTACCTTGAAATAGCACGCAGGAGACATGATCCATTTTCGGTGACTTCAATGAGTGACGCATACCCGAAACGTGTATCTTGTGTTGCTGTAGTTGTGAAACTCATATCAGATATTCGATTGTTTCACACGTCAATACATTTCTAATGACTTTATTGTAGTTGTAGTTCATAATCTGGAGGGTAGAGCATTTACTAGCATCCTTGATTGTAATATAGTCGTTAAATTACTGTTGGTGTTTAAATTGTTTAGTATACAGTAAAAGTGATTCAGATCGCGAAGCATGATAAATATTTTCATTCAAAGCTTAACACTCTATTGGCTTTAATCAGCCAAGAGAAGTGGTTAATTACAAAAATTAGGCTATACTACTATTAAATTCATTCATAATTCTACTAGACTATGAATTCAGTAATAATAGGGCAAAACAAGGATAAAAAATATCAAACAAAGCACGTCCGTATTAATAAATTGCGTGAGGATAGCTGCAGTAACTTTACTGACAAGGTTAAATAGGCCACTTACCTAAAATCTTCTTTTATACATAGTCCTACCATACAAAATTTCGAATAAATGGTTTACAATTTTCAAAATACGACTTCTGGACATTATGGATATTTTATTTCTTCCATTCGTTATCTTTTGTTTTCCAATTTTCTGATTATCACAATTTTTGATAAACAACCCTTATCACAATTTTCAAATTCTTAACCTTTACTGATCTAAAGTTGATTTTTTAATATTTTGGGAGCAGACAGCAGTAATGACGGACAATTTGATTCCTTCTTCAGTGTTATTTTTTTGTATTACGAGCTAGCGAATGTTCCTTCTCATTACCTTCTACATTTTCTTACCATGAAACTCCTTTCAGTACGTTGCTCAAATCGTATTTTATGACCAAAATTCATAAAGACCATGTGTAACAAGTCTTATGATGGTGTCTTATGATACTCCGCCTATTTTTTGAAGCAGGTAGCCTGAGCTATTTGGCATCACATTTTTTTGTTCCTGCGCTTAAGTGATTTATTCCTTTGTTGTCAGGATGCTCCTTGTGGTATATTTTTGATATGATTTGTATTCCTCCGATGTTCTTGTACTTCACTTGTCACAATGCCTCTGCAAGGACTAATATTTTGTAGTAATGATCGCGGTGAACGTAAAATAGGGGCAAAACAACTCCAATTTAGAGATAAATATGGTCAAAGAACCCCTTTGATATTCCATACAGCCCACAATCACCAGGTACCCAAACAAATGGCAAATGCAACGCCTGCGAAGAGAATCCTGAAGCAGAGTCTTCTAGATTTCCGGAGGTTTATTCGTAAGTGATTCATTCATAATTGATTCCGTGCTACCGCGGCATCATGCAGCAGAATTTTAACACCCTACGACCACGGAAGGGAAGGCTCATCTTGGCTTCTATATGGCAACATGATAAACCATTTGCAGAGACTGAACCAGAGTTGAAGATTTAAGGGCTAATGGCGTCTAACAGGGTCAATAAAGGTCAAATAATATCTGAGTTAGCTTGATAATTTATCCAGATCAGAATGTGAAAATTCGTTGCGCGAAAGCAGGTTGTAAGGTTAGCTTACAAGTCCCCGAGATGTGAGTTTGAAATAACATGGTAAAATGTGAACTTATTCGAATTTTGAATCGACTGAGACAAGTACTTTTTAACAGCATTAACAGCATACTTTTCGACATAAAAGCCAACTATTTTTGTGAATTATAAAACTAATCCTTCCCCTACAATTTTGGATGTGGAAATTTCTTTTCCAGATATTAAATATTTTTTAAAAATGTTCGTCTAAAAAGTTGATAAAATCTTTTATATTTGCCATATTATGGAAAATAATTTTCTTTCTGATGTCTTGAGCTTAACTAGAAGCTTTTTTATTGATATTTAACATCTTTGCAAGTAACATATGTGATCAAATGTTTTACTAAAGAAGATCTCATAATTAAAATGTACTTCTGTGGGCAAAAACTAGTAAGACTTTGTTCATAATTTCAAAATTCTTTATTTAATCTTCCAAATCTATTTCGTTCCCGTCAAAGTAATCCCCTCCGGCCGCAATACACTTGTGACAACGTTTTTTCCAATCCTCGAAACAGTTGTTAAAGTCAATTTCCGGAATAGCCTTCAATGCGCGTAGCGATTCGCGTTTAATGTCTCAGTTGACTCAACACGGTTTCCCCGGAGCGATCGTTTGAGTTTGCTGACCAGCTAGATTTCACAAGGACCTAAATCAGGCGAATACAGTGGTTGTAAATCCATATTTGTTGATTTTTTGGCGAAAAAGTCACAAAGGATTAATGCAGTGTGTGACGGTGCATTATCGTGGTGGGAATACCAAGAGTTGTCGGCCCATAATTCCGGCCTTTTTTTAAAAAAACTTTGCGCAAACGCATAACACTCAAAAAGTTGACAGTTGATCTTATTGACAGTTTGGCTGGTCGGAAGGAATTCGGAGTGCACCTCAACTCGGTAATCGAAGAAAACTGTTAACATGACCTTGATTTTTGACTTGCTTTGACGTGGTTTTTTTCGGTTTCGCCTCACCTTTGGCACGATATTCGGCCGATTGATCGTGTGTGGGTTTCCGGGTGGTAAGCACAGATCCAAGACTCATCGCCAGTTATAATATGTTTCGTGACATCCTGTCAGTCCAAAAGCATTGTTTTACAGACGTCAACGTGACGCTGTTTGTCAAGAAAATTGACTGATTTTAGAACCAAGAGTGAGATAGAACCTAGATTTGAGTGATTTTGGCCTAGAAAGCTTCCGCTTTTCTTAGGCCCAAATGATCTTTTAAAAAGGGTTTTCACTATCCTTCCGATATTCCAACGATGCCAGTAAGGTCTCTGACTATTAATCGTCGATTCTCGAGCACCAGTTGCTTGATTTTATTGATGTGATCATCAGTTGATGTTGATGGCCGACTTGGACGTGGTTCGTCGTCAACGCGTTCTCGAGCCTCTTTGAACGATTTGTAACAATCAAAAACACTTGCTCACGACATAAAATTATCAAAAAAGGCCTTTTGCATCATTCTGAATAATTCTCTTCTCGCACTTCTTTGTTGAATAATTTCACTAATTGTAAAAATCGCCGAATGCACTTTTTGTACTTAGGCAAGACAAGCGAATACTAAACACTAATTATTATTTTGATGTAGCATTTGGCACAGATGTCAATGACAGTCATACCAACTTAGAAACACAAATATTTCGGCGAATTGGTCTCCGCGCGAAATTTAAATTAAAAAGTCTTACTATTTTTTGCCCAGAGTAGTATGTCAAGCTCAGCATAACGCCAAGAAAGGTTCACATTTGTATTAAATAAACCTCATAAATGTCATTCCACATAGAGCATTTTGATAATATCCTTTAATTAGGAAACTATTTTGTGTTTGCTCAAATTATATCTCCAATTTTAAAGTTTTCCTCCTAGTTTTCTGATTTTCTTCTTGCAGGAAGCATATTACTAGCAACATAATTGCTGTCGCTTTACCTGCTTTTCAGACTTAAAATAGCTAAATTGCTATGGACGCGGATATCAAGACTTTCACCGCCATACTATATTTCCTTCACAAAGGTAGTTTTCTTAACATTTTAATCTTCAACATAAAGGACGTCATTAAAACGTTCTTAAAACGTTGCAAATATACAAACAATAAACATTGGACGGAAGGATCATAAACGAACAGACAAATTCTCATGCGAACATACGCTGCGAGCTGCAGAAACGAACATTCTAAAATCAATTTTCACACGATATCAGCAGACAGAAGGACGTGACTTAAGCATATAAAAGAAAATCAAAACAAATCGAGAATTTGCTTACCTATGTAAAAGGACCTTTACCTACTTGCATTAGCCACAGTACTTTAGATTATTTAAGACCGGAACACTCAACGAAACGTGTATGTGAGCAAATGAAGATAAGAAACGGGGAACCACGGAAATTCGTTCCAAAAAATAAAAATGATTCATTTTCCTTCAATAGTTTTTCCTATTAATAGTATATTATACAGTAGTGGGCTCACAAATAGATAAGATCGAATGTACATGTTACCTCCAACGCAGACTGAGGGTTATTATTTATCAATAAATAATTATAGAAACCGAAGATAGCGACTCAGAAACAACACTTAAGGCATAACGTAATAACAAAAAAAAAAAAAACTAAAAACACTCCGAATACGTTCCCCAGTTAACGGGATTCAAACAAAATTTGTAGAATTTTATATGTATTGATCCTGTGACATTTCATTCCTTTCTCATTATTTCGTTTGAAAATGATAATAGTGTTGAAATGCTGGACTAAAATCTATCTCTTTCTACCAGAAGCCACTCGAGAGTGTTTTCACTATTTTATGCTTACACTATGCTTAATCGTAAGGGTGATCTCAAAAGAGCACTAACACTTTCGGAGCACATCTAGAAGAAAGAGCCAATTTGATTGCGTTTTTGTTTTCCCATTCAATAAAAAGGGATTTTAGTTTATTTCAAGTGATGTTAAAATTATCTGATAATAAAAAAATAATCTGATGTATTTAACTATCAATATAGACTCAAAATCATTTTAACATTTTTCTTGGCGTACAAAGCTGTTAATGCGTGTACAAAAAGATGGATACCAAATTTCTAAGGGAAATGAAACGTCTACTAGGCCATCACCATTGGAGTAGCATGTTTTAAACCAAAATATCCGAACAAATGCACTTTGAGCTGATCGCAGGATGTGGATGTGATGGATGTGTTTGAGTGGCACATTTTAAGCCATAGATATATATATTTTAAGCAATAGCGTAAGTAATCGTAAAGTAAACGTAGCTACTTGTGTTTCTTCTATCTCTTTCTGAGATATGTAGCCCGAGAGTTTAAGTGCTGTATGTAGTAAGCCTGTACTATGCTTTGCAAAGCTGTGTGAAATATCTGGTTTCCGACTCCCATGAGAGCGTGTTTTGTACCCTAGAAGTGATCCAATCATAGAGGAATAAGATAAGATCTTCCTCAATGGATCCAATCATCCAAGAGTGTTTCAAGCATTGTTACTCAAGGACAAAATGGTATTTCAATTTCTTCTGCTAGCGCTCTTTGATTTGCTATCAGGATATTGTTGTACAACACGGCCAACATATGAAGGTACTTTTGCAGTTGCATAGGAAAACAATTTGCCAATAAAGTCTGCAATAAGTGTACTTATCATCTTTCCATTAGAAGAGAAGATATTTCATTTGCGAAATGAGATGTTAAAATTTTATGTTTGTGGCCTATAAAACCACAGAATCTGATATCACGAATTCTTGCATAATCCGCGTAAATGGATAATAACAAGCCAGTAGGAGTGCTGAATATAGTCAGCTATAAAAGAAATCCCACACTTCTGAAGCACTTAGAAATGGATCATATATCTTGTTCGAAGCAATCGTGAATATATTTCAACAGCAAGCTACATGTTAAATTCTGTTGTAATCAACTCACCTGTATGCAATATTGTCATCCAAAGGGCAGCCCCGTATATGTAGGCTGAGCCCATGGTCACCGCAATCGAGCGTTACTTCTACACTTTCCAAAAGATTTCGTGGCTTTATCATCGGCTGAAAATAAACATTGAAACACAATTCAGAGTTTGATTAATCACAAATTATATTTTAAATTCTAGATCATCAACTATATTACGTTTCTGGAATACTTGTTTCTTTTATCTTTTTATTTTTAGAAGACATTTTAATTTCATCTTTTCAAAGAGGTAGAACTTTTAATGAAACATTCTGTCTTCAGCTACCATGTGTTCACCGCGCAATTGGAACGTGTCCAAGGAATAGTCAAGTAGAAAAATCCAAAAATCCAAAATCGCATGCTTGAAGTAAAGCAGAAAAAAGCAACTAAAGTGAAATGCTATTAGAGTATGGTCCTGATTGGAAAGGCGATGAAAGCACGTGAATTATCGCCATTATTAAAGTGAATTTGAGTATGTTTTCGATTACGAAATGAACGCGTCGGGAATATCATCAGGAAGCAACACACTGTATTATGTAATGTGCACAGATAGACGTTTTAAATGTTGCAAGTGTTACTTTTTTATTGATTTTTATTGGCAGTTGAAAGACATCAAGAAATAGCGATGTTTAAAACAATAAACAACGCACTATTTATTGGCCATTTTGGATAGTGCAAAGTGTATTTTAAACAAAGTTTAACATCTGTAAATTCAGCGTTGGACGCACTGATAGGTGTGGGTAAGTTTTGTTTGATTAAAAAATTCGAATGGACATAAGGATTTTATAGGAGGAATAGAACAGTCTTGCCGCATAGTATCAAAGAATCAACTTCAAAAGGCGCCAATGCTCATGGTCATCACAAGAAATGTTAGGCACTTAAACTGTCAAGGTTACGCGAAGGCAGTCCACGAAATTTATTAATAATATCTCATATTTATTGAGAACATTAGTTACAATTTTTGTATTTCGAATACTTGCTGCATGAAGGGTATTATCTTTGTTGCAAAGATTATTTTGATGCTGTTTCAAACAGATGAAGATACAAAGAATATACGGCTGTCGGATTTTCAGACTTCTTGGCTACGTGAATTCAACACATCACTCATCGTTATATCTGGGTCTAGATGACGTTTAGTAGAATAGGGCAGGGGACAAAATTTATCTTTCAGATAAGCATACGCAAACAAATATTCGCGTTCGTTTTTCTGCTGAGCTCTATGGAATATTTAAATGAACACAGCCATCCTTTACCTCTAGCCACCGCAATACTCTCCCGAGGACAAAAGCTAATAAACTAAACAATTCTAAGGATGGAAAATTATCGGCTACACGTGGTGACAGAATATACTTCGAGGGTAAAAAGTTCACGGAATGAGTCACAAGTGTATTCGGCACAATAGTATCTAGCCAGCTCGACCCAGTTCTAGTTTTCTTATTCTCTAGTATTCTTAGTAAGTATCCAAAGACTGCAGAAATGGCAGTCTCACCACAAGCTGAGCAAGTGTTATCTTTTGGACTCCTTGCCGTTTTGCATCTTGTTCAAAGCAATCAACCCGTAAATGTATCCACATATTTCTATTTTGCCCTAGGATTTGTTGCATCCTTTTTTAGGGTTTCAAAAGAACATCGCTTATCATGGGGTCTCTTTTGACAATCCAGGCCATATCGATCTTTTTCCACCGGACTTGTCTTATTTAATTTTCAATTTTTACATCAATTTCCTTTTTCCCCTCTACACCTCAGTGCCCAGGGACTGATGTTAACTATTCCTTAACTCGGCTGGTTGCGAATTTGAGAAGTTGCCTATGAATCTGCAATAGACGTGAAACTACACGGTGAAAGGCAAACCAACATGTGCCAACGAGTGTATGTTTAATTTCTGTTAACTTCTTCTGCCACTTTAGTTGCAAAAACTGATGGAAGAACCACACGGTGGTATCGTTCTCAACTTTGTGAGTTCGATTGAGATAACGGTAATATTAGAAAAAAAGAATTCTGGCGCCGCTTTCCTTATCCGCTTTGGAAAAATTGATATTGATTGTGATTTTACTTCCGGGTCAAAGGTCCTAGTCATTTCCAATCCAAGGCACTTCACGCCATTTGTTTTAGAAAACACAGATTTCCGTTTGGAGATGGTTGCTTCTTCAACCAATACTACTACTACTACTACTGAGTCCCTTCATTTCTGATTATAACCTCGTGCCATGAGGATGCCATGTCTTGAATACTTTTGACATCAGATAAAGATCAAGAATAAGGTAGATGTCTTCTTGAATTCAATAATTAAACAATTCAATTGTCAAAGAACCCATGACTTCATTCAGAAAAGATAAAAAAACTCACATCTTCGATCGCTTGTGGGTATGAAAGGAGCTCACTTATACAGTAAGCTTCACCCCCACCTGCTACAAAAGGGATCTTCAAAGTCACAGAGAATCTAGGGTGTTAAGAGAATACCAACTCGAACTAATGTGAGACAGTTTCAGACTATGTTCTTCCAGCAATAATATGTTATTGTAACTATTCTCATTACAATTTTTACTACCATTAGACATAAGTAGATGCCAAAGAAGGAATGGAATCCTTTCTTTATAATGAAATATCGTAGAAATGTTAACGCCCTTTAGTCATAATCTTCTAAAAAAATGAAAGAATAAAAAGTTAAAAATAAATGATAAGTGAAATAAGAAAAATATTATCCAAAAATACATAGTGGTGATAGAAGAAGAAATAGAAAGTTGCCAATAAATGATTCAAAATGCATCCCCAAAATAATCAATATAACACCATCAGGAGCCAAAAAACAAATGCGATAGCTTATTATGTCTGTTTTATGGTTATCTGAAACTTTAACCCAAAAACGTAGCCCACGTATTTTGCAGAAAGTTTCAAAAAAAAAATCCTAGAATTTTGAAGCATTTCGTAGTAGAACTAGTAGTAGCAGTAGTAGAAGTCACAGTAGAAGTCAGAGCAATGGTAGAAGTAGCTGCAGTAGTCGTAGTACTAGTAAGAGTGATAATAAAAAATATCTAAGATTCTATTCAAATTCTGATTCCGATTAACCTCATCAATTTGGATTTAAGCAAATAATACCCCACGGGTTCAAAAAATCATTTTATATTGACCGTAAGACCACATCCTAATGCGGTGCTTTTATAAGGATTGTATATTCCCATGAAAAATGACTTAAATACTCAAGGGGCCATCAAGAATGGGCAATCAATAGGACACTTAAACTTTACCTATCCTTAAATTTATTTCAGGTCATTTGTTCCATTATTTTTGAGAAATTATTAACTTATCGCAATGAATTATATTCAACTGAATTCCCATAATTTGTATTTATTTGTTTTGCGGACTACATTTTTAAAATAAACAACAACTGCGCGTTGGTGTACTTTCAACGTAAAATGGCTAAGAATACAAATAATATTAAGTTTAAAACCGTTTTTCCAATGAGATTTGTTATGACAATTTATTCGCGGCGACATTGCGAAATCAGTTTTTATTTCATCTCACATGTGGGTTCCTTATGAAAATAAAAACATGTGCCTTAATCTAGCGCAAATGTACATAATATTTATAGATTTTTACGAGCATTTGGTATTGAAGATATAAATATGCATCAATTGTTGAATATATCTTGCAATCTTTGCCAAAACTTCCACTGCTTGCAATTTTCGTTAGAGTTTCAAAATGTTTGGACTTTGGTCCGAAATTTTCATTTAAAACATGAGTTCTAAACAATGCGCCTATACATCGACAATCAGATTGAACAGGAGCAATTAAAATACGTGTTAACTAAATCTTATGAGCTTATTATTTGTATTTATTTTAGAAATTAAGTTAAGTGCGTGGCCAATTGGATGCATTCATCAAATTATATCAACGAACTCGTAAATTAAAGTTAGTAAAAGTAAAAAAATATTTATTTTAATTCTTAAAATTAGAAATTCTAATAAAAATCGGGTGGAAAAATCCTGAAAATTGATTGGAATGTGGAGTATATTCAGAAGAATAACCCTCAGAACAACTTTAATTATGAAAAACATGAAAAGGCAAGACATAAAGATTTTTTCACCTTAGCCATTAAGGTAATCGCAATTTTAACTTTAGGCTGTAAAATTTAGTGGAAACCATACAACTGCTGCATCTTTTGATTATGAGATGCATTGCTTGATGCTTTAATAGATGAACTCCGGATTCTCAAGAGTAAATTCCATAAAAAATATATATTCGTACTTCTTGAGTCATTTCATTCATTCTTCATTTCATTTCTTGAGTCAAGTCATTTCCTTGAATTTAATATAAGAAGGATATTCACGTTCCATTGTTATCCATATCCCATGGTTATTTCATAATTTTAGGGATAACTAAGGTAAGGTTATCTCTGATAAGATGATATGAACCAAATGCGAATGAAATGGTATTTTCCAATCGCTGGAAGTTTTTCTTTGTTAGCCATATTTTGTGTGAAAATTAAAATCGTGCCCTCCAACGAACCTCAAATGTTGTCGATGGCTTTTGAAAAGTATACTTTCGAGCATTTTTTCATTTAACGAAAAAAATATATATTCAGAAGTATACAAGCTTTTCACAGACGGCATAAAAATATGTTTCTTTCGGGAACGTTGAAAATGTGAGGAAAACTGTTATAGAAGATTGGAATATCCCCAATCAAAGAAGGTACTAAGGATTTAGGGGCTATTGGCTTATGCACGCAAATTTCACTCAAATGTGAGCGTTTTGTCCAATACTTCCTTCAGGTACAATCGGTTCAACGTTCTTTCCTAAAATTAAACGTGGAGATTGGAACGATATATGAAGTTTATGCTGAGTAGGTGTTCAAAAATTTATTAGACAAAAATATAAAATAAACAACATATCTAGAAATCTTGAGTCTAGGGAAGATGTAATTAGTTGCTGGTAAAAAAAAGGATTGTAAATGGAGAAGAATTAGAGGATACCATCAAACATAAAATTATACTCCTAAAATTTGAAAAAATTATCTTTCATTTAAGCTTTTGGGCACATATTTTTCTTATTTATTTTCAACATTTTCGAATCTCTGTTCCTGATTAAAAATCTTTATCATTCGAAAATTAATCATGAATCATTCCTTCCAACTGGTTATCATTTGTAACCAAATATATGGAAACCTCCTTTCATAAATCATTTTATCGTATTGTTTCGAGCTGTTTTTCGAGTGTTTCGAGCTGAGTTCTTTTATAAAATCAGGATATAGGGATGAGAGAACTTATATCATAAACTCTATTATATTTCAACTTTTAGCTAAAATAAGATTCGCACATGTCCAAATTTTTCGCTATTGCATACAGACTTCTTTGTTTATAATAATTCTGGAGTAGTCAGCTCACTTGGGTGAGGACTTTGACATTAGTCTTTGAAACTCGTATCAACTAAGTTAAACGCTGAATTTGTACAAACAGTAATCTCTTATTGTCAATAGAAAGATACACCAGGTACTACTCCGTAAGAAGAATATAGTTACGGCTTGATTTTGGTATATTGATGTACATGAGCTGGTATTTCTGAAAGGAAGAAAGGGCTAAAGAATAGAGGATTGGTTCGAGGAAAACCTAAGCGACCCGAAAAACACGCCAATGGTATCAAGATATGAACGTTCCGTGGGTTAAAAAAAAGATAAATGACATGAATGATTTTATATATTTTTGTTACATTTACCCAGAATTATTTCTCTCAAAAAATAACCTTGATCTATACTTCTATTTGCTACCAGGAATTCGGAAATGTTACAAATTTACATAATTTTTCCGGATTACTACTACATAATCTGATCAATTATTAGCGAAATGAGCTAATAGGGTGGCGTTCAAATCATGTTTGACATGTGTTTCCTGGCTTTTCTGTTGGCTTGGTACCCTTTGAAGTAACTATTAAAACGAAGTAATAATAATAACGTAATAAGTAACTATTAAAACGAAGAGGCAAGCGCAAACAAAGTTGCATTTCCTTGTAGCAACTAAGGGTTTGCTCTCCCTCAGCTCTCCTCTTATGTTTGAAAAACAGATGTTACAGCAACTTAACATCAAATTTTTGATAAAACTTAATAAAAATTCTTATGAGGACTGTTTACGATGACAACATAAAAAAGGAAACAACATTTTGCAAGTATATCAAGCGTTTCAGTGAAGGCAGCGTTGATTGCAAGGCCAGGACGAACGTTGACATTTTACGCCGATAAAAAAATTGAACATATTTAATGTCTTGTCTTTTTTGCTTACCAACTGACTGTCGCTGATATACTGGATTTGGAAAAATTGTTTTTGTTCGCTCTAAAAGCGTTCTGGGCGTTAAACAAATTTGTGTAAAAATAATTCTAGAACTTGTTTAAAACAAACTTGATATAAAACTCTGAAATTCGCAATGTGTTGGTCGTTTCCATTGTGAAAACCAGAAGTGGATACTTAGAAATGTATTCATAAGTAAGGTTCTATAGAGTTTTTTACTCCGAGCGTACACCAGTGGAGAAAATTTAGGAAGCGCTGGTCGATTCCATTGGTTAGAATATTGAATCACTGCTTGGATTCTTCAATGTGAAGACGTGGTCAATAGATTGAGATTGCTAGATATCTCACTTAGAGGAGGCCAAGGCCGAAGGTGATCTGTGGTACAGCAAGGATAACGTCCAAAAGCAGAGAAGGGTCTAATTTTGCCCCAATGGGAAAAGATACACTGCTTGGGAGCGTATTTACTAGTGATGAATAATGTTTCCACTAGTACGATTCAGAGTAGAAAACACAAAAGTATACAAACTAGATAAAGCATGGTAAGGTTAAGGAGTAGAAAACAAGTGATGAAGTACGAACAAAGAAAATAATTGTAAAACATCTCATCGAAACTCCAGATCTTTTTACTTGGTTTTTTTTTTAATTCATCATGTAGCCCACTTTCAATGTCTTTCTGAAAGGCTATTCATCGTTTAGAATCGACAGAATATACGATATTCCATCAAAACTCAAATGTGAAGACAGTTTAAGATTTTTGAAAATTTAAACGCAACAGAGCTAAATATTGGTGTAATTATCTGAATATTGAAAGGAATATCATTAATCAGGTGGAGAAAAAGATACAATCTAATGGAATATACTAATGTAGTCAAAAAAGCAAATAACGATACACAGATTTATATGTGTTACGTTTGCCTGAACTCAAGTATGTGAAATTTTATAAAATAACAATTTTTCCCAAACAAAATTTTCTCTGCGACTTATAAAACATTTCAAATAAAATGCCTGAGTATATTGTAAATATGTCCAATTTTTCCAAACAGCATGTGTGGGATAGAATTTGTCAACAATCCGTTTAAATTGCGTTGGTCCGATGTTATGCTTACAGAATTAAACGATGCAAACCAAAGAGTACTTTCAATGTCACAAGACCACCCAGCATGTGAATCATCTTCTGAGGATGTGCATTCAATTAACATTTATCAATTATTAATACAATTCATCCAAAACGCTTTTAATTTACCAAGTACTAACCAATTAAACGACGCGTCGCTATTCGCTTGTTCCACTTGAATTCCAAAACCAATTGAAATTTATAACAACAAAATTTATCATGGGACGTTGGTAGGCAATTTTGAAATTAAAAATTTTGATTCACAATTTATTTTTGGTGGCACACTCAGTTATTGAAATGGCACCGTTAGTTGGTTCACGACAATTTTCTTCAAATTTTCCACACTTTTCACAATACATTTGCTGTGATCGACTCTTCCCGAATTTAAACACCCATAAACTCCACATCAATTAATAAATCTTCTTTCATTCATGTTAGCACTGCGATTTTTTTAAGCTAGAAACCAAAACATATCATTCACCTGAGGCGATAGCTGGAGGAACTTCAAAACCACCTACGAGTCCTCTGATTATCTATCACAAGTCCCAAAAACTCAACGTCCACGTCTTGTCGCGGCGATATCAATCTCGAAACTGCTGTCTTTTCAGATGTATTCCGAGGTAAAGCTTGAATTTGCTTTTCTTTGAAGTGAATTGAGGGAAAACTTGAAAATGTATGTGGGAAATCGAGCATTTACTAATGAAATTAATGATAATTTTTGCCCGGATGTCAGTTTGTTTATAATCTCATTCAAATCGTGCGGAGTTTCATAGCTCTGCTCCTTTTTTGGTGCATTGTTGTAAATTATAGTTTCCTATTGGAGATGATGAATTCTAGAATGCGAACGGATTTATGAACGCGTTTCAAGGCTAAGTTATGTAATATCTTACAAATATATGTAGAATACTTGATCTGGTCTCCTAACAGAAATTATTATAGCTCTATTAATTGTTTACTTTGTCTAGAACGATTATGTAGGTGACCCAAACCTTAACGAGATGAAGCATGTGCGATTATTAACATCTAATTATATCAGTTTGTGGTATGATCTGTGCTGGATTACGTTACGCTATGCAGTTTCAAATAGTTCATTGTTTCATTGTTACTTTAGCAGTTTTCAAAGCCTGATTTTTTATAAGATGCCTTCCTATTTATATAAGAAGGCAACTAATGATTATCATAACCATATAAAACCTTCCCATCTGAAAATGTTATTTCGCAGGAGTTATTCGTCATTTACTTTTCGTAAATGTTTTCTAATTCTGTGATTTCGTACGAAACGATGGAAGTTTGAGCTTCTGAAAAATAGTTGAATTGTAATTGAACATGGAATTTACCTGGAAATGCGTAACAAGATCAATCACTTATTTTTTGCTTTGAATGATTTTCCTCGAAATCGAATTAATCTTAGGATATGTGTATCAGAATTTGAAACTTGATACCATGGTTTCGAGTATAAGTTTTTCCTACACTGATAGTGTTCTATGCAATTTTCTTTTTTGCTGGAAAATAGAAGTTGAAACTATTTTTCAAGGAAGTGTGTGCAAATACTATTCTACCTAATACAACCGATCTAATATAAATGTTTGGCACAAATTTTCTGATAAATTCCATAAACTTTGAAAAGCGAAGCCATCAAATGATTGAAAATCATTTACCTCACATCATCAGTTGAAGCAGCTCAAGCAGATGTCCTTTTCCGACAGTCTGGTTCCTTAACTTGTCATTATTCTAATATTGTCATGTGATTAATTATTCTTATTCTTATTTAGAATGTACCAATTAGTGCATGCATTGATGCAAGGCCGATGTCGGTTTGATATACTTGAGAAGATGCTTGGAACGCGAGCATTTTGTAAGGTTTGCTATATGTTGTGCAAACTGCAATAATCTTACGCTAGACTTGCACGTTGCACTACGAAGTTGTTGTTATGTATTGCGTCAGATTCGTTGCACATAACTAAATTGGCTCCTTTAAATGCTTTAGAAGTTTTGCCTGTTGAAATTCAGTGTTTTTAATCTATTTTCCAGACATGAAGCAAAATATGAACACTTTCTGCAAATTCTTGAGAATCGTTTTAAATTTTCTTTAGTAAGAAATGACATTCCTGATTTGTACCTGTTAATTTAGTATCGTGTTTTATGTCGCTGTAGGTTTTTATCCTAACTAATTTTGATATTTCATATTCCTCATTCTAATTTTATACTGGTTTACACCCAAATAATGCTCAAATTTAAGATTGAGTTTGACTGTTGCAGTTTTCTAGGTCAGATTTTGATTTTGAAAAGGATGTTGAATCGTTTGATTAGTTAACCTTTTAATTGAATAGATTAGTTTTGTTTCCTCATATGTTTCTGCAAACATTCGTTGCGTAATCGTGTTGCGAGTCCAAAGGAACAAGGAACAGACCTAAATCAATCAGGAAACTAATCGAAAACGTTATGCAAGGCAAGATTACAAAATTTTTATCAAAATAATTGACGTTCAGAATGAATAAGAACTTCGAATGGCGTACTGATTACAGTAATTACCCCCTGAGCAACAGGCGGAGGTTTCGACACCTGTGAAAGGGGTGAAAGGTTCCTTCGGAATTAATATACTGAAGGTAATGCGCCACGGAAACGGTAGTGAAAATTTTTAAGAAAAGAATACACACAATTTACACCTAAATTGAACCCAGGGGTATAGAATGCAGTGTACCCAAATCTAATGCCAAATATACAAGCTTCGAATTAGATCAGGAAGCCCTGAAGCTTATTCGTACCCGAAACAAACTTAGAAGAAAGTGGCAAAGATCTAGGGATCCGACCTTGAAGTTAGGCGTGAACTTACTCACTATAGCAATCCGGAAAAAATCTCAATCCTACGAAATCAGTACTGGAATCAAATGCTCCAGAGCTTAGATTTCAACTCAAGGGAACTATGGCGATTAAATAAAATCTTCAAAAGCAAATCTCACAACCTCTCCTACCCACTTAAAGACGCAAGTGGCCAGCAGACCTACTCTTGTGAACATAAAGCAGAAATTCTGGCTAATAAATTTCATAATTACCATAAAATATCAAACAATAGGCGTAATGATATCATAGAAACGATGATACATAACTCCGCGCAAAGTATAACTAATACATCTAACTTTCCCCCAGGCGCCTACATCAAGACCAGAGAAATAGTTAGGCAGCTTAAAAAACTTAAAAATCGAACAGCTCCTGGCATCGATGGAATTCCTAATTATGTGATGAAAAATCTGCCAAAGAAAGGGATTGTGCTCACTTGCCTATTATTCAATGCTTGCCTCAAACTATCTTATTTTCCACTCGCCTGGAAACAAGCTGTTGTAGTACCTCTGCTAAAGCCTGGGAAGGATCCACATGAGCCAGAAAGCTACAGGCCAATAAGCCTTTTGCCAGCCTTTGGTAAACTATTCGAAAAGCTAATTCTCAAACGACTCACAGACTTCGTGGAAAATGCCAACATACTTCCTGACTTTCAGTTCGGTTTCAGGCACGGCTATTCAACGGAGCACCAGCTGTATCGCGTCTTAAAGGACATTAAGACAGCCCTAATAGGGAAGCAATCGGTTGGAATGGTCACCATCGATATTGAGAAAGCTTTCGATAGAGTCTGGCACGAAGGTTTGCTTTAAAAAACTCCAAGAGTACAAAACGCCAGAATACATACGTAAATTGATAGCTTCATACCTCAAAGACAGATCATTTAAGGTAAAGGTCCAAGATAGCACCTCTACTGTGAGATGCATCCCTGCTGGTGTTCCCCAAGGCTCATGTCTGAGCTCCACCCGTTTCAATATCTACACCTCCGATCTCCCTACAAGCGAGCACTGTCAAATAGCTGCCTTTGCGGACGATACCTGTTTTTATACTTCAGGAATTTACCCAAGTACAATAACTGCCAACTTAGAAAAAATGCTTGAAAAAGTTTATCAGTTCTTTTACAGGTGGAAAATAAGCATTAATATTGATAAAACTAAGGCAATATTTTTCACTAAAAAACGTAAATGCTCCTTGCTGCCTAATCGACCGATCAACTTTTTAGGACAAGCCATACCATGGTCAGAAAATCTGCAGTATCTTGGGCTTATGTTGGACAAGAAACTCATGTTCAAAGACCACATTGAACGAATAAGCATTAAAGCTTTTAATTCTGTACTTCAACTGTATACACTACTCAACAGAAGGTCCCAACTGAACATTAAGAATAAAATAATGATTTTAAAAATGGTAATTCAGCCTATCATATTATACGGAGCGCCTACTTGGAGTCAATGCGCAAAATATTTGATATCAAAATTTCAAGTCACTCAAAACAGGTACTTAAAAATGGCGCTAAATTAGCCTTTTTATTTCTCATCACGCAAATTACATGAGCTTGCTAATATTAGCCCTATCAATAAACTCGCGCTTTTACGCAGAGATAATATACTAGCTAAGGTAGAACACGCTTCGAACCCATACATTCAAGCACTCAGGATGTAAATTAATAGATTAACCTTAGAGATCATGCGTCCTCAACCGAGTTTTCATAGTTATTACTAAGATTCAAAATAGTATGTAAATAGGTTTTAACATAGGTAGCAGTAGTTTAAGTTAGAGTTAAGTTTAAAAGAGGTTTTTGTTGTATTTTCCTCTACTATTATAAATATGTCATATGAATAAGTAACATTTGTGGTACAAACAGAAAAAATTATGTAGATGCAATGAATATCAAATTCAGAACTCTCACTTTAAGTATTAGCTTAGTCCTGTAAAATTTTTAGAAACAATAAAGAACTTATTAAATTAAATTAAATTGAACCCTGTACCTCCTCTACTACAACCGGAGCTCAAAAGGACAAAAGTTCAGGCTTGCGGAGAATCCTTTAAAACGACGGCAGCCCTGGCGAATGTAAATGAAACGTGCTCCTTGACTTGAAAAATGAGCTTGTAACAGCTGAATTCAAACTAAATATAACAAGAAATGATATAATAAAAGTGTCGCCGCAAATAAAAGAAAACTTATGTTGGCCGGGCACCTATAGAGTTAGCCGATCTTTTATTATGAAAATGTGAGAAATTGTGACAGGACATTCGGAAAACCATAATTTATTGGTTCAATATGCGAAACAAAAGGGCATCCAATTAGATGGCAACTGTTCAGATTTTGGCAAGCAAAGCAAAAGAAGAGATTGTTATTACCTCTTTTAGGTATTTAGACCTCTTTTAGGATTTTTTAGATTGTCCTTATCAACATTATTTACCTTAACAAAGGTTTTCCTGGGCTAATATGAGTCAGCGTAGCAGAGCTGGGGTCCCTGGTTACTTTAAGGTTGAAAGATCTCCTTTTTTGTGGTAGGGAGGTGAAGGTTGTTTACGCCCTGACGGTGGGACTCCCAGACGCAAAATGCTTTTGGACTACCCACTAAACACCTCCCCTGTCAACCTGAGAACCTAGCCTGGAACTTTTTGACACATTACTTCGGGCTAAGCCTCGTGTTCCTACGCCTAGAGGCACCTTCGGGTTATGGGAATCTCTATCGGGAAGGAAAAGAGAGGAGGGAAGTGCTAGAAAAGAGATCCATCCATCCCCGATGCCTCCCAGCGCTCCAATAAAGCTTTTTTCAATATCAGCACTGCCCGAGCATATTGCACCACGGTTGCCAAGGTTGAAAGATCTCCTTAACATCTGAAAAACGCATAGACCATTTGTGAATAGCAATAATAACATATGGGGAAAATAAGAGCCGACGGTGAATCCAAAACTCGATCCCAGAGTAACAATAAAATCACTAACAAAAATTCGAAACAATATTTTTAAGCATTTCGAATTAATTTTTCCATATTTCATCTATCTTTCCAGTCTACTTTACCTATTATATCAATTTATTACTAACTTTTAAAATAAAAATAAACTACGAATCAAGATCTATCAAATCTTTGTTAAATATTCTATGTGAAGTAGAGAATATCGAGCAGCATACATCAGGACTGAGAGTTTGAGGAACACTTTATATCATATTCTTAATTTTATAATTATTTTTATGAAGTCTGTTTAGCTTAAAATCACTCCTTAAATTTTAATGAGAATATCAATAAAGGTTTCTATTAGACTTTTACTTACCTTTGTAGCTATATTTCAGACGTTGCAAGGGAGAAGACGGAGGTTAGTAACACTGCTTTATTTGTGTATTAAATGTTAATGCTGCGATTTGTAATTTATGCTGTTTGCAAAGGGCGACAGATAAATTAATGTATTTCTGTATCTTGTTTTTTTTTCATGTTTTTTGAAAATTTATTAATAAATGAATACGAAAATTGTATACCTAACATGTTCATCTACTATGTTAAATTTCGCCTTTCGGTGTCTGGAGGTAAGCTCTGAATACAGTATGCTGTTGTGCATCTTCTTTTGAACGGAGCTGAATATTATTAGTACGTAATAACTTGTTCTAATATTTATGTTTGATTTTATTCACATACTACACTTGAAGCAAACAGAAAAACTTACCCAGTTCTTCACCTCAATTTATCGTTGGAGGGTAGTGCAGCAACACATACGACAATCAATAACAGATACTGTTTTCACCCAGAAGTATCGAAGTATTCACATTTGAGCACAAGTGTTATCCTATACCATCCGTCGAGTCACATCTTTCATCCTTCCTAGTAGCTTCCATTTGATAGAACAAAACATTCCCAGCGATATTTTCACTTCCTAAAGTAGCATTGGTAGGTGGTCTTTAGAATGGCTTCTAGTGCATTCATGACATTAGTTAGAACCATATGTTTATCATCAAACCGATGTCCTTTGAACAGCAAAGAAAAAACGTTTTAAGACGTCTTGTTGGGACTATAAGGAGGCTGGCAAAGCTGTAGGACTCGATGCTTTGCAAAAAAAATATTGTTGTACATGATTCGATGAATGCGTTAGTCAAGTATGAATTATCAAACCATAATTTGACCAAAAAGGCGCCCGTTTTCTTCTTAGGTCAGAACACAATATTTAATACTTCAACGTAAGTACTGATCGCTTGACCTCGCAGACCATACTCGTGAGAAATTCGTGATAAGAATGCTTCCACAGTGAAGACTCACTTTTGTTTCTGATCACAGTCATAAACTAATAATTCACCACCAGTCATAATTCTTGAGTCATAATAAAATAATTTTTTTTTTAGGTAGTTTTCTCTTTTTTGAGAAATTCAGTTACAATTACAAAAACTAACATACAATAGTTTTTGGCGTTTGTAGATCACTTTCTATTTGGTGGTCGAACGACGATCTCCTTCAATCACAAGTCATAAGCAGTGAAATTTTCTTATGTTATCACTGAATATGTTTTGTTAGAATATTAAATTACTGCTAACTTACGTGTGCTATCTTAAAACCACTTGTTCCTTTATTCTAGTTTTGCTCAAAGACTCCTCTCCTACACTTCGCACTTATTCATCATATCACTTGTTGTCGAGCTGCTCCTTCTAAAGTTTGAGTTAAACTTCATACAAATTTGTGATCTCCTTTTGTCAGTGTCAGCAGTAGAAATCGGTTAAACACGAAGAAGTACATATAAAAGTAAACGCTATGTGTTAAAGGGTTTTACAGAAAAATACAGGACCTCCATTCCAGGACGTCCTACAGAGTTGTAGTTTATATTAATATCCGGGAGATGGTACTCGAACGTTGTGACACGAAGATATAAAGATATCCTCAATAGACTTGGGACAAACCTCGTATCTAAGAAGTTTATCTGCTTGATGTTGTATGCCGAATTCGTGGGTTTTTTTCTCACGCACTTATTTTGGGTTTTTATACCAGAGTGTTGAAACGATGAGTTGAACAAGTATTCACAAAAGTGAAGCATGGCCAGGGGTACCCACAAAACATAAATTATAAGTTACGTGTGTACTTATTAAAACAAAGTAAAGTGCAAATGCTTTGATTTAAAAAATATGTATATTTAGATTTTACGTATGCTCCTGCTCTTACAGACATTTATTCTGAATTGTATTATATGACGATCATTTTACGCATAATTATATTATTCTTTGTTGCTCCTTGCATCAGCCATCCTCAGCTCGTTCTGAGAACAAGCTGGAGATGGGTGCATACAGCGGAAACGCGTCCTCGACAACAACAAAAAAGCAAGGCCCGAAGGACGTAGCTAAAACAAAGAAATTTTGGGCTGCGGAAACCGAAAAACAAACTTCAATAACATTATTGTATAAAATAATTATCTGCATCTTAGATTGAAAGCGTTTCTAGCGCAGTCCACGAAAATCAATACAACGAATTTAAATTGTTTTTCTAATTTAAATAGATAGATTCATCTGAATCTCCATTAAACACAATTTTGAGCCCTGCCTAGGACTATGTTTCAAAACTATGTTCAAATTTAATATATATTAATAGCACAATCGTATAAGTGTGTACAACATATACGGTAACAAAGGAACGTTGCACTCCTTTGATTTCTTACTACATAAAACGCAAATGGTAATACAATTTTCAGGATTCGTGTCTCTGATTCATGTGATTCTTCATCTAATGTGGATGCCTTGCTATTTCTATCGGATACTTTAGAGCTACCACTCTTAAATTTCACATTTGGAAGATAAATTCATCAAATCGTCCTCTTGGAAATACTATTGGCTGTGCTCTTAATTAGGGACAATGTTCTTTTCGCTAATATTCCTTAATTTCCTCAGTAATTTTTAATAAGTTTCTTTAAAATGGAACAAATGAATTCTTATTTTGATGGAATTGTGAGACTGATAGAATTTTCGTCTTCTAAATGCTAAAATCTATTTAACTATAAAATATATACAGTTTAGTTAAAAACATATTACTACAAGAATATTTTAAGGAATAAAAGATTAGAAATTGGCAAGCAAACGAATATAGTAATGACAGTTTTGAAGAAAAATAGATGTAAAATATCTAATGCGTGATTTTTGATGTGCAAGTTCCTACGTCACTAGGAATATCCATGGAAAGCGCATTGAGCTCTTATTACCCAAATGAAATTATTTTCTCCATATAGTAGAATATTAGTACTCATTATCTATTGTTGTGAACCTGAAACGACCATAATCGATGTATCCGATTTCCGATTTTATAAACCAGGAAATCGTCCAAATGATTCTCACAAACGGAGCACAAATATTCTGTCCGAGTATTACCGAAAGTCTCTTAATTCAAATTTCCTTGATGTCCCTTCTCTGGCACGTATTAAAGGCACAATCGAAAACAACCCTTCCCAAACGTACATTTTATTTTTATTGTAACTGGATGTTCCCTACTGTTGAACAACAAAATTCGAATATACTTATGCCACGAATGGCGACCCAGCGAGTGCTAATCAGGAGGGTTGAGAAAATCCACCCTATAGCGTTGAAAATGCGATTTGGTCCATTAAAAGCGGAGTTTGAGTCTGAGTTTGGAGAGCAATGAAAATTTCAAAGTCGACATGTGTTCACCATTCATTCAACTGAGATTCCACATGAACTATGATGTGATGTAGGTTGTGCATGTAGTGTTTTTGTTTCCTTTAGATGTTAAGGTTGATACGTATATGAGTTACCGATTGGAATGTATTCCAAAAATTTCTTTTTCTATGTTTCCAATAGTTTTTGTTGTTTTGAGATAATTTCGAGATTGTCTTAATGTACACTTTCTGTTTCGAATTTTTTCCCTTGTTTTATGAAATGCTCGCACACAAAAAAGGTCCTCGAATGTCTAGACGTCATTATACAAAACCAGAAACAACAGGTACTATTTGCAGTGCATATGACAAAAAAAGAATCCTAATTATAGGGGTTTCACAGGTAAGGTAAATTTAATGAGAGACATTAGTTGATAATAACTAATGACACTTGCATACCTCGTTTGTTTAATACTTGTGCGTATATAGTTCGTAAATTTTAAAAAAAGGTTACAGGAGCAAATCGTCCCGAGTAAAAGGCACTTCCCAGTTTCAAAAAAAGAAAAATGTTCTCGAATCGAACAAGAGTTGTAAGCCGGGAAGTCACTTGTCGATCAAACCGAGTTCTGAGTGAAAAACCAAATTTAACAACGTTTTCAGGTGGAAAAAATCGCAAACTAAACGATATTGGTTCCAATAATTCCTTGAAACGAGCAGACCACCGTGAACCCGTTCCGAAATGTACGCAAACGCCAGGATTAAATGCTTCGTATACAATTGAAATGGAACAGGAAGAAGTTGATGAAATTGTGATCGTATTGTACAGCGAGGAACAAATTGCGGAATTCAAAAACGACGAATTCAACGAACTTGGAAATTTATTTTCCAATAACGATATTTATGGCCAAAGGGTTCTAGACAAAAAACTAAAAACGCCTGAGCAATTTTACTCGGTAAGACAGCTTCGAAATCAAACAGAACGAAAGGGTTTTAGGAGTCGGTGCAAGGCACTGCTCGAAAGGAATAGTGTATCAAAATCCATTCTATCTTTGGCGAATCATGCGGGTGGATCAGTTCGTAGGTGTACCGCATCTGCACTTAAAAAATTGTCCAATGTCTTTAAGTGAATTGCCGATGAAAATATATAAATTATTATTCCTCGTTCTATATAAAATAATATAAAGCAAATAAAATTTTCGTTGCCCACTAAAAACGTTTTGAGTCTATTTGTTGAATTCTTAATATTAATTCATTGTTAAATTTTAGACTTCCATGGATTTTCTTTTATGGTTCTGTACTTGTATGGCAAACTTTTGTGTGCTTTGGAGTATTTCGATTTCGATTTGTTAATAGGGTTTGCTTAGTTTGAATGCTGTATCTCAAACAAAACATTTTGTAAACCACAAATAAATAAAAAGCTATAAAACGTAATTTTTCGTAAATATTTGGTTAATCGCTTATTTTTACTTTAGCCCTATTATTATCCCTATTTTGCATAAACTTCTTGGAATCTGTAAACTATATCTTTTTTATCAACCTTCGTTTTTATACTAATGAATCAGGCAAGGGGCACTTGTATTTCGTAGGATCAAAGATACGCTTAATTTTATTGTAGGTCGGAAATTTTTATGTATTTTATAACAAATTTACAATACATTTTATAAAACATTCTCATTTTTAGTCGCATTGGTTGCTTTTACTTTAAGAAATTTGATTCGAAAACTGCGCGCCAACTTTGCTAAATTCGAGATATTCTAGCTATAAACGTTCATTTACGTTCGTAAATGTGGACTGATAACAAATTTCAAAAGGATTTATCAAATATGTCACATATTGAAAGTGTATATGTTTTTTGATAACATTACATAAATACACTGCTTATACGGTTTATGTTTCCGGGGCCATGAAGCGTTTTCGCTGAGGACGCGGAATAATTTCGATGTGGGAGGGTATAGCGAAAAAAGGATTCCAGATAAAGACGATTAGGGCATACTAATTTTTGTGAAAAAGAAAATTTTTTATCTGGCCAATGGTTCTGAACATTACAGATTTTGTATGTGTAAAATGACAGTCCTATAATTCATTAATTACACAGTTATGAGTCACTTAATTTAATAACAATTGTTAAATTTGATGCATAATCTCTAATTATGTCTCATATGTTTTAGATATGAATCTATGTTTTTGTTTTTGATTTCTATTCGTTTTGATTTGTGAGTTGTTTTAAGGTTCCATCGCTGTTTCCTTGATTATGTTCCTATATGAGTCTATGTGTTTTTGTCTAAATTCCGTATTTATAGCTTATCAGCTTCAGCTTGTTCTCGTTATTTTTTCGTCCAAAATATATATAAGGCCTTTCAAATCTTCCAAATAAAGAAGATGTACTTCTAAGTACTTCTTCTTCCAATCGTTGTTTCTTGAGAATACCAAAACTAGGCATATTTTCCAAGAAAAATGGAAATGCCTGAATATTAATTATGCTATCTAAAACTCTCTATTGATTTTTTTATCCTAGTAGTTTTGAATTTAAATGTGTGTGAAAGCATCAGAATTTCCTATTTTATCAAACAAGGACTATACATGGGTATTGGAATGCAACAATGATTTTGCAATTCAACTTTGACAATTGCTTTTAAATATAAGTCAACCTCGAATTGTAACGAATAAAAAAAAATCAGCCAAGAATATCTGATGCTTTAATAACATTTTCCATCGAATAAGAACTTATATCAGCGTGGTTAAGAATTAAAAATTTGTATCTTATAAAATTTGATTCCTAATTTTTTTTTTATTAACGCGCAAATAAAATTTAGATCACCGTTCGTATTATATTGGTAATATTTTATAATGACTATCAGGTATTGCTTTGTATTGCTATGCGTCAGGTATTGTAGTATCCTGGAGAGTCTATTACATATGTAAAATTCCTACACAGTTTAATAACACAGTACTCTTTATATTTTCTCAATATTCTCAAATGTTTTTGATTGAAACGTGATTTTAAATTTTATATAAACGAGGTCAATTTATAACACATGGAAAGAAATGTATCCGCATCCTTGTGATAAAATGGTCTCATATTTAAATTCCTTGTTGAATGCTCTTCCTGGTTGACAAATTTAATTAAGTAGAATATCTGAATGTTTTTCTTTATGGGACAGTTTAATTAACTTTTTGCACTCAGGTTCAAAACTATTTAGTCGAATTTCGTATCGAAGCACTCCTAGAAGTTGGATGGGTAGAAAGCAGCAACCCTCGCTGATACAATGTTGTTCTTCGTATAGATGCTGTGCGCATGGACCTCAATTTGTTTGTATTTGGGGTTGCTGTACTCTGTGGCTTTGATGTGAGCTGTTTTGAACATGATGCTATGATGCCGTAGTATGCCGGCATCACAATCATCAACAACGACTTTAATGGGCATAGCAACAACAATAATGCTCAACTTGTTTCGACGTCTTTGCTTTTTATTTCAAGGATCAGTCCGAAGTGAGTTAAAGAGCGGATGACATCGTGGCGTGGTGTGAAAAGATAGAAGAAAAACGGGAATAGTGTCAAGGAGTCAAAGTTAGTTTATTGCCAATTTCCTCGTCCTTTTGTCGGGGCATTCTATCATTCGGGTTTTCCTCGCCATTAGTGTTTAAAGACATCATGACTTCCGTAGGATATCGAGCAACATTTCACTTCCTGCTTTTAATATGTTTCACAAGTGAGTGCATAATGCAGACTTAATGTGTGATTGAGTGTAAGTCTGGTAAATCCTCTCAGGAGGATAGAATCTTGAGAGCTGTGTGGAATAATTGACCCCATACTGATTTGAAAGGAGAAAGCTGTGTGCAAATCGACGGTCTTTCAAATGAATATACGAATAAGACTTCCCGCATGGAGCTCGGATATAGTTAGATAATTTCTGGCCATTGATGTAGGCGGTAATACTTGTATATGTAGCGCATCTGAACTTGACCGCCAGATAGTGAACAATGCAGCAATTGACCTTTCTTTCAATGAATGAAACGCATTCCCTGCATAAGGCAATGTGTGGGATCCCCACATCAGTTTGTTTGTAAACATAGACACGCTGTTTTTTCAACGGCTTATCAGTACCATTTCTATTCATTCATTGCATCCATGTTCTATGCGTGGCGCAAAAGATAACTAGAACGCCCAGAACTCGGAGGAAGCGGCCGACATGTAGCGTCAAATAAGTACATACATGTCTAACGAGTCGCAATTGAGAAATGTTGTTTAATTGAACACTATATTAATTTATTCGTTGGCAGCCAATTGATCAAAGAACATAAACTGTGCTAGCTATGGTTATTCGCACTAGCAATAATTTGTATATTGGTAGTCCTTATGGAAATGTTAGTCAACGAAAATTTGCGTGCATAATAGTATTTTGTTCAAAATTTTATAAGACAAGTGAATGTTAGAATCCACTTCCACTGCAGTAAATCCAATAATTGGAACCATTTTGAAATAATTTAGGAGGACATGCCCAAACCCTGTCTATCTTTCATGGCTTATTACTGCGGTATGTGCTACTATATGTGTATTCACTCTTTACATGTGCTTAATCCTGGCTGTATCATAGAAAATCTCAAGAGTTATAGCGTGTAGTTGTTTTGCGAGGAAGATTGTGGGGAAAACTCCAAACTTCAATAATTTATGAAACGCGACAAAACTTTATTTTAATGATTTTGTCTCGAGGCTCATCATTAATGAGGTGCAACCGTAGAAATACGGATTTCCAGAAAACTATTCATGTTTCTAACATATAATCAAAGGAATATTCACCATCTTTCCAAATTTAATAAATAATAAAAGATTCTAGTTAATTCCTACACATTTTTGATTATAAGTATTACATCCCGATTATATTAAATCGATAATATTCTTCTAATAAAGTAGGCTTTCCACGCAAACATTAAGTGTTTGCCTCGATGATTATTCAGGGATAATTACCATGGTATAGGCATGTTCTTGAATTCCAAGAAAAACGCTAGGAACGAGAAACTGGCATATAATTGGACAGACATTGACACTGTGCCAACATTCAGCTGTTTCTTAATGTTGAACAAACCTTCAACACGTACGGGAATTTGGTTTCTCGCAAGTTTTGTAATAGTATTCATTGAAATAATAATAATAAATAAATTAAATTAAAATAATAAAAATAAATAAAAATTCATAAATAATACTTTCATATTGTTATTTTATTGTGCCTTCGTCATGGGAAGTCAGTGTACAATATTGAGTTGAGGGACATTTTAAATAATAACAAGTATAATTGCCGAAATCGCAAAAGAATAACCTCTTTTGAAAGTTGATATGAATGAAACGAAGTGAAAAAAATTTTTATGTTTAAATATTGATTTTTATATATTGTTAATAGTTATTTAAAACTTGACTTGTTTTTACTTAAAATATAAAAATTTAGAGTCAACGAAGTGATACTAGTAACAGTTCTACTGGCTTTAGATACTTCACAAATTATCATTATTATACTTCTATGCATGCAGTACCACAAAAACTTACCTCTCAGCACTTTTGTGACAGGAAAAACAATTGAATTTCTTTAATTTAGCAAAATTACATATATTGGAATAAATATTGTAAATTTGAACAGATATGTCCTACATTTAAAGTCCAGAACGATTTATATCTGGGTGTAAATTATTAGGAGGTTAGTCCTTAAACTTTTTGAGGTTTTATAGATCCAACTATCACTAATCGAAACCGTGGTGAATCTTCTTCCTAAAGCATGCATGTATTCAAAGCTTCATAGGTCCTTCCAACTTCAGATGTTGATTCGCTATACCTTACACTCTGCCTTATTACTCCGAGTTAGAAATCCAGCGTATTCTTCGCTGGCAAGGATGTGAATTAAAAACTTATAATTTAAAATTTAAAGAACTGCTCCACACCAAATTTTTCAAATTATAGTACGGCGAATTTAAATAAAATTTAAAGGAAATTTTACAAAAAATTTCAAGTTAAATTGTTTTCTAGCCTCTGAAGTAATATGTATTTATCAATCTAAGTTTTTATTATTTTGCAAATATATTTTTCATTATTATTTTTCAAAACGGTCTGTCATTTGGAAGCAATTTTTCACTAACAGTTTTCTTAATATAAATAAATTCATATATTGCAGCATATACACTATTTTACAAGATAAGTAGGTAGTCTTGTTTTAAAAGTTTTTTTTTGTATTTTATCACAATGAATTTGCAAGATTCCAGGATTGTGTAAAATAAGTTTCGATGGAAAGTTTCATGAAATGGTATTTCGGATATAACAAACTGTAAGCAATAATGATATGATCTCTATATTTGTTGACCATGTCGGACTTAACCACCTAATAAAAGCATTTGTTCGTGTGTTGTTTTTTTATTTTATTTTTTTATTCTTTATTCTTTCTTTTTTTATTATTTTATTCTTCACGATAAAACGTTTTGCTGTCCCAAATCTAATCAGTTAAAGTTTAAAATTACAGGAATAAAGCAAAATCTTTCAAATTATAATTAACTCAAGTATCGAAACGAAATCCAAAAAAAATTACCATTTTCCAACATTTATGTACATGCTTACAACTTAAGCCAAAAAGAAGATAAAAAACCTTAAAATAAATTAAAAGAACTTAAAAGGATTACATTGATGTGAGGAGTTCCGTCTGTTTGGTTTTCATTTCTGCAGTTACACAATTATTTTGTGTAACGTTTTCTGTCTATGTCTGCGGCCTACGTCTAGGTCTATGCTGCGTTTTTGTTGAGGACGAATTTCGTCCTCATCATAACTCCTATCAACACGTTCAGATAAGGCGAGTTTCTGCATAATAATTGTTTGGCTTTTTCACACAAAATGTTTCATCAATTCTATTCTTAATAGATGACCTGCAATTTTTAACACGCAATGGTCAAATCGAAAGAATTCCGCGAAAAAACAGAATCCTCTTTCAGTAAAGATCAAAACAAGTTAAACAAGTTTGAAAAATTTATTTGCTTATTTTTTTCTTGTTTTTGTTGTTATACAGGCAGTAGCAGACTCCTTTTTTAGTTGATATTTCCTGTATCCTGTATTATTCCTGGTATCCACTTACAATTCTTGGAAAACGGCTTAAATTTTGGGTTAACATAAACGATTTCCTTTCAAAGATAATTGGTAATCGAAGGCCAATGCATTTTGTTAAAATTCAAGCATCATTGACATCGTTAAACCATAATACGCATTAACCAGTTATTGTTTTGGCATTTAATAGTGTATTAAATAGGAGTTTCCCTTTTCTCAAAAGCAGTCATTGTGTATATTGCCATACTTAGAGGGTAGGGAATGTGTTTCGTCGAAAATTTTCATTTGAAAAAACTATCCGTTGTCTGATACTGAAACACGCAGTCTATTGAAATTATTGGCTTTTCACGGTCTTGGAGCTCCATGAGGATTTTTTTATTTGGACTTTTATTATTTGACACATCAGCAAGAAGAACTTAGAAAGATCTACACTGCACCAAGGAAGCAGTCTGCAGTTAAGGGTATTCGACTATAATGTCAATCATAGTAGGCGCATTTTTGGCTGGTTCTTCGCAGAATACTGCGTGATGCTTTTCTTGCATTCAGTACGTTGAATGTCTACACAATGTTGGGAAACTTTTCGCTCAGTTAGACTGGGTTGAGCGGAGAATAATAAGTCAGCAACTAGTTCTTATAGAATTTTTTTTTGTAGAAAAAACTTCTTAGCAATTTATACTGAAAATACGTTGTTCTGAAAAAAGACTTAGAAAAATACCATTTTTGTCATTCAAAGTGTTAAGAGATATAGATTATTCATTAACCTTCTAAGTCATTAGTAGCAAAAGGTGAATCAAGATGACTTCAGAAGTTCTTGCAACAACGTTATGTATCCCTTTTTTCTGGAGACATGTTCAGATCACTAACATTTTTCAGCTTCCATGGGGTATTTACAATCTGATATATTTTTTTACTTGGGGTAAATAGCCTCGGCGGTCACGAATCTGGGAACTTTTCTTACCATCTATAGGTTCATCATTTCCTAGAATAAAGTCACATAAGGTGAACTACAGGCTTGAATCTAGCCCCAAAAACAGCATAAATTCTTATATCAATCAAAACATTGCAGATTATTTTTGGGAACTGTTTAAATGTTACCATCTGTAACCTAGGGTCCTAACTAACCCTAAAAATCGAAAAAGAGAGTGAGATGACTTCTTGAGACAGTATTCTGAATCACACACCCCCCCAAAACCACCATAAATTGACGTAACAATTAACGTTCTCAATTTTTATGGGAACTGTTTGCATGTTATCCTTGAATCTGAACTGTTTGTCGAAAAGGACTTGCATAGTCTCCAAGGAAAACGACTCGATTGAATCCGTTGTATACGTACCGGAAATCAGAGCTATCTACAAATTTGTTGATAATCTACACAAACCGTAAAATTTTCAAAATTAGGTGATTTACACATAAATTATGAAAATACAATTTTGTTAAAGAAAACTTCTGCGTCCAAATATGCAATAGTAGGAATAAACTTAGATATAACATGGTCCAAAGTTTTCTGGTGTTAAAATAAAAATTAAAGTTTTGAAAAATAAATTATAGTTACGGCAAAACATAGTCAAAAAATTATTTGATTTAAATAAATTCTAATTAATTATTTAAATTTAAATATTTAAATTAAAATGTTGCTTGATACACAATAATTTTTTGCCCGTGTCCACTTCCTTTATCTTTCAGATTTTCTTAAATAGTTTACACAACAACAACAAGAATTTCAAAATATGAAAAATTATTCACTTACTAGTTTCCTGCCGGCAGTTTTGTTCAAGTTTTTCGTTGTGATTATGTAACAGACAACATTTATTTGTATCCATAATGTGTCGGGAGCGAGGGAAAAAAAACAGATACCATCATTTAATGCCAGAAAATTAACTAAGCTCATAATTACCACCCCAATTCGGCTGCTTAATTGCTTGTCATTTGTCTAGTTTTAGAAACGCTCTTGACTTTGTTGCGGCGTAGCCTCAATTAATGGTGCAGCTCATTCGTAAATAGAAAATGTTTCAGTAAATATCTTCGGAGTAAGCCATTTTATATTTAGAAGCAAAGATTCGAGGAAACCAAAAAATAAATGTATATTTGTATTGACGGTTAGTATCCAATAAACGAAAATATTGACAGTCGTATATTTGACTAATTGCTTGCAGTGAATTTGTGTTTCCGTTTGTTGATATGTTTATTTAAATCTACACGGTTTTACTCAAAATAAATCGATATTTGTTAATATGAATTTAACTGTACATTAAAGCTGAGTTGTTGCAATAATAAATGCATGTCATTGGAGTTGTTTTGGCACATACTTAAATGTATACCGATTAGAGCGTCCAAACCCAGCCAAATTAAAGGTTTTTTTCTGAAATACACGACCACTATTGCTTCAAAGCATCAAGCTGATACGGTCTTACAATTGTTTGGCCTTTTGGCGATATCTCCTTGTAGGTTATCAAGAGGTTAACAAGTTAAAAAGAGAATGAAACCAAATCACTTCTTGAGATGGCTCCCCTCGGATATAGCTATCGTGGCACACTTGGTACTTGACGCCTTGCTTGGAGGTCATGTTGAGAAAACTGAATTTCTTCACAATCATCAATGCTTACCTTGACGTTTGATCCATTTTCCAGCCTAGAAATGAGTCCTTGCTATAATGAATTTGACACCACGATTAGTAAGCAAATTGCGAGAAAAAATGGGACCCAACCTTCCTGAATTATGATGAATTGACCCTGATATATTCAATTCAATAGCCAGTATCCCATGGAAAAGTTTCGCTTGTTTCTGGCAAATTTACCCACAATTTACAAAATCACGAAAATTCACTGATCAGAATGTCGTTTTGTATGTCATGACTTTCTTTTTGTCATTTAGACTACTCACGGACTCTGGCATAGGACAAGCGTTTGTAATCCGATTCTTGTTTAATAAATTCAAAAGTTTTAGTTAATATTTCACTAGGTTTAATTTATTTTATTGCAAGAAGATAGTTTATGGAAAGGACAAACAGTCCGATGTCGGCATGAGTCGTCTAGACGGCTTTTTTTAGAGGAGTTCAACAGGACATCTTGAAAGATGTGTCTTCTCCACAATTTTTTGTTAGATTACGTGTAATTAAACCAGAAAAATAACGCTTCTGCTTGGTTGGCCATCCATACCTTCAGAATCAAGAGTTCCGAAACCCACAACAATGCTTTATGGCCCATGTATGGCAAATCATCCAATATTTGTGTCTGTACTTCTCAGTGATAATTCCATCTATAACAGTGCACTCCATCTCACTGATGATATGGATGGCACACTCCAACCAAACCATCCATAACAAAACATTTCATAACAGTCCAAAGGATTTTAATTCAAAAATATATCAAAAATGTTGGGCCACCAATTCTAAAGCAAACGATTTGGGTAGTTACGCATTCTGACCTGCTGGAGGATATTTAGGTTTCCAAAGGATTCAATTTTCGTCCAAAGGTGTACCAAATTTATTAGAACAATCAAATGCAAATGAGCGTCGTTTGCGGCAATGCCTTTGTTGTTTAAAGCCGTGTACCCTTTCGCCACAATGCGCGTCGCCAAAAAAAAGGTTCATGTAGTTCAATATTTTAAATGAAATAATGTAATTTCACTTCAACGCATAGACGTACGGTCTAATGCGGTTAACAACTCGATTAAGATGTAAATTATTGTAATTCAATGATTTCCCGTTGATTTTCCTTATAGTTAGTTAGTTTGCTATAAAGTCAGCCTTAAAATCAGGTACTCTGTACGTTCTCTCGGCAAAAATAAGTTTGCTCTCCGATGCGTTCTTCCGCATCCCCTGAGATGATGTAGCTGCTTATAAGTGATAACCAGAGAAAAACCCTTTTTTTTATCCTGGAAGACGTATTTTTGGAGTTACTACAGTTGAATAGTATATAAAAATTGTTTTCTGTAAGGATTGATTATTAATTTCCAGATGAGATTTTAATTAATATATTTATTGCTTTTCCCCAGCAACTGGTTTTCACTATCATTAACTGATAGTTTCCCATGTATATGTGAAACGTTAATTCGCTTTTAATCTAGACTTAGTGCTAGTACCTTGGCAATACCAAAATCCTTGGCTATACCGCAAACAACTTAAGAACGTCGGCATAAAAATTGCCAACAAACGTAGTACGGTCCATGAGTTCCTGGCCTCATATAGTAAATAGAGTGCGTTCGTAATTCTTTATACAATCGTCAGTCTAATCAAGCTTTACAAAAAGTTTTAACTTGCTGCGGCAAACCATTTAATTATAGAAGGGCTCAAACTATTATCAATAGTTTGAATTCAATCAATAGTATTCAATCAATAGTTGTCGGGAGGAGCCTCAGCTGAAAACATGGTGAACTCCACCATGAGGCTTATCAAGAATGCGTGCGACTGCTCTATGCCCAGGCGACGGCCTCGACACAATAAGCCTGCAGTATACTGGTTGTCGGTAGAAATCGCCGAAAAGCGGAGAGAATGTCACAAACTCCGCCGCGAATCTCAACGTTTAAGAAATCGAGACGAGTCACACTCCCGAACGCTGGCATACAGGTCGGCTAGAAAAGTTCTCCGTAGGTTAATTAACGAGAGCAAGGCTCGCTGCTGGCGCAACCTAGTTGTGGACATCGACAGAGACCCGTGGGGGCTGGGTTACAAGCTTGCCATGCGGAAACTAGGAGCTGCAAGGAGGCCCTGTGTCCTTGAAACGGAAAAAATGGACCAGATTGTTAGAGCGCTCTTCCCTATGCATCCTATTCGTCCCGATGATGCAGATGTTGAATGTCTCGGAGAATGCCCACTTTTTACCGCCATCTAACTGGATGATGCGGTAAAAGATTTAAAATCGAAAAAGGCCCCAGGACCAGACGGTATACCAGCGGAAGTGATACAGCTTGCACATCAACTTTGTCCTGAAAAGCTGCTCACCACTTTCAATGCCTGTTTGCGGCAGGGCGTGTTTCCAAATTGCTGGAAAGAGGCGAGGCTCGTGCTGATCCACAAGGGGAAGGGGAACGCGGAGCAACCATCTAAATATCGGCCCCTATGTATGCTGAACGCCGCTGGGAAGGTACACGAGAGGCTCATTAGAGAAAGACTTGGAGAAGCCATTCGAAATGCCGGGGATCTGTCTCCTCGGCAGTACGGCTTCAGAGCTGGTCGATCCACAATTGGTGCAATAGCAGAGGTAGTGAGCGCGGTCCAGCAGGCAGAAGCCCACAATCATTACTCGAGACGAATAGTACTGCTCATAACTCTAGATGTGAGAAATGCCTTCAACTCTGCTAGATGGACAGATATTCTTGGTGCTCTGGAATATTTCAGGGTGCCGAGGTACCTGATGCGGATATTGAAAGACTACCTCAAAAATCGGAAACTCATCTATGACTCGTTGGGAGGCCGGCGAAGAATTGATTTGACATCAGGGGTCGCGCAAGGTTCCGTTCTGGGCCCGGACCTCTGGAATGTCTCGTACGATGAGCTTTTGAGACTGCAGTTACCGGGGAAGTCGCGCCTGGTTGGCTACGCAGATGACGTAGCAGTACTAGTCACCGGACATACTGTCGGACAGACGCAGCTCAAACTGGATGCGATAATACGCCGAGTGAGCGAGTGGATGACAGACCGTGGGCTTACCCTAGCGCTGAAAAAGACCGAGGTTGTCGTCCTCACAAAGAAGCGAATCCCTCGTGTTATGCCGGTTCGTGTAGGGGGAATGATCATCGAGTCAAAAGAATCAATCAGTTACCTTGGCTTGATGATTGATTCGAAGATGAGTTTTTTTGAGCAGGTTCGAGCGTCAGCAGATAAGGCCTTCGTGCGGGTATCGGCGCTAAACCGCATTATAGCCAACACGCAGGGGCCAACATCGAGCAAAAGACGTCTACTGATGAGTGTAATGGAGTCAGTGCTCTTGTATGGCTCTGAGGTTTGGGCTGATGCTCTTAATAAAAAGACGTACCGAAGGCGTCTGGCACAGGTGCAGAGGCAAGGAACTTAACGGATAGCCGCTGCATACCGCACTGTCTCTGAACCTGCAGTGCTGGTAATCTCGAGGGTGGTTCCAATTAAATTACTTGCAGACGAACGGAAACGTGTATACTCACGTAGGGGGGAGTCGGCGAGAGAAATCATCAGCCGAGAGGAACGGAGAAGAACCCTTATCTTATGGCAGCAAACATGGGAAAACGAAACGCGAGGCAGATGGACCGCACGGCTGATAAGTGACTTGGGGCCGTGGTTCTACAGAATGCATGGTGAGACTGATTATTATCTGACGCAACTACTCAGTGGTCACGGGTATTTTCAGTCTTACCTGTATAAGATGGGAAAGACACCATCCCCAACTTGCGTGTTCTGCCCGGGGATAACGGATGGCGCATGCTACACGTTCTTTACGTGTAATAGATGTACAAGACTCCGTTCGCATCTCTCGGAGAAAATTGGCGTAATTTCCCCAGAAAATTTAACGGGAAAAATGATGAAATCAAAGGACAATTGGAACTGTGTGTCGCATTACGTACGGACAGTACTCATTATAAAGAAGGACATAATGGATCGCTTGGCGAGGGAGGGAACATCTCTGTAACGCAATATTATAGTTACTAATCGCAATTCTTTCCTATCCATCCGTGAAGAGAGATTTCCCTTAGCCTGAAGACATCGCTAAGCGATGATTAATGAGGCCTAGTCCGAAGTAATGTGACAAACAGTTCCAGGCTAGGTTCTCGGTGTGACAGGGAAGGTGTTTAGTCGGTAGTCCGGTAGCGGGGGAGTCCGACACTCAGGGCGTAAATAGCCTTCACCTCCCAAACAAAAAAAAAACTATTATCAAGGCAAGTTGCTTTAAAAAATGTCTCAAATTGATTATCACGCTGTTATCAAGTATTTGACTAAAGGATTAACTCAAAAACAAATCAACGAAATAATGAAGACTGTGTACGGTGGCTTGTGTCCATCATTTTCAACAATAAATAATTGGTCTAAATTGTTTCGCTGGGGACGAGAATCATTAGAAGATGACCCACGCGCAGGAGGTTCTGTGAAAGTGACTACTCCAGAAATCATTAAATTAGTGGAAGAAATCGTTCTAAGTGATCGACGCCTAAAAACAAAAGAAATTGCAGCACAGACTGGTATTTTCAAAACAAGTGTTCTAAGGATCCTACATGAGAATTTAAATATGATAAAAATTAGTGCAAGGTGGGTGCCTCGAATTCTCAGCGCAGCGTAAAAACAAGGTCGAGTAGAATGTTGTTAAACAATTTTCAGAGCCTTACCACGAAGACCAAGCAGGAGTATGCATTCGATTGTAATGGGTTATGAAATCATGATCTTATATTAAGATCCGACATCCAAAAGAGATTCCATGGAGTGGCATCAAAAGGAGAATCCGTGCCAATCTTTTTGATCCTTTTGATTAACTTTAAAGAATCAATTAAAACCATGAACGCGGCATATTACTCTGACCTACTAAGGCGCTACTACTAAGTGCGCTTGCGTAATGACAATGCTCAAGTTCACACAGCTTCGCCTTCGAAGGCTACTATTCGCGAATGTGGCTTCACAGAGATTGAAAACCCACCATATAGTTCTAATCTAGCCCCATCCGACAATTTTTTGTTCTAAAAGCTGAAAGCCGAGTTAAGGGGTAGAAGACTTAACAGCGAAAATGAAATTAGACAGTCGGTGTACGACAACTTTGAATCTAAAGTAGTATCATATTTATAAAGTAGTTCAGAAGCTTCAGTCAGACGTTCTGAAAATTGTGTGAAAATAAAGGGAGAATATATTAAAAAATAATCAAAGTTGTTTTTATGACCTTTCTTTCTATATTAGGCTAAGCACTCATGGACCGTACTACGTACATATAGTAAAGGATATTTTCCTATCGTTTCAAAAAAGGAATACTTTCTAAAGGTCCTTCTATCTAAAAATTTTCCCATTGAATTTCTTCTTCTTCACACTGGACTGTTCACTTTACAAGGACTGACTTTACTAGGCTTCAAATAAAAAAAACTTCTGCTGAAATAAAATAGTGAAAGTATTTTGATCCTGACAATCAAAATCATACTTTCCGATTGGAGGGATGCAAAGATAGTTGTCATATTAAAGCCAACAAAAGCTTGTCATAGGAAAGCAAAGTATTACAGACCTATCTGCTTAACGTCTACAGTTTTGAAAACTCTGGAAAGCCTAAAGGATAGATTTATAAAAAGGTACTTGAATATGACGAAGCTTTGTCAAGAACAATTTACAAACCTAGCAGGACGATCAACAGCAATGACATTGTACGAAATTCTAAATTGGATAGAGACGATCCTTTCCATCAAAATTCAATGAAAACCGCATAACCTTTAATGGACAAACAAGTGTTCTACACATAATGGAATTGTAAAATCACTAGCTTGGGTACCCAGTCTTAATCAAATATTTGACGACCTCAATAAGCCAAGTTTCAAAACGATAGCGTAATCGGACGAAATTGTGATGGACCAGATTTAAGCGATTCTTTCATTTATACACAGGTGTTGCAAATAAATTTAACTGAATGTCAATGTCAAGAAAACAAATGTTAGTATGCAAATCAAAGTGCCACAAAATCTCAACATTTCCTGTTTGATTGTAGATAGCGAACTTGTAAGGCCTGCAAACAAGGTGAAGTATTTAGAAGTAGGCTTGAATAGTAATCTAACTTGGACTTTACCCTCAGGAAAAGCCAAAAAGCGAGCAAATCCATCGATCCTCTCACCGCGGTTGGTGAGATCCACTTGAGACTTAAAAGTCAAAATCGTCGATTGGTTCTATAAAAGAATGATGAGACAAATAACCATCTACGGTGTAGTGGTATGAAGAAAAAAGAAAAGAACTACCATAAAGTAACTAGAACGAGTACACCGAAAGCTCTGCGCCTTAGGGGCACCACTAAAATTTTGCGAATAGCTGCAACCAAAGTGGCAGAAAAGGCACTGCTGATAAGGTTAAACGAAGTGATAGCCGAAAAACACATTCTCCCCGATCAACAATTTGGTTTCAGAGAAGCACACTCCACGGAACTCCAACTTACAAGGGTGATCCAACACATCAGAAATGGCATGAATCGCAGGAAGTCAACAGGCTTAGTTATGTTTGACATAGCCAAAGCTTTTGATAAAGTCTGGCATGCAGGACTTATCTTCAAAATGCATGAGTTCTCTATTCCCCTTCCATATATACAACTCACTTATGCCTTTTTAAAAGGCCGATCTTTTAAAGTCAGAATAGAAGATCATCTCTCAAGCCTGCGAATGATTCAAGCTGGAGTTCCACAGGGATCACCCATCTCACCAACACTATATAACCTGTATACTGCAGACATTCCCCTCTTACCGAATAACGTTCAAGTATCATTGTATGCAGACGATACCTGCATATACTATACCTCAAGACAAGCAGAAGTCATCTCCTCAAAACTGCAACACTCAATTGACACAATGTTAGAATACTTCCGTAAATGGAAGATTGCAATAAACAAAGACAAGACACAAGCCATGATCATTACTAGATGTAGAGGACAACAACCAACACAACTTCACATTGACACAGACACAATACCCTGGACCAGAACTGTTAAGTACCTAGGACTAACAATCGACCACAGTCTGACATGGAAAGACCACATACGTTCAAAACGCGCACATTGCTTGGGTATACTCTGCTCCCTCAATCCGCTCCTTAAGTCAGGCAAACTTAATGCCAAAAACAAACTGCTGCTCTATAAACAAATAATCAGACCGACATTACTATACGGTAGTACCGCTTTCTGCCAGACGGCCAAGACACACAAAAAAGCGCTCCAATCCCTGCAAAATAAAGCACTACGGTGGATATTCCCAATTCCATGGTACATCAGGAACACGGACATACACAAAGACCTACGACTTGACACAATAGAAAAATACATACGCGACAAAGCACTAAAACTGTTCGACAAAATAGACCAAATTCCTAACAGTACCATGGAAATCCTGAAAATCCCGCTCGCGGAAACACAAAACACCTACCCGAGCCTACGATCAATAGCATACTGACAGGACATAATAGAGTTTTGCGTTAAGTGTGGTGAGTGATCGACACTCACAGACAGAAATGGAGCAAGAGTGCTATATCGCACTAGCTCCAAGCATCGCATACTCCAAGTAGCTGCAACCGGGATTACGCTCGATCTCAGGCCACTCTATAGATACATTTTCAAAAAGTAGCTAAAAAAAGTATGTACTCCATCAGAAAGGCTCATATACAAAACGGAAATATCAGACTACTACCAAACGGAACATTGCTACGTTATGAAACTTGTGGGGAGGGTTCCCTATTCATACAGAAGGGATACAAATCAGAATGGAATGATAAGTAAGGAAGGTGATTAGAATCCTACTAGTTATGGACGCAAAGGTCCTTTACAGGATCAGCATACCGACTATTCGGGAACTTAACTCTTGGAATTGAAATTCTAGTATTTTCTGACAGCTATAAAACAGAAGATCCAAGCAGTGTCGGAATTTATTTCCGAAACTATCTTAGACTTAGCTGAAGTTGTCAATTCCAGTTTCAAATCTTCTTATCAAGAGTATTTGCATCTAAAACAGCCACAAGAATGGCAAAAAATTATCTTAACGAGAGAAAAAAACCTATCGAACCACGTTTTGTTAAAACGTGGTTCGTGAAGGAAGTGATCTTCAACAGGTCAGCTTCCCAGCTCAAACCCAATGCAGCTCTAACGAATGTTTATTTGACATGGACTCATCACTGAAGGCAAATAAGGGCGAAGAAATAATTGAAAAGGCGTAACAACAAGCATGGTAAGATCTGGATATGCCGACAAAAATGCAACTAAAAAAGACCAAATCAAGGTATAACTAACAACAAGGCAATCAGACGAAACACTCTGCAAAGGGATGGAAAATCCCTCTCATCAAACACAGCGCTCCGACGTTACCATGAAAAACAGAACAAACAACTCCTACATAAATACAGAAATAGTCTAAAAATATTATTGCGAAGCCAAAATCTCACCAACACACCAGAAGAATAGAAACCACAAACGGGTGACACATGTTGAGACGTAGCGAAGAAGATTAAGGAGGACTTTTTTCTAGATTGTTTGATCCTGATAAGCAAGCAGCTCACTTGGCTGGCAAGTTAGAACAACTGGCAAGCTCAGAAACCTCTTTACGTTCAACAGGAAAATGGGAGGTAACATCTTGTAGCAGCACTACAATACGCAGTGAGATGAGGCCGACGCCTTCCCCCTCCTCATAATGAATTTTCATTTTTTTTCGACTCCATAACTTCTTTGAATGTAGATATTTGATCAGATCTCATATTTGACAATCGTACCTTTAGTATTCCTTAGGGATATTTTTGTGATATGTAGGGACTTGATTAGAATGGACAGAAGTTCACAATTTCATCGAAATATATTTATATAATTTGTTGAATATCAAACGAAAAACGTAATGTAGGTATATGTAATAACCAAGGTCCTTAAAAGGACAAAGTCAAAAGATTTATTTAGTTGGAATTTTAATGGGGATAACATATAATTTATAGAATAAATTGTCCCCTATATGACAAAGGAAAAATTTGTCATTTTTTTTAGATTCAGAAAAATGTACATCCTAAAAAAGAAATCGACGTACAAAATCTGAAATTTCAAAGCCCTTTTTAGTTTTGCCTCGATGGTTCGTTGACCATGTACGTGTTGCAATATTCTATGCAACCATATCATACTTTTCATAAGCAGAATAGTTGGTGGTAGGTTGCGACCATCACTATCACCATTCAAAAAGGATGTAAAAATAAGTTGACAAACACTGAGATTACTGTTTCCTCTTAGATGTTGTACGAACTATATACTTTCTGATTCATAAATATACGACAGACAAGTGACACGACATGATACACTTATCCTACACGTTTAAAATTTCATATGTGTACAGAATGTATCAAGACTTTCATACTCGTAAGAACACATTGCATTGCACTCGCTGAAGATGCTCAGCAAGAAGAGTCCTTTTGTGGTAGTTGTCGCCACCCATTATTTCGGGAGATGTTTTTAACTAATAATGAGTGACAGGCTTTGTTGTTTGTCTGAAAAGTGTCTGGCATAGTATAGTCCACATGAGAAGGTGGTTAAGTGAGGATAACAAATATTGTTCGTTGTTATGTTCCTTAAACGGGAAAACATCCTAATGAAAGAAGACAGGGTCACGTGGATAGTAAAGAGTTGATGAAGTCATGTTTACGCATGAGAACATAAGATAATATACTTCACCTGATTACTGAACGACGTGAAAAAGGAGAAAGGCATATTGTATAAATTACGCTATAAAATTTCCTTTCAGCATTTTAATTGGATTTATGTTTGGTTAATTGCATGCGAAAAATAATCTCACTCCAGCTTTAAAAATTTCTACAGGGCTATCACAACAAACTCCTGCCATAACGTCCATATCCCCGGAGCAAGTTAAGGACATTGGCGAGTCGGTGAAGTTAAACTGTACCATTGACAATGTGAGCAGATATGCAGTATCGTGGGGGAAACGACATCGAGACCAACCATCGGATAGTGTATCATTGGCATTTCACACACAGCTAACTTTTAACGATCCTCGCTTCGAAGTGACAGAAGTGATGAATGGCTCCACCATGATATACTCTTTGACCATAAATAAAATCGAAGCCACCGACATGGGAGCGTATGAGTGCCAAGTTATTCTTTCGTCGCTCCAGAAAAACACTTCTTCCGTCAATCTGCTCGTTAAGCATCCTCCTGTTATCTCGGGATCGGAGACCACCACAAACGTGAACGTTGCTGAAGGGCTTCCGTCACAATTATCCTGCACGGCAAACGGATATCCAACACCAACAATCAGTTGGATTCGTGAATATAACGCCATCATGCCACATGGAGGACATGTTCATAAGTGAGTAAAAACTTTTTGAGTGTTTTGTAGATAATTGCTAGCGTTTGTTAGTTACATCGCACTAAATTCAAGGAAGAAAGAATCAATCTATACTGTATAAGAGATGACTTTAAATATAATTATAGTATATGATAAACGGGGAAGTTGAGGGATTCAAATTGTTTGTTTCATTACAGTTCATGAGTTTTTAATTTCACGTCCGCACTCATTAAATTACTCATTATTACTTTTATTAATAGGACAACGAAAAAGGATTTAGAACTGTCATTTCAGATGAATTGGAGGAAGATGTCTATCTAAAGGGAAATTTTTTATTAATACGACAGTCTTGATCGGATTATGATACTGCCGTCAAATAGTTATGAAAAAAAAATGTCCCAAGGGCTTCAGAAATCAATACCAGTTGCCTGACACACACACAAGCACAGTACCCCATTGATGAAAATAATGATTTATAATCGAAAGTGAGCCATGACGTCTAAATAATCTAATCAAACTAATTCTATAGACTTCCTTACAAATTTTCCGTCAAATTAATGTAATTATTTGCCGATATGATTTTCAAGCTACAAGAAAAATGGCAAAACTTAATTGACGATACAAGCCAATATTTATTTGATTAAGTTTGATTTTTAATGAAGATAATGCTTGTCGAGACCTTTTCCATAAAATTGCAGAAAATATTTGTGTGGAAGATTAAAATAAATATTGACAAGACGGGGATGCTAACAGGTGGTAACAATAAGGATTAATCAATGAAATCCTAAGAAGAATACTCAAGTCACATTCGCTTGCCAAATGATTTTGGTAGACCATATACAGAAAAAAATAAACCTCTTAATACGCCTTTTAAATATGTTTATCCCCTTCACCAATCAGATCCGCCACAACATTAAAAATGAATTATTTATATACAAATAGATAGCATAAGCGATTTGACTCCACGGACGTATTGCATTCTCTTCACCGTCACAGAACAACAGAAACTTACTCAAATCCTTAGAAAATTGAGTCATTGAAGAGTTTACGCGATTCCTTGGTAAATTAGGAACCCGGATAGTTACAAAGCGTAGGGATCAAGAGACAAAGCCAAAGTAACGAGATGAAGTACTAAAATGCTTTCATAAACTAATCCAATCATACTAATATTATTATGCAAATATAACCAAAAACTCAAAAACGCTTTTGTAGGATCCTGGAAAATTTAATCAACTCTTCGAACATTAACAGACTCGACAATGTTCCTTTTCTTCATCTACTTGTTGAGTCCAGGCAACGCTCTCAAGAAGATCTGGAGGGAAATTAGTAAATGGGACTAGTTTCACGGAATTTACGTCCTTTGTTAGGGATAATTCAATTTTAAATCAATAAATTATTATAAATTGATGGCAGAATAACAAATAAATAAAATCAACAAGAATTATTAAACAATCACCAATATTTCCAAAATATTAAAAAATTTAATTCTCTGCATTGCTTGATGTTTTTATACACATTGAATAGAAAAGTAGATTACGTTGTTTGTGTAGTAACAAATTATCCAATGATTCATAATATAACACATAATTTATTCCTTTTGAAACAACCTTCAAACTATGAGTAATTAAAGCTAAATGAATTCACAAATATTCCATTGCAGAGGAAAAATTCTCAAGTTCGATAAAACACATCGCGAGGATCGTGGTACATATTATTGTATCGCTGATAATGGTGTAGGAAAACCTGATAAGAAAATGGTTTCATTAGAGGTTGAGTTTCCACCCAGCATTACAGCCCCGAGGCCAAAAGTCGCACAAGCAATTGATTACGATGTTGAGTTGGAGTGCAAAGTAGAAGCATATCCTGCACCAGCTATTGTTTGGTATCGAGATGGCGCAGCACTAACAAGTAATACTCATTACAGGTAAATAAACTTTGCACGTACAATGATACATGTACTGGTATCTACAATGTTATATGTACATAGTTTGCGAATCGGTAGTGCAGAGATGTTGAAGTTCTTTCATTTTTTTCATTGTCAGGATAACTAACATAGCAACAGCATTTGAAGTCACCAATTCAGTGGCTCGAGTCATCACTGTGAATAAGAATAGCTATGGGGACTATTACTGTAATGCAACGAATAAAATGGGCCACGATGTAGCTAGAATTAATTTGTATGGTAAGTAGAAGAGAGCAGTTCATCAGGACGATTGTTTTCCTTGTTGATTTGATTTAGCAATGGTTGTTGAAATGTAATTTTATTCTTTCTCAAGGGCTTTAAGTTGATATGCATGCAATGCGTACTGTATGCATGAATCAGGCACGTATAAATTTATTAATAAAATATAGGTACCGCGTTTTTCAATGAGAAAAACGACTTTTCTAGGTATGTTATAAGTATCTTCTCGAATGCTGTAAATTATTGAAATTTGTAAACCTAAGGAGCACTCATGTCCTTACGGGCAATTCAGGTAGATTACGTCTCATATATGTGAAGTTCAGCATCATCTTAATAGAGTTAGTTAATGACTTAACACTATCCTCCTAGTATTTGAGGCCCCAATTCGTCAATTATTGTTTGTTTGACGAACCCAATCAGATAAAAAATTTTGGGCTTCATTGGGAAGTTCAAAACAGCTATAACACTTAGAATAAACTCCAGATCTAACCGGATTAAACCAAAAGGATTGGAATTTTATTTGGGCTGATATGTTTCCTCTCGTTATTGTGTTAAACCAAAATACTCCTCTCAAAGCTTTTCCGTAAAACGCAATACAAATATAAATCTATTTATATTTGTATCTATTATCTATCTAATATCTAATATCTATTTATATTATAACAAATATAAATTTTGGTAGGGGTTACATTTTGAGGTTAGTTGTGAATATCCTTGCTAGGTTTAGTATATCTATGAGTTCATTGTTAATCCTATGAAGAAGTCTTTTCATGAGTTCCGACACAACAAGCTTTGAGCTCTATCCGTAGTAATTTCAGGCTCTGAATTTTCTTGCGGAAAACATTTGATTTCACAAAAATTAAGAACCTTTTTGTTTCATGTTTGAGATCAAATTTTCGATTTTTTTATTTGAACGAAAGTAGTTGAGTAAAGTAGAAAGTAAAGTAGATAATGATAAGTCCCAGCATTCTAAAATTGCAAATCGATTACTGCAAAATGCGCTATAACTCTAATTTCGCCTTGGAATGATTCATGGGTTGCCTTATATCTAATTTGTAGTATGTATTCAGTTCTATTAACAAGAAGAATCACTTCGCACTTTAGGACAAGAATTTATGAACTTTTTTTCTCTTCTACTTTATCTTGTTTTTACCATCTCACTCTTTCGCTTAAGCCTTTTTCTCTTTTTCAAGGAATGATAAGGCGAATAAAACATTTTCATTTGAACTAAATCGCCAAAATCAAAACTTTTAGTACCTTCTAACTTCTGATGCGTTGTTTAGAGTTCTGAAAGATTTTTAACATCCTTTTCGTAAGAAGAGGAAAAGTTAAAAAATCTGAAGATTCCATTTTATCTCTTAGTAGTTCTAATGATAGACAGTAGTTTTCTTTATTATCGATTTCGTTCAATGTTCTATTGATGATACTTTAATTAAAACTATGAAACAAAACAGAAACGAATATTGAAATCTTGCATGGTAAAATAGTCCATTCCTCGCAGTTTATTTCATAAATAAAGAATTTTATTGATATTGCCTTTGCTTTAGAAAAATCTTATTAAATAGACAATTTGTTTCTTTATTTATTGCTGAATGTGAAATTGACTGCATTACTTTTCATACAATTTTCATATTTGATCTGTTTGATGTTTTTTCTTTTCAACTTCAAAATTTATAAATATTATTATTTAAATATAATTTCAATTTGGATTCAAGTTGATTTTCATTTTATTTTCTTATTAGAATCTGTTTTGCCAATATTGTTGCCGAATGCGAGCAGTAAATAAAATTGATGAAGGTAATTTGTTTTATGCTTTTCATTGTTTTGTATTTGCATTGATTTGATTCGAAAGAAACGCAAATGTATTTTAATTTTTGTATTTCCACATAGCTTCCAAATCACCGGACATCAATTTTTCCGGTTTAATATGGGTTAAAAATGGATCATCACGGCCTACAATGGTAAACCTATCACTCGCATTATTTGCAATAATGTTCATATTAATTTTAATGCTCTTCTAACCAAATAAATCATTTTTTTTTATAAATTAACATTTTAATCGGAGTGAAAATGTAAGAGATTGATATTAAAGAAAGAACAAATTAAGAAAAAAAATCATATCTACATGTTGTTGATAAGATTTTCTCAAAGTTTACGATGACAAATGGAAGACGTTTAATGGAAGATTCTACATCCTTAAGAAACAAAAAAAAAAACATTGGCTTGTTATAAGAGGAAAAGATAGTATAATAACAATGAAATCCATTTTTACAACTTATACATTATGTTAAATAAATATATACAATGATAAGACTTTAAATAGTTGCATCTACAAACGACAAATTGATATTCCGATTTTTAACAAAATTATTGTACACTCGTTTTGATGTTTGAGAAATTTAATAAAATACATTTTAAAATTGCAACATTGTTCAAACAATTACTTGGCAATACTATACGAGTATACCCGATTATGAAGGTAGATTCCCGAGCTGTTATAAGGAATTGTTGAATTGGTACTTGAAATCCACCCTATACTGCAATATAAGACACTTGAATGTCTGATAATGTGTTGAATTTTGCGTTGATTTTTCACGAATGTCTGTTCGTGAAATATATTTTTAGCGAAATGCATCAAATCAGTGACAAAAATCGTCAGACATATAGCTTGCTTAAACGATGCATCGAAGAACTGCTAGCCTGAAAAAAACTGGCCAGCATTTTTTATGACATCTTCAACAAGTTCTGCTGATATTATTGTAGAAAACACTCTTAAAGTCAATAAAAAATAACAAATCTTCCATGTGCTGTTTGGTTAGGAAAGTGTCATATTCACCTAAAATGAAATTAACTGCAATATATTTCAATGCCACATATTTAGCAAAATATAAAAATTAAAGTGCAATGACTAAAAAGGACATAAAGGCTTTTCCATAAACCTTAAGCGAACCCAGAGAAATTTTGATATCAGTTTGTTTTTGTTATTATGAACCTCTATGGAGGCCCCATAGAGTTATTAGTAATAGAGAGGACGATAAACCACTTTTGCGTCGTAACCGCCCCCTTTTTACAAACATTTGCAAAAATTTACAAATACCAATGGGTTTGCGAAAGTTTAACGCACAAAAAATTCAGGTGAGTGTCAAAAGCTCGAGCCGAAGATTAAGCCACGCCTTTGTAAACAATCTTATTGACCGACAAACCAATTATTTCTACATTATTATTGAAAAAGGCATCTATCTTGATCTAATCAACGCAAAAGTTAAAAATTAATTAATTATCTAAAATTTACCTATGAAACGACACCCCGGATGGCCGCGAACAAGTGTGATTTCTGTAAGTGAAAATCACACACTTCATTGTCTATATTTGTCTTTAAAAATCACTGTCACTATTGTCTTTGCACTTTTCCACAATCACAAATAAAGTAGCACTCACGATTTTTATCGTTGAAAAATTCGTCTGACACAAGTAACTTACAAAATTCGCCCGTAAATCACTCCAAAAATGAATCAAAACACAGATTATTAGTCTTGTTTTGACAATTCGGCTGCAATCGAAAAAACCCGAGCATTGAACCAACTGAAATGGGAGAAATGGCTTCGACGAATTGAGGGTGCATGTACATTATTCTACCAACATTAAATCAAAAAAGAGTTCACAAAGAAATTTCTATCAAACTGGGTTCTTGTAGATATTCAATGAATAAGCATTTTGAAGGGTAAAATATCTCGTAATTGAAAGTATACTCAGCCGCCGGTAATTCAATTTCATAAAAATATTAGAAAAAAACTTGGCCATACACTTTTTGAGTGTGCGCATACCTTCAAGTAGAATTATTTATCTAACTGTATATTCAGCTCAGTGTCAAATTGAAATTACGAATGTATCCGACAATTCGCATCGTATTAAAATTTGTAAACATTGATTTCAAATTAAGTTTTATCAATAAAAATATATGTTTTGCATGGCGAGAATGTTTCATTCTCCAACAAAATATGAATAAGATTCTATTGCCACCAATTAATGTGGGGAAAACCTCGACAAAGTTTAGATATTTATCTTTAAATTTCACGAGAAAAAGTATCATCCTTTACAACTTAGTTTTAGGGTTTATAAATAATTAAATGGTAGATTTCCCATTTGAGGGCTAAAGAAACTTGTAGGTAATATGTTTAAGTTGTTGCGCAAAGAGATAATTGGGCGGACTTTTAGAAAATAAAAAATTTTTCACCATTTAATCTGTAATATATTTTGCATTAGAAATATGGAAGTTCCGAAAATTGCCGAAGGTGAAGCAGCTACGAAAGGGGAAAATTAGCTAAATCCAATTCTTTGGACGCTCACGGACAGTCACATCCACGAGAATAGCCTCTCTATTATCTTATACCTCTATGGGAGGTCCATATAGCTTAGCGCCTGAATCTAACATTCATAACCTGAAAACGTTTGCAGTGTTGAAGTCAAGAAAGGGTTATAGTCGAAGAATGGTTCTTTCCGTAAATGTTCTCATTTTTGGTGCTAAAGTCGGCTATCGAGTAATATTCAAAGAAGTCCATCTCCCAATAGCTCAGACTTTGAAAACACCATTATGTATGGAACGTGATCAACTTTCAAAAAATTTGGTGGTACGGGTCGTTGAGGTACCCCATTGTCGCATCAATTAAAGCCACTCTAATTGTGACATTCACCAATATAGAACTTCACTTATTCGAAGTGATCTACACGCGTTTTAGCAGAAGAACAAACAAAAAGAGCTCCTAGCAGGAGGGCACATAGAATAAAACTGATATTTAAAGGAAATAATTTTAAAAAGGACCAATAAAAATTTAAAAAAAAAATCCTTAAAACAGTTCTCAAGATGCATTCACTCAAAAATTTGTAGCAGATCTAGACGAAAAAGTAATCGTTTGAAACTAATTGGCCTTACCCTTCCGACGCGGAAAATTCAATTGAGTCGAGTAAATATTCGTATTGCAACGAAGGATCGATGAAACAACCATATCATCATAGTCATATTCATTTGAGGGAGTCATGATGTTTGTGAATCCACTTTCAAGAATATTTTCGTAATTTCATAATGTCATAATTTTTAATTGCATTTGTTTGAATTCGACATGTCTTGTTCATTTTTGTGTTACTACGCTCGAAATTAATCTAAAAACTAGCTAGGCCCGGTAGATATGGCTGAAAGGGATATAATTCGGATTTTCTTGGAGTTCTTTTTCTGGCGATGAGAATTCAAACGAGCACTTCTCAGAAATCAAATCTGTTCTTAACCGAAGTCAAATTAACATTTTGCTTTCAACGAAGGATCCGTGAAACAACCAGCTGACCAATTTTTAAAGTCAGCTTCATTCGAGAGATCCCTATAAATCTTAAAAGAATTTCAAGGTACTGAATTCCGTTAATGATATTTAGAAATAAAAAGTTGAAATGAAAGCCAACTCTTACATTAGAAAGATCCTTTAATGTTACTTTGCAATTTAGTATCTATTTACAACGTTAGTGTACTATAAATAAACAAATCCGCAGAAATTGATTGATTATAACAAATAGATATAACAAAGAATTATAAGGAAAGTAAAGTTAACAATCTGACTCCGAATTAACATCAAAATTATAGACGACGATTTAATCAATTTAATTATATTTAAGGTTTGTTTGTCTTTTTGTAATCAAAATCATCTTTCCCGAAAACCCCATGAAAATGAAAATATTAATGGATGAGTAAAATTGGGTGGCGTCAAACACTGCCCCCTCCTATTTCTCAATTATGGTATGTAAATACCTACTACAATCATGTTGATTAACAAAATAGATTTTTTGTTTGCGCAACTTACATTAAATATTAGACTAATAAATAATTACGTTCGATGTTGAAAACATTTCGTACTACATGCATGTATGCGTCAGTAAATAATTATAAATTAACTCTTAGATAGACTCCACTTGACTAAGTGGATGTAATATTGGCAGTGCGTAAATGCTAAATATAAGTATGAGTTAAAACAGCTGACTGAACTTAAGTTTAATGGAGGTTTTATTTTAAAATTACAACTATCCAATATATCGTACATCGATTTAATATAATAAGTTTCATGATTTCAGCGTCTCTTTACAGAAATATCTATCGCCTAGATTGTAAGCTTACTAATTTTAGTCCTAGAAAAAGAATGACCACGCTTACTGCAAAATGTTTTATATTTATCACTTGAGAGTAAGTTCGCATGGACGACGCTAATTTAAAATAACAATAAATAAAATCATAACAAGCTTAAATAATATAAAACAAAGTTTATTCCGGATGGGATTAAAAGGTATTTTTAAAATTATTTTGAGTGTACGGTTCGCAAAGAGTGAATTTACATGCCCCTGTTTCAAGGCACAAGTTTTTGTTTCGGAAGAAAATTGTAGTTGCAATTTTTTCTCAGTATTCTACCCTAAAAGAATATAAAATCGACTTTCCAGTTAACTACAAACAGCGTTCAAATTTCGGTCTAAGTTAACATTGCTACTGTCAACAGGCAATTTTGTGTTGTTGTTATTATTATTGTTGCTGTAATTGTTATTGTTAGTACTGGTATTATTGTTGTTATTGTTGTTCATTAAATTTTGTTCCAGGATCGAGTGTTTCAGTTTGAGTAGTGCAGCCTTTGCTTCATGTTCCGCTTCTTCGTTGTCTCGCAATTCCGTAGCTCGTTCTTCATGGTCGTCCTGCCGATGCTCCTGGGGCTCATTTGGGTTGGTCGTAGTCGGGGGAGGCGCAACAGTTCCGGGTTCTTGTTTGATGCTCTGTACCAAATTCAAGGCTTCTTCTCTCACCAGCTCAGGCAATTTTATTCGGAAATTATCATTGATGGGATTCATAGGGTTCATAGGATGATTGATTGGCGGCGATTGTTGTTGTCGTTGTTCCATTGCTTCTAATTCCTTGTTCCGTTTCTCACGCATTATATCCTGATTGTATTGCATCAGCATTTTACGTTTGGCGAAATATTTCGGATGCTTTCGCCCGTCAAGTATTTTATTGCTACTGTTCGTTTGTTGGATGGAGTATTTTTCAGGTCCTACAATATTATTATTGTTGTTGTTGTTTGCATTGTTCATGTAGGCTTCATTCATTGCCGCCTTTGATCGGATGTGATCACGGAATGTGAGGAAGTTGGGGCTAGGTATGGGGGTAGTATTTCGTGGTGAATTCATGTTCATTGCATTGGCATTGTTATGATTATTGTTGTTATTGTTGACGTTTGGACCATTCATTGTATTATTACTGGCATTCATATTGTTGTTGTTGTTATTATTGTTATTGTTGTTGCCATAAAGTGAGGAGGGAGCTGGAATTGAATTTTGTAATGGAGTTGAGCTGCGATATCTGTGTATATTTTCTTCAGTTGGTTTTGGTAGTCGTAGATCCTGTTCATTTTCCGTTGTGCTCTGCAAATAAGAAAGAACGAAGGTGTTGAAGTTACAAACTCAATTATTTTGAAATATAATTTTGTTTAAGTTTTGGCATGACGGAAGCAAATACACATGAGTGAATCTTTATTAGCTGAATTATTTTAATGACTATGTGTTACTTTTTCGGGTCAATTAAAAAGTAAATTTCGGGTCAATAAACTTCAAAAAGTTTTACCTTAATATGTCTGAATTTAAAAAAAATTGGATTATAGTTTATCTCTGTGAACTGTAATCTTTTTGAATAGTATCGTAAATAAGGTGAAACCACCTCTTTACTATGTGTAGCAGCATTACAAACAACAAACCGGCTCTGTTGCTTTATTTTGATTTTTTCAAAGCTTCAGGTATAGGAAGAATAAAATGTATAAATAAAAGCATTGGGATTCTGATTTCAATAGGGTATGATTTCTTATAGGGTATGAACAATTATTCGGACAATTTAATTCATTTGTTTGACAGTTATCAGCGAATTTTAGTATGTAGTATACCTATTGCAAATTATCCACATCGTTTCTGTTTTTTAAATATCCCGAATGGGCACCAGTTAATTTTAAGGAAATCATGTGAAATGATTAGAAATTTCTTATAATAAATAAGGTCCCTTTACATGATACCTACCTCTGTATGCAGACCTTTGATGCGCATTGTTTCGGCAACTTTCAAAAAATTCGGAAGATCTTCATATTTTACATTAACCTAAAATAAATTAGTTTTAAATCATCTTCATCGTCCTGTGAAATCATTAAAACATATATTTTTTCCCAAGATTGTCACCATAGTAGTTTATTTTTTAGATGCCCCAATTTCATTTATTACCCCAATTTCATTCATTTTCAAGAGAATGCAACGTTCCAGATAACTCAAAAACCGTTGACAGCATCTCCTTTGTATGGAATATGGTAAAATTGAAAATCCAACTTACTTGTCCACTGTACATAAAATCAAGTAAACCTTGCATATGATTACTATCAACATCGGTCATGAATAATATTGGATGGCTGCATGGATGATCCAAGAAGATTTTCTGAAAGTATGGACTACAAACAGACAGTACCTAAAAGTAAATAAAATTGTCAATAAATTTTGTCGGGAATAATTCACAATTATCAGCAATAATTACTAATTTATGTGCTTTGAAAATTTTGCCGCCCGCTGCAATTGTAACATCAACCATTTTTTCATCTTTTTGCAAGCTGTGGAATCCTTTGCACATGTTTCCGTGGAAATTGTTCCATGACAATAAGTACTAGAATTGAAAATAAATTGAGGGAAAAATTATTTTCGAATTTTACGAAGGCTATATTTAGTTAACTTTTGTCAAATAATAAAGGATATAATATGGGTTTTAGTAAAAAGGTTGATAAAATGTTGTAAAATCTTTCAATACGTTTCGACGTCTATGAATCTCCAATTTCAATGGAAGTCAATTGGTTATAAACGGTCGCTATGAAACGTTGACGAAATTTAAACTATGGTCTCCCCAAGTCCTTTATCGTACCTGTCAATATCTACTCTGGAATATTTTGGAACTTTAGCAAGTTGTGCTAGATAATTTTGAAATGTATATAACAAGATCTGAGTTACGCTACCTGATCAATAGTGTGATGTTCTGGTGGCGAAGGATTCGGTTGATGTCGAGGTGGTAGATTGTATTCTGGTTGTGGTTGAGGTATTTCCGGTTTTCGTCGATGAATAGCTTCTTCAGCAGCATTCAAAATATGCTTCTTTGTATCTTCAGCAACACTACTATAATCGCTGATTGGCGTTTCGCGACCCATTTCGTCATAGCTCTCACTTTCACTCTTCATCAACTTTTTCTCTTGTTTCGCCTGAATTAATTCTGAGATATCCATCAGTGATCCTTGTGTTGCTGCTGCTATGGCTGACGATATAATTGGATCGTCTTCAAAAACACTGTCGTCAATTGTTTCCTTTAGTGTTTTCGTAGATGAGAATAGACGAAGTGTTGGATCGTTCACTTGATCGCTAAAATATACGTCCATAAGACTGAAAAATGGCCACTCACGACGTTTGGGCTCTTCAGATAGTTTGATAGCCTGGAATTGAAAAAAAGGAAGTTTGATTATTATTCAATTGAAAATTGGTATACTATAGCTATGCTCAACTATGATGAAGTTTCTGAATTTGTTTTGGACTTGAATAAGACAATCTAAGTAAATATGCTCGGAGAATAATTTTCTGTTAACATTGGAGTTAGTATTACGTTTACATTTACTACTAACGTTTGAGAACTTATTGCATTATCAAAGTCCATACAAACATAAATAAAAAATTAAGCTTGTTTATCTGTTCACCACACTTAAAATTCTTTCCATTTCCCTTAATATTTTTGCTAAAACCTCATTCGGAGCAGTGAAACTTCTTTGACAAAACCATCAGGTCAATTATTTTGAATCAAGTCATGATAAGAAAATTTTCAGTGAATAGCGAAGTCAGAATCTTTTTGTTCATGCATCGTCAAGCCAAAGGATGTCTTGTTGATGTCATGTCTGCAAAGTTTCACCTGAATCTTACGCTTATTTGGCAACATATATGCAGTTAACCAACATGTTTGCTTGATTTGGACATATTTCTTTCAGGATAATGTTTTCCGCTGCTATAAATTCAATTGGACATTACAGAAGAGAGAAAACCACCAATGCTTATCTAAAAGGAATCTTTTGCATCTTTTGGCATTGTTCACTCATCTCATTGTTAATTGGAAGACTCAGTGGTGGACATCGTAGTAGCATCAGTTTTTGGATAAAGATATTCTCCTTAATTAGCTAATGCGTGTGCAACTATACCCCTTCAGTTTCCCAAACTAGACTCACCGCTTTTCACCAGTAATAGGCTCATGATATCTTGCTCAACAGGAGAGGATGAAAGAGACCAATCATTAAACAGGCAATTGGTAACTTGTTCCTGTTTTAATTAATTTTTCTGCATGTGGAAGTAAAATCAAAGCCTAGAACAAAAATAATTATTTCGATAAAGTAAGGGGTTGGCAAAATCTTGATCCAGATTTCCGTGACAGACTAAGAAAGAATGATTTGAATAAATGGTTCTTAATTGACAAACTTTAAGAGATTTGGTTAAGTTTTAAATGACAAAGAATCGTATAGGTTCGGTCAATTGCACAACAGCAAGATTTGGGGACTAAATTCAAGATGATGTTGGAATACATAATTTTAACTTTTTTGCACAATAGGAAATTCCAAAAATCATGTTCTGTAATTTCTTCCTCCTCGCCGCATGCTCGGCAGGTGTCATCCGTTTGGATTCCTATTGGTTTGGCGTGTTGACCTAGAAGATTATGGCCCGTTAATACTGCCACCAATGTTCTAACGTTCTCATTATCTAATGTTTCATTTGATTAGGGCTCGGCCTATCCTGCAGTCGTTTCTGTCATTCCAAGCCGTCAGCTAGGTTAGTATTAATGATAACACAAAAAAGGAATGGTGCATTTGTGAACATATCGTAGATATCATAGCGTAACCACTAAAAAGCGATAACACTAAGCGAAAATTCCCAACTCAACGATAATCAACGCAAATTTTCCAGATAGCTTGGTATATTTGCAAACAACATTTAAGAGAATGATTCACTTACACTATTACACGGGAAAAAATATTCTGACATACGTTAAGTTGAGAAAGCTAGCCATCCCGATCTCTCCACTCACGTAAGTCGTTAAATTTTCAAGCTCTCTATCTTGCAGAGCGTACTTTATTTGCTACATGTGCAATTCGTATCTCTTTTGTGATGCCATTTCGAACTATTAGCGCTTTCAAGTAGTTACGCTATGATAGTTATTTTCAAAATCCAGTAGCAGCACAAAAACTGAGCAATTTTTATGAAATTGCTTACGTAAACAGACTTCAACGTATCAACTAAAGTCAACAAAGTCATACTCACAGATCGTGAAACTGTAATTTCTTTTAAGTAACTTAAAAATTCTACACAAGGCCAATACTACAACTTATTCATAAATATGTAATTCATATGAAGACGACGACGTCTGAATAAACAAAATCATAAAATCAGTTCATCTAAATGTTCTGCGTAGCAAAAATACATATTCCTTAACTATGTTTAATGTAGTTCGTCTTCTGAATCTAACGAATCATTATTTGTTCTCTAGACTTTCCAGCTAGTGGGCTTAACTTTAATAGAGTTCTTCATATGTTCAACTACCGTTACTGTAAATGGATCAAGCATCTAATTAGGGTACAATATAAATACAATACAATATACGATTGTTTGCACCAAGCTTTTATTTGCAATACGGTTAAGGCGAATGTAATGCACTTTACTTTGTGCAAAAAAACATACACACAGAAAAAAAAATTAATAATACCAACGTTCAGAGTCGGCATTGTAAGACTTTTGTGTAATAAAGAAAGATTAAACCTAGATTTAGTGTCAATAGTACAGTAAAATGTTCTTGTTGATATGTACTCTGATTTATCTTCTCATGTAAATTAGTGTAAATATCAGGTTTTTAAAATGCTGAAGCGTCTGATAACTTTATTGTCATGTGATTTAAACAACTAAATAGAATAAAGGAAGTTCCCTTGTAAAATTCTGGATTACATATGCATAAAAGTATGCACTATGCAATTATGAATAATAAGTTCGAATTAGGTAATTGATTTTTGAAAAAACTGTTGACTATTTACTTCGGTCTTATTATTCAGCCTTACTACAAATTCGGTTGCAGAAGTATCTGATGCTTCCTATATTGCAATATCCAATCCATCATCTAATACGCATGTTAGTGACATTTTCCCTAGAAGTCTACACATATCCCATGTATCACAACATGGGTCTGTTAAAATGGTTGAGTAGATGATTCTCCATTAAGAAAGTTCGCCGAAAGATTGATTTGCCAAGAGAATTTCTGAATAATCTTAGTTGGTCTTTTACGATTGATGTCATTGTCACATTTAAAACCCTATTTGCTGAAGAGAATCCTTCTGTCACGCCCATAAGTCCAATAGCAAAAAAACCCACTAGACCAAAATTTAAATTGAATTATCATGGTATCCTTCATGAAACCAATATCGAAGAAAGAAGATGGCCAAAGCAACACGTGATAGTAATGTGTCCCAGAGCTCATTATTACGAAACCAACCTAAAAATTCGAAGCGGCAGTACAGTGCCTGCAAAACCTATTCTTGACATCCCTCCTAAGGCGGTAGGAGAGTGCTTGGACGACAATCATGCTTTCTGACCTGTACTCTTTAACGTGGTACAGTTCTTTATGTGGAAGCGATTTTGTAGTTGAAGCTATTCCCGAAACATGATCCATCAGCAACTGAAGAAAGTTCAAGGCCCACATTGATGCACATATTTTCGGCGAGAATGAAAGAAATGGTACGATTTTCCATTGAAATAAGAGAAGAAAAGTCTTCATCAAGATTTGGCGATTATTTTTAAGTTTCAGGATCAACTTTTCTCTAACTTTCGATAATAATTTGATTTAAAATAAAGCAAATTCTACTCGTAACTTATTATTTTAACGGGTTGCAATTATTACAAAAAGAGACCTTATTCCTGAATGTATTGTCAATCGGTTGTTTTGTTTCTGGAGCGGCTAATAGTAACCTCGTTTTCCTGTCTAGTTTTTCTATTTTTTTTCGCATTCGTAGTAATTGTTGATGGTTTGAGTTCATTTAATCTTACGGTTTGAAGTATTTACTACATTTACTCCTTCCTGGCTAGCCTTGCGTAGTTTTGAATTGTACATCCGCAAAATAATTATAAATTTTGCTTTGAATGGTTTGGGAAACATGAAATCTTTAGCAGCTTTGAAAGGACTAGCTATGCTCACTCTCTGTTCTTTTCTTCGTTCTTTTCTTCTGCTTTTATTGCTTGATTAAAAATGTCTCCAACACTTATCCAGAGTCTTGATAATGGATCTACCACTTGCAGGATTCCTCTAGTTGTATCATAAATGTTTCAATGAAAAGTAGTATGTATGGTTTTACCGTAGCTAGCAAAGAACGTTCGTTTAGACTTGAAGTATTTTTCTGTCATACCAAACTGACGTTACAACCTTATTATCGTCTTAGTTCAGCAACTACTTTTCGAACTACGAAGGTACCTTAGCGCTGGTATACCAGCAAAACAACTTCGGATTGTTAGCATACTTCACCTCTGTGCAAAAGTTGCGAACTGTGAGTCGCGCTTGGTACATTGATGCTTCAATGTGTGTATGAGTATGTGTGTATGTTAGTATTTGAGTATGTGTTTCTGGTGGCTGCCCGCCTATCTGTTCCGCCTATCTATTTTTGAAATGAAGCCTTAAGGTCTTTGCGGCCTTCTGAAGCTACTTTAAGGTCCATACTCCCTTGCGTCACCACCACAACAAGAAACACCAATAACAACTAGTTTGTTAAGTAAAAAAAATTAATAGTTCCATCCTTTGGCTGAGGGCTGAGAGCTAAGCAGCTTTTCCTTGAACTCCTTACTACTTTTAACAGAAACTCATTTGATTTGGAGTTCTCTCCGCGAATGCTTCGACAAAGATTTTCACAAGTTTAGAGCTTCTAAATATGTTGTCCGGCATTTAATTTCCCATCTTTTGTATTTTTGGCATGCATTGAAATCTTTATAGCGACATGAAGACTACTAAATCTATAAACTATTTTTCTTTTTGAATTTCAACTCGCTAATTAAGTTCATTTTTAGGGAAACTCCTACAGGACCTCCTAAATGTTCATTTGAGGAACTCATTTTCATTTTAAGGAATGAGTGAGGATCAAAATCCATTCGTAAAGGCAGTATTTTTGGACTTGTGTTTCTGGTTTATAACTATGAGTGCTCCTACCAGTGATGAGTAGGACAATCAGGACATCAGGACAATAACTGAGGCCATGCATGAGTTTGATTAAATCAACTGTTTGCTGTCTTCAGTCGAGAAATTAAATGGCAGTAATATACCACTTTTAAGTGGTGCTATCACAAATATTGGGTGATAACCAACAACTATCATTCAAAATTGTCAAAGCCAGTTTGTATAAAAAACCACAGCTTCATATTTTCTTGACATTTTTTTTTGACTTCAAAAAACCTTTCTGAAATACATTGAAAAATACGTGAATCTTATCTGCTGTCCGTAGCGCATACACCATGTGTGTTATAAACGTTTTAAAACAACTTTTAAAAGTCAGCTTATCTGTACTACTTTCAAGAAGAATGTATTAACTTCGCTTAATTCAGAATCTGCTCGCGGTGATATACCCAAATCATCCGGTTTTCACAAGCCGTGCCGTCCGTAAATAGCACTATATATATTAAGGTTTATTATGTTTTTTATTTTTAAAGTATTTTTTTATGTTCAGATACTTTATCACCAGTAGGTGGGAGCTCTTTCTTGTGATAGTGAAATTAAGGCTATTTATGCTCTGAATTTGGGACTCACTGACGCGCAATTTTTCTAGGTTAGAGACTTCGCTTGTCAACCTGAAAACCTAGCCATCAACCAGAGAACCATTTGACATATTACTTTCGGCTAGGCCTTGTGTTCCTACGTCTACAAGTCCCTTCAGATTCCGAGGTTCCCTCCTGTCTCTAATGGGAAGGAGGGGAGGTGAAGAGATCACTTAATCCTCGACGCCTCTTTACGATATGGGCACCTTTTGTTAGGTACCAGGACTGCCCAGGCATAATGTGTTTTCTTTTTGTCAATCCATATGCATTTCTACATTTCGACTACAAGAATAACCTGGAATAACCCTCCAACTTTACTGAAAAGTTCACCACGCTGCTTGTTGCTACTTATTCCTGGGAATCAGTGCTATGCGTCAACCACATCGCTCACGCGAAAATTTCCAAATGGAGCACCGTGACCTAACCCTTTTGTGCAAAAACGCCCGTAAACATCAATACCCGTTCAAAAGCTAGGTCAAATAGAAATCATTCTCGGCCTGCCCTCGTTTGAGCAACCCGTACCCTGGAAACCCGTACCCTCTTATCAAAATCAAATTATTGATTGTTATTTTTTATATCATCAGTTCTGTACAATGTTGTGTATATACCGGAACAACCAAATATAATATAAATTAATGAAGGCTAGATTTTACAGGCTTAAGGATCATATTGTCCAGAGCACATACTATGGACCCTTTTTTAAAACAGCGCCGTTAAGATATCAGGCGCCTGTATGGAAAACTTCAGTCTGAACAAAACATTTTCATCAAGAATATGTGAAAGGATTTGGACTGTGGTTTAAAAATTTGTAGGCCTCTATAGTCATATGTGAAATTAATCTTATAGATTATGTTTCAAAGTCTCAATTGAGCTTAAGGGGTGAAATACGTGTAACTTAATAATTTGATTTTTTTATTAAATTAAATGATTCAAATGCTTTAAAAATATCCCCAAAAAAAGTTTTGAAAACGTATTCGTATTTGATCTCGAGTTATAGTCAGTTATAGGCAGCGCAGTGTTCTGCATTTAGTCGAGCATAAATGCGGCGCGTCCCTGCCAAAGAGAAAGCAGTTTTTGGCGCTTTTGGTGGTTCTCGTATTATGTATCCCTACCATATTCTTATAAACATGAAATTCTAATGAAATATAGTTACTAGGAAATAATTATCGCTGACTAACGAGTAAGTTATAATAAAAACGCATAATCAATGATTTTTGTCTACCGCAAACATTAAACGTGTTTTTCTCAAAGAAGGACTTTTTCAACTTCTGTACAAAATGTCCCAAAAAAATTGAACCGATACGGCTCAGAACTATACTACATCTAGAAAAGAGTTTTATCTACTAAATGTTTTTGTAATTTCGGAAAAAATTTTGAACATTTTTTTTAATGTTCGAAAAGCGATTGTTATTTAAAAAATAATCGATTTTTTTGTTAAATCTAAAATTAATGTATAAATTAGAATTCTTTATAAATTTTTTTTGATCAACCTATGAACTATACATCTCATTAACATCTCTCTTTTTTTTGAATGTTGCAAGTTCCTCGGAAAAAGCATTAAGTTGTACGAGGCATTTTCTGAAGTGTTTTTCATTCGATTGCAACGCCGCCATTTTGTGTTGAAAAATTTATTAAAAAATATTTTCAAGTCAACTATACAGATTTTAAAATTTCTGAATAAGCAATATATAATTTTTTAATCAATTTGAAAAATTTGTTATTAAATTTTACGTGTATTTCATCTTGATCATCATGATCTTACCAATTTCTTACTGAATAGACATATTTGCTTCATTTCAACGATTTGAATGGTTAATTTAAGTTATCATTTCAATATTATATATTTTAAATCTTTCAATGATATGCGCTAAAACATGTAAGCAGATACAAGCGCATATAGTTTTGCCTTCAAAAAGCGATTCGAGTATTTTGAAATGAATTTATTTCATATTCTTTGGTTTAATTATTAGGCACTTTGCTTTAGAAATTCTCAAAGTTCAATTCCTGATTAATTTTTTCGTTTAAGAGTTGTTAATCTTCAAAATAATTGTTAACAAGAGGCCGATATGGACTTTTTCAGTGGATATGGTCACTTATTCAGTGTTTCGTATATTTGCTTTATGTCTATTCTACTTGCCTAAATGGCAGAATTAAACAATTAAGAAGAGACTATATCAGTAGTACAAGGCCTGTTTTTCATTTTTCAAATAATATCAATCTACTAAATGGAAACAGATTAAACAAATTTTTCTCATTTTTGCATGTTTTTTAACGCTGCTAACGTTCAACTCAACAAACGAAGCATAAACTCATATGTGAAACAAGTGATTAAGAAATGGAAGCTTAACAGCATGTTGAAGGGGAAATTATTATAAAATGTAAGAAATATTAATCTCAGTTATGGCTTGACGAAAGCTAGAATGAATGTAAGTCGAACCAAAGAGAAGCATCCGATATGAACATAAAGATACTCGAGTAATGTTATTAAAATTGAAGTCGTTGGGATGCCCCTTCCTCTCTCCATAAATTCATATTTAATTTCGCGAACTGACATTGTTGACCTAAGGACCTTGGAAAGTAAAATGTTGAAATAATAAAAAGAATTTAAGCCAACTCGTTTTCCATCATCATTCTGGCTGTACACTCTTTGGTTCAGTGAAAGTAACTCAGTCAAAGAAAAAATTGCTGAGCAGACTTGAATTCATTCTTCCATCAACCCGTCTACAGCTTCGAAAATATAAATTAATGGCATTAATATATTGAAAGCCTTTAGCAGCGGTAGCCAAATTCATTTTTAACCATGCCATAACCTTGTCACAGTTTCTAAATTTTTGAGTTCGAAAAGTTCAGTATATCTACGATCAAAGCCATCATATTACATTCGTAGTTTTTTGTCGTTATTATTGTTGTTGTTGTGCTTTTTCCATTTTATCGCCCATACCTTACAGCTTACCATCATCATCGCCATCGTACCATTTAGCACAAATACACTTGCACACATGCGCCAACGTCCGTAACATGCAAACATGCCAAAGACCATTAATTTATTTCAAAAGAGTTCTTCAGCAGAAAAGTACGTCATGCAAAAGAAAAACGCGAAATGTATACAAGAGTGCCCACAGATACAAAATAGGCAGCAGATAGACGGACAGATAGATGGATAGATAGCAAACAAATTGTAGAGGAGCGAAGAAATAAAAAGAAACAGAAGAAAAATAAAATAAAATAAAATAAAGAAAAAAAACTTGAAATGCTTGTCATGCGCCAATGTGGGAGAAAGTGATTCTTGCGGTGAAATCCCAGACTGGGTCAATTCAACGGAACTCGGTAAATGTGCGAACGCGAGCGATCAACTTTTCAGTTTCATTTTTCATAGAAACTCTTTTTCTGCGCGAAGCTCGTTAACTTCTATGGTTTTTCGATGGTTAAATGTTAAAAAATAGATAAATGTTCGCATCAGAATACAACTGTCTTGTGTTGCTGCAACATTTATTATGGAAAAATTGGAATTTACCTAGGCCTATCAACTGCTGACAGATGCAATCCTCCTAGTAACTACGCGGTACTGACTTTAACGAACCCGCATCAAAGCTACTACGACTAATCACCTTCAACTAAAGATATTTTGTTTGTGGTTACGCTGAAAAAGTGTCCATCAGCAGCCTTCGAGTTCGATGAATCATTCGAAATTACCACAGAAAAAAACCAGCTAAGAAATCTTTTCGTCAGAATCGTTACGAAATCAGTCTGCAATGTTAGTCATTGTTTGACTATTCTAAGGTAATTAAAACTTACATAGGCCCTATTATTCATGTTCGAAAATTCCTCATTTCGGCTTTTGAAACCATGCAATAAAGCTGTCACTGTGATTCTTCCTGATCCTTAGAATGCATCTCTTCACAATTTCCCCAAGAATTCCAACGAACAAAGAGTCTGCTGGGGTGAATAATTAGTTCCAGGAATTCACCTCGTTTGATCCCGTGCAGAGGTCGAATTTCATACCAAAAATTTAATGCATCTAGATATCACGACAGTATGTGGATGGAATGTTGGAATGGAATGTTGAAATGAGCTGCGGAGAAAGTCTGCTAGCAGGTAACTGACACTCGAAGAACTTTAACCTGTTCATGTCATTTCATTTGTACTATTCACTATGAAGTGTTTTCTGCAATAAATAATAGTGAAGCTTGGGAGCGAAAAATGTATGTCAATACCGATTAGACTAATGAGCAAATCCAGCTTATCCATTAGGATCGGAGAACTTTATCGGGAATTTAGGGAATTCGGATCGGGAATTTAGCTACACAGACGGTTCTAACGATTTTGTGTGTTGCATGTATTCGTGGATTTGCCTATCAGATAGATAACTAAAATTGCTAACTATGCAAAAATTCCATGCCCAAAAAGAGGTGATGACAAGTGATGTAATAAACTTTATTTGCCTCTCACTTTGAAGCTTATCCTGACTTGCCAAGTAGACAAACCAAATACGATTAAAAGAACGATTTCGGGCTGCCGCGTCGTTGATGATGATCTCATCACATAAGTAGCGCCATCGTCCAAGCTGATGAAATTCGGCCGCTTGAATCAAAATATGCTTAATATGACTTTGACTATGTTTGGCTCTGCATAAAGAATTTATCTTATGTATTAACAACTTGCATCAAAATGCATTTCAAAGGCAATTATGCAATCAGTTTCACTTCAATTCAATGCTTAAAGGATACACGATTACTGTAAATCATCAACCTGTGACAACCTTTGACTAGGAGAGGAGGATGACGCTTGCCACAGATGTTTTCCATGCAAAAAATGGACAAGCTCCGGCAGCACCTATTCAGAGAAGCAGGAGAGCTCACTCCGGATAATCCTAACACTGAGATGCTTGGATTGGTTGACAAATGGAATCGTGAGGCACAGTATATTCGGGCAGTCCTGGAAAATCCTGGAAAGCCCGACGCCCTTGGACTCAAAGCAGCCGAGGGTGTCGGGCTTGGGGGATCCCTCTTTCTCCTTCCTTGTGTGGCAAAGCGAGATCTAGCCCGAAGTAGTATAAGGAAGTTGGTTTTCAGGTTGACAGGGGAGTTCTTTTGTGGGTAGTCTAGTCACTTGTGAATATGAGAGGCACAGACTCCGTGCGTAAATGTAATCGCTTCCCAACCCAAAAAAGAGGATACAACAGGCATTATAGCATTAAAGTATACTTGAATTGATTTATGTTCTCGATTGAACAAATTAAAAGTGAATAACAATTATTATTTTTATTTATAATTTGATTAAATTAATTATTTTCAATTAATTTAATTAATTATTGAATTTCTGACTTGAAAATGTTAATTTATTTTTATTCTCGCCGAGCTTAAACGTTTTTCGGTAAGGACGTATTTCGTCTTCTTCAACATCTTCACCTGTATAAAGACAACTTCAGTTGAAGATATGTTGAAGAGAGCAAAGCGCATCCTCAAATAAAAATCAAACTATAAAATAAACAAAATAAACATGAGTTGACCTGCGGGAATGAATAAATGAACTTGAAAATTTTTGTTTTAGTTTTCCAATTGACGTTCCTTCTTAAATGTAGTTAGCAACTGTTTTCGTTGCACTCGCTCCAAGAAGGTTCTTTGCTTATCTAGTTTGCATCCTATTCAATGTGATTCATGATTCAATGTGGTTTATGATAATTTGAAATACCACGTAAGGATTTTTAAAACTGGATTCACCATTCAAAAATCTCATTCATTCAGCGGGAAGTAAAGCCTATTATCTTATTGGCTGATGTGACTTTTGTGGGTGATGCGGGAGGTATATCCTTGCTGAGTATAATTAACTTAAACCTGAAAATCATAAGCTACTCTGTCGTAAATTCAAAAGGGACCAACACAGTCTCTGCTTTTTAAGGTTAAACGTTCCTATATTTTTTTTCAATTAAATAAATTTAGGCTCCCATTGCCAAAGAATTATACTAATAATTTTTGGCAATATGGGACTTATATTTTGAGGCATAATTTTGACTGCTGTTCACTACTTCAGAGTTGACTGCTTTTTACCTAGCTGAGGTGGTTCACATTTGTTCGTTTTCTTAGGAAATAAATGTTTTTTCCTCTTTTCAAAGAAATGCTTGAAAAATTTCAGTTCCAATTCAGGTATGGTACGAAAAAAAAATTTTTTAAAGCGAGTTTCCGAAGCAGAGAACTATCGTCATGACAGATTTCAAAACGAGAAAGGAAATCATTTTTGTGTGGGCCAACACAATCATATTTGTGTGGGTCCAGACTAAATCTGAGTGAATTCGATTATAAACTTAGTTTTGTGCTGGACTTCTAAACTAATTAACAATAAACTAAATAAACTCTACTAAAACAGAGTGAACGAGACGACATTACGAAATTTTGTGCTGAAATCAGTTTAGAAATCTTGACATTGGTTCTCTAAATCTGATACTGCATGTGTAATAATAATAATAATTCTTATAATTCTAATAATTCTTAATTTTGACCTTACTAAATTGTAAGTTCCAATTCTCAGTTAACTAAGTTGTAAGTTGTGAAAAGAAGATTCTATAGTTTTTGTATTAACTGCATTGATTTATGCAAAGATGGCAAAGATAAGATTTAAAAACAGAATGATATAAGATTTATTCAACTGAAACCCCAAAATTCTTTACGAACTAATGCGCTAAATTTTTTAAGGTAATCACGAGTTGTTTTTTGCTCGAAGTTGATTGTGAAAATTTTTTGTTGGCAAGCAATTTTCAAAGAAATTTTTGCCAACGCTTTTATTTTCCAATTTAAAAAACAATCAAAAATATCAACAATGGCTTAGAATAACGTAAGAATATCGGAATATTTATTTTTTTCAAATTTTTCATCCTGGTGCATTGTGCTAAATGTTGCTTCTAAATTTATGAGAAACAGAAAATTCTATTAAGTAAAACATTTAAATTGGCCAAATTGGACGAAAATATGAAAATTTACAAATGTTGGCATTGTGCTGTTCAAGCACTTAAATCATTTGAAACGTGCTCGCTAAACCATATCATTCAAAAATGGAAACATTTTGGACATCACTAATATTTGTCATTTTATTTTCATGCGTTTTTTTTGAAAATTTGAATTTTTTTTTGAAAATTTCAAAATTATAATTACTAAAAAATATTTACTTCTTTCGTAAGCAAAACTTCCACCTACATTTTTTTCTTTATAATGTTATGACTGATAATTTCATCTAGATAAGTTAATTATAGACAAAGGAAAAAAAAGAAAGAAAGGAAGGAAAAAGTCAACTTTTATATACTGCAATCAACCATATAACTTAATTTTATTACATTCGAAAATTATTATATATAATTCAACAAATTCATTTGGTTTTGCTTGACTTTAATCATATTTTGAAAACTCTTCGAAATTTTTTTTATGGAATTGTTAACGGTTCTTTCAAACTTCTTTAAAGGCTCATAAATGAGTTGTGAATAAAAACCTTCTTTTGCATCATTTGTTACATAGCTTGGCAAGTCTATCAAATTATATGCAGGATAACTTGAATTATCTATGTTATTTGGAAGTTTGAGAGCTTTATCTTAATATTATGAAGGATTTTTGGTGTGAAGAGGTTAAATTTAAGTCTGGGTCGTTTCTTGTTCGACCGCGTAAGTTTACAATTCTAGTCAACTTCATTCTAGTCAGAAAAAAGATGATAGAAACTATACCTTTGCATAACTATTTTTTCTGGACTGTAAACCAATTAGTGTCTATAACAAAAACATAGATATTAAAAACAAAAACACAACAACAGGTATGTCCAATGAAACCTCTTTTTCAACAAATTACTGCTAACTAAATTTGAGAAAGGTAAATAAATGGTATTCTTCCTATTGGAACACACTAATTCCATGAATTTATTCTTTCATGTAATAGTAGAAAGAAGAATGCAGTGGGTTTTACCATGTGCTCAAGACTATCTCGGATATCAGCCAGTGTTGAAAATGAATGAAAAGATGTATTCTGATACTGTACCATGCTTAGTACTTCGAAGGTTCTCTGTTTTGTTTTAGTTTTTTCTAAAAATACATTTTTTTTTTGCTTTTGACATACAGGGTTTCTGCCGGGAGCCTTATGTTTAAAAATGCTATTCTTTCAAAAACTAATGAATGTTGTGTGCAGAGGGTGCATCTATTCGAATAACCAAACATATAAGTTCGTCAACCAAAATCAAAGCGTAACAACTTCCAAACGCTAATGGAACAAACACACTCTCAATCTAACGGCGTTAAACCCGAATTTCCGGGGCTCAATAGTGTTTGCAAATTACATTTGTTGGAGAAAGCACATAAAAAGAAGGTTCGGTGAAATGCACGTTAACATTCGCGAAACTTTTGTGTTCATACAGAATAGCTCACATATATTATTACCCAAGATCAATTATTATTTATATAACTTTATGCTCGGAAAATTAGCCATCACAATATCCTCACCAATCTAAATCATTTATTTTATAAGCTCTCTGTTTTGTGAAGCTCACTTTATTTGCTACATGGAATTTTCGTTTGTTATTACGCTTCGGACTGCATTCATTTTTAAGTGGTTATGTTTGGAGAACATAGCCACAGTTGGAAGAGTATTGCGCGTACTCCATCGATAAGTTTTGCAAAGATGCTGATTCATTTGTTTTTTTATTTTTAATTACTCGTCGGCAACGTTGCATGCAGTTCAATATTGGGCAATGACATTATGGTTTCAGTGTTGATTTCATGCGATCTTAGACCGAAGGATTCTGTGAAACTACTTCAGATAGGTACAATGGATTGCTTATGCCTACTTGATCTTCAAGGAGTCCCATAAAATTGAAATCCCGATAAGAATTCAACGTGAAAATGCCAGACTTTCGAAACGGTGAGGGACACTGTCGTTGAAACTTTCAAGATCGATGAAATTTTCAAAAGGTTTACGGATACATTCATTCAAAAAGTTCAAGAATTGAAAGAAAATGACTTAATTTTATGAAAACGATTTTATGAAATGATCTTTGCCATATTTTAAAATCTTTATTCCTTTTTTTGTAGTGACGAAAGCTCATTATCAATTGAACGCCCATATTCATAAATAATACTATTGTTAATGGACTGCAAGAGCCCGAAACTTATGACTTAAACACCAGAAATCTTTGCAATCCTCTTGGGATGCTGTTTGTACAAAATAGTACCTACGAAAGGGTTTATTGGTATTGGATGGGTTTTTGCATGGATATTGCTGCTTCGATGACATCCGGAAGCCACCAATGTCGCTTGATTTGACTCCAGTGAATTTATCAAATGGGATTTTCTAAAACTGAGAGCTTACAACAACAATCTCAAAAAAAAAAAAAATTCAGCATAGGAATAGGCTGCATCTAATCGGGCTTATTGCAGCGTATGGCGTGAAAAACAAGGCTCCGTTTTGAAAAGAATGTAAGAGCAAAGATGTAGGAACGAAAGAATAGATTTCGATGACATTATTTATAAGAAATGAATCCCACAAGTTTACTGTGCACTATATTCAAAATAAATTCTGAGTAATTGTTTTATCTTTTTAATTTTGAAGCATATATATCCCGTCAAATAACTCGTTAATACACTCGCAAGTTGGAAGTAAGTTGCTCTCTTTCTCAAAACAATAAAAAAATAACAATTGATACTTTGACAATTTATCAACAAGCAATTGACCAACTTGATTACAAAGAAACAAACTAATAAATAGAATTTTTAAACGTAAATAATGAAAAAGATGATGGTCAAACTTGAAAATAGTGTAATTTTTAACAACACCGGCTGTCTGCTACTGGAAAAATTCGCGAATTGTCATAAAAACAAAAAAATTGAAGATACAAACAAATATAAATACAAATAAATATTATTATAATACTTAAAAAAATTAATAAAAACAAAAATTTGGTGTTACCTTGAAAATCCAAGCGCAATATGACTGTAACAAAAACTACTGAAATTCCACTGAAATGACTGTTCTAGAAACTAAATATTGTCCACTAACTACGAAAAATGATAAAGTCTAGATACTAAAAATTATCCTTAAACTAAAATATAGATTGGTATCCTTAGTTATATCAAATGAATAACTAATATATACTAACTGATTTTCGACGGAGCACAGAAAACACATTTAATAAGAACTAATAATTATTAGTAATTAATTATTATTAATTATTACTAATAATCTTACTAAAAACATTACTATTTTTATTTCGTCGTCGTCGTTGTAGCGCTACAGCCCATTTCGGGCCTTGGCTTCCCGCAGGTGTCGCCTCCAGTTGTCTCGGTCCTTCGACCGCGTCCTCCAATTTCGGAATCCGAGTAGCGTGCTGCTATCTTCGTCTACAGAGTTGGACCAGCGCTTTCTTGGCTTTCCCACTGGCCTGCGTCCCTCAGTTTTTCCGACAAATACCTTTCTAAGTATCCGACCTTCATTCATTCGCTGCACATGGCCAGCCCATTGTAGCTTCCGCAGTTTTATCACAGTGGAGACTTCTGGCTCGTCGAAGAGTTCGTACAACTCATAGTTGTACCTAATTCGCCATTGTCCTCCTTCCTGCGTTGCTCCCACGATTCGTCTTAGGACCCTCCTTTCGAAAGCGTTTAGTATGTTTGCGGAAGCTTGAGTGAGGGTCCATGTCTCACATCCGTAGCAACTATTTATTTTTGTCTATTTATTTTTACTATTTTTATTTGTCATTAGAAAAATGCTCTGCTTAGTTTTCCATATTAAATAGGGTGTAGTTCTATGATGTTACATGGCAAATCAAGTTGACGATCAAAACACGTCTTCGCAAAAATGATGCGACCCCATTTGGTAGATTTTCAAGACAGTCGTCTCGAAAAATCCTTGCTCCTTACTGAAAATTTGCCATATATCGTTCCAGGATTACGCAAAGCAAAATATTTTAATATTACACCACCTAAACGTAAAAAAAAGTCATTATCATATCTAGCTTTGTGTCCTCATGTTCAATATTAAGGTCCCCCAAAAAAATCACATCACGTTTTTTTGAATCATCAGATTCAAAAAATTTAGGTCCCCACAATATCAAAATGCTACTGTTGTTTTCGTACAATTTGCATATGTTAAAGATCTTTAGCCAAATATTCCGAACTGATTGTTGGTAAAGATATTTACTTTGAAACCGCATTACGTGTAAGCGTAGATAACCGAAGAGATTGGATTATTTTCACTCCATATTTTGTTGTTTAAAATCGATAAAAATCGTAATAAATACAACTTTTCACCAAAAATCATCATCACCAATCAACATACAATCCATTAATTGTATTCTTTATCTTAGAAAGAAAAGAAAGTCCACAAAGATTCCATAAAAATACTTTCACACCACTCGTAACTCGTAGAAGGTAGGGAAGCTATTAATTATTCATATAATCTTTAATCAGAGTTCGTAGAAACAGAAAATAATAATGAAAGATTCCAAAGTAGAACAGAAATCTTAAAAATAATAATAACGATAATAATCAATCGATGTTTCGATGGATTTACTTGAGTTGTTCCTAAGACGTTGCTAAGACAGATTTGTTACACATGAAAGTAGATTTAAACGTTTTCCCTTCTTTGCTAAACATAATAAGCTCAATTTTGCCAGCAATTACACTTTAGCTACTTTCATTTTTAATTCAAATAATTCTTCATGCTTGTCTGCCGTCAAATGCTGGATGTGAATTATTTACCTTTTCGACTGTAGCTAAACTTATTTTGTAGATTTTATTTCATGGATTTAATTTAAGTTCCATATTTTGGGTATGAGCTAAAACTGAAATCGACCTTGGAGAGAAAGTAATTTCTGGAAAATATGATAGGAAATTATTATAGGGCCCGTGGCGTATGAATGATATGGTCATCAATAATTTCCGACAAATTTCGCGTTTTTGATATTAGATCTTCAGAAGTTGATTTCCCGTTTGAAGTGTGCGTATGAATCTTGAAAACGTTCTGCGGAATGATTCGTTTGCGTAAAAGAATTCAAAAACATCTTTATAGGTGTAATATCTACTTTTGAAATCGAAAGTTCATAGAATTTTCAAATTTTGAACTCTGACAGAATTGCTATCACCAGTCCAATCAATTCCGGATTTTAAACTTTTCAGTTCAATTTAAGCCAGCATGAGCAAGCTCTTACTTTTAAACAAACAAAAAAAAGCATCAATTTAAACACAATCCAAAGATAAAAACGGGTTATTGACTGAAGAACATCGGAAAAAGCTAACGACTTAACAGCAATGCATATAGTATGCCGAACCGAAAGAAAACTTGCATGCAACCCAACTCTATTACATATATCTATATAATTTAATACACAATAAAAAATAAATACCATCATACGTGTGTACCTGCCAAAGAGAAAAGTGAAAGCTAAAGAAAAGAATCTCAGTAATAGTATATCGGACGTACGCCAATAATATACTTGCTTACGAATGTGTTGGCACATTCTTCAGCTGCTGAATCATAATACAACGACAACCAGCTAGTCAAGCAGTCATCCAGCATGCTCTGGGCATATGTAACTATGCAGTTAGCTGGCTCTGGTTTGTTCCAGTACACGAATTAATCGTAGTGCGTTGCATGAAATCATGATAATGTTGGAAAATAAATAAATAAATAAAATTATTTTCATTTTATTTGATTTATTTTTGAAAGCTGTTGGCAACTTAGTCGTAAATAACATGTATGCAAAGGAATTTCAAAGATGAATTTGAGATTTCATTGAAAATGTAGTAAAATTTCCTAGGAATCCGTGATTCCGTTTTTCAATTTGTCGCTATGAAAATGATTGAAAAATTGCTAATGCGTTAGGAGAATGTAAGTGTAACATTTGGGCATAAGCTCTTCGAATTCCGGACTCAAATGAGGAAACAATCTTATGTAGTCGTCTTTTTACTTTACATTCCTTTTTTTATCTTTCCTCCCAGAAGTTTATCTGTTCCAGATGTTTTGATGCAATCGACTATTCGAGATAGTACTAAATAGAAATAGGTTTCTTATTGAGTCTTAAGTTTATCTTTAACTGAAAGATCTCGTTAACTCTTTTCCTTTGCCAATAACTTCACATACATTCTGTGTAGTACGTGAATGAGAATAAAGCCTCGCTGGCGTTTCTCATAGCATGTAATATTAGATAATACATTATTTTTATACATTTTTCATTTTTAATTTTACCCCTGCTTGGTATTTACGCATTTCGACATTTCTTATTGATATTATATCCTATAATATGATAGACAAGTGTTCAGCAGCAAACAATACTTATTCCAAAGTCAATTTTTGCACAATTCCATGCAGGTCCTCGTTTATTAAGCAAATTCAAAACATTCTCCACATACAGTCTAATCCAAATTATATCCAAGGATTAACTTCTGCTGAGAGTGGCGAATTTTTAAGCGTTCGTCAAACGTGGATCCTATCAGAATTATTGCATTTATTCCTTGTATTCAAATTTTATTTCATTCTGTATTTTATATTATGTATGTATTATGTATTCATTTTTTTTGTGTATTTTATGGAGTAATTTATACGATTTTTTTAAATCGGTTTGTTTCCAATGCGCCTGAAAAAAAATACGGTCTTCGGTTCTTTTATTGAACAAAAGAACGCTTTGACAGCTTACTTTTGAAACAAAAGCGCAAATGGCAAACGGACTCATCGACGGCCTGGATTGTTAAATCATGATTTTAGCCCTTCTGCTCATTTATTTACTGGTTAAAATATTTGACATTATTTTGTATGAAACGAATCGGAAATGTTTAATATTATGTTGAATGGGTTAGCATTTTCCAAAAAATTCTACTGTCCACGAATGAACATCTTTCAAAGAATTTTGGACGAGTTTTGAAGTTTAGACACAAAGTAAGACAAATTTTGTGTAAAATATTAAATACGTTTCCTGGGTTTCTTTCAGAGATGATATAACAAACACTATTATAGTCGTTTATTCAATAAAATACCTTTTTCAAGATAATAATTATATTCACGATAATTTCATCATCGTAATAGATTGAAAAACAGCGTTGATTTTCTATTAAATTCGTAAATTATTCCGATTTTACGAATTATTACGTATCTTTGACATGTGTCTATAGTATACTGTGTGGACACGGCGCCTGAAACAACTGGGAGGATATTCACTGCGATTTGAGTTATTTTCAGTAGAATTGCAGTTTGGGTTTTAAAGCAATACATTTATTTGTTAAAAATATATTTGAGATATTTTGTAACCAGAAATTATTTAGTCTGCACACATATTTGGTTAACTTTAGTTGTTCCAACAGCTTTCATTCATTTTTTCAGTCAAATCATATAGCTTATTTTCTAATATACTATGTAATTTACCTTCTATATTTTAATTTATTTTATAACGATATGTGTGACATTCTATTATTTGTGTCTACAATGCTTTTAGCCATTTAATATTTTCAACTGCCAAAATACTGGTCAGCGTTGTCTTCTTTCATAGTATTTATTTATTTCAGGGTGTATGCTTTTACTCCTTTGTGTTTGTTTTAGAACACTTTGTGCTCCTTTGTGTTCGCTCCTTTGTGTTGAGGTATTGGCGCTTATTTTGCTAGCATCTGAACTGATTGTAATGACTGTGAATATGTGTTTAACCGTATTTGATTGCTGAACTTGTCCAGATCGCATTTTCATATTGTGGTATCGGGAAGCCGTGCTATTTAAGGCTTTATCCTGAACAGGCTTAAAGCAAATCGAAGATATCAATGTTAAAATGGCTTGTCAATTTAAAAAATATGGAATCGTCGCGTGTGTTTAGGATAAGAAGAAAAGAAAATTTCATCAAAATTACCAACACCTGGGTAGTGGCTTGATTAGCTTATAAGTGGTTGTCTGGAAAAGGGACTCCGCTCCAAAATTGACACATAACACGTTTACAATATAGCACAAGTCAAGCATGCCCTATCGAGGATTCCTTAAAAAAATAACGGTAAAACCCGAAGGCGGAGTTGAATTTGTTACCAAAGACAGCGTTTGTAGAGGATCGATTTCAATTTATATGTATTTAAATATTGTACTATTGTTATTTCATGTTTTCACTTTATTTACCTAAACATATATCTTAAAAATCTTATAATGTATATATTCTACTGATCCTTACGAGCAAAATTCATAAATTCTCATAAACAACTGAAGCATGTAGAAAAAATCATAAGTATATACTAAACAATGGCATGTTAGTTTGACTTGAGTCTTAGGAAAATTATTTTTAAGTTTCAAAGAGATAGGAGGGAATATTTGAGTTATTTCTAAGGCTTATCAGGTGAAAATAAATCAGCGAAAATTACTGAAATAATTAGAAATGTTCTAATTCTAACATTTCACTCCAACAAATTTAAGATTAACAGAACAACAAAAGTTGTGCGATTGTTAAACATGAACTTTATATTTGAGCTTTGAGAGAACAAATAATTGTTCGGTTTGACTAGCTCGACTATCTTTGAACTGAAAAATTTTCCTAATTTTTGTGAACATAGATAAATATTTGTTCTACTCGCGGTAACTGCATAAATTGAAAATACTAAACCCTGAATTTGATTGTAAATGGATCTGAATGGAATTGCCAATATTCAAACTCGTTAAAAATTTATTGCGAATTCAAAATAGCTCCATAAACTTCAAAAAGAACATGAGGACATGTGAGAGTACCCTTCTGCCTATTTTCGAAGCCAATATAAATTCAGTAGATGTGTGTTAACGAATTTGAACATAACAATGACTTACCTTATATTCTTGTAACAAGTTATTCCACTTTTTGATGATTTTCGAAAGAGGTAATGGTACATTCAATTCGCGCTCGACGACCCTGTAAAGGAAAAGAAAATATATTGGTATTGATCCTCGAAAAAACTTTTGATAAATCTATTGTTGTGTCTGAAAAGAATTTTCTTGCACTAGAAATTAAGTCTTGTTATAAGACGCTTCTTAACGAATAAGACTTGTGATTGCACTCTTGCAAAGAGGCGAAAATTTCCAAGCTGAAATCTAAGATACAAGAGCACAATCACCTGCTCGAGTTGATTCGTTTGTATGCGCACATACAATGCAGAAAGTAATTGAAGAAAGTAAACACACGATGCAGAGCGAAAATCAGACTTGTATTGTTTCTGAATGTGAAATCAATTGAGCCCATTCAAATTCTTTTAATTAGTCTTGCTATTGTGTATTGTGTAAGTCAATGCGGCATGGTCGCGAAGAAAGAGCTTATAATTACTTAATTTGCTCAGGTGTATTCATCAGCGTTGGTCCGAACCATTCATTTATCCATTATCCATTTCCATTCCAGCCATTCTCTTGCGGATATAGAAAGATCAGCGCAAGGTAGTATATGCTATGCATCCATGATACTCGTTTTACCTTTTGTTCCTCTTCAATTTTTTTCTGTAGATATTTTTTATTTCTATCTGGACTTTTTCTTACACACTAAACATTTGACAAGCTGTTGTAGCTCATATTAAATACGTATGTGCACAAATGAACATGCATATGTATGGTTACATAGATAGATTCGGTAGTGTAACACTTTCTCTTTTTAGTGACCTTGTATGGAGATCATTCTTGCGATTATAACAGGTTCATAACAAATTCGAAAATTATTCTTCAAGACTTTCTCCAGGAAATGTGAGGCGATGATGATGGCCACGTTAATGATGGCGACGACGCTGATGATGGTTATGTTAGTGGTAATGGTGGTGTTGATGAACGAGATGTTATGCGATTTGGTAAAATTCATTTTATTTCTATTTCGAAAACAGTTTGAATAGTGAAACTAATCTCAAATAGTCAAAATATCTCGGGATTGGCATTTGATTTTTATGCAATTCGTATCAGTTGGACGATGAGATTGATAGTCCATCATCGAACTGGTGGAAACGTTGATGAAGGTGTTATGGGACGCGAAAATATAGAATTCATGATTTGCAAGTTATTCAAATAAATTCAATAAATTGTTTCCATGCGCGCGGCGAAAATTGATGCTTGTGTTTCTGTTACATTAGCATTCCGTGAGAATGCAAAATTGTGAGATAACAACAATTGTGAGATTCTGTACAGGGAGAGTTTTGTGTGCTCATAAAAGGAAGAATCCGAAGACTAAGTCGAATTAGTTTTGCTTTCAAAGGCTCTCTGCGATGAGTCAAATATAAAATTATTTTTATGGCTGCCTTTCAAGAGTCCACAAATTGAATTAAGTAACATTTTGAAGAAGGCCCAGTCCAATATGGCTTGTGGAAAACTTGCATAATTATAATTGTAATCGATAGAACAACAGCTTAAAAATATTAAGAAGATAAAACCGCTATGAAGAAGAATGGTGATGTCACCATTGCGTTTATAAGGAGAACCCAAACGCGCCCTCAAACTAAGAATAGCAAAACAAAGCAGAAACACAAGACAACACTAAATTTTGTTTGAAATTATTCAATTAAAAAAACCAAATTATGAATTCCAAAATCAGACGAACATCCATTAAACAGTCAAATCAAATCAATTCAATTCACCAATTGCAAAGCTCACTTTCCAAGCCATACGAGGAGGAACGCCTTTGAAAGTATTAAATAACTTTTGTCAAAATCTGGATTATTTTGTGGTTAGATCTTTCGATTTTTACATGTTGGGCCACACGTTCAAAATCGAGTTGTCGAAATAACCAAAAAAAAAAAAAAAATGTTTTTCTTGCGCTGAGCTGCATTTTGTCGCAGTAGGTATCGCCTGAGTAAGGATCACAGTCAAGTGTGATACTGACCAATTCCAAACTTCGCCTAGCATTGGTTTTGCAACGACCATGATGTCATACCACTTAAACTCTCGGTGTTAAGACGATTATAAATATGAGAAATTTCAGAGGTACTATGTGGGTTTCTTTTTAAGTACTTTTTTTTGTCGACAAATTTATCTGAGGCAATTTAAGATGATAAGAATTTTTTATGATTTACTTAACGTATACTAGCAACTTTTTGGTAAAACTCTCCATAGACTATAGAAAACAATTTGGAAAACTTTCACGCTCATTTTTAAGGTAATTGACATTCTCTTTTACATCATTTTTGTCATAAAAAATGTTTTGACGGTGATTGTTTGACAATTAGATTTCCTTGCAAATTTCCAGAAAATCTTCGAAATATTCCAAGCAAATTGAATTTAAAGGATCAATGAATTACTAGACCACAGCGTTGGTGGATAATCATGTAGAAAATCGATTCTTCGTCTTCACTTTCGAATATTGTTTGCAACTAGGACTGGGTATATCAAATTATGGTATCCTGTCTCATAATAAGTAACAACTCTATCTGAGAAATACTAAAAATATCGTAATCAACTTTCCTAAATATTGTGATCAGGAACTTTCCGAGTTATTAGGTCACTCGAATTTCGAGGTTTGATGTTTAGGAAGGTTTATTTTATATAGAAATATTAGGGTTTAACATGTGAAAAACACAGTTTATCAGGATAAAGTTCATCAGATTCAGCTAAAGGTAAATCGCATAATTCTACTGGCGAGAGAATTCATTAAATATCAAAGGAATATATTTAGACAAGGATTTGAATAAATAGATCTAAGCTGTCATCTGTTGAGGAAATCAGTGAGCTTATCTCTATCTAGAAAACAAAACCATTTGATATTCTTATTTGTATACGGGTTGATAGAATTATAAATGCAGATGAATGCAAATTACAACAACAAAAATCACTAATGTCGCATGGTCCTTGTTATTCTCACCTCAATTGAGGCATAACAATCAAACTATATGTTTCCTTTATGACAATGTATTATTCGCTTTGTGTTCCAATATTATTTATCCTTTTTCGTACGGGATTAGGCAATAAACTCCTCTGTGCCAATATCAGCGTTATGGAGCATATTACCGTGCACAGGATATTCACGTTTCCAACGTAATACAAAAAAAAATTGTCAGTTCAGTGAGTGAAAAATTATCAGAATTATCAAAGTTATGTTTAAAAACGATTTTTTATTATGGAATTATATTGGCAACCAACCAAAAAACTGACAAACATTTTCTATTTTAATTAAAAAAAATTTGTACGGTACGATATTAATACAATATTTGCTACCATACATATCATTTTCAGTAACACATCATTTAACTTATAACTTGATCATTGAACTACTGGTATAGTGCTCGATGGTCATGTTAACCGGACCCAAAAAAGATCTCAAAGCTCTAAGTATTATCCTTGGCAACCTCTTTCTCCAGAAAATAATTCAATTGTGTCAGGCAGAGGATTTGATTGTATTCTTTCAGTTGTTACCTTGCTTGTCAGTTGTTACCTTGCTTGTGTTCAAATGATTTTACGGAAAGGATTTTCATTGGGACCCATTAAAAGTAATTTGTTTTTTAAAACGATTATTACTTATTACTTAATATTAAATTTATGATTGATTCCATCGTTGCAAAATATACTTAACCTTAAAAAATAAAAATGAAATTTACCTTTTAATTCCAGCGACTGAAGAAGACCGAACGATTACGGTCGAAAGTTGACTTCGAAAATTAAAACAAAACGCCAAATTAAAAGGAGAATTTCATTTTTAATTTTTCGATTAAATCTAATTTATCCGCACATAAAAAATGCTCATCAATCAAGAAAAATTATCCGATGTGTATAGAGAAAAAAATATTCTCATTGACAGAAAGCTAGTTCCAAAAATGATTTTCGAAATCTTGTACCGCCATCTTCAATATTAAAGATATACCTCGTCTTGAAAGGACATTTGAAGCAATCAGAAATGCAATCAAGGCATTGACATTGACATTGCGTAAAGATTAATTTTAACGAATTTTACTTTGCGTAACTATTTGATATGCTCAAATTTTGTAATTCGCTTAGATTTATTCAGACATATCCTTCAAGATTCTACGAAAACAAATGTGCTGTCGCGTTGACGTCTGTAATTTGCCGCTTAACGAAAACGGTTTTCGAAAAGTATGATCTCTTAAACCGAATAATTGGCTGTCTCCAGCTATGTCAAGCGCATGAGATCGCAGTTCTTCTGACGAATAAAGGAATCTCAGATCACTGGTTTGCGCAGAGCGAAGAAGGGTATCTTCTACAGTAATCTCTACTTTCTTGCTCCGTCCGGTTGAAAATTCTATCCGAAGGCGTGAAGGAAATAGAGATCTAAACTTATGTTGTATGATAAACTGTTCTAAGCTGGCCCTCAGGATAAAAGGAGAGGCGTTTTCAGGGTAGTCTAGTTTACTGGTGCTGGAAGGCCTTCACTTAGTGCGATAAAATCCCCTCCCCCCAACGACAAAAAAGAGAGATCAAAGCGTAAAAAAACTGACTGAAAACTATTCGAAAATCAGTAGTTATGATAAAATTATAATACTATCTGATTCGGGAGATTTGAAAGAAATCGAGTCTTCAGATTCTGCTGCCGAGCACAAAAATCATTTTTTGAGATAATTGTTATCGGCTGGATAAATTGTTTGAATACTTACATTAATTTGAACAAAATTTTATTTCCTTTTTATTATTATTTACTTTTGCGAAAGCGAACAGAATTAATTAGTAGATATGGTGTAGTACTCGATAAAGAAAATGCGGAACTTCATCCAAATTTGGTAACTCGTCAGAAGCTTTAACAACTTTGCCAGGACATCAATCAAATACATTAATGTAATATAAATAATGATAATAAAAAAGTCTGATTAGTATGGGTCCAAATATTTGCACAAATTCGGACAGGGAAACCTTCAGTTCAAATGAAGAGGTTGAAAATCACAGTTTTCAGTTATTACCGGCAAAGAACAAATACTTCATGAGCGTGAAATCATGCTACCGACAGAACGACAATAAAAGATATTGGACGAGAGTGAACGACAATAACAAAATTATTCACAAAATTATTAAAACCACTAAAAATCACCTTTCATTTTCATATAGAAATTTATTTTACTTTGCGAACGACCCTTAATGCTTGTTGGTCTTAGATGTTTTATAAAATTAAAGATATCGTCGGAGATACTTTAAGTTGAAAATAGATTGCCGAGATAGCCTTATGATGCGTTAAAAGATAGATGGATGGTACGAAAAATTGTGAAATATTTGAGAGTTATTGAGAACTCTAATCATTTCAGTATTTCGATAATTTCGATTATTTCAGGAGTAGGACGGATAAGTGAGTAATACGTAGTCTAATCACATTGAATTTGGCCTTATGTGAAAATCTATCCAGCAATCCTTTTCTTATTAAACCATAATAATTATTTTTATAGTTTATAGTATTTTAATACTTATATTACAAAAGAAAAGCAATGTTGTTGTTACTGGGGCATGAAGGTCTGTCAACTGCTTTAATATATTTTCTTAACTTCAAGCAAGGGCTCGTAATTTTAGATAACATCCGACACTGAGGGTGGTTCAACTTACTCTCAAGATACACTTACGTCAAAGATAAAAAATAGCCTTTTCTGAAACCCAGGAGTGAAAATATTAAGGGGAGCACTTTTATGTGATTTTATAGGCGAAGAAAAAATAGCAAAGGAGCAGAATTTTTAGTCAGTAAATTGGGATATGCAGGAAAATCTTATCTTTTAGCACATCTGACTTTCATTGAGATACTGCATGTACAATCATAAAATGCAGAGATATTTAGGGGTTCTACGTATAGAGGAACAGATGGTGCAAATGAATTGAAGAAGGCTCAGTGAAATTTTCTAGCGAGAATTGGATTAAAATGAATCGCAGCATTCAAATATTCATTCCTAAACATAATTATCAAGATGAATTTAGCTCTTAATTTTGCTTTCTTAAATTCAACCGTAAGTTAACTTGAACGAAACATATTTTCTCATCACAAAACAAAATTTCTTTCGATGCGGTTTCTCTGTGTTTTCAATTAGTCTAATTCGAAAATGAGGATTGTATTCGTTCATTGAATTTACAAAACATATGTATGTATCAATCGCAACATAGTTTGTTGATGAACCGCTTTTCAAACATAAACATCGTACACATATACTATCAAAAAACAAGAGTTAAATTTCGGAATATCAACCTACAAGAAACTTTCATCTGGCAATTTCAAATGTATAAGACATGAGCAAAGTTCGTATTCAAATTGTCTTAATAGTTGCTTACGAAATTTTCAATTGTTAGATTGTTCTTCTTCTTCGTCTTTATCTCCTTACACTTGAAAAAGATACAATGCGTAAAGCGGTTTTGAGATCATGATTGATCCATTGGCTGAGCTTTACAAGCAATTATTGAACATTTAAAATTAAAAAAATGTAAATAAGCGAGGTGATTTGATGAAAAATGAGGCTACAAAATTATTATTAACTTTTATTTAGCCAGTGGAATAGCGGCAAAGGTGAAATTCATTAATTGAATTTTCACTCGAAAATTTTCGAAATTAGTGTCTTAGCATGCATATGGAGTTGGGCTTAGTATTTCAAAGAACGCTTGGATAGTATGAAATCAGATTATCATCAACGAAAGTGTGAAAATCTAACCTGATTAGATTAGGCATTCACCTGACCCTTTTTTGAGTGCAAATAAGTTTTCTTCCTTCATGGTAGGGAAATTAAGGCTGTTTAGGCCATGAACATGGGACTCTGAGACGCGCAATACTTCTTGTCTTTCAACTAAACATTTCCCAGAGTCGAGAACAAATGATGGGACTCAACGTTGCATTATCAATATCAATCCCTTTCTTTAAAAATAAGTTGGGATTAATGCTGGTTGTAACTTGCTCAGTTAGTGCTGATAGGATGAGATGGATATGATAAGATTATTGGATAACATTCGAAATCAAATTCCTGTGTCTATCAAAATTGAGTGTCATTATTAAAATAGGCAGTAAGCATGAAAAGGATTCTTAGTAGAGAGGATAATGGACAAGCAGACTTAATACTGAAGATTTCATTACAAAAAATTCAGTAAGCATGAAAGGCCTCTGACAAAAAAGGAGAAAGGAGATTTTACTCAATGAGACTTACTACTCAAGGAGGACTCATTCGATGGGGAGTGTTTTCATAAGCATTGGAGAGTCTAACGTATGATGACTGTAATAGTTATTCTCCAGATGGTGTAGTGGTCTGGGATGTTATCCTACATGCAGCAGATCTCTAGGGTTAAGTAGCTGCTTGTGATGAATGGAAAAGTTTTTTTTTGTCGGTGTCAAACAACACCTAGATCTGATAGTCATACTTACTTAGAACAAAAATCGAAGTCAAGCGTAATTTTGACCGAACGATCTCGTGTACCCATTGTGTCAGAAATCTGGTAGTTCTAGTTCATGCTAAAGTTCAATTTCCAATAGTGAAATGCTGCATGATCCACAATTGCAAAAGCTGGCTGCTTACTACATCATACGAATTTGAGAAAAGAACGAAATGAAGACATCTCAAAGTAATTGCAACAAATCTTACCGATAGGCTGAGAAAATTAGTACGTACAAATTGTTGGATTTAAATTGGCCAAATAGTTGGTTCACAAAAAAAAAACTCCTTCCAAAATAACCCTCGAAATAATTATCCATTGGAGCACATTTTTGACAACATTTTACTCAAACTGGACTGATTTTGAATGGCATAAGAGCAACTCCAACTCGTTGTACTCGTTCTCAAGAAATTTCGCTCAAGCTATTGCAATTCTGTCTAAAGACCTAAACATGTCAATGGCTCATTCTGAATAAACAGTTGACAACTTTTTGATACAGATATCTGGCATTGTATAAAGGATGTATAACCTTTAGGGTGTTGAAACTTGACACAAATTCACCGATCCGCAGATTGAAGAAAAATTTTCTTTTTCACATTTTTTTCATTGATGGACGCTTGTTGTGTTTGACAAATCAAGAAAATTTTTTTTCTCATTTCAGCAGTTTTTTTCAAAAAGTCTTTGATATTGAAGATTTGATTAAAGATAAGTGGATGAGCAAGACTTCGCCATATTTGAAGAATACAACTGGATCCGTAAAGTTATCTGATCCGACTTGTGACAATTTTATTTTTCGAAAAATTCACCACGACTTATTGTCTTATCATTCAGTAAAAGACGCAATCTCAAAAATCATTTAAAGCATTTCCCGGTTTATAAGTATTATCCTCCTCAAGTTTAGCAACCGATTTTATCATTGTGATAGTAAAATTTGAGTTTCTATTAGTAATCTCCGGAAATATTTTATGTGGTTCGGCCCAAAGTGTTTTGCATTGAAGGTTAAATGTTTTTTAAATTTAATTTTTTTACTTACAAATAAAAATATTTCAAAAATGAAGACAAATTGATCTCAATAAAGAAAGAATTCAAAAATCTCAAATGCTTGAAAGTGTTCTTGTCTTTTCCTCAAGTTGACAGGAAAGCCGTACGTTTTCATAAAATGCTTCCTTAATAATTCTTCATCATATTATTTAATTTTGAATGTTCTTTCACGTTAGGAGCATCCATTCTTTTCTTTACTTTTTTATTATTTGTTTTTACTTCGAGACAAAGTTGCGGCCCTCAACAATAAAAAAAACAATGGCGTTTTCTTTAAAATTGAATAATCATATTTTATAAAGATTTTTATTTACGTAAGTGATCTGTAGCTATGAAGATCAAATATGCCTTACTTAATGTCATTTTTTTTAAGAGAAAAACTGCAAATACTATAATTACTACCACTCATAAAATAACAAATAATAATAATAAACAATAATAAGAACACCAAAAATAACAATAAAGCAACTTCTACTGGCACTACTATTACTCCTACTATCATCACCAAAAAAAGGAAAACCACGACTAATACTACTCCTTCTTCTGCTAATACTACAACTAATCCAACTCATACTGTCACATAGACTACTGCCGCTAGTCATACTGAAATAACTGCTACTAAAACTTTATCCTAATGTTTCTATAATTACTTCTAATGCTTCTACTACTACGACTGGTTATATTTATATTACTACTATTACTACAGCTGCAATTACTACTATAACTACTATTGCTACTGGTACTAACTTGGCTACAACTATTACTACTACTACTACTTATACTACTAGTACTACTGCCACTACTACTACTACTACTACTACTTCTACTACTACTACTCCTCAAAACGCAGTTAATGCAAGAAACATATTTAAAACTTAGTAGTTAAACATACGAGATTTGAGATATTACACATAATTTCGGGCTACTTCTTATTTTTAGCAATTTGTCTATATCTTTTCAATATCTATAGAATTTTTTACTTATTATTTTAATAAATTTACGGTAGTAGTCGAAGTCTTCATGTCTTCGATTCACCTTTTCAATATTCCCACATTTGTCCTGAGCTCAATGGGTAACAATTTCCCACTTTTTTCTCAAGTTTATTCAATAATAAATTGACAGGAGAGGGATCTGGTCCGACTCAAAATATCTTTGCTTCATTTTTGGTTGGCATTTTTGCCTTGAAAACAACTTCGGTGAATAATTTTCATCGAAAAAGGAATCGAATTTAAGTGATGTGCTTGCGCACAGCTTTCTTTACTCTATTTTTCGTCAGTGTGAATTATATGACCAGCTCGTTGCCAAAAACTACCGAAATCATTATACTATCATCACCATTCAGAACACTTTTTTTTTCTTTGGCTGGTATACAAAAGGACTGGTATTAGTTATCAAATCTGAAATATGTGTCATCCGGCCAAACGACTGCTTTCCGAATTTCTTCGGTCGATTTTTTATATTCATCGGTTGACTACTATTTATTATGTATTCGATTGCTCTTTATTTTATTTATTCTATTTATATATTTTATGTAAGTCTCAAGATGACTTTGGCTACTACGTATCCTCTCGGGTAAGGATTTACATTCAATTGATAGTTCCTATCTATAGTACCCATTTTCTATTAGGAATTGAACAGGCTTTGCTCGATTTTGTTTATGTTCTTCTTAGAATCTTCTTTATCTTTATTGCAGAGTTAGGACATCTTTTCTGGTTGTGGTTCCTTCCCTCTCGCTTTTGTGTAAGAGTGCTATGTGAAGCTTAATTTGAAACATAGAACCCTTCTCCATTTCATAGAATATCTTTCGTATTGACGTATACAAAGTCCTTCCCTGCTTAAAATGCAGATAGCACTCAGTTGTTTGAGATAATTTTAGTTCGTTTGCTTCTTTTTAAATTTTTTCGGCTACAGTTGCGACTAGTATATGAACGTCATGAATATACAAGACCCAGATTAATAACTTAAAAAAAAAATATATACATATATATAAATTTCAGTACGATGCCACACCGCATAAGTTTCCTAAATAAGAAGTCGTAAGTCAATTTTAACAGATAACGTCGATCAAGTTTATCAGTAAATGTCCTGTGAAAGATTTTTTGTTTCGTATTTTTTTTTTGCTCCAAATATTCTGTTTGAAAACTATTTCTGCGAATGTTTCCTATGATACAATACAGGCTATAAATACATTTAATATGTTATTAGTTGTTATTACCTTATTGTTTGTGTCATTTGGGGTAATAACTAAAGATTTACAAGGTGAAGTGCAGCTCTCTCAAAAATCTACGAGAGATTAATGAGGAGAAACATGTTATCTGTAAAACAACTTAAACTTTTCAAAAGATGCAAGTAAAATATGTAAGACATTATAATATGGTCAGGTCTGATTAAAAGTCAACTTTGGCCGTAAAAAAATCAGAAAAATACCGATTTTTGCTTGGATGCCGATTTAGACCTTATCAATGCACCTCAATGCTATGGTATTACATATATATGAAGTCGAAGTTTCTACCTAAGACATCTACCTAATTCCACGGTCTTAATAGACGGCGTTGAAACATTGTGTCAACCACCACCTCCAAGATCCGAAACAAGTTTAAGTCCCATGTCCCAATTTTATTTAAGCTATCTGGATTCCCGAACATAACTGGTGAAGGCTCATCATACTTTCTAGACTTTGAAACCACAACTTCCGTTTTTCAGCCAAAGATAGGCTACTCATCATATAGGGGGCTGACTGTAACTTGTCATGGACGTCCCCCCATCCCATGATAAACCTCTGATCAGGTTGCACTTTTCTACAGTCCAAGAAAAACTCTCAGTTTTTGCTCCAGACACACGGGACTGATTGTCCTCCTCAGATCTGGGTACGTGGGGACGGCATCCCCCAAAGAGGTATTACATATATGTATATGTTGCTTTTGTGCGCTTGTAAATTTTAATTGCCATGTATAGAATCGTCTAATACAGAAAACAAAAAAAAAAAAAACAAAACGATAGCATCGTTTATAAAACCTTCTTCCCTCCCAACAGGGGTAGAATACACTCTTTGCACATAGATTATCAATAAAATTTGATCAGACATAAATTTTCTCAAAATGGATGCGAATTATTGCCTTATTTTCGTCCTGGGAAGAGAAAGTAGGATATTGCTAGAAAGCAAAAGATCAGTTTACGAACAGGGAACGATAAACTGCAGTTTTTAAACTCCTTGAAAACCATTTTAAGCCCGAAAAATTTTTTAACGGTGACAAGATTGGCTTCAGATTATCATCGCATTTAGACGCTAAAGGAATGTAGGCTTCGAAAATTTCTCTCGTGAGAAGGAAGAAATAGTTTACCTGTTTACCTGTTGACGGGCTCAAAAGCATTTTTAAGCAACTATTAATTATGTTATATTAGTATTAATCGGTCAAAGAGGTCCTCGTTTCGCTGATGGTTTGCCTGATGGACTACGATAACAGAAAGTCCAAAGTCCTCATGTGCCGCAACCCATCTTATAGTAATTTAGACTTATTAATGAGGTGTGGGACGTTCTTCTAACAATTAGTTCGGAATATTTTTTAATTAATCGTTTTTTTGTCCTACGAACGAAGTTCAACCGTTCGCCGCCTATTTCTTTGTATCGTACACATGCGCATTTCGCAAGTTCAAAAACTTGAATTTTTTATTTTATTTTATTTAGACTATCACATTTGTAATCCAAATTCTGCAGTGTAGGACAATAAATACTCTCTAGTCCTCTAAGATAATGGAAGATGGAATTCAATTATCTGAGATGCAGTGATACTTGCACCAGCTTAACGCATGATGGTGCTCTATGCCAACGTCCCCATCAAGTGGAAATATGTTTGATTTCGCCAGTATCCTTTTTCTTCCATGACCGGGCGATGTCTTCGATCTGAACCTTGTTCTAAATATTGGGTAGTCTTAAAAAGTTTTGAGCCTTTTTTGTCACTAGATGGTGTTCGTTGTCATATATAGGACAATACTAATCAGATTGAGTCAAAACGACTTTAAAAGGTGACATTCCAGTCCACAATTTTCATATGAGCAGTTTTGTATTTCATTATTCTATCAAAAGTTGTATCCATTTAAAAATAAGTGGAATTTCTGAAAAAATTCATTATATTTTACAAGATCACTACGATTAAGGTGAGAATGTATCGCAGGATCGTGAAAAAAATTGTGGTGTCTACGGTCAAAATACTTTATCAAAACACACAGCCAAGAGATGGTTCGCTCACTTTCGTTCGGGCAATTTTGATGTAAAAAAGGAACCTCGCTCAGGTCGACCAATCACTGAAAAAGTCGATGAAATTTTACAAAAAATTGAAGAAGACAGCCATGCAGCCATAAGCGGCCATGTCATTGCTAAGGAACTGAATATCCATCACCAAACAGTTTTGAACCATTTGCGTAACGCTGGATACACAAAGAAGCTCGACGTTTGGGTGCCGTATGAATTAACACAAAAACATTGGTCGACCGAATTTCCATTTGCGAAATGCTATTAAATGCAACGAAATCGAGCCATTTTGAAGCAAATCATTATGGGCGATGAAAAATGGGCAAGATACAATGATGTCGTTCGAAAAAGATCATGGTCAAGAAAAGGTCATGGTAATCACAAACGACTTCAAAGGCAGGATTGACACCAAATAAGGTTATACTGTATGTATGGTGGACTTCGAAGGGAATTGTTTATCATGCGGTGCTAGAACCAGGCCAAACACTCAATTTGGCTCTGTACTGTCAGCAATTGACCAGATTGCAACAAGCAATTGAAACAAAAACGTCCAGAATCGATCAATAGAAAGGGCGTTGTCTTCCATCCTGACAATGCCAGACCACATACATTTTTGATGACCCGGCAAAAATTAACAGAGCTTGACTGGGAAGTTTTGCTGCATCCACCGTATAGTCCAAACCTTGCACCATCAGACTCCCATTTGTTTCGGTCCTTGCAAAACTTCCTTAATGAAAAGAAATTCACTTGGCCAAGTTTTTCGCCGATAAACCACAGAAGTTCTACACAGATGGAAAAATAGCTCTACGTAAAAAATGATGAAAGGTAATAGATAATAATGGACAATATTTACTTCAATAAAATCCATTTTAAATAAAAGAAATATTCAATCGGAAAATGATAAAAAAGGATCAATGCTTTTTAGAGTTACCAATATATGGTAGCTCTTGAAATCTGTTGTTTGTGCCTCTGGTAATCCCTTTTTAGATATATTATACTTTATATACATAAAGACGTATAAACGAGTAAATTAAAAGAAATTAATGTTTATATATATAATATATATATATATATATATATATATATATAACCTTATATTTAGATATGTAAACGAAAATATTTATAATATATGGTAAAGCAGTGAAAAAATCAGGGACATGATTGATAAATGTATTGATAGTATGGTCGCAAGAAGAAGAAAAAGCGGTTATTAAAGCCAAGGGTAGTCTTACGAAATATAAGTTTCCAGACACGAGTTGTATAAAACATTTTTCCTACATTTTATTGTTGTTTGAACATGGGCAAGTTTTCATGGGCAAGAGTGTAAACCTTTGCGGGAAACGTAGTATTCATAATTTTTTTATAAGAGGCGCCAATTTCTTTGACGTAATTGAATAACTGACTAAGGTAAATGACAGTGATTCAGTTCTATCCTTGAACGAAGTTTCCTTTCCAGTTATTCAAGAGTTGTAACAGGCCTAAATGAGCATAGGATCTTCAAAAACTCCTTCGAAGTGATTATGTATGCAGTAGGCAACTAAACAAGCAATTCATTACCAACTTGAATTAAATTCTATTGGAGAGAAAACTTGGGAAGTGTTTTTGATATTATCTGTCTTATTCTTACTTGGCTAAAATGAGCAGAAGACATGATTCAATCAGGTCTAATCACCTTGCCACCAATGATGCTTGAACTGTTGACCTACTGTTTTGAAACTCAGCTCACAGAGCACAGCGCCCATTCAAAATAATTTGAAACTGACACTCCATCGTATTTTAGGCGATATAAATCTAATTTTAAGTTTTTTTTAAAGTCAGTAACCGATATTTTCAACGGAACAGATTACATCCAGTTAAGCAGAGATCCACCATGAGAACGATATAGCCTAGTTCTATGGAAAATTGTAGATAATCATCTTTTTATCCAATATTCCGCTTGAATTCAACAATCAAAACGTTTTTTTTTTCTTATTTCGACCCATGTCCTACCAACAAAGAACCCGCGGAAAATCTCTACCGAATTCTTGAACAAGAAGATTTTAGAAAAGAATTGCTCTAACGGAAAATGAAGATTTAAACAAGATGTCGAAAGGTATCCATGAACAAGAACAGAAATAGCTGTAACACAATAACAGCTACACATAACTATACTAAACAAGCATATGTGTACAACATAACAATATACTTACGCCCATGCATATTTAGAAGCGTTCCGTTTGCCTGTGAATAGCGGAGAAAGTTCAGCGCGTAGTCGAATCAAAGTTTTAACTTTTTCTGCTTCCCCTGCAAATAAAAGAAGATAATGTGTAAGTAGAATCATATTCAAGTGAGATAATAAAATGTGGAAAGCACATGTAGTAAGTACTGTAAAATATACGTTTAGTCGTTACCATAGGTGAAATGTGGCCGTTGCGGCGAACGAAGATACATTGAATCATCTTAGCTACCGATAAATCTCGAGGAAAATACAAGAAATATTGCTTGAGTGTTAGATAGCTAAGAAGAATTGTAGAAATCGGATGCATAAAGTGCTGGTAGAAAGTAAGTTAACTTGGTTGAGCTTTCAGAAAAGAAAGTAAAGAAGAGACCAACTCGATTCGGGCTTCGTTATATTAGAAATGAGCTATTACTAAACAGTTTGAGGGAGCTCGCGGAAACCGAAGAATTATCCAAGCACGAAAAAAATTATGAAACACGAGTGTACCGCAATTCGCGGCGGGAAATCCAGGATGGTCCAGCAGTGAACGATTTCGGCAAAAAAATTCGCTTGCTCGCGTTAATTGTGCGATGCAGAAAGCAAAAGTTGCAAAGTGCGCTAATTGTGTACATGACCCACTTTTGCCGTGCTCAACACCTTTTTGTCCAACAACGCCAAATTGATTCTCACACGTGAAGAAAACATTTTTTCTGTATCAAATCTTTGCTTGTCCATTTGTCATGTCTTCACCACTGTTAAGCGGACCCGGCGCACATACGAAATGTCTTTCGCCAAGGGAAAAGGTATTGAGACGCGCAGCTGGAACGTAATTTAATATTCAGATCGACCGTATATAGGTTACCATACCAGCCTACCTGGTCTTCTTATTGCACCGGTATCTGTACTTGCTCACTTATTTATGTATGCGGCGTCGTTGGTAAATAGAGTCGCGAGCACTGAGCCTACTTAAAGTATCTTCCACACAGACTGTACAGGTAAGCAGCCAGCGCAAGAAGTTTAAAGAAGACCGAAGCAGTTGCTGAAGAAGAAGAAGAAGCGGAAGAAGAAGAAGAAGAGTAAGAAGCAGAAGCACCGCATGTTTGTATTCGCTAAGTCTACTTTTCTGTCTAAAAGTGGGTTATCTGAATTAGAATCGCGTCTTACGGTATTTTCGTGTCATTTTCCTGACTGTTACATACTCCGCGGCTTATTCTTATTCTTGTTGGGTTGAGGCGGAGACAGTAAAGTATGCTTTCACGGGGGGCCAGTGGCGGTAATGGAAATTAAAGAGCATGAGATGTATGAGACGCGATGACAAATGTATTACATACACCTTTAGTTTTCTGGGTGTTATCTCGAAGACCATTATTAAGGCTATGCTTGATACGAAGTTCAAATGTTATTTTATTGTCACTTGAGGTATGTCCAGGTGTTGTATGTAGGTTGGTTCAATGGCGGAGGCGTTGCCAGACTCAAATAGTGGCAGTATTTGCATGTTCTTATGTTGGCCTAAGAAACATTTTAAGAAGTCTAATATGATTCGATACTTCTTCTAGTGTAGACAAGCTTAGTCGAACGTATAACATAAACATAAGGGACAAAAACAAAATAAAAAATACCGAAAACTCAGGATTAAAAGGACGCATTTGGATGTAATTGTTTCGGCCGACGTTGATTGTTATTGAAGAAAAGAGTCCCAGAAAATTGTGTTCTATACTAATAAATAAACTAAGAGGAATTTACAAAAAATCTATGAGAATGGAATGTCTTCATTCAAAACTAACCCTTTCAAAGAATTTTTTTATCAAAAAAAGTGCGTGAGCATCTTTGAAATAGAAGATGCGAAATACGAATGAAAATGCAAGATTATTTCCTCACAAAAATTAAAATCTATAAGTTGAAAAGGGATCCTGACTGATTTAATTTATTAATTGTAAATTAAAGTTAAAGGAAAGTTTCTTCACAAAAATGAAGTCCAGAACTTGAAAAAAAAGGATCAAAATAGATTTCAATTGACGACTAAATTTCAAAAATATATTACAGTCATCTTAACATTAAAATTTCCAATTAATTTAATAATAATACTTTCTACTAGGTCGAGTCATAAGTTATTTACTTAGTATTTTTTTGTTATAAACCAGTTAGTTTGCTCTGATCATATTTTCTCGCATTATAAAATATGATATATTTCATTTCACAACTCGTATGTATACTCTTTTCAATTCAATTTCAATTTAAAAAATGTGTATAAATTACTTCCTTTCAAAAAAAAAATTGTTGATTTTAGCTGCAAGAAGTTTCGGAGGGAGCCGGGAAAGTACGTCTTTGCTACCACCTTCCGAACTAAAGTTATATCCATTCAAAAAGTTTTGATACTAACACAAAACGGAGCAGTCCGTCTTGTTTTTGGGCAAGGTGCATGAAGCATAGGGAGAGTGGCAAAGAAGGCTATTGAAGTTCAAGAATTTATCAACCTTTCCGTATTCGGTCAGCAATTGTCGTAGAAAAGAAATTTATATCACGATCGACGGCATCGGGAGCCTTTTTCAGTTTCTTTGGCGACCTGAGCGAATACTAAACTAATCATAACTACAACCCAACTTATTCACAACAACTATTCAACTATTCAATTCAATGTATCAATTCAAACTAAGTTTTATTTGCCTAAAACTGCCTAATTTGTACACAGAAAAAAATGGACTTTCCGCGAAAGCTCGCTTAGAGTCTTTGTAGGATCAGTTAATTCTTAATCTGCTAAGCCACTATCTATTGTGATGATTTTAAAGGTAACTCAGTTTATTTATTTTCTCTTACATTCTTTTGTTATTAGAAACTTTAATCTTGTATATCCTTGCCACGGAGAACTTGTGGTACTTATAGTCTTAACTAGCTGACCGTCTCTCCAGATCATGTCTTTATTTTATCATTTCAAAGCTTCTTATGTACAGATTTTATTTACTTTAGTCGACTTCTGTTTGTTTTATTAACAACTACTAGTTGAACTCTGGATTTCTGGCTACTACATATCCTTTCGTATCAACAGAGGTACGTTCTATCTATATCAGCTGATTTCTAGTTGTAATTGAACTGGCATTTATTTTTGTCCATTGATTTTTTAGTTTATATTATTCAGTTTTATTACTTATTTCTCTACGTGATGATAACTTTGTCCTTATTCTTCTTTCACTTCCGATTTGTTTTGGCTCTTTGTGTACGGGATATGTTTTTCGAGGTTTTCTGTGGTCTACAGAGCCGCGAAACTAGCGTGCAGTTCTATGGTCAGCGTTTTCATACTATGTGCCGTGATATCAAAGTTTCCACGAAACTATCCATCTGGTCGGCCTATGAACTTCCCAAGAAAACCTGCAGTTACATGGTCAGCAACTTTTCTAACTCGTTATCGTTGATAACGAGTTCATATCAAACATTCATATGGAGTCCTTGTGAATCAGTCTCGGGCAATCTAGGGAAAGTGTTCTAAGCTGTCCTCCTTCTGTTCCTCTTTGAAATGTGTTTCAAGGCTTTGTCTACAAAAGGCAAAAGACATTCAAATCAATTGACAAGGTCTAATTTCTCGATTTTTTATTCATCCTGCCCCATTTGCACTGCAAATTTTCAAAAGTGTTACCTTAGCACAATTGTCTTGTCTGAATTTTCAGGGCATTGTGAGCTTGCACTTTGTGATTCTTTATTTCAGAGGTTGTGTGTTTTTATTTCAGATATTTAGGAAATTTTTTTTTAGCATAAGTTATTCAAATCCAATATGTGCTGGTTGTGTCAATTCATGGCGTTGAATTTGATGTTGAAACTAATTGGGTCTTACTCTTGAACTTTACGAGACAAAGATCTGTAAACGAGAGCTTAAACCCTTATTATTCATGTGCACTTTCCACGAACATGCGAAATAACAAGACAGCAAAATAGAGCATTCAAAAAAACAAACATTTAAAATTTAAACATAACATTTGAATACTATGAGCCATGTTAACAAGTTAAACGACAAGCATGATGGTTAAGGTGGCTTGTCTTATGTACGCATCAGCAATAATTTTTATTTTCAGGAAATAACTTTCAAATTCAAAGAGGTAATGACTTACTTAAAACGCGTAAACATTTCAAACTGTCGGAAACGTAAGTCAGTTGACACTTTCTTAAAAGATATCTAAAGGTTGAACTGAAAAATTATTTATAATTATATTTGTTTCAAATACATGAAAAAAACATGATGATCCAACTTTTCATTTAAACCAGAGATCCGCGATGACAGTTTCATAGTTACTTTGTCGTCAGATAGTTTCTTAACTACCCTCTCGGGTAACCACATCTCTCTATAGGCAAAATCTTTATGCACCACTTTAAGCTGGCGCTAATTGTATGGAACGTCACCCTTTGAAGGAAACTCATCCTGGTCAAAAACAACTAGAGATTGTTGGGAACATTGTCTGGACTATGTTGCATGATCCATTAGGCTTTCTCATTTAACCTTACAAAGCCGCTGCAGAATCACCTAAGATATATTTGTTTTAGCGTTGTTCGTATGGAAGACTCGTCTCTTATATTTATATTGATCATTCCTAGCCGATTTTTGAAAAGTCAACAGGTCTTGTTGTTCCAAAAAATGGTACCCAACTGAGTGTCCAGCAATACAACAGTTGTTGATCCCTTTTGATCTTGCAAGACATAAAGCAAAATCTTTCCGGCTTGATGATCGTTGAAAATGTTGGTTCTTTTTTTGAGGTTCTTGCATAAGATCCATTTTTCAATACCAGTAATCACCAACGTATGATGATGACGGACAAAATGAACCCTCTTCGCTAAATTCATTAATATTCAGGAGCCTCTGACTGTTTAGATTCTATTTCATATTGCGTTTTTTCAGGACCCAAAGATCAAGGTTGCTTGCTCGGTCCAGACTGTTTGAAATGGCTTAGAACTGGTTAATGTTTGGCGTCAAACTTCTGAGAGATGACCCTTCACATGCCACTATCATCATTTCTTCAGGAGCGCGAAACGACTTCCTATTGTCCCAGAATTATTTTGCCTGATCTATTGTTGTGCCCGTCAAACGAATGTGGAACAAATTTGGAAAAACCATAATAAACTTTGAAAAACATGAATGAAAATGAAAAATAAAAATATAAATATAATATAAATGAAAATAGTATGATTGATAAAATCTCAAATGATTTTTTTCGGACAAAAAAAAATTGTTTTGTTTCTGGAAAAAGGAGCACATTAGAAACAAAGCCCTTTAAAGGAAAGTTAGACAGAGCTAGAAAGTTACAGACATTTATTAGTAATTAATAGGCTACGAATAGTCCACAACATTTTAATGAATAGAGAAGGTCGGAGCAGGAGAATGTAAGTATTTCACACTCTAAATAACACTTTCTATACATTCATCCTTCAGGTATGCTTTTATTGTCAGAGTCGCTCTTGTTCTGACGACAGACCAAGTCAACTCTAAATCAATTGCGGAAGCATTGTTATAACAGAGGATGCATGGAGTGCGACACGTTTTTCGGAATTATCCTTAGACCGAAGTGAGGTGAGGTGAGGTCCCAGTCGGACTGGAAACCAAAATGTTGGGACATAGACGCAGGCTGATTGTATTTAGTTTTCCACGTAATAGTATCAACCTTCAAGAAATGCCGGAGATGTCCCATGGCTGATTACAGGTCTTATTAGAAGCTTATGGGGAACGAAGACTATGTGGAAACAAGGTTGTTTCGAGTAGGGAAGCGTTTCAGTGAGCCTAACATACCTTTCCTTTGAACACGGGTTCGAATATGAGATGGGAGCACTTTTTTTTAACCAAATAATAATAATAATAATAATAATAATCGGTCTACAGTTTTTTTTCTGGTTTCACTCAGGCTCATGAAAGATGGATTAGCTGGACGCTTGTAGGCAAATGATGATCATAAATTCTGTATTCGCTAATGAGGAATAGGGAAACAAGGGATTTACATGATGGATACCTTCCGAATCGCTTACACGAACCTGAGTAGGTTATCACGGAAGGTCAACTAGAAAAAAACAAGTGGAAAGTAAAACACTACCATTCATGGAAATAACTCGTTTCTATCCCTGCAATCCATCCATATATAGTGCGTAGAGGATAATTAATTATGCATAAAAAGTAGCCAAAAATCTTAGGTAATCGTAGACAAAAGCTGAGCTGAGAAAAGATTAGTAAAAATTTAACGTTTAGTCTTCGTTACCGGTCTGTCTGTTAAAAATCTAATAAATGTCGAAAGGACAAATATGATATTTCTCCAATAATTTAGAATTCCAAATACTATGCCCAAATACAAGCATTTCCATTAATCTGATAAAATGTGGCAGCATCCTCTCATGCGCGATACATCATCATAGCAACAAAGCGTAGAATGCAAGTCTGCTTCTCAAGTCGTCTTGTATCAGAGATACGTTCATACATAAAAGATCAAAAAGTCTTTAGCTGTAGCAGCGCTTTACCACACGATACCACAAAGGTAGATATACCTCCAACGCGCGGGTACGAGAAGAACGTGAGATCACCCTTTGACCTACTTTCAAGAATTTCTCTTTTGCCCTTGTTCTTGATGTGCCACACTATATATTGCAGAGTAGTACCAAGTGTGGCTTATATTACCGACATTCATACGAAGATACATTAAAGCACCAAACTAACCAAGCACGTAACATTTCAGAACGAGTTAACGGAGCTAACCGTTGATTTCGTTCTGAAGAAGAAGAAACGTAATAGCAACAAAGACGATGATGGTATGGTATTGGAATGGTTTGGATGTTTCCTATTATACTGTACTGGCGATTAATCATCACGCATTTACACGCATGCTGAAATTCTTCTATTACAATTAGGAAATTTCGGAAACGCTAAGAACTATTCACATGCGATAACTGCGAATCGCAATTAGTATATTACCATCTTTGGTTTTTACTTTAGTGTTTGGAGAAACTTTAGATACAAACTGGTGTTGGTTCATTCGTGATTGCTTTCTTTAAGATCCGAATTTCTTAATAATTCTTTCTAATAACTGATCGCGATGGTTTCTTTGTTTGTGAGATGGTCAAATATAGGACAAGTCAAAGAAATGGCAAAATTCAAAAAGGTTAGAATTTGATTCTGAGATTGGAGATTGCAAACGGACGCGTTGATGGACCATAATTAGCTTTTGACACGGATTTTATTATAATTTATAAGTGAAATTTCGCTGGAACGGGTTTCTTAGTCACTTCACTCAGTTTGGTTTCGATTTCAATTTTGTTTTGATTGCTGTCCAACAGAATATTTGCAAATGTCTTGAGAAATGTCGAATGCAATCTGAACTGAAAGCAAATGGTGGATAGTGAAATGGAAAATTTTGTATAGGAACATTTCATGTATGGAAGTCGGCAATAATTTCAATTTCACGAGCATCATTAATTCGAAAACATTCATTAGCACTAAGGTATATAAAATTTTGATATATAATACATTTGAGTCATACCTTGATGGGAAACTTTTGCATTTACAACACTTACACAATATCAAATAAGATCTTAGGTACCAAAATCATAGCCTAAATATGGCTGAATATTTTTCACCCCAGTTGGAATAACTTTAAAGGGTGCCAATCACCATATAGATGAGACAGAATAATGCCATCGCGAAAATATAAGCTCCAGGTAATTTTGGGACACATTTCAAAATGATTTTTTCAAAACTACACTTGGAGTTTAAGTTTAAAGCTTCAGTGCAGAATTTAATTAATAAAGCCCATGAGTCTGTGACTGAAATTTGGGTGCGTTGTTAAATGTTGTTGTGAGAGAAAAGTAGAAAAAGTAAAAAAGTAAAGGATATTAGAATCCGTAAAAAATAATAAAATTAGATTCAAGTCGGTAACTGCCAAAATTACCGCATATGTCACTTAGCAAAGAGGAGACGACTGGTTCAACATGGTATGCCATAAGAGCGAGCTTAAGACGAAACACAGGACATACAGCCAATATATACAAGGAAATCGAAATAATAATTTGACATACAAGTAGTCAAAATAATACAAGCAGTTAGACTTGAATAAAGAGATTTTTATGATGAAAAATCCAGGAATATTGATGGCACTCTGGTAAGCAATATGCCAAGACAAGCCAACGAAGCATTGAAAAGGGTACGATAAGTTTATCGTTTAAGAAAGGCTTTCTACAGAAAAGAAGGATGCCAGAGATATAGCAAATGATGATGGATCACGGAAGCACTAGGCGCCTTTCTCCAGACAGCATTTAAGCCTCGCCTTTGTAACTGAATTAGTTGAAGAAATAAAATGGACCAATATAATCATTACCAAACGGTGTGTGTTCTCGAAAGACACGGCAGAAAATGAATCAAAAGCCGAGCATCAACGTCATCTCATCAAACCTGACAAAACAAGGAAACCTTCGATTTAAAAACTGAGCTTTCTGGTCGATTCCGAATGTCCGAAGCAAAGAACAGATGCCACTGGGTGGCGTCAGAAAGTGCAATCAGTCCAATTTATTAGTATGAAGGTAACGTGCATTATGAGATCTATATATTAATATCACTGCGATATAAGTCTTATAAAATTCTGTTTATTTATGGCAGTCTTACATTGCCATAATTTGACCTACATGTCCAAAATTTAAAAGTGTATTCTAACATGAAGATTGCATAAAGTCATATTCAAAGCAATGTGACCAATTCAAAGCAATGTGACCAACAAGTGCTGAAATATTATGAGTTATGGAAAAATCCTTCAGAGATAGATGTCCAACAATTGAACAACTTTTATATATCGTTAGGGTAGGCATATATATATATATATATATCGTAAATTGTAGGCATACGACAATGAAAACCGAAATGGTTTGTTTAAAATTACCTTTGACTTCAGAAATCCAGCTTAACGCGTTCGAAACAAAACAACGACTATATTGTACTCAACATCGCCAATCAGGATCACTAACGGACTTACTAACAACTAAAACATCCTTAAATAAAGGTTTTAACCTTTCAGAAATAAGAGTCGCATGAATGGTACTAGTATCGATAAGGATTTTCTATACTACTTTCTCAAATTCATTAGCAACGAAGTGCTTGATGTGTTTTTTGACTACATTGAGAGTATGTTTAAACAATATTGAGAAGGAGACACTCTGAAATTCTGCGTAATGTTTGCTTTTTGAAATTCAATAGCCTTTTGCAATGCATTCCAGCAACAATTTTTTGAAAAGATTAAACCATAAAATTGTTTTGAACGAATTTTCAGTTTAAACTGATGCAGGGTGTACTTGTTGAACAAAATTATTCAATTATTTGATGAATTTTTTTGTCTTCAATATTGAAAACAATTAGAACTTTAAAATTAGGAAAAAATTATGAGCAGGAATTTTTTATGCTCCTTTATTAATATTTTTGGACGTGATTACTCTAAACTAGTAATTATGGGAGTATCAAAGGATTTCAGATTAGAGAAATTTTCAGATTTCCTTGGGCCATAATATTTTCAAGAACCCTTTGAAGATAAGAAATTATTCCGTAGATACATAAATTAAGACTTCACACCTTAGAAAGTTCCTTGAAAAACAGAACAAGGAAACATAGAACTGAATCCAAAAAAACAAACACACAGTGCACTGGAAATCGTATACAAAGGGTTCTTCTTGGGTCGGTCTTGAAACGTAATAGAAGAGGGTGTTTGTGTCTGGTGTCATATAAGCGACATTTTTGAGTCGTATGGAGTACTCTTGTCTCCAGAATATAGAAAATAATATAAAATGCAAAATCATAGTCAATCAAAATTAGAGTCACAGACAGACAGACAGACATACTTACACGACACCCACCCACCATTACTAACAAGCATGTGTAATAAAGAGACCATATTGAAGCTATCTGTGGAACTCCATGAGCAGAACAAGACCATAAAAAAATGTCAAAACGCTGCAAGTGTTAATTTATTTGTGAAATCAGTGAATGGCGAGCAACTTTGAAGCGGCAAGTTTTTAGGTCTCTTCTGAAAACTCCAGAACCTCATCTTAAAAACAAGTTTTTTCGGAAAATTTTCAGGAATTAATCTTTTTATTCTGAAAACTCTCATTTTTTCAGCGGTTTTTGAATATTTTGAAACACTTATTTTGAAAATATTTGAGACCAATTACCCGAATTTTAAAGAAAGAATTCTGAATATAGGTGACAGGATCATCTGTTAAATATTTGTGAAATTAAATAATCAAATGCGAAACACTGAAAAGCTATTCAAAAAAAGGACAGAAACTATTTCAAAAGATCAATTCGAAGTATAAAACAATATTTTGGCAGCATAGAGAACAAGACATATTTCAAAATATCGCTAGAATTTGACAAAAAATAATTTAAGGCGTTCGTTGATTTTGTTTTCATTAATTTTTTGGTAGCTGATTTTTACATAGTTGCATCAAACATCCACAATGTGACCAGAACATAAAAAGAAAGTAAAATAGTCAAAAACTGTCAAAAATGGAATTAAATTTACTTAGATCGTCTTGAACGATGGCTTCAGAAAATTTTCAAAGCAACTTTTTTCTTTCGTATTTCAAAAATGTTCAAGATGGAGAACATCGTGGGAAGGGTAAATGCTGAGATATTAAATTATTGGAGGACTTATTTAGGAATTATTTCTGGTCAGGACCATTCAAGTAATTTTCGAAAAAAAAGAGTGTGTTCCGTTTATGTATGCTAAGAAGTAAAATTGCGTTTATTTATGCTACGAAGTAAAATTCGAGCCTATAGTGTTATTTTTGATTACATAGAAAGTGCACTTTCCATTCCGTTGGAATTCTCAATAAAAAAAAATTTTCTTCGCGCTACGGAAATACTCCATATTGGGAGCATCCTGGCAAGAGTAAATGTTGAAAGAGGATCAATCATGAGCAATGAGGACCTGGATCATGAGCAATGTTAATCGTAGGCTGAAGGCTAGAGCAAGTGGAAGACAGATAACGTTTTCAATAAAGGTACAAGACTTGGAGTCTCACACCCTTATTTGTCGCGGAGAGCTACTGACACCCCCTACCAGCTTATGAAGATCTATGCGGATGCAAAAAACGAGTCATCTCAAATATGTTCTATAAATAAATTATATATGTAATAAGTGTAAATTAAATTAAATTATTATTAAAGTTACAGAATTTTCATTTTTGTCTCTATTACTAGGATTTCATGAATTTTTATTAAGAAGTGTATTTAGAAGATGTAATTTGATGATAATTTTCTTGCAGTTGAAAGTTAGAGGCTTATATGAGCAATATAAAGGCAGTAAGCAACATCTCTGTTGTTTAGAGTACAAACACTGGAGGATTTCCCGGTAACACGATAAGAGTCACGTATTGTTTTATTTGGATGGATGGCAGGTCCTGTTTTAGTTGAAAATATTGGGATATAAGCGTGCACCCTGGTTTGTTTGGTATAATTAATCACTATATTTTTAATTATTGCACCACTTATAAGCAACGCAGATGGGTTTACTCCATTCTTGTATTTATTGATTTATAATTGTGTTTCCTAAGACTATACTAGACTAAAGTAGACTTGACGCATTAGCCTAGGCGATCGAATATGCTTTTTTATGCAGACATATCAAATTATTTTCTGATGTTGACCATTTACATCTAACACTTCATCCTAAAAAACTGAAGGGACTTCGCCTATTCTTTCAGGGTTCTCAAAGGTTCTTTGTCATTTGTATTTTGATGCATTTTTCACAATTTGAAGAAAATTTGGAAGATACTTACCGCAAGTCTCGGGCATAACAAGCGGTAAGGATGCCCAATCTTGTTCGTGAACGACTGAAAACATTCGAGCACGCTCAACTGCAACATGTATACTATGCTTTTGGTTGCTTATTGTTGAACGCAAATCACAAGCCAAAGAGGGATGATCGCTCCTCTTTTCTGAAATGTGTCATATCATCTTTTCCATAGTCCTGTCTATCATCATTTCCTATACATAGGTTGTTCTTTTGTGTTCCGAGGTAAAGAGAATAATGGGTACCGGTTTTTTTAATGACAGAAGCTCAAGGACAATAAGGAATAAAAGGGCATCCTGTAAAACGTCATTCTTTTGAAAATCCGTCAGTTTTCACGGGACAAATACCTACATAAGGTATCCGTCCATACCTGGGAGTTTTAGACAAGAAGTCATAATTATAATCATAAATTAAAGATGGACAAACAAAGATTATAATAGTAATTCAGGTATTGATGTTTGGGAGTTTTGCATAGAGCTTGTTCTGGCAGTGTGTTAAAAGAATCTTAACGGAATACAGGATGGATCAAGTAATTAGCCAAGGGTGCTTTTTTGTCGGATAATCGGATGATTAACTAAAAATTTGAAATTTACATTATTGTTCTTGCAGGTCCAACTTATAATGCGAGCTGATCGCTGGAACTCGTTCTTGCCAAAAATATACCATCTCCCGTCGGACATAAGACACATTATAATTAAGCATTTGTAACCAACTCCTTGCGGAAACAGATACGATTCATATATGACGCCGGGGGATGTAGCAATCATGAGGGCACTAAATTTGCGCAGAAGAAATCACAAGCAAAAAACAAACTTTGTCTCTATTACTCTTTTTAGAATATTTCATATGAGAAAAATTCAAGAAAAATATTATCTATATTTAATTTTAATTTAAAAACTTTTTAAACTTTAAATTTAAATTCTTTTGCCATTTTGGTCTAACATTTACGATTCCATAAAAACGAACGCTATTGAATCTTTTTGCATAAATGCCACAAAATTTACAAAAGAAAACCTTACAAAAACTGTTAGGCCAGTATATAACCAAGGACTGGAAAAGTGGAGTAGGGAAGATGCGATGGAAGGAGTAGTACTTATAATTAGACTTTTTTTTGGATCTAACGTTCAATGGCCATAGAACGAGTCATTGCATTTGTTATCATTCGTGATTGCTGGTTTCCGTTTTGAAAGGAGGTGTTTGGAGGTCGTTCTAGGGAGTTGAAAGCAAGAGCCATAAATGCTGTGTTTGGATTGATCGAATGGAACCATTTATAGGAATCTGTGAGATACAGTGCAATATTACGAGTCACGTTTAAATTGAACCAATGTGGAGTGTTGTATTTTCATTCTTCAGAGTGAAACATTTGGGAAAATGGTCATTTTATGCTTAACAGCCTGTCTTTACCTAAATTCTTGCATGTCACTAATTGGTCAAAATAACCATTTGAATCAAACCGAGGATACTGTGCTGATTTCCAAGAAACCGAAGTGTACTTTATCTGGCAGAAAAAATCATTTGGCATCATTAGGTTTTTTTGGGAAACCAATTTGCGTCAAACGCCAAATTTAGAATCATATGCCACATATCTCAATAAACTCGTACATGTCAGCAGTAATCATACCCTCAACCAAAACGATAGAATTTTAATCTTCTTCTAGTATTGTTTAGTTCGCCTAATTGGTATGGGACAACTCTATCTTTAAATCTTTCCCTACTACACGCATTGATATCTACACATCTGAATGTATGAGAATACATATGCATCGTGGTAATGAGAACAAAGGCAAATGGAAAATATTCACATTGTTCAATTGAAATCTTGATAACGAATGAAAACAAAAATCAAACTTTAAAGATTGTTTTTCTCTGTCAGTCTGTTTCGGTTTTATTAATACTCGATAAACTACGCGTGATAGAATAAAAAGTTCTCGTTCCATTTCTTAATCACACTTAAATACGTTTTTAAGGTTTTGTATTGTATTTAACTCGTTAGCAATTGAAATAAAATAATAAAAGTCAACCAAAGTATAATAGAAGCTGATAATACTGAAGATAAAATATATACCTAAATCAAACGCAGTCTATGCGGATGAATAAAGGTAGAAATAAAAACAATAAAACTGCGAATATCACAATCTAATGGTATTAGCGCTCAAGTTTATGTATTGTATATGAAGAAATTCGATAAGAACAATCCTACCATCATTGTTGTTATATTGATATAAATTGTTTTCCGAGAACATAGCGAGCTATATGAAATCGAAATTTGTAAAGAAAAAACAACGAATTGCTTGAGAAAAAATGATTTTGGACAATAGCGTCTTATCAACAAGAGAACAATTCATGAACAAATGATAAGAATATGGATTACAAATGGGAATTTGGGTTTTTTTTAGATAGAATTGTAAGAATTGGAAATTTTCATGCAAAATTTTTTTAAAAATGTTCATATAATTATATGAATATAAATATGGAGTGGCATAGAGCAGCCGGAACTCAAATATGCATCTGTATTTTAATTGATTTTAGGTGAAAATCAAATATTACAATGCAAGTTAGAGTCACGTTTAGAGTCCTCGCCTTCTTTACAGCAGACCCAGTGTTCAATTCCTGCACGAAGCAGTAACACTAGGTCCAAACTACCAGTTGTTATCTGGGAAAGGTACCCAATCCCTTACCGTCTCAAACGTTTCTCACCTTGAAGTAGGGAGATGGGGTAGTAACTGATTCTAGATCTAGACCGAAATCAGGCAGTTATATTACCACTTCAGATATTTCTTTCAATCTTTTTGCGGCATCATTTGAACTACAATCTTATCGTCTTATATTTACAATAATTCGTCTCTGTTCATGACCATCATCCTTTAAAATTTTATCTACTTCCACTTTTATTTACCCGTATTCTTTCCTGATTAATATTTAAGGGAGTTATAGCTATTCCTTGAAAATTTGATTAATAATCCTTGCCTTAAACTTCTCAAAACTCCTACGAATCAGGCTTAACCTCACTATTTTCCTCTAATTTTTCATCCTGAGCTTAGCATTGAGCTGCGGAAAGGAGTGTAAGTCACTAGAAGCTACAGTTACATGCTACATTTGGGGAAAAGGACGAATTTTAAACAAGTTTGAAATCTGTCTTTGGATACTTTTGGCTTTGGGTTCAGTATTATATGTGTGTGCGTTGTTTTGATTAAAAACAACTTTTCCATGCAACTTTTTTACCTGACGTTATCTTCGAATTTAGAATGAACCAGAAGTTGTAGAATACTTTCGTAAATATTCTAGTAAAATAACTTCTCAAAATCCTCATAAATATAACTAGCATTTTCCGTAGATGTTGAAATTGTATGATTTGATATTGGTGAAAACGACTTTTTCAAAACGTTTTATTGCATCCCCGTCCCCGTCTATCTTTCATGAAAACTTGCCTTTCAATCAAGAGATTTCCTACTAAATGATATGGTCAGTATCCTGTTGAAACTGATAAGGTCATAAAATAAAGAACCTAACCGTTAGTTGTTCGCCTTGCATGAATTAAAAATGATGCTAAATATTCTTAGATATAGAATTCAGCTGCTACTTCCTGTTTATTGGATAGGATACTCCCTTTTTGTTGCTAAAGGTGTGAGTGTTAAAAATCCACATTTACCAATTTAATGGAAGAATTTCTTCATTGTGGATGTCTGTTTAACGTTTTTGATGAAGCAAGCACAGATGAAGCAAGCACAAACAGCAAAGGATTTTGGGATTTTAAACATTAAAAAGTAGAAAAGGAATGAGTTCGAATTATAATTATGAAAATTTGAAAACAACTAAAAAGTTCAACACACACGCTCAGTGTACATGAATTATTTAATCACTTCTATCGAAACATCGCATAGATTCGTGCTTTCACAAATTGGACGTAATGATACTCAGGTCGTTATTTTGACTCCTTTTTCGCAGAAATCAGCGAAAATCTCATAAATATCTTTCGAACTTAAGCTCTTTACAAATTCATTAAGCACATGACTAAGAATTATTCCACTTAGTGAATTAATAACTTGAATGTTAAGATTTGAAAAATAAATTTTATGGTTCACGACCCAATCACTCTCCCATCTAGCCATCACTATCGACACTCACGAACGCTGACATCTTAAGAATTTAACCAATTTAAACAGGTGGAGAAAGTAAACTTTCATCTAAAACGTCTGCCAAATTTCGATACGTAGGTAGATAAAACCGTACATTCGGTCTATTCGTAATTGACCGTGACACCTTTTCCAATCCGTCGTTTCACCTGCTTGATATTTAAACTTTGCTAAAATGAAAACTAAAAGTCTAAAAGTCTACAAGACAACAACAAACAGCTATCAAAGCATCAAATCAAGAAGGAAAAATCTTTATGACTATCTATCTCAGCCATTCGTCATTTGATCTGCGATTTGAGTCCAAACTAAAAAAGTTAAAGCAAAAAAAAAAAAAACTATGCATAAAAAATTTGCGTAAATCTTGCCAAGACATGATATACTTGTATTTAAGATGTTATTCATAAGACACACATCGATAGATACTTTCTTTCGGCTCCAGATAATATTTAGCACATTTTTCGTTTGAGCGATATTTCATTTGAGATTTTGTCATCTGAATTCTTCATCTGGAATGGCACGAGTATAAGTGGAATATACATGTTAACATATACGCCGCGAAAAAATATTTAATTGGAAGATTTCGGTGAAAGTGTTACCGTTTGAATTTCACCACTCAGCAAAGTGAGCGAGCATCGAGAAAGAAGAAAAAAAAATCTTACAATGCAAGAAGCCAAATGACCAGTTAGGATTTATTTAGATTTAGAAAGCTTTGCAGCAAAAGATGTTTATTGATTGTCGGTCGTATGTGTTAGTGGATATGGATATCCAATTTTCTGATCGTACGATTTTTCTCTTTACGTGTGTGTTTGTGCATTACTGAAAGAGAATTTTACGAAATTCGTGGTAAAATCGAAATGAATCGCAAAATGGGCCGACAATATTGAAAGTTAGAAGGTGTACGTTGTAAATGATTGGGAAACATCGATCTTAGAAGGCAAGCACCACAAATCAGAATTTCCGAAGGGACATATTGTAGAATTCGTTTTCTCCTGGACAATAAGTTGTTTCTTTTCGGTTTAATTCTATAAGATACACTAATACACCGCTGAAGCCCTCCTGAATTTATTCAGAATAATGACTACGTGGTGAATTTAAATTGAATTGGTTCATTTTCATCAATATCCATCACATCTGAGACCTGTTCAGAAAATTATTTGACTCAATTTTTACATTAAATTCACAAGTTATTCCTCCTTATTTCATCTCTCAAACACTGCACTTAATGTGATTTTCAGAAAAAGTTCAGTGATGACTCTGCAGCTATTTCAAAGGGTAGTTACAACGTTAAGATAGTTGCAGAGTCATCACCGAAATTTTTCTAGGTAAAAGTTTTTTAGAAGTCCCATAAAATGAAAGTTTGGGATTTTATCTGAAATCTTATTCTGAATAGCTTCTTTTTATAGGACAACTTATATTTGTATGATCTGATGGTGATGGGAAGTACAGATTTTGCTGTGCCTGTAGCTAAAATTTGCTCATTAATTCTCATTGAATTTAGTGTCACAAATTTCAAGGCCTCACACATTGCTGACCAATCTTGTAAAAAACAAATTTATCTTCTCATATTTATGAAAAAAAGGAGACTTTTACTCCTTAATTTTTACTCCCGATGTCCCTGTAGTAGTTTTGAAAAGGAATATTGCTATTTTCAGCCTAATCGATAGAAAAACTGCAATTATATTAAAAAATAAATAGAAATAGAAATAATAGGAAAATTGCAGTTTTCATATCTGAACGAACTTTTAGGGCTTACTGCCCTGTGAACAAGTCATTTAATGTTGAATGATATGCATTGACAAAAGGGCCAGTTGGAAACGGAAAACAAATACAGAAAAAAGCAAATTGGACTTAAGGGCATTTAATCTTCAGCGAAATTCTTGATCAGATCAAATCTACTGATGAGTAATCCCAACAATCAGAATAAATTTGTTGGTCCTTTAAAATTAATATTGCTGTGGGTCTGGAATATTAATTTTCTCCATGAAAAGAATGAAAAGAATGAATATTGTGGAAGTATGATCATCTATAAAATCACTTTGCCTACGAAAAAAGGCGTGTCAAGTTTCATCTATACACACAGAACGATTTTTATTTTATTTTTTTTTGAAATTTTTGTGAAAATAAGGAACAATTTATTAATTTTTTTATAGTTTTAGAAATAACAAATCAATATGTTTAAAATGACGGACGTAGAAATATACTATAGGTTTATAGTATAGGAAATGGTTTAATGTTTTTCAATTTTTATAACCAAAAAATTCTGTCTGAGAATGACCGAAGGACGCAGTCAAATATCGACTTCAGAAAAATTAAAATTTCACCCGCAAAATTAAAAGGAAGATCTTTCATTTGCTTTTCCGAAATGTTTTACACAGATGAAACCACTTACGAAAAAACAATTTGGTGTGATTCAATTTTCAAGTTACTTTTCTGTGTTATTGGAAAAAAATTGAACAGCAAGTGAGGTTTTTTCGTCCTGATATTATCCGTTTCGTCCGTTTATTTCCGCAATCAATAATTTTGTAACCTTTGCTTGATTATTTATATATATATTTATTACGTCATTAAGAAAATATTCGCAATTCCCTAATTATGAAAAAGATTTACAAGACTCTTTCCCTATCGATGAATGAAGCTGTACATTCATAGAAAGGGAATGAGTTTTCCTTTGCATTTTTAAAAACATAAAAACTGGTTTTGATTTAATTTTCAATATTTTTTCAGTTTTAAAAAAAACCAATTAAATGTAATTTAAAGTGGTCACTTGTCAATTCACTTGTCAAAAGTAATACTGAATATACGAGAACGAATACTGGAAAATGGAGAAAATGGAAAATAATAAGAAATTTTTTTAAATGAGATCTATTATTCATTTTTTAGATTATTAGGATAATTTATAGATTTATCTCTGGTGAAAATCCGAAGGAACTTGTCTGGAAAGTAATAATTTCAAATGGACGATAATTCTACAGATACTTTGTTATTTAGGAGATGGAACGTAGTTGGATGGTTCCAGCTGTAGACATTTTTTTAAATTTATGAATAAGATGTCTAACAGTTGGACATTTTTATTTTTTGTTGAAATTTGACAGGTCTTGGATATTTTTTCGTGGATAAAATTGAATATGATCTAGGAAACTCAAACTCATACAGCCCCGTCAATATGAACGCTCAATAATATCAAATCGAAGGTAGCTACGAAAATGCATATTGAAGCTTGTATAGATTATAACTTTAAGAAGATTATGTCTTCCCTATATGATCTTAGAAGATTTGCATGACTTATGCAGCCTGTACATGGAATTTTAATCCTATGTAGGCAATGGCATGCGATGATGATCTAGAATGAAAACCCTGATCAAGCGTTTCTGTGAACTTTAAAAATTCCTATCAACCTTTGTTACGAAGCAATCGATTTTTATCGCGCTTGGAAGAAAACTACATTGCAAGTTTCAGCCGGATTGGTTGAGTTGTTGTGTCTTTCTCGTGTATTACAAAAATGGAAAAAATTGAGTTTAGATCTGTTATTAAACATTTTCATATAAAAGGTTTAACAGCAAAAAAAATAAAACATGAGTTGAGTTTGGTTCACGGCACATCTGTTCCTTCACTTGCGTCTATTAATAACTGGTTAAATGAATTTAAACGTGGTCGTACATCAACAAAGGATGAACCACGCTCAGGACGTAGAGATGAATACGCCTGAAATGATCAATAATATCCACGATATGGTATTAAGTGACCGAAGATTAAAGTGGAATGAGATAGTTGAGGTTACAAAGAAAGGTCGCGTCATTTCTATTTTACATGACAAATTGGGTATGAAAAAGATTTCGGCAAGATAGGTGCGGCGTTTTCTCACAGTCGACAATAAACGCAATAGGCTGGTTGCCTTGAAGGATCTGTTGTCGCTCATGCAACGTAATCCGGGTGAGTTTTTTCGTTGGTTTGTGACTGTAGATAAAACATGGCTAAACCACTACACTCCCGAGACTAAAGAACAATCAAACCAGAAGAATGTTGAAGGCGAACCATGTCCAAAGAAGGCGAAAACCGTAAAGCCAGCTGGCAGGGTGAATGCTACTGTTTTTTGGGATGTAGGTGGAATTATTTGCGTTGACTATTTGGAAAAAGGAAAAACAATTACAGGGGATTATTATGCATTTTTATTGGACCAGCTAAAAGGAAAAATTAAAGTAAAACGGCCTCATTTAAACAGAAAAAAATTCTCTTTCATTAGGACACTGCACGTGTTCGCACATGTTCAGGATCAATGGCTACAATTGAAGAATTAAAGTTCGAATTGGTCGACCACATACAATATTCACCAGATTTAGCCACCAGTGAATTTTCCTATTCCCAAACCTGAAAAAATGGCTCGCTGGACAACGTTTTTTTTTTTCAAAAACATCGATCAAACAAATGCTTATTTTAAGGACCTTCCAAAATCTTTATTTTCTGACGGGTTAAAAAATTAGATAAACGTCTGACTAAGTGTACTGAGCTCCAAGGAGATTATGTTGAAAAATAAAAAAAATAGTTACCAAAAAAAAATTGTTTTAATGCTTTTTTTCTAAGGACTTATGTCACTCTGGTACTTAAATTAATTTTTTTCCTACTCCTTATATGCTGAAACATTATGATCGATTCATTCCTGAAACGCAAAACTATGAACATCCTTCAATCAACCTCCAGCAAGGACATATAAATTGATAACAACCGATTTTATTTGGAAATGTTAAACATAAGATAAGCTAGACTTGCGTTCGTTTATCCACGGGAATATATGTATGGTACAGAATTTATTAGTGCATCTTTAATATCGCTTCACTAAATACATAAATGGGAACAGTACAATAAAGTATTATCTAATTAGGTGAAAGTTATTTAATTATCTAACATAGACTAATTTTCAGGCGAAGAAATTCTTTATCTGAACGTTGTCTTTCTCTTCGCATAGTTTGAATCGTGAACATGTTTACATAAACAATTTAGATTTTATCAAAATCACGCCGGAAATTTTTTTTATATTATCCTACTTTATAAGACAATAACCACGCGCTATTTCAACACAATCCACTGTATGTTGCATTCGTTCCAGACTTTGTATGTTGAAGAAGAATGTCCATGAAATGTCTCATAATCAAACGTTCAAATACGCAGAATGCGACAAATATTACAAATAGATCAAAAATTAATTACCCATGCGAGCTGATACTGTTTCGTTTTTCTTCTTTCATTTCATATCTGAACATATCAGATTTTTATCTGCATAAATTGTTCTATTCTAAGTAGTTTATGTCATTATCAATATCAACACACATGTGTATGTATGCATGTTCAATCAAACGCATTCTTCTTTCGTAGTGTTTTATTTTTTTTGTTCAAACAGTTTAGAACGCTGAAAAATTCAAAGATTAGATAAAATGTATTATATAGGTCTCAAATAAAATTTTCCAATTATAAATGTTTATTTGGTATTTCCTGAATGCAGTACTATTTGTTTAACTACCACTGGGCAAACAAATCAATTAAATGGATACTTATTTGAGAGTGTTAGAACGATAATCAAGATTACTGGGTATTTAAGTAATGTAAATATATTTGCAAATAAAAAGCAGCAAATAGCTTGGTGCACTTGTTTACATTGAACTTTGAGGTGATATTATAGAATGATTCTATATTTTGATTTGACGATAAAGTCGTGTAGAACTTGCTGGCGCCAGAAAGAAGCAAAAATTGACTAAGATAATAAACCGATCAAATTTGAAATACGTGGGAAACATTGAATTTCACCATTTATAACATTTATTCACCTGTTAGGAAATAAAATTATCGAGCTAAAATATATATACGCAATAATATTTTATGCTTTTTGGAAATAGTTAGTATCAGTCAATGAATTTTTACAGTCGTATAAATAATAATCAATTGTCATGCAAACATCGATGAGCGCTAGTCGTTGACCTCAACTGAAGCTACTTTATTTGATGAAGGATGGTATATGGTGATGGTAATCATGGGAATAAAGGTAGAACTACGCTTCGGTATTAGATTTCACCAGATTGTTCCGAACATTTCGGATGCACCCAATTCATTGGTTACCAAATTTAAAGCCCAGCGTCCGCATCGAAACTCGTATTCAATCGTAAACAAGTGATTTATAAGGTTAGAACCTTTTCACTTGGAACCGCATAACGAAACAAACAAACTATATTGATATTCACATTACATTAAGTACCTATACACATAATCCAATAGTGAAATCTTTCATCCTCCTTCAACTCGGCGAAAACTTCGCGAATCAGGCAATTATAATCAACAACACCTGAAGAGGCACCAACCATTTTTCGCAAACAACAAAACAAAACCGTTGGTATAATAATTGCATGACATTATTTTCACCATTTGCACCCTTAAGAGGTTGCTTTCAGTCAGCTTCTTTCCAGATCTTTCCCCAAAAAAGATAAAGATAAGACCATTCGAGATCCAAACCAGCCACAAATAGGCAACAAGTTGGTCACAGCCAGCAAAAAATTGGTAACAAAGCATTGAACTCATCCTAAGTATATTTTAACATTGATCTCGTCCTTTCACCAAAAAAGTTTAAATAAATACTAAGTAGTAATTCACCTCCTACCTAACACCTGACTATCAGAACTGCCAAAAATGGAAAGCCTTCAAAGAATAACATAATCTGGAAAGAAGTTCACAAGAGTTGAGATACCTACCCCTTCTTCTCAAGGATGCAGAACACACAAAGGATAGAATTTCAGAATTAGGAAGAAGTGTCTGCATTCCGTTAGTTAATTCAAAAATTGTATATGGGTCCAGGAAAAAATTTCGAAAATGTTTACTTTTCCTTAATTTCTTCCTCTTCCATTCCAAAATGCTATGTTTTGTTGTTATTTTTATATATAAATTGTTGGCACCGAAGAAGAGAGCAACTTACATCGGAAATAAATATCTGTAAGGATATTTTGGAAAAGCTAAGCACGGTGAAAACACACACAATATGTAAACTTAGTTACCCAGAAATGTTAAACTTTCGAACCCATGAATATACATACATATAATAAAAAAATATGATGAAAAAGGATCTACTGGAATCAATTGAAGGGGTGTGGAAAATCAATATCAAGAGGTTAAAAATAAACTCAAAACGAGCACTAGTTTCAGATATGTTCAAAATTTTATTGTGGAATTGAAGCAAATCCAAAAAATTGACTCACTTCTAAAAAAAACAGAGCGAACATCGAATCACTGAAATTCCTTATCTTAAGTAAATAACTTTTAAGATATCAAGGACTTTCTGAAGTTTCTATCTTAGTTTAACATAATGTGACATTTTGTGGTACACGTTTGCGTACCGCCTTCTTTCTGAGCTGGTAATTCGTCTTGGGATTAGTGTGCTCTGTATAGACTTCTTACCGAAGAACAAAAGAGTAGACTCTCCTTTTACGAAGGTGGAACAGGGTTTGAAAGATGCTGTCCAAAAAATGAGAATGGTACAAAAAATGGGTCAAGCGAAATGCAAAGTAAGTCACTCAAATATCTCAAAATAAGTCTAATCATATCGAGGACATTATAAAACGTAATACTGATAGACTCAACTGCTGAGAGAGCGTGAGAAAGTCACTGTGCTCAGACTACGGACCACAAACGGCACCTGTCACATCCTTTTTTCATGATTGATTGTAGACTGATTTCAAAGTTGGAAGATTAACCAGGATTCGTGAATCCAGGATCCAAAATATCTTCGAGGGAATAGACGTGCTCTATCTCACCAGGATTTCAAGTGGGTAAGCTTTTTAATTTTAAGTTTTTAGTGTTTTTAGCAAAACAAATGAAGACGCGTGTTACGTTACATACAGATGGTTCTTTTCGTAAACAAGATCACATTTGTTCGTTTTCTGGCGAAGAGGAAACGAGGATCACATTCTCAATAGTATTTTTCTCTTACAGCCATTCTTGTCAAAGCAAGGATCTCCCTAGTCCAAACGCAAAGATCAACGGAACTCAGGTCTAGACTAAAGTTGAAGTTAAAAGGATTAGTAAGGGAATGTTAAGAGCCAACAAGCGGAAGTTAGTCAGTAGTCCGACAGTTTTCCAAATTATTATCAACATAATTTCAATACACTTTGAGCTACAACATTTTAATATTTCCCCATTAAATTTGATTTGTTTTGTAGAGCATCTTTAAATAAAAAGTATAAAAAAAATATAAAAAAAATAAAAAATAAAAGGGCTATGTATTTGCCTGCGGTTAATTAAACAGGAAGTTCGAAAGCACATATTTTTTTTTGTTTTTTCTCTCGTTTTGTCCACCATTTTTTGCACCTTTAATCCAAAGGTTAATAATTGATTTCCTTGAAGTAGATTCAGAATAAACGCAAGGTAGATGGATTCAGCTTAAATTAAGCGAAAATTGAATTTTTCGTATTCTGTTTTTATTTGGTTTTGATTTCTTTCAATATGCTTTTTGACTTTAAACTCTTTGTTTGAAATGAAAATTTTAAGAATGAAAAACAAAAAATGAGCTCTACTTTCAGATTGAACTAAGTATGCTGGATTATTTGATTGACATAGCTCATATTTATCGTGAAATTTTAACTCAAACTAACGGTAAAAGTACGAATACATACAAGTAATCTTAACTACATAATAATAGTGCCGTGATTTGAGAAATTATCACATCAAGCTTTCTACTCTGTCCAACATGAGCGTTACTCATATACACTTCGATACTTTGATTAAATGCTTAAAATGCTCGCATATGTGTGCTCTAATGAGTACAAAATATGCACGAGAAACTTCATATGTTTAATTCAACAAAGTCCTATGCCAAATTTATGTTGTACCGCACAAGTTGAGACAAAACAATAAGCAACATTTTAAAAAAATCCAGTGGTTTCTTTTGTTACTCTTTCGAAAAATTCGTTTTAACTACTGTAGCTACCAGATTAAGATCCATGCATTCAACAATCTGAGAAATTTCACATTCGTAACATATAGCGAAGATCAAATAAAACAATATTTTAAGCAGATACTAGATACACCGTACAGCTTGCTATTAAATTCTTCAATTTAACAACTGTATTTCGAGTCGAAACACACATTACTCACATCAAATGAACACAAAAGGTAACTAACCATACTTATGGTTTTTTTTTTTCTTTTAAGATTAAATGGAAAAGACACGGATCATCATCTGGATATCAAATGAAAGTTTTGTACACATTTAAACCAATGTAGATACGTTTCATCTTTCATCTTAATGAACAATCTATAAGATACAACTGCTGTAGCTCATTACTGAACCGCAATTTCATTTATGCCAGTAGTAGTTGAATGAAAGTCAAACAGAATGTGCTACAGCAAACGAAATGAACAACGCTTGAATTTGGTACTAATCAAAGGAAAGTAATAAGTATCCGAAAATTCCATCGGACCAACTCAACGGGTATCTATCTATATATCAACCAAAGACCATAGAACCACAATTTGAATCAAAAGCAAACCATCAAAAAACGGTAATATTCACTGAACATGATCCGTAGAAATTTGAAAGCATACCAAAGAACGCGAACAAAAAAAAAATGAATTTCGAAAAATAGAACGTCTTTCGAATTTCTTGAAATTGTTCTTTGGAAACTTAAAAAATCAAAAGATATTATTATTGTAATAAATTTACTACTGAATTAAATTTATTTACCCTTTATTTCCAATTAAGTGACTGCAATAATTTTTATTAATATTTTTCTATTTTTTTTTAAATTTATTGATAATAATTCAGCAATAATTAATATTATTGCTGAATTATTTCAAATATAGTACTGAAAAGATTATCAGATTTTCCATGTATCGGATTTCAGCAAAAATTGCAGGACACGCTTTCAATTCTGCCGATGAACAGACCAGAATTCGTTCTAAAACGATTTTTTGGATTGAGACATTGAAAGGTTTTTAACTGAGAGATTCGTAAATTAAAAATTGAAATACATTTCTAGGTTCCCAGTTTTAATGTTCTTCTAAGATAGATGGTGGAATCGTTCGGTTAAGTATAAAGTTTATACTACAGTACTAGTACATTTTTCTACATTCTGCAGATTATTTGAATAACACACTGGCAGCAGGAATCCACACCAATTTTAATTTTTTTAGTGAAGAAGAAACGTTTTGTAGACTTTTTAGCAGCTTTTTTGCTTTAAGAAGACTTTTAAAGTATGAATATCCAGAAACTTCTGCATTCTGTGATACAAACCAATTTTAAAACAATTTAAGCCACGAAAAATCTTTCCATACTACGAATTTTCGTTCTTGTCTTCCTCAATCAACAAGAAAATGCAAAATTCAAATCTTCGTCTGAATATCCTCGGAATACTTCAAAAGTTCTTAGAATATTCGCAGAACTGTCTAGAGTGCGAAAAACCTGTCAAATATGCACGTAAGAAATTACTGAAACTACTTTCTATGGTTCAAAACTCGTCCTGAATAGTGATCATATCTCTGGCGTCGGGATCTTTTCCATTTTAACTACGAAGCGCTTACTTATTTAAAACGCACTCATTATAAAATTATTTAAGGCACTAGCAAAAAGTGATGAGCGTTTAGGGGAGACAATCAGGACAGGATATTAAGAATGCATATTATTGTTAGCAGAAATAGGAAAATTTATATACTCTTGATTTATATATATAAAATTACACAAAAATTACCTCAATATACATATACGAAGTGTTTATATCCACTAAAATCACATTTAACAATAATATTAATATTTAGTTTTGATTATTATGGAAATGTGGTCGAATCTCGTCATGTGGTTGAATCAATGGTTGACGTGATTAGGAAGAAGGAGAACGAAAAGAGAATATGCTTTTGATACTTAGTATAGTAAAGGAAACACAGCCACAAGCACAATCATCACTATCTTCATCGAATATCGTCTGATATTTCTGCGGTTCTCAGATATGCCTGAAGATGATTCATAGGAGGTGACATGCATCCTCGGAATAATCAATATAAGGCCTGGGAGCTGTAATTCATTATAGAATGGCCCTGTGACAAGAACAGGCGATAAATTACTGTGTTTGTGTTATGTTGATCAAAAGCTCTTACCAAAAAACTTAACCCACGTATTCTGAAGAACGTTTTTAAAAATTGGCCAGCATTCTTACAGAAGACGCAGCTGTAGCTATAGTAGTAGTAGTAGTAGTAGTAGTAGTAGTAGTAGAAGCAGTAGTAGTAGGGTAAGTAGGAGCAGAAGTGTTATCGTAATGTTGTTGACTTTGTGTTGCTGTTGTTAGTAGTAAAAGACAAACGTGGTAAGTGGTAGTATATGTTGATAGTAGTGTTAGTAGTAAGAGTAGTAGTAGTAGTAGTAGTAGTAGTAGTAGTAGTAGAAGTAGCAGAAAATGATAAAGACACCGTGATCGAACTACGGACCCAAATGGGACTTATATCTATTTTCATGATTGATTGTTGGTTGATTTGTTGATTAGCAGATTATCCAGGATTTAATCAAATATCTTTGAGGGAATAGACGTGCTCTATCTTTCCAGCATATCAAGAGGATATGCGCGTCAATTCGCAAAACAAATAAACGTGCGTATTACGCTACATGCAGACGGTTCATCTCATGAAGAAGGTCACCTTTGTTCATTTTCTGGCTCAGAAGAAAGGAGGATCACTTTCTCTGTAATCTTTGTGCCTTCTTTCCTTTATATTCGAAGCAAGGATCTCCCTAGCCCCAACGCATCGGTCAACGGTGCTCAGGTCTAGGCTAGGTGTGATGTAACATGGGAGATATAAGTCAGTATTGCGGTTGCTTTCAGTTGTTGGTATTAATAGTAGTAGATAAACGATCTTAGTAGACTTTAGCAAGTCATAGGATGATTTGATCTGTGATTAATCGACATCAGCTTCCACCTCGCAATCTGAAAGGATAAGACCGTCATGCAGTCTCTATGGTGAATCTCAACCGTGATCATCAATTGAAAATGGTTAAAATGCAGATAAACAATGTGGCAGTAGATAAAGTCACCTAACTAATCCAGACAGTGAGTAAGCTGCTGGCAAAACTGTACGGGGAAGGAAAGGCAAAGTCCCGATTATATATGACAAAAATGAATCCGATATTGCTTTAAGGTGCTGATACCAGAACTAATGTTAGGAAAATTCAAAAGTATAAAGCTAGAACAACAAGCATAACACCCCAGAATAAATTGAGATACGTTGGGTCCGCCGTCGGACTGCCTCCTAAGAAGAAGTGTACAGTTTCGCAACGATAACTTGGAAAAAGACGAATTTTGATTTTCGAAAAATAGAAAAAGAAAATAAGAATATTAAATTATTTAAAAATTGACTGCACAGAAGCCGTTGATCATGCCCTTGCAAGAACACTAACAGACAGTGACGGAAGTTCTCAATTGCTTCTGCTGAATGAACGGCTAAACTCATAGGGCGTTTCGACCCATAGATAAGCTTAAACACGAATAAAAATCAATCTTTCTTCATATTTAACATGACTTGTTTGTACCCGTAAAGGTTTAAGCTCATCCTTGTCAATTTTGCCAAACTAAAGCCGGCGTTATTATGTATTTATATTATTATTTTGAGTTCTAACATATTTTCGCTGGAAATCACTTTTATCCTGACAAATATTAAACGCATTAAAATACCTTTTATCATTTTAAATTCAGTGAGAAACTACTCGTAAACGAAATATTGGGGTCTCAAGATAAAACTTCAAAAACGCTCTTGTACTTATTAATGGCATCAATATCTTGGGTCCATAGTGGACCCAAGTAGCGTCTACTATACCTAAGTGGGACTAGGACCCATGGTAGGATCATCGTACTGTCTAAGGTATTTTCTTAGCATTTGATGTACTTTAAAATTAGATGAATTTCGACCATAGTGAAACGCAAGAAAGTTTGAAAGTCATAGTGAAACGCAAAAAAATCCGTGAAATTCACGTCTAGTATTGCTACAGGGGTTGGAAATACTGATAAACTCATGTTCCCTATTGTGTGGAAATTGAGGGTATACATGGTAATATGAATAATGGGTGAAGTTTTGACCATAGGGCGGATACTTCTCGAGCGCATCAATTTTTTTAGTCGCTTTAGAAAAGTTGTAGAAAAGATATAATTCTCGAAACAACGTACGTTTGATCGACCAATCAAGATATTTGTAACTCAGATCAATTGTAAATAAAACTCTGTTCATAGAAGAAAACTGAAAACCCTTAATATATATTCTTAAGATATATATTCGGATCCACTGAAGTTTCTTCGTTGTGATAACAATCAAAAAATATAAACAATAAAAAAACATTAAAAGAATATGAATTAAAAATTTTTTTAAAAATAATCTTCGAAATGGATGTGGCCAATATCACGCTTGATGGTAAAATTCATATTTTTCTACGGCGACGTGCATTAATGAGACTATGAATTTCAGAAAAGTATCCTTTAAGGTGTAAGCAGTTGAGGAATGATGGCATTAGTTACAAATGCTCACTCTGTTCGACCTACTTCCTATATTTAGATAAATTTTGATCATATTTTCATATCAAGTGTGTGATTCTAAAAGCGTTTATCGGTTTAACTTGAAACATGATAAAAGATCACGTTAGTTAAAAGTTATTAAAAGTTAGTAAGTTATTTGTTAAAAGATGATGCGTGAATGAAACGCATTTACGAGTCCTTTGGTTTTTTTTAAATGTTAAATCCTTCACTTCTCTAAGTCTTTTTGGGTAGAAGGAAATTAAGAATAGCTTGAAAAATGTTTATGACTTTAAGTTCATGTTGAAATTCGTTTTGATCAATTCAATGATGGGTTTATATCTTGAACGTTATTAAGTAAAATTATAATTTAATACTGATTAAAACGATGTGGCAGTGGCAAGAACTCAAAGTATCACAAGGATAGATTTGGTTAGTTAGAGAGATTCTAATTTTTTTTAAATCTCTATTCACGAGTAACAACTCGATAAATTTACGATTCACCTGTTTTGTCACATTTGAATCTATTAAATTAAGCATTTTTTAGTTTTGAACTCCGCTCATTACTTTAAATAATGCTATAAATATTGGATACGTAGCTTATAAACGCAAGTGAGAGAATGAGAAGTGGCTTTGGTATTTAAATTTCAGTAACTGGGCAATAAGACAACTAAAATGTGATGGGTATGTGAGTGGAATCAAGATAGTATTCAAGTGACCAAGCCTCTTTGATCTGCCAATGAAGGGATTCATTATATATTAAGGTGTATGTCCCACGCAGGAATGTTGTACTATTAATTGATCTTGTTATGCTTTCTTCTGATCATGAAGTCCTACTGCCATCAACTAGTTCCAAACTTATGAAATCGAATAATTATTATTTTCTATATTTTCAAATTTTTAACAGGATTTGCCAAATACGAAATTTTTCTATCGAAATTTAAAATAAAATGAAATTGACTGCTATTTCATTGCTGAGTTAAATAAATTAACAATTTTGTTAATACCTTTAATTTATTTTAAAAATTTCAACTCTTTTAACAAAACTGCTAAATAAATTAAATTGAATTTCCAGATCAGAAATGTCTTAATTCAAATCAAAGGATGCTAATACGTTAAACGTGATAATGGAACGAGTACTATTTATTTGAGGAGTTGGAATACTTTATGCTTGAATATTCTCTATTCTACATATTTTTTCTACACTTTTAATTTCTACACTTCTACATTCTACACTACTCATACTTCCACTACATATTCTGTTTCAACAACTGTGTCACGCCCCACATGCTGGTATCTAAAAAATTATAAACAAATAAGTAATTTTTTTAATCATCGGACTTTGTGACAGGTTGAATTTTTTTTCAAAAAAATTTTTTGGGCCTTATTGGTCTCGGAACTTCAACTCGCCCTCGGAGTTGCTAGTCCATTTTCAGCTTGTTTTGAAGGATTACTCAAGAAGTATTAATTTGAATTTGGTGTTGTTCGACGGACAAAATCCATTTTATTATCAAATTCCAATTTTTGAAAAATTTTCTACGGTTATATTTCTATCATTTCTACGATTTATCATCATAGTTTTTGTATTAAAAGATTTTCCAGAAAAACCTTTTTATTCTCACTGGATTCGCATTTGTAAAGGAAGTCAAAATCAAATAGACACTCTTCTCGAAATTCTTGAAAATTTTCTTTTAAATTTTTACTTCAAATTTGTTTTTAGAATCTTTTAAACCTTAGACCTTAGACTCTTAGACCTCTAGAACCTTTTAGACCTTACCCGATCATCAACCCCTCAATTTTCACCCTACCATCACAGTTGGCTCATCAATGTCTGTATGCTTAAGATTGTTAGCTAGCGCTACGAAGCGCATAGATTGTATTTTCTGAAGCCTTCCTACTAAAGAAATAAGGACAACAATTATGATTCATATGATTTGTTATGCATGTGGTAATTATGGTGAAGATGTGTTACGTCATGCGTAGCAAGGGATTTGGTGTGTGGAAAATGAGTTATAAATTTATTAATTAATTAAATGGATAATTAATTATATTTTTTGAGCGGGAGCCCATTTTTGCGCGTTCATATTGCGTGATTGCAAAATATAATTTATTATTTCTTACTATTGTGAGTATTTTCTTGCATTATTTTTTTTTACGGTGATGTCTTGTGAATGCTAAACATGAAACCCAAATCATCCTTAGACAGTAGAGCAATGAGACAAGATAATATTCTTCAGAAGGTCCGATTTTCAATGCTGTCTACATTTAAAAAAAAATCTATAAAGAGAATAGAAATCACAAATAACCTTTCAGAATTATGCATACCATTAAAGACAATAAAACACGCCAGTATTGAATTGTTCAGTGCAAACATCGCCTAAACATAGAGAACTAAACGATACTCAGTAGAGTAGTATCAAAAATCATCGTGTACACACACCATTACCTTGATTGAACGCTTGACTTAATAAAATCAAGCCAGTACTTAATCTACTTCTCCTTTTATCACTTCTCAGCATGAACATCATTTCCATAATATTACAATAAGATCCATACCAAAAATACAATGTGGTAAGTATGAGACTAATCTAAATAGTTTATAGTAGCAATGATACAATGATATGAACGTATGCACAAATGAATCTATATTTGAAAAGAAAGTAGAACAGTGCGAATTGGAGAAACAAGAAAAGATCCTCGCAGCGCTATATTAACAACTATGGCAAACAAACTGGTGAGCATGGAAGAAGTACGTAAAGAAACGATGAAACTCAACAGAAAAGTAGAAGGAAATCAATTGAATTTGAATTATACAAAGAAAGAAGAAAACTGCTAGAAGGTAGTGACTAGTTAGAAAATTGCATCTTTGCAGTTTGTATTTGAAAGATAGTTTTGCTTCAAGATCAATCGACACCACTTTTTCGAAATGATAAAGCATTTGAGATTATTTTATGACCACTATAACATACAATATGTGCTTGAATCTTTGCAAATGGTCCACCAAAAGCTACAGATCATGTAATGCAAGAATAACCGGTAGTACCAAAAAATGAAAGTGTCTTAATAAGGTATAAGTGTTACTTAAGGTTTCGAATTTTCGAGAGAGAGAAAGAAGTAATCTGTTGGAAATCGATGTTGGGTCTCAAGTGTTGTGTAGAAATTTTGTTGCGGTTGGTATCAAGCAAATGTTATCTATATTATTATATCCTATTTGTATACTACATGCTACTTCAACTGTTCCAGAATAAAAGGAACAGACCCACATTTAGCAATTTTGGCGTTCAGTTGAATATGGACCATAACAAATTTTAGTTGTCAAATGTTTCGGAATACAAAAATAAAAATGAAACTGCAAAAACGCTCCCTTCTAAATCTGAATATATCTTTTTCGTTACCATTAGCTCCCCCATAGTTTAATGCAATTGTTTTTTAAAAGCCAACTGCTAGGTGACCCACATCGTAAAATATATTACAAAATCAGTTTCGAGAAGGCAGATCTGACACTCTAAGTACATAAAATAAACTCTACGTCTTTGAAACCATTCGAGAAACTTTTGGAAAGGATGATGCAAGCCCCATACTATGAGTCAGTAAAAAATCTAAGATTTAAAAATCTTTGTCGGTTACCAAGGTAGGCATGCGCGTGAAAAGTATGTTGTTGGTTTGAATGCAACCGAGCTATAAATTGGAAGAATGAAACATTTGTGAAGGTTTTTTTTTTATTTATAGCGTATGCTTTATTTTGTACTTGCATGACTATGAACTGTCTTTCTGGAGAATTTTGTGAAAATAAAGTCAATTAACCGCATCCAGATGGAAATTCAAACCGTTTGTTGTAATCCCTAAACATTCTACAATATAATTTCTTTTCCAGTTTGTTCGGCATTAAAATTGAGCCTTTATGTTAAAAGCGTATAAAAAAGCTTTGTATAAAAACCCAAACGCTTACTAAAGCCTGGTTTAGAACTGAAAATGACACAGAACATAACATTGGAAAGAATTTAATTGCTGGGGTTAATAACTGATAGCCAAATAAATGTTATCGATAACAAGATAAACAACTAAAAAAAAAAATACTGCAGCGAAATCAGTATAGAATTTTTCTTTCAGAATAAGAAATTCTCGTACATTAGAACGTTTTTGATTTTCGTCATCGAAATTGAAAAAAAAGTAGACATGCCATTGCCCGTTTAAGTCCTCGATAACAAATTGATAGATAAATGCATACTCCAATCTATTTACTCAGGAAAAAAAACTTAACAATTCACTATGCATATTAGAAAAAGCAAAATATCATTAAACGTAAACCAAACCAGAACTTTTATCTTCTTAATCATTTCGCCAATGCAGAAATCTTTATCTCCTTAAAAAAAATTTAATACAGCCTAATGTCCAAGTTGAGAAAAATATTTTAATATTATTTGTTACTCACATTGTCTGAATAATTTATTCAAAATTGTAATGGCGGTGCTCTCAAAAAATTATGCCGAGTGATATACTATGAATGCTAAGACTAGTTTAAATTGCAACGAAATGAAATATTAATTAGACATTAGCTATAAATAACTACGAAAAACGTCACCAAAATAGTATTTACCCTTGAATTATGTGGGTTACTTGGTATAAACTCTATTTAAATATTCACAACAGTTAAATTATTAAAATTATTAACACTAACAAAAAACAAGATCATTGCTATTGAACGTGGAAATGTGAATACATGAAAAACTGATAAGCTCTCAAGATACAACGATGCCCAAAGCAGTAAGCTTAGCATTGGCCTAGTACGACTACTAAAGGATAAATTACATAGGGGACATCGACTTAATGAGACATCAACAGCATGTAAGCGGTCGAGGATAATCGATTGGCATGGAATTATCATTGGTGGTCAAACAATCATGTCTGTGGGGTTCTAGTCTCCACTTATATCATGTGGAAACTGAAGGACTACGAGAATGTAACCTGAATGATCCCACGCTTTGCTACAAATTTGACCCCTAATAAAGCGAAGGCTACATGCCATTGGAATTTTAAATTTTCTTTCTTTAATTACTTGATTCCGGGACCTGCTTCATTGATGGTGAGTGTCCTAACCAACATCATTCGGGCTACAATAGACGTGATGGGAACCTCCAATATTCCAGATGTTAGCTCTACAGAGAACACCGACACACAAGAAAGCAATAAAGGATAAAACATGCACACATCTATAAAATACTTTGAATAATAAATAAAATAATAATAAAATAATATAAATCATATACACAATGATAAATATTCAAATTAACGTATAATTTTATATGCAGAAAACAATTACATTACTATAGTAGCATTAATGACTGAGTTTTTTGTCGATTTATAAAAATGAATGTCAGCAATCTGAATTTGAAATTGATGGAGGACCACGTGGGATGCAAGAAAGGAATATTCAAACTTACAACTAGTGATCTGTATTTAGAGTAGGTCTCGTGAAAACCAATTGAATTATATAAATAAAATACAAAAATAAAAAGCAATGTTTAATTTGAATCCACCGGACCATATCGTACTTCTAATTAGTTAACGTTTTGGCTATCTGCAGCCATCGTTGTAGTATCGCAAGAAAGGACGAACTGAACGACGAACAGAACTAATTGATGGCGCTCTAAAATTGTACATAATAGTACAGACCTATAAAGTACAAGAACTGCACTTTGTTCAGCAATAATAAGGCAAATTACAAGAAAATTTAGACTAGAAGAACCTAAAAACTTTTCTCAAACAAAACTTCTTCAGATCAGATTGAACTAAACAAGAGATTTCAACCTCCTTATCATCTCAACATCAAGTTTAAAAGAAGGTAACACCCAGTAAAACACCAAACAGTGCACAGGAGCATTTTCATTAGAAGTTGTGACATACAATCCTTAATCCAATTCGTTTTGAAATTTTTTTTAGGGAAAATTATAGAAATGGAAAACGGAAAATTTTCATGTTTAGGAATGTTTGATTGGCACTGAACCCGCAGAATATAGTCCTTAATTGTTGCAATTCAAAACTCATCACACGTTACAATGGTTGTTATAAATTTAATCTGTGAAATTTTTAAAAATTTATGTTTGAAAGAAAAAATTTGAATTTTTTTAACACACTCAACAAGTTTCGAATTTCCCGAGACACTTCAATAGTTTTTGTTTGACAGAAAGAATTTGAAAAAGTTTGATAAAATACGTAATCCATTAATCCAGAGTTGAAATAACGCTTAGAATTTTTAATTAATTTAATGATCTTTCAGTAACCGATTATGTGGCCAAAATTATTATTTTTTCAAATAAATTTAAATCAAAATTAATTATTTTGATCATATTGTCGAAGAGCTTTGCTACGTTGTTGATACTTTGGCCCATTTCGGGCTAGATTCTGGCGGTGGCTCAAGATTTTATATTGAAATCCATATTTTTGATTGTTTAAGATTTAAAAATGGTTATTTGCTGCTATTTACAGTATTTTGCTGCATTTTTCGCAGAGTGTCAACAAAAGTTAAGTTCGTTTCAGAGTAAACCAAATATGAATATTTAAAAATCCCAAACGATCTTTTTTCAGTTACTGTAGTAAAGCAGAATGTTAAAAAGTCCACTAGTTGGATATTTGTCACAAATTCAGTTGGTCTAAAACAATATTTTTGATTAAATTTAAATTAACAGGCGAAAGTTAAAAGTTAGTCAATATTGAGTCAAAGGAGATACTGAGGACAATCGAGTAGCAACAACGAAAACTATTCGAACTTTGGAGTCATAACTTTTTTCGTAAAGTTGTTTTACCATTGTTCTATTTTTTAATTAAAAAATAAACAATTATCTTTCGTCTTCTTAAAGACGAAAGAGAATTAGGAATCAAGGAATTCTTATAAGGATGAGAATTTTTTGGTGGCCAAGGAAAATTCTTTTTGGAGTTTTCTTTATTCAAATATTAGGCGAACGGCTTTTACGAGCATATTTTAATATTTAATTACTTTTGGCTTAAGGTGTACGTCTAGAAAAGGTGAAATTTGCGCCATGGACGATTATTAGCCATACAGTATTAGCATCATGCGATTTCGAAACGCTGTTTTATCACTGGATTTCATGATATGAAGCCAAATATGGGATCCCTTTACCCGAAATATTTCAAAATGAATTGCAAAATTTGATTCAATAAACAAAGTAGAAGTAGAAAATGAGATTTTAGAACATAGTTTGATGGCATACGAATTTTGCTAAATCAAAAATATATTTATCAAGATATGAATTGGTGTCCAGGCAACCTCTAGAAAAAAAAATTGAAGAAAATGTATTGAGCACAAAAGAACACTTTTTGAATTTCAAGGCAGAAACAAAAGTCAACTCTCCAAGTGATGATTTTCATTGTATCATATTATGATTGATATACATTAGATGTAGAATTGAATGGATGAATTGAATAGTTGATGACTTGAAAATAACTTCAAACCCTTGTACCAATGTGAGGAAAGTGTACGTCAAATAAAAGAAAAATCAAAAATTAGAATGATAGTCCTCAGTGAACGTAATGAATCCTGTCAAAGTTTCGAATCAACAAATGAAATTTTGAATACAATTTAGCGAGTATATTCATTAAAAGATTTTTTTTATAAAAAATCAATTAGTTTGCAATTATGAGATCAATACATTTCTCTTTTTATTATATTTATTATATTTGTGCAATAAAAAGATAAATATATTGGTCTTATAATTATAATTTTATAAATAATTTCTTGTCTAGGAATGGATCAAAAAGTAAATCAACGTTACAACGAACTCTTATATTCATTAAGTTAATATTTCTTTCTGTCCTTAATATTAACGGCTTAGTATTTTTTAATTTTTTAATTTTGAAACGATAACAACCATTTTTCTGCTTTGGAATTTTGGATCGGTTCAATCCACCTGAAAATTGCAACCCTAAATATTATAATTCTTGTCTTTTCCATTTAATGTTTATAGTTACTTTTCATTCTGTCGTTCAGTTAAATTAATAATTCTGATCTTTTAAATATTGTATCCTTAATTACTTATTGTTCCTTTTTAATTATTTAATCAAGGTTACTAATTTGAATAATTTAAAACTAAGTAATTTGAGTTAAGTTAAATTATACAATTATTATGTACTCTTTTTAATTTCAAATTACATCAAAATGGGTTAAATTTAAAACTATTTAAATTTAAATTTAATTTAATTTAAATTAAATATTATTATGATTGAAAATACATTCACCAGTGTGACTATTTTATTCTGTTTGACGATTGCCATTGCCTCTCTGAAATCGCTTTTAACGTATTGAATGTAGTTCAATGATGTCAGGTTAAACTAAGTTACAAACATGTTTACAAATTCTTGAAATAACATTTCCGAAGATCAAATAAATCGAATATAAAACATGCAAAAGTATTAAATTTATTACGAAATCATTTCGTAAATTTATTTCATTAAATTTATTACGAACCCAATAAAGTAATGAAATGAGTAGAATTATTCTATGTTTCTAAGCCGTGTATGTTGATGAGAGTCCTGAGAATGACCTAATGAGAATCTGTATTAGATCATGTTCAAAACCGCAAAATTATCTACAAAAAATGAAAGCTGAAATATGCCGAAACCAAATAAGAAACATAATCCCAAAATGTAAACCAGTTAAAAAAAACTTAAACGGCAAAGTTAATTAGTCAAAAGTTTTTCCCCCAAGGCAACTGGTTGAAATGGCTCAGAACCCTTTGAATTTCCCACTCAAAGTTTAACTAAATATTATAACATAGCATGACCCAGCGGACATAAAAGACAACAAACTCTTTAAACTAATGGCAAACATGGCGCAATCATTTTCCTGAAGCTTAACATCCTGAAGCGTTTTGGAAATTGCACTTGGCGCGTTGCATTCATATGAGTTATTTTAAAATCTCAAAATGCCACAGAAAAAGATTTATTTTATCAGAAAGATTTATTTTATGTATTTATTTATTTATATTTTTGTTATTGTCAAAACTGTTGATACGAATTCGTTCGTTTCACCTCATTATTACTTTCAGCGATAAAATATGGAGTATCCAGTGTTCATATGATTTCGAATCATTATCTTCAATTAGTTAGAATAGTTAATGACAATAAAACACGACCATGAACTGCATATCACTCAGACATAAATGCTAATTTGAAAAATCCTTGACCAGTTTCATATTTTGATGTTAAATTAAAAATCTGACGTTGAAACGTCAGATTTTTTGAAACTTCGCATCACAAATGAATGAAAACGTTGATGTTTTAACGTTTCTATTCATTTGTGATGCGAAGAGAGGAACTAAATCGACCGCCAAAATAGTTATAATCGAGTTAAAGGAATATTTCAAAATGTCAAATCTTTATTTTATTTTTAATTAAAAATTCCAGATTTTCGAACGCTGTAAATCGAAAGCTAAACGAATATTTTTTTTCTATTTTTTTTTTTTTAAAGATTCTAAGATATGATATTCGAGCATCTATTTTGTCGAACTGAATATTTGTGGCCAGACTTAGTCTGCCTGTTGTACCAAATTTTTCCATTAACAAGAATCTGTTTAGTTTGAGCTGCATATATACTTTTCCTGTGAATATAATTGCCAAAAGTGAATAAATAAATTCGAACATTTTTTGCCCAAAATTTCTCTTTTCGGTTTTCTTACTGGTTGCCATCATCATTACTCGCTTATCTGATGTTGGTTTCAAAAAAACCATTAAAAATATTAAGTACACAAATTATGACGTTTGCATGACGTTATGACGATGTTTAAGACGCTCGCATTCAGAACAGAAATCACCGGATCAAAACCAAATATTTACAGATTTCATTTGTTATACGATGATTTATCAAAGCTTGATCTTATCACTCAATACTTTTATTTTGTAATAAAGAAATTCAATAAAATCCGAACTAATGTATTTTGATTTAGCATTGTTAAATTTGATCTAAACTGTATGTTTCTTTGGGTAATCTTTTTGTGGTTTTACCTAAGCCTGTGAAATTTACCATACAATACATGTCAAGATATCTACTCAGGTTTTATCATTTAGAATGTCAAATTTTCTGAGTTAGTCATGCATCTATGCATACGAGTATATCAACAGAATGACATTTATAATTGGAATTGTATGGCTTACATTTTTCAAGATAAGATTAAGTCACTTAATTAAGCCATATCATTTTTGTCCCTGCTTAAGTTAATCAGTATGTCAGCACTACTGTCAAACGACCCAAATGCGTGCAGAGCAAATTTAGGAAAAAAAAATGGAAGCTAAGAATTCAGAGATGAGACGGTGTGTGGTGGTAACTTGATAAAATTTACTGCAAGATTTCTTTTAATAATGATGAGAGTCCATTTCCAGGTGGTTTCAAAAGGATTCGAAAATTATTCTACATGATTGAGAGGATAAGATGCTTATTAACATATTTCAATTTAGTAATGAATTAGTTTTGTTCTCGAAATGAGTTGCTGTGGCTTTAAACATTTTTAAGATCTGAGTCCAAAAAAGGCTAAAGTTATGCAATTGATTGTTATCTACTATACAGCTGTACTATTTGTGTCATTTTGAAACGCAGTATTTTTGGGCGAAGCTTAATTTCCCGATAGATAGACAATCCTTCATCCTGGAAATGAGCTTTTACAACACAACTTGGACTGTTAAGGATTCTAAGAATTTAAAAACACTAATTCATCGTACTATGAATCGACGTTCAGGGAAAAAAACCAAAAAACAAAAAACCCAGAAGAAAATAAAAATTATTAATAAAAATTTGTTGAACGAAAACCTCCTGACCGTAATAGGAGAGGGGGAAAAAACAATGTGTCATAAATTTTTATTGTGAATTTAATGTATATGTACATAGAGCTATGGCTAGCTGTATGTGTTTAACAAACTATAATATCATAAAATCATACACGTGAAGAGTATGTGTACAGATGTCATTACCAAAAGAAATATCACGAGATAAGAATACAAAAGCCAATCTAAATGCTATCAGAATAGCAGCTATAAGTCTGATAATAGCAATATGGTAGAACATACTAAAATTAAATTTAAAAAAGAAGAAAAATGGGTTGGAATGTACAAGTAATAATCATTTAAACAATAAAATATTTTTTTTGTGATTTATAAATTTGTCTAACGTTGGTGATTCGTTGTTTGGAATTTTTGTCATTTGCTTTTTTACATAATTTTCAATACCTCAATCGATTGGAAGTGAAAGGGAAATAGTTGAAATCGTTAAATTATCGAAATCCATTTGATCAAAAATTAACAATGTGTGGAAATCAGAAAATTCAATGAGGAGCCATTCTATGTTCACTATTCCGTTTTAACACATTAAATTCAGTTATGCTAAATCTTGCTTAAAATTTTTAAACCTTAAATTTTCGGATTGAAATAATAAATAACACATAAAGAACTAACAAATTTCTCTGGAAAAATTCATGAAAGCACATATAAGCACAGGTACAGAAAATAACGTAGGAGAATCTTTGAAATCAGTGGTCCAGCCAAATACTTTTGGATTTGTTAATAAGACTGAACTGAGAAAGGATATCGATAGCATATAATTCAAACAAGGATGCGACATTATCGGTCAGAATATACTCTCTCGCTTGGCCACCATCGTAAATCCAAACAACAAACTGACTGATGCTTTTGACTTATATTTTAGATTGAGGCAAGGTTATGCGCTAAGGCCATTGCTGTTTACACTAGCTCTAGTTTATATAATATGGAAACCCCTCATTGTCACAACAAGTACACTGCTCAATATATCGAACAAAATTGTAGTTTGCGCAGGCAAGATATATCCTGGAGAAATTTTGTGACCTAGCCATAAATGGTGCCATTGAGCCGGATCTATAAATCAACGAGGCCTAAGCAAAGTTCATAGCTCAAATAAAAATAAAAACTTCAAAAACCGGCTTCGTTGATGTTGGTATGGCTTGGTACAAAACAACAAAACTTTGTTAAAGTCTGCCACAAATTATCTGACGTAAATACAAGAATGTAGTTCGCAGACTAATATTTCTCTTTTTTGACCACTTCTCAAGTCCTGCTGCATACACGGAAGGACAAAGTTACAAACAAATACAATGGCCATAATGCCTGTATTATGTAACGCCTATGAGTCGTGGTCCTTAATATAAACAGCAAAAAAAGTTTTGGCATGACGTACGCTATGCTAGAAGTCGAAGCGCTAACATATCTAGCCAACTGCCGATCTAACGGTATTTGTCCAAAGTAGAGACATCTGAAAGATCACCTATATTGAAGCTCTTGCGTAAAATCACATTACCAATATGAGTCTGCTTGTTCCTTTCCTCTCTCTGTCTTAGAGAAGTCACCCGATAGTGTTCACGCTATGTTTAGGGTTCTTCTAAGAAATAATTAAGGATATGAAGGGCAAATAAGGAACCACGACGAGCTGTTCAGCTGGCCATGGTCAGCAAATAAACAACGAGGGGATACCGAGGAAGATATTCACAGTTAAACTGAGGGCCGGGACCAGTGGTAAAACACAGGAAGCACTAGTCGGAGTCAATATAAAAATATCAAGAGTCACTAGTGAGGTTTTATTCAGGACTCTTGGTGGTCGATAAGCGGAGACTGTTTAACGTAACAAAAGTGGGCCTTAGTTTTAACCTCGTTAACACATTCAATGATGAATTGAATGTAATAACACAGAATTGTATTACAAAATTCTGGTATGGAAAACATTTAAGTTCATCAGCTTCGCTTCAATATTTTCGATTTCTTTCAGCCATAAATTTGAATTATTTGGCACTCAGGCCCGCACGTTTCTAAATCGAACACTGTCAGTGTATAGTAATGTATAATACTAATGTATAATAATGTTTTCGCAACTGATGAAAATTCCCTTCCTTAAACGAAATATGATCTGAATGGGCTGACCTTTGGCTGACTCCAACTCAATGTGAGAACGTAATAGTGAGTTTTAAGACTTCGAATTAAATCTCATTAAAATGCTGCTCTCTGTCTTTCTCACCTATCAACCGGACGTTTTAGTTCACACGCATGGTGCTAATAAATTGTAAAGTAAGTAACCGGAAACGGGGCACGTTATTTATTAGTTATGTATTGTGCACTGTTTCCGGTATACCAACAAGATTTCAAGTAAGATACTCTTCCTGTGGAAGTGAATGATTTGCTTCACTGTGAGGCATCAAAATAGCTCTTCAACAACGAAGAAACTTCAAAGATTTTCTCTTCTTTCATAAAATATGCCTCCCTTGTATACTAAACTTGCTTACAATGACTTTTTCTACGATTTAAGGAGACTATTATAGTGGCGAATAGCTCATTCACATTGGTAATGCGCGCATTGAGCGAACCTCATGCCAAAATATTTGACAGAACAATATTCTACAACTTTCTCAAGTTAAGTGCAGTTGTAAAACAGTCCTTTTGACTTGTGGCTGAGGGATTAAGTTTAAAAATACGCTCCACAAGGACCGATTTTAGAACACAGCAAGGACACGGAATAATACGATGATTACATTCAAAACCAGCCTAGAAATTAATTTTGATAACTGCTACAGGATGTGGTAAGACATATGATAAGTTGGAATGGGGATTAATTTGAGGACCAAATACAGGTTGGTGTCTCAAAGTGGTGGTTGAGACACATTTCTTTTTTATAGGAATGAGATATGTCGATTACAAACTATTTTCAAGGAAACACCTAGCCAAGATGAATTGCTGATGAACGTCGTTGGAAAATAAGATTAATAGAAAGACGATATATTTATTAAATATAAAAGGGAAATAAACTTTAAGTTCATAGTCTATATGCTAAGAATTATTCGAAAAGAGACGATTTCAGGGATTAATGTTTTAAACTATGAACAAAGAAAAAAATAAAACCTTTAGTATGATTAAATATGAAAATCATTCAAAAAAAAAAACATGTAGTTTCGTTGACTTTTTTTTTAAAAAAAAATAGGCATACACCAAGCCATGGCCGATGAGTAATGCTAGACGAAAAAATTGAACATAAACTTTAAGTTTTTTCCTTTGATATCTTTGCTGTCCGTGTATTTCGCGAACAATTGGAAATAAAAAGTGAATAACGCGTCAAAAATACCAAAACTCACCGGGCCGAGCATGCAATTCAAAAAATTGTCAAGAAAACTTCGACGGGTTGTATCGAACTCGAACAAATACCGAACGAAAAAATTGTTGCTTTTCAAACCACACCCCCCGTAAGGCACGCTGATCTGGGTTGAAAGGAACCTATCCCCTTTCGCTGGATTTTAATTACGATTCCAATCAACTTGGATATCCTTGGCACACTGCGGTCCTTCAACGCCTAATAAAATACTAGAACTAGGATCTTTTTCTGAGGCATAGCGACGGAGCTACCGAGACACTATCGTATGAACTATCCTTCAAACTCGTTGCGCAAACCGCAACCATTGAGGTATATTCAGGTTCTACGGGTAGCTGATATGACCCTTACCGTATGAATGGACCAGCTTACTGGATCAGAACACTTCTGGCGTGGGGGTTAGAAGGAAATAATGGTGACGTTTTCCCTTACTGCTTCAGAAATAATTAGGTTCAGTATTTACGAACATAAAAGTCGGAGACCATCAATGTTAACTTGTACCTCACTACTTTATAATAGAGGACGAGTAGATAATACTTTATCTACACTCTCTAACGAGACTCTGAAATTAATACTATAATGCATACTATGCATACTATAATGACAACAAAATACTGAAATAATATAATGTCAGATACCAGCCAAAATAACATGAATACGTAAGCAATTTATGGAACTACTGCAACAATTTACAAAGGTCGGTTTCCTCCAATCACCATTTCAAATATTACAAAATATTTCAAAACAAACTTGGGTGTAAGTAATGCAGATATACAATCATTTTTCTTTCTTTTTTTTCGATATTTTTGATCGATATCAAAACGGTCGTTTTCCAGGAATCGCTGATTGATTTTTGGCGTAGGATTTGTTTATAGATAGACGACGTCCCTCAGTATCAGGAAATTTATCGGGATTAGTATCACGATTTTTTGAGTATTGAATATTTGTATATTTTTTTGATAGATTTTGCCTAACAATTCGTTGCTTGTGTAAGTTACAGATTTACGGATACAAGAACAACCAAATATTCGTGAAGCTAGAACTGAGCAACCCTTTTTACTGGGGAGACCCCATGTAAATATTCTGAAATGTTCGGATTCATTAAATTAAATTTTTTAAAGTGTTGAAGAATCATTCCAAAATATATTGTTCTAAGCTGACGGAAATATGACTCAAAATTCGTAAGTCGTACTCTAAGTTTATTATTGGGATTCTTTGCAAATTTTCGAAAATTGTTTGTTTTGAAGAAAACTTCTACAGCGTGAAGGTGTATATAACTCATATGAATTGAGGCGTAATGTCTTCTTTAACTCTATTGCCGTTGTCAAGGAGAAATCATAACAACGATCGCTATCAGGCAAACGTGTGAACTCGACATTGAAACTCCATAGCAGAGAATCATCAACAGTATGGCCAGTATCTTCTCACACTATACACGTCCAATAGGTGTTGTTGCTTTAAACTTTGCCACCACTGCTTCACAGTGAACCGAAGAAAGGGAAGAACTAGCAAGATTTGCTCACTGTTTGGGATTCAGGGCAGAAATGGAAGAAAATTATTATATAAACGCATTGTTTCAGAATAAATTTCAAAATAATGTCAAAAGTATAGCAAAAACAAAATCTAACTTTCACTCCACACACGGGCATGTGTGAAAAATATAATTTCACGTGCATTATCCCAGTTGGAAATCGAATAAAAGCTACTTATTACATTAAACCAATATGGTATATATGTACTTACAACAATATCTCGTTGTGTATTGGCAATTAGGTTGAGATTGTGCCATCTTCTTGATAAAAACATTCGTCATCATCGTTTCGTTGTATTCCTTAAGAGCTTTTGGTGAGTCGATCCGATTCAATTCGATTCGACCCGATCATTCGTTCACCTTTTTATTTTATCTATAACACTATGTATTGCACCAATACTTTTCTAATCCAATCCAAAATGAAGTTCAATCTTCAAATCAAAATCAAAAAATGATATTGTTTCGATTTTCTTATTTGCTGTTGTTGTTGGTGGTGTTGGGGCTGTTGTCGTTGGTGTTGTTTTGTCTTGAAAACGTGAAAACGATGCACCTGAGATAATAACTGACGATAAGGTTCATACGGAATGTACATATGTATTTTAAAATCGGTCCAATTAACTGCTAATTAGCCACTAGATTTGTCTGGAGCTGGGTAGGTGATAAGATTTCAGTACGTACGAGGAATGTACATAAGATGGAGGCAGTAAAGTGGCGGTGGATAATTTTAGACCCACCAGATAAAAGATCACTTGGGAATAGGCACACATGTGAATCGCGAAAACAACGACAAAATTGCGACACACATACAGACATTCGCTCGCATACTATTGTACATGCAAGTTGCAACCACAAACGTACTCCGCATGAAAATGTGAAAAGCCCGAACTTTCTTCTTCAGTTACTTTAATCACGGATCTTCTTCATCTTCAATCGCTTCTGTTCTTCTTCTCAACTCGAGGTCTTCTTCCTCGAACACTAGCACTGTTCTTCTTATTCTCCTCCTCCTTTTTTTGCTTTTTAGTTATTCACTTGATTTTTCGCTACTTGCCATTTACGTTTATGTTTTTTTACAGTTACTTCTCTTTGCAAAGAGAAATTGTTCTAAATAACACACTAACTACCTTAGAGCGCTTCGCGCGTTACCGCATTACCACGACTTTCTAAGAATGAGGTTAGAATAGTTGCGTCCGCGACAAGAAATACGTGAAAACACGATAGTTTACAACGGTTGCGGCTGTTACGTTCAATTCAGCTCGCAGACCCAGAGTTCATTTCAAATGGACGCGTATAACTCAATTTGGCACAGTTTTGTAATAGGGGTAAGACAAAGCTCAACGTCGAATATGCGGGCACAATGGAGCTATTACACTTGTAAATACTACACTTCTGTTTCCTGTACTTTATTCTCAAACGATTGCTGTTAGTATCAATCAAGCACATTCAGTATCGATTTCTCTATCATGGGCTGAGTCTTCGTTGTCGATTCCATTTTCGGAGTCAAAAACACTGTTGGATATAACGAAATTTTAAGGACACACTTCCTATCGAATATTCACACCACTTCAGTTTTCTTAACAACTGCACACAAGTCACTTGGTAAATCTCCTCGGAAAAGCAATCACTTCATCCCTTTATTCTGTTTCGTCAGTAAATCCTACTAAACTCACTAGTCATACTACATTAGTTTATCCATGTCCTTCGACGGTCTGACACTGTCCATTTTCACTTTTCTGCTTGGAAGCTGCTCCAATTGGTACTCGATCGCGCACCACGAAACCTTCCTGCCCACAAATTTCACTCGAAAAATTCGTCAATTGGCGAACGGTGATTAAGCGCACAATTTTACGACAGGTACAATTCTGATTGAAGGTATCGTACGTTTGGCGACCATTCGAACTTAGGTTGCACGAGAACTGAATTTCCGATAGTAAACACTTCACCAGTTCCAAACACGCGACCTCAGGTGAGCAACTTTCTTGGCTCAAAGTCTTAGCTTGACTCAACCGTTGTCTTCGAGATTTCTTCTTCAGTTTAGACCGTTGCTGGCTGGGAACCGGGGAAATGGAAATGGCCTTTCTCCGAACCGCTTCAGTGCTGGGTGAATCCAATCGCAGATTCATTCGCTCGAATGGGAAATGGGAGTTGGACGGAACTGGCTGGAGCTTATGGAAGAAACCCAGAAGATTTCATTCAGCAAAACTAATTCGTATCAGATATGAGTGCAGATGGAAGAATAGCACGTAGAATACCTGGTTGGTGGTTACCTGTGCCCCGCTGCTACTGTCGCGCCGCGATCTTGGCACTATAGTATTTTCTTCAATGAAAAAGGTGAGATACAGATAAAACGCCACAATCGCATCGGCGGAGGGCGCGACGATTAACTTTCTTCGGCGGAGGGGAGTGAAGTTATTATGTGTTATAGATAGTTGGAAACGTTTGGAGGTTTATACGAATTTGTACTTTTGTTTATCAGCCGTAATTCCAGTCCAAACGGAATCTGAAGACGGAACAGTGTAAGCAAACAGCTCATACACATAGAGATTCGCTTGTAGTCACTTTTGCGTGCTAGTAATTGTAATAATGGTTGTAATAGTGGTAACCATAGCTGAAGAGCGGAAATCTAGTGAAATAGAAATCAGAAAAGTTGAAGTATGATGAAGGAAGATATGAAGAATTTGAACAGATTAGAAGTGACGAATTAGTTCTGTAGGTTTCTCTTTTTAATTAGTGAATATTTTAACAATTCGAAAGCAAGCGCTTCTGAACTCAGCACAGCACATGGCACTCAAATAAAATCTAATCCTTGGAAACAGTGCCCAGTGGAAACATGCCGAAATACAAAATTGACTCGGGAAAGAGTCATAAACGATGCATCAATAAATCCGAAGTGTACGTTCAACAATTCACATAAAGGACCGTTTTCAACTAATAATCAGCCTCATACGATAAAAGGTGTGATTTAGATGCTACCCTCATAGATAAACGTGATATCAACCACGACTCATATGCTCAAAAGCTCTCGGAAAGCGGGCATTCACCACAAAACTGAAACAGAAATCTTTTTTCGTCAAGTAAGGAAGTAGGATCAGCGGCAGTCATATAAAAGCGATCAATCCATTCCTTTCCTTTTGGAATTGTTTGTACTGAAATTGGGAATAAAAAAAGCCATTTCCGATGAATGCCATTTGAATAGAAAATTTCCAGTGGGTAAAGATATCATGGGCATTTCACTTTGAAAAATTTAACTTACCAACATTCCAGCTGTCTCAAGATGTCGGTAATAGAAGATTAATTCGTATTCACAAGTTAAAACAATAGTTAGTTGATAGCTAGTATGTAACAACAATGAATTGAGCTTTAGTTCGGTTTTCGGAACCCAGCCAAAATGTGGATTAAATCCACAGAATTTGAGATACAAAACACATGGGAAGGTGATTTGGTCTGAGTAACTTGAACTTAATCCTGAAGGGAGCTGGTCTTCCAGGATAAACCCCTCAAAGGGAACGATCGCTTGTACCGGTTGGACTGCAACCCGAAACGCGCTACAGAGATGATCTATTCTATCTATTCTACATCTATTAAGCCTAATCACTCACATAGCAAAATGCAGATTCGAGACATCCATTAGCTGCATTCACTTACTTATCCTTAAAAATAAAAACGGGTACCGCCCAATCAAGTTAAAGATTTTCCTAATAACTGTTCTCACGGAATATGCCCGCAAGTGCGCTAGAGTTGTGGATGAATATCATCCTCATTAATACAAATTCATAAGAAACAAGACCATAGAGTTTCAGACGCAGAGGAGGCTATTTACAGGCCGTTTGGACGCCTTCAATTTTTCCACTAAATACCTTTGCTGTCATTGAGACAACCCTAGTGCTTTCTGTCAAAACTCTTTGAGTTAGGCTTTATTTTTACGCAAGATAGCGTTTTCAGGCTACGAACATCCCTAAAATAATTATAATATTTAAGGGAGGCAATTATCAGTCTCTCTCTATCTCTTCCATAGAGTCATGGCTCCGACTCACTACTGAGCCAAAATATCCTCCGGCTCTACTTCTCGTTTGCGCATCTATCTTACGAAATACTATCAGTGCTTATGGTTCCATTTTGGGTAGATTCATTTATTTCTTCTTCCTCCACAAGTAGATCCGACTTAGACTTTAGCTGGGAGCGTCATGCGTACCACTCCTTTGATAACTAGAATCACTGGCTCAGAGACAGCTAATGGATGCATGCAGTCACAACCCCTAAATGATCTACTTCTGCACCTGTATTCCATTCTGTCTCTTTATCTTTTCTAACAACATTAATTACTTCCACTGCGCCCGACCTAATTAATTACCTATTTTAGGTATAAGGAATATTTTGCTCAACGGCCCACATTGGTTCGACAATGTTTGACACGAAATAAATCGTTGACTCAGACTTCCAACAAACTCCAGATCAAATGGTATTCATCCCAAATAAGTTGTATTTTCTTTGGATTGGTATATGTCAGCTTATATATGAGTGAAACTAACATGCCCCTCCCAAAAATTTTGCTTAAATTTGCAATACAAATATAAATCTACCTGGGCATCTTCTTTCTCCGTTTTAGAGGTATGGCCCGAGAATGTTACAAGAGGTATCGTCCTCTTTATGTTACTACGCTGTGTTCACGGCGATTATTCTTTCGAGAATTTATTCACCTTATCTATAAATCTTCTGGAAATCGGGAAGTCAAAGGAACTAAGTTGGACATGTTTTGGCCAGTTGATAGTTGGACAGGGCGCTGGCTACGCATTCTCAGAAAAAGTAAATCACTGCGTAACTAGAACAGAAGAAATTTCTGAAATAGGAGAAAGTGATACGGAAAAATAAACTATGTATTATTTGAGACTAAAATCATTGATTTTATTGGTTATGAGATAAAACTTCATGTATAGAAAGATGAATAATTCATCGCTGCTTACAAACTACACTGAGTGGAAAGAAATTTCACTGGAAAACAAAGACAAAACGATTCCTTCCCCTTTTTGAGGTCTTTAAATACAATCATTCTTCTTTAAGAATGGATTTTCGTGAGGGGTCGGTTTACAATAATTGATGCACAAAAAATACTCAAAATAAACTCTGAAGTGTACCGTGTATCGGCACATCAAGTCGGCATATCAATTCATATTGTTAAACGCTGAGGTTTAGGTTCATTCACTTTTGCCAGAACACAAAATTTTACACATTCATTCAACTTTTTTAAACACCTTTTCAATGTAACACAGTCCATAAATGAATCCCCATAAAACAGAAGTTTGGTTTTACTTTCCACTATTATTTGATCTTTCACCTCTCCTCAGCTCATTTTCCCTTAATATGAAATGCAATGACCCCATAATCCATGCAACAATGGTTTTTTGTTCTGTCAAAAAAGTTATGAGAGGCGAAATACAATAAGTATGCGTTTTTTTACTCACAAAAGGTTTCAGAAGGAATTGAGAATCAATAGGAGGAAAATTTTATCGATGAGATGGTAGTGGTAGTAGCTAGATTCTGGTAGTAGGTGGATTCCTCGGCGGAAAAGTCCCCACCCTACGATTGCCTTCAAAAGAAGTAAATCGTGCTCCAGAGCTCCAGGCCGATTGCATGGAGCGGAACAAATAGAAATCTGAGGAATACGGCGGGTGGGGCACGATTTCCCAATTCAAATAGAGCCTTCCGAATATTTTTTGACCGGCATGGCTACATTCCCATTGCGTGCAATCGCTTACCGACTGTAGATCTGTCAACATTTAACTCCTGCAACGATTCTTCTAGGCTTCGACTTGAATCTTCTTCCAACAATTCCCACAGTTGTGAATCTTCAAACTTTTTCCGTGCTCCTTCAAGGTTTTTATCGGTCACCCCTTCGTAGAGTAGGCCATCTGAATATGCCAAATAAAAACTAAATCGATCTAATTCAGCATGAAAAACATTTTGATGACACTTTCTGAAGTTTTCAAAATAAAAATAAAGAGGGCTTGAGGGGGGGGGGGGGGGGGTTTAGTGTCAGCTTGATGTGATATGTGCAGCACCGACAGTCGGCGGTGGGTCTAAGAATATTTTTTCTCAAAAAGAAACAATTTAACCATATTTCAATGAATCATTCCCCTACATCTGTTCATGAGCTTCTGATTAGCAATCAGGATTATAGGGTCAAAACATGGAGATCTGATTTGAGCAAAGAGGAATATTAAGATTAAATTTAAGTTCACCAAGGCTGGAGGAATATTGGATCTATGAGCTTAGGGACTTATAACACATTTTCACTTCTTACTTAATATGAATTCACTCGTAGCTGGCTTTTGCCGATATATTATAAGGTTTTTGCTTCCACCAAAGGGACATTGGCTCTTGATTTGTCAACCTCTTTTATAATATATTTAAGTTTAGTAAAATATTGAGTCTAGAGACACGAAAGCTGCAAGGTATAATGTCAACTTGAAGACAGTAAATAGCAGTAGTAAATATATACACGTACAAGGTACGACAAGATGATCTATTGAACAGATTAATGTGTCTGTATCAAGATTATCCATGGTACATGATGTACTACACAAACTTCTCCCAATTATAAACTAAATGAAAGGTTCAATGATTGAACATCCAAATTTCAATTATTGTCCGTACTATTTCGCATGCAGCACAAACTGAAATCGTCTTTTTCACGAAATTAATACGTTCTAATTTTTAAACGTCGTAAAATTATAAAAAAGCATTTTTTGCAGCTGGTAAATTAAATTTGAAGCTATTTTCGATACTTTTTGATATTTCATATTTAAGAACTTTTTAATACAAAATTGATAAAATCAGCCATTTTTCAATTATTTGATAGTTTTGTCCATCCTAGGTGAATTAAAAACGAATTAATGATATCATTAATTCCACTTCCACATGTTGACATATTTTTCCTCTGTATGTTTTCTTTTGTTACCCTTTGATTTTTCGAGTTTATATTAATAAGTTTTCAAATTCATGCAATAGCATTATGTAGTTTGAATCAGATGAATGTTATATATTTCATTTCCTTCAACATTACTAAATCTTTATTTTAACTGTTTTCTATAGAGGATCCTATTTTCGTGGAGTATAATGAAAAATAATGATTTATGATTTGAAATGATTTATAATGATTCATGTTTTGAATAAAAATATTTGTTATTACGATTCACTGAAAAAAAATTCAAACGGAGGCAGAAATTCTCGTTGGCTCATATATAACTCACCGTGAAAATAAATCAATTTTTCATTGAAATGCACTAATTCTCATATGAGACTTCTTTGCTCAAAAGTTAGCTCTTAACGGACAAAAGAACTTTTATCCGTTAATGCAGACTATGGAAAAAGTTAACATTTGTTTCGAAGACCATTTCATAAGTACAAGAATTTACTGTAATTTCTCAAAAACCACCTGCAGCATTAGCATTTGCTCTAAACTATCAAACGACCTTTTCGAATTTCTCTCGGCACATGCTAAGAAAAAGGTGGGAATAACTTCTTTTGATCATACTTGTCTGTAGAAGTTTATCTTGTAGGCCTTTCTCCATCTCGTAAAAAGATGCGCTATGCCGTACTGTGGTAAAGCTGAAGATAAAAAACTGGTAAATCTGAGTAGATGTTTCTTTATTGTATCTCTGCATTTTGTGTAGTGCTACCATTCAAAAGAACGGACTCGTGTTGAGTTTTTGTTCATATTTTTGTTCCTACTTAACCTCACGAGTCATATCTGGTTATAGGTTTAAATTATCTGGGAATCGTTCGCCACCGAAAAGTAGGAGACATCTCAATTGCCAATATTGGAAAATTCAATAAAAATATCGCGAATAATGGACCACCATCTCGCTGTTATGGTACCTCTAATTACGCTCCTCCGGCTACGAAATAGTTAAATGATTCCCAAAAGAAAAGAAAAAACTGGTGGATCGATCTGAAAACTCCAAATTCGGTACACTCAAGCACGCAACCGTTGCAAAGTAAAGCTACTCCGAATTCTGTTAGCGCTTTTACACACTGACCCACACACGCATGTTTTATTGCGCGATCTTAACAGTAAAAGCTGCCATATGATCGGAGCTGAAGATCAAGAAAACAAGCATGAAGACCCCGCCGACGATACCAGCAAAGAAGACCAACGAAGCAGCCTTGCTCCACCAGCACGGAGAAATGTGTGTAAAGAAGCGCGGAGCTACGTAGCTGTATACCTCATAAAAGCGTGAAAATGCTGGCCAGGTGCGAATGCAGATGAACTCATTGGCGGAGTTTCTCTTTTCAGCCATGTGTTAATTGCTAGAATAGTGACGTATTGCTTTTTCAATGATTCTGAAAAATAAGGTTTGGAAAAGCGTTAAACATGATACTGTTCTACGTATGGCCTGTTTAAGATTTGGGTGCTACAATTTCTGCTTACGAAACAGAGAAGCATTCTTAAATTGACTGGAGAAATCGGATCACTTTCGAATTTCTCTTGTAAGAACTGTATTAAGCGATTTGATACACATAACTATCGAAATGAAATGCACAGACAAGTATCGCGTAATTATTGATTAAGGTCCAACGAGTCTTCACGTCTTATTGTTCAAGACGGGAGCGAAAGGAATGAGAACAAGAAATCTCTGAGGACAGATAAAACGATTAGTGAATGCAATATTATTCTGCACTTCATCGGTTCAAAAGAGAAGTAAAATATAAAAGCCACCGAAGTTACATACGTTATCGTCTACCACGTATGAGTTTCATGATTTCATAAAATCGAAGGATTATTGAATAACCCCATATGGAACCTCTAAAAAGAGCAAATGTCTTTGTTGAAACTGGAAAGTAAAGATGCCAGCAACTTCAGTCACTTCCACAATATCTTATAAAGCTGCTTAACCCTTAGTTGGCACACGGGGTCTAAAGGACCCCACGCTCTCTTCAAAGCGATTTTTCACATAGAAATCGTTAGTTTTAGGGCCTGTCGCGTCACCTACATTTAGAGGAGGGTTCGAACTAACATTCCACGCAGGTAAAGGTAGGCATTCATCGCTTACCTGCCAACGCGAGCGGTTCGAAGTTCGGTTGGGGTCCCTCAGACCCCGTGTGACAGTGATGTCGTTTCAAGTGAAATTCGGAGCAAATTTTTGTGTGCTGTTATGAGTGATTTGTGAACAATTTATAAAGTAAGTAATTGACTGAAGTCAAAATAAAATTTTAAAAATAAATAATAATAAGAATTATAATAATTTTTAAAATCACGTTTCTAGTATTATGGCGCGGTATAATCTAAGGCATCTTAACGTGGTCGATTTATTGCATGAAGATGACGTGGATGACACATTTCTCGATGAAGCCTCTTCTGGGGAGGAAGATCGACTCTCTGTAGAAGATGAGGGCACCGATACGGACGAATATCAACCGTCCGAAGACGGTTCCGACGCCGACAGTGATCTGGAAAATGTACCGCTTCAAGAACGGCTACGCATGGCTCGTGAACAGGATGCTATGGAGGTAGACCTCGAAAGTGATGATGACCGTCCACTGGAGCAACGTCTGGCAGCAAGAGCTCGAGGTCGACCAAGCAAGATTCTTCGCGGTAAAAATGGCTACCGCTGGAAAATTCGAACCGATAGACGCGAACCGTCAGGTAAATACCGTTAAAATGTCCAAAGCTATTGGGCCTACGTCACGCCGAACTTTCTAGGCAGGCGACAGCGTGCATGCGCTGGCTCGAGCGCACGTGCTCTATTGGTTCACGAGCATTCCTCTGTTCGAACGGTTTCAGAAAGAACCATACGGTTTAACAATTACTGGGACGATTAGGAAAAATAAGCGCGAAATTCCAGCTCAGATGAAAATCCCGTCGAAAACCGTACCAGATTCGCAATTCTGTTCCGCCGAAAATTCGAAAATCATGCTTGTGGCATATACGCCGAAAAAAAACGAAGTCGTTTTTTTGGCGTCTATTTATTCACAATCTACAGAAATAACGGACGGAAAGCCGAACCTTGTTTTGAACTTTAACGATACCAAAGGTGGTACAGACAGATTTGATCAACTGTGTCACGCGTACACGGTCTCTAGGAGAACAAATCGTTGGCCCTTGCGGTTCTTTTTCGGTATTTTGGACCAGGCAGCTGTCAATGCCAGGATTTTGTTAAAATGTGCGTACATAAATGTACAAAATACCGAAAAAGTAAGAGCAAGTAACTGTTTAAATCGACTAGCAGTACATCTTGCGAGGTCATTTATGATGACAAGGCTTGGTAATCCGTCAGTACGAATTACCACAAAGGTGTGCATGAAAGGCATTTTGGGCTTAGATGAACCCTCTGTCATCGAAAATGAACGACCACGTTTTCCAACGAAAATGAGATGCACTGTCTGTAGTCGTCACAAAGATAATAAGACGATAATGCAATGCCCTTCATGCTTGAGACCGATGTGCGATAATCATCGTATGTACTTATGCGTCGAATGAGCCGGAGAAAGCTAATTTTAGCTGGAGTTTTTCCAATTACTTTAAGTAAATATCATTAATTTTGAGTAAGAACATGTATTTATAATGTAAATTGACTTTTTAATACGATTATATAGAAAAAAATATGAAAAAATGCTGTCTTATTTGTACCTTCATTTTTCTGCATTCATTTTGCAGAATAAATACCTTTTTTAGAAGTACCACTTTTTCCATCATATACATTTTAAAGAACAGCTATTGCTACGTTAACCCTCAAATTTTCATGAAAAAATATTGAAAATCAAAAAAGATATGAATTTTTAAATAAAAAATGCACATTTTTGCTTACTTTTTTTTCGACAATTTTTTTTAGATAATATAACAATAAAAATTGACTTCAACAATGACACAATAAACTTCAGAAAGGTTTAAACTATATGTGTGATTTTTTCCGAAACTTTATATAAACAATTAACAAAGTTATAAACATTTTTTACGCTGGGTTCCAATGGACCCCGTGTGCCAACTATGTAATTTTTAGGACGTGTGTCACGCAAGGGTTAAGAATGAGAACATTTTGTATCACAAATGAAACAACATTCTAAATAAAATAACATAAAAACAATAAATACAAAGAGCAATAACAGAAAATGGTAGAGCTACAGTCAACAAACAGACCTTAACGTCGATCAGGGGTACTGGGTCCTTCCGAGTGCAACAGTAGCCACGTGATTCCCCAGATAGCCATCAAAGAGCCATCTTCTACTAGATACCCTTAGATTTCCAATGGAATCCTTAGAAGGACAAATAAAACTATCGGTCAAAATAGTTTTATTAAACTAAAACTCTCCACCCAACGTTTCTGCATCTAGAAATCGGACTCATTAATCTTGTGCCTTACAATGAAAAGGACTTTTGATTTATTTAAATATCTAATTTCAGAAGAGGAGTAAAAAGTTCCCTTCTACATCATTTGTAGAGAATGAAATGGTAAGTTTTCACCTGTAATACCAATTACGGGTATAAAACTAAACTTCAAAAAAGCAAGCAATGTTGATCATTAAGACTTCAGTAATGCATCAATCACAAGAGAATTCGCAACATGCAGAATATTGAGATTCATGCAGTCATCAAGCTCCCCATTAAGCACGAAAAAGTATTTCGCTTGTTGAATGTCTTTCGCTTATTGAGAAGGTCGTCCTAGAAAATTCCTAGTAATTTAAAAATGGCCAGGTCACTGTACAAAGTGCAGAGATTCGATTTAAGATGAACCGAAAACAGGACTTCAAGTCAAAGTGTTTATGACAGGAAACATTGAAAAATTTGGAAAAATTATAATTGTAGATTCCTTATTTAAAGAGGAGAGAGTATGCAAAAGAAATGAGTGTGCGAACTACAACAGTTTTCCTAAACAATCATCTTAGCATGTCAAAAATGAATCCTAGGATTATTCACGCCAAACGAATGTCAGCGGTGCGTTTTTCGATTCGACTCTTTTTGGGGAAAAAATGAAATGATTTCAGAAAAGATAATGGCTAGAGCGATGAAGCATGGGTTTTTCATTGCAAAGCACAACTCCATGCCGTAATACAAAATGAGCACACCAACGACAACGAAACTGAAGATGTTTTATGGGACTCAGACAAAATTCCTTCAACTAACTATAAAGCAAAAAAAACTATAAAGCAAAAGCAGTTATGGTGACATGACTGGGAAGAACTACACTTTATAACCAGAAAGACTGTGATATGTTGTGAAAGAGAAGAAACTCCTCGTTTGAGGAGTTTGGTCCAAGAAACATTTGCCTGGAAGCGTGCTCCTTTCTACCCCTCATGGACGATAAAGCATCTTAGCATAAGACACAAAGTAGCTTCGGCACGAAGGATTGGTTTCTAAGTGTTTTGAGCCTGATTATTCTCTTTGCGCAAAGCGGCTATTATCAGTTCTAGAATATGATCAATGGATGAAATTTCCCATCAACGAAAGTCATAATTTCACTCTCCTTCTAGACAAAACTAATTGCCATGACATAAGTAAACTAACGTATGAATCTGAAAAATGGATTGAAACTAAGGGAGGATCATTCTGGGTCAACAATGTTTTTGAGTCTTAGCTCAAACTCTTTACCTTTTATTCTACCACGTACTCAGTGATCCACGCTAGACTCTTGTTTATTTTTAATATTTGTATATATGGTATGGACCTTTAAATTTCAATTATATTTACCCAAAACAAAAAAATTATTTATTTCCGTACAATTAATGAATTCAATCGTTTATAAATATTTAGAAAACAGACTATTTTTAAACAGACTTCCGACTAAACACCTCCCCTGTTACACCGAGAACGTAGCGTGGAACTGTTTGTCACATTACTTCGGACTAGGCCTCATTAACGCCGAAATACAATACTACGAGACTGCGATACGAGAGCGCGACGAGAGTCTCGCAGCAAATGTCAAGCAGTTTTCGTAACATGCATTTGTATGCGAATAATATTCGGCGAATAATACTCGGAAAAACGAAAATTCCTCGCAACGATGTGCGTGACGTTTGTCAAATGCAACATGGCGCTTAAATGAAATTTGAAATTCAAACGCCTTAATTACTTTTTAAGTACATTGGTTATTATGAATGAAAATTTCGTGCATCCTAGTTAAGACTTTTATTTGCTAAACGAAGGAACATTCCAAATTCAAAACTTTTAAAAAATCAAAAAAAATTTCCAGCAAATTGTACTTAAAATGTCACCAATTTGACATTTGTCATATGAACATTAATGTTCCCCGCATCGCGTGCATTGTAAATTGAATGCGTTGCGTGATGATGAGGGAGAATCGCAACGCGCTTACGTATCGCCGTCACGCAGTATTGTATTTCGGCCTTTAATCGTCGACTGGCGGTGCTTTCTGGTTCTGGGAAATCCCTCTTTCAGAACCGATCGATTGGAAGGCAGAGGATTCAGCCGCCAGAGAGATCCTCCTTCCGTCTGCGCCGCCAAGCGGTCATGAGAAGAACCGTCCGTACGTAATGAAACACGCAGCTCCAATTGTCTTTTGACTTCATGCCTATTGTCAAGCCTATTTTCTTAGAGAGGTGCCAACGGAGTCTTGGCCACATTCCGCATGCAAAGAACGTGTGGCAGGCGTCATCTGTCATCCCCGGGCAGAACAAGCAAACTGGGAACGGTGATTTTCCCATCTTATACAGATCATACTGATAATATCCGTGGCCACTGAGCAGTTGCATCAGCTAATAATCGTGCGTTCTACAGAACCACGCCCCCAGTCGCCGATGAGGCGTGCGGTCCACCTGCCTCGGGTTTCGCTTACCCATGATTGCTGCCGCAAAGTTAGGATCCTTCTCCTTTCCTCTCGGCTGACGACGTTTCTCACCGACTCACCCCTACGTAGGTACACTCACTTTCGTTACTCCGTGAGTAGCATAACAGGACTGCAGCACTGCTGGTTCAGAGACAACCCGATATGCAGCTGCAATCCGCAAAGCTCCTCGCCTCTGTACCTGTGCGAGATTCCTTCGGTACGACTCCTTGCTAAGAGCGTCAGGCCAGGCTTCGGAGCCGTACAAAAGCGCTGACTACATTGCACTCATATGTAGCTGTCACTTAGTCGATGTTGGTCCCCGCGTTTTGACCATAAGGCGACTGAGAGCTGACACTCCCACAGCAGCTTTATCTGCTGTCGCTCGAAGAAGCTCATTTTCGAGTCAATCATCAGGCCAAGTATTCACTGCCATAGTACTCACTACCATAGTACTCATTACCAGGTAATAGTTTCAAACAAGAATAGGAAATCACTACCTAGACATATTTAAAATTTAATATCTAATAACGAATTGGAAAATAAATGAAAAAAAACTGGAGAAAAGGCTCTTTGCATACTCGATAACTTTTTTGAATGGATGAAAAGTGAAGTTTATTTACACTCTCAGTATGGGACTTCTAGAAGCGCAAGGATTCTATTTACCTTCACTGTCAACCAAAGAGCTGGTTCCAGAACATTTTGGGTTTTTTTTTCGTAAACCAAAGAACTGAGTCAAGAACGGTTTCGTTTTTTTTTCTTAAGGTTCCTGACACCACTGATTGTAAATATATGTATTTCAGCCAGAAGGAGGAATAATAATAGCTAGGAAAGGAGCAAATTGATTTCGATCAGCTCCAAATAATCAGGGATGCGATTTTTCAAGAGATATTGGCCATTTGTCTACCTTCTTGTCTGAAAGGAGAGAAAGTTTGAAGACTTGAAGACAACTCGTTCTTGCAATTTTAGTTTTATGGGAACGAAACCACTCGCCAAAGATGGCACCCCGCTGGAATGCGTATAGGAGCGTAACAAAAAAGCAGACGGGGAAGGACGTAACTTCGTTGCAAAAACAAATCAACAACTTTTAGATTTCAAGAAGAAGGAGGTTGCTACGCCGCTTTTCTCATACGACAGAAGGTTGTGAATCACCAATCTTGTCTAGGTAACAACGACAATCTATACCTGCTCAAAAGTTGTGTAGATATCTGACTTACCTTCTAAGCATTGAAATTAGTTTGACCATTCCTTCGATTGATGTTTGGCCTCAAGGCTTATATGAATCACGCTCTCAATAAATTGAACGGCTGTTTCTTATAGAATTCTTCTCATTCACGGAGAGTATAAGGCCTCTCATAGCTAGTGACAGCTTTGTTACAATTTTTAATTTTTTTTTGTATTCCGTGCAAACCGTGAAGATTTTTGTGGGTTCCGTAGTAAGGAGAGTGAGATCACTACTGCTATCACAGATAAAATTGCGATTCTAATCCACAGTGCCCACTTTGTTTCAACTACAACAAGGCGTGCCCAATGCAACAACCAAGGCATGCCCAAGTTGCTGAGTCAAAAAATAAATCCCTAATGAACCCCTGAAACTTTATTTTTACTAAGAAAGTAAATATTTGATTGAGCAAAAAAAAAACTCATTGGTGATCTCTTTGCTTATGATTAATCTATCCTTTTGAGGTAATAAATCTTATCCAGCACTCTTCTCAATTTTCGTTGCATTTTTGAAGAAATACTTGTCATTGCTCTAAAAATTTGCCTCCATTTCAGTCATAACTTTCTTATTAGTTTCGTAGAGTATCTCTATCTGGTGAGGTAAGAAGTCATCATTCCATGGGCAACGCATCTTGAGAATGCCGTTGCATATTTCATTCATTTTAGCTATGATTCATTTTTACCATTTAATGGTGAGGCGGTATATCCTTGTGATGGAACAGCACTTCTTCCTCTTGCCCTCCAGGCAGCTTTTTTTTCTACCCTCGAACGATCCAGAAGTTTTTTCAGCATGCAAAGCCAAACCAAAATAAATGTTTATCAGTGTACAAATTTTTTTCATCTATTTTTTTGAAAATAACAATAATTGTTCCCATGAAATGCCTGTAAGCTAAGTGATTAAAAAAGGCATACTTGATTGGCTGGAGGTGTACAAGGTAGATTCTTCCTCCAGTCCTCCTTCCCTCCCACTAGAAAAGGAATTCTTGTAACCGAAGACGACATGGGACGCAGAATAGGAACACCTAGCCTGAAATAATTCGTCAAACAGTTCAAGGGTTGGTACGCTAGTTGACTAGGGAGGTGTTTAATCGGTAGTCCTGTAGGCTTGTGCCATTACAGATGAGATACATAGGACGTAAATAGCGCTCTCCTTCTAAATAAATAACTACGTGTTGAAGTGTCAAGAAAAGTGGACACGTCACGTTGGACGATGTTTGTGTCCGGATTTCATAGAGGACTATCAACATGTGTTACTTCTATGTATATGTCAGTTATATTTATTCCTTCCTTCTAATAATGAACGTTAAACAAATGTGATTGAGTATCTGAGTTCTTATCCGATAGCAAAGCCGTACATACCTTAATTACCGATTATGTAATGAATTTATTCTTAAATTCGAAATGAAAACTAAGTGAGATGCCTACCAAAACGCTTTGGTTAATCAAATTACCCAGCGACATGATACAAGTAGTAGCAGTCAAAAAATCATCAACTGAGTCACAACTCCGTCAAAGGAATTGGTCCCCGTTAAGTCCTTCGGCGAATTAAAGAAGAAATGGCGAGAAGAGTAAAAAAAAAGAGGTGAACTAGGACCACTTGTGTCTTTGCTATGTTATAGTTGGCTAACATGCATCTTACGTGATCAAATCGAAATATTACTGATTGATTAATGCTAAACTACGAAACAATGCAGGTCTAAAATGCCTTTAAAATGCCAGGACATGCCTTTTTAAAGACAAAGAAAAATATTCTCATATAAAACAAAAAATTCTTCTCCACCTTTTTCCTAAAAAAATGGCACGATAAAATGAAAGTAATGTGAAAGTAAACACAGTGGAAGCCTTTGGAGAACTCGAACTTTGTAGAGTTTGCGTGAACTATAGAGAACTCGAACTTTGCCTTTTTCATAGTTGCCTTTTCAAAAGGATCTTTAGAAAGAAAAAGAGAAACAATAATGAAGCGTTACGACAAGATCTTTGGCAGGGACAGTGTAAGGTTAGTTCCCTAAATAAATTTGCTTAATTAAATTTAGAAATAATGTAGAAGGTTAGGAAATTAATGCTAGGGTAAAAAGCGAGTGTCTTTCGAAACTCGGCAGGGTAAGAAATAGGATCCCAGGAAACTGAAAATAGAAACGTGTTTCAACCAAAGAAATAAATAATATATTAAATATATGTATGATGATATTTATTTAAAATATAATTTATTTAAAAAACATTTAAATTAAAATTATAATTGAAAATTTAAATAACGATTATTTATATTTAAATTGTGTTGATACATCGAGAAAATTATTCGAAGAACGCTGTTAGATACCTTTTTAACTTAGAAACTATGGAATATAGAAAGAAATGAGGCTCTAGACTATATAAAAATGAATAACAGTGTAAGCACTAACTATTTCTGATCAAATTGATATGAACAGCAATTTAACTTAAAATAAATTAAGAGTTTCAACATAAGAATTCAATCATATACTCCACTAAGACGAGTTTTGAAAAAGAAAGAAATACAAAGGCGATACTGCAATAAAATTGAAAGAATTTTTCTTCAATATCTGAAACCAAAACTGAGAGCAAAAGCGTTCATTTTAAGCTTTATACTGCTACTACCTTCTTCTATTGTTAACACACGTATACGTACTAAATATCCTGCACATTATCGGAGAAATATACACATGCAGTTTGTAACACTAGACTGAGGACCACTGTTGAAAAAAGCATACGCTAAGATAGGTCCTTTGCACCCTGCGTATGATAATATTGTTTACTTTTGGCCATCTTGCCGACCTGCAAAAACCAAAGGTGGTCTATCAGTTGTTAAGGATTCAAGCTCCTTAACATTCGTACGTATCAACCAAGTGAGACAGTTATATGGAGGACTCGGACATTCTAGAAGGAAGTGCCGGCTCGGTACATTCTTTCTTCTCGCTACATTCTCCAGAGACATTGTCCGTTTGGAATCCTATTAGTTTGGCATGTCGACAAAGAAAGTTGTGGCACGTGTTTATTACCCTTATTGTTCTTACGCCATTATCCTAGGCGTATTTTTTTGTCTGTTCCTTGTCAAGGCGAGGTAAAAAAAACCCTCGACTAAAATGTAGTCGTTCCTAACAAAAGTTTGATCTTTCAAAAGTGTTCAAATTGAGTTCCCTTCTTGTTCAGCTAATTCAATTATTGCTAGATCATCTGCTCTTTCCATAACTTAATCCAGTGAACTATGATAAAATTAAGTTGGTTTGGGTTGTTGCGGCTTTAAGGGCCTGCGTACGATCCTGGACTAGTTCTTAAACTACGCGGTTAGAAGCAAGCACCTGCAATGTCTAGTTACTGCTCGAGAGTATTAGAATTCTTTCGTTTACCGCTTATGTGGTCGTTTGTACTAGAATTACTACAGACTGAAAGTCAGTGCTACTGTTCTCTATAATTTAGAGAGCTGTCTGAACTGTAGTCTAAACTAGTCTACAGAGTCTAAATGGTAGCTTTGGTTCAGCACTGAATTGGTGTGGAGGATAACTTTGGCTCTGTTTGCCTCAACTTTTCGGACTTTCTCTCGGAGAGGACACAGATGTGGAACGTATAATTTATACATGTGCATTTTTGAACCCTTTTTTTGCATGAAGTTGTAAGTAAGTAAGTCAGTAAGTAAGTAAGTAAGTAAGTAAGTAAGTAAGTAAGTAAGTAAGTAAGTAAGTAAGTAAGTAAGTAAGTAAGTAAGTAAGTAAGTAAGTAAGTAAGTAAGTAAGTAAGTAAGTAAGTAAGTAAGTAAGTAAGTAAGTAAGTAAGTAAGTAAGTAAGTAAGTAAGTAAGTAAGTAAGTAAGTAAGTAAGTAAGTAAGTAAGTAAGTAAGTAAGTAAGTAAGTAAGTAAATAAGTAAGTAAGTAAGTAAGTAAGTAAGTAAGTAAGTAAGTAAGTAAGTAAGTAAGTAAGTAAGTAAGTAAGTAAGTAAGTAAGTAAGTAAGTAAGTAAGTAAGTAAGTAAGTAAGTAAGTAAGTAAGTAAGTAAGTAAGTAAGTAAGTAAGTAAGTAAGTAAGTAAGTAAGTAAGTAAGTAAGTAAGTAAGTAAGTAAGTAAGTAAGTAAGTAAGTAAGTAAGTAAGTAAGTAAGTAAGTAAGTAAGTAAGTAAGTAAGTAAGTAAGTAAGTAAGTAAGTAAGTAAGTAAGTAAGTAAGTAAGTAAGTAAGTAAGTAAGTAAGTAAGTAAGTAAGTAAGTAAGTAAGTAAGTAAGTAAGTAAGTAAGTAAGTAAGTAAGTAAGTAAGTAAGTAAGTAAGTAAGTAAGTAAGTAAGTAAGTAAGTAAGTAAGTAAGTAAGTAAGTAAGTAAGTAAGTAAGTAAGTAAGTAAGTAAGTAAGTAAGTAAGTAAGTAAGTAAGTAAGTAAGTAAGTAAGTAAGTAAGTAAGTAAGTAAGTAAGTAAGTAAGTAAGTAAGTAAGTAAGTAAGTAAGTAAGTAAGTAAGTAAGTAAGTAAGTAAGTAAGTAAGTAAGTAAGTAAGTAAGTAAGTAAGTAAGTAAGTAAGTAAGTAAGTAAGTAAGTAAGTAAGTAAGTAAGTAAGTAAGTAAGTAAGTAAGTAAGTAAGTAAGTAAGTAAGTAAGTAAGTAAGTAAGTAAGTAAGTAAGTAAGTAAGTAAGTAAGTAAGTAAGTAAGTAAGTAAGTAAGTAAGTAAGTAAGTAAGTAAGTAAGTAAGTAAGTAAGTAAGTAAGTAAGTAAGTAAGTAAGTAAAAGGCTGTTGTTATGAATAATGGCAAGGTGCCTACAGTAAATGCATTACAAAAACGGCTCAACTCAACAGCTGAGGTCGAACTGGGACTGAATAAAAATTTCTAAAAGTATATCATACAGTGAAGATATCCTTAGAACAGAGCTGATAACACATGCGGATCGAAGAACGCAATGACTACAAAATCGTTTATTTTGAATTGTCCAAAACCTGATTCAAATCTTTGTAGATATGTTAACAGTGTTCATTCCAGGATATTGCATGATTACAATCTCTGTGCTTTCAATTCAATGGTGGAATTCCACAATTGTTCCAAGTACTACGAAACAGCAACAAGGATACGAAATGAAAACAACATGCAAAAGACTGTCTCTAGATTTTGCGTTTGCGCTGCTGATCATACAACCAAAACCAAGAATCAAGCAAGTCCAACGAATTCCAATTTACCTTCAAAAGTTATCAACGAATTTTAATCAGAACTCCTAAGTACTAAACTGTCAACGTTTACGGATACGAATAGCCACTATAAATTAAATTTATTTCCCTTTGATGTAGTGCATTTGCCGACACAACTGTTTAACAGTGCGTTAAATATTTATATCCCTTCCAATTAGAATCGATTTCGTAATGAATAAAAATAATTTTTTGGAAGAGCTAGCATGTATGCGTGCAATCCAACACGATTTCCCTACATTATCAGAATGTGTACACATATAACATGTATGTATTTTTCTATTGAAATAAAAACAACATACTTACCTAGAATTAGAAAGATAACTAGCGATGATTAGTTGATAAGAACAAAATGCAAGATGAAAACGATAAAGATTGAACGCATATCTAAGGCCTGTTGTTTCTCAAGTTAATTTTTTTCTCATTGTTATATTTTTCTTCCTAAAGAACGTTTACGCAATTTATTCTTATCTCGACGGGTTATTATTATACTTTATGGTTTTAACAAAGGAACGTCTAATCTGCAGAAAAAATAGGGAAAACAGACGAAATTAAATCTGATTAAGAATTCCGCGGATCCGCGTAGCAGTCGATTAATCAACGAGTTTGTCATATACTTTTTTTTCTTATTTGATGTTGTCAAACTTAATTAAGCTGTGCAAATTAATTCAGACAACCATTCTTCCAGCAGTGAAGAGTTCTATTAGCCAAATGTCCGAGGAGAAAGTGGTAGTAACGTTATTTTATATGCTATCGATGCTAATTTAAAACACTCAAACTTTCGCTAATGTTAATATTAAGCTTTTACCTTGACGGATGACGACAACTATTCAAATGATAGATGGATCGGTCTAGAGCTTACTGTTCGGAATTTTAAATTTGCCTGAAATTATCCAAATTCAATGGACTATTCAGAAATGTTAATAATAATAAAAAAAATTTGCGACCTTGTCAGATTACTTTCCAATCAACTTTTTATCGAAGTTCAACAATGTGAGTGGAAGACATGTAGTCTGTTGCGTCTTGCTATCGTAATAAATTCGAATATAACCGCTTGTAATTCTAAATAAGTTGAAAGATATAAATTTGCTATACAATATAATCCTCCTGGCTCATTATCAAATATCGCATGAGTTTCAACCAGCGTCGACGAAAAAAATATCATTCGAATTTCACGATGTCGCTCGGCTAAAAACAAATTAATTCAAATTAACTAATCATATTTGAATATCGCAGATACTCAATAAATAATCAAATTGCAGAAAAAATGTTGCAAGGAATGTGCAGACGGAATTCGTTAGATAAGATTGAGATTTTATGTAATTCTTTGAACCACTTTTAATGCAATGGAAAGTGTTTTTGATTTATCCACCGCTGAATAATTTCCAATTGCTTTGAGAATGTTCCATCGAAGAAATCAACTCTGGTATTAGTTGGAATTCACCTCAAAGCCAGCCACGTACGGAAAACTAGAGTCGAATAATCCTTTTCATTCATAGTTAATTCATATGTAAAACATTTGTAGCAAATCCATGCTAACGATCGATTCATAATCTGACGATTTAAACGTATGAAAGTTTGATTGCTGACTGAAACGTGGGAATGCGGAAATGTTAACAAAAACAAGAAAAAGGACCAACGAAAAGAATTACTTGTATTGCGTCTGTATATTGTAGAGAAATAAAGTTACTGCAGTATACGCCCTCATTTTCTCCCTTATGAATGATATCTGAATCGTAGTTGGAAGATCGACACGGGTTGTACCTTTTTTTTAACTTCTTCCAAACCAAATTTCATCTGACATTACCTTTAGGAACAGAAAGTTTTACTTCTACACAATGTCAGATTTTAGCCAAAAAACGTACATTATTGCACATATCCCACTTCCCGAATTGCTCGAAATGTTTATGCGATTATTTTGTCAGTTATCGATCCGCAAGATCCTTTAAACTAAAGACCAATCTTATAAACTTATTTGGGGGCGCTTGAAAACCTGTTTCATAAACAACTCCTGAAAAGATTGATTACGTGGTAAAAAAACGAATACCCTTTTTAATTTCCAATAAGACTTCAGACATTGGTAATCAACACAGAACCAGATATTGCATTTTCCAAAACAAATAAGAACAGCACTGAATACAAATCAGTCAAAAGGTAAGATGACCATCTATATTGAATTGGCCTTGTGCATCGTTTGTCATGAACGACTCCTTTATAGGCTCAAAGAGTCCAGTGCTCCATAATACTTTTTCTCTAATTTCATCCTTCTTCAGGAATAGAACACACCAGGTGAAATTTCTAGCTCCAACATCCACTAAGAAAACTGTCACTGGTGATAGTGCACAAGGCTGGCAATTCAGTACTATATTTTTTAATCTAGCATATGCGACTTACACCCAAGCCAGAACTGCCAGCTAGGGCCGCGACCGGGTGACACGATATGACATAACCATTTAATCTTGGGACGGAATATCCTTTTAATGGAACATAACTTCTTCCTATTGCACACGAGACAGCTTTTTTTGCTTCCAACCTAAATCGACCCAACAATATTTTCACCAAGCAAAGCCAATGCAAAATTAATCTTTATGAATGTCCAATTCATTAATTTGAAATTTTTTTTATTAATTATTATAAATTTTAATATGTTTTTTATATTATTTTTAATTTGCAATTTGAAATTAATTTTTATTTCATTTAATTTGAAAATAAAAAAAGTTGTTTCATTAAAATTTCTTTTACGCGTAAGCTAAGTGTTCAAAAGAGGAATACTTGGTCGTGGATGTAGGGATCCCTTTTCTAGCATTCCTTCTACTCCTACCGCTAGTTAAGAAATTGCTATAACCCGAAGGCGCCATAAAGCGTAGAATACGAAGGCCTTGTCCAAAGTAATGTGTCAAACGGTTCCAGAGTAGGTAGTCCAGTTGAAAGAGGAAGTGTGCAGTCGATGGTCCAGTAGATTTATACAACTTGGGATCCAATACTCAGGACGTAAATAGTGCTCACCTCCCAATGACAAAAAAATAACTAAGGGTTGAAGTGTCAAGAAAAGTGGATACGTCTACATTGACGTTTGGTAGTGTCCAGAATTTATACGGGACTGTCAAGGTGTGTTACATCTATGTAAAATCACTGACATATGCTTATTTCTTTCTTGTTATCACCAACTTATTTTCAATGCAATGGAAAAATTTATCTGTACTTTTATGAAAATCAGTCTAAAGAAAACCACCACAAAATTCTTCAGTGCAACACCGAAACAACATGAAGCAACACTTCTACTTAAAAGAGCTATAAACATTCTGGGCCAAATGATTCCATTGTCCAAAGATTTGACCTATTTACGTCTACCTACGTCTAAACCTCGGTCAATATTTTACTCTTAAAAACACATTGAGCACATTAGTCAGAAGCCTTGAAGCCCGTCTGTCCTATATTCCCAATGTTTGAAGGAAAACCTCCAGACCCATGCATCTTTCACACGCGTAGCTCCTCTAGCATCCCAGAAAGGAACTCGTCGAAACCTTGTTAGTTGACATATTTGCCTACGCTTACTTTCAGACTAATCCACCGGTCAATGTACAGTGTTTTGTTTTTGTTTTACAGACTATAGCGATGTCCACTCTCTGTGCAATAGATGTTGGCTTTATTGGTCCCACGGGTGACAACGAAATTCGAATTTTTGTTTTTTAGTCGTAGTATTGGCTCACTTAGTTGTGTACCCGCGTGTAAACTATTAAGGTCAAGCGTGTTTCTGACCAAAAACATTCTCATGTCCTTTTGGTCTTGAAATGAAATGGCACTAACTCCTCTAACATTGCAAGTTCTGTGGTGAACTGTTTCGCCACAATAACAGTGTAAGAACGATTCCACGTCCCACCATTTGTTATAAACTGTCACGGATATTCACCACAATTTCGTTTGTAGACCTCACATGGTACAATTTTTGCTTTCAACTTTTGCTCCGAAGTTAGGAACCGTGACAACCATCTCGTGCAGATTTTCTCATTTGCAAATTTTTACGTAAACTATGGCATACCCTTGATATATTAACAGTCTTTGCTATCGCAGACAATCTTAATATGCGGATTTATAGCACTATTTAATGGACTTCATAACCCCAGAGGTCGACGCATCATACGGTGCGTGGGTCATCATTAGTGCTAGTCTAACCTTTTCCAAGCTCAGGAAAATATCTTTCAACAAGGGTTGAAAAAGGGTTATTGTCAAAGAGAAGGTGGAAAACAATTGGTAATGGAAATCGAACCTAAATCACAAAAAGAAATGCCAGTAGCTAGAATGGCTTTCAAGTAAACTACATTAAGAATCCTGGAATGTATTCAAGTAGTGGAGTCAGGCACTTTATCTCAGTTGAAAAAACCGGAAGTTGCTGCAAGTACAGGCTTTGCGACAGATTTTCTTAATCAAAAATTCAGGGAGAAAATGCGTCTGCAGATGAATTGTCCGCCTGAAAATTTCCTAAAAATCTTAGAAAATTTTAGAAAGTGGAGGACACACCCCAGATCCAGTTTGTAAGATCGATGAGATTGGTCTCTTTGAAAAAAATACCGAACACCTTGTAAGAAAGTTTTGGGAGAACGTATCTTCAAACCACTGCTACTACATCGTTCTGTAGTAATCCTCCACTTAGATGACCAGTTCAAATTTTAAAGAATGGTTGCAGAAAAAATACATCACAGAAGTTAGAAGCTACACGCTTGTAGAGGTTTTAGAATTTAAATTTTTTTTAATTCTAGACAATGCACCTATCTATCCGGATTGGGGCACATAAATGTACAATTTTGCTTTCTTCCGCCTAAGACTACATCCTTAATTCAACCCATTACATGCAGAACCCATAACATAAAATGTTCGTTTCTACATGTCCTGGACACACTAATAAGGATTTAACGGCCTTTGATAATTTGTGACATTTTCTTATTGTGGGCTGCATTATTCAGGTCAGTTCTTTTTTCGCGTCCATTACATTGAACTTATGTGGAATAAATATTTGGCCAAAATGGTTCAAAAGCAAAGGTCGTGATCCTGCCATTCATAGTTACACTGCTTTGACAGACACCACAACGCTGCGACTTACATCAGCTGGAGATGGGTTAGATGGTCTGCCGATTTAAAGGAAAGGAGATTTGATAAAAGCTGGAGCGGGAATTAAATGGTAGACCTTGAGACTCATCATGACAAAGAACAGAGCGTTTATGACAAAGAAGTAAGTGCATTTACAATGCAACTCTAATTTAAGAAGGTCTTCATCTTGCGAGGAAATCAGGTAATCATTTTGAACAACATGATCCTGATGAGGACCGGGATGTTTTCAACGTGAATTGAAGAAATTCAATCATTCAACAAAAATTTCAACGTGTATTGAAATCATGAATGGTATCTTTGGCATTTTACAGGATCAAATAAAACTTTCATTGACTGGATTCCTTGTAAAAACTACAGAATTGTCAACACTGAAGACTAGAGATGATAATCTCTACAAAAATTTTGATATGATTTTATTAGTTTCAATTTTTTATATGGATGAATTCCAGAGCTCATTTTCTTCTTTTTTAAGAATAATTTAAGTTTGCAATATATTCAATGAAATCTTCGTCTCCTGGGTGTTTTGCGCCTTTACAACTTTGCCTTTGCGATTAAATGTGTAAGCACTGAAGTGAATCCCTAAGTTAACTCTAACAAAATTTTTAAAAATATTGTCTTTTTCTAGTATTCTAATAGTATTCTAGTATTCTAATATTCTCTTTTCACACGAATTTGTTGGGAACTTTTGGAAACGTGTAAAAAACAATTCCATGTGTTGACCACGTGTGTACACAAGCTGCTACTTTATGGGTTTATCCACCATAAAATCCTTGTATTCGACTGTCACAGGTCGATATCTGTTTCGGGATCTCAGGTCTATACACTAGTTTGAAACAATTGAACGTCCTTGAAAGTCCAATATGCAAAGTTAAGTTGTTATCGTGACTTAAGCCACTGGGTCTTAATAGTTTTTGAAAGTATACAACAGTGTCGTTCCATTCCTTAATTATTTTAAATCTTTACTTCTCTTTCCTGTTGTATTAAGATAGAGGAAGTATAAGTAGGTGAAATAAACTTCCAAGTAAGTAGCCCACACTCGCCTCTTCACGGAAGTTATTTCCAAAAACGGATAGTATTTAAATTTCAGGATTCAAAATAAAAACTCTACCTAAAGACAAAAACTCCAAGTTTGTCAAGGGATAAATTGACATCGAATCTCAACCGAAAATTGTTAAATGGACAATGTTAAATTAAGAGACAATGCAAATGTCTATTAGTTTCAAAAATTAGTTTCAAAATTCTGTAATCCATCAGCGAAACTAAAACCGACGTCTCAACATGAATTTCGTCTCTAAATCTTAATCGTTTCGCTTTTACATTAGGTATCTGGAGCATCAATGTTTTACTGCCTGAAATTTTTATCGCTAATCACGTAAGCTTAAAATCGAGCATGAATATCACTAGTGCGGGTCAGGTTGAACTAAATTCCTAAAATTTCCGAAGACTTTCGATTGGTTTACCCCCAAAAAACGTCTTAGAGCTTCCACATTTTTTTTTTTCTTATTTTGTTTGTGAGTTTCGGTTGAATTCCATCAGAAGTATGAATTAGAAAGACCTACATGGCCAAATTTTATCTATTCCACATGTATTAAAGATGCTCCCAAAAGAAACATGCATTAATCTGGTTGAAGCCTGGACCCAGCAGTTAACTCGCATCTCAAACACCACCTCAAATTATCTCCGAAAAGATGTCTGACTGAAAGCAAAATTAAAAATCGAAATCTATTAGATGATGCGGGGGCTTATCTCTACCTGTTGAATTTTTTGCCAGCTCAAATGAGCAGCGCTCACACAACATATGTATATGCAAGAAGCAAAAAACAACTTGCCATCTCGCGAAACCGTAAACATGACAAAATTAGGCCAAATAAGACTGAAAGTTTTTTTGAATCATTTTACCTCCAAAAAAATAGCGGACGTTACGTCTCATCTTTGGAATCGTGCAATTTCAACGCCAACATAAGAGTCAGCATCACCACCGCCATCATCGCCAGCACTTTCATTCCATTCCACTCTTATCTGCGAGAAATCTGAAATCGGTGGGTCTGAATCTGAATGATAAGCGCATTTCTCAGACTCGGATTGACCTCAATCTGTTGGAGTTGAAAAAATAATAAACAAAATTTCTTAGCGTTACTGGTTGCCGCGGTGGGACGAATTTCTTCAAGACAGCAGCATGTATGGGGCGTAGTATCGCAGCAGCTAAACGATATTTTTCGCAATCTCAATCTTTTCCGAGCAGCAAAGCTCGGATATTTTCCAAAAAGAAGAATCTTCACGCCATTAATTGTGCGACGGACGGGAAAAGTATCTACGCACTTCCAAGAACATATGCCGTGGTTTCTTTTCCCTGCCCAAATACCTATACGTGCTACTTCGATGCATACGCGGTCAAATTTAACGGAAGTTGCCCTGAAACAATCCGAAATGTATCTTAGGTAAGCATTTGGCCCCTACCGAAATTTCGTACAATCGCTAAAAGAATGTTGGCTTGGTGGCATGCAAATTGTCGTAAATCCACTTTCTCGGCGCTGGGTGAGAGACAGGGCGGTAGGCCGGATGATCCTCATGTGACCTCGTTCTAAATCACGCATTCCCTTCCAGCGGAACATTGAAGATTCGGTTCGTGTCTTCAAGAAAGCCACCACCGAAGACCTGCTCGAACCCAGCCAGGTATACGAGTGGTACTCGCCGGGTCGGATAGAAAGCTCTCCGTATACGATGTGGTCGATCGACAACAATAACCATGTCAACGAGTTTACCTTGCCCGTGCTCGCGATGGCCAGTCTTAGGTGCTGCCCAGCCTATTGACCACTCGGCGCGATGGATACCAATGTATTCGGGCTGGAGAAGTACAACTTGCAACTTCTTACGAATGCATTGCGCAGACATTGAAGCCCAATTGTGTTACAGCTAACTCCGGAAAACTGACGAGAAAACAAAATAAGATAGTTTTTGTTTAGGCACAGAATCGCGCACAGCTAGGGAGGTGGAATTTACAGTGGAAAATAATTTACCATCATGCGAAGATGCTAGCAAGCGATAAGATACTTTACCTTTGTCCGAAGATACTAACAAGAGGAACATTGAAGAAAGTGAATGACTTACCATATATAGGCATTGTTTAGAATTTTCAAAAATACCAAAAAAAATCCCGTAAGCTTTTTCGAATTAACAGAAAGATTGAAAAATTTGACTATCGACTAAGCACCAACTTGTCTTTGATGATTCGGAAGAAATTTCTAAGTACCTGCAACAACAAAATTTCTAGAGTGTAGAGCCGAGTCTCCCACCAGGGAGAGGAATTTTATGTCCTTCTCCACTACTGTTAGTCATGGTCATTTGAAGGAACCACTTTTACTGCATTTTGATCGGCAGACTGATGTCTAGCTATTTCATCTTCCTCAACAGGATCTCATGACAACTTCCTTTATGTTAATTATTGTTTGGGGTACTAAGATACATTCCTGGATTAGTTGTCTGTGAAATAGGCATGTGTCTTTCTCTTCTCGATTGAGAGGATGTACGTACGCCGTTTGGTTGCTGATTGCCATTTTTGTGGCTACTTTAATTGAAAAAACTGCAGACTGAAAGTCGGTACATTAAGTATGCAACAGCGCTGGGGGATGAAACAAGTATGAAGTAGATAGTCTCGAGAGAGAATGAAACTCATATTGATGCTCGAATCGGATGGAAGAACTAGAGTCGAAATATTCTTCCTAGACCGTCCATTATCCAACCAAAAGTTATGTGATAAACTTATAACTTTTTTAATCGTTTAACGTTTGGCTTCATAATGGACGGTCCAGGAAGAAGATTTTCTTCTCTAGTTCTTCCATCCGATTCGAGCACCAATGTGAGTTTCATTCTCTCTGGAGGTTATCAACTTCATTTTTATTGCATCCTCCCAGCGCTGTTCCATACTTGTCCTTAGTGGGTAGATTGAGCATATACGCTTTGTATCCACTGCTGATTGGATTATATTCAATACCCTTCAGCTTGACAGGATGATTCTCTCTCTCTCCATTTTAATCTTACTAATCTTAATACCCTAATTTTCTGTCCTCGAAAATAGTGCACTATGTTATTATTTTGTATTTTTGGCGAGATGATTATCACAAGATTATCACAAATGTCTCCACATTTGGGGACTGTGAAAATTGTTTTCAGGGAATAAATTTTCAAATAAAATAGTTTACAGCGACAGTGTTGTTCGATAGAGAATTCGAATTCGATAGAGAAAGAATTATCCAATAATTTATCTTAAATGAGTTCTAATAGAATTTGGACTTTGTGCATTATGTTTAATCGTCCTACATGCCGAACTTCTTTAAAAGTTTCCTCTTTATATGGAATGTGTAGAATTTTTTTCTGTTTTGAATTCAATATAGAAATATTTATATAATTTTTTTTAAGCCAACTAACTTATTTGAACTTAATCTAATATTGGCACCAATGTTATCCATGACTTGCCTCCAATATTCTGTAAGTTACTGTATCCCTCTCCTGTAGAAATCTTCGGAAATCCAAGAATTTAAATAACTTGTTATCCGTTGGTGGCTAGAGAATATCCGAATATGGTGGCTAGGGTAAAAGTTTCCAGCCAGTTTCCGTCATTCGTCGATTCCCCGACGATTGACAAATGCTGGCCACTTTTCGTGCATTTCTTGTTGAAGTCACTTGCCGAAAAAAATCTGTTCGCATTTAAAGTTTGATTTCGTTCCAGAAGCTTCTAATGAATGACTCTTCTCAAATTCCCCCAAACAGACAATAATACATTTGGTAAAAGCAACCCTCTGTTTTACAAGCTGTCCGGGGGTTTTTCTACGGACCAATTTTCCATTTCTAGCATCCATCAGAAAAATCCTTACAATATTGACGAGCAAGATAGTAGGCAATTCTGTCTTGCGCGTCTCGTTGCGAAAGTTCGTAGGGTACCCAAGCATCTAACCTCGCCATATGTCCTAACGCATGGATAATTTTGCCCGTAATGATTCTGATAAATACCTCCGATACTTCTGCGATGGTCATCTTATCACTTCCGTCTACGTCAAAAATTGATGGATATTGGTTGCAAATTGATTGTTCACCCACCAAATAGCCCTGATTTTGCACCATCGGATTACCACTTATTGTGATCCCTGAACAATTTCGTGGTAAGACTTTCAATGATGATGACGCTGTAAAATCAGACCGAAACCAACTTTTGGCCGAAAAGGATCAGACTCAGACTTTATTCCAAGTAAAAAAAATCGTTTATATCATTAAACAAATCGGCAACTATGGTATTTAGTCACCAAAACCTTCTTGTTTATTTATTAAAATAATGTAAATAAAATTTACATAACTTTATTGTTTATTTATTTAAAAATATAACTATAATAAGAAATATAGTATTGTGTTTAAATATTTATTTATTTCAATATGGATTGGTTTTATATATTTATTTATTTAAATAAGGATTGTTTGGAGTGTCTCCTTGTTATTGTTCCTATTGTAAATTGATTTGTGTAATAATATTTTTATAACGTCAGTTTCTTAATAGTTTTAAGATCCAGCCCAAACAAATTAGCTTTAAGTTTAACCGAGTAGTTTCATGTTTCTACTAGCGTACTGATGTCAGTAGTTTGGAGTATCCGCTTCCTAGGTCTTCCAATTCTTCTCCTTCCCAAATGTATGAAGGGGCATATTTTCCATGGCCCAACACAAAATAACCTTTGTAATATCGTTGAAATTTTGTGTTCGAACGGGGCTGAAATTATGTTTTTGTCCTCGGAATATTCCGTCACATCTTCGTCACACGGAAGATGACTCAATGCTGAAACGCGTCTGTGGACGAATTAAAGGAAGTGACGGGCAACAACATAACGTGTCGAGGACAAAAAACAAAAAATACTTCGGAATATATTCGTCCAGTTTTGTCGTGCCCAATAATGATGTGCTTTTGACCATTCCTAACTGGCTCAGATCATTCATTCTGCTAGACGAATTTTCTTTGCAGAACGATAGCATTAACAATTTCATCCTCATTTACACAGTTCCTCCAGATATCTTTACAACTGGTTCCATTACGATCATATAATGGTTCTGTCAGACATTTTCATACCTGCTTCCATCCCTATTTCGAGTAACACGTTCTTTGAAATACAAAGACTTTGCATATTTGAGCAGTTTCCCAATCGTTTCAAGGGTGTGTTATTCATTTTGGGTGATAATTTTGGCACCTGCTAATGGTAACATCATTGACGTTGCGGGTTGTGGTTCACCATACCAATAAATATTCCTCACATTTTTTTGCAAATTTTCTCTTCAAATGACGTTCAAATACGAAAGCTGACATCTCAGCACACTTTGTATAGCTAATATCATTTTGAGGGTCCACTTTTCTCTAAGAGTTTAGTTTTGAATCTCGTTAGTCACATCTGCAATGAACACCTTTTTATTTTGAATACATACTTTTTTCCTTCGAAATCCTTGAACCAAACAAAATCTATTTGAAAAGCAAATAATTGGGACGATTAGACAAATTATAGTTCTTCAATGGTCTTTCATAAATGAAAAAGAAAAAAAATTTTAACATCAACAATTTGGCTAAAAATTTTGACGCGTACGAATGTTTGGCTTAGAAAAGTTGGCAATTTGATCCAAACATTTGAAATTGCCATAATATTATCCGATTACAATCCGCCGAATTCCCGCCTTGTGGCACATTTATGTAAGAACTATGAACTGTGCATAGAAACATAGATTGTAGAAAATTAAGAAGAAAACAATGCTATGCAATGGCTTGAAGCTTCAATAAATAATATTAAACTCCCATACTGTGGTTTTTCCTGTGTTTAGCACTTCTAAATTAGTTTTTATTTTTGAATTTCCGGTCCAAAATCTTATGTTTTAATTTTGACAGATGTAAGTGTATTTCGGGAGTAAGTTGCTCCCTTCTTATTGACACTGAATTGACACTCAAGGAGGGAGCAACTTACTCCCAAAATATATATCTGTCAAAATTAAAAACATAGTATTTTGGAATGGAAATTCAAAAAATAAAAGCTAATTACACTCCCACTCTATCCCATTTTGATTCCCGCGTACTCAAAAACTAGTGCGATAAGTATGTAAGATGTTTATTTTCCCCAGGACACTGTTCGACTTGAACTAGCATTTAATAAATAATCTATCTCTGTTTTGATTTCTTCCTAGTTGAAAAGCCATAACTACCACTCGTTCCCACCTTAGCGATCGTAAACTACCACCTGAACCTCAAAAGCTGGCACCGAATTTTAGGTTCTGCCCTAGTCAATGTCGGTTGCTATTAGTTAAATTTACAACTATCAGCCCCGAACCTAGTAAAGGTAATAAATATTTCATACTAATAGTAAAATTTATTCTAATTTAAACTCTACGGATTCTAACACAATAAAAAGCAAAATAAAAGCGGGTGCAATAAAAGCCTGGTCGAAATGAATTTCTCGATAGGAAAATGTTCATATCGTGGTACGGTATCCGAAAAATCTGCATATCAAGCATTTCACCGGAGAAATTGGGGGAATATGTAGTAAAAATGTTTAAACAAAATCCATTCAATCGTTGGCTTGGCTGACTGGACTGCACTAGCTGCTTGCAACTCTAGAAACAGGTTGGTCTGATGATGGTCTTACGGCAGATACTGTTAGAATATTGGATGGTTATTTAGGTTATCTTGCTCAACTTTCAGCTATTTCCGAAATCAGTGTCTGCACGGAGTACGATGGGTACCAACAAGTTCTTGCCGCACCAAAGTCTTCACAAGCCTTCCACAAGATGTTGCATTAATTTTAAATGAAATTCAAATTTGGACTTCACTCGTTGTCTCCTTGTTCTCTACTTGATTTCTTTGATTCAACTTGGATACAAAAAAAAACAGATCACCTTTGCATCTTAATGGTATCGAGTGGAAGCAGGGCGTGGAAGTATTTGTGTGTGAGTTGTTCCGGTGGCCCTCGCATGTGTACTTTTATCACTCACCTAAAAGTTGGACGAAACTAGTCAGTAAGTAGGTTAACAGACGTTAACGATAATGTGAGAAGATTCAGTAGAATTGAAATACTTAAGCCAAAGGTTAGGAAGGTGCAAAGCATTAGTCGATTTGAAGCATGTGCCTATGAAGACGCGTAAGTGGAACAACTGAACTTAGATAGTTTTCGAAATTTCAGATTGAAGCAATTTCGGTAAGAAGCAATTTAAATAATTCACACAGCACTTGGGCAATCGCATAAGCTGTTAATGAATGGTGAGAATTCCGTTGAATTGGCATCAACCCTTTCACATATGCTAGCTTTTATAGAAGCGTTCTCCTCCACATTATTCCATAATTTGTCTGCTAAATGCGTCAAAACTCCGTTCATCAAAATTCAAATTCTTGAGGCATTCCCGAACGTTATAAAGATTTACATTGACTCTAAATCGATTTCAAAATTGCACATAGGCATCAACAAGACAGGAACGTATAGGCAGGGCATATGGGATTTGACAAAACCTCTGGGCATCTTCCTCCAAGCGGATGAACTCAAAAATATGAGCGGATAAAATCTTATTTTTGAGAATTATTTTAGGCTGACCGTTTGATATTCAAATGCATTTTTAACTCATTTCGCTGTGTAGAATGGAACAGAGTGAATTTAAGTCACTAGTTTTCATACTTTAATTCAACATAATTGTTGATTCGCAATAAGTATTCAATTATTTGAGAAGAAATATCTTTTAATGTATCTATTACCAATTACAAGGTTTATGACTTGTAACTTGAAATGAGCCTAAATATCGAGGAAAGAACTTTCGTTTCGAGTTGCAGAGTTGCAGCATGCGGTTGATATGTGTCCATTGTTGGTCCAACGATGGCCACATCCAACAAAATCCATCATAACATACGGAATAAAGTCCAAAAACTAAAAATTCATTTAGATTTTCGTGTTCTCCTTGTTTGCTGGGGATTACACGACTCTAAAGCTGCCAAGAAAGCCTCTTATAATAATTTGCATTTGAGAATATGGATATAGTAATCGGGATTCTTTTTAAGAATTTTATCCAAGATCAATTTTTTGTTACATTTTCAGATCGAAATGGGGGCGTTAAACCCATTCAAACAAATCTTTTCTTTGTAGCTGCAAGGGAGAAAATGCAACTCCAAAAAATAAGAAAATAAATTTTTTACTAAAAGTACATGTAAGTGGCTTACAAAGCGCAACTGGGAGCGAGTTTTGCAAAAATATTTTATTTTCAAATGACACCCGTCTTAAAATGTGTTCATCCCTTTAATCGATTCTTTGCACGGTCAATTGTTCCTTAAATTTATACAATCAATAAAGGCTTTATACTTCACAAGCTGATATTGTTTTCAGTAGAAATACGTTGAATACTTTCTCTGAGCTAGTTTTTTTTAAATTTTTACATGCAGCATACACAGCACGAGGGATGTCAGGACACCATATGTAGAAGAGAGTGTCGAGATCTACAGAAACAGACAAGAGGATCTACTCAACGCGCACCAAGAAAACGGATACATCTGGCTGTTCAAATATTTATGAGTAATTTTAAGTAATAAAAATCAAAATATCGTTTAAGTTAAGGATGCAATTCATGAACCAATCGAACAAAGGGAAATAGTGGTGGACATCGAGGCAGATATCAACAAAATAGAACTTATTAGTGAAGAAATAGGAGAAATACGAAACGAAACGGGAAAAATATTGGAAGAATAGCAGGAAACAAAAAAAAACGAAAAAGAAAGAAGGATGGTTAAGGAACCACATGAAAAGCCTGTGTTCTATCTACAAACAAAGGACAAAGTAAACAAAGTGGTGATATTAGATCGAGAATTATACAACACAAGAATACAAGAGAAGATCAACAACGGTCCATACAGGGAATTTTGACACGACCCACTTCAGGATCATGTATAGAAAGTAGAAAAAACAATCAAGGAGTGTAAACATGTGTTAGGCGACGAAATTAGAAAGCTGAAGGTGTCCAACCCTTCGCTCCCGAGGATGGAAGGGAATCCAGAAATTCACAAGCCGGGAAACGAAATAAGAGAAATCATCGCGGCCGAAAACAACACCAATGATCAAAATAGTAAATACCTAACCAATGTTTTCAGGGGCATGAAGAACCCAGCAGGCTATACAGTCAAGAATAACGAGGATTTCACCGATAAACTGAGAGAAGTAAAACAGCTAGAGGAGTATGAGACACTTATCTCTTTTGAAGTTAAAGCACTATACCCCAGTATTCCAATTGAAGAGGTACTGAACACTCTGGAGGATTAGTTGCTTCAACAAGAGAATGACTCGAGCAAGAAGAAAACCCAAGCATATATCCAACTAGCACGATTCTGCATGGAGGAAAACTACTTTGTCTTCAGAGGAGTACATTTAAAAAAAAACAGGATGTGCACCAATGGGCGACATACCAGCGACATTTTCATGAACACCATCGAAAGGAATCTGAAGGAAGAAGGATAACTGCCAAAACATTGGTTTTGCGATACGTAGACGATTGCTTTGCGGATATCAAAAAGGACGAACTACACAGAACACTGCAAGACCTGAACGCAGCGCACAAGAAAATACAGTTCACATATGAAGTGGAAAAGAATGGAGATATATAAGTCAGAAGGGAAGGCATCAGTCAAGTCGAAATATACCGGAAACCAACGGACACAATGAGGATCATACCTAACACATCACAGCGATCAACATGACATGGAAGCGTTCAATCACTTAGCTTACAGGATGTTTACACTGCCACTCAGCAAAAAAGGCATAGAAACAGAGCGAAATTACATCACGAGGCTAGCCGAAGTAAACGGGTGCGAAAACAGACAAATAGATCAATTAATTAGAAAAAAGGCGTGGAGGTTAACATAAAAAGACTCAAACCTAGCAAGAGAAAATGAAAAGAAACACAGAATACCAATGGGATACAACAAAGTCACGAAAAAACATAAAAGGAGGATAAAAATGGCGGAAATTTTGTTTAGCGGCCGAAGGAACCAGTCGATAAACAAACTTGGAATAACAAAGGACAGTATAAATAAAATGGAGAAAAGTAAAATACACGAAATCAACTGCAAGGATTGTAAGAAAAAGTTCATCAGGAAGACAAAACGATTAGTGAGGATAAGGGCGACACGACACATCAGCGAGGCAAACAGGGCAAAGAAGAACATCAAACCAAGAAATGAAGTCAAAAGTAGCGGAGCACACAGTAGCCGAGAATCACAGGATCGACGTAGGTGACGGGAAAACCATATGCAGTGCGAGGTATGTCAGGAAACTAGATGTAGAAAAGAGTATCGAGATCTACAAAAACAAAGGAGAGGATCTACTCAACGCGGACCAAGGAAAAGGGTATACCTGGCTGTTTAAATATTTATGAGTAATTATAATTAATAAAAATAAAAATATCGTTTAGGTGAAGTAGTAGTTAATTACACATGTACACTATTAATAAGAAAAAATTGAGGAACATTCTTTAGTTGGGCACGCACTGGAAAAGGCTGCAAGTTATAGCCGAAACAATATTTGTAAAAATTTAAATAAAAAAAATTCTTCTATTAATTTTAAAAACAATAACTACAAAGCTCGACAAATTAAAGTTAACATGATTTGTAATTGTTTTTTTTTTTGTGATTAGAAGGAGCAGACTTTACGCACCCAAAGTGCGGAACTGCTTAATGTGCAATGCTTCTGGACTCATCACCCATTAAGCGCCTCCCCTGCCATCCTGAGAATACCCCTGCAAACCTCGAATCACTTGACACATTACTTTGAGCTAGGTCTTGTTTTCTATGTCTTCAGGCACCTCCACATTTTGGGAGTCCTCTCTTTTTCTAGTGGGAAAGATATCAAAAGAAGAGAGTACCAGAGAAGAGATTATTTCACCAGCGGCGCTCCTGACGCTCTAGTAACCCATATTTAATTGTTAGAATTCCAAAGCATAATATGCCATGTAGGTCCATTTTTCAATCGTTAGGAACATTTTTTGGGCTCCAATTCTGCCGAAAAGGTCACCACGCTGCTCTCTCAAACTTCTGAGACGCATATATCACATCCTGACAAACATGCATAACATGCTGTTGGAGGACTGTTGTCTACCAAATTGTACAGTTAAGACCGAATCATCCATGTTCACTCAAGAGTTGGGTTAAGGAAAAATCAGTCGCACCTTGCATTCGATTCTATCAGGGATCACGCGCGCAATCCGACTTTACTCCTCCCATGGTTATTCCCTAATGCTGACAGAGTGTTATCTCTCTCTTGATTGGGGACTTCTTCTCTATTATGTTCTCCTGTGCGTAGAATTTTATAAAGTGTGGTGCTCTACTTATGAAGCTTCAAGAAAAGCGAAAAAAATTTTTCGGGATCTTTTTTGAATTTTCGCATGTTTTAACGAGTAATTTTGATAAAAATGCGTTTAAAGGTTTGTAAGTATTCAAATCTTACAAAAACCAATTCACCTTTAATCGGGGATGACTATATTGTAAATTTAGTTTTCTAAATTAATTTTCTCTTCTTCTAAGCTCCAGAAGATATTAATCCTTTGCGCTCGAGGCCGTTTCCGTGGGGACCAACCAGCAACTCGAGACGTTTCGTAGCGCTTTTAGTGACCTTATTACCTCTAACATAAAATGATTTCACACACAAAGTAACATACAAAACTTATATATTTTAATATTTAATGTATTTTTACATCTTCACGAGGATAATTTGTTTAACATTAGTCTTTGTAATTTTGTTTTGTATGGTATTTCATGAAACAATTGCCGAGATGTATGCCCGGCTTATCGGGACAAGTATCACAATAGTATGCCGTTTGATGTCTTTTGCCATATCTAGTTCTCTGAGAGCAGACTTTACAATCCTTCCTAACTCCTGTTAGAATGTTGTGTAGCTTTCCATTTAGGCAGTCGTTTTCAGAGTTGGAGCTTGAGGTTGAGGATCGAGCACGTCTCTGATAAAAATCCACAGTCAATTGTTGAACTAAGGTTTTGACATACCTCAAGTAACTAAGCGGCTGTTCTCCCCTATGCTGTTTAGTCATTTTATAAAGTAAATATGAATTTATTGAGCAAATTTCAAGCCCCAAAAAAAAACAGCTACGTCACCATTTCACCAAACAGTACGTTGCGGCTAATTGTTCTGCACGATCGACATCACCCATATGTTTTATATTATTTATTACATTAGGCTTCCTGACGGTATATCCAACACCACCTTGTAACATTTTTCTCACAGAAGTCATTCCTGCATTGTTCAAGTTCGTCAAGCACGTGACAACCCTCTTGTCTTTCCATGATAAAACTAATGTATTTCCCTTGCGGAATGCTACTGTCGATTTTCTGCCGAATTTTGGTTTTTTGATTTTGCTAGGCAAATGCTTCCTATTTGTGAGTATTGTTCCTGACAAGTGGCATTTCAGTTTCAATAACTCTTCACCCAGGATAAAGCTGGTGTAGTACCGATCGGTGAACATGTGATGTCCTTGACTACCAGGCACTTTCTCCAGGAGCATTGTATAAAGGTGCAGCGGTATTCTTCGGGTTATATGTGATAAAGGAAACCCGACCTTTGAATTTGATAGTGGTCTCATCCACACAAATTTCTACTCCCGGTGTAAATACTTCAAAAGCTTGGAATTTATATACTAGCACCTGCATCTGTTGTTGGGATTGTTGTTAGATGAAGCATCCAAAAAAATTGGCTGAATCTATCTCTGGTAAATTTGTTTGAATAAAAAGGTATGTAACTGACATCATCCCGTGACCAGTACTCTGGCGAATTCGCGAGCGGCATTGTCCCCATATGTATTATAACGCCAATAAATGCCCACATTTCTTCGGTAGCCACGTTGCTCCAAGTTCGCCATATCGAGTACAGTGATAGTGTTGTATTTTCTAACTTTCTTCTTGCGTAATTATTTGTTTCTGTAACTACTTCGCTTACGAGTTCATCAGTAAAAAATAATCTTAAAAAAATCTAACGGTTCTTTCGTATCTGCGAATATTTGCGGTCCTGCAGGATTTTTGCTATCTATAAACTGTATTCCCTTTGGTATTTCTTCCGATTCTGCACAGCTTATCCATTCCGAACTGTCGGATTGTGAATCTTTTCCAGCATCACTGTCACCTTCACTGTCTATTGTTCTAATTACGTACCCCTCTTGCTTCATCATTATCATCATCACTGCTCGCGTTCTCTCTATCGCCAAGCTCTCTGTGTATGGCTGTAATTTCCTCGTTTAGCAACTCTACATCAAACTCATCTTCACTAGAACTTATTTCATTATTGCGTTCCATCGTAATGGGGATCAAAAACTTCAACTTTTCTAGTTCTATTGCCACGGCTGTCAAGTTCGAACTGAGACCGAAGGTAGAGTTCGGTTCGTGGTTGCGTGCTAATTTCAGATAAGAGAGTCTTATCTCCATTTGAAAGGATATTCACATTTCATAAGATGACACAAGAAGAGCGGCAAAGGCAAAACGTAACCAGTTACCGCCGCGCATCGAGTTACCTCAGCGAAACATGTGGTGAGCGACAGTCACCTCTCGAGTTGCGGCATGTAATCGCGTGGTGAGTGAGACTCACCTCTCGAGTGCAAAGGCTTAATATTGATAAAGATTGAAGACCCAACAATTCATCCCAAGTGATATGATTGCTTTTTGCGTTAAAATTTCAATCACATTAAAGATTCGGTTTTTTATTAAAGAAGGATTTAGGGGTGCAGCGTACGGTCTTGTATTATCATATAGCAGAGAGACGTCTCGAACGCGTTCACGGTGCTTTGTGATCGATATGCACCTTGAACTTGGTTAAGATGCCCACAAAAGTAGGCAGCGTTTATCGAGCTACGATCGTGAAGAAAATTAATGATTAAAAATCCTTGAGAGTCCCAAATAATCGATGACCTAACCTTCCCAGTGGACAAGTAGGTTTTGGATTTTGAAGCTCCTGGCTCCCGCTCTCTTCTCCACTCCATATTAGGCCTTTTCGATTCCGAAGTGTATTGAATCCAAATCCAAAGTGTTGAACTCAAATTTTATCGCATGTCACCATTCTTCTTTCATGTTGAATAGCCTGTTCTTTATGTTCAAACGAGGAAGAAGCCTCAAATGCTGAAAATTGGGCATCTTTGGGGAGTCATATTTTCCAATTTCTCACACCCTTTTAAATTCACAACAGCAGGTTTTAATTCGTGGTCATGAGAGTGCTTTCTTCCCAAACTGTGCAGGCGATCGACCCCGAATTTCAGGTGGCTCCACACCTTTTGGCGCTCGAAACTTTTTTGGCGCGTTGCGCAACCGAAGGATACACTTTCCTTTAGTTAATTTTGAGGACAAATTAAAAAGACCGGTTGAGACGTCGTATTGGTTTAAAGTCATCTAGAGAGGATCCCCCCAACCCTTTCAGACGCTTCGGCAACCACCACCATACTTTTTACGCCCTCAGTAGCAAAAGACTAGTTTATATTTAAATTGTTTATATTAACAACCGTACGTTGTCTTTTGAATCTTGTTTTGTTCTTATACAAATCACGGCTACTAGTTTATTTATAAACGCTGAGATTGATTTGAAAGTTTCAACCGTATGTCTAATGGAACGGTTGAGCTGATTAATAGATTTTGTCAAAAATATGTTCAACGTTTTAAGTTTATCTAACAAAGCCAGAACATGACATACTTCAAATGGAAAAATTATGATACTAAAATACATCACGCCAAGAAGTCCATGCTCACGACTCCTTAAAAATAAATTTTAATGAATAATAATAATAAATAAAAATAATAAATAAAAAGAAATAAATGAAGATGAATAAATGAAACAACTACTTTATACGATTTAGGTTTTTCGTTCTAAATTTATTTCTCCTTTTCTCGTACATATTCAGACTAAGATTTAGAAAACTTAAAAACAAATAACGAATTATTTGAACTTAACAACATTTTAAAACAGTTTTCAACTAATATTTTCCAGGAATCGTCTCTTCTCACCATTTTATTGTTATATAAGTGTATATTATTGTAAATATTGTTAAAATTAAGATGCTGCAAAAAGCAGAAATTGTATTTCGGGATTATTATTGCTAGTAATCACATACATTTTTTCAATTTCTACATATTTTTTGTTTTTACAATTGTTTATTGTACTTCGATTACGATTTTATTCTATGAGGTTACTATGGTTTCATTTTTCATTTTCACGTAAGAATGTTGCATGTAACAAGGGTTTCTCATTTCTCGTGAATAAAAATATTCGTTTAAGACTTGGTAATAGCCTTTCAATGATTTTTTTTTGCGTAAACTTGCTAATTATAAGGTATTAATTATGTCGTTTAGGGCAAGCATCAAGGTTTACATTTCCAGAGAGCAAATTCTATGCATTCAAATTTTTAAAAAAAATTTTTACTCAATTTATTCTTTTGTTTTTGTTATTTTTTGCATTTTTGAATGTTTTAGACAATTTTCTTGATTTTTTTGTTTCGTGCGTTCATTCTGTTTTCATATTTAAAATACTCAACTTCATTTCTATCTCTGGGTAGCTTGGGTCTGCCGGGCCTTGCTTCGTGGGTCTCGAGCTACCCAGAGTTAATTTTGGCCTGCGGCAACATCAAAACGAACTTCATTTCTTTCGTTCCATCAATGGCGTAAATTTATAAATAAATCAATACATTTCTTTGAGGTTGAGTGGTAAATCAAATATATGGAATTCATTACCATCTTAAAAATATTAAGTAAAAAATCCCACCAACAATAAATAAGCAATTTTTTTTTGTTTATTCATTTGTATTACCAATCCGACTGGAAGGAGTTATAGATATACGTTATCCACATTAGTCCAAAATATACTTAAAGCTACTAATCAACTGATGATGCGGTGGCTCAAGTGCTTTTCTTCAATGCTGCAGGTCCCTAGATCAAGACACTGAGCTTTGATTTTGTGCTTGCGTTGTAGAACTTCAGCGCATTTAGCTGAAAAAGTTTTATCAAAACAGGTCCTTTGGCTCACACGCGGGGGATGGCTTTAGCGAACATCATAGTCTCGTCTAAGTTCCAAAAAGTATGACTGTTGCCTTGTTGACCGTTACTACGAACAGGAATCTCTACAATGTTTTATTTCATCTTAGTTTCGATGAAATATAATGTTTTCAAACAAGGTCTCAGTAAAAAGAACATCGTTTGGTTAATGCTACGAAAGTTTTGTGAAGAGATTTTGAAACCAGTGAAGAGTACATTAGACGGGTAAAAGTGTTCTGAAAAGTGCAACGCCCTTGTAGGGGTAAAAAAGTAAAAAAATTTCATTTTCCAGTACATGGAGATTTAGAAAATTTGAAGCGGAATATAGAGAATATTGTTTTTTTTTTTTGTTTGAAGCGAGGGTTTAATTCATTTACTTGAATGATATATATCTCTCTTCATCTTCATCATAGAAATAAATGTTTGAATAATGCAAAAGTCTTTGTATCCTTGACACAGTACCCAGTTCTTGAATAGTACTCAGTTGTTCCTTTGAAATGCAAACCACACGGTACGTGGCTACACCATTCAACTTCTGGACAGCAGAACTCAACGTCAATAAAGTTTGATAATCGACTGTTTCTGGGAAAACAGCTTGGTCCCAATAGGAAGTGGCTCTAACAAGTCTTAAGATCCAGCCTTCAATTGGAATTTTATGTCATCGGTTGTTCATGTTTAAAAACTGTTTTACACTTGCCCAAAAATGCTAAATTAAAATATTTTCAACCATCATAATGATAAATAACTTAACTTTTCATCCTTTTGATGTGTAGCGAAGAAATTACTTGGTTGCCTTGTCGTTTGCAGAGACCGGCCCTAGCCCGGAAACCAAGGAATCCATAACGTTCAACCGTCTCAATTAGGTCCCCAAGGACTTTCATTTGAGCGAACTATTAGTGCCGATAAAGCTCATAAATGGCATTTATAACGTTATGAGCTTATACGGCACATATTATACTGCCTTTGTATAAAAAGTCGAAACGCGAATTGTGGAGAATAGTCAGGACCATTTAACACCGAATCCGGATGCTTATTCTTGGAGCAATGCTCGAAAAAATTCAAGAAAACCAGAATGCATTAACAGCATACGAAAGTTTTTGGAAATTTTACCGAATCTGAATTTGTATCAATAGATTTCTTAAAACTTAAATAGAAAAAATACTTTTTCTGCATAGCTAAACTCAGGTCCATCATTGGCCAAGTTTCTAATTGAATGTAAGTTATGACTTGGCATTAAATTTAAGCATAACCAATGGACTGTCTCTAAACATTGAGTAGATAATAGTGATTGTGCTATTGTAGAAAACTTAAGATAGTAGCGGATAAACTCTTCGATATTTTGTTTTCAAAAAAACAAACAAAAATTAATGCAAATAAAAAACACATAAAAACCGGTGAATGTCTGATTTAACTAACCCTTGGAAAGAAGTTTTTGCTGTAGGCAAGCTTTGCAGGGACACATCTCTGAGTTCTCCAACATTAGAATAAAACGAAACGATATAACACCAAAGCGAGGCGGGACTCAGTCCATTGCCGTGGAAACTGTCAGTATGCTGTTTGAAATCCTGAGTGAGGCAAACTTTTCCTACTACTTATCTGCAACGAGCACTCGATAGGGTAACCTTCTCACCCGTGCTGTATCAAAAGATTATTTACTTGGGATCCACTGTTAGTAAAAAGCAAAGGCCAAAGTCAGCCATCATTTTTCCGCGCATGTTGATATTGTTTACAGATGGTCTATCCAGTTTTCCTACAGAAACAAGGGATGTCATGTAACTCAATGTTCCCCAAGTCATCAAATTGGATTAGGTTAGCACCATTCAACTAGGCGTTTGGTTGGCAGGTTTGGACAATCTACAAGAAAATGTTCTGTTTCCTTTCCTTTTATGCCACGAACTCTATAGAAGTCATCGGCCTAGATTCGATTAGATACCATACTTAAAAAAGTTTATAAGTTTAAAAAAAATTTATATCGGTGCATTCGTTAAGGATAAGAAGAAAAATCTTCTTTTCCCGAATTTTTGCTGGTTAGTTTATATGGTTATTAGTTAACGAGAGCTTGCGTGGAAAGGTCCTATGCATTTTATTTCTATATTTATACATAACAATTAATGACGTAAAAGGACATCCGCTGAACCAGATACAAGATCTTTACGTCTTGAGAGAAAATTATCTAATTTTGAAAAAATTGAGTCTAATTTGAGTCTTCCCTTTTGGGTCAGAGTATTTAATATAGAATTTCAGCCCTTATATTCAGGGGTACGTCATCTTGTTGGCTATCAGAACACTTACACCGACACTACCTTTGTTATTTCACTAGAGAGATTTGAAGAAATTTGTTCTTCAATTACAAGAGAAAACAGAGATTGGAGGCACATGTCAGTGCACCTCACGGAACGGAATAATTTTGAAGATCTAAATATTCTTGTATTAACTTTAAATAAATTTTTCAGCAAATGGTACTTTGGCGCCTCTATGTGTCAATGAAAAATAACTAAGTAATGTAATTTCAAAATGTTCTCGCTCGTATTCAAAAATCTGATCCCTTTATATTAATAAGGTTTTGACAATAATTCCTATTACGAATCAAGAATTATGAATTTTCTTTTTCAGATTGATTTTTGTTTTGTCTTTATTTTGGATCAGACTCCGGTATCAGGGCCAATATCATCCCTTCCTCAGTGCTTTGTCTATAGACATAATATGATCACTTATAATAATCCCTTCGATTATAGTGAACCCCCTGAATAAAGGACTATATCTGTCCTGAAAAAGCCGCCTTATATGTTTGGCTTAGAAAAACTCCAGCTGGAAATTGAAAATGATAAGTTTTTTTTCCTTTTTAGAAGGTGACATACTTTCGAATCGAAAAATGGACAATAACTAATATGTTGACTTCGGTCAGACCATAAAAACAACCAATTTTTGGTTTCCTAAACATTTTGCACAAATCAAATTGCATGACAAACCGCATATTTTGATCCTAGTTGCAGATACAGTAGAAAAATTTAAGCAAATTTGTTGAACATTGACGTAGATAATGGTACCGGAAAATGATCCTTAAAAATCAAAACGTGAATTTTTTGAATTACAAATTTAGGATTGATAAGTTTCAATCCGAAATAACTGAAAGATTTTTAAGTAGGTTTTATTTGTCATTATTTCCATATTATGTGGTTTGAATATTCCTTCCGTATTGTTTTTATATATAGCAGAGTGACAAAAGGAATACAGCAACACATGAATAGGCACACAAGAACTACTCAGGCAGTTCCTACCTTAAAGTGTATCAGAGCCAACTCATTTTGCAACCAAAACTTATAACACTGATTTGATCAATGACACGTTGGACCTTTCTCAGATCTTTGGACGATGGTCACCTCCAATGTTTGCACCGAATATAATGCTGAACATCGAAGTAGTTTCGTGTTCACAAGTTTAACTTGAAATTCGCGTCCTAGCTTTTCCGGAGGCAGTATCTAAAATTCAGAAGATTGTTTATGTATGTTACCTGTTCTCGATAGTGCTAAATTTTTACATCATTGTCCAACTCAAAGGATTCATACATCGTGTTCTATGGGAGTTGTCAAAATAAGGACATTTTTTAATCGTTTCTGATGAGCGTTTCATTTATTAATGAGTTTTTCAGGGACGTGCCATAACAATACAAATAAGTAAATATCCTTTTTTCAAATGCTCTCTACCCTTTCCCATTTGATCTATTGAGCTAGCTGGAAAGTGGGTTCAAATCGAATTACTGTCCTATCTTGCCTTTTTTTTTTTTGCAGGGACGATATGTTAGTTTTATGCGCCTCAGAAGAGATACAAGTAGGTGGATTGAAAGAAAATGTTGTGAAAATTAAAAAAGAGGAGAAGATTGACGCTACAGTGGATGAGCACAACTGGGACATATGATGTGATAAATATTGAAAAGTTATAGTGTTCAAATGACGATTTTATATTCGCTATCATCAGTAAACTTGTTTTGCCCCAACAGGATTTGTTGTGAGAAACTTTTAAATACCTAAAAATTACTTTTTTCCCCCGAATTAATTTTGAATGACTCCTACGTTAACACTTCCGTATTGCAAGGCAGTCTAACGTTGGTTAATTGCATGTATATACAAAACTTGCGCCATTGTAAGGTTCTGATTTGGAAATATTTTTTCATGGATGAACTGGTAAGGACTGCCACTCTCCATATTTAATCGTCTTTGTTAGCTGTTCTGACAGCACTTTGGGAAGTTGCTGCGCACTTTAGTAAAAGTATAAGTTAAATCTTTGTAGCTCAATTTTCAGATAGGAAAGCGAATTTCAAATCTAAAGAGACCAAAGATCTAGCGCATTGGTCTTCCTACTTATTTGGTTAGTCATTTATGAAATATCCTGAATTTTTCTTTGCCTAGCGTCAATGAATTGTTTTTAATTAGTAGTCTGTAGTCAATAATCTCCACATTTTATTTTAAGTGCTTTGCGGTTTATTGATCCATTTAACAAACAATAGAAAAAGTATTCATAAAGTATTTCGAAAATGTTTCGAACTGCCATATTTTCATTTCTTTTTTTAAAGTGTTTAAATATGCTGTCTTTATTTCAAATATAACTATACTATTAATTTAAACGAAACTCTATTTGATTTCCAAGTACTAGTGTTGGAAGGTACCCTTCCCTTACCACGAAAAACAGTCCTTAACCTTATAAGGTTGAACCTCTAATGAAATTAAGATAGCCAGCAGTGATTTTAAGTGGCGCTATTCTGATGACAATAAATTTATGAATTCAACTAACTCTCATAAATTCGTTTCATTGCTTGACATTAATTCTGACACGAAAAATATCTTTAATAAAAAAATCGGCTAAATACGAAGAAATACTGAATTGAACAATATCACAGGGCCTTGTTCAACAACAAATGTTTAGAAAACAAGGGACCGAAATTTTCGATTCGGCTTGTATGAAATTTCGAGGGAAAATGAGAGGCTGGCTTTTAAGAAATTTGTAACGTGTTCCAACAAAACTGTTTTCGTATTTGATCACACTTTTCAGAGACAACAGAAACGTGATGAACTAACAACTAGAAGCATGATAAAAGGCAAAAACCCAATTTCTCCTACTGCCTTAAGTAAGCCCAGTAATGACGTCCTTCCAAAGGAAGCTCAACTCGGCACAGGGGAACTAAAACGTGTTCTTGACCCAATCAAAGCAAGGTCCTACACCCTACCTCTCATATGAATATGTTGCAACTCAATACGAAAGCATGTTTATAAAGTCTCGTCCCGATAGTATGGTGGGTTAAAGCATTCGAGTTCGACGATTCCGAATCCGAGCATTACTAGTGGCCTTGATTCTCCATTCATTTGCTAATTTGCCATTTCGTCTGGTTGTGTTGAGGGTTTTCACCATCAAAAATGAAACTTTTCTCTAATTTTAGCCTCAAAATGGTGTAGTTCCTTGACACCCCAATACTCAGATTTTAAAAGGGGTTATTCAAGTTATAAACTTTTACGGTAAGTTCTATTGCCATTGGAAACAATGCAAATTCGCAATAATTCAACATGTAATACTGTGTCCAAAAAATATGGTGACATTTGAATTTAAACTGCGCGCGTCGAAGGATTTGGAGAACTATTTTTTTAGGTTGGTAGTACTGTCAGTGACATCTATGTTAAATTTACATGTCAAAATATTGATTAATGTTTGAGATACGCGTCGATTTGTTTTCGTTTTTTGCGATGTCGTAATTTGTTGAGCAAAGAATTTGCGTTGAGTTTTGTTTGCGGAAACAATTTTCTGCTGCGGATACGTTGATGATTGTGCAAAAAGCCTTTGGTGATGAGGCTATGTCTAAAAAAATGTTAACAAGTGATATAGTTAGTTCCAAGCCGGCCGTGAACGTGTCGAAGACGAAAAGCGTCCTCGGCGACCATCAACCTCAACCGACGAAGCCAACGTCCATCAAATTAACGATTTGGTGTTGAAAAACTATCGATTAACGATAAGAGACCTTGCTGATGAGGTTGGCATATCAAAAGGCTCGGTCAATACCATTTTAAGGGATGTTTTGGGCCTCAAGCACGTCAAATCGCGACTGGTACCGAAAAAAGTGATTTTTTTTTGGAAAAAAAGGCGTCGCGTTGAACTGTGTGAAACGATGCTTTCTGACTATCTGGACAAGATGGAACGGATTATTACTGAAGACGAGACTTGGATCTATGCTTACGACCCCGAAACAACCGATCAATCGAACGAATATCATGCCAAAGAGGAGGCGAAACCAAAAAAATTGCGCCAAAGTCGCTCAAAAATCAAGGTCATGTTGACTGTTTTCTTCAATTATCGTTGTGTTGTGCATTTGAATTCCTTCCGCCGGGCCAAACAGTCAACAAGGAATATTATTTGAACGTTATGCGTCGTTTGCGTAACACTATCCGCCTAGAAAGGCCGGAATTGTGTAAATAAAATTCTTGGTTTTTATACCATGATAATGCACCGTCCCATACTGCACTCGAACTTCGTGGTCATTTCGCCAAAAACTCAACCCATATCTTTCCGCAACCACCATATTTACCTGATCTGGCGCCTTGCGACTGTCGGGCTGTTCAGCAGATACGATAGAGGAGATTCAAGCCGCAGCGAAGACGGAACTGAAGGCCATCCCGGAAAGTGACTACAATTAGTGTTTCGAAGATTGGAAAATCCGTTGGCATAAGTGCATTGCATCGGGAGGGGATTACTTTGAAGGGGATGAAATCGATTTGGAAGAATAAATAAAGAATTTTCAAAATAAATAAAATGCCACCTTATTTTTTGGACACAGAAGTATATGGCGAGAGCACTTTGGTGGTAACGTATTGTTGACAGTGAGAAAAAATGTAAAATTTGGTGACAATACTGATTTCATGATTATACTTACAAAGAAGTTCACTTGTGCTTCAAAAATTTAGTAATTCGATGAGAAATATATGTTTGCACGAACGAACATTACTTCCAATAGATGCATGAATCCTAAAGTAACCATTCAACACTTTATATTGTTACACTTTCAACAAAATGTTCCTAGATGGCTAATAACAGAAATAATTCTTTTTGGTGCTCAAAATCAACCGACACAAGTGTGCGTCAAAACGACAACAATCGAGGGTTGCATTGTTTGCAACCAACTTCAGTGGGATGTGAATATATTATTCACAGGGTCGGTAGATACCAAAATTATGATTATAAGAGAACGATGGACTTCCAGTGCAGTGTGAATTCATTATAACGCGTTGTCCTTAATTCATCACAAATAGTCAACGCTGTATATTAATGAGAGTAGTGATCACGAAATTATGTTAAAGAGTTTTAGTAAACAAAAATTAACTTCCCTGCATTGCCTAGGACTTCGACTACCTTGTCGAATTTTCATTATTTCCAAGATAGAAAATACTACAAAAAAGCGTCCAAAATTACCAAAAGAGCGCGACAAGTACCAGTTTGAAAACTGACTAACACTATAAGACTTGGAAACGTCGATGAATGCGTGTTTTAGGTAAGAAATTCAGCTCTGCTCAATGTCCTCAATATTTGCGGAATAAATATCACGGTAGTATGTTCTCTGTATAGTAGGTCATACTACGTTCTTTGAAAAATTTCACAGAAAAGTCACTCACATTTACCAATAGGCAGAACTCCTTCCGATAATGAGTTTCAATGAGCGAACAAATATTCTATAGGCAACATATTCTAACAAATCTTCAAAGCGAATGAAGCTATTGCTGATTATAAATTAATTGCTGTCCTCTTTTAATGTTTGATAGAGGGTAGCATGAAGATTAGCTTACCCAACTTACTATTCGCATTCGCAAAACCCACAGAGTTTGCTCTGCTCAGCTTCGCTCCGTCTTTTGGGAAGTCTTCGTTGAATTGTCGCAAGTTCCATGCTCATTTGATTCAATGCTTAGCAATGTTAAAAAGGGACAGTAACGATCGACAGCTTCTGTGAAGCAACAATTTTAGCATGAACCATCATTTGCAGCAGACAGCATGAGAAGTTAGTTTAACAATAAATAATACAAGGGAAATAACCACACCGAAACAATAACATCAAATCAAACGCTACAATAGATCAATATAGCTCACAAAACATGGTCGCCATATAGTTCAACCGATATTAACAAACTACATAAATTAGTTGATGATGTGTGAACAAGTTTGCAAAGAAAAGTTTCATCTATTTGGTGTACAACTTTACTCCAGTCCGTTTTATATTGTTAGCATTAGTAGTAGGTATTGTTGTATTGTTTGTCGGATGATTTTTTGCTATGGAATATAATTAATTATAAAATAAAACATTAATTTCAACTGTGTCCATAGAGTATTTTATTTTTTCCCCAAATACGTACTTCGTATTTCACTGAAGAAGAACCCACAATAGGGTTCGAAATACGTATTTGGGGAAAAAATAAAATACTCTATGGACACAGGTGAAATTAATGTTTTATTTTATAATTAATTAGTAGGTATTGGTTGAAATATATAAATTATAGATGCCAATCATATAATTTTTGGCATTTTTACTGAACCCTATATTTATCATACTTAATTTGGATCTGAACTTGAAGTTGTTTTCAATAGAAAATATCAGATTATGCGCCAATTTTCGTCACTTTTATCTTAATTTTCACAAAAATTGCTGGTGAGGCGTATCAATTGCCTAGAAGTGCTTCTGTTGAGTCTACCATCAGGGAAACAATGTGTCGAGCGGGTTTCCAACGATTTAAGAACTGTTTATGTTGTTCAAGATCGCCATAGTGGTAGAAGAGAGAATGTTTTTAAAACTGCTGAATTGGAAGCACTACTTTGTGAAGACTCATGTCAAAGTCAAGAGGAAGTATCATGAGGAGTAACTCACCAAGCAATTCCAAAACGCCTTGACGACATGAAAATGATGCAAAACCTACGGTACTAAGTATTGACAAAATCTCAGCTAGGAGATCTTGAACGACTTTTGTTTGCTTGAGAACAACGGCTCGAAAAGGAAAACTAGAAGGGATTTCTGCACCGTATCGTGGCTAAACAGTGGTAATTATGATAACTCTAAGATCAAAATATCATCAGGATTGTCTGGTTATGCTTGAACGGCGACATCTAGACAGAATATTCACGACTCCAATGTGATGCTCTGTATTTGTTGGAATCAGCTTGGCGCATTATGAGCTATTTAAATCATTTAAAACTATCTCAGATGGAAACTATCCAATTTATTGGACTAAATTGACGCGTTCGAACCAGGCATTGAAATCCAAACATCCCCCATTCAACAAGAGACACGATCAAGTAATTTTGCACAATTACAATGCTTCACATTACGTTGCAAAAGTGGTAAAACGAACCTTGAAACATTAAAATGCAAAGCTTTACTTCACTCAACATATTCTCCAGATGTATCTTCCTCCGATTACTATTTTTTCCATCGGCGATACACGTCATGGCTTCTACCACTTTCACTCAATCAAGAAGTGAACAATTACGTCGGCTCATGGATTTCATCAAATGATTCTGCACTTTTTTGGCACAAGATTCGTATGCTATCCGAACGATGGAAAGAGGTAGTAGCCAGTGATGGAAGCAAAACAGCAGGAGCAAATTTATACACTCAATATTTCTAAGGATAAAATTAATATATAATTAATATAAGCAGGTCAAAAATTGAATAAATCATAATTTGCTAATTCTCTCCACGCCATTAGTTCATTTCTAAAAAAGTAATAACTCTGCAAGCTTGTCCAACGCAGCAATAAATTGAGAAGTTATGAAAAGTAAGGATCATACGACGGTCCTCGTAATCAATGAGAGGGAATGGCAAATGATTAAGGCTCAAAATTATGACATGAACATTGTGAATGACAAATATTTCTTTGATAAAGAAATCATTGTGTCATCATTGAAGTCATTGTGAATGACAAATATTTCAGCTAAAGGTTTCCAAAATTGAAAAATGACAAAGTTGCAATGGGCTGGCCACGTGCAAAAAGTGAAGGACGAGCATATATCTAGAAAAATATTACAAGATGTGGGACGAAGATCAGTTGAAAATACAGAAAACACGGGTCGGACTCAACGTGGATAGTGAATCGCTGCACGGCATATGGAACTGAAGACTGTTCACTGAATGAAAACTGTTGGAGGTATTATATGCCGGAGGCAAAGACCCCAAAAGACGATGTTACGCCATGAATTACAAATATAACTTTTGGTCAAGAGGCATATTCATAATTTAACGAATATTTTAGTTATGTCCCAAGAATGGCGATGATCTCTTGAATGCTAACACAATCCCATGAAAATTCGTCATCAACATTATAATCAAACAAGTCACCAAAAAATTAACAACTTAGCAGATATTGCGCGAATGTTGTTCATCGGGAAACAATGAATTACTTCATTATCTATGAAGACAAAAAGGGACATACTCAAAGTACACATTTCGCATACCAAATAATAATCAGCAATTTCTAGTGTCTACTGGATTAACATCAATGCATTACAGTACATTCTACAGTCTACATAAGCGTCTACAGTCTACATAAGCGGTCGAAAAAGTATCCTCGTTTATTAGTTCGAAAGCTTATGGGTAAAAATTAAACAAATTTGCTCTTTATGTAATCACAAATTTGGTAGGAAAACAGGAAATGCCAATTCAACGCTTTTATGGACATACAACTAATCCGTGATGCTTGCCCTTTTAATATATTAATAGCTACGCTATTTTATTCCACGGATTATCAAGTGCTAAAGATTAATTTTACTAAAAACCTTCAGCATTATACATCTACAATATGTTTTGAACAATAAATTATAGGGTTTATGGCCAAATGAAAGAACTAAAATATTAAACATCCAAGCTATTCGGCTAAAATTAATCAGCACACACACATAAGCACGTTTTAGTATTTCTTTCCGTACTTTCTCAAACAATGTTCTGCTTCGAATCAATCTCATTTACATTATTTACAAGCCATTCAAAATTCCATTATTTACTCTTGCATTTTTCACATAATATATTTTCAACAATTTTAGTTCAACGCCTTAAACATAATCTTTATGCATAATATTCAACTCATTTACAATTGACAACGTTATTCAAAGTATTTCACTAAATTTCTTTTTCACGTAAACCTATAACATGATGAAAAAAACAAACAAATGTTCTACATTGGCCAGCTCTCTAAAAAATATAATCTTAATTACATTCAAACACTAGAATTGAAATGTGTTTAATATACATTATCTAAGTGGAATACATCTTATGCTAAATTAATAGTTTTTCTCCATTTAAATTATTTAATTCTGTAAATGCTTTAATATTGATGTGCACATTTTTATGCTGGCTGAAATGCTTTCTAAAATATATTATTTTAAAATCGGTACGGCGAAGTCTCAAACTTCTACTGATATGAACGAAATTAATTGGATAAAATAGAACAACTCTCTATCCAACGTGAAACTCTTAGAATTAGGCACTATTGTATGTGAAACTGAGCCTGGTATGGCGATTCTATGCATATTTTGTATTGAATGTGTAAATTGTTGTTATTTTTCATTTGTATCAAAATGCGTTCCGATTATTTAGAATTATTTTCAAAGTATTCAGGAAAGGCTGTTGCAAGTTCTGTGCTGCAGTATATGCATTCAAAATCCGCCTGAGCTCATCATTACATTCCACGTGATCGTACATTTAGAAAAAAATATTAGTAGTGACTAATAACAACTCATTCATCGTTCTCAAACCAAATTTGCCAGATTAAGAAGTCATAGCAGTTCATTATTAAAATATTTAATAGTTAATGGTTATCAGATTTGTTTTATTTTCAAATATTGTTAGTCTATACACAGCCAAGAAACCCCTGGATCACACGACATTCCACTGTATCATGTTGTATTCAATATTACTTTGTTGATTTGACGATATTTTTTCTTTCATTTTCTCGTTCAATTACTGCTAACTAAACTCTACTGTAAACGAATTTCAACTACTAAAGTATCTTTCTAATAGTAAAATTTAAAGTTACATCACCCAATTACGAGATTTTCAGTATGTTTGTTTGTATCAAGACAAATATGAATGAATTAAAAATTATTCGGTTCATTTGAAAAATAGTAATGTCTCGATTTTATTGTTGAAATGAAAATAAAATTAAAAAAAAAAAACACGAAAAAAACGAAGAGAAATTAATGATCGTGTAGTTGCACCTTTCTAGTATATGTATATACATATATAAGTATAGCAATTAAAATTCCTTTGTGATAATTAATTTTTGCTTCTCATCTTGATACTGGTTCGAGCATCTCGACTAAAAGTCTATTCATTTTCGTTTTACCCTCTCGGTGAATGTTACCCCAAAATTTACGAATTATCGGATCAGCTTGTCGTAGTGCTGGTAAAATTAACAGTAATTGTTGTTGATGTGATACAGCTAAGTTATGCCTGTAATGAGTAATTAAAAGGGCGTTATTGTGAAAATTGTAGTAAAACATGCCTTAACGCTACCTAAACTGATTCATTCATTACTGCCTTAAGGACGCAGAGACTGAGCGAACGATCGATATTTTTAATGCCAATTGAAATTGTTTGGTTGATAAAATAATCGTAAACATATTTGAATGGGAAACAGAAATGTAATTTCTCGCTACAAATCTATTTATTTATGTATTATAAATGGAAACGCTGATGAAAAAGTGCTCATTAAGGTTTAAGCACTGTACATGGATCAGTTAAGATTTCATATTCAATATTATTACCACTTATAATTTATGAGCCAGTAAATAAAACAAGTAATGTCCTACTATAAAGGATCTAGGATTGAACATTGTTGTGTGAAATCTATGTTGCTATAGAAGATCATGAGAAAATATGACCGAAGTTAGAAATGGTAATTTAAGGGGACTGTCCGATTTGTTTGCGTCAAAAATTTTTTTTTGGCTTAATCGATTGTGTATACGTTTAAAAATATTCTGTAAAAATGTCAAACAAATATCTCTAACGGTTTACGAGTTATAGCTATTTGAAAGGAGGGGCTACCGCTCCGCTGTCGGCTGAGCCGATGAGCAGGTGCGACTATGAAGCGCCTTTGAATAGCGATCGGGCGTGTGACCTTCAATTCGTGAATGAATTATGGATGTAGGTATTTTTGATGATTCTTTTGTTAGGAGGGGATAGAGGGGAACCGGAATAGGAATGTAGGAATAGGTAGGAATGTATTCGGGACCGAATCGGTCCATTTGAACACCCAAAGATTTAGTTTACACGTGGCTTCAGCGTGCTGTGCTCGCGTTTACGTGTCTGTTTCTTACGTGTTTATACATTTAATTTGTATAAAAATATGTTTACAGACGTTAAAGGTTCGCGTGCAAAAAGGTTCTTGGCCAGGATCTAGATACAAAAAATGGAAATTTCCCAAAGCACATGAACTGGAGACGGAATATACGAGTACATCGGCAAAAAAATTGGCTACATCGTCCGACTTTGCTCCAGCGATCACGCTTACAACAGCATACGTGATGTTACACTTTACTTTGGTTTTTTCCGAACTATCAAATATTTTAAAGTGTAAACAATGTGACGGCCCGGTAAAATTCACCAAAAAATCTGAAAAAGGAATAGGATTTCAACTAAACGTCAGCTGCGAGTGTGGTGATACGGGTATTGATTCCTGTCCACGAATCAATAGCAAGGCTTACGAAATCAATCGGAAAATTGTATATACAAAGGAAAAAAGGGCACTGTGGAGTATGATATTTGGATGGATAATCACGAACAAGAATGCGCACTGAATCATGACGGAAGTTCGGGTAAAATGGAGCCTGACGGTGTGTTAGAGATGTTTCAACGCGCCGTTGAAATGCATGGCCGAAATTACGAAAGGTACATTGGGGATGGGGATGTCAAAATAATGACTGCGTTGAAAAGTGAATTTCCAAATGTTGAGAAAGCCGAGTGCATAAATCATGTGGGAAAGAGAATGGGTTCACAATTACGCGGCGTTGTAAAAAAAGCAAAAAAAAGTGACCAATTAGGAGGAGCTGGACCAGGAAAACTTACGGGAGCTTTGATAACAGAAATTACGGCATATTACGGACTCGCGATTAGGCGCAATCTTCATTGTGCCGAAGCAATGAAGAAGGAAATTTGGGCGATATATTCAAATCTATAAATATATCACAAAATATTTACCGATGACAACCCACAACACCAAAATAGTCCAGCGGGTCCCGAATCATGGTGCAAATGGCGACAAGCTGAATCTGCGAATGCGCTGTCTGAGTTTCGCCACAACAAACCACCTTTGGATCCAAAAGTTCAAAAGGCGATTTACCCGGTGTTCGAGAAACTCACGTCTGACGATTTGATGACGGGATGCGAGGGTGGTTACACCCAAAATAATAACGAGAGCTTCAACGGCACTATCTGGCAATTAGCACCAAAGTTCGTCTTTTGTGGCAAAAAAGTCATTGAATTAGCGGCTTGTTCCGCAGCTTGCATGTTCAATGAGGGTTTCAAACCCATATTGAAAGTCCTGGAAACCATGGGGGTTAAAATTGGGGTGTCTGCAAGAACGTTTGCGAACGAGAGGGACGAAGGTCGGCTACAGAGCGCCGAACGCAGCCTGATATACAACTCACAGGAGGCGCGATCCGCGAGAAAAAAGGCTAAGATTCAACAGAAGGAGGAATTCGAACATGTGGAAGGGATTGTTTATGGTACTGGAATAGATGTATAGGTGTAAGTACAAAAAATTCAGGTCAAAATTCACTTTTTTTCTCGTCGAAACTTACCTCGAAAGTAAGTTGAAACTTTGCCTTTAAATATCTGGGCTTGACGAAATGAGGCCCCGTCAAAGTTCTAGCTCGAAAACGGTGCATAATTTTTCCATGAAATTTTATACACTTATTATTCACTTATATAAGCAAATTGTGACTGAGTTAATTTTTTTTTTTCAAAAGTTATAGCCAAAAAGTGAAAAAAAAACAGGCCGAAAAAACGGTGTTATTTTTTCAAAAGTCCGCCATTTTTAAATTTTTTGTTTTTTTTAAAAATCTTTCCCGTCACATTGGAATGAATATATTTAAATTTAATAATATCATGTCATTTTGTATTTCAGATCACCTGGTGGAAGCAGAGGACTTTGACCAGCAGACCGTGTCGGCCCAAACACCTAACTTTGACGGCCTCGGGAGGGGGGGTTTGCGGTTCCGGAACGAATTAAAAAAAATTGTAATTGTAGTCGAAGGATCAATAAAGTGATTTAAAAAAAACGGTTGTCCTACCTTTCATACTTTGCTGTAAAAAAATTCCACGAAATGGACTATTTTTTGACGCGACAAACCAGACAGTCCCCTTAATAGGACTCGTAACCAATTTTTAAATTCATTAATTCAAATAATTATTGTGAGCGTCAAAAGAAAGTGAAATTCTATGTGGTAACATATTCAAAGGCCCAAAAAAGAATTTAAGTGGTCTGATTTGGTCATTGTTTAGAGTCTGTGTGATTTTTATTTCCAAATTATAAAAGAAAAAACTCGACAAACAATTCAATAGTGAAAATCAAAAAACAAAAAGTACTTCGGTTTCTTCGTATCGAAAATGTTTACGTTAAATGACCACTTAGTAAGCTTTCTTGGCGACTTAGTTTCTAGTCACCTCGGCATTGTCTCAACAAATTTCCTAGTCAATGGACCAAGAGTTTTGTGCCATTCTTTCATTAAAATTATCTTTAACAACACTTTGTATGATATGTTCCTTTCTATGGATAATCGTTGTTCATTCATAACTATTGGAATGTCTTGTGCACAGCTGATTCTCTGTGGAATTGCGCTCAGTTATTGCCCCTGAGCAACATGGCTTCCTTAAAGGTCATTCTACCACTACTAATTTAACTATTTATGAACGACATTGCTAAGGCTTTGGACAGGCAATTCCAAGTCGATGTGATTTTCACGGATTTGTCCAAGGCATTTGACACTGTCAACTACCATTTGCTATGTATCAAATTAGAGGCTCTTGGTATCTCGGGCTCATTATTGTCTTGGATGTAGCCTTACTTGTCCCATCGTTCCTGTTGTATAAGTCTCTACGGCGCAACTTCGCCCCCTTTTTATCCTTCATCTGGTGTCCCTCAAGGTTCTATTGTAGGACCTTTTCTGTTCCTTCCTTTTGTAAATGACCTTCCATCTGTGATCTCCTGTATGCTGATGATTTTAAGATTTATCGGTCAATTAGGTTCCTTCAGGATCATCAGCTTCTACAAGATGACTTGACCACCCTCTCAAACTGGTATTCTTCTAACTTTTTACGTGTTGATATTCGTAAGTGCCACAAAATTTCGTTTAAAACCTCACCAATGCGCTTTACTTATATGTTGAATGAACAGCCTTTCTCTGTTGTCACCACTTTTAAAGTCCTAGGAGTTACTTTCGACCAAAGCCTAAAATTTGACGCTCATGTCCTTAACGTGATTACTCGAGCAACTAAAGTCTCTGGCTTCATTCTGAGGCATGTTCATAAATTCAACAATCTTTCTACTGCTGTGCGTTTGTTTGTTTGGTCCGTCCTGTCCTAGAATATTGTTCTGTAGTCTGGTTTCCCCGTTATTCCTGCCTCATTTCTACGATTGAATACGTTCAGTGTAAGTTTACTCGCTTCGTGCTCCATGAGCATAACAGGCCTTATCATCCTTATGAGTCCCGTTTAACTCTTTTTCGTCTTCTTTCTTTTGAGTCTCGTCTTACCTTCCTTGACCTGTATTTTCTGTATGAGCTTTGCCACCACCAGATTGAAATACGCTGATTTATGCTTTCGACAACCTCTGCGCTCAACGAGAACAAATAATCTGTTTGTGGTCCCATTCGCTCGCACTAATATCTTCTTTTTCTCGCCAATTGTTCGTATTCCTAGAACATATAACGACCTCGAGCTTGGTCCTTTTCCTTCTTCGTACTTAGTTTTTAAGTCTAGGTTCAGAGACTTACTTCTTTCTAATTGAACTATTAATTCTTATTGCTATTTTTTCAATTCGATTTTGTAATTGGACAGTTAGTTTTTAAGATAGAATATAAATAAATAAATAAATTCCATGATCCAGCTTTTTGGACGTGTTACACAGCATCCATTCTTGCGTTCATTCTCCTGCCTGGTGCTTAACGTCGCCGTTTTGCCGGAAGATTCATCATGCATTTAATCCTAATTATGCAATACTTGGTGGTAAATTTTCTTTCAAAATGTAGCGTCAATAAACACAAGATTTCGAACGCCTGATTCCGCCTTTCATCCTCGCACCATCATCAACCTGGACCACGCTCTTTGAATGAAATTTTTATTCTTTTTATTTTTCAAATGCGCGGTGTTGAAACTTATCTAAAATTTGGGCGATATATTGAAGTGAAATTTGCTTTGGTCATCGAAAAGTGCGTTTTTCTGGACTGACAAAATTTCGTTTTTACATTATTTTTTTTTTTGCTAATGGCACACGTAGCATCTGGTTCTGTTCAGAATTATTTTGCGAGATACTATGCCTTGTCACGCATTACAATGGAGTATCCGAGGGACAGTATTGGCGCTGATGCTGTCTCCAAAATGTAGTTTTGTATTTTTCAGGATTTTTAAAATGCAAATATCGCTGGATATTTTTGCATTTCTCCTTACTATGAATCGTGAATTTAAGCCTGCTCGAAACGTATCGGATCGGTTTAAATCTCATGCCCCGTAAAACTTATAAGATTTCAAAATTAAGGAAATACTTTCCTTGGAATTCCTTTGTGTGTTAATTTTTTCGTATTATGTTTGACCGTTATCGTTCGGTCTTCCTTAGCAACGAAGACCGAAACAATCGCCAAAAATCGATTATGGAAAAGTAATAAAATATCTAATCTACTATCAAAGTGAAAAGGAAGATCTTTCTTTCAATTTTCGGAAATTTTTTGCCAAAATGAGACGAGTTACGAACATTATAAAATTTGCTTGAAAAATTTTTTCCCGGGGTTATGGCATTGAGAAACTCGTTTTGTTACTGCCCGTAATGATTTTCATTTGGTTCCTGATTTTAATGTAGGTTCCTATCCTTCAGTTTACGATTTTACGCATTGAAAAAATCCGTGTGAGTTTCCATTTTAAGGTTCAGCTTTGTTTTAGAGCAGAAACTGTTTTGGAGTCGTTATGGTCCCTTCTTGAGTGTTATGTCATAATAAGCATGGTTCTGGACTAAATATTTCGAGGCTGTTAGACAAAAATGCTAAATCTTAATTTTAAATGTCACAGAAGAATACTCACGAATCACGGCAGAAGAGATCACGAGCTGTTGAGATTATACGCCTACTACTGATTACGTCTTAAGGTAAACCAGCTTTATGACAAACATTTTTGAAGTTTTTTTCACTAACACTTATGAAACATTTTTTTTTTCCAATGGAATCAGGACCATAAATTTTAGTTAAAATTGGAATACAATATGATTGCACTGGCTTCGAATGTGCCTTAAATTTTATCAATAACTATATCCGAGTGATATCATTTCTTTGCATTCCGATTTTACCGACCGATTTTTCGTTGGTAGCTGTATCTTTTCATATTTCGCATCCATTCGCATTTTGGGCATCTTCCAGCTTTGGTCTTAAATTTCCCTTTCTTTGCTGGTCTTGTTGGTCATATGAAGGTATGATGTTTGCACAAGTATTTTGTACAGTTAGTACGTGTATTTTTCTTTTTTGATTTTAAAAGTTGAAGTTTTGAAGAGCTTTGCTTTTTCTTATTTCAGGAGTTATATGGTTTGATGTTGTCCTACTTTGCCTACTATTACCGTTCAAAAGTTTTCGCCTTATGTTTATAACATTCTTTTCCTTTCCTTTCCTTTAACAGTCCTTTCATTATTCTTCGCCATTTTCGTTCAGGTATTTTCCAAATATCTTCGATTCAGTTGGAAGTCACAATATATGCGTCCCGAAGTCATTTAAACGATAATAACTGTGTAGTCTTTAGACTTTTCCTCACATTTGTTTTGGAACAGATGCCATTTGATCATCGCTACTGTCCAATGTTATTGGAGATATCAAAGTATTCCGTTGTTGAAAAAATTTTATGTGAGTTTCAATGAATGCGCTCGCGCATTATCACTTTGTGAACATTTCAGCAAACTTATTTTAATTGCGTTTTGCACGCTTTCTAAATTCCAATGGAAATTTTCTCGTTACTCGCCTGAATTTTTCAATATCAATGTTGCACGAGGGAATCAAATGGAAAACATGCATCCACTCTTAATCTATGTTTAATCGAGACAATCGCCGATATAGAGTCTTAATTGTAGTCATGCGAAAAGTGGAAACGTGGAAACACAATGGCTAAATCTTTTGATATTTTCGGATGACGAAAAATCTAAGAAGAAACACAAAAATGTGCTTGAAACAAATACAAACAGCGTGCTAACGAACATGTTGTGTAGGGAGGTATATATAACTAGTGGAGGTATATATATAGTAGGAGGTATATATAACGATAACTAGTGGGATTGTGATGAGGAATTGCTGACACTCTGTCCACCAGACGTCGCACGGACGATCTGACGGGAAGTTGAGTTGTTGTTTCTAATTCGCGACAATTCTCTATTCCAAACATAAGTAGGAATCTAATTGAACAATGCTTGCTCAACGTTTCGGTTAATAGTTTACACATCAGCTATTTTTCTTAACGTTTAATTTATTATTTATATTTTCCGATGATTTGATACCTCAGCAATGAGAAATTTCCATATCTGGGGACCTGAAAACATACAACTGTCTCAGGAAAGGGAATATTCATGGATTCATCATGGATCGATGTCATTTTGTATTTGGGGCAATTGTAATTGAAGTTACAAGTTATTTTGAATATGTGGAACTATTCTATATAGGTTCGGGTCAAGTTTGTGAATGTTTTCAACAAGAGAATGTCATACTAAACATAAACTAACATTTTGATTCTATTCCAAAAATATTCCAAAGTCATAGAAATATTTGGGTGGATAAAGCATCAATGATCAGATGATTCTGCATCGTTATATATTATACATCAGAGGATCTTTTGTTCCTCCAAGAGAGTGGGTTTCTTCGATATACCGTGCACTTGGTGGAGGCACAGTGGAGATTAGAGTGACAGGGGAAAATAGAGTACGAAAGCAGAAAAAAGGGTTTTCCGCTGTCTATAAGAGAAGAGTTAGATTTTGTACAGAGTACTGAATTTGACATGAGTGAAAAGGACATTTTTACATTGTGTTTAATAGCAGGATCCAGAAGGTGGCTTTAAGTAGTTTACAATAGTGGAAAATAGGGATCAAGGTAACGTTAGAATTCAACACACCTTAACGGTATTATCTTTGACGTCATTCGACATGGATTCGACAATTATGAGTGTTCACATCCCGGGATTTTCTTAAGATTGACCCAATCAAGTGAATTTATAGAACAATATGCGAAAAATGTGGCAAAAATAACAATCAAAATTTCTTTAAAGGTAATCAAAATTACCCGTCAAATTGGTTTAGTAGAATTTTTCTTTATTTTAGAAACTAAAACTGGTGCTTCATAAATTTGAAGAAAAATCTTAAATTTCAGTAAAATAGAAAGAAATTTAAAATTGAAATGAAATTATTTCTAGACATGGTCACGGACAACCATTACAGTCGTTTTGTCATGGATTTACATTTCACAATGTTTGTTTATTATGCTTCAAACCTGAGCGCATCATAACCTACAGATAAATTTTATGTAGCTGTTTTTTGTTATATTTTATATTTATGTTAACGCGAAACAATATTTCTGCGTTTGGAAATTGACTCCGCAAGAAGAGGAACACAAATTTTTTGACATTTTATTCAATTTTGTCTTTATATTGACTTCATGACAAATGTTTTAAGATTTAAGATTTAGATAGAATGATTCTACAAGATGTTCCTATCTAATTCTCAATAAAAAAAATGTTGTAATAGGGTAATATATCTGATATCAAATATCAGACATACTTTAATTTTTGTAACTGACCAAATTTGGTACATTGTTATTTAAATTCGAAAGAAAGTTCATGTATTTTTAAATACAGATGCTGTGACGAAAAATGAGTCAAACTTTAAGGTCAAAGTGTTGCTTGTAAAGGGAAAATGCAAAAAGTACGGCATAGACGAGAGTACAGATAGTATAGAAGGTATAGTCAATGTGAAATTTCACATGTTGGATTTTGTGAAATTTCATCGATTCCTATCGTTACGTTATGTTTGTATTGAATAAGATTATAAAAATAGAAACATAAAACGGGTGGTCGTTCCCTGAAAACATATTTACGATGGACGAAAATTATTCTTCATTAAAGAGCTACGTAGAAAAATGAACATTAAATCTCTCAATACAGTTCTTCGTTTTTCATGTATCAAATCCATCCGATGCCAGGGGTACGTCTACTACTTTTATCCGAAGGTATAAATGTGACCTTCGATTATAATTTAATTGGAATTTTAACCACATGGCAATGATGTTTCAATGGTTAATGAACTATCCAAGCCATTTCTGATAGCAGGGATATGTCATTTTAAAAGGATAAATCAAAGTTTGTTCGAAAACCATTTTTGATTGACAATTTATCAATAGCTGCAACTTATCTAAAATCTTATAATACTATTTTCAGACAAGCATCAAAGAAAATTTAATAAATTGCTTAAAAAATTATTTACGTGCATCATTCAATTACCGTTTATAAAAACAGATAAGCACAAATTACCCCAGCTATGCAGCTACATTTTACTTTCAAAAAGAACAACTCACCTTGTTATATAGACACAATCATTGAGCGCACTTAAAATAGAATCTCTAAACTTCTTTAACATCATCTGCTCCTCCAAACGGATATCACAATTGGCCAAAACTAAAGCTTTCAGTAAATAATATTCTTCCTTCCTCCACGAGAGTCTTTCTAACCGTTGAATAATATGCACACACTATAAGAAAATAAGAAATAATATACACTATAAGAAATATAACAAAAAACAGGATTCATTTCTGTTTGTTTAAGCTTGGTCATAACATATTGGTACATTGTGGTAAATGCGTCATCCAACTTACATGGTTATAGAATTCTCCTAAACCAATTTCCTTAGCACATCGTTCATCCAGACTAAAATCTTTGGCAAAAGCCAACTTCCCGGTAAACGGCATTGAGCGATATGCTAATTGTAGTGTGTGAACTTCAGACCAAGACACTTGCAGCATTTTCATTTGATCATTTATAGGTAGATCCATAAAACCTGGTATTTGTTTTGCCCAACCGATTATACATACTAAATCTCTATCATACAAATCGCTTATTAAATCTAACATTTCATTTTCATCATCCACGTATCGTTCTTTATCATCAAAAGGCAAGCGTTTCTCTTCTTTGCCGTCGACACTGAATGAGTATTGACCGACTGTGAGGTGTTCCGCGTCATAAGATGCCAGGACTTCTAACATTTTAATATCATCAAGTGAGGTCGGTGAGGTTGTAGTCGATGGGTATAGTACTTGCATTTGATACGGGTTCGATATCGGGTTTCTTCTGTATTTTTGTCTGCCGCCACGCACACGATCCAGCCGAACACCCTCTTTCAGCATTCCCATTAGCAGACATTTTTGAAATCGACACGCTTGACATGCTTTCCGTCGTCTCTTATTTATTTCACATTCATTATTCGCCGGGCAGGTGTATTCAATGTTACCTGAAAGATAATGCAAAATGAAAAATCATTAAGGCGATTAAGATATTAGTGTTGTAATAAGGCAGATGACATGTATCCGTGTGGCGGGCTAAGAATTTATAACAGATCAATTCAACTTTGCGAAATCGAATCAAACTTTTGCTGACCAAGCGCGAAATAACCGTACGATGTTTCTGCATTGGACATTTTAAAAGGACTTTGATATGACAAGCTCAGTGAGTAATAACTTAAAATGATTTCCCATTGCGAGAGGACTCGCAGTTGGAATAGTAAATTTTTTGTTAAAACTTTAAGAATAATTTTATTCTTTTTCATGAAATTATTTGGTTTTACATGAATTCTTCGTTTATCATAAAGAATATTTCAGGAAATCGTCTACATATGGGTGCAACTGGTTTTCACCGTCTTTTCCACTGCATGCTAAACCAAACGTTGTTAACCCTGATGTTCTTAGAAATATTTAATCGATAATGTACAAGAAACTGAAGAAAAGGATTCACTCTTTTGTGGGTTCATCACTGGTTCACCGAAGAGATTAGAGCCTACACAGCTTCAAGAACAATAGCATACAACGTCGTACTACGGTTCCATGCATCGTGGAAATACTTTAAAAACTGTTGTGCCATGCTCGCACTCGCCATGCTCGTTCGTGCTGAGAATGTGCTGATCTTCACAGAATAGCTCAAAAGTTTAGAGCGTACGTAGCTTCAAAGAACATCACCAAATGCATCGCAATTTCAGGAAGAACTTTACAATTTTCGGCACCTAGCTCTGACTTTTTTCAGTTCTTTCATTTTATTCATGAAGATGGATCCTAAAAATCAGATAATTTACTTTATGCTAGTAGTTATTCATGTTTTTTTCTTCTCTCAATCCGTTTATATCAATTTAGTTATATGGCAGCCCGACCAAAAGCTGTAGGCTTGGTTCAGCTCTGGCCTTGTTGCACTTTAAGCTGTGGCGACTAAACAATTGATTTCAATTAAAGGGTGGATATAATAAAAGTTGTCCTTCCTTCACGAAATTGAGAGAATATGACAGAGAGGAGTCAAAAATATTACGGTTACGGCGTGTTTGACAGAGCCACTCGTAAATGATTGACACTGCATGCCAAACTCGGAGCGGTTCGACCGAAAAACTCGCAGTCTTGGTTCAACCAGCTTAGCCTTCCTCCACTTTAATCTGTAGCGGCTAAATAATTGTTACGCTTGACATGTCACATGCAATGTTTATAAAACAGTAAATTTTAGGAATTGCCACCATATAGAAAAAATGGTTCTGCTGAAAATTTAGAAAATCTCATTGGTCCGTCTTCTCTAGCGACCGCGGAAGAAGATAGAGCACTTTCAACAATTGATTCCACGTGGTAAATAGAATAATACAAAACTACACCGAAAGTTTTTATTTATTTTCCAGCTTGTTATTTTAGAAAACATAGTAGTGCTAGTAGCAAGCAAAGACCGGAAAAGATTGACTTTCTGTGACACAATAAATAATTTACTGCATAACGTTTGAGCTGTGTTAACATTTTCAGTTATGACAAAACAAATGAATACGAATAGCTAAGAAAGGTTCATTGAAGTTTATCCTTTGTCTTTCTCTACATTTTTATATTAATTAATTATTTTATAAGAATGAACAGATTTCGAATAGATTTCCCCGTAAATTCTATCAAAAAAAGCAAATTAAAATAATCAGCAACAAATTAAACTTATGTTAATGTTTTCATGCAATCAGAGAAATAGATTTCACTCACCTTGTATCGTCCTTTTGAAAAATGCTTTGCACGCTTCACAACTGGCAACGCCATAATGAAATCCAGAAGCAATGTCACCACAAACTAGACATAATCTCCTGTAATTAATAAAAGGAATCACAATCAATAAATGACATTTTTTCTTATTTACGAATTAATTATTCGTACCTTGGAATTTCTTCTTTCATAGAATTTTGGCTGCCTGAATCACCGATTGCATCGCCCAATGTTGTCGTTGTCGAACTACAAAATTGCCTGTCCGGGGATCCAGGGGACGCCTTTGTAATTATAAAAAAGAAAAAAGAGAATTGAAAAAACAAATGACATTATGTTGAAAACAAATTTCTAAAATATGTGACATACCTGGGACATTTTACTGTTGTATACAATAGATTGTATTTGATTTCCATTTGAGGGCGTTGGACTGCAACAGGATGTAGTCTCAATTTCTTGTTTAACTCGGCTTATAGAGCCATCCGTCATCATGGAAACCTAATGAAAAGATGAAGTGAAATAAATATTAAAGGAATTTTTGACCAAAATTATTAAAGTTGATTAAAATTATAGTCATTATAACTTACAGTTAAGCTTATAAATTTATTCCATAACCACAAATCAAAGTCTTTTTATTAAGAAATTATTGAAGAGATTTTGGACTCTTGTCCCAATGAGCCATTGGATTGAATAACTAGCATGGAGGCAATATTTACCAACTAAATCATGCTGTAAAAATATTAACTTAACTATTTTGACTGGGTAGCTAGAAAATCAAAAATTATATGAAATTCTAGCATTTTTTAAAGCATTGCGAAAGTTTGTTTGATTTTTTCCTTGTCTTCAATAAAATTTGGTTTACAAAAACGCTTTTTATTTGATCTTAATTTGAAATATATAAAAAAAGAGAACTTTACTTTTTTGATAATATATCTTATTTACGGTTTTCGAGGACATCCTTACCATTGTAATCTTGATTTGTAAAGGTGATTATTTTTGGTTTTTCTTATTATCAGATCATGCCTGGAGGTCTCTGACGTTATGCCGAAAAGGAAAAGATTGATCAAGAAATATGAATTTTCTGAATTGGTCCTGAACCATGGCAAAATATCCAAAAGATACTTCGGAGCCATATGATGAAGAAAAAGATACGAACACTCCATGCAGTAAACATAGCGAGCTTTACAAGATAGAGAGCTTGCAAATTAAATGATGTAGTGAGTGAAAGAATCGCGTCGGCCCTCCGAGCATAAATGTATCTGAGAATAATTTTTCAGGTGAAATATTGTATGTAAGTCATTGTGTATGAATACAAACTTTAAGAGAATATCAATGCATAAATCTCCGCCTCTTCGTCTCAATCTCCAAAAAGTTTGCCTTACAAATACTAATCCATCTGGAAAATTGCAGTCGAATACTGTTGTATTGGGAGTTTTCTGGAGGAGTGAATGCGTGTTACTTTCGTGGTTATTTTTATACATGAGGTTCACCCTATTACATTAGGTTCGTTGCGAATGGGAAACATGAAGTTTAAGATCCATTGCATGAGAAATAGAGCGAAACACATGAGAAATGATCGGGGAATATAAGGAGAACACAATTTATTTATGAAATTCAAGCAATCGTTGCCAAAAACCTTTTCACGTCAACAGGAACCACCGAGAGGACCCATAGATTTTCCGAGCCCTTTATCTGTCGCGTTGTCCACAAACTGTTGGCTTTAAATCTTACATAATGTGGAGAGGACATGTTATAACAGCACAAACTTGGAAACAAATAACTGACCGTGCAGAACGTCTTTTGAAATAGGTTAAGGAACTTGAAGTTCCATAATGTTGTGGGTTTTTCCTGACAAACAAACTGTTGATCAATACCAAAAGAACTAATTTTAAAAGGGATAGATGCTTTCATGAAATCCTACAGAGATTTTCTATGTTTTAGCCGGCACAACTTCAAGCTTCTACCATGGTCATCGTTGTGGGCAACGAAGACATTTTATGCCACTCAATTTTTTTTTTCGCAAGGATTTTGGGCTTATGTATGGATGTTTACGAAAACTTTATAAAAGCCTGGATGGATGGACAGCGTATGGTGAATCTGACTGGATACATTGGTTTAGGATTCTGTTCTTTTAAACGAAGCGATGGTGACTAAGAATTGAATAGCTGAAAATTCCCAAGATCATGAGATTGCGAGATTTTATTGAATGATTTTATGATTAAGTAGTCAGAGTTGTTTAAACATTTCATGGAAACAAATTAACTTTTGTGAAAAATATAAGCTTAAAAATGTAAGGGACAACACAGAGTGAAAATAAAAAGAAAATTTTTTTATTCCGAGTTGATTTCGATATTTTAATCAAAATTAACAAGTCGTGGAAAAATTGGAAAGATGGGAAGCTACGATGGGGCTTACCCCTTAAGTTTTCTTATGCGCTTGAACATAGAACACATATATCGGCTTGATCATTGTGGCTGAGCTGTTATTATTCAACAATGGTAAAATAAAAGTGGCAAACCCATTTTAAACACTCCGTCAAATGCAAAATTCACCCAGCGACACATCCTTTTCACGAGAGCCTCGCAAGAAGCAACTTCAACGAATTCAACTCTGATCAATATAATTTGAAAGTAATAAAGTCTCCATCAAAATGCACTTATCGTAATTCTCGCCAGACGTTTATTATCATCCACTCGTTCGCATGAATCAACTCGAGCATTTTGAAAGTCATTACTTTAAAGTGTCTTCTCGCCAAAAAATTCACCCTGTAGACGTTGCAAAAAACAACCACCATTGAAATTTGGTTTCAAATTGCTTTATAATTCACTTCGGTTTATATCTGCCATTCATATGGCATGCATTGAATTGGGAAAGTGAAACAGCTCGCCATAGAACATAAATAAGTATAAATAACGTGCAGTGTATCGAGAATGCGCGAGATAGCGAGTACATAACATAAAAAATCGCGTAACCTTGACTTTGTTCAAAAATTTTTGCAAGTTCACGAACTGCTGCCGTCAAAATACAGCCAAGCCAACCATTTAGCCAGCCAGCGAGCTGGCACAATGCAGAGAGCGCCCAATGTGGTAGACCATGTGCAATCTTTTTTGGCAAAATACATTACATATGTTTGCTTGGTAATATTTTACAATTTATTTCGCACTGAATTCCTTCAGCCGCGGAGAAATTGATCTCGACTAGAATGCGCGCTTTTTTGCATCCACTTTCGCGCTCGTCGATGTGCTTTGCTGGAAACACGCCGGATATTAATAAATCCGAAATTTTGGCCATTGTGTACAATGCACTTTTTGGAAAATCCTTCTCTTTGTGTCGGCGACTATGCAAATAAAGTAGTATTTAGCCATTTTTTCGCGCAAGACATTAACATGAAAAATAGCTCGCGACGTATTGCGTTTGAATGGCTATTTTTGTCCGCATTATGCAGCTCATATGTCTGTCTCGGTTGAACACGAACGGACTTTTATGGGATCCTTATTTGAAAAATAAACAGACTTACAATAGCTTTTAACAGCAAAAGGAGCAGATGCGCATGGGAAACGGAAACGAATAAATTTGTGAATAAGCTTGCTGAATGTCATTAGCTGTACATCCACACAAGAAGTTTTTTTGATCTCCCGAACTCAGTGAGGCGAGCAGTTCATTTCTGCAAAGCTGGCCAGCTAATTATCTGTTACTAATCGATTTCGCGAAATGAAAGAAGCTTTGAATTGAGCCAAAAAAGGAAATATATGAAGTTAAATATAGCGTGTTGACTTACTACATTAATATTAACAAACGAAAATTTCGAAAAAAAGGTTGGTTAGAATTCATACTCGAAGAGTGTGGTGGACCTGTAGCTAAAGAAGAACTTTTATTAACATTACACAAAAAAGTTATGAGCTTTCGCAAGCCAAAGTATAATATTAAATTGATTTTTAAGGAGCATTAAAAAATATTTACACTGATGAAATATTTCCACAGTAAGCTCGATGTTTTTCTGGTTATAATTCAAAAAGTAGACAGTCTTATGAAATATTTTATAAATTACATATATACACATCTAGATACCTGTATATACATACGGGTAAGGAAAGAAGAGAACGACTAGCACAGTTCGCCCACCACCACAGTCTATTCATAGCAAATACCTTCTTCAAGAAGAACGAAAACAGGAAATGGACGTGGCAAGCACCTAATGCGATAACAAGAAACGAAATTGTTTTGATACTTACCAAATACTAAAGAACGGTCAAAGACGTTTTTCAATCAACATATTTAAGACGGGAAGCGATCATCGTCTGGTTAGAGCAAGAATCACCTTTGACTTGAAAACAGAAAGACGCAAATTGGTTGGGAAACCTATAAAAACCGACTTTAACACTGAAAACATCAAGTGTAATATTGCGAGTTACCAAGCCCTAATAAATGAAGGAATAAATACACAAAACCGGGACGCAAACCACCTAAGCGAAGCCATTCTTAAATGTACCGAAATAGTAGGTGGACCACTAGTAGACGAGAGGCACCGCAAACTTTCAAACGAGGCCAAGGCACTACTCAGAAAGCGCAGGGAAATGAAAGCACCTTCAAACATGGAAAGGCTTGAATACACAGAAACCTGCAAAACAATAAGGAAGATGATATCTAAAGATATTAAGAAGTACGACGAAAGACTGGTGGAAGATGCAATTACAAACAACAGAAGCCTCAAGAAGGCAAAAAGCACTCCTTATTGGCAAAAACAGGTGATAGCCCTAAATCATGACAACACCCGACTCACTGATAAATAGGAAACAATTGACGCAATCACCAACTTCTACCGAGACCTGTATAAGGCTCCAGATAACTCGACACCCAACTTGGAAACAACATTATCTTACTCTGCAACCAACGATAATGCTCCGAATATCCTAGTCGGAGAGGTCGAGATGGTATTCAACTCCATGAAAATTGGTAAAACGGCACTTAACGACGGTATCACTGAAAAACCTAACACCAGGTGCATACCTGATCAATGGAATAGTGCTAACATTGGATAAGCTAAAAATTATTGAGCCTTTTTTGTCTCTAGATGGTGTTCATTGTCATATATCGGGCAATACTAATCAGATTGAGTCAAACTGACATGCGTTTGAAAGGTGAAATTTCAGTTTACAATTTTCATATGAGCAATTTTGTATTTCGTCATTCGTGTCAAAAGTTGTATTCATTTAAAAATGAGTGAAATTTCTGAAAAAATTCATTATATTTTACAATATCACTACGATCAAGGTGAGAATGCATCGCAGGCTCGTGAAAAAAATTGTGGCGTCTGCGGTCAAGATACTTTATCAAAAGCCATAGCCAAGAGATGGTTCGCTCGCTTTCGTTTGGGATATTTTGATGTCAAAAATGCACCTCACTTAGGTCGATCAATCACTGAAAAAGTCGATGAAATCTTACAAAAAATTAAAGAAGACGGACACATAAGCAACCATGACATTGGTAAAGAACTGGATATCCATCACCAATCAGTTTTGAACCATTTGCGTAAGGCTGGATACACAAAGAAGCTCGACGTTTGGGTGCCGCATGAATTAACACAAAAAAATTTGGTCGACCGAATTTCCATTTGCGAAATGCTATTAAATTCAACGAAATCGAGCCATTTTTGAAGCAAATCATTATGGGCGATGAAAAATGGGTAAGATACAATGATTTCGTTCGAAAAAGATCATGATCAAGAAAAGGTCATGGTCATCACAAACGACTTCAAAGCCGAGATTGACATCAAATAACGTTATGCTGTGTGTATGGCGGGAATGGAAGGTGATTGTTTATCATGAGGTGCTAGAACCTGGCCAAACACTCAATTCGGTTCTGTGCTGTCAGCAATTAAATAGATTGCAACAAGCAATGAAAAAAAAACCGACCAGAATTTATCAATAGAAAGGGCGTTGTCTTCCATCATGACAATGCCAGACCACACACAACTTTGATGAACCGGTAAAAATTGACAGGACTTGGCTGGGAAGTTTTGATGCATCCACCGTATAGTCCAAACCTTGTAACATCAGACTACCATTTGTTTCGGTCTCTGCAAAACTTCCTCAATGAAAAGAAGTTCACTTCAAATAGGGACTTTGAAAATCACTTGGCCAAGTTTTTCGCCGATAAACCACACAAGTTCTACACAGATGGAATAATGGCTCTACCCAAAATATGGCAAAAGGTCATAGATAATAATGGACATTATGTACTTAAATATAATCCATTTTAAATAAAAGAAATATTCAATCGAAAAATGACAAAAAAGGCTCAATACGTTTTAGACTTACCAATATAATACTGATCCACAAGAAAGGCAGCAAAGATGACATCAGGCACTACAGACCAATAAGTCTAAAATCGGTCTTCTACAAAATATTTACAAAGCTCATTAGCAATCGAATAAAAACAGCCACGGGAGTAGGCTTGTTTCAGAAGCAGATACATCACTATAGACCAGTATGGAACACTATCAAGAGTGTGAGCGACCCCTAGCACTGGCCTTCATATTCTTTGAGAAATCCATTGACTCATTATTCTCTGATGCAATAATGAATGCATTAATAACGCAAGGCATAGACAAACCATACGTGGAAGTACTAGCTAACATCTACCGCAGTGCCAGAGCAAAAGCCAAAGCATTGAAGACACTCCAGACATTCCCACACAAAAAGGGGTAAGATAAGGAGACAGACAGCTCTTCAACGCCACATTTCAGGGCAACTTCCGAACTCTACATTGGGAGAATAAAGGATTGAACATCGATGGTGAGCGCCTCAACCACTTGAGATTCGCAGATGACATAGTCCTTATAGCCAACAGCCAAGAGGAATTATAAGAACAGCTAAGCAACCTAATGAATCTAAGCACAACCAAGATCATTGTCAACGATTATATAAGCACTCAAGGACGTACAAAAATGAACAACACCACACTAGACATAGACGAAGCTCATGTACACCTTGGTCAGCTAATACACAAATACGGTTCGCTACTACTAGAAAGCAATCGACAAATCAAGATAGAATGGAGTGCTTTCGGGAAGAACTCGATTATATTCAAGTCTAAAATGAAGATTAACTTTAAAAAGAAAACGTTTTATGAATGTATAGTACCAGTCCTGCTACGCGGTAGTGAAGCATGGCTACTAACAACAGGGATAACGAGAAAAGTCCAAGTTGTTCAAAGTGCCATGGAAAGATGCATGCTGAGCATTACACGAAGGGATCGCAAGAGACTAACGTGGATACGAGAAGGGAAAGGAGAAGTAACAGACATGATAAATAGAGCGAAATCCTTTTCCGAAATCCTTCCGAAATCGAAGATTTAATATAAAATTCCTTTGATGTGACTTGAATCGACCATTTTCTTTTAAAAAAAATTGTTAAATATATTATTTAAATAATATTTCTAAGATAATGAAAAATTCACAAAATTAAAACGAAGCATCCTATCGTTTTGATCAAGTTTGAGCATTTTGTGAAATGAGAACTTTTACAAATAAACATAGTTTTGCCTTAGGTCTCTTTAATAAAAACGAAATTTTCAACGATAGAAGCTGACTTGGAAGCCCAAACCATGACATTTACACCAACGTGTTTAACTGTTGGTCTCTAATTCTTGTTCTACCGTCGGTATTTGTTATGCCCATCGGAACCAGATTCAGTCCACATTATTTTGAAAGCAGAGATATCATATTTTTTGCTAATTGACTTGTTGCAACACCATTGCCGACTTTTTGAAAGTATTGTTGGGAGTAAATTAACATTTTCACTGCTACGTGGTAGGGGCCCGACTCTACTCTGGGTGCTGGCCTTTCCCCACTATAACCTACATCCCGTGCTGAGTATTTTGTGGTGGTCCACAATTACGGAGCATTCGGCTAGACCTCCTAGAGTGGGGCGTAGCAAGACGGGAGAGCCTTATCGGGCCGACTTTAGGAGGGCGTAGCAGTGAAAAGATTAAAGTCAAATTTTCTCAGACCCCGTAAAACAAATTCGACACTGTATGATTTAATTTATCTAAATTTTACTTTGGAAGCTGAGTTTAGACCAAACGATTTTATATTTTCCCTAAATTTTTTCACTTTGTGCCAGTCGTCAGTTGTGTTTTAGATTTTTTTGAGTTATTTTTGATTTCTTATGTACTCTTTTTGAGTAAACGATTGTCAAATGATTTTCTTTGAAATGGTGGAAGGAATGATCTCTGGTCCTCGAAAATTCTAGCATTAAGTGCTGCGGAAAGGCAACCGTTTTCCATTTTTAAAGCTTTTGGTTCCTTGTCAATACAAAGCCAAATTCAAATTCAAAGTTTCAACCCTTGAAAAAGGCAATTAGGGTAGAAAGCACTGCTATTTATAGGAATTGATAACCCATGATCACCGCAAAGAGTATAGCTGGAATATGCTGTGAGCAAAGGTTTTGTTACTTACTACTTATTTCTGAAGGACTCTCATAAGAGAGTTTCAATTCGGAGTGCACTTCTGTTATGTTAAATTGGTATGAATACATTTCTTCATACTAATTTTTCAAAAACTGATTTTTCAATATCAAAGAAAACCGAATGCGGCGGGTGGCTTGCGAATTGAAAATTTGGAATCATTTCATATGAAGCCAAGTATTTGTCAATACAAGTTATTATGACGATTTCGCATATCTTTCCAGAGCAGAACAGGAAATAGGTTGGGCGATAGCTGGTGAATGACTAAGGATTTTTACGTTTTTAGAGGATTAGTACAATGATAGTGTTACGCCACGAGTGGGTAATGAATGCAATTAGAATACAGAGGTTAAAGAGCTTGACAAGTAAAAGGCTTAGTATTTTCCTCCATATTTTTTGATTACGGAAAGGGTGTCCTGTCGTTTTCGGCAGATTTTTTGTTGGGCCAGGAACGCATGGCATTCCAAAAACATTTTGGTTTTAAATACATTGATTCCCTGAGTGAATTTTATTCAGAACCAAATTATTTTATAAAGGAAAATAACTAATAAGTAAATAATAGATAAAATAACTAAATAATAACTAGAATATAATAACTACAAAATAACTAAATTTCATAATAGGAAAATAAGATGATAAACTTTTTTTAGTCTCCAAATTGAAAGAAAGGATGATGACTGAGCATGACATTTGAAATAACGATAATTTTTATTTCTAAAAATGTTTTCTTTTTCAACAAGTAACTTTTTAACATGGACAGTGATCAAAAAAATACTCCTTTCTAGAGGTTAAAACAATAAAGATAATCTGACTTTGCAAAGGTTGCGCAATTATATTTTTTCGTATGTAGATCAGATTCGACTGTCAGGATATTCAAGATTATTGATTCAATGAGACGTTTCAAACAGATGCATGAAAAGCAATCTGTCAGTATCGAATTCAGGAATATTGTGCGCTTGATCACATCTAACATCTTTGGAAATCAAACATCTTTGTTTCAAAAATATCACGTCTAATATCATTACAGCATAAGGATCTGTATTCCAAATACTGGCAGAGATATATGTTAAATTATTAAATTAAATAATAACCCTACGCTTTCAGAGCAAAGAATGTTTATAAAGTGAAAATTAGTAAAGAAAATGAATGCGTCAGATTGTTTACATGCGCAAAACATTTTGTTATTTATTGAATAAACAAGGAATTTTGGTTGGAAGATTTAAAATGCTCCGTTTAATTGCCATGTCGGAGTAAATATAAACAACCTGCATGGATTATTTAAGTCAACAGCTTAGTTGTTTTGTATTATTATTTTTCTAGCTATCCATAAGTTATGAACTTTCGATTTCATTCATGTATCAGACAGAAATAGTTTTGCAGTCCTTAATTTATCATTGGTAATTGAAATTAATCATTTACATACGATTATATGTTATCGTATTTAAGATTTTATAAGTTCAACTTTTATGGACTATCAGGAGAAACGTTAGGGTTTCGTATTTGAGATGAAAATGTAACACTAGAAAAAAAACGCAATGGGACACCTATGATGTGCTGGTGAAGTGATATTAACAAACCATATCCGAACAATTTATAAAAATAATCTACAGAATATTTCTTTTCGATTAATTGAAAATTGTTTTTGAAAAAAAAAATACATTGATGATAGACATGAAAATTATTTTAATACCATTATTACAGTATAATTAAGGAATTGCTTATCAGATATTGTCTTAATAAATTCTGCACAATTAATATTCACTGAACTTTTAAATTAAGAGGCGCAAGAAAATTAAATATTAAAAACAGTCATAAGAATTCCAAAAAGGATTCAGTTTTGCAAATAGAGTACAATTGAAAGAGTTTAGTTCAGCATGTTCGAAGTGTGGGAAGTTATTTGTTGTACTAAACTCGATGCAAATTAAATGTTAAATATGTTGCAGTGTAGTAGGTGTTGGCGGGAATTTAAAATGCTTCGGCGGAGATCTAATGATTGCCGTGAATATTTCTGAGTGAAGTTTATACTAACGCTAACTAGTTGCATTTTTTATTATATGGTGGGAAAAATAAAAAAAAAGTGACAAACTTAATTTACTAACTTAATAGAAAAAAATCATACAAGAAGTTATTGAAAATATTTTTTTTCTTTATGATATTCATTTGCTTAAACACATTCTCAAAAGCAAAAAAAAATTATCATAACCAATTTATAAAAAAATTGACCATAGAATTGTCTGAAAACTTGTTAAAGTTTTTTGTACCTACATCATACATTCATACGAGTGACGAGCTAATACCAAATTACACCTCGAGAAACATCCTAAGTGTGATCCTTCTTGTGGTACAAGTGTGCCAACTGCCAGACAGGATAAAAATAAAAATTTCTATGAAAAACCCATTAACATGTAAATAATGAATAGCTCCCATAACGATTACTAACCCAAAAAAAATTACGCGAAAACAAACTTTCTTGCCCCCAAAGTAATAATAAACATGCACCCTAATATGCAAATGAAATGAAATGAAAGAAAAATGTACCTAGAATAAGAAAAACAAATAAAAATGATAATGAATGTACCCACATTGGAGGCTAAATAAGCAAGAGGGAAATAATTTATTGGATTAATCGCACAGTAACCCACAAACACATTAACATCAGCAGCGACCCAACCCCTACATCGCCAAACATTTTTGCAGTGCAAGTGTTAGGTGAAGTTCTTAATGGAGGTCTTTCTTATCTTTTGTGATTCGCGTAGTATATCAACTAACACATTATACTGGAGTACACAAGTATATTATTGCTGGTTGTAATGGTATTAAGGAGGCCAGAACAGATGAGCAGCTTTAGCTTTGATTCTAGTGCTTCGTTGCCAAGTTCAAGGTAAACCAGTTTTCCTTGATATTTTTTTTCCTTTTTTATTTCTTAGCTTTTCAAATTGCTTTATGACTTTCTACATAAATCTGCAAAGATTGTTATTTTTTTCCCACCCAACTTATTTACAGTCCACGTCGTTGAAGTCAGTGCACTTTGTGAGAATCGATATGATATTTCATTAGAAAATAAATAAACTATACAAAATAAAAAATCTATGCACCTGATTATTTGACACACATGTGAAAATTCAGAAAAAGGTTTACAAAAAAACTAATAAGAAAACGGGTTTAATCAATCTTCCTTTATGAAAATGTAATCCTATTCAGAAGAGGTCACAAGAGATCGTAATCTTAAAGCAATTCTATCATAACGTTGAAAAATGAAATTAAAAAAATAACTTTGTTAAAAATAAACAAAAAAATAAAGTTAGTATAAAGTTAAAGTTAGTTTTTTATCTAACTCTGGCTAAAACTAGCAAAATCTTCAAGAATGGACCAAAGCTTCTTTATCATCCAAGCGTAGACACAAGGCTCAGAGTTTAGTAAATAACCAAGAACTTTATCAATGACGGTGATCGTTTCACTTAAAAGCTCTTTGTATAAAAGGCTTGCGCCCTATGAATTGATTCCTCCGTGGTTGAAAAATATTGGTGCTTGATTCAATTCCCTCTACCCTGTCTCAATACATTCAGCAAACGATGGTTTTTGCTAATTGTCTGGTAAATATTTACTCGCATTCACTTTATTTTTGAATACATTTTTTGTCCTAAATTTTTCAAGAAAATTTGACATCCCCGTTTTCATTGCCCCATGCCTTATTTGGAATTTAAGGTTTTTTGTTATTTAAGTACATATGTATATATAACAACGTAAAAAACCAAGTAGTATTTGCCAGCAAATGCGAATTTCGTTGCGTTTGATTTGGTTATGTTTGTTTATTATATTTCATAGTTTATAAAATATTTTGATTATTGTCTCTTTGACACAGATTATCTTGTTCACTTTTTCGTCAACTATTTTTAACGCTGTCAGCCGACATGCATTCGAATATCATTACACTTCTACCGGCAGGCTTTACCATCTCTATTCGAGTTTACCAGGTGTATGCATACGTTTTTTTTTGGTTTTACTCATAGATGGCGCCAGCGAATAGTACACAGCATATTAATTTGACACATATGCTATTTTGATTGTGTGACATTTAGCTATAAACACCTACAAGTGGAGTTCGTCAAAACTTGCGTGTTTGTTTTATCGCGTTGATCAATCATGTCGAATGTGCCTGAGCATTGATGGCACGCGTTGCTATTCCTGTTGAACCAAAGTAAAAAGGCTATTGAAAGTCATCGCTTGCTGGTTAAAATATATGATGGACACGCTCCATTAATGAGGACATGTGAGACATGGTTTCGACAATTTAAAAAAGGTAATTTGAATGTGAATGCCGCAGTGTTCGCTCTGGTAGACCACAAAAATGCAAAGTCGAGGAATTGCAGGATCTATTGGACGGTGATCCAATTCGAATTCAACAGCAATCAACAGAAGCATTATATGTGTCGCGGAAAACGATCAGCAGACGTTTACAAGCAATTGGTGAAATCAAAAAAACTCGATAAATGGGTCCCACACGATATGAATGAACGTCAAATGAAAAATCGCCGTCACTTGCGAAATGCCGATATGGCGCCACAAAAGGAAATAATTTTGGCATCGTATTGTGACGGGTGTCGAAAAATGGAATGATTTTGAAAAGCCGAAGTGGAAAAATCGTGGCTTGGTCGCCGGTCCTTCAACAACAAGGTGAAATCGCTTCGGTAAGAAGGACATGCTGTGTCTGGTGGGACCAGAGTGCGATTGAGTATTATGAACTCTTGAAGCTCGTTAATACACAACGATATCGTCAACAAATGATAAATTTGAGCTGCGCTTTATTCGAAAAATGACCGAAATGGGCCAGAAGACTTGGCAAAATGATTTTGTTACACGACAACGCGCCGTCGCAAACAGCAAAATCAGTGAAAGACACAGTGAAATCGCTTGGGTGGGACATCCTTCTGCATCCGCCGTACTCCCGTACAATTGACTTGGCGCCATCTGACTATCACCTCTTCACATAAATGGGGCACACGCTCGCTGGTTCGAAGAATTGGAGGCAAATGTCAAGCAGTTTTTCTGGCATGATATTCATAAATTACCTGAATGATGGGCAAAATGTGTAGACGCCGATGGCCAGTATTTTGAATAAAAACAAAACTTTTTTCCTCAAGAAAATTACGTATATTTTACCAAAAAAAAACCGGAAAAATTTATGAATACACCCGGTATTGTTAGTTAAGGGTATTAGTTACGTATTTTAAATTTTAACTCATTGGTAACGACAACTTTTTCCCAAAATTCGTGATCCTTATATTAACTTTCTTTCGCAAACTAAGCTATTTCGTTCATTGGTTTTGCTAACAAATGACTTCAGGTGAGCATTTTTCTCCACATTGTTCTTGGAACAAATACAGATGGTGACGGTTCCGGCTAATTTTCAAAAGGACTTTTGACTATAGCTTTAACTTTTTACTCGCCTTGTTGCGTAAGCTTGCAAGCGCTTGGTTTATATTTTATAGCATGGTAACAGTAGCGATGGATCATTTTCTTTATCGTCAACTTGCTTTTCCCTGTCATTTCTGTTATTTTATTTTATAATTTTCCCTTTTCATGGCGGCTAATGACTATTTTTCGTTCATCTAATTGTAACCCTTTCCTTCGAAATACAGCGAAATTTTAATTTTAAGACTTTTCTCGTTGAAGACGAAACATATACTTGGCGTATTTTGATTTTACCATTACATATGTCTTTAATGGCATTTCTTTCAAATTAATTGGAGAGCTCGGAATTTCGCGAAATGATTTCAGTTTTAAAATTATAAATTACATTTGCTTCCCCTATTATTGAGCCATTTTTTCAAAATTCGTGGATAGATTTATATGAGAAGGATAAAATGTTGTGATAGTTAAGAGAAAAATACTTAAGTTTTCATCAAGCAGTGATATTCCTCAATTAAAATGCAGCGAGATTAGGGGGTAACTGCTATGTAAAAAGAACGATCAGGCATATCCTACTATTTAATTGTCGAAGGTATATCCTTCCATTCTAAGTAAGATTCCTCCAGATCTAAGCACAAACTAATTTTACAGTACGCTTATAAATTTCTTAACAATGATGGTTATGAAAATATTATTGAAGAGCAGACAGCTAACATGGACCCATTCTTCAGACTTATGTCTATTGAGCTACGAATTGGCGACAGAACATTTTTTATACTTAAGAGAGTAATTTTATTCTACCTTTCCTTTTATAACCTTAAAATCTTTCCAATGTTTTGTTCATTCAAAAATTCATTGAAAAATTCACTTCTAAACAGTGCAAGAGTTGAAGGAAAGCGTCGGAAGTGCTGAAACTCCGCTAAAAGCGACCCAAAAAGGATACGCGAAGCTATAAAATCAAACATTTTATGTAGATAGATTAAACAAAATGAATCATTTTCATTGCCAGCAAGTGTAATCATCTCAAGCTAAGAATTTCAGATTTGCCATTTTTGATTCGCACTTAATCATCTTCAATTCATGCTTTTGACACTACGTCCAGAATGAAAAAATAAATGATGAAAAACAAATTTATTTTCTGTACAAAAAATTTTCTCACTAACTTAGCTTAGGCAGAAATAAAAAGGCATTAAAATCTCTAGTTAAACTGATGTTATGTTTATATCTTTTGAATTCCAAAGCGGTTTTTACATTTATGTATTGTATATAATTTGAACAATAGTAATAGTAGAAATTGTATAAAATTTAATGTTGTCTAGTCACGAGCAGGTGATTTCTTTGAGTACAATGTGATTGGGACTTAAATGATAGTATTTGGATAGACTTCAACAATTTCCTGATGAGCTTTTGTTTAGTCTAAGAAAGGGAATTCGAACCTTTGATTGGTTTCGAATTTTAGTCACTTTTTTTGTTTGTGTAGATACAAGAATAATTACATAATAATAATAACAATCACAGTATCGTTAATATGTAAGTAAGTTAACAAATATAAGTTAACAAATTCGAAAGTATGCTCGAGTTCCTGTGCTTGATTTTCATGAAATCCAATTTATTAAAAAGATACACATGAGGGCCTTGCTTCAGAAATGTAGGCGTTACATTTTGCACACTTTATTACATGGGTTGTGAAACTAAAGATTCGTTTTAAAAAAAATTTTAATCGGAACCCGGAACGTAAAGCTTGCATGGTAACAAAGATTAAGACTCAAAGATTACACATAAGTCACAACGAAAAAGAATGAACCATTGAAGGATTCTAGAAATGAATCCACACCATAGCATTGCAGAATGGCGTCTTGAAGATTCTATGAACACGGAAAACGAACCCAAGGTAGAATCGGATTGAAAGATGACAATCTGTGCTTACTGGAACAGTTCCGATGTTCAGGTATTACCTGAAATCGGTTAATTAGACAAGCTTAAATAGTTTTCTATATGGTTCACGAAACCTTCGCCTATGACACGTTTGTTGAAAAAACTCAGTTTTTGTTGATCTTTTGTGGGAGATACATTACAATAGCAAAGAGTGAAGTCTACGCGAAATATTTCGAATCCGTGTTTTTTCTGCACTCAAAAGGACTAAAAAGTACTTCGTAGAGGCGACAAACTTCATGGAAAAGTCGAAGATATTTGTTCGAAAGAAGTTGAATGCATTTAAAGTGTGGAATAATCTCAACAACTTTCCGCATAGTGATTCTCAAAGGAAACCTTACAAGGATAAAAAAAAGGTTGAGGCATTGAAATTCTGGTTTCTGCTACCATGAAGGGTAACTGCAATAAATAATTTTAAATGGAAGAGCTAGTTGAAGAAACCTGACCAACTTTTGCACTCCGTTGCAAAAAAAAACTCTTGAAGCTTGACACTTGAAAACATTGATCGTATGTTTAAATATAGATAGTATAAGAGTAATACATTCTTTGCCGATTACTAGCTTCTGTTTGGGGGTTTGAACATTCAATGGGCGTGGTTGTCAACCACGAACCAGTTTCATCCCACGGACAAACAAGTACCAACTAAGTTATATCTTTGGGGCTGTCTTAAACAAAAATATTTTGGCGGGTTAAACCTCTTTACCAACAACCTCAAATATCCTCAAATGATGAAATTTACAAGTAAACCATGTTACCGACCACCAAACGTCGAATTATCAGGTATATCAATGAAGCCTGGATTTTGGAGAAGGACAACAATGCAAACCACAGGAACAGCAAAGGGACATCATCATAGCCTTCAAAATCACCAAATGATAAATTTATATTAGAGAGGTTTGTGGCTGCATCGAACAGAAACTCCTTGGCTAACGTTTATTAACTTTGAAGCAGCTCTTCAGAGAAAAACAATACGTTGAAGACCATTATCTCCGAATAAGCCGTAAATTTAGTGAATAGTACGCCATAGAAGTGTTAAGCTTTTACCGTCGCAGGTGTTGATTGTTGTTTTGTTAACATAGTTGCGGTTTACCTGAGAATATGGTTTACGTATAGTATGTAAAAGAAACAATGTTGAATAAATATTATATGAAGATCGCCGTATAAAACCTGAAACGTTATTCTGACTCTTATCCGGCGGCCAGGAGCGGGAAGACAAGCTTATAATAAATGTTAAGTATAAATGGGACTATCCTATGACATCATGCATATTAGTTTTGAGTAAAGCGAAACGTTAAAATAAAAAGTAAGTGATTCCAGATATTGTTTATTACTTGAGCACTAACCGGTTAAAACCGCCTCAAATAATCGTCACGAATATGAGCCATTCCGATCTAAGAACCATAAACGAAAGTACTTTTCAAATCTAGTTACGAAAATTGAAAGATAACGACTGAAACTCTTAAGGTAGATTGGTATTGATATCTAATATTTCTCTCCGATGAGGTAAACATGGTCGATAAGTTACGCAGAGCAGGAAAAAGTAGGATGAACGCATTATGAATGCAACAAATTCCAATAAATGGTTTCGCAGAGTTTGAACAAAATAAAATTACAAGGTTTTATATGTTATATGATTTTCATGTGTTGAAATTTCAAAAAAAAACGACTTTTTGGAATGAATCACGATGGGGAATGAACATTGGGCTCCTGCGACGTATCTAGACTTTATTTTTTATTCAAGAGTAGAGAATATACACCATTAATATTGAATGAGGGCTGAACATGGAAAAAGTTTTTTTGAGCAATTGATGCAATACTTTTGGAAGGGGATCATCGTATGATTCGGATTTTCTATTGCTGATGCGACACAAAACGCTTGCCGCTGACGTATACTTCAAACAACTTGGCAGACTAAAACAGAGACTAAAATTCAACCTTCCGTGTCAGGTGAATTATAAAGAAGATCCCTTCATTACAATAAGTCTCGGCTCCATACAAAGATTTGACTAACATGGAATGTTACTCATGAACCATGAAGATTGCATCGTTGCTAACGCAACGGTCTCTAGCTTTCCCACTTTTTCAATGTCTTTTGGAGAGTTTGACTTGAAATTTTGGTAAATTTTATTCGAATATTTACATTTGAACTAAAAAAACTGAAGCACAGATGTGTAATTATTTTTAATCATCACATAAAAAGAAATAGTGTAGAAATTTGAAAAAGAGCACCATTTCCAAATGTTGACTGTTATATGTTTTTTCAAAATTGATGTTCAACCGTAATTGTTTGGCTTTTAATTACTTTATTTTAAGAAATTTCATCAAATATTTTCAGAAAAAAATTAAAAAAATTAGGTTTTTAAGAAAAATTAATTAAATTTTTAAGAAAAAAATTTGATTTGGAATGTCAAAAATTTTGATGCTTTATCAAGTTTCATAACTTTTACTTTGTATTGCATAGGCATTAAAAAAAATTGCATCCTTTTGACATATTGACTGTTACATCTTTTTTCAACATTCAGTTTCGACCGTAATTGTTCGATTTTTCATCACTAGTCGACTTAATTAATTTTCCCCACTTTTATCTACTAACAGTTCACAAGGCGTATTAATTATAAATAGAGGAAGATTGAATTTAGCATTTTTTGAAAACTATAGACAGTAATAATAATCGATGGCGCCACAGCATGTTTTTGGAGTCTGAATTTTGGCGTTGAAGCAACTACTTTTCGAAACCTAATTTTCAACGATTTTACTTTATTTTTTAGACATAACGCGTCATGATCACTGAAATGAAAGTGATTTTTGCGGCTAGTTTCGATTGATATTTCGGTAAAAATACATTTTTAAGTGGTACTATTCAAAGTAAGGCAGGAGAAAAGTTGGAGTATTTTAACATGAATTTATTGCTCAAACATTGTTAAATCATTTTTAAGCATATTGTAGGCATCACTGTCCGGGATTTTAAGGTTTGAGATGGCCATCCAAATGACAGGAAAAAGGTAAGGAGAAAATTAAATTTGACAATCACCTCTTACATGTATGGAAGGCAATTGCGTTTTTTGAGGGTTTTATGTCAATTTTTAAATTTTTTTTTGATGATAATTTTTTTTTGTTTATCATCAAAAATACCTTCATGTGTTCACAACATAGAGTTTTCAACATGTTATTTGCAAAAACAAACGTCTGTCGTTTGATAATCGTAAAATTCATTTTATACCAATACGAGACAATCAATTGATGCAATGCAAAATAACGAAAAGAGCAAATTACAAACAAACAATAGAGTAATAAACTGCTACTGATCGGTATCATTGGAGCTAAAAATCAAACCAAATAACATATGGATACTAAATGAAAATGAATGAAATGAATGTCGCGCGACAATATTGCATACAAAACCATGCATTCGGCATTCCCCGCGTTTAATCATTCACAATTGAAATATCGTTGAACATATAAACATGCATATGTTGATAGCTATAGGAGAGAGAGATACAATGCGAAGGATATTAAAATCTATGGTGACAGATTGTGCATCTACATATATAGCACGAGGATAGAAAGCTTTTTAAAGCTGAAACACAACATGAACTAGAGAACGAACGGTGAAGCGCAAGAAAAACGAAACATAGCTCCTAAGCACACTTCTTATTAATTCAATATTTTGATGACGTCAAAACTGAATTGAAAAGTGGTTATGAAAAGATCGTGTGGCATTCTTACGTAACAAACCAATTATAATGTATTATATGTCTTTAGTAGCGTTTTATCTGTGATAAACGTTCAATATGTTGTGCTTTTGCTTCATTGTTTACTAGCAATTACGAGTAACAATTAGTTTTAATTCTTTTTATATCATATGTGCACAAATGCTCTAATGACAACAAAAACACGATTTAGTTTAGACGGGGGACGCATTATGCATATTCTTTTAAGAATTGTTGGTGATTTTGAAAATTTATTTAAACGGTGGAGCACATGCGTGGGTATTTCCCATGTTCGCAAGAGCTTGTATACGTTTATCGTTAATTCTTGTTTTGTTTCTTTCAAGTTGGGAATAACAGACATTACAACCGAATAAATTTGAAGCTAAATCATGTGCAAACATGCATCAATAAACAACGAAGAAAATGGGAAATTTCAGAATCGAATTCTTAATAAATTGTCAAACAATAATCTCGAATTAACGTATTCAATTTGGGAATAATTTTGAATCTCCCCACCGAATCTTTGAACTCTCAAGGCACTAAAGCCAGATAGAAATGTTAATTGAAGTAATAATTGGACATTTTTGAAGGAATAGAGATGCCACTGTTGATGAAGCTTGCAAGATATCAGTTGATGGTTGCGAAGTTCATGTTCAACAAACTGATAGTTCATGTTCACTTTCATGTTTTTGTTTCATAATAATCAAACGAAATGAATAAATTCGTTTAAATGCATAAAAATGCTGCTCAGACGGTCCAGATTCTATTGAGGTCACTTTTATTTTCGCTACGAAACTTCCCTCTAGACCCCCCTCCCCAAGAATATTTTGTATATTATATAGTCAATATAGTTTTTCAAGTCCAATTCCTTATCTCTCACATACGACGTCTCAACTTCAAAAATCGTTATTTTTTGAATGTTCAAGCGGGAAGGAGTGAATGGAATTAATTTTGCCAAATTCAGGATCTAAAGCTATGAACAAAGAAAATATTTTATAGCCCTCTAGACTATCTCAGCAACTCGAACCTGTGGATCAGTAATTTTACGATGTTTCATTGTTGATTCTTCAAGTTGCTTCACCATTCAACATTTTTCACACCGTACAGAATCAAGCGATCAAGCAAATATATGTATTAATCATAGTATAAAACGATGTGAACATTCGGTTCCATTTCAATTTGAACTTTAACTTTTTGCCTACATTGAGCGTTTGTTTCCTGAAAAAATGAAAAACAAATTACCATGAAACCTAAAATTTATTCGATAAATCAGCTAACCCACTGCTACGAGTATTATCGGTTGAAAAACAAAAAACAAAATGGAATTTTTGGAAATTAGCAGGTTATTGCGTCTCTAGGCCTCCAACCATTTTGTTTACAAGCAATATTCTACATTAGAACAGACTATCCAATCGTACTAAGAGATGAAAAGGAAAAGCAACAAAAAATTGTTTTCATTTAAAAATATATTCAACACTAACACAAAACATTTAGAGGTGAGGTAGGTCGCTATCAGGCGAAACCAGCTCAAAATATCGAAAATAAATTATACACACATATGTGTGTGTGTCTGTACAATAATAAACGAAAAGAAAACAAACATCGAAAATGCAAATACGTATATTAACAAAATTATGAGTCATTATTGTTTTACAGAATTTTTCCTTTCAGAATATCTGGTATGTGCTATGTCGTCAGAGAAGGCTGCGAGAAATAAAAGCACTTTTGCCGAAAGTATAGTTTTTCACTCATTTCGCCAAATTCAGACGCACCAGCATCAGATTCAAATATTTTCGCCATGAAGCTAGTAAACAGCGTCTTTGTATGCAAATATAATTATACATATGGTCTATAAGTGGACTTGTTTATCAATTTCCATGCATTCAGCGAAATAAAAAAAAATTAATTTATGTTTTTGAAATTCAAAGGAGAGGTTCGTTGGCATCCACGTCTTCGTATTCAAACAACTTTTGCTTGATTTGAATACGAAGTCATTGAAAAAATATGGGTATACATAAGGATTAACTCATTTGTGGTTTCAAAACCATTAAAGCAATACGGAGCAGTTAGAAAGGAATTCGCATTTTTACTATTAATTTCGAATTTTAGACTTTATTCAGTCTTAACATTTGATGGAGTCTAAATTTAAAAGAAATTCTGGAAGCTTAGTGAACCGATTGTTCAACATTAAAGCAGCGGAAGTTGATACAAATGTAAATTCTGTTTGAATCTATTGGCAGACGATGACATCATCCAGCTCTCCCAGATGCAACTGAGTGAAGTTAGGATATTTCTTTTTTAAAATGAATAAAGTGCTCCATACAATAGATGTGAACAAGAGTTTTTTTTCTTTCTCTTCTTCTTTTTATAATAAATTTAATAAAAAATTATCATGCGGAGTGCACATCCTTTTATAATAACAATATTGTTTTATAAGGAAAAATCAGAACAAAAACTTAACATGAAAAAAGATAGTACAGTAGAAAACTCCATAAATATTTCAAGTCAAACTTCAATGATAAAATAATCCAAGATTTTAGCGAATTAAAGCGAATTTGAATTCAAGGACTCGTGTTAAAATTTTTTTCCTGCATTGCTGAAACAGATTATATTTTTTTGACCCTCTATCGAGCTGTTAGAACAGTTCCATAATTATTCCAGGCCAGGTCCTTGGTGTGACAGGGGAGGTGTATAGGAGATAGTCCAGTTAATGTGCACCACTAGGAGTTCGATACTCAGGTCGAATATGGCGTTTACCTTCCAACCACAAAAATTTGAATGATTATAATCTTGGATCGTTGACACGTAAAAATGGAACGAGCACCGCTCAATCCGCAATCCGCATTTCATCCGGCCCTACTGGGAAAAGGATCTCCTTACCCGAAAACGCAACTCGACGAGAATCGAGAGGTCTATTCCGGAGTAATGGGGTGAACTGTTGAAAGTTTGGTTTGCGGTGTGACAAGGGAGTTGTTTAATGGGTATTCTAGTTCCTTTTTGTCACGGGGATTTCGACATTACTGCACTTCGTTACCACAAAGAAAATACTAGAATTGGTATATTAATAACCACGATTATTTGAATGATATATGTTTGAAATGTACTAGAGGAAATTGAAAAAAAAACCTTAGAAAGTATAGAAACAATAATAAGAACAATCCGATCTTGATCATTTCAATTGAAGTATTGAAGATTGGACTTTTCAAAATTCTTGTTTTCTATGCAGGCACCGAACTCGAAAATACATTTTGGATAACTTTTTTCATGTAACCAAAAAATTTATCAATAACATAAAAAGTCACTCTGGGCTGTATTTATTGTTTTATAACTTTTGCTGTATATACAAACGAAATCAATTAATACTACTTTGAAATTTTTTGTAATTTTGCCTCCACTGCAATTAATACTTGTATATTCACAAGTTCCACCTTTTCAATTACAGATTAAACTACAATATATCAGGGCATGCTTAACTCTTCTTTGAAAATAAAATATATGTGTAACAAAAGATTTAGGGTGTCCCTTTAAGCTTCTTCCCATTTTTGATGCGAAACAATAACACGATATTTGTTTTGAAGGTTGATTTATTATGTTATATAAGAACTATTCGATTCTATAACATTTTTCCACCAGTCAGGAAGCCCCCTTGTGTCCTTTTTTCAAAATTTTTAGCATTCAGCAAGCCTGCTTGCAAAATATTCATTTAGGTCCGTTTTTATTTCGCTTATGGCGTTGAAGCATTTACCACGAAGAGGATTTCGAAAGTCAGAAACATGTAACAATCGGATGGAGTAATGTCGGTGAATGGTAGAACTATTAGAATAAGCTAGAATGTTCCAATCAAACTGTCATGATTTTTCTTTTCGACCAAAGCAACATACGCTGCTAAAAGGACGCCTCGTCGGTTCGACGATATCGGCAATTTTTCTGTTCTGGCAACTTTCTTTTGATCGAATTGATTGCTACGTTTGTCAGCATTGATCGTATTACCTTGAAAAAGTAGCTCGTAATACACTGAACCTTTTCTGTCTCCCCAAATGTACTAAAGAACCTTTTCCGGATTAAACTCAAGCTTCGCAACAGTTGAAGGCTTATGTTCCTTAGACCAGATGCGTTTCGATGAACATTTGGATATAAAATTCAGGTATCATCCCTTTATGAATCTTAATGAAGGAATTAATTCATGTCGATGAAGAAGCAAATGACAGACAGGGTTCACCGCCGATCTTCGTTAATAGGCGTGGAACAAAAATTTAATATCGATTCGCATTTCCCATATTGATGAAATGATCATGTACTGTTATCTTAGGAATATTTGTGGCATCTAACTCTCCTTATCCATCTTTGCTGGAAGCCCGCTGTGGTCTTCATCTTTCAACTTCATATTGCCAGTTTTTAAACCAATTGTGCGAATCTGGTCTGAATCCTTAAACAGTGCGAATCTTGTCTGCTGTGTCCTTTGCACTATCGCCTTTTCGAAGCAATGGGGCATATGATCCCGCAAATATTTCTTCGGCCTCACCAAATTGCATGGTGCAGAAAAAATGTTCAAGGAGACTATGTCATCAACGAAACGTACTTTGAAAGAGCTCTGAGGCAACGGAAACCGATGCCATAAACGACTTAGCGATAATCCTGCATGTTTATATAAACATAGACAGTTAGAGCTAATTCAGAGCGTGGCGTAGAAGAAACTTATGGGACACCGTAAGACTGTAACTAAAGATATTGTCTAATCAGAACTACCATTAGGTCATCAGCTCTCCAATATAAAGAATTTTTCATAATGTACAATTTTTCCGATTAATAGAGCATGACACATTTACTGGACTCAACGATCCGTCAGTGCATATTCTAAAATTTTATTATTAAATGAATTAAATTATTCGTTTTTCATAGCTCATCATATTCTTTTTTTTAAATGTATAATAAATTATTAATGTTTTAAAGATTTTGATCTAACTTTTGTTTTATAATTGCAGATTCCTTTCTATGTATTTTTTGGTTAAATAGTTTTTATGAATATGTTCGAGGGCGTGCAATTTATCCGGGAGGATATAAAAGGAATAAAGGGCAAAGATTATAGAAAAAGGATAGAAAACACTTATTATCTATCGATGAGATTATTAAAGAAAGATTGTATTATATTTAATATAATATTCCTTTAACCTCATACGTCTTACAAGCCATTGAAATTTTAGTATTTGGAACCCATTTTTAATTGTTCTATACCCGATATCATCCATGTTTAATATTAAACGTTGCCTGCCAAGCTTTTTTTCGATTTTGAAAATAGAAATAACAGAGGCTAAGCCAAAGAAACATACGTTGACATACCGTTTTGCTAGCATTTAGACAGCATTTTCAATTGGTGTTGTGTCAACTTTTTTTTGACTAGCTTAGGCAATTTAAAAAAGGGGAAAGTCTCTTTTAATTACAGAGGCCTTTTAATTTATTTTAAATTGACAGTAACAGGAGAAACTAAGATTTTTCCCTCAGAAAATACACTGGACAAAACAAGAGATTGATTTCTTAGAAAATACTCAAGACAAAACATTAAAAATAAACATTGAAGGAGGAATTTTAAAAAAGTGCTGTAAACTTGGGGTTGAGATACAGCTTTTTCTTGCACGATGACGACCCTAAACATACTACCTATTCCTACCTAACTATTCTATTCGTTTTCTTAGCACCACCCCGAACACAATTCGATCAAGCGTTTGGAAGAAGAATTGGAAAGACATAAACGAAAGGATCAACGAAAAGAACGGGGTAAAATCGACAAGGAGATACTAAACGTGCATTTGGTATTTTAAATTTGCCTTAAATATGACATTTTAAAAGTGTTACTTTTATCATCTAGGAAGGTGATATGAGTTGTTTTTTGTATTATTGTAAGAGAGATGGAAGAATTCAAGTTGGTTTCGAACATGTATCCTTGATGATTCCATCAGGTCCCAACATCGTGGTTAGGACGCATCCATCTGCACTACCAGCTTAATGGATGCTATTTTATTACTTTTTACCTATCATTGATTTCTGCTTGAACCAGTTCTATTTACAAGTTTACAAGTATTTTGCATATTTTTGCTTATAATTTTTTCTTTAAGATTTTCATATCGTTTCATACACAACATATGGAGGAAGACTTTCGTTCAAAGATAGTTCATAACTAACTTTTTTCAAAAACAATTTATACTTGTATCAATAACTTTGAGCACCACTGTACGCAGAAGCCAGAAACATTCCTTGTAATTGGACACTTCTGATCCATCGCGAATCGGTTTCTTTTATTTTTTTTCAAATAATAGATATTTCTTGTTTGTTTCGTTTCCTTCTGGAAATGTTATATTCTTGCATTTCATTATAATGTTTGCACTTTATAAGCAGTGATCCACAATTTCCTTGCCGTGTCATCACTCTATTAACTTCAGGATTGTTGTAATTTATTCTGTGATTTTCATCACATGCATTTGACAATCAAATAAATAAGAATTCAACAACAAACAGACTCCAATTTTTTTCCATTCTTCCCGAATGTCGTGCAGAATTCACGCTCTATTGCGTCATATACGTATGTATGCATACACGAACATGGTAAACAACATGCAGGGGAAAATAAAATTTTCACTCTACCGATGCGGTGTCTGACATCAGCATCCAACCCGATGCAAGATGTCTCTGGATTTTATGTGCATTTACAGCACACTACGGGTTGTGCACATGTCTACATAATATGCAATATTATTACGCTTTGTGAACCAAAACCTCCCCAAAAATAATTGACCTTGACAATGAAAACTTTAGTAAGTGTTTGCGTGTGAGCAATACAATCCAGTTGTAAGCTATGCATGACTCCTTTACTGACTGACAATTTAACTGAGGTGCAACTCAGCCCCGGTGGCGTGTCTACAACACATATGCTTTGTATTTGGCAATAATACGTCTGTAAAGTCTGGAATTCTTTAGTTTGTTTCAACTTTGTTTTTTATTTTCAAGTACAAATTTGAATAAAAGAAAACGAAAGAAACTTTCATGTGCAGAATGCGTTAAATTTGCAAGTACAGGGTTAGCATAGAAGAAGATTTCGATACTTTCAACACTCGGAACTTTTCTTGGAAAATTTTACATTGGTTTTGTATTTTGAATTCAATGTTGATGCGTTGAAATTACTCCTTAGACCGAATACCAGGGTATCTGAAAAACTGTGCTATAATCTATTATAATTGGTTATACAATTTCTAAAACTTATAAATTAAAGCTTGTAAAATATTTATGATCCAATGAAAGAACGTGGAGGACGCGGTCAATGGGCCGAGACAGTTGGAGACGCTTTTTGCAGGAAGCGAAGGCCCAAGAGGGGTTGTAGTGCTAAGAATAAGAGGAAGAATGCACGAACGTCCTTTTTATTTAGTTATAACTCTCGTTGTCAGATATGACCCTAGGCGTTGTGCTAAACTGCTTTGACAATGAGCTTAAAACAGCTCTGAAGTGCGTCCTAAAATGTCAAAAAAATGTCCAAAATGCATAGAGCACAGATGCGTCCTTATCAAAGCATTTTGACTAGACGATCAAAAGACACGTTTTTAGCAAGAATTGTAATGACGGATGAGGAGTTAATCTTGAAAACCAAGCAGCACACCAGTGTCTGCTTCCCTGGTTTACAAAAAGGTGGTTTTCACGGTGTTGTTGTTTTTTAAGAGATAATAACAAGCCATGTGAAACTGGGTGACTTAAGATTCTGTCTTTGCATCTTGAGCGCTACTGGAGAGTAAATGAAATGAAGTATTTACGACTGGAACAAACCAATCTAATATATGAGATACTTCTTTATTCAGTTTTGTCCAATCTATATATGAGATATTTCTTTATCTATATATGAGATGTTTCTTTATTCAATTTGATCTGTTGCAATTTATTTGAAGTAGTTTGTTGTGGACACACTTTGCTTGTCATGTAACGAAAAGAAGACCGGAAAAATTCAGATTTCCAATTTGGGACGCCAGTTAATGTCGCCTAATTTTACATTATAATATTCAAGCAGATCGTTGATATTGTTTAGTTCTATCTTTTATATTAGGAAAAATTTATCTACATTGTATCCTACAAAAAAAAAACATGAATTTATTCATTCAGAAACTGGTTGAAGTCTTGTTTTTCCTTTCATTACGAAAATTAAATTCTACATAAATGATAATGATGTCGCAATGTCGCAAGCTAGCATTCTAGCAAGTATGCATTATTTATGAAAGAATAATTTCATAGGTCATAAATACAATTGATCAAAGGCATCAAATAATTTCGTTCATTAAATGAAGATATTGACAACTTTATTATTTCATAAGTCGCTTAATTTTTCCATAAATAATGCTGAACACCAATAAATATTACAGTTATGTGCAGAAATAATTGGTCAGATAATAAAATTGTCTAAGAAATTGAAAGTGATCGATTTTTCGGTAAAGGAATAATGAAAAATAGTAATAATTTAATTCAAATATTATAATGTGTCTGATTGCAAAGTTAACGCTCTTTACGCTCTGGCTGACGGATTCCCAAGAGTGACAGAACTACTGATTAAACACCTTCCCGGTCACACCCAGAACCTACTTTGGAACTGTTTTTCACATTACTTTGGACTACGCTTATTTGTTCTCGCCTAGTAGTGCCCTCAGGTGAAGGAAATCCTTCTTCCAACAGGCACGAATGAAAGAGGTAAGAATTACTGTCAAAGGGGTCCATCTCTTTGCACCGTCGAGCTATCCGAGATATCCTGTTTTATTAGAAAAATCGTCAGCAGGTCTTGTGATATACAGTTCGGATTGCAAAACATGCAATCAGGGACGGAGGTTTTCCGATCTTATGCAGATAAGATTGAAAATATCCTTGCCCATTAGGCAGTTGCGTCAGGTAATAATCAGTCCTCCTTGGTTTCTGCAGAGCCATGACCCTGGCCACCGATGAATCGTACGGCCCACCTGCCTTACGCTTCGTGTAACTACAATTCCTGCCGCTAAGCTATAGTCTTTTTCCTTCTCTCCTGCTCTTGTCTCTTTCACTCTCAGCAAATAGCACTATGAGGACCACCCTCGCGATGAAAGCATCGACAACTCAGACGCAGTGCAGTATGCAGTGGTTATCCGCATAGCTCCTTGCCATGAATAATAATAAAAATACTTATAAAAATAATAATGATGAAAAGATGAATAATTATCATAATTTTTGGATCTTTCAAAAGTCGCAAAATTCTCACCAACCTAAAAATATCCAAGTGGTGCTTGTGACTAGTCTCTTGGAAGACTGCGCTTATTAGCGCACCATTTGAAAAATTTACAGCATTTAGCTAGCAAATTTATCACCGAAAATAGTATAATTAACCTCGAATTGATTTCCAATTTTGCAAGATTTCAGTGAATTAAAATTCAAAAATGGATTATCAGTTAAAGTTTAAAATAGCATTTGAAATACGAGTATGTATCAAATTAGTCAACTAAATATACGTTGTGCAGAATCTTACGCAAAGTTTAAATAATGTTAATCACTTAGCGAAACAATTAACTTATGTCTTAAATGGTTTTTTTATTGATAACAATGTTCGAAAATTGATTATAGCTTATTTTAATTTATGTTTTGTTGAAAATTCGGCGGAAAACACTCCAAAGGAATGTTGGACAAGTTTCTTTAAGGGGGTAGTAAAAAGTGTAGTGTCACGGTCTTTACACGTGATTATTGTCATAAGAATACGAGAAAAGATTTACTTTGAACCAATGCGTTATAGGCTAAGTAACTACAATCATTGAAATCAAGCGGGAATTGTTTTAAATAGACCTGCTATCTTAGTTTGATAAAAATGTTAACATTGAAGTTATAACACGAAACAATTGTTGAACGCAAAGTGTAGTTATATATCGATATCAACAAAAGTGTGTATTTATTGTTAGTCGTATACTCTAATATTAGTAATGAAAGGTTAATACCATCAAACACATCGTTCAAACGACGATAGGACTTTTTGGCACTATTGGACTTTTACAATAGGAGAAGTATTAAAATTTGTCTAACTTTGTAACATGAACTACTGGTTGAGTGAACCATGAGTGTTGAGTGACACCATGTATCTCAGATTTTTGACAGATAAGGCTGACAGACAATCACAGTAGTCTTAATCCTACCGATACAAGCCACTTTGCAAAAAACCGTGGGAAACAACTCATTTTACATTTTTCTGTATATTTAAAGCAAATTTTTGAAAATTGTTTTTAAATGACTCAAGATAATTACAAAATGGAACAGAGGATAAAATACAAAAAAATCCAACTTATTCGTATGTCACAGAAGAATTGATTGACATAGATTCATAAGACCGTGTTCAAACACATGTGTGGCCTTAGAAGGATAAGAGCGTTATCAGTGACTCTTGACAAAATCGTTTACGATCTTCACGACGAAAACGCCCCAGCGCGTTCAAGAAATCTCGTGCCAGAGTCTTTCAGAAAAATATATGCCACGGTTTTGACAGCCTTCATACAATGGAGGTTCATTTGTAATCAATAATTCATGGAATAGTTCAGGAAAATGAACTATTCCAAATTGGTAGTTTAATTTCCTTTTGAATTTTTTCATGACATGTTGTTTTGCTGGGTAATTTTGGCGTCAAAAATGTATTTGACTGCCCTAGATATCCTGGAAACGCTTGAAAATCGTCTTTAATTACCATGATACTTGATACGGGTGCTGAGGGACTATCCGAAACAGCTACTTTACGACAGGAAGGAAAGTAGCTGCAGGATGATAGTTACTTGTGGAGTTGTGCAGGGCTCCATCCTCGACTTTGACGTAATGAATCTCCTCCGTGACAGATTACTGAGGCTAAAGTTACCAGACGAGTCACGCTTTACCAGTTATGCCGGCAATGTTGTGGCAAAATCATGAACCGGAAAGTTGAGTGTCTGCAACTCAGAGTAAATATCCTGTCTGGGCGAGTGATCAGGAAGAAGTTCGGCGGTTCAGACCAGTACTGAAAAAACAACCGAATTTGTCATTCTGATGAAGAAGCTAATTTGCAGACGAAGGCCACTGAATATTGGAGAATTGCTGGTTGAAGCAAAACTAGCAGCAAAATACCTTTACGCTTTGATAGACTCTAAGATGGGGTTTTGCCGAGTTAATCAGAGCGAATGCCGACGAGGCAGAAAGAGCCTGTGTCTGATATTCATGAAAAATGAAAAACCAATTAGAAATAGAACCAATATATTCTATTATAATATAAATATATTCTTATTTTGGAATTCTTTTTCTAATATATGCCGTTGCATCATCAGTTAATGACCACATAGAAGCCCACCACATCAAGGAAGCGACTCCTAATGAACGCTGTGCTTTCTACTCTTTCATATGGGCGATGCACTAAGGAGTTACCTCAATAGCGGTAAGCGCAGGTATATTCGCAAGGACCGTGAGGAATTGTCTGCGCATATCGAGCGATTTCAAGGACAACCGTGATTGTGATCGCATCATTCTCGTACCTATGAACGCGAAAGATACAACACAAAACAGATTTCAGTGATTGTCAGCAATCCTGGCAACGCGACAAACAGGAAGGGGGACTGATGATCTGATTGCTGGCATGAGGGCGTGGCTCGATCGAGTGCATTTATTCCTCATTGACGCAGTTCTTGAGCATGGATTTTTTCGGGTTTTCCAGGAGATGATTGGTAGGTTACGTTTTTTCAACTGCATGCTTTACATAGGGGAGTTAGATGACGCCTATCATACAGAATAGATAATACATACGTTATTGCGTGCAAAAAAGGAACGAACGGCGTGGCGGTCTCTTCATCAAAATTGGAGAGCTCTTTCCGGAAACTGCCGTTGGAGACAAAAGATATCTCGTGGTACATTGTGCCCGGACAGTCTTAACGGTTTAGTACTTCATTCCCTTTCCTTCTTTCCTGCTAGACAAGGGTGTAGACAAAGAAACTCGAAGTTAAGCCCGAAGTAATATGTTGAACGATCACAGGTTAGATTCTCAGGTTGACAGTTGAGGTGTTTAGTTGGTAGTCTAGACAAGTCGGGAGGCTAGATGTTCCACATTCAGGGCGTAAATAGCCTTCATCCCTTTACCACAAAAAAAAAATACGAATTTTCTACGCGAATTGAAGTTTCTGTAGTACGAGTTCAAGTGTAGAAGATAAGGAAAATGAATTAAAAAATTAAAATATAATAATGCTTGCATCTTTTCTGATCGGACTACTAAAAGTCTTGATTGGTAATCATGAATGCAACTATTTAACCCATCCTGAGAGGTATAAGGAGAAAATGAAGAAACGTTATGGTACTAACCACGAAGATTTGATGAATATTTACGACTCACTAAGAATTATATGTTGGTTGCATCAAACGTTTAGTCAAATCATTCAAAATAAGAAATAAGGAGACACATAAATAAGACAGGAATACAAAACAAATAAGATGATACAATATGATCATCAAAAAAAGCATCGCAAAAGAGCAATAGAGAGATCAAATTCCAACAGCATCAACGAGAAACAAATATTTTGAGGACAATATGCAACTGTCAGGAATGACACTCTGAATTCTACTACGGAAAGAATCATTATCGTGATGTTTGTCTGAATTATGACGATAACTTGTACCAGCTGTACTGGTATTTACAATGTAATAACTGGCTTGTGTAAACAAGCATGCAACACAGTCAGGATTTATCGATTCAAGTCTTCAAAAGGAGCTAGAGTGGGAGGAGGGGGTTGATTATGGATGCATAATCGACAAAACGTTTTGTGATAGGCGTAATAAAGCATGTATATTGGATAGTAGCGAGGAATCAAGGGGATTCTTTAGAACTTCAGGATATAGGTTTGTTTTGTGAATGACATGCACGACATTTTTATTCATCTTAAAGAATTAGTATGTTTCAATGCACAGGTACATTATTTATTGGTGAGGACTTGTATCCTTGCTGAATTCATATTCCAGAATTAGTATGTCCCAATGAACAATTAGGTTATTTTTTTATGAAGGCCTATACCTTTGCAGAAAGCATATTCATACATTGTCCGGCAGTCTGAGCGATAATTTTTTTATATTATTTTGTTTAAATACTTGCTTTGACAGTATTTCTTAAGCCAAATCATATACAAAGCCATTTTCAAACTCAAAGCCACAATAGATTTAGACAATTAAATGTCTTAGCTAATATTTAGACTTTGTAATCATTTTGATCGGGTTGGTTTTGGTGACTATAAAGGTGTGTAAGAGTAAAGTTTTGTACCAAAATTGCAATAACGACAGTAGAACTTCACCGAAAAAATTAGACAAATTCGTATGGATTGAGCATAAAACGTTTACTGCAAACATAAGAACTTTTAACGTTACGCCATTGTGCAATAATATGGGTGTCTGATTCCATTGCAAATAAAATATCTACGTTTTTATACATATATACGCAGCTTAGCATACCTTGTTTGTGGTACAAAAGAAGAAGAAAAAATCAGCAAGAGTTTGCTAAATTCATTGCTCGTAAAAAGTCAGCGATCATCAAATTTTCAATGGAATGGCCGGATCTGAATTGTATTTTTAATGCGTTCTTAACAATAGAGTTGATACCGCGAAAAAAAATTAAATGAACTGTCATATACAACAATTAACTGATAATGTCGCCTACACATTTGCAAAGTTAATGTTTATTCAACCGTAAACAGAAGAACAACAGAGCAGACTCATTAATTTCATTTCGGAACTAATTGCATGGTGATATTGAAAGGGATGGTTAAACTGGTTGAAACGCAAGAGTTTAAAAATTAGCGAAACTTAGAAAAAACCTGATATTCTGAAAAATGAAAGAAAATAGTAAAAGTTCAAAATAAATTGGTCAAATAAATTTCATATTTTTAGCTCACGTAGTTTGCGTTTAAATATCATAAGTTGCTGAGATGTAGTTGAAACAAAAATCCTTGAAAAGACACTTTAAAACTACCAGAGGAGTGTTTTTTTAATATTATTAGCCCATCTAGTGTTTGTAGCATAGATTAATATTAAATTTTGGAGCTAAAATGAAAGCTAAAAGGAAATAGATTGTCGTAAATCAAAGAAATCTGATTTTATGAATAAATTTATGGTCGGTGATACTCTAAGTTGTAGTCTTGATTAAAATTCAATACTTCAAGAGAATGCTTAAATTTTTTTTTTAAATGTGATCGCTGTCATTAAAAATTATTCAATTATCACACCAACTCAAAGTATCATCAATAAAATCAGAATCTAAAATTAATCTGAAGGAATCTTGTTGTTTACTCGGCTAGTATGATGCCTATAGGAATATCGTTTGGCAAGTTTAAAATAATATTTACAAGTGTCTGGATTATTCTGGATGTTGACTGTACACAAAAATACTTGCAGACTTTGAAATAGATTTGAGTACATAATGAAACCTACACGGAGAGGTTGTATAAGAAAGCAGAAAACCAGTCTTTGGTTCAATAAGTCTAATTTTGGCGAATATTTTCAAGACGTGTAGCGTAATTTTTTCATTCCTTTACTCATCTCCTTCTTACTTCTTGGTGTTACGGCGCGATTGTGGTTCCGTGTCGCTCGTCAACGTAAAAGCAACTATCGCGAATCGGTTACTCAACAATTTCTTTTAAAATCCATAGATACTATATGTGTAATACATAATAATATGAATCATTAATACGAAGAAATGTTTTGATTACTTTCAAGCTTGGAAGTGGATATCGGATCAGTGGATCATTGAAAAGTTTACGATCCGCAGGTGCCTTGCATACAGGTTATTTTTTTTTAGCTAAGGAGTATCAGCAGATCTGCATGTGATTATAATTATTGTTTTTAAGAATTCAAGCTTTATTGACTTTGAATGTGTTGTCCACCAAAAAAAAAATTTTTTTTTTCTTTTTTTGCTAAGATCACATTTCGAGGCCTCAACAACAATGCCTGCCTCTAGTTCAGTATTTATCATTATGCATTCTTCGCGCACTAAACCGAGCGAATTTTACTTTTTTTTAACTAGTTTATGAAAAATATTTTGTATATAGTTCGAATGACGCACTTAAAATTAGAAAATTCAAATTTATCATAAAGGATAAGGACAATCTTCAGGAGCGATCTCATTTGAAATCATCCACTCATGTTCTACTTCAAAAGAGTTAGGTTATTATTCTATTTACAATATATTTCAAATATTTTCAATTTGTTGCAATTGGATGAGTAAATTTGACTAAGACCTAAGACGAGCTATAACGTAGATATCAGCCTTCAATCTACAAAAAAATAAGAGCCTACAAATTGATTGCGCAACTAAAATCAATACTGTCTTTTCTTTGAGAAGTGAAGAAAAAAATAAACGTTGAAAAATAAACCTTCTGTGGTCCACAGAAGCATGGAAAAGAGTTTCGACTTTATGTACAATTAATAAATAATCAACTTGTCAGCGGCCAGATGCATGGCAGTTTTTGTTAAAAGTATGAAAGACAACTAGGTACGCGGATGAACGTCAAAAGTATACTAGAGGAGCAATCAGCAGGTAGTATGAGCCAACGATGAAAAAACTCAGTGGAAACTCTGATCCAAACTGTCCAACATCAAATGCCAATCAGGAGGAAATGCCACAGAAAAGGTGTAAAATTATACAGTCCATTGAACGAACCAAGCTGTCGCGCCATGAATTGCGTTGATCAATCAATCCAGTTGATTTCCCTAGATAGTGTGTAGACTGAGGGTAACATTATTTTGAAACTGCGAAACTTTCTTACTTAAGAGCTTATTTATGGAACATCCCAATATGAGCCAAAACGCAACATCCGCAAACAGGTTGAATCCTTCATTTTAAAACATTGCGATAGGATAGCTATTGCTCATCTATTTTATAAAGAGGAGTACAATAACCATTATCCTTTGCATTGCAATTGCTATGTGAGTAATAGACCATTCTACAACGTTTACAACAATATGATTGTTTATATTAATTTATTTGTTACAAGGAGGGGCTGATCAATTAGCGACCTAAGGTACTTAGCTATAATCTATCATCTCGTTACTGATAATTATAATTGTATGGCTCATGGTTTGCATAACTAGGCTGCATTTTTTATTTGTTTGGTTAGCACTTCATCCCTGAACAAGAAATAACACTGGGTCAGCAGAAAATGGAATTTTTCTCGCAATTCGGATCACCACACTATAACATAACTAGTGACTAGCGTTTACACTAAGAACGTGACTTATCTATCAGAAATCAGACTAATATATTTCCATATGTATTGGTATTTCTACGTAAAACTGGATGACAGTATGACATAAATACGATGGGGTGGCAATATGATATGAGTGTTAATATAATATTGATACTCTTTTAATACTTCTATTCAAACACTTACACTAATAAAAACAATTACACCAAAAAGATTCTGACCGCAAAACAATTGAATTCGTAAAACGGGCCGTTGCGTTGTTTCGACCTATTAACGTTGTTTACCAGGTTCGCTTTCCAATGTATCACATATGATACATGACGACATTTTCGTACAGACCATACCAAATCCATGTAGTTTCTACGAGCATATTACGCCCCTATCCAAAAAAATTTAAATTCTACTCCTGCGTTCATTTGAAAAATACTCCTATAGTAGCCTATAAATTTGCTCCTTTTTTTGCTACATGAGACATTCGATTCTTTTTTTTAATGCCTAATGCAAAATTTGAGACTTGTAAGAAATTACGCTTGACCGTGTTTTTTCCTGAATGCTTTTTTTTCTTCTGATCAAAAGAATTTCGAATGACAATTAATGGTTGGCTACAAACCTCTCTTTACGATGTTGAAAAAATCACGTCTTCCGCTTAAATCGATGATAAGGTTTATCCTTACATGTCAAAAATTTGTTGAAAATGTGTTCGGATGTATTTCTTGTTTTTAATACGAAGAAATGTGCCATGGTGCGATTCATCGACATCCTCAAATGTTTCAAACGCATGACGATGTTTACATTTCAATAATTCGATATTTAATGATCCTTTTCACACAAACATTTCGTTTAATACTAATAACATTTTAAATAACAGGTAGTTCAACGTGTGATAGTATTCAATCTTCCTGAGAAATGTTGAGCTTCTCCTTGTTGTTCCCTAGCATATAGTAAAATTATCACATCTGGTACTAAACAACAACATTAATTCAAAAAAAATGTAAATTTACAGTCAGAAGGAGACATTTGCGTTTGAGGACGCAAGATTTAGTAGAAGAAAAACTCTCGTCTTATTGTCCGAGGAAATCATGAAAATGTCAATAATCGTAGATTTATGCGCATTGTCAGAGAATCAAACAGGAGTCGACCGTGAAACAAATCCTTGTCACAGATTAATTTTGCTTTTAGGATAGTTTGAGCCGAAGACAAGTCGCTGTTTGGTTATTGTCATGGTGAGGAGCCCATTTGCACATTTAGACGTTAATTATTATAGAAACTGAGAAATCGGTGCACTAAAATTTTCATCATCCACGAGACATGCAAGTTTTTGTCCTGAATAATGAACATGCTTATCATTGTTTTGCTTAGTTTTGCGCTTATTGACCTAGTTAATAAACTCATTTCGTGAAAATGTCCAATTGAAGACACTATGGCAGATGTTGATCTAAAATCTCTTTCAATTTTTGACGGTGGAAAGATATACACAATTCGAAAAAGTTGTTTAAATGAGAAGCATTTAAAAGCAATTGGCGTTTTTATTGGCGGAAAAGCCGAACATAATTTTTCATCACAAAATTTGCGTACTCATACTTAGTTTTGACTGAGAAACTGCAATTTTTCTTACGCCGAAATAACAAAGCGAAAGATCAATTGTCCTACATCCCTCTAACCCCTATTTTCTCCGAGAAATCAAAAATAAATGCCCAGGCTTAGTTTTACGACGCACGAAAAAATCGAATAACATGTTTATAAATTATGGCGGTTATATGTTTAAAAATTGCCTCGATTGGGGTAGATAAGGTGTATCGGAAATTGATTCGAACACATGCAAACTTCGCGTTAGTCATTGCGGAAACTGTTTCGAAAAACAAGAAGTCGTTTTTTGAACAATGAATAATATTTGTTTTTGCTATCTAAATTCTGAAATATTAGACACTGCTGTTATTTGGCTCGGTTTGGTTGCGAATCTTTCTGTGTAGATGGGGCCAATTTTCGCATACTAGAAGCCATTTAAAATAATATTGGTTAAACTTATCGACTTTATGTCCTCGTTCATATTATTTAGTGAAATTCGCTCTATTTGGGCATAGAATAGAGTTATCAAATTGAAGTATGATAGCTTAATAGCTAGGATGGTCGTGTTATCGCGGAACTTTTGAACTGAACCTGACTCTTTAGGAGAAAAGCTCTTTTATATGATTCCAGAGTTTTTGGTTACTTCTTTAAATTTTTGAACTTATTCACCTGAAATATTTTTTCCAAAAGACAATATAAACATACCACATCTTGCATCCAGCTATCCATTTCGAACGTTTTGTGTTTTTATGTTTTTTTCTTTATTCCTCGTTTTGAGCAACTATTATAAGTGAATAACACACAAGATAATTTCCAAATTGTCTGATAAGGAATACATACACACTGGAACAACGTTCGATATAAACAATGCAATATAATTTAGTTATAAATAAGGCTATCTCACTTTCAATATATCACAGTACGTACTATAAAACACGATGAATGGAAAGGCATTCATTTGATTATAACGAGCTTGGTTTCATTTTCAAGTATAGACGTTGAATTTGAAAAATAAAAGAAAACAACAACAAATGGTAATATATCACTGGGAATTTCGCTTGTTATGTTGAGCATCAACAAATGGTCTTTTTTTTGGATTAGTGTCTATCAGAATTCACAACTGAAAATCAATTTATTGAAAAACACCACGAATATGCATTCTCAACGATACGAAACCATTTAGAATATCACTGATACCGTATAGCGCATTATATCAAATTTCTTATAACCCATTACGAGACCCTTGCTATATCTCTCTCATACTCCGTGATGAACTTCCTTATCTTATTTACATATTGTCCGTAAGAAACAAATGCACATTTCTTCTTATTTATTTGTATTATGTAACCCAAAGTCAATGTGTGGCATTTGTAAGAGAGGAAAGCCTTGCAGTTCTGCACTGGAACAACCGAGTCGAAATTCAGCAATCTTAGTTATCACAGGATGTATGCAGTATCTTTGCTTGTCTTCAATTGTTTTCTGACCAAATCCCACATGTCACCGGTTTCAACTTTTCAATTAGATTTTTTTAGCTTTTTGCTACAGTCTAATTTCCGTTTGGTTTGGTACCCGTTTACACATGCAAAACAATATAACAAATATGTGTGATAAAATAACAACTAACGAATCCCACAATAAATAAAAACGTAATGGAAAAAAGTATCGAGCCGATTTGTTGTTAGATGAAAACGAAACTGAAAGCTTATTTTACGATGTTTGCGGCTCCGCGGCACTCGATTTTATAAATGTTGCTAACTATACGGTATAGATGCAGAATATAACAAAAAGCTCTGGTATTGGCTTCAGACCAAACTTATCTGTGCGACGATGTGTCTAACACTAAAGAATTCTTTTTCGCGAAATGATTATTTGAGCTTTGTTTTTATATATCGCCACATACTTCCATATATACACGCATTTTAGAAGAGGAACAAAACGAATGGAAAGTTACTTATATTCCTCAAGCTTCAGATGAATACATACTCGTATGTGAAAATTTTTCCCGAGGGTGTAAAGGAAACAGTAACATCTTCCACACTATATACATTGCCAGTGTATCTTCCCGCTTCGCGTAATATTTTCGTACACGACAACCTGGTTACACCAAATTGATCGAAGCTTACAGCGAAAAAGGGGTGTGTGTACATATTTCAGTGCAAAATGCATTTCAAATAAATGTTCCTCATTGGCGCTCTTTTTTTATTGGCGTTCAGATAGATTTACAGTGATGCTCATTAGTGTTTATTCACATACAAATGGAAACGTCTTCTGCGAGGACCAATTTTGTTTCATTAATAATATCCAATTATTTCAAATTTTTAAATTAAAATAGATCTAACTTGGCTGCGCAACTTGAATTAAATATTATATCGATTCGCTAGGATTGATAGCTAATGGCGTGCTGACAAGAACACTCGCCTTTAGCAGAGCAGATCACCTGTTCAAGTGTAGATGGTAGAAGCGGCCAGCATGCATCATCGCGATATATATCTTCGGGGTGTTTATCAAAGCCAAGCATGGTCCAATCACTGATCCAATCACTTTCACACATCTTACGGATATCCTTAAGTACATAATCCTTAATCAGAAGTTGCATCTTAGAGATATCCTTCAGTAGACTCTTACGATACAAGTGGCAAAACCAAATTAATTTTCCGAGCCTCTTTTCCTTAACAAAGAAAGATGCATTGGTCCCGTGAATGGGTTGATATATTGTCCTTTTTACTAATTTTTAGGGTTTTTTATTTGTTTCTCGAAAAGAAGATTAAGAATTGATGGTAAACATGATTTCAGGCTTTTGAATCATCTGTGAATAAGCCACATATCCTCTGATTACTTGCCTACTAATCAAATCAAAATCAAAACTGGTAGCTCAATTACTTTTGCGAAAATTGGATACATAATTATCTTTTGACGATGATATAGACAATTTCAATAGTGTATTTCTCTTCATGAAATAACGCCGAAAGATGAAGTCAACTCATGCTTATCCCAAGATCGTGCACCCAGATCACAAAATTGTCCAAAAATTTTCGATTTTGTCAGCAGTTATTACTTTGACATTCGCAGCTTCACTTATGATCCACGTAAAAACAGAGTGAATCTAATTTTTTGGAAATCTTCTTTCAAAACAAAGCATGCTTCAATCCGAACATGGTTTTGTTTAGTAGTCAGCAGTCGAGGCGCACATTTGGCAGACACCCTTTTCATCTGCAAATGTTCTGTTGAAATTCGCTGAATTGATCTCCAAGTCAGTCCAGACAAGCCCCCAATTTCTCCAATAGTCTGTCGTCGGTCTTTCAGGATGATAAAGAGTGTTTTTTCAACACTTGGACAGAATTTCACCAAGTTTCTTGGTCGTTTTAGGCAATGGAAGATGAATCAGAGCAAGGTTTATTTTTGAATCTGATTACCACTCAAAAACTTGAGTTTTGCCAATTGCATCATCCCATAAGGCTGTGATTTTACATTTCAAGAGTTTCTGTAGTGACATTTTTTCCTAACAAAGAGCAAAATTTTAGGCTGGTCAGACAGACAATCGGAAAACGACGAGCCCACAATACAACTGTCACTTAAAAAATTCATATTACCTGAACGAACCCTATTTTAGCAACGACGCTCAATACGGCTTACTGATTCGGGAATGTTGGCTCTATACGCTTCTAGTGGCATAACGTGGTCTTGAAAAATTCAGTCCGCCAAAACATCAGTTTGGTTTCATGTGGGTATTCCCTCGTTTGCGAGCAAATGATTTACTTTAAAAAAGGATATTTGTAGTCCTATGGGATATTTTAGCTTCCTTACTTTGTTCCGACAGAATTCATAAGCATAAAGCCAAAGTTGATTAAAATTAAATAAGAAAGAAGTCCGAAATAACAGCTAGCAGGAAGTTCAAAATATCCAAACACTGCAGAGCGTGCAAGAATCTTTTTTCACAATGTCACCGCGATTTACGCTTAGTAATAATTTCAAAATTAAAATTTCTTACCAACAAGTTTTGAATCGTTTGTTGATTGTTTTCATGATAGTGAAAGCGGTCAAAAAAACTTCCTTTTTTTGGAAGAACAATAATGATTTGGAAGAAAAATGGGTAACACAAAACACATTAAGAGACTTGAAGACCCATTTAAGCTCAGCTCGCCAATTGGACTATACGTTGTTAAACCAATCATTATTCCATAGCCTGTCAAATTTATATTTCTAAGATACAAGTCTGCTAGGTCAAAATGGGATCACTGAAACGGGAATAACAATGAAATTATCAGAATTTTGATACAGAAATTTTAGATGTTAAAAGTACATCGTGCGCTGGTCAGCTTATCGGTGAAAAAGTCAATGCAATTGCGGAAAAAGTGGATGAAGACTCGCATTTAAACGCTCGCGACATCACTGCAAAAGTGAACTTTGATCACACAACAGTTTCGATCCATTTCCATAAGGCATTATTCAAAAAGAATATCTACGTGTGGATGCTATATGAGTTTGATACACTCTTTGGACTTTTTGGACACAGAGAGCTACGCACAACTACCTGTGCACCTTTGTCGTTTGATTTTTAAGCTCTCTATCTTGCAAAGCTCACATGACTTTAACTGGGATATTCCTATCTTTTTTTAAGGTGATGTCCGCCCGGACTATTAGTGGTTTTTAGTTTTTATGCTATCGTGTTAACTAGCTTCAAAAGGAACCTGTGAAAATCACATATCCTGGCTCGTCGCTCGGAAAACTTAGAAGACCTTCAGCGATAGAGAAATGGCTTTGCTCGAAAAAGGCAAAAGTCAAGCTATTCACTCGAAGTAAATTGAAGTTCTTTAGCGTGATTATTATACTTTTTCCAAAAAGTCATGAATATACATCAAAATCTTAATTCGAAATCATAAAATTTTGACTTTAAATCGACGACAGAAGCTTGTTTTAATCTTTGTTGGGTCAACAACAAATATTATTGAACTAAATTCTAAGTATATTTGAAAATAGTAGGTTCAAAGCTGATTCACAAGTTCAAACAAACCTTAAAATACTGCGCAGACAATATCATATATTAGCTTCCTATTAATCAACACTCCAAAAGTTGTAATTTTTTGAAATCCATCTAATGACTTTTTGTTTTATGTAAAGTTTGATTAGATTCGTAAAGGACGATGATCACGGTTTGTATTGGCCTTTTCTATCGAAAATAATCTGATCGAAATTCGAGTATTCTCGAATTTGCGTAGATAATAGGTTTTATTAAGGATTATTAAAGTTATTTTATTAAGGATTATTACATACCTCTGAATGTAGAATAAAAGGATAGGTTAAATTTAAGTAGATTGATTCCATGTGAAAGAGATTTCAAAGAGGTGGCTAGTAGTGATAGTAGAGATAGCAATGGATTTGTCAAAAGTTAAGGAAGCAAGTGAGTGTTCCACATCGTTGGCGTTAAGTTCCAAGTATTGTCGAAATTATAGAGCATATCAGTTTGAGGGTTGCATCTGTTTGAGCTTGACGAGCAAGCTTCGTTTTATTCATCGTGACTATACTATCGTATTTCGGATGCGCAGTAAAGGGCTTTTAGAAATGAAGTATATATATTTTTGACACATGAAGTCTATAAGTTAGGATTGAAGGTGTCTTATATTTACAGAAGGATGAACCAGTTGCTATTAGCAAATTGCAAAACAATAGACCGAGCTATAGCAGGATCTTATGACAGATATTTGCACTGAGAAGACAATGCCTGATAGCATAATTTTCTACGCGAAACCTGCAACTCCTTGCAATTGTGACGAGATATCCTGCACCTACCCCTTAGTCATTCTATCATATCGCAAGTTTAGGATACTTTTGCCGAGTTGAGGGCTAATCTAACATTATTTTTTGATTGTGGGAATGAAACCATGCTACTCACGTGAAGTGGATGGCTTTGATGACTTCCAGCAGGCATGCCAATTGGTAGGATCTTTTTTTTTGGATTTTTTTTTTGTCTTGAAGGGTGTCATGAACAGCAAGAGAATTATAATACTGCTTAGGAGAGTGTAAATTATAATTAGGACGGTTGATACGCTTTGCATCAAATGAGATTAAAAATTATAAACAGTTTTTAAAGGATAATGATAGGTATGGTATTGCGTTCTTTTTCGACTTATTTAAGTATTGAATGGTGCACAAAGTTGATTTGAGGGTGACAAGATTTGGTACAGTGCGAGATAATTTTTCATTCTTGATGAATCTTAACCCAGCAAGTAGAGGAAAAAATATTGAACTTAGAAGTAAGTCTAGATAGGGTTTTTCTGGACAGCGTGCATGCAAGAGACTGGAATCACCATTTAACCGGGTTGCAAATGTGTGAGGATTGGATGAATGCATTAGCACAAATGAAGAATAGGATGTCATTTCTAGGGCGAAGAAGTTGCAAAGTAGTTTGGTTTTTGCATTGGTAAGGTTTTATATGAGGCTTTTAGGTTCTAGCTTTTTACAGAGGAATGCATTAACTTCTACATTCTTTCAAAGAGTGAGACCTAAGGATATGGTAGACAGCTTGTTTGCGAGAAAGTTGCTAGAGAGGATTGTTATTCTGAATTCTGTATAAAGATTGGTTTAAAAATATGGTAGTAGTGTGAATAAGCAAATTAAAAGCAATTGTCGAAAAGTTTCCAACTCAATCAGATACGCGCAACAGGTTCGCAAAAAATAATTATTATATAAGAAGTGAAAGTTTTACATCTACAGTCAATTTTAATGAAGTTCTCTATCCTAGACGGAATTTAAATGTTTCTACATGGAAACAGAATACCACATTATATATTTCTCATGCAATTATTGTGCTGACGAGAGCATCAAATATATATTGCATTTTTTATGAATATCATACATCCTCCCTTGCCGTATTTTACAACTAGTAACTATTGCAATAAAGATTCAACAAAATACGAGTGAATACTGGCACATTATAACACTTTTGAAAAAAGGCATAGCATCCTCGCCGTAAGAGTATGCCTGATTAGAACATTGATTGTTATTTACATAATAATATTAGCATTCAAAATCCAAAAAATTATTTAAGTTTCATAAGACTTTGAAATAGTTTATGCAAGCGTGTTTGGCAGTTTGTATGCATTTGTTTCGAATTGTTACGATTATTATGTGCACCAGATTGACCTGTGATCTAATGCTAAATTGCTGGCAATTATTTAAGAACAATTGCGTTGCGTGTGCGATAAGAATAAAGTTGGAGATAGTTATTAAATTTAATGTGGCATATGTAAGTGTCGATTTTTTTTTGTTTTTGTATTTTGATGTAAGGATATTTCAAAATTTAATTATTGATTGATTTATATGAATGACTTACCTCACCACAATCGTTTCGTTTAGTATTTTCTGAAACAAATATCATGAGTTTTATTAGAATTTAAATAGAAAACTTTATTACAATAATTACAATAGCTACAAACGATCAATTCTCATAATTGTGTTTAAAAAATCGACAATGAGTTTTCCTATTTTAAAAGTGTGTTTAGGCATAGGTATAAGAGCGAGAAGGATAAAAATGATAGTTATTAGTTGAAACTTGGTACCAATGATTGATTCACTCGCATCTAGTTTTCATCGCATCCATAGAAAGGACTTGTGATGACTAACCAACCAGTAAATTTTAAAGGGACTGTTATAGACCAGCTGGTTCTTCTACTTTTAAATGCTAAACTTTTTCCAAGCATCATATAGTATAAGGAAAGACTATGATAAGTGTACGTCGTAAGCGTTTATGGCTCTTAGGATGGAACCTTTAACTTAGATTTATTGCAGAATTCTGGTGTCAACGTTAACCAATTTTGTGTGAACAAAGAAGCCTTGTTATTAATATATTTTGGGTTGTTCGGTAATTAATCTTGTTTTTTAAGGTTTTTTAAATAAATTTGGCTTCCCAAATAAGGTTATTGATATTAACAACAAACATTAATCAATGATATATTGACCTTTTTGTGGGATGACCTTTTGCCACCTTTGGGTAAGTTGAAAATATCGTCGTTTGAATAAGCCTTGGTTTTTAGAAGCAAAGAATTGATCCAACTCATTTTGAATAGCTTGATCTGAATCAAAAGTTTTAACAGCCAAATGGTTTTGAACGTCTGATGGTGCTAAGTAAGGGCTATAGGATGTGGCATCAGTTCCCAATTGAGCTCCATCTTTTTTAGCGAATTATCAAAAGAGTTGTGGTCAGTCAAGGGCGTTTTTAATTGATTTCTTCGTTTAATTTCGCTCGAATACGACAATAGACATTCAAATCAATAGTTTGGTTTCTTGGAACTAGCACAAAGTAGACTATTTTCCTTGTAATTCTACCATACACAAAAATACAATTTTCTTTTGGTGAATATTGGCTTGAGATGTCGATATTTGAGGCTCATCCTGCTTGGTCCATGATCGTTTCAGGCAACGTTATCGCAAACAATTCACTTTTAATCACCCGTTACGATTCCCTTTAGAAATGTGTCGTTTCGGTTACGATTCAGGAAAGAATTGCATATGTTAATGCGTTTGGTGAGGTAGATTTCCTTGAATTCTTGAGGAACCCAAGCATTCAGTTTATTTATGTAACCAAGCTGTTGTAGGCGCAATTAAACGGGTGATTTCGATACGAAGAGCTTCAATGCTATCTCTCGACTTGTCATACGCCAGTAAGTTTCGTTAAACACCTTTATTTTGCCGTCATCAGTAGTGGTTAGATGGCCAGTATGTGGTGTATCCTGCACATTATAATTTCCAGAGCGAATGCGACCAAACCAACACGGAAACTGGCGTTCAATACGACAGTCCTCACTATATACATCACACAATTTCGATGCAGCTTGCAGCGCATTTTCGCCCCTTCGAAAGTAAAATAATAAAATATGCCGATAATGCTCTTTTTGTTTGTCCATTTTCAAGTTTATTTTTAACCAACTTGTGTTTAACTAATGGCGCTAAATTTTTGACTAGACAGTAAAAAGTCGAATCATATATTTAATATAATCCACGTAATCACTACTACATCAAATATGCAGTTCACGTCATTCATGAGAGAAAAACCACATGAATTATCGAACAACCCAATATAAAGGATACAAGATAGCGTGTAAGACAGCGTTTTCTGTTACTACTGGCTTTTATTTTAAAAATAATCTTATCTGCATCTAGCAGCATATGTAAATGTTAATTGATGTAATATACTATTCAATGTTTTTTACATGGATTAATAATTGACATATACGGCAGAATTTTTTGATTGAATCATGATTCAGCTCGTTTCTTCACATTGATTGTAATTTTCAAATTTAATTCTTCCTTGATTCCGAGCAATTTTCGTAGCATTATTCACATTAATTAACCTTATTTTCCGAGTGCTACATCTGAACTTAATAAAATTACAATAAATCATAAGACGGCATAGATTGTAAATGCTAAGTCCAAAAAAACGGAAACAGGCGTCAGATTTTCCATTTCAAGAGTGTATTCGAATAGAAAGAGAGTTTGAAATTAGTTTGTAACTAATCATTTGACAGAGACTCTCACTTCTTTTCTGTACAGGAAGTTGATTCAGGACTTAATTAGCAATTGTTACATGTTGGTGTGTCTAATAAAACCAAGGTTATATGTGTCAATTGCCGTAACTAACGTGCCCTATTTTTCATAATTTTCATTGCTAATTGTGATATCATTTATTGGAGAAGATTTTTAAGAGAAGATTTTTTGGGGAAAGGAGATGTCTCGTTTTTCATGCTGAACGATATTAATTTTAGGATTTTGGATTTAATCGATTAAAACATAGACCAAATCACAAAACAGATCAGCAAAGAATTTCATCCGACGTTGAGTATCTTTTGGCTGGTGATTTTTTGCATCATAGCTTGATAACAAAGAAATTTATTAGCAGATCGAACCGTTTTTTGTTTTCGCAATATTCGAAACTAATTTTGAATCAAACATAGGGATAAAGTGATGAATTTGACATAACTGTCAAACATAACTATGAAACATCTTACCAGTAGTGAAACCTGCTGAAAACTCTGGTTTCGATCGTACATGATTTTTGTTTTGCATTTTGGCTATAAAGGCAACAAATATAAACCAGATATTGATATGATCGTCTCTAGATACAGATACACTCCAAGCTCTAGTAGAATTTTCGACAGTTTAAAACCCTATTTTGAACTTTTAACTTAAAATATTTAAATGATATTTTAAACAATGTAACTTGATTGTGGACACTGGAAAAAACTCTTTTTGTTTCCATCCAAATAATCATCGTTGCTGTGCACTCATTTAAGCCAATATCAAAATGGTATGTGCTGTAATCAATTAGGAAAAAGTTTTGAATTTTCTTTAACAATAACAATTGATAATCTTCAGATTTAATAATAAAATTAATTCTTTAATTTTCGAAATGGCAGATAACAGAAGAAGGGGAGATAGCGATTCGTTGCACTTAATTCACAAATAAATTTTACGCAAAATGAGTAGAGTGATGGCAGGTTCAGCATTTTGAAACGGCGAGGTTAAACATTATCTCTTATAATTGACTACGTTGTGCAGCCGTTGTATTCATGTTTAATTACGAATTCAATTATTTATTGAATATTTTTCGCGTAATTTTGTATGATAGAGTGCAATCAAACGAATTTTACTTCAGAATTCAGTTGATTGAGTACAGCACCATGGATTGAACTTATTGAACAAAAGCATGAAGGCATATTGACTTTTTTGGAAATTTTATTAATCAAATTTTGGAATTTCTTTTGAAGCCGCTGTTTGATTATATAAAATAGATTACTTTATACAACAGACCCGAGATGTCAAACGTGTTCTTCATCAAGTGTTGCCTTATTTTATTTGAACTCTTTTCATAAATTTGGAGGATAGAAGGCATTATAATTTTGTTCTTGCTTATCATTTGATTTATTGCATTGTGATAATTTTTAATTATGACTAGGCAAGTCAGTACAGACGCTGTATATCTTTTTATTTCTTTAAAGTTTTTTAATTCAATAAAACAAATTGGTATCGTCTTTGACTTCTGGAATTTACAACAAAATGTCTGTGAAGTTTGAAAATTTCTTTGGTGCTTCTTACTTGTTGAATACATGACAGGATCGAAAAATGTAAATTTTTTCCTTCAAGTCGCAATTCAAAATTGGTGGCAGGTAGATACAACGTTCAGTCTTCCTGATGTTTTGTGGTAGTCGTTCAATGACAAAACTTCTGGTATTTAAGAAAGATTTTCTGGGGAACTGCTGGGAAGCGCAGCAGAAGGATTTAGAGAATCATAAAGAGGTAATAGTAATCATAATCTTTTCAGGTAGAGGGAACTACTAATGAAATCAATCGGTTGGTTCATGGTAACATTGACAATGCGGGATGACCAAAATTTCTCAATCTACACAGTTAAATGGTTTCGGAGTTTGCTGATTTTATAACTTTTAGAAATTGAAACTGGGATCATAGTGAACTTACCAATTCAGGACTTGATACAATCAAACGATTCAATAGAAGGATATGGCAAAAAGCCGACGAGACCAGTAAAAACTATGAAAATCGATGAGCGCATTTTAACACGAAAATAATATATTTTTAAGAATTTTAGAAACAGAAAAGAAAAAAACATCAGAATCAAACCAAGTCGATCGTAACCCATAAAATATCGATGATGTTAATCGCAAAATCGTTAATTAAACTGAGCTACAAGGTGGAATTTTTTGTTTTTAGAAGAAAACACTGTTTTGAACACTTTTTTGAATTGAAAAAACTTATACAACGAATTAAAAAGAATTTTTAATGAAACATTCGTTGAAACATTCGTCACGTTTTATTAATTTGTTATAGATTTGTTTTTTTTTTAATATAGAACATGCAAGCTCTCATTTGGACATCATCGTCCAGTTGCTAAAGCGTCTGTACAAAAATCTATAGCAATAACACATAAAAACAACAGACAAAGGAAATGGAGATAACATTATAAAAGTCCATGAAATGAAGACAAATCACGGACTCTTTCCTTCGTGTATAAAATCGGTCCCACCTAATTGCTGAATCTACGGACCTATTGATAAGGACATTTAAGAACGACAAGCTCAGAACGATAACACAAAAGATACTATAGCACCCAAAATTACAAATCATCGAACTGCGAATGTAGATGCACTAAAAAAGGAATCACATTTATCTGGAAATGCTGCTATTTCCGGCTAACTACTCAATCTTTTTTGGTGTTTGTAAGTCGATGAAAAAAAGGCAATAGTTGCATCTGTAGATAATGTCATCATCGAGACTGAACACAGAACGTCAGGGGGGGCCAAATAAGGATCCCCAGCGAAATTAGCAATTATTTCGGTAACGAATGATTACAAAGGTAAGATCAATGGCCAAAAGGGCTACAATATTGTTCGATCTTACTTGGCACAATTTTTCAGCTACTTGAAGTAAAATTCGAATAGCCTTGGCTCTGCTTTTGACGCCGAAAGAATATCTCAAGAAATTGCTCTTGTTAGGCGCGCATCTAAATCAACGTTTTCATTTGAAGATCCTCATTTGAAAATAATTCAAAACGTTGAACACCCGCTCAAACCTTTTTAAAACGATAAGAACTTGTTGCCTGCTGTGTAAGCCAAGTTTAAGAGTCTACCTTCCTCCCTAATTTTATTGAACTGCTGTTTAATATGGTTTAAACAATTTTTTTGATACTGCGGAAATTGAAAGGTTTTTCCAAGGAGAATATTTGCAGGAGTTTTATGGAAAGCTGAAACATTTCGGCAGGACAGAGTTGTAACGAAATAGATAATTATCATTTGAAGATACGACATAGACAGTACCATTTAGTTCTCATTTATTATTTATTATAATGCAACGATTAGACAGTTCATGATACACGTTTTTAGAAGCTACAGTCTAAACACTCCAATCCGACCTGTAGGTGCATCGTTGACAAAGTAGTCCAGCTAACAAAACGCACTGGATTTCATTAGAATACAGATAGATTGCTTTAAGGATTAATTGTATTGTTTGTCAGATGATTTTTTGCTATGGAATATAATTAATTATAAAATAAAACATTAATTTCACCTGTGTCCATAGAGTATTTTATTTTTTCCAAATAAGTATTTCGAACCCTATTGTAACCACTGAAGAAGAACCCACAATAGGGTTCGAAATACGTATTTGGAAAAAATAAAATACTCTATGGACACAGGTGAAATTAATGTTTTATTTTATAATTAAGGATTAATATTTAGATTTTTTTGATTTCTGTATCCCTTTTTTTTGGTAGGAATTTATTAGTAAAATTATTAAAATATACTTCATATAAGATAAAAATATTTAAAAACTGTTGAAGCCATTGATCGCTTACAGAAGTGTCCTTGAGAGTCCAATCGCTGCCCCCCCCCCCTACAGTTGAGTGAATGGAGGTCTATACCTTACTTTGAAAGATATATGTCATCAGACTTGTGGGCATTAACTTATAGATGGACGCTGGAGAAGACAAACAGTCTCAAGTTTTCAGAAAAATCATTTAAATGTACATTTTTGGGGCATATTTAAAGTGGACACAAATGAAGTAAAATATCTTAGACTGAACGAAGGAACAGACAACAAGGTAAGAAGTTAAGGTAACATCAAATGAGTTTGGTTAAATTTGAATCTAAACCGAAGGGTCAGGATACAGCCAGGACTTAGCAATACGTACTGCAAAACAAATCACATTCAAAATAAATATTGTTTCTGTATTCTCTGTTCGATACACTTGGATTCTGTTGCTGGATGGTGTTCGATACGATGTATGCTGTTGATACGATGGACGTTTTCAAAAGCATCTTTGGTATTCGTTGTAAACTGAAATTGACAGTCTAATTTTCGATAATTGAAAGATTTTTTAAAATTATGAAATGTCTTCCTTCGTAGCTCAATATCAATCACCAATAATTTGGTACTAAAGCTTCCAGTATGTGTTCTCCCTAACAATCTCATGTTCCACACCGAATTTTTAGAGTATGCACTTGTACAATTGTATGGAGACAAGTAAAAACCTAACACCGGAAATGCTTATGCCAGTTTCTAGGCTCAACCTTATAACGTTATTGAGAATAGGTGTCATTCGCTTCAGGGATTTCACTTGGCGTCCTCTTAATCAATTTATGCAATGCTCATTGGTCATACGCAACGAAAACAGCAACTGTTGAAAAAAGGTCTGATTGCAATGCAAATAGGCTTCTGCATAGACTGTTGAAAATCAATGAATTTCACCAGGACAATGAGAAATTCTAAATCAGCACATCTTAGACATGAATACAACTGCTGCTTAAGACATTGATGGAAGTTAACCCAAAGTTGGCGCACTTACCATTTGGGTTTCAAAAACGACAACCGACGATGCTATTTATAAATTATTGAATAAATCCTTGGCGTTTCCAGAGCACGGATATGATCACATAATATTTTCTGCCCCATTTTCAGTTTAGTATCCTTACGAAAACACTTCGAATGTATTTTATCTTTTATTAAGTGTTCTGATAGTCAGGTGTTAAACGTCTACAATAAACTGTATGCGCACGGCAAAGAGTTCTGAAACACCATAACTGATTGTTTATCGTAAAATTAAGGAAGATTGATACAGTCGCATCTCTAACAGCATGCCTGCCATTGAATAAAGCTCCTGATGAATTGATTGATGACATGAAAGTCAAATTTGAATATTTGCACTTAGTCTGATGTATTTAGGAAGAAGCACCTTGCAAGGCGCTCAGCTAGCAACATGTGTGCCCGATGCAAATTTATGAGGCTAGTGGCTATTAATAAAGATGGGATATGGTAATGAGCTGTAGATTTTTTTTAATGTATCGCCACACTCTGAACCAGTGCATGCGAATGACATGGAATTATTCTGTTGAAAATGCAGTTGTTTGCTTCCTTTTGCAGCAGTATGTAAATTTTGTAGCTTACCAAATATTTGGATGGTCTCGAATGTTATTGTAAAATTGGTAATGTTAATTTATACCCGATTGTCTATTAAACAGGACATAGCCTGGACACCTTTCATACGAAAATCTAAAATTCTTATTAACGAAATACCGTGCACTGGCCGATTTGCGCTTTAATGCTATTCAATTGACGAAGTTTGTGCTTAAATTATCCTTTAATCGAAATATTTCGAAATTTGACTAAACGTAAATTCTATTTGCCACCATACCTCATGCTGATTCTTCGACTCATGAATTTTTTTGAATGCATTGCGAGACAAAATGATTCGCCATTATACTTTTGTATATTTTAATAATCGAAATAATTAACTCTTGCTATTTTCAATTTAAAGCAAAAGCTATAGTAGAAATGGGGAGTAGAATTCATAACTTCATGGACATTTATCTTTAGATTTATTTCCAAAGCATGAAATATTATGCATACGAATTGCTTTTATTGATTACAACATCTGTTTGAAATGTTTTGTGTTTTCAAAATCATGTAAACATGTTTACGAGTAAATATAGTACTGGTCACTAAAAGTATGAAGCTTCGATTCAGCAATGAAAAAAAAAGTCATTGCAACGTCATATAAAGCAATGCAAAATATAAAGCAATGAAAAATATCTCTGGTATAGATACATTACCACATCTTTGCTTGAAGCTTCATTTCAGTCAATTGGAACAAATCTGCGGGCAGACGTTTACGTAGATTGAATTAGTTTACCCTGTGACTACTGTTTAGCTAATTTATATCCCTTTCTGATTTAATTACTGTTAAGAATGATTTAGAATTAAAAATGGATCTTGATACACTCAGAGTTTAGGAAAAACGTCTTTTGATATCAGACAAAAGAGGACATCCAAGCAGACGCTTGGATTTTTTTTCCTTGACTGTCCAAAGGAAAATTACAATCGATATAACATTGTCGATAAAACAGTATGCTTTTTAATTTAATTCACAAAGATATAACAGAAAAAAGGAATTTTTATAGTGAACATGTTTGGACGATCACTTGACTAATCAAGAGATGCTCATTGTTTGTGAGATGTGGTTACAATCTTTTAAATTGAATATTAGAAAAACGGACAAGCAATATTTGAAAGGAATTCGATTTGTTGCTGCTGAAATCATAGGGAAGGTTTTAAGGTCCGCCGGATCGTGCAGTATTCCTAGCTAGGACACGTTCATGCTTTTTGCTGCTGTTAACCACTGTATATTAACGAAGCGCGTCTTTATTTGGAATATGACATGGTCCGGCGGACTTACTGAACACAATTATTGTAGACCGTTTTCATAATTTCTGAGTTATTAAAAACAAGAAAGTCGTACTTAAAAAGAGAGCATAAAACAAATACATTAAAAAAAAGAAAAAATTTTTTGCATGACATAAATTTCGAACTTCAAAAAGAGAACTGACTTATCAAGGTAATGAAATGATGTTGCTTCGCCCGTTTCGATAATGTAAGTAATGCATTTTTTGGAAAGTATTTTTATGAAACTTAATTCTTTACAGGAGAGTCAAAAACATATCATATTCAATTGGAAAGGAAATTTAAGAAACTTGATTCCGAGTCTTAAGAGAGTTAAAAAAGCATATATTCAATTTGACGTCTTTAGAGTTCATTTGGAGGGTGATGACTGTTCCCACGTCAAAGACAGAGGTTTACAAAATCTATCCAAACGTACATATAGGTAGAAAGCACAAAAAAACGTGTGAGATAAGATATCCCATACAAGCATTTATCAAAAATCGTCCTGAGTGGTTCAAATGACTATTGATGAACCTATAGTGAACCCGATTGTGGTTGACACTCCAACCAAAGATGCTTAGTAAAACCACCAGAACTAGAAGCTTAGTGCATAGCATAACGACCAAGCATGCTGCAAACTACAATATGGAGTATTCTTCCGCTTCGTTCTGCAAACCTCAAGCCTTAAAGTAACTTCAGGTACCAGTCGTCGCTGGTCATCTTCCACCTGTATGGATGGGCAAGCTGATTGGTTCGGGGAGTATAGTGGTGACTAATGGTGGTAAAGAGTGGCGTTATCCTCGACCAGGAATTTTTCGGTTCCGTATCTGTCTGTATACAAGTTTCACTTGTATTTCACTTCGCTTTTTTTAAACTTTTCAAAAAGTCTGGCGTGACTTTTAATGTCAAATAAGCTCTTTAAAAATGACATCAGCATTACATGTTGATCCCTGCTAAAACTTTACTAAAACTAAACCTGCTAAAACTTTAGGAAATACTATAGTTTGAAATTAAAAATCTCTTAAGAGTCAGCCGAATGATCACATATGTAGTGGCAATCTGAGCATTGCAAGGTACATGCATGTGGTGAAAGGAAAGTCTTATTTTTAACTTGAAGTTTTGGTAACAATAACGTACGTATGAGCAAGTTATGCCCGGGACAGACTACGCGGTTTGAACTAGTTCTTAATGTCATAGTGACGTCATTTGAATTAGTTCTTGATGTCATACTTAACGTATTATGACGTTAAGAACTAGTTCAAACGATGTTGTCTGCCCCGGGCATTATAACTAGACAATGCTGTCCTTAACTGACGATCATTATACATTCGCTTAGCCACAACGGTCAATTAATAGTATACTTAACACAATGTAGAATAGAATAGCGTGCTGGAAATAAGGAAACATAGTTTTTAACTAAACACGAAAAGGCACAAGTTGTGCACCGTATATACCGTCGTGTTAACGAAGAAAAAGAATTGAAGACTTCCAGAAAAACGATGGATACAAAAAATATGAGTGTATTTCAGACAATTTCATAAAAGTTTTATCATTTTGAATTAATCGACTTTAACAACGTTACCTCCAAATATCAGGACGCCTAACATAGTTCGACATAGTTAATTCGACAGTCGAAAAAGTCACTGATTGGCTGGAGACGTCGAGAGTGAAGGGATCGCTTCTCTAGCAATTTTCCTCCTCCTTCGGCTTCCTCAAGCGATTGAATTCCTGTGGGGGGGTGGGTGTTGAGTTGGTAGCCTACTGAACACCCTAGGTTTGTGCCTCTGGAAGTCAACTCCTGGCGTAAACAGCCATCAGTTCCCTAACCAAAAATTTTATTACCAACACTAGTCTCCTTCAATCATCATTCATTTTCGTCATGGACACTGTTGAAACAAGACCTCAAACGGTTCTTACTTTCAATCTATTAATTAAACTTTACCGCATCTGTTCCGTGTTTTACCTTGTGCGTATATTTCTTTTTAAGTTATTATAATGACAAACACACACAAAATCGCATCGATTGTATACCGTTTATAGTTGAGGCATCCTGAGTTTGACTTTCTTAAAATTTTTAAGAATTGTCATGCACACAGTGCTTATTACCCCAACAAATCATGCAACTGCACACGATTTGGTAAGAAAATTTATAAGCATAGGTGTGGTTACATTGTACACTGACATCAGAATTCTAGGCTAAAGTAATTTCTTTATAAAGGACATCAGTAATACGTTCAAGCAAAACTATTCTGGAAGAGTGCAAATTGATTCGTTTCATTTAAGGGCTCTTAAAGTTTGTATATAATCCTTGATAGTTGCAAAGAACAGATGATAAAGGAGATAGAACCGAATATTTTCAACATATCAAAACGCCAAATGATAGTCCAGGAGACCGCAAAAAAGCTTAAAAGGTGCACAATAGGTGCGCAACTAAGTTCCCGCTGTTTTTCAAGGATGGCTCCAGTAGTAAGTGCTGGTCGATTGTGACATGACCAAATCGTCATGGACCAAGCTTAGACATATGGTAAACAAACCGCTTCGACACATAACTGATTTTGTTTTTGAATCATATGCTTTTGGTTTTGTAAAAATGTCGAATTTTGTGCCAAATAATCGTCATTTGGGGGGAATGATGCTTTTTTTCTTTCATTCAAAGAAAACGGCGGCTGAAGCTCATCGAGAACCACAAAAAGTTTATGGAGATATTGTTGTAAGTGAGACAACGTGCCGTGATTGGTTCTGTCGCTTCCAAGACGGTGATTTTGGACCGTTCACGTGAAGGAAGATCAAAAACCTTCGAAGACGCTGAATTGGAGGCATTGCTCGATGAAGATCCGTGCCAAACGCAACAGGACTTGCTTGGGTATTAGGAGTTACCCGCCAAGCGACTTCCAAGCGCTTGTATGCGATGGGAATGATTCAGAAATAAGGAACTTGGGTTCCTTATGAATTGATGCTAAGAAACATTGAGCGTCGTTTTTTCGCCTGTGAACAACTGCTCCAGCGGCGAAAAGGGAAAGGGTGTTCTTCATCGCATCGTTACGGGTCATGAAAAATGGATTCATTATAGCAATCCGAAGAGAAGAAAATCATGGCGACTACCCGGTCATGCTTCTACGTCGTCGGCTTGGCCGAATATTCACGTCATTTTTGCTGTGTATTTGGTGGGACCAGGGCGGTGTTAATTATTATGAGCTATTGAAACCGAACGAAACCATCACTGGGGAACGGTTTCGAACTCAATTGATGCGATTAAGCCGAGCACAGCGCGAAAAGTGGCCCCAATACGAGCAGAGGCACGAAAAAGTCATTCTACAGCATGACAACGCTCGGCCTCATGTTGCCAAATCCGTTAAAACCTACTTAGAAACGCTCAAATGGGAAGTCTTACCCCACCCACCATATACCCCAGATACTGCGCCGTCCGATTATCACTTATTCCGTTCGATGGCACATGGTCTGGCTTATCAGCAGTTCTACTCATATGAAGACATCTCAATATAGCTTGATTCGTGGATAGCCTCAAAAAACGAACACTTCTACCGTGACGGTATTCGAGCTCTGCCAGAAAGATGGGAAAAAGGTGTCGCTAGCGATGAGTAATACTTTGAATGATTCATTTTTAGCCATTTTTTCACAATGAAGTGGCAATTTCCTAAAAAACAGCGAGAACTTAGTTGCGCACTTAATATTGAAACTTAATTTTGTGAAGGCTGCATGAAAAATTAACGACATAGATCACTGAAATCAAACTAGAAATCAATAGCAATACAAAACTTGATCAGTCAACTCTGTGCTATTATAAGCAGTTGGAGCAGACCTAGAGTTAGGCACCCAGTACTTAGAGAGTTAGACCTAACAGTTGGTGACGCTTTAAAAAGTGCATGTTTTAAAATATGTTAAAATCCCCAACAACCACATATATGTGGTTATAGATGTTTGCAACGTCATTTACCCAATATGATAAATTTTCAGTCTGAAGTGAACACGGGATCCTTGCAATGAATCACGGTCAATTTCTGAATTTTAGAGGTCTGGCCTTATAAGCTAGTTGTTTTGAACAAAGAACAGAAAAGAATGTTACAAAACTTTTGAGATATTATATGGGCTGACTCAGTACAAGTCTTACCATTTTTGAACTTGAAGACTCTAGATTGGTAGGATCCTGGAAGTAGAACAGGATAGAATAGGTCAGGGTAAACTTTCCCCGTAATTGCGAATTATATTTTCTACATAATTTGAAGGTGGTGGCTGTTTTGATTGTGTGAACTATCAAGCACATGCGCTACGCTTTTTGGATAACTAAAGAGATTCCTCGGTGTAGAACGTGATGCAGAACCAACAGGTTATTCAATTCGATCTTTGTAACCATTTTGACATGACTTGGTAATTTTGTTTTTTTTATTCTGCAGGAAACTTTCGCAGACACGTCACGTTTTATTTAAATAATCTTCAACTTACAGTTTTTGTTTTATTGTATTTAAATAAACTTTAAACGATGGTCTGCCCAGAAACGATTCTATATAATATCATCAAACATAACTTCTTGTTGAAGGGGATAGGCATAGGTGACATAATTCCTTATTATTCCAATGATTTTCTTCCCTATTATACTACAGTGATCAAAAAGTAAGGTGAAATTGTCATTTAATTCTCCGGACATTAGGAAGGCAGGTAAATTTTGTTTCCTGTGTTAGTAGGACTGTCTATGACAATTGCCAAGCGTCTATTTGGCAAAAGGTGTAATTACCTCCGAGTTACACGTGTTTTTTGTAAACAACAAAAAGTGAATTTTTCGATTTTTACAATGGGTAATTTTGTTGAGCAAAGAACTTGCATAAAATTTTGTTTGCGTAACGAATATTCTTGTGCGGACACGTTGAAAATGTTGCGAAAGGCCTTTGGTGATCAAACTATGGCACAATTGTTGATTGACAATTAGAGACCTCGCCGATAGTGTTGGAATATCATTTGGCAATGGTATTGGCAATATTCCCAAAACATTTTGAAATATGTTTTGTGTCTCAAACGCGTCAAATCTCGATTGGTGCCAAAATTGCTCAATTTTTTTGGAAAAACAGCGTCGCGTTTGATATTTGTGAAACTGCTGTCTGGCTATCAGGACCACTTGAAATGCATCATTGCATGAAGACGAGACTTGGCTTTACGCATACAACCCTGCAACCACCGACCAATCCAAAGAATATCGTGCAAAAGGTCAAGCAAGAGCGAAAAGATCACGGCGAAGTCAATCAAAAATCAAGGTCAGTTTTCAATGACAATGACAGTCAATGACAGTTTTCTTTGATTATCGGGGTTGGTGCAGTATGAATTCTTTCCGCCGGGAAAAACTGTCAAAAAAAAAAAAATTATTTGGGCGTTATGCCTCGTTTGCGTGAAGCGATTCGTCTGAAACGGCCGGAATTATGGGCGAACAACTCTTGGCTCCTTCATCACGATAATGCACCATGTCATACTGCATTGGTTCTTCGCGGCTTTTTTGCCAAAATCTCGACTCATATAGTTCCGCAACCACTGAATTCGCTTGAATTGGCTCCGTGCGACTTCTGGCTATTCAGCAAACTTAAAGGCCAATACGGGGACGGCGTTTTGACACGATTAAGGAGATCAAAACAGAATAGAAGAAGGTCTTGAAGGCTATACCGGAAAAAGACTATTCCGACTGCTTCGAGGACTCGAATAAGCGTTGGCAAAAGTGCGTTTTATCGGACGGGGATTACTTTGAAGGTGATGAAATTGATTTGGAAGAATAAATAAAGAATTTACATTTTATAAACGATTTCACTTTACTTTTTGATCACAGTAGTATAAATTCCCATGAAATTCGCTTCTTACATTTAAAGGAAAGGTCCGAAATGTTTGAAGTCAGATCATTTAGATGGTCTTATCAAGCTAAGCTAAAATTTGAAATTAATTTAAACTAAAATTGATACCAAACTTGGAAACTTTATAAGTAGAAAATATATAAGTTGAGAATAAACAAAAATGAATTAGATTCTTGCCATATTCAGCGAATCCCGTAGAAGTGAAATGAAAAAGAACCTCAAGCAGTGATTATATGCAGGTTTTTATCTTTTAATGCTCCAATACTTGCGCTTGTCATCTGCGAAATGAACTTAACCATCAAACTTCAGAATAATCCACACATCATCCCAGTCGCCAAATGATAACAATTCTTTTTTCTTTCTTTCTTTCTGCGCACAGGAATCCTTATATGTGCCAAACGCTCGACGCAAAAGATATATTAAAATTACTGACTCCAACCATTGTTGCGTATTAAATTCGTGGTAATTGTGAATGTTCTGCAATGGGCGATTTGGCAGATTTATACTTTGTTGAGTAATTTTATGTATCAGTTTATACAGAATTGAATTGAAGTAAGCAGAGTTTGGTATTAAAGCGATATTGCAAAACGCAATGTCCATTTGCATTTGTTATACTTTGTGTTAGTTGTTGCGATTACAATATAAGCTGCATGTTAACAACGATATGGCTTCAGTTCTTATGCTTTCAAGTGTTTCTTTGTCCAAGCGTACGTATATGCATGAAAGAATAACTATCAACTTGTTTTTGGTCCTTGAGGCCATGAAAATCGATTGATTTTCAATCTAATGGATATTTCTTGTTCTTATTCATTTGTTACGTGATTTTTTAACTTATCCCGAGTACTTCGGTTTTTAATTGGATGATTTAATGATTTGCTAAAGTGAAAAATTGATTTTCTAACAGACAAATGTCGATTGTGTCCTTGCAATACTGTGAAAATATTGTAGCGGCCTTGAATTTTTCATGTCGCGATAGCTATGCCTTGAGGGTTTTTGTTTGGATAACTTTTTTGGTGCCATCGATTCATGAAAGACTGGTTGATTCATCTGCCTAGTGATTTCGGACAGGCTACTCATTTTCAATCTTAAGATTGACGTTACTTAAATCGTTCCCTACAGCAATTGGATAAATTTTTTATTTAATTTGAGATTAGAGCTAAACTTTTTCTTTAGATTCGTTTGAATTTGAGTAGCCAGTTGGATAATCTAGCACTTTTCGACATGCTACTTACGATTTATTTGAAAACCCTGCAGGTTTTCAAAGAACAATTGGAAACTTTCACAATTTTCAGGATTTGATTTTGCTTCAGTTTCGCATATATAAATCTTCATTCTCTGCTTGTGGTTGGCTGGATACAATTTAAAAGTTCTTTTTCTATGTTATAATAATTGACTATTTTTGAGGAAACATTTGTCGAGTATATCAATAGGCTTTTTTTTATATAATTCTACATCCGAGAATCGCCGATTCGATTGCGAAACTGCATTTTTTCGAATTTGAGTCCAAAAATAATAGTTGAACAAGATATTGAATTTTCGGGATTATCTCAGGAAACCTTAAGCGTGGCATTAATTCATTTCGGGTGATTTAACAGAAATTATTTTTTGGATTCAGTAGAAAATTGCCGAGCTCCTGTTCATTTCCAGTTTTAATAAAACGTGATAAGATTTTCATTCTTATCACGTTTTATTAAAACTGTAGGAAAGTAGGATGAATAAATTTTTAAATAGTTTATAAATTATTAAATTTTAATAAAAGAATAAATAGCGTAGAAATTGTGAATGCATGCAGTTCAGAATATGAAATCAGAGAAGCTTCCTTTCCATTTTATGTTCCTTTTAATCGAAACTAAATACATTTTATATCGTTATAAAAAATCCTCTTAAGATGATCATAAATCAAAGCTCAATTGAATCCTCTTGTGTTTCTTCCTTGAATACTATCATGAATTAAAAAAAAAAATTAAATGAAAAAACATTTCAACTTCGAATAATAATAACAAAATGTATTTTATTTTTATCTATATTTGAATTGTAAAAAAATTTCAAAATTGTTTCGAGCCAGAATGAGTCATTTTGTGTACCACAAGCATCCGAAATGGTTTTCGGAAAAGATGTGCAAGTATGCAAATAAGTCGGAGACATAATTTATCATTCGAACAATTTATTGCAGCATTTTCTTTTCAAAATGCAAACTTGAATGTTTTTTGTTTTGCAGGTAACACGCAATAAATCATCTTTGTTGGTCGACGTCAACAAACTTTATTTCGATGCATTTCAATTTTCATACACTTTTGTAGTCAGCTTTGAAATAATTATCCAGTCCATACATGATTCAGCATATGTGTAGTAATCCAATTATTCTGCTAAATTCCTAGGCTGCGACAAATTTGCATGAATAAGGACGGGGATTCAATATATATTTAAAATAAAATAATACTTAAGGTAGCATGCCACGCTTTAGAAGTTCTGTCCAAAACGATTTAATCACCCAAAATTAATATTGTGCTTTTGAGTTTCCTGTTGCCAAAACTGGTATAAGGTCTGACAACATAGTGACCTCTGCGAAGATCATGAATTTTTAGGCAACTCGAATGTCCAGTCTTATCTTACAGATTTTTTTTCGAGAATTATTTTGTGTTGAGAAGACTATCATTTTCAACCAGAATTTATTTATCATGAAACCCTACAAACTAAGATTGATCGTGGACAATAAGAAATTTCGCAAAGAACGATTTTAAATGCTTATGTGCATTAATATGCAAGCAATTGTATGTACTACCCAGGGAGCCCTGTTTAATTCGTCACAAGACTGATTACCATTATTTTGTATGTCTGAGGTTTCTTGAATGTTTTCTCCTTCGATTTTTTACAGTCTGTATCGAAAATCAAATGGATAAACTTATTTATCGTTGACTGTGAGTTGTTGTTTCTGTCACAAATTATAATTTTCTTCGACGGACATGCGTAATTTATTTCAATTTATTTCTATGTATTACAGACGCAATGTAATGATCAAAAACTGGAACAGAAAAAACAGAAAACGAAAAAAGTAAACTAATGACATGACACTGACAACGGAGGGTTATGCCCATTTTTTGAAATTTCGTTATTTTTTTGAGCATAATTAGAGAATATAATCTTTCTAGAAATGCAATTTAGATCATGAATTTGTTCAGTCGCAATTTATTTCGATTGAAGTCACATTTTCCTACAATTTAGCTGGACAGGATATTCAGCCTAAGATAATTCCGGAGAATTTGATTCAAGTTTTTGAAATCGGGTCGTAAAGGAAAAATTCTGGTTTGGAAAAACGATAGGCCAGAGATTTTTCATTAAAGGACAATAAAATTGAAAAACGATACAAAAAATTGAAAAACAAAAGATAGCGATTTTTCATTTTAAGACAGGGAAAAACAAAGAGAAATTGCTGAAATCTTGAATATGGTAGAAGTTCAATGGGTGATATTATAAAGCAATATAAAAACGAAAGAAGAGTGGAATCAAAGCAGCAATTTGGTCAACCGAAGAAATTAATTGAAGCGGAGCAACGTTTGACTATAAGAACAATAAAAAATTACCAGTCATGCACTGTTAAAATGGTATCGGAAATTTTCGAGGAATTCGGTAAACAAATTCACAAGCAGTTGGAAGAAGTGCTCCACAAACACAACTACCGAGGACGTGCAGGAAGGAAAAAGTCTTTTATAAATGAGAAAAATAAAAAAGACACTGTCGTTTGCCAAAAAATGCAGCTGGTGGAATTTATCAACGAAAATAAGTTCAATATTTTTCAATCAAATGGAAGAGTAACAATGCGGCGTAAACGCAATGAAGAGCGTAATAATGCAACCTTAACAATGTAGCCTTAAAGCGTGGGATTGAACACGTCATGGTTTGGTGCTGCATGGTACCACAAATATATAAATTATACCAGTACGACTACCCTAAACATTAATCAGCTATTGTCCGTGATTGGTTGCATTCCAATTGTCCTGAAGTGATTGAAACTCCTCTTCACGCAGACTTTAATTACAGAGAAAATTTATGGGAGCAATAAGAACAACGAGAACGTCGGACTCCTGGAAATTAGATCCATAAAGTGACAAATATGTTAAAAGATGAATGAAGCTGGAATTCGAAAGCTAATTAGACTAATAATCGACTGCAAGACTTCAAAAATCAAAAAGGGATCCAACTAATTATAGTGATTTTGCGTTTTTTACATACAATATTAATCGAATTTTCAAAATTTCTTAAGCCGGACCAAATTCTAAAGTTACACCAGAACTATGAACTTTTTGTTATGAATTTTCAAAAAGGATATTTATGGTATTTGATTTTAATGATATCTGTATATATTGTGATACGGTATGATCTTTTTCAGGTGATCCTTTTTCTAACAGGTATGACGTTTTTCTAATTTTTTTATCAAATAGAATCATTAATAAACTTTGTAGAAAATTTACCCACTATATAAACAATAATCACTGTAAACATATATGAACATTTATCATGTAGTTCAAGTCCTGTTGGACGAATCTGTCAATCGGTTTAATAAGATATTTTATCTGACGCCATCCGGCTTTTTTCTTGAAAATCCATTGAAGATCTTGAAGATCCATTCATTCTTTTAATGTCACAAAATGCAATTCATTTAAAACACACACAATAAATGCAGAGGTATATACATTCAACATACTTCCTTCCTACAGTTTATCTACGCGTAAAAGCCCCAACCAAAAGCTTCAAATTTAGATTAGACAGGTTTCTACTTTTCGCGAGGCTTGTCCTTGTAGTTCTGGGATCGTTGTAATTCCTAACCTTTTTTGGCGGAGGAAAATTTACTTTTTATCACTCAATCAAATGGACCTGTTTCCGTGAGTTGCCTTTTATAGTCGATCCTTTTATGAAATTTTCCCTGGCTGCATTGCCTTATCCTGTAATATCTTGGGCTGTTAGTTCTCGGTTGCGAAAATTCATTAATCGTATATAATATTTTGCTTTAGTGCTTTTTTGTGGACTAGTCATTACTAGCTAATGGTGATAACCAGTAATGGCCTGCTTACTCGCTTAAAGATCTTAAATCAGGAATTATGGCCAACATGTTCAACTGAGAAAGCAACTTTTTAGAATTGTTTCAGGTGATTCCAAAGACTCATAAGAAACAGAGAACTGACAGCCATATTGTAAAAATCAGAACAAAATGATTATTGGAATTTTATCATTCTTCACTCAGTTGAAAGCACGTCAAGTCTTTGATATAGAAGAAATACTAATCATGAATGTTTTAATTTAATCCGAGACACAATTTATTTAAAAAAAAGTTATTAGTATTATTTTTTTAAAAGAAAACGGTATTTTCAAAACATGCATCGCATTATCCGCATCATAATCCTCTGTGACCGTTTCGGGTTAGGGTTTTCCTTTTTGTGGATCGAGAAAATAGAGTACTAAAAGGGAACTCATGACCAGAATGAACATCGCAAGGAACACGCAAATACGTTAGACACATAGTACCGACCAGTGGAGTCGAAGATTTAGGTAAGCAATGCAATCAATTACGAGCTCACATCGTTCTATCATTTATTTTCTTATTGCGTAAGAAATAATATTTTGGCATAGAGGCATGGAAAATATTTTAAGCTGCGCGATAAGTTGTCCAACAAATAAAGAAAGCTGTCTAGAAAGACCACCGATCGACAGCAAATCAAATTCTTACGATTTATCTATAACTCTTCAGAATTTTTCTTGTATCAGGTACTTAGGGAAACATTGGAATACGGTGTGCGGTATACCAACGTATTGGAAGAAGTATTCCAAAAAGAAGGTTGAATTGTTTTCTCCAGTTTCTTGGATGAATTGAACTGCATAGAGAGGATTTCCTTATCTCATATGTGGCTGGTAACGGAACATGAGTGGTTTATTACACGCGTGATCAGAGTTGACAATCGAAATGGGAGGGTCATATTAATTCTCCTCTGTTCAAATAAGCATTGCTACAGTATCAGGCAAGAAAATAAAATCTCAATGATAACCTACGACATAGAATATTAGCTCGTAAGCGATTATTCACGAGAAAACATTGCCTCATCGGAGGACAAATAATGCAAAACGATATTGTGAGCCTCTAAAGGTACCGAAAGGGGCAGTTAGAATCAAAGGAGATTTAACTTGCGAACGCAATCATGTGGGACCATACATGGATCATCTCAAAAGAAATGATTGTCCAGAGAGAGAGAGAGAGAGAGAGAGAGAGACAGAAAGAGAGAGAGAGAGACTCTTAGGCATGCGAAACGAGTATTTCAAATTATAATTGGAGTTTCTGATGACAAAAGTATGCATGATGATCGGCAACACACAACGTTGCAAGGTCATAGAAACCAAAGTGTCCTGTTCTTTAATTAGCTGCAGATAGTTCAAATTTGCCCGCTTATTCCACTGATTTTGAGCGTGAATACTATTATTTTTTTGTCTCCTTGTAAGGAAGTATAGGTAGAATTCAATTTCCAACTATCAGGCCTGAGCAGAAAGAGATTCTGAAGTAGAGAACGGAGCAGGCGAAGGAATGCATTAAGAATATGCCAAGCCTACATAGAACGGAATCACAATTATTTAAAAAATATTTAACAATCACTTAACAAGTGTTTATTAATATTATAGAATTTTATTCAAATACTCCATACTCATTCTTCTTCAAATAACAATTTTATACCTTTACTTTCAGAAAATGTCCGGTAAAAAGCGAGAGAATATCTCGATGCGACCCAGTAACCTGCGTGAATGTCTTACAATGGGTGGAATCAAGATTGAAGAACATTCCAAGTAATTGAAGACCGCACCGTAAGCACAAAATATCTATAACACTTCCAACAAACCCGCAATAATGGGATTTCATCAAAATTATCAGAGTCTAAATGTGTTGATATTTTTTTTTTTTTAATAAATACCTCTCATCCCTCTTAAAGCTCCTATGTAACGATGCCAAACAAATAAAATTCTACATATGTTTTTCCACCTATAATATCGTGATAAAAAGCAGTAAAACCCTCCATACCACAATAACAAGAGTAACATTTCGAACAAACTCCCAATATAAAGATATTGGATTCCAATTTTTTTCATTAGTATTTGCAATTAAAACTTGTTGGAGATGGGACGATAGGAAGGTTTAGAAGGATCAGTAAGAATGCCACACAGATAAAAATCTAGATATGCTTTTCTATCTCTGTCTACCGCAAGCCACCCAGGAGTGTTCCCGCTGTTGGTGCTGAAGCTGTGACCAGATTGACAAGATTTTATAACTATTTTGAATTTTGAAAGAATTTTTTCAAAAGATATTTATGGAGATTACACTAGTCAATTAAATTGGAGCTGCAGCGGGCCATGGTATATTCGCGAAAACGATTTATTGAGTTTTTACAAAGTTTGAACTTGTTTTTCATTTAGCAAGTTGACACTTTTTAGCATGTTGAAAATTCAAATTCGAAAATTGCACCGTGTCCATATTTTGTGAACCGACTATACCTCCGTTCTTATTTATGAAAAATCTTAGCCACAGCTGAGTGCGAACCCCTCTCGCCATTTCATTTTACAAACATCGCTCAAAAGCTTATTCGAAGCTTTTTCTTGGCTGCTTTCCACTGTTGCTGTTTTACAACTCATCACAATCTACTAATACACCCCACACCCGTTTCACCAATTTTTCTCCCCCTTTCATATATGCCTTTGCAATTCATATACTCGCGCACATGTGCTTGCTGTCGACTTCTTTTCTACTCTTTCTACACTGCCTCTAATTTAATCCTCCGCGCAATGGTTGGCCCTGAACTTGACTTAAGTGACTGTGTTTACATTTACAATCGGCGGCGGCGGCGGATAAAAAAAAGTTACACATATGTTTGGCTTTGGCAACAAAGGAAGAAAAAAAAACATACATGTCATGAAGAAAGATTACACACATCGCGGGACAAGTTTTACTGACTCGATGCGGTGACGGGACGGACGAGTTGTGTATGAATGTCTGTAGATTTGTATAATTATCGCACAGATATTGCGCTGGCGAGCGATTCAGGGTAGAGTGGCCAGTAGGTGGTCAATTGATGGTTAATTGGTTGGATCCACCGACGAAAAGGATGGTGCATTGGACAACGGGAGTGAGTTTCTATTGAGCATAGTTGAGGCTGAGTATAATTTAAAGCATTATTAATTGTTTTATTACTATGCAGATCCTGTATATCATTGCCGCACTGCAAAAAGTGTGATAAAGAACAGCGGAAGCCTCTGGCCGAATCAAAGAAATTGAAAATGTTTCGTCAAAATTGTCTGAAGAATTAACGAAAACGTGTGAATTAAATTACTCCTTGTTGACTCCGGAGGGATCAGGACTTAGAAATCCGGGTACAAGGTGCATTAATATACCCCTCCTCAGGTAGGGTATGGTTGAAAAATTGGGTTTATTTTATACAAAAAAAAAACTGTTTTCATTTGTAGTATAAATAACCAGGTGTAGAAGTATGAACTTTCTCTTTAGATGGTGCTCGCTATCAGTTTAATTATCGGAAGGAGAACGCACGAATCAGAACGCAAAACAACAATGAAAACTTTTATTAGCGTCAACAAAATAACCGACACATATCGAAAGGTGGCTAAATCACAAGAAGATTTTGACAGATTGAATCTAGACATTTTATATTGGAGTCGCTGTCGATCTTTGTAGTGTGTGGTTTGAAGGCTAAAATGTCGCTACAAGACCACTTTTACAGCGCCATCTTGTTTCCTTAATAACTGACGAAGTTTGTGAGCACGCAATAACCTTCACGTTTCAGACCACCTCTGTTTTTCTATGACTTCAAACAAGACGAGTTTTGTGCCAACGAACTGTGATTTGCGGATAACATTGGTTTATAGTGTCATTTGGAGAAACTTGATGCAGAATCGCACCGTGTGATTGTCAAGGCATACGGCGAACATGCTCTTTGCAACGTTGAGTGCTTTAAAAAATTTAAAAATGGCGATTTTGATGTGAGAAACGAATAGCGTGAGAATCCAACGAAACTGTTTGAAGACAAGGACTTGCAAGCCTTATTTCATGAAGACGATACTTTGACTCAACAAGAACTCACAGAACAATTAAATGCAACGCAAAAGCAGTATCTTCTCGTATGAAGGCTGTGAGGAAAGATTCAAAAAATGGGAAAATGCGCCCAACATTAACTGAATTAAAAGCAGCAAGCAAATCGAACAATCACTTGTCAAATATTCCTCGACAGATATAAAAGAAATTAATTTCTTCACCCCAATAGTGACAGAATCAGTATCAACTGACAGTTCAGAATCCTAAGTGTAGTAAATCATGGACGAATCCAGGCGGTCCATAAGCGTCCACCGCAAGACCAAATCGTTTTGGAAAGAAAGCAATGTTCGGCGTTTGGTGGGATGAAAAGAGGGAAATATATTATGAGCTACTGGAACCTGGTAGAACCGTTAACACTGCTCGCTATCAACAACATATAACAAAACGACCGGAATATGTTAAATGGCAGCAAATCGTCGTCAAAAACAAATGACGGATATGAGCGAAGCAATTAATTGGGAAATACAAACGCACGCGGCGTATTCTCCAGACTTGGCTCCGTCTCATTACCATTTTATCGCATTATTGGGACGTGCACTCGCCGAAAAACACTTTGATTGTACGAGGATGTACGAAGTGTGAAAAGAAAATGTACGAGGATGAATTGACAACTGGTTTGCTTCAAATGAGAAATTGTTTTTAGGCGTGGCATTCATAATATGTGGCAGAATTTTGAAAATTGTATAAAATCCAATTAAGACTATTTTGAATAAAGTATTTTTTAACAATTTTCAAACAACGATGTGTAATTTTTAAGGAGAAAATTCCGGGTCCAGACTGTTACATATGGTATGCCTCGTCTGGTCGCCATGTTCATTTGAAACCTATTAATCCCGTGCTGAAAGAAAGCTGACGGGAACACTCCGAACCAAAGCGTAAGTACCAGCAAATGCTAACATTTCGAACAAACTTCCTGTCTAACGATATGAGATTCCAATTTATCAAATCTATTGGTATTTGAAGGCAAGACTTGTTTGACACAGGAACAGAGGGAATCATCTCGTCTTAACTTGCCTGAGGATATCAACGTAAGACAAATGAATGAATGTTTACATACAAGTTTGAGCGCGATGAATCAGCGAAAAAATTTCTTACGAAACATAGAGGTGTATCTTTAACAACGAATTCAATATAGCTCTCGGCTACAATGACAAGACATTTGTAGTAAATGGGATAGATTGAAAGTTAAACTTAATGCAGTCAAAATTAAAGATTCTCGCAAATCCAAACGACAAGAATCTGCGGCCAATTATCCGATAGGTTGACCTTTTTCGAAAGAAAAATATGACGGCTTACAGGTCCCCGAAAAATTTCGTTCATCCAAAGCGCTATATTTTCCTAAATTTACGCTATACAATTTCTTGGAAATGCTACCATTTCAAACGTACACCTAGAGATATTTTATTCACACATTTTCAACGAAGTAAACTTGCCAAAGACGCTCAATTTTGCATATACTCTTGCAACCAGCTCGTTGTTGCTTTGTTTACTTAGGAATTACCTTGATTGAAGTTGTTTGATTTTGTTATCCTTAACTTTTAATTATGTCGATGAGCCTGTCGATTAACCCAGGAAAATTTTGCTCACATACAAAGCTAGTCATCTCGATCTACCTACTCACTCACTGAGGTTTATTATACAAGTTCTCTATCTTGCGAAGCTCGCTTTATTTTTTACATAGGGTATTTGCATTTCCTTCTTTATGCAGAGTTCATATCTCTTTCTTCGTATCTCATTCTTTCCTCCCTACGGTTATAACGTACTTAGTTACGCCATTGATTGTTGGGAGTGTGTTCGTTGTGTTAGCGAAGAAACTCCTGATCTAACGGTAATTGGAAAATAAATATTGGAATAAGTGGAATTACATTAGGATTTATAAGTTTCGTATCATTTTCGAGCCAATAAAGGTTACCTCTCGAAGCTTTTGTGTGTTTTTTCTGTCTCTGTCTGAGAGGATTCCCGCAAGAGTATTAGCGCTATATCTAGCTAAGCTGTGGTACGTCACAAAAACATAACAATAACGTCATTCAGCGTTCAGATACAGCAAAAAACTTCCGTGTGGCTTCAGGCAGAAAGAGGTAGGGCAACCGGTAGTAGATTTATAGTTGTGATTGGGATTTAAATCAAGCATTTTGAGAGTGTTTTTCTTCTTAAACGAAATAATTACCATGAAATCAGGAAGTATTTAGCAATGTTAAGGAGATTCTATTAATTTTCGTTGAATACTTTAAGGTCTGGCTCATTTCGAATCGATACATTCACGGCTGCGATATTTTCTTCGCTTCGAGCAGTACAACGTCTTTTTGGCACCGGAACCGGTCGAATAGTGAACATTTGGACTCGAACTTATCCACTATAGCACGCACAGCCTGTCGGGTTAGACTATTATCACGACCGAAAATCGGAGGAAGCGCTCTTAAAGTTGCGACCACCGACTCAGAATTTCGGTAGTAATTTTTAATAATTTCCAAATTTGGTTGGATCGTTAACTTTACCATGTTGAAAGTGTTCACACTAAACAGCACTTTGACATTGACAGTTCATTAAAAAAGTTGAAGTGTGCGTTCATAATAAGATAAAAACAGAAATAACTCTCTCAGGTGGCTTCTGTCACACAGAGATAAAACCGGTACAAGTAGATTTATATTTGTATTGCGTTTTTATTGCGTTATTGCGAAAACTTACAAATCTAGATAAAACTCCAATTATGTTGATTAAATACCGTTAGATCGGGTGTTTGTTTAAGTACAAGCGCTGGTTAGTAGCAAAATTGTACCAACGGGATTCAACCTATTCTTGGTAACCGTATAAAGTTTGATCTTGGAAATTAAGTGCCAAGACCTTAAAATTAGAGCGATAAACATCAGATGGTGCATTGCATGGAGGCAAGTATTTCCAGGCAAATGTTTGGTCTTGTCAATTTTTTGGGAAAGCCGCTACCACATACCGGGGGTGGGACAGTATTTCCTGTTTCCAGTATTTTTCTCTTTCACTTGATCAATAGTTGCAGATTGCAGTGACCCTGAGGCTAAAGGTCTTGAAAATCCTAATACTGGTTTGAATTTCTTACAGAATGAAGGAATCACGTGAAAGGATAATTCCAATCTATTTGTTTATTCGTCTTTAAGGCGTATGGTGTGGTATTCGGTTGATAAGAAAGTGTCTTCATGAAAGTGTGGCATTGTAAGGACTATGTCTCTTTAAACTTGGTATAATTTATTTAACTTTGAAGTTAATATAGCTGTGAATATACATATTCATACCAGAGAGGCGATATAGATGTGTAATTGAATACTACGTTAGAGACCGCGAAGTTCGACTAAGTAGCACCGCGAAATCGAAGACAAAGGATTACAGTTCAATGTATTGGCATAGTTTTCGTTATTATGGGCGTAATATTCGATCGCGATTTTTGGGAATATAAAACAAACCAGAGTTTTTCCAGAACTAAAGAGTTTTTTGAGGTTGTAGAAAAAAGTCACCTAATAGGAAGGCTTACAATAATTTTTTCACATAATAGTGCGTTTTCTGGTTGAAATGGAGTGGTTGTGGGTACAAAACTAGGATTAGAATACAGTACGGACTTAATTTGAGAACCGACCTTAAGACGTTTTTTTAATCTGGCATCTCGTCTGTGTCTCATATATGTAGAGGGAAGGGGGAGGATCACAGGTGAATCTTTGTGTATCAGGTGTATCTTTGTTGAACTGAACTCTAGGGTTGGGTTCAACTGAACTCTAGGGTTGGGTTCAGTTATTGTATTTACTTTAAATAAAGTCCGTAATTTGATTACTTAAGACGGGATAATCTTCTGAATACACAAGACGAAGAAAGCTTTGTTAAGTTCTTTGCTTTGTTTACAAAGTCGTATGCGCTTCGATTATGGTCGCCTTTTTCTGGGTCAAAGAAACTAAAGCGGTTTGATCAAAACTTGTTGATGCTTATTTTATAACAATAGATTATATTCCACGCTGTATTTGTTTTATTTTCAAATTTATCTACATTTTATCTTTACTTTATTACTTCTTGAGAATAAATTCTTTAAATATGGATTGAAACTCAAGTGAGTTTTGTGAATAAAAGTTGATAAGAAGATAAACGCCAAAGAAACGAAAACATCATAATCGAAGTTCTTGGTATAGAACATAAATATGCTATAATAAAAACGCTAGCTGCACACTAATCCTGCTTCAAGAAAAACCACACATGTGCATGAAAAATTAAACAATTAAGAAAATCGATTTTTTCCTCCTAGTCTACATGTACATGTATATGGAGATACTCTAGGAAATGCAATTAGAGAATTTCATTCTATGCAAGTTCAGCAAAATGGATTTCTTTGGCTTCAGTTTAATATTGATTTGCGTCAATCCATTAAACAAATGATACTCAAGCTGACTTAACAAGTGACGAGACAACAATTGAATGCTATAATTATTCTTTAGATATGTGTTTTATTTTTGAATGTTATACTCAAAATTGCAGGAAAAAAGGAAGACCATAGGTTGAAATTCCCGAGACTATAGATTGATTGTAACAGCATTAATCCAAGAAACATGGTCATTATGTTTTTTCCACATTTCGATCAGCAACAATGCAAGGCCCGGTTGATTGGTTACTCCAACTCCAGCACTGGTCAGACCGATATGATTTGGGAAAAAAATATTTTTTTCCGTTCTGATTAACGAAAATTTTCTACTTTTTCGAATTGCCCAAGATGAATGACTTCGTTTCGCCAGTTTATTTTTTCGATAAAAACGAACCAAATTTATTTGCAAATAGAGTATAAAAAAATACTCAATGATCCTTTTTGAAAGGTTTTTTTTTGCCTTCATTATCGGCACAATTCGTCCATCTCTTGGAGCGAACAGATGCATGCAAGTGTGAAACTGGGATAATTTATTATATTTGCTATTTTTCGTTATCGAGACATTTTGGAGATGAGAAGTGCAAAGATTTTGTTGAATAAGAAGTGTAAAAAGATGTTCATTGTGTTGACGACTGACTGCCAGACGTGAGGAATCATTCAACCTATGAAATTTTAAGGTAAGCTAGTCTTCCACTGGCATATATGATGGATTGTGTAGGTCGAAAGCCAGAGAAGTTTAATGAATGCCGTAGACTGCGGCGGTTAGCAAAAAAGGAAGTGCAATTCATTAATTTTTAAAATGCAACCATACTTTATAATTTTTACAATCCGACATCAACAATTACAGACACGAAACTCATGTTCATTAAAAATTTAATTTCTGGAGGGGGTGGACTTGTATAACTTTTGGAAGAGTTTATAAAACTTGACTTCGTTAAATGTACACTTTATCAGAAAATTGTTTCAAAATTGATGTTCTCATTGTTTCAAAGCAATACTTTTGTTTTATAAACGTCTGAATTTTTTCCTGACTATTGTTCCTTTATGTACAAGTCTTGTTCCCTGAAAATAATTGTACGCGTTGCGCTAGCTTGCTAAAATTAAAAAGGAAAAATCTAATGACATTATCAGAATCAATAGCAAAGCAACAGTCAGTAAAGTCGGCCAAGTGAAATGGAAATAAAGGAAATGACCACGAAATGTTCATTTGATATTGTTATAACTACTAAGAAGATTACACTTAAAAGGATATACTTTGCACCGACATTTTAGCGGATAATCAGAAAACACCTTGTATTGTCCGTACACAGCCAGTCAACGACTTGCGGCTTTCCACAAAGGAAAAGCAATACCTAGCAGAGAACGAAAAAATATCGGATGGGTAGAAGTATCTATAAATAAAAAATTTTTTTGCATTTTATTGACGCCTAAATTAAATATTAAACTCGATTTTTGGTTCCATTTGGCTTTGCCCCAATAGCTGTCATGACACGTACTGGCTATCATAAAAACGAGCTCTGAATTCATCCTGGACCATGAGTGACAAGAAGGGCTTTTTAATCGTAAATTGCTTCGTTTTTTTTTTCCAACTGCAGCATTTGATCTAGTTTCCAATAATTGAAAGAAATAATGAAATATTCTGTACTGATCTCAGTCGTGATAACTTGTAGTAATCCTATGAGGCAAAAGGTTTTCAATGCTGCAATTACAGTTTTTATAATTTCCTTCCAAAGAATTTCCTGAATATATAAGATAATCTCTTTCATTTAAAATTCAACGATAAACCCCTGGAACCTTTCTGGACGTAATCGATTTCAGGCACTTAACAGAGTCAGACAATCTTGTAAAAAATTATTATTTGATTATAATGAAACCTGCGTCGCCAAGTTTTGTGCTGTTTCATCTTTAGACAGGAGGTAGGAAAATTTCTTTTTTCATAATTTTCAACATATTCTCACTGAGATCCTATAATTAAGTAAAACTGATAAAGATTTACTTAACATCTTGCAGATATAAAGTTGTCTAGAAATCGGACGAGCAATAAGGCTTGTCGCAAGGTAAACGAAACCGTTCCAAGACAACATTTTCAATATTTACCGATTTTTTTTAAAGGGCATCTTGTTAACTTTTTTCGTGTTCAGATAGTACGTATTTCGATTTAATTTATAAGTCGTTCAGAATAAGTAAGAAAGAATATTTACAAGTCGTTTTGTATGAATATCCTTCAGACTCACAGAGAGTAATCTTTGTATTCCCAAACGTAGTGGCCTAGAGGAGTAAAAGGCGCCAGATCCTAGTGAGGCGAATTCTGTCAGGGCTTCACGGTGGAAATGTTGTTTTGGTCAAATAATGGTCAAAATAATGAAAAACGTCAAAACGTGGGTTGGCGCGTTATCGACTCAAACAATAATTTAAATGTTTATTATGAAGTCATGGCGAGTTTATCACTTGTATCCGTAGAATTATTCATGGTAAATTATGAATTCTAAGTATTCGTTTTGAATTATTTATTGGTGCTCGTAGAAACAAATCAAGCAGGTCTTGACTTTTTTTAACATGGCACAGTTGAATGCTCACCATTTTGTATCAGGATCATATTGGAAACATTACGTCTCGCTATGAGGAACATTCACCTGAAAGTTTGGGCTTATTTTCAAGTTTTCTTTAAGCAAGTCCTTGCAGTTTTCGTTAGTCATTCTATGGTCATAGTTTTGTCTATGTTAGCACAAAACTTCCTGCATCCTGATTTTTCAGTTCTTTGAAAAGATTATGTGAATATTTTAAATAAAAAGCTTTAATTATTGCCAACTGTATTTTCACATGTCGTTACTCGCACTATAACGAAATTTTCCTGACTTTTGTGTCCTCACGACCCTTTAAAATCGTCTCGAGCTCTTATTTTAGTTGATTCGAGCATATTTAAGACAAAACTTAATTGTTGTGAGTTTATTTATCGACAAATGCTACAGATACACCGTCGATATTAGCTTATTACTTTGGCATCTTATACGTTACTTTGGTGTGCAAATGAAATAAAATTTCCATGCAATTGGGCAAAGGATAAGACTACACTTCTTGTTTTGTCAAAAGAACGTCTTCTTCTTAGCACTACAGCCCCTCAGGTCTTCGCTTCCTGCAACAAGGGTCTCCAACCATCTCGGTACATTGATTGCGCCCTCCAATTTTGAAATCCGAGCAGCGATGAACTGTCTTGGCCAACAGACTGACACCAACGTTCACTCGGTTTCCCCACTGGTCTCCGCGTTTCAGTTTTCACAACGAATACCTTTTTCATATCTGTCGGTTGTCCAGAGGATTCATATGGCCAGCCCATTATAGCTTCGGGAATCTTACAATCGTTAAGGCCTTCGGCTCGTCAAAAATTACATACTACTCATAGTTGTACCGAAGTCGCCATGATCCACGTCTAGGTCCATGGTCCACGTCTAGCGAAGTCGCCATGGTCCACGTCTAGCTCTAATAATCCATCTCGGGACCCATCCCTTGGCTTCAAATTCATCATAACCCATCTGGGGTTCCCTGATTCTACGAGCAGAAGTTATAAAGACTTTAGTAGCAGTAAGAAACAGGTTGATTTCATGGGTTTCATGAAAGGGTTGCATTATAGTTGCCAAAAACAAAAAAAGCGAGCCCTCATGATTACCCAAAAACACAATCCTCACATCTCTCGTCTCTGCACAATATACAAGGTTTCGTCGACTATAAAAAGTCCTGTCTAAAAGGAAAGTTAAACGACTGCAAGATAAAAGGTATTACATTCACGAATTCAAACAAAAAGAGCTCTAAAAGGTTGATATTAAAAGAATGCAGAAGATTGTCTCCCCAATACTGAAGAAAATTAGAGCAATCATTGCCAGAAAAGTACAAGGCTGTTATCAAGTTTTCGCAACAGCAATCAAGAGGTGCAAACATTTTTGACTTCAAAAATGAATTTTCTGGAGGTTCTTTTTGTATTTGTTTTCAGGTTTGAGAGACAAAAATTGTGCAGACTTTTTTTTTTTACTAAGAGCACCTTCCGTGTTCGATCATAGTAACGGCTCCAAATTATTTAAGAAATTTGGAGCCCAAACCGAACCAAATGAATTTTCAACTAGAATCCACCTGCGAACTATATATGGCGCTTTCATGTTATAAAACTTTCCATATTTTTCTCAAAAATAATCACTCGCAAACTGTGAAACTTGGGGCAATTCTTGACACAATCTTTTTGCTGTCAGCTGTCAGCATTTTTCATAACGACAACGCAATGGTTTCATGGCTACTGCGAACGCTTCTTTTGCGGTCTGCTTTCACCGCTGGAAAATATCTGATGAGCTCAAGTACGAGTTTGGATGGATGACTATTATCAGTCAGGGTTAAAATGGTGCGGAAACGATCATCGAATTAATTGTTCTGATTGGCGATTATGTCGAGCATAAAATTCGACCTGTTCACAATAAGATGGCAAACTAAACCAGATATAACACGAATGACAGCTGACAGCATGACAGCATTGTGCGTAGTGTTGCCAACTTAAGGTTTCATACCCAAAGAAAACACCCTATACAAAGAAAAAGACTTTCTGGAAAAGGCAAGCTGACTCCTAAGTTGATAGATAAGCTTTTGCTTCAGTTTGGTCGTACCAGCCGTTAAAATTCTTATTCTGTGGAAGGAATTGAGATGACTATTTGGACGATTTGTTATCACTAGGCTTCGACTGACATTCACAGCAGCAAAACTAACCGAGCGGCAAAAACTCATAATGTTGAAAGCTGCAGCTGAATACGAACTGCGTTCTTTCAAATACTTTTACTCTGATCGAACATGTCGTATTTGAGAAGGGATGAAATCAATTTATGATGATTCTAGCAATGTTTCGCTCCTGGAGAAGATAATTCTAACCTCCTTGATATGCGCGATCAGTGGACAATTACCAAAGCGGGTGAGCAAGCTGCGGTACATGCCAAGAAAGAGAGTATTCGTTGCAGGCGAGTCCAGTGCAAAGATGCTTTGGACATTCTAGATCAATTTTCGTAGCTAATTTGTGTGAAAGTGATTGTATGTGTCACTGGTAATGTTGGAGAATAATGTATGGACATCCAAAGAAAACGAGGATTCATTAAGGTTTTATTAACAACTCTAAATGGTTACAATGGGAAAATTTTCTAAATCGCAATCACATTCAAAAAAAATCGCGACAAGTTAAATTATGATCGGACCAATAAAACTATCAGACTCTGAACCTGTAACGTATCGACGTACGTGTGATTAAGCAATTCTCAAAAGTTTTGTTGTCAAATCAAAGTTCATTGCACAATGGTTGGACTTCCTGATAACTGATAAATATGGTAAATCATTTAGGAAACTAATGGGCGAAGCTTACCCACTATTGGAAGTTTGCAAAATTTTGAAATTCTGATAAATTCACAACCAAATAAACGAAAAAACATGTCTAGTGGGGATTAAAACCTATTTTATATATTTTTTATATTGCATGATAAGTTAATAATTGCGAAAACGAATGAATCAGCTTTTGTGGCAGATGGGTTTACTGATTAAATATGAACTGATTCATGATTAGTAACCGATAACGAATTTAAAGGTTTTCTTCAATTAATTCCAGTGATTAGATAGCATGGTTTTTTTCAGGAATTATCATGTACTATGTGTTATTCGAAAGTTTTGAGGTTATAAAATGTTTTTAGGAATATTTGGGCATGGTTTCAAACCTTTAGCGGAAAATTGAGCTCTAAGAAATTTTATAGAAATGTTTAAATTCTATAGCATGAACACGTAACACCGCTTTATGATAAAGATAAAAAAAACCCTAAGGGTTATTGCGAATGTGAACAAAAAAGGCGAGATGGAGGACAGGAGAAGCTGGTTCAAAAGCAAACAACTAAGAACAACAACAAAATTAGTCAAAATTAGTGACAAGTGATCCGGGTGCATGACGGAAAATATTAGAAAAAAAGGGTCTTTTTATTAATATGGAGCTGTTTTTCAATTTTTCACTTGACTAGTTTTACTAAAGCATTCATGATGATTTGACACAAAAAGTTATAATTTTTCACGACGTATATTTTTTTTTAAATTCAAGAGGATAACAGATGTTCTTGATGGTCCATCACTAGGTCTAAGCATGAGTTTCTTCCGGTTTTACTAATAGATGGCGCCAGCGAGCAGTAAGCAACGTTTTAATTTGAAACATACGCCATTTCGACCGTCTGCCATTTAGCTACGAACACACACAAGTTGAGCCCGCCAAAACAAGCGTGTTTTTTTCCCATGTTGATCAATCATGTCGAATTTTTTGCCTGAAAAAGGGCATTTGCGGCACTCATTGCTTTTCTTGTCTAATTAAAAGAAAAAGGCTGCTGAAAGTCATCGTTTGCTGGTAAGGACATACGGTGGACACGCTCCATCAAGTAAGACATCTGAGACATGGTTTTGACAACTCAAAAGTGGCAATGTCAATGTGGAAGACAGGGAGCGCTCTGGTAGACCACAAAAATGCGAGGTGAAGGAATTGCAGGAGTTACTGGATGATGACCCAATTCAAACTCTACGGCAATTAGCAGAAGCGTTAAATGACTGATGTTTGTGACTCTATAAGCCATCCTTCGTGTCTTTGTTTTTCTTGAGAAATAAAAAAAAATTGTATCCTTCAGGAAAAGAACGAGTATTTTGTTGGAGTTTCACAGTGGAAGGGATATTCCAATCATACTGAAAATGGAGTCATTACATACATTACTGTTCATTAGTTCTGATAGAGAAAAGGGGTGTATTTGATTGAGCCGGTGGGTACCAAACCGAAAGATATATACACTTTAAAACCCCCATTTTCCTTCCTCTTTCCTGGAAACAATTTGCAGTGCATTTGGTGGCACTTCGTGGAAGACGAAGTTTAGACTTTCGGGCTCAAATGAAATGCACCATTAACGAGGCAAAGGGACCGGTTATGAAAAATTCCGAAATGCGATACTTGGGAGTGTAGGACAATGCAAATTCGTTATAAGTTCAATTCCTCAGTCCTGTTCAAAGTCCTCAGTTTCTCAGTTAAATTTTCTCAGTCTTTATTATTTTGAAACTATATTTTTGAAGAGCTTTAATATGTTTTTGATGTTTTCTTGATTAGTTTTCGACAGTAATGTTTTAAGAAATTTATTTTTGATATTGTCTGGAGAAGACTACAGCGAACTTTGATCAGGAATATACAGAATTAGGAGCTCAGCACCACACAAAAACAGTAAATAAAATACTGTGAAGTATAAAACGTGCATCCAGGGAGAACAGGATCACCAATTATAAATACAACAGCTAACTAACTTTCTGAACTTCCTTTTATGATCTGGAACAGGTAAGAGATGTATATGACACATTCGACTAGAATATCAACATGAAATTTCCTACAACTCATGTCAGCCATTTGCCCACAAACTCAAAAACAACTGGAAAAATTGCATAATAGCATAAATGTTTCTATGGAAACAAAACTGATAACAAAACGTGTATTAAATTTTATCTACTACATTATCAAATCACAAACCCATTTTTCTTTAATTGACTTATAAACTTCCTAATTTATTCTAAACGATTTTATTATCGACAACTTTCTGTAGCCACGGAAGCATAACTATATCTGCACATCGGTCCAAAGTACATTAGCCTTCTCTATCAAGTACATAAGTAAGAACCAGATGGATTAGCATGAATCCATGCAGAAAACATTGATTGTTGTAGATAATGCCATCGAAGAAATGACATTATCTTGACTTAATTAAAGATAAACATATTCTATTTAAGCGAATGTGGCAAAATTCACTATTCAGTTGCAATTACAACCTACCCTTGACGAAAGCAAAGCAGCAAGCGGATAAACTAGTCAACCATGTCTCTAAAATCAGATGCAATTATTGATAGGATTCGTGCCCGTTTGGCTAAAATTGATCCTGCAAATCGCGAAGTGTTGCATGTGTACAGGTGCAGCATTACTGATGGAGGAAGCGTAAAGAAAACGTGGAGTAAGTTCAGTTTTTAATTATTTAATAGAATAAATTGTGATAGCAACGTTTTCAATGTGATTGCAGTTTTGGATTTGAAGAATGTAAAATTGTACGAAGGAAGTGATGCTGCTGAATCGGTTCTAGAGTGCGACGATCAAGCCTTTGTTGATATTGCCGACAAGAAATTGGAGCCAAAGGAAGCCTTGGAAAAGGGTTTGCTTAAAGTCATCGAGGGTGATTTGGAAATTGCAATGAAATTGGTTCCACACATTTCGTCGATTTAAATTAGTGTTTAAGAAAGTGATTCATAATTATCATTAATACTGTTCATAGATTTTCGTTTTAAAATATAAGTCTTACTTTCAATGAAAGATGACTTCGTAAAGGATAATAAAGTCGTTTGCATGATCAGGGAAGGTCTTTTGAACCAATCAGGAAAAGTACTAAAAAGATTGATCAAATGCCACAGAATTTACAAATAATTAGACTCTATGTGAGCATTGACCGCTATCAAAGACAATCTTAGCTGGCGAATTTGAATTGATAGCGCTGGTTCAATAAGGTTTGGTTCGAAGCCTACCGAGTTTTAAGTTGGATATGACTTATTATACTCAGCACTTTTGAACAGATCTTGTATTGCGTAACTAAAACTTTGTTACTTCGCCGACTGATTCAGAATTTTTTGATTTATTTCATCTGAAAAGTTGAGAAAAAAAGAAGTCGCTTAACTTTAACTTAATCCTTTCATACTTGATCTAATTTTATGGAGTTTTCAATTGAATTTAATGAGTTTGAATTGGGCTTTATGCACTACCATCCTGACCAAAAGAAGCTCCCGACTAGGATGGAAACTGGAGTATGCTTTAAATTGTGCAACCATGAATCCTTTGAATTAAAGCTGGAGTATCAATGTATGAAAATGTTTTCTAATACAAATGGGACATCGGGAAAACATCCACACAAAGACCCTTAAGAGGTAGTATCTAAAAAATTTCAAGAAAACCTAATTGAACTGCATTTCAACCGTATGTCAACTCTTGGACTCACCTTGCAATATATATCAAAAGATCGAAAACATTAGGAGCAATCCCTGTCAAAGAATCATCTCGTGACTTTTTGAAATATAGATAAGAACAATGGATTTTTAATCAAATCTTTTGGTATTACTTGGTGAAGCCATTATCATATTGATCCATGCAATTAATTGTGCCCGAAATTGCAAGGGGCCAAAGATTAACATGGATTTGATAAAAAAGATTGCTCGAAAAGAGTCCCAGCTCTTACTCACATTTTTTTACACACAATTGTTAAATTTTCCATTCACGAGTATTTCTTCAACAAATTCGTAATGTGATACCGAAAAAAATGCAAAATGTTGTCCAGTAAATATACTTCACTACACATAACGTATACAGAAAGGATCCATCAATCAACTCAAGTTGTGAAGCTCAGGATACACGAGCGTCTTCGAATTTTTTAATGTTTAAAAAAAGGATTCTCAAATAATGTTGAGCACAAATTGAAAAATCAACTTTGATCCTTATAAATTGTTATTTCATGAAGTCGATTTCAGCATCAATTATCAGTTTCGAACAGATTTTCGGTCAATTTTCTTTCCAACGATTTATAGATTATGTGATTGTTTCGCAAATGCTGCTCTTAGTTTGTGATTTTTTTAATGTGCGACGCTTTGAGTTGATTTTCATCGATCTATTTTCAATTAAATAGGCAACGACTGATTGGCAAACCAGCCAATACGTTCACGTAATTTTCGTCTTTCCTTAGCAAGCACTTCTGGTGTTTGGGACGATTTACTTTTGCAGGATTGTTGCGATTTTTCCAAAACGTTATGTCAATTTTTCGTCCGCTTCACGAAGGGCTGAATTTTGAAAAATTATTCCTTGGCTCTGCTAGGCCTTGTCTGTTTTTGAGGACACGTTTAGGCTGTATTGATTCAGCTCGTTCTGATGTCTTCATTACTAAAAGGATATCTAAACGTGCTGTAGACGGTTGCATGCAACCGAAAAGCATCCTCGAAAAACCCGACGCTCGCGGACCGAAGCAACCACATAAAAATGTTAGCGGTAAAGAATAAACTAACTCGAAAACTCAACAAAAGAAGGAAACGAAATGCATGTGATAATATCAGCCGTGAATGGACTAACCCAAAAACTTGCAATGAGCTATGAACTTGTTCATTGTGAGCTGTGAACGAGATTAAGGGAAGGAAAATTACTTCACCGTCATGGGAAAATTTCGCAAGCACAATGAGGGATTTGGGATGGTAAATCCTGTTTGACCATTCTCTGGCGAAAAAAATGACACGATTAGAAGAGGGAATACAGGAAAAAAAAAATTACCGAAATGCTGGATTTGGATGTTTTAGCGTACGTAAGAAGTGAGTTAGAGAAGGTGCTTCCCGACCTGAATCAAGGCTATCAGAGCATAATGTTCACAATGGAGGGAGAGAAAGACAGAAAACTATCTTTACAAGCAAATCTGTTCGAAGTGCTTCGAAAGGCAACTCACACGCGGAGACCGATTCCAAACACCATCCACAACGACTAAAGGTTTCCCCATACAGAGCCATGATTCATCGAACGCTCAATTTGCCGCTCAGTAAAGATGTCAAAAAAAGAAAGGCAGTATATTATCGAAACAACCAGATCAAATGAATTCAAGTATTCGAAGATTAAGAGAATGGCACAGAAAATCCAGAAGACTGGACAGGGACATGAGCAGTCAACTTCAGCAAATGCAGGCACAGAAAAGGATACACTGGAAGGTGTTGATCAACTTTGAACGTATCAGCAACCGGTTGAAAAGAAAATCAATCCGCATAATTCTATGCAGCTAACCGAATCAAAGAACAAGAACCATCTCAAAAACATTCTCGAATCAACAAAGGACCAACGTGAAACACAAGAGAAATCTGACATTATCGCATCAAATGTTCTACTTGAAAAGAAGTGTATATAGAATAAAAAAGGAGATTCACTGACACAAGAATTAAGGAGCTTCTAGGCGATGCAGCAACAGCAAGGAGAAAGGGGAGAACTTCAAACTTCCAGTTGGCCGTAACAGAATCTATCATCACTAAAGTACACAAGATAACAATGGGGGATTTACCGATCATTAAGGAAACTAGAGATACCCGTGATTTGGATGCCACGGAAAGCCTCGCAATCAGCTGGGAACAGAAAGAGCTGAGGAACCTGTACTGTGCTGATGAAACTGTAGGTCATGAGTTTTCCAACTAATAAATTAATATCTTTTAGAAAAATTTGTATGTTGTATAAGTTCAGCAATTTCATCTTGAAAATTATGTTTTATTGCGCGGCATAGATTAAGTATCTTTAAACCTGTGAACATAAAAGCAAATTGTAAGCATACACGTTTGAGTCGCTGAAGAAGACCGAACAATTACGGTGGAAAATTGATCTCGAGTAAGTAAAAGGCTCATAAAATTAAAAGAAATGTTTCATGTCCATAGAAAAATTCTTTGTATCGAAAAGATCTTTCAATCATGCAGGAAGCTCGATGTTTTGAATGTAAGAGTTTTGTGCTTTGGAAAGATGTCTTTGTTGGATGACCTCTCGTACGAAGCCCTCAAATGCTCTTTTCAAAAAATTTTAATTTTAAATATAGAACGTGAATTGGATTTCAGTCCTTGGGATTTGTTTGACAATTCTCCTCTGCCTCTGGAATATCCACAATTCTCAGTTTTCTCGCAGCTTGTGATATGCAGATATATTCAAGGGAAAACTTGAAGATCATTACAAAGAAATGAACAATAAGACCAGTTAGTTTTTACAAGCAGGTTGATATGATCCCATTTGGTCATAGTGACTTGCATGGTGCGAAGAGAACAAAAGCCCAACTTACTCAATTGTCAGCAATGAAACTTAGAGCAGTTTTTCCGTCCCAGCTAATCTTATCGAAAAAATATAACGATTGTTTTCCCGTAGAAATGTGGGTACTGTCTCACATGATAATTTTTGAGGGATTTACAAAAGATGGGCAAACTAGTATTACGTGACATCGGGCTATATTGTAACTTACATACTCATGTTGAAACGTACCCATTTTCCTCTCATAGAATGTGTCATTTCGTGAAAGTGTAATAACACGCATTTTTAGTGCTCCAATTATGTCAATTTTTGTGCTAACGAAACAACATTTGCGGGAGCACTGCTCTTGCTTCAACGAAAAAGTGAAGAAAAGTCCAGCTGAAGGATATCGACTGCTACGGGAAGCATATGGAGAGCATACTTTATCAACATAGCATGTGAGTATTGATTCCGGCGTTTGAAAGTGACGGCTTTGACATCAATGACCAAGAACGCGAAGGGTTGCTAGTAAAGATTGAAGACGCTGAGTAGGAAGCATTGCCGGACCAAGATTCATGTCAAACTCAAGAGGAGGTTGCTAAAGCCTTGGGAATTTTTAAACCGTCCCAAGCGTCTTTAAACCGACCATGGAAATGGAGCAAAAAAGCACATTGGGCTCCGCATGAACTCCAGCCAAGAGATGTCGAATGCAGTTTTTTCACGGGCGAACAACGGCCCCAAAGGCAAAATCGAAAGAGTTTTTCGTATCGGATGATGGCGGAAGACAAAAAGTAGATCCACTACGACAATCCAAAGCGCAGCAAAACGTGGGGTAGGCCTGTCCAAATGAAGTTGACATGCATCAACTTCAACGGGCAAATGGTGTATGAATAGCAAGAAGATAACGCTATGCACCTGGTGGGATCAACACGGAATGATTTACTCTGGGCTACTCCAGCTTAACGAAACTATCACTGCGGAACGTTATCAACAACAATTGAGGCAATCGAGTCGCACATTAAAGCAGAACACCTCTGATGTGGCAAAAGACATGACAAAGTGATCTTTCAGCACGGCAACGCTCGGCCACAGGTTGCTAAAGTTAACAAGGAAACTTTGGAGGCACTGAACTGGGATGTCCTAGCTCACTCGCCGTATTTGTCAGACATTGCTGCTTCGGACTACCGATTACTCCGGTCAATGAATCATAAGCCTGTTGACCAGCACTTCACTTCTTACGAAGAAGTGAAAGATTAGGTCAATTTTTAGATCGCCTCAAAATATGAGGAATTTTTGAACGCGGTATCCATACACTGCATGCAAGATGGGCTAAGATCGAAGAATGAGACAGGCAATGATTTGAACGATATACATTGTACCAGTTTTTCTATATAAAACTTCAAAATTAAAAAAAAAAATCTTTAAACTTACAGTGGCTCAATAAAGAAGTCGGACACACACCCATTTACACTTGAAAAGGGAATAAACGACACAAGAATGTATTTTAGAAAAAAACAAAATTTATTTTTTTAGCTCTATATTATTAACATACGAAAAACAAGAACATTGAAAACATAACTCGATTTTGTGATTATTAAAAAAAATAAAAAGTCGAAATGCAGCCAAAATTCATGTCAAAAAAGAACTCGGACAGTTAATTCTTTGTGAGATTTTTGAATTTTATTATTATTTTTAGTATTTAGTTGGCAATCCTTTATTTTTCACTATGGTTTACAACCTTATAGGCATGGATTCGAGAATTTTTTTGCAAAAGGAAGGGTCGATTTTTGCCCGATTTCTGCCTGAAGAGCTACTTTCAAGTCCTTATTTTCATTCTTATTTTCAACACATTGGTTGTTTGTTGAGCACTTTTGTTTATTTTAACACTTATTTGTACGCTTATTAATAACGCCCATAAGATGTGCCTCAAGCCGCCTCTAAATTACTTGTTTAAGGAGCAACACGCTTTAAATCATACCTTTTTGAATGGAATTTAAATGAAATTATCTTTATAAAAAGGAATAAAGGATTTTTTCTACATTATTATTAAGGCATTCACGCCTGGCCAAAGGAGACTGGAAACCTTTCCTTATTTTATTTAATGGTCTTCTTTAGAGAAATTATTTTTCACAGTAAAACTTGTTTTATTTTACAGAACAAACATTCAACATTCATTTTCATAGAGGACAACAATGATGCATGGGAGCATGAAAATATAAATAGAATGGAATAAAAAGATTGGTTGGCGTTGTTCTTTTTCATTTTCAAAAATTGTTTTTTGATTGATAACTTCAGATTTTGCGTAACTTTAGTTGAAATCCTAGCACACTTTTCCAGTATAGTTGTTTCTAATCCTTCTTTGTCTTGTCTTTTTGCGAGCATTCGTTGTTCAAGTGCACTCTATAAATGCTCGATTAAAGCCTGGGAACAGAAGAAGTGTTTTCTGCTTCTTTGATAGCCACTCCTTAGTTTTCATAGCTGTATGCCACGAGTCATTATCGTGCTGAAAGACGAATGTCTGCCGCTCAGATTTCGTTTTTACTGGCACTTTGGTGCACATTATTTGCTATAACCTCAATGTCCATAATGCCAGTTAGAACATCTAATTCATCCGTTCCCTTTGCACTCATACAGCCACAGATCATAATGCTCCATAAATCCACCAGGTTTGAATTTAGACCTTGCATTTTTAATTTACTTTGCTTCAGTCACTTGACGCCAGTTCGTTGTCCACAGTCAAACCCAACAAATATTAATTTTTTTCGTCGGAGAAAATAAGCGATTCCCAGGTCGATGGTGATTTTTGAGAATACTTTCTTGGATAGTTTAAATGACGTTTACGATTTATTTTGCTGATGTATGGTTTCCTTCTGGTAACTCGGCCGTAAAAACACTTTTCTGCAACTCGTTCCTTGCAGTTTTGAGTGTAACTTTCACATTTTACTGAAGCAACAAGTTCATAGCTATGGTTGGAGCGCTAGAGCACGGCTTGTAAGGGACAGTTTATAGAATTTCACGTTTGAGAGCAACTTGTTTAGTTTTGGTGGACATCCACTACGTGATTTCCTAGCCCCAAGAATCAATTGATCAGAACTTTTTCTAATTTTGGTAATGGCAACTGCACTTTTATTAACAATCGTCACGGTTTTCCTTACACGTTTGCTTTGATTTCGTAAGTAAGCGTTTGATTCGCATATGAATTTCGGGACTCTCAGCATGAAAGCTAGAGACTAAAACTTTTTTATTCATCTGACTTGGTTTCCGATAATTGTCCTTCTAGCTCAAAGCGATTGAGCGATATTTTATTTGAAATTTTAACCAATTCGGTTAGCTTTTGTTGATTTTTATTAAACGCTTTATTATGTTAGAAGTAAAGGATAACGCTTGTGCATTATAAGATTACTTTCAATTTGGAATTTTAACAAGTTTCAGACAAGAGGAGCGTAATAATTGCAAACAAGGAATGTTTCCAAACTATTTTCGCACAGTACACTTGCAAAATATCAAAGATTCATTTCAAAAACGAGATTTAAAACAATTTTCATTGACTTTATATCGAAAATTGCACCCTGAACAATTTAAACCGACCCAAAATGTTTTTTTTCGCATTTCAGTAATTCAGTTTAGATGACGAATGCGATGTAAATTCGGACAATGTCACTCGTTCCTCATTCACAATCACTTCGAGGGTAATCCAAGTATAATATTTAAGGGTTTCCCACTCTTATGACTCAAAATAATCTCCTTTAAAGCATTCCGCAGCTATAGAGCTCATTTTCATTGTGTTAACGCGTCGTGAATTGCGTAGCATGGCCAAACCGAATATTTCCCTTTCAAATGCAACCATATCGTCCTCCCTAGCAATGTATTCCATGCCAAGCACCCACACCGGAGCAAACACATGCCAAAGGGATCAGCACAGTCATTAGAGCGCAACCCAATTTCAACGTATCCCAGACGTGAAAATATGTCAGTATTGATTTTCAGGCCTAGCACAACATGCCGTCGCTATAGTGGCGTGTGTGAGAGCCTACAGGCATTCCACAGCAGTTTCCCTTTTAATTGAGCCTTTGACTAGAATCTCCGACACGCCGAGAAGACGCACAGATGACAGGCGCGACTCCAGCTTTTACTTTCACTATCAATTACGTTCATCGCAAGAAAGTCAGCCATACATAAATTCCACCATCAACACAACACGACATGGCATATTGGTGGCCCTTATCGGCAGAGCATTCTTGATTAGCATCTCTGCATGTTTATCCAATTGATTGGGAATTCTAATTCGAGAACACTTTATTACACAACGTTGTTACGGCCTCGGCCCTTGCCTTTTCTAAGTTTGACACTTGGAGCACCATGACGATTGACAGACGACGATTATAAGATTTCTTATAATTTTGCCCAATTGGCTGGACTTTATCACACAAATTAGATAGAATAATGCTACACTCAACACTTACCTGAAATATTTATCGTTGCAGCTGAGTTATACACACGGAAACGTCTAATTATCCACAAAATGAACAACAAAATTAAAGATACAAAAATCCACCTGCAACGAAAACAAAGTGTCCAGATGGCACTGCAGCTAAGTCTGAGAAATGTCGCGATTGATTGACAATTCAATACGTCAGATGAAACGTCAACGCTGTCACAACAGCAGAATTCGATGGAAAAATTTGTGTGATGAGATGGACGAGTAAAAACAATTCTCGGGATAGACAGTTACTTAAACTACAGAAAAGCATATGACCGATAAAAACGGAAAAAATTTTTTTTGAAAACACTTCCACCCAAGACCAAATTCGAACAATGATTAATTGTCCTAGTGTAGACTGAAACAATAAATGTGCCACCTACTGGCTAATAGTGTAATACGCGCAAATGTTGCGGACACAAACCACTAATGATAAAGATGAAAAAATTTTAAGTTTACAGTGTAACATACGTAAATTTTCGGTTTTCAGTCTGTTTAAAAAAGAAATAACTGTAAATAATAAAATCAAAAGAGTAAACTAATACCCAGACCCGAGATTTTTCTTCAAAATTAGAATTTAACTGTGCAGGATCACATTTTAGCTGAATAAAAGTCAATCGCACATTAAACTATAAAATAAGCTGCAACACGTATTTCTACTGCAATTAGTTTATCGCGATATTTAGGAAAAATGACCATTCAATATTCCCAAGCGAAAATTGTGCGAATCTTGGCAAAATTGGTTAAACGAATAAGTTGGGATGTTCCTTACAAATAATGTTTTTAATTAGAAACTATTACAAGACGCGATTTTAGTTGTCGATCTAAAATGAATGTTGCTACTTGAGTTGACAATGGTATCTGATATTTTCCAAATTTTTCGCAAGATGTTGGTAGCGGGAAAACTTTAATTTGAAAGTTAAAAATTAGAACGGGTGGTGCAAGGGTACATATTTTATTAGAAGTAATGCATCGTGAAGTGGGGTGAGCAAGGTAAAAAGAATGCAAGGTGGAAGACGCTTCGGCTAAGACTACATTTATTACTAAGAGGACATAACATTATTTATTAGATTAAATTAAAATTACAATATTTGTTTTATCATATAAGAAACGATCACGGGAAAATACGCTAATTTAGAACTACATAACAGTACTTAAATAATGGTTGCTATAGTATCTTTGTAAGTTTTTTGTTACAACAGTATACACCATGTCGCAGGCTAGAATTGGCAATTCCAATTAATCGGGAAGGTTTCCGATGAGGAAAAATACTTCAAAATGTACAATAATTTACCCTCATAGCTTTAAGTGCGTATTCACAAAAGAATTAAAAGTGAACAGGGGTGGAACAGTTACTTAAAATTGCCTTAACATGAATACTACTACTACTTAGAATAGCTCTCTGGATAATTTACTTCTTAGCCTTGTGTGAATTTTAAACAGAATCAAAAACAAGATCAAGTAGAAGCAGACGTTTTTTCCATAATAATAAATAAATGTTGAGTAATTTTTTGATATGTATATGACATCAACGTATGCTTTTTGTATTAGTAGCTTAAATTCTTAAACTCTGCTTTCAATGTTGTGGCACTCCACACCAAATTTTAAAAGATTTATAAGCCGTTTAGAAAAAAAATTGATGGAGGTACATAGACAAAGTAAGAAAAGCCATTCTCCTGATTTATCCCAGAAAATATCATCAACAATCTAAAGAACATCGTTAGCGTAGTTTCCCGCGTGCGAACACTTCTCCTAAGCTTGGAAATCAGCTGTCATTAGCATCATACGAAAACATGGCGATAACCTATCGTTCCTCAAATTAATCCAAATATTAAAGGCGATTCCAACACATACGACACGGATTTAACGACTGGAAGTCAGTCGGCTTAGTAATATTCGAAATATCCAAAGACTTTGGCAAAGTCTGGCATGCAGAACTTATCATTAAGATACAAGAACTCTCTACATCCCTTACTTATCGGCAACCAATTTGTATCTTTCTAAAAGGCAGATCTATTAGAATCAAGATAAAAGATCATCTCTCCAATCTACGAATAATTAAAGCTTGAGTTCCATTGGGATCGCCTGTGTCACCTACACTTTACAGGCTGTACACCGCAGATATCCCCCTGGCCAAAGTACCAAGCCTATAAAAAAAGGAAGGGTGCAAAGGGTTATGCGCTTACTTTACCACAATTTTGTAAGTTCAAAATTGTGACCGTCTTTGGAGTATGAGCTCTACTTGTCCTAGTAAAGTGGAAGGTGCAGGTTGTGTTGGGTGTGTCATAACATAGCGTAAAGGCTCAGAGGACTAACAATAACAACACATTCTAATGTAACGTTATTCGACTAGAATTTTATTCAAGTTTAATTTATTCCACTATTAGTAGAATTTTATTTGAATTTAAAAATTTAAGTTTAATTGGTAAGGAACAAGACTGATAGATTGAAGATATCATAACGACTGAAGACTGAAGATATCATAACGTGAGCCATACCTTCAGTGAGCCATAAAAAATGAGCGAACGATATCACGATATCTCTATGAATCGTTTCGTTAATGCAGTTTTTGCTAGTATGTATTTTTTTGGCATAGAGTTGAATCCATTAAGTTGTTTCGCGTTAAACTGTTGCTTGTCTGTCTCGATAATCTCAAATAAAGGATATTTTATTAAAAATGGAAAATAATAGAAATTTCTAATTCCGTAATATACTTTCAATCATACTTTTGTTTTTAAATTCTGACTTGATTTTGGAATCGACAAGGCACGAAATTCTGCATCCGTTTTTAATTCCAAATGATATATTTTAAACGTGGTTATATTACAACACTATGTGTCGTTTTGTGCTTAAAAATAAATTGAACCTAAAAAGAGGCTCTACTAAGTGCTGACATGGGATATTAACGAGCTTCAAGCAATTTCTTCCAAATGTCTATAAGCAATGTGTTTTTCCCTTATATTTGATCCTTTATGCTTATTTTTCCTTATTTATGCTGTTCTTTATTTTCGTTGGCTTCATGTACTTTAAATTATATTCGCATATACTTTTGCCTAATTTTTAAATACAAAATATTGACATTGAATTACTTCTGCATAAAACAGCATAAATCTAGTCAGCCGTCTTCGAAGTATAAATTCGACTACAACAAATAGATTATAACGAGAGCATTTTATCGAGCAGAGATTGGGTCAGGCTAGAATTTTTAACAGTAAATGCTTGACATAGACCATCCATACCTATAGCTTAAACATTTTATCATTAGACTGGACAGAGAGCTAGACAGGCTATCCAGTTCAATTCCAACTCACCAATAATTGTTGCGAACTTTGGTATTTGCCTCTTACCGCATACATAGACGTCACTCATGTCAATGAGTCTCTTTGTTTAAGGCACCTTCCATCTCCTTTATATTTGAGCCTGGGCAATTTTTTCGGATTATATTGGGTATATTGGAATAAAGTTTTATCTATAATGTAATGTTCCATTTTTTTGATGACCTTTTGCCATCTCTCTGAAAATTTTAAAATGCCACGCTAGTAGAAATTCTGATCCTTTTCGGCCAAAAACTGAGTTAAGTGATATTTCACAGCGTCATCATCATTGAAAGTATTACTACGAGTGGAGTTTTCCAGGCGTCGAAGTAAGTGGTAATCCGATGGATCCAGGTCAGGGCTATATGGTGGGAGTAACACCAATTCCAAACCAATATCCATCAAATTTTGCGGAGAAGCCTTCACGATTTTACCTTCACTGCCGAGAAGCCTTTACGACTTTAACTTTAAGATTCATCAATTCTGGTCGCTTTTCCTTGGCCACTGTATTCAATGTGTCCAGTTGCTGACAGAAAACCTCCGAATTAATGGTTTGGTTCGTCGGAAGTAGCTCAAAATACAACAGATTTTCACTCCCATCAAATTGACAGCAAAAGTTTCTTTTGTTGGATATAAGCCTTTGAAGTGGTTCGCGATGACACATAAGCCTTGCAGCGTGATCATTTTAAATTCACATTGTAGTACTCAATCCTCTTTTCGTCTCCACTGATGATTCCTTTCAAAAACGCATTGCGATTAAGCAGTAATTCTCAATAGCTGATGCGCTTTGTCAGATGAATTTCTTTCAAATCGAGCGGATTCCAAACATTCAGTTTCATAAAAAGACCGACTCGTTTCAAATGCTTCTCAATGGCTGTATGTGGAACATTTAACTTCTCCTCAATCCCCCGTGTAGTTACGTGATGATCCGCATTGATGATGGTTTTGATTTTATCCTCATTAAGCTCGACTGGTCGACCTGAACGATAGACATCTCTAAGAGAAAAATCTCCAGAACAGAATTTTTCAAACCAATTTCGGAATTGTTTTTGTCTTTAAGGTCTTCATTACCATGTACATCACACAACTTTTTGATGGGTTGTACGGCGTTCTTTACGAAAATAATAAAGTGAAATTTGATGAAAATTTTCGTGTTTGCAGTACAAATTTATATTGAGATAAAAAACACTTTACCTCAATTAAGCAAATATCTACGCTATGTACTCGTAAAGCTAGGTAAGGATGACAGCTAACACATACAAGAAGAAGATCATAACATTTACGGATATCATTAAAAGAGGAAGGAGAGACATCTATAACTGAAATTGGCTATTACTAAATCGCCAACGTAATATATTCCTCTTGTTGCCCGGGACAATTCTTTCCGCGATTCATGGTCTGCAGTAACGCGGAAAAGTAAAAGCACCGTCCGTAATATTATTAAAATTTTGAAAACTCAAAACAGTACAACCAAAAAATTGTACGGGTCCAAAAACATAACTTAAACGAAATGATAGTAGAAATTTTCTTCGCGGAATTGATAAAAATTCCTTTTTGTTATACTGTGTGTATTTTCCCGAGTTGTAGCACTTCTTAGTTAGATTTTATTTTTTTAGCCTTATCTTAGATCTTAAGATCTTAAGCAGTTAGACCTTAGATCTTAAGCAATTAGACCTTAGGCAATAAATAAAACCTAACCTTTTTTGTTAGCTTTGAAGATTAAATCTGTGGTTGGAATTAATTTAAAGAAAAGTGTAATTTCGGACACTACTAGGAGGATTCACCATAAAGCCAAATATAATGGGTGGGCAGTAAAAAAAAACCGTCATCTCCAAAAAATATCGAAAGATTTGTCTGCAATTTGCGCAGAAGTGTCGAGACAAAGATTATAGGTAAGTACTGCCAGATTACTTAAATTTTAGTGCTAATAACTACTTTAAAATTAGGTATTTTTTAAAGACGAGTGAGACCATTTTTGAAATTTCGGGTGGTGCACGGTATGTTTGGATATTACCCGACGCCGATTGGAAAAAAAAGACATGGCGAAAGACAGAGAAAGAAAAAGAAAGACACACTTAAATATGGAAGGGGAATCAGTTATGGTTTGAGAAAGCATGCCCTTGGCAGGGGTAGGGAACTTATATTTTAGCAACTGAATTTAAAAGACAACCGAAACGCTACAAAAAAATTCGCAACATGGTTGGGCGAATGGACTAATATTCGAATAATTATAAAACGAATAAACAATCAAAATCGCTCTGCCTCTAATCCTTTTAAAGTCCCGCATTTTTTTGTCATTGCATTGCATTGAGAATTTTTTCCATGTTGACGAGTTGAAATTTGCTGAGGTAAGCTCCATCGAGTTGGGCAAAAAAATCAAAGCAATTCCAAGAATACTAAATGAATTTAATATTAATATTTGTTTTCCATTGATGTTAGCCCTTTTTTTAATTTAGAAAATATGGACAAGGACTTGAAAATTAACTTTATGATGACTTGAATTTTCTGCTGAATACTGCGCATTTATGAATGAGACACCGTATTTTTTATGGAGTATCTCATTGATATATAATATACCAAACTGAATGCTTCCAAGAAGTTTCAGTTTATCGTAGTGTAAGGACTTATCAAGAATTTTTAATGTTGTTTGATTGATGAAGTTCAATAATTATATTGCGCGCCAACACGGCTCGATGCATTAAAAATAAATAGCGCAGTCAATATCTTATTTATTATGGAAACGTTAAATATTTGCACTTGGTAAGAGAAATAATCATAAGACCTTATAAATCCTTACTATCAATTAATGATAAGAAAAATTAAATACTGCTCCATTATCGACATGAAATTGTATATATTTGATAAACTATCGATAAAAAGGGAAAAATTACAAGAATAAATATTTACATCAGATTTAATTCAAACATTTACATTCTTATAAACATGGAACTTCTGCACGGGTCTTACAATTGAACATTTTGAAATATTACAAGCTGCTTGCCCCACATTTCATTTTTCCACAACTCCGATCATTCAGGTAAACGAACGGATGTGAAAAGCACATACATATATGAATAATCTAATGAATAAATTTTGTTTTCGCACTTTAAACACAAACCCGTGAATGTATCTTCGACTGCATGTACAAGTATCTTTGAACTTTTGTACATTTGCAAGCACTTAAATTATAGTTCGAAACGTTTTTTCTTCGCTTAAGTCAACAATTTTTGATTTCATTCTGAAACATATTGTTTATAATGAGGCACAGCCTTTTTTTTCTCCCCTAGTCCGTGACAACATAAGTCCTGTGTCGTCATAGTTGATACGACACAAAATCAAAGTGGGGCGTGGTGGAGGTAAACTAAATCAAATCAGCTTAACTCATCAAGAGCTTTGATGTTGAAGATACAGCCAGAAATAATATCCAGATGAATCCAAAGTTAGCTGAGATTTGCGATGATGATGACAAAAATTTCCCTGCAAAAGAAAACATTTCAAAGTTAAAAATTGATTTTTCACATGTTTTAAGATCACGAAAACGAAATGTACTTGGAGTATAATTTACCAAATTATCACGTTTTTTGGATTTAATTGGCACATTTTATCGACATTTTTGCACTTGAGACCCATTAGAATAAGGATGCTAAATATGAAAATTAACAACGTATATTTTTAACAAATCAAAGGTGAATTATCTCACACACGTGCAAAATTGAAAAGCCAAAATTAAAGTTGCATTTTAATTCATTTTAGTAAATTATCACAAAATTAAGCAGTTTCGTAAGCTTCGGCAAGACCTAATATTATAAAAATTTATATATAAAACTTGCAGACATGGATAAGCATAAATAAATCCTTCTGAAATCATCGTGGTCAGAATGCCGGTAAACTTAAATCAGTAAATCCTTGATAGGGAATAGATCTGGCAGCAAAAACTTGAATTAAAAATAACATTTTAAGCGTTCAAAGCATTGTTTCTTGGGTCCGCCGGGCCTGGTTTTATGTTTTCGAATACGCGTTTCGACTATATGCAGCCAGCTTCAACTCGTTCTAATGTCCATATCGCCAAAAGGAGCTCAGCTCGTTCTCATGAGCACATTGCCAACAGGACATCTGAATGTGCTGTCGATACCAGCATGCAACCAAAATGCGTCCTCGACAAAAAGCAATGCCCGCGGACCAGAGCAAACATTTACAAATTTCAGGATATGGCAAGGAAAAAACAAACTCAATTCATTTTTGTCTATTTAAAAAAAAAATTTAATCTTATTTTCACAAGTTTTAATGAGAGGGAAAGGTAAAACGTTGCCTAGAATCCATTAGTTACGTTTCGGAAAGTCCTGGCGCTTCTGACTTTACATGATTCGTTACAAGAGACTTGGAATTGGGCAAATATTTTGCAACAGATGCACAGGACAATTTGTATTCCTTTGGATGCATGCATAAATATGCTGGTACCAAACGGGACACGTATGTAGAAATTAATGTGAATAAAGTGCTTCGACTTGACAAATTATAAGGAAAAAGGATTATTACTTGGGAGACTCCAAGATAAGACAAAGATAAAGATTCATTGGATAAGGATTTAACTGTTGCCTCTATATTGCCAGTTTGAAAACACAAATATCTTTTAACCAGTTATGGATTAAATCCCGAATTGGCTTTTATTTACTTGATTAAAAAGATTCTTACTACGTCAAATATTTGCAAGTCACGGTAATCACTTACTCAGGAATTTCAAAAAAAATTTCATTCGAAAATTGAAAAAATTCTTTTTCCAATATTCGCAGCCAATATTTTTCGAATGCGGAATCCCTCTTGATCAATTTTTTTCTTATTAGAAGTGAAATTTTATATAAAAACAAGGAAGAAAGATGTCAAAGTCTCTTAATTTTCAAAATATGTAGAAATTTTGAGTCGTTTTTTCTTAAGCTGAAACTCGTCCTTGACAACAAAAGAGCAAGAATCGGTGAACCCAAGCAACAAGAAAAAAATGTTGGCATGTGGAAGCGAACTTTGTTCGTTATTTCTTTAGATATGGTCTTGCAAGTTGAACGCAATCCTTTTGAAAGTTATTGGCCAGAAAACCACAAATAATGGACGATTGTACTTGGTAAAACTCAAACCTGATGACTGTTAGTCATATAGTCAATAGTTTCGACACCTCTTTCACAAATCACAAATGAAATTTCAGTTGCATCACTAACTATTTCAGCGATAAAATCTTCAGTCGTTTAAGAGATGTGAGATATCCGCAAAGGGTGTTTTGGTCCAATCTTCTTTAATCGTATGATATTCCCGACCCAAAAAAAATTGGTGTATTAAAATCTTATAACCCTCCTGAAAACAGGAGGCGAGGTAAATCGATCCTTGAGGTTCACATTGATGACTTTTTCGTGCCTCTGCTCGTTTTGTGGCCGCTTTTTCGCAGTTCTCGGCTCAATCGCATCAATTCAGTTCGAAACGGTTCCCCAGTGATGATTTGGTTCGGTTTCAACACCTCATAATAATTAACACCACCCTGGTCCCACCAAATACACAGCAAAACTTTCGCAGCGTGAATATTCGGCCGAGCCGACAATAAAAAATTCCCAACGCATGCAAGCGCTTGGAAATTGCTTGGCGGGTAACTCCTAATGTCGAAGCAAGCTCCTGGTGTGTTTGGCACGGATCTTTATCGAGCAATGCCTCCTATTCAGCGTCTTCGAAGGTTTTTGGTCTTCCTTCACGCGTCTCACTTACAGCAGTATCTCCATAAGCTTTTCGCAGTTCTCGATTAGCTTCAGCCGCCATTTTCTTTGAATGAAAGAAAAAAAGCATCACTTCCCGCAAATGACGATTATTTGGCACAAAATTCGACATTTTAACATAACCAAAAGTATATGACACAAAAACAAAATCAGTTATGTGTCGAAGCGGTTTGTTTATCATATGTCTAAGCTTGGTCCATGACGGTTTGGTTATGTCACTATCGACCAGCACTTGCTACTGGAGTCATCTCTTGAAAAACAGCGTGAACTTAGTTGCGGCATGGGTGGTTAAGTCGGGTTGTGATTCGAAATTAAGATAAATTAGAAAATGCGCGCGCTGTATCTTCTTGGGCAAGTCGAGAATTTTCTTTTTTGTTGTTGGTAGCACTTAGATTTATCTTATACCTCTATGGGTAGCATAAGACTGTCAGAAACATAATTCTCAAATATTTGCATCGATGTCTAGTTTGGGTTTATCGAGTCAGTCAATAAAATGCACACTCTAAGCTATGGCAAATTTTGGGTGGTAAAATGCCAAATAAAAGCAAATTAAAGCGTGGAAAATATTACAGAAGGCTTTGGCAACCATACAATGTCTGCCAGGACTCTATGGATGGCACAAACACCTTCAAAAAGGTTGGGAGAGTTATCTGTTTATAGGACATCTACAATTTCTCATCAGCTAGTTTCGGGCTTATGGTGGCGTCTTCTTGCTTCTGGTCCGAGACAGTTAAGCAAGGAAGAAATTGCATTAAGAAAAACTGAATATAACGGAGATTTAAGAGAAGCACCTGCCGCAGGATAAAACGGAGAACATTCGGGAGAATGAATATTTACTGAGGAGCTCAACAATTTATTCAAGAAACCATTGTTTTATTAACGTAAAGCATTCGGGATGACTTAGTGTTAGAACATCCCCTAACACTTATATTAAATGAATAAAACAATTCCAAAATAATTCAAGTGTTTAATCTGACATATATGTCCTGTACATTTTGGTTGTTAGCTTACAGGGTCTGCAAAGTGAGAATTGTAGTTTTAAATAAACTGGAGCTTGAAGGCAGGACATTAAATAATATAATTCTCTGTGAAGATGTAGCTCGATTGACACAGATTATTCAACATTTGGCTTTGTTGCTTGACGATGATAACTATTATCAAGATGATTGTTTATGAAATCATTTTTGAGTTGTTTATGAATACATTCACATAATGGGATTCATTCATTACCAGCACTCACACAACAATTTTGATTTTCTATTCGACAAATCGCAGGGTTCAATGGTTGGTCCAAACTTTTTTTCAGTTTAAGCAAAGACCAAATTTAGCGCAGTGTTTAATGTTGTAACAAATTTAAAATTCATTTTCATTATAAGTACAAATTTTAAACATTTCATGATTACAATTTCATATACTTACATCGTTTGGCTAAAGCTCTATCACAGCAACATTCTTTGATTTCGTTATATGCAAAGCAGGAACCAACATAGGTTTCCGTAATTTTATCACCAACATAGCATGTGTGAGGAACAAATGGAAGTCCTTCTGTAAAAAAGATAATTAAAAATAAAAATTCTTAATATTATGAATGATTTCGTAATTTAGATAGATGAACGAATCATGTAATTTACGTTATGATATAAGCGCCCTTTCACAGATCTTATTACATAAATTTGAAAAACAATAAAAAACTATTAAATAAGGGCATTGAGGTTACGTCCAAACACAATTTCACACTGATAACAAAGAAGAGTAATATCATTTTCAATTAAAGAATATTATGAATTCTTTACGGATTACATTATCGTCATAGTTGAATTATCTCAGTATGTGGGTTATCATCATATAAAATGAACTGATTTATAAGCCAAATGACTCTTCCTATAATGCACTCAGTCGAAAATGATTTGATTATATCATAGTAATATTTAGATGTTGTTTAAGGGCCTTTTAATGGGAACTTGTTGACTTGTGGACGGATTTTACGTGATACTGATGCACTACCAAACTACAAGATGTTTTGCAAATTGCATAGCAATTTGACGAAATTATATTGGTTATGAAATGTAATCGATGAAATATTCTGAATTTTAGTTTTGCCATTAAGTATTTAAATTTGTCAATTTCAAAACAACACGCGTTTACATGTAAAACGAAACTATTCCGATAAGTTCGCTTCTGAGGTATGTCATCTTCCGTGAGATATAAGGAGAAGTTGGAGTGTCCTCATATCGCCTCGTGCCAAAATTAAACATTTAGGACCTAGTAGCAATTTCTTAATAATCCAATGAAATAGCATGAAATAATATTGCTAAGGGAAGCTATTAATATTGATCTTAAAACATCAATCAGAATTATTTAGAAATTCCTACTCATGTAGAATGACTTCCTGGTATGCTAGGAAATGACATTTGAACCCACTGAAAAATCAATTAATCAACTTAAAGCACAAAGCCAACAATTCTTGTCAAACCCAAAGCTCTCGCTCAATAAAAAAGCTCTCGTAAAATATTATCATACAGCAACCAAATAACTTTCAGCTTTTTTAAAGGTTTTCACAATTCAAATGTACAACTGTTAGTGAAGAATTATAAATACTGGGCATACACCAAGTTAATGCCTTAAAAACTTATCATATTGCTAACATCAAACTTTGAAGCAAGTTGGATTATCTTTGAAGTAATTTTAATAAAAATTTCCGACTGGATGTGCTTTTTCTTGAGTAACTCACTACAATTAATCATACTCGAAACAGCAAGCATATGAAAATGGAAAGAAAATAGGGAGCAGCAGATGCGGAGAATCACAAGAGCCATAATATTCCCCTTCTAAATTTTACCTAGCTCAGTTTGTTTCATCATTGCTACTTGACATAATCCTGTCGTCTGGATCAACTCATCCCTTGATGCATATTTCAACCGCTATGCCTTCCCTTCCCACTAACCATCCCGAAACACCAAAAAGTATTTCAGGGGTGGCATACCCTTGTAGTTTTAATGCATATAGCACATATTGATGAATATAAATTTTATCTTCAGTCACAATCCTGTCCAAAACTGCGTCATTAATTTAACTTCAAAGACCCAAAAGCTTGCAACCATGCTCAAATCTTCCTGTGAAGTGCGAGCATTTTCGACATTTAGCATGCCAAAATGCTCGCATCGGATCTTCAAAATGGATGTAGCTCACTCTACCATCAGGTCCAGACAGTTTCCTGTTTAAAATGACATCATTTAATTTTTCTTTTTCCTAATTTGTCCACATTTTCTGTCTTGATTGCCTCAGCATGCAGATCCACCTTTGGATCTCCTTCAGTCGAACCCTTGCAACTTTGCTTGAAAAGGTTGCGCGACTTGAAAGTAATGTTTTTATCAGGGAAAAATTCTTTATAAAAAGGTCAATATAATGAAAATTACTGCTTTCATTAAATAAATATAAATATTCCCATAAATATTCTTTTTGAAAAGCAGTCTATTCAACATTACCACTCGGTTAGTAAGATCTGGAGGATCATCTATCTAGAGTAAGATCTAGGATCATCTGTTTGGATTCCTATTCGTTTGGAGTGTGACCTAAGAAATTGTGGGTTTAGCTCTTTTTCTGCGTTATCCTTGGAATTGTTTTGTCCTCGTTTTGCCCAAAGATTGAGTCTTCTGTTTTATTCCTTTGTTTGGGTCCGAAGAGTTCGACATGACCAGCGAATATTCCTATCATCCCACGCCGTATCACTTTCCTGAGGATTTTGTCTTGTTCAGTTACTCAGTTGCTACTGGCTGCTGTTGATTGGCTTGGTCGGTTGATTCTGGTCTTGTTAGACCATCCGCTTTTTCATTTCCTGCTACATAGCCGTCCTTTGGAAACAATTTCAGTTTTACTTTTACTCGTATTGTTACAGCATTTCAGCCTAATCAGTGAAACTATGTTGGTCGAAGCAAGCGCCTGCAGTGCCGAATTGTGAGGGTTGTGTAAAGTTCGATAAATCATGGACCCGAATTCGAAGCTAACTGCTTCAGTTCGATCTTGAAGATATTCTCTGTGTTGATAACCATATCATCCCCGTCAAAGAAAAGTTCGTTGAAAGCAATACGTCAAAGAACGGCCTTGGCTTTGAGGAAGTCAATTGTATTTGCACTGCAAAAAGATTGGAATGCCGTATTATTTCCTTGTCTACAAAGGCTCAACAACACGAATGAACGATCGGCAATGGCTCCTCAATCGTTCTTGATTTGTCGAAACGGAATGTAATTCCGGTAGAAGACGCGTGGCAGTACTTGTTTTGCGACAGCTTTTTCCCATTGTTCCAATGGAACTGACTGCATGTAGGCCTCTTCACCCAGAAAGGTTTTTTTTGGATATGGTGGCATACGGCATGGAAGTGGAAAATGTCCTCATCAAGTGGAAAACCAATGCACGCAGTGAAGGTGAACAACAGAAAAGCCATCGTGGTCATCCAACATCCTCAGCGAATTCTTCGGCGAACAACTTGGCAAATACTAGCGCCAATCTCACGTCGGAAGAGGACTCTGGTGAGCCCAGTGATTCTTCGTGCGTCTCGCCGGTTAGAAAGAAAAAAGAGCCTCAAAACATGCCAGGGGACGGATGTGATCAGAATAGGTACTGCACCTTCCCATATTTGTTAAATCAAAAAATGCCAATGGGTGTCAAAACGAGTTTGACAAAAAATCCTTCATAATTTTTTGAAGGACAAAAATTTATGTCTATCATCAAACCAAATAAATTTCAATTCAATATCAATCATTTTTGCTTTTTTCAGCATTTTAGCAAAGTCTAACTCATTTTTATCAATTCGATTCAATACAAAAAAAAAAATGAAAATAATAAAAAATGTGAAATAATAATCGTGTATCAGCCGAGTGTGAAAGGCTACTATGGTAGAAATCGGCGTGTATTTTAGAACTAAGCGGATGCATCATTTTTTTGAGACATATCCCATAAAAATTTTTGACGGGTGAACTGAAAGAAATGGCGGACAATAAAGTGAACGAAAGGGTAAAAAATGGATTTTATTATTATATTTTCGTTATTATGTACTTGAAATTTCGTATCTGTACTGCTTTTAATGCAAAAGATCGAAGGTAAAACAAATAATAATTAAGGATACTTTACGGCAATTTCCGCAATCACGATAAGGCGTGAGGGAGATACATTCCTGACGTAGCCCATGATGGATATACCATGGACAATTACGTTTGGACTTATTTACCTAATTGTTAACGCTCACGCAAAGGATAGATAACCTGAAAACTTAACATAAAACCGACTTCTTCCCTTTTGTAGACAAATTTTTAATCTTCAGTGTATAAAAATATACCAAGTAATAGACACTGTATAGACTTTCTTTAGATTTTCCCAAAACTTTGAAAAGATTTTCCAAACATACGAGTACTATTCGGGATAAAACTTCACGACTATTTTAAGCCAATCTTTATAGTCTTTTCTGTCCCTTCTGGCCATTGGAAATTAACAGTAGCGATGTCAAGAAAAAGGAGCGATAAACTTGGGGATCAAATAAATCTTACTCAGAGGTTTTCCCTTGAAGGGAGGTTTCAATTAGAAACATCTTACCTTGAAGGTTTCTAGTATGTCAAGTGATATTTTGTTAAACGTTAAACGTGAAGTATTTAAAGCTCCTTAAAGTACTGAAATCCTTAAAGCCAACATTTCATTCTGGTAATCACCTTATAATTGAACCTTTGTGTGAGCATTTCAGCATACAAAAATGGTAACAATAGTACATTATAAAGTCGTAATAATGATATCGTGAGTTTTGCAATAGGCTTTCAGTACTATCTTATTGTTTCAGGGTTCTCTCAGGTCAATACCTGGCCAGCGGTGCGAATGTTGCTCCAGTCTGTTAGATGTCCAAAAAATCTTCAGATTCAGATATAAGAAAGTAACATGACCTTCCCCACAAGGTAATAAAATATCTTAAATGTTTAATTAAAAGAGATACACGGTCGCTTCGTAGGTATAGATAAATGGTTGATTTGGTAGATATATAGCTGCAACTGGATAATTTTTCAGTTCTGCAAACATCTGTGGTATGAACCGCTGTAGCGCAACGACCTTGTAAGACGAATTCGCTTTTATTCTAAATTATATTCAGCTAAAATTAAAGAATAATTAGATGCACGCTGAAACTCATTAAAATCTAAAAGACATTCAGTTTTCGATACACGAAAGCCCAACATTTTATGCCAAATCCATAATTGATTGGACCTTAATAAACTGGAGTCAGTGGTCCACATATGGAAAACTCCGATTACCTATCGGAGTTTACGTGTTTAAATGCGGAAAAACAACCTCGCGTTACAAAGTTTTCTAACGTGGGTACAAATGAACTTCAATTTTATTTTTGTTTTGAAATGCTTTGTTGCTGACCCGATGAATCAAAATTGCAGAATTCACAGGAAATACCTTTTTTGCCCTCTTCAATTCAGCTAAGCTAATGTGGAAAGCTTTAGCTATGACTAACAACTATTGTCAGCCATGCATACTCATTATATGTTGTTTTATTTTTGTTAGTGTTGGTCAGATGAAGAGTTTTAAAACAGAAGAAATTGGAAAATTATGATATCTATCAACTTTGAACATTATTTCATTGCTCAGATTACCATCCAGGGATTTTGGACCAATTAAGAAAAATGTTGTAATATTTAACTCAATTTGATTGACACGATTTTTGCTTGGCTACAACTAAAAGATGGAAATCTGACGACGTTGTAGTAAATATTGGAGCATACTTAGACGCTCAAAGGTTATAAGAATCTGAAGTACATGGTATTGATGTTTTAGGCAATAATCACGCGAATATCTTTAAAGATAAAAGATTCATTTGTTGTAAGTTGTAACAGAGTTGCTAAATGCGTTGTTTCAAGTCGAGTAACTAACCCAATCTTATTTCTAACTAAATGACCAGAATGCAAACTACACAGGTCATTGGATAATTATAATTAATTAATTATTCATAAATTAAAATAAAAATTCCCATTCCACTAATTGTGGCCATAAAGGAAAATAAACTTTGTAAGACAAACGGATTAATTATTGCTCAACCTTTAGTGTATTTATATAATGATCAGCATTTAATTTGACTTCAATTTTCATTAATAAAAGAAAACTCTCTGTAGTATTTCCTTGATTCTTCTTTGTTGCTTATGTAACTTTTAAATTGCACATGAATAAGTTTGAGAACTCCCTCGTAGCAAGTTTGATGAACCTCACGATTTGAATGGATTACTTTACAAGGATCACTTTGATAAATTTAGAACGAAATATAAAGAACCTGAGCTCAATTTAATGACAAAATACGCCACTATTTGGGGCGATAATTATAGCTTGGATACCCGGACTGACTGTTGCTAAAAGCAGATATTACCTTCAATCTAATGGTCCTACTTGTTTTTTTTTCGGTATAAAAGAGTTACAACAAATTTACGCTCTTATTCCACTGCATCTCTCTATCTCTTTATAGGTTTCATGCATGGTAGTTTATCCTTTAAGTCTCAACAAGGCAAACTAGGGTAAATTAGGCTAAATTTTCTAACAAAGTTTTGATGGTAGGGTGAAAATTGTAAGATTGGTGACCTGAGATGATCAATTTTCAAAACGTGAAATTTTCGAATGCATTTTCTTCCCTTAGGAGAGCAAATTGGGCAAAAACATGCTTAATTTGAAAAAAGGCATAATCTTTTCCGTCGAATGCTACCAAAATCATTATGGTAGGGTCAAAATTGTGGAATTGATGATCCAGGATGGTCGATATTCAAAAAGTGAGAATTTTTGACCAGGATTTTCTCTCTTTTCTAGTAGTAATTCGCCAGAAATAACATATCCGTTCGAAAAGCTTAATCTAATCTTGCTCTAAATGTTAATTCTAAAATTCTATCCTTTTATAAAATTTCCCGGCAAATGGTTTCAAAATTATGAAGGCAGGGTTGAAACTGTGGGATTGACTACACTTTAAAGTTTCAAATACAACGAATTTATTTCGGTCTTCACTGCACCTTCCTATCAAGAAAAAGTTTATCGTTTATCCTTTAAACTTTACTCAAACAGGCGATGAACATCTTTTGATGTTTCATTCTATGTTGGCTTCTGTTTAATGCACACGAGCAGAGACGGTTATTCGCAGATATTTCAACTTACCTTAATGAATTCGTTCTTTTCTCTACCTTTTATAGAACTAATAATGCTTTTTACCACTTTCATTCAAAGGCAATTCTCAGAACTTTTCATAAACCTCACAATTCTTTCCCACGCACTAGCAGGTTTTTAGTATTCATTTCGGATTTGCGAAGTTGATTTTTGCTGTTCAAAACTACCTATATAAGGACAGGGAACACATGAATTCTACAAAAACATTTGAAATTTTGAATTGAACTTAGACAAAGTCACATAGAGTATATATTACGCCCTAGCCTCCAGAATGAACCTCCTCCAATCGTTACAGTTCTGCATCGTCATTCTCTAGTTGACCACTCCCAGTCGTCATCTGTGTTAATTGTGTCTTCCTATCAAATCCCTGGTCCTTCTGCTGGACGCTTACCTTCTTTTAGTGGTTCGGAGGTGATACCCCCTCAGTTTGGGACTCCCAGATGAACTATGCTTCTGGAACCTAGAACCTAGCTGTTTACCTTGCGCTCTAACTTTCAATGTGATTATGGGCACGGGTTTTCTTCAATTCCTTAACATGGCCCACCCATTGTAGTGTGTTTCGCTTTATGCAAGTAGATACTGGTGGTTTGTCAAACAGTTCATAAAACCCATCGTTATGGCGCAGTCTCTACACTGAACCTCCTTTCATTAGGCTGTAGATATATGTTCATATATGTCCTGTATCTTTTCGAATTCGCTCCTCAGGGTTTATATAACGATATTAAATCAGTTGAATTCACTTTCCTGATTATTATTATTTATTTATTTTTTACTATCAGTTTTTTATTCAACTTTTGTATTTGATACCATGGCATTGGTACTTATACCTAAATACTCTTCAGCACTTTTCTGAGCTCAAAGCTTTTTTTGTATCTGTATCTGCATCTTGTTTTTGTATCTGTATCTGCATCTTGTTTTGTATCTGTATGTATCTTTTTTGACGTTATAATATAAACGAAGTAATCTGCTTATCTATGAAAAACAAGATTCAACGTAGATGTCAAAGTTAGGGTTTACACTGCAATTTATACGAAACATGTAAATCTACATTCCGCCATCGCCATTACACGCCGCCATCACTCTTCAGAAAACTCCTCGTTTTAGCAAGGGCTCGTTCATTAATAGAAACATCTTGGATTCTCAAATGCAGCTGGTATATGGCCAATATTATTTTCATACTTTCAAAGTATAGAAAGTACGAAAATGTATGCCGTGTTAATCTATTCTACGATCGAATTCTGGATATCATACCTTTGTCCTTAGTTAGGTTCAAAGCAGACTAAGGTATTCGTTCTTGATTGTTTACTTTCGATTGATCTAAGTGGCACATATGCTAATTTTGTCGTGATCTTCTTGGTGTGATGTCTTTGAAAACTTCAATTCTTTACTCAATCTAGACATGTTTCTCTTTTCAGGACTTTTATTAAATTATTTTAATCTTCGATACACTCATTTCAATTGCACATTTCCGTTTCAGACTAGGCCCGTAAAGTAGAAAAAGGCTTAAAACATAAGAGATAAAACTTTAAAAGGTCAAAACATAAGTTAAAATCAGTAAATTAAAAACATTCCATTTGAGACTGGAATGCAACGAAAAGACTTTCCCTGTCTTTATTTTCCACATTGAATATATGTTTGAAACTTCAATATGAGTTGCTTAAGTTCCAGCATCCCATTAGTAGCAATGCCAGCAAGAGGTTTTTAAGTAGTAATTAGTTGGGAAGGAGGTGAGAGCTATAACCACCATCTGAAACCCCCTTTTTTTGGATGGAAAGGTGAAAGCTATTTACACTCTGAGTGTCGGACTCCCAGTGGCACAACGGACCTACTGCACTACCGATTAAACACCTCCCCTGTCAACCTGAGCGCCTAGCCTGAAACCGTTTGGCCCCGTTTACTTCGGGCTAGACCTCCCAAATTTACGTCTTTTAGCGCCTTCGGGTTACAAGGGTTCCTTCTCCAGCGGGGGAAAGAGGAGAAGGATTGCTAGAGAAGAAAACCTTCCACCCTCGACGCCTCGAGCCGATGGAGCTCTCCCACTTTTTCGGCAAGATCACCGCGCTGTTTGTCACATCTTCTGCATAAAAAGAAAGTATGAAATGCGCCATCCTTCACACCAATGCAGAATATGCAATCTGGAGACCGTGACTTACCAATCTTGTGCAGATAAGACTGAAAACAACCGTGTCCGCTCGGTAGCTGGATCAGGTAGAAGTTGGTCTCACCAAGCATTCGACTGAGCCACGATCTCAAGTCGTTGATGAGTCGCGCAGTCCATCTTCCTTTTAGCTCACGTTCCCATAATTGTTGCTATTCGTCGAGAATGCATCGTCTTTCATCGCGAGCAACGTTTTCTTTATTACCCTCGTGCCTTCAGAGATAGACTCTTTCACGCTCTCAGCAACACCGCTGACTCAGAGACTGTACGGTATGCTGATGCAATCCGCAGTGCTTTTCGTTTTTGCACCTGTGCCAGCCGTTTTCGGTGCAGTTCCTTGTTGAGAGCTTCACTCCATATCTCTGCTCCATATACAAGCGTAGATTGCACGACACTCATCAGGAGTCGCCTTTTTGTTGGACTTGGTCCCCCATGATTGGCCATTAGTCAACTAATTGCCGAAACCCCTGCTACGGCCTTGTTTGAGGTTGCCTTGATTTGCTCCGAGAAACTCAACTTAGAGTCTATCAGCAAGCCCAGATACTAAACTGATAGTTTCGTTTCTACTAATATGTCTCCGATTCGGACCATTCTTACTCTGGGGATCCTCTTCTTGGTTAGGATGACCACTTCGGGTCTGAAAACCCTTGGCGATAATTCCTGTGAGGAATTATCTTCCAATCTTCCTCCTATTAAAGCTGGAGTTAACTCGTCGACGACATAATCGTCCATCAGAACAATTGATTCGATTAACCATGGATCATTTCCCAACCACCTTTTCTCTTACTGGTAATACGCTACCAACAAGATAGCAGTTGTAGAGCGTAGTATCGATATAGACCCCAGTGAGTCCATTCGATATCGTATCATATTCATATTCAATATTCCAATATAAATTGCAAAGACTTATCTATCCATTAAAATCGATTTCATGGCACTCAAAACAATATCTCTGTACTTTATTTAATTTGAAAATTGTAAATCCCCAAAAAACGCTTTATTTTGGCATCAGTACTGAGTACATCCAGCAAATTAAAAGATATTTTTTTCCCTTCATCCATTTTTCATCAACGGCTTTGATATGTTCAGAACTAGCTTAGTTTCATTGAGCTTCATCACATCGGAGATATATTTTTGTATTTCATTTTGTCACATGTGACAAAAACACAAATTAAATGAATAAGAGGAAGGAATGAGGGTTGATAAGGCGCAAAACATATGAACGTACGCAATTTTGGGTTTTATTGAATGATACTTAGGTGTTTGAACATTAATGGCTAAAAGTAAAGCTGCGACTAAGAATACAAATCACGTTGTTGAGACGAAATTCATATTCTTAAATATTAATTTTTTAGTATGCTTCACCTTGTAATCGTCTTAACAATTAAATCTATCCCTGAATTTTTTTGTGCTTATTTTCTAGAACAAAAAACCAAGAACGCTCTTGCGCAATATTCCGATTTGTGTTAAATTATTTCTACTTAATTATCCTTACGTACGATATTATAAAGACAGGGAAATATAAAAGACTGCTAAAATCTTTGAATTGATTTTTCTAACTCTGAGTATCTTTTTAACGTTAAATATTCTAAAAAGATTACACAATTGAATCGAGCGAGGTCTCTGGCATCTTCGAATTAAATTAATTAAAAGCATGAAAGACCACTTCCTGTATTTACATATAAAATTGGATATCAGAAATCTGATCGTTGTTAATTAATTCAATAAAACTTAGCTGTAAACTGAGAAACTATGATTGCATTTTAGATTATTCGCATAATTTAAAATCTTCAAACAATATACAGAACGGAAATGATTCATTATTCCATATCTACGGGAGCCTAAAAATTTTAAATAAAAGTCAAAATGTGAAATTTTTTCAAGTTCTATAATACAACTGACGTTAGTCATACGTTACAAAGCTAAAAAGATAAACCAAACGGCCAAATTTTCTTGGTTCGTTACCTAATCATCTTCATTCTAATCACCCAGCACCAATGAAATTTGCTGTCGATATTCTAACTATTTAGTCTTTTGTCATCAATTACAAACGATGCGGAAAATTATGTCCATCAGAAAATCATGGAGTCTCATGCATTATAATTTAAATGGAATCTTAACTTTTCCAGCTGAATGATTTCCATTGATTCCCATATTGCATGTTTCGTTCATAAAACAAAAAAAATAAAAAATAAGTAAAATGTAGACTAATACCTTGAAATTAGATACACATGCAATAGTATATCCGCGACCGTTTGCGTACGCTTTCCATATGATAATTTAATTTTCTAATGAATGTTGTAAAAACGGCATTGGAAACGCGCAGCTTCATATTACAAATATTATATATTAATTATATAATTTCTACTCACCAATTCCATGTCCCTGCTCGCACCAGCAATGATCATTGATGAAATGTGGACCGAGACAATATTTCATAACACTATCGCTGCAAACTATTACCTTACATCCAAGAGGTAGTGGTGCTGCAAGCAAACGTAAATTTTATTCGGATTTATAGATTTAACATGTAACAATAAAAAATGATATGATAAACATATGAATATAACATGTGTATTTGTATACACAGTACGGACTCGTACAGTAGTTCAAGTTCAATCGTTTACCCGAGAACAATCAAAGCTATAAAGGAAGTAGCCTAAAGATGCTAGTAAGGAACCCTAAAGTTGCTTTAGGATGCATACATATTGAATCAAGCTATTGGGTGAACAGCTTCTAAAAAAGTCAGAAAAGTAGTCTCAATCAAAATAAATTCTATGTCAGTCAACATGGACAAGTATAATAATCTACAGGATACTTCATTTAATTGATAGTATCAGAATTTTTCATCGTTTGGTAACTAAACCATAAAAGCGACAAATAATTGATCAACGACCAGGTGTATGCATAATTCATTTTCAGTTTTACTAAGAGATGGTGCCAGCGAAAAGTACGTAGCGTATTAATTTGACGCATACGCCATTTCGATCGTCTGACATTAAGCTGCAAACACACACAAATTGAGTCCGCCAAGTTTGAGCATTGCTTTTCTTGTTTAAACAAAAGAAAATGCTGTTGAAGTCATTGTTTGCCGGTAAAACGTATGGTTTTACGCTCCTTCAATTAGGACATGTGAGATATGTTTTTGACAATTCAAAAGTGGTAATTTCAATATGAAAGACAGTGAGTGCTCTGGTAGACCTGATAATTCAGGAGGACGAATTGTAAGAGTTATTAGATGGGTCTAACTCGAGCTCACTGCCAACTAGCAAAAGCATTAAATGTGTCACAGGAAACGATCAGCAAAAGTTTACGAGCCATCGTTTATGAGTCTCGAATTTTTTACTATTTTGATTTTTTTGAATGTTTGAACTGAAATAAAAAAAAAAGAAGATTGCACAAAATTTTAAGGAGTGGACAGAAATACAAACATTTCAGTGCAATGGAAAAACTGGAAAATTCGAGACTATTGCATTTTCTACCATGGAAACTTTGGACACTTCAATACGAAGCGCTTCTAGTAAGAAAATATCCACTGTATTCTTATAGTTTTCTGCCAAAAAGATTGAGTTCTACTTATCAAACGCATTTTACAATCAGTTTTCTGCATCTAGACGAATAATAGAGTTTTGTGCACATATGATAAGAGCGAAACATACAACCTGGCATTCAAAATTGCTAAAATGGTGAATGAGATAATACGCAAATTAGTCACATTACACGAAGAATATCTCGGATTATAAAGGAACTACAAAGTTATGCCAACAAACCCAACACTATATAAAAATGAGGTAATAGATAAGTGGGATAAGGGATCAAAATTTTGATATTTCGAAGAGAAAATTACAAACGCAAGAATTCAAATACACTCTAAACAAACTATAAAATAAATCTTTATGGTTGGTTAGGTCCGCCCGGGCTTTCGTTTGCTTTTTTGACGAGGACGCGTTTCGGGTGTGTGCAGCAATCTTCAGCTCAAAGTGATCTTTCATAATCTTTAAACTCTAGAAAACACTTGGACTAGGGCAACAAAAAAAAAACTTAACTAAAAAAAACTCAACTTAAAAAAAATAAATATCGATCAACTTGTGACCAATTCTCATGGAATATTTTCGGCGGCCAACACTTCTCTCAAAATAAAATGAAAAAATAATAATAAATTTAAAAGTAGATGAAGCAGGTAATTGTAGTCTGAAACTAAGGAAAATTTAAATGCAAGGATGGCAATGAATCAGGATAATATCTTTTCCTTATCTGTTCATACATGAAGCTTTAAAAGGGCTCTTACCCCTCTCATTATCCTTTAGAATGAGCTATAGATGGCACAAGCGAATTGAAGTGCGTTCTTGAAGTCATCAAGTGAAAGCCACGTGGAGCAGTGAGGTGATACAATAATTGAATGTTTAAGGGATCCTTAAAACATTTCCTTTGTAATTACAAAACTCATTCTTCAGTCTAAACTTCTGTTTTTTAAAGTATTGCTATTCTTTCATGTAATGCGCTAAGCCCAGGCCCATGTGTTGTAATATAAGATCAGAGGATATTGCAATACAATACCAGATAATATAATTTAATTTAATACAAAACAGATTTGAGGAACATTTATTTCTTATATGCAGCACTAAATATCATATTCTATTGGGCTGTTTCATAATTTCCATTTGTTATATTCGTCTATTGTTATGTAAATGTACATTTGCAAAAATTTCTATCAGCCTATTGTTATATTTCACCTAATTTGCATTTTCGTATATATTTAAACATTCTGAAGTGTGTAACACTCGACAAAGAGAGTTAAAATTCATGGTTTTCTTTCTAAATATATCGAAGCAACGAGAAAACTGATTTCGTTCAATCAACCAGCTTTGACTGAATAGCTCAAAAATTTCAAAGGATTCAATATTTTTAAGGTCATAATTGAATTGATGTTTTTATACGTTCAACAAAATTTCAAAATACAAAATAATTAGCTTCCAAAATAGCAAATTTAATTTTTCCAAAAAACATACAATTCATGGTTGTGTATCCAAAGTAAAAACGAACAATTTTCTTTGCATCTTACACACACTTTCAATTAAATTTCATTAAAATTTGGCTCAACAGAGATTGCTTTTGAAAATATTTTTCACGATTTTGGAATCATCATTTCCAATACAGTACATCGTCTCCTGCTTCTCTTGTGAGCCTTCAAATATCCCTAAAACTGCATCCACCTAATATTGAATGATGAATCCCACATCTACATTCGTATTCTTCCAAAATTTACAAGACGGAATGAAAATACGAATGGTAGCTTTTATTAAGACATTCATAACTTTATCAGAATATTTTTCTAAAAATTAAATACATCCGATGAGTGAACTGGACCCTTATTTGGGCCATGACCCAGTCGCCTAAGACACCTTATTCGCCTTATTCAATTGCGAACATGGTGCACAGCTTTCTGATTAAAATTCTCATTACCTGCTTTGACTGTTGTACAAATTCGATATAGTGTATCATAATAAAATTTCCCATTATTTTCAATACCAAAGTCGACAAATTTGCTGGTACTCAAAAATCGATTAAAACCCGAAAATCTATAAATAAAAGTCACACATTTACATATCTCGTATTACCTTTTATTTTAACCAATCATTGTGCAAGTATCCACTAAATGCCGAAGGCACAATGATAATTTTTAAACCAAGACTTCATTGTGAACTTCTCTTCAATGTTTCAAAGTGTCAATCAAAGTGTTATGATAGTGACATATGCCACTATCATAAGTTTCACATTTAGAAATTCTTTGAAGCATATCGAAGACGAAACTGACACAATATGGTATGGTTGGTGCTAAGTAACAACGTATGGTACACTCTTATTTATGAGGACTGATCAAAAAGTAATGATAATAATAATGAAAAAAGTGCTGTGAAGTATGGTAGCACTGAACAGCACGGAGTAATCTATTCCTTTAGCCAACAGTACGGTTAGTTTCAAGTTGTGCGATGAAGTGAGTGAACGTGTGTTAAACATTCACCTATCATTTACAGCATGGATAACAAGTAAGAGCAAGGTTGTAACGTGAAATTTTAAATGCAACTCTGAAAGAACTGAAACGACGCAAAGGAACTCATCACTGAGGCGTATATTAAAAAAGTTATGAATAAGTGAAATAAATCGATCGAGAACAGTAGAAAATAAAATCTCACTACGCTACGGAACGCTATCAACGTCTCGGAAAGAGGTTCTGCTGATTTCAACTGCAACATCTATTCGTGAAAATTAAGAGTAACCATGACATTTGAATTGGTAGCACATTTTCAATTCTGCACAATGAGTTACAAAAACCAAGTAATGATCCAATCATGATGAATCATGATGAATCTTGGATGTTTCACTATAATCTGGAACTTAAACAACAAAGTTCTCAAATAAAAACGATGAACTCCCCACCTCCAAAAAAAAAAATAAAAACACCACCCCGTCGCAATGCAAGTAAGGTTCTGATGAAAATCGTCTTTAGTTATGAACATTTTTAGATAAGTCTTTGATTATCAAAATTTTTTGTAACACAATACCGTCCTTTAAAGCCTTTAAAGGTCGAAAAAGATTATTACAACTCAATACTAATCACGATCTTGCGTTGTTTTACAGAAAAGGATTGCAAAAGAAAGTTAACGAAGTTTCAATAGTAAGATAACGTGAGAAAGGACGTCACTCGGGGAAGCTCGAGAATCGCTAAGAACTACGTATAGTTCTGTATGGTCTCTTGCAACTGTTGCTCGTTCCTAAACTCAAGTTCCCGCTCAAAGGACGACAATTCCAGAATGAGATCATCAAAGCCGTTGAAATGCACTGCAAGGAGCTCGACAGAGATAACCTAGCGTGAATGTTTGAAAAGCTGACAGGAATATTGGTAGAAATGCATTAGAACTAAAGAAGGTCATTGGTTCTAATGTACTACTAATGTAATTCGAATAAAAGCATATCAGCTGATATCATATTTGCAAAAACATATTTTCTTTTATTTTGATTTTTGAGAAAAATACAACTAACATTACCTGAATTTTTGGAACTAGTATGCTGGCCATTTCTGACATTTACATTACATTACTAGTCATACCTGTAGAATTGGCAAATCCGCTGTTTTTCTTATTGTTATTATTTTATATTATTTTTAAATGGTCTCAGATAAGAAGTAGCATAAGTAAGCACAAGGGAATATGAAGAGAAACCCAGAATAGCAATGAGATAAAGCAAAGTTACGAAAAAACTTAAAGAATTAAAATGGCTGAAATTGTGTTTAGCAGTGGAAAGAACCAATCGAAAAATTCAATTGGAAAACACACTGGGAGTAGTTAAGGACAGTGTAAATAAAATTGAGCAAAATGGAGTATACGAAAACAACTGCAAGGATTACAAGAAAAAGGAACATTGGACATATGGTGAGGACGGTGAGAATAAAGACGAACAAACACATCAGCGTTGCAAAAAGAGCGAAGAAAACCATCAAAGCAGGTGCGCTAGTAGAAATCTAATCTAAAGTAGCAGAGCACATACTAGCGGAGAACCACAGGATCGGCAACGAAGACACGAATATCATACGCAGCAAGAAGGATTTCAGGAAACTTGATGTAGAAGAGAGTCTCAAGATCTACAAATATAGAGGACACAATCTACTCAACGTGGCCCGAGAGAACGGATGTACCTGGCTATTCAAATATTAACAAACAACTACAAGTAATAAAATTATTATTAATTAAAAGTTAAGTTAATTCTCTGTGTGCAAAATAAATAGGAAAAAATTGAAAAGAATTCCTCAGTTTAGTACGCACTGAAGAAGGCTACAAGTAGTAGCCGAAACATATAATTGTTAAAATTAAATAAAAAATAACCAAAAGAAAGTACACAACGTGTTGCTATTAATTTAATATCATTAGCTAATAATCAATAGGTAAAAGACAAGTCCTATAAGATCCAAGAGACAAGTCCTATAAGGTTAGGATGAGAATAAGTTTAAATAGATCACTGAAAATTTCCAAGAGTGAAGACTTCCAAGTATGACGAAAGCCCGTGTTGGAGGACTCAAAATAAAATTAACGGTTAAGGAAGAAGCCATTGCTTTGTTTCACGAATTAATTGATAGGTTATTGCTTGTATAATTTGGTTTCAACAAATGACCGAGAAAACTGTGTCCTGCGTTACTACTGTTAAGCCTATGCAAATCAAAATTGCATCTCTTTCATATTCCCTACTCCTTATTTATAAATCTGCTTATTTGAGCTATGAATGATAATTGTGTAGTATAAAAGATAAAAGTTCATTCGCTCCAGTATGCAGATTGAGGCGTGTGTCTTAATTCGTGATTAAACATTGTTTATATTCTTGTCGCTGTTTAACAATATGTTTTTCGAATTAAATCCATAGTTTTAGTCAGTTGAGAATTATCTGAAAGTTTTTTTTTTTTTTGTTGAATACAAATTCAATTTTAATTTCATCTCCCTTTAATATTTCTACATGTTCCTTTTGAGCATAAAAGGAGTTATTATACGATTAAAATCGTTCGCCTATAAAGGTGTAACGGAGCGACAAATATTTTTCGTCTATTTTGATTTATTATATCATCTAAATCACGAATCATCATCAACGTAACTAATTTAATTCGCGATAAAAGTCAGCCGATTCCCATTAAAATTAATTTCAATTTCATACCAGATCATCACTTCCAATTTCACGGGAGTGTCGCATAAAACAAGTCATAAAAATCATAATTTTTTGAGAAAAACAAAGCAATCTTTTGACTTGATCTTTTGTGTATTTTATAATTATTATATAAGTCGAATAACAATTCTACTCACCATCGTAATATGTATCATTCATCGTTCGAAGAGATGCAATAGCTTCCTGTTTGGTAACTTGATGCTCCAGATGATATTCCTCGTAATTATGTTCAGTTTTTACTAATTTCTCACACGGAATAGTGTTAAGCACAGCACTATCAATTAAATCGATCACTAGACACAAATTCAATAAAAACACTTTGGACAATTTAATTATCCTTAACATTTTTAACATTTTAGTAAAGAACTTTTACACATGACCTTTATCGTTAAATCTTAAGTGTGCGTGCATATGCGAAATAGGCATCTAAAAAAAATCTTCCGGTGGTACACAGATAATCACAAATATCGATACATAGACGGTAAACCATTATTATCTACATCCTGAATTTTCACTTTTCATCACTTCGGGTATTTTACTTGTAGAATTAATTTTAACACTGAAAATAAAAACAAAACTACATTTTAAATTCGCTCAAAATAAATCTGCACTATTGCTTCAGCAGTGCTGTTGTTAATGTTACTATCTGTATCTGTAAGTTCGATGTCAACGCAGAGAGTTCACATTTTCAAATGCTATACGACTTATGGTCGCATTGTACGATGAAAACTTACAGCTTACACTTACAGATTGTAACAAAATTCAGATATGGTCAAATATTACTAGAAAACAAATTTATTAGAATCACGCACATATGAGTATATTATGAGAAATTCTAATAGACTGTTTCTTAGAATATTTTTTATATAATTCAGTTTGAACCATTGATTGTTAACATATGGAAAGCCCAACCCATAGGCCAAGCTATCGAGCCATATTCGGACTAGCAGATATCAAATTTTTTTAATTCTTTATCCAAAAAGGGCAATGAAAAATATATGACCGATACGGAAAGTTCATAGAAAGAAATAAGAAATATTTGAAATTTAAAGGCACTCCACTTATTTATTATTCTATTTAAGAATAAACTACACTCAGTTGAAGCTTTATTATATCCTGCGAGGAATAAAACCTAGTGAGGTAAATTAGGCACGATATTGCAAAAACGTCGGTAGCAAGGATGATATAAACTGTTTTTGCAAGCAGAGTTTCGTCAGGTATATGGAAGATTTTTTAGTAAATAAGTAGGTTGATCACGAAGACATACGCGTAACCTACGATATGATGGTACAGATTTTTTACGTTTGTAAGTAAATTTATAGGGAAAGGTCCCTGAATGAAAGTAAAGGCTACGACTTTGACTGACGCCATTCCAAGGTGGCTCATTATGATTAATCTTTGCATTAGGAACGGACAAATTCTAAAAACCATCACGTGGTAAAACATTGTTGTTGTGGAAGCAGCGATGTGCAATTGGTGATGGCATGTAGGACGTTGGATGTTATCATATTTCTTGCTTGTTAGACCTGACAAAGTCATGGTAGTTCTAAGCCTTAGTTCCCAGCGCAAAACAAATGCGTTTGGCAAAACGTACATCAAATTGAGAGACCATATATCACCTAGTAAACTCCGTCTACATGTCCGTCTTCCCCTGTCCACAGCCTGCACTTTTATTGGAAAGCAATAATAGAATCTATGATAAGTGAATTATATCCTGGCATGATCGCGAAAAGAAGGGATCTCGTAGAAGCAAATCTTTTGCTGATAAATGATTTTTTGAGCAAATCAATGCCAAATTTGGATGCGGAATATCGCACAGTGGGTAGCACTATATGCTGATTAAGGTCAGTTTCGGGATAGGAAAGGGATGCAGGAATGAATATGGGGAAAGCCCTTAGAAGATGCGATCCTTTCATAGTATTTCTATGACAAGGGGTTCAGAGATGCAGAAGACAAATATCGCAATCTCCATGCTCAAAAAATTACATTGGACTACCAAGAATTATCTGCTCCAAGGGGAGAGGACATTTAAGCGAAGCAAGCAAAGCAAAAGGAAAGTAGAACAATTTTGGATCAGCAGTAGCGGGACAAATCATAACTTAAGGTCATCAAATCACAATGAGAACCATAAGACCAATACGAAAGAATTGGACGCAAAAGGAAAGCTTTACAACTTAAAAAATGCCGTCCTTACCAATAATGACCCTTATAATTGCAAAACCTGGCCCTGTTAGTTCATTCGTTAATTATTTTACATTTTTAAATAAATTTCAATTACGCTCTTGAGAAAACAGCTCACAATGTAATTAAGGACATTAAGTAGAAGCTCCAAATTATGCAAAACAATTACTGAGGGAGATCGAACTATAACGGCCAAAAATCGATCATGGTAAAGCCTGAAATTTCCTTTGCCTGAAAATTCATTAAAATTGCATATAAATTAATGTCCGAAATTTCTATCTGATATCTCATTTATCTCTAAGCCCTCTCAAAATTTTCTATATCAAGCATAGTATGGTATATTCAACATATATGATTGTAGTCTGGTACCATTATTGAAAACGTCATTTCAGTGACATATTCTTATTGAGTTCGGCACACACCAGAAAAACTAGAACTACATATTTAAACTACAACTTAGGTTAATCTTAATAAGTGGAGTTCAAATGATTATCCTCTTCAATATGGCATTGAAGAGGAAATATTAAAAATGAATAACTAAAAGGAAACATAAATATGATAAGAAGAGAATGACCGGAACATCGAACGAAGGATGGCGAACCGCCGAAACACGTCTGTGGACGAAACAGAGAAAGTGACGGGAAACTACGATATGTTCCGAGGACAAAAAAGATAGAATGAAATTGTAAATGAAAATATAAAATTCTTTTAACTTATTGACAAAGCCTGATTGAAGTCAACAGTTTTAAAGTATATCAGTGTAACTTACACCTCTTGATTTCCATTGAAACCGAAAATTAATTCCAAGTTTTAATATATAATAAAGAAAATTGTCACAAGAAATGATTTAAAACGCATGAGTATCAACAAGGATCACTCTACCCAATTAGTTTGGCGAATCGATAACTCTATAATTAAACATTCTATCTTGAGCCCCTTATCTACTGCGATCTTATCTCTGAACTAATCTCATATCTCCCCTAATGACCTCAGCTAATATAAAATGAAATTTGCTTAAACTAACAAATTATACAAAGTAAAAAAACATATTTGTCCATTTTTGTCACACACTGTTCGCGTTTTCCACAAGATGATTAGCAGTCCGTGAAGATACATTTGAAAGACTGATTAGTTTGCTAGAATTCGAAGGCATAGTACGTTAGAGCTTGTGGGTGCTGTCTTGAACACATGAACCATGTAATACTAAATCAGCGTATGGACACATACGCGTCCCATAAAACTCTAAACAGAAGTTCGTCACACAATCAATGGACGCCGTCTTACAAATCGCAAAGTATTCAAACCTTTTAACACTTCCATGTAATTAGCATTCCTTAATGTTATTTTATCAACTTACCTAGAGCGATTTACGAAACATATGAAATTTTAGCCCGCGATATTTTTTGGAAAGCCCTTCCGAATGCTTGCCATATCTTAAACAATGGTAAATTTACTTATCCATCAATTCGACGGGAAGTGATGCAAACTTTATGTTTAGATAGTTAAGTATCTTTGCTATTTGTTCCCAGCGCATTAACATTTTTCGCAGATCGAAATATTTAATTGCTAATAATGAAGTATAAATGTGCACATAGCACATACCATCGTTGACATATGTGCGAGCATTTAATAAAGGATGAGGGTGATATGTGTTAATTAGTATGCAAGTCATGTTAACTTGGCTATTCCATTGGCCGCACTGAAGATGCGAAAGAAGTATTATTGTGCAGAAAAGGGAAGTTGAAAAACAAAAAAATAACAATAAACTCGGTTCACAGTGTGAAACATGGGTTAGGTATTTTGCAAGGTTTCAATGAGTCAGACCGTTTCTGTGGAAGTTTTGAGCTAATTATTTGTTAAAGTTATTCAATTTATACGTTAGAAATGTGAAGAAAACTAAATAACGAATTCAAGTCAAAAATACAACACCACAATTTAAACATTTCACCAATTTTTTAACAAAATAAAAAATAAGCTTCAATCTATGAGCAGTCATGCAATTGTTCAAACAAACGAGGTCATGTATTCTTCTAAGCCACGTAAATTCTTGCATTCATCGCATAAAGTTAAACTCATATGGTTTACAATTATATTTTCAAATTTCAAAGCGAAAAGCTCAAATTTGGCTCAAGTGCAATCCAATGATTTTCTTGCATTACATAAGTTGTTCGCTCCTATTTAGACTTTTCTCATGATGTATAACGAAGGCATTTTGTAGGTGTTATACAATTCGTTTTAAGTCAACAAATAAATTAATATTTCATAAAATCCGGACAACGAGATAATCTGTTCTACCTTTTGAGAAAAGAGAATGGCAGCCAATTAAACTTGTGTGAGAGAAAAGCAGAAATTCTCCATAAAAAAAGTTTCAAGTATCTTTACAAAATGTTATAAATTGTGGTTACGTATAAAGAAGGATAATAAACAGCTGGCATTTAAATCAATTTACAAAATTTGCAAACGATAGGTGTAGTCTCTCTTTCATCCATCTACAAACACGTTTTTGTAAATGGATAAAAAAATATATATATATTTGGAAATGGAGGAGATCTTCAAAAAAGCATGCAAAATCATCGTATACACTTGTTGTTGATATGTAGGAGGACATCCAGAAAGACATATATCACCGGATCTTCGTCATTATGTCTCATCTCCAAGCACTTTTCCATACAAACGCCAATGCATCTTAAACTTACCACTGGAATACTTTTTTTTAAGATTTTAGGTTATTCCTAGTCTTTATTGGCGAATATATTTGAAAATTAATTTTCACAATGTTCTCTTGATGTCAACTGCTTATTCTTCTGAACGCTTTGTAATGCAATGAAAAGATGGTGCCTGGTCCGGAGCATATGATAGCTGCATCGTACATAGCCTGTGTGGCCTGGCGTTGTCGTGGAGGAAAACGACCCCTCCTTGTTTCACCAATTTCGACAGATTCTACTCAATATAATAAACATTTGTGCTTTTTCATCAATAATTGAGATAATGCAAAATATCAGAGAAGTCGAAGAAGAAGAAGATTAATATAACGAATAATTATTTAGTTCCTTAAAGCTTTCTCCTCAGGCGTACGGTTATCTCCTCCCCATTATAAAAGAAAATTATTTTTCAAAATTAAGACCATGTTTGCGACGACATGTAGCTGAATGGATACAATTTTTACAAGACCTGATACAAGACGATACAATATACAAGACCTGTTTTCTTTCAAAATAATTGAATTGAATTTCATTGAACAGGTCTAGTGGTCAGTAATCATAACTTTCATTTCTCCCTTTTTAAGCATTCAAGTCAACTACTCGAAACCAACGCCAAAACCTTTCTCTAAAACTTAAAAAAAACCGATTTTCTTTGTATGAGAGGAGAGGACTTCTACTGAACTCTGAATATTGCTTTGCTTGTTACCGAATCGAAATTGTGCAATTGAATCGAAATACATTCATTGTCACATTTTATTGAATGAAATCGTTGGAATTGTGTTATTGTTGCGAACATATCCTTCGTTTGAAAAGATTCCAGAGCGACTTAAGCATTGAAAAATGATGTAGAGAAAAAATCCACTCCCCGAAACTGAATGATCATTTATTTGAATTTTTGTGATTGGAAAGTGAAAGTGAGGCTATTTACGCCTTAACTGTCGGACTCTCAGGGGCAACCAAACGACCGAGTAGACAAATAAACCCCTATTACAAAGGACCTAGCCTGAAACTGTCACCAGCACTGCCGCGCTTAGCGGTCTCTTTGCGTTGAAGAAATCGTCTTTCACCGGGGATGGATGGAAACGAAAGGGATTCCTACCTCCTTCCCTCTGCACAAACAAGCAATTCATAATGCCCTTCTTTATAATAACAACCGAACGCACGTCATCTGACACGCAGTTTCAGTTGTCTTTAAATGTCAGCATCTTTCCCGTTGTATTTTCTGGAGAGAGTATGCCTATTCTCTTGAAGAGGTCATCCTGAACCATCTTCCGCTTATGAAAAAGGTGTGACTGGAGTCATCTATGCGCCTTGGGCAAAATAAGCAAGCAGGGGACGTTGGCCTCTCAAAATAGGTATGACTGAAAATACCCGTGTCCACTGAGTAGTTTTTTCATGTAATAATAAGTGTCACCATGCATTCTACAAAATCACGTCCCCAAATCACTGATAATTGGTGCGGTCTACCTGCCTCGCGTTTCGTGTAACAGCACTCTCTGCCACGAAGCTAGGATCCTTCTTCTTTCATCTTGGTTAACATTTTCGTAATTTGTTTCACTCCCAAGTAAGTAGACTCGCCCTCGAGTTTATTTTAATTGAGTTTAATTTGATTAATTTAATAGAGTATCGATTATCTTTATAAAAATTACCAATAATCTATTTAATACAAAATTTTTCGGTATTCATCTTCCGAAGAAAATATTTATGCTATTAAAACTTTCATATCTTCCATATCTTTATTAAACATTAATGCCTGCGGATCCTCAATTATTAAATAATTAACAATAAAATGTTTATAGTGGAAGTCTACTCATTAATAATATTCTCTATTGTTTGGCAAAACGATAAAACATTATTGAATTTTGCATATCTATTTATGTATGATAAAGCTAAAATATCTGCATGTGGTAACTTTTCCATCGGTTAATCTGAAAAATTAAGTAACGATTTCTATTCAGAAGCATGTATGAGTAATTTTAAATTTGTGATTGTTTAAACCGCTTAAATGTTTGTTTTGATGAGTTTATAATGTTTTATTTATATGTCGGTAGTTTATGGTGCTCAATTGTTATCTGATAACAATTAGATTGTAACGGCTTTGAGTTTATACCGCGAAAATATAATTGATTGTGCATATGATTATTACTAAATTTTATAACTAACGAAGAGGCCGGCAGGCATAACATACAATTTTTGTATATTGTTGAGCTTTAGAGTTAATTGTATTTATATCGCTATTTATTGTTTACATTAAGAAAAGGCGTTTGACACAATTTGGTATCAAAGGCTCCTGAATATGCTTAATGAGTACAAGCTTCCAACTACGTTTTCTTTGTGACGAGAGATTAAATATCAAAATTTGAGAATGTTCAACAGCAACAAAAAAAAAATCTATACGTGTCCCACAAGGTTCGCGTTTGAGCCCTGCATTAAACAATATATATATGTCTAACTATCCAACAAACCATGCAGATAATACATGTTTAAACGTCACGGAAAATGACCCAACAACTATAACCAATAACCTGTAAACTACATTCGCGAAAGCTTATAAATATTTCTTCTAAAGGAAAATTCTACTCATCGGTAAACAATGGAAATTGAAACAAACCATCAGCTTCTGTACGTTTCGATTTCTGTATTCTTGATACTTAATACCATATTTGCTAGATGTTTGAAAAATCTGAAACCTGTGTTCAACCAAAGGCGTTATTCAACTGATTTATACCCGATCAAATCTTTAGGTGGCATAATTCTTTCCAGTTCTTATTGCACAAAATCTATGATGATATGAGAACGTATATAAAATATAGAACAGGCAACGCAGAATCCTCCCAAGAAACGAGAGGGAGTTTGCTGAGAACTGCCTTATTGGAGACATAATTAATTGATTAACAAGTTAAGCCAGTTTTCACATCACGCTTATGTGAGCCTCATAACGAAATAAGATATTTGTGATCATCTGAGATGATCGAGGATGAATCGTTCTAATTTCAAATCCTTTCCCTTCGATTCTACGTTGAAAAAGGGATTCATTGAAGGAGCCAATTGTTTGGGAATGGGAAATCAAGTTGCAGTCCGAATGTTTTTTTTAAATGGCTGGGCAAAAATTAAACAGTTTAAGTAGGATAAAAACGACGATAAAAAGGTCAAGCCTGCATAGCAGAGAAAAAAGTGTCAGATACATTAACAACAAAATAAATTTCGGGCTAAAAAAAACATTTATTCATGCGGGCAGTCTGTAAGTAGTTTCAAGATAATCTCTTTGAATATCAAAATATGAATTTTTGCAGACTCCAGTGTTCATTTGCCCTGTTGTTTTTTCCAACAGAAAGGCCCAAATTAGCCTTCCGAGCATTTAACGCAAGTGACTAGCTTTGCGAGAAAAAATTTCATCTCAAATGGGCGAAAGAAACCCTGTGAAACACAAGGATTTAAACTTATGGCTACCCATACTTCGGTTAAATAGCTACACGACACCTTAAATGATCATCATCCTAATTTTGCAGATCAATGCATACGTCCTGGGAAGGAATTTCGACCGAAATGTGTCAGGCAGACAATAAAGGACTTCACACGGGTTATCATAAAGACCCGTCAGAAATGGGCGGAGGCCGGTGAAACTGTCAGAGACTGGGTATATTTGCATTGCTCGGATAACATCGAAAAAACGCTAAGAATAAGGAAATCTAGAATAATATAGAAGGCTAATCTGAATGTATTACAAACTCAGAAAATTCCTCAAGGTGTAGTTTTGCAATCAAAATACAAACCACCACAATCTATACCACCATTTTTATCAATAAGTTTTATCTATTGTCTACTTGCGTTTGTATTTTTTCAGGCAAATCATTAATTCCCTTTGAAGTTGAAGTTTCTTTTTACTGACGAAAATATCTATTCGTTATATTAAAGTTGCTAAGACACCAAATACTTATTCTGTAAAAATAAATACAATAACATGTTCAAGGTCTTGTAATAGTCTTAAAATCATATGAGTCGTCTTTTGAAATGTACCTTTAACCTCCTCGTCAAAAAAATAATTAGCCCACTTAAGCTGTGAGCTTCGCCATTAACAAAAATAGATTCATTCAACCAAACTCACGACTTAATCACTTTACAAGATTATCCGATTTTTCTCGTTTGGGTTTTCAATAAATATTACTGCATGCCTCCTTTCCTAAAGAATTTTTAAACAAATAGCATACATATAAATGGCTGCTCCTCGACATGTCAATTGATTTGTGATTTGAAAATATTAAGGATTGTTCTTGTGAAAAGATTTATTTGTTGTATTTCGGGCACCTGTTTCACACTGGCCAGTGTTGTTTTGAAAATTGTCGTTGACTTCTCCAGAAACACGAAGATTCTCCAGAGATTCTTGGATTAGGATATTGCGAAACAAATGTGGATTTATTTATGATCTTGAGATGCAAGACACTATAAATTTTTCTTAAGATTGTAAGAATTTCTCGGACTTGTGTTCCATTAGTTTTGGGATCAATTTAGTATTTAGATTGTATGCTCAGTAAGTTTTATGAGTCTCGATAATAAATTGGTTTGATTGTGTAAGGAGTTTGATAATGTGTTTTGATGATAGTGTGTTAAACACACTTTAAACCAAATTAAAATTATGAATAAGTAAACAAAAAATGTTACCCATTGGAGTGGTTCAAAAAATGGGAAAAGTTTGCTACTGCGACTGGATACCAGAAACAACAAATAATTATGCTATGCAATAGCTTTTAAAAATAAAACCTTCGTTTCCTTAATGTTTTTGCGCCTTTACAACTTCCATTCAATAATTTTCCAAAAACCCAAATCTACTTTGTTTAAATAAACAGCGGAAAAATCTTCTGTGTTCACAAAAAATTGTTCTGCAACTAAACCATACATAAAAACACTGTAAAGGAAGCACCATTACTCCCGAAATATATATAAATGTTTATTTAAACAAAATAGATTTGCGTTTTTTGAAAAACTATTAAATGAAAAACGAAGTTTCATCAAAACTATATAAAAAGTGATAGGAAAATAATTTCGTTCAGACTAGGCAATAAAAGAATTTTTTATAAAAAAAAAATTAGTTTGCTGTTATCAGATCAATATATTTATCTTTTTTATCGTACGACATGTTAATGTATCAAATAAAAAAATTATTTTCTAGGAATGGATCAAAAAGTAAATCAACGTTACATCGATCTTTTGAAACCAGCAAGCATTGCTAAACAGTGTAACATATACTACAAACTCAGGCTCAAGGATCGTACAGCGGTTCAAAATATTTGGTTCAACCAGCAATGTCTCAAGGCGAATATTATTCCAAATAACATAAATATAAAGATAGCCGCAAACAACGTGTCCGCAAAAAATCAATCATGGCAGCAGAGAAAATCTGGATCAAGGAAGAAGCACGGACTTGGTTCATAAAGAGGGACACAATACTGCATAACCTCAAGCTACTGCACTCGGAGCTCACATTCAAACTTCATCCGACAGAATTTGATGTGTTAGATGACCACGTTTAGGTGTAAAATAAGTTTGATTATTTATAAGAAATTTGTAAGACAAAAATAAAAACTGGCAAAATTAATAAACATCCAACCCCTCCCATTCCTGTACAAACTGCAAAAAAGCATAAATTTTTTAGTCGAGTGGTCAACTTATCACAGACTAATTTCTCCCAAACGGAGATAAATCTCCTTAGTAAAGGCCCCAAATATAACCCCAATTTCAACCTGAAAAATTTAAAAGAAACACTTATATCTGAGGCTGAAATAGTACTTTTTAACCAACCAGACTCCATTTAAAAAAAAAGAGAATATCAAAAACGTTATAAAAAATGCTCCTCAAAATCTCAATTCAAACGTATCCTCCGCCATAAAATCAATTTCACTAAAAATTAAAAACAAAGATTTAAAAGTTACGAAAGCTGATAAAGGCCATTCCACTGTCTTTATCGAAAAAGCCCAATATAATCAAAAAATCTTTGATTTTATAGAAACAGAAAATGTTACCATCTTAAATAAGGACTTAAATAAGGAAATAAGGATATTTTTATGGATAATATTGAGGCAGCTGATTTACAATCTGAATTCGAAAACAATGTTATCTTTTGGTATGGATACGTTGATGACATCCTTATTGACTTTACAGGAAGCAATTACCAACTAATCCAGCTTCTAAATTTCTGCAAAAATATACATCCCTCCATCTCCTTCACAGTTGAACGGGAAAATAATCGGAAAATTAATTTTCTGGATCTAATCATCACCAGAAATCTTTTTAACAGCCTAGATTTTAACATTTTTAGAAAGCCCACCTTCTCGGATGCAACTATTCTAGCCGATTGATGCCACCCTTGGTCCCACAAGATATCGAAAGAAAGTTTCTCCTAACCTGAAGGCGCTACTGGTCAGACCAAAATGGTCTAGTCTGAAGTAATGTGACAAACAGTTCCTGTCTAGGTTCTTGGATAGAGGAGACGTTTATCTGGTAGTATTTATTATCTATTCCGGTAGATTTTAGATAACGTATAGTCCGGTCGATTTTAGATAATATTATATGGGAATACCGATAATAGGCAATTTATTCCCTTTTACGTCTATGCTGCATATGATACTCTTTGCCAATCGTTTGTTAGCCGCTTCTCTGTTCACATTACATCACACATTTTTCACATTTGTTCACATTTTTTACATCCCTTTTACTTCGACAGCTATTGTGGTTTTCATCGATTCCAAGAGGATTCTTTTAGCATATCTTCTTGCTTCCATCCCAGAGACCACTGTGTTCCTCTACTTTTTTTTAAATATATAATATACTTCTAATTTTGATTTAGGCTATACTGCGTGGTAATAATTCAATGTACAACGCTAGGCAAATGTGGTAAAATTCCAAAATGTTACTTTTGCACCAATGCATACTGACGATATCTCAGAAAACTTTCCCAGTGAAGTCTGATTACCCCCATTTTTGTTTTTAACTGCGTACATGTTTTACTCATTCATATTTCGCCGAATTTCTATATAGGAGAAAATTATAATTTTAATGTAACTGATCGATTTCCTTATAAATTTCATCGCAGTCAAAATTATAGTGGTAAATTATAATACATTACCACCGGCAGCATACGATAAATAATTAACGTAATAAAAACCGAATATATTTTTTGCGACATTTAACAATATAGGAAGAAATTATTATTCTTATGGAGTTTAGCATGCAAATTTCTCGACACGACCCTTTGTGTGAAAAAAATTTGACAATTTTATATAATTTTGCTGGAATAAAAATTGATAAAAATGGAAGAAATAATCAAAAACAATAATGTTATTTTATTGTGCCGAAATGAAAATTGATGAAAATGGAAGAAACGATAAAAAAAACTACGATGAAAAATTTAGATGTCTCCAAAGAGGACGTAGCAAACGCAAATGTAGTGGCACAAATAATCCTGGCCTTCGGCATGAAAGAACAATACAAATGAATGCGTTGGGAAGAAATCTTTATCTTCAAATGTAATTGTTTCCTGCATATAATCAACGTAGGTATTTGGATCTAATGCCATGAATGAAGACTTTTGCTTAAAACTCGGAAAACATAGGTATCAGAGTTCAAAAAGGATTAGTACGAATGTCTGATATTCATATTTTGTCTGACAGGAATGGAACAGGTGTTTTTTTGGTCCTACAAACGAAGTTTTATAGTTCCCCGTCTTTATTCATATATCGTACACATATGCTTTGTTGTTTTGTTGTTCTTTATTATTATATCCAGTTAATATATGCTTCCTTCTTTTTTTATTCCCATTGTGAATTTTAGATTAATGTGTAGTTTGTTGCGATATTCTAGAATTTATTCTTAGTAATTGTTGGTCGTTATACATATTATGACGTGTTATTCATGTCTTATACATGGAGTGTTATACATATTATAAAACTCCCACACTTTTTGTCAATTCCTTCATAAATAATCGTTCTAGGTTTTAAATGAAAGTTTCCATACGTATAGCTCATTTTTAATCCATTCCTACTCCATTTGTTCCTCTATAAATTTTTTTGTCAAACCGGAGTTAATTTCGAACATACATAATACATGAAAGGTTCGTAAAGATAAAATATGATAAATAATATATATAATGTAAAACAATTCAAAATGTTTGAAAAAAGTGTGAAAGCACATTAAGGGATCCCGTCGATCAGTAAGCAGAGATTGAGCAGCCTGCAGACAGCGTATCGAAACTTTACTTTTTAAAAGACCATTCGACATCCGCTGAGTTCTTGTCAAAAGCTGAAAAAATTTGATTCCGCTGATGGTATTGCTCGTGGTGGAACTAGTGTGCAAATTCCCTTTTTAGGGACAAGACGTAGACTTAAATTCGTCTAATATCTTATAGTCAGAATAGGACAGTGCAAGCAAGCCAACCAGTAAATATTTCGTTGGTGCGGACTCCGAAGTTTATCTCCGTCATCTAAATAAAAAATTATCCTTATTGTTTTTAATAACTGTACTCAGTACTGAAATAGTTTTATTCTTCTTTTTATTTTTTTTATTTTTGCTCTGAATAGAAAAAAACTGAAATGCATACAATACGGTCAGGGAGGCATTTATTTGACTAAAGTGAGCTTATGGCCTATGGATTCAGTAAACATGCGCTATAAGCTATAAGCACGCAGGATACTATAGCAACAACAGTGCAGTCGAAATAGTTCAAAGTAACTGAACAAATTCAAATTATTAGCAATTGAATCACACTCTTTAAATTTCAGGAATCAGTACAAATATTTGTTGGTATATAGTTTGACCGAATAGCAATGAAATTCTAATGAGTCAGTGGCGAAACTACAGCTGTGGTTAATAATTATGCTACTCATCTCCAATGGTTTATCAGATGAATAAAAATTCCTTGCCTTATGGCGATCTATCAGATTCCATCAAATAATATTGCGTGAGGTGTTGTACTAATAGGTTTTTTACTTTATCAACTCAAAGCTTTTGTGTTGCGTTATCTCACCTTTGGATTTGAAACAATTATCCGGAAACGGAAACAATAGATTCGAAATTAGTTCTATGAAAAATGCAAAAAGTGACTTTATGTCAGGGACTTTATAGGAATATTAAATACAATATTGAAAAAACTGAACGTGTGCAAAACTGGCAATTTTGCGAAGATGGTTTTATAAAATTAATAGTTGTAGGGGTTAAATGGTCTCAACTTTCTTCCTCGTCATTAATTACTAGCTTAATCAGTGCAATAATTTTTCTGATCCGAAGCAACGTGCAATGACGTGCATAGTTGAATAATTGTTTGTTCTATTCCATATTATGCCCTGACCTTATTGTCCAAACCCTGTTAATGCGTGCAACGGAACAGCTGGTCACCTGAATACAAATGAAATTTCATTTGCCAGCGGAATACACCAATATGACTGCATATACGTACGCAATATACTCACGTATCTCCCATCGAGCTACATACGTTCGTGAATATCTTTTGGTTTTCATCGAGTATTAAAGGATTGGTCAACATATGAGCATTATCCACGAAATTCTACTAAAGATACGAAGCCGAATAAGCGAGCATAGTCATCACTAGACAGAACTTTCTATCACATATGCAAATAAATACACAGTTGAGCTACAAAAATACACTCGATAAAAGCATGAACAATTCCTTTGATTATTTATACTACGGTTCGCTGTGGCAAAATTTTCCAAACAAGAATAGAGCGCACATTTTCCAAACAACCACTAATACACGATGTTACATTTATACGCCAAATTAACATCAAACATTTAATTAAACATCACTCACATGTTTATAGGTGATTAAAATTATTTTTATGTTCGTTTGGCCACATATGTCGTATTGTACGCAGTGGATGCTTTTCCTTGGACACTTCCCGTCATTCCGTAAAATTCGTTTGTTCGAACGATTTATATATGTATGTCGACAGGAACCACTGACAAGAAATTATGCAATTTCATTTAGATAAATTTTCTGCGCGTTCCTAAATTTGGGTGCGAACTTAAATGTGATGATGTAAACGTTTAAATTATGGATAACGTGCAGGAAATCGCAAGGAGCAACAAGGATACAGGAGCGGCTGTCACTTAGTCATCGACATCGCCACTAAATAAGGACGCCTCTTTGGTTTCCAAGAAAGAAATGCTGTTTAAGATGACAAAGTACTGAAGTTGAAAGCTACCCTCCCAAGTTTCAGGAATTGCGCAAGTCCTCTTTGCAGAGCAGCGAAATGAGGGCATCGTTCATCGCACATCCTCACATGTTGGTCGTGAAAGCTTGAAACAGGTTTCAACGAGACAGAGATACAACATCGGTTTAGTCCTTATTAATTTTCCTACCATGGTGAATGCACGTTACATCTAAATACGCATATGTACAATGAAATGCATTCGATTCAATGTTCTCTGTGGTAACGACTGCAAAGACTTGAACAATGTTGGGTATATCAAAGGGACTATTCTTCACGATCCCAATGCACTTGAAAAAATCAAATAGTAATAAGAAGGGGTTGTTGTACTCTTAAGGGTTGTAGTACAATGAACTCCACTGATGTCCTCGAGTAAAGTAGAAATGTACAGGTGTTGATTGTAATTTAAGATAAAATTAAATCGATTGTTTGCAAAAGGGGTATCTTCATTTTCGAAAATTTTTCAGAAAGGACGATAACTTGATAAACTTCTAAATATTTTAAGGCAAGGTCACGAAGGAAATTTTTCTATGCACTGTGCTACTAAATTCACATTAACTCAAAAATATATCTTTCTAGTTTTTGAGAAACTTTTGAAAGTTACCGATTTTTTTTCAGGAAAAACAATTTTTAAATGTTACGGTTTTTTTAACAAATCCTAAAAGATTATGCTACGATTTACACTTGGTTTATGTACTTCATATTATATATATATATATATATATATTCTAGAGAAAAAAGTGCAGAAACTCAAAAGAACTGAATTTTAATTTCGCGAAATCACGTTTTTTGGGTTGGCGGACATGAAAAAAATATCGGGACAATCACTCTGAATTTTTAATATGTTGTTGGTGATACGTCTGGTTATTGCATGTACCAGGATCCTTATGATCGGAAATAAATTTTCCGATTTTCAGCCTATTTTCTAACCTCAAAAACTGATTTTTTTCCAAACGGCTGCCATTTTGTTATTTTTCGCAGGGAAAAATTATCCTATCATAGCTCACGTGATAGCCACTTAAACAGAGATTAATTTTCGGACTTCTTTCTGAGATGTTCCAAACTCAAGAAAATACATTCGTAATCAATTGTGGTTTTTTTTTGTTGAAATATAAAAAAACGCTTCAAAAATTCTGAAATTTCTTTTAACTGCCTATTATTATTATTTTGTACTGGGGTCCACTTGCTGAAAAATAGCATAGGCCAGAATCGGCCCTTAGCTTACCATTTGTAGTACTATTGTTTACAGATGGTCCATCCTGTCGTCCTACAGAAGTCAAGGAGTTCCCCCAGTTCTGTGGTCGCCAAGTGTTCCAATTCTGTTACGCCAGTACACCTCAGCCAAATACGGCGTTTGTTGGCCAGACTCTGGCAATATAGAAGGAATTGTTTTGTACTTTCTTCCTCCTCGCCGGAAGCTCGGCAGGTGTCATCTATTTGAATTCCTATTTGTTTGGGGTGTTGACCTAGAAGATCATGCCATGATCATCAAGAAAGTGCTCGGCTTATCCTGTAGTCGTTCCTGTCAATCCAAGCCTTATCTGTCTCTTTCCAGAGGATTTCGTCTAGTTCCCTTTTTGCCGTTGCTAGTGGCACTTTAATTGTGTCTATTCTAGTGGCATTTTGGTCGGCTGATCCAGCTCTCGCTAGCTCATCCGCTCTTTCGTTTCCCTCTACACCGCATTCGTGTCCATGGACCCATGTCAGTTTTACATTAACTCGGGTTGTTGCGGCTTTGAGAGCCTGCGTACAATCTTGCACCAGTTGTGAAACTACGCGATTAGAGGCAAGCGCTTTCTTTTATATACAGTCAATTCTGCTGCTACATGATTTGTATTTTAATTTGGATTGTTGCTTTGGCGTATCTCGCAGAAACTGCATAGTGAAGCGTGTTAGAACAACCTCATTTTTAAATCAAAGGCTCACGAGAACGTGAAATCAACTTTTCAGAATCAGAATACCATCCAATACCAAGGTACAAATCACATCTATTCAGATTGAGATTCCGATTCCAGACACAGGACACAGACACGCTGCCCAGGAGACAAGTTTTTTAACTACTAAATCATCTGGTGTTTCGTCTCAGTGGAAGTGCTTTATTTTTATTGAACAAACGTCACTTAGAGAACAGCCAAATGAAAAGTGAAATTTGTTCCAATTATTTCTGCAAAAACTTGAGTTTTGAGTTGCGTTCTCGATTATTCTCCAAAAATTTACTTATATTTTAAATTAAGTTATGAATTTTCGAGCAAGATACATTTTTTCCAGCATGAATTCTCTCCCAGAAACAGCTTGGCCAGTGTATCGATGATTGCTGCTTCCTCTCAAATCAAATTTTTGTAAAATTTGGGTTGTTTTTCAATTAACTCTTTTCGAATTTGTCTTCGTCATCCATTCAAATATCCATTGTATTGAGCTTGCCTATGTTTGAGGTCATCCAGTCGATTTCATGTTACCTCGTTGTAGTAAAACGATAGCGGGGATACCTTAAAACATAGAATAATAGAACAAAGAAGAACGTGGTTAACGCTAGTTTTATGCCATTTCTGCAATGTTTTCAACAGATTGAAAATGATTTGCATTCTTCATAAAACTTTTGTGAAATTTTTCTGTTTTTATAGTCACTATTTTTTTTTTTTTTTTTTTGATTTACGTTTGCATCTTGACATACATTATTTCCATCACACACATTATATCCATCAGGATTTTCGACTAATTTTCTTCCCTTTTTGAGTGAAAAATATCTGAAAAAAATTCCATCATCAGACATTTTACCATAAAAAAAACTCTAAAAAACTCTAAGAAATTCAAAAAATATACATTCAAAAAATATTCAAAAGCAATTCAAAAAAGCTCATGGACATCATCCCGTTAATTTTAACGGTGGGGGGGGCTTATCTCGTAGACAATTCTTTTTAGAACTGACTGTTGAGACATGGCCTGTTCTTATTTGGAATGTATGAATGAAAGTTTGGATTGCCCAGAAACAGAATTCATCCAAATGTGGTTTAAAGAACAAAATGAAGATGCTCGCTTTTGAAAATTACTTATTTGATTGAAAACCACGAGACTCTGAGTCAAAAAAAATGTCTTGAACTTCTTAATCAGAAATTCGTGATATTTTAATTTTCAAAAGAGACCAACAGAAGAACTGATACATTTTTAACAACATATTGTACGCAAACAAATTCATTTTCCTTGTGGTCTATCTTTTCTTAATTATAAAGATATTCGTTAAAATTTACTTTTATTGTTTTTCTTATTTTACTATTAAATTAAATTCTTACTTTTTTCTTAAATATGAATAATTTTATAATATATTTAAGCAATAAGTCCAAAAATAAAACAAAAAAAAAACCTTTCTGGATGCAGGTTAAAAATGTTCCTGGGTATGACTCCATATCTAGTTACCCCATGCGATTTCTCTCTACTTCTAGCGTCTTTGCATATCATCCCTTTCATGCTCCTAGGTGTTTGCTTCAGACACCCATGCCATAAAGACATAAAAGGACGATACACGGACAATAATACAGGTCAACTTTAAGATTTGAATGCCAGTCATTGACTAACTTGAACCCAGAATCTACTGTATAAAAGACAAGTGCTCTTACCACTAGATTATCAAAACTCCTTCTTTGGAAAAGCATCTGAAATTGAGACAGTGCACTTATATGCCTTAGATATAAGTCAACTAAATGTGTTTCCTTTTTTTCATAAATTTATAAAAGTCTTTCAAACCTGTTTGAAGTGTATGGTAAATTAAAATTATTAGGTATTTGCTGGGTCAGTTACGACGGTTAGAAGGTTCAATCGGAATCAACATTCCGAAATTGTTCATTAATTCTATTTGTATTCTTGTAAAAAGTTTGTTGAATGTGAGTATAGACGAAAAACAGAGAAACCTGCCTGTGTATTGTACTTTGAATTGCTCTTTTATTTTTCCAAGAGTTTCCTTTCGATTTAATTCCTTTCCACTATTCCGATATTCTGCTATCCTCGTTAAATTTACAAATATCTAAACATGACTCTTGCATTGACAAAAAATCGTTGCTAATTTACAGGTCTTAAAAATTAACAACACTCAAATTAAATGTTGTAAATTAATTTCACAGGTGGTTTCATCTAATTTGACATCAACTTTATAAATTTTTCACCATTTTTATTACTTGAGAAACAACCACTTATAGCCCATTCTGATTTCAAATTAAATAACCATTTTCTTTGTGGAAACCATTTGGATCAACTATCCTTGAATATTATGAGTCTAAAAGCTGAACTTCAAAAGTAAAACAACATTTGCAATAAAGACCAAAGTAATAAAATGAAAATATTAATCAAAGTTGAAAACCATTAGCGTGAAATTTTGTTGATTTTTTGTGACTACTGGAATCCAAATATATTGCACAAAGCTACTATGCTTTACACTGGATTTATTTTGGCGGGTCTCCAGAAATATGGCTTCAATGATTAATTAAAATTTTATCGCTACATTTTTCGGTATTTTAAAGTCTATTCTATAGTAAATACCTAGGAAGTTTTGTCAAATACTGAATTAGTTCGGATAAACTTTAACAACGAGCAAAGTTTGTGTAAATTTTCTTCTCTAGAGTTAACATCGAATTTAATTTATAACAATTGTAAAGAGTTGCACAATCAGAAAACTCTGCTCTAAAGGACATTACAAACGGTGTTTTGATAGCGGATTCAAGCCATCATATCAGCAAGACAATACTTTTATTTCATATATTATTTTATTTTCCCAAATAATAACGCAATTAGTTACAATTATGAGTAAGATCATGATCACATGCACTTAAAAGCAATTGTCCGCCGACATGCAAGAGTACGACCTTAATAGATATAATTTAAATGAATGTCAACAATGCTCTCTGGAGATTAGATTGAAATTGGTATCTCTTTAATTTTTTTTTTAATTATACTTGAATGCAATCACCAGCATGTATAGATAACTTATGAGAAATTAATTTTATATAATATTGATGGTATTTACAATTTTTTGTTTCGCAGTAGGAAATTATTGCATAGAACCCAAGAAGCAAAATTTTATGTTCAGAATTCAATTGTCAACTTAATCTCATTTTCAAAATTTTTTTGAGAAGTCTATTTCAGGATTTGAGTTGTGCCATTTTGCTCACTTCTAAAATTGACTAAAGTTTCACCTTCTGTAGGCGGCTTCCTCAATTTTAACGCATACCCGGACAATCTTCTCCATAAGACAGAGTACGTTTTAGATGCCCGTAGCCGTTTTTACTAAAAAAAATATTCCTATATGTATTTTCATTAGAAGCAATGAATCAAAAACCATACTTCCTTGTAAAATCAAACTAGAACACATCGTTATATCAGACAAGTTCCACTGATTATTAAATGAAGCATCTTCTATTGTATTTCATATGCGTGTGAAAATGCTATGGAAGTAAGTAGTAAGTAGTTGTTAATGTAAGATGAGAATGAACTATGGAAGAGAGAGAATGAACTGTGAGAACTATCGATTGTCAGTCAGCTTGGCAGCTGATGTGTTGATCTCATTTATTTTTGTTCGATTGAAAATTGCTGTTTCCTGTCGAATAATGTCGAGGATTTGCAGAAAGCTTTGTTATACTTTCATAATTTGATGAACTCTTCAAATTGACAACGTGTACGATGAACGTACTTGTTATGATGGAATATGTTGACGGTGCTTGAGAAAAGTTGCGAAACCTCAAGGTAGATTGACAGATTGTGAATATTAATGAATAATAATTCTAAATAAAGAAGAAAAAAACAATTAGAATTAAAAAATTGCTTAAATATTAATTCTAAATAATGAAGTGTCAATCAAAACAATTAACTATAAGGAGCACTATATGATAAAGATCCATACTATACTTCAGGCAAATTGGTAGCACCATTCCAGTTGTACGGTTGAGTAATGAACAGGGGTTATAAATAATGGAACTTGTTCAAAATGGGCGAATTTGATTCCATGTGTCATCAACCGAAAGGCAAAGGAAAAAGCAATAGACTAGTAATAAAATACAAGAGTTTTAAAATAAAGAGTTTTTAACATAAAAGGAAAATTTAACATAAAAATAAAGGACATAAGTCAATTAGTTTTGGGAATTGAAGACGTAAGAGGCAGCTTGAATAAAATCCGTCGAAGTTTAACCTCCAGCGTAGTTGTGCGATGTTAATATCGAAAGGCTTATACTAGAAATCCTGGATATGATCAAAGGTTTTGTGCATCATAACTTACCGTTTAAAATGAGCGATTGCAGACAAGTCATCTGAATCAAAAAGTCTATGCGACAGGATATATATGCATTAGGACAATGATCGATAAATTATCGTTGGATCTGTCAAAATTACTTTGAAGCGTAGAATTGGCATGTTCCATAAATTCATCATGCCAAAAGAATTTAAGGGAGTGTATGAAAAAGTTAATAAAACTCACGGATTTCTACAGCTGTTGCTCTGAATTTGAAATATGTTGAAATAAAATAACACTGACAACGTTAATCGGTATTAATCTGTGATTTCGATATGTTAACAACATTTTCTAACGTTGATCGAGTTGATAAGGCACTGGCTGCATACTGGAACGAGTAGGCACGCGTTAAATACAAAAAATATATAAAGTATTGACAAATGAAAGGGAACTATTCAGGAATAAGAACTTTTCTTGGATTGCACGACAAATTGGAATATTTTATGCTACAAAATGAAATGTGCTGATAAAAATTATTCTTCTTTGCCCTATTTAGAAATAGTTATGAATCATAAACAAAAGATGCAAATAAAAAAAAAACCTGTTAGCGGTGCCATTTTACTCAAGCAACCCAAACCCCAGCGAACTAGATAAAAAACCAATCATACATATTCGATAAAATTTTTCCTAAGGTTTTTGAGTTAATATAAGTTTGCATTGCGATGCATATTTAAAGCGTTTGATAATTCCCATCATCCTTGAAAAGAAAAACAATTAATCTATGATAAAATGGAAGCAAATGTTTTTCACTCAAGCGTAGAAAATCATGTTACTTAGGTTTATCGATGAAAATATCTTCATTCTTCCTACGTTGATTGATTGAAAAACTAGGTTGATTTTCCAATGTGTTTGTCTTATCAATGATAATTTTGTTCATTGGTTAAAAGTGACTTAAGATATCTGGCTTCCATTACAATCTTTTCCTACCAGCTGGCGAGGAGCCACTTTTTGTTTCAGTTTTCGTTTGCAATGTTTATCAGATGGTTGCTTAATGAAGACTGTATATATCCGGCTCTACTTGCAATTTTACAAGCCAATGCCTTTGGTCGCATTAAATGCAGTCCAGCTGCAGCAACATGTAACTCGGAGTCTTTCAGCCGTTTTCATTGCATCTATATTTATATATTTATGGAAAATTAATGTATTATCTATCGTATAGTTTCACAACTCCATGAGCGAGAGACATCTTCGACGTAGTATTCTAACGATAGATTTCCAACGATGTGTAGCCCTTTTTGCATCAAGTGTCCAGAATGTTACGAACCTCTGACTCGGGCGCGCATATATAGAGGTTTGCATAAGCAGAAACAAGCCAATCAGAATGTTTCTTGTAGGCAACCCATATTTTGCTAGTGACACTGAATAGTTCAGAAATCAATGTATGGAACAGTGGAAATACTGAAAGCCTCAAAAAATTGATTCAATTATTGAACTTAGTACTTCACTTAACTAGAACGAGAATAAACAGCGTACATAGAGTAACAATACTAAGGGTGTAGTATGCAATGCATGATCAACTGATGATTGATATAAGTAAAGGCCAATAGCGAGAACACCATCCCGGAGGGGAACTGGCAGAAGAAGATGAAAGAATTAAAGAGAAGAACCAATAAATTTTTTGAAGTTCGAAGTGTTCTCGCTGTTTTTGCTTACTTTATTGCCTAACTACCAGATAGCATTAATACATCTGTCGGGATTATGAAGAAAGAGATAGCATAAGCACAAAATGATCAACGGCAGAAATGAGATGTTGTCCCTTGTCTGTAACAATAGTTAATCAAGTTACAAAGGCGAAGCTTCTTATTATCAGTGAAAACATCGCGGTATCTAAATACCGAGAGATACAAGCCTCAGCTAGGATCGACAATGTAGAATTTGTGCACTGTTGCATTATGCAAGCAAACAACAAATCAGATATCAGAGTAGAAGTTATCAACATCACCTATATTCCCAAGTACAAGTACTTCAAGTCAAGTAATTATTTTCCCTTAAAATACAATAATCGGATTAACATAAGCCTTGCTGAAGGATCAACGAAGCTTCAAAAGTATGTAAACTAAAGAGACCTGAGACTTGTCGCCGAAGTAAACATATGTGTTGCATAAGATATTTTCTACGAAGTTGCTCAAATGCTGCATGAACCATTACTATTTCTGGGAAATAACAATTCATTTGGTAGCAAAAAAATAAATCTATTCTTCACTTAAATTAACACTTTTAAATATAGTTTACAATTCAGAAATGAATGGTACTAGTTTAAGTGCTAATTCCAACTCTCCATCAATATCCAGCTTTTCCTGTTCAACAGCATCCTTTGGTGCAAGTTTCTTGTTGATCATATCAACAAAGGTGTCATCGTCGCAGATCAAAGTGCAATCAGCAGCACTATCACCTTCATACAATTTGGCGTTCTTCAAGTCCAGCACTATTTTATCAAGGCGGAAAAATGGCAAATTTATTGAAATTCTCAGAAAAGGATATAGAAAACTTACTCCACGTCTTCTTAACGGCACCACCGACAGTGATTTTGAACTTGAAGATATTTGTCAATGTACGATTGCTAGGATCGATTTTAGTCAAACGAGCGACAATTTTATCAACGACTGCGTCCGATTTCAGGGTCATGTTGAATTAATTTACTTGAACCTTTGAAAAGTTAACACTGAATACTGAGAAGTCTTTTGAACGATCAAAAGGGAGACAATTAAGTGAGGCTGAAAATTAGGTGTTAAGCTTTTAAATACACCTCAATAATCTGATAATGGAATCTGTTATCGATTTTCCAGCCAAAGATACTACACAGCGCCCAATCTAAAGTTACTTAAAATTACTTGGCAAAACTGCAAAAAATATAAATATCACAACGAAAATTATCAGACTCCATAAATCATTTGCCACTGCTTCAGTGCAACACTCGAACTGGAGAAAATACGAATTTGGACATTGATTTTTGGAATAATAACTTGCTTGTTGCAAAATACGTAGAGCTTTAGTCATTTTAAGTGCGGTTTATTGCGTCCTTATTAATTCTGCGATGGTTTCGAGCTGCGATTCTAAATTGCAAAACCTTTGGAAATAGGTTTATAACAATCTGATCCTCTGCTCCCACGATTTCTCGATATAGCTTTAAAAAAATTTTGAACTCAAAGACAGCGGCTTTAACCAGTATACGAGGATACATTTTAAACTCTAGAGACTATGATAAAAATAGCATTTGTGCAAAGTGCAATTTTTATTGCATGCAGTCAATCATTTGTTGGTAAGGGGCAAAAACCAAGGAATATTAACATGCGATAAGACTCAATGAACATTTATAGACCAACATTTTGTATCGATATGAGTAAAAGTGCTGTAAACAATATTCTTATCAGAATTGGAACCGAAGGTAATCTTTTTAGATTATTGAGAGTATTATATAATTTGAATTCGCACTCTGAAAATAAATCGAGCAATAAGCGATTAAGCAAAAGAAATCGTTGTATATACGTTATAAGATAGAGACACTCGTTTTATCTGGGTTTTGACACCGGCATGAATGAGTTTTTTCCTTATTATCCTATGTTTGATAAGACGATTCGCTGTAGTTCAAGAAAATCATGAATTTATTTGGAAGATCATCCAAACTTTCCAAGAAAAAAAAAACATTTTACTGATCCATGGTAAAAATCTGTTGCTTAAATATCATACGAAGTTAGCTCTTCGACTTCAACTTAAAATCAAAACTATAAGTAAACTTCATAAATTCGCTGGTTTTGTCTGGATAATGTTCTCAATGCATACTTATTTTTTATACACAGAATATTATGAACGTTGTAAGGCAAATCACATCACGAAATAGTTGTCTCAAAACATATATTTCATTCAAAATTAATTGTAAAAATTCAACAGCTTTTTGACAATGATCTCTTTCATTTCATTTCATGTTTCATACAAAGATAAATAATATTGATTTTAGCTTCAATGGGTCAAAATAACAAATTGGATCAAACAAAACAATCCCTCCCAGGAAGAATGATATGATTTCGACAGCTTATAGAGTCGTTCTATTAATTGCATCTGACTGATTGACATGTAATGACAGATGCTGTCAGGAAAGATGATGGCCTAATGTACCATTCTTTGCTATGCATTGCGAAGGAAAGCGATGCAACGTTCTATGCACGTTTTATACAAGGGCTTTGTCAAGAATTACTTCTACAGTTATTTGATTTGCAACCAATTTGTTTGAAAAAGCAACAATGACGTCGTTTTCACTTTCTTAAGTTTTATATAACTTATCAAAATAAGATTGAATGATATCATCAACTATAACACCAAGTTTTGATGCAAAACTGACGGCAGTTTCCATACCAAAGCGAGGTTAAACTAAAATCACAAGCCAAATACCCCATAGATCTATTTGTAGGTAAATGTTATTTTTACAATTTACGACTTTGGAATGCAAATTCACCTTTTAAGCATCGCCATATTATGTTAACAATTGTTATAGCACCGTTCTATTCAAAATTTGGTAAAAACGAATAAATATTGAATTTTTTTTATTGAATTATTTCATTTTATTATTGTTATTGAATTTCAGACTGAAAATCTGGTTCATTATCTCTTTTACTAGAAGCAACACCATTAATCAAACTATATGTCTAAAATATCAAAGAAATCTTGACAATTTAATAACTGCTAATTAATACTGAAGCGTCAAATCATTGTTGAATCGGACCCTATGTTTACTAGCTGATTCAAGTATGTCAAAGTTGAAGTAAGTATCATTACGTAAGTAGAAAACAGTGAGAATATTTGTAACAAACTCCTGATTTGACGGGATTCAGCAAAAATCGGTAGAATTTTATTTGTATTGGTGAAACTTTTCTTATTCTTATTCTAGTTGACTTATGCTTCTTATAAGAAGCATAAGTCAACTATTCTTTGTCTTATGTTTCAGCTGTAGTGACTCTACTTGAGCTTGTTGTCTCGTAGCTTACGCTACGCTTATAGTTGATATTTCTAAACCTAATATTTGCTTGGAGAAATGTAGTTTTCGCAACGAAGACGAACGATGATGCGAGAAGAACGGTAAATGCTATAAATAATGAACTGTTTGATCCCGTATTCGCATATTCAAGAAAAAAAGAAAAACAAAAAAAGCATGTGGAACTCACTTAGCCATCATCATGACGAAATAATTTAATGTTATGTGTATTGTAACTTCCAGCCATTCTGGTAGGTATTTGGTCGTTTCAGATGTATTTGCTGCAACTATTTATAAAAGGTGAAAACCTCCAACATGAAATTAATTTGTCAAGCCAACGAGGTTTGTATGATATTAGGAAATGGATCAATAAGAAACGCTTTAAGCTCTAATTAAATTTAAAGTCGATTTAATTCACGGTAAACTCTTTTCAGTTTATTTATTAAAAGAAAATAAGTTAAATATTATTACAATGTATAGTGGTTACAACGTTGAAAGCGTCTTCCGTTGGTGCTCGTGCCATTAATCTACAGATGGCAATATTATTTAACCTTTTCACTGCTACGCCCTCCTATAGTTGGGCCGGTAAGGCTCTCCCGTCTTCCTACGAAGTGCTACGAAATGTATCATACAAAGAAAAACTTGTAAACGAACTAAAAATTGTATATAATTATGAATCTTTGTAGAAAATCTATTACGTAAAAATAAAACAAATTTGTTACACTACTATATTTAGCACCCAGAGTAGAGTCGGGCCCCTACCACGTAGCAGTGAAAAGGTTAATATAAAAAATCACTTAGAAGAATCTGAAAAGCAGTTCGCCACAATAATAACACATAAAATTCAGATTGAAGCTGATTATATAAGTGAGGTAAAAGATATTCATTATGTAAGGCCAGTTTTCAGTACTATTTTTATTTGATAATTATGATTAAGCTAACGATCTTAAAAAATGAAAAGAAGCATTTCGGCGCTAAGTACGATAATATTTGTAAGTTGAAAGTAATCGATTTTTACAAAATTTACATATTACCGCCGTGTAACGTCTTTTCCAACAAGTAACGATATTTTTCTTCTCTAACATGAAGAGTTCGTTCAATACCATCCCTACATCCACAGATTCTCAAACATTCTACAAGAAATCGGGAGCTGTCAAAACGACTTTTTCACCTGACGTCGATCTCTTGCTTTATTATCCGCTAGAAAGAGGTCCATGACCGAATGTGAGGTGTCATCGGTAGATTGTCGTTGCATTGCTGGAGAAGTGTTGTGCGAACATTTTAACTTGTTTCATCTTGTACACGGGCAATAGACCAGATCTGAGTATTATCTGATAGTAACGCGTTTGTCCGTTTAGTAAATTGTGACAGGAGCTATGGGTTTGCTATATGGAATATGGATTCGGCTTATGAATTTTCTCGTGTTTTTCCTGATCGTTGTGCTTTTGCCGGGACTACCGCCCAAAACACATTTTCCCTTCACAGAATTCCCGTAAGTATGACGCGTGGATTAATGCTTTCACAATTAAACTTTCTAATTAAGTAGAATCATTCATGCAGTGTCCGTTTTCGCCGATGTGTTGATTTCTTGAATTCTAGTGGTTTTAGCAATTTTTACTCGAATTGGATTCGTTCACCATTTTTCCAGTGGTGACGTACTATTTTTATTGCAAATTAGCATATCAAGTTGACCGTCGCCGCAACGTGTTCCTTGTGTCAAGTTCTATGGAAACAAGTCCCGGCTTTTGTTGCAACGCACATTTTCAATTCTTCGAACAAAGTTTTCTCAAATCGCGGCCGAGGCTCTGTTTTATCATTCCTTGCATATTCCCGTTATGTAATAATTTAAACTAAATAGGTTCATATGCACGTTCACCGTAATTTACATATGCGGCCATGTGTCGGCTGATGGAATAAACAATTATTCGAATCGTCCAAAGATCGAATCGAAATCAAATTCCACAATCAATTCAATCAACAATTTGTGTAAACAAGAGGATCCTATCGCAGCAGGTTCAAATGTCCAAACCAAAGACAGTGGCAATAATGGCAACAAGCTCGCAAGTTCGTTTTGTACACAGTTAATGGAACGCTGTCATAAAGAAAATACCACAAAATGTTGAAACTAGATGAAGCCCATAAAGAAATTTAGTCTGCTTCAAGAGCTTGCCTAGTGCCTGATTGTGCTTTACTGGATGTTCCCATAACCAAGATCAGATAGCCCCAGCCCAACAAAGCCTTCCGAAGCTGTTTGGATGAATCCAGCGAGCATATTTGAATCATTTTATTTGTTTACTAACAATTTAACATCATACAATAATATGACACATTTGAACTTCAAAATAAATATCTTATCATGCAAACAGAATCAATGCCGACCAAAGCAAATACTTAATCCCATCTTAACTACGACGGGCTTAATATTATGTTGTTATGGCTGATAAATGTAGAATTTTATAGAAGAATAAATGCTGAAAAACTTCATAATTGAATGCTGATTGTCTTAAAAGATCGTAGCATGCAACGGGTTGTTGCTCAATTCCGTCTAAACGTGCATTTCTTTCAGATATTCGAGCTGAAAGTGCTTTCATTTACTACTAAATAATTCTTGAAAATTTTCATATGTTGACTCCGGGTCCAGGGAAATCGGATCTAGGGAAATCTAGCACCTTGCCATCGTTAAACGCTCTTGCATGAATCTAATACTTGCCAACTTTCCCACAAATTGAAGAAGTTTGACGCATTTCAAGCCTCTCTCTAGCTCTCATGCGTTCCCGCATTTGACGCTATTTAGCTCACAAACATACGTGACTCACATATTTACAAAAAACAAGCGCGTCGTATGTTCTGGTCTCCTTTATTCTATCTTTTCTTTGTGCATACTTACTACGCCGCTAAATATAATGTGCTGCAGAAATAGTAGTTTATTAGTAGTTTCTTCAATTTAATTTCTATTAATAATTTGTTTTTATACTTAATTTTTTTAATTAAAAAACTCAAAATGTCATCTGATGATGAAGCTTCAAAGAAAAAGTTGAAAGCAAAATTCCTGTTAATCTCCATTCCTATAAATCGAGGTTGCCATATCGAAATATGTATACTGAAATAAAAAAAATTGTGTCATGGACTTAACAATAGTGTTCTTAATAAATTAAACGTATCAAAAAGACTGGGTTAAAAATTCACCCTTCATCCACCAAGTAAGGAGTATTGATAACTTGTTTTGTACAATATGTCGTGGAGAGGTAAGTTGCCCGCACTAGGAAAGGGCGATTTTATTCGTCGCATAGAAGGAGCGCTCCACACAAAATTCGCTAAACAACTTAATAATAATACGAAATTAAACAATTTGGTCGAAATGTCTTCAAAAGTTGGTAAAACAATTACAGCTGAAGTAAATTTTACTCATTCGATTGTAAACAACGTTCCGATATCTTTTGTTGATGACTTGAGCTATGCAATTTGTCCGACGGCGCAATCTCGCATGAAATTATTTTTGTGGAAGAGCAAGTACACCATGCGTTTCGAATGGTGCACTTTCGGGATTTTCGGATGCTTCGGTTGGGGTCCATGTTTCACACCCATAGCATAACAAAGCTCTAAACGCAGATTTGTATACTTGGAGCTTTGGTTTTCCTGTGTATGTAACTGGTCTTCATAATCGGCAGAGTTAATTAAAACGTTTTTTCTCGACTGCGTTATGCGCTTTATTTTATTCCCATTGATTCGTAGCCCTACTAGTTTCGCCTCGCGGTCGAGTTTTATTGAGAGTTATTTGGCGGTTATTAGCGAACTGACAAAATATTGTCATCCGCAAAGGTTAACGCCGTCCTAATTTGGCTGGGATGTCAAAACGAAGCATTATTTGGTACAGTACGTTGCGATCAATACTGTCGTATGCTTGCTTAAAGTCAACGAAAATCTGGCAAACGTCTATGTCGAACTCCCAGCATTACCCAAGCACCCGCTTAACAGTAAACAAATGTTCTACAGTCGATCTACCAGCATTAAAGCCATCATGACACTCCCCAATAATAATATTGGCATATGATCTGATTTTTGTAGTTTTACGATTTCTTAGTTCTTCGAAAATATTTCGTACGTCGTATAAAGTAGTAATATGCCTTTTTCTTTTTCGCACTGAAAACTAGATGTGTGTATGGCAGTAATGACAGGATAAATAAATAGGAAGCTTCCATTTAATTTTGTGAATTATTTTACGAATTTACGGAATCGATTTTAGCCATTCGTCAAACCACTTTCCATCTTCCTCGAAATCGTTGCAGTGTTGCTCTTCGAGCGCGTGCCCTTTAAATCCGAAGAGTTGAGTGTCAGATGGCGTCAAGTGTAGGGAGTACGGCGGGCGCAGAAGGATGTCTCTCAAATATATGATTTTTTGGCGATAGTTTTGTGTACTACGGGTTTCGTCGGACTTCAAGAGTTCATAAAACACAATACCACTCTGGACCCATCAGACACAGGGTATAGTCTTCTTGTCGAAGCGATTTGGCCTTGGTTTTGAGGAACCCGTCTCGCCGGGTGAAAGCCATCATTTTTTCCGCTTCACATTATCAAAATACATCGTTTTTTCGCCACCCGTCACAATTTGATGCAAAAATGACTTATTTTCGTGGCACTGAAACAGCATTTCACAAGTGAATTTTCTATTTGACGTTTCTACAAATCATGTGGCACCTATTTACCGAGTTTATTGCTCTTACCCATTGCATGTAAAGGTCTGTTGATCGTTTCCTGTGACACATTTAATGCATTTGATAATTGCCGTTGAGTTTGAATTGGGTCTTCATCCAATTACTCCTGCAATTCCTTCTCTTCGAATTTTTGTTGTCCATCAGAGCGCTCACTGTCTTTAACATTGAAATTACCACTTTTGAATTGTCGAAACCATGTCTCACATGTCCTAATTGATGGAGCGTGTCCACCATATGTTTTTACCTGCAAATGATGACTTTCAAGAGCCTTTTTCTTTTGGTTAAACAAGAAGCAAAGCCATGCGTGTCGCAAATGCTCTTTTTCAAGCACAAAATTCGACATGATTGATCAACACGATAGACCAAAACACGCTTATTTTGGCCGACTCAACTTGTATGTGTATGTAGCTTAATGTCAGACGATCGAAATGGCGTCAAATTAATACGCTGCGTACTTTTCGCTGGCGCTATCTCTTAGTAAAGCCGGAGAAGAGACCGTAATAAAAAAGAAGTCACCTAGGAGGAGAGAAAGCACTCTGTCAGATAACAACTGTGGTAGGAGCAACAGAAAGCGAAGTGAATTCGCAAAGGGGTTTATATGGGCCTCTATCGTATCATTGAACGAAGCAGTTCTCTTAACTGTGTTACTTAGATATTTATTTTCATTGCTGGGATTTGTAGTGCTGAAGAAATGTATGGCTAATAGCTTATCAGAGTTTATGATTTCAGCTCTTGCCTCAAATTGATAAGAGCTAGAGCTACGCTGACCCAAATGATGAACTTTGTTTTGTAACATTTAAAAAGTGCTCATCAGATGAGTGCCATCTACTACTATCAGAAAGTCGCCTGTTCTTTGCAGGGTGGTGGTGCTTGAGTCGGCTACAACATGTAATTTTGTGATTTAGCTGCTGAAGAGGAGGTGACTTAGTACATCACCCTGTACGGTACCTAGATAATATTTGCCTAGATATAAGACCTTGCGACTATAGATTCCAGAGCCAGTGCATGTGGATGTATTATTTTTGTTAATATAATTTCTAATGAGTTTTTTTGTTGTTGTTTTTAATAGTTTTTTAACGACAGGACAAGTGTAGTTCTGTGTGCTGTCATTCACTTTCTGTTGATCTCTTGCCAAAGCAAATGTGGTTTATATTGGTTTGAGATTGTGCAGATGCAAAACCAAAACTTGACTTATTTTGTATTGTATTATTGGTGAAAATCTTGGGACAACTTCCATTACTACATTTCGCATGCAGAATATTCGAAATCCGTTATCTAGTTAGAATATGTTTCAATTTTTTATTAATTTCAACTGAAATAAAGTATTTAAAACCAAACCTGCCTCTCAAAATAAAATTTGTGCTTATAGAACAACACCTCCGAAAGAGTTGCGTGGACCATTGGAATTAAACAATCATTTAGACAATGCTGAACGACTTTTGGATGGACGAGTTTACGGTCCGGAATGTTTAATCGCCCGAAAAAATCAAATATTTACATCGATTCATGGTGGGGAAGTTGTTAAAATAACAGCCAACCACATAACTCATGTTGCCAAATTTGGTCAGCCTTGCGGTAGGTACATTTTGATTGAGTGACAACACCTTGACTGATTGCCATTATCAATCTTACAGAAGCGGTATATGAAGAACAAAAATGCGGGCGTCCCCTTGGAATGGATTTCGATACAATTGGCGATAATTTGATTGTAGCAGATGCTTACTATGGCATTTGGCAAGTTGATATTACGAATGGCAAGAAAAAATTGCTGGTTTCGCCAAACCAAGTGCAAGATGGTGTGATTAAACGAATGCCGAAATTATTCAATTCCGTTGCTGTCGATAAGAACGGAGACATTTACTGGACAGACAGCAGCTCGGACTTTACTATCGAGGATGGATTCTACACATTGATGGCTAATCCGTCAGGAAGGTGAGTTTGAAATGGAGTTGTAGTTTGCGAAGTAACTATATGAGTTCATTTCTAGATTGTTCTTCTACGATCGAAAGAAGAATGAGAGCAAAATGCTTCTGGACGAATTATTTTTTCCAAATGGAATAGCTATAAGTCCGAAAGCGGACTTTATTGTTGTTGCAGAGACAGGCTCGGCACGCCTTCTAAAATATTATATCGACGGTCCGAAGAAAGGATCACACGAAGTGTTTGTTGATGGCTTGCCAGGCGTTCCAGATAATTTAACACCAGATGAAGATGGTTTGTGGGTGCCTTTGGTTATGTCATTAGATGCCGACCACCCAGCTATTCATCAAGCGTTTTCGCGATTCCCGATAATTCGACGATTTATTCTACGTTTCTTTGCGTTGCTCGAACTGCCCTTCCGATTGGTAAACAACGCGTTTCCAAATGCGTACACCCAGAAAGTATTGCATTACATCGGACATTTTGAGACCGTTCGTGGACTTATGCCTAAACGAACAACAATATTACGGGTGGATTGGAATGGAAATATAATTGGATCGTTGCATGGGTTCGATAAATCTGTGCAGCATATCTCGCATGTGTTGGAGCTCGGCGAGCATTTGTATTTGGGATCCCCATTCAATACATATTTGGCAAGAGTGAAGCTTCCACGTGGGCCACAAATCAAGATTCGGAACGTAAGATATGAAGGTATGGAACCTGTGATCTCTGCTAATGCTAAACCTGCTGAAAAGCCAACTCCAACGACGACTGCCAAACCAACTACAACGACCGCTAAGCCAACAACAACCACTCCTAAACCTACAACTACAACCACTACAACAACAACACCAAGACCAACTACAACCACCACTACGACTACCACTCCAAAGCCTGCAACCACTAAAAAGCCAACAACGACAACTACTACAACAACTCCCAAACCAACAACAACTCCTAAACAAACAACCACATCCACTACACCAAAACCAACAACGACAACAACAAAACCAGCAACTGCTAAACCCTCTGCTTCAAAACCTGCTGGTACTACGCCAGAATCGACAGCACAAAAGCTAAAGTCTTCCCCTCCTCCTCCCACACAGGCACCGCGCGTTCCTCCCAAAGAACCAGCCCCAATTCGTGAGGAAATTAAAGAGGACGTCGCACCTCCAAAACAAGAGAAATTAAAAGTTATCAAGAGAGGCGGAGCACAGGGAGAATTATAAAGTGGTTAGTTGAACATAATATGAGATTTAAATCCGAAAATGCCATGATAAGAGTGAAAAGTTACAGCAGGAAATGAGGCAGCAAAACTATCGCTAAAGGTGAATTTCATGCTAGTTCCACTATCATACAATCATGGATAACATTTTGCATAACTTCTTCTAATCTAGCGGTTGAGAACATGGTAGAAATAAGCTAAAGTGTGATCTATCCTTTTTTCTTCTGCTCTTTTGCGTTATAGTATCATAATGAAATGATAGACATTCCTTACAAAGGATATCGCTATAATCATTCCAAGTAAATTAAAATTAAGCATAAAACAAACATAAAAAATTATTGTTGATAGTAAGTGAAAGGTAAAAAAATTATTAATAAATTACATATATAGGTAATATTGAGATTACTAAATGGTGTGTTTTTGTTTTTCTACGAAAAGGATTGCAATTGCAGAACGTTCTAAGGTAAAGTGTTTATCGTCATGGATCAATTGATAAATATTTTGATGTTTTACCGGGAAAAATTCAATGGCAGTCGGAAGAGACTGTGGAAGATGCTTGGATACGACCTTACTGTTTAGATCATATCTTGTTATTAGTTATTTCTGAGACAAGTGAAGATGATATGTGAGGGCGTACTTTTAACCCACTGACTGAATGCGTTTTTCATGCAAACTATGATTTCCCTGCTTCCAAGTGGCCCTTCTATAGCACAAGTTGAACTGTAGCAAAAATACAATCAAGTGAAAAGGTACCTTTAAGTCGTCGTTGCCTGAGCATTTCTTGGGGTTCGGCACAAATAATGGCCATGGATAAATTAGGCATCGGCCAGCGTCGTCGGTTTTTAAGTAAGAACATGATAGGGCACTATAAGAAGATTAGAACTATATTTATAACTCTAAAATAAAGGAGAACATTTCAAAAAGAAGCGTTTCGAAAAAGATTGTGTAAGGAAATAAGGAATTAGTTGCATTTGGTTAGATCTTGCATGAATAAAAGCATAGGTGGGCATCGGTATTCGGTTCCCAGCGTACGATACAATCTAGAAGGAACTAATCTAAACTTTCTTCGTCCTCGTCCGGTTTGAATTCTTTTTGTTTGGCGTGTTAGCCGATTAGATTGCGACCCATTAATATTGCCAGTAACGTTGCTTCGCCATTTCAGGATTGTCCTCGATTTTATAAAGTGAAGTTAAAGAGTTCAGTTCAGTTCTGCTTTCGTTCTAGTCCTCCCAAGCCGTATCTATCTCTTTTCAGAGGGTTTCATCAAGTGATCTATTCTCTGTTAATAGTGACAGCCTTTGTCTAATAAAGTTGAGGTTTGGCCAGTTGAACCAGCTCTTGTTAGCTCATCGGCTTTATCGTTTCCCACCTCGCATCTGTGTCCTTGTCAGGTTTACGTGTACTCAGTTTATTGCGGTTAAAGGCAAGCGCCTGCTGGGCCAACTTATTGTCCGAGAGTGGTTGTATTAGTACGAGAAGATTGTTCGCCTCGCTACTGTGGCCCAGTGACTTTGAAATTTTTGATAAAATCTTATTGAGTCCTTAACTACCTCCCATAAATCTTCATTGCATGTTTATTAAGGTTCTCATTTATTTTCGAAGATCTAGTAAATGAAGTTTTATAATATGCCCCATACTAAGAACATCAATATCCAACAACCCGCGGGAATTGTGGCGATAAAGGAGGGAGTAAAATGTTAAAACAAGAAATTGTGCGAGTGATGGGCTGCAACTAGGCATCAGTGTGAAGAGATTTGGAAATTATTAAGACAGCGATCTCATTTGACAAAAAGTTTTGTTTTTGATGGTTTTCAAAGAAATTGGACAGCCCAAAGTATCTATTATTATTTGACCTGGCTCGCGTTGCAGGACTGTTTGGAACCAGCGTCAACAAATCGAGAGACCAAGGAGAAACCACTAGAATCCAATTTAGTGTGCGGACTATTCAGCAAAGGCTCAACGAACTGGGCATTTTTTCACGGGGGACGGCCAAAAAACATCTTACAGGAAGTATGAAAACGTAGAATGTGCATGAATGTTTAGAATGGACGCTGGAAAACAAAAATTGGCCAGTTGCAGATTGGCAACGAGTTAACTTTTGAGATGAGTCGAAATTTAACCTTATGCGACTTGGCAGCACAACTAGAGTTCGACGCAGAAAGGGCGAAACATATTCAGATGGGTGTATTATCCCCACAGTAAAGCATTCACTCAGTATTCTGGTTCGGAGAATAATTGTGTCTATCGGAGTTGGATTACAACTTTTTACTAAGAATCTTTGGACGCTACAAATTACAGAGAAATCATAGACCGAAACGTCATTCCATCTTTGGAGCAACTGTACAGCGATGTTCCCAATGCTTTTTTTCAGGAGGATTCAATTCCGTGTCATTGTGCTCACTCTTTAAGTAATCAAATCCTTCTGCAGTAATATGACATTTTCTTATTTTGCCAATGAGTTTTCTTTTTGTAAGTAACCGAATCCAAGGTACGTTCAGGAGTAACGCCCAGTTCTGACCTTTACCCTATTGAGAATGTTTGCGGTCATATGGGGCGGAGAATTTAAAATAATAAACCTTCTACAGTTAATCCCTTGAATAATTTGATTGATCGGATATGATTCGCGGTAATTTCAAGAGAATATTTGGAAAATTGTCTGAATCCATGCTTCGGAGATTTGCCGCGTTCATTTCAGATAGAGGAGGGACATCATACTTTAAAATTAACGAATTTATTTTATTATATTTTGTAGTTTCTCTAGATGTAAACAAATAATGCTCAGAAGTCTTTATGGGAAGAAATTGTCACTGGATTTACGAAGTATTTGTTACACCGTGTGTACCATTCTCAAGTTTGTGACTACATCTAAGTTGCGAATAATCTCGCGATTATTATATAAGCCGCTCCTTTATGGGTTTTTGGAACTGCTGTTGTGAGATTAGAATTTGACTTCTAGATGTTAAGTTCTAGACTGTTTCGCAATCTTCACTGTTGTGTGCCTTTTCTTTTGGACTCAACGCAGCTTCGTTTTGAATCGTGTTTGAAATGCAGAGATGACTGGTTTTGAAGTGATCACTTTTTTGAATATGATGCTTAAAGTGACGCCTTTGAAGATGAATTTGTATAGCGAGATAAGGTGAATTTCGTTCCTCGTAGCAGTTGCTGTGGTCCCAATGGCGACTGTAAGACGCAGGCATGCTATTCGCTGGATCATCTCTTGTTCCTTTAGATTGGTTTTTTTTTTTCTATTGGTCTTTTCGCAGCATTAGTAAGATTTTGAAGCGCAGTTAATATTTATTGGTCTTTTCATTGTAAAGATCATCGCTGTTGATCCACATCTGATTTTTCTTATGTGTTAGGCCCAAGTTAGCTCAATAACCAATGTTTCTCGTTACACTTTACGGAGTTTCTTAAGTAAGGAAGTGTTTGTGTTGCAATTGAAATCGACAGATGTCTTAAAATAAATGAAAAGTTTTAATAATAACATTTATCGCATCGAGCATAGATGTGAGTATTTTCAATTCTTTCGTACATCTAAAATTTGTTACCAAATTAAATTCGAACCTTAGCTGGACCCGCGAAGGAAGTATTCTGTACTTTCTACGTGCTCACCCGGTTGAAATTCTATGTGTTTGGCTTGATTTTGGCGCATTGATATTGCCACTGATGTTCTTACGCCATTTCAACTATTCTCTACTTTTCTAGGATGAGCACAGTTCTTTTTGCAGTCGTTCCTGTCATTCCAAGCCGTATTTATCACTTTCCAGAAGGTTTATCACTCTTCAGTGTTACGAGTGACAATTTGTGTCAACGAAAGGTAAATTTTAAAGTGCTTCACTAATCGCACTCGTCACTTCCATTATTTCATCGTACGCTTCGACCTTGTCGAAGGAATCTTGCGTTAACGCGAACGCTTATTCACACAGAATATCAATAGCGATTTCAAACTAAATAAAATAACCGATTGATTTGCATTACCTTGTCCTTTGCTAAACAATTATTAATTTTTGTAAATTTGAAATTCATGTGTTGCTGACACATGTCATAACGAATTTCTGTTTTCATTGACAAGTTGCACTGTGTTGAAACTCGACAGTCCAAGTGAAGTCTGCTAAGAAATTTGTTGACATTTTAACAAGTCTTGTAAACATTGCTGGCGGCGCAAAAGCAAAATTCGTCAAATCTACCAAAATATGGATACTATAGGTTTAATAAAAAGCACAGTGTATATTTCGAATTTACCTTATTCATTGACCAACAACGATCTGTATAAAATCTTCGAAAAATATGGTAAAATTGCTAAGTAAGTAGTGTCGTGCTAATGTTTACTCATAACTTTTTTCCTTTTTTGTCTTCCTACGTCGTGATTTAATTTGACTGTGATGTTTTCGGATTTGATTAGACAATTGTCAAAATGCAATTCGATTATGTGTAGATTTTTAAAGAATTCTCTCCACTGACTGCTGTTTCCTTTTCAGCCATTAAGTTCCCGCCATAATTCAAGATTCAGTTGGATGTCTTTGGGATTTGGTTGCATCTGTTATACTTTAGATTTTAATGTATTTATATACCTTTGTAACATTAATACTGTAGTGTGTCAATTGATATTCTTGATACCATATACTGAACCAAACAATTTCTTCAATTATTTGTCTATAAACGTCACAAAAAAGGACGCAAAATCGCTCCACAAGGTATTCAAGACCGAAATAACTAAATGTGTTCGCTTAATTTTATAATTCACTGAATCAGACACTCTTGTTCCCTTTTCTATATTGCCAACATTTTCCGTTCAGTGAAGTTCAGTAAATCTGTTCCATTGGAAATTGTCCAATGAATATAATTGTCCAATAGGATATATAGAGCTAAGCTCCTCTTTTACGTCTCTAGTAACCATTTCAGACATGTCGTCAAATCTTCATTTGCATCTGATTCCTTAGTATCGGAGTTCGAACTCGATCGAATTCTGTTTATCATTTTCCTTCTAACTATTTTGTCATCACTACCCTCCTCACTTTCTATTATAATTTCAGACCGTCCAATGAACACTTTAGGGATGAAAAAAAGTCGACTTGACTAAATGAAGGATCTGCGATAACAACAGTGCAATCCCAGACAGTAATTTAGCTGGAAACCTTACCTCGCCATATTTCAGAACTAAATGCTCTGTGATGAATCATAGGTTCGAAAATGTTATTTAAGTGCCCTCCCGAGTTGCATCCCTGCTATTCCCTGCTTTTCGCCCTGTTTATGCTTTGGCGCACCAACCGACGGACTTAGGCCCCACGAGAAACTCAACCGAAACGCGCTGGGTGACAAATGCGTTGTGTGAATCTGTTGAAGGAGTCAGTTGATTTTAAGGACAATGCGAACTTTCCAAACAATGTAGGGTGAAATTTTTATAAAATTCTACTCAGAATGGGAGAACAATTATAGAAAAATACAATGACGGTGCACTAGTTGAATCTAAAATGACTTATTTTTAGAAAGGGGCGCAGCGGGTCCACTGGATTCTGCACAAGCTGAGTCCCGAAATAATGTGAAAAACATATTCAGGATAAGTGCTTGGTGTGACTGGGGAGATGTTTAGTTGATAGTCTGGTTGCCACTGGAAGTCCGATATTCAGCGCGTAAATAGTCTTCACCTTCTAACCACAAATCTATAGTAGGCATTTAATGATGTAAACGAAAAGTAAAGAGATAATAAGTTAAATGAATAAAATATTCGTTAAGTCATTTAAATATAACATGGGAATTCAACCTAAAACTCTGTCTTAAACGGTAGGAAACATAGGAAAGATGAAAAGGAGAACAGTCAGAGGGGTACCAACTGTTTGGGCTTTTCAAATGCAACACAGTATATATTTTGTTAAGTTATTGTTAAATTATTAATGTTACATTATTCGTTAAATAGAAAATTGCTTCCCGTCTTTTCCTTCCGTCCGCGCTTGCCATGAACTTACACAAGTCTTATTTCGGTTTTATTTAGCCTTTTTCCATCTTTTGATTAAATTTTTTTTACTATAATTATGCTGAAATATTGCAATAGTCATCGGCACTTAATAGAATCGTGGCATCTCTTTCCACGTTTCCTTCTCGTATGGTTTTCGACAAAACTTGATCAAAACATTCGCACCAATGAGTCTTTGTTAAGTTTGCCTAGCAAAAAGGTGAGAATAATTTATTAACGATTTGTTAAAGAGAAGGGGTATAATGATGCATCTAAACAAGCCTTTAGAATGTGAAAAAAAAATTTAATTATTTGTTTACTTTTGGTTTACTCCTTTCTTTAATAATTTGCAGGGTGACAATAATGAGGAATAAGGAAACACGCAAATCACGAGGAGTAGCTTTTATAGCTTATTCAAAAAGTGAAGATGCAGATTCCTGCGTTCATGCCACAGACAATATCGAAGTAAGTCGTTTGAATTAATATCTATGTGAGATATTTAACATTATTTCCGTAGATGTTCGGACGAACTCTCAAAGCAACAATTGCTACAGACAATGGTAAAAGTCACAGCTTGAGCAGAAAGTTTGTTTTTTGAGTAACAAAAATCAGTTTAAAAATTCTATTGACTGTTGTATTTTAGACGAAAATTCACGGAAATTGTAAGATGTTTCGAATGTGGTGAAGAAGGACATGTGAGTTATCAGTGTCCTGAAAATATTTTAGGTCATCGTGTACGCCCGAAGAAAGATAAAAAGAAAAATACATTAAGAGTCAAAGATGATGGCGACAGTGTGTATTCGGACGATGATAAAGGTGGTACAGAATAATCAGTGTGTTGCAGGACATAAAAAAGAGGCATGGAATGATATTTTAACAGCACAAGGTGGTTTTCGATAGGCTACTATTCTAAAGTGTGAATTGGTGATATCTGAAATCATTTAATGTATATAAACTTTAGTAATTTTCCCAAGTTTCCAAATGTAACATCAAAGTGAAAGTATGTTACGTCATAGTGATCATATAGTCAGAATTTATTATGGCAAATAAATAAGTGTATAAAGTGTATAAAACTTAATTTTTATTACCATACATGAAGAAACATTGGCAGCCTGTTCGCTTTTTATGTATCATGGAAAGTGTTTCAAAGCAATTCGTGATCCGGTCATAACTTACTTTGGTAGATTTGCGTAATTTACCAATGTGTTGTTGCTGCTTCTGTCAAGTTTGGCGTAGAATATTAGTTTATAATAATAACCAAAAAGACACTTCAACTGTTTATAATCATTTCAACCATTCCACGTCCGCTAGAACCTAATTGTTTGGCAATAAATAAAAAATCCTTTATGAACTTATACTCTAAATTTTTCTTCCTTTTTAAGCATCACAACCAACATCGAATAGTTTACAATGCTATAATCATACCAATGCTATAATTATACCTATGACGAGCAGAGTATATACATTAGTTAACGATCACACTTCTTATCTTATTAGGTTGCTCTAAGGATTTTGTGTTTTTTGTTGCTAGGGTATTTCTTACCGTTGACAATGTCATATCAACCATGTGCGCGTGATATATGGGTTGAGTCCACTTACGCAAGGTAGTCGGAAGAGAATCAGTTCCTTGTATCTGGCACAAATTCTTGAATAATTTCTAGCTTAGCAGAAAATGCTATTTTATCAGACGCTTTTCTAAAGAAATCGGAACGAATTTCTATTGTTCAACGTCTGGTTTTCTGTAACGTTCATCCGCGCGTTACGATGGTGTGCCATCTACTTTGTGTGGTTTTATGGTTTGCGCGTTATGAAGAAAACCCCGGCTGGAAATCTGAAAGTCATCACCCATGTTTGAAAGATAAAGCCGCTTAGTGTCACGTATCAGTTCATACTATTTTCAATGGTTCTTTGCGCATTAAATGTTTTGATGTTCGACTAGGTCCGAAGAAACTGAAATTTCTTGGGAAAATCGGTCGCCTGAACATCGCCGAAGACTTGAAACAATGGGTTCATTCCGACCCGATATTCATCGAAGGCATTGTCACTGTTGACCATTTTACATGCTATCAAAACAAGTTTCGGAATGGTAGCTTCCAATTGAACCGAAACTGAAGACTACCACGGAATTCGGTGAGAAGTCAGAATTATTGTATTGTTAACCATCGCAGCGTTAATCCTTCGGAATTCTCTTCAGAAAGTCAGATGGAAAATCAAGAATATTGTTTCTTAAAAAAGCGTGTTCATCAAAAAATGTGAATTTTGTGAAAAGAAAAACTCATACAACTCGCTGTGAATGTTGCATATTGCTAGGAAGGTGCCTAGAAAGCTTCGCAAGAGAAAACTCAACGACGCAACCAAGATTGGCGCTTAAGATTTGTTTCCATACCAGTATGGCTTACAGCTTTTGGGACATCCACTATTGGCTCTTTCATGGAGGTGATGAACAGGATTCGGAAAACTGAAGCTCCGAGCAAGCGCTCAAGCCGAATTGCACTACTTGTGACATTTGACGTGAGGAACGCTTTGAACTTCGCCAGTTAGACAGATGTTATTGGTGGTTGCTTACATACCTTTAGAGTATCGCAATATCTAATGGAGATGCTGAACGATTATCTGAGACACCGCAGGATGTGGCATGAAACGCAGGAATGATGAAGGGTGATGAAGATGACATCAGCAGTCAAATAGAGTTCTATTCTTGCGACGTATCTATGGAACATTTCATATGAACGTCTGTTGAGGCTGCGACTCTGTGGCAAAACAACAAGGATCAGATGCACAAAAGCGACTCAATAGCGACGTGAGACGATAGATTGGTTCAGCAATTGCTGAGGTCGATTTCTACCCGACTTAGCTCCTCTGCGGGCATGGATGTTTTCTTTCTTACCTACACAAGATGGAAAAAACTTTGATTGTCGACTGCTTGTTCTATTCGGAAAGTGTGGATGATGCCCAGAATACTTTTCAAGGCAAACGGTAGCCAAATGACAATTAATATCATATTATGATATAATTTGACAATTATATCATAAATTGACAAATGTCAGTGTGCAATGTATTACGCTCGGGTTGTTCTTCTGACGAAGAAGCATCTTTGGCTGGTTTGGCGTAGAGCAAATAAAGATCATTTTTCAGGTAACCTCTAACATTGCCGATCAAGTCGGCTGAAAAAGAAAAGAGGAGCCTGTAATGTTACACACATTTCCAGACTGAGTTCTCAACATGACGAGGGAGGCGTGTCTAGGAGGGAAGTCTAGTAGCCCTAGACTCGGGCTATATTATCCTTAATCATTTGAATTGGGTTCTAAAATATTGCTGTTTAGAAATTTTATGAAAAATTCGGTTGTTAATAGACATTAATGCCAGCTGAAACATACTCCAACCAAACATTCCTTTTAGACGTTTGTAAATAAAATAATGGTTACTTTATAACGAAACATTTTTATTTAAAAAAAACGATCTGGTATATGTATATGTAATAAATCAATAACACCTAATATCATCTTCTTCTCTAGATTGTGCTTATAAATTCTTGAATCTTTTGATATACATACATGTTTGAAATGAAAATTAAAACAATTTAAATATCATACAGCTCTATATTATTGATTAAATACATATTCCATACTGTAGAACTTTCGTACAAAAAACTATTATTTGGTAATGACTAGAATAAATATCAACAAAAAAAGCATGAATATAAATAATTGTGTTTTTTTCTTCTTTTAATTCCTGTAAATTAATTTCCCTCCCTTTTCCTTGTTCGTTATTTTACAAATCTAACACATACTCACTTCTCTATAATGAGAAAATCGCTTATTTTTCCTTACGAATTAATAGTCGTAATGATAATACATATTTATCATTGTTATCCTATGTTTTATATTGATGTGATATTTTTTTTTTGTTCATGTCGAGAAGGATTACAAGTACAAATTAGTCATGGGGACGAACGCAAGATTCAAAAAAAATTTATTAAATTCAATTAAATTGAGTTTCTCAACTCATTTCTTATTTTTTCATCTTCTAATTTTACCAGTTTCCAAGCATATTTATTGATTTTAAATTAATTTTCTGTGTTTAATATATGCATTTCAGTTATTAACTATACATACTTAAATTTAACTATTTTCATAATTAACTATCATCTAAATTTTGGTTATGGTTTAATCCATCTTGATCATAATTTTTTCACTTTTTCACTTTTTCGTACCTTAAATTTATTTTAGTATTTGACTAGATTGACTGGGGGATGGAGAAGGGGCGGGGGGATTGGAGAGACGTGAAATATACACAGTGTTACATTACTTTGGTTGATTTAGCTTTGCAGTTATTGTTGCATGTTGTTTTGTCTTTGCTGAATATTTGTGCATCTAGATGCAATTTATTTTTAATAATGCTTCGGTTTTGCTTTACATTCTCTTTTTTTGTGTTTGTTGAAAAATTTAACATATTATTCCTACATGGGTTTTCTATTAGATTTTCTGTTTTTTGTTTTTAAATTTATATTATATATTTACATATAAAAATAACGAGTAGAAAATTTGATAATAGCTGTATAATAGATAGTTAAAGATTGGAAAAATTAGGAATGATGTTTTGATGATTGAATCTGTTAAACTTCCGTGACTAACTATCGACCCTTAACTGGAAAAATAATTAAATTGTGCAAAATTACAAATGAAGTAATTAAATTGAAAATAATACAAATTAGCGATAATCACAAGCGCTTTTGATCATGACTATGAAGACAATTATACCTTAGTAGTAAGTTATTTAATAATTACTTAAAACTATTTAAAAGGATGCACGCGGTAGGATTGAGCATTTCAACTCGAAGTGAACTATGATAATTGGACAATTCCTATAAATTCGTAAAAGCAAATGAGAGACAATTTGGTTGCAATCTTTAAACATGACCTGAGACCTTAGCCTCAAAGTATGTTATAGAACCACGTTATTGAAGGATCCAAGGTTAATGAAAAGACAATGATTGTGATAAGTTTATATCATCGTTTCGCCCAATGCACTGAAAGTCATGTTCCTGGTTACTAGAAGTATATTAGACTACAAAGTTAGCTCATGTTATGCTATGCTATGGTATGCAGCTTCGCAGCTTTCCAAAACATTATTTTTCAGTCAGGCCAAACTCCTCACTAAGTTCAGGGACAAAAGTGATCGGTCTTCGGTGTCCCGAAACAGTCTGTGAAAAAGTTTTTTTCTTGAATACTGGAGATCGTTTCGTTTCTTACGTTATGTGGCCCAGGGACGATATTCTTATAAACTTGTGAAAGTCATACTAACGACAGGAAATATCAGCGTCCTTGCTGGTTGCATTATCGATCCTGAGCCTTACGCAAACACAAATATAGTGAAATATTATCTACTAATATGTTATCTTGTTGAGAATATAGCATCAATCTAATGCAATCCAATGCCCCAAACTGAGTACGTAGGTGAGACGTACACTTCGGCGTAGTTCAGTCATGCCCAGTTGAACTTGTGAAGAGAGGGGGAATCAAAAGAACTTGAGGAGTTTGTAAGAGAGAATCAGTCTATTCTGGAATATGTAAGAAAGAACGTCGCACTGAATAAAACCACATTAAAATTTTTCTAACCACAAAACCCACGTTGTCTAATTGATTTAATATATCTATCTAATAAGGATATCAATCTCAAAAGCTCCTCAGTAGAATGTTGTTTAGGGCAACTTGTCACATCCATTGACATAGTCAGACTTCACAGCCAGGCGAAATTCTAGCATGGTTATACCAAAACTATTAAGTCCAGCTGGTACTGCTTGAAGTTCTTGAAACCAGGACGTATATTTATGAAAACGAAAATCAACAGGAACATAAATTTTCAGGGTTATTAAATAGTTGATTTTATATCAATAAATCAAAAAGGTTATTCGGTATTTATCAATCGAAAATTTATCCTGATTATTTGATTCCAATTCCGACAAGTCATCCTGTCTTACCAAAAACAATAAAAATTTTCAAATTATTTTTTCATTGAAGAAATTTTACTGCGCAGTCGCTTTGTTTCTGCATTAAAAATATGTTGAAAAAATCATATCTAGTTGCATATACCAATTATTTGGTTATTAGCTAGTGGAATAAAATTTTTTGTGTATTCTTACTCCGATTGAGACGTAAATCAAAACCAATAAAGTCGATAGTGAGGTTAAATAAATGTAATTCTCTACATTCTCTCTTTAAATATAATCCTTACGATTTTGATCAGGCTGGTTAATTTAAAACTAGCAGAACAAGCTGACAATAAATGCTCCCTTATAACGGTGATCTTATGCGTGATAAGGACCGAAGCTCATTTGACTAAAAAGCATTTAATGACAGTTCTTGGAAGATAGTGAGAATGTGAGGATTCTTAATCTCAAACGTGGGAAATTAGCGAAACATGTCAACAAGAATTGCTCCCTTATATTGGTCTCATTATGACTGATCTGATGCGTGTTAAGAGCCGTAGCTCATTTGATTAGAAAGGATTCAATGACAAGAAAAGTGATAACGTGGGGATTCTAAAACTTAAACGTTGATAAGAAAAGTCTTATGAAACATTGTCATTCTAAAACTCAGTAGTAAACTATAGATTGACCAAATTCAATGGAGCGAAGTTTTTCAAACCAGTGTAGAAATGAGTTTGAGAGTTATCAAATTTAGGATAGCCAGATTGATTGTCGTACAAAATTTAATACTTTAATTTAAAAATTAGAAATAGAAGGTATATAGAGAAGATGATATACTTCCAAAAAACGTCACTACAGGAAGTAACAAGAAAAAGGGAATGACACAAAATCTTTCCAAAATTCAATCAATAAACATTTTGAAGTACAATTTAAATAGTCAAAAATACAAAATGAACAAATTTTAATCGTAATTTTTCCAAGATGGGCCCGTCTTTGAGTCGGCTACGCAAAAATATAACTCGTTTTTTGTGAATTTCATTTTGAACCTCATCGAATTTTATTTTCGCGTATTTGTTCTTAATGTACTCGTTTTGGATATCTGAGAAATTCATATCATTAAGGTGATTAGGAAGCTTTCTTGGGACCTGACTACTGAGAGATAACGAAAACTCAGCATATGAGAAATAATAGTTAATGCAAGAAAAGGGCTTAAACGATATTTGAAAATTCTCAAAAAACTGCAGATATGCTTTTAAAATGTCAAAATAGCTACGATGAAAATTGAAAATATTGACGAATCTGAAAGCTTATTGTATTGTTTCAAGGAGAATTATTCGACAGTGGAAATTATATGGATATCGCAAATACGAAACTTTGTTTTAACCTTTAGGTTTTCTCTCCCATTTTCACTAAATAGTCGACCAACAGGGAAGGAGCGAAATGTTCATTTGAAATAATTATACGAAGGCTTTATTTCAAATAATTATATCCAGCTCCCTGTTGGTCGTCGATGGTCGGATTGGGCTCACCACACGAGACGTCAAAACTATCAACCATTACAATGGTAACACTGCTCAAAATAAAAACTTTAATCGTTGTGGTCAGTACTGTTAGGCTAAATGTCATGAAAAGAGTAATAATTCAATGCAGCGTAGAAATCTTCTAGAAAAAAACTATAACTATATCGCTATAAGGAGCACATAATAAAATTCCCGAAACGATTTATTTCAAGAAATATGGCCTTGCTTGGTAGTCAGTGGAAATGGCCGCTAAGATCCTGTGTTCTTACAGTTAAAAGAGTGTAGACTTTTTCCAATGGAGGTAGTTGCAATCTTTGATCTACAAAAAAAGTCCAAGTTGATTCACGATCGTAGACGAAAAAGTCAACGCAGCATAGAAAACCTATCACTCGATATGGGTGACAAAACTGTGGAAAATTTCGACTCAAGGCTGCATTAAGTTGAAGGAAAACGAAGAAGACATTTAAACGATATTATTGATTAAACTTAGTGTTAATGATCAATCCTTAAAATAATAAAAACAATTGAAAGAGAAACCAACTCATGAGAAGCTACGAAAGCCCGAATGTGATATAAAATACTATCAAGATAATGTGGCTTAATTTACGTTCCCAGCAATCCATTTATTTTGACATCTTTTAAACGAATTGAAAATTAACAAAAAAGTTATTGTTGCGATTTCTGCATCAATTTATATAGTTTCTTGTTCGGTTTTGTGTGACTTTTGTTTCGATAGCGGTCGTAGTATTTGATAAATTTTCCTTATGGAAGTCGATAAACTAAAAGGGACTAACACCACAAGAAGGATATTATCACGGAACTAGTTTTCTTACGAGGCAACAAGAATCACATCATAAAGGCTGAACAATTCTGACGAGGACACTAGAAAGACGACAAAAAAAGAAAAAAAGACTTTGCTAGAGTCCAGGCAGGTGAAGTATACTTTAGAGGCCTGGAGAAGGCCTCTACTGCACCTAGGAGAAGAACTCCAACGAGACCACAAGCAGGATGATGCGTTGTTTGAGAAGTATTCCGTTGATTCTGTTTGAAGAGTTTTTCACAACAGAAACATTCTGACGAGACCCGCTTGAAGGACGACATCACAGATAGACTATTATTAATGAAAGCATTTTTAAAAATAATTTCTTAATATCAAGTGTAATCTGATTTATTTATTTTAAATGTTATTTTTACGTTAAAAGTAATAGTAATAATACAAATTAAGCAGATGAATCGAACATGATGTGAAACTATAATAAACCTGCAACATATATGTTGGTGAACTGGGTAAAATATGGAGTTAACCGTGGAATACATGGAAAAGTCATGTTTTGTTCATGAAAATGTTCTCTAGGGAATTCAGCTGGTTCCAAAACTAGGATTCAGTCACATAGTTGTAAAGAAGACACAAAACGGGAGGATTAAATTTATTTAAAAGAAAGAATTCCTTAAAAGGAAAAGCAGAGTTTCTATTTCCCGTATCCGTTACTAGGATACGATAGAATAAATATTCTACAAATACGCATACGTTTCAATCATCAATACAGTTTCCTGTTCTTTGCTTCTATTCTTGAAATGAAGAAAGGGAGCTAGACTTTTTAGATTGTTTGCAACGAAAACAAGTGCATTTTGGAGTTTTGAATATTATCTTATCCTAACGATTTTTTATGTTGTTGTTTTCTGTTGTTTACCTAATTATATCACTTAACATTACATAAGCCGTTAATACATAGTTTTTTGTTTTAAAAAACAAAATCATGATTCGTCCGATATATGTATTTTTTGACTATTCTCATTTTAATTAGAATGGATCATATTTTAACACGCTTCATTTTGCTTCGGATAAAATCAACGTCAACTTAAAATCAAAAAGGACATAATACATGGCTTACACACGATGTCTTTTTTTTCAATTTTCTTATTCATCATTCATCTAGATATTCCTTTCAATTATTTATTATTTAACTAGCAACATTTTTAATAATTCTTTTATTTTTCGTTCCACTTTTTTTAAATATATTTTGTCAATAGTTAATTTTATTTATTTACCACTTTGACTTAAAAAAATACTTTTAGGGACTAAATGTACAGCACCACTTATAAATGTTGTTTTTTTTTGTTTTAATTTTATACACGCTTGGTTTGCACGCTTGTTTTAAATTTATTTTATAATTCAAGGTATTTCTTACAATTGTTTGTTTGTTGCTTTTTTTTACTTGTATCTAGTAAAGGTTCTATTTTTCATGAATTCTTAGTATACAGATCGTTTTGAGAATTTAATCAACTTTTTTTTTGCATTAGTCATCGAGAATCCAAAAAGATTAAAGATTAAAGAGAATATATGTTACTATGTTTTGGTTAAAATAAAAATAATAGAAGTAAGAGATCTTTTGGTATATATGTTTCTTTTTAATTACGAATAAGCACTTAAGGATCATTTTCGCGTTAGTTACCCCATCAAGTTCAGCCTGTCTTGATCGGGTTGAAAGCTGACTTTATTTGATATCAGTTCAATAACTAAGATATATTTTCTAAATATTTTTGCTTTTGCGGCTTACATTACTAGAAGATGAGATCAGTACGGCTGAATAGGGAGCATAAGAAAGGAGAGTAATGAAAGAACGGTTTATAAAATACACAACAATCTGCTGACTTTTTGTGTTTGCTTTTTCTTCACTATTGTTACGTGGCTTTTAGTTTTGAATCCGATATAGATCTGGACCTATTGAAATTGTGCATCGTTTCATAAACTAGTAAAAAAAACTACTTTAATAAATGCGTTTTTGCTCTTTGCAACCACTAGTAATACCAAAACAAAAGGATCCTCTATAAATTGTAGAGACTTTATCTTACAATTGAAATTGGTATTTTTTCAAAGCAATGGAAAATTAACAACGAGCTCAATTTTTCGTGTGCATAAAGAGTGAAAAAATTGCTGGTTATCAATGGTTTCTGCAGTCGAAATGAGTGAGGATGCTAGGATAAGCCAACAATCGAACATCAATGAGTTTATCACTTTCAAACACACATGACATCTGTAAGAATTTCAAATTTCTAATGAGCGCAATTATTCACACATACCATTCCTTGATATCTTTAGAATCACGTTTCTTAGGTTTAGGTTGCACAAGACCAGCAGGTTGGCATTTATCACTTCCGTTCATCATTGAACCGTTCATATTGAGTGATGCCCCATATCCAGCCATACCACTCATACTACCCGTATTTGTCCCACTTCCATTTGACATTTGGTGCCGGCTGTGATGATATGAACTATTCGTCCCGGTATTGCCTAGGAGCGCTGCATTTGGTCCCTGTCCATATCCGGCTCCCTTATCGGGTTCAGCCTTATACGAGCGCTCCCCGTTTGATTTGAGCCAGAGTACAAGGAGTATGACCAAAATAACAGCTATCAGGATACCAGCTACAATACCAATGATCATAGCCGTCCGCTCCTCCTCGATTGAATTGATTCTACCGCCACGATTTTTGGGTCTATGATTTGGATTATAAGGAGGCGGTGGCGGAGGAGGCGGTGGGTAGACGTATGGAACCTCGTTCTCAGGTTCTTGAGGAACAGGTTGTTGGAATTCTGTTGTTGAAGTTCTCTCAATTTCGGGAGCCCCGGCCGTTTCATAATCGGTTGGTTCATGCTCTACTGATGTTGTTTGAACATGAGTTGTTGTAGTGTAGGACGAAGTTCCGCTTGTTGTGGTTGAGGATCCCGTGGTTGATCGACTACCTGTCGTCGTTATTGGCGTTGTGCTATGAGATGTTCGTGTAGTCTCTGTTGCGGCTTTTGTCGTTCCAGTAGTTTGATGTTGGGTGGTTGATGTTGATTCTGTTCGCTTTTCACCTTCGGCTGTAGTAGATGACGTGATCTCAACTGCTGATTCTAACAAAAAGGATAATAGTTTTGGGAAACGTATGACAAAAATTTAGGACAATCACTCACCGGTTCCTTTGGCCGAGGTTGAAGTAAATTGTTCCGTGGTCTCACCATAGTCTCCAGATCCATGCAAACAATCTTCATCATCGCATGTCCTTTCAGTTCCACCGGTAACCTTTTCTCCTTTATGTGGAGTTGTTGGTTGTTTGGTTGGCGGAACATAGACAGGAGTTATTAAATCGTCACCACTACCAGATTCAAATGGTGGTGTACATTCATCCTCGTCATCACCACGACATCCGGATCCAGCTCCAGAAAATATTAGATCGTCCATAACTCCAGGATATCCACTAGCCGGCGTCTGAAAATACTTGAAATGATTATAGTATTCTGGAATTTATAAATTCCAGAAGAAAAAGAAAACGAAAACACTTATGTGCAAGATGTGAAAAATTGTGAGTGAATAAAAACTCCAACTGATACATTTTTTTCTTCTTCTTATCAACAAAAAAACTACTATAAACATGTGCGTGAGTGTATTGTATTTACAAAGATTTATGTACGAGTATGCATGTTCAGTGATTGTGTTAATGTGAAAATGTTGAAAATGGTTGTTAATGTGTTGGATATTGGTTTAGGCAATGAAATTTTTGTAAATCAATAAAAAGTAATGGCACAATTTTATTTCTCTTTTAACCGAGGAATTTTCAGATATTTTCTGAAATTTTTCATTTTGGTTTTGAATAAGGATGAAAATATAAATTTGCTCATCTATCCTGTACAAAAGAAAAAAAAGGCTGCAAAATTGCATTGATCGTAGTTGATACATTAGGCTTTCAAATTTATTAAGAGGGATTATTTATCTATTAGCTATAGGAACTGTCAATTAATAACCAAGACATGCAAACTAACTGGATCGCTTAGAAAATAAGTGAATGCAGTTGAAATTCTATTATCTCATTATTAAAAATCTATAAGACATAGTTCTATAGCTTTGTAACAGCCTGTCTATGAACAATTCAAAGATTTTTCAGGAAGTGATTTAGTGAGAATTAAGTATGGATGTGAGTATAACTCCAAAGGTGCCTATCATAGTCAAGTACGTTGGTAGTCCGGCATGTGGTTGACGAGCATCATTAATACTTGAACCGATAACCTGATGCGTAGAAAGTAAGTGTTGTAATTGCAAGTTAGCACATGACAATGAGTTCTAGATTTGTGGGCACTATTTACGTATTTATTTAAATAAAATTAATAAGGTAGTTTTGGTAATAAGGTAGTAATGCTTCAGCAATGGGACGAACGTCTTCAAAAGTTTTTAGCATCTATTTAACTTGTCGCTAAATTGTTTTAATTTTTTGAGTTAAGGCCAAGATACAATACTGTAAGACTGCGGCTTGAGAGTGCGTTGCACATCTGACACGGTAGATAGATGAATGCGAGGTCGATAATTTTCCTATGTTAAACGTCGACTTGAACATCTTTGCTTTGTGCGTTGCATTTTTTGGGTTAATGAGTCTTAAATTTAATAATTAAACCTTATAATAAATAAGTTTTTTTTTCTAGGGTACAGTTCTATTAAGATCAGTTTGTCTGCTTGTTTATTTAAAACTGTCAAGCAATTTGACAAATGACGTATGTCAAAATTCTTGTGAGGATTTTTTTGATTTTCCGAATACTTCTCGCCTCGCATCAACACATCGCTGTAGAATGGTGTATAATGAAAATCGTTTGACATTTATTACGAGTCACGAAGTATTGTATCTTGGTTATAACGTAAATCCTCAAAGCATTAAAAGTCCGTAAGGGTATCGCAAAGAGAAAGACACGATTGCTATGTGTAGCAAATAAAATGAGCTTTGCAAGGTAGAAGGCGTGGAATTCAAACGACATGGGTGAGTGGAAAGGTCACAATGGGGAACTTCATGAGCTCAAATATATCTGAGAATAATTTTTCCGTAGAATAGTCTAAAAAATTTGTGAAATTACTTTCCCAACGTATATGCAACTTATTAAAAAAAAAAAACAATATATAAGAATGGTTGAAGTTCTGTTTTCAAATCGGCAATATTTCCTTTGCTTTCAGTGAAAAGATGGAGTTCAAACAACTGACGAATACACCGTCACCTTTCTAGTACAGGGTGAATTGTATGTGTACTTTACAGGTTATTATATTGAAGTACGGATTATTGCATATTGCATATACGGATTATTGACACAAGTAGGTTATTGCTAGGTTTACAAACTATTATTATATCTCTAGCATTGATACAAGTATTACTAGTACCAGTGAAACTTGAACGTTCAACTCGTTGCTCAGAATGCCAGTGTTGTACAACCGGACTACCATAAGAATTTGCGCCATTAAATTTATTAGTTACTGGTGGTTGCTGGACTAATAGGAATGAAAAGGATGTAATTTCCACAGGACAACTTATTTGCACAGGATTAATGTTTACATATTTCAAATTTTTTTTTGTAGTATATTATAGATGTGTATTTATGTTCCCTGCTAAATATTGCTTGAATCGTGTTTCTTGTATTGGTGTGTTGATTGTGTGCAAAATATATTTAGATTTGTGAAATAGATAGTATATATAGTTTACAACTTATTTTCAATAAACTAACACTGACTGACTGCAGCTGGTTCGCAAGACAAAAACTTGTATTTTTTTTATTATTGTTTCTTCATGCAAAACATGGATATTCAATTCGCATACTTAAAAATATTTCTTGTTTTTATAAGTATGTGAAGATAGTTGTTACAATCAATATTAGAGAATAATTTTTTTTGAAGATTTCAATGGATTTATAAGTTACCGAAATATTATGGAAATAAAACAAGGAACGAAATAACCGAAAAGAAAATTAAATAAATCAATAAATAATCAAATTATTTTTTTTTTGTTTTGGACCTGACAATTTTGATATTGTGATTAACAAATTTGAACTATAACATTATTGTTTGTATTTACAAAAGTCAAAAGAAATTCACAAATTAACATAATTTAAGAGAAATTGAATAATTTAATGTATTTACTTCAAGTTCAAGGTTTTTGTTATTAAGAGTTATGAATGCTGAATAATGCTAAAATCAATAAATGTAGGCAAAAAACACGACACAATATATCAATATTATTTGTAATTAAGTGATAGAAAGACAAGACATCATCATTGCATTAATATACCACAAATTGTATTTGAAATTAATTAATTGATTTGAAAAAATACTTTTCTTTTAACTCTTAAATGATTTCTCCGGATGTTATTTATATAGAGCTGATGATGGTGAGATAGTTCAAAAAATTTCAAAAAAGAAAAAAAAGAATGCAATAAGGAAGGATGTAATTAAGTAGACAAAATATTTAATTCAAATTTAAAAACGAATATAATTGTAGTTATAAAATAAGTGCACTTAAAATGAATAACATTTCCATTATTATTTTTTAAGTATTTTATAAGAATTAGACTTCAAGTCGAAAAGTATCTTCTTCTGAGATACTTGAATCTAAATCAATAATCCAGTGAATTATTTTTTTTTATCCGTTATTAGTGTTGAACCAAATTGCTGTTTTGGGCACACTTTCTATTGGGATATTGTTATTTCAATATAAGGCAATATGTCATATGATAAATTGAATGATCAACACATATCAGATTATAATAAAATGAGTTCGAATTTGGTATTTTAGTACAATTGAAGTCATTAAATTTAGGAAGTAATTTGAAACTTTAGAAGGAAAAGAAATAGGCTCTGCAGGATAGAATCATGTCATTCTGGAAGTAAATTTATCTGTGCTACTCATTTTCTAGTTTTGACAGAAGTATTTGAGTGCGAGAGAGTGTCACCATAGCGTAACCATAAGCATGCAATGACACTTCAAATAAAATCCCAATCAAATGGTGTCCTACTCCAATTTTGCAGATGCATTGGTGTTTGTAAGCAGAACTTGCCTGTGATAGAAGACAGAGACGAAGGTGGGATGAGATGTGGCATAAAGTTGCCTTAAATTTTGCAATCATACATAATGACTGACATTTACTTTTATGCTAGAGAAATTATTCTTTGAAAGCTCTATCCCTTCACCAGCGTCATTTAATTTATAAGCTCTCTATCATGGAAAGCTCTCTTTTTTCGCTGCATGGTACTCATTACTTCTGCATTCTTAAGCCCCCCGAATGGTCAGCACTTTTAACTGTTGTGCTATGGTCGTCGTGATGTACTTTGGTCTGATCATGCCTGCATATGATGGGACTGGCGTCAGAGGATGTTCATTGAGAGGAATGTCGAAGGTTTGCGACTTGTTGGAGGAAAATTCAGCGAAAAGAAGTGCCAGTCAAGAGTATCTCAAATGGCTGGCAACAGTGACTTGCGGTAATGGGTTGATCGAGGTCATGATGAGATTGATTATCACGTGAGGAAATCGATCAACTACTGCTATATTTGTCTTAATGTTTTGTATACTGATTGCTTGTTTGATTAAGGGACTGCATATCATGCCTTAATTTTTTTCTCTATCTTTTTTCATGTTTTGATACAGTATAAGGCAACTTGTTTAGATTAAAAGCACAAAAAATTGGAAATATTTCGAATTCCTGCTCTCGAATCAAATTCCCGGGTTTCAACACGGTCTTCAAATTCTCGGGTTTCAACCGAAATAAGAAGCATTTTATGATAATTCGTACATTATCTCTTCTTTTATTGCTTAGCAAGAATACCATTCTTGAAAATTTTGAGAATCCCATGAAAGTATAATTCACTATTGATTTTTCTATCTCTTACTACGGGACGCAGCGTGATATGATTCTCACTGTTTGTGCTTACTAGGCGTTGTTTGATCCCTTTCGGCTGAAAAGGCAAGCTCTCCCCACATAGTTTAGTAGCTAGGATGATTTAAGAAGATAAATACACATTGTCTTAAACTACTAAAACGAAGCTCATTGTTCTTATAAAGGATAATATTGTCGGTCACTTATCAGTGCCGAATTATAAAAAGGTCAATTTGCACCAAATCACTTTGTCCTTAATCTTTCCCAGCCAGAAAGAGTTCATCTCAAACTAAAGATGCTCTCAGACGAGAAACGCGATACTGGGTCAAGATACTGGATGAGATAGATGGGTCCTCCGTCCGACTGAGGATCATATATTAAAGGCTTAAATAGTGGTTACTTTCCAGCCACTCAAAAAATATCATTCTTCCCTGTTATTTTATTCTCTTTACATGAGATATACAAGTGAATTGTAAGATCCAAATAGTATCTAAGAAAAATGAGAAAATGGGATTGGTTCTCCATCAATCTGTGGTATCTAAAAACGCTTTATTTTGTTTTCTTTTTTTTTAAACCTTTTCGAGCAGATGAGAGTTACAATGGGATCTAAATTGGTGATATCCAGATGAATATATACAGTATCATAGTTGGAGATTCCACAGTCGACATTGATTTTAGGAAAATATTACAAAAAATAACTGGTTGACCATATGTGCTCCATTGTATCCAGTTTAGATTTTTACTACGGGACACAGGCTACGTATCAAGGCGAAATATTATTAAATCAGGTCCGTTTTACTAATGAGCTAAATAAAGGCTTACTAATGAATGTAAGGGAGGCTCAGTAATGATAATTGATAGGTACAATGCACTTTAAAAGGTGACAATTCCTTTCCCGCCTTATACGTATACTATCAAAAAACTATCTGGTATTCGGAAAAGTGAGCTCTACTTCTTAGGTTGTCAAGGTATTTTTTCGCAATTTTGACTTAATAGTTCACTTGCACTGTTCCCGTGGCTAACGTCTCCGATTTTAATTATTGATTTTCTTTAAATAGCATGGCTCAATGTAATGTCCAAAAATATTTTGCACATATAGAAAGGAAGAACGGAAATGCATCTACGCTTTCCTGAAAGAGCTTTATAGGTATTCAGTTTTTGATTCAGGCAATTTAAAATTGTTGGTACGTTGATCAATGTCAGTTCTGATACCGTGAGATACTTTTAGAATTTAGAGTTTTAATGGCTATGAGAGATCTTAGGGCATTTTGAATGAAGTCTTTTGGCCTTATCTGCAGGAGATTTACTATTACTGTCTACCAACTGCGTGGTTACTACAGATATGTGGATGATATCAGACATTATACACTTCCAAAACATGAAACAAACAGCGACTCCACCTCTTCAGTAAAATTAGTGAGTTCCTCAAGATAACTTGATAAGATAGATGTTCAGAACGGTTGACAAATGGATTCGGGTGAAATATTATGGTCGGACAGTTCTGGCGTCTGAACTGCCATACTAGAGTATGAGGACCATGACAGTTTAGGTGTTTCGTGGGTAACGCGGAAGCAATACGTAAACATGATTAGGTGTTAAACCATGTCCAGTTCTGTTCATGGGAATTGTTTTCTTAGTTACACGTATCAATTACAACTTTTTGTGACGCATGAAGCATACTTCCTAAGTTGCCTGAATACCCGAAATTTAAATTAAAAAAAAATCTGAGCTCCGAAATTTCCCGAATTGGTCGAGGAAAGAAGTTGGTGGTATATTTCCTAATTCAGTTTTTCGTAGCTATAATCAAAATAGAGCTGTCGTCTCTATAGAAGTTTAATTTGTTTTGATTTCATTACGTTTCTTCGAAAAAATAGTAAAACTACTCATATTTTTCATGTAGTAAATTGTTTGGAAATGTTATTCATTTGAGTATAATAATGTTAACAAGGTGCCGAAGTAACATTGAAATAGAAATATGAAAAAGAAATTACGAATTTTCTCTTATTTCCACAACGAAAAACCAAATTGGCATTATTTTCTTTTTCTTTTTTTTTTTGTTTAAAAAATTTCGATAAAAAACCATCAAAGTAAAAGAATATACAAACAAGAATAATTATAGGATGCTGGATTAGTTTTATTTTGATTATAAATCCCCTAACCTGCTGCATTCTTTGCAGATCATTTCTATCTAAAACTCCAGTTACCAGTAGAGCATCTCCACGTATCGTAACATGTGGATCACGATCCGCTGCCAAGTCCAATACACGCAAACGATTAATCGACACGCCTGCAATGACGCCCATAAAAGGACGTTCGATGCGAAATCGTCCAGCACGACTGAACTTTCCACCAATTTGTATGTTGGCCATTGAATTGAACACGGTCGATTGATGTCCTAGTTTTTGTATTGATGAAGTTTGAGGATTGGTTTAGTTATGAAAATTGAAATGAAGTTTTTCAACGGTTACAACATTGTATTTCGGTGAAGTGAATGCAATTCTCAGAGCGAGCAGTAAAGGGAGCGTAAATGTAGAATGACAATGTGCTGGTTCGAATGGAATAAAGGATGTTTATAGTTTGATGCACTACTTGTAAATCAAAGTTTCGACAAGCGTTAACCTAAACATGGTACCATGCCATTTGCACATTTACCCTTCCTTTTGTCTGATTGTTGTCAACCACTCTAATGGGGTCGATGTAGTATTCAACATTAGCATTTTTACTCGTAAAAGGATTGTACGTATTCGGTAATTAATTATAAATTAAAATACCTTGTGGATATAATGTTTGGACATTGTAGTCATCCAATTGAAGAGTTGCATTGCCACCAGAACGTGTAAAACGGACCACATGATAGTTGTTATCGTTGACTTTCACACCGATATCACCCAAGGGCAGATCATGCGAGCCGACATTGTAAACCATAAATATGTTGCCTTCAACAATTTCCAATTCCATGTAATCCTGTGTTGTTGCACTTTCTATTCGAAGGATTACTGCATCTGATTTGGTTGTTATGAAGCCAAGGGCAATGTTGTCCTCTTCAGTGTCGGGTTGGCGACCAGCTGGGAAGGTATATTGAATGATTCCTTTGTTGGCACCGAATTCGTATGCAATTGATTCTGGAAAAAAGAAAGGATGCAAAAGGTGGAGTTTGAATAACGATTTCATTATTTCCACTATGTAGCCAATTTTCAGCACAAAATAATTAAATCGTTTTTGCATGCTACTTCGATAAAATGAAATTATGGCTGAAAACGTACAGAGTGAACAGTGTTCTACGATTATTGTAAAGCTGAGGGTTATAATGGATTGTTGAATTAAACGGACACTTGTTTATAAATCATAATAACAAGTTGCTAACAAAAATAAGGTTTGATTAAAATTATGTTTTCCTTTTTTGTCCATAAATTCCAAAATTCTTCGCCATTTTTGGTGAAAATTATTTGCTTTTAGCAACAGGTTTGTATATATTTTTGTGTTTGTAGTCACACATGTATTTATATCAGATATCAAAATTACTTTCGGATATTTTACTTCCATCAATTGAACGCCATGGGATTTCATAACTTGTGCCAGTGATTTGTGGTTTTATTTTTGCAAAATGTTGAAAAAACATTTACATTTTGACTCAATTTTTATTTACCCCAGACTGTTTTCGTCTTATATTGCCATTGCATATGCACAAACACGAACAGCAAGAATATACCTGGGTGGCTTCCAGCAGACAGAGATAGACAAAGCATAAGAAAATTCATGTCTGTATAGTGTCTTAACAAAAATGCCTTGAGTATCCTACCTTTATTAAACGAAATGATGAGGAAAACTAATTAACTTTGTTTCAGCCAAAAGGGTTTATCTAGGTATAAAAATAACCCCCGAAACGACGAAGGACCATCGACAGATGACAAAACTACTGGCTAATCTCAAACTGCAATACCACACATATTACCTCCCCGAAGATAAAAAATTGAACGTCGTTCTTCGAGGACTTCACGGCCTTAGCTGTGAGGAAATCAAGGAAGACCTAAAAGTTCAGGGCTTCTATTCCATAGAAGCAATCTGCATTTGGTCAATCTGGACCATCCAAACTCATCAAGGTTTTTTTCCCGAAGGAGGAAACCTCGATATTCAATATCAAAGATGTCTGTCGCCTAGTGTGTCAAGTTGAAGCGCTGAAACCCCGAAATGGCTTGCCAATGTGTCACAACTGCCAGCATTTCGGACATTCCTCGGACACTTGTCATGCACTAGTGAGATGCGTTAAATGTGACGGGCTCTACCATCGTAAAGAATGTAAGAAGCCGAAAGAGATAGCTCCAATTTGAGTAAACTGCAAAGGCGAGCATACAGCTAATTACGGGGGGTGTCCTAAGAACCCGAAGAACGTTAAGAAGACGTTTGCACAAATAGCTGCCCAAAATAACACAAACACACAAGCAAACACGCCACCCAATACTAAACCCACGAACAAACCATAACCAAAATCCCCCCCTACACTCACAACACCAGATATGGGGCAATTCTTTGCATCTATGCAGAATCAGTTTCAACTGATGATGCAAGATATGATGACGAAGATGTTACAGGGGATGTTCACAGCCACAAACACTAATACAAAAAACACAAACACTAATGGATCTGGTGAATAACCTTTCTATACTCATGTGGAATGCAAATTTCTTGTATCAAAAGACTGGAGAGTTTAAACAATTTATACTAGATTATAAATTCGACATTATTCTCATTCAGGAAACCTTTCTGAAACCAGGAATCCGTCTCCATTTCCCTAACTACACTCTGTACAGAAATGACAGACTGTCAGGTAGAGGAGGTAGAACAGCCATTCCCGTGAGGCGAAATGTACGTCATCACCAGGACTTTACACCCCAGTTAGAAAAAACAGAAGTCACAGCTATCAAAGTTCAATCGAGCTTCTTTGAATTCTCCGTGGTTTCTCTTTGCAACTCCCCAAACAACAAGGAATTTGCACAAGACTTAGAAGCTCTCTTCACCCTAGAAGGTCCACTACTAATCAGAGGCGACTTTAACGCATACCACCGCGACTGGGGAGCAGTGAGAAGTAACCGAGCCGGGGCTGAGCTTAACAGGTTCATCACTAGCATACAAGACAGCTTACACATTCCAGACGAACCAACACACTACGTACGAAACTCAGCGACCACCATAGATTTCGGCATCTCCAGAGAATTCCACCACAACCTAAGAATCAGAGTCCTAAACGAGCTCTCTTCTGATCATCAACCGGTCCATTTTCATAGACATCTTCATAGATGTACCGCTAAATGTTAAGAAAACAACTGATTGGAAGGCTTTCCGAGACACGCTAGCAAATGAAAGTTTCACCCAAGAGTTAATAACAACTAGATATCTCGATAACAGAATTCTAGAAGTTACAGAGAAAATCAAACAGGTAAAGGAGACCCATACAGCCACAACTCCGGCCAGGGAACATAGTCCCTACGAACTCCCTGAGGACTTAAAAATCTGATAAGGAGGAAGAATCAAGCCCGGAGAAGAGCTAGGAGCACGGGTGATCCTAGATTGAAAACGAAAGCTTGCCGGTTGACAAACACAGTCGAGGTCAAGAAAATGTGTAATTAATCTTACCATAAGTTCAAGGAGTAATCAGCTTGGTTTTTTTTATTAACATTTGTAATCCGGAAGGACATTCGATCGTATTATCACAAATTAATATTGTGTAGTCGTATGAATCATTTTTGAAAAAGGTTGAGTGCTCTTTATTTTCTAATACGATTACGATTTGAACGATTATTTTCTTGATGAGATCTGCTGGTTACATTGTAACACAATATTATTCTCTTTGAGGTTGTTAAAAAATGTTATTTGCTACTAAAAGTTACCTGATTCACAGAGGATACTAAACATGCTATGATATATCTGAAAACACCTTCAACTATTTGAAAATAATGCATTTAGTGCTGGCTTTGTCACTTGAGCTGTGATTTGATTTTGTCCCGTAGATGTATACATTTACCCATATTCAACTTACCATCATAGCATGTTGGTCCCGTATACGATGTCATATCACATTCGCAAGCATACGTATTCCATTGTTGCACACAAATTCCCCTATTTGCACAAGCATTCTGACTGCATTTTGTCGGTCCTTCACATCCGGACACGACCAGTGAACTAGGCACCACTGCATCACTTGTTAAAGTAGGCGATGTATCACCTAAATCCAGTGAAGCTATACATCCTTCGAAACCAGATCTCGATGCAATTGCTGATGGCAACTTGGCATACATGTCCTTAAACACTCCTCCAATATAAAGTATTCCATTCAATTCCAAGTTCATGTTACCACCGGGTGCACTGAATATTTCTAACGTATCATCCACGGCAAGGATATGTGTTTTCGGTCCAGGCCTTCGTATGCTAACCGAATGCCATCGATTGTCATTCATATGTATCCTTGATTTGTCTCGTATTGTAATGGCTCCATCTCCTAAGTCGAATGTATAGTGAATATGTCCGTTGACGAGTTCGATTGAAATAAAATCATTTCGTCGACCGCCATTGTAAAGGAGCAGTCCGTTAGCTTCGAGGGTCTTAAATCTAAAATCTATTGATATGCTGTTGTAGGCCTTGAGCATAGGAAGGCCAACGTAGGAATGTTTTGAGCGAAACGTTGCAGCATGATATGGATTTGGAGGTGGTGAGCTCACCCATCTGGCAGTCAGTTTGAATGTTGTTGTCGGGAGTGCTGATAGTTCAGGACCTAATGATTTAGCAATGTCAATGTATCTGTGGAAGAGAAAATGAGTTAAAAATTTTCCATCAATCCATACTTTAGTCATAAGGGCATAGTTAATTTATTCTTTATATCTTTCCAAAACAAACCTGTGCCCATTGAACACAAATCCTTGCATTTGGCCCACAAAATTCGGCATCGTCGAGGTCATTTGTATCTCCTCCTCGGCATGGAATAGACCGCCTAAGTGTATGCTCCTTATCTCCATGAGACTGTGTCGCGTGAGCACCACTTCGGCTGAAGTGAAATTTTTAGATATTGTGCACCATTCAAAACAAAAACACTAATAACGTTCTTCTTCTTTTTCGAGCAAGCAAAAAACGACAAATAGTTATTCCGTTCCAAAGGACAAGGGGCATCATTTTCAAATACGCATTGAAAGCGAAAGACTTAATTTTTGTCGGTGTAATGCAGCATTCATGCGCTGCATTTTCTTTTGGCATTTCCACAAACGCGGTGAAATTGCAATGTAACAAATTGAAAAGAAGGATATGCAAGCTTCAAAGCATATTGGAAAGTATCAGCCACTTTTCCTAGACATTTTGACTAAGTGAAAAAAAAAAACAACCAAGAACTGATATCAATAAAATTGTGCCGCTTTACTTTCACGAGGTGATTTTTATCAATTTTAGTACAGAAAGGATAAATTCGCAAAAAGCTTGTTTGACGTTTGGATTTGCTTGTGAATGCTTTTCATTTTATATGTTTGCAAATTTTCTTTTTGTATTTGTTACTAGTCAATTCGCATCGTCATTTATCCTTTCTGTTGCACGTATAACAGCTTTTGACTAACTTTGCAATTTCCGATTGAGTGAATTAAGTGAGTGTTTTTTTGTTGTTATAGGAGGGATGAAAACTAAAATAATCTGAATATGAAATTAAAATAAAGCAAGCGTAGTTTCATGCACATGCTGCCTAAGAAATAAAAGTGTGTCCTTTCTGTAGCATCCCAATTTGCTTTAAAATACTTAATTTTTGCAACTGAAGGAGTTTTCTTCGATGCCTGAAATTGTTCGGAATGTTGTAGCAAATCGAAATATTTGTAGATCTTTTGTTTAATAATGAGATTTCAGAAATAATAATGAATCGGTTACATCAGAAATGTATCGACGGGTAAGAATGACACAAAGACTTCTTGGCTTCAATAGAACAAAATAAATGTTGATTTCTTTATTGTTCAATGCATTTTTCCAGAAATGCAATTCGTTGACAATTTTTAAGTAAGCTCATGCACTTTTCGGTTCTATCTCAAATGTTTTTTTCTATAGTTAAGTCGATATAGACAGACCAATTACTTAAATTGATCTTGACCATACGACGGAGGCTCATAATCATAATTCATCTACACAAGGAATCTATCCTTTCCTTTGACTGTGTTTCTTGCTATACTGGCTCGGATAAACTTAATAGCAAACACTCGTAGAGAATTGTTTTCTGTCACGACCATTGTATCTGGTCGTGATAGAAAGACTTTTCTTTCAACTCCAACGCAAGCCCCTGAGCTATACTACCAAAAAATGACCAATATTTTTTATAAAATTGTTGATTTTAGCGTTATCATTTTTTATTCTATCAATTTTGAGAACGAAATTCCCCATTTTCAATAAGAACAAGACCTCACACTGTAGATTGCACACTGCGGAAACGTGTATGTGAACGTTACAAGGAAGTATACCGGGTACGCAGGGATTTCATTGGAAGGAAAATGAAACAATATTCAATTTATATGCATTTGATAATTACAATAGAATAGAATTTCTATATGTTAAGATATTGGTGTATCACAGCTAACGGAATACTCGTAAGTGTGGCATGTCCTCTGTTGCGTTTTTGACGCATCGAAATGACGGGAAATTGCCGGTAAATCTGGATTCTGGTTACCAAATAAAATTTTACGGGCAGCTGTGTCTTGCTTCTCCTCGATTTCTATCCCAGAATGAGGACTTTTTTTTGTATTTTCAAGAGCGTCTAGAGTTTAATATCCTTTGAATGAAGTATTCCCTAGGTATTAATGACACTATACTACAGTTTGTTCAATAAGACACAATACGCCATATTTGACAGTAAAAATTTTTTTATTAACTACAAATTTTTTGACATGATAGGGGCGTTATTAGACAAGTACGCAATGCGTTTAATATGATGTGTAATCACCGTCGTTGTCCAAGATGGCCTCACATCTCTTGGGCATACTTTGTACTAACTTTTCAGCATACTCTGTGGATAAGGAGCTCCAGATCTTCCGAATCTGGTACGAGAGTTGCTTTAAAGTTAGTACACGCTTACCCGCGAGATGGCTCTTCATAATGCCCCACACATTCTCGATCGGATTGGCGTCCGGTGACTGCGATGGCCAATCCATTGTCACGACGCCATTTTCCTCCTTCCAGGCCCTGCAGAGACGGCTGCGATGTTTGGGATCGTTGTCCTCTTGCAGGACCCAACTTTTCCCATCTCGACCAAACATGTTCTCCGCTGATTTAAGCAATCCACGTGCATAGATTTTGCACATTTTTTCAGCGTTTAGATTCTCGCTGAAGAGCTCCAATCGCCCAAAACCACGCTGTGAGAAACACCCCCACACGTTGACCTTGACAGGGTGCTTAATCGTGCGTTGCACGAATCTAGCACCGGCGGGTGTCCAGGCACGACTCACGGGAACCCATGCCCAAAACGTGGCTTCGTCGGAGAAAATAACATCCGTCCAGTCCCGGTCGAGGTTTTCAGTTGCCCAAGCGACGCGTTTCTCCCGGTGTTTTTCGGACAGAAGGGGTTTTTTATTAGTGGGCCTATATTTTACATCACACTCGGCCAAACGCTGCCGAATCGTGTTGATGCTGATGTCGATCCCTTTTTTCGCCAAAATCACTTTAGCCTGGCGGAGTTTTACAGTCGGGTTTTGCTTGAAAAGCTGCTGAATAGCTTTGTCCTGCTTTTTGGTGGTCCCTCTCTCTTGTCCTCGTCCTGGCATGTCATCGACGTTTTTTTCTTCCGAAAACCGCTTGACCCACATCTGGACGAAAAACTTCGATTTCTTCATATATTTTGCAGCAGCAGCATACGAAAGTTTCGGTCCTTTTGGGTGGCTGCACAAAAACACAGCTTCGAACCGCTTACTGTATACTTCACTCATTTTTTCACGTCCGCTCTCCAAGACAGTTCGGGTGATACTGCGGTAAAAGCGCTATTGCGCCATCGCCGTGAACATATACATATAACGGTGTCCCGAGAGATAGACCCACAAAAAATTTTTTTTCTTTCAAATAAGCCGTATTTTGTCTTCTTGAACAGACTGTAGTAAGTTTTTTTGCGTGCTTGCAGGCTCGGTAAAAATTTTGAGTCAGCATAAGTGAGCTCGCTTGATCAGTTAAAGTGAGTTGGTCCAGGTTTGCAGCATTTGTACTAAACTTGATTGACTTATACATCATTTAACTGCAATGTCAATAAGAGTATTATGCCGTCAACATCAGTAAATAAAAATAAACGATCGATTTCGTGGGAACTTAAAACAATTTTCAAGGTTTTAATTGATTCGTCAACAAACTTAACTATTATCTTTGTGGTATTTCGTGCAGTAATTTGGTGATGCAGCCTGCATATCTGGGCTAATCTTTTGTCAGATGTCCCTTCACAGAAACTTGGGTCGACAAAGTCGAGAATACCACTTGAATATTTTGACTATTGTAGTCATTGTCGTTAGAGATTCTCTAAATAGAATTAAATGAAACTTAAATTTCAAGCTAGAACCTTTGGATATCATGAGTAATTTGTTTTCAAAATCGGAATCGAAAGACTTGACCAGTGTTGGTCACTAGTCTCTTACTTTAGCTCTGGTGTTTTACTGTGGGAACTATAAATATTTTATGATAAAACAACAAAGAGATAATCTGATGAGAGCCAAAATATGGCTCATATGTTATGGGTAGTCTTTATTAAATGCTTTTGGTTTGATAAAGGAAGTAACAATTACTGATGAGGTAAAATCTTGAGGCTTAGTAATTGCAAATTTGCTAAAATATATCAACCGTAGAAAAAGCAAACAGTTAAAGAAAAGTGTTTCCGTTACAATTGGAAGTGTCTGTGAGGTTAGGTCTTCCTTTACTATTCAGCAGCATTTCAGAATATTCCGTTAATATCGAGGAATGTTAGGATAATGTCAGTATTAAATCGATATATTGTCAACTTACCCGTTTATTGATGCATTTGACGAATAAACACATTTATAAAAATTCGAATATTTTATACTAAAGAAAGGACGCATTCAATGATGTATAGTAAAGTACTAAAGAAATTGAAAGTATGCTAGGGAAGGAGAAGTTTATAGCTATCCTACTCAGAAAGATATAATCTGAGTAGTTATGAATCCAAATGATGAAAGAAATAACGTTGCATATAGTAATAGAGTCAAGACGATAAATCTCATAGCACTGTGTGTATACATAGTATAGATGATTTTTTTTCTATTTGAATAATCAAATTTGAAATGCCAATTATCATACAATTTCACCACCAATCACAATCGCTATATATCCAATTAATTACAAGTTTCCAATTTTTGAAATAAATCATTTTGCTTTAAAACAACAATTCGAAATCCACGCAATTATCCTGATTTTGTTGAATGTTTGAGTGACAACATGATAGAATTATTATCATATTATCATTGGAGCCCAAAAATCTCTATATGGGTTCGATTGGGGCTCGAATAAATTTATTTGCTTTATTCTGGAAAAGCAAAGTAGTATATCGCAATGATAATAATACTTTTACCATTCAATAAGTGCCCGGAAAAAATTATTCGAGTTGATTTAAGCAATTTAGAAAGCGTTATTTCAACAATTGGAATTTAAAATAAACTAGAATAAATTTCAAACTAAAGTCCAAATATTCAGGCATTATTATTGATAAATTAAAAAAATACTGGAAAAGAAAAAAAAGTTCGGTGCAATAAAATAGCGCCCTGACGCTCGCACGTTTCATCACAATTTTATTTTTTTATAATTAACAACATCAATTAAATAGATATTGTTCTGTTTATATTGAAAAATATCAAAACAATTGTGATGAGATCTGTGTTCATGTCGCGTTCGCGTTTACGTGTTGATAACGACGCGTTAAAAATAATTAATTCAAATTTTCTCATTGAATGCAACTTATAGTATTATCGAGGAAATATTTACTTCTTCCATTTTTAAATTTTTAACAGTGAAATAAATTTGTTTAACCTTCTTCCAATTAGAATGATTTGAGACCTTTTCTTTTAAAAAAAACTTAGCATACGGAGTTATATTTAATGAAATGGTAGTTTTATGTTGAATTATTGCGATAGTTTTAGATGAAAATAAATGACTCTGTATGAGAATAAAAATAAAATAAAATTAAAATAAAAAATAAACATGTTTGAAAGCTTACTTTTCTACAATAAATACTTCAAAAATAATCAGAAAGGAAATTTGCATTAAATTTTTATGTTCAAACATAGGATAGATAAATGGCTGAGTCTGTATCTGAGATAGACAGAGATAGTGACAGAGAAAGAGATTGATTTTTGAGAGAGAATAGAAATTACGGAATCAAGAAAACACATAAAGCGAAAGTTAATGCGAATATCTAGCAGGTAATAGTATATTACGATGCTGTTAGTCATTACTTTGTAGTGTTTTGTGTTATTGTTTTCAGTTTTTGAGTTAAATAGTATAGAGTAAAAACAAACTAACAGGCTCCTATTGCGCTTCAGTGAATGAGAAATATATTGAGCATCTTTAAGACACTCTGAGCGCTCCTAGGATTCTACTACACTCCAGAAATTCGTTCCGGAGTAGTGGAGCTAATACTATAAGTGCGACTTTTGGTCAAACCTAGGCTTAAGATATGGCTAACCACAATCAATATAAGAATTCGAATGCATTTCATTAATTTACGTTTTCAGAGGAAACAATCATATATCAGTAAATGTTAACATTGTGGAATATGACCACCGCGCTATGCTCGACATTTAGCGAAGACTCGTGTAAGGTATTTATAGCCATCATTAGCTTGTGGTCTGACTAAATCTTAATTTTTAAAATCGTTATGTTTTTGGTTTGAGAGCTGCACTCGGTTTGTACGTAGAACTTCTATCAAAATTTTTTAGTAATTTAATTAATTTAAATTTTAATCAAAATGCGATCATTACTTTAGCGAACGAAATTGAAGTTTATTCGATGTGAACTCAAAGACTTTCGAAAAGGATGTACCTTAAAACGAGCCTTATAGATTATTTTTAGACTGTACTGTAGTTTTAGGATTGATTTATTTGGTGCATGATATTAACTTTTGTTCGGAAAATATATAATGCCTGATTGATTGATCTAAAAATAAAGACAAATCATGTTGTAGAGAATATTACTAAAATCCGCTAAGTTGTACGGATTTGTGGGGCCTTGCTCATTAGTTCAAAGCTCAGTATGTATACCCCAAGAATTCAAGCCAAACAAACATATTGAATAAGCTTGTGGTTGATTTTGCTGCAGCCAACTTCTCTCCGTTTTCCAGTAACCTCAGAACTTAGCTTAGTTACTGCAAGGAAACTATGGTGGTATTTGGTAGAAATCACCATGATTTTTACTGATCTAAGTCATTCGTTCTCTTCTACTTAATATAATTCCTGAATTAACTCATCCCTTCAAATCATCCAGCACCATTCATAACCTTTCTCGAACCTTATAAGAACTGGCTGAACATGGTTGAACTAAAAATCGTCCTTTCGCAATAAGGCCAGAACAGAGTCATCTGACAGGAAAGCCAAGTTGAAGCTGGTATGGGATTATACAACGTGAAAATTCAGCTCAAGTCTTCTATGTTGAGAATACAATAATGAAGTCCACGGAAAACCGACGCTAACATTTTGCTCACAAAAAAAACCGCCGTCAAGTCTTAAGGAAGGAGTTTTAAAGACATTGCTAAAGAAAGAAGACCAAAGAGTACTTTTTAACACATGATATTTCCATCTTCAAGTGTACTCTATTGGAAAATGGAGAAGAGTCTTAAGAGCTAAATTGAACGGCGAAAAGGATATCGTCGTTCGATAGGATACGAACTAGAAACTTCTCCAGTTGTGTCATAATTAACACAAAAATAGGAAATGGGGCAAACAATTTCTCGATTTTGCTGCGATGTTTTTCGCTCAGAAACCGATGAAAATGTTGTAATGATTAAGACTTCAATTTTTTTAAGAAAAAAAAAAAGACGTTGAATAATGATGAATGCCAACACAACATTTTTTGGCTATGTATAATTAAATGTGGTTTACTCAGTCGGATAAGAAAGCAATTAATGCTTAGATAAGGATATTATCAATGATTTGAAAACTTGTTTCCCAAATTAGAAATTCATTAAGTTTCTTTCACGACTTTTGCCCTTTTTGAAATCAGAGACAACATTTCTCTTTCGAATTCAGGACACACATAGACAATTCCTCGAAAGCTTGAAGATGTGCTCATAGTTAGAAGCCTGTCTGATTTATAGAAAAAAGAAATAAGAACACACAGGAAGCAATACCCACTCCTTAGATATAAAAAATGATTGTAATATGCGCTGCACCAAATAACTTCCTCCCTCATGTAAACTGTGATGTGTTTTCGGGTACCATATATTGTTTTTTTACCACAGTGTTAATATGTGTTATGGGAAACGACTCGTCAGTATGAGATTGTTCCCAATCACGTGTCCCGTATAGAGTTCAATCAACAAAGAGATCTATAGAAAAGCATCAAATATGAAAATAAATCGAAATACTCGAAAACTCATTAATGGTTAGTAATCACGACATTAAAATATGAAAATTGTTACAAAATCATAAAAAATCGGCTAAACTTTCAACTCAGCTTGGAAGTTCTATGAAAAGATACGGATGGGCGAAAATATGGCAAAAACAATTATTTACTTATTTTTACACAGAGATATACATAGAAATGTAGAGGAAAAAAGTATATTATGTATATATTATAATTATCCTATCAATTTTTAATTTGTGATATTGTTTAAATTTCAACGTAAATAAATGGAAAACAAAAAGCAAATTGTGAAATGTTAAAGAAAATTATCGGAATTCACTTGGAAGTTGTAGCAGTCTTTTCGTAAATGGACTGCAAAGTGTAAATATTTTTTTTTTAATTTTTTTTTTTTGAACTTTTGATTACTTTTCTGGCAATTTAGTGTCCTTAAATTTTCATTCATTGATTATCTTCAAAATACTAGTCCAAATTCATTTTTTGGTTCTTGGAAACTTTACTTTTGTATTGATGTTAGTTAAACGACACGTCACGACACGTATTAGGGCAAATAAGTGCTGGTGATACATACGTAACATACCCCTGACGGGGGCGACCCCGTCGACTTGTAACCGAAGATTCGATGCACGTCGCGAAAAACGTATTGTGTGCCAATTGTTGTCATTAAACACACGATTATCCGCCAGACCGACAAGGAGATTCTGCAAAAAATAGGTTTGGGTTAAGGTTATTGGTATAACAATTGTTTAAAACTAAAACACATTTATGTTGCAAATAACGATATCATAGTCAGCCTGTCGGCAAAATATTTATATTGATTGAAAATTTCATTTATTTTATTTATTTAGAATTTTATTTCATTTTTCAGATGTATATATGTTTACGATATATTTCAAATCTATTTCACTCCTTTTTTAACTGACCGCTATGATAAACAAACGGACGCCTTCAATTAAGGAGAAAGGAGGAGTAAGCCAACCAATCACATCAATTTTAAAATTAATTAAAATGAATCAATCAACAAAACTGTCCTTTATCAGATTAAGAAATCTCTATCGTCCTTGACAGTAGAACTACCATAAATGCAAATTTTCTGAAAAAGTGATGGCCACATATATTTTCTGGAACATACACTTGTAGGACTTATATTTGAATTGGCGGCATCCAATATTCTAGTGTAGTTCACTGATATCACTGGGGGAGCAAAGTGTCCTAGAAGTCTATCTAAGAGTGCATAAGTAATTAAAATCATCAAGATCACCAGGAATTTTAAGTTAGTCAATACCAATTTCTTGTTTTTTCAAAAGAATGTTTGGATAACATCAGTCTGAAGGCTTTTCTAAAGGCTTTTCAGTCTGAAGGCTAAACATCTAAAGTGGGTTTAAATACCCCAAAAAAGTCCTTGAATTGTTGCTGTTGTGCCATAAGTAATAAGATGGATATTTGGGTGTTACGTTGCAGACTGGCAGTTTCGTGGAGTGGGAATCAGTTGGAACCTCTATCAAGCATGTGTTTTGGAAATATATTAATTTTGTATCTAAATTAAGATACACGTACATATTATGTATGGAACTGTACTAATTAATGCATCGTTGCGATCCAACCGAGCAATACACGCGTTATAGGTCGAAAATTATGTATAACGCGTCAAATCTACGTAATGATGATATTAGAAAATAAATGAGTTCTTGCGTCAAACTAGAAGTTCTTGCGTTCTGAAACTCTTTATTCTCCCTTCAAAACAAGTAACAAATGCACAACAAAGACAGGCTCAATTCTGTATGGTCGCAACCTGATATACAACTCTTCTCCTGATGTCCTATTGATTTGAGATACATTGAGATTTAGTGAGAATCACTGTGAGAATTTTGATTTGATGATGATTGTGAGAATTTATTTAAAGTTCGCAACACTTTTGATAACAAGATCAAAGGTAGGAGAACTATCTACTACTACTACTACTACTAGACACAACTGAAAAATGTATAATCTGCACTCTCAGTTGGAGCGTCCACGATTCATTTCTACACATAACAACACGCTCCGCGAGTGTGTAGATAATGTCCTTCAAAGGGTATCCGTAAGGCTAATCACTATCACAATATTTATCTAAAGACTAGAATTTCTATCATATCAACGAGTTCCACTATCATCCTCTGTTCATTGTTCCAAATACTTTCTGAAAAAAATGTATTGTTTTCACTACGAGTGAGATTCTAGACCATGCTCCATCCTAATCATATATAACCTGTGATGACCATCATGTTCCATAGTTTTAGTATTTTGTTTTTCCTCACTACAACTTGCTAGTTTTTTTTTACTTAATATAACTTTCAACAAGGAAAATTACTTGGAAGACTCCTAATTTTCTTTCGATTTGAATAATTTCCTTGATGACATATTTCTGTAAGATGCTTAATCGTTATCAGTGTTTTGAAAAACTCTTTTTTTTTTAAATTTTTCTTTGTTACGGCTACCAGTAAGCTAAATTGTTGAAATTAGAAGGCAAACTTGGTAGCTGAGCTGAGGAGGACTCAAAAGCATTTTTGAATCCTTCTGCAAGAGCTTTAAACGTAAAAAATATTTTCTAACTTCAGGTTCTGAACACTCCGGATCTAATTTGCTTTGACTTTCGACTTTATATAGCATAGTAGTTTGGGGAACTATTGGGAACTTACACATCGAGGAATACATGTAAATTCCCTAGTCGATAGAGGCATGTTGCGTATCCAGATCACTAGTGAAGCCATCATATGAAACCAAGTGGTTATGTTTTCGTTTATACGGAACGATATGTAGCGATAAATAGAAAGGGTGTGTAGCGAAAGGAAGTCATATTTGTAGTCCAATTTATTAATTTTATTTTTTTTCAGCTCTAAAATTTTAACTGTACAGGTTCTAGTGATGAAGTCGGGAAAGTTACTCCAAAGGACAATCTCCGATAACATTTACAAGCGATTAAATTTACTCAATCTTATTCAGCTACATAACGAAGTTAAAAATTATGTCACAACTAGGGCCCTCAGGACGTTGATAATTTTTTAAACGAGTTTGACAAGTGCTCTGAAGGCCATTCTGAAAACTGACTGTCAGCTTTGTTTGAAGGCGGGAGTGGGTATATTAGTTAAATATGTGGTACGAGGTTCATCAATAAAGTTTCAAGACAAATCTCAGAACAAAAAATTTGCTAAACCTTTTCATACATCGTTGGAAAAGTTTTTCTAATTCAAACTTTTTAATTTTTTCAAACTTTTTACAATATGCCCTAAAAAAGGCATTAAAAAAGTGGTCCAGAAGACTTCGTCAAAGCCTTTTGTGACGGTGTCGCCTTTTATTCAAGTCTCTCTTCTTCTGGGATAACAAACGATTTCTTTCGTGGTGATGTCGGGGTTGAGTCGGCGGCGTCAGCTTTGGTGAAGCAGATGTCAACGGTCACAAAGCCATGAAAAGCATCCATTTATCTTTTCTCTTCAAGCGAACATTTGCAATTATTCTGACAGAGAGTTGGAGTGACGGTAGGCGGTTAAAACTTGACACTATGGCTAGATTTTCTTCAAATCTGCTCGGTTTTCCAAAATGTTCTTCATCATCTATGAATCCTTGAATCTCTGGTGCAACATAAAAACCATGGCAGGTGACTTTTTTGTAGGCCTATTGACTTATTTTGAAAGTTTTTGTACCGGTCTTGTTCAGTTTGACACAGAATTTGATCGAACAACATAGCAATAAAAGGCACTACGTATTTGATGCTTCGATTTTGCTGGCGACTGCCAATACTTGGATTGAACAGGCCCCACCATCGCGTATATATTGTGGAAGGTGTCTCCCCGTGCTCCACTATCCAGAAAAATCAGTCTAGAAACGTTGCTGTTACAAATCAAGTATGTTGAAGGATGCCTTGAGATGGATGGCGAAGAATGATGACAGTACGCAGTTGCAAAAGCAAGTCGAATATTATTGTTATTGTCGATTATAAATAATCCATTGATTTGTGCTAACTCTGCGAGCATTGTGCACTCAAACTTTGTGCACTCAATCATAGTGAAAGAAAATTTAGAAAATTTAGGTTATTTTTGGACTTTATATAGGAGAAAACTAATGATGTCTGAAAGGATAAAACGTTCGTTTTGTAAAATTATTGGTAAGCAACTTTTTTTTAACAAATGGAGTTAAATTCCCGACAATGTGTATATTAGGCACATTGTCGGAAATCTTGATTTTCAAACTCAGGATCAGTTTGAAAAATAATAGAATCGTTGAAACATTTTTCCTGTCCGTTCCTTGCTGAAGTTATGTCAATTATCACACTTTTTCCAATGCGGTTCATTTTTACATGACCTGTTTGTATCGTAATAAAGTAATAATGAAGAAGACTGGTGGCGTTGATTGCTTATAAGATATCAATTGAAGGTCGATCAATTATTTTTTCTGATTTTTGGATATAACGATAAATAAATGTTTGAAAAATCGCTTGTGGAATATACGATTAGTTAATAATGGAAATTCGTGTATTAAAATTTCTTAAAAGTGCATTTAAATATTTTTTAAGGCTGTAAAATACAAAAAAGATAATTTATTCCCCTTATATCAAGTTCGATTTGTAACATATATATGTATATTTTGATCTAGTATTTTTGCTTACGAATAAATTTTAATTTTCACATGCTTGGTATAAATACGGTTCCGCATATTAGAATGGAAACCATTAAAATTTAAGTTTTAAAGCTTAAACTAAACGGACATCGAGGTTACAGGTAACATATATATATCGAAGATGAGTTATGAAATTATTCTGCTGATATTTCTCAGATAGAAATGGGAAGTAAATTTTCTTCGAAATCCTCAGAAAAATCAAGTATTGAAATGAATATTCGTTCGATTTAATGCATGTGGTCTTTAACATTTAATATTCTTTTCTACGAAAAGTAATATTACATATGAAAATGTCATATGTGGTTCGGTCAGGGATTTATGTAGGATGTATCTAACCTTTACAATTCGGCTGAAAAATTCTCGTGGTAATTCAGCCGATGAAAAGTATTCGATGAATATCATTGGTAAAGATTCAATAAAAAAAAACCTTGAGTTGTATGTGTTATTTTATTTCATGGTAGATATTATATATATATATTAAGATGTTGATGAAAATACCTGTGAACGTTCTCCTAGGCGCACACTGGCGCGTATTCTGCCGGCAACCAAGGCAATTTCTAGACGATTTGGGGAAGTTGATTCCGCGCTAGTCAACAGAAGGAGTCCAACAGGTCGCCCAGTTTTGAATCGCAACACCAGTTCTTCAGTTTGTGTTTTGGTCCCTTGACCATTCGCCAGCCAAATTGTCATGTGTTGACTTCCATTGAATGCTAGTGTCGCCGAATCTCGTCCGCATGTAGGTCCTGTATACAAGGTAGCTGAACAGTCACAAATAGGTCGATTCCATCCTTCCATACACGTGCCGGCATTCATACAAGGTGAACTGGCACAAACATTTGATTGAACGTGACATGATGGTTTAACAGAGCCTGAAATTGAATACTTATTAGGTGCAAAGTGTAAATCAATAAAATAATATTCAATAAAACCATTGAAAATCATTTCAGGACATGACTTCTCAAAAAGTAAAAAGATATGAAGTTGCTTAATAATATACATTGATGCGAGGATGATCCAAAGTGGATAAGGTCCTCGCATAAAATTTTTACGGCTCAATGCAACCGGCTTTCAAAATGCTCTTCACTAAGTCCTTCAAATGATCCTTGGTATGAATTCTTGTTGAAAATCGATTTATGTAAATCTTTTAACACTTCTTTTAAAGTTCAACGAAACCCACCGGAATCCTGTTGTCGCGCATAAGCTGCAACATCCACGGGTTTGCCGCTCAACGCCAAATCCCGGATGCAACCCACGTATCCTTGTCGCAAAGTTGCTGTCCAAATAGCCGGGGGCCAATTTACGTTCGAGTACGCTGGACCGGTACCACCGAGATACATTTGGCTATCCAGCTCCAAGATTGTCGCATTGCCAGGTGTCCTAAATTCATTCCATTGTGCATCGACCGCTACCTTTCCATCGCGTCCATTTCGCCTTAAAGAGAGGTCGTGCCACTCACCATCATCAACTCGTCGCCTGGATGCCCGTATTTTCACTGCTCCTGAGCCGAGATCCAAATGTATGTAAATATGACCGTTGAGCAATTCAATTGCAAACAGCACAGCCTGGAAGTAAAGTGAAGGGAATGAAACGGAAGTGGGAAGGATTTTTATGAATCTGTTGAATTACACCTGGAGCGTTTTAATTGGATTTTACGACAAAATGGTGTTGCCAACAGAGTGTCGGATATTTAGATTCGACAGTCGGATAAAGGCTGGGCCAGGATAATTTACAAGGCAATTTAACTTGCGTGGGTTTATCCTTGAACAAGCACCGGTTGTTGCATTTGAAGCGAATCTAAATTAACTGGCAACACCATCCTTCATCTCTTCATTAACCTTAATAGTTTATTACTTTGTGGTCTTCTACTTACGTTTTTCGCCTTTGGTGGTCGTGTGCCCGTCGTAAGGATTATAAGTCCGTTCGGCTCTTTTGTTCGGAACTTGAAAGAAATCGAGCTTTGCTTTCCTGTATCCCATGGCGGTAAGATCTAATTGTAAAAGTTAATTGGTTATTCAGTGCTTTACAAGAATTGCAAGTTGATGTTTAGATTAATCAAATAATGACTTAGGCAAATGCCGAAAGGTTGATCTCAATTTCGCCATTTGAGTTGATTGTGTATGCGGTTTTATCTCATTTGTAGTAAACTAATTGCAGTCTGAAGGATATTGGTTTTTGGGGTGAATCCTTTTTTGGCTCGTCAATATTGTCGGATTGTTTAATTGTTCCAAATCGTGTGCGTAAGTAGGGAGAGTATCAGTACGAGTAAATATGTGAAATGATGTAAATTTTTCAGATAAAGACTAGTTTCAACCCTTATTTGAAAATGAAACTTATTGTCAGTAGTTGAAAGAAGTTCCTGGCAGGTACCAAATCTATTTTGAAGATCAATTTTCTAGTAGGCATATCTCATTTGTAGAAATTATGTATTAACTCATTGTAAATCGTATCAGGTTGAGCAGCCGATTCTCACTAATAAACCTGAAGCTCATGTGTGGCTGAAAAACGGGACGCTGTTGTCTTCCTACCTCAGCAGTTATTCAGCCGCTATAAGCGTCAGGATTGCATGTGAACTTATCTATATAACGTTCGTATCCGACAGAGTGAGAATCTTTAAATTATAATTTTTTCCTCATAGTATCTGTGCACGTTCTTCTTTTCAGTGGAAACACAATAAATTTTATTTTGAACTTTTTTTCATTTTTATCGTCTAAAGTGTTATCATTTTTAAATTTTTTCCTAGATCTTTTATTTTAAAACGACGCTTTGATAATGCCTTTATCAAATATTAAAATATCTTCAGTTAGGTTTTATCCCTATGTGAAGCGAAGAGGTTTGAAAAATCATTAGCATAATAATGGGTTCTCGCAAAAATTGCGCAGCTTTGTAGCTTCTTTTAAGTTTTATGTCCTTCGCGTTGTATGAGATTTTGCAACCGCCTGAAGTTTTATGTCCTTCGCGTTGTATGAGATTTTGCAACCGCCTGATAGTTTTCCAAGTCATGCAAATAGGGGCAAGAATCACAGCAAAAGAGATCTGAATAGAATTAAATCGGTGAATGACACAAGGATCCTATACAAGATTTACTTTTCATGGACTACGTGGACCAAAAAATTCCTGTAACTCTTTAAATGTTCCTATGTTGTACTAGAGTTCAAATGTTGATTATTTTGCTTGGTTTTGTTTTGTGATCAACAATCAAAATGCAGACAACAGAACATACGAAAAGCAATAACTTTGAGTATAGCAACCAAATAATTACAAATAATACATTCATTGTCCAGACATTTCTCGGGGTCTAAGAAAACCTGCACGGCTTGTAATGTAACTTTTATGCAGATGGTGTAGAGAAGGGTACAAGATGGTAAAGGTTTTCACATCTGAGAATGGTAGGAAATGGTATTGGTCGCCGAGATCATTCGCCATTCAACCGAAGTTACGAACTTCATTCACATCGTAACAGAATGGCAACATTTGGTGTCACCTGAGCCAGGAGACTACCTTAGCTCCTGTAGGACGACCGGGGTGAGCATCTGTATACAATAGTATCATACGCTGGGAAAAAAGGTTCTAGGCTGATAAATGAATCGAGCGTATGAAGAATAAAATGTGAGCAAAAAACAAAACCCAAGGAATACGCTACTTGTTGTAATGATCACAGCCTTAATTTTGAGCCTATAGGACATTTCTCAATTTTTTGAAAAAGTCCGTACAAAAATCTGGTGGAAAAACTTTCCAGCTATTTTTATCGTTTATATCAATAATATTTGTTCATCCTACTCAGTTAAATATAATAACTTCCCCTTACTCTTCTTTCTCATCAAGGTAGTCGGTTTTGATTGAAATTTTATCCTTATCAGTATCAAACGCCATGTCACCGCTATTATTAAAAATTTAATAGAGGTGAGTAAAGTTATTCTAATATTACTCTGTATGCTTAAAGCCAGTTGGATTTGAACTTCTATATCTGATTTTACTGTCCTGACTTGGCAGCGATTTTTGAAGCTTGCTGATGTTAAATTTTTCCCAAAAATTTCGTCTTTCTATGTTATGTCTGGATTATTCATTGCAAAAACTAGTGTGAAATTATGATCAATATTTTCATCTAGACTGTCAAACAGTTGTGCGACAATTTCTACTCTTTAGAATTTTTTTAACGACTTGACATAATGGCTAAGGGCTGTAAAATCGAGTGGTACTTGGGGGCAAAAACGGATCTCTACATTGCCACAATGGATAATGGCTGTTGGCCGTGAAATTATCAAAAGGAAGGTGATTATGACGGTTGTTTTTCTCCTTTTTTGCCGATGACTTCCTTGTCTTTCGGCTGGCTTTGTGACAAAAGGGAAACTTTTAATGTTTCTAAAGCATCTCATTAGGACGGGTATCGTCCTAATCATATTTCGGGTATCTTCGTATCATATTTCCTTGTTCCTAATAAAATTTTCATATATTTTTTGCGCTTTTTCCTACCATGGCATTTCTGTTTTGGGTTTGGGTACAATCTCTCTGGAAAGCATTTAAAAAATGAGCCAGTTTATCCGCATTTAACAAATTTTCCCCCTTTGTAGCCTTCTATCCTTTTTTTAACACTGATGTTAAAACTCTGTTAGTCAGCCTGTCAGTCAAATATTAGAGTTGAGACTCTTGGATAGTTCCCCTTGAAGCAGAGAGCAAGAATGGTCGGTTCTATCATTGATATTGAAATTGCGACAAAAATTTGAATTTCAAAATTTTTTATATCTTAACTTGGTGGTGCTTTTGGATGAACGATATTGAAAATATGGAGTACATAGTACATTATTTTATTTAGTACATTATTTACTACTTAATATTTATTACATTATTCAATTAAATAAACAATAAAATATAAGGTAATAAACCGCTTATTTACCTCGTTATCAAACCGCTCACAATGAGCTATTCTAGCTAAAAATCAAGGGTGTAGGTTGCCACTCTCAATTTTAATATGCACGCACGGCTGTGGAAATCAGTTCGCTAATTCAAAACGGGGATTGTTATTAGTAGAATTCAATATATTCAAACTGTACGAATTCAAATAAATCGGGTCTTGTACCAACTATTCGAGGTGGACTTTTGGATAATTGGATAAGTGCTGTGGGGAACAAGGTGAAAAAGAAATGACAGATGAGAGGAACAGGTGCGATTGGGAAAAATGAACGAGAAATGACTACAACATTCGTACAATACTACGTAGAAAAATAACGATGTAGCATAGATCGGTGCAACTTTCAATTGCGCACTTAAAAAATTCATGTTATTTAAGCGCACGTGGTAACATTACGAAGTTTTTCAGCATGCCAGCATCAGTGATTATATTGAGAGCTGTCTTATGTGTAAGCAATCAACTAAGAAGGAAAGCTATCAATGTTACCACTCATTGACTTAGCTAGGTTTCATAGTTTTGAGTTTTATGAATATCTGATCAACCCAGTCGTATGATTCAGCTATTTTAGACGATTATTTTTAAGTCTATTTGATTGAAGTCCGCAATTTGATTTTGGTACGTTCGTTTTATTGCCCGGATGTCGCTAACATATATTTTTCTTTGCTTGATAACATTACAAAATCTCATCACTCAAATTGTCCTTCTACTATTCTTGTATTTTTTAGAAATGTGGGTCCGGAAGACTTATGTTTAATTTTCATTCTTCTTGTCTTATATTAATTGGATATTGTAAGAACTTGTATAATATTTTTCTCAACCACCTTTGTTTTTCGACGAATTAACATTTCAATTTTCGTTTTTAACTTCTGTGTTTATTCTTTCCTTCAGTAAGGATATCCTGACTGGAATATTGAATTTCTGATCCTTGATAGACTCACGTTTTCAGATAATCACTTGAAACTTTCAAAACCACCCTATCGAATAATCGTCCGCATTCACAAAGACACGATTTTGCATGCGAAGCAAATTTCTCTGGTTGGGCCTATTATCCTTACTTTGTTGGTTTTAAATTACCAATCTCTTATTATCCATTCGTATTCAGTACGAGCCAACATATATTGCAAACCAATAGGTAAAATTCCTTCTGCTTCAAGCTGATCTCATGCTATTTAATCCAATTGATGGTTTAATTATTTTCAAGTTGATTGCATATCGTTGCTGGAAACAAACACTTTCAACGATGTTACGTGTAATCCGATTACGGTAACGTAGTGAAGAAGTGAATCCTCTTCTGGGAACATTTTTCAACCTATGGAAAATCTTCATCTTATCACATATCAAACAACTGTAGAGTATTTTTCAAACGATTGCAATTACACATGCATATTTGTTCGACAAAGGACAATGCCACAAACGCGAAGAACCAAATGGAAAGGAGTTGGTAAATGTGTACAAGCATTTTCTTGGTATTTTTCCATATTCCGTTCTCGATTGCATGAAAATATTGTTAATTATGCAGATTGCAATCGGGAATTCATTTTGCAGGACTTGAAATGAAAGTCAAAGTTAAGGTGTTGAATTTTCGTGGAGAACTTGATGCAAAAGTTTCATGTTTAAATAAAATATATGCTTGTACTTAGTTTGAAAGCCTCATGCAACAGATTGTTTGGAGCCAAGTTAGTTCCTTTGCTGGTCATAAATTGAAATTTACAAGCTTAGTATGAAAGAAGGAGAATATGCGTTTCGTGTATGTATAATTTAACGCTATAATTCAATGTTCGTATCGATGTTCTGCAACGTGCGGTCTTGTTGTTCATTTTGGTTTTGAATGAAGGCTACAACATTGGAACGATTTAAAATACTTTGAAGAATTCAACCATGGAAATGCACAAATTATTTATTTAATTCAATTATTTATTAAATACAGGTATTTAATAGTGATATCTAACTGATTCGCAAGGACTAACAACTTCGCAAAATTTAACATATCATGAGATGTTTGTTTCAATTCACTTTTGTGCGATGATAAAAGCAATCTTTTTGAAGGTAGACTCCAATTGTAATGGATGAATATTTTGGAAATGAATGAGGAATTAAAAACTTCGCACTCGAAATCAAAGAAGGGATCGAACAGTACAACAGATCAATGCCGGATAGAAGATGTGACCAATCATCGACGACTGCTAAGGCTTATTTGGCTTATTTGGTTACAATTGGTAAGACCTTTTCTTACAATTTGCCACTTTCAGCTGGGCGTTGTCCTTATGTTACACTTCGGGCAGATCCCGATCAAAATTTTAAAGTCAATTGATTGTTAAATGTTTAAACATTTTTCTTTCAAATGTCTTGGAAATTATTAATAATTTGTTTTTCATTAAAAAGTCCTCTCTCTCTCTCACTTTTATATCCAGTCTTCTATTCAATTAAATTTCCAAGTCAGAAGAAGCCAAAATGTCTTGAACAGTTTTCGAAATCACGCCGCAGGATATCTAAAAAACATTCGAAAGAAAATCGAAAAATTTAAACTTGACCTGAAGACACAATTACTTTTGAATCAAATCGAATAAATATGAAAATCTAATCAAATCTAACTTTCCACTGTATCCTTGCCCACATTGAGTGCTTTCAAATAATGTTTTCGGCCTACACTCTACTTATGTTCAATTGAAACATTGACTTGATGGATGAATAATTGAAATTTTCTTTGCTTCTATAAATACGTGCGTACAAATGTCTGTTGGAAAATCGTTCTGAGTTCAGAGACTTGCTCCGGAAAAAGAAGATAGCAAGCATTCATATCGATGTAAGATTTATGCCATCCACGCCAGTAGGTGGTTCATAAATGTCAAAGTTTCCTTTCCTTCGCTGAAGGTTAACAGATTTTGTTTCGTCGTTTGGAGCGTTCAGGCGATTGCGGAAAATGTACCCACGATTGCTTTTATCTTTTGTCCTTTCGAAAGCAAAATTCGTCATAATTTCGAAGTTTATACAAATATTGAAAGCATTTGTGAAAACACTCAGGCTCCAACTGTGGAATTTGAATATTTTTCGGAATCTTTTATTATCTGATTAGATCTCAGGAAAACAATAATAATTTTTATAGTCATCCCGACTGCACAAATCACATATCGCTAGAGCTAGTTCAGAAGGAAGAGGACAGATCCTTGCACACGTGTACAAGACAGTATTAGAATCCTTACACACAATCCAAATAAAATAAACATTCTAACCCGTTAAGCTTCCATGAAAATCTTCAATATATATGAAGTGTTACAACCTAAGCAAGAAGTCAGCTACAATATTGTTTACATACCAGCTTGTACCCTATTATACAAATACTCAAGCATGAACATATTTCCTTACCAAATGTGATTCACGTGTCGTGAAGGTAACTGGATCTTGTGGGTCACCAGCAGGACATTGATATTCGACACGGCCAGCTATTTGTATCAGCTTTGATCCAGTACGAGCGAGGTCAATAAGGTTTAGTCGTAGTGTGTCGGCTGAAAATTCAACCTAGATCCATGGATGTTCACGTGCGGAAGGACATGAAAATATAAAGGAAATATAAAAATGATTAATATGATTATTAGCTACTATGATATGATATATGATTACTAGCGAGAAGGATATTACGACTGTACACCATTTTTTATTTCATTAAGATTTTGATGAGCATTAATCGTAAGATTTGCATATATTAACAAATGCGTTAGCAGTAAACAAAATCTGCATGATTTTAAAGTTGGTTTCATTTTGGTTTTCTTTGTTTGATAAAAACGTAGTCAATCTGTATATCTTGCGAATATGCGTTTAAATACAAAACAAAACTTCAGAGTAACGAAAAATTATATTTTAAGTTTTCTCTTGCAGAGGATTTTAGTAAATTAAAGAGATTATATTCTTCTGAGCATGTTAAACTGTTGTTACTTACGTTCATAATTGAACTTTCTTCTTTTTGTTTTTTTTTGGGAATATTTTGGTGAATTTCTCAATGATTTCAAATTTCAAAGTTTGCGTTGGGTATTGTATGACAATCCTAAGTAGAGCCAGCGACCATTCCTTGCAATTTACCATTCCAACACATATCAGTGTGGTTCAACTTCCTTCAACAATTTCAAGGATAAGAAGACATACTTGGAATTTTATATGCTCCCCGGGGAACTGCAGGAGTTGACTTTTTATTTTGTTTCTCTCCTTTTGCTACTCTACTTATATTTTCTTGACACTTATAAAATTATTTTAAGATTTTCACATGTGGCTTAAAATCCAGAGTAGTTTATCACTAAATAAATTCAATAATTTCCAGAAAAGGTTCAGACTTTATGTCAGGAGTGGTGGGAAACATATAAAGTTTCTCTAGATATCACCCTTCTTGATCATTTTGTTAATTGCGATGATAAATACTACCAACTCTAAGTTTTGCAATCGAAAGTATTAGTGACGGTATATCAGCAATAATATTAATAACTTTTAAAGCAAGGAAGTTAACGTCCTGGCAATCATGTACAAATAAACTAATCTTTCATAAGTTTCAACAAAGTATTTCTGTTAGTCAGATCACTGTATAAAAAGTTTTGGTCCTACTTTTATCCTCCTTCGGTTTAATGTTTTTATAATATTTTAAAATAATGTTTTTGAAATGTTTTCAACAGAACATGTGCTGATAATACATGAGCTAAAAAGCCTGTGGCCTGGTAATGAAAAAACGTCATGTAAAATCGCAGAAACGATTTAATACTTCAAAAGAATCTCCATCTATGGTAATGTACTTAGCGTAACGATCTTCCAAAATTTGGATGCCCTTTATAGGTTGGATCGTGTCAAGTTCCTCAAAAAAGGTTAATGTTCTGTACTCGAGCTCCTTATGTGAATGAAAACTCTTCCCGCTGAATCAATTTTTCGATAGGTGAAAAAAAAAGTTACTGGGGGCAGAATCAAGCGAATGTGGTGGTTGGTGAATCATTTCGTAACGTATTTACTAAATTTAATAGTCGTATCGCAAGCAAAATAAACTAGACCGTTGTCTAGGGAAACAGGATTTTTTTCTTGCTTAATGAGAGTGTTCAGAATTTGTTGTCAAATCGATCCAATAATATACTCTGTTGATTGTTTTTCCATGTTGAGGATAGTCTATGAAGTTTATACCATATGCATCACAATAAAAACCGGTCAAACCTTGCCATTCGATTATTTCATTTTCGGACGCTTTCGACAGCTTTCATCAGGCAATAACCATTCTGCCGATTAAACTCAGACGCTTAATGATAAATCCATGTTTCGCCCAGTGTCGCATTTCTTCCCGAAAATTCTTTTTTGTTGTGGCGAAACAGCTCCAAACTTTTGAAAGACAAACACGTTTTCCTTTCTGGTCAATTGATACACTTGTAAGAACTTCTACAATCTTCCCATATATTTGCATGTGTGAACACCTGATGTGTTCAACGCATCCCGTTGAGATGCGTCTGATGTGAGCTGTCTCAGCCAATCTAATTTTGCGATCATTCAAGACAAAATCCGTGACTTTTTCGACGCTTACCAAACTTGCTGTATCATATGGTCTTCTCAATTGTGGGGAATTACTAGTGCTCATAGGATCGCTATGGAATTCAGCAAACCATTACTCAATGGTTGAATATAGTACGGCAGAAGTGTGATAACATTTGTTAAACCATGTCTTTGTTTGCACCACATTTTCCCCCATCAAAAACAATATTTTATCAAAACACGAACTTCATTTTTTTCCATTGTTACCAAAAATTCATAGGGAGTGTCATTTGAATTGAACTATGACTTGAAAATAAGTCTAAATGTCACGAAACTTTGACAGGATCTAAGTTAAGGTTGGTACTCTTGAAAGGGCACATGGATTTTGAATTTGTGGTGCCATCTCCATGTCAGAAACAATACTTTTGAGTTCATGTAACAAAAAAACGTGACAATTTATTGTATTGTATGGAATTATAATTAGATGGATGATTGTGGGAAGAAAGGTGCATAATATGAACAATGCAGTCGAATTTTTATTTTGTTTTATGGAACAAAGTGGAATGCTTACGGCGAGATGAAACCTGAAACTTGTCGAATCTTTTAATTTTACCAATACCAATTTAGCAACTGGTTTTTTAATTTTTTTGAAAAATTAAAGTGCACAGCGGACGCTTTCTCTGCGTATTTATGGAGATAACCATGGATAAGAGGGCCAATGAGCCAAGTTGGCTCATGTTTATCAGAAGAATGTTATCCTTTTCATTGCTTTTGACTGAACTGAACTTTTGACTTATCGAAATGGGTATTTGAATCGCTAAAATTAATTACCAGCGAAGGCCGTGTTAAGATATTGTCTTGTTAGGTCATATCTTGTCAGAATAAGTTTTCTTCTTCCTACTTAGTATGATGAATTTAGATATGTTTTCGTTATTATTCATTATATTTTCTGATGTTTCATTTCATATTAATATAAGAATGCGACATCTGGCACCCGAAGTCTTAGAGGAATAGGTTTTTACCTTCAAGTACCACCTTTTTATGCACTTTCTGGCTTCTACGGCTTCTACGGCTGGCTTCTCTATGTGGAAGAGACACCTCAAGTAATTATAAACAAAAGCTGTTTGCTCTATTTTATGAGTTCTGTACACCGATTCCAGCGAAGATACATATATCGAATTGAGTAGCGTGACCATAGAAGCGTATGAATGGCACACGAATTTCTAATTGCCTCATGCAGGCCTGGATGAATGGTGACCGGGTGGTTGCTTGGATCATCTTGATCAATATTTGGAAAATCACGACATTAAGGGAAAAATGCAAAAATTAATGCATGAGAATGCATCAATCCCGAAATTCGCTGACTAGAGGATGCTTTTTTGTAGTGAGACATTGAAAGGCAACGATGTAGTAAATAATAAATTTTGATTTGAACTTTAACCCAAACTGGTTCTGTTAATTATTTGCAAAATTTGAACAAATATGGACTTATATCGTCTAACCGAGACCAACTATTATATAGCTAGCGTAATTCACTATAAAGCGCTTATAGGTAAGAGGTAATCAAACCGGACTATAAAGCGCTAATAGGTAAGAGGTAATCAAAAAGAAAGTGAGCTTTGCAAGATAGAGAGCTTTAAAGATAAACAAAGTGGATGAGTGAAGAGATTGCGATTGCTAGCATAATTTTTCCGGTGTAATGAAATATATGAGTCATTTTGTATGTAATCAAAATTTTAAAGAAAATTATTGCACATCCCTCGCATCTTTGCCTCTATAACCTATCTCCAAAAAGTTTTGTTTACAAATGCCAATTATTAGATTGGAAGTTTGTTCCTAGTACAGCGCTTTTTAGTGGTTGTACGTAGCACAATACACAAAGCTCTTCGGTCTTATTCTCAATAAAGGAAGATGAAATGAACATAACATAACAAAAGAATAATCTAACACTTTTATTGGTATTCTATCAAAATGGATATTTCTCTTGCTAAAAATTGTACACCAGCCATGTACGGGTGCTACACCTTCCTTGCATGAAGTTTCAGATTTTTGGCGGACTTGCTACTGTCGCAGATTTGTTAATGCCAAAAAATTTTATCCGGGGCATAATAAATAAAAGAAATAAAGATTTTGGTTGAAAACTGGATCCTATTGTATGTAGCATTTTTCTAACACATTAATCCTCATATTAAATTCATACCAATTAAATATCCATTACTTGGCTGAAATGTGTATGAATAATAAAAGTCCTGAATTGAAGGACAAAATGGCGGGAATTAATACGCTCAACCTTTATTTTTTAATTATTTATACAACATTCCAGCTTACACTCGATGCGTTTGAAGCGCCACTAAGCATGTTAATCCTAATATGTTCTATTCAGTTATTTCGTCACATACTTGTACATAATAGTAAGCCACTCACCTTTCGTAAACAGCCGATGAAATTGTTGTGCACGCGAGCCCCTAGAAGTGCCCGCGGATTAACAGCTCCTCCAACGTAGACCCTCGATGACGAAAGCATAGTGAACTTGCCCGCTATGTGTGAGTGGTCGGTATAGACATCGTCAACCACAGTTACCAGCTATAAATACCAAATTACATATAGCATGCATGTTCATATGAATTTTTATTTGTTTACTTTCTGTATATTTCGCAAAGGGATAAATGTAGAAGGACTCTCTACTGGGTGGTGGTAGTACCCAAATTGCTTTGTCATGTGAATAAACTTTTACAATCATTATGTGTTGTCTGAGTGCTTGAATGTTTTCGATATTTACGCCGATTATTTTAATAACGCTTTTTCCGTCGTTATATTGCTTGTGTCGTGAAAGCATATGTGTGTTGAAAACATTGGAAAGCTTAAGCTTCATTCCAATGGAATGATGTTGGAGTGTAGGGTTCGAAAAAGGGGGACAAGGACATTGAACAAGGACAAATATTATTGCTATCTACTCGGGAGTAATGTTCATTGTTTTTTTTTCGGCATTGATCGGTGGAAAGGAAACCAGGCTGCAAACTATGGCACGTAGTATATCTTTTGTTTGCATGTGAAGTGATTTGTCCTTTTAAGTAAGTATGTGATTTTCGGTTGCGGATTCGATGGATTTGAATTTGAAATTACAATATTGCATGTATTGATGCCGGTTTAACTGCAAGAGTTCGTGAGTTTAGCATCTTTTTCAATTTGTAAATAAAACACAATCGTTTATTAGTTCATGATTCGACCTTTAATTTTTTATCCAAGAAAAGGAGACTGTTCTGTCATTGACAATCTTTTGGAAGAATTTGTTGATGATATTAGTCACCGCTGAGAAATATTATCTCAACTGTTATTGGTATCCTGTCGCATCGTAACCGACGAAATGATTGAGTATTATTGCGCAGGAGCAGCCAATAGAACGGCAACTATTCAATGAACTTATCTTGAAGGATTGTCATTGAAAAATTACGTCGATATTTCTCACGTCATTATAAATGGAATTCTGAAATATAATCTCATCATATCGCCAATGTCTTCAATCAAGCGACACTTTCATATTAGAGTTGGTGCTAGTTGATGCTACCATATCCCCTTGAGTCCTTCGCAAAAATAAGGAAGCAAAGTAAATCAAAAGGGAATTTAAGCAGAGATGCAATTTTTCATAAACGGACTTGTAGACCATAACTTACTCGGCAAAAACTTGTGATTGATGATATCTGGACGTCGAAGTGAAAGCATTTTTAATATGAACGATAAAAAGTGGATGAAAAAACAGGAAAAAATATATTAGTAGTCATTAGTAATTTTTAAGAGAAAGCTTGGATAATTAGCTAATGTAGCTATCATTCATCGGGATTGGATGGGAAGTGAGAAAAGTGAACATACTTCCTGTATCCTTCGATGCACTGTAACTTTATGCCATTGATGATCATCGAACCGTACTCGGGATGGTTTGATATGCATTTCTTGTTTCCCATTCGCTAATCCCATTGTTAACGACACTCCACCGTCACGAAGCGCCAGATTTAAATAATCTGTTCCATGTCCTAGAAAACAAATCACACAATTAAATGCTGCTATGATGAATAAAATAAAAAAAATATCTACAAAAAGGGTTTACATTCAACGCGAATTATTTTTGGTTGTATCTTATAAGTTTTCATCAAAAAAAAAATCGTTGTGAGATTCCACTTCAGGTTGATTTTTATTTTAGAACAGACAGCTGTTTCGTGGCCGACAAAGTCCTTCTTCAAAGCGACGTCTTTTGTCCAGAAGACATAACACTGAAAAATGGTTTTTATCGGTACCGAAACAGGCGACTCTTCGAAAATGAAATCCAACTAGACAATGAAATCGCGCAAGGAGTTCTAAAATTTTTTAATGAAGGGACTTTTTTATCATTCTGACCTACGGCAATAGAAGTGTTAGTCAAACCAAATAAATGTCAAATTCGTAAATTTTGACATGATTTAGTAAATCTGTAAGCAGTGCGTTTTGACTTACGAGCGCTATTCGCTCAATTCATAGTACGAGTAACTTGAAAAATTCATTTCGGCCAAAAATTGAAGTTTACTCGTGAACATTTGCGTGCGATGATCTGCTACGGTTTTCGACCTGGATTATCAAGACAAGAGTGCATTGATCAAATAAGCTTCTGGCAAGGAAACACCATCCTTAAGTACTGCAAAAAACTTGTATAACGACTTCAATGATGGTCATATAGATGTAGGTTCCAATGCATTTTTATTTTATGATTTTCGCAAAGGAATAAATATACTAATGTGAAGGACTCTGTGTTGGGTGATGGTATTACTCTTTTACTCGCCGATAAGTTTGAGCAGGTCGTTCAAAAACATTTTGTTTCTAGAAAACATGGATCTAGTACGAAAATTAATAATGGAAGAACGTCATGTGAAAATCGGTTTCAAACAGAATGCAAAATTAAAAGGAAGCCTTTTATTTCTATGCTCAGCTTGAGTATTTTGTGAAGATGAAAGCTGTTACAAATATTACTATGTGACATGTCTTGAAGTTGAGACCTCCAAATATTTTGACAACAGCGCAATAAAAAAAAACTCGAATCGATTGGTGTAAAGAAATGTTTAAAAATTCAATCGCGGTGCTTCAGAAGACATTTATGGGAATTTGACAGGCGAGGAAGCAGATTTATACGTATGACCCCGGAACAACAAAACAATTGACCGTGAGGGTGGTTCAAGCTGACACAAACCCGGCAAATACAATTCGTGTATGAAGCACTGCCAAGCAAATGGTCGCCTTTTTTGTAGATTGACTCTTACGGCAACAGTTCCATTAGAGCCTCGTAGAACGGTCAATACTGACTAGTACAAAATGATTTGTTTGTCCGAAGGGATTGGTGAACCGACAAAAACAAGCGACGTCAAATCATTCCTCACCATGAGGAATGATGAGGAATCTCTCAGAGAATTCGTCAAAAACTGACTTTTTTTGGCTATTTGCCGTTTGGGTTATTTTAAATTAATGGGTTATTTGCCGCAAACTCTTTTTTTTTTGTGGTAGGGAGGTGAAGGCTGTTTACGCCCTGAGTGTGGGACTCCCAGTTATGGGTTATGGGAATCTCTATCGAGAAGGAAAAGAGAGGAGGGAAGTGCGAGAAAAGAGATCCATCCATCCCCGATGCCTCCCAGCGCTCCAACAAAGCTTTTTTCAGTATCAGCATTGCCCGAGGATATTGCGCCACGAGATCCCAATTTTCAACTGTTTTCAGCATTACTCCGACGACAGTTTCTGCACAGAGCTCTCCAATTTCGCTGAGAAGGTCCCCTCGCGGCTGGCTCCACCTTTTACAGTAGAAGAATGTGTTACAGGCGTCATCCAATTCTCCTGCACAAAACACACAATTAGGAACCCGTGCTCTGTCCGTAAACTCTCGATTTTGCACCAAATGATTTCTTCTTGCTCCCTTACACAAGAAATGATTTATGACGCCTGAAGTAGCCATCCACGTTCTGGATCTACAACGCCTGAAGAAACCAACTAAGTTTTGGAGGTTTCTCAAACGTTGATGTTTTGATAATTGGTTCAAATGCATGTAAAAGTGTATTTATTTTCATGGAGAATACTTTGAAAAACAATAATGCGATTTTTTTTTGGTAAATTATTGTCAACTAATATCGAGACCAGAACTATAAATTGTAACCTACGTTATGATAACATGTCAAAACTCAAGTATGTAGTTTAAGCATCAGCTTCAACCCACAAACATTAGAAATTGGAGTAGGTTCCACGAGTTGGCAAGTTCATATCGGCCTTTCACCACACAGGGTTGTCATAAAAAGTCCATTTCTTGTCACCAGTGACAAATCTAAAATAAAATCTATTTTATTTGAAATTTGCCATAGCATCTTTGAAGCCATACTTGAGTAGGGACTTTCAATATTATTTGAGTTCATTTAGGAAGAAATTTCTCTGTTTTCTGAAATAAGTATTTGGAGGTATTCTGAATCCCTCTTTTAGAATGACTCTGAATATAGGATCGTAAAATTAATCGGATCGTCTAGCCCAAGCAACGTTGGAAATTAATCGTATAAAAGGACCCTAGGAAACAATACCTGCTAGGAGCATTCTGGGCAAAACATCAAAGATGAAAGTATCACTGATGAAACAAATACATTTTTGGAGACCCTCTTGGAAAAATAATGCAGGATACCCAAATTTGAATATGAGTAACGAACGCATAGAAGATATTTTTCAAATAAATAAAATTATATAAGGTTCACGCCACTCGATCATGAGAGCTAAGGTCTTATACCGCATTGCACTAGTTTTTGAACTTGTGGGAGAGCTATTCCCTTCACATGAAGACTGCAAATTAAATGGAGAAAAAGAATGTCGCCCACCAACGAAGCAGGAGTAAATGCGGGAGACTGTGGAAAGAAAAACGATGCAAGGAAGAACGACGCTGAACAAGATTTTGTCGGAAACTTTATTTCGAATATAATGACCACTTTTTTAGAATTTTTAAAGAGTTGTATCATTACCACTACTGTACCGTATTACCATATTAAACTTTTGCTAAATGTTCTAGGCATCTTTTTTAAGAATGTTGGCAAAGAGAATCTCGTTCTATAAGCGGGTATGCCAGTTCCTTCGGATCGTATCTTGATGCCTTTATTCCAACAAACTAGCTTGATTGGAGTCTAAACAGTGTCTTTCAAATACTGTCATACGTGCTTTTAGATACTGTTCAAATAGTATCTGTATTCTGGTGATTATTTTGTATTCAAAAATTTAGCTAAAGCTCAGCCCTCAATTTAGAAGATTGGAAGACTATGAATAAATAAAGTGAGGGGTTAAGGACCAGATTGAGGTGCAGACCCAACATATTCTCTATTTTGTTTAAGTGGGGTGAATGTTGATTTGAAATAAGTTATGTCGGCATTCCGCACAGTATGTCATTATGAGTCTAATGTTGCGCGTGTTAACTGGTAAATTCTGAGCCAACTATGCAGTTCAACGAAAAATTTACATTTTCATCCCTCAATTTAAACACTTCCAATATTCTTACAGACTGTACTATTTGTGCTTGATTGTTCCCCTATCCCTCGTCCATGAATATTTGAATTATTTATTCATATAAGATTGAAGTATCTTTCTCAGTTTGATTCAAGTGTTTAAAAAGGACACGTTGAAGCACTCATTAGGAATAGCGATTCGAATAGAAAATCGAATACGTAAGCCTTATTTACCAGGAATTCTGCCCGATTTCCTCTCGATTGACACAAAGACCTTACCCCAGGACATTCTCTGATGACATCAGAATCTAGTCATAGCCTCGCTGAACATTTCCAAGGGTAACACATGAGCAGGAGGGATTCTAGCATGTCTATTAAGGAAATATTGTTTAAGAAATGCCAGTATGTAATGTATAGTGAATGCATATCACTTCCAACCATTATCAATCAAATCAAAAGACAGCCAAGTCACTCACACTTATTGTCGCCAAATAAGCGTAGCCTGAATAAATTAATTAGTTGAGCTTCTGATTAATATTACTATTGATTGAGTTTTGATTGATTTAAGGAAGCCAGCAAGCAAGAGCAATATGAAATGATCTATTTCGTTGCCATTATTGGTCAGCAATTAACATTACATTCAAATGTTTCAATCGCTGATATAAATATATTTTTAATGAACCCCCGCTTACCTTTTGTCAGTTAGATTGGGGAGGCTTTTAATTATAACCAATTTCAATTAGCCACCCCGGGAATGACGTACATCTAATGTTCATTTTGCGTTTTCTATCATTTGACATACATAAATTGTCATTGGGGAAGAAGACTTACAATGATTCCTTTGCTTACACTGGACGACGTCTAATCCACATTGCTATCGTCATTTCAGGATTTGCTAGCAAAAAATGTTGGAATTTTTTCGATGTATTTGCAGCCACATCAAAGAAAGAAGACCCTTCAATTATCCGATCCACCTTTAATCTTGATATTAACGTCAAGAGAATTTGTCTCTTGTGATTGTCACAAGGAATGTTCGTTAGAAATTTGAAGTTGGTTACTAGGAAGGTTTGATGGACTTCCAGGAAATGCTCTAAATTGAAGACGACAGTGAAACGACATCAGTTTACACACTGGATTTGTGATTTCGTAATGCAGTTTGATTATTTGCAGGGAAAGCTATGCGTAGGTATTAAAGGATTTCGCAATAATTTGACGCGAACCTTATGTCTAGTGCTACGTATTATAATTAAAAAGAAATTGAGTAACGAATAATAAAGGACTTTTATTACATTAAACTAGCGTTGTATGAAAAAATGTAGGTTGCATGTTCCGGGAGACTCATAATTAATCCATTTGTCCTTGCGTTGGCGGCAAACTTAATAAAATTAATATCTAGCATTAGTATTAATCGGAGCAGCGGATAGTTCAAAGGCTGTGGTATAAGGATAAGCATTCTCTGTTCGTTAAAGACATTTTACCTTATCATGTGGGTGATAGAGCATGCAGCAATTTCACAGGTGTGTCGCTCAAACTAAGATGATAATTAAGTAACTAAACGATGATAAATCGTTTAGTGGTTTTATTACAGAATTAAACAGTCCAAATTTCGAGTTAGATTTCATCAGGGCTACATATTTATTTCCATTTAGGGTCATCCGGGCTACATCTATTTACTTTAGAGGATACTCATGGGGGAAGCTACATAAGGAGACATAAAAAAAAACCTTTTTTATTGCACAAATCGTTAGCTGTACTACATTGAAATATTCTGCCAAAATTTCAAATCGAAATTTCTATTTGTTTAGATTTTATGAGCAAAGAATCAAGGGCTCATCGAGTGGATGCTACCAGCTTGATTGTACAGCTAGTAGGGGATTATATTCCCGATCCTTTTATATAGGATAGTCGCTGTACCTTTTTGAACCTGCACCTAGATAGCTGCTGTACCTTTTTTTTAACTGTCTATCTTTTCAAATAACGGTATAGAGCGTATCGCTGAGTTTTCCACGGACGAGGATGAAATTATTTTTTTGTCCCCGGAATTTCCCGTCGTTCTCCGTCGTTTACGCAAGCTGGTAGGTTTTCTTTTATGCCGGTAGGAAACTACAGGCACAGTAAGATACAACTCGTACAACTATCGCCAATAGCATAAAAACGCAACAATAGACGATTATTAACAACACTGGCTCCGAAACTTCTAACAGACGAAGCCTACGCACGGAATTTAGCACGATATATAACATAGCAGAAGGGGCACAAGAAGGACCTGGTGAACAACATAAGAAACATCCAAAAAGTACAAAAGAAAGATGAAGCGACAAGAAAACAGGGACATTGACACACAATAACATACACAGGACATGAACATACAAAATTGCGAAGTTATTCAAGAAATACATCGTCAATACAGCCTTCAAAAACTAGGAGCGATTTGCAACAAATTCTACGCAAAAACATAAACGAAGAGGATCGCTGAACAAACAGGCTATATAAATTAACCTGTGCATGCCAATATAACTACATCGGTCAATCAGGACGTAAAATAAGAACAAGAAACCGGGCGTAACAACTTCGAAAGCCGCTTGATGAACAAATGTTGGTATAACTGATGTCCATTTTGGTTTCAAACTTGTTATGAATAGTCACTGTGGATCTAGAAATGTCAATTCAAGATCTCAAATAAATACTGCATTCGAGATAAATCGCAGAATAGTGTTTATTTTGCACATTTCAGGTTTGGTAGACCAGGATTGAATTTATTCTGCAATTACATGAAAATCCGCAATGCAATGCAGAATAAACGTAGAGTGGTTTCATAAATATACACTTAGAAGGCTGAACACAAATTCTAATATCTCTACTGCATCTGTCAAATGGGACCTATATGAATAGTACGCACACTCTTGAACCTCAACTAAACTGCACTTTGTGAAGAATAGGAGACCATTAAGAGTCCAACCACTACCACCTCAAACACTTTCGTGATATTCAGCTGGCCGTTTGTTGGAGGGTTTGTTTCCCTTCTGAATTAGTCCTTTTTTTCTGATAATTTTCATCTGAACTTTAGTTAATCTTTGCCCTACAATTAACACTAAGGCCGAGACTCGAGAAACTATCACTGGGGAATGTTATAGTATAAGGAGAACACGTCATACATGTCAAAAAAACATGACATTTAGCACGACAGTAAGCCTCCTTTGGATGTTGTTTGGTCCTAGTCGATGATGAATTATCAGACTTACAGAAAATTTGTCTCTTATTAAGATGCCGAAAATTTGGCATCAAAAAATAAAATCTCGAACAAAATCTCAACATCGAATCTCAAAATCACAGTATCAAAAGCAAAATCTTTCACCTCCGAAAAATACAAGTAATTTGTTTTTGATGCTAGATCTGTACGCCTGAAGGAGAGTTAGTAGTCCTAGCTAACGGTGGCCAGTACTTTGAATAAAATTCCAATTTTTCCGAATAAACTTAAAAGATAAAACAAAACTTATTTTTTTTCCTATCAATATAAGAGAATTGAGTGAGAACTGACAGAATTGACCTTCATATTCTGAAGATGTTTCTAATTCGAACTTTAAATGCCTGTGCAACGTGTCCTTCAAATAGGTTTTTATTCGGGCTGGTTTAAGCGTTTCATGCTTTAAAAAAATCTTAATCAGGACAAATTTCTTCTTCAATTTCAAAATTTGAAAAGTTTACATAGAAAATTAATGTAATAACAAATAAGCTTTATTTTCCTTGAAAATACTGGATATAATCCCCACTAGTAGAATATGTTTTGACATACATACTAGGCTAAAATAACGAAAAAAAAATCTTCAGTCCTGTACTTGAAACATCCCCAGCACGACTGGAAGAAGTAGTTCCCACTGACTGAATCCAGTTGGTGGGCCAAAATTATTTAATTTTCTGTTCAAAACACAAAATCTTTATTTACAACTTACCTGTGTAAAAGAGTAGTCCGTTTGGTTGTCTTGTTCGAAAATATAAGGAAATTGCATCCTGCGCGCTAACAATCGGCTCAGCACCAGTTTGTCCGAGATCGTATGAAAGAAATTCGGTTCCACGAAATGTTGCTTCCGATGGAGCTTTGTCTGAAAGAAGAAGAACAATAAACAAATTAAATATTTTGTTATTGAAAAAGTAATTAAGGAGATTCAATCAATATACAAGGATGTTTAATGGTTATAACCACAACTGATTTTATCACCTTACTGAGTAGTTTTAAGAAAAGGAAACTTTCGAATTTGAGATGTTTTTTTTTCAAGTTAGTTTGAAAAGATTTGTTGAGTTTAGAAGTAAGTAAATATTATTATCGAGTTCCGTATTGCAGGTCCTTTGGAAAAATAGTTTTCCTTAGATTTCATCGACTGAGTTGTGTTTATGTTCTTTTATTTGGTGATTGGCCCTTGTAGCTGTTTTGACCAAATTTATTTTCGGAACTTATTTCCTTATTAGCATATCCTGACACTTTAATAAAGTTCTAAACGTCGTATCGATTTCGTTGGAAAATTTCACTTTAGGATCCGGCGGCAGATTTACAAAGTGAAAGAGTTGTTGTGGTGTTTTTGATCCTTGACTTTCCTGTGCTGTGAACACAATTTTATTGCCAATTGCAATGTTCCCAAGCTGTACTGAACCAGTTAGTTTGGTTGTTTGTTTTGAAAATCAAAATGAAATCCTTAATTTTACGATTATTTTTACGAAATAATTTAATTTCCTTAAAAGTTTTTCTCTACACATATTTTAACTCGGAATAACACCATCAAGTTGATGGACAAAATCCGAAAAAATACATTCAAAAAATTGGTTATAACAGAAAGGACAAATAGCAACTAAAATAAAAAGCTTAATCTCTCTTCAGGATGTCACATATATCATATGTGTGTACACAAATAACTGTTTGGAACAGTAGAAAAAAAAATATAATTGTTGACATCGCAAAATCCCTGAATGTCCTGACAACTAAAAGCTTGAATGTACGTGAGCATAGAAAATACATATTGTATTCATAAAGGACTAGCGTAAATGCTTGGATTTTGTGTGTTGCAGAATCATTCGTTTGTTTCGTTTGGAATTTTTATTTCTTCTTACAGCTTGTTATTTGAATTGGGTGTTTTTGAACTGTTGTCATAAGATTATATATTTTAATAATGTCATTCAAGTCGTTGAAATTAAATTTGAAATTATGTGGGTAATATTTTGAATATTTTGCAAATATTTTTAAATTTCAAATTGTTTAGAAGTTGTGAAAGGAAGTTTTTACCCAGAATTCAATAATGAGCTGTTCAATTAATAAAATTTCATGATTTTTTCCTTTCCTTGACCAACTTGAGTAAATATTTTTTAAATGAAGAAACATTGAGTTACTTGGTAGTGGGAGACAAATTATATTCGTCACAATCAATTTTATTTTTTAAAATATAGCAAGACAGAGAAAGAAGTAAAGAGAGAAGTTAAACATGCCTACCAATACCAAGTGGTGTTTCCCTTTAACCAAGTGGTGTTTCCCTTTAAAAATTAAGGAATAATGGTGTTATGAAAAGTAGGCTGTCAAAAAAAGGTCATATATGTCGGGAAGAATCAACTCCATTAAAACGATATAGGAAATTAAAATATGTACTTTCATTTAAATCTTTAGTTTCAAGTCGGGCAGTTATAGACGTTGGAGTATTCGCGCTCTTAACAACAATTCCAAGACTTGCTTTTGACTGATAGCTGCGATATAAGGACCTGTGATTCTGATTATGTAGAACCACAAATTTTAAGTTACTACAGGTGCTATAGGGATCAACGTGAACTGTGATTCCGACTAAATCAACTTATCTAGCATGTTTTATCTTGAAATTAGTTGGCTTGGAAACCTCTTAAAATCCGGGTAAATGAAAGCGACTGATATAAATAGGACCTTTGACCTTTATGACTTCGTAATTAAATTTTTTTTATACTTCGCTTGACATTGTTTTATTTTTGGTATTTATAAGTTGCTGGTACAAAAAATTCAATCAGTTTTAGTCATTCTGCACAACTTAAATAATGCAAAAAGTAAGAAGCCGAAAGGTTTTGAGAATAAAATAAGTTCCATTAATGTATCAGCGATTGGAATTCATTATACTGTGGATTCCTTGAAGGCACCAAGTACCATCTTGGTACCATCTGCCAACGTACATTCTTAGACGTTGAATTTCAGCAGTTATTTCCTACGTATCGATTTCATGCTATTAAATCCCAAACCCTGAAACTCACATCAAGGGATTCGTTCTTTTAAGTTGGATACAATATGATGAAAGAAAAAGGAAACAAATTGAAGTATTCAAATCATTTAATTCAAGTTTCTTGATCAATAAGATCAAAAAATTAATCAATTCAACAGAAGTTCCTTTAAGAAATCAAGGGGTGATTCCATACTTCATTTTATACAATTTAGAACATATTTTCCTGACGCTCAATAGCATTTCAAATTGACAATTTTTCTGCTTTCCTCCTGCAAATTTGATTGTTTTTAATTGTTCGAACAAGCGGATGGATTGGGCCAGATATTTGCAATAATTTTTGAATTTTCAAAGCAAACACAAAAAAAAGGAAAAATTTATTGCATGTAAATTAAATATTGTTTTCTAGCCATTGATCTTTGCAGGAAACCTCATTCCTAAACTGGATTTTATACTTGATTTTTTTAAGAAAAAAGGTTTCGTGAATGTGTGAGGTCCTAGTTTCGTATCAAACTGCAAATCTTCCAAGATAGAAGACACATACCGAATCTCCAAATTTTTAACGTGAATCGCTATACACTTCTGCTGCATATTCAAACCAGATCCTCAAAGCAAAAAAAAATTTTAAAAAACGAACAAGCTTTAGGAAGCACAATTTCTGTCATGCCTAACTAAATATTCGGTAAAACAATCACCAGCGCATAAAATATAATTCATTATTCATGATTTTACGGCACAATCAAATTACCATTGAAACATTTCAGCATGCCACGAGGTCCTACCAACTTTCCTCAAACTTAAAATGATTAATTTTGACGTCATCGTCTTCACTAGCATTTTGTCGCCGTCGTCCTTATCGTTATCGTTTCTGTCATTTGTTTTTGCAAAGACTTAAGACATTTCCATGGGAAAAAAGTTCACGAAACCCCAGCAAGAAGATTACGTAGAAAAAAGGAAGAATTGTCTGAATAGGAAAGCTCTAAGACTTTTACGTGTCCTAACGACAAATGAACGTACTGTATAGAGTTTTCACTTGACATTGAAAACGACTTTTCCCCGTAGCAAGGATTCTTATTACGAAAGGGAGGGAAGTACATTCCAAGCTGTACGCTAATCCAATATGCACAACTTCAAGGTCTGTGTAGAGAAAATCCTATTTCGAGCGACTTGTTCTTCACGAGCAGACAAATGAAAAAGTAGATGAAGAATACTTTGTGAATGGGTAAACAAATTTTTATCATTTGAGTAAGAGTTCGCTTTGACATTTTTCTCGAGTTCTTCTATTTTGCTCCTTGTTTATCGAAGAAAACGCGAAACGACTTGAAACGGGAACACATTCTTTCATGCTTGGCTTCGGGTGAGGCAATGAGAAAAGGCGAGAAGTGAGCATAAAGGATTTCATGTTCAACTGATGCTCTCATTTGAATCAATCGATGAGTGTGCATTCCACCTCCTGACAAATAGTTTTGATATAGCTCCTGCTTTGATTCCATTCTTTGTATTTGCAATAAAATCGTCACGATGGTTCTGTTGTTATTGAAAGCATCTTTTGAAGAAGTTAACCTGTCCCTCCTAAGTATTCAATACTGCACAGAATAATTCCGTAATTTGGGTGGTAGGCATTTACAGTCTTTTACGGCAAAAGTCGTCATATCATGGTTACATTATTATTGCAGATACGGTCACAAATCTTAATGCCATAAATCTTACAGCTTGGCAGTATTGACCCTTTGAAGCTGGTCCATGTGTCCCAAAGTGCGTTTATCGTTTGTCCTAGATCTGATCTTGACAAAGTTTAAATTACTTACTACGTGGCATCGAACTCTTATCAGCCAGGCCGCATACGAGGAAACGGCGAACATTAAGGAACATTAGGCTTCGTAATGGCTTTTTCTGTCCTCCCATTCCATTGGCATTAGCTCCTACGCCAGAACGCCTTCGCCCACTTGAACATCTTCAACAAAAGCGCAGGAGCTGTGACGTGTACTAAGGCCAACCACAGATGAGACGAGCAAAGGAGATGACGGGAAACTAGAACTATCCCGACAAAGTAGAAACCAAATCCCCATATCGAATATCGTAAGAATGTAATCAAAGCGTACAAGGAGTATCATTTCGGGACTTGGCGCTCTGCCAGAGTATGACTAACGTTTCTTTTTTCTCCCTACATTATCCTGGTACATATATTTTCCGTTAGATTGCGTTTTCCAACTTTTGTGAATGTGAATCCTTCGGCTTGGGTTCAGATTTCGGAAAGTCTCACATATTACAGTCACGTTGTATATATATATATGCTCGTTATGATGATACTTCAATAGCGAATACAATGTTTCTTTGTTAAATTGGAATTATTACAACTTTGATTTGATTTAAATCTTGAAGTTTGCTGAAGTTCCAAGAAGGCGTAGTTTATAAAGAGGGAAAATGCTATCTGCCAATTCATTGCACCAATTGTTGGGTTTTTTTGATCTTGGGATCGAAAACGTTTTTTCCAAACGTTGAAAAACAATTGCATTAAGATTTCTACGAAACCCGGCTTAACTGAACCTAATTTCGTTTTTGTGTTTTGCTATGTTAAAATCAAATTGGTATTATTAAATGTAGAGTTTTCAAAAAAGTATTCTAGGAAATTTAAATTTTTTCAACACTAACAACCCTGACTAAGTAATGAAGAGATTGACGCTACTTACTTTTACATGTTAGGATTTGCCATTTGGGCAACTGCGTCCTTTAAGACGAGGAAAATTAAAAAAAAACAGAACCCTTCATTCAAGGGCTTGGTCAATATGATAACAGGAGACAAAGTCAAAAAAAAAAAAAAAACAGAATAGAGAAAAGGATTTTCCAGTAATAATACCCAATTTACTTGTTGTCCCTGCACTTCATAGCGCTCATGAGTTGATCGAAACATGTCATGCTGATTTGCATAAACGTGATACTATAACTGCGAAGTAATTTTTCCTAATCTTTCTTGTTCATTTTGCCTTCCTTCTCTAGACGTTTTCTAGATTACAGATCTGTTTCTTAGATAACAGATTGTAGCTGCTTTTTAGTTTTTACTTACTTAATAAAATTATTTATAGAATGTATCGAAAATCAAACACACAATCATCGATTTCCTGAAAATTTAAATTTTACATTGGTCATCATCGATCACTGCCAATTTTTTTCCTATGCAGAAGATGGTCACAGTACTGTTTGCATCTCTCTGAGAAAACAGGCGTGCTCTCTCCAGAAAGTATAACGAGAGAAGTTAACATCTAAAGACAATTGGGACAGCATATCGCATGACGTGCTGATAGTTCTTCTTATAAAGAAGGGCATTCAAGATCGCTTGGCGGTGCAGAGGGGAGGCTAGTCTCTCAAGCACCAACCGCTCTCTTATCTATCCATACCTGCTTAAGGAGGGATTTCATAATCCTTTAGACGCCAATAAGCGTAACGAAAGAGACCTTGTTCGAAGTTCTAGATGGTCAAACGTTGAGATGGGATAGGAAATCTGTTTAGTCGCAAGTCCAGTATCGACTGAGAGTCCTAAATTGAGAGCATCAAGAGCCTTCATCGTCCAATCGCGGAGATTCCATAGGAAACAATTACGATTAAATAAGAAAAGTCATTTCAATGACACAATTCCCTCTATTGTCTCCCTCCTCGATTCGTCAGGTCTGCTGCGTAGAAGCATATTTTTTTGTCCTATCAACTTTCCACTCGTATTATACTACGTCAAAAGAATCTCATTGTTACGGCTTTTTGGATTATGAGCTTTAATATGTTTAACAATAAGTTACGTCGAATTTAAAAAATAAATTGTAGGTCCGGCAAATGTACTCTCATTCATAGTTAAACAATTTAAATAATAAAATTACTTCAACTCAAGTGCTTGGTAATGTCAATTTTCAAAATTTCACGATAACACCTGATACGGCTAGCAATATTGAGACAGTAATTGAAGAAATCACAACAAAAATCATTCAGGTAACGAAATCAAAACCTTGACATGGGAAGACAACCCCAATGTCCTCCAGCGAAACAAAAGTCTGATAAGGAGGACGAGTCAGACCGAGAGACGAGCTAGGAATACAGGTGGCCCTAACAAAAAAAGGATAATAAACCGCTTCACAAACTTAATTCGTGATCAGATCAACATATTCCGCAAAGATTAGTGGGCGATTTTTTGTGGGTGAATGGTGATGAAGGCTGAATTCTGATTCTGGAGAATAATCATATACTCGTACTTTGCAGCGCAAACGAGATCTTAGTCTGTTCAATCCACGGTCCAAACGGCATTATGTTTGAAAAGTACGGGAAGGCCGACACACTCGAGATAAAATTTCGCAAAATTCATACTCTTTTACGGAGAGGGCACAAAGGAAATAATTGACAGATATGCTGCAGATATCCACTGATCTGATACCATCAACAGGAGAGACTTGAATGCATCGGATATACTGTATACAAGTTTCTACGATTGGTATCAGGTCAGTTTTGAGGAAATGAAACAATACCTAATGACACTAGAGACACTGAAATCGACTGGATATGGAATCCTTACAAACATGACTCTAAATATACTTCCTGACAATTCGATACAAAAACTGAAGGAACTAAGTAAATATTTCCTTCATCTGGAAAGGTTTCCAATGCCTTGAAAACGCCAATCATCACAGTTCAGCCAAAACTGGGAAAAACCGCACATTTCTCGAAAACTCGTAATTCATATGTTTTTTATGATCAGAAGGCAAAATTGTGTAACAAGCAATGCTCGAAAGTTTTTCAGATGTCGTTTCAACAGACAAAAATATCCCTGACGAATAATTTGGTTTCATACCACAGCACTGCACAGAACTCCAGCTGACATATTAGTGCAACACGTACTAAACGGCTTTAACAGAAGGACACCCACCAGCTTTGACATGTTTGACGTTGGAAAGGCATTCGATAAAGTCTGGAATATGGAGATAATGTTCAAAATACTTCCACTCCATATACTCCTAACACTACAAGGTGAACATATATATAATAGAAAATAGATGACTACCTCGAACTGACGCGAGACAACAGACTTTCTTGTAGAGAACATATAAAAACAAAACGGATACTAACATCCTAACATCGTTGCTTCCCCTAATAAATCAGAAAATAAATTTTAAAAATAAGGCTCCCAAATCTTAAAAATGCTTATAAGACTGACACTACTCCATGGCAGAACCGGTTGCTTTCAGACTTTGGAAGCCAAGAACAAGAGCGCTTCAATTGTGTCAGGACTTCGCTTTCAGGAGAATCGTCGGATATCCTTGGCATGTAAGGAACGTAGACATACATAAAGAACTACGACTAGAGACTACTGACGGGACTGAGCCCTTAAGTCCTTCGACTTCGAGCAGGTCAAGTTTCGTCGATTTGAAGGACTGCGAAGTCCTACCTTGTATATCCCTAGATTCTTGATGAATCAAACCAAGTAGACGTAGAAACCTCTACGACAAATAATTGACTAAATATATTGGATTGGATTGGCGCCAATTGAATGCTAAATCTGGACATTTAGGAATTTCGGGAAAACGTTCTTTTTTAGTTTGTAACAGGCTTGTTGACAATGTCAAAATTAAGTGTCAATTCGAAAAAGATGGGGAAATATTCGAATGTGTTTAGGATAAGAAAAAATCAGCGAGTTTTTCGTTGGTTGGTTTATAAATTTACTAGTTTATGAGATGTTGCCTGGAAAAGGCTTTTCACTTAAACAGTGACGCGTGCATCGGCGATAAAGGACAAAAAAAGCATGCTCCACCGAGATTTCCTTATGCATCACGGTGAGTCCTGAAGGGAGAGTTGCATTTGTTGAATGACTCATGTTATGTTGTAATAGTGGTTGTAGGATTAGTATTATTTGGTATGCATTTCTATGTTGTCATCTGGTATATTATTTGATGTTTTCGCCTTTAACACTTTTAATTTCAGTAAAAAACGTTCAGGGCCAAAGTCATTATTTCTATATTTATTGCTCTAGAAGCGAGAGGCGAAGCAAAAGTAGCAACGCTTACGTCTAGAGACACCTCATCTCCAGTTTGTTCAGGGTAGGACCTGTTGCATATAAAATTGAACAAATTCCCTGAAGAGGGGCTTTGTATCTTTAATTCTTTTCATCCTAAATAAAAGTGGGAATCGTTGAACTAAAGAAGAAACTGCTTGTCTATAAATCCTCTTACCTTGGTCTAACGCCAACGATTTCCGAGAAGTTTTTCACTTTTTATTGAAAAATACGTTTTTTAAAAAAATCCCTTAAATTTATTTAACCAATGCCCACACATTCGAAAGAATCAATTCGTTTGTAGGAACATTTTAAGGACTCTAAATTTTTAAGTCTATTTGATATATGCTCACGCTTGAACAGCTGGCGATTCCGGCAAACTTTGCCCGCAAAGTACGTTTATAAGTCTTTGCATTGGAAATCCTTAAACAGGGCGTGTACGAGGTTGATTCAGAACTGCCAACGATTCGAATTCATCATCATCAGCTCTCCTTTCAGCAACGAGAGCCTTTGGTACTATATTTGTTTGCATTTAGCAGAAGCGGAGGCCTCACTCGGAAATTGTTGAAAGCATTTTTCAAGGATTAGCAATTAAATGAAAGGAACATTTGATGTGATTTTGGAAATGGGGTTACTTAGAAAACAAATCGATAAAAATAGGTTTTCGGAATCGGCACAAGACAGTTGATGCTTTTCCAAGGTAAATTTGTGAATGATTGCACTGGTATCCTTCTTTTCCGTTTGGCTGGCAATTTCAGTAAATGTATCGCGTTGCTGAGGGATAGGAATTTTGTATAAATAAATGTTTAGGTTTCGGTTGGCACGTTTTAATTTTGAAAAGCATTTGAAGACACAACTATGGCGAAAGTTGATGATCAAAGCAAAGATTCATGAATAAATAGAGCTCCGGCATAATTCTGGTAAGGATAAGATGATTAGCAATTTGAATGTTAAAATTAAATTATGAAAACAGAACCGTTTTATTTTCGTGGAAATTCATTGAAACTTCAACGCTTAAGAGCAATTCCTTCCCATTTTGAATGAGGAAGTGTGATCAGAAAGCATTTAAACAAAGATTTACGTTTTCAGGGAAGGTACATTACATAAAAGCGTCAAAAGCCGATCATAAGATCCTTTCATCACAATGAAAATAAATCATTATAAAGTGACAATTAATTAGTCTTCATCTAGAACACAATAAAGTTTACCAGTATCAACTTGCATCGTTATCTTTTGCCTGCTTTAAGATCGAGGTGTTTTTGAGCTATAATACGCTCCCTCCTACCATTCAAAGGACTAATTTTCAAGACAATAGCAAAAACAAAAGGAAAAAATTCCAAGCAGGTAAATTACGTTTGAAGATGATTGCAAGCAAGTACCTTGACAGTAAGTCTTACCACAACCTTTGAAGAAGTTGAAGTGATATCATGGAGGATATTGTGCTGAATGTTGTCGACATAATGCTACTTCATTGGCATCTTTCACGCTGGGTACATTAGCTTAAACGGCTAGGGTAGTGTTCAAGAAAAAGGAGCTTCATGAATCAGTCATTCTAATGAGTAAATCTCCTGGGGTGTTTGTGTTTAATGATTATGAAGCACATTTTCTTCGAACGTCATATGAATTTCAAATTAGTCTGATTGACAATTTCCATTAAGGCACATAGTAAACACTTAGGAGGAATTTGAAAGTTGTTGTCAACGACTAACTTTTGGTGTGAATAAATACTAAAAGTTATATTGAGAACTTTCCTTTTTTTGTTTTGGCTTTTAACAGATTTGTCTAGAAGTGGGTTATTGAAAAAGTTGAACAAGTGCATGCATATTTAATTAATGTACAGAGTACAGCAAGGGTTTGAATCATTATTTAGTACACAGCTCTGGGGCAGAAATATTTCGTGATAAATTTTCTCAATGTCATACCCAATTTTATGAAAACCTTTGCATTAATTTAGGTTAAGTGAAGTCTACGTTGGAAATAATCATGCATGATTAGTGCTTCATTTATCATTTACAGGATTATTTTTTTGAAGTCTCTTTCGCTATCATTACTTACTAGACAGCTTTATTCATTTTGAGAGCTTGAGATGAAAATCCTCAAATGAGTTATCTAACCATACCTTTATAGGGAACCATTGTATTTTGAAACAATTGGAGAGGATAGTCCAGTCAAGTACAATGAAGTTTGTTTGATGGAGGAGGAAACTGCTCACCGAAGATGACACACTGCTGAAACGCAAATGTGAACGATGGAAGGAATCAGCCGGGAAAAGATTGGGAAGCAAGAATATGACTTTTCCATTTCCGTCAGACAAAAAACAAAGTATTGTGAGTTGGATGGAGTTCATCCAGTGATAGATACAACGATCCCATACAGAATCAACACAATGACCAGAGGTGAGTGGGGAATGGCGTAGGACTTATCATCTGGAACTGAAACCATGATTTACATCGATGTTTCCAAAATGGATGAGAGAAGCGTCACGGAAATCTTCTCTCCAACCATTAGCGCCAAAACTTGAGAGTCACACCACAATATGTCAGTCAAAAGTATTTGCAATAAAAGCCGCATCAGAAGTGGTATCAAACTGCCTTCCCGGAGTAGAACGAGTTTTCCTTCCCCAACTACAACAGCCTATGTAAATTTAAGATTGAAATGGACCCCTAAACAAAGCGATAGAGAGGGAATGATCTACCAAATGCAAGATCAGCAAATGTGACTCAAATACACACGATCACAGAAACAGGATCATACCATAATGAATTTAGGGATCAAAATGAAATTTGGCTGCCATCAGTAATAGTAAAAAGGAAGTTATGCAAACCTGGCTGGGAAAAGATAGGAAAACGGGTAAACTAAAAGGCCACAATACCTTACGTCAACGTGCTAAACGAATAAGCAATTGCAATTCAAACGGATGACACCAGCTTGCAGCCTAGAAAGTATGAAATGTTTCCTTCTAAATTATCCAAGGCTGGTGTTAACCAGTGTTAAACAATTCACCGAACCAAGATCAAGTGACGTGATAGAACTGGGATTTGGCAACCGTATTAATAAGGGACCTTCTTGATTTCTGTAACACGACAGGATGGACTTTCTGTAAATAACAAGAATGCGGGGAACACATTATTACATCAAAAGATACCAGCAAATAACTCCTCCTTTATAAAGCAAGAGAGTTCTTTCAACCACATTCCATCGTCATTTCAATGCCTAAAGATCTAGCATCGAAATGTGAATTCGTTTTCTATATCTAAATGCTAAATCGATCGCAATGCAATTCTATATCTGGCTAGAAAGTTCCTAAGACATTCTTGACCGGTAAAATTTATTGAGGTTTGTTGGACTTATCTTTTAAGAATTATCTTTGTAGTATTTGTAGTATAAACATAAAAACAACAAAGGCTTCCTTTCGTTGAAAAGTATATTTCAAATCTTAAAAAAAAATACTTAAATATTTGATTTCGATCACTTCAAAATTGAGTAGGCTCATTGTCACATAATTCTCCATGTAGAAATTTAGCAAAAGCTTTTGAAAGAAAGGATTCCTGATAAGAAATTTTTCCAGTGCTATATTGATTCTAGTTGTCGCAATAGTAGTTAGCATCTCTTTAGTCATTCGATTTCACACATTGTCACTCAGGGATTTTACTGGCCGACCTCCAGTTGCTACCGTAGTTCAATCTACGACCATTCGTGGACAACTACAGGATTCTGCTAGCTAAAGAGGTTAACGCGAATCATTTGCCGCAATATCCTGGTTATGCTCCTACTCTTGTGACTCTTATAGGCATTACGCATCTCACCCACTGATACTATTACTCGTGACTAGTTAGGAATCGGGGAAATCCGAGGTAAACTGGGCCACTGAGGTCAACCTCCTCGGTAACACGCCTTCAGGGAAGCGATTCACGAATTGCACAATTATTGAACTGAAGCCCGTGGTCCTGCGGGCAGAAGCTCAACACCAGTAGTTAAGGCACATACTAATACTCATGAAGCTTGATGTATGGAATGCCGTCAATTCCGCTGCGTTGAAAGTCTCAGTACTCTGTAATCCTGCCGAGAATGCCGAGGTATCAAGAAATTTCATCCATCTTCATGGGTGGAAGCTCGTTCTCGCAAGTACGGGGGTCGGTGAGAGAAATGAAAATCAGGAGTCGAACAAGATCTCGTTCTTTGGCCAGACGTATGGTATGTTTCGTAGGACGAGCTATTGCAGTTACAGATATCGGACGTGCCGCGTTTAATCGCCTATCTTGAAGATAAAGTGGCATTAGGCGCCGTGTCAAGTAGAACCAAATCATACTAGGTAGTAATGCGTCGAGTGAGGAATTGGACGACAGATCATTCGTTGAACTGAGCGCTGGAAAAACTGAGGTGAAAAAGTAGATCCTCAGAGTTACATTTTTCTAGATAAGCGATGTGACTAGCGAGCTCAAGAAGAAGATAAACTTTCATCGCTTTATGATTGACTCAAAGATGAGCTTCCTCGATCAAGTCCCAGCAATGGTAGATAAAGTTGTATCGGAGTTTCCACATGAAGGAGGGTTATGGTCAACATTAAGTAAACGCAACAATTAGGAGACGCCTATTGATAAGGACAGTGGAACCTTAATGGCTTCTTAGTTGGGGCTGCCGCTCTTTGAAGGGTTTATCTGTTTTGTCACTGTCGATAGGAATCAGTATCGCTGTCACAATACCTTTGTTCCTTGCAAAGGAACGAAGGAAGACATAGGAATGTAGCGAGAAGAAAGCAGAGAGGCTACATTAAAAATGATGAGAGAAAAGCTTCTCGTCCTGTGGTAGGAAGGGCGGAACAATGAAACACTAGGCAGGTAGATTGCACTATGGACTAGGAACTGGGGAAGTGGCTAAACTGAAAGCACGCAGAAGCATGACTTTCTGACGTAGTTTCTCAACGAGCTCGCCTTTTTTCAGTCTTCCTAGCACATAAAGGGAAAGTCGCTTTTCCTGAACAGCTGTCTTATCCGAAGATCACGGGTGACGCCTGACACACCATCCTGGGTAGACCAAATGCAGGTTCCGTCCATATAAATCGGTGGGAATTGAAATTTGTGTCGCACTAAACTTGGGTGGTTGCTACGCTTATTGGAGTAGAGGGAAAGGGTACCACTTCCTCAGTAATCAATCGTCTAAACACAAAAATAGCGCAAATAGACTTTAGCTCATGTTTCCGCTTATGTTTCTCTTCGAGTTTATAAATGCGCTGACTTTCTTAACAACATACCGTACCTAAACCCATATCCCCTTTTCAATGCATTTGTGTTCACCAGTGTTTTTCTTTTTTCTGTTTTTCTACCCTCACACCTTGCAAATAAGTAAAGAACTTTTATTCGGCAAATATCTGCGGGTAAGGTAAAGGCGTATATTAAAGATATTACGGACGCAAATTTTGACATTTCTATGCAAGCAGCTAGAAACAATTTCTTCAATATGTTGGGGCACTTCTTATCTCTCTATATCTATATATCCTTTAAGTTATATAGCTCTTTTTGTCAGTGTGTTTAAACGAGTGGTACATGGTGTTTGACTGACAAACTTTGAGAATTTCTCCATTAAAAATTGAGAAGGATACCATACTTAAAACTCTTTGTGTAATAATGGAAACCATTCGTTTTTTCTCGGTGCCCAGCCACACTGAGATTAAATGGAAATGACAAAATATCGACATATTTCAAAATATGTCAAGCCGGGCTGCAATTGAAACTTTCATATGGCAATTTCCGTGAAGTTACCGTCGAACCATTGACTCCTTTAAGTACTCTAGAGCATTGAATGACGCAAAATTCAATTTAACTCCGAAACATATTAACATTAATAAAGTTGCTGATAAAAGGACCCACATCCCCGCCCTAGAATATTGAAATGAAATAACCCAAAATGTTTTTCATGCTATACCTGAGTAGTTACAAAGTAGGTAACTGAGTTAAACACCCAATTATCCAGGCCTGTCAAAATCACACATCAACAATTTCACCTATGAATAATGGATCGAACTGTTTCAATCCAGCTGAATGTGTGGCATGGAATCCAATTAGAAATTCATAAAGCAACGCTTTCGAAGAAGTAAGATGAGACATCAGTCTATCAGCTTGCGTATAGTCCAACCCCATTTTTTCGCCCCTCGAAACAATTGTCTACTTGTTCGTGAATTTAACCATCCTCGCTTCAATTTGTTCACCCTTTCGATTGAGTTGAATGAACGACCAGCGTATAGGGTTAAAGTGCAGAAACTAACTGAAATGAGTTCATCGATAATATATCATGGTAAGCTCAACGACTTTGGGTTGGGATGATGATGGTGGTTGATGCCACTTGAGTGTGTCGTCATAAAGTGTACTTATGTCACGTGTGCCTCTTGCTAAGCATACATTTACCGTTGATATCACTCGGGATAAAAAGGAACTCTCAGACTATCGCATACTTGTGCTTCACGGAGCCTACATATGTGTGTCCCTACTGAATGAATTTTTCGTGTGTAGAATGTTTCGGGTGAATTGTTCAGAAAAGAGGACTTTTGAAAATTTGAATTTCTGTGTAAGACTGCCGCGAAATAAAATAAAAGAAAAAAGAAACTTTCGCTAAACAGCAAACACAAGCAAACATTTCGCCTTGATTTCGAAATTGTCCTTTGGTAAAGGCATGAATATGATGCTCTTCATTATTTATTTCTATGAATTACGTAGGTTGTTGAGCATTCATGCAATGCTCTGATATGTGCTAGAGTAGCTGAGTTTTCATCGATTGATGAGGATGTCAAATATCCCTACCGTTGACAGTAGGAGGAAACGTTGAACAGCATACCTGAAGTGAATGAACGGTAATGTGCTTTGTTGAATTCTGATAATATCCCTTTAATTTGAAGGAAACTCATAGAAACGTGGCTTAAATAGTAATAACTTCTAATTGGCAGAAGGACACTTGCTTATTTGAACAATCAACCGTAGAAAAGAATATTCTCTCATTTATGCGCCTCCTTTCTTCTTTTCTTACAAAAAAAAAATAGTCTTGAACGGTTCGCAGATGAGTCTCTTCCTTATATGTATAAAATTGGTTAATTCATATTCAGATGTGGTTTATCTTCTATCCTGGTCCAATCGATATACCACTGGCAACATACTTGAGTGTTGCATATAGAATATAATTCTTTATTCAATACAGGCTTATTTTGACAGCAGAAATTCTTTCTGATAAATTATCAAAATAGAAAGTTTATCGTCAGAGCGAATGTACTTTTTGAATGGCAATATCCTGTATTCTTCATATACGTGCAAAACGAATCAACAGCATATCCTGATTATTACTGTCCGCTTTTGAAAGAAGGATACATCACATAAAGTTGCAAAAAACTGTCACCAAATGATTTTCTGAAATTAGAACTTCTGATAAAATAGGACATGGTTGATGGAATAGGGTGGTTTCATAGATAGATAGGAAGAGTACAAAATATTTATGTTTTATCTACCCTTACCCAAGTCCAGTTACTCATTTATCATATGAAAAAGGTCGCTTTCCTGTATGCTGAACATTAATCATTGAAATTTATCTAATGCTTCGCTTATCAATAATAAGGTTTTGCTCCGTAACCAATGGTAAAAATACCAACTGCCGACCTCAGTTAGTTAATATACAATGATAAAAAAACGTCATCCTTTACACAAAATATTTGATATACTGAGTTTGCCTCCTTATTAGAGGGTAAAGAAAAGTAAAAAATTATATTTCAACTCATGAGATTATTTTGATGACGATGTTATACCATTTGGCTCATTTTAAGCAACTTTATTATTGGTGTTTCACGATTGAAGCCTCTAGTAGCAATGTTCCACCCAAAGTTATTGAATTTAGACCTTATTCGAGGTCTCATATGACTGCGAAATCTTTTCATTCAATACAAATCCCACACATGTACTAAGAACCTTTAAACTCATCAACTCAACTCATGGAAACTACGTGAACAGGACACGGGATACCACAGACAGAACCGGTAGTTCGATCGGGATTTTGATAGAAGTTCTAGCATTTGTTAATGGTCAGACTATGATTTATTCGAAGTGTCGGCGGTATGTGGACTTCTTCTATGGCCTAGTTGAGAAGATAATTCGATTAAACTCGTCTATGGAAATCCACCCAATCTGACGGCGTCAGACGCCAAATTTTATATGTGAATTGGTGTTTGCAATTAAAAATTATTTGATGTTGAAGAAAGAGTCATAGGCGCAGAGGAATGAGCATGAGCATTCTCTTTTCATATGCAATAACTCAGATGTACAAATGCACCAGAAAAGTTATTCTCACCTACATTTCGGCTCAGAAAGCTAGTGATCGTGAGCTCTCCACTCATCGACGTGGTTAAGCTTCGAAGCTCTCTATCTTGCAAAGCTCTGTTTACTCGCTATATAGAATATTCGTAATTCTTTCTTTGCGATACTTTTCCGGACTGTTAGTAGTTTTTAGTGATAAGGCTATGTTGTGCATTCGAGAATCTTGTTTACGCAACGATAAAGTTTTTTCATAGTCTAAGTAATTTATTGATTAGGTCTCAGTGACGTTTATATGTGATGAGAGATGAGCAAGTACCAAGTTTTACCACTGTACACAAACAAACAGAGATAACCTGATTGCCAGATTGAACAGTGTTTTCGAGAGTTGTTATCAAGATTGGAAAAGTGCCTAAATAAGGATTTTTTCTATAGGCAAGAATAACTTCAAAGGGAAGATAATGAGTTTCATTTCTAAATGAATACATATGAAAATTATAAAATTGAAAGTAATCACTGACGAAATTTCGCTTGGCACATAAGACCATGGATAATCTATTTACGAACCAAAAAAGAAAGATGGAAAAGCGACTTTGGATTCATTGAATACTGTCAGGAAAATGTTTAAGAAGGAAAAGGAATAAAAATGTTTATACTTACCAATATTTCAAATGAGCATATAAAAAAATCATCGAAAAGTGCTGCAGTGAATCAAACTCCACTTCAGTAGTCAAAAAATATGCGCCAATGAAATGATTTTGTAGGAAAAATTACAATACAAAATAACAACAAAATTATAGCTTAAGGTAAATAATAAACTGATGAATATATTAAACACACAGGATCTCCTTAAACAAGAGGAAGAATTCGTCTTACTATTATTTAAATTTTGTTTAGAGATTGGAGTACGAAAAAAACCTGTTGATAAACACGTCGATTAGCGTGTCCTTTTAAAATCTTGCCAAAAATGATTGTTAATCCTTTCTTAAACAATTTAAACGAATATTGATAATTTGAACAAACCACCATATAATAAACATGTATTAAAATGTGCGAAATGAGACACAGAGAGAGAGAGAGAGAGAGAGAGAGAGATAGAGAGAGAGAGAGAGACTATAGCCGTCTTACAACATTTGATGACAACGAAGGCGGTCTGGCCAAGAAGACAGGCAGGCTTTAAAGTTTGTGGGGAATATCGCAGAAGTATCCGGTTCGTATTGACAATGCGAGGCTGGCATTATTTTTTCATTGGGTGGACTCAGCATATCTTTTCTTTACGCTTTAATGTTGGCCCCACCTTTCAAAGAGCCCTCTACCAGAAACATTTAGTAACGCGTCTACAAAATCGGTCAGGAAAGCCATACCGTATGTGCATGCAGCAATGAAACCCTTGAACGCTTTCTTCCAGACAGAGATAGAAAAAGCGTGTGTAAAAGATTTGAAGGTTTATATTTGTATTGCATTTTGATGCAACCGTTTTGAGAATGACGTTCATATTTTACGCAAAAATGAGAGAAATTTTACCAATCCAAATAGGACTCCACTTATTTTTGTTAAAAACCTTTACATTGAGAGTATATCCGCAGTGTTAGCGCTGATGGAGCAACGCAAAAAGAAGATCGATTGTGAATAGAATAAATTTTGAGTTTTCCAGACTGCAGACTGTTGCTTTTCTTTTATTTTTGTCTGAGCTGAGAAAAGTGAGTGAGAAATGAAAAAAGAGGTGGCAGTGATGGCAATGAGTAAGCAGTGGGGGAGAAACATCTCGTGCCTGGGTCCAGTATTGCATTTTGGGCATAAGAAAGAAGGTAGTAGTGGTGGAAAATTGTAAGCGAAGCTGGGTAAGTAGCTCATTTTTTTGGGTTTATAACTTAATTCCTAATAATTACATTTCTGCGTCATCACTAAGTTTCTGGCGCGTTTCCTCTTAACAAGCCTTTCTCGTGAAACATGTAATATCCAGTGGACTAATTAAATAGTTTTTCAAAAAATTGTATCACGAACTGAAGCATTTGGATTGGCATTAAAGCTCGATGAGATAAAATGTCGAAAACAAGAGTCACAATATATGCCCTAGTGCGGCTGTCATGGACGAAAATATTTGATTGATTATTGATCTTATAAGACCGGAGTTGCATAGTTTATGCATCAACTGCTGGTAAATTCATCCAACATTCGACATCAATCCCATTTGCAAAGACCAATAAATTAGCTATGCTATTTTGCAGCATTTAAATGCCAATAGAGGTTTTGTTGTATAGACCTGAGATACACTGAACTAATTTGACAAGGACGATATTGAATACTTTCCGTAGAACTTGAATTGCTTTCCTGTGATTTTCCTCTTTTTCAGCCTCTATATTAACAGCTGAGAAAACATCATATTCAAAGCGAGGAAACCGAAGCGTACGTTCAGCTTGTTAGGAAACTGGAATCGAGAAGTCCTGCATTCGTTGCGAAAAATGTGTAAACGTGATAGGAGACTACGAAGAAAAGGCTACTTTGATTCGCAATGACATGTACAAGTATTAAGATCCGTCATCCTATACATCAATTCAATTTTAAGTTTGTAGTTTAAGAAAAATAGAAATATCGATTTATAGCTTACTTTGTATTCAAAAATCTTCAATAAAATTTAGAAATTACATAAAACATTTGAAAAATTATTATATTGCTTGGTAATACTGTAGATAGTCCAAATAATAATTCAAGGCAATAGTGATTCCCACAAAAACCCGAATATCTTGCAAATTTTTAATTGTTTTTTAAATACTGCGAAGAAAATATTTGTTATATACTGTCTTACCTTTTTCACAGTAGGGTCCTTCATATTCTAAATTCCGGCATTCACACAGAGGACCCGAATCTGTAGATATACAAATTCCTCCATGCTGGCAAGGATCATGCCTTTCACATGCGTCGGTCATGTTGCCACCACGTAAGCCCTGTAACAGAAGGATTTGGTTAGTCACCTGAATTGTAAGTTTTGCTTTAAGTATGAAAAACACGCAGGGAAAGCCCATTCCCATTTTTAAAGGAGAAACTTTAATACTTAACCACTCATGGGACTGTTTCATGGAAATGCAAATAATGTAAAGTGGTTAAAAAAAAATACAATTTTTTTTTCGTTTTGAGACACAAAAGATGAGTTTATCAGTTTCCTATTCGCAGACAGTAAGATAACAATGCGTTGAGAGGGAAAATTGAACAATGCAAAAGGTGCAATGTGCAAGGAAGGTGTAATGCACTTTTCATCATTTCCTCCATGTTGTTTTTTCAACTCGACAACAACGATATGGGGCGCTACGATGGAAATGTATGTCACAAGTCTTTCATGGAGGATAGAGCAAGGATATTTTTCCGGTTCTCGAAATGTACTACGATGATGTGATACGACACGGTTTATAAACTTCAAGTGTCATTTTCATTTCATTTTTGCATGTTTTCTTTTTGTTGCTTATAATCTCTTCAGTACTATTCAGTGTAGTATTGCATTATCCACTTGACTTTAGAATAACGTGCATGTTAAATTTATTTGATTTTTTCTACGTAATTGCACTTTTCCGAAGAAGTAATCGCTGGAAGTAGTTGATAAACTTTTGATGTTTTCCTTTTCGAAATGAAATGAAAAATGAAAATGAAAGAAGATAATACATTTCTTGGTAAAATTTTGTTATATTGTGTTTCAAGTGGATAAGATTCAACAAATATCCTTATTGAATTCTCATGAATTGAGTCACCAACATTTACTGGATTCCAACTTTGGGAAATAATTAAAGTTGAGTAATTCTGTTGAAGACCAACAATTATAGCTAAAAGCAATTTCTTGGTCCTAGTAAGGAAGTTGAATTTGAAATGTTTTCTGCAAGAGGGTGATGATTGTACTTTGATTTATTTTATACAAACAAGGAGAGGGAACATATGGAGAAGAAGCACTTGTAATCTCACTTTCTGTGTTGTAAGTTGCGTTCGAAATAGATATGATCAATTCACAAACAGTCTATAAAGGTCTGTTATGAGTTCAGATGCTCCAGCGTTTATAATAAGTCCTTAAAGGCCTGTTCATTGAAAAATATATTAAAAGTTTGAGTGAGTTTTCGATGAAAAATATTACTCAAGTTAATGTATTATAGCTGCTGGGTTTTTAAAAAAGGTTGAACATTAAAAAAATTCTGTTCATGGCTTAGGCAATATTTGTTGGTAAAATTAAAATGAGAACGCATAATTTTAATTTTCTGTTATCAACTTGCTTTATAACCAAGTTCTTGACTGTTTGTTAGCCGGACAAATACCTGCCAGAAGAGATGACGTTTGAAAAACATGCTTTTTCCCAATATGACTACTGTCAGGGAGAGTAAGTTGTCTTCGAGAAAAACTAATCCTGTTGATTGCTATAAAACTGCATCTAACCCCTCGGAATAAAGAAACAAACTCTGTATATATCATTGGATGCTTGTCTGAAACGGTTTCCTGGAGTTCCTTCACAATGTTTCAACGATATAGTCCTGCGGAATAACGACTTTTTACGTTTTTTATACCTTACTTGGATGGTAACGGTTAGTTTGCAAATTTCTTTGAATTGTTTTTAAGATTCCAAAGGATGTTTGCTTAGAGGTGTGATGGTTTAATTCTCCGGATAGAAAAGTAAAATTTGGTATCGAATGTTGAATTTACGCTTCAGGGACTCATTCCTGAGAGCACGCTTGCAGCAATACGTAGTTTCCCTAATCTGAGTCATATCTGAGTAATCTTAATGAATTCAAGCTGCCCAACAAAGTCTCTGATTTTAGCTGCAGACCTTATTCTTGGCTAATTCGCTCAAGGCATTTTCCAAACAAACTCCAATGTGCGTACAGAACACCTTTTTGTTAGGTGCTTCCATATACTGAAGCTAAGCTCTTTCGAATGTTTTTGACAGTCTTCATTATGGATGCTCCATACCCAGATACGTCCATCTGATTGGAAAATGTTGAATTTTTTTCACTTGAGAAAATCAAATGTTCCTAAAGTCATAATTTTTATTTAAAAACTGATTAGAGAATTCCAATCTTTCCTTCTTCAAATACTTTTGCTCATATATGTTTTACCACGTCCAAATCGGGAATTTCACACATGATGATTTATGGCCCTTCGGATCAATTTCGCATGAATTTCTTTCTATATTTAACTTTTAAACTGTGCTGCTATTATCGTTCAAGTGATGCTTGGATGCTTTAAATCGTAAAAATTATTATGCCTTCCTCATGGCTTTGTTAATTATTGATCTAATCCTTTATCAGGCTCGTTTCCTAAATTATCTATGTTTTCAAATCTTTTTATGACATTTCTTACTGTCATTCTGCTTTGTCCAACTACGCTACCAATTTCACGGTATGATTTATTTTATGCAATGCTAGGATTAACTCCCTGCTAGTTATATTAGTTTTCTTTCTTCTATTTCCCATTATCAGGACTTCCGTACTTATAAATATGATTGATTCGAACAAAAGCACAATCGATTTGAAAACTCATAACGAATATAGCGAGACTTCCCGTCATCTGACATTTCTATACTTCATATCCCAAATGGCGTTGCCAGTGACTAGTTTTAAAGACATTTTCAAGTGTGCCCTTAATATTGGTTCATGGAATTGAACTACTTTTGAATTTTTTTCGCTACGTTAGTTCTACAAAATCTTGTTGTAATTGAATTCCAAAAATATTAAAAATTAATATTCTGCAAAATATTGGCATGATTTTTTTTATTTTCCTCTTATCAACAAAAACCGTGATTAAATAATACTGTATTTAATCGAATCATTCTGGAGAATAACATTTTTAAGGAAATAGAGTTTCCTTAAAAAAGGACCAAACTCCTGGACCTGTATGTTAGTCATGTTTTGAAAGCTGTTTTAAAATTAAGCCTTATCGCAAATTGATTTGTCATTCCCCTTCCGTATACATAGAAAAGGAAACAGTTCTTAAAATAGTTTTCATTTCATATTTTATTTACTATCTTATCAAATTTAACTTTTTAGACTTATTTTTAAGCGTATTACATGACCGTTGCCTAATTTTAATTGTTACACACATTGTACCCATCAACGTGAGTATTGAGCTTCATTATTTTAAAATATCATACTCGCTGACTTTTACCCGAATTCGGTTCGATATTCTGCTTGCGAGTGGGATGAAGTAAGTATTTTTAGAAAGGTTGCACACATCCTAGCAAACCCTTGTTCATGATTTAAGCGGACTATATTTAGAATCGTGGCAACCAAATTTTTAGAAGAAGAACGTCTTCTATTTCTGATTAAATATGCTAAAACATCTCGTCAGCAAAACTTTTAAATAGAATAATCGCGTAGGGATCGAATGAAGTAAAAGACTTTAGAAACACAAAAGGATGAGAAGAATGAAAATAAAACATGAACTCTTTCATAAAATTCAATTCGTAGAAGCATAAAGTTAATGCTATGTTAATTCAATTACTCAACTTGATGCCCAGCTCATCATTAAAAATTAATTATTCCGAACCAATTTAATTTTATTGTTAAAAAATTGAAAACAAAAACTAATATCCCACGGAAAAAGTTCACTTCCCACGGCTCGTATTACAAAACCAATGAAAACAGAAGTGTTTCAGCATAATTTTATATATCGTCCTTTGCCAGTTAGATTTCACAACCACACTCACCGAAGGATCATATGTAGGCGACTTTATGTTGAGTTGTTGATATTTTGCGGAAGATGACTTTAAAATGCCAAAGTTATTCACCTTTTCTCAAAACGGCTCCACATGTTCACACATGCATCCATCGTGAATGTGTGCTTGTTTGCAGTCCCTTTTGTGTAAAATTCTTTTGAATAATTTCTAATGCTTTTGCAGCGCGAACCACCTGGGCTTTAACAACGCTACAGTAGAATATTAACTCTTCGGTGTATAATCAATAAATAATTATTTGCAAAAAAAGGAAGAAGAGTGTTTTCCAGATAATGTTGCGCATGTAGATATGTAGTAATTTGTGTGAATAAAGGATTCAGATATGTCATTTACATGAATTCAATTCAAATTGTTTTTCGACTCGAAAATGTTGTGGGTAAAGGTTATAGGCAGACTTTTCAATCTGATTATAAATAATTATTGGGTTAGATTTAATCTGAAATATTATTCCCATTGTTACTTCGCAGCCGTAGTTATGGAAAGCTCAGGGATTCATGCATGGTATTTGGTTTTCGCTGTTGAAGTTTACTATTCACGTTAAATTCTGTTTTCTCTTCAACTTTAGAGTATTAAAATGTAGAAACTGCTTCAAAGAGCATTAACGTGAGTGGTCCGTGAGGTGGACTAGTTTGCTGACGCGAATCAGTTCTCTTGCGCTATTTTAGGCTTGATCTTCAGAGAAGGAGTCTAGAATTGTCATTTTATCATATATTTAGGTACATCCAGCGCCAACACTTGAAAATACCAATCGAACAGTATTTGATCAAAAAGAACATAAAGATTTGAATTGGTAAATTGATAATCGTTTTGAGCTTATCAAAGCTCATCCTCTCTCTAAGATTTTGCGTCAAATCGCGATACTAATATGAATCGACTCGAATTTTCTTTCATCTCTGTCTGAGAGAAGTCGCCCAAGAGTGATAATGCTATATGTAGCCATGCTGTGGTGAAGGAATGCACAATCAGGTAAAAGACAGAATTATTACGTGGTGATTTGGGCCAGCTAAAGGATCATTGCAAATATTCTGTTTTGGACTTTTCGAGTTGCATTGGATAAACGTGTCAGTTGCTAAAATTTAATTTTTTGTAAACATTGGGTTGAGCATATCCATTTACAAAGAAGGATCAGCGTGGGGAAGGGGTTAAAATCTTTTCAAATTTTGAATTCCAACTCGTTCCAAAGAAAATAACCAATATGTCAATGGAACCCAACATTAAATTATGTGCATCGAAACTGGAGAACTACCTGCAGGAAAGGGGATAGAACACTGAACATGACTTTCCCAATCGAACCCAATTTTTGGGGGCTACGGGGGAAGATTTCTATTCGAGATGGTTATAGTACTTTCTCGAACTTTGTGGAAAAGTCAGAGATAAAATGGTGCATATATATAAGCTCAAGTTAAAACGAATTAGTGATGGAAAAAAAAATTCTTGAATTCGAAACTGAAAAACTTTTGCACACAGCCAAAAATTATAAATGTATTCTTTGAGATGAAAATTCCTGGTTACGCCTGATTATGTCCATATCCCGTCTTCTATACATTTAGCTTTAAAATAGGACATATATGTTATCGATTATATAAAATATTATTACGATTATAGTCCTTTTTTTCTCGATTCCATTGAGTGATATTTTCATTACGATTACTTTTATTATAATTTAATCGGGTAATACCTTGGATGGATAATTGATTCCAATGAGATTCTTCGATCATGTCTAAGCGTCTGTGGTAAGACCACTGCGAGGGTGTCTCACTCAGTTGCCATACGAGCTATAGCAGGGAAAAGACGCCTTCTTAAGAGGGCGTTAGAGCTAGTACTCTTGTACGGCTCCGAAGTTTGGACTGATGCTCTTAATATCAAAGGATTCTTATGCAAGTTAAGACGCGAGGAGCCTTGCGGATATTGGCTGCTCTGAGAGTTGTCTCATAGTATTTTTGACTGGAGAGTGAAGCAGAATCTAGATAAAAAGAGGATAGCCGGGAGAATAGAAGAAGCAATCTAACTTTGTGGCAGCAATAGTGGCTAAACAAAGCGTGAGATAGGTAGACCCCAGATCTTATCAATGACTTGGTGCCGTGGTCCTGTATAAGGCAAGTGGAACGAATTATAACCTGTCACAACTGTTCAGCGGGCACGGGTATTTTTGGTTCTACCTGCATATGTTCGGTAAGTAACAGTCCTGATTTCTGATTTCACCTAGAGGCTACATTTGCCACAGTTTTTCCCCATATGGAAGATTGGCCATCCATCGAATGAATTTTCCCGAGAGAAAAGGGACGAGCTATCTGCAGAAATTTTTGGTAGAGAAGGCTTTTGCTTTCTAACGTCAAATATGGTATAACTACGTATTATATTACGTAGGAACGGTATTTCATGCATAAAAAGGACTCAACGATCGCTTGCCAGGGAAGAGGGACCGGAAATCTTTCTCTCAGCTACTCTTCTCCCTTCTTTTGAGCCATGCTTAAAGAGAATTGAGCTTTACACGAAAGCTAGGAGAAAAATAAGAGGAAACAAACTTTGAAACAAAGGAAGTTTTAGCCGGTTGTCTAATAAGACGCTGTCTAAACCAAAATACCGAATCCGTAATGTCAGTTGAGTTTATTGCCACCTGTCAACATCAATGTAATCGTGTAATACAATAGCGTGAAATTTATGGTAATGAAAAATATATGGCCTGTCGAAGAACAGAAAAGGATTCTATTAAAAGAGAAGAATTCTACATTCACTACCCCGAAACTCATTTAAAAGTTTCACAGAGACATTCCTTCCTACACTCCTTTTGGGTGGAAACTATTTAAACTTTGTCTTGACCAATTAGATGAAAATCTATTTCCATCCTCGGTTTGTTATAAAATCCTTGTGCAATTCTGTAATAACATCATATTTCCATAACATTGTCTTCACAAATGAAATTATCCGTTCTCTTGACCTCATTCTACCAAGTGAGAGTGAATTGAGTGAAGAGGTATACACGTATAAATGTAGGTTAAAGCTTATGGACCTTTGTCAGGATGAAAGGGTTACATAAAAAGTATGTACGTGTATATGCATATTAAAGACGACTTTATTACCATTGGGGGCAAGAAGCGATTCAATGTTAATGAGGAATTGTTTGTTACAAGGCACATAATATAGAACATCCTTCTCTTGGGCCATTTCCTTTTTACCATCGTGAGTCTGTTGTTTCTTCCTAGTTCCTAATACATTCGTTGTGGAAGGTTTGTCTCTGATAATCTGTTGATTTGCGATTTATTTGTTACTATAGATAAGGTCCTTCGTAGTTCACTTTTAAGTTTTTTCTAATTCTGTTACAAAATCCAGCTGACATAAGTTTCGTATTACTAAAATTATGTCCTTAATTTCCCATGCCTAGTATAAGCATAAAGAAAAATATCTCGAATCAGTTATTTACTGAACCATTTCTTGTCGTACTTGTAATTATCCTTGAATCTCACTGTATATATTACACTGAGGAAGTGTCTATGAAAATATCGTCCATGCACATGAGTTTTCGGAGAAAACACTCCGACAATGTTTACTGGGGAGAGGAGGGGGTCGGAAGAAGATCTTGAGTTACTTTTTCAGGTTCTGGAAGTAGCTCCTTTGCTGACAAATAAATGCATTTTAATTAAAAACAGTAATGGCATTGACACACTCAAAACATAACAGAGCAATTGTTTTCCAACATACCCACGGTATGGACAATAGGGAGCACTACGTGGTTGACGATATTGTTCATTTAATTGTTGTCTACGAAATACAAAGAGTTTGTTGACTTTTTTCATTAAAAAGGGAATATTTATTTTCCAAATAAGAATGGAAGAAACAGTGTCATCTGAATGGTAGGTTAATGTCAGTTCTCGAGCAATTTAAATTTATCCGAAACAATGATATCGTTTCATAAGGAAACATAAGTCCTAGAAATAATTAATAATTTACTAAGATAGGAATAGAATTTGACTGTTGGGGGTTGTAATCGTTTTCGTGGAAATTGGTATTTTTGATGCGATTTCGATGTTAAATTTAGCCAATGTAATTATCATGGTGGCCGTTTAATAGGATTTTATACGTTAGCCAATCAGACGGATGCATGTTCCTAAAGATGAAATCTGCATTTTAGCTCATGAAGACGCAATTTTTTCCTGACCAACGGTATTAAAGTTGTATATTGAAGACAGGGCGAGGCAATCAGACTTTGAATACTGAGTATTTTACCAATAGATTGCATTCAAGGGAAAGTATCATTGAATAAACAGATTATGTCAATAGAAACGTATACCCCTGTCAACCTGAGAACCTAGGGGCGGTGTTCTATGGACTTCGGGGATTGCGCGTCTGGGAGTCACTCAGATCGGGGGATCATTCAGGGCGTAAACAGCCTTGACTCCCTTACCACAAAAAAAAACAAAAACAATAAAAAATTTAAAATAGACGAACCAAATTTTAAGAAAGGGGTTTTGGTTATCCTTTTGTTTAAACAAAACAAAATCGAGCTATGCTACTCTACTCGTTCAGAAATTCTGTATTAGTATTATTATAGCGACCGTTCAGAACCTTCTTAACATGCGGCAGAGATAGTATGCATTGTATTAAAAATGCTTGGTTTCGGTAAGCTCTTAAACCTCCACTTGTTCAGGTTTGGCTTTCTGCACAAGTCCAACTTATATCCAATACATTGTTTCATTTCACTTAACGACTAAACCAGAAAGCTTATGCAGGAGTCTTGTTATAAAAGGATCTGAAGTGTGTTCATAGTTTTATGACAATGGAATGTGAGTCCAATTTGTGCATAGTCACGAACTCGTTGGTAGTGTATTTACTTACAGGATTTTTAAATCAATATTATTAGATTATCCCCACTGAAAATTTAAAAAATAGGAAATAAAATAGACAACACAAAATAAATAAACATGAAAAAAGGACAAATTTACGTCAAGTTTTTTTTTGCAGAAATTGATGGAAGGTTTGAAGGGGTCTAACAATAACAAGGAACATAAAAAAGCCCCTCTTCCATATTTGGAGGAACGCTAAGTCATGTTGGTCGTCTTTTGCGATTAAAATGATTTTATGCAGCGTGAAGTTCCTCAGAACTATGCGAAAAATTACCAATTACCAAAAAAAAAATCTTGTATTTAAAACTTAAAAAAAATAATTTACAAAACGTTAAATTAACTTCAAGCAGTTAAAACCAGTGAGAAACGCATGTACAGAAAATGGTTGATATTTCAGGTGAGTAATTTTTTCGATTTGCAATTATTTAACCTATTGCAGGAGTTTTGTCAGTTTTTCATATAAAAAATAAATAAATAAACAAAAATATAAGCAAGTGAACCAATTTTCCAGATCTTATTCTCTTTTGAAAGCTTTAAGTAGAGTACAAGATTTCGCTGAAGGGGTATATTGAACACAGAAATGATACAAACTCATTTGACAAGTGGATTTTTGACTGTTCTGTCATCCGGTCCTGTAAACAGTCTGAAAGATAAAGAAGGATGAAAATAAGTACAATATTTAAAAAAAAATATGTATTACATACTGAAAAGTTGTAGGAAAATCGAAAGAAGCGTACTCACAGCTCTAATTAATCCTACCTATTTGAAAGTGTTGAGGACAAGAGAGGTCTAAGTTGCCCTCATTGAATGTCAAGGAGTCTCAACAGTTCGAAATTTCTCAAAATGATTTGAAATTTTAAGAACTTTGTTTAAACTGCATACTCCTATTAGTTTTCAGACTCAGATTCAGAAATCTACTAATGGAATAGGCTGAGATTCAATAAGATCTGTGTATGATTCCGGCGTCAGGTGAAGCATTTTAAGTTCAAGTCAATCAGTAATTTTTTTTCAAAAGTTTTGGTGTTACTTTGGTAACATAACTCTTAAACTCAAGAACTGCTCTTAAGAGTTTTAAAAAATGACCTTAAACTTCCTTGGCATACGTGAGATTGAGATCCTCAAAGTGAAATGTCTGAGGGGAAATGCGGAAATTAAAAACTTGATAAAATGATAAAAACTTGATTAAATTTTTCATACGATTTTGAGTGAATGACGAACTAAAATAGATAAAGCAACAGGTTAATTGAAGGATTCAGTACTTATCACATAAAAATTTCAGCCAGCAGAGAGTTAGTTAAAGAGGTTAAAGAGAACTTCAATTCGACAAAATATTCCTGAACAGCCTGAATAGCCAATATATTGATTTTTTGATCGCATGATTTTCGAAATGGCTCGAAGATGGAGATATCAGGCGACAAGGTATACCCAATTAACCATGGATATACCCATTTTTGACATTTTTGGCCAAAACAACTACGTTGATTACTTTGAAACAGGTCAAATACGAAGTTCACGAGGTGGAACAACTTGAAGTAAGTTCAAAGAATATGGTCATATCAGCTGTGCACTTTATATAAGATATGAAAACACAAAGCAGATATAACCGCTAAAATTATGAAATTCAATTTATTACATAAATCATTTTATTCGAAGGATTCAGCACTGGACTTTTGTTTTTTTCCTGATTTTGAAAACGCCGGCTTCACTGGTAACCGTTTATATTGAAGTATGTTACTGCCACTTTAATAGAAATCCCCGATTTGTTCGAGAAAGTGTGCAAATTGGAAAGATATTGTGATGACAGAAGACATGTCGATAAGTTTCCAGGATTTATTAAATGACGGCTTTTAGTTGTAGTCCATATTTTCGGTGAACTGCTGGAAATAAACAACAATTTTCCCAACTCAACAGTTTGGTCAGCCATATTGCCGAACACAAGTGGTTTGTGCCAAAAAAGTCGAGCATATCTTTAAATCTCAGCGAAACATAGTTCAACCAATACAACTTTAAACTCTTTAGGAACTTCCGCGATGCTGCAGATTTTCTCGAGATGCCTAAGTTCGCACACAGCGTGTAGTTATTTACATAGAATTTTTCGTGTTTGTCAGCTTTGTTTATTTCTAAGAATGACAGCAACAGTAAATTCACGAATTTACATCGAGACTAACTCGAACAATTGGTATAATGAATATGACATTTGAAGATAAGTGTATAAACAAAGCCAAAAATGAGAGTGAGCGCAGTCACAGCAGTGATTTCTATTCTGGTAGACTTGCGATTGTTATAATATCTGAAAACGTCCAGAGTGTACGACTTGTGATTGAAAGAAATCGCCCAGTCAAACGGTAATTTCTTTGATTTGGTTGACTATATACGAAATAGAAATTAATTTTGAAACACCAAAAACCACCGTTTGGGGAATTTCAACCGAGAAATTGGCAATGAATCGCGAAAGTGCGAAATTCATCCCGAAATCCTGGCGCCGGAACAAAAAGGACAATACAGGACAATTTGAAAATGGTTTCTCATTATGAAAATGATGTCAACATGATTGGTTTGATCTAAACAAAGAGCGACAGTCTTCACAGTGAGAGGATTTAGAAAATATTTTAAAGATTTAAGAAAATAAAAATTTGAAAAGGCAAAAGTTGGAATAGCCAAAAGTGGATCAAAGTTGAGATGATTTTCACTGTTCTCGTTGATTATGAAGGTGTTGCGTACCCCAGATATGCTCTGAGGGGTGAAATAATCATGAAAACATACAATGTTGAGTTATTCAAAAGATTGTGTGATGCAGAAAGCGTAGGAAGGTAGAAAGAAAACGGTCCCTTTTTTGGTCATGCGGTGATTGTTGTTATGAAAACATTGCATTGGCATTCGTCGGTCCTTATGTAACAATATTTGAGAGAAGATTTAGTTCAGATGTATGGGTTACTGACCTAGTGCGTTTTTCTTGCTCCATTCACGTCTTCTAGTACAAAACACTTAGTACAACTTAACCAGAATGTCTAGTCGGTTCAGTCTTGTGTGATCGATCGGAGGCTTGGGTATAAATTTCGACTTTCAGGATTCTTGGTGCGGTTAGGAATCTTATCTTTTTTGTCAAATAGATTGGGTTCTGTCTCGTATGTATTTCTCTATGGTTTCTAGTCGTAAGTCCTTTTGTATATCCGTGTTCCTACTATCCGTGTTCCTACTGTACTATGGAGCTCTACAGATCCACCGTTAGCTACATTTTTTAGGTTTTCGTGTGCTTTTTTGTTGGTTTTGACTGTTTGACAGAAAGCAATGCTGTCATAGAGTAGTGTCGGTCGCATTATTTGTTTGTAAATTAGTATTTTCCTTTTTAAGGTTTACGCAACAAGAACTAAGAAAGAAGTGTGAAGCGGAGAGTATTCCTAGGCAGTGGACACTTTTTTTGCGGATTTTTCTTCTAGATAAGTCGGTGATCTTGTGTGAATCCTAAGTGTTTGCTTGTTATGTTCCGTAGTATTGTGTCGTAGTCTATGTGTAATGCTGTTTGGAATTGTCATCTAGAAAATTGCATATGTCTTGTCTTTATTAGTCATAATTTTACGGAAGTATTCTTGAAACATTTTGACTGTGAGTTGCAGTTTTGAGCCAATGACTTCATTTTGTCTTGAATATTGAATATGCAAGTGTCGTCTGTACATAGTCATACTTGAACAATCTTGGTAAGATTGGGATGTCTGCGGTGTTCAGATTGTATAATACTGGTGAGATTGGTGATCCTTGCAGAGTTCCAGCTTGAATAGTTCGCAGGCTTCAGAGTTGATCTTCTACCGTAACTATAAAGAATCAATCTTAGGGGATGGGAGGATAGGGAAGATGGGGGATAGAGAATTCACGCATTTTGAAGATGAGTCCTTGCATGCCAGACCTTTTCGACGGCTTTTGGTATGTCCAACATTACTAAGCCTGTTGACCTCCTACTGTTAAATGAATTTCTCATGTACGATTTCTCATGTACGATTTAGTTGTACAGCTTCGAAAGCTAAGTTTAGTCTCGAGATAGATCCTTAAAAAGGTGCTCAAAAGCCATCAATTCGATGACAAAAAGGCGGTTGAAACTAATGTGACGAATCAATTGAAGGCGAATCGGAAAAGTGACTCCAAGGCCTGCTTCAGAAGCTAGAAGCATGATCGGAAGTGTTTTGTTTAATCAATAAAAATCAGAGTGGGGATACGAAGATAGGCTCGATAGACTTCGGAAAAACTTTGCATACGTTTTATTTTGTTTATATCTTTATTTTACTGAAAGAAAGTGTGCTTGTTTACAAATCAATTTAAGGGGTCTAGATAATTTGTCATGTAAAACCTACTCTCTTTAATTGAACTGCTATCATTTTTCTGAATTCTAATTAAACCTGGCTATTATCCTGGATGCAAAACAAAATACATTACTCGATTGAACTTCTATCTTTAGTGTTTTCATAACATTGTATTGCAAATTAAATTTTCTATGGCAATCAGGACAATCGATTGAAGTGCTTTACAAACTAGAATGTCAATATTTCTAGGAACGTGTACATATATGGAAAAGATGTAAACTGGATCAGCTGAACAAGGGATCGAATAGATTATTCTAATTTCAAAGGAACCCATAATAACGCAAGCTTTTATGTCCACATATGGCAGTCCATTTCGGGTGAATGTTATTCGAAGACAATGTATTTGAATCAACTGTTACTACGTGTGCTCTGCAAGGATCAATGTTATTGCTTTGCGGTCGAATGAGAAAAATCTGCATCGAATAACTAATATGATGGTATGAGATTGTTATTGTCAATGTTTGTTTTTTTATAGGATAGTTTTTAACTTGAAACGAAGTTTCTAATGAACGAATAATTGCTTAAGCATGTTTATTATTTGGTGCGATTTTATTGTGTATTAATTAACTTTAATCTTAACGTTTGACAATTTTTCTCTAAAGTTAGTTCCAGAGGTACGAATAATTACATAACCGTTGTAGAGCGCTTATGTCGATGCTTTTTACGGAAAAGTATACTCATATGTTTGACTTAACATTGTACTTGTTTTTATTTTGTTACTGAATTTCTTAGGATATCATAGACATCACCACCCGCATTTATCTGATCAATTATTTACAGAGCTCACCACTTTTTCTTGTCTTCTTCTACTCAAACTTTAAACATCTTACATTGAACACACGCATCATGGAAATATATTCCACTTAAATATAATCATCCTTGCAAATCCCCATTGTGAAATGATACACTTAACTTATGATGGAATGAAAAATTATCTGCATTGTGACTATAAAAGGATAAAAGATACACATCCACGTATTATGGCGTAAGGGTGAATTCTTGTACGTTTGTGTTCCTTTTTTTTCAACAAGGTCAAGAACAATTGTGTTAGAGCTTTTGTGAAATCGGAGGATTTCCATCCATATGCCATCTTGAAGGAGTGTAAAGGGATTGAAATTTGCGGAATTCCTGTATCGCATGATGGCAAGCCATGTCAGAGATAATTGAGCTTCATGACGGCTAATGATTGCATTATGCTAACGGCAACGATTCCTTCAAATTTATTTGAAATCTTTGGATAAAACAGTTATCCTGTATGATTTAATTTTTCAGGAAAATCTAGTTTTGTTTTTTTCTTTTCATTAGAATTTATGTTTCATTTTTCGGGAGATAAGATCTTTAGATATTAAATGCCTTAAATTTGTGTAACAAAGTTGGAAAAAAAATTGGCGAAGTTACAGAAGATTTTACGGACGCGAATTTTTAGCTTGGTACAGGTATAAGGAGTTGTTGAAGTTGCAGTTACATTATTCGCACGCATATTTACAAATATCCTTTTTCCTTTATGGTTTTATGGTACCGTCAGAAATTTACATTAAAATCTTAATTTAAATAATTCTTGGCCCAATGCCCTCCGGGTTGCTGGCATTTTCGACAGTTAATTGATGATTTGTAAAAATTGTTGAAAGCATAGCAAATAATTTTACAAAGCCAGAAGGGCTTACAATTTTGTGGAATTTTTGCCATTATAAGGGATCTCCCCCAAAAATTGAGTAAGATCTTAAGAATCGGAGATTTCAAAATTTAAATTTCACAAGGAAGGTAAAATTTCTTAGTAAGTTTATTTAAAAAATAACTCATACATATCGTCTAACACATTAATCAATGCTTTTCGTTTTTGGATACGGAGTGGAAAACATGTCCAATTTCGATTGCTTTTCCGTCATTTTCAGGATTTTCCGAAAATAATTAATAGTATTTTGCAAACGTGGCGGTTGTATTTATTGACGTTGCCATTCAAAGAGAAACGAGCCACATGTCTAAACAAAATGTTCTTATGTTATTAAGAAATTACAGCTATCTGTTAGCGGGTCTATACACCAATCTACGCCGTGCCCGCTGGTTGGTCGCCTTTAGTTTCTGCACTAGCTGTTTTAGTAAGATCGCAGATCCAACAGCTGCTTTGATTTACATATGATTGGCCCTAGTACGACGTTTGGATGGATGCGTGCTACCAGTGAGAGTTAACGTGGTGAGGAAACAATCTATTGTTAATTTGATTAATTGTTCCAATCGACGATTATGTCCGCCATAAAATTCACTTTATGCGGGATGAGTTTCTCGAACAGGATCGTTTTCGTTTTTAAAATATATCTGAACGATTTGAAAATGTTTCTCAGGCGTCAAGTTATTTATGATCAAATGTCAAACCAAGGTAATTATAGAACGCATGACAGCTGTCAAACCTTAGGCAGCATTAAAAAGTGTTGCCAACTTCAGGTTCTATACCTCTTTGAATACTTTTTAAAAAATCTGATTATCTTTTGAATACGCAACATATGAACAGTGCTGAAACTGAATCTCATGTCATCTGTTTATTTCAGTTTAAGGTTTTTCTTTTGAAACAAACCGTTAGTAAAATTATTCTAATTGGACTTTTTATTGCGTTTTATTTTCTGGCATAACAAAACACAACAGGACAAAAACGGAACAGTTGAACAAAAGGAAATCGTGCAGCTGAGTTCTTATGTGCAAATGAATTAAAAATCTAGAAACATAAGGAATCAGTATTTCCTTCCTGGAATTTGATTGGTTTTGAAGTATTGCGTTCATTGCCAATATTTGTTGTAAATTGATTTTTTTGTGATTCCAATTTATACGTACCGACAATAGAAATTGCTTATTACGACTAGTATTTCCGATGAGAAAATCCTCTTTTAAACTTGACCTAAATTGATATCATCTTTATTTCAGAACGATATCGTATCCCAAGATGACTTAAAATGCTTGGATAAGATGATATAATGTCGTAGGTCAGCTTACAGCCCACATTTTCTTTTCTGTCCGCAAGCACATTGTGGTTGTCGTTGCTTTTCCCGAGAATGATTTCGTTGTTTCATTACACCGCCTACAGAAGGTTTAATTTCACAAGATTATACGTGCCTTAGTATTATGGCAATCCTGTTAACAAACATCCCTCGGGAGTTTTATGGTACATCAACAACAGTGAAAATAGTGTATTGTCATTTTCGCTTCGTTGTTTAAAAGCTTTGAGGATTTTTTCGTTTTTCTTTCTCTTTTTCATTTTTAACTAAGGAAAAGTGAGAGGCGTTGGTATGAATTTCCTTGTACATAAATACGCATTTACGCTGTTTCACACAGCTGTGGCACAATGGAAAGAGAAGTTCTTAATGCCCTTGTCCTAGTTTTAGTTTAATTTAATACGTATTAGTGGCATGATTTCCTTAAGGTTTTGTATAGATTAATGTCTCAGTAATTCATATATAGTAGATTACTATTCAAATTAAAGCTCTTTTTCGTTAAAACTAAAGTAATTACAAAAGAATATTAACAACTAACACATCCATTCCTCAGTTGTTAAAGTTTAAAGCGAAATTTTATTGTTAAGTTTAGATAAAGCCTAGATTTTGTTTTGCAATGCAAACATTTTAAAAATAATAATCCACTTCTACAGATACTCGTTGAGACTGTGAGAAGCAAAAATATATTTCCATGTAGCTGTGGATCATAAAAGGAAGTCGAAAAATAAAATGCGCATGCATTTATATTTATTTTTGTGCGTGTATTAAAAGTTAAACTTGTGCTCGTTTACTTATAACACGCAAACTTACCCTAGCAACTTTTTCCCTTGGGAATTCATTTTGATCACAAGGTCCATCACCGCACTGTAATAAGATAATTTTGGACAAGGATAAATTATTTATTGTCTTCCATAGATGTTTGCAATGCATCAAATTAAAAACATGAAGGATAGTCAACAGCCAGTGAATAGAAAAAAAATACGAAATAGAAAAAAAATACGACAAAACTTCTTGAAATCGATAGGATTCTGAATATTTAAAAGACGATTGTGTTTTTTCTTCTTCAAAGTTATGTAGTGAAATTCGCGTAAAAATTTTAAAATAAATTTTGATTAGTTGAAACAAAATGATAAATATAGAATAAATTTTGATATTTATGAATTTGAAATGAAGGAAGACATTCCAAACCAAATTTAATATCTTTTCGGAAGATGTTTACCGAAATTGATACTTATCACTACAGATGGGCCGTGTGTGATTTGATATTTCATCATATTTTATTGGGAATAGTAAAAAAAAAATGTTGGCCTGCTCTTTATTTGTCTGTCCTTTCTTATGTCCTTTACACTTTCATTGATATGAAAGAAATATGAATAGCTTACTTACATAGTTACTTATCAAGTTATTTAGTTAGTTAGTATTGGAACTAGTTAATTATTTATTATAATTTATGAATAAAGTTGGTTTTACTATAATTTAAAAATTTTAAATTAAAGATGAATCGAGTTGGTGCAAATCGTTTATGGAAATAAGCAAAATTTAAGACAAAATCTCTGCTGTATTTATGATATGTTTTAATAAAAATGAATTTTAGCACCATCTGATTTCCGTATTTATCAATACAACTCGGCCATTATTATCGATTCACTCGTTTTTATTTCTTCGGTATTCAATCACCGGGGAAAGCCTGGTCCCTCAACTCCAATCCTTCATGTGCCTTCACCTTATATAAATCACGCCTCCAGCATACTAACTAATAGCACTAACATTCTCGAGCGGCTTCTCTTAGACAGAGATAGAAACAGCATAAGGCGAATTTTATATGTTTTGCATTTTTACGGAATGTAGGGTGGGCCCTGCGTGGTTCAACATTCGATTTCGTGTTTTGCGTTTGTATTTAAGTGCGTGTTAAGCATCTTATTTTTAATTGTGAATGAGGCCTGGCTTGTATGCTTTAGACATTATTTATGTTAAATTAGCTTTGATTATTTGCAATGTTTATTCGCGTAGCAAGCCATTGTTCTAATCATCATTTTTTTTAGTGAATATTATTGATGCTTAATAAGCCTGGAGAAATTTCAGTTTTATTTTGTAAATTTACAAATGGCAGTGCGGTACGAAATTTACTACCGATGAATTTTCGAAACATCCTTGGAAAATTTCAACATCTTTACTAATTTGCGGTCAATAAATTAGAGACTATCTGTCCTGTAAAGATAACCACTACTGTTTCTCATATAAATCCTGTTAAGATTTTGTTAAGCATGTAAAAAAAAAAACGGTTTTGATCCTTTAGATTAAATTTAAATAAATTAAAATAAAGAAACTTAAACTAGCTCGAGCTTACTAATATTTAAGGATACTTCTCTTAAAGTATCGAAATCTCCTGATTTCATTGCGATATCAGTATATTAGACTATTTTCTTTAAAGAGAAGCTAGAAGTCGTAAAATGGGGAAAGGAGGATGACGATTAGTTATCTGCGAGATCCTTTGTTATTTCCTTTTGACATAGGCCTCCAGAACATATCAAAACTTATTTTATATAAATTTTTAAGCACAAATATGCATTTTATGTCATTTGGGTCACGCTGAGAATAGCCGTTTTGAGTTCAATCCAGCATACAGTGGAACTGCATCCTTTACAACAAAAAACAAACGCCGGTGGACCGAACCATAACAAATAAATTTTGAATATTTTTTTAAAAGGAAGAATGAAAAAGCAATACCCTGTAGAGCCAAGAAACAATAAACAGACATAAAAAGCCATTCTTACTATATTTTATTGTCAACCTTAATAAACATGAGTTCCAGCGTCATCAAATTTCCTAACCTTTCAATATAATTCGGCAAATTATCATTTCAATTGGTTTTATAATTTTTGCAGTTTTCTGTGTCATAAATATGACCCCTTCACCTTTTATGCAAGACGCTTCCAGCAGTCTCGCTTCATCGATCGTGTTTTCAAGCTGGAGAATCTAAGTAGTGTCCCAGCATAGCCACATACAGCACTAACACTCTTGAGCGTTTTTTCTTAGACAGAGATAGAAAACAGCAGAAACAGAAAAACTATACTCTCAAACATTTTTTTTAGTTTCCTATCAAAGCTAGGTTTTCTAGTAACTGTTTATTTTTTGAATAAAATGCATTTAAGGAATTTTAGTAGACAAAAAAATTTTTTTATAAAGTCAAATTAAAAATAGAAATCATAAAAATACTTATTACAATATGTAAGAAATAATATACTTTTTTTTATTTAATACCTAGTCAATGTTCCTTTTTTTCTTATTACATCTAATAATTTCGTCGGAAAGCTATTTATAAGACTATTTTCGGATATCTCATACCACGCTAAAATTATTTTTTGTTGCCGCTCTGCATTATTTACCCTGGAAAATGTTGCTTTTGCACTTTTCTCGCCAAAAATTCCCCAAAAATTTGCTATAGGGTTCAGGCTTTAATGCTCGCCATGGTAGTTATTCGATTCCGTTATCCTTTTAACATATGTTTCATCCCTGTCAGATATGTTTCAATTTTTCAAAATGCTTTTAAGATATGTTTCAACCATAAGGTCTCAAAGCAGGTAGAGAGAGAGAGGTTAACGTTCAACATAAATGCATTTTGAAGTCAAAAATTCGCTAGTGGAAATGCGCGTTTGACACGGGATATGTTATCCCTATGATATCATGCACAAATCATGTGTAAAAATTTTATGTACTGTATAAGTGTTGAAATTTGACAGTTAAATCATCATCTACTCATGCATAAAGTGTTAAATGAAGGCCTGATTTCACAATAGCCCTCCCACGTTCAACGTTTTCATCAGATTTTGAAGTTGAAGGTCCCCTGCGTGAGCTTGATCCTCATTATGTTTTAGGTCTAGTAAAAACGGGTTTAATCAATGCAAACATGCTCTTTATAAACAATCTTCCCCAGAGGGAATGTTTCAACTTTTCAAAAGTCACATTCACATTCATTCTTCAGATTCAGAAGAACAAACCTCGATTGTACTACGTTGTTTTAAATTTTGGTGTTCCATTTTTGTAACACGCAACAAAAACACAAGTTCACTGATGACGCTGTCTAAAATATTGTGAGAGCTGCATGGAGTTGAAATTGGAACTGAGGAAGTGGAAGGGATAAACAAATCGGTCCAGCACAGGCGAAGTGTTGCCTGCCTTATTACTTAACTCTCATACCTCGATTATAATAATGGAGGTTTATGCTGCCAGTTCGTAAAACTTTTACAGGTTTGCTGAATTTTTCCTCATAATCGTTGTTTTTATAAGTTTCACGTTTCAGTAAGGTCCTCGCACAAATTATTAACATATACCATAAGTAGTATATTAAGCAGTAGTAGTTAGTTAGTGAACAAGCGTAAGAAGTCCAGAAAATTGCGATTAACTGTTCAAATTTTGAAAATTTACTATTTACTTTTACCATTATAAAACGATGAACCAGTTGTAGCTTTTAAGCATAAAGATATTTCATTTATAGAGCTAGACCTAAGATAATACTAAGTTATGGTTAATTAATTTACTGAAACGTTTCGGTGCGCTTCTCAGGAACAGAAAAGAATATTTATATTAGTCCTTCAAATGCATGTCCCAAAAATTTGGCAACCGGATTTACTTGTGCCTCTTATTTTCTACCAGATTTCGTAATGATTGGTTTCATGGTTCCCGAATCTTGCAGTTGCGCACAAACGCATAAATGAATATTCAGGCAAGCATTCCACGTAATATTTACAAAATGTATTTATTAGTACCCAAATAATGTCCTTCATTGGAATCTCAATATTTCCTACAAAGTCTTGTTCAGATTGTTGGTTTTTCTATAACACGCCATGATTGCTCTATAAATTGGAAAATGGTTTGATTGATTGACAGAAATGATAATCTTGGTCCTTTATACACAACCCATAATTTATGCAACAAATAGAAGAAATTGATTTTCAACTCGTTGCAGAGATATGAGGAACTTAAAGCAATTTTCCAAACTTTGCATTCGTTCCGTGAAATAAAAATGTGATTGCGTGATAAAAGCGAATTTCATTTCCTCCCGTACATATTCTTGTATACTTTGCAAGTATGTCCTTACACCTCCCTTTTTTTCATATTCAAACTGAAAACAGGAGTTGTGCTACAGGCGCGCTTTGCGTAGTTGTATTTTATTCTATGCATGGTACATAACAAGACGAGAGAGGCCCTCTTATCGATTACTTTTTCGTAGCTGTACGGTAAATGTGTATGTGGAGTCACATGCGAAGTTGTTATTGTGGTTGTTTTGTTGTTGTTGCTGTTCCTTCACGGTAATAACCATAGTAGAGGCAGTTGTTGCCGTTGTTGCTAGAAATGATAATGATTCCTTGTGGTTTATTCAAGGTGAGAGATACTGAGGCAAAGGATAATTGAGCACAAAGGTTACACACTATTACGCAACCATAATCCATAACCTACAACAAGGTCTGCTGGAACTTGAATTTCAGACAGTTCTTACACAAGCTGTATTATTATAATGAAGGTTTTCTTTCGCAACACAAGCTTGTCATAGAAGAATGGTCCTAGTAAATGTCAGCATTATTTAGTTGAGTCGAATTTCTGAGGGACGTTGATGATTAATTCTTGGAGTGGAAGCATGGACATGAAGTAACCCTTACGTCTTCCTTAGTTTAGGTTTATTTGAATGATAGAACCTGAGAAGGCATCCATATGATTTCAAAAATTAGTTTAAGTGATTAGATTCGGGAGTAATTGTTGTTGTCCATGGCATCCCAGATCTTCAAAAAGCATTTTCTAGTACACTTCTACAATATACTCTAGTACAACGCTAGTTTGTGAAGAATTCGTTTATCAAGGATTCGTTGACAACTGGTTCACTTGCATAAAATACTTTAGCCGAAATATGCTCATCTAATTATGTTTTTCAAAATACTACATATCACGTCCCAATGATTCAGACTTCATCTTAACACAAACTTAATATTATTTTAGGACCAACTCATTTTGGCAGACATTTATTACCTGTGTAAGGAATTATAACGCTCGTGATATGCGTTAAGGCTCCGTGCTGGAAATCATAAGGAAATACTTTGTCTGCCGTGTAATGAACGCATTGCGGGCAATTATGCCATCCACTTTATATTAGAACTGACCTTAGCTTTTACGAGTCCACGTGGTATTTCTACGAATTGAAATAAGGATGAAACAATTAACAAAACAAGGTGCTTGTTATGCACAGATAGACTTTATGTTTTCCTGAAAAAAAAATTCAACTTATATTCTACTGAATGAAATAAACAATAATGAATTCATCAACTGAAATGTAAATAATCTATTTATTCTCTTGAATATCAGATGAGCGAGCATTTAAATTTATGATTTTCTATATTCAGTGATTCGCGCGTGTTTCAATTGTTGAGCTGACATTAGAAAAGAAAGGTTCGCCAATGAAAAAGCAAACGGAGGCGGCTTGAAACGAATTAAATAAGATTTATTTTTGGCCCTATTCGGGTAGATTTCATTGTTATGGAATCGAAAATGAAGTGATTTTATACGTACTGGAACGTGGAATATCATTTGAATGATTTAAATACAGCGTACAAGATATATGGGCGCATGTAGCGCGAAATTTTTAAGATGTTTGGTAGAACTAAGCCCTCTATGAAAGCTGTCAAATTTCCAGACAGACGTGTCATTGCTTGTGTTTGCCAGCTAGTTTTGCGAAAGAACTTGAGAACTCTTTTTAGTCTGGAAAAACTCCAATTTCGTGGAGTTTTTAAGCTTCTCTGGATGCATGGAAAAAGGGCAACGGAGGCATGTGATATTTCGCACAAATTTCATGGAACTTCACACCTACAGTGGCGAGCACATGTTAACCAAATTTGGCTTAAGATACTTGTAAAAGATCTTAAGATAAGATACTTAACTGGCGCTGCTTGTCCGATCCTGTGAAGAGCTCGGCGTGCTATCTACTCATTTACGGGCTTGTTAATGGCAACTGCAGCCTGTTTTGGTGTTGTCTTCGGTTTGGTGGTCATGAGGCGCTCCATAGCTCGATCATGCTTATCAGTTAGCAATCGTGATCGCGATTTATTAATTTCAGGTGCACTGACATTGCGTCTCTTTCTTACTTGAAGTACGGTTCGATGGCAAATACCCAGCGATTTAGCTATTTGACGTGCTGACTCCTTGTTTTTCGTCATTTCCACAATTTGATTTTCTAAGTATTCCGGTATTTTCTTCATTTTCGCTTCAAAATTGAAATACTCACGGAAAAAGTAAAAACGAGTGACTAATCAAATCGAACTTTTATGCTTTACCGCGTAAAACACTATTTCGCACAACGTAAACACTCCAATTGCTGTGAATTCCGTTATTACGTTTTTTTTTCGATACACAGATCAGTGTTGCAACATAGAAGAAACGAAACGTGCAAAAGTGGATACATTGCCCATTTCGATTATTTGTTTTAAAATCTAGACTGAGCTTATAAGTTATAACTTTGTTCATTATTTATTTCACATAGATATTAATAAAGAATTCAACTGCAAACATTTCAAATCGATTAATGTATTTTTAAGGATTTTACAAGTATTTTAAGCCAAATTTGTTAACATGTATCCATATGTGCTCGCCACTGTAGATTTTCAACCATTGGGTTTTGGATAAGCGAACTTAGGCACCTCGTTTGAACCACACAGTACATGTCCAAAAGCTACCTTAAATGTGGAAATAGTTGTCAAAGTTGGCAGCTGATTGTCAAATAGTAGAGGCCATGAGCGGAAAAATGGCGCGGTGGATGTCGCTTAGCATAGAAACAATTGGGTCGCTAAACAATTATGCGATCCCAGTCACAGTCACAGAAACATTTGTTGCTGTAAAACTGCAATTTTTGTTTCATCACACAATTTTTGTTGGATCACTTTTAGAGGCTATGGAAAGTTTTTTGAAATGGATATGGAAAAGGTGAACGTCTTGAAAAACGTTTTTTTTTGAAAATAAATCGGAACAAAAACAAATATTTTTGGATGCAAAAGCTCGTCATTAAAGTTTGATCAGCATTTCATTGGTTCCAATTCAGATGTATTACGTGAACGGCCGAAGCAAGACACATATTATTTGGAAAAACCCTTTGACATCTTCAATCAGATAAAACCGGTCCACTACATTTGAAAAAAAAACTGCAAAACTTGTGACTGGGGTTCAAAATAACAATAAATGGTAAGGAGGTATTAGTACAACCAATATTAATATTCTGCATGATGGACGGTAAAGTTTCAAATGCGATTTTGTCATCTAAATTCACAAAACCCTCTTATTTGTACGAAGCCTGGTCCATTGACATGAATAATGGAGAACTTATTTTAAAAGAGTAAGTCAAAATAAAACATCATTCATTAGGACTGTCACTACGGCATTCATAGATTAGGTTTTTAAGTGCTTTCTGCTCATTTTGTATCCTTTGGATTAAGAAACATGATAATATGAAGGAACTAAAAGTCGAACGAAATTCGCTGAAAAAAAAAAACAAATTTAGGAAAAGTGTCAGAGTGAATAGGGTGAATACAATTTATAATGCCCTATCCACTCCAAAACTCCAATGACCAAACAGGAGCTCCTGTTCTCCGAGCTCCAATGACGGAAAAACAGCAACGAGGCTTTTCCAAAGCTTAAAAGTAAGTCGAAACAACCGGAGTTAATTTGGACATCATTTAGTGTTTCCGCGTTATTTTCGAGGCGATTTATTATAAGTGGATCCTTCATTAATAGAAACGAACTCCATCAATACTCCAAGGTCACAAGTTATATATCCAGACGAACCCATGGTACCCTGTGCTAGTGGGCGTGTATAAAATTTTATTTCATAGGAAAGACTACATGTATAATACCAATTTATATCTACGTTTGTAATACCCATCAGTCAAATGTCGAAAGAAGTTCAAGAGAGACGAAATAAAATTAATAAAAAATTTTAAGACATCTGTTTGCAAGAAAACTATTGAAAATTGACACAAAGTCAAGTGACATATTGAAAATATTGTTGGTATCTTCAGATCATGATAGCTATTTTCTATGTTGGTCTAAAAGCTAAGCTCCTTAAATTCATTCCATTAGCATTTGATCATTTGGATACGAGGAACACAATTGTACATCGCGCGTCACCAGTCAATACACCATCAACAATTCCGAAGACAAGACTCAGATTCTGATGGAAATTCATACCAGTCTTTAAATGGTATTTCCAGTGATTTCAATTTTTAATCCAGGGATAATTGATTAAAATTCTTTACGAAACGAATTTTAGTTAATTAAAAATAAATATTAAAACTCCTTTCGTTATGAGCTGTAGTTAATTTTTGCTGGATATGAAACATAACATATAAACACATAAAGCACACACGACATTTATGGTTCATAAACATTTTTGTATGTTATTTCAATTAAATATTATAATTTGTACTGTTTTTTATGGAAATAGATTTAATTGGTGAAATAGACGTCTAATATCTTAGAAAAATATTTACAAATGTTTTTTTTGCTAACAAAACAAAATACTAAGAAACGTAATTTTATCCAACTAAATTACCTAAATATCACTCCGAAAAATGTTAAAATATGCCCAAACACGCTCTGAATTGAAATTGCTGCTCGCAAAACTGTTTACAATGTATGAGAAAATCAAGCAAATCTCAGGTATGCATTTTGAAATATTGAAGGATAAAGGAACGACACTATAATGATTATTTTTATCCATTTTCGGTAGGACCTTATTTTTTCAACAAGCCTTAGTCTTTCCAAATTTAAAGGCTCTACGTTAAAAAGAAGATTTTTACAATTTTTTGATAACAACACGAACCGATTTTTTCTAAAAACTTGAACAGGCCATATTTTATCAAAGATACCACCACAATACCAATATAAAGTATTTCATTTTCGGTGATTAGCTCACCAGAAGGACTCAATACCAAAATATTTTGAAATTCCAACATGGCGAGACCGAAAATTATTTGAATATCGGTTGATTTTCCGTGTAATTACTGTGTAATTTCCATGTAATTATCTGTAACTTTCAATGTAATTATTGAAGCCCAAGAAATGGTCTCTATATTGACCCTATAATGGCTATGAAGTCTCTTTATTGGCAACAAGGAAAATCTGCTTTATTTTCATAATTGTGAAGCAATTTTATTTTTATTTAATTATTTATTGACTTTTGAAAGGAGATGCTTGGGTAAAACTCCAAGTGGCCAATCTGCCTTGTCGCTCGATATATCTTGAAAATATGCAGATATTAATTTATTGTCATAGTTGAAGCATAATTTGGATTTTGCTATTGCTCAGTTTTTAACTTGATTTATTTTATTGACTTTCTTATTTTAGGCTTCTTAATTTTCGTAAATGCAATTTCCTTGACATAATGCTAGGAATATATGATTATGTATGTAGCACTATACATAAAGGGTGCTTTTTTTCCAAGCTGGTAAATTTTTTTAACAAGTAACAACTTTCAGTTGGCAACACTTTTGAATGCTATGTACAGTGTGACAGATGCCATGCGTGTCATAGATAGTTTTGTTGGCCATTTTATCATAAATAGGTTGACGCCTGTGCAACGTCTACAAATTCTACGAACTTGTTGCGATAAATAAAAACGGTTCTGTTCGAGAAAGTCACCGCGCTTTCAGTCAATGTTATGACCAACATAATTGTCTATCGGAACAATAAATTCTATTAGGCATGGATCTTTACTGCATTAAGTTTATTTTCACAAATAAAACGTATCGAATACGGCTTAATGAAGAAAGCATAACAGTGGTATAGTGTAGTATCGGTGAAGATCTAAGAGTCCGTTCGACATCGTGCTCAACAATCAAACTTGGGCCCATTCACATTATGGAAGATTTAAAGAAGAGAAGGATCTTGATTCGCAAGTTTACGAAATTCAACTCCCGGAGAAATTGAAGCTACCACCGGGTACGGCGTGGATTCAGTTTCTCGAACGAATCGCTACAGATCCCGAATTTCTTCAAATTAATTCTGAAGAACATTTTGTTTACCGATGAGGCTTATTTCTTGTTGAATGGTTGCGTCAATAAACCAAACTGCCACATTTGGAGTCCAAACACCGTTACATCTGGAGAAATTCACTGATTGGTGTGCTTTATGGTTCGGTGGAATCATTGGTCTATATTTCTTTAAAATTGTTGCTGCGAATAACATTTCAGTCAATGGTGGGCGCGATAGAGCCACGATCAATAACTTTCTTGTTCCAAAACTGACCCACCGTAATGCTGGGGACGTCTGGTTTCAGCATAGTGGTACGACATGTCATGCAGCACGTGCAACCATCGACTTATTGAAAGGAGCATTTGAAGAGAGCATAATATCTCGTTTCGGACCTGCGAAATCTTGTGAATTAACACCGCTGGACTATTTCTTGTAGGGATACGTCAAATAACTCATCTACACCGACAAGCAGAAGACACTTGAGCACTTGGATGCTCAATATGAATGCTTTTCTCACAATATGTTAAAGGAAAAATTTTGTCAGTTTGATTGCATGTTACTCATGTATTCGTCTCTTTGAAAAATTCAATTATTATAAATAATTATTGCATTCATTGTAATAGGAAAATAAGGTACATCCTATGGTATAATTGAATGCCTTGAAAGCTTTCGGATCAATATCCCCGACAACATCGCTCATATGCTTAGGGCGATAACCTATTAAAATATCAAAATATTGAATTTTCAACACCATATGTTAAGCATTTTCCTTTCTACAAGGATACTCAAAGCGCTCATACCAATCCATATGTATTCGAAAACCGAAATTTTAAAGATATTGTGTTACTGGATAATGAAGTTTATATCGTGCACAAGACTGTCCCGGCAACTAGAAGTCGAAGTACTTTAATAGAGTTTTCTTTTTTCTATTGGCACAAGGTTACGAGGATGCCAATGCCGACATCGTTTGCATACAAAAGAACAGATCCGTCCTTGTTGAAGATTATTGGAAACAATTTGCATAGATATCATGTCGAAGATATCTTATGTCATGCCATCAAGTTTTCGGAAGCTTAGCAACATCTTAACGTTCGGTTCGTTGAAATGAAAAATATGTATATCTCATTTGGCTGTAGGACGACAGCTGAAACGTACTTAAAAAGTTTGGTGTTGTCGTTAGATTGATGGTTGATCAATAATCAACATGATGTTGAGTCCTAGAGAGGATTTCCGTACACACCCATTGACATCTGCTTAGCACTACTCAGCAATTGTTTGCGAAAATTTCATCAAAATGTTTTGGGAAAATTGTTTATTAAACATTTGATATGCGGGCTTCCAATTACACTGGCAGCCCCGAAACTGGCTTATACTATCCTGCCACCAATACACCCCCTTTTCTCATTTACTTACTTCCTGGCGAGCTATTTTTCGTTTATTTTGCTTGCGGATAAGGACGTGTTATCTGAAATGTGCTACGGATAATATTGGAAGTTATTTGTATGCTGTTGGACCAAGATTTGAAGATTATCGTGTCAGAGCTTATCCAAAAAAATAAGTGGAACTAGAATTGATCAGACGAAAATTTCAGAAGATAATTTCATCGAGGGCTAATTACGCGGAATTCATTAGGAGCATTCGAGGGAAGGTATCTAATGAAGCATACAGCATTCACTAATGATATTTGGATGGGAAGAATTTCCAGATTTTCCGCGTTTGAACAAGCAAATTGTGTCTCCAAATATAAATTCTCACATATTTTTGTTGTTTACATTGAAAAGTTAATGTTTACTAACAATCTCATCTATTTGGCGCTTAATTAATGTTTGATTGCTTTGACATATTTAAAAAATAATTCGAAAGATAAATTGGATCAAGGAAAAAATGCAATTATTTTCCATAGACAAAATACTTTTTATTGCTTTCAACACAAAAAGCGAGAACTAATTTTATGGGAAGAAACTTTCGGTTTTTTAAGTCAAATGAAACAAAATAAAAAAAACAACATACAAATAACTATAACATTCTACATATAAAAGCGCAAAAATCGTTACATCCCGCAACGTTTCAATGCAAATCGCAAACCCGAAATGCATTTGCAGTTTGGCAGAATTTATTGTGTATTTACCTTAATATCTCTTGGCTGTTTCATTTCCTGTCTTCGTGGCGAAACTCCCGGCTGATCCGCGTATACAATATTTCGAATCGATCCTCGAAATCGCGGTTCGAATATTACACTGGGAAGAGCCAACAACGCCAACTTGGTATTGTACCTGAAAAAGGAAAATAAAACAATATTTAAACATACATCTGATATGCTCGATACGAAACAGCAAGGATATTGCAAAATATATGCATTTGTCGATGGCTAATAATGTGGGGCCAAATCATTTTGTCTTCCTTTTCTGAGGAGGTTTTAATGGAAACGAAAAGGAACCTTGTGAGCGTACTTGATGTTATTTTCTCATAGATGCAACTCTGTACTATGCGATCTAAAATGCGTATTGAAACTATGAATTCACAATCAAATTACATTTTTAATACATTTTTGAATTAATTAAGAGGCACGAACAATACAATATTATTGCCCTTTTTTGAAAGCACGCTTGAATATTTATCAAAGACCAGAAAAGCAGCAGATATTTGTATTATTGCGATATTAGAGAGCTTTTATTTGTATTTTTATTAGTAATTCTCTTTTATTTCAAAAAATTCTCCAACTTTAAGTAAGTATTCTGAATATGGCATTCATTGAATCTACAGTAGTTTCCCATCTTTGTTCAAAAGATTCTTATTATGTGAATGGGGATAAGACATGATTTCTTAATCGACTAAATTCATTCGAGTCGTAAAATCTCCAACATGCGCTCTTCAAAGTGTAAACGTGACCAGTGCAATTGCGCTCACATCCAGTCATACGATGACATTTGACAAGATTGAACGCATTCAGACAGTCAAGAAAAACAACATGAAATATAAAAGTATTCAAACAATTTCAGTTCCATCTTGTAAAGATCTATACACATCAAATGCATATGAATTATATGAAATTAAAAACACATTGGATCGTGTACCAACAACTGAGTTGGATGTTGGGGGAAATACTGTGGGGAAAACGATGAAAAGGAAATGACAGGTGAGGGGAAAAAGATGAGAAATGAGATTAATGCATCAGGAATTACGTCACAATATGTACAATGCTACATAGAAAATAACAACGTAGCGGGAATCGCTACTGTCTTCCTCGTGTTCATGTGCTTCCTCGTGTCGATTTCAAAGACCTCTTCTTTAAAATGGTGCTCCCGAAGGTAGTTTCGGTTCGGCAAACAGGAACGCATGAATAATAGCCGAATTATTCATTCTTGTTCTTCAACACAGTCAACGCCAGATTTCGTGAACTAAAGATTATCCAATTGTAAATATTTGTGATAACTATAGGTCACCTATTTCTATTGAAGCTGTGAACTTTTATCGTGACTATGTGATGATCTATCTTTCTTAGCCATCACACAAATTACAGCCGATTGTCGTTAGCGTTTTCGGTTGGTTTAATGGTTAAACTGAAAATAGCTTTTAATGATTGGTCCATTCGAAATATTGGCAAAACTTTATCTATAAACTTTATCTATAGACCTTATCTATAAAAACTGCTTCTTGAAATCATTTACGACCAAAACTTTCGCTAGTGGCTTTTCAAAGCCAGGAATTTGGCGATCCAACGGACGTGCAGTTAGGGATGATTATTTTGCGTCTCTTGAAATTTTCAGTGGAAAATTCTAAGAAGATATCAAAGAAAATAGCTAACAGATAAAAAGACATCAAGAAGACTTTATGCAATAGGAAAGAATTGAGATGTATGAAGTTTTCGATGAAAGCAACGGCAAAGACAATGCACAAGCAGATAAGACAAGCAATAGGATATTGGTGAGTCTGGGAATGTCAGTCCGCCTCTTATTGTTTCACCACATTCAAACGCTGGTCCGTAAAGCTTTCAGACTAATATTGACATCATATCTACAGCATCGGTACGACCATATCCATCACTCATCAAAAAAGACATCAAAAAATAAAAAAGGAAGAAAAAAGAGAAAACCAGGGCTTATACTGAAACGCCAGAAAGAATTGTCTACAAATGTTATATGATGAAGGAAAGAAATGGTAAGAAAACAACAAGTTAATGAGTTGAAACTGAGTGATAATGACGATGATGAAGAATCTGACGCAGGAAGTGGAGGAGACGAGTTTGACATTTCTATTTCTGAAATAGCAGCCATTGAGGATTTTTCGCATATGAAATTAAAAAAAAAAACAAAGATTTTCTGTTCATTATATGGCCAAAGTTCTTTCAAAATACAATTTAACTGAATATCATTTGTCGTTTCTCAGACGAAACCGAACGGTTTGTACTTCGAGATATAGAAGACCTAGCAAGCATATTAAAACATATTAATTTTCGGTATGTCATTTGACACTTGCCAAAATCAAATTTTCCAAAGGGAATTGCTGGAACATCATCCATGTTTATTTTTCAGTTGAGCTGACTGCATTTAAAGTGCATTCAAAGAAGCAATCTAAGCGTTCTTAACACATACATACTAAGTTTCACATTTTTGCTAATCTATGAGAGTTTTAAGGGGTTTCTTATTTTGGGTATCATATTTGTTTGAATGGTCCCAGCGATCCTGTTTTGGAGAATAAATAAATAAGGCTCCGGATATGTGCTATTTGAAGCAAACCTTCTTTGAATTCATGTTTGAATCGTAGCGTTACCACGAAAAAGTCTTCACACTTCCAAGGGGCACCACAAAGAAAGAGTTACGAAGATCTGTGGTAATTAAAGCGAGCATTGCAATCAACAGAGAAAGAAAAAGAGAGAGGGAGCCAACTTTAAAGTTAAACGCAGTGTGTATATCAATTAAGAGGTCGCGAGAGGAAGCTTTCTGAGCTCAAATATATGCGACAAATATCTTTCCGCTATAGTAGCACATGTGTGCCATTGTGTATGATTACAAGTTTAGGAAAATTTTAGTACGCGGGTCTCAGCACGTTTGGCTCGATTCAGTCCTTGAGAAGCCTAGAAATCACGGGGGTTCAGATCAGAAATCTTAAGAGGCCTGAGAACATCTTCTTTTGTTTAATGGAACCGGTCGATTTGTTCTCCAGTGACATTAACAAGGAAAAGATCCAAATGGAATGAATTCAATCCAAGCCTTTGATAGTTTTGGTTGAATGGATGTATGTGATATTATTTTGAGTCATTTTCTGCGAGATTGAAAACCCAGTCTTAAAAGGATTCACCATAATTCACCAGTGGATTTTATAGCTTGAATTCTCGATCGGGTCTGAACGCGTCAATATTCAAGAAGAGAAATGAACGCTTGGAATTTTTTTTGAAAAGTTTAGGATGCTCAGATTTTGGTTCGTAATGAATTTATACTGGAAACCGAGCAAGGTTCTATTTATACTGCGGTCTATTTATCTATTTATTGTCTCCTAGTTCATGAGTAGTTAAGTTTCTTACCCTGCCTAAAGGTTTTTGACACTCGCTCTTTTGAAAACTCTCATCTTGCCTTCATATAGAACTAACTTACAGAAGGCGACAAATGCCGGAAATACTCAAAGCTTCCTTTTACCAATTGACTGTATAGTCAGTATAAGGAATCTTTAAATGTTTCCTGTATCCGTAGCCAACTAGAGTTATTTATATAAAGTCTTGTTACGTTCCTATTTGAAACATATTCCGCGAATTCCATGATTCAAATTTTAGTTATTTTACTATTCAAACGTCCTATAAATTATTTCTAGTCAAGAAGAGACTCGCAACGTTGTTCTCTAATCTAAAATTGAACATACCGTGACCTTGTACTTCAGGAAAAGCTTTCCATCTCTCATTGGTGCAATGTCGATGATTTATGAAATTCAAGTTACAAATATAGCCCACATCAAGTTTAAATGAATCAGAAGCTAAAACATCCTATTATATGAACTAATGGTGGCACGTGAACAGTTCCTTGCACGCCATTGGCGAACTCCTCCTATCGATTTTTCTGAATGAAATCAAAATAGAAAAGGCTTTCGTCGGCTGAATGATTCATTCATTATTCGAATAAATATTAAATTGCGGCCTTTTATAGAATAATGTTCGCTTTCTTTTATATAATATTCACTAGTTATTTGCATAACATGAATACTTTCATGACACACTGGAGGCAGAATGTCGTCCGATTGAAAACGCCCTTCCAGAAAGACATATACTATATAAGTCAATAGAGAGTAAGGAAGTTCAACTTTGCTTCTTCATCATAAGAGGTGGAGGAACGAGTGTTCTAGGACTAAGACAAGAAGTTTAATGAGAATCGACAAATAACGACAAAAGTTCAAGAGTTCTTTGCCGAACGAGAGACGAAAATTTACAATCATGCTCGAAAATCTTGCTCCTAGAACTTCCTTGACGATGAGTGGCAACGGGTATGCTTACCATCCTTCGGTAGTTGACATTTTCGCACATCAACTTTTTGACGTTATTCTGATTATAGGATAATAATAAGTTTATGGTATGCGAAACCTACGGTAAGTCCAATATATGTGTGGCTTCAAGTTGTTTGGGATTCGGTAGGTCCTTGAGCGTCTCTAATTATTGTTTCAGCTCGTGCTGGTGCCTTAATTGAATTAATTCACAATTAAACACGTTTCGTGCATTGGAGTATTGGAATTAGGAGTGGGTAAAAGCAATTACAGCTAGTTATTGTTTTTATGAGTATTTTATTCAAATGCTAAGGGTTAATTTTTGACCATGGTTTGTAGACGTAATTTAGACTTTATCATATATCAGCTTTCAACCATGGTCATAGTACGTGCTACGTTTATTATGGAATCACTTACAGGAAATGGTAATATGATATGCTGGAGATAAAAGTATCTGAAACCGAGTCCCTTAATGGCTTGAAATTTATTGCTAAATATATTTGATTTCTTGAATTTGTTGATTTTTCAGGATTTGTAGTGAATATTGCTGGTATATTCGGGCATTATTGTTGGCTAGGTATAAATTTCCTCAGGATTGCACGAAACCAGCAACCGAAATTTCTTGTTATTTGGACATAAAAATGAATTAGAATTCAATGGGTGCGATCAGACTTACCGAACCGAACTTTTGGTATGCCGAGCGTTCGCGGTATCCTCAAAATAGTTCTAGAGGCAGAAAATGTTCACTAGAACTCAAGTGTAATAACAAAAAAGTGCCAACATTCAGAACAATTTCCCAATCTATAAAATATATTCGGCTTTTCCCGATGAATTCTTTGCATAAGTTTGCCCAGGATCTTTCCCTATTCGGAGTATCCCATGGACATCTGAATACAAATTTTATCCAATCCTGCAGTCTGACTGTGCAATATACATATCACAGGAATACTTAATGATTAACAAATGGTAATAGCATCAATAGTCATAAAACTAACGGAATATAGGAATAACCTAAATCCAGGTCCAAACTTACTTTTCTGTTAACTGGACGCTTTCAAGATGATTTTAATTAAGAAGTCGGACGCTTTTCTCAGTAGTTTCATGACAAGTCACGCCAACTCTACGATGGCCGACTCATATGTATAGAATTGAAACAATATCTTTTGGATAGCATAATCACCCAAGCGCGCTCACACTTCGAATAATCTCCAGATCTAACGGTATTCAACGCAAATTTTCCAGACGCGTTGGTATAAGTAACGAAAAATTTCTGGAGATAGGACATAGAAAGGAAGATGCGGAGAAATAAATTCTTAAAATTCTCTGAATTTTTTTATTTGAAATAACTCAAATAAGCTGTTCAAAGAAAAATTAGTCTCACGTACATTGAAGCTCTGGAAGCTTGCAGTGCAGATCCTTCCACTCACTTACTTCGATTAATTTCTAAGCTCTCTATCTTGCAAAGCTCACTTTAGTTTGCAAAAACCACTCGAATTGACAGCGCCTTTGTGCTTGTCCTGTGATTGGGTTTACCGCTAACATAAAACAGCTTAGCGCACAAACGTCAGCGATTCAATCATCAGTGTTTGCAACGTGTTGGTAATTTTTGAATTTTGTTCGGTTTTTGAAGTGGTGAAAATGTTACTCGCGATAAAACAATGCTACACTATCAAATATTCAATGAAACTTAAATATGCTTTAACTGAAACTCACAATCTTCTAATGGAATCTTCTGAAGTCAGTCCAAAACTCAAATCAAACAGTGGTACAAGACCTTCAAGAATGGCCGGGAAACCGTCGAAGACGAAATTCGGTCAAGGTAACTGTTGATGTGGATAAGGTTGACAGAGTGCATGCGTTGATGGGTATCAACGATTCCTAAGAGAGGAGCGTAAGAGAAACGTGGAGCCACGAGTACGACTTTCAAACCAAACCAAGACGTAGAGTCTGGAGGGGAAATGAGAAAGGTCTCCTCGCCCAACCTCCCTCTGCCCCAAAAAAAAAACACGAGTGTCTAAAGAAAAATAATACTTTTTTTCGATTTAAAGGACACTGTCTATTAGAATTTTGAACCACTTAGAGCCACTGTCAATTCGGCCTAATAAGAGGATGTGCTTAAACGGCTTAGGAAATGCATTGCTAGATGTCGGCCGCCACTTGTGGGGACATTAAATCCCGGGCAAGTTGCAGTTATACCGTCTGACCGTCCAGCTTTGACACCCTCAAACTTCTTTTAAAATGCACTCATCAAAAAAGAACTGAAGGGTATACGCTTTAAGCCAAGTGAGGCTATCAACAATAAAAAAAATGTAACGTGAAAAGGTTTATAAAGACGTTCTCTTAACATTTGAAGGAGAGAAGAAGCGCGAATATCGGTGTGTCGATCCTTAAAGGTCTTCTTTGAAGATTATTAAGTGTTCTTGTGTTAAGTATTCTTGAATCTTTGAAATGCTTATAGCACATAACGTATTTAGTTTAAATATTTCAAGAGAATAGTTGGTTCGTTTATTTCGTTTGTTTTTCGATTGCAACAGATTCGAAAAATCCTCGTACAGATTCGGAAAGTAAAAAATTTTTGTGGCAAAAAACCAAGCATGATTTTTTAACTGAATAAGTTTGCTCACCATTAATATGCAGTAATCGAGCAAGTTCATTTTCACAGGCAAACACTGACGGTATCCTTTCTATATTTCAGTCCGTTTTTCAAAGAAACACGAAGCGAAGCAGAGGTACAACAGGAAACAAACAACTACCGGAATAATGAGAGAAACCCTTCTTCTGATTTAATATATTATCTCATAACAACTCAACTCTACTTCAACCCTCAGAACGAGTTGAGTGTTGGTTAAATAATTTAATACGCGTCCTGAAAGCAATCATATAGATCGGTAAGCATTATTGGGTCTGAATCTACTGGTAACTTCAAATTCCTTTTCAAAATAAACTTCATCTTGTTGATTAAAAAAAAACTCAGTCTTTAGTATGTCAAATAACTAAACTTGCTACAATAGGAGATCTATATGTACAACATTCACAATCAATCCTTCCATAACTCCGATCAGGCTTTTGTTAGGTTAGATGGTAAATCGATAGTTAATAATAAAATAGACTTAATCTGATGTTATCCTGCTCTTGGTATTGATAGAACGACGTTAGCTCTTACAGAAATCGCCTGAATTATGATTTGCGTGTCACCACGTCTAAGAACCAATGCTGGGTTATAAGAAGAAAACAAGGATTTATGTGTACACACATATATTAGTCGTAGACATGATTTCTTTTAGGCACAAAAATATCAAACGATTTGTGATTCATTGGAACATCATGCTCCCTGTTTGCAGTCCAACTGGGGCAGTGGTAAACTGATTTGTTTCTCAAACAGTCGAAAAGCGATAAAGGACTTGCTGACTTTTCTCGTTGCTACCTCGAAATGTCAAATATAAAGTGTAGCATATATCCTTGGGTTTTTGTAACTAGCATCCGAGGATGATTACTTGTTATATAAATATTTCTCCAACGTAGCAACAAACATTGCAAAGTTTTTTTTTTGTTTATCCAAGACCCTTGGCAACAAAATAGACAAGTTTGCATTAAATGCTATTGCATGCAAATTCATTGTCATAATAAGAATTTATATGACCCTTCAGGACGTGTAAATTAGAATAAGTACGGTATGGAGTGTAATGGCTGTGATAATGTTAGCTTTGCACGGTTCTCGGGTAGCCTTGAAGCTAGCAGTCATTTATTGTTGTTATCATTAGAATCTCGAATATTTAATGCTAAATCCCATGTGCATACATTAAGGCACTGTGGACTCTGACATGTCTCGGTAATTAGGTAAACAGCAAAACTTGACCTCAATATAAAGTTATTCGTTTGGCTCCTTGGAGAGTATTTAGCGTTTTCAACTCCAGCAACTCATCATAGCAGATAAGCACAGAACGAAGACCAGAGCAAATTCACATGCCAAAGGTCCTATTTGTGTATATGTGCTAAGTGAGACTTGTATTTGATGGCGAGGAAACCTACTTCGTATTTTTAGAGTACAATAAACTACTCAACCAATACATCCATGCTATTTATATTCCACTTGGACTGCTGAGGGCAATGCTCAATAAAATTTCTTCTCATCGAAACCTACACAGAAAATGTAAGGATATAGAATGTGTCTTCGCGCAACTACTATATATAAGAACACATTTGTAGAGGGTGAATCCGGTTCGACCGTCGAGTTGGATGATTTAGAAGAGTCTAATAAACTATGGGATGAGAGCATTTATGCTAGGCACACTGACATCCGTCGCAGATGAAAATATGATTTTTTCTTCTGACCATCCCCAAGATCCTTTCGGCAGCTTAGTGTTATTCGAATTTAGAAGAAACGTCAATCGGATTGTGTATGTAATACACACTGCTATATTATATCAAGTTTCAGTAAGAGACGATTCTTTGGAATAGGGTTTCGTGCAATGCTACCGATTTGTATCCTTTGGGAAATAATTTCTTAGTAAATATTTCTGAAAATATTAACACACTGATCCGGGAATACAACGTATAATAATAGCCAGTGAAAATATGTTATGCTTAAACTATTATTGGATCAATGCTGAAATATTGGCTCGAAGGATACAATCCTAGTAGTGGCTCAACGGTAGTAAATAGGACCTGAGCGTCAATTTAGAGCTTCTGATATCCCTTCTAAACACTGAAAAATATTAATTGCAATTATACATCATTGCTACTAAATTTAACTAATAACTCCGAGTAGTGGTTGTTCGTAACTCCTTCAGAAGGTGAACGTACGAGGCTGCAACGAAAGGATTGTTCGCCTGATAACAGATACATAATAACCAGGTCATCGGGTTAAAGTTTGACGATAGACTAATTAGTCATCTTTGCAAGAACAGAAGCTGTTTTGGAACCCACAATGGATGGGAATTGGATGGGATCAACGGAAACAACCCAGTAAGCGAAAATGGCGTATGCCGTTGGATCCAAGAATGGATGGAAGAAAGGATGCAAGATAACTTAATAAACCTGGTGCTGTTAAGCATTCTAACGACAGGCCAGTTGACAGAAACTCAATGTGCTGGTAATCTAAGAAACGCAAACAGTGGTAGTGAGGCTTATACGATGATGATTGGCTTTGGGTGCAGCAAATATACTTAGATTTACACACTTTTCCAAATACGCAGCCAGAAAAAAGTTTGGGAATCGAACGATAGCAGCGCAAAAGCGTTGGTTCAAACCAATGACAACACTACGAAAAAACTCTCTCCCTACCGGGGTTTGACAGAAATAAGCATACTTTTATTTTGATTGGTAAATTTTTATACCATTATACCACCGATTTCCAGGAAAACCCCACTCAAAGCTTTTGAGTAAAACGCAATTCAAATACAAATGCATGAATGCTTTTTCTATCTCTGTCTGCTAGAAGTCAGTCGCAAGTATTCTTGCTGTTTTTCCTTACGCTATGTCATCACATTCAATCAAATCGTCAATATTCAGACCAGTGTGCGTGAGCATGAAGTATACTTTTCGTATGTGCATTTCCAGGATTGAGTTGTAACTCGAATGAGTATTTGGTCTAATTAATTTCTCGGCATCCTCTGTCATAGGCATGTAGCACAAAATAGAGCCCTTTAGAAAAGTTGGTAATCTCCAAACGATGTCTATTACTACAGAGTTCATTTGGCTGATATTCTAGAACAAAAGTTCGTAAAAGAACAGAAAAAAAAAACTATGGAATCTATGAAAAGGAGCCGATCATCAACCGCAAAGCTGAAGAAATAATAGAACACAATTCCAAGTGAAATTATTAGTTTTATAAGAAATGGAGGTTTTAAAACTAAAAATAAATTAAAAAAGAGAAAGAAAAGGAAAGAAAAAAAAAGAAAAAGAAATAAAAGAAAATAAAAGAAAAGGATAGAAAAGAAAGGAAAGGGAAGGAAAGAAAGCAAGAGCAATGAACTAGAAATGTAGCGTATATCATCTTCATTAAAAGAAATACCAGGACAATGGACAAAGAGATAAATATACTGAAATCTTTGATTTAATGAAATGATGAAATGAAAAAATCCAAAAATGATTGGTGAAAGTGAACCGAACATCATCACTAGGCATGCGTATAAAGTAGTGTACAGCTTGAAGCATGGAAACTGATCTAAAAGTACATCATGGAGTACGAGAATGACGATATCATCTTTGGCCAAAATATGGCCAAAGATCGACGTGTTGATTATTTTAAACAATTTCCCATGAACATCACGTAAATAACGTCTACCAACGCCTCTATAACATCAGATACCATCAATGCATCTTATGAGCCTTCTCTGAGCCAGTACTGGGAAAAGTCAATTCCCACACTCAAAGTCAGAAAACTCACAAAGCAAAGAACGTTGATGAAATTCTAGCAGAACTTATAAAATATGATGCCAACGGTTCCCAAATTGTCATCCAGAAATAAATTATTTCCACCCGGGATCAAGCACAAATGCCTTAAAAATGATAAGGAGCGATAAAAAATAACCATTAATATAGACACAAGGAAATATGTCAAAAATTCAAGGCCATATACGAACTCTGCATAACTTACAAAGTTTTTACTCAGCAAGTTGTATGAAATCTCTTCGTTTGCACCAATAACATCCTTGAGGAGTTTCATGGGGGTTTAATAGCTGAATTACCGAAAACTCATCAAATATTCACTGTTAAGTCAATTCTGGAAAGATGCTGATAGTTCAATATAGATGTCCTCCAAATTTTTTCGGCAGCATCCGAGCCATGTGTGAATTGGGTATTCCAGCGAAACTTTGTCCGTCTGGCCAAAATTATATTACCGTCAATAACAACAACTTATTCCAAACCAAAAATTAGCCGACAGATGCCTTTGACAAGAAGGTTAGATTAAAGTTGCGACATTCTTTGGTCCCACTGCTGGTTATCCTAGCTTTAGAAGAGTGATAAGAATAATCGCCATGGATGCAAGAAATTTGATAACTATTGTATGGTCCTCTACATCAACTCAAGAAATCCTGCAACACATGGACCAAGGATCAGGTGGGGCTAAAAATTAGCGTGAACAAAACAAAGTACAGGTCCAAACAAGAAAAATCAAACCAAACTGGACCCTTTATCTTTAGACCCTTATCTTTCTTTACTCTATCGTATAAATAAGGAACTTGAAAATGAAATAGGACACAGGTAAATTATTTTGATTGTCATCAGCTGCCATAGAATTGAGCGACCATTAAGTTGACGGAGTGTGCGATGAGTTTCTCGAACAGAACCCTTTTTTTAAATAAATTTGCAGAGTTTGCTGATATTGCTCAGGTATCCACCTATTTATGATAAAATGGCCAACAAAACTAACCATAAACCGTTTGACAGCTGTCATATCAAACGCAACATTCAAAATTGTTGCAAACTTTAACTTCAATAGCTTTAAAAACTCTCTAAAAGAGATTTGTTCGTTGAAATGTCGATTAATATAAATTTTTCAGATTTCTTTTGTTTTACTTTTTGAAAAATATGTCTATTTGTTGGATCAGGTAGTTCCGGATTTTGTGCGCAGCCCTGAGATTTCCAGGTATAATCATCAAAAGATTTGGTTTTTTTTATTCAACGGTCAAAGAACTGATGGTCTACCTCTTTTGTTTGAATGCTCAAGATGTCCTGCAGGTTATGAGTAAGGACAACGGTATGCTCAATGGTTTTCCATGATATCTCCACATGGTGGCTGGACTTAACATAGTTGTTTTCTTGCCTATGCAGCTCATGATGTTTTCCACGTATATTTTTTCGTAGAGGTCTTGGTCCTATGTGAAAAGTTTTCTGAAGGTAAAACTGCGTCCACTTTTGGAGAAGATGCAAGCCACTGATTCTATGTTATCAACTATAGGTATTAGTTTAAATACTTTCAAAGACGATTTGAATCAATCAATTGAATAATGTATGATTTATCAAAATTTGACAGACCTCAGTTTTGACTTGACTTCCCGTCTTCCCAGGTAGCTTTCTGTTATATATTATCAGGAGAAACCAAAAAATTTGAATTGTTGAATATGAATAGCTTTTATCGATGTCTGATGGATTTTTGATTATCACTAGGTATGTGGAAGGATACATTTCTTATCAAAATGAAAAATTCTGACGATTTTCATCTCGATGAATACAGTCGACAAACCGACGTCTAACATAATCGCACGTCTGTTACTAATTCATGTTTCGAACCTCTTAAGCCATTCGCAACACATTGGTCATGACGCCTATGATCCTTCTTACCACTACACTTGAAATCGGGCGATAAACTTAATATCCAGGAGTTTTTAAGACTCTCGATGAATACTTTTACAGAGATCAAATGCGAGATTTAAAAGTTCAAAGCTGATGAGGTGGAGCATTTCTATCTGATAAGGATTCTATCTATCAATATAAAAACCTTCATTTCCTCAACTCACACACACACCCATTGAATCCGAGAAAAATTTAAGGTGCTTACAACAGCTTTCTTTCTTCTTTTGTATGATGTTAAGTCTACGTGTGTGTATTTTATCATCTTTTTTTCTCTTCGTTTATTTTCCGGTATGAAGTCATTGATTTTTTTTTATTATTTACTCTACATTATCCGCTTACAGGAAACTCTAACATCAACTTTTCTTCTCACCACAGTTTGGTAATGTCAAGGGCTTTTGTTAGTGATTTTGAGAATGGCGTACAGAATTTTTGAATACATGGGTGATTGGGCAAAACAGGGTGAATTCAGGGCACAGATTTACAACAGTTGTTCGATAAGGAGCTTCGATTAATCATTTGAAAGTATAGCAGAAAGTGTCAGCAATCTGTGTTTAGGAGTATTATAGGAAATTTTTTTAAGATATATGGCCAGTGAAATGGCTTGTTGATTGATTTGGTAAGGTGAATTCTATGGATATGGGGGATGAAGGGACGTATTGTGGACTTATGTAAAAGCAACAGATTTCCTTTTCTGTTTTTTTACTATAAGTGGAACCAAAAGTTGTATATGAAATGTGTAAAAATGTTGTCCGATTAGAATAATAAAGGTAAAAGTGAATTGATTGCAGGTGAAATAAATCCAAAGTAAAGTTTCAGGATATTTTTGGGGTATTATGAAAATTCATAGCAACTAAAACTTTAAGAATTTTGCACTTCAGGAGGTTATTTACCTGAATTCCAAGTCGATAAATAAACCATAAAAGAATTTATACAAAGTTCCTTACTATTCTGCGCCAATCGGGTCATTGCCTTGCAAAAAGAAAGTTCTTTTAGTAGTTTAGCTTTTTCTTACTTCGAAAATCCTTCGCGGATTCCTCGCGACTCCATTCTTAGCGGAGTTTTTTTTTAAATTGCTAATGAATAAATATCCCTTCAACTTTCAAAAAATTGTGTCTAAAAATTTTAGTTTTCACTAGCCTTTTTTGAGTTTTATTTTGCTCGTGTTCGTCGGTGATCCCTGTTTGCGAAAACCCCGACTGAAAATCTTTTTTCTTTTAAGATGCATAAGGAATCACGTCCAGTGTTATGCTGCGAATGTTCAGATAGCTTGAATTTTCACCTTACTTTAGTTATTCGCTTGAAATCTAAAGCTTGGTAGGTTTTTCAGTTTTGAAAATGAACCTCATATATCGATGATACTTACGTCTTGATAGATGCAGTTCAATAATTTGGAGTATAATGATTCTTTTTATACAAATCCTTGGCTAGAAAATTACACATAACCCACGGAGCGACCAGTCGTGAAAGTAGTTTAGGAAAATTTCATGGTTTTTAAGCTCAGAAATTTTTTGCTGACCATCATATGTTTACTCTGTGCTCGTAAACATATGATGGTCATATGTATATGATGGTCACGTACTGTCATAGGGATTCCCCCTTCGTCTGGCCACCAGGCGATACATGATGTCCTTTTTTATAAGAAGAGCTGTCCGCATTTAATGTCACATGCAGCTACAATTGTCTTTACATTTCAACATACTTCCCCGTTACGATTTCTAGAGAGACCACGCCTATTTTCTCTGAGAGTTGTGAACGTTGGGAGTCTACCATAGCTTCTACTGAGCAGTTTGTGTCAGGTAATAATCAGTCTCACCGTACTTTCTGCAATACTACGGCCTTAGGTCGCCATTGAGTCGCACAGTCCACTTGCAACACTATTTGTTTACCTACGTTTCCATTGTCAAAGGTAGAGAGCCCGCACTTACCCCAGACTTCGAACAAGAGCACTGAATACATTGCGCTCATGAGTAGATGTCTTTTGCCCGAAGTTGGTACTCCAGTGCTGGCTATCAGGCGGCTGAGAGCTGACACTACCGCATCAAAGTTGTACATCTTGAAACATCAAGCGAAGATATTTTATTGGTTTCTTTAACTAAGTGATCTTTTCTCTAGCCCGGACGGGAATTACACGATGGATCTACTTCATGTTCAATATGACGAATTCAGTTTTTTCTAGCTCTGGACTAAGCCCACGGCCAGTTGTCAACTCGCTCACTGGGCGAGTGAAAAAACCTAGTTCGAGTTACGCTTGTCCGATGAGACGTCCAACGATAAGTGCTGCTACGTCATTAGCATAGCCTATCAGGAGCGACCCCTCTATTAGCGGCAACTTCAAAAGTTCGTCGTATGAAGCATTCCATAAGTCCAGGCCAAGAATGGAACCTTGCGCCACCTCTGGTGTCACCTGAATTTAAATATATGATTTTGAGAATTATCGCTACTCCATCTAAATAACTCTAATATTGTCATGAAAAGACATAGTTGCACCTTTTCTTTCTATTTTTCGGAAAAGTGTCTATAATTTACATGAAAATTGTTGCATGTAAATTTTAACAAATTTTCAATATGACCAAAGCAGCTTGAATTGTCACTCCCCTAAGATTTCAGCTGAGTATGTCCAAATAGTAAAATATCTAAGGATGAGGCCAAAAATAAAAATTAAATAGAAATGGTCCAAATAAAGTTATCATTGCAAATCAAAGGAGTATGGGGATATATATATATATATATATATATATATATATATATATATATATATATATATATATATATATATATATATATATATATATATATATGTATGTAGTGTCGGGTTAACAGATTGAGAAAGAAAACCCATAGCAAGATTTATATGTGTATTGCGTTTTAACGCAAAAGTTTTTAGAGCATTATTCTAGTTTTACGCAAAAATGAAAATCAGCCCAAATCAAAATTCCGTTTATTTAGTTTGAATACCGTTGTAACGGGTGTTTATTCGAAGCTTAAGTGCTATATGTACAGACACTGTGATCCTGACAAAACCAAAAACATTTAGAATTAGAGTTTATAGTGTCCCGGATTACCTAGTTAATATTAAAATAGATTTAAATACCTGACCTGGTTGAAAGATTCGAATTAAGTTTTTCTTGCAAATCAAGGGGATCGCTGGCAAAATTATGATGTTTCTATATACTCTAAGTCAACACATGGATTAGCTCAAAATGGAGGTGTTTAGTAATGATGGTCGGAGAGTCCGTTTTGCACTAAGGTGCTGTAATATGGGTAAAGTTTTCAGTTAGCAACTCCACAGAAAACAGCTAGAGCAATAGCCGAAATTATGAGCCCTGTGAGCCTTAACTGCGTTCTTAAAAGTCAGTGCCTCGGCGGTACCTGAAGTAGGTAAAAACTTGGTATCCATCGATTTAAGAATGCAAAGATATCTACTTGTTTCAAAGTGATAGGAATAAGCAGGCTTTCACCTAAAATTAGAGGCGGCCTACAGTCTGCTATCAGTAGAATTCCTGGGAGAATCAGGACGAATTACACGCTAAGCACTACTCAGTGTGATGAATGGTATGCTTTATGAAAAATTTAGAGCCATACTGAATATAGTGTATGGAAAAACTGATTTCTATTTTATTCTGCTTTTGGGCGGGCTAAGATATTTTCGGTCATACAAGCATAAGATTCGTAAATCTTTATAATGTCATTGACTGTATCATTGCCATTATCCATCTTGATTACATATTTTATGTAGGAGATAACGATGACGTCTGCCAAAAATTCTTTCAGGCAAAAGATGGTAAGGCTAACGTGATTATCTATTGGAAGGAAAAGATGAGGCTGACGTCGATAGTTTAATTTAAGAATTTCTCCCTTTATCTTACAATGATATTTTCATAAATATTACGTACGAATAGGCCTTTCATCGAAAAAGTTGTAATTGATCACGTTGTTGAATTGGGTGGGACGATCCTTTTATATTAACTCCTTACTACCTCTTTCTTCCCAGCAGTATGAAAGCTGAATGTCCCTGTAGATATTTGGTACTAGCTACCGTGGCTAACACGTGACCTAGCCTGAGTTTAAATGCCAAATGATTTCAAGTTGGATTTTAAGGTTGGCAGGGTAGGGGTAGAGTTGATATTCAAGAGGCTTTGTACTATTGGAAGTTGTACAAGAGCAAAGTTGTTTCCATTCCTTAACAAACAAAAAAACCACTAATCTCTATTGATTTTTTCCTAGAAAAGTAAAGTGAAACCCTATGAAAAAGTAAAACAAAAAATCTTTTGACGGGTCCGGCACTGTACATTACTTCAAATTTTTCATATAAAGTTGCATTTTTGACAACTACGTCATGGGGTTTTCTTTGAAGAAAAGCCTCTCTAGTTGTGCTTGTTGCAACCTGTCCGTTGAGCTGAGGTAAACGGTTCAATTTTGCTTATGTGCACCAACACAAAGCTGGTGCAAATTGTGTATAGAGGTTGCCCACCATTTTAAGCCAGCCTACTCCTCGAAAATGGCGGCAGAGAAGTTGCTGAGTACAAGCCAAAATGAGAGTTGTATAGTTGAGAGAGTAATTACTGTGCCAAGAGTTCACATACGAGTGTAATAAGTATGAAAGATAATGCGGTATTGCGAAAAAAATTTTTCCATTCAAGGTACCAGCGATCATACTTGATTATATTTTCAAATTTTTTATCAACAACATTCTTTAAAGTTTTTGACAGTTGATTTAAATGCCAGAATTTTCAACAATTGGGTATCCTGTGAAACTTTTTATACTTGAATACAAGGAGTAATAGTTTTCTTACTAGAAAACTTTAAACGAAATTTTTTTGAAGTGAGAAGACGAGGAGATCGACGTATAAAAATGTTTAAAATTCTTGCAGATAGCAAAATCATTTCATTTTGAATACAATTCACAATTGTACTTGTAGGAAGAATTCAGCACCAAACTACACCTTTTGCCCGCATGTTTGTTTAGGAAGAAAGGTTTAGGACTTAGGACGAAAGTTAAAAGTTAGACTCCCGAGATTGTAAATTTGTGTCACAAGTGCTTTTGCAAAACTCAGTCGTTATTTGACGTTGTTTGACGTTTTTCAGATTACAATTAATGTTTGCCTTTGACCCAGAGATCAAAGAATTTTAAAAACCTATGGGTCTTATTTTGTGTTAAAGACGTATGGATATTTAAGATTTTTTTGAACTTTTAACTATTGGTTTTTAAGAGTCTTGTTTGTATTCAAAGACATAAGAATCCAGTACGATTCGCTTGGTACAGTAAAGTCTGTTCCTTTAGATAAAATTCGGGAGGATCACTGCTTAATGAAACTTATTCTACGCTACGAGGGGCCATCAGCTGATATCAGACAGGTGGCTGTAACATTCAGAGATCAGGTCTAAATATCGTTTTACTTCCACCCGATATGACCGATTTAGTGTCAAGAAAGCGTCGAAGGGTCCTTTGACGGTGGACGAGTTTTGTTTTTGAAGTCTTTGCAAGTTTGGAACCAGTTCTTTATAATGCTTCTGTAAGTGAACAAACGATTTGAAAAAGATTGGAAGAAAGAAGTTTAAGCGCTTTTGCTGACCTCGCACCTCGCGACTTCTCTCAAACCATCGGAGAGCCAGAGTTGGTTTCGCGAGAGAATTAGGTAATTGTCCTATGGAGCAGTGGTGGAAGGAAGGTGCTATTTTCAGATGCGAGCAGAATACCTTTAAGTGCTCCAAATATTACCCTTAATTGGTCCGCAGAATGGAATTATGAAGTTTGCTCGCTGCACTATAACATGGGTTGAAGAAACAATGGGTTATCTGGGAGATCAATTGTGGAAGTATCTCGGTTCAGGTCCTTTCCTGATAATCATGTTATTTTTGACGGGGAGAAAAGTGAACACTCAGAAATATTTCTCAGGATCTTGTAGTACCCTCTGTTTCATTTATTGGTGGTAATTATAGACTTATTCCTGGAATTGTCATATCGCTAGATCTGCAACACAATTTTTCGATTAAGTTGATTTTTAAGCTTTGACATCGGCAACGCGTAGTTATGACCTTAACCCCGTTGAAAATGACTGGGAGAACCCTAAAAGACGTTTTTGTGTAAGTATAGCAGCGCCTAGAAGAGTCTCTGGGAACGTTCGAGCCCACTGCGGTAGAGAACTGACACCATCCTCCTCATTCAGACATTGCGACGATAGGGATGGTCTTCCAAGCTGGCCTCACTGGCAAGTGATTAGAGGACGGTATGATTTCGGTCAGTAACAAATCATTACATCACTGACAAAAGTGACCATTTCCTTTAATAAAACTAGAATATTCAGTCACTTGAAAAAACGGAGAAATTGACTTTGTTGCATAGAAAAAATAATTGACTTTTTTGTTTCATTTTATTTGATGTTATAAACTATACCAAAAATGTGAAAATATCAAGAAATTTCTGTAAATCTTGATGGCTTTAGTAATCAATCAGAATAAGACCGTGGACGGTTAATTGCATATGTGAGGATTTATATTTTCAAAACATTTTCATCCAGTAAACATTAAATGAACTTCAAGTAGTATTTCCTTATTGTGATTTGCTAAAAGCGACCATCTGTCACTTAACGCAAGAAATGAATACAAAACTGCCAATCCTGACTAATCTATCGCAAGTTTATCGATTTCCATTCTCGCGTTGCAATTTCTTCGTGAAATCCTTTCGCGACTAGTTGACAAAGTCAGCGAATCTGCTAAATATTCAACATAAAATCAGTTGCATAACGTCTCATCGACGTGTCCTCCACATATACGTCAAATGCAAACACATACATACGTAGATCGCTTTTCAATCCAATAAATAATTATCTATAATCGTCATGAGAAAATCCACAAATGCAAATGAAGTATGTTCCGACTTCAAAGTATTGAATAATAAATTGTCGAATTGCTTGGATAATCTGAATAAAACATGCAGCCATGCATGTAACCGTTTGGTACGTCTAATGAGCTCAGAATGGGAGCAAAATAGAATTTTAATAATTCAGGACTTCTATCGGATGACGAATTGATTTATATGACCTTTGCCTCATGGACGGATAACATATGCACGCATGAGTATGATCGCGTTAGATATCGGTGGGAAACGTTGAAAAGAATAAAACGGAAGCTTTTATGGAAAATGTTCCGGTCCCCGTTCTCTTTGAGTCTAGCCATAAATGAAAGAGTTTGGTTGTTACTTTAATTCTTACGCTATTAGTATTTATCCATATTTTGCTGCAACTTCAACAGATACGCTAGACAGATAAAAAATTCACGAAATCTGTGTATTGTAAATGAGTTGATGGAATGGGTGTATTGTAAATAACTAACATATGAATGGCATGAAAAAAGTTGTAAAGGTCCTTTTGCTAATATGCCATTACATATTCCTTGTCAGACTCAAAGCCTGACTCGATTTCAATCAAACAATACATGATTATCATCAATCACATCCCAACAACGATCAAACTTATCGATTTTGTCATTATTTCAGTCTAGCATGCCGAGAATCTAATTCGTCCTTAATGACAATCTCTTGTTTTGTGTAGTGCTTTCGCATTTCGCTTTTAAATTTGGTTAAGTTTTGTTCCAATACAAATGATCCTGCAAGGGTTTTGTTGTCGAGAAATCGGAATAGTTTGTGTTAACGAGAATTTGCTAACGAGAAGGTTGAAATTGCTAGACGGGACGCAAGTCAATAATCAACATCATGTCTGCGGGATATTTCCTTCATATGCTCTTCGACGTATTCATAATTGGATAATATTCGCATAGCTCAAGAAAAAGGATTTCGATTTTCCCGCCATGATTAATTATCCATGACTTCTACCTCACCTTTCATTTGGCGTTTTCCAGCCTTATCAGTGTGCAACCATGAATTTGCCAAAGCAAAGTACAAATTGTGAAAATGTCCTTCACCTCATATTTCATTAGAGCAACCCTCTATGTTTTGCAAACATGTGTACACTACACACATCGCTCTACATATGTGTGTCCGTGTAATTATGTGTTGGAGGATTCGTGGGGGGAGTTGGGAGCTGACGGGGGTGAATCGTCGTTCCAACCAATTGCTTGGACACGAAAACCCAAACAAAATTTCATCAAAAGAAAATGATTTCGAGTTCCCCAAGGTAGCGATGCGCCGCAAAGAATATCTACGAAGCAATTTAGGAATGCCTCTCATGAAAGTTTTTGGGGCTGGGGCTGGATGAGTTTGAGTTGGGGGTGGCTGGTTTAGCTGGGGACGTGTTTTCAGATAGGGTGAGTGATTTGGTTGTGGTGGATGAGACGATTAGAATCGTATATGGAGTAACGGAATGGGCCTGGCCATTTCACCTGATGATGATGATGACGATGGTTCCTTTTTATGGGAGAACAGGGTGAAATTGGAATGAATAGAATTTCAGACGGTTGTTCGTTAATTGTGCGAATACTTTGTGCAACTTCCCACTGGAAGGATGAGGAAGTAATTGGTGAGGCGAAATACTTTCCATTTGATTTGAGCTGTAGATTGTATTTGATTCACGGACGAAAAACCTTTTGTTACTGCTTTTATAGGTTGATTATGAGGACATAATGCACAAATATAATCTAAATTTAATTCAGAATGTTCTCCCAGGTTCATGCGAACATGCGGACATCATTGAATAACAATAAATTTTGTATTTACTCTCATGAATTCAAAATTTGTTTTCGGAATGTTATTGTACACAATTCCTTACTAATTTGTTTTTAAGGAATAGATTTTATGAATTTAATGATTTTATCAAATTTATGAATTAAACACTTAAATCAATGAGAAATTTTATAATTTATAATCTGGTTGCACATCTAGATAACTTATTTCTTGAATTTGAATAGAGTTGTATGAAGAATGCTTGTCTTTTTACGATGTTACATAGTTTGACTGTCTAAATATTCATTAAAGGTTTTTCTTTTAGAATTTTAAAATTTCAACATTTCTTTTATGATTTTCTCACAAGGAAAGATAATCAAAATTGCATTCAGCTCTGAATATGAACAAAGAATTATCAAATATAACGAATTTCTAACATTCCTTACTATTTGGCTTAGTCAGAATATAAAATTGTTAATCAAATTGATTCGGTTGGATCAGTCGATCTTTCGCTTTTGTAATAACTAACAAGCGCTGACACCCTCATAGGGCATCACGCAGAAAGAGATAAGAGAACATCATGTAGCCCATACGATTGCCTTACGAAGCAAACACATGCATGACAAGGCCGTGAAAATCACACGACGTAGGCATAGAGTAAGCAAATAAAAGCCAGAATACTCCCGTGTGGCTTCTTTCAGATAGAGATAGAAAGATTTTTTGCAGATTTGCTATTAATTTGCTTTTTTGCTGAGGAGATTTGAGATAGTTATTTTTATAAATGGAAATAACGAGAGAAAATTTATCAACTAAAATTCTTATAATTTTGGTTGCATGCTCGAAGTGTTTCGCTCTTTGGGCTTAGCTTATAACGTGACAGCCATTTTAAAGACGATTTTAAAGGTGGTACAACAATCATCCGATGTTATGTTATGAATTTTTCTTATCGTAGAACTTAATTAATCCTTAACTTGCTTTTTCTAGGATTTTCTTTGCATCTTTTTACATGTTTACCAATCAGTACCATTAACACTGAAGTCCATGATGTATTTGGAAAGCTCTTCACCTAACCGTGGGTACGTAGGTTCTTGCATGGATATCTATCTATCCACGACGAATTTCAGGATGATTCTTGTGTTTGAACAGGTTACCAAACAAATCATAGACTTCTGGGTAGATAGTACTGTTTGGCCTGATGATTTTCCCCTACTGAAAGGATGCTGCATCTATGAATATTCTCTGCATCCGTTTGTTTGAGTACTCTCAAGGCCTGAACGGTAAGGTTTTTATTCTGCTGGAGATCAGATTGCAATTCGCCCTTTTTATTAAGTTTCTCGTTGCTGTATCGGCGTTTTGTTCGAGATTTGAAGTTGAGTTCAATATAAGCCCGTGGTACTGTTCTCTCCAGCTTTGTGGCTTCTTCCATAGTTAAGTTGAGTTAAGTTAAGCCGCGTAAGTGATAATGAGTTTAATCAGTAATTTATAGAGAATGGGCTTAGATAGCCCACTTGGTTGCGGAGTAAAAACTGAATGCGAGCGAATGGGATGTAGGCTTTTTGGTGCTGTTTCGAAGTTGAGGATCAAATCTCATAGTTTCACCGAAAGGTCATTCTAAATACTCGAAATTGGCGGCGATGACGGATGGTTAATTCTCCTAATATTAGGCGGCTTTCGTGGACGTTTAGTCAATGATCTTGTGTCCAAAATGCTAGTGATGATTTCTCAATAAAGTAAATTGCCTTTTCTGGGTATTTATTTGATACCTTATTCAACGAAGTATTTTTGCAGTGTAGGTTTTGCTAGCTTTTACAGGATATATTCGAGGCGGATAAATTAAATCAATTTTGGTGTTTTCTTGTGCTTATAGAATTAGAATATCTGCTTATATTATGCAATACTGGAGCCATCACTGAACCTTGTGGCACATCAGATGCACCAATTTGTTTCGGTGATTTTTTTCCTAAACGGAGACGTAGACATCCCTGTTACAAAAGAAGCTAATAGCAACTCAAATCACTTAATCGGACAATATTAGTTGGATAAACTTAAAGTTTAGAAGTCGAGAGTGAAGGCAGCTATTGGAACATTTGTGGAATTGAGGTTTGAAATGGTATCTTCTTGAAGCCAAGATCCACTGATCCAAAGAATCCAAGATTCTTCTTCATTGGATTCAATGTGTCCACGGCTTTCTATCCAAGTTGATACTCAGAATATCTCAACATCTAGAGCTGTACCCTTTGAACGATTTTTCTGCGGTTGGAAAGCACGAAGATGGGCCACAAACTTGAGAGAGAGAAATTTTCTGCTAGTCTTGTGTATTGGAATGGTTTTTTGCTATTTTTCATTGATTAGGAAGGTAATCGTTGTTCATGCTATTGTTACACATTATAGTGTAGAGCTTCATTATTGAGAGTGGAAGTTGATTATGCATTATATTGGATATATTATCTGAGTCTAAGGACCGTCTAATGTTTAGGTTGTGATCTGACAGCAACATTTTCATTATTTCCAATCATCAAGCGGTTTACCAATGCATCTATGAGATAATTGGTTGAATCTCGTCACAGAGGGACTTCGTTTTCGGTGCTAATGCTTGACAGTGTTACATAGGGACTGTATCTGCCTTCGAGCAAAAATGGCAGTAATCCTATAACTTCTGAATATATTGTCTAGAAGCTTATAAGGTTTAGTTGGACTATTAGCTTTTTTTTAACCTCGAATGAAGATGAAAGGCCGCACGTTTACTGGTTGTTATGAATTTGAATAGCGGTGTATTAAATTAAGGAGCCGATGACGAGTTGACACCCGAAAAATCAAAATTATAGATATGGTCTTGATATATCCTCATCGATTTTTTTTCTTTTCACGTGTCCCCATCAATATCTCTAGAAGAAAATTATCCAATAGTTATTTATGATTTCAAAAGTCTTTGAACATGATGAGAGCACTTGATGCGAGCAGTTGGAATTTGCAATGCACCTAGTGATTTGTCACCTTCTGGATTCGATAACTTGTGGAGGCTAATGAAGTTGGGCTTTGGGTATCTGTCTATAAGGATTATTCCTATGACGAAAGAAAGCAAGTTTAGTTGTTTTAACTATTATAGTAGTTAGATGGTTTTCAACGATACATATATCCTATTTGGCTTTTTTATGCTCCGAATGTATTTGTTATATAGCTTTTCAAATAGATCCATAAAACGCATAATAAACAAGGGCGCAGCATATAAGTCTATTCATCATTGTAAAAATTCCTGTCTTTTGTTTATATTCTTTGAACTGCTGCAATCGTTGCACAAAATGATGCACCAAAGAAGACAACTGATGATATTTAGAGGTTCCTGCTTTCTTTTAAGGTTTAACTTTTGAAATTTCAGGGATCGTTTCAGACATACACTTTTTTTCGTTTTGCAGTTTGTCGTTTCATTTTCATTAATTCATTAATTTTCATAATTTCGTTTTAGTATTTTTTATATGAATCCGATTTGTTTTGATGTATTAATATTGTTTTGATACGCAAAGGTTTCATGTCCTGAAAGTATCTGTAATCTCTTTTATTTAAGATTTTGTTATTTTGTTCAAAGTTGAAGTTAATGGCTAGCAATGATTTCGATGCAATGCGCATATCGTCCTGAAACGCCTAACTTTAAAGTTATTTTCAAAGTGATTGAAACAATATGCTTCTGAGACCTTGTTCTATCAATAGTTCTACTATATTGCCGGTATAAAAACCAAATAGGAGTTAAAAATAATACGTCTCCATGTAGGATTTGCAGGATGAGCTCGCCCTCATATCGTAGAAGCGGTCATATTTTAAGGTTGAGTTGAGATCTTGAGAGATTAGAAGAGATATTTTTTATATCTACAAGGACGAATAGTTTCTCTTATGTTGATCTTAGTCGATTTTGTTTCAAAATCATAAGTGGGCTTCGTGTTGGTTGCTGGTTTCCCAGAGTTGACCTTTTTATATGAGAACACGACTAGGACTCTTCCAGGAGGTTGTTTGCATACAGCATATTTTCAGATTCGACTGAATATGGTTTGAGTAAAAAGTTTTAAGTATAAATACGAAGTATAAAATAAAAAAGAATTCTGTTATCTGCAGTCAAAACTTTAAGTGGGTAACTGGAAGGGGTCTTAGTTTTGATGTTCCATCAACAGATTTTTGTAATTTGGAGAGTATTTTGCTTAAAGATTGAGGCCAAGATAAGATTGCAATCATGTGCATTCCAAGAAAAATCATGTGCACTTCTAGAATATGAGATCCAGATGAAGATAAAAAGCTTCTTAGTTTAGGCCACAAGGAATATACATTGCAATCGTCTCAACAGGAAAATTTTTTCATTATTTTGCTTGTTTTGAAATATATTCCATGCCTGCATCTAATGTCTTTTGAGTTTACATTATTCTATTAGTAAGGAACTATCAATCAGCGGAAGATACAGATAGTTCATCTCCCCCCACACCCGGTCTTCAACATTGATTTGGGGACAAAACCAGGACTGAATCTCATTCATCAAGGATATTTTCGTTAAAAAAGTGCATGTTTCATTATCATTTATCATGAAATATTCGCTTGAGTCTATTTCTCCAATGGTCGAATCGAGATCCAAAATAATTTCCAAAATGGGTTCCAAATAAAATGACTTTTTGTGACGGTTGTTTTTTTTTTCAAATTTTCAATCAGGTCTAGAAAGGTACTTTCCAGAATGAATGATTAAATGTTGATTCCTTTCTTTCTAAGATTTTAATTCGGAGATGTAGGGAAATAACTAATAAGTACACTTTTATCTGCACCCGTGATTAATAGAGTGAAAGAAAAATTGTGTCGCTGTTGATAACGCTTGAGTTAAAGGCAATATTTGTTCTCCTTCTAATCCTTAACATATCTAAGCCCTCTTCATATAAGTCCTCCTGGGCCTTATTGTGTTCAAAAATATTTGGACCATAATGAACTCTTTTAGATATTATTAAATTTAAAAGTGGGTGTTGCATCATTTTCAATTTGTGAAAGCATAATCCGATTCTGACTGTATGGAATCAAACGATATGTGGAAAGAATTAATGGAGAGTAGAGCTGAGTTCCTAAAAATTAGGAAAGAAAAGTGGTTTGTATGAAAATTTAAGCATTTGTTACTGCCAAAATGGGAGTCAGCGAAGCACTCTTTGTTTATAAAATGCTTGTTTTAGAGTTCTTAATTCATGTTAACTAAAATATTGGAAAGACGCCAGGCGTAGCAAATGCCTTTAAATGATGAGGTCTACAAGCCTAGTTAAATTCAGCGTTTCACTTGTGAAGTCTTATATATATCGGAGTGAAGTTATAGTTTCAAATCGTCAGTTAGTTCGCCATTTGCTGAAACATCCTGTTTTATACTATCGCTCTCTATATACCTCCATGTATACAATCGTTTACAGCGATTACACACTTATACGATGAAGGAAGGAGTCTTTTCTTGATTTCATGTAGTATATGCCTTCGTTTGAACCATTTTCGTTGCGAATTTCTACGTCTCCGTGCCTTATCAGAATGCGTCAGCATTTTCCACGTCGTGAGAAAAAAGTTTCTAATTTGATGTTGACGCTTTCCCATAGATTGAAAGATCGATTATTAATTTATTTAAAGATTTTTAGAACAAATTTTTAAGACTCATTTAAAGCCACTAAAATATGAAATATTGTTTCTAGTTAGATGACTGTCTCGGTCAAGGTTTTCATTTGTTTTATTGATCTCATTTCAGTCGAACCATTATTTTTCAAACACTTTTCTCGAAAAGGATTTGTATGATAACATGAGTCTTGAGCGTTATCAAATTGTTTTTCATCATTTCATCATGCTTTCTTTGGATTTATCAATTAGAAAGCAGATTAGTTCAATTAAATTGTTCTCATTAGTTAACAGCTCACATACCCCAAGACGCTTGGGATTCAATAAAAACGTATTTTCGGAATATTCGAGTGTAACATTTACATTTTCGTTAAGGAAGAACACTAAAGCCTAAGAATATTTAACAGTTCAAACCAATTATACGCGTAAATGATATTGCTAATAGCAATTTCATTTAATGACGATTATTTCCTTAAATTCATTAGAAAATTATTCAGTACAGGATTTGGATTAGATATAATCCTGTCAAGTATTATTTTTAAGAAGGATTTAATTTTTACTTATTCAAATTTGATCTTACATGATGCGTTTCTATTTCAAATAGAATTGTGAATGGCGACTGCAATAATTATATCCCCAGCTTGAATAAACTTACATTATCCCTAACAGGAATACTAGCTTATAGTTTTATAAGATAGATATATTCAATTTCGGAGCTCCGCTAATTCGATTATCTATGTCGTACCTTGTAAAGTAACTCTCCTACTCTTTTATACATAATATTTATATAAAAATTCTAGATTAATTCGCAGTTCTACCAGAGAAATGTTTCACAAAGCACACGACAACAAACAATCGGTGTTTACCTTTCCCTTTTATCAGCACTTTGCCCTATACAATGTATCAAAACTTTCTTTTGCTTTATGGAATCTATCGATTGTTAGTATATAAGCACAAGGACGATGCTTGAATACATTTCAATGACATGAAGGACTTCGTGCTTCGCCCACAAGATTTTCACTAGAACGAACTTTTGTCCGATAAGATTTAAAGACGTTTCGATTTTATGCGAATTACTTCTATCCCGGTAAAGATTCAAGTCCAAAATGGGAGTAAACGGTGGAGATATAGCAAAGAAGAAGAAAGCAAAGTTAAAGATATGAAGACCATTGGTATGGTATCCAGTCTTTTGTTTTATGGTGAACTATTTCATGCGGAGCCGAATGAGGTATGGTAGTGTCATGAACAGGACTCAATTCGAAAGGAAAATAAGCTCCGATTGGTGCTTACAAATCATCGCAGTGTGGTATACAAAACGAATTTATGCAATCGCCTTAAGGATTTCCTTTTTATCTACAGAAGAATGGGTAAATGGTTTTACTATGCTTGTCACCATAAAATGACGTTTTGCCATACAGCATGATGCTGATGTTAATGAAGTTGCCAAAATTTGATGGTGATTTAAAGATTTACGAGCAACGAGTGAACTCACACCGGACAAAACCAATTAAATCTTCAGATATTTGATTTGATTAAGGTGAAAGGTGTTTTGCTGTATAAGCTCACAAATTAATCTGTTTTTAATACCAACATAAGTAAGTGCAAGCAACATTTTTATAGTTCAATTTATTTTTTATAATCAAATTCGAACCGAGCTTGGGGACGTAAAAACTATTACCAAGAGTCTATCAGGTGTATTTATAAGTTTTTCAGATTTTACTAAGAGATGGCGCCAGCAAAAAGTTCGAAGCGTAGTTTTTTGACACGTACTCCATTTTGATCGTCTGACATTTCGCTAAAAAATACACACACAAGTTGAGTCCGCCGAAAATAGCGTATTTGTTTTGTCGTGTTGATTAAACTTGTCGAATTTTGTGTAATTTGCGGCACGCATTGCTTTTCTTGTTTAGCCAAGAGAAAAAGGCTTTTGAAAGTCATCGTTTGGTGATTAAAACATATGGTGGCCACGCTCTTTCAATAAGGGCATATGAGATATGTTTTCGACAATGCAAAAGTGGCAATTTTAATGTGAAAGACAGTGAGTGTTCTGGTAAACCACAAAAATGCGAACACGAGGAATCGCAGGAGTTAGTAGATGATGACCCGACTCAAACTAAAGGGCAATTAACAAAAATGTCAAATGTATCAAAATAAACTGTCAGCAGACGTTTACGATCAATTGGTAAGGTCAATATACTCGGCAAATGGGTGCCACATGATTTGAATGAACGTCAAATTAAAAACCGCCAAGTCAGTTGTAAAATGCTGCTTCGGTACCGCGAAATGAAATCATTTTTGCATCGAACTGTGACGGGTGACAATAAATGGATCTATTTTGAAAACCCAAAGCGAAGAAAAACGTGACGTTCATCTGGCGACGACGCTCGTTCAACACAAAGGCCAAATCGCTTCGGCAAGAAGCAGGAACTATGCTCTCTATCTGATGGGACCAGAGTGATATTGTCTTTTATATACTCTTGAAGCCCGGCGAAACCGTGAATGCACAGTGCTATCCTCAGCAAATGATAAATTCACACTGGATAGTAATTGAAAAACGACCGAAATGGGCCAGAAGACATAACAAAGTGATTTTGTTACGCGAAAACGCGCCGTTACTCATAGTAAAACCAGTGAAAAATGCCGTGGCATCGCTTCAATGGGAATGAATTGGCGCCACCTGGCTATCAATTGGGCACGCACTCGCAGGGCAGCACTTTCAAATCCTCCACCGTTTTAAAAGATAAACGGATCGCTATCAATCATTGAAGAAAGAAGAATCGCCGGATTATATCGTTGAATAGAAGACCTTTCACTAAGAGTATTATGTAAAAACACCGAAATTTTAAAGTGGATTCCTCTTTTTGGTGTCCAAATTATGAACTAAATTGAGGATAACAATGAGGAACCTGTTTTTGCGACTCGGTGGTCACTTGCTGCTTTTGACGAATATCATATTGGGTAAGTTTTGGAGCTAGCACAAAAGGAGATCCTATATAAGACGTGAAGAAATGTGATAAAAAATGCAAGTTGTTAGAGTACTTAAGAAAACGGCCATAAGGACATGTCTTAATGAGTGGAGGAAGTCTAAAAATCCTGGATAAATTCTTAATTTAATTATTTATTTATCCATTACAATTCCCATATTTATTGGAGAACCATTAAAAGAGAATTATGCTTGAAGTTTATTATATAGAACAGAATCAGATATCTGAGCATCATTGCATCCTTGGCATCCTTGCATACCGAATCTGCCGCCAAGGAGGCAAACGATTTTTTCCGTTCTGATTCTAATCCAACATTTTCGCAACTGCAAGTCTAGGCAAAATTATCAGCTAAATTATTATATAAAAAAAAAATTTAGTCATTTGATATTATTTTATAAAGTAAATTTTAAGTGTATTAAAATCAAGCTTTAAAACTCCTTCGAAGCAATCCATTATCGTAGTGTTCACCAAACTGTTGCCTAGGCGTTAAGGATTCAATCCACTAAATTACCTTACCAATGTTTCAATTAAATTTGGTGAAAAATTTGGGCTACACGACCTAGTTCGTTGGAATTCCTGTAAACGCTATCATATTTGCACATGCCCTTTATCTATCCTTTAATCTATCATATACGTACCGTATGCAATTTAGAAAAGGATATCACTTCCAACTTCCTGCAAAGTATGAAAGCTTTTTGTTGTTGGCATCAATTAAATTTCGTAAATACTTTCATTATGAATCTTTCTTTCGAGTGTTAATTGGCAAAAGTTGCTGAGTAAGAGGTAAAATAACAACAAAACCTAAAATGTTATAGCTATAATAGGCTTATGAGGGTGAAAACCGCAGATTCATTCCAAGTTTTTTATGTAATTATGACGTTCATTATTTTTCATTTTAATTAGACGAATTTCAAAGTTGAACGTGGTTGCTAAACGATTTGTTCCTTTCTGATAAGGGACGAGCATTCATTTTTTGTTTGTTTTTGATTTGAAAAAAATTTACATTTGATGATTAAATTAAGCTTGAAGAAAGGGTTTGTTAAGACCATGCTTATAATCATTTGTTTGCAGGCATCCCAGTTTGAAATGAACGATACTTAGTTTGTTCTCCGCAAGGAAATTCGTAGAAAATAATTAGACAATCGTACTTTATAACTTAACTGATGAATGTTTGAACGTTTGAAAGCTTCCACCCTGAAGTAAATAAATTATTCTTTGAATTTCTCACAACCGCAGACCACAGTCGTACAAAATACGAACATGTTGTAATCTTCCCGCATAACCGAAAGCTAATAATCAAAGCACGCTAATTACAGGACATTATATCAATATAAAACAATCTACCAGTAATTTATAGCTTCTTTGTTTAGAACGTATGTCATTAAATCTTACAACCTCTACTAGTTTCCATTGGTAATTGAGTATCTCGCGTAGCGAAATATTGATTTTTATTCATGTAGCCACTTGCGAAGCAGTTCAGTGTCCTTTTAATTGCATTCACCCGTGACGAGTGAAATGAGCGTTTGGCTCCGACCAAGTTTTGCAAATTTATTCGCATCTAGCAGATACAGCAGCCTCAACATCCAGACCAACAATAACAACAACAAATAAAAAACAAGGAAGGATAGATATATACAGGATTCAAATGAGTACGTACCAGTTTGGCATTCCTCCGATGTAGACATCTGAGTTCGTAGCAAACTTCCCAAATTGAAATTCCTTACCCCGCGATGTCCGACTCTGCGGAACGCCATCCACAACAAGGGTTGTTTGGTCATCGTTTCGAAGGACCTGCAAGAATAAAAGTGATTGAAAAAAAGTGTTGATAAAATGCCTAGCGGATTCAGATTGCTAATTAAATTTGTTAACCATGCGTTGTTTAGATTGGATGATAATTTTTTAATTAATTTAATAATGGATGGAATATTTTTCGACTAAATTGAATTCGTTTCTAATTTAAATTATGACCATCAGGAACTTATACCAATTTATTTGATTTATGTGGAAGTGATCAACTGATAAATGCGGCGTTTTTGTATGGCGTTCTCAATGTAGTGCTCTCGGTGAGCTTGTATTCAATTTTTAATATTGAATTTTAATTTGGTACAACACAACGAACATATCCTAGAAACAGGGTAGCTATGTTTATTAATTGGATATTGAAATAATTGAGGTGAAATTGTATTTAAAGACATTTTCATGACTATACTTGTATACGATATGGATACACGCAGTCCTAGAAAAATGAACATTGGTTGCTTTTGTGGTGAAAATAAATTTTTAAATGGTTAACGCAGGTCACTAAAGATGAAATGATGAATCTTTTTTTTGACTAAGAGAAAATCTAGTAAGAATGGTTTAAGGTAAACCTAATTATCTTCTTTTTTCAAATTCCGAGTAGAAAGGGTGCACAGAGTCAAAATATTTGACATATAAAAAGGAACTCTTTATCATTATAAGTTGAGCTGCTGAACTTTTCTCATTAATGTTAATAAATTATATTTTATGTTTATAATTCATGAAAAAAAAACTTCTGTTTTCAGAGTTTGACTTATTTCCTACTAGAGATGTGGGATAAAATACTTATCCTTCAATTCTATGCAGTCATTGCAAGCCCAGCACAGCCATAAAATATTAAGTCTTCAACACGTGAACTTTCATATTCAGTCGCTTTTTTTAATCAGGAGACTCCTCTAAGGCTCCTGATTTGTTAAAATTGTTAAAACTTGACCCGTCTGTCCAGGATAGGATGAATTCTGACTGAGGTGATGCAATTAATCCACAATCGATACTCTGATTTCCTGTATACGCACGAAAAGAGGGACTCTCTCGCTATGGCAGAACAATTGCCAAGATGAATCGTGGGGTAGATAAACGCGAACGAGCCAGCCTCAACCGGCTGAAAAGGGGACAAATTTCCAGGCTTGGTTCGTAGTATGACAGGTGAGTATCTAGAGGGTAATCTTAGTATGACAGGTGAGGTGCTTGAGGGATAGTCTAGTAGCTCTGTACTGTTTGCTTGGTAAGGAGGTGTAAATATCAAACCTACCATGAATTTAGAAGTTTTAATAGAGTGATGTTTGATGTTGAGTATTACCTTTTTGATATTTTGACGGATGAGAAAAAAAGCCGAGAATTAGATGTTTTCCACGTCTTGTGTAAAGAACGTGGAAAGCAACTAATACTTTTCAGTTATCTGACAATTTTTTGAAATTCTCAATGAGACATTATGATATCAGACCTTTTATTTCTTTTTCCTTTCTATCCTGATAAGCAACTGCTTCTCTGTCTGTAGTACTTCGCTTCAATGGCTTCTCAAAGTTATCCCTTTAGCTTGCTCAGCGTATTTTAATGGTCAGAGAATCTCTTGTCTAATCTACATTGAGTGTCCGGAAATATGATATTGCTCACAGCGTATCATTGAGGTCCTAGAAGTATGTATAGCCCCAACTCCACCATTTACCAAAGGGAAAGCTAACAATTTAACCACTGTGCTCAGGACTGTTTAGTCATGAAACTTTAGATTAGAAATGAAGATTTAATAACGCGTAGCAATAATTGGATTTCATCATCGGAATGGGTCTTCAGTATTCATGAGGCTTCGTAGAGTTGCGGAAATACGCTTAAACTCTACAAATCAAATTTCTTTTTCACGAAAGGAAGCAGTTTCCTGTTGAAGGAAACTCGTGAACAAATTGTATCAGAGGATGGCTGACTACAGAAAAAATAGCCTTTAGCATCGATCAGAGTCTTTGAACAAGCTTCTCTTGAACATCTTTTGCCAACATTTTGGATTAAGTTTGTGCAAGATTGGAGCCGATCTAACTTGTACCACTTTAAAAACGCGGGTGTACCAAATGTTTTTTTGGTCAATGCCAGAATCATTGCCGTGGCATTAGAAAGGAACACCGATGCTTTAAAAGTTTAAGGTGTCTTAAATGATCGGACAAATAATGACGACTATGTTTTGGGACCCGGAACGAAATCTTTGGATTGATTTTAAGGAACAGAATGTCTCTACAGCAGGAGTGTACCATGCTTTTTTTCATATCGAAGATAAAATAAGAGAACATTGACAAAATGGTTTTTAAAGGTTTACTACCTACGCAGCGTTCCTGTACGACTGGGTATTCAATCCTTTGGATTTTCCAATCCAGTTCAGGAAGTTGGTATTCGGCATGACCCTCATTAAACTTGTCATATTTGTTTGAATTGAATTTCGCTGTTTTTTGAGTGGAGACCGTTTTGGCCTATAGATAAACATTGAGGATATACCAGGTATGCGTCTATGAAACCGATAATTATTTAAAAAAAAAACACGTTTATTGTGAGGAAATGGTTACAATTTTATTCTTCAAAGTAATGGCCATCGCTAGCTACACATTTTTCCTATCTCTCAGGCAATTTATGGATGCCTCGCCAAAAAAATGTTACGTCTTTTGCCTGAAACCAATCATCGATCCATTTTTGGCTTCTGCGTGAGAATTGAAGCGCCGTTCCGTTAATGCGTGGCCCATCGATGCGAACATGTGATAATCCGAAGGCGCCAAGTCTGGTGAGTAAGCCGCATGAGCAAGAGCTTCCCAGTTGTACGATGCAACCAATTCTTTGGTGGCTCTAGTGCGGTGTGGTGGTGCGTTGTCATCGAGGAAAATCACTTTGTGTTGCCTGGCTTCATATTCTGGACGTTTTTGGCGTATAGCACGGTTCAAATCGGCCAATTTTTGTTGGTAACGTTCACCGTTAACCGTTTCACCAGGTTTTAGAAGGTCATACCATATGACACCACTCTGGTCCCAGAAAACACATAGCATGGCCTTCTTTCCGAAGCGATCTGGCCTTGCGGTCGATTTCGCACTTTCGCCGCGGTTAACATACGATCTTTTTCGTTTGGGATTCTTGAAATAGACCCACTTTTCATCACCAGTTACGATTCTATGCAAAAACGACTTTCTTTTGTACCGGGCGAGCAGCATTTCATAAGTGGTTTTTCGATTTTCTTGCTGCCTTTCAGTCAGTTCATGTGGCACCCATCTACCGACCTTTAAAATTTTTCGCATTGCTTTTAAACGTTTTCCGACGGTCCGACGGTCAACACCCAATTGTTCTGCGAGCTGTTCATTCCACAAGCATTCGATGCAATTCAGAAGCGTTTTTCTTCAAATGGTAACACAAAATTAACTGTGTCCGCAAATCGTAATTTGTAGGCACGTAATCCGACATTTTCCGGAGCGTCAAACAATGCGTTGTTGGATGAAACTTGACAAATTGTGAACTGAATATTGTTGACATATGACAGAAGAAGTAAACATGACATTTGGTACGGTTCCGAAGTTATAAATATTCGGCTATTTACCGCTAGATGTCGTTACCGGTTTCATAGGCGCATACCTGGTATTAATACTATATGGGGGCGCAGGAAGTACTCTCGAAATACTTGAAATATTCTTTAGAATATTATTTGAAGAACATCCTGAGGAACAAAACATTATTTGAAGAATATCCTCTTGGAGCCATGTTTTTGCTTTGTTTTTGATAAAATATACTATCTGAGCATTCAGTCCTGGCTTCATATGCATTTCCATTTTACAACGATGGAAAACATATTTGTTTTTCCGATTTGTCGCTCAATACTGATGATTTTTTCAAGCTATTACGCTGGCATGTTGTCAATCATGTTTATACGTTTATATAATATTGGTACGAACCAATCAACCTGTCAATACTATTCAGAATTGTATAACAATGCAAACATATAAGGGAAATGATTTCTACAATCAAAATTATTGGAAAAATATACACTGTTTCAGGTAGAATAATTCTAAAACATTATTGACGTCATTTGCCGGTTGAAATAGCTGACATAAAACGTGTCCCACATTTTCCTGTGGGTTTCCTTTTTCATATCCATTTACTATAGCCTAACAATGACAGACTGGCCAGCAAGAAGATCCAGGATTGTTGGAATGAATTCGGTTCTGAAAATAATATAAACAATTTAAGTCATGAAAGTCCTTAAAATATGGACACGAATCCAAAGGCAAATTATTATTAATCAAAGGAAAAAAAAATAAAGGGGGAAATGTTAGTAGCAAAATCCATGACTGCATGGCCTAGTCATTTTATGGTACCTCGTCTATAATGTACGTGCAAGGAGCTCATAGCGCTACTGAAATATCAATTAAATATTCAAACGAAAGGAACAACGCTTCAAGTGCAATGAGAACTCATGCAAGTAATCGATCAAAATTAATTATGCATTTTGATTACGAGAATATACGCTCCAGGACTAAAGCCAACATGTCGTTTCATTATATGTGTGTATATGAGAAGTACACGTCGGTTACACGGTTACGTTGGTTATAGCCGTCCAGTGGCATTACATGCAAGTCATTTAATGTGAAAAGGACAAACATCCTTTCGTTGGATTTGCAAAAGTTAATAGTCCAACCGAATGATATTAAACATTTTACCGCTTAAATGCCCACGTAATATTTTCGTGAATGGTCGTTTCTACGATACTATTCGTATTACAACATGAAATAAACCAACGTTAGTGGCACGTTGGATAAAGTATTTTGGTTTCATCATATTTTCAAAAGCAGCTTTTCGGTGAATTTTGAGAGTTAGTAACTACCCCTAATATATGCTTTCAGTAGAAGTGTAGGCGAATTGAGGAATCAATAGTTCTGTACTGAGAATGTAAAGTAAAGCTTTACAATTAATTTTCAATTTATTCAATTGGAATAAAGGATTCACCTGAAATCCATCTACTAGAGGAGATTGTCGACAAATATTTTATAAAATGTTCGTTAATCAATTTTTGATTGATTTTTGCTTTAATTGTATATCACGTTGAAGTTCATTTGATATGATTGAAACTATGAAGTTCACCATTCAAATATCGTACGTAGATAAACCGTTTTCTAGATCATGAAGGGAACGATGTTTCATGGTAACATGCAATTTTCGTGGACCCTCCTGTAAAGAAAGTTGTTAGGTATAGCCAACCATACTCGTTACAGGACATTGATCGAAGTATTTCTACACTATTTTCAGTTGTAGATGCTCACTTTTGTCACTAACTACAGCGTTTTAACGTCTGTCTTTTGTGACATTTCTTTCATTTTCTCCCTTTTTTAGAAATTATTCTGGAAAAATTATGCAATATTCCCAATAACATATACAACACTCTCACAAATGAAGTCTGAAATCACCATAGCAGGAGCCTGAGGGACATATTTCTTTAAGCGGATCTATTACATCCTTGCAATATTACAAATCAAAAACAATTACAAATGGTAAAGTTGTTAAAAATATGACGAAATAAGTATTAGTTCTGTAGTTTTTCTGTAAGAATTGATTGTGGAAGCATTGTATAAACTTGACTTTCGTGGGGCATTCAAAATGATCAACGGAATAATAATCGGTTGCTTTTTAAATATTTAGTCAATTTAGTTAACTTTTAAAAATCATATAAATCCAACAAGAGATTCAATCTTTCCAGGAGGTACGTTCATTTGCACAGTAACAATCGATGAGGTACTACAAAAATCGAGAAAAACGATAGAGATCGGACATGAACCTATCTCTAAAAAAATAGATTAACGACAGAGGCATTCTTTTACTCAGCAGACTTTGATTTTTCTTACCCCACATCTTACCTCCTGTTGAATAAATTCTTGCGAGTATCTCGCATATGGAAAGTAATCCGTGTGGCGGGATACGAGAATTTATCTGTGGAATAATACGAAAATAAAAACTTGTTGAAACTCAAAAATGTTCCAAGCACAGAAAAATTAAGCCCACGATTAATGGCTAACAGGAAGATCCGTGTCCAACCTTTTGATCCTAGAATCAAATAACAATCTATGACTTGGAAGCGACTCTCCTCATGGTCATAGACAGAGGAGAGTCATTGGTGGGGAGAGGTAATGGCGTCACAATTTTGGATCTCTGCAAGGAAAACTAAATTAAAGTGGAGGAATAGTGAGCCACTATTTCAGGCTATCGAAAACCCACTAAGCGAAAAAGAAAAATCACGGAGCTGAAGCGTTGCTGCCTTTCAACGCATTGGCTAACAGTTGCGATTGCTTTACAAGGAACAGGATTGGAACAGGTCGAACTCACATATTTTGTTCAAGTCAAGCTCTCAGAAATTTTTATACTTTTTTGGCTCATTGAAACACATTTCAGGCAAGAAGTTTGATGATAATACCAAAGTGATGGCCATTGTCCTGAGAGTCAAGATAACGATTGTTTTTCTAATTTTCACTATCCTGACATTTTGACCACTTCTTCTTATCATCCTGTAAGCATTTTTTATTCACACTAATACAGCTAGCGCGGTACTTAATCAAAGCAAAAGGAGTACATTGAACACCAAAAAACACTGGTTTTTGGTGATAAAAGCATGTTAAAATTGATTTTCATAAATAAATTTGAAGATGTCCTTCTATGAAATTTGATGATTTTTCATGAAAATGTCCTTCTTTGAAATTTTATCGACCTTTTCTATAGACCAATGATTAGTTCCCTTTGGAATCGGCGGTACTCAGCAAAAAATCATGGGACCCGGATAGCATGCAGCCATTGGGCCTGAAGGTTAGTTTATCGCGCTGAATACTAAAATTAAGCTAGCAAAAAAACCGCTTTGCCAGACTATATTTCCTTATAACAAGAAAGGAAGATAGTAGGACTACTAAGGGGACCAAATTCGCCGATCGACCCTCAGGAAATTCTTGTGATCAGCCGTTGACCCTCCAGAGTCATCCAATTTTTCATAGGCAATCTACAAGTCCTTTCGGGCAACATCAGTACACGCCGTAAATATTGAGAGTGATTCACGGTTTTTGGGGACTTAACTTTAGGTCAACAAATCATCACTCGATACATAAGAACCAAGCAATTCCTACGAAAGAATACATTGAGGATAGCTGAGTTACACATTTTCTCACCTACTTGGTGACTTTTGGATATGTGATTCTGTTTTTGTCTTTCTCCACGAATGTTTTACATCTTTCCGCTCTTTGTAATTAACTTAATTTATCTTCTTGATGTTACTACTCTATATACTTGTTACTACTTAATTTTCCTAATGCTCATCATCTCCCAGTAGCTGTTACTTTCCTCTCAATATTATTCCTCTTTGACTCGTTGTTACTTTTTTCCTCGATATTATTCCTTTTTCACTCCCTGTTACTTTTATTATCTTTGATTCTGTTCCTTTTACCTGTTTCACTGGATGAAACGTACTAGCACTGACAGTGCACGGCACGTATCCAACCCATCTTCGATCTTTCAGCGGAACCAATTCAAGGGAGCCGATCGTTTTCTCATCCCGTCAATTTATCGTTTATTTTTACTTATCGGATGGTTTATATATGATTGGGACCATCGTGGGATAATGGTGACCTGTCCTTGGGACAATCTTTTCTAGTGGGTCACTACATTGCCCTACTGGAGAGGTTACGTAATCCGCTGGATTGTCCTGATATCCCTTAGCTGATGGGCAACCTTGGTTTATCTCCAGCAATTTTTGTACTTGGATCCCATCGAGCGCAAATCAATTCATACTTTTTGTGTACCCGAAAAGTCCAAGCTAGCTGGAAAGCTTTCAACTATACAAAATGCGTATTTATCAGAATGGAAATCACTATTGTTGCATTAACTATTGTCCTGTAAGCTGCTTATTGACGGCAATCCAAATATCTCGAATTTCGTACACAAAGGAATTTCAATACATTTCGATACACCTTATGCTTCATCCAAAGCTTCAAAATTTAAAAAAAAATCTAAGTTCCTCGTGATTTTTCGGTCCTGCGAATGTCTGCCCGTGAATGCCTGTCTTACTATTGATACAAAAGATTTTTGTTCGTCTGTATCTTGTATTCGGCTGATTAGAGGTTGTTAATCTGGTCTTACAGAATATCTGATTGTTTGCGAATGCTGCTGCGTCATTGAATTCATCCAAATACCAAATCGGAATCATAGGAAATATTATCAAATCAATTTTTTGACTCCTGCACTTTTCAGAGAATCTCATGGTATTCTGAACAAAAATGTCACCCAATCTAGCAGTTTGATTGTGGACTACACTTATCACAGGGATATTTAGTGATTAAAATATAGTCACAGCATCTACAGCTATCAATCTAGCATCTTCTCTACCTAGGGAGTGTACAGGCCAAATGTAAACAGAATATTAATAGTATTTAAATGTAAACAGAAGAGAAATCAACTGTGTTTCTGTTCACTGCACGCTTTCAAAAGATGATTATGAATTAAATGATTTATATTTCTCTCATAAAGATTTCGCTAATTTGGCCCTTTCAAAATCCTCACAATGGGACGCAAAGATACACAGCAACTCTAAGCAAATACATTAAGGCTCAGGCTTATCACAGTATACCCTAACACATACGTCGTTCAATTGCAAAGCTCTCTCCCTTGCAAAGCTCTCTTTATTCCAAAGCTTACTGTATTTGCTACTTGGAGTATTTGTAACTCTTTTTTTGTGATGTAACACTGGACTGTTCGAGATTTTTATTGGTGATGAGTTGATAGTTTCGCAGTCGAGTTGTTCCAAGCATGATTGAAAGAGGTAATTTCTAGTTCTAAGTTGTAATCGGCTCGCGGTGACAGAATAACGTGTACAAATTGTTTTGGATCGTTTTTGATTGAAAATTACTGATCTTTGATTTTCAATTCCATGATCGATTGGACTGTGCAATATTTTTATGAAACTAAATTAATTTTGTTTATACCAACAGAATCAAATCGTCATTATATTCATTTGCTGATCGTTTTGACATTTATTGCTGAAACTTTGCCATCAATCCAAAATAAATCGTATTCCTGCCATTCAGAACAAAGAGGACTTTTGAGATTGATGTATATTTTCATGTTGAAAACCAACGTTTAATGATGCTACTGACCCCAAAATGGAAGAAATAAATTCAGAACCATTGTCTTGTTCTGGTCAATTGAACTCAAAATTGTTTATTGTAAATAATTTATGCTGCGATGGAGTTAACCTACACAATGCTAAGTAAAATTGTTGGCAAAGGGCAGAAGAACAAAATTTGTAGAGAAGAATTTGTGTTGGATAATTCCAAAGAATAATTTGTAGATTGGCGGATATATGAGTATGTAAATGTAGTAGGCAGAAGTGAGAGAATATATCCATAGATTGACTTGATAGAAGAATACTAAAGCATGTAACTATCTGGAGGGATTGGTTACAACTTTGATTTCATCTTCTATCCACGTCTTTGCAAATGAGCATGCTGATGTAGTGACCATGCAATCGCCATTATAGAAGGCTGCTATGAAAAAAAAAAATCCTTTCAACATCCATCAGTAATAACTCCTTGCCGAAGAATTCCAAGATAAATTATTGGCCTGGCGTTATAAAATGATGAGCTTGAACATATCTTTGGAACTAGTTAGTTAAATTGAATGGTATGGACACGCAGTTTCAGGAGGACTACACTCCGCTGCAGCCATAAGGTAAAGTATATCCGATTTTAATTCATAGTTGTTTTCCAAAAAACGGTGATTTCCCAATTTCTATTGTTGTGCAATACCATGTGATTCGAAAAACATAGAATTGAATCCTTTTTTTGAGATAGGTTAAAGATGAGGTTTAAAACGCAATGTGCCTTTTCCTCACAGTATCAGGCTTGCCCATCCCTCATAGACTAGGAATGAGTAAGAAGGATTCCTTAGAGAGGTTGAAGCCAGCGAAGTTTGGGTTGTTTGTGTAATTGAAGTACAATATCGTAAAAACAGTTGATAATTTTAGCACGGGAGTAAATAATCAAGATGGGTAAGGAGGTGGATACGGGAATAACTATTTTTATACTTCATGTTACTTTCTTTGGTTTCTTTTATATTTCGTAGTACCTTTTGTTTTGCATTTAGCAATACCTTCATAAACAATACGCGTTCTTTTCATTATGACCATTGCATATATTAGATCCTTTCTTATTTAAAAATGCTTCGAAAATGAATTTTAAAATTGATAGAGTTTTTCTTCAATGGCGGACGTATCCTTATAAGGGTTAGGAAGTTTGTTACTCTTGTCTTTTTATCGGGTAACAATTAACTGATGATTGCAAAAGAGCCACCATCTACGCAATAATTTTCTCCAGAATATTCAATACCATCACAACGTGTCCTTTTTATTCTCAATCGAATGATCAAATATGTCTGTCCCTGGATAGAATGGACAAAGTAATGTCGTTTTACCATAGGTAGAATTACTGAAAATATACATTCGTATTGAAGATCCAAACTTTTCTACATATTTTCAGTGCATTTTGGCCATAAAACTTATCCTCCCACGTCACTCGTAACTTCTTCTGCTGGGAATGTTTTCATCTCTTCATTATTATTCTATTTACTTCGGTCCCCAAGGAGTGCATCCTAGTTCTATTCCATTCATCATGTTGCATTCACATTAAACCAAATTGTCTATTTCATGCCGAAAACTTGCAAATTTTTCAAGCTGCACGCTGTGGTACTGTGCAATGCGGACTCTCTGAGTATCCTTTTTCAAATATTTATTACAAGTGTATGTCTGGCGTACATCAAGCGATTACATTTTAAACACTAGGTTTTCTCACATGTCCATTCGTTTCATCAGCCAGGTGGGAAATGTACTGAAAAGCCAATGGACATGTATTTCTTGTGGAAAATTGCCAACTTTTGTCTTAAGTCTGAAGACTTCTTTTTGTGCTTTTGATGTTTATTTAAAAATTATAAAATATGAATTATGAATAATAAAATTTGAAAAAAAAATCTGAAATCTGAAAATTTCTGTATTTTTTCTCATCATTATTTAAATTTTTTTTTAATTTGTAGCCAGGGCTTCAGTTGTGAAACTCTAAATTGTATCAAAACGCAGGTAGTTCAAATAACATTTCCACTCGTTCGCTCGGATGAATGAGCAACGTAAAACAAATTAAACATCCTTTGGAGAGCCTTTAAAACACGAACTGTAGCTGTGATGAATGTGAGTGTTTTCAATGTATCGTAAGCCTGCTAAACTACATAACAATACTCGAACAAAGAGCAAAATAAAACTGAATTTGTATATGCCTTGTATAAAAAATGTCCTTTTTTTTCCAGTTGCTAATAACATAAAAATTTTCGAAAAAATTAGAACTCTTTTTGCCCGGTAAGATATATGGGAAGACAATAGAGAGTGGTACTTGTTTTTCCATGTTTCGATTGAAATGTTTATTGATTTTCCTCGGAAAAGCTGGAATTCTTCCCAGTTGACAACAATAGGCAGTGCTGGTGATCACCACCATTAGCCTAATTTTCTTTCTGGTTCAAAATCCATAATGGCCACCCTTCATTTGAAAATGCATCGTTCGCAGTGAGTGATTGCTTCCCATCATCAAATATAATTGTTGTATATCCTTAGTAACGGAATCGCTTCATGTAGGTTCGGTATTATTCGAGCTGCACTGCAACTGATGACCCACGAGCCAAGGAAAAGCGATAATAGCCTCAAATGAACTGAAATTTCGTCTCGAGTTTGTTGAAAGTGTATTATATGTATTTATTAAGGATATGATTATAAAATGACTGCCGTCCGAAACAAATGAACTCGCTCCTTACAATGGCCTTAAATTCCAGAGGACCGTTTAAGTTCTACAGTACGCCCGTGGGATGTATATGGAACTGATTGTTTTATGATTGTAATTAACTTTAATTGTAACAGTTACTTAGTGAGAAGCTGGAGTGGACGACCATGTGTAGCATGTGCATAACCTACGACAAACACACGTGACGTGCCAGGAGACTTGTAGATTTTCGGATAAATGCTGCATGAATATATTCATGTAGTAACCGTATACGAGCGTTAAGCGTTGTGAATACTTCATTCGGGGCGTGACACGTAACACAAATGTGGGCTAAACTTATTTTCTGTATTGATTATTCTCAGAAAATTTTATCCAAAAAGGTTGTATATGGTGTGGATTAAATATTAAACAATGTCAAAGTTGCTCGAAGATTTCCATTTTTCAGGATATACATTGAAATTGAATTATCTTACTACCAACCTGAAGGTTATTAAATATAATTTTGGTATCATTTACGATATCGTTATTGCTGCATTAATGATATATGTATGATATCGTTATTGCAACATTAAAACGTAACTTTAAATCCTTTATGAGTAAAAACTATAAAGAATTTAATGCATAAAGTTTATGAAACGATATTTTGTAACTACAGCTTTCATAGCATGCAAACTGCTTTTGATTCAACCAAATTCATCTATGGACTCAAATATGCAAGGACACTCTAACAGGGACTAGTTGAAAGTCATTACTTTTATGATGATTGAGTTTTTTCCATTACAATTATTGTCTTGATTTATAGTATATATTTTAAGGAACGATGATCGTCGCTCTCATTAAATCAATTAGCGTCATCACTTACACGAAGAGTACTGGAAACACTCGTAAGTTTCCTTTTTTCCTGGAAAACCTTTCCAGTCGTTGTACGTTTAGGATGAATCGTTGCGGCGTTCATTTATTGCAACAGATACTTTCTGAAACGCTTCGTATTCGCATGTAGGGACTGAAAATCTTTAAAGGTGAGGTTGTATTTTATCTTCAATTTAATATACTTCTGACAATTTCATTCGCGGTAAAATAAAATTCATTTTCTGTCGTCTTTCACGTTTGTCTCATACACATAACAAGGTTCGCTTGGTTTGATTTCCACCAAGACCCCTGGCTATCTCTTATCGGTTGAAAATTCATTATTTAGCTATCAAAGGTTCGTTAGGCAAGGCCCATACATTGGTCAACATAGGTAAGAGGTTTGTTTGTTTTCTATTTAAAACTTTTGACTTTTTTTTACCTATTACATTTCAAACTGCTTACAAAATCTTTTGCATCAATTTTTTTACTTTGTTAATAAACCATTGAAAAATTTACATATTTGTTTTGATTTTTTTGCAACAGCAATAGGCACAGTCCCCCACCATTAGTTTTAGCTTTACACCCTCGACGAATATTTTCATGCAAATTTTTAGCATATTATTTGCCGATAATTCCAAAATCTCTCAAGTTTTCTTGAAAATTGCTTCAAAGCATTTGTTTTGATTCTGTGCAGATTCGTTTTGGTGTATATCAAGATAAATCCAAATGGTCAAAAAATCAAAATGAATGGTCAAAAAAATGTGCAGATCAGAGATCGAAAAGAGACAAGAATGACGGAATGAGCTAAATCAGACTCGAAAAAATTTTCCAGGTGAAAACTACGGATCTGACACGAACCAGAAAATGCAAAATTTTCATCAATTTGATTTCGCATGTCCGTGGGGAAAATAGTAATCACAGAGATGCCAAAATACCTGCAACAGAGAATCCATTAAATTTATTTCTGGGGGAGCGTAAAGTTTACATTTCTGCAAATTTTACCGTCTGGTAGTTTTCACTTTTTATTACTTGTCAAGAATTGGCCTAAATTGGGGAACTAATATACAACCAGTAGAATCTAACTTACACTATTAAATTAGCAAATACTTTAAATTACTTGTCAAATTGTGAAATTGAAAAAAGGATAGAAATTGGAGAAATTTATCCTAACATGGACTTTTCCCGGGTGTTAAACATTTTGCTGAAGCAATTTGGGATCTTGTGTTGTACAACCACTTGTTAGCGCAAAAAACGCTAATAATAAAGACTTATTAGAAAATGCAATACAGCCCTTATCTCCGTTGGTGTTTCTTTGCGACCACGCGCGACATTTTGTGGTATAATTTTCATGTAACTATAGCATACGCGGCGTGCTGTCGAATTGGATAATATTAGTATATTACGTGTTAAGAAAATATTCTAACGTTTCAAGTTCAAAAATTGGAAAAATTATTTGATTACAGCGTAATCACTAAAAACAGGCCGGAATCCCATCACATAGAAACATATACGAATACTCCTTGCAGAAAATACAACGAGCTTTGTAAAAACGAGAGCTTACAAATTAAACGACATAAACGAGTGAGCTTTCTGAGCTTAATAGGTTTGAGAATTTTTCCGATGTAATAGGAAATGAGAGTAATTATTTATGACTAAAAAATTTAAGGGGATAATAATGTGGATCCCTCCGCACCTCCGTCTCTAGAAAATTGGTATCGGACACCTTTAGATCGTAAATTTCGAAGTGTTATATCGATTTAGTGGTTATTCTGCAACGTAAACTCTCTTATGAAAATTTCACAACTTTATCTTTAAAATTTAGTAATAACGCATTCGCATCGGAAAGTGTCGAGCGGCAGATACAACGACCTTCTTTCTATAGGTATACAGTTTTCTATGTAAATGTGTTTTTAAATTGTGTGGTGGTGAACAAAGTGTTTGAAAACATTTTCGAAAGAGTCGAAATCGGTTGATGTTTGACATTAATTATTATTCTACTTCGAGTGAGATTGACTAGGTACACCTTTTTTTAATGGAATTTGGAAATGCATTCGATGAAAGTTGCTACTGTGCAGCCTTCAAACATATACAGCTGCAACTACTGTATTTCCAATGTATTGAAATACTATTTTTGCTACCGATTGAATAAGAACCATCGGGAGAAAGGGTCTTCGCACTGTTTTGCGCGCAAAATACGCAAAATAACAATGAAAATTTTCACCAGTACGTATGGGATCTCGCACCCTGTCCAAAGACTGTCGCAAAGACTGTCCAGGTACCAACGATGTCTGATCTTGGGCTATTCAATAAAGGATATATTTTGTAATGAATGAAGACATCGGTCATAAATCCATACAATAAAAGCAGAATACAACAGGAAGCCGATCAGGAACGTGGAGAAGGTGCCTACATATCCAACAATAAAGGCTGGGTATAATCGCGGGACTGGAAAATGGTGAAAAATTATGATGATGAAATGAAAACCATTTTTTTTTCATTTCAAAGAACCCCCAGTTCCAGCGCTTGAAATTGAAGGTATGAACTTTGATGAATAAAATATTTCGTTTTTATTAGGAGGATAAGGCGTGTTACACAACGTGGCAGCAAGTCTACCGCCTCAATAATTTCCTTGTCTTAAAGAGAACGAAGCCTGGGATTGTTTTGCGCATTGCTACAGACTAGGCCTCTTTGGTCTCGCCTTGCGGATTAATTGAATTCATTTTTCAGCAGGGGCGGATGGAATCGTGGAATTACCGTCATCTACAAAGTTCACATATATTTTCAGGTTGTGATTGGAAACTATTAACGACATGAGTGGCAGACTCCTATTGGCAACCGGACTATTGACTACACTTCTGTCACGCGGAGAACCTAGCCATAAACTTTTTGTCACTTCACTTTGGACTATGCCTCTTTGGTCTTGTGTTGACGGCTAGTTAAGGAAATCCTTCTTTCAGCAGAGACAGATGAAAGGGAGCGGAATCACTGTCAAAGAGACCCTTCTATACTCTGCAACGGCTATGCCTGCACGTAATGTGACACGCAGTCCCAATTGTCATTAGAAGTCAACCTCCTTCTAGTTATGTTTTCTTGATTGACCACGACTGTTCTTTTAGAGGTACAAACGGAGGTTGGACTATCTTCCACATAGGAGGAAAGTATTGCAGACGTTTTCTATGATCTCCAGGCAAAACAAGAAAACCGGGAACGACGAAGAAGTATAATAGAATATAATTAAGAACAAAGTATAGTTTTCATAGAGCATACCTCTATGGAGGACAATGACTTTGTCATTTTTGGAAAAGCCCGAATGTACTCGTGCCCACTGAGTAGTTTCGTCAGGTAATGATCAGTCTCACCACGCTTTCTGCAGAAACACATTCCAGGGCAGTGATGTTTCACTTGAGTAATGACTGAGAACTGTTGAAATTTTTAAGGAGCATTGGTATATTGGTAGGAGCAATGGTGAATGCGTGTAAATGCAAATGGAGTTATGTTGAATCCTTGCTTATTTTTATTGGGAACACAATGTTAACGATCTGTAAATGACGATTAGCATTTCTAGTGATTATCAGCCAATCGTTTTTGGCTGGACTCAGAGTACTTTGTTATGTAAGACTCAGGTTGTCGCCCGATAGGAGAGCATTAAAATTAACTTGTTTTAAAGAGTTGTTTTTAATTTTTTTTATGAAACAGGTATAAATAAAATTTCATTGAAATGAGTTTCACGTTGGCACTATTACTCTCGAATATTTTTTGATTAAAAAACTATAACAAGTTTATTGGTTTCTAAAACTCAAACCGTGAGAATATCGAATCTTAAATTAAGTATCTAATAAAATTTTAAGCTTAGGCCATATCCCAAACACTTCGAAGGATAGAGAAATATAAAAGTGCGTAAATATAAAAGTGCGTTTTTATCTTTCGTATAATTTAAAATTGCAAAGTGTGAGTTGAAATAAGCACTCGCCGTCTTTATTTGATTATTAATGAAGGTTAATTAACTCAAGCACTTTGCCTTTTCATTTTAAAGAAACCACCAGAGAAATTCTTAGTAAGTTCATTAAAGAAAGGACGTTGTGAAATCACACCGGAACTTTAGTGGGAGTTTTGAAGGTGTATGATTCATTACAAAATTAATTAATTAATTTTTTCTAAGGCATAATTCGATGAGTGGGAAAGATATTTCCACGTAACAATTTAATCATTTCATCCTGATTAATTGAAATTCTTTACTAATTTTATTAATTAAATAGAATTGAAATTTTAAGTAAATTGTGTTTCTAAATTATAATTAATTTTAGTGCCAGTCATGTTTGTAGTGAACTGAGAATCATTGAAAAAAATTGTTGAATAAAAGAAAATACAAAAAGGCTTTTGCAATAATTTCCAATTTAGAAATTCCATGTATAGAATATACATATATTTATGCTATGTATGCAATATTTTACATTAATTTTTAGTTTTAATTTGACTATCACACTCAAGCGGTATGCATAGTGTCTTACAATATTTGACTTATTTTGTTTATTTCTTATCATGCATGAAACAGAGATAATAGTCATGGAAGCACTGCAAATTGTATTGTTGAAAATATTCTTCATTCATAAAATTTATTACATTTGTTTGCGAATTTATATGTGTTTAATTTAATATTATTAATTAAATTTATAAATCAATCACGCGAAAAACAAATTTCAGAACTTAAGACATTAGGTTTAGTTGAGCGCATCTTTTGGAAGCCGAAGGAGCGCGGAGTGTTGAAATGGATAGAAAAAGGGTTGAACTAAATTGTAGCCCTGAAGGAACTTATCAAAGGGCACAGTATTGTTACTGTTCCTCGTTGTGCATGAACCTAGCGTCCGTTGCATACAAGGCAGGTACCCTAACCATTCTTCACACAAGAAGTTTTAAAATCAAATTATTTGGAAATTTTGACCGATTAAATATGTCTACTGTTCTAATTTGAAATGAAGTGTTTTTGATTTAATTTTCAAAATGGTATTTTCGCCAGAATCACATGCACTAGAGGTTTGTGTGCGTGAATTCAGTTACATTTCAAGCGCAAAAGTATTAAGAGAGCACGGCGGACGAGGCCAAGATAAGATTTTTGAGTCTTATTTTAAAATCCTTTTGTCCTGTTTTCTTGTAGCTAATAAATATTTTTCTCGATATTATTTTGTCGATATTCTTGCAAACAGGATAAAAGAAAACACTCTGAGAAATTTCAGTCTTACGTTTGACAAACTTTGATAAAAAATTTCGCTATTTTCTCTTTTAATATCAAAGTCTTTGATTGAGTTTTTGATTTTTTCAAATTTTTCTCATTTTCTCATTTTATCTTTTCTCTCATCTAATTAGCGAGTTTTTTTTAAATATATCTGAAATAGCTTTGATCTCTTTATAAAGATTCTTTTCATTAAGGGAACTATAAAACAGTTTGCCTTACTCTCGACTTTTCAAAACCGATATGTCGTGTTCATTATGCCGAGCGTTGATGAAAGGAACGTTGTGTACATTATATTAAATTATTCGCAATGTTAACAATTTTGTTTGAACTAGAACCCATACATGTAAATATAAGAATTCTGTTTTCTTGATTTGGCAGCTTTTGATTGAGTTTTAGTGATATAACCTTTAGAATAATTAATTTTTGAATAGTGACGCTACAATAATTGACTTTTGTAGTTATTCAATAAAAAAATATACGTTAACTCCAACAAAAGGACATTTGAAACGAATTTGACTACGCGAATCTGTCTTTTAATTAAATTTAGTTAGTTATGATTTCTTGTTTGGTAACAATTCCATGTTTAATAACAATTCCATGTTTAGAAACAATTTCTCCATCAAAAATTCTAAGCCTTTTTCAAAAAATGGTATTGTAGTTGATATTGGGACGCAGCGTTGATAATTTAAATAGATCATCCATTATTTTCACAGATTTTTGGACATTTTTCTGCCGAAGCATGGATGGCTTGATTCAAAATTTTTTGACTTTAGATGCAAGGAATGAGTCAATTCTAATTTTTTGTACGAGAGTATCGAAAAAACGTGTTATTAATGTTTAAACTAGACTTAAGACAAATGAAAGATGATGTTAAAAATTATTCGTAAATTTAAAACTAGATAATGTAATCGTCGCCTCTGTTTAAGGATAAAAAGAAGAAGAAGACTATTTTCAACAAAATTAAGGAGTATGTTGCTGGTTTGTTTATAGTTTTATTAGTTTATGAGGAGTTTTTTTTGAAAAGAGATATTACTTCAAAATTGACAAGTGCATCGGTTGCCCTAAAGGATAAGGAGATCATACCCTACCGAGGTTTCTTAAAAACTTTCGGCGAGTCCTAGAGGCGGAGATGAATTTGTTCGAAAAGACAGCGCCTGTTGAGAAACAGGTTCATTTTATTTGTATTTTTCATTTCACTCATTTATATTATTTGTTGCTTACACTTTAAATAAGCAATTTTCTTTTTTTAAATCCAGCAGCGCCACTTGTTTATTCCTTAAGTAAAATTGTCGACAGCGAAGTGCTGAGTCGACATAGCTGGCACAATGGACAAGAACATGTGGAAGTCTATGAGGGATGGTACAAACTTTCAAATTCCGTGTTTTCAGATAAATTTTCCCAACACAGGCTGCGTGATTTCTGACACTATCAGGAATACAAACATCTCCTTCTCTCCTTTCATATCTGAGATGAGACAGAGGTCTCAAAATTTTTATTTGCATGTATTTGCTTTTTTATTTGCATGTATCTGAGAAAAAATTCGCTAAAACAAATGAATATCTCGGGACTTATAATATATTGTTTGAAACCCTTTAGATCGGACGAACATCGATACATCTCTTTGACTTCTTAAAATGGGACAAGGTGGCATGCTACACCTTTACGCTCCCAACTGAGAAAAAATTGACCCTGTTGCTAAAGGGTGAACACACTTCCTACGAAGACAATGATGTCAAGGAAGAACTGCAAGCCATCCTAGGGGAGGATGTTTTGGGAGCCAAAAGGTTCTCAACAGTAAAGTCAAGGAAGGAAAAGAAAACTCTTTCTTCTTTCCTTATTCAATTCAAGCCTGACTTCGACGTTAAAAGTGCTATGAATATTAAAACGCTCCTACACCAAAAGGTGTATTGGGAGCGTTTGACGAAGTCAAAGATTTGGACATGTTGCCTCGAACTGTAGGATGGAGTCTCGGTGCGTGAAGTGCGACAAACACCACAATCAAAAAAATGCAATCTTCTGTGTGAATTGCAATAGTAAGGGTCACCCCGCGAGTTTCGGGGGATGTCCCAAGGCCAAGGAGGCTGAGGAGAGGAGACGGAATCTCCAAAAGAAGAAGGAAGAAAGGAGGGACTTCGTCACTTCTTCCTTAAAAAACACCATTCAAAATGGTGTCTCATTCGCTACTATAGCTAGGGGATCAGCCAAGCCAGTTGCAACTCAGCCTGTACGGCGACCAAAAGTAAATACTGATTTACAGCAGCAAAAAGACAGAAATACTATCATGTCCAATGACTGCAAACAATTCTTCGGGTGTGACTTGTTCACTCTCATCCGCAAAGTGGATTCATTCATTCCACAATACAAAAAACTCACTAATCTGAGTGAGAAAAAGGCGGCGTACCTGGACTTTGCCTTCAAGATCTCTTGTCGCGATGAGCTCCATTAAGCTCTCCATCGTCAACATTTGTTCGCTAGCTCCACATTTCAAAAGAAACTCTGTCCAAGAATACTTGGACACGCAAAGAACAGATTTCTTGTTCATCTCAGAAACAAGACTGAAAAGTAAACACTTAGTTCACTTAGGGAAATATAAAGTTATAAGGGATGACGACCCAGATGGAATCCTTGGAGTAACTATGGCTTTCAAGGAACATCTCAAAATTCAAAGACACTGTCTTCCAAGTCTAAAATGTGCAGACGTCATGATATTTAGCTCGTTCCTGGGGGGTTATACATTTGCATTTGTTGGAATATACGTGAAACACGGATATTCGGGTAGGGATCTCATTGAAGACTTGGAAACAGTCCTTACTTTGTGTGAAAAGTTCAATTTCTTTGCGATAGGGGGTGATTTGAACGCAAGACATCCTTCCTGGGGCAATACCGTATCTAATGGTTATGGAACGGCTCTGTTCAATTGGGTGCAAGCCAATATGGATCTCATATTGACTGCACCAAACGAGCCCACTTTCCGAAGAAGCTCGTCAACGATCGATTTCTTCATTGTGTCTGCTAATTTGGTGAATATCTCTCGCACCTGGAGGAATTTTGAATGTAGAGCTCTTGACACTGAATCTGACCATCTATTGGTTGAACTCGCTTTAAGAGTTAAAAAGGGTGTAAAGCTGGAAGTAGCAGCCCCACAGCTCTTTATCCCATACAAGCGCTTAGACTGGGAAGCTGTTAATGCTGACCTGAGTAGAAGGATTGAAGGAATCTCGATCAACAGATCGAGAAACCTATCACCCACAGAGATTGAAGAAGGCATTGCTTGTTTGAACTCGACCCTTGCTACGGTCATTTCAAAGATATCCATACAAAATTCCTCCGGAAATTATCTTTATAGAGACTTACCAGAAGACATCCTGAAGCTACATCGTAGACGTAGCACCCTCAGGAAACTGCTTTCAAGGATATACCATCGCAACCTGAATATAGTTAACTGGGAGTATCAGCGGGTACATCTTGTAATAATGTCCCTTAATAGAATGATTTCGAGAAGAACATCTGAATTTGCCAATGAGAGATTCGAACAGACCCTAGCAAACATTCGACCAGGTGCCTGTGTGTTCCCCCAAATTAATAAAATAACTGGTCGGATGCGCCTGCCAGGAGTCCTCACATATAACGGATCCATGTTCATGGATGAAAAGGCCGTTGCTGACTCCATCGCAAACCACTTTGCGACAGTTCTTCAAGAGGAGAAAGCAAGTGAGGACTCTGCATTCAATACATTAGTAAAAAGAACAATATCAACGTTCGACAAAGACCACAAAAACCTGTGCTTGACTAGATTTTCAGATTCGAATCCCTCCGACGCACCTATTACCCCTGTTTGTGAGCCCTGAAAGTCTCAGCATGCTTGCACTTGAGCAAAATTCCAAAAATTCGGCTGGGCCTGATGGAATTTCAAATTTTTTCTGAAAAAAACTTCCTGACACGTATTTTGTTCCCCTTGCAATCCTTCTAAATAACTGCATTAACATTTGCTACTTCCCACAGCAATGGAAATGCGCAAAAATATTTGCCATCCCGAAGCAATCCAATAGCGTAGACGTAGTCGACACTCGCCCAATATCTCTCTTGTCTAATGTGGGAAAGTTGCTTGGAAGAATCATCCTCCAAAACATCACACAGTTCTCTGAAGCGGCAGGAACTGTGCCGGAAAGACAATTTGGCTTCAAAAGAGGTCACTCAACGATAGACGCATTGGCGGTTTTCCAAGCCAGTATACAACGGAACTGGCAGCAAAAAAAGGTTGTTGCAGCGTGTCTCATCGACGTAGAAAAAGCCTTTGATTCAGTTTGGATCGATGGACTTATCTACAAACTTATCCAACTGGACTTTCCGGTGAATATTATTAAAATTGTTTGCAGCTTCATGAGGGGACGAACTGCCTTTGCGGTGTCTGGTGGAGCTAGCTCTGAACCCTTTTTCATTAATTCGGGGGTCCCACAAGGGTCCATTCTTGGACCCACTCTCTTCAATATATTTACGTCTGACATCCCAGGCATCAGGGATGAATTTAAACCTGGAATCGAGGTGAATCTCTTTGCTGACGACTTACTGGTGTGGTCTTCTGAGTACAATCTCCGCTTTGCAAGGTTGAGACTCCAAAGGTACCTGGACTCGTTAACATCATACTATGGAAAGTGGGGGATGAGGGTTAACGCCAAGAAAAGCGAGCTGATTGTTTTCAAGGACCCACATCAAAAATTTGGACGTCGCACAAGGAGTATCTGTGACACAAGAATAAAGCTAAACGGACAGGTGGTGCACTGTTCGAAGCAAACCAAGTATTTGGGGGTAATTTTTGATAGGAGCAACAACTTTAGTGCCCACGTAGACGCAGTATTGAAGAAAACAAGATACGCATACCATCTCCTTTTACCTCTTTTCAGGAAACAGTCATCAGCTAACAAGCGGGTGAAGCTACTCGCGTACAAATCACTGATCAGGCCCATACTATTATATGCGGTGCTGATCTGGCAGGCTACAGCGACATACAAATGGAGCAAGATAGGATTACTGGAACGCAGAATCCTTCGAGCTTGCACTGGGTTTTATAAACGGGAGGACGGACGGCCCTACCCCAACCGACAACTGTACCGGGATGCAGCTTTGGAACCAATCAACCTCTACGCCAAGAAGTTGATCGAGCGAGCGGCGAAACGAATGGTCGAGCATGATACCACCACGATCAGCAATGCGGCAGACAATCGAGCGATGGAAGCAGCCAACATTTAGCAATAAGTAGTATATAAGGAATTTAAAAAAAAAAATCATTATAGAGTATAAGGAATTATAACATATATATATTTTGTTACTGTAAGCTAAAATATGGAATATTCAAGGTCACACTTAGGGTGTAAGTGTAGAAATTAAGAAGAAATTTAATATATAACAACTTAAGTCAAAGAACAAATAAATTCTAGTTAGTGTTGAACTCTTGGTACAGCCATTAGGCAAAACCCGTAGGTTAAGTGATAGGTTAAGACTAATTGTAAATAATTATACATAACACTAAAAATTCACCCAATAAATTATTGAAACTTGAACTTGAAACTTTGGTTGAAACCCTTTAGATCGGAATCGTTTTCGCAGTGTATACGCTTGGTAATGTCTATGCTTTGGCATGTATTCAGAAATTGACCTCTTCATATGAGCCTACAAGGTTTTGAGATACGCCATTTTATATGTTGCTATGAGTTAAATCTTTTTGTTGATTAAAATCATAAGTAAAGATGATTGGTTGGCGAGACAGGAAGTATACGAGATAACATACTTAGCGAACTAGATCCATAAAATTAATACTTAATAAATTAAAATAGAATTCATATTTAATAATCATTGAAATTAATTTATGCTTTTCATCTTGTTTCCTTCGATGTATGTGGGTCGCTATCTGTACGGTTCGGTTAGAGAGTGCAGGACATACCATACTTTGCGGAGACGTGGACGGAAACTTGGACATTTGTTGAGCGAGTGTACCTACGAAACGTGTAAGGTGATCCGTCTACTTCTCGCTTGGTGGAACATTTGGGTCTCGGGTTAAGCGTATGGCGCTCACGAGCGTCTCTAAAGGACTTAGCGGGAACGACGATACAAGCCATCTTAACATGAAAGCAAGAAACGCTGTGATATTAAACTAAACACATATTTTTTTGATTCAACATCTCAGGACTTTACAGAAAGTAAGATTGCTCTACTCGAAAATATCTGAATACTTTGCATTATGCCAGAGATACTATCCCAAGCCGTGTTGAAGTTGATGAACGTATAATTGAGTTTCGTGAAGAATTGAAAGCAGTAAAACCGCTTTTTAACAGAAAGATTCAAACCGCAATTGTACAGAAGAAGCACAGTGATGGTTTGAATAGAAAGTTAGAAGATTTCGTTTCTTAAAAATCTAAAAAATAACCATCCCTGAAGAATTCTCTTAGACGTCATAGCCTAGAAACCGATCGACCATTACTATTGAAAACAATTGCGGATATTGCTTAATTTTGGAGTGCAGCAGATTGAAAAAGACGAACGGAGTATATTCGCTGTGTTAAAACTCACACAAGAATTAAGTAAAATTTGATTTGACATTAGTCGAAGGGGATATATCATCGTTTGATTCCGAAAAAAATCAAATTCTGCAGAGGGGCGAATCAATCAAATTCACTGATCAAGCCTCTAAGTTTCATTGTTGAACTTTTGTTATCTATTTATTGTTGCAAATAATAAAATAAAAACCGAAAACTTTAGACATGTGGCATGAAAAGGTCTGTAATCATTTTATTTTAATATTCAAGAAGAGTATTTTAAGTTTTTCTTAACTCAAATCAGTTTTAAAATTTGAGGATGAAATGCAAGTATAAAATGAATGATTCCGTGCTGATTTTAATTGAGTTTCCTATTTGAAGGATATTTTCGATTGAAGTTTTAGTAGGATTGTGGTATTACTCAGCTATCAACTTGACTTTTATCCTTATTTTAGACTTCTTAACTTTTACCAATAAAGTGCTATTGGAATGGGAATAAATGATTCTTTTGAAATGAATTATGTATCAATTGTGTAGCACTACATGTATTGGCTAGAATTATTACATATAAAACTGATCCGACCAGCATCGCGACATATGTTCACTGTTTTCTGGTGCAGAGTTTCACATGAAATTAATTAATGTAGAGTTGATCGCATCAGCCCGTGGTTCAGACATTGAGTTGATGCATTATCAGAAAAAAGATGGGAAAATTTCATGAGAAATGCTAATTTCTCTTAAGTGTTCCATTTGAGTGCAAAGTATAATTAGCTTTTCATAGCTTATATGGTTAACATGTCTGATATATATCCTCTCCTCCTGCCGCATTCCTTAGTAAGTGGGTGAATCTGTAGGTGAGATTCGATATGCAAGAGTACCACAAAAACAATCTTGTTCTGAAAAAAAGCATCATTCATAGAGCGAATATTCCGTCAAAAGGTCACGACCTTTGGCCGCGTCTTCGTCAGTAACATCAGTTCACACAAACAGGCAATCTTCCTTACTACCATCCTCATTACAACGGTATGTCGGTGGAAAATCATTTTCTTTTCAAATTTCTCATGGAGCGTATTTTTGTAAAACTCAAAACCGAATAATACGACAATTAAATATCCTTCTAAAGTCTGCTCGGAGTAGAAATAAGGAGTAACAAGAAACAAATGAGGGAAAAGTATAAAAATATAAAAAAGGGACTTAAGATTGTATGAAAAATACACAAAAAAATATAATAATCACCTCCACTTTCTCCGTCCAGACGTACGTCCTTAAGCATCACAAACAAACAATTGACGAATGTCGAACAAGTACATGTTCTTCGTAAAATATACACCAATTACATGCCCACCGAGGATGCAATAATTTATATTGTTTGAAATTCCGTTTGTTAGCAACTACCAGTCGAAACGTTCAGTGTGTTAGAAAATTGTAACAATACCTTCGTGTTCCTTTTAGCCTTCTTAACGTAACGAGCCATTCATCGGTTCGTTGATACTACATACTATATGACTTTATAGAAACATACTCATGTGATTACATGTAGAGGTTGACGAACTATGAAGTGTTGGTTCATTCCACTCACTTTTCCAAAAAAATAAGTTTTATTTTCATCTTTTTTTTCTCGAAAACTCGAGCAGCAATTAGAGTTTACAACAGGACGCATTTGTTTAGAACAAACATAACATAGTACATATATGTAGGTGTGCATAATGTATGTGAAGCTTAAGTTAAGCTTCATATTTTTCATGGGAAGGATCGTAGGTGTAGTTGTAACAGCCACGTTATCAGTGCATGGATAACAGACAGAGGTAATAAGCACACATGCAACATCTTTGCTCGTTTAAATACAGTCTGTTGGATAAAATTTACATTGGAGAATTTTCGTAAGATATTTAAAACTTTTTTTTAAGCTTCTCCGAGCCAAATATTTGAAAATTGCAACAGAAGCAAACACTTCACTTAAATTTTTTGTGCGTTCATCACACAGCTATAAGCTGGATAATTTGATGGAAGGCAAATTGAGGATTAATAAATAACTGAGTGGTTACTCAATTTCATACGCTAGCAGGATAATATGTGAGTCTTCCTAAGCTCTTGACTTTCACATGATTCTTTTGCTAGTCTTACTCACGACCTACATGACATTAAAAAATCTCAAAACCAACAAAATTTCATATGGCAATATAATTGTAACAATACATCAGAAAATAATACACGAAATTATCGTATTCTCAACGGCTGCATTAGATAAAATCGTACCAAATTTATCGTTTCTAGCCGAAAGATGAAATAAATTGAACTGAACCATTCCATTCGAAGCAAAGATTTTATTTAGTTAAATATTGGACACCAGCAAGCCAGGAGAAAACTGCGTGGGAAAAGCATCTTTGGGTTAGCCTAAAATAATTAAAGAAAAACATACTCCCTAACCATAACTCGTCCAACTAGAATGGTCAGAAAATTTGTATTAGTATCAATCGATGAAAGCAAGCTTGCTTACTTATATCTGTCACAGTGGAAACCTCTGATAAAGTCTAACACGCAGGAATAATCTTCAAAGTGCATGAATTCTGTGATGAATCTCTCCATGATTCGATTCATATACTCTACATTCTACATAGATTGTAGCTTGCAAGATTTTAAAACAATCCCTAAACGTCCTGTCGTGCGCTAAATGTGCTGGAAATCCGGCAGCTGAAAGACAAATCCATATGTATCCTTGCGGTCACCGGAGATAATTTACATAATGAGTTCTTTGTATAAGGCCACGAATCAAGCTGTTTTATCATATGAGCTAATTAATTCTATTATTTTACATGTAGAATTAGCATTTTTCTGTTGTTAAAAGTTTTCTATATGGAATAGGAATACATTTATCCTAGCCAATATAATAATATAATAAAAAATTTTCTCCGAAGGTTCGAGCAACCAAATGCAAAGCTAATTAAAAAGATTTCCTTTTTTAAATTTCTAGATTCCGAAATATATCCTTACATTAAAGTCTGAAACTTCAAATGTGAAAGTTTATAAAATGAATAAAATTTCTGTAATGGTTTTCATGAAAATAAAAATAATTAAAACCATTAATCTGTATAATGGCTGTGTAATTCTCAAGGACCTTTACGTCTAGACTATGTTGTCGAACATAATTATCCAGTCTTTAGTCCTGTATGGACTGGAAAGTAATCCAAGTTATGATTTCAGCTGGGGTTTTCATCCCGAATCAATGTTGTCCGTCATAATTTGAGAGTTTTTCGGTCGGGAAACATCATAACCTTTTGTGAAAGTATGAAAATAAATTTTAAGCCCGAAGAAAGGTGTTTGAATAAATATCAAATGTCTATCTTTTGAAGCAAACCAAAAATTTTACAAATATTCCACCTCCCCATACTACGTCTAAAATCTATTCTCCGACAAAAATATCATGGTTCGATGCAACTACGCAAATGGAAAAACTTCTATGAATTTGCTGAAAAATTCATTTTTGCGCAGTTGATGGGTTATTTTGCAATATTAAATGCGAAGTTTAGCAAAAAGGGTAAAATTCTTGTGAAAGTTGTAAACAGATTCCTTCAACATTCGTTGGCAAATGGCTTCAATACGATTCAATTTTCAGAAGAATTCAAAATAATTTTTAAAATTTTTCTAAAAGAGTTTGAAAACTACTTTAATAAAATATAATTTTTTAATTTTATAAGTATTTAAACTTTTAATTTTCGACTGAAAATTTTCAACAAGATTTACACAGAGTGGGCAATGCGAAAGAAGAAGGTGTAATTATTATTCTGAGATGGACTATCAACGACAGTTGCTATGATAAACACCTCCCCCAATGACTCTGTCAAGCGTGGTTGTGACCAATACACCAGACTAGATTATGGTAATGGAGTAATATCTATGCAAATAGAGTTTTATTCAATGCAAATAATTAAAGTTGGTTGTTGCAAAGGAGGTAAGTGATAATGATGATCTTGATATCGTTTGGAAGTGGTTAACTTAACATATAAATGTTAACCTAATATAAAAATATTACATTCAAAATTGGCAGATTTTCTTCATCATTTTCGTTATTATTAAAATTGGTATATTTTGTCCACATTTTTCGACCAGAACGTTAATCAGGGTTTCAATCATTTACTTGAGAAAGCATATGCTGGTAATAGTCATTGTTGGCCTCGATTATTATCCCGAAGCCATTTTTCACTGACTGTCAAATTTGGCCCGAAATATAAAGTATACATTTATTGTAAAAGAAAAATTATGCATAATTTTCCATTATTTACATTAATCGTTTTATTCGGATTGACTTTGTGAAAAGGATACGTCCCTCCTCCTATTGTAACTTTTCTTTCACAATAGCCTCTGAATGTGTGTTTCAAAGTCAAGAAACCAAAGGCCAGAATATGATAGTCCTTGCAACAAACACACGAGGTGGACGAAGACAGTATGAGAGTATTTGCATGCCCCGCTAACTCGGGTTTCAATAGATTTCTATTGGGAGGAGAGGGGGGGGGGGATCACAATGAAATATTGGTAGTAAGAATTTAAGTTCAGTACTGTCATTCAAGTGAATGAATTTAATGCTGAAAATCCTGCAAGGAATTTTTCCATTACAACATTCTTTTCTTCAAAATACGAGGTATGCTCAAACAATATCACGAATTTTTATATTTTCTTAAAAAATCAAAGTAATCGCAATCATATAACGTGTAACGTTTTTCCAAATCTTCGAAAAAAATAATTTTTTTAAATCTTGTTCAGGGCCTTCTTTGGTGCCGTATTTTTCTCTCCAACCGTGGCATAGCGTCGTCCTTTAATGGGCCTCTTCAGTTTCCGGAACAAACAAAAGTGTGCTAGTTCTGGCTAACAATTCGTGCAAAAGCAACAATGTGTGAACAGGGGCGTTATTGTGGTGCAAGAAGTTCTTGTTCCTCCACAATTCCAGCCGTTTCTGGCAGATGGATTCGAGCAAATTTCACATTACTAGCAGGAAATATTCATTAATTAGCGTTCAACCCTCCGGGAAGCACTCATAATGCACTTCTTCCCTGTCATCAACGAAAATTGTAAGCAGAATCTTCATATTCAACCGAACTTGGGATGCTTTGTTTTGGTTCGTATGGCAGCTTCAATTGGGATGATTGTGCTTTTGTTTTCACGTTATGACCATAAACTCAGGTGCCTGACCACCAGTCACCACCTTCTGGAGCAAATTTAGGTCATCGTGGACAGCGCTTAGGCTCTCAGCAACTTTTCTAACGGTGTACGACGAGTGGTCAATGCCATTTTCTTGACTTTTCCAGTCTTTTCGTTTGTTGTTGACTTGCTCTGGCATCCGGCACGTTGTTCATCGTTCACATTTTTTCTTGCCCTCTCAGAACACTTTGTACCAACGATAAACGTTGCTGTGGTCCAAGATAGCTTCAACATATGCCACAGTCAATATTCGGATCGCGTGGAATAGATAAAAATCCAAGACAAGCTAAAACACGTCTAAGCATAACAACTACCAAGAAATAACTGAAGATTCAAAATAGCCGAACTTGTCAGCATAAATAAAATGGGTACCAACATAAGGTGCAAAATCGCACATTGAAAATATAATATATGTGGCCCGCGAAAATTCGAAATTTGCGTTACTTTTTGAACCTCGTACTTTTCGTTTCGGAAACAAGTTTGACTAACTTTTTTTTCTGAAAATTCTGGTGATTAATTCGGGATATTTTTTTATGGCCCGAGTTTCCACTTCAACCTTTCAGACGTTATTCTATTTCTTTTAAAAGTCCTTGAGCCGAGCTGCATGTCAAGCAGTCCATAACTCAAAGGGTTTTTATGACATCTCGTGATGACGGTTGGAATTTCCTCGCTGATGTAGCTTCAAATTTTTCCGCGTATTTTTTTTTTATTTTGTTAAAGCTTTAGATTGAGTCACTCCATGAAAATTTCTTTCCAATAAGAGAATAAAAGTGTAGTTTCCATCCGTTTGAAAAAAAAAACCCTACCTGTATAAGCGCAGCCTAACATGTAAACCTCAGGCCCCCTTTTTGCTTGCGCTTGTGACGGATCTATGAAGAAGGACATTGAGACTCAAAAACCCAGGATGAAACCACACACCGAAGATGACATACTACCGATACATGGAAACAGTCCGGAAATGAGGAACTTCGTTCGTAGGACAAACAAACAAATTTTCCATCGCTGCTGGACAAAACCGAGAATGAATATTCATGAGCGACAATTCAAACTCATTCACCCAAACAAATGTTGCTGTTTAACTTATTCTAATCCTTGCTGTCATCTTGGGTTGTCTAATGTTAGGACTGTATTCTAACATGCATTTATGTCAATAGAAGGATCATTATGGATCATGAAACAGGAAGCAGTTGCTTTCAGGCGGTACACTACAGATATTGGTTTGCTTTTTTACAAGTGTAAGACGATTGAAATCCCACAATTATGGGCTTGAAAGAAATTGTGGTCCGTCAAAATTTGGTAGATTTTTTTAATGTTGACTTATTTTCATTTAACATTTTTTTCAATCCACTCTGTAAATGGACTGTTTCAGCTTACATCAGCGTTTGTAAAGTTCATTGACTAGCAGATCCAAAGATTTTTACGTGCATTTTTCAACTAGAAAATGTTTCCTTCGTAAGGTAAGCAAAAATTGAATCTAATAAAAATATGCAAGCTAAAGAAATGATAAAAAACGTGCCAGTTCTTGGAAAACTGAAGATTTTCATGCACTTTCTTGGTAATGAACGGTGGCTTTAACAAGAATTTACCGATTCGCCGATTCGAAAAAATTCGCCCAATCGGGATAAAATAAAGGGCGTGGTCGTATCTGGTGATTCGTGATCAAAACAAAACATCACGGGGAGTGTACCAAGCATACTGAAACTTCATAAATAATAGTAGTAAGAATAAGTTCATCACAGTTTAGGGTATTATTCTGACTATGGAAGAAATTATGCCTAGGTTTAGTGTGACTTTAAATTTTCAGATTTGATGCTATAGTTTCGGGCCCAAGGCGGATTGAGCCCTTTTTTAAACACTTACGGCCAAAATCCATTGAGTATTACTTACTAATGAATTTGCTTAATTAAGATTATAATAAACAATAATTTTGGAGCATTTGCTTGATACTTTTCATACTTTTCAGCATTTTCAAAGATTAATTACCTTTTAAGGTTTATCTATACGATCACCCTGCCGAATCAAATCATAACCTCATACACATGCTTCGAGAGTGTATTGATTTGATTGAGGGTTTGATTTGCTGCTTATCATCGAGGCATCGACTTCGGTGATAAAAAGGTATTTCGAGTATTCTTAACTGTCGCTCTTCGTCGTCGTTAGGATGCATTCCTTTAGATGCAGCAAGAGGTTTTGTGCGCATTCAGCGGCCTCTTCAAACCTCGGAAGTCATTGGGTAAGAGCGGAGGTACTTGAATAGTAACTTTATTTAAGGATAATAAGTAGCACCGAGCACATAGTGCTCTGCCAAAAAAATCAGCGATTCTACTCTATTTTATATACTATAAAGTTCTTAAGAAAAGTTTGAGCGGTAAATTTTAAGCTGAGACTAAGTTGGTCCCTCCTCAATTGTTACCTGAGCTTGACACTTCTAGGTTTTCACTAGATTCCAGTAGACCTAGTAAAGTTCCTGACCAGATTCTTGGATAGAACTTCAGGTTAGGTTTATGGTCTAATTAATTGATATTTGCAACCAATTTAATTTGTTGTAAACTTGTTCACTTCAGAGTTTTGATTTCAGAATTCGCAAGAGACGTCAAGCTTCGAAATTTAGGGTTTGCGAGACATGGATTCAAGACAGGACATGGAGACAAATTTAGGGTTTCACTCTCAACCTTAATTCATGAAATCACGAAGAGATGCGCAGTGAGACTGGCATTGGAGTTACAAATCCTAAAATTCTTACAAGCAGTATAACTTGAACCCGGGACTTGTTGAATTGAAAGCGAACGCTACATCGCAAAATGTTTTTTGTTACAATAAAGGGTATTAATTTTTAACTGCTTTCCATTTTACTTTTTTACTCTGAACATTTCATCCACAACTTGGTCGTATAAAAATGGGTAAAATCGTAACACTTAGACAGCTTAAGTACCACATACTGTTCGTTAATGTCCTTTGAAATGTGAAATTTCTCTGACATTTCTGGTTTTTCTAATTTTCTGCGCTGCTATGCTTAAGTATACGATTCATAAAATTATATACATACATATTTGAGTGAAGTGCAGGCGGACATACATGTTGTATGTATATTCATCCTTGCATGGAGGCAGCAACGTGTGTGAAGGGATATGCACGTACATTCAGCATATCTACGTATAGAACAGTGCACGTACGTGCATACTATGCATATTCGGCTACTCCTTAAAGTTGGAGGAATGAAGGAATGAATGGAAGTGCAGCGTAATGATGAAGCTAATACGTTGCAGTGTTTATTGTTTTTTCCTGATAGTTTGTTTGCCATATATTGAAGTATGCATTCACACATACAGCATATATAATAATCCGTATCCATTAAATTTGGTACTCCACGTCTACATGAATTTTCCAGTAGAATTGTTTTGGCTTTGTTATAAAAATATCCAAGAAATGTAATAGATTAGTTAAAATGATTTCTTTGCACTCTAGCCCTTATGTTGTTGCACATTTTGTTCATACTACATGTGAAGCTCAAACATATGACATGCAGATATTAAACATTTTTTCTGTCATATTCATACGAACAACAAACAAACTATGTGTTTTTATCCGAAATAACAACTTCTATCTGCTTAGGATGATCTGTTTCAGTCTAGATAATTTATATAGTAAACTTTTCACTTTGAATTCTAAGCTTATGATAACGAATTGCAACGAATTTTACTCGGTAAATGCATATGACATGATGCATCGTTTCTTGGAATCCTCTCGACTGGTGATGAATATGAATATATTCTATGCTGTTCGTTTCATATATAATATCGAAATGCATACATACTAGGATCAATCTTAAATGAAATTTGAAAACACTCGTGAAATGTGAAGTTAGATCCCACAACGTAGCACCTAACTTTTCTCAGTGAGGTTCGGTTGACCAAACAACATCGAACGTTGGGGAAATCCAATTGACGGTTGACTTTCCCGGGAAGTAAACACATAATTTCTTCGCCTGTAGTTGGTTTAGAAAGAATTTCCCGTCTTGGAAATCGTTTCTGTGAGGTTTCATCAACAAGTAAACCTTCCACTTGTCTCCTTGAATGATCTTCCTTTGGAAAGATCACACATGAAAATATTTCCAACAAAACGGTAGCTAATTTAAAATCCCATATGACACCCACATGACTATTTTGCTACCACATAACGATGTGTTCACGTGTTTTGGCTTATCGATGCTTGCTTTAACTTTTTAAGGAATTTCATTTTGGCTATTGAGAAAATGAAAAATCCTACAGACCAGATAAGTCAGAATGAGTTATAGGCGGTAAAGGCAAGGGTTTTTTTCCATTGCCACGTAGTTTCCGAACCAAAAACAGGATTTTAACTAGCAAGCCGTCAAAATGCGAGCAAACGCCTAATTAACATGGGTGGCCTGCACAGCGTTAAAGACGGATGAAAGAAAAAAGTCGAAGAGGTCGTAAGAGGAAGTTCAGCCCACCAAAATTTCAACTAGAGAACACATATTCAAGCTTAATGGTAAAGCGAACGAACTCCCCTGGAACAAGATAGATACGGCTTGGAATGATAGGAACTATTGTAGGATGAGTTGATCTCTTTCACTCGCATGCACTTTTTCCTACCTATCTTCTATGCCAACTTGCCAATCAACTTCCAACCTTCCTGTTTTTCCACTTTTCTCTTTTTTCTACTGGCAAACGAAGCGATCACAGAACTAGACCTAGAATTGCACTTTGACGGCAAGATGGACCGTCTATAAGCTAAGGCTGACCTACGTCAGCTGACCCGGGGGGTTTAAGGACATTATGAAAGCCCTGATGCTTCCACGTCACACACACACGAAAAATTCTTATTGATTCACTTCACTAGAAAAATGTTTAACGGAAATGTTGTAAATGAATAGAAGTTATTAAATAAAAGCAATTAAAAATAAAATATTCAATTTGCATGAATTTTCCTGCGCTGATTCTGATCACTTCTGCTGCCTCCAACACGAATCTTCACCTCAGTTTGATTTTGGAACTACAATGAAATTATGCTGCGCTGATGTTGACCACCTCTGCTTGATTTCCAGCACGAATCTTCACCTCTACTTATTAATACTCCCGGATTCAATTTTATATTATTCTATATTTATCGAAACTTCACAATTCTGGATTATTCTCCATTTAACGATACTTCACAATTCTGGATTAGTCCAATTACTCAACATTTGACCCTTCTCCTTATAGCTCGTTGTTCACAACAAGCAAGTGAATTATATTGACTGCAAATTTTTCTGAGAAGGGTTCCAATAATTTTTTTGGGTTTTTTTTGTACTGAGAATTTTTTTCTGAGCTTTTTTTACTGAGACCTTTTTTTCTTTTATTTTTATGCCGCCCACACAAAAGAATACCTAACATTTATCAAAATTGAATTAGATTAGCAAACTAGAAGAAACTTTGCATTTATTGCAGCGGGAGATACTCGATTCGGCTCAAACGTGCCAGTGGAAAAGTCACGTATCTGAAAAAAAACCGTTTGAACTCCCTGGTTTTGTTCTACACGCCCATATTTTTCCGGTTCACACGCAAGGTGAAAACGCAGTCGTTTCTCCGGGAAGGTTGTTATAATTTTGAGGCTCGGCGTTCCGGTTTCTACGGGTAACGAGTCCTTTTCTCCGCTCTTTTGATTTGTATGTTTAGATGGCTTGTCCAAAAAGTATCAACACTGACTTCTGTTCTAATTTCATGATTTGGAAGGTTACTCTTTCTTAACTTCTGTATCTGTGTACTGTGTTATTAGTTGCTATTTGGTGAGTGACAACCTTCATAGAAACCCCAATTTAATTGAAAAGCACACTCAAAGCAGTGTGTTCCCTTCCTGAGTCAGTCCTTGAAGTCAGCTTGTGAAATAACTTTCAGTGCATTCGCCGCATCAGTTTCAACTGTTTCTTTGTCATCGAACCGATTTCCTTTTAATAAAATTTTGAAAGAGTCAAAAGCCAGAAAGAGCTTTGTCGAAACAGCACTATACGGGACTGTCCGACTTGATGTGGTGGTCATGAGCTCCAGGCCGCAAGGAGCTTTGACGAGACGTGAATATACGAGACTGTATGACTTGATGTTTTGTCAGATGTTACTGCACAAGGATCGAGAATATAATAATTTCATGTCCTGCCTTCGGTTTCGTGAGCTTTGATAATTACTTATCCTATCTGTGTTTGATCCTTTGTTTCTCTTGTGGTCTTTTCAATTCTCTCTGTAACTCCTGATTCACTTATTGAGCCCCCAATTTATCTCTGTGGGATGTGAGATGTAATCTATCTCAAACTTTCTGATAGTTCTTCGTTCAGTTATTGTCTATTCTATTGTTATTGTCTTCATAAGAATATAAATCGCTTCAGGTAAAAATTACAACCCACTCCTTCATTAATTATTCCTGCATTTTATTCCTCATTTTCTGGATTGGAAAAAGACGCTATACCGTGTCTTTTTTCCTAGTTTCAAGCAATTCTTGTGTACCTGAGCCGCTTGTTGCAATCTCTGGCCTGCAGATCTTTGCATCTTTAAGACAATGATAGATGTAGATTCTTACCAGACTTTTTTTTTTGGAGTTCAGTAAAGTAGTGCGCTCGATTTCGATTGAACCCTCTCCAAAAGTCTTTATTATAGTCAAAGTTGTTAGATATCCCCACCTTTTTTCCGCTAAGATTGTCAGTTTCCCTTTTAGAGAATCTTTTACTCGATGTTTCCACTGACCGTCATAGTTCGGCCAAAATGTATACCCTAATTGTCTTCATTTGGAAAATGGTAGAATCGTCAGACAGTCTGTAACTGATTTAACTATTGGTTCAGCGCACTCTTGCATCTGCTCCGATTTACGTTTCGGAGCAACCAATGTACATAGTTGCTCCTTTTTTATTCTCCTTTTGGCTTTTCTTCACCTTCCATTTCGGTTGCTAGAATATCACTTAACAACCTCATATCTAAATCTTTTGTTAAGGCTTTTTCGTGTGGAATGTGTAAATGAAATCTTGCAGTTCGAAGGAAGGAAGGTTGCTGGAATCCGTTGGTTCAGGAATCTGGAAGGTTTCAATATCCATATGAACCATGAAATACGTTGAGAAGCAAAATCTCAGAGGGCATCTTTTTTAGTGTAGTTTCTCTTTACGTCTAATGAAAATAACACCAGGATCACACTTAAGCATTCTGGACCCGATCGCATTTTTCCGCAGTCATTTTGTAAGCCTATCACTAATTGCATTGTTTTCACTTTGTTTTAACGAAAGGATCCCATCTTCCTGGTTTTAAATATCAAATGAAATAGTTCATATAACTTGTACAAAAACTTTTTAAATGATTTTCAATAGATGGCGTCACTGTCTTAAAATGAAATTGCAGAATATTGCAACCAACTTCATTTTGAAGCCTCTTCATTAAGCTTTCATTTTTAGTATGTATCGTTTCTCTGAAGTGTGAACAACATAATTTTTCTATGCTCCGAATATATCAACTTTTGTACCAACGAAAAAAAATTTGCGGGAAGGATTTCTTTGCTTTCATTTGAAAACAAAAAAAAACCTAGTGCTGAAAATCGTCGTGGGCTGCAGAAAGCCTATGAAGATCATGCTACAATGAATTCTACTTGTGAGTATTGATTTCAACACTTTGGAAGTGGAGATTTTAATACTGATGACAAAGAATACGGAGGATAACCAGAAAAGTTTGAGGATACCGAAACGAAAGCTCTTTGGGGTGAAGAGTCGTGCCAAACACAAGAATAACTCGCACAAGCACCAGAAGTGAGTCAACAAGCCCTATCTGTTTGCGTAAAAGCCATGGAAATGATCCAGAAGGTAGGATATTGGGTGCCGTATGAATTGAAGTCAAGAGACGTCGAACGACGTTTTTTTAACCTGTGAACAGCTGTTCCAAAGGCAAAAAAGAAAAGCGCTTTTGCGTTGTATTGCAACTGGTGATGAAAAACGGGTTCATTACGATAACCCCAAGCGTAAAAAAATACGGGTCACCCGGCCATATGCCAAAATCGACGCCAAAGGGTCACCCGGCCATATGCCAAAATCGACGCCAAAGCCAAATTTTCGTGGTGACAAGGTTATGCTCTGTATTTGGTGGGACCAATTTGGCGTGGTGTACTATGGGTTGTTAAAAACAGGTGAATACATCACAGGACAACTCTACCGACTACGATTGATGTGTTTCAGCCGAACATTGAAACAAAAACGGCCGCAATATGAGCAAAGACACGATAAAGTTATTCTTCAGTATGACAATGCTCGACCGCATGTTGCAAGGCCAGTCAAAACATACCTTGAAACGCTTATGTGGGATATCCTGCTCCTGCTGCCGTATAGCCCGAACATTCGTTGATGAAGTTGTCGTTGATGACGCATGCCCTTGACGAACAGCACTTCCACTCTTTTGAAGAACTCCAAAATCGGGTCGATTCGTGGATAGCCTCAAATTTTAAGTCGTTCTTCCGACGAGGAGTCAGTATGTTATCAGAAAGATGGGGGAAAGTAGAGGCTTGCGATAGACAATATTTTGAAAAATGAATTTGTACTATAACAAATTTCAATTTGTATAAAGCGTCCAACTTGCAAAAAATCCTTTAAAACTTTTTGGTGCATGTAATATGATGAAAACTTAACGGATAGCAAAAAATACTTGTTTTCGTTTATCCATTTGATTACGTTTAACCTCAAACCTCACCACACAGTTGAAAATTTTTTTCTTGCGATTTTTATATTAATATCAAATAAAAAATAATCAATTCATGTCATGATCAAATATATTACAAAAATATGCCAGTTAGAGTCAATTAATTTTATGATTATATTTATGAATCAATAATGAATGATCCTTCGTCTGAATTTTGCTGGAAAACCTTTTAACAAATCCGATAATGTATTACTGCCATTACTGCTACTGACATGTAAATTCCATTTTAATCAGGCACTAATCAGAATCAGAACAAGCTATTATCAAATTTAGTGATAAAAGAATTGGAAATTCTGGGAGGATATTTTGAATTGAATGACCCAAATTGGGTGTAACAACGAAAAACTACTTTTATGACCATAAAGACTGTTAATTTAACTCATAATGGATAGTCACTTTGGTATTTTATGATAATTTTATGTTGGACGTTTTATTTGAGATCCTTGCAATCTATAACCGATTATGCATATTTTCGGAGTGATATAAAAGGACCTTCCATAGTAGATCAATATTTGAGACCTTAATCTACAAGCTCTTCAATTAAAGGTAAATTCGTCATTTAGTTTTCAGCTTAAAGATTCTCACAGCGCGTTCTAATCGCATTCTAATCATTTCAACATCAAACATTAAAAAGGCGTCTTAAAGGATTTCTCCCACTTTAAGCTTTAAATCACTTGAAACAAGCAATCTAGCCGATGAACAATCCACAATTCATCGTCGGTAGGACTTTAAGTTAAATTTGTGCGAATTTTGTGTTACTCTTCAATTTAATTACAAATCATGTGATACCGAAACCGCAAAATTTTGGTTATAATTAATCAAATCACTATAAATGCCGCGCCTTTAAATACATGTTTGAATGCTAGGAGTTGATTCTGATGAAGTATGATACACTTGATATGTGTCTAACCGTTATAAATAGATGAATCAAACAATCAGGAATAGTAGGCAGTCATAAGGACTAATAATACACATTGAGTAGAAGTAAGCAATAGCTTGAATAACTCATTCTGACTTTACCAACTGCTAGAATATTAATAGCAAATACGTCATCATGTTGTCTGCCTACAAAGGCTCTGTATTGAAAGAGATATTTAATTCTAGTGTTTCTAAGTCCCTTTTTTGAAATTTGCTTGTATTTTACGTCATCCAGGGTACGAACAATTGTTACAGTATAGTCTTTATGTTTAGTATTCAAAGTCGATAGTCTATAGATCAGAATGATATTTATCTATTTATTGCATCTAAATCGTTAGATGGTCAAGAAAACTATTAAGATAACTTAAATTATTGAGAGAATTTTCTGTGTCAATATGTCAAAATATGTCAATTATTTCTGGATTATAATAACGGATACAAGTCTTACTTATGATATTAATGATGATATATTTCGTAGGTGACGAAATAGGCCAAAATCGTGTCGTCAAAAAATTTCAAGAAATTAAGGGTTCACCAATAAATTGATAATCTAAATACCAAAATAGAACTGACTCTTCTGAGCTCCAAATAATTATTAACTTGCCTGCACAAAGCCAAAATAAATGTCAAATATATTTTTAAGATTTCTTTTACCCAACAGACAATTCTCGAGTGCCAATTATCTGATTTTCTTGACGCCTTGCTCATCAGTTGATCATCATCAATATATTTTTTCTTCTTCAAAGTCTTTATATCACTGTTTCTTATGAGATTGACGATTAACAGGAGGCCTGCTCCAACATTTTCAACGTTTCCTTTGTCAAAACTTCACTCTAAAACACAAAATTTAACAGCGTTCTTGGGGTTCGTTCCCTCCTCTGCAAACCAAAGTTTGTAAAAGCTGTGGAAATTGCCATGGTAAAGATCAATCGTTCAAAAAACACAAGCGCAAACACAGAATTAACTAAAATTGACATTTACCTGACATTTGGCATAAATGTCACTATGAAAATAAAAAAAAATTTCTGACCAAACTGGTGGCCCTACATATTTCGAATTGAATTTGAAATCAACATGAAATTACATATTTATAAATGTATTTATAAAATGGGGCAAAAGTATATCATTATATGAATAAACTAATGATTTATTTAGGTTATTATCATAATATAAATGATCACCGTGCTATGGCATTTGTTAGAGACAATCCGAGAAATAGTTTACTGCAAGCAATGAAGCAGGGTGAATTTGATGAGGATGGTATTATTGCTACTCTTTTTCTGACAAATTCCTGGGATTGGTTTCACCACAGTAAGGATTTGGAAGTCGTTTTCTTCCTTGTACTCTTCCTTGCGTGCGAAGGACGAAGCGTTTATGAATAACAAAGAGTAACGGGCCACCGTCCCGTCGAGAATGCTCCTGATGTGGCTCACGAAAGATTCCAAGAGTTCTAAGGGACTTTGTTAGTAATTATTTAGTTTAATATATTGGAATATTCATCAATTCATTGGAACAAGCGAGGCACCGATGAATACAATTTGGCATTTGCTTATTTTTTCGCGTCAAGTTTTGGCGCGAAGCGTAGTAAGTTTTTCCGTGTAAGGTATGAGCCAGTTATCACATACTACCAGCTGCCAATCGGGTGAAATACACTTTTACCTTCTCTATGAAGCTTTGTGCACACAAAGGATGGTTTTTATCCAATATCGAAATGGGTGACGAGACCTCTTTCCACTCAAATTCTTGAATTAGCAGACAATTTATCAAACTTGAGATATTGTGCGATTGGTGAGTCCTCACGGAATGCGATCGGAAGCTTAGATCCTCCAAAAAAGATTGATTAGAATGATATTCGGAACAAAAAAAGTGATTTATCCATGTTTCCTAGGTCCCAAAAGATAGCAAATGAGTTTTTCTTGTTGGGAGTTGCTGGATATGGTGGCGAGCATATCTGGTTTATGCATTATGTGAAATTGCTCATACAGCTTGGGTATCAATTAGAACTCAAAAACATCGACCAATTTATCTATATCATCAACTACATAGACCGCGTGCGCTATCTTTGGGAACTGCTTAAACGATCTGATGATAAAACTTCGTTTGACTTGTTTTGAAACCTTCCATTGACACCAACAACCAAAAATCTTACATTTTTTTGGAAGTCAAAAGTCAAAGAAAAGATCATCAATGCCATGTCAATTGGTATGAGCCTGTGTCGTCTTTGGAGCTTCGATTGGACTCCTACTGGCAACACCGACGAATACATTAGCATAAAAAATATTAGGGCAGATTCGACTCTGCGGAAGGTTTCTGTCAAGTCCCCAAAATCCACGAAGCTAGTTATTGTTTCTATACACGAATCGATTGATTGACGAATCGAATCATTGTTGTCTTCTTGATTGGTTTTTCTAATTGCAAATTGGTCATAGTTAAAATTTTATTCGTTTTCCCATAATCCTTTTAAACTATTCACTATGTGATTTTGAAAACGACTAGCATATCTGAGTACTAACTGCATGTCGAAATTCCATTCTAAACCACCACCCAGCAGGCTTTATCTATTAAAACCTTAAAAATTGTATAGATAGTTCTAATGAAAGAAAAATAATATGTTTCAAACAATGAGTGTAATCAGAACTTATCGTTCAAAAATGTTTAGTGCTAAAACTCCAAAGTTTCCGCATCAGCCATTTTTTCTTCATTACTGAATGCTACCAATGGTACCTCAAAAGTGACATGTGTCCGTATGGGCAGGCGGGAATTCCCGGAAACAAAGTTGGCAGGCCACACACTCACTTTAACAAAAGTTGGTCAAGTTCACGGGATGGAAAACAATCCCTGACCGAGCAAAGCTTATAAAATGCATTGACAGCCAAGAATTTATAAGATTCCTAAACCTAAATTAAGACAGGAAACCTACACAAACCCAGTGAACAAGGCGAAATAACGTAGGAGTAAACTCTCTTAGTAAAGCAGCTTGGCCTTTACATACAGAAGAAGCCTGAAGGACAGAAACAGAAGCGCGAAAACCGATACCATAACCGAGATCTTAAAATCAAAAACCCTTACTAGATCTGCACAACTGACGGTATAATGGCTGTTAACACAAAAGACAGCCTTTATGGAGGAGCAGGAATGCATCAGGTCAACGTCAGGTGCAGGTACCACAAATTGAGACTATGTTAACAGCTGCAATTAGATAACACTCAAATTTATGCGAAATATGTGTGAACGCTCAATATTTTGAAACACGTAAAGAGAATGGCATTTTCGAAAAGAGCGCTGGTAATGAACATATTCCAATATCCCGATAAGGCTGTATCTACCAGATAAGGCTCGTCATTTGTTTATTCTCTGCTAACTAATTCATGTAAGGCCATTTATTGAAGTGATGCCAGAATTTTTTGGAGCATCTTCTACTCAAATTTTGATATTTAAAACTTAAAAATTCTCCTATATTTTTCGACTGGAGCCTCTGCAGTTGTACCAGCCATATAAATGACAATGAACGACCTCAACAGAAGAATACATGTACTTCCAGACAACATGCCGCCATTCCCAACTCTTGCCTGTAATTGTGTAGCTTGACAGATACTGTAGGGAAAATGAAACCTTGGGTCCACATCATTCCAAGTGCTTCAAAGGCTCTCAACGAACCCTATTCCAAAAAGCCAGTCAGAGCAGAATCCGCCGATCACAATACAACTCAAATACATAGTAACTGTCGAAAGTGAACTCAGCAGAGCAATCTAAAAGGATACAGTGCCTAAAGCTCCTTAAAAAATAACTTCTAAGGGGTCTAGTTCCTAAGATGGAAGCTACATAGAAACAATTTTCATGTGGCAGAGAACAAGAAACCACAGAAAACTTTCAAAAGGTTGACTGGGCCTTACCAAGAGTCATCTCGCTTGGTTGAGACATGCAAATAAAAAATGACAATATCTGTTAAACACAAAGCTGGAACACTCCTAGGTTTCTATAGTACAAAAAAGTATACAAAGCAACCCCTGCTGGCGAAGAGAGTTGGACATCTTTACGGCCATTCAGATGGACCGAGCATGCAGAGAGTTTTGGCACACTTTTATTCCTCTTGGATGTATTAATTCCTGTCTGGCATTAATTCTCAAATTAGAGGCAAATGATCGATGAGAACTCTCGGTTTGGGTTTTGAATTTCGCTATTTTCTATGTGGACACAAAGTGAGGCATGGAACCATACCTTACTTGAGGGTTGTTCGTATCTCAAGCTTCATACAGCCTTTTTGGCTAAATGGTGGCAATTCAGGTTATGCTGCTTAAAAATTTGTTGTTTATGGATTTCTGTAGCTAGGAATCAACACAAGGTACCAAAACAAGGTAGTTTCGGCTTGGGTTGACTTTTTTTGTTTTTCTCTTATTGAGATTTATATTGAAATTCTTAATGAAACTTTTGCAATTAGCCCTTATATGGGCAGATACTCTAAACACTTTAATAATCTCTCAATTGGTGAAAATATCTAGCCAATGCCTCCCAAGGATAAGATGTCGAAATTCCATAAGCCCGGAAATTGGAAGAAGGAAGTAATTCAAGCTGTCACAAAATAGCGAAATGCCTATTGAATGGTATAAATAGTATTCTTCATAACAACCTTGACTCAAGAACTGTCCAAAAGACTATAAAGGTATCGCTCGACTGGCATGTGTGACATCTAGGCATCTGAACATCTTTCAACGTTTTCTAGTGTTTCAGTGTAGGCCAACCCATTCCTCGATTTGGACCCACCTGTTGTATTAAAAAATATTTCCTTTTTTTTGATACCCATTCCAAAGAGAAATACCGCTAATTAAACTCACCCAAAAGAATGATCCTTTTCGTTACCTGCAAATCTGGTAGAATTCACGTCTGGTCGATCCATTTTCAAGTTTTTCCGCATATTTGGGCTTTTTTGGTTAATTTTTTTAAGTTATTTTGAATTTTTCGCATTACACTAGTTTTTCAATTAAGCAGATAAATCAACCAGAAGAAAAAGTTAAAATAATTCGAGACCGTTGCGTTTACCACAATGCCTATTTCAGACGCCATTTCAATAGTGAAACCTTTGCTTATGACCTTAAATTTAAGGAGTGATCCAATCACTCTGTTTTTCTGCTCCAATTTTCGTTTATGACCAACTGAAGATTTACCAGATATTGGAATCAGAGGAGTTTGTGCATTAGAAGAGAATGCCAGTTTCAGTTTTTATGAGACTCATTTGCAATAGTTGGAATACGTCCTGGTTTGAATAGTCATGGCTTTCTGTATTGCCTTCAAGGCTTTAAGATATCATCGGCTGCTTCCAAAAGGATTAAAATTAGTTGAACTGGAGCGTTTTGGAGTATAGTAACATATTAGAGATATGGCCTTTCATAGCAATCTTAAACCACTTCGCTTGTATTGTTCGATAGGAGCTGGGATACACGCTTCTGCTGACAGGTATCAGCTCTAGAGACCAACTCCTAAGAACTCTGCAGAAAAATTTCCGACCCTTCAGACCCATTTTGACAAAACTTTCAGGCAGTGCATGGTCTGCTTCTTCCTCATCTGTTGGTGTCCACTCAAAATCCACTCAGTTTGGGTTTGGGTTGATTTAATTTTACGACTTGTACACTATGATCTTTTTTCAACATTAAACTGAGCATGAAGTTTTATCCCTAAAGAATTTCGAATTGAGTTTTGCTTCATTCATTCTACCTGCCCTAACGTGTTCTTGCATAATATTTTCTGGGTATCAATGCTTATTCCTATGCAACCTAGTGCATTTTCCTTAATGTCTAGTAATGCCTGTTTACATTGCGTAAGGTTGTGCGGTCCAATTTGTAATAATAACGGTGACCTGCTCAATTCTGATCCTTAAAAATCTGTTCTTTCCAGAAGAGTTAGCGTCGTTGTTTCGAAATACTTATGCAGAAGTTTGCTAGGTTGGCTTTCTAGTCCCATTTATGGACGTTTTAAAATATGTGAAATAATGAAGTCATATTTGAATCATTTTCTAGATAGAAGATTGAAAAATGTTTGGAATATTATTTTTGATTGGCAATTACGTTATATAACAGAGAGTAGACATATTTTTTTCAATTCCAATTTCCATGGTTAGATGCAGTGACCTTTCTTAAAATGAATTGTGGAGACTTAAAAAGTCTGCTAAATAAGTAACATCGAGGATACAGTTGGTTATTAACTATTTTCTCCCTTATTTGAAGCCAGGAGCAGTTTATGAAATAGAACTATAGCTGGAACCTTCTTACGTATTCTTGCCAACTTAAAAGACTCAGATAAAGATGGTTTACCTTCAGGCCTTGAGTACCCTCTACTGCTCCATCGATTGGACAATTTTAGTGCATAGTTCAGTGTCAGCCGTCGAGTTTTGACATTCGAACCAGGCATCGAATGTCAAAACTATTTAGAAAAAGAGTTGATCATGCTCTTGGCTGGGATCCTGCGCCTTAAGAAGCTCTGGTTGGTGCCAATTTTTGCTGATGTTGTATTTCTCGTTAGTATTATTTCGTATGTTCAAGGATTCAGTTCCCGTTTCTATTTCTTTTCTTTTTTTATTCAAATTATTTTCCTACTAAAAGTTATTTATCCTCGTCAGAACCACATCCATCTTGAGGGGCCAAATAGATGATTTGCCAAAAGTTCTACAATTTTCTGTTTGTCTTGCAAACATTTACTTCCCCAGCCACACTGAAACTCAACCCGGCTAGGGCTCTTTGTTCTCGCCAGTTGGCACCTTAATTTTGAAGTGTCCATTTTTTCCAAAGGAGGGATCAGAGGGATAGCGGTTGGTGAAAAAGTTTACTCTTTTCTCTCTGTGTCCACTAGTGGCCCTAGATGCCTTGCTTTATGACAAAAACTACCCATGTTTCAATTAATGATATCCTGCCATCCACAAGACTTTCTGGAGATAGTTCACCAGTCTTTTGTTTGTCTGAGGACACTCTATCTTTTCTATATTCGTTAAGGACTAGTTTGCCCACCGTGGTAAATAGGGTCTTTCAAATCTCGTGTAGGTAAGTGAGAAAAGACTCATGCCCACTCAGTTCTTTGAGTAGTAACCAATTAAATGGTATCCCGTCGCCAACGAATGATATCGTCCCCTTCCCTAGTGTCACATTTCCTAAATTGTTCGGTAGGATTTCGTTGTTTTCCATCAGATACTAGTAGCTTGCCTCTCTTATTCATCCTATCGAAGATGGATCCTCACTTGCTCTCCTGCTAGGCGGGTTATTTGTAGATCCTCTAATAACTACAACGGCTGGTTATCAGACGCTGAGTTATGACTATTCGATTTGCAATCACCTCACATCTATACTTAAATTTAACATTTCCAGTCCATTTCAGTGTTGTGGACGTCAACTCGGGCATGGGGTCCAAGGATCCTTCAAGTATAGAAGCATCGATACCATTATATTAATTAATAAGCATCTTTTTTTGAATAGGGTCAACTTAAGTTAGCCATGAGCTGGCTAAGTTTTAACATTCTCATTGCAATCTTGTCTGCCCGCCATTATTTGTCCAAGGATACTCAGAATAGAATTTTTTATCTATAGTACTTTATTGTGCTGTTGGTCTCTTCTACTTACAGAAGAAGAGCTCAGAAGGTCTGTCTTTTGCGTCAAAATAACAACTTCAGTTTTTTCTTATACCACGCTGAAGTGTCCTTCCAGCAATTAAGCCTCTGAATTATAACATCTAATCCACAGCAGCTGTTACTCTATCAATTTTTAAGGGTGTTCAAATAAATTAACTTTAATGGTGCTTTAGTATTTAATGATTAAATTTCATGTTCTGATTAAGAAATTCTAAGAAAAATCTGAGTTCGAAATACTTCAAAATAATTTTAAAACTGAATTTAAAAAAAAAACGCTTGCGCACAAACAATTTTAGGGTCCGCATGAATCAAAAAACACAGGATCAAAACATTTTTAGGGATCAAACATTTACACCACAAAATTAATTTTAATTGCAGGGATAACTACTCTAATTTATCATTGGTGAAACTACAACGCTTGGAATGAGTTTACTCAGAATTTTGCGGAAGAATCACAAAAAAATGTAAATAAACATATGTGAAGTTGAAAAGCAGAGGCAATGTATACTTTTTGTCCTAATTGGAAGGAGGCAACTTGGGCTCATTGGGCAAATGCTGTGTAGCAATCAGATATAACATAAGAGGCCTCACTACTAACTTTTATTTACTCACAGTAAACTTGAATTTTGATGATTTTCAAAGTTACTTTCAGGCAGCTCCGTTGTGAAAACCATAAATCTTAATTTCCATCGTTTTGTAAATTCCAATTTCCCCAAACTTTCCTACGATTCCGTTGAAAGTAAACGCAAGAAAATTGTATTCTAACGAACACCGGTTCCATTACCATATGAATAGTTAACATAATTATCAATTCTCACTACATACATACTCAGAAGCAGTTATAATCGGTTAATTTTCTCCTTTGTGCTCGTTGAATTTTAAGCTTTCGCATTCGTACGAAAATGTCCTTTGTCAACACGACAAATTCAAAAATCATCTTATATTGGTACTTCTCATAAGTTGGCGCTGCGAACGTCTTCGACAAAGGAATACGACACAAAAGGGAACAATACTGAAGAAAATTTCTACGCTCTGTGTCGCGTTCCTGCAGGCATTCATACCTGCATGTATAAATGTCTGCGCTTACCGAACAGAGTTAATCCGAAAACAGGAAGAGAAGTAGATCGCACGTGCCTAATTGTGTGAACTAAATGTCCCGTCCTGTTTAAGAGCCGGAGAGCTTTGGTGCAGTCGAATGCACCTTGCAATTTTCTAACTCCTTGACCCCCTAACAGCTACACTTTTGGCTTATCCTCGAGCGTAGTTTTTCGTACGGCGAAAAACAGGGAGCGAATATTTGAATAATATTTGCTCTAAACATTGCTTCGTACTTTAACCACTCACCTGTACTTTATGCCAATGGCCATCGTGTAAATCCCGACCGACTGTAATTATTTGCGCGCCACCTCCCAGATTGTATCGTAGCCTTAGCGCTCCTTCAACTAGCTTCAGCTCGAAAAAGTCATAAGTTCCGCCATCATCCGTATAAAGGACAAGACCATTCGGCTGTTCTGTTTTGAATTCTAATTCTAAAGATCCATTTAGTCCCGTGTACCATTTGCGAAATTGCGCAAATGAGTTCTTCGAGCCGTCTAAGACGAAACCGTGACAAGTGTCCAAAAGCGAGAGGAAGCTAGCGAGTATTAGTAGATTTAAAACTGATTGATGTAAGGTCCTAGTAGAACACGGTTTGGCTTTTTGCAGACGCGGGGAGGCTCTGCGACGACTGGTGTGGGTATTGTCGTAGTTTGTGGAGGTACTATCGCGGATATGCCAACGGGTATCATCCGACTCTCCATTGTCCTTGCAACCGATTCTTGTAATCGCCATTTTGTCGAACTTCTGAGCCAACCCGAGCGAGAGCAGATGAGATGCACTTTTTCAAAATATCTCTACACACTAAAGCTACACTCGATCGTAAAACTAATTAGCATGAATAGTAAATTTCTTTGCAATTGATTCTCAACAAAATTCGTTTCACGGCCGAGGCAGGAGCGGGCACAGGTAAAAGGACACGTTTTCATTCACCTTTTAACTTAGAAATTTTGCAGGCGACTGTAAAAGCTTCTTTTTTTCTTTGAAGTAATTTTCTTTGAAAATGCATTTTGATTCCGTATATTCATTGGAAACTTCTTCAGATCACTTTTCCGAAACACTGCTCCACGGAAACTGGAATTTTCGTTTGTCGATGGTGTCAAACGGAATTTTGTAACCTTTTAAATCTCAACTAAACGAAAGCTCCTTGCATCGATATGAAATTTTTCCTTCACATTCACTCGAAATTCACGACCGTCGTAAGATTTGCTTCGCTACTACTATTCGACTGAATGTTTAAGCAACGCTATGTTACACTCATCTCTGCAGTTTTTGCGGCTCGCATTATAAAAGGACTACGCAAAGCACGGTGAACTGTCTTAATTGCACTAGATCTTCTCAGAAATGCCAAAGAGTTGATCTTTTTCAAGGAAATTTTGGCCTTGATATCTCTAGCCCGTCCGCACCACAATGTCGTATCCCTTCTGCATCCGTAACGAGACTCGACTGCACTCGGTCCTTAATGCGGGATCCTCGTAATGCTACTCTGTCGCCCTAAAGTGCTTTACACATCCCCAAATACAATGGCAGAATACACTTATACAAGGATACGATTCCGACAGAAATTAACCGGACACATATGTATCCACGATGTTGGCTAAACAATGTTGGTTCGACCGTGGAAGTAACGAAGCTTTGCGCAAGCGACACTTTCCCACGTACAAGCAATTTGTCTAGTTTGAATACGCGTGATGGGTTGTCGTTTTTCGAATTATTTCGCAGGTTCAACTTTTTTGAAAACGATGAACGCTAGTAAAGTAAATTTTCAAAAGTTGTTCGAGGAACACAAATGTCAACAGGATTCAATTAAAAAAATTTGTGTCTGCTTCGCTATGCTGAATAGCAAACGGAAGATATCTGAGAAAAACCAGAATGCGTCCTCAAGCAGAACTTAGCAAGGCTCGTTGCTTATTAAAAATGAATATAAAGAGGACTGGGGCACCGTACCAATAAACATCAACATTGGAGCAGTTTTAGATCGAACTAGACCTTGGGAGACCATCAAGCCTTTATAAATCTTGGACAAGATACTTCCAAGGTATAAAGTATCTTGAGTTAAGATACATCCAAAAATGCTTGAAAGAAAGAAAGCTAAACGCTCGACAACCCGTGTATTGTGGAACGGAACGCACAAGTTAATCGAGTGCTCCCCAACGCTAATAGTACTATCTACCTGATACAAGACTGCATGTCACCCTGTTCGAATAGCAGCGTCCTAGCTCCCTAACAAATTCTCCCCCATCGGCTGCGCATGACCCAATCGATCCGCAATTTTTGGCATTTTCTCTTAGGCGTAGAAGAGATTACGTGAAGCGATAAAGCTCCCGTGATTCGTGTAGGGACAAACTTGTGGGGTAATGTATACAGTAAATACTCGCGCTATAGTATTAAAAATGATATGAATGACAGCAAGCTTTTATATTCAAATTAGGACTCCATAAACTTCGCTCGCTTCAAGACTCGATAACAATCTACGGCTAATTCCTTCCCTTCAATTATAATCTGACGTCCTTGTCCGTGAAAGATTGGAGTGGAGTCGTTAGCTAAGCTATCTACGATTATGGTCATTGAAAGAATTTTTTTTTTAGGTTTCTATCTTTTATGAAGATTAGACAACTAGACATATTTATTTTACGATTGTGAACGTTGAGTTCGGGTTTTATCTCAACAAAGTTCGCACGGGTTAACGATGTGTGATCAAATTCTAGTTAATATTTGAATACTTCCTGAATAATTACGAGTAAGTGCTTCAAATGTTGTCTCTTGTATTTTGACAATATTTGGAGAGTCATTGATAACATTTTAAGCTTTGGTTTACGTTTTTCGTTTAATGAATTTATTACGAAGAAAAAGGATTACGGTTTTCAAAGATATTCATCAAATAAATATTTCATATGTAATTGAGAATACTGGGTCTGTACGAATTGTCATAGGATAAATTTTCTGTGAAAATCAGAAAATTCATCAGCCGAATCCCCCTTTCATCACAGAAAAGGGGATTCGGCTGGTTTTGTTGTGTGGAGGAATGCTACGCAACAGGAAAACATCAGCTTCATCCACATAAAGACTTTAGTTGCGCATAAACACCGGTCATTGTGGGGCATGTTTTTCTGTGAGTCAAAATTACGATCAGCGATATTCGATATAGTTTTGTGTCAAGCCAGGGAATTTGGCAATTGAGATCCTTCAAATGGTCCCGGAGTGTTCCGGGGATAAAGCAATGACCTTTTGCCATCCAGTGTTTTTCGGTAACAAAAACTGTTAGAAGAAAGTAGGGAGCACGTTAAAGATGATTATCGCTCGGTACATCCTTGGGAAACTACTGAACCAGCTGAGCTGCTGAAACACGTATTGATCCAACTACGAAACCCAGTGAATCGCAACCTTGGGCGACTGGAAGCTGAATCATGACCATGCTTTCTGCCATGGTGCCTTCACGGTGAGGAAACTATTGAATTTGCCATCTACAGCCCCTCATGAGAAGACACTTGTAGGGCGATTTGACTCAATTCAGAACATTCAAGCAGCATAACCAGGGCCCTCAACAGCATAGCTGAAGCCGACTTCTTGCAGGCGAACCTTAAATGACAGCAGCGTCATTCTAGGTGTGCAGCTGTCCAATGGGGCTTTTTCTGAGATTATACTGGGATTGTCACCATACTTTCTTAAACCATATTTTCTTTTATTTAAAGTATTTTACTCCAATAATATAAATCTTAATCCTTTAGTATGTATCCTGTTTTAACCTTATGATACGTTGTTTGCTTAAATTAAGTATAGCTTACTGCAGCCTTTGTTTTGTTTATATATTAAATTAGCAACGCTATGTTGGTTTCCAAGATCAAGTAGTACCTATTGAAAGAATAAGTCTTTGTTCGACCACGTTACCGTGACGTGTTCGAGCCTGTATTTCTTGTTCAATGAATCATTTTCAGGTGAGAGCGGAGCACTTTTCAAGCACTCCAGATGGACTTCAGCGTGTCTATAGCGATGAAAATGAGAGATTGGCTATTTGCTCTACAACTGAAAAAAAGAGATACCAGGGCGAATCAATAACCATTTGATAAGGGATCCCTTATGAGCCCCATTCCAATTTTGTAGTTTTTGACAGGGGCAGAGAGAACGCTCAATAATACATGGAAGAATATTTCCAAGACTATGTCACATGAATTATTCAATTTAAATGAGAAAATTTTGGGGAAGTATATGAAGTTGTCATATCACTAGATCTTTCATGCAATACCTTGATGGATGGTACATACTTTGCCATAGCCAGCGCGGAAAGTGTATTTTAATTTCATCGAGCACAGTTGCGGTAACCTTAAATGCAAATACCAGGAAAATTGATCCTCTGCAAAGAGTTGTTAATTTTTTCGTTTTGAATCAACCAAACTGAGTATCCTTTGTCATGTTGGAAACGTTAAACTTTCTTTGTAAATTCACTTTCGAGGTATTCGACAAATTGATCAGAACTTCCGCACCCAAGAGTCTTCGCTTAGTTAGCTAGCAGGGGTATAAATCACTTATAAGTTCTAAGTGAAAATGGATAAATTGATTCACCAATAACTTCAAAAAAAGTTAATAGCTGTCGACCAGCCGAAAAAAGTCGGAAAAGCTTGCTGAAATGTATTGGACGTGTGAAAAAGTTTTTTCGGTTTTTCTAAATGGATTTTCTTTGAACTGTAAACGATAAATCTTTGATTACTTTTCGACACCAGGTAGGATTCTATAAAACTCATTTTCGCGATTTCAAACAGAAGCTAAAGTAGATATTAAGATAAGTGCATCTTGGACTCCGCCGAGCTGGGATCCATCGGACTATATGTGGGATTTCCGGAGAAAACGTGCTAACAGAACAAACATGTCAACAGTTGTTTCAGTCCTTTCGAAATCGTCGCAGAGTCATCTTTCACCACAACAATGCGAGACGGCAAATTACCAGGGGTGGGCTGGTAATATTTATCCTACCCACAATATTCTACAGATCTTGTTTTAACAGATTATTACTTGTTTCGGTCTCTGGAAAACTACCTGCTGGGAAGAGAACACAACACTGAAGAGGATCTTTGTTCAGGACAAGCAAGCTTTTTTGAAAAAAAGGGGGAAAATTAGACAGAACATTAGACACTAGAAATTGATACCAATGGTGATTAGATATTAGATTTAGTCTGAAACAATGAATAAAGCGTAAATTAAATTAGATATAAAATTAATAAGCTGAAAATGGTTGACACATTCAATCAAGCGGTTTTTAGTAAGTTAATAAATCAAGGTTTGACAAGGAATATCAGCCATATCAAAGATGTTTTTACAGCTTTGTTAAGCACTTTGAGACAAAGTAAACCTGACAAAGTAACTCGTTTGAAGTTATGTCTGGAAATTCGGTAAAAAGCAAGTTTGGAAAGAAAAGAACCAAGTGAAATCGAACAAGGATTTGGCATACGCATATGGTCTTTTGGGATCCTTTTTTTCAATAATTTGAGTTTCGTGATGGCCTATCTAAGAGGGTGGTTCAATAAGTAACCGTATGTGACGACCGAGGGCGTTCCATCATCGTGTGCTCTCATCTATCAAAGGACGATAAAACAAATAGGAGACTGATCAAAAGGTTAGATTGGATTTGGCAGGCATTCGAGTAAGACGTGTTTCGTGCTCTTCGCAAAGATGAAAAAAGAGCAGTATTTTTCTGTAATTTGCTTCTTGTTGTCGGATGGAAAAAAATGTGAGGAGATAAAACCAAAGTTGTATGCTGTTTATGGGGACACTTCGACATCTCTGACTACAGTTAGATATTTCTACAACGAATTCAAACTAGGGCAAACATTCGTTTTTGATGAGAAGCGACCAGGATGCCCGGCAGACGTGGTTACCGAGGAAATCATGCAAAAGTCCACGACATGATTCTCGCTGATCGATGAACGAAAGTGTGCGAATTAGCATAGGCCGTAGATGTGTTAATCGGAACGGCAATTAATATTTTACATGATAAGTTGGCGATGAAAACATTGTCGGATCGATGGCTGCCGCGATTGTTCACAGTGGACAACAAGCGGATGCGGCTGTATCTTCGAAGCAATGTTTAGAGCAATTTAAGCGCGATCCGAAGGAATTTTTGCATCGAATCGTCATCGTTGATGGAACTTGGATTCATCACTACCCACCAGAAAGCAAGGAAATAATTGAAGTAGACACGGCCGAGTTTGGCGAAAAAGAAGGTGCTTTTTCACCGTGATAACACAGCAGCCGATTCATCCGTAGCTGTCGCCGCCAAACTGCATGAATTGTGCTACGAACTGCTGCCACACCCCCGTATTCATCCGATATGGCTCCTAGCCACTATTTCTTGTTCTCTAAGATGAAAAAATGGCTTGCAGAAAAAAAATTAAGCTCAGACGATGAAGTCATAGCCGAGACAGAGGCGTATTTTGGTGAGTTCAACAAATCCTATTATTTCAGGGGTTAAAAGTAGAAGGAATGTTGGGAGAAATGCACCTATCTTTTCTTTATCTTTGTATCTTTTTTATGAGCGGCATGCGTCATTTCACAGATTTCTATAGTTAAAAGATTTTTTAGTATCTTTCCCCGGAAATGCTGGTACTGGAGGAGGACTGATAACCATTATCACTAGATTGTCTGGAAAGAAGCATTTTAAAGTTATTTTAAAAGAAATGTTCACCAGCATCAGTCATGAGGAGAATCAGTAGGGTGAGAAGCAATATTTTTTTATTGTTCTAAAGGGGCTCCACTGCTCACTGTTGAGAGAGCAATCAATGTCTTTAAAGCTCTGGTTCTCCATTTTTTGACGTTTGATCTGATAATCTGAGAATGTATTTCGGTTTTAAGTTTGTGTTCGTCACAAACTATGTATTTCGTCGCTTGTAGAAAAGGGTAGGGCTGAGACATGAGCCTTGGGGAACACCAGCAGGGATGCTTCTTACAGTAGAGCTATCTCGGACCTTTACCTTAAATGATCTGTCTTTGAGGTAGGAAGCTATCAAATTACGTATGTATGCTGGAGTTTTGTACTCTTGGAGCTTATAAAGTAAACCTTCGTGCCAGACTCTATCGAAAGCTTTCTCAATATCGATGGTGACCATTCCAACTGATTGCTTCCCTATTAGGGCTGTTTTAATGTCCTTTGAGACGCGATACAGCTGGTGCTCCGTTGAATAGCCGTGTCTGAAACCGAACTGAAAGGTAGGAAGTATGTTGGCATTTTCCACGAAGTCTGTGAGTCTTTTGAGAATTAGCTTTTCGAATAGTTTACCAAAGGCTGGTAAAATACTTATTGGCCTGTAGCTTTCTGGCTCATGTGGATCCTTCCCAGGCTTTAGCAGTGGTACTACAACAGCTTGTTTCCAGGCGAGTGGAAAATAAGATAGTTTGCGGCAAGCATTAAATAAGAGGCAAGTGAGCACAATCCCTTTCTTTAGCAGATTTTTCATTACATAATTAGGAATTCCATCGATCCCAGGAGCGTTTTTTAAGTTGCCTAACTATTTCTCTGGTCTTGATGTAGGCGCCGGGGGATAAGTTGGATGTGTTAGGTAGACTTTGCATAGAGTTATCTATCATCGTTTCTATGATATAATTGCGCCTTTTGATTGAGGTTTTGTGGTAATTATGAAATTTATCAGTCAGAATTTCTGCTTTTTCTTCACAAGAGTAAGTCTGCTGGCCACTTGCTTAGTAAATTTAGTTAAAGAAATATAAATCAACATTGCAATAACTTAGGATTACTTAAAGGATCCTCTAGACGTTATCTTCTTTCCTGAAACAAAACGGGTTGTCTGCTACGAAAACTAACTACGGCAGCATACCATGAATTTTTATTTCTAAACACTTCTCAATGTCAACAGTAAATGCTTAAAAGTATAAAACCTGAATGAATTTTTAAAAACTTTGAAAAATTAAACAAAGCAGTACGTGCTTAAACTTTAATGAATAAACTTTCAAATCAGTAGTTCTAAATGAAAATCTGCTTCGCATGCATTGTTTTTACTGTAAGGTTCTCATTTAAAACAAAACATAATTAACAAAACTAGACAAAAATGTATGAAGCTACTTTAGATTTCAGACTGGAATATTTGTCGAAACTTATCCGTCCATTTGCAAGGCCACATATCCCCATTGACTCATTATTATGAAAAATATCCGTTCAAGATAAATGTTTTTAATTTTTAATTTAATGGAATTGCTGAATGATTTTCATGGTTTACGGATAAGCTGTTGCAGGAAAACTGTTTTCCATCCAAGCATTCACGAAAACTGATTCCATACATGTGAGTTCAAATATGAATTTCATACTCCATATATGCAATAGCGAGATATTAAGTGAATTTCCATGTAACAGAATGTAGTGTTCGCTGAAGACAACTCCAATATACATTGTGTGAAAATTTTGAAAGCATCAATTACATTTGTGCTGAAATTCCAATCGATAAACGTTTCCTTTGTGTACTCTCTCGAACGGCAGGATTTTATGATCGAATCAGAAAAGAAGATTTTTCGTCAGAATCGTGAAAGTTAAATTTGAGGCAACGTCGGCACTGTCAATAGAGCTAGAGGTACATACACGGCACTAAGCCAACACAAACTCCAACAGCAGAGTACACTTTCAGGATCCAATGTGGGAACCCCATTTGTACTGCAGTCGTAAGAAAATGTATCTTTATTGGAGCGTATTAGTTGCTTTCCCGAAATTTTTCCAAGTATTGCTTTGAAACTCAATCGGTTTTATTGTACATTGGCTTTTCGTGGGCTTTTAAGATGACTGAGAAAGTTTTTAGAGTTTATGGCTATGATGGGATTTATTAAGGAGAAGTGAAAATTTGTTTTCTTGGTCTGACTCGATCTAAGTTCAGATCGAAATCAGTAGACCGAATATGAAATGGATAAATAATATGGTAAATACTATCGTGTTAGTAACTTCCAAGTAGATACGGTGTAACTTAGCACATTCAAAAAAGAACAACTCTTGAAACCTACCGAAAAATCAACTTACTCACTTATTTGCTTCACATCCTACATAATGACATTTGCTGGTAAGATTTTCAGTATTGCTCCCTATCTCCTTCAATCTTATCCGCAGGAATTAGAATGTTTTTTAATTAAATGATTTAAATTAGAAATGAGCCGATTTTCTAAGCTACTATAAAAAATTGCATTTATTAGTACTGTCTGATACATGAGTATTTCGTATGAAGAAAACTTGAAGGTTTTCCTTTTGTTTGGCTTGATAGAAATCTCAAGTACTGGATATCCGAAAACGAAATGTCTCTCATAAGAAAGAATTTTGATGTCCCTCATCAATAAGAATTTTTTTACCTAGGTATGTAGGTTCGTAAAATCCGAATACCACTGATTTTCAAATTTATATCTAGTGTCGTTGAAATCATATTTTTGGGAGAAACAAACTTTTGAAGACAGCTGCATGCTCACTTAGTGCAAGAATGGATAAAGAACAGAACTTTGAGGAGCCTCAGATAGATTTGACATCGCTCAATCATTTTTGAACAGTTCTTTTTGATTGGAAACTAGAAGGTTTCTGAGGACTGCGAACGGACATGTTGACGTTTGTTTCAACTCATAATGTGAAATCGTGTTGGCATCAGTTTTAAATTGAGTTGGGCATAATGCAAACTTTCGTTCATGCTAATCCTTCGTTCTCTTAGTTTCAACATCTTGTTATCTCATAGCAAAAGACTCTTCACGATTGATCTGATCATATTCTGCAAGCTTGACATCATTCCTTTGATTGAAATTCTGCTTAAACCTCACCACAAGGAGCAAATCCATGTATGCTGTGTAATTATAATGGCAGGGGCATAACCACAAACTGTAGGTTTTAATCAGACCAAAATCTCTTTGAGCAAAATAGCTCCCCGCGTGTACTAGCAAATCTAGGCACCTTGAAATCATGTCTCACGATATGTTTTAGCCAACAAACGAAGACATTTAGTAGACTTCTTCTTTTGGTTAAACAAGAAAAGCAATGCATGTGCCAAATGTTCTATTTCAGTCCCAAAATTTGACATGATTGATCAACACGATACAACAAATACGCTAAATGAAGCTAAATGTTAGATGATCGAAATGACGGATGTGTCAAATTCATACACTCGGTGCTTTGCAATGGCGCCATCTCTTAGTAAAATCGGAAAAAACTAACGCATACACCTGGTATAGTTGTCAGAACCGATTTCTGGAGAATATTCTGGAGAATAAAACAGTAGTTTTAATAGCTATGAAACTCAATATAATGGTCTTCGTTTCCTCGGCGCTTTTACGGCTTTACAACTTCGTATTCCATTTTTTTAATTTTTTTATTTTTCGAAAAAAAGCACAAACATATATACATAATTTTAAACATATATCATTCGGAGGTAAGAGTTCCTCCTTGTTCAATGTTTGTTATCGATATGGTTTGGTTACAAAGATTCAGAGCTTGAATATATCCCTTACATATTACCTGTTTCTTTCTTAAACAATATTCTTATTTCTATATCTATTTAGATAACGATTCATTCAAAATATTCGTTCAATAAAGGAATTCGGTTATGAGATACCGAAATTTTTATAAAGTTAATTAAAGTGTCCATCCATCTATTTGAGCATTGAGGGGCTTTCTTATTTTTTTCTCAGTTATGCATTAATATTTCCACAAATTTTCTTTAGCATTTTATCTTGGGTGTAGAAATTAATCGTTTGACTTATGTAAATCAATTTGAATTCGTTTTTATATTTAGCCATTACAAGTTTTAGTTTTATATAGCCATAGCCACAATGTAGCTTCAACTAGCGCTGCCATTTCTAACAAATTTCGAATCTAATGATATTAAACCAAATTAATTGGGATATTAATTGCTCAAATTAACTTTTGTCCCGTTGTTGTATTTAACGAAAATATCCCTCTCAATGCTTTTGCGTGAAAATGCGTTAAAACCAGTTACGTGGTTTAATTTGGCCACGATAATCGTTGATAAAAACAATCCTTTTTGGTTCCTTTTTATTACGCTTCGCTTACAAGACTGACTAAAACTAGGAGTCGGGGCTTAATATATACTTACAAAACATCTTATCCTACCAACTAAAGGGTCGTTAGGACTCAATCATAAATGAGTCATAAATATCCTTACAACTCGTCTCTGTTTTATTACATGCTAATGCGTCTTAGGGACTCTTACATATTTGCATTGCATGCTAATGGGTCTTAGGGACTCTTACACATTTGCATTGCATGCTAATGAGTCTTAGGGACTCTTGCATTTTGCCTGTATTTTATTGCATGCTATTATTTAGTTACTTAGCCAGATGTAAGGCATATGGTCTTATGTAACTAACCATAAATATACGAGAGCTAAACCACACACCCGAGATGGCACATCGCCGAAATGCGTATGGGAATCTTACAAGATAGCAAACGAAGAATGACGGAATTTCGTTCCAATAACAAATACACATTGTAATTATGCTCTATAGCACTGTATGTACTTACGCTAGACATGAGCCGCGAGTCATCTTGTGTAGAATTAAGGCTGAAATACAATAGCGCGAGACCGCGATACGAGAGCGGAACGACAGTTTCGCAGCAAATGTCAAGCAGTTTTCGTACAATGATTGCGAGGCGGGAAATATTAGGGAAAACGAAAATTCATCGCAACGAGGTGCGAGACGTTTGTCAAATGCAATATGGCGCTTGAATGAAATTTGAAATTCAAACGCCTTAATTAATTTTTAAGTACTATGGTTATTTCAAATGAATTTTGAATTAAAATTTCATGCATCCTACTTGAGACTTTTATTTGATAGACGAAGGAAAAATCCAAATTCAAAACTTTTAAAAAATCAAAAATAATTTCATTTGAAACGTCACCTATTTGACATTTGTCATAAGAACATTAATGTTCCCCGCATCGAGTGCATTGTAAATTGAATGCGTTGCGTGACAAGGAGGGAGACTCGCATCGCGCTCACGTATCGCCGTCACGCAGTATTGTATTTCGGCCTTTAAATATTGAGATCAATGCAGAAGTGAGTGGTGCAAATTTCCTGAAAATGTTAATGCATGATTCATCTTTAATCAGTTTTTCTTGCTTTTCTTTGCGTACTCATAGTGAATATCATACGAATCCCGATTGATTGGTAATTTATTCGAAGTGGTAAGTGTCAGTGGTTATCCTTTGCTTAAAACAAGCTCTCAAAACTTCAGTTGGCCGGAGCTATGAAGAACTAACATGAAACACTGCAGATAGAATTATAGAAGGATCCAGAAAAGCAAAAAATTGACACGAACAGATTTCGCATGTAAAACTAAGAAAGTAAATTCAATGAAAAGGGTTTTTGACAAAATTCTCTTGGAAAGATGAATTCAGATTGGAATAATAAGAAGTCCTGCTGCATATGTGAAGCTATTTGATCTTATCTTGATGAAAAAAGGTTCAGACTATGTTTAGAGGAAAACTGGCAAGGCGTAAAGACATGTTTACTCACCGAAGTCAGCATGCCATGCAATTAGCGACTGCCTCCTGGAATATCCCACCATAATGGAATCAGGCAAGTTAAATAAGGAATACCACATCTGAATAAAAGTAAACAATGCCTTTCATCTGCATTTAATCTGTAAGACGTAGGAGCCAGAGACTACAGTAAAACCGACACCGTCTGGAAAATATTACAAACGTTCTTAGAAAAGTCTAACGAGCCTATCGCAGTGTCAGCAAACATATGTATGTATGTCAAGTGTATACGCGAAATAACTTCTCTCTCAGTTCCCGTGTATGCATTAAGGATGTCATATTAACTTTATTAGTGTACAGTAGAAGACTGATGTCTATACCCAAACTCGTTGAATTCTCTTGTGTTTGATTTCTTGCATAGTCCAGGTGAAATTTTCATTTTTTCGTCCACTCGGCCTGGCTGAAATATAAATGGTAAGGCAGTTAGACCATGAGATGACCCATTAGCTATAGGGACCGGATGATTCTTTGCAGGTGCTCTGAAAAAAGACTCGAAACTGCCATCCTTAAAAAGAAGTAACTCTGAGAGTGAGGCATTTCAATATTGTGAAAAAGCTGGTTTAATCAAAACCAGCAGTGAAATTCCTGGGCCTATTTATAAATTTGAAGATAAGTTTCTCCCAGTAAATCAAAAAGCAGTGACAAGGCAGCAGCCTCTGTAATGGCACTCACTCGGCAAACTAGGTAAAGGGAGCAAACTCCTAATGAGTAGGCTGCGTATGCAATTATATTTTATTTGGTGACGCTCCGAACAAGCAGTTACACCGAAAGCGGTTGGCACATGTGCAGAGAAAAGTACTCTTGCGAAAAGCATGCAGTTATCAAAGGATCTCTGGAACGGCGGTGATGGTGAGGGTAGGGGTGAAAACCATTGCGCTCCTTGCTACAGACCGCAAAAATGCTTACCAACACAGAACAAGGGTAGAGGGGCAACATCAGCAATATCCGAGAGTTCTGGGAGGGTGGGAAGGATTAGGGAGGGTAGACTACACGTCTGAGCCCTGACCTGAGTCTATGACTTAATCGGTTGCATCGTGAGACTGATTTGAGCGTGCTTGGTTTTTTTCGGTCTTAAATGCATACAATTAAAAGATAACAGTTACTCAAATGCATATGTTATTAATTGTAGATGGATGGCGCCCACCATAAACATGTGGCTTCCTACAAATAGAGCAAGCAGTGTTTCAATCTGTTCAGCGAAATCAGAGAGCTCTTTCCGGGAATGTAGATGGGAAAATGCTGAACACGAATGACAAAAAGAAACGTGTGGAACGTTACGCTTGTGTAGTTGAGGTAGGTAAAAAAGGTTCACTGGAGCATCAAGAGGGGTTGGGAATGAATGAATCTCTTCTAGCAATTCTTTTTCATGCATCTTTCTTGCTAGAGATGGGATTCCCGAAATCCGAAAGCTCCTGCCAGCATAGGAACACGAGGAATAAATTATTAAAAAGAATTTTATCATTTTGCCTGTTGTTTCTGCACGGATTTTGTATATGCTTTTAATTACTGGTTCTCCAAAAGCAGTGCAACAGTCAAAAAAGCTTAGACGTTTTTTGAAACTCCTACGCCATATTTTGGATCAAATTTAGAGCATCTACGTTCAAGGTTCGAATCACTTTCTTAGTAAATGAATCTTTCTAGCCTAGCCTAGAATCTTAACAGTGTATATGTTCTTAAGTTAGAAGTTAAAGAGACCAAGTCATACGAGGGTGAGTCAAACATAAACCGGCCTTTTTTTATACACATTTATTAACGGTAATAATACTCAAATAAGACTTTAATCATTTTTCTAAAAAATTTCCTGCACGCTCTACACATTTTTCTCAGCGGTTTTGGCAGCTTGTTCCATTCCAGCATTCCTTGTTCGTAGAAAGTTTGAGGGCGAGTTGTCAACCAGATGCGCACGCACTCCTCAATTTCTTCATTCACCTCCCAAAGCTTCCTCATGGGACCAAACAAGAAGTAGTCGGATGGGGACAAGTCTGGGTTGTAGGGAGGGTGCTCTAGGGTATCCTAATACAGCTTAATTAATTTGTCTTTTGGTTAATGCAGCTGTGTGAAGTCAGGCATTGTCATGGAGGAGAATGACCTCTCTGATGTGATTTTGCCTTCTTTTGTTTCTGTATGCGGCTTTTACTGACCCACTTCTGAACCGATTTCATCAATAGAGAATGGGCCATCACCCTCGATTAGATTTCGAACCGCTTGAATGTTGTAAACAGTTACACTTGATATTGGGCGTCGATCGTGAGTTTCATTTTCGACACTTTCTCGTCCAATTTTAAATTTTCTAGCCCAATTAAACACTTGTGTCCATGAAAGCGTATTGTCACCAAACACCACCTTCAACCTAGCCAAAACATTCGATGGTGAAACGTCTTCATTTGTTAAAAACTTAATAATAGTACGGTGCTCAATGGATAAAGGAACCACTTGCTCACTCATGATTGCCACTGATCAACTGGAAGAATGAGCAGCCCGGGAGTGGCTGTCTCCACTCTTAACAAACCAACCTAAGACCCCCCACCTAACCAGACCGCTCGGTAGAGCCTGAGACTCATATAGACAAAAGTCCGGTTTATTTTTGACTCATCCTTGATATCATAGTTGGTCGTTAGTCCTGGTTGCTTAGTAAAATTGTAGTTTAGTAGACTTCACATTTCGTTTAATTTCTATCATTTCTCCTTGAAAGTTTGCATTCATCCTATATTATCGATTAAGGTAAACTTGTTTGTAAAGCTACCGAACTTCGTAATTGTTTAATGTTGAAATAAACGATTTAAATTTACTGTTGTAAGGAGAAAACCTTTTTTGCTTGTACATCATATCTGGGAAGTGTTTCAAGTTTGTTTGTTTTCATAACGACAATAACAACATTAACATAGTAATGAGAAAAATTTCTCTGTCGTTGTATTTTTGTAATTCAATTTAAAAGGATACATAGTGTCATAAAATCCACTCATTCTCCAGCGTATTAGATTGAGAGACGTATGTAAATTAACATTTTTTTTTCAATGCTATTTCAAACGACTAAGCATACAATTAAACTTTTATTCAAATACTCAACTCGGAACGTGAACTAATTCGTTCCTGTACATTTAAAACCATTGAAAGAAAATTAAACTTTCCGTATATCCTTTCATACATATGCATTCACATTTAACCATGTCTTATTTGGTCCAGTTTCATGCATTTGTATTTTTCGTTCGTCGGATAAGTTTTGCAAACATGAAAAGTTTCAGCTTTGTTGTAGTTTTCCCATCGCAGACATTAGTAAACATGCTGCCTCGTATAAAACTCTGAATCTATATACATCCTCCATATGAGGCTTGGGTACTTGAAATTGCCATTATTGTCATTGTTGTCGGCTGATGAGCAGAAAATTTATTGACATTTTGGAGAAATGTTCTCGATGGTAAAAAAAATTAAAAAAAACCGTGTATTATTCTATTTGTAATGGGCAGGATAATAAATTTTACCATGATTAAAATGCTCACTCTTATTTTTGAAAATTGACACATTTAGCTCATACCTCCACTTTATTTCTCATACAGAGCCCTTTTCGATGACGAAAGGATGTAGATTTTTTTTCGAAAAATTTACTGTCGGTGTATAATCCTATTCATTATTACTAAATTTTCTTGATGAAGTTGATCTGCTGATGGTATTATCCCTTTCCGCTCTATCTGAATTGATCAAACATGATATGAGTTTGATGAATAGCATCCTTACACGCACTTTGCAAATAGTACGCAACAGAGCACTGTGAATGTGAGCTTTCTAGTAGCTGAGTAATATATTCACAGCGAAAAATTGAAAGATTTGTTGACATATCAAGGAATGACGGAAACGCATAGAAATAAAGTCCGCAATATACGAAGAATGCGACCTGCGGTAGGCAGGTGAAAATAAACTTCACAAGCATAGATCACTCGTTAAGCACTTGCTGATCCATGAAAACGAAGAATCAATCCCATAGATATATTCTGAAAGGGTCGTAAATTTCCCTCGCTACATACAGAGAAAACCAGCTCGGGGAATTTTCCAGGGATAACCGTTATAACTCTCTTTGTTAGAGAGCGTAAAAGAATCTACCTCCGAAGTCACGAGGGTAATAAAGAAAAAGTTGATCGCGATGAAAGACGATGCACTCTCGACGAATGGCAACAATCTTGGGAACGCAAGTTAAAAGTGAGATGGACTATGCGGCTCATCAACGATTTGAGATTGTGACTCAGTCGAATGCATGGTGAGACTAACTTCTACCTGACCCAGCTACTCAGCGGACACGGTTGTTTTCAGTCTAACCTGCACAAGATTGGTAAGTCACGGTCTCCAGATTGCATTTTCTGGATTGGTGTGAAGGATGACATGTCATACTTTCTTTTTATGCAGAAGATGGGACAAACAGCGCGGTCATCTTGCAGAAAAAGTGGGAGAGCTCCATCCAGATAGCCTAATCAAAGAGATGCAGAAATCAGTTGACAAATGGAATCAAGTGGCACATTACGCTCGGGGAATTCTACCCACGAAAAAAGGCATGCTTTATCGGCTGGAGGCATCGAGGGTGGAGGGTTTCCTTCTCTAACAATCCTTCTCCTCTTTTCCTCTTCGCTGGAGGAAGGAATCTCTATAACCCGAAGGTGCGAAAAGACGTAAAATTGGGAGGCCTAGCACAAAGTAATGTGTCAAACGGTTCCAGGCAAGGCACTCCGGTTGACAGGGGAGGTGTTTAGTCGGTAGTCCAGTAGGTCCGTGGTGACACTGGGAGTCCGACACTCAGGGCGTAAATAGCCTTCACCTCCCTACCCCAAAAAAATACAAAGATACGACTCAAACTACTCTAGTTGAATGCCATTGAGCTAAAGAAGTTTCAGAATCACTGATGGTTGCCTCGAGAGGTTTTCCTATTTACTGCGACACTCATCAATATGGGGGACAATAGGAAAACTACCAAAAGGGTGTCGGGTAACTCAGGTATCGAAAATAATGAGCAAGAGGATCAACCTGGGAAAAAAGAGGTCTAGCACTTTTCATCAGCCCTCAGCTCTTTAGAGCAACTGAAATGAATTCAATTTACTTTAACCGAAATTAAAATGAGGAGAAAGACTAGAATGGACATTGCAGTACATTTCCAGGGCCTCACATGTCGACGCACTTTCTTGAGGTCTATGATGAGAAGAAGTTTAGATCATACATCGGAATGGATAAGAAAAACCAAAGGTACTTAGTGGGATTTCATGCAGGTGCAATGCGCTGTCCTCTGCGTATTCGAAGGACATTTGAAGGAAATGGACTCGAAAGCAAGCTCTGAGTGCATATTTGTGTTTCAGTCAACACATTGCAATGCACTGTCCAGCATGAGAGTAGAAAATCTACGATGCTCCACCATCGTTGCAGAGAAGTACGGATGCCTAAAGCCAAGTCAGATCACTAACTTCCTCACGAGAACGGACCAACTTGAGGTGATCTATATGCACCGGAAACGAAGGCGCAGTAACATTTTTTCAGCTTAAAGTGCACTTTTCCTTATACTATAATCAAATAAAAGTGTTTCGAATATTTTTAGGGGCCTGGAACATTCCGCCAATACATTGTGTTGTAATAGCTCCTAATGTGGTTTTATCTTGTTAAAAGGATATATTATGAATGGTGCTATGCACATACTTGAGTTTTCTTAGAGTTTCTTTGATATTGTACTTAGTTTGCTCAAAGACTATAGGGACCACGTTTTAAATGAACTGATATGTAATCGATTGCTAACGTGCATCCATACTTAGTTTCAGCATATCATGACATGTCATTGCAAGTATTATTTCTTTAAATGTACAAACAAAAGTTTATCTATCTTAGTTGGTCATGGCTAATGGCGAACTTACAAGCAAGTCTAAAGAAATCCAAATTTTTCCAAGGTAAACGTTAAGCCAAACAAATCGGAATTTTCACAAGGCAAACGCATTAAAAATGCTAAAGAAAATAATAGGAAATTCATAGATATATGTTTGACTTCCCAGACTTTAAATCCGCTATTATTGGAGCTTTTTGGGAAATTTATCGGAAAAATCCAAGCTGACAACCTTTTTCGTCTTCACAAGCTTTCAACCACTCTGCACGGAAAACTCACCTCGTTTAGATATTGAAGGCAAGTGAAAAACTTTCTTCTGAAACCCGAAACATTCAAAAGCTTAGCTTACTTCCTCATGAAGTCCTTTGCATTGGGGAATACTTTGGAATAGAGAATGGCACTTTCTGCTAATTGCATGATATACTCAAGCTGTATATTAGTATACCGCGATTCCAGGATATGCAAATACACAATAATTTTGGGGAACAAACAGAAGTAATGTAAAGTTAATGAAATATCAGGAAAAGTATGGATATCTGATCTTTATACTAGAAAAAATGAATAAATAAGGAGTTGCAATGAAGATTACGTTCATGTATGTCCACATTTATAGGTGCCTGGAATGGAACACATATTAGGTTTACGTTTTTCCTTAAAAATAATATAAACGAAATTGAATTTATTTGTAACTAAAATCAAAACTGCTTTGAATTTCGACAAAAAGGAGAAGGAGCCTCCAATAACATCTCAATTTACGCTTGAGAAGAGGCCAACGGTGCAGATGATGCTGAAATCATAGACAGAATCGGGCAAATAAATTATCAATAAAAATGTTGGTTCTGATAAGGTTTTCAAAAGGTCCTTAATCAAAAAAGTCGAATACAACATCCAAAAAATGAGCTACGCGTGTACAGATGCATATCCAGTCTTATGCAGAAAGCATATTAAATCACATGTCACTTTTTCAAGTTTCTCTTCGCACGTAAAGGACACCGTTCTATACGCATAAGCTCTAAATAGCGATAACTTTATCAAAAACTCAGCAAAATGGGTATTCCCCTCCTTTCGTTGATTGCTTTGTGAACGGCGGCAGAAATAATGGATTTCATAACGATTCACTTCAGAGGAACGTGCCGAACACATTCAAGAAGAAAATTCGGGAAGTTGATGATATGGGGCGGAGAGAGTGCAGAGATGAGTTGTTGTTTTCCACCGCATCCAGGCACATCTGTTTAGATTGAACATCCTTTGAAATTTAGATTTTAACACTCCGCTAATATGCTATTACATTATTCGTGGGAAGATTAAAAATTAACATGGATCGTCCTTTAGTTAATAATTTATGATTTAAATTTTGTGAGTGGGAACACAATCATTTTTAATTCTTCCTTTGCATTGAAGTAGACAATGGGGATTATTGGGTTTGGTGGATTTTCAATGTTTTATGCGTTAGGAAAAAGTTTGCAGTTGGGTCGTGACTTTTTAAATAGGAAACAATTTCACAGATGGTTTCACATAGAAAGCTGTTGGTGTTAGTCTCCTCCACTGAAAATTCGAATAAACAATTCAAAATTGTTAATTACCAAGTGGATACGTTGATTTGTAATGTGTGTATTTGTTTGATGTTTGTGCGTGATGGTGCGCTTATATTAAAGCTTAAGTTATTGTGAACCGGATTCCCACGTTATCGCTTATTTGCATACTTACATTAGTTGAAAAAGATCGAATTACATAGAATTGGGAGTTTTTTAAAAAGATTTTTACATGCAAGCGTGTTACCTTCAATGTTAAAGGGAGAGTAGAAATGTAATCAACATTGGTCATTTTTGGTTTAGTTAGACCCATTCATGTTATGGTTTTAATTCTAGGACTCTCATAAGTAACATATTTCATTACACCACAAGTTAAGGATGAATCAGATAAAACATACTAAAAATCAATTCAATAATTGTCTACTAAAGTTAAATAAAGTTATAATTTCTTTGATAGCTGATTGGGTCCACCTGGTCTTGCTTTCCTATCGTTTACGAGGACGCGTTTCAACTGTTTGCTGCCTATCTCGTCAACCACAATAATAGCAAAAATAAGGGACTCAATCACCCATTCAGAGTATAATTTTATAATTTTAATTGAAATGTTTATGGATCCGTCATTGGAACACTTTCGTCATTAACAATGCATTTTTTTTAAATCAAAAAAAAAACAAAAATTTTTCGGAAATAAAATAGAATAGAAGTCCGTTTGTTGGTTGCTCTAGTTTAAAACATGCCATCGTCATTTTGTCGTTCGAAAGATGCATTATGGCAGGATGCAGCCATTTTCACCTAGTTTTGATTCCTAGTCATTGGTGCGAAATGTATTAATATTGCATAAACAAATTAATGTTTAACAGCTAGATACCAAATCCGACAAACTATTTCCAGTCCTCTACTCAATCCTTAACTGAAAAGCAAACATGTCGAACCCAATAAAGAATCTTACTTACACAAAACGATCCAAACCCTACACAAACCTGACCCATCCCTCCGTACTGAAAAATAAAAATCAACACAATAAAATTAGGTGAGCATGCAGCCGAAACGCGTCCTCCAAAGGAGAAATGGAATTTTCTTGTGGTTGGAAGCAACAAAATTATATTAAATGCTATAAACTAAATTGAAGACCAGACAGGGCAGACAAACGTAACCACTTTTATGAATAATAAAATCGATATTCTCTATTTTTAAAGGGTAATTCGATAGTATTCGATAGGATGGAATGATTTTTTAAACTTATTTTTTAATAAATTCCTGCTGGCCTTCTCTTTTCACGCTCGAGATAGTCCTTATTTCAGTGTCGTGTGTATTCATAAAGTCAATTGGCACTGATCGTTGAAGCATAGAAATTCCAAACAAACATGTTCTTCATATATTCAGTTTACATCCTTACATCCTCAAAATCCAATTCACATGCTATGTCTGTCAATGATATATGAATTTCTTCATCTTTTGCCAAACCTCCTTAGTGGCTAACAGAAAATTTGAGGTGCAGGACTCACTATTATACCACAGAATATTATGTCAAAACGACTTCGGTTATACTGAGTCTATTATTTCATCTAATTTTGACATTTTCAAAAAGAGCTGGTCATTGATATTAGTATTCCTGCTGTTATACTTTTCCAGCGTCATTCAAGTCGTATCACCGAATATCTTACCCAATGGGCCACCAAAAAAGAAGCACCCAAATAAAACTAGTGATTTGTACAAAAATTTATAGAAATTAAAGTGAATTCACGCACACATTTTAATGACTAAGGGGTAGTTAGTAGTTTTGATGGTTCTTTTTGGTTTCTAGTACCACTAAAAAGACCAGACAAATCCTTTTATGGTGTAGTTTTTATGGTTTTGAAGGTGTTTTCTGGCCTTCGATACTTATAGAATACCTAGAATTTGTCCAGTGACTCTAAAAGCTGTTTTGGTCCCTTGAATATGAACTTCTATGGGATTAAATCAAAGAAAATGGTTGTCTAAACGAGATCAGACTGAGCAGTCAGCTTCCTGGCTACTAAAAAGTATTCGTTAGATCCTGTTTTCAATCAGGGTACGAAAGAAAGCGGGTCGATTATTGAGTCAACGATTCTTTTCGAGGTGTGTTGCTCAGAGTTAGATCGGTTTTATAATTTCGGCCAATATATCGTGCCGGTCAAAAACGTTCTAGTACCCTCTTTGGGATACGTGGCTTACCAGTAGCTTACTTACTTATCACAACCTCATTAACAATGGCAATCAACACCGCACATGACTGGAACATACCGCCACTAAATTCATGCCAAATGTTTCTGAGAATACATGTAGATTTTAAAAACGAAGATATCCTTAAAGTTCCACCATAACCATAAGGGAATCAAGTATAAATAAGTGTTCAGTCCACTCAGTGCTGCCAGATCAGCACAGAATAAGTAAACATGTATGAAGTAGGTTGACTCAGAAATAGTCTGGACCCAGAGGAGATCCAAATTAGCATTTAACGGGATTGCTTCCCCGAAAAGCCAAAGTAAAAGTACTACAATCTAAAAAAAAGTGAACAAAGAGTGTGTAGTCACGAATGATGAAAGACAGGGAAATGAATCCTTCTTGAAAACCTTCGTGAATGTGTACTGAACAGCTTTGATGACAGCTTTGACAGGGAAATGAATCCTTCTTGAAAACCTTCGTGAATGTGTACTGAACAGCTTTGATAAAGTAGGTTCATCAATGAATTGAATATAAAAAGTCGAATAAGATTGACAAATAGAGGGTCGTATCGATCCAATTTCAAGAATCCAACGAATAAGCAATGAAAACTGATGCAACTCCTAGGAAGATGGAATTATCAGCCAAGAGAAGAACCAGTCAGGAAGGCTTCAAATGGTGAAACAAAATAGCGAAAAAGAGTTTCCAAGAAATCCCTGGCAGCTGCCAAAAAGAGGGAGTGAAAGTATTGATAGAAATCCGGGTAACTAGATTCAAGGTACCGTCACATGCAAAGATGAAAGATAGAGTAAAAACGTAGCAGATTATGCCAGATGACGGTCAGTCGATCAGGCATAACTATTCAAACCAAAAGTAAATCCAAAAAGGGTTGGAAATCTCTGGACGTCACACTCAACCGAGGAAAATGTTACCAAAATATCGCAATCGAAGAGCTAAGGGTGGAAGTGGTAGTGTACCTTCATAAGATAAGCAAGATCCCATATGGTTAGTATGCCTAGCAGCAGATGACTCTGAAGGAAGATTATTTTGAGATCAACTGCGCTGCTCCTGAGAAATTACAACTTTCGGTTAGATTAGACCAGCATTGGGCAACCCGGTGACAATTTGGCAACACCAAACAGTTCTTCAATATATGGAGGTTACGGAAACGGTAAAGGAAAGTAGGATAAGGATACGGAAAAGGAAGTCACTAACAATGCCATGGTCCTGGTGCTAGGCATGTGGCAGCACAACCTTAGCGTGATAAGAAGCACAATTGTGGGGCTAAGTATAGGATTCATCTGGGTAGTTGCTAAAATAAAGGTGGTGAAAAACTTGTGGAAAAACCGAAAAATTGTGTCACTGACCAGAGAAAATGTTTGCCATTGCAAGGTGAAAAAATCTGACCGAATCATTTAGCCAGTTTTGAGGAAGTTAAATCCGTAGTTATTTTATATGTGGAAAAGGAATTCATGTTTTAATGCAGTCGCAATTCTGCAAAAGACGATTTATAGGGGTGGCATTTCATAAAGAAGACAACCTCTAGATGACAGAGAGTCGTCCTTAGTAAAGAGAGAGAGAGAGTAGGTCCTGTTTGACAATGCCAAGAAGCGATTCTGGTAGAGCAGATAGCTGAAAATAATCTGAGACGAACTACGGTTTGATGTGGCAGGCCACTTTGTTCAGCGCTTTCATGAAGCATATATAGATAAACAGGTTCATTGTCGCTAGCCTGCTCTATGATCTTATGTTTACATCAAAAATAACGAAATAGTATAGTAACTGGCTCTCTATTTTGTGATTTATAAGAATCAGATACAACATAATCAAACTGAATAACGCATGAAAAGTTGATCTCGGACAAGTTTCTAGTCTATTTTATTTAACAAATATTTGAATTTTTGAGTCCAGAAAGAGAATTTTTATACAGAACTTTCAGAGCTTAGGAAAAAACTATTGAAAGCCTCAAGTTCCTTACGAGGGATAAACATGGATCCAGAGAACATTTTTCAGTACCTGGTGTGGAAATTTTAGGCTTAGCTTTAGAAATTTTAGATTTGCAAACAAAAATTATTGAGACTATTGTAACGGTTTTCAGATCCTTCTGGACACTTTTAAAGACTTCTTTATATTTCAACCTTCCATAAAGATTGTCATTGTGCCTTTGTGAAAAATTTTTAAGGTTTTTTTGAAGATACCCCAAACCCTTATTCTAAATTGATGATTGCTACATTTATGATGCCTTTCCGAACGGAAAGGATACTTCGAAGGCTAGTTTGACCGTGTTTGTTAGGAATATGACTATATTTTAATGGTATTAGAGATCCAAATCATTCTAAGTTATCAAATGATCTCATTGATTTCGAACATCATCCCAAGCTCTACGTCCTTTACGTGTGATATTACACTGATTAAAGACTGTGAAATGAGACTTAATTCTAAAATCTTTTTAATAAATTATAGATTTCAACGTTATATGAGTTTGTACACGGCTACAAAGAAGTCTTATAAAAATAAAAGTATCAATACCGTGGAAGAATGGTGTAATACACTTATTTACCACTTGTAAATTGCTCTGAATATATGAAATTCTGAACCCTTTCATCGATCTCCTCGTTGCCTCTGAGTGACGTGTAGACAAAGACTTCTTAGCAAGAAGCCTTTGTCTACACGTCTTTGTTTTAGGGGTTTTGTTAGCTGACATGCTACGTCTATAATTTTGAGTTCCATAAGCAAGTTCATAATAAGTGAGCACTGCGTAAGCACAAAACAGCTAGAACACTTCGAACAAACCCCTTATCAAATGAGACTCAACCGAGTTTAATAGAATGTTATTTTGATTAGTAAATTTTTTCTCATTATTGCGTTTACCAAGAGCAACGCTCTCACAGCTTTTCTGTCAAAGCGCAATATAGACGTGAATCTACTTATGCTATTTCTATCTTTGTCTGCCTGAACCGACCCAGGAGTCGTCACGCTGCTTGTGCTTATGTGATGATGCAGTGTTTTGTTCAAGTTGGCTTGGTGAAGATACTTTGATTTTTTTCCTGTATAGTTCATTCAAGGATATATGGATATATGAGTGCTGAAATTAACGTAAAATAAAATTGACCTAACTGAAATTCTAATTTGAGTTGGTGAAACTGAAAAATTGGTAATACGGATCGACACTTAACTGGAATGTAAACACGATTCAATATTATATGATGGACCATTTTTTGGCTGTAATTAATACTATTTTATGCTACTTAATTAAACACAGACATTAACAAGATTTTAAGAATAATAAAATATCTGTTTAAGGACGAGAAAAGGACATTTCCCTAAGCATTTAACCGAATTAAAAAGTTATGTTTGGTAGTCACTGGAGATTTGCCCTTAGGACCTTAACTTAATTCGGCTATAAACAAAATTAATTGAATTTGAATACGCGAATTGAGTTTATAACGCTAATTAAAATTTAATATGCATAATTTTCCACTCTGAATCATATTACCGTTTATCAAATTTTGGTTTGTGGCATGAAATAAATTTTTTATGGTTGAAAGTGCTTTTCCAATCAACTTTACTTAACCCAAGTCAATTAAGAAAATGCATAGTTGCAACAAATGAACAAGTCGACACTCTATTAAGGATAATGTATGCATGACGATAATGGTATATACACATGGAAGTTCGAAAAATTTAAAGTTCCCAGGCAGAATCAAATATTTAGATCTCCTACTTCATCCCATCACGAGCTTCTATCAAACAACAGAAATTTTTCCACGTCCCGATCAATTGTTATGCCAGACAGAATCTCAATTTTGTTTTTATCAGGAATTCTGTGCGAAAGTATCTATTTTTCGTCCTTTAAGGATGGAACCTATAAACTCAGTACTAATGTCAATCTCAGCTATCAGTACATTCACATCGCTGTGTTCGTATCCTGGAGCGTACAAGGTATACACATTTTTTGTTGTTCCGCATTCAACATGAAAGCCAAGCCAAGTAACAACAATAACGACCATATAAAAAGGATTTCGAAAATTTTCTAATCTCATCCTTAATACGTAGATACTAAAAAAGTATTTCAACTGTCAGCTTGTTGTAACTTTAAGATAATTTTCGCAGCGACGGTGCGAGTTCATTCATAAACTTGAAGACGGAAAGCTCTAAGGATATTTGTAGGTTCTTGGAAACTGTTTGAAGGGTGATGAGAAGTGGATTGTTTACAGCGGGATTTAAAGGGGAAGGTTTTTGTAAGGGTGGGTGGCGATGGAGTGAACGAATTCTTCTAGTTTACATGAACCTTATTTAGTATTGAAAGCACATACAAACAGAGCTTTTTGCAAAGCAAACGTTCTGTGTTACTCAGGGCAGGATTCTAAATAGTATTCTTTCATACGATTCTGCTGCTCGCAGTACAAATAAAAAACCTAAGTAATACCTAACAAATGTTCTTTTCGCGTCGGATATTGTCTAATGATAGCAGTCAATTGGGGCAGATAAATAATTATGGTGAGTTATGTCATTCACTTTCAAGGCGTTGAAGAAGGCGCTGGTCTGCATGCATGGATTTTTTGCGGTAGGCCTAACTGAATTTTTATTTTTTTTATCATTCATTACTAAATAAGAAAATGAAATAAATTATGAAGCTAAATTTAATTCAAATTGTTTCGCCAAAATGTTGTTTTCGGACTCGAATGGAGTTATTTTTTGTCCTTAGAACATTGCATCGTTACACGCACTTCCTTTGTTTTGTCCTTAGACGCGTTTCGGCGGTGCGCCATCGTCGGTGTAATGTTCACAATAACAAAGGAAGTAACGGGAAACGACGGAATGTTCCGAGGACGAAAAATTATTTGATTTATAAAGTCTGCAAAATGTTTATAATTTTCTATATGAACTGGTGTATCATAATCGAATTAAAAAAGAATCGAATTGAAACCTTAACGTTGAACTTTCTTGTATTGTTAGACAGAAATTCAAAATAATTTGAAAACTTTACACTATATATTTGCATTTAATACGAGAATTCCAATTGTCCTAGGACTGCAATTTCATAATTCTACTATATGCAATAGAGCTTCGAAAGCACAACTTGACGAAACGATGCCAAGGACTAAAGTTTCGTTTCGTTGAAAACTACCCTAGTAACCTAAATAAAAAGCTTTCACGGCGGGAAAAGATATTCTGGGTGTAGCGGTAGATTATCCTTTGAGATTCCTTCATATCTTAAACATTGTCAGTGCGATTGGAATGAAACGATGTAAGAGTAAGGGCTGTTCAGAAGCATTTTTGAGATGCTTTGCAGAAATTATGCTGGTATATCATTCCTAAAAGGGGTGGAGATGGTCCAGTCGTCAGATGACATGATGGACGTTTAGATTGCAGACTTGTTCGTCTGAGATTCATTCAGTAGAGCTTCGGCCGCTGACGATTTAAGGTGTGTCACAAGGACGAATAAAGCGTGTCCTGACTTTAGTTGCAATTTGCCCATTCATAAAATAGGGAGGTGACGACTGAGGCGATTCCTGGAATAAGATTTTGTTAAGTGGCTGGACGGTGTATCGGTGATTTGGTTCATATGAAAATCAAATTTATGCATACGACGTGTGTTACGGTTGTTATAAGGCTGCTTTTAAGCATTTAGGCAGTGGTCTTATGTTAAGAAAATGCAGGCATTTATTGCTCGAAAGCAATTGCAAGTGTGAAAAGTTCGAGGTTGATCCTCTCGGGGCCGCACGGTAATCAGACATTTGCTCTGCGTTCTATAGCTCGATTCCTACTTCGTCGGTCGTTTTTTATTTGCATGCGAAATTCGAAGCGCTATTTAGTGTAATTTGATACTAGTCAAGTGGATCCAATAACATTTACTTTCAAAATGTTTTCCATGTGCTCGAAGCCGAAACCTAAAACGCCGTCTATTGTACAACACACACAAATCGGTAAGTCCACTGATTGTATATTTTCTAGACGCAAAAAACTCCGGGCCCAAATTCATCCTGGGTAACTCTCTCCGTCGTGACATTACATTTAAAACGTGTTATCCTAGCACAGACAAGGTGAAAAAAATCCTGATGATGTTGCTTTGGCTGGAAACGGATGACAAATAATTTCTATAGTCCTCGTTCGCAGTCGGTTCCTTTGATCCCATCAAAATTTAATAACTTTATAATATGTGATGACGAAATAAGTTGCCAGTTAGTGTCATCCTTTTGGTATTCTTTGCAAAAGTGAAGCGTAAAATCTAGTTTTTCACTCTAAAATATGTTTATCACAATAAAATGGTTTATTGTTCTTTCAAAAAAGGATCGATGCTGTCTACCTCAGGATAAATTGGATTTTAAACAGAGCAACGATCGAATTTTTTCCACTTAGTAGGGCTTGAAATCTGCTGGTCTAATTAAATTGAAAAATAAAGTTTGGTGGAATAAAGTGGAGTAAAACGAAAAAAAAAAATTAACTACGACTTTGAAATTGTACCGCGTGGCGAGCCGGATTATTTTTCGATATTATTCAGTAAAATATCTTAGTGATGTTGTTCAGGAACATAATTCAACTCAATTCATCAAGCATAATTGCGATGACCATTAGACAAGTTCTGCATAAAGTGATAATAGGTGCAAAACATATTAAAATCGAATAATGCATAATGAATTACGATAAAAACCAATTGGTTAAGAAAGTTTATTTTCTACTGAAACCAAAAACTTACAGCCCCAATTTTTTTAATTTTGTTAAGCCCCAAATTTCTATTTTAATTTAATTTTTGTATTTTGGTATACTCACTATATAAATGTACATAAATGACTGCTTTATAGTCAAATTTCGGAGTCTACAAAGAAGAAATTCATTGAATATTACGACTTAGTGAACATTTTTAATATGTGGTTGTATGTATTCGTAATGCCTACTTGTTCGAAACACATACGTAGTAATTATATTTAGATTTGTGTTTCTGATATCAGACATCAGTAGATGCAAGGGTTAAAGGCCAGTGGACACAGCGGGTTACCTTGAGTCATGAAGTAAGGGTGCTTCATGACTTCGCTGACACCTTGTGTGCTTAAGGCGGGAAAAATGGTATTCCAGCACTTTTCCCGATGCTAGTGTTCGCTTCCATGTTCTTGGTGGGGAGAGTTTGTTTGGCTGTCCACACTTCCGTACACAGGAGCCGAACAAAATTATGATTTTTCTGAAAATTCCAAAACCCGCACCCCGGGCGGACAGTCCGTATTAAGTACTGAAAGTAGTCTACCAGTTCTGTCAGCTCATTTAACGCCTACTTGACGGAAAGGGTTTCCCAAAAGAACTGAAAGAAGACGAAACGTGTACTGATCAATAAAAAAGAAGCGCATCTGGATCATGCGTTTATATATCACCACTTCTGCTAAACATCGCTGGGAAAATCTCGAGAAGCACACGGAAACCAAACCGCTACCGATCTTTCTCTTTAGCTATATGTCCACAGGACTGCCACAATCCACGTTTGGCACAATTACAGAATATATGTGCGTATCCTTCGGGTAGCAGCACATAATTGCAACTTAAGACGTTCAAACTTGATGGACGCATACCTTCCATTATGCTGAGAATCTGCTCTGGAATTTTTCAGGATGCCGAGGTATCTAGTACGTACATATATTGAGAAAGCGATTGGCGAAGCATAGACGCAAGGCTCCATTCTTGGCCCGAATCTATATCTAAGCTTCAGCTACGGATAAGCCCAACGTAACAGGTCGTACAGTGGATGTCCCGGCATTAATCGCTAAACACACCAACGAGCAAGTGCAACTCAAGATAACGGTAATACTGGGTCAAGCGAGTCCGTTAAATGTGAGCCGCAGGCTGAATTAACGGTTGTAAACGCTGAGATCATCATGATTACCAAAAAGACCGAGTAGTTTGTATATATCCTAATAGGAGATGTGATCGTTTATGAAATTCGAGACCTGCAGCAATTTGTTCTTGAGCTCATACATTGAATCTACGCCGTGTTCGATTGTCGATCGGCTTCAATTCCTGCACGATCCAGGTTTTCTAAGCTCCTAAATCGAGATCCATCCCTTTGTAAAATGGTCCATAATGTGAATAGGCACAGGTTTAATTATTGAGTACGATATGGGAATGAATTGTTTTGATGAACAATTATGAATCCCATAAAATTGACAGAGTGCGTGATGAGTTTCTTGAACAGAACCGTTTTTCTATCCAAAATAAATCTGTACTATTGAAAACGTTGCTCGGACGTCAACCTACTTATGATTAAATGGCTAACAACACTAAATATAAAACTCATGACAGCTGTCACACCATGCATAACATCAAATTGTGTTGCCAACTTAAACTTTTGTGCCTCTAAAAATCACTCTTGCAATTACGGACAAGGCTACTGTACGCACAATGTTTCCTGAGGGCAAATACTAGGAGACAATTTTCGATAAAAAAAAACGCACTTATAAGCATAAGTGCCGCTAAGGTAGTACCCTTATATTGGTAGAAAGATTGATATGAAGCTCTGAGTAAAGAGCCGTCGAAAAAATTTGACGCAGGTACAGTGGTAGGGAGCCATGAGGATATTTGGCAGAGCCTGTACTGTTTCTGAACTGGTGTTTCTCATGATCGTGAGAGTGATCTCCATAATCGTTCATGCTGAGATTAAACGAAAATAAAGAAACGTTGGAGAGAATTGAAGAAGTAGAGGCAATTATTTGAGAAAAAGAGAAAAGACGACTGGCCCTAACTTTGTAGTAGCAAAATATGGATAAACACAAAATAAAAGAGTGAAATCGTATGCCTTGTCAATGACTTGGGATTGTCGGGATTGATGAGGGCATAGAAGGGCTTACTATCATCTCAAGCAACTGCTATATGGGCAAGAATATACTCAGTCTCACTCTTGCCTGATTTCTTATTTAGTCGAAACAACCCAAATGACGCCTATCATACATTTTCTCTGTGGTGTCAAAACTCGAAGTTATCTTTCCTGACAGAATAATCTTAAAGATACCACCTTTACGAAAAAAAAGATACCTTTTACCACCCATGAGGTCTACAATACCTTTGTGGGATTTTGTGTGATGCATATATTATTATTTGTTTTTGTTTTGGAGGATTCTTCTAATTCTGCCTGCATCTTGTAAGGGATTTGGTGAAGAAAGATTGCGCTTTTAGTAGAAATGCAACAACTTTTCGAGCTCTGCTTGGGTTATGATAAGACATGTTTGTTGACAGCTTTTCAGTTGATGACACACATGACAATCTTTTTATTTTCCAGAATTGTCCTTACCTAGGACAAAGTTTTTTATGACAGAGATAGTGAATCATTAAACTATTTGCTATAATTTATCCTTAACCGAGATAAAGTTCCTGGTGCGGGAGATAGAAATCCTTAAAACTTTTCCACTTATTTCTGTTGGTGTTTCTCACGATATTATCTTACTTGTTTCCTGCCTGCAAAGGCTTGATTACGGATTAGTAGTTTTTTGGTTGTTACAGCGCTGAGTCTACCAGAGAATGCCACAGTACAGGGAGTTGAGTTAGTTAGGGTTGAGTTGTTAGCACTACCCGGCAGACTATGATCTCCGTTGGCCGTTCTGTAATTGGGTATTTTGAACCCTACCCAACCATAGTACCTACTGATAAAACTTCGATATAATTTAAAGGTAGTTGATAACCAGCATTTCGGAAGTTCTATTTGGGTCAAAATGTTGTTTCCCTGTTTTTTGAACTATGGTAAATTCTATCGTATCCCGTCTATTCTATTGTAACGTTCACATACGCGTTTCGCATTGCGTCATCTTTGGAGTTTGGTTACGTTCTGACTTTGTCGGTGTCAAATTTCCTTATCTTAGGGTCCGTTGCTAAGGTAGGAAAAAGCCCGTAATTGTTCTCCTGTTTCCTTGCATATGGCGACATAGCATTTGATTTTTGTAAAGATGTTCCAACAGCTCAAAGAATATGCCTGAATGAGAGTTTTTCTATTCGTTCATGTTTCGAATTTGTCCTTTGTTTTGTGTTATTATGTTCCCATTTTTTAATTTACGTATAAATGCCCTCCCTCAATTACGTATGTAGCACTTCTAACGAGTTCCAAACGTGAGTTGGTATAAGTTTGATGTAAATCATGTGGTTTTCAATGTAGGATTTAGTTTTTGCTTCCAGTTTTCAAATCCTTTTGTTGAATTCTCTTATGTGAACACGAAATTTTCTAACTATTTTTCGTTCTGATTACACCGATGTGCTTTTTCTTTGTCTTCTTTTGGGGCACAAAAGCTGAACAGGTAGACATTGTAAATTTAGATTTAGATTCCTCATAGTTGATTATGTTTCCTCATAGTTGATCATGTACCAATTTCAAGTTAACTGAGAAATTTTCAAAGAACATTGCAGCAATGGAACGCTTCCTTTTTTTAATTCACATAGCGACTTAGCTTTAGTCAAAATTGGTGAAGAGCTCGTGGCACTTGTTTCATGATGAAACCATTTCGGTCGTCACCCTTTTCTAGATTCTTGGATATTAACATTCAGTACTGAAACTGTTTGAAAAAATACTTGCAACGATCTGATTTTATTTAACGTTCAAACTTCTCATTGTTCAAAAAGGTGCCCTTAATTAATCTGATCGAGTCCAAAGACTTCAGGATTCATAGTCAATAGCTTACTGCTTTATGTGTTTTCTTCACCCGAGCCGTTTATTTAACCTAAGGCCAGGCTTAAGGGTTGTAGCTAGTAGTTAAAAGTTTGAGCGTAATGTATTGCATCAAATATTGCTTCGATTTGGTATCCTGGCGAAATAAGTCAACTTCACCAAAATGACTCTTCTATGTATTTATACACACAATACAATATGACCGACATATTGTGTGGCAACAACTAATTCACCGAAGCCTTTGACACAAATATCGGACTAACACAAGGAGAAGATCTGGCTCCCTTGTTATTCAATCTGGCTGTGAAATGCGTGAGAAGAAGGCTACTTAAAGATGATAGGTACGCTGCTTTACAGATTAAACCAACTGGAAGTCTATTTGGATGATATTAACATCTTTTCACACTTCCTTATAGTATTGGGAGAACTACTCCCGAAGCACGTCAATGTAGCTGAACAAAATGGGCTGCAAATTATGACAAGATGAATGATGAATGATGAATGATGACTCATTCAATGAAAACAGTCCCAATTTACATAATATTATTCTTGGCGACCAAAACATCGAAAAAGATGCCGAATTTGTACATCGCAAGAGAAAAACACTATAGTGTAGTGCCTTACTGTAGACGGCTACAGACGAAATTCCAGGCGGACCGGACTTGCAGTTCTGTTTTGAGAGCGTGCGAAAACAAGCGTGTCCGTTGATTTAAAAAAATTGAAAAGGAGGAATATATGTCGGTGATTCGATTCGTTTTTGGAAGCGTAATTGTCCAGTAGAATCAAAAAGCGCTTGAATGCAGTGTATGAGGACGCTTCTCCTTCAACTGCGACCGTCAAAAATTTGTTCAATGAATTTCAGCGCGGTTGCCGGTCGGTTTTTGACGAGCCACGCCAAGGTGCCCCGAAAGCACTATCAATGGAGGAATGTGACAAAAATCCACAATTGACAGACTGCATCGAGCATACCATGCATAAAATTTTCGGTATGATAAAGCTGTAAGCAAGATGAGAACCACGTATGCTCACCTCGGATAACAAGCGCAACCGTGTGGCCTACGCAGAGCAGTGTGTGACGCTGTTTAAGCGCAATCCGAAGGAGTTTTTGCTGCGTTACAAGGCCGTTGACGACACATGAATCGCCTGGTATACAAAAAGTACCAAGGAACAGTCGAAACAGTGGACTTTACCTGGTGAACCTGCTCCAAAGATAACGATGGTCCGAAATGCGATGGCAATCGTTTTCAAGGATTTGCAAGGTGTGATGTACATTGACAACCTGGAGAAGGGAAAAACGATTACAAGGCAGTACTATGTGGAATTATTAGGGCAATTCGACGCTGAATGAAAAAAAATGGCCCCATTTGGCGCAGAAAAAAGGGCCTTCCATCAAGACATTGCGCCGGCTCACACTTTCGCACTCAGCATGCCTAAATTGATCAAATTGGGCTGCGAATTGCTGCCCCAGCCACCGTTTCCTCCAGGTTTGGCCCCGTGCGACTTCTGTTTGTTTCCTAACTTGAAAGTTAGTCGCTTGGCAGAAATTTCACTTGAATGAAAGAATAATCGCCGCCCCGGAAATTGAATTGCAGACCTTGGTATGATACCAGACCTGATACTTTTAAGGGGCGTATCCTGAGGTGATTGAAGGAGCGAAATGAGAAGTGGAACAATGTTCAATGTCGATATAACCATAAGCTGTATGAAATATTAGATAGGTCAGAAGACTCAAAGGTTTTGAGACTGCGGGAGCTTTTACATGGTCTGGCAATGTCAATCGTAAGAACGAACTAATATAAAAGAAATTCTTACAGAGAACCGAACGACGAAGACTTGTGGCGAAACCCAGAAAATGCTCATTTGACTCTCTGCATGAAGATAGTTCATCACTGTTTGGATTTCAGAAATTAAAGACGCGGTCATTGATTCAAGACTGTTTCTTAAAGCGAATGCACGAGGCAGGACTAGTGCTACAAGGACGAAGCAGCTAGTTCACCAATAATGTCATTATTTCGATATAACAAAGCAAAAAGCCTTCGATAAAGATTTTCAATATACAACTATCGTACCTGTTGTAGTTGGGCGTCCTTCTACTTTATCTTTAATTCTATTTCATATTCTATTAGTTTATAAACTTAGTAACTTTCATTTAAAAACTAATTACCAGTAAAAATCATTCAATAAATCGTTAGAAAATTCAGAATATGTTACACGCACTACTGAAAATTATTTGTTTTCATTCAGATAACGATATATTCCGAGTTACAGGATTTCTGTCACAGGACGAGCAATTTGAGTCTTTACCCCACTCAAATTGCTCGATCTGTGCAATTTGAGTCTTTTCATGTTAACATGTGAACATGAGCATAGAAAAAACAATGAATTAGGAGTAGTTACAATCGTGCTATGAAATAAGAGGCTGGTTTTCTATGTTGACATTAGGACATTCACAGGTTCCTGCGCTAATAAATAACCAAAATAAATTCAACTAGGAATAAATTTGAAAACTGAAATTTTGATTCCAAAAAGGGTACCCAAACATTTAACCCACAGATTTCCTAAATGCAAAGATTCACTCGTTAGACCATGTAGCCTTAGAGTCAGTCAGTAAGTTATTTTTTTTTATACAGTGTTATAATACAGTGAAATCCCTACCAAATCATATTTGAAAAATTATAGGTATTACTTGGGACTTGCTCTTTTGGGAGCCTAATTCTATTGAGATCGAAGCTACGGAAATAAATAAAGCAAATGAGCGTTATTAGCCTATCTGGTTGTGCTGAGTATTTACTGTTTGCTCAGCTGATTTTCTGGTGAAATCTTCCTTCTATCAAAAATAAAAAAATTCAGTACTAGCTCCTGGTGATGGTTTGATTTGAAACCCTCCTCCAAGCAAATTTCAGTTTTTTCTGTCGCTTTTTAATCTCTCAAGCGAGCCCACAAGCAGAACAAAACCAGACGAAACCAACATTTTTCCAATGTCTTAAGTTTCACAACAGCCTATATTTTACTTATTCATCATTCTGACATAATTTCCAGGTACTTAAGCAGTTAAATTGCTCGCAATAGACTCTCCTTCCAAATTTTTCCATCGACCCAAACACAAATTTCATATTTTCATTCATTTTGAAATTGATTCAAATCTCAAAACCAACACAGTCTTGTCGTGAAATGAATTCAAGCTTTCAGCAAGCAAATAAAAACTCTTATAATTTATTAAATTATCATATATACCATCGCATCCACGTAAACGGATGTAAGAACTTTTGTATAGATATATGTGTGTCAGCTTCTGGTATATCTAATATATGTATATAACATGGATAGGCAATGTACGAAAGAAAACGCAATTTAATTTCATTTTCTTTCTATCCAAAGGAATCAACGAATAAGACAGTACTTTCATGCCTTGAATTATTCGGCATTAGAGCATTGACAATATCAAGGGCTGAAGTTGAATCTGGAATCTTTGGATTTCTCTGACGTTCCATATTGCCACTGTTCTTCCAAGTAAATTCCTCCTGATAAGAGATATTAAGGATAAGCTTACAATCTGGAAATGTGCGATAAAGAAATTTTTTCCCATAAGGAAATGTAAATAACGAAATCCAATCCATTTTGCAACCATATTATTTGCTTATTCAAAATTCATTATAGTCCTAGATATCGATTCCGAAACGTGACAAGTCATTAATAGGATGTAAAAAGTGGTGACGAAAATCCCATTCAGTGTAAATACCTCTAGAATTAGTATTTGTTTCAACTCATGCTTTGAATCACCCTTTACTCATTTCTATTTAAAAAAAGAATGTAAAGATATCAAAAATTATGAAATTAAACAAAAAGAATGAAAGGAACTTTTTGTTGTTGATGACAGTTGACATTTGTGACAGTACTGCTACTGTTATTTCCAATATCAAATCATTGGGCCGAACATTCTCATACCAATTCATCTACAATAATAATTTATTGCACCAACTACCACTAGCGTTCCTCTTAACACGGGGTTAAGGGCCCTATCATCAACAAATTTGTGCTACCCATAGACACAACAGAATCGGTTTAACAGGAATGTTAATTCCACACGAACGTCTTTTCCCGGTATGTTCATTCCAAACAATTTTGACAGATGCTCGATTTCAGGATTAATTTACCCAACTCGAAAGAACAGGGGGAAAAGCTGATATCAAGGCTAATCAAATATGTTCAAAACAATAATTACATTGTTAATGTCATGAATGAGCATTTTCTTATTATTATTAATAATTAGAAATCCTCAATATAAGCGTTTTCACATTTTTAATTAAAGTTGACTGAGTAAAGTGCATGATTCAATGACCGGTTTCATTATAATTTCAACATTCAAGTTAAATGGATGACTATGCCTTTACATAAATTGCTTTTCTAACTGTAATGTTAACTCAGTGTCAAATTCGAGACTGAAGGTAGTCGGAGTTTTTGGAAAATGTAAATATTGATATTATTTCTACATTTCATGAATTAAAATTTTTTCAATTCGCAATTTATATGCTCTAATTAGTTATTTAACTTTTATGTAATTGTAAAAATTATAAGCAAAAGGGGAAGTCTCTCTACATTTGGTATGACAACAGGTTTGGAGATCCGAAAGACTTGTTCTCAAATTTCCTTCCCTGAGAAAGAAAAATCAAGCAACCGCAACCATCTGAGCCTTAGGAAAAAGAAGCTTTCTCTACTGATGTGCCAGATGCTTTCTAGAAGCAGTAAAAAATTTGATAACGATCAAGCATGAATCTCATTTCAAAGTCCTTAATTACATATCATATGCATGGAAGTGAATGAAAGTATTTTTCAATTAATATTTTTTCAATATCATCCATCGAAGACGTTTTAAACCCACAATTTCATGATTTGTTTGTTGTTTGAATGAGTCTTCTGCAACGCTGGATTTCTAGATATCCAAAAGGAAATCGAAATCTCGATAGCATCTTTCCATAAAGCTTCCGAGTTATGGAACTCATTAAAAGGCACACATCCCTCTCAAACTTAATCCAACTGATATAACCGAGTACATACTTTTCTCTGAATACCCATTTGTGTACGTACGTAGATGACTGATATGAAGTTCCTTCCCAATCATACTGGAATTGAGTCAACGACGAGCCAACATGTCTTAATATACTTTCTACAAAAAACATATATCTACGTTTGCCGACTCAGAGATTCCCATTGTATACTTGCAGAATGATTATAATCCTTGCATGGCTGACGAATTAATTTCGTATTTTTCGACAAAACAGATCCAAATGAGACGCTATAGTCCATTTCATAGGATCATAGGGTTCACTGTGGTAACAAACGATAATTGAAAAGATGCTTCCTTAGTTTGCATCGTTTCACCGAAATGGTTTTAGTTACCGCAATAAAAATCGGAGTTCTGATGTCAGGGAACGTTGTCCTGCATAAAATTGTCTCAGTTCGCTGACGATTGGGTTGATAAAGCTGTGATTGGCAAATGGTGTGATAATAGCGATAACGAAATCATCGTAAACATTTCTATTTGCTGTGACGTCAGGACAATCCTTCCTGGACCCAGAACATAAAGGAGACTAAAATTTTAATGAAGCTTGAAGGAAGAAGGTGATTGGAAAAGGGAAATAAAAAACATCCCGAATACACCAGCTCGGCACACTGTGCATTTTTCTGTAGTAGTAGACAAATCTGCGCAGGTGTATTGAACCCATGTCACCCACTTCCACAAATAATTAAATTCCTTAGCAATAAATTTGTAAGTCATGTTTGCTGGTGCTACTTCTGTTCATATTCCTTTCAAATTAATATGATAACGCTTCGGATACTTTAAGATCCATTCTGCAGAGTTCACGGCGCGAATAAATTTATTATGTGTGAAGGTATAGGATGTATATGACAAATTTCTCGCCGGAGCTGCTTTTGAGAAACGAACAAAAGGACGTCGAAGGCGGAGAGCGCAAAACTGCTAAAGTTTCACGTACAGGATGAAGTAGTTCGAGCGAATTAATAACTTCTTGTAGTGTATACAAGAGTTTCAACATCGATTTGTTTGCAACCGAATGAGCTTTACTGGTGAAATTCAATTAAAACTTTATAGGAAACTGTTTCCACCGAATCGGTGCAATTTCCTAAAATTTAGTGGTGCATTTTTTCTTCGTATCGTATCGTAAAGTTAAGCTTCGGTTTGGTTGGAAGCAATATTTGTGGCGTTGAGCTCGAAACTTGAACTCTTTAATCCCCTGTTTTCCCCGTCAGCACGAACGAGCTAGTGTCTATATTGAGCGACTTTAATCAATTTTCTTCAACCAAAACTTCAACATACATTATTACATGTATGGGTGGGTGTTGGTGCAGCATGAACCCTCGCCTCAAGTTATGTGTGACATGCATGCGAGACGAAATGAGTGAAAGTCAAAACACGGAATCATTGAATAAGATTTCTAAATCATCCAATTAAGCAATTCAATTACAAAGCAACCACAAATGCTAACTTATAACCGAAACCCTTTGTATCCTTAATATACTACGGACGCAACACGCGCCAAAAGTTTCCTTCGACAACAGCTAATACCCTTTAAGCCAAGCAATAACCTATTACGCTTTGACCTAACCGCCCAAAATCAGGTCACACAATGATAAAACGTCCCTCAACCCCGTTCGCAGCCGGTTAAACTGAGCTTATTTTCACTCGTTCTCGTATTGATTTCTTTTCCAGATCTTGAATAAATCCTCCCACATCGTTTCCATTTCCCAGGCTCCAAATTTACCCTGAACCGATTCGAATTGCATTATTTGTCCGTTGATACGACGAAGAAATAGAACGATGCGTCGGGATGGTGGTGGAAAGTTTCGTTCTAACCTGAAAACCCATTCCGACATAAGGGTAGTGAGATGCTAGCAAGTATGAGGGATAGATCAACAATCTGGGATGACTGCGAGCGCGATAGTGTACGAGTGTCCTTGTTAGTTGCTCTGACACTCATTCGTTTGGCTTTTGTTGCATAATAACTTTCATGCACTCGAAGATTTTCACTCCCCCGACATTTGAGGACGTTTTTTTTTCACTTCGCAGCTGCTAGGCAAGCTTCAGCCCAATGACCTAATTTTCGATAGTGTGATGATTTGTAGAATGGGGCCTCTGTAGCCTTGATCCAGACAGCAAGTAAAAGGATGGTGGAAGTAAGCTTTAAGAATGTTTTTGACAATTTTAAGGCAAGGTATCCAAACAATCCTGATAATTTCTAGAATAAGCATCAGCACGAAAATTGAAAAAACTAATCACTCCACACTAAGGAAATGACAGGACGATGTACTATATAGACGATATGTTGTCCTAGAGCGAAATTCCAATCAGAACTCATGATTTGCTACACGGTGAGTTTGGCATACAATTTGATTTTCTAAATTATTTTCAATTACACATGTCTAACAACTGCAATTATGTTTTCCTGCTGTCATATTATTTTGTAATACCTGGCTGTACAGCAGATACACAAGTATGTAATGTAGATTTGTGAAAACAGAAAGCACACCAATGAAGTGTGAAATATAAACATTTGACAAGTATGTCATTTTACTGTCAAAAGTTTTTTATGAGTCAGTCAGACATCAACAAGATTCAAACGTGCATAAGTGATATATGTGAAAAAATCGATGGATTGTTTTGCTTTCGAAATGTGAGCCAAGTTAAGGGCAATTAAGGACAACATTGAACATTGTTTTCATTCTTACAAAATGGCTACGAAGTGACTGCATTCAGAACAATTCGCCGAAACATATTTACAATCGACCGTTTTAGGAATGGTGACAACGAAGACAAGGAACCTACCCCGTAGGATCGAAAGTGACAAATATAAATAATACTATTAAATAAGGATGCATATGAAAAGCTACATTATTTTTGGTTGCCAATGAGCAGATAGGCTTAAAAGTTAAATAAGTAACCAAGAGTCTAGAATGAGTCAAAGCAAGAGACGCTAAAATGAATGTGAAATCTCACGCTAATGATACAAGAAAAAAGTATATCATTTGGAGAATCGAAAATCATTGGTCAAATAGGACATATCAACGCTCATGCTCAGGATCTTTTCTATTTGAAAGGCAAATTTTTTTTTTTGGTAGTTGGAGCATTTCTATGTGTCTTTTAACTGGGAGCTCGAGCAGCTCGAAGAAAATCAATGTATATTGACTTAAGTTGTAGGTCGTTTCTCTTCAAAGGCTTAAAAAATTATCAAAAGATTTATTCTAATTTCATTGTCGTAACAGCAAAGCATATGTCAAATTTGGCATGATTTGAAAATCATCTGTCATGATTGTAGGATTTTTCCACGAATGATGTAGTAGATTCAAAAACTCTAAAATGCAAACTATGTAGGGCTTGCTAAGAATAAAAGGGGATATAAAAAGGTGTCCCTTGGCCAGATGATTGAACAATTAAGGGATTGAAAAATAAAATCAGACGAACCAGTCGAAGTGATCCTAAAAATATTGTTGCCAACAGCAATCCTGTTCTTGACTCTGACTCAAGTCATAGCTGAATGAATCAACCGGTTGACGGAGCGGAAATCCCGAGTATTTATAGGATTTAGACGAATTAGAAAATGTGTCCCATTTTCATAACATCAAAACATACAAGCAAACGTAATGATCATAATTGTTGTCGTAATGATATTAAAAATGTTGGTGTCAACAGTGATTTTGCTCCTGTCTCAGGTCGTTGCCGCCTAAACTAACATCAATCATGATCCGAATTGAGAGAGATGGAAAGAAATATTATCTTTTTTGTCAACATACTACATAAAAGTAATAATCATGATTTTTAATAACTTGATGAAGATCGTTATTCCTTATTGGTTGATTCATCAGTAAAATTGGCAGAGTTTCAAAGAACTAAAACGATTTGGAAAAATGTTACTGGCTTTGGTATTGAAAGACATACTTCATCAGGTGAAAGTCACGATTTACTCCGCTTCGGGTTTTCAAAATTAATCTATTCTCGTTACCCATCACAATTCCATGCAAAAATGATTTCCATTCGTGATCCAATAACTCATGCCATTCCGTCTCATCGCATTTTCGTGGTCTATCAGAGCGCTCACTGTCTTTTAAATTAAAACCATGTCTCACCTTCCCAAATCGACGGGGCGTGTGCACATTTTGTTTATACCAGCAAACGGCGACTTTCAACAGTCAAACTTTTATCGAAACCAGACAAACAATTCGTGCCGCAAATGCTCTTTTACAGGTACAATATTCGAGATAATTGATCAACACGATAAAACACTGACGCTAGTTTTGGCGGCCTCAACTTTTGTGTGTTTGTAACTAAATGTCAGACGATTGAAATGGCGTCAATGTGTCAAATTAATAGATTGCGTTAATTTAGCTGGAGCCACCTCTTAATAGAACCGGAAAAAACTTTTGTATACACCTGGTACACAATAATAAATTATAAGGGTTAAAACAGGAAACCATTGGAAACCAATCATCATTGTTCAAGGTACAATATTCCCATGATTTATCATCGGCAGCATGAACTCACGACTACCATTCGAGCTAAACGAAGGATTATGCCGGAATTGAATAAAATTATAGGACAGCAATGGCTTGATCTGCCGCACCATCTTCAAGGCATGCATATGCAGCAATCGTGCCAAGCTGGGACTGAATGGGGTCTTTGGATTTTAGAAGACATCTTGAACAGACTCCTTATAGGCGTTAAAAGAAAATGCTTTCAATACTAACTCGAAAATTGAGTGTTAGAGCACTAGCAGTATAAACTTCAACGAAATTCAATTCCTAACTTCAAATTTTCAGTCAACGCTTTTCACCGTTCATTTTATCACAAAAATCAATAATTTCATTAAGGGTGACAAGTTTATCCAGGACCTTCCCCTGCACATGGGGGAAGGCTAAGTTTTTGAGTTTGCTACCTTACCCAAGTGGGACAAAAGAAAAGTGAGTTGAAGCAATATGAATATTTGGGTCGAAATTTCAACTCTGTCTCTGGCGGAGATAATTGACGGGAAATCCACATAAGTCCGGCAGATTAAAGGACGTCCTCTGGTATTGCTCGTTTTGTGAACACTGATCGCAACGAATAGGAAAGCATATGAAAAGGCCCAGCTACATTTCTATTCGTCAAGGAGTCAAGGAGCCGACGATAGAAAAAGTGTTGTAAGATCAAGTAAGATAAGTAAGCGTTTAATCGTTTCCCTTAAGGTGAAATATGTGGTCTCCAGCAACTTTAATCACAGTCAAACATAAGAACTGATTATTAATACATAGAATATTGTGTTTTTTTATACAGATTGTTGTTTTAAGTAGGAAAAGTATCGTATTATTTTAAATTTATGCTAATTTGTTCTTATTTTTTTAATTAATTGTGATAAATAGTTCAAACAAAGAGTCCGATGGGTTTAAAATTATCAGTATTTCAGTAAGTTGGAAGTGTTTGGTGAGCAAACTTTGTTCCCGATCGAGTGGGTTGAAGAACAATTGTTTAAAATGTATCGCTTTCTCAATAAGGTTATATGAAGTGATGAAAGATTAGAGGAAGAAACATGCATACATCCGATGAGCAGCATTTCAAATTTGAGAGCCTTATCAAGGGACATACTAGCTAAATGGTTCTCAATCTCGTCCTTCATAAAGCTTTCCGGACTGGAAAGCCTTAGTCAGAGGTTATTATTCTCAGAAATTTCTCACCCCCCTTGTACGATTTTTTTGTGGCTCTTTGAAAAGGAGGTTCCTTTGAAAGGAGAGTTTTATATCGTTTTTATAACTTTTTATAACGTTTGTCCCGCGAAAATTTTGAAGCCGTGGTGTTCGTGTGTTCACTCTTGCAGACTAAATCCCATTAATGTTTCTGGAACAGCAAATCCAAATGAACCATACCTGAATACTCGATGTCTTTTCAGTATGTGAAGCCGTTGACGAAACGACAATACCGACCTGGATGAAAAGGCTGAGCCTTTAACAATTTAACTCATGCAGAAATCAACGGACGTGGAACAAACAGATGCGATCACGAGTAACTAACAAATGACAGCAACTCCATGTAGGACATATTCAAAAGAAAAAGGTCAAAAAAACCAGCTACACTAATTATACTAACAGATTCATTCTTGTTCTGAAAAAGAAACTGAACTAATCATGTACTAAAAGAGACTGAACTTGGGTTTCTATTAAAGAATAGGATTGAGATTTTATCTCCACAAAGACGTAGGAAATACTTACAGCGAGTCTAAACGAATAGTGAATGGGCTAACTGATAAACATGAAACTGAGTTTCTTTGGGGTAAAAAGGGCCATGTCTGACTGGTCAGACAGTATTCCGGCTATTAATCAGCTAACATCTAATAAAGAAGGACCAACTTTAGCAAAAATGATATTTGGCGAACAGCATACCCTCTATCCTACTATTTGCATCAGCAGAAAGAATCGATGCTTCCCTGCGAAGGACACCAACAAAAACGTCCTTTAAACTGATTTCAAGCTAATATATATGTTTAAATAATTTAAATTTATTCTCAGCGTCAAATGTGTACCTGTTATAGCACACAATCACGAAGTCTTTGTTGCATATTCTGGATGTGGTAAACAAGTGACGTTCAATTTTTTATTTTGATTGGGTGAGAAATTTCCTTTTTAATCCTATTTTGATGGTTACCTGATGATTTTGTATATTTTTGCGTGCATCAGAATACTTTTTAAAATATGCACGTTTTGCGCAATAGAAGCCCTTTTCGGTGCATATAGATGGTTTAGGTGAGCTTCAAAGACTTCCTCATCAGGAATAAACGAGTGCTGCCAAACTCGGGGCTGTTATACGTAACAGCACTTAACCGCTGAAAGTGGAGGGAGGTTAGTGGTAGCCTTGATACATGCTGCACCAATGTTGTATCGCGGCAATAATATCAAGGACTAAAACAAAACGTTTAATCCTTGCGTCGAACTTCCTGGGGTTTGGAGCTGGTTGCTCGCCTGCTTGATGAAGCCTAGCTCGTCAAAACCACAAATATATTGACTATTATATGATAGATATATGATAGCAGAAGGAGTATAGTTAGTTGCAATCACTATTTACGAACGTTTGTTCCTTTTGAATCGTGAATCCTGTCATTGTCTGTATGAACTGAAGATGGTGATGAAGAGTCGTAATTTGCCAAAACACATCCTACACAGGCAAAGAGAAAAAAAAATCAGAAGGAAACAACTTTTTCGAAGCTGAATTTCCTTGTCCTGGATTTGATTTAATTTGCTTGGCACAAAATTTTAATGTTCAAATTGTTTCCATTACGACTAACTATGATTCAATGTTCGAGTATCTCATTTGTGTACACTTGCATTAAATATACTAACGGAAACTGGTATGGAATGGGGACATCTTATAAACGGGCACTTTAGCTTTGTCTGAGAAATGTCCTTGGTCCTTGAGTGGAGTTACATAAAGACAATGAGAAGACAAATGATGAGCTATAGAAGAAGAGCGTTGGATTTTTCTGATTATTCTGTGCTAAGAACGTGCACCAATGTTGTCTTCTTTGATGTTGTTGTGCTCATCATTTGTTTGCGAATCAGTATCGCTGTCGTCAGTAAAGCTAGCGCTGCTTAATCAAAGAAGTTTGATGTGAAACGTCTCCTTTAAATTTTAGCTTTCCCCAGTTGATGGAATTGAAGAGTTAAAAATATCAGAGAGAAGAACATTTACTCTATTCATAGCAGTATCACCAGGAGATCTTGCATGCGAATTTTGGATTTGAAGATGTGACAGAAATGAAAGAATAATATAAAACCAAATTTGAATTCATCAAGAGAAAATATCTACGTTTCAGACGGATAATTGAGTCACAACTCAGTATAATTAAGTCAAATTCTGTCAATGAATTCCTTTCATAACTTTTCCTTATTTCACGCCCCATCGATCTCAAAAAGTTTTCTATTCACCTCTAACAACCTGCCTCTTCGAATTTTCCCATCGAAGCCACTCACACTTGGAGTGATTCATTGACAAAAAGTTTTCAACACTTAGCTTTACTTTTTGCCGCAGCTTACGTAGTAGATGAAGCATTATCCGTGTCCTTTATTTAGTATGTATGCGCATCAACCAGCTGAAAATAACAAACACTTGACGCTTATGCATACTAATTGGGATTTTAAAGCTGTTAATATTGATAAAATTCGCCAGTGTCCTGATGGTAGCTTCGAAGCCATGTATCGATCCTGTTCCCTATGAAATATTGCTGGCAAAAAGTTTTAATGGAACGCGCTGTACGTAATACCTTTGCCATTAGTCCATCGTCTTATTCGACGGAAATTGAGCTTTTAAGTGGCAGTCGTTGAGCTGTAGAGAGGAAAAAAAATGTCTGTTCATTATTTCATGGCAAAACTAGGACCTGAACTGCATGGCGCGAGCACGAAAATTCATTAGTTGCTCATTTGCATGGGATAGCAAAGTAGACCCTCGTTAGTTCCGAGGGTTGGTGTTGATATGATGAAATTTTAACTTACTAAATGTTAATTCTCGAAGCCTAGAAGGAATTTATTATGTCTTCTAAGAAGAATTCAATGAATAGAACAGGGTTCACGCGCTACAGGAGAGAACATTGATGTTTATTTTATCAAGAATTTGTTTAAAGATCAACAAAGTCAATTGAAGAAGGCCTAAAACTTTTCATTGCACGGACATCAGGCGCGGAAAATTTACAGGCTGAACAGTAGTATTTTGTAGTAGTTACAGAAGCTATTGAACAGAGAAAATTATTGTTTCAATTTTACGGCCCATCCGTAAAAAATAACGACTGCTCATTTTTAACTGTCCAACCAAATGTTACTACTTAACAAATGCCATCAGATCAAATGACTTCCAAAGGCAAACAGCTCAACTTTGCTGACTTTTATCAGTAAAAGCGATAAAGAAGAAACAATTCCACAATGCCCGACGCTAAACCAAGACGGTTCGCACGCATACTGCAAAACTTAACCACAGGATCTGGAAAGCTTCTGGTAGTTCCTGCAAGCAGGAGGCAAAAAAGTTAAAGTTGACAAAAGCAATTCAATGTCTCGTCTTCCCTATTAAGATAGCCACAGCAGGAGGAAGAAGCTAAACAAACGGATGCCAATAATCAGATCGAATCGCAAAGCAAGCAGGAATTTTACAAACATCCATCCGATGGGAGAAGAGGATGTGCCCCAGCACATCAATCAATATTTCAGATATTTTATCTGCGTGCGAAGAACGAGAAAATTCGCGACGAGTGAATGATAACTTTTTCACAGAAATTATTTGTGCTTGAACGACGATGAAATTTTCAGGACAATTCCTTACGTGGCAACAGTGAGAATATCCTTCGTAAAAAATGAATTGTATGTCATGGAATTAATAATCATTGTTAGGGATCGTAGTAAGACTGTTTGCGGCGAAATGCCTTTAGGGAATTGTCAAGCTCATTCGAATGGACAAAATGGTCTGATGTTGATGCGCGCTCCATGAAATTATAAGAAAATAAATATTATGGCTCGTAATCCATGTAATGTTAGGAATCAATCAGTCATAATTCTGATTTGAATTAGGGATCGAATTTCGTCGTTTCTGTTTGATAGTATCGAAATCGGTGGTTTATTTGGGAACTTTAGAAGTAATTTTGAGCTTTTAAACTCCGAAATCAATTATTCTTGTAGGGTAGAACTGAGGCGCATAAGAAATCCGATAGCCCAAAATGAATTACAATCTAAAGCAGTTTATATTAGTTTCACTTTTGTAAATTAACGCTGAATTTGGCCAGTAAAAACATTCCTACTATTATATATCAATAGCTGCATGTCCCATAGTTTTGATTAACGTGAACTCAACAATAATTCTGTACTACCATAAATACATTGTTGATTTCAATAGAAAACTTAAAGTTTGATTCCAGGCTGCAAGTATATGATGCAAGCCTAAATTAGTTCAATTCCATTCAAGATACATCAAGTCAATACCGCAGAGTAAGGATATCAACGCCATAGTGCCAAACTGTATCGAATTAAAGATTTAGGGACAATACAAATCAAATAGAGAATCCTGGTAACCACCTTAGTCTTAAACAAAAGGTAATTCAACTCATACTCGCAACTCAAAGACATACATAAAGTCTAAGGCTGAATGACCCAAATCATTAAGAACCAAAGCCAAAATCAAATTTCAAATTAAGCTATCGAACTCAGGATAAACTACCAAAAATGCCCAGGGACTCACTATGATATCAACCCTATTAAATGAGTATAGAACAATTTTTTAATTTAAAAAGACCAAAGAAGTTATACTTACCCGAAATTAGAAAACATCAACATCAAAATAAACAAACAAACGAAAAACCAATAGTTTCACCACGATAACACAAAAAGACATCACTATGCATGATTTCCTTAAGAATTCCTCCATACGTTAACAGATATCAAAAGGAGGCAAGACCGAAAATAATAGTATTGAGTATACGAATGCAACAACAAATTAGCCACCCACCTGGGTCACTACTCCTTGGCTGACTACGAAACCATAGCATAAGCACAGCACAGTAATCAGACTCTCGGGCGGCTTCTAGTAGAAAGAGATAGAGCAAGCAAAAGTAGATTTATAGTTGTATGGCGTTTTTACCCAAGCTTTTTGAGTGTATTTTTCAAAAGAAACGAAATAATGAGAATGAAATGCGAGAATATTTGCCAACCTGAATAAAATTCTACTATTCTTGGTAGAGTCGCATTTGATCGGGCGATCGCTCGGAATGCTTTTGCTGTTGGTTACTATCCTACGACAAAACTATTCTTCACGATTCTTTAATATATTGAACAAAAGTCGCATATGTCTCATAGCCAATCAAAAAAAAATAATTTTGATTACTAAATTTCCCGTTTTTTTGCGTATGTTAAACAAGATTGATCCTTAAAGCTTTTGTGTGAAATCGCAACCAGATATAAATTTACTTGAGCTGTTTTCTATCTCTGTCTAGGAGAAGCCGCCTGAGAGCATAAGTTCCGTATGTATTTACGCTGTGTCCAAAGCGTTTGTACAAAGCAGTAATCCCACTCTCGGATGGCTTCTAGCAGAAGAGATAAAATGAGTTACACTGTCAAGAACTCTGTTGCTCTCTATCTCTTGTGTACTGACTCTAGTCAAACTGAAACAATCCATAGCTACATTCATTCATATAGCGCCCTTTTCCAGCCCTGATGGCACTCCAGACATATTTCTGAATTCTCTCTTTTGCTGTCATTGTCACTTCTCAATAATCTCAGTTCAAGTACCAAATATTCTCCACTTCTTGAAAACAACTACGACTGTCCCGATTCTTAAAAGTGGTAATGCTTCTGATGAATCTAAACGTCCTCCTACATCCCTTATTTCTTGTTTGCAAAAACTATAGAAACGTCCTTTTCATTAGCCATGTGATCTGCAAGAATTTGTTCAAGGCATTTGATACTTCCTAATTTCAGAAAAAGTAACTATCACCATCTGCTTCATCACCATCTCACAATCGTATTGTGTTGTGTGCAGTCTTGCTTGTTCCATCGTTCCAGTTGTATAAGTCTACGGCACGAATTTGACTACTTTTTGTTCTTTATCTGGTATCCCCCAGGAGACCTTTCTTGAACCACTTCTCTTCCTATTTTTTATAAACGACCTTCCCTCTGTGATCTCCTTTCTTTGCATCCTGTATGGCAATGATTTTAAGTCAATTATCGTTCTATCTCCGAATTTCCTGTTTTCCAAAACTATTGAAATGTCTGATGAATTTTGGTAAGTTGCTGCGTCTGAACAACATGGCTTCCTTAAATGTCGCAATTTTTAGATGTCCCAAACGTTCATCATTTTCCAAGCTCTTATGGCCACGTTTGAATTTAGCTGCCTAAAATTTCACTGAGATATATGATGATTACTGAGTCCCCATACGCACTGAGTCCCCATAAACTTTGTTGCGTATCTGTCAGAAGATGCATAACTACATTCACTAGTTTTATTGACGAGTACTGCCATCTTTACGTTGTGGTCAAAAACATGTCAGATCACCCTCGTATATAAATACTATTTGTAAGCTCAACTGAAAGTAAATAGGATATAAAAAAGGAAAAGGTGCTGCCGTAGTGAAGTATTTCACAAAGAAAGGGATAAAAATACTCCACGTAGAGCTTATTTAAGTCACGAAAGCCACCCATCGCGATCTCTTCACTAATCTGGGCCGCCTATCTTGAATGAGCTTGCTGCATCTGATATATGTGTTATTCGTATCCTTTTTGTGCTGTCACTCAACACTGTGAACACCATTTTGAGGTTTCTTAGTAGTTATGAGGTCTTAATATCGCTTAACTTCATCTCATCAGAAAACAAGCCGCTGGTAAAACATTGAAAGGACTTTTTCCTAGCGAGTTTTCACTGATACGTCTCTCATAAAAAGTTAACAGATAAGTATGGCTACTATGTCTAGACTCGATTCGATGTTGTGGGTATGGGTGAGCAGCTCGTGAATCTTGATCAGTGACGTAAACAATCAGGACATTACGCTTTGCAGCGAAAGCCTAAAAATTTATGTGAGTTCACTTATTTCAAGAATAAGAGAATACTAGATAGTGATTTGGAGAGATTTACTCTCATGATTCACAGCAGGGAGTTCAAGGAGTCCAATACTAGCATTACAGCATTACTGACCCTAATGAACACCACGTGTTTGTGCTAGTAGAATCTGCTGCATTGAACGCGAGCATTCTAACCACTTTATAACGTAACCACACTTTCAATTATTTAAGAAGTCATTATTGAAATACCGATTTTACAATAACGAATAATTTTACACTCTGTTCGGCTTGAAATTTTCGGCCAAATTAATACTAAGACTTCAATTTCTTCGATAAATATGAATAGTAGAAAAAAGGATACACAAAAAAAAATTTAGCAACTTAACTTTTATTGACTTATCAAGAGATCCTTTGTCAACTTCCTTAGCATTTATAAAGTATACAGAAAAACATCCTTTTTGAAGATCATAATGTTTCCAGTGGACATAATTTTGTTTAAATACTTCGCAGACGTTTCTCTTATCCTTTATTAGTCCTCATTCTGTTTAAATATTACCAACGAAAGCGGAGGCAAATAAATAGGTCATCAAACATAATGATGTGAGTGAAAAATTAAAAAAAAATTGCTGAATTAAAGGACATTTCGTTCATTGATATGTAATTGCTTTCAGCCTGTGCAACGTATTGATTATTTTCTCTCTCTTTCAACACATTTCTTTCCCTCTCTCTCTCTCTCTCTCTCTCTCTGACTATACAATCATCGTTGTCGTCGTCCTAGGCGTAATAAATGATTTCCCGGTAAACTTGCACTTAATGCTTTTACGGTGACCCAATTGAATTATTAATTCAATAAAGTTGAATTCATTTTATCCATCCGCACAAAAGTGATGAAAATGTCGATAATATCACTATAGTACAAAGAGACGGATAAAATAAATAATGTAGAAACAAGCATAACTGTGAAATTCAAATTTATAATATTTAGATTAGGATAAAAAATTTTGTTTGCTGTTGGGCAATTCAATTTTCAGCAGAAAGCATCCAAAAATATTTCTGTTTGATTAAATCTTTTCGGAATAATTGAAAAATAGTATTTTAAAATTTTCAAATTGATTCTACTAATTCGATATCCTTTTTGAAAGAAGGCAGTGTTAATGGCTGTATCTACAGTTAATCCAAACTAATGCAACCAATGAACTGCAAACCATTGCGAAAACTCACTCTCTTCACTTTTCCAGAAGATTTTCCAAACTATTTGCCAGGTACATGCACAATTACTGTGCAAGTCACTTAGCCCACGTCTAACTACTGAAACGCTTAAAATAATCCAATTAATCTCGAATCCTTGGTTCTGGCGTTGTTTTCCATTAAGAGTCTCAGCAAAGTCTTCTGCGTACAAATCATAAATAAAACTGATACCAGAAAAGTATTTCGATGTGGGAAGTAGCGTAAGCACTATCAAAGAAACAAAAGGATCCACCACGTCGATCCATCAACAGTAATTTCCTGTTGTCGATATAAATTGAAAAAAACCGAAAAATGTTTCTTATGTCATTAGAAATCTGAATTTGCATTTTACTGGAAAATTTTATCCATCTGGAAAGGCGATTTTGTGTACAGCTTATTGACACATGTCAAATTTTGTGAAAGAGAACAAAATAAACGTAAATAAAATATTTTTCAGGCACGTGTTCCTTCCACGTGTCATATGTCAATCAAATCATATAATTGTGCAAAACACACGTTACATCATATCCAATACAAAACTATGGCCGTGACCCAAAAATTTAATTTTGTTATAAATTTAACCATAATTCCACCGATGCCTTTTCGAAAATTTCTAGAGACTCATCCTTGCTACTGTGATTGTTTGTTGCCAAACAGAAATGTTTATGGAAAAGGTATGGTCTGAAATTGTATTGATATCAACCGTGGTACAAATCAAAACAAATAAAAACATCTCACAAATGGTGAGGTGGTGTCAATTTGACGTCGCGAACGTATTAATGGCTTGTAGCACGCAGTGTTGCGTCTTAGTAGTTGCCTTAATGTCAGTTTCACGGACGCCGCGGAATAAATCGGACACTGCAAGTTAGTAGTTGCAAAAGCGAGTGGTCCTTGACGTCATTTTGTTGTCACCTCACCAATTTGCGTTTGTGTTTTCAAAGACTTTAATCAGTTATTGTTGTTCAAAATGAACGCGAACGCTCCAGATTTTCAGCGTTTTGTTTGTGTCAATTAGAAAATGTTTGTACACAGTCAGGCTACGATACATCCACTAACGTTTCAAACAGTCAAGAACGGATTTCAGAGGTCGATGAACAATCAAACGAGGAGCCATCAGAAAACGGAGCCTACTATTTCGGGAAAAAAGTTGCAAATAAGGAGCAGTTTAAGTGGTATTAAGCCCCTCAAAGGACCAGCTCAAGGACTTCTGACCAGAACATCGTTGGATGTCGGATAGAATACCTCATTGCAAAACTGAAGTGAAATTCTTGAAAATTCTGTTCACGGAAGAAATTCTGAAAATAACCGTCGAAAACACAAATAGAAAGTTGCAAGAACTTAGCCAGAATTGAATTGAAAAATACTGACATGACAGACCTACGAGCACTGATTGGATGTCTGATTTTTACTGCCATATTCAAAAGCAACAAAGAAGTTATTTCTTCCGTGTTTTCGACAAATGAGAGGAGAAGATAAATATTTTGATGTATTTTCTCAGAAAAACAGTTACCTATACTACTAACAGGATTGCGATTAGATAATTCTAACACCAAAGCAGAGAGAAGCAAGATGGATCCTGCTGCTTTATCAGAGTTGTATGATATTTTTATATCACACTTGAATAAATGAATAAAGCCCCTCTTTACCTTAAAAACTGTATTCCAGTTTTTTTAATCTACAAGATAAAAAACTAAGCTTGATAGTAAAATATTTTTTTCCACGAAAAAAGTTTCAAAAATTGCAACAGTTCTAGTCAAATTGGTGCAATTATATAAAGCGCAATAATTCGCGACGAGTTCTGTGCATGAAAGTGAAAAAGATTTGATTTGCTTCTCACCATCGAATACTACTGTTTGATGTATTCTTTACCATCCACAGCAAGACAGCCTACTTCGAGCACTTCCATACGACAATTAATTAATAATTCTTTTATTTAATCGCAGCTTATTTTTCTGGGCACTTCCTCAAACCATACGGAGGCGTATAGTTTGTTTAGGTTTCAAACCGCGTTTCAAAACCCTTTCTAGTTAAGAGTGGTATTGAAAAGATATTGGTCCACTATCTAACCCGTTGCCGGTGTCAAGTTTTGGGGGGATGGCCTGTTATGTTTTGTTGGGACTTTACATTTTTTGGCCAAATTATTTCGCTGCTTAGTCTAGCTTCGCGAATGCTTATTTAGTAATTGCAATCATGAGGTCAAAGTATTTTACATGATCACCCGTAGTTAAGGCCTTATTTCACGATCTCCTAAGACGGAGTTGAAACAATGTGCCAACCAGCACCCCTGATATCTGAAACAAGTGGGTCCCAAATTTATTTCAGCTATGTGGATTCCCGGTCACAACTGGTTCGTGCTAACAATAATTTTAAGCCTTTGAAGTCACAATCACCAGTATTCAGCCAAGATACGCTCCTCACCGTATTGGAGGCCGACAATAACCTATCATTAGCCTCCCCCAAATTGTAGTTCACCAAAATTTCTGACCAGGTTGCACTTTTCTACAGTCCGTGCAGAACTCTAAGTTTTTGCTCCAGACACACGGAACGGATTATACATTATATAGATTATACAACGATCATTATATAGATTATACAACGGTCAGTCTTATACAGCGATCTGCGTTCAGCTCTTGTTCAGTTCTACAGGCTTTCCTTTTCCATTTCTTTCGTGTCTTCCAGTCCTTCAGTTCAGCAGTTATTCAGTCTTTCAATTCATCACCGCACATCACTTCCACTTTCCCTTAGTACGTCTTATATTCTCAGCCCCGAAGAACTCTTATTGGTACTTGATAGGTGCTCGCTTCAAATCGTCCTTCCTAATTGCCGCCTCGAAACTACAGTCGCGGGCCCTTCGTTTCTTCATTCTCCTTCCTTACTTCCGTGTATTCTTTCAGGGAGACAGAAAAAGTTCTTCAGTACGTCTGTCATCATTTAAACGTGATCATTCAACAAAAGACCTAACGATTACAAGGTTTCAACTCAGCTACAAATCCACCCTTCGGTTACCCTACTTAGCTGCATTTCGACTTCATGAGAAAAACAAGTTTCCTCCCATTCTGTATCTCACTTTTCACAGGGTTGAATCTGTCATGATGAAGCCCCATAACATGGATTTTTTCTGACATATGTGGTATATGTCACATATGTGGCTATTATGATTATGGACTTGAAAGGTAGCGGTCTGTCAGCATTTTCCCGATGACGTGTTCTAAAATGATTTCGAAAAGAATTGGAGTAATCCATCGCCTTATTTGGTCCTGATTATACTTTGAAGACATCCATCAGGTCTCCGTTGATAGATATTAGTGCCCCGCCGTTTCTCTTGTTAGTTTCACCATGCGGACTAATTTGCTTGCCACGTCAAATTTATGTATTATTTTTCATAGGACATTTCAATCGTGACTCTGTCATATCCTTGCCGAAAGTCTACGATCATTAAGTGTGCATCGATGTAAAATGTTCAGAATTTTTCGGGTGCGTGCTTCACTGAGAATTTTTGGCCGGTCCTATCCGAGGCCGGTCTGAAACTTTTCTTTTGTTATAAATTCATGGAGAGATTAAAGTTTACGCACAAAGATTCTGGATAGGGTTTAAAAGGCTGTACACAGTAACAAAATGTTTTTATAGTGTTCAAAACTCGTTCACTTCTGGTGGATTTTGCACATGACTTGAAGGACGATTGACAATGTGAAAATTGTACCCCTTTCCATACTTTACTTGTTTGAAGCACGGCATGCAAGCAGGGCTTGCAAGATTCTTCTTTCTTGGCGCAGCTGTATATGATTTTAGTGTCCTTTTTTCTTGTCAGGTTGCGTATGACTGTGGCGACTTTGTCGAACGTTGGTGATGCAATGAGCACATTTTTTTCGACTTATGAATCTAACACAGATATATTCCCTTCAGAAGTAAATGAAAACATAAAAATATTGCTACGTCCCGCATACGGTCTAGGAATTAGAAAATATACTCCTGCTGTGGCTACTACACTGCTGCTTCGTTTTTCCCGAAGTGTTTATTTCTAGTAAACTATAGAATTTCCCGAAATGAGTGAACAGTTGGAAGTAATTCGAATGTTTTCAAGAAGATGTACTTCTCTAAAACTTGGTTCCTCCTCCCTGTGTCAACCCACGCTTATCAAAAACTCGAAAGGGAAACAAAAAGTCCAGTGGCTCCTGTTTGAGTCTCTATAGAATCAGAAAACATATCCCCGAGGAAGATAATGAAGATCTTTTGTTTTGACCTTTTTTTTGACTCGGAGCCTCGGAGCCATACAAGAGCACTAACTCCATTGCACTCATCAGTAGACGTCGTTTGCTCGAGGTTTGTCCCCGCGTGTTGGCCATATGGCAACTGAGAGCCGATACTCACACAGAAGCCTTATCCGCTGACGCTCGAACCTTGAAAGCTTTAGATCGAAGTTGGATGGGCGCAAATCAGGACTATTAAGCCATACTTTTCGAATGATCGACAATATAATGTGTGGGCGCAAATGATTTTACGAACTCAACAAACCACCAGGCAACATTCCTGGACTTAGTTCACGCGATTTCATTTTCCTTGGGCATTCGATGATAAATTGCAATGCTTAGAGCGCATTCTTGCAAAAGTCGAAGGATTTGAGGTCCCAATTTTCAAATCAGGCGGCCGTTTCGCGTATAAGCCGTTCCCAATGCTTTTTCTTCCCTCTTAAAATTTTTCGTGCCACAGTTTTGATGTTCCAAGCCTCATGGAAAACCTTTAACATAACATAACTACTGTATAGCGCTAACACTCTCGGGAATATTACGAAAAATAGAATCGAATAAACCATGAATTTCAAGCGCGTTTTTACCAGGCACTTTTTTGAATTTACAATTGTTCCTCTGTTGCTGAAATTCATTCAAAATGCAAAAGAAAGTTAAAATTGACTGTTGTGTGTTTAATTTGATGGGTTTTCCCCAATAAAAAAACGACTGCCATTTTATATCAACTTATTCTTAAGAGTTTAAGCTGCGTACTGACACTTCGATCGGCTGATTTACCATGCATGCACTACTAGAGTGCGCTGTGCATTATTTATGAACAGTCATCGTAGAAAAAACTGTTCACTTTACACCTACTACAAGTTTTTTCAGATTGGAAAGGGTCGCCCATATGTTTGAATTGTTTCTGAAAAAATAAATAAAATAAATTTCTGGATTTACGAGGAATCTAATTCCAATTTTTCCAATAAATTTTTATACAATGCAATTTACAACCTACATTGCTTGCATATTCTGGGGATTAAAATGGTTCCAACAAATAATTTTTCAATATTGCTGAGATTATGGAAAAAGGACTCATTGGCACTGAAATATAGACAAACTGTTATCATAACGTCTGAAGCGATTCCAACTTGACTGCGTTATTCCGCCAAATCTTGTGAAATTAACTCCAGTCGTTTCTCTACTATCCACAATTGTAATAATCTCATTATCACGTGCAACACGTGTATGTTCACCACCAGAATAGATCCTTTCGGATATCAGCTAGTGTGCAACGGTTATTTACCACCGCATTCAAACATCCAATTTTCCGCAGACTTCACATTTTTTGTAGTTGCGAAAATAGGAATTACTGGAAGGAGGGAGGGGCTATTCAGTATGCATGGTTTCTGTTGTGCCACGTCTTGTCAGTAAGTTTGGGAACGTCATTAGATATCCAGCGTCAGAGCAACGAAGGACAATGCCGATAAGGCGGCGGGTTGATGTTATGGGCCGAACCTGATAACATATTGTATGAAGAATTTCAATTACAAAACCCTATAGGCATCGTGACACGTTCGAATATCGAAAGATAGAATAGCGCCATTTGCCTTCCATCTGCACATAATGATTTTCAAATTTTCGTTATCCTGGATGGTTCTAGTAAGGTATATCTTCTTCTATTCTTACATTGACTCGAATGATGGTGAAGGGAAATTTTTATTAAGTAGCTTTCGTGGGCTTACATGTGAAAGGTTTATTTTGTATATTCATTTGTTATTTTCCTCTCGTAGGTCTGAGAGCGGCAGCAAAGTATCTATTCTCCTTTGTGATGCTAATATGGGAAGGATTATAGAGAGTTATTCAAGCGATATTTGCGGTTATGAGCTGCTTTTCTGGAGTCCTTCATCACTCAATAGCAGCACAAGATCAATAGAAAGCAATCAGGACAAGTCGCAAATAATCTCGGAAAATATTTAAAAAAAAACAACTCAATCCTCTTATTGTTAGTTCTTCTAGCAAGAAATTAACGACCATCCTCCGAACTACCAACACACCTTTATAATACAGCAGATGTTTCCCGTCAGTAGTTGCAACACAAACTTCTGCTCATTCCTCTTACAATAGCGTTCGTTAATTTTCTGGTGTTACAACAAACTTCTCATGTAGTAACATTTCCAACAACAGTTGGTTAAAACGCAACAAGTCATGTTTGCCTAGACCACGTTTCGATTAAAATCGTTGAAATCATTATCGTACAGCAAAGTTTGGAGAGCAATCAGGAATGTTTTATGCTTCCAGCAGTACTGAAAATTAATATGCGCACGAGTTGAAAACCTACAATGAACGAGCTGAAAACAAAAGGACCTAAATAATTTGCATGAGTTTCAGCTTTTTCGACAGCGCCTACCGCATTATTGGCAAAATTGTTCTAGAATATTTCAAATTGCTTTTATAGTTGTGTATTTTCTCCATTTGTGTGTCGTGCCCCATGTTATTCCTTTGCTTTTTTTCTTTTGCAGGACCGGTCGCGAAACAAGTCAAAGGAGGATATTTGCTGCGATATAAAAGTAAGTAAATAAAAACAAAATTTCAGCAAAGGATTTTATTTCGATTGAAAAATCAATCGAAGCTTTGAAAATTTTTCGAAAATCGAAAATTCGAAAATCTTAAAATTCAAAGTTCGAAATGTTAGAATAAAAATAAATGGGTAAAATGATTAACTTATAAAATACTTTTTTTTAATTTAAAATAATTCTTGGAAACCACATGATTTTAGTTAATATTTTATCGGGTAAACGATTTTGATTCATGAAGTTTGTATTTAATTTAAAATATTTACATTTATCATGCGACTTTAATATACACTGAAAACATGTTTCCGCAATGTCCTGATTTTATATCCAGTATGGTAGGTACTGGTGATCGCTTGGTGACCGCAACATTTAACGGCGCTGAAGAGAAAACAACATAGAAGAGGCCGCTAAGATAAAAAAGAAAGACTTCTAGCGATGAGCAACAATCCTTCGAATTTGACACTAAAGGAAAGTGGACTCCATGTCTGAAGTCTGGGCAAAGAGTGTGGTTCGATTGAGCGAATGTTGGGATCGATTCCTACTATACCCTTCTCATGTGCGTCTTCAGTCTTAGCTACGCAAGATTAATAAGTCGCTATCTTCCAACTGTATATATCGTTCTTGAAAGAAGGATGACATGTGTCAAAAAAATTTTCAAGCAAAATATTAAGTTAAAAGTTTAGTGACTTCATCTTTGGAAACAATGTGCACTTCCTGTAAAATAAAGTCGGAGAAAACCTTAGAATGGTTAACGAATTTGGCTCAGGTTGTCCTGATAGCTGAAAAAGTATACCGGAGCGTCCGGAGACGTCGGAGATGGAGGGATTTCTGCCCCAGTCCTTCCTTCCTTACTTCCGTAATATCAGTGTGCCTTTAGACATGGGAACACGAAATAATGTTTCAAATGGTTCCAGGCTAGGTGGTCAGGTTGATATGGAACGCGTTTATTGGGTAGTCCAGAAGCATTGCACATTCAGGGCGTAAGTAGTCTCATTTCCCTACCACAAGAATTGTCTTCGTTCTCGGAGCTTTGAACACGTACAGAGAAACTTGTCCTTAAAATCTCCTTCAGGGTAAACACTGATTTACAATCGAAACAAACGCACATGTTTCGTCTTGTGTACTTACCAGCCTTCAATACAAGGCATATAAGGCTAAGACACTTACAAGGCTAATTGTCCTACTATCCCTACTATAAAAAATGTTGTTTCCCTCGGAATTTCATTGAAATATTCACATAATATTTCATTACATGCACATAGTATGCATACAACGTTAGGAACCGCAACAGAAAATTCATTTTAATGTATTTCCATCTGATATATAGTTGCAGGAGTATAATACCTTAACCATAGAGCAATCAAAATCATTTGAGGCTTGGAGTTGCGGGCACTTCCGTGTTGTTAAAGCATGAGCCAAAGCATCAGCTTTAAAATGTGTTTCGCTGATATTTCTTTACATTATTGGTGGGACTGTAGGTCTTTGGACCATACAGCAGTTTGAAGTGTATCATTGTCCTTAAGACTTGGTGCTTTGGTTCTTAAGATCCACTTACATCTTCGAGTATGAGTACCTACTCAGTTACTGGATAAGGTGCACGGCCTTTACACATGCCTTATGGCTATTTTGACAAGGAGTCAGAGTAATGTCTGGGGCAAATCCTAGAAATCTACTCAGTTGTCTCATCATTACTCCAGCTGACCTCCATGGGAACCATCAAATTCATCGCTTTGTCAGCATATTGACCCGGTTATCCCGAGTATTAACCTATTCATAGCTTGGTTAAAATGGAGCCAGGCGTAGTCAACTAGCAGTGATTATCGCAGCTTAACCCATGAAGTCGTCTGTAAGTCTTTCCATGGTGTACTTTGACTTTTATACTTAATGTCTACCACACTTTCCACATTTGTTTGGCAACAACAATTCCTCTTATTACTACTACCAGACCAGCAATTACGAGGTGTGATCAAAAAATACGGTGAATAATTTTTTATTCAAAAAAAGTAATACGCTTACATAGAATATGATATAATCTCCTTCAAAGTACTTTCCTTGGCTAGCAATGCATTTATCCCAACGTTGACTCCATGACTGGAAACATTACTGAAAGGCATCTTTTGGAAGGCCTTTCAGCTGCTCGGTCGTGGTCCTCCCAATGTTAACAATGGTGTCAAAACGTTTTCCTTTAAGCACAGAAGTCGCATGGTGCTAAATCCGGTGAGTATGGCGGATGTGGACAGACACGAACATTTTTTTTCTGCCAAAAACTCACGAATGAGAAGCGAGGTGTGACTTGGCGCATTGTCGTGGTGAAGAAGGAAGCCAGTGGCCCATTTTTCTGGCCGTTTTCTCCGTATGTCGTTTCGCAAACGTTGTAGTACGCCCTTATAAAATTCAGAGTTTACAGTTGTGCCCCTTGGAACGAACTCGGATCGCATTACGCCCTCACTATCGAAGAAAACAATGAGTATGACCTTGATGTTGAATTTTGACTGACGTGCCTTTTTAAGGCGAAGAGATCCACTGATTTTCCATTGGGAACTCTGCCACTTTTGGTCATAGCCATAGACCCAACTTTAATCATTCATCAACATTTCATGAAATTCTTTGGCATTTTTTGCAATTTAAAACAAAACTTAATGCATTTTTCGAAATCCATGTTGTGTGACAGACACGATAAACTCACCCGCTCTGTAGCGGATCTGGTAGTTGACTGACAAGCTCGAACGTGTTACAACTTGTCCCTGCCTGTCTGAGCTGATCACGCTACTGTACAAATTATTACATATCGATGTAGTGTCAGCTTTTGCCGGTATAAAAATTCATTCACCGTATTTTTTGATCACACCTCGTATATAAGAATATGAAACTTTTGCTCAAAAGGTCAAAGGATGTCTGCCCGAGTTATTGAAATTATGAGCCTTTTGAATCTTATCTTAAGAGTATTGCTTTCAATAGTTTGAATAATCACCTTAGGTGCAATTGATGTCAGGTGCAAGTCCTTTTCATAGCAGTGAAATGACTATGAAAGACAGCTTCGGAGGAATCCATCATGATTCTGACTAGATCGCCTTCTGGTCTACCTTTGGTATTGAAATGAGAAGACTTCAATAGGCCTCATGCTCTGATTTCTGTCGTGAACTGCTGCGATTGTATCTAGTAACTACGAATGGTGATGGGCTAATTGATAGCTCGTATATCGTTATTGCATTGGACCCCGCGTCTCCTGCGCGCGTTTGGCCCACATGAATGGTTCCAGGTTTGAGGATTTTCGAACCCCTAAGTTTGCTTTTATATTTCTACTACAAGGGTAGCCTCAAAAGTAATAAAGTTTGTAATAATTCGAAAAATATATATTGAAAAAAGATACAACTGATTACGAGCATTCCACGTAGTCCTTCTTCTGACAATACACGTTTGCCAGCTGCTTGATAGTGTCTTGACTCTTTTCAGCGTCCCGCTTTTATTAAACATCAGTATCCGTTGGGTCCTTCAACAGCAGGTCTTTCAGCATCAGAGAATGCACCGATGGTTCCTTCAGTTTTAAAAAAAGGCTTATCCCAGATGTGCTAAGGTCAAAACTGAAGGCCAGATTGTGGAGCCGTCCTCACCGATGAATTTGAAGATCGATTCATTGAAGTTTTGGTTCGTAATATTGTGAAAATCAATAGAGCAGCATGCCTGGACACCATTTACAGGTGTTTCGAGTGTTTTTACGAGTTGAAAGAAGGTTAAGCAAAGATTGATCCATCTTTTTGTACAGAATATCTTTGGAAAATGCTATAAAATTATCAGGATAGTCAGATGATTATTATAGCGACAAATTGGCAAGTAAATGCCAACACTGTTACAGAATCCACTCGTTCGATGAAGAGTTCCACACAATATCCTGTAAAAAAAACTCTGAAAAATATAAAAAATTTAAACTTTCAATTTAAAATTAATCGAATCAAAAATTACATCTTGTGTGAATTTTTGGATATCCTACATATGCACTTCATGTGTACAACATCCAGAGCAGATTTTATTTGCAGAAGTAAGCACTTCGCAAGGATGCTCCAAAAAGCATGACCATGTATGTACATACACAATACATATAATATAAATAGGTAGATGGCAAAATATATAAGTTCTAAAAAAAGTACATTGTACATCAGACGGAAATACAAAACACGTCAATCGATTTCATTTATTCGAGCTGTTATCAAATACTCACTCACTTGTGTCAATCACACGCCAGGACACAATGTCACTTAACAATTTACACTCGTTTAAAGAGCGCGCATTAATAGCGTTTAACGCTCCGAAGGATTTTGCGTAGATAATATCAAATGATTGCAGTGAATTTGCAAATTCGACTTTCTCGTTTTTGTTCGTTATCAGTGTAGATGCAAGTAGTCCGTTGATAAATTTGAGGCCGTTTTGGATAATCATTCTAAAAAATGACCCCTGACACATGGCGGCCTTAGCCTTACCCTTGACGGATAGCCATCATTAACTTCCAACGAATGGTAGCGCTTGAGCGAAGCCTCTTGATGTTTATTTTCATGTCCACTCAAATGCTTTAAATTATTCGATCAATGAATTATTTTTTTTTCTTCTCATTGTTGTTGTGGGGTAGCCTCTGGCTCGAGGAAGATTACGGCCAAAATTATATTTTTGCTGCTGCAAGTAAAATGAGCCATAAGGAGTGATTGGGGGACTAGCACAGGATAGATTAATTGTATTCTTTCTCAGTGGGGGATGATAAGTGGATGAAATTGAAACCATCGAATGTTAGTCGACTTCTTTGCTTTTGTTTCAAGCTATTTCATTCGATTTAATTAGATAAATATACAAATGCTCTCCTGACAGATTTATTGCAAATGATTCCAGGAGGAATGAACTTATTGTAGGGACTCAAAAAATATTTCCAAGCCTTCATCAAGGGCTATGCAAAGCGCTGGTTTTATTCACGGGCACCCTTTTATTCGACATTTTGAACGCCAACTACGAGATAACTCGAAGATTGTGTTGTTTTTTAAGGGACGCAAACCACGAGTTACCTCGTCCTGTGTTTAGTTGCCATTTTTGGAATATATCAGTGATAGTATCGTAGATGGCTACTGGGAAAAACTCAAATAATCAATGCTAGCTTGAATATCAGAAAATTTATGGAAAAATGAACAAAAAATATAATAATAAATATTAATTCCAATTCAAAAAATTAAATAATGTTTTATTGCTTTTGGAACGTCTTAAAACAACCTTCCACACAAAGGACTTTTCTCTCTTTACCGGCTGGGCACAAAGCACGCGTTTCCTTGGCGTTTTTTGCTTGGGTACATATACGACATGCCTTTGTCAAACGCTGTTTTGTTTTCTATAGATGGTAGACTCTTTAAATAAAGGAGCTCTCGCAGTTTAATTTTTTGGAACTGGTTGAATCTCTGCTTCAATTAACGCAGGGACGAACTCTTCACAGAACTTTATCACTTTTATTTTCGAAACGATTACTTTTTGAAAAATTATGTGAGCCTTGTACCATTGTAAACCTTTTTGGGCCTTTCAATAGTCTTTCTCAGAGATGAGCTGAGGAAGACTATGTAAATCTTTATTCTAATTACAAGATATAATATAATGAATCAATCTTTCAAGCAATCATGTTGATTCATTATATTATAAGGAAGTACCTCATCTACCTCTCAGGAAGTCTCAGCATGGCCAAAATATTCATCCCGGTGCGTTTTTATACGCTTCTGGATTCGAAAGATTTATCATGAGGAACATTTTCTAAAGAGGGGAACAAGTGATAATCAGATGGAACAAGGTATGGGGAGTACGCAGGATGAGTGGGAGTGTGCCAATCAAACAGAAATAATTTTTGCCTTACGGCAGCATGAGATCATAACTTGTCATGAAAGAGAACGATTCCCCGCCGGTTCGTCAATTCTGGTCGTTTTTCTACCATGGTGTCTTTCAATTGATCGAGTTGGTTGTAACTTTGAGGAAGGAGTTGATAGTCCTTGACACCTCTCGAATTTCACGAAACGCACAAACGAACGGATGAAGAATGAAATCCAGGCTTCGCATCCGTTCAAGGTCTATTTTATTTACAGCAAGTACGTATTCGATGTATCTTTTGGTACAAAATGTAGGTCTAGTCCCTAGTGCCAAAATTCATTAGGAAAGAATTAACTCAGTGTCGCTAAAGGAATTAACTGCACGTAGAGATGTGGTTCATAGCGCTGATCTCTCTCATAAGATAAGGAACCTAAACTTCATATCGATTCGTATCTCCCATCTTGGTTAAATACTTATGTACCGTTGTCTTGGGAATGTCAGAGGCATCCACTATATCGCGAGTTTTCAGCGAACGTACTCCTGTATCCGGCATTGCTGGGCGGCAAAATTCCAGTTGAGCTGCATACAGTGCTAATACTCTCGTGCGTCAGCTTCAAGACAGAGATAGGAAATCACGAGCAGGTTTATATTTGAATTGCGTTTATAACTGTTAGATCGAAAGTTTGCTTGAAGTGGTATTGCAGTATGTACTTACCCTTTAAATTAAGCTTCAAATTTATTTTTGATTTGATATATTATTTTATCGATTTGACTCAAAATAGAAAAGGAGGAAAGCGCGACAAAGTTTTACACAATTCGATTTTGATACCATTTTGTCCAATTTGATATTGTTACAGAGAAGATAAAAACCGATACATAATCCATTTGTTGAGATCTAGAATGTAACTCTTCGTAAAGATTGCAGTAAAACTGCTTAATAGAAAAGATAAACTGTATCTATTCTACTAAGCAGTCTATCTATTCAACTGCTGTTGAATAGATAAACTGTATCTATTCAACTTTCTGCTTAAATTCAGTATTTAGGAGTCAAATTCTTGCTCAAATAGTAAATTTCACAAATTATACAACGGAAAAGCTTTATGTTTTTCTGCGTGATTTGAAATTAATTTCTGTGAATTTTTGCCACCAAGTTGATTTCCAAATGCAGGTCATTTTTCATTCTCCATCCAAACTTACCTAATAGAACTATCATCCCTCATTAGTCTTCCTAAATTATGAAATCGAATGGGCGGGAGGATAGTTTCCTCTGTAGTTGGGCGGGAACACTTCCTCTTTCTACGTGAAAAAAATCGTTTTCTGCACATATGGTTTTTCATTTGCTCTTCTAGGGATGGTCTGTTTGGTCCATTCATACTTTAAATGCAGAACCCCATTATTTCATCTGTTCAACGAACTTTATTGTAGTCATTGTCCATCATTTCTGAATATTTTACCTTAAACTTCAAAATCTGCATTTTGAACAAGTTTATTCAAATTCACTCGATAAATGTCAAAGCAAACCACTTTTAACTTGTATCTGGTTCCTGGTTTGGATCTTAGGATTTCATTGTTGTTTAGATGCAGCCTTCAAATATATAACATTTTGTCATGGTTAGTAATGGACGATGTGCCTAGACGTCACATGACAACCTATTCTCGTTGTTGCCTTTATGTATATTTGAAACAATTGAACATAACCTCAAGTCATCTTAGTCATATCTTGATTATCAAAAACATATCCTGTAAATATTATTAACTTTAATCACTGCCATTTCAACGTGGTACTGATCACACATAAATTTAGAATGGAGTACCTTAAACTGAACTGGTATTCAGATAGCATCACTCAAATTGCTTCCGTACATTGGAATCGTATGTAGTCAGAAGGAAACTTTGAAGTCTCAATGCTATACAAGCTGAGTATTTTCCATTCCGTTGAACAACATGCTTCCAGTGATTGTTTCATTTCTTAAAACAGTCTGGACGGCAGTTTTCAATGGCACCCAAAGGATATCTTTTGGGTGGCTTTTCACATTTCCTTAAATGTGAGAAATGCACAAAAGTAACAAGGAAAAATGTCAGGATCATGCGAAAGTTGGCAAAACTGTACAAGTTAATTCCTTGTCAGATATTGTTGCAAAAGTATCGAACAGAGGTATCGAAGGAGCAAATCACCTCACGACCAAAAATGTGCGGTTTTCTTCTTATTCCACCAAGCAATCTTTTCAATACTTCAACATAGTGTTTCCCAGTGATCGTTTGACCTCTTGTGGTGCACAGCACCTTCATAATCAAACAAATCAGTCAACATCGCCATAAATTTGCTGTATTGATGCCGTGAAGTGTTAGGCCTTGACAATTCAGAATGCTACCACTGTGCAGACTGCCACTTTACTACTTTACTACAAAGCCACGACTTATCTGCTGTTTTAATAATGTTATGTATGATGTCGTCATTCAAAATGATTTCCAAATGTTCGGAAACAATTTCAATACGAGGAGCATTCTATTCTACCGTTAGCAATTTTGCGAGTAATTCCGCTCATACGCAAGCCATGCTCGCGTTCTCGTTTAAAATCGTTCGAACAATGGATTTGGGTTTCCCAAAGCAACTTTTAAGCGCGCGTCTAGTCATCGACAATCTCCTTCAAGCACGTGTCGCACACATTTGACGTTTTCTAATATTATTGCACTCGAAGTACTGCCAAAGTGAGAATTACCGCTAAATGACATCTGGATATATGGAAACCCCTTGTACAACTCTTTTATTCTAGCTTTGTTCAAACGCGTTTCTTTAAATGACTTATTCATGATATCAATTGTTTAAGCAAAACTTGATGAAAATTCTTTGTTCAACTGTCTCCGTCATTCAGAACCCCTCACGGACTTGTGTTATTGCCGTGTTGGTATTGTTTTGAACTGACAACAACGGATTCGCGTTTATAAAGCAAAATTGAAAAAGTTGTTGTCTTCTCTCTGATTTTTGTTGAAAGTTTGCAAATAAGCTTATCTTAACAGCAAATATAATTCAAAAATACTCAAACACAAGTGATAATTAAAATTAAAAAAATCAACTGTCTTTTATCATATTTTGTTTAGTATTCAATATTCATTCCATAAATATTTCTTCGAATAAACTAGAAAATATAAATCTTTCCATGAGATTCAGCATCTGATTCAAGCGAGTGTTTTTTCTCTATGAATAATTTATACAATAAAAGAAAGAGAACTATATACCTTGAACATTTCTATCTCAAGTAAACTGTCATCGATTTTCTAAATAATTTCCTCTTTACAGGACAACTCTTCTGGAATTGTTGGTCCGAAGAATGGGTAGTACTTTACGATGACTCAACAATGGCATGGTTTACGGTGAGTTAATTTTTCAGTTGGCCGTATCACTTAATCACATCCCGTCATGTATATAAAAGGATGCCATTTTCACACGTTTCCTCCTACTCTCCGACTCTGTTTCTCTTTTCAATTTACTAACATATAAAACAAATTCCAGGAACGTGGACGGTCGTCGCCGGTCGGAAAAATTCTCGTCAAAGAAGCTCCCGAGATGCTGGCTATTGCACATTGGACCGGACAAATACCAAAAAGGCCTCCGGTTCCGGATAGCAGGGTAACTCATCTGATAGCGTTGGGGTCGAGACGGAAAAGGTCAAAAGTGTATTGGATGCTGGCAAAGTCAGAACAAGAAGTCAGGTAAATTGATGGTATGAAGATTAAAAAAAATCCAACAAATGAAAATGGTTTTTTTTGGGTCTGAAATGCAAAAGCCTTTTTACCCAGGATAATAGAATGAATTAAAAACAAGAAATGTTTTTGGATAGGTATGTTCTCTTGATTGCATTTCCAGCAATCAATCGATATACGTTTGATGAACACCTAATCATTATCCAAAAGCATTTAAACTTTTCGTTGAAATATGCAAGGGTTGGTTCTTTTCCTAATTGAAAATCAAGCAATAAAAGAAGATGTACTTTTATGGAAAGATATGAAAATCATTTAACGACAAACATCGTGGCCACGAGAATTATATTTTTCCATCATGAAAGCCAACAAATGGTTGATATCCTCGAAATATACAGTTTACCCCATATAATTTTACGGCTGCTGTAATTCATTCAACCCCACACAACCTTCTTTCACATGCCAACGTACATTAAACATTAATATCCTTTTTTGTTACAACCGTAAGCGTGTTGATTATTCGACGCAACCAATCAGGTGGAAAGAAAATTAGCACGTAATTCTTCACAATAAAAATCATTCCTGAAAAGTCAGTTGTTCTTCGAATCGATAAACTCGCAATTGAGATTGCGAGTCCTTCAATTCCTTTACGTTGAAGCTGCTTTTCGCGTTAATTGGCTTCCCGAAAAAAATCGAACATTTTCACAAGCGAGAGTAATTTTTGAAAATCTTTTTGAAATAAAGCTCATTCAGTGAAAAACCAGAAAAAAAGAATAGTCAGGTGTCGAGGCAAAGTCCTTGAAGTCTCCCGTGAAAGCATATCATGAAATATTCTGTCGATTCTTTGAAGTTTCGAGCCGCTCAAATTTGATTTTCAATAATTCATTATGTGGAATGAAAAGTGCTCAGTTCTTCGTTCTAATTAATTTCTTCTGGATTGTTCAAGGTGAGAAAAGTACTTTTTTAATAAGTTTTTCTGGAGAACACCGAAAAAAAAAACGATTTTTATGCTCTGAAAAGCATAAGAAGCCGAGATGGAGGCGTATGTGACGTTCAAAGTGACCTTGAAAGAGGGGTGGTATGTGGTTAAGAAGGTATATATTATGACTGTTTGGAAGGTAGCAGCGTGAAATTTACATTAAACAATTTAAATTTGCATACATAATCACCATTTTCGACAGATTGATAAGAATGACTGAGCTTTCGCGCGTGAGTAGTCCTCATTTGGGCAGCATTGATTCACTTTTTCAGCATATTTCCACCGGTCCGATAAAACTAGGAACAGCTGCCGGTTTTATAAAAGTGAAACGCTTGAAGCCTTGGCTCAAAAACTAAAAATTCATGGAAAAATATTTTCTCCCTAAGTCTACATTTTCATTATTCGAGAGCATGTTTCTGGTTTCAAAACCACCCCCATAAATATTTTTAACTGATTTTGTAGATTGCATACGAAATAATTGAAAAAAATATCGAAAAATTTTAAACAAATTTTTTTAATGGAGTATATTCTTCAGTAGATGTAGGGGACATCAAAGTCTACCAGGACATCAAAGTCCATGACGATATTCGACCAAAATAAGGTGAATTTTATTTGGGTTGGTAAATTTTCTCTCAAGACAAATTTAAAAAACAAGATTACCTCTCGCAAAGCTTTTGCGTAAATTCTGCAAACAAACATGATTGCGTCTTTCATAAACAATTCTGTTGTTCTATCTCAGTCTAAGTGAAGTCACCCGAGAGTGTTAGCGCTGTATGCGCTGTGCCATGCCATATTTCTTTTAGTGTTTTCGATTAAAACTTAGCAATTTGCGCGTAGTTATATTTTCATAAACATGAGTCTCCAGTTTATCCATATATTTATGATGGAAATAAAATCACTTGAAATTCCTGGTTTGGGTAATGAAGGAAAATATTTACAGAAAAGAAGTTTTCGTTCATCTAACATGTAAGAAAATAGTTGCGCAAGAATCTTGAAAAGGTTACTTTTTTAGTTATGTTTCTTAATCCTTCGACAAACTATAATTGTCCTTGAAGTTAAATGGTTCTCCAACTCATATCATAGCATCCGGCAGACGATTTCCTTCTCTTCATACCATTACGCATGAACATAACGCGTATAATTTACTACCGAATGCAGAAAAGGTCAAGGATCACCCATCTCAGCAATATATTACAATCTGTACACCGCAGACATCTCAGTCTTACCAAATAATGCTCAAGTATCACTATATGCAAACGACACTTGTATATACTATATATATGACACTATATTACTGTCATACTACTATATGACAATCAGAAATCATCACCTCAAAACTGCGTCTCAGTCGAATTCTTGAATTCTTTCATAAATGGAAAATTAAGACTAACAAAGACAAGACACAAGCCATTTTCATCACCAACGTAGAAATAAACTCTCAACGGCATTATACATAGCCAACGACACAATAGTTTCATGGAACAGAACAGCCAAACACCTAGGACTCACACAAGATCACTAACTTACCTGGAAAGACCACCTCCGCGAAAAACGAGCCCATTGCCTAGGAATACTCTCCTTCTTACACCCAAATCTTAATTCTGGCGGCCTCACTTAAAAACAAATAATTTGACCGACACTACACTATGACAGCATCGATTTCTATCAGACTACCAAAACCCTCATAGAAACGTTCCAATCCCTGTAGAAAAGAGCAATACGTTGGATCTGTAGAGTTTCATGATATATGAGGAACACGGACACTGACAAGGACTGTTACGTATTCCGTTGTGTAGGCGAAATAAAAATAAATAAAAAAGTCTTTATTCAGATTTTGCATTCAGAAAGTGTCAGAAAAAAAGTCTCAGAAAAAAAATTCTCAGTAGCAAGAAAAGAAAACATAAAAATTCTTGGAACGCTATTGAGAAAAATTTTCATTCAATATGATTCACTTGTTTGTTGTGAACATATACCTATAAGAAGGAGAGTAAAAAGTTGAGTAAGATATAGAAATTGTAAATTTAGTATTGAGGATAATAAAGAGAACTTGTGGATTAAGTATTGAGAATAATAAGGGTGTATCAATTTTTGAGGATAATAATCCAGTATCCCGTATTAAATATAAGAACTAAGAATTCTACAGTATGAAGGATAATAGAGAGAAGAAGAAGAGATAATAGAGAGAAATATTAGCAGCTGTGTGAAGTGTATAGCCCCAGAACTGCTCGAGTCGCAAAATCTTTGCATAACAAAGCTCCAGAGAACATTTTGATTAAGATCGATGCCAAGAAGATAGTAAGCACGCAGAAGAGGTGGCCAGGACGCAGCGCAGCAGAAGCAACTAAAGTCTCGAAATCAAGCAGAGGCGGGAATTTATGTTGGACGTAGTGCAGCAGAATTCCTACGCTCAAAATCCAACAGAAATCCGAAATCCAGCAGAGGTGGTCAGAATTAGCGCAGCACAATTCATGTAAATTGAAAATTTTATGTTTACTTACTTTCATTTGATTATTTTTATTTATTTATTTTGTCTAATATGGAAGAGTAAGCTCTTTCTGTGTGTGTGTGTGTGTGTATGTGACATGGAAGTATCAGGGCTTAAATAATGTCCGAAAACCCCCACGCGCATGGGTTGAGCTATTTGGTTAAATGTTACTTCCTTTTTTTGCTGCAGGTGAGACCTTATCGGTTGCGACAATTATATCATTATGATTATTAATTATTTATATTATTATTTTATTTTTTTTTTTGAAAATACATCACAGGTTTTACGAATAAAAACCATAAAGAAATACGTACGAGATACATCCAAAAACTCTTTGAAAAAATAGATAAGATTCGTAAACGCACCAGGGAAGTCCTCAAAAACCCGGCCAACAAAAGTCGAAATTTATACCCAAGTCTCCGATCGATCACACAAGGGTTATTGTTAGCACACACAAAGTTCAATGTTAGTAAGTGTTCTGAACTCACAGACAACTACGGAGCAAGATTGCTCAATGGCACTAGCTCCATGGAACCCCTCAGTCAGTACAGAAAATGTAATTTTTTTATCCTGGATGCTTTCCTTTGAATTGATTACTTTCTGTGACATATCAGCACCCTGATTTTTCTGTATAGACTATCTAAACAATATTGGAAAACTTAAGAAAATTTTGAATCAATTATTAACAGATTGGAAGATACTGTAGCAATAGTGCCGTTTAATACCATTTTTCAGAGTTCATCAAGGAACTTGTTGATCCCGATAGTTAAGTCAAGTCTTGTTTTTTTTTTATTTTCTGAGCCAAGCATTATCCGACCAGGAAACAGGTACCTCTAATCTCCTGTTTAAGGTTTGGTGACAAATTCTAAAGACTGCTTCAAGAACCATTTTGTCAGCTGCTGTATAGGTGCTCTGTAGAATGAACCAGCATTCAGCTTTGCTGCATTTGTTGCATTTGAAGCTCTTAGGAGTTTGCTCATGGTGTGATCTTCTTTTAAGCTGCGATTTGCCCGGATTTCATTTTGTGAGAGTTGATATGAAACTTTCATTTTGTTATATCGTGAAAAGAGAAGTTTTACTCAAAGGATGTTTTCAATTTTCATTCGATTTGAATTCTAATTTCGTCAGAATTTAACAACCTTGTACGGTGCTCCGTTTTTTATTCCATTGTGATCACAAGTAGTCCGTTGAGTCTATTTTTCTTGGTATTTTGGAGCACGACTCTTTCATAAAATACCAAACTCACACATAAGACCTGCCATCTTAAAGCCTTTTTAGAGTAAAGTAAAAAGTAAAATAAAATTGTAAGTCGAACGTCAAAATTTGTTATGGAAATAAGAGTGTTCATCAACAATCACATAAATACCTTCGAAATCGTTGGTCCAAATCCACTCAACAAGGATAATATTTAGAGAATAACAAAAATAAAAACTAAAGTAGATGCACACAAGCAGGAGTTTATAAGGTTGAAACGTAACGCAATCGCAAGCCCGTCACTAAGGTGTATCAAATGAGTATTTGCCAATAAGTTTCAGCTAATGCGTTTTCTCCAGAAATATATCCAAAATTGAGTTTAGCCATAAAGGCGCCCTAGTTGTCAAAATTCTACCCAGATAATGGTAAATAACGCAAGAATCTCTACTCCACAAACAGGGTAAATAATCTATAAATTCCAATTCTAAAAGTATTTTCTCAAAATAAATAACTGATAGGGCTCTAATTTTGTCTGTTGTATTATTGTATGATTTGCTTTCATATTTTACAAGGAATTTTCTTTTCATTATCTACTTTCCATATTTCATGGGGAAAGTTTACCAACTTTAAGTCGCCTCTAACTTCGTGTTGACTAGTGTCCCTTTTGGCCAGATTTTCATTGGACCGGTCCTAAAATCGATCTTCAAATTAAAATGACAAATATATTCTTTTCAACATTGCGAGCTAGCATATTGCAACGCACAAAACAGCAAGTACACTCTCCGGTAGCTTCCGAAAAACAGAGATAGAGCGAGAATGGTTTTGGTATTGCGTCTATACTCAGGTGTTTTTCGATATTTTTTTTCCTGATTTGATGAAAGAGATGATGAATATTTATCAATACAAATAGAATACTAATAATTTGGGTGTAATAAGATTGTTATGTACATTGAGAGTTTGTTGGAAGTGTTCTGACTGGTTTATTATAACGTTAATACTGCGAGATTGATCACCAGTGTTTACCATACGTGGCATTAGAAGTTTACCCGCTGGACTTAGTAATTTTTGGTTAATGGCAATAGAAAGTTCGACGGTGTAACTTCACAAAAAATGTTTTAAAGACAGAGCGCGCTTTTTTGGACGGCGTAGGCTTCCCAAGATAAGTTATGTCAAGAAATGGGTACTGTCACTTGGGCGCCAACAATATGTAATCTCACTACATTAAACTCAAAACACTCAACACTCAAAAAACTAGCAAACTATATAAGGGGACTTTCGAAATCGTTGGCCGAAGAAAATAAATCCAAAACAATTCCCGATTTTGAACGAGAAACATAAAGCTCCATTTAAAATTTACCACGCGATGTTTGTGAGATAGCATCAATTTTTGCAGAATTCTTACTATCAAGGGGAAAAATTCGCATTTGAAAATTTCATTTTTCGAAAATTGACCGTCCTGGATCATCAATCGCACAATGCAGGCTCTACCAGGATAATTGATTCTTCTATGTTAACTCAAGTAAGACAGTGCCACAAAAGCCATGGATTGTATCTCTTACACTAATCCTACCTGTGAATATAGGCTGAAATTAGAATTGATATGATGTGTTAACACATCTTTTCCTTAAAAATCATGTCTGGCTAGTATTTTCGTGTGTGAGAATGAGTTGAATCATATGTGAGGAATAAGTTAAAATTATTATTGTCTCGCATAAGTTCATTTTTCCTGGGATCTTGTATCCGCGCACCAATACGCACCAATCATAATATTCAGTCCAGCGAAACCAAGAAAGAGTTCAAAAGATGTTGCTTTCTGTTTTGAAAAGTTAGTGCCATTGATAGCCATGCATATAGTTTGTAATTAAACTTTGTTTTAATTTTAAGTATGTCATGCCTCTCATTGTAATCGATATTGTGATGGTATAATTCAAGTTTAAGTAACTTAAATGCAGAGCAAGATATATTCAGGAAAATTTTAAAAATAAATATTACGCGAAAAGCCTTTTTCTTTTAAACAATGAATTTCTTAAACACAATTCTTCATCCAAGCCATGTAAATCAAGACATTGATCAACATGTTCTCTATGAAACTCCACTGAAGAAATTCACGTCTAAAATTAATCGTTTTTTAAGAGCTAACAACATTTTAAAACACGATTCCTACATTACAAATTTCATACATCTTAACTTTACAGAACTTTGCCGTGTTAGATACTTTCTTGTAACCCAGAGGTATAAGCTAACAAGACGTGGTAAAAGCTTTTTGTTGTGATGCGAGTACCTAGCAATTTATTTAAACATGTGTAACTAGTAAACATATTCCACTGGAAATGTTGCAAAGCTATAGTAGCATGTGAAGGATTGTTTAACCTTGCAAGGGTTAGATACACATCTCATACGGAATCATTGCAGAAGTATCATTTTTGTCAAAGCATATAAGTGTTTTCCTGGAATAATTACAACTGTTGAGCTTGTCATGCATCTGTTTAGCTGTTGCAAGTTGTGAAAGTAAATTTACTGGAAGTCTCAAATAAGGAATCTTAATCATCTGCTACTTTAGTAAAATAATTAATTAAAATAAATTTCAATTTAATTTTATGAGCTGTCCAAGACTCATCAAACGTGATGTGATTGTATAATTGGCTTAGAATGTGCATTGTTTGCATATTGAAGCATCTAAATTCATTGATAGTTTTATCTGAAAATATCGCATTTTTCAGAAATCAAAACAGTTGTATCAGCAGTCTGATAAGGACCTTCGCCCATAACTAGCAGACTTCTCAAACGGAGCTCTATTTGGAAGCAGTAGTTTCCTTATTCTTGTGAATACAGTCTTGGAGAAGCGTTAGGATGGAATTGATTTGCTAAGAGGACAACAAGGCCAACAATAACTAAGAGTTCTGAGCTCTGATGAATTAATATTTGTAGTCCTCTTCAAACCAGTCATTTTTAACTTTGTCTCACACTGAGAACGCTTATCAAAGACTTTCATTTATCAACTTTGTCCTCCAAAACGATTTATTTCTTCTGAGCCTCCAAAGAAGAATGAGCGTGCTGCTCCTTTTTATCAGTTAACGACTCCACTGTTTTTTGAAAATGCATTCGAAGACACTTGCTGCCATAGTTTTCATTAAAAACTCTATCACCTCCTAATTGGTTGTGAACTTCACTTATCCTGTCACATTTAAAATTCAACAGGGTCAACTGACAGATCAGAGCTTTAATTATCCAAACTTGCAATCAAGCTAGAGCTTTTTCGAATTTGTTACATATGTCCTCAACTAAATAAGAACACCATACTTTACGAAACCCCACAATGGCTCTTATTTGAACAAAAATGTTTTCTTCAAACTTCACATAAACGTTCTTTGACTAATTAACGTATATAGTCTAAAAAACGAAAACATTTGCATTCATGAAATGTGAAAATAATATCAAAATTTACATTTTCCATGATTTTTGCCCAACTTCAGTTTTGAATTTGACAATTAGCTAACATTACAGTTAGAAAAGCAATATATGTAAAAAGAATGGTCGCACTGTATATTTGAATGTTGCAATTATAATGACATCGGTCGCTGCAATAGGTCAGCGTCAATTAAAAATGTAAAAAACGCTTATATTTACCTTTGACAATTCTCATTAAGTGTAAGGACATTCCCATTAATAACATGAACTACTATATTATTGATTTCAACACATTTTTTATAGCTTAATGTAGACGTGATATCAGCTGAAGACTGTTTATTCACCATGTTCATTCGGCTCCAGCAAATTAAATCCAAAGTCGAGCATCTGTCAAAATTGTTTATTTGTTTGTTTGTTGTTGGAACGAGTGGGGTTTATTCTTCGGGAAATGATGTTCATGTAGAGTTAACATTCCCGTCAAGTCGATTCCGCTGTATCTGAACAAATTAATTGATGATAGGGTGCTTTATGCAAGGATATTTTTTTTGTTATTTAATAAATGATATAAATATGAATACTCCATGCGGATCAAAACATAAAATGTGTATGGAAGCATAGCAAGCAAATATTTGTCAACATAGTTCTGATTGAGCCTGTTCACTTAATATACGTACGGGTATTTTTACATAAGTATTGGTGAATTTGTGTCAATATGCGTTAAATTTTGGGATCGAATACAAAAATTTGGCATGAGGGTCTTATAATATCGTACACCTCTTTGACTTATACCAATCCCAGAGACGACAGGATTCATTTACGAGTAGAAATTTCATGTGGAAAGGACGAGATCAGATATGGGATTGACATAATTTCAACGCATTTTATCAGACTTTTAAAAAACTTCCGATGTAACGGTATTCTATCACGCAGAATTTAATTCGGGTTAATTGATTTTCTCTCATTTTAATTGATTGTTAATTGATTTTCTCATTGCGCAAGAATATCAATCTCAAATGGTGTGACAAAAAAAATCATTGCATTAAAATTAAAGCATAACTAACAAAGAACTCTTAAACTTCGAAAAAACTCCGAGTCCCAAGATATTCAACTAAAGTTTTTTTGTTGCATTGTTGTTTGCACGCAAAACTTGATTGGAGATAGCCAAAAGCTCAATTAAGTGAGATTTTACCGCATCATCATTGAAAGTTTTACCAGGAAGAGAGTTGCCCAGGGACCGAAATAATTGGTAATCCGATGGTGCAAGGTCAGGACTATATGTGAATCACGCCTCAATTCCCAACCAATATTCATCATTTTTCGCCGTGTGACAAAAGACGTGTACTGCCTAGCATTGTCTTGGTGGAAAGCGACACCTCCAATGGTCATTGGCCAATTTCGGTCGCTTTTCCTTGACCGCTGCATACATATTTTCCGTGGGCCGACAGTGGACCTCCGCATTAATGGTTTGGTTCCTTTGAAGCAGCTGAAAATACAGCGGGCCTTCCAATCCCACCAAATTGACATCTAAATCTTCTTTTATTGGATATATGCCTTTGAAGTTGTTCGCGATGACTTTTTCACCACTTATGATCATTTTGATTGTTTAGATTCCATCCTCATTAAGCTCAACTGGTTAACCTGAGCGTTCGTCATTTTTAAGAGAAAAATCTCCAGATGGGAATTTATCCAGCCGGATTCGTAAGTTTTTGACATCATCCACTCGGTTCTTTCGTTTACAGAAATAATGAAGACAAATGTGCCGAAAATTTTCATTTTCGCACTCCATAATATTGAGTTAAAAAACTTTAAGAAAATATCTACGCAATGAACTTGTAAAGCTAGGCAAAGATGACAGCTAACATATGTAAGAAGAAGAAGAAGATGATAACATTTACGAATATCTTAAAACTGGAAGTCAGAGACATCTATAACTGAAATCGGCAATCAATTAGTTGCCAACCCAATGTATCGTAGATGAGTAAAAAGATTGGGATGGCTGGTTTACTGAGATCAAATGTATCTGGCTAATAATTATGCCAAATGAAAAATGGCCTTTATTATTCTGTTATGTTGTACACCAGATTTTTTGAAAGCCGTCATAACATTGTGTTTGTCAGTGTGTATCCTGGTGCTGTGTCCTTATTTGGTTGGTGTTGTACTCTGATGCTGTGTTCTGTATCATGCCTTTGGTCTCTGTTCGCTCTAGTGGCCGTATCACATCTCTTTCCTCCGATCTTGTGCATATTATCCTCCCTAATGGTTCCTCATGATTGAAGTCCTTTGTTTCGGCAACGGTTTTCGAAATCACATCTTCAAAATGTCTGCAAACGGTTCAGCATTTTCCCCGTCGTCCTATTTAAGTCCGTTGGAACCATGAATAGGTGGCACAAAAACTTTGATTTTTATGTTAAAGCGGTTGACGAATTTCCGGAATGGCACATCTTCTGGTCCTAAACTTTGCTAGAATCACTCCCATTGACGGGTTTTAAACTTATATACTTATTATTATTATTGTTGTACTCTTGTACTGTTGTACTATTGTGTTGTTGTACTGATCCACTTGCTGGAAATTAGCATAGGTTAGAAATCGGCCCTTAGCACTTTTATAGTGTAGTACTATTGTTTACAGATGGTCCATCCTATCGTCCTACAGAAGCCAAGGAGTTCCCCCAATTCTGTGGTCGCCAAGTGTTCCAATTCTGTTACGCCAGTACACCTCAGCCAAGAAAGGCGTTTTTCGGCCAGACTCGGGCAATCTAGGAGGAAGTGTTCTGTTCTTTCTTTTTCCTCGCCGCAAGCTCGGAAAGTGTCATCCGTTTGGATTCCTATTCGTTTGGCGTGTTGACCTAGAAGATTATGGCCCGTTAATACTGCCACCAATGTTCTAACGCCATTTCGGTTTTTCCCTGGGAGTTGTTTCGTCCTCTTATCTGTTTAACTTAGATACTTGGTTTCATCCTCGGTTGGTTGGTTGATTAACTTGTTTGCTTTCGTTCGTAATCTAGGACCATCTGCGCTATTAGCTCTTCTCCAAACTTGAGTCTTGCCCCTTATCAAAAGTTTGATTTATTGAGAGAGTTTGTATGGATTATATACCGATGCCGAAGTTGGGAGTGTTGTGTTTTCCTTGGCCTGCTTTATTTTATGTGTTATGCGCTCGATCATCGGGACTATGTGTCTGGCCATATTTGAATCTTGTGTGAAAATTTTGTTAGTCAGAACATTTCGGGAAATTTGCAAGTTTACTTCTTACTTCATTTTTAGATAGGCTCATCTACGAAGGCTTTGTATATTCATCTGTAGAGATGTCCTCTGTAAGGAAGTAAACCGGTTCATGATCTGGCGAGAATCGCATATCACAAACCACCTTCGTCTTTTTGTCCTTTTTTCCAAATACTTTTGCCAGCAAGTTACCACGCAGCACCAAGCACATCGGTTGGGTCTTGTTAGGTTGGTAATTATGTGGAAATGTTATTGCTGTCATGCGACAGACAGACTTGGGCTTAATGAAATATTGTTTTGCTCAAAAATTCTGACGTAATGAAGTTTTGGTGCTATTTTTCTCGGAGTCAGCGAACCAAAGACTAGGAACAGTTTCCATTTTAATATGGGGATTCCTTGTAGGTTTTTGTAATTGATTTTGTCTGGATTTCTGACACCTTCTTCCACAGGACAAGTCGGCCCAAAACTGCTCGATGATTCTTGATTTTGGATGATATAATCATTTTCAATTGCGATTAGAGAGACGAAATCAAAATCTCTATCAAAGATCTTCAGAGAAATTATTATTGCAAATAAATCCCATTTGATAATTCGGAACGAAGCAATAGAAAACCCATCCCTTGAAGACATAGAACTGATCAGAATTAAACTTTTTTCAAGATTAATACCACGTGTTCTCGCTTCAACGAATAGTTTGAATTATTCTTCGAAATCATAGATCAAAATATTTGTTCCAAATTTATTTCTACGACAGCAAGGTGTATAATTTCGCTATTAATAATAATATGAAGTTCCTTATAACCGAAGCCTTTCACGCCTTTTTTTTATAAATGATCTTTTCACGCCATCATTTTATAAATGAAATCGTCGAATGAACCACTTTCAACTAGAACTCTTTGCAATGAATCAGAATCCTGTTAAAACATATCCTTACGTCAGCTAAAAGTAATTTTTCACTTCCCTTCTCCAATTATTCAATTATTTTACGAAAATGTACCTTGCAACGATGACCTCTTAGTCATCTGTTTTATTTCTTACTGGTTGCCAGTATATTGGCAAGTTTAATTTCTTGAGATGGCTCCATCTCCTCGTATCTAAAAACATCGTCTTATCCTGTTTCTTATAACAAAATGCATGAGGCGTTCCGAGCTCAACGACCCGGTATTGATTTTTTTTTCATGATAGATGAAGGTCACAGTAAATAGCAACTTCTCGGAGATGTCCTTGTAAGGAGATTGTTCATCAGTTGATGAAAACGTTTTTTTTTTTGTGTTGTTACTTTTCGTGCAATTTTGATACTCAAGGAAATTTCCCAGTTCGATTGAGGTATTTCCCGTAGTTATAACATATTGCAATTGAAATAAATCCACACCAAAATACAAATTTTTATTCGAAAATGTGGTCAAGGGAAAATAGCAAATTTAATTAATGTTTGCAGTTTAAATTTTCTTATCAAGATTTCTTTCAGATTTTCCTGTAGTTAAAATATTTTTGCTGATTTCTTCTACCTTCGCATTGGATCTTTGGGTTGAAGCTTCGATCCTCTCACAAAAGGAAACTGAAATATTTCGAAAAAACGATTCAAATTGAAAAACAATCATTAGCTTGAACACCATCTAGGTGTGGTTAAAAAGAAAAACGCAAATCTAGTTTTGCTGATTCATTATCACAAAGGTATGCAATGAATCGATACTCAATCCCATATACGTGCCCATCTATCTATCTATCAATGACACGCTTCCTTTTTATGCCTTTGTTTATCGTTCGGATAGATTTCGGATTATACTCCAAGTAGTTTCGAATTAGTATAACTTTATGCCCGGCAAAGTACACAAATTCATCATTCTCTTGTTTTATCATTCTTTAGCTTGCCTACTACTATCAACATCACTTGAATGGTGGATGGAATATCAGATTAAGGGTAAGACCTTGACTTTGATATATAACGAGGAAGTGAAGATGATTGTCCGCTTTTGGATTTCAAACAAAAAAGATTGCGTCTCCTTATCGTTACTAAACACTTTCCATGTTCGTCTGTCAGGCCATGATAAACTGGATTTGGTTTTTATCCAAACATTTATGATAGGTGCATGTCCCTTAGCAACAATGGAGATTGGAATAGGATTCCAAGTGTGAGTGAAACAAATCACATGCGGTTAAAGATTAAGCTCTGACCCATTTCGTTGAAGACAGTTGCGATGAAGTCATGTAGTCCTTCTTCCATTCATAAAATATGTGAAAAAATCTGGTGAATATGTAAAATTGAGAATTTTGTGAAGGACGATGCAATGTGATATAACGGTAACTATATGATTAATAACATGCAGCTAACCAGTCATGGCCATAGAAGGACTTGGTCCATTTTCCCAATTAACTAAATACTATTGGATCTTTTTTTAAATGGTGGATACACCAGGAGTAAATGGTCACCATTTTCCAACGGCTATTGCCTTGGTGTTTAGTCAATAAATGGAAGGAATCCTTCAATCTCTACTTCCAAGCAATTTCTGGGTGGAAGCATCTCGGTGGACCTGTCCAGTGGGAGAATGAAACTGGGCTCTAATGAAAGTTATTTAAATCTATAGTTTAATGAATGAAAGTACATTAAATACCGATGGCGTACTTCGAAAGAGTTATCACCTCTCCCTCCTCTTTATTGTGGACAATTGATGTTTGCTGAATGAGTAAACAGAGTCCTGAAAAAATATAGACGAAACGATTTTTAGGACTCGGTAATTTGTCAATGTCTTCCGTAATAAATTTAAGATAGACTAACGAAGTTAAGATAGACTAACCAATGTTTCCAGATTTCTATAGAATATTACGAGATATTGTGACAACTGCCCTGAACCCAGCAAATGATTTTAAAGGAACGTACATTAGCTATTAAGGTCATTGAAACACAAAGATCATATCAGATTAAAATATTGTATAATTCATCGCTCTAAGACTTGGATCATTTTATAAAGCTCAAAAAGGACATCAGTCATTTCTAGTCTTAGTGAGCATGCTATCAATCCATCTTATAATGTAAATCCACCAATCTATTTACTATTAATACCGACAATTCTCCTAAGAGTATTTTCTTTGATTGTTTTGTTTCAGTGAGTGGATCGAGGCCATCACAAAAACAGTGAGTAGACCTTAACACAAATTGATTCAAAAGCATCTTGTCAAAATCATCTTGTACTATTTCGTTCACAGCTGCCACCGCCACCGCAGATTGAACTCGTAGTGAATAAGCCGCATCTCATGAACGTCCTACGTAGACCTTTAGTACGAATAAGACGTAAGTATTTCCTTCCTTATTCGTTTGCCATTCATTCAATCACAGCCAGATATCGTCTTCCATCTATTTAACACACTTGTCTTTATCACCACTTTCCAGGATACATGCATACACACTTACTTGCATACCTATAACGTTTCATTCATTCATATATAATAATGCGTGAGGGGATGGTAGCTTTGAAAAGGATATAGTATGTAGGTCGAGATGGAATTTGTGTAGCCTTGGGCTAGTTTTACTCCGACGCGGAAACGACACATTTTCTTTTTAGTCATTATGTAGGAGAATCGTTTATTGGTTCCCATTTTTACAATGCAGGAGTCGATGATGGATATACGTTCAAAATACTATTATGGTTACAAGTTGATACCGAAATACAATTTTTGTGATCGTTATTGATTTTACCAATTTTTCTCCCAGACATTCGTATTTTCCACTTAGGAGACTCCATTTGGCATCTGAAATATTAAGTTCTTAAGTTAGATTGTAATGGAATTTACTTTTGTCTTGATTTTAATGGGAATGCTCTGGCAAGGCCAATCGGACAAAGAATTTCTTTGTTGTTTTCAGTGTATTTGCGATTTATCAAGGAACAATATGACATAAAAAACAATCAGTATAATGATTTTCCAAAGAACAATTGGCTGGGATGTGAAACTTTTAAAACTAATTAATTTGAAACACGATAAGTGGTAACTACAATAGGCCACTAAAAGCTTTTTAATGAGTTTTCATTAAAAATGATCAAATTTAAAATTATTTCCAAAGTCAATAAGGCACAGTTTGCTCTCAATTCGATTCTAATGCGATTGATTGACTAGTTCCGCCTAAAAAAATTATAAGAACATGAAGCAGTTTCCAAAACAACAAATTTGCCCCAAATGACCTCCTTAATTTTTTGAAATGTGGATGCTCAGAATAAAAAAGAAAAACGTGCATCCTAAATTTGTCAACCTAATCCTATCTCATACTTTAAATTCATTAAAAACAGTAGGAAAACTTCATCACTTCCGTTCAAAAAAAGCGAAAAATAATAACAAAAAACAAAAAAAAATACAAATAAATCAAAACACCAGATGGAATATTTAACATATATCTAAGATGTTCACCCAAATTCTAGTCGAACCCTATTGAAAACGTTATTTTACTCTGATTTAGTTATCCTAGCCTAATCCCTAGCCTAAGTTTTAAAATTTATCTCTTTTTAAGCTAACACAAGCAAAGAACATTATTACATGTAGTAGTAACGAACTACACAAACCATGAAAACCCAAGAATAATTTACCATTTATACCTAAATTGATCCCTCCCCGCCCGACTAGCATGCCAAATGATTGTTTCAATTGAAGTCGTTGGTCTATGAACACAAATTCAGAAGATATTTTATCTCCTTATCGGAGGCCCGTTTAGATGTATATGATATATAATCGGAACCTCTGCTAAATCAAAAACATACCGGTGCATGTCTAAATACACGAATTCATCGGGAGTGATGAAACCAGTTGTGAGAAAAGCATCAATATTCACGTCTATAGGGCAGAAAGGCTGCAAAATCCTTGGGGCTTAACAAACAGTTATAAACCTTGAAATATTGTTTCGAAGTAGTTCCAACAAAAAGGTGTCGACTCTCGTTACTTTAGCAATTTGATAAATTCTTCTATTCGACATGTAGTGCTTCTGATCCACCTCAGCCTTTCCATAAAGACCAGTGCCTGCACGAAAATATTTCCTTTCGAAACGCTAAATATTTCCATTGTACTCGCAATATGTTAACCAGACCTGTCTACTATATGTCAAAACTGGTATAATTGTGGTCTTGTGACTTATAAATTTGACAACCTAATCAGTTTATCTGGAATTAAAGCGGCGTCGAAAGGATATGGCCACTTTCTCTGCTTCACTGAGCATAATTTTGATATGCTCATTAAGGCATAGATACTATTTGAGTTAGCTATCGAAGTATCAAACACAGAAATGACGTTTCAGATCCTGATTGGCTTGTCGCAACGTTGTGGGAAATAATTACGTTTCACACTTTCCCGCAAAACATTTCATTCACCAATTTACAGTATTGATATGCACATCATTGACGATTTTTTGTAGATTTTCTTGAACTATTTCAGCTTCTGCACCTGAGTTATAAATTATAAGATCATGAGCAAACGTGATTAATGATGGCGCTAGCGATACGTTATAATCAAACCAGCTCAATAATCTGCGGATGAATATTGAAAAGAGCCGAAGCGCAGTAACTGTTCTTTTCTGTAGACCATTCAAGGCTTTGAAATCGCGCACTCTCGTCAAATTTCCATGATGAACAAGAACACTATGCACATCATTACGACAAGACGTCCAGGAACACTGTCCAAATGGGTTGTGAAAATAAATTCATTCATCCAAACCATATCGAAGGTTCTCTTGATATCAGAGAAACACGCTCCGACGCATTCTTTGTTGTTTGGATATCAGCTGATATTTGAGGTTACTTTCGTTATTGCATGTATGGTGAAACGCCTGGCACGCGAACCAAACTGCCAATTCGGCTTCAACTCATATTTCTTGATGCGGGCGTTCAATGCTTGGTTCAGTACCACTTTAAACACATTAAGGCCGAAATTCACTATTGCGTGACGGCGATGCGTGAGCGCGATGCGATTTTCGCTCGTCGTCACGCAACGCATTCAATTTACAATGCACGCGATGCGAGGAACAATAATGTTCATATAAGAAATGTCAAATAGGTGGCGTTTCAAATGAAATTGTTTTTGATTTTTTAAAAGTTTTGGATTTGGATTTTTCCTTCGTCTAGCAAATAATAGCCCCTGCAAGGATTCACGAAATTTTCATTCAAAATTCATTCAGAATAACCCTATTACTTAAAAGCTAATTAACGCGTTTGAATTTCAAATTTCATTTAAGCGCCATATTGAATTTGACAAATGTCACGCACCTCGTTGCGAGGAATTTTCGTTTTTCCGAATATTTCCCGCCTCGCATTGACGCATCGCAATCATTGTACGATGTTGCATACAAATGCATGTTACGAAAAGTGCTTGACATTTGCTGCGAAACTCTCGTCGCCCTCACGTATCGCAGTCTCGCGCTATTGTATATCGGCCTTTACTGATGACAGGCCGCAATTTGATTGAGCGAAACCTTTTTGGCCAAAAATATTCCTTTATGTTTTTCATGACTTTTTCCAATCATTTAGAAAGTATGAAGTACCCAACATTATTTTGAACAATATGCAATAATATTTTCCAATAGCAACCTCTGATAAATGACGCAGTTCTACGTCGAAAAATCATTAATGCCACGTGATTTCTTGTTTTTTATCCTTTCAAATATGAAACGCAACTCTTCAAAGCTGACAAAGTGATCAAGAAGATTACAGCTCGGTTTGAGGTCAGAAGTTAATGGTTGAATGAATACAGCTATTGATTCGCCTTAATTTAAAGTTGACAACTTTCGTTCAACTACTTCTCAGAGTATTTGAGTCCACCCCATTAAAGGATTAGGTAGATGAACCAATTCAAAATGCGTTCCAATCAAGGCAAGTTTCCGAAATTCCAAAACCATATAATTCCATTGCCAATTGTATCTAAAATCGTTCTAGTAATTTTGATACTATCTCTATGGAGTCCGCTCTTGGGTCCTTGTAATATACTTGGGAAGTCAAAGGAAAGCACGAATTTGACTTTTTTTCGAAAACTCTGGATAACTGAAGGAACATTTGTTCAATTAAAAAACGATTTTCTCTTACATATGGCTGAGGAGCCTTTATTTTATCCGTTCAATTTCTGAAACTCATATGAACATTTTTTAATTCTGCAAGTTTTCTTACTTAGGGAGGTACGTTACATGCTTGAGATCCTCCAAATTCAGTCGCCTGTACCGAGGGCACAAGTTCTGTGCAAATTTCACCAATACGCTGCATAGGAGGTTGCATGAGCTACGGATATTCACTATCCTAAACACATTTTGAACTCATAATATAAGATTTGGTAAAGGAGAATAAAAGCATAAAATAACCTTTTCCCCAATATTTCTAATGATGGCGTTTATGATGCTTTCCTTGGAGATGAGAAAATCTTAGAATATTCAAATATGTTTAAAACTAGAAATTTTAACGAAACAAAAAAATATGTCAAAAGAACAAACGATATATCCTGCGTTTGCTGTATATACGCTTTTAAGAAGGATATATTATAAGATATTCAATTTTCGTCCGTCTGTCTCTGATCGGAAATATGAAAAGTATCATGAGAATTCGATAAAATTATTAAAGTAAAATATCCCAATTACGACCTGTAAGATGGACAAAGGACGATCTGCAGTCGTTATGTCATCATCCTTAATTTATGAGTTAACAAAAGAATATTTTCCTGGGAAAACTCCAATAATTACTTGAGTTATATCTCATCTGTTTGACATTGTACACATTCCAATGTCCTTAAAATCTCACGTGCTGACACAAGTAAATAAAATAATTGAATATAAAATGAATAACAGAACAGAAACTATAACGTACATGAAGAATAATTTTGTTTTGAACTTGTAAAATAACGCCATCAATTTGTTTTTCAAATAATAAATAATTTATAACTCAGTTAAAAGGAGGAAAGTGTATGGACAGGATAGAAAAATTCCTTTCCTAAAGTAATTTTGAATTCTCTGAATACCCAATAGTATCCTAAGCGATCCTGGAAATCATCTTCTATTTAGTTTCATTTGTCCTTTTTTTCGCTGTACAGATACTTCGCCTAACACTTCGTAAAAAAATGCTTGTATGTTTAACAGACTTTACTTTACAGATTACACACATCCCTTTGTTCGGCAAACATACTCGCTCCTTTGTTCCATAATTTTTGCATTCATCAGCCTGTACTATATGCATGTGGATTGTGAAATCAAGGCACATTTCGCTCGCTAGCTGCTTGACCTCAATAATACTGCTCTTTTTTTTTATCCTTGTGCATACTATGAACTACTTTTGTTTCGAGCTTAATGCATTTCTAGTACGGAAGTTTGTGTGTGCACTCTACATTTGTCGGGAGTCCTGGAGATATTTCTTCCTGATAAATCTTGTTTCATATTCATGGTGTTGTGTTATTGTTTTCATTGTTGTTTATTTTCCTTCATTGCTTCCCGTTTCTATATGCCTCGTGTACATTGAATGGCCTTGTTAAAGTCCTTATGACGATGACGGTATTAATTAATCATTATGATAAACAAAAGGAAAAATTACTGAAATGGGAGACAAAGTGGTAATATTTGTGGAAGTATGTTATCCATGGAATACTGTCGATGTGCTTTGCATGAAGAATTTTTTTTTGTGAGTTTCATCGGTTACTACTGAAAATGGAAGCACTTCACTTTTCCGAACGCTAACAAATGCTAAAATATTATATTGTACGGATAAGATTCTTTTCAATAAATTAAGTGGTGTAAGCATTACTTGGAAATAACAGCTTTAATAAAATGACAGTCCTTACAACATTCCCATTACTCTGCAAAAAAAAACCTGAGCGCATGTATCCTTAAAAGGTATTTCTTTCCACGTGTAAGATGTTAACGAAATTGCAAATATTTTGCAAATGTGAATTGGTTGGTTAATGTAAAATTAAATCTTATCCTTGAAAGAATCTTTGAAGTGACAGTTCCAAAAAATATTGGGAAATCGATTTTAGATTATTCCAGAAGTTTGTGTTATTTGAAGTATGAATTCTTCAAAATAGGTTTAAAATTTGTGAAATGTGAAATCAAGCTTTAACACGAAACAAAGATGAGAGTTCACCGAGAGTGCAAAGGACATTATATTGTTTGGACTGCGCTATTATGCATTAGGTTTTTCATTCAACTCCCATTGACTGTTATCCTAAGAAGATATTTGATAATATCACCCTATCAATGTACTATTTTTTTCTAGCTCGGAAAAGTTTTGCAATGTAGCGAATGAAACAAAAGTTAAAGTCAGGTCCCCTAAATACTTTAGCTGGAAAAATGCATGGGACACACTAAGTTTCTTCTGAAATGGTTTATATATCCTTGCACATCGCTATGACAGACGTGCAGTGATACACGTCAGTCTTGTGAAAAAACTACACATGAGATGTAATAGTCAGTGGCAGGCTTGACGATTCATTAAAAAAAGTCACTGAGGCTAACGTGAATAATTTAATTAATAATCATTTTCTAGGAACACACCATGTCCAAAAAGGAAGCTTCTATGAGACCTTTAAACACTAACTCCATTATAAACCCTTGCTGATTCACCAAACCTTATATAAGAGCTGCAAAAAAAAAATGAAGGCAAGTGATCTTTTTGAAAGGGTCATTCTTCCTGATATTGGAGCTAGCAGAATACTATTTCATTTTTCATACCTTGCAAAAAGCGTAATTTAGTGTGTAAAGCCAGTGATTGGTACGGTGGAAGTGCTTATCAAAACTATTTCATTATTTTCCTTGACCTCCTTACGCACATTATTGTGCGTAAGGAGGTCAAGGTTTCTTGTGCCCTGAGTGTCTGCTTCCAAGTGGTACAAGCTTACTTGATTACCGACCAAACACCTCCCCTATCAGCCAGAGTAACAAGCCTGGAACTATTTGACACATTACTTCGGGAAAAACAGAGAATTTTCACGATGTCCTTGAATTACAAGAGTTTCATCTCCAGTGAGAGAGAAAGGAGTAGGATGACTACTATAGAAGGAATTCCCCACCTTCGACGCCTACTGCTAGTTAAGTGAACGTTTTCTGTAGTTGGGACTACCCAAGCGTATTGTGCCATCTGGTTCCATTTGTCAGCCAATTTCAACATCTCTTCAATAAGGCTTTCCTTATTAAGATTTTCCATTTTTAAGATAACCAAGGATTCAGATCACAGGTTCATAATATGACAGATGTCATCATTCTCTTCAATAATGAGTTTGAAATTGGAGGACCATAATTTATCAATCTTATGCAGGTAAGACTGGAAACAATCGTGGCTACTCAACACCAGGATCATTTGGACGACTTACTGATTGTTTGCTACCCTTATGTCTTCGGCGGCAGATTTTTTCTGCGTTCTTTCGCAAGAAGGGCCATTCCCTAACACTTCTTGGACTTCATGGAAAGAGCTTATTAATCCGGTCCCTGTTCACGTCTTGGACGTTTCTTCTATTAACTAATGCGAGAAAATATTTCCCAGCCGACCAATATACTGCTGTTCTGGAGCATGTTTCAATTTTGCTTCGTACCAGTTGAAGTTCCTCGGTTTATCTCTGCGCTGACTTTGATAAAAACCACTTTTAAGAAGATAAGATATTATTAACGATTTTAACATATTTCTGAAGTCAGGCCCTTCTCGCTTGCGAAAGATACTTCTTCAGAATGCCAGCTAAAAAGTTCAACGTTTGGTCCAAGAAATGGTCCAAGAGGAAAAAGCCAGTCGTATAATGCTGGTTTGCTTTTGCAGCATTTTTCCTAAGTCATGGAACGTAGTGAAACCACTAGAAAACTGTCTTAGTTGTCATTTAAATGTGTTGGACGAATTTATGTTTTATTTTTTTTTACTTCATACCTGAGCTTTTCTTCAATAAAATGTTATGATAATTTTATGATTTCTTGCGCCTTCTTAAGTAGTTTTCAATGTCCTAAATGATTTTACTGCAATATCAATATTATTTTTCTGATTTCTAAAAGATTTGATTAAATTTTACATGCTGTCAACAGACCAATATCGTTTTATGCCTTTTCTTTCATTAAAAAAGGCATTTTTGTGTCAAAGTATTAAACTTAAATTTATTCGGATATGCCTTATATTTAAAACTTAATTTCCTGTTTTAATATCACTTTGTTTGCATAAAATATTCTACGCTTTCATTTAAAAGGGTAATAGCCTTTTCTGTGTAGTTAGCCAGAATATAGCCAACTGCGTGAAATTTCACTAACCTAGACATCTTGATCGTTGGGAATAAATGGGCCTGTATCCTGTCGGGACGATCAGATCTCCTGGTTTATCGTTTTAGATTGAGAATGTTCTTGTTGGGAATAGTTTGACCTGATACTTGCTCAGATAAATAGATCTATCAGCTTATCATTATTCTACACACATAATTTATAGCATTGGTCTTACGATGATAATAATTAAAGTAACTCTATCACGTGAAAGTAACTCTATCACGCGATAGGCGTCTCAGCTTTCAGTCGACTAATGCGCAACATCGGTGGGCCCACACCAAGCAAACGCCGCCTTCTCATGAGTGCTTTACAGTCAGTACTACTGTACGGCTCTGAGGTTTGGGCCGGAGCTCTCAGTAAGGAGCTGTATCGAAAGTGCTTGGCCTAGGTACAGAGACGAGGAGCTTTCCGGGCTGCGTCTGCATACCGCACTGTCTGAGTCGGCGGTGTTGATGATCGCAGGAGTGATACCCATCGCCCTCCTTGCTAGAGAACGACGGAGAATTTATGACCGAAAAGTGGGTGGCTCAAGATATGCTGTCAACCGAGAGGAGAGGCAGCGCACAATACTTGAGTGGCAACAGTCCTGGGAAGGCGACTCTAATGGCCGCTGGACTGTCCGCCTTATAGGGGACGTGGGATCGTGGCTAAATCGAAGGCACGGTGAGACTGATTATTACCTTACCCAGCTTCTTAGTGGGCATGCGTATTTTCAGTCTTACTTGCACAAAATTGGTAAATCATGGTCTCCAGACAGCATTTTCTGCCCAGGAGAAAGGGGCGACACTTGTCACACCTTCTTCAACTGTAGAAGGTGGAACAGGATGCGGCAGAAATTGTGGTAGGAAATGGGAGAGTTTTCTCCAGACAATCTGGTCGGAGAAATGCTGAAAAGTTTCGACAAATGGACCTGGACCTCCTTTCCAGCAGTCCTCCTCCATCCTGCCCGCTCCCGCTGGGGGGAGATTTCTCTAGACTGACGGCGCCCTAGGGTGAAGTAAAAAGAGGCCTAGCCCGAAGTAATGTGTCAAACGGTTCCAGGCTAGGATCTCTTGAAAAGGGGGGGGGGTATTTATTGGGTAGTCTGGTACCATGTGCTGCTAGGAGTAAATTGCCTTCACCCCCCAACCAAAAAAAAAAAATCACTTGAAAATAAATCAAGTATTTGTTCCTCCGAAATCCCTTCCTAAATCTAAATCAAGCTGTCTGATTCTAAAATGTTTTCCAACTCATCAAAAGCAGACTTTTTTTCTCCGAGTGCACCACATCTCATTATGATTGAGGCGCTGCTGTGACAGGCATGTCAAATATTTGACAGTTCTCTCCATTCTGGACCTGCACCGATGGTTTATGAATCTCCGCCTCATAGTACGCTACGAATATCATACGATTTTTGTGGTTGTAACGTCTGATCATATCAGACGTATAAAATCAATTCTGTTATCTTGTATTTACTAGTGTTTCAGACAGAGATCTTTATAAATATATCTACTTTGCCTATCCTTAAAACTCTTGTTAGACGAGTCCCTCTTGAATTTTATAATTTCAACTTGAGTCTAATACCAAAAATTCTCAACCGATAAAATGTACACTAAGCACCATTTCAACTGAAGTTTATGCCATTTCTGATGCACATAAGTCAGCTTAGACTGAAGATGCAAAGGATAAACTACAGCTTTCCTATTTGGTAGCAACATAGTCATATTTAATAGTCAAGCAGTCTTTAAAACGCTAAAATCACATTGAGAATGGTTCTAGATAGCTGCAAGGCACTCAAAAAATAAATGTAGACATTATAGTTACATAGGTAATGGGCGGGATTACCAATTAACGGAAAAAGGAGTTTCGACAGCATTCATTGAACCTCAACCCTTTTATACAATCAGAATTAATGAAATTTATGGCTTCCTGAAGCAAAATCAGGAAAGAGAATTCAATGGGCCCTCAAGTAGATTTCTCGAGCTGAAGCTACTCCTCAACATCTCTGTTACATCGTACATCGAAATAGACAAACGAAAGCGATAAGTCCTTACTGAGTCCTTATTTCATGGGAAATCGCAAAGATGCCTCTATTATATTCTATTTAAAATGTAATTGCAGATACTGCAAGTTGATGTTTGGATACAAGAGTGTATCTGATAGGACATTGCAAAGCACTGTCCCGCAGGAGAAGAAAGAATCTGCAAACCTGCTTCCTATTCGGAGGGGAATTCCGAATCCTGAAGCTAAAACAGATGATTAATTTTCTTGAACTGAACCTTGAACCTGAATGTAGCCTTTATGCAGAATTTTCAATTTCAGAAACAGACAAGAGGCCCAAGATTGTCGGACGTTATGGAGGTTGCCTAAGTTGGAATACTTTCTGACAAGACTCTTGTGTTTATGCGAGTTACTCGCATTCCTGCTCTTATTTCGAGGATAATATGAGGAAACTGACTAGTTGATAATGGCGAAAATGTTGATACTAATTTTGCTCGTGACCAACAGTATTGCTGAAACTTTTTCACTTCGATTGTTAAAAAGAGATTATAAAAATTTTCGGGAAAACGGTGAAGACTCGAAACGTTTGTATTTGACAGATGAACAAAACTATGACTATGACAAAACTCGAGAGAAGAATACGGTCGCTCCAAAACAGGGATAATATAGCGAGTAGTGTAGCTAGAAATTTGAGAGATTCTTCCAACATGGTCCATCGTAGAATTTACATCTGTTTTTGCGTCCACTTTGAGATTCATCTAATCTAGTAGATATTTGTCCAGATTTTCAATTCATGAAAAAATTTTCCCCAACAAATTTATTTATTTATCCTGAAACCTTCAAAAAAGTGACATCTACATAAAAAGTCCTTGAACGAATTGTGTGACGAATGAAATTCAGCATCCATTGAGTTAGACATTCAACTACTAGAACCTTCAAAACTCTCGGTTTTTCCTTTTTCCAATTTGGCCAAATAACCAGACATATTAAATACAAGAATGATTAGTAGAAAAGATGAAATACATGTAAACGTTCCATAACAGTCCAACGTCTTCGGAGCTTTCAAGTGTAGAATCCTTGAAAAGTTTTTACCTTCACCCATATCACTTAATAATGTCATTAGTTTCAATGGGACCATCATTCTTCATTAGCTGAAACAAAAATACGAATAACTGACAGTAGCAGCAACAACATCAATCAACCAATGACTTCAATGAATTGAAATGATTCTTATTTACCTGTAAAAGAAATCCGTACATGTCTAGACTTCACTTCCATTAACCAAATTTTATTCTTAATTTCTATTCAAAATGAGTTCATCAGACAACAACATTAGTACTTGTCAATGTGCCAGGAAAAAAGCTTTGAAACTCCAGGAAATGGTAAACAGGATAACAGATAATAATCAGGAAAACATAAAACAGGACGACGACGGATGAAACGTTCGGTTAATTGAAATGAACAGAATCCTGTCGCGGAAAACAGGTTCGTTCTTGACGTGGAGGCGGTAGATAAGAAATGGATCAAGCAAGGACACGTTCAGTTTCGAAAGAGGTTAATGTTCATTTTTCTTTCAAACTGCCTTCGTCAGAACAAGAACTCGGTATTTACTGTCCGACATGCCCTTTGGGGTTCATGGTATTGCTATCATCTAATATCCTTTCTTTAGAGTGCTGGATTCAGCGAATAATTAACATTCAAGAAAAAGTAATTAGAGCGAAACTTCAAATCGACCAACAGATGTGGGTGAAAATGAAGGACTACAATCTCATTAGTATGGAGTGCAATACAATTAAGTTTGTACACTGTTCACTTTTGAATATGTAGTTGTTAGATAATCTGGGCCTAATGAGAATAGTACCGGCATGTTTTTGTTTGCTTTTAGCAAGAAAGTCTGGTAGGCTTTTGCTTCGATTTTCCCTTTTTTTGTTTCGCTTTATTCCCAGCTTTCTCCAAAATTAATTAAATTTATTTTATTGGTCGATATCAGTATGGTCAAAAAGTTGTCTTCTACTGAAAGTATCAGTTAAAAAACATCCTTTTAAAATGAAGCTAGGTCCTGACATATGAAACGTCAACAAGTCCTCTATATTGATTTCAAATGCGGACAACTACATGCAGAAATGAATTTTGTGATAGATTTATAGAATAATTTCTGTTTTATAAGGCAAACGTACGGCTATGAAAATATCTGAAATTTTTGTATTAGTGAAAGGCGAATTCGGCCATTTAACTACAGTAGTACAAACAGCATGCACTCACCCAACGTTCCTGCCATTTTCCTAACCCCTCCAAAAAATAGGATTTGAAGAACTCTCCAAAATATGCCTTTTACATGGCGATGACTTCTTTGTTGGATCTAAATTTTTATCCCGCATGCAAGAAAAAGTCGAAGAGAGTCAGAGCAGGTGAATACCAGGATTGTGGTAGGTCACGCAATTTATGCAGTTTGGCCGTGACAACTCCGGATGAATGTGCTGGTACGTTATCATGGTGAAACAACACCTTCTTATTCGCCAAACGCGACCGTGTCTTTAAAGCGGTCTGATGATTCACTGTAGCACTGTTCAGTGATCGTTCTTCCTTTTTCTAAAAATCCATAAGGATGACGCCGTTTGTATCCCAAATAATCGTCGCCATGACCATTCCGGCTTATGGGACCATCTTCGCCTTCTTGGGGGCAGATTCATTGGAAAAATCCTTTATATTATCGTTGCTTAGTTTCTGGTGTGTAGTCATGAATCCAGGTTTCATTTTCGGTGACAACTCGATGCAGAAACTACTTCGAGTCTCACTTAAATTGCTCCAAAAACTTCTGTGACGTTAACAGCCGCATCCGCTTTTTGTCCACCGTGAGCAATCGCGGCACCCATTGTGCCGACATTGTTTTCATGGCCAACTTATCATGATAAATATTGATTGCCGTTCCTGTCGACACACCTACGGCCTATGCTACACAACGCACTTTCGTTGGTCAATCAGCGAGAATCATGTGGTAGACTTTTTGAATGATTTTCTCGGTAACCACGTCTGCAGGGCATCCTGGTTGCTCCTCATAAAAAACGGATCTTTGCCCACGTTTAAATTTGTTGAACCAATATCTATCTGTGGTCATAAATGGCAAAGTGTCTCCATAACCAGCATTCAACTTTGCTTTATCTCCTCACATTTTTTCTATCAAAAACAAAACGGGAATTGCCGAACGATATAGCTCTCTTTCATCCTTACCGAAAATCGTGACACACGTCTTACTCGAATGGCTGCCAAATCCAAACAACCTATCAATCAGTTTCCTATTTGTTTTATCGTTGTTTGAAAGATGACATACATGGCAGCATTAGATGATACTACCAGTTTCCCTCAAGAACGCCCTCTATCGTCAAATACGGGTACTTACTGAAAGGCCCTCATATTAATCACTCAAGCCGCAGAATGCATATGCATGAATGCTGCATCATTCGATATTATAGTTTGAATATGGTCGTGTGCGACGATAAATCGTGTAAAGATCTGAAGACAGTAATAAGACTCTCAGTAATAATAGCAGTAGTAGTTTTGTTGTAATATACTAACGGTAATAATAGTACCCTGAAGGGCAGCGTGCATAGAAATCCCGTTCAAGCGCACAGGAATCAATATAAGTGATCTTCGATGTAACGAAGAAGATAACCCTAACACATTTTGCTCAAGTTGACAAAGGGTACCACACTTTTTGACTGATGAACAAAGAACAGAATGATGAACTCCCAAACACGGTGACAAGCATCTTGTCTTAACTTTATTAAGATCAACTCGAACCGTCATCCTAGTACGGCTCATATTACTATACATTCTTATATTTAGCTTCAAGCACAATTTTGAGTACAATCCAATTAGGAACACTTCAAATTTAGTATGCGTTTTTTTAACTTTCTTGAAAACTCAATCACTTTTTTTTTCAAATTACAGCTGCGACTAATAGCGAAGTCAAAGCAAGGAGAGTGCAATCAACGCCACACAATGCTATTGTACAAAATCCTCCGGTTAAAAGCAATGCTGCCATCGCGATATTATGTAAGAATGTCGAAACGAAAGGATCCTTAGGATGTGCACTGCCCTGGGGACATGGATGGGGTTGGGCGACATTACCGAATGGTGTGTGGAGCGGAGGTAAGTTCTGACTAATTTTTTTAGAGTATCAAAACCTTTCATATTTGCTATCCTTAGGATGGGTATTAATTAATTAATATGGGATCGCACTTTATTAAAACCGGTTTTTATGCATATTTGACCAAAAAGCTTTTTCCAGAGATCACAAATATCTTTATTATGATCTTTTCATTCAGCACATCCTTTTCATTTATGTCCTTTGATAATAAATAAGCACTCAAATACGAGTTTTCTTTTTTATAGACAATACTAAGCGATACACAAAATTCATAGTTTGTAAGGTTAGGGAACCTTCAACATTCTTCCTGTTTTAATTACACTGTACCTACTAGGAGTGGTTCAAGCATTTCTTAAGACCTTATTTAGACAAATGTAAGGCAATGTATCTGAAACTAAAAGATCGTAAGTGTAATGATCTCGTTAACAATTTTTTACTTCTTTTGAAATCTGTGATTGATTTCCCGTATACAGCTTTCCTGGGTACGAAAAGTCCTATCTACGCTAAGTTATATTACACTCGGGTAGCGAAATTTTCTTTTAACAATATTTACCAACCTTTTATAAACCTCACGCTGTTCTGAATTTGTACTACCACAGCAGATACTCCGAATTGTGAGATACGTTGACCACTTGCCTTCTTTGCAAAAGACGCCGGGTTCAAATTTCGTTGGTGACAATGTCATTTGAGTTTGCATTTTGGGTTTAGGTGTATCAACCCTCCTATGTGTGTTGGGTACCTTCTCTTGTACCTTTGATGTTGAAATGTTGCTTGTGTTCTCTGATTCAAGCCCATGTTGTGCAGTGAATTGTTGGGATACAAAACAGTAAAACAGCAACTCGTGCAAGGAATCTTTGTGATATCAAACAACTTCACCATCGGTAGACAATTGATACTGTAAGGCAGCCACGTTTCGCTGCAAATATATTGGTATTGCTTCATTAGTGGACGATGTTAGTCCTTTGTTAATTATTTTCGTATATAAAATAGTCAAGAAAGTCGAAATATTGCTTTAATGTATTTTGAATGTAAATAATTGCAAGCAAAGGAAGCAAAGAATGATTGTAACCTGGCACCAGTTTAGCATCTACAGGACGAATCTTACAATCCATGTTGAATATTTTGAGCTCAATGCTTTTCCTAAATATTGCAAAAAGACTAAAAACCAAAAAAAAACATTATTTAATCAAATTAAAACAATAAAAATTATAAATTATTTTCATAAAAATTCTGGCCAAGCTGAAATATTTTCTGTAAATAAATTCTTTAAAATAGAATCAGGCCCTACTCATTTAAACCTTCGAAGATCCTACCCGGTTTGCCAGGATTAGATTATAGATTACAAGATATAATATTTATTCAAATCTTGCAATCCATTTAATTTACACTCTATTCAGTAGATTCTGTAATAAGCATAAACCGAAATACGTATGCATATTAGTACGAATGCGGTCCTCAGTACTAATAAGTATTTTGCCTCACCGTTCGATGGCACCACTATAGCAAGCAAAGTATCGTTCAGAACGTTCTCGTAAATGGCCACTGTCAAAATTTCAGCTGAATCGTACACGCGGTTTTGTTGTGATCGCGTTTTGGAAGCGCAGGTGTCCGCGGATTTTTAGAAAAATGGTGAAAAAGCAATATCGGTCAATAAAATGATTATTTCCTTTTCGGAGGGAAATTGGCCAGCGTAATCAAAAAGCGCTTGGATGATATGTACGGTGACTCTGTTCTTGAAATGGATACCGTTAAAAAATTGGTGTAACGAGTTTCAACGTGGTCGCAAGTCGAGTTTCGATGAGCCGGCCCCAGGTTCCCCAAAACCACTTACACAGAGGATAATGTGATAAAAATATAGATAAAAATATAGAAAATATAGCGAGATAGTTAAGACAGCAATGATCTCAAAAGATAGCTTGAGTCGTATTTTGCATGAAATTCTAGGCATGGGAAAGCTGTCGGCGCGATGGGTCTGCGCTTACTAACGCTTACCAATATTTGTCCCAAATATTGATTCGCACAATAAGCTTAATGCGATGGTTAAGTGATTTCGAATATAATTATCCTAATTCTGAACGTTTAACATAGAAATTGACTACCTTCTTAATTTGTTTTGAAGAGTCCAATGATTACACTTTGGTGCCTCGTCCACGCTTTCAGGTAATTAATTATTTATTTCAGTATAATCTTTACTACAAAATTTTAATCATGGGGACAAATAGAATTTAACATTGAAATCAGTTTATTTGTAGTTCAAATACAACTACTCACAAAATCCTGAATGCTAAGTTCTGAGGCTTTATTTAGTTTTCTGTGGATTAAAAACGAAAAAAAACCCGAATAATGTCTAAAAAAGTTGTACGTTACTTTTTTGATGATAAATTAATTATGTTTTGAAGAAATAAACTATGAGTGACCACTACCTAAGCTCCTTGATTAAAAATTGTTGGTAAGCATTGTTTTCTCAACCGTTTTTCCCCCTAAAATTAGCAATTATTTGTTGAATTAATGAACTGAGCGAAAATAGTCGACGTGCTTCCATAACTTCGTTGGAGACAATTTGAGCGATCTCTGTCGGTTGAGAGTCGTAACAAGTATTCGCAAATAATGGTTGAAAATCATGCGAATATCGAACTCGTTCAACGAATTTCCGACATGGAAAACAAAATTATCTCAAATTGTGATTCTCTCATATTTTCTCGTATAACCTCTCGTATTGCCAGACTTTGAACACTATCCTGAACGTACCCTTTGGAAATTCTGGCAGCTCTATAGATTGAGTAACTTCACTCAAAGAATGTCGAACTGCGACAAGTGCTCTAAAGGCTACCCCATAGTCTACCTACACTCCAGTTGTCCAGAAAAATGATTAGATTGAAAATGATTAGGTCCAGAAACATATTTGCATCTACAAAAAATAACTGAGTATTATTATATGTACTAATATGTACTTATATTATATGTACTGTACTTTTTTCCTCCTTAGCTTTCCTTCTCTTTCTAATTGTTGCCACCCACGACTGTTATTGCTATTTTGTAAAAATGCTTTGAACATTGCTCAACACTGACTTGCAGAACTGCGGGAGGAAGGAGCGATGGTAACGTGTTGCTTAGTAAAAAGTAAGTCATTATAAGGATGTGGACGAACAGTGAAACAGTGAAGAAAGCTACTTTACATTTTCTCGGAATCATTGTTAATGTTGTTGGCTTACTGTGTGTAATTAATTACTACATCAAACACTGTCCAAACCATAAGCCAGAGCGTAAAAGACATCATAAATTGGCGGGAATATTCTTTTTTCACTATCATCGCATACCTGGGCAGGATATTCGAAAAAAGTCATCAAAAACTTCAAAGTGACAACAACCTAATGCGATCCCAGTTAAGTTTTTTATTCCTTAAAACTGTAAAATATTGATTAAGTTTCATACTTTAATCTTTGTAACAAGTTATAGTCATCAACAATAAATCACCTTTTCCAATCAGGAAAACTTTATTCGTGTGCTTAAAACCAAACACTCAGGTCCCTAAGGATTCTTACACGTTTCTGGATTCTGAATGAAACTTTTGAATTCAGTTTGACATACCTTTCGTTCTATTCGACGCCATTGTTCTAAGTGGTTGGTGGGAACGAGAATAGAGAGCGTGAACGAAATAAGTATTCAGTTTTAGTATTCAATAGAAAAAAGAAGTTTTTCCGCATCTTAACTTTGCCGGTAAAGTTTTCGTGCTTTTTTTTTTGTTTTGTTCATTGAAGGGTTTCTCGAATGAGACTAGGGGAGTGTGTGTATTAAAGCAGCCAAGTGGACGACAGAATAAAACTCTTTTGTCTTTATTACACTTATAAAAGAGTCCTTCCTTTCTGGTCTGATTTTAAACAATAGATGTTGAAAATAAAAACAAAGGAAACAAGGCCACCAAGGTAAAATGAAAGAAAATTGAAAAAGCCATTTTTGAAATTGAAATACGGCAGCTATTAAGGACTTCTTAGTCAACTTATTGGGCATGTTGGTTTGCATATGGAATTGGAATAGAAGTTATGGAAAAAACAATTTGAGTGGAGAAGTTTAAGAAAGATTTAAGCAGTGCCTTTCCATTTTAGTAGTTTTTTTTTTCAATGCATCCTTTTTGATTGTTTGTATTGATTCTAATATAATAAGCCATTTATATTTAATCTGTCATATTTCAGTTTACATTTTTCGTGTTTATATGATGTATCTACGTAAAGTACATTTGCTTGCACAGGCACAATCTCACTACTACCATCGCTAGATTTTTTCTAAAGACGCTTCCGCAGGATCAACCTACTGTTAGCGTTGCTCTATCGTGCCATTAACCGTCTAGATTACTTTATTCGTTTCCCTTACGCTTCAAAAGAATGTCAACCCGTTTTGATTTGACTACACTTTAATCGGGTAGTTCACGGTAACAGAACAGCTACACCCTCCGAAACCACGGTATATCATTGAAAACATCTCCATTACTATAGGTATTGTTCTTTGATAAAAGAGGGTTAAAAAGCTATAAGACGAGTGAGTTATAACAAGAGTTAAAAATATAAATAATTGTATTGCCTTGCTTAGTCCTCTAATATTTCAATGCATTTTCGAAATATTTGTCAAGGACTTTATCATTAGAAAAATAAGATAAAACTTGACTAAGATAAAACTGACTTTACTTAAAAATATTCCACACGCATAAATATGCTCTTAAATTTTGTGTTGATAAACAAGGATTCATTTGCGCTCAGAAAACTACCTTTCGTGATATCTCCAAATACTTATGACCTTGAATTTTTAAGCTCTCTGTCTTGCAAAGCTCATTTCATTTCCTGCTTGACATATTCGGATTTCTTCCTTCTTGACCCCCTTCTTCATGGAAGGCTTTTTAGAAGTCAAGCGGTTACTACCACGCGAATTTGCAGGAAGACTTCTTGTTGATACCAGTATTTGTTGGGAGAACTGAAACGGACGCAAACCTGTGAGAAACCCAAGCAAAAGTTGATCTTTCTCCGTTAACGTAGATAGTTCAACCCTACTCAGATTTCGAAATCGGAGGACGCGACCAATGGATCGCGACAGTTGAAGGCAATTGTTTCAGCAAGCAAAGGCAAAGAGGGGCTGTAGTGCTAAGAAGAAGAAGTTCGATTTGTCTCCTAGTTTCCAGAATGTGCTGGTCTTTTCTTGCCATCTTATTATCATATAAAACAATCTGTAAAGCACTGGTCGCTATGTTGAAATATTTTTTCAAGAGTATGGTTGTATGGGGCCGGAGCTCAAGCTGCCTCAAAATGTCGATATGAGTGTGCCAATGAATGCTTAGACTCTGTCCTTTTCTTCTTCATGATCATGAGCTTGGTAATTAGAGCGCTAAAAATCTATAAGATCCCTCCCTAATAATTTAGTTTGATTCATTTTAAGGCCTAAGCAAAAAAGTTCTCTACATAGCAATGCTAGTAGTCGTGAAGTGTCAAGCAATCGGACTAATCAAACTCTAAATATTACAGTGCAAAAGAGTGAAAGCAGACTGCCAATGGGGGGATCCTGTCAGCTTTCGAAGCCTAATTTTTTGCAATATGAAATTCTTTTTGCCGTATTAATACAAATGAAAGCATATCAGTAATAAAACACATTTATTTATTTTTTTATATATTGTGTAATTTTCTATAATGAATGTCATTTAAAGTATTGAAAATCTAAAATAAGAAAGCAAAATCTAAAATATTAAAATGTATCTTAGAAATTCGAAAATAGAATATAACTTATGATGGAAATAAAAGTAAAAACTTCACCGATTAATGAGTAATCCTAACAAGACAAGATACGCTGCTACAAGCCACGCTGCTGGCGAGAACTTGTGGACGACGTGAACAGGTATCCTTGAGGGCTCGGCTACAAGGTAGTGTGGCGCAAGCTTGGTACCATACGGAAGCCGTGTTTACTTCAAGCAGACAAGATAGACGGCATAGTGCAGGAGCTTTTCCCAACTCATCCTGTCCGTGTTGATGCTGCCCACGAGGTCAATCAAGCGGAATGTCCATTGTTCACAAAAGATGAGCTAGAGGATGCGGTGCTTTCTATGAAAGCTCGAAAGGCACCAGGACCAGACGGCATTCCAATTGACATGCTACAAACGGTCTTCCACGTTTGTCCTGACATGCAACTTAATGTGTTTAACGCTTGCCTGAGAGAAGGTGTATTTCCATCCCGGTGGAAGGTGGCGAGGCTCGTATTCATCAGCAAGGGGAAAGGGGACCCCGGGCTGCCTTCTACATACCGTCCGCTTTGTATGCTGCACACAGCCGGGAAAGTGTTCGAAAAGTTCATTAAGGGAAGACTCACTGACGCAATTCGTGCTGCAGGTGACCTTTCTCCTCGGCAGTATGGCTTTAGAGCAGGGCGATCCACTTCCGATGCCATCATGAAGTGGTGAATGCAGTCCATCGAGCCGAAGCGCACAAAACTGACTCCAAACGAGTTGTCTTGCTAGTGACGCTTGACGTCAGGAATGCCTTCAACTCCGCAAGATGGTCGGATATTCTTGGTACATTGGAAAATTTTTTCCGATTGCCAGGGTATCTGATGCGGATTTTGAGGGATTACTTAAAGGACCGCAGTCTGCTCTATGACACACAAGATGGGTGGCGTAGTATGGAGATAATGCAGTATGGAGTATGGAGTATGGAGATTTTCGGAACTGATCTGCACAATGGCGAAAAAGGTCGCGATAAACGTTTTGGTTTTAAGTCGACTAATGGCAACATCGGTGGGCCCACACCAAGCAAACGCCGACTCTTCATGAGTGCTGTACAGTCAGTACTACTGTACGGCTCTAAGGTTTGGGCCGGAGCTCTCAGTAAGTCGGCGGTCCTGGTGATCGCAGGAGTGATACCCATCGCCCTCCTTGCTAGAGAGCGACGGAGAATTTTTGACCGAAAAATGGAGGGTTCAAGATATGCTGTCAACCGAGAGGAGACGCGCTGCACCATACTCGAGTGGCAACAGTCCTGGGAAGGCGACTCTAATGGCCGCTGGACTGCGCGCCTTATTGGGGATGTGGGATCGTTGCTAAATCGAAGGCACGGTGAGACTGATTATTACCTTACCCAGCTTCTTAGCGGGCATGGGTATTTTCAGTCTTATCTGCACAAGATTGGTAAATCACGGTTCCAGACTGCATTTTCTGCCCAGAGGAAAGGGACGACGCATGACACACCTTCTTCAACTGTAGAAGGTGGAAAAGGATGCGGCAGGACTTGTGTGAGGTAATGGGAGAGCTTTCTTCAGACAATCTAGTCTGAAGATGAAAGTTTTCTAGAAATGCTGAAAACTTTCGACAAACGGACCTGTGTGGCACATTACTCTCGGGCAACATTTACAGGATAAAAAGTGACCATGGATAACCTTGGGCGCGGGGTCTTGGGGGTCTCCTTTCAAACAGTCCTCCTCCATCCTGCCCCTCCCGCTGTAGGGAGATTTCTCTACGCTGAAGGCGAACGTGCAAATTGGCTTTTAGTATTCAAACGTGTTGTGTCCAAAAACCTCGAAAGTGTAGGTGCGAAATGCGAAAGTCATCGCATATTTTAGTGTACCAACTAAAAAGCGCAAATACTTGTGTAGGGGATCACAAAGAAAGAGAAAAGAATACGCCATGACGGAAGGTTAAACGAGCATTGTTAGATAGATAGCATGTAAGTTAAACGATGTTGCTGAGTAGAGTGATCGCGATGGCTAGCATTTCCGAGCTTAAATGTTTTTAAGTATATAATTTTTGTTGGGATATTATATGGATGTCATTGTGTATGGTCACAAAACTTAAGAGACTGTTAAGGTACATCCCTCGAGAATTTTGCTTGGAAAATTTTGCCTGAATACCGCTATATTGGGAGTTTGCTAGAAGTGTTAATGCTAGTTAATGGTTATACTATGTTACATGTGAATATAAGTTTAAAGAGAGTGTTAATATGTATGTCATGGCGTAATAGCGGTGTAGCTATATACAACGCTAAAACTCTAGACCAATTTCTCTGAGACGAAGAAAGAAAAGCGATAGTGAATTTGTATTTGGTTTACGCTTTTACTCAAGCGTTTTGGACGAGTTGTTCTTGTTGAACGTAATAATGATCAAAATATTTTTCTACTAATGTGAGCAGAGACTCATGTTGCAAAACTTTGTTCGAAATATTCTTGTGGTGTTGTGCTAACTCTATATCATATTCTAACTCCACTTGTTTCGAATAAATACACATATATCATAATGGACACATCATAATGGTCAATTTCCATGAAAATTTGTTCAAGGTGTTAACATTTGTTTGTAGTTATAACCTCGTCTTCATATCCTGCTCCTATCGAAGTTTTCTCTTCCTTCTTAATATCAAGGGTTGATCAAATCACGAAAGGAATACAGGAGGCACTTTAAAACACAACAAGAACAAGGACAGGAGGGTAAACGTTGTCGATCTGATTGAGGTTTTTGAAGTATCGACTAGCGACGCCAGAGTCTAAACGTTTTTGCTGCTAATCCAATTAATTATTTGGCAAAATTTAATCGCATAGCGTTCAGCTACGTCGCAGTATTTCCGTGTATCAAAACACACCTTAGTTGGAGACAGCAATATAAAATTTCTTGACGCTTACCTAGAAATCTTCTCGGTACCAACGAGCCTTGTTTTAATTCTAACCAAATTGTACCTCTCAAAATCAGGTATCTATATAACATTAGATACCTGACATTAGATACCTGAACAAAAGATTTTATAGTTTAAGACATAATCCTTTACAACATAAAGGTTTTCTTAGAGAACAAATCCTACAATCGCCAAAACAACAAGTTACAACAACAAATGTATTCAATAAATTTTACAATAATTATATTTAGCAATAACCAGATTCAAGATTGTATTGCTGAAAACTGAGATAGAAAACCTTTAAAAGTCCATTTGTCACAGCTATCTGCGAAAGACATAAAAAATTCAGCATCTGTGGTAAATATGAATACAATCACTGTACGCATCATCCAAATTCCATAAATATAAAATTTCCATTTGTCTTTCTCATTTTCTCGAACAGAAGGAAAATGTTTTCATTTCTTGGCTGAGTGCGATTTGAGAAATAAAAATTTCATAAATTCAGCATATCTTTAATTTCGTTTAATTTTTTCACTAATTTTCAATGACGCAGCACGTGCTTATCTTACACTCGTTTCCCCGTTTACAATTCCAGGACTGACGTGGTCTCAATGCGAGGACACTTTTACATTGCACGCGCTACCAACAACACATTGTACGAATCTTGGCGACTCAAGTGCAGCTTTTTGTCACGGCGACATCGGAGGATTTGATTTTCATGCAGGCGTTGAAGATCTTGGCGGCGAGGATTTCGATTGTGCAATGGATTTCGGTGACTTTATCTTTTAAACTAACAATCATAAAACAGGATACGACACGATCAAATCAAAATCGGCTTAATATTGAGAGCGTAAATACTACGAAAATTTAAAGTAATACCTTCCAGTCGTTTGAAACGTGACTGGGCTTGGGACCCATAGAAAGAGAACATTAAATTGAGGAGAAAAAAGGATGAGTTTTTGCACGTGTCAGTGCAAAGAATAAAGATGATAAGAGAATGAACTACGCAAATAGGGATTTATTTGAAACTTTTTCGTTGTATGTGAAAGATAATGTTTAATACAAATGCATGAACATCCCATCGAAACGGGAGTATAATACTCACTTTAATTAGTTGATACGATGCAGTAACGATCGATTTCTCATTGTTTCCTTGTGAGGTTAGTTACGGCGATTCCGAGAATGTATATGTTTTGTTACAACTAAACCTATAAATCGGCGTTTTAACCCATTTAAACGGGATTTCAACCCCGGTAAAGTTAAAAAAAAAAATTGGGCGAACATACCCTATATTTAAGTATGTAAGTAATAATCAGAGTATTTTTATATTTTTTATAAAACTTGAAAGTGCTGCCCGAACTTTGAACAAACGTATTTGTAGAACTAAAAATATAAAGAGATCTGATCATTTACGGAAAAGCCAAATATAAAAATAATCCTGATTAGTACTGCTTAGTGGAAAATTATTGGTAGTTTTAAATGTGGTAAAATTACATTAATTTGATTAATGTTAGTTGGAAAAATCAGCATTTACATACTGGCAACGGCTAGAAAAACACAATTGTGTAGAAATTTGACAAAGCAAATAAACAAGTAAATCTTTATCATCTTTATTAGGGGGTATACTGTTCGTTAAATTGGTTTAAAAAAACTTTTACGCATAAAGGTGGCAACTCTTATTTCTTATGATTCGCATTTATTTGATTTTCTTTATTTTTCCAGCAGTATTCACATCATATTTGTACTTATATTGATTGTTTGAACATTATATGAAAGCCTGAACAGAACGAATACAAAGACTACAAGGTTGTACCTGCAAAAAACATGAGAATTCTTACACATGATTTGAATTAAATTTACTTATGGATAAATCATGAATTAATCGCCTGGTTATGCTCTAAATTAGAGGAAAAAAATATTAATATATTTCTGAAATTATTCTAGGATTCCATTACTTCATCTTTTGTTTGTCACAATTATATCCCAAGATGCAATAACTGCAAAAATTTTCATTCTCAACTTATTTCAACTTACTATACCTTGGGTAGTCAAAACTACGATTTCAAGATGAATTTTTTTTTTGCAAGAATTATGCTTATATGATTGTGTTGTCATTTCCTCTAATATACTCATCTCCCGCCGATATGCTCTTCCAGGATTTCGCAAACCAGCCCATGATGTTTCATTGAAACTATAGTACGATTTTGTTTTGATTTTAACAGCATTTTACTTTCCAATAAGATTTTTCATAAGTGATACAATAAGTAGTGCACAAATGATTAATGAAGGACTTGACAAATTTCGAAGAAAGTATTCCACTAATTCCATGCAACCGTTCCTTTGTATGAATGAATCACAATCAAAAATATTTGATGCTCCTAAATATTTCTAGTCTTGATGCCATAATTCTTATGGATTTGATTTCGTCAGTAACATTAAAATGACTGACTCGAACCTATATGCGTCAAAATTAGTCAAAAGTCTTTGTCATGGACAGGAAGTATACAAAGTAATGACTCCTAAGTTGTATGAGCCGCACCCAAACTCTACCTTCATATACTACCCATCAATGTATTTAGTCCGTACCTAACCTAATACTCGTACTGGGCTGTTATCATTAGAACATAATAACTACGAATTCATTTATTTTTTTCATTTATTAATATTTTTTTAATTTCCAATATTTTATATTTAAGTAAAATATCGTAGTTCATCATCAAAAAATAAATAACAACCGTCTTTTTGACTACCGAAATTTCTAAATTTACTTTGATTTTCTTCAATTGAGCAACGAAAACTTTTCAAATTCACCAAAAATTCAATTAGTATTTAACTTGCTTTTAAAATATCCTTTAGCAATTGGAATTGTATTTTTCCAATTTCCAAGTCGTGAATTTCTGTAGTGGGTCAATTTTTCGTTAAAGTCGTCGGTACGTTTACTTTTTTGACCTGATTTGTGCTTCAATTTCAAAATCAATAATGATTTAAGGATTACCTCATAAACACATTATTCCTCTGAATCCATTCTTTTACATCGGCTTGTCTAGGATTTGTTCCCCTGAATACCGCCTACAGGGTATCAAGCGTGACATAAATTGGTGACTAGTTTGAATATTCAGCTCATAGCTCTGAGTTGCTGTAACTATTGGTGAAATCAAATCGAAAATTGAAGTAAATTTTCCTTGAATATAGTCCTGCTATAAATCAGATTATTTTAACAACCCTTTTCAAATTATTTATTTTGAACCAACATTCTCAAGATTTTGTTCAACAGTGCCTAAATATGGAACAAAATGACAGGAGAGCCAACTAGAAACGGTACGCATATTTTTGCCGCCGCATCCGAGCAAATCAAGTGAAGAAATCCTTATGCAGTAATTTTATTTATATTTTTTTGCCTTAAATTTTAACATATCTGTCTTCCAGCTAGTTTTCACTCTTCTCAGAGAACAGCAAAAAATCGAAAAAGTCTTAAGAAATTCAAGTTGCTTGAATTCAGAAGCTCTAACTTTCGAACGACTTTGATCCTTTTGATTAACTTAAAATCCGTCAAATTCCGACAAACTTTATATTTATAAATAACTTCTAAGTTTTCAAATATTTGTTTCATTGCGAATATGGTAAAGGTAATAATATAATCTTAATAACCGTTTTTTTTTTGAACTATTAGCCAGGTCACTAACTATTTATTAAGCACTTTTAGTCCTGATATTTTCCAATTACCTGAATTACCTGTCTATATTAGCTAATACTACTATTACCTGCAACATACTTTGCCAAGAACCATTCTTAAAAAGTACCAGAAGTTCTCAAATCTGGGTCTTTATGAGTCCTGATCCTTTGAACCAAAAGAGTATAGACATTGGGTTCAAGCCAATTTTTCCTGCTTTTATAGTTGGAAGGTTCATCTTGTTGGAATATACAACACCCTTTCAACCAAGGTTTGTTCATAAAAGCTTAAACGAATCAACAGATAACTTATATGTAAATCAAAATTCGTTGAGCAGAAACATGTTTCCATTTCACATTCTCCGTAATCCAATCATAGCATCATGTATGAAAGAGCGTATCCCTTTTAGCCAAATACATGTCTTTGCGAACAGTTTCCAACCCATGGCTTCACCGTTCTTGTGAAAAAGTGCAAAGGTAGTTCCAACAGGTAATTGTGCTGTTTGTTATGACTATTTTTATGAATTTAGTTGGTTAGAACAGTAAGAGTGGGAATTTCAGATTGTAATTCTGGGGGAAAAAATGATGAAGTCATTATTACAACGGCCAAATCCGAATGAATCCGATCCGAATGCATCAGGAGGCATTTAGCGCTAGTATGTCAAATAAAGGACATCTGTTTACATCCATTTTTATTTACAAGCTTGCATTGTTCGAATAGCTTTTAATGGAATCTTTGTTGCTGGCATTTATTCAAGAGAACTTTTTGTTATTTGCAGTTTTTTCCAAAAATTAAAAAAAAATCATTGTTTCATCAGCAATAGCACCATCCAGCTGGCACCCAATGTCGTCCATATCAATTTCTGTCTCTTCTCTTGCCAAAAAACAGCGTATCAATGCTCAGTTTCGCACTTCATTCACCGAACTGTCAACCATTTTCATTTTCAAAAAAGTATGGTCGAATAACTTTTTCAGAGCATATACCACACTATACTATGCCATTGTTGAATGCAAAGGCTCGGAAGCAATAATTTGTGGACGATTCGGGTTCCAATAATCAACTTGCGTATCAAAATTTCCAGAAAGCGTGAAACGGCTCCCGAAATCAGGCTCACCGTTCATGATACTTTGCATTTTTTACAATATTGAATGCAAGGGAACCAATCTTGCTGTTTCAATTTTATATTGACCTATATTTACCTCCTAAATCATGCCTTAAGTTTAAATAAAAGTGGCTGAAGACACGCCTAACTTCTGAGCTCGTCAACGATATGATGTGTATGGGTTTTGCCACGGATGGGCATGTTGCCAAAAAAGCAGCTCCCGTAGCCACAACACTTCGAATACTCCTTGGTGTTGTCGCATTTCGAGCATGATATTGAACTCTATATGCATGTTGCGTTATTAATTATTTATATTTCGAATTATTTCGAAAGCACAATTCACACTTTCAGCAAATTTTTTGAGTGTGTAAAGTTTCATGGGAAAATTTGTATTGAATTGACATTTAAATCGTGTAAACGTGACAGTTGCCTGTCATGTTATTATGTGTATAAAATCGGGTACCACGAAAAAAAATCAACCTGTTTGCTACATAATGATATTCTACACGACCTATCGACGTACGAATTCCTAACAAAAATATATATATAAAACGTCAATACTATCATACGTTACATCTAGTTAACTTCCTTTGAAGATATTGCGAAATTTTCAACTCCTTTGCATGGCGAAAAACCTTATACCAAGCATTGAATGATTTCCTAACTCAAAGCTCAGTCCTTTTTATACAATATTATCCACATACTTGAGTTCAATATTACAACCTTTTGCTGCTTTTCTATGAGCGTCAGCCATCCTCATCTTCCCTTGGTTTTCAACATAAGCTGGCAATTGTGTTAGATAGTCCTCAGTTATTTCATCTCAGCAGGAGCGACACCAAGATCGTACAATGTTAGGGGAAAGAATCGGCTAAAATTAGCTCATCAATCAAAGCGCGAAGCGATATACATCCATTTCGTTCAATTTCGTAACTACGAAAAAACGCGCAAATATTCCTGGACCGGCTCCACGAAGAAAGACTAGATATTTCATGTGGTATGTAGCAAACAAAGCGAGCTTTACAAGATGGAGAGCTTGAAAATTAAATTTCATCATTTGATGGCTTCAAAACCATAGTAAATTTCATATAAGATAATTAAGTCCGAGACTGATACCAACTTAAGCAATTCAATTTTAAGCAAATCAATTTCTATGTCAAATTTCCATAGAAAATCGGAAAATATGGATGGGTTTAAACGACTCACCTGGACCCTCCCTCTTTTTTTCGGTCTATGTTAAACCTATCTCTGCGTGTTTTCTTTGCTGTTCACGCCCTTTTGGAGCTATTGGCGGGTTATCGCAACATGTAGGACTTTGAAATGACTGGAAAATCGATCTTTATGATGCAGGTCATCTTAAGACTGGAATTTAAACAGCGCAAATTGAGTTTAGCGTCATACTTAAATAGAACCCGAAAGATGCAGCTGACACAGCAACCGCCTTTTGAGAGTAAATCGCTTTTCCAGGTTCTTTTTGAGAAGATGTCGCTTGAGTTTGTGATTGTGGTGAATGGTTTGAATGCACATGGCAGTTAAATTGGAAGGTACTTGCATGGTTATAATCACGAGATAACCAATCTGCGGTTGACTTTGGAAGAAATTACGAAATATGTTCACACCTGAGTCAATTGCATTCTGAATCATTCTTACCCCAGTTGATCAAATTAAATAAATATCAAACTATTTCATAAATGATTGATATTATTTTAAAGAATATTCGATTTCATATTAATTTGACATCATTTCAAGCATTTTGTATCATACCTGTAATAACTACTCCCTGTACATCCGTGAAATATGCTGTCCTTTGGATTTATTTTCAACAAATCTTTTGATGGGCTTACAGACATAAATTTTCACATATATTTTCTCAAAACATTTCGTACCATTTTCAACCATTCTTATGTTTCTTTCATCATACCAATATCTATTAAATCTATCTTTCGTCGACAAATATTGATATAAAGATGGGATTTCTGTAAGCAATTTTGCAGGTTTGTCATTTTTTTCGAGTATAGAAAGATTCAAGTAAATATTAGCTTAGGCCTGTCCACTTAATGTGAATCATCAAAATTTTAACTTTCTCCAAGGCTTAGAGGATTTATTATGTTGTTGACTAAACGGAAAGAAAAAAAAATCATTCGACTTTACATCTAAGAACAGTCCAAAACAGTTTCTTTGGATTAAAATGAAAACTGGCGTCTTTTCTAATTGGTTTTTCTGATCCTTGCGTTTGATTCAGTGGACTACTACTTCACACATTTTACACATGTTTCCACGAATGCTCGATGCTTATGTACGTTGAATCGATTTATTAAACTTTCAGTCAAAGCTTTAATAATTGAACGTTTAAAACTGATGATGTTGAGTTTAACTCCAAATTAATTTTCTTCCTTCATTATACTTAACAGTTTCGAGGACTTTGTACATGAAACAATCATGGAATTTAATTTATTTTAGAGCAACCGCCAGGCTGAAAAAAAAACAACGAAACTCATTCAGGCGTTCAAATTTAAACCTTCTTAAGAGGTATTAATAACACAAGAAGGAAATCTGATTGAAATTATTTCAATGTTTTGCGATTGTCTATTAAGGACTAGATTTTCATAATCCGTCGAAAACAAATTACACAGAATCCAGTTTTCATTCATTCAAATTTATAAATCTAATATATTTCAATTGAAAACTTAATACAGTTTATAGGTTAACTTATTATTAAAAACTTTAATTGAAAAAATTACTCAATATTAAAGCCGTGGCAGCATAGAGCTGAAAGAATTTTTAAAGATGTGTATTGAAATTATTTGAAATTTGTTAGAAATTTGAATTGTATCGAACTAAACTATTTAATCGATTTAATTAAAAATTAAACTCTTATTGCAAAAATAACTCCTGGAAGCCAACCCCCAGCATTAAACAAAGTAAATATAAAAGGAACTTTTGAAGTAAGTTCCTTTATACACATTTAGTCAAAATACAAAATTAAATAGTAAAGTTATCTATTTATGATTTGCAATTAATATCTTATTACCTAAAATTCTCTAAGCGATGAATTTGAAACCAAAGTATTTGAATATATGCCAAAAAGATATATTTATTCAGGTCAACACAATGTAAGAGCGAAACACCAAAAGTATTTAATTACGTACAATACGAAACGTTTTAATATAAATTTAAAACAAAAAAATTCAAACCACGAATATCTTGCTTTATTCGGTTGCAGTATTAGAAATTTTAAAATTGAAAAAATAAATAGGAAGCTAAAATGGTTTTCATTACGTTTATTTGACATTCAAAATTAATTCAAGCTCATTAATGAAATTTTGTTTCACATAGTTCATTATACCAACAGCCTCTGAACTTTGTTTTTAATGTACTACGTTATTATGAAGGCTTGCTATGCCAATTAAATCCTACATATGTAAGTATACTCAGAAAATTATGTTTGAACGATTGTTAAAGATTAATTACTTTTAAAAAAATAGAGGTGCAGGATTGAAACATACGTTTCAAATACAGTAGGAAGAATACATTGAAAAAGAGCAAGGAGACACAAAATTGGTAACGAAAAGAGATATATCATACGAAAATACACGTTTCAAGAGGCTTTATATGATAAAAGATATGAATTGGAAACAGAATAGGTTAGTATGATGATCATAATGTCTGATTTTATTGGGACCTTTCATTTGTTTCGTCTGATTGAGTATTCCTGGCCTTCTTCTTGATGACCAACCACAAATTTCACCGTTTTGAAAAATATTCTTTTCGGTTTTCATTTTTAAAACGTTGGATAACACACAAAATTAGTTAAATTTAATGTTAAGGCTCCATATTAGGTAAACAATTGTAAAGTAATCTGGTAGATTCAGTCGTTAAGGAGATCTTCAACAAATCATATTCGGCTCTGCCTTCTGCTCTAGGAGACCGGCGGCTTTACTACATTGTAAGGCCCATGATTGATAAGGATTGTGGCGTGTTCATTAAATTTATGAATGGCAAGTGCCACCCCAGATAAGCTAAGCAGCTCAAGTCCTTTCATTTCATACACCATTTACACCAAACGGAAACGTTTATGTATTCATTGAACTAACAAGTGATCCTGCTTGTCGATAACTTTAGGTCGAACACTTTTTTCTAATAAATTATACTGGATTTATATTTTCAATCGACTTTGATAAAGGCTGATATAGCCGTTCCTTAAAAAATAATTCGCTCAAGTTCTATCACATGACCCTCAATTACTTTTTATTATTATTTTATTTTGTTTGTGGAATTTTTGCCAAAACTAATTTTTCTTTCCGACTGTGAGTTCCACCAGGCACTCATTTGTTGCTTTGAAAATCCATTTTGCCCCTCCAATCCTTTCTCGGGCTCATTTTCTAATTTTCCTAGATTTTGATCCTTCAGCGTATTTTCTTTGCACTCGCCAAAATGTGCCAAAGCTGTGATAAACATTCTGTTGCAGAATAACCCATTTTTTTAGGAAACTGTCCTTTTTAGCGTTTAATTTAAAAATATAGATGTTATAGATGTTTATTTAATGGGCGCAAACATTGACAAATGAAAACGGAAATTTCATTGAAAAAAGATTCTACTTTCAATGCTTGAACACTTATGTGTTCAACATAATTAACAATAATCGATGGCAAAAGCCACTTTTTGAGTCCTCGACATCTCGCTTTTACATTGGAATTAATGAAAGTCATCATCAATGCTGCAAACTGATATGGAATATTCTGATGATCTGCCAGAATTTGTTTTCGCCTCATTAATTCAATGTTTTTCAACATTTGCTTCCAATCCTTTATTTTTTGATTTTCCATTCCAAAATGCTATATTTATATTTTAAATTTGACAGTATATTGCAGAAGTAAGTTCCTCCCTGCTTCCGTGTTTAGGGTTAAGTAAGGGAGCATTTACCGTTATAAAGGGAGCAACTTGCTCCCGAAATATACGTCTGTCAAAATTAAAACAAAAACAAAGCATTTTGGAATGGAAAATCCAAAATAAGGATAGTTTGGAAGTGCTAAAAAGAGAAAATACACGCAGTATTTGCATCCATTTTTCTCTGAAAAATTCATCCCTTTTTCCAGGTTTTACATGACGATGGAATCTGAGATTTAATTAAATATATTAATATTTATTATATTTAAGATATAAACTAACGATAACGATAACACGTTCCTGGCAAAAAATCGTCGAAATCGTTTCTTTGCAGCCGATGCATTGAGTTCGTACATCTTCTAAAACCAATGATTTGTTCAACTTCGTCAATCCAAGTGAAAAATTCAGTAGTTGAATGATCTGCACAACCCTTTTTGCCCTTTACTTTAACGTTCCAAATGTTGTTGAGCAAGTCAGATTTGAATTTTTTTTTTTGTTCCATTGTCAGTGAATGTGGTACTGAATTGTAAAAAAAATATCTTCCTGCAATCCAAACCTTCAACTACAATGTTACTCCGACTCTCTAATGAGATGGCTAGAATGCGAATGTTAGAACCACTGAAAAGCGCTTATACAATATGTAAAAGCTTTACAAAGCACGAGACATGAGTACATCTTGTAGCAAATAAAGCAAGCTTTCGAACATAGAGAGCTTCGAAATTTAACAACGAAGATGCAATGAAATCCTTATTGCGTTTTAATGTTTTATGTTTAATGTTAAGAGCAAGATTCTCAAGAAACTTTGTAGTCTACCAGAAGGGTCACAAGGTGGTGATCCTAACAGCTGACAGCAACCGCAGGCAGCTGGAATAGTTCTTCGAGGAGCTTTCCAACAGTATCCAGAATACACTTCAATTGCTTTGAGCGCAGGTAACTCGGATCTTCTTTCACATATCAAGCCCACGTGATTTGTGACAGGTTTAAGAACTTAGAAGGCAGATGCCTCATTCAACTCTACCCCCACTATTTGTTCCACTGAGGTCGGAAGTAAAAGCAAAGTTCAGAAGGAGCAAAACAAAGAATGTGCAAAAAATACGCCACTAAAGAAATAAAGCGAGCTTCGCAACATAAGGAGCTTAGAAATCAAATGATAAATATGAGTGAAGACAGTGCCATCAGTAGTGGCTTGAGGTTAAATGTATGTGAGGATGAATATTCCGATCTGATAGTATACGTAAGTCATTGTGACTCACTGTCAAACAAACAAAATGTACTATTTTTGAATTTTCAAGCGTATCTCAACATACGTATGTCTCTATGTACTATCTCCAAAGTTTCGCTTACAGATACTAATGTATCTGGAAAATTAGAATTCCATACCATTGAATAGGAAATTTCTTGAAGTTTGATTGCTTCTTTGTGGTTATTCTTGCAGTTCTCTAATGAACCTCTCTCTGTTCGTCAATCTTTTATAGTTTTGTGTTTGATTTTGTGTTTGGTTTCTTTTGATTTTGTATAAATAAATATGTAAATTTTTGTTGGTTTTTCAATATTTGGCAATAGTTGCAATAGTTTTGAAATATTTTCAACCACTTTTAAACTAACTTATCTTTCTGTATCTCTTTTATCATTTTTCATTCATCACATAACTTTTTCATCTCTTTTATCGTTTCAATTGAAATTGAAAGATCCTAATACTCTTTGAACAATCGTTTATGAGTTCGTCCTGTCGTTACACCGTTGCTCGAAATTGGAGTATATTCTACTTTTGTACGAAAACGATATCTTGAATTAACTTTATACATCTGTAAAGAAACGAATGAGTTTCAAAAGACCTTTGGGTGAAGGAAGAAGGATGAGTTTCAAATTCAAAGGACCCATCATATAATTTCAAAAAAACGTTTTATTATTTTTAAGAAAACGAAAGAACGAATTTAAAGCCCGTTTAGTTATTCATATTGAGCAACCTAATAAATGCATAAATGCATTAATTTTCAGTTTCTGCACTATTTATATTTATATGAATAAATATATTAATTTTTATTTAAGTATTGTCCCTTTACTTTTCATCGAGTTTTTTTATAATTGTCCACTAAAAAAAGACCTTCGCAGCCTGCTGGAAATTATGAAAAAACATTTCCTTTGAAGGACACTTAAAAACAATTCTAAAAACAATTTTGGAACAATTTTCTACTTCAACATATAAATTGTTCATACGATGCGAATCCTTCAAGTGGAAGAGAGAGTGGGACATGACGTCGCTTCCGCAAAAGAAAATACCTGTTCCGATGATTTCATATCTCCAGAAAAAGTTTGGCTCTACCAACATGCTTTTATCTTTCTTTGCAAATATTCTCAATATTTGGATCCTTTCGACCCTTAAATCAACATTTGATTATATTTCTACCCTTAAATCTATTTAAGCAGAATGTTTTATTGCAATCCTTTTTTGTTCAGTTTAATTTTTAGTTTTGGTTTCAGGAGCCAATTGATTACTGTCCTTGATAGAATGTGCTTCAAAAATACAATTTACTTTGAAAAAACTTACATCCCAAAGGTATTCAACAGCAATTGAAGGACTCGGCCGGCTGACTCCATCTTATAGCTGAAGTAGTTCTTCCGATTATTATAGTGCTGGTAATAAAAAGCATGTCCGTGACATAGAGTATAGTTGAAGCCAACTCTAACTTACTAACTCGTCTTTTTGACTTTTTCTCGAACCTGAACTCTCGCCGATGTACTTGATGTACTTGAAAGAATCTTGTGAGACATTCCGAAGGAAGAATTTGAATTTTCCATACAGCATGTTTTGATGGTTCATCAAGAGCTGGATGAAAAAAAATTTTTTGTTTGTATATTTCCTTTTTTCTTTTCTTTCTGTTTAGAACTTATTCATATCTTTATTCCTTACTTTTTACATTAAAAGGTGCTCAAGAAGTTGTGCGAGTTTCAACGGTTCAACATTTCTTGACTACCTATTATAACCTTTGTTTAACATCTTATCCCTTTTCTGTGGAACTAAGACTAACGTTTCAAATATTCTTGTTGCATTGAGTGCACTAGATAATAATTTAAATTACTAGGCAATATTTAAATTACCATCATCAAAGGCATGACAGCCCAAATTTGAACTTTCTCCCGGGGAGGCATTCTACTATAATTCCGATTGTTCGACTATGGTTTCCATTCTATCAGTAGGGATTAGTTGTGCATGCCTCAAGCATACCTCTTCCTGCCGCTGTAACTGTGCAGTTGGTAATCTTGCAGTCCATTACAAATGATGTAGATGCTTATTGACATGAATGGATAGCTCTTTTTAACAAATAAATAAATATGAAGATATTTAAATCATGTAAAATTTTAAAGTTCGTTTTGAAGTTCGTTTTGATGTTGCCACAGGTCAAAACTAACTCTGGGTAGCTTGGGTCCGCCGGGTCTTGCTTCGTGGGTCTCGAGGACACGTGTAGCTCGTTGAACTTCAGAATGAGCTGAAGATGGCTGTATGCAGCCGAAACGCGTCCTCGAGACCCACGAAGCAAGGCCCGGCGGACCCAAGCTACCCAGAGTTAAAATTTTAAATATTGAAAATTAGGAATTTTTCTGGATTTTTGTTTCACTGAACTTCTTTTATTGTTGTATTCGGATATGTCCTTACTTATTTTGAGTCGCTTGAAAGTGTGGAGTGTGGTGCAATTAAGGCACCATTTTATGAGTTATAGTTATGGTCCTTGGCCTGCCCGAACAGAAATGCATGGAACTATGCTTTGTTTTATTTATTCGCTGCCAGTTCTATCCAGTTGCATTGCCTTTACTAAAACAAAAAATTCTTTAATATGTAAACATTGTTGGTTGTTTTCTGGCAAGACATCTGAGTACCCATAAGTATTATTGACACGAAGGCTAGTTTTTGGGGACTTCCAAAATATCTACGAACCATCCAAATATTAGACAAATAGAACCTAGATAAATACCTAAATACCTAGAGATATTCGTCCTATGATTCCAAAAAACCATGATTGTAGGGAATCTGATTCGTAACGTGCTGGTTGTATCAAGCTGTTTCGACTCAAACCACATTCCTTTTTGGGATGAGCAAAAATTAATCATCAGCACAATTCCATGCTAATGTCAGGACGAGCACAAAACTCGTATGCAGACTTCAGAACAAGCTTGTTTTGAAAGTATCTTTATTCACATTTTGGATTTATCAATTGATTGCTGTCAAATTACTGTCACCATTACTAACCAATTCTGAAATAATAATGAATCGTTGATGTAAGGATCGCTATAAAGCCAAATCAAATATTGTAAGCAATCATAAACTGATTGGCCCCCAATGAAAATAATCATGATAAGCTGCGATTAAATGATAGCTTGATTGAAACTTTAGAAATGGGAACCAGTAAAATTAGAAAAACTTAACAATATTGAACCTAGTTGTCGTCGTCGTCTTGTATTAATATAACTGAAAACAAGCAACTGAGTGTATTGTTCTTAATTTAGATTGTTCAAAAACGAACAGGAATATATAACTTGCCAACAAACTGCAAACACTAATCAATCAGTACCTAGAGAGTCTAAAGATCATGCCAAATAATTATAAGAAATGCAATGAAATTCAATTTCAGCGATGAAACAGAATTCATTGAACGTAATATATTTATTCGGGCTATTAAATGAAATATATATATATATATATACATTTAAATGTATTTTTTAGTTGCTCAATCGAATGATTGACGAGAAAGGAAGAAAAAAAGTATTTTGATATACGTGGACAAAAGAAAAATATCCATGCAAACAATAATAATAGGTGTTTTATAAATTATTATACTGTACTAGAAGAATTTTTTTAAAGTGAATGTACTCAAAAGTAGGAACAAACTGAAAACATTGATATTATATAATGTTCTTAACAGAGAAAAATATCCACATAAGAAATGCTTGACTAGAGCATTCAATTTACTCGACTGTATATTTTAAGAAAACTTACGCAATGGAAAAAAAAACATAAAAATATAGTTTGAAAGAATGGATATTATGTATTTATATATAAAATATATTACTCAATAAAATGTGAGTGTACTTTTAGATTTTATAGTAGATTTTTGAAGAACTGTATGATAAACAAACCAAAAGGATAAACAATTTGCGAATTGGAACATGATACAAATCGTAATATGTATAACATTTTAATGAAAAAAATCGCTGGTCGATTTCAACGGAAGAGAAACATTTATGCAATTTACACTGGAACCTTAAAATTAACATACGTGCATTGTTAGAAAAGATGATAGTGATTAAAAATCGTCGTCGATGTTTTAGAAGTTTACCTCGTGATAGTATATGTATGTTATTCTGTTCCTGTTCATCTTTTTTTTTTAAGTTCATTCATTCATTTTAAAGGATAAAGGTCGAGTTGTTATTACTATACCAGGAATTTCTGAAAAAGAATTATATTTCTCAGTTAAAAACCAAATCAAGCATATTATCTTTGCGCGATATTATTTCAAATTTTTTCAACATTCTTTTCAGTTAATTCTCAAAATACCCGTCCAAAACTATTTTTAACATACTACCTTACGATTTTTTTCGTTTTCGAAATCATTATACTCGAATAAGCAATCGCATTTTTTAGACTTACACTCGAATAAACATATTTCAATGGTAATCTTGAAATATTTATTTAACAATAAATGACTTACTCCTACGATATGCTCACGTAATAAACATAACTCATAAACATACTTTGTATAACCCGACCCGATGTGTTCACTTAAAGTAAAACGTTGAAATCGCATACAAGATATAGAAATTTTAAGCAAACAATTTTAAGCAAGAAACAAGCATGCAAAAACAATATAACTAACAAAAATAAAAAACTCCAAAAAAAACTCTGAATTTCGCCCGAATAAAGTAAAAAGCCAATTTAATAGCCGATGATACTACATCTAAACATAAAAACTGAAATTAAATTCATGTACCAACTTAAAAACTATACAATATTTGCTAACATGTGAATTAAAACTAAATAAAATTCGATGAATGTTGTAAACGTTTAAGTGAATGGCACTAAATCCTATACGCAATTATTGTCTTATTTTCACAATAACTGGCATCAAAAATGAATATTTATAAACCTAACATACCTAATTCCAAACATCCCCTACGAAATACAGACTATTGAAACGAGACAGAAATTAAATAAAAATAGACAAAGAAACATTTAGAAATAAAAAAACTGCGAATTCCCGAATGTTGAATCGATATGTAACCAAACCTAAACAAAAAATAAATACATAAAATAGATAACAATACAAAATAATGCACAAATTTTAATCTTATCTACAGACTTGTCTGCTTGTATCGTAAATGCATGGCGTACCGAAAAAAAAACAGCAAATGAAAAACTTTTATCGAAATATACACGTTAACAAAAGCAAATTGTACCCTTCCGCTCCTCGCCCTTAAGTAAACTATATCTTATTTTTTAGGCCCCAATCATAAAGGATTCTTTGATCTCAATTTGAAACTTTAGAAACCAATATATTTTTTTTTCAAAGGTTAAGAGAAACGCAAAAAAAAGCCAAATCTAATTAATAAAAAATATGTGTTGAAACAAACAGCTAACTAATCGGCAACCATAGATAAAAACAGTCGTTTTGTAACCAAATGTAATAGATATTGTACCTTACAAAAAAAATTAAGTATTGAAAAGCGATTAAAATGTTGTTATTGATGTTTGTGTTACTTAATCTCGTTTTAAGGTTATGTTAAAATTACGTTAAAACATCTACAAACCCATTTTTATAAAAGAGATATTGTTTCGACCATCTTATTTTTGTAATAAAATCTAGAAAACCAGAGTGAAAATGTTTTATTTGTCTTACAGAAAACATCAGATACAAAGTCTGCTATGGATAATGTCTTGCATTTTTACCTAAGTTGATTTCCATAGTTGTTAGATGTCACTCTGACAACATGCCAAACGCACATATGTGAACGCCAATCCCAAATTAACTTGCCATTTCACATGTGATGCATCTACAAAACTGTCATATTATATGCACTTGATAATGCTGACCAGTTCAGTGAAACGCGTCGTGCAATAAAAAAGATAAACAAAAAATTGTGATCACATACTTGCAAAGCAATTTTTTTAATAAAAAAAAATCCTTTTTAGGGATTGCATCAAAAAGCAAATAATCGTTACATCGAACTCTTGTCATATTATACTTTGCCAAAGTAACTGGTCGACCATTTGATTGAGTATAGCAAAGCGGATTTGAGTCGTGAAAGTGGTTTACATTGTAACACATATATTACACTGACTTTTTCCCCGAGTCACTTATATTATCCTTAAGTTGTTCGACCAAATGAACTACATATAAACACTTGGAGTATGTGGTACTTGGAGCTAGTGCGATTTAGCACTCTTGCTCCATTTCTATCTGTGAGTGTTAATCACTCACCACACTTAACGCAAAACTCTGTTAAGTCCTGTCAGTTACAATTGAACGGAGGCTCGGGTAGGTGTTGTGTGTTTCCGCTAGCGGGATTTTCAGGAATTCCATGGTACTGTTTGGAATTTCGTCTACTTTGTCAAACAGTTTAAGTGCTTTGTCACGTATGTATTTCTCTATTGTGTCGAGTCGTAGGTTATTGTGTATGTCCGTGTTCCTGATGTACCATGAAATTCGAAATATCCACCGTAGTGCTTTATTTTGCAGGGATTGGAGCGCTTTTTTGTGCATCTTGGCTGTCTGGCAGAAAGCGGTACTACCGTATAGTAATGTCGGTCTAAGTATTTGTTTGTAGAGCAGCAATTTGTTTTTGACATTAAGTTTACCTGACTTAAGGAGTGGATTGAGGGAGCAGAGTATACGTATGTGGTCTTTCCATGTCAGTCTGTGGTCAATTATTAGTCCTAAGTACTTAACAGTTCTGGTCCAGGGTATTGTGTCTGTGTCAATTTTAAGTTGTGTTGGTTGTTGTCCTCTGCATCTAGAAATGATCATGGCTTGTGTTTTGTCTTTGTTTATTGCAATCTTCCATTTACGGAAGTACACTAACATTGTATCAATTGAGTGTTGCAGTTTTGAGAAGATGACTTCTGCTTGTCTTGAGGTATAGTATGTGCAGGTATCGTCTGCATATAGTGATACTTGCACGTTGTTCGGTAAGAGGGGAATATCTGCGGTGTACAGATTGTATAGTGTTGGTGAGATGGGTGATCCTTGTGGAACTCCAGCTTGAATCTTTCGCAGGCTTGAGAGGTGATCTTCTATTCTAACTTTAAAAGATCGGCCTTTTAAAAAGGCGTAAGTGAGTTGTATATATGGAAGAGGGATAGAGAACTCATGCATTTTGATAATAAGTCCTGCATGCCAGACTTTGTCAAAGGCTTTGGCTATGTCAAACATAACTAAGCCTGTTGACTTCCTGCGATTCATGCCATTTCTGATATGTTGGATCACCCTTGTAAGTTGGAGTTCCGTGGAGTGTGCTTCTCTGAAACCAAATTGTTGATCGGGGAGAATGTGTTTTTCGGCTATCACTTCGCTTAACCTTATCAGCAGTGCCTTTTCTGTCACTTTGGAGATGGACGAGAGAAGACTTATTGGTCTCCAGTTTTGTGACAAGGCAAGGTTTTTGTTGGGCTTAGGTATAACCGTTAAGATAGCCGATTTCCAGACTTTAGGGAATCTACGTAAACGGAAAATTGCGTTAATTATGTCCGTCAAGTTGTTTAGAAAGTTGTCAGGAAGCCATTTCAGCATGGTGTTTGTAATAGTGTCTGGTCCAGGTGCCTTCTGTTTCTTAAGTCCAGTACGTCTAGTGGCCGTATCACATCTTCTACCTCTACCTGAGTTCTCATGAGCTCGCTCACTTTTCTCAGGACGTGGTCCTCCTCGTCAAGGTCCTGCTCCCAGAAGGTATTGTCTTGGAACTGCAGCTCCAAAGTGTCTGCAAAGGCTTCCACTTTTCCGGCTTTGTCGAATTGTATACCGTTTGGGCCGTGAATGGGTGGCACAACTGCTTTGTTTTGTTTGCGGAAGTATTTGGACATTCTCCAGAAGGCATTCTCGCCAGGCTCAAGACTGTGCAGGAAGCTCTCCCACTGCTCGTTACGGAACAGGAATATTTGATCCCGAATTTTATGCGTCAACCGGTTTGCTTTCGTTTGTAGTCTAGGATCACCCGTGCTCCTAACTCTTCTCCGATATTTATTTTTCTTCCTTATCATGACCTTTATTTCGCGAGGGAGTTCATAGGGGTTGTATTCCCTTGCCGGAGTTATGACTGTGTTGTCCTCTGTTGCCTGCATGATCATGCTTGTTAATTTTTCAATCATTATTTCGACATCATCGGCTGTGTTTAAATTTTGGGTGAAGCTTTCGTTAGCCAGATGGTCATGGAAAGCTTGCCAGTTTATTTCCTTCCTAACTTTTGGAGGATCGTCAATGAAGACGTTCTCAATTAGGAAGTGGACCGGTCGATGATCCGAGGAGAGCTCGTTGAGGACACTTATTTTAATGCTGTACATATAAACAGTATGTGTTTGTTTGGCCTAATCGTGGTCTGTGGTATTTGATCAGCAGTGTCTCCCGAATGCAGTTATTCAATTTATTTACTATCGTAAAAAATTTAATTAATTGTAATGTAATTTCGTCCTTCTGAAAACAGATTTTCGAGATTTTAAACTGTATTCAACAAGCTTGAAAAAAATGATCGCAATGTGTGCTGCTCCCAATGGATTAGCTAACAGGGAGAAAGAAGATACGTTGTTAGATTCGGATGAAACTTATCTCCGTGAAAACAGATCATTTGGCAGTAACAGCAGTAGCTTGATTCTTGATAATTTATGTAAAGTACTCTACGGAAGCCATCTCATACATGGTAATCTCAATTAAAACATACTTTTTCATTCAGAATTTCTCTTCATGCCAAAAGACCGCAATGATTATTCTGAGGAATATTCATTGTGCTCTGCTTCTTTTTAACCGATGTTTATTCTTCTGCATTGAACAGGAATGACAAAGATGCTCTCTCGGAATTAACCTCAACAAGGACCTTTAGGTTTATATAACAATCAAGATCAAGTAGTCAATGGTGAACTGCCCAAAAAACGAGATAAACGAAAAAAACCATGAAAGAGCAAACTCGTCTCCAGAAAAGATTGAACAATGAGTCATATTCTGTATTGAGGGAAGATCTGGAAAGTCTCACCCGACCTATGCTACCATATACTTGTATTGGCAGGAATAACCACAATTGTTGTTCACTGGTCAGGGAAGACATAATGGAAGGGAATTTATTACGGTTTTAGATTGGTACCATCAATAGATCAGCAGATATCCTTTAATACCCAACACATGAGTACTAGAGCCGAGAAGTGTTCAAGCAAGGCTCATAGTACAGAGAAAATAACAAATGACTGTTAGTGATGATAAAATTCAGGTATATCGAGAATTTTTTCTAGTCACCCTAATCACAGCTAAGCTGTCACAGCACAGAAGCTTCAGTAAGGACATGGATAAAGTGGAACCTGGCATGAGAGGGTGTCATACTCCATCCAAGAGACTATCCTTTGAAGCTGACTTTACATTTCGTAAATCATTTCTTCTATTTCAACAATGGGGTTGCACTTTTACCGCAGATCTTTGATGAAAAAATATCTGGATGAAACATTAAACTTGTCAATTATATACAGACTGTTTATGGAACGGTGTGTACATGCAAAGGATAAAGTTTCCGTTGATATATTTCGAAACGATCAGTGTAGCAAATGTTTTGTGTATCAAGCAGCGTCTATAGCAGACACAAAGGCATTAGAGGTTGATTGTAATAATCCATAGGGGGGATTAAGAGTATAGGAAAAATGTCAAAACTTTATCAAAAATAGCAAAGAATCTCTACTTGTGGTTCATTCAGATGCCTTTCATAATGCTCACAGGGGCGGTGCTCATCAAATATTTTATCACTCAAAACCAGCTGCGTATAACTCAAAAATATTTTATCTAATTTTGCATGACGGTATTTGTTTTATGTGGTATAGGACGAATAGTAATCGTAGCTTAAAAGAAGTACACATGAAATTAAAATTTGTCTCGGAAATTCTCCAAATAAGAATTATGGCTCATTCTTGTTTTTGACAGAAGATAACCCCTTGGTTGCAAATAATAATACAGATGCCATTCATCTATTTAAAATATCACATTACACCTAATCAAGTATTCTTGCTTCAAGCCAGGACATGCTGACATGAAATGTGATTTGATTCACCCAAAAGATAAAAAGAGATTCAAAAAAATTCCAATTAATATTCCAGAAAATTAGTGTCAAGTTGCTTAAAGTGTTCGGTTCCATCCTAAACCATTCAATGTAACAACAAACGGATATGGTGGTTTTACTGATTTTGCCGATTTGGCAAAAACATTCATAAAGGAGATATTCCCAAAAGAAAGGCTTGTTGTGCTGAGTCAAAAAGACCAACGATTGTATTGCTGAATTCTACAAAGGAGAGTTAAAATAAATTTTTACATGTAAATCTATGAACTGTTCGATGAAGACTCAGCAACGAAGACCCACCACAGGCATACATTGAACAGCTCCCGATTTTCACAGCGAAAAAATGGAACTAAAAAAAATGTAAGGAACTGGCCCTCCCGAAGCCGTTTCGCACGTACTATGCTGGTATGCGGTATTCTGGTATTTATCTCTATCTAAGACGACTAGAAATAACCGTGGCTAAGCTTAAACCCTTACGTTGACTTTTTTCTCTAATTCCCAAACGTTCAATACGAAAAATAAAAGACAACTTTTACATTGAACGTTTTGTTTTCAAATTAATTTGTGCCTCGAAATGTCAAAAAAACCATCTCAAACTTACCTATTTGACATTTCTGGCACCATCATCACATATCATATAAATCTTATTGTAGGCATTTAAGGGGTATTTTGTAATAACCTGACATAAAAATATGCATAACACGATTTTTCAGATAGCTCACAATGTTTGATTGATTTTTTTTCCATAAAAGTTTTCGCAATCAGAAGACTTTCACGTAGCACCAACAATATGTAAGCAGATACAATTATTCAACTCCGTTCATTATATTTTTACAGAATATTTAGCACTCCAAGAAGGAATATAAGAAAGTCCCGAAATTGGCACACATTCAAAGCGTTTCTTGACTTTTTTCGAATATCTATAAAGCACGTTTTAACAGAGCTCCAAAGCATTGGAATAATATCCTGAAAAATAGTGATATTTATAAACAATTCGATAAATCCTACGGAAAGGAAAGCAAAAACACAACTGATAAAATTGCCAGCGCATAAAAACTCATGGTAGGCGATTGCAAGTATCTTTTAAGCAATGCAAACCACCTGAAGTGTAAGGAATACAATGAACTTGAATTATAGTGTATCCATCCTTGCTTAGTTAGGGGAAGCCTTTGGTAGGACTAATAAACTTCCTCCAAATTTTTTAGTGTAAGTAGTCATATCGTTAGAATTTGTAACTTGAAAATAACGTTTAGCCAAAAATCAAAAAGAAAGTTCAATTAGGAATACAATAAGCGATTTTTCATCCAAACCCTTTCTGAAGCACCGAAAGGCCCAACAGCAACTTTCTTTAGGAGTTAAAACCAAGTACTAGTAATTTTTCACGACTGATCTATTTTTCATTTGATCACTCTAAATCACTGTTCCAAAACATGAGAACACAAAAGCAATAACACTCTGAACAAACTTCCAATCTAACGAGATTCAACAAAAACTTATAGAATTATATTTGTATTAGTAACTTTTTTCTCATTTCCCAACAAAACCAATCTCAAAGTTTTGCTTGAGAGCACGGTATAAATCCACTTATGCTTCTTCTATTTCTAACAGTCAGAAGCCGCGCCAGGGTATCGTCGCTTTTGCATGCTTTTAGTCATGCAACTAAAAGAAGTGGAATATTATTTGTATTGGTAAATTTTCTCTATAAAAAAAATCCTCTCCAAGTTTGTTTTCGAAAAATTGCAATACAAATTTAAACCTATTTGTGGGCTTGCTGTCTCTGTCTGAGAGCAGTCACAAGGGGGTGCTATTGCTGTATGTATTGTAAGCATCAATGTTATTATACTTACGCTATCACAGAAAAATGAGGACCACTCGAAACGATGGCTCGCCTGTGTTTGTTGTCAACAAGATGCGGCAGTAGCGCCCTTCCATAATTCCTCTTTCTTGTTTTTAGAAATATTTCCTTGGTAAAGCATCCTCGCAATTCCTCCGCGAAGTAACTTCTTAGTCTTTTCAATACAATCACTTTTACGTTTCTATTTAGCGTATTTATTTTAGCATTCATATGTAGTTATTCATTTTGGAACTTGATCCTTAATTTATAACTCACCAACCCTTTTCTGTTCTTAGTTATTTCATGACTCCAATCGAACTACCAAGAGTATAATAGTTTGTTAATATTTTTGACACAAAATTTGATTACTAGCCAAAGAAATACTTATTCCTTTCAGATAACATCCTTTTCAGAGTAATTAAACACAATTGATGTTAACTTTATATAATTTCCTACACCGTCTGGTTGCTTCTATCAGTCTACATGCTCTTGCTCCGCCTCAATATTCTTCTTTTTTCTAGGAAATGAACATTAATCGTAGCAATCGTATCTATTTCAATCATTTTAATTAGAAGGATAACGACCTTAACTCTTCAGAGTTTATTGTTTGTACTGCTCCGAGAATAAATATTTCATTATATTATGCGAACACTTCTTTGTTTCGGTATAATTAATGTTCACGACCTCCACAATCCTAATTTGTAGTGTCCTCTTTCTCTTAATGTCGTAATTTTAGTTTTCTCATCCGGAAACACCTTTTTATTTGAGCATTTATCACTAAGTCCATCTCTCCTACTTAAGACTCCACTTAACCATTTTGCATTTAATCAATACTTCATTTGAAATCCTTTGTTTCTACTATTACTGTGTATTCTCAAATCTCACACGTGAACACACATGTCCTTCTATACGCTTACAATAAAATTTTAAGGTTAAATGGAGGAGCAAATTGAGGAAATCCTCTTTCAACGCGATGACGTCAATACCCGATTTAAAGTTTTCCAGTTCAAAGCCCTAAAAGATTTTTCCCATCAAAGATTTATCTTCGATGTGCGTACCATGAATCGTCCCACAAATACATTGATCTCAGCAAGTTTTTTTTCGGAACTTTGACATCTTATTCAATTCCTTTATAATGTTTGAACATTTTGTGAATCGTTGACCCCTCTTGTATGGATTTTTTTTTCTTTGATTCAATTGTCTTCTCCAATGAATGAATACATGCAAGTACCATTTGCTTGAAGTATCGATTTTCGTAAGGATTCAATTAAAGTTGGCAAACTCTCCATCGAGGGATATGGACCTTTGAAAGCATCTTAACAACACATTGTTTACATAATATATATACTGATAGCGTTGGCCTTTTTGTTAACATAATTCAAAATATTCGAACATCATGGCCTGTCCTTGTTTTCACTAATCCTTCTCGTAAGACTTTAAGCCCCAGCGTTATAGTGACAAAATTACATTTTAATTTGACAGGTAAACAATGCCTTACATCTTAACGGGAGTAAACTAATATCCATTGATAAATATATCTCACGCAGGATGTTTTGTTTGGCGCGAAATTAAGTACGCTTAAAATGTCATGAGATGTTAGGATATTAGTAGCTTTGAAGTGATTGACCATTAGAATTGATATAATATATTTTATGAGATCCTTTGTAGGTAGCATTTTTCTCGAAATTTAATAGGATTATAAACAAGTGAGCCGAAGAGGGGTATGTTAATAGTTTTGGTATCAGAGTGTGTTGGGCTTCGAAGTCTTACCCTATCACAACTTATTTATCAAAATTACCAGATATTGCTCAATGAAAGCTTGAAAGGTGGAAAAAGGTTAGTTCAAAACTATATTACGTACCAAGACTACCCCGATCGGATGAAGGAAACAAGATTCAAGACGGCTAATTTTAAAAACAAGTAAAGTTTCCTATGTCATAACGATGGCAGTGAGAGGTTTTTCAAATTTTTCTCAACTTTGCACAGGATAAATTAATTAGTTTTGAGTTCAAATTTTTTGACAACCATCGATCAATAACATCCTCTCATTTTTTTTTCGTAAACTTGAAAACTTTTCTTTTCGGCGAACAGTTCCCATGAAACTTAAACATTTGAAAAAACAATTGAAAGGGTGTATAAAGTTGAAAACGAAACAAAAGTATGTACAAACTTTTATCTTTGTCTCCATTTCTCTCTCTCTCTCTCTCTCTCTTTCTTTCTCTCTCTCTCTTTGGATGTATGTATGGTTGACAGTAGGGAAAACATTATCTCATGGGGTATAACAGATGCCCCCCTTGTTCGCAACCATGACCTCATACACGTTTCCGTGAACTTGAAAAATGATCAGACCTTTCCGAAAACCATTTGCACAAAGGACTATAAGAAACTGAAAAAATCGGATTTCCCGACACAACTATCCGAAAATAAATGGGCATGACTTTAGCAAAAACTTTCAGAAATACTACATAAAATTTTTCAAAATAATTGATATAATTGACCCCCTAAAACTCTGTAAAGTAAACGATGAGAAACATAGTCTGTGGGTAAATCTTACAATAAACAAACAAAAAGAGATTTGTGGAAGACTTTTAGATACTTCAAAAAGACAAAAAATATGAATCAGTTAAAAGAAGCAAGAATTATTAAAAGAAAAATGAGGAACAGTTAAGACAAGCAAGAAATGAGTATAGAAAAGATAACATTTCAAAAGCAAATCCTGCCAAACTCTGGAAAGAACTAAAAGAACTTGGGCTACTCAAGAAAAAGCCAGACACTAAATTAGCGGTCGCAGAACAGGAATTGAACTAATTTTTCGCTCAAATTTGTACAGATCCTAGTCCTGAAAATCTCATGCAAGTATTAGATAATGCCCATACGCACAAAACCACAAGCACAACATTGTATTCCTTCAAAAAAAATTTTCCTGAGGACATAATGAAGTCTGTGAATAGTATCACGTCAGATTCCACCGGTGATTACTCACTTACTACCAAACTGATTAAGCTAGCACTACCAGAAATAGTTCACTTTTTATGCGGGATTTTCAGCAGATTGCAAATTTCCTGACATGTGGAAAAGATCCATAATGGTACCGATAGAAAAATCTAAAAGTCCACAAATGGCGTCTGATTAACGACCCATCTAAATCTTGTGAGTATTGGCCAAAATTTTTGAGAAAATTATAGCACAACAAATAAGCAAGGACTTGGATTAACAGCACTACAGAGATCCTCTTCAATCCACATATCCTGCCAATCTTAGCACATACTATAAACCACTAGTAAAACTAACACAATACTTAAAATCAGCTTCTTACCTTGCGGGTCACGAACAAGCGATGATAGGACGATAGGATATGACAAGTGATGATAGGAATCTGTTAAATTGGCAAAAAACTAATTTAGGCCTCCCTCAAGGGAGCATACTGGGGCCATTTTTTCCCCTCTTCATATCATACATCTGGGCTCACACATAAGGACAGGTGCCAGATTAGTTTTTGCCGATGATCTACAAGCCTATATGCGCTGTAAAAAAGTGGACCTCACAGACTGCATACGAACCTTGAACTTGGAAATAGTGAGACTGAAAATGTTTACCGATGGAAAATCGCTGATTGCCAGGAAAAAATTAGTGCCATGATAATTGGGCACCTCAGAATCTTCAACTCCCTGAACTATGAAAATTTGCCAGCTCTCAATGACGGAAAGTCCAATATTCCACTCGTAAAATCAGCAAAAAAATTTGGGGGTATTTTTCGATGAACACATGACGTTCAAAACCCACGTAAAAGTAATTTCCGCCAAGGTAAACAGCGCGTTCTTTTAAATGTATAATATTCAAAGCTGCGCAGATGAAGATGTCAGAAAGAAGCTGGTGGGATGTCCTGTAATGTCACACCTAGATTATTGCTTGGTAAAAACGCTGGGAATCTCCAAAGAACTTGACAATAAACTCCAAAGGATGTGCAATAGGTGTGTCAGATACGTATTTGGTTCACCGAGTGACTCCAATATAACAGATCAGTTTTCAATAAAAAAAAATGATTATTATTTACAATATCAATGACACACACTGGGTACACAACAACCAAGTTAAATATGTAGCAGGTTCACACCAGCACAAGACTCAGCCAGAACAACCAGAGCATAAGATAAAATTTTCAAAGTACCGATGCCTTGGTACGTGCTGATACGTAGAATGATATGCCAAGGGACATCATCCTTTCTTTGGAATGATATTCCAAGGACAAGGCATACTGAATCGGCTTGAATTGTTGAGGGTGGAGGGTTTCCTTCTCTGGCAATCCTCCTCCTCTTTCCCTCCCCACTGAAGAAGGAATCCGAAGGCGTCAAAATATGTCAAATTGGGAGGCCTAGCCCGAAGTATTGTGTGAAACGGTTCCAGGCTAAGCGCTCCGGTTGACAGGGGAAGTATTTAGCCGGGAGCTCAGTAGGTCTGCTGTGCCACCGCGAGTCTGACGCTCAGGACGTAAATAGCCTTCACAAAAGGGACATCAATCACATCGATAACAAGCTTATCAACATTCAAAACCAATTTGAGATGATATCTCACCAACCAAACTAAGAAAGGCGGTCTCAAATAAGATGCTCACCAGGAAATTGAAATTGAAAAGTGTAGCTTCTCCTCCTTGAAATTTAAATTCGAATTTGATTTGATTTTTTTTTTCTGGAAATTAGCCTAAAAATTAGCCTAATAATATGAAAATTGTAAACAATTGTAAAACGCAATGTATATATTGATATAAATTCTATAATTTTGATACACAAATTAATACAAATTCTATAAATTTATATAAGATACGATCAAAATTACAGTAACAAAATCATAATAAAAGCTGAAGAGAGCCGAAAACAAACTAAAATGAGTATTATATGCAAAGAAACATATCAAAATATGTACCATAAATTTTCTTTAACAATCTGTTTTTAAACAATTAACCACTATCTATCTACATATCTTTCTCTCTCGCTGCCTCCTCTCTTTCTGGTATTTATTGAAAGAAATAAATCAATCGGACTTGATGCAAGCAAAACATTGCTAAAACCGTGAACAAATCACAAAAAATCAAATGAAAGAGATTGCCGACGAGTTATAATACAATTTTGAAAATGGTTCATAAAAACGAGGACATGGTTGCCAACTACTGTCCACTGTATCCCCACTCAGCATAACCAAAAGTTTTGGCGTCCAAATTTGAAACCTTACACGACCGCTTCCTGCCAAATACCAAAGATAAACCTAAATCCCCTCAGCCCTTTCAAAGAAAAAAAGAGATCAAATAGATTTGCAAGGACATAAATGTCAACGGATTAGTATGGGATACAACAATTTTTATTTTTTTGCTATGACACAGACTAAACTGAAGTGTTGCCAAAATGTCAAATGGGATTAAAAACACATCATGGTCGGTTGTCAAAGCTCCATGGAGCCTTGAAAAACTTTTCGACGCCGTTTAGCATGAATGGCTCTCTCATTAAGTCATAAAGAAATTTTGTTACCCATTGTTATTCTTTGTTCAGCCTGCCTTAAAACCTTTGAACTTTTTCAAGTTATCGAAACCATTGAAATTTTTGAACCTATCAACTGCCTCCTGGACAAACCAGGAGCGGATATTTGAACCTATTTTCGATATTTTAACCTTCTCAAACTATCGAACCTAACATAACAAATGTACCAAACATACATTATGTATCCAATCTACCCAAATTTATCTAATGCACCCAAGGCACCCAATGCTTGTTCCTAGCAACAAAAGACAATACTTTTTTTGTTTTTGCTCTGAAGTTGCAGAATTTTTAACGATCTTTTGCTAGAAAGACCGCCGGAAGAGAGGAGGGAAGAAACCGTCATGGCTGGCTTTGTGAGTTTGAATGAATATGCGAATAATTATTCCAGTGTGAAAGTTTATGCGAGTCATTGGCTATGGGTACAAAATTTAAGAGAACTTGAGTGACCTCAACAAGTAAAATTGTCGGGAAAAGGCAGCTCAAAATCTTGCCAGACATTGAACAACCCGCGACCACAAGCAACGATTTTTGTACCTAATCATCACTGGGGATGATAAGTGGTGCCTTTACGTTAACATCAAGCAAAAAAAGGAGTGGACGGCTCCAGAAGAAACAACAAAGCCCAGAATTAAGCAAGATCTTCATCCCCAGAAGAGAATGATTTGTGTCTGGTGGGACTACGAAGGCGTGATTTACTGGGAGATGCTGGAGAAGAACAAGACTGTCAAGGAAGACAAGGAACACTATCTTATCCAGCTTCATCATGTCAATGAAGCAATTCTGCAAAAAAGAGCAGAACGGCGCGGTCAAGTTATCCTTCTTCACGATAATGCGCGCCAACACACTGCAAACATCGTTACGGAGGCTCTTAACGACCTTGAATGGGAAGTTCTACCACATCCACCGTACTCTCCGGACCTTGCACCGACAAATTATCATCTATTCCGATAGATGTCGAACCAAATGAGGGGCAAAAAAGTGGATAACCCACTTCTTTGAAACCCGGACCAATGATTTTTGGCAAAACGGAATCAATCAACTGGTTGAGAGGTGGAAGCAGGTCGTCAACAATGACGGGGACTATATTATTTACTAATTTGTTATGTTACTAGTTTTTGTTAATTAAATTTTGCTGGTGAAAAAACAGGGGAACTTATTAAACAACCCAATACATGGAAAGTTTCGGTCCAATCCCCGATTCCAAATTCGTTTTAAGTGTCAGTGATTGTTGAAACAGACAAAAAGGCGTAATGATTTCGAGCAGGATGTTACACCAATGGTAGAACAACATGATGAAATCAGCCACTGACCAGTGGAAGTCGAAGGAAGTATTACAAGAGCCGGCTGAAAAGTTATGAGCCCAGGGTACCCCCACTACCACTAATTACTTGAGTGATAAGTTACTAGTAGCGTAACATCTATTAAGTATATAAACGAACTTTTTGGTAAATAGCATCATTACTCTCTGAGTTATTAAAAAGTGAACATCACCATGTCTTAGTCATCGCTGCACTTAAGGAAATTGGAGTACCGCGCCGTAATAAAGTTCCTTGTGTAGAAAAGAAAAACGGCTAAGGAAATTTTTGAAGAAATGTCTGAAGTTTACGGAGAATCTGCACCATCATCTGCAACAATCAAACGTGGGGCTCGACTATTCCAACAGGGACGAGAATCATTAGAAGACGACCCGCGCTCAGGCCGCCCAAACACAGCAGTCACGGATGATAAAATCGCCAAAATCAAAAAATTGGTATTGGACGATCGAAGATTAAAAATGTGGCAGATAGCTGAGGAGTTGAACATTAGTAAGGAACGAATTGGTGACATTTTGCACGCTCATTTGAACATGAGAAAAGTGAGTGCGCATTGGGTCCCAAAAATGCTCACGCCCCTTGACAAGCAGTGGCGAGTTCAAACATCACAGGAGTTTTTGGACCTCTGTAAGGACATCTTGGAAGGAGTTTGCAGGCTCCCAGCGCCTTTTTTCTATTTAGTAATTTAAAGAAGGACTTGCGGGGGCGAAGATTAGGAGGTGAAGACGAATTAAAGGCGGCAGTTGACAAGCATTTTGAGGACAATAACGAAAAATATTTTTTGGATGGGTTACAGGCTTTATATAAACGCTGTGAAATATGTATCGAACTCGACAGGGACTTCATTGAAAATTAAATTTTTTTGGAATTTTTATCTCGTGTTTTAATATGTTAGGCTCATAACATTTCAGCCGGCCCTCGTAGCTTAGAAAATTCTTATGAGTTTCAAAGTCTTATGAGTATTATGTTTGAACAAATTGTAAAACTGCTTTTTCTAAAAATTTTTTGGCAAATAAAACTTTTTCCATTTGTTGATTTGTATGTTTAAACCTTTTAAAAAATTATATAAGCTCCCATATTCAGGTGAATTTTTTTTTTACAGAACTCGCAACAATACAAACCAAGAATAAACGATCGGTCAATGAGAGCTAATAAATTTTTTTTAATAATTATTAAGCAAAGGTCGACAACATTCGAGCCAATGAAATTTTAAAGAAAAAACTTTTTTTCATTGCTCAAAGCCAACCTCTTTTTTCAATAATGCAAAACTCGAATCAACGCGAACTAAAAAGGGTTAAAACATTCGTGAATACTAGACGAATAAATTATTTAATTTGAGTTTAAATTAATATGAGTAATGACTGCTTTACATGAGAATTGGCATGCTAGCCCCCGATAAGACTAATCTATGAATCGCATTTGAATATCTCAAACCATATCACACTCGACGCAGAAGCGGTAATCGATAAATATAGGAGTTTTCATCATCGTTATCATCCACATATCACTGTTTGTTTCTAAATAATATCTTATGTAATTAAGAGTTGCGATTGCTCCGAGAACTCGAAAAACTGCAAATTTCTGTACGTTCGAGTCAAATAAATGTCGAAGCCATGCGTTAATATTTATTTTTTTTAAATTAAAATCCAAAATTTTAATGCAGAGGAAGTTCCGTACAATCGAAAACATCATCCCAAATTTTGACTTTATATGTGAAGTTAAGGCAGCCCCTTAAGTATGTCTTCGAACTGTTTTTAGTCATAATCACATTTTAACGAGCTAGGCAAAATAGAGGTTTCTCCGCGGCGTGAAGTTTTCGATAGACTTGCTGTTAGCGAAGATGAAAGCTTGCGACGAATGAGTGCACTGCGAGACTAAAGATTGTTTAGGAATCTTGAGATACTTCTAGAATTAAAGTTGTTGGGCCGATTGCGGATACAGTATGAGCGGTGAACATTTTATCGGTTTCACATGGACGAAGAAAATTTACTTCTTGGTCCGCTTTAGTTAATTTTCATTGTCTTCAGTCTGTGGAAAACACGACAAAAAGAACAACAAAACGACTGATCCACGTATTTATTCCATTTTCATTCCCACATTAAGACTACAATTGTTCCATGGGTGAATTTCTGCGATGGAACCTGATCTTTATATAATGCATATTTCCTGCCAGCCCAACCACCTACTGACTGCTCCCTGAATTTCATGGAAAATGAACCCATTACCACCCAATCGTGCCACCCCTGAGCGTTGACCACGTTACATTCGTAGATTGGCCGGATACGGTGTAGCGACAGGTTGCAAGATGTTCCACGCAAAGGTAGATAAACAGCTGTCCGGAATCCGGGTGAGACCACCTGTCCGGGTGGGTTGCAAGGTGAGGTCATGGGATCGATAAGTTCACATGCCGGAATGGAAGCCGCACAGTAATGGTAATTTGGAGAGGACTGTGGATGGCAACGAGAACAAATGCTCGTCCATGAGAAAGGCAACATAAACAATAGCACCCGGTCTGTACTCGACTGACACACTTGCGAAGAAATTGACAATTAATTATTCCGCGCGCCTTCTAGTGAGCAATAAGCCATGCTGATAACTTGGCTTGGCGGAATAAATCGTTTTTCAGATAGCGCCACCCTGGCAAAGTATCTTGTATCTAGAACGACATCGGCTTAGCAGTAGCGGCTGCAGATTTCAAGCTGAAACGAAATTCCATTATGATGTGTGGCTGGTGAGTGAATTCGGAGAGGAAAATTAGCATTTTCTACAGTCGGTGCAACGCAATCGCGCGATACTTGTTGAACTCGCCTCGCGGAACGTCTTAGCATTAGTCATTGCTTGTACGTAAGTTCGTTAAGCTTCAGTTTAAAGCCAAGACGACTAAAGCTAGCTGTGCCGCGCGTCTTAATCTGTGGTCTGTGTGGCGGAGAAAAGAGCGGTTCGGTAACTTCACGCAGCGGTCTTCCACCTCCGTCACCATTCAACTTGACTTCGGTGACTCAAAACTTAAGTATTAACAGTTTGTGATTAAAAGAAGGTGAGGCCCGATTTTCTCGTCCTCTGGTTGTGATTTGATTGCGCACTGGCTTAGTTTTAAGTTTAGTGAATTCAGTTCAATTCAAAATTATTCTATTACAAAATAGAGTCATTTCTAACAACATCGAGAGTTTTTTTTGTTTAAATACGTGTGAAAATTCTCTCGAAATATCTTATCCTATTATGATGATCCAAACTCAACAAAATAAAAAGGATTCTAAAACAGATATCTTCACCTATAATGATAATAATAATGAAAATAAAAATAATAAGTGTTACACATTTAAACATACTAAATTTATTTGTAATTTTTCTTGAAAAAATTCATAATTATTGAGGCAACAAACTCACTGAGCGGTGTGAATACAGTAGACCTAAGCTAAAGGAATAAAATTGAAGTCAAGGAGGTAATTTCCAAAACTTCACCAACACTTTTTGATTGTAATCGTATGCACGTTCTTGATCAAAAAAACATCCAAAAATTAATCACAATTATTCACAAAATGAAAGCTTAACTCAGTAATATCAAACCAACCAATATTCTTTTCGATGTGTAGTGGATAGCTTGTAACTTTTTCCCGATTTGTTAAGGGGCAGAGCTAAGCAAAGGACGCAAGTTGCAATATATGGATGGATCGTTTCAGTTAATTGACATAAATAAAGTAGAATGTGGTCTTGTTGCAAGGATAGGATATGGCTAGAAACTTCAAAAGATAATGTCTATGCACTCAATCCTGTTTGCACACAAAGTTCTAATAAAATCAGGAAAAACATTTTGACGCGGACAAGATATCATAATTAGGTGAAAATGCGAAAGCATTAACTTATCTTGGCAAGTGAGTATTATCGAATGTTTCCACAACTGCATAAAAAATACAATGTACACAGTATTCTGGAAAAATTATGAGTACACCACATTAAAAATTCATTGTCCTTTTATTCTTAAAAAAATTATCAACACAAAACAAGAACAAACTTTGAAACGAAATTCTTCCGAGGCTGAGGTACAACTTGACGTAGAAAATTTAAAATGTTCTTTTAAAATTCTTCTTAGTGACCAAATAGACCAACTACCACCGTTTACTTCTTCTGACCTAGAATTTAGAATTGAAGTTATGCGTTTCCAGCGGCGTATGTTTTCACCTGAACCAGATAAGGTTCTAACTACGGTACTGAAAAAAGTAATATTAAAAGTTCATAGTTTACCTGAAAGGCTGTTTTTCCAAATATTCTGGGTCAATCCAATTGCTCGAATTTCCTGTAAGGACCAAAGAAACATAATCTTTTCTAGAATATTGGTAACGCTCTTTCTCAAATAGTACCTTATATGATCTGTAATGAAATGTTATGTGATTATGAACATTGATGTCCACCTAATCGACCAAAATACTTATTTTTTTCAGCATGAAGTCAAAAGTAAGCTTCAAAATATTGCAAAATTTTTAAAAGGATTCTGATCAACCAACAGTTTGGTATTTAATAGTGATACTAATTTTAAAATGAGTTTGTTAGTATTCGAAGTTTTAGTATACTATAAACCATAGTATACTATATACTATATATACTATACTATAGTATAGTATAGTATAGTATACTATAGTATACTATACTATACATACTATGCTATAAACCATAGTATAGTATAAAATAAAATAATGGGTTCCTTTTAGTATTTATTTTAAATTGCCAAATACAAAATAGGTAAAATCAGAGGCAACCTGAACTTCCGTAAAAAAGCAAACAGTAGTACGACGTTGTCAAAGCGTATTTCATATATATGCAAAGCAATTGTCAAAACAACTGTCTTTTACATAGAAAAATAGTGAAACGTATCGTACAAACATTCTCATTATAGATCTATCATCATAAGAATGTTAGATCTAGATCAAGTTCTTATTATAGATTTATCGGTATGCGTGTTTCTACTGAATGAATGCGTGTTTCTTCCCCAAGCATAATATGCAGGATGAATAATGTTATGTAATTCATCATTTGATTATTAAGAATGAGAACAGACCCAATAAAGTAAGAACTTCGTTATTTCACCTGTGCAATTGCACTCATAAAGAGTGTGCTGCGTTTCCAGATCCTTACCTGTTTATAGTCTATTAAAAGAAACAATTTCAATGTATTTGCTAGAAATCCTCTGGAGGAATGAACTCTTCCTGTCGTGTTCGGGCCGCTCAATCGTACGACTTAGACGGTTTTTTATTCCTAAAGCCTCATCATCCATCGCGGCTTATAGGGAAGTTGACGCTCAATATAAGACCCTCTAGTATTAAGTCAACGTAATTGAGCAAGGCGGTTCTGGAAAGATGGTGATGGACGGATGGAAGAGGTATTCCTGTCAGCATGCTGAAATCGATCAATATTTCGGTTTTATGGCCTAGGCACAATATACATACAAATGAACTTATCTTAAAATTGCTTCTTCTTTATTTATAGACTCCATCTTCATAAGAAAAGTTCAGATAAGGTCATTTTCCGGTATCTCTTCTGGAAATATAAATTTCGTTTTTCGTCTTGAATTGCACTTGGAACTTCTACGCCACATTTTTGATCATCCTTTTGGCATATTTTACTTAAATCTATATTCCTGTTTCACTGTACATAAAGAAACAATTTAAAAAATGGTTTTATAGTCTAGTAGCCAATTTATTTTGGCAATTATTCTTTCCTATTGAAGTTCGCAGTTTATTGCTCATTGGCTGTTCCTACAGAAAGCTTAGGAAATATTCAGTATTCCTGCGGACGCTGTTCCAGCTGGTATTCCCAATGTATTCAGGTTACATTGTTATAAGAGTACAAATATGTCTGGGTAGCTTGGGTCCTCCGGGCCTTGCTTTGTGGGTCTCGAGGACGCGTTTCGGCTGCATACAACCATCTTCAGCTCGTTCTGATTTCTTTGTCGCAGTGTCCATCTTTTTATGTGTGAAACTTTTTTTTTTTCGGAGGGGTAGGTCAGGTTAATTAGGTGTTAACAAGGGTCATTAAGTTTGGGTCTTTTCAGGATCGTGGGATTATCGTTGTCGGGTTCGTCGCGTTTTTTTTTTTGACAAGGATTGGGTCGAGGACTGAAAATATTGTGTCGGAGTTGGTCATTATTTGTTCGTTGATTATATTTCCGTGGGTTTTTTTGTGCTTGTATATCTCTAATTTCTCTAGTACGTCAAGTCTAAGTCCCTTCTTTTGTTTGTGTAGTAGCGTCATTGAGTTTGCCATGGTATCGGGTTCGTGTGTGTGATTCTGTAGGTGTGTTGCGTAGTTGGAGTCTGCTTTGTTATGTGTAAACGAACGTATGTGGTCCTTATATCTGGTTGTTAGTTTCCGTGTCGTTTTTCCTATGTATACCATGTCGCAGTCCCTGCATGTTAGTTTGTATATGCCGCTGTTGTTGTATGTTGGTGTGCTGTTGGGCTTCGGTGTTAGTTTGTTTCCGATGTTGCTGTTTGTTTTGAACGCTGTATGTATTTTGTATTTTTTAAAGAAGCTTGCTAGCTGGTATGTCATATACATACCGCGACAAAGAAATCAGAACGAGTTGAAGATGGCTGTATGCAGCCGAAACGCGTCCTCGAGACCCACAAAGCAAGGCCCGGCGGACCCAAGCTACCCAGAGTTAATTTTGGCCTGCGGCAACACCAAAACGTACAAATATAAACTTAAATCCAAGCTTAACTGCCGCTGAAAACTTCAGAAAATTTCAGAAAGAACCCCGAGTTTTTTTGCAGTCTGTCTAATTATCAAAACGTTTTTCTACATGATCCCGAGGGAAACCATTTTGGAACTAAGTAAGCCTTCTCTTATATATCATGTATATGCTTCAATTATCTTTTTCCGATATAAGACTCGTTGAGATTCTAATTATACTAAGGTTTTGGTGTAACTATACTAGCATTAACAGTCACTGATGGTTACGATTCGAAAAGGAAAGAAACATATCAACCATATCGTAGCTAAAACCAGCTTGAGCCACTGTCGGTAATGATGATCAGAAAGAGAAACAAAAATGCTAAACAGAATGAGTAGGAAAATTCGTGTAACATAGAAAGTGTGAAAATAAAACGACACAGATAAGAAAAGGGAACGCGATAGCTTTCATGAAGATTTTGAATGCATTCATCACATGGCAAAGCGATCGTACAGATTAGTCACGGTATCGAGACATAAGTTCTAAGAATAAACTATAAAAATTTAATACTATGCTTCACGTCACACTTTTGTATTTAGATCCTGTTTCCTTTGAGTTTTGTTTGCAAATGGAAATTACTTCCAAGGGTCGTCGGTTCAATATCTTTCGATTGGGAGTTTGCTCTAAGTATGCGCTGAAGATAGAGAGGGGGCACTATGAAAAAAGTTATAAATCCTCCATGCAAAAAGTCTTGAATCTTTTCCTAGTGCTTCCGTTTTGGCTTTTGAAACTTTTTACATTATTTTTGTCAAACGAACATTAATGCGTTACCATAGGTATCAGACGTGCACAAGATAATGATTATTTCATTTGATTCTTATTTGATTATAAATAAAAACCATTTAATTTCATTAATTTAAACGGTTCATAGTTTCATTTATTTTATTTGTTAGATTTTTTAATTAAAAATACTTTTCAATGTTTTTAACTGCTTCGCCAATTTTTTTATCTTAAATCAATGTGTGTCGCAATTCATACTTTTTATTTTGCATTTTTATCTTATCCTGAGCAAAACTATACTAATGAAAACTAACTACGCGTGTTAAATTCTTGTAGACTTGAACTCAGAATATATATCCTAGTTTATGCTACGGGAGATCGATGAAAAGTTGATATTATTACGCACAGGGATTTTTTTATTACCAAAAAACTACGCATCCAAGTCTGTAAAAAGTCATTGGTCTTTTGCATGAGGCCCAAACGCTGAGAGATCATAGAGAAGAGCAACCTAATAAGAGATTTTTCTGGACCACAGAATCTGTATCTATGGTGCAGCGAAGCTACATACAGCGCCAACACTCTCCAGCAACTTCTCTCAGACAGAGATAGAAAACGCATTAGCAGATTTATAATCTTGTTGTGTTTATACACACAGTCTTTAAGAGGAGTAATCTTGCTTTACGCAAAAATGAGGGTATATTAACTAATCAATATAAAATTCCACATATACTGGTCGTATGCCGCTAAATCGAAAATTTTTTGGAAGTCCTGGCACTGTATGTACTTACGCTACGCCGATGAATTTTCCGTATAATCTGGCAACATGGTGCGCAAAATTATCTAAAATTGGGAATCTTTTGACAAAATTGTCTCGTCTAAAAAAGGGCGATTGTATTTCCAAATTTGGCAAGAATAATTGAGCGTTTTGGGATAAAATAAATTTTTTAAAGCTGGGAAATCAAAATAGTAGTCACGGGAGGAGGTGATTATGGTCGCAAAAATATATACATAATCTTATTGAAAGGAACCGTGGCGCTGGGAACTCGGAACTGGAACTACAGCACAAACAGCGTAAAATCATGTTTTAACATTTTTCTTGAAAATTTTGTAGGTTTTAGAGTAAACTTTCATATTTTCAGTTGATTAAAAAACGAGGTAATGAAATGATTGAAAATATTCAGTTCTTCTACGAAATAATGTACAACATTCTTATGAACATTTACATATCACTTTGATATTTTTTCACATACTGTTTAAACTTTGTTTAAACCATGTTGTAGTCACGAAGTCAAAGCTTAACTGCTCATCAGACTCTAACAACCCGTTAGTCTAAGTAATATGTTGCTAGCAAAGAAGCTTCCAGTTTAGATTGCAACAATCGCCGGTGTATCAGCAACTAAATGTTTTGTTCATACTTTAAATAAAATTTAATTAATTGAATATTGCATATGAATTTAGAGTTCGGTCGTTTTCAATCGAAATAATAATTCAATCAATCTCAATTGCCTCGCAGATTCCTTTGTTTGAAAATTTTTCAGTGAGATTTATACGTCGCGAGACAGCACAGTTCCGTCAAATTTTTGCAATATTATTGAAAAACATTCAAATGCATTTTATTTGAAAAGTACGGAAAATATAATCCAACTAAATAAAATTTTTCTCGGAATGTATATTTTCTAGTGTTCGTTCTATCGGTTTTCCCCATATAGTGAAACAATTTTGTCAACAGTGCTTATTTGCTAAAAGTGTATCCGTCGAGTTTTCTTTATTGGAAAAAATGTCAAACCGTTAATTTTTGGTGGTTAAAATCTTTATAAAATTTCATTTTCGTGCATTTAAATACGACAATTATTACAAGCTTCGTAGTATTGATAGACTTTATTTTCCATATAAAATTTTTTGGTGAGTAGTTCCATATTTCTTTATTTTAGTTTTCCACTTTTAAGCAGTCGTAAACCCTCAACGTATCCTTGCTTTGACCCTTTACAAATTTAGTGACAATGGTCCCACATTTGGTAAGCGCATTACGAAAATATCTAACATTATTATCTTAAAATATGTGGCAAACCAGCCCCTTTTATTTACTTTCATTATCGAAACCAATTTCCATTTTCTCATGTACATTTTCTTCCCCTCGAAAGAGTGGAAATTTACCTTCTCCACTCCAAAAAGAAGGGAGAAGGTAAATTTTAGTAATATGACAGGGACCTTACCTTACCACCTTACCAGATTTCTTAGAATTTTCGTAGGTTTTGATGCTTCAGAATTGAGCGCTGAAGCACTTTCACACAAAAAATGCGTTTACTCCGCTTGTTAATTTGGAAGTCAGCCTTAATAGGAAATATACGGATTTCAAAAAATCACACCATATACCATATGATGGCTTCTTCATATACCATAAAACCATATTTTACTCGAGAAAAATCTTTAAAAAATCAATGCCTGATATATGAATAAAAATAAAAATACCCAGCCTGTCCGATTTATACAAAAACATTAAAGACAACAATACCATTAAACTATTAAAACCATTATTTACCCAAGACCGTACAATTTGCCACCTAGAAATTGACAAAACCTTCTTCACAAATTTAGAGCAATATGAGAATATTGCACGTTTTCAAAGCAACCCAAAATAAATAGAAACTCGACATGACCGAAAACACATAAAATTCAGGTCCCAGTAAGACCAAAAATGCAAGAACGCTGTACGGTTGGGCAGTTCTTCAATTGGAATCAACAATACATACCCGATTTCCTTATTCACAAAAAGAGCATCAGGATAAAATGGTCACAGCTAACCCACACAGAGGTGCAGGATTTCGTTAAGGGTTTACATGGGTTTGCTCGTGGAAAAAACAGCCAAATTTCGAAACAGAAAAAATTTCTGAAGTGTTTGTAAAAAATATTCAAAACTCCAATCATTTCTGACGACCCCTCGTAAAAAAGAGTCGTCCGCGTTGTCAACAGAATTTCGTACATCTGAAGTAAATAAAAACTATGTGGTTAAATTAAGACCATAAACTACAAGTTGGACGAAGGAAAAGAACTGAAAATGGGTTTTTGGAACACCTTTTTACAAAATAATGAAAATTTCGCTAAAAATTTCTCTACATTTTTTTTAAATAGCTGTAATCGAAAAATAGTCCTTCGTCCAATTCCTTGTAAACTGTACCTCGAAGGACTTTGTAAAATTTCATGAAGAACAGTGGATTCCTCGTGAACACAGTTTCGATACAAACGTGGTTAAATTTTGAGTGAAAATAAAACTTGGCAAATTTTTATTCTGTATACATTGTAGAACCGTCAATTCCTGGGCGATAAAGTAAAGGACCTGCTGCAGCTGCAACGTTCAGGGCATCCTGTTGTTCCTGTCTGTGACGAATCCTGACCTCGCAAATCTCGCTCGTTAATTTTTTCTCGGTTGCTTATACACGGTGTTCATCAGTTTTTCGAGCCTATCACAGGAATTCCGGCCAAATTTCGAATCCATACCATACATAATTAATAATGTTCCTTCATTAAAAATGTAAACAGCGCTCAATGCCGCACTATCAATGATCTCTGCACCAGCAGGAAGCATTTTAAGAGTAATTTTCCAGATTAACTGGTTGAAACTTTCGTTATTTTGTCTGAAACAACCAAAACACCGCTCCAAAAGCACATTCTTACACAGATCTTCATAAACAGGATTCATTGAAACCGAAACGTCATATGGTAATAGAGTATAAACGTGTCTGCTAGGCATACCACGATGTTGGATCTTTCGGGCAATTTTCGGCAACACCTAGGCTCAATATTCCTATAACAAAGATGAACCGCCGATTTAGTTCGTACATTCTACGAATTTTGTCAAATGATAAAACATATTTCGTCATATCGTTCACATGCTACCACAATTTTAAATCCTCGACTGAATTTGGAGCATTTTTTAAAATCTACTTTTACATTACGCAGTTTACCTTCACCTTTACTTTAAATAATGTTGTAACACCATACTAAATACGAAAGTGTTGAAAAAGGCAAAGCAAAGTCTATGATCGAATATTGGAGTGAACAAGTTTTTTTTTTTTTTTCTGAAGTTCTCGTGGAGACATCGTCAAGCCTCTCGAAATTTTTCGGGTCAAATGACTGTCTACTTTTCCTAGGCCTATCTTTATCTTTCCTTAGAGAGTGAGAGAAATGGACATGGACTAACAATAGACAAGCAGCTGCTCCGTTATACTTTCGGCACGATATGCCTAGCTGGCCTCGAGTGCGCAACTTCTCAACTTCTCTTTTGACAATGGCCAATGGGACAGAACATTCCACGGAAGTCTGATCACTTTTATTAAGTTGCCACATTGAAGACATATGAAGCGTCAGGGTTGTACCTTGTTTACTTCCAACCCAAGATATAGTTTTGATTTTCAAAGAAGTCGAAGCAAAAAATGTAGATACTCTTAGTTTAGACGAAAAACAAAAATATCGAATATTTTTGAAAATCTCTATCTTTTAAATGTTACCAGAGAGGTTAAGGGAATGGGAAACGTCTAAAAGAACAACCGTCCGCCACAAAACCTCAAAAGTGTGGAACTGAGTTGGCTGGTTTTTCGTCAAAAATCAGTCCAACCAAACGTTAAAATTTGTGAGTCTCTCTCCGAACACTTTATCATTGCTCTCATCCATCTTCTTCTCACAATCCTGCCATAAATAACCAACCAACAAAGGGACAATAGAATTGAAACCACTATTAGCTAATATTCTAAAATTATTGCCAGTTTATTTTGTTTTTTTTTTTTTTTTTTGACAGCTTACCCTACATTAACGTCAGGGGGAACTAAAAATTTAATTGCTTCAAAGTTGATCAGAAAATTTCCGATTGTTCTGATGAAAATAGAATTTCTGGTCAAGGATCATATCAAATGGAGTAAAAAAGGCTATGGTTATGTCTTTGAAATTCTAATGTCTTTATGGGTAGGTGAAACGTCAATCTGGCCCAAAAACGTTTACCTGCTTTATTTGATTTTAATGGCAAAGTGACAGTTTTTTTTATAACTAGAGACATAGCGTAGCTAACAGCGCTTTCTCCGGAGATAAAAAAAGAGATAAGTAAACAATAAGTAGGTGTATATTTGTCCGGCTTTTTTACGCTCAAACTTTGATAGTGGCCTTTTCACTCTATGAAAAAATTAGAGACAATTTACCAGTCCAAATAAGGTTCAAGATATATTGATCTAATCTGTATGTACTACAGCTACAGGTATGTTGCCTTTGAGTACCTTCCTTAAATCCCCATTGTGTAATAGATCACCGGACTTTCCAAAGGTATGAAAAACAAAGACTATTACAAAACCTTTAAATTGTAGTGAATGTTTCGCCGGTTTTTCCATCAAAAGTCAGTCTATCCAGACGTCAGAATTTGTGAGTCTTTGGCCAAACACTTGATCATTGCTCTCTTCCATCTCTTACTCCTATCAAGCTGCCAGTGACTTTTTATGTTACTGAAACCTAAAAGGCACTCGAAGAAATAAATATTTGAAATGGATCTGGGCATTAAGGTAGTTGTGACGAAAAAGCTTAAGAACATGACATAAGCAAGAAGTAGTAGTTGAAGAAGTTTGAAGAAATAACAAAAGCAGGACGCAACAGGACGGTTTCAGTAAATGATGATGCCTCTGGAATAAGCGTCCGCATTTAGGAGATGCTTTCAAAATAAAATTGGACTTGTTTTATGACTCCACTCCCTATAATTGTTTGGTCAAATCAAAAGTAAAGGTCAACTGTCATTGACCTTTACTTTTGATTTGACCTTTACTTTTGTCAATTGAGCTTTTGTATCATTCAGAACCATTTCGGCAAGTCGTTATTTGAGGTCTTCTAGGGTACATCAGGGCATTTTTCCCTCAACTATTATCTGTTTGTTGTTCAAAATTTAATAAAAATTAGATGGGTAAATCCGTAATTTCTTACAACATTCAGTACAAAAAATCATTCAAAGAAGAATGCAGTTTTTTTTTTCAAAAATAAAAGAACTGCAAACGTTTGCCAAATTGGTTGAGAAGATTGACACTTCAATAAGGAGATTGTCAGATGTTTTTTTTTACATATCATCATCATACTACTATGATGATTGAAAGTTCTTCTCTTCCGCTTCCTGATTCACGAGTTTGGCTCAGTTGAGTGAACAATAATATTCTGAAGTGGACTACACCAACATCAACTGTATCCACATGATAACAAATGAACATGCTCTAATTGTTGAAGCAATAGTCAGGAGCTTATCAAGTCCAATATTTTCTGAATGGTATATTCTTAGTGTATTTGTGATTTATCGGCGGCCTCTCAAACCACTCAGCTGGGTTCTTTTCACGCCCATTTTAAAGTTTTGATGACTATAAAAAGATTAAGAGCTATTCTAAGAACTTATCTTCAAGGTCCGATTGTGAACTGAGATGACTTAATATTTCACGTATGTGGTTTTTCCTTCTTTTGTAATTTATTTTCTTGAAGTCTTGAAATACTTTTTCTTCTGACACGTTTAAAATCATAACATATCGTTCCTTATCAAGCATATAGTTAGGTAAATTTGGTTTTAATTGCTACCGTTAATGAGCTGATTCCCAAGGACCCATCAGACCTCTTCTAAAATTTAATCTTCAGAAAGTGAGGCCAGGTGTAAACTCAAAATCACCTTCGCATTCCTTAAAAATTCGAGAGTGTCTAGAAGAATAATTTTAAGGATTCTACGGAAGACAACTGCTGCAAAGGGGGGGCCCAAAAAATCGTTCGCTCAATCTGAAAACTATTTAAAACCAGCTGTTTAAATCTCTTTCTCTGACATTGATTAATTATTTTGTGCAAGCCGTGAACAAAAGCCGGTACAACAAGTTCAGCATTTCTTCGGACCAAATAACTACTTTGTTTACTTCTTTGCTTTTTTTCTGCATTAGTACTTGGGGTAAGTAATAGCGTTTCCATTCTCTTCGTCTTGGTCTTGGTCTTGGCTCATGCTAATCACGTCCAGATGTTTGGTGCGACCAATGCCTTCTCCTCACAATCTTAGTCATAGTTTTTTCAATGCTGTATGGTGCCCACACATTTCCAGCAATAACACGAAGAAAAAGTCGTTCATGCAATCTTGATGTTTTCCAACTCACTTTTTATTTAATTTGCTATTAATTTTCTCTATAATTTATTGTTTCCATATGTTCCTTTTAGGCTCAAGCGAACGGTAGCTGGCCAAATACGTCGTGAAACACTGGTTCATCATCAATATCGCCATAGTCGTTGCCACCATCCGGCATTCACTAATACTAAACGTTTTGCGGAAAATTATCACGTAAAGTTGATTTAGTTTAGGCGTCTCGCGATTGTTTTCCGCCGAAAATTGAACAGAGGAGTTCACATAACAACCGCTCACCAAAGAGGAAAAGATACTTAGTCTTAAGACATTGATTCTCGCCTCCGTTTGCCGCCACCATTTATTGGATTAATCAAATCGCCCCAGAATGGCAACGCAAGGTGGTACATCAAGGCTGGCGCAAATGCAAGTAAGTGGAAATCTCATATACGCTGAATATTTTCCGATAGTACGAATGGAATTTTGCAAACATGTCATACAAATCTTGTTTATTATTGTCTTCATAAAGTGAACAGATAATAAACTTCAAGAGATTTATTTCAAGGAGCTCGTGTAGAAACTCGAACTTGTGAGTCAGCGCGAGTGGTAGTGCATGCAATTATAGAAAATGAATTTCAAAGATAGATCTTTAAATAAAAAATGTGAAAATACTCAAAACACTTTCATTTGAACAAAATCCCCATATAACGAATGCAAAACACTTTTATTATATAGTTTTACAAGTGTTCTACAGGGAGTTCTATTTTGATATACTACCAGAATTAAATTCGTATTTACTACACTTAGCCTTACTTACATTTCTTTTGGACCTCCTGCTTCATTTTGGAGGCAACCCCCACAATCCTTACATTTCCATACAGGTACATACATACGAGTTTATCATGAATTTACATTGAATAAATTCAATGAGTTCTACACGACTCACATTTGTTAACATTACTAAGTTTTATATTTAAATTCTAACTTCAAGTGCTTATGGCAATGCGGGAACCAAAATGTAAATCAGACTTCTGAATCATTTGATTAATAGCAGCTTAGATAGGAAAGAATGACAATAGTTGTTCCATAAGATTACTTAATAATACTGACAGTTTTTTGTCATGTGTCTTTTTTTATCGATCCCATATGGCGAGACAGTTTTTTGAGTCGATTGAAAGTTGAATGAAAATCATCTACAGAATAAAGCAATTATTAATAATGGATGATTGGTTACAAGACTATGTAAGCTATCCGAATTGTTCTTTACCCGATCATTGATTTACGATGGATTTTTATGTTGAATCGGTTAATTGGGTCCGCGGACCCTTAACAATTTAATATTATAAAGAAGGTTCAATTTCTTAGTAAGTTTATCAAAAAATAACACACATACACATAGTCTAACATAAGAATCAGTTCTTTTCATGTTTGTACAAGGGCTGTTGATTAACATGTCCACTTCCGATTGTCACTTCTCCACTTCTCTCTTGTCTTTAATGGCAAATGCCGGCATTGGTCTTCTTTCGGCTTTCTCTTGTTCAGTAGGAGACACATTTCACTGTGTTTCTTTCTGTTCTACATTCAAGATTTCTTGGGGTTCTTCTGTCGTCAGTTCATCTTCATGTTCATAACATAGAAGAGCTCATAATGCTCTTCTATGTCATCCTCGTTTGCCTCTGATTTCAGTCATAATTACAGGGATATCTGATAACCTCCATTTCTTTGAACGAAGGATGCACACAGTTTACGTAAAACAGAAATCATGCTTCTGCATGACTTCTGACCACGTCTTTTGAAAGATACGAATAGTACCAGAATAACCAGTCCAATTATTCTTTCCAAAACGTTTTTAATGTCATTTCTGAGGAGAATTGGCATGCTTCAAAACACCGACAAAACGGCGAACGCGTGTATAATTTCTTGCACTTCGCAATAATCTCCTGATGCATCGGCTGAACCCGAAAAGTTGAATTTGGAGGTAGCAACGGAATAGTCAGCCAGAGAAAGTCTGCCTGAGAAGATCTTTTGGGGTGTCTTGGTGCATTGTCTCATAGCAACAGTGCTTTCAATGGAAAGTCATTGGCATCAAAATTGTCCTTCATACCAATGACTTGCCAATGCCAATGATACTTTGATGCTCGGGGTACAAACTTGAAACAGTCATTCTTTGACGGAACCCTACGGTACCCATTCCATCTGATTCGATCTCCACATTAATGGCAGTGTTCTCTTCATTTTTCATGAATGCTGTAGAGTTCTCTGATTAGTAAATGAGAATTGGTGTAAGTTTCATATCACCACTATCGTTAGCTCCCAAAAGTAACGTCTAATGGACCTTCATTGGTTTATGCCCAGGAACACTTCATCTTTCGCGATGTACGTACGGTTCGGCATGCGTTTCTACAACAAACAAGTTCCGTCACAATTTAATATCTAATTGAATATTCAATAGACAAATGAATATTGTGGACAATGCTCTTCTTTTTCAATGAATTTTTGTAAGTTGGGGCAATACTTCTCAGATTCTTCTTCATCGGGAATTGCAGTCTCACCATTCACTAATATATATTTCATTTCCTCAAACCTCTTTTTAAACTGTCCAAACCAGTCTTGAATCCTAACTCCTTGGACGATGAACCTGAAGCTTGTTCTTTGAATTTCTCAAAAATTTCTCCAGCCTTCTCTTGAGTGATAGCCATACTAGTTACATCTTTTTTCATTTTCCGTTCATTTATCCAAACTAAAAGCATCCTCTCCATTTTTTAATGGATGGCACTTGTTTTGTTCACAGATGTGATTTTCGTTACTCTTTTAGCTCCTTAAGTCATTGTGATAATATCTGTTTTAGCTAAGATTGTAAATACTGAATACTTTATTACTGTATTACTGTATCACTGTATTACTGTATTACAGTATTATTACATACTGTCTCGCAACATCAACCATATTCTGTCCAATCTCTACTTTGACTACAATGTCTTGCTTGGTTTTTATGGCGAGCAATGTTCTCGACTCTCCAACTTTTTGGGACCCATAGTGTTGTCAGATTTCTATTTTTTTACAAAGTTTTCAGAATTAAGATTACGAAAATTTTGAGGAATAGAAACAATCTGGAGTGCACAATTGACAAAATTTCGGTGTACGCTAGCTACGCTGCGGTATATGACAACGCGGGAAATCGGGTCGTGCCTACGTGATATGGTTCACGTTATTACCACATTATGCTCCGAGAGCTGAGAAGTGTTCGTTAGAATTCGTTAAGTTCGTTAAGTTCGTTAACCGATTATGTGTCGTCCGAAAGCAAAACTCTTTCGTGGAAGTGTTCGCATTCCAAAATTTTCGTTGACCAAACACCCACTGTATTTCCTTTAAATCTTGAAAATCGTTAAAGCCACCAATTAAGAGCTTACCAGAGGTTTCGAATATATTATAAATAAATCATAAATACTTTTTTTTTACTAATCCCGATTAGTTTTTATTAATCTCTAGTATAAAATAGACCTAATCACAGATAATGAATGTAAATAAAAGAATACCAGTACGAATTAACGTTAATAAGGAGGGGGGGGGGGGTGTTTATGAAATTTAGGATGAGCAGTGAGAGTAAAAGTACAGAGTTCTCTCAGCTTGTATACTTTCATAGAAAAGTTCTTTGTTTTTCCGAAAAATAAGCTGAAACTGCACCGTACACTTCTTCATGGCTTGAAAACTCCTGCCTACGAAGTTGTTTTTTAAGCTTCGGGATAAGACAGTAATTAGAAGGAGACAGGTCAGGACTGTAGGTTGGGTGATCCAAAATATCGAAGCTGACCTTGCGCAGGACAGTCAATGCAATGCCAAACGGTAACGGCGCGTTGTCGTTTGGAACGAGGACACCTTTGGTCAAATTGCCCTTGTTTTAATTTAATTTCAATCTTTCTATGATTGAAGTGATTGCTTCCGATTATGGGTACATGTTTATCTTTGTAATTCCTCAACAGCATCTCATTTGTCTCCATAGTTTTACCCGCCAACTGTCCCACCTTAAACTTCTTGGGTAGTGTCAGGCCCTTTTTGTACTAATGCATAGAGTCCTGTTTGGAATGAGGTTCATAATGATGGAATTAAGTTTCGTCTCCAGTAACAATTCTACTCAATAGTCCATCCTTGTCTTCACAACAGATGTGCGAAAATTTGCGGGAAAACTCTACGCCGTTTTGTTTCTGAAGCAACGTGATTATTCTCGGAACCCACCTAACCTTTCGGTGCCAAGATTGTACATGATGAATTCTCAAAATTGTCGTATCCGATACTACAAAAGTTTTTGCAAGGTGTTTTTCTCCTTTAGTTTAGAATCTTTCAATGTTGATTCTCCGATTTTTGAATTATTTCCGCAGTAATCACTTCGACCGTCTTCAAGTTAGGTCCTGCTTTGATTAAAGCATTTGTGCTACTAGTAAAGTACTCCGACAAGAGTCCCCGTAAACAGACATCATCTCATCCAATACGGCTTCAAATAACTTTCCTTGCTTGGAAAGGAACTTAATCATGAAGCAATACTCGATTTTTCATCTAATTCACACTTGCTTCCAGATTAAGATTTTTGATTGATGGTAGTCCAAATTTATCCGATTAGGGTAAAACTTGCCATTTCGACTGATAATGAGTTCCCAAACGCGTTGTTACTCCGTTAATTTTATATATTAATTATTGTTATTAAAATAAATTTACACCTTCGTTCCGTGAACTTAAAAACGTATTCCCGTAGATATGGCTGTCAAAATGCTATGAGCACATTCCTCATTCAATGCAAGTCCCGGACTCTAGTTCTACTACAATCGCATAAATGAGTTATGTGCATTCTTCAATTGAAGATTTTTGAAAAGATTCTTGTTCACTTGCACTTGCGACACTTGTTTTAGTGTAAATTTTGTTTTTATGCAATGGTTTGCATCCTGGGAATGTTTTATTGAAAACTCATCCTTAAGACCTTCAAAATGTGAAGGTCTTAAGATCTTACATTTAATTAATATGACCTAATTGGATACTTCGCCCGAATTTTGGTTTATTTTTGTTCTGCATTGGTAGAGTTTAAGTTCCAATTTTTAAGTTCTTCTACCAAATTGCCTGGACGCTTTGTTCTGATAGACATAATCAACGTAATTGTCAACATCAAACGTGTTAATGACCAAATCACCATTTTGTGTATCTTGGATCAATAAAGTGGTTGCAACGGCAATACGATAAACTAACATTTGATAATGTAAATAAGTAAGGTAAATGAGTGAAAATGATATTTTTGGAGATTTTAGAAATTTTTGAAAACAAATAAAGTCATCAACTATCAGTTACCCTCAGACGAAAATAGACTTTAGATACTAGTAAACCTCACTGATCCTGGAAAATCGTATGCCCAAATACGCTTCAAATATTATGAAAAAATATCTGTTAAGATGGATACTATCGCATAGTGACGTGACGCTAAAAATGTCATCTCTTCAGACATATATTTCTAGTTGAATCTCGTTACCATTTTTTAAGCTATTCCCCGAAATTAATAACACGGTTTAGAAAAAGTAAATACATACAATGTGCTTAACTAGGTAAATAAAAAAATTTTTGACTGTGGATGGCATAAAACTGAAAGGGCAGCGACCGTTTCAAGATCTGTAAAAAAGATTTTCATTTAAGATTTTTTTTTAAATTTGTAAAGAAGGATTAGAACACGAATTTGATTGGAACACAAATTTTCTGCTATGATGACAGAATTATCTGGACTGTAAAATCCCATGCCATATAGCATAAAGAGGTATAGCATATAGACTACCCTCTTTTTTGACCAATTCTCTGGATTTTCCGCTGCTTTATTAGTTTGGAGGTTTCTGACTGATCGAATATTTTAAATGAATCTTCAACTCATTTGCTCCGATAATTCTTCCACTATTCAAAGGTGGAAGAATATGAATTAACAACCTGAAGCAGAACCAGGAATTAATTCAGTGATACCACTAATAATTTATTTGTTCAGGCGAGAAGCAAATTTTTACCTAATAATCACTCTCCAGGACACGCTAAAAAAGCTTAAAGACACTTAAAAAAAATTGAGTACGTCGCCAAATAAATTAAAACAACGTCAATGTAAAGCAACAGGAGTAAATATTTCTTTGAGTCCAACTCTCAAGATTAAGTTACTACTGAGGAGAATGATATATTTCTGTCTAAGTCTAAGGACAAAAGAGGACGAAATTTCAACATTATGACTGAATTATTTTGCTTGAAAGCATCTTTTGATGTTTCTTAAGCGATCTTATTGCATGCTCAATACACGTTTTGTTATTTGGGGATGGAAAAGAAAAGATTTATTGCCTCTAGGACTTGTTACATTACATGAAGTTTAGAGGAAGACCGATAGATTTGAAGCGAGAGAAAATGATAGTTCCTGTCTTCGATCTTGTTTTAAAAGGAGTTTCCTTTCCGAACGTTATATGTATTTTCTTTTGTGAAAATTATGAAAAATCAATACTCCTTCATTGATAAATTTTGCTTTTGTTGATTTTTCAATATCGCATACAACGATACAATTGCTCTTGAAATAAAGTGGTTTAGCCTTTTTCTAACAAGATATTGAAAACGCAGGGCGTCTGTTGCGAAATTGCGATGTGTGCAATATTACACGTTAAATTTGCATATTACACGTAATTACTAACTATCACAATTCTATTTTTATTGACTCTCCCATAAGTACAATTTAAGCTTTTCATATCCAAAATAAGAAAGACTCGTTTCCAAGATACCTACACATCAATTGACTTGTAAGATATTATCTTCATAACTAACATCTGATCATGGATGAGTCACAAGTTAATATATCTTTAGTTGAGATAAAATGGTTAGCCGCCTTAAGATCAACGTATCCAAACGAGTATTATATTACTGTTTAAACAATTTGCTTGTTCGACGACCACGCGTTTCTCCTTGATTGTGTTGGGTCACCAAATTTAGTAAAAATATACCGGCAACCAACATTTGGGCTGCTGAAGTGAAAATTTGACGCAATTTCACTATTTACGGCTCAATGACCACTTCACCTAATTGAAAAATATGTTTTCAAGTTAAACTAGGCCCACTATTACTTCTGTGTTCTCCCGACAATAGCAAACAATAATGCAATGATAATCAATCATGCAGAAGTGGAAAAATAATCAACTCAATCCGCCAAGATTAAGATACAGGGTCATCTAATACTTCTGCCAACGAAGTCACTAAGATTACGAAACAGTTGTGAATCACACATATGATAGTGTCATTATCTGATCTCACAAACATTGGCTCCGAAATTCGATACATAATCTACTAGTATGCTAATTGTATGAGCTAATATTACAAATACATTTGAGTTTTTGCAATGAATTATCTATTTAAATTATCGAGAAAAAAAACATTTTTATAATATTTTTTTGTGTAGTATACTACGTTTAGCGCTATTAAAACAAATTTAACACGTATTCTAAATTTTTCAAATAAGATAACCTTGATTTCGTGTTATATTTAAACTCCTCCTCCTTGGAGTGTATTTTATTTCATGAGGAAACTCTCAAAGGACCAGATCTACCATCATTTTTAAGCTTTATTTCCCACCAATTGTTTTCAAAAAGAAAAATCGTGTCAAATGTGCAAAATGAGAATTTAGACTTAATAAATATTAAATTAGGTATAAGTTATTGCTAAAATTTACTTAAGAATTGATTTCTTACTAGCAAATTAGTTCATTAAACATTGTTTATCATGAAATTCAAAGTAAAAGTAAATTTCACTTTGAATAAAAAGATACGGTTCCCAGTAAGATGCCATCAATGATTTCAGTTCACGTTGAAAGTTTCCAGCTCGTTCCTCATCAGGATCATGTTGTTCAAGATGATTACCTGATATCCGAGCAAGATAAATCCCTCGTGCAATTAGAGTTGCATTTAAAATAAAAGGATATTCTAAATCATAACCCCTATGTTCTCTGTCATAATGAATCTCAAACGTGAGGTCTAATTTTTAATTTTCGGTCAAGCTTTTATCAATTAACATTTCCTCTTTCTCAGCAAATGATACATCATGTAAGTTATCGCCACCAATAGTATGTCGTCATATCGCCAGCGTTGAGATATCAGTTAAAAGCAGTCCTATTATGAATAGCAGGATCAGGATCTTTGCTTATGACACATCATGGCCAAATATTTTTCCAGCATAAGTTCAAGGGTTATGTCAGTCAGCTCACGCTAACCCAACTTGATAAATGCAGTCCAAAATAGAAAATTTTTCCTACATTCCCAAACTAGCGGTGTGATTAAGGATGTAATTTTGGGCGGAAGAAATTCAAATTGCACATTTGCGTTCTCCAAGACCGGGTAGCCAGGTGCAATGTCTAGAATTGAAGGAACTTCAACTTGTAGACATTTTGCATTCATATAAAGTCTTACTTCTGAAATGGAGTATTTCTGAAACCAGTCTGTAAAAATCGCACTGGTCATTTATCCTTTTTTGTTTGCTGTCTAGTGATTTGGCAATTTATTGATGTCTAGACCTTTCATTGAGCGTGCTCTTAAAGAACGATTTACTAACGCTAGTTTTAACAATATTACTCGATCCTTTTATATATTGAAACCAACATAAATTTACGGCGATATCGCAACATGAGTTCTCTTCGGTATTTTTTTTTCCAGAAAGGTCCTTTTCATCGACATTCCAAATTACGAGGTGTGGCTATAAAATAACGGGGCTGAGGTTGTAAAAATTTTTATTTTCATTGTATACATAATCACTTATTATCACCTTCAATATACACCCCTTCTCTATCCCTGCAACGCTCCATGCGAATTTTTCACTGTTTGAAACAGTGCTGTAAGTCATCTTCTGTCAACTCCTTCAGGACTCTTGCCGCTTTCTCTTTTAAAGCTTCTACGGATTCAAATCTCGTGCCTTTCAATGCAGATTTCACCTTAGGGAAAAGATAGAAGTCACATGGTGCTAGGTCTGGTGAGTAAGGTGGATGTTCTAACACTGGGATGCTGTACTTGGCCAGGAACCGCTTAACAGATAAGGCGGAATGAGCTGGCGCATTGTCTTGGTGCAAAACCCATGATTTGTCCTTCCACATTTCGGGTCGTTTTTTTCTTACTCTTTCACGTAGTTTACCAAGTACCTCAAGGTAGTAATATTGATGAATTGTTTGACCTTCAGGAACCCAGTGAAGGTACACAATCCCATGAATATCGAAAAAAACAATCATCATTGCTTTAAATTTTGACTTGCTCGTTCTTGCTTTTTTGGCTCTTGGTGAAGTTGGGGTCTTCCAATGCATAGATTGGCGCTTCGTTTCCGAATCATAAGTAAAAAACCACGATTCATCACATGTTATTATCCTTTCCAATAAATTTGGGTCATTTTCAATGGCATTCCAAGTGTCAGTACAAACATTTTTGCGAGCTGCTTGTTGTTCAATCGTGAGAATTTTTGGTACCATTTTTGCACACACTTTTTGCATGTTCAAATTGTCACGTAAAATTTGCCGTACACATTCTTTATCATTGCCTACAGTTTCAGCAACTGCACGAATACTTAATCGACGGTCAGACCGAATCAAATTAGCAACTTTTTCGACATTGTCATCCGTTTTTGATGTTCAAGGACGACCTGGCCGCGAATCATCTTCAACGTCTTGTCGACCATCTTGAAAACGCTTAAACCATTCAAAAACACGAGTCCGCGATAAACATTCACTGCCATACACTTCTTTTAGTAAATTATAAGTTTCGGTAGCGGTTTTTCCAAGTTTGAAGTGAAATTTAACAACAATTCGTTGCTCTATTATTACGCTAACCATTTTTCCGGCAAAACCAAATAACAACACTAACGTAAATGAAGGTTACGTCTCAACGATGTTGTTTACAGAAACGAGACTAACTGCATTCTGTAGAGGAAGACTCAAACTAAAAAGATGTTGTTCAATGCCGGTTGGCGCATGAGCACTCGTTCCACTGCAGCGTCAGTCCCGTTATTTAATAGCCACACCTCGTAGACGTGGAGTGCATCCACCATCTTGAATTTTAAGGAAGTTTTTCAGGGAGTTCTTTGGAAGCCAATTCATATGCTGAAGCAGTTTCATATTATGGAGGCCTTCATATGAATCTGCGGCTGTCATAATATGAACATAATTCTCATATTATGGGGGCCATCCATTCTACAGAAAATTCAGATTATTTTGAGATGTTCAGTTCTGAATTGAAGTGTCTGACTCAACTTCTTTAATACATTTATAGATTATGTTTAATACAGTTTGCTTGATAACAATTCCATCTACTGGGATTATTTTTTGTGGTTTGTCTTCAATTCACATTGCCTCAATCTTTTCCATCTTGTCTTTGACAACATTTCTTGTACCTAACGATAATTTAGCATTTATTTTCGTCCCATAACATACTGATTTTCAGATCACTGTTTAATTTTTCTTGATCTTTCGTATGGTAGCTTCATGAACACGAAAATGCTTTCATAAAGCCATTGCCCCTTGCTATGTTCCACGTTTATCTGAAATCTTTATTTTAATCCCTCAACTGATCACCTTCATTTTTGCTTTAATTATATTTGTGACATTGTGTTGAGGCTACATATATTTGTTTCATATGATAATAATGCAAAATTTGAATAATATTAAAAATTAACTTGCCATGGAGTTAATGAATCTATACAATCGGTAATTTTAATTTATTTATATCCTTTTAACTATTCGAAATAACTAAACGTCTTTTCTTATCAACTGTCAAAACTAAATTAATCTGTGGAAAAAATACATAGCGTGGTTAGTCTGTACATAATCCTGAGAATCCCACCCTCGTATTCTAAGATACCAAACTAATAACGAAGTCTCTTACACGAGAGCTAATCTACTGAGTCTCAGAGACTTTCCGGAGACTCATTTAAACGCTTGGCGCAGGCGTTAAAAATCTAGCTCAACTGGCCTTATAGGATTCAAGAAACATTCAGAGAATATTGAAAGCCGTGTTAAAACAAAACAATCCGCGTAAAGAACGATTTTTTTTTAACTCGTGTTAAATTAAATTCGTGTAAAAAGAGAATTAAGTGAATCTAACTGATAAAAAAAAATTCAAGATTAATTGCATTATCAACAAAGGACTTTTAAGAAAATTACTTCTTTATACGTTTTCTTTCACGGACAATATAAATTTTGCACTGTATTGATTTCGAAAAATTTATGCTGCCTTAGTTCCGTACCACAGTCGTTGACATCTTTCAAACTACCATCTAGCACATTATGTCCACTCCACATTCAAACCTTACTCAACATAAAATATTTACAAAGCAATATTTTCCAGATGAAAAACCAATTTTGGCCATAATTTACAAAAAAAAACCCTGCCGTGGACATTTTATTACTGGAGTACATTTTATTTCCTGTCTAAGACCAAACGATATTAACGCCAATACTTACACTGAAAAGGACGTTCGATCAAATTAACACTGTCCCTGTCTCATATTCTTATCGAAATCCAATAAAGCTCTCTCTTACTAGACATTTCACTATCCATCGAAGGAAAAATCAGCATGTTGACATAGCATCCTTCATTTCAATGGTACTCATATACTCTTACATCTCCCCTCAGAGCATATTAGAGAGATGTATAGAGGTATGAGTACATCGATTTAAAATCTAGCGAATCTAAGGGATTCAAGAAAAGCCCGAGAAATTCCATGTTTCGGACAAATGGCTTTGTCCTTTGTAAACAAGAAAATTCCATGAAGAAATAAGAGCTCGATATCAACTGAGTCGACTTTCATAGTAAAAGTACAAAATGAGTTCAAGCAACATTCGATTCAACTTCCAACTTTATATTGGTTTTCAAGCATGCAACCAAAGGGTGATTTCCTAGTATGAAGGATATATTATTGAAATATTGCCAATGTCATTAATGATTTTCTATTTCACATTTTTTCGAAGAGTTTTCGCTACAGGGCATAAGTGTAAATAGATTTCGAAGTGAATTACATTATTATGGCTGCAAATTGATTTGTTTTCTGGATTTATTGCTAATTAACACTAAAACCGTCTCCAAACTAGAAGTTAAATTGTGTTTCACTGGCCTAAAATGCGGCCAGTGTCGCCAGAAAACTATTCTATAGATGAAATCAGTCTCCGGTACTTTTAAGAATAAATCAAAGTTATGATTTAAGAGATCCGTTTTAGTAGTTTTAGTCGATGATAAGAATGGATTTCAAAAGAAACATGGATTTAACATATGAACAATTATAGATAAATATCTCATTACGACAATTCTACGGCACACGTCACCTTATTTATCTAGCTTTCAATTGTAGTCTTGCATGAAAAATAGTAACAACTGACTATCACCAGAAATAAATTTATAATATTTCAAAATATCCCCAATAACTGATTTTTGAAAAAGCATGTCCGAGTCCGTCTTTGATTTGACTTGAGCTTCATTTGATTCTTGACATTTCCACCTGCCTACTTCGCAATCCAAATTTAACCACGAAAGAACTCCAGCTCAACTGTTTGACTATCTTAGCTTCATAGATTTGCGTGGATATGCCCAAACCCCTTATAAGCCGTCAAATAAAAACACGACTCGGCAAAGTTGTTACAATGAAAAGAAAATGAGAGTACACCAACTTCTTCTTTCAAAAATTTTCCACCTTTGCACTATTTTGAGTCAACCCGGGACTACTGCTTGGTAATGCTAGAGATTGAATCCATGTGAAAATCGACTTTTTTATTCATTTTAATGCCTGCTTATACACACTTGTTTCTGCGGCAATGGAAGCACTCCCAGCAGGGAGGTACTGGCCACTTCCTATTTATTGCATAATCTCGTGCTCCTTCTGCATTCTAGTTTTGAAATATAAACTCTTGCCAAAACGTGTTTTCGTGAAAAAAACCTGAAAAAGCCTTCTTAAATCGCCTTCTACATCGGCGCAACATAACCTAAAATGAACTAACCTGATCCTTATCGACATAAACTTGGGTCGTATTATATTATTTCTCAAGCTAATGAAGGACTCCTGAAGAAGTTACTAGCCACTGCACATTTCAATTTTGATGGAGACTCAACTTCACTGATGGTTTGTGTTATTATATAGTCTCGTATTCCTTCTATTTCCAACTTTATACACCCTCACAAAAGCGTGTTTCCATGAGAAAATCCTGAAAGAGCCTTCGTAAACCGCTTGCTATCAGTGTTTTCTTATATTTTTCGATATTTCTGTGACTATTCTGTGAAATGCCTGCAAATATTGAAAAGTGTCAACTTCTTCGAATGTTACTGTGCACTGCGAAAGGTAACTTAGTGACATTGACACTAAAAAACGGTAACAATCAAATTGGTTCCATTACTGACACCTTGTCATCTCTTGTCAACTCATATGTTATCCCCCTCTTTTCCTCTTCCCAAACCAAAAGCCCATCACATGGCTATATATTTCTTCGAGAATGTAACCGAAATCTAGCCTCAAGTCCTTGATTCCAGAAGTGCAAGTTTGTTCTATAAGATGCGACCGCAAGACAATTGTTCCACATTTCATTAACTGGCTTTAACTTGGGCTCGATTTATTTTTGGAGTTTGTTGTTTAAAAACCGCGCAATATTTTTCATGAAAATTGATGGCTTTAAATCAATATCAGGATGTGATTTTATAATTATATTTATATTTATATATATTTATTTATAATTTTTTCATAAATATTCATTTATTTTCCTTATTATTCTCCATTTTAATGATAATTATGGTCATATTCCACTCCCTTAGATTCAATGTCTACTTAGCAAAGTTACATATTCTCTTACATGTTCTCAAAGTAAGTTTTGGGTCCTCCCTTGGACATCTGAATTTCCAACCAATCTTAATCTTATGCTATAAACTTCAATGGAAGTTTATAGCAACTCCATAAGATAGACTACGATATTCCTCTGAAAAAAAAAACAGAGAAACCTTCAGCCTAATTATTTTCTATAGTGGGATTTCTCTTTCAAAAACTCAGAAAATGTACACAGATTCATCCCAAAAGAATTTCTGATATCCTTCCTAAACTGATTGTTTTTGGTTGGGACTATACGAAAAATATCAGAGAATATTGGCTAACCACCCGAAAAAGCAATTCTTTATTTCCGCTAAAATAACAAAAAAGCTTGGCTTATGCAACGATGGGCTGGACAAAGCAATTCAAAATTTTATTCCAAAACTCTGACATTAGTAAGCGGGTGTAAAGTTGTTCTAATAAATTATAACAAAAAAATAAGCTGTCAATGAGACCATCCCAAAATTTGTAAAAAGAAAGCTTTAAATGCATCTCAAAATGGATTTTAAATATAAAAAAATACTTATGAGATATACAGACAAAAAACTATTAAGAATAGAATACAAATTCCAAAATTCACAGAAATTTTTGTTCAGTTGTCGCAATCCACGCCCATTCGGCTTCAAAATTATATTCAGAAATGGATCGACTCGTTCTGCAAGCCCACCGTAGAATTACACTTACATGATAAACCTACACCTGTACGAATCCAGTCACTAAACCAATGAAAATATGAGCAGTCATTTATCTAATTTCCTAATGAACATATCGTAATTTACTATCCTTTCGCGTCTAAGGATCTATTTAAAAAATAGGAATAGAATCAATGACACCTCTGCTTTCATACTTTTATTTCTGCTTTTTATGTTTTATCAGATGATTACTACTACTGCTACTACTACTTTTACTACAACTTCTATTTATGTATAGATATTAGGTATACCTGAGGAAGTTCCCACTTCTGACACCTAGGAATTGTAGAATCCGAGAATTTAATAACCTTTTCTTCTGCTGGAAATTGAAAAATTTAACTAGTTAATAATTTTTTTTTTAATTTTAAATGTTTTTTTTAATAACCTTTTCATCTTATTGTCTACTAAGTCACTCATGGAAAAGGTAGGTTACCATGCCAATGTTCTCAGTAGTATTTACTTTTCAAGTTAATAAATACTAGTAAATCCGAGTGTATATCTCAACAAATTCTGAGATGGTCGACGTACTTTCTTTGTGGGTAAAAGAAATCCTTACGCAAGAACCAATAGTGTAAAATACTATTCATCATATCCTTTAGAAGGTTTAATTTCAAAATATATTCGCTACTTTGGGGGAAAAACATTATGAAATTCCAAACCTGACCAATAAATACATAGTCTTCCTTACTAGCTTCGGTTTTCATATTGCTCTTTGCCGTCCAGAACTTTTACAAGCCCCCGTTATCCTTGCATAGATATAAAATTTTAAATAAACTTTCTGTCTATCGAATGATTGAAAAAATAGGTCAAGCATTATGAATAAAATATACTCGTGAGAACTTTTGCCATTCAAAGAGCAACCCTCTTGTGATTTAGGAATGTTGGAAGGGTAGTAAACTACGCTATTTTAATAGGTCTACACTTTAGGAATCGCTTGAAAGTGCGTTGTGCTTGATCCTAGCAGACATCTTTCGTTTCTAACCCCATGTATATATACATGCACACAAACGGCGAAGTAATTATGAAGAAATGGATAATTTGATTAGATGTACTGTAACGTAAAATACGACTAGAAAAGCGAATACTTTAGAGGCAAAATACAGAAGTAGGACTACACAGATAGCTCACGCCCATGGTAAGCGATGGTGGAGATAATTATTCAAGTTTGGAATGTTGATTAGATTAATTGAAAGCAAAATAAACAGGAACAGTTGGGGACTATAAATAAATCCATTGAAACCCTTACGTATTTACCCTTGCTGTTGAAGGATTTCAATGATTATTTCTGGTTCAATTTAAATGGCATTTAATATCGTTTGACTTACGTAATAACAATACTGCAACTTATTATACGTAATATAATATTACGTAATAACAATACTTACTAATAACAATAATCGTGTTTAATTCTATACAGTTATTAATATTTAAATTACGCAAGCTGTTATTTAAATCCTTAACCAGATACAACTTCATAGCATATTCGCATTACACACTTATTACTTATCGCCGCATCCGATTGCGATCTTTCCAATACACAACGAAACCCCCAACAAACTTTATCCTTAATGTCATTTGTGCACTTTGTGTTGTAGAGCTACCAAATTTTCAGCTTTAAAATGTTGCTATTCCAGCATTTCATTAGTTTAATGTTTCGTTGTGCTGATATGACGCAGGCTCCTTCTAATGGTAATTTCTCTTTCCCGAAATCTTTCCGTCGTATCACAAATGTAAATTATAGGGTCGTAACGACCGTTCCAATGTGTCTGCTCAAGTTGAAAATAGGAAGTATGCATGATATCAGATACATATTTACCATTTAAGGATTATTCAGGAATGTTTTCGAGTTTTATGCTAAGTACGTATTAAACTGAAAAGGAGCCTAAATTATAGTGAATTGTCTGTGAAATATAATCTATTGCTTGTCCATTGCTACAGAAATGTAAGCCAGCATGGTTATGAAAAGTTTCAAGGTTTTCCATTCAGTAGGGGTTATAAATAAAATTTTCCCCAAGGAATCCGTTGCGAGTTAGTAACTCTTTGGAGGTATTTAAGTCGTCCTCTCATACAGAATGTAAATGATTTTATATTAGAAACGATTTTCCTTTGGTGAAACACGATAAAAAGACTATTTTTAAGGAACTTTAAATTTTCAATTGAGATTAAACATTTAAAACTATCTGAATATTCAGTTTTTTAATACGATAATTAAATGTCATTCAACATTTCAAAATGATTTCTGTTACATCGTTACCACGACTAGCAATTATAAAGAACGTTCAATCAACCCAATTTCTGCTTAAAAATTTTTCAATTTAGCTGGTCTTATTCTTATTCAATGTTACGACTTATAACTTGCTCAAGTGCGTCCAATGTTATTCTGTTAGCATAAGCCAAGTAATTGACAAAATCCTCAAAAAAAAATAATCCGAGAGCACCAAATCCCATGATCTTGCAGGCTAACTGACTGGACCTCGACAAATAATGTTGTTACGGCCTCTATATGCAGTGAACCACCATTTTGCTTGAACCAAGTATTTTTGGTGTTCATTGCATTGATTTTGGGAAACGCAGTGAGCATGTTTGGAGAACGTCTAGAATTGACGGATATGGCAGTTCCTCCGCTTGTCCTTCCTCCTCACTTATCCAGATTCTAAAGAGAAGTCGAACAGCGATTTCAAACACTTTAAAGGATCCTGATATATACAACGAGAAGCACGCAGAAGGTCTACCACCACAATTACCGCACAGAAAAAGCCAGCAAATCTCCGAGTCGCTTCTAATTTAATGGCAATGGCACTAAAAATTAGACGCGTCTATAAACCCATTTCCGACATATTCTAAATTTTTTGCAGGAAGCTGAGCATTTACAGCGGAAGAAATTGAAATCTAAGTCATCACTAATGCAGGCTCATAAGAACGATCGATTACAATTGGCATGAGAGTACGACCAACTGGACGAACAAACTATGAAGAGTCCTTTTTTTTTGACAAAAAAACCAGTTGAATTTAGACGGCCTTATTTTTTGCGGTATTATTTCCACGATTTGCGGAAGCAGCATACTGTCTTGATTAAGACAGGAATTGGATTTAATGGCAAAATGGGTGTCGTGCTTGTAGACAGTCGAATGGTCAGTTGGAAACGTCAGTTGGAAATATCAGTTGGAAACGTCAGTTGGTTTCCAGCTCATTTGAAAGGAACATTGTGTTGAGGAAAAAACGTTTAAAGTTATTTTCTATAAAAAATCGCGATAGAAACTTAACCTACACCTGATGCCTGGTTTTTAAGTAAAATAATGAAAATAAATTGAAATTTTGCGGCTTCAAAATTCAAAATAGAACTGCTACTGAAAAATACTAGGCTTCATTTTACAGTCATATGTGCGCTCTTATGCATTTTTGACACAATAACTGTAAAAAATTAAATAATAGAAAGGCGATTTTTCTAAGCAGTCAAAGTAAGGCTTAAACATAATTGAAAACATGTGGGGAAATTAGTAACTCAAGTTTAGGCTCATGTATGGCAATTTACAATAACGAATGAGCTGAAAAGTGCAATCACGGATATATGGACGCGAATCGACCAAAATTATATAAGATATTTATATTCTTCCTTGCCAAAAAGGATGTGCTCAGTAACAAAGACGGGTCTACTAAATACTAAATAGAATAAAATCACAAGCAAAGGTTCTTGCATTCATACGTAATGTGAAAATATCCTATGAATTGCATGGAGTGTCTTATAATTTTGTCTGGTTGACTAGTATTTAAATTTTTCCTTTTTTAAGTTCTCATGTTTAAATTTGTGTTCAGATTCTTGTTGCATATTTAAAGCCTTTGATGTTCGAAATATCCCATGTAACAAAGAAAATAAATCATAATTATAAACACAAATATTTTCATTTTTATTACCAAATCGTAAAGTTTTCCCTCGGCCTGTATATTGTTCACATTTCAACCCTATTAATAAACTAGATGCAATTGAAACAACACCCTATTGTACGTTTTAAAATCGGGGTTCCAGTCAACCCATTCAACCACACATGATCGTCTTTACATATGAATTTTATCTAGAAAACTCGTCGCTTGTAAAACGTTATAATTAAAACATATCAAACCTAAGTGAAACCTCAAAACGATTTGGAATATTTGATGAGATAGATTTATTTAAGTATCTCATTTTGCAGATACATTTCCATACTTAAAATCACACTTGTACTCGAACATGAGAACTAACGTTGATTTGAAATAATATTGAAATAAAAGTTAACAGGTTGAATATAAAATCTTATAATTAAAATCGTTGCATTAATGAAAAATATACATATAAAAGGAACCGACGTCTGCTTCTGAAATTGAAGGACAAACGCACTACCCATTCAACCTTAATTTGATCATTCTCTTACTCGAAGAGCATATTATGTGAATAATTCATAATTTCCACTTCATCAAATAAGTCCTTACTCAGTGTTTCTTTGAGGTATTGTCTTAGGATTAATTATCCTTGCTTTACATCTTTTGTAATTATACAACAGAATTCAGTTTGAAAATATCCAAACCGCCATAAGTTACATAATGGATTTCATAAGCATATGAACAAAGATTTTACGAGTCATAAAAAAAGGATACAGCAAGCATTAATTAGAACAAAATAAATATGTATATTGCTTTTGGAATCAAGTGTTAATCAATCATTTGGTAAATGAAAACTATGTGCTGTACTTGATAAGACGGCTAAAGAGGATGTGAACGATAAGAGTGAACTTTGTTAGGAAAATTATGAAAGCTTCCAATTTATATAGCACAGTTCTCTATGAAACGTATGCTTTTTTGTGTATAAATTCATTTTATATCCATGACTTTTTCATATTGCCTGAGTCAAACTCTTTTTGAGAGTACGCAATGTTAATTTTCCCACTTCAACGTTTACTATTACTGTCGAATCCCCCAACAACCCACTGCTTTCCTATTCTATTCCTTGGCCCTTCATTCCAACAAAGCTTCTATTGTGCAAGTCCAACGGGTACTACCGAGAAACTTTCAACATAGTTTAATATCCTTTTCATAGCTTGGACATATTACACATGCAGATTCAAACTTAGCTTAGTACAGGTATGGTGTCCACATTCTACTCTGTGCGTGAGGGAATACACAATTACTTAACTGACGTAAAAATACAAATCAGTGTAGGACTCCTACAGATACATACTATAGTATGTGGTAGATACGTTTATTTGTTATACATTTATTATACATTACATTCAGTACGGTTGTCCTTTCCTTTCACACGAACAAAATTAAATACGTATGAGGTCCCATGTTGTCCATCATAGAAACTGAAATTATGTTGTTTAGTTGGAAAAAGTCATGCATTCACACAAAACAACTTGACTTCAGTCGTCCTGTGACTTGTTTTCCAGTCTGTACGAGCCGTGTGAACTGCTTGCGTTTTTATTTTATTTTTTTCCTTCGAATCCTGTCACGTTCCGCGCGTATTCTTCTTGTCATATTTATGTTCACCGTCATTCAGTTCAAGTGCAACGAAGTTGTTTCTTTTTTCGCCTGATTCTAATTAAAATGTCCTGGGATTTTCAAAGTTTAACTCGATTTTCGTCTGACGGTGCATTGAGTACAACAAATTTACGGGAATCATGGGCAGGACGAAATTTACTAAAAGCTCTTAATCAACTTCCATCTATGAAATATGACTATGCCCCGTCAGCGGATGTAAATGTAAGTGGATTTCGCTATTGCACTTACAGATTTTTAAATTAAGTGAAATTTTATTATGTTACACTAGTGTGTATGTGCTTTCGATGTATCGTATTAATATTCTCTTTGTGTATTTCTAATCGAAACTATTAGACTGACAAATCGGTCAATCAGATTTCACTGAAATTTTAATCGGTATTCAAAGCAAATTTGTAACATGAATGAATATTCATTGAAGGTAATAAATCAATTGACGATGTGAACATTAATTTTCAATACATTTTTAACGTGAGCTGGTTGTCAGTAAATATACACTTAATAAAGTAACTTCCATTTACTTTTCAAAGTATGACGTTATTATGATATTTGTTTTTCAAAACAATCGTCTTTAGTTCCCTTGTTCAAAAATTAAGCAAAAACTATGTTTTAACTTACAACAATGAAGATGCAAGCTTTGTTAATGGATTTTAATGTTAACATACTGGATTAAAATGATTTATTTTTTCTTTAATAGTTGTTTTTTTTTATTTTTTTGTTTAACATATATGAGTCCTATATTATATGAGTTCTATTCGATGAGTAATATGGTTGCATGTTTGGTTGAATGTAAACTTATCTAGAAGAACATTCAGCCTTAAATTTTGTAAAAAAAATAATTCAACTTAGTTCTTCAATGTTGTTGAGGATAAACGTCGGCAAAACTATTTCGCTTTATGATATCTACCACTTATGAAATACCTATGTTCAGGTTGAGGAGTCGTTTTGTCAAAACCTCGCAGCTGGTCCTTTACACGGAAATTTTTGAAACACTACTGTCTTTGTGCAAAATTAAGAGTTAGTAGATAATAGCCAATGAGCAGGCGGTTTAACAAATAAATGCTTCATTCATCCTTAACCAAAATCAAAGGTATTTTTAAATTAAAGTAATGTGATCAAATTCTCGATACGTTTTATGATTATAGTTTGAAATTCAAATTGGAAAGCACATAACTTATTATAATTACATTTTATATTATTATTACTTATTGCAACTACGGTTGAACGATAAAATTAGCTTTGAGAGCATTCATCGATCCTGAATCCTTTCGTTCAACTGAAATCAATTCCATTTTGAGAGCCCTTAAGTAAAATGAGAAGAGACAATGCAATGCAATCTGTAGTGGAATTCCAAGACTCCAGAGGGGTAACTTTTTAGCAAGCGTGCATTCGTTTCAGAAAGCGCAGAAAGCTGAGGCTCCTTACTGGGCTACTCAAGAGTCATTGCACACTCGGAGGACATCTGAAAAAAGTGGTACGAAAAGCAAACATTGAATTCAGATTCTGCAATCTTCCAGAAAAGGTACTAGTCCATTCGCTAGTACACGGTGACGTTCTCTCGCGCCAGACAAAAGACAATTTAGGAAGCTACTTCCTGGTGAAAGAGTAATCGGACCGCCTGAAGCCAACGTGGATTATGAACCCTCTTAGCTAGACCGATTTGTTTGAGGTGCAGTAGATGCTCCGAAAACGAGGGCAGAATAAAATTTTAATGGTTGACGAGCATTTTCCTTAGCAAATCGATCAGTCAATCAAAACAGACTTTTGTCCTTCTCTTTGAAAATTTTGTTATTCTTTCTGTCTCATCAAATTTATTTTGTCTGGTACGTATGATAAATAACAAAAGAAACATAAGAATGAAAACGTCTAAATGCTTTCAACAAAAACACAATTTTTTTTTAGAAAAAGTTTAAGGCTTTACACAAACGCCTGCCTTAGTGTTAGTATTCATTATCATGGAGTCCAAAAAAACGATTTTTAGAATGTAGTCCATGAAAAATAATGCTACTATGTATTTGCAATGCGAGTCCTTACTTTTAGTAAGGAATCTTTTGATCTGTTCAAAAATGATTCGCTTGTAACGTGGATTTTATATCACCTGAAATGAAATCAGAATGTTATTTGTAATGTTATATCAGATTCAACTGTTAGATAAAGCATCGGGAGTTTACTCCTTGCTTCTGTTATTTCTGTCTGCAGATGGGCCACTATGCCATGCTGTGAAACTAAAGAGGTCTTCCATGTAGTTACCACATTATTCAGATTTCTTTGGTTTTATCAGAGCTTTATTTATTAAAGTTACCAGATTTTCCAGCTCTATTACATTAGTTTGGTTAATCCAAGTGAGGTGTTTGGTTTTCAGGTTCGAAAAATCCACAAGAAAATGTTAAATGCTTCCTTCTTTCTTGCCAAAAGATCATTGAGAGTCTTTCAATTGAATTTAAGCCAAGTTATTGAGGCTCGTTAGTTTACTTACACCATTTTTGTTTATCCCTAGGTGTTTTCCTGTCCCTGTTTTGTTGGGATGATACTAAAACATCTTTTGTGCAGCCGTTGATCCTTTCAGTTGAATCCGTATCTATCCCTTTACAACAAGTTTCATCTAGTTTCCATTTCATTATTTCTAGTGGCATTTTTTGAGTATTCCAGGTGCATTGAATAAATTGCAATGCAATATGGGAGTGTTGGACTGCTTTTATACTCAGAATAATTTTCAAATAAAGTAAAATGCAACGAAACGTTCTAAAAATTTTCAAAATGATTGACCATTGAAACATATAACCAATTTTTGCTTATCTCCCTTATGCACTATGCTTTAATTTTCGTTTTACTATTCTATAGGTTCTATTACCTATAAGGGGCTCAAAAAATATATATGCTCAATATATTTTTTTACACTTTATTTACCAGATAATACATTCAAATTTTTCCAAAGTGCCATACAATTCTTGGAAAGTACAAAATACTTTTTTTTTTAAATAATAGAAGGCACCAATATTGACCATTCAAAAAAACACTGCTCCATGGCAGCTAGTTAATCTCTGGAACGCCGAGCCTGGAATAAAAATGTCAAAATGCATTTGAAAAGGAAACCGTCCTTCAAAAGAATCAACCAGAAAATTTGAAAAATTCAGCAACAAAAAATGGCGGACGTTCATAAAAAAGTTCCTAAAATCGACCTTTTTTTCCTATATTTTTTTGATGCTAAACATTGTTTTCATCAAATTGTGGACGACTCTTGTAGAGGACGCTTAAAAAAATAAAATACTTCAGGAGTTATTTATATCGAAAGAATAGATTCGGAGATTAACCGTCTACCATTTGAAACAAAAATGATTCAGATAAAAACGTATTTTAAGTTAATTTAGTACATATCCTTTTACAAAAAATTTATTTTTATGGCTTACTATCACATGATCCGCAATGCCTGGACCATATGAAAGTAAGCCTTCATCCTCAAATGCCTACTGCTCTTGAAAATGGACCTTTCTTATCCAAACGCGCTTCCTTTGTGGCCGCCTTCTTTCTTCGTCTTTTCCCAATGCGTTATCATAAAAGCAGTTTCTTATGATGTAACCCGTGACTTCCATGATTTTAATGGATGTCAAACGTCCTTCATTGAAAATGTTACATGTCGTTCACCTTTTTTCCCCTCGGTTTTTCAATTGAGCCACCTTTTGCATAATTATTAGCTCTTTAAGGGGACATTTGTCTCCTGAGCAAGTACTTCTGTAACGACTAAAATAGAACTAAGAACCGATGGGTAACCGATCAATATCGATTTGAATATTGATATTCCTCATTTCGGGAAAAGGATAATTTTTCAATATTTTTTTTTGTACTCCGGACGAAATTTATTCGTTTCCCGTCGGTTTTCTTGTATGCTTTTCTTGTATTTTCTATTTCTCTTCTTCTTCTTCACATACATGTTTCGGCAGTGTGTCTGACTTCAATGGAAGGTTTTCCCCTATTTTACTTCTCCTAAAATCTTATTTGGAAACCGTTAAGTCTTTAATTTTAATTTGACAATGATATTTCAAACGATCTTTCATAGGTTACACGGTTTTTCCCCCTTCTATGATTCTGTCCCTTTTGAGTTGTTTCTTTGGAACGTTCGTAGAGGTTAGATTTTATATAAAGCTATCGGCGTATATTTTCCTTGTCATTTCTGCATAGTTCATTTTCTTCTCCTACCTTATCAAGTACCCAAACTGTACCCTTTAGTGTCCGAGATGTTTTTTTGATATTTTTTGGTTAAAATTTTTTGGAAGTTAAAGAGCCAGGGAATGCTATCTCCTTTGAGTTGCGCTACGTCTTCCTCACTCTCTATATCTCTCACCTATCACCAACAGAATTCATTCAATATTTACGATTAATTATGATAATTTGGTGGCGTCAGGGAGGTGGAGATCATCAACTTAGATTCCCAGACACGTAACTCCTCTGGACTACCCAATAAATACCTTCCATATCAACCTGAAAACCTAGCTTGAAACTATTTCACATATTTCTTCGATCTAGTACTTTTCTAGTACTATAGACTCCTATAATCTTATTACTCAAATAGTAAAAAGATTATGAGAAGCTCTTCTCTAAGCTGAAGGAATGGAGCGGAAAGTAGTGCTAGAGAAGATAGCCCTGATATAACGCTCATGCTACAACTACTTTCCTTTGTGTAGTTGAGTAGGCGGTGGCCCGTCGTGAAGTCCCTCAGAATCAGCATGAAGTATTCTTATATTTGAAAACGATTTTGAAGGGTAACTCATAACCAAACCGTGAAGTGGTTTGACAAGAAAGTTGCTTCAGAATCAAGGGGTTGTCAAAAATGCCGGGGAATTTTTTCGAATCAGAGATTTCGGCTTGTACGAAACAGGAGTTAATGCGCATATACCGCTCCGGGAAAAAAGTTTTGCGTCTGTTTATTACGATTCAAACAATTATCTGCAAAATCTTGAACTCTGTGTAGTTAATTTTTTACAAACATTAATTTCTTTTTATTTAGAAATATCATTTAAATTTACAACACCGTGTATCGTGGTACGGCGAAAATATTTACTTTAGTTGCTAATAAACTATTCATAATAATATATTTCCAATTATCTATTGAGAAAATTGAGGATTATTTGAGTACGTAAATAGCTTAAATCTATACAACAAAATTGTATTAAACCGTTCAAAGCTATAATTTAGCTTACCTCTAAAATCTCTTATAAATACATTCCCATAATTACGAGCCAGAAATACATATGTGATCATTACACAAGGAAAAACATATCATAAACTATCGATTTATTATAAATAAGATGTTCAAAGTGCTTTACATTTGATTTTAATCATATCATTGTTTGCATAGCATGGCAGCTGAATTTAGTCAGTAATTTAGTGTCATTATCACTGAATGTCCTTAGTATGAGTAAACGTAAGTGTTGATAACCTTGTGTCTTAGTCCTTATGAGTACGACATATATGGTTTTCATATTTTTTGATTGGTATCAATATAAAATGACCTTAAGAAATCAAACACACATTTATATACACGTGTGATGAATTGACAGTTAGCTGGCTAGTGACCGTGATAATAGTCTCACATTTGATGAAGTTGTCGAGGAATTCAAAAAGGTCAAGCTCAATAGTTTTACTGAAGTGAGAAAACAATCGATAAGTTGAATGAAATCGAACGCAATTTATCCTTCATCCACCACAAAAAACTTGTATTGTCTATTGGTAAATTAGGAAAATTATTATACATACTTTCAATACAATTCTTCTTTGTCTACAATACATTCTACTTCTTGGTTAGAAATCTTTCGAAACCAAACTTATTTATTTAATACTAGAAAAAATGAATGAAAAATGAAATTAATGTTGGATTAAAACAATAGTTCGCTTTCAAAATTCAGTTCAAATGACATAATTTTTGAGTGTCAGGAAGGAGTGCTCAACGTCCATTTTATCACACAATTATATTCAGTATGATCTTTGACAGCATGTTTGAGTTCCATGTCTCCTTAAAAAAGGGGTCTTATAATCACAATTTCCAGCTTAATGTATCTTTCTTATGAGTAAGAATGACTTAATCTCGAGATCCCGATTCATTCTCGAGGCCCGATTCGTTTGATAAAGGATGTTTCAAGGCAGATATTCCAAATCTGGTAACAATCAAACATTTAAGTCCAAATATTTGATTTCAAATTATGAATTTCAAAGCGTTCCATTGCAACTTATAAATTCTTTATTTTTTTAAAGATGACTTCTCGCAATACATAAAATCGGTACAGCTTGTTAATATTTCTTAAAGTATCCTAGCAAACGTTACATACCTCCACAGGATAAATTTCATGTAGGTCAAATGTGGGTGGTCCAAAAGACCATCTGATTTGTTTGGTGTGGGTGGTCCAAAAAACCAAAATTTGTTTTTCACATTCGCAGCAAGTAACGAACCTAATCCATAGTAGCGCTTGCAGACTAGGCAGTGGAACTCCGTCCTGCCAAAAACACATCTGTGAGAGGGCCAAAACCTTTCAAAAACGCTCCTTTTACGCAGACACGGCTCGCACTTGATTGCTGACACATCACTTACGATTTAAGCTACTGCACCACTCTCCTGCGCAAAATTCATATCGTTCAAATATACAAATATAAAGTCCTAACTCTGACGTAAGACACGCAGTAATTATTTGTACCTTTCGTTTTCCTATTTCGCATGTTTCATCATCGTTTTCGACTTCACTTACCTTACGATCTTCAAACAATTTGTGAATGTAAGCTATTCGTTTTGACCATATCTTAAAAACAAAAAAAATTATTTCACTCGCGAGCAACACCTAGTAGAAAGATATAGAGCAAACAAGAGTAGATACATTGCGCTTTTGCGTTAGACCGATCTACCAGTTTACAACTAACTGGTTGGTTCGGTGGAAATCCTAGAATCCATCCAAGAAAATTTGATCAAATTTTGTCAGATCGCGAAATTGTTTGTTTGTAGTACTACGTAGTCTGTCATTATCTTGCGTAAGAACAAAACCGAAGCAGAGACACTAATTGCCCGCAGTTAAGAAGGGCATACAAATAACTTGTGTATCAAGGGAGCTTTGCAAGATAGAGAGCTTTCAAATCAAACGACGTTTGTGAGTGGCTAAATCGTAACGGTTAGTTTTCTGTTCTGTTTCTGATATTGTTCATATGGGTCATTGTATATAAACAAAAAATTTTAAGCAATGTTAATGCATATATCCCAGTAGCTTCAACTTTATGTTCTATCTCCAACAATTATCAATGCATCTGCGAAGTGGAGGGGAATGCCGTACAATATGATGTTTATTCAAAGTATAAGCGCTTGTTAACGGTTATGCTTTGCGCAAAATAGCAATTACACTCTCAGTTGGCTTCAGGCAGAAAGAGATAGAGCAAGCAACACGAATTTTAAATTTGTATTACGAGTACATTTTGACTCAAAGTAGCTTCTGGCAAAAGAGAAGGAGCAATCAAATTTAAATTTATTAAATTTTCAATTTAATAAATTTAAAGTAACATTGCGTTTTTAACTAAGCGTTTGGAAAATTTTACTGCTGTGAATGAAATTAACATCAAAATGAATGGGAAAATACACACCAATAGAAAATAAATCCCCTTAAATCTGGAGTTTGTTCGGAAAGCCATCGCTCTTCGTTTTAACCAGAGCGTAATGGCAAAACAGCAAGAACAGTCCCTGTGTGACTTTTTGCTGAAGAAGAAAAAATAAGCAACTGTCGATTACGCAGTTGTTTCTATACAATTGAACAATTGTATCTGTACTGGGTTTTAACTGAGTTGTTTTCAGGGGGTTACCCTTCTTCAACGAATTAATGAGAAAGAATTCACCATACCAAATCGTAGTAATTTGTTTGAATTCAGTTAGATTGGGAGTTTGTTCGAAGAATTTCTGCTGTTTTGATACCTACGCTCTGATTTGGGCCAACAAAAATAATAGGGACGCTGTCACTTGCTAGAAAATAAAAAGCACTCTCGATAAATGGTTCAAACTTAACAAAGGCCAAACTTAACCAAGGACTTAAACTTGAACTTAAAACCAAGCAAAGGCTGTATAGACGAGTAGTACTCTGATACTCTGGAACTCGTTGAAACTCTAAATACGTACACACTAGACTAGTTCTAGACTCGATGTGGTCTGCAGACTTCAACCCGCTTTCCACATCACCTCGCTCTTAATCTGGTATCCATTTTTTAAATCTTATTTGCACAAGTTTAGTCAGTTCAATTCTTTTCATTATTGAATGTTCACAGGTTCACGCTTTATGTGAAGGAGAAAAAAAACGCTAAACACTCCTTGCGAAACATGGAATAGGTTATACGACATCTTAGCATATAAAAATAGGACAACTTTCTTATAGGAGAACTATTAGTTGTAATAAAAAATTTATTTAACAGTGGAACCATATGACACGTTAGGCTCGAGTTGACCTCACAGTGGAATCATCATTTGTGAAATGCTGGAGGTATTGAGGTCACAGGAGTTACTTTTTGGCAACATCTTTTCCTCTTTGCCTCCCCATTGATAAAAAATTATTGCACTATATCGCACATTTGGTTAAAGAAATAAGGGATGACGTCATGTGTCAAGAAACTACGTTCTCTGGACAACACATGAGGCTTTGTACTAACATAAACTAGTAATTTGCATAATCCGTCTAGGTGTTCCTCACTTTGAGTCTTAATAATCTTCATCTGTTTAGCATATATTCATAAATATATTCATATACATATTAGATATATAAATAAGTTTTGAGGGATTCACAAAAGATATAATGAAGAAGAGTCCAGCTGAAGACTGTTATGTAAAGTGACAAAGTGACATCAATGACGAAGAACGCGAAAGGTCGTCACCTGAGTTTGAAGCATGGCTGGACCATGGTTCATACTATAGACGAGCTTGCTGAAATCTTGGATGTAACTCAACGAGTGATTTCAAAACCATTTGACAACAGTGGGTATAGTGTCCTAAGTCCAAAGTGCAGAAAAACGTGGAGTGAGCTCGGCCATGCATGAAGTACAACGGCCAAATAGAGTATTTATGGCAAGATCTATGGCTATGCATCTGGTGGGATCGAATCGGAGTAATCCACTATAAGCTACTCTAGCCTAACGAAACTATAACTGCGGAACGTTATCAACAACATTTAATGTGATCTAGTCAAATTTTAAATATTAAATGACCCCAACATGTCAAAAGACATGACGAAGTGATCTTTCAGCACGGCAAAGCTCGGCCATATGTTGCTTCAGTTGTCAAGGAAACTTTAGAACCACTGAGACGTTCTACCTCACCTGCCGTATTCACCACATATCGCTCCTTCACACTACCACTTGTTTCGATCAATGAGCATGAGCAGGCTTAGCGGCACTTTACTGCTTATAAAGGAGGCAAAAATTGGGTCGATTCTCGGCTCACCTCAAAAAATAAGGAATTTCTTAAACACGGTGTCCGTAGGCTACCTGAAAGATGGGCAAAAGTGGTAGAATGCGATGGGGAATATTTTGAATGCTATACACCGTACCAGTCTTTCTCAGTAAAATTTCAAAATTTAAAAAAAAACTTCAAAACTTTTTTGTACACCTAATACATATTCATACTAGCTGAAGTGCACCTAAAAACTTTCTTGATTCATTAGTCTTCATATATTACTACTTCTTATAATCTTGATTAGAAGGATTTTGAACAACCATCAGTAACAGAGAGTAAGGACGAAACACAGTGGCGAAAATGAGTGTACGACTATGATATTTAGAACCATGAATAGAATAAAATACCAAAAAAACCATATAAAATCGGATTGTGTGAAAATATATTACAGTAATAGCTCCTAAGACATTAAGGCATTAGGGCAATCGATAAAAGTCACCCCATGATAAATGAATATGGCATTAAGTTGTCCATCAATCAATCAATAAAAGTATGACAGCGGCGGTAAGTGAAAAATATGTCATGACAAGCGGCCAAAACTCCACACAGACCGAATCCAAATAATTAATACGACCTGACAAAAACCAAAAGAATTTTCATGTCTTCACTGAGAACATAAACAAAAAGGAAATATCTCGTGCACTCAATGCAGGATCTGATTTTAAGTGACTTTTCTAATTTCGAGAACTCATCACTCACTATTTTTAGTCTCCCCATTATAATATCAGCTTGAGTTGTCGGTAACCAAAAAAGAAATCCAGTCAAAATGATTAGATTAAATTTTTGTCCACATTATTTGATTAAATCTCTTTTTTGGTGGTAGCATTCCTCATTAGGCCTCCTTTTCAATTTATTTCTCATTTAATATGCTAATACTATTGCTTAAAAAGCTTTTCTTTCGCTCCCCCTCTCTCTCTCTCTCTCTCTCTGTTTCTCAGATAATTTGTTTCTCATCATGAAACATATTTCAGACAAAATAGAATAAGCATCTTGCTTACAATCAAATCAATTTTGATATGAAGTTATCTGAAGTAATTTCCTTCGTCAAAAATACTCATTTCCTTAATAACTCAAAAAAATACCCTAGTCCTTCTTTGATATCCCTAGCGTGAAATAAGCTATTAAACGAGGAACTTGAGAAATAATATGGGAAAAAACCAGGAAAAGCTCAACGCTATAGAAAAGATGGCCTTGGGATTTGTACGTAAAGTGGCGAATTACTAGGCTTTCCCGCGAAAAAAGTGCAGTAATCGATGAGTTGCTGAGTTCTTCCTTAGTATTATATGTATTCCTTCGTACATTATAGAATACAGTGAATGTTAGGGAGAGTATGATGAAGTGGTGATAAGGTCTTATTAATGAATTACTACCGCTGTTATTGAACCATGCTTGTAACGACTGTACGTATAAAAGAAAACAAATTGGATTGTAAACGATTTTCGTCGAAGAATATAACATAATTGCTATTGCGACTATAATCATTTAATGTTATATCATTCAATGTTTAATGGTCAGAAGGGACCTTTGGTCCTTTTTGGTAACTATTTCTTGATACATGCCCTACGAATTAATTTACTTATAAAGAAATGAGCAAATGAATGAGATGTTGTTTATTGATTTCATACTCCTTATTTTTTACCGTTATAAAACATATTCTGCCTCGAAATTTGCGAATCCAATAAATAACGAGTATATCAGTTAAGAGAATATAACCAAGTGACAACCGCAATAGTATGTTAATTCCTGTCGGGATTGCTACAGTAGACTTTCTACAAAACCTCATCCTCTGATGTGAATTGAATTTATCTAGTATGGACTCAACGCTAGGTAGCTAACACAAAACATTTAAGATATAACTAATAACTTTGCTCTTATTAATATTATTCTCCACTGTTGGAAATGTATAGGCCAGTTTCATCCTTAAGCTCCAGGCGCATGGTGCTATTGTGTACAGATGGTCCATCCTGACGTCGTACAGAAACCAATGAGGTCCCCTAGCGCAATGGTCACCAAGTGTTACAGTTCTGTTGCGTTAATATTCCTCAGCCAAGTGAAGCGTCTATTGGCCAAGTTCAGAGAATTTAAATCGATGTTTTCTATACTTTCCGCTTCCCCGTCACAAACATGGTCGGTGTTATCCGTTCGAATTCCTACTCGTTTGACGTGTTAAAATGAGAGATTATGGCCTGTCAAAATCGCCACCTAGGTTATGCGGCCATTTCTATTTTTCTCAAGGAGTTTTTTGTCCTTTTTTTTGTTGGGGCAAGCCTTTGTTTTGTCCTTTTTTGGAGGGTGAGTTTCTTCTTTTGCCTGTGTCTATTCTTTTGACGTTTTGGTCGGCTGATCGAGCGCTTGCTTGATCATTCACTCTAGCTCACTTGAGTGCCGTGTCCAGGAAGGCATATCAGTTTTGCATTTACTCTATTTTATGCTGTTTTAGGTCTTGTTTAAAGTCCTGAACTACTTGTGAAGCTAAGCGGTTAGAAGCAAGCAGACTTCTTTTGTTTCTATTAACGTTGATTGGTGTCGCTGTTATCACAAATACTGTGGTATGGCTCTCATTTTTGGAACTTCAGTTCAGATGAGGATGATCCCTGAGGAAAGTTCCGACATCCCTCATCTGTTTAGGAAGTATCAGTGCATATCACGATTTAATTTGACATGTGAAATTCTGCATTGTTTCCCATCCCCTAAGGGGAAAATTACAAACCAATACCAAATACAAAATAAAAATGGGATTGTCACACATACTTACGATTGATCACTGAAATAAACTTATGATTCAATCCTACCAAGCTTTCTTTTAGTTTACAGGGCCATATTCTCCATCAATAGATAACCTTGATACCTGTAATATTTGTTCAACGCACTATTTCCTGAGAGTTTTGGGAATATCACTAAAACTCTTCATAAACTTGGTTCAGATTTCAAAAGAGCTTACAAACTTTCAGAAAAAAACCCTTGCATCTTCGGTCACTCATTATTGGAATTGTGTTTCCAATGTGCATAATTTCGTGCATTCATTATAAGTCATCTTGCAATCTTGTCAATGTTAAGCTTGCCATAATTCAAAATCCTCACAAAATTTCATAGCATAGTCTGCTTACCTCAACGAACTTTCGGAACTTTTGAAATTAACTCCATTGATTCTAACCCTATCCATTATTCCGAGGTTTTCATAGGCTCTTATCTTAGCCAGACATATTCAAGGACATGAGTTAACACCCCTTGGGAGTTTACTTAATTTTTAGTTTTACTACCCAATCCAGCACAAAGGCAATTTCGTTATGCCTGATATTATTTTTAAGAGGAAAAGTCAGGCAATTCGAGTCTGATCTATTTACTGAAATCTATGTCATTTATAAATTTAAAAAAAAAACGCAATTTGCAAATCCGTAATTTGCAAAAGACATAAGCTCCAAGCATGGGATTTAATGCATCATGTTCATCCAAAATTTAACCTCTGCTTTGCTTACACTGTGTTCAAAGATCTTTCTACCATTTCAACACACTTTCTGCCCTTGGTCACAACCCTCATCAACCTCTTGTTGCTGCTTTCGATGCTTCGTTCTGTCTCAAGTTCCGAAATTGTTCTACAAAGGATTTACACTACACCGCTTATATATATTAGACCGTCTGATGGGTTGAGCCCGTTCTGTATGTAAAATCTCCATCTTCAAGGATATATCAGCATGATTGATTGGCAGTTGTGAAAAATGATTTAGCGACAGCATCTTTATGGTAATCTTTTTTAAACTATCAATCGTAAAGAACTCTATCAACAAGGATAATTGTAGTTTTTCATTGTAGTTTCTTGTTTTATTGCTGTGATGGGGGAAGTAGGGGGTGGTTGGAAGATTCGTCTCTGTGTGTTTATGGATTTCGTGTTTAAATTTGTTTAATATTATGTTATTTATATACAATTGTGTCAGGATAATTTCCTCCCTTCCTTGGTCTCCATTGAAAATATTCAACTTTTCCATCGTTCTTTCAGGTATCCCATAATTTGTTTTCAATTATTTTTGGTCGATTTACATATTAGGATGTCCACATATCTTGCATGAAATATCACCCCAAACTATATCTTAGTTCCTCTATGTATTATTGTTCTTGGGTTTGTGTCAACTCTTTAATGAAGATTGATCCAAACAAAAAAAACAAAACGACAACGTTGAAGATCATCTGGTTTCAATTCTTGTCTTCATTCAAACATACAAAGTTTTAACACAAAATTCTTCTGTGAAGTACCTCAGATGCTGGTCTCACATAGTTCGACCTATTCTGGACAGAGTTGAATCTGCCATCAGGTTTTCACTAACCTTAATCTATTTTCTTACAGATTAGGACGATTTGCGTATGTTACTCTATTACTTTTAAATTAAAATTAAATTTTCATTCACTAAATTCATTCACAATCCATAGAATATTGCGTTCAAGGCTTAGTGGTAATGGTAAAGATGAAAATCAGCTAATTTTGACGAGTACTTTAAACCAGACCTTTTTTTGTTTTGTGTTTTTTTTTTGTCAAATTGAATCCTAGCTATTTTTTCAGGTTGCGTTTTATTCTACGTTTTCATTTTATATAAAAAATTTCTATAAATTCCCTGAAAAATGATGGTTTTTTTGGGAAGGGAGATGAAGGCTATTTATGCCCTGGGTGTCGGATTCCCAGTGGGATAACAAACCTATTGGACTACCTACTCAACAACTGCCTAGCCTGGAACCGTTTGACACATTAATTCGGGCTAGGCCTCCCAATTTTACGTCTTTTGGCACCTTCGGGTTACAGGGGTTTCTTCTCCAGCGGAGAGGGAAAGAGGAGGAGGATTGCTAGAGAAGGAAACCCGCCAGCCGATCAAGTATGCCTTTTTTTGTAACTAAAACTGGCCGAGCGTAATATACCACCTGGTTCGATTTGTCAACTGATTTCAGCATCTCTTCTATTAGGCTATCTGGACACAGCTCTCCCACTTTTGCGACAAAATCACCGCGGCCTTTGTCTAATCTTCTGCATGAAAAGACAGTATGGCAGGCGTCATCCTTCTTCCCAATGCAGAATATGTAATCTGGAGACTGTGACTCACCAATCTTATGCAGGAAAGCCTGAAAACAACCATTTCCACTTAGTAGCTGGGTCAGGTAGAACCATGCATTCGACTGAGCCACGGTCTCAAACTGTTGATGAGCAGCACAGTCCGTCTCACTTTTAACTTACGTTCCCAAGATTGTTGCCATTCGTCGAGAGTGCATCGTCTTTTATCGCGAGCAACTTTTTCTTTGTTATGCTCGTGCCTTCGGAAGTAGATTCTTTCACGCTCTCTAGCAAGGAGAGCGATGGATATCACCATTGGAATTATATGATCCATTATATGATAGGTATCACCGCTCACATCAATTCATAAATTTAATATGACCTGAGCATACCGAACTATAGCATAAATAAATATAGCGTCTACACTCTCGAGTGGCTGGTGTCAGACAGAGATAGTAAAAGCACAACTAGATCTAAAATCGCCTTTTCATAAGCTTTGAGCGCTATGTTTTTGTTTTACTTAAAAATGGAAGAATATTTACTAATCCAAACAAAATTCCACTTATTTCGGTCCAACATCGGTTTTTCGGGAGTTTGTTTGAAGTGTTGTCGCTGCAATTGCTTTCGTTTCGGCAGAGCCTCGTTTGATCCGAGAAATTCTGAAACGAACACGAGTCCTATGGAACATCTAGGGCTAGCAGTAGTATCAAGACAACAACATAAATTTATTCTGACCATTAGAATATATATTTTGGATTCATTAAAACGTTTACCAATAAAACAAATTAATGCATAGCGCCTATGAAAATATTCCATGTGCCAATTCACAACAAATGAATACGAGTAAGCTTTTAGTTTATATGTTCAGATAAAATTATAGCAGGATCAATCGAATCATACTTTCAAAGTAACCTGCAACATTAGTACCAACTTTTCAATATAAATCTCTGGTTTAATTTTTGTTTATTTATCGATATATCTCTCTAATATTACCTGTTCATGACAATATTTTCAATTAATAATAAGGAATTGAATCTTATTTGTGATATCTTACCATTATTTATGAGATTTTTATATCTCAAAGACTAAAGATATCTTATATTGTCACTAAATAGATTAGAGGCATATGGAAAACAATGTCCACGTTAAATTTTATTTTTATTGCATTCCGTAGACAAACAAATCATTGTTTTATTGGTCGTCATGGTTAATTTTGTATCCAAAGTAATGTTCAAGCTTCTGTGGATGCATCCATAAGATTCATATCGGAGCCGATGACCGTGGTAACAACCAAACAAAGCTAAATTTTTGATTGTATTTTCAAATGAGTACAATGAGGAGATTCTTTAAAGTAAAATAAATTCATATATGTATACTATTTCGCACATCCGATTGAATTAAATACATTCTCAAGTTCAATAATTCTTTTTCTCATTTTGCAGATGCGCTTCCAACAGAAACAACAACAAGAACGCGAACAGAAAAAATTAGAACTTTCCGGACCAACCAAATCGAATCTAGAATCAGGAGATAGTCGACCAACCATTGGAGCAGGAAAGGTATTACAGTTTAGTGCATTTATTCATTTATCATTACCATAATATCGCAATTAAACTGATAAACATATATACTTATTTATTTACTTAGGTACGTCAAATGTTTGACGAACGCCGGCAAAGGAGCACCGGCATCGACAAAAGCTATCCACTGAAACCTATAGTGGGACGAACAGCGTCAGGATCCTCGACAGCAATGAAAACTGCAACCACTACAACCATTCGTAAACAAGTTGGTTCCGTGAGGCAAGTCAATGGCAAAATTAGTGCAACGAAAACTCAAACTGCGGAGACGATTCATATAACGAATGGAAATGGTATTTTAACCAGTGAGCATTGCTTCTTAACAAATGATAATATAGACAATGAATCAATGCCAGGTAGGATATTATAGGATAAGAATCAATCGAACCTACACAAGTGTTTTATACAAGCATAGCGTAAGCACCAAACAGCGAGAACACTGAAAAAAAAACAACTCCGATCAAACAACTAGTGCATGCCCTTACTCTTTCTAACAGAAGCAACTCGGGAGTATTCTCGCTGTTTTTTCTTACGCTTTTAAACCAAATCATCTTTTTGGCGATTTTATGTCTCGATAGTATTTTTCAGGATCCAATTAGGAGTTTTGCTCCATTCATTGAGAAATTATAAGGTTTCATGTATAATTTCACTTGTATAAATGACGAGTTTACATTGATTTATAATTGATCCTTGTTATAAACAGTCTAAATTCGACTTGCTGCATTATGAATCACCTATTGCTCTATTTTTCCCATTTTTTGTGTTTTCTTCATTAACCATCTCCGGTTAACATCAAAGATGTAAGTTCTTGAGTTTCCAAATCCACTGGATTATGCTTTACTTTTTTGGAGGATTTGTCTCGGCTTTTTGTTGCCATCATCAGCTTGTTCTCGAGAACGTAAAACCAATAGTAGAGTATGACACGGTGGAACTTAAAAAATACTATATTTTCGTCCTGCAGTAGCAGCAACACAGATATAAGTAATTGATTTCAAATATGGCCCTACAGGTCATGTCCTTATTACCGAATAGTTAATGTTTTTGTTTTGATGGCAACATCACTGCAATTACAATACACATCATTCATTTTGTTCAAATTTTGTTCAATTAAATATAAATATATCTTTAGGCAGTGAAGGATTCGATTGAAATGGTTCTAAACGATTTGATGTGAAGCATTGATTGCGGAGAAATCACCAAATTCGATTTGTCCATGTAATTTCTCCCAACTTTCTCATTTGCTGCACCGAGATCGGATGATTACTCTAAAATCAAACGGATGATTATCCTAACGCCATCCTTTAACGTTTTGGCAATGGATCGATGAGATTTGCTGCCTCCTTAGTTGTAATTTGACTCAATTCCTCCAAAACTACATTTTTTCGCATCTCTTTTGAAGAAATTCCTTGGCGGATTCAACCCTCTAATCAATCCCATATACCCCCATGGGATTATGGTCTTGTGATTGCAGAGACGTACGCAAATGTTTTAGCATATTAAAAAGTAGCCAAAGCTTAAAAAATTCTGCAGTGAACTGGGGTCATTGTCATGAAGAACTATGATGAAGTCTATTTTCTATCCCGCTTTGTTGCAATTTGCTTTAAATTCGCCTCAAGTATATCTAGATCAACTCTCTTGTCCATTGTTTATTCAATCAACACGATACAGACCTACACCATTACAAGCCTTACACCACCAAACCTTGACTCCATCAAACTCTGTTTCACTATTGTCGCGAGATTTTTTTATTGAGTGCAGTACCCGATTTTCTCCATGCCAACTTATTACCTTTTATTCTAAATGAACAAAATTTGCTTTTCCAAATTCTTTTAACCTGTTCCCAGGATCCCGATGTTTTATGCATATGCTTGTGAACAAACTCAGTTTTGCCTGTTACCAAATGATGCGAATGGCTTCTTCCATGCTATTCGTCTACGAAACCAATTTTTCTTCAAAATTTTACACACCCTGTCGCTACAAATCGATTTATAAAATGTTTCCTTGATGTCTTTTGCAAGGTTAGCAGCCTTCAGTCCTGGATTTTTCTCCGCTTGATTACGTAAATAGCGTATTTTTTTCCTCAATCGGCCATAAGGCGGTAGTTGCTATGGACTTATATTTTTCAATTTGAATACTATGGATCGTAGTGTATCCTTTCGACCGTTTGACCAATGTCACGGAACCTTTTTCCTCCTTCTTTAGTTTCGCTATTATATCCCTTTTCACTGGTACTGATATTTTATTTGAGGCTATAAACCAAGTTATCTCACAAAACACTTAAAGAAAAAAATACGAACAAACTCATATTGCTCCTACTTTATTCAAAAACAGTCTTTGAGATCCCCGTACCTTTGGTAATAGTTTTAGAAATTCCCCCTTTCGTCTTTTGTAAACTTAGAGTAACTCACGCTTGTGTCCAACATTTCCATTCCGATCCTATTTATTCTGTAAATTTTGGTAATCATCTCCTTCGTGGCAGGATTTATAGTCTAGAGTAATTTGAACAATTTGGGAAGTTCAGGATCTTCTTATTCCTCCAAAGCAACTATTTCCTGTTCAACAGATTACAAAGTACGTTACCTGCCGCAAGTCCATAGCCGCAATAAGACAATTCTGGTAACGAGGGATTCCAAACAAAGAAGGAAGTGGCGACGCGTAGGAATGAAAAAATTGCGGCTACAAGTTAAGATTCCCAGAAGAAAAAAATTATCATTCTTAGGTTTTTGTCTATGCAAGAGTATTTGGGGGATGTGATATCTTCTGTGCCTCCTTTCTTTGCCTAAGATTAGAAGCTCGTATTAAACATTTGATGCCACGTTCTGGCCAAACGTTAGAAGGCGGTTAGGACACGTAACTATGTCTTCGCATTAATTTCTTAATTTCAAGCGATATTGTTATTGCAGTTGTAATATGTGAGCTGGCTGTTGACTGATAGGTTTAGCTACAATAGCCGTGGAATTACTGTTTGTGCTTAAAAATGGATTCTAGAGATGGAGCAAAGTTACAAAGACGGAGTCAGCTTTCTTCCAAAGTAGCCTTAACAATGATCCCCCTCCCCCCCATTTTATTAGGGAATGCGCTAACTTTTGGTGTTTCTACAAGAGTGGAACAAGTTAACTGTGTACAAATTTCTTCGTAACTTCATAAAAAAATTATTTTATAACGTCATCACACACAACTTTGAAGTTGTCTTGAAATTATTTGAAACAAACAAATAAATTTTTTGTTTTTTTTTTGTCTTAAACTAACACTATAAATTTCTAAATTTCACTGCATTTTTCTCAACTAGTAATTAATGATCTTCATTCCATTCAAGCCACTCCGGAAGGATTTTCCAATGGTTTCGATGATAATTACAATTTACCTGAATTGAACAAACTATCAATTCAAGATAGTAATAAAAACGACTTCATCGATGGAGTAGGCGATACAAATAACAACAGCGGTAATACGAATTCTGATCGAAGTACCAATATCAAGTTGAACCCAGTTATTACCAAAAAGACTGCACCACCCATGAGATCTACTGCATCACCTACCCCACCAGCACGATTAGGAACTCCACGGGTAACTACTGCAAAAGTTCAAAGTCCAATAAGTAAACCATTGGGCGGATTAAACGGACGAGCAAAATCTTCGGTTAAGGTAAATTCGTTTTCCAACCCTAAGTCAGCCTTGTAAAACACTGCTTTAAAATTTCAGACACCACCAAGTAGTGCTAGCAGTGGGCAATCTTCAGCATCTACCATTACCAAAACAGATTCAGCGTCCAAAAGCGTAAGTTAAATTCTGCAATCAATCGATATCAAATATACTTGACCGTTTAATTTCTCTGGAAGCTCTTAGCAGCATTAGGCGTATATCTTGAGATGTTGTGATCTGAATACCTTTTTTGACATGAATTTCAGGCTCCACGTTTGCCAGCCGCACCTATTCCTGAAAATATGGCACAATGTCCAATTTGTGGTCGCAACTTCAACATAGATCGTATCGCAAAGCACAAGGAAATCTGCCAGAAGACGGCAACCAAGAAACGTAAAATATTTGATGCCTCTAAGCATCGTGTTAAAGGAACTGAAATCGAGCAATATGTACGCAAAGCTCCAAAGGGTGGTGCACGGACTCCGGCCGCTGCTGTTAAAACTCAAAAGGCGGCAGCTGCAACAACAACGGATAAAAAGAGCAACTGGCGCAAGAAGCACGAGGAATTTATCCAAGCTATTCGGGCGGCAAAAGAAATGAAAGCATATTTGGCAAAAGGCGGTAAATTATCCGATTTACCTCCACCTCCGCCATCCGAAAATCCTGATTACATTCAATGTCCACATTGCCAACGAAGATTCAACGAGGGAGCCGCCAGTCGTCATATTCCGAAATGCGCGACAATGTTGCATAATAAGCCCAAGCCTGGGGCGAAACCTCCACTCAAAAAGCGATAAATGTATTTGAGGTGGTGGACTATGTTTTCTTTTCTTTTTTGTTTTTACTACAAATTAAAATGAACCTTTACTAAAAATAAGCTAAAATTAAAAACATAAAAAATTTACTATTAATACTAACAACGGAGCGGATAACGCTCTAAGTTTATATTTTCTACTGATATTTATGCTAAAATAAAAATAGAGAATTGTACATTCCGTTATAATGACGTCTGCTGCGCACTTCAAATTATTATTTCATGTTTCTCACTAACTTATTTGATAAGTGCAGCAATCAGACGACCCATATTTTGTATGTGATACTTATGCGAATAATAAATGATGAACATATTGCAACGATCGAATTTGATTGGAACTTTGGAGTGATGAAAAAAATTTGATTTCACCAACATGACACATACAACTTCGGTAGCAAGATGCAGATGTCCTTAAACTATCCACGCTTATTCTTTGTCATCCAAGTCAAGGCACGTCTCAAAGTAGGCTCAAAAATCGAAGTTCGACTAAAGCACTGACTTCTAACGCATTTTAGCCTCTTGAAAACCATTCCTGTTATCGTTTCAGGACACTCCTCCCACTTTCGAATCTTTACCGACATTGGAGTCGTTATTGGTCGTCGAAACGGCGCCACTCCAGGGAAAGTTTAATTTGCCATTGAATTTGGCGGTAACAAAGAGATTGAAGGCACGGTGCATAAATCTTATGTTCACGCTATCTCATGTGTTCCTCGCAGGTTGCTCAACGTCATGTTCTTATTCGTTTGGGGACACATCCCACATCTTACTTGGCCATATAAATGAAAACATAAAATCACGATTAAAGGAGCAAAATGAATTTAATATTTTACATGATTCCATTCAAATTATCTTATACTACACACAATTAAAAAACAAAAAAGGAGATCAACGATGCAATCTACGTTAATCGGAAATGTCTTCCATTTTATTCGGTGGATCAATAATACGCTTAACAGCAGCAGCACCGGCGGTCATGTCCAAACCTTCTAAAATGTATGCCAAATTATCCAAGGTAGCATCATCATCATCCTCAAACCATATATTCAACATGGCTCTACACTGACTGGCCGGTGTTGGATTTTCCGTTTCAAAAAATAACAATTCATCCGAGGAGTAACCCAACTTTTTGCCCAACTTCTTCCAATCCGATCCGATTTTGTTTGAAATATCTGCAATCATCTCCTTTGTAACGGGATTGGTCTTGTGCGCATTTTTATCGTCTGGAGTAAGTTGTTCAGTTTTGAGAAGTTCAGGATCTTCTTGTTCCTCTAAAGCAACAGTTTCCTGTTCAACAGGTTCCGAAGTTGATGTACCTTCAGCCGCTTCGATTTTAATCTCGGCTTTATCCTTTTGAATCTTTTTCCGAACACTTTCAAGATAATCGGACACACGATACGAAGGCGTATTGAATAATGTGAAGAAATGTGGTGATTGTCGTGCCAATAGTCGTAATGCACGCCATTCAAATGCAGGATCATTCTTTTCTTTGGGATTTTCCAAATACGTCTCAAGCGGTGGCAAGAAGTTACGATCTTCTCCTTTGCATGCTTGTAAGTTATCAGGCGACAAGTTCCAAAGCCGTGTCAGTTCAGCACTGAAAATATGAAAGGCAAATTAACGTGTCAATTCGAAACAGAAAATATGAAGGAAAAATAACAAATCTAACTACCGATTCTGGTAACATTCATAAAAACCTACAAAAGTTCTGACCCAATCATTTAAAAAACCACTGTTATAGAGTACCGTTATTCAGAAACGTTTTAAAGTGAGAAAATGTGGTTTTCAATCCAAAGATTAGTTGCAAATATTCTCGCAATGCTTAACGCTGTCGAAATGTTCTCTTCCGGCCATATCTACGCAAAAAAGGGAATGCGATGCATCACCACGGATGTGAGCGTACAAAGATTATGTGTATAATAGCAGGATAGGTCGATGGAAGATTAAGAGGTGTTGCTAATTAGATCCGTAACTTGTTGTCATAAGCCAACTGCTAATAGGCAGAAGCCTTTTTTTGATATGGCAAGACGCAAAAAGCTTGGAGTCTCGTGCATTTGTGACAGCTTGTTTATTTGTTTACAGAGAAAAATATTTTTTTAATTATACAAACTGCATTAAAAATTAAAATCAAGTGGGTGTAGCTCAATTGATAAGAAGAAAGTCGCCTTAAAAGCTAAGTACGACGGAGGAAAAGGACCAACATCGAGTTGTTATATTGGTGGTTGAACAATTGGTGAGTTAAAGTAGGTATAAGTAATTGCGAAATGAACCACAAACAGATTATTTGTTTGTATTGAGTGCACAGATTGTCGATAGCACAAATCAGTATAGGGACTACAATAAATCTTATAGTTGCAAAGTTGATACCGAAAGTACAGGTCTCGAAAAATGCAAGGAGAGTCCAAATCAGAGAGACATACGGCATTCATTCATAAGGGGAGCGGGTAAAGTTGTGTTGAACGTATTGAATCTTCGAAATTAGGTAGGAATAACGGGAGGACAAACGAAATACGATCAAACCGATAGTAGTGGAAAGATCATTGAATTTATGAACATGCGTTTGAATAAAGCCAGAAACTTTAGTAGCTGGGATAATAACATTAAGGACATTAGCGTGAAATTTCCAGTTTTATCAAAAGTAACTTCTAGGATTTTAGAAGTTCTAACAGTAGAGACAGGCTGTTTATTCAACACGTAAGCCAACAGCATGTTTGAAGTTTCAAGCGTGAAAGTCATTTAGTGGCACCATTCATGCATCCAAAGTTAGATCGCTAGTTGCATACGAGTAAACAATACAACTTGTAGCAGCTGACAATCCTGAAGTAAACCAATCGGCCGGTAAAACCACAGGAAAACCACACAGGATGCATGAAGAGGATATCAGAGAGAAAGTCAATTAGAAAAATGAGAAAGAGAAGTATTCCATGAAGAGAAACTTGCGGGATAACACATAAAGGATAAAAGGGGTCGACGTAGTGCCGTAGGGACTTATTCAACTGACACAGATTTGCAGGATGAAACTGACCGTAATGGCGTCAACAATCACACTCACTGGAAGCAAGTAATTGAAAGGAGGAAAACAACGTAGAACATAAAGTTGTCATTTAAAGAATATACGTAAGATACGAAAAATAACGAAAAAAAACTTCTCTAGGAAAAATTAACTAGAATTTTATGCGCTATTTACTTACTTTGCCATATAGAATTTCCCCTCCCGATGTGCTTCCATGACTAATTCACCCAATGATTTTTTCGGTTTCTTAGGCGGACTCCGTGCTGTATCGTCTGGCGCTTCAGGACGCTTGAATTCCTTACATCCATCGTTTTTCCAATTATTCCACATTTCCTCGCGCTCCAACATATGCTGCACGGTTTTAGCAAATTTAGCCCCTTCGGGTGGAGTTTCTTCGATCAATTTGTAAACTTTTTCTTCGGTCTCTTTGATATATTCCATTTGGGATGGTGTAAGATTGAAAGATTCACTAGATTAGAGCCAAGCGTATTTTTTCCTGTTGCATGTAAATTTACTTACGATTTGAATTTCACCGTCGAATTCAAGTACTGAAAAAGAATCAGAAACTGAACAAGAACAGATCGCCGAAAGTTGGAATCGGCCAACTGAAGCGCTAAAAGTTTAGGATTGGTCAGGAATTTTGCGAAAAAATGCTGCGGCTTTGCGATTTGTTCGTCAACTTCCATGGAATCGTCCGACTTTCTCTTGTTTGAGCTCGAAGTTGTGCGTTGTTCCTCTAATTTGAAACTGCTGAATGCGGACAGTATACTTGAGGCGTGCTGCGTAGAATAAAAAAACAAAACAGTTGGGATATCATGCAACAGGAAGCAATATTTACACTGGCAAATGTTTTCCATTGAACTTTGTTGTAGCACTGGTTTGGGTTGCGGAAAAAGTCTTGCAACGACCAGAACTTACAATAAAGGTTGTAATCAATTTGAACTTGAGCTTCTTTCACTGCATCACCTAACGCCTCGCCCATATCTTTGCCATCCGTTCCATATTCCGTGACATTATCCAAATTGAACTCTGAAATTATATTCAAGCCGGAGCGTTCCGAGAAAGGGAAGAACTTGGCCAGGAACAGCAGTATTCGACCGCAAAAGACTGTATTTTGTGATCTAGACAAGCGACGCAACAAATCGTTGCACATTCGCAGCAGATTGTTTTTGCACGGTGTGAAAAATGTTTCTTCCTTCCACACAGCAACTTTGTCCTCGACAAAGGCAAATATATTTTCACATTTCTCTAGCGTGACTGCATCGAAGGCGTCCCCAAGCAGAACGACTGGTATTGTTGTGGAAACCATGTCCTCCCGGGCAGCCTCCACAGACAACGCGATCAGCTTCCCCACCTTATCAACATCGTCTATGAGTTTGAACAGGAGCATTTCTCGGAAAGTTTGATCGAGCGCTGGTTTCTTATCGGAGTCATTATTATGTTTGAGGGCATCGTATTCCGCTTTAAGTACTTTTATGCTGTTGGCATCGTAAGCTGCTTGGAGGACTTCCTAAAACACAATTCAAGCACAAACTTATCAATGGAGATTTGTTATTTTACTACGTTTGCTGACTTAACCTGAAATATTTTTTGGAGACCAACGAAATTAATGGGTCCACCCTTAGATATTGTTTCTGAAGACAAATTGGATCGTTTACTAGTAGATGCCATCAGAAAGCGAAGAAACGCGGATTACAATCAAAACTAACAATTTGACGTCTAAGCTGTCAACTTGAGAACATCCGACACCGGTAACAGCGTTTGGATTTGTGTCCAAGATGTTATACTGTCGCGTACTATCAGAAGCAGTTTGTGTGATAAATTAGCCTTTGAAATTATTTTTGATTAAGGCGGAATAAAAATGTGAAAGTCTTAATTATATCTGAGCTCTGAACTTTAATGCCTATGAAAAAATTAAGCGAAGGTCTTGATTTAAGTCTCTTCGATATAAAATCAAAATTTTGAATACGGTATTCCACGAAAGAATGTAAATTAAACTTTACATTCATCTCAAAGTTTTTCCAACCGTGATTTTTTTTAATAAAGGAAAGCTTGCACTATAAATAAAGATAATTAGTTACCGGCATTTAACCATTTGGACATACATCAATATACTCATAAATTATTAAATACATCTCTCTGGAAATCTTTGGATTTGAATGATTATTTACAACTTTTCTCCTTTCGTTTTCACTAACAATCATGATGAGCTCATTCGACATAATGACCAGACTACAGAACAATACTTAATTGCTACTCGATATACCAAACCAAAGTAATGACAATTATCATCTTCATCATTATTTTCAATAAAGGGATAGTTCAAATCAGAACGGTTTTCCGGAAAAATCACCTCCAAATAGGCGTTTGTTCTCTTGCGAATGGTGCACTGAACTTTTTGCTTCCATTCCTTTTTCCGTGCGTCTAGTTTGATTCAAAACTGAACACCACCTTTATGTTCTGTTTCTTTTTTAATTAAGATACATTTATGAATCTTAATAAAGTTAGATATATAGTGTATGGCAAAATAACAATAATATACTTCTGAAAACAACGTGAAGAGAGGTCATGACGATGATCATGAAGATGACTATTTCAATGTTAAACGAGAGCCACTGCTGAATACATTTTGGTTTCGTCCAGGCCATTATAACAATCTCAGAATGATAAGCTCGAAAACTTCTCTGGATGGCTTTTTTCTTTTTCCCAAAGAAAGAAACACCAAGCTATTTCGATGTATATCCGTTCCATGAAGTCGCCTAAATCGTCAAAAAAGTTTGTGCAACTAAGTTCAGACTGCATCACGCTGAAATACATTTCAACATTCTGAACTCAAATCAATTGACCTTATCAAATAGTTCACGAAAAATTCGACGGGAGCATCGCGCTCATTGCAAACACCACCTGTCCGATCGATGACTTTGTCGTGGAGATTAGGAGCTACCTTGCGATTATTTTACAATCTTAGCTATGATCTTAGATTCGAATGTGAAAGAAGAATTTAGGACATATATTTTCTGCAGGCTCAACATTTCGAAGTTCTCTTTACAGTATTTAGTCTTTCAAAAACGGTTTGAAGTGGGGTACACATATAAAATGAATAATGTGCAAATACCTGAAGAAGTTTTTTAAAAATTTATTTTGCGTTCCTTACAAACACACAGTACCTCAATGTAATTTTAATTCTAGAAAGTAAGTAACGTCATTTAAATTTATTTTTTTCAAGATGCATATTGTCCATTTTGCACCATTTTACTTGAATCTGGGGATTAAATGCCAAGAAAAACATTAAAATACGGTTAGGTATCATTTCGTTATGTGGTTACAAGGAAATCAAATTAAGCTATTAGATTATATTTTTTGCTGTTAATGGGGGCGAGGATTTTCCAACTTAAAAACATTGGTGTACATATGAGACATATCAGTGGGTAAATTGTCTTAGATGTGTGTGGAAAGTTTGTCTTGCTCAAATATTTAAAGTTTATTCAATAGCAGATGCCCACTGATCTTAATTGCTTACCCACGTGAAACCTTATATAATTTAGCTGCATAATAAGTTTTTCTCAACAAAAAGTGTATTTTCTCATAAACACCCTGTGATTTAAAGTTCAAACTGAAACTATAATCCAGCGTACAGCAGATTACTACAATTGTACTGCTCATGTCATATGTCAACAAATTATCACTTGTCAATCCGGGAATTGCTTGTTTCGCGTATTGGCTCCACTATATTTCCAGCCGAAATGGCTTCTGTTGATATTCGCCATGCCCTACGTAAAATGGACTTTGCTGCATGCGCCCGTGAAGCTCTTATCCGAATAGGTATATAAATATTCAATCGGATTGTCATCAGCTATTCAAATTTGTTTGTAGAAAACACCTTCATAAATCGTGGCAAACAGGACTTGGCCATGGATTTGATATCAGAATTTATATTTCTTGAAAAGAGCAAAGACATTGATGCTCGCAAGGGGTATAGTCCCATGTCGACAATGAATCTTGTTCAGGAATTTCAGCTGGTTGTTGTGTTATGTGAGTTCTTCTCGCGTCCCGGTCCCGATGCCACCAGAAATGCAGTATTCCTCTCGTTGTTTGGTGCTACGACAGCGCCTGCCCGATCCAGCGTTTTAGTCAAATTGATCAGTACTTCTGTCTCTGCGTCAATAGCTCCACTACTATGTGCCGCTGGAACATGGATGCAACAGGTTGGATGTACGTCGGTAGCAAGTACAGAACTTGCACAGAGTATGGTTAAGGATTTTATCATTTTCTCGAAGAAAACATCGGAACAGCTTCGCCAACTTCCGATGGTTGCACCAAGGTAAAAATTTTCTCATGCATTTATAAAACAAGCCACGAAACAAATTTATATTCAAGGTTTGCAGCAAACTTCATGACCGCCGTGGCTGACTTGTATATGAATGAAGCCAAGGGAGCTATTATTCTGCCTCCAGAAATGCTCTTGGACGTCTTTACAGAATGGGTATTTCACTTACATTCACATCAGTATAAAAACTCGAAATATTTCTATTTCTAGGTCTCGGAAAACCCTAGTTTATGTTTAACCTCACAGCAACCTTTGTCGCTCCCTCCTGGAGCAATTGCGATGCCGGTTGTTACGCCGTTAGCTGGGCTCATCCGGTGGTGCGTTTTGGCACCAATAATAAACCAGAAAGGCGCGTACAGTAAACTTCACTTGGCTGTTTTGGAGACACTCTTGCAAATCCCGCCAGTAAATGGACCGCCCACAGCACTCAACGCACAGCACCTCGCCACTATTGCAAACTTGCTGAAAAATCATGCGAGAAAGTTAGTGGCAGATGGGATCAACCCTGAGAACGACGAAAACTACCAAGCCAGCATGGAACGATTCGCGCAATCAGTACAAATTTCACTTGCTGCGAAATGCTTATACGGTAGCACGCCACAACTTCTATGCACTCTGGAAACTTTACCTACAAATAGTTTAATGGAAATAGTAATAAAAGCCAATAAAAGTTGATATTAGAACTAAATAAATTTATTTTTTGAATGGATCAAAGCGTCTGGATTGCTTGAGTCTTTCGATTTTCCGTTTGTCTTCCTCGAACTTCTTGCGTAGGTTTACGATGTGCTGCATTTTGGACTCGCGTATTTGGAAGGTGTAAAAGTTTGTCAATTCTTTCTTTTTGCGACTTTTCTCAATCTTTTCCTCCAGCTTATTTATAATCGATTCTTTCTTTTCGAAACCTGCAACTGGTCCACGCTTTGTCACTGTCACCCAACCTTCGTCATCGACGTTGCCTGCTTTCTCGGCCAACTCTGCCGCCCGTTCCTTTCTGTCGTGCTGTTCCATGTATTCATCAATTTCCGCTTGCAAAGCATCCTCAGTTACAATTGAATCAATATATTCTTGCATCCATTGATTTACTCCTGTTCGTAGAATTGTTTTGCCATCTTCTTCGTTATAGAGGCAAATCCGATCAAGCTGCAAGGCTTGCTCCACGGATTTTGTCGATTTAAAAACGATGAAAGCGACTTTGAATCCGTTACAAGCTGGCTTTGGGCAAAACTTATCGTAATGCTTGGAATTGTCTTCGTTCGGTCCCACTTTATCTTGTAGTATTATGTTCGAAATTTCTCCCACTTTCTCAAAGCCGTATCTAAGGTGTTCTTCCGTTATGTAAGGTGGAACATTTACAATAAAAAGTGTTCGTTTGGCTGGTTTCTCAGGATCTTCTTTTCGGAGGGTGTGTGCCTTCAGGAACAATGTGGGCTGCGTTGGACATAGTCGCTTTGTATACAGAGGGACGACTAAAATAAGAAAGTAAACGTTTAATAAAACCAGAATGATTTTAGAAGTTATGAGCGTTTACCTTTGAATCCATTAATCTGCTCCATCCTTGTGTAAAATTCGAGGTTGCTTTCAAGATCGTAATGTATTTGTACAACTAAAAAGAATAGTTTGATCTAAGAGCAAAAATCAGCAAGTTTTTTTTTACCAATGCACAAATAATTCACTTACATGCTACCTGGAACTGAATCCCAGCAACATATTTCTTACCAGCACATGTAGTGGAGAAACAACAACCTACTAAGTGTCACTTGTCATTGTGACAGCGCTGACATTACTTCGAATGTTCATTCACTGAATTGGTGAATGCTCATTCACTAATCATTGGTGAAAGATAAATTGTTGCATGTGTGAAATTCATTGGTGATATTTGAAAAGTCGGTTTAAATTGTGCCACAAAAACACAATTAAATTGATGAAATCAAAGATAAAATAATATAAACAAAAAACCATTCCATTGATTAGAATTTATGCTTATTTTGATTTAGGATTGATTTATAATATGTATGACAAGTTAGCAAAATTTGGGGGTAATGTTCCAAGTTAGTTACGAACAGACATCAAACAAACAAAACACGATATAAACTGATCGCACGGTACAGGAAAACAGTATCCAGCCACGAAAAAGAACCGTTAAAAATGGGCCATATCGAAAAAGGGCGTAAAAGGACACAATTATATGCAAGGAACAACTAAGTACGTTAACAGACAAAAATTATACAGCAAATTAACAGAGCCATACGAGTCTTACTCCGTTGCTAATAAATAACGTCATTATACAAGCAAAATAAGGCATTCTGTTTTATTACTATTTTATTACTATTTCATTTTTCATAATAACTTGCAAGAGTGGTCAATGGTAGTATGCAACGTTCGACGTAGGTTACCAATATAGCCCGAGTCCTAAAGAATGCTTGTTTGCAAATAATATCTATTGCTATTATAACGAATACTTCGCTCAGCTTTCACGCTGTCAATGAAGGAGAGTATTAATAGTCTTCCTCGTCTTAAACTAACCTGGTGTTTCAGGGGTTGGGACTTGGAGTGACGGGCTTGAAAACTTGAATGGTTTAGAGATCTCGCACAATGTGTATATATACGAATTCCTATGATAATCATTAGTTTAAACTCACGATCATAGTAGATAGTGAACTATAGCAAATTAGAAGTGACTTTAAACTAATCCACAAATGATAGTGTCTGATATGATTTAGTGTCAAATTTGAGCGTGCCATTCATATTCGTACAAGCGAAACACACATTTTGTGATGAAGGATACATTTATTAGATTTATTAGTTCCAGCATGTCATTTGTAATAATATTGTACATCATCAGAGGGATTTTCTAATTAATACGTGATTTATATGTACTTTTTAAACTTTTAATAGTTATTATCGGAGTAGAGGGCATAAATCATCTTGGAACCTAGAAAACTAGTTATAATGCAACAAAGTCAAGGGGAATCGTTAGGAGAAATTAGCAGAATGGTTACCTAGTATAATATTGTGACATGTTCGAAAAAAAGGTTATGCGCCATTGCAGTCGTCTTAAGAGAAAAGTCGTAAACAAGTTTACAACTACCAATACATCGATAATTCTCGAAAGGCATTTCCATGCACTCCTACTTTCAAAGGACTCGTTTTCGAAGAACTAAAGCCAACATCGTAGGACAAGGGTTGGCTACAAGGATGGAAACACCACAGAAATATGACCACGAAACCGTCCATCAGAAAGGAGGAGTGCATGGAAATGCCAACGCTTCATCCCGTCGCCCATGTCCAGCGGCTTGTAAACATTGTCGACGGTCTAAGGAAAAAGAACAAGGTGTGGATCTGCGTGTAGTCACAACGGAAGTCGACGGAAGTTGGACGCAGCACGAAATGCCGGACGCTCAGCTAGCAGATGATGATATTCGACCATTGTTGGTATGGAAGGAGATAACTGGAAGTCCCGAGTGGAAGGACATATCAGCACGCGGCGCAGTGTTAAAAAGCTATTGGGCTCAATGGAACTCCCTTGAGGTTGACGATGGAGTTCTGAAACGGAAGTGGGAATCGACAGACGGCACTTCATATAGGGTGCAAATTGTTCTTCCTAAAAGTCGGGTCAGAGGAGTGCTGAAGGAGATGCATGAAGGCACATCGGGAGGTCACCTTGGGGTGAACAAGACCCTGTCAAAAGTGCGAGAAAGATTCTACTGGCTCTACGCTCGAGACGACGTTCTTGACTCCGTAAATGCACAATATGTGCTTCCAAATCGAAGAACGAGAGTTCAAATGCAGACCTATAATGTGGGGGTACCATTCGAAAGAATAGCTGTGGACATCGCAGGACCCTTTACTGAGTCTGAATGAGGAAATCGGTATTTACTCGTTGTAGCTGATTACTTCAGTAATTGGCCAGATGTCTATCCAATTCCTAACCAGGAGGCAACTACTGTAGCGGAGCATATCGTTTCACAGTGGGTTAGTAGATATGGCGTACCCCATGAACTAGATTCAGACCAAGGCAGAAACTTCGAGTCACAAGTTTTTGCCGAAACGTGTGAACTGTTGGGAATACGGAAAACACGGACAACACCACTTCATCCCCCGTCCGATGGAATGGTCGAACGGTTCAATGACACGCTAAATAAACATTTTGCCAAGATGGTTGATGAAAACCAGAGAGATTGGGATCGACGCATTCCAATATTTTTGATGGCATACCGAACTGCAGAGCATGCATCGACAGGAGAAGCGCCCGCGAAATTCGGCTACCAGCTGATGTTAAGTTTGGGACACCCCCTGAGAAGCCCCAACACATTTCGGGGTGTACAAGCGACTTAAGCCAACGGCTGAATCAGATACACAAACTAGTGCGGAAGCAAATAAAGTCAACCACTGATCGCATGAAAACCAGATATGATTTAATGGCTGATTTAATGACTCATCTGGATTCCAGCCGGACGACTTGGTGTGGCTATATAACCCCCGGCGTCGGAAAGGCAAATCTCTGAAGCTACAGCCAAATTGGGAAGGACCCTATAGAAACATCAACACATAGGATACAGGAACACCAAAAACCTTGGGCAAGAATGAAAATTGTGCACCTGGACCGCCTTGCCCAATATTATCAGCAGGAAGACGCGGAGATAGCTGATGTGACAATTTTTGCGCCACTGTTACGAACTGTTACACTGTCGAACATGTCACAATGTATTGTCAAAAGCTATCAAAGCAACGATTATCTTTTGAAATTTGGCAAGGAAACGGAGCCGGAACCGGACTCGGAACAAGCTCACCGAAATGTATACCCAATATATAAGTGCGTCGGTTGGACATAGTCCTTAAGCAAGCCACCGAAAATTGCCAGAAATCTCAAAAAATATCTTAAAAAAAGGGCATTTATACAAGTATGATTCGGTGTATTATAAAACAATATGGATACATTAACTGTGTCTGAAGAACGAAACCCTGAATATAAAAAGCGAATTGGATTAAGCAAATTATGTCAAAAGAATAGGCGAAAGAATGCTATACATTCTGGAAATGGGTTATATTTACTGATGAGAGTAAAATTAACTTAATTTGGTGGGACTTTGTAACAAAAATTCGAATGAAGAATGCATGCGTGTAACCGGACAACTTAATACGAACGGTGAAATATGGTGGTGGATCTGTGACGGTGTGGGGGTTTTTTTGCAGATATTGGGCGAGGAATCTTCATTGCATTGATGGTTTGATGGATGGAACAATATATATTCACATTATAAAATCCAATCTTCCTACCTACTATACTGCTTAAAACCTGGGATGATTTTAAGTTTTTCCAGCAACACGATCCTGAACACACAGCTATTAATTTCAGGCACTCGGTGCTTTACAACTGTCCTAATGTTCTCAAAACACATCCACAGTCTCCAGATTTTAACCCGATAGAAAATCGATGCGCTAAATAGAGAAAAAACAGTGAAAATGCTATTTTGTAAATGTTTTCTTGAATATGACTACGTATATGTAAGTACTATCAGAAAATGAGTTTTTAGATACTCATTCAGGGATCTTAAATCTCTAGCTAGGACATTTTTGTAGATTTTTAAAATTTCATCTACGTAAGATAAAATGCAAAATGCAAAAGTCTTCTTTTTCCCTTCCTTCGTGGCTAATCATTTCTTATAGTTTTTGAGTTACATCGCAAAGGATATCCTATAATTGGTTTTAATTTTGAGATAATTTGACACAGGTTGAGTTTATAAAGAGAGAATAAGAGCTGACTATGTTAACCAATGTCTTTCAATGAAATTCTTGATAAACTTAAGACAATTTGATCGATTTTCACGTTAATTTTGACGTTATTCAATAGAAACATAGCTTTAGCTAAACTTTCATTTACTCCCATATTTTCATCAAATACTGGACTTCATGGATCTCTAAATTAAGGGATGTAACAGTATTATTCATTTTCCCGGGCATTTTGAATTGATCGCTTTCACATCCTTTTTTCATTAGTGCGCATGTAAAGGAAAAGAGCGAATCGATATTTAGTTACTCCTTTCAATTTGTTGGTAAATAAAAAATATACTTCAAACGTGCATTGTGAAAATTTTATTGTGGAACAGTGATTTGGCTTTACAATTGGGGCAAAATGAATTCCGTGCCCTTACCGAACCATGATTTCATGGAATTACATACTGTTCATCAACATCAGCCACATTGCAAACAACAATGTTTCGTATTCACGGATATTGCAGATATCGAACTTCCCCCAGAAATAACGAAATATTCCGAGAAAATGAAAAACGGGAGCATTCAATCGTTCAAGAAGGAAAATATCGCCACCATCGAAACGAAGAGCAACAAGAGTCGGAAAATCGCAATCATTGTTGGATTAGTGTTAATATGTTTAGCACTTGCCGGGGGTATACCATTAGGCTTGCAACTGAGGTCGTCTTCTTTGCTTGAAGCCAGGATAGCATTTATAAGACGTTTGCTGAGGGAGTCGCCTTTAGTTGAAGGCTACTGGAAGCCTCAGCCAGCATTGAATATATCTAAAAGTTTTGCCGAGCTGCAGACAAATATGATTGGCGCCGTATTCTGGCCAATTTCTGTGCCGTGTGGAGCTCAATATTTGGATGCAGTGCAACTTGCTCTTGAAGGAATAGATCAAGCTCAACGTGCAACGGGCAAGAGTACAACAATGGTTATTGTTGAGAGTGCTGATGAAATGGAAACAGCCCATTTGAGAGGTGAAACCGCTGTCCTTCTGGGACTCGGAGGTGGACATGCACTTGGTGCAAGTTTAGCCGTTTTGAGATCGATGTACATGCTCGGAGTTCGATTTGTTTCTCTCACTACTTTAGGATGCACAACTCCTTGGGCTGCTGCCGCCATTAAGCAGGATCACGTGGTGGAGGAGAACTTTACCAATAGTTTAACTGATTTCGGTGTGGTAAGTTAAAGTCTGTGTTGATCACTTCAATTGAACTGTGCTACTAAATACAGTAAAGATAAAGTCAATTTTGCAGTGATAACCATCTCCTGTCCTTTTTGTATTATAAAAGTTGAAAAATTATTGATTTATTTTTTCTGTTTGATTTGCTTACAAGCATAAATAAATAGCCCATTTTTAAGTTTCATATTTTCTCGGCGTGAGATGTGAAGTCCAATGCCGGAAAGGATGTGGAACACGAAATTGAGCAGATATCGGTTGTAGATTATATAATTTACGGCTTACGTAGGTCGATTGAGGTTATTCTTTATCTATCAGATAAAATTTAAATCCCAGTTCTATGGTAGGACTTTATGTAAGGTGTAGTCAACGATTTTTGGGAAGTGTTGAAATATTTTTAAGAAGGCGAAATATAATAAATACAGTGAAACGTAAACCGGAAATTCCTAAAAATGGCCCTGAAAAATGAACGTATTTTTATGATTGTGTCCTGAAGCTTTGCTGGACAATTTTTTTTTCTTAATCCAAACTTCTGTGCGGCTGAGCAGAAATATCACTTCGTCTTTCAAAAATAATTTTATTATTTATTAATTTTTTCTTATCTTTATCTGTTTGATATTTAGGTTTGTATTAAATGGAAAATCCCATTACGAAGCATGTCTTTATTTTATAGATAATAATTTAATGACATGAAAAAATTTCAGCAGCTTTAGGTATAGGATAGGTAAGGATGGCGGTTATATCTACTTATAAACATTATTCTTGACTTGTTTAATACCAACAACGCTATTTTGTTGGACAAAGAATAAAATTAATAGAATAATTTTTCCAGACGGTCGTTCACGAAATGAGCAGGCTTGGAATGCTTGTAGAAATTTCCCAGCTATCTGAGCCAGCAATGGTCACTGCATTACGTACTGCTAAAGCTCCTGTTTTAATATCTAACGCGGCGCCATCTTCATTGTGCAATGATACAAATATAGCGTCGATTCCAGATCGTATCCTAAGGTAATATTTGATTTTGATAATTGTGCTATTAAATTTTTAAAGTTTGATCCTTGAAATATAGTTTACTTCCTCAAAACGGTGGTATACTAATGCTCAATATGGAAAAATGTGGCGAACGTACACTATCTGTTCGAGAAGCAATAAATGGAATAAATTATGTTCGGGCATTGGCTGGAGTTGATCATGTAGGACTAAGTGGCTCTCCTGGCAGTTATTTATATCTACTTGCCGAGCTAGCAAGGGATCGGCTGTGGGGCAATGCAGCTATTAAAAAGTTAGTTGGTGGAAATATTGTGCGAGTTTTGAGGGAGGTCGAAGTACAAAAGAATCGTTTGCCCTTAAATGAAGATTGGATACCACATGAAATGATCGAAAGTAACTCGTATTGCAGATATCCTGAAATTTGAAATTTTGAAATCTTCACAAGCAGTGTTTAGTTAACGTAGCGAAATGCTTATTTTGTAAATAATGTCCTTTAAATTTAAATAGTAATAATAAAAGATTAAAGCATATAAATAGATATGGAATTCCGCTGCAACGGCTGGAGTGGTGTGAGTTTATTTGCAGATTTCTTAAGATATTAAAAGAAACCAGTAATTTTTTGAAACTAATGATTAAAATATGAAAATACGATCGACCGCATAATATTATATTGTCAAAAGGTACCAAAACAAGGTAATCCGCAAAACTTCCCAAGAAATCGTATATATGACCATATTGGCCAAACATAGTCCTCAATCAAGCCCCCAAAAATCGCCAGCAGTATAAAAAAAATGGAAAGTAATGAAAAATATATTTGACAATATGCAGTGCTTATTAAGAGATTTACAGTGAAAGTATAATACCTATTGTCATAACTGCGCTGTGATATTACCATTCGTCGCTTTCAAAAGATGGAGGCACTCGTCAATACGTAGTTGTGCATCTTTTGACAGTTACTCACCAAAGTCGTAGCCATTTTGATGAGCAGTTTTTCGTTGATAGTCGTTTGAGTGAGTCGATGTGAGTATTTTTGTGAAAATAGAAAAAAATGAGTATATATCTTTGATTAAAGCTGTGTGACTATCAAAGATGAGTTGAATTCTGGGTAAGGAGACTCTGCTCCATCATTCACCAGAATGAAATTGCGGTTAGAAGCTGAATTCAAAAGTGGCCGTAAGAGGTTTGGAGATGATGAACGTTCGGGACTTTCAAAAACAGCGACTACTGACGATAACATTCTTTAAGTTTGCCTTATGGTGATAGCAGATAACACAGGTTATGAAAATGTCCAAAAAAAAAAAACGTTTTTGTCACATATGAAATCAAGATTTAGTCATGAGAGAGCTCTCCAGGCATTGGATACCGCGTTTGCTCGCGTTAGACCAAAAACGTGTTTGAATGAACACTTCCAACGCTCTGTTGGCGCAGTTTAGGCGTAATATATCCTATTTTTCGCGCCGATTAATTACAGTAGATGAAACTTGGATACACCATTATATCCTAGAAATAAAAGTACAGTCAAAACAATGGAATGAAAAGGGAAACCGACTCCAAAAAAACAAAAACTGTTTTTTGACCGCAAAAATGATGGCGACTATTTTTTTTGGAATAGTCATGGAGTCATTTACTTGATCAATTGTCTTCGGAAATGAAAATCCATTACAAGAGCATATGACGTATCATTAATTGCCAAGCTGAAGGCAGAAATTGCGGAAAAATGACCACATATGCAGATAGACGAAATCTTGTGTCACGAAGACAACGCGCCGTCTCACACCTCAGTGGTTGCCATGTTGAAAATTCGCGGTTTCCGGTTCAAACAACTTGACCATCTGCCTTACTCATTCGCTCCAAGCGATTTCTTTTTGTTCCCTCATCTAAAAACTACGTACGGACGACAGACATTTTCGTCAAATAAGGAGGCAAGGACTCTCGTGAACAATTTTTTTGCAGAACAAAACCCCGAGTACTATTTCGACGGGTTAATGAGATGGTAGCAACGCAGGGATATGTGTGTAGAGTTACAAGGAGACTATGTAGGAACATAGAGTTGAAAGGCTGATCACGGACATCGTTTTCAAGGACGAGTCATGGATTCAACTGCATTCAATACTCAATCCACAGAAGAAGACAATGAAAACTGGGGTATGAAATTCGACTCAAAGATTATGGTAGCTGTCGGAGTGACGAATTGCGGAAAACCCCAATTTTCCTTTGTTCAGCAAGATATGTCTGTTAATGTTTAATACCATAAAGATTAATCAATATTAATATTCTATCTGCTTTTGTTATACCTAACTAGTCTCCTCCAATTCGGGGGTTGAAAGAAATTGATTTTAGTGAAAGATGGCGTTTAGATGCATACTGCTTTGAAAACTTATCAGGTGATTTAAGAGGAAATTGAAATGTATGGATTGCTACGCCCTATAATTCCCCTGATTTTAATATCTTGAGAGATTAGTCCAGACCAAAGAATTGGTAGTAGCTGATTCGACATGTTCAAGCTCAAAGGGACGAAATTTCTGTTGAATACTTCAACTATTTCTGTTGAAGTTTCAGTAAACGACTTGTAAAGCGTCTAGAAAACGAAGGATATACTCCATAATAATTACTTACCAGATTAATTTATGTGTGTAGCTTATAATAAAATTATAATATCAACTCAATTTTTTTTTAATGCGAATCTTATGCAACGAATCAAAATACTATGGCCAGAAGCACCCTGTACTAGCGCTACTCAATCTGAGTACAAAAAGGCAAAAGGATTTCGTACGACCTTCAGAAAAGTTGTTGGTAGAATATTTCAGAGTGCAATTGTTAAAAGATTTCAATCGAGGATAGGTATTCATAGGTAATAGTATGAGTATTTAAAAAGATGTTATAGATATTCAACCCGTAATAATCCAGAATTTTCAAGATTAATAAAGCTTCTTGAAAGGATAAGCAAAACTAAGACACAAATGGACTCAAGCTGAACTACAGTAGTAATAATTCTTACAGAATATTTACAAATATTAATTGATACTTCATTTTAGTTTTTTTTTTACAATAATTATTTCTGTCACGTTTAAGGCATCAAGTAATATGGGTTTGTTACAGATTTATGAAAGGAAGTGGGAGAAGCCTTACGAAAGATGGGAATGAGCATGTCTTTTTCTTATCAACATTTGGCTATTACAGTGTTCTTATATCTTCCGCCCTGTATCTTCGATTTAATACAAAAAAAAACCTTTACAGACCATCGATAATCGATGGAGCTACAGTTTCAATTTTAAATCTTAGCTGGAGGCATGTTAGAGTCAACACAGATCATGGTGGATTTTAATTTTGAATTGTTACCCGGAAAGTAAATATCAGACCCGCAGAAACGGGTCTACACGGGTCGCAATTTCATTGCCATGGTTATTATTGGGCGTGAAATTTGTTGTGAAGAATGTTGGTTAGTTAAAAAGCACTTTAAATGGCTCAACAATAATAGTATACTACTTATTTTGACCTTTGAAAATATGAAAGCAGATCAAACCTTTCAGGAGATTTTTTATTATAAAGATCTCACTTAACATGCACCTTTTGAAATGTTAAGTACCAAATGTTTAAGGACGTTGTTACATTTAAATTTCAACTAAATATTTGAATCTTTTATTCTATTATATCATATGCTTATATTTTTTGGTATTTCGTAATAATTATTTGAACTATCTTATCTATATTCCTTTGAAATTTGCATTTAATAATTTACTATTAATATTTTCAAAATTTCTTGATTAGAGACAAAAACATATTTCTTTAATGTTTAAAAATCGAAAAACGTTGAAAACGCTTTCCAATAGTAATAATTGATCAATAAAAAACTAAAAATAAATTGAAAGTTACATACATTACATATTGAAAGTTTGTATGAATGTGAAAAAAGGGTAAACAAATGATTGTACATAACAAATATAGACTGTCAAATTTTTTAATAATTTTTTTGTAGTTTATTATTCATTTGAATATTTGTTCATGACAAATATTTATACAACAAGAAGTATTTATGCAATCAAAAAAAAAAAAAAGACAAATTAAATGTAATCTACGCCTTTTAGCAGTTATTTAAATTTGACCTGAAACTGTCTCACACATCGTTGATGAGATATGAATTAGAAAAAAAATTAAATCATATATGTTTATTGTATTTTATTATTTTTGATATGAATAAACATTTGTGTTTTCGATAGGAATATTATGTGTATTATTCATCATGTGATATACTTTGATTAATTTTGGCCTAATACATGACCATGTCCATGACAAGATGATCAACAACTTAACATGATTTTTCAGTTCCAGCCAGAATCAAAAAATGTTCGTTCAATGAACTATAATGCAGATAGGATTCTAGGAAGTTGTTTGTTATAATGTACAGCGATTTTCAAATTGTAACAATGAGGTTAAGAACTATGAAGAGATAGCTGAGTAAAATTGAAAGTATTTTTATGTTTCAAGACCATTTGCATCGTATGCATGCACCAGAACAGATAAAATACTATTTCTTTTCTGAACTGCTGAGACTGATAGCAACAGGATTGATTGTGATGAGTTGTTTAGGTACGAAACAGAATTTTTCCATATAGAAGAGGTGCTGAGAAAATATCCCAAAACCAACAGCCAAAATTACAAGAAGGATTTTGTTCTTTTGCCGTTTTCTAGGGCTATTTCCAAAAATTTGTTAAGCCTTTGTTAAGCATGAAAAGCTTAAGGTAAGGCTTCATATTGACTTCACTGGCTTTTACTAGTTCTTGTGATTAGGACTCGTCTTGCGATGTCGAGGCATTGATGAAGTGTTTCAAGGAATAAGATCAAGGCTTTTCGAACAACATTTAGCATACAACGTAAATTGTTACAACTATAAGTTCCAATGATGAGGACATGATTGGCATCATTATATTTAAGTAGTCAATTGCCTGATTTCCAGTCATCTGTCCTGCTTTTGTATTCTATTTAAGGGTCATAATAGAAAGAAACTTTATTTACTTATGAAATATTGGATTTTTTTCTGTCCATAAGATATTTTTATAGATAAAGATACAAACATATTTTTTAAGTCAGCATCAAAATTCTTGGGTAAAAATACCCCACACAGATTGTGGGTCATTAAAATGCACTCAATAAAAAACAAAATAATAATTTGTTACAATTTTGGACGTTTTCACTTGCAGTCAATATAAAAAGTTGTTGTAACAAAACACAGAGATTACCCGTAAATATATTATCTCTACTTGAGATGCAATTATTTAAAACTGATATTACAATTACAGGCCAGAGGTCTAATTGTAAAGTTATTCTTTCGGTATGAGAATTGTACATTTATTTATAATTGTACATTATAGAACACCCTAGAATAATTAATCTGGTATAAACGAACGGTTTGTTAGCTAACAACATAAATAAACAGTAGAGGGATTGATTTAAATAGGCGTCTTATCGCAATAAAATCATATGCTTGGGGGCTCAGTTTATCAGAAAGCTCACCTATTGGGATGCATATGGTAAACAGGCTTTCTTTGATTCAGTTCGGCTTTGTTACGAAAGTAGAATGTTATATAAATCGCAGTTTGTCCGGTACAAGCATCCAGTTTTCCAGTGATTCTCGTGACGTGCAGCAACAGAGGAACTAGAGCATCAATCAAAATGGCTAATAGTAAGTTGTTATCAACTCGGTTGGCTTTGGAAAATGTCTACAAGATAATTGTTTTGCAGCAACACGACTAGCTATGATCCAATTCAACACTGGCAAGGATAAAGATGATAACTTGAAGCGAATGGCAGCACAAATTCGTAAAGTTGTTGAAGAGTCAAAGCCAAGGATTGTTGCTCTCCCGGAATGTTGGCAAATGCCGTTTCATCCAAAATTCACAAAGGAATATGCAGAGGCTGTGCCGGAAGGACCAACATCACAACTACTATCCAGTCTAGCCAAAGAGCTGAATGTATACATCCAGGGTGGATCGATTTCCGAAAAGGATGGTAATAAATTTTACAATACAGCGACAGTTTTCGCACCAAATGGAAAAATGGTTGCTAAATACCGTAAGGCAGGTTATATGAGTCCTCCCTAGAAACAAGTGCTAAACAATCTTTACTTATCAATTTAGATTCATTTGTATGATGTGTGCATCGAAGGAGATATTACTTTCAAGGAGTCTGATGGTTTCAACACTGGAAGTGAATTTTGCTTTGTTGATATAGATGGAAAGAAAGTTGGAATCGGTATTTGTAATGATATTCGTTATGATGAGTACGTTAGAGTCTTCCGTAACGAAGGTATTTCTTACTTGAGTGATGTTTCGAGCAAAATGATAAATTGTGCTGTTTCTGTTTCGTAGGTTGTGAAATGATTATTTTCCCATTTGCTCTGGTGATTTCACAAGGAAGTGCCAATTTCGAAACAGTTTTAAGATGCCGGGCATTAGATAATCAAATGTTTGTTTGTGGTGTTTCGGGAGCTCGCGACGAAACTTCAGTATATGTGCAATGGGGTCATTCTATGCTAGTCAGTCCATGGGGTCAAATCGTTAAGGAAGCTGGAGATCGTGAAGAAACTGTTGTAGTGGATATTGGTAAGCTCATTTGTGTTACAATTCTTCAGCTTCACGAAACACTAGTTCATAAATCCTATTTAACTTTAACGATTTTGATCTACGAAAAACGAAAACAATGTTAAAATGAAATTTCTTTCAGATTGGTCGCTAGTGAAGAAGTGCAGGAGCCAAGTACATTTGTTCGAGCAAAGGAGAACCGATCTTTATGAAACAGTGAATAAAACTAAGTAAACCATTTACTAATCTTATGATGCCATATGTATGTGCACCCGAAATAAATAATTAATAAGTTAGAGTTACTTCGATTATTAAAACATTGAAATGTTCCGGATAATTAGAAGTTCAATTTTCCTATCCATTTTAGGAAGTCATAATTCATCATCTTTTTCTATTACGAATTGGTCAATCAATAATTGAATTTCTAAAACCAAAAAAAAAAAAAAAAAATACCGGGGTATCTCGTAATAATGTGCGTACTTTTAACATTTCAATGCGTTCTTTTTCGCATCCGTACCGAAAGATTACCAATGTATTACTTAAGCCCCATAGAAGAGTTTTGGCTGATTTCACAGTTTCATGATGTACATTTCCGAAAAAGTTAAGCCACCGGTGATTGCAATTCAATTTTTTCCACCGGTGATTACAAATCAATCCTAGTGAGACCACTACCTAGAAAACCAACTATAATAGCTATATCAATACTTCCTTCGATGGGAACTCAAAAGCAATTTCTCTTAAAGTCAGACAATCTTCTTTACAAAGAAAAGGAAACATGGCCTGTGACATATCCGAATAGTGAATTACCTAGGTCATGAAATTTCCTGCCTAGTCCAATGAAATTACAACTCATGGACTCTAAATGAAATTAAAAATGAATTAGTTTTGGAAAGCTAAATCGCGGCATCGAGCAATATAGGAGACATTGTTATTATTAAAATGCTTGTCTCATCATTAAAATTGTGTTCTTAGAAGCCCTAATAACACAATTATTATGCCTGAAATGGTAATTCTGCCTGTAATTTTATATAGAGTCTCTGGCCAGAATCAATGCACTTCTTACTGGAAATCCAAGTTCCAAGGCGAGCAAAACAGGTCGTCAAAAAAATTCTTAACAAACACTTCTATTTCCGCACTGTGTTACTTCATAGAATCCTTCCTCGGACGAATGGTTGAAAAGATTATTATCCAAGTCTAGCACTGCAACCCGCCCATAGATGACCAGTCTAATAAATATTTATTGAAAATTCAAATTCATTGTGCCACCGAAACAAGCGAGATTGAATTTAGTTAAGCTAACGAATTCATTTTTAAGATATTTTTAAGGTGATGAAGATAGAGGTAACGCTAAATAAGGCTTTTTTATAATTTTTCCTTGAGATTATCTCTCTATACCTTGTAGATCAAATGTAGTTAGCTCCGCTAACTAATATGAATTAAGGATGAAATGAACTACATTCAGGATTCGTCACTTATGCTCGATTGTACCACACAAAGAAGGAATAGTAAATATTTATTTTGAACTAACTACATGAGCAAAATGGTAAGGACTCCCTCTGTAAAGTAACATCACAAAAGATTGAAGAACGTTCGAAAAGTAAAGAGAATGATATTATGACATAAGGTAGTTTGTGAAAATCATTGAAACATATTTTAGTTTAGATCTTTGTTAAAATTCTCTCAAATAATTAGTTGGTTATTATGGTGCCAAGTAAAATAACGCGCATTTATTTGTAACATGTCGTCGAGTGTTGATAAAAATCGATAAGACTGAAATTCGTGCAGTGATAAAATATTTTTGGTTGAACATTTTTCTACCGAACGAGCTTTACAAGAGTTACGACAAACTTAGGTAGAGGATTCTCCACCATATTTTACAGTCACAAGGTAGTGTGTAGACTTAAACGTGGAAGATCATCAACAGAAGATCACCCTCGCACGGGCCGTTCTTCCAAGTCGGTTACCAAAGAAATGGTTAAAACTGATGAAGAAATTGTATTGAATGATCGTAGTCTAACATATACTCTCACACGTTGTATGCACAATTTATTGCTGAAGAGTTGAAGACCTCGATAGAGACTGCACACCATATTTTACATGATCATTTTTAGTGAGGAAGGTATCCTCGCATTGAGGTCACAAAATACGCACGGACGCACAAACGCAACTCAAAATTTCGTAGAGCTCATTGGCATTGTATCAACAAGATCCTGGATATGTTGAGCTCGATTCATAACAGTAGATGAAACAGGAACTCGTCACTGTGATCATGGAACAAAATAACCAACGAAATGGAAAAGATCGTCATCTCCGACCCCAAAGAAATTGACCGATAGAAACATGGACATTTTTGTTTTGAGACAGCCAAGGATTTGTAATGATTGAATACCTTGATCATGGAGCCACTGTTGGAGGAACTATGTATGCAGAATAAATAAAAAAAATGCCAGGAATCAAGAGGCAGGCTAGCAAAAAATTCTTTTCTGTCAGGACAACACTCTGGTACCATCCAAGACGCTGGCTTCAAAACCCTCGAAGTTTCTCCATATTAACCAAACATAGTCCTAGTGACTTTGATTCATTTCCTCGGGTGAAGGAATATTTAAGAGGCAAACAATTTGAAGATCATGAAAAAGTTGTAGCAGCTGTAAAGGATTCTGTAAGTTCTCAAGAACACATTTTTTTTAAAGTGAGTACTAACACTGAAACAAAAATTTGAAATGTCTATTGCACTAAATGGCGACCATGTGGACAAATGATATAATAGCAAACCCAGCTTTTCTGTAACTTAGTCCTCCTCATTACGCCTTGAACACCCATCGTATTATTCGTCAGAATAAATACCTAAAGATTGCAGAAACCTCCACGAACACTGATAAATCGTTCGTAAATGTATTCTTTGCAAAAACACATCGCTCAGAGTCATGGAATCGATGAAACCCATGTTTGCCATACGTTTTCATCTTGAATTTTTTGGGCACAAGAACTGGTTGGATGTTGCCAGTTAAGTCGTTCTGTACAATCAATGCTCTGGACAGCAAATGGTTCAATTTTTCAGAAAAAAACAATAGTTTATGTTGGCCACACTGATACAGGACATTTTTCCCATCGCGGAAATCATTTTCCAATTAAATTTGGCGTCCATTTAATTATATTGTCATGTTAAAGCCGGTAGAAGGTGGCTGAGTTGTTATTTTTGGTGTACAAATTCATCAATTAAATTAATTTAATTTATTACTAAAATAAAATAAATAAAAAAATTAAATTAACTCTTACAATGACAATAGGATGAATAATCTTGAATAACGCATAAACCTTCCTAGTTAAAGCAAAATTTGTCAATTCTAAGTTTGTGCGTTAGTCCTAAGTTGTAAAAAATAACTCCAAAGAATAGAATTTTCCTCCCAGTAATAAACACTATGCCTTGATAGACGCTTAAGTTCAGGAATCGTTTCAGATAATTTCTTTCAAACTAATAAAACAAGGAATATATCTCTACACTTTTATCATTATTTGCACAAAAAAATTAAGCTTTTAGTGTACAAAACGTGTTGTCCTGTGGTACGAGTATGAGAGTGAAACATGGACTGCATTGACAGCAACTGAAAAAATGTCAAGAACAATTGGAAGGGATATCCTTAAACAGAAAAATCGCAATGATTTTAGACTGCTAACAATGGCGAATGCGACACAATGATCAACATTTTCAAATTGCAAAAAGGAATAATGAGTTTGTTGTTGACACCGTAAAATGTTGCTGGAAAGGAAAAACGAAAGCGTTTAGGTTTACTTGGTAAACGCTGAATTGTTTCAATTGACGACGATAGCATATATTTGTCAGATCTCCGAAAATGTCCAGAGTATGAGAAAGTTGAACATCGGACATCATGAAGGACAAGGTTCAAAATGGCCTGAAGAGCGTCAACAGTTATTGATTTTTTGAAACGTCTGAATGAATTTGACTTCCTACGGTTGTATGGTATAGAGATAAGATGTGTAGTGTATTAAGAAAAAAATAGAGAAAAAGGATTTCACGCGGCTTCTTATTCAAATAAAACTTTGCATGTTTCATTAATTTGATGGATCTGAGTAGACATCCAAAAAACCCGAAAAAAATATTTCGAAATAAAATTATCAAAAGAACCTGAAACTAATATTTCATTTTAGAATTTTCCATAAAGGGAATTAAGTTGATTAAGTTGCATTTGCATGTAATTGTATATATTTTTGGTTGTTTCCCTAGTGATCCTCATGTTGTGAAGTTAAATGAATACATACTTTACTATACAGGTATGGACCTTTCTAATAACGGTGGTGTTGAATCAAATGCATGTCTTTATTCAGAAGTAAATTTTTAATAGGGGCTTTAGAACGTCAGGATAAGAAAAGAAATTTGAATGTAGAAAGAGTAACTTGTGCTCTAATCGACTGAATTTTCTCGTAGAAAACTTATTTTTTGTTTCGAAATAATTTAAAATAAGATTGGTAGTTACAGTCTCACAAGGATATATGCAGATTTGGTAAATCAGTAACTGTCAATGCTCTTAGACACACGAATCATTTTTAAGAATACACATGAATATGAAAAGAATACGTCTTCTAGTTTGATTCCTGGAGTATTTAGTTTTTTTCAAATTTATTTAGTTTATTAAAATTTTCTTTTTATTTTCTTTTCGCATCGTATATAAAAAAATACAAATACAATAAAATATAATTTCGAGGTAAAATTTAGTCTGGATACATAATTATTCAGCTTCATAAAATATTGGAAATTCTTTGTCTTTTGGTGGCTGCAACCAATTCTCTTCAGACCATTTTGCATTTTGTGTGTCAACAACATGGAAAGTGTACGCATGGCGGCTTTTATCAGACCGATTTATATCACTTTTATGTACAACGTTGCCATGAATTAAAACCAAAGTGCCTGGTGGATAGTAAATTTTCTAATAAAACGTCCTTAGAACTATTAAATTTAAAGTTTACCTGCACTAACTGGCACTGGTGTGAAACTTGATTGTGGGTAAATCGGTGCGGCTCTATCATAAATCAGAAGTTCCGGAGATTTAGCATCAGGATTTCGTATATATCTGTAAAAGTTTTCATTATTTCTCTATAGGAATGTTAAAATTAGACTGTCACCGTCTATGTACTCCACTTTTATGTGATCCTTTAATGAACTGTAAGCATCCATTTTGTCGTGTGGCATCTTGTAATGCGATCCAAAATCCAAGAGTTGAATTGGGCTCGGTGTAGAGGTATGTTGCATCTTGATGCGGAATGACTTCACCTCCGATTCCAGCATTTTTGAAAATGTACATACTTTGAGGAACAGCAGGTCGCTTGTATCCAAATTGCCAACATATTTCTCGTACACGATCACAGCATGTTATATTTTGGAATACTGGAATATCAGTGTGCAGGGCGTGACCTACCTAAATTTCAGTATAATTAAAATGAATAGTCGAGTGCTAAACAATATTTTTATCGGTTTTGAGTTTCCTTTACCTTGTTCAGAGCATTCAAAGGATCTACTTTCAGCTCGCCATTTTCATCGATTGCACCTTCTTCAAAAAAGTATCGAACTTTGTCACCCGATTCGATGAAATACGTTTCTTTGCTTTGAGCGCCTTCTGAATTTACACCACTAAATACTTTTCGATCTTCTTTCGGTGCTTCAAGACATAAATTTTTACCAGCTTCTAGAAGTTCCTCTATTTCTTCGGGCTTAAGAAAGTTTTCGATTATGACGTAGCCATTTTCTTCAAACTGAAATTAAAGGTTAAAATGAATGCCATTGAAAAACCCAAATGAATATCGAATATTTTGTAGAAAAAAAAAATTATTAATTTAGATGTTAAATTTTATAAAAGCTTCCCTAATGCCTGAACAAAGTAATTGGGCGAAGTAGTCAATGCAACCAGATATTTAACATTGCAATAATGTTTCAGAAATATGGAAAGCAGACATAGCAACCGCTGGGGAAAGGATTTGAAGTCTTTCCATGTGCACTTATGTGAACAATATGGGCTCTACATACAAAATGTACAAATTTGTTTGATAAGGATGAATCATTCTCTGAATCGAATATAAGGAACACTTCACTGGGTTCTCGCATGACTTATGTTTCAACAATATTTTTTAATTACGTAGAAACCTATGACTTTATACATGAAGGCTTGAATATCCTCTCATGGATATTTGTAATTAATTTCCAGTGAAATCCCCGGCAACTTGCCGGGTATGCTGATAAAAGAATAAGTAGACTCTAATGTAGTACTAGCTCATTAAGATGACCGACCAATGTCCTTGTTCGATTCCAAGAAACGAGTCCTGTGATTGGGAAGCTTTTGACTAGGGATTATAGCAATTAATTATAATTATAACAAGTAAAAAAGTAACCCTTGTAAAAATTGATGAGGGATATCAGCAATTTTTACTGCTGGGTATATCATCCATCCTGATAAAAAAACAATCTCACATACATTTTCAGGTTTAGTTATAAATTTTCTTCAAATGTCCCATGATGTTTAGATATGAATAAAACTAATAATGATTTTTCGCAGTTGTCTTGTTTTTCATTCTGTCTTATCCGAATCTATCTATTTTTGGAAGTATTGTTTAAAACTTTAAAGCACTTAACATTAACATATTTCACGCAGTTTAGCCATTTGTCGAAAATATTTAATAACTTCCTTTGATGGTACAATTATGCTGATTTCCGAGCCGATTTGAGGGAAACATACAGTACATGTGAACATAAACACCTACTATGTTACACCATATGGTATGTCCCAGAGGCAATCTTTATTTTGAATGACTTTTTCGCAATTACTTGAATCAGAGCCAATAATTTCACTTCTTTAGTGTTGTAGCTACATAAATACAAAAACTTGGCAAATGTCTTAGAACGGACGCGCAGGTAATCATGTTCTAAATTTAATTATCGGATTGTAGTATGGCGGATGCGAGTATGGTCATGTCGATTGATGGATGAATGCATCATCATTGCAATTCGAAATCAGTCGATGCTATGCGTTTCCTATATCAAAGGAGCTAATTTAGTCTGACATACTTATTTCAGAGCTTTTATCAGCTCAAGTTGACATTCTAATGAATTGTTGTGTACGAACGATTTGTACAGAATTCTTATGCGATTAATCAAAGCAGAGAACATGGCCCAAATAAATCATCATTTCACTTTTGTTAAACCGAATCAACCCGATTCAATATCCATGCTAAGTTCCAAGTGCAACGAGCAGAAACACTCGGAATTCAAATTTGTAAGGATACAATATCAGAAAGCAAGGCCTAGAAGACGTGAGGAGCGAACTCGCTTTCTACGCAGCGGTTTTAGGAGCATGTAGTAATAGTGGCACGGATACTTGGGTATGTTTTTCTACTGCAGGATCACAATCGCGTTGAGTTATTTTGGAGGTAATGGTTAAGGCCAAACGTGACTCGGCCCAATTCGCATTCGTGTTTAGCTGAGGTGTGGATATGAGGCGGTTATACCACACCTTAAGGAACAGACTCCAAATGTGCATTGTTCCGTGGTTCATGTAGTAAGATGCTTCTCAATTGAAAGTTACTATCTAACGTATTTCCCTTTAACAGAAATTCGGTATTTTTGAAAAATTTATTAAAGGCTCTGGGTGGCTTGGGTCCGCCGGGCCTTGCTGAGCTGAAGATGGCTGTATGCAGCCGAAACGCGTCCTCGAGACCCACAAAGCAAGGCCCGGCGGACCCAAGCCACCCAGAGTTAATTTTGGCCTGCGGCAACACCAAAACGAACTTCATTTATTAAAGGTTTCATTAGCAAATATGAACTTTAGACAAGAACAAAACATATTTAAAATATCGAACAAAGTTTCGTCGTTCGCCGTCTGTTTCCTTGTGTTATACACATACGCTTTTCAGAGTGTGTCGTCTTCGTTGTGTGGTTTCGTCCATTTGAACATGTGTACATCAAACTTCGTTTTTTGGACAATAAAAAATAACTAATTTAGTTTGTTTTAAGCATATTCACATCATTAAAAAAAGAATAGTGCTTTCATTGAAATTCGTTCTATTAACATATACAGACTGAAGACAGAGCTTACATCGACGGAGTTAAAGTCCTCAAAAGTGTATTTGGCACTGTATGTCATGAACATTGAATTGAAAAAATGAACGTCCTACAGCTGCTTCGATGTCTTGGATAATCTATTTGCACTCATTTAGATACAACCTTACGAGGGACAGTTGAAAAGTTCGCGGCCTAGGGTACTTAACGATGAGTAATTAACTTGTTATTCATGTCACTAGTTGCAACACTCAGTATTATTATAAAAGCAATCACTAATAAGGTTTGCGCTCATAGTTCAATTATTTATCGAACAACAAACATCACCATGTCAGCCGAATCTGGAAATTCTCGGAATTTTAAACACTGCGATGTGATAAAATTCCTCGTAAAAAAGGGAAATACACCGAAAAACATTTTTAAAGAGATATAATCGGTTCTTCAGGATTCTGCCCCTTCATATATGACGTTGAAAAAACCCTCGCCTGGGCCGCCCTGTCACGGTACTGACCGAAGAAAACGTCCGAAAAGTCGAGAAAAATCGTTCTGGTCAACCGAAGAATTTATACATATGTGGTGGATTGCTGAAGAACTGCAGATTGGCAAAGAACGAGTTGGAGAAATTTTAAATTAACATTTGAATATGAGAGAAATTAGCACGCCCTCGGTACCGACAATTCTCACACCGCTCCACAAGCAACGTCGACTGGCAAGTTGCAACGATTTTTTGGAGCTAGTCGGATTGGTCACCGTAGATGAAACATTGATTCGTCAATCTGATCCGGAGTCAAAACAAGAGTCCATGCAATGGATAAAAAAAGGAAAAAAGCTGCCGAAGAAATTGAAGGAGTAAAAATTCGGGGTCCAAGCTAATGGCGACTGATTTTTGGGATAGCGAGGGAATTTTCCTAATCGAATTTCTACCCAGGGAAACTACAATGAATGGCCAATACTATGCCAATTGATTGACTCAGGTTCTAGAGGCTATTGTAAAGAAGCAACGTGGGAAACGGACGCGCGGAGTGCTCATTCTGCATGACAACGCGCCCGTTCACACCTCACATGTTGCGAGGCAAAACGTGAAAGATACGGGGTTCTCAAAGATTAACCACCCTCGATATAGCCTAGGACTTGCACCGATTTTCCAATCTGAAAAAGGGCTTACAGGGCCGGAGATTTGCAGATGACAACGAAATGAAAGCTGTGGTTGATCGTCATTTTGAAGAGATAGATGCAGAATATTTTTTGGGTGGGTTTAACGCATTGTATGCGAGATGTGAGAAATATATTTCAATTCAGTGAGATTATATTGAAAGTCCGGGGACTTATCAACCGTCACTCGTACGTAGTCCTGAAATCATTGAATTGAGAAGATACCCGAACTATGTAGACTTTGAGTTAAATTGCTGTCGTGTTTGGATCGATTGGCTATAGTCCTTAAAGTAATTAAAAAATGAAACAGTTGAGAACTGATCAGCAATTGGTCTATTTCAAGGATCTTTCACTTTGATCAATTTTGCTTAGACATAGGTGGAGACTTTGAAGTAATACTTCTAAAAGCTGGATTTTAAAACCGCATAATCCCGCAAAAATACCCAAGATATTTATACAAAACCATTGCATAGAGAAAAAAAATTGAACTTACAACAGTGATTGTGTTATAGATTGTGTGGAGGAGTCTTAGGAAGAAGTTCAAAGAGATCATTGTAAATGTAAGCGAATTATATTCTGAAGGCTCTTTCACGTTTAGCGATGCAAGTATTAATATTTTTTGTCATTTATGTTGCTTTTGAGGCTAGTAGCAAAAATTGAAAAAAAAAAACAATCAAAGGTACGATTGACACTGAAGAAGGAAGCAACTTTCTCCCTAAATAAATATGTCAATAAATAAACAGAATCGTTTTTAATTTTTAACACAAAAATAATTTTCATAATAAAGTTTAAATAAATTTTGTTTTTATTTTTTGAAGTTGAAACAATTTTAAAAATAAATTATAATGAAAACCACGTAATGTTTCAATTCAGTGAGTATAACGTAGCAATATTCTATTGTAAAATTCGAAAATTCAATTTTTGCTAAGGTGGGATCCATTCAGGCTACGGTAATATAGATAGTAGAGTCAAAATATTATGTGTGTTCCTGCTTTTCTCTTACTCGTCCCAAGCTTGGCAAGAATCGTCCATTTCAATTGTTATGTTCGACTCTGTAGCCTTTTGTGTTTTGCATGTTATGTATCGTTTCCATTTTCCCCAAGCAGATTTTCCATGTTCGTTTGCTCAGGACGGGTAATGCACATTTTGGAGGTATTCCTGTCATTCTAAGTAGTCTCTATCTTTTTCCAGAGAATTTGATTTAGTTTCCTTATTATTTTGACTAGAAACTGTTTAATTGCGTCTACTAAGTCTACTACTTTTGCTAGGCCCTCCACATTTTCGTTCCTCCTACATCTTTGAATTTAAAGAGACATGTTGGCTCGTTTAAAGACTGCATGACGATTACAGACAAGTTTTTGAAGCACGAAACAAAGCTGACAAAAATGCCGAATATTTAAAAAAAACTAAGGTTAGCTTTAACCTGATTATGGCAGTCTTTGTTTCTGTACTTTTGCCTTAAAAAAAACTATAAGTCTCTATTAAATAGTGACCATCTTCATACCATATTTCTCTGATTACGTAGAAATGGCACGAAATAGACACATCCTCGAAAACCCAACAGTTGCGTGTTTGTAAAAAAAGGCTCGCGTATTTTAAAGTAAGCGCATCGTTGATGACAGTATTTGTAACTTTTTTTTAGAAACTTGAGGTGGTTTCTAAAAAAAGTTACAAAAAAATATACAATAATATTATATAATAATATTTAAATATAATATATAAATTAAATGCAAATAAAATATTTACAATACAAATATTGTATTATCACGCCCTTCTTTATCATTAAGTCTTCGAGAAATGAAAATTCAATCTACGTTCTGACATTGTCGACATGTTTACAATTGAACGTATAAGAGCGACATTTCTGATGAGAACTTTATTTATTCTTTATTCAAGATGGAGAAAAGTTAGAAGTCCGATACTCTGGCCGTTTTCTGGGTAAAGGATTTTTTTAGTAAAGCCAATGATTTTACTACTTATAATTTGTAATAATGTTTCTAATACCTTGCCAAAAAGCCTTCCCTGTGGAATCCATTGTCTGTTGAAAATTTCTTCACAATGGTGATAGTGGTGGGTCATCTTCTATAGACGCGTAAAACAGACCACATGCATTAAGGGGCATATCTTTGAAATTGTTAGTCAAATTCTGAGGCCATGTCGGATTCCAATAAATATATTTCATCTTCACAACATCTTCAATTTTTTAGCAATAACTCGTAAATAATTCTTCATATTTACATTGATTAGACAAATCATTATAAGATGCCAAAACAACAAATCTTTTGGCATCTTAAAATTAAAATACGAACGTAAAGATAAATATGGCATTGTACTTTCTGTGCGCCTGTAACACGAGAATGAGGTCCTTTTATTTACCAATGTACACGAGCCACTAAATATAATACCCACGACGTTACCAAAGTAAAAAATCCTTTTTACAATAACCCTAGGTAAACGATCGTCTATGGTGATTAGGTTCTCCTGTTTTCCGCGTAGTTAATGTAACGTAGTTCTTTAGTTGGTAAAGAATAATTCTTGGAAAATATTTACTGGCATTGCGGAAACCAGAAGAGCTGTTTATAATCTCAATTGTAAGCATCCTAGAAAATTGTCACATACTAGCATAAAACTAGAAACGGGTCAATGTTTGTTTTTGACCTAATCACCATGCAGTAAAAGTTAATTTCTAATTACAGGTAAGACCTCTGAGCGAGATAGAAAGGGCGGAATAATTTAACAAAATATCAAGAAAATGTCCGGATTCTTTTTCTGAGTGGTCAAAATTTCACCCTATCCCCCGTTCAGTTATCGTTACCAGTCGGCTGATATCTGTGTGGTTATTTTTTGAAATTTATCTCAAAACAAAATTCCGTCCATATTTTTTGAACATTTCTTTTGAATTCTTACATACATACCTTAATATTCGAAATCAACTTAAGCTGTTTTTCTTACATTATACGGATTCGGATGAAATGGTTGATGATCAGTTGACAAAAAAGGAAAGCTCATGGCAAGTGAAAAAAGTGTTAAAATACTAAGACTTTGTGTAAGTTTCAAGCTGTTTGAATAGGAAATAGTGATAGATTTGCAACTAAGTTATCAACTGACAGCAAAATATTCAAGGGGTCCTATTTAAATCAACAAAAGTGACTTTCATTTATTACATTATAATTAACTGCGATCAGGAAGAATTGAAGGAAAAATATCCACGGACCGTCCGATCCATGGATCGAGATTGTAGATGGCGTTACATACGAAAGATCAAAACTGGACTTAAAATCTAGTTTTAAATACTAGATGTTTTTAGCAAAAACAGTTTTTGAAAATTTAAAAATGTTAGTTTGAGTACGCATCCTTGAAACAGCAACATCCACGACCCGCAGATCTGCTGGACCCAAAACGTTTATAATTACGGTCCACAACGCATTCTATCTGGACTTTCATTAGAATCTTAAAATTTAAGGCATTGGCTACCAGCCATGTGATATTAAGTAGTGAATTTTTAAAAAGTAAAACTATAAGACTTCATGGGAGTCATACATTTCTTGAATAATTTTTGTTGCAAACATTCATGTGCATAAGTAAACCAAAACTGGGTGGCGTGATATCCTTAACTAGTAGATTTTGTTGAGAAAATAAGTATATCCATAACTCATTTGAAATTAAACAAAAATATTACACGAAAATACATTTAATCAAGAATATGATTTCTTAAGTATTAAAGCTAATTTAAATGTTGAAAAGTTGCTGCCGGGTCTTGTAAAAATAGTGTTTCTCGTATTTATATCCTTCAATTCCCTATGAATGGACACGTTTAATTTTAAATGCAATTAGATCACCCTCAAATATTGAGTAATATCACCTTTTGACGCATTTAACATTCCAAATTTATCACATTTTCAAAACATTGTCTCAAAAAAGACTTGTGAATCACGATGAAATTTTCTTTTAGAACTATTCTGAATTTTCTTTATTTACACATTTCCGTTAAGTGTGATTCACAGACAAATTTGTACGATGATGGCTTTTCACTTATGCATTTGAAACAGTTCGCATTAAAAATAGTACTTCACATGATCAGACATATAAATATGCAAGTTCATGGCTTACCTCTTCGAGTAGTGTATTCCGCATTTTGAAATGTTATTGTAAAATTTATTCGATGCTAAAAATAAACAACACTAATTAATTTTCCAAACCGGTCTTTTTATTGTCACAAATAACACACCGCACTGATTTATTATTTACAACTGTTGAAAGACACCTCTAAAAACTGCCGAAAAAAAGCCTTAAAATATTCTGTTCAGATAGCAGCCACACTTTAGTATGATAAAGAAATTCTAAACACTTTATGAACAGGAAGACAAACGTAACACAAACTAAACTTTTCAACTGAATGCTGTAGAACTCCTCGCATTAAGAACGACCTCCCTGCGATTGTGGACTGCTCTTTTCTTGACGAAAATATTTCTCTTACGTCTCCCACGCTAAGTAGCTCTCGTTTTGAAATTTTCTCAAGAAAATTGTCATATGTGCACCACACATATCATGTTGGTTGTCAGACAGTTGGAAAATTTGTCTCGATATTCTAGAAATACTTATTTCATACCATCATGCGTATTTATACATACATTCAATTTGTTCAAATGTTCTGCATTTGATTTTCTGCGGCATCTTAAGTAATCGGTCTTATGTTTTGATACTTCAAAAATGAAAATCGGAAAAAGCATGGAAAAGTCTGTTCGATATCACCATAATGTATACATAAGGAACAGTTTCCAGCTGGGAGTCACAGATTCTTAGCATGCACATTGAGAATAAGGTAATGTAAGACGTTGGTAATTAGTGGGGCTCGTGCATATCTTACATATGCTTTGAAAATAATAAGAAATACTTCAGGGAAGCAGAAATTGTGTGTTGACCATTTTTGGTTTGCTTTGCTTGCACTCCAGGAACCAAAAAAAATTTTTTTCATATGCAGCAATGCAACCGTGGAATGGAAAAAAATCCTTATAAATGACAAAATAACCAAAGTAACTAAATATGAAAAAACATATGTTTGCCAATTGATACGTACTGCAAAGAATTTGATACTTTATCTGTATTTACTTTAGAGATACATACACACTTGGAGAACAGTTTAAAATAAATTTGAATTAATTAGATGCTGTTGAGTACATGGCAATTATAACATTATAAATAATGATAAGGTATGCACTGACCAGTGCTATAGGTTGCGTTCTTGAAAAAAAAAACTGTTTGCGTATATGTTAAGTTGATCATTCAATACACCTGCTGGATTGCTTCACTTGTATTCAGATTAGAATAGAACACTTAATTGCTGAACTTTATTTCATCATATAGTATGAAGCGTGTTTGTGTGAGTAGGCACAGTTTATGATATGATAAGCCTTAATTGATAACGCTATTACAAAATTGTTCGTATTTCAAATTGATTAATTCGAACTAGATGGAAGTAGACAAATTTTACACTCATGTATATTTGGCGTTGTGCGTCAAAATTTCGAGGGTATCGACAGGTCAATGATGAATTAACCAGAGATTGCAAGTGGGAAGTAGATTTCAGTAGTAATTGCAGGAACTATTCAAAATACATAAATTTCCACGAGTGTGAAGCAAGTGATTTATTTCTGTGGCCTTATGGGCCGTGGAGGGCGAATAATTTACACCTTGGATGCTGGAAAGGTCAAATTAATACTGTTAGTAAAAAGGAAAAGGACTTTATATTGTGTCCATAAGAATTTGTATCGTAATTCATTGAAGAGTTTAAGTTTTTTGAGCTTTACTATACATGAAACTCAAACTTTATATCACAATAGATTTAGGTAAGTAAATTTAATTTTGGTTGGTCGCACTCTGTCTTTTTTTTGCACACAATGAAACGTCTGTATACAAAATTAATAACAACTTTTGCAAATGTTTATAGTTCTTAGTCAGCCAGCACTAAATGCTATATATAAAGATAATAATTATTTATTGATGTTGTTATTTGTACAGAGTTCTAATTGTTGTTTTCTTATTTCTAGTGATTTGAAGGAAACTTCATCACAACTATGTTAACATAAAATTTATATTAAGTGCATGATGAGTTATCTAAGGGAGAGTACTAGTAATTAGATCGAGAGGAAAAGTTAGCAAAAACCTCTACTAGGCTTACATCTAACTTATAACTAATTTTTCTTATAATAATAATGTTCTAAAATATAATCTAATTATACTAAGAAGACCCATAGTTGAGTACACTTGGTCTTGATTTTACATATCACTAACCGATTTGATGAGGGGATTCGGGGAGTATCTGGCTTTTTTGAGTAGATGAGCTCTACGTGACTCCGCAAGGTTGCCGATAGGGGTAAGATTAGCTGTTTGGTGTAGTAATCTGGAGGAGTAATAGTAAAGTTTGTTTAGGGCTCTTTTTAAATAACACTTTTGGATAACTTGAAGCTTAGCTTTATGGTATTTAGCGCATTGGTTCCAAGTAGGAGCTCCGTAGGTTATTATAGGTTGGATGCTCATTTTGAGGATAAGCATTGCGCAGACCTCTGAGCTGCTTCGAATCACAACAAATAATTGGGATGGGTACCGTCCTCAACTGAACAAATTTAACACATGTAGCCAAAGGATATTGATCTAATACGACAAATGCATCACATTTTGAAGGCAAGTTGTTGATGCTTAAAAGAGAAGTTTCGGTGCATGCATGATTTTCTTCCGACCTTATTACTTCCGATTTTTACTTACTCCGGCCTCTGCAAAATTCAAATAATTTTCTCATGAGCGCTTCAAAACAAAAGGATAAAGTGCATCTACAGAAGTTCTACGCAAAAGAGGTTGTTCCAAGGTAAAGCGTTCAGAGCTAAATGAGTTTTTTTATTTTTATATTTTTTTTATTATTTGATATTTATTTTTAAAAAATTAAAAAAGAAATTGTTTGAAAAAATCATAAGAAATCATGTTTGCATTAGGCTTTGAAATATTCAAAGAACTTATTTACCAATTAAAATATATTACAATCACAACAGAAGTTCAAATTTAAATCAAGTTCAAATTTATAAAATATTTCAACTTACATCATACTTAAATCATAAGTAATTTATACCACAAAATATAAAAACTAAGTAAATAATAAAACTATACTGTGTATCAATATAAAATTATATGTATAACATGGAATGAAATTATAAATTGTATCATCAACACATTAAATTATAAATTGTAAATACACCAACAATTAGACAAGTTAACTTTAATTAGACGTGATAGTTAGTGTTTATTGTGGAAGGAGCCTTTCAGGAGTGTGTTTTTCTTCAGAGCATATCAGCTGTAAGCTGTTTCCTATCTCAGCTTCTAAGAAAAGAACGTAATGTATCGAGAGGAGCTTACATTACTCCTTATAAAATACTGATTAGTTTAATTATTTATTTAATAGAAGAAAATGATTTTCTGAACTGAAATGAAATGAATCTGACATATCCACCACTTTATAATGTGTATAAAAATTTTTAAGATGTTTAGATTGAAAACTGACAAGATCTTCTAAGCAACTGTCCGGATAAGAAACGTGAAAATCATCTAATCTAATCATCTTTCAATGAATGTTACCTTCACTGCAACAAATTAAAGGAATATTTTTTTACTCTTTTATTAAAATAACTATTACGGAAAAGGATATGAAGTTCGAATTGTAAGGGATTTTTTTCTGCACAATTCTTCTTTTGGAAAATTGTTGTGGGATGGCCATATGAAAGAAAGCGTTAAGTGAAATTAATAACAGAGCGCTTTATGTGTCGATTACAACTAGCATTAATAACATTATAAAGCTTTTATAATTAAGTGTTTGCTATGTTCACAAGAAGCTAAATTTAAATGCTTTCTGTAAAACCACGACCAAAAAAAAAAACTCAGAAAGAAGAACTAAAAATTACTTAACACAATTTTCTTATTGTTGTGATCCAGAGTCAGAAGAAATCCAGAAGAAACTTGTAATGTATTTAAAAGCTCACGTCGAATTTCTTTAGTAGAATCGAGTCGACTTCGTACCGACTTAAATATATATATTATCCCATTAAACAAATAAAGCGAGCTTTGTAAGATAGTGAGCTTTAAACGACAAGTAAAATTAGTAAAACAAACGACAAATAAATTAAACGACATAGGTGAGTACAGAGATCGACACAGCAACTTTTGAAGCATAACTTTATGTAAGAAAATTCAATCCGCTTTAGCATTTTATTTAAGCCATCGTGCATGAATACAAAGTTTAAAAGAAAAACTTGAAAGAGGAGATGCAGACTAACGTAGGGTGAGCTGCGCATTTTTTTTTGTTTGGGAGGTGAAGGCTATTTACGCCCTGAGTGTCGGACTCCACCGCTACCGGACTACCGACTAAACACCTCCCCTGTCACATCGAGAACCTAGCCTGGAACTGTTTGCTACATTACTTCGGACTAGGCCTCATTAATCATCGCTTGGCGATGTCTTCACGCTAAGGGAACTCTCTCTTTCTCCACGGATGGATAGGAAGGAATTGCAATTAGTAACTATAATATTGCGTTACAGATATGTTCCTTCCCTCGCCAAGCGATCCATTATGTCCTTCTTTATAATGAGTACTGTCCGTACGTAATGCGACACACAGTTGCAATTGTCCTTTGATTTCATCATTTTTCCCGTTAAATTTTCTGGGGAAATTACGCCAATTTTCTCCGCGAGATGCGAACGGAGTCTTGTGAATCTATTACACGTTAAGAACGTGTGGCAGGCGTCATCCGTCATCCCCGGGCAGAACACGCAAGTTGGGAATGGTGTCTTTCCCATCTTATACAGGTAAGACTGAAAATACCCGTGACCACTGAGTAGTTGCGTCAGATTATAATCATTAAGAGCTGCATGAGCTGCGCATTAATATCTAACTCTATTTTCGTTTTTATAACCGTTTACCGACTAGGTATGCAGTGAAGTTTCAGCCGGATTAGTTGAATGTGTTTCTCGTGTATTGAAAAAAAAAATAGTTTGATTAAAAAAATCGAAAAAATTGAGTTTAGATGTGTTATTAAACGTTTTCATATAAAAGTCATAACAGCAAACGAAATAAAAATGAGTTAGATTTAGTTCACGGCACATTTGCTCCTTCATTTGCAACTATTTATAACTGGTTAAATGAATTTTAACGTGGTCGTACATCAAGAAAGGATGAACCACACTCAGGACGCGCTGTAGAGGTGACTACGTCAGATATACGTCATAATATTCACGATATCGTGTTAAGTGACCGAAGATTAAAGTTGAGTGAGATAGTTGAGGTTTCATGGATTTCAAAAGGTAGCGTCATTTCTATTCTACATGACAAACTGGGCATGAAAAAGATTTCGGTAAGATGGGTGCCGTATTCGCTCACAGTCAACAACAAACGCAATAGGGTGGTTGCCTCTAAAGCTCTGTTGTCGCTCATGCAACGTAATCCGGGTGATTTTTTTCATCGGTTTGTGACTGTAGATGAAACGTTGATATACCAGTACAATCCCGAGACTAAAGAAAAGTCAATGCAGTGGATTGTTAAAGGCGAACCATGTCCAAAGAAGGCGAAAACCGTAAAATCAGCTGGTAAGGTCAGGCCTCCTTTTTTTTGGGATGCACGTGGAATTATTTTCATTGACTATTTGGGAAAAGGATAAGCAATAACAGGGGAGTATTATGCAGCTTTATTGGACCAGCTAAAAGAAAAAATTAAAGCAAAACGGCCTCCTTTAAAAATTTCTCTTTCATCAGCACATTGCCCGTGTTCACACATGTTCACGATAAATGGCTAATATTGAAGGATTAAAGTTTGAATTGGTCGACCACCCACCGTATTCACCAGATTTAGCCCCCAGTGACTTTTTCTACTCCCGAACCTGAAAAAATGACTCGCTGGATAAGGTTTTTTTTTCAAATGAAGAAGTCATCGATCAAACAAATGCTTATTATAAGGAGCTTCCAAAATTTTTTTTTCTGACAGGTTAAAAAAATTAGAGAAACGTCTAACCAAGTTTACACAAAGCATTACACTTACCGCTTACTTACCAAGCATTACACTAAGAGATCGCAAGAGTCTATCGTGGATTCAAGAAAGGACCCAAGTAACAGACGTGATAAATACAGCGAAATCCTTGAAATGGCGGTGGGCCGGTCACTTGGTTTGAATGATGAAGAGCAGATGGACCACAAGAATAACGCAGTGGTAGCCAAAATACGATGGGGCTATGATATATAGAAATTAGCCGGTACATGTTGGATGAGAATAGCTGAAAACAGCAATGAGGTGTTAATATGTAAGGGAGGCTGCACCATATCTGAGAAATACAGTTGAACTAGCTGAATGTGATGGTGATGATATATATATATATGTCTTGTATTCCTCAACATTAACCAACTCATACAGGAACATGGGTTCGTACTTATAAAGAGCTCCCTTTTTGCTCATATTTAATTCCTTTTTTACTCATACATTGTTCCCTTTTTGCTTTTTTTTTTAATTTTTCATCGTCTCCAACTCAACTGAGCTAATTAATTTTATTTGGGATTTCATATCACTGAATCTTTCCGAGACACTCTGATATAACCAAATTAAAAAGGATTTTTAAATGACAATAAATTCGTTCGAAGTCAATTTGTTGAAGTCAATTACAAATCAGGTAAATCATCCAGGTGTTTCAAACTTCATTGGTTCGTTAATGAGAAGTCCAATATTGATAATTAATGTATAAAAGCTTCAATGTTGTTTGTATTTTTATACGTATCAAGAGTCTTCGAATTGCTATCAGTTTATTTTATGTGAAGCTCTCATATGTTATTAATTTTTATTTGCAACTCTTGTGACATTCATTAAGATCCAATAAGGCTTTTTACATCAAGCAAAAAGTAAATGCATTAACTTTGTTCGACTATTTCTGCTCAAATTAAACTCATACGCATAGTAGAAGTCTGTCTTGAAAATATCATTAAAAATACAATTGATGATATGTGCTGTTATGCCATATGTAGTCATTATTTCAATACGCTTGTAAGTTTTCCAATCATATATAATCGAACACAGGTGGTGTTATGACCAGGTGCCAAGCTTCCTTATAACTCAAGATAGATCGCATCAAATGAAACTTAGAACACATGCAATTCATAATCATATGTTCAAGGATAATGTTGTCAGGTGTCCTCCACCTTATAAATACCTTTCAATGATTACTTGCTTTTTACTTATTCCGTCGAGATATTCGTAATTTCCACCTGGTCTGTAATTAAAAGTAGAAGAGTTCATGCGAAAACCATTTATTTATTTTCTACCAATTCATATGTTGGCTATACTAGCGGTATATAATTATGCAACCAATTTCCGTACAGGCTAAAAATTTATTCCAATGGACAAGAAATAAACTTAAACATAAAAAATTAAATTTACTGGATCATATTTTTAACGATCATAACCTTACACCTCAATTTCTTGTAATTTCAGCCATTTTACCAAGAAATCTGTTGTTACAGAAAACCTAACTTTGTTCGGTCAAATATGTAAGAAAGTTATTAAGTAATTTCTTTTGGATTGGCGCAACAATCAAAGTTAAAACGGACATGTAAGCAAGTTGATGATCGCTTATCCTCTGTATCTACACACTACACATTCATGTGAGTATGAACATGAGAAATATATGAATTCAAAAAGGTCGTGAACTCTGAACGTAAAGAAAAGACATAATAACTCAACGTGAAAGAAAATGTGAGTAGCTTTGCACATATATAATGTTGATAAAACAAAACACTTCTGAAAAAGCTGATATCCGAGTGAAAGTGAATGTGGGGTTGCCGTTAGAGGCTGATTGTTGATAACCAGTGACACATGATAAAATTTTACGAATATTCGGCCACATAAGTTTGTTCTTAAAATCAAATGTTTAGAAGGTGAAATATTTTCTCTACAAAATATTTCGCCTAATATAATAATAATATAATAAAATAATACAAATAAACTTTGTACGAATGTGAATTGTATTTGATAAATTGAAGTTTGAGCTATTGGAATCTGGTTCCTTTTTAAATTGCTCCATCGGGAAATCATAATAATACCTACATGCATATGGCAATCAATTCGATTGCTTCAAAATCCATTTTCATAGTTTAGGTCGTCGTCAATCCATGTATCAGCATGCATTTGCTCTCTAGAGCCATTGGAGTTAAATGAAGCAAACGATTAAATTATTTAAAATAATGATCTGATAGCAGCTTTAGCGTTAATATAATTTCAAAAGTTTTCATTTCTTTAAAATATTTTTAATGTTTTTATTTAAGTAATTCTCAAATAAAGTTGAGAAAAGTAATAAATAACAATTTACAATAGCGTAAACATTTTTGGTCTGTATGCATGTGGTAAAAACTGAATGTGGTATGAGTTCCGAATAAGTATTTGGGAAAGCAATTCCTTAGAAGTTTTTATTGTAGTTTGAACGTATATTTAGCAGAGATAAGTATCAAGCTCAAGTTCATTCATAGCGCTGCTCCATCTCTATACAGAAGGGGAAGCGAAAATGAGCTGTGCCAGAGATAGATAAGCACAGCGAATCATAGAAGTCAAACTGTCCCTTCAGACTCTTTACTAGATTCAAAATTTTTCCTGTATACTTTTTCGCAGGTATACATGAAGTATGTGCCATATTAATATATTTTCTAATCAGATCGATCCTAATAAACTAAGCATTAAGTATTGAAATGGTTCTTCTAGAAACTCTATTTCAAAGCGAACTTATTATGATTCATATGACTAGAAAAACGTACTCGATTAATCAATGTCCACAAGTAACCAACGCCCGGTGGAATGTTCATTCAAACAACTACTAAAAGGTCAAGGAATTAAAATCGTAAAATAGTTAAGCATAAGTCGTCTTGAAGTTTTTAGATTCACTGTGAGCTTCTACCAAAATCAGGCGTAAGTTTTCAGTCCTCTTGAAAAAGGTGGTTAAAAGATGGTTACTAAATAAAAAGGGCACGGTACTCTGCACTTATATAAATTTAGTGGACTCCCAAGTACATTTCGTGTATGCCCAACATTATTTCCTAGTTTCTTCAATTGGCAGCGTATAGATCAGGATTGACTTCTCACCATGTGCGAAATGATTAAAATTTATTTACAAATGAAAATTAAATAATAAGAGTTAACAATTAAACATACCGACAAGGCATGTTCCATTCAATGGTATAAACTGAAATAAAATACCAGAATTTTTATGCATTTTTTATGCGACAACCAGCAACAAAACTGGTCGACACTGCATAACATTCTACAGAAGCCACACCCACCAAGTATCAGCAGAGAGGTTGATTAACCAGTGGATCATGCAGGAAAACTTTTGAAGGACATCTTAGAATTTTGGCAAACTGCACGCATTAAACGAAATAATGTTTTGCTCTTCCAGAATACACAAAAACAGTTCCAGGCTAGGATCGCTTGACAGGGGGATGTGTATTGGGTGGTCTGGTAGCATGCGCTACTAGGAGTCCCACACTCCGGGCGTAAATTGCCTTCACCCCCCCAAAAAAAAAAAAATTGTTTTGCTCTAAAGAGGGCACCAATTATTGGCTTGCAAGAGCCTCTTGAGCATATGTGTTTAATCTACACACTACACATTCATGTTATGATATTTAAATATTATATAATATTTCATCATAGAGAGTAAACCGTAATTCTTCAAAAAGGTATTATATTAAAATCTGATGTAAAAAGTGCTCTAACTTAAAAAAACATGCCAATCTTAGTGTGCAAAAGAAACCGGGTGGCTGAAGAACGTAAAGACAAAGGGGTTGAGCTTTGCACTAACCCTCTCTTGAAATTCGAATCCATTAACAATGTGCCTATTCATATGTATCTATTTGAATTATGATAACTATGTTCATATCGTATGATGTATAGGCTATCCTTCCTACTAATCTAAAATGTTTAATTTCTGCGCATTCAGTTTTGCATAATTTATTTGTAATTTATTTGCTAAAAAGGATACTCATACGTATTTTTTGTAATAAATTCGCGATAATAAATGATTTTTGGTGATGAAACTGTGCTCGAAAAGCTAGGAAACATGCTTTTGAGAGAATAACACTCTACTTGGTCAAACGGGTTGAAAATATGCTTTCCTATAATAGGCGAATCGGCCTAGGAAGTTTCTCATCTCTAGTAACACACCAATTCGGCCATTAATGTGTCCCACTGGCGCAAAAGAACTTACACAACCTTCGTTTGGAGCCTAAAATGTATAGACATTAGCAGAAAATACAGGTGAGCGACTCAGTGCCATACGAATAAAAGAAGGGTGTTCCATAAGCAGCATGGAAAAACTGGCAAGCCAATATGCACCTGTCTAAGTGTTGCAGAATGCTCTTTTCTTCCTATATAACCACCAATGCATTCAAGGGGAGAATGAAATGTTTCTCATTAGCTTCCTAAATTCCAAAAGGATCCAAAACGATCTCTTATTTTTTCAAAATGTGCTAAAAAGCGTCTTTCTCATACTTTGATGAACAAGTATTAGACTGCGATCACATATTTAAGTGTCCTTGAATGATGATAAGCCAGTGGAAAAGACAAACATTAAAATGACTCCTTAAAAGTATAATTTGCTTCTTCTCTTTCAACATAAACTGTCCATTACTTAACAAAAGCTATAATACAAGAATATAGATATTACAAGAATATAATACAAGAATATACTGAATCAACAAATAGATGCTTCGTGCGATAGCATCTATTTGGTGATTCAGTGCAAAATTTGGTTTGTAATCATCCTTGCGTTTGGCAGATTTTCAAAGCAATAACTAGAAAGGGAAACGATTTCCGGCCGAATTTGGTGTTAAATATAAAAAATCTGCAACTTACGATTCATCAACTGAAAAATCTACTGGCTTCAAGATAGCTGATACTACTATGGAGCGTGGCACGTGAAAAGTGAAGATTGTTTGTGGATTGAAGATGATCATCAATTTTTTCACGTCAATTGATTATCCTCATATGTACAAAGTAAATTCCCGGTTGCATGCAGGGTGCCTTCTCTAGATCACTATGAACTTGCAAAAGTGTGGATGCAGTTTAAGGAATATCTTTCGACCGTATAATATTTCTTAAACTGAAAACTAGAGAGTAGGCGTCTTTATTGATTCGCACTCATTAATGCGCAATTTGTGGCAAGCTGAATGACGGGCGATCATGGAGCCTATCGCTTCTACGTTTAACATAACATTTAGAAATTGTTTCATAGTTCAGAAGAAGATTAACAATTTTTTTTAAATGCCCAAAGGAGTTGATGAGTGCTGGGTTAAAGATTTTGACGTTTAAATGGCCATCGGTGCAACTGCGCGTCCCGGAAAATCATTCCAATTCCAAAAAATATCGTCAAATTCCGTCAAAGGTTGGGGTCATAGTATAGCGTAAGTACATATAGCGCTATCACTTCGAACAAAACCTTTGTCTAACGGAATTCGATAGAAATAAAGAGAATTATATTTGTGTTGGTAAATTCCCTCTCATCCTTGCGTAAAACATGAATACTCCTCTCAAAGCGTTCGTTTAAAATCGCAATACAAGTGTAAATATACTTCTGCGTTTTCCATCTCTTCCTGAGTGAAGTTGCTTGAGTGTATTAGGTATAGTAAGACATTGTACGTCCGGAATAGCATGTAATTGCAGACAGTGGCTTATCATGTCGAAAAACTTTGTTATTATTCAAAAAATCCTTAGAAAATAATATGACTTGCCCACTTATTGCCATACGTTTACATTTCCTTAAGTGGTTAGAGGAATATTCTAGCAAACTTATATTTGTTCTCAAAGCACTTTGATTATATAAAAAGTTATACCTATTACTTTTTATATAATCAAAGGTATATTTATTTATAATAATGTAATATAATAAAAAATAATTAAAAATTGATAGAGGATAGAAATGTGACACAAATATTTTAAAAACAAAAAGGCAAGATATGAAATGAATAATTGAAAGTTGTTTTATATCAGTGATATCAGATTTCAGTTGAACAGAATATCAGTCCATTGTTGCCACATTTTACATTTTTAAAATATTTTATATTATATTTATATTTTATGAATAAGCACTTTTCTGGTTTACATTTAGTTTTGAGAATCAAAAGCGCACTTTCCAACTTGCCTCTCAATTTTTAATAAAATATGTTGATTCGGAGAATTAAATATTATGTTGCTAACATAACATTTAGTAAAAGTTAAATTTCGCCATGGATATTTATAATTTCTATGCAGTTTTCAAACGAATATTATATTGGTGTATATATGTAGCCAACATTTAGTTGTTACAAGGGTCTAACATGATAAATAAATATTTTTGTTTAGTTCGGAAAATGGTCAATCACTAATATTTTAAATATATTTCTCATTATCGGCGATCTTGTGTTCGAAAGTTTCTAAAAATTATTCACTATGAAATTAATCACTTTTAACCTTTTTACCAATCTTGATAATCCTTGATACTATTATTATGGTTTCAAAATATCTTGCTACGACACATATGGATAGTCAAAAAATTCTGAAAATTTTGTATTTTGAGCAATCGTTTTTGGAATGTCTCAAATCAAAATACCAAACTTTCAGTTGGTATACTCTAACAACTTTTTATATTTCATATAAACGACGTTACCAAAGTTCATTGTCTCAGTTTATCCCTACTAAGATGTGAGCTTGTCATCACAGAACAGACGGGGTTAACAAATCATGCAACAATCTCAATGGACCATACATGCGATGGTAGTATGTATACTCAGGAGGATTGCATAATATTTTGCCGCCGGGCGAAAGTGATTATCGATCTCCATCATTGCCGCACGGTACTATACCATGTCTTGTCTACTGTTGTACCATCGTCAACTTTGAGGATGCCGTTGACGGTGTCGACGCAACGAAATGTCTTTTAACATCCATTCAACTTAAAAATATACATATAATAATAAAAAGCAAAACATGCCAGATAAATTTTGTTGATAAATATATGTCGTAAGAAGGCACACATTCGGCGAAGAAAGCTTTCGACCTTATATAAGAATAAGAAGCTATTAATGAGAAATTTCTTCGCAAAAGGTATCTGCTTCGAGCCGAAACTAAGCAATTGACTGGTTCATCTATGCATGCAGATTCGCAAATTCATATTGGGAATAACAAAGTGTTACGTAAAATATAAGATTGTGTGCGAATTAACTCCTTTTGTTACTCGCATAATTGATTAATGTCTGTCAAGACAAGCCAAACAATGGTAAGCGAAGGCGCTCATGCGATTATATATTTTTCGATCCGTCAATTGTATTATATAGCGTATATCGGTTAGTGGTTCAGCGGAAAGCCCATGCGTAATTCCACTAGATACGAGTATCTATCTATCGCGGTGGATTTAAATTTATGCTCATGGAATTTATTTATTCAAAATTGAGATTATATTTGAGGTGCCAAAGCGAACGTATCTGCAACATTTTGTGGTAAAATCTCATACAGCTGGCATTAAAATCTTCTGCGCTGAAGCAGACATATCGTGGAGACAGTCCCGGTAAGAAAAGGTGGATGCAATAGCATCATTAAGATCTACAAGTATGTTGGTGTTGAGAAGTTTCCTTTATAACTTATAAAGACACAACTTGTGTCTTTTTGTTTTGAGATTTTAACAGTCGTTTTATTTATTTTTACTTTCATAAGTACATTTTAATCAACAGCAGCAATATATGCATTCCCAAAATCTAATCTAAAATATATTAGAAATTAAGACAATTATGAAATTAAGACACTGCACACATACATAAATGACTACGATTTCAAATGACATGACTGGCTAAAACTTCAACATAACAAGGACAATTTCGCACTATCTATCTCGACTATCCCACACAATTGAATTCTCCTTTAAGTATCTTTTGATAACGTTTGCCACACGTTGGCGGAAACGTGTAGGTGGAAATTAATTGAAATATTTACTGGCATTTTCAACTTACATTTTTTGAGAAGTTCATCCTGTTCAAAAAGCATTTATTTTATTATTTTATAAGCCTTTTCACAATAATTACAAATGCTAAATTTAATGTTCGTAAGTCTCCTTCCAGCTTATTAATTATTTATTTGATCAGTCAGCAGGTCAGTATGTGGCAGTAGAGGATAAATTCTTACTTGATAACATTTTTTTTAAAAATTTTTTTAAGCAAGAAAATTGTTAATTCATGCATTGAATTCAGATTTTTGGAAATTACAATTTGACTGAGTACATTACCAAGAAAATAAAGATAGCTCAATGAACAACTAATTAAATGTGGCACAATGAAGATTTAAAAAAGGAACGGAGCGCGTTCCAAAATCAATTAAAGAATAACTTAATTGGTTACAGAACGAAGCAAATCTAGGAAAAAGTCCAAAAAAGGTAAGAAAATATTTTTTCTACAAATACAGCCATTTAATTTTGACTTTGCCACTTAAAATTGACAAAAAATGTACATAGTGAAGCATCCTTTTTAAATCCTTTTTGATGTTAAGGAAAAATTACCACCTTAAAATGTTGTAAAGAATCTAGTAGCCTCATTTATTTTAATGAAGCTCAATATGAAGCTTCCATGCGATTGATTTTCCTAAAGCCTTGGAAAAGTGAAGTTTTGTCAAACTGGAATAAACTGAAGAATAACGAGTTCGATTCAGAATAATTTACGTTTATTTATCACGCCAGAGCGTTTATATGACGGTTGACAGTTAAATGGTCTTATACGTCTATGGTTAGAACATTATTCTTTTATTGATATAAAAATTATAAAAGTACGACTACGAAGCCCAAATTTATAGTCCAGCTAAATGAAAAAGTTTTATACGTAGTAAAATGCAGACAAAATACTCACCTCCAATCACACAAAAAAAGTTTATTTTAGTTTCAAATATTCTTATTAGTTCTTAAAAGTTCTTATTAGTATTTCGTTCGAATTCAAAAGAAAACTGTTGAGTGTTGCCAAAAAGTAGATAATTAAGTGCATAAGATATCAATAAAGTTTGAAAAAACCCTTTAAATATATCAATAAATTTTTTGAAGAAATATTAAATTTAATCAACAAAACGATTTCCATCATTTTCCAACACTTTTTACCAGTGTCATGGCAAAAAATAGTCATTTGATTCCCGTTTTTAAAAAGTTTTCGTTGTTCATAGTGGGTATCATCTTCGCAAAATATTTCTAAAAAACAAAAGAAAAATCTTCCTTTCTCTTTTTGAGTTACATTTCTATTTTTCCAGTAACGGTATTCAAATGTTCATTGCAAAAGTGGGTTTGCATTTTATCAAGATCGCTAAGTTCATGACTTCTTAATATATGTTCTACCGGTCTGAAAAGGTAGTGGTTCGACGGCGCAAATTTTTTTGAATACGATGGAAGATGGAATCCAAGCTCTCTTTATTTTCCTGTGTTGTTTGTCGCAAAAGTTTTTTCAGCATGAGAATTCGAGATATCGGATTGAAGAATCCCTTTTTTGCTATTTACCAAAACGAATCATAAAACCTATTGGTTTTCGTTTCATCCATCAAGTCGTTCGCACTAAGTGCACTATTTGACAATCTAACCAGGGCCGAGCGATTCCTAGCGCACGATTCTTGAAACATCGCACCACACTCAAATAAGGACCTTCTTTATTGTTAGTCAAAGTGTTGGAGGAGGTGCTTCCTTGGAAGAAACTCGTTGTCTTTTTCGCACAGGATTATTGGATAGTACACACTTGTCACTCACTTTTCTGTGCGCTTTAAACGGAGACTAAGAAGACGCACAAATGATAGCCGTTCACTGAGCACCCTCTCCGTGAATTCATGAGGAACATAAATTCTTTTCTTTCCTAGATTCCTAAATGCATGTTAATTTTTTCTGTGCAACGAAGATGATACTAAACTATAGGCCAAGGACAGGTAATTTTCAATGGTAGTTTCTCAATTGTTAGATCAAGATCTGAATCCATCGTCGCGTTCAAAATATCATCACCTAATTTTGGGACTGTCCTTTTCATTATGGATCTTTGTGATTCCTCTTTGCAATTTCAAACTTTTAATACGATTTATTCAACTTCAAAACAAGCTTCAAAACATCCCCGTAAGTATCGGTTGTTGTTGCTTCATTTGTATTAACCACTTCACTTCATTCATAGATCAAACAGAAAAAGCATATGTCACCTATTGTTGGCTTCGTTATCTTTATTCCCTGGTAGAACTAGAATCTGCTGAGCGAAAAATAAAATTCACAACCAACGTTAAACAAAATAAAAAAAAAATTTACGAAATTTTTTTTTTTGAGATACGTCTCATCCAAGAAATGTCAACTAAAATATGTGAACTAAATTCTAACTTTCGCTTGATCTGCGAACTCTTGTCAATAGAAGGCACTTTCTTGCTTTTTTGAGGTATGTGACTTTTTTCTGTGCTTTGGTGTGTTGCTTTTAACAGTCTAGAATAGAGTCTCCTTTTTATTTTAAAGGGTTGGAACCCTAATATTTCTTCATCCACTCTAGACCCAACCTAGTTTAATCTGTACAATACTTTTCACTATGGTATCAGTATTTCTACTACAGTATTTACTATTAATGAAAAGAAATTCGAAAAGGGAACTCGAAACTAGGTCAGTGCAATAGCGATAAATGCTTTAGATCATTTGCCCGCTCATCGGTTGTATCCTATTTGCCCTAGACATATTGGTCATTTCGTGTGGTCAGTAAAGTTCACACAGTCATAAGAGAGTTTAATATTGGACTTGATTCAAAAATTCATAAAATCATCCAAGCTTTTATTTTATTAATCATCGAAGAAAAAATTTAATGTTTGATTTGGCTAGAATTAAGTTTATGGTGCATTTCCGCGTGAATTTTCAACTTCCTATAATTTGTTATCTCTGTTAAGCTGTCATCGCCCATACACAGAAGATGTAGTTCTATCGAGATCACCATTAATTTGACTATCATAAATATGACCACCAACGGATTTACTGATAAAATCCGCGATTTGGTTTCAGGCAATCGACAAAATAAAGTCACGAGGATTCCCCACATTTACTTACCACGCCGAACGGAAGATAAGCTTCAGAAATGCAAAATAATTAGGACTTAGAAATACGTTTGTAGTATTTAAATAATATTAGATAGCTAGATAAAGTAGATTTGTTTCCCTCTGAATTTTCTCCGCAAATGATTTTCATATAAAATATAAATAAGAAACAAATGTAGCACTCTTGAAAGTTGGAAAGTAATCACATCTCTCACAGAAAATATTACAAAAATGCATCCATGTCTTTGGTTTTTCAGAAATATTACCCTACTAACAAGTAAGCCCCTGGAATTGCAGCAGTACGACGGTTGCATTTCAGAAATCGTCTAGTATAGTAAGAAAATTTGGGAGTAATTTTTCTCTCCGAAAAACTTTCCGTGGGTTGCATTTAATTGTTTTCTGAGCATGCGTATACTGAAGGTCAGGTTTCGTTTTGTAGAACAGTTTGCATGCTTGAAGAATTATAAATTGATTGAATTGATTATTGAATCTCTTTAATTTAACTGAACTGTGAAGTCTTTTGACTTCTATTACTACGTATTATACAAAATAGTGGTCATTCATTTCCACTACTTGATATGAGTTATAAAGTATATAACTCTATATAGAACAGGTTAATGTATAATCCTGAAATTCTTCGTTCATAAAAGTCCTTCCCAATAAAATTCCTTTCTTATATAAACAAAAACAATCTCTAATGAAATTGTGGGCGTATGTGTATTTAATAGAACTTAAAATTGAATGAAATGTATTGATATACTTCATTGAAGAATTACTTATCAAAAAGCAATATTTTTTCCTCAGAGAAAATGAAATTTTTTGGCTTAAATCTAAGATGTCCATCTTACAAACCATCACTGTAACAGCATCTGGTTTGTTATTAAACATTTCCCCGCTTAAAATACTTCCAATCTTTCATTCTCTCACACTCAATTTCCATCCCAGTCCTAACGTTAAGTTCTTCGAAGTGTTCACCTTCAACAGGCCAAGTTGTTGTTGGTGTTGTTGCTGTATTGTTACCACTCTCTTGAATGATGGTTTTTAAGATTTGTTTTCAAATAAAACTAAGAAAAAAATTAATGAAATAACGCTGAACTTGTAGCTGGCTTAGCGCAGTTTTATTTGGTCACTAGAACCGTTTGGATGGCTCGAAAACATCTCCAGATAAATAATAGATAAAGTTTAGTGTTATTAGCAATTGCTGTTAAACTTTCCTAAAACAAATTGACAGTTTTGTTCATATTTGGCTAAGATTCGTTACTTATTTTGTTAATGTTTAAAGTGTATTAAAAGAATATTTTCCCAACGGTTACAAAACCGTTATTGGTGCAGTGTGCGTGTTAATGTGTCCGCTGTTATAATTAAACCATAAACATTCACGACTGTGAGAAATTTAAACGTTAAACTTTAATGATGAGTTTGATATCATTAATAGTTCTTTCCTGTGGATTAATAAGTGCTTGTGAGTAATTTTTTGTTATTATTGATTTTGAAAAAGTTCTAAATTATAGTATGGAAAATTATCCAATATTCCTGTTATTTAATTGCTATAACTGTTTTGTCCAGAATTTATATATCTGTAAACTGGGTTATTCTAGTCATTAAAACATCATCACGACGAGTGAATACATCTGAAATCGAGTTTCTCGCTTAAATCTTTTGTTTGGTTGAACTGTGTGAGACTTGAGATTGTTGCATGACACGAACTCTGTCGCAAATATTCAAATTAACTTTGACTACTGCTGGTCATCAAACAGTTGGCAGTAATGCAAGCAAATAGTGAATTCAGATTAGACTTTTGCTGTTAAATTGAAAGCACTTATGTTTAACAACTGGGCAGTGAAAGTATTGAAGTTTGAATTGCTGCAAGAATTTTTATGGTACTGCTGGCCGATGTGCAAATGCAATGTTTTGTTGCTGCGTTTGTTTTGTAATAATGTCGATTGTGTGAATCAAGTACTTTGAATAAAAGTTTGTACAACGAATTTCATTAGTTTAGTTTTTTTTTCTTTGATGTTTAGTAAAATGAAATTTGGAAACATCTTTTAATTTGAGTATAGTTCCACGCAACTAGGCAGAAACCCGATAGTTTTTTTTAAATGAGTATTTAATTTGAATTGTACATGTTAGTTTGATTGCGAACTTACTGATGTGATCGGAATTATCGAAAAAAACCTGCATTTTAATCTATTTAAATTGTGTTGGGCTGTACTATGAATTTGGTCTTAGAATCAATTGGCTATTAATGTTTCTGCATATAATCTTTTTTGGCACTTTTTTTTAACATTTTTGAATGTAGATAGTGTTTTTCAACTGTGCACCAGCTATGCTAATTTGTGATTATTACTAATTTCAATGATTTTATTGTAAACAAGGCGGACTGAAATGGAAACGCTTCTTTATATAAATGAGTTTTACCTAAAAGCAAAGACATTTACAAAGCATATCCAATGTGTTCAAAAAGTTTGTAAAATGTTCCTTCAATTCTTGTGTTCACTACATCAGTGCTACAGCTTTGAAAAAATTTATATATTTGGTTTCAAGTTTGGTATTGAGAAGATCTTGAGGAAAAATGAATTTACTTCGTTGGCAGTTGACCGATCAAAATATAACTAAAAATGAAATTTTGATTGATTTCGTTTGGGATTTTGGTTAACATCAGTTGTATGGTCCTTTTTTTGTTTCAGGAATATCTGTAAATTGTTGTGATCTTATGACTGTGTGTATTTAACGTAATAAAAATAGCTGAGTATTGATGAGCCATTTGATTTCCACTGGGTAGATAGCCTCCCCTCTCTCCACCCATTGCAAGAAGGTTTATTTACCAATTGTGCCCATCTTTCATTTTTGTTGGTAAGCTTTCATCTATTGATTCCATATGTTTCCAACTGTAAATGATGCTAATATTTTTAACGAAGCTCTCCATCATTATTTTTTGTAAGCGAAACATTGAATTTTCGTCATTTTGCATCCAAATGCATCCATTTCAGAAATAAAGTAAAAACCACCATAGTAGAAAAGCACGATGTTAAGTTGATCCCAATGTGGAGATAGATTAATGTACGTTAGGAGGAAATAAAAGTCAAAAACACAATGAGTAAATAATCTGAAATAGTAAGATAAAAATTTAAGCCGATTTCGAAACGTGTAATTATGCATAGAAGACAAATTTTTAATTTATGTCTTCCAAGCGTAGTATTATCTCAATATCGTGAAAATCTTTTTGTAAAATCATTAAATCACAAAATAAGGGTATTTTAAATACATAGGACTATGTTGACAGTTTGTTGAAGTTAGATTTGAAGAGTCACATTAAAATCTTGTGCAAAAAACATAGCATGGTTTTTTGTCCTTGCATACAAGTCATTTTTGTGGTTCAATTCAGTCTGACTTAATCGCGAGAAATTCAAATGGTAAATTTTTTTCAGGTTTTTTTTTTAACGTATCTTCAACGGCTTCGACATAAATCGATTGTTAAATTTTTCCAAAACTTTTGACACTTGAATATACTTGAAAGTCTAATAGAGTTATTAAAACATTCGTTGGGCTACGACAAGTATTTAATTTATTTTAACAATTTTTTAGTGATACTTAACGTATCATCTTATAGTAATAAATGCAAAGTAATGCTTGTTTGAAAGACATCATTATAAAATCTATTTCGGAATTTCAATTAAATACATTGTTTAATTTTAATGACTGTCGGCTTAAGTTTTTTTTCTCACACATACCAATCACACGTTGCTTGCATGGAATTGATGTGTTGTATTTTAATACCATGATCTTATGGCATAGTACAATAGTGTTGATGATTTATTTGTGTGATGCATGAAGGCACATCATAATACAATACTCTGATTTGATAATGTATCATTATTATGCTATATTATCATTATTGCATACAGTTGCATTATCGTCTGCAATAATGCAACTGAATGTAATAGTCTTTCTCGGGCAGTCTTCATTTCAAACGAAATATCACATCTGATAAACTTATTCAATTGATTTCAAAAATACGTTTTCCAGTTCAATTCCTTAATGATTGTGGTCAGAGCTGAGGTGAGCTAACATGAACAGGTTTCAATTAAAATCAAAAATTGCAATTAGACTCCAAAAATAATGTATGATAAAATAAAAATTTATACGATTACAAATTTACAGTCCTCGCGATTATATCGAATATTTAAAAAAAGAGTCTTGAAAATCGATCGGTTCTAAACATTAGAAAATTTGTGGAGAACTTTTCAAAATGAATACTTAGAACAAATTATAAGTCATATTTTGAGGCTTCTAAAAACCACTTATAAGAGAATGTTATATCGAAACTACAAAAAATCAATCAATTAAGGCTCTGACAAAAAAAAAAGACACAAAATTGAAATTGACAATGGTTGTTTAGAAGAGACCGTTAAGTACCTGATTAAGCAGTCTCCTTGTGTGATTGTTAGGCAAATGTAATTGCAGCTTAAGTAAACAGCAATTACGATTATAAGCGATTTTTCAAGAATGTCTACCAAACTGCGCATATTTTTTATTTTTAAGAATGGCTGCTGAGCTGCGCATATTTTCTGAAGCTGGTATACAGTAGAAATACGCTATTTTTCTAACGATTTTCACTAGATTATTTGGAAACATCTCAATAAAAACTAGACGATCTTTAGGCCCTTCTTAATTCTCAAAAATATAGTTAATTTTTAAAAAAAGTTTTTTTTTGTATTGGTTTACTTCCCCCAATCTGAATTCTATTGGCTTCAACTTGACAAATATTCATTGAATACAAAATTAAGGTCAAATTCTGTTCCTTGTATAATTTTGTCGTTCGTTTTGCTGCCATGCACGTCTGATATGTCGAATAATTTTTCTTTACGCTGAAATTCATTAGCAATTTTCAACATTTTTCCGCGGAAACCAATAAGCATGAAAAAACTTTGGAACAGCTTAATTGCAAATGTTGCAATTTGTTTGCCACAAAATGTTAGAAAAATTTGACCATCTTTAGTCACGGTACGTGTTTATTGAGATATCGTTTGGCTTTTGTTTTGCAAACGTAAAGGAAAGATTGAACAGTTGTTAATGATATAACATCTGAAGCCACAGAATGGTTTTATCCTCAGGCAATGTTTCTGATGGTGCTGAACTTAACTAGTTGTCATGTAAGCAGAGTGCCAAAAATCGTTAACTTATGCCAAACTACTTACTTATGCTATCTACTTACGCAAACTATGAGGATGCACCCGGATGTATTTAGTAAATGTTTTTGCGAGAGTTAACTTCAAAAATACTACTGGTTTCATTGTAATGCATTGTTTCTGCATTCATAAACATCGACAATTAATGCTGAATTAATTTGAAGCTAGAGCCATTAGGTGTTCATTTGCAGTTAAATTTCAAAAATTTTGAAAATAAAACAGGTAACTACTGAATTACTTAGATGATTAGATTCGTCAGTTTTTATATGGCTCTTGAAAAACATTTCAGCCACTGTTACGGAAACGCATGAATTGGTTTAAAATGTCAAAAATGCTGAGTTTTTCGTAAATTTTACGAAATTTAAAATCTTAATGACTGATGAGATTATGTCAGAATGAGTCTTTGTTTGTTCGTTGATGATGCGTCCGTCAAAAGTTTTATGTTTTTATATTTGTATAATTTTTCTAGTGCGTTCAACTGTCGTCCTTTATGCTGTAGATGTAGTACCTTCACTGTTTCCTTGACATGGGTTGGTATAAATTTGTTATCAATCATGTGTTTTGCGAAGTTGGACTAAGTTGTCGCGTCCGGTTTCCGTAGCCTATTGTTGTAGTCCCTGATATGTTCACTAAATTTTGTCCTTGATTTCCGTCCTGATTGACCGATTTAGCTGTGTTGGGACGCACAGGTCAATTTGTAAACACCCTGTTTGTCGTAGTATGTGTCCCGAATTGCTCCTTGTTTTGTAAGTCGTGTTGATGTTGTGTTTCTTCAATAACTGTTGTTGATGTTGTGTTTCTTCTGCCAATTTGTATGTTGTTTTTCCCGTATATGTTAGTGTTGTGCAAGCTTTCTTGTCGCTTTGTTCTACTTTTCTGTGCTTTTTGGATGCTATAAGGTTGCTTCGTATCTTGTTCACCAGCTTTCTCTTGTATCCATTGTTGTAACATGTAGATGTTGTAGAATGTAGATGCAGAAACTGATTTTATCAGAATCAACAATTGATTGCTTTGAATATATCAGAGCGTGTGTTGCGAATTCATTTAGTGCCGGGTTCAAAAATCAAAATATTACTGCAATCCAATTACCCAGCAACCAAGCTATATATTTTGTTTATATTATGAAGTCCCAGCCGTAAATCCAGCATCAAAGTGTATTGCTTTAAAGTTAATTTGAAGTGAAGATTTGAGTCCTATATATATGTTTTTTTTTCTACCTATATGCTTCTCTGCGGAAATAGAATAATCTTTTTTCCTGAATTCCATCAGCAGCTCAGTGTAATTCGAAGCGGTGATAGTATTTGTAATGGCCGACTAATAAAAAAATTATTTATTTCTTATTTACACATTGAAGAATTCCGTTCATTGGCCAGGTTTATTAACAGATTATCACACATTCTCAGTATTATAGTATCACCAAGACTTGATAAGTATTTGTTTACTTTATTTTTTCACAAAAGATCGTCCTAAGCCCAATATCAATCAAACAATTGGTGGTGCATACCTTTATCATCTATCTTTATCATCTTTATCTAGGGCATCGGTACCCTAAACATTTTACCTAAAAGAATACGATAGAAAGGTAGATAGATAGATAGATAATTGAAGAATAAACAATAATATAATAAATAATAATAATAATAATAAAAATGTATGTGTAATGTATTGCTTGTGTGGAATTTTCCAACTACCTTAAACTTCTTTTTATATGACCCAACCCGATTTTGTATGACCCGATACGACAAAAGGATGTTGAATGTAATTTTTGTCTTTTAATTATATATGAAATTTTCATAAAGATATTAATTATAGTAAAAATTACTGAAATGGATCCTAGAGATATTTATATGATCAAGGGAACAAGAATTTTAAATGATGTGGAATATTTAAAATATTTTTCCGTCGTGATTGAATCGAAGAATCGATAAAATTGAAAGTAAATCAGAAATTTAAAATATTTGGTGACACAAAACTAACTCTAACTAAATCAATAAACAAGAATAGTGTTGAAATTTACTGATACATTAATTCTACAGAAAAACATCAGTGATAATAGATTTCAAATTATAAGTCCCCGAGCGGTAGTAATGATCATTTATATGTGTAATTAGTGCAGGGAACTGGTCTTTGGAGAAAAGTCTTTGGAACTTTTAGGTACCACAAAACTTTTTAAAAATAGTTCCATACGATGAAAAATTAATTAAGTAAAATATATTAAAACAATGCTAACACTTTTTTATTTATATTCCTTAATTAATTTTCCATGGAATGGAACCATCGGAACTATCTTTAAATGAGCTATCACGCTAAAAAGGACAGGTTTTATAATTATATGAATAAAATCTTTTTGGCCTTTCTTGTCCGGTCTATATTTAGGTTTACTGTAGTCTCGGGGAAGCGGCCTATTTTGCTTTAAAGCAGGCTTAACGCAAATTGAAGATAACAATATAAAACTAGTTTATAAATTTAGAATTGATTATGTAAAAGTCGCATCTATTTAGAAAAAGCACAAATAGGGAGTCTTTCATTGCCTAGTTTTAAACTTTATCATTAAATGAGAGGTTGCGAGGGAAAGTGCATTCAAAATTCAAATGGCCCTCAGTGGTAACAAGAGTCCTGGAAATACATTCGCTACCGAGGTTCCATTGAACATTACGTCGAAGCGTTGAATTTGTACGCAAAGGCAGCGGTTATAGAGAATCGGTTTCATTTGAATTGCATTCTTATATTGTACCTTTCTTTATTATTTGATGTTTTCACTTTTAATAAATACTTTAAATTTTTGTAAGAAATCTTTCAGCGTCACTTCTATTACTCCCATATACAGCAGAGTATAATTCTAATCCTGCGCACAACCTTTTCGGTATATTAAATTTCAGTATGTTCAATTATTAGATAGTGCCCGATATTAGCCAGAGTGTTATTTGTGTATTTTTTTATGGAACTACTTACCTTTTTTCTGAAAAAAATGCGGAAATTTCAACTACCTATAATACTTGTTTCTCTCACTTAAATCGAGTAAAAAATTATTATCAATATATCATGTTAAAAAGTAAGCATAAAAATTGCGATTAGTTGAGTTAGTGTATCATGTAAAATCGACCAAAACATTCTTCATACAAAATTGTTTTGGAATTCCCAGACCGGAAAGAATAGTCGAAAGCATTCTTTTGTAATCTAATGTGGTGATTAGTTCAGATATAATCGTTCTCTTTGATCTTGATAACATGCATTTTTTTTCGAAAACGCTATTACAATTGGAAATAATGATGACCGAACTAGATTCAATAAGAAGTACTAAATCATGATTGCAATAATGTGATTAAATAAAAATGAAAAATAAGGTCAAGTCTTAACTATGTGATACGTTTTCAAGCACAAATTTAGGACACATCCGTTCTTTTCATGTATCTACTCGTATTGGGTTTCTCTTGATACGCTACATTATCATTCTACCATATCGAATGGAATATCACGACACAATGAAAGCTGAAGTAAATATTCGCTGTGTAACGTATTGTTACGGATTAATTAGTACACTTCTAACACATGTGAATACTTTCTATAGCGATCGTAGTGTTAAATGATATATAAATTGATTGAAAATGAAAAACTGAGCTTTTGAACGTTTTCGTGGTGTTTTCAAATTCAGCGTAAATTATTACGACGAAAATCTAAAAACAAATTAGGAATAGCAAACCCAGAAGTATTCTTCAGTAATAATACCTTGATCAAAAACAATCTCATGCATTTCAATTTTTACATTTTTAAAGCAAACTTGGTCTTTGTTTCAGCTAAAAGTGAATGCCAACGCATAATTTGAAATGGTAATATTTCTATATTTAGTATCTGTCCAGAGTTGCTTTGAACAATTGTCTAAAATGAAATTATTTTGCAATACCATAAACGACTGACAGTTCAGTGATCGCAACTAGCATTGTTTATTTACGATTCAAAGAATAATGCAAATTCGCGACCAAAATGTGAGATGAATACTAAATATAAATAATACGGTGATTATGTTGCAAGGTTAATGTCTCACTATTCAGTTTAGGTGTTGTATAATCTTCTGGGAAGATGGTTTGTTTTTTTAGTCTAGTTTTTAAGTCTGTTAGTTTTTATAGTCTGTTCACATGTATTCCAGTCTATATTGCCAGAGAAATTGAACGCCTTTCCAAAACATGGACCCCTTAAACGCATTAATAGTTAAGAGTAGTTTGTCCTGAGTAATTTGTGTCTTCAAGTCAATACCGCCGTTATTCTCTCCTGTGGTAGCAATTGAGTAATTCGATTTTTTAATTATAAATAATGATAATAACAGTAATATATGTTACTATTATAATTATTATTATAATTGTCCGGGCATTAGCAGACAAGGATGCTTTGGCTGTGCGGGCTCTCAGTCTGCTGATGGGCAGCATTAGAAGCCCGAACTCGAGTTGAAGACGCCTGCTCATGAGTGCGATGTAGTCAGTGTTCTTTTACGGCTAAAAAGCTTGGGTTGTGGTTCTTACTAGGAAGTCACACCAAGGTGCCTCACATCGAGTTAAAGAGGTTTCAGGATTACAACTACATATCACATTTTATTTTAGCTAGGGGCACTGGATACCGCGAGAAAGTTCTCCACAGTGCTCCTGGCTGAAGAGCAAAGAGAAAGTTCATTTACGCAGGAGGAATCGATGAGAGAAACTGTTAGCCGAGGGGAAAGAAGAAGAACCCTAACTTTGAGGCAGGAAATGCGGGTACACGAGTCGCGAGGCAGATGGATCGCACGTGTCATCAGAAGCCTGTGGCTGCAGTTTTGTAGAAAGTGTGGCGATACATATTTTTGTTTTCTAACGCAGCTTTCTAGTGGGAATGGGTTTTTTCAGTCTTACCTGGCTTACGTTGGAAACTCACGGTTCCTTGAAACCTTTTTTTGCCCGAGAACCACAGATGATACGTTTTACACATTTTTCGCATGAAAAATACTTTCTAAGTATCGTTTACACCTCTACGAGAGAAAAGGCGTGCTCTCTCCAGAAAAAATACTCCAAAAGGGATTAACATCAATAAGCAATTGAAACAGCGATATTAAGTGCGGGTGGTTCCTCTTATACGGACAAGCATTTTCGATCACATGGCGCTGTAGAGGGAAGGGGGTCTCTTAGTGACTGCATTTCCTCGGCTGTTGAAGAATAAATTTTCCTAGCCTGAAGTCACTGCTAGATGAGACTAAAGTGTCCTATTCCGTAGTAATGTGACAAACAGTTCAACACTTGCTTCTCAGTATGACAAGGTAGGTGCTCGGCTGGTAGTCCTCTGGGAGTGTCACCTCCCAAAAAAAAAATATTAAAATTTATGGTGCTGGGTAGGACCAAAGCGAGACCTATTTTGGTCCTTTGTGTGGATGATGAAGGATGAAGTAGGCTCTACCTGCGCACGAGCGAAGAGGAATGACATACTGCTTAACGAGAGAAGAATGTGAGATTCTCGTACAAATATACATAAGCGAAATGATGGCTGTGTCACGCATTCACTAAGTAATCAAGCGAACCCTGATGTAACTGAAGAGATGTTATTTGATTGTTATCTGTTCGATATGGTTATCTTTTTAGGATAACGCTTGAAGGTGGTAATTTTCACTGAAGGTACCTATGACATCTAGGTGTACTGGCAGTCCGACACTAGAAACACAAATTTAAATATCACTGCACCGATTGGACTTGGACCCGGCATGTGTTGCACAGACTGTTAGTGTGCAAACGACTACAACATCTGGAGTGTAATTGCAAAAAACAAGTATAATAAAAAATAAAAGAAAAAAATATATATAAAAAAAAATTGTAAGACAGATTAATACATGCTGCATTCGCCGAACAGGCATTGATGTTTTCAGTTTCAACTTCACAAACTTGATAAGTGACGGTTTTTGGCTGCTTTTTTAAGATCAAGGATCGGAGATTTCACTGGTCACCGCTCCCTTCATTTTGGCCAATATTTTGCTAAAAGGCCAAGCGAGCTCGCTAAGGGTCATATGGTAGATACGAAGGAGAGGAAAGGATAAATACAATTGTGGGTCATGCTCCGCTTAAGAGGACGGTGTACATAGAAAAAATGGTTCACAGCGAGAATATCGATACAGTTTCTAAGTATATCTTGTATATATAATATCTTGATCCTATGCCCCCCCTCCGCCTTTAATAAAGAGATCTTGATAGCCAGAAGGTATCACTTGACCAGGAAGAAGAAGCCTGGCTCGAAATAATCTAAATTTTAGCCATTTTGAAAGCTTTATACCTGCTTTTCGAATCCTGCTTTTCAGAGTGCAAGCAGTCTTCGCATTCTAACCAAAAAATTATTATAACGTTTTTATGTGACCATAAAAAATTTGCTTAGTTCAACAAACATAACCAAAAATGATATTTCGAAAAGTTCTTATAGTTCTTATGTAGGAGCATTCGCATCAAATTTCTCATCACATGAGATTAAACAATTCCTTTTTCGTAGTTATGTAACATTTAAAATGTGTTATTTGCAAATGACCTAGGTTTGAAAGTGAGAGTGACATTAGTCCAGAAAACTTTCATGTTTAGTAAGTAACATTTATAAATCGTCGATAGTATTTAGTATCTAGACTTTTTATTGTTTATCAGTATCGTATAGAATTTTTATTTGAGCTATTTTATTTGACTATATTATTTGAGTCTGTTTTTCATCACAATTATCCCCAACATCATGTAGCATGCGGGACTATGCATTAAATTTATGATCATTTTTCCCAGCGTCTAATTTTGTCTAAATTTATTAAATACTTTGTAAAACTTTGAATGAAAAACACTGCGCATAGTCGAACATTGACTTTTCCCTTACTTCTCTTTTGAATTTAACTTATTTGAATTTCAATTGATTTATTTTTTTATTCTAAAGGTTTTGAATTGGAGAGTGTGTTTTGATGATTGTTAACGATGCATGTTAGAATTGATCAAACCCTTTGGTTATGCTTTAAAGGCGCATCTTTGCAAAATTTTAACAAGACCTTGTAAAATTATCATTTATTTACAAAATGCCATTTGTAATATTTGCGCCATTCAAATAAAATAAATTATTTGTGTCATGAATATTGTTGGTAAATGGTAACCAGCAATACACCAATTGCGAAATACAGTCAACGTCCTTTTTACGTATCTATGCTTTAAGTTATAAAACAAGTTTAATCAGTCACATTTGATAATCAATTAATTTAAACTGACGTTGTTGTTTTCTGCTCTTTCTCGTGTTTGAAAAAAATTCAACGCAGTAAGATGGAATTCGCCAGGTGTAATTTATCTCTGAACGAAGTAATAACCTTTTTAAATACGCATATAAAATTCACACAAGTAATGTCTATAAACTTTATCTATAAAATATTTCACAAAAGCATTTTTATGGAACGTAATCCTACCATAGTTTTCGTTATACGTGTGTCTGGTTGACTTTCAAAATATTTCATCCTCACCTTTAGCATTTTATCATCATGAGCTTCAGATCCGTTTAAAGTAATTCTTAAATTCCTTATTTTATCACTTTTTCTTGAATAAGAAGAACACCGATCTCGAACTAATTGACTGAAAACATATGAAAATATGCATGGTAGATACTATTACCCAACAATATCTCACATGCTTGCAAAATTGAAATAACTCTTTAAAAGTCAAAGCAATCATTTTGAAATGCGCCACAAAATTGAAATTCCTAAATTTATAGCGTGCCGAAAAATATTGGTTGCCATTTCTACAGTAGCCAAATAATCTTTCAACTACACCTATCATTCATTAGGATTAAATTTTTTTTCCTTAGACAAGCAATAAACAACACCTGCATGAAAAGGAGCCATCAAGTCTGGTTTCCTGACTATGAAAATATTTTATTTACTTGCTAGTTCGCAACAACGCGCGAAATAAATCCATTATTTGAGCAGATCATGCTAATTTACTAGTGTAAATTAATCCTTGATTCTCAATAAAACCAATACAAATCAATGGGTTTAAGTTCAAGAACTGACTTCTGGAATTGAAAATGCTTTGAAAGTCTTTTAATCTTTAATCGGCTCAAATATGCGAATGGATGTCATAGTAAATTTGCTTGCTAAAATTTATCCATTCAATAAAAGTGCGAATTAATAAAACAACGCTGTTTTTAATGGAATGAAAATTGATAAGTCACTGAATCGAGATTTCAATAAAAATTTGATAAATTTGCTAATGAATGGATTAAAAACTGGTTGTCATTTAAGTAAGCCCTTACTTATATTCGGCATGAATAGATGGTAAGAAAATTTACATAAATATAAAAACGAACGCTGAATGATATTTCGAATATTATATCAGAATATCGAAAACCAACATAACAGGCATTTTAATGGGACTTGCATCTCTGACGCAAATGTTATGAAAGAAAGAAAATAAGAGAAAAAGTTGTAGGTTTGCATAAATAAATGCGTCCTTAGTTGTGAAGTACAATGACCGCTTATTAGATGTTTGTACTGTTGTATATGTATTTTAAAAATAATATTATAAAATTTAAAATCATTATAGAATATTCAGCTTGTTTTAATTTATTAATAACTTCTACATTTACTATATATGCAAGCGCAAATAATCTCTTTAATTGGTGTCTTTAATTGATGAAATCATCCTGGGAAAACGAAAATGCAATGCACTTCTGAACAAAATTTCTTGCGGAGCTCCAATTGACACAGGTTATCTCAGTGAATTCCTATATACATTTCTCTTTATACACCTCACACTCAAAGATTGACACGTTATAATTTTGCCTTTTATTAAATTTGGGGTTTCTTATTTAATATTTTCTGAGCTCCATTTCACCATTCTTACGGTCTCAAGATGTCATAGCATACTTTCCAAAAGTTTTTTGAGCAACATACGGTTCAGTTTTCTGCCATTCCTCCATAATTATATCCTTTAGAGCTCTTAATTTTGAGATATTACTTCTTGCTACTCGTCTTTTTTTTTGTTTTTTAATTATGCCCACAAATGTTGTATGATATTTTTATCACGGCACTGGGGAGGTGTAGCAAGAACTTTAGGACAATTGTACACGAATCAATTTTTCCCACCAGAGCTTTTCTGGGATCATTTAGGGATCATTTAGGATCATGATAAAAGACAATGTTATCCCCAATGCCAAGACTCTTTCTTTTAAAATATGCAGATAACACATTTGATCTATAGTTTTTTGAATGAAATATGAATTCTCAACGCTTGCCACGGACATGAATTGAATTTTTTTCAGCAGAAAAGCTTAAAGAATATTAAAAGACGAGAAGACCTTATAGATCTTTATATTTTGAGTTTTTAATTTAATAAGGATGTTTTTTTAAAATCTAAAATAAAAATAATCAAAAAGAAAAAACAAGAACTTCACAGGATTTCCGGAGTTAAGTAGATAAATCAATTTGCGAACTCGCGATAAGATAAGTTACTCTCCAGGGTTAGAAATACATCAATTCCTTTCATATGGATACTACTAGCAGCTACTAGCAGCATTCATATGAGATATCATGTAACTTCAACCATGCCTGTCAACGATAGTCTAATTAGTTTTAAGTAAGCTAACAGGTAGATCTAAGGCAGTTAATTTAATTTAGGCTTATGTTAAGAAGAGGCTTTGATAGAAGTTTGCTTTGGCACCTATCTTATCATTAAAATGTAATGCTCATCTGCATAGCAAAAAAAAAATAAAAATAAAATAAATAAATAAAATAAATAATTTAAAATATTTTGCTGAAGTGGTGATAAGATTTTAAAAAAAAACTCTTCTTTCTGACAGCAATAATTATTGATTAGTTGATCCATTTTTAACGAAAAATATTAAATTATTAGATTACCTTCGGGATAAGAACGAAAGTCAATTAGAGAACAAAGAAAGAAGCTCCCTGTTTCATATTTGATGGTTTTCCTTATGAATTTGTGATTATCGGCTTCTCCGAGTTTTCTACAAACAAATCACCTCCCATCGTAGCCGAATACATTTATTTTCCTTTCGTCTGTGAGGCTGACGTATTCATGAAGAATAGCCGACGTAAAGGGAATAAAACAACCAAAGTACACTCACCCTTGATCAAAATCCTATATCCTTATCTTTATGTTTCTGAACTGCTAACTTAACTGGCAATTCGCGTTAATTTAAATCTGAGAAATCCATGTAATGTGTTTTTTGAATGAAAAAACTCATGAAAAAACTCATGTTATGTTTTTTATGTCCTTCAAACTTTTTTGGAGTTCTTCAGCCCTTAAGAGGTGTAGTGTTTTATTTTCCGTGAAAATTCCATGCCTGATTTTTCTTCTTTTTTCAGCATTCTTCTCCTTATTTTCAAACTGTTTCCAAGCTTGTTTTATGCTTCTCTTCCTTATGTTTTTCTTCCTTTTTTGAAGAAATTAATTAAAATTCACTTTTCTCTACTGTCTTTGTATCATCCTTCTTGATATTATTAAACATTTACCGGTCATATCACCTGAAAATCCAAAAGTGTATAAATGGTTCAAATTTTTAATTAAAAAATGGTATTTTAAGTGGGAGTGCAATTTGTGCGATTTTGAATGTCAGGATGTATTAGATCACATCCGTATAAAAATTTGCACAGGCTTGTGCTGTACAAAAAAATATCTGCTATTTTGACTGTCTGTTTGTTTGGCTGGATGTTAAAACAGTCGAAATTAGATGGTTTAAACTTTAACTTTGGATTTTTTGACACTTATAAAACTTATATGGAACCATTTGTACGAGTGACCGTAACTTTTAAGAAGTCAAGTCTTGCATGCAAAACTAATTTTCAAAACGCATGTGTATCAAAATTACCTTCCCGATAATAAAGACCCCTCACTTATTTCGCAAAAACTGTCCGTTTTGAGATAAAATTGAAAATCATCTTCCTGACCCACGAGAAAGCTGAAGTTCCACAAGGTTCATCCTTTTCTCCAGTACTATACAGCTTACTGTACATTGAGCGAAGAAACTCAGTCAGCCGAGAAATGTAAAATCATCTTATTTCGCAGATGATAATGTGTTTTCTATTCTTCAGAATATTCAAAATACTTCGGCAGATGCAGGACCAAGTTGAATAACCACAAGATCAATTATAGTTTTATAAAAAGACCAAGACGACAACAGCCTACAACATTACACGGAACCTCTACCACAATTTATTGAGCTAAATCAGAGGAATCATTATACAATTGTATAATGAACAGATTTATTCATTGTCCTTAAACATATTAAATGATTAAAAAAAATTATTTATTAAAAATGACAACGACGTATGTACTGCTTTCGCAAAAAAACCAATGAAAACCTTACTTTATATATAATACCTTAATGGTAGGACCTACAGAGAACGATCATAAGACTGCTCATATGGTCGTTCTCTGTAGGTCATTCAACTCCATGGTGCTTCAGAACTGAGAACTAAGCAAGGACCAGGGGTCAGGACAATAGATAAGTACTTCAAACACCGAGTACTCAAACTCTCGACAATCACTGGATCACATAAGAAAATAAAACAGTCATACCTTAGCTTGCAAAATTATCTAGAAAATTGAGAGGTTCAAAACTCATACTTTATGTTACTAGCTAAGCGCTGTTAATGTTAATAATGTGAAATATTAAAAATTTGTAGAAAAAAATGTACATTATTCCATTGTAAAAATGGAAATTATGGAACACAAATGCTGAAAAAATTGACTCAGGATTCTAAACAGGATTGACTGAAACGATCATCATCCAACGGTTTAATCATTTATGGTCCAGTAAAACATCGCCTGCAAGCAGTTATATGAAAAACTTATTAAATTTTAAGAATCTTTGCCGTGGTAATTTTCAATGACAGTTACCACGAAAATCCAAACCATAGATCAATCCATTTTTCACTTATGAAATAAATGAAAGAAGCATCCATTTGCATAGCGCAGTGGAAACTCATCAGAAAAGAACCTGAATTTTTCGAGTGAACGTGGTAACTAATCGATCGTTTCAACAGTGTATTCAGTGGTTGCGTAATACAGAACGACAGTTTGAAGATAAGGTTCACCCAAGGTAGTGACAGTCAGTGATCTGTTAGAAGTCATCCAAGGAGGTGAAACGAATATCATCGCCGAATTATCGGAGAAGTTCCAAGTCCACAAAACCAGTATAGAGAAACAATCTCTGCATTAGGATATCTGGTAAAGTTGAAGATTGGATATCCAACGCATTTTGACAAGACAGAATGGTCTGTAGTATATCCGATCTTGCCAGTCAAGCAAATGGAACGTTTCTCTGAAAGATGGTACCTATTTTCTGCAGGAGCCACTGCAGACAAAAAGTGGGTCCTGCAAATAACGTGAAACGTTAAGCTAGACTTGCACCCATGGAAGGTCTTATTGTCTGTTTGGTGGGATTCTCGAAGATTCTTTAATTTGGGGGCTTCTGGAACGAAATCAAATGTTTAATGTGGAGTTTCACTCTCAGCAATGGGAGCCGCTTCAAGCAATGCGTGATAAGCTTCCTGTATTAGTCAATCGTTGTGATGGCATCTTACACAAAGACAATGCAAGGAAGAACTCAACTGCAGTTTTCCAGCGCAAATTGAAGCAGATCGGCAGAGAACTTTTACCCTACTTACCATTTTCTTTATATCTTTCTCTAGCCGATTGTCACTTGTTTTGGTCCCTGACAGGAGGGAAGCGAATAAAACATTGAAGAGGATCTTCGTACTGGACTAACACATTTTTCCGAGAGGAAGGGGAAATATTTCTACGCAAGAGATACAGCACCTTTCGGAACGTTAGAGACAAGTCATGGCTAATAATGTTTATAATACATGAGATAAAGTTTATGTAAATATGGGATTAAATAAATTATTTACTTTCAAATCGAAGAAACTTTTGCACACATCAATTATTTAAGAAACTTGTCGCTATACAATATAGCTGTTGCATTTTGGAGTACGGTTTTCTACTGTCTTAAAGATTTTTAAATCGTCGGTCAATCTGGTTGACGGCCTGATTTATTAACCTACAAGTGTGGTCGTGTAAATTACATTTATTTAAGGTATCTGGTCATAATCAGTGCCGGACTGCAATGTAGGTTAATTGCACTAAACAAACTTTAAGTGATTTCTATTTGCTTGTGTGAAGATTTATAAGCTTTTATACAATTTCTTGTTTATCTCAGTCGCAAATTATTGAAATTACATAGAAATACGAGCCTCACCATGTGGTTTAGATTTAAAAAATTTAGAATTCCTTATCCTAATGAGTAAAATAATATGCACCAATTTAGACACATGATGAACTTTATGCAATTTTTTGTATCCTTTTTTTATTGAAATTTTAAAATTGAACTATTAACCTAATTTTTGAAATAATGAAGTCTTTCACTTGATCTAAATTAACGTGAATAATACGCAAGGGAGGACTTTATCATTGGACCGATAAAAAGATGGTTTTATGGTGTGCAGGAGGACTAGATGTATTTTAGAATTGAAACGGAATTTGCTATTTATACAAATTGATTTCTATGCCTGTGCAATCAAGTAAAAAGTTTGCACACAAAATTCCAATTCTGAAGTATTCCAAAAATTAAATCCGTTCTCGGAAGTATTGAAAATCTGCGAATCAAGACGGTTTCCTCCGGCTCCAATAGTTTACTAGTACATTCGATTCATAAGCTTTTTCTTGCTGCAGGGGATATCAAGACCTTGTAGTTAATTTTTACCGGGTAATTTAAATGATTGATTGCGTATAGTTCATTCAGCTTGCCTAACAATATAGGTAATACGAGAATATAGACAAGAACATATTGTACACGATTGCATTTAATATCTATAAACATATTAACAGGAACTTTGATTTATTAATATCGAATTGAAATCAATGCCAAATTTAAAGCTTTCCGGATTGATCGAGCAGCGTATTGTGTATGATAATATTAAACGTGTTTGGTCTTTGTTTACATACAATTTTGTGGATATCTTGATTGCCTTTTTTTACTTGCAATTATTGGAAAACGTCGCCACAAAACTCCATGATATAAAAATATTTAATCAATATTTAAAGAAAAATTAATTGAGAATTTTCTAATAGGGGCTTATGAGAAAAGTAATTGCACTTACAATGATTTATTGTTAGATTTGGTCGTGGCTACCCTTAGATAAATCCAAACAATATGTTATTCGTACTTTGAGTTTGCATTCTTTTAAGTCAAGCCTTAAGAACCAAGTCTTATAGTCAACAACCGCTTAATTAATCAGTGACTTTTACACCTCCTATCGTTAAGTGGTTTTCTATATCACTTGAAAAATAAAAGTTGTGATTCATAGGCATTTGGATGATACTATAAAAAAATTTGCATAGCATAACTACCATACCACCAAGCTGTAAAAAGAAATCAAATAGCGATTTAAGTCATCTTATATATGGTAGTGATTAATAAGAAAATTGACGCGAAAAAAATTGAAAGGAAACTAACTTGTTATCATATGCACACATCAACAAAAAAAGATAAAAAGCTTCCAAGTCCTTGACATTCTAACCCTAATCGCTTTTACAGCGCATCACAAAAGAAAGAACAGCAAGAAGCATTTCCATGAAAACCATCTGAGAATGGAATGGATTTGAGAAAACGCATATTGGTGTTGTTGGTTGTTTTAACGTTTTTATTTAAATCATATGATTTTGAATTCGTAATCAACGTCATAAATATTTGTTTGTTTGTATGCTGGCGTTTGCCGCCACACCAATCAAGTAGCCATCACAATAAGACCATTGTCTTTATTCAGTTTTGAGTTTTTCTTACACAGATTAATTGTTATTCACCCGAGGGAGATACATCTAATAACTTACATTCTACACAAATTGCCACTAGCTTGACTAGTTAAAGTCGTGATTTGACTGTCTATCGAAAATGGCCTTCATTATTCACCTGAGCGTTATTATTATTACTATTACTATCGGCGACCAACGAATCTCACCTTCAATCAAATTCAATTAGAAATGTTTTATCTTGATTTCACATATAGAAATTTATTATTATTCACTTATATTTTTGCCTATATTTCGAATCTTTAATCTGTGGAACCTTGCATACATTCTACTTTATCTCTTCAACAAAATCTGTGGTGTCACAGCCTGATTCAGACATATAGAATGGATGATCTTGATCTAACACCTATGCCCATCATTTGATCGTCAAATTAATCAGTATGCACATTCATTGATTTGTTTTCATTGGTCTGAAAAACTGAACAGAGTAGTGTCCCCGGTTCATTATTCTCAATATATCCTAGAAGAATCGTCTCAATAGTCTTGTAATATAACGATTTCGTTTATCAACAAAAAACGTATCAATTCTGAAATTCTGAAAAATTTCAAAATTCTTAGAGAGTCTTTAGTTAATTTTATTTCAGGTAAGCAAGTCTATCGTTTGGATTGAAGTGAATAGTAATTGAGATAGATGATAATACAAAGTAGTGGGCAAAATGCAGGCTTTGTGAAAGTCAGTCTTAAAACAGACGACTTTTATTGGAAATAAACTTTAAGCTAGTCACAAAAATAGCGTTACCATATGTCCAAAATTCATATCAGTCACATTCGTTCTAGATAAATGAACTAGATACAAAGTCAGTGGCACAAGAAACAACTCATGATGAATAATTTTTGCAGAAATCATAACCGAAACTAGTATCAACACGCTTTGCATGCTTCAATAAATTTCAAAATAGATTGTCTTTAGTTTATTTATTCAATCAAATCAAGAAATATTAGACCATTCGTTTAAAGAAAGAAGACTAGTTTGGCTAGGTTTGGCTGGTTCAAGCATTCATATTCATCAGTTTCCACATTCAAGTACGGCTTGTGATAGAAATTCTGGGATTGTGGCTGATTAATAGTGACCTAAACTTCGACAAGGATGTTAAAGATGTATAATAGTCATCGCCTCGGTTAGTTCCTCTTTGATTTTGATTGATTTTTTAACCTAGTTAAACGTAGTTCTCAAACTAGACAGTTGCTCTATCGGGAGTTGAAATTTAAGGATCTCCAAAAATTCTAATAAAATGATGTGATAAAACGATGAATAAGTCTAAGGTCCCATAACTTTAGTCGTCGCTAAGATAAGTCCATTATTTTGGGCTCTATTTCAATGTACTAATGTATGTACTACGAAATAATTATAATATGTGCCTAATCCAAAGCTCAATAATAATGCTCATTTTATTAGAGTTTAGTTTACCAGGTATGCGCCTATGAAACCGGTAATTAATTTAAAAAAAAAAACACGTTTATTGTGAGGAAATGATTACAATTTTATTCTTCAAAGTAATGGCCATCGCTAGCTACACATTTTTTCCATCTCTCAGGCAATTTATGGATGCCTCGCCAAAAAAATGTTTCGTCTTTTGCCTGAAACCAATCATCGATACATTTTTTGGCTTCTGCGTGAGAATTGAAGCGCCGTTCCGTTAATGCGTGGCCCATTGATACGAACATGTGATAATCCGAAGGCGCCAAGTCTGGTGAGTAAGCTGCATGAGCAAGAGCTTCCCAGTTGTACGATGCAACCAATTCTTTGGTGGCTCTAGTGCGGTGTGGTGGTGCGTTGTCATCGAGGAAAATCACTTTGTGTTGCCTGGCTTCATATTCTGGGCGCTTTTGACGTATAGCACGGTTCAAATCGGCCAATTGTTGTTGGTAACGTTCACCGTTAACCGTTTCACCAGGTTTTAGAAGGTCATACCATATGACACCACGCTGGTCCCAGAAAACACATAGCATGGCCTTCTTTCCGAAGCGATCTGGCCTTGCGGTCGATTGCGCACTTTCGCCGCGGTTAACATACGATCTTTTTCGTTTGGGATTCTTGAAATAGTCCCACTTTTCATCACCAGTTACGATTCTATGCAAAAATGACTTTCTTTTGTACCGGGCGAGCAGCATTTCACAAGTAGTTTTTCGATTTTCTTGCTGCCTTTCAGTCAGTTCATGTGGCACCCATCTACCGACCTTTAAAATTTTTCCCATTGCTTTTAAACGTTTTCCGACGGTCAACACCTAATTGTTCTGCGAGCTGTTCTTGCGTTTGGCCATCATCTTCATCGAGCAATGCTTGCAATTCGGCGTCTTCAAACTTTTTTGGTGGCCGGCCACGCTCCTTATTTCTCACATCAAAATCACCACTTTTAAATTTATTGAACCGCTCGTTACACTGTGTGCGACCAAGAGCATGCTCGCCGTAAGCTTCCACAAGCATTTGATGCGATTCAGAAGCGTTTTTCTTCAAATGGTAACACAAAATTAACTGTGTCCGCAAATCGTAATTTGTAGGCACGTAATTCGACATTTTCCGGAGCGTCAAACAATGCGTTGTTGGATGAAACTTGACAAATTGTGAACTGAATATTGTTGACATATGACAGAAGAAGTAAACATGACATTTGGTACGGTTCCAAAGTTTATAAATATTCGGCTGTTTGCCGCTAGATGTCGTTACCGGTTTCATAGGCGCATGCCTGGTATAACAACAATTTAGTGATTTCGATAAGAATGATTGATGTCAAAATTATAAATTTGGATCTACAGTCCAATATCTTATTAAATCACATATGTTTCAGAATCCCTTTTCCTTCCCACGAGATCCACACATCTTTACGCTAATGAAGCTCACAAAACGTTAATCATGTGCTTTTATTATCTTAAACAATATTAAAACGGTCATAAGATATATAAAGTATTAGTATAAAAACATACATACCTTGATTCATCAATGAACGAGCATTTGATGCAACAACTTCGAGTGTTTATATTTCATTCACTAAAATCGTTCATTCAAAAAATAAAAACCTCTAAAATGACTAATGGTCTATACTTTTAGTTTTGTACAATTAATTTAAACAAAATATCAGATAAAATCTGCAGGTTGAATCTCGGGCGCGTGCTTCACAATTCGCGGCGATGCTATATCGAAAGGAAATGAGAAAAATTCAAAAATGCATTTGAGAAAATGCCAAACGTTCATATCGTCTTAGTCGCTTGCGCTGCATCAAACTTTCTATCGAGGAAAATTTGCATACTAGTGTGACACCAAATTTTTCGCAGAAGGATGCAAGGGGTGGAAGATTTTGTCGAAAGATTATTTGAATTCCTTGTTGCTCCAGCCGAAGCGCACATCAATTGCGTTGCCGTAAAGGTCACTTGACCTGTAAAACATATAAGTATAAACAGCACTTGGCGCTTATGGTGTTAACATGTTTATGCTTGGATCAAAAATTTTCCTATTGCTTTTGCCTCAGTACCAACCTCCAGCAATAATTATTACTTAGAGCTTTAATAAATGTAATTATTGTAATTGTTACGAATACTCACGAGACGATTTGATTGTTAGATTAAAGACATGAAACGTATCTTTCGATTCAAGAGCTACCTCGTTGTCAGTATTGTGGAACATTATCATATTTTTGACCTTGTCTCAAATCGTTTTTTGAACGTTTTTTTTATGAATAATGCAATTTGAATTTTTGATGACCCCAAAATATTTATTAAGTGATTTATGTTAATATTGGTTGAAATGATAATCGTTAACGTTGTTTCATCATAAATATACACGTTTTGAGTTCGTATTATGTATTAGGAGTTCGTCTCAACCCAGATTTAATGCGAGCAGCACCAAATCGCCGTCTGTATCAAAGAGGTGCAAGAATTTGAAAAATGTTTTTGAATATGACTAAGTCGCGGTTAAAACGTGAATTATTAATGATACTTGATCAGTTTTAACATAAGAAGCATGGAACTTAATAATTATTTAAAGCAGAAAATGAGAGGTTTGTGTTACTTATGAATATTCTCAAATCGGACAAGCATTCTTGTAATTACTATCGTTAATTTCAATAAATGGTTTGATTTCTGCAATTATTATTGCCAGACTTCAGATTATTATATTTGAAATCATCCCGAACTATAAAGATCCAAAAGATAGCTCAATGTTGATATAAAGTACATATTAAGCCAAAATGTAAGTAGCAATAACAGTATTACTTTTAAATACATTTTTGAAAAGTTGTCATAAGAAATCTTTTAATATTTGAATCTGGCAGCCCTTTTGTTCAGTCTTAACTCGTACTTTCACATTTTCTTTGTTTGCAGAAAAGAAACATAAAGAAAATTTCCCAAACTCCAATCTCAAATTTCCCATCCATAAATTACAAAGTAAAATAATTCTAAAATTTACTATCTGAAAAAAAACCAAGCCATTAAGAACATCTGCACACTAACTGTTCATTGTAAAACCCTACAATTCACAACTCTAATCAAAACAGTCTTACACAGAATTTAAATTTATAACTACTACCCTAAGCAAAACCCCTCTTTCCAAATTTCTTTGTCCCTTTATTGAGGTCATTTATGACAATACTCAGCGCAAGCCATAACGTGTCTCCACATGGCCTGACCCATATTTTTCGTCACATCCATTGTCTTGATGTCCACCTCGATTTTCCTACTCCTTTAAAATTAACCAATTAAAATATTCCATCCCTCTTCTGCTAAAATCCAAGTTTACCTTATACGCCAAACCTTCAAAGTGATCAGTTGACATTCAACAGGATAACAAACCTTAAGTAACTCAATGGACTCCGAGTGAAAGTTCTTGCGGCCTCTCTTTTAACTAGACATTATTTTTCAAGTCCGATCGAATAACTAATATAAAACATTTTTTTGTAAGTTGCATTAATTTGTCCAATAGTGGATAATAATAAATAAAGTTATACTATGAAGTGGTTGTATTTAATTAAAATAAATAAAATCAATGATCCTCAACAAACTTTAGAAATTATCTAGATACAATTAATTTGTTTTGAATCACATTTATTAATGTCTTGTTTATTTTTAATTTTATCTCAACGAATTGACTTTACTACATGACACATTTTTCTAGCCTTTCTGCTCCTCTATTAATCAATTCCTTAAGAAACAGTCCTGTCTCAGTCTCATTCTTATCATTCTCTCTCTACATATATCGTACTCAAGATTATAATCATTCGATATTGAGAAGCAAGCGTAAACGTTTTTTCCATTAAAATCTATGTAATGCTTGGCGATAATTTTACTTAGTACTTTATTTATTAGTCTGAATTAAATCCATTTCATCTTGTGAAAAAGTGTAATTATTAATACATGAACTTACAATAAAATTAACATAGTTTAATATAAATGAATAAAAAATAATAAAAAATTTTTCGGGTTCCGAGCGGCGAAGATCTGGATTTTATTTAAGAGTCAGATTAATGCCTTGCAAAGTAATCCTGAGAAGTATTGAGTATATGAAGTATATTGTCTTTTAATCCCTTGAGGACTCTGAGGTTAAGAACTGTCTTGTTTGGCTTACATTTTACAGAAAACATGATTAGTGAGACAATAATGTATTGAACACGTATTAAACAATGATTAATTCAATTTAAATAACAATGCTCAAAGGATAAAGGCGTAGCAAATCAGAAAAAATAAGTTTGGGTCCAATTAGGGGTTTTTTGTTAAGGTTAATTCCATGAAAAAGCGACCAATTTTCAGATAATTTTTGAGCTCACTGCAATTTCCAAAAGTTTGGTACCCAAAAGCACTGAAGTGCTAATTATGAAAATTAAACAGTTTTGAAAAATTAGCCTTATAAATCGGGATTCAAAAAATTATATAAGAAAATTTCTAGTTAATTTAAATTCCTCAAATATGGCTTGTTGGAAAGAGTAAGGCATAGAAATTTGAAAAAAAAAATGCAAAAAATATCCTGCCCTAAAAGGATCATTGTAGAACACTTTATCTTTGAAAATCAAAAATCAAATGCACACCTTCGATTTTCATGTTTTTTTCTATTGTGAACAGGTCTGGAAGCTACAAGTGTACACTTTCGTAAAAGAGCTCGTAAAATACAGTCAAAAGATTTTTTCAAAGGTGAAACCGCTAAAAAAAATTCTAGACTTACAAAATATGTAAACTTACGAAAAGTAAAAAAACGATTTTATATTTGAAAAAAACATATGAGAAACCTTTTTGTGATTTGTGAATTTTGAGACATTGAGCAAAAGTCTATTTATCAGCAACTTTTCCTGGTTTTGATAGTCCGTACGTGGTACATACATAGTTCATTTTAACGATGTATCTTTATCCCAGTCATACAGCTGAAGTTAGCTCCCAAATGTTTCGAGAACGCTTCAGCCGCTTTTATAGAGCTACACCTAACCCATCTCAGATAATTTTGTCGTGATAAGAAGCAAAAAATTACTATCATTTTTTTCCAAAATCATCTAAATGTTTATTTCAATTAAAAATGGGATTCTAATTCTAAAGAAAATGTAGAAATTGCTTTTAAATCTAATTATAAGGTGCAATATATGCAAAACATGTAGACAAAGTAACTAATTAATAATATACTACTGTGATCAAAAATTAAGGTGAAATTGTTTATAAAATGTAAATTCTTTATTTCTTCTTCCAAATCAATTTCATCCCCTTCAAAGTAATCCTCGTCCGATAAGACACAACTTTTGCCAACGCTTTTTCCAGTTCTCGAAGCAGTCGGAATAGTCTTTTTCCGGTATAGCCTTCAAGACCTTCTTCAATTCTGTTTTTATCTCCTCAATCGTGTCAAAACGGCGTCCTCGCATTGGCCTTTTGAGTTTGCTGAAAAGCCAAAAGATGCACGGAGCCAAATCAGGCGAATACGGTGGTTGCGGAACTATATGAGTCGAGATTTTGGCAAAAAGTCGCGAAAAACCAATGCAGTATGACATGGTTCATTATCGTGATGAAGGAACCAAGAGTTGTTCGCCCATAATTCCCACCGTTTCAGTCGAATAGCTTCACGCAAAAGACGCATAACGCTCAAATAATATTTTTTGTTGACAGTTTGGCGGGGCAAAAGGAATTTATAGTACACCACACCACGATAATCTGAAAAGAAAACTGTCAACATGACTTTGATTTTTGATTGACTTCGCCGTGGTCTTTTCGGCGTTGCTTGACCTTTTGCACAATATTCTCTGGATTGGTCGGTGGTTTCCGGGTCGTATGCGTAAATCCAAGTCTCGTCTCCAGTTATGATGCATTTCAAGTGGTCCTGATAGTCAGAGAGCAAAGTTTCACACACATCAACGCGACGCTGTTTTTCCAAAAAAAAAGAGCGATTATGGCACCAAACGAGATTAGACACGTTTGAGACACAAAACATCTTTCAAAATGGTTTTGGCTGAGCTAAATGATATTGCATCACTATCAGCGAGGTCTCTAATTGTCAATCGACGATTTTCATGCACCAAATCTTTGATTTTTTGAACGTGGCCCTCGTCGGGGAACGGTGATGGTCGTACAGAGCGAGATTTGTCATCAACGCGTTCTCGGCCCGCTTTTAACTCGTTTTACCACTTATAAACGGTTTTTTGTGCCATAGTTTGATCACCAAAGGCCTTTCGCAACATTTTCAACGTGTCTGCACAATAATATTCGTTCCGCAAACAAAATTTGATGCAAGCTCTTTGCTCAACAAAATCACCCATTGTAAAAATTGAAAAATTCACTTTTGGTTGTTTACAAAAACACGTGTAACTCGGAGATAATTAGACCTTTTGACAAACAGACGCTTGGCAAATGTCAAAGACAGTCCTACCAACCCAGTCTGTTGTGTTACAACAGTGAGATCAAGAAAACATTATACTTCTTTTTTTTTCAAAATAAAATGAATAGGTACTTAAGCAGTGACTTTAACCAAAATAAAAAGGAAATATAAACATTTTAAAAGGGGAGAAATACAAGTTTTTCACCAAGTCCTCATTGTCCCAACGTTTTCTATGTTTCTCCGAAAGAGAAACTCTTAAAGCCCCACTTAGAAACGACAAATCATTAAATACTGGAACAATATAATTCACTACAATCACTCTCTCTCTCGTTTCCAAAGCAAAAAATCAAAGAAGGGATTTGTGTGAATGAAGGACAAAACCAATTGATATGAGACCACTATTTACGAAAAAATAAACACCTACTGAATTTGAATGTTTATTTTGATTTCGGTAAAGGGATGTTCCAACAATGTCTGTATTAAACAAAAATTGTTTTTCATTCGAGTGCATTCGATTATCGTCCTGTAATTTTGTACATGTAAGGGTATTTTTAAATAGAGGAAAATCAAAGAAACGGCCTGTAAATGAACTCAGTCACATTTCATAATAAAGAGTTTCTGTGAACATTTTGAAAAAATATACATAATTTAAAAAATTAAAGCAAAAGAACGGGTTTTGAGCGGAATGAAATTATTTTGACTTTATTTAAATAAAAAAAAATTTGTCGAACAACGAAATAATAAAATATAGATTCCTTACATACAAGAAATAATTACTCGATCATCTCTTCTATCTATCTAATTTAGATAGATCTCTAGATAGATAATCTAATTCTAGACTATGTAATGAGTGCGCTGTTAGTTTGCAATTGACTTTGATATGATGCTTTTTTGTCATGACAAGGAGGGTTAATTTTATCCTGTTTCTTTTTCTTTAAGAGCATTTAACAAAGCCTGTTTAATAAAAAGTTATTTTTCCTAATTTTTATTTATTGAAATTTGCGAAATACTCCAAAAAATTCAAATTAAAAGATTAGGCATCACTTTCTAAGGATTTTGAAATGTTGTATAGCTCCCTAAGATTAAATCCTCTTTCTTGCTTTCTGCTGTGCAGTTATTTTGTTGTAAAATAAAATCATTTAATAACAGTCAGGAACATTATTCCTTTAAATATCCATGCACATTATTGCATTACACACAGGCCCTTGAATTGAAATGAAGGGCCTTCATTCAAGCTCACATACCCCCAAGTTTTATAGAGGGTATGTGGGATATGTGGCTATGCCTCGATGAACAAAACTTAATCCTATAAAACACTTCCAGGCTACGTATTTTAATATTCAGTAGCAAAATAAAATCGTTTATGTTAATTTCGAAAAACTTCTTCGATATTCTCCGTCCATGGTAAGCTCCGTGGACCTTACTTTTCTTCTTTAACCTTCCATCTTGATGGGAGCGTGTTACACACCACTGAAACACTCACGTTTGTACTTGCCCGTCTTAAAGGAGTCGCCTTCCTTCAGTTTTTGAGCTGCAAAGCTCTTCTCTGCTTCTTCCTTCCTCATTGTCGTGTCTTTATGATTTCGAAAAGTGGTCGATATTTGGACTCTACGCAGATATAGTCCAATATTCTTAAAAGCCATAATTTTTCTGAAGTTGAATGATCAGTATTCGTACACCGGTTGTTATCACTCCACACTTTCATCATATCCTGACAGTTTTTGCTTAAGAGGCAACGGTTTCTGCCAGTAACTGAGTACAATTATAAAGAGAAAGGATGATTATTAACTGCAGATGCACAAGTGTGATATATATATCTGATAACAGAGAATTCACTGAGAATGAAATTCCTGTTGTAAATTATACTAAGAAATAATGGTCCTTAAACGGATAAGCCGGATAAGACCTATGTGTTGATGTAAGATGATAAACATATGAAAGTGTAAAATATTGGTTATGGCTTGTAGTCCATTCGATTTAATAAACACTGCGTTCACGCTTGCTCTTCATAATTAATGAACTGACCCTTCTTTGAAAAGTGAGGAAACGATACGAATACTTTTTCTAAAACTGTGATAATCAAATTTAACGACAACGACCATAACAATAAATAAACAAATAGACATTTCCTAATGACCGGTTGTGATGCGCCAACGTAATTATTGCAATAATTATGTGTATGCTTACGATTGAGCTTCATGCGAAAAAATAACCTTCAAGTTATTCCTAAGATAACATAAAACATATGTTCTAGAAAGTAAATGATGCTAAATTACATGTTCTTCACACGAATACCACCATAGTTATTCTATTTAATTTTATGTTTAATGAGCGTTGTAAATGGCGTGAACGACCTTCATTCCTAATAAGATTTTAATTATCTCTTCCAGTTGTTCCATACTTTGGCTGGAATGAAAATTAAAGCGATACTCAACTGCATTGCTAAACCCATATACAAACTTACTGAACTGACTGAATCTAACTATCTTTAATTGGTATGAAATTCTAACCTACATTTCGGTCATCGCAATTTAATATAGTCAGTAATTTGAATTGCTACTATAATTTTCTTGACAACCTGTTCCAAAAGGATCTTGACACGTGGTGCAACAAGATAGCGCCGCATAAGTGAGATCATGTAGGCATATATGGATGCATCATAATAGCATGAACTAGTAAAAGATTCAATCAAATTAAATTAGTAATCAATGCAGAGTTTTAGCTAAATTTATAGATAGAATCGATTTTAAATTTTTCAAATGTCAGTAATAACCAGCGTGGATTGGTTTTTCAACTTGATTTTGTAGCTTTTCACGTGAATACCGTTGCACAGGTAATTACAATAAATTTCTTTAATGATATCTTACTGGCCGGCTCCAATGTCTTCGCTGCATATTTTCCCGGTAGAAAATTTTCCAACTATCACTGCTGGGGACGAGATACTTATTTTGATACGACTATATCAGCGCATGCATATTTGTTACATCTGCATTTGGTGTTATGGCAACCGATATGAAGCATACAACAAACATGATACACCTCTATGCAACTTAAACGACAGCACATTGAAGACATTCCGCGGGTAAAATGAAAATTGTCGATAGTAGTCTCTTTATTTAGCAGCTCGGAAAATCATAATTTTCACGTTACGCATACACACATGCATTGATTCATCACAGCTTAAAAAATTCCACTCAAGTAAAATCGCTAATATCAGTTATTGAACATGAAACGTATATTTCTGCGTTGAAGTTAACATATGGTAACGATTTGGCGAAAGTTGAATTACACTTGAAGCATCTATTGCAATTAAACGTTATCTTCCTCATTGATGTTGTATCTCTCACGCATAAATAATTTGCATGATTGTTTATAACAGAGCTAAGCTGTATTCGCATCCGTGCGTCCATCTTAAGTTACAAGAAAGAAGTTGCTATGTGCTATGTAATTTATGACCTTTAACGGAGGAGAAATTCATAACAGGTCTTCTGATATTAGGATTTAAAGAAAAAATAAGCGGTCTCAAGACACACTGTATAAGGTCTGAAGGAATCGCAGCTATTATAAAATATTTTTCATGGGGTTTTCCTGCATTTTTTCGAATGGTCGCGGGAAAAGTTAGGCAAAAAATAACAAATTATAGTTTTTTCAAAAGAAAACGGAAATTTTAACTTATAAGTTAAATAGAGAAAGTCTGAATTGGCTCTAATAATCTCAAATGCGTACAAAATAAAATTCAGCAAAACTTAACTTAAATAACGTACAATATGTGGACTTCAAATAATTTTAAACATTAAATATTTAATGAACACACAATATTTGTTAAGGAATTAATCATCTAATTAAACACCAAGGGGGGAAATTCTGAAAATTTAGCACGTCATGGGATGCACTAATAACTGAAATAAATCTTAGATTTTATTTCAAATACGCTTATGAGTTGTCCTTGTTACACATTAGTAGCTTTTTTTATATTTTCATGTTATTTTTATCAAACTATTCTGTTATTATAGCTTATATCCTCATCTGGCAATAGCAAGAAACTTACGGAAAATATAAAAGCATATTAACTGAAGCGCATGGAATGCATAGTTTGATATTAATCTTATTATCCTCTGCATTTATTTCTGATAAAATGTGATTTATGTTTGATTTATACATTTATATTTATACATTTATTTCGTTTGTTTTAAGAATTGGGTACTGAGACTCATTAGAACAAGTCCCAGTACTTAACAATATTTTTGTCCGTTCAGTCTGAGTAGAGCATGTGATATTTCAAAAAAGGAAGGACTTATCATGTTAACAGGACTAAACGTTTATTTTCCACATCCGGAACCGAAATTCCCATTTTCAAATAACTTTATTAAATCGAATCTTAGTGGTATGAAGGAACCATTGTGGGCATATTTGCTAAAGTGAAAGTGTCATTCTTTCAGCTAATTTTTTTAGAATTAATTAAATCATGTTTTCTTATTCCTTCTTAATTTGTGAGTTTTGAAATTTTAACTTGGTATGAAATGCATAAAATGTATACTAAAATATTTTTCCTTTAAATTTTTAGGTTTTCTAAGTCTCAATTGATTACTGATACAATAAGTTAGTTTTCATTTTATTCCTTATCCAATTTTTTGGCAATCTGATCGCCTAACTTCATGTGTGTGCAATGATTGTATTTCATAAGAAGCTCCACTAGATACCAATGTACATAATTATTATATATGTTCATATTGCTTGAAATATCATATTATTACCATACACTTACATAATGTAAACCCATAAAAAGACCCTTCTCCGTGTCATTTCACGTCACTCGAAATTGTCTTCAAACAAGTGGTCATTAATCTTAAATATCATAATATTTTCTTTTCATAGTTCATCCACATCAAAGCCCCGCAACCAAGCTTGTATTCAAGACATTATGAAAAGAATTATGCAACATGTGAGGAACCAAAGTAAAATTCACACGGCACAAAACGTTTTAAGTGCTTATTTTGCCGATTAACAACGCAAACTATGTATTTGTTAACCTTGCACGAAAAAGCGAACGATGCTCTACAGTGTGAATGCATTAAAAAAAACTATCTCAAAGATACCTGCAAATATTGAGTTGCATTTGTACAGGTAATCAATTCTGTGGGTAATTTAAAACAAGAGGAGCTTTTCGGGCCACGGACATGCTACAGCAATTTAACATCAAACAAGTATCCATCTGTTATACATGCCCACATTTGCGGATTGAAAACTCGCTAGAGATGTCAACGCGACCATTCCACAATGATTGGACTAGATAAAAGATACTTTTAAGCTGTTGATGTTGGGACTCAATCAAGCCTCAAATGCTAAAAGCCAAATAAAAAGTAATTGAAAGTATTTATTAGAATGCCGCGTTTGAAGTCGCGTCGTATGTAAGATATGAGGAAATCAGTTCTGCATCGTCGAAATTCGGTACTGTTTGCCAAAAGGCTCCAAAAAAACGTGTTATAAAACAGAGAAAGCGCTTCGCCTCCCGACGCGGCTTATGCAACACTCAGAGTGCTATTTTGAATGGGACATAATAACAACAACAACAAAAGCTTGCAATCATGGAAGTGTTTGAAACTGGTATTACTACATATTCATTGGCAAAATATAAATCAATAAAGCACTTGTTATTTTACGCTATAAAAACATTCACTTCAATTCTACATGGCCCAAGTGTGCACAAAGACCAGTCATTTGCATACTTGATCTTTCAATCGTTAAAAGAAGGCAATTCACTTCTAAATAACACGCCAGAAAAAAAATTGAAGAGCCATTCATGCTAATGCAGCTGAAAGCACAAATTATTCACGATTCTTTCCAGAATGTCATATGGGAAAATGTCATTGTAATTCGACATTCGATTATTCCAAGAAAAAAAATTAATAATAATAATAAAAGAGCTTACTTTTCATTTCTCACTTAACTACAATAAATTGATAGTATTGATCGGAATGGATGATCGATAAAAAAATTAATTGACCCAATATTGGCATCATGTCTATTGTGCCACAATGTGGAACTCGTTGAATATATTTAGCATATCATTTAAATTTATGAATATCAATTAAAATCAACGACGACATGTTGTATTCTTGGTTGCGACGAATAAAAACTGATTGATTTTTCAGAACAATGATATGCAACAACCTAATTCCGCGTAAAATTTTTCAAGTGTTTGTGCCGTTCCAGCCGGTTGTAGTCAAATAAAATGTCTACGAGACTTTGGGAATAAAAAAAATTGGAGCTTGAAAATAAATTTAGTTTTTTACTATTCGACACTGTTATTCTATCAAAATAAATGTACGAAAGAAATTCTTTTTGCACTTTATTATATATCAACCTTGTTTTGCACGGGGTCTACAGACGAGGCCTGTCACATTTTTTTCGAATCCACATTCGAAAGATAGTTCAGATAGTCCATTCTCCGTTTGCGTCTCCCTAACACAATAGCCGTGCTCTCTCCGAGAAAAAAGCATGCTCTCTCCGGAAAATATAACGGGAAAGATGTTGACATCTGAGGGCAATTGGAGCTGTGTGTCACATGACGTGTGGATAGTTCGTTCTTAACATTAACCTAGTTAACCTTTTTATGAAGAAGGACATAATAGATTGCTTGCCGGTGCCGAGGAAAGAGGATCTTTCTCAGTTATGCCTCTCGTTATTATCCACATCTGCTGAAAAAGTAGTTTCCCTAACTTGACAGCACCGCTACATGAGATTAAGAAGGCCTGGTCTTAAGTAATTTGACATACAGTTCCTGGCTGGGTTCTCAGTTTGATTGAAGAAGTATTTACTCGGGAGTTCGGTTGCTACTGGGAGTCCAACACTCGAACGTAAACAACCTAACATGGCTTATACATTACATAGAACAATATGATGTCAGTTCTACCTTTTATGTCATCACGGATTGTATTTATGATACAACTGAAATGTAAATTAATTATTAGCTTTTAAAGATATCCTTTATTGTACCCTCCTTATTTTATTCATCTTATCCCGATAGCATCTAAATCACAACATATGTGGTGTATGCGAAAAGTAGTGAGATTAATTTTTCCTTTACTGAAGTTTTTTATGTTTTCAAACAATAATATTGTCTCCTTCAAAGTAGATCCCTAGGGCAGCTACATAAAGTCATTGTTTCCACTTTTGGTGGTAGCGCTGGGAGTCTTAAACTGGCATGACTTTTAACCCTGTCTTTTGAATATTCTATAGAGTTTCAAAGCGACGCCGTTTCGAGACATATTTCAATTTTGGGATAAGAAAAAAGTCACAAAGACTCAAATTCGGTGAAAAGCGGTGTCGAAAAAAAAAAAACAGAAATTAAAGCGAGCGACATGGAGCATTCTCTTGATGAAGCATTCATGTTTCTTTATTGTCTGGTGTCGCACGATTCACTCTTTACCTGAGCCCATCAAGGACTCTTTTATAAAATACTCTTTTTGATAGTTTGTTTCTGGTCGAATAAATTATTGTTCCTGATCGTACGATACTCTTGTTATAGGAAAAAACAGAAGTATCTTAAACTGTATTTAGTCTTCATTGCTGCTACTAGGCTTTATCTTCCCCAAAAATACAATAGACTACACAGTATTTTTGAGGAAGATAAAGCCTTACTAGCGGCAGATATTTTTCTAATCATTTGTTGCGTAAAAGTTATATGTAAATATAAACTGACCAGTATACATAAGCATCTATCTGGTTTATGAGTATCGCGTTCACTCTTCTCATGTAACTCGATTGATACATCGGTTTTTTATACATGAATTTATTTTGAATGTTTTTAAGTATGTGATTGTTTCTCTTTCTAATGTTCAAAATAGGCTAGTGATCATGCTGCAGAAAATTTTTCCGAATATGATAGATGTACCTCTGATACTATTCGTTCCTCAGTGACCGCAGTAAGACAATGTAGATTATTTTATTATTCACCTTCGATTTCAACTTTTGCTTCAAATATTTCATTTTCTTATCCGGTTCATCGGCATCACTTGAACTACCCCCAAGGAATTCAAATGTATCATTCAAGCCCGATTTTTCCTTATTTGTCTGGTGTGCATGCGACGAATTTTAGCCATGAGTGCTCTCGCTCTCACATTGTCCCTTTTCTTGATTCTCTTCTCGGACGCCTGATTTTACCAATTTTAATCTCAGGTCAGTGAATATGTTTCAAGAATTGTTTCATGTTTTGTAAATGCGTTCTAGTTTCTAAATATAGTCTCTTAGTTTTCACAAAAAAGGGTAGTGACATAGAGCTATTGACAGAATTCAGCATTATCCTCCGCTTACTTTCATCGATTCGTCTCATTTGTCATAGTTAAATGGTTTTCATCATCACCATTATCCATTAACTCCTTAAATATTTCATCTACAATGATTTTAACTATTTGATTAATACATTGAGTTCCATCATCAAGATGTATTTCAATCCTGTACAAAAATTTATCCACATACAAAGCATGTGTTGGCTCAAATGCGAAACAATGCAAAAGTTTCAAAATTAGATAATCAAGTTTATGTATCTCTGTGATTTACTGGATTTGTTTCAGTCCCTCCATTCCCTGATGCTGGGTCCAATCTGGTGATTATCTAAACACATGAATACGCTACTTATACGCTTGAGTAAAAATGCTGTACATACATAAGCCTACTTTTGCATGCTCTGTCTCTTTCTGTCAGAAGCCACCTGATAGTGTTCTTGCTATTCTCTGCTTAGGCTATAATTTGGTGGAAGATAGTATCAGAGTTGTTGGTAAGCCTCTTCTTCAGCTTTGACCCATCCCAAAGACAAATGCTTACTCAGTCTTTAGTTAATGCATACTTGCTGCGCATCTAAAATTTTTCCTGGATATTTTCTAGATTTTCTACGGAACTGAATTTTAAGCTCATAATGAGTTTAATGACAGCTGTGTACTTATTCGATAATTTTCTTTGTTTTTCTTTTCGCTATCTGCACTGTTCTAATAATTCTTATGTTTAGTGTGTATTTTATTGTGATGACCAGTGAGGATATCATGTCTTCTCACCTCTTGAAATGAAAGCTTGAAAGCCAGGGAAAGAAACGGCATCTTTGCGGCACAGGACGATGGTGACACTTTTTAAGATCAAACAGAAGAATCATATCGTGGGCTTCGATTGCAGAAATTTGAACTCGAAGCTATCATTGGATTCTGTGTTAATAAAAAGAAAATAAAGGAAAAAGTTAGATGTTTTCATTTTCAGTAGTATTTTTGCAGTGAAAAATTATGTATGTTCAGTGCATGCATTGCGCAAAAGATTATACTATGAAAGTTATAGAAACAAAACATCTTTGGAAGCCTTCTTCGGACTTCTCATGTCTTTCATACTGATGATTCGCAGTTTCAAAATAATAAAGAAGCAACACAAAATTAATTTATATTTTTATCATACAATGAAAAAAGTTGAATAAGAGTCCAAATATTGAAAATACACAAAATATCGATTACCATTGTCTAATAATAACACAAAAAACTGCTTTAAAAGCACATCAAATATAAATAAAACATTTAAAAACAAAACAAATTGAATGTAACTTACAAGAAGTCGTAATTGATTGACTAATCAATGATGAAGCTTAACTAAGATTAATTGATTAACTAATTTATTAACTAATTTGACTTGATTTCTGCGAGTACTAGCCATCTTCATCTTTGCTGAATTCAAATAAATATTTTCTTGTATGAATTTGAAATTATTATAAAAGAGTCATTCATGCATCTCCAACCCGGTCAGCAAAGGAAATAATTCTTTCATGGTTTATGTTATTGATCCTTATTGCTCCCTATTTCTATACACTTTGATTACATGTAATTAAAATGATGAATTAATGAAGTACCAATTTTTTATTTGTCTAAAGAACTTTTGTATGGCTCTATACATTCCTAATCCCTATAATCGAACTGTTATATCCTCCCTGCATGATTCATCTACATTTAAATGTTTTTTGCCTTTTTTCAAATGTTCTCAAAGTTGGAGGTTTAGGTGGAGCTTTCCACTTTATTTATTATTATCTACTTGGATTCCACTCTTTTTAAAAGTATAGACCCGCATCGGCCCTCATTTCGCGGAGTACCCATGATCCATCCTGTAGTCCTTCAGAAAGCAAGGAGGTCCTCTAGCTCTACGGACGCGAAGTGTTCCAGTTATGTTACGCTAGTAGTCCTCAGACATATGAGGAGTTGGTTGGCGGACAATCTAGAAGGAAATTCTAGCTTTCTGTTTGATAATAACCACGCTCACAAGCACATGTCCTTCGAGCATATGGTCGCTCGTAACTGTAAATTAACCAAAGAACTTCTTTTTTTTTTAAAACATAATTCAAACCTTTTTTTCAAAAAGCAAAAAATGACATAACAAATGACAATTGTGCGTTAGTTTTATCCCGAGTATATTTAGTTGCTGAGTGTTTTGATCACGCTTGTTGATTATGAACATTCTAATCATATATGCTTTCTATTTATGCTGTATCACATATATGTCATGCATGACATATGATAAAATATTAAGTTTAATCTGAAGGAAATATTTGATTTCAAGATGAATAAATAAATATTATATTACCGAATATGACCGGAGAGATTCAGAACATATGTGTATATAAACAAGGGCGTAGGAACTTTAACTCGAATCCAGGTTTTGATGAAACGTGTTCAGTTATCCTGTTAGAGTCATAGTCAAAATCAAAAGCGCTTTATTTATCCTGTTAAATGTTCACTTACCAATTTTTTTGTATGCAAAATTAACACAAATTGGGAAGCTCGGGTTGGTAAAATTTTTGATTCGTCATTTTTTGGAGGAGTATGGAATTCGAGACAATGTTATTTAGTAAACAGCGTAGGCCCAAAGGATGTGTGATGTAAGGGCCAGGTACATACAGTGGTTCAATAAAGAAGTCGGACACATACCAATTTACACTTGAAAAGGGAATAAACGACAGAAGAATGTATTTTAGAAAAAAACAAAATTTATTTTTTTAGCTGTATATTATTAACTTACGAAAAATAAAAACATTGCAAACGTAACTCGATTTTGTGATTATTAAAAAAATAAAAAGTCGAAATGCAGCCAAAATTCACGTCAAGAAAGAACTCGGACAGCACTCTCCTTCTTTTTGAGTTTAAAAAGGGGATTCCCCGGATTTTGTGTAGTTGACGGCTCTTAGCATCTGAGTGAAACAAATTGAAACCGTAAATTTTATGCGTGTGTGAAATTGTGTGAATTGTGAACCTTCACGGGGGTGAAATTGTGTAAAATGGGAAGGCAACGTGGTCAAACTTCTTTAGAAGTAAGAGAACTCATTTTGAAACATTATAAAGAAGGATTACCGGTCCGTGCTATAGGGGAAATCCTAAATAGGTTACACTCCACTGTTCACGATATAATTAAACGATTTAAATCATGCAGATCAGTGGAAAATAAACAAAAAAGTGATAAACCTAAAGTGTTTTCGAAGTCAGATGAGCGATGGATTGTACAACAAATTCATAAAAATTCGAATTTAAGTGCTCCAAAATTAGCTCAACAAGTATCGAAATATCTTTATAAAAGTGTACATCCTGAAACGATAAGGTTAGTTTTGAGACGAAGAAATCTACATACAAGAGTAGTCCGTAAAAAACCATTCGTTATTAAGTGCAATAGGAAAAAGAGACTCAAGTTTGCCAAAACATAAAAATAAAGACCTATTATTTTGGGAAACTGTGATATTCGTGGACGAAAGTAAATTTAATGTATTTCGCTCAGATGGTCAATGCTATGTTTGGCGAAAAGCTAATCAAGAGCTCAAAGAGTGCAATCTACGATCCACTGTGAAACATGGAGGTTGCTCGATAATGGTGTGGGGCTGCATGTCCGCTGCTGGTCCAGGTGAACTTTCTTTAATCGATGGAATTATGGACCAAACAAAGTATTTGACCATTCTGAAAGAAAATTTTGTGAAAAGTGCTGAAAAATTCGGAATAAAAGATAACTTCCAATATTACCAGGATAACGACCCAAAGCACAAAGCACTCAATGTGCGTTTATGGCTGCTGTACAATTGTCCACATGTACTGGAAACACCTCCACAATCTCCTGACATTAATGTTATCGAGCATTTATGGGCTTATTTAGAACACCAATTAAAAAGCTATTCAATTAAAAATAGACAGGACATGAAAGTAGCTCTTCAGGCAGAATGGGCCAAAATCGTCCTTTCCTTTTGCAAAAAACTTGTCGAATCCATGCCTATAAGATTGGAAACCATAGTGAAAAATAAAGGATTGCCAACTAAATATTAAAAATAATAATGTAATTCAAAAATCTCACAAAGAATTAACTGTGCGAGTTCTTTTTTGACATGAATTTTGGCTGCATTTCGACTTTTTATTCTTTTAATAATCACAAAATCGAGTTTTGTTTTCAATGTTCTTATTTTTCGTAAGTTAATAATATAGAGCTAAAAAAAAATTTTGTTTTTTTTTTCTAAAATACATTCTTCTGTCGTTTATTCCCTTTTCAAGTGTAAATGGGTATGTGTCCGACTTCTTTATTGAGCCACTGTATTTGGTGATATATGTGTGACGCAGTGCTTGGATGAGAATAGTCATTGACAAGTATTAGTTCTATTTAATTGTTTTTGATTAAAATCACACAATATTATTGATTTTTCGATCGAAATAATTGGGAATTGTTTTCTTCAACGGTTATAAACAGTTGGAAAAAAGATAGGAAAATTTGAAATTGGGGATCGGAATTTTTTTGTCATGATTATCCTTACTTAAAAAGAAAAGAAAACAACAAACATTTGAAAGACTATTCAGGGCTGAACAACCTAAACGTACAGAAAATCCTGGGATTCATCGTATGAAACATTTTCTCCAAATGTTAGTGTCCATTGAACATGAGCAGAATTATTTTCAATTTTTTGGTTCAGTAGTTTCATTCGTTGGACATTTTTGATAACAAGCCATATATTGAGTTGGATTTTATAATCTTCTATAAAAGGAAAAAATGCTCGTATTGATTTTCGATTTGCATGTCGAGATCGATATGATCTGTTCTATAATGTTCTACAATAGACAGATCAGTCTCTGTATAGAAAAGATACTCAGAATTTCTCAGAAGAGAGTCTCAGAATAAAGATCATTTTTAATAAGAATGTTTTCTCATTTTTAAACATATTTTTTTCTAAAGGCTTTCTTTTATATTTGCATCATCTCTCGATTGAACTTTCCTGTATATGCCCGATATCAATTTACAGTGCTGGCTCCAATTTGCAAATAGTAGCTTCAGTGAGTGGGTTTCGCGTCAATCTTAAAATTTTTCAAGAAACGAAAGCCAAATAAACTCTCTTTTCTTAGAGACGAACTAAATGGTCATATCTTGAGAACCTGTTAATAATAATGTAGTGTGAAGTTTTTGATTTATACATAGAAATCTACGAGTTTGCCGCAGAAAAAGCCAATAAATGGATACTCATCCCTATCTGTTATGCCGCAAATGGGGACAAAAGCTAGTGTATTAATATATGCAGTATCGATAAAGGTATTCAGTGATTTTATTCGAACAATAAACTCTATGGTTTTGTTAAATGTTCTACGAAGTTGGGTTTCATGCAAATTTTCAGGACTTTCTTCTCAACTATCTTCTGAAATCATCCCATGAACTTATTTTCCATATTTTTATACAATCGTCAATAACATTTGTTGTGCTAAGCTAGCATTTTCCTCGCTTTTTTATCATCAATCAGTACTGCAGAACTAGAAACCTTCAATGAAAGGCAAGAATATATGAGCAGAAATGAACATAGGAAAACAAATTTCGCTCTAAAGGATTCTCCAAATATCACTTCATTTTTATTTTGTGTAAAGCTTATTGGAGTTATTTCATGCAAAAATTCAAAAACGCCAGCGTAGTATGAGGTGTGATATCTACTATATATAATTCCCGGATGAATTCGAGTCCTTTAATAACGTTCACAGCGATTGTATTAACCCGTTATTTATTCTAATTCTCACCTAATTTTCAAATATTTGAGAGAGAAAAAAAAAATTGGAAAGTAATATTCAAAACTATACTGATCCGAGTCATAATATATAATTATTGATTATATAACACATTATTCTTTCACTGAATCTCATTACAAACCAGATATACCTTAATCGGGATTTTTCCACAGAACATCTAAATCACAAACTGACTTGCAATTTACATATTAAACCTAAATTCCACGGCGGTTAGTTGTAGACATTGTGTCATGAAAGGGGCACAGACTTTAAGATATAGAAGAAGAGAAAAACCACAACAACTAAAATAAAAAAAACAGGATTCACGTCATAGGATATTTAAAATGTTTAAAGTTCATTGAATTGATTAATGAAACCCATTAAACATAGATGCAATAAACATAAAATTAAGTTATTGGCGCCAGAGAGTTCGTTTCACGTTAAATTTCGCTTTTGGTTTTTCTTGACATACGAGTTAAAAAATAATTTATTCAGGATACTATCGAAAGGAATTTTTGAGATTCTGTTGAAACTAGTTTGGGGATTTTTTCTGGTAATAAGTGAAGATTAAGTGGAACACACATTGCTAATATAGACTAAATTGGTAGTGACCTCATGTGTAATAAGATTAAAGATAACAATACCGGATGTTTTCGAGCTACTGTTTGATTTCAATCTTTGAATATCGTCAGAAATTTCGTATGCAATTTATTATCGGAAAATGATATCATTGGACAAATTAAGCATGTTTTTTGGAACAATTATGTTAATCACATTATGGAAATGTGTTCGCTGAGTAATCAATGCGTTGACGGTAACGCCACTATTGGATGTTATAAAGATTGTATGTTGAGCAGAATTTTTTTAATGTGTTAGTCCTTCAGGGGCAACGTTATTCGAATAAGAATACATAAAAGTTTTTCCAAAGTTTTGATTTCTGAACAATCTCGATAAATCTTCATTTCAGACATTTCATATTCGTAAAAAAATTGCTCTAGTTAGGTATAACTTTCTAATTTTGTTCTTTTTCTTGTTTTCCAATTTTAGATTTCCATTTTACGCACGCTGCTTATCCATACTATGGTACAAAAATCGGACCATTATCTCAGCTCCACCACGGAGTATCCGGGGATGTTTACGCAGTTGATTCCAGGACAATATTCGTAAAAAATTTCAACTATGACGGCGAAGCACCAGGTAAACTAATTCATCCTAATACGACTCCATTAATTCAAAACTATTATTATTATGAATTCATCAAAATAATGAAAACTTTGTGAAGTTTACCTTTTGGAAGATTTCCTTTTGCATATGAATATTTCGAATGACGCAACCAAACAAAAATCGAAGGCAGATTTCGGTAGCGGCAGCTTTTGCTTACATTCCAATTTACTACTCCTTAAGTTATTCCTTTTATTATTGCAATAATTTCATTTTCCAAAAATTCAATGTTACGCATTTTATCAAAATCTTTTAAGTTTTTTTCATCAATAATTATATGTAAGTTGACAATATTTTGATTTATTACTTATTTTTACCTATAGCTGCCTACTTTTACGTGGGTACAACTCCGCAACCTAACAACGAGGGTGCCTATCGATTACGCGATGAGCATGGTACGATGCGACTTTTAAAACGCTATCGCAATAAAGACGTAACGCTCTCATTGCCGGAAGGAAAAACATTACGCGATTTTAAATGGTTCTCAGTTTGGTGTGATGAATTTGCTGTTAATTTTGGAGATGTTAAGGTACCGAGCAACTTGGATTATCCCAAGCCACAAAAGTTGGCACCATTAAATGGCGTACATGGAGTAGCATCTGATCATATCGTCATTGTTGATGCACAAACGATTTTGGTACCGAATTTCAGTTACGATGGTGAAGCTCCTGGTAAGTATATGACTCTTAAAAACGGACAATTGCCGTGAATACGCAGATAAATATATTGCCCATTTAAGTACGGGTGGGGTATACATTGCACATTGTAAAGTTTTTCGAAAAATTCCAAAAAAGTAGTCTTCAATCATTCAAAATTTACGAAATTATTTGCATTGTGAAGTTGTGACATCATTTAGATCGACTCAGGATTTAGTTTAATTTATGGAAATTAATTTAATTCAATTAAACGTATTATACTTACTACTCATTTTGCTTTATGATCTTCAACGTAGACGTATTTCTACATTACCTAAAACATATTTTTTTATCATTACCTATGTACCATATCCAAGCGTGAAACAATATATTTAAAGTTTCTTGCCAGTTTTTCAATATTCAAATAACCTACTTCTGTCAGCTCCTTCCGGATGCCTTTCGAAATCAAATTCTTCCCAATAATTCAACAAAAGCAAATCATATTCCTTTGAATGACGGTTTCAACTTAGAAAAATCTAAGAGCTGCATAACAAAAGATCCCGCCAATAATGTGGATCAACTATCCAAGATGCTGTTTGCAGTATGGGACCTCTTGTAAGACAATGGGAAATGAACTTATGAAATGTCTTTTTGATGACTTGTTCTTGCAAAGCAGTGCCCATTTTTCTTCATTCTTTCTCGGAGCTCGGCAAAGAAGTCCAGAATTCGATGTTCGTTTCCAGTTTGCACTCTAAATACCTACTGAAGTTACACTTCCTCATAGATATCAATATCAAGCCATCATAATTGCTTTGAATTTTGATTTGCCTATTCGAGCTTTTCTCGTTTGGCTAAAGTTGAGCTCTTCTAAGGCAATAAATACTACTTTATTTCAGTTTCTTAAGAAAAAACAACAACATTCAATACAAACTATTTCATGAGTTTGTTGCTGTGCAAACGTGAATGGCACCAGTTTAGTAAATATTCTTTATATCTTAGATTGCAGAGTGAGCTCGTGTCTATCATCGCCTCCTTCCAATGCACCCAAACGTTCTGCAATGGACCACAGCTTAATACAACTTATTCATATTGTTTTTTTTTGTTCTCCGAACGAAATTCTCTCATTCCCCGTCTGTGACCACGTACACGTTTTAGCAGTGTGTCATCTTCGGGATGAGGTTTTACCATTTTCATATTCGAATTCCTGGGCAAAATTGATTCGTGCTCCACTCATCTTCTCAGCTTCCGAAACCAAAAGCATAACGTTAGTATATACAGCTCTTACACTTCAAACAAATTCTTGATCTAAAATTTGTTGATCTAAAAAAACAGAATTTGATTTGCCTTGGTTGCATCTCTCACTGTTACATAAAACAAGAGAAGCCCATCCAAGGCTTTTACATATAATTCTAAAATGAATACAAATCTATTTGTGATCTTTCTATGTTTGTCTAAGAGTCTTCGTCCCAGAGTATTGGCACTATATGTAACTACGCTGTGTCGACCATATTTTAGTCAGAATAGACTGCACACCAAATGTCGGGAAAGCCTCACTCTTGAGCTACCTTTCCAAAACGTGTGATTCTGACAAAGATCTTATCAGGTTGTATTTCTTTATAATAGAAGAAAATGTTGTCCAGACTCATACGACCTTTTTACAATATTTACAAATTTTTTATATTAAGGCCATTATCAAGGCCGAAATCCCTTTAAAATTTTCAAAAAATCGATTTTTTATTTTAATAATCAATATTTCCGGAGTTATCGCATATATCGCATATATCGCATATCGCTCGAACCGTAAGAGGCAGAGCAACCTTTGCTTTACTCCCTTTGCTGTACTCTCCTCTCCTTTCTGATTTCTGTTTCGGGAAATTTTATACGGGGGACATCATCACTTCAATCAATAGTTTTCAACTGTTGAAACTTTAAAAGCGATTATCTCGAAATTACGTTTTCAAAAACTGCTAGTGTTGTAGCCCAAAAAGTTATCGACCCATCTCGACGAAATTATGAGAGATTACTCTCAGTCATATTATCGGAAGGATATACTTAAAGTTTAAAAGGTAGCGTGTAAATATAAAATTTGTTTGGGGTCAAATATGTCGAAAAAATGGTCGAAAATTCGAACTTTGGAGGCTCCCAAATTTTCGATTTTGCACTTTTCATAATTTTTTAGGTATATCATTCCCCTTAATATGTCAGTAAACGAATGACACTAGTTAAATCTTTATTAGATCAACAGCAAAAGAGTGACAACTGCAGCACTTTTTGATGTCATGGAAATCAGGCGCCCGAAAATCCTTAATAACGCAGCCATTTTTTAGTAACCTCTAAAAAAAAATGTGTCACAAACTTAAATGCCATAATAAAATTATGTCAAATCTTGAAAATGATTAGATTATTTTATCCCCTTTAATAAAATTCTCGAAAAATGCCTTTTTTGCATGCTTTTAAAGGGATTTCTGGCCTTAATGCTAAATGGACCGCCAAAATAATTTCCATAGAAAATTATGAAGATATTTTTTTAACATATCACGACATGTTTGTTTATTTTATAAATGTTTCTTTACCATGGCACCTAAACATCTTACTTACTCGATAGACTCACAGCATATTAACACTTCAGAGCAATATATTTTGTCTTTAATTTAATGGAAAGTGTAACGGAATCAAGGAAGGGATTTTTTTAATAAGATCTAGATATATATTTCATTTACAAAAAAGTTAAGTCGCATTAAATTATACGAATTAGATAGAGAATCTTAGTAAGCAAATACTTGGGAGAATAATTCAAAAAACGTCCTTTATTCTATGGAAACAGCAATGTCCATAGAATAAATAAATTTTGTGTATAACAAAATATCTCTTGAATGGCAGAAAATAAGATTACTTACAGAAACTGCAGATTTTCCAACTTTTTCCGATCAATTTAGTGATGACCAGCTTTTGTTTGTATTACTTGTGTGTCGTTTTCACAAGGAATTTCGAAAATGTTAAAAACTTTTTACTTCCTTCAAAGTATCTGAACCTCACTCGATTTTGTGTAGGTGTTCCTTCATAGGTGATGCAAATATGAGCCCTCCGCAACTCGTCGTATTTCAAGGGCCCTCTTACCAGACTTTCCAGTATTACTCTATTTGGAAAAAGCAACAAGTTCTCTGCACGCATCCATACCTTCCACTGCTTCAAAGAGCTAATTTGCACAAATTCCAGAAAGTGATAAATCAAAATGTGTCTTTAGTTTAGGCCTTTAGTTTAGTTATTGGTTGCTTAACATGTCATTTTGCTTCTCTTAATTATCTCTTGAGTTTCGTGTCAAATATTCCTTCGGTGACCAGATCCTGAAGCAAAACTTCGTACAGACGAAAATCTATTTTCACCGGATGTCTGTGTAATTTTTTGGTCTTTTCGAGTCAGTGTCCCCGTTTACCGACCAGAATCGTTCACAAGCAGTTTGTAAAAGATACTCAATCACGAACTTATTGATTCAGGTCACCGTTTGAACAAAAACCTCTTCATTTTTGTTATGACATAAAAAGAAAACTTATGGTACTCAGTTACGTAGCTGCGGACGATTTTGTTGCAAACACAAATCTTTGCACTTTCCCATGTTGTTTTATTATTCGACTTTATATTAAGATACAAGGAACGATTTTGGTAGCTCATGAACCTCGATAAAACTTAAAATTGTTTGCATTCACAAATCAATAACTTTCACCTCCAATTGCTTTTCACAAGCTAACACTTTTCCTTTCCCAATAACAGTGAAAAACGAACGACTTTGTAGTTTTCTTCCCGGTTCACATATGGATGACTTTTAATGTGACAATAGCCACTAGGATGTATTGATAAAATTACTTTAAAGAATGTTAGATGGTCGGGACTTTCCATTGTGGTCCCTTAGGAATACATGCTTTTGGCAGGGAAGTCGGCTCTGTACACTCCCTGATTGTGGGATTGCGAGACGCGCGATGCCTCTGAACTACCCACAAAATACCTCTTCTGTCAACTTGAAAATCGGCCCGGAAACTTTTCACACATTACTTAGGGCTAGCCACGTATTCTTACGCCTAGATACACCTTCAGATTACAGGAATTCCTTCTCCAGCGGGAAAGCAGATAGAGAAAGGAAGTGATAGAAACGAGATTCCCCCATCCGCAATGCCTCCCAACGCTTCAGTATAGCTTTTTTCAGTGTCAGCACTGCTTGAGTATATTGAGCCATGCGATTCTATTTGTCAACCGTTTTCAGCATTTGCCCGACCATTGTTTTCGGACAGAGCCCTACAGTTTCGCTAAAGAGGTCCCCGCGCTGCTTACTGCATCTTTTGCAAGAGACAAATGTGTGATAGGCGTCATGCATTTTTGTTGCACAAAGCACGCAGTAAGGAGGTCGTGACATTTCAATATTGTGCAGGTAAGACCGCAAACATCCATTCCCGCTTAAGAGTTGGGTCAAGTAGAAATCGGTCTCACCATGCACTCGACTGAACCACAGCCTAATATCAGGGATCACACGTGCAATCCACCTTCCCTCTGTGTCTTGCTCGTAGGTCTGTTGCCAATCGCTGAGACAGCGTTGTCTCTCTTCTCTGGTGGCCCCTTCCCTGCTGTTCTCGTTTCTGTGCTCTTTCGCAAACAGGGCGATGGGTATCGATCTTGCGAATAACAGCACTGTCGTCCCGGAAACTGTTTGATATATGCATGTGATTCACAGCGCTCCTTGTCTGTGCACCTGTGCCAACCACCTTCGGTGTAACTTCTTGCTTAGAATGTCGCTCAACGGTTCAGACCCGTAAAGTAGAACCGACTGCACAGTGCTTATGAGGGGTCGTCTCCTTGATGTGGTGGGCTCCCTATGTTGGCCATTAACCGACTGCGTGTCGGTAAATGCGCTGCAGTCTTGCCAGATGTTGCCCTGATTAGTTGGGAAAACTCATTTTTGAGTCTATCAGGACGACAGGTATTTCACTGCTGATTTAGATTCAACCAGTGCGACCCCAACGCTGATAGTCCTTACTGAGGGGATTCTCTTTTTTGTCAGAATGACCAATTCCATATTTTCGGTTCCCTTCTGAATACTTATAGGCATAATTATAAAATGAAAACATTTTGGACATCCAATTTTCAAGTACATCATATAGGAGCATTTTGAAAAAATCATGAAATGAAAAGAGTTCTTGATATTTTGTGCAAAAGTATATAACTAACTTTTTTTCCTTTCAAGTGTTTTGTGGGATTGAGTTCTTTAGTTTCCAGAGCCATTTCGAAGAATGTTTCTCGCCGACTTACAACCAGTTTTGAAATGAGTTTTAAATATATAAGCTTGTTGTTTTTTTGGATTGCAATCTTTTCTCGTAAATTTAATGTGTATTTATGTAATTTTGAAAATATAGATTGTTATGTCATGTTAAATATTTTGATGTTTACTAACGAATTGTGGCTGTTGAATGACTGGATAAACACAACAGCAACTACAATTGGAAATGTAGCTCGAGCTCTTGTTGTTGCAAATTTTTTTAAAAATCACGCAAAAATTCTCGAGAAAAATGAAATTGAGTTGACAGGATTGTCTGATTGAAAAAATGATAGTTATGCTAGACCTAAAAGTTTATATTTGTTCCAAAATTAATTCATACTTAGAAATAATAAGATAAAGAGCCAAAATAACCAAAATTTATAACATATAACTTTTTTAGATATTGAACAATAATAAAGAATAAATCTATCCTGTTCTCCAATCAACAGATGCAAAATTCTGGGTTGGCCGAGGATCAAAACCATCGCCAAACGGTATTCGACTTCCCGATGAAAATGGCAAAATTAATCCACTACGCCGATATGATCGTAAAACCATCGTTTTAACTCTTCCTGGTGACTTGACCATTTTTGATATTGGTCATTTTGGCGTATGGTGTGAAGCGTTCACAGTTGATTTTGGTCATATTCGCATTCCTGAAGGTTTGAATGTTCCACCATCCTTGAAAATGCTTGGTATCAGTCCTCAGGTAAATTCACGTTACTATTAAATTTTCTTTTTGTTTGAATCAAAATCGAAGAAATGAAAAGTTAACACACTTATAGAACACCTCACATTTTACATTTCTTTTTTAATTAAAAAAACAATTCTTAGTTATTATTACTAATAGTAGAAAAGCCCAACTTTTGAATGGACAAAAACATATCAAATTAAGCTGTTTTCAATGCGAGATAATTTTTCGAGAAAAAAAAATCTGTGTTATAACTATTATGACTGTAAATACTCTTACTTTTCAAAGATCTTCATCTTAGTTTTAAATATTCTATAATAGGTTAGGTAAAAATTGTTGATTTTAGTAGTATGTATGCCTTCAATTCAACTGTTGATGGAATATCAAATTTATTATAATTTATGAGAAAAATAGTGACAAAGTAGGTCGGCAAAGGCAATAAGAAATCTTAAAGTTTTTATCAATTTCTGTTCTTTACCACAGAAACAAAGAATCAAAAAAATACACATAAAAGTCCACAATGTAAATTAATTCAAATTATGTTACGAAATAATTTTTAATTTTTTTTTTTCAAATTGAATAAAACAATGAATAAATGGTAAATGCAAAATGAAAAATTGTTTTCTTGCACAAAAAGAATGACAATGAGGTAACTAACAAAAATAATTAGAATCAGCAGCAACTAATTCATTGTATTATCATTTTGCTTTGAATGGTATTGGAGGGAACAATTCTGTTTTTCCATAAATTGCTTGAATGTCTTTTGCCTCTCTAGTATGCTTCTATATATATGTCTTCCTCTTCATGTCTTGTTAAGCTTTTTATGCATTTTACAATTTTTCATTTTGTACTTCATATGATTTTGGAGTAGTCAATAGTTGTAAATGGTTAGAAATATCTTCTTTTTTTTTGGAAGGAATGGCTGCGAAATTTTCAAGTCGAAATTTTTTACTGTGCCTGAAGTGCAGGTGATGAAAAAGTGTAAATCATGTTTGTAGTTAATTTGTTATTATGGTTTTTGTGTTTTAGCATATTAGAGCTATTTGTTAATAATGTAGGATTACAGCCGGGATATTTCTTCATTCCATAAATGAAATCTGAACCGTAGGGTTTTGAACTCGATCAGGAATTCTACTTACCAGAATGATATCAAATTCAATGGCATCGACGAAATTGTACATATCGAATGCCATTAAATACATTCCGCTGAACGTCCTATAAATCTTGCATCGATACATTTAGAGACTTTTATTTAATTCTTAACACGGATATGCAACATCATGCCGTCGATATGGTTAGAGAAATTAAAAGAAATAAAAAAAAACAACACATACGAACGTGCTAATGTCGGATAACGTAAATAAATTCATATCGACTATCAATTCATTTAACCCGAACTTTGAAGTGAATATAACATTCAAACCCTTCTTCCTGTTTCGTACATGGACTAACATCATTGAATGAATCCTCCAAGCCAAGGAAAGTTCCATTAACTGTGTATTATACGTATGAATTATTGTTCATTACATGATTTTATGAATAATTGCCTCGGGCGTGATATGTTAGAAGTGTTATTAGATTTTATTGTAATGTAATCACTTTCTTCTGGCCATTTTCTTGATTACAGTCGAAACTTAATTGTGAAGTACTCTATGATGATCTGGCATTTGAGGTGAGATGGGCTGTTGCAGGTGAAAGCGTGGTTGTTCAATTGGTAGCCAAATTAGGTGAGTAATGATTTATTATTTTTGTAGTTTTTTTTTTAAGAAATGGATATGCCTTCCAGGCATTATTCAATCAATTATACTATAGAAGCCGTTGGTACATTAAAATAAATATGTGTGAAGAATTGAACGATGTATGAAAACTTTGCGGGTTACATGTTTGATCTTCACATTCAAAAGTTAGAAAAAACACGAATGTTTCATTTCGTGATTTTTAAACATTCAAGATGCTTCTTAATCTAGCAACATGCATTAATATTCAAATACAGCAATTGCCACATGACACATGAATAATTTTTCCCTTTGCATTTCCGGACCAATACAATTAACTTCATTTTCTTGCGAACCAAGTTCTTTCTTTTAAGAGGATAAACTCCATACAACATTTCTTTTTCAATATATTCACCTGCAAGTGCATTAAATTTTTCAGATCTTTCAATTAACTTATCCGATGTTTGTCGAAAAATTATCTGTTATAAATGTTTGTCGGATAAAATGAGCTGAAACTACGTCCTTCATTTCTTCAACGCTCGAAAACGTGTTCCCATGAAATTCTTTTTAACCTATGGCAACAAATAATAATCGCTGGGAGTCAGGCCAGGACTGTAGGGTGGATGATCCAAATTATTGAAGATCACCTTGTGCAACGCAGATGCAACATGGCACTTGTGAAAAGATGCGTGGTCGCGTTGAAGGACGAAACCTTAGGTCAATTTTCCCTTCCTATTCTTTGATACATTCTCTCAACCTCTCTGTGATTAAAGCATAGTATTCTCTGATTATGGAGACGCCTTTATCTTTATAATTTGACCATAAGTTCTTTTCTGAGTCCCAAAGGACTTTCGCCATGATGTTACCACTTTAAATTTCTTGGCTTATGAGCTCTTTCTGTGCCGCTGCCTAGAGCTCTAAACTTCTGTGCCACTGCCTATACAGCTTCATAAGATTGTGCCCAAGTTTTTGCTAAAATTTGATTCAATAATCCTCCTTGTCCTCCCCAAAGAGGTCCAAAAACAGACAGGAACATTTCATATCTATCATGTATTGGTTTTGAGTCGGAGTGAGCATTCTTGGCAACCATCTAGCTCTGTCCTTTGTCATGCCACCGATGATCGTGCAGAATTTCGAAAATTGTCGTATCCGATATTCCATTCATATCTGCAAACTGTTTTTCTTTGGGATAGCATCTTGACACATGGATTTTTCGACTTTTTGAATCATTTCCAGAGTAGTCACTTGGATCAGCCGTCCATGCTGTGCGTCGTCTTCAAGTGAGTCCCTGCCTTGTTTAAGGAGACTGCGCCACTTGTAAACCATGATCTTACTGAGACTCCTAACCGGACGCCATCTATTCCCGTATGATTTCAAAATATTCCTTGTTTGTTATGGAATTTTATGACGGTGTAGTACTTCCATTATTCACTTATACATCCAGATTGAGACGTTTGATCGACGATAGTTCAAAGATTACCGACCTAATTAACATATGAATTTCCATTTTTACTGATGATACATTACTGAGCATGATATCACTTCGTTGATTACGTTTACTGATGACTCACTTCTAAATTCTGCGAACTAAAAACGCATCGACATTTTTTAAATTTTGTATTCATATACAATGACTCACATACTATATACTATTAAATTGGAAAAATTATTCTTAGACACATTTGGGCTCAGAAAGCAATCAATCGGGACATCTTTTTCACTTACATCGGTTTTTGCTTAAGCTCTCTACCTTGCAAAGCTCTTTTCCTTTACTACATGGGGTATTCGTCTCTCATTGTTTGTGATGCCTCTCAGGAATGCTAGTGCTTTTTAATAGTCACACTAGTAACTTATGTCCATGACTGTCAAATTTTCAATAAACAAAAGTTGTACTATCTCTTCTCTCTCAGACAAAATCAATCACTTACATATTACTAAGGTTATTGTCGTACTTGATGAACCACTGTAGGGACCGAGTTTTTGAAATGACTTTCATTCAGTATTTTAGGATGGTTCCATCTTGTTGTTTCCGAATAAAGAGAAGTAATGTAAAGACGAGAAATCATTTATTGATCAATTCGTATCAAAAGCGAACTTATGGTTGATTGTTTTGCCCACAATTAAAGGTAGATTAAAAGGAGATTGTTTGATCCGATTTAGGGATCAAAAGATCTCCTTAACCTACTTGGTATGCTTTAAGATTGGGCCTTAAAAGGCAAACTCCCCACTTTTATTGCATCCAACGACTGGGTCCCTTTTTTATTCGTAATTGATTGACGTAAAAAGCCACTCTATATGATCCGTGTGATCTTGACTATATGGCTGATTGTCGCTTTTCTTGTGTGGATAAGCTGCCCAACTTCAACTAGTTGACGCTAAATGCAAATGGAGAATATGGAGAGGATCAGGGAACCACGAGGTTTAATACATTTTTGTATTTTGACAACCTAGTTTTTATTTTATAACATCAAAATAATCAATTTTACATGAAAATGTTAATTTTCTCTTTCCCTTCTTATACATCCTTGTGGTTAGTTGAAAATATCCATTTTTTGACCGATAATCGGGGTTGATAACTTTTGTGACGTTTGTGAATAACGAAAACATGAAAAAGAGAATTGGAATCCTAGAAAAATGGATAATGTAACTTGCAATCTTTCAGTAGAATATTCCAGTAGGGAAATAAAAAAATCGACGGAAAACATAATAAAAGCTAACAGCTGTTGGCACACATGTGATTCAAACAACTTTTCTTTCAGAAAATAACGAATATATGGCGTTTGGAGTTTCTCCCAACATTCAAAAAACTGAAATGATTGGAGCTGATTGTACGGTGGCCTGGGTAGATAAAGAATCTGGAAAAGGATACGCAATTGATTACTATTTGGAAGCAAAATCTCAATGTTCAGGAAAACATGGCAGTTGTCCAGATGATCGTCTTTTGGTAAAACTGATAGCTTATAAAGAACAATAAATCAATGAGATCTTTGACAAACGCCTTTTTATTATTTTCAGGACGGTACCAATTCTATTCGTCTACTGAATGCAGCTATGGTCAATGGTTATTCTATTGTTACTTATCAACGATCTCTAAAATCGGCCGACAATCTCGATTTGCCAATTTATCTGAACGGATCTCAAGCTATTGTTTGGGCTATTGGCCCATTAAATGAACGTTCTGAAGTATCGTTCCATAGTAAGTATACGAGAGGGGATCAGCTCATTGACTTTGGTCGCCAACCAAAATGGAACTGTCCTATGCCCGAAGATGATTATAAGATGACAGAACACACTCAAGAGGAATATTACGAACCACGACCACAGCAACAAACTTCACAGAGGCCTTCAGTACCTCAAGAACATCCTCAACAACCCGGAACACAAATTCAAGACAAACAAGATGTTTACTATGGTGCACAACCTCAAGCTCAGCCTAATCGTCAGCCCCCGCGAAGGCCAGTTCCAACTCCAAGACCGGCAAGCTCTAAGGACGCTTGGGAAATTCCTGCAATCCAGTGTTATGAACCGGAAGATGGGGTATTTTATGCCCAAATGGGACCGACAGGTGGAAAGCACGGGTACTCAGCCATAACAGGTAAATGTCAAGTGTAATTGATTGATTCTCAAATAGTTTCTACTTTCACATTTCTTTTCAGGACATGTCGGATGGGGAATCTCATGGTACATAAATGGTCTGCTAATTCCTGAAATCAACGTTGTTCGCGGGAAAACCTACACATTTGTAGTAGAAGGTGGCAATGATCCAGAAACACCTGCCAAGTATCATCCGTTCTACATCAGTGATGATCCTGTTGGAGGTTTTGAATATAAGACCGAAGAAGAGAAATCGGTATGTACTCTTAGATCGAAAATATTTCTCGGAGAATTCGATTTAGAAAACGAGTTTTATACAGAATTATGCTGAGTGATTTTTTTCATTACAGCTTGTTACAATTTATGCTGGTGGAAAACGTTCAAGAACTGGACAAGTCATTCCAACAGGTGTAGGCCGACTTTGCAATTGGACCCCTGATATTGATGGCCCACCGGCTGATGATTATCTTTCATTCGGAGCGTATCAACGGACTTTAACTCTGAAGTGTGACGAAGGCGAGCCGGGAATTATAACGTGGACTCCTGATCGGAATACACCGGACACAGTTTATTACCAATGCTTCACTCACAGATACCTTGGTTGGCGCATCAATGTACTGGATGCTTGCGAAGATGCCCAAGCTTCACGAATTGATGAGGTATATGCTGAACCTGAAGATGATATGGCTGCAGAATCTTCAATTCGTCATGAAACAAAAGTACGTCCAAACGGTAATTTTCTCATCAAGCATGAAAAGGATCTGATAAAAAATCACAATATGAATGAAGCACCACCTAAACTACTTTTCGAATTGAAAAATTCAACAGAACTAAGTAAGCTTATTGCTGATGGAATCCGCGCTGCTGAAGCGTTGGAGGAAAGTATCAAATATCCAAAAGAGAATCAATCGGCTGATGTTCCATTTGTACAACACAAACTTCCTTCTACGCCAACATATCTACAAGGTGAAATTCAATACAAGCCTGTGAAAAATTTAAGTGTCCAGGTCCCAGTTGATCATTTGGTAGTTCCCAAAATCCAGCCAGCTTCTTTTTTAAGGCCACCTCAAAGCCCACCATCTCCGCACCCACCAGCATTTCATTCGGGAAAACTTCCCGTACGCCGCCCTACGCCACTTCAATTCGAACGTCGTCCGAGTTTAAGACCACATAGGCCAGTTGTCTTGCCCCAACCATCTGTGATAGTTAATCACTACAAGAAGCCAGCTTCTCCAGTGATGAGACCGTATATTAAGAACAAACCATTTCCAATTGATCCACTAGCATCTGTTTTACTCTTGGGACAGACCACTGAGCTTGGAGGGCCATCTCGAAGCAACGAGCCTTTGTTGAAGCCCAAAAATAAGCACAGTAGCATTCCAGTTCCGTACATAGACACTACTCCACTTGGTTCCCAGCCATCGCATGTGATTCACAACGGCCCATATGTGAAAGCCAAGAAACCATTCATTAAGAGAACGCAAGAGCCAGAAAAATTCTCATCCAAGCCAACATTATTTAAAATTCCATTCGATATTAAGGACGATGCGCCGCTATCATTGCCAAGCAAACCTGCAGTCAACACCGGATTTCAACCTGACTCTGTTGTTGTGGAAGGAGGCTTCAAGCCCATTCTCAGAAACCGTAAGGATGCCGACTCTTCTGTTATTGCCGAGGAAATTGCCAATCGACGGCAGGATGACAACATTTCAGACGTAGAAGAACTACCGGAAAATGAGCCTTTGTTTTTCAACCAAGATAGAGAAAGTCAATCATTTGAACCCATGTTCATTCCGTCCCCGCCAGATAGTACAAATGCCAGTATAATTGTCCGAAAGTCAATTCAATATCAGAAAAATCATGGTGACCTAGATGAGATGGATATCGAAAATGGTGACGATAAAATGGCTGTTGCAGCGGAACGGCTCGAAGCATATTATCTTCCACCTGATCCGAAAATCCAATTGAATATCGCAATCCCTGACGGCGCGGTTGTTGCTTATGATGGGAAAGCTGTGCTGGATACGTCTTTAGTGAATAATCCACCCCCGCTACTCCACAACCAGGAGCGCCACAGTGGAATATCCAAAACCGAACAGCTGGTCCGTAATACACCACAATTTGGTCCTTTCCGCGGTGAAATGCCCCCACCTGTACCGAATGTCTTGCCAAAGGACTTACCTCAAATCAATAGTCAACGGCTCAATAATCCAATCACCGAATACACAAATCCTATTTCGTCTTCTAGTGCTAACAGTCCTATATCCACAAAACTGTCACTTTTGCCCAAAACAAGACGTTAACGTCCGCATGTAGCAATGAGTGAGCGGCGAATTTAGGATAATATAAGGACTCTAGATACAAATAATATTAAATAAATGATTGTAAATAGAATAGTATGTTTTTTTTGTATTGATTGTACTTTAAATAATTTAACTCTGTGGTATTTTATTTTGAACCGGAATCGATTGGGCTGAAAACATTGCGCGAGTAAGCAAGGAATGTTATTTTTTTAATCAAATTTTATGATTGTTTAACTTTTTAGTTCTTTGATCAAAGACTCATTATTACTGTTTTCCTTTTTAAGTGTAAACCTAAAAGAGTAAATATAAAGAGATTATGATTAATTTTACCATGAAACTATGCTGTGTTTATTTTATTCTCTTTGAACATTTCTTTCGCATTTCGCATAATTCTCGCTTATGTAGCTGGGATGGAATTAATGAAGATTTGGTTAGAACACGAGGCAACAGCAAAACAATGAAGCTTCCTACGTTTCAACAGAGGGTTGATTGAACTTTATAGGTATGTGGGCGGCTAAAAGCTATGGTTGGCCTTTACTTCCTATGATTTATTACAATTATTAGTTGATTAGCTCAAATCCACTGCTGGTATTGACTGAATCAATAATTATTAAGTGCGTGTTTTATCACTGATCGAACTCACATTTCGTATTCAATCGGGGACTGTCTAACGCATATAACATGCTCTGCTTGTCACCTTACAACTGATTTATCACTCAAACATATTTCCAATTTTATATTTCAATCGCTATTGTCCACTGCACATGCCTCACATTGATTCAACATCGCTTCATCAAATTGCTACTTTTAATATTTATTCCGACAATCGATAAACATGTCAAATATCCATTTTAGATTCTTCTACGTTACAAAATCTACAAGAATTGTTTATCGACCAACGATAAAAATGATGGAACATTCTGATAGCCTTGGTTCCATGAACGACTTCATTGAAAAGATGACAGATGGGAAAGTGCCGCTTTGTGTTTCTAATGTTCTACTTATGTATTTGTACTTACATTAGATTATTACATTGGTTGTTTGTCCAACTCTGTACTTCACAACATTTCTATAGGCCGTACTAATAATGAAATGATTATTTTTTAAGATTTTCTGATGATAAAGTCACGTTCTCGATTTTTCAAGAACGTTTATATTCTTTCTGCTCACTGAAACATCAATTTGCTACAACGAATTCTTGCAAAATATAAAGCGGCAAATAAAGATTATTGGTAGCGAATCTTCTAATAATGAGAATTATAAGCAATCTACGATACCTACTATAAGCAATGATAATACCTGGATTGAATCTGTGATATCTTGGTTAAAATTTCCTATTTTATATTGGTTTCCATATTTTTAAGTTGAATAGCGTTGTCTTGACTGAACAAAAAGATTTTGCGACAATAGTTCGTAATTTATTTGGGATCATTTGATATTTTTCACATTGATAGTATCCCATTGGTATTAGTAATGATTTTCGAAACTATCAATGAAGTTGTTTAACAATGTTAATGTATATCTAACGTTTTGTTTTACTACGTTTGCATTAGTTCTGGTGCTCGGAAATTAAACTTATTGTTTATTGTCCTGAGACTGTTCTAGGTTAGAACAGCCTCAGAACAATAAACATCTTGAAAACCTTTTCCAAAAATACGCAAATAATTTTGAGCTTTTAAATTTATTTCTTTATTTGTTTATCGTTGTTCGATTTATTTTTCGTTTTTCATCATATTATGATGAAGTTAAAGCTTGTATGAACTTTAAATTTTTATTTTACATTAAATAAGTTTTATTATTAATCAAAATCAAATAATTGAAAATTTGATTAGGCTTAATTAAATTTTTTTATTAAGTTTGGTACTTACAATGATATATTTAATTTAGCTTCAAGATAGTTAACAATTTTTTTATTTTTCAAAGCTATAGCAATTTGTAATGGGGTCAAACCAAATTTATCGGTAGCGTGTATATTTGCTCCGTTATTGACCAATAACTTGATGGTGGGTAAACTGCACTCCATTGCAACTGTCAAATGTAAATAAAAATTATTTTTAGATATAGAAATATAATGGGCTTTTAGTTTTAAAGTATTTAAGAAGTTTTTCAAATACCAACCCTTCCAGTTTATTCATTTAAAATTTTGGAACCATGTCTGATAAAAAATACGTCTAGGAGGTAACAACTATCACACAATACACCAATACAAACGAAAAATAAACAGGTGAATTAGGTGAACAGGTGAATTAGGTGAACAGGTGAATTAGGAAATTCAACAGGAAATCTTCATAATCTACTTTATCTTTCATTAGTTTTGAGATTTTAGAACTAATAACGAAGGATTCTTAGAAGACTGATATGGAAGATTATGACATCGAAATCAATCATGTGCAAAAAAATGGAAAATTTCCTGCACTACAAAGTAGTTTCTCTACAAAAGAGAAACGAAAAGTTGGAAAAGTGGCGATTCAGTTTTCAACGGCGTTTACTCTTAGCTCAATACACTTGATACACTCGATACCTAATGAATGCTCCAACTCCTTAAGCAAGTCTGGAAATTACGTTCTATAAATAGGCCTCCGTAACGGCGATGTACTGTTTATTTGACTCGCGTTTCTGACCGTCAAGTGACTTTTTCAATTTTGAAAACAAAAAGATAGCAGTTTGTAGCCTGATTCGACCAATCTGGCCCTGGGGAATGCAGAGATGTGAGCATGTACATTGTCTTGGTGGAAGACCATTTTTTTCATTTTTCAGTCATTTTTCTCCAAATTCAGGTTCATATCGCCCGAATTGTTTGGCATATTAGATTCTTGTCACCGTTTTGCCCTTTCTTGTGTAGTCGATCCAGATCGCACCTTGTGAATCCCTGAAATCAGTGGCAATAAGTTTTCTGGCTCAAAGGACAGTCTTCGCCTTCTTCAGAGCATATCAGTCGGTTGAAATTTTGACTGCTCCTTGGCCTCTCGTGTGTACAAGTGAACGCATGTTTCATTGATTGTCACGAAACGTCTCTGAAACACCTTCAGATTGCGCTTAAACAGCGTCAAACACTACTCTGAATTGCTCTGATGGATGCACTTGTTGGAGGGGTTGCCCAAATGCAGGATCCATCCCGCCGATACTTTTTTATGCTCAAAATTTCATTTAGGATATGACCCACACGGTCTTTTGAGTTTACTACTGCCTTAGCTATCACACGCACTTTCAATTAGCGGTCTCAAAAACCACCATGTGACCACGTTAAACCATATTTTTCCGGTCACCATTACAGGAACAGGACCACCGTACACAATATCCAGGCCCTCTTTCCAAAACAAAAAAAGAATCGAATCACCGACCGATATTGCTTTTTCTCTATTTTTCAAAAATTCGCGGAAACGCCCGATTCAACATGCATTCAAAACAAAGCTATGAGTCCGATTCGGCTGAAATTTCGACAGTAGCCTTCTACTTCTGATGGCTTTACTCTTGCCGTAGTGGAGCCATCAGGCGCTGAGATTAAGTACTTATTTGAACGCCTTTGTAGAACCTTACTTCTAGAAAAACGAAAGGAAAGAAAGAAAGTCAGAAATAAAAGAAAGTTAGATGACAATTAAAGAGAAGACGGCATTGAAGACATCAGAACCTACCCGAAATTGAAATTTAATAAAATATAAATAATGATATATTATTAAAAATACATAGTAAAATGTCCGCCTGATTGTATCCTTATAAACAGAACATTGAAGAAGGTATCATTTAGGATTATCGTTATAAAATTGTCTGCTTCTTTTTTAAATATAATCTTAATACTACTACTTCATCACTAGAAAGATTTATATAAGTTTGTTGGTGTGTTGAATCCTTTCTGTTTTCTAGAGTTATTTTTGTTTAATTTTCTTTTAAAATTAAATGACGGGCTTCGTCTCTATTTATATACATATACAATTTATATAATAATCACGTTACTATTACTTAATAATTTTGATAGTTATTACAGCGTATAACAGTTTAGCTATTTACTTGTTATTCCTTGTAATAATTATCGTTGCAAATATTTTGAATTCATTTTCCTACACGATAACTGGAATGTCGTTATGCTTTCCAAGAAGTATTCCATGACCGCTCCCTACATGAAGTAGTCGTTAATCGTGCAGATGATTTTGACATAACTCCGACTGGCGGCGTTTGTTTTTATTTTGCTAAATGGCAGATTCGCTAATCTTGTGTTTATGTTTAGCATTCGTAGAACAGATTTAATTTGAGCTGACGAACATTTGCTCTAGTTTTTGAAAGCCAACAAACAAGATACAAGTGTTCCAGGCAACACCTAGTTTAATTAGTAGACAATAATTTTTACTCTAACGTAAAAATGAGTTCAGACTCGGACAAGGAAAGTGACGCCAAGAAGGACTCTACAACCCCATGGAAAAGTTTCAAGCTTGGGGTGGCATCTGCAAGTAAATCTATATTTAAAACTCCGGCACAAAATCGTTTGGCTAGATTGCGAGCTAAGCTTGCAGAGGAGCAAAAAAATTCACAAAATCGTACAGAGAAATTTAGACAAACTTTTTCGTCTGATATCGTACGAATGAAATCGAAGAATGCCCTGGATGGCGTTAAGCTAGTAGAGGAATTAAAGTTAAAGTCAAAGACAAGTAGTGTTCAAGCAAGACTGACGGCTTGTCTGAAAAAACCTTCGAACGGATTTCGTGTTGCTCCGATTCCCGCCACTGAAATTTGCAATCAACTGACCTCGTTGAAACCCATAAACAATACTGATCACATAGCCAAGTCTTCATACGACACCGAGGAATCGAAAAAAGAGCTTGCTAGTGCCTCATCATCTCTGCTGACAGCAAATGATCAAAATGAAAACCACCCGAAAACATTGAACCGAATAAGGGTTGCTAGAAAACGTATGTACTGCTCAAGTTATATTATTGATTTACTTTGTTATTCATAAATTATAAAACAACAACAACAAACAAAAACAATTTTCTGTTAAAGGGGAAAAATTCAGGTGTCTGAATATTGAAGCCTGAAATTTTTATCATTTTTTTATATTTGCCGGCAATTTTAGCCAATTTAAAAACTAGTACAATGTCAGTCGAATCGAAATTACAAGAAAAAATTACAAAAATATCATTCAAAGTACCCGGAAAAAACGTGGGAAAAAACGAGGCCGTTGCGTTTGCAACAACGCAAACTTCAGACACCTGAATTTTTTGAGCTAAGGCAGAACTCTTCAAATGATTAAACTTACTTAAAAGTTACTTAGTACTGCTTGAAGCTACAAACGACCTTTTCCAATTCATTTCCGTGCTTGTGGAGTAATTTCGGTTCTATCTTAAACAATTGATTGAAATTGAATTATTTCAAAAACAAAATTTACATTTGTTGTCAGCAACCCTGTAAAATGTTCTCATTTACATTTACTGCTCTGATGCCTTCCATTTATGATTTTTTACACTATCAATTTATAAATCATGATTAGTGACGGATTTTCAAAATCAGTTAAGGATCTCGCTCTCACTCGATAACGTTCAACATTCGATAGCGTTCTCCAATCTGATTCAGGCTTGCCAGTTAAAATGCCCTTGGAAATGTTTGGTTCGCCCATTCGTTCAACCTGGCCAGCACAACGCAGTTTGTTGTAGTTTGACAATACTTCATCATGTTGCTTTGTTATATTCGTGTGATGCGTCATAGTTAAACCGAGTTCACATAAAACGAAAAGAAACAATTTTCTTCATTTGCGGCTTTAATTCGTTGCCGGATCTCGTCTTTTTGGCTGACGTCTTTTGAGAGATACCTTTTCAGTTGCACGTCTGAGTGCCCACGCGACTCATCTTAGCTAAATGTTTATTGAGCATGTTATTAAACCGTTCGACCACTCCATATGACGGGGGAAATGGTGATGTCCTTATTTTTCGTTTTCCCAGCAGCAGACGCATTTCGTCAAAACTTGTGACTCGAAGTTTCGGTCTTGATCTGAATGCAATTCACGGGATACGCCATGCCATCAACCACTGTTAATCCACTGTGACCCGATCTGCTCGGCTATGGTAGTTGCCTCCTGGTTAGGATTTGGCTAGACTTCTAGCAATTTACTAAAGTAATCAACGTGTGTATACCGATTTCCTCATTCAGACTCGGGGGAGAAAGGGTCCTGCGATACCCACGACTCTTCTCTCGACCTATAGTTCGTTATAGTTCTGCATTTCTAGGCTCGTTCTCCAACTCGCGCCATTAGCACATGTTGTGCACTTACGACACTAGTCCAGTACGTCGTCTCAAGCGTGGAGGCAATATCATTGTTCTCGGTTGTTTCTCAGGTTTTTTTCACACCAAGCTCACCTCCCAATGTTCCTTCATGCATCTCCTTAAGTACTCCTTTGACCCGACTTTTAGGAAAAACAATTTGCATCTTGTATGATGTGCCGCCGGATGTTTTCCATGTTTTTTTCCGTCTTCAACCTGAAGTTCCATTGAGCTCAATAGCTTTTTAACACTGTACCGCGTGTTGATATGTACTTCTAATCGCGCCGTCCTGTTGTCACTTTCCATACCAACAATGGCTAGGAGTTCGTGCTCTTCGACTTCATGTCAACCCTCTTCGACTTCAGTCGTTATGACATGCACTTCCACACCTGATTGCTTTTTATCGGATCGTAAGCAATGCTTGCAATGAGCTGGACAGAGGTGATGGAATAAAGGGTCGACATTCCCATGTAATTCGCGTTTCCGATGGACGATGTCTTAGTCATATGAGTAGTCTTTTGATCCACCTTAGTCTTTCCTGTTTTAGAAATGAGACAGCCATCTCAGCGAAGCATGATTTGTTCAAAGGACGAATTTCTGCCCATATAGGTACTAAATTGTTGTGTTGCTTCAATTCTAGTGAGAAGCTCTTTTCGGGTTACACAGTGGTTCCGTTCATTCTTTGACAAAACTCGGCTGTAGTATAAGATAACTGTTTCTTCGCCGTCAACCTGCTGTGACAGAATCGCTCCAATCCCATTGTTACTCGCATCGGTATTATCTACATTTTCCTGGTTTCGGGTATGCTAGCACCGGCGATTCACAGAGCTTCTGTTTCAACATCTCGAAGGCTGATTGACATTGCTCACTGCAAATAAACGGACAAGCTTATAGTGAGCTGATAGATATTTTTGTGAGCTGATAGCGACAAATAGCTATTTTAGAAAAAAATCTTTGACTCCTCAGTGATAATAGGTCGCCAGTCCAACAAAACTTCGTAGTTTTCGTTTATAAGGTTTGGACCAGCTTCTATTTTCTCGGGGTCGATTTTCACACCTTCTGCTGATAAAATATGTCCCAGGTGTTTTACTTTGGCTGTGAAAAGTGAGCTCTTCTTTGTACCTATAGGTCGCCCGTCGTAGCCTTGAGAACACCTCTTCCTAGTTGTGTGTATGTTCGTCGAACGTTTTACTATAACAATGATGTCATCTGGGCGGACCAAGCACGTTTTCCAGCTTAACCCGCTCAGTGTATGTTCCATTAAGTGCTACTGGAGTTATTGTATGTTACTGGAGCATTGCACAGCCCAACGCAAGTGGTTTTCAACAAAGGCCAGTCTGGCTGTTTTTTGCTCTTTCGTTGGAGGCTGGTTTATTTGCAATTTTCAGAGCTTGAGATGCTATGCTCGCGCGGCATGATCCGAAAATTTCAGGTTTCTTATTTTCGGTACAGTTTGTATAAAAACAGACCGTAACCGAACAATTTTCCGTTCAGACAGAGGACTTACAGCTCTGCGTTGTGTTTGACGATTCCTTTTTTGCCATAATTTTCATGGACTCGAATATACTTGCTAACCGCACACCTGGTTTACATCACTTTCGGAGTATTACCTGTCATAGACTTTCTTTCGCAATATAATTTTTTGAGAATGTTCGTTCCCTCCGCAGCCAATAGCTTTGCTCTATCCATTGTCAACAGTTCACATCACAAAACTAGTAAAGAATGACCTTCAAATATTGAAAATTAATCCTTTGAAAATCTTTTGCTCTTTTTCAGGGGTAAATGTTCACATCCGACAATTTGTTGTTTATTCGTTTATAATTCTTTAATTGCTCGATATGTTAAACGGGAACTCAGATAAATTTAATGCGATGCAATAATCTTAAATAAAGACACAACATCTTGAAATCGTTTTATCACTTTACGATTCCTTCAAAAGCATAGGATTCATAATTATGTTTAAGCATAAGCGTTATAGCTTTATAAGCATAGATTAGATCAAGAAAAAAATATATACTAAAATTGGTGTTCGAACGGCCCTTTAACTTACGTAGTACGGTCGATGAGTTATTGGTCTCATATAGTAAATAGAGTGCGTTCGACATATTCTTCATGTAATCGTCAGTGACGAGTCTAATCAAGCTTTAGACAAACTTTCAACTTACTGCGTTAACCCGTTTAATTGAAATAGAGCTCAAACTATTACTACGGCAAGTTGTTTTAAAAAAATGTCTTAAATTGAGTTTCGCGCTGTTATAAAGTTTTTGACTAAAGTTTTTTTCATCCACCATCTGCCTAAATTATCTGATGCTCAAACTCTCTAACAAGACCCCCTTCAAGTTTAAAATATTAATCGTAATTGACATATCAAATGCTTATGAGAAAGTTGACATACACATTCTAACAAAAACACTGCAAAATCTACAAATACCATCTGGGTTCATAAATTGGATCCAACAGTTGTACACGAATAGAAAAATTAAATTAAATAACCACACAATAAGAATCACAAATAGCCTCCCACAGGGTGACGTACTAACCCCAACTTTATTCAACATATATACACACTCATTACACAACATTACGGACCGGAACACGACAATACTACAATATGCTGACGACTTCGCCATATTACATGAAGGGAGCAACGCCGAGGAGACCTTTTTAACAATGCAGAGCAAAATTGACAAATTCTTAGAAAAATGTGATGCTCTCAGACTCACAATAAATCCAGACAAAATTCAAAATATATTTTTTGGCGAAAGCAATAACCCTGAAAGTACCCTACAAATACTTAACATCAATACACCCTGGATGAATAACATTAGATACTTAGGTAAACTTATAAATAAATCTAGAAATTTTAAAGACAATAATAATTATTACAACACATATAAAAATAAAACCAGCTTAATAAAACGACTATGCAGACCCATGAACACCTTCAGTCCCAAAACTGCCCTAAACATCTACAGGACACTAATTAGACCCAAAATAGAATACGCGATAACAACCATAGCCCATGCCCCGGAGTACGTTTTTAGAAACATCGATAAAATAAAAGCCAAGATACTAAAACAGTGCCTAGGTCTACCTCCTAGCACCCCTAATAGCTACGCGTTTGACATGGCCAAGGAATTGAACACCCGAGAGAGAGTAGATTATCTTACGGCAAAAGAACTTGGCAAATTAATGCACTTGAATCTAATAGACACAACACTTATAAACATAGAAGCACCATCACTAAATAGCTATAATTACATAGCCAACAAATTCCCTCAAATCACCACAAATTTCAGACCAATCAAAAGAACCAAGCTACCCCCTAATACTAAAATCTTTTGGGACCCAGAAGACACACCTTTCGCTAACTACAAAAACATTAGACATTCAGACCTAAATGACATCTTCAACACATTCATAAGTAAAATAAGGATAACAAACAACAAAATAATTATCACAGACGCCGCCAAAAATCGTTTTGGAACAGGCATCGCCTATACAGAAATATTACACGGTACAGGAAACTCATACAGTCTCAATAACTCCATCTCTGTCCTAAATGCTGAAATCACTGCCATTCACACAGCCCTATTGGAAACAAAATGCTCTTACAAACCTAAATTTCAATAAAAATAACAAAAGAATAATTCAGGATATATGGGAACAAATCAATAAACACAATGAGGTCTTTTTCACTTTTATATGGGCTCCAGGGCACAAGGACATAGAGCTACTCCAAAAAACTGACTCACTAGCCAAAGAAGGCATACTAAAAACAAATCCCCTACACACCTACAAGGACCTGGATGATGTCCTTAATGAAATACATGAAATAATATATGACAAGTGGTTAGATAATACAGACAAGCTACTAAAAAATTTCAAACCTAGTCCATGGAGCAAAGCTCCGCATCTAAGACACCTCACCAAACCCTGGTTCCACAACAAAAATATAAACCTCATTGTTATAAAATCAATAAATAGAGCTATGGTAAACCGAACATACAACAGGGAAAGACTATTTAAGATTAAAAAAGCGCCCTCGGAGGAATGCCATCACTGCAATGAGACAGATACACCGAGCCACAAAACTTTCAGATGCACCAGATATGAAGCTTTCAGAGCCAATTTCAATTTCTTTACTAAATATAAAAACATAGAAAATTTATTATGCAAAAACGATGAGTTTTTGCTAGAACAACTATGCAGCTTCCTTGATTCCACAAATATCATCCTTTAAATACAAAGTCCGTATAAACCTAGGAAAATCCTAATTAACCAATAATTTCCTACACCCCGTGTTCCAACGGGTAAAATATCACAATAAATAAGCGAATACGCTGGCCAGTGCCTAGAGAGCCAGGGCCAATTTTTGGTTTTTCGGCTCTGCCGAAAACGGAAGGAAAAAAAAAAGTTTTTGACTAAAGAAGGATTAACTCCAACATGAATCAAAAAAAGAATGAAGGCTGTTTACGCTGACTTGTGTCCTTCATTTTGAACAATAAAAATTTGGACTAAGTTGTTTCGCTGGGGACGAGAATCATTAGAAGATGACCCACGTGCAGGAGAATCTGTCATAGTGACTACTCCAGAAAACAATAAATTAGTGGAAGAAATTGTTCTAAGTGGCTGACGCCTAAAAACAAAAGAAATCGCAATACAGACTTGCATTTCCAAAACAAGGGTTCTAAGGATTCTGCATGGGAATTTAAATATGATAAAAATTAGTGCAAGGTGGGTGTCTCGATTCTCAGCGCAGGGCAAAAGCAGCGCCGAGTAGAATGTTGTAAGCGATTTTTAGAGCTTTGCCACGAAGACCAAGAAGGAGTAATCCAATCGATCCAAATGGGTGATGAAACCATGGTCTTATACTATGATCTGGCATCGGAAAGAGTTTCCATGGAGTCGCATCGAAAAGAACACAAGAACACGTGCCTTAAAAAAGCAAAGGTTTCATTAAAATGCTCCAGTTCACACTGCTTCGCTTTCCAAGACTACTCTTCGCGAATGTGACTTCACAGAGATTAAACACCCACCATATAGCTCAGATCTAGCCCTAACCGACTATATATTGTTCTCACAGCTGAAAGCCGAGTTAAGAGGTAGAAGCTTTAACAGCGACGATGAAATAAGACAGACGGTATACTACCATTTTGACTCTAAAGTCAAAAAATGTATCATATTTTTAGGGTGGCTTAGAAGCTTCAGTCAGACGTTCTGAAAAGTAGAATATATTGAAAAATATTCACAGTTTTTTTATTTATGGACCGTACTACGTAGTTTTATTTTTATAAACGCAGCACCGAAATGCTTTGCTGTTGAATACAAATTCAAAAATATTTCCGTGATATATTGTGAAGATTGCACCCTTCAGTTAACGTCGTCAGCATATGCAATAATTCGATAGATTTGATGAAAGTGAAATTAAAGACGTTGGAAGCGATACTATCTCTATGTTTAGGGCCAAAATTTGTGCGGACGCTTCAGGCAAAACTTTTATTTTGGCTGCAGTACTACACGAAAGATTCAGATGATAGTCAAAGTCTAAGCAATGTCATGCAGAGTTCGTTTTCCAAAAATGTAGCTGACTATTATGATTGCTTCAGAAAGGACAGCTCACGGGAGATACAGATATCCTAGAAATTTCGTCGATGATATTAAGTTTTTACTGCTTAAAGTTCCAGTAAAAACATAGTTTTTACTTCGTTTGTTATGAAAACTTTTGTGCTGCTTACGCTATGTTTGCTGAAATATTCAATTTTACGTTTTAAAAGCAAAAAGTCCGGACAAAGTGCATCAGAAGCCAATGAAGACACCTATACAGGGGCGATCCGTACTTATCTTCGCCTTCTTCGGATCGGGTTCGCCGGGTAAAATCCACTGTTTCGACTGTTCCTTGGCCTCTGGTATGTACTAGTGGATCCATGTTTCGTCGACGGTCGACGCGAAAACTCCTTCGAATTGCGCTTAGACAGCGTCAAACACTGCTCGAAAGTGGTCAAACAGTTGCACTGTTTGTATAACCAAACGCGAATAACCAAACGCGGCACCCATCTTACCGACAGCTTTCTCATACTCAATATTTAATGTAGAATATACGCGGTCTTCTGAGATGCCTACTATCTCAGCTATCTCGCGTACCTTCGATCGGTGATCTGCCAAAACAAGATCGTGGATTTACGTGACGTTATCCTCCGTGATTGATGGTTTCGGGGCACATGGGCGTGGCTCATCAAAAACTGACGTGCGTCCGCGCTGAAATTCGTTGAACCAATTTTTAACAGTCGCCATTGAAGGAGAAGCTTCGCCATACCCTGCATCCAAGCGCTCTTTGATTTCACTGCACGATTTCTCTGCCAAAAACAAGAATCGAATCACCGACCGATATTGCTCCTTTTCCATTTTTATGAAATCAGCACACGCTTGCTTTAACACGCTCTCAAAACAGAACTGCAAGTCCGATCCGGCTGAAATTTCGTCAGTGGCCATCTAAAGGAAGGTGCTAGACCGAAGAATTGCCCTCGTAGGAACAATGCTCTAAATGATAGAGTATATAAGGAATGATGTCGACGTGTCAAGATTGATGACAAAGTTTGCTTTGAACAGCTGCAGAACAATTCAAAGACAAACAGACGCAGTGAAGATTATTCAATAAAAATCTACTATGGCTCAATACAGAAGTCGGAGACATATCCATTTGCATTTGAAAAAGAATTAAATACCAGCAGAATGTATTTAAAAACTTAAAAAACAAGAAACAAAATTTCTTCTGGCTCTTTATTATTAACTTACACAAAATGAAAAAATTTAAACTACAAACGTAACACGATTTGGCGATTATTTAAACAAACAATAAAAAGTCAAAATGCGGTCAAAAAAAGAACTTGGACACGTGGCAGCACTCTCTTTCTTTTTGAGCTCACAGAAATGATTCCCCGGGTTTTGTGTAATTGACAGTTCTTACCATCTAAGTGGAATAAATTGAAATAAAAAATAATTGCGCGAATTATGAACCTACACGAAGATGAAACTGTGTTAAAATGTGAAGGCGGTGTGCCGGTCAAACTTTTTTCAGAAGTAAGAACACATTTTAAAACATTATGAACAAGGTTTGCCGATCCGTACTATAGGGGGAATCGTTAATTGATCACACTTCACTGTTCATGATATAATAAAATGATTTGAATCACCTAGATCAATGAAAGTTAAACAAAAAAGTAGTAGATCTAAAGCGTTTTCAAAGCCAAATCAGCGATGGGTTGTACAATGAATTCGTAAAAATTCAAATATAAGAGCTCCATAATTAGCCCAACTAAAATCTCTATTAAAGTGGTCATCCCGAAACGATACGGTTAGTTTTGCGACGAAGAAATCTACATGAAGAAATTGCCGTAAAAGAGTTTGTAAATGCAATAGCAAGAAGAGGCTCAAGTTTGCCAAAACATATAAAAATAAAATCCTATCATTTTTAGAATCTATGATATTCGTGAATGAAAATAATCCTGCTCAGATGGTCAATGTTATGCTTGTTGAAATGCTAATTCAGAGTTCAAAAAGCGCGACCCATGATTTCAATGTGAAACTTGGTGGTGGCTCGATAATGGTCTTGGGCTACATGTCCTGTAGCTGCTGGTCCAGGTAAACTTGAAGGTATCGATGGAACTATTAACCAAACAAAGTATTTGACCATGTTGAAAGAACATTTTTTGGATAGTGTTAAAAAATTTCGACTAAAAGATAGCTTCCGATATAGCTAAGATAATGATCCAAAGAACAAAGCACTCAACGTTTATTTGTGGTCATTATATTATTGTCCTCATGTACTGAAAAACCCGCCAGAATTTCCGAACATTAGTTTGATCGTGCATTTATCGATTTATTTAAGGAACCCAACTAAAATGCTATCAAATTAAAAATAAAGAGGACTTGAAAATAGCTCTTTAGGCAGAATAGGCCGAAATCGAAATTTCCCTTTGCAAAAAAAAAAAACAATTGTCAAATGCAAGTGTACAAGATTGCAAATCGACAAGTATAGGACAGTATTGATCGTAACGTACTGTATCAAATAATGTTTCGCTTTGGTATCCCAGCCAACTTAGTCCTTCGTACCAAAATGACAATGAACTCGACAGCCTCCTAAGTCCGAATCAGTAACTATCTCACCGATACCTTTGGCCCATAAGCCGGACTAAAACAGGGAAATGGTCTGGCCCCTTTATTCAATTCGCCTCTGGAACTTATCAATAGAAAGCTAACTGTCGATACATGAGGCACACAATTATACAAGTCAAGCCAAGTGGTAGCCTATAAGGATGATATCAACATTTTGTCACAGTCGCTAAGATTCGTCAAAGCACTTTATCTGAAACTCGGCAGCGAAGCAAAACTAGTAGGGCTACAAATAAATGAGAAGAAAACAAAGCTCTTGACACAGCCGAAAGAAAGAAAGAAAAAACAAAGAAAGAAAACAAAGCTCCAACTATACAAATCTGTGATGAAACCTGCACTAAGCTAAGGATCTGGAACATGGACCCTAACCCAAGCATCCGCAAATATATTGAATGCCTTCGAGCGACGGGTCCTTAGGCGGATTATAGGGGAGAAGCTAGTCGGGGACAAATGGTGAATTCGAAACAACGATGAGTTTTATAACATTTTTTACGAGTCGGAGGTCTCACCGATTGTAAGACTGTAAGACTTTTGAATCGTATGGGCGAACAACAGATACTCAAGAAGGTTCTCTTTAGGAGAACCGCAGGGCGCTTTTCAGTGGAGAAACAGAGGAACCCTGGTCTCACTTTGTTGACAAAGACAGTATATCGCTGCTCGTATTACATGGAGGAGGATGGAGGACACGGTTGGAGGACGCGGTCAATGGACCGAGATTGCTGCAGGAAGCGAAGACCCGAGAGGGTTTGCAGTGTCATGAATGTTACGCTAATGTTACGCTATTACTCAACCAATCCTTGGACTGGACGTCATACTTTGTGTCTTATGGGTCCAAACAAAATGATTTGTGTTCTATACAATAAGTTGATTCGATCAATCTACAATCAATTACAGGCAGTTTGTATTGGTTACAATTGAAAAGTTAGAATCCGGAATGTTCTCATAATTCTCTCAACCACAAATATGAGAAAGTTACTCTTTTGACTGTCGACGTTCGGTCTCATGTCGCAAAATATGTTTGGAAACACTCCGAAGAAGGAATATCGTTTTTGTGTCGTCATATTCTTCGGACATCGCTCTTTTCGATTACTGATCGGTTATTTTGCGGATGCGGCACAATTTAATAGTTAAAACTGTAGATAATACGGCTGCTAATTTTGTTAAGGAAACCGATTTTTCTTCGAAGTAAGGTCGAAAGTTAGCTGGCAAATGTGAAAAGCAGTCTCGATCAAAAAGTTTCATAGAGTTAATATTCTTTGTTAACATGAAGATACACAGTATAACGTTAAACATCGTGTATCCTTTAAAATATATATCTTGAATTTAATGGAGTTAATTAGATAATATTGTAAAACGATGGTCCACATTTCCTTTTTAACTTCAAAAAATAGAACGCATTAATTTAATATTGATACTTAACTAAAAATAATTATTATTACAGATAAATCAATTAAAATCAAGCCATCGCAACAAAGTTCAGAGTTACCTTCCACCGAAATAAAAAAAACTCACAAGCGCAAGTCAAATGAAACGGAAACATCAATTACGGAGAAAATTAAAAGACAATCCTCCGAAGAAAGGTCCCTCGTAGAAGATGAGACCGTAAACGTTAGAGAACAGCTTCCAGCAGTAAAGCCGCTAAAACTTGAAAATAATAGCGTAAAAGAGAATTTTTCGGCAAATGATCGTTTGCAACGACTGCGCGACGTGTTGAAGAAACAAAAAGTTAAAAAACCAAAAGATAAACCTCGTTATCCAACATCGGAAAATACTGCAAGTGACAACAAAGCAATAGAGCACTTTAAATTTCCCTCGTACTCTTTCAACGCAAAAACTCCCACAGAATCTCCCGTGGAACAAATGGACGTTGACATGGATGAGCCCGTATTTACTGAATCACAAAAAACAGACAATGTCGCAAGTACCTCATTATCAAGTAATCTAGCCGCGTTTTTTCAAAGTTTTCGCAATCAAATAGCAAATGCCTTTACACATAATGAAAACATTAATATTAAGGAGCAGTATAATAAAGTCATCAACACTATAAAATCGAAAACTGAAATTTCAGAACAAGATTGCGTGTATATGATTCCTGACACGAACATTTTCATCGATCACTTGACGTTTATTAAAGATATCGTTAAGAGTCCTGTCAAAAATAATAAAACTGTAAGGATCTTTGTGCCGTATGTTGTAATCGAAGAATTGGATTATCTCAAAGAAAAGAAAGACAAGGCTGTGTCAACAACAGCAATGCGAGCTGTTAAGTATTTGAATGAAATGTTGGAAGAACGAAACGTTTCAATACGGGGCCAAACTATTGTCGATTCTATGGATCATATAATACCTATTAAATATCCGGATGATAATATTTTGAATTGCTGTTTCCAAATGAAACGCAAAGGTAACAAATTTCTTCTTTTGTCCAATGATATCAATTTAAGGAACAAAGCTCTAGTCAATGGTATGAAAGCCCTCGCTAGTCTGGATGTAGATGTAAATGATTTAGGATTATTGTTAAGTTCACCATAGGAAAGTATGTACGATTTACATATTGTTAGTTGTGTACATTTAAGGAAATTAAATATTTTGTATGAAAATAAAGCGATTAAGTTTTTAATATCTATAGAACTGTCATGTTTTGATTTCCTCTATCTCATCCTTTAGTTATTTCCAAGTTGTCAGGAGCGGTGTATGTGCAATAGTTATGTTTGGGGAATACGAACGGATATGAAAGATACTCTATTTGAAAATGTCTTCATGTCTGCTCCATTAAAATTTTAATTGACAATCGAGTTTTTATTACTTGGGACTATGCATCTGGGAAAGGGATTCATAGCATCGTTGGTCGAAAAAGTTTCCTCATATATTTTTCTGAAATCATGATAAAGGGATAAGAAGTAAGAGATAAGAAGATGAAAGTCGAAAGTATATATCAGGAGTCCGAGTCGCCTATGCACTCTACAGCAAATTCATATTTGGGTTAGAATTGAAATTGGAGAATTCGTAATTCTTCAAGCATCTTCACTTGTAATACTGCTCGATGGTTGCGAATACCCAGGCAGCAGAACCTGTTCTTCATATCAGGCACAATCGCCAAGGGCTCATTCAGAATGCAGATGATCTAATCCGTCGATTGTTTGACTACGGTGGCTTCCAAGAATTAAACCTTTAAAAGTGAGGTCGTCTTTCCAAAACAAGCTGATGATCAAATTCGATCGAAATTTCGAAACGAGCTGTTCGCTTGCTTTCAGTGGGGACCCTTACTGGATCATACCTTATGACATCAATTTTAAGATCGCTTCAATTTATTAACTATTATATATGACTGTAATATATTAACTTCTGTGAAAGTTAAGAAAGTTTCCGTTTTCAAAAAATAGTAAATGATACAAGTTGTGATTCTTTCGACGAACAGTTTACAGTTGAATTTGATCACACGAGTTTTTCGGAGATCAAACTTATTGAAATAAATAACCAGGTAAGTGTGATTGACGACTATATCCGTCATGGAGATGTGGCAAAATTTTGTGTTTTGTCATGACTATATCCGTCATGCGTAAAATTTAGTTACAATTTGATTCTTAAATTGTAACTTTGGTGGAAATCAAGTTTTATTCGTAAATTTTAATATGTATGAAATGTTCGGAGGTCAAGACGAAATGAAACAAGTAAATAAAATTTTTAAATAATTTGAGTTGAATTCATAACACACTGAGAGCTAACTCGTAGACAGCGCAGTAACACTGCATCTTTGATTATCCCGATTTTTATCTTGATGAACCAAAACCAAAAAAAATAAAAATAAAATGTAATAGCTTCTCTATCTGATGATATTCCTGGAAAGAACTCATTCGTGCGCTTTCTCACTTCTTTTTTTACTGGTATTTTGTGTAAACAGTTATCAAGCATTCCAAAGCATGTTTGCTTCAGAGTAGGTATTTTTTTCGGTTCATTATGTGTAAACATATGTTCATATTAAGCGACCGTATAAATATTACTAATAAAATTGTTCATTTTTCAAAACTAAGTCGTCTTTTTGACCTAATATTGTAACAGCGTCACTTACTCTGTGTTTGACAACTATACCCGTCAGCACTTGATTATGGGGGCACACACTGGTGCGCGCTTTGCCAGAAGGTTGCAACACTTAACTGGTTAAAATAAATTACTGAGACATTTACTAAATTCGCGAAATTGTAAATAATTAAAAGTGAATATACAAAAATTAGTTGGAAAATGAAAAAATTTTGACAAATTTACGAAACGAGTGTTATTAATGGCGCAATCTAGTAGTGCGTGCTCCAAGCGAAAGTGAAAGAGCGGAACTATCAACTGATGCCTGATGAAAATAGCAAAAAAGTAGGAGTATCATGAATAAATTCGAAAGAATTCGTCTATAGGGTAATACATATTCTAAATCCGAGATCAAGGATGCAGATTTGTGTACATTGAGTGTTTGGTACTTTATGAGACGACTTTTAAATCAGCCCTCATATCATGCCACATCCAATAAATCATTCAGTGCCTCTTGCTGTTTGCGGGAAAAAACAAACCCTATTCTATTGTCAATAAGAACATTGCATTCGACTTGCTCATATTATAGGAACACTCTTAAAATGAAATACTGAAATCTTATGACGCTGGAGGAATCCATCCGGTGCTATGCTATAATCAAATTAGAGCGTTTGTCAGCTCGTTTCGGTTCAGATATACATTTTTTTTTCCTTTTTTCACATCATATACTAGTAATATGTCTTTTGTGTCTTTTAACTATCATATTATAGGAAATATGCATTCGAAGTTGTTGCATGTATTTAGTAATAAAGCATCCCTGGGACTTCAGACCTCCTTTCAGTAACATGAAGTTGACACGGGTGCCACTGTGGCTTTATCTTTTTAATTAAAGCTCCTATGTGATTTTATTTTACCATCGATAAGAATAAGATTCAGAGCTAACATTTTCCCGGTAATATTTTAATCATTCTTCAGAACAAATAATTCAACTAACTATGGATCGTTTTCGCACCACGTTTAATCTCACTCCATTCAGACGACGTGAAGTGTGTGGTTATTATTTTTTAATTCATTATCGACACCCATGTGAGTCCACTCGATATCGTGCTCGACAATAAACCTGTACCCTTCCACATTACGGAAGATTTTACGAAAAGATCTCGGTTTGCGGGCTTACGAAGTTCAACCCTTGCAGAAATTGAAGCCGAGCGACCACCGGCCACGACGTAGATTCAGTGTATGGGTCCAAGAACAAATTTCTGCAAATCCCAAATTTCAGAGAAAACTTTGTTTGGCGATGGGACTCCTTTTCGGTCGAGTGGTTACGTCGATAAACAAAACTGCTGCATTTGGAGTCATTGGAACCTCAGACGATTGTCCAAACACCGTTACATGCGAAGAAAGTCGCTGTTTGGTGTGCTTTAGGGGCCGGTAGAACCATTAATCAATGTGTCTTCAAAAATGCTGCTGGGAATAACATTACAGTCACATAACTGCAACCATTGACTGTTATAAAACCGTGATCAATGACGTTAATGTTCTCAAATTGATTCGCCGTAATACATGGGACCAATGATTCCAACAAGATGGTATGAAATAAGTTTTTGTTGAGCGCATTACTTCTCGTTTTGGACGTGCGAACTGGCTTGCAAGATCTTGTGATTTAACAAAACTGGATTATTTCTTGTGGGGATACGTGAAACCAGCTGTCTACGCCGAGAAATCGGTATTCTTGACCATTTGGAGGGCAATATTAGCAGCGTTATTAGCGCAGTACGGCCTCAATTATTGTTTAGAGTAGTCGAAAATTGGATCGCACGTTTGGATTTGCTCCGCACCAGTCGTGGTGCACACATCTCCGAAATCATATTAAAATAAAAATGATAAAGAATTATCTTTCCATAAAAACCAATTTTATGGCAATCAAAGCAATCAACCCGTGTGTGTGTTTATTAGGGCCTTTAAACCCTAAACCCCTTAGTTTACCTATTTCACTGTAACGAAAACCAAAACAGGCGATTCAACGGCATTCTTAAAAAAGCTTTAAAAATTGTAAAAAAATATCAATTCTCTTCAATATTAACTTCTTAGGGAATATCAGACGGCGCAAGTGACAACCATAACAAACCATAGGGGTAAGATAGTTTGCGACATAAAAATGGGAGAAAGTAATTATTAAGTGAAATTATGTGCCCAATAAACTCGAAGGACTAGTTGTCAGCAGTGAATGAAAAAGTGAAATTGAAAAGCAAATGATTTTTTTTGTTCATCAATTCGGTTTGAATCGTGTTTAAAACAATAACACACAATAAAGTAAGTAAAAAAAAATAAAGTTAAACTTGATAAAACAAAACATGAAAGAATAAAAGCTAATAAAAGAAGGAAGTTAAATCAAATTTAATCAAATATTTAGGTAAAATTGCAATGTATATTCTATATAAAATATATAAATTTTACATTGAATACCAAGAAAGTTTTCCTAAAGGATCTGAAAATCAGTTAAACGTGGAAAGTGGTAAAGCGTGCGGAACACTCAGATAATTAAAAGATTTACATGACTCAGCACAGTATTTTTATAGCAAAATCATTTACCTGCTCGCAGTAACAACGTCCATCCACAAATATCCTTCATTTCCATGTCACATTTATTATCTAACGCAAATTTCAATATTTCAATTTGTTCGGCAATAATTGCATAGTGGGCGGGCGTTAAGTTTATGCAATCAGTTGCATTCAATTTAGCATTTTTATTTGTCAAAATTTTGGCAATAGTCACATGACCATAATAGAATGCAAGCTGTAATGATAAGATTTGATATCTTGTAATTAGATCAGAGAAAAAAAAACAGAAATAATTCTTCTGTAGCAATTTGGTCACATTTTGATCAGTAACTTAGTTGGAATAAGTATTAATGAGGAAATTTTAAGGATCTGGTAAGGAATTTCTTTTTCGAAATAAGATGAAAATAATTTATAAATTTTAATAGGATTATATTTTAAATTAATTTGTAGGTAAATATGTGCAATATATCATTGAGTTCAATAATATTTTTAGTAAAATTTTGGGATATTATCGTCGGACAAGCTTAGAAAGTGGAGTTTGATTTGGATTATGGAGTTTTTGTTGGTCAGTTATCCATTCTACCTTAATTTCGAAAGTGTCTCCCAATAAAGATTGAAATAATGTTCATTGAATTCCTTCAAATATGACTCTTGTGGTTTTTGTAGATTTAATATTTTAAATAATCCTTCCCGAATTATTATTGCAATGAAATATTGCTCAAACGTGCTTGCATGACTCTTTCTACAGACTTCGACTCTTTATGGCTCATTTCAGGTGGTCTGGCACATTTGGTTGATCATAGATTGATCACAAGTTCAACTATAGCCTCGGGTTTACTGGTAAACCTTTGACTTGGGAATGGTTCACAGAAAATAGATCAATTCTGTCAAATCACAGGATCCTTGCTACAAACCGTGTGGACGAGTTTAGAAATTTAAAGTCTGACTGAAAAAATTCATCGTGATGGTGACAGAATGTCATATCGCCCTCACTGTTGAAAGTAAATTTCTTCAGAATTAGTTTCAATTTCCTGAGGAAAAAATTCCATCCTACCGCTCTTTTCTCTTCCATTTTGGAAGCACTAAGATGTTTCTTTTTGTGTGGAATTGTCATCAATTGTTATCATGAAATGTCGGTTTTATTTCCAATTTTGCAATTAAAAATAATCAATAATGTTCAATAATGCTTGTTGAGTAGCAGCAAAACTTTTCGATTCGCAATAAAGAAATTGGGCCTTTATAAAAAATTGTGTAAAAGTGATACTTTCGATGGTTAAAATTGTGAACCATACTGATGACAGCTGATGTCAAAATATGCGCGCTGAAAGCTGTCAAAAATTGAATGACTCTATTCGTATTATTATATAAGTACATGTCCTGTCGAGTAGAAAAATTACTTCTGCTCCAATTTTTATTGTGATTTGCTGCTGTTATTTTTTTATGCATTTTATCGAAATGTTTTGAACAGTTTAACAAATATTTTTGAGATAATAAAGATGAAGTTAGGTTATGATGAATTTTGAAGGTGTCAAAACGATCAACTGTCAATTTATAATTGAATAGACATATCATTGAATAAGTAACCATGTTAGCCCAGAAACTGTTGCCGATTCCAAAATAAAATTCGCCGTAAAAATGGAATTTTACAAGATTTTATCATTTAGATCAAACTTATTCTTTTTACATTAAACAATTCTTGAATTTTTAACTATTTAAGTAAAGTTTATGATTCAGATGTGGGCATTGCAGGAAAATTTACTTCATTAGATATTAAAATGAAAAACTCGATTAAGAAAAATGACTTCTACAAGTGTTTTAACTTATATTTGTATCGTTTCTTGTTTCATAAGTAATCATTTGTTTTTTTTTGTTTTGTTTTATTAATTCAGCGCTTTATTAATCGGCTTCAAAAATAAACTTTTAAAAGATATTAAGTATATTAATCTGATAAATAATCTCGATAAAATTAATTTAACTTACATGTAATGGAGTTACACCATTGATGCGATTCCCAATATGTACACTTGCCCCAGCACTCAACAAAATATCAATGATATCGTATTCCCCATAAATAATTGCATTTGCCAATGGATAATAGCCGTTTGGAGAGGGAATATCAACCAGTGATTGTCTCCCGTTGATTATTCGTTTCACTAAAAACTGATGTCCTTTTTTGATAGCGTGATGTAAGTGTTGAGTTGATGGTGGACTGGGGAGTGTTGTAGCCTGTAAATATGAAATGAAGGTATTTAGTTTCTCGATTTTATAAAAACTTTTTTTTTAAATTACTGGAATATGGAGTTTAATTAGAATATTAAGACTTTTAATACTATTAAATATTAAACCATACTAAAAGGCAGGCAAAAGCCATCAAATTACTGCCCAAACACAGATTTGAACTGATTGAACTGAACTCAGTTTTTATATGGTAAGGAAATGTCATCAAAACGAAACTTTGTTGGTGTTACTGTACACAAGGTGACAGTAACCTCAATAGACAATTACATAAATGGTCTGTTCATAATTTCATAAATTATACGAATTTTTGAGTCAGGATACTAATGCAGTCATTCAAAAAAAAATTAATCATTATTAGAAACGCATCTACCAAGCGTTTCCTCCTGTTATATCGTCTCTGCTTTGATTTTTTTAAATAGTAATCCTTTACTTGACATTTCTAAATCAGTATCTCCTAACAAAACACTTAAAAGGCCAATGAAAGAACTAACGAGCATTTGATCAACAAGCTACAACCTAGATTGCGGTTCATAATTCAAACAATTCAAGAATAACAAAGATAGGTACAACGAACGCACCCTGGAAAAACTTGTCCATTGCTGGCTACCATTACCTTCATTTATTTCCTCTACTATTATAAATATGTCATATGAATAAGTAACATTTGTGGTACAAACAGAAGCAATTATGTAGATGCAATGAATATCAAATTCAGAACTCTCACTATAAGTATTAGCTTAGTCCTGTAAAATTTTTAGAATCAATACAGAACTTATTAAATAAATAAATACCTTCATTTATTTCTGGCAGGATGTAACGTGTTCAAAGGCATACACATCTTTTGCAGCTATTTTTGAATTTCATAAGAGTGGATCAGTTGCTCAAGCTTGCTGTTTATCATCTATTGAATCGTGTAATGATATGAAGTGATAATGTCTAACCAAAGTACCCAGTAGGGTAAGAATTATATTTCTGCATTTTGAGGAAGATTTTGACTAGTTCTGCAACTTCTTTCAACTACTTTTTTTTCTTGCTTTGAAACTCAGTTTCCTCGTTCGAATCAATATTTCTGAAGATCATCAGGATCTTATAATTAGGTTAGAGAGGCGAAAATAGAACCACATCCAGCTGATCCCTTCACACAACTGTTCCACAACTTTACACTCTTTTTGTTAAAGCAGGGAGTGTAGGTTTCATTGTCGAAAATGATAGAGAGTTGGATTCCTCTTCGGTTCAGTTGTTAGAGCAGTTGTTCCTTCATAAAACACCTTTTAAATCCAAATTTATGGGGTCTCATTTCCTTGGATTTCCATGTATCTGGAGCTCTTCACCTTATGTCGTCGAGCAAGGATCGGGATTTCAAAAATTTTGGCTCCCTCTAGTTTTCTAGAGTAAACCTCTAGTTTTCAAGAGATTTGTATGAGTATAAACTGCAGATATTTTCATTTATTTATAAAAGATTCTATGACCCCAAAACTGACATCTGGAAAGTTTATATGCAAATAGACAAGAGCAAAAGTTGCAAGGGTTTTTGAAATGGCAAAATTAATGTCAACCTGTGAGAAAAGGTGCAATTTAATCAATTGAATAAGGCATATTTTAAACCAAAACAACAATCTAATAAAGTAAGAAATTGCTCAAGCAACGTCCATTTCCAGAAAAGAATCAGATACGAACATTTTCACAGTCGGACAATTTCCAGGACTTTAGTTCGTTTTGTAATTAAGGAGAGCATATGATCAGCCTATTATACTCAGGTGAAAGTTTTCGAAATGTAAATTGAAATAAACTCGATTAAGTCTCAGTCATACGTCATATTTTTGACACATAAACGCGCCCAAAAACAGTGGACTTTTTTTGATAAAAACTGATAAAAACTGACTTGAATTCGGATTGAGCTGCATGATTATGGACCTTGATTTGATTCGGCATGAGCTTGATGTTGGGATTAATTTATTAGCTTCACTTCACTTGGCTTGGCGTTTCCTTACCCCGACTTTGGACTTGAATTGAAATTGCCTTTACCTCGATCTGACCTTAACTTGACTACAATTTCAACTGGACACATTCTTGGACCGAGCTTGATTTGGCCCTGGTTTAAGCTTGGTATGACATTGACGTTGAATTGGTCTTGATTTGCCCGTGAATTGACTTTGACTGGACCTTGACCTGACTCTGACTGGAGCTTGAATTGACTTTGACCCGGTCCTTGATATCGCCTTGAGTAGACTTTGAACTGACACATCCTGAACCTTGCTCTTACCCTGACAGTAGCTTGACATGGTCCTTGGTATCTCCTCGAGTTGTCACCGTCTGAAGTTTGATTTGGCTTTGCAATGACTTTGTCTTGACCTGGTCCTTGATATCTCCTTGAGAAGACGAGTAGACTTTGAACTGACCTTGACTGAACTTTGGCTTGACCCTAGCAGGAGCTTGAATTGGCTTTGACTTGACCTTGTCTTGACGTTGATATCTTTGGGAGTAGAATTTGAACTGATCCTAGTTTTGAATTAACTTTGACTACGACCTAATTTTGATCTGCTTTGGTCTTTATTTGACCTTCAAAGCAATCTTTAATTGAACTTGAATTGAATTTGGCCTAGTTGCCTGACATTTCCTTAACAGGATGATAAGATATCCGACATTATACGATTTTATCATGGCCGCTACCTTAGGTTAATATTAAAAAGTATTTTCACCCACAGTAATAAGGTCCATCCGAAAGCAAAGTGAGCAATCAGTAAGATAATTATTGAAAGTACGTTAAAACTCTCAATGTATTTTTGCTTACACTCTTTTTCTGTACATCTATCCCCACTACAAATTTTCATTACCTACTTACTCAATTTTGACTAAGTTCGCTTTTTTTCGAAATATAATTTTTGTTTTGAAGTCCTTTAGTAATAGCCAAGCAAAGGTTTATTGTAAAAATCATTAAAAATAAAATTCTTTGCTGAATATAAATAATGTTCAGACAATTAGTTTCCGATCTGTTATGTCTCAAATTTTTTGTATGCCGTCAAGGACGACTTTTCTCTGTGACTTAATTTGAGAAATCTGTTATATTTTACGATATAAGATAGACACTATTTAAAGATTCAATAATTAATAAAAGTAACGTCGAAATTTTATCTAAGGAAAAAGACTAACAATGAACACTAAATGAGAAGAGTATCCTCTAAAGGATCCAACGTAAATAATAACGAATAATTTACTCCAGAAGCTTGGTGGAAAAAAATTTCACAAAATGTATTTTAATAATTAACCGTTTAAGAAAACTAGTAAATGGGATTAGTGTGATCAGTGTTAAGAGGTTAACTTAAAGGACTCAATTTCAAACCAGTGTCAATCGTTAAGTTCACATGAAATCAATTAAGTGTGTGATTACATGATGATTGAACTCAGATTTATAAAAAAAAACGAATTCAAAACACTCATATTTAATCTAGATAATGCTGTAAAAGCATTATGAATGACATCTTGTAGTTTTGACAATCTAAACTGTGTAAACTTATCCTTCATCGAATGTTCTATCCATTGAACTCAGAACTATGATTTATTTCCACAAACTTTTTCAAATTTCTGGCAAAAACTTTTCATAAAATTCAATATGATACGTACCGATATCGTGTCTGATGTAACTAAAGTAGCATATCCTTCTTCCTCCGATTGATATTTCAGTGCTGATATACGAAACTTATAGCAAAAGTTATCGTCCAAGCGACCAATTCTTGCAGACGTCTTAGAACCCCTTTGTAAGGATAACGAAAGAAAAATAATTCCATGTCATAAATAGTCGTTTACAACAAAGTATAGTTATATAAATATATTTTATGGGGATAGAGTGTCTACATGTCTGAGTGAGTTATAAAGAAAAAGAGATCTTTGTAGGATAACGAAATTTCATCGGATTACATTCAAAGAAATTGATAAAAATTCAGAAGTAGTAAATTCAAAGGGAATTTTATTTTGTATGTAATAAAATTGTCCTTCTTAGAAAGTGATTTATCAACGAAACTCGAGCAATTTAAACTTTTCAATTAATAAAATATTTGCGATAAGTCCAAAAAAATAAACCAGCATTTTTATCTGTTCCGTATTAAGTCATAAAAACAATCATCCAAGGAATAAATAGGTCAAAGCCAACTTTGGAAGATCGATTTATAGTTCCTGACATAAAGAACTGAATCAACACAAATTTCGGCTGCTATCCTCATCCTGATATTTATTATAGTGTGCATCTTATGGAAAAGTTTATCACTGTTCGCACCAGTAAACTCTTGTCCAAATATCGGGTTTATGGTGCTGTTCAATTTTATACACGTCAGCATCTGCTACGGGATGCCATTCGAAAAGGACACTTGAAATCGTTTGATTTACTATCCGAACAACGAAAGAGGTTGACGAATTTTCCATAATTTTTTATAGATAGCTGACGATTGTTCAATTTTGTTCTGTATCTCGACGGATGGACGATGGGGACTGCATGATATGAGTTTTTGGTTCAAAGGTTGAAGGTAACTCCCTAGCCAGGTGAAATTTTCCATCAGGACCAATTCACAATAAAGCGGATATTTTGTTTGATCGATATGTTTAAAGCTTTCTGGGCGAATGCGATACATTTGTAACATATTGTAGCCATCATTTTGATAATGAGTATACATTTTTTATCTTTTGATTTGTCGAAAGGATCATAGAAGCGGAATAAGCCATGTGCATATTTCAGATTATTTTATTTATGGAAGTGGTGTATGAGCGCTTGGTGTATGCTTTTTTTCCTTTATTGCTATTTTCAGTAAGACAGAACTCCAGACTTGAGATTTGATTGAAATTCTTGTCGTGACTCGAGAATGATTGTTCGGAAATATGAATTTCTTTTAATTCTAGAAATAAATGAACTTCATTTTTCGGTTTGAAGGTAAGGAAGGCTGTTACACCGTGAATGAGGCAGTTTTAACCGTAGAAGGATTCTGGTCTGACATCCAAAACCTTTCCTTACTACCCCGAGAACCCAGCCTGGAACTTTTAGTCACATTACATCAGGCTAGCTTCTTTCTTACTCACAATTTTGCGTTTTATTTAAGAAGAGCCTCTTATTACCTCTTATTCTCCGGAGAAAGTGAAGGGAATAAAGGTTACTTTAAACGTTACCTTTCGTTCCTCTGCGTGAACGAGTGGCTGAAGAATTTTTTCTTTGTCATATGAACGGCCCGAGTATATTATGCTACTCAGTTCCATTTTTTTGGAAAGGGTGCACCAACTCTTTCGCAAAGAAGGAAGGGCTAGTTTGTCTACCGTCTGCACATTGAAGAAATGTTGTTACGTCGACCAGGCTCGCCGGACAGAATAAAAAATTAGCGAACGGCGTATTTTTCATCTTGTGCTGGTAAGACAGAAAATACTCATGCCCATTGAGCAGTTGAGAAAGGTAGTAATTAGTCTCGTGGTCCCTTTGGTTAAACCATTGCACCATGTTCGCAAATGAATTGCACCGTCCACCAATTCAGGGTCTCATATTCCCAGTTGTTCTCCTCTTCATCTCTCCTAGAAAAGAACCTTTTACTCTCATCTTGGCTCTTATCTTGTCTGAATTTTTCGACAAGCAAGAGGTCTTTATTCCAATGGGGATGCTGAACCTGCAACAAGCTCCGCAGCAATCAAATAAACTTGTCAAAAAAGTTTTGTTTTAAAAGATGAATAGAGATAAAGCACAAAGGCTACAAACGATGGGAATTTACGGTGGTAATATGGTAATTCGTTCTGTCGGATGGGTTTCACGGATGGAGCTAATTTGGTGTATTAACCAATTCCCTTTGCGCCAAGAACATTGTTTCTGTTAAAAAAATCTAATCATACTTAGGAATCAAAGCCACTTATTTTCTAGGTTTTAAAACCTTTGTTATTATATTACAGTCAAGACACGCTCCTTACTATTTACATATATCTATTACGTGTCGTCGACATCTACCAAACCTTAGTCTACATAAGTCTCCGACCTGGATAACTTTTCACGGCTTCAAAAAAATTAATTATCTTCCCAAACAAAGAGAGTGATTGAAGGGGAGTGATGTCTCACTATCTAAGAATTTTTATAAAGATCAAGCGGACCACGCCAATCAAAGAGTAGTAATACTGATTTTCTATAGCGTAGCCGAGCAGTGAAGGAAGTTAGATAATCCAAAATACCCTTTCCAAAATACCAGTGTTTATTCCAGTTACTAACGAGCAAGCGAAAAGTGCGTCGATTTCTGTGAACCTCTGTTAAGAAGAGTCGTCGTGATCTAAGATGAAAAAAAAACCTGAACAGCGCTAAGATATCAATTTTTGCGTGAATCTGTGAAAACCTCGAGGAAGACCTCTGGAATGATTACGGATGCCTACAAACATGACCTCAAAGTGTTGAAGGTATTCCTGATCTCAATAAAATGGATTGACTTGGTGTGTCAACCAACGCCTCTCATAAAAAATATAATCCTGGTTCAAATCAGCACAGGAGACCCAAGTCACAAGGAATTGGTGCTCAAACAATACTTCCTTGTACACAAATACAAAACCATAAATCAACCCGTTTCAGCCAGGATAGGTGGTGAGGCTCCCTCACCCGACGCCACCGGACATGCAGTCACGAGTTGCTCTACAACATTCGAGTGGAATGACCTGGTCCGGGAGGGACCTGGAGCACGATGAAAACGAATAACGTGCCTGCCTATTTCAGGGACTGATGAATATTTGGCTATAGTAAAGTGGCTCCTGAAATCCGAAAGGCACATAAATATTAGTCCAAAAGTCGGTTAGTTGAGGAACTTGTACGGTAGAGTCAAAAAAGATTCGGCCATGGGAACGATGATCACCAAGTTTCCGCCAGGAGTCCTGAATGATGAACAAAGTCATGTGAAATTTGTGAAGTCATGTGAATTTCCAAGAAAGTGTCAATGAAAGAAAAGTTAAAATGTCCGAAGTGTGTCAATGAAACCTGAAATTTTTTTTGAACATATGATTACTGGTGGTAAAACGTTTTGTTTTGAGTACGATCCGAAGACCAAACGCCGGAGCGTGGAGTAGCTCACCAAGCATATTTTCGCGTTCAAATAAAGCCAGAATGAGTAAGTTAAATGCATGCACAACTCCTTTTTTGACTTTTTCGAAGACTTGCTTGGCAAGTTAGCCAAAAATATCGTCCACATGCAGCCAGACATTCCCGATTTTTCGTTATTGGCTGAGGGTTGCAATGTCGCGTTACCAACTCCCCTCCCCGTGCAACAGTCGAGACTCAAGTCTGACTCCCAGGCACCACGGAAGACGTCCAAAGAGTCAAGAGACGGCATTTCCTATGAAGGGAAACATCCCGGAAAGCAAGTTTCAGAAGGCATTGTGTTGAAGTACAAGGGTGCCTTACCGGTTAGTTTAAAAACGATTTTCAATTAATTCAGCCCTAATTTTTCTAGATTCTTCCCTGTATCTTTAGTTTGCATGCTAAATTCCTTGTACGTCCTGAAAAAATATTTTCCCGATTAAAAGTATGACTTTCAGACTATATTTTTCTCACGTTGAATGAATGGTGGTAGTATAGGCTTAAAATGCTTTACATATGTATTTGTCCTTGAGCTTGACAGGCTACCTCATCAGGAACTGGGTTCCATTATGTGTACACTGAACGCTATTGAAGCACTAAAACGTTTATGAATAGTTACCAGGATTGAAAAAAAGTTAAAATTTATCACTGCTACTTAATTTAACAAAGGTAGATGTGAAATAAAAAAAAATTCTTCTTTATGATTATTGCAGCCGCTTATGTGTTTTAACGTTAAAAAAGATGTTTTAAATTTTTTAAATGAATTAATAATGTTGAAAAAATAGCTTGTATGACTTTCATTTTCAAATCAAGCAGTGGTTACGATCATATCTCGTTTATTAGGCATATGAAAACTTAATAAAACTGACCTTGGGTCCTCTATATTTTGAATACTTAATTTGGCAGGTCCGGTTATGAAAAAATCAGGACCAATCAACGTTATATGTTAAGATCCTTACTTTTTAAGAATCACGAACCAACCTTAAATATGGAATTATTTTGAAATTACCAAAATACAGGGTCTGTATAATAAGTAACCGGACTGACCTCAGGAAATTTTTTATTGGCAAAATATGTACAATTTTTCTCTAGAAATCTTCAAAGTAGTCCCCATTTGAGTCGATAACACGCTGATACCGGATATTCCAATCCCCGAACGCTCCCTGGAAGTCGGCAACCTCGATGCTGTCTAGAGCCCTCGTCGTAGCACGTTGAACGTTTTCCAGAGTCCCGAACCGCGTCCCCTTAAGGTGTCTCTTGATCTTGGGGAACAGAAAGAAGTCCGCTGGTGCCATATCCGGGCTGTAAGGAGGCTGTGGCAACGTTGCCCGCGACTGTTTGGCCAACTGCTCGGTGACGAGCAGGCAGGTGTGCGACGGAGCATTGTCGTGATGGAGGATCCACGAATCGGCAATCTCCAGACGGACTCGGCGAACCCGGGCGGTTAGTCGACGGAGCACCTCTCTGTAGTACTGGCCGTTTACAGTTTGGCCGGGTGGCACAAACTCTTTATGAACAATGCCTTTCACGTCAAAGAAAGCAATGAGCATCGACTTCACCTTCGATTTGCTCATGCGCGCTTTTTTCGGTGACGCCGTCGGTGTGTGCCACTCCTAACTCTGCCGCTTCGTCTCAGGATCGTATTCGAAAACCCACGTCTCGTCTCCTGTAATAACGTGGTTAAAAAACTCTGGTTCGGTTTGCAGTCGATCAAGAATTTCCGAAGCGACAGCAAAACGACGCTCTTTTTGCTCATCAGTTAGGTGTTTGGGTACCAGCTTCGCGCATATCTTCCTCATGCCCAAATCGTTCTTAATAATGTTGTGAACGGTCATCTTATCAATTCCAACCTCATCTGCGATAGCCCGAATGCTCAGACGACGATCACTGTTCAACACATCACGCAGTTTTTGCACATTTGTGTCCGTGTGACTCGTTGATGGAGGACCGACGCGCTGTTTGTCATGGACGTCAGCGCGGCCCTCCCGGAGATTTCTGTGCCACTGAAACACTTGAGTTCTGGACAGAGCATCCTCACCGTAAGTCTCTTGAATCATTTGAAGAGTTTCCGTGGCCGTTTTCTTGAGTTTGACACAAAATTTGATGCTAACACGTTGCTCGATCGTACGCTCCATTTTCACTCCGACGACGTAACGGAACACGCACTCCGCTCTCGCTCGATGCTATCTCTCCAAGCGCTTGGAGGCAACTGCTGCAGCCCGGTTCCCTTTCCCTAGACCCCCACTACCACTACAGCACCAGATACCGGTTAGCAGACGCTTTGACGGCGCGGGGCAGGCTCAGTCCGGTTACTTATTATACAGACCCTGTGTGTTGAGTTTGTACCTGAAGACGATGTTGTATAGCAGACAATACCCATTTTTTCTTCCATAATTCATTGGATCAAGTCCTTTTGCTGTTCCTGGTCATGAGGTTTAAAAGTTTGATTTAATTTAATTTCGAAAACCCTACAGTGTGAAAATCAAACCATTCATGAGAATATCCATTAGACAGAACAGAATATCCATTACCCTCTCCAGAGGATCTTTACAATCTCAGCAATATTCGAACGTCATCAGCTGCCTTAATTTTGTGATCACATAGTTACAAGGAATTTGGTGAGTCAATAAAAGCAAATCTCGGATAAGTAATAATATAGGACAAGTGTACAGACCGAAGATGACGCGCCGCCGAAACATGTACTATATATGTTTGTGTACCATACAAGATAACATACAAGGAACGACGCAATCTCGTTCAAAGAACAAAGAAATAACTTATAAATGAGAATTCCTCCGTATATACCAAGATGTAATAGTTACTTTATAGGTTAGGCGAGGAAAAGATAAAAGCAAAACAGGAACAAAGGTAAGATTTTGGGCATTTAAGTTGCTCCTTTTCCTTTTCATATTGCACAGTGATCATTTAATACGTTTCAGGTCAGGCTGTTGCATGAATATTAACTAGCATTACCCTTCGCAAAAGCAACGCGTAGAAAGAGAAGCAAATATCTTGGGCATAGGGTAAGAACAGTTGAAAAAACTATTTTAAAGTTCAATATTATTTCATATGTTTATTTGGATATGGAATCCTTTACTCAAGTCCGATATGCATTGGTATCTCTAGTCCTGACCATGCTGAGTTTCCGTTGTTTTCATCATCCCATGTTTAAAATCCAAATTTTCGATAATCCTTGAGCCGGCATCATAATTTTCCGAGTAACTGGTGAACTGGTGTTGAATACTCTACGTTTCAAGCATCCTGGCTCTTGTGGCAAATTAATCTTGTTAATCATCATCATCATGTTGTGTCTGCCATCATTGCCGAACAATATTCTAATTTAAAATTTTTAAGCTTCATAATGAAATTTATGCTCGGTTGTTTTTTTCTCATCTTTTAACATTCTTCAACCTCATTTGCACCAACATTTCTAGTGGAGCAAAGAAATTCTCTGCATCGTTATCTTCTGTTCTACATCTTAAAACAATTTCAACATTCCGCTCTGGTCATTCTTAATTAAAATAACAAATCCTTAATCGCGTGTATTAAGCTATTCTGGTGCCTTGTTAATTTGATTTTCAAAAAAGCTGTAATACGATTACCGCCGAGCTCAGGTTATGAAGAAATCCGCATACCATTCGCTAGTTAATTAGATGGTATTTAGGGTGAATCTCCCCCAGTCGGATCTGTGGTAAGCAAGAAAGAAAGGCAGAAAGCTTGCAAATGAACGTAATAGGGGATGATATGTACACAGCGCGGTGTACTAACGTCATCATCCTAGATGCAGAACATCACCGTGGAGAATCGAGCAGTCATACTTTTTAATTTCCTTAGGTAGAGCTTAGGTAAAAAGTCAGTACTTAAGTTTTTCCTTTTTTTGTTTCTACTTTTCAGATGGAAAATTGAATGCTGGATTTTGTGAAGGATGAAAGAATAAAGGGAACATAGGACAGTAAAGACATAAAGGATCGGTTGTATGTTCAAAGGAATGACATTGGTGCGATGTACATCTGTGCCTGGACACGAGAGAAGGTTTATCTGGGTCATATGATTTATGGGCAGTATCTTTAAGTTAATTTATGAAGGAGCTGGATGACACTTTTGACATCACAGTCAGATTGTCATAGTAATTTATTGTCCAAGCTGACACCATTTGGTCATTGTTATCCTTCGAAGGTCTTATAACAAGTACGGATTTGAATCTAATTATTTCATAATATGGTAGCAATGAAACGCAAGAGTTTGAAACGATTCGTAAGTTATTCCGAAAAACTAACGAGAAGATTCATCCCATAAGAAAGGATGGTTTCAGATGATTAATGTTAAATGCAAATGTTCAAATGATATTTTTTCCATATCCGATTTATTAGGACGTTTGAAACGGTGTCTATATACACATTCAGGCATTTCTTTTTTTGATACTTATGAAGTAAATGAGTTATCGGTTTTAGGGCCAACTACTTGTTGATTTTCATTGACTGAAGACTCGGTTTGACTTCCTAAAGCCGGTTCAGAAGTCGAAGAATTTCAAACGACAGAAATGACCTGAAAACGAAAAAAGATAAAATACATCATTCAGTTAATTTTTTGTTCTAGAATGAAAAATCAGAAACAAAACTTTGTTTATACCCCACTGTGATTATTCGAGTAGATTTCAAATTCGAGGTCCAATTGGTTTGTTGTCGTTTGGGCTTAAGGTCTTCCGAGTTGAAGGATGAAATCCGTAAGGTGAATTGGAAGGTTCGTCAGACCCAGGACACAGATAAACAAACTATAGTCCATTTATGTCCTTTTCTAGGAAGCAAAGTCGAATTTCAATTTCTTAAATATCATTTCATACTTCGATGATCCCTGGAAGTGTAGATAAGTTTTGAAGAGGGACCTATGCTGCGTCTTAACTCATTAATGTTTGTCTTTCTTAACCATCTAAGATGTGACTCATGGTATGTATTGTTGAAAGACGGTGGAAAAAAAAACATTAGGTTTTGTTAAAGCTACTGATGCAACTTAGAAATTTCAGGTTTTGAACAAATAAACATTTGCTTCTACATTTTTGACTTTTTATGCTCTCTAAAATGTCTCCCTTGAATATTTTAGAGGGAGGACTTGAATATTTTTCGAAGGATATAAGAGCCTATACCGGCTTTAAGCATCTGCGCGTTTTCAACTACTCAAGATGGTCACGAGGCTACTGGCGAACAAACATTTTCCTTCTCAGTGTCATCTTGTTCGTATGTAAGTATCGTTGCAGTGTGATGAAAATTATCGAAATTATGTGAAATTTTAATGAAAAAGTACCAGAAACTCAAATCTGGAAAAAAACCGGGAAATTTCATTAATTTGAGATAATCGAGATACTGCAACTCAATCCTTTCAAAAATTCCACTTAATCTATTGTCTATTTGTCTATTGTTCAGTAAATGAATAGACAATAGTCCTCGAGTTTTGTTTTATATTTTCAGCGCTGGCATGTTTGGTAAGGGGAAAACGTATAACATGGCTATTCAGTTATTATGAGCGAAGCAGTCAATAAGGACCTACACCGAAAGTGGCTCGCGCATGTGCAAAGACGAAGAGCACTCTGAATGGCATTAGCATATCGGACAGTTTCTGAGTGCAAGGAGTTCGAAATCGGTGGGGCCATACTCATCGCCCTCCTTGTCACAGAACGTAAATGAGTCTTACTCCGAAGATACGAGGATCAGAAAAAATTAGTTGCTGGGGATGAAATACGTTGTAATATGGACAACTGACAACAATCATGGGAGTGTAAGCCCAAAGGAAAATGGATCGTGTGACTCAGTCGAAAGCATGGTAAGAACCATTCCTATTTGATCTTGCTACTGAGTAGACTCGATTGTTTTCAGTCTTATCTGCATAAGTTTGATAGGCCACGGTCTCCGAATTGCTTACTCTGCATCGGAGAGAAATGTGACGCCAACTAAAGAACGCCTATTACTTTCTTTTCATGCAGAAGATGAGACTGGCAGCGCGGTGATCTTGCCAAAAAAGAAATACAGCTCTGTCTGGTTACTATAATCAATAAAACACGGAAATTCGATGGCAAAAGGAACTAGGTGGAAAATTATGACCGGACAATCCTAATAACAAAAAAGGCATACTTGATCGGTTGGAGTCATTAGGATTGGAAGGATCTCTTCTGAAACAACCCTCCTCCATTACCTCCCACTAGAGCAGGAATTCTTGTACACCGAAGCTAAAACATCCATCGACCTATAACCTGCCATACAGCGTAGAATAGGGAGGCCTAGTCTGAAGTAATTTGTCAAATGGTTCTAGGCTAGGTACTTCAATTAACAGACGGGGTTGAGCGGGTCTTTTAATCGGTAGTACAATACTTTTTTGCTACTGGGAGTCCTACTCTCACAACTTAAAACCACAGCCTTCAAAAAAAATTAGAAAAGGCAGAATAAATTTTATAAAAATCGTAATTCACGGACATGGTTGTGAAGTCCACGTTTCTCGTTTGAATTAGTAAACTCCTTTTCATTGATGAATTCTTAAAGAAAAATTAGAAGTGTGTTTTAGTGTATTTCTTGTCATATTGAACTAAACGTTTTCTGTGCCTTCAAATATATGGCATCAGCTTTTGGTAAAACAACTTTTTGCAATCTTTCAGACAATTTAGGGACTGCAGAAAAACCTGTCTTCTATATGAGATTAGAAGACCCAGTCACGAAGAAGAGGAAAGCTAAAAAATAAATAGTCATCCACTGACTAATTTATGCTTTCTAGCGCTTTCTTTGATTGATCATTTCAAAGTTACAGGTGTTTGTAAAGTAAAAGGTAAAACTACTGACAGGTTGTTGGATTTTTTCGCGGCTTCTTGAATTCGCAAAACATCAAAAATTATGAAGAAAAATAAAGTATTGCACAAACGTAGTCATGTTGTTTGATTGAGATCATCGTGAAGAGTGTGCTGAAAATTAGGCATAGAGGTTCGAAGATTTACAGACGGATTCAAAAATTTTACGATATTCTTTAAGGTCAGTTGCGTCTACGACATTGGTAATGAAAATTTTGTCAAATTTGGTAATGAAAATTTTGACGAATTTGGTAATAAAAATTTTGACAAATTTGACAAAATAATAAAATTCTTTCGAATTTTTCTGATATCAAAACCGTACGGAAAAAGTCGGATCGTCAAAAAGCATGAATGTGTTTTGAATATTGGAAAACCAATGTTTTGTTGTTTGGAAGGCGTAAAAAACCCTTTTACCGGTGTACGTGAAACTTACAGAGATAAATACATGAAACAAAAGTAGAAAAGAAAGGAAAAATCTATAAAATTGGAGAAAAATCATAAGTTGGACGGCCATAACAGAAGATAGATCAAGTTATCGATATCTCCAACAAGGACAGAATAATTTGTAAAAGTGTAAGCCCAATGAAGAATGATTTCGGTTTGGTACCAGTTTGGTATTCAGATAATTTAACTGCAACCAAGAGAGGGTTTTTGGAGTGGAGTTTTTTTTGGAGTTCCGTAGCAACTTCATTGAAATCCTGACTGGAAGAAATATCTGAAAATTCATCCTGAAAACCTTTAATCACAAGCCTACTCTATGTTTAGGGATAAAAAAGCTTGTGAAATACGTTTTGGAAAAGTCGTTAAAGATGAAGTGGATGGGCTTTCTAACTAAGCAGCCATGAAATTTCCATTTATATTAAGGTATCTAGCTCTGTCCCTAGTTTTATAGCCTGTTGACTTTGCTCTGACGATGTTATTTTGTGAATGCCATCAATGCTTTAGCAAAAAGGTGATTCAATTAGTTTATACGGCTCTGTGAAGTGATAAAAATACTTCTTAAATTTAGATACATATTTAAAAGCTGAATGATCACGGTGCCGATCACAATTAATAAACACGAGAATCCTTTTCACCGATCGTGCTTGTAACTGCTCCGATGAGATCAATTAATTTCACTTGGTAGATTGGTTCACAAAAGACTCGAGTTGTGGAGAATGGTGAACAGCCATCCTGGCCGTCAAAACCACACTATGCGAAAGATAAGACGAAAGACAATCTTTTTCTCTGAAACTAGTGGAACCTAGTTGTATTATATTATCTCAATTATATACTTGGGTCAAGAAGTATTCTGTTTTAGTTACCATCTTAGACAGGCGCAACCAGAGCATTGCTTCTTAACGAGTATGCTATTTTGAGTCCAATCCTTTATAAGCTCAGCCAGAGCGTATCTACTAACCAGCGCTAACATTTCGAGCAAACTCCTAAGTCAACGCGATTTGACTGAAAGGTTTTAGATGTATTGGAATTTGTAAACAAAATTAAGCCAAAGATGAATGTGCATTGAATGAATGTGATGAATGTGCAGTACTACGCTGGATAAACCATTCCTACATAAACCTTGGCTAAGACTGCTAGCCATCTCAATCTCTTCACTCATGTGCGTCGGTTAATTTTCATGCTCTCTGTCTTGCAGAGTTTTATTTGCTATATGAAGTATTTGTATCTCCTTCATCATGATGTCCCCGAGAGTCCTAGTGCTAATTATTACCTACGCTGTGGCTTCAACGCAATCAGTTAGATGCATAAATATACAAAATATAATGCGTTTTAACGAACACATACGAACTAACGTTGTATGAGAGATTAAATTATTAATTAATTTAAAAGAAGTGTTTACTGGTGTTGTCTGATTTCAGCTGTATTGATTTTTTCATTCTTCCGGTACTTGTATGCATAGTATGCGAAGTATGTACGCATCAAACTTAAACTCGAACATAATCACGAAATGAAATGTACGCGCCAAATATTTACCTTAAATTTTATATATATTTAAAGATGTGAAATGAGCCTTCTTGGTTGCTAATAAAGTAAAAATATTTCTTCGGCGGCAGTGCAACTTTTCAGAATTCCATTGAATGTGATGAAATTTCCAAGTAAACCATCATAGACTGACTGACGAAAGATTGTTTGATGGAGTCTTGAACATTTTTTTCGCGAGATTACAATAATCTGTTAATTAAGTATTTGTCGGATGAATTGTTAAAGTGAAATAGACAATTTAATCTTAAAGGTATTAAATTCATTTGCGTGAATTATATCAAATATTAATCAGGTAATATTGTTCACGTTAAATTTGACATTTTGTGACGTGAACTTTCCTTTCTGGAATACTTAGCAATTTTTAGATTACTGAGAAAATTGATTTATTATTTCGTAGTTTGTTTTCGCAAGCCACCTTCATATCTTCATTTTGAGAATACCATCAATGAAGGAGCTTTAGCATATAGATAATTCAATTCGTCTGAAGTTCTTCATAAATTCAATTCGTCTGATATCTTTTGGCAGTAGCACCTTACCGTGATTCTTGCCTTGAGGACTAGTTTCGGATTTTACGCCACTGAGAATTTTCTCACAATGTACACGCGTAGTAATGAAGAGTTTTGCAAGATATATTTAATTTTATGTAAGTACGAAGGGATAAGAAAGGACTGTACAAGGTAAAAAGCGAAAGTTGTGGTTTTAGATCGATTCCTTTCTGTTTTTATTGTTCTCTATATGTGGTTATTTCCATACGTTTATTTCTTAGGAATTTGAACTAAGTTGGTTCAAGAATGGAGTTTACTTTGTCAAAGCTGACAATTAGCTGTTGGCTGATTGTTCTTTCCTGCTGTCCTCAGTGTTATATATTACAAATTATTCGAGAATATCAAGTTTTCGTCCAATACTTGTTTTTTAATTCGTGCAAATGTCTTTTCAGGCTGGCATTTAAATTATCGTTCGCAAGAGAAAGTTTTGGGTTTCACCATTTAAAACACATTTTTTCTTGAAAATACATGGCAAAAGCTCATTTTTTTTAAACTAAAGAAACCTATTTCAAAACTGTATATTACAAAAAAAAATGAAGTTCGTTTTGGTGTTGCCGGAGGCCATCAGAACGAGCTGAAGATGGCTGTATGCAGCCGAAACGCGTCCTCGAGACCCAGAAAGCAAGGCCCGGCGGACCCAAGCTACCCAGAGAAAAAAAAATATTTATATTTAAAAAACGCATACAAATCAACCCAAATTTTTATTTTATTCTGTAATCTCTCTTTGATTTTTAAATTGTGTAAAATGAGAGGTAATTATTGCAATTTTGTATTGGGTAAGAGAATAAGTTTCCGCCGTATTTTCATTAAAGTTTTTAGTTTGTTTCAACATTAAAGAATAAATTCACATCATTCAAAGTACGCACCATTAAAAGCTATGACCTTCTTCCATCTTTTTGATACTAATTGGATTCCTCGATGGAAAAACTTCCCATCTTTCGATTCGAACCAGTCATCGAGCCATTTTTTGATGCCTTCATAAAAAATGAATCGTTCTCCAATGAGGATTGCAGAACAAATGGAAATCAGAAGGAGCAATGTCTGCGGAGTACTGTGGATGGAGAAGGATTTCCCAATTCACACCTTCCATGTATTTTTTCACTGGCTTGGCTACATATGGCGTCGCATTGTCAAGCAGCAAAATCAGCTTGTCATGTCTGTCATTCCATTCTGGTCGTTTTTCCTTCAGAGCTTCATTCAGACGGATGATTTGCCATCGGTACACATCCCCAGTGGTTTTGTTAGATAGTGTCAGGAATTTGTAACGGATGACGCTACTGCGGTCCCACCAGATGTACAACATGACCTTGTAAGCGTGAATATTCCATTTTGGCCTCGATGGACCACCTTGCATTACCCGATGTTTTGGTCGCTTAGGGCTGTCGTAGAACATCCATTTCTCATCCCCTGTCAAAATTCGATGCATTCTTTTTTGTCGTTAAAGAAGCATCTCTCGCGTCACCATACGCCGTTCGATGTCCTTCTCTCTTGGTTGATGCGGCACGCAAGTCCCAGCTTTTTGAATCATTCCCATGACGTGCAAGTGCTTACCAATGGTAGCTATGTAAACATTTAACTTCTGCGATAATTCTTTTAGGCTTCGACTTGAATCTTCATCGAAAAATTCCCCTAGTTGTGAATCTTCAAACATTTTTGGTGCCCCTTCACGATCTTTATCAGTCACGTCAAAATAACCAATTTAAAAACGCCGAAATCACTCTCTGCAAATTGTCTCTGATGGAGCATAATCATCGTAAACATTGAGCATTATATGATAAGTTTCCGAAGCACTTTTCTTGAGAATGAAATAATGAACTAAGACTTCCCCGCAAATGCAGCTTTTTCGATACGAATGTAGACATTTTCAACACGAGAAAAAAACTGAATGAATGTATGAATGAATGAATGAACGCTTTGAATGAATGTCGACTACTGCGTTCGTGAGTCATACAGATTCAAATTTAAAGAACAGTACCACAGGAGACACTAAAAGAGTATCTGTAAGGATCTACTAATAAGTAGATTGTTTTCCATATGTGTGGTTGGTTTAAATAAAAGCTTAAAAGAAAAAACATATTTTGGTGAGCTGAAGTATTTATTTACACTTTCTCAGCAGAACAATAACAGTCAAGTTAATTTTATTTAACAAAAATTTCAAAGTTTTCTCTCTTGTAATAGCCCAACGATGCAACTTTCATAAATAGAACCACTTTCTTTTCTTTTTGACTTTGTTATCCATTTTTACACAGCATACAGCGCAGGAACTCGTAGAAGCTTCCTTGTTTTTTGATGTGAGCGGACCAAAACTCAAAATTAAAAGAAAATGACGTTTTTTTGGTTCTAAATGATTTTCGCCGCTCCCAGTTTTTATATTTGTTTCACAGTGATAATTTCGAATGACTTTTTCGACTTTTGAATTACCTCTGCGCTCTAAATCGCTCTTTTTCCCCTCCATTCTTTATTTTAAGTTCTAAGAAAATCATATTTATGATTGACTTTTACCTTAAAGTATTGTCTTAATTCAGGAAAAAATGTCAGGAGAAATCTAAGGAGTTTTCTCGGCTAGTATCAGTCGTCGGGACAACTTAGATGAACATTGCTTCATCTCATACATACAGGATAATCATTAGAACTAACATGTTCAGCCAAAAACACAGTCCAAGTGTTACAGCCGCGTAATTATTAGGTTACTGCAGATTAAATGGCCGATTTAGCAATGACATAAAGTTGGCTGCAATTTTAGTGTATCATATTGACTCAAGGCGGCGCAAATGATATGACATATTCAGGTTTAAATACTGCTACCTTGGTTTATTTCTGGTCATTTCTGTTTTGCACTTCATAGTGATCATAAAAACAAAAAAAGAAAGTGAATATGGAAGTGAATCAAAAACGGCTACTTTTACTATAGTTGAAGTAGTGATTTCAAGTTCTCTTCTCTGCCGCAACAAAAAGGAACCATTCTTGCACCGAATTGTGACCTGCGATGGAAAGTGGATTCAACATAATAATCTTCACCGATCGGCCCAATGGCTAGATACCGATGAAGCGCCAAAAAACATGCCGAAACCAAGCCTTTACCCAAAGAAAATAATGGTAACTGTTTGGAGGTCTGTAGATGTAGTTATCCACTATTCCGTCTTGCAATCCAGCGAAACCATCAATGCTGAAGAGCAGTGTGCTCAACTGGATGAAATGCATCAGAAATTGAAAGTCCAACGACCTAGGCTCGTCAACAAGGATGGAGTGATACTGTTTCATGATAACACACGTCCTCATGTATCGAGAACACCGGTCCAAAAATTGAACGAGTTGTGCCATGAGACTCTTCCACATCGTCCATATTCACCAGATGAATATGGACGATGAATGGATGATGGATTTGATGGTAAATGGATGATGGACGATGGATTTTTGATGAATTAAAACTGAAAAGGAAATTTTGACAATAGTAAAATAAATATAAAATAGAAACATAGTAAAATAGTAGATAGTAAAGTTGTAAAATAAAATCAATTGAAAGATTTTCTGGGGTCCGAATCGGACCAAGCAATAATACTTAATGCTTGGATACATGGAAATAATTTGGTATATTGCATATCCCTTTTTCAAATTTGCAGCAAAAATTTCTAGTTAACAAATTGTCCCTAAACAAAGGAGCAACTACGCACTTTAGATGGTCATATTTTCATCAACCCTTACGTAAGCATATCCCAACGTCATTTCGCCATACTCACATTGATGTAGGGCGTCAGATTCCACGAAATCCTTTATTGAAATATCAGTTGACATTTCTTTTTCGTGAATATACGAGTATGTATGACAAACGAATTTATTGCGAATAAATCATTTCAATTTTCCTTAATCATTTAGGGTTGTCGTTTTCAGCAAAATGTCACGTTTATATCACAGATCAAATCGATACAAATAGCAACCACCTGTGCTATTTCCGTATACAATTTCTAAATTTCCTAGCATCCTTGTACCTGTTTACGTGCGACTGTATATATGATACGCGTGAATTTATTCCGTTTTATCGTTAATGTCGTAGATTTTTTTGCAGCATGCCGCTTGACTGTTGTTACTAAGGAACCAACCTAATCCTTCCATTTATTTTTCAGAGTTTGAAATCTGTTCGACCTTTTGCATGCGTGTTTTAGATGAAGGTGTTTCCTGACACGAATTTATTCGTAGGTATTCGATGTATCAAGATAAAAACTTGTATGAAAATGCGTTTCGGGTGGAAATAAGTTTTTGCAATAAGGGGAGATCATTATCACAATTTCTGGTGCTTTTGTATAGTGTCAAGGGAGAAAGTTATCGGTGTAGGCGCGTTTCAGTTAACGAAATGTTAAGAACATGCAAAAAAGGAAGTTCTTTTGTGGATTCGTTCACATACGAAAATAATTGTTTTCTCTCACATGAGTGACTTTACAATACTAGGAAACTTGTTGAAATAGGTACAGAACATTTGAATTGAATGTTAGAGCAGGAAGTTTGGTCTAAAATTTTATTTTGTTTGGCATTATTTTACTATTTTTCAGTACCAAACAATTTTCCTGAGTATACTTTTGAGATATATGACAGAATTAGTTTGGCTAATGAGGGCCAATACCAAAGGCTTACACCTACCGTATTAGCTGACACCTTTTAAAAATGTGCATTTATTTGAGAATGTGAGAGAAAAGATGGTATTAATATTGGACCGTCATCATCATTGGCACAGCAGTACAAGTGGAGTTTATGCTTGATCCTATTTTCCGGCCTGGTCTTGACATTGATCTTTTTTGCGGAGCGCCAAGCCAGTGCCTCGCTCAAATAACATTCAGTACATTTTCTGCAAAGATTAGATCCGATTTCATGCAGCTTTACTTTGTTTATCCTTTGGGGCTAAAAATATTTGCAGAGTACAGAGTGCAGACCTTTGAAACGTGACGGTAAGCAAAAATTAAATGAACTTTTTCATAAAAAGCACTTGATACAAGGGTTTCCACGTTGATATTCACCTTTTTTGTTTTAGTTACATACAAGTTCCGAATGAAATTGATTGTGGCATGCAAATCTACCGCTTTCCGGGAAATCCTAATAATTTTGATTAGTTTTCATAAGAACGGATTAACTGGGAAATATCAATCGATTTGCTTTTTTTGTTATTTTATTTAGTTCATGACTTAGAAATTTCCAATTTCGTTTTTTTGGATGCAGTCCGATGCGAGTTCACATATTTCACTCGTGCCCTGGTTGTATCCGGCCTGAACCTAAAAAGACACCCTCGTACATGTTACCCTTCAACCGAAAGTCATATTCACCTGTTTTCGATTAAATACATTAAAAATAAAAAAAATGGCGAAAATGACTCCGAGTTCCGATGGAAGTTTTTGTCCTACGTTTGTTGCTACAAATATAATTTTTCTTCGTCAATAAGGAACCAAATTATGGAATGCCACTCATTGTTTATAGTGCACCAAAGTTTTGAAATTATTTGAACGATATCAAAAAAATATGCAAAACCTTTTCCTGAAAAATTACAGAGATATTGTATTAACCATTTCAGTGCTAAGGATTTTGGTTATATTTAATTAAAATTGCGGTAATAAAATCCGATTAATTTATTACATATTACAATGTTAATTTTTGTCTAACGATAAAAAACAAGACTGAACGCACGAACAACCCTCCCCCACCGGGCGCTTAACGCAGACTGATACAATCGTCGACATAGCGACGAACTGCGCTCTGAAACGGTTAAGGAAGTCCCTAATTAGTTCCTCTGTTAGTTTAGTTAAAACATTCTGAAATTCAATATCGTGGCGTTGTCTTAAAAGAGCACTTGTGAAAATTTATAGTCTCTAAAGTATATATGCTTTGCTGTTAGTCAGTTGACTTTCCAAAAAATAAAGATTCGAATAATTGATGTTTAGCTTCGCTGAGGAAAAGGTCTTAAAAATATGTAAGTGCAAAAAACGAATAAGCAAGTTAGCATCTACATCCGACCAGTCACGCAACACAGCAAAACCTACAGAATAGAAAACACTCATAAGGTTTAAACCTCTTTTGGAAGCCTTACTTTTTGGGAATCTTTTTTAATTTCACCTTAAGGAAAGCTTTTTTTGAAAAAAAAACCAACAATTGCGTAACCATTTCAACCAATGGAGTTTTGACGTCTTGACTTAAAAAGTGCGTTGCCAGGATATGTCGAACAGAGTCATATTTTTAAAGATTCTTTTTGCTGCCATTGTAGTAGCTTTGCGTCCCGCTGTCCTATCACTTGTCTTATGACGCTGCATAAGAAATAAGTTTGAATCAATTGAAAAATTTCCACTGCTATGAAATAGAGCAACCATACACAAGCATCATAGAACCGTACACAAGTTATGGAACTTTAGATTATAATGTTCAAATATTACTGGCGTAGACTGTATTATTTGACAGGTAAGCATTTGAAGCTGGCATAATCAAGAAACACATCGCTAACTTTTTAAGTTTTACGTAGTTCAGACCAAATGTATTCTATGAATTATTTTAATATTAAAGAAGAAAATAATAGAGCTTGAATTTGAAGATTGTTAATATAAAGTTTTCATTGCTTTACTTAATTTACGCCACCCATCTAACCCTTTCGTAGGAGAAATGGTTTGCCTGGGAACATGAAATTTCGAGAAGCATAATGAAGATTGTTTTATAAAGAAACCGTGATGGATATGGATGGTGCCCTGGGTTTTACAGTCTCGAGTGTCCTCTTTATATGTCCGACCTTTACATAAGCTGGTTAGTCCGGTAGGAGTCCTTTGTTTTACTGCAGATGGGAAAACCTCGTAGTTCATTTCGCTGATTTTTTTTCCATCATTCCATCATGCCCCATCATTTCTTTGTTTCGTCCACAGACGCATTTCAGTTGTCCTCCATCTTCAGTTTGATACTAAATTAAGAGCTGTAATTGATTTATGTTGTTCCAATTAAATTATTCATGTACAATTTGAGTTGTTAATGAAAGAGTTAAAGAAATAATTACAAGTTTTTATATTCCTCGGCTGAGATGTGAAAAAATACATATGTCATAAAATCTTAACCTCTGTAAAAGGATTGCTGGAATTATTATTATGATCTTTGCAATACCTTGATTTTCATTAAACAATAAAGAGGAAGAAGGATATTTCTCTAGGATGGTCGGAAGATGTGATCCATGCAATATTAAAATTTTTTTATACTTAAATAAGAAATGGTTACGTAGGATATATTTATATGTAAAAAAAGGATCAGTAATTAGTAAGACATAAATTCTAGTTATTAATTAGTTACGCTACCAGATGTATGCATTACTAGATGACTGATTTAAGTTTTTTCCTTTTTGCGGTAAAAAGTACGTAATTTTCTGGGGAAAATTTATTTATATTCAAAATACTGGCCATCAGATTCTAGACATTTTGCCCATCTTTTCGATAATTTATGAATACCATGCCAGAAAAACTCCTTGTCTTTTCCGGCAAATTATTCATCCGGACCGGTTTCGCCAGCTGAAAGCCACGATTTTTTCCACTTAGTGTTTTCAAAATAGATCCAAAAGCAATACTTGCCGCAAATGCTCTTTTTCAGGCACAAAATTTGATGTGATTGATCAACAAGATAAAATAAACACGTTAATTTTAGCTGGCTCAATTTGTGTGAGTTTGTAGCTATATGTCAGACGATCAAAATGGCGTATATGTCAAATTAATACACTGCGTACGTTAATCAGGCGCCATCTGTTAGTAAGATCGGAAAAAAACTTATGCATAAACCAGATTATTGACCCACTGGGATTGAATGAGTTCATGGGCACGGTTAACAGATGAATAGATACAGAGTTTCCTATCGGAAAGCGAAGAGGGAAGATATTTCAGTGATAGATGTGATAAACTGTTTTGACCTGATGAGCAGTACGAAGCCGCCGAACAGCAAGAGAACCAAGAAGATATCCTAAGTGACATTGAACCAGAAGTAGTGAGCCTGACATCACATAAGCTTCAAGGATCATCCCTGGAAACAAATTCCCTCTTTGTTTGACACATCTTCTGATCAATCAGGGCTCCGAAATAAAGCGTCATATACATCAACAGAAACTTGAAAATTATTACCGTGAGGGTAGTCAGTGTCAGCATGATGATCAACACACAGAATCTGAGCGATAGATGGGAGATATTCTGTCGATTGGAGGACAATCTTTTACGAAATAATGAGAATTGAATGAGCAAATGTTTAGTAATATAAAGACAGTTCTACTGCTCCCGGTTGGATTCAATTTGATCTGGAGTTTGCTTGGAGTGTTGAATGTATTTTGGTAGGTTACCAGGATCTTGTGTAACAAGTGAGCTGTAAATGGTCGTCGGGTGAAAAAATATTAGAAAGCTCATCGATCTATATATTGAAAATTACTAACGATAACTATTAGATTATTCCATTCAAGCTACGCAGCTCAAACTCAAACTCAACAAATAGGATTGATTAGCATGTTCATTCAAAAAAGGTATTTATTTTATCCGTTTCATACGCTACCATTCATGGAACAAAAGCACAGATTCCCGAAATAAAGGAAGCCACTTTCGAAATTAATCATTAATACAAAAGCCCAAAATCATCAAATACTCAGCCAATCGTGGGCGTGCTTTCTTTGCGTTTCGGCTACTTAATTCAAGACGCCATGAGTTAGGGTTAGCATACAGGCACATAAACACATAAATACATCTATTAGCATGCTTTTCCTTTCCATTTATATCAATAGTGCTTGCCCGTACCGCCGAAAGCGCAAAGGATTGTGTTACCAAACAATGGAGCTATATATGTAATTGGGAGCCAGGTTTGCCGTAATGTAGGCGATATATTGGCTTCGTTTTCAGCGAAAATAAATGGATGTGAGATTTTTAAAAGTGTTTGATGAATCGATAGCAAGCATAAGTTTGATTCCCATCGGAACAAATAGAGGATCATGTTCCTTATTTGTTGAGATTCTTTCTTGCACGGCAACGTGTAACGAAAAATGTGTCGGGATTTCGATGGGAGTAAATCCAATGATGTGAATGATTTATTTTCGAATGCAATGAATAGCTCGACAGCAACAAAATGAGATGCGAGAAATCAATTGTGTTGTAGAAGTGGATTTAAGTTTTATACCAGGTACACTTGTGAGAGTTAAGGCTTGCAAAATTGCAAATTTATTTACTTTTACGTGAAGTGGTGCGAAAAAGGATTCGTATTTATTGGATTGTTAGCATATATTCTCTTTCTGAACAATTCTGACGAAGAAAATCAATCGCGGTAGGTGCATTGTTCAGCAACGATCTATTAAAAGTAAGCACTCCTTTCTGCATTATTTATTATACCTTTAAACTTGCCTCTGCCACTCATTCATATTATTTGTGGTCTATGATTAATCTAGTGATAACATCACTAGTTTCAAACTCATCGGTCAATGGTAGTTAGTTTGATACTTAAGAAAGATGGTTTGAAGCATCATGAAAAAAATTGTTGAATATACTTTTGGCTACTAAGAATCGCCTTGTATAATCATCTCATAACTCTAAAGAATTTGTCGAGGCACCAGCGAAAACTTTTCCATCAAAGTCAACACCTTTCATCCTTTTAACTGTTTAAAAGCTCCCGAAAAAAACTTGTGAATTTAGTAATTTGTTTGTCTTACGTTGTTAGCAAAATATTAGAAACTAAAGTTTGCGAAACTTTTCCCATTTCGAAAAATTACTTGATTATCGACGATATCTTTCGAAGTGCAAGGTAATGTGCACTCGTTCAAAGTTGACTACAAATACATTCTTGCAAAATGTAACGTTGGCGGTGTTAATATAAAATTTCACATAAAAGCTAAACTCATTACAATGTTCAACTATTAAAACATTATCGTAACAAAAAAGGTAATTGCTGTCTTAAGATCGGAAAGGTGCGAAAAGTCAAGTTTTCATAATGCAGCGCGAAGTCATTTTCAACCTTTTGTACCTTTGACGAGAATCAGGAGCGGACAAGTTGAAAGATGGCTCCTTAGGTCGTGGATGATGATAACTACAATGACGATGACGCCGCCGACGAAGATGATGATGATGACGACGATGATCAGACCGACAAAAAATTCTTTCATTAAAATTCCTGTGAGTTAAACCTTTTGTAGTTTTGCGAACATACCTTAAGGGAATAATGCAAGAATTCCTTTTATGGGGTACATTCTCCTCGCATTTTCATGGAAAAGAGTAGCGTAACCGGTAAGCAAAGATATGCGCTACGTTATTCCTTCTTGAGATGATATGCGATGTGCTATAGATTGAAGATGGCGATGGTGGCTGTAGTAGCCTTGAATTTGAAGTGGAAGACAAAAGCAGGATATAAGTTGGTATGAAAATGTAGGAGCTATGGTATTTAGAAAGTTTTCATCACTCTTCTGAAACCTGCAAGAATCCACACTACTGGATTGTGAGGAGTTGACTACCGGCTCACCAACATCAGACACCGAAAATTCTCTTGGGATTTTGTACGAGAAATTCCGGTGGTAAACGTGCTAATGAAATTATTTCTGCCTTAAGTCTTTATTAAAATATTCACGAGTTGTGGGACATGGCTTTGCTGCTGCTGCTGAGATACCTTTACATGTTTGGTGGGAGTTGGTTTCTCTTACGAAAGGAAATTGCACGGACCAACTGGTATGTATTCCGGAGTGCCTACTTGCCAAGTGTCGTCTTATTCAAGGCTGTTGGAAATCATGAATTCACATTTCATGCATTCTAATTCGTAAAAGATGCCTCAAAGCGATGTTCGAGTTCTATTGGTGGAAACGTCAACATTTTTGTTGACGCCATCAAGGTGAATATTAGTCATGGGAGAAATTCGCCTACCATCAGTGCAACTTCCGAGAAAATCCACAAAAAAATTTCAAAAATTTATAATCCTGAAATGGCTGCAGATGAACTAAGCTTGCAATATACGTTAGGCGATTGATAGTAATTCCACACCAACATTTTCTCTCAAAATCTGCGTCTAAATCTACTCTGAAATCGTAAAGAGTTACATATGTGAAGTAGCCGAAGGGTTTATGCTAAGCAGTAAAGATTGATGACGGTTCAAATGCAATGTTCCTCTTAAAAAAATTAGAACGGAATAAATAAATTAAGATTTCATCATAAAGTTCATCTGCATATGTTGAAAACAGAACGAATTTCGAGCTAGTTTGGTAAGAAATCTTACAAATATTTTAAACAGTGTTTTCCACTGACCAGTTCTACTTTGCGACAAAATACGGACAAAATTAATTCAGGAACCCAACTGAACTGCTGAACAACTGATGGGTCGAGTTGAGCCTTACAGACATACAATTTTGAATTGCCATAACTTTCATTCCACTTAAGCTCGAAGGTTCCTTCTTCTCATTGTCCTTTCTGATAATCTAAATGAAAGGACTCAACAAAATAATTCGAAAGGTAACAGTTTTATAAGTGTGAACACATGAAACACATGAGTCAACTATTTCATACCTGCATCATAAGGACTTTTAACTATTGCTTATATACTACAAATAAATACAATATTTTAGAAACCACTCATGTACAGCCACTAGTTACAGATGTATTCAGACCATCATCCAGGTGTCTTAGAAAAAGTTGGAACATTGACAATTTTCACTCATCCCAGACGTTGTTAGAATGGCTGCGACTGATTGATTTTTCGTTATGAAGGTTTTTCATCTTGTTAAGTCTCCTTTTATTAGTTTCATCCATTCTGGTTCTGCCCTCACCTCAGAGTTGTGATGGACACCCGTACAGGTTCTGCACCTACCAAATGAGAAGGGAGAGTGATGGCTTTCCTCCATTATCATCATCATCAAATACAGGACGAACCTCTTCAGACAGATTTGAAGGCCGATTTATAGGCTCATTCTCTTCAGGTCTTGAGCAGCAAGAATGGGTAAACTTTTTGAGGCATAAACTCCTCGGCAATTACAATGGATCATTACCGAAGTAAACTATAAGGAAGTTAATTCTTGCCAGATTCAGTATCGTATAGATGCTGAAAATCGCGCAACGTTGGTTGTTTTGGTATACAATATAAATTGAGCACGTTTGCTCATTTGCATCTTCTCTTATTTTTTTTTTGGATTATAGCACGCATGTGTTTCTTTTGTGATCCGGATGAAGGGTCCGATACACTTACATTATTATGCGTACAAAAGAGAGTTATGATTTTCTTTCCGACGAGAAATGTATGATACCAAAATTTTCTGTTAATTGAAACCAAAAATGCTTTTGCATTGTTTTCCTCCTTTGAATTTAGAAACTCCGGTCGGATCTGATCTTATTTTTCATGACTGTCTAAATAACGTATAGCTTATGTCTTTTGAACACAGCAATGTCTTTTAGCAAAAGTTTTACGAGCAAAAATCAAAAAGGCTGTGAGCGGATTGTCGGCAGTTTTTTACTCCCACTTGAGCACGTCGAATGACAGGATAACTTGGTTTGCTTCTGACTTAAAAAGGGACCTCTAGGCTGCTGACTAGCGTAGATTTCCAGGTTTAATGTGAATGTTATATTGGCATCTATAAGGGCAAAACGTGAAATTCCCTATTTGTTTGGTACTGCAAGGGGATAAATTTGGGAAGAACATCAACCTCAGATACCTCTGACTAAAAAGGGAATTTTCTTTGACTATTTTTGAAAATGATTCAATGATATCACGGAAAGAAGCCAACCGGTCATAGTGTTCAATAATATGAATCTGTAATCAAAAAAATTCAGAACTCTATTCCAGTAAGACATAATTTTCAATAGTTCAAAATGATACTTCGGCCATTTATCATGTGTATCCATTTTGTTTTTGACAAGTATTTTGACAAGTAAATTTTTTTCTGATTTATATTAGAACGATTTTCAATTGGTCTTTCCCGCATTTTAACATTTTTTTTTTCATTTCGAAACAAACTAGTACAAGTAACAAGAAGCTGAAGGAAGCCTTTTCGAAATGTATTAAATCAAACACCGATTGGTACATAGACGGATACCAAAATATTTATCCGTTCAGCATTATTATACTTGTAGTTTTGACTATTACCCTATCCTGACTGGGATCTTCTGTTGGAAAAACCATTAGCTAGGATCGACCTTTAACTCCTGCGTAATAAACGCAATAAATTATTTATAAACGGGTCATAATTACCTAGGTTCTATAGAAACCATAGAGGCCCCCTATCCCTGCGGTAACCATGTCTTCCAGTCCTGTAAAGTTAGTATTTCTTATCAGAAAACTAAGGTATTTGTTGCTAGGAACGATAGAAGAAGTACTTTGTACTTTATTTTCCCTTGTCACACGCTCTGTAGGTGTCATCCGTTCTCGCCATAAAGATTGTGGCCTGTTAGTATTGCCATAAGTGTTTTAATGCTCATAATGATGTGGATATATTAGAATGATATACTCATAAGGATAAGTATTGATAACAAATCAAGGACACATCGAACTATTCTGAACCAAATCAAGTATGTTTCTCTTGAAACCATGTTGGATACATTAAAAATTAGGAAAACACACCAAAACGGATGAAGTCAAGATTATTACGAACTGGTTTCCGATTCCGAAATAGAAACATCTGACTGGTTTCCTACCGCTCAGGGAACTGCGTCAAGCAGATTTAGTCTATAGACCAGCTGAATTTGCTAGGTTACCACTAAAGAAAAAAGTTGTATAAGATGTGACAAGTAGTTTCATCTACCAGGCAACCAAAAAAGTTCTTTCGGTTTTTATCTGTCAAAATAAAAAGGTTGCCAATTTCAAAGCATACATTTTTGTTCGGGGATGTAGTCACCATTTCATAAAGGTCACTTTTATAAAATTTTACATTCTTTGACGCAAAAAACAACTTTATTTCGTTTTCGACATCCTCTCTAGTTCGGAACTGCCTATTTCGCATATGGTCGTCCATGGCTAGGAACAAGTGGTAGTCCGATGTAGCAATATCAGGGGAGTACGGTGGATTTGGAAGAATTTCCCATCCAAGCGAGTTGATCACTTCCACAGTCGTCTTTGTTGTGTGTGGCCTAGCGCTGTCCTGATGGAACAGAACACCCTTCCTGTTCACCAAAGACGGTTGTTTTTTGCAAGTTCCGCTGCAACCTTCGCTTCGTAGCTGGAACGAGTACACATCTTTATTGATGGTTTGGCCGCTCGGGAGGAACACAAAATGAACGACACTGGCCGTGGTCCACCATACGCTCAACATGACCTTCCTTTGGTGAAGATTGGGTTTGGTGGTCAGGTGGGGGGGATTATTTGGTTATAACCAATGGTACGTTCTCTTCCTGTTATCATAAAGAACCCATTTTTCATCACACGTAATAATGCGGTCGTGAAACGGTTCCTTCTTGTGACAAGACAGCAGCGATGAGCATATGGTGAGCCTCTGTTGTTTTTTCGCGGCGGTCAGTTGGTGGGGAGCCCAATTGCTGAATCCACTTAAACTTCCAATCCAGTTAAACTTGAATCCACTTCAAAAGCCTCCTTCAATTGCGCCTTGTCAAATGAAGATGGCCGACCGGAGCGAGGCTGATCTTCTAAGGTCGTATCAGCACTTCTGAACATTTTGTACCAGATTAGCGCAGTACGCTTTGTCGATGTATTCTGCCCAAACGCACTACAAATTTTTCTGGCCGCTTCCGGACGCACACCGACATCTTCACTGCCACCAAACACCAATTCTGTTGACTAGATGAGTTCATCTACTAATGCAAACAAAGCACTACTTGATGAGCTTTCAGGAAACCATACACACGCCCTCTTTCGGCAAATGGTCGTGGCTCCCTGGACATTCAAATGTGTCGCCTAGCGTAAACCGAAAGAACTTTTGTGGTTACCTGGTAAATTTTGAGATTCACAGGAAGAGAGTAGATACATGACATGAGCTTCCCAGATTGCTTCTCGACTGAATCACCACTAAAGAAAGAAGATACTTAAGAAGTGACAAGAAGTATTATATAAATTTGGAGAAGGAGGGAAAGTTAAAGCGAGTGAACAGCTTTGCAGATCGGCTATGATAGCCCAACGGAAAAAAAATGTTACCAATTTAAGTATTAGAAAACCAGCTTATTTGATATGAATTGTATTACGATTTTGACTTTGGTAATGCATTACAAATGTAGTATTTTGAACAAATTCTCTATTTTTGATTAATATATACGATATAGTTCGACTGTTGGTACAAGGAAGCTTACAAAGTACTCGCTATGCAGCATGTCTTACAAGCCTGTGTCCGGGCTATAATTCTGGGTAGCACTTCATGGTTAACACATATTCGTTTCCGTATCTGATTGTATGAAATAGATAATTGGACTTTATCGACTTAAGTAACTCTGAAATTTTTGGGCGTGGCATCTTGTCATCATGGTAAAATACTGTTATTCCTCGAGGCTTAAAAAAGCCTACAGAAGCATCTTCGAGTAGAGTTAGTTTGGGAAGATGAATGTCGGTAGAAGAAAAATAAAATCAAAGTCAAATAGAACAACGAAGAGATACAAAATCAGAGACAAAGGATCTTCTCCTTCCAATTGCAATTATGAATTATTATCCCAAAAACGTGCAAGATAAACTATTAAATTGTTTCTGATACTTATAGAATTTTATATTATACCTTGCTAATCAACATCCTGATTTGGGAGTCATAAGCTCGATTCTAATTTCAATACCGAACTGATGAGCACTTTACGATTACTAAATTTGTAGGGATGAAATGTTTGGACAAGAAAATGCCCAACTCTCAAAACAGGAGTTCAGTACAAAAAACAGCCCCTAATCTATTACTAAGCTCAATAAAATGATTATAAGCAAATATTTCATGCGAAAAAAGAAATAAAAAAGCTCTCAATATATAAAATACCCAGTAAAAAAAAAACGAAGAGAATTTCTGGTCAAGGAAAATGTATGAGTGCTCAACATTCATTTCATATTCTATGTAAGTTCACGGTTGAGGGATCCAATCATAAAAACGATGAGAATGTCTTAGGGTGTCGATGAAACTCTTAGTCCTTTTGAGTTAAAAAAAAAATGTCGAAAACATACTATTGAAACGCTTACTCAATTTCCGTTAGTCGTCGGCAGTATGATTTTCAAGTGAGTTCGATTTGCAAAGTCCTTAATGAACTTCTCTTCTCTAGACAATATTGTCTCTTCAGCGTCATTGAAGCTGATGAAATTCAATAAAAGCTGAATTTCCATGTAAATATGTTGGCGAATTATGTTCTATGTAGTTTGAAATATCCCGGGAGAGTTCATTCAATTCCTGGATATTTTTTTGTTTCATTTTATGATGGTTTCACTACAGGACACAATATCAGGATGAATACATTTCCGTTTTGTTACTCTCCACTTAGAATAGAAAAACTACCAAGAGACAAAACAATCTGCTTAACTATGCATTGCTGACAACGTCGACTATGGTGAAAGAAATTACGCATTAGAATAAAGTAACGCTAAAAGGACGTGATTTGCGGCAGTTACTTAGGATCTTGATGTGCTATTAACAACTTTGGAAATTAGTTTCACTGAATCCATCGACTTGGAATACTATAAATATATGTATGCTGCGTAATAACTGTAGCTGTGAGCATAGCATCATATGTTATATCACGTGTGTTGACTTTAATTTATCCGAAAGCTGAACGCAAGGACCAATGAATTTAGAGCAATTAAGTTGCCTTTTACTGGCCTATGTAATCTGCCATGCCCTACCTCATTAATTATATATTCCGCTTTGGTTTCGGCATTAAGCGTCGATATAATTCCAAACTGAGAATAATTTATATAGGCAATTTGGAAACAGTTTGGGAAAATAGAGGGCAAATTATCTAACCCTAGGGAAAAATTCTCTCACGAATAGAATCATGATTTCTACTGTCATTGAGAACCTCCTACAAACGAGTTGGAAAGTAAGAAATACATACAATTTCATGAAACTTTAAGACAAAGCTGTATTGTTGGATTCGAAACGGATTTTTGTCCTTGCCCAAAAAGTTGCTAAACTTAAAGAAATTAAAGTTAAACTTTAATTTGAATCTTATTTGCAAGTATGCCATCTTTTACCACTTTATACTCGAATTGAGATGTTTTTCCGCCTTAATTTTACGTGATCATAAAGCATTCCTTTCTGTTGATTACTCAAAGTCGCAAATCAACGTTCAATTCAATTTTCTCGTCAAAGGAACAGTCATAATCGAGCAACAACAACATTCACACTTGATAGTCGTCCTTGCTCTTTAACTATGAGATACAGTGTACGGGGCTCTTACTATAGTTGCTGAACTTATGATTCTACAGGAGTAAATCGAGTCGCATATTTCGTATTATAAATTGCCGGGAATTTTTCTTTCATTTGTGATAACTTATATTACAAACTGATTCTTGATTTAATTACTCATCTGTCTATCTGTCTTGGTAATAAGTCTTCCGTCTCCAAATGATTAGATTAGAATTGAAGCCCCTTATGATGCATGTTCAATTCTGAGTCAGAAGCGTTTCAGAAACTTCGTTGTTAAGGCGCGGTGAGCCTGATAAGTTCACTTTTCAATAATGCCACATTGATGTGAAGCTTTTCATATCAAAAAGGAATCAATAAGCAATCCGAAATTCCTTAGCATTTATGAAAATTTCATAAAGAAAGATATCTCAGCAACTTATGTATGGGGACTATGACCCAAAAGTGTAAATTTCGTCGAAGAAAAGAGCCTTCATCTCTGTAGTAAAATTATTTTCAGTGTTTACCCCCAATAGCTACGAACTTTTTCTGTTTATTTGCAATTTGCGGATTTCGCAAAAAAAAAGAAAATTTCTTCGCCTTTTGAATCCAAGAATGGTACAAGCCAATTTTCAATAATTTGTTCTGAACAGTAGCGTACCTCAGTCTTGCCCTAGTCAAAGCGTTCAACAAGAATGTAAACAAATGGTGTACAGAAGCGCCATAGTCTGAGCCTTAAGGTATATGAGGTTAAACTTCCCATCCACGATTTTCCGAAAAGTTTTTGACTGGTATATTCATATTTGACCTTTGCTGTCATGATCGAAATATTATGGTTTCATATTTAATGACATGGTTTTCCGGCTCATTTTCTCCTTAGACGAATTCGTATGAGTAGCAAACTTATGACACACGATATCCACGAAACTTTTTAATATGCTATTTTTGTACGTGATTCACCATTATTGTTAGATATTACCTCTGGTTTGATCCTTTCGCCAGTCCTGGGATCTATAACGACAGCAGTATTAAATAGAGATACGAAATTGACGTTTTTTTTTCATTATTTAGGACCTTAAAAGTTAAGCTCGTCCCCTCATTAAATTCAAATGAAACATTCTAGGGCATATATCCTTTTCACATCGAAAAAGACGAGGGAGAACTTCTTTTCATTTTAATCTGACGGTTCCCACATACGATTACTTCTTCGACGTTAATTCATCAACGAGCTTAACCAAATAAATATCACTGCAGTTGTTTGGAGTGATATTTCTCCTGTACCCGTTTTCCAAGTCTTATGACCATATCATTGGATTTCTTTTTGACATTGAATGGACCAGTTTGATGTTTTATGGAGGAATCTCAACATTGAACGCGTATGTACTTTTTGAACCGACTAAGGCATAGTTGTTTTGTTTCATACTTAATTGGTTTTGCTGAAATATGTTATCAAATTTGGTATTTTCTGTGGAATCCTGGTACTATTTTATATGTAGGCACGTCTTCGTGTACAAAAGAGCCTTCTTGTGACGAATTTTTCAATTAATTTTTGAGCTGCAGTAAGTTAATCTTATCCCTTTCGTTCATTTCTTGTCCTTATACCATCAAAACAAAGTCGATATGACATTTCATTCTTCTTGTATCGAAATTGGATTTTTCAATTTCGTTTCCTTCCCATCCCAAAGGATCTTTAGATATTTTGCGGCTCCACCTCCTTCCTCGGCTAAAAATCCTGCAATTATTTTTCAATTCCATCGCCTTCCTTTCTCCAAAGGTTCTATTACGATTGCCAACTTGATTTATTAGGTCACGTTCCAGACGCAAAATTCAAAGAAAAATTCTAAGACAAGCATTCATTTAGATTATGTTCGTGCATCTGATATCCATCTCTTTCGTGATCCATCCCTGATGGTTTTGATGTTTGCGTACGAAAATTTCAGAACCCAATCGCCAAATAACGAATCAACGCATCATGCAGGAAATGATTTAGCCAACATTGCAATTCCAATTACTCAAGGAAGATGCATGGCAATATTTTGAACATTGGTATTTTATTTCCGGAGGCTACCTTTTTGACCATTTGGTTTTTTTCTGTTTTGTTCAAAATAAGAATATGCGTTTTGTAATTGATGCTTCTTTCCCATTGAATGAAGGTTCACCTTGCCCAGTAATAAAGTCTCGGTTACGATCTTGAGCTTGAGAAAGGAAACCGATATCTCTCTCTTCCCTAATGTTCTCATTTTCCGCTGGGACTTTATCTTTTAAATTAGAAATCTCCTGATAAGTTTAAGAACAATTTCCTTTCTTCTGATATCAGCAGATTTGGTGGATGGAATAGTTTTTCAACGGTACAGTGCAATATTAAACAAAAGACATCGATTCAGTCTACTGAGATGAGACATATTTTAAAAAATTGCTTATTAATATTATCGTTCCTGTCAAAATCAGGTTCGCACTTCTCTTCAAAACAGTCTGTGTCGTAGACATCTCTAAAGCACATGAAAAAGTCGACATGCAAATTCTCTGCAATATCTTATCTGACCTCAAAAACCCAAAAATACAAATCCAGTGGCTCATAAATCAACATTAAAACTCCTTTTTAACCAAACAATCACGATAATCATCTACGGATTACCGCAAGGAGATGCCCTAAGTCCACTACTCTTCAACAAATATTCCACTAAAGTTCATACAATTTCAGAACCAAGCATAACTCTTTAGCAGTAAACGGGTGGCTTTGTAATCCTGGCTGAGGGAACAAACCAAAACTGCCCCATAAATCTATGACTACATAAACTCAGCTTCTTCTCAAGTATTAGCGAAAACCTCAAGCTATCATTGAAGGAGCTTTTAGGATACAAAGTTTCAAAAAATCGAAATTTTACTGATTTTGTTTCTAGAGTGTTTTAGAGTTGTTTTTAGAATATTTTAGAGTGATTTAAAAATATTAAATTAGTTGATAAGCGCTTGAACCGAGAAACGTGGAGTGCACATTTTTTAATTTATTATTAGCGTATTTTATCGTTCTCGGTTCCCTGCTTAGTTTAGAACATCCACTTCGATTGACACATCGATTATATATTATGTAAAACATATTTTAAACATATATTCTTAAGAAAAAAGTGCGGAAACATGAAAACCCGAACTTTGAACGTTAATTTCTCGAAAAAATTTGGGCGATCACCCTAAATTTTAAATATGTTTTTTTGAACATCTATGGTCGTTGCGTGAATTAGGATCATGTTGATCGGAAATAAATTTTCTGCTTTCCATTTTCTGCTTTACGTTTTCCATTTTCTCGTCTCCAAAACCGATTTTATCTTCAAATGGCAAGCATTTTGTTAGTTTACGGCGGAAAAAATCATCCTAGTTCACATGATAGTCACTTAAACAAGGATTAATTTCCGTGATAATTTGTTTTTCTCAAAATTTCTAAACTTGAAAATCACTTCCGACATCAACTTTGGCCAGTTTTTTGAAAAAAAAAAAAATCATCTTCGAACTGGCATCGGGGTTCATGCAATACTAGTTGGCCTTAAAAACAGTGGATTCAGGATCAAAAAATAATAGTAATTTTTACAGACGCAAACAGTGCAATTAAAAGAATAGATAACAACCTAGATGAAAGTAAAGTATCGTATGAAATAAAGGATACCATTAACAAGTACCCAGAGACAATCTTCAGAATTCACCTGGACTCCACGACACATGAGTATTAAACCGTTTTGTATAGCTGACCTACGAGCCAAAGAAGACGTAATGAGTCACAGAAGTACTGCAGCGCACTCCGAACTAGATAAGAAAGCCGGCCTAATCAATGAAGAGGTAAAAGGAAATTGACAGACAGAAATGAGAGAAAAAAAAACTAGTACATGCCCTTACATAGGGAAAAAGACACACCACCTTAATAATAGCAGTAGACCTGAAGTTGAAAACAGAAATATACCCCCAAAATACTTTAAGACTGTTGGTGACCAGCAGAGCTTACAATAAACTCAGACTCTACAGCAGCAAAAAAAGGAATTCAGATAAATGTAGATTGGAAGGTTGTTCAAAGTGCTGGCCCTCGTATGAGCTGTGTCAGAGGCTTATCAAATACGGATAGTGGGGGAAGGGGAGGGGGAGCATTGCATGGCGGATTAATATCGTTCCTTAACGTATAAAAGAACCTACACTGACTGTAAATCTGGCGATTTTGATTGGTTCGAACATAGCGTTCGAAGGCAATGCATCTACCAATATTTCCGAAGAAAAATAATTATACCAAGCTGGAACCCGGCATGAATCAATTACGAATGGTAAAGGACTCAAGTTTATTAGGAGACGTTAAAATTCACTCAAGTTTGAAGAAAATATGTAGCCAACCCTTTTAATGACGGAAACTCACGATAAACATTCTTCCAGTTTACTCTATTATTATTAAGCTAAAATTTATTTACTATTGAATTTATCAAAATTTAGAAATTTTCGTACAGTTGCAAATGATTTTGTCACGAGCGATATCAAAATCGTGAAAATTGTCCTGAAAACAGTCTAAATTCACCTCAATTCTTGGAAGCTTGGAAAATTTTATTCAAATATTATAGCAATGCGCAAAATTACGTTGTTCTCGCATAGTTTTGGGTGTTTTTTTTTCGAATTTCGAAATTCATCGAAATACACCAAGAATTTCTGCCTGACAGTCATGAGATTTCTCTGTTTTTGTAGGATCGTTAAAATCGGAAAGAGTTTATTCGAATTTTAACTGTCATCCTTTTGCAATTTCTTCAGCTTCGTCGCTTTTGGTTAACACTGGATTGGATTCCTCAAAACTTCGATAATTGAAACGTTTTCCTGGATTTGAGTGGTTTAATTTTCTGATCTAGTTCATAGGGACTAGTATTCGGTACCAGTGGTATTCATGTGTACTTTTTGACTTGCTCCATGAAGATTTAGATTTATCTTAACAAAATGTTCTAAATTACTTTTTGAGTAAGCTTTATCAAAAGCCTTTTGTCGTTTTATTGTAACTGAAATGCCTGAATCTATAGTGACCTTCTTAAACAAAGAATCTCTATTTAGATGAGTAGTGCAATATTATCAAAGATTGAGGTAGGAACATTTTAATATTTTTGAATAGTTTTGGTTCCTCGAATATTTAAAAAAAAAATCAGTTTAATTTTATTAGGATTAAAATCTAGTTCATCGACTTGCTTTTGATACTTCAACGTGCTGATGGTGTCTTAAGTATGTTGGAGGCTTATCAATCGCACCATATCATGACTTTACTTTGTATAGATATTTGTGAAGTCCTGTTCGAAACCCTTTAGAACCGATATCAATAAAACGGGAAGAGTGCCCCAGCGAAGTGGCACAGGAAGTGTTTGACGCTTGGTACCTTTTTCAGTCACCAGACCATCATGAATTTTTCTTACGAAACTTAGCAACGTTCACGGACCAATACGAAACACAAAACTAACCAAAACCCATAGTGTAAATCGTTTAAGGTTTGCACGTTAACATCTTGAATAGGACATGGAGGACTGGCATAAGATGTTATTCGTTGATCGACGTAAAATGAAGTTTGGTAATGATAATCGACGCAATAAATATGGAGAGACGCAGTGAACAATTTTGTCACTTTTGCATTCATGAATATGACAGTTTGGTGACCCCAATGTGATAGTCTCGGACGGTATTAGCTTGCAAGATAAAACGATTGCGCTCATAACATTGGCTCCAAACAGGCACGATCTTGATCCAATTGAACATATTTGAGACATATTTGAAGAAAATGTCTGCGCAGCTAGAAAGGATGACTATAGACAGCAATAGCTGATTCAACTGCTTGAGATTTGATGGGAGATATCCCTGAAAAAAAAAATCGGCCATATTATGAAGAGCATTCCATTCGGGCTCCAAGAATGCGTTTTCAAGTGAGTAGAACAAACCCCATCTTCAAAGAAACAATAAAAAAACCAATCCTGCTGGGGAGTTAGGTATGAAATTTAAAAATATTTTTAAGGTTAACGCAGCTTTTAAAATTAATAACAAGCAAAACTAAATCAGAGATTTAATTTTTGAATTGGTTGCATTAAGCTTCATAACATTCATTGAGTTATAAACTGTTTTAATAAACATTTCAAATTTCAGTTTTAAAAACCTGAGCGCTATTTTCCAATTCCACAAAAAAATTAGCAGAAAATAATGAGTGGTTCTCCTTTCGTTTTGAGGAAGCTATAACAAAACAATGCTACTGCTCAAGAGGATTTTTTGTTCCATTTGTGGTGACCTCACACATCTTCTCATTTTCCGTCATCCTCAAACATTTTCTCTTCCATATCTAGATGGCAGTTGGAGAAATCTCGTGTGATTTACTCGGTAAAGAATTCTTCTGGATTTATCTGGTTTTATTTCAAAATTTTTACTCAACACGGTATAAATGCACCGTACAGAATTTAGGAAAATAATGAAAATTTAAATTTTCAATATTTTTAAAATTAAAATTTTTATAAATAAAATTTTTAATTTTAATTTTAAAGAAATTAATCAATCAAGACTAAAAAAAAATTAAAAACAATACTTTTTGCCACGCATTTCAAACATAAAGCATACATTTTTCGAAAAGTCATTCTTTGATGTTAAATATTGCATTTGGAATGAAATGATATTCTTTGTGTAACCACAAGATAAAGAAGGTTTTCATTTGAATCAAGAAATGAGTCGGTTCAAAGAAATACGCGGAAGAACAAGCCGTCAAAATTCTAAGGATATTTGATATTTGATATAAGATATTTATATTTTGTAGCAACGAAATGCCAGCCGACACCAGACGAACTTAAAAACAAAAGCAACATAAAAAAAACGTTTTAATTTAAATTTTGTGGGAATGCGGTTCTTAGAATTTAGTAAGTTTTAAGGCCCTGTGCCGCAATAAATACTAAGAAAAAATTATAAAAAATGCTTTAAGCATTTAAGTACTCCCAATTGTGATTGACGCAATGCACCCTATGTAATTACGAACACATGATCACGTTAAAGTTCGCTTCCTAATGCCATATCTCCCTAAACAAACCATATTCGAACTTAAAGTTTTGACTAAATTTCTCAACTCATCAATAAATGTTTTGCGGTTGAAATGATAAAATAAGCGTACAAAGCTCCATAAAGAAGAAACTCTACTACTGGTCTCCCCCACTTGAAATCCTTTAACCGGAAAAGTTTAACCCTACTACCCGCAACTCAACTTGAAATCACCACACAAGAGGAATGTACCGTATTGTATCAGCATAGTGGACATAAGGACCGCTAAGAACGTTAAGTGGGAAAAAGGAAACACGGAAAAAAAAATGTGAAAAACTTTTTTCCTGTTTCGGTGGTTACAAACGTTACACTATCTATTCCTGTAGACATTATTCCGACCGCAAAATATCGTGCATTCAGCTACAAGCTGTGTTCAAAAGTTTGGAGTTTTATCAACATCGACTACACCTTCAGGACTCGTTGCTTTTCTCACTGGCCAGCTGTGTGTATTTTTTGGTATTCCTTGAACGAAGGTTTTCAGTATGGAAAAATTTGATCAGCACTTGGGCGTTTACTCGATGGAAACCATTTCATTTCGGAATCGAAATATTTCGGTAAGAGATTTCACGATGGAAAGGATTCATAAAAGTTTTGCGAGTGACTCAGATACATTCGCTGTGTTGATGTTTTATTCACGATTGACAGATTCTGTCCATGCATCTGCAGTTGTCGGTGATTTGCAAGTCTAAATGTAAATTAGATAGAATCTGCTTCGGAAAAGTATGAGGTTTCTCTCGACGAAAAACTCTGTATCAGCTTGCTGGCATTTTCCAATTACTTCAGAGAGAATAATGCATCAACGAATGAAAATCAACATTCCTCATCAATTTTAGATCTTTCGAAGTGGTGCAAACTCCATGGTGTTCCAACGCTCTCGAAATAATTGATGCTAGGGGTGTAAAACCTGAGAAATTTCCCGCAAAGGGATAATGCAAGCTGCACTCATCTTTATTCGGTGTTCAACGCAAATGACTCTTGCTGCAACTTTGGGATTATTCACATAACACTTAATGGGTAACTTTATGATGTTTAGAAGAGTAATTAATTTTAAGTAGGAATATACTGTGGGAATTGTTATTATATGGTCGGCAAGGTGTTCTCAAGTGTTTTATTGACTATAATAATAATTGGCATAGTTTAGTGTTTTGCAAGTATCACATGCTATCGCATTCGGGATGGGGTGATGTGAAGTTATTCATAAAAATTCCTGTGGATATTCAGTCGTGGGAAAAACAGCATGTAATTGTTGGTCATAAAAGGAAGAGCGTAAAATTTTCTAATTGGTTCGAGTGTATTTTAAACATCAAATTATGTCTTATCCCAGAGAACGAGCTGAAGATGGATGTATGCAGCCGAAACGCGTCCTCGAGACCCACAAAGCAAGGCCCGGCGGACCCAACCTACCCAGAGTCTTATCCCATACTTGCCACCAAATAAACATCTAATTTTAAATAAATTAGATGTTTATCTTATCCTCTCAAATTATTAACAAATAAAATTTGTTAATAATTTGAACAAATATAATTTGTTAATAATTTGAGAGGATCAGTTCCTTTTCAGGACAGTGGTATTGCGCTGTACTAGTTTCCGTGTCAGTCTAAACACCCCTTAACGTTTACAATAAGTAATAATATTACGTGTACAAGTTCCCTCGTATATTCTACTCATATGTCAATCATGAATATGAACAGTATAAACGGAATAAATCTATAAAATAAACTTTTCGTGATAGCTCTTGTGATGTTAGGTGCGCAATTATCCTAATTAATAATTATTAAGGAACATTTGTGTACAGTAACATAGTTCGTAATGTAAACTTCGTTAGGTGTTTCTGATCGCGAGCAAAGAAAATATTTTGTGATAAATAGTCATGAATAGTATTAAAAAAGGGTTGTTTTATTTTAGAATCCCTTAATAAGCGTTAGTCTGTTGTTAATGTGCTGAAGTATGGCAGTGGAAGCAAAAGCAATTTTTATTTGTCTGGTTTTCGAAGCGAACGCATATTAACATCTTAGTAGAAATAAAATCAGAATATTAGATTGGATATTTTAAAAAATATTGAGCCTTTTTTGTCACTAGATGGTGTTGGTTGTCATATATCGAGGAATACCAATCAGGTTGAATCACACTGACATGCGTTTGAAAAGTGACATTCCAGTCTACAATTTTCATGTGAACCGTTTTGTATTTCGCTATTCGTGTCAAAAGTTATGTTCATTTTAAAATGAGTGAAATTTCTAAAAAAAATTCGTTATATCTTACAATATCAATACGAACGGGTAAGAATGCATCGCAGGCTCTATTTGTGGTGTCTACGGTCAAGATACTATATCGTAAGCCGCAGTCAAAAGATGGTTCGCACGCTTTCGTTCGGAAAATTTTGATGTCAAAGATGCACATAACTCAGGTCGACCAATCACTAAAAAAGTCGATGAATTCTTACAAAAATTGAAGAAGACAGACACATAAGCAGCCATAGCATTGCTAAGGAACTAAATATCCATCACCAAACAGTTTTGAACCATTTACGTAAGGCTGGATACACAAAGAAGCTCGACGTTTGGGTGCCACAAGAATTAAGACAAAAAAATTTGATGGACCGAATTTCCATTTGGGAAATCAAGCCATTTTTGAAGCAATCAGATAAGTCAGATGTTTGATGAAGAAAATTTCGAGCAATAAAGTGGAAATGCTAGCGAGCATGCTCAAGAAGTGGATTGTTCAGAAAATTCTGAAAAGGATGTTTTAGACATAGAGGACGGCAAACGTAAGATTCATTTGCATCGAATGTTCCACGTCTTTGTATCGGTATCTGGTGCGGCTGTATCTGCAGCAAAGATACGACACGATTTCCTAGCGCAAGGACTTGAGCTTGCCCCAGAAATGTGTCGAAAGCTATATTTGAAACTCAACGTCGATGTGAAATCTGGTCGAAAAGAGACGACAGGAAACGTAAATCAGGCTTTGCATCCTGTCATGGTGCAGTATATTTACTGCATAGTGTACTTATGACTTTTGACTGTGCCGATATTTCAACTGTACTTTAAATTTATTAATGTTTCTTCATAACAATGTTTTTCGTCACTTTTATTGCCATTGTTGTCACTATTTTCTGCTTTTATCATAGATTAAATAGAATTTTCGACAGAAATGCATACCTCATTTTTCCGCGCAGTTTCTTCCTTTATGGCCAAAATCAATTCTGATTTTTTAAAGATCAAGTGAACTTAAAATATTTTAGCTGAGCCTTCTACTAGCAGAAAGTTTATCAGGCGGCCAAATGATGATAAACAACTTTAGTGATAAAATAGAAAGATATCGAAATGCTGCCAAACAAGGACTTTATTGTTCCAATGAAATCTAACTGCAGGAATTAGGTTCAAAAAGGTATTGAATTATTATTGACAAAGAATCAAATGGGCAAAGAGGGGAATAGCTAAGGACCAAATAATTGACATATTTTTATGCTCGTATCATGTTTTTTTAAATTCCTAGTCAAAAGTTTGTAAAAATTCTGCCGCATCAACTAGATATGGTCATATTTATAAAATTTTTACTAGCAAGAGCAAGAGCAAACGATGAAAGGATGATACTAGTACATTAAACGGAAAGAAAGTTAAATTCCATACTGAAACGTCAATTAGAGGTCCTCGCAGTCATGCATACCAATGTTAGTTTTATGAAATAATGTTTTGGGTGGTAAACGCAAGATATTTGAAATAGCTTGAATTTAAATTTGAAAAAATTGCAATTAAGTGATCACTGGAGCGCCTTGTTTAAGGTTGGATTGAAGATTGATTCGGGTATTTTAAAGTTAGTACAAAGAAGTTGGGAAAAAGAAGTTAGGAAGAAAAAGATAGAAGCAGTCTGAAAAAGTCTGCAAAAGACTGTAAAAGCAGACGTCAGGTTTGAATCCCAATGCAGATAGTGATATTTTCTGGTGTTAGAGTGACAAGCATCCTGGCCGTGATAGGTACCTTTGGGAAGATTATCAAGCTCAAGCATGACCTTATCTGACTATTCTGGTCTTGAAATGGCCAATGAAATGAATCGAAATGTGAAAACACACTTCAAGGATCAAGTTTTTTTAACTTTACTACTTGAATCCATCGGGGCTTTCCCTAAATTTACGAGGATAGTAGTTAGCGCAATTACCTTCTATGCGAATGAATGATAGACTTGAGTCCTTTTGATGAAAGTGATGTTTGAGTTCGTTTTTCTCGTGAAGTACCTGCAAAAGTATCAGCTAAACTAGCTGTGGGAGGTATATCCGGAGAAATGATTCAGAGCAAGCGTGCTTTTGACCAGATCATTTTCTCAGTTATCAATTGTTTTACAACGGCTATTGCAGGTCTCATGGACTAAGTTCTGCACTTAATATCGCCGTAAGACAAGAAATATGTCAACAAGCCAAAAAAGTAGAGGCACCATGGTAGAGCCTAACGATGGTCTTATCTTGTGAATTACAAATCTTTAAACCAGATCTTGACTAACCACTTTTGTGCACAGCTGATATATCTACGTATGGGTGCTGCGCTCAATTATGATAATACCCTGAACTCATCGAAAATGTGATTTAACTGAACTTCCTTCGCTCAAATTATAAGAGAAATACAATCATTGTATCAAAACAACAAAAAAAATTAAATAAGTAATACAAATTTGAATAAAAATAATTAAAATAATTATTTTTATGATCTGCAATGAATCTCAAAGGTTATGCTAATGAAAAATCAGCAAAATCGACCAATTGCAACGTATTGTCCTTTTCATTACAACATTTTCAATTCAATGCAAGTTTCTCACGTCCTGACCTCTTACCATCGAAAGTATTTTCTCCATCTCAAATAGTGATATCACTTGAATAATAATTGAAATATTCACCACAAACGAAAAATAACCCTTGGGAATTCATGATAAATAAACTTGGCGATATATACGTACACAATTGTTGTGGTCTTTAACTAAATGTACTAAATGTCCATACGATATGTTCCCGGTGGACGGGCTGCATCGTATATCATACCAACTTTGATATCTAGGTGTCAGACATATTATCTCGTAAATTTATTATTTTGTGTGCGGTAATAGGAAATTCGGGTATCCGATATTCTTCCGGATATATCTACACCGAATGAATATGATATTGGCATTACTCTCTCTCTCATATGGGGATGAGTTCTGATTATTATGCATTCGGAGTATGGCCTGACATAATTCTGGTTTACATTTTACGTGCAATTTATGTATTTTTTTTGTTTTTTTTTTTTTTCATAGAATAAACATTCCGTAAGAAGACAATAGAGATATTTAGATACACGCGATACGGATTTGAATGTTTTGTTGCCTTCTGTTGGAAAAACACAGCTTTATTCGCATTGGGATGTCCTGGTCATCTTGAAGCTCTCTTGGATACTACTTTGGCAATTTCATTTGGGATTTACTTATCATAAAATAGATTGACGCTAAATAAACAAGAAAGTTTTAAAATTGGCTCGTAAGCTCATAAATTTTCTTTTGTTGTTTTTCTAAAGGGATTGTGAATGAGGACCAAAGTAAATATTTATCTTTTCTCCTTTCAAACTTTTGGGGCAATCAAAAGATATAAATCAAAAATTATCGACATTTTGAAAAGCAGAATTATTGTACAAGGACCAAAAAGAAACAAAATAAAATGTATAAAACGAAATCTACCTTTGTCCACAAGTCACAAATGTAATGCTCTTCTGCTTTGATAAAAGCCGAAAACGTATTTTTAGCAGGACATTAAAATTTGAATTCATTTTGAAAGAATTGTCTTGAATTAAAACGTTCATGCGTCAGAGCAACTTTTGCTGAATCTTTAAATCCTCGTTATGTTGGATTCCTAAATGCTATTGAAATTTCCTCGGCTAATATTATTTTCAACTTTTATAATATAAAATTTATTTAGTTATTATTGAATTAAAAAATTATTGAATACAAGCGTGAGCAAAAACTTAATTTATGTTTTTAAGTATTTTAGAGTTTTACTAAAAGATGGCGCCAGCGGAAAGTACGCAGCGAATTAATTTGACATATACGCTATTTCGATCGTCTGATATTGAGCTACAAACACGAATAAGTTGAGTCCGCCAAAGCTAGCGTTTTTGTTTTATCGTGTTGAAAATAATGTCAAATTGTGTGCCTGAAAAGAGCATTTGCGGTACGAATCGCTTTTCTTATTATACCAAAAGAAAATGGCTGTCGAAAGTCATCGTTTGCTAGTAAAACGTATGGTGGACACGCTCCATTAATTAGACCATGTTAGACATGGTTTTGACAATTCAACAGTGGTAATTTCAAAGCAAAAGACAGTGAGAGCTCTAGACCACTAAAATGCGAGGAGGAGGAATCGCAAGAGTTATTGGATGGTGACGCTACTCAAAATCAATGCCAATTAGCAGACGCATTAAATATGTCACAAGAAACGATCAGCAGACGTTTACAAGCAATGGGCCATTGAGCAACCATTATACGTTATCATGTTTAAAGTACAAAGTTTTGTGTGCTTTGTCGTGTCGTCAACTAATGAACAGTAGTGGTAAACAGCGATGTTGGGTAACGAAAACAAACCAAAAAGAATATTCCGGCTATTTCTTGCTAACAAATATATATTTCTATTGATTAACACAAATACGTGAATCATAAGAATAGTTCCGAATGGATGATTGGGAAGACCTTCAATTGCTGGAGCAAGTTTTCATGTTGAAAATTTCAATGGAAGATGATGTTTTCCAATTTTATTTCAAAAAAGCCTCAAAAGAAACAAATAAGACATATTGAAATTCAAATTGCTAAATATGGGAGAGCATGGTGGTGTTCTTAGGCTGACAGAATCCAGAAGCATTGCGAAGAAGTCTTCATTGCCTTTAAAACAATCGGAACGTGAATGCAATATGATGCAGTGGGCAGTCGGCTATAAGGAATAAAAAAAGAAAATTATGACAGTAACAAGGCAATGGAAAGTAAGATACTACGAGTCTCACTAATGACTTCAACTTTCAAACGTACTTACCGACCGAAAACCGATAACTCCTTTAAATACACTATCAAATTCGATTACAAGTTGTGTCAAAATAATAAGACCATTCTAGGCAAACGGGGACAAGGATTGTGTGTTTAAATAACCAAATAAGCTGGTATGTTATCAGCTCTGAACTTTACAGACTAATTATCATCGTTTGCTGTATATAAATATTTCTTTAAGTTTAAACTTCTATAATACTTAAAAAGGAGACAAGCTTCGGAAGAATATCGACAAAACCTAATTTCAAACCTATACAGAGAGCCTTGCTCGGTGAGAGCAAACAATCTGAATAATTTTAATCCATTATTTTCGTCCTTAATCTTCTTCATTAACAAACTAAAGGGAAAGCCCCATAAAACTTCTTATAGCAGCTTTACATTAAAAATAAACACCGTACATTATGTTGGCGAAGGTACAAAAACTCAAAATAACAAATTTAATTTCCAACCTTACTCAAAGATGAGATGACACTAACACTAAAATTCCAAAGAATTCAAGAGTCAAGTTTTTCAAAGTGAAATTATATTAAGGAGTAATTGGAAAATCCTTTTCACGCTCATAACACAGTATGGAACTTTCTTCTGACTTTCACCCTCATTCCATGATGTCAAGCTCAATGTTTGTTCATAAAGATATTAATTACACATGATGGAATTAAAAGCAACATACTTTCCGCATTAGAGTCTTCCTAAGAATTAGAAGTTTTTAAAGTTTTCTGTAAATGGCTTATTTAACCAATGTGTGAAGATTAGGAAAGTTACCGGTACCAACACTTTACTCAAATCATTTAATATGTTTGTATGTGCTGTTTCACTACGAAAACAGGAGAAAAAACTTCACGACGCAAAAGGAGAAAAAGGAATACTTTGTGGCCGGTATGATGTAGGAACAAGGTTGGATTTTTTCATTTGTGTTTGTGGTCTCTGTTATCAACAATTATTAGACATCATGAAATTGTCATAAGCATGTTTGTAAACAATTTTTACTGGCATACTTAGTGGCTTATTTTTGGTTCCGACTGTCAATGCGATTTATTCTTGACAAGTTTTTAAGTTCAAAAAGGTCCCAAACTTGCCCGGCTCCGACTGTTAACTTTTGTTGCAATAGGAATGACTCAATATTTGAGAGATGGAATCGTGAATTGAAGTCAATTGATGATAAAGGATGGGATAAAAATAGAAGCATTGAAGAAGTATTGGTAGAAACAAAAACAGGATTCCTTTCAAAGAAACCTAACCGGGTCACTACTCGGCCTAGGGTACGATATATTTTTGTATCACCTCAGGCTAGGACAAATTTTCAATAAAGCTTACCCAAAATAGTCTAGTACAGCTAGATCCACTAACACTTCAGGACACAAATCACCAAGAACAATACTCTAACGTCAAAAAGTTGCTTGACCACAATGTGTGCAGTGTAGAAAGTGAAAACTCTAATGATTACTTTTGGAGTAGTTGGAACCGACATTGATGCCAATTCTAGGAACTAGGACCACTAGTTCCAAACAACTAGGACCACGAGAGTCGAGGAGTTTCTGTAAAAATTTTACAGAATAAATGCAATATATTTTCTTTTTTTATTTTAATTTTAGGTATTTTTAAAGCTGCCTTTTTTTTGGAAATATAGTTTGGAGAACGAAATTCCATACAATGCAAACTTAATTGATTATATGCAAGGTATAATCGAGTGATTTATGGGGTGAAATTGTTTAATGTTGGGACACAATCCTTTCACGCGAAAATTCAATTCATATTCAATCGTTTGCTTATGAAAAAAATTAACTACATTAAATTTAAAATTTTGAATGCGATTTAAGCTTGATAGATTTTTTAAGATTATTAAAGATTATTTAAGGTTATAAGGATGTTTGAGGATTAAAAATCAAAAAATTAAATTTGATTTAATTTCGAGTCATTATATTTTATCTATAAGTGATAAATAAGTCAGTTAAGTAATTTGGTTTTGTTGGTTTTAAAACTGGCTAACAATCACAAAAAAAAGCTTTACACTGTTTTTAAACTATTTAAAATAGGTAAACACAATCCCTGTACCCGAAAAAGGAACACATGAATTTTAATAATTTTTACAACTAAGCTCATTGGGATTCTACGCACTTATCTCAAATTTTACAGATGTATATTCAAGGATCTTAGCTTCACAAACTTAAAATAAGCTTTCATTGAATAGCATTTGTTTATTTACCTATCTGCGTACCTGCCTACCAACAAAAAGAACGGCAAGATTTTTCTGGGAATTCTCTGTCGCTCTCAATATGTAGACTTTGCACCTGTTGAAAATGACCTCTTTATTTTCAAAAATTGTTACAAACGAGTTTAAGGTTTATCACTAAGACTTCTAAATATTGTATTATAATGTCTAACTTATACACTGACATATTTAATTTAAAATATTTCCAAATGCGAGAAAGTAATTTTTAAAATGTGACAGACCCCAAAATTAATGAGAACGAAATGTCAGGACGAAAAAATTTATACAAAAAACTGGCAGTGAACGCAAGCAAAAGGTTTTTCTAATTCATTTACCCGTTACTACAGGATTAAATTCGTTTATTATGGCTTGGGTCCATTGGGACTATTTTCTATATTTTCCAGGACACGTTTCGCCTGTATGTAGACACCTTTTGCTAGTTCTCAGTGCAAGCTGAAGACAGTTGCAACTGTTTTGCTATCATAATGCGTCGAAGATGGTTGTATACAGCCGAAAAACGACACTAAAATACGAGGAACGTCCAGAGAGTAAGTGTTCTGGTACACTCAGAGTTGTAGGGAATACTTTTTCGACATGTTGGCAACACTGCCGCGTAGCCTGACCCTTCCGCTTCAAAACGAGACCAATCCGAGGTTAGTGTGTTGAAAACTCTTGACGCAGTAGCATCTCTCGCGAAAAATGTCAATCGTATCTGCCGCCAAGTGCGAAATTCGCGTCGTCATTTGCTACCTCGTTGCGAAGGGAAAAGCTCCGGTTGAATTTTATAATGAGTGAAAACTGCTTACGGTAATAAAGCTATGAATCGTACGAGTGTGTACAAGTGGTGTTGCGTATTTCCGTGCATGACGATCAGAAGAGCGGAAGACCTTCAATTGTGACTGACGAACTTTTGGAAAAAAGAGATTGCGGTCCGTGACGATCGCAGATTGACGTTAGATGAACTTTCTGCGAAGTTTCCGCAAATCTCCAGATCCCTTATACACGAAACAATCACAGAAACTCTCGGATATCGGAAATTGTATGCGAGGTGGGTCCCAAAACAGCTGACAGAACAGCACAAGTTGAATTGAGTGCAGAGCTCCAAAGAGTTTTTGGAATGCTACGAACTTGAAGGCGATGATTTTCTCTACTCGATTGTTACTGGAGACGAAACTTGGGTTGCCCACTACACGCCTGAAACTAAGAGGCAGTCTCAACAATGGCGTCACAACTTGTCACCCTCCACCATGAAATTCAAAACCACAATTTCAGCCAAAAAAATCATGGCATTTGTGTTTTGGGACCATAAAGGCATAATTTTGATTGAATATCTGCCTCACGGGGAGACCATCATCGCGGCAAGATACTGTGAGACGCTAAAAAAACTGAAAAGGGCGATTCAGAATAAAAGGAGGGGCATGCTAATGAAGGGAGTCTGCCTGTTGCACGACAATGCCAAACCTCACACGGCCAACGTTACGAAGCAACTCCTGGACTCTTTTGGATGGGACGTTTTGAACCACGCCCCATATTCCCCTGACTTGGCCCCTTCAGATATCCATCTTTTCACTTCCCTTAAGGTGCACATGGGTGGGAACAAGTTTTCAACGGAGGAGGAGGTGAAGCGGGAGGTGTAGAAGTGGGCGAAAGAGCTGGCGGGAGACTTCTTCGAGGCAGGCATCAAAAAATTGATCCCACGGCTCACCACTTGCATCAAGAGGGATGGTGACTACGTCGAAAAATAACTTACATATGTACAAGTGTAACCAAGTATGTTTTTGTTTAATTAAATTTTTTTTTGAACCCTACATTAATTGAGTACACTTAATTTCTGGACGTGCCTCGTAGTAGATTAAGGACCGGCATACTACAGTAGCTTGCATACTACAAATAGTAGCTATAGATAGTAGCTTGCAGCTTTGTCCGAAAACAGATGATAGGACTTATGTTCTTGGACGATTTCTTTTTAATTATTTTCGACTGGTGGGCATAAACGTAAGCTTGAGTTAGGTTCCAAGAGGAACTTTTAAAGATAAAAATCCCATCTTTGCATGATTACAAACGTCATTAAATTTTCTTTAAAGAATATTGATATTTAAATCGTGAAGTTCTCTTTTCAACAATTATGTCGAGTTGTTCTGTCTCAATCCAGGCATGTAAATACTCATCAAACTTATAATATCTGATTCAAAAGTGCGGACACTGACAGACAGGATTCACTCCTTATAAACTTCCAACAGTGCCTTATCCAGCGACAGATCTCGTCTATGGTATAATTTCCGAGTAACAAAAACAATATTATGTCAGCTACCTCCGCACCTGTATCCAGGATGAAACCATTTTCGGGTCGGGGAGCACTAGTCCTTCTCTCCAATCAGACTATGTTCGTCAAATACAAATTTCGCAATCAATTGTCCTCATAACCATAAGTGCAGGAAACAATATGCTTAGTAGAGAAATAGTGCTGCTACAATTGACATTTCTAGATGTATTCCTCAGATGAAAGTAAAAGTATGGATCGAAATGTTTCTGAATCATAGCCGCGGAGACTTGATTCCGTATTCGTGACAAATAAAAAATTATATATACTCATTTAATGAATAAGGGTGAAGTCTCCAGCTGATGTCAAATCCTTAAAGAATCAAACTGTCAGAAAACAACTTTCAGATGAAAGAACGTTGACATCTCTTCTGATCGGTCAAATGCAGCAGATGCAACACACAGCGGTAACCGAGAAAATAATGCAGATATCTGATGTTGATAATGCAGACATATATCGAAAGAAAAGAATTTATCCAAGGAATAGTCTTCAATATTGAGCCTTGAGAGAAATATTATGTGAGTCTTGAGTTAACAAAATAAGTTTTGAAGTTCGTTTTGGTGTTGCCGCAGGCCAAAATTAACTTTGGGTGGCTTGGGTCCACCGGGCCTTGCTTTGTGGGTCTCGAGGACGCGTTTCGGCTGCATACAGCCATCTTCAGCTCGTTCTCGAGAACGAGCTGCTGTATGCAGCCGAAACGCGTCCTCGAGACCCACAAAGCAAGGCCCGGCGGACCCAAGCCACCCAGAGAAAATAAGTTTTAGCGAGAAAACCGACAGTCTTTTTGTTTCCGGGGCCTTATGTGACAGATAGCTGATGATTTTGTAGTCGGACTGTGATGATGACATGCAAGGGAATTTAAGTAAGGATCATAGGAACTTAAAAAGCTGATTTGTTGAATCTGTATTGAAGGCATTGCGCACGTGATTTTCTTCAAAGATTCTGCTTGTTTTCCGATGAGATTCTAGTGCGTAGTGTCCAAGATGAAACTCGTATAAACAGCAATGCCTAAAATGCACAATATCATATTCTATGCTTATTTTTCCCCTTTTCCTTGAAACTAATATGTAAACGCAACGATGATTCCTTTCTATAGTCACCATAACGAGATTGTTAAGAAGCTACTTCCTGTCGAAGGTTTAAGGATTTATTATTTACTATTGAAAGAAAATCCATATGGAAAAAATCGAAAAAAAAACTTATATACCCCTCACTTCCAGATGCTACTGATTAATCCTCAGACCAAGGAAGATTGCTTCCGTCGGAGTGCGGCCATCTTTCAAATTTCACAGAGTTGTGGGTGATTTGATGTAGTTGCTTGATGAAAAAGTTCAAATATATAGCCACAGTGATTAAAGTCTTATCTTTTTCCCTAATTTGAAGCTTAGAGTAAAAGTTAGCGGTGCACACGCTTGCCCGCGTTGAGCTTACCGGAACCGAAATCCCTCTGTATCACTACTCTTTGGTAGCAAAGATACTGCCCCAGTTGAAGGTAGGGTAGGTATCTTTATCTTATCTTGAACAAGTCTGATTTCGTTTAAGCTCCAAGAGTAATTTTTGCATCCTTGGTTGCTGAGTTTTTTGCTAGGCACAGGCGAAGTTTATTCGAAGATTGTATTTTATAGCGCCTCGTAAGGCTGTTATACCAATTACCATTTCTAACTAATATACGTATTAGGTAGTATTTTAAGTGCATATTTGTCTAGTGAAACTAGTGTATCTGCTTTTCTTGTTCTGAAAACTTCTACCGCAAGGTATCGAATGTTAGACTCTGGCTCCACTTAGTAATTCACGGCATCACGTTTGCTGATTTACATAAACATTCATTTGTTGTTAATTGGCAAATTTACCTATAAAAGTTCAAGTTCCGAATCCTTTTCACCACTTAGCTTGCAGTCATTCGGCTGCTGCATTATAAATCACCTGTATTTTCGGGTAAAACCAAATTAATTACCGCTGAACTAAAATAAAGGATATAATCTAAAACCTCTGCGATAATTAGCACGCATTAATAAAACAGAGGTAAAAGAGACTGATTAACTAACCTGTAAATAACAACCTACAGCATCCGATTTGCGGTTGAAATAGATGCATATAATAAATTCACCCCTAATGAGCTTGTTCGGATGCGGTTTGCATGGAAATCAATATTTTTTGGACAAATAGAATATAATTATCAATTTCAAACAGCCACAATAATTTTAACTTTGAAGGAGTCAAGTAATGTTGTTTATATTTTCAGGGGAATACATATAAGGATAGGTTCAGATAATGTTGGTAGTGAAAATATAAGTCTTTATACAGTATCGTTTTTATGGGTCAATTTCAGGGCCTGTAAATGAGAGAGCTCCTAGTACCATGGTCACTACGCGTTGTAGGTCTGTTCTTGGTCGTTTCTCTGCAATTTAAGGTGCTTGTCGTAAAAGAAAGATGTCACTTGCTCATGTCAGATGTCTCTGTCAAAACCTCGGCATATATTGTCAATTTGAAGGGCTCGTATCAAAAATGGTGACTAAGTACGTTGTTTCCTATTAATCTCACAAGTTTTCAAATGCCATCTATATTTACTTCTGAGCGTTGTTGATCCTTTGTTTGACTAACAAAGTATTTGGCATATTTTACAGTTATTTTTGTCACTCCAAGTTGAGTCCATGTCCGAGAACGTTTCCTTTAGCACCTTTTTCATTGCTGCTCGTTTTACTTCCATTGGACCCACCCTTACTACACTTGGGACGGTTGCATCTGTTATTGTCAGTTCAATAACTGACAATACACCCTTTCCCTTTACATCTATGTATCCAAGAGTCCACATTAGTTTCACGTATTTCCGTGTGGTTGCAGCGTCGGTTCCCTACCTGTAATCCTGTAAAGGCTCCAAAGATACTTAACTTTCTGCAATACTCATTATTATTTCAGTAACCGCTTTGTTGGATAAAATTTCAGACTTGAGCCCGTTGGATCGCAATCTATCTTCTCCTGTACGTTCAAATTTCGTTTGTCATAGGATTAAATCCTGGTTCCTATTTCCTTATTCGCTCTAGAGATGTTTGTATAGATTGTAATTTTATTGCGTACTGAACTGGAATTGTGCATCGCCCCCACTTTTTCCTAATCAGAAATTTGATCCGTAATGAATTTTTTGAAATTTGTTTTTGAGGATCTTTCGTCTTGGTCTGGTATTGTTCGAAAGTGGTTGTTTATTCCTTTCCTGAGATTGCTTTTATTATAAATTCAGCATTAAATACAACCAGAATAAGTTCCTAAAAATAATTCGCTAAGAAGAAAAATACTTCGATCCGTGTAAAAATGTACAATAATGGCTGGACAACTGGTTTGTTTCGAAAGAAGAATTGTTTTTTTTTGGCATTCATTTGGGATTCATAACCTGCTGCAGAGGCGGATAAAATGTATAAATTCAGACGGAAACTATTTTGAATAAATAATTTTGTAATTTTTTTTTTTAAAAAGGAAACTTCGAGGATTTCAATATAGTCGTCAAAAAACCACAAGAATATCTAATTTACGAAATGGAGCGTTACAATTCCTATATTTAGAAACGTTTAGAGCACAACAATGTTTCCCTTTTGTCATATACTGAAAAACTACGGCAATGAAAAGGACGATTTCATGTTGATCTAATCTAAGAAATCTGCAAAAGTTGGCAGCGTACTTCTTCTTCGACTTTGACTAACATCTGAAGAGTATGATCGGATCCACCTACGAAATAATTCAGCATCAAGTATTCTCGCGCCTTTTTGGTCCTTTGTAGTGGGAACAAAGATGAAATTTTGAAACGAATTGTCACTGGAGACGTAACTTAGGCTCATCTTCATGAACCTGAGTCAAAGTGCGGTGGCTTAAAGAGGGCACATCTAGAAGTTTAAGGTGGCTCGATTAGCTGCTCAAATCATAATGACAGTTTTTGTGGGGCTGAGAAGGGATGCTGTTGACAGATTACGAAGATAAAGGCATGCCCATGACCGGATAATACTAGGCTTCAATCTTGGGGGTAAATGAAAGAATGTATTTAAGAGAAAAGGAGGGGAAAATTGAACAAAAATGTTCTCCTTCTACACGAATAATAAGTCTCAATGAATATTATCTGTACCCAAAGCTTCAAAGAGCTTCAAAAAGAACTTCATGGGAAGAAGTTTTCAAGCGATGAAGAAGTGAAGGACGCTGTTTCAACTTATGGTTCGGTATGGTATGGTTCGGACAAACATAAAGCATTTTTCATGAAGGCATACAAAAGCTAATTGAAAGATCTGAACAGTGGTAGGTTCCAGCGCTTACGAACGAACAACGGGTATTCAAAAAAGTGATCGTTGGGAGAGCTGAAGGGCGGAGACCAGTTGGGAAACTAAGAAAACGCTTGTTTGCCTCTGTGAACAAAGACAGTTCATCGCTGCTCGAATTTCGAAATTGAAGGATGGGAACCAAATCCAGCTCCAACATTCCATCCAGTTTCACAGACAGTTGGAGTCGCTTGTTACAGGAAGCGAATGCTCGAGAGAGCCTCTAGTGCTAAAAAAAGAAGAAGTGGTGTAGCCGGTGGTGGATGCATTGGAAAGTTTGAAGATTGTGAAGATAACCGACGAGCTACGCCTAAGCCCAGATGAACGGAATTTTGAGTTGAATCATCGAAAAGTGCTTATCAGTAGATACTAGTAGGAGAAATAATTTTATAGAAATTATTTATGTATATAAGACCAAAAGTTACCTATAGTTACTTATATTATCTTCTTCTATATAACAGAAAAGCACTGAAAAAGGAAAAAAAGGACCTACCGAAATGTGCATTTGCATTCAATGAACGAAAGTGTAGTGAAGAGCACTTGTTTTGTTTTTAGAGAAATTCGAAACCAACTTTAAACCAGAGGGTTACATTTAGTCTAAGATATTATATTTAAGAGAGCAGTCCGATAAGTATTTATCCTCCAAAAAAAAAAAGAAAATTAGAAATATGGCGATTTATTTCTCAATACAGTTTTCTCTCAGCTCAATACACTTGAAACAGAGATACTACAACTTTTTAAAGCCATCTAAAATAACTCTTTCTCGAGGTCTGCATCCTTGTAGTAGGGGTGATGTCCTTATTTGATAAATTTCTGCTCGGCGAGTGATTTTTTCATGCTTGAAATAATTCAGCATAGAAAAGCGTTTTATCCTTTTTCAGGTAGTCTATGGACTTCTCACATTGTGAATCCCAGAAATCAGTGGCTGTTACCTTTTAGGCCGAAGGGACAGTCTTCGCATTCTTTAGAGCACGTTTGCCGGCTGTCCAGTCCACTGTTTAGACTGCGCCTTGGTCTCAGGTTCGCACCAGTAGTCGTTTCTTTCGCATTAAGCAGAAACTCCTTTGGATTGCAGTTAAAAAGCTTCAAAAATTGATATGATCTCACAGTTGCGCTTGATGTCCAGCGTAAGCAAACATGCCGACTGGTTTCTCATACCCAAAAGTCCATGCAGAATACGACCTACGCGTGTTTTTCCAGATATCTGCCTAGTTGCGCAATTTCAACCATCGGTCTTCCAATATGAGATCATGTTTTATTGTCATGTTATCCTCCGTGGTATCCGTTTTCGGTCCACTTGGCCGTGGCTCATAAGAAAATCCTTAGAGTGATAGATAGTCAACGGCTGAGCTTAATCTGATGCGGCATGAAACTTCTGGACGTTGTTATACGTTACCTTTTGCTGTGAAATTGTTCAGGAAAATCTCTTTTCCTTCTCATGGCTACTATATTGGAATATGTAGCCTGAGATATTACTGGAAAAGAATTGACAAGGCAGAAATGAACGAGACACGTTTGATTCTGTTTGTTATTAGGAACAGTGAATCAAGAGCACGTATGTCTCATGCTATTTAAGTTCCCTCTTATGGAACTTATCAACAGGACAATAATAAAGTTTAAATGTACTTCTAATTCTGAACTGATTTCAATAGAATAAGAGAAAATTAAAATATAATATTACACTAATTACAAATAAGAAGTTGAATGAATGTGAACTGACTCCATTTACATTTGACAAATTTTGTGAGCCAAATTTAGAATATAAGTGTTGGCAATTCCAGGAAATCGGAAATGTGGATGGATCTAAAATATGATAGGCTTTGTCACATTAATTTAACTTGAACAATTTACAATGACAACCCATTCTCATTCACTTTCATTTCCTTTCAAACAAGCCATCCAAATTGCTAAAAAGGTCTTCCATCCTACTTTTCAATACTAACGACCTTTGGTATGTATGACGGTGAGGTGATAAAATTTAAAATTTAATTTATCCCGCAGCCTCGTATTTTATAGGACATTTGGTGTCAAGAAATATTTTCCGCCGCTACAAAGGAAAATGTCTATAAGGATATTAATGATAGCTCGGTTTTCAACGTAATGCTTATCATTTTGACGACAACGAATACATCGAGAACGAGGACGACAAAAGTAATGACGGAAATGACGACCTTTCTTACCTTTTTGGCGTCACATTATTCATGAACTGACATAAACTCCTTTTTACCTGTCTAATAACATTTCGGCTTCATAAAATAAATTTCACATCGTTTTGGGTTCACTTTGTGCTTTTCTGTACTAGAATTTGGTGAATTTTTCAAACCGCAGTGGTAAATCTGTGAAACGAGAATTTGAATCCTGGATGAAGAAACATTTATAAATAGCAATTGTTGATGGATAATGATATAAGGAATTAATCATAAAAATATAATCGTAAATGTTGCTCTGGAGCTTGTTTGGAAGTTTCGAAGAAAGAAAAACCGAAATATATATTTTTTAGAGCTTCCTTGTTAGAAATTCATTGTAATGTTCCTTGGATTGCGGCGTACTCATATTTGCAATAAATTTTGAACTTGACTTTGAGCACTTTGCAGAATCAGAAGGATGTGATTGTTTACTGATTTGTAAACATTTGACTGATTTGAGCCTCATATCAATGCCGATCAGTTAAGTATTGGACAATTGATAATATCATAACTAGGATGCCAATTGAATGCTGTGAACAATTGAATATAGGAAATGCATGACAGTTTGTTAGCTATCCCAAACGACTGCTTAATTCTGACACAGATTTGAAATTTCAGAATCATCAACTTTCTCAATTTCTCCCTCAACGTATCCTGAAGCACTTTTTTACTAAATTCTTGCAGTCAATTCTTTCACTGGAGCCGGATTATATTCGGAGCAGAATTGAATCGTGTCGTGAATTTCGATAGAGAAGTTTCAAACGCCATGAAATGCATAGCGACAATAGCGATAAGTTACCAACAAGAATATTTAAATCCTTCCTCAATTTGAAATTTGAAAAAGATGTAACTCCGCTAAATGATCACGCGAGTACTCCTCTGAATGACGCTAGATTAATTACGGCTGAATTCGCTATTGAGCTAGGCAAAAGGGGTGGATGATCACTTACTGGTTCAATTTATCTCTAGAAGAAATTTAAGTGGTCACGCAGGTCAAACAGAGGATTCGACCAGTTAAGGTCTTGCTAATAGACTCAAACAGGAATTTTAGAGTGTGGAAATTAAGAGAAATACTGGTGAGGCCACAAGGCTCACGTCAGCTTTAAGTCAGTATATAGAGGAAAGTCTAGTAAAGACACAGAGGCAGGACCACGTTAAACAAAAGAGGTGATTTCTATGAGTGTTATACAGTCGACATGTGAAACTCTTAACAAGAATCTGTTAACACCCGAACGTTTGGTACAGGAACAGAAATTCGGAGCTCCGCGGTTAGGATTGGCATACCGGACATACTCTGGATCAGTGGGTTGTAAAGTCACAGGACTGGAACCCATCACATTTCCTGCCGGATCACCGAAGTAATGAAAGCAACGAGAAAGTGTAAAGTGTACAGCTATGTCTATTACTTCATGGTGCTTTAGGACATGAGAAAACAAAGCTTTGTTTGACGAAGTGTGTTAAACAGTTTCAGGCTGGGTCTTCAGATTGACAGAGGAGATATTTAGTTTTTATTTCAGGAGCTTTTCGCTATTTTGCTGAGAGTGTTATACTGCTGAAAGACTTACATGACTGGAAGTCTTACACAGCTGGGGAACATACAGGATGTCTCTCCTCCACTAAAGAAAAGTCACTGGAAATGCCCGGTGAAGATAAGTGGCGCCAAAATAAGTTCCGAAATTAACATTCTTGTATAAAATATCAAAATGCTTGTTGTTTTTTGATGTTCAAACATTGCAGAGGTCTTAATCTACAGGTCTAGGTCTTGAGACAATTGTCTAAAGTCTTAATGAAATTGACAGTGTTATGTCAATAAAATATAAATTATAATGATTATATTTAAAATAAATATAATGTCATATAATAATAAATAAATAATAAAAGCAATACAAAATAAAATATAATGTCATACAAAAATGTCAAAAAATCAAAAGCAATGCTTGGCTCTATCCATATCAATTGCAAACAACACTTGGAGCCAAATACAAGAACTGTTTTGATTCCAGTGTGAAAGGAGATCATAGAAAAGAGAAAACGACCAAATCAGACAAACCCAAAAAAGACAGAATCGATTTTTTTGGGTATTTGGTTAGTTTTTACAAATCTAGTCAGTTCGCGGGATAATAGTATTAAAAACAATAAATTATTTAGTTTTCTGTAGGATTACGTAATTATGAATAGAGTGAGGCAATTGCAGTGAAGTATGAAATTATTATTCAAAAAACGAACCAGTAATAGAAAACTCTCGAAATTTTCTAAAATATCCTTTAAAAAAAACCAACTCATGTAAATCAGTGACAGTTACATAGTAGTTCACGAAAATTTAGAGTAAGCTTAGTAAACCTTCAAATTAAATTAAAAATTTTGTAAAACATTTTTTTTGCGAAATTTCAATCAAAAAAGAAATAAAATAAATAAAAAATACAGCGATTTTCTTCTTTTTGAGAATTGCTAGTAGCTGCGTTATGTCCAAAATATCATATCAAATGGATCGCCTCTGCGAGGAACGAAAAACATATCAGGGACTTCCAGTCCTGATGAAAAGCCATGAAAGCGTAAACGATACATCCATCAATGCATCTCCTCATATGAGAACCATCTGGGGTTTTTTTGTTACTGGGCCCCAATTTCATATGATCATTTAGCTGAGAGAAGTTATACAGGTTTCAGTAATCAATCATCTACTGAAAGTATTCTAGATTAGCTTCTGTTAAATGAAATTGTCAAAAAGTCAAAAAGTTCTGGGTTTCGGAATAAAAGTTTTAAAAAAACCAAATCCTTTCCATATTTTGGGAGGAGGAAATCTAATTCGGTCTTATGATGAATGGTCGCTGGTGACCACTGACAAATAGTTATAAGGAGAGTCATCAGGGGGTAATCAAAGTTAGGATTTCCTACAGTTGTTTTAAGGCAACAGTTCTTTGCAGAAATTGGTTTGTGGGGTCGTGTTAGACCCATTTCATTTCACTTCAAAGTTAGACGAGAAGGTTTGGTGGTGAGAATTAATTTTGAACTTAATGATACCCCCGAAGGTACCTGTCCCAATTATGTAGGCTGCATCAAAAACATAAAGTCAATTATTACTGTTATCAGCAGGACTTCGAATCGTAATTTTTTTTTTGTTCATTCGGGAATAACTCTAACTACAGAATATAAGCCAATCGATATATATTTACAGAGAACAAACATTCAGACTTCAGTCTATATTTGATTGCTATCACCACGTTTAGACAGAGTTTATGCAAATGGTTTCCTATTCTTGATTCTGATCTTTCATCTCTCAAACTGTATGCCGTGAGTTGCTGTCAAATAAGGCATGCATGTTGCTGTCATCAATGTTATAAGCCGATCTGAAAAACGTTTTGGAATAATTGTAGGCAAACTAATTTTGACATATGACTGTTGAGTTGGGAGGTCGAAAAGAGACTGTTTCTAATAATTTTTTTTTTTTGAAAAGGTACTTTATTTTGAAAAACATACATAGTATTCATACATTTGTTTAATGGAAAATATTTGTGTGATGACATACATATATTTTTGGCAAGATCTGTGATTACAATGGCATTATTGATTTGTATAACGTTTATATGATGTATCTCAGCAAATAAGCTCCTGAAGGTCTTTCAATTAAAAATGGGTCCAAAGGGTGATCACTTTTTCAAATAATCTGAAATCAAACAACAAATCGATTCTGTAAGTGTTTTTATATGTAAAACTAAGTTTTATGTAAAACTAAGTGTTTTTCGAAGCAAAAATAGAATTTTTTGACAAAATGGCGGCTTTGTAAAGAAAACCATAGGATCCCGGACCAAAATTTCATGAAAAATTGTTAAAAAATCTTAATAATTATCTGAAATCATATTTTTTCAATAGATACTTGAGAATTGTATCTGAAAAGGTTGCGCCAGAATTTGGAACCGATTCATTGAGCCTTTTTTTCAAATTCTGGTCAGCAGCTTGGAGAAAATAGTTTTGAGAAAATTGTGTTTAAATGTCGGAAGAAGTTTCGATATAGCTAATTTTTTTCTTACATGGAGTCATCTATTCCAGTGCCACAAAATGAGCCTTCTGTACCAGAAGTTCCTTCCAATGCCACGGGTTGATAGAGACGACGAGAAAGGCTCATAAAGGCCTTTCTTCCCTTTCTCGTATTCCCGTGCGGTCTCAAGTCAGGGATTCCTATACTTTCTGGTAGTTGGAAAATTTCTATAAATATGCGTCTATCTCGGAAATTACTTATCCCATCGTTTTGAAGTTTCCAAGGAATATTATGAGTCAAATATTCACTCCGAGAATGGAAATAAATTTTGAAAATTCTGACTGCATATAGCCCCTTAAGGCGTCTGTCTTGTAAACTTCCTTGTTATTAAGCAACTGAATGGATGTTTTACTTAAATTTGTTAAAAATTAAAATTTGACCCTCGGCGTTTTAATTGCCGAAGTTTCTTACCCTATTTTCAATGTACTTTATGGTAAACAGTCTATTTTACATCAGCTCGCTCGTCTCCCTCCTATAGTTTAAAGGACGAGTTGAGTAGATGATAATTTTACTGAAAAATAAAACTTTGCTTTAGTGGTTTAAGTTCTAGTACTTTGTTTTGACTTTTGACATTTTTCGACTTTGTCAGACTGCACTTTTGTATGAAACGATTTGTTTTCGTCAACCATTAGGGAAAGGAAACTTCAAAACTAGTAGTTCCGGGTGGGTTTCAACACAAATCGTATTGTGCATGTCTCCCCGTGCTCTTTCACTACTTTTAATAGATTCAATGCTTGGAAAAGGAGAAACACAAACAAACTTGTTAAACCTCTGCTGAAATGTTTGACTAGTGCTTTTATACTTGTTAACATTGACTTGGGCAACCATGCATAACATATGCTACTTGGAGCATTTAGTATCATTCTTCTTGTTATCAATGCAGTGTCTCCTCTATGCATGAATACAATCTGCTTAAGGCTATTTCCAACGAGTTAAATACATTGTACATGTCCATACATTATTCAACATCGCACTAGACAATGGTCTTTCAACATGTTACTGTCGTAGTAGTATTGCTGCTAAAACAAATTTTACGTAATTCGAGAACAATGTGCTTCACACGACTTTCATGTTACTGAATATGTTTCAAAACATGTCCTCATCAACTTTACAAGGCATTCACGTTATTTCTCACTATTCTTGTAGTGAAAACATGCTATCCAAAGTCCTGAAATGAATTCATGTTCCAAGTGTTCGTATTCCCTTTTTGCATTTGCTCACGACTTTGCGACTGTGAAAAGTGTCTCAAGGAATGGAAGAAGTTTTCCTAAAGTCAAGAATAAATTTAGTAAATTTATGTTTTTTCCTATTTCAGAGAACCCGGAAATGGTGATTTAGTTTTTATTTTAAACTTTCCCACGAGGAGTAGACCAGAAAACAATGTTCACTGAATGGGACTTGACGGTTGCCATCTTGAGTTCTGTTTAAAGGTTGAAAATGAACATTCTGTTGCGTCTTCGAAAGGAACCCAATAAAATTGGATTCTTTATTAGTCCTTGAAAATTTAATCGATAAATCGATAAGTGGTGCTGGGTTCTATTTCTATGTACGAAACCTTTGAGTTAATTCGTACACAGTTTGTTCCCTAAGACTTTGAATTTTTTCAGGATAGCGCACGACATTTTCTGCAGGATGTCCGCATAACCTTCCAGTCCGACTTGCGTTAACGATTATTCCACAGAAACTAAAAGACGAGCATCTTATTAAATGCATGTGGTGAAAACTTGTTAAAACTTTCTCTGAATCTCATTGCTTGCACAGCTCAGATAATAAGTACTTTCGATGACATATAGTCAGTGGCTTTCGCAACTGATCCTTTTGTTCTTTAAAGATACGGAAATATGTGACTGTCGGAAACATCTCATTAGTAAAGTTGCGCGGAACAAGACATAGAAAATAAGGGTCGTTGGTTGTATGAGTTTTCCACTACGTTCTACGTAGTTTAACTTGCTCCGTTGAAATAATGATGTAATAGACATCTCTTCTTTGCATTAGTTTCCACCTAAAAGCTTTTATTGTTTTCCGCTTTTCAACGTAATTATGGCAGGAAACTTAAGTCATCGCGTTGGATGTCGTACAGTGACGAGCGCAGTATGCGTGCGAGAAGGCATTCCAGTATAATTTAAATGAAAAGTATAGAAAGGGGCTCGGTTCGAAGGAGCTACTAACACATTGCAAGTCTTCATTAAAAGTTCATGCAAGGTCGCTTGAAAAAGTCATTTTACAGCGGGTAAGTGTAGCAATTGTAAAGTTCATGTTCCTGTTCCTACGTGAATAATATTTGTTTAAGTTCCTTCGCACATTAACTTGATTATTTTTTAAGAAACCAAATTCGTTATCCTCATATGAAATATGAATTTAAATTCAATTAAAATGTTCCCATATAAGTGTGAGACGAGAAGAACAAAATGTATTTAGTGAAAAAAAAGCATTTTTAATTTGCTCCTTTTCGATATTTCACATTTTGAGCTAAGCAAACTAGAACAAATTCTTTTCCATTTCTGATGACTTACTTACTTAATTCTGATTTTCAGGAAAAGAAAATACGACAAGTGAAATGTTACACAAATATCATTTTTGGAAAAAAAAAACACGCGATCATAACACAAAACACTAAAATCAACAGAAAAAGTTATCAAAGCCTTTATTTTTATATTGCATTGAGAACTAACTCATAATAAATTTCCAAAAATTGTTCTTTCATCTTTGTGGCAACTCAACAAATGATTGTATTCATAAAACGAACTTGAATAAATAATTAAAACAAAACCATGTGTTTAGATCCTGCAGAAATATTTTTAAAAATATTGAACAAAAGGATTGCTTTTTAGAATATGAAATATGTCGTCATTGAAAATATTATGAGTCTCGACAGGTTTCCAATTATCATTTAAAAGTTATAATTTAAAATGTGTAGGAAGATGATTTATAAGATTAATTATTCGGCTTACAATTCCAAGCGTCCTTAGATAATCCTCAAATTAGAACTCATTTAATCCAGGAATCCCAATCATATTTTTTGACTAGAAATCCCAATCATATGTCAAAATTAAGTCCAAAATTAGGAATTTCAGTTTTTAACTAGAATTTATTTTTAACTCTTTCAATTCGTATTATTTATAAACATTGGGATTTAATAAAGTAAAAAAATTGTGGCTAGAATTCAAATTCGGAAACTTAACAAAAATTAACCACACATGATTTAAAATGTGAAAAATTAACCACACACTTGGCATGTAATAGAGATGTTCTATTATTTTCTCTTAATCTTAAAAAAATCAGTCAAATTTAACTTTTAGACATTTTTCTAAGAAAATATGAATACTCTTGTCATGCAAAATTCAGACATGCATTATTATTGAGATGCAGATGTGGCAAATATCAGCATTATGTTCTCCGGATATGTCCTTCATACATTTATGGCATTGAGTTTTGGTCATTCGTTATTTGTTACATGGGCACTACCCACAATAGTGACAATTTTTTTGTATCTGGTTGATCCTTAATCCTCTTCATGGGTGACGTTGACTGAACATCCAGCAAACTTGTTGTTTTTCGCGCAAAGCCGCTTTTCAAAGTTGGAGCTTCCAGCTGCTGTCATTCAGGATGAAGTCAACACTCCATTTTTTCATGAATTCTATACGGTTCAACGTCTTTTCTTGTTTAGTTAACTTGATATGGCAGTAAATAATATAGGAGTTCGCTAATGCCATGTTTTGTATCCAATAAATCACAGCCATCGATCAACGTTGATGTTGGTTCAAGTATAATCCGGAATCTCGTAATACATAATTCTATTATTCAATCACAGAGCTACAATTTTTGACAGTTTGTCTAGGTAGTTTCCCGCAAAGCGCATGCATTTTTGCAACCACTTTGGAAGCTTACGTATGTCTTCTTCGTAGAAATTTCGTGGCTTTCCACGTAGCCATTCGCACACAAATGATTCCATTTCATCAGGGCTTTCGAAAGTTGTTCACCGAGTACCTGTTTCATTGGTCCAAATATATAATAATCACAAGGTGATAAGCTGTATGCGGTTGGGCGTTGTCTAATAGCAGTATCTTATAACGGATTGGAATATCGCATCGTTTCAATTTGTAGACAGGCTTTACGGTGTTTTTTAGAAAGCTATTATACTAAAACACGTTGACAGTTCAATGTTTAGTCAGAAAATCAAACGCGGCTATCACGGTTGACATTCCAGAACACGGTACACATCATACTCTGCTATTACTCTCCTGCGTATAGTATTGTCCCCATGTCTCGTCTGTGGTGAATTTTTAGCGCACAAAATTCCCCCTTTCTTCTTCAAACCTTAAAACCCTCTTTCTTCCTCTTCTGCTCACAATTAAGCAGTTTTGGCACCCATCTAGATGAAGTATCCCTACAGTAAATCCCAGTTCCTCACCCACATCGCAAGCATTACTGCGACGACCACCCGAAATGAATTTTTTTCAACAGCGCTTACGGTTTCATCGCTGACGCTAGAGTAATTTTCGACAAATTTCTGCTGATTTGTGGGGTGGGGTTGCGCGGTTCCAGCTATTTTCCACGTTTCATCACTGACGATTCTGTCATCCAGCTCAGCCTTTTTTTGACACTCAATTTTTCGCGCGTGTATTTAAAAATTCTGGTTTTCCTGTTGGAATACACTGAAGAAAACATCTCAAAGAAATGTCACCACCTTTTATATGATTGTAAAACAAAATTAGGTTCGGCTTTTCATTGATTTGATTGATTATAGCATCTGTGTCACTGTGTATAGCATCTGTGTCAATGAAAGTAGGTTGACCATATTAGATGATTTAGGCTTACACGACACCGTCGTCAAAGGGCCATCAAAGCAAAACATAAAGGAACCATGACCCATTTTAACTCTTCAGGAAGCATCCTTTTGTTTGGTCTTGTTATCTCTACTAATGTCAGATTGTATGAATTTCTTAGTAAACTTAGTTTTGCCAAAAGTGCAGTCATGCACCAGTTGCCACATTTGATATTCTGTTATTTCCATTTACTGTTTTTGTTAGCCCTTAGATGTAGAATTCAGTCAAGGGTAGACCATTAGTTTTCGAACTTTAATCCAAATAATGTACACAGTGCGTCCATTAAGTTTCGAGACTGATTCCATTAATCGCAAAATAAACAAGATATCTCGAGTTTTTCAAATTTTTTATTCAAAGTATTCTCCCTTCGCTTTAATACACTTCTTACAGCGGTTCAATAGTGATTCAAATGCGTGCTCTAGCTCATTTTGTGGAATAGCCTCCAATGCTTGTGTCGAAGCCGTTTTAATGGTCTCAACATCTTCAAAAAAGCATCCTTTCAACTTCAACTTCAACTTAGGAAACAAGGAGAAGTCACACGGTGACAAATCTGGTGAATACGGTGGGTGGTCCAACACACAGACTTGATTTCGGGCCAAAAACTGACGAACAATGATTGATTTGTGACTCGGCGCATTGTCGTGCAACAAACACCATTTCTCTGGATCGCGGTATTCGGGTCGAGTACGACGGATTCTGGCCATCAAACGCTTTAACACTTTGAGATAAAACGCGCCAGTGACCGTTTGACCAGTTGGAACGAACTCTTTGTGGATGATGCCTTTGCTATCGAAGAAAGTAATGAGCATTGTTTTGATTTTTGAAGGAGATTTTCGCGTTTTTTTGGCTTGTGGTGAGTTTTTCGACTTCAATTCCGAACTTTGGCGCTTAGTTGCTGGATCGTACTGAAAGCACCATGTTTCGTCGCCAGTAACAATTGATTTCAAGAAGTTTGGATCATTTCTGGCGACTGCAACAACTTCTCTGGAATGATTAACACGAAGTGATTTCTGCTCCTCCGTCAGTGTGTGTGGAACAAACCTTGCACAGACTTTTGTTTTGCCCAAATCCTCGTGAAGAATGAGACGAATCGTTTCTTTGCCAATATTCAAAGCCTCTTCCATCATTTTCAAAGAAGCATTACGATCATTCGCAACATAATCACAAACTTTTTCAATCATTTCGGGCGTGCGAGCTGAAATTGGTCTCCCTTCACGTTTGTCATCCTCTAGCGACACTCGGCCATCCAAGAAACGTCTGTGCCACAAAAAAACATTTGCTCGAGACAAACACTGATCACCGTACACTTGTTGCACCAATCGGAATGTTTCTGATGCACTTTTCCCAAGTTTTGCGTTGAATTTAATGACCGCTCTCTGTTCCATGTTGGAATTTCAACGTCAGATGAAAAACTGTTTAGGGAAAACTTTCACATCTTTGTCATTAGTCATCTGACTCGAATGAAATTTTACACATGGATAGGAACAGGTTTAAGCTTTAAAATGCGTATTAGAACACATGGATGGAGCTATTATTTGCTGAGATATGGTTTGTGTCTCGAAACTTAATGGACGCACTGTGTATAGTATCCACTTTGTCCTTGGTTAAAGCATCATACAAAATGGAAAATTTATTCCCTTACTTATCAGGCTCGGTTTTGAACGCACATTTGGAATGGACACCGGCAACGAAAACCCAAGAGACGTTCATCTACTGTCAAATTTGTCGCTGATGTCTATTTTTCTGCATTCATTGATGAAAAGCTCCCGAATTTTCTGCACAGGTGTGAAAGCATCTTCTTGGTGAACGGATGGCTGAACGATTTATCCTTCATTATCAGACGTCTTCCGTAATCAGTTCAGAAACGTATTGAGAACCAGAAACGATATTCAATAATTAATTTAGAATAACTTTTCTATCTTTTTTGGGGCCGATATACATTAGTCGTTGCTTACGTTATTTAAGATAAGGACCAAATGTTATATCCTCGTTTCGATATTCTCTTTTTTCAATAAGGTTTCCTATGTTTTCATTGGTTTGTTTTGACGAATCAGCTAAAAAAGGAGTTATCTTTGGCAGGAAAAAGACTAAATAGGTATTTTCTTCTATATTTTGAGCTTCCAAATATTTCCTTAGTACTTTTCGCATATTCCTAGCGAAGGTTGCTATTAAAGTTACATAAATTTCCAGAGAAAGTTGCTGTCAGTTACTGTCAGTTGCTAGTTCTTCTGTGCAAATTTTTAACTTATCCTAAAACCCGTTGGAGTATATAATGAATGCAGTTTCCTTGCAACAACTTCTCTACCCAGCTACTGTGTATTACATGTGAATTTCTGTCACTGCTTTTCATAAAAATCTAGTTGAACAATTTAAACCACAATCGCCTTATATCAAAAGATAATGATGTCAGCACATTTTGCGTTGCAAAGGCCTTTGTCCTAGCTACGTTCTGCAAACCAAGAAGGACAATAACTTCATCTAATTTTTCACATTTAAGTTTCTACTCCGAGGAAAATGACAGCAATGGCTTTGTTCTATGTTTTAGTGAGATATTTTCCGGCAAAGAGAAAACTATATCTTCAAATTATTATAAAAGATTTCCCTAATGGTATTTGATGGTTACACATTAAAATTACGATGACAACTTTTGTAACTGACACTGAATTGCAGTTTTTCAGTGTTCTAGCTTATAATATAATGGCACATCAAGTTACATTCTTGCTAAGATATTAAGACATTTTCAGGGATTTGGTGTGGAAAATGACTTGAAATTAATTTGCCATTGTACTGATAAAAGCTATATTTAAATCAAGCGAGCTTATTTCTTTTGAATGAAAGAGAATCGTTTCAACGTGCGGTTACTGAAGTCATTAGCGAACATGGTTTGATTGTTCTTAATAAAAGGACCTTGATTTAAAAGGATTCATGACTTGAAATGATTTACAGCTTTACCACTGAAACTTACAATACTTTGGGGATACATGCAACAAAGTTCACTGAGAAATGGTCTCTGGGGATTGGGTCGAAGCAGAAACAAGATGACTCCAAATATGTGGCCAGGCTGGTTCGAAAATAAACGTCAAAATCAATTTGTTAGTAAGAATATACTGACCTGAACATTAAATTTTCCGATAAGGAATTCTAAGGTTGTATTGACAGAAACGCTCGTGCTTTGGTTTAAATGATGAAAATGATAGAAAATAAAAAAAATATGGGTGAAGACCGTGTAGAATAATCGGTGACTTTTGGCTCAGAGAAGGAAGTAGGATTATTGCAGACGTTAGAGTTTCGATGTTAGTTGCTGCGAGTGGAACTAGTATTGAAAATGCTTAATCCACACATTTCCGGCATTTTCCTAGATTTTTTGGGGAATTCCACATCATTTGCATATTTATTCGGGACTAAAGTCGTTTGGTCCCGAATCAAAGAGGAGAAATATACAAATCACATTGACTGAAAGGAAGATTTGCTTCCTTCCTTCCAATTAATTATGTGCTCAATGCAATTGATTTTCAGACCAGGCATATTTCGTAATGAGAACGAATTAAGGGGTGGCGAGAGTATACTACCCACGTCTTCACATGCTTCATCAAACAACCCAAATTGCGAAGACAGCTCTAAAAGTCTGGCAAGTGAGTAGGGGTTATACATTGAAAAATTAACATAGTACTATTGTTTTGGAATTTTTCAGTTGACCTCATTTCCTCATTTCCTCATTTCAAAGTATATATAGCTTTATAGGTTTGAAATTTGAAATCCATCACTAGTGGATCAACAAAGCTTCAGCATCAAAAAATACAGTCTCACATCGGTCACAATGGCTCAGAATTTCCATGTATCCTTGATTAGACGATTTCATGCAGGGTTTTATAGCTTATTGGCGAAATTGAATTGAAATGCTTAGCTTTGCATAGGTATCGTATTTTAAGGAGTCCCAAGCAAAGTCCCACCCAGTACAGTTAACATGAGCCCAAAGCCCACATAATTTGCACCAAAACCCGATTTACTTGCCTCGTCTGCATTATCCACCAAGATACATGTTTCATAAGCCTTCCACATCGCCGTCTTTGACAAAAAGAGTTTTTCAATTCCTGAAAGTTTTTTCATAACTGTGACTTGCTCTTCCTTTACTCATTATCCGCTTACTGTTCATAGCTTTGTACTTCCTTTCCTTATCAATCTCAACCAGAGCATCTTTGATCAATTTTGAAGTCCGAATTGCGTGCTGTTTGTTTCTTCGCTGTCTTTTCTTCGAATTGGGACTTTTCTCAGACATCTGGATGTCATTTTTGATACTTGGCAGGTTACCAGATATTTAAGACGTTGCGTTTTCAAATTGAAATCATAAAAATCTGGTTGAGAAAGTGTGGCACGCACAGAGAATGTCCTAGGAATTCTAGTTCAAAGGAGCGATTAGTACGAGAATGGAATGAAACAGCCCCAGCAGTTGTTGATTCTGAAAAAGTGTCGACAAAATCTTGCACAAGAAAGGGGTCTCTGACTGAAGGGCTTCAGCTGCTACAAACTCTACATCGAACTCCATTGGGATGTACAGGATGCCACTTCATCTTTACCCATGCTCATGGAAGCCTCATTTGAGAATGTTTATTTCGACCTAGAAAGCTGCATCATAGGGTGTTATTCCTTTCGCTTCGGGCTTTTCGAAAGAAGATTTGGCATGTAGGCTAAAGTGTACTTCGTTTGAAACCTGGATAAGGAAAATTTCATGATATTCGCGGCTTTTCTCATTGAATAATTCTGTTTATGCATGAGCTTTACAGCTTTTTTTGATATTCAAACGCCTTTATTACTTTTTAAGTACATTGGTTATTATGAATGAATTTTGAATGAAAATTTCGTGCATCCTAGTTAAGGCTTTTATTTGCTAAACGAAGGAACATTCCAAATTCAAAACATTAAAAAAATCAAAAACAATTTCCAGCAAATTTCATTTAAAATGTCACCAATTTGACATTTGTCATATGAACATTAATGTTCCCCGCATCGCGTGAATTGTAAATTGAATGCGTTGCGTGACGACGAGGGAGTATCGCATCATGCTCACGTATCGCCGTCACGCAGTATTGTATTTCGGCGTTAAGTGACCGACAGCGTGCGGTAATGACATGAAATCGAAGTGTCATTTCGTTAGTGTCAGTCGGCTGTGTTTGGATCTTGTTGTAATGAGTTCATACCCATTGTCTACTAACTTTGATTGCCTGCATCTCTCCTATTGCCTATGGATTACCTAAGCAATTTAAAATCTCTACATATTGTAACTAACTTAAAGGATCACATCCTATAAGGGTAAATTAACCATGACTTTAAGTGTCAACTTTATTACATCTTCATTTGTCACGCCTTTCTAGTTTGGATTGTCGGACTTGAAACTGGAAACTGGTAAATTCAAAGAGGCTGCTTAATAGCAGTGGTTTTCACCTTATTAAGAAAATTTGAAAGTTTTGAGAAAATACAGGGTCTGTATAATAAGTAACTGGAGTGAGCCTGCCCCGCGCCGTCAAAGCGTCTGCTAACCGGTATCTGGTGCTGTAGTGGTGGTGGGGGTCTAGAGAAAGGGAACCGGGCTGCAACAGTTGCCTCCAAGCGCTTGGAGAGATAGCATCGAGCGAGAGCGGAGTGCGTGTTCAGTTACGTCGTCGGAGTGAAAATGGAGCGTACGATCGAGCAACGTGTTAGCATCAAATTTTGTGTCAAACTCAAGAAAACGGCCACGGAAACTCTTCAAATGATTCTAGAGACTTACGGTGAGGATGCTCTGCCCAGAACTCAATTGTTTCAGTGGCACAGACATTTCCGGGAGGGCCGCAATGACGTCCATCACAAACAGCGCGTCGGTCCTCCATCAACGAGTCACACGGACATAAATGTGCAAAAAGTGCGTGATGTGTTGAAAAGTGATCGTCGTCTGAGCATTCGGGCTATCGCAGATGAGGTTGGAATTGACAAGATGACCGTTCACAACATTATTAAGAACGATCTGGGCATGAGGAAGATCTGCGCGAAGCTGGTACCTGACTGATGAGCAAAAGGAGCGTCGTGTTGCTGTCGCTTCGGAAATCCTTGATCGACTGCAAACCGAACCAGAGTTTTTTAACCACGTTATTACAGGAGGCGGACTTCTTTCTGTTCCCCAAGATCAAGAGACACCTTAAGGGGACGTGGTTTGGGACTCTGGAAAACGTTCAACGTGCTACGACGAGGGCTCTAGACAGCATCGAGGTTGCCGACTTCCAGGGAGCGTTCAGGGATTGGAAAATCCGGTATCAGCGTGTTATAGACTCCAGTGGGGACTACTTTGAGGATTTCTAAAGAAAAATTGTACATGTTTTGCCAATAAAAAATTTCCTGAGGTCAGTCCGGTTACTTATTATACAGACACTGTATACTATAGTTCAACCTGCCTGTTATCGGGGAATAGGGATGAAACCAAATTTTCACTCTGTACGTTTAGTCATTGGTTTGAGGAGGTCATGCAAGGAGTGTAACATGATTCGTATCATTAATTCTAACAAAATTATTGACACTGAAGATGAGAGCAACCTACTCCCGAAATATATATTTGTCGAAATAAAACAAAAAATAACATTTTAAATGAAAAATCAATAAATAAAGGATATTTGAATAGGAAATTCAATGGAAACGAATATAATTTTAAAGTAAGTAAGAAAGGATATTTAGATTGCCAATCAATCATATATTTTAGACCCTATCAGCTAATACATGATGAATCTTATGTGGCTAATATATGAGAAATGGCAAAACAAGGTTATTACACGTCAAAAATAGTCCAAGTTAGCCAGAATCGAAAAACCAAATGTTCGTGCATGGACACAGAATATTAAACGTATGAATCCGCTACAGGAGACGCAAATCGGAGACAATTTCGTGGATTGATCGGTAGATTTGTTGATACATTTTGGAGGGTTGAAGCTATGAAAATTATACCTAAAACATTAAAGGAGCTTTAGATTTATTCACATATTCAGATATGAATTCAATATTCCATTGAGATATAAACGAAAAAAAACATTCCGCAGATGGTTGCATCAAATGTTATCGGCTGGTAAAAAAACATTATTCACTACTGGGAAATCTAGGAAACTTCAATGAATATAGGAAAAACCCTCATGTGGAAAGATTAAAGCGCATAGAAGTAACAAAATGACGGACCTAAAAATATAAGACTAAAATAAGGAATTTGAAGGTACATATATTTGACTTATTCTTGACAACCAATCTAGTAACTGCCTTTTTTGATGTCCTTTTTTGCATACTCTTATGAATCTCGACTAAAGACTGATATGAGCATTGTTTTAGGATTATTGTTTAGTAGAGATTAAAAGACACACTTAATGGGAATGAGATCCCTTCTTGATTATAACCCGAAATTTGAGAAATATTCTCCAGAAGTAATGATGCTGAATCTGGGAAAAGATCGGTTTTACTACATCGGTTTTGTCAATAGGACTATGGATGCGAAACAGTATCAGGATGGGCGTTTAATTGTTTTGTTTTTGTATTATAAATCATTCAATTCCATGAAACGTAATTCGCTTACTATGAGAAGGAGAATAGAAGTAATGACATTATGAGTTTGTTATTTCCAGTGAGGATTAAAATACTTGCAACTCCTTGGATTTTGTTCTTAGAGAAAGTGTTTATATTATTCAGAATTTCTTTAATTTGCTCTACCAAGTATCGTATCCATTATTTTTTTTAAGTTCTAATGACAAATTTTCAGTGATAATAAATTCAAATTTTTACGGAAGAACAACTGAGTCCTTAATGGCTGTATTGATGCAAATCATCATAAAGAGCAACTAGAATCAATGCAGCCTTAAACGGTATCAGAAATATTGAGCATTCAAAGTATTCCCTCAATCCACTTACGAGATGCTTTTGAAAAACGAATACAAAGGATGTGTTTGTCCATTTCAAAAAAGAAATAGAAAACGCAGAAGACGTAAACTCAACTTTTTTTCCAACTCAATCACCCTGAATCAGTTAGTCAATAATAGTGGAGTTTGTTTTCCAACTATTAGTCTAAGCTCTATCCTTCTGGCCCCGCAAGCGTACCAAACGTATACGAGCATTTATTTCCGATTCCAATATCAGAGCCAAACTGGTTGGGTGTACAAATTCAATAGAATAATTCTACGTCCGGCACAGGATAAATATTTAACAACTCGTTAAAGGACTTTGAATGGCTTTCGAGCGGCAGTAGTACTGGCGACTTCATCTCCACTCCTTTTCTCCATTGGTGAATTGAAAAGGCAACTAAGCAATGACCATCTTCCTCTTGGACAACCAAAATACAAACGTTCGATGAACAGTGGACAGTATCCTTAAACGGGAAATTTTTTTATTTGCTATGAGCTGGACGATCGTTGGTCTATAAAAGAGGATTTACCAGCGTTGCAAGGATTTAAAATGAACGAAATGAAAAGAAATATTTTGTCCTATATTGGATCAGCGTCTTGTTTTCTCTCTTTTATAGCCAGATAATAAGGATTTGTCTATAGGATTTTCATTTGTTTGTCAGGCGAGCAGCAAACAGCTAAGTGTCCTGCCAAATAGTAACCTCGATTGCTTTCTTTGGTAATATTGAAATTATTGCCGTTGCAAGGAATGTTGTAACACTGAAAGAAACATTAATTACGGCGAATTCCCGAAAGCTTACTGACTATTGATTGAATGATTTGAATGATAGTGGGATTCAGATAGAATTAAATTTAAAGTGGTTTTATTTGCTCCTTCTTACTTGGTTCTGAAGGAGAAGATATCGTACAACTTTACGAGTATAGCTTTGTGACGACGATAAACCATGGGAAAAAGGTCGGTGAAGTTAATTCAAGTTTATTGTTCCTTGTTTGCTCCAGCCAAGTCAAGCAGAAATGTGTAATTCAATATGTTTAAGATAAAAGGACTGCAGTAGATTTCAATTAGGTTTGTGCTATTTTAAAGTGAAGCGAATCAAATGAAGTTTTATTTGAGCGCGGGTTGACGTAATTGTTTAAGTGATTGGATAGTGTCAAAGAACTAATTTAACAAAACGTGCATTACTATATGAAGTAAATTGAAACTTTTCCAATACCCAATACGTATCACACCAGGTCATCATTTGATGTATACTGTCTAAATTTTGAATGATTTTTTCGAAGCGCGAGGCATTATGTCGAAAATTTTCCTTTTTGACAAGAAAAATTGCACGTATCTGGCCAAGTCCTCTTGACAAGTTTTTATAATGTAATTCAGATACACTAACAGATGCATTAACTGGCAGAGCATACTCACAAGTACTCCTTATTCGGTCGGCCCAATCGGGCCTTCGTTTCCTGCAACAAGCGCTTCCAACTGTCTCGGTCCATTGACTGCATCCTGCAATATCGAAAACCTTGTGCGCCCTAATGATCTTATGCATAAGTTTGAACCTACAATTCAATATATTTTGTGAGGTTAGTAGGCATGTGAAACATAAATAATCTCATCCCAGAGTTTAGACGGCATGTATTTGGTTGTGAATTTCTGGTTTTCCATAAAGTCGCAAAACGTCCTGGAAATGCATAGAAAAATCAATCGGTAAAGTTTTTCTTTCGCTCATGGCTGATGTTGACGGGGGTCAGCCTGTTCTCGATGAAGTTAGGAGACTTTTGGTAAGAAGTTAACTTCGCAACCTAAAAATGGATATAACTGGAATTCAATGTATTTGACAAACCTAGATTTAGGATAAAATCAATACCAAAAAGTATAGAACAAAAAAGTTCTGTGATCCCAAGCGCACCACAACAGCTGTCTCCATATTAATATTCCAGATTATGTTGGCGTTGACCTTAGTGCTAAGCATCGACCAGGTAAATATTAAATTTTTTTTTATCAAAACGAAATTTCCTCGAAATATTGAGAAAGTTTAGTACCAATATTTCATTTGGTAACGATGGAATCTTCTATTTTGCCCAATCTGCCTAGACTATGTCACTCTATCGGATTGCATGCTGAATATTCCAGATTTACTCCAAAAACTTATAGCATACTCAAATTTTTTCTCGGCATCATGACTGGCAAGGATTTATCCAGTGCCCATATCGAATCCTACATCGGGTTTTTAGGCATACCCTGAGCCTATAGTCAGAGCTAGTCTCGATGATATAAACTCCGCACCGAAAACGATGCTCAGCACTCAGGCTGGTGCCATGGTTAAAATGCTCCTCCTCTATGCAACGAACACCAAGATCTACTCCCAATGGTGTGACAGTACATTTCTGAAGTCAGAGTGTCAGCGTCCTTAGTTACAATAGATTCCTTTGGGAATGATCTATGATGTTGCCTTTCGTTCGTCGTGGCCCTGGTTCTATAGCGAAGGATTGCACTACAGTAACAATAAGTGTGCCAAAATGGACCCATATTTAGGGTCTGGAAAATAAAGATTCTGGAAGAGCAAATAGATGCTATGCGTTAGATCCTCTCTTCTGACTCAAGAAAATCTCTGGAGGATCAGCGTTTTTAACATAGAGAAAAGGTTTCAAGAATCTAAATCCATGGGTTTAAAATTATTGGTATCTATTTAAGCTAGCTTCTGATCAGTTTTGGTATCAACTAATCTGCTAAGGGAGGAAATGCTCTAGTCAAACCCTACAATCTAGCTCACTTTTATGGCCTACTTGTCTATAAAAAATTATCTAAAATTCAGAAAGTTCGTTAAAAACCATACTTTTAACTAGATTATCAGTCTTATATGCATAAAATTTGTAAATCATCAACCCGCGACTGTAGATTTTGCCCAGAAGAGGATAATGATGCTTGCCAAATATTTTTGTATGCTACAGATGGAACAGGCTTCGGCAGGATCTATACAGGGAAGCAAGAGAGCTCAAAATGGATGAACTTATCGCGGGGATGCTTGGGTCAGTTGACAAATGTTCGGGTAGTTCTGCATAAAAATGGACTTACAGCAGCCGAGGGTGACAGGTTTGGGGAACCTCGTCCTCCCGATGGCGTAACAGAGCGAGATCTGGCCGAAAGTAGTGTGTATAACGGTTTCAGGCTAGGTTTGCTGGTTGACAGGAGAGGTGCTTGTTGGGTAGTCAGTCATTTGTGACTATAGGAACCTGACACGTAAATGCATTCACCTCCCAACCACTCCCAAAAAACTCTTAGCGAATGGATTGAAGACGCATATGAACGTGTAGATGTGTGACACAACTTTGTTTCAACTATGCCTGAGGGCAGAAAGGGGCTCATGGGTTCTTACCCGAGAAGCAGGATTGATCGCGATAAAGTTCTACAAGCTCAGCTAAAAAAATAATAAAACTATTTACAAACCTAAAATGACACAAATTTGAAAAGAAATTAGGTTTCACGTGAAGGAAGGGAGACGCTTGTTGAGACGGAAATTCCTGACAGAGGTACAATACATTACATTTTGACTATCGTCGAAAGGTATGTGACAACGATCAAAAGTTAAATGACCATGGTCAAAAGGGTTTGTTTATTTAGAATCGGAAAAACTGAGGGAGTTGATTCTTGTATTAGCCTGTGCATTGGTTGACCAGTAAGTTAGGGCATTAATTCCATTTGTATAGGGTTTCCAGTTCGTGTCGAACAAGGAAACGGTCTTTCATTGAGATTTTGGTGATATTCTAAAGAATATCATTGCAAATCGGTATATTTATATGAGCCTTTATGAGGGAATGCGTTTACACAGTATTTAAGGATTGAAAAATGGTTTTTGCGAATCCTTTTCATTTGGTGTGCAAACAGATCAAACCACGAAATGAAGCCATACCTGGTGATCGCCGGAAGAAGAGTTTGATAGCACACTACTCTGACTCTTTCCGGTAACGTGGAATTTCTATTCAGTCACAAAGACCTGAACGCCTTTTTAATTATTTTGTCTATATGAGAGATGAGAAAAGTTTATAGCTAGGTAATTGCCTAATTATATGGTTTGAATTTTTCGGGAATATTTGAATATTTAATTTTGAGTTGTAGATTTGGAATTTGTTGGCAGACTTTCTTAGTGAGCTGATTTGCGACCTATGGTGACAAGTAACTTGATTCATTGATGTTGAATACTAGCTGTTGAACTAGTTGACTGAAGTACCGAAGAACATGAAGGAAAGTTGTAACTGATGATATTGACTCTACAGATAGATGATTTGACTCTTGACTGAAGGCTGAAGGTAGACATGATGAAATTGACGAACTGTATGTTGACTGCTGTACACTGTCTGATTGTCTGAAGGAAATCTTTGATTCCTGAGGAAGATGTAAGGAATGAGGAGTGATGAAGTGGATGAATGTAAAGTTTTGCTGGAAGTGCAGAAGAGGTGGATGGTGGAAGGAATGCTGGTGGAAGTTGAAGATGAAGAAGTAGAAGTAGAAGAAGACAAAGAAGTAGAAGTAGGAGTGTAGTTGAAGAAGAAGATTTAAAGAAAGAATCTTAAGGTGTCAGAAGTTGAATAAATAGTAGAAGAAGAAGAAAAAGAAGTAGAGTTGGAACGTAGTAGCAGGAGAAGTAAGTGGAAGAAGATTCAGATAAAGAAAAATCTTAAGGAGTTGAATGGATTAGTGAAGAATTGAAGGGACTTGACGGAAGGATTATGTTGATAAATGTTGTTGGTAAAGATGTTATTGGTGCTAGTGAAATATGTTGCCTGACTAAATAACAACCTTAATAACTGAATGTAACTGACTGAGTGTCGTGTAGGCGAAGTTTGTAAAATGTTGTTAGCAGGTCGAAAAGCTCGCATTGCAACATCAACTATGTTGATGATGTCTATGCGAGAGTAGAACACCTGCTAAAGATTTGAAATTGATAATGTGAGTATTGTTGATGTAAACGTTGTACATATGCTGTGACTGTGTTAACCCGGACCCTATAGACTAGTGCCATAGGAATCCGGGGAGGAACTGATGGTTTAGGTTTCAGCCTGTTCCATTCAGTCTTTGGGGAGTGCCGTCCCCATGTACCCGAGGTGTGAGAAAGGGCAATCAGTCCCTTGTGCCTGGAACAAAAACTGAGAGTTTTTCTCGGACAGTAGAGAAGCGCAACCTGATCAGAGGTCATCTGAACCACGGGTTAGGGGGACGCCCATGATAGGTTACTGTCAGCCCTCTACACGGTGAGGAACCTTTCCTTGGCAGAAACGTGGTAGTTGTGGTTTCGAAGGCTTGAGAGTGGCGATGAGCACACACCAAATGTGTTCGGGAATCCAAGTAGCTTAAATAAATTGGGACCTAGGACTGAGACTTGTCTCAGATTCTAGGGGTGGTGGTTGACACATTGTTTCAACCCCGTCTGTGGAGACCGTGGAATTAAGCCGTTCAAGGCAGGTGTCCATGTTAAACACTTTGACTGCATGTATATCCATATACAATCCCTTACGGCATACCACAAATATGACATTTGATAAATTGAAACAGGCCTATGGGAAATATTGCTTATCCAGAGCACAAGTTCTTCGCTGGAACAAATGGTTTTTGCAAGTTTTTGAATTTTAAATAAATGAATACTTCATCAGGGTGATACTGTGTGTCACACGGCCATTTCCATCAGAGCATTTTGATGTCAAACGTATTTTTACTGTCCATAAACTCACTCTTCAACCTGGTTCGAGTCTTTGTGGCTTTTTTCTTCTCTCGAAATTATTACATATCCAAAATGAAATTATGGAGATCATTCAAAACTCTGTGGCAGACCAGTTAAAAATCATACCATTTGAAAACTTCCTGTGTTGATAACATTGTTGTTTGAAATGTTTCGGTAAATGAAAAATTTCCTTTCTTTCCTCACACATCTTGTACAAATAGTCATATGCTATATTCAACAGTCGATCCCGTAGTTATAATACTAAGAAATGCAAATTTCATGTAAGTTTTCAAATTGATTTATTATAGAATACATTTATTTTGCACATATAGTATACTGAAAAACATTTTTGTATACTTGAAAAGTCTTAATTTTTTAAAAATATTCTGCAGATATACCTTGGAATGGTGAATCCCATCAAGACTTAAACTCAGTGTATTTTGAACGAGAATAGAAATCTGCATTGGTTAAGTACATTATTTTTCCGATGAAAAGAAGGTTTGTATCCTGTAAGCCGTAAACTTACTAATGTAACTGGTATAGTGGCAACATTAATGGGACGATAAATACTACACAATAAAGAATCCTTGGTATTTTTAATGTTTCTTCAATAAAAGACTAGCTCAAAAGTTGCTGAGTAGCTCGAAAGGTCACGTTGGGAGTTGAGAGAAAAGACCACCTAAGTTGCCGTTTGCATTACCTTATACTATATTTTTTGAAATATGAATCCTATAGAGTCAGTGAATATTTCTTGTATATGCTTTTCATGGAACACGTGATGAACAGCCCGTCCTACCAAGACAGTGAAGAATGATGAACGATCTCTTCGGTCTGTTGGCTCAAAAAGTCTCAAAGCATTGTTTCAGACTAACATTCCAGGGGGAAAGTTTCAAAATTTCTGTCCAATTCATAGTCAAATCTAGTTTCAAACAAAATAAGGGATATGAAAAATGTAGCCAATCTGCATATCGAACTTTTACTTGCCTCATAATTTAGTAAAGTGAGTCCATTAGTTTGAAAATAGTCAAAATACTTCACCTTAAATGTTCACCATATTTGCAACAAGCGAAGCGAACTAAAAGACTCAAAAAGAAATTAATTTCGAAGCGAAACATTTATCCTGTATTGAACTTTCAACTAGTTAGCATAAACTAAATTGACTTCACTTGAAATTCTGTTGTGTTTCCTTTCAAAGTTCAACCTCCCTTTCATACCTAACGTTTAATCATTTGAAGTTCCCAAAAGTCCTTCCTAATGTTCTCACATTCATCACTGCAGGCGAAAGCACTTAAAAGTAAAACAAACAAAGGGACAAGGTACTACATCTTAGAATTTTCTCATCTGAATAACGAAGCCTTAAAGTATTACCGAGGCCTATTGACAATAAATCTCAAGTGTGGAAAACTTTTCGCTTTCCTCTTTCCTTGAGGGTATTAAAGCTATTATCTGCGGTTAGTAGTTGTTTTCGTTTTGCATTTCGAACAGAACAAAAAAAAAATCGAACAAATTTACATGATTTCCTTCAACAGCACAAATGTTAAACAGGATCCTTGCGAGAAAAAATCAGACGGGGTGTGCAGCGAAGGACGTTTGTATTTTAGAATACGTTAATGTTCTATGCTCCCCAGCTCATTTGTAATTCCCAACATCATGATGTAATTTATCGTGTTTTCATTCACACGAGAGAGGGGTAAGAAAACATCGCAATGTTCAGGATGTTTATCGTCTACGGATGTTGAAAATGTGTATTAATAATTTATGGATATTGCTAGTGTTCTAGTATCAAGAGTTTGTTGGTTTGATTTTAATATGAATGAGTTTGCAAAATATTTGCATAAATGGTTGGGTAAAAATTGACTAGGATGCACGTGGCTTGTACTATACGTTTGCTGAGGACAAACATCATGGATAAACTATTCTGCAGAATTTGTTTGCTAACATGAGAATATTTTTGAATTTTTGCATGTGCATGTATGGATGGGAAAACCAAAACTCAACTGAGATTGTGAAACACAATTCCGAAAATCAGATAGAACAAGTCTTACGGGATCGATTCGAAAAGCCAACGTTTTTTTTTCTCGAAAGGACACACGTTTCTCCCACCTTCTGCGAGAATTTTTTGTGTTGCTTTCAAATCACGAATCTTGCGTTGTTAATTTTGACCTTGTTCCTACGTTTTGATGAACAACGTTTTTGAATTTTATAGTACACGTTTTTTGTCAATTTCAAAGTTTATTGCATTCAGTCAAGGACTCGAGGAGAACTTAACCAATTTTTTTTCTCACGATTTGTAATTGTGTAAGAACTGAATATAAATTGAAGAACGGCTCACAATGCGTAAATAATTCACAACAACATAATTGTAATTATCCTTATTTTATTGTCTCTCGGACGTGAATTTGGACAGGTTGGACGTGAGTGGGGAATTCTTGCTTGTGCCTCATTCACTAGTAAATTTCTATGAATTTCTTCGACGAACAATGCAAACCGGAACCATCAAAGTCAACTACAATCCTTTCAGTTTGTTCCACTTAAGTTTAAATCACTAAGAAATGCATATTAATTGTTTTATTGAATTCATTGATAAAAAAATTACTTCCTGCTTTCAAGAAAAGCCACAGCATGCATTATCCCTTTGCTTTTTTCATACACTTTCCGAAAAATTAAATGAAAGGGAAGTGAATACCTAAGTCAAGAGTCGAGTTAAATATTGGCCTAACTGCCCTGTTCAAATTCGTCGTCACAAGAATGGCAAGCAAGGATCATTACCTACTTTAAGCCTTACCTTTCAGTTACCTTCCTCGTTAACTTTTGATCATCACAGAAGTGTTTCCTGATTTCCCTCGCATATTACTGCAGGATGGAGTCGTAAGTATCTTAAAGCAAATGTTGATAGCTTGCGTTCAAACCTCCACATATTTTCTTGCTTTTGTTAGCCACACATGCAGGACTCATCTCGTTTTAGTCTGGCTACCGATACGACAATTTCAGTTGTGGCACTCTTTGATTCCTACTTAATTAACATCGTCGCCAGTATGGAGTCATGGCTAGTCTGGCCTACGGTGAAACAACGTATCGTCTTCATCTTCGATGTTCGTACCTTTCGGTGTTATAAATATCCCTGTTTTTTCAGTAACTCTCACATTTACCACTTACAAGTTACTCTATTATCCTAGTCGTCAAGTCACCCGAGGTGCTGGTTTTCAAACATTTCTGACAACTTACTGAGGTTTCAGAATAAGTCTGAGGACGAACCTGAATTGCAACTACCATCAATCGGCGTATCCTTGCATTCAAATTCTAGCACTGTTTGTTAATGTTACACCGCCATAAAAGTTTCAACCTCAAGTACAGACTGGTTGGTGCAGGAATTCATCAATACACCTTAACATTTAACGCTGGTATAGTTTGCTAGTACTTTTTGATTTTTAAGGCGTTAGACAAAATGTACGCTCTGTACCAGGAATAGTACCAGGTTACATGCAGCCTTCAATTGAGTTCCAGAGTGGCTCCTATATTTGCCCTTAAATTTTCTAAGACACTTCACTATCTAGACAGTTTTATCGCGTGCTTTGCGTAAAGTTACAATACCTTCTGTCAAAAAAGTGATGGGAACTTATAAATAAAAGACATATCTTACATTTAATCATCAAAACATATTTTGTCGCCTTCGAAGTAATCCCCATTAGAGTCTTTACACATGTGCCATCCTTTTTTCCATTCTTCAAAACATTTTTTGTAAGCACTTTCTGGGATGGCTTTTAATTCACGCGCCGAACTCTGTTTGATGACTTCAATGGACTCGAAATGTGTTCCACGGAGGGTAGTTTTAGTTTCGGGAACAGAAAAAATACGCACGGACTTTACTCAGGTGAAAACAATGATATATCGATGGTGTTTATCGCATTTTGTGTCTTGTATTCGCTCAAAATTCTAGCTCGATGCGACGCCGCGTTTTTGTCGTAAACAATCCACTTGTTTGCCTATAATTCCGGCCGTTTCTTCCAAATTAGTACACATAAACGCATTAATGCTCTTAAATAAAACTTTTTATTCACCGTCTGACACTTTGGAACAAATTCAGACCACGAATATCGAAGAAAAAAATGAGAGTCACCTTGATTTTGGACCAATTTTGAGGTGCTTTTTTCGGTTTTGACTCATTTTTAGCGCACCATTCGTAAGTTTGTTGACTGTTGAGAGTGTCAAATTCACACACCCATGTCTCATCACTAGTTATGATCCAGTCCATGAATGTTTGGTCGGAATTTGAGCATTAAAACATTTGTTCACGATACTCTTTTTGAAGAAAATTGAGCTCTTTTGGAACAAGCCGTGCGGTGACGCGTTCATGCCCAAATGCTCAATCAAAATGGTACGAAAAGGCTCGTGAGAGATGTTGAGGATGGTGGCTATCTCTCTTTATTTATTTATAAGCTGGCGTGATGCTTTTTGACCACAATTTCTTAGAGCGGTAATTTCGTTTAGAGCGGTCAAAGATCGTCCAGAATGCGGCATTTCTGCGACGATTTTGCGGCCCTCTTTGTACGTTTTGTACCACTCATATGCAGAAGTTTTGGAAGAATTGAATCACCATAAACCTTTTCCAACATTTCCAATGCGTCAGCACAAGAAATTTCGTTTGCAGTACAAAATTTAAGGCAGATTCTTTGTTCAATAATTTCGTTCATGTTAATGATCGGCACGCACTAACGAGGTTGACTGACTTAACCAGCTACTGTAAACAAACTAGATGACAGATCGCACTCAAACCTGGCACAATAATGAATGATAGTTCTACCAACCAAAGAAAATTTCAAAATCTATTTCATGTGGGTGTTTTAAGTAACGAATTACTTGTACTTTTTGAACAGAAGGTATGCTCTCTATTCTGTATTCTCTATCTCTCCAATATAGTTCTTGGAATTTCCCCAATAGTTCAGCTTCTTGGATAACGTTACGGGGAAGTATCTCATAATTTATACTAATTCTATATCATAGATTAAATTGACTCCAAAATTCAACAGGATAAAAGTATGTGTGCACCTCAGTGTCTCAAAATTCAGCTCGGGAACTCGGGAGCCTCTGAATGATTTTGTGATTTTGACATAAATTTTATATTTTTTAAATTTCTGTCAGCAAGAAGCCAGCCGAGGTATTGTCACTTTTTTTGTTGATAATATGTTCTAGATGCTCTAGATAGATGAATCCAGCCCACAACTTTTCTCATAACTTGGCAATCAAAGCTGCTGCGTGGTCTGCGTATTCTAAAAGGAAGATTTGTGCAAACAATCAATCAAAAAAATCCAGAACACACGATGTTTCACATGTCTGGACCAGATATGGGTCCTTGCCCCACATATACGGTTATATACTTCTTTTGCATTATATTTCTCGTCAAAGATTTGAGGTGCCAAGTGCTCAGATAACTTCCGTTGGTTCGGAAGTAGTTCGAGACACGCGATCCATTACAAAGTGTATCCAGTGTATCAACCCATCTTCCAGAGTTAATAGAAGTTTCGTAATCAAAATTTTCAAATAATTTCGATTAATTTCGAATTCGATTTGTCTAGCTGTGTGTTATAACTCTTCGATTCGTCCTTCTTATTTATTGATCCAAATATTTTATCAACAGTCAAGTGCCTTTTGCGAAAGCCATGCCGTCTCATAATCTGCTGAAGCCAATGGAATTCAATTTTGTCTTGATGGATTTTTATTTGATAATTGAAATAGTTCAAGATACGATATACAGTCAAAGGACATTACAACCCGTCTTGGAAGACAGACTTCTGTCGTCTTCACTGGATGTATGTAGGTAAGGAACCGATTAATTTTTCCAGATGTTTCCCCATGTGTCTAACTCAAACGAACACAAACGCGAGAAGGATAACAATAACCAGATTTTACCTTTGATTTGCCAATGAGTAAGAGCTGACCAGTTTTCCTGCGTGGTGGATAGACACTCTTGGCCCAACATATAGTTTCTTTTAATATTATACCACTGATTTTTCTGATTTGATTGGTATTGCTGATCCAGTTTAAATAAGCTGTTCCTCTGCTTTTCTATTCTCCGCTTAGTGACAGTCTTATTTTGAAAAAATGTCAAAAAGAGTAATCTTAAATTGTAATAAAAAGAGAAAAGCCATTAAGACAATGAAATCAATAATACAAATGATTCCTTGGACTTATCCCTCTAATCTTCGATACCTACTGATGAATAAGAAGAATGCTGTCTCCTAGCTTCATTTCAAATCTTTACTTAGCCTCACTCAAAATCCACCCTTATTGGTTAGGATCGTTCCACCGCGTCCTCCAATTTCGAAGACCGAGCAGATTTTGACTAGCATTAGCAATGCTTTGGTTCGTTGGTTTATTAGGGGGTGATCTTCTATGTATCTTCTCTGTAGAATATGTCGTTAGATCGTCACTTCCTTCACTTCACTTCACTTGTCTGCACTTCGCAGTTTATCAGGTGTTGAGAGAGCGAGGGTTTTGGCTCAAAGCAAAATGAAGAAAACTGATGGTTGTCCATTATGGAAATTTTGCCGTCTACCTTTTGTTTGACTAAGGGTACATTTTTGAACTTTCCGCTCAAAATTTCAGGATTTACCATTCGCAGTTTTCAGAACCCTTATTTTGAGTTCACGTCTTTGGCTAATGGCATAGGAACCGTCTGAGGATTGTTTTGCAGACCCTAATTGTAGTTTTTTCTATGCATGTCCTTCCTTCCCATTGGTGGTTGCACAAGTTTAAATCTTATTTGCAAGCATTAACCGCCTTTTGAATTCATCTGGTTCATCAAAAACATTTCTAGAATCATGTTTTTAAGACTGATTGTATACAGAGGAAACGAATACGTAGGAAAGTTTGGATCTAACATGACAGCTACAGGATAGTTCGAAATATTTAATCTGCATCATGGTAATATATGTTTGAGATGCCAGAATCTACGACCAGGATAATTTCGTTGGGTTTTGACTGCAACTCTGTAGAAGGAGTTCTATACTTTACTGAAAAATTAACCACAGGCGTATGAGTTCACCCCCAGAATAAAATCCAATAGGGCTGAGAAAAATTTGATAAGCCCAACCTCGAAAAAGCCAACCATCAAGCCATCAATCCATCTTTGTTGACGAAATTTTGACATAACGAGAATATATTTATGATCATGGTTCGAGATATTTTTATCGGAAACTCCATACTTTAAACTTTATGTTATACTTAGTCTTTAGACGAAAAATATATGCAAAGACAGGATTAGGTCACACTAAGGTCTGAGTAATTAAACACTGACGTCAGATGGATTTCAGTTTAAAATTCTGTGAAAGGATTCAAATATTCTCTGAAATCTGCTTTGTTACTAAAGAATGCTTACTATTGAATCTACGTTTCTTTAGAATATTTTCGGGGAAAATATGTGATACTGTGAAAATGGAGCTCAAACTACGACACGACAAACTTCTTTGTATAAATATTGGTATTTAAACGGAAGCAAACGGTGTCCAGGAGTATCTTTTTTCTAGAAGTATAATTAATCAATTTAATACTGGCAGAATTATTACCAGTAAATGTTCGAATCAGAACCCTGCTCCCCTCTTCCGCCTTAAACTTGGAAAAGACCAAATCGTATTTGTAGACACAGAATAACATGACAAAACCTCAATTAGATTAACAGGTTAAATTTCATGTTTTTCTTCAGTTAAGGAGGATAAAGTTAGAGTCGTGTCAAAAGAAAAATGTAAAAAAAATTTAATCGATGTCTTAACTTTTCCGAAGCTTGCCATAGACACCGAAAATTTGGAAGAAACCATAAACAAAGCAGTAAAAGGATTTACAATGTACGGTATCTGTCCACTCCGTGTCCCATCATCTGGTAATTGACCATCGAATAGTCTTTTGAAATGTTAATATATTTTGTATGAAAAACACAAAAAAATTTTCCTTTCATGACAGATACATCATCTGATAAGTTGTAAAACAATATTCTGTTTATCTTTGCTACAGTGCATGAAGTTTCCAATAATGGAAGCTTCGCAAGGAGCAAGATAATGTTCATCACGAAAAAGCCATTCATTCAAAAGTTCTCGCGTTTGTGAAACAGTTTGAAGGTTTGATCCCATCTATTTTCTAGAGTTGTATTCCTTTGACAGTGCATAGCACACATTGTAGTTTCTGACACATGACACACGTATTCTCTTTGGTATAAAATTTTCCAACTTTAGTTCTATTTACTTCAAGTTGAAATTCGCTTGGATATTTTGCGGTTTGAATTACAAAGAGTGATTGCAGGGATATTGCAATGAGAACCAGAGAATAGATTTCATTTTAGACCAGTTTAATTTCGTCCACTAATTGCATTGTTTTAATTGCTTAGTTGGTTCTAAAATGGACGTGCTCGAGGTAAGATTGAATTTTTGATGAAATGTGATTCAAATATTGCCAGAGCAACTGCAGTCCATCCTTTGGTTTGATATGTTTAAAGGATAACAGAGAAATTAATTCGTTGTGCATTTAAAGGACAAAGTTTTCAATAATCCAGAATAAATAAAAGCTAATTATTACATATTCATTGGTTTCTGATCCATGTATGTTATTACGGTTTTTGCAATCTTGAAGGTTCGATAATGGAATGGTCTAAGCAACAATTTGACGAGTTGATTTAATGGAATGAGCACTCTCAACGCTGGCTCACATATATGTACGATTGCAGCATCACCTAGTTGTTACCATAATTTCGGTTGCATAATTTTCTTTATAAAAATGCTTGAAAGGTATAAAATGCTAATAGACAATATAAACTAAGTGTAAGAATGTCCTTGTCGCTTTTACAGATTGTTATGGTATTGTTTATATATCTTTAGTGACAGCATATAGTCTATAACTTACATAGACCAATTCTAGCAGAAACCGTGAATCTTACCTGACTACGATTGTTCTGTAAGACAACTGAACCAATAAAGGATGAACAGGGATGCATTTATGACCAAATTCCAAGGCGCGGCAGTTTGACTCCATATATTGACAGCAGCACAGCGTAGTAGTAATAATAAAATGTAATGCAGCACAGTAACAAAATAGCGATAACACTCTCGGAGTGCATCTTGAAGAAAGAGACGGAGCAAGCAACAGAATACTTATGGTTTGTGGAATATTTATGGCTATTTGCGATTTTCCTCAAAAATTTTAAGTGTTATTCTTGAAAAAAAGAAATAATGAGAAAATTTTACTTATGCAAACAAAATCATATTATTTTTGGTTGTATTTCCTTAGTATGGGTGATGCTCGCAGTGTTATCCTTGCTTCGTTATCATGCAACGGATTGGGATATAAGCCAGTGGAATATCCTTGGGAAATAGCTGCGGCTTAGAAAAATAACGGCCATCCTACAACCTCAATTGGCGTTATAAGACGCTTAGGACTTCCATTTGACAAAAAAAGGACTATGTGCTTGACATCATATGCTTCCACCATACGTTTAAGACCATTTTATTCGTTTTGACATTTAAAGTAGTATCACAATATAACTATCAACTAGGTAAGAAATATCGAACAATTTCCCAATCTAGTGGGATGCGGCAGATTTTTTCTAGATGGGTTGTTACTTGTTACTAGCGTTGGTGCAGTGGAATGTGGATTAATATATCCTTAAAATTTTTATTTTAAACCAAAACCAAGCTTAGTTACATCCGAAAATTTTTTTTCTCTCCGGTCATTTTTATTCTTCAATTTTTCTCTCTCGCTTTACTTATGGCCTGAGGTATGGGCATCTCTTTCTTGGTCATGCCCATCCAGAGTGTAAACGCTTCCTGATAGTTATACTTTGTCTTTTTCTTCTTCCTGATAGTTAATTTCCTTTATTTTCTTTTTTTGTTCTAATCTTATTTTCGTCTTTCTTATATGAATGTATATGAATTTTGAATGGTCGACTTTCGTGAAGAATACGATGAGATACAGGCAGGCAGGATGTGTATCGTAAGTGGTTGAAATGGCAGTTTTACGTCATCATGAGATTAGTTCCAGGGTATTGTCAATGCTGAAGTTCCGCTTTCAGTGAGCCATGCCTCTTGCTTGGTAGTAACTCACTTTTCGGTGACTCTTTGCCTCCAGAGGTCCCAGTCAGAGCACTCTTTTCTTGAATATAATTTGAAAACGAGCAAAATTAAGTTAAAAAATCAACATAGTCGAGAGCCTTGAACTTAGAGTTTTTAAGTTTAGATAGATCTGTTGGGACACCAGTTGTTTTTGGACTTCAATATCTTTATAATGCAAAAAATGATGCATAGATACTAAGCCACAAAGATGCTATCATGAGGTTCTGCACACTGAGGTTCTGTTCTGTTTTGTTGCGTTGCAGATAATTCAAACTTTTGATGCGTTGAGTTCGTTTCCTTGAGGTTTATCAAGCTTTATCCAATTTGACTTAGAAAGCAATTGATTTCGTTTTTTTATTTGGCAAGCGCTTATGGCAATGAGTTCTGTTACGGAATCTCAGGGCAAGACCTAGTTTTTTATGCGCATTTTAATTGATGATATCTTTTATATTAAAGGATATGGTCATGCTTAAACCAGACATGTTTGATATTGCTCAAAAAACAATTGATAAATTTTTTGGTTTCTAATTTTTCGAAGTCAAAATATATTCAATCTTATCAGCAGCATGTGTTGACATTAACGAGATTAATTTTTTTTTCGGTACAGAAGAAACTAATAGGATGTCTTTGCCAACTCAAATATTGAACTGGTATTGGATAAACGTTTCCAATATTTTTTTTTGGAATTTCAGGTGTAGTTGCCGAGCTGTCTTTTTCTAGCCATACGACCTGTTCCTTCAACAAATGCAACATCAATAGATAATTTCGTAATTCTTTCATCAGAAGTAACGTTTCCGTTCCTTTATGAGATTAGAGCCAATCAGCATCATCAATGGCTGTACTTCCAGGGACAGACAGCTCTTGCGGCTGCTTCTTAGGACATACTTCTAGGTTAACTGCGCCAAAGATTCCACGTCTACCCATATTTATCTGTAAAGAATACTACCGTGATCAAAAAGAAAGGTGAAATTGTCATTTAAAACTCCCGGGCATTAGGAAGGCAGGTAATTTTATTCCCTAGGTTGGTAGGACTTTCTATGACATTTTCCAAGCGGCTGTCTGTCCAAACGTCTGTTTGTCAAAAGTTTTAATTATCTCCTAATTATCTAGTTACAAGTGTTTTGTCTCCAAAAACAACAAATAGTGAATTTTTCGATTTTTACAATGGGTGACTTTGTTGAGCAAAGCACTTGCATCAAATTTTGTTTGCGGAAGAAATATTCTTGTTCGGACAGGTTGAAAATGTTAATAAAGGCCTTTGTTGATCAAACTATGGCACAAAGAAAAAACGTTTATAAGAGGTGCAACGAGTTCAAAGCGGGCCGAGAACGCGTTGAAGACGAACTACGCTCTGGACGACCATCAACGTATACCGACGACGGCCACGTTCAAAAAATTAAAGATTTTGTGCATGAAAATCGTCGATTGACAGTTAGAGAACTCGTTGATAGTGTTGCAATATCATTTAGCTCAACCAAAACCATTTTGAAAAGTGTTTTGTGCCTCAAACGCGTCAAGTCTCGATTTGTGCCAAAATTGTTCAATTTTTTGGAAAAACAGCGTCGCGTTGATGTGTGTGAAACATTGCTATCTGACTATCAGGACTACTCGAAATGCATCATAACTAGAGACGAGACTTGAATTTACGCATACGACCCTGAAACCACCGACCAATCCAGAGAATATTGTGCAAAAGGTGAAGCAAGACCGAAAAGACCACGGCGAAGTTTATCAAAAATTAAGGTCATGTTGACAGTTTTCTTTGATTATCGTGGTGTGGTGCGCTATGTATTCCTTCCGTTGGGCCAAACTGTCAACCAAAAATATTATTTGAGCATTATACGTCGTTTGCGTGAAGCTATTCGTCTGAAACGGCCGGAATTATGGGCGAACAACTCTTGGTTCCTTAATCACGATAATGCACCATGTCATACTGCATTGGTTCTTCGCGACTTTTTTTGCCAAAAACTCGACTCATATAGTTCCGCAAGTTCCGTGTGACTTTTGGCTATTCAGCAAATTCAAAAGGCCAATGCGGGGACGCCGTTTTGACACGATTGAGGAGATAAAAACAGAATCGAAGAAGGTCTTGAAGGCTATACCGAAAAAAAGACTATTCCGACTGCTTCGAGGACTGGAAAAAGCGTTGGCGAAAGTGCGTTCTATCGGACGGGGATGACTTTGAAGGGGATGAAACTGATTTGGAAGAATAAATTAAGGATTTACATTTTATAATACCTCACTTTTTGATCATAGTAGTATATTGACGAAAATCGCTATATTTCATAATTATATATTTTGCAGGTGACATATCATGCCAGACAATTTTTCACATTTGCCTCAAATACTGACAATCACCAACTGAAAAGTTACTTTTTTTGGATTTTACCAGCGCTAAATTTTTTTTAAGGAATTGAAATCTTCAGAATTTGAAATCTTTGAAATCAAAAGTTTCGATATCCAAGGGATAACTTGTCATGAATTTTTTTTTTACTATTATGAATGAATTAATTCCTTTTTATCCTTTTTAAACCGTCCAGGATGCCAGGTGTAAATACATAATTCTTGCAAATAAAGCAATTCCTTTTGCGAAACATGTTAATAACTCTATTAATACTTTCTGCGCTTCACAAAATATTAGGCAGAGATCAACTGGAGCCAATCGGGTGCATGATCCATTTTATTTCCCCGAATAATTCTTGTGGCATTTTTTGTGGAATGGCACGGTATGTATTTAACTGCTTGTGCGTGTATCTAATTTTTCATGAACTTACTGCACATATTGCATAGCTGAGTTGGATAATCCTTGTAATTTTCTATGGCCATCGAATGTTACTAGTTCATAATACGTCAGGACCAATAAAAGCTTTCATTTTTGATAGTGTTGCGTTACTCATGGTATATTTTATCATATGGTCAGTTTTACAGACAGTACATTTCACACTTATTTAGCGATTCGTCAGAACCTTAAATTTATGGTGAAGACTATCAGTGAAAAACATGTCCTTTCTTCAAAAGCACTCTTGGCATCTTGTCCAGTTTTTTCAGAATAGCGCTCTTCAATCCGTTTTATCCAAAAAATATTTTCACATGGGCAGTCTTTCCGTCTTGTCCAATACTTTTTATGTCATGTCTTTTCTAAATTATGTCTTCTGCTCAAAAAAAATCCATTCAGCTCCGTCAAAACCATGCTATTCCATCAAGTACTATTCACTCCATATTGCTTTCACATATTTACCTTCCACCCGGCTCTTATTTGACTTAATTTATTTCATGTTCCGTGTCACATACACAACCTTTTTTGAAAATGTTTTCAGCTTCAATTCACTGTCAAATTCATCACAGATCACTCTCGATTACACTAGCAAAATGACTGCGGGATGTTCTTCGTTTCATAGTTGATGTTCAAACGAGAAGATTAAAAACCGAACTTAAACCATAAAAAATAAATAAATAATCCTGTTTTTGTAAAAAATTTAACAAAGAGCGTATGGTGGAGTGAAACTAATACTACGCTGTATCTAACCACCACGCCGAGCGTTGGTAAATTTAGCCGTAACAGCAAACGCTTCCTTACGTGCGCTTGAAAAACTGCTTAGACATGTAACACAATATAACGATTTGTTTCCAGAATTTCACGTTCTTTATATGGGGTATATGAGATCCAACCTGCCAATTATCGGGTTAGTATTGGAATTGTCCTCTTCATTTTTTATCACCTCCTTAGATGTGTTAAACAAGTTCTGAAGGATAATTGGAAAATAGATTAAAAATTTTGAATAAAATGTAATTTGAATCCTACATATTAAGATTTTAAAGTTTTTAAAGATTTTGAAGTTTTTATTGTTAAATTATTTCCAGTCAATTTTATTTATCTTTAAATATGTTAGTCATTTTCTATACCTTGTAACCTACCAATTCGTGCTATAATACCTTAGCATCGTTATTCTTGCAATAAAGTCTTGTTATTTGCCTATGATGGTATAGTTGACTCAGAACGTTCAAAGTTTAAAATACCGTGGTGTTATTCCTTTATTTTTCCTTTATTTTCTTCATTTCATTTGTTTTTCGGTTGTAATTCTTTTGTTTAATGCTCTTCAGTAATTCTTTTCTGTGATAATAAAATATAAATCGTATTTTTTCACATTTCGGCGATGATCATACATCAGGGTGATGTTTCGTTTTGACTTTTGTTGGTCTCAAGTGTCTTTATTTATTGGTGGGTGTCCTTTATGCAGCCGGGAAAAAGTCCATGATTATTTTATTTTGAGAGGATATTGTCATTTGGTTCCGTGCTTCTTTGTCTATTGTTGCCGTATGGTATTTCTTTTGGTTTTCGTAAAGCAGATTTTTAAGTGTTTATTTATGAGGCGTCCGTCTTATATTTCTTGTTTGCATATTTTTATGTTGTTTTCTAAAATAAATATGTACACAAAGCATTAGCTATATAAACAAAACACTAGCGTTATAAACAAACTCTCTCAACTATACTCTAAACGCACTGATTGGTTGTTTTTACGGTCTTATACCTCGGACAGACGAAGGCGTTAAAATCAGTTGCTGACTCAAGGATGATGTGAACGTTCGAAATACGTGGAACTAGTTTGTAATGTTTTGCATTTAAATCCTGGAATCAAACAAGTCTGCCCTAGAAAACCATCCGTGAGTGAAAAAACACGAGCAAAAGTCTAAATAAGACTAGGATGTTGCGACAGTATAAATGTCATTTATGTGATTGCAGAATGGAAACAATTTCAAAGCCATGGTAGATAATCTAAAAGCATTAATGTTTGGAGCAGTTTTATTGATTTATTTTGATTTTATTTTAAATGAACATTTCACCATTTGCGACACCTCTAGGCGAAGGAACCCGACGCCTAGTCCGAAGTAATGTGTTAAAGGGTTCCAGGCTAGGTCCTTAGGTTGACTGGGGAGGTGTTAAGTGGGTAGTGCAGATGCGTAGTGCGTCTGGTCGCCGCACACTCAGAGTGTAAACAGCCTTCACCACTTTACCATAAAAAATAGAAAATTTCATACTAAGATAAATATAAAAATATGGGAAGAAGTTGTTTTCATCAGCTGAATCAAATGCGTGAATCATGATGGTTGGACTGATTCACAGATGTTAAAGCTGAGGGTATGATTAGTTGTCTGTTCTGCATACTTGTTCCTTTTGTTCAAAGGTTAACGACGAAATGCGCAGGGTCACTGTCATGTCCTTTGTAGCCATCAACCCGTATTGTGAGGTTGCGACTGTGGAAGAAAAAAATGAATTTTATACTAATTTCCTTGATGATTCAAACATTTTGTAAATTGGGAAAAGTATCTTATGTTAAATTTGCTCTTACATTACATTCCCTACAGAACTCTAACGAAATCTGTCTTGCAGCAGTTCCATCTTACAAGTTCCGATTTCCAAATTCCTAGGTGTAATAATAATAGTTGTAATAAACAGAAAATTTTTTAAGAGCACAAAAGTTGAGTCCCAAATTTATTACTATTTAAATATTACTAAAAAGGAACTGACTTATTGATGATTGACACACGACAAATGCGATACAATATTTCCGGTCTAGTTAATCTTTCGCGTCATCGTGTTCCAGTCGAATATCTACAGCAACTATTTCGCCACGAATAACAAAACGAAATAAAAAAAATACCCAGATAAAATACACCTCTTAAGGAGATTGATTGTACGAAACACTTTTCCCTCTGTTTATCCTTGACATCCTAAACAAATCGCCTTTTATTTCACTCTCATACATATGTAGCAGGGTTTATCTCTTATTGTAATCTAGTGCTTGAATTGAGGGTATTTTGTTTTCAGATTACTCCTAGCCGAATAGAAAACTTCTAGGATGTTGCAAGCACCCATCGAATCCTGCGAGGATGAATCTCGTGCAAGTGATAGCGTATCCAAAATGTAAATTTCCGAAATAGGAAAAGTTTTTCGTAAATCAGTTTTATAGCCATATCTTGTCGGAGAGAAACGTTTTGTTTTTATTGTCTCATATTTTTCAACTAAACCTTAAATACAGACGAAATTTATCCGTAGGTGGCGGACATTTGAATAGAAAATGAAAGGAACTTTGTCTAAAGTTAAATGAATATAGATCAGAATAGACTGGAATGGGAAGTTTCTGCTGGAATATTTGATTCTCTGGACGCTCAGAAGTAGAATATGAAAAAAAATTTAGGCTTGAGCTCGCATGGACCCAATCCAGGCACAAGACCGCCATAAGGACTATATTCTAGAGGAGTCCTAATCTTCTGTAATACTCTGCTTAGGATTCAAGATGTGTTCCATTGATTGGTTAAATAAATTACATATTGTTTCATCTAGTCTCGATAGTATCGATGTCAAATGAGGCAACTTATCACGTACATTATTATCTTAATGTCAATTCCACATACGGTCAAGTATATTGCAAGCTGCGACAAACATCTCTCTGGCTTTGGGAACACAGTGGATGATTGCGTGGCTACGTGAATGGAATCTCTGCCAGGAAATATAACATTAATCTTGCCGATTCCCACAAATGTGTGTGTGTGTGTGTGTGGGATAGGCATCAAGGTCGGGCCGCGGATACGTTCGCAGCAAAAGTTCAGGTTCCGGTCGAATGCGAGATATCGATTAGCCTCAACTACTAAATATTTGAACTACCATCGCTACCACTAATTTCCACTGGCCATGGATATTTTTGATAAATATTTTATGTTGCGACCTTCCGTCGTATTTTTTCCCGTCTTCCTACTATATCTCTAAATGTATTCGTTATGGGGTCAATCGATAAAGGTTGGCACTTCGTAGGAAAATTGGCCAACTATAGCGATGAAAATTCGCTATTAGGGCTTGAATATTTCTGCCTACATATATGCCATACACATGCTCGCACATTCATATGCGTGGTTGTGATTTCAATACAAACACCAGGACGTTATCCCGTATGAATGTAATTTATTACATTTTGCGCCTATCTTTGGTGTTATGCTGATTGCATATGTTGCTGGTGTTTGGCTTATGCAATTTAGTTGGAATGCATCAGTGAAAATAATACTGCTGAGACTTTGTCCGAAAAGTCGATTGTCTAAAGGAAATTTTCATTAAAATAATTCTACATAGGAAAAACATAGGACTTACTTTGATGTAGTAAATGAAATTGGTAGTAATTGGTTCCAAACAAGCTCAACAGGATAGAGCCAACTATAAGCTAAACAGAATTGATCTGTTCTGATATGTTTTATTGTCCATTTTTGCTTTAAATGTGGTATGAATCGAGTCAATTCCAAGCTTAGTTTTGGGAGAGTCAGTCAGCCAACTTTCAACATTACAGTGGCTCGATAAAGAAGTCGGACACACATCCATTTACACTTGAAAAGGGAATAAACAACGTAAGAATGTATTTTAGAAAAATAAACAAAATTTATTTTTTTTAGCTCTATATTATTAACTTACGAAAAATAAAAACATTTAAAACATAACTCAATTTTGTGATTATTAAAAAAATAATAATTCGAAATGCAGCCAAAATTCACGTCAAAAAAGAACTCCGTCAGCACTCTCCTTCTTTTTGAGTTTAAAAGGGGGATTCCCCGGATTTTGTGTAGTTGACAGCTCTTAGCATCTGAGGGAAACAAATTGAAACCGTAAATTTTATACAAGGGTGAAATTGTGTGAATTGTGAACCTTCACGGGGGTGAAATCGTGTAAAATGGGAAGGCAACGTGGTCAAAGTAAGTTTAGAAGTAAGAGAACTCATTTTGAAACATTATAAAGAAGGATTCGGTCCGTACTATAGGAAAAATCGTAAATAGATCACACTCCACTTTTCACGATATAATTAAACGATTTAAATCATGCAGATCAGTGGAAAATAAACAAAAAAGTTGTAAACCTAGAGTGTTTTCGAAGTCAGATGAGCGATGCATTGTACAACAAATTCATAAAAATTCGAATTTAAGTGCTCCAAAATGAACTCAACAAGTATCGAAATATCTTAATAAAAGTGTACATCCTGAAACGATAACGTTAGTTTTGAGACGAAGAAATTTACATGGAAGAGTAGCCCGTAAAAAACCATTCGTTATTAAGTGCAATAGGAAAACGAGACTCAAGTTTGCCAAAACATATAAAAATAAAGACCTATCATTTTGGGAAACTGTGATATTCGCGGACGAAAGTAAATTTAATATATTTCCCTCAGATGGTCAATGCTATGTTTGGCGAAAAGCTTATCAAGAGCTCAAAGGGTGCAATCTACGATCGACTGTGATACATGGAGGTGGCTCGATAATGGTGTGGGGCTGCATGTCCGCTGCTGGTTCAGGTGTAGTAAATTGTAGGTGTAAATTGTAGCTGATACCGAATAATCCTTGTAAATCTGTGTCAAGAACATGATACGAGAAAGCAGATGGAATCCAGGAACGCGGCCGATCTCGTTCATCAAGAAGTGAAATCGAGGACGCATAGAGTGAGTATGGCGGTCAATGGTAGCGATAATATCGGCGCTGAACTGGGTTTACTGGTTCGCCATGGGATGCACTAAAACTGAAACTGAAATAGGCAACTCCAACAGCCCTGCTACCGAATCCTACTTGCAACCTCAACGTTGGTGGCTGTTGGACTTCTTATGAAGACTGATGCAAGAGGGTGAGCGCGACTTCTTGCGCGTCATAACAGGAATATAATAACCACGCCTTTGGAACGAAGGTTGGGCGATGGGCTAACAACCGGTCCCTGTAAAATCGAATATTGTTTTGGAACCTGTAAGGGAGCCTCGGATTGGATTGGAACAACGGAAACGACCCCGCAAACGAAATAAAGACTATGCAATTGGATCCTGGAATGTCAGATCACTCAACAAACCTGGCGCTGTTAAAGCATTATTACAACAGGCCAGTGAATACAAACTAAATGTGCTGGCAATCCAGGAAACGAAATGGACTGGTACTGAGATACAGGACATGAGATCGCACACACTATTTAAAAGTGGGAAGCCTGGAGGAAGCCGAGAATTCGGAGTAGCATTTATTGTGGATAGGGAATTCAAGTCACACGTTATCGACTTCAAAGCAATAAACGAGAGTATGTGTGCGATCCACATCAAAACTAAATTTTTCAAGAATTGGCTGATTAATGTCCACGCCCCGACAGAAGATAAGGATGAGGAAGTGAAGGACGCCTTCTACAATCACCTAGAACGCCTCTTTGACTCATTGCCCACAAACGACATCAAAATAATTCTAGGTGATCTCAATGCGAAAATTGGCAATGAACATATTCAATGGGGAAATAAGGAGGCCACAGCCTTCACGACAGCAGTAACCACAACGGCCAGCGCCTGATTGACTTTGTCTGTAGCAGAATTATGATTATTAGTTCAACGTACTTCCCACACCGACGCATTCATAAAATAACCTGGGCACCTCCAGATGGCAACACCTTCAACCAAATCGACCATGTGCTCGTTCAACAGAGGTGGGCATCTAGCATACTGGACGTCCGAACATTCCGTGGAGCAAACTGTGACTCGGACCACTACCTGGTCAAATCAACGTTTCGATCTCGCCTGTCAAAGGCATTTAATGCGAAAACCAGCCCACTACAAAAGTTTGACATCGAAAAGCTCCAAACGGAGTCAATTGCTAAAGATTTTCATGACTCCCTCGAAAACAAACTAGCTCCTATCCTCCAAGATATGTCTGAAAAGACAAGTAACGAGCTATGGATGGAGGTGAAAGGAGCAATCAAAAGCACAGAAGAACGGTCGATTGGGTATATAGCCCGGCACAGAAGAAATGACTGGTTTGATGATGAATGCCAGAATGCGTTAGAAAAGAAAAACCAGGCGTATAAAGAATATGTTAATAGAAATACCAGGACGAAGAGGGAAACTTACGAGAACCTCCGACGAGTAGCCAATAAGATTATTAGAAATAAGAAAAGAAAATATTTTGATGACCAATTAAGGTCAATAGATGCAAATTTGGCGAGCAACAGATCGAGAAACGCCTACAAAGTAGTGAAAAGCTTAAGACGAGGATATCAGCCCAAGACTTCACTCTGTAAAGATGAAAGCGGTAACATCATTGCTGACGACGATAGGATTAAGGAAAGATGGCCTGCCTATTTCATGGAGTTCCTTAATCCTACGCACGGCTCAAGAACAGCAGAGTCGTCAAACATCTTCGAACCGTCTCCTTTGGCCCCTCCAACTCTGGAAGAAGTCAAGTATGCCATCAAAAGCCAGAAAACCAGTAAAGCGCCGGGCATTGATGAAATTCCAGCAGAACTGATAAAGAACGGCGGTGTTGCGGTACAGCAAGTCATCCACAAGCTGATCCAACACGTCTGGGATCAAGAGCAGATGCCGCAAGAGTGGTGCCAATCCATCATCATCCCTATCCACAAAAAAGGAGACAAACTACAGTGCGAAAATTACAGAGGTATATCACTACTCTGTACATCTTACAAAATCCTCACAAAAATACTTGAAGGTAGATTAACACCATATGCTGAAAAAATAATTGGGGAGTATCAAGGTGGTTTTAGAGCCGGACGATCAACTACTGACCAACTGTTTACAGTTAGGCAGATCCTTGAAAAGTGCTGGGAATTTAACATCGACGTCCACCAAATTTTCGTGGACTTTAAACAAGCATAGGACAGTATTGATCGAGAAGTACTGTACCAAATAATGCTTCAGCTTGGAATCCCAGCAAAGCTAGCCCGCCTGATAAGAATGACAATGGCATTAACAACAGCACAAGTCAGAATCAATAACCAGCTGACTAATGCCTTTGAGACAAAGGTAGGATTGAAGCAGGGCGATGGACTGGCTCCACTGCTATTCAACCTAGCTCTAGAATACGTCGTACAGAAACTACCTGTGGATACGAAAGGAACACTACTATACAAATCGAGCCAACTTGTAGCCTATGCGGATGACATCAGTATCCTGTCAAGATCCTTTTCATCTGCCAAGGAACTCCTGCTCAAACTAGACCAAGAAGCGAAGCGGGTGGGGCTGCAAATCAACGAGTCCAAAACAAAAGTTATGATACAAACCAGGAGAAACACCCCCAACCGGCAAAACATAACAATCAACGAATTCAACCTGGAAAATGTGGACGAATTTACATATCTTGGCTCCAAGCTAGTGAAGGATGGTAATGAAACGGCGGAAATAAAGCGTAGAATTCAGCTCGCTTATAAAGCGTTCTGCTCAGTTTTGGGTATTCTGGAGGCCAGCTTCATACATAGGAAAACAAAGCTGCAAGTATACAAATCTGTGATAAGACCTGTGTTGTGCTACGGATGTGAGACATGGACCCTCACTCAAGCTTCCGCAAACATACTAAACACTTTCGAAAGGAGGGTCCTAAGACGAATCGTGGGAGCAACGCAGGAAGGAGGGCAATGGCGAATTAGGTATAACCATGAGTTGTACGAACTTTTCGACGAGCCAGAAGTCTCCACTGTGATAAAACTGTGGAAGCTGCAATGGGCTGGCCATGTGCAGCGAATGAATGAAGGTCGGATACCTAGAAAGGTATTTGTCGGAAAAACTAAGGGACGCAGGCCAGTGGGAAAGCCAAGAAAGCGCTGGTCCGACTCGGTAGACGAAGATAGCAGCACGCTACTCGGATTCCGAAATTGGAGGACGCGGTCGATGGACCGAGACAACTGGAGGCGACACCTGCGGGAAGCCAAGGCCCGAAATGGGCTGTAGTGCTACAACGACGACGACAACGACGACGATAGAGTGAGTATGCTGGAAGCAGGTTCCCCTCTGAAAGGGTGGATACCTTCAACCTTCAATCATTTTGCGTACACAATTGAAAAAAAATATTGAATACATTCCGAGAAATTGTTGAGAAAACAATTTGTTATGTTCTTCAATAGTTCTCGGCAAATTTGTCGAATTGCGAGGGTTTTTACCGGAGAAGATGCCTGGGCCCCTCTCACTAACTGCTCTTCCACTACTCCACGAGAAAAAAAGGATGTACTTTCGTTCTGCTGCAGAAAGGATCACCTTCTGCACCAAACACCTTCTTCACATTTGAAATGTTGGAATGCAATTGTTAACATCGTGGGTTGAAAATACAAGGAGTTTTCGCAATTTAACTTGGTGGAAAATGCCAGTTTTCGAAAACAGAATGGAAGTGTGCATCTGCAAAGTATCTGCCTCCATGACGGCAATGACATACTCAAATTTCAACCGGTGAGTCACTTTTTCAAAATTCGTCGCACGGGGCCAAATATAGTGAATAAGATAGATGGGGTAGCAGTTCGTAGTCTGATTCGACCGATTTAGACGTGGTGAGGCGGAGCGTTGTCATGGTGAAAGAGTACTGTTTTCTTCGCCAAACGGCGCATTTTTTCTTCTGTTTGGCGTCAAATTGACACAGCAATCTGATTGACAGAGAAGGGCCTTGTAACCCTTAACAACGTAGTCGACACACATCTTATGAATCGAAATCGGCTGCAACTGCCTTTGAGGCCGATATGACAACCTTTACTTTCTTTCAAGCACGTTTGCCGGGTGGAGTCCATCGTTTCGACTATTTCTTGGTCTCTGATGTGTACCAGTGGACCCATATTTCATCCAATGCTACTGCACCATACAAAAACTCCTTCGGATTGCCCTTAAATAGCATCAAACAATGCTCTGAAGTGGTTTCACGATTGCGTTTGTTGTGCGGAGTGAGGTAATGCGGCATCCATGGCGTCAACAGCTTTCATCTTTTCCTAAATTCATAAATGATATGAGTCTTTTGAGAAGCCTACCATCTCAGCTATCTCAAATGCCTTAAGTCTGTACACTATACAAGACCGTGGATTTTTATCACATTATTCTCCGTGGTAGCCGTTTTCCAGGTATTTTAGCGTGGCGCTAAGAAATCAACATGTGAGCACGTTTAAATTCATCAAACTATTTTTTACGATCGCGATTACCAGCGCAGCATCGCTGTCACCAGCATCCAAGTTCTCTTTGATTTCACTGCGTGATTCCCATTGCAAAAACATGAATAATATCACGGAGCAATGGTGTTCTTTCTCCATTTTCCTGAAATCCGGGCAGACGTCCACTTCCACCCGCAGTCAAAACAATACTAGCAGTCCGATTCTGTTGAAATTTTGACAGTAGCCATCTAAAGGTGTAGATAGATCATATTTTTTTTGACATGAGTTTCATCGAGAGGGAGGGTAACAAGTGTCATCAAGTGCCATTTAATGGTAGCGCAATAGTCTCTGATTCAGCGGTAGTGTGATTTCAAGCTTATTATTCAAGTATTTGGCCTGTTACTTCCAGCTGAGGGTTCTTTTCAAAATCATGGGCTGGATCATAGTTTAGATAATAAGGACCTTATTCTTTAAATCTAGCTATGATTTTTATTGACCAGGGGGTAAAACGGTGGATACGTCTTAAAGACCTTCACGCTGAAGTATTAACTGAGGCTTTTGTAAGTCTTAAGTTGAAACTTTTGTAAGGTATGAGAATTGTTCGGGACAGGAGTTGGTTTGTCCAATGAAATCAAATATTGCTTCCTCTACTCAATAGCAAATAGCAATATAAATTTTCGCTTGTTGCTGAAATACATGCATTCGCTGTTGTAAAAATTTTTCTTCATTTTCCTCTTTTCCACTAAGGAAAAGCTGGTATAGTAAATTTAAAAACTGGTTCGTTAGTAGTAAATTCCAAGTAAAATTGTTGGGGCCGACGCTAGAACTGTATATGCATGCATCGTGGACACACATTACTGTTGGACGCTTCTTATTTGTAACGATGTCCGAGTTTTAAATATCAAATAATATTGGACTAAGACAAGAGCCTTAAAGACCGCCAACGGATGTATATATTGGGTAGAGAAAGAACTACCTTTAGCTTCGACTTTTTATGTCTTGTTTTTCAAGAAGGAATCTATCAGATTTACTAGGCGTTGTGCAGATTTGTAGTGAATCATTTTATACAAAGGCCTTCGTCCTAAACTGATTTCATGTAGAAGCAAGACAGGAAACCTTAAATGAGTTTCCTTGTTAGTGGTCAACGTTCTTGGAATAGGCATTCTCAAATCAAAACGAGATACCGTCCGATTTCAAATAAGATACAAGCTATACTGAATGTTCGGTGCAGGTGAAGCCTCCACTTTAATAAACTGACAAAAATTGTTTTGGCCTGGTCAATGGAAGTGGTAGCTCTGAACTTAGATAGTTAAAATGGTATTTGACAGTTGAAACAAAAACTGAAATCAGTGTACGAGCCCTTGGTGTCTTAAGAGGATTCAGCTGACAGTGTCATTGAGAGGTTGCTTGAATTTGAAGGACTCGATTATAAAAGCAAATAATTAGTCCAGTGATCTTCAATTTTGACAACTAAGATAAGTTGTAGAGCTTAGATTGTAGTACTGATCAATAAACTTCACTCTTAGCACCCTTAATTATCAGAATTGAAATTTCATGGATAGTTGGTTACTTTGCTGGCTGCAAAAGAAACTTCAGAAACCTATTGTTTAAATACTTTTAAAAATCGAATATCAGCACTAAATATGGTAATAGCAGATCTTGATAGTAATTTCGGGTAGTTAATGCCAAGTGTTTAGTGATTAAATGCAAGTTTACAGTCTTTCAAGCCATAGTATGTATCGAAAGGAATTCCAAATATGCCCGATTACCGAGCTGAATCCTTTAGCTTTAAAGCTTTAGGAAGATTTACACTTGAAATCTATACCATTCTCTTGCTGCTTGAATTCGGAAAAAATGTTTTACCAGATTGATATGAACTTAAAATCAGTAATGTTGAATTAATGGACATAATTTATCTAAAAAAATATCGCTAATGAAATAATTACTCATTAAACTGATAAATTCAACATTTATCATTGCTACTTTGGCTTTGGTGATCGTGTGCATGTGTAAACACCCACACATGGATGTGGATTTCCTTTTGACATTTCATGCACACAGCAGATAATAATTTCTGTTTTATAATGGAAAACAATCGATTATCAATTTTTAATAAATATTTCAGTCTACCGAACAATACTTTTTTCAATACTCAGAAAGAAAAATATTCTGGGAACTCAGTGGAAAACTGAACGGATTACAATCGGATTAATTCGCTAATTGGATGAGCATATGGGAATTTTTTGTGTTTGTTGCTTAACTCTAAATCCTGCCGTGTCGAAAAGTGAATGATTATAAATTTTAATAATTTATTTTATGTGAATACTGATTTTTCGGATTTAATTTTATCATTTTTCAAGTGTTGCTAATACCATAACGATGCTTATTTTTGGGTGCTGGTTAGAATGAGATTTTAATTATATAAATTTAATTAAATCATAATAATTGTATCAATATGTCCAACGAAAGGAATAGAGGAGGCTTGCTCATTTTCAGGATGCTTCACTTTCGGGTGGTGTGTAGGCATGAATTGAGTTGGACATGCATCCGAACTTCAGAACATATTAATCAGCTTGAAATTTATTGCTATCATATCACGTATGTTATGCCTACTATGCTGCTAATATTGACAATCAGTTTGATAGATTCTTGCAAACGTACTTTAACAAAAAGTTAATCAAATTTTCTGTTTTTCCGCGAGATTTATTGTAAAATCATTCAATATTTTCGATACGATATTGGAGAAAATTAGTTTAGTTTGGCTATTCAACAATGGCTAAAACAACATATGTCACAGTAACAGTTTGCCCGAATCGTTTCGACTTGAAGAACTATGGTAAAATGTACGCTCTCCGTGGATCAAAATTATGGCTCTACTTTAACTTTGATACTGTTTTGTCAATGCAGGAAACTGCCCCATCGGAAACCTTGGACGGAAGAAGATTGGTTAATTCACGAGCAAATATTTACACGACTTGCTCAACCTAGAAAGAAGTCTGAAGCTCTTAAGGACATGCGGTTGGTAAGTTGATGATTTCGTTGAAGAAACTATTCGGGATGTAATTATGGGTCATATTTGGATCAACAAAATACCAAATCAATTAGCATATAGTATAATGACTACTGACAGACACTGCGTCAGGATATGTTACGTACTCTGCATATCATACACTGCCACTGAGTTACAGCATGGTTCGCCATGTGATTTCCTTGTCGATCTTGCTTTCAAGACATTGGGACGCAGCTTTCGAGAAAACTCCTAATTCGTCTACTCAAATCATCCAAGTGTATTGGTTTTCACAATCTACACTTGCTGGATATACAATATTAAGACCAATGTGTTCAGAGAAGTTTATTAACATTCTCTAAAAGTCTACGCTGATACATAATGACGCCCATATACGTTTAAACCGGAAAAAATATTCTCACATACATTTAAACTCAGACAGTTAGCCATCGCGGAATCATAACACACCTATGCTGTTTACTATAAAAGCTCTCTATATAGCAAAGCTCGCTATATTTGTTCCATGGTGCATGCTTTATTCTTGCTTCGTGATGCTCCGCAGTTTGAGTGCCTTTTTAGTGATTTCTCATTGATTTTATCTTTAGAAACCATTATGTTCTCCAGTTGTAAACCTTATCTAATATCGGGAAATTCAATGTGCGATATATGTTCAATTTGTACTAACTGGGAAAATTGCAATTCATAGATTTCTTAAATTAATTCTAATTCTGTTGGTTTGGTAATAAAACAATAGAATTTTCATGGTTCTTTGATGAAAATGTTTCCTGACTTAAATGCATTATTAAGCTTTCTAATGATTTTTAGAAACAGGAAGTTAAAACTTTTGTCAGTTCAAAATTGGGTTGAAATTAAAAAATAATTGAATGCTGGTTGAAAATTTATCATTAAAAAAAAACTACTTTAGTTTGTTAAAAAGGAGTCCGTTGAAAATCAAAACACTTTTAGATGTATTCGTTCAGTGATTGACTTTTTATATTAACGAGTTCGATATACTTTAAACATGGGATTACAATGTTTTTTCCCATGTTCTTAATACTTTGAGATTTTCGAATTGACCAGGCATGAAAGCTTTAGAGAATGAGGTAGAAACCTTGAAGTTAAAAGTAAGTAAAGTAACTAATAGTAAAAACAAAGACCAAAGTAGAAAACTAAATCCTTGACGTGAGTCTTACTCAGGTTAGTGTAGGACAAATTTAGTGTTACCCTTTTTCTCTATGAATGTGAAAATCGTTCTAGCTCCTATACTAAGTTTCAGAAAGGCAGGGAGTTTCTTCCAAGTATGATAGAAAGTGATATATGTGACCAGGCAAAGTGTTTGAGAAATACTCAAAAGATTTTCGTTTTCACGCATGAGCTACAAGTTTGGTGGCTTATTGTAAACAGAAGCTTATAAATAAATACCTGGGTAGTATGCAGAGCACTGCAGCTGTACTGTAATGGAAACTGTGCGGGTAATTGTTAAGGATGTCCTAAGCGGACTTTTCAATCCACTCCTGCTTAAGATTAGAGACATCCTGTTACAATGGACAGTCAGACTGAGGGCTTGTCTTCTGATGAGCCTAGCTATACTATTAAAGCGCTACCCTTGACATGCTAGAATAGCGGCGCTGATTGACTACACAAAACTTAAATTAGATAGACGAGATATTGCAAAAGGTCAGATAATTGTCACGTAAAAACTTTAGTCATGCGTTGAAAATGGAACGATGAGTGGGAGTCTGAGTTTCTTTGATATTGGTGATGCAATCTTTTGCAACCCAAGCCACACCTCACTCTGCTGGTTATTTCAAAACTTGACGCATTTATTACTGTGCAAGATATGTGGTGAGTTTGTCGCTCTCCAGTCGTACCAGTCTGCTTAGAAAGCTGTTCGTTCAGTACTCACATACCCTAAGTTTTAAGGGCTTATAGTGGCATTTCACTGAGTTTCAAGCTACGCTAAGATCAGACAGGGCTCACAATTAAATGTTTCCTTTACAAAAATGATCATAATACAGCCAAGAGACTAAGAGGGTTCACCCTCTTTGTACTTCATTTGTAAATCATAGGTAGGTAGCCTGACAACATTCTCTTTTTCAAAGAAGAAATGGTAAGATACTGCAGCACAAGGACATGTCAATTTCTTTGCAAATCTGACAAACTAATATTCCTATTCATGGTTGGTAGTAAATGCAATTGGCCAATCTTGATCCTGTAGCAAAGATGAGTTTCATGCAAAACGCATTTGTCAGTAGTTAGAAGGACTTAAGGCAGTAGTCTGCTTTAGAAGCCGAGAAAAAAACGTTTTTCCAGCAATTTTTTTGAAAGGGAAGGAAATGATTGCGGTAAACGAACTTTTGAGACGATAGTGTCTCATATTTAAGCTTTAAAAACCAATTTTTATTATTAAAAAATATTGACATTTTTCGAAGTTGTAAGCATTTTTCTGGGGCAGCTGGAGTCTGCACTTGTCAATCGGCGCGGGTGAAGGAGGTCGTGCGATGCATCTGAAAGAGTCGAACCAAATTTTTTTTAAATTTATATAAGTTTTTTTTCTATATGAACTAAAAAAATACCGTAGAAGTTATGAAATTCCTAATTTTAGCTAAGTTTGAAAAAAAAATTCACTTTTTTTAAAAATAAAATTCACTTCAAGTTGCAAAGCAAGTAGTTTAAATAATACTTTTGTCCAACTTTTTTAGTTCAAATAGAAGATAATTTAATACTAAAGCTAGATCATTTTGATTTTTTTCGATCGGACATATATTCTTTTTGCTATCGCCGGCGCAGTTTTCTAAGACTTGTGAAAATGAAAACTCGAGAAAACGCGCTTCAAAGTTTTCGGTATGAAAAAATATAAGTTTTTGGATACTTACACTAATTAGATGTTAATCAGCTATCCCCGGGCCATACATTTACCCTTCCTCTTCTTCAAAAAAATCGTTTTGGCGGAGGCTTTCGGATCTTCGAGCTGTACGAGCCTCCTTGCTGCAAAATGATGCGCGCTGATTCTCCCGCGTTATGCGCTCAGCATCGACAGTGTCAGCAAAATTTTTGCACTGCTGCCCGATGATGATATTGAGGAGCTGCATGGTTAAAAGCACAGCTGAATAGCCCTCGTTGAAAATGCCTGTAGCCATAGTTGCTGCTATTTCGACGATTTTATAGCCGGAATTTAAGTGTTTCGGATTTAGGCGCCATACAATTGAATTGAACGCTTCGTTTGAATTTTGAGTGTGTCCGCCTAAGCACCGCGTCAATAAATCGTCATTTGACAGATCTTCGTAAATTGGACGAATGTGCTTGTCTACATTTTCATTGAGCAATGTTGCCGGGTGTTTAAAAGATGCCAGATTATTCGCCGCTTGAGCCTTGCGCCATTCGCACCAACTCTCCGCGCCTTCTGGACAATTTTCATGCCGAGGATTTTCATCGGTGGAACAGTAGTGGTCTAATGTTGCCATAATTGCTCTCTTCATACCTTCTACTGAGTTCATATTTCGACGAATTGCCAGACCGTAGTAAATCGTCAATTTCTTTATGACACTCTCCGTTAGCCCCTTCTTTCTTCCAAGTTTCTCGGTTTTTATTTTATTCCGTAAACGTGTACCCATACGCTTTTGCACGGGTCCAACACACTCATTTTTCATCACTGTACACTCGTCCCCGTAAGGATTGCTATTTAAGATTCCAATAAACGTTTTGGAGTCGCCATCGCCGATATAATTACTGTACATAACTCCAAATTTTTCGAAGGATCTCGAAAACATCTCTGTTAGGGAATCTACCTCCATCTTCCCTGCCGAACCTGTATGATTTGAGGAGCATGAGTCTTTATGATTCTCATACCACTCCTCAAATGCATCTTCGTCCAAAGTATTTTTATTTATGGCACACGAATGACAATAACCACTTTTTACAATGAGATCGATTACTTTGCCACTGTAGTATCCGATGAGCGTTGTTACACCGTACAAGGAAGTATAACCGCGCTTTTTCCGTGATCCATCGCCCGAAACCTTCAAATGATTCGCAGGTCTTCCATGTTCAACGTTTTTTTCTTTTTCTTCCTTGACGGCTTTTTCGCAGGTGCTCTCGAACATTGTCTTCGACGCTGCGTACAGATGCTGAACGATTTGTTGATAAGTAGATTTTGCAAAACCTGCAGACATATCCATAAGGCCGCAGAATACGTTTATCCCTTCTCGTCCGATACCAAGGAGCCTCATAACAAAAACAATTCGTCGGTTGATTTCGTAGCCGGTATTTATCAATGGTCCTGACTGGATTTCGCGTCCACCACACATTCACTGGACAACAATTTTAAATCATAGGCCTCGATGACCGCTTTCTGCAAACGTTAATTTTTGGTTGCATGATCTGCAAATTACGATTTCCGAAATGGCGAGAAACACCGATACGAATTCAATAATGCGGTAGCAGTGCGATGAATGAATAATGACATCATCGCTGCTTGCTGTCTTCAACTTGTTCGCACTGCGGCTCGTGTGTAAGTCTCCGTCGTCCGATGATACACTGGTAAAACGATTGCCGTGAAATTTTCGCTTTCGTGGTTCCGCAGCACGCCGGCTGTCACAATGATCACCTTTCGGGTAGCTTGACATTTTGATGTGCGCTCGGCAAAATCAAAAATGAAACTGAAAGCTAACGCTACAAATAGCAGTGTAGAAGCCGATGCCGAGAGCTATAGTTTACCGTTATATTGTATACCGTTATCCCTATGACTACTCAACACAGACCTTCTAGAAACTCCAAATAATATTTCAAATGACGGTTGGACCCTTTCAGCTATATACGAGTATAGTCAATCAATAGAATACATGAAGGGGCGGAGCGCGCATGAATTAAGGTTTCTTTACGAATAACCGAAAAAAATAAAAGATTCTTTTCTAAAAGAAAGTACTTTATTTGTCGTACATCATTACATACTAACTTATAACTGAATATCTTAACTCTAAATTCTTTCCTCTTATATACTTTTTTCTAATTATAACCTTTTTCACACATTTTAGGACCCTTACCGCCATAAAGACGTTTCAAATAAAATTCAGAAAGGATATTTTATTGCTTTATTGCATTTTATTCCTTTCTGAATCTTATATTATCATATACTTGCAGTATTTCAAATATTTTTAACAGATCATTTGGGAAAGCATCATATTATTTTATTGCTTTATTGCATTTTGTTCTTTTCCGAATCTTATGCTATGGATGCAATATGTGTTAAGGATAGGAATTATCCATAACTCACGCTCGGGTCTGCCCGAGCATTCCCACCTGCTCGACGCTCGGCCACTAAAACTGCTCTAGCTTCGAAAATATGTCGAATTGGCCTCTGAAATTTTGAAGACATATTCTTGGATAGTTTTGGAATAGATTTAAGACAAAAAAAATAATCGATTTTTCGAAGCCTGTAAAGCAGACTACTGCCTTAAGTGAAGAACAACTAATTGTTCAGACAAAAGCAACACGTTCGTTGCAGAGCTATAAAGCTATACCAAATTGAAAAGAGATTTTGATCCTTCCTTAGCGTATCTTGAGCTTATCCTGAACGAATCTTGAGTCAATCCTGAACGAATCCTTCCTAAGACTACTGGATTTATCAAATTGTAGCAGGAAAAAGGCATCAAATACTTATAAAGGCTACGGAGCGGAGTCAGCTTCGAGCACTAACTAACTAAGAAAGTGAGGAGAATTGGGACTTTGGAGTAGAGTCAGTTGCTAATACTAACTAACCCACTTACTAACAACGAAAAGAGAAGGATAAATTTGTGTATTAAATGAAGGTTTAACATCGGATGAGCAATTATGTTGGATCGAAAAGTCATCGACTCGGGCATTGGGTGTGTTGAAGACAAGGTTAGGCCTTAATAGTTTCATAATTTTAAGTGAACAGTTCAACTGATATTCTCGCATTTCGGCTGACTATTTTGACGTATAAATGATCAGGTACCTCTGAAACTTTGCCTTTCAATGCTCTCGAGCATAAGGGATAATATAAAACGAGCTCAATCAAGGAAACACAGTATTGATCTAGTAAAGCTGGATCAAGTAAAGATTGGCTTAAGTATAGTAGGTGTAATCTGTGGTGCTCCTGTGTCTGTGCCGTGATAGTTCTCTTCAACTATTAAATTTCTTTTATAATTTTCTTTAAGGAAAGATCCATATCAATGCCGAAAGAACTTAGTTTTTGTGCAGAATACCATATTAAAACTTGCCTGACATTTATTTTCTGCATTACGACAATCACATGAGAACGTGGGTAACTACCAACGGTCTGAAAATTGAAATTGAAAATCGTGCTGCAAGAAGTAACCTCGATACCCGATCTTTTGCAGGAGCCGAATGTGATCCAGCTCATTAACTGTAGGAGGTTTTATCGTTTCATATGAAACTTTCCCTACATTCGAACTGGCATAGGCGGGAGAATGTAGCAAGAGGTTAAGAAATGTAGAATTTAGTAAAATGAGCCTCCTAGGAAACCATCGCAAATGTTCTTGGGGACCTTTGAATAAAAGGGGAAAAAGGGAGAAAAAAGGTATCAGAATACATAAGCCCAGTTATCCAGCTGATACACAGACCCAGAAACAGATACTGACAGGTAGCACCAACCCATCAAGATCCAGGAGGCTGGAATTTTTCTAATAACTTTTTCTAACCCTGGTAACATCGATATGCTGATGCAACTTGATTTTCTGATGCAAGCAGATTTGAATGCTTCCAAAAGAAAGTCGGGGCGAAGTACAAGTATTGATTCGAAATCTAAGGAAAAAGAAATCCTGTGGAACCGATGAAATCTCTGGAAAAAAATTCAGCTGCACATCTATGAACTATAAGGATATGTAACGATTGTTATATATCCTCTGACGGCTTGAGGGCGATTAAATTATATGAAAATTATAGGACTGATGTCTTCATTTACACCAAATTTCTAACTGGAGTCAAAACAACTTTATTAAAAAATAATCCTTTCTATTTATAAATTCAGATCCGACCAAAGATGCCACTGAAGCAACTGATGCCACGAATACGACAATTAGCCCAACCCAAGAAGTGAGACAAAGGCAATTATGTTCCACATTTACCTCTTTATCCTAAAGAAAAATAACAAGAAAATGAACAAATCAATTTTTTACAATTAAAATATCATTCTTTTGAAATTTTTTCCTTAGGGGGATGGAATATTGAAAAAATTATATTAGTAAATACAGCCTGAGTAAATAATACAATTTTAATTAAGTTTCTAGATTTACAACTTTTTTAAAATGACAAGACGTAAGCTGATTCTTATTTGATGCAAGGACACATTAACATTGCAAACTATCACCAATGGCCGATTTTCGAATCAATTTTTTTTTTATTATAAACAAAAAAACATTTTTTAAAACTACTTTCACAAGGACTATGGATCTTTCTTGACTTCCGTAACATACGTCATGTGAAAAATGTCAAAGCAAAGCTTCAACAAATTTATTTTGGTACGAGTGGTTTTCAGTAATGATGAAAACCTTGCACTAAATCCTGTCTATTGCGATTTCCTATCCAACGATATGAAAATCTTTGATGCTTTTACGTTTCCCTGGAATGCTTCATTTCATTTTGTACGGAACGATGCTTATTTGGTTTGCTTATATGAAATCGAACGTGCAATGTATACCGGAGAAATTGGACTTCTTATCACAGTTCAGAGTATATTCAGTTAAAGCCAACATACTACAACACAAATATACTTCCAAACCATGTAAGGACAGAATACATATTCAATTTTTTTTCACGTTCCAAAGAATATTCGGGTATATTATTAAAGGCTTTAGCATGCATGCTCAATGTGGTGGAAATATTGGAATCCAAAAAGGGATGCAATGCCTTGCATGGTTATAGTCTGCGAAAGTAAACCTTAAAGCCATAATATCGATAAAGGGTGGAATTCCTTCTATATTTGCGTTTACTGGCTTTCGTTTACCTTGAAAATTGATTTCTGCATATGAAACGGATTGTGAATATCGAGCGAATCGTATAATAACCATTCAAACCTCAACATGGCTTTTGGAATGGATTCAGGCTGTCAAAAATATAAAAATGACGTCATGATTTTTGATTGAGCAAAAGAAATGTAAAGGATGGGGAGTTGATTATTTATATATGAAATAAACTTAAAATTAAATAATCAAAGATATGCTGATCTGAGATATAATGATTTTGTGAATCCTATTCCAGGCTCATACTAACTCACCAACAGAGCTACTGGTAAACAGCTCTAGCCGAACACTACCATGCATTAATTCTGCATTATGGGGTCTCTGAAGGACTTTCTAAGTCGTTTCTGAAGAGCTCAAAAGTCAGAATGTAGATTGCACGCTCAGCTCTGTTTGTAGTCAATGTAGGTTGCAATGTGTTCAGTTCCAGCTACGATTTTCGTAGTATGTTTTGGAATAGTATCCTGCTTAGGCATGTATTCGTCAATGAGAAGATATGTGCCTGCAATGAGAACATTCCGAAATATTCCCACCATTGCCAAAAATGGCTGCCTTCACGGGACGTAAGTTTATTCAGAATTTCGTAAGCACACGAAAAAGCACTTCCATGTGTTTTAGCCCGGTCTATGCACCGAATACATAAATATCAGAACCATCAGGGTACGGTGCACGTGCATTAAATTTGGCGATGTATGGTGAGCAGCAAAAAATTGACTGTCAAATCTTTTGAAAAGTTTTGAACAGAACTTGAGCGTTTATACTGCAGTGTAAGTTAACCTGTATTGCATTGCTCACTGCAGTATCGGTTCACACTTGGTTAAGACATCTTTGAATACCTTATCCCTTACTTTTTTTTTTCTATTTCTGGTATATACTTTAAATCGAAGTTTTAAGAGCCGAATTTTCAAGCTACTACAATATTCGTAAACGATTTTTTCTTATCATCTGGCTTTTTTATTCGCTTATCTTACGAGTTTATTTTTTTTTTTATTCTCTTTAATTTCGGATTCTCCTTTATTTACCATTATTTAGCTGCGGTGAGGATGGTCTGTAATTTTTTTGAACCTTTTCAAAATTTCAGAGCAGTTGAGCGAAAGATATAAAGGACGTTGCGACCGGTATGTGGTTGAAAATGCTATTTAATGCCTCGAAAAATTTACAACAGAATGTCAAAGTTGCATTTCGTTTGTTATTCAGTTTGTTTATTACCAATTTACTTAAACTCATTGTCGGAAGCAATATTAACTAATTTTTCGCGCTCCTAGTCAAATACGACCGAGCCTGTTTTCGCATTTGACATCACAGTTCCAATTTGTTGTTGTTGTCAATCAGCTTCAAATATTGTTTTGAGTTATTCTATCGAGTTCTTCTATCGCTGATTTTCATAAATGTTCCTTTGCTACAATTCCCGCGAAAAAGATTACTTGGCGTAGTTTCAGGAGGTCTTGATGGCTAGCCAATATTGCCTCTACTCAAAATTAAATGTTCCAGGAATTGCTGTTCAAAAAATATATAACCATCAGACGCGATGAGTGACATGTTGTAGCATTGCATGAGACCCAGACATCCTGTCCATCAAACGTGTTATCTGCATTCGCGGCAACACATTAAGTACTAACAGCCACCAATAATAAACGTAATTAACAGTATCACCCATAGTCTAACTACAAACAAAACAATTAACTAAACAAAACAAAACTAACTACAAACACTGTGAGGAAACTCCCAATCTAGATGCGCATAAATATTCTCTTAAAATTTTTATTCATACACAATGACTCCCATACAATTTAAATACAGTATAATCTCGAAAAGCTAGTCATCGTGACCTCTCCACTTACTACCGCGTTTTATTTTTAAGCTCTCTGTCGTGCAAAGCTCGCGTTATCTGCTACAAGGGGTATTCGTATCTCTTTTTTTGCGATGCTGCGAAGCGTGAGCGATTTAAGTTGCTTGAACAAACTCCTCGTCTAGCGGTTACCAACCAAAATTAATAGAATTTCATTTAGATTGACAAGTTTTCTTTCCTTTCTTCTTTCCGAAAACGAGAATACTCCTTTAAAGCTTTTGTACAAAAATGGTGTAAATTTACTTATACTTTTTCTATTTCTGTCTGATAGAAGTCCCCGGGAATGTTGGCCCTGTGTGTATTTAGGCTTGCTTTGATGTTGCAATAAGCACAAGAAGTGGTGCAGCCATGAAACTTCTTTGATTTTAATGAGTTTTCAGTCAATTACACATGGTATGAAAGCGTGTGACGATTGTCCTTCTAAATCGAAATAGTTTAACGGACTTTTAACTGTTAAAATTACTCTGTGGTTCTTTCCTTTTTAAAGGCAGACTTCACTTGTAATGAGACACTCCAGTTTCTTCGAAAAGTTTTCGAAAAAAATTGTCAACATATTAATAAGAAGAGGTGGACGAGGTCTAGCGTGCCATGCTTCAAAAAATTGTTTTCAATTAACGTGCGGTATCCCCTTTGACGAAATTTTTTGGTAAAAATGTTTTGTTGACACGGCAGTTTGGTTGAGTCAGATATATGAATGTGACAGTATGTGTTACTTTAATTTTGTGTGACTGTTTCGATGCTGTCTTTTGGTGTACATCGATACATGTCAGAAGTTTTAACAAGCTGGCAAATCTACAACTTGCTCAGTGGTGCTCATCGAAATTATACATAATAATTGCGAAAGGACAAAGTTTTTCAATTACTCCAATCATTAAATACAATTATTGGGCTCTTGGGAGGGCAAATTTTAATTATTCATGGTTAAAGCGACTTACGATCAAAATTTTGATGATAAGAAACAGCTTGTCAAGCTTAAACTTTTGCACAAAAATGAAAATAAAGGAAAAGCAACTTAAAGTAACACCAATCAAACGAAATATAAATGGCTCAAAGCAAACCTTGCATAAAATACCCAAGAGTATCTATTCAGTTTTAATTGCATAGTTTTATTATTTTCAAGATATAAATAAATATTTTTGAATTTCTTTAGGATTGAGAAACATAGAAAATAGTATTTTCATGTACAGAAAATAAAAAAAAGTGTGATGTAGTTTGTCAAGCTCCGAATCTATTATCTGAAGCCAAAATTAAGTTGATTCTGCTGAACATTCTCTCATTACTACAATTCTTTTCTTAAATATTTTCTAAAGGCCCAATGTCACTCAGGAAAATTTTGATTCTTTTGCAACTTCTCATATTTCTTCTTAATATTTCCTTTTTATCAATGTACTTTTTTCTTCAGCCCCAGACGTTTTTTATCCTAAATTTTCAAATAGAAAAAAGTCACAGTGGGCTTGGTCTATATTGGGTTCCTAATTCACTTCACGAAGGTAGTTTTGCCAGGACTTATTCTTCAAGAAGTCCAAAGTTTTACCAAAAAAGAAAAGATTCCTCCACTAATTTGTGTCTTCTCCTTTACAAGCTCCGCTGCACAAAAGTGTAGATCCAGTAGAACGCAATTAGATACATCCTTATTCATACTCAAGTAATCTTTTGAGAACCTTGAATGCACGCCTTATAATACATTCAAGACTGAGAGCTCATAAAATGCATATTTAAGTCCACCAATACTGGACGGTTCCATTTATTTGAAAGGGTCCCCTACAGGAGTTCCTCCGCCAAAAAATATTCAATTCAGGAAGCCAAAAAACTCGATGACAAAACAAACAAATTTTATTAGCAAAGATTATTTCCTTCGACATAATTTTAATTTCCGTCCAAATGTTTTGACGATTGTTGCGTTAAAGTGCTCGTTGTTTGGAACCATTCCATCTCCTTTCGTTGTACCTTAAAGTACATCCTGGAATTATTCTGCATTATCATTCCTGAAAACGAAACCCTTTCCTTTATTATGAAGGTTGCATAATGCACAGGTGGTACTTGATACGAACTTGAAATTTAATTTAAGAAAGCACTTACGGGAGACGAGAATCTGCGACACTACGAAAAGTTCCAGCTAGCTATGAGGTTCTATGAAGTCCTTGGAAGAAGTCCATTCAGTGTGCCGCTATTATGAATAATGTAAATTATGTAAAGTAAGTATGCTGACTTGTAACTCGACTAAAAGCGGAATGTTATACTATTCGGTGTTGTTTTCTTTTCTGAAACCGATGTGGCCAGTTAGACTTTGCAATAAATATTTAGTTTGTTCGATTTGCATACTTTAAAGAATGGATTTAAAATATGTTTAGTTTTCATAGTAATGTTTGAAGGTCTCTCTGTATCCATTAGTTTGTCACGTTAACATATTCAATCACGTGGACGCATACAATGGAAATCTGTTTGAATCTATCGTCCTTCTACAATCGATATATCATTGAGATTTAATACAATTATAAACAGAATTATCATTGCAGGCTTTAGGATAGGGTTAATTTGTTCAAAGGCTAATTACAGCTCAGCATAGTTAACTGATGTTTCCCCTTTAAGGTATCAGTTAATATTATAATCCGCAAATGAAATTAATGCCATGCTAAAGGATGCTGAAGTGCGAAAGTTCCAAGTATTTGTATCTTCTAAATAGAACAAGACATTAAAGCTCCACTTAACTTATCCGCCATTGGCTTTTGACTCAAATTTCGCACCGCACAAAAAAAACCCTAACAAACCTTTCGAAATCGTGTTGTTGTTTGCAGTCCTACTTTATTTACGAATATTGTTACGCGTAGCCTTGTGAAACGGAATTCATTTCCATATACTTACGATCCTGATGTGTCTTCAACAGTATCTTATACACTGAATTAATTCAATTAAACTTCTGCAATTTCTCATGCATTATGGATGGATGAATGGAGAAATATACCGCAGAATACTCACGCCGACTGGCTGGTAGACATTAGATACGAAATAACACATTCCTAGATTACTTCGTAAGCTATTTAGAGAGGGCCTTGGTGCTAACACTCCCTAATTCTGCCTTAATTTATGGGTTTTCACTTTTCGGTTGGATTTTCACTTCTCAATGCCACACGGTTCTAGTTAATGGTTATTAGAAATTGTTTGTACGGGTTTTGTGGTTGCATGGCGCTTATCGTATTCACTTATAATGATTAAAGCTTGCTTTATTTCAGGATATCTTCACATGCAAATTTGATTTGGCGAATCAATTTTGATTTGTTATTTTCCTCAGTGCTATTACCATCTACCATCTCTACTGCTTCCGTTAGTGTGTCAGTGATACAGATTGTAATAATTTATTTTCTTAGGTCTTTATCCTTCTATTAGGATTTTAGGTTTTTGTGCGCTAACAAGCATTGGATGCCTTTGGTTAGTTAGTCCTTCTTAAGGTTTGGTCTTGACCTTGGGTTTTTTGAAGCAATTTATCTTTTTGGGTAAGTGAAGATCTTACTTTGAAAATTCTCCGTTTCTTTCTTTACTTATAATTCGAAAGTTACACCGTCATCATCATCATGCGCATATTTACCAAAGAATATTCTGTCGCTAATGACCGATAATTATTTTATTTCCCGCCCTGGTATGTCGCTCATAATGATCACGATAATTTTTTTATATTTTTTTCAGAGTGAGGATCGGGTCGAATATAAGATGGTATTTTCGCTTTTTTTGCAATCGTAAGGAATAATGGCATCCTCACAACTCAACCCTTTGGGCATCAAATCTTATGCATCTTTGAGCAAGAGCAATTTTTACTTCAGATTGAATCAACGATATTAATCCTTGATCCAGAATTTTTTTGCTTGCTCTATCTTTTTGTTTTGAGTTTTAAAACCACACCCCTTTCATTCCATAAAATTATTAAGGCTACGAATAAGCATTCAGAAGCGCTTAGACTTCCAAGAAGCATCACGAAAAAAGGGATGCGAATAACTCCTGTAGCAGTTCAACTGAAGTCTACCCTCTATAGCAGTTAAACTGAAGTCTTAATGGATAAAGAGCATGAATCTCATCGACCAACTACTAATAAGCGCTTATACAAAGTATCAATCTAACGGTACCGACACCAATTTTCCAGCTGCAATAGTATTTATAAGTTAAATTTGTTGGAGGTAGAATTTAAAGACCAAGGTGCTGAGAGATTGATATTAAAATTAACTTAAATTCTGTAACAACAAAACTGCGATAATACTCTGGATAAATTTCTGATCTAACGGACCCTAAAATAGAATAATAAAGTTGCCTGCATTGTCTCCTCTTTTAAGGATGTACTCTTCTTCCCTCTCCTCAGAAAAACATAGTTCAAAGAAGCAAGAACACCCTCAAAGGGCGTCACAAAGAAAGAAACACAAATAAGTCATCTTATAGGTAAACTAATTCGTGCGAGGCAGAGAACATGAGCGTTAAACGACGTTTGCAAGTGAAAAGGTCTTCTTCTGAACTTAAGGGTATTGCGAACAATGTTTTAATTAATTAATTAATTGATTAGTTAAAAAATTTAACAATTCGTTAAGGCACGGATCACGGAACCTGCCTTATGTCTACCTTCAAGCAGCTTTGTTTATTGGTAACTGTATAAGTAGGAGTAGAACTGTAAAATTCCAATATATTGGCAGTTTGCTTCTTGTAAGTTAGTGTTAGCATTTGTCTGTAGTTGCAGATATATATTAATAGACTGTTGGGATTAGACATAAATTTCCAGAAAAAAATGTTTCTCTATCCAAACACTATTGATACGTTATTAAATTAATATTGATATTTTTAATTATTAATATTTATATATTGTTATATAAATATTCATATATGATAACATTAGGTCTATAGGAAAGTTCTGTCCGATAGCGTCACTTCAAGTTTTTATTCATATGCACATGTTGGTTTAAGACATATATGACTATCTCACTTTATCATTGCATTCTCATGTATGTACGTTTCGAAAAAAAGAAACAAAGATGTCTCCAGTCATTATTAAGTGAGACACGATCGTGAAAGCATGGGTATCGATAAAGTTCATTTAAACCACTGTTTTTTTAAACGAATTCAAACAAGGAAAAAATGCTACGGAAGTGTGTCGAGGTTAAGTGAAAGTTTTCGTTTTCAAATGCAGTTTGTGATAGAACGCGCAGAAGAAGATGCGAAAAATTTGAAGCAATTGATTTCGATCTTAGTGACAAGCTACGTCAACGACGGCCATCTTTGATCGATGACGACATTATCAACACTATGATAGAGCAAGACCCCCCAAGACAACATCGGAGATTGCAGAGAAGCTCAGTTCGACTCCACAAACCATTTCCGACCATATTCGGAAGCTAGGATTGGTCTATAAATATTCTATATTGTTGTCTCATCAGTTAACTGAAAAAAAATGAATAATGGAGTCCCAATATGGATATCTTCGCTTGTTCGGTTATAAAACGATCTTCTAAGACCGGATGAAAACTGGTGATGAAAAATGGATTACATATGAAATAATCGCAAGGAAAAGAGCATATCGTTAGCAAGGCAACCTGCTTCTCTACTTCTAAGCCGAGCTTGAACCTGGAGAAGAGAATGTTGTGGATATGATGGAACATTCATGGAGCAATAAATATCAAAAAGAATTGGATGATGATAATTGGATTGCACCTTCTCTAATAATTTTAAAATTATATTCGTTCGTGGATTTGAATTTGGAATTAGTTGCTTCTAAGGAATATTTTCACTTTTCCTTGATCGAATTTTGTTCTTTTATTTGGTCAAATTTGTTGCCCCTCATTTTGTATTTTGCTTATTCTTAACTCAAGGGAACTCGGACGAAGCTCATGGGTAATAACCTTATCAGTTGCTTCCTAAAAGGACAGCACTCAACCACAAATTGATGGAATCCTTTTCGTTGGATAGCTACGGCAATTGTAATTGTATTTAGCAAATCTTTTTTTAAATTTTTCCTAGTAATAGTTTAAGGCCATTTACAGATTCCAATTGACGAAATTTACAATGTTAAACGATGGCAATGGAAGGATGTGATCATCATAAAAAATTGCTTTGAAATCCCATTTTAGAAGACATTTACCTTCAGCAAATGCCATTTCTTACATTTTCCGTAATTTGTGTCGTCAGACTTCTTATCACGGGACCAGCCAGAGTAAATCACAATTCGAAATAAATGGCAACATGAAAAATGGAACGATGTTAAGTGAAGCAGAAAAACTGCTGCACACTACTTCATGTTCGTTGTCGTAGTCGATGTTCACGGAACGATTTTTTCCAGGCAATTTGCTTTTGAGGGTTTCTTATAAGGGAGGTTTCGATCGTTCCCTACCACGAATGTGCACATGTAACGTCAATGCGGAATATACCACTTTTCCGTTTTGATTCCTTCTAAGTCGCAACCCCACTTTACCGCCCCCGCTCCAAGTCAGATGACATCGTCTACGAGCAGGATATACATTTTCACTTTTCAATTTTTTATGTTTTGTATTTAATTTTTTTTTACGCTCTCTCCCATCAATTTCGCCCCGTCACACACTTGTTTCTCGGAAACATGCTTTTAAGATTAATCTGCAGCGTGGAAGTGAAATGGTAGTGCACAATTTTTAACCCAACGTTAAATATATGTATGTGAAATATAAGTTTCAGTGGAGATTAAGAAAACGGTCATGTGGAAAGTTTTAGTAAGTGGAAAAATTGAAGCGTTTAAAATGATTGGAAATTCTTTGGAAAGATTGTACATTTCCGCAGCGTTGGAGACGGTGTATGTAAAGCCTAACGTATTTTAATTATAATCGCTTCAGGCATGAACGTGGTCAAATGTCCTTTGTACATTTAAATAACTTTGAAAAGGTTTTTCAGCAATTTATTTTTTAAAATCACAGATTCAAATTATTTACACCCCTAAGGCATTCTTGGTGAAAATTATAGGGTATGCACTTGTCTTGAAATACATTTAAAGCAGAATCATTTTGGGTAGGCGTCCCTCGGGAGGAATATTCCATATTTCATAATTTTCATGCTGCCATGTATTCGTTGCCAGCAACATTCACAAACAAAATATTTATGGGCTTCGTGGAGCACCGAAATGTAATTCGAAAGCTTAAATTTCCTTGTAATAAATCAAGACTTAAGTCCTCTTTTAGACGCGACGAAGTTTCGTATAGTCCGTGTTCATATAGAAAACATAAATATCAAACATACAAATATTTATAGTTTCAGTAGCTTTGAATTTCTTCCTGCTTTGCTATTTCAACCATCGAAATGAAACATTGCCGAGCTATTTGGCTTAAAATCTAAAGAATATTCTTAGATTTGCCGATTCGAAAAGTTCGAAATTCCTAGTTGATAAATGTTGGGAGACTATGAGTGGACATTTTGAATTAATTGCAGAAATTTCTCTACGAAGTTTTATTTCCGGCAGGACATTGGCATGACATTGGCGAAATCAGCAGTCAATATAGGCTCAAAAAAAAAATATTTTAAATGGAATTTCAATAAATTTTCTTTGATAATCTTTCTAAATTTTACTATTCTATTTGAGTTGATAATCATGCCTTGCAATTGTTCACCTAAATTGCAGCAGTCAACACGAAAGTTAAACAAAAAAAAACACTTGAACAGCCATAACAAGAGCCTAATCTATCAGGACTTGTAAGCCTTGAAGGACCAGAATGGGGCTCATTTTTGAAACAAAAAATATTTAAGCACATGCAAAAGATATGGTCATATGATAAGCAAAACGTATGAAATTTTTAAAACTAACATCCTTCAAATGGGTTCAGTAAAGATTCATTGAAACATCTAAACAAACTCATGGTTGAATGCAAATAGGATATTGACCGACTGATAAACTAAGTCAAACATATGAATTTCGTTGTACAGTGCAACCACAATTGAAAAGAAAACCATTGCCAATTAAATTGCTTTGAAAGTTTTTCCAAGAAAAGACGACACTAGTCATATTTTCACATATGAGAGAATAGGTTCGAATTAAGTGTGCAATCTGTGAGTAGCTGATATGTTTTTATGTCTGGTGTCCCTTAGATCCCTTTCACGGATCTAACCAAACACATTTATCGAATTGAACGGTTCAACATATATCAAAATATATAATAATATATATTGAATATTTAAATTTGATATCCTTCCAGTTATTTTCAAAGGCAACTCTCATTACATATCCTCATATTATTAGAAAAAATTAAAGCACTTGAGATTTCAAAAAAGCACTTGAGATTTCAAAAATTTCAAAAATTCCGTATGAATTAAATGACAGGATTTACTTCAGACAGGAGTTGAATATCAAAGATGCAATCTCAACAAAAACTATTCTGTACTTCATCTGTCACAAGACTGACCATATCATAGCCGACAAGAATCAATTTCTGTAAACATAAATAAAATAAATCATGTAATTTTTTTTCCAATTGTTGGTTCGGATGTTTGCAACCTTCTAAAAAATTAAAAAAATTCTTGTTAGATTCCATTTTTAGGTTGATATTTTTATTTTGCAACAGACAGCTGTTTCGAGGCCGATATGGTCCCTTCTTCAGTGTTATGTCTATGGAATCTAACAAGAATTTTTTTAATGTAATTTTTAATTTCGTTTTTTTTTTCGTCAATTACAACAATTTTATTTTTGCCATCTTTGACTCTTTGAAACTTCCGTGAAACGCTGGTTTTTTAAGGACATTGTTTCGTGCCGATCTTCTTTGATTTGCACTGAATAATTGCAGCTGTGTGTAATCTCGTGTTGGCATGGTGAATGATGACTCCACAATTGTTGACTATTACGGGACCCTTACCACGCATTTCTTGTTAAGGTCATTACAAGTGTTGGCAGTACATGTTAGCATTTACGTTTGATTTTGTTCTAGAAACTCCAAATAAGTGACTCTTCGCCCATACAACCAAACTGACAATAAGAGCTTTCGCGGAAGCAAGCCGGGTTTCAAAGTAGATGCTGGTGATCTACCTTTTTTGCCAATTGTCATGCGCCAATTCAAGTTATTGTACAGGACCCATTATTAAACGCCAGTAACTGATCATTGTGTAAATATTTTAAAAATTATAAACTTATTTCAAACAAACAATAAAAAAATTATCAGTCATCAATCATCAATCAGCCATGATCAATCATGAATCATCATTCATCAATCATCAAATCTTTCATTAGTTAGAAGAGCAAGATGGGAAACGCAGCGGGTCATTTAGTCTTCTTTATTTGCAAAAATTTGTGACGTACCCAAGCATCTAACTTCACCACGTATCCTAGCACATGGATTCTTCTCTTGATACTGGTTCTGTGGACTCTGTATCCTCATCGATAATTCTGCAATGGTCAATTTCATCGCTTTGTATAATTTCTTATAAATTTGATGATTTATATTCGACGATTGAAAATCGGTGATTGATTAATGATGATTGATGACTGATGTTTGATGATTGTTTGCTTGAAATAAGTCATTTTTGAAATATTTATACATATTGCTTGTTAACTTTGTGCCTTATACTTTCTATTTTGTCTAGGAATGTATTTTGGTTTCATTGTTACTTGAACTCATTACTTTTGTAATTTTTTTCTAAACATGTTATAGTATTAGGTGTATAAATATGAAATGCGGATTTTACTAACAGATGGCATAACCATTACATATGGTTGGTGTCGGAGATAACTAATATGGCATTTTGTAGGTTAAACATCTGTCAAAAAATTCCAGTATGTCATAGGTTTTGATTGTACAAACAACATATTTTTTGCTTCAAAATGTCGAATTTCGTGCCAGAAGAAGAGGGTTTGCGGGGAAGTCTAATAACCTTCTTTCATTTGAAGAAAACGGCAGTAGAAATTTATCGATTGTTAGTGGAAGCACATGGTGAACATGTCCCAAGCCAAGACACTTGTGAACGATGGTTTAAACGATTTAAAATTGGCGATTTCGATGCCAGCAACAAAGACCGTGGAAAACCACCAAAAAAATTCGAAGATACATATTTGCAAGCATTATTGGATGAAGACAACACACAAACTGATAAACAGTTGGCAGAAGCGTTGGAAGTTACTCAAGCAGCCATTTCACAACGTTTAAAAGCCATGGGAAAAATCAAAAAAGCTGGAAAATGGGTGCCGTATCTATTGAAAGAAAGCGACATCGAAAGGCGAAAAACCATTTGTGAAATTTTGTTTGCCAGACAGAAAAGAAAAGGTTTTTTGCATCGGATTGTTACTGGCAATAAAAAGTGGATTTATTTCGACAATCCCAAGCGGAAAAATCATGGGTAGACCCAAGCTAGCCATCAACATCACAACCAGTCCGAAATATTCATTGAAAGAAGACTTTACTGTGTATTTGGTGGGATAGTAAGGGACCTTTGTATTACGAACTGCTGAAACCTGGTGAGATTATTACTGGCGACAACTGATCAAATTGAACGGCGCACTTAAGGAAAAACGACCAGAATTTCACCAAAGATATGATAAAGTCATTTTTCAACATGACAATGCTCGGCTGCATGTTGCAATACCTGTCCAGAACTACTTGGGAAACATTAATTGCGAAGTCCTGTCCCACCCGCCGTATTAACCAGACTTGGCTCCTTCTGACTACTACTTGTTTCGATCGATGCAGCACAATTTGGGGAACAGCACTTCCATTCTTAGAAAGAAGTTAAAAATTGGCTTGATGAGTGGTTAGGCTCAAAAAATGAGAAGTGGTACTGGGACACAATCCATCAATTGACAGAAAGATGGGAAAAAGTCGTAGCTTACGATGGCCAATATTTTGATTATTGAATTCGTTCGTTCTGTTATTCAAATAAAATCCACATTTCATATTTATATACCTATTCCAAATGAAATAAAATTCATATTTTTATACATATATACTTTCAAATTAAAATATTTAAGATTTATGTTCTGATAACACCAACACAGAGTTGCATCAAAATTAAAGAGTCTGCAGGCGCATGTTTCTTTGGAATTAAATCGTAATACAAGGGGTTAACAAAGCGCTGAAACCACTGTTGATATGCTCGTTCTGTTAGCATGTTTACACCATGAATTCTGCTTCTATTTCAAGGAGCCCCACAGTGTGGTATCCACGATCAAACTCGTGAGGTAAATAATACCTAATATGTACCATGTCAGCTTCTTTGTTTTTCCTACCATTTTCCTTTCAAAATCAAAAAGTAAATGAAAGGGTGATATCTTTTTATAGTCGTAATAATGAGATTTCCAAAATGCAAAGATTTATAATTAACAGTTGAAAGAAATTCCGAATAAGGACTTTTCCACACGGCCAATACCTCAATAGTTAATCACCACTTAAAAAGTGATTTGGCAGATTGAACCTTTGTTATCTAGAATGCATTGCATGTAAGTTTTGAGTCCCAAAATCAGGATTTTAGACTTGCGGAGTCCTAGATGATTCAAAATCTACCATGGTTCAATATAAAGTTTCTTAATTGCTCTCAAGTACAATATTATTTGCGCAAACAGTCAGAATCAGTCTGGAAGTTCACACCAAAACAAAATATTTAACACCGCAATAGATGTCCTACAATTGATGTCCTGCAAGAGATGTTGAGCGAATTATAGAATTGGATTTGATACTACCACAAAGTGGAAAATTTGTTGACAGCATTAACTCATCTCTAAATGAATGACTGAGGTCCTTAGGGAAAGGTGGTTTCGATGAACGGCGCAAGTTTACCAGTGTGGCAGATAATCTAAAAGCGTAGTTTGAAACACCTAGAAAATGTAACTAAAAAATGAGTTTGAGCCTGAAGCGTTGACGCTAAACTGACTGAATTGAGTCTACTAAAGAAATGAAAGTTAAAAGGATTTTTTCTCATAAAATTGAAAAATGTCCTTTTCTTAAATAAATCAAACTAAACAATTCAACTAATCACTGACAAGAATTGAAAACTTATGAATGAAAGTCGGATCAATAAGCCAATTTAAATGTTTTTAACCTGTCCAGTATACTTGACTTGTAAGGTATACTTTATAATACATTGCAAGTGATGACTACAAGTGTTATAACTTTTTTGCTTTACCATGCGAACTAGTTGTTCGGATTCCACAAAGGATGATAGAAAGATCCAGTATTCCTTCTTATTTGAAAACAGTTAGTATCACTCGTTGCGAGAAGTTGAGGAATATGGACTTAGAAAAAATAAAGAGTCCTTTTAAAGGGATTCCATTACGGCGGCTTGGAGTTGCCGTGGTAGAAATCGTATCACTTAAACAAAATGGAGGATCTCCGTAAACCAATGTCCTTTTTATCTATAGATAATTTTCAACAGTTTTGCAAAGGAAAAGAGTATGTTATGAGCGATAAAAAATGGTTTAATAACCAAGTAAAAAAAATATTCATGGAATGATAAACAGAATTTTTAAAAGTTAACGAGGAATTTAAGAAAAAGGTTGTTTTTAACGTACTTATATGAATTAATTTGGAGAAATTGTATAGAACCATTACAAATTTATTCACATAATTTATTCATTATCGACATATTAATATACGCTAGTATTTACTGATTTATGTATGTATATATAATAACTGAGGCGATCCTGTTTGGCATTGAGTTAATCAAAGTTTTAATGATTTCGTCACTAAATTCCATACCGTTTCGATGGCCTGTTTCATCTCATATTTATTCTTAGGCTTTGTAATTTTAATTCGTTTTTTCGTGATCACCCACAAATTTTCTAAAGTGTTTAAATCAAGACTATTGCCCAGCCATGGCAGCGTAGAGATTTCCTTTTTTTTCGAAAACTGCTTTTCCTATTGAAAAACACAATGGTTGAGGCCATCGAAGGTAATATATCTTTTTTTTTGTTTGGGAGGTGAAAGTACGCCCTGAGTGTCGGACTCCCCCGCTACCGGACTACCGACTAAACACCTCCCCTGTCACACCGAGAACCTAGCCTGGAACTGTTTGTCACATTACTTCGGACTAGGCCTCATTAATCATCGCTTAGCGATATCTTCAGCCTAAGGGAAATCTCTCTTTCTCCACGGATTGGTAGGAAGGAATTGCGATTAGTTACTATAATATTGCGTTACAGAGATGTTCCCTCCCTCGCCAAGCGATCCATTATGTCCTTCTTTATAATGAGTACTATCCGTACGTAATGCGTCACACAGTTCCAATTGTCCTTTGATTTCATCATTTTTCCCGTTAAATTTTCTGGGGAAATTACGCCAATTTTCTCCGAGAGATGCGAACGGAGTCTTGTGAATCTATTACATGTAAAGAAAGTATGGCAGGTGTCATCCGTCATCCCCGGGCAGAACACGCAAGTTGGGGATGGTGTCTTTCCCATCTTATACAGGTAAGACTGACCCGTGACCACTGAGTAGTTGCGTCAGATAATAATCAGTCTAACCATGCATTCTGTCGAACCACGGCCCCAATAAGTATCAGCCGTGCGGTCCATCTGCCTCGCGTTTCGTTTTCCCATGTTTGCTGTCATAAGATAAGGGTTCCTCTCCGTTCCTCTCGGCTGACGGTTTCTCTCGCCGACTCCCCCCTACGTGAGTATACACGTTTCCGTTCGTCTGCAAGTAACTTAATTGGAACCACCCTCGAGATTACCAGCCTGCAGGTTCAGAGACAGTGCGGTATGCAGCGGCTATCCATAAAGCTCCTTGCCTCTGCACCTGTGCCAGACGCCTTCGGTAGGTCTCTTTACTAAGAGCGTCAGCCCAAACATCGGAGCCATACAAGAGCACTGATTCCATTGCACTCATCAGTAGACGTCTTTTCCTCGAGGTTGGCCGCTGCGTGTTGGCCATAATGCGGTTTAGCGCCGATACCCGCACGGAGGCCTTATCTGCTGACGCTCGAACCTGCTCGAAAAAACTCATCTTCGAATCAATCATCAAGCCAAGGTATCTGATTGATTCTTTTGACTCGATGATCATTTCCCCTACACGAACCGGCATAACACGAGGGATTCGCTTCTTTGTGAGGACGACAACCTCGGTCTTTTCCAGCGCTAGGCTAAGCCCACGGTCTGTCATACATATGGGCCAATATGTGGATGGTTGCTCCGCGTTCCCCTTCCCCTTGTGGATCAGCACGAGCCTCGCCTTTTTCCAGCAATTTGGAAACACGCCCTGCCGCAAACAGGCATTGAAAGTGGTGAGCAGCTTTTCAGGACAAAGTTGATGTGCAAGCTGTATCACTTCCGCTGGTATACCGTCTGGTCCTGGGGCCTTTTTCAATTTTAAAGCTTTTACCGCATCATCCAGTTCGATGGCGGTAAAAAGTGGGCATTCTCGGAGACATTCAACATGTGCATCATCGGGACGAATAGGATGCGTAGGGAAGAGCGCTCGAATAATCTGGTTCATTTTTTCCGTTTCAAGGACATAGAGCCTCCTTGCAGCTCCTAGTTTCCGCATGGCAAGCTTGTAACCCAGCCCCCACGGGTCTTTGTCGATGTCCATAACTAGGTTGCGCCAGCAACCTAGTTGTATGTATGTAGTGGAATGTATCTTACAGCGAATAAATTTTTTTAAATAAATCAATAATTCACTTCCCGATTTGGCGCCATGCCATGGTGAAGAATCATCTTGAAACATAAAGTCTTCACAGTGTGCAAGATGAGAATTCATTGAGAGAATCAAACTCTCTTCCAAATTTTTTTTATGGTTTTCTGCATTCAACGTCCCATCAATGAAGTGTATTTGGTTAATTTGAAGATAGGAAGAACATCCTTAGACCAATACACTTGCCTCTTGTTGTAGTACAGGATTCGTCAAATCATTTATTTCTCCGGCACCTTATACATGGAGCACGGTCAGAGCTGAATATGTTGAATCTTTCCTCCAGTCAACTGGTGTCAAATTTTGAATAATCCGCACCCGGTTTAGCCAAGATTGTTTCATTTGTTGTTAAGAAATAGTTTTTTGGCTGATTTTCTTTCCTATGAACCTTTTTCTTTCAATTTTCTTCCAACTTTTTCTTGCTTTGCTTTTGCTAAGTCGCTATCTGTTTGATCTCTAGATATTTCTCTAGCAGTTTCGAAGCGATTTTCTAAGGGTGATTTCATCATCGTGCGATCTAAACGCTTATCTGTCTTCCTTTTACTTCTAGTTCGATTCTTTCACTCTGTTGATCCCTGGGAACGATTTTTTTTACTTTTATTAACACAGTGGATTGATTGCACATCATCCTCCTTGCTATCTCACGCCAAGAAAGTCCTGCGGCAGCAAACGGCCCTATTTGAATTTTTTCTTCATTTGACATTTAGCCAAGACTCGGTCTATTGGACACAATGACAAGAAACTGAGACATAAAGACAAGACTCACTGATTCCATCACTCGTTTATTCATTTAAACATTTTGGGTCATAAAAACCATCATAGGTGATGCAATTTCTCGGATCACAACTGTGATAGGTCGAGTGATGTCTTCGAGAGAAGATTTCCTTGCAATCCGATGAAAATATATTTGCATTTTAGTCGTTTGTCCTCCATTTTTGTTTGTTTTGTTCGTTAGGGTAAGATGTACGGTTCCTAGTTCCGTGAAATTGCTTCACTTGATTCTTAGGTATGGGTTCCTACTCTCTTAATTGCTTCACTGCTTCCTCTGTGTTTTACAGTCCTTAACTATAATATTTTGCTCAAAGGTGGCGACCCCTAGAACCTCATTCTGGATAAAAGTATCACTTGTGCTCTGTAGTTTTCAAGTTTGGTCTTGCACTTACCCCAATTTCGCAAAAACTTATCGATGAGGTCTTGCACGATTAACGTAACAGGTCCCACTTGTCGATACATGGGTACATACGTGTATCGTCGTTATTAAAGCCTAGCATTGACAGACGAATGATGCAGAGAATATATATGCTGACAAGTGCTGGTGAATATGCATGAGCTTTGTCAACCCCAGCTTAAATCTGACGCATGCTAGAACGGTAGTTGTCAATTAGGGCTTGAAAAATTAGTTGATTCAGGTTGATTATGTGTTTTGTATGTCTGATTTTGTCCTCATGCATCGCTCGGTCAAATGTCACTATTCCAGTAGACATTCTCATTTTCATCCCGCTTCTAATAAGTTGGGCTAACCTTACAAGATAGAGTTCTAAAGAATTTTCAGCTAGAATCCAATTTGGTCCTTACGGAGAATATGCAGTTCACTAAAATTTTCGTTTATCTTATTTGCAAAGCCTTCTGCTTTAAATTCCATAAAAAGGGATAGAGAACTTATTAGGCTTCAATCATAAGGAAGAGTATGATCTTTTGAATGCATTGAAGAAGCACACTTAAAAAACAATGTTAAAAAAAACAGATTTGTAGTTCGTCTGGTGGATCACTTAGTTCAAATTTTCGGCTCTGCAGATCTACTGGTTCGAGCTTACGTTTCTCTGGGGACGCGTACCGGCTTCGTTTTAAGGGTAGATAGGGGAAGATTATTGACATTTTGAGAGTCGGACTCCCATTGTTCGAACCTGCTAAGCCACCGGCATCACCAGAACACGTAGCCTAGTTCTAACCTGACTTGTCAACCAAAGAACCTGTCCAAAGAACCTGTCCTACGCCGCTGGGCGTATTACTTTGGACTAGGCTTACCAATTGAAAACATTCTGGCCACAGGGATGTTTTTTTCCTTTCTCTAGTGGAAAGGAAAAGAGGAGGAGGGTTAAATCAGAAGACACCCCTCCGGCTGCGATGCCTCCAGACGATCAAGCAAACGTTTTTTGTTGAAAAGTCATTTACACGTCCTTTAGATGTATATATTCATCTCTTCGGTTTAGATTTGCTGATGAAGCAACGGAAATTTTTGGCAAGACTATTAAGCTATCTTGTACCATCTTCTGCATATAAGGTCAGTGTGACAGGGGTTTTCTATTCCTCTAAAGTTGAAAATGCAATCTGAAGTCCCTAACTCGTCGATGCCGGTTAGACTGAATACAACAGTGAAGATTCAAAAGATAATTCAAGTAGAACTCAGATTAGGCATTGTTAAACATTGCATATATAAATAAACCACAAATCATGTATCGATGACGAAAAAGCAAAATTGTGCTCATAGAAAAATTTTTCGATAGTTTTTTTTCAAATGATTATCTTCCCGGTTAAGAATCCTTTATTCTACACTGACGACGTCAAGCGTGTATAAATAAGGTTTGAACATATTTGGAAAAAGTATTCTCCACTCTCTTTTAGAATAACAGCGTCCCGTAAGTCAAGTCTTTAGAGTTTCTATACGTTTTCTGTTCCTGTTCTAGCCAAGACAAATCCTGCAATCAACGAAAGAATATAATTGAGGATTTTGAGACTTTTTGTGTTGCTAAGATTGTAAAATTTGATTTAGTCATGTTTAACGTATTTGAAGCAATATAAGAGGCATTAGCTCTTTTTCAGATTCTAATTTTAATTTTAAAGACGTTCAAACTTCCAGTATCCGATAAGGTATGTGAAAATGGCAGGTATAGTATCCATAATATACCAGAATAAAAAGGAACAAAACTTTTCCTTCTTTTAATAAGCTTCATCCTTTCTCCTTTGGAGAAAAAAACTTTATTTCATGCCATAATAACCGTTGAATGTTTAAAGAAGTCAGCTATCAGTTTATAAAGATTCAGTCAAATAAATGATGAATAAATAAATGATTATGATGTAAGTAAAACATAATGTTTTCAATTAATTCCCAATATTGATTTTATCGGCTCAAAAATCCTTTTTTACGAAGTACAAATATGACAACTACCTGGGAAACATTTTACCAAGACAATTCGACAAAAATAAATAGAATTTTAGCATTTTACGAATTTAAGGTGTATCCTTGAATTTGTTCAACATTTCCTTATTTATGTCCTGTGTTAAAGTTGAACACTGATTAAAGTTATAAGTGTGGGGAGAGTGTGGGCTCGCTTTGAAGGAACATTGCCATGGCTCAAAATCCACGCAATAATTTCCGCAAATATGATCGTTTTCGCCAGTTTTTCTCTAATACAAATATCTCAATACGTTCAAATGGTTTTTTTTGTCAACTGGTGTTTTTTTACGAACGGGCTTAGATACTGATCTCGGACACAGATAAAACCATGAGCATCACTTTTATTTTTGAACGATTTTGCAGTGGTTTCTTTGGTTTTGGCTCGTCTTTTCTTGGCCATATTAATCACTCAGTAATACAATACATATCATTTGGCGTTCAGTAATCCATTCAGAAAATATGAGAATCAGAATTGACGCGATTCATTGCTACCAAAGTGATCTGCTTCCGAAAACGATTTATGGATAATTTCACTCTTTTTCAGCATTCCTATCATTGACACAAACCATGTCCGAATAGTTGAACGAAATGAAACTCACTCTCTCGCTGAGCAACCGTGCTATATCCTGCTATGCTGGAATAGAAATTTAAGATCGGAGTACAATTTTCCGTAGTTCATGAATGTTTTCAACTTTTGTAGAGGTGGATATACGACCAGAACCAGGCAAATTTACAAATCTTGTTCTTCAAATTGTGTTCTTTGAATGTTTTGATCCAATTATAAACATATGTTCTTCATATAACTAAATCAATCTAACGCTATTAAAAACATTTTCAATGATTCCGAAGATGAAATTTCATTCTGAAAAAAACAATTTAATTCTAGAAGTTTTGGTAGATCAATTTATCCATTTTCACTTAGCACTTATAAGTGATTTATATCCTTGCTAGCTAACTCAGTGAAGACTCATGGGTGCGGAAGTTCTGATCAAATTTGTCAAATATCTCGAAAGTGAATTTAATATTTACAAAGAAAGATGGAAAGAGCTCAAGCTGGTTTCGAACACGCATCCCTGCCGCTTCTCGTCAGTTGCAAACTCACAGGCTGGGTCGCATGGATTGGCACTACTAGCTAGGTGGATGTCGTCTGGTTATTTTTTTTACGTGTCATGATTTTTGCTCTCAACTTGAATATCTCCTATTTTCCAATTTGCCTTTGGTAAGCTTTATCAAAATTTAATGCAAAGTTATCGCCCAGTATTATGATTCATTGTAAAAAGTGTTACGCTTTACCGGGATAAACTTATTCAACCAGCTGCTGTCAGTCAACTCGCTGACAGATTACGCTTAATGCAACGTCATAATTCGACACATTGCTATCAACTTGTACAAAGACAAATTAATTCACATAAATTAAAAGTCGCGGTTGATTGCTTGATAGGACGTTTGTGTAGCTATAGAATTACTCATTACCTATTAATTATAAATAAAACACGAAAACAAAAATAAAACAAATTCGTTGAGTTATTCTTGGATTGATTGGTAAAATTTATTTAAATGTATTGTTATTAATGACTGCTGTCACATATTTGAGTTCGTGCGAAAATTGGTACCACGTATTCATGTCAATAAATTAATTATTGTCATTACCAGTGGCCTGTTAATTGTTTATACTTATTATAAACAAGTGTTACACATTACATTACACAGCAAAAATCAGTATCAAGTTTAATCGAATTATTTGCCACTTTAAACGACCCTCCAAGATCTTAAGGCTATGCAGTCAAACCGATCCCTTTGTTGAAAAATGCCCACATCACACATCCTTTGTAAATAGAGCCTTCTGTATTTTGTGATTATTTAATAGATAATAATGTAAATTTAATCAAATACAAAGAGCGATCGGAAAGTCTTTCGCCATAGACATATTGCATTAAAATGAAAATTCGATTATCGCCATTTCCGAACCGCTTCAGGATATTTGCTTGGGTAAACACACACATGCTTCAAATGGACGATGTTATTACACAACCGATTCATTTAATGGTAATCAATCAATGTTGCAGCAGGAACAGTAGCAAAAGCAGCAGGAGCAGCACAAATACCAATAACAAACTTAATCTAACCAGTTATGAGAATATCATTAGCGAAAATCACCCTTCAAATTCATATATAGTATACTTTACAAACAATTACATATCCTTGGTAATGTATTGAATTTCATTCGTCAAAGCTTAATGTTTGCAGTTAAGTTGAGCGTGGGTAATTAAGATTGACATTGACTACACGATGGGAAATTAGATCAAATTAAACATTAAAGAAAAATTCGGCTTTTAGAAAATAAACGATATCGAAATCGAGATATCATTAATCATTCGTTGAGGTTATTACTCATTTTGAAAAGTTGTAAGAAGAAGAAAAACGGTTAAACGAAAATGCAGGACGTGGTTGCTTTTAACGACAATTAAATTTGAATGTGATGGAATGAGGAGTCATGCGCTAGAATCATCTTTGGTGAAAATTTAATTATAAGTTCCTATATTAAGGATTAAGTTTGTTAAAATTAAGGTCTTTATTTCTGGAGTCGTATCAATATCTTTTCGGAGATTTTGTCGTTGGATTTAAAAGTTCTTTAATTTAAATATTGTTAACTCAGTATTACTATATACAGTTCACAAAAATGTAGAGTATGAGGCTCTAAATATAGGCACACAATTTAGTCTCATCGAACACATTTTGGACATCCTATATTCTATATGGTAGTCCTCGATTGAAACATATGGACAAAAATAAACATATTTCCTGTTAACACAACTATAACGCGTGCAAATTATCCTGAGGGATTTACTTATGGCTACAATAAATATTCGAAGCAATTGCAATAGGAGAGCAGTTCAAGGCTTGCAAAACAGTGATGTTAAATGGGTTAAGAAAAAGGCAGCACCCGATTTGAGCAACATTCTGAGCTCAGGATCTATAACCAAAACTGGTGTGTAATTGTACAATGAATATTTCGCAAAAAAAAGGTTTTCATTGAGTTGATGATTCACAAGATTTTCCTGGAAATAAAAAACGACGCAAACAGACAAGTGAGAGAAACGAAATAGCTGGTAAAAAAGTCCAACGAGGACAAAGAAGGCAAAGAACAAAGGTTTTGGATTTGCATTGCATAATGTACGCGTAAAATTTTGGTCACTGAACTTCTTTTTTTAAATTTGATCCTTGTTATCAAAGTTTTTTTGTTACTTGTCGTAAATGACCAGCAGTTGTTGTAGATATATAAAAAATGTTAACCGAATTTCAAGTGAAGTCCGGTACAAGTTTCAGAGAAAAATCTATTCGTCCCTTTGATGTTTTTAGTACGATCCTTTCATGAATTTATACTCAATATACTCAATAAACAAATATACGGCGCTTTAGTCATAAAGCCAAAAAAAAAAAAAATGTTTGTGACTGTCGAATCAGTTACATCCCAAACAATCAAAAGCACAATTCAAACGAAACAATCCGAGACCGCGCAACTAGCGTTCAACGATGACCGATGCAGCAATCGTTTCCCTGTGTTCTAACAACTTTCCGTCCTGGTCAAAACTTCTATTTATGGTTCCACAGGATACACCCGACACAGACAGGCATAACTGGCATAAAACAGAGAGAACCCTTTGAACAAGCTCAAATCTAGCGAGATTTAACTGAAATTTCTCGACTTTTATTTATGTTGGAAAATTGTTTCTTATTATTTTATGTAACAAGAGTAACGAATTTCGTTATTAACATTTAGAGTTTAACAAGATTATCGCTCTCAGAACGCTCTTATAATAAACGTAATACAAATATGATGTGCTATTGCTTGCTCTATCTCTTTCTACCAGAGGCCACCCGTAAGTGTTTTTGCTGTTAACCAGTCCTTACGCTAAGCCGTCTTTTGAGCCATGCAAGCCTTGAGACGGCAGGTATACCATGTTCCATGGAGTGATAGAGAGGCGAAAGCTTTTTTTTAATCGGTTTGAATCCTGGCATGGTAGGTACTTCCAGCTATTCAAGCATCGGGAAGGCAGGAAGGAAAATAAATAATCAAGTCAGTGGACTATAAATTGAAAAAGTATCAACATTAAGAGTATTCCCTCAATTGTTTGACAAATGAGTGAAGGTGCGCTCTTGGCTCTTAGTAAGCGCTGTTCAACCAGGCTCACCTAACTTTTAAATCAACTATAATTTAATTAAATTTAGTGCCATCTTTATCAGATACTATCATCTATTTCAATTTATTATTAATTCAAAGTAATTTGAAGTTAGTGTTTTATAATATGTTTCATGCTATATCGTTTTAAATACATATCATTAGGAATTCTAAAAAGCTTTTAGTATACTTAGAATGATTTTTTATTTCAAAACACAGTGGTTGATCGGTTAACGAACATATAACGAAGAAGACTTTGTTCGCTATCCCAATTGTTGGTTAAAATGATTGTTGATTTACCATAGAATTTTATGTGACATATCTAAATTCGGTCCAGAAACCCTTAAAAATAAAATTAGAAAAAGACGGTATAATTTTTAAGTAAATTCATTTAAAAAAAACATGTACATGTAGTCGTACATATTAATCAGTCCTTTTCATTTTTGGTGATAGGCCGTCAAAAGAGATGTCATATTTGATTTGTGTTTCTCTCTTTTCAGGATTTTCCTAAAATTTTTAATCGGATCGTCGTTGCAAACTTAATTAATAATCCCCAATCCCAAAGATATCCAATTCTACTGACGTCAGCTTGGTTTGGGTACCATTCAAAGCCTATTGCTCTGACATTCTCCCACTTCTCCAAGATTCTTAATGTCACATTCATCGGCATTAGTCCTGTTTCGGCTTTCTCTTGTTTACACATTTCGTTGTGTTAGCTTGTGTTATTTTTCCAAGATTTCTCGATTTTCTTCTGTTGTTAGTTCATTTTCATGTTCCATTATGACCTCTTCTATGCCATTGCCGTTCACCTCTGACACCAAATATTTAGCAGTTGCCAAAATTTGGTCCATAATTTCAGGAATATCTCCATGATCAACTCAGCTTACTTGAACGGAGGATTGACGCAGCTTTCGCCTAGCAGAAATCAACTGGCGGTGCGTGACTTCTTACCACGACTTTTAAATGCTACAAAAAGCATTCCAGTATGTCCAATTTTTCATTCCAAAATTCTCTGAAGTCATTATTGAGAATAATTGGCATGCTCCAAAATACCGACAAAGTAGCGCACGAGTATACAATTTCATGAAACTTGCACTAACTTCCTGATCCATCGGTGGGATAAGCGAGGTCGTATTCGAAATTGAAACTCAACTGCTAGCCAGGGAAAGCCTGTCAGCAAATTATCTTGAATATCTCTTGCGGTATCCTGGTGCATTGTTGATGGTATCAAAGTAGACCTTGTTGCTCGGGCACGAATTATAAATAACCTTTCTTTGAAAACAGCCTGCGTGATCCATTTCATCTGATTCGATTTACATTACTGGCAGTCAACTCCTCATTATTGGATTTTTCAAATGCTCTGGGGTTTTCCAAGCGGTAAACGAGAATCCCTATAAGTTTGATAGCACTACTAGCGATAGCTCCAAAAAGTAACGTCAATCGGTCTTTCATGGGCTTATGCCTACGAACACTTTTCTCATTTATCGTTATCTCGATGTTTTTGCGCCTAAGATTGTACGTAAGGTTTGGCACTTGCTTCCGAAAGAAACTAGTTCCATCACAATTAAATAATTTTTTGAATTTGAATTCTTGCAATTTGAGGCAGTGCTTTCCAGCTTCTGCGTTAATCTATATTTAATTCCTCTTTTTTAAATTTGCAAACCAGCCAGCCTTGAATTCTAACACCTCGGATGACGAATCTGGAGTTTGGTCGTTCAATTTCTAAAAAATTTCACTAGCCTTCTGTTGAATGATACTATAGCCATACAAGTCACATATCTTTTAATTTACTATTTATTCGCCAAATTTTAAAGTAACCTCTCCATTTTGTTCATGGATGGTTTGTCTTTGCTTGGCAGAAGCAATTTTTGTTATTCCTTTAGCTGCTTGAGTCTTCTTAATTATGTCTTTTTATGCTAAGATTGTACATACTGCATACCTATGTAAGCCATAATGTCTCGCAGCATCAGACATCTTCTGTCCACTCTCTACTTTGGCTACAATCTCTTGTTTGGTTTCTTGACAATCCATACATTTTGGGACCCATAATTTTGTCAGATTTTCTGTTTTTTGTATAAAGACACATATGTAAATTTAGAGGAACAGAACCCAACTAGCGTCGATAATTGACAAAACTTGGACGCACACTAGTTACGCTGCGGTATGTGACAACGCGCGAAATCGTGTTCTACCTACGTAATATGGTTCACGTTAGCTCGGAGTGGTTCATTACCCTCCGAAAGGCGAGAAGTGTTCGTTTGAATTCGTTTAGTACGTTATGCGAATCTGTGTTCGTTGTCTGGACACAAAAATCTTTCGTGGCAGTGTTCACTGTCTGATTTGTTCGTAGTCCGAACTGTTTGTTAACCGATCACTCACTGTAGTTTGCAAAATCCCTATCCCAACTTTGGATGCTTCAACTTTCAAATGACGAAACCATTGTCAATGTTATCAATGAAATCGTTACCTTTTTTCCTGGGCAGAATTTTTGTTCATAGAATTCCAGAAGACAAAGGGAAACATTTTAAACGCTGTAATCATTGACAAAGTATTGATGCTTTTATAACCAAGTTGTTGAGTCCTTCCTCGTTCTGATCTTACTTTATGACCTCATATTATGAAAGAATCCTTTCAAGTTTTCTTTTATTCCACAATCTCAACATGAGTAAAACTTCTCTGAAGTTTCTAAACCGAAAATATTTACATCCTAGTATTGCACGAAAAACAGATCCTTCGAAAAAGCAATGCACCAGTTTTCGTTACAAACGTCAAACTTTAAGCGTAGCATCCTACGAAAAATTACAGTTGGAAAATTGAAAATTTTTCTTCACAACCTTTCCCATATCTCATTCCCGACTGCACAATTCAAATCTTATTAGAAAATTCATAACTAGACTCGTTATTCAAAGGCTTTTCCAATGAAAAGCGGACAAATAAGTTGAATTCATTTCAAAGAGTTATTACGCAACACTGAAGAAATCCTACGAGTAGTTTTCTTGCTTACTTTTCCGCTTTGCTGTACTGTATTGTACGAAAATTTCAAGATTTTACATTTGCATGACATGCACGGCTCATTTGGTGGCGGAAAGGAGCATAGAAAATGGATAAATTTACATACGTGCTTGCTGCGGTACCAAGTGCGAAATATTGATGCTTCGTTGTATGTTATCGACAGGAGCAGAGCACATCTGTAAAAGCCGAATGTTGAATTTTGAATGCTGATGTTGCGAATAGAATGGCACAGGAAGGAAAAGGATTATCAAGAGTCCACAAAACCGTCGTTTTAGTAGTAGAAGGGTTACAAGTTTGTTGTACCATGACCTAGCAAAGATTTCTTTTCGTACAGGATAATGTGTTAGAAATTCAAGTAAAAGAAAATCGCAGCATGGTGAACTTTTCGAGCTCTAGTATCAATAATTTATTTGGGTCCTTTGCATATAATTAAAGCACCTTTGAGCGAATGTTGAATGCGGGAAAGACATCGAAAATTTAATGATGCCTTAAATTGCCACCAAGTAGGCAGTTCTGCATGTGTTGTAAATTTAACAAACACCAGTTACACGTTCTTTGGTTCCATAAAATCCCATAAAATTTTACTCCTCTTCAATGTAAGACTTTATTTTTTTTTAACTTGATATTTCCCATGATGATAGGATGTTAAACGGAATCCCTACATGTAAATACCTTCAATTTTACTTTAACGCTTTGCGATAGCATTTGCAACACGAGCCCCTTAACGATGGTGTATCCTTGCTTGATTCGACAAAACTTGTAAACTGGATGAGTGTAAACAGCTAAGCAGATCTAGTAAACGGAAAATTTACGTTTATAGATGTCAATTTCAGAGTATTGAGGGGTGTTTACTTGAACAAAAGCCATACAATATGAAGATTTACTACCACAAATCCAAACTGGTATTAAGTTGAACCGATTGAAAAATGATTTATTGAACATGGTTCGGGGGATTTCTTCTCCTTCCAGAACATTTATCAGTAATTGGTCTTTGAAGGACTTTTCAGCCAGGAGGCAGTTAGGCTTGAAATTATACCATTTTATAGTTTATATAATGCACATTTGGAAAAGGTTTAGAATGCTGTCTTTAATTTTTCATTGGCTCTTTTGCAGGACCATTCGTCAGTGAGGCTTTCGATGAGACTTCCAAGGATGTGAGAAATAATATTTTTAGTATGTTGTGGTTAACGTATTTGACACTAACGCATGGCTGGTTGTGTAAAATTCTCATGATATCTTGGGGAACTAAATGATTTTGAGAAGTTATACCGAAAATGTGAGGCTTTATAGGTCAATGAAATGTCCTTGATTTTTTTATCATGTTTTTTAAATACAGAAAGAAATGGAGCCAAATTCATTTTATAAATTTTTCATTTTTTCGGTGATTTTCTAGATTTAATAACCATTGATTACTTACGGCTTTGCATGCTTCAAACCAAGCAATCCTTTCTAATACGACAAACAGAGCATTCGACCCTTATATGTATTTGATGGTTCTATCATCATTGATCGTAAACAAGGGACCTGTTTTCTATGACCTATTCTAAGCTCTGGCCAAGATTTATACAGATTTCAATAATTTTTAAATAAATTTTAATTAATAATATAATTAATAATTTAATTATAGATTAATTTTTCAATTTATAATAATTATCAATAATAGCTCCACATATTGATATTCTCGGGATGTGGTGAGAGTGTGCAATGATCCTTAGACCCTTAGCTTATCATGTCCAATCTGACGCATCGTTGGAAAGTACACAGCATTTTCACACAACGGTTCGTCCTGCTGGTTTTTCTGGATATCCTAAAAGCATTCAACTGCGCTCGATGAGTGGATATTCTGTAAGCGTCTGAATACTGTTATGAGGCACCAGTATATCTGATGCGGATTCTGAGGGAGTATCTGAAGGGCTGCAGTCTACTTTACGACTAGAAGAAAGGTGGCTTGACCTTTGCAACGTCTCTTACAAAGGACTGTTACGGGTTGAACTGCCGGATGAGTCAGGCTTGATCGGCGATGCGAACGATACACAACAGACTAAATATGCTGAAGCAGCGAGTGAGGGTTATTAATGCGATTAATGGCTAAAATAAGGGGCCCACCATATCAAGAATTCGACTTCTAATGAGTGCTTTGCAGTTGTTACTGTTCAATGGTCAGTGCTCTGGAGTGACACTTTCAGAAAGTGGTTGGCACAGGTGCAGAACCAGAAAGCACATCGAATTGCATATCATTCATTGCATGATAGGTGCAAGTGCATTGCAGGTGTGGAACCCATCGCTCTGCTTGCGGGAGAGCGCAGAAGTGAAGACAAAAGAGAAGAGGTTGCTAGAAACAAGAGCTAATGCTTTCTCGAGCAAGGCACAAAGGGAAGGTTGGCTGCACGCCAGATCCCTGACCGGAGACCATAGCTCAATGGGGTGTATAGTGAGACTGATTTCTACTACACCCAGCTTGTACGTGGATTTGGATGATTTCGGTCGTACCTGCATAAAGTTGACATGGAGTGGACTTTGTTTTGTTGATAAAAGGTTGATGACAACTGTCACAATTTTTTTCATGCAAAAGATGAAGGGATGAAGGAAGCAGCGTGGCGACCTCTTCAATAAAACTGGGGAGCCCTGTCCAAAAACTATGGTAGGAAAAATGCCGAAAACGGTTAACAAATAGAATCAGAAAGGGCTTGCACTTAAAAAAACCATTCTGCAGTGCTTGGAGGCGTCGGGGATGTAAGAATCTTTTTTTCTAGCACTTTCTCACACTTCCTTCCTATGCCGGAGGAGGGGTTCCCGTAATCTAAAGGCGCCTCCGGGCATAGGAACATGAGACCTCTCCTGAAGTAATGTGTCAAAAAGTTCTAGGCTACGTTCTCAGGTCAACAGAGGAGATATGAACTAGTAAATCCATAAGCATTGAGAGTCTGGAAGTCCCACAATCAGGGCGTAAACAGCCTTCACAAAAAAAACTTTCAACTCATATTCGAAACTGCTCTGCGTCATGGACTAAGAAGAGTTTCGATAACTGTCCGTGGATCTCTTCCCCAGAACCTAGTGTTTTCTTTATACTAATTTTCTTATAGGCCTCTGTAAAAGATTTAAATTACTTGTTTCGGTTGCTCAAAAGTTTCCTGCCAATGAATGTTGTCGAAGATCTTTTCTTCCGAATTGATCCACCCGCTTATTATCTATGACACTTGCTTCTAAGGTTGCCCTTTTATATGTACTCAAATTGTTGAGTGCATTATAGCACTCTGGAATAATTATTGATGCAATCATAGTACAATTTAGCGTCTTTAAGGCTGAAGTATAGCTTTAGTATTACCACCTTATGCTGAAATCGTGCGCTTATAGTGATGGAATTGAGCTAAGCTAGAAGCATTGAGAACCTATTTTTCGACATTGTGTAGGTTCTATCAGTTAGAAATATTTCCTGACAGGGTTAAGTCCTCAAATTCCTGTTTTTAAAATTACTTAAAACCATCCGTATATCATCTTATCGAATTCTGCCTCAGTAGCTTCCTTTTCGAAGCTCTCTTTTGTTCTCTCTCATTACTATACGAAATATGTCGGAAAATCGAAAGCTGCCTTCATACGATCCTACCGTGTTCATATGAAAGAAAGGAATCACTTCCGTTTATTTTGTCTGATTCTTGTGTCTAATTTAGTGATCGTCCGTTGATGATTCTTGATATTGTATATATCGCAACTGTTCGTGTCCTTATATGAAGTGGCGATATGTTTGTAAAGATTCGCGAGCGTATTATAGCCAAGAAGTTCACATTGATTCTACCGATAGTTATCTTAGTCAATGAATATCTCGTTACATCTCGTTGCGTGAAACTCAGAATTTAGAGTATTCTACTAGCCTTCTTACTTCCAGTGACGGATATCCCTCTCGTTAACACTGGAGTATGAAGCATATTCCATAACTGCCACTCAGGGAGACTAAGCTCCTCAACATAAGTAAAGAGTGGGGTAGTCCTTCCCACAAATGTATGAGAAAGACCCTGACAGCAGTCGCGGGCCAAGAAGGCTTTGCTGCATTAGTTGTAGGAGGAACAGTCCTCCTGACAGCGGTTCAAGATAAAACTGACCCCATCAAAACCACTGCGGCAGAGATAGGTCCCAGGTAGTTTATCTTTCCTAGCATCTGCCGATCTCCACTTTCTTTAGCTCATGTAAATCACAGTTAACCGTAGTATTGCGAGGCGTATGTCTGTGTAATTTCAGTTCCTAAAAAAGTTTTGCAACTTGTTTTATGTATAATTGATGGAACTAATAATTTTTTTCGGTAAAAAGGTATTGAGTTAATGTTGTAAGTATATTTTCAAAAATATCTCAGAGGGACATTTTCCGACTTACTATTACGCTACATTCTTCATTCTTTCAAACAACTCATAATAGCTTCCGACTCAAACCATTTATCCTGACCATTCCGTTTCAAAATGCATCATACATTGACAGATGATGGAACTGTCCATGGAATTTTTATAGGATTCTAAAAACTCTTTGGCAGGAGTTCATATAACATACAGCGGATAAGTATTTTATCCCTTAAATATTATTTAGACCGATATCTATTTACCTAGTCCCCTTGCATTCATGTTTTACATTTTAATATCTCTTTTATTAAGGACACATCAATCGATTTTCTTATCCAGGTTCACACAAATCGCTTGTTTAAATTATGTAAACTTAGTTTAGAAATTTTTCTTTCTCAAGAAATTCTGATGAAAAATCTTAAGAAGTTAAAGAACTTTTACCGTCTGACCTCAACTTGTTTATGGATAACCTCTTGCGTCACATCGTCATCTTCGTAGCGTGAAAATAAAGTGAAAAGTTTTCCCTGAAATAAGGTCGTGGTTTTACCACATTTTTTTACGAGACATGATAAATATTTATGGTTATGGCCATCATTGGCAAGCAGCTTTCCAAGCGAAACAGGCAGTCTATTTGGCCCGCATTATCCTGGGTTGCTAGGATGGCGTCGTTATCCTTTGCAAATACGACCCGGGCTACCTCTGCACCGGCATGGTATGCCACGTGATTTTCAGAATGCAAAAACGTGAATAAAAGTTTTTTTTTCGTTGTATTTTGCTGAATGGACGACTTCTCTTTGCACAGTAAACAATTGGATATGTGATTTCGAGCATAAACGTCACCAAGTCAGAATGAACTTTTCCACCATATTTGCGCAAACGAATGGACGAAAACTCAATTATAAAGTTTTAACATTATATTTTCACCATGAAGAGCAAAACGAGACGTTTGTGCAAGTATAACGCGTTGATTTGCTTTGAAAGCATGCAGTATGTTATTCTCAGGAAACTTATGCAGCTGTGTAAGACTTGATCCTTTTTGATGTAGATGGAATTGTTATGTTTGTTTGCCTAGTAATGAAACGTTCTAATGGCAGTTGTTAATCTATGTGATGTGCAAACGCTCTTCCTTCAAACAAATACTAATTGTTTTTAACATAACGAATATTTTCCTTTCTTAGCTCGGTTCTGACGGGAAGTTCAAGACACCGACTGTCATTTTTAAATCTGCTTCCACTTTATTTCACCGTTAAAAATAATGTCCGTCTCCACAAATTTATGCAAGAACTTTCTTAAACTCATTTATCAATTCCAATACCATTTCATGTTCACGTCATAAACAGTCCCAAAGGAAATATGATGTACAAGCAGTAGCTGAAATCCATACAGCCATTCATACATCTCGTCAGGACTCAGCACAATCCTCTTCTGGTCATTGCACGTCAATTTTCTTTAGAAAACTTTTGACATTATCGTCCATTTTATATATAATGGGATCATCGGTTACTGAATACTGAATCCACAAACTCTACCGTACAACGTTTGCTGAATTGATGGAGTTAACATTATGCCCAGAGGCAACAATGTTCTACACGAAAGGACATATAAATTGGTGTCACATGTCTTCTTTTCTAAAAACCCACTGCATTCAGTTCCAGTCGTTATTATCTTATGGGAAAAAAGAGAAGATTGTTCAGGATATTTAAAACGGTTTTGGTTTAACAAAACGACCTTGAGTTGATGCATGGGAAGTTATACCACATGTCAAATCTGCACATCTTGGTATAAGTCATATCAATCGATTTGAAAGTGATGGAAAGTTTTGATGTTGTCAGTTAGGAAATGAATAACGCTAACTCCGCATGGATATTGAGAAAGGGAGTTTGATTGGAATAGCTTTAATTTTGAAACTGCTACAATACTGACTATGTCAGCAAGCTTGATGCAGTCTGAAGACTGAAAATGACACTTCACTTGGGGGTCAGACCTCCTTTTTCTCCGCGTTATAAGGTACTCGAATCACAATGATTTTCGAGAAAGAAGAATAATTGCTTTGGTAGAAGGCACGTTTTGCTATCAAATATACCTTTTGTAGTTGTTCGAATTGACCGGGCGCAGTTCACCTCCTGGTTCCATGCGTAAGCAAAATTTGACATTTCTTTAATCCGGTTTTTTTAACAGAGTTCTCAAATTTTTCCTCAGCTCACTATCTGTAGCATCTTAGAACAATAAGAAGTATTTCAGATGAGATGTTTCAAAAAATTATCAGTTCTTTATAATGTAGAACATGCTATCTGCAGATCCTGTCCATCCAATAGGATGATAGTCTCCGGGACAACTTATCAGGTTTTTGAATGAACTACGGTCTGTAAATCGTTTTTAGCCACGCGGTCAATTTCTTTTTGAGCTTAAGTTCCAAAGATTATCAAATTCATCTTGAGCATTTTTTATTGCTAGAGACTTTATCTACACTCCCGTATCTTCAAAAGTAGATTTTAGGCTCTCTATCAAGGATGGCGGTAGGCATCACTCCAGCGTTTGACGCACAGTGCAGATTACTGTCATTTTCACTTAAACTTCAGAAGTGCAACGACCACGCTCAAAGCTGGCGCAAAAACTATACTGCGGATAGAATTGAAGTTATACTTATGGATGTAAAAATATTTGAAATTTGGCAGCATTCCTTAAATGTAAGTATAAGGAATAATTCCTGCACGATGCCTTAAGCGCAGATGTGAGACTTTTGCGCCCATGATATGATGTATCATTCGCATCTACCAGTTCATTTGTTCTATCGGATAATAAATAACGCTCTTTTGAAGTGAAAACGAAAATTTTTTTCCACTGTTTCCCCTTTTTATAGCTTTGAAAGTGGATTTTCTCAGCAATTTTGTTAATTTGAAGTGATTTTCTCATTTCTCATCTTCTAGTGATAATGCACTGCCACCATCACCAACAACATCACTTCAAACGTCAATACTGGAGAGTGCCAATTATTTGGAAAAAAACTAACGGTATTATTACCATACCCAATCTAACGGTATTGGATACCAATTCTTGAGATGCATTGGAATTCGTGAGCAAAACTTATTGGAAACGGGAGATAGAGGCAAAAGTGGGGAAAGATTCGCACACGCATCATCTTTTGTATTCAGACACAATGATTCACATATACTAACACACAGGAAAAACTATTCTCAAATTTGTTTCGGTTCAGAAAACTAGCCATCACTTCCCCTTCAGACACTGACGTTGCTAAATTTTCAAGCTCTCTATCTTGCAAAGCTCACGTCATTTGCTGCATGGGGTAATCATAACTCCTTCTTTTTGATGCGCCTTGGGGAGGTTTACAGTTTTTAGTAGTTACGCTCTGCTTTGAATAAACTGCTGATTTGAGATGTTCGACCAGAATAATTGGACTCTTATTTAGGTAAAATTTTTCTCTTTATGGTTTAAAGCAAGAATATCGTTCTTAAATTTTATGCGTGAAAACGCAATGCAAATATAATTCTGCTAGTGCTTTTTCAGTCTCTGTCTGAGGAAAGCAACACAAGAGTGTTGTCGCTGTGTTTTCTTACGCTTAGGTCTCGTGTAAGTCATATTGACATATGCAGCTCTCTCGAATTTTATTAATTGTATTTTGAATTCTTTTTGGGATCTAGACAGAGCTGAACACAGAAATCATATGGTCGTTATTGTCAGTAGTTGCTTTTTTGTAATATCTACTATTTCGTCGAAAAAATTTAACAATTCCGAGGACATGGGAACATCTTTATGATTGTGGCTCCAATATGGGCCACACAGGTACTATACAACAACTAAAACTCAACTCAAAACTTAACTAAAGGATTTCAACTTTGCCCAAAAGTGATTTCTCATTTCAATGACATCTTTCCGGCTTTCTCTACCTTCATTTTTGGTTTTCTTCATCTTTGATCGGGAAACAAAGAGAATTTTAGTACTAGACTACGCTTGTGACTTTTCTAGTATACCTATATTGATAGTTGTTTTGGGATTGTTGATAAAAAAGGATTTAATCGAATGTGAAGCTTTATCGATACCGCGGTAGTAAGGTTAACATGAACGGTAATGAAGAAATCTCTGCAGGTTATATAGTGATAATGACAACTTTCAAATGGTTTCGTAAAATGGTTGGAAATATTCCAATGATAAAAAATTCTTGTACTACGAGTGGATCTGTGGGTAATCTGTGGGCATCCTTAAATTTATACCTGCAACCGATAAAAAAGACTTGGCAGAAATTTTGTTTTAAGGAAAATATTTCGTATTGTTTGACGTGTTTTCGATTCTTATCTTCGCATTCATTATTTCAATCTTATTTTAAAATAATTTTCAATAATTAATTTCCCAATATTTGAAATTAAGATACTATAAATAAACGTTTCTATAAATGATTAGAATAACAGAAATGTATGGTAATATTTAATCGTATTCTAAAAATGGAAAAGTTCTCGCTAAAATCTTGACTTTAGTCTTTCAGAAACTGTAGGTAAAGGCTTTCAGGTTTTAGTTTTAGGCTTTCTCAACTATTTGAAATTTGATAATTAGATAAAGTTTCTTCCAAGAACTAATAAAAATTAGCAGAATTGTTCAAAATAAAATTTTCAAAAATTCAAAAGAGATCTCGAATATTACATTTGAATTTCCCAAAACGATTGATTGACACTTAAGATAAAATTGAATTCCCTAGAAATAAGTAGAATATAAGCAATTTATTCCAGCGAAAAAATCTTACAAAATTGCTTTTCGCATTTAAAGGCTCCAATGGCACAATACAAATGCACCCATAAAAGAATGTAACGTGCATTATCGCTAAGTACTCTACCGATTTTTCCTTGAGAAAACTTTTTCCAACTCACCATTGAAGTAGGACGACATCCAAAAGCCAACTAGACATAAGTATCTACACCCGATATATGTGTGTATAGGTTTTATTTTGAGACAAAATATAACGACAGAGAGTTGAAAAATCTTTTCGAACAGAATCGAAGCAAATGGCGTATGAAGTAGAATGACAGAAAAAAAAGGTAAAAGGATACAATTCAAGTCACGTTTTATTTTGAATCTAATAAAATGATTCAAAAATTGTCCACGTCCTTGTCATTTGGTAGAATTTTTTGCTATTTGCGATGATTTTTATTGTCACTTATGGGATAAAATCTAAGTCGAATTTGAAGCCTTCGTATAAAAATCAAAGAAACATTGCTTGCTATTCGTACATCTGAAACTAGGTCGTTCCAATAAAGAATTTACAGGCTTGGAAATGGAAAGTTTTCCCGCATTTCAGAAGAATGAATTGAAGCGTGATTAATAATAATTTAAAAAAGTTTTGGCGGTTTACGAAGGAACGCATGCATATAAATCGTTACAGGACCCAAAAACCTTCCATACATAATTCATAATTCTTCCATACAGAACACCTAAATCGTACTGAATTATATTGCACCAGATAATTGCTTAAACATGTTTTTTTTGTGGTGGGGAGGTGAAGGCTGTTTACGCCCTGAGTGTGGGACTCCCAGACGCAAAATGCATTTGGACTACCCACTAAACACCTCCCCTGTTAACCTGAGAACCTAGCCTGGAACCGTTTGACACATTACTTCGGGCTAGGCCTCATGTTCCTACGCCTAGAGGCGCCTTCGCATTATGGGTATCTCTTCTCTAACGGGAAGGACAGGAGAGGAAGGAAGTGCTACAAAAGAGATCCATCCATCCCCGATGCCTCCAAGCACTCCAATGAAGCTTTTTTTAATGTAAGCACTGCCCGAGCATATTGCGCCACGCGATTCCAATTGTCAACTGTTTCCAGCATTACTCCGACGATAGTTTCCGGACAGAGCTCTCCGATTTCGCTGAGTAGGACCCCTCGCTGCTGGCTCCACCTTTTGCAGTAGAAGAATGTGTAACAGGCGTCATCCAACTCTCCTGCACAAAACACACAGTTAGAAGACCGTACTTTATCAATTTTGTACAGGTAGGACCGAAAACAACCGTGTCCGCTTAAGAGCTGGGTCAAGTAGAAATCGGTCTCAGCATGCCCGCGACTGAACCACGGCCTCAGGTCAAGGATCAGACGTGCAGTCCACCTTCCCCTTGTTTCTTGCTCCCAGGGCTATTGCCAATCGCTGAGAGAGCGACGACTCTCTTCTTTGGTGATGTCGTCCAACGTCTTCCTTCCTTAAACATGTTAAGACTTATCTAGTACCAATGACATTGCCTATTAGTTCTGCGTCATTTAATTACAGCAAGATTCACAGAACTTTGGAAACATCCCTCGTTGCTGGCCTTACTTGGAGTCAAGAACACCCTAAAGGCATGTTTCGAACCGAATGAAATGTTTTTATATCCTTCAATTCGTTCCTTGTTGTGTTTAATGAGAAATGTCTTCTTGAAGTAAATGGTGATTTGATGATAACTAGTGATCTGATGTTTTGAAACGTTTCATATAGAAAAACACTGAAGAAGAGAGCACTATTATTACCGAAATATATATAATTTCATTTTGGACTCACGAGGGATATATTTTTTCATTTGTTTTGTTTCTTCTGGAGATGAGAATTGTTTGTTCTACAGAAAACTTTGAACATATATAATTTATGTGTAGGTAAGCCAAAAGTAAAAATATTAACTAATTTTCTTACTTTCTTTTGTTCAACTTTTTTTAGTGATCGTGCGGGAGCAGTTATTTACAAGATTGGTTGGATATAACACAATTGAGACTGCGTGATTAGACTTTTTCGACTGAATACTTTAAAAAGGGTCGGAAAAATGCGGGTGTTCTTTTGCCTTAGCTTTTTCACTTTAGCAGTGTGCAAATTATAGTTTTCATCTCCTTTTTATATATTTAGCATTAACGTATCGTGAAACCATGGTTAATAACTTCATTACTTCCTAAAATGTCCGGTGAATGCTCGGTAAAGATTGTCTCTCAGGTCCTCGAAAGTGCTGCTTTGAGAGGTCCTATTTCAGGCGTTATTCAAAGGTTTTGCTCGTTTAGACAGATTGAAAAGTGTAAAGAACTCCATTTTCAAAGAGCACTGTTCCTTGTATGTATAACATTGTTATGAGAATCCAAAAAGAGTACGAATTCGACGACAGGAAACAAATATGACAGGAAAAAGTATGACAAGTAACAAATAGTCAATATGTACTTATCATCAAAGTTCTCGACTGACTGACTTAAAGTCTGGCTGGAAATATTTGTAACCTCCTAGCTCACAAATTTGAAATGCATCCTTGCACTAATGCTATTAAGCAGGATGAATAACCAAAAAGAAGAAGGCCTTGAATGGCTGTTGCCTGCAATGTGTGAAGTTTGTGATAATGAAAGTACTATATTGGTATTCGACTCAAAAATTTGGAAAATCCACTCACTCAAGTTCACTCTAAGAGAGCCGACTATCCTAGCTCAAAAGGACATTTTCTTATTAAATTTGAATAAGAAATCAATTTTTTTTATTCGATATGTTTTAATATATCACAGAAATGGTGCTTTAAAACCATTTTGAGCAATACCGTATAGATCCAATGTTACACACACAAATGTAACGGTACCTTAAAATTTTTTTTTGGAGCGTAGAGTGTGGTATATACAGCAGGTGCTTCAGCTCTTGTGTAAGTGGCTTTAATATGAGTATGTAATATTGTGTTTGCATTTAATATTCAGTTGCTTTGTATCATTCGTGAGAGAAGCACGTGTTACACTGGTATTTTCTTTCGTTTTTAACTATTTTCTTACGTTTTTAAAACAGCGTGTTTTAAATGGTAGGTGGAAGTAAATTACAAAACAAATAAATATTGAAATTCGTAGGCAATCAGTTTACTGCCAAAAGTGACCCTGAATTACGAAGCTGGTGTGCAAAAAGATATGCATATGTTTTAGTATGTTTCTATTTGGTTTTTATGAATTTCGATTTAGATTTTCATGAAACAGTTGGTAATCTGACCATTGGAGAGTATATAGAGATGGCACTTGGATGAAAAAAGTATTCAAGTCCTTGCTTGGTGTTTTCTTCATTAGAGGAAACTTTTTGGGTTAAATTTTTGAACTTAACGTTTAATCAATCCAGAAATGCCGCCAATCCAGAACGAATAGTTAAGTAAGTTTGAGTTTGCGATGTGGTATGAGGACCATTAAGAATAATACACGGCTTACCATGGAATTTCTTCTGGTGAAATGGAGGCGGTGTCAGCCGTGGAAATTTTCAAAAGACCAGAAGACTTACACTGGGCAAAAAAAGTCTGGAAACACCCTTTCTTTTAAATTATTATGCTCCTCTTGTCTGAAATATGTTAATATTCTATACTGAAACTACACTTATAATACACAGCTGACATCAAACTTTTATTTCAACTTGATAAAGCATTGAATGCAAATCCAAAACAGTTAACAGAAATTGTTAAAATAAAAAAAAAGTACCCTTAATGCAAAAAAAGTCTGGAAACACTTGTGTAAACATAGCGTACAAAGCATTTCAACAGGAACAACTAATTATACTCGCTATGGGCTTTAAGGACAAATGTAAGAAACCGAGTCTCATGAATAAAAATGCTTTTAGTCTGTGATTAGCTTTCATGATGGAAGTGCCGAAATCCATACGCGAGTTAATTGTTTCCTTACGAAACCAAGGCAAAAGTGTGAGGGAAATAGAGAATACCGTTAATAAAAACGCAGGTACAGTTTTCAAAATCATAAAACGATATGATGAGTTGGATTGTGCATCCAGCAGACCACGTAGTGGGTCCACCAAAAATAAATAAGTTGCTCAAACGTGAAATTTTAAGAACTGTCCTTGACAAGCCGTGCACTAGCGCTCCGACCATTGCTACGAACTTGTCACGTGACTATGGTGTAACAGTTACCCCCCAAACTGTGAGGAACAAGTTACGGGAAAATGGTTTTTTCGGCCGAGTTCCCGGAAAGAAACCATACATTAGCAAAATAAATCGTAAGCGCCGTTTGGAATTTGCAAGAGATTATGTACAAAAACCACCATCGTTCTGGGAATCTGTTATTTTCTCTGACGAAAGCCGATTTAATATTTTTGGGTCAGATGGTCGACAAAAAATTTGGCGTAAGGCGAATGAGGCAATGAAAATTAAAAGCTTGCGGCCCACATTCAAACATGGCGGAGGTGGTATTATGGTCTGGGGCTGTATGAGTGCAAAGGGAGTGGGTGCTTTACATGTTATAAATGGCATTATGGACCAATACGTCTGCATAGATATTCTTACAAATAATTTGCAAAAAAGTGCCAATAAATTGGTAAGCAGGACAATGACCCGAAGAATACAGCTATGAAAACAAAGGAGTGTCTGTTATATAATGCACCCCAGCAGCTGAAGACACCTCCTCAGTCCCCAGACCTTAACCCCATCGAGCATTTATGGGATGAACTTAACCGACGAGTACGTGGAAGAAGCCTAACAAACAAAGAAGGACTGAAAACAGCTTTACTGGAAGAATGGGAGAGGATTCCAACTGAATTTGCGCAAAATCTGGTGGGATCAATGAAAAAGCGATTATTGGAAGTGATAAGGAATAAAAGTGGTCACACAAGCTTCTAACATCTGTAAAATGTATTGCTATAGTACTTAATATTTATAAGTTACGACCGTTTCCAGACTTTTTTTGCATGAGTTTTGCATTTGTTTTGGTTTCTTACGTTTGTTATTAACTATCGTTGCCATGCATCATTGTTGTCTTTTGTTAAAATAAAAGTTTAATGTTTGTTTTCTAAAATAAGACTAGATTTATTATGGGAAATAACCTATTTTAGACGGGAAGAGCATTAAGCGTAAGAGTTAGGAAGTGTTTCCAGACTTTTTTTGCCCAGAGATGACTTTCCAATACACAAATTGGAGTGTGATCTTGCCAAAAAATAGGTAGAAAATCAAAAAGTGACACTGCAAATGCTTCCGTTTCAACCCACGCCTCCGCTGTTTATCTGTTAAATTAACTCTATAAAATTAATAAGGAACATTTTTCTACATTTTTCGAATATGTCAGACAATTTCCTCCGGTTCTAATTATTCAGTTTGAGAAAATCCTGTAATCATTCGATTCTTTATACAAAATGCAATACACCCGTTCCACAAGGGAGTTTACCTTAAAAAATTCGTTGAGTTTTCAACACTTTTCTGAAATCTACTAAGCCGTAACGAAAAACTAGTTGACAGCAATTTTTTTTATAATTTTTTGGGTACAACGTCTAGGGAAAGTTCTTAGAACCATAACCCATTTTGAATTATGACTTTATTTTTTCAAAAGCTCAAAAAGTTTCCGACCGAAAAAGTGCCTTTTGAATGCGACATCTAACACCACTAAGAAGTGTCAAAAATCATTAAAATGTTCGTTATGTATATGTTATATTTATATATGACAAGTAAAACTAAGCGATAACTTTACGCTTGAACCCCTGTGTACTACATACTGTGATATTTTCTTGGGGTAAATTGACCGTTTCTAAGACTAAGGCAACCATTAATTTCTGAAATGACAAGAGAAGAGAAGAGAATATATATTCAGTATATATAAGAGGATAAGAGAATATATATACAGTATATACAGAAGAGAATATATATACAGTTTAAAGAGTATTCTTCTCTTGTCATTTCAGAAATTAATGGTTGCCTTAGTCTTAGAAACGGTCAATTTACCCCAAGAAAATATCACAGTATGTAGTACACAGGGGTTCAAGCGTAAAATTATCGCTTAGTTTTACTTGTCACGAAGAGACTAGAATTGAAAAAAGGATTTTTCAATTGTACATGTTTATAACGTCATAAAGTCCTAAAGATGGTTGTGTATGAAACTCCATGCTTATAACCATTTTTGTAAATAATTGTTCCCATTAGCAACTAATTTCTTTTCACAACTTTGAGGAAATCCTCAATTTAGCCTAATTGCAGATAAACTAGATGAATTGCCACAAATCAATAGTATCAGCACGTGGGGAAAAGGATTCCCGTAGGCTAGTTGTGCCAATTGCCATTTAAGGCTTGCATTATTGGCTTGCAGGACGCGTTTTGGCTATCCCAAGCGACGAACCTGACTTAAGGTAGTCTCAAATAATCGAAACAACCAGAGATGAGATTGCTGAAAAAAACCTGAAAAAATATGGTCATAAGTCGTCCTTCGCCACGCTTTATTTCAATAATGTACAATGAGCGGAAAGCACATAATTCTGTGAGGACCAAAAAGTGGATTCGCTTCAAAGGAATACCAAATCAATTTCGTTTTAAAACTGAAAAATCATGGATTAATGAATCTTCTTAGGCTTTTGGTGATTTATAATTTGAAAGTTGATTCATACGCCCATCAAAATAACATAAACAAAAATGTTTAATAAATTTATCAATCCATTTGCAATCGTTTATTTAACAAATAATTTAAAAGTTAAAAAACGTACAAAAACTTTCTAATAAATCAAATATAAAATCCCCCTCTGGAAAACAAAATAATACCTCAGCATTCTTTGGCATTTTGCACTTGATTGATAGTACGATTTATTCAATTCTCTATGAAATTGTATCCCGAAGGGATGTCGACGTGAAAGTTCTAAGGGAAATGAAGTAGAATGAAGTAGAAAACATTGCACAAGTTGCAGTGATATTACTCTTTATATATTAAAACGTATTGCAACAATGTAAAGCTACAATACCCGTATCGTACTCAAGATTCCTTTCACAACCACTTTATATATATCTTAAGTTAATGGAGTGATGCTGGTGGTCTAGTGAGCGGTTACGATAAAACGATATCGTTAACACGGAGTAGAGCTCTTGGTCCTGACACTAGCCATTATTCGGATCAGAGAAATATTCTGAACGTTGCTTTTGTTCTGGCTTGGATTTTAGTAGTAGAATTGCTTAGTTTTCATGCAATTTATAACAGAGCTCGGTTTCCCAATGGTAGAAGTAGTAGTTAGCAAAAAAATGAGTAGTATAAATTTTGAGTTTATGCTAATTTTAAGATATCTGCACATTAAGTGCGAAATTTGTTCGACCAAAGTAGTTTGAAATTCTATTTCAAATAAAATTAGGTTGAGTTTAAGTGAGGCTGGAACTTACATGCATAGGTCTGACTTTTTTAACGTACGTTTTCAGTTTAGCCCCGTTCGCCCTTTCAAATCTTTCAAGGATCTGTTGTTCTATGCCACCGACACGGAATTTTATAAAGTTTTATCAGATATTAGCTTTACATTATTTAAAATTTCCTTTGTAGGAATATTTAAATCAGGCTTTTTCTACGCTTTTAAACTCTACCTTCAGAGCCTAGAGCATATTGTTTAATATTTTATTTATTTTATTTTATTTTATCTTTATTTATTTATTTAAATTATTCTTTTTCATTATAATTTTCAGTCACTCAACAGCCCAACAAATTGATGGCTCCTGGCCGACATGCTTTGTTCAGTGAGTTATGCGGACAAGTGTTCGACTACTAGCGGAATTTTTCTCGGGTTATATTCCTTTAAATCCGATTTCGAGCACGCTCCATTTCAAACTTGAAATCTTCTTTCCTGCAATATTCTACGAATTTCAATCCAAAATTCCAACTGACACTAAAACGTGGTGTCACTCGTGGTGTCCAATCACAACTCACGTCATTCAGACATACGAGTTTTGACATAGGAAGGAAAATCACAAAAAAAACGACACTCATATCCTAATCCGACGAAATACTTGATGAGCCTACTTGACTTGTGTGAATAGGTTGATCTCTGAACAACTTCTGCAAATTGTGCGAATTTATTCCGAAAAATGGTTCTGTTTTTCGAGATAAATTCATTTTGTCAATGTCATTCTGTTATGGCCGACATAATTGTTCGTCGGAATAATTAATTCGATTAACAATGGATTTTTTCCCTCCACATGAACTCTCACAGAAAATACGCATTCAAATCGACGTCGTACAGAGCGTAATGAAGAAACCATAGTAGCTGTAAACCGTAATATCCATGAAGAACCAAGTGAGAATCGACCCATCCATTCGTGCTCAGAAATTCAACCTGTCTCCATTGAGATCAAAGAAGATTTAACGGGATTGATTTGAATTTGTGGGCTTACGGGATCCCATTCGTGCTGGAAGCAAAGCCGAACGACTACCAAACACGACGTAGATTCAGTGTATAGGTGCAAAGATAAATTGTTTCAAAATTTTCATCAGCGATGAGGCTCATTTCCAGGTGAATTGAAGTTCCGAATTTGGAATAACAAGCAATCACAGGCGGCTGTCTAAACACCGTTGTTAAGAATGTCACTGTTTGGTATGCTTTATGAGCCGTTGGAATCATTGGTCCACATGTCTTCAAAAATGCTGCTAGAAACAACATTAGAGTCAATGTTGACCGCTATATAGCCACGATCAACAACTTTCTTGTTCTGGAATCGACTTGCCATAACGCAGGCGACTTCTAGCTTCAAAAGGATGGCACGACATCCCATTCAACTCATCCAACTCTCGCCTTATTGATACATGCATCTGATGAGTGCGTAATTTCTCGTTTATGACCTGTGAATTGGCCTGTAAGAATTTTTGAATTGACACCGCTAGTCTATTTCTTCTCGGAGAGGCGTCAAAGCACTTGTCAGTGATTTGACTACAAATTTGAAGGACAACGTTCGCCCCACTATTGGCGGTACATGGCCCTAATTATTTGTTAGAGAAAGCGAAAGTTGGTCACTCCTTTTAGACTTCCTCCGCGCCAGTTCGTTGATTGCATCCACTCTCGTCAAGGCTAGCATTCTTGATGTGGATCAAAGCATATCTTAAAAAAATCAAAGCATAAAAGCAAAATTAAAAATTATATTTTTTTAAAATTTGAAATGGATTTATCTGTAATTTATTTTCTGCGCACCCAATTTAAACTATAGGAAAGATCGGAGGGTTAAAATTTAACTCAAAATATGCGGTCAGTATCTATGATTTTGAAATGCTAATATCAGGGTGATATTAGCAGATATTCCCATTATAAAATCCATTCAGATATTAGTAATTTTCTCCGTGCGCGATCTGTGATTTGAGAATTAAAAAGGAGTTATATCATTTTATTGAAAGTTGCATCGAAAGAATGAAGAAATTATGATTAATAGAGTGAAAAGTAGATGAACTAATACTTAATCTGTTAGACTCACCGCTTAAATTTAAACTAAAAACTTCAAAAAATACTTTTAAAGGATATTTTAGGATACCAAACTAAAGTACACTGTGAAATGTTTTTCGTCAATTTCAGGCCTCCTAGAGTAGTCAGAAAGAACATTCAGTTGGACTCATAAATGGAATCTGTGCGACTAGCGACTAGGAAAAAGTGCGGCTGGGAGATTTAGCGCTCCAACCAATATCGGATTCAAAAGTCATCAATTAAGAGCCTGAACGAAGATAAAGCCTGAACGCTATTCATGCCAAAAAAAAAATACATGCCATCCCGCCGGAGTATCAGCATCCGTTTCGTTTCGAAATTCTAATCTAATCCTTTGCCATCCAATTATTGATCCGAATACCTCAGCAAATTGTGATTTTATTGAACAAAAGGGATAGCCATGTCTTTGGAACAATATCCATTCGATAGTAAATGTTGGCGTCCTGAATGTTTTGGTCCAAGTTCCGATTGGAATATCAATTAGATTGCAAACGGTGCGAGCGTGAAATCTTCTTGATTTTATTGCTCACACTGTTTGGAAACGGCCAAATTAGATTCCGTGCCGGCAATCATATTCCAAAGATTCTAATGTGTGTCCCAAACTGAACACGTTTTGTTTCCTGCTATCTTCCACGTAGAAATATTTGAGCCCCTACAAGATGGCAAGTATGATTGGGAATAATGTCGTTAGTATGATTTGAACTTTTCAGAGAAATTATTATTCGCAATGGGCTGTGTATTGGAAATTTCAGGTATTTGGATATAGAAATAACCCAATGTATCCCTAGCTTGCCGTTCCATGGAATCGAAAAGCCTCGCCCAAATGCCTGCAAATATGAAATTTGAATCCTTTCGTCGCTTTATCTCGAACGAGTGTACTCAATGCATATGACTACCATTCAAAATCCTTAAATATATCCGTTTAGTCACTTACATCAGTCAGCGTGCGTGTTAATATTAACACGATAGCGTACACGGACCGAAACATAATTGAATTGCCGACAAAAAATAAGTGGGACATACAATAAAAGGAAATTGAATGGGCTTTCAGTGGGCGCACACAAAAATATATTCATTAATTCCCTTGAATTAATCCTGGCTGTATATGGACTAGATTACATTTGCACTCGCTTTTGGATCTTCTGAATGTATCTGGCAGCAGGCAACTATTAACGTGCACTATGTTTCGTTGAGCATTGTTTCGAAACAATTTGCGTTCGCAAGGATATTTTAGTTTTTAAACTATTGTCGAAATAAATTTCCTTTATTTGTTGAGAGAGGATGCTCGAGCTTACCATGTCGGATAAATTTAATGTCGGGTACATACATTATTGTAGAGAGTGTGGTGTGAATCATGGCGTCGTAAAGCGTAAATTTTCAAGCAGAATATTAGCAAGTTATGTTGACACAAGTATTCAATTAAACTTTATGAGGATCGCATTATTTTATATTCGTGTTATACGTCAATATGTTATTGTTTAAATGAGTTTCCACATGGAAGGTTTGAATGACGCGTTTTGAATCGACTTGTTTTTAAAAAAATGTGCGCTGTTCACCAACTCCAGGATGAGGATTAGGTAACCAACTCCACTCTAAATGTTTTGTGTATTTTCATTCGTTCAAGGATGTGTGCTACGGTCTATTCAATTGCAATCTTTTTCGTTAATTCATTCGTGTTACCCGTTCGTTTGGAAATTCTTTCGAAATGGGATTAAGAGGTCTGTCCATTTTGAAAGTCAAAAAAAAATTATTTGAGATTTCTATGATATATGTAGACATAAATCAATTCAAAGCTAATACATATAATCGGGACGTATATGATTTTTTTATATGTTTTAATGTGGTTTAAATAGTTTTTATTTCCAAAATGTTTCGGAATTTATTTCAGAAAAACACCATTAAAAAAGTGCTCACGACAAAGAACAACAGAAGCATCTAAAACACAGTAAGCAAATTCTTTACTTTTAACACACTGTTAAATGTTATTTTTTATACTCAAAATAAAACTTCTTTTAGCTTTAAGGAGACATAGGTACCAAGCTATATAACCAAAACAATTAATTTTTCGATGATGAATTATTTTTAGTATTTTGTGATGTATTTTCAAAAAAAAAGTTATATAAATAATTAATATTGATATAATTGTCGCAACCGATATGTCTCACCTGCAGCAAAAAAAAAACAAGTTTTCTTAAAAAAAAAATAGGCCGCATATTGGCGGGAGGAAGTTACTTTTAACCGACTAGCTCACCGCGCAGCACATTATGAAAGCCCTGGTCCTTCCACGTCACACACGCAGACGGAAAATTTTTATTGATTCATTCAAAAAAGATGATTTAATGCAAATATAGTAAATAAATAGAAGTATTTAAATAAAAGCAATTAAAAATAAAATATTCAATTTACATGAATTCTGCTGCGCTGAATCTGACCACCTCTGCTTGACTTCGGGACTTCACTTGAGCGTATGAATTCTGATGCACTGATTTTGTGTATCAATACTTCTATACACTATACTGTATTCTATATTTATCGGTACTTCATAATTCTGAACTATTCACTCTTTATCGATAATTCACAATTCGGGATTGTTCTCTATTTATCGATCCTTCACAATTCTTGGTTATTCTCTTTTTATCGATACATCACAATTCGGGATTATTCTATCTTACTCAATATTTTTCCCGACTTCTTATTGCTATGTGTTCACAACAAACAAGTGAATCCTATTGACTGAAAATTTTTCTCAAAAGCATTCCAAGAATTTTTTCTGACACTTTTTTTGTTAAGTCGTTTTTTCTGAGACTTTTTGTTATTTGTTTTTATGTCGCCTACACAACGGGATACGTAACAATTTTCAAGTTTCTTTAATGTCTTACAAATTGTTTTGGGAAATCCCATTGACAAATTATTTACAGGCATCTTAAGGTAGAAAGCATTACCTGGTTTTTATCTGGCAGCGTTGAGTTAAATGTACCCACGAATTATTGCATTATTTTGTTTATTATAGATAATTCTTGGATTTTTTTCTATATTGTTTGTTAGAAAGATATATAAAAGGGTAGTAAACGTAAGAAAACATGTGTTTATAAGAACGCGTTATTTAGTGTTTTTATCGTAGAGTAGTAAATTGAAACTGTGAATACCAATGTTGGGAAGTGAAATAAACGTGAAAATAATTAAAATGATTTTGAATTGGAAAAATGGATAGGTCTTAAAAATCACGCATAAAATGCCGGCCAGATAATGTGAAGAAATATATAGACTAAAACTGCCTTTAAATAGATTTCACATAGTAGCCCAAACTGCAATTTTCCGCACGTCTTGATTTTTTGGGCGTTGGTTTTTTCTCCTGCCTTTATACTTGCTGATCTTTCTTGCCCCGCCTTCTTTAGAGCTCTTTTTCTTTAGGCAAAGCTTTTTTATCTTCAGCTCCTCACTTTTAGGGTCCTGATTTTACAAGCCAAATGATTCTAGAATCCTTTCATCAAAATCTCTGCCATAAGGATAAACATCCTATGGAATTATGAAGGTTCTAGAGTCACCATATTCTGTATAATATCTATAACGAATCTTACAATTTTCTAGGACCCGGGAAAAGTTTTCAACGACTCCATGAGCCTCTATCTTGCCAGATTTGTTTTCATGATGTGCTGAGCATTTATCGTTATGTCTATCATACCATGCATTACTTTCGATCGTATCCTGTTTTCTCATCCATTTGTCTCAGCTTCTCAAACAATAGGATAACATCCGAAATTTATATCCGAAATTTTCCGTTTAAGGAAATTATGTTGCAGAGTGAAAGAAAACCTTTTTTGACAATAATCCATTACTGAACATGGTCAGGTAAATCGCAATCAGGATTTCAATATTCAATCTCTTTCCTTCATTGATCTTCACTTCGGTTTTGTTAGAAACTATGAGAAAGCTCCACCCGCTGCTGTTCTTGTATATTTTTTTGTTTTATAACAATATTTTCCATATTTGTAATTGCTTCCATCTTCATAAATTTTTTTTTTTTTGTGCTAGAAATAAAGAAACCTTCCTTTTAATTTTATGTTTTTTTATTTACCTTGCGGAATCGATTTTCGACCGTGATCGTTCGGTCTCGCTGATGAAGACCGAACGATCACGGTCGAAAATCGATTCCGCAAGGTAAATAAAAAAACATAAAATTAAAAGGAAGGTTTCTTTATTTCCAGCACAAATATTTTCGAACAAATCCAGATACCATTCACATCGAAACAAGATAAACTTAAGCTTTTAGGTCCAATACGAAGCTTAAACAAAAACATCAGAAAAACAAAAAGACGTTAAAATTCATAAGCTTGTTTAATGACCGGTCAGATACTTTTTCCACATTTTTTAATAGCTGTTACATATATGAATCTAAGTCATCAATTCTCCTTTTGACTTAGTGAGACTTGACCATTGTACACTTCATATCCCACAATATTTGTTACTCAAAAATGTTCAGGAGGCAATGAAAATGTGCCCGATCTCGTTTGACATCGGATATATACATTTTTTGGATTTTCGCTTTATAAGGTAAATATTGACGTGTTCTTATTATTCTCAATCACTTTGGGTTAATTTTTACTGAGTAAATCACGTGAAATATACTCATAATTTCAATTTCAAAACAATATTGATGTAGCAGTCAGAAAAGAACTTAGAAATTTCTCTGTTGAAGTTTGACGATAGTTCTTTAGGCGATCGTCTTTAGAGGCTAGCATAGCAACTGCAAAAAAGCGTTTCTAATCCAAAGAAGCATCACAAAAATGAGGTATCACTTTTCCATGCTTCCAAGTAAAGTGAGCTTTGCAAGATAGAGAGCTTCATAATTATATGACCTTGTTGAGTAGAGCGATCGCGATGGCTAGGTATCACGGCTCAATTGCATGTGAGAAGAATTTTTATTGAACATGAATAAAATGAAAGAATTAAGAGAATTTTAAGGCGTATCTCTCCGTCCAATTGCCTCGTGTCATCTATGTTTACCAAGTTTTTCTGAAAAATTTGAGTCAAACATCGTTAGAATGGGGAGTTTTTCGAAGTACTGGCACTCCTTAGCTGTTACGCTATGGTATTTGAAAACCAAAGACAACAGAAGGGCGCATTCTGTGGCAGACTCAAACATAATGAATAAAATATTTTTGAAGATGTTGACATTTGAAATCCCTTAAAAGCAGACATGCCTCATGATCAATTTTATTTTCATTGAAAATGCTTAACCAAATTAATTATCAAAATACAAATAATTAATAGTATTTTGTTTAAATTTTCACCTTAAGACTTATGCTGTTTTCCAATAGTTTTAATGTACATAAATTAATAAAACATTTTCAAAGCCCATGAGGAACTGAGAAATTAAAATGTAGAGTTGCTGATACATGGAAAACAGGCCACCAAATTTTCTAAACCATGAATTAATACGGGAATCGAATAAGAACTACAGGGTGATCATTATTTGCAATTTTTGTAAAAAATATTATTTTGTTTCACTTGTTAAAATTATTTGTTGTCAGGTATTAAATAAATCAACTGCTCAGTCGATTGAAGTAGAACAGCTTTCCTTTTGAACTCGTTTTTTATATCTACCCTGACACTAATTTCTGAACTAAGACTAAAACTACCTCAACACTCTGATATCATCGTTTATGTTGTAGTACTGGAGATTCTCAGAAGCCTGGGCTTCACAGAATGTTCAAAGTAAGCAGGACTAAGTCGATTGAGCACGTCCCAGGATCTCGGATAACGATCAGTTGCAATTGGTTATTGTTGAATCAGTTGTACCAACTTTACTCAGAGTCTAAGCTGATGTTCGTTCTCAAAATTTTGTTAATCTGCAATAAGTTTATGAATCCTCTCATTCCCTATCATTGTTGCATCCTACAAGAATATCCTGCTCAAAGTTATTGTGTTAGAAGCAATGAAAATATTTATATATGTACTTGCACATCGTCTATCTCTTTCATAGAGAACTCATCTGAGAGTATTATTGCTGTTCATCTTTAAACATGTAATTTGGTATAGATTCAGCGTATAGTATATTCTAATGGTATGGTAATCTTTTGTTTGTGTCAGCAGTTATGAATGAGTTTGAGGTATATTTATTTTGTTTTATATACAGGATATCGTCGTAACGAAGCGCAAAATGAAATAATTAATATGAATCAGACGATGTTTCCAGAATTTTGTTAAAAAATGTCAGGTCGCTTTCCATTTATTATGAACGTTATTCATTAGACGAACAGTTCGTGGCATTTTGTGGATGTGTGAGCTTATGGTGATATGCAATAAATATACCTGAAAATTACGAATCAAAAATTATTGCTCTTGCTGATGGTCTCAACCAATGCGCTTCCTTTTCGAAGCTTTTTGATGCTTCTTCTGCTTGTGTACGTTCTGTTTTTTGAAGTAAGGATTGTTGAGAGCAGAACAGTCAGATGATCCAAATAAGCGACAGGAGCCAGCAACAAACCATATGTCACCGTTGACCTTAGAGTTCTGTCGCTTTATGAAACCGGAAGAAACCTTAAAATGGATAATTTGTTTACAAACCATGCAGAGTTGGACCATTTATTCAATAAAATATATAAAATTATGGCTGTTGGAATAATCAACCGTAAAATATAAAACAGTGTTGAACTGAAGCTCAATGAACGTCTTTTAGGCTTCACAACTTCTTCAAAATGTTTTACTTCTAAAAATCCTTCAATAATAAAAATAAATTTTTTTTAATGCGCTCGCTTTTCCAATATGATATCAAAGAGATTCTGTAATAGTTAACAATAATAAACCTAAGTGATAACGCTCTCACAAAAAAACGAAAGGAGTACTAGTACTGGGCCTCAGAAATTCAAAAAAAGACCCCTACCTGGCATTTTCTTGTCTGAAAAAAGCAGTTTTCTCAAAAAAGCAGTTTTGAAGGTGTCGAAATAGTAAAGAACACTGAAAAAAAGAAAAAAAAAAACGTTCAGGAGACCAATTATCAAATAGCAAGGTATGACACTGGGCGAACCACACCAATCAAAAAGCAATAAAGAGCTTTCAGTGAACATTTGAAAGTCACAAGTCGTTTTCAAATATTGTCAAATATTATAAATTTGATATTATATTTTTTGAAATATTTACAAATGCGGGTCAATTATTTTTCTCAATTTCTATGAAAAAAGGAAGGCTTACTGGGAAAAAAAGGTGACAATACTTAAACTCCTCAACAACAGGGTTGTATTCAACGATTTGAGTTTCTATGTAGACCTAATATTCTGTGTTACTTGGGTCCGCTGGGCCTTGCTTGATTGGTTTTGAGGACGTGTTTTGGCTGTATACAGCCATCTTCAGCTCGTTCTCCTGAAGAGAAGTTCTCCTCAAGAGATTGAAGTCTCTGTTCCGTTCTCTTCAGGAGAAGGAGCTGAAGATGGCTGTATACAGCCGAAACGCGTCCTCGAAACCAATCAAGCAAGGCCCGGCGGACCCAAGCAACACAGAATTAATTTTGGCCTGCGGCAACATCCAAACGAACTTCAGACCTAATATTGCTTTAACTTCAGGTTACTTGGTTTTGTGCCAAAGTAGGATTGTTGCGTACCCCAGGAATTTTTGACTTTTGACCCCAAGTAATGACATGATTTTTTTTCCATTTTGCCCATAAAACCAATGAAGGATTTCTTTGATGGATGGTTATTAAAAAAGTATACTGGGTCCTGTACAATAAAATGAAACAGATGAATCCAACAGTATGCAGAAGATGCGAATCACAAGCTTGCACTTCCGAACCCAAGAATCCACTGTAGGTCTTCTTGTCAGTTTGCAGGGATTCACCAGGAGTCATTCATTGGGAGCTTCTCAAACAAAATTAATCGTAAATACCAACTTGTACCATTAGCTATCGGTGTGGTGTGTAAACGTTCATAAACGTTTGGTCTTCTGCAGCGACTGTCACTGGAAGTCGAATATCGATTTCGTTATTAAAAAACTCACAAAATTAAAAAGAATCTTCCTATTTCTAACTTCCTATTAATTCATGCTACGCTTTTTGTATTAGACGATCTTTCCAGAGTCATCTATGCCTCATAGAGCTGCTGTTATCTAGCACAAATCAACTGGAACCGTTTACTGGGAATCCTATACAACATATCCTTCCGGTCTTGCTCCAACAAATTGTCAATTATTTTGGTCCCTGGATAACTTTTTATAGGGATCGAATTACAATGCTAAAGAGGATTTTTGAAGCAGACTGACCCTGTTTTTAGATGAACGTGAAGGATATGTACAGGAGCGGGAAACAGCAATTTGCGTAATGTTGGAGCCAAGTCATAGATCACAATAGTGATTCCAAATTAAAATAATAATTGTTCTATGAAATCGAAAACACTATTGTCTACACCCAACATTTGATGTTATCTGTCACCTCTTTTGTTTCCCCAAAGGACGTTTTAACACATTGTTCCGTCTTTTGTCTTTTGTGTCTTACTGACGTTGTTAGCCGTCAAATCCGTGTGTTCATCTGTCGTTTACGTGAGCAAGTGGCAGGTTTTCAATCAAGGCTCTAATTGAGAGTCCAGGCCATTTCGATGGTAGGTCATGATCCAGCTCGGATGAAATAATGCATCAGAAATGTAATAATGCTGAAACAATTCTAGATCTGAAACAGAAATGAACGTCAAAATATTATCCCAAAGTCGATCAGACAACATTTCAATCTATATCGTAAATTCTCATAAAGAATTTGCGATTGCCAGACTTTTACTTTTTATAAAACTCAATTTATAATGATGGGTCACCTGGACCCTGCCATACATACCTTGTGGCAAAACCTCTCCATTTACGCACTTCAAAAATTTGAGAAAGCTTCGGATATACACATCTTACAGGATTCAATTAAAAATTACAAGGATTTCAGTTAAAACGGTAAATTTTTCCTCATTGCTTAATTTCATAGATATAAAATTATAGTGTAAGCATACTAAAATAGAGATACGTCATTTAAAATCTCTAGTCTAAAAGGATTCAAATGAAATATTTAGAATTTTATTTAAAAAATTATAATTTGCCTCATTAAATTTTTTCTTCGTAAATATTGCCTCATTATTTGTTTTAATACTGCCAACACCCACAATACGTTTCATCAAAGACGTAAGAGGCATCCTCTAGAGGTAAGATAAAGTAGACCTTTCTCTTTCTGCCAGCAGCCATGCAAGAGTATTGTTGCTGTTTTGTATTAGCTTATAATCTTGTGGTAGATAGCTCGCGGGTTGTTCGTTAACCCCTATTTGAGCTTTCATTGACCTTCATGGCAATTGCTTGCCTAGTCCCGAGTGTATAAAGGCTTGATGCCCATCCTGACTTTTTGGTGGATTTTTTTTAAGTATTTTTTTTTAACAATTTTTCAATGAATTCAGGGTTATCAAAGTAGATTTGAATTTCATTTGACACATTTAATCAAATCCACGTGTTCATAGCCATAAAATACCTTCCAGATATTCCTGAGAGATATCTATGAGGTTGGTGATGTCATCTCTCACTGTCATTGTTTCATTTATTCAAAGAAACCTCTAAAACTCAATGCCAATAAAAGTTCAGAATATACACGATTTTTCGGAAAAATAATTTGATGAAAAACCACAATTTCGAATGAAATCGAAAATGAAGGAAATTTTTATGTTCGGCAGGTCTTAAGTCTTTTTATTGTTTAAATCTGCTGATAAAAATGCTTTAAAAGCATGTTAAACTTGATTCATTCCGAACCAATTGATTTAATAAGTTTTAGCTTTGAAAACGATGGAAGCTTCTAAGAAATCATATGAGTGGTTCCTGGAATTCCAAAGTGAGAATGTATTTTATTTGAGTGCATGATTTGCCTTTGACAATTTTTCTCGTATTTTCCATCAGCAATATTACATCGATAAAGTTATCGAGCTATTACAGGATAAAATTGACATTTCGTAGTGGTTTCAATATTATTTTATGTATTTGTTTATTTTAACTGTAGTAACAATAATTCAATTGTAGCATCAAAATATGTAAAATATTAGTTTTAATATCTTATCGACTCAATGAACTCGAATCAAAAACTGGAAAGTATCATTTACGTTCGCAACAATAATAACATCTAACAAGGATCAATTTTAAGCATTTCTCAGAATCTGACGTAGATGTAGATTATATCAAATAAAAGTCACTACCATATTTCCCATTCATATACACATATCACCTTCTCAATTGTCAAATAAAACCCGAAACGAGATTTATTAAAGTTGACTGTTCACCGTGAAAGTACAAGTTGAATGATATGCTAACGATATGGGAATTTGATATCCACTAAAGTGTCGAGAAATAAATATTCCAACTCAACAAATTTACAAAGGATTTAGTGATCTCTTTCTATATCCTTAAACATATAAAAAGTACGATATGGAGTGCGGATAAACGGGGTCCTCCTCACTATGCACATATGCGTGCTCCTATGAGTAAATATATATTTACACGTATATAAGCACATACATGCATGTTTGCACATATATCCACATATTTTCTGTTTTTTTTTTCTCCCGGTAAATGGCTCTATTCCGAAAGTATTACAATGAAATTTTCAATTCGATTGGTTGCAATGTGATGGATCGAAAGACAACCAACATTTATCGGGAAGGGCGTATAAAACATTTATTGATGGAAATTTCCTGTTTGTTTTTCAACATGGTTTATGGCGTTGTCGACAGGAAATTAAATATTTTGAAATAGCAATGTTCATGCGGACAAAGCATGACTAGTTTCGTTTCGCGACATGCTCCAAGTATGGGCATTCGATTGCTTGCGATCGAAAATGATTGAAATTCATAGGAGTTGAGCGGAATGAGGAGTTACATGCAAATATGTATTAAGTGCGAAAAAGGAAGAATAAAAATCATAATAATCATAAAAGCGATGCAGAGTTACTGTTTGATATCCTTAATTCAATTTATATTAGTTTTGAAAGAGCCAGAGGAGCGGAAACAGCAGCCTTTTTACTGAGGATGTATAATTTTGATTATAATTACTCTTGCAGTAAGAACGCACTCACTAGAGCCTGTTTGTATCGTTTGTTGCGAAAATCTCGGGATCTTATAGAAAGTACTTCATGATGAAAAGCAAAGCGCAATGACTTAAAACTGTTAACAGCCTGGACAGTTTACATAAAGAAAAAAAAAAAGAAATGCCTCGTGTTTCCAAAATAGCGAGCTTTCCAAATAAAACGAGCTTTTGAAGGTAGAGAGCTTCAAAACAAATTGACAAAGGGGAGAAGAGAGATCGCATTGGCAATGCGCCGCCTCGGTACTTGATACACCAGCGTTCGGGGTCAATTTTCAGCGTATATGTCATATGTTCAACGCAAGGTGCAATAGTATCTCCCTTAGGTTTGGTTTAAATACAATATAAACAAAGACTACAAAGATTACATTGAGCTTGTTTTATCTTGTTATGTATTCCAGATTTTGAGGTAGTTTGTTTATTTCTGGGCACAGGATTCTTTTAAATTTTCCCCAAACCTTAAATTGCTTTGATTCAATTGACAAGATATCAAGGATATCTTTAAAAATTTAAAAGGTGATCTGTCCATCGAAAAATGTAAGTTTTAATGCGGCTAAAATTGTAAAACTACCACAAAATTTTTAATTAAAAAGAATTTGAACATAATTTGTATGATTAAAATTTTTAGCTGCGGTTAAACTCTGAGCTTCTCTGTTTTTTTGTTTTTTGAAAAAATGAAACCAGTTAAAGTAATTTTAAACATCTATTTTGTGAATGTTATATAACAAACTTATAAATCAAAAGATAAGGATTCAAGATAAGGAAAACGTTGTTTTTTCTATTTTTGGAAACATTCAAATAAATATTTACAGATACAGAATGTCAGGTAGGCGTCTGGAGCCTTTCTAGGCTAATAAGTTGTTTAGTTTTTTCGATGAAATTTCTCTTGCTTTTTTCACTTAGCAATAAAGGTTTTGATAATTTCCTTGATTTCAAGACCAAGATTTCAACCAAGTACCATTATCAAAACCATTTTAAAAATTAGTTTTTTTTTTAAATAATACTCTTTAATATTATTTCATATTTGTAATATTAAAGTTATTCAATATGATTTATCAAAACTTTAAAACGATATCAATCATTAGGAAATAAAGAAAGACGGCTAACGAAAGACAAAACGCGTCCTCATTTAGTTGCAATAGCCTGAAGCTCCGTATTAACCAGCTTCCTTTCAAATTCATTCAATTTCAAATTGTTAGCAGTGCTTCGCACTAGCTCCTTACTAGCAAAATTATTTTTTTAGCTATATTATGCGACACTCTAAACTGTTCAAATTATCTCATATCATTTTGCATTCCATGCAAAAACACATATGGTAGCATAGCAATGTTGAAAGCTTTGCGCTTTATTTAACCCACATGATCCCGCAAACTACATAAATGTTGAATACATTGCCATGGATATCGAAATGCAAATTAAGTCCTTTACATGCACATACAAACTTACATACATTTGCATTCGAATGATCCAAATAGAAACATTTACTAAGTGATGTAGTAAATTCTTCATGCGTATACTGCTTCCGGAGCTGGTTGCAGGAATGCAAGGATCTCAAGTAGCACAAAAATGATAGGTTGTCCATATTTGAAGGAACTCTTTAGCAGGCAACGCAACTGTAGTCAAGAGCTACAAAGGAACGCTTGAACATCTTAACTTCACTCAAATATTTACTAGGAATTGAAATCAACGATCCCTTACGTATCGCTTGCATGAACTGCATCGTGTAATGTTATCCTTAAGGAGGAAAGACGACTCCCGATTTCATCGTCAGAGTATACTGAAAACGTTTACAAGGAATTTCATAGTTATGATACAAGCATATGCTACTATGCAATGTCTCCTTTTTGTCTTGGCAAGTTAAGGAATGTATAAAATTTACAAAGACACTATCCTAACAATGAGTTTAAAATGCAAATTGAATACATTTGCTTTTTAATAGAAAGCATTGATTTATCATGCACCGACGTCTATTGGAAAGTTAAAAATTTTCCACTCACATACGTTATATGGCTTTTCTTTGCGCTAATTTGAAAGGATCGAAAAACGCGAACAAGTATTTTCAGATGAAATTGTTTGTCATATTGTTCTCCAAGTAATAAGTTTGTTCAATTAAAGGAGTCGAAAATTTTCCATTATAATTTTTGCGCCACAGAAAGCACTTTAACTCTAAATTGCTTCCATGGGGCATATTTTACCTCGAAGAAATTGTGATGCAATTGTGGGGCCCATCTCAACGTAGCTACATACAGCGTTAACACTCCCACGCAACTACAAATTCTACTACAATAACAAATTGAAATTATTGTAATTGGGTACCTTGCGTTATTTGCGAAAATTTGAGCTCGAAAAACTTGAAAAAAAAAAACTTTTTGCACAATGTCAACTGAAAACAATGATGACACTTCAAACAGTAGCACAATCCTGGCACAACCGCCAAGAATGAAGATTATCGTAATCACCACGAGGGGAGTTATGTTGTTTAGTTCCATTTACCCCATGTTTTCATTTACGCCACTTGATTCTATGCCTTTTTTCAATGCCAGTACTATTTCATCTATCATTATTAACGTTTTCGGACTTTAATTTCCGAGAGAAATCTCCAATTCTGTTGTAATGGACAACGCGCTGTTCTGATTGTCTTTTGATAATAGAAAATATGTGACAGGTGTCATGTATTTTGGAGAGTTTTTCCTATTATCTTGGGTAGGTCAGTACTGTAGCATCCATGCATACGTCAAATAGAAGTCAATCTCAACACGCGAATGATGGAGAGCCAAGTTATTTGCATAGATTAAGCAACCTTTAGACCTGTTGTTATTTAAGCATAAATTGCATTAAAAATTAATTAAGTCGCTGAACATGACGGAACGATCACTGTCGAAAATTGATTTCGCAAATACAAAATACATAAAATTCAAAAAAAATTTTATCAGGATAATATGTTATTATAGGACATTGACCACGTTTTCATTGAATCAGAACTATTATTCAGAGAAAGATTTTGGTAGTTCAAATGATATTCTAGCTGAATCGGCTGGCCCTTTATCCATGCTAAGGCCACGTAAGTATCATGAAATATACCACATGATCAAAGAACAAAATGAAAAAAGTGTCTGGAGGACCTTTCTCTCCTGGCTTCAGCTATATGTAATTCCAACAACCACGGAAATTTCTTCTTTGCTCTTTTTCTTACATCATATTACATAGATGAAATCGTCAAATTTTTCATATTAAACCTGAGGTTAGTTATGTTTCTTCTGGATTACCAGATTTGTGGCAGGGATGACTCACAGAATGGCTGATTGAGCGCTTTTAAGGTTCCACCTAGAAGGTTTGATGTCAAAGTGAGAGGAGATCGAATATTTATGTTTCGTTTACCAGAAAGGAAACACTACCAAATTCCAGGAGGCTTGGTTTGAATTTCAGTTAGTAGCTATCAATCGGAAATAGTGCGTGGATCTGCCGATTTTTCTGACTATCGTTGCTAAAGCGACTTAGATACGAACTGCTTAATTCAAGTGTATTGATCTCACCCATTGCTTGTAAACGTTTGCTGAATATTTCCTTTGACACATTTCATGCTTTTTCTAATTGTTTTTAACGTTCAGTTGGGTCACCATCCAATAACCATTGCAATTGCTTTTCTTCGCTTATTTGTGGTTTAACAAAGCGTTCACTGCTTCTCTCATTGAAATTATAAATTTTGAATTACCGAAACCATGTCTCACATATCGAAATCGATAGAGCGTATCCACCACATGTTTTCACCAACAAAAGATGACAGCCTTTTTTAGGCATGAAATGCCCTTTTCAGGCATGAAATTCAACATGATTGATCAACACGATAAAACAAACATGGCAGTTTTGACGAACTCAACTTGTGGGTATTCGTAGCTAAATGTCAAACAATTGAAATGGCGTATCTGTGAAATTAATACGTTCTATCTTTTTCGCTGGCACCATCTCTTAGTACAACCGGGAAAAATTTATGCAAACACCTGGTCAATAGTGTCCAACAGTTTCGGGAAGTATGATAGCTCGTTGGAGACGACTAGTCTGCTGATCGCCTGCAACTCTAAGCATTGATGATAATGTGACAAAGATGAAATGATCTTGAATTCCCATCAGCGCATAAAAAGTTGTTTTATTTTTGGCAAGTTAGTGGTCGACCAGTCGATTAGCAATGAAAATGCCACAAATTTGATAGCGAAACAAAAATGGTGGCTTGAAGCAGGGAAAATCGTTTTGGTTTTATAAGTTGAAGGACAGCTGGAACTGAGGAAACAGCTGGAACCGAGTGGGAGGAGCCATACTGCGTTATTAAACTACTGAAGAATGATATTCATCGCATGCAATGAGATTGAGGGCCACAAATGAAGTTGGTTTTTTTGTGGTTCGGTTAACAGTCAACAACAACATCCTTAAAAGCAATAAGTGAATTAACAGAAAGGTTTATGGGATGAGTGAGCCTAAGTGGAGGGCAGTGAACAATTCAAAGCTTATCGACTTATATTAATATTATCAGATAGTTTATAAGAACAATTCACGTAGAGTCTTCATTAACATAAAATTGTTTTATATTTCTTATTCAAATTACAATTAGATAGTGCATCTTTGTTAAAATTACGGGCAATCATTTTGCAAATATACTTATTTGTCCACATTATTTTTGAATTTTTTTATGTTTTGGAAATTAAAGTTGCTTACATACGTTGTTCGAATTTGTTCATCTTTTGATTTTAATTTCATAAAAGATACAACTTGCCTTCACCCTATCTTGACCTTTCCATCCACTTTACATTTAATTGTTTAAATTACATTTGATTACATTATAGTTTACATTAAATTGTTACGCATAGTTGAGTCTTTTCAGTTGAGACTATTTTCAAAAAGTAAAGACTGAAATAAGATGCATAAAATTCCCAGGGCTCTAGTTGTCTTTCTTGTAACATTTGTTAACATCTTCTCGTTTTTAAGCCAGATAAAATGTTTTAAATTTGCATTTGATGTAAGACCGATACTTTTTATTGTCGTAACTCAATCCATATTGCAATCTCAGTGTTATTTTAGCTGATATGATTATTAAATTTAACATAAAAGTAACGCCTTGTATGATAAAAGCCAAAATTATTTTTTTCCTCCAAACTCCAAGCTCCTGTCGATGGTATAATTAATAATTTTTTTTCAGTTTCTTAATCACAATTTTTCAATAGATAACGATAGCTTACAAACATAATGATCAAAAATTGGCTTAAGACTTAACAACACCACCGAGTTTTAATCTATGCACATTCTCAGATAATCTCCTCAAAAGGCTTCCTCTGAGCTTGCATCAGGATGTTTGCTACAGCAAACTTTAACGTGCGTTCAAACTGAAAACTCCAAGAGGAGCACTCCTATCCCCCCTAGCTTCATCACGTTCCTTCTCTCCACGAAATTTTCTATTCTAGAAGTGCTTTTCTCGGGAAGAAAATAAGAATATAAAAAGAAAACCATCTACTCAATCCGTCAGAAGACTTTTACTAAAATCCACTCCGGAATGAACTTACTAAGCTGCTAAAGAATAAACTCAAGTCTTGAGTTCTCCCATTCTGACCTCACCACCACTACATAGCCACAACAAAGTTACGAGTTTTAATGCATTTAATGGAATATGCATTGAGCATTGAATTCCTCAGGATAGTTATTGTAGCTGTTGTAGTTGTTGTATGAATCCAACTGGGAGGTGTTCCATTTTTTACAAAATGCGGAAAACTACTTCAAAGCCTAAAGAGTGGCGCGATGGTTTGGGTGTGAAGTGAAAAAAGAAAGTTATCAAAGTTAAAACAAATGATTTTTTAAGCTGAACATTTTTATCGTAAAGTAAGAACATTTCAAGACTGTAAAACAATCCAGGAATCGTTGTAGACACAAGTTTTCTCAACTTGAAATATAGTGTTGAAAAGAGAGAAAAACTAACAAGTTTTTTCAACTGACGTTAAAACATTACTTTTACGATGATAGTTTAGCTTTTCAGCTGGTACCAATTTATTTAAGATCGCTGAATAGTGGTACGATAAACTTTTCTTGTAAAAAAATATGTTCCTTTTCTACTTTAATTTTAAGGCTTAAATGCAAAAAAATGCTTTGAAGCTATGATTATACATTTAGCAAAAGCCCTACACAAAACCAAGGAAAGAACTTTTCCGTCATTTAAAATGTTTTTTTCATACCATATCTTGAAACCAAAGTTTAAGGATATTAAAAGAGTTGCCAAATAGTTTAAATTGGAACCCAACGATTGACAGTTTGTTTTTGACAATGAAATCAAAGTTCGGGTTTCCAGCGAAATAATCCCCGCTGCAGCCAAAACATGTCAAAGCATTTTAAGGCTGCCTGGAATATTTGACTATTTTTCTTTATACAAGGTTTCTCAATAGAAAGTTAATCTTTTAGTTTATCCCCTTTGGTTACTGCGTTAACACAAAAAATCCGAACCGTCCATGGATTATGTTCCCCATTGCTATAGCGACTTTCTCATTGGTGAATTCAACGTTCCAAGTCGTTCAAAGTCCTGGAGACCCAAGGGACAGCTACAATGCACGTCTGATTCCTGATTTGAGGCCGTGGCTCCATCATGCGGATGCTGAGATTGACGTCTATTAGATGAAGTCAAGATCATAGATGCTTGAGTACTGTCGTGCCCCAGATAATAGAAAGAAGTCTCCAAAATGTATGACACTTGTGACACATTTTTGGTTGTCAAAATGTGATCAGAACAGCGTGTTGTCCATTTCAACAGAATTGGAGAGTTTTCTACGGAAATTAAAGTCGAACAACGCTAAGAACGATGGATGGAATTGAACTAACTGCCCTCGTGGTGGTTACGATAAACTTAAAGGCCCAGATACAATACTGCGTGACGGCGACGCGAGACCGCGATGCGATTCTTGCTCGTCGTCGCGCAACGCATTCAATTTACAATGTATGCGATGCGAGGAAGAATAATGTTCATATGACAAACGTCAAATTGGTGACGTTTAAAATGAAATTTGATTAAAATTGTTTTTGACTTTTTCAAAATTCTTGAATTTGGAATTTTTCTTCGTTTGGCAAATTATAGCCTCAACAAGGATGCACGAAATTTTCGTTTGAATTTCAAAATTCATTTAAGCGCCATCGAGCATGTGACAAACGTCACGCACCTCATTGCGAGGAATTTTCGTTTTTCCCAATATTTCTCGTCTCGCATCAACGCATCGCAATCATTTTACGATGTCGTATACAAACGCATGTTACGAAAACTGCTTGACATTTGCTGCGAGACTCGTCGCGCTCTCGCATCGTCGTCCCGCAGTATTGTATTTCAGCCTTAATTGTTGGCGAGTGTGGTGTTTGAAGTTGGAATTGTGAAAAATGTTGCTTATCGAAGTTTGGCACATTAAAGCATATTAAAAGTGCAAAAGTACGAGATAAAGCTAGTTCAATTTGTTCTGTGGGATCTTATTGAAAGAACATAGTTATTAATTTGATTTATACTGTTTTAAATGATATGTATGCATGTGTTTCCAGTGACCGCATGCATACTCATCCTGGAATAGTTGTAAAAAACTAGACAACCGCCCTTTGCGTGACATTGGCATGCCTTAGTGTGACTTAATTAGTAAATATTCTAAGATGACGTTTAGATGACAGTTGAAATTCTAAATCTTCAGAGCACACCCAGGACGTATTAAAGAAAAAAAAAACACCTCCACCTTATGCTATAGATAGTTTAAAAGCAGCTGTATTTGATCTTATGAATAGATAGTTTAAAAGCAGCTGTATTTGATCTTATGAATGGAAACAAGACATCAAGGATACGCAACCCACCTATAACGCTCCTTTCACACTTATGTATAGTCGAACTAAAGGTCGAAAGACAGATATTAAGGGAATTAGAACAGGTAGTTCAACTGACTTTTCGCAGAAAGTTGAATAATGTCTTGTTTGATGTCTGATTACCCGTTCATAGATAGGGCTCCCTTCCGTTAAGGAAGATTTTAAAAAATTTGTTCAAAAATTCAACAAGTGTAACGCCTTTGAAACAAAGGCTTAAGATCCGTACTCTTGCATTTATGCACAGGAATCCTTATATCTCTTGGAAAACCCTGAATGCTTGCAAAAGGCAAGAAAAATGCTAGGGATTCATTTATCGTATATGGCTTTTTTGACATCGTCAAGACGGTCTATCATACGTACGGAATAGATGAAGAAAGCCAAGGAAATCTTGTTTTCAACGCAGACGAGACACGTTGTGCAAGTGATCCTTCACGCGTTAGACCCATAAGAGAAAAGAAAAAAACGCTTCAACGTTTGTCTGGTTACGCAGGTCGTGAATCAACTATGATCTTAATATGCGTGTTAGCCAGTGGTGCAACTCTACCTCCTATACTAATGTTTAAAGGTGCGGCAGTTCAGTCCCATTGGATTTCTCAAAAAGCATATTCTAGGAACAAACATGTTGCATAGGCAATGGCTGGATAGAATAAGCTGCATTTTCCGACTGTTTCAACAAGATGTTTGTACCTTATGTCAATGAAATTCGAATCAGAAATGACATAGTGCAAAAACAGCCCTATTATTTTACGATGGACATGCAAGCTATATAAGCGTTAGAATTATAAAACTGGCTCTTAAGAACGACAAACAACTAATGAAATTTTCTAGCCTTCTTACGGACCCCTAGATAAATGCGTCAAGGGACCCGTCAAGACAGCTTGGAAAAGAGTTTTAGTCTATCATGGAAAAACCAATGAAAAACCAAACCACCCATGGTAACTGCACTTCAGGGCTTGCTAAACGAGAGTTTTCTGAGTTATTGGGAACAGTTTGATCACCAATAAAGTGCACTAACATTTTGAATGGTTTCAGCTCTACAGGCGCGTTTCCTTTTGATGAAACCAAGGTCCCAGAAGATCTTTTTGAGTCTTAAAATTTGGCTCATTAACAGCGCATTACACCGACTGTGTGTGAAAACTCTGATAATGAAAATTGCCTTTAAACAAATTGCAGACAATGGATTTTCCAGATTTGGTGTAATTATTTCTCCTGATACTGATGATTTTAACGTAGCCCGAGATTTGAGTCTTACCAAAATGAAGAAGTCAGAAGGAATCTCTGGCAAAGGCAAGAAGTCGGTAAAGATTTTCTCACAACGTATATCAAAGAGAACAAATGCTTTGCAAACTCTAAATTGAAAGAAAGGACAGTGGAGAGAAGGGACTCGCTTGAAACACCACTCATATGGAGAAGTGCTCACTACTGATGAAGTTATAGAAAGGTTGACGGAAGTTGAGAAGAACGAGAAAACAAAAGGGACGAAAAAAGGAAAAATGCAAAGAAAAGTGAAAATTTAGAAAAGAATAGCATGTAATAGAAACTGCAGAAATCGACAAACAAAGAAAAGAACCCGGGAGATAGTAGTGGTAGCGAAGAAGAACAACCAGACACTAGATGATGATGAAAACCTTGATGCTTATCTTGAAGATATTAAAAGCTAATAGTTTTGTAACATGTACGGATCTCGCTAACGCTAACATACATCCTGAAATGTATCTTTTAGTAGATGGATTGGAAGTACTCGACAAAGGTCTAGGTTTCTTTATGCGTTTCGGGTTGGTGAAGTATCCCATTTGAATGAAATTGAAGTAACCGGCATCAAAAGTGTGAATATAAGCAAACATCAATTCGTTATTGCGGAGAATGCCCAATTTTCAGTTGACATCATTCTACCAATTCCATTAAGTCATTTGACCAAGTCTAAGTATTGAAAAAGACGCAAAATAGTATTCACATTTCAAGGAAGCGTGAATGCAAAAGAAATTTAGCTGCTTCTTTTTCTTAGTTTGATTGATAATGTGATTTCGTTGCACGTCATAACTTTACTGCGCAAAATTACTTTAAAATACAATTTTATAGTTAAATAAAGTTAAATTCAAAGTCAAAGAAGAGAGAATCAGAATCAGAAATGATGTCTGTGAAATTTGAGCTGAAGTAATTGGATTGTACTACTTGGGATAGTTGAAAATACGCCATAAAGCTCAATAAAGTCTATCTAGGACTCTAAGTACCTCCAAAATGCCACCCGTTGTTCTCTCCATCAACATCGGAATGAAATCATTGTTTCCTTTCACCTCCTAGTCTCCAGGGTTATATGGGGTATAATTGAACAAACATTTGAACAAGCTTTCTTCAATTTAAAAATAGAAATAGAGTTGAAACTTTCAATACCAATAATTCAGATGAAGTGTGATTTTGAACACAATCGACGAAATTTTATCTCGAAAATCAACCAAGGGATAGGGAGCAATATTAATGCAAAACACTGGAATTTCGTTTCAAATTAACCCACCTGACCCTATCGAATTATAAGAAGGTGTTGAGAATGGAGAGCACTACTTAGAATAACACCCTTCTTTCCCGCTAGAGAAGCAGTCCTGAATCAGACCGTGACCATTAGAATAGGATTACGAAACCAAATCCGAAGTGATGTCTCAAACAGTCTCAGGCTTGGATTTTTGGTTCACGGGGGAGAAGTTTACTCAGCGTTCCATGTGCGTTGTGCACCATTGAGGATCATACATATTTCACCCTCAAAATTATTACCTTCTCTAATCTAAGCCTTCGCTCTTGGACAACGTGAGTTTTAACTTCAAATAGAGACCATTCAAGTTTATTATATATTGTTGCTAGATGTAGTCTACACAATGAAAAGCAGTCTACACAATTTCTTGATAGAGGATTATTAATTTTACCCGGTTATTAATATTACCTGTTCTAAAATTTCGGATAATTTTAGGCACTTAATAATGTCCATTCTTCTCCGATGTGTATGCCTCAAGGCTCATTGCTTGACCCTCTTTTGTTTCTAATATTCATAAATGGCCAAGCGTAAATTTTATATTCCAGCCGCTAACTTCTTGCTGACGATCTTCAATGGTTTAGATTTGCTGATAATAGTGCAGATTGTAAACTTTTTAAACAAAGATTTTCAATTCGTCTTCAGCTTGCCCATATTCCGTTTAATTACTCCTGATAGCAACAAATTTTGCCTCCTGAATTTTGATCTACGTACTAGTCAACCATGTTGATGTTTCCAATTGGACATAAGCCTGTTAGAAATAAATAAATTAATTTAAGAAATAAGCAGTAAATATAAAAAATAACATAAATTACGATTTAATTTAAAAAAAATTAATCACATATTATTTTTCTTATTTTATTTTTATACTTACCTTAGCGTGTCATCGTGAGAAAAATGAAAATACATACTCAAAACAAAGTTGTGTGGTCTTTTCTTCCTTTGACTTACGATATTGTCAATGCAGAGGGGATACAATTATGGGTAAATGATGGGATAGAATTTTATCGCATCCCTATTATAAGAAAGGGATGGCATATAAGACGGGAAGGCATTTCCTTCAAAAATTAAAGCTGGTGAAAATTTATCTTTAAAATATATTAAACACGATTGGGATAATCAGTGCATGCCTATTTGGTCAAAGAGTGAAACAAATATAATATTTCTTCTATAGAACAACTCATAGCCTTTAAACTCAACACAGTCTAGAGGCATGATTATCTGCAACGCCGAAGGATTGCGTTATACAATCGTAATTCTTTTCGTTTGCTGTCTGAAATCTTCCATGCTGCGTATAAATAAATTTTTATTTGATTTTACTTTTCGCACACTTAAAGTTTGTTCAACATTTTCTTTGAATTCTTTGAATCCATTTAAGAGGGGCTTTTATTTTCGTTATAAATTTATCACGAAAAATGGTTCGTCGAAAAATGTAGATGCACAATATTGTACAATTTGTTGAATTTATGTAAGGATGTTGTCGCCTCAGTGCGTGCTTTGCAATAGGCCAACCGACAGGCGAAACAAATTTCGAAAAGTTAAGGGCTTCAAAGGAGTTTCAATAATCTTTAAATGTTATTTTTGATCTGATGAATCGGTTAATATAAATTGAGAAAGTTACAGAAAAGTAAACGTAGAATGAGTCAAAAAAAGTAGAGCATGTAAATTTGATAAGTACATAATTTGAAGGATATATTTGTCGTACTCTTTCTGCTACGTATAATATTACGAATATCAAATTTAAAGAAAATACATGCTGAAAAGTTGACAACATATCCTTTTGCTCACAATATTAACCTTGCAAGAACTTCCATTTGCCTATTTCCCGACATTACACCTACAAGGATACTTAGCACAATGGCAACGAGAGCAAGAGCAACGATGTAACCAAATTGAATTTCGCTACCAATAATTCTTTTAAGTAAGACGAATTGAAACAACAACGTTGTTGAAAATATAGACACATGCTGGGCACGGTTTGTTTGCTGTGAAATTCTTCGTAAATTTATCAGAAGTGAAAGCAGCAAAATAAGGATGGAAAGATAGATAGGAGGAAACAAAAAAGCTTTAAATTTGAGGGTTTCCTTCCGTAATGAAAAGCATTTACCATTCCCGCGGCGTGAAAATGTTCCCGCGTGTCTTCCAATAAAGTTTCTTGTTCGTTTATTCACTTTTGGATCTGGCTCAATCTAAGACCAAGAGCATTAGGTTAAAAGTATAGTGTGCTGTGACAAGATACAAACAAAAAGGACGAAAATCGATGACCGTATTTTCCAATCAATCTTTAGGGGAAGGATCCTGTAATTGTATTTTAGACCAACAAACGTAAAGTGAGATGGAATGTAACAACACTGAACGCTCTGTAATGGGTAAAGTTGTGTGAAACATTAAACTTTATTAATTAAAGGTTTTTATTACAAAAATTTATCAGTGATAAATATTTTTAGCTAATTTATCTCAGAGAAACGTTAAGACGGACTCGGATCCACAGGGTGAATAAAACGAGGAAGCAAACTCAAAACAGGACCGCAAGAGATTTCTAATTAAATCAGGCACACTCATATCTATTCGTGGGCATTTGTCTTTGCATTTTGTAGAACGTGGATTGGTTTTCGCTAAAAATATACTTTTAGCGTTTGATAAAAGTTGATTTTTCCAAATATTTTGTTGACGCATATTTTCAACTTCACTCATTCACTTCATTCAACTTCACTCACTCCCAGGCATTCTATATACCTATCTTCAGGTAAACATCTACCACCACATTTCACTATAGTTGTGGCGCAACAGATCATCCAGAACTTGAGCCGTATACCGCTTTATGGCTGCATTTCAGGACCAAAGTTACATATGCCATATCTTGCTTAAATATATATTGCTTAATATATCCGAACTTAAATATTGCAGCTAGGTAGACTGATTCAACGACACCAAAGTCAGAAATTTAAATATCAATGTCACCAGACGGAATTCAACCCGAAATTTTACTATACTCCAACTAGCATACCAACAAAAGTACCCACCCCCACTTGACCAGCAGAAATTTCTTTCAATTTTTATGTCAATTTTGTCAAAACTATGTCACATTCTTGTTTAAGAAATTTCATTTGCCTAGGATTTTTTTTAAGAAAAGATCATATCATCCCTTATGCCAGGAGCATGAATTTCCAAACTTACACTTTCTATATTTCTTAGCAATTTGGATTTCTTTTTTTATCCGACGAATGTTGTGGTGGAAAACCAAACATTTTTATCTCCTCTAGAAGAATGTGATTGTGTTCTAATGTCCTGCAAGAATGTGAAGAAATACGCCTTAGGGTGGAGTGAAACATTTTTTTTTCATATTCGTTTCGGAATACCTGTAAAAAGTTGCTGTTATTGTTCATAAATATACATACAAAATTTTATTTGTGCACATGATAAATTTAGAGGTGAATATCATGAAATTTAGAGAAATTCGCAAAATTTTGTCAAAAAACACCGACAGCTAATAATGTCAAATGAACGTTAAATCATATTCTGTGTGTTCCGTTCCGTTGGCAACTGTTTAACTTTGAATAGTGAGTGGATAGGTGGGGAGGGGGGGGGGGGGGTTGAGGCGGTTGAGGTGATTTCACTGCACTCGTCAATCGTTGTCAAACGTTGTTCGAATGCCATTAAGTGCGCGCGTATTATTGTTATTCTACTTGTGAGAAACATTGATTTTAACCACTGCCGTCAAGAAAATAAGACTCATGTAAGTAATATTTTTAATTTCCTGTTCACAGATTGTAGATGACACACTATTTTCGATATAATTTATATCTATTATTTCTCTTTATGACAGTCAAATGTCGCAAGTCAAAACACGAAAAGAGACATGTTGTCCTGTGTTTGGTATACCGGAAAAGTTACCAGTGTCTCAATTACCAACTTATAATGCTGTTATGAAAAATTACTTATTTATTAAATATAAATTAAAGCTTGACAAAACAACAAAAGAGCCGACAGTTCATGATATATCCCAAAGATTGGCTACGGAAATTTTAGATATCTGGCGAAAAGCGTCGGTTCCTACTGTCAGCTTTAAGAGAGTACTTCAACTTATTCGATCTTACCATGAAAAATATAGAAGGTTACTAAAACCTTATCAAGGCCGTCAAATAAACAAGAAATATCAAGAGAAAATAAATGAATTTGTTACTGAGTCCCAACGGTTATTTGATGTTTGCAGTTGCAAATGCAAAGTAATCTCAGAGTGTAATTGCTCAAAAGACAGCCGTGTTCCCAAGGAAGAAGTATATTTTTTCATTGATCAAAGAACTACAAGAAAAAAGAAATGTAAAAAATATTGTAAAATATTTGTGACTGTAAAAAATATGAAAAAATTAAAAAGAATTACTGCGTAACAAAGAGGTAATGGATCCTGACCAACCGTCTTGTTCTCGTTCTTTGCCTGATGACTTAACAACCGAAAGCACCAGTTCAAGCAATTATAGCGTAGCTTCTAGTCCTTATCAATCGCCAAAACAAGTTGCTGCTCCGCCACCAAAGAAAAAGAGATTAAATTTATCATCATTAGCTCTCGCCTGCGATCGTACTGGAGTCTCTGACAGAGAAGCTGCTATTATAGCTTCTTCTGTGTTGAAAGATGTTGGTATTATTACATCAAAGGATCCAAGTGCTGTCATTGATCGTTCAAAGTTGCGCCGAGAAAGAACGAAAGTCAGATCAGCATTACACGATGCAGATCGCAATAAAAGTATACGTGGAATTTATTTTGATGGTTATTACGTGTGAGTTGGGAACTGCTAAAGGTATTGAAAGTACCATAAGAAATCATTTGAGAACAAAATCGGTGGAATTGGATGAAATAGTTATTGGTTGCGATGGTACAGTCATGAATTCAGGTTTCAAAGGAGTTGTTATTCGTTTTATGGAAGAAGGACTCAACAAACCATTACAATGGCTTGTCTGCCAGTAACATTCGAATGAGTTACCATTGCGACATCTTTTATTGCATTTGGATGGAAAAACTACAGGGCCTAAATGCTTTTCAAGCCCTATTGGATCTGAATTACAAAAATGTGAATCAATGCCACTTGTTCAATTTACTACCATTCCCTGCATATTACCTGAAGTCGCTAGAAATGACTTGAGCACCGACCAAAAATATCTTTACGATGTGATGACAGCTATCAGCACTGGCAATTTTTTCTCCCAATCTAGCTAATATTACCCCTGGACCACTTAACCATTCTAGATGGCTTACTGCAGCAAATAGAACTTTAAGATTATATGCTACTAAAACAGACCCCGAAGAAAATTTAGTGATATTAGCCACTTTCGTAATGAGAGTTTATGGTCCAATGTGGTTCACAATAAAATGCTATCCTTCACGTACAAACGGAGCTAAGCACCTGTGGCAAACAATTACCCTAACTCGATATTTGAATGCGCCTTTGAAGAAAATCCTTGATAAGGTAATCCAATGAAATGGATATTTTGGTCATTCAAAAAATATTCTTATTGCTATGCTTGGAGACGACAGAGAAATCATACGTAAACTAGCATATCAGCGAATTTACGTAAACTAGCATCAAAATCAAGAGCAGGTAATACTCTAGGGCTTCGAAAATTGAAAGTGCCTGCTTTAAATTTCGATGCTAAAGATTATACCGACTTGATTACTTGGCAAGACTGTAAGATAACTGAGCCACCTCTGATTTCCAATTTATCTGATGAAGCCTTGATAGAGATTGTCAAAAGCGGTTTGACTACATATCAGAATATTAAAGATTTTCCGTGCCATACCCAAGCCGTAGAGCGCTGTATCAAACTGGTGACCGAAGGCTTAAGTGCAGTTTGTGGAGAAAAAAAACGAGACGGAAAACGAGACGGAGAAAAAAAACGAGTTTCACAAGGGCAAGACTATTATTACGGCAGCAAATGCCTAATTTTGAAACAAAAAAACAATTTAATACCAAATAATCTACTTATTTCATTCCTTGATAATATATATTTTTTCAATTTTTCTTGATTAATAACATTAATACTACTAACCAGGCTTTTATTTAACGTATCACAATGTAGTTTGTTTTATAAGAGACAGGAAATCTAGAAAAATACTATCATTCAAAATTAGATCAATGTTTTTAAAAATTTAGTATTTTTCTAATTTTCAATTGGGTTGGGGCACCTCATAACATCAAGACAAGTAAACAATCTTTTGTATGCTGAATTTACTCATTAAAAGGCAACATTGTATTGCTATTCCATTAAAAAAAATTATAAAAAAAATTTTTTTCATACATTATCACTCCACCCTAATACGCATATAAGTTATGCTAAATAAATGAATTTGGTACAATTATTGTCAGATGCAACGCAAAATTTAAACTTGAACTCAGAACTCAAAACATGTTGAAGATAAGACATTAAAATGAATTTGTAGAGAGACGCTCATTAAATTTCTCTTGAATTTCGTATACAAAGAAACACATAAAATGACATAAGTTGAACATATGACACTGAGAGAAGTATTTTCACATACATTCAAGCTCTAAGCTCGTCATGACGATCTCTCTACTCACTTAGATTGTTTCAATTCAAAGCTCTCTATCTTAAAAAGCTCGTGTTATTTGATGCATGGAGTATTCGTATTTCTTTCTTTTGACGGCCCTCATACTTTCAGCACTTTCTCAATATGCCGCGTCATTAGTCACATGTTAGCCCTGTTATTAGCTTGCCTAATGACAGAACATTTCAGATGTGGAGTTTGAAAAGAATGATGATTTAATCAGTCCAAAATATTTAATGCATGTAGTTCATTTGACATACATTTATAGTAAATGCATAACTGCAATATTTTTAATGTATTCAAGTGGCGAAATGAATTGGATCATTTATTTGTTACAGGTATGAATGCTACGCGAAATGGTAACTTCAACTTTTGGAAAACATGTATCAGATAAACTACAAACTACTGGATGTACGAGTTCAGCAACGTCTACGCTGACCTTATTTGTTAGCTCTATGCTGGGACAAATTTATAAATAATTTCTGTGAACAAGTAAGAAACGACCAACGTGTTTCAATATACACCAAATTTCAATACATACACATATTTTCAAAATTTTTCCCACATGATTGTCAATTTTTGAAATCTTAACCCTTATGACTGTCAAAGTCAATACATTCTAACTCACGGTAAGAGAGTAAACAGATTAGAACAACTAGAAACTTGAAAACAACAAAAAAAAACCGACTCTCCACCGTGCATGTCTGCTTGTTGTTCAAATTCAGGAGCACTTCCTGGAGTATCTTGCGATTGTTTCAGATTATTGTAGGGCAAGAATAGATATTAAGTACCTTGACATGAACTTCAACAAAATCAAAATCCACTGATAAGTCACTGTCAAAAATAAACATGCTGTTATTTATTCATATATATTTTTTTTTTTAATTTTAATTTGATTTTTTTTCCAAATTAGCTGGTATAAACTGAATTCGTCCTGATATATTGTCGAGATTATTCTTCTTGGGCAACAACTCATGGGTTGAAAAAATTGTGCTGGATCATGTCCATGGATCACTTTGAATGGGATCATCTAATATTTCGTGTTTACCACATCTGGATCACCTTATATTTGATGTTTACCACCGATTAATATTTAAATTTTTACTAAAACGCTAAAGATCATCATTTTTTTCAAACTGGAAGAAATGAATTGATAGTTTCATTTATAAAATATTTAAATCTTTCTATTAAATAAAATGAATCGGAATCAAAGTGAAAATGAGATTAAATTTAAATTAACTAAAGCGAATGAAAACGTCCCTTTTCAAACTAAGCATTACATTATGAACAAATTCATATGCCATTCCCCTACACACAATAAAATTCATCAAGGCAGGATTTCAACGGAAGTAGCAAAAAGACGAATCCAGGGATCCAAAATCGAATATTCGATATCGTATAGGGATTCAGTGATTTTCGGATATTATTCAGTAGAAAGAGTGGCATGAGTTGTTGGTAGCAGAAGAAACATCAGCAGCAGCAGTAGCATTACGGTTGTAAGATGAGAGTTGACCGGAAAGACAAAGAACCAAGGACTAAGTTTAAATGTCATTTGGAGATCGTTATCGAATGATGTACGGAGTTACTTTCCGAGTTGTAGCCAATATTCTGGCATGGGCTTAATTTAAATCACACAAGCTAATTTATAGCTTTTGAGCTATCCCAGATAGCTTCAAGGTCTGAATTTAATTATTTGAATCTTTGTTTTAAAGAGATTGAATTGAATCCTAAATGTGTAAGGATGGATTAAGTGCGATACGATTCAAAGTACATGGGATATCCACGAGTAAAAGGATGTTATCAGGCTTTAATTGTGTGATAAATTATTGTATGGGTAAAGCCTACATGGGACAATATTGCTCTGTTCGTGTATATCTATTTATCAAGTAAAGCTCAAAGTAAACCTGTTTATCATTCAGGATTACCAAAATCGCATGGCTTTTATCTTTCCTAAACTTACCGTTTTGCCTGCAACCTTTGCTAGAACACTAAATAGATAAAAATTTCAGAAGAACGATACAAAATAGTTATACAATTTCGTTACATACCGAGGAGTTAGAATGAAATCCTTCGATCCTGAAAAAATTGTGTTAACACCAATCTCTTGCGACATTTTGGAAAGCAAATAATAATCGCTATCGATAAGATACACGCAGGATATTCTAAAAATTCCAAGCCCGCTCTTAGTACTGATTCATTCACATTTCGGGCGATGCAAAAGGACACTTCTGCAGTACATTCCTCCCATCTTTTCTCTTTTCCTTACAGCAACTCGCAGACCGTCTAGAAATGCAGCAAATAACTACCCAATCGTACGGACTCTATATTTCCAGTTAATAATAAAGATTCCCTTTTTATCCTAGACAAAAATACCTTTGAGGTTCAGTCAACGGAGACACCGCAAAACATTACAGGGGATTCACTCTGAATAGAACTCGGCCTTTTTTTCGATGCAACAGGATGAGCCTCAGCCTTATACCCAGTCAAAATCCGGTTTAAACCCGTATCCTTACTTTCTTCACCGAAAGCGAAAAGCCAATGCTGCTGTTGCGCATTTATAAACTGACGATACGCACACGTTTAAAATGTCAAGTTGCAACGGAAGACATTCTAAATTGTTGTAGTAGTAGCACCACTACCATTTCCACATTTGTTTAAAGTTCTTCCGCCAAAATCTACTCGACATACCAGCCGTCTTGTACTCTCCCAACGAATTCAACATCAGCTCCTTTTCTGAGCTGATGTTTCACTCACAAGTCTCCAAAAACAGAAGGACCTCATTGACGTTTGTATTATGGTGTTTTCTTTGTTTAGAAGGGAATGAAACTCAGTTTTGCTTATGTTACAAAATTTTCAATTTCTTAAGCACTCTTCTTTATTTATTTTGTTTTAATCAAACATTGTCTGTGTATTCTTTCATCCTTGTGGAAACAGAACCAGTGAAACTTCTCTTACTCTATTCCGCTTGCTGTGAACTTTTCAAACAACCTCTATATGGCTCTACTTTCAGAGAGTTTGGTATGAATTGTTTAAATTAAATATACTTTCAATTGCTAGAGAAGGATACACCAAACTTTTTCAGCTACGCATGATTTCCATTCTTTGAGATATCGAAGTGGATTCGCTTTTAATCATCACTGACTATTTGAGGCATAAACATATTTCCGCTTATGCATAGTAAGCAGAATTTCAATTAAACAAGCCGCCATTTCGTTTTTTTTCTTGAGCTCATATGGAAACTCACTCCCATACCTGCGAATGTAAAGATTTGCAGCAATATGTAAGCAGGAAGGACGTTTTTATATAAGCCCAAGCATGGTTATGAAACAGCGCTAACGCTTGAAACATCCTCTCGATCTAACGGTATAATAACTGTCAGTATAATAATTGCAAAATAACAATATATTCTTAACAATATACTAATATACTAAATATACTCATAAAAGACAGTCTTAAAAAGTATTGAGCATTGTGTTACTAGATCGTGTTCGCTGTCATATATCGGGCAATACTAATCAGATTGAATCAAACTGACATGAGTTTGAAAGATGACATTCCAGTCTACAATTTTCATATGGACGGTTTTGTATTTCGTCATTCGTGTCAAAAGTTTTATTTATTTAAAAATGAGTGAAATTTCTAAAAAAAAATCGTTATATTTTACAATATCACTACGACTAAGGATACAATGGATCTCAGGCTTGTGAAAAACTTGTGGTGTCTACGATCAAGACACTTTATCAAAAGCCACTGCCAAGAGATGGTTCGCTCGCTTTCGTTCGGGAGGTTTTGATGTGAAAGATGCACCTAACTCCGGTCGACCAATCACTGATAAAGTCTATGAAATCTTACAAAAAATTGAAGAAGACCTACACATAAGCAGCCATGACATTGCTAAGAAACTGAATATCCATCACCAAACAGTTTTAAGCAATTTGCGTAAGGCTGCATGCACAAAGAAGCACGACGTTGTATAATAATATAGCTTATATAATATAATATGAATATAACAATCATATCTTTGTTTAGAATAGTAAATTTTCAATTATTTTCGTGTGAAACAAGAATAATCTGAAAATTTTGCGTCAAACACAATACAAATACAAATCTACTTGTGCGTTTTTTATCTCTGTCTGAGAGTCACTGGCAGATAGTCTTAGTGCTGTAGATACTGAAAGCGGGAAGGAATAGCTTATGACGCAAGTCTCACCAGCCCCGTGACACCGCTCAGTATCGGAACAGCACACATCTGAAATGTAGCACCCTGTTGGTTGGTTCACTCCTCACGTTTCATGTATAAGGACATTAGAATTCATTGAGACTTAACCGAACTTTATGGCAAAAAGTGTGAAGCTTACTTCATTTTTGTAGGTTGTGTAAAGAATTCAGCGGAGAACATATGGAAATTCAGGGCAAAGGATTTCATGCGGATTTGTTGAAAAGTTTGTGAAAATACTCAACCGATTTCTGAAATTTTCAGTACCACAACTCAAAAATGTTGACGGAATAATTTACAACACTATTGCGGAGTGTGTGTGCAATGGGCACGGAATGCAAATGCTTACAGAAAATCATACCCAGAAACTCTACGAATGTGCTCATCAGTCAGGCAACTATACGCAGGAAGTAAAAAAGGAATTGTAAGGCTATATCCTTATGGCCAAACAACATGAATACATAATTTGACTTCCCAAACCAAAGCATAATCACTCGAATGCTTGCACTCAATTTTTCTCAATTCGAAAACGGAAAGAATACTTAGTATGTTTCCGAATTCCTGGCAGCTGCATTTTGAGAAGGAAAAGTCTCCTTGATGCGCCGTTGTAGAGCTAGAAATATTACTGATGTTAAGAAAGACTAATAAAACTCTGACAATCGAATCAAAATTATTGCAGAGTAGTCTTTCTCTTCCAGTCCATGAAACTTTTGACGTTTTGACTCATGAATCTTGACTGACCAGTCATGAGCTGCCGTTTCACGTGTCTCACTGCCAACAACTGACAGATCGCGTTGAACTTTCATGGCCCAATTCCTTAAAATCTTGACCTTATAATCTTAGTACAATTAATGCATGAAATCGAAGCCACTCGTGCGCTTCTACACAAAAAAAATGAAGGAAAACTTGCTGCTAAACACCAATGATGAAGACAAGGATAAAATAACCTGCTTTCTCAAAGATTGTGCACGCGAAGTCTTATTACATGGGTATACAAAATTTGAAACATGAAAAACGTTCATACTACCATGGTGGTTATAAAGTAAAAAACGTAAGTTTTAAATGTTGTCCCGATGTGTGATGGCTAAAAACCATGGGAAAAAATCATTTCACAAACTTCCCGAGTACTTTTTGAGTCTGTTCCAATGTTTTATCTACATTTTGTATGGATATTCCTGCAATAATACTTTCTATTCTGCGGCTTAGTTAAACTTCCTTCATGTAACCTACCACGCCACACTTTCTACGTCACAGGTTACGCCTCGTAGCACTTTTTTGACATTGTCTTTTGCGTCAAGATTGCTTATAAATTTTCAAGACCACTCACAAAAACGTCTCTAACTTAAAGGAGTCTAATCATATGCCCTTGCAAGCAACTGTTACCCTTCATATACAGACTTTGGTCTTCAAGCATCAAAAAAACTACTGCTTCCTTTCTTTTCATATTAGATTCATTGTTATAATCGTTTTATCAGTTTGCGCATTAAAGATCAGTGTTTGCAGTTTTTTATTTTTGCATTTTTGAAGAAATCTCAATTCTGCGGACCTTAATCGTTTCTTTTTCAAAAAAACCCCGATCATCAAAAGTAAGTTTTTCTTAACGTCATGTCAGACTTGAGTGATTGACATTTTTGACCACGCCTCCTTGCGCCATTTGATTTTTCCGATGACGAAATTTACTAAAATAAGCGGATATGGTACGAAATAGCAATATTAGAAAGAAAATAAGCAAAAAAACTAATTTTTTCCAAGTGCTTCTAAGATAAAACATCGGGTAATGTTTGTGGCGATGACTGAAGGATATATTCATTTATCGTTATATATCATTTTGTGATGTTCTTTGTTTTTATTTGTGCCCTAATTAAATTAAGTTTGATGTTTTTCACGAACACTTGCAGTAGTTTCGACATTTTGAATTGGAAAATATATCAATTTTCATTAAGACGAAGCTTAGTTGGAGAACTTTCGACTTGAAACTTTTCCATTTTTTGAATATAATTTACTGGTCAGTTTGAAGTTGTCATTCGTTCATTTTTTGGGTGTCGAAAGGAGTGGAGATCTGAACACTTTCAAGATGACCAGTAAAGACCACAAAAGGAGAGGCTTGTTGACTCAGCGAAAATAATGAACTATTCCAGCCATGAGATTTGACGGAGCTAGTAAAGAAAAAGGATTAAAAAAAGGGAATGAAAAAATGTTAATGCATCCAACAAAAAAGGTCCATCAATAAGTCCAAGTCAGAGCGTCGAGCAAGTTGCAATAAATGAATGACTTATCCTTCTGACCCGAACAGTCAATATAAGTTGTTCGTCTTCGCTGAAAAACCTTCATTTGAAAACGTAATTGACCAAAGTACTTGGGTTAACATTAAAAATTCTCATTGAAATTCAGATATATCTTCGATGCACTTATTTATGAGTGTCTTGACCTACTTTCCAACCATCTTTCACCAGCTCGAGGCATTGAATATTTCAAACGAATTCCATGAAATAAGTTTTAGTCCTGGCCATACCTCCAACGGAAAGATAAAATTTTCCGGCGAAGTAAATTCTATTTTTCGAATGAGATAACGATGGGAGAGTTGAAAGTGGAAAGTACATCCTAACAATCAATCAACATGAAAAATGTGAAACTCAGCTGAAAGAAATGTAGAAGAAAAACAACCATTCCTGCCATACAAATCAATGATTGTGGTAATGGAAGAATGAAATTCAACAAAAAAAAACTATGCTCTCTATCTTTCGCCCTCTTTGAAGCATCCAACATAACTTTAAATAAGGGAAATCTCCTTGAAGATTCTTATTATAAGGATTTGCCTGATGGAAAACTTCTCCTCGACTTCTTTTCGTGCTTGAAAACGTGTTAAATTGTAAATCAAAGCAATTTTTCCAAGCGTATTTCCACCGCAATCAGAATTTAACCGCTTCGTATACACGTATCCGAATCCCAATAATGTGTCAGGATAATCGCTTTAACCCGTTTTTATTTTTATTTTATTGCTCAGGATGTTCTGTTGTAGCTTGATAGAATCCATTTTGACTGCAAAACCATCCGGAACATTTCATTTTGCATTTAGAAAAGGTGAAACATTTGTAACGCCGCCGGAAGCGTAATCTTCAAATAAATGTCACAAAAAAAGGAAGAAAATTGAAGGAACCGTAGAGTAAAAAGGAGAAAGAACCACTACGGTGGCTTTAGCATAATAAGGTGCTGTATCTGGGGTTGTTTTGAAGGAGAAAGTCTCGTCTGATATAGGTTTCATTTATTACAAAGCACGTTTTCAACACATTTTGCACAATAAATTACATAGAATGGTAGCAATGTACATTTTTTCCATTAATTTTTTGACTACACACAAAATTTCACAAATAAGATTAGCTTTTTTTAAAATATTTCACTAGATTTGAACTATTGAAACACAAATTTAAGCAGCAAATTTGCACCCGTCGTTCTTTCTTTTTTGAAATCATTGAAAACGTCTCATCATAAGCAGTGAATTATTTAGTACGAGGCAACCATTTCGTTATGTGAATGGATAAACCAACATAATTAAGGACTTCTCACAGAAACAACTTTGGCATAAATTGTGTACAAAATGTTTCTCACTTAATTGGAATAATCTCTGGAAATCTAAAAAGATCAAAGATTTGAAAATCTCTTGTCCAAACACTAACATGCTTCTCGCAAGGACATAGACATGAATACGTTGATACTCAACAGCTCCTACCAGCCATCATCATTCAAGTTCCACTTCGAGATTATTGGATTTAGCACAAATCCTGCTCTGACAAGATGCAAGTTTAATTTAATTTGAAATGGTTGTGAGACAGTTTCTACACGAAACGATATCTAACGCCTGCTTGCATGCCCAGCAGCTCCAAGTGCTATAATCGCTTCATGTTTTTCGAGGATAAGATTTTAACACAATTAGAAAATACATCTTCGTTCCAAGTTGAAAATCACTAACACGTTTCAGGACGATTATCCAACGAAGACATTATTTGGTAACGAGACAAAAATTGTTTTAGCCAAATAAAGTCGCAGATAGGAGACGTTTGTATAATACCAAGAGTTTTGAAGAAGATTTACTGATTTGTTCAAATCGAATCCTGGCGAACGAAGGGTGACAAACCAACATATCACTTATGTGTATCCCGGTAGTAATAGTTGAACAATGGGATGAGCTTTGGTATATATTATTGTGGACACTAACTGTCATTTTGGTAAGGCTTCCTATGGTTACCTTACTCCTAAATAGGAATTTCTTTAGAGCCTTAGAGATTTGCAGGAAGTTTTTTCTGTATAATTTTGCGTCACTGTCGTTGCTTCATTCAAAAAAAAATATTTAAGGATCCACAAAATGCTTCAAATCACTAAGTGAAATTCGTGATGAAGACAGTTATGAGTTGATCATACTTGTTCTTTAATCATCTATCAGGAGTTCGCTTGTATCTTCTCGGTAGTTTAAATGGTTCCAAACCCTCCTTTCCAATTAAAAAAGTAGTGGCAAGCATTATCCGCCAGTCCCGAACAAAGAAGGCACTCCTGAGATCACCACTATCCGATTTTCTGTTGGTAAGACTCAAAACAAATTCACTGCGGAGAGACTTGAAGTTCGACTAATAACCCTCTAGACAACTGAAGGCAAAATCAATTGCCACTAGTGACAGCGATATTTAAATCAATGTTTCAGAAGTAGAAGTATCAGCTGATCTGTCATTTATGTCTTTACTAAAATCATCAAAGTCAAGCTTGAGTGATACTATTACCATTTCTTGTCTTTTCATTTCCAAATAAAATGGCTCTAATTCAATTTAAGGTCCATATTCTGAAGTACATGGATAAGCCACACCAATAAAACTAATAAAAATACTGGTGAAATCAGACGTCACTTACCAGCCCAGGTGTACATTTGATCGAGCCTACGTCTAGGTTGCTGTTAAGGTATGTCATGGAGCTTGTTCATGTGACTTGCTTTTTCCAAACTGTCATGGAGCGAGAGTACTTTTTTTCTCGTTGTTTGATCAGATCCTTTAGGTTTATTTGCTCTTCGCACGTTGGGCACCCTATCCACTTTTACATTTGCAATTATTTCTTGGTCAATTTCTGTTTAAGGGATTCTGTCTTAATCTCGACGTCAAATGTCAATATTATCTAAGCTGATAATTAGTGCTCAATCTGTGCTATCAGACAGCTGAATGAGAATAATCGTGATTCGACTTTACCCGACTGATTTCACTAGAGAAGCTTTTCCAAAAATCAATTGTCAAGCTAAGGTTTTTATAGTCCCTTTAAAATCAATGTTCGCATCGTCAATCAGTCGGGACGAACAACGCAGTTTTTTTATGCTAGGCTAGACAAATCCTTTCCGTCGATTATCGACTCTTTCAGACCATGCACTATAATATTATCCAGTCTGAATTGTACCTGCCCTTGTGCCAGTCCTGATGTCGCATTCGTTCTGTAGATACAGAAAGGCCCTAAGCCCTAATTTTTGTCTGTAACCACCAATATTTACGCATATTAACACAAATTGAACAATACTTGCTTGAACAGAAAAATCTCCTTATGATATTTTTTTGAGGTTTTTGAAGGTGAATTGAACCATTTGTCAAAATTTTTCTTTAAGTATATTAATTGACGTAAGGAAACAAATGAATAAGAAATGTGAGGGATACTCCCAAAAACTCTTACCTGTATATATCAGAGTGCCCTTGGAGGTCAAATGTTTCCATAAAATAGGGTTCATACCTATTTTAGGGTCTATTTTGTGGGGGTATTTTTATATGAATGTGAAAGCAGTGGCAAAAATTACGAAATTTTTTAAGTGCTGAATTTTCAATTATTTTCTTATTATCAAATTTTCTAATATTTTGGCGTGGAAAAACTATCAGGAAAAATGTGTAACTACAAGGCCCGAAATTCTATTCGAATTCGAAACCTGAGTTTGTGATTGAATTTGTTCGTCCTTTTCGCTGATCAATGCAGTCTTGCCAGAAGCTTTGAAGGATATACTCAAAGTGAATTGTCACGACAAGCGAATACCGTGGTCTAATTGATTTTATGAAATGTATTTCCCTCTAAACTTAACTCTACGCTTAACACAAAAAAGGATGACAGCATATTCTACATATTCTAGGGTTGTTTTTCAGGCTATGGAACTGGAAATCTGGTCCAAAATAAAAAAATTCTCTAAAAAGAGCAACATAAAGAAATTTTGGAGTAAAATGCTATTCCGTCCGGGCTGAAGTTAATCGGCAAAGGATTCATTTTCCAACAAGATAATGACCCATAGCATACTTCAAAATTATGTGGGGGCTATTTAGACAAGAAACAGTTAGAAAAAGTATTGAAAAACATGACATAGCTGCCCCAAAGCCCCGATCTTAACCCTAAAGAGCTTGACCGAAACGTTCGAAAACAATGTCTTTCTTCACAGCAGGCCATGTGGAATGCATTAGAATAAAGCTGGATGAGTATCATGCAAGAGACCATAAATAAATTAATTGCTCGCATGCCAAGGTTGGTTAAACAGGTCATAAAATGTAAAGGAAGCTATTTTGATGAAAAATGTGTATGAAATCTCTTGTGTATTCAAGACTTCATGCAACTTTGAATTTTAAATCTTTTGTGCAACATGAAAATAAAAACTGTTTTTCAAAAAATTTAAAATATTGAGTTTTATTATTTTTCTCAATTTTTTTATAGTGGTCTCAAACTTTTGACCGGCTATGTATGTTAACATAACCTTCCAATTGCATTTCAAACTAGGTTATATTTTAAGTGAATTTTAATAAAAAGCTTACCATTTTTATTTTTCTTCACAGACCATAATCCCGTGGCTTTTTATCAAAGGACTCGATCCTATATAGTGGAGCTTAGTTGTGTCGCAAGTTTGGCTGAGGTTGGTGGCAACAGGCATCAGTTGAGCCTTGTATGTTAGACTTACAGAAGAATTTTCTTTTTTTCGCAATTTTCATCTTCACAAAGTCTCAATCAGAAACAGCAAAGGGAACGTATTTTTCAATTAATGCGAGTTCCTTTGAAGGATATCTAGAAACAAGTGACTAAAAATGATAGTAATGGGGGTTTAAAGCACAGATCGAGGTAATTCCGGACGCATCTCGAACAGTTCATATATTATTTATACTGAACAGGATTGTTAGGCATTCTTTTTTAAATATTGTCTATGAGAAATTTTGCTTTAAAGTCGCAGGACATACTGTGATCCTTGTTTCATTTATTTTTGTAAATCCAAACCAACCTCCACATCAAAGTTTAAACTTTAGCAGTACCTTTAGGGCAAAGAGACGTTGAAAAGCAGCCATAATCGTAGACTTACGCATTCAAATATAATGGAGACATGACAGGATATGGGCGTACATTAAAGATTCTTCACACACAAACTAAATAGAATGTTCAACGTGAAAAACGTAGCTAACGACGCAGAGAATCAGCTTTTCATCACAAAAGTTCGAGACCGGAATCCCTGCGGCCTGAAACTTATCTGACATGCTCAATTTGCCCAAGTTGAATTGAGGAAGTAAAAGTTCTTCGATATTCCTTCATAAAACCTTAAGCGATAATTTACTTAGATTTATTGATATCATTTCAACCTGTGTCTACTTCCAGGTGGATTTAGTTTATCGCTAAATCAAGCATTACACACTGTAAGCTCATTAAACGGAATAGACATCCCTCGTTGTAAACACATGAACCCTCCAAGGATGCTATTTTATTATTTCAATGTGTATCCGCCGAGTGTATTCGCGCTTGTTTGTGGTAGATGCCCCACTGAATCATGTACAATAAATCCTGCGGAACCAATATCGTCGTCGTTTATCATAATTCATGTTTGTTCGACATGAGCGACATGTATAATTCGCCAACCGCCGACATACATGCGAAATTTAATTATCTATTGCTCCGTTTATGGAATCGATTAGATCTTGCTGACTTTCACCATGTTGATATGAACGATATATACGAAATATATCGACTGCGCCTAATTAAGGTCATAACAAAATTTACGGGCTTATTGTGGTCGTTGTGGGAGTTTCGACGGCTGGGTTTGGGCTGGATGGTTGGGGCAGGAGTCATCAGGCCAAACCTTCTAATCACTGTGTTACACATTTGAGGCTTCTAAATTCAGCACTAGTGAATGGGTCCAATATAAGCTATCTGAAGGCATAAAAACTTTTGGGGAAATCGCTTTGCTGTTTTGAATGGTTGTTGCGTAGATGTATACTTTACTATAGTGTACGATAATGGAAGGACACCTACTAAAACGAAATAGACTCTCCTTCTTGAAGACTCGAGCAGAGCCTTTTCGCTAATTAAAATTTCCTTACGCCATTCATAACGGGGGAGCATTAATGAGTGTGGATGTAGGCTGTTCGGGACAGACATTTATGGATAGATCTGGGTAAGGTCATTTCAGAAAATATAATTCCTTTTCTGGTTTTTAGATGGATTTTTATCGTTAGACGAACAACTCGAATGCTACGTAAATGGTACAATAAGATGGTAGTGTTATGATAATGATGATTTGCTGTAAAAGTTTTCTACATTATTAAAATAACTTCAAAAAGTATGAAGATGAAAGTTTCAGAGTGTTTATTACTTGTTCATTATACTTTTCCTCTACAAATAAATGCAGCTCTCACTTTTCCTTGTGAGGCAGGAGAACAACATTCCATAATTGTCTGCATTCGACGGTTAGTGCTATTTGCCCATACATGTGTTATTACAGTCCCATGAACGACACATACGACTGACTTATTTCTTTCCCTTTTGAATTTGCGACTCATCATCTCGCGGAGATAGTGACATGTAAATGCATGTCTGGTATATGCTGGTCATTGGTCTTCTAATCGTTTTGTTAGAATTTTAGTGTTTGTCTTCCTCATCTTATATGTCCTCGTATGAGCAATAAACTGATTTTTACTAGTTGTTACCCAAGTTGCTCCGCCTGAATGATCAGATTCAGATGGAACACTTGCCTTCTAAACAGCAGGTCTATGGTTTAAGAATATATGATGGTAGTGATACTCAGGTTCGAAGTTCTGGTGGAGCCTTCGTGGAGTGTTTCTGAGATTACTGATCGCAGTTTGGTCGGCTTTAGGCCAACTTCTGATTGACCAGTTCAAATGCAGGGTGTCTGGTGGGAAGCATATACTTTGAAATCTAACTATTTACCGAAATATTAAGACCTGCAGCGGGAGGCCGGGTTTACTCGAATGATCCGGGGAGCACATTTGCTTGTCACGATGGCGCACTTTTCGAGAGGATATTGCTCGTTCACTGTCGAGTGATGTTTTTCAAATGTGGTGATTCTTAGTTATCTTCTGTCGAAAAATTAGCTCACAGATAAATAACAATGAATGATAAAGTGTCAAACTTAGTACATCCCAGAAGTGAGAGATTCAATGCAGCAGCCTCGTCTCTGCGTGCCTTGGTAAGATCCAAAGCCGTGATCTCGAAGATCTTCAATGACTTCTGAAAACATTGAACATATATATAACTTTTAAGACGCTAGACTTTTGAGACAAAAAACGGAAGCGTCGTTGGAACTTTCAAAAGCAATCGTTCAGTCGGAGTAATTTCATTAAAATTAAATAGTAATTTAAGTAATTTTTTAAGTTACAGTAATTTCATTTTAAAATTAAAATCGTTTGTGCATCGACAGAAAGTTACTTTGTAGACACTTTGTCGAGCAGGCTGTACCAAGATGCAAGAAAAGCCTGTAAAAAAGCAACTGACGCAGAAATCCAGTGTCCAGGTCGATACTCTTACTTGGCGTAAAATTTCACCTGGACAGAGTCAGACGTTTTCCTGCAAAAGGTACGACGAAGTCATCTGCAGCATCAGCGCCCAGGACTAGAACAGCTTGCAATTCTAGGTTTAGTTAAGAGACTCATTTAACTTTATGGAGCAAAATAGGTACATTTCCTAATAAATATTATTTGAAAAGTTCACACTGTTTTTTATTTTGTGGGTTTCTCCTTCCTATTGCTAAGTCGCTGGAGGGTCTAGTCTTAGAAAAATAAAGGGAAAACTACAGTATTTACCGTTAATGGAACATGATTGTTTTGGAAAAGGATCCTTGAAATCCTTAAATGTTTTGTATACAAAAACAATTTTGCTATAAAACTTTTGAGAAGTTTTCAACTGAAGGTTCCATTTTTGGGCACGCAGGAACTCATTTAAATTTTAACGGCCACGTCATTAAGCAAAGCTGCCCCTACTGGGGTCCAAGAACCCATAACCCACTACTGAAAGGCCAATAAACTTTACATAGCCTTCAGGTTTTATTGCGGATTGGATTACTGATCTTTATCATGAGAGAATCACGCCACGGTGTGGCGATGAAAGTAACCAGCGTTTATAATGCAAGTTTCCCTGAAATATTTTCCTCCGACGGAGACGATATTATTTTTCAGGAACGTTCCATCTTTCCCCGTTAATCATATCGTTTCGTCCATGAAAGGTTTCCCATTTACCTCATATGTGCTTTCAACATTATGCAGAGGTCTTGCATACGGCCATAGCGTCGAAGACTTCTGGAAGAATTCCGTCGAACTCCGATTCAATTTGAAAACATTCCATGGATATCGAAGTCACTCTCCAAGGAGCTCTCCATATTTCTAATTGTGCTATCCACAAAAAATAATAATGGAAGAAAATTAACAACAAAGATCGGACGAAAATTGGTTCCTTTAAGAAAATATTCCTTATAAATCCGCATTTAACCGAGTTACTGCGGGGTGTGGCATGAAACACGAGATTTCGTTTTGCAGAGAGAGCGCAATGCGAAGGAAAGATATCTAGAAGTCGAAATTTACCAATAATTGATGAGATAAGTTTATTATGTCGAAATAACTTACAATTGAGAAGACATTCTGGGTAATTTTTTTTTTCAACGAATTTTGAAAATATTGCTGTCATCAGTTGAACTTGTATTTAAATCTTAACAAATCCATAGGCAAACAGGAATGATTTATGTTAATAAATATGAATTATTAAAATCTTGCTTATTTCGTAAGAAATCATTGACAATATAATTGAAATCAAGCTCATCGAACTAAAGTGGCCTTAACGCGTCAAAGACTCCAAAGTAATGACAATTGTACCACCAATGCTTGAAGGTAATTTCCATTGTAAAACCAATCATTGGTAAATTTTTTACGTCTATTAGAAGAGTCTAAAATTTAAAAGAACTAACAAATGAAGTTCGTTTTGGTGTTGCCGCAGGTCAAAATTAACTCTTGGTAGCTTGGGTTGCTAGCTATGCAGCCGAAACGCGTCCTCGAGACCCACAAAGCAAGGCCCGGCGGACTCAAGCTACCCAGAGTGAACTAACAAATGTTGACAGTTGAAATTTTGTTAAAAAGACACTCAATTGTCGACACTCGAAAATTCATTCTGAAAGTCTTGGTAAATATTATTGATTCTTTTACAATCTGCGCATCTTTGGCTAATCTTATCAAAAAATTAGACGTCTTGTAACAAATTGCGCAATAAAGGCTCAGTAAAATAGGTACAGGTACAGGTAGATAATTGACAAGATAATTTGTCTCTTTGTCTAATTATTGGTTAGCAGGATTTGGTTCTATGCCTAGTACCATCAAGCATGTATTGATAAAAACATTTTCGTGTATTCTTTATTCACTTAAGGGCTCCTAATAAGGACTTTAACAGATCATTTGAAACTTCTTGACGTAAGAGATAATGAAATCTTCGTATTGAAGGATATTTAGAAAAGAAGAGTTTACTATGAATACAACGGCTAATTCATTATGAGGTTTGATTTCCGACCGGCTTTTTTGACAGATCTGGTGAGACTTCTGTCAAACTGTAATGTAATTTTTATACAGTATTGATTGACAAATCATCATGGAAAGACTTACACCGCAAGAACATATCCAAATTGTTTTGCGAAAATCAGAGTTCTGTGATAAATATTTTGCGAGCTCTTAGGGCAACTTATGGTTTGCATCGATGACCTACCGAAACCATTCTAGCCATTGCTATCCGCAAATTAGAAATCCAGCATACATTATTGGATGATACTCGTCCAATTTAACGACATCCAGCATGTTGTGAAGAAAATATAGCGACTGTTGCTGAGATTGTGGCTTAATATCGTGACGAATCGGTTTGGTGTCGTTCTCAACAGCATGGTTTGTCGTACGCAAGAATTTGTTGTATTTTTACGCAAAATCCTTGGTTTTAAGGCATAAAAGGTTCAACTCGTAAAAAGATTGAAGCCGGGCAACTTACGTTCGTGTCGTGTTTTTTGTGAATGGGCTCTGAATTAACTTAACGCAATTCCGCTGCTTTATCGCAAAATTTTGTTGAGTGATTATGCGCATTTTTTGCTCAAAGGATACGTCATTAAATGACTTGTCATGTTTAGGCTGATGAACAACCTGAGGTACTTCAACAGCTACCACTGCAGCGAAAGAATCGCACTGTTTGTTGTGGTTTACGGACCGGTGAAATCATAGGTCAATATTTCTTTAAAAATGAGTTCGGTTACAACGTAACCGTCAATATTGACCGTGATTTTGAACGTATTTTGTGCTAGCTGAAATCGAAGCCTGTGGTATCGGTGATCTTTGCTTTCAACAGGAAGTCGCTACTTCGCAAACAGCGAGAGGATCAATGGACTTATTCAGAAATAATTTTGATGAAAATGTGATTTCACGTTTTGGACCAGAAAATTAGCTACTTAGATCCTGCGATATCACACTTTTAGACTATTTTCTTTTGGGTTCCATAAAATCTCTGATATTCAAGAATAAGCCACCATCAATCGACGCTTTGGAAATACGTACGTTACTCGTGTTATTCGTGAGATACAGGTTGCTATGCTGGAACGCGACGTTCAAAATTGAGCCCTGAGGATGGACCACTTCCGAAGTAGTCACGTTCAACATTTAAACAAGATAACCTTTAAAAACTGGATAACATAGATCGTTCTCTCGACTCACAATGGAATTTTTACTATAAAATTCACTTTTATGCCTTTTATTTGGGAGTAAAAATTAAACCTCATCATGAATCGCCCTTTATAATGTATATACTATTTCTTAAAAGTCAGCAGAAAGTATTCAATGGCACCAAGTCTAGTTTTTTTCGGATCTAGTATAAATATTATCGACAATGTGTAGCAAACATTCGATCCTTGAGCTCTATAAATTAATTTGATATTTACTTGTATACCATGCAAGACCTTTCGGGTTGAACTAAAGGATCTTCCTGAATATTGCTAGTTAGAATAAATGGTTCTTGTCGTTTAGACATTCTATGTTCTGAATTAGTGATAATTGATAGAAGAGCAGTTCACTTCAAGCCTGGAACTGAACAACTGGCAAGATGAATTGGCCTGGATGGCGAACTATGAGTAGCCTTTGGAAGTCTGAGTACGTGTTAGAACTACTTCATTGCTCAATGGACGATTCTCATACGAGGTGTGGCTATTGAATAACGGGACTGACGCTGCAGTGGAACGAGTGCGCATGCGCCAACCGGCATTGAACAACAGCTGTTTAGTTTGAGTCTTCCTCTACAGAATGCAGTTAGTATCGTTTCTGTAAACAACATCGTTGAGACGTAACCTTCATTTACGTTAGTGTTGTTATTTGGTTTTGCCGGAAAAATGGTTAGCGTAATAATAGAGCAACGAATTGTTGTTAAACTTCACTTCAAACTTGGAAAAACCGCTACCGAAACTTATAATTTACTAAAAGAAGTGTATGGCAGTGAATGTTTATCGCGGACTCGTGTTTTTGAATGGTTTAAGCGTTTTCAAGATGGTCGACAAGACGTTGAAGATGATTCGCAGCCAGGTCGTCCTTCAACATCAAAAACGGATGACAATGTCGAAAAAGTTGCTAATTTGATTCGGTCTGACCGTCGATTAAGTATTCGTGCAGTTGCTGAAACTGTAGGCATTGATAAAGAATGTGTACGGCAAATTTTACGTGACAATTTGAACATGCGAAAAGTGTGTGCAAAAATGGTACCAAAAATTCTCACGATTGAACAACAAGCAGCTCGCAAAAATGTTTGTACTGACACTTGGAATGCCATTGAAAATGACCCAAATTTGTTGGAAAGGATAATAACATGTGATGAATCGTGGTTTTTTACTTATGATCCGGAAACGAAGCGCCAATCTATGCATTGGAAGACCCCAACTTCACCGAGAGCCAAAAAAGCAAGAATGAGCAAGTCAAAATTTAAAGCAATGATGATTGTTTTTTTCGATATTCATGGGATTGTGTACCTTCACTGGGTTCCTGAACGTCAAACAATTAATCAATATTACTACCTTGAGGTACTTGGTAAACTACGTGAAAGAGTAAGAAAAAAACGATCCGAAATGTGGAAGGACAAATCATGGGTTTTGCACCAAGACAATGCGCCAGCTCATTCCGCGTTATCTGTTAAGCGGTTCCTGGCCAAGTACAGTATCCCAGTGTTAGAACATCCACCTTACTCACCAGACCTAGCACCATGTGACTTCTATCTTTTCCCTAAGGTGAAATCTGCATTGAAAGGTATGAGATTTGAATCCGTAGAAGCTGTAAAAGAGAAAGCGGCAAGAGTCCTGAAGGAGTTGACAGAAGATGACTTCCAGCACTGTTTCAAACAGTGGAAAATTCGCATGGAGCGTTGCAGGGATAGAGAAGGGGTGTATATTGAAGGTGATAATAAGTGATTATGTATACAATGAAAATAAAATTTTTTAAACGTCAGTCCCGTTATTTTATAGCCACACCTTGTACACATACGTGATTTGAATTAGCTATTTCAACTATATATATTATATCAGGTGCGAGAATCATCGCCAGTAGGTGTCCTTTATAAGGCAATACTTTCCCAAGACCTCGTCAACCACTACATTCTCCGCATTATAATACTTTGCTTCTAAAAACGAATTTCATTGCCTTCTGAAACGTTGCGAATAGGACTTATTTGCTTTCCTGATTTTTATTTCTCTGGCCTTGTGTTGTTTTGTTATGGTCGTAAAGGATTGTGATTTAGATTTTGACCAGTTCTGCAAACTCTGAAATACTGTTTGTATCATATGTCATCAACTGGCCATTGTTTTTTCTTGCTGTCAGGCATCGAGGCATCTATGGAAGGAAGATTTGTAAAGCTGCAAACAGAGCGGAAATTTTCAGGAAAATAATCGTATGGCATAAACTGAGCAAAACGCAAGAATCAATTCAAACTTTAACTTCAATGAACGTTTTTAACTAGTTCTCCGAAAAAATTTGGGGGATCAAGTAAGTTCATTTCCCGAATTGCAAGGGTCACACCTTCATATCATTTCAGTTCTTGGAAGCGTGTTATGCTAAGATAAATTCATTAATCCATTTTAGTAACTTTAATTTTTGAAAAAATAGCACAAAACAACTTTAGATACGCACTAAAAAATTCGAAGGCAGAATTTTCAAAAAAGTCAAAATGGCTTCCAATAAAGACCTTACTTTGAATATTTACAGGAAACAAGGAACAATACTGAAAAACGTATTTAGCAATTGCATCTGTTTCTCTAAGAAACCCAAAACGATTTGATGCGGGCGCCTTCACTTCTATACTTCATAGCAATTTTCTACCCTTATTGCATAATTTTATAACCATACAGAAACTATAAAATCTTCAAACAGAGTCATTTTGCAATACATAAGATGGGGGTTTTATGTAACTCATTCAAAATTGATAAGGATAGAAATAATGGCAGTAAGGGCAATATTTTAAAATTTGACATAATTACTCAGAAATTCGGATTTTATTATGGCCTTATATTTGCTCCATTAATCATACATAGAAAACTCATAATTTGCCAAGCGTCACATTTCAAATAATTATTTTGTTCTCGTTATTCATTCGTAATTAAATTTTAACATTACGAGATCATTGAGAACTTTCCTACATAGCTTTGATCATTGAAGATTTTCATACCTAATCTTTACCTGGTCGCAAAGTAATCAAAGGATAATTAAGTGTGAGTCATAAATTGAACAAATTTCCTGGCCGGCATTAAACTCTTCTCAGATATAAAGGAAATTTTTTAATTGATCAGATCAGATCGTATTTGAATCCTATCGTAGAAACCGTGAAACAAAGTATCTATAAAATGAAGGGTGAAGAGCATGAACTGGACGAAATTACTATTATTCTGCTTTCCGACGAAGAGCTTAGGCAATTAGATCCTAGTAGAATGGAAGAACTGGATAATTTGCTTTCAAATGGGGCAGCTGAATGTTGTCGAGCAGACCGTGCCCAGATACAAGAAAATCCTGCAAAGAAGCAACGGACACGGAAATCCAGCGTTCAGGTGGATACACTTACTTGGCGCAATATTTCACCAGGATCGGGTCAGACGCTTTCAAAGATTCCTGCGAAAGGTACATCGAAGTCATCTGCAGCACAAGTGTCTGTGACTAGACCAGCTTGCAATTCTAGGCTTAGTTAAGAGACTTTATCAACTGTGTAGAAAAAAACATTATGCAATAAATATTATTTGAAAATTTAGACTTTGTTTAGTTTTTTGTTAGGTTGTTTTTGGCTTTCTGTGTTTGTTTGTGTAGTTCTGGTGCAATTTATAAGAGTTTCCTACTTTCTTCTGCTCGTTCGCTTATTAAACTTGAATGAAGAACAAACGTTCGACAAAAATCACAATAAAGTCAATGGTATTGATTTTCGATTCATGACTAGAGTTTTCGCAGTTCTTGCAATAATTCAAAGCAGTTTTGTGTCCTTTTTAAGCCGTGAATTGAATTCGTTTGAAGAATTTATAGTCCTTTAATCGATCACAGATTAAGTTAATGAGTTTTCTATCCTACACAATTCTCTTGTAATTTGAAAGTTTTTTACTCTACTTAAACAACTTTCAAATGCCTGAGAAAATTGAAATGCTGGTAAATCCAGCTTAAAGAGTTGCAAAGTAGAAATATAAGCATACAGTGTTGATTGTATTTTTGCAGGACTTTCAATGGTTTGGGAAAAACCCTATGCAAACCCTGGAAGAAATGCATAAAAGACCAACATATATTTAGCTTTCCATTTTTATTCAAACCCTGAAAGAATGGAATATGGCTGGAAGAATGTAGTACTATTTACACTACAGCAAAAAGTGATACCAACAAAGAAAATCACCAAATTATAAAAAAATACGGACTCAAATACAGCAAGTGAGAGTTTCTAGATGCCGTTTTATAGGGTGACAAAAAGCTACAATGCCGCTTTCATGTACAACATAAAATGATCCAGGACACTTTCGAATTTCGGCCAGCGACGGTCTTAATTTTGGGGCAGTATTTGTGAGAATTATGTTAATAAGGCCCTCTATGCTTGCTTCGATCTCATTCTCTATAGATCGACATAGTGCTGAGCTGATTTGAGTCTCATTTTGCAGAAAGTATTAGTCATTTGCTGAAGAAGAACTGATCATGTCATTATGTCCATCCCGGAAGACTTCTATATTTGCACAAATCTTGGTAGATTAGTCATCGGTTAGTTTTCGTATGACTCACTTTGTAATAAATCAGGCGTGTTCAAAACCACTTGGCAGCTATAGCTATAAACTACCTTATTCCAATGATGCTGACGATGACATTTCCAAACCAACCTAACTAAATATCAGTTTTACTCACGGACTACAACAGGTGCCAGGAACTGCTCCAACTGCATGTCTAACTATCTCCGATCTCTTGTATATCCAAAATTAAGATGCTGGAATTTGATCAAAAGGCCTAAAAGCCATACACTTCACTCTATAGGAGTTAGGGTATCCAAATTCTTAGAACATATGTCGAATTCGGACTCAACGGATGGCAGTGATATTCGAACTTTGGTTTCTGATGTCGGAATACTAGTCTACCTAGCTACGCAAGTACTAGCACCTAGATCTCCTTCGGGGAGACTATCAAGCTAAAGTGTTATGCTGACCACATCTTCTTCTGAAGGAACTTTGATCTTTGGGTCTAAGGCACTAAATGACCCAAGTTCTGCAGTAAACTATTGGGCAGCAATGAAAATAACAAAACACGACGATTAATGTTACTACCACGTTGTTCTTACATGGAACAGAAACCAAGTGGACCCCATTCAAATAAGCTACGTACTTGTCTGACTACCTTTGACCTTTCTTCATAGATAATTCTTATGTAGACACCTAACATTAGAAATTATATTTTTCCATACTACTTTCCATTAATTGCATGTTTTGTCTGAGTAAACCACAAAATGTGAAGTAGTTCCGTCAAAAAGGATGCAACTCACATGTGAACCTACATGATAATCTCACTATGATGTTTGAATATGCTTCTAAATTAAGCTCTACAGCGCCAACATCATTCTTTTAACCAGTTTTTAAACATGTCCTGGAAATAAACCACAAGCAAAGCTTAACATATATAAATCCAGTTTTAACATTTTCTTACGTGTTGAACAAATTTTGAAACAAACAAGTGTCAAGAATGACGAATGTGTCGATTTATCAGATCAATCCAGTAAGGTCGCAGAGCGTATCGAAAACAATGTAAACCACAAGCAAAACATACTTAAAAATAGCAAGAACACCCCCCGTGGGCTACTGTCAGAAAGGGATGGAAAATAGAAAAGTAGATTTGTATTTGTATTATGTCTTTGCTAAGAAGCTTGTGAAAGTTGTAGTCTTTATTCAAAAAGTAGTTCTTGTTAAACGAAATAATACAAAAAGGTCCAAATATACAGCAAATCTTATTCATTTCGGTTAAAAAATTAAGGTCTATAATTTGTTCGAAGTGTTTGTGCTGTTTCGTATTTAGGCTATGATTTGGTTGAGAATATATGATGATCTAGCAAAAGTTATACTTCACGTGAAAGTTTATCGTATGAATTATTCAAGGTTTGAAGAACTGACCGCTTCAAGATTGCTTCTGCCAGGTTATCCTGCGTCGTCGCGGTTATGCTGCGAAATCTGCTCTGTCGCAGATTTCATAGGAATGCGCCTGCGAATAAATACTTAAAAATGTTTTATATTGAAGGTAGCAGGATGTATTGAATTAGGGGCAAAACATGAACGTAATGGACTTCAACGGTAAGTGACTCCAAAACTTACAGTCAGTAACAAAATGAGCACCAGACCTTTGAATTCAGGGGGGCAAAAATCATGAGACACTCTTTCAGTATTAATGAGATCTTGCATTACTTAACAGAGAATTGTTTCTCCTTTTTTGGAAATTTTTTTGTATGAAAAAGAACCGTAGATATCGTTTTTATATGGTATGGCTTTATCTCTTTTATATTGTGTAGTTGCTCTTTTAAGAATTTGTTGATTTTACGAGCTACTTGCGGGGAATGTGCGGCCTTTTTCATGTCAGGATCAGTATAATAGTCGTTACCTGTAAGGTTATAACAGTCATATCTACACAAAATGGGAAAGTCACGGTCTCCTGACTGCCTATTTTGCCCGGGGACTGTGGATAATGCTTACCACACCTTCTTCATATGCGAACGGTGGGTGAGAGAGCATTTACATCTCAGGGAGAGAATAGGGGAGATATCTCCAGATACCCTGGTGGAAAAGATGCTGGTGTCTAAGAACAAATGGAACTGTGTGTAGCATTACGCTCGGGCGGTTCTCACGATGAAGAAGGGCATCGTCGATCGCTTGTCGGCGCAGAGGGAAGAGGGCTCACTATCTCAGTAATCCTTCTATTTACTGTCCATTCCTGCTGAGAGAAGGATGTCTCTAAACCGGAGGCGCCGCTAGGCGAAATGAAATAATGTGACAAACAGTTCCAGGCTAGGTTCTCGGTGTGACAGGGGAGGTGTTTAGTCGGTAGTTCAGTTGGAGTGTGCCACTGAGAGTCAGACTATTGTTTTATACCACTTGTTTTCATGCCACGATAATGTTGGGAATCTTGAAAGGGAGTCTAATCTTTGTGGAAACCAAGTTTACAGCCATTTTCAGTTTCTGAAAATGGAATGAATCGGTCCAGACGAATCCAGATCGTCATGGATCCGTTGGAACAGCCTGTTATCAGAGATATACATATATCCAGAGAAAATGAGGAGAATGGTTAAATATCCTGTCCAAGCTTCAATTGTTTCCAAATGTTTTTTTCACGAACTTCGGGACATGTAGCCAAGAAATCGCATGCAGAAGAACTACTCGAATCGCTGTCCTTTTCTTGAAGTACATGGTTCAAACGAATAACCATCAGACAACATTGATCACCCATCATGGGTTTAGCACGTTATATTAGGTCAATGTACAAAATTTTTAAGGTATAAAAATAAACATTTTTGGTCTCGCCGAATACTTAGCATGACCCGCTTGGGACCATGAGTATAAGGCTTTAGTATTGTATTGAGGATGATGGATCGATTGACTGAGCAAAGCGTAAAATTCGTACTATTTTGAAACTCGTATAACAGACAGTATTCATTCTTTTAGTCGCAATTACACATCGGAACTCTTCCTCTTTTTATTTCTAAACAAGCCTCTGACTAGTGACAAATCACCTATACGTGTTTCCTTGTTTCCTTCCATAAAGCTTCCAATAGAATCGCATGTTTCATCACATCCTGTAAGTTAATCTTGCGTTCGACATGGATTTTCAGCGAGGAAGGCTTGCAGGTCCCCACTTCTTGAATTTTCCTTGCTGTTCAGAGCAACGTTTGCCTCTAAGCATATAATCAGCATTCTTTTAATCTGAGAACCATTTTCTGCTTGATTTATCGTTGCAATTGGTATCACCAGAAACTTTTAGAAGCATTCCGGCTTTTCTTCCAATTTCAACTGGAAAAAACTTCTCACAAATTTTGCTTGGTTAACTCAAAACATGACATATTCAACGCGGCACAATGCAAGATTATCATCAAACTCGAACTGATTAAGTACATAACGGTATTTGACAGTTTGACAGATGACCGTTTGACAGAAGATAAACATCTCTGCCACCCCCGTAGTGAGTTGTCATTATGAAGTATTCATTACATCCAGAAATGGGCAGAAACAACCTAGAATTGCCGCTGTGGAGAGTTGCGAGACAGGAATTAAGGCGATATTCTCCCTGTATGTTGCTTAAAAAGGATACTTAAATAAAAGTTGATAAGCGTGAAAGTTGATAAGCCTTTTTGAAATAAATGAGAATGAATTTGTGTGTTATCTGTAGTCTACTATATGTTACAGAGGGTTATACTACATAATAAATAATAATTAATAAAAATAAAAATAAAATTAATGAATATCAATAAATGTATTCCAAATCTTATCGTTTAAACGTTTCGTAAATATTTACTGAGACCTTCATTGAACCATGTATTGCATAGGTATGGTGAGTTGAACCTCGTGAAGCTTGTTCATATGCATGATTTAATTTCTAGGCTCTTCGATGAATGACGTTCATTTCTGGCGTAATTGTACATGATTATTCATTTCTGAAAGTTAAATTCATTTTTTTGCAAGGATTTTTTGGATATCAGAGCAATTTTTCTAACAACACAACACAGCGAAATCGACAAAACATGCATGTGGACGAAACAAAAAATGAAGACACGTGAAACTGCAAAAGATCTTGTAGAAATAGAACATCAACAAAAAGAATCATATTGGTGACCCCAACGTGATCTTAAAAATTTGTGGTTTCTTGTATATGATTGTAAGTCGGTGTTGGATTATGTAGTCAAATTAAAACTTCTGTAATTTTCGATCCATCCGGTTTTGGTTCGATCGAGATTCGATGACATTTCGATCCGGTTGTGCAGAAGGCTTATGGAGATTTGCTTATTGATTAACGTTTCAAAACTAAATTTTTAACAACTAAAATTTTTGAGATATCAACTGTTTCTTATAATTTATTCTTTTAGCGTATTCTAAAAGCTTAAGCGTGTTCTCAAGGCTTGCTCACTTCATTTAGTCGAACGTTTTGATTCTAGTCAGAAAGCAAGGCTCATGTCTGACTTTGTTGAAAACGGAATTATTCTTCCGACGAAAAAATATTCTTGAAGTAAAACGGAATTAAAAAATTAAATAATTTAAATTTAATTGAAAAAACATGATTTCAAAATAAATCAATTGTATGTCTCAATTGTATGGCTTCTAAATATCCCAGAAATAAGACGAACTTGTCGTATATCACCACGCGAACCCTGAATTTGGCACGCGGTTTCTGGATTTCGCACACGGTTGAAAAAATTCCTGTTTCAAATTCTCACTTCAGCCATTTCGAAACCCTCATGTAATCTTAGATCAATGTTAGATTTAAAAAATAAACTTGAATCGTTTTTGCTCAGAATTATCAAATTCACAGAATGACTGCGGTTGATTGGTTTATTTTTCCTGAAAAACAAGTTCATAGGAGAACTATTCCCTTGAACTGTAAATGGATTAAACCATAAAACAGAATCCTCAGTTTTTGAATTGAGATGCCGAGATCCTTTCTTCAGAGGTGAATAAATACGCACAGGTATGTCCTTAGAGGCTCTCATGACAATAAGCATTCGAAACTGTTGAAGGAATGACCAAATCTCAGAAATGGTCGTCTCCGAAATCTCAAAAAGGATGAATCTTCGTATCAATTTCTTTGTGCTCGAGGCAGTTTTCCACTTCTGAGAAAAATGCATCCTGATAGTGGGTTGGCATGTAACATCAAGGAATAATTTACCTTGAACACACGAAAACGTGTAAGCATGCATTCCAATAAAGCAGATTTATCCACCTCAAATCAGTATCCTTAAACTTCCATTGTCTTCGTAGTAGCCTACAAATTCGGTATCCACTGTTCCCACATTCAAATGTTACAAAATTCATAACGTAGCCCTTAAAAATGGTTCCACGACTCAAGCGCGCATGTATACGGTCCTTCTGCATGTCCGCACGCAATTTACAGCAGAGCAATGACGGCGCTAAGAAAACGATGGGTCCATCATCGTCCTTTCCGTTCCTTGCTATGAATCGACTGCAAGGTGTGTTGGACAGAGATGGAAAGTTGTTTATAGCTGGAAAATCTGTAGACTACTTCCCCTATGCTGGTGTAAAACTCACACGTTGTCTCTGTCGGGCATATTTGGGAAACAAACAAAAAAAAACTACCACGCTCGTCCGCAGAGTGTCGCGTCTTGAGCGTAGTCCTCCGTGTTCGAAAAATCGGTACGCCTGCAATTGAGGTGCGAAAAACCAGAAAAGTGACCCACAAACAGCCTCCTCCGTTTCCGTTGGATCCGTTTTCCATGCGTGTTTAACCGCAAGTGAAATTTCCATTTCTCGAGCGCCAGAAGAGCCCTCCACAAGATCCCTGTGTGTTAGTGCATTTCCGCTTGTGATTTGCACACTACAAGACCCACACCCTATCCCACCCCCAAGTTCGATTCCAGCCGAGACTGAAAGCGGGAAATTGTCGTCCCTACTGCGGTAGAACCGTTCGCTTCGTTTGCATGAGGCTTTCAACCCATCCAGTGGAAATTCACCCCCTAGCCACTGAGAAACTTCGCTCGCCCGCGAACGTGGCTATCAACGGAAGGTGTGGAAAGCTTGGGAAAATTTTTATCGCGATTCTGTCGGCGGTTTCAGCGTTGTAGTTGCAGCGATTTCAAGCGGGGCTGCATTGAAGCGGGTCGTGAGTCGTGACGGTGTAGTGGGCGATAGAGTTTTGCATTGCATACGTTCGCGTCCTTGGCGACATTTGAAGGGCTGGTGGCGTTGCATTTCATGTCGGTGTGAAACGTTTTTCATGGACGTATCTGTGTGTAAATGGGGCGACGTGCGATTTCGATTTACGATAAAAGTTGTTGTTGTTCTTCTTCTTGTAACGGCGTTTGCGTGTGAGTGCGTGCGACTGTCGGAACGAAACGCGGTCAGTTGCAAGTGGTGATTTTTATGACGGAAAGCTTTTTCGGGGGGAAGAAAATCTACTCCATCAGCAATAATATAGTTCTTTAGTCTGTTAGTTTCTTGGACGGTGCTTTCAATTCTCACAACGACAACGATTCCAAAAGCTTTCCATTTAGCGGTCTTAAATCGCGGGACCGCAACTATCAGTAATTTGGCGAAATAATTAACTACGCTTCGAGCAGCGCTTTATCCCTCACGAGACAATCAAAGGTAATCTCATGCTTTACTTGGATTATTCGGTTATGCATTCTCGACATATTGACAGTGTGTGGGGTTGCCGTTCCTCGATTTTTTTAAGATTTAACGGAATTAATGCACTCACGCTAATGTTTAAAAGATATTAAAAAAATTTCAATTCTAGCCTAATATTTGAGCATAGTTCTAGCACAATTTTACGCTCTTTTTTATGAGCGAAATGGCTCATTTGTTTTCAATCAGCGTATACACAATAGTAAACGACACTTGTATAGCCGGTTGTTTATTTCTTCTGTAAAATAAATAGAAAAATTATAAATAAATTAAAAACATAAAAAATAAATTTTCCCTTCGTTGAAATAGCTTAAAGGTCTCCTTAAAACAAAAATAAAACCTTTTCAAGGGTCTTAAGTAATCTTACGGGTTGTCAGCACATGTTAACACTAGCGATATTAAAAAAATTCAAGCGTCTATCGCTTTATCGAATATATGAAATGCGTTTATCAGGTTAGAGACGAAACAGATAAAAACTGCAGCGATTAAGAAATTGTATTACCTTGATACTACTACACATGAGAATAAATTACATACTTAGGCATAGTGTCTGACACATTACTGATTGATGTACTTAAAACTATTGATTTTCGATCGTTTTTGACATTCTGAGAGAATTGCAATTTTCATTTAAATAAAATCAAGACTTAGTTTTCAAGGAAAAATGTTACATGTCACAGCAGACACAGCCGTTCCGGAAACAAACTATTCTTGATAATATTTATAAAGAATTATGAGAAGAGCTCAAGCTGGTTTCGAACACGTGTCCCTGCCGCTTCTCATCAGGTGCCAACTCACAGGCTGGGATCTTGACAACTTAAAAGCACCTCCCTTCATCATTAATAAATCTAAAATAGTCTCAAAAGGCCTCTTTCATATCAAAATAGTGCGCCACATATTTATAGTATTTTATTTAAGAGTAATAATTTTTATGTCAATTATGGTCATTCATCCCACATTGACATGCTCTATTTGTGTTTATCTTCCGTCGATTAATTCAAATACAGTAATGCCTCGGTTAACGAAAGCCTCGGATAACGAACGGAGTTTCCGACATAACGACCAACCGAAGATGGGGAAATACAGTTATCTGATGATATCCACTCTTGATACAAATTCGAATAATTAGTTGTTGCTAATCAGACTTTCGTGTGCAAAGAAGTTTGCGTTGTAATAGTTCGGTTTATGTTACAAATTTTTAATTTTCGTACAATTCGTTCCCTTTGCGAATCCTGTTACGTAAATATATTAACATATCTGCAAAGAATAAATCTGAAAGGAAAGCTTACAAAAGAGCAACTAATAATATTGAAGCAAACCTGAAAATAAAAACAAACATGAGCAAGCTCAATTATTAAGGCAGCAGTGGTATTAATTAGTGAATGTAAGAGAAACTTGGACAAAGAGTAAACGGATTTTCAATAGCGATAAACGGGATTTTTTGGAAACAGCTGCTTAAAAGGACCTGCAGAAGAGCAAGCAATGCACGGCTACAAGCCAATGAATGAGCGTCTCACTCTGCTTCTATGTGCTAATGTCAGCGGCGATCTTAAGCGGCCTCTGCTCGTTTATCATTTGAAGAACCCGAGTGCCTCAAAAAGCATCAAATAGATAAGAGTAAACTGAATGTAATGTGGAAATCCAATAATGTAGATTGGATCTCACGTGACCTATTTACCAATACCAATGAATGAAGTTTGTGGACTCTCCGTGAAAAAATATTTGACAAATACGAACTTGAACCTCCGCGTCTTTTTATTATTGGCAACGCTGCTTCGCATCATCTGGAGCTAGTAAAAGAGTTAAAAGAAGATTTCAAGTTTATATAAGTAAAGTTTTAGCTTCCAAATACTACTCCATATTGCAAACTATGGACCAGCAAGTAATCGTCAATTTCAAGAAATTATACATTAAAGAACTCTTTAACCATTGTTTTCAAGTCGTTGAAGGAAGTAATTTATCTTTAATAACTTTCGGAAAAATTACTTCTTTGTTGTTGCTTGCCCAATCTTCCATGAGGAAACATTGACCCAAACGCTTTCCCGAGTGCGACATTCCAGGACAAATGCAAGCAGTTGATGATGAAATTATAGCTTTGGCAAGTCAGATGGAGCTCTATGTCAATATTTAGGACACGAATGAGCTTATGGCAGAGCACAGTGAGGAACCGACAATTGAAAAAATCACAAAGTGGCTATCTGCTGGAGAAGAAGTTTCATTTCATTTTGTAACGAAAAAATTACCGAAGAGGAGCAAGATGTTACCGAACAGGAGTGCTATAAAACAGATGCTCGAACTGTTGAAGTCTATGTCGTCATTTGTTCGAAAATATCCGCCCAATCAGGATTCGGCTAAGTGAGCTACCGAATTTCTTCAATAACAATGTCGTATCTCACCTTAATTTTGAAGCACCGCCAAATTTCGAATTTTGAAGCACTACCATAAACAAACATCTCTAGAAGTTAGGTATGCACTAAAAACATATTTGCTAATCCGATTTTTTTCTTTGTCACTTAAGATTTCCTTCTTCAATTTGATTTTGAGTTCTTGAAAAATTTTTTTTTTTATTTTATAAAAATATTTAGTCTATATGAACTTGTTTCAACCTCAAATGCATACATTATTATCACTTTGGAAAGAATAATGTCGCTTAACGAGCGTTCTGCATTATGAACGTGACTCCTGGGGGAATTGTAATCGTTAACCAAGGGTGCTTTGTAATTGATTGTCTCCGCTTTCTATATCTCTATTCAATTTTTTTCCGGTGACAACCAAATCCAAAAATTTTCAGTTGCATCCAAACGGTTCTCTATAGCACTTGTATCACCCTGTGATCTAATGTCCTTTCTCAATCATGTGATGTGATATCCTTTTTCAATCATGTGTTAAGCCGTTTCTGTGTACAGGTGATCTTGTAACGATCGCGTTCGTAGGCATTTAGGCAAAAGTGTTTTAGAGTATTTGCTCTCAAGGGATCTGTTCTTTTAAGAGATGAAGTCTTTTTTTGACAATGTACCTAACATTTTTGAATTAAAAAATTAAAATTTAAGTTGTTTTTATGGTCCATTGGTCACTAAAAAACGTGGTGGTTATCGTTATCAATCCTCGAAAAAATATGTCATTTAACTCTTAGCAACACAGAAGCTCTATTATTGGGATTGAAATTAAAATTTTCGAAGTTAAAGGAACTAGAGTTGATTCAATTAAAAATCCATTGTTCATCCTGATTGATCTTTTATTGGATCATACATTATATGCAGAAGTGATACCGCTGCTACGAAACCATGTCTTTTATTAAGTCAAATTGGGCATAGTGTGGCATGAAATTTTCGCAAAAATTGAAGTTCAAGAAAACCAAGCTGAATTGGTTCGTCCAGTAGTAATTCCAATAATTTCTTGAGAACTTTCTTAGTATATAAGCACGCTGCTCGTACAAGACACTTCATTTTATTGTCTGTATGTTGTAAAAGACAAACATTAAGAGGCAAGCATCAACATGCCCGAATGTCTAATTTTTTTTCAAAATTGGTAGCAAGTTATTTTTATTTGTTGGTATACCATGTGTCATGAGTCTTGATTTTTTAGCGTTATAGTAATCGAACTCCATAAAGTTGTTTCTGCAGTCCGTCCAGCAGAAACCAGCATGCAGGAAACCTGCAACCTGAAACCTGAATTTCAGTTTAGTCATCCACCAGAAAGATTTAAGGGAATATTGACAGCATCAGATAGGGAAATTTGACAGCGTCAGAAATTTTAGAAACCTGACAGATGATCAATTTAAGTTAATATGCTTGAACTCCAGATACATGCACATGGTATACAGGCTTGAGTTAGAACAAGAAACTAAGTCTTGTCAAACAAGACTTATAAATAAAGTAAAAAATGAGCTTTTGACAGGCGAACACCATGTTGAAATATTGACGTACCATATCCAGTCCGAAAGGCTTTGCTAAAAGTTGTGTGAAAATCGAAATTTTGGCTACCCTTGGCCACCTGCAGCTCATTCCAAGAGGTCTAAGGTAGAAAAAGCTTTTTTATACGCACCGATGTTAATAAGTCAACCCCTTGCGGTTTTTTGGGGGATAAACCCAAAAAATTTTCTTTTTCAAGCAACACCTCTTCAACTCTTGCTCATGGCCGCCAGGGGATAGCTAAACAATTTGTTTGGACTGGGATAGTTTCACCAGTTTGAGATCCTTATTTCGATGTTTTGTTTGGGTAAATCGGAGAAATCTGTGATTTTTGTGAATACTTTAGGCAACGTTAATCCTTACGGTTTTGAGGGGAAGAATTCGAAACAATTTGTTCAGTTTTTTCGCATCTGTTTGTGATTCTGCATTATGGTTAGAATATAATGAGCGCGATGGGTCTAACCATGGCTTCGCATATCGCTTTAGGGGGTTGTTGACGCAAAACCATTTCCATCCTTGCTCACGTGCATCAGAGGATGGTTCAATAATTTATTTTCTATATTTTCTATACCAAGATTGACCAGAACTCTATTAACTTCGACACCTGATTCAAGGAAATCGGAGAAGTTTGTGATTTGTGAGGGTGTATTTTGGGATGGTTTGTCAAAGTTAGCGGTTTGTATCTCAGTTTGTGAGAAAGGCTCTTCTTTTTTGGTTTGTCATATTTCCGTTTGCTTATGAGGGTTTGGTTAAGGATGGAGAAGGTTACGTGTAAGTTGATCACTAGCCACTCATCAGTTATTTGCTTGCCTGTTTTTCTTCTTTTTTTTAAAAAATTTCTAGTTTTCCCAGCAAATTATTGCTTATTCCTTTATTATATTTATGTCATTCAACGTCATTGAATTCGTTAAATAATATTCGACGTGAGCACTCCACTCAGGACTGCATCATGGCTGTATCAGGTTATTGCTGAGCTCAAATATTTCAAACTAAATCCAAACTAAGATCTAATGTTACTGAATCTGGAGTAGTTCTGCTCCAGTGTGTTCATACTTACGATTCATCTGTGCACTTCCCATTCTTTTCAAGGATGATTTTTCCTTTTAAAGGAATAGTCATACTTCTCAGTAAAGAAGTTTGATTATGTCAATGAAAGAAGTCCACATATCCCATTTTATCCAAAATTCGGTCCGAGTAGTAAGGTTAACCGGTAGCCATTTCGCAAGGAACGTCTAATTTTGACATTTATCTGCGGTATACTGTTTTGAAATCATTTAAAATTTGTAAAAACTTGAATGTGTCTCATGAGATCTTCCAGGATCTTTCGGGAATATGAAGTCTGCCAAACTTGCCGGCGATATTTAATTCTAGCGAATAATGTCAGTATAGTGTCAGTGAAATATGAAATGAAAGATTAATTTTTTGTTTCTTTAAACATTAGATTTTAATATTTATTTTTGTGAAACGTAAAGAAAAACGTAAACGTCTTACTAAAATAAATATTAAAATCGAATTTTTAAAGAAACAGAAAATTAATCTTTCATTTCAAATGTCAGTGTTTTTTCCGGGTGATCGATTGCGAGAAGGGTCCTTTTATATTTGTCATGTTTTCGTTTGCTAAAAGATTGGACAAAGACTAAGAAGGCTACGCTTGAGTTGATCACTAGCCGCTCACTAGTTATTCGGTTGTCTGTTATTATTTTCAATACAGAATAATGAATCTTCATAAGTTTAAAAATATATGTAGATATATATCTGTATGTTTTTGTTGTCGGATATTTTGTAATGGTTTGTGGTATTGATTCTAAAAATAAAACAATAAATTGTGCTATGGCAACATATTTGTTTTAATAATATACAGGTATTTCGAATCCTATTTAGGGCAGCCTGAATATGAGTTCGAGATACAAGTATGCGATTAAACAAACAAAAATCGTGTATATAGGAAAATTTATTGCGTTGTTATTAATATTAATACGTAAACATGCCAACAGTTACTACGTATTAGACCTTGTGGGCAAATCGGAAAATGTCATAACCAGACAGCAATAACACTCTTGGTGGGCTTCACGAAGAAAGAGATAGACAAGCAATAGTAGCCTAATAGTTTTATTGAACTTTATTTCAAGTGTTTCAAGTGAGTCCAGTAGGAAAGGGAATTTGATCTGAGTACTCGTTGTTTTGTTAGTGCCCCATGCTCTTTGCTTAAATTTAAAAGGAGCAAAGCAATAGTTATTCAACTTTTTCGACAGGTGGAATGCGGGTACACCCTGTAGCAGAGTGGCTTGTAGTATTTGTCTGTAGGTATGCAATTGAGTTTTTCATTCAAGCCTCGAATTCAATGAGGGAGTATTTATTTTTGTATTTGCATTGTTAACGATATTATATAGTCAAAAAGAGGCTTTGAATTCCCTCTACATTTGCTCACGATTTTATTGTTCTTTTTACTTCTTGGAGTCGTTTTTTGCTGTCTCTGTCTTCTTGTAAAGATTGCATCTTTTTTGTCCACATCATCTGATCATTCTTTCTAAGAAAACGTTAAGTGAGCGTCGATTATATGTGGCTATTATGGTGCCAATCAGGCCTATAAAGGAATCATTTCAAATATATTTCAAAGGAGCTGTCAAATATCATTTGGGAACGTATTACATAAAATAGTTCATTTGATCGAAATTTTCACTGAGCTTATTTACGAGTCGCTCCACCGTTGGTACCAATGTCCTTTTTCTGTTTCTGAAAATTTATTATTAATGCATTTTGTGTGTGAATGGAAGTCCCGGAATTTTCCTTGTCTGTTAAATAATAGAAAACCCATTTTTTTGTGTTTTTCGAGAATTTTTGCGAGAAATCAGCTTTGGTAGCAGGTGCTAGTATCTAATTCATAAATCAAAATTTGATTCCTAATTTGAAAATCACATATATAAAGTTTCGTGCATGTTCTTACTGCTGATGTTGTAGCTATAGAAATCCAAGTAGCCGAAACAAAGATATCTTTCTTACTTCTTAAGGCGTGAATGTATAAAGACTCAAAACTTTTCTGAGCCTTCATACCCCGGAATCTTTGTTTAGAAGACCAAGATCCGACTTTGGCTATTGCATCATTGGTGGTTATTATGATGACTTATGATGTACATTCAGAAAAGGGATTCAGCGATTATCAAATCAAATTTTGACAGTAAACAAAAGATAAACGACGTATCCTCCGCCACAAACTTGAATTTTTCGAAGCCCAATGCACTTAAGTTTTGTTTATGTGCTTTAAGACTTTATTATTCATCATGAAATCACACTTCATGAATTCGCCAGCAAATTAATGTTTATAGATACGTGCCTAGCGTTGCACCCTTGCTTAGATTTACATTTAGTGGGACTACTCCACTATTAAATCTTTGACCAGCATGTATAGCAAAATTCGTTTGTATGGCATGGGATGTAGCATCGGGCTGTAGTTTTTTTTTTCAACAAGGATTTTATGGAAAAATTCATGAAATTATGACTTTTACCTTGATTACATTACAAGTTCTCTCATGATGGCTTCTAGGTTTTATCGTTGGTGGAATCATTACCTACTAAAATGGCGTTGAAATTCATTAGACGTATCTGATGTTCATCAAATTTATAGACTTTAATTTCAAAATGAAGAACAACGCAGTTAACAAGATTAACTTAAGCATGCTTCATACTTCCATTTTATTAGGGTAAAACTATTAAATTTAACAAATTTATTTGACTAGTGAGCAAACGATGTAAATCTTATTAAAAATTTTGTCATTAAATCGGATGAGTTGCAATATTCTCTAAGCGTTAAACTATGACACTGACGTTTTCGTTATCCATGAAAAATTTTAAAATTCAAAAATAAATTCCTGAACGTTGAGGTAGTTTCTTCATTTATTGATATTGCCAATCTTTGAGAAAAGGTGCCCAATGTATCTGAAGCAGTGAGAAAGAAACCAGGGTTTTATATTTGGGTCGGATTTCCCCCAGGCTACAAGAAATCAACTTTGACCGGTCATTTATCTCAACCATGTGTTGGTAGCGGCCCCATGACGGAGCCCTGCTGCTCATCTATATGATAAGGAGCCCATCCTAGTCAAAACGTGTTAGTTGTCCCTGGGGATGTTAGTATTGAACAGGTAGGAGGGCGATAGATTATGCACTAAAGTCGTTAGGTATAAGCCTGGGAGATATTCCGTGGACTAATGAAGACAATTTTGACTGCTGAAACACAGAACTGGGGCTAATCTTGGTAGGTTCTGTTATGGAAATCTTTTAATTTTATACTGATAATCGCAATAGAAAACCGCTCATAAAAACATTCTCTAAATGAATGAATGTAAAATTTGTCCTGTTTCTATGAATTGTAATATATATCAGGTCTACCCAACTTTAAAGCATACACTAACGATAAAATCTTCTTTGTACCACTGAGCCATCTTCAAGGCTTGTCTTTCCTTACTGCCAAAAACTTTTTGAAATGTTGAATGAATTGAATTGTTGATTTTCAATACTTCAAATATATAAAAGGTTAATTATAATAACCATCTAAAGACAATACTACATGCTAAATTTTCCATATAATTATGGCATATTCTAGAGAATCTCTATACTCAGCATTGCAACGTGCACAAACGAATCCGGTCAGGCGAATGAAATGCATCCTCAATTAGGAATTGTATGAAAAAGTTGGCTTGTAAGCTCAAGGCAAACGAAACAATGCACTTTACTATTCTTGTATCTGACACATTGCAGGCAATCATCATGATATATTCAATTGTATAGAATGACATTTTCCGAGCCTTTACGTTGTTTGAGAATATAAGATAGATCGATAGCAAAGGAAAGTAATTGCAAAGAACCTTGAGGAAAATTTAATATAAGTAAGGAAAAATTTATTTGTCTCAGTCAAAAAATTCAATCCTTAGCTCATAATATTTCTTGGCTTATCAATTTGAGTACCAATGCATCATTGATTACAATGCAATTAAATCATTTAGAACGATGCCAATGCATCACAACGTTGCAAAAAAGATTTCGCTGATGCCAATGCATCTTACTGAGGCATTTGACATTTAATGATCTCTCTGAAAGCTCTCCCATGCTCAGCGTCTCAAGTATTATTTTAGTATTTTTTCTTCTTTTTGGATATGTCATAATTTTAGGAGACAGTTGCTCTCTTTTTCGGAAACTAATTGAAAACTTTGAAGAAACGTAAGAAATGTAAAACATAACTTAAATATTTAAAAAAAAATCAATTAAATTAATAGCATTTTTTCGTCAAATATATTTTAAAGTTTTTAATTATTTTTAAAAATCACCAATAAACTTGCATTCAACTAATAATAAAAATAATAAATTAAAACAAGTAAAGTTTATCTTTAGATTATATAAAATTGGAGATAAACTGATGTTTTTCTAAGGTACATCTGAGGTCCACTGTACAATTCAATAGTGATAAATAAAAAAATAATTATATAATTTCGTTTGTAGTGAAACGAAAAACAGTGATTATTCGTAATTGATTTCATCTTTGCAAAATATATCTGAAAAATAAAGAGTATTTCCTCTTAATTTTCCATGTTGAATTTTTAGTCACTTCTTTTTTCATCGCTGAAGAAGACCAAATGGTAACAGTGGAAAATCGTAAACAGAAAAAAATTCTATATGTAAATTAAAAGGAAGTTATTTTGTAAAGTACTCAGTGATTCAGGATAATCTCTCAGGAAAATCTAGAATCTTTAGAAATGTAACGATACTGCAACATAACAATCTACAAAATTATTAATCTATTATTATTCGAGCAACTTGTACAAAACGTGGCCAATAAATTCAGTTTATCCTTTCAATGTGAGACGGATTTCGCAAGGATCTTTTTGCGAAGCACACAATAGATTGTCTCCTTTTCTATTTCCACACAGCAATTTATCAAGCTTTAAAATGTCCTAAAATTCCTTGGAGAATCCAGCGATCAAAAAGGGTCCAATTTTCGTTCCGTTGGGGTATTGTTTGTTGTTTGGTTAGTATTTGTTTCCTGAAGAACGAAAGAAAAAAATCTCTTTATCGCTTCCAGTGGGGAATATTTTGAGCGAGTTTGTTTGTTTGCCTTACAAAAAAAATCCTTGCTACTGAAAAAAGGCCAAGACGTATTCCCATTTCGCGTGTTCAAGACCTGGCAGGAAGGTATAAAAATTTGGAGAAAATGATGCACGTTCTTTTTCACATGACCTGATTTTATATTTCATTGAGTTTGACACCTACTTGGTCACGCTATGGTACGCTATTGCTCGGGACATACAACATAAATTGTTATATGTCAATGTCAAAAATTATAAGTGTCAAAATTTTTTGTAAGTCATTTTTTTGGATGTATCTTCGATATCGCTATGTAAGCTAAGTGTAAAAATTAGTACGTTTCGGCAAAATATAAAAAAATTCAGTTAAGTTCTCTACGTAATTGTGAAAACTCTTAAAGACGTCAGCAAGTATTATCAAAGCATTACTGAAGACGGTTTGGCAACCTCCGCGTACTTCACTGAATCATTTCGAGAGGAGCTATTTAAATTTCTTCGATGATCGTCTCACCTAGTGCCTGGAACTTATGTTTTTTCCTTATATACTCTCATGCTCTTGAGATTGCTTCATAAAAGGAATCAGAAACAGGCAGATCAGGTGGTGACAGGAGCTGCGCCACATCTCTTCGTAGTAGAATTGGACGCTCAAGAATTTGTTTCTTTAAAAAATCATTATTGTTCTCAGTATATGACAAGTCGCTCTATGTTTTCGAAGCAAAACATCATTCCGATTGAAACGTAGTCTTCTTAGTTCAGCAAGGAAATAGTTACATTACATCTCATTTTTCTCAGCGACGAACCGGGCGTTATTGCGAACAAATGAATCGCCGAAAATTAAGTTGCAGATCATGTCATACTAAACCTTTAGCCTTCCACTGTGAAGAGGTCGTTTATGAAGCTCTTACAAGGCTTGAAAAGCCCGATGTATAAACCAGTCCTAACAAGTAAAATAGGGCTTTGAAATTCATTCTGGATACGCAATACCGTCTGGAAAAATTTGCAACATATTATGAAAGTTTGATTCGTCTGTCAAAGTCGTTGCGCTCCAACTTTTCCAAACAATCATAATTTTGTACGGATGTAAAATACGATACAAAACTCTTTGAGCAGAGAGGTTTGACTCCCTAAAAGTCCAAACGTGATGTAGAGACGACAAGCTGGAAATGGCTCCAGCTGTTTGACGCACTTTTTCGATTTTTTTTCGGAGGCCTTACTGTGGGTCCTTTTCCTTGCGCGATTCGAGGTCTCCAAAAACCTATTTTTTAAGGTATTCACCAATGTAGGGGATGACGTAATCTCTACACCAATTTCCAAGGTTTTTCAAATATTTAAGTTCGAATAATGTCAACTTTTTTGTACATCAATTGCCTTAAAGCTTAGAAACGAAACAAGATCAAATATAAATTCATTTGATATTGTATAATAACATCCCAGATCATGCTTTGACTTTCTTGACTGTAGAGTACTAGTGACCTAATATTTTTCTCTGAGTATCCTTGAAAGCATATATACAGCTTCTTTGATTGATTGGAAAACAATAGCGTTTTATAAGAGAATGTAAAGCAAAAAGCTCAGATAGGACATTAGAAAATATTTTTGATGCAATTTTCGACAGGCTATGCAGGATGTCCAGCACAACTTTTCTGAAAACCACTTACTTCACGTTGTATCCCTATCGTTCTACCTCAAAGTATTCTCCTGCAAAGGCATCACAATGTGTGAAGTAAAGCGGTTAACGTTGTGTACCCAGAATGTTTTCAAGGATCCAATGGTTGAGCTGATCCAATATTGATCAATGACATGATTTTAGTGTTTGTCTGGAAAAAAGAGACACAAATCTGACATGTCAGTGATATTGAATTTCGAAATATTGAGTTTTCTGGATATGACTTTCGACGTATTGAAATTGTCCTGATGGTCAAGAAGTTCTTCATACCCGTTCAAACAGAAATATTAATAAAACGTGTCAAGGGTTTCCTGAACGCATCCGGACGTAGCGAAAACAAAATCTAAGAATTATATCCGTAAAGAGAGCAATAGAAAACAATATGTCAAAAGAGACCCACAGGATACCAGAATACTGTGTGGAACTAGTAAAGAAGAATTATGGTACAAAAGAATGGCATAAACTAGATTCATATTAGACGTTAGTGATGTCAAAGAACTGCGGCATATGTTGCCTAAATGGATAATACTTAAGGTTAGCAAGAATACAGTGAAAAAATTGTGCAATCCCTGTGATGGAAACGCAGAGGATATGCAAATAAGAGCCATTCCATTACTATTCTCGTCTACACCTCTTGTGTGTTTACAGCAAATATTTGAATTTTCCCATTTTACTTCTGCCAAAAGTATCGAAGGTCGACCACTTCTTTGCAATCAAAACTTGTCTTAAGTCACTTGGACGTCGTACGCATACATTCGCTATGTCTTATTTACGAGATATGAAAGTATCCGAAGGAATTCATAACAACTGATCATACAATTTTCGAATCTCATCACTTCGACGATGGTGAAAAATATTTTGTCTGTGTCTAAAAAATTGTCAAACTTCAGGAAAGAATTTCTGGTAAAAACAATATTTCCAAGTCCTGAATAGCTCAGAAACAACTGTCTGCAATTTTCGGTCATGAATTACGAACAAAGGTTATTTTTGTTACAATTGAATTGAATGCAAGGACTTTGCTGTAGGTTGTTCCGAAAATATATCGAAATCTCCGAAATATGCAAATGTTGATGGAAGTATTTTCTTCTTGTCGTGTTGAAATCACTTTTGCAGGATGCGATAAGACCGATGGGACAAATAATGCCGCTGTGAAAATATAGAATCAAATATTTTGAACATCTGCATGTTAAATTTTGGTGTTTGGAAAATGTCCATTTTTGTTTAAGTCAATCTAAGCAGCAGTCCTTAATCTTGTTCTCAAATTTTTGACACGAGATCCCTCTAACGTAATTTCAGATCCGACACCCTAAAGTGTGCAATTTGTATGAATTAGTCGTCGAAATAAGCAGAAATATTACTAGAAAGTGTTAAAAACGTCTCTGACGCGTATAAAACTCTTTTTCCGAAAATAGGGAATGTTTCTTAATCATTTAATCACAGAATCAATCTCTGAAAAAACTTCTGAAGAGTTCTTCTTCTTTATCCACTTTTTCATCCACTTCTTCATCCAGAGAAAACTTCCGGAGAGGACTATAAGAGCATAAGGATAGTAAAATGAACTTAGCAGTATCCATCAAATGTAGTGTCAATCGATGCATCCTGGTTAGGGTGTTGGGGTCCTATCAAACGAATGTTCGCAACCAACCTGCAGACCTTTCTTTCTGATACAATCGCAACATTGTCATCCAAAGTGCTAATGGCTGCTGTCAATGTATGATTGACAGGACTCTGATCAGATAGCAACAAAGTTGATAAAGTTTAATTGCAGCGTCTTTCAAATCACTTGGATGAAGTAGTTTTGAAGTTTGGAAAGCCATTATGTTATGTTTGAGGATCATTTAAAAAATATTTAAATTCCAGGACTCAGTCTAGGATATCAAACTATTATAATAAGTTGATTCTTAAAAGAAAGGATATTAACATGCAACTAGAAAACTTATGTTTTTAGAAAGAAAGGTGGAAAGAGGTCAAGGTTGTTCAGAACACGCGCTCCTGCCGCTTCTTGTCAGGTGCCAACTTACAGGCCTGGAGCTTGAGCTCTTTCCATCTTTCTTTCTAAAAATATTAATTCACTTTCTAGGTATTCGACAAATTTGATCAGAACTTCCGCACCTATGAGTCTTCACTGAGTTAGCTTAGCAAGGGTATAAATCACTTATAAGTTCTAAGTGACAATGGATAAATTGATCTACCAAAAACTGCTAGAATTTAGAAAACATAGTTTAGAAATTAGGTAGTGTGTAATCTCGCTTGAATTTTAGTAAAATTGTATAGTAATAGTCTTAGATTTAAATTTTTGAATTGAAAATGTTTACTCTTTGGATTCTTTGACAATTTTGGACAATACTTCACTGAATTTATGAAAATTTTGGGCAATTGAATGAAGGAGAATTTCGAGACGAGTATCGGAGGCAATACCATTGTAAATTTTCATTTGTTTTCTTGAATGAAACAGTATACTCTCCACTAGTAAACAACTCCAAGACCAATTAGTAACTAGTCTTGGAATGGTAAAAAAACAAATGTTTCATTAAAAATAAAAATTAATAATGGTGGTTCTACTGTAAACTCTTCTCAAAATAATTTGATTATCAATTGGTAAAAAAACGCACAATTGTATGAAATATTTCCTGAAATTGCCAAAGAATGCCGAAAAGTTAAAATTTTAATGTTTAAAAATGAAAATTATAAAAATTTAAGATGGTAAAAGATAGTTGAAGTCGAGATAGTCCCTTGTACTTGCATAGATCTCTGGCGTCTGAATATATTCTAAGAAACTGAAAATCGCTCGCACATCAAAGTGCATGGAAAATTTGTCTACAGTCGGAGAATTTCCTCTTTTTTATATAAAAAAAAATGGAAATGGTGCCAACTATCTTGCCAGCAGCATTTTCTACAGATTTTCATCCATTCAATTTATTTGAATGTAATGAACCATGCTCTATAAATTTACCGTTTTGAGATTTATGTCTTACGTTGCAGATATTATCCTTCACTGTAGGTAACGAAATTCGATGGAAGTCATTAAGGGGTTAGACAATGCAAGTAAGATGAAGTAACATTCGCTTTCCACCACATTCATATCATATAGTTTCTGAGGGTGGCATCGATGCAAACTCAACCGTCCCTAATTTTTTCACGTTTTGAACTTTCAGGGATAATTGGACTAAAATTTTCGGTTTTTTAAGCGCACTTTTGACTGTGACAGCACTTGTTTTTGATTTCAGTGCAATCATCGTCAAAAATCAAAAGGTGGAAGTTGTTGTGACCGCTTCGTTTGAACGATGCAAATTTCACAGTCTTTCTTTTTCACAGAATAAAATGACTTTTTACTTGAATTTTTTAGTTTCCCGATAAGCCATTGTATCCTGTTCACTATAGTCAAATTTTCAAGGATAGTATCTGCAAAGTGCAAACATAAATCTTTGAACAAAAAAAACTAATAGAGTGTGGTTCCTTATACCCAAATAAATTGAATGGATGACAATCTGCAGAAAATGCTGCTCGAAAGACAGTTGGCAAGATTTCCATTTGTTTTCATTTGAGCAGAAGGAAATCCGCCCTACTCAAGACAAATTTTCCATGCACAGTAATATGCGAACGATTTCAAGTTCCTTAGAAAATATCTGCACGCTAGAGCTGTGTGTATGTAAGCTTAAGTCGATTGTAATTCACATTTCATTATAATCCGAAAATTGCTATAAAGTACTACGCTGTTCTAAAAATGTTGCTAGACTCACCGGGATTTCGCTTGTACTTGCGAAATGAGAGTTTTGACCTACTTCCGAAATTAAAGGAAAAGAACTCACAAAATCCGATTCTCTGGCACGATGCCAGCGAATATCTCTGCATCGTCCTGAATATAATCGTGGGCTAGGGTTGGAGCCATGCCGTCGGTGGCTAACTTTCTGCATGCCAAGTAAAGGATCAGCGAAATATCGAAAGGAGCAAAAATCAGTTGTAGGCTCAGTGAGGCCGACGGCTTTGTCCGATACGAATCTGGCAAGACCCGCTGTTGGACTAAAAAAGCAATAAACTTTGCAGAAAGCTTCGAATGCGTTGGGAGCACATTTATCCTTGTCGTAGCCTTGAAGTACATAAGCAGAAACATGTGCGAGTATATCAGCTGCGCATTAGGGTTTTGGCATCCTATGTGCTCCATTCTCGGTTTTGCATATAAGCCCCAACCTAATCCAGCACATGCTCTTTGGACCACTGTGCGCATGCATCCATTACGTCAAACTTCTGTAGGGCAATGTGCCTCGCAAACATAGTCAGAAGGGATATCCACTGTGTACCGAGAGCGAGAAAGGGGGTTGATGTGAGATATAGTGCGAGCTTTTCTTACTTCCGCCGAAAGCAGTTGTGCCACATGCAGCGCGCGAAAAATAAAAAGGCAACCGTTTATTTTCCACACAGAACTCCTATCTAGTATTGGAGCAGTTGTGTGCTGCAATAGAGTGAAAGCAGGTCTCCTCGATCTATCGGTTGGTAGCTGTGTTTTCTTAGTTGTTGTCTTGCACTTCTCTTTTTTGAGGTTATCCATAAAAGGAGTTTCTATTCTATTTTCCTATTCCTTGACATCTAACTCGACTACGAAAAAGGACGTTGCAGGAAAAATATCTTGGATGATAACTATGAAAAAAAACCTATTGTTGTGTGTTTAATCCGTGCGTTTATGTATAAACTTAACTTGAACTCATCGTTCTATATATTTGTTAATAAATAGTGCTTGTATATAAATACAACCGTTGTAGAATGAATGTATATAATTAGGAAAAAAAAGCGGATGATTTTCGACAGAGTCCTCCTGATGACACCAAATCACTCCTAGACTGTCATTAGTGTCGTGCTTTACACACTCTGTTGTTGTTGATTTTTTTCAAGTGTAGGTTTCTGCGTAGACTTCTCAATGCATCGGAACGTATGAAAAGTTTCGGAAACCATATAGCATACACTATTGCATGTAACGAGTCGAGCGAGTGTTATATAAGAACGTGGTGCGGTGGTGTTTGTGTACTCTACGCGAATAAGTGATGTCCGTTTAGTACATAGAACAAGAGCAAATACGTGTTCGAAATTAATCTGAATCCGAAAGGAGCTGCAAAAAACAGGACCCTGTCATTGAACCGAAAGACTTTTTGCGGTGCAGTTGCCCAGCAGCCAACCAGCCTCTTAGACACTCCAGATTGAAACATACCACCGTCTTGTAATTCCTAGGTACGTTTTATCAGTTTCCAACCATTGCTGTTTTATTTAATTAAAGACTCCTTAATGCAATATTCCTCGCCTGTAACAACTCGCGGTCGTACCTAAACTTTCGGTTTTGCTAATGTTTGCCTAATTGATTTCACTCGGAGATGGCTAACATAAGTAATTTGCTAGTATTCCATGGAAAACCGATAAACATGCTTTGATAAGCATTTTTGATAAGAATTCTCGCAATGTCTCGTATCAATTTATCGAATTGGTTAGCCGATCAAAACGTTTGTATATGTTGTAAGTTTCTGTTATCACACTTCATAAATTTTATTTTGTTTACCAGCTGTAAAGGTAACCGAGATAAAAACTCATTAACTACACTGAATACACCGCGAACGATTTTCCCATCTCAATACTGTGTCCTGGTATTCCCGCGACCACCACTTTGCTCAGGACTCGCTAGCAAAGCTAACGACATGATTTTTAGCTTACTCCTAGTTTCTAATGCATTCTTGGTGGGGAAGCAATTATTGCTTCTGTTGCTGATTACATTTGAAATTAAAATGTCTTAATTGCTATTCCTTTTAAATGTTCATTACGTTAAGTGAGTACTTCATTAGATTTAATAGCGGCGACGGTTAGTGGATGTGGAGCATGTTGAGGAGACTCATTCCAAGGCTCACTTTGAAAAATTTTCGGTTTTTCTAACATCTGAATACTTCAGTGATTCTTTTGTCTTTGTTCATCATACAGCACGTGTCAAATGGTCCTGATGGCTTTGAAGGACAAGGAAAAGTTTTCCAAGAACATATACTTTTTACAATAGCTCCTCATTAATTTACTTCACAGATAAGATTGTACTTTTGTATGGTTATCTACAAACTAAACGAAAATGTAACTGAAATTTGCATATTGCTCATTGATAATACAATTTTCTATGATAACGGAGAATAAAATTATTTTGAATTTAAAAACTTCAATTTTAAATACTTATTTATTTACGTACATTCAGAATCTCTACCAAATTCAAATAATCATCCAAAGAAAAAAACATTTTCACGGAAATGATAAATATAAACGAGGAACCTATGCATATGCGCATTTCAAAATTACTTACTTTATTTTGACTATTCAAGTCGATCATAAGCTTACCAAGATTCAATAATCTAAAATTAAATTTCAATAATTGTCGCATCCAATAAATTTCCCCACCGGTAGAGAAATGGAAACTGTTGAAAAACCAAACAAAGTGTAACAATCTGCTTGCGGAAATGCAATTCTGTCTAGCACTAACGATTCGAATTTTAAATCCCGTCATCCAAATTTTAATCAATCTTCGTATTGCCCAATCACACTCACTGCCCCTTCCTCTATTCTAAATTTTCGTCTCCTCCTTTATTAAATACCAACCACTTCTAAGGAATTCTTCACTTCAGACAACCATCCAGCCTGCATTACTGCACAGCAATCCACATGTCTAGAATGCTACAACCAAGTTATTTTTTTGATCTCAAAAAAGAATAAAAGATCCTCTTGGCCTTTATCATTCCACAAAATCACGCATCAAATTATAGAATGTGTACTGACATTCACCAAATCCCTGACATTTGGATCCAAAAAGATTTTAATCCAGGACATTTCCATTGAAATCTCTCGCATGTTCTTTGCTCCAGATTTTTCAGCTCGGAATTCTGGAGAAAAAGATGTTTTGAAGTCATTTATGATGAGAATATGCGAGTTCACTTCGTAATGTCGTTTTTCAGAATTTTCAGAACTATCAAAACTAACTTTTAAGAATTTCATCCTTTACAACTTTATTGTCTGTGCAGTTCATAACAAGATAATTTCGTGCATAGTAAGGCCTCATAATAAGGTGCTTCAATTGCAGCTTATGCACTTTGTCTTGGAACAGAATTTTCAATAGATAAACGCTATACACACCTTTTTGAAACAGTAAGAATTGTATTGAAGCACTTTCAGTTACCCAAATCAATGTTTAGCAACTGATTAAGTCGCGCCTAATTGTATGGGTTCTAGCTCTAGTTCTGGTTCAATATCGACTGACTCCTTTGATCTGTTTGACAGGCTTGTTGAGTCAGGTAGACTTTTCTTTTTCTTACAAAATTAGTCTTCTTTCGGTGATAGGTGTCCTGTTTTGGCTGAATGACAAACAGGTGGGTCCACCATCTTATAAGTACAAGAGACTCTCGTGAGATTCCTGTCTCAAGCCCAACTGTTCACAGTGATATTTTAATTTGTATATTTGAAGTCACTGCATCTACCCTCCAACCTGTCTAAGGTTCGTCTCGGAAAATTGTCCAAATTCTGGACCATTCATACCTGATAACGTTCTACTGAACCTTTTTTTTTCTTGAAATAAATTGATTCGCATACGCTTGAAAGCCCGAACTCTGCAGTAAACTATTGTGGCAGAAGCAAATGCTCCAGGTTCTCCAGTATAAATGGGACCAAAACCATTTTGGATACAGCAAAACACGGAGGTTGATGCCTCTTCCAAAAAAAACATGGGATTATGTTCAATATTGAATTTCTCTGACATAAGAGACAATTGACAATCAGGTTTATAGATCTGTAATCAAGTTGACGTACGACCTTACTTCTTTAAAAGTCTTCAATTATTTACTGTATTACCCTCATTTCTCCCTTTCGAAGCGATATTACACCAGTGACAAGATAAAATGAGGCATATACTGTTCTTGCCCATCATTCCGTCTGAGTGTCATATTTCATTTAATAGTGATGTTTGTCATCGTCTTCAGTACTGGTCACATATCGACAATTTCTTCATGAGGAATGTTCATTTAAACATCTTCACTGCACCACTTGTTAATATTTTCACTACATATCCGATTTTCTACACGATTTTCCCATGACTTCTGAGTGATCAACGTGACTTTTCTTAATGTTTCTTTAACTACCAACGTTTCGTCTAATCCAGTAATAAGGCTCTGGAAATATTCTTCCTTATGAACGCTTTTTGATCTACGGCCGCAGCCACTCAGTTAGTTATTAGGAGGTAAAACTACGGTGTTGGTAGCATGACTGCACATTTATTTGACAATATGATGAGACTAAGTATTATCTACTACTAATATGGTTTTCTTGGTGGGTTTATTCTTCAAAAATTCATCAGTGATGGAGCAAGTTTTTTAAAAACTGCTTGATATAAGTATAAGTTTTCATCATTCAGCTCGTACTCCTGAAAATCTAGTGGCATGATTAAGTCCCTTTTTGTGGAATAGATGCTAGGCTCAAACCCAGTCTATGACAGTGACATTTGAATTTTTGGTTGTGATGTCGCCCAGAGTCAAGAAACTCAGACGTCGAATTTACCTACCACCGACCATCTTGATGTGAAATGTACTTCGGATTAAAGTATCAGGTCCAAGCGTTATACCGACCCAATTCCATTATGAGTGCTTTTGGGTTTGAACCAAACAAGTTAAGTTCTAGTCTACGTTGATGGATGATCCTTTGGTTTTGAAATGAGGCAGCTCTAATTTTGTTCAAGGGTCAAGTTATCTAGTAAAATATTGCGCCACGATAACGAATTATTTGGATACGTCACGGTATTGGTATACCTTAGCATTTTGTGTTGTTAAGTCCGCTTTGTTTTTTTTTTTTACTTTTCAATCAGAGGTTAAATAACTTTAACGATCCCGAAGCATTGTATATAGCTAAAATAGTGACTCATTATTTTCATTTTTTCAATTCAAATTTAGACACCAAGTTTTTTGACGGGTTCGTCTGCATTCAAAGTTGAGTATCATCTAAATTAAAGATTTGAGAGGTCCTATTTCGGACTTGTGGTATTATTTTCGGCTGAAATTCATCTATTTAAAGATGATTAGGCTGACTATTTTTTCAACAAAAATATTTGCTTGCCTAACTTTTTTTCATACATTGTTTGCAATGGGGTTTTCCTCATCATTTTTCAAGTTCATACGGAACACAAGGGTCAAGCCTGTTAGGGCTCTCAATTCTCTGGTCCTGTCAAACCTACAGAAACGGAACTTTAGTTGTCTGTCACTGTCTCAGTCACTGTTTTTTTAAAGTTTTTCGAGAAATCCGATATCCACTCACTTGGATCTTATTCATAATGCATATAGAACATAGAGCATGGAATTTTCCTATTTTACTCGCACAAGATGGGAACGACAGTTTTTCAACTGCTTTTCCTGTCTGAGGAGCGTAGACAACTCTGACCACACTTTTTTGAGATGAGACGGTGAGCGATAAGCACTCTCTTCCTTCCAAGGGATTTGGTGAAAAATCTCTGGAAAGTCAAGTGAATGTGATGATATCATCGATTTGCCAATGGAACTGTGTGGCACATAACGCTACGGTGATTTTTTTCACGAAAAAAAGGAATATTACACTACTGTTTGACGCAAAGGAAAAATGGTGGTTGTTACAGAAATCTCATCCTCCGCTGCTATATTTGGCTGACAAAGTCCTCCTTCAAAAACGCCAAATAGAGACTTCGCGCGAAGCAATGTGACAAACAGCTTCAGAATGGTTTCTTAAGATGTCAATGAGGTTGTCTGTAGGCTGTAGTTTAGTAGCCTTCTGCTGCTGTAAGTCGCTCATTCGTGACGTAAGCAACCGTAACTTTTCAACAATAAGAAACATTTTCCCACTCACCGCTTTGTTAAAGAGGCAGCAGCAGATAAGTTTACTTTTTGGGTACTACTTTTAACTCGCAAAGCAATAGAACTTTTAACAAACAACAATTTTCTTTGTGAATTCATTTAAAAACAGCAAATAAGTGATTTAAAGTTGGAATTCACGTGAAAGAGTTTTAAATATCAAAAATTGTACGATAGGTATTAAACCCTACGATTTTCTTGTAGACTTATTATTTCTTGCTTCTAACTTCTAAAATACTTGCTAAATTTAGCTCTGATTGAGTTAAAAGTATTTCTATTTGGGAAAAATCACAATTACATGCCATTTGTAATCCGTTTAGAGACTTTTCAACTTTCATTCTTGTTCGTTCATTCTAAACCAAGTACGTGTTCAATTTTTCCTGTTTTATTTTTGGTATTTAAAAGGAAGTCTCATCTTAAGGAGAATATATTTAGTTCGACTTTTGTATTATTGATGTATCATAACTTTTTCCATACTGCGAGTTAAATCTGTAATAAACCATTTCCAGAAGAAACGTTAAATATGAATCATGCGCATGAAGTTTGAAAAAAAACTATGGAAAATAAGGCGATGCGAATGGATTGGATATTGGGTAAATGTTCACTCTTATGATTGAAAAATGACAAAGAATAGGAACTTCCTGATTAAAAAATAACCCAGAAAAGCAACTTCCTTTATTGGATCTGTTATAAAGCATCTAATCAATTTCAAGAAAAATTAAAAGAAACCGTCACAGTTACGGGAAAAATTCTAAGTCTGAGTCCTTGTTCTAAATAAAAAGCCTCAACATTCCCATGTCATTTGAGCAACAGTGCTTATCAAATTTTCAGCTTTATCTGTCAGAAATTAGTTATTACCACGAATATATGGTTCTCGTGGTTGCACACATTTGGAAATCTTTGCTTTAAACCTTTTTTGAAGTCAGTCTACCGGGTTTCTTTGGGATCTAGCACTGGTATACCTTATAACTAACATGTAAGATCAAAAATATGAGGACCATCACTGAAACTCTGGAGCAAGGTGGACATACATACAGTATCTAAAGGGCGTACAAACAAGAACATACAAATTTTCAACTGCCAAAACGTCAACGTCAATCATTACCCGGTGTCCTCAATGTGTTCGCCAATTGACTATTTGAAGATAGAAGATTCTATGACGCATTGGCAAGCTGACTTTAAGATTGAAAAGAGTGTTGACTTCGCTGGACGTGCCGTCCACTGGGAGATATTTGTGATCCAAAAAAATAGGTAGAATCGGCTTAGACACAGACTAGTCAAACCTTGTACAGAAACTACAAACATGAATGCGGGGCAAAAAATAGGATTTATTTAATAGGACAAGTATAGCAAAATGACAGTGTGGAGAATAATACGTAAAGATCTTCATATCTAGGACCACAAGGCTCGATAGACTCAAAAACTCAAAACTTTTTATTATGTTTGAGCTGAACTTTTGCAGATAGAGTTTTAGGACAGTTAGAAGACGATTCAGAGTTCAAGAATGAGCCACAGTTTTCAAACAAAAAGGAGTTTTTTGTTTTTTTGCCGATTGGATGCGGCACTCTCAGCAAATAATATAACTTTGCCAAAAATCATTCTTTGTTGTGATTTTTCGGCAAATAACAGCATCGGGTTCCATTTTACGAATTTCGAAAATGCGAATAAGAGGCCTAAAAATGAACACCACCAGAATGTGTTAAATGAATATTTTTGATCTGAACGGCAAAATTTTGGTGCAAACACTGTCAGGAGATCTACAATACGGTATGACCTCACCCAACTCATCAGGCAACTGACTTGATACAAGAAAAATCTCCGAAATGAATTTGTTCAAGGAGTGTTAATGTAACTTGGCAATCAAATTCTTAGACTTAGCTTCCCATGAATGCTTTTGAAATTTTTGATGCATTTGCATTTTTGCATTTTTTTTTACTAGCAAGTCCTTCAGAAAGTTGCGAACAGTTGGTTTAACGCTTAATTTTCTTATAAGAGTTGTAAGAAAATATAAATTATTTAACAAAATTTAATCTGAAAGAAAATTTATGAAAGCAAAAACTTGTTGACAAATTGGATTCAAAAAAAAAAAAAATGGGAATATAAAACGAATTTCTTCACTGAACCCGATCGGATAGGGTCTGATACCTATGTTCAATATGAAATTGATTTCTATATTAGAGAAACTGATGTGAAACTCCTTCCAATCTGACTTCTTGGAAGTATTTCAGCCTGCCCCATTTCCATTTCATCTGCTTGTTTTTCCACTTTCCATGGAATATCCCTTGAAGTTTTTCCCTCGTTTTCTTCTAACAGTACATAGTTAACTTATTGTCGGACTAACACTTGCGCTATTGTTTTGACTATGGAGCTTGACTCAGGTTTACTCAAATCCTTTTGAGCATGAGTTTGTACTTAATAAGGTGCTTTGATGGTCTTGACCATTTTCTTTTACTAGCAGGAAAAAAATTTTGAAGAAAAAAAGAGCAAACACAAACAATTTTCGAGCAATTGAAAAGTGATACCTAAATTCAAGTTATCTCAATCATGATTCACATCACCTATCTTTGACGCAGATATATATGCCGGGGACATACCAAGATTATTCTCACGAAAACTAGAATCTACTTTTTAATCTAAATACATCATGCTCTCTATCGTTAAGGAAGTCATATGAAAATGGTTCTCTTGCTCATGGTTCTCCGATTTACAACCACAGATTTTGCAATGACAGAAAATGTCCTTCTTGACTCGAACAATCAACGGGTCACAAAAAAACTTGCTTTCGAACCATGATAATGTATTTCTAAAATATAATGCGTAAAATAGAGGCTCATTCGATCGACCGTCACCGCGAAACTGGTACCCCAGATGGGCTTATAGGATAGATAGGGGAAGAATGAGGATCGGCGGCAAACTGGCTCCCAGGATGAGTCGATAGGGAAGTTTCCACTAACCTCTTATTTACAGAGATGAAATGAAATCTTATGTACCTCTGAAATCTTATGTACCTCTGCTTTGTTTCACAATTTTGCTGGGAACTTTGACAGCAGCGTTAACTTCACTCGGTTGGACACAGAGATAGTTTTTGGTAGAACTTGAAATTTTCGGGCTGTATTTAGTGGATCACACGAAAACCCAGTAAATAAAACAGATTTGGAGCTTATTGGTTCGTGTGATGGAATAAGGAAACGTATGGTGTATATTTTATCAAAGAAATAATTGTAAATGGTATGGAATGAGCGGGAGAAAATTTTTAGACCAATCTATTGCTAGGTTACTTATGAAACTACAAAAAAGTATCCAGAGTCAAACAGGCTGATAGCATCTCAAATCATCCTTAAGGATGCTGCACCCCTCGAAAGAGAGTGAAACACTGTGAATTATTGAGAGTAAAACTTGAACTCATAACTCAGACTCATTAGTACGGTGGTTCAGACAGAAAAGGTAGACAACAGACAGAAAGGGTAGTCCTTGGTCGATTCTAATGCATTCATACAAAACAATAGCCAAACATTTTGAGTCTCAAGGACAATATTTTGTTGAATAACTAGATTAACTGGGTGATTAGAAAAATCATTTAATATTGATAAATGATAAAAATAATTGAAAGTGCAACATGAATTCCTAGAAAATTTGTCAGCAGCCACACCATTTTCATTTTCACTATTATGTTGAAGCAATATGGGTGACAAAACACTTCTTTTTGGTGTTCTCAATCCTAACGAAATTCAAGTCAGTTTGAATTTGAAAAAAGGCTAAATTCTTTACACAGTTTTAAAGTGCAAAAGCTTTCGTCCCACTACAGTTTCGTTAAAGGGACGGGAATTTCCTTTATTTGCACCCAAATATTAAAAGAAAAAATTTATACGCCTTCTAATATATATTTAAAGAAATGTAAACAAGGGATTCAATTAAAGTTACGTGAAAATAAATACCCACGGTCGCTTTTATTTTGCCAATATGTTTGCTAGAAATGAACAGAAACCTACTTGAATATTGAAAGACTTGTTTAGATTCACGTTCAGTGGACGGATCCCATCAGTCTAAGGATAAACTACAATGGCTTGACCTGAACCAGTTATTGCATTCATTTATTATATTGCGATCAGGAATCACCTTTGAAAATTTCAATTTCAATAAAACTTTCATTGAAATTACGAACCTAGACAAGATGCAGCCGAGCGTAGTGCTGAACTTGCACAACTAGCATTACGTAGAACCTTAATTTTAAGTCCGCCACAAAACGTTCTTCTCCCAAAAAAAAATCCGTTCCGCAACCTACTCTTTGAATCAACTTAACACCCTATCTCCGAAATACCTCGTTCATTACAAAGATCAATATTCATTGCCAACATTTATCCATAAGATCTGGGTATATCCAGGGTTGGGCCATTAAAGCGTTTCGGGCTTCTTCGGTGTTCATCTCACGTCAGCTTCCAAACAGACATCTTAAAGGTATTTCCTTATCGCTATTTGTCTTCGCAAAAGTACTTAAATTCAATGGCCTTCGTTAGAATGTAAAGTTCAGGTGGAGTAAACGTAGAAAACGGACCTTTCAACTTGTACCTAAGTACTACCGATATGTTGGCGGATATTGTCTGGGATATCCTTAGAATACGACAGCATGTCTATTAAAATTGCATTAAGCTTAAAGTAGAACCATATACAAATGAAAATATGAATAAAGGAGAAGGGAGTAGATATGTAAGACGGCTCTGCGAATCGAAACAAATGAATATTATGCTCGCTCTCGTATTCAGTGCTTCCATTTTCATTGTCATCTTCTTTGGAAATTTCTGATAACAGGTTTTCATAAAAGTTAAAGCTACCAGGAAAAGCTCATGAATAAAATCCTGTCGGCACAACGAAATTAGTTTCGTTGCCTTATATAGTTTCATTTCTGGTTTTGAAATATTTAAGAAGATTAATGGAAGACTCTTGTTAGTCGTAGTTTTTGTTGGAGCAATGTTGGCTGTATTTACGACATTGAGATCCGAAGGATATCAAGTATTTAAAAACTAGGTTGATATTGGAGGAGTATGTTCGGAGCGGCCATAAGACTTCATGAGTTTTGTTCATGTTGATTTTGTCCTGATGGTTAGTTAGTTCTATGTAAACGCTCATTTGGTTAATGTGTTTTCGATAGGTCCTTAATCAATGAATGAAAAACTTTATTATTCATCAATTAAAACATCCTTGATTTATTCCGTTTGACAAGTTTGTCAATTGTTTTTAATGTTCTTATCTAGGCTATTTTTGATTTATGTATTTGGGTTGGCGACTTCATATAATCACCAATATTTTAAACAAAAAGGATATAACGTATAACATTTTATTCATATTCAAAGAAGTCATAAAATGATATACTTTAAATATATTCTCTGTTCTTTGTGAACAACTTACTCTGTGTAAGTTGAGTTTAAAATATATGTTAAATAGTTCAGCACTATTGAATTAAATATTGCTTGTCTTCATTTTATGTTGCAGCCACGTTTGCCTGATTCTACGAAAACTTTCCTATTTTCCACATACAGTCTCATTATAATAAGTTTTCAATATTAGCATCTTCGAGATTGAGTGGGAATGACGATGAAGTGTCTTTTTCTGTGAGTCCTTTTCTGCTAGGAGGTGGATAGAAAAAAAAACGTTGGAGAGAAAAAAAAACGGCATTATATCATAGATTTGATGTTAAAAAAAGATCTGTCTTTTATTCTGAAAAAGAGGATCTCTGTCTGTGAAATCATATCTGAGTTTCTCTTAACCTTAGATTAAATTTTATGTTTCTGGTCAATGATTTCGCTACTGAAAATCTGTGTTTTGTGTGTTCTTTACTTCTGTCTATCGTTTGCTTACATGGGGGGGTTTTAGGCTCCTATGTGTATTTTTTGGCTTCTTTGAGTTTTTCCTGTTGGGCAAAGCTATTTTCACGAAAGTGAAAATTGTGTGAAATTTGTGAAGTTCAAAAGGTTTCCAAGCATGATATCGTATTCTGGGGCGTCCTAGATTCTTCGTGCTAGTTGTGCTGGGTTTCATTTCCGCTTGCTACGCTCAATAATTGAATAAATTCAGTAAGAAAATAAATGTTAAGTCTAAAATCCACTACATTCTTCGTTTGATCCATTAATTACTGATTTATTTACTGCAACTGACTGAGCTCACTTATAGTGGACTCCCCATTGCGTCCATTTTGAACTTTTTTTCACGCTTCAACTAGGCTAAGTTACGCTGTCAAATTATTTTTCCTACTATCCTGCTTTGAATTATGTTAAACTCTATTTATAATCTCTGATTTGCGTTACTTGAGTAGTCTTAATTTTTTCCTGCTGCTACTAAAATATTTGTGTCTTAATCCTACCGACAAGGTGTAGAGCATTTATCTGAGAAAGAACGCATCTGTTACCAAAATTAACCATCCGAGAGTATTTATGTTGTATACAATGAATAATTGATAGTTTCTTTATTATTCTTAAGTATTGAAATCGGTCATTCACCACATACAAATAAAAAATATCCTGTTTTTTTTGCAATACATGCTGTCATCAGCCTTAATTTTCTTATTAAGTGGCTGATTAGACGTGAAAGTACCGTTAGTCTTGTACTTTTGTAATGACTATACTCGCCCAATCCAGTAACTCACAACCTTTTTTCGATTTTAAAATGTCTTCAATGAAAAACAACATCGGAGAGCGTTAGAGAAGAAAATTTGGAGGAGCAGAGTTCAATTTAAAACAAGAATGATTTGAAATAAAAATTTAAAAACGATAAGATAAAATAATAAAGATAAATAAAATAAAAAATAAATAAAGAGTTAAAGAGAATTTTGTCGTAGCACGACAAACGGACAGACAAAATCTTAGCGTCTTATTGCTGACGTTTTATCTTACGTCTTATTGATGACGTTTATCTGGAAGACTTTGCCAAAGTGAACTTTAAAGGTAACATTGACAGCTACTTGCATTCTTTGCTCAACAATTATAAGGGATGAACACACAAATACACTTTACATGATTTGTTCCAAAGAGAGGTGGGAAGAGCTCAAGCTGGTTTCGAACACGCGATCTACGATTTGTTTGCCAAAAATTCTGTGGTACTAAAATTCTTTCATGTTTTGTGTTTGGAGTCCCGATAATATAGAAATCTACCTTTAGATTTTTTATCTTTATTCTTTTTACTTTTTATTTACCTATTTTGTACATTGATGAAGACGTAATACTCCAGAATTATAAGAAAACAGAATAAAACATGCTATATTCATGCTATATATAAAGCATGCTATATTCATTGTGCTATATCCTAGTCATTGCCGAGCATTGATCCTTCTTCCAATACTTGTATCGCATTGATTAGCAACGAGAGTTGTGTTAAAAAAACATATCCAAAGGATGACAGATCCACAGACAGATGTGATGGACCGATATAATTTCTTCACAAGCTAAAAATTCCTATTTTGAAAAAATATTTCCACTCACTATTAACGATCTCTAAGATGTTGTTATTATCAATTTTATCCTGATAAAAAATTTCCGCTGTTCTTTTTGAAAAACTGTTCTATTCATTATGTCTTATTGTAATAATTATTGGTATTTTACGAAATCAAATTTCGATTGGGCTCCTTCTCACTGGAAAGAATCGAATGAATTGATTTTTCCACGTGATTTTTGATACTTTGAAGACGTCAATGACGTAACATAAAATTGAAAGGCAGTTTTTTCACTTCTAGTAGTTTTTCTGATCTATTGGTCGTATAGGTAGAATAAATAAAAAGAAACTTTTAATAAATTTCCACATGAATCACAACTTGTTATTTTACCAAATCAGCTATCAGAAAGCTATCAGAAACAATAAAAACTTCAGATACCCTTAGAAGGAAGTGTTCTGCGCTTTCTCTTTTCTCCGGCTGGAAACGTTTGGTATCAGACCTAGGTACTCCAGGCACTCAGGTTCTCAGGTACCCAGATACTGTTTGGTAATTTTAAGAACGTTTGCAACATGAGAACAACATTATCACTTGCTCGATAATTCAGTGGAATACCACAATTCTAGCTTATCCAAATTTCAGGACTCATTGAAAGTACAAAACTAGGGAAATATAATAAAAAGGTATTTAAAGGCGGCGTTTTGGAGCATGTTTGATCAAAACTGGCAGATTTCAACAAAAAAACTGCAATAATGAATCAATTCACATTTTTAATTGACCTGAAATCCTTAAAAATATGTGTGAGATTCGCCAGGTTTGAGTAATCAATGATTTCAATAAAGCTTTCAAAAAATTCCAAATTCTCCGTAGTATTTTTTCGACCACTGATGGAATTCGTTTGTAATAAGAACTTTTATGGGAATCTTACTATATAATACCTCATTTCCGAGCGCTATATTCAAAAATTGATTACTAGTAAACTAAAAATGATTTCGGGAAGCAGTTTTTTGTAATGTTATCATTCATTATTGAACTTTACATAGTTTTTTTGGTTTTACATAAAAATGACTTATGTGACCGCTACACGTCCTTCACATTGTCCTCGTCAAAAGTGTCCAGGGCGCACGGGGTGAACGATTTTGACCGATCAGATGATTTGAAACCAAAAAACTTTTAAAATTTATTTTCCTCATCCCCTTGGCTATGGATAGACACGAGTTTTTTCAAACATTCAAAAAATTCTTATAGTAATAGAATTTTGAAAAAAAAAAATTTTTTGCACTTTTTTTCTGCTATTCAAGGCTGTTAAAAATGTTTGGACAAGAATTTCAAAAAAAGCTCGTGTCTATCTGTTGCGGCATGTTTTCTAATAATAAAAATGTTTAGTATGACAAGATGGGTCAGATATATTTTTCGGAAACGTTCACCCCACCTCAAAAAAGACGACTTTCGGAAAAACACGTTTAAAGATTGACAACTTAATAAAATATTGTTAAAAATTCTCTGAAAAATGCTCTGTCACTGTCAAACGAGCCCATCCACAGTTAAATCCTTTTACCAGCGTATTTCAAATACTATTTAGATGAAAGAAATGTTAAAAAAAATCGATTTTTTGAAACTGTTACACAGTAAGACCCCCTTAATTTATAATGGAATCCGCTGCATCATTCTTACAAAAGGCTTTAAAGCAATTCTTGTGCTGATATCTCGTTTTTACTTTTTACTGCGAGTGACATTTTGGGTCTCTGAGTTTGATTAATAGTTCTCAATAATACTGTCAACAATGAAAATATAGGTTTTTTAAATTTATTGGATATTGTTTCCCTTTTGACGTTGGTGCTCAATGCTCCAGTATCACATTTGTTCACTGAAGACAAGTTTCGATTCGTACAAAATAATTTTAACAACTCCATCGTATTCTAAGCTTTCTTGAAGTCTGTCAAAAATTGTTGTACATGGAGATTATTCACTGAGCACATTTGTAGGAGCTAATTCGCTAAGACTATATCGTTAAGGATATGCTCTATTCACTTCAAAATAACTTTGTGTACGCTCGGAGTATATTTTTTTATATTGTATTCAAAATCATCTTGGTTTGACTTTATTTGATGTTTAGCAATTTCGGAGAGTTCTCTGTAGGACGTGGGTAACATAGGACAGAATTTTTATTCCTTATTAAACCTTATTTATAACGTAAGACAACGTTATAACGTATAAACGATGAATTGCGCGTGCATAGTGCAAAACATGATTTTGTCATCCGGCCAGTAAACGTTGAACTTATTTTTATGATAAAAATCGTTATTTTTTTTAAATAGTGAAGTTACATAGTCCTTAACTTGAGATTTTTTGATCTTGACTGTTAACTTTAGGAAGTGCAAAGAGTTTTCCAACTTTTAAGAATGGCGTTAAATTGAGGTTCGTATAAAGCGTGAGTTTTTTGGAGGATTTCATGAAATCGACAAAAAAAAGCATGCATACGTGGCCCAGTTTGAACCAAGGCAACCATCATGCTCTCCGCGTATAATTTTTTGAATAAGTATTCTTAAAAATTCTGGGATCGAATTGAGAAATTTGAAAATTTGAGTTTGGACACATTTGTTCAACTGGCACTGATGAAATTAACGAAAATCCTACAAAATGATTGTACATAACTTTAATGGATTCTAATGTTTCAAATTGAGTCCTAGCTGTGTACATAATTTTGATGGATTCTTGTGTTTCTGATTGATTCCTAGTTTTGAAGAATGATTGATTTCAGTATTAAGATTCTTCAAGCTCGTTACTGATGCCTAGGAAGCGCACTCTACTTTACTAATTCCTGCTTATAATTGCTGACATCAGAATACTAAGGCTATTTTCTCCAAAGAACTACCAGATTTAACGAATAAGCAAAAAAGACTGGCAATCGATATTTCAGCCAAGACAAACATAATACATAACTCACATCAGAATTAATTCAATCCCAACATAAATGGATCCACTCTCCCTAAGCTCCGAAGATACTTCAGCCACAACCATACAATACTATCCATCCATCCATCAGAAAGAAGGAAAACAATTTCCATGTTTTCCGTCAATCTAATTTCAAACGTCAACGTAACAGATACTTTGTTCGTACGTGTGTACATACGCGAGGAAAACATGGAGTTAGATAATAATTTTTCGTGTTTATGACACATTTAGCCAAGGCACAAATGTGCATTGTTTCTACTCGTATCTGTATATCTGCTTCGGCCAGGATATTCCTAACGTCACGCGCTTAACTAAGTTTAATTTAAATGTGCTTGCGGGTTGTAAACAATTTAATTTTATGATGGGAAAAATTTAATTTCGTGTATGAAATATTTCTTGTGTTTTGGCGTGGATTTAAAATGAAATAAGAAAAAAGTCTCCGAAAATAAGCCGAGAGAAAAAGCGTGTGTTTTAGGTAATTATACAGTGGTCGCGGTGTTGGATGTCTTTTACTTGCCAATACTTCCTACACAAAGTAAGTTCTTTACTTCGTTAGCGGCTTTTATTAGGTGCGCTGGAATAAGGTTTCCCAATTTATTTCGAGATACTTGTTAGGGATCTATAAGCTGTATAGATTGTTCGGATCCATTAAAAATTGCTAAGCCTGCGACAGGAAAAATGGATTTCTCACACAATGCACACATTACCTTCAGCAATCGATAAGAAGTAGCGACATTAGTCTTATGAGCTTATAACTTCGCTTTACTTTTAATTATGCTTTTCGGAAAATTCAAGTGCCAAAGCGTGTGTTCCCATCTCACGCGAGTTGAAATTCATAAACTTGAATTGTTATAAACAAGTTGGCACTTTACATAAATCCCCTCATTAAAACAACTTTTCAAATCGATCCACTCCATAAAAACGCCATCATTTTCTTCACGCATACTTCATGTTTTTCCTTCACTAGTAGTAATTATTCTGATTACCCTACCACAACTCACTTCCTGAACTACCCTTCGCGTCGACGGGAAATCTTTTAAGGCCACCAACTCCATCAACTGGAAAATCGTAATGAAGGCAGTCGAAGACGTTTCCCGTAAGGGCTTTGTAAAATGTCAAAACATAGGAAAACATCGAAACTATTGCAAATAAGAAAAATTTTATGGGCTTTTAGAAATGACATTACATAAGACTGGATGTCTCCAAGACTACTAACCGCGCCAAACACAGCGTCATCAGCTCGCTTTTAGCAATAGTTGGAAGGAAGAAGCTGCTTGTAAAGGAGACGAAGGTGTCTGACAACATGGCAGCAGTATGAACGCCTCGGATTGAATACGATACATTTCATTGGGTTGAGCCTTTATTGGCGTGTTCGTTTTTCATTTGTTTCAACCGAAATAGGCGTTTTGTTGCTTCATTTCTAGAGGCGAGGGTAGTTTCGGCACTACTGCTGAGCCATTCCAGCAACTTTCATGAAAACTTGAAACAAGCTTCGTACGAAATATACTACTTTTTTGTGTTTCTGTTTTTTTGTTTCTTGCTTCTTCCCATTTCCTAGTACATTCGTGCCTGCGGCGCAGAACTGCAAAACGACCTGAGGCAATGACGACAGAACCTTCTGCACGCTATCGAATCAATACATGAAATTGTCTTTTCTTGGCATCATTCCAAGATGCTTAAATCTTCGCATTTTTTGCAGACCGGGATGACAAGAAAAGATTCTGGGTTTTGTTGCTGCTGCTACTGATGGCATTGCGGTGGGATGAATTCCATAATTTTCTTTGAATGTACAACTGCGACAAGGAACCGAAAAAATGAATTCAGAAGTTTCCCATAAAATCGTTTTGTGCACGTTCCTACTCACAGCAACATCAGCGAAGGATATTACTCTAGACTTAGATGACGCGAACAGCACGTTGGCGGTTGTTGTTATTGTTACACAAACGGAAAACTATTATGGCTCAAAAATTATTACTGCCAGGACTTTTAAGAGTATCACCACTTTGCTTTTCTTTATTAAGATTCACATTGTCCCATCTGCTGCTGTAGATACATTCAAGTTACAATACTCAAATTTCCACTCATTGCATGGCTGTGTCCTTTCGCGAATTCGCGAATTTCCTCAATTAAAAGTGTGCAAGAAATAAATGTACAATTTTCTTTTTTAATCTTCACAAAGATTAATTAAAAATATGTATGTATAGATGAGAATTTTTCAAGTGCTTCGCATTTATCAAAAGCGTTAATTAGATGAAAATAAATTGGATAGCTTAGAAGGTATTTTCGCAGAATTTGCCAATTAATCAATGAAACCATAATGCTCAGTGTAGACGCGCAAGGACTGAATTCAATTTTAAGGACGGATATTTAGTGCAGGTGTGGGGGGAAACTAATTTGAAATGATTAAAGCCCAAGGCTTTAAATTTATTTCGGCATGAACAATGCCTTATTTTTTTCCGTAGGAAGAATGGGTGATTGGAAATGATGAGTTTTCACTGAATTTTGAAAGTTTAAAGTGTTAAATCGTAGTCGAAACAGTCAGAAATTTCATTCCAATTTCTATGTCGAAAAATTACGAAACTCACAAGCGGGAAATATATCATCTGCTGAAAAATAATAATTGGAAAATGTTAGAGAAGTTGAAATCAAAAAGAAAAATCAAAGTCATCACGTTCATTACTCTTAGCAACGAAAAAGAACCTTAAGAAGCATATTTCTTTTGTCATTCAACTGATTGCGGGCGATTTTAATTTGAGTACATATTTCAGCTTGTCAGCTCAGGATGCTTCTATCCATCAATGGCTAACACCTTCCGCGTTTTCCCCAAGCTTGTATCTTCCCAAACACAACTTATTCGCAAGAAAGTCACCCTCACATACTAAGGAGCACATATGGGAAATTCAAATTAAAAATAATTAAACAAATTTATTATCTAGTTATTAACAAGAGATATCTAAATTCGTTAAGGACCTACACAGGAGTTGACATAATCACCAACATTATGTTGTTGGTAGCTACTTCATACATTAAGTCCAAAAGAACGCAAAAAGGACACGAACGGTAACTGAAGAAAGACTTGCTAAACAACAAAAACGTTAAAAATTAGATTAAGAACAGTCTAAAGAAATGATTTAATGAAGCAATTGGGTAAATGCCATGAAACAAAACACAAACCATATTTATAGAGCAAGCTCAAAGCTAACTAATTCAAACATGAGTGTCCTTTAATAATTACCAGACGACAGATGAAATTTTTAAAATAACAGATAAAAGCAGAGCATGCAAAGGAATTGATTCCTCTGAATTTAATAGTATAAACACATGCGAATTCAGGATAGTACTTCAAACTTTAGGAATAAAATATTTCAAACTAGATCTGGCATTCTTAATAGAAAATAATTTGAGATAAAGTTGCTTGATGACTTTGATAAACGTATGAAATTTGGTTACTAACAACCGAGAAATCAGCAAATATTATTAAAGCGAAAAACATACACTGGACCTTTATTGACACTACTAGGTGTGAGCATCATAAGTTTTGTTCCGCTTTTACTAAGAGATGGCGCCAGCGCAAAGTACGCAGTGTGTTAGTTTGACACATACGCCATTTCGATGGTCTAACATTTAGCTCAAAATACACTCAAGTTTTATCTACTCTAACTATCGGGCATGTTGATCAATCATGTCGAATTTTGTGCCTTAAAAAGAGCATTTGCGGCACGCATCGCCTTTCTTGTTCAACCAAAAGAAAAAGACTGTTGAAAGTCATTGTTTGCGGGTAAAAACATATGGCGGACACGCTCCACCAATTAGGACATGGGAAACATGGTTTCCCCAATTGAAAAATTGTAATTTCCAAGTGAAAGACAGTGGTAGACCACAAAAATACGTAGAGGAAGAATTGCAGGAATTATTGGATGGTGACCCAACTCAAACTCAATTAATTAACAATTAGTAGAAGTGTGTCGCAAGAAACGATCAGCAGACATTCAGAAGCAAACTCGCAGAATGGGTCCCACTCGATTTGAATGAATGTCAAGCAGAAAATCGCAAAGTCATTTTTGAAATGCTGCTTCGGCGCCACGGAAGAAAATGATTTTTGCATTGAATTGTGACAGGTGATGAAAAATGGGTTCGTTTTGAAAACCCAAAGCGGGCAAATTGTGTCTTTCACCTGGCAAAACCGGTCCTTTAACACTAAGGCCAAATCGCTTCGGTAAGAACACGATGCTCTCTGTCTCGTGGTTCCAGAGTAGTATTGTGGTTTGTGAACACCTGAAGCTCGGTGAAACCGGTTATACACATGACTATCAATTAAAGCAATTCAAACCTTGTATTAATCTAAAAACGACCGGAATAGACCAGAAGACACGGCAAAGTGATTTTGTTACGAGACAAGGCGCCGCCGTATAGAGTAAAACCAGAGAAAGACACGGTGAAATCGCTGGGATGGGAAATCCTTCCACATCAACCATACTTACCAGACTTCACGATATCTGAATATCACCTTTTTGCATCAATGGGACATGCACTTGCAGAGCAGCCCTTCAGCGATTTCGAGAATGTTAGATAGGTCTTTTTCAGCAGAAGACACGTAGATTTTCTGGCCTGGTATTCATAAATTACCTGAAAATTAGGTGAACTGTGTAGAAGCGGATGGACAGTATTTTGAGTAAAAAAATTTCCCCTACAAAATTACGCTCTTTTTAAGACACAGGCTCAAGGAAAAGACAAAACAAAGCAAGTGACGAATGTTGATTGGAAGAGCAATGTTGTAATTATGAGAGTGTTGTAATTATGTCCTGCTGACAAGTTCTTCAATAGATGGAGGACATCATGGTCCGTATACGGAGCAGGTTCTCAACTTATCTCTCAGTTTTTCTCCCGTCCAACTAAAGAAAGTTCTTCATTACCTAATTTCGCAATAGGATATAATCGCTGGGGAAAAATTCAGCTGAAAACAGTGGCTATGCAATACGGTAGCTGTGCATCCATTTTGTAACGTAATTCCCTAAATTTACGCGCAAATCGCAGGCTGAATGTGCTGAAGCGGTTTTATAAATAAAAATTTTACTTCCTTAAAACAGGTCGTTCAAATTTGATAACTTTGTTTAATCGATCCAATAATGTTGTTTGCTTATTAGTTTTCTATGCTGAAGACAGTCTATGAAGATCATATCTTGTGCATTCCAAAAAATACTCACTAGAACGTCGCCAGATGATTAGTGCTTCCTACGTTTTGTGTGGATTGCACCAGGCAACTCCGATTAGACTCAAGCGTGTAGTGATAAATCCATGTGTCTTCCATTGTCACAAATTGGCTTTGTGTTGTGGTGAAACAGCTCCAAACTTTACTTAGTCAAACGTGCACGTTTTTCCTTCAGGTCAACTGCTACAACGCGGTAGCCATCGTGCGCACAATTACAACTTGCTACAGCTACAACTTGCCAGATTGTTGCGTATTCGGTTGCTTTCTACAGCTGTGGCCTGTCTCATTCAATTTACTTTTGCGATCATTCAACACAAGATTCGTGACTTTTTTAATGTTTTCCAAAGATAATGGATCGTTTGGTCTTCCTGATCGTTGGGCGTGCATGATATAATAATGCTTTATCAGAACACGAATGTAAATAACAATGCTTTATCAAAACACGAAATTCAGTTTTTCGATTATTTACAATAATCACATTGAAATTTTAACTTGAAAATGAGTATATTCAATGTCACGAAAGTTTCACAAGAGCTAATTTGAAACTGGTACTGTACAAAGAGCACATGTATTTTGAATTTGTGGCGCCATCTCTATGTCAGATAAGATAATTTGCAGTCCATATGGTAAAAAACAAACAAAAGAGATTTATTTCTGTTTTATGAAAAGTTTTGATTATTTCTTTGTTGATTCATTGTCACCTATTTCGAATTATATGTAAGTGTTGTTCAATTCTTACTGCTGTGGCGAAACAGCAAGAGTCTTATACAGTTTGAATACATGATGAGAAATCAGAACAAATGTAACATTTAATAATTGCTACCACATGGAAAAGTTGAAGAATGTTGACAACAGGACAACTTTTGGAGAACATCGTGGTTGAAAGTATTTGATTTTTAACTCCAAGAAAACAACTGTCTACAGTCTTCATGAAAACCTTTGAGAAGGCATCGATTTCTGTCTTGTCAATATTGAGTAAACTTCAAACAATTCACTGTAAGTGAACATTTAAGCTAATTAAACAAAATATTATTATTTAACTTTTTTTTTGTATATAATATATCATAATATATAATATAATGATTCCTATTCGGCCATTTACTCTGCGAATGGAAGGAGTTTTTAAATACGTGGTCTGCGTTGTTTCCAACCATGTCCACTTGGTGTCGGGACATTAAATTGATCAATTGGCGATAATGCAGTTTTGATGACAGATATCTCCGTTTATTGATTAGTCACACGAGTTTCAGTGAAATGCAATTTCTTGTTTGTTGGATTTCAGAATGAATGATCACGAGGCGCCCAAAAAAGGAATGTGAAATTCTGAATCAAACATGCAAAATCTTTTTTAACACATTTTATTTTTGTTTCATGCTATTATAATATTAATTCAGTGGGAACAATTGGGGTGCCAGGTCAAAAGCGAGTACTGAGAAAAAATATTCATGTCTTTTTGAGATCGTCACTAAAAAATTTCTATTGCTTTTATTGGATATAAAATGCAGGTAATGAAAAATTCTTTAAATATAAATCAACCTAAAATCAGTTAAATACATGGTAAGTAAGGATCGATAAACGGAAAACAAAACCCTCGTCGTTACATTAATTCAATTGTTAATTTCAAACTTCTGAACGGCGACTACATACTAAGCCTCAAAACCAATAAATCTCTGCAATTTTCCACATATCAACAATGAAAAGCTTCGTCCTCTCGCATGAACGTCCATTTCCGTGCATTGGATATAACGTGACCCTTTATCTAAACAATCATGAAATGTAAACAATTACTCCACCGAATAACAACAATATAACGTGACCTCCATCCAACAATTAAACGACACTCGACCACATAAGAGCCAACAATAATTTGTTGAATTCAAACAGAATTTTAATGTGCCGACAAATTATGCAAAACGAAATTGCTGATATTCAACTATCACATATTTAAAATTCTATGAAAATTTATTGTATCCAATATTGTGCCAAATAAATATCCTTTTGGTGCATGTGATGACCTATCGATTGTGCATTCGTGTATATGAAATAATAATTACGCTACACATACATACGTAAGGTTCGTTGCGAAAATTTATTGGAATATTTTGGCAACATTTGCACAACAGGACATTTCGTTATGTATCAAAAACGAGGAAATTCCGATTTTGATGAAATATGACCTTATTGAAATCGTTGCATTTTGGGTATGGTCCATTTAATATAAAGATAGGATCAACACAAGCTGGTAGTCAGCAATACCAAAATAATGCAAGAGCTTTGAATATTATTGCTTTCTATTTGATGCCAGAAGATTTTTGGGGTTGCTTAAAGATTTTTTCAAAATTCAATAGAAACCAAATAAAGGGTGTAGAACTTTATAAATTTTAAAAAACCTACAGGGGTCATAAGAGTGTTCCGAAAAACTTTACCATCCGACTTCAATTATCTTTCAATAAGTCCATTGTTGACTTTTAAGTTCATGGACCTTATATGTCCTTTTCATATAATGATTGCAAATGAAGAATTTCCTGTTACGGAAATCTTGTTACCTAATATTGCAAACCAATTTTGGGATCGCACGATTTTTTTTATCTTTTCGCTAATTCGAGACAAAATTATGTTATTGTTTTGGACCAGAATTTGCCTGTTGCCTTTTTTCTATTCTGTTTCTTTCAAATTTAAGGACGAAATACTCCAAGACAAATACATGCCTTTTATGGTTTTGCCTTACTTTTACACTTTGAATGATCAGAATTTTCTTTTGCAAGGCTATCTTTAACTAGCAGGTCTTGCATCCGAGAATCATAGCATATCTGGTATGTCGGCATCCTTTCTAACTTTAAGATGTTCAACCTTAATGGAATGCGGTGAAATTCAGTTTAATTCTAATTCTTGCCGTACAATTTACATTCTTTTCCTAACGAGCCTATAGTGACTCAGTCTTGATATAAAGAACTTCATTTTCATACTCCCCTTTTGATGAGATTTTAATTTTATCTTTGAATCCTTTCGTTAACTCACCAGGACGTCTTTTAGATTTTATATATTCTTTACGAAACGAACGCTTTTACCACCAATTATTGCTGAAACTGTTTCTAAACTGTGAGTGGTAGCAAGCTCTCATGAGTTAGGCTTAAGGCCAGCCTTAGTTTGTAGACGTAATCTATGTTGCGAGGGTTTACCAAAGCATAAGTACATACAGACAGCATTAACACTCCTGCACCACTTTTCTCAGACAGAGATGGAAGCAAAAAAAAAACAAGTAGATTTACATTTTTAACGTGCTTTGAGAAGGGTATTCTTGTTTTACGCAAAAATAAGAGAAAATTTACCACCCTAAATAAAGTTCGACTTTGATTGAATGAATACCATTAGGTTTTAATATTACGCAAAGTGTTGTTATCGTTAAAACTTCAAACGAGTCCCTTATTTACCGGGATTCGATCATTGTACTCCTAGATACATTCGATAAACAGAAATGGCTACAGAAAGGACTAAAAGACGGTGCGCTCATCTTAATATAAATTTATTCTGATGGAAAAGTATGGAAAAAGCTTTCCTTAAATGGAAAGTTTTTAATTTTAGGTCAGGACACAAGGTATCGCTATCTCCTCACTCACCTGCGTTGCTTCATTTTCACGCTATCTATCTTGCAGGAGTTTACCTCATTTTCGACATGGTATATTTGTTTTATTAAATGCTGAGAAGTGTAATTGCCGATGAGTCGATCAAAATATCGGCCTGAATCAGTCTAGTCTATTATTTTCTTCTTTATAGCATTACACCCCCTCTAGGCCCTTCATTTCCTGTAACATGCGCCTCCAACTGTCTTCTTCAACGCAGTCAGATCAGCCTTTCCTCGACTTCTCATCTGGTCTTCACCCTTCGCCTTTTTGAATATTCGTTGTTCGTCCATACGATTCACATGGCCAGTCCATTGGAGTCTTAGAATCCTTGAGACCGCCGCCTCGTCAAAACTTTCATACAGCTCGTAGTTGTATTGAATTCGCCATTGGGGGGAACCCCCCAATGCTCCAAAGATCGGGACCCGCCACTCAAAGGCGTCCAAAAGTATTTGCGGACGTTAGGATTCGGGTCCATGTTTCAGACCCATAGCACAACATAGGCCTAATCACTGATTCGTATACTTGGAGCTTTTTGCTGGGTATGTAGCTGGTCACAATCGTCAGAACTGAATAAAAGTCTTTAATTTTGCGAGCTCTTTGATATTTTGTCCGATTTATTAGGCGTTCTCTTTATTTTCGCGCCTTTTCAGGCGAATTCGCTCACATTTTCAATACTGTATTCGCCTACATAACGCATATTCTTGGTATTTGAAGTATTTTTTCTCGACTGGGTCATGAGTTTTGTTTATTTCTTATTGATTTGTAGCCCTACTAGTTTTACTTCGCTGTCGAATTTCAGAAAAATGTGCGCTGTTGATTCTATGCGACCTTGAAAAAAGGTGAATGCCATCTGCATAGGCTACCACTTGGTTTGACTTGTATAAGAATGTACCTCTTCTATCAACAGGTAGCTTACTTATGAAATATTCCAAAGTCGAATTGAATAGCAAAGGCGCAAGTTCACTTCCCTGCCTTAGTCCGGTATTTGTGTCAAAGGTGACATGAGTTGGTTATTAACGCGGACACAGGAAGTTTTCGACGTCTTTGTCATTTGTCAGACGGACTAATTTGTCTGGGATTCAGTACGTTACGATCAATACTGTCGCATGTTTGGTTAGAGTCAACGAATATTTAGCAAGCCTTCTACGCTGAACTCCCTGTGCTTTTTAGATGCCTGCTTGACAGTAAACAATTGGTCTATTGTTGATCTACCAGCTCTTAAGCTACATTGATACTCCCCAATAAAAATGTTGGCATATGATCGGACTTTATTTTCTAAGATATTCAAAAATATTTTGTACGACGTACAAAGCAGTGATATGCTAAATATATATTAATAGATATAATAAATATAATTGATTGACTCACTCCGTTTGTCAAATGTTCTTGTTGCCAGATTTGCTGGAAAATTTTGTTGATGGCTTTCTGTGCTATATTATTCTCTTGGGCTTTGATGGTGGAGCAGACTTCATACAGAGATGGAGGGGCCAAAGGAAGCTCTCCAAGAATATTCATATCTTTAAGCTCTATTATTCTGGGGATATGTAGAGGATTAAGCAGTTCTTTGAAAAAAGAAGCCCATCTTTCCTTAATCCTGCTCTCCTGCTGCTGAAGTCATCACGACAGAACATGGTCTTGGGCTGATATCCTCACTTCAAAGTCATGGTCTTACTTCTTTGTGCCATACTTCTTTGTTTATTTTCAGCAAAGTATGTGATAGGATTGGAGCTAGCTTGTGGTCGATGGACCACCAAACTTTTGGCGAAAGACGCCGTTTGTAAACCGTGGATGTCAAACTTTTGAAGTCGAGTGGTTTTTGTCAAAAACGCGTTTTTCATGTGACATTGATATATCAGTTGAATCAAGTAGTGATCCCAGTTACAGTTGGCTCGTAGGTATGTGCGAACATCAAGTATACTTGAAACCCATCGTTGATGGATCATAACATGGTGGATCTGATTTTGTGTTTTGCCATCAGGTGTTACCCAAGTTATTTTATGTATGCATCGATAAAGGTTGCTAGCCAAAAGTATGATCTCTGCTACAATCGAAGGCATCATGCGTTGGCCATTGTCGTTTGTTTCATCGTGGAAACTATATCCTCCAGGCATTCCTGGATGAGATGGCTCATTGACTACTTTAGGTCTCGGCCATTTGCTACCATTTATTCGTACGATTTGAGACGAGGAACAATAGAAGCTGTGGGTTGGGGAAACTAGTGAAGCTACCCTCTTGTTGCAACCGGGTTTCGAACCTTTTATGTCATAGTGTGGTCGAATATATGCCAAATCGAATTATTGGGGGATTCGTTCGGAAGGATCCCGCTACACGTTTTTGGGCCTTATTTTGCTTAAAAACAAAATGTAACATTACAAGCTTTCCTTGATCATTTTTTTGTTTCCTGCTATGCAAAATTCATTATTTCTAGATCTTTTTAAAGAATCATGCATAAAGAGCGCAGTCGAAGTATCAAATAGAAATCGTTGATAACAGTTGAACCAAACAGAGTACTTTACCCTGACATTTTGATATGTTTGTTGCTGTTTGTTGTGAACGCATACTTTTTTCTGCAACCAATGTCAATTATAAAATTAGTATATACACATACGCTGTAATTTGTGCTGAAGTCTTCCTGGCATTGAAGTATCTAGTAGTAAAACCTTTGCCATTTTTAAGGCTTTTTCAAAGTCCTCTTTAAAATTTAATTTGATTATGCGAAAAAAGTGCGTTCGTTAGAAATTTTTTTGAAACAGCGTTGTGTAAATGAGTTTTTTTTCGAAAACATGTTACTAATAAGGAAATCATGCAATCGTTTACATGAAAAATGTTTTGAAATCACTCATAATTCATTTATTTGATTTTTTTCTGAAGTTTTGAAATGTGTGCGTTTGTCAATGTTTATTACCCTCTTTCTACTCTTTTCCTATTCATACCCGATCCTTCGAAACTGCCAATATCAAACTATTTTTATAGACAATTCAGTAGTACTTTCGCTGTATATTACATTCCATCTGATGAACATAATCTATATTCAAAACTATTAGGTGCATCGAATTCAATGTTTGCCTGCTCAAATAATAATTTTGTTCAAAAATTTATCCAAATCATTTTCAAGTTGGGAAAATTCATCGTGCTATGTTTGGAAATGGTATTTTGAATTGTGGGTGACAGTTTACAGCCCAAATTAAATACATAATCCGCCTCCCTCATCCCTAATTCCAAATTGCAATGTGACATGATTCGATTCTGGTCCTGGCGTGGTCTGGCGCCAAATTCATCAATCAATGATTGTGTTGAATAATTGCTATTTCACTCCAAACTTATTTCAAATATTTCAATAGATAGTAAAAGGAATGTGCAAATAGAGATCCCGGCTTATACGAATATTAAATTGTGAAATTCCACGCATTCTATTAGTCTGATGATTTTCCAAAACAATTTGATAACGTACTGAAATATTTGAATACATATAATACACATACCACTGAATTGAGTTATGAACTAATATTGCAAATTTTTAACTTTCCATCGCATCGGCATTTTGCAAGGAGCAAATGCTAGTTTGTTGCAATTTTTTTGGGGGTTTTGATTTGAATGGAATGAACTATTTGCATCGAATTGGCTCCAAAAATATATTGGAAAAACGTTCCCGGAAAACATATTTAAAAATATTTTGTACAGTATAAAATTTAGTTTAAAAGATGATAAATGGTACATAGAAAAGGATAAACAGTGGCAGATATTTATAATTTTCAAGAAATTGAGCAAGCTTCAGCAGTTGATAAAAATTAACAAAAAATCTTAGCAAGCTTAGCAAGGTATGAAAGCGATTGCCATTCGCTTTCGCGGCGTTTTGTTACACATTTTCGAAGAAAAATAACCCTATAATGCCGCCACACCAAAATCCTTAGCATTCGGTTAATCGATGTGGATGTATTGATTTCTCTATGTTGACTTGTGGATTATCTGATTCCAAGATATAACCACTTCGGTTATAGAGGTATTATCCGGGATGGAAATGAACTTCATCTGAAAAGCTGATTCCCGGTGAAATCTTTGATCAAGTGATACATGCCATTTTGAGCATACTGAAAACACATCTCATTGTCAAAATGTCATTAAACCTTCCAACCAAAAAACAACTTACAGTTCCAATTCTAAACTCAAGATGGCCTACGCTGTAATTAGATACAATTTAATAATAAAAGGACGCAACGACGTTAGCTGTGATTCATTTCTTTGGTACAGTAAACAAGTTTAAATCTTGTCATATTGCTGTCTCCATGTTTTGGTATAAAAATTGAAACTAAGCCCGCTTTTGTTTAAGCTTAAGACAAACACTAGACAATCTCAAAATATCAAATGGAGGCGCCGATAGAAGTAGCGTCCAAATGTGGACCGCGTAGTGTGATACGTTTTTTGACAGGAAAAATTTATCGAGAATTATCGTCTGTATACGGGTAGCAGAATATGAGCCTTCATATGGGGTTACGCGTTTCCGCATGCAAGGTGTTAGCGATAGTGTTTTGGGATTATCGAGTATTCTTGTGATTGATTACCTCAACAAAGGCAAGACTATCAACGCAGGGTACTACTGTGGTGTTTTGGACCGTTTACGAAAAGCAATCAAACAGAAACGGCCAGGTTTGTTGAGTCGCAAAGTGTTTTTGATTCACAATAATGCTCGTCCGGATTCTGCCCGTTTAAGTCAAGAAAAATTGGCCCTATTTAAATGGGACGTTTTTGAGCATCCCCCTTATTCCCCTGACTTGGTCTCAAGTGATTTCCACCTTTTCCCGGCCGATAAAAACAGCGTTTGGCGGCATACAATTTGAGACGACAAATGACATCACCGAAGCAGTCACAGCGTACTTTGAAAATTTGGACGCAAAACATTTCGACGTCGAAATTACGAAATCAGTTTGAATATTCAAAAAAATGTATTGAGGGAGATGACGACTTTGTAGAAAAATAAAAAAATGTCTGAATTTTCCGAAAATGACCTTGTTTTTTGTTTTGACCACTCCTCCCTCCTAATCGAAACCTGAAACTTACTTTCTGACTGACCCTCGTTGAAACAAAAACATTAAGTATCTTTCAAAACGAAGTAATTTTCCATAACCGCCGATTTGAATGATCCTTTTTACGGTAAATGCTTCATGGCAAAACATCAGAACCAAAGAGTTCCCAATTTGCCTCAAATATTCGTCTAATCAGTGCTTCACCTCTTCCAAAAATTTTTCCTTCTCATCTTCTATTATGGCTTACCGCTTATCGGTTTTTTTCCTTGAATTTATATATTTTTCTCAAATCAGAGTCCTTTCATGTCATAGAATACATTGGATTAAGGTTTCATTATGTCGGGAAATAAAACCTCCCAGACTCGGGTCAGGTGACGACAAGGTGCTTAAGCAGTGAGACCGTCTGAGGAACCAAGTTTACTTTGCGTAAGCGCAATATCATTATTGGTAAACTATTCCTCTGAATACCACCAATCATTTATTTTCCGACAAGTACTGCCCTGCAAACTTTTTAAAATTTACAAATAAAAAGTCTAATGACGGCTAGTCCGTCAAAACCAGCTCAGAAGTAACAAAGCTTCGCCCCGAAAAAAGGGAAGTGACAATTGTCTTTTATAAATTAAAAGGCAAAGTAATAATTAACTATATGTTATACAAACATGGAGAGTGGAAGGATAATCGTAACAGCAACCAACAGAGGTATGAGTATAGATGCGAGAAACACAAATTTCGAGAGTACAAAGGGGGCGAGCGATCCCGTAGTTCAAAAAATCCACTCTTAAGGCACGATTCCTTTTAGATCAAATGAGAGAAAATCCAGCGGCGGGATTTCCGAATAAATACAGGAAATAGAAATCTTAATTCATTTAACTTTCCTTAAATATAACCGACAATACATCAAATATGACACTTCTAAATTACATTACCAGCCTAAATCCTGCTGTATTTCAACATTTCCCACTCAAGTTTCAACTGTCTCAATACTGTCATCTTTTGAATTATTAACATAAATCTTTGGTTACAATGGACAAACAGGCGTCAACAAGAAATTCAATCATATACGCGATGACATTTAAAATTCGGCATTAAAAATTTTATAGGATAATCATAGCAAACAAAGCTTGGCAGTCATATAAACCTGCTCCATCCTCCTTCATTATCACAACAGCAAATTCATAAACTTAAACGCAATATCCTCGATGAATGCTGCAAAATTTTCGTGCTTTTCTGAATGACATTTCTCTTGGTATCCCCCTCGCGGCACCCCAGCACTACCATCGTATTCTATGAGAACTGCGCGATAATTCTTCCTTTGTTTTCGTTTCTCAAAGCTCAAGGTAAATATTGTTATACTCTAGTCCACACCCTGTTTTCGCCTTTCTTCAAGGAATAAGAACGTCTTGACATGTTTTCCCTCGCCGGGAGGGTGAGATATTTTTGCTGGATATTTCAATGAAGAAGTTTATTCGGCTAGATTAGAAAGTGTAATGTGGCTTTATAACAAAGTCAAGTCATATTTTCTTGTAGCTGTGTCCTTGTGTTATGATTTGCTGAGCTGGAAATCATTCCTTGCGGCTTGAGACGGTTAAAGTTTTCTGTAGGGATTTCGGGTAAATTGAAAAGATCTTTTCAAGTTGAAAGCAAAGTGGTAGGTACGATGCGGAAGCGATAAGCATGCCAAATCAAAAGCATCAAAGTCCGCGTTGGCTTTGAGAAAGAAAAACAAATGGCTCCCTGAAACGAGCCCTTAATTTTCCAGTCGTTTTAAAACGAGCACTTCAGAAATTTTAAAATCTCCTCGTGGCTTCCTTTCGTTGTTATCATATTGCCTCTTACATTATTTACTCGCATAAAATGTTATTAGAGCATTTAGAGTTTTACTGTTTTTATATTTACATTTTCCGACTGTCGATAACATTAAAAGGACGAATAAAAAACTCTACACGCAAATGATTGCACTTCCGTCATGTTTACTCTGGCAAAATAAAAAATAACTTGAAATACTTTGGAGATTGCCTGCTGCGGTATGTACACAATGAATGGAATTTTATGTGACCATTAAATATGGCGAATGTAAATTTATGTGCTGTGTGCATTAAAATTATCTCCAGCTTTAGATAAATTTCAATTCATCACTGAGTTACATAAAATTTCAATCACTCGAAGGCAACGCACAATGTTTGCGTTGTGGTTTAACGAAAGCGAAAGAATTCCAATAAAGCTTTATACCCTAGTATATAAGGATTTCTGGCCAGAGAGGATAAAATGTCATCATACCAATCGCTCCAGGAAGCGCTCATGTTTTGATGTGGATTGACAATCTAGAAAACTTTGTTTAATTAGTGTGGCAGTCCATTACATACAATAAACACAAGTCAGTATTTTGGTTAAACTAAGATGCCTTGTGCTGTCAAAAAAGTCGAACTAAAAGGTCCTGATAATTATGTCCTAGAAAAAATGTTGAAACAGTAAGAGACAAACTGCGTGTGTTAGCACGCGAACACAGAACCGAAGTATCCTTCCTCCAACAATCATAATAGCTTTTAAAAAAGAAGCCCGCGAAACCTCAGCTGCCCATCAGGACTCTAATTTGGAAGTTAGAAATTGTGTTTTTTTTTGGGTAAATAACCCACCAGTTTATTCAGTTCCTACGCTGCAACCATAATTTAATGCTTTTTTTGTTCAATGTTTACCCTCAGCAAAATATTTGTCAAAACAACAAATTTCGTGCATTTTTTCAAATGCATGACATCTTTCAATAGAGATAAATTGTGTCCGACATCTATCAATTTTGACATAATTGACAATTCTCTGACATTTGTGCTTGATTGGGCTTTTTATTTCTTTTTAGATATTGTGTAGTAAAATTTGTCATTTTGATTTAAACATACCATTTTGGTCATAATCAACTGAAAATTTATGAACATTTCTATAATATTTATTGAGAATTTTTTAAAGAACCGCTAATATGGTGAATGGTGGACGTTATCGTACCTGTCAATGCCAATCAAGTTACTTCGATAACAAGATGGCGCCAATTGTCACAAAGCCACCAAGATGATCGCCTTATTGAAAACAAAGTTCGGTAACAACATGATGCACAAAACGATCCTGTCAATTAGCTTCCATGATCATGTAATTAGCTTCCATGATCATGTAATTGATGTCGACAGATGAGTTCCTTTCGGGTACCTGAATTGTTCAGTGTATCCTTGGAAAAAAAATTTGGAGCGTTGGACAAAAAAAACTCTCATAGACAAAATAAGACATAGACAAAATAAGACTGACGGTATTGAAAAGGGAGGCCAAGAATTATTTGATCGAATCGCGGTAGTCGAGTGTAATAAATCATTGTTAAATGTCACAACAGATTAAATATACTTCCAATGAAAAAAAGTATATAATGGAAACAGTTTTTAATATTTTCTTTCAATTTAACTCTTTTAAATCCTTTAAAAAACCAAATTGTTGAATCAAAAATGAAAAAAAAATATCATTGTCAACAACTGACACTGTTTCAACTGAGTCTTTCCATGAGTGTTTAAAATAGGCTTGGCTACTTTCAGGTCGTTTTAATTTCAGAACTTTGTACGTTATAGAGGACACAATAAAACGATTTCCCAAAAAAGCCATGATAAGGACCGATAGATATAAATAAGAGACTGGAACTAGGACTACTATGTCGCGGCAAACTGATTGCCTTCAGTAACTATTTCTACTTCAAAAAGCTTACCGCTTTCCCATGTCCCATGTACAATGAACGTTCGCACTCCACAAAAACTGTCTCCATATCCAGAACGGTACAATGCAATGCATGTTTCAGACCTGAAAAAAAAAATTTCTTGACTTGTATGATTTACATCCATATTTTCGTTTTCTTGTCAAAATTTTTGACAGTTTATCATAAAATACATTTATTCTTAAAAATGTCTTATTTCAAGAAACAGACCAAGTCAATCGATGCAAATTAGATATCATTTTGGTTTTTTTAAGTATCTTGGAAAATTTTAGATTCAGAGAGTATGAAAACTTAGACAGGATTTTCCAGTTGAGTTCTGCAAGTGTCTGACAATTCGCCAGATTCACATGTAACTCAGCACTCTTCCGTGGCAAAATTTTAGCGTTATTATTGAATGCTGTCCTCTTTCCATGAATTCCTATTTTAAAACCATCCAAATAATTGCAGAACGTCTTTAAAATTTCTCTTTGTTCTGTTTCAATTGCTCAAAATATATTGGCCTTCCAATGCTCTACGAACAGAACCTAAACAGTATCGTTGTTGGTCAGAGGTGATTGGTTGGAAATCTAGGATTCAACCGTATGCAATTTTCGGCAGTAGATGTAGAAAAAAAAGTTGGAGTTCAACATTAATCATTAGAACTTGAGCATTATAGGAACAGAACGTGTAGGAGATCAATGACGACGAAGAGACAGCCACGACAACCATTACGAATATTTCGACGGGTCAGGACAAAGTGTGAGTACATACAACGTTAGTACTCTCGGACAGCTTTTCTCAGACAGATATAAAACAAGCACAAGTCGAATTATATTTGTGCTGAGTTTTTACACAAAGGGTTTTGAAAGGCATTTGCTTGTTTAACGCAAAAGAAACGAGTAAAACTCTGCCAATTCAAATCAAGTTCTACTTATTTTGGGCAAATATCGTTAATCCGAGCTTTTATTCAAAATCTTAGCGCTTGTTGGTTTACCAGTTGGCGCCAGTGTTTTTCAAGAATACAAAGCAACAAAAGCTGCAGTTTTCTGGTCACTGCGTTCTGGACGTATACCAAGGAAGGTGCTCTGAGTTGAAGCTGATGGAAAAAGACCAGTAAAAAAGCTGAAACGTGCTGGTCGAACCCGATAAACAAGGAATGTTCCCAAAGTTGCTTATCATTTCTTTGTAGCGCGCTTTTTTCGCTGTATTGGCACTTCCATCTTACTTTTTGAAACCAGAATAAGGTTCTGTTACAACTATGACTCACATATGGTAACAGTCATTTGTTATGAGTATGTTGACTTAAACAGTGTACTTTTGACAGTTTAATTGCGATGCTGTGTTGGAATAAAGAACATTCCAGGATCGGCATTTAACTCTCCGCAAATAGTGCTATTGTTTTAAGATGGTCCTCACTGTCAGCCTGCAGAAACCAATAAAGAACTTTAGTTCTGTAGCCACCAAGCATTTCATTTCTGTTACGTTAGTATTCCTTATTCATGAGAGGCGTTTGTTTGCAAACCCTAAATACATTTAGTAACATCTTTGGAATGAATCACATCCCTAAATAAGACAACTCCCATCACTGATGGGGTCACATCCGAACTACAACAGAGAATATGATTTTTGTTTTACAAATGCCATATTTTCTAAGACTCAATCAGCTTACGACACGCGATATGGTTTGTCAGTTGCAAAGTTGAGTCAAATGACCTGGAACGATGAACTCCTGATCATGGCGATGGTTTCAAGTTCTTCAACTATTTCTAACAATTGCTACAACATGAAATTTTTGGATGAAATTTCCTGTGAATTTTGCGTATTGTAAACACGATTAAACGCTGGATAGTATTGAAAATTAGATTTTTCTTCTTTCTAAGCGACAAACGTTAATATTTGACAGCTGTCAACTAGGCTGTAATCTATAACGCCTTCGCAACCCTTTCCAATAACAGAGTCAAAGAGATTGCTTAAATTTTTATTATTAAAACAATTATTTGAATGAATGTGATGTTCAACATTATTGTAATGGTTGTTGGTAGGATATAACTACTAGTTTCGTTAAAAACTCAATTGTATTGGTTAATTTTTTAACTGATGAAATTAACTACCGAATAGACACTAAGGATGATACTATCTGCCAATGGTTGGTATCGAAATATTTATTGATGGTAATCCCTTTCAGCTCGATAGCATGCTATATTTCAAGTCTTATCCATAAGCCCTCAAATATTTGAAGTACTGATTATGATGTGACCTGTTCCAACTTTTATAACAGCTTAATACCAATGTAATTTATAATTTATTACAAATTATCTGAATCTCTCCACATGTCCTTCTAATCTCTTCATTTCCTGCACAAGTGTAATCGAAACCTCATTTGAAACCTACAAAATCGCCAAATCGATTTCGTTCGAGCCTGAGCCCCCTGCAACCCTCTTCCAACGTTTGTTCAACCCGTACAAGGATACAAAGGCATGGGAACAGCCTGGTATGCTTAAATGAAACTGAATATAGATGAGCTAAATTCAGTGGGTGTAGATTCGTTTTATGTCGTGGCCACTCCACAAGGGATGATTTCCATGAAAGTGTATTCATCCATAGATGGATTTTAGCTGATAGATGGCCAGGAAGGTGGGATAGATCTTCACCAACGAACACTTACACTCGGATGCCATATCTAATTGAAGTCAACCAGTTTGAAACTTTTTAAATACATTTTCCAGTAGCTTGTCAATGGCAACCAGAGGGAGGCAAAAGTATCTGTCTGCTCGGAATATAAATTAATGGAGGCCTTCAATTGGCTGAGATTGAAATTTACTTCCATTCAATGAGCAATTGAATTACGAGAGAACAGTTGCGCTCGTATTAACGAGATTTACATACGATTCATCGATAGAGTAGCAACCAGTCAGTCCTTCATATGCATGTCCCTGCCATTGTGTCAAGGCTACTCGAGCAGAACTATTGCATAAGGCGTGCATAACGTATCGAAATGTCGACTATGTGTCCATGCAAGTAAGCAATTTAGTGAAGTCAAATTTTAACCTTTTCTTTTTGGGGAACACAAAAGGAGGAGAATATCAATGAGAAAATCTATCTAATACCACGGAGCTCGAAAGTTCGTTTATTAGACCTTCACCACTTCCCAAAGATGCTCTTGGTCAATTATTTTGCAAAATATTCATTCATCTGAAATGCAGCTTATGCGCGCTACAGGACTTTCCAGAACTAAATAATAAAAAGTTTAGTTTTTGCTAGTTCAAGCAAACCTAAAGGCAAGCCATAGCAATTAAAAGGATGAATATTCATATCGCTAGCACCAACAAAATCAACATCATCTTGGAATATTAAAGAGCAATATCTTAGACTCCTCTCCAATGTGAGTCCATAAAATTAACCAAATTTTTTGATTACTTTATTGTGTGTCGAAAGAGTGAAATTCTTCAAAATATGTTTCTGGACTTCATGTAGAAGGACAATCGAACAAAATAACATAAATCGTTATGGCAAAGTGGTAACGTTAAGTTTCTTGTACAATTAACTACGAAAGAACTGCAAAGTGTCAAGGATTTAATAGGAAGAGACATAAGACTAAAGGTAGCATGGTGCATTCTATTAGCATACCATATAATGCAATGTCCACGATGGCTGTGGTTAATGAATTTACACTGAATAGAAACATTGACGATTTACAATATGAATTTTTTAGTCTTATTTAACATCTGTTTATCTGCAATTTGAAAACCGCGATTAATTAATTATAAACATAAAATTATATAGTGAAATTTAGTATGACGAAGTGGATTCTAAAGAATTCTGAAGAGAATCTGAATAATATGGACCAGTTGGAATTTGAATAGAAGCCTTAAATCGCTCGTTCAAACTTAACAAGCTTAAACTTGAAAGGTTATTCATAGGACTTAATCCTTAAGAATACTCACAGAAATATTTGCCATTAGTTTTTTACACCAATTCATAACATAATTCATAACAGTAATTTCTTGAGGGATTTCAAGGGACGATGCAATGTTTTCACCATAGACATTATTATAATTGTTAGAAGATACACCAACTCCTTGATGAGCCCAGAAATAAACCAACATAATAAGTTCTTACGAAAGTCTTTGTTATAGGAAACTAATAAGTATAATTCAGGATATCCGAACAAAATCTAGCAAATTGGTGACCAGACATACGAAGACATACCCTTATTTTTCCTTCTAAGTATACCCCGTCCAGTACTTTTGGGACTCCAATTATTTTCAAGGAAATCCAAAGCCAACGCAAAGCCACAAGTTAGGGTTTTCAGTTCGATTTTTTTGTAAGTAGCCTGTAAAAAGGCATTGAAAAGGATTTCAGCTTATTGGCTCTTGAAAAAACGGTGTACCCTGGTTGAAACAGCTTGTTTAAAACTATACACAAGATGTCAAAGCAGCGTCCAGCCGAAACTATGCGTTAGTGCTGATAGCACTAATACTCTTGGGCATTTTCTCCTAGACAGAGATAGAAGTACTACAAGTAGATTTACATTTGTATTGCGTTCTTTATGTCAACATTTTCGAAAAGAGCCTTCTCGTTTTACACAAAAATGCGTAAAAGTTCACCATTTTTATTAAAGTCCTCATTATTTTGGTCACATATCGTCAGGATTTTTTAACGTTAACGTTAGTTTTTTTCTTATTTGACCAAAGTGTTAGCGCTGGTTGCAGCTTCGCAAGAGTGAAACCAACATGAGATCAACGAACAATGCAGCGTAGAACAAAACGAAAGCCAGTCAAATTCGGGTGCTCAAAATGTAAAGGTTGTTAACGTTATCAAAAAAATCTGGCAGATCTCCCTGGAAGGAAGCGAATCGGCTACAAATTGTTTGACTGCAAAATGTAACCACTTTTATTGTTTGAAATGTTACCACTTCACGAATTCACTTCACTTTACAAAATCTCAATCCTTTGAAATTCTAGCATTTTAATAAGACCTGTTTAAAAAAATAACAAATTAGACTGGCTCAAAATCAGACACGATGATCAAGTTGCAATGAGATACACGTTAAGATTCTCTTCGAATTGATATCCACACAGAAACACATACATCAATAGAAAAATTATTCTAACATATATTCAAGTTTAGAAAGGTAGCAATCGCCATCCCCGCATTCACAAACATGGTTTAATTTTCACTCTCTCTATCCTGCAAAAGGTTTTCTTACTTGCTAAATGAGCGAACAAAGATAACTTTTGTAAGAAGTAAGAAAGGAGTGACACCTTTTCTCGTGACACCCCTCCAAAGTGTTTCCAAACCCTTCAAAGCGCTTTCTAGAAAGAAAGATGACAGAACAGTCATAGCACTATGGCGCAGCTACTAGTAGAAAGGGATAGAGCTAGCAATATTAGATTTATTTTTATATTGCGCTGTTTTTTGAGAGTTTTGTGAATGTAAATCTTTTCTAATGAAATATTGACTATGTATTGGGAGTTCTCTTCATTTTCGGTGAAACTTGTTAGATCGGAAATTCGTTCGAATGGTTTATGCTGTTTTAGATCACTAAAGCATAATTTACATTAAGCCTTAGGGCGCTCAAATTTGCTGTTGATGTCTTAAAAAATTCTTACTGAAAGCTCTCATCTTAAAACGAAAACATAAGAAACATATTTTCGAATCGCAACTTCAAATACCGAGTTGGCAGCAAGACATCCTTTGTAAATAAACCAAACAAGACGGAGTGCTTTCGCAAACGAATCCTTATGCCAAAGGTTAACATTTTTCAGTAATGTAGTATTGACCGCGAAACACAAGTACAACTCCTTAATAAGCCAAAAAATAAACCAAGCTTGTGAGTTCTTACGAAAGTCTTTGTTTTAGCGCACTAACAAGTGTAGTTCAGGATAATTTTAACAAAATCTAGAGCATTTTGGTAACTTGAAATACGCAGACTTATCTGTTTTCTTGTTTGTCCAGTCCTATTGGTGATCATATGTTTGAAAGAAGTCTAACGAAGAGCTCCGGGAAGTAAACCTGAAACTTAGGGTAAGCCATGGCATCGAGATAGGGAATTGCGCAGAGTTGGATATTAGTAAGAGGACCTAATAATTTTCATATTATAGACGCTATGAAGAACGGCTTTTTGAACATTTTTGAACTGCTGAAAAATAAGGACTGGCAGATGATATTTAATTTGATCAGGATAACAATCCCAAACACTTAGCCTATAATGTTCCAAGTTAGTTCCTCTAGGACTGCCCTCATGTGCTTGAAATGTAACCTGAATCGAAGAATGTTAACCAAAAAGACCCCATATTTTGGAGTTAATGGGAGGGAAAATTTAAAATGCAAATTCTATAGCCGAAGCGAAAATGAGACCAAAGAATACAAGTGGGAAAACAAGCGAGTATTTTCAAACTAGTTGCAACGATGTCTAATCACCTGAAACCTTAGTACATCATAAACGCTTCCCGAAAACACAAATTTTGAAATCAAAAGACTAAATAATATTTAATTTTCTACGTTTGTGTTTTGTAAACGACTCTATATTTTACTAAAGTATGAAGTTTTTTTTACGTTTTTTTTCATTGATTTTACTTATTTATTTATTTTTAATAACGAAATATTTATATTAAGAGATATATTAACACTAAATATATTTTTTTTTTATTTATTAAAAAATATTAATATCGTATTCTGACTATTATTGCGTATTGAATATTTATGGGACGTGAGAAAATACATTTTTTCATACTTGTTTAATTTTTAATATTTGGAGCGTCCGTTTATAATTTCAAGCCATAGCCTTTATGTGTTGGTCTTATATTTATCAAATAGCTTTTGTACTGTTTACATTACCACAAATATTTTGATACTTCCTTTTACTTATTATCTAAATCATTATAATTTTTGCTACTTTTATACACTTGGGAAACGTTAAATTTAGCACATTATTATCCTTGAAAGCAATCACTCGTCGCGCTTATGGATCACAGATTGGTGGCTCTTTTGTTGTCCTGCAATTAAAGATTACCTTATTTTTAAGATCTTGGATAAGCATCTTCTTGTTTTCACCGATTTGACATTTTTGCGGAAAAAAATTGAATAGAAACGAGAATGAGGCATTTTGGTCGATAGAGAAGTAACTAGAGACTATTTTTCTCTCTAGAAAAGAATGCTTTCGAATCTTGGAAAATAGTATTGACTTAAAAGATACAGATCTAAGGTATGTTAGATCAAGTTCGTTTTGGTGTTGCCGCAGGCCAAAATTAACTCTGGGTAGCTTGGGTCCACCGGGCCTTGCTTCGTGGGTCTCGAGGACGCGTTTCGGCTGCATACAGCCATCTTCAGCTCGTTCAGCTGAGAACTAGCCCAAGCTACTCAGAGTATGTTAGATCCTTTACTTTCGGTGCTGATCGATGTGTAACCTTCTGTTTTGACTTTAATCAGTCGTTCCAAGCTTTTGACAATCTTAGTTTCAATGGTAGATTTGTAAACAAAATCACAAAACAGCACTAGGAATCGCAGAGGAATCTCTAAAATCTGAGTTTCTTTCATACATTACGAAACCATGTCGATTGCAAAAAGCAGCTCTAACACTCCCGCGGGAACATCCAAGAAAGAGATGGAGAACGCAAAAGTGAATTTATTACTGTTGTGTTTTATTGCGGAAACCATGCATGAGGTTTGATCAAATTTAGTCACTCATATATTTTTTGGATTTCCTAGAAGAGAAAGTCGAATGATATTCTATTGACCAATGTCCAAGGTGGTCAAAATGCAAATTTCGATGATTTTCTTTCAATTTTCCTTAAAATGATGAGTCCTAAAGGTCGCTTGATACATTGATCTTTCAATGCAAATTTAATTCTACTAATCAGCACCATTGCATTATTTGCAGATGACGTTCTGAAAGTTAAAATTTACACAATTAGGAGCAACTAAGTTTAAAATTAAGTTCGATTCTCTGTGGCTCATTTTTGAGTTGTCGAAAAAAGTAATCGCTGTCCTTAGTAGTGTACTGAGGATAATATTGACTTTTTTGAGCTTGACAAGCCGATTTCAGTGATTGACAATTGAATTTTTATAGTGCCTATTGGTATCGCTCCCATCCCAACAAATTGTGAACATTCTGGTAACAATTAAAACCTGCTAGTGAAATAAGGACTGTTGAGTGCAGAAATAACAACAACATCCGTCCAAAAAAGAGGTCTTTGCCATTAAAATGTTCGTGCTTCAATATTTCGGTAAGGGATGCTAAGCTGGTGTAGAAAATTTTTCGGGTCAATATTTTTAAATGGAAGTTCCAGCAATGTGAAATTAATATTGCTGGAATAGAACGTGGTTGTGGTGCGCTATTCAAAGCTACAAAGAATTAAAAAAAAGATAATCATCGTTAGTTTCCTTTAAAAAAGCAATTGCTTGATCCGATTTGAACTTGAATGGTGTACACATAATCGAAAACATGTTGTCATTCTCCAGAAAATAACATTTCATTCCTCCTGGCGTAATTTACTTACACGTGACATTGATCTCACACTTCAGCTTCCGACTCATCGTTTTTACATTTCCCATATTCCTCGGGTGCTGCAGTGCTGCCTTTTGACAATGATTCTTCAAAATTCCGAACCTGAACAGATTGTTGTCTGGTTCGATCCACCCAAAAAAAAAAAATTAAGGGAAAAACATTTCATGCTGTCGATACATGACCTGACATTCCCACCATCCCTACTTTTTCGCCATCATCCCCAACATTTTTGCCATCATCCCCAAGTCAGGACAGTCATCGATAAAACGGAAACTTTTTGCATGTCATTCTCGAATTTATTTCAGGATATCCGCCTTAAATTAGGATTTGAGCGACCAAAGCTATTCCGATTTAATACTGGCTAGAACATATCGTTTGAATTCAACATACCCAAAATATAAGACTCCTATTCTACTTTTCATTGATTCATTATGTAGCTATGGATAAATTTTTCCAACGAAGGAACGTAACGAATTGAAGATAAATATCACAGCATGATATCTAATCGACATGCCTCCAGCCGGAAGCGTACAAAGTCTCTATCCTTAGAAATTCCACTACCCACATAACTAGAAAGCGAAAGAGAGTGAATAAGGATTTCATACAAAGTCGCAGTGTGCTCGCGAAACCATGCGGGGATTTGAGGGAATGGTCGATGCTGTTGCAGAATCGATTAGTTATTTTTATTCCCTTCGTAAGCTCTTGCCTATTCGCCCCCCATTCGAGCTATTTTTGTTTCGGTATGTGTATGTCGAGCATTAAGGTGGTATTAAAGGAACTAAATTTGCAGTTTTATGCACGACTAAGTTGATTAAATTAGTTCAATCGAACGCTACACAGAGACGGGGGTGCAGTCGGAATGAGAATGTCTTTGAAGTTCTCCTTAATGTTCCCTGATATAACACTAACGACGTTGCCAGCGATTAGTAAAGGGATTGTGTTTTCTCACCGATCCTACAATCTATTTGTAATCTGCTAGGGAGGATGAGAAGTTGCCCTGATATGGAGCTAGGGCAAAGTCAGGAAGCATTTTTTGAAGATTTTCCTGTAAGACTGAAAACGTTCGAAGGTCCTTTATATTGTTTGCTCTAATTTTGAAAGTTTAAATGTAACTTGGAGGAATCTGCTTTTAATTTTGAAGAATTTGGTCGTAGCTCGGCTGCTGCGAAAAGGATTTGTGTGCTTAGGAGGACATACTTGAACGCACTCTGGGAAGGCCTTAGTTCAAGATCCTTCAAGACGAGTGGAATGGCAAATCAAATGTGGAATGAAGTAGTTTCAGGGTAAAAAGAAAATAAATTCAATGCGTATATCTCGTCCGCAGATGAAAAATACTTTCTATCGAAATTAACTTTTAATTTAATTTATAAGTATTTGTTAATTTTAAACAATTTTTTCAGTCGAAATTTCGTGGTCGTTAAGCACTTGATAATTTGTTATTTCTTTGCCGATAGAAATAAAGTCCTCCCTAATTGGATGTTTTTGATAATGAACTGAGGATTGGTATTCCACTGGGGTATGAATTTCAAACTCTGCTTCTATTAAATGAAGATCTTCCTTGACCGAAACAAAAATACTGAAAAAATTTTGACGATGGCTGATGTACCTCGGGCTATGGCCTGTCTGTAGTATTGGTAGCAGAAAAAAGCGTGATTTTCTGATCGTTGATTTCTTCCGGGTTTTATCAGAGTGGCATACCAACTCCCTTTGTAAAAAACTCCTGAAACCTTGGTTCTGCCTTGATCTAATTACATGCAGCATGGACATGTAGATAATCTCTGCATTGCATAAAGGAGAATCATTGCTATGCGCCATACAGCTATGAACTAAATTGGAGAATTCATCATTTGTTTTTCTCTGTTTCTATGTTTAAAGATGGCTCTTACTTAGTAAGGCGTCCAGATGTCATCCATGCGTTCCGGTTAACTTTACCCTAAAGAGTTACTACTAGTGTTTCTCAAGCAACTCAATGACGACAGTTATTTTTCATAGTTTCCCAGGCATTTTAAGTTTAAGTTACTTTGAATTATTCAGAAACTTCACCTGCAAAATTGCCTTTGCCTCGTTTTTCATTTGCTCTACCTTTTGTATTCCTTTCGTTCATTCGATTTTGTTTATAGCTCATGGAGCCAGCCGGAATACATTCAAAACATATACCAGACCATACATATTGAACACATCATCGTGTAGCCATCTATAATATTTTCCAATTTTTGCAGGGTGCGGTAACTGCTCTAAAAGAGTCACAAAAAATGACAAATTGTACGAATTGAGTGGACAGCGATATCAGCCAATCATTCCATATTTTTGGGCAAATAAAAAGTCTTAATTGGCAGCTCCAACTCCTGTTTCTGCCTTGGTGCACTATTTCACACTTGTCACGGCGGGTATTTCATTATCTTATTTATCTGAAACCGGCATGGATAACTTCTTATTTCAGCAGGATTTATTGAAATCAATATTATCTGCAAGACTAATTCCAAAAATAGTAGATTTTGACAACCCACTTAAAATTAGGGTTTTGTAACCAATGTACAACGGTTTTGCTTCTGGGATACTTAGAAGCTCAGAATTTTTCTTGCGCAACTCAAAGCCATTATACGCCAAGATATTGCACTAATTACATCCAAAACACATGAAAATTTATGGAAATACAAAAAAGATCATCATGTGTGTGGCTGCTGGCGGATCGCTCTTCAATCTGCCAAAAAAAATTGATACGATGAAAGGACCAAAATACATGGGTTTTATGCAAAATAAAAATATTTTTGAAAGAGATCAAACCGTTTATAGTTTATGTTGGAATATACCAAAAACCCCGAGGTATAGTATGAAATGTGGAAGTTCAGAATGCGAAATATTAAGAGTCTGCTCCATTATCATTGTCTGAGATTGGGTCGGAAAATCATGAAAATCAAAATTATGTTCTTCTAACCAAAAACCTAATGCCACCGTTAAGGTCAAACCAAAAACCCAAATTGAAAACAGAAAACAAGCCAAATTTTCATAACACAGATTTATTATCACCATGGTCTTAGATAATAATGATTAGAACAAACATTTTTTACCGAACTAGTTTATTGAAATCATAGTTTTCCGGGCCTCGATCAATTATTTCCTAAGATATTTTCAAACTTTTATGGCTTACGTAAATCAGCATCCTGCTCTTTTACTGTGGCCATGCAAGGAATTATCCTTCATGCTGTAATAAAATCCCACAACGAATTCTTATCACGCTTTTCCGTTTTCGTGCTCCAGGTGCATTTGCAAGGGAGTAATTTTTCACCGATTTCAATGCACGTTCCTTCCTTCCAACCATTCCATGCACCCATCCTAGTACGAACCTAATTTACATTCTGTGATTTGCATCTAATACGCCAGTGTATAATCGTTTAGGCATGGAAGTTCAACCTAAATGTTTAGTTTGTTGGCATACATCCACCAAAACGTTTTACTAGCTACCATTTATTGCATTTTACAAACCTACTCAGCCATATTGATAGTATCGCGGAAGGCTAAAACCAGGACGAGATTAGCTATACTCTCTCTCTCTCTCTCTCTGATGCCATTTGCAATTCACATTTTTAATCACAGCTAACAAACAAGGAATGAAATTTATTACGTCAGCTCGATTTTAGTGCCATTGGATAATGTTTTATTCAGTGTCGAAAACACATTGGAGTGAATTCAATAACCTGTCAATGTGGTAGTCAAATTCAGGGCCGTTGTAGTGTGGCAACTTAATTTTAGACTATAGACTAGATATTTAAGAGGATTATGCTAAGCTGCTGAAAACATGATTGAGCTCTGGGTTATTTTGTTAGTATATGAAAGTGCTCCTCTTTTGCATGATGCAAATAAATGTTTCAAATCAATGAAATAGATAAATTGCAATATATTAGAATTATTGTGAAAATTCCGTTATTATTCTGTGAAAATCAATGACTAATACGGTTGGAAAATTCCAAAAAAAAATTCCTACCGGACACCTTTGCAAATCACTTTGAATAGATAGATAGTTACAATTTCTGAAATCTCTGTAAAATTTGTTGTCTGCCAAAAAGGAAAAAATTAAAGAAAAACTTACTCAGGCATGCTTACCAGTTTATTCAAACAAGTTGAAACTCACTAATTTCGCATTGTTGAGCTCACGAAAAGGGAGCAAATATCGATCAAAAGTTCTTGGGAGATGAACTAAGCACACTACTGAAAGTGATGGATACGTCACTTTTTGATTGAACTTATTTAAACAATAAAATTTAAAAAAACTAACATTATTTAGAATACCAAATCTAAGCCACGTAGACAGTCGCATGGAATGAGAATCAAAGTTTTGCCGAATTTCGACTCCTTGAACATGAAAATCGGACCCAGATTTCGACTCTTTAAAGCTGAAAATTGACACAGATTCCCACTCCTTGAGGCAAAAAATCTAAGAACCTCTTCCATAGTCTCAATTTGCAAATTTTTCACTTTTCGAAAATTGACCATTTCGGCTCAATGGTTTTTTGAAAAACCCATTTACTTTTGCCGAATCTGCACTCCCGAATGCAGAACATTGCATTCGAAAGCATTGTATTTTCAAAAAGTCGATCATATTCGAAGAACATCGCATAGAAAGGATTGCCGGAGGTCTTCATCAAGATGTCTGCTTGCGACGGATGGAAGTTCTCTCTCCCCCAAGTCAAGAATGAACACCACTTAGCACCTCTGGTAACTGGATTAAATTGCCTTAAATTATTAGGGAGAGTTTTTGAAATGTGGGAGAAACACTACTAAAGCTTTCAAAATAAATTGTTTTTAAATTGGAAGCTTGAATATTGCAGTTATTTTTTGCAATCAATGTCTTTCAAATATTCAATGTCTGACCAGCAAAGACTGGTCAGACACTGATGTATCAAATTTTTCATTACTTTGTCCAAAATTTGTTGTGTTGCATCTGCACTAGCCAGACCTATGTTTTTTTCCGAATCTTCCAAAGTCTATATTTTCTCAGCATGCACTAGAGTTTTATGTAAACCCAATGAAAAAAATTCTACTGATCTTAAGTCATAGGGCTGTAATGGCTGATTTGCCATCTCCCGTCTTCAAATGATCTGGTCACCAAATATCTCCCTCAGCTTATCGTATATACCAACAGCTTGGCGAAACATATCAACATCATGCCGGAAGCACGCGGTTGCATTATACATGGTATGAATGGTATTATGGCTACTGAAATTTGCATGACATGGACCTGTTGTTCTTCCCAATCACGGCGACGGCTGTTCTTCCCTTTTCATTCTATCTTTTCCGTCCCTTTTTCACGAAATGATGCCATTATACCATAAACCGCACCACACAATGAGTCCTTCTGAATGCAATAGATCAATTTCATTTCAAATATTTCTCAAATAATGGCAATTTCGTAAATGCACGTAATTTATTCATTCACAAAAATCATCATCTCCTAATAATTGATTTTCAATTAAAATCAGGATCAGCTTTCATTAGCTAAATTTTCAAATCGAAGAAGCTACGACTTGATCAGTGATGATTTGGCCTTTCTTTTTCAAATTTTTCCACAAGATTCGCCAAGTCTTAGATATCCTCGATTGCTGAGATTGTCTTGAAGTTGACACATTCTGGTTACCTTCAATAATGGTCGCTGCTGCAAGGATATGTCTTTGCCTTACGCTGTCCGTTGTCGTCTTGGTAACTTCTAAACATGTTCATAGAAACTCTGTTCATACTCGGCCGCAATTCGGTCGAATGAATGAATGTCGATTTACGTGACGGTGATGGTCTTGGTAACAGTCGATCACTTAAATATCAGTAAAATGTTTTCTGGCCAGTGATTGCAGAATTTGACCACTGAAAAGAGTCCTAGTCCAGACGGTCACCACAAAGAGACACGATCATTGCACTTAGCCATGAAATGAGCTTTGCAAGATAGAGAGCTTAAAAGTTAAACAACGTAGGTGAATGGAGAGATTACGGTGACTAGCTTTTGGAGTCTAAATATGCTTATTCCCGTGATTTAGAATGTGTTAGATGTGTAGAGAATGTGTAGAGAATGTTAATGCATATCTCTATCCAATCATCCCTTCAGCTTATCACCAACAAGTTTTGCTTGTAAATACTAACGCATCTAGAAAATGAAATTGGGAGTTTCTTCGAAGTTTCAGACCTTGTTAATCTATGTTGGTAACAAAACAGTGAAAACCAATAAGAAAAACAACAAATTAAGTCTCCAGTAATTGCTATCCCCTCGAGGAAAAACGACTACAAAGTATGGACACATTTGCATGAAGGGGTCTTCAAAATTTTAAGGTGACAAATGATGACTTCCAGACTTTTTACTTTGGCATGCACAATCCAATGTAAGCGTACATAATAACGAGTAACTTGTAAATTCCGTGTAAAATTTCGAGGACGAAGGGATGAAAAGTGCTTGACGTAGAATACTGCTTTTGAGGAGTTGATTGGACGTGTCGTGTTGTATTATTTTTTATTTTAAGTTTGTTCAATGCGAGTTGGTTGATTTTTTCTCCTTTTTTAGAATTTATTTAAAATATATAATAACATTAATTAGGCAAATTTAAGATCCAGTTTATTCGAATAATATTTGTTATCCATTTTGTAAAAATTTAAAGAGCCACCATGACCATTGAGTTTAATCTTTAATTTTTGGTTTTGTAATTGCACCATATTCTTCTAAATTTTTGACTGATTTAATGGATAGAGAAGGTATACCAGGGTATACCTGGAAGGTCGTGCTTTCATCCTTAATTATGTGGAAGTACATTCGGCACAACAAGTGGAAACAAAGTCATCATAGAAGAAACGACCAAAAAGTTGATGGTACGGGCGGTGGTTGACACTTTATACAAAATCAAAAACAACTTTAGTATTTGAATAAAAATATCAAGTAGTTATTAGTTGCCATATTGAATGTTCCATTATTTCCTATTGAAATCTGATTAGTATGTTCTAATGTGAGTGATAAGGAAACTGGGCAATGGATGAGTTTAAGCACTGAAATAATACAGTGATAAGCAGGATATATTGATCCGCAGATCTGTTTTGTACCCTTGGAGAGAGATTTTCAGGGGCACTTTCAGTAAGCAAAAAAGAGTTTTTATTGAGTTTAGAAAATGTCTAGTTTTATTCTATCGGTAGTTGATTTGTTTCTTTTATTTCTTAAGAAGATTGTTCGCACTAGTAAGATGTGATCTAGCTTGGAAAATTATTTAAGATTGAATGGTGAAGGCGTATTCGTCCATCCAGAAAGTTGATGAGCGAGTCCAACCCAGGTTCCTAAAGTTTTTGAATGCAAGAGTTTAATACTTTACCAGGATTTGAATTACAAAGTTTGTGTTAGTGCTTTTATGTTTTTTTTTAAATTGTCCATAATATAATTGCATATCGTAGCTGTAGATAGTTTACTAGCTTTAGTTTTAAACTTTAAAACCAGCAAAGAAACTTATCTTTAAACTTTTTTTCTCCACTCACAATCTCCTGATACGGAATTGTTTTTAAGTTGACTGTTAGTATCAATATAATAATTTTGAATTCAGAATGTTCCACCCGTTTTTATCAATGAAATATCTTCATTGAATCCCCTTCTAGCATTACTTTTCTCACTATGGCAAGCTTTTTATTTAGAGTTGTTGTAAGGTGAGTCCTGTCTCGAGTTTAAAAGGCCCAGCCTGACGGATAACGCCGGCATTCTTCTGTATTTTTGATTAATAGGCTTCTCAATAGGGCCATTATATGACTCCTTTCGGTTAATGCAATGGAATCGTTTCCGGCAAACAAGATACATAATGAAAAATTAAAAAAAGGACCTCCCTATCAATTCTATCAATTCCCCATCTCTACCAATCGATTCACGATTAAGATCAACAATGATAGGTAGGCAACGTATTTCAGAGCAATGGGAATGTTCTTCGTGTTGAGTGCAGAGGCAATGTTTTTACGTTCTTTATTCGTTTTTAAGGATTTATTTGCAAAAATTCCTAGCTTCAAAGTTCTTAAGTGTGAACTAAACAATGTTTAGTAGAGTCGCCGTTGATGTTTGGCGTCTCCTTTTAATAGAAAAACTAAATGCCTTGTGTGCAAGGATATTAAAGACAGTATCAAGTTAAATTAAGGATAGCGATTTCGGTACCAAAGGTTTTGCCGGTTTTACTCATAGATGTCGCTAGAGATATGTTTACAGAGATATGTGTCTATGATTTGGCATCTATGTCATATTTTGCTATTGACATTAACCTTAAAAAATACATAAGTTACAATCTGCTACAATCATAGCGTCATAGTTGTTTACCACAGCGAATATATCGAGTTTCGATTCAAGTAAATCGCATTTGCGGCATTCGTTGCTTTTCTTATTTCATCAAAAGAAAAAAGCAGTTGAAGCTCATCTGATTGCTGGAAGAAACTTATGGTGAACATGCTCCAGTGATTAGAACATGCGAGACATGGTTTCGTCAATTTAAAACTGGAGATTTCGAATTAACAGACAAGGAACATGCTGCTGCAGTGGAAAAGTTCGAAGACGAGGAATCGCAAGCGTTATTGGATGAAGACCCAACCCAATCGCAACAACAATTGGCACAAACACTATATGTGACCTGCAGAACAATTTGCGAACGTTTAAAAGCCATGGAAAATATCCAAAATTATGGAAAACGGGCACCACACCAACAAAACGATAGACAAAAGGAAAATCGAAAAACCATTTGTGAAATGCTGCTTCAAAGGTTCGGAAGGGAACCTTTTCTGCATCGGATTGTCACGGGAGACGAAAAATTTGAGTTATTTTGATAACCCGAAGCGGAAGAAATCATAGCTTTCACCTGGTGAGGGCGGCGCATCGACTCCAAGGCCAAATCGCTTTGGCCGTAAGACAATGCTCTGTGTTAAGTGGAACTAGTGTGGTGAGGTGTACTTAGAGTTATTAAAACCTGGTGAGACAGTGAATACGGATCGCTACAAACAACAAATCATCAATTTGAATCATGCATTGATTAAAAAAACGGCCGGAATAGGTTCGAAAACATGGCAAAGTTATCCTACAACATGACAACGCACCGTCTCATACGGCTAAAGTGGTGACGAAGCCTCTAAAATCATTAAATTGGGAAATATTATCGCACCCGCCGTACTCTCGAGACCTCGCCCCATCCAACTATCACCTTTTCGCATCGATGGGACTGTCACTAGCAGAGAAGCGCTTCGCCAATTTTGAAGAAGTCGAAAAATTGTTTTTTTTTGGGATGGTATCCATGATTTGCCCGAATGATGGCCAAAATATGTAGAATCCAATGGTCAATACTTTGAATAAAATAAAATAATTGAATAGAATAAAATATAAGATTGTTGATTGTGTTTACTTCCGCTTTCCAGAAAGTCCTCTGATAAGCTTTCTTGTCTGGAAGGCCGGAGACAACTTTTAAGTTTTTAGTCCAGATATAGTGCTCTGATTGGTTGATAAGACCACGTCTGTGCATCAGAATATTAACTCCCTCTTTGGCTTATACTTTTACTCTTAAATCATTTAATTGTTAGTTTTAGTAACATTTACGTTTGTGTCTCAAAAAAGGAAAAAAAATGCTTAAGAATTTTTTTTTCAAAGAGTGATTCTTTTATTAAACTCTTTCCCCAAACTTTCTCGTTTTTACTATCTTTCCCGATATATTGCGGCGGATCCTGTCTGTAGTTCAGTAAATCGCAATATTCGCTTCTGCTACACCACTTTTCAAACGAATTAAATGCGAGGTCAAAACAAATATAACATCAAAATTGTCTCAAGTGCTAACGATTTCAGTTCAGTTGAAATGTTGAAAATTATCACTGCAATCGCAGACATCTAATCCTTTGGCTGTAATACATTTAAAGCACTCGCAACAAACCACTCCTAAATGATTCTGCCATAATTCACACCTTCATTATCTTGGCATTAGTCTGTGCCAAAGTTCTGCGTATACCAGCCATGAAGAGTGATTATTGTCGTTAAACCAAAATATGTTCATACATTTAATGTTTCATGCCAACGACAATTTCAGCAGATTATTTAAGTCAGGACAATAGCACATAGTAAATGTCAGTCTAAATTCGTGATAACTTTATGTCCAATTGAATTAAACACCAGCTGCAGGATTCAGGGATTATAGAATTATTCACTTGTGTTACAAATCTAGTGCAATATTTCTGATGATTCATGCAGGTCATTCTGAATCCTATAGGGAATGGAGAATAGAGTTTGGGAGTGAAAAGTCCAGTAAGTGTCGATAGATGTACCATTGGATGGCATAGTGGGAAGCTGAACAACATATCCCAATTCGAGGACTTTCACGTTTCATGTAAAGTAACTTTGGAAAATTTGTCCTTTCAGCGATAACTGCGACATGCAATTTTATCAAATGGTTTTGAACTAAAGATGAAAATCAATTAAGCTTAAAATTGCTCACTGAATATTTATCGACAACGGGCCATACGCTCGAAAGTGTTTTAATTTGTTCAAACAATGTTTTGTTTGTTTAAATATACGCGCACCCCGGGTGGTAGCTCGATAAAAAACGACGCCGGAATGCTTAACTTGTTCAATGAACAAACAATAAATTAACGTTGGCTGTTTGCCAAATTTCAAAATTTTTGATCATGTTTAAACCTGCAAACGAAGTCTTTATGCCCGTAGGTGATTTCTTTCGAATTTACATTTATCCATTCGATAATGTGATACCTAGTTTCTACTCAAAATTAACCCAACATGGCCAATTTTTTTCGAGCTGCTACTAGCGTGTATTGAAAATGCGGTGTTAAGAGGATTTTAAATGTGGCTTTCCCTAGATAAATCTCAATAAAACCTACTACTTGCGTTCAATTAAAATCAGCGGCTTGTCGATTACTAACCGATTCTAGACACCAATAACATTTCATTGTGTTTCTTCACGGAGTTGAGTATCTTTTACCTGCTGCTGTTTTCAATCTATACCAGTAGATTTTGTTTCAAAAAATATCGCTCATACTTCCTCTCCGTGCCACAGTGGTGTTTTTTATAATTCTCTGAACATTCCTTCTTAGTTCTCAGAAAAAACAGATGTCGTTCACTCAAAATACCAAGCAGCTTACCATCTAACAAACTTAGCAGTATGTATGAATCTAAATAGGCCAGCTCTATTTATAAGCAAAATAAATGGTGTAAGCAAAATAAATATAAAAGCTACAAGGAATCATTATTAAAAGTGTTGCGATTAATTGATTGGTAGAACTGGTAGCTTTGGCCAAGGCTTTACTTCGTTCACTCGTGAGTTTCTCGACATTATGCGGTCCAGGATAAGGGTTTTCGCAGGACAAGTTAAAAATTTGAGGTTGAGGACCATTTTCAGGCATCGGTTTTGTGAGTTTTGGAGTTAGATTTTTTCGGTCTTTCACGCAGAAGTTCAAGGTAGGAGTTTCATGAACCGTAATAAGCACAATCAGAATTTTGATGCTGAGAATCAAGGAATAATTTGCCGTTCAACAAAGGAAATAACGCCAATATTGGTTTTGAGACTTTGGTCAATATTGATTCAATATGATCTCTGAACGTCATTTCCTCATCAAGAATGTGCGATAAACATGAAATTGCATCTGACCAAAAAATTTGGTGAACTAGGAAATTTATAGATGCACTAAGCAGAAGCCAGAGTTTCCTTTCTTTTTGTAAAGAACAAAGCTTTGGCTTGGATACATGAGTTTTAACTAATGCTGTCGAGCAGCGTCATCAAGTTAATAATCATTTTGTGTGGCTCTACTTAGGGAGTGTAAGAGTTTGTGCCATCCACAAAAGTGTCTAGTTAACACGCATTAGAAAATGATATACATGAGGCATATAAGTAAAGGCCCTAAGCAAGAGCCTTGTAGAATTACAGGAACTATACTGTGAAACTAAGAAATAGTGTATCGAATTTCGACAGCATTTTTTCGTTCGCCTTTTAAAATGGATCTTATAATGTTAGGTGAAGAAAGGAGAATTTGAATTGACCAAAATGTCATATTGTACAAAACGTTTTTTACAATACCAAATGAACTTATTCCTGCAGACAGCTTATCCTTTATGACAAGTCTCATGCGCTGAGTAACACGGTTGAGTACCTTTATCTGAAACCAGCATGGTCACTAGGAAGAATGTCACGCAGATCAAGAAACTTGTTCAGCTAGTGAATAATGAATTTCTCCAGTAACGTAGCAAATGCTGTGAAAGGCTTATTCCTGTAAAGCTATTTCTGAGATGGCGCTCCATATTCGGTTTCGGAATAGGAATTATTAGATTGCTCTTTCAGATTGAATTCAAGTTAACCGAGCAATGAATGCCAAGTTTCGATGCGAAATCTGCGGATATATTTCATAAGACTAGCAATTGTTAGGGTATTGGATCCTGTTCCTAAATGGATGTTCCAGGTTTTTTCAAATTGTCTTTTGAGAGTATTCTTGATTTGACTATGCTTGCATGCTTTGTCAACCAATTCAAAGAATTCGTAGCTAGCTATCTTTTTAAGTGTTTTCGAATATTAAATTTCAGAGTAAAAGTCTCAAATGCGAGATAAAAAGATTCACTGGATTGCAGAAGGACACTGCTAGAGCAATCGAAAAATTTCAATTGTTAGAAATTTTTAAGTTTTCAGGAAAAACCAATTGGTAAACTACGGGAAGATTGGCAAGCTTTCCTCTAAAAGTATTTATAAACAAGCCGACAATTAGCCCTTTTACGCATTTGCACGACATCGCATCCTCTGATAAAAATCAAACAAAATGAACACACCAAGAGCACGACAAGCAATAAATATTCTTGGTTGATATATTTATAGAATCAACGTAAGCACCACCGCCATTTACGAAGTCAATTGTTTCCCACGTATTGGTCAGTGAACCACTTAACAAACTGAAACAATTAACTTTTAGGATTAAAGTTCATGCCTGAACCATATACAAGTCTATTTGACTTCGCAATTATATCAGACATCACTGCTGTACATTCTAGTAATAATTGTAACCACAAATTCAAAAGATAAAGGTTGGGGAAAGGGGTGGGGGTGACGGGTAAACCAATTAATAGAACCCTTTTACCACTCCCACCATGAAGTACGAAATATCTTTGTTGCGGTTGAGGACGGAAAACACCACCAATGACATTGATGAAACTGGCGTTTGTTTAAGGATTCGTAGAATCATCAGTTATATGCTAGTTATATCTTTAGAAATTTTCAAGAATTTCCCTCGTCGAGAAAATCAATAAGAAAACAGCATAGCAAATAAACTACCATGAAATTTGATACTATCAATGCGGGGTGAAAGTATGGTTTCAATAGCAATTACACAGTTTAATGTCTCCGGGGGGCTAACTAAGTATCTGTGATAACACAATAAATCGTAATAAGTCAGTTTTAACAAGGTATTTACGTTGCCAGGATATAATTTGAATGATCAAACAAACAGGCCCTGTACCATCTGCAAGAAAATTGAGCTCTGTTTAATACTTTTTTGTAAAAATTTGGAATTTAGGACAAAATGCCATCGCAATATTCTCGAAGGGACATTTTGTTAATGTTTCTATTTCCACCAACAATTCCTATTACTCATATTCACACCGTTAAGCTTGGAAATTTGATTTTTGTGTTGTCAATTTTTTGCAAATCTTAGCTTGTGCTTGCATTTAATTGAATAATGGGAACTGATATTAAATAAGAAAATTCAGAATGACAATAAACAGAAAAAAATAATAAAATTTTGAATATTTGAATCCTGATATGTTATATAGAAGATAGTTTAGTAGAATCCCTAAATACGAAACAATTTGAAAGAAAGATAATAATAATAAAGACAACATGACATGCAAAAAACTTAAGCTGTTTCCTAGAAATTGAGGATATCAAACGCAATATCATCGATGCTGAATGGACAATTGACAACAGTGGCAAAAAACTTGGTCGACTTTGTTTGAAGAAAAAGGAAGTTTGAAAACGGAATCAAAACTTATAACTCTAAAGTGCGGGGCTTGAGCTTCAATCAAAGTTAAATGATAATGTAAAGAGGGGAGGGGGCGGCTTTTAGAGGCTCATTGTTTACTATTTTCAATGAGTAATCGAATGTTTTTTGGTTTTTAAAATCGGTCGAGTAGATTCGGAGAAAAACGTCCCACCAGTTTGAAAAAGGTATATTCGAGAAAAACGCGCTTAAAGTTTTTTTACCATAATTTTATTGAATAAAAGTTTGAACACTTTTTATCTTCTTTTAATCGGCCATTCTTGGTGAATAGTGAGGACCCTCGGACTGCTCACTGCTCCTCCTATTGGCTTGAGACATACGGTCCTCGTCAACTTTTTGCGCTAATGTTCCAAATCAAATTGTTGTAACTTTCGTTACTATTTTGAGTATTTTTGCCAAGACATCTTTGCAGCAACTCATCACTACATCACTAAACTGGCAAAATGTAGCCATAAATGCTTGGGTCTTGTGTTGGCTTATGAGTAAAAGGCTCATTTTATTCTTCGCTTTGCAAAAACTTATACCAATCCTTATTGCAATACTCATGACGAGGTTCTGCATCAGTTGAAATATTTTGATAATAGCCGGTAAGAATTTCTTTTTTGATGTTCTCGACGGAATGGGGATAACTCTGAATTGCAAGACTATAAAACACAGACAATTCTCGAAGCAATTTAAGAGTTAATTTAGCCGTTTTAGGTTTGGGGACGGCTTGTAGAGGTGCGTAATTTTTGATCTCAGTTTTTGATTTTCTACCTCGTTTTACCGGCTTTTTTCTTCTTCTTCTTCTTCTCTCTTTTTTCTGTCTTTCTCTAAAAATGACAAAATTTTTTTAACTTCTACTTCTACTTTTTTTTTGTTTTTTACGTCTAGAACGAGGAGAACTCCGATTACCTTTGAAATGACCACCAGGTTTAGACATTTTTTACAACTTTTTAACCAACTTTTAACGAATTTCAAAAACATAAAACACGTGCTTTCTCAAAGAATAAAACAGAGCAACTGCCGAGCAGTATAATATCACATATACGAGTAAGTTTAACCAAAGATGTTTACACCAGGAGAAGAAGCAGCTGGCGCGCCGCGCTACACGCATGAATAGAAACCGGTTTTTACTCATGGGCATAAGCTGTTACAAATATACCTGTTACTTTTTTTTTGTACTACATTTCTTGATGAAATTTTAGTAGGCAACTCTTAAACCTATATAGAATTAAAAATCTAAGAATTTAAAAATCTCAAAATCGATTTTTTGAAAATTTCAAAGGCGTATGATCCTTTAAGAATATTTTCGTAGTATGGTTAAAGTTTTAAGGTTACTAAGAAAATATACTAAAGGGCATACATAAAACTGTATCCAGTATAATTTTTTAAAATTAAAAACAGTATCCAGTATAATTTTTATTGAAAAGTATTGAACGATGACTCTACATCCCATGCTACATGTCTCCAAAAAAGGAAAATTGCCGAAAATAACTAGTGGCTGGATCATCTGAAACCAAAAAGATTATGGTCGTCAATGAGTTCCTTGAGGTAACACTGTCAATTTATTTCATATGTTTTGTTTACATCATTTGTGGTGTAAGTTTGGCGGCAGACAAAACGAAAGAAAGAAAACGTTTTTTTACGGAATTGTTGTTTTTATCACGAACACGCGAAATCTTCCCGAAAACTTCCATTGTTTCCAGAATATTTCGGCAGAATTATTTTGTTATTTTTTACAGAATACTTCAACATTTCAAAAGGATCGTCCCGTTAGTTTTTAAGTTACTGGCCTCAAGTACTTTAACAATAAATAGTCTCAAAAAAAGCGTTGAAAAAATTTTTTGTACAAAAATTTCAATTTTTGTCTCTTCTTTCACAGAATTGTCAATTCTGTGTAAATAAGAGTAAAGTGTAATGCTATGAGTAAGGATGTCTAGAGCATTTTTTGCTTTTGTTTTCGAAGGATTCGTAAGCTTGCACTCGTTTACCGTTTTTTGACCAGCTTTGGTAATACCAATGTTTTCCTCGCTGATTTTTACTATAACGATTTTTTTTGATGATACACTCTTAATTTTGACAGCCTTTCCTTTATGTGCACTATTTTAAGGCCTTTTCAACTTTCCTCTAGTGATTTTCCGATCTCTTCTACTCACTTCCTTCAAACACATTTTTACATATGTGAAAAAATTTAAAAAAATACAACGATAATGAGCAACAAAATTTCACAGCAATTATACTCGGATCAACTTATATTTTTAAGGAAGAACTCTAGTAGGGCTATGCAATAAAACCATACGAAGATTAAAAATTTTACCATACGGCTCCTTCCCCCCTCCCCCTCCTTAAAATTATGCAGAAGGAATCAGTGTTCATTCATTTCGATTGATCAAATGCTTGTCAAAACCGCTTGAGATCCTATTCATGAATCGTTGAACATCATAGCCAACAAAGATTAGAATTTCCAGCTGAAGTTAGACATCTTTTTCAGAAATTTCATTACTTCATTGAATCAACTCTTTTTTTTTTTGAAGTTTTTTGGTTTCATCAAGTATTCCTTATTACAATCGTCTTTAAAACTCGTCCTTCTTCGTGCGTTGTCGTCCTTCCTAGTTCGAAGAGGATTGGCATAAAGAGTAAGACGGAAAACATAGGAATAAGCTCAGGTGCAATTATGCAATATGGTACCCTTCTTAAGGTACACATCCCTTGGCAAGCCTTTTCTTTTGATGGACTTTCAAGCTATCGTTCCCGTATGTGGAAAGGTCATAATGTCCATTGATTTCGATTATATTTCAAGCAGCCTCCAATGCTTTCATTCGAACTTATATTGTTTCAACCACGAATGAGCATTTCATCAATAAAATAACCACGGTATCTGGTTATATTTTGAAATGTGGGAAGAAATCAAGTGAAAATCCCAATTAATGGTTATAATTTTATAAATTTATTAATGGCAAACTTTGAAAACTATGAATATTTAAAACTGGACGTTTAAGCCCATAAACTTCTAACAGAATTGTTACAAAACTTTCTTATTCTCTTTTGTTTGCATCCTGATATGTTGATTTAATTTAGATGCTCATTATTCTCTACAAAAACTCCTTCAAAGTAAGGTCACTCCATTATTATGTAAATTTATCCAAAAAGTTCTCCAAACCAATTGTTTTTTACAAAATAATGATAATAATTGAGTGAAAAATTTTACAAAATTTTACAAATAATATGTTAAAATTTTTAATTGAGATCTGTACCTGAAGGTCTCAGATGGTACACCATCCATCCATTGCCATCCTGGTAACACGAGGGTCAACAATAGGAATAGCGTTAATAGCAGCTTGTTTGCATTTCGTTCCTCAAAGTGTGGTTGTGTCTATCCTTTCCTACTATGATTTAAGTTATCGAAGAAGCAATCAGTTCCATGAGGATTCTGTCGCTGTCAGATCCATAATGTAATAAAAATTCAGGGATAATGCTCTGAAATATCTTCTAAAAGAACCGTACTCAACCGAGAATACAAGAAAATTACATGTTTTAGTCTTATTTTTCTAATTTAATTCTGGAAATTTCATTGTGTTAAGAATGATTCACTTTTTAAACGCTTGAGTAATAACCCAATAAAATTATGAATCTTCTGTTGCTCGTTCTATCTCTTTCTGCTAGAAACCACGCAGGAGTGCTCTTGCTGTTTTATTATTACGCTATCCTGATAAAAATAGTGTAATAGGCAAATTGTCACTACCAGCTAAACATATGTTGGTAGTGATGTGGGCCCCTACCTTTGCTGGTAAAAGATGGAATCTTATCCAGCTGGAAGGATATCGGTTGTTTATCTGTAGAACTCAATCTTAATTCTTAAATTTCTGTCTTCGATGAAGTGATCGAATCCCTCAGGTTTCTTCCGATTGTTAAAGATTCATTGCAATACCAAGTAAAAGTCTATATCACCAATTACACTACATTGCCATTTTGTTATTCTGCTGCATTTCATGCTTCCTGTTTTTAAGTTGGGCGTAAGAGACGTCACTTATTTATCGTGTGAAGCGTATATAGATTTCATTGAGATGCTGTTTGTAATAACGATCTTATGTCGTTTACTGCATCAAATTCGAAATTGTTTGAGCATTGGCACATGCATATAGAACCCATTGCTTGCTGAGATCTTCCTGCTGTTTTGCAAAAGACTCAACCACGAAATGTTTTCAAATTTATGTTTTGTACCCAAAAAAATACTACAAATTTAATATTGACGATTCAAATGAAGCAAATAACTAACAGAAAATAAAAAGATGTTTTCAATTCACACTTAGAAAACTTTCACTAAACCAAACTTTTACTTTTCGTTACAGATCTACTTTAATCTCCCTAAATAAATTTAAGGTAAGCAAAAGAAACAAAGAATATTTAAAGAAGAACAAGAAGTATGAAAGTTTCAATATCCATTTTCACCGAAAATGTCCTGGCAAATTGTTAAAAGAATTGCCAGTAGCAGAGAAAAAAGATACTAAACCAATATAACTTGAGAACAAATGGACCCATTCAAAGAACAGAAGCAAAACAAAAAAAACAACGTCCTGAAATAAGTCTTTCCTTAATTCAATCAAGATATCAATGAATTGGGCAATTTTCCAGTTCAAAGGGAATATAACAGAAATTTCGTTTGAGAAGAGAAAAGATCTTTGCCCCATCATGGTATTAAAGGAAAAATGATTTCAAGTGTTACAGATAAAAAAATAAGAACAATTTAAACAATATCGTGAAATGTCTCGAATGTTTTTGGCTTTATTTAAATACGTTGGTACTTAGAATATTGTTTTCATCATCATATTTTTTTTAAGGCATCTGTATTTCTATACAATTATCTAGTAGGGTAGATAATTTGAAGGTATCTGCCAAGCTGGCTACGAGATACATTTTGATATCTTGATTTAATTTTTCAAATGACTTAATCAAGGGCTCTCGAGAGTCGAGTTCTTGAGAGTTTCGGGAGCATTTAGCTGTGCACATTAGAAGCTTGTAGAGTGTATTTTCTCTTTGATTTTGATCCTAAATAATGCATTTAATAAGTAGCGAAATGAAATTTTATGGCTCATCAACATTTTAACGTCCATAGTCAGTATTTTTCTTTCAATAGGATAATGGACCATGTAACAGTGACCAGATTAGTCTACTTTCTCGTTGTTTTACTTCTTCAATTGTCTTGAACCGAGAGTAGGCGTTTTTTTTTTTGAATATTTTAAATATAGAAGGAGATTTTTGAGTCCATGCTACATGCAACAGTATCGTTACATAAACACTGTAGTTGTAGATACATAGATAGAAAACTGTAACTTCATAGACTGCATGCCAAGGTAAAATAAAGGCACCCACGGCATTGATGATAATAACAATTTTAAAACGTAACTATGGATAAATGGATTCCCTTGTTTCCTCTCCAATTTTTTCATTCCCATTTTCCTTCCCATCAGTTTGTTTTTATTCTGCAATAATTGCTAGGCTACTGGATACCGTGTTGTTTATCTTTTGATCCGGGGAAGCTGATGTGGCTTAAATTAACTTACAGCTCCTTCAACTCCTTCAAAAATAATCTGGTAAATATCATACTGGCTCCATTGTGTTGTGACAATTTTATTTAGCTTTTCACATATACTTTATGTTTGAATGCAAAGAACTTTTTCCTTCAAAAACAAATGCAATCCTGAATGGAAAATAATAATGGTACAGTTCCATTGCGGGAAAGAATCGTGTTGAAATTAATTGATTTAGTCATGAAAATGTCCTTATATTAAAAATTGGTGATCTTACTGATTTAGACCCTAAGAATTTAGGAAATTTAGATTTATTCGAAGGCCTAAAAGTGGGAATATTGTAGATGGGTCCAGATACTACAATTTTTTTTGAAGCTGTAGAGTGTGACGTAGACGTTATGCTTGAAAAAAAATCGTTCAAAAATAAAAACGTCTACGAGGCCGTATCATTCCTTCACACCAATTAAATCTTTCATGTGTACGCATGGGTCAACATGTCATACCTGTATATGTGTCTTTCATCAAAAAATCTGGAAATTCGCATCAAAAGATAGATTTTCCCGTCGATCCCGCAATCCTTACCTTTTTCATGGAAAAAACAACGGCAGAACCACATCACATACATAATATAATCTTATATAAATCAGTAGATATGATCGCAACACTACCTGCCAATTATTTTTCAATAAATCACATCGCTGATGCGTTATAAAATTTTAAAATTTACCTGTTCGAATTAATGTTGCCATGTGAATGGCACTGGAAACATCATCTCATTATAACGCCACCCGTGGAGGACTAAAATAAAAGCTTTGCACAGGCTCCTCGTTTATTGCTTGCATTTCTTTCAAAGTTGCACATGTAATATGATTAATTTACGTGGCACTAATTGGTGCGTTGATGAGAAAGATACATATTCGTTGCGAATGCATTCATTATCAACCATTCAAAATCGGAATATAACCACGCATCTACTTATGCATATTTTAATTGAATAAAGCTCAACCACATTTCTCTTCCTTTGTTACATCAGGTGCAATGGAAAATTCTGAAATGACGTGTAGCATAAAAAAAGTCTATTTGTATCCTTATGATAGCGCACGCAAGAACATTGGCGGGCATTGCTTTTAGTCAACCTTTCGGCTTGCTTTGTGCGAGCAGTGGGTATAAATTGCAAGCCTCATGATCCTAAAGAACTACTGGAGGTTTTTTTTTTCCAAAGGTTGAAATGAAAATGAGATACGGATAAGAGTTCATAGTATTATGAACAGAAATCCTTATGCAATGTATATGAGTATGTGAAACTTTTCCTCCTTCTTTCCGTGCTCCCAATTAGACGAGTATGCAGTTTCTTTTGTGAGCGTATGTGATTTTAGCTAGTAATGCACAAACATGTATGCATATTGAATATGTCGATCCATTGAGAAGATAAAGCAGATATAATAACTACATACATCCTGACAACACAATGAGATTTGTCCTAGCAAACTAACTTGCTAGCCTGGAGGCGTCGTCTTCTGTGTTGCAGGGATCTGACAAATTGAATATAGAACGTATTGTAATAACTAGCAAGGAATAAAGGAACCTCTTACAAAACTATTCGTAATTTGAGAATATGTTTGTACTAATATGGAGAAATTGTAGTGGAAGTTGCAAATTCTTTACCAACGGATAGAAATAGCAAATAATTTTGGTTTGTGTTTGGGAACAAAATAATAGATTCATTGCTTCAAGGAATTAAATAGGTCTAACGAACGGAAAGAGAGAAAATGTCCTGATTTGAAATTCGTCCTTGCCGAAAATATTGTTTGAGATGTAAAATTGTAAATTTCACTTCTGAAATTGGTATTACCATATGCAAATCAACTTATTAACAAGCTGTCTTAGATTGGTCACCTAAGTGAGTTCAGTTGCCACAAATAAATTAACATAAAATAAGAAACAATCAATTCAAATAATCGGAATTTATAAATATAAAGCCTTAACCAACTCAGAATACATAAAATGATGTCAACGACTAAGTTAATGGACAGAAAAAATTAAACAACAACAAAACAAAAAGAAATAGCCCCAGTCATAAATGTTTCCCTGGATTGCATGAATGATCACCAATACCCTTACCAGTACCCTTGTTAGTACTATCATAGTTATTACGAGAGCTACCACTTCTACTACTACTACTACTACTACTACTACTATCACTACTAGTACTACTTTTGTTGCGATGACTGCTTCTAGTCCTCCTGATTCCCTAGATCTACACCATCGTTACAGCACTATTGATACCACACCTACTATGGTTACATCTATCACGTCCACGCATTCTGCTGACATTACTGGAGTCTCGCTTATGAGTCCTTAGTTGAGTCAGATTCTATGTGTAGAGTCGTTGCTTGTTGTGCTCTGCATGATGTGAAGAATATGACTTGGGTCTTATCTTTGATTTTCTTAATTTTCCATTCAAGGAAGTACTCTTGCATTATTTCTTTTGACGGTTGCAGCTTTGAAGTAATGACTTATGGTTGCTTTGAAGTATATTGTATGCAAACGTGGACTGTACAGTATTGGTGACACGGTTGATCCTTGTGGAACTCTATCTTAAATAGTTCGTAATTTCGAGAGATGATCTTCTACCCTAACTCTGAAAGATCGAAATTTCGGAAAGGTGTGTATCAGTTGTATGAAATGTAGAATGGTGAATTCATGCATTTGGAAGACGAGTCATGCATACCTGACAATGCTTTCACTAAACTTACTCGATCTTCCTGTTTTATTCTGAAGTTAGGTATTACTGTTATGACAGTAAATTTCCATATCTTAGGGAACCTTTGCAAATGAAAAATTTTGTTGATTATGTCCATCAAAATATTTGAGGTATGGTCAGGAAGCTAGTTTAGAATTGTGTTGCGCACTATGTTGGATCCTGGTGCGTTTTGTTTGTCATCTCTTGGTTTTAAGTCTTATGTTTCATGTGTAACAATTGACCGATCACCTATTTCGCACCTGGCACATCAAGAGTTTCCTTATTTTGTTTAATATTTCGCCCTTCTTGTCAAGATCTTTATCCCAAAAGGTATTTTAATGAAATTACGGACTGGTTTTTTTTCATACATCAAAGTTGAGCATTCCTTTGTATAGAGCATTTCAGTCGATACTGTCCTATACTTGCTTGAAGCTTACAAAGAATTGGCGCACGTCAATTTCCAATTTCTCTGATTCGATTCTTCATATTGGCTACAGGTTTCTTCAATTGCTCTTGATTTCGTTTCGGAGAGGATATTATATCGTCTAAAATTTAACGCTATACCACTATAACTTTCACACATTTACCTATCTCTTTTTTTGTGCATAGAACAAATATAATACTTTTTCGCAAGTTGTTGGAAGACTCTCCAATAATAATTTACTAATCAAGTCGTGGAGAAGGGTACTTAATTGGAGATTCTCTCTCTGGAGAAACTCTGCTAGTATTTTATCTATGTCGCAAGTCTTACTTTACTCTGATGTCAATCACCGCTGCGTGTACTCTGTCTCTGATTGTTGGTGAGCCTATAAGCTCTTGTTCTGCTCCTTAAACATTCACAGCTTCAAGTGTTGCTGGGGATGCTGTAAATGGCTTCTTGAAATACCATCTGATATTAATTTCGAGAGGGCTACCTTTGATTGATCCTTATGCTCGTTTGCGAAAATTCATACGTCGGGTTAAGCCTTCTCTAAATTGTTTGATAGAAACATGTTTGCATGCAGCGTCCTGTTTTCGTGGCATTGATGGTCAGCTGCTTCTTTTTTCTTTGACACTCTTTCTAAGCTTGCTGTTGTAGTGGTCAGAGCGATCGTCTTCGGCCACAGTTGTTCAGTGAATGTACTCTTTGCCCGCTTGGCACCTATTATCCATCACTCCTTTGCATTCTTCTTTGCATTAATCCACCGCGTCATACCACTAGCTGCCATTTTTTTTGGCTGATGTCAAAAGGCCTTTTTGGCCGCTTCTGTAACTTCGTTTTTCCGCCACATGGTTTTGATATCATCACTACCTTTTGCTGCCTGTGGGTGCGTGTTGAGACGGTTCTCAACGGCTCACCTGTATGTATGATGTTACTGAGCTGGTGCTACTGTATGCACACTGCTTTATACCATATGATACATTCATAAACCGTTATAAAACACTCCTTCTGCTATTCCTATTATTGCTACAACTACAAATACTAGTATTATTACGAAAATCTACTTCTGCAACCACTATTGTACTACCACTTCAATACTACTGCTTACGCTACCTCTATTACTACTACTACTTCTAATATTACTACTGCTATGACTACTACGTCTACTGATACTATTGCTGTTGCTTGTACTTCTTTTTACGAAACGGATGTAATATGCAGTTGACATTTTTGTGCCTTTTTATCTTTAATTTGAAACAGCAAAGTTTCTGCTCCAAGTTAGTCGGACCTCCGGCGCAATCATGTGCTCTTCAAAACAAATTAAATGCCTTTTCGCAAATTTTGACGTGGTATGGTCTCGACTGTATTGCGAATGTCGTGCATGAGGTAGAGGAGAGTCTTAGGTTTATTCATGTACACCGTTTTCTTTTAAATTTCCCTAAAGCAAAAAGTCGGACAGGGATAAATAAGGTAAACGTTGAGATCACTTGCAAGTATTATATGTATAAACTCATGTACGATTTTCAGTAAGACTACTTGCAGAGTTCCGAGTTCAGAGATCAAGAGATATCCTGCAGCAGAACGGTACGTGTCATTATAATATGTGCGTTCATGGGACCTTATTTTATCCATAAGATCTGGTGATAAGAGACCTCCTTTAGCAAATTCTACTCCCATCTAGCACTGAAAAGTTTTGATAGTTTCAGCGTCAGTATTCTTCAGTATTTTTTCAGTATTTTTCAGTATTTTTATTTTTTCATTTTTCTTTCATTCAGTATTCATGCATTCATTTATATGGCTAAGGATGCAGCCATTTGGCTGTACACCAATCGGCTGTACGCTATTTCTCGGCGTGCAACCGTCCGTGAAAATTGATAACCATGGTCTGACGGACCCGCAAAAATAATAAACGAAATAACTAACAGATAATGCAAACCAGGACGCTCATTTTGTGTGTGGTATACCGAGTATCAAAACCAGAATGATAGTAAAACAGTCCAAAAAATGAAATTCACAGTACATCATTCCCATACTGGCTGACATTTATGTCTCCACAAAGGAGATTACATCACAATTAAATCGTTAAGGATAATTAGTTATTCTCTAACTCGTCATGTCAATTTCATGCATGCTTGGTCAGGTGAAATTCTACTGCTTCACATTGTTGTGACATTCAAACTCAAAACCAATTAAGCAAGGCAACTATCTACTGAATTGTTTATAGCAAGCTTGACATCAAAGAATTCCTATCTCGTATAGAGCAAATTGACAAATCCTTTGACTTGTTCGATATGAGAACTAAAGTATGCTAAATAGTCTATATTGAGTTGGTTGCACCCATCCTAGTCTCAGTGTAATCTAAAGCTGTATAGAAAGGAACTTCACCAACACAGCTTTTAAGTGGAGTTTTAACACATGTCCTGTTTCATATTGATGAATAATACATTTCTCGGCCGAAATGTAAAACTGTCAATCGTAAATGTTCAGAATGAATATCTTTAGTTTTTTGGAAATAAGACAGTTGATTACAAAGGAACACTGAAAGTAATTGCCCATCAAAGACATTAGACCTTTTCCTTGAACTTGTAGTTCCACTCCTGTCAGTGATGTATCAAACAAAAAGATAATTGACGCTAATTTTATAATAGGAGTATTGGCATCTACTACTAATATCTAATCGAAACAATATTAAATACTTTACGTTTGGCCTTTTTGACCACCCCAAATTTAGTATACACAGAAACGTCCTTTGACTTTTTAATTAAAAAACCGTTAGTCTGTTTCATTCCTTCTTGGTTGACTCTCGTGTCACTATCGCTGCATTTGCAACAATATTTATTATCACTAGTTCAGAGCCGAATAGTTTCAGTATCAATATCACAAAGTACACACTAAACGCCTGTGAAAAAAACGTTTCCACTTTGTCCTGCGTTGCTGCTCATAATCGTTTGAACTCACAATCTCTATAAATCAAACTTATCCAATATCGGAACTATATGGAACCAAGGCACTATCGCTTAAGATGGATCCTTTCATTGTGGGCGAAACCTTTTCACCTGTTTTCAATCGACACAGAAAACGAATGGTAGTAATTTTTTCCCTTTTGTTATACAATCCATGCCAGTGAAGTGAAGTCGATTGGAAATATTCAACATGGCAATGCCAAGCCTCTGTGCAAGTATGGGTGATATATGAATGTTCGTGTTTGCATAGATCTATTATATAGCCATACGAGCATATTAACACATAAGACATACATTTAAATCGATTATACGGTCTAGATACCTGAACAGGCAACGCCTTGACAGTGTTTCAGGGATATCAATTAGTAAGCATGAAATACTACTTGCTTTGTCGGACGTTTTATATGTGTGGTGGATGCTCGACTCCTGAGGAAAGTAGCATTCCGAAATTGTGTGGATAGAAAATAGGGGTAGCCGGTTTGCTGTTCTGACAAATATTTGGAATTCGCATGCTGAGTCCTGCGGCAATATTTCTAGCGTCCAAAAGTTCTGCTCATGAATAAGACCAAGAAAAGGTTTTATCTTGGCGATGCACAACTTTAGACTCCTAAATTATTTTGCTAGTTGGTTCGTTTGTTGTTGCTCCTTGAATTGAAATTCAAGGGGTTAGTTATTGCTTCGAATAAACTTCTGGAGTAGCTCAAATATTCCAGATATGCTGCATATTTATTTACTTTGCAAACATAAATAATAGTCAATATCATGGTATGCTGTTTTGGATTTTGTTTACAAGGATGTGCATAATGAAAATGAAATGTTATTTTTTAATTAATGTTTGCATGCATATGATGTTTCCACGCTGTCTTTAATGATAATTGATAATTTTGCTATATATATCATATATAGTACAGGAATACGCATGAATTACAAACTGCGATTACCTGAATTTCTTTTTAATTATTTTTCCCAAGCATACATTTCATTGCGTTTTTTTGTCTTGGAGATCCGACGGTTAGTACCTAATTACCTCCAGGGAAAAGTCATCGTTGTCTCCTTCCAAATAACTGACTTTATAACGTGTTGGAACACATTCCCAGGCAATATATTTTACTATTTCATTATACTATACAGAGTCGTACCGTTTTTAAACAATTTATGTTGTTCATGCTATAACTTTAATATCTTTTTCTTTCGATTTCTTTTCTTGATGATTTTCAAGAAATAATTAGGAGATTTGTTACACCAATTTTCATTAGTCTAAGTTGTCATCAGTAAGCAAAATCGTCCTAGTACTAACCCTTTATATTATTAAAGCTTCCTAGCTCCACTTTTAGATCAAGCATAAACATTGGTTGACCCACAGCAAACCGCATATGGATCATTCTTTGGAGATTGTCCATCCTGTCGTCTGCAGGTATGCCAGCTCACCGATTCCGCTCCAGCTTAATGAAACACTTCTGAAATCTAAAAGGCTCAGACCCAGAAATTCTAAAAGACAATGTTCCAAACTGGTCTTTCTCTATAGGTATGATATGTGTGGTACTTTGGGTGCCCAGGCGTTTCGTGTATATGGGTTTGACTTGCATGCAAGGCTGATGTAGTTTCCAAATCATTTGTGTTCCTCTCCTGGAGTTTTTTGAGCCTCGTTTTGTTACGGTTATGTCAAAGGGCTCGGCTTGTCCTCCAGTCATTCCGCGGAGAGTCTAGCTCTAACCACAAATTGTGGTTCGACTCTTTTTATACTTTTGCTAGTGGCACTTTTATTGAATCGCCCCTTACTATGGTTTTTCGACTACATCAGCTTTTGCAAGTATTGGCCATGCATCAGGATTGGTAAATCTGATCCCTGGGTCCCTGGATTCACTCCTGAATCCAGGGACCCATGTTAGTTTCAGTTTCCCCCAGCCAGCTGTGATTTTAACCGCCCACCACCCGTTTAGTGCAGAAGGTTTTTACTTGTAACCTGGGCTGATCTAGTTTCCAAATCATTTCTCGTCCTCTCTCAAAGTTGTTTGGCCTCATTTATTACCCTACAGACATTCCAAGCCGAGTCTGTCTTCATCCAACGTTCCAAGCCTCAAACCCTCAAATCCTCTTTTTCTCAAGATATGCCTTTCAGTGCAAGAGCCTGATTCTGTTGTAATGGACGCTGAACAAAAATAGATAGAAGGTTTAGGGGCAAACGGATTCAAAGATTCCAGAGTCAAAAAGTTATTTGTTTTGGCAATAATTGCATGAACGTTATGGTCTCTCTTACAGATCAATGATTTTGCCGGCACAATTGCGCCTATTCGGAACTAACCAACATATTGGTAGGAATCATGTCTCATGCCAGTAGTTTTTCATGTACTTGGTGTTTCGCCTCGAAGGAAAGTTTGGACACTTTTCGCGAGAGGAGGTCTATGAAAAACTGCCAAGAAAATTATTTAGAATGCAAAAAAGTCAACATCAAAAAGTCCCTTGCAAAAAATTACAAAAATTGTTCAAATTTGCCTGTTCTTTCTAATAGACACGCAGGACTCCAGACAAGTTCTTGACATCCTTGCACCCCCTGAATTGCATTTAATTCTCGGAGTAGTGAACACGCTTTATAATCGGATGAAAATGGTGTTTGGAGTTGAATCTTTTGAGTGGGGGAAAAGGTGCAATGTCAGCCAGGATTTGGTGCATGTGGCCCCTGCATTCGCGGTTAATTCACACAAATTTTCTCGATAAAACTGATGTTTCTGCAAAATTTATACAGGCCGGGTTGTTTGAATCATGTTAAATGTTTCCGAGAATTTCGAGCTGTGGTGGAAGCTTATTTTTAATAACTCTGGAACCTGCTTACAGAGGAGCAAAAGACCGATTTTAAAGAAATTATCTAGATCTACAGATAAGTGTTACTCCAAAGGTCCATGCTGTAGTTTTCCATGTACCAGAGTTTTGTGCTAAAACCATACAAGGGTTGGAGTTTTTTAGCGAGCTGGCCATGGTATCTGACCACCATGACTTTCGGATAACGTGGGACTAATATAAAGTAAAAAATTATGTCATCCAGATCATGGAAGTAAAGTACTGACCGCTTTCCGAGAATATAATAGTGTTAATTTATAACTTGTGGCTAGATAGTAGATTTGTTAAAAAAGTCAAGAATTTCGTTTTCTGTATTACTGCTCTTTTTTTCAGACATTAATTCTCACAATTATCAAACTATTCATTCTTGTTGAATAATTATTCAATTATTCACTTCAAGGATCAAAATTTCAATTTTATTCATTTCATTTCTCGCCAAAAACTAGCGTGAAGAGTTTTTTTTTTGTGTAGCCCGGAAAAGTTGTGTCTGTCTTTGAGCTTCCATTGGGGAGTTTCCAGATAGCATACTTTTACCAAATTGAGCGTGTTCCAACTCCAAGAGGAGTCCTCTTAGAGGTGACACGTAGAAAATGCCTTATTTTCTATCTTTGCATTATCCATTGAAATAAGTGTATTTTTTCAAAATCGGCTCTAAGACTTGCGGTGAATTTTTTCTAGCCTTCTTATGACCTCGGTAATCGAATACCGAAAGAAAATCGGTGGTGTTAAAATTGGTATTTAAATCATGTTCAAGCCCACCGTGTGAGGTGATATTCTGTACTGGTTCGCTTTGCCATGCTTTGAATATTGACCTTGTAAGAGATCCTTGTATTGACGACCAGTGTTGTTATATCATTTTCCTTCCCGCGTGGAAAGACCATTCTCTCCCTAGAATCTTAAGACTAAGACAGTGTCAAATTTGACTCCCAACAGAGTCTCTTTAAAACATTATATTCCCGTAGCTTTCACAATAAACCCATGTCTTATTCCTTGTTTTTGACTTTCACTGAGCGAAATCATCAATTATGCTGAATTAAGGATATTGATACAAAAAAGCGGTTTGATAACGAAAAAACGGAGGTAAAATCAAGGAACAACATTATGGATAATGCTAAAAGCCTCTTAACGGATAGGCCTTAAAGCAAAGAAACACATATTGCAAAACTTAACCACACCTCAAAAACTTAAACAAACTATTTTATGAAAATGGTATTTGTATGTATTTATTTGTTTTTTATTTTCAAGATAATTTTTAAAAACTGCGTTTTTATTTTTCTGCTTAAATTTCTTTACCCTTTTTTTAAATAGACTTAAAATGTTATTATAATTAACTCTAATTGGGTGAAAAATTACAATTTGGAAGGTCTTTGCAAGACCCATATTTTTGGGTGAAAAAAAAACAACATCAAAGCGTTACTGATCCTTTTATGATAAACTCAGTGTGATTAATACAATTATTCATTCCGAATTTTAAAAATGTCAGAACCAGCAATGCCTTTAATTTTAATCCTAAATGCTACAACTAAACAACAATGCTAAATTACATATGCTTGTATCTCAAAAAGTGGTAGCAATTTCATAGTTTGTAGAAGCTCAATCGGTTGGAATAACTCAGTAAGTCCTTAGGGAAGAGCTAAGGGCTATCATTTCCTTTGCGCAAATAGTTCTTCCAGATTTGAACCCTTATCAGAGCTAGTGCTGGCAGGGAATATGTTTCATTATTGTTTCTGCAATACTCAATTGGATTAGGCTGAAATATTTAACATAGAAAACATAGCAGGAATTCAACCCCAATAAATTTATTGCAAATTTTAATATTTTCATGAAAAAAATTATTTTCAAACTTTCTTTTTACCTTTTAAGTTCAATGTTTTGAGAACAGATTTCATTGAAGCTATGATAAAAATATATAGGGGAGAAATGTTTCACTATTTTCATAAAACTGATCCCTTTTTGAATTTTCGTTTATTTTTAAAGCAACATATTGTACCCATATTTCTTTCTAGCTGTGAAAGAAATATAATAAAGATGAATGTTTAACGAATTTTTCAAAACTAGTCAGTGGTCACAATTGAGATATAAAAATGTTATCGCATCCTTACAGTCAACTAATGAATGGCGTTTTATTGAATGTTTTTTAATGCAGGCCAGAGAGAGCCTTCCATTCTGTGAGAACCGAGATCTTCGACTCCGAGAGAGTGATAAGTAATTCAGGCTCCCTTATGACACTTTTCTTATTATATTTTCCAGAGGTTCTCCTTTTGCCGAGACCTTCGTCTTACCTATCGAGATAGCTCGCTTTCTGAATAACAGACCCCTTGTTCTAGACCTTAAAGTGGCAGAAATGATGGAGTTTATGTTTCTGGACTGCTAACGTATCTGTTGTGATGCGTTTGTTGAAGACAATTTTCCAAATCCAGATTGACTTCATCGTTTTTGCTCGAGAAAAAAGGGTGACTTCAATATACTTAGAGGACCAAATTCTAAATGGACAAGGATTGCAACATCGATTATAATTTTTAAAAGCAAATGATTTTCCACGGTGTCAGTGTAATATTTTGATTGGATTTTAATAATAAATTTGATTGATATTTTGATCACAATATTTTTTTTCATGTGTCATGATTTTGTAGTAGTATCAATAGTAGTAGTAGTAGTAGTAGTAGTAGTAGTAGTAGTAGTAGTAGTAGTAGTAGTAGTAGTAGCGGTAGTGGTAGTGGTAGTAGAAACGGCAGTATTAATATTGTAGTAAATTATTGTTTTCTTTCATTTCTCACCTTTGATTTTATCGTTTCATGTTTGCTTTGAGTAGTGCAATTATTTGATCTGATGCATCCCTTTCATGATTTTCGAGATTTCGCCTACCATGTATTATTTTTTTTTTAACCTTTGACTAGTCATGCGAACTACTACTCATGCGCGCAACATAAGTTGAGTGACGTCTATTTGACCCCTCTTTTTCCCTATGGACAACAACATGTTCTGTATGTTATTGGACAACAATACAAAGAAACATTGGAAAAATACCCTTATCAATCAGCAACAACAAAAAAAAATTACCCCGGATACAAAGAGAAAAATAATAATTTTACTCGAAACAATACTTGAAAAATTAGTATCAGTTCACTGCTATACTTTACATAGTGAATTTCCATTCTCATTTTCCTATCACTGGATCTCGCACATGAATGACACTAACCTTATAAAGGACTTTGCCTGCTTGTATGGGAGGATGATTCATTGTACTTCAGTAATCGTTTTATTTGGAATTTAAGCTCTTATATTCCTGAAAACGTAGACAAGTTCTATTGATGTTTTTCTCATATATTCTTTTCAGATGATTATATTGTTCATATTATAAATAATATTTGCTATTACGACTGCTGCATTTAAGAGATGAAATGAAATCACCATTGGTGATGACCGTGATGTCAATCACCATCTTTTTGTTTGTCAGGACACGTTAAAAGGCTCACACAATGTGTTGCTTGTCTGGACACCATTCATAATTTTATTTTGAGATTCTATCAAGTTTGATTTTTTTCGATCATTTCCAGATTACTTTTTTTGGTTATGTATAGTACACAACAAAATCACAGCCTTAGATCTGTTAGCAGATTCTGGAGCTAGTTCCTTGCAAAAGCCGAATTTTCGCGGATTTATTTCGGTTGGTTTTTGTAGTAATAACTGTGACGGAATTTCTTTTTCGGGATTTTAAGTAGTTACAAGCAAAGCCCGCTTATGTTGTTTGTAACAAGTCTTTTTAAGTGGAATGCAATATGTTCTCTTCTGTACCTTTGATCCTTTCGAAAAATTAGTTTATAAGGCTTACCATATGACTGCGTACCTTCATACAAACTGCCTTTGTAGTCTTAATTTATTTTTTATTTGTTTGTAAATATGAAGCTTAAGCGTTTTCGATTCCACAAATGAGTCTGAAACCAAATGCAATCCGAAAATCAGGCTTCAATGACAGTCTCAAAAATAATTAACACTGAGGAAGGGAAGCAATTTACCCCAAAATAAATATCTATGTCAAAAAACCATAAAAAAGGCATTTTTATTATATCAAAACTAATTATTATATCAGAAGTCAATTTATAGACTTTGCTTTCCATGGAAACTGTCAATGCAAATGTCAATGTCAAGGAAATGTCAATCATGGAATTTCTCAGAAGAGTCATCTTCCGAGCTACGTCATATGATAAGACGCTTTACGCCGAATTTCGAAGGTAAATCATCAGACAACTAGTTACTGCTGCCAGTTGTTGACCAGTGACCAGTTTGCTGCTGATCAACTTTTTGAGGCTGACCACCCAAAAACATATGGCAGTAGGAAAGGTGCAAACCAACCAACTAGAGAAGACAGGATCGATTTCCTAAACTGCGGGCGGTAGCAGAGGGAAAAAGAATGTAGAAACCCAATGGCGAAACCCCTTTTTAAGCTCTTTATTGAAATTGTTTTTTTTTTTGGTTTAGCAATACTTTTAGGAAATAAAATCTCAAGTTCGAATCAACAAGTACTTGGTCTCCTCGTTTAAAAATAAACGACGTTCTTGCAACAATTCAACATAAAACCGCGTTTATATCAGTATTTCGTTTCTCGCTTTCTGATCCCTTTTCTGGTTAATAGTCAAACGTGGATCGATTTGCATTAAAGCGAATGTCCAAAGACGTTTGCCAAAAGGTACATGACTATTTGATTTCGTCAAAATATCGTTGGACACTCATAATAAATCGAAATATTATACCATTACTACTACGACTTATAGAATCTGCTCCTGCTGGGTAATAGAATCCGCTCCTGGCAAGTACTTTATTTGCAACATCATTTTTCTTGTGGTCATTTGTCAGGTCTGTATATCGTGGTATTGGTCTTAGTGATTAAGGAACAATTTTGACTCCAGAACCTTGTGTTGTTATTGGTTATTCGTGATATAGTTCCCCATACAATCTTTTATTCGAAGCAAAATTATAATATTTTATTTCATGTCCCATTACATCCATTCCGATCAATATACCACCCGTTGGTTTCTTTCAATCAGAATTTAATTGATATGATTTTAACCTCAGCAAAAACCAACTATTGATTGAAAATATGGTTGCTTTGACTTTTGTTGTCTCGATATATGATGTTAATTTTCAGAAGCCAGCGAATGGTTTTCCATGTAATTTTCATTAATCGTTGCTATATTTATCTGAAAAGTTTTGCTTGGGCATATAATGTGGGAAGATACAAAGTAAATAATGAAATTAGGCAAAATTTTGAAGAGCTACTTTAATTTATGACTCGTGTTCGGAATCTGTGTAATTTAAATTTAATTTTATCAAAAGAGTTGACGTATATTATATCATACGCTTGTAGAATTTACAACGATTTTCAACGATTTCTGTTGTCATTCTTTTTAAAGTTTGTGAAATTATTTAGTCATATTTAACTTTTCCAAAGCCAGAGTACATCATAATAATTAAACGAAAGTTTATAGTTAATTTTTTAATTGTTCAAATTTTAGGGCACAGTCTGTTATACCTAAGCATAGCATAGCACCTAAGCATTATACCTAAGCATAAATATGCACTAAATACTTTCACATGCTTTAAGGATTCTTACAATATTCTATGTAAGATGCAGTCTGACATGTTTTGTAAGATTGCTTCTTCATGCCGGCTATTGTTACTATCGTAATGAACATCCCAGACACATAATACATTTACTAGGTGTATGCATAAGTTTTTTTCCGAGTTCACTAAGAGATGGAGCCAGTGAAAAGTACGTAGCATATTATTTTGACACAAACGCCATTTCGATTGTTTAACATATGGCTAGAAGCACACATAATTTGAGTCCGCCAAAATTAGCGTGTTGGTTTTATTCTTTTGATCAATCATGCGGAATTTTTCGCCTGAAAAAGAGCATTTGCGGCACGCATCACTTTTCCTGTTTAATCAAAAGAAAAAGACTGGTGAAAGTCATCGTTTGCTGGTAAAACATATGGTAGGCACTCTTCATCAATAAAGACATGTAAGATATGGTTTCGTCAATTTAAAGAGATAATTTCAATGTGAAAGGCTGTGATCGCTCTGGTAGACCAAAAAATGTGAAGAGGAGGAATCGAAGGCGTTAGCGGATGGTGACCCCACTCAAAGTCAACGGCAATTAGAAGAAGCATTAAATGTGTCATAAAAAACGATCAGCAGGTGGTTACAAGCCATAGATAATATCAATAAACTCGGCTAATGGGTCCCATACTATTTGAATTCATTTTTGTGTCGGCATTCATTTTTGGCAACCATTTTTGTATCGAATTGTGTCAGGTGAAGAAAAATGGATTTATTTTGAGACTCCGAAACGAAAAAATCGTGGCTTTCACTTAGCAAAGCCGAAAATGAAAAATTGTTTCGGTAAGAAGACTGGTTGGACTAGAGTGATGTTGTGTATCATAAGTCCTGATGCCCGGCGAAACCGTTAATACACAACGCTTGCGTCAACAAATGAAATGTAAGCCACGCATTAATCGAAAAATGACCGGGATCAGCCAGAAGACATGGCAAAGTGATTTCGTTACACGAAAACGCGCCGTCGTACACGCAAAAACCAGCGAAAGACACCGTAAAATCGCTTGGATGGAACATCCTTCTACACCCGCCGTCCTAGCTAGTCTTGACACCATCTGCCTACCACCTCTTTGCATCAATGGGACATGTGCTCGCAGAGCAGCACTTCAGCGATTCCTAGGAAGTTGGAAAGTGGCTTGACGTTTGCTGCAAAAGGCAAGCACTTTTTCTGGCATTGTTTTTAAATGCTTGTCTCAGTTTTGATTCTATAGCTCAACCTGTGTATAGTTGCTCCTTGCCACCCACTTTCCAGGAAGTGTTGAAATTTTGAGTTGCACACACTCCATACAACCCAACAGACTACATTTTATGACTTTTTCGGGCTTTATTCGTATATAAGTGTTTCGAAATGAAAATTTAGATATATATTTTGCTTATGGATGGCCTTGAAAAAATTTTACGTCCTTATTAAATTACACATCTTTTATTGTTTTTTCTACAGCACTGTCTGACAGTTTATACAAAATACAGAAAATATACTCAACCAAAAATTTAACTTTAACTAGACAATATTACAAGGATCACTAATTGCGAGAAGGCAACCATTTTATTACAGAACCTATCCCAACACCATTTGTTTTTATCCTTGGCAATTCGACTCTAAACTAATTCACTTTTTCTCAAGAATTTGCGTCTAGTTCAAAGAAACTTGACAAAATGGAACATAAATAAATTCAAGTAGAACTCATTTATCTGATTCGAGTAAATAGCGCATTTATTCACTCGGCTTGCCAGGAGTTTTTCACTTTGCTAGACATCTGCCAATTCCAATCAACATTTTATACTTCGACTCGTTATAAATAGATACAAATCGATTTTGAAGAGTATCTTTGGAGAGGGTTGAGAAGCGTGACATGTGTTCGCCCAGAAATAATATAAAATCAATTTCCTTTTCTGGCTCACACGCACTAGAAAGCCGGTAGCAAGGAGTGCTTTTCAATAGCATTTAATTAATATAAGTGGGGGAAAGACTTAGAGAAGTATTTAGAGTCATATCTTGTCAGCGAACATGAAACAGTAATTGGCAAGGCAAGCATAATATAGTTAAGTACATACCTCACAGTTTTCCTATTGCGTTCGTATCGCAGGCTAAAGGATCTATAGTGAAACACATGCACGAATCCTTCTCTACGCAAAAGGCTTAAGAGCTTAGCTCGGAAATGTCATGTTTGTGAATTTCATGCTTCTCTGGAAATAATCCTTGCAATATTTTCCGTTGACTAGGGACATTCAGCAAAATATAAGACTATAAAACAATCGCTGTTTCGCTCAGCCTTGCCATAAAGATCAACCCTTTCGGTGGAAACTTTCGAAACCTCTCTGGTCTCAGAGAAAATTTTATTGCCGAAATTTCAAAGTGAAACATTATTTTCAAGTGGGGTCACTTGAAGTGAGACCAGTTTTTCCCTTTTTTTCGTTTTTATTTTCCCAAAAATGTCACTTGGTTGAGTTTAGCGTTTCTGCAACAAAACAAACATCCACTACTAGACGGCTACAAACTGTAAGGAACGTCATCCGAAAGAAGTAATTCCGGCAATGTCTCTAATTAAGTTTTTTTTTCGTCCTGCTGCTTCCGACTCAAGGGCAGAATAAAAAAGTAACATTATTTGAAAGCCTTTAGATAACATTCAAGGAAAATGTGGAGAACAAGAAATTTCGTTTTGAATTTGTTCGTAGCTAATGGGAACAGTTTTAAAATCAAGTAAATTCAAGTGATGTTAGATCTTAATTTTCGGATCCGGAAATTCGGCGAATAGCGATGAGAAAAATCTAAGTAATTTTCCGCTGGGCTTAGGCATGCCGCACACATTTACATAAGATAATGTTTTGTTTCGCGGAACGATACTCCAGACCTTGAGCTTTAATTTCTCAATTTGCTCGTGAATTGTTTCTGCGAAATGGTAACTGCGAAACTTCTAGTAAATTGAAAATTTATAGGATTCCTTTAGCCGTTGAACATGTAACTCATTCCGGTTGCCTTTTTTCTGACAGAAAAGGAAGAAAATCTGCATAATAAATTAGGTCAACAATTTAACGTAATGCCCGCAGTATGTGCAAATTTTAATTGAGAAACAGGAAGGCGTTTACAAGGCAGGATATTAGAAGACAGTTCAGAATCAAGATGAAACGCTGAAAAAGATTCTTACAACGTATAATTCTTACAATATTGTGGAAAGACAAACAAGTCAACAACTGTTAATGTTAAATGGATGAGTTATGCAATCACGGTCCCACTTTGATTTCGATGGTATTTTATACAATGTTTAGTTTAATTAAGCTATTTTCATCCTTTGTGATGGAACGAAAGCAAAAAGTAACAAACATTAAATGTACGTTGTATATGCCTGAGTTCCTTTCACACGAAAGTGTAGATATGACTTGGATACTATTCTGAGCATTAATAAAAATATTCCTTTACAATACTTGAGTACGAGCTTTACTCATATCTGATTTCATATCAACCAGTCTATATACAAAGTCAAGAAATGGTTTCTATGTCCTTATATGGATATCACTGTTTCCAGATCCTTAAAAGTAAATATAATTACTACGCCTAAATTTAGTATGATGAGCCTCCTAAATTCGTTTTCATGAAACGTAGATAGAGTAATTGAGCACGAAGTAATGTGTCAAACGGTTCCAGGCTAGGTTCTCAGGTTGACAGGGGAGGTGTTTAGTGCGTAGTCCAAAAGCATTTTGCGTCTGGGAGTCCCACACTCAGGGCGTAAATAGCCTTCACCTCCCTACCACAAAAAAAAATTAAACGTAGATAAACTAATTTCCTGTAACAAAAGGTGTTAGATGACTTTAATACCAAAAATGGTTTAAATATCAGATCTAATTCTGGATCAATACTCTGTATTTATGGCTTTATTTGCATCCTTGCTGGTGAACTCTTGCTCGCTTTTGTGGTTTTGCTTACTGACACGTCGATAAGGTAGGTGCAGAGTGCTCATCGATCCTAATGGTGGAATGGTTCCAGTAAAGGAGTAAGGTTGTATTTCGATGGATCCGAGATTCAATTCCTACCCCAAGCCAGAATAAGACTGCAAATTTTTAAAGTACTTGATCATTAATGCTCACTTTTTCTGTTTCTTCATGAAAAATTAATTCCATCAAAGTGCGCTTGGTTTTTTATTATTCGATCTAATATTTCGTTTCCATTCATACACCTACTTGAGTCCCCACAACATCGAGCAAACATGATATCCATTATTCAAGCTTAAGTAAATACAGCGTTAGCACTCTCGAATGGCTCCTACTAGACAGAGATAGCAAAAGTATACGTAGATTCATTAGTTGTTTTTCCACGCCATTGCTTTGAGAGGGCTAATCTTGTTTTCCGAACAAACGAGAGAAGATTTACCAAACCAAATAAAGTTCAACCAGTAGGTCGGAAGTATTTTCGAAGCCTTAGTCCTGAGTAACTACTGCCCACTGCTGCTAAGGTATTTCTGGTCATCGATGAATCCCACACTTCATGCGAAAATGAGTTTGATTCTTTGATAGAACATTCGGGCTGTTAACTTGGTCCATTACAAAATCCTTTCCATATACTGTCATGATGCGTTGCTTTGGTGTCGTCTTTTTGTAGACTGTGGGTGTCACAATTAAACTTTTTTTTGGAGAATGGTTCATTCTTGGTTCTCGTTTTTTAAGGATTTAGCTGAGAGCTTAAATGAGGACTATGTTCAATTTTGCAGTTCATATACACCTATTGGTTTCTTGACACTAGGACGATGTCGTTCGAATTTCCGTCGCAGGAATCATACAAACAGAACCAAATAGACCAGGTCTTGATTGCGAATATATAAGTAAAGATATCTAGTTGTGCTCCAAAAATCGTGATATGATGAAAACGGAATCTTTCGTCGTGTTATTTGCTTTCTGGAGCTGTAATTGCTAAAACCTTACCTGTGGAGTCGTGACATGCTTAAACATACGCTTATGTAAAAATTAATGTGTTGGAAAAGTGTTTCAACATCCTCGTGGTTATTGCAAAGAATGGATCTGCAACAATGACGATCGATCAGCTGATGGAAAGATGGTTGTTTTATTTTCTTGATAATATTTTTATTTTTGAGCAAAATTAGTATACTCCCATCCTTGCTGATAGATCCGATAGACGGGGTTCCACTGCAACCAAGAGATGACTGTTAGTGAGCGTTGCGTAGTCTGCTTCACTCCACAAGGCTGAAGTTTAGGGCAGCGCTTGCAGCAAAAAACTGCGCTAAAAAATAGTTGACAGTGGTTCAGAGGTATGCAATATTGGGAATTACATACGTATACAAAATGGTCTCCGTGACAACAATGATGGCAGGAGTAATATGAATCACCTTCCTTGCAAGAGAACGCAGAAGTATTTATTGGAACAGAAGCCGTGGAAATAGGAAAAGGTTCTCCATGGAAAGGAGCAGGTGCCTTCTTAATAACTGAAAACAATCCGGGGGGCGTCATGGTTCAATCAAGATGGATCTCTGACAAGTGGTTGTGAGTCTACCGAGACATTATCCTGGCACTACTTTCTTTTCAACCCAGTTGCCGAGCAGCATGGATGTTTCATGCTGGATGCTGCCTTGATTACACAAGTGGGCTTTACCTAGGAGCCAAATATGATCCTTGCCATACATTTTTCAGCTACAGAAAGAATTAACAGTGCGGTGACTTCACTTAAATATACTCGATTCGGCGTATTGAAAAAGCTTAATTCGATCTGAACAATCGATCTCGAACTGCCAGGAATTGCAGCTTAAAGTGCAGGAAGCTGAATTTCCTGGCAGACCCTACATTGTTTGCTTAAAAGATCATTTCTCATGTTGCCATTCGATTCCGTACTTAAGAATATTTTCAAGTGATTTTGATGTTCCTTTGATGAAAAGCAGCTTCAGTCGTAAAATTAGTATGCTCCTTTCCTTGCTGATTGAAGCTAAACTTAATTTGATTTCTTCGATTAGTGATATTTCATCATGTTTATCTGATATCACATTATGTGTGTGAGCTTCCTTTAATGGAATCAAAAGCAATTTGAACATCTTTTTTTTAAATTTCACGTCGCCACTATTGCTTATGGCAGAACAGAAAATTTTCTGACCCAACAGAAAATGGTTCACATTGTTACAGGGTTTCGCCTGTAATATTTCTTGGTTACAAGATAAAGTGGACAATACATTTGTCATTTTCGTTCTTTCTCCGGGTGGTTTCTGTACATTTACTCAATGTTATTTCTATGATCTTTGGCATTATACATTGGTCAATAACCCAGTATGTTGTTCAAGGAAATACGGAGCCGACAAGAGAATATTTTACGGCAACATTTGAAAGGGAAACTTTGACTAAGAGGCTCTCTTTCCAATATCCCTGTTTACAAACCTATAATAATGAGCAACATACATTGTTCAAAGCAAAAAACTTGTATTTATCTTATTTCTCAAAAACGAATTTCAGAATCTAGCAAGTTTTGAAACTGTTTTAATAAGGACATGCTTTAAATGCATACTGCACACACTTTCTTTGTATGTGATCTGAGTGGAACTGCAGCATACTTAAATATTGAAAAAGTCAGTAACCTACAGACGTTCTCTTGGTTAATCAAATTAGGGGTGGTAGCTGCAGTTTACATTTCAGTTACTGATGAACAATCAAGCATTGAAGCTTTAAACTACAGGAGAAATCGGAACTGATGGTAATCTGAAGGCGAGGCAATGGGACAACGCTTGGATTATTCCTAGTTGAAGGTCCTACATACGAATTGATTTAACGCTGAGAGCGATGGTCTGAACCAATTTGTGTTAAGTTTTATGTAAAATTCAATCAAAATTAAATCAGATCGTCATTTCAAAAATAGTTTAATCATTGATTGATTGCTGAAAGGATACCATTTTTATGGTAACAACTAAACCATCATCTTAACAATATATTTCACATCAATACGACTGCAGAATTGTGTTTCTTGTAAAGTGTGCAAAAGTCATTATTGAAACCAAATGAATGGTCAAAGCTACATCTTAACCAATATGGGTAACCCAAATTGCCATTTCTTTAAGCCCATGGCCCATGAAATTGTTAAACTTTCCTCGAGTGAGTAAAATTGCATTTATCTTTTCAGGCATGTTCCTCTGTACGATTCCATTTCAAATGCTGATGTGATACCACAAACTTTGTACACGTTTCTAGTACGATTTCAAGAAATCTGAAGTTAACGAGGCGTGAAGTTTGTCTCCTTAATTACAAAGAGCACGTCACTTCTTGGAAATGTCATGCGATGTTTGTCAGGATTAAAGCGCCACAAAACTGCATTGTAGCCCTCATCTAAAGATCAGGCTTATCTTTTGCTTCTATACAGACTACCAATGCCATTCACCAGCATGACGTGAAATTGCATGGTTGTAGTGTAATCTGATTGCAAGGAGTAGCATGGGCTCGAAACGTTTGTGTTGAGTCATGTTGCAATTAATTTCTGTACTCAGGACAAACGTCTAAGAGCAAATATTTGCGAGTGATTAATGGATAGAAGCATTTTGGTGCAAATGTATTTACTCAAAGCGTACACAGTCTGCAAGTTAGGTTGACTTTGCCTACCTAGCAAGTAGGCAAAAACCACACCTAAAGTCGTTGCGGCTCCTCCGTTTAACTAGCTCAGGAAATTCCCAGATGTTCTCGCCTAGAATTTACACTTTACAAGTTAAAGGATTATAATGCACATGCGAATCTAACTTTGTACGGTCAGTGGTTAACATAGTCCTGGTATTACGTAATCAAACTCGGTTCAACCAGACCAGTTTAGAGAACGTCTTCATCGTATCAAATATTAAAATCAACAAACATCTTAAACATTTCTGTTGACAAAGAAAAATTAAATAAAATAAAATTTTTATTATCACACAAGGTTATCACAAATAATTCTAGGCTCCACACACTCTATGTCCTGGTGGAACCCAACTGCTAGTGATAACGATGGCAGTAGCATCCTTCTTGCTATCCTTTACGCTGTCCTGCCTTTTAGCTGCGCCAAGCGATCCGGTACGTGGCCATAATAGAGTGTGTGTAATGCAATTTGACGAGACGAGTGAAAGCTCTTGTCAGATTTTCCTCATCTAGTTGCAACCCTTACCGATCCTTGCTGCAACTTATTTCAAGTTCGGTGGACAAAGTTCTCATTCATGTCTAGTATGCTCTGATAAATTCTATTTAGGTCGTTTGTAGCATCCACGGCGTATGGTTTTTCTATAGACATTCACGGTTTCCCATGAGGTCAATTCTAGTTGAATTAGTGGTCGCAATGAGTGGTTGTTTCACATTTCCTCCTTTTGCCTCGGCTTCGTCGAATTGTAAAGCTCGAAAAGTTTTTTATCGTCATATTTTGCATATTTTGCTCGCCAAAATGTAACCGCACAGTCAAATATCCTCCCCGAAGAATGTTATTCATATGTGCTGTTATAACTTGAGTTGTTCATGCATGCATAGATGTTCTTTTTTGTGGAAAAATTAAATTACATTCCTCGTGGACCACGAAATATGTATGTATGTGTGTGTGTTGAACGGAAGTCTGTTGAAAACGTTTGGTCCTGACGTATAAATATCGACGAAATGTAGTGCTAACAAGAGTAATAGAGATGAGTTGTGTTTTTATTTTAAGGTCAGAGGGCTGTAAATTGATCAACATTTTATTTCAACAAAAAAGGATAGCGTTGTAAGCATGCTAGTTTTTACTTTTTGCCATTTTTTTCCATTTTTCTGTGAAATTTTCACAAAATAGAATTGCTCGCAGTAAATTTTCTCTGAAAAATCATTTCATTGTAGCATTTAAGCCTTGGCTGGCGTGCTGAAATTGCGGATATAATGTTGCAAAAGTGTTAGAGATCGGGAAACATAGTTCAGTTAAGCAGAATATGCATCTCAAATGTATAGTTAGGCATTGCTTAAATTTTCCAGAGGGAATTATTCACCAGAAATAATATTATTAATGATGAAAATTATAAAAATTAACGCCAATAAAAGTAGACCAATTTATACGTTAAAAACTAATTAATAATTAAAATATAAAATTAAATTAAATCATTAAATGCAATATTTCAATCTAGCAATAAAATAATTTACTAAAAATCAAATGTAATAAAAAATAAAAAAACTGCAGCGCAATTCAGTTGAAGCAAGAAAAGGGGTAGGGTAGAAAAGAGCAACCCTCATTACACAGAAAACGCATTACATGTGTAAATATCACACAGTCATCATGGAAACAATTAATAGTTCACCACAGGATAGGTAGGAGATTAAGTCTTATTTTTTCAATAGCTGCAGGAGATTAGAAAAAGATCCTTAGAAAGGAGGAGCCCTAAGCCGTCATTATTTTTGTTTTTGTTTCCCTAAACCAAAAATCTGCAAAGAAAGCTCAAATGATTTAAAGAACACGTTCATATTTACAAAAACGTATTTAAGGATTTCTGAAGATCAACTTTGAAACGATCTTAAATTCCTCTCGTAAATTTTTGGTAAGATTATTTTAGAGGAAGTTTCAGCCAGCACATTAGGATAATATGTCAGTAGAGTGGAAACCTGTACAATTATATATTATATACTCATTGAATATATTTTTTTAATACATATTTTGTTATTGATACTAATATTTATTGCAATAATGTTGGTAAGTCTAAAAAGTATTAAGCTTTTTTTTATTCATTTTTCGATTGAATATTTCTTTTCTTTAAAATGAATTTTATTTGAGTAGTTATTGTCCATTATCTATGACCTTTTGTCATTTTTTGGGTAGATCAATTATTCCATCTGTGGTTTATCGGCGAAAAACTTGGCCAAATGAATTCTACAGTCCCTTTTTGAAGTGAATTTCTTTTCATTAAAATAGTTCTGCATGGTTTGAAACAATTGGTAGTCTGATGTTGCAACATCTGGACTATACGGTTGATGTATCAAGACTTCCCAGCCAAGCTCTGTCAATTTTTGCCAGGTCATCAAAGATGTGTATGATGTGGCATTGTCATGATGGAAGACAATGCCTTTTCTATTGATCATTCTGGCCGGTTTTTTTCAATAGCTTCTTGCCATCTGGTCAGTTGCTGACAGTACAGAGCTGAATTGAGTGTTTGGCCAGGTTCTAGCACCTCACGATAAACAATGCCCTTCAAATCTCACCATACATACAGCATAACTTGATTTGGTGTCAATCCTGGCTTTAAATTCGTTTGAGATGATTCACCTTTTTCTGACCAAGATTATTTTCCGAACGACATTCTTGTATCTTACCCAATTTTCATCGCCCATAATGATTGGCTTCGAAAATGGGTCAATTTCTTTGGATTTTGCAAATGTTAATCCGGTCGATCATATTTTTTTGTGTTAATTCATGAGGCACACAAACGTCGAGCTTGTTTGTGTATCCAGCCTTATTCCAATGGTTCAAAACTGTTTCGTGATGGATGTTCAGTTCCTTAACAATGTCATGACAGCTTATCTTTCCGTGTTCTTGAATGTTTTTTTTGAGATTTCAACGACTTTTTCAGCAATTGATCGACCTGAGCGAAGTGCATCTTCAACATCAAAATTTCCCGAGCGAAAGCGAGCGAATCACCCTTTGGCTGTGGCTTTTGATAAAATATCTTAACCGTAGACACCAAAAATTTTTTCACGAGCTTGCGATGCATTCTCACCTTGATCGTGGTGATATTGTAAAATATAACGAATTTGTTTTTAGAAATTTCACTCATTTTCAAATAAATACAACTTTTGACACAAATGACGAAATACAAAACCGTCCATATAAAAATTGTAGACTGGAATGTCATCTTTCAAACGCATGTCAGTTTGACTCAATCCGATTAGTATTGCCTGATATATGACAACGCGCACCATCTAGTGACAAAAATCGCTCAATACTTTTTAACTAATTAAAATATAAAATATTTATATATTATTATATAGTAATATTTATTGCAATTATAATTTTGCTATTGTTCCTAGACATTCAAGGTTTCCTAGACACTTTGTGATGAGTATTGGATTAAGCTCGTAACAAGGTGGTCACTTTCTTATTTGGATCGATAATTTCGGAATGAAAATGGCTTCTTAAATGGGCTTCCTGTTACATTCAGCGTGTTAGTTTCTTTCAGAATCCATCTATCTTAAAAATCTAAGCTCCTTGTTTTTATGTATAGGATCTTCTAGTGCAACGATTTTTTATCCAGTGCAAATAAGCCTCTTTCTCTAGCGTTACGTACCTTTAATAGAAAGAAAAATGAAAAGATTCGTGTCAGCGAAAGAGAAAACGTCTGACGGGAACTGGCAAGGACATATGTTTAAGGCCATCTTAATCTGCTTTTATCGTTATATTTTTCATTATTATTTGTATTATTTTTCCCATTTATGCTAAAAGTTGTAAAGGTTTCAGTCTTTGCCAATTTACGTCAAAAGCATGAGCACACATGTAAAGGTTGCAGAGTATATCTGTGTACAATGTTTTTTCATAAAACAGGGCTGTTAACAGGTTTCAGTCCGGTAGTGGAGCAAATATTCATGAGAAAATAGAATTTTTTAGAAAAGGGCCGAATTTATTCATTAAAATAGTACCATTGTATTGAGTCCTGCAGTAGGTCAATCGTTTGAAAATGTACGATGCCTGAGTTTGATGTTTTATCAATTTGCGAAGCAGCATTTCCTCATCGACCTGATGTAGTTGTAAAGAAAGCATCTTGTCGATCAAGGATCAAAAAGTACAGTCACTTTTTCTCAAGCTATCGTGAAGCATAGCCTGGTAAAAAAAGTTTATCGGAACCACTGGCGAGGAAAGCCAGCGAGTGAAGCCTCCAATGGTCCGTCCATGATAAGTATCTTGTCCTTTCTAGAACGTGTTGGTAGTGTTTTCTTACATGCAGGGACAATGTGTTTATTTTGAGGTAACATTGAGTATGGTTGAGAATGCAGAGGATATAAGTCTCAACTTTCATCTGAAAATGTTGAGTATGGTTGCAGCGAGCAGGTGAGCGATATTTGCCAAAAAGCGCATTTATGTAGAGAAATTTACTACTTTCTCATTGATAAGATATCAACTAGAGATCTTATCATTTATGGTCGATATAGCGATATTTTCGAAAGTTCTGTTTTTTTTAAAGCCAAACGCCTCAATCGACTACGGGAATAGAATCTTGCAAAATTAGCTAGTAATAATGCAAACAAGGTTGAAAGCCAAAATTAAATATTTGATGATCCCTATTATATCTGCACATAACTCTTATTTATGCTAAACTCTTTCGAATTCTTTTTTTTCATCACATAAGTTCAATTATTACATGTATGCTGATAGATATTAAAAGTTTACATAAAATCCTACTCTATTGTGTACCGTACCACACTATTGCCGTACTAGAATTTTACTAGGGAATGCATATGAACCCTTAATTTAAAGTACACACAATTCGGGTATGTGTATCTTTTCAGCACTTCACCCATATCCGAATCCATGATTTGCTAGGACAGATCGCGCGAAAATTTTAACCAACCCTTGGCTTCTGAAATATATTTTTAAAAAATTTAAATACCTCCGAAGTCCTGATTTGGCAGTTCCAGTTTCGATTGTCCTGATTTAAAGTAATCATCAGCTTATCTAGACCAGCAGGATATATGTCTGCTACTATTGAGATAATTTGTACAAAACGAGCGGACGTTGTTACGATGAAGCAACTATAGAGTTAGTCCTTAATATGCTTTAGTAAAAGTAAATTAAGTACGTTACGGGTATAAAAGTCCAAAAATAAGTTAGAATGTTGACAATTCCTGACTTGAATGGAGAATGGTATTTTTTATTTTTTTTTGTCTGATAGGGAATAAATAAGTAAGAATGTTGTGGAGGGAAAAATGAAGCACAGAAACAAGTTGAAAAATTCCAGTAGGAGGACAATTCCATTAGGAATGCTGCGAACTTGCACAAAGTTTAAATTTTTTTGGGCATTCCTCTTCTTTGGTTACTTGTTTATATCTTCATCAGGTATGTAAAATGTGATGTAGCCATATTTCAGCAAATGAATTAAGCATGAATTTCCTCTTCCTATAAAATTAAATTTACATCACAATTCATTTTCATATGTCCTTTATTATATTATGTTATTATAACCACAGAAAAACACGTGAAACTTTGTCAGTTGCATATTCTAATTTATTATAAAGCTAAGAAATAGTAAGAAACAGGAAAAATATGATAAAAATTGATAAAAGAAATAATTTAACCGCTCACTCACTGAAGGTGAATTTATACGACACTCTGGCAATCAATGGCACTATTCTATGACTACAAAGGCAAGGCTTAGGTTTTTTTTTTTATCTAAAACACACTTAAAAGGTGAATACAAAATGACAATGACAACCATAAATTTAAAGTATTTGCGAAGAACGTACGTGATACAGCATCGCTCATATATATCTCAGCATATCAAGTCGAGATAAGTTGAACCTGATATTTCTTGTATCTTGGAGAAACTGACTCACAACCTAGCAGTTAATAAACTTTGGAAACTAATTAAGTGGGATGTGATAACATCGAGAATAATTTATCATTTTTATCAGCACTACAGATAATCTGTCCTGGAAAGACTATTTGATCTAGTAGAAGAGAGGTAAGTTGGAAACTTTCCGTTCAGATCCATCATGGCGTAAAATTGTCTTTTACCACATTCCGCGAATTGAAAATTTCTCACAAAAATAGATAAAACTTTCTTATCGTATTTCAATGGAATGCGTTTTTTTATTGGGCGAGAAGGGGGCTACGAGACTATTATGCGGGCTTTTATTTTGCGATATAAACGCTCAAACTTCCTTGAAAATACTCTAAATATTTCAAACAAAGTTTCAGGATACAGCTGAATTGTCCGATAAAATTTATTTTCAACTATCTAAGGAGTTCAAATTAAATTTCGATAAGTTTTCAAGTAAAAAAAAGTTTTATTCCACGGAGCTTTCGAAGTGAAATCACATGATTTTCATCAGTTTAGTAACAAGATTACAATTTTAGTCATTTGAATTTATTTTCCAGGTAAAATATAGATTAGCAGATGGAAACACTTTTAAAATTAGGCAAATTTCGTCCTGATTCTGATGTAGTTCGAATAGTACATAAAGAGAGCAATTCCATGACAGTGAACCAATTCCCTACTGTCGACGGATAGCTCTCTTTATTTTCCTATTCGTATTTATCGATGCCACTGGAAAATATCAATCGACCACTAAACGTTCGGTATACGATAAAAACGTGAATGCCACAAACTCCTTACCTGTCCCATCCGAAACGGATTTCGCTGGTCTTATATCAGTATATCCAGCGATGAACTATTTATAGACACGCTAAGCCTTATTCCACCTGTTTTACCTTATAAACTTCAAGTACACGCTACGGTTGCTTAAGACTGAAAATTGAAGAAAACTTGAAAATTTCTCGTCTTCAGCTTTTATCGTTATCAGATAACACCATTCCACTGATAACGAAATATATTGGGGCTTGATAACGAGGCAGTAAAAATTATAAATTTGCTCTGCCATGGCGTTGTCATGTATTTCGTCGTCGCTCTAGATATTATCGCATCTGCTTTGTATCTCAAAGGAGCTTATAAACAAACAGTGAATGTGCATTTAGAGACGAATGTACATCACAAAAAAATATTTCTTCATTAAATTATTATCATTCTGTTTGCAGAAGCTTCTTTTTCTCGAAATTTTGTCACTAAGTCATCTAAAGCCACATGATTTTAATGAATGCCATCGCTGGGCTCACAGATAAAACGTGGTACTTTGTTAAAGAGAAAATTTAATTTAAATGCAACCGTATCGCCAACTGTGACCATTATTTCAAACAAATATAAACGTTGCGTATTGCTGCAACTTTTTTGACATTCTTCGTTATCAAATTAATAAATTATTTTTTAATAGCAAGACCTTAAGCTGAAATTCAAATTTTTCTGACCCAGATTCCAAACATGTGAGCAATGCTACGGAAGGTGGGCGCATAACGTCTGCGTTGTTTTCCCCAATTGCGAATAAATAAAAATTTTCATAAAAATCCTGAAAGTTTGTTTCTTCTACGTTTTCATTAGTCGAAAATTCGATCCATTGGGGCCTTCACAAGCATAAAGTAATTCTTTGGGGGAATACAACTGTTTGGAGGCCACATAATAACTCGCATTTTGAGCTCCAAAGTGGACACCATCGTCCGAATTGAGCTGTTGCAACATTGATGAGTACAACTTTTCAACTGAATTTTTCCCAACGCTTGAACTTAAGGTGTTCGGGTCATACTAAGACTTGCTTTCCTCAAATTGTAAATATTGGAATTATTAACTTGCTAATGGGTGAATCAGAAAGTTCCATTTCTAACTAAGCAAATTTTGCAATTATTTATTATTATTTGATTAATTAATATTTTCCCCATTGATCGAAAATGGACCCAAGAATTAATCTCCATGAATTTCACCGACAACTTGTAATCGTCAACTTAAATTTTCGATTCTGGATTACAATAAAAATTACTTTTATTCAAAAATTTTCCCCAAAAGTACGTCGCCAAAGTTTATTTCATTACAAATAACTCCCTGGAATTTCATTACAAATAACTCCCTGGAATAGTAAAGGAAACGAGACAATTGGGGCGCTTCTTGCAGGAAACGAAGACCCGAGAGGAGCTGTAGTGCTAAGAAAAAGAGGAAAAAATTTTTCAGACTTTAACCCATATTTGAATTTTTAAACGCGTGTTATTTAAAACGATGTTTATCTACCTGGTCTCTACGATATCTCAAAAACGATTTGCGTTCAAAATATTGAGCAATATTTCAACTTCAAATATGTAAAAATTTCCTAAAACATAATCAAAATTACAAAAAAACATGTTCCCACTAATAAATAAGTATTTGGAAGTAATATAGGTCTAACCTCTGAGTTTGCACTCATGTGCAATCTAATATTTCATATGCATGAAGCCCTATTACTTTTGACATAAGGTTAATGTTATTAATTCGTAAACCTATTCCTGCGGTCAAAACTTCAAATAAAGCATTCAAACCTATGATTGTTTATCCACTCTTTGTATTGATTGTTTATCCACTGTTTCGGTTTCACAGATACATCTTCGTTCAATATTCTTTACATTTAGAAAAAAACATTCAGCACCCCTTTCCTCAGTCTTGCTAATATCTGTTTTGACAAGTACGTTTCATTTGTCGTACACTCCCGTCTTGAACTCTACTTTGCAAATCTTTGCCAATTATAGTCTAAACAGTATTAATCAGATACTAATCAGATTGACCATACTAATCAGATTGAATCAAACTGACATACGTTTGAAAGGTGACATTCCAGTCTACAATTTCATATAGACAGTTTTGTATTTCGTCATTCGTGTCCAAAGCTGTAATGAGGGAAATTTCTAAAACAAAAAAAAATCGTTATATTTTACAATATCACTACGATCAAGGTGAGAATGCATTGCAGGCTCGTGAAAACTTGTGGTGTCTACGGTCAAGATACTTTGGCAAAGGCCACAACCAAGAGATGATTCGCTCGCTTTCGTTCGGGAAATTTTGATGTCAAAGATGCACCTCGCTCAGGCCGACCAATCACTGAAAAAGTCGATGAAATCTTACAAAAAATTGAAGACGACCGTCACATAAGCAGCCATAGAATTGCTAAGGAACTAAATATCCATCATGAAACAGTTTTGAACAATTTGCGTAAGGCTGAATGCACAAAAAAGCTCGACGTTTGGGTGCCACATGAATTAACACAAAAAAATTTGATCGACCGAATTTCGATTTGCAAAATGCTAATAAAACGCAATGAAATCGAGCCATTTTCGAAGCAAATCATTACGGGAGATGAAAAATGGGTAAGATACGAGAATGTCAATCGGAAAATGCTCTTGTCCTAAAAAAAAGGTGAATCGTCACAAACGACTTCAAAGCCAGGATTTACATCATATCAGGTTATGCTGTGTGTATGGTGAGATTGGAAGGGAATTGTTTATCATGAGATGCTAGAACCTGGCCAAACACTCAATTCGGCTCTGTACTGCCAGCAACTGACCAGATGGCAAGAAGCTTTTGAAAAAAACCGGCCAGAATGATCAATAGAAAAGGCATTGTCTTCCATCATGACAATGCCACATCATACACATCTTTGATGACCTGGCAAAAATTGACAGAGCTTGGCTGGGAAGTTTTGATACATGCTACGTATAGTCCAGACTTAGGACCATCAGACTACCATTTGTTTCCGTCTCTGCAGAACTTCTTTAATGAAAAGAAATCCACTTTAAAAAGGGACTGTGGAATTCACTTGGCCAAGTTTTTCGCCGATAAACCACAGATGGAATAATTGCTCTACCCAAAAAATGGCAAAAAGTTATAGATATTAATAGACATTATGTTATTAAATAGAATCCATTTAAAATAAAAGAAATATTCAAATGAAAAATGACACAAAAAGGCTCAATACTTTTTAGACTTACCAACATTTCAAAAGTACCTTTTATATCTTACTCGCTTGATTTTTCAGGAAAGTTTGATTAGTTTGATTTTATAAGCCCTGCAAGGTGCAACGGAGATATTATTCAATTATCTATCTCATCAAAACATTCCCTTCCCTTTTCATTTCTTAGTGATTTCGGGGAAAGTTTCCCACTTCTGACATCAATAACGTACGGTTATGGGCTTCTTAAGAGTGTTAGTTTCTAGGAATTCTACCCCAATGATATGACCTTTAAGGGAAGAAATATATTCCTATGGAAATCAAATAGCAAAAGGTCTAAAATTTATCAGCAGACTTAAAAATTGATGAGAATATTTCCACCCTTTAAAGCTGATAATATCCTTCACAAAAATTCTAGAATATTTTGAGACTACGTTTGCACAGTGAATTTAGAAAGTTCAGAGTCATGCTGGCTTAATTGTTTGAAGGAGAATTACGTAGCTTTATTTTTAAGAGAATTCCAGGTGACAAAACCAGATGTGAATGTAAACTATGACACGTATCATTAGGTTTATATAATTATTTTTATATTGTTTTCTTTGTTTTTGCGTTTACAAGGATCTGTTGTTAGAACTAGTCTCAGCGAGATGGAGTGTTTTGTGCAACAAAGGAATATTTCATTTGTCCATTGTAATACTGTTTGTGATGGAAACAAAGGATATCCTGTGAGCCTTTTCTATTTGCGTGGCAAGTATCGAACACATAAACAAGTTTATTCAAAAATTTTGACGGATTAATGCAATAAGTGGCTTGCGAAACCCGCGAAAATTTGCTGGATTTACTGATTTCGATTTCAACTTTTATGTCATTAGTCGATAACACAGCGCTTGTCATAATTTTTAAATAAATGTTGACCAAACAGGTTACCCTGACAAAACACAAATAAACCGACTTACTTCATCCCTTACTTAAGGTTGTAGATTTACCTTTAATTTTTCTAGACATCTAAATACACGGGCAGATACTCCCCAAACTAACGCTTGCCAGTAATCCTTTGGCAAAGTGGAAAATACATAAAACATATAGTATCAATCAGAGAACTAAGTAGAGAAGAAAACTCCTTCGCTACAATATGCAATTTCACAAAGATTTATCCTGTCATTTTCATGAACACCCATTAACATGGAAATTTATGGCATAAAGTTTTTGAAATCTGTATGAAGGTATAATTTGACTATTACCCAGATGGGAGAAAACTCAAAAAGTTATACCTTCGCTTTTCAGGTGGTGTATTCAATGAATATTTCTGAACATTGGGTGGTAAAGTGTTTAATGAATTTTAATTTTCATTCTCACAACCTCAATTTCAGGGAGCTGAAAAGCTCAAGCTTTTCTTAATTTGAATTTTCCCGTTGACATCTAATGGACGACTAAATGGTATGAACGCAGAATTTGATTTTAAATGTCCTCCAAACTGTTTTGTCCCTTTTCGAATCAATATTACAGGTAAATAATTTTCATATTTGTAAAGGAAAAAGGATATTTCAGCTTGCAAATGTAAATACATAATCCCACAATTTACCTCCTGTCTCCGAAACAATTGAAAACAATCAAATGTCGTTGATTTTTCTCTTTGTGGAGTTCACTGAGTTGCCTGGCGATTGTATAGACGAAGCACAGACGCAGAAGGTAGTTGCGGCATATCATCCCCATCCCCATCAGTTTAGAAAATATGCAAAATTTCCGTGATTCATATTCACAACTGCAAGTACAAATACCGGAGAATACAGAAATTGTTTTGCTTATCAATAAACGATATTTGTAAGCAGTCATTGCATTCATATCGTTTCCGTATGCTTCCTTCCATTCAATTCATTAGCGTATATGCTAGACCCTGTTCCGTACTTTCCGCGGAATATTATTGGAAAATGATGGGGCTGGCGTTTTTATTTTGCCTTGCCTAGGGTAGAAACCAGACAATAAAATTGATTTCCCCAGAGTTAAAGTGGGACCATTTTAATATTTTGCTTGTTTTTTTCTTGTGTACTTTAAACGATGAATCTTCATTGGCTCATGGGACTAATTCTCAAATCGTTAGTGAAAGAATCGTGAGTTGAAAGAAATACCTTGTTAAATTACCCAGGGAGAAATTCTGATTTATGCTTGATTAAGGACTGCGAGGAAGTCACCCTTGAGCTTTGCATATTTGTTCAGGACAGCAATTATTATAGTTTTCCATTTTCTGCCAAGAAATTAAATTTGAGCACGTGAATTTATTTTGTCATAGTAATGACTAACTTTTAAAGGGGCTTTTAGGTTACGAATTTCTACAAAAATCGCGAAATTTTGTACTAATTTAGGTTCAAAATACAATCCAAAATACGATGCGAAAGTTTTAGAGCGAAATAAAAATTTGAAACTAATTGTTAAGCGCCCAAAGTTAAACGCGGGGCGAGCGCCTTTTTCACCTCTGCATCGTTTTTCATCATTCCCGGCTCGCCTTTCGTTTTGAAAAATCTGCTTCGACCTACTCTTTGATTCTATTCAATATGCTACAAATTCTTCACATATAATTTAAAGAAAAAAGAGGGGAAACTCGAAGTAACCGGACTGTAAACTTAATTTCTCAAAATAAGGTATTTTGGATTGGTGGACACGAATAAGAAAAAAATACTGTTGGGCTGATCACCCTGAATATGTTATTGGGGAGATATCTAGCTACTGCGTGGACTAGGATCATTAATTTCCCGATTTCTAGCCGATTTTCTAACCTCAAAAACTGATTATATTTTCAAATGGACGCCATTTTTTTATTTTCAGACCCCATTTTGGGAAAAAATAAGCTTAGTTCACACGATAGCCATTTAAACAAGAATCAATTTTAATTTTTGTATATTTTTCAAAAATTTTCCGGGTTCGAGAAATGCATGCACGTTCGGCATCAATTTTGGGCAGTTTTATGAAAAATTTGCAAATTCCAAAAATTTGTTTCAAAAATTTTGTGAAATAAATTCGTATTGTACCGAAAATATCTGTGGATAATTTCCATACGATATTCTTCTTCCTTCTATGGAACAAGAATATTGAAAAGAAAATTGTTTTTTGAAAAATGTAAACTGAGATCCCTTTTAAAGAGCACTGAAAGAAGTTATTTTCTCAATTAATGTAATTTGGTTGAAATTGCAAGTTATCGACATGAGAAGAAAGGAATCAAATATTTAACAGTGGGCTTGATGCAAAATTATTGATGCTTGATGCAAATGAATTTTTCATTTTTTCCCAAAATCTTTCCTATAAGATTACAAAATCATTAGTTTTCAAACAAGAAAATAAAACGTAAATATTACGAAAGTGTTTCACAGACTAAGAGGGACGATCAAAAACTAGTGACAACTATATGTAACACGAAGAATTTTTGTAGTCTCCTAATAGTGCGCTAAATTTATTGTATCACTTTCCTGACCTCATAGTTCGCTTACAAAAAAAGATTGTTATCCCAGCTCTCAAAAAACGCCTTAATAGCAGACAACACTTTACCTGTATCCTTAAATTTCTTACCCTAAAAGAAGCGAAAGAACATCGGGCATCGAGGCTGTATGAGCTCATGCAGTATCTCGGAAAAACAGCACTCCAACTCGTATTTTATCATCTCTGTTAAGCTTAATGCTCCACAAGAATCTCCTTATTTAGTTTTTGAAGATCCAGAAATAGTGGTCCTGTACTCCGAATATTTAAATATACTTAAATTTTTCCTTCAGTATTCCAAAAAACAAAACACATTTACCATTCCCATCGGACGTGCCAGTTGACATCCGTTTGGTGGCGTTCCTGAAATTTGCTTCCTAATCATTCATAGTTGAAGCTCGTTGTTTCGTTTCCAACTTCTTAATTAGTGGTTAGATCCACGGGACCTTATTGTTTCGTTGTCGAGGACGCTACACGGCTGTATGCTGGCATCTTCAGCGCGAACATAGCTGATTGGTTTTGGAATCAAGAGTTGGATTCAGTTTTCAAACTTAAATTATGAGTATTAATCGTGACAAAATGTTTTTATAATTTCAATAAGCTTTTCACTATCCAACTGAAAATATCAACACGTTTGTCTATTTTGCTCGTTTTAGCTTCAGCTTTCAGCCTCCCAACATTCCAAGACCTCTTCAATATTTCCAGCAAACTAATCCTGAAAAAGCTAAACATCGTGATCTCTCTATTGACCTACGTCATTATATTTAGAAGTTCTCTATCTTACAAAGCTCGTTTTATTTGCTACTTGGAATATTTGTAGCAAATAATACGAGCCTCTCTGCCTTTCTGGATTGGATGGATATGTTATGTTACCAACACAGCATCTACACGTTATTTTCAGTGAATGACGACGGTGTCCGTCTACAGCCATGTTCATTCTCAGATGATGTCTTCCCAGGCCTCATTATATTCAAAGATAAACACTGTATGATAAGACTCTCAATTATACCCCGGAAAATTTGCGGAAGTGAATATGAATATCAGTTCGGGATCAATGCTTGCCTTTTTTTTAAATTCACAAAACTTTAAAGACCACCTTCAAAAAAGTCTGAAAAAAAAATATTTGGTTTGCCGAAAATATTAATAAATATCTGTGCGAAACTTCAAAATAATCTCATCTTGCTTCTATCGAAAAAAACATCGGAAATGGTTATATTTCTGGTGCTCATATGCCTACCTTTCGTCGAGTGGTTTAAGGTTGATTCGAGTCCAAGGTTTGGGAAATTTGAAATTTTTGATGGTGAAAACCATCTATATATACAGGTAATAACCGTCTATAGATACGTATATACAGGTAGCATTTCAATCCTATGATACCTGGCCGATGGTCTCTTTTCTATCTGCCAAGCAGTAAAGTACCTGGGCGTCCTGATAGATTCGAAGATGAGTTTTTTCAAACAAATCAGGGCAGTAGCTGACAAGGCTGCAGCGCGTGTGACGGCACTCACCCGATTAATGGCCAACATAGGGCGGCCCACCACATCAAGGAGATGTCTCTTAATGAGCGTTGTGCAGTCACTTCTACTCTACGGATCAGAAATGTCTGGCGACGTTCTCAGCAAGGAGTTACACCGGAAGCGGTTGGCACAGGTGCAGACACAAGGAACATTGCGAATCGCATGCGCATACCGAACGATCTCCGGGTCGGCAGTGCTGGTAATCGCAGGGGTGATACTCATCACCCTCCTTGCGAGAGAGCGCAGAAGTATTTACCTGCGCAGAGGCGAAGATCGAAGAGAAGAGATCACCAAGAAAGAGAGACGTCACTCTCTCAGCGATTGGCAACAGTCCTGGGAGCAAGAAACGAGGGGAAGGTGGACTGCACATCTGATCCCTGACCTGAGGCCGTGGTTCAGTCGAGTGCATGGTGAGACCGATTTCTACTTGACCCAGCTCTTAAGCGGGCATGGTTGTTTTCGGTCCTACCTGCACAAAATTGACAAAGTACGGTCTCTTAACTGTGTGTTTTGTGCAGGAGAGTTGGATGACGCCTGTCACACATTCTTCTACTGCAAAAGGTGGAGCCAGCAGCGAGGGGTCCTACTCAGCAAAATCGGAGAACTCTTTCCGGAAACTATCGTCGGAGTAATGCTGGAAACAGTTGACAATTGGAATAGCATGGCGCAATATGCTCGGGCAGTGCTTACATTAAAAAAAGCTTTAGTGGAGCACTTGGAAGCATCGGGGATGGATGGATCTCTTTTGTAGCACTTCCTTCCTCTCCTGTCCTTCCATTTAGAGAAGAGATACCCATAATGCGAAGACGCCTCTAGGCGTAGGAACACGAGGCCTAGCCCGAAGTAATGTGTTAAACGGTTCCAGGTTAGGTTCTCAGGTTGACAGGGGAGGTGTTTAGTGGGTAGTCCAAATGCATTTCTCGTCTGGGAGTCCCACACTCAGGGCGTAAACAGCCTTCACTTCCCTACCACAAAAAAAAATCTGCCAAGCATAGCCACGAAAGAGCGCTTTCGCTTCGAAGGAACTCCCATGACAACCGTATTCGATTATAATTTTCCAGAAGCATTGGTTTTCTAAGCAAAACTTGTTTGAGATAGGCATAAAGACGAAGATGCGGCAGGATGTGCATTGACATCTTTTAAACCTTGTATTCATACATACAAAATTTTCACCGGGAAAATAATTCTCACATGTACCCTCGAAAGCTAACCAACGCGATCTATCTATCGACCTTTGTGTTTTTATTCCTAAGCTCTCTGTCTTGAAAAGCTCTCTTAATTTGTCGTATGGAATATTTTTGCCCTTTCTTTGTGTAGCCCTTCTGCATTACTTTTGATGGATTTGCTATGGTGCCTACAGAACATCTTAGACTTTTTTCACGTTATTTTCAGTGAATGACTGCGTCGGCACCCTAACTGATATTCATGCTCAGAGTATGTTTTACCAAAAATTAACTTCTTTGCCCATGATGCAATTGTAGAATATGAAAGAACATTATCCCCTTTTGTTTTCCCTTATGCATTTTTGTAAATCAGAGATTGTTTCTGAAAGCTCTTCTTTCTTTTTTCTCCATTTTGAATGTTATTTCTTTCACTTATTGCATTCAAACGAATGCAATCCTTTTGTGAATAGTAATCCATCAATTTTTATTTTTTAATTTGTGAGCCAATCTATTTTTGCCTGTTTGCGCCTATTGAAAACTAGCGCATACAAAAACTTATTGAAACCCTCTCGAATCTAGGCTACAGGCCGCTAGTTACTATCAATTTATTGCTGGGATTGCTTCTATCCTTGTATTGAAGCTTAAAGGCTGTATGAAAACTCCAAATCAGATCCCTAACTATCTATTAGCTTTCGATTAGAAAGATGAAAGAAAACTTTTTCGGAGGACTTCTATTTTAAATTTGATGGATCCACAGTGAGTTTTCAGCATCAGGTGGAAGTTAGTACTGATTGTATTGTCAAAGTGACGTTTTGCATAAACTGGCCAAGAATTGAGGAAAATTTCAGCAAGACTGTTTTTCCAAGTTCCAAGTCACTGTGGTGATAATACCCAAAGAGCAGTCGTTCCTACCAACGAGGTCTAGGAAAAGGTTTGAAAACTGATTTCTTATCGTGTCATCATAATATCGTTCCGTGATTTAATAATTTCATTGCTACGAGATTAGCGATACGAAAATGAATACTCAGGAGTTTATAAGACTTTTAATTTTCTTGCGAAACCAAAAAATTTTGGAAACTAGAAGTGAAACGTGGTTGTTCGAACACTATTACCGAATATCGTCCAAAAGGCCCAAGACTATTGAATAAACCATTACATGCTTTCTCTATAAATCTACTAGTCAAGCGTCGGGTCGTTCAACCCATAAGTTTAGGCTAGAAGTAACTTTTTCTCTCCCGTAGGTATAACCAATCTACAGCTATCCTTGCCTAGTGCAAAAGATAGAGTGGAAAGGAATTGCACAAATCACTACTCATGTCTCACAAGGCTCACAATACACACAACAAATCATTACTCGCGATCAAATATAATCAAACATCAAAATAATTTTTAGTACAGGTCTATCGGCGCTGTATCAGGACATATTTGTTAATAGTCAGAAGGCAGGACTTTTTTTTCAATTGGGGAACATCGAAAATGTTTTCAATATTCGTCAATGAAGAAATCTTTAAAACAAAATCCTCTACAATTTTCAATCAGATACTTGAATTTATTGACAGTTATGTTCGTCCTGGGTGCAAAGTTGAGCACCGGGTGAAAATGATTCCCAATATCAAACCCTTCCCCCTCAATGTGCTCCTCAAGCTCGAAGCAACTATAATAGTTCGAAGCATGTCCAAACCTAAATACGATTGAAAATACACTCTTTCAAAGCACTGAATATGTGTTTTTGACTCCTACCGCGCACTGGTCAACAATGGTCTTCCACCCTTCCGAAGAAATCAGCCAATTTCGTGAACAAGGAGACAGTAGATGTTAATAACCCAACTGCTTACGAGGATGTTTGGTGATGTTTTTGTGTTATTTTTTAACGCGTAAGAACTCAAGGAATTTCAATGAAACTTTAATAAAACTACAAAAGGTTAATAATTGGAAAGCCATGTCGTACTTAGATCCTGCTTGGGAGAAGGTTCCATTGCACTGTTAACATTTGATGAACTTCAATGCTATTACGTTTAGTTATTGATAAGTCTGACAGTCGAGTTTCCATTTGCATTTATAAGCTTCGCTGCTCAATCTGGTTCCTGCCTATGTGACCGTTCAATTTTTTGTGTATCCTCAATGCATATAACCCTTCTTGGAGTGTCACAAAATTTCTCATGTCACCGAATCAGTCGAGTTCTTATCTCTACTTTTCACATCTTAAGACAGGTTTACCACAACCCGTGACAACATGAAACCTCGCCATCTAGTTGGGAATACTAATTTCAAGTTCACACTTAGTAGGTGCATATTCTGCCTGACTTAGGTGAAGCCCGAATTTACACTGTGCAGTTTATGAATTTTGTCCTGAGCTGCGGGACTTAATTACCTAACATTTATCCATTTGACAAATGGATCCTTTTGAGAATAATTCAAACTGCACGCCTATACTTGGTTTCTTTCATCAGGAGCTGTACTGACTTCTGCGGTGGATTCTGATCATCTAAACGAACGTCAAATCTTTTGATTCTCTGGATGTAGGCAAAGACCTCTAAGGATGTTCCTCACATATTAAGGCGGCAGGTTCAAACGAGCCATACACATGATTGCATTGTTCTGCAGAAAAATAATATTTAATTTTGCGTTTCCATTATTCATTAAAACTCACAAATAAAAGTCAAATTATGTGAAAATCCAAAGTTTCTTTCAAAAAAGAAGTAAAATCTGAAAATATCCTTTCACGATGATTTTTAAAGAGAAGAAAATTCTTCGATGGCAACAAAATCGACCAAATGAATAAATTTTCAGCACGCCTTACATAAGCTTGCGTTCAAGTAGGAACAAATCTAATTGAAAAAAGGATCTCCTTCACAATCCGAATTAAAACAAAAATTTAAAGTGACTCCCAAAAACATGAGCTTTTAACTACACATCGTCGTCTCGTATAAGAGAATGGTACGGTGAAGTCCTGTAATTACTGCTAATTAACTTGTTTCTAAGAATGAGCTTCTTAAGGGGATGAATGTGGAGTTTTTTTTACCAAGTAAATTTATTTTCAATGTGTAGGTGAATGCTCATTTACGTTCTTATACAAAAAATGCAGCAATTTTCCTGTACTACGCGTAAGCACGGTCCGTCCACGAAAGAAAAAAAGGAAGTATAAGTACCCCACCACAAAATGTATAATGTGTTTGGTAGTGTTTCCCATCACATAAACCACAACTTAAAAGGTCCTTAATTACATTTGCTTTGAATATTTTTTTCCTCGCTATAGGAACCAAGTTTAGCGTAGCACGTTGGCTTAATTAAAAATATTCCAAGTAACAATTATCTCCTTAAATATCATATTGTTTACACACTGTATTGTATTCATTACTCAAACTTTGTGGATTGTTATAAAAGGCAGTGATTATCCGGATTTGGCGAGTAATGATGTTAAATGTTTTGAGCATACTCCAAGATTCAGGTATCCATTCGGGAAGAATTTGGGAGATTTTGGGAAAAAGATCATGAAATGAACTTTGGTATTACCATAAAACTCGTATGAAATTGAATCATTAATTGAAGTAGAAACAAATTTTTGGAACTCGAAGTGGTGAATTGAAAATTGAGATGAGCCCATAATGAGCCCTCCTGCAATAGTTGGTCCTGAGTAAAAATGGCATTTTTAAACATTTCTCGCAAAGAGTATAATTTCACATAGTGGAACATTACCTTTACAACCACATAATTCGTATTCCTCGTGAGAGTTACTCACATATGCTTGAAGGAATTTTCCAAACGGTAGTTAAATAGACCATCTCTTTTCATGGAGAGCTGTTAAGCTACTTTAGCGTATATGTAAACTGCATACTTTCCATTTATTATTAGCCTTAATAGGGACTTTATTTCTGTAAGTACCACGTTGAAGTGACATTGTTCACGTTGAGTTCGGTGTTTGGCTGTGCGTAAGTAAGTACATTATTTTATATAAATGGCTTCCAAGTTTCGAGGATAGCGTGAACGAAACACAACTTTGAAATTAAGAAGGGAGAATGTTTGTTGGTTACAGCTTGACATTGTGATATGAGAACAATTAGAAATTAGAATAGCGTGCACATAGAATCGTGTTACGGTAGGCAAACACTGTCGACTCGTAGGATATAATTGATGGGTAAATTAGGAAACATTATCACAATCCAACGTTGAACAGAATCGAGATTTCGGTGCTTTATCATTCAGAGACATTTCGAATCCAATTTTAATCTCCTTGCGTTCTCTGTAGTCGGAATCAGGTCAAATTTCAACGTGAAAGTGAATTACAAACATCCCTTCCACGGTTAGAAGGATAGTACGAGTACAACTTCATGTTCAAATTTTGGTGTTGTGTTCATTGAAACAAAAGGAGTAACGTCAATGGGTAGTTATATCGAAATGATGTATTGTATAAGCTTTTCATCATGCTGTTGAAATGCGTTTAAGCAGGCGAAGTATTTTTGACCAAAAACATTTGTCATTTGTACTTCGAAATTGATGTATGGACGCAAGGGATACGTACCAAGAAGGCGAAATAATTGGCTTCATTAAATGTAACTGCAGCAGAAACTAAAACAGCAGATATAAATTTGAAAAAATCTCCAAAGTTTTTGTGAGACAAAAATCTATGAATGTGATAAAAACTTTAAAAAAACTTTAATAAAAATAATACAAGCAAAATCAAACTTTCCTGCTGCATAAGTTTTCCACGTTGAAAGCATTAATATTGTTGAAAATAGTCTCTTCAATAGTCTTAAATTGTGGTTTTTTTACTGCTTCCACGCAGCAGGCAGCCAACGCTTTCACCTCCTCACAAAGAAATCAGCGACTTGCGTAGAAGAGACAAAGGTATATTTGAATGATCTACACAGAACCTTGGATTTTTAAACAATCAATAAGAATGTAAATTTAGGACCTTTAAGCTTCTATGCTTGAACATTTTTTGGATGTAGGTAAAACCTGGCGCTGAATCAAGGAGATCTTCACAATTGCTTTACTCATACCCTCTTGATTTATCCATATCATACCTTTATTCTCCTCCCATTTTATTCTACAAGCATTTATTTCTTCAAACATTTTTTTTCAAATCTTTTGCAAATAAGCTAAATCCCATTCAAATACTTATTTGCCTTTAATTTTCCTGCTCTGGATGCGTTTCTTTGATCATCATCCTTGAATTTTTCGGTTTCCTATTTTTAAAATCTTCAAAAAAGGAAGAGCACACCGTTCCTTCTTTCTGTAGAAGAAGTGCACTGTGCACATCTGCAACCAATGTAAGCTTCCTTCTCTCTTGTAAGCACTACAGCCCCTCCCGGGTCTTCGCTTCCAGCAACAAGCACCTCGAAATGTCTCGTTTCATTGTCCGCGTCCTCCAATTTTGAAATCTGAGCAGCGGTGAACTGTATTAAACATCGAGTAAGACTAGGGTTTTCCCGGTTTCCCCACTGGTCTCCGCCTCTCAGTTCTCCCGACGAATGCCTTTTTGGATATCCATTGTTTGTCCAGACGATTCACATGGTCAACTCATTGCAGCTTCGGCAGTCAAAAATTTCATGCAGCTCATGATTGTGTCGAATTTACCATTGGTTCTCCGTCCCGCATTGCTCCAATTATCCGCCTTAGGACGCATGATCAAAGGCGTTCAATATTTTTGAGGATGCTGGGGTTAAGTATCATATTTCACAGCCACAGCATGACACAGGACAGTGGAAGGAAAATTCAGTCAGCCAAAAACAAGTGCCTGCTTTGCAATGTACGCATTCGAAGCTGGGATTTACTTACCAAGCACAAACTCAATTCCAAAATTACTTCTTGATCTTTGAAAAACATACCGATGTCGTCGTTTGCTTGTAGTCAATGAATCTGTTTTCAATGTCAAACAAACTGTCACCCTGAAATTCCGGAAGGACGAGCGTCTTTCCGTTTGCAAACTCTCACGTCCACTTATTTCTTCTTCATTCACTTTATTGATTCCTGATTAGAGTATGGACCAGGTAGTAATTTGTCGTTGCAGCACGGCAGGAAGATCTATCTATAATATCTTTGCAATGGTCTGGAAATGCATGAAAATCTCCGTCAAGTGCTGAGGTAATTTTCACCAACAAATGCAGTTTGATTTAATTGGAATGTGCAAGTATTTGCGCGAAACGACTACTATGGATTTCTCACTAGAACTCACGTCTCGAAAAATCAGCCCGTTTTTAATCAGCTGCCATCTTTAATATGTCTGTGTGCCTCGTTTAAAAGGCAGAATTTTGTTTCTCTTTTGACATAGTTTTGTTTGTAAAGGACGACTTTTGGGTTCTCTTCTTGCAGTTTTAAGTCCAATTGAAATGTTCTTTCCAACTTTGATGACCAAGACAGATCGTACACTATGAGTGAATTAAAGTGGATTTCTGGATACGCTTGTTAAGAAAAATGATAAAATCATTGCCGCCTAAAATTTAGCATGGTATTATTTCAAATTTTATGAAGGACAATGAACAATCGCGATATTAAACATGTAATGAAACTAGTTAGAACAAAATATGGAGATTCTACTATTATTGTGAGGTATATCTGATGAATCGAAACAATCACTCCCTGATGAAATCCCTCCCTCCCTTCCTGAAATCAATCACTCCCTGTTATAGGATAAATTACGCGAGTATGAAAACTGATTTGAGTTTCTATATAATTGTCTAAAAAAGGCAAGGAATTGACATTTAATTTATCATGCAGACTTAGACTGACAGGGACTTCATCAAACGATCAGTATGCTATAACTCCCTGTTTCTCTCTAAGGTCGTTTCCATCCTTTATCTGACAGTCCTGACTATTAGTTCTCCTATTCAGATAGGATTTAATTATTACAGATCACAATGGGCATAACCACTCAACCACTCCAATCTCAAAGTCTGTTTAGTGAAGTTTTGAAAGTTGTGATGTTACCGGTGCCATTTATCATTGAAGATTTCCATCTTTATAACAATAAATTAAGAACCAGTAGCTCTTTATTACTAGCCGACCTTTTCTTAGCATACCTAATGACAATGCAACTGTGGTTCATGACAACAACTTCGATATTCTCTGAGGAGCGGCAGTCTGTTTTGACGTGAATGTAAGGGATATACCCAACGAGTTACGCACAAAAATTCAAACTCAACGCGTATTACCTGACTATACCTTCAGGGGTGGGGAGTTTCGCGGAGAAAGTCACAAGGACATTCCACAAGGTTCCATCAAAGAAGCTTGACCAGTATGTTCCGAACATACATCTTAGGGTTCAAATCTTAATTTAAGCGCCTAGAAACCGTGGAATCGCACACTTCTATCAGGCTAAATTAAACTAAAAAATCAAAATTAAACATCGCCTTAGGTAAATTTCCTTGAAACAAGATCTTCCCACTCCACGGACTGAACTTATCACGTATTCAGATCACTGGATCTCACAGGTCTCTTATCAGCAACAGTGAAGTGGAAAAGTTGTCTAATTTGTTTTGCCCCATTTTGGGTTGACAGTATCTTGTGTTCTACCAGTGTAAAAATTACGTCCTAGCTATTTTTAATCCTTATTATTGCTGTTTAGCTATACCCCCTTAATAACATCTTCTGATTGACAACAAACAAGCGAAAATTGCATTGTCAAAAATTTGACCGCCAAACAAGAATAGAATCAAGCAAGGGCACTGGATTATTAGCAGATGTGATACTCTTCCCCAAAACGACAAGACAAATTTTAAGGGGACGAATCTTCCAGCAAGAATGTTGGAGCGGATTGAAGTTAGAGTTCAAGAGACCAATAAAGATGCATCACACTTTTGAACTTATCTCCTTCATTTTAAATGCTGTTTCAGTGATACTTTCGATGAGTAAAATCGTCTCAAGTTTTTTAAATTTATATATAAATTAATTTTTTATCCTACATATGATATTGTATCACTATATGACAGTTTATCACTTCGGAAGACTCGCATGATGGTACCACTAGGGATATTGTGCTGAAGAAAAGCGTTCTCTGTAATAAAGTGTAAGCTCAGGAGGGGGGCAGGGGGGAGATTCTGCAGAAAAAAAATATATATGTTATATTACTGGTCCTCAAAAAATTAGGAATCGAATCGGTCCAGATACCCTCTACATGTATGGATCAAGTCCTCTAATTTATATGGATCAAGTGAATGCAAAAATGAGAGTGAGCTGCTGAAGCGGTCCTAGCAACACAAGATCTAGACTTCATTAGGAAAGGATTTAGTGATAAGTTTTTAATACAAATGTTATCAAAAATATATTCGAGCCAACAGAGCTGAAGATTGCTGACGCGGAGCATGATTTTCTCATACAAGGAACTTAAAAAAAAAGGCAAATAAGTTAATGAGTCCTCTGAGTTTTTCAGATCGGCAAATTAATTTCCAGAGAATGTATCAATTTTGGGCCAAACTATAAACACGAGTTAGTGTAAAACCGCTTGACGAAGCTATCAGCTACGCGAGATATATCAAATCAATGCAAGGATGCATGAAAGAACTGTGCAGGAAAATTGCAGCAGTGTATCAAACAATCGAAGAAAATGAAAAGATATCGGATGGAACTTCGATTAGTAATACATAAGTGAACATTAGTTTGAAAGCACATTATGTTACACATCTGCCTGCAATATGAGTGGATTACTAAATTTTGGCAGTCAAACTGACGTACAAAAACAGTTTAACAGGATCAGCTAGACCCAATGCATTCAAGCCTTCACTACCTTACCAATATTCACCATATTTAGGAGGGAGTCATTCCATCCAGACATCAAAACTGCCTTCATCATTGCATATTGAAAACATGAAAACCTGTGAACTAATAAATGCCATTTCGAACGTGAACTCAACCTGTCGTTTTGAAGGTATTTCACCAGTATCTCCGGCAGCCTAACTCAAATCTGTGAGTTTGAATACCTAACATCGGAGGAATCGTCAGAGAAAAGAGTGATGCTGTTGCATGTTAATGTAGACACAAAACAGAACTGGCTTCAGTATTGGGAAGGATTCAAACATTGTGTTCCCTTCTGTCAATTTGTCTGGGTTCTCCGGAGTATTTTCTTTTCTTGAAGAATAAACTATAAATAGTAGCTAGTCCTTTTAGGTCTTGCGCTATGAGCCGCTGGTTGTATTTACTTCCTTAGGCTTAGTCTCATACTATGTCGTTTTATGTAGTGGCAGTGCAAGAATAGGAGTAATTTTTCAGATTAATTATTTGAAATTCAGTAAGCGCTTGTGGTGATTTTCGTGGTAAAGTCGGCTGATTCTATTCAACGAAAGGAAGGAAACTGGTTCTCCTTTTATGAATCAGCTCAAAGCCTCAATCTTAGAGCTGGGTCATTTCAAACTGGTTCTCCTTTTATGAATCAGCTCAAAGCCTCAATCTTAGAGCTGGGTCATTTCTTAACAAATTTTCTTGTTTAACGAATACCTTTCCATAGTGCTTGGTATAGCCGGAGGCTATCAAGACCTGTTTATGCTGATAACATGCTATCATCTTCCTTTTCTTGTACACTGTGGATTATGGTATTTTGCTGATATGTTGTGATTCAATCCGACATTGAAGCATTCAACTTTGAAGACCCCTTTGCGGTACAGATTGACATGAGATTCACATACTATTGAAGTCGTTTGTTTGCAATATTTTTAAGCAGTTTTCCTAAGTTTTTTCTTGGAATTCCGAACTCAGAATAGCTCTTGGTTTCAAGCTTGGTTGGGGAGACCATTTTGTCTTTCTTAGAGTTCTATGTTCCTTCAGATTTTTCAAAGATTTTTGGGTCATCTTTCAAAGAAAAAAGGAATTATGCCGAATGAACAGAATGTTTGTACGTTTGTACAGTACGGTTTCAGAATGAACATGGTCCACGATTTTCGAAATATACTGATTCGATAACTAAGCACAGTGCTGCCAATATCAAATATAAAAATATTTTTCATTGTTTAGGCGGATTTAACTCTAAAATCTGTTCTTACATCAAATGTATACAACTTATTTGCACTCACTCGGGGACAGTTGAGGCAATGCTATTGATATTTTCAAATAAGTTTATTGTATTCAAATTCATGTTCATTAATCAAAGGACACACAAACGTTTTCTCAGATGCATATTAAAAACTATATGAAAATAAAATATTTTTCCAAATCAAACATCAAACAGAATTTAAATCTAGCACAAACTTAAATCGTAAATTTTTACTTAAATATTTCCAGCATCACTCACTATGCATTCATATGTTGAATATTTCAAAGCGTACGTTTCAAAGTGAAGTAAAATTTATGTCTAGAAAATATTTTTATCATTCATGATGTATTTCAAAAATTCACTTATGGAATGAATAAAATATCGCTTCTAATGTGTCACGAAATTTTCAAATTGCAACGGAACGTTCGAGCAAAGTGCTCTTGAATGATAGTACATGCTGTCCTGGTATTTCTCTATGAATTTTCAGTTTAATGCCAACATGTCCTTCAAACTTGTAAAATCATCAGCAGCGTGGAAATATGCTGTTACAGAATTTTCCGGTGCCAACACCCTGAAAAATCGTTGGTTGTTTTTATCTTTCTCCTTGTGAATTCTTTTGTGTTGTGGGATTTTATAAAATTTCACAGGACTATACTATGTAACCAATATTTTGATTGATTCTTATTTTGGAAAATCGAATAACTACTTCGTATCAAACCTCAGTGTTTTTCCTTGGATTTGGTGGAAATTCGCATAACAGCAATCCGCAGTTGTTGAAATGCAGTTCAATCCATTCAAGGCAGGCAAGGGTTCGAAACTCCTTTCAATCAAAGGAGATCCATGAACTTCTTCATGAAACTGATTTCATATGCCCCAAGACCTTCGTAGAATTGTAGGATGAATACCATTTTTTCGTAGAAATCGGTTTATTATACCAAATAGTTGCCTGGAAAACGATGCAATGATTAAAGCCATTCACACAATTTTTCGGTATCGGTTTTAACCATCGTTGTCATTCATTTTTTGACATGGACTTGACGAACAACACATTTGAGATTATCTAATGGGACGATTTTTTGCAAAACTCTTTGTTTCCACGGTGTTTTTACGCCTTTAAAACTAACTTTTGTTTTGTATCTAATTGTTGTTCCATTTTCGTGATTTCATCCTTCAAGAAAAACCATACCATCTTTGGTACAACCTATGTAATAGTAGCTGTTGATGGTCTAGCCCTTTTTGAAGATATTAAATGGATATTATACCATACACATCCACGAAAATTAATGTCATAATCTTCTCATCCGACAGTTGCGTCTCACCATACTTCGGATTCGACCAATCACGAGCGGCTCACATGGCTGTCAGTTTGACTCAGGAGTGTAATGATGAAGCCACGTTTCTTCTTTTGTCAGATATTGACGGAAAAGTTCATTTCTAATTGCAATTGAATATTCCTAAACATTGGGCCGAACAATCAACACTTTGTTGATTTTGATCTATCGGGAACAAGCCAGGCACTCACTTTGTAGACAGTTTTCAGTTTTCAAGTATGCAACACATTTTTTTTTTTTTCATAAACTCAATCAGCAATACTTGACGATAGTTTATAATTAGTTTGTGGAATTTTTGGATATTTTCGTCGTCACCAGTCGATTATGGGTGTACATGATTTGTATTTTTATTTTCAACAAGCTAGCAAACTTATTCCTTATGGCAAATTTTCATGGTGCAGAGTCCGAGCAACGTTAACCAAGTCGCGCCTTGGCTTCAACAGTATTTTTCTCCTGCCAAAAGACAATGGTTCGTTGAGATACAAAGCTGATTTTTAGACCTTTCTTCACAATAACAAAAGTTCATTGACAATGACACATCTAACTGAATCAATTGCTTGACAGCTGTCAAATTTATACACCTAACGATTGAAGGTTAGGACTCACTATAAATTAAATTGAGAAAAGGGTCTGAAAATCTCTTTTGTTATTTTTCTGATACTACAACTTATAAGAAATATTCTTGGAAAATTTGAAGTGATTAGGAGCAAAATTTTCCGAGCCGTGGACAACTGCGTCTCCGGGCGCTCAGTCATTCTATTCATGTATCAAACTTGAATCGCGTTTTATTCAAAACTTTTATTCGGTAAAGTCGGTAGTCAAAATTACTCGAAAACCTTGGGGCCGGTTTCGCCTAAACTTTTCATGCTTCATTTACATACTTAATTATCGAATCGGAACGAAGGACTTTTTTTTGGATTTTTTAGTTAAAGAAAAAGTAAATAACCGAAAATCAGAGTTTTTTTTGTTTTCACCTTCTAATTGAAAAATGAATATTTCGTTCGTGCAAATTCAATATAAACTTACATACTAAAGAAATCCATTCGGTTTTTGAATTCCGGTTGAAGCAATCATGCGATATCCTGACCACCGCATGGAAACTTTTTTTGAGGTGACTCGATACTCACCACTACCACCAGCTGAATTTTCAATATTTTTTTATGAAAATGTAGCAGAATATTTTTAGAATTTCGCTTGATAATGTACAAAAATATTAATGTATAAAGTAACAAAAATATGTTTTGTAATAGTATCTCAGACTCTTGTCCCCCCCCTTAAATCAATTATTGAATTCTAGACTCCACATAGGATGCAACCATCGAATTTTTCAGATCAACTGTCGGAGTGATTGATTCGTATAAGATTTTACTATAGAAATATCTTTTATTTTTGTTATTTTGATGCAAACATACAGTTTTTTTATTATAGTTTATTTGATAGATAACAAATATCTAACTATGTAGCAATGTAGCTAATGAAATCCTTTTTGAATTTCAGAAAAATTCATAAATACTAGCTAGTATATAAATTTAGCCAAAGTTTTTTTTTAGTGAACAAAGATAAAGTTTACATTTTGTGCAAGTCATTTGTGCTTTAAATTAACATCCTTGAATTTTTCATACATTAGCCTCTGATCTTTTATCGTAAACATCCAAATGGTCAAATCGGTTGGTACGGTGTTCACTGTCAGGCTCTTTTTCAGATCAATATTTCCAGCTGGAAGTATTGTGCAAATGTTCGTCGTCCTTAGGTTTTAGCTCCTTAGGTGAACTAAGGCTCCAGCTCTACTATTGATGATAAACATATAGTCCTGAATTCGTCTTGAAATAATATTTTTGCGTTCAGCGTCGCGCTTCTAACCCAGGTTACCCGGATTTTATGCCACGCAAGAAAAAATGGAAAATCGTACAATGAAAATGATGACACGTCTGTTTCCTGATCTAATAAAGGTCCTATTAATCGGGATTAGTTCACCAGATACATCAAATCTATCCATGCACATAATGTTTAATCACTACAGTGCACGTAATTGAATGATATCCTTTTGTATCTGTATTCCACTGACAAAAAGGAGCCACTGGTTCCAACGCCTGTGAAATGGTATCTGATTACGATAATTCTACTGTTGTGCCGTTTTTCAGAAGATCGATTGTATATACTTGGCAACTGTTCAAGCCGCATTCATGTCCTTGGTGCTCATGCACAGCAGCAAGGAGAATTGCTTTACTCGGATAGTTCCGATACCATAAATATACTTTTTTTTCAGCTCGTAGGCTGCAGATGCTACAGAATAACTATCAATGTACCTTTTGAATCCTTTTGTGATGTCCAGGATCATACGGCAAAGCTAACTATACGGTCGACTACGGCTAGATGATAGACTACGACCAAATCAGAGTCAAGATATTTGACTAAGGATTGACTAATCTTTACGCTTGTACTTTGGGGTATCTCGATGGCACATTGTTGTATTCCCTCAAGCGCGAGGTTTGTCCTTCAAATGTTGTTTGATAGCAAGAGTTCCTGTGAACGGAATCTTTTTGACTGACTGATTCGCCTCGATTGTATTTGCACTTTTATGAAATTATCTTACCGCGAGCTCAAAAAATTTTATTTGAACCAGGGTCCGTTGGTGCAATAAAGAATTGAGTTTCTGGGAATTAAATACTAGAACGTAGATTGATAAAGCTATTGATAACGATGTTGATAGCAAACAGTTTTAAAATTTCCACTGAATTGAAGGTCTAAGAAATATGTAAAAAACTTTTCGATTATTCAGATTTCAATATGGACCAATTAATTTTCATTTCCCGAAATTTTAGCTAAATTTCATAGACAACACCGAAAATTCACCAATTGAAAATCAATATTCCCTGAAGGATTTATTGATTCTTTGCAAATGTACGCACATGCTATTGCAGACGAGTTAATAATCCAACTAACATCAATCTTTGGGTATACTAGTTTCAAATCTATTCTCATTAAACTAATTTGGTATGATTAAAAAAAGGACCCGCTAATGTCCATAGTTTCAACACGGGATTCTCTGGTATTATATTTCTACTATCATTATCATTCCTAGCTATTAAATGATATATCACGGTTAATTCATTTTAGCCGTTAGCTCCAACTATTTTTCAAGGATAACAAACCTAATGGCCCAACTCATAGCTTAAAGTAATTACATTATAATGACCGCCAATACTCGGATTCCTTTAACTTTCTGTCATTTCAACATCTCAAGTGCGCGTCATGAAATAAATCAAGGATTCAGCCGTATCTGGCAAAAATGATTCGATTTCAGTTGACATCCTGAAAGCAACACAAGCTTTTTCACTTATCTACTTTGAAAAAGTCCAAAGAATGTGTCTACCATTAGCTTGGGTAGATTCGATACGAGATACACATTTCCTTGGAAAAACTACAAGTACATATTATGTACCGACCGACCATACATTATGTGAAAATGTATCTTTTCTGACATTCGAACGAAGAAGATACGACTGATATGTCCTTATGTCCTGCACACGCACCCCGAAACGATAAAAGCGACTTCAACCTCGGCGATGTTCAACATCCGTAAAGCATTTCTGTTGTGCGAATGTGCCCTTTCACAAAGTTCTTTGTAGTCATGATGAGCTCTTCCGGAGATTATGGCAGCAAAATTCTTAGTTGTAGGAATGGACATTAAAGGAAATTCACTGCATAAACCTACTGACAGTTGAGATAAATAGAGAAGATAAAAACAGACTTTAAGCTTGATGTCATACGCAGTATATTCCTTTAAATAATAGAATGTTTGGTGCCCACAGACGATTTCGAGTAGATAATCTTTTCAGTGGGCTAGCCTTTTCTCTGCTATCGTTCTAAAGGAGAGACGTTTACTCAATGGAAGTTAGTTCCGGGTTAAAAAATTTACATTCTTTACCCAAACTGAATGATATCTAAGGGCGCTAGTGTACGGAATGATAAGAAATATGGGCGGAAGGATTGCATAGAAATTTAATCGAATACGCAGAGTGTCCCAGCAAACTAATTTCCTTTCGTTGAAAACATTGCGGTTTAGGGACAACAAAAAGAGCAATTAAACAGTTCTGTTTTAATGAAGTCTAGATTAGAATAAGAATAGAATTTCGAGATGGACCTGTTGGGAAGCCTTACAAAAATTTAAGCCGAAATCAAGAGACTTTTGGAGACTAAAAGAGTCCTGTTAGTGCATATAGCCCAAAATCCTATCGTTTCATCAGTGCTATTAAGGCTGAAGATATGTTCTCGTCAATACAGACCATTTGAAAACACGATTTCAGGAGACATCGCTTTCGATACAAAAGAGTACAGAAATACGCATCGATGTAAAGGAGCAGAATAAGAACAAAATTCATCAGAACCACAAACTTGCAACATGCTATGGGTTCGGTCTGGTCTCTGGATTGAAGTGAGTACTGTACTATTGTATTGTACTGTACATAACTGGTTCACATATAACGAACACAGATGCAATAAACATGGATAAACAATTGAGAAAGCATGAATAAAGAGCCTGATATATGTCTTTATAACCATCTTATCGAATTGACATTGAATTGAATTGAACATTTTGCACGTCTATTGTTATCAGCAGCACTTTCAGAACAGGAAGTTGGGGTCCTAAATCTTTTTTAAGCTTATGAAATCCTCAGAGGTGTCTTCTATTGCCGGTATTCTTTTGGGAAGCTACGTCATATGTCAAGAATGTCAACTTATGTAAGTGCTAATGATAGTGTGAACAGCTGGTGCCAGGAGATAGGTCTATGGCTTAACCCCGATAAAACCACACTGGTGCCGTTCACAAGAAGAAGAAATACAGACCAACTCCGCACCATATTTCTAAATGGGATGGAGATTAGGTATAAGAATGAAATCAAGTATCTCGGATTGCTGTTGGACGGCAGGCTCAGGGGGAACGGACAAATTAAGGAAGTGTCTGCAAAGGGTATCAGAGCTCTGATGGTGTGCAGGAGCATGACAGGCAAGTCCTTGGGTAACCCGATAGTGATAACCCCATGATAGTGGGACCAATCATCACCTATGGAGCGGTGGCCTGGGCAGACAAAATCCAAGAGCTCAAGACGAGGCTTGCACTCGATCGAGTTCAGCGTTTGACAACTGTCTATATCACTGGAGCCATAAAGTCATGTCTCACGGCAGCTCTCCAGAAAATCTTAAGCATATCGCCACTTCATTTGGCGATAGAAACAGAAGCGACATTTACAATGACAAGAATCTTCTATTAAGGAAGAGAAAATGACCTCAGAATTACGAACAAGGACCAAGGTAAACTACTGAAGGTGTCTCCATTCATATGTGCACCGTTGGTTCGCATGACGTCGGCATTTTGTCAGCTTTCGCAACAATTTTTGTGTAGTGCTGAGTGACAAGAGAGAATGGAGCTTTGAATCCAATATACACCTCTGAAGACGGAATTAAATCGGGGGTATACGGGTGGTTCCAAGACATATAAGGGAACAGGAATTAGAGTATTTGGGTCTGGCACCAAACACTACCAACCGATGGGAAGTATACCAAGTAGCTTTCTGGCTGAGGTCTATGCCATCGCTGAAAGCGCACAACTCAGCATCGACAGACGACACAGAGGCAAAACCAAAGCTATCATACCCGGTAGTCAAGCAGCCTTGAAAGCACTAGAGCAGGCGGACCAACTGGTGGGGAAAGGAGCATCGACAGCATTCACCGGTCCTGAACCCTTTTGCGCAACCGAAATAAATTTCATTCACAGATAGAGAGAGGATAGAGAATGCAATAGGCTCTGGAATGAACTTCCAGGGCTTCAAATGGCGAAGCTGTTTCTCGACGTTTATGACGAGAAGAAGTTCCGAGCGTGCATCGAAATGCATAAAAGAAAGTTAAGGGTGCTGACTGGGATCTTCACGGGGCACTGCCCACTCGGAGGGCATCTCAAAACGATGGGCTCGACAGCGAATAATGAGTACAGATTTTGCAATCTTGGGGAGAAGATACCAGCGCATTTGCTGGCACACGGCGACGCACTGTCCCGCTGGAAAAAAGACAGTTTAGGAAGCTGCTTCCTTATCGAGGAGGAATGGAGACGCCTGAGGCCGAAGCAGATCATTGACTTTCTCAGAAGGATCGATCTGCTTGTGGCGCTCTAGGAGCACTGGAAGCGGGGACACAATAAACCTGTTAGGGTTGACGTGCACCATCCCCGACAGTAAATCAATCAATCAATCAATCAAGTGCTGATAACAGCTACATGTTCAAATGGATCTTCCACGTTAAACTCGCACACTGCATGGTAAGCTGATGATAACTTCAACCCTCTCTCTTTTGACTGAATCATCTGCGCGTTGTCTTGTCAGAAACACTCTTCACGGAACGGAGAAAAATCCTGCAAATAATCATGATGTACACCAGATGTCCAATAAAAACTAAGGAATTATTTTGCCGCATAACTTTAAGTGCCTCAACTGGTAGTCCATCAAAACTCGACCCCTCTTGTTCCGTAAACGTAGACACTTTGTTTCTCGGTTATTCTTGTATAAAATTGAAAAAAATCATTAGATAAGATGTGATGATCAGGTAATTGAGTTACTCTTTTCATTCTCCGACTTGTTCTGAATAGTTCAAAAATATGTGGAAAAATTTCGCTTTTTTTCTCATGCGTTAATTTTTTATTTTAATTAGCAGCGGACATACATTTCATCGTAGATTTCCTCCTCCTTCAGTGTTCAGTATCGAGGGCATCCGTAAGGTTGCAAAAATTTTCCTACAAAAGTTCCCTAGGATTCCTCAGGTCCAAAGTTTCATAGTTGTTGGTCTTTTAGGCGCATTACCTCATTTCGCTTTTAAAGGTGATCAGAATTAATTTTAATATTTGGCGAGAATTTCGCTCCGGCCTGTTCATCATCCTGAAAACTCTCTTTTTCGTAAAGACTCAAATTTGTTATTGGATGCGGGAGTCAATGCAAGAACCAGGAGCCGAATTCGACACTTTAAAACTACTTCCAAAGAACAATCTCGCACCTGGTGTTAACTTGGCATCTGATATTATTTAAACAAGTTGAAAATTTAACTTTAAATAATAACAAATGTGGTTGATAACTGAATTAAGTCCCAGGAAAAAATAAAACTTTCCTTATCTCTCTCAATGGAATATCTATTATCACTTAATCCACAAAAAAGATATCAATTTCCACAGAGAGGGATTAATTCGATCATTAGATTTAATTATTGTGCAGACCAAAACCTATCCAACAACAACTTCGTATCCATACTTCGCATAAATATTATATGTGAACGTATTTGCTCTAGTTCCAGAAAATAAAAATACTAAAAAAAAGAAGTACTTAGCTCAAGTGAAACATACCCTGCACTTTCAACGAGTATGATGGTAGCGATAAGGCATTTTAACATATGTCACATGTCGCTTTGCTACCAGTTACATGTTCCTCCCTTACTGATTTATGAGCATTGCTAATTAATATTGATAGGAAGTCCTCCATGTTGTTCACTATATGCATTAAGGACATATTGAGTAGGGGATGATGTTAATGATTGCGTAATGAAAGTAGGTTACTTTGTAATGATTCAGAGGGTGCATAAGAGTGGTTGATGTACAGTATGCTAGGAAGCCGCTTATTTTACATATGCTGTTCTTGGAGACGTGTGGAACCTTATCAGAAATATGTTGGATGGAAATTGGCTCCTTTGATCAATACCAAAAATAGCAATAATTTAAAAGGTTCCTTTTTTTAAATGTATGTTCGTTCCGGGTAACGTTATGATATAATGAAATTCTTCTGCGATGATATTGGGTTCAATGGAGTACGTACTTTTTCAAGTCAAGCAAGTTGTCATGAAATGTGTGCGCCAATTCATGGAAATATTAAGCTTTTCAGACTTAACCAAAATACTCATAAATCTTACGAAAGAACTGCAAGTAAATTAACTATAAAAAACAAATTTTTTGCTGATTTTATCCTATTTTTTTACGAAATTTGCTCCAATCTGTACTGAATTTTGTGTTTCTGTGGATATATTCTTAATATTCAAACCATATCCTGACGGAAAATTTAATAAAATTTTTTTTTTTGGGAAGTTTGTGCATCTTTCTTGTTAATATAATGCTCCACCTCAATAGTTAAACATTCCGAAGTTTGCTTTATATTTTTGTAAGGGCTAACAACCCTTCACGTCATGTACGATGTCAGTGTGCGCTCCACAATATTTCCCAGCAAGGCCCAAATCTTTTGGAGCTTCAGGCATTCTCTCAGGCCGCAAATCTTGCGTATCCGAACGTTGCGTGCTAAGCGTCTTCATATACAATCCGGTACGTATTTTTGGAAAATCTGATGGGTCTCAGAGACTTTACAACCGTCTATCCCTGAGATTCGGACAAACAGAAGATAACATTGCTTTGTGAGTCTCCTAGCCGCCCTATGACAAGTATAATCAATTCCATCTTCTCAATGAAAGCTCAAAGCTAGCAATCTTCAGGTAGGCACAACAGTCAAGCCTTGCGAAAAGAACCGAAGCCCTAAGGGATGATAGTACGTTAAGCTACATGCTTCGCAGGTTCCCTGTCTAAGAAAAGTGGATAAAATGGTCGGTATAGTCTGTACTTTTTCCCAACACACCAAATTTTGAAGCTATCTATATGAAAATCCGGTAGATTATCTACTCTACAAGAAAAGAACTGGATGTAGGAGTAGCATGAAGTCAAAGTGGGGGCCTGAAAATTTCATTCAAGGTACGAAAATATTTAGATTTTTCGATATCGTCTGATAAGGTTTAGACTGGCTTACAACACAAAGAAAGGTCATTGGGAAATCGAAGTCGCATCAAGTGTGTCCCAGAGATCGATCTTCGATTCAAACCTGTACAAAATCTCGCCAAATTACGGATTCCCAGAGGAGTTGCTTCTGATTGGTTATGCAAATAATGTTATGTGAATGTTCAATCTGTGAAGCGCAATAAAGGCCAAATATACCACGTAAAAAGCTTGTCACTCAAGAGAAAACCGAAATGGTCATGCAGAATATTTAGGGTTAGAATAGCTAGCAACGATACACAAAGGGTTCCAAAACTATTGACTTTATTCCCGAGTTTTTCGATAGACACCTGGCCGAATTTTTTAGAAGAAGTCAGTGTAACAATTGAGAAAGCCACAGCAAGGTTCTCGACTACTAGTTGCCTGATAGCAATTAATGAGGGATGACCTTTCTTAAAAAGGCAGCAACAGATAAGTTTTATATAGTGTACAGAGCAGAAATTTGGAGCAAAGCTTGTCGCAAGACACTGTCCGGAGAAATCCTCGGGAAAGTCCAGTAGCAATGATATTGATTGTATCAGAATACCGGACGATCTCCGAGTCAGTGACGTTAGTAATTTTAGAGGTGATTTACCTAGTTCTTCTTCACAGAAAGCACAAATAATCTACCTTCAACAAAAACCATGTTCAAACCAATAAAACAACCATCAAAAACTTCTGATGCTTGCAGTCGACAGAAGTGTAAGACTTTTCTTTCTTTGTGAGTGGTAATAAGTCTAGGAGGCTTGGCTTAACAAGAAATTAACGCGTGGTATATATCAGAGTATATGAATTTATAAAAAGCTTAAAAAGGCTCACTTCTACCCGACTTAGATATTAAGCCGTCGAAAATGTTTTCAGTTTTCCTTATAGCAAAATTACAAAAACGTGCTCCCACTTCAGAGGTGCATCACAAAGAGAGAAATACGAATACTTCATATAAATAATATAGTGAGCTTTGCATGATAGAGAGCTTGTAATTTACTTGTCTTACGTGAATGAAAAGATTGCGATGACAAGCTTTTTGAGCTTAAATGTAGAGTGTCGTGCTACTTAATGTAGTGAGCCCATTGTTTATGAATAAGAAAAATTCAAAGGCTGTTAACGAACATGTGTTCACACTTTCGCCTTTATACCTTATCTCTAACAAAGTTTCGCGTAAAAATCTCAAAATATTTTGAAAATTGGTGTCGAATACTGTTAGATTTGTTGTTTATTCGAAGTATTAGCTCTTTTAATGTAGTTACACAACAGTCCAGTTTGCAAAACACCTAAAAACCTGAGCTCTTGGACTGTATATTTTGGACCCAAGTCTTTCAAGTTTGTGTATTTTATTAAGGACGAATTCGTGAGGAGTTGTTTAACATTTAATGATGTATGCTGAAGAAGTATTAGCCTCGTTGCAGTCCAAAGTCACACCCTCCCACGTCCTCTACTTATATGGTTCTAGTGGTCTTATACATTCATAATTAATATAACAAACCACCTCTTCCCGGAATATATTTTTTCGTAGAAACTTCAGATAAAGGATAGGTCTTAGCTATTTTTATTGGTTATTTAATATCTTGCATCATTAGTTGATATTGAGTCAAATAAGTTTTCCATAATTAGTTGATATTGAGTTGAATTGCAAATAGATTCTGATTTTCTTCCTCGTTAAAAAGTTCACTGTCTTCCTCGTTGCCTTAGTGGAATCACCGATCAGAGTGATTTTGCTTTGTTTGCAAGGAGCAACCATTTATTCTTTGACAGTACAATAATGTAAGAAAGGATTGCATATAATGTAGCTGTCTTCTCTCCAATTCTCTTACTTCACTCTACCATATAAGAAATATTTTCTCAATAGCAGATTGAACATAATGTATTACTCGAATACTGTCATTCATCATTGCAGACGATCTCATACGTCAGGCGTTGTGTTCATATCACTAAGCTTAATGCATCGTTTTCAAAATGAAATACATTTCAAAACATGATGCTAAAATTTTAAAACACTCCTGCGCCGCCGAAGAGATTCGCGAAAAGCAAAAACAATGACATCAATTTCCAACCCCCTCCACACAATAATCTCCAGTGAACCAAACGCAATGGTCCATTATCTTGAAAATTTCAACGCACTCGAACCATTTTTCAATCCCCCCTTCGCATGTCAAAAGCATGTCCTTGCAAAATCAAATGGAGGAGAATTGAAATGAAACGTCATATTAAAACAATAGCAGGATGGTGGTGTTCTCATTTTCCCAACATGCATATGCCATCAGAAAAACCAAGTCAACAGCGATGAAATGAATGGAAAAACAGGGTCAGGGCTTAGCAATGTCGAGTGGTTTGAAAACGTTGCCGTCAGGACAAAAGGGATGAGAGTCAGATGGCGATGGTCGATGTGAGGCAAACTTGCAGACTTTTCAAGACGATAATGTGATTATGAAATAGACATTAACCCAATTTTGTAGGCTTCGTGCTTCTTTGGCAATGTCGTAGCTTCCTCCATGTATTTGTCCTCGCTTAGCAGAAGGAACATTCCTGGTATTGTATACGAGTATATGCATAGTGGCCGTACTTGAATCTAATGCTCATATTGCCAACTTTAACGGATTCTTTATAGCTCATCCTATATATGACAATCGTGCTTTGAATATGCTATGGAAACAGCCAAGAAATATATTCCAAGTGCAAAAGGGGATGCTGATCAGCTTGACGACAATATAACAGATAGCAAAGCCAGCACTAAGATGGATTTCGTATGGCGCCAAATGTCTAGACAGATTGTCGGATTGAATCAGGTTGTGTATTTGTGGTGTTTATTGTTGCCAGGATGTTTTCAACTTCAACTTTGTCCCCGAACGACGATAAAAGCATGAGAAATGACAATAGTTTGCTAACGATGTTCTGATCGAATGAAGTTATAAATGTAAAGACATTGATTTCAGATGACTTTTCATTTTTACGTTTTAGTATCGGTAGAACCTCTGACTGATTTGGGAAGCTGTTTATTGTATCCGTTTTATTATTGTAGCAAAGTGCTTTCCTAGATATTATTCGTAAATTGGGTATATCAAAAAGTATCATTAATAACACTATCAAAGCATTACTCACTCCCTAAGAGGGAAATACGCACGATCAAATATCCACAAATATCCGTCCACCTTATATCCTTGTCTGATGAAATATAAAACTCAGCGGTATAAAGCAGCATATTATGAGATATTTTCATAGAAGATTGTGTGTCGATCTTCTGGACATCTTCATCTTCATTATAAAGAAGGGTATCATGGATTGCTTCTCAGTGCATAGAGAAGGAGGTTCTATCGGACAGTGATCTTCCTCTTTTCCATTGGTCACTCCTCAGAGCTAGATTCCCTACCCTCAAGGCGGCGTTAGGCGAGATAAAAAAGTTCTCCTCCTACCTAGCGTGACCAGCAGTCCAATGCTTAGTTCTTGCTTTGACAGGAGAGGTGTTTAGTCTATGGTCCAAGCCACTGGGGCTGCGACACTCAGGGCGTAAAAAGCTTTTACCAGCGAAAGAAAAACTATCAAAAAATATACTCTTATAGTTTCCGTGGTCCACTCATGGAGATAGCACAGGCTTGCGTTAGCCCTTTGTTCACTTCATACAGTTCCGTGTACAAAAAATGGTTCATCCTGCTGTCATGCAGTTATATAGTTGACAGGTGTTCCAAATCTGGTACAAGATTCCGCCACAGCCATATGAAGGAGTTGGAGATAGGTTCGGAAAATCTTGAAAATCTGTTCGAGAAAGAATAGTGCTTTTGTGTCATCTGTTTGGATGTCATTTGCTGGATTAACTCAGAAATTTGTGAATTGTTTGACTACCATTTGGATTCCCACATCATTGTTTATTCTTCAATTACTTGATCTTCAATTGGTCAGGATCAGGCCAAGGCTCTCGACTTTTCGAGATTTGTTGAATTATTGCGATTTGTTCGTATTGGACTCTTCGTCCAATCAATTTTGTTCAAGCTAAATTTATCTTTACCCACTGGTTTTTACCCATCTACTTACTAGAGTCCACTGTTTCTGTTTTGATCGGAAGATTCAGGTTTTCCTAAGTCCTTTCCTTTTTTCCTTTCCCTGCGCACCTCTGTGTCCAGGAATCAGATCTATTGTCCTCCGGTTTGCTGGAAGTCTCCGCTTCCATCCCTTCACTCTCAGTGAAGCTACAGACAAGCGATTGCTGACTAATACGCTATCCAAAGAAGAGTTTCATGGTAAGATTGCTCATTGCCATTTCTGTGATCGCTTCAACTGTAAAAAACACAGACATACAAATGCAAGGATACGTTAAAGGGCAGAATTAAATGAAAAAAATATTTTTAATTCTTTTAAATCCAAAATATAAAGGGAATATTTTTGATTCGCTTTACCCTTTTAAATATTTTTATATTTGAAAGGATATCGAATAGTAAAACGCGAAGTTCTATAATTCTAACTATAAAATAAGAAAAATTGAAAAGTTTTGTGATTAACAGTTATTTTGTATCTAAGTTCTGCTCCTCTGCATCTGTTGGGTCGACACCTTTGGACCACTATTTACTCGTTCTACAGCGTGCGTGAGAAAGATAAAGAAACATTAAAAAAGCAAAGGACCTGGTATAAAGGTATGACTACATGTTGGTTTAGACAAAAGAAAATTCTAAGATATTATTATGGAGAAATTATTAAGACAAACTAGGAAAAAATCACGCCGAATATATGGATATTAGGAGATCAGGATACCAGGGATTCTTACGTTTCTAGTGGTTATAAATTCCTACCTGTCCCTCATGACACTTTTGTTGAATGATGGGGACAAATATAAAGATCTGTATTGTAGAGAAATACATTATTCAAAATGTTGTTTGCCATAGATATCGCATATCAGAGTGGCTAGATTATGTTCATGTAATTTTTGTGGTCAATCAATTATTGTAAGACTGCGGAAGCTATATAAGGCCTCCTATATAAGGGGCGTCGATACCCCTTATATAAGGCTATATAAGGGATATCGGCGCTAAACCGCATTATGACCAACACGCAGGGGCCAACCTCGAGCAAAAGACGTCTACTGATGAGTGCAATGGAGTCAGTGCTCTTGTATGGCTCCGAGGTTTGGGCTGACGCTCTTAGTAAAGAGACGTACCGAAGGCGTCTGGCACAGGTGCAGAGGCAAGGAGCTTTGCGGATAGCCGCTGCATACCGCACTGTCTCTGAACCTGCAGTGCTGGTAATCTCGAGGGTGATTCCAATTAAATTACTTGCAGGCGAACGGAAATGTGTATACTCACGTAGGGGGGAGTCGGCGAGAGAAACCGTCAGCCGAGAGGAACGGAGAAGAACCCTTATCTTATGGCAGCAAAGATGGGAAAACGAAACGCGAGGCAGATGGACCGCACGGCTGATAAGTGACTTGGGGCCGTGGTTCTACAGAATGCATGGTGAGACTGATTATTATCTGACACAACTACTCAGTGGTCACGGGTATTTTCAGTCTTACCTGTATAAGATGGGAAAGACATCATCCCCAACTTGTGTGTTCTGCCCGGGGATGACGGATGACACCTGCCATACTTTCTTTACATGTAATAGATTCACAAGACTCCGTTCGCATCTCTCGGAGAAAATTGGCGTAATTTCCCCAGAAAATTTAACGGGAAAAATGATGAAATCAAAGGACAATTGGAACTGTGTGTCACATTACGTACGGACAGTACTCATTATAAAGAAGGACATAATGGATCGCTTAGCGAGGGAGGGAACATCTCTGTAACGCAATATTATAGTTACTAATCGCAATTCCTTCCTATCCATCCGTGAAGAGAGATTTCCCTTAGCCTGAAGACATCGCTAAGCGATGATTAATGAGGCCTAGTCCGAAGTAATGTGACAAACAGTTCCAGGCTAGGTTCTCGGTGTGATAGGAGAGGTGTTTAGTCGGTAGTCCGGTAGCGGGGGAGTCCGACACTCAGAGCGAAAATAGCCTTCACCTCCCAAACAAAACAAAAAAAGACTGCGGAAGCTGCGTTTGGACGAACAACAGGTACCCAAAAAGGTATTTGTTGGACGAACTGAAGAGCGAAGATCCATGGAGGAATTGAGGATATGCTGGTGTGACTCTGTAGACGAAGACAGTTCATTGCTGCTCGGATTTAAAAATTGGAGGATACGATCAATGGATCGAGACAGTTAGAGGTGCTTGTTAGAGGAAGACATGGCCTGAAAAGAGCTGTAATGCTAAGAAGAAGAATTTTTTGACGCAAAGAATTTCATTAAACGCTCATTCGAGTTAGAATATCCTGAATGTTTGAACTCATTTGGGTCACTCAGATTCTTACTTGGTATCTCAGAAGGATTACCTAAAACAGCATACACAAAAGGTGAATGAATTTACCTTCACCTGCTTTAGGTATCTTCTTCTTCTGAAGAAGAATGAATGAATTTGCTGAATTTGCTAAATCTGCGTTCACTTGAAACAGTCAGGCTTGTATGTATCTATTGTCAAGATATATTGACTACATTCAACAAAGTAATTATTGATTTCAAAACGGTATGGTAAAATTGAGTTCAAGTACATATAGAATATCAAGTCTCCAAATTTCCAGACGATTAAAAACAATTTTATGGTAATAAATTAGCAACAATCTCGTTAAATTTAATTTGAAAACAAAACAAATTAGCCGTAATCTTTTATATTCTTCAAAACATTTTCCAAACACTCTGTTATTTCAAAAATTAATTGACGCGCTAGGTTGTATCATGCTAAATAAAAATTTCACAGGAGCTTCAGGATTTCAGGAGTGTGTTCAGTTTTTAAGGATATTTGAATTTATTCGTATTGTGTTATTAGACCAAGCCTGTTTTGTCTTACAAGCATTCTTGCACTGACAGTCACGTCAGATAATTATGCCTACAAACTATGCTTCCTTAAAAGTCCTTTAAAATCTTTAGACTATTACTCATGTAAATAAGTTTTTGAAATGATTTGAAAGCATTGTTACCGGTGGTCGTGCAGAGATGAAAGGGATAGTCATAGATATTTTTTTGCATCAAACCCAAGAAAACATTTGGGATATATGAGGAAGCAGTCATCCATGCCTCAACAATAAAGTTGTACTTAAGTCGCGACAGCGTTAGAGTATAATTTTCATAGACCCCTACCCCTCGCATTCTTAGATTACTAAAATTAATGTTGAGCTTCTTAACTCAAATAATTGGAAACTTCTAGGTGAGGGTTCGAGCGTGAAAATGTTGAACACTAAGCAAGTTGCTTTCAACTTGTCAAACTTAACCCAAATTAGAATCCTGAAGGACTTTTTTGGTCGTAAGTAGAGCTAATCTGTTTCGAAAACTTTGAAATTCAACTTTAGATTTTTCCATTGGATTTCAAAGTCAAAGCAGTTCCTCTTTCCTTGCTTCTATTTCGATTTTTTGAGTACAACCTCATACAATAAATTTCGTGAAATTCGTGAATGATAATCAAAATTTATTCTGTTTTTTCGTTTCAGGAATTGGAAAATACCTCAAACTCTATATTGCATCAAGTTTGAAAGGTAGAAGAAAAACAAAAAGTTCGTAAAAATGGCAGCATTCGTAGCAAAACAAATGGTGGGCAATAAATTGAGCGCTGTAAAAGGTAAGTTGTGTTGACAATAAAAGAAGATTGCAGTAGATTTTTCACTTTCACACAATTTCGTTAACATCCTAACACAACAAAAACATGAAAAATTATGTCGCAGTATGATTAGACCTTTTGAATGTACATTCAATGGATTTGGCGTGAAAATTAATCATTTAGGGAAATTTGTAATGCTGCGAGAATAATTGCTTTTTGCCTCAAAATCTATTGCTCTGATAAAAATTGATTTCGATGGGATTCATGCTGAATTAGAGTATAATTTTTGCGTAAAGGATACGAAAAAATTACAGACCCTCCATAAATGTTTAATTTGGGCACAGAAAATGCGTTGCCTAGGTTGCATATCAGTGAAAAAGGCACATGGTCACAATCTGCAGAACTCTTTACGTACTCCAGTGAACTCTACGTACAGTTTACTATTTGTTTATGTTAACGTATGTTTTAAACAAACATAATAATACAGGGCTGACCAAAAGTCTTTTTATATTTCAAAGGATGATAAAAAAATTCGTCTCATGAGATAAAAACTATTTATTTATTATAAAAGTACACAAAACGGAAATTCATTTCCTATAAATAATAACATCCAGATGTAACCCTTGATTATTTTGACACTGCTGCATCCTGGAGCGGAATTTTCAATGACTGTCTTTGATGTGTTTTGTGAAATGTTTGAATTTCCTTTCGGATATTTGATTTTCATTCTTAAAGAGATCCATGGTTGTTGCTATAAACTTAGCTTTTAAGTTACCCAATGGAAATGGTCCATCGGCGATAAGTCTGAGCTACGAGCTGGGTAGTTAATACACTGTTTTTTGAATATTTTTTTCCCAAAAATTTCGGGAATAACATTCAGTGAGACGTTGGATTTGTGACACGTTGCTCTTACTTATTCAAACAAAAGTTTATTGATTAAAACCATTGAAATCCTTTAGCACTGAGCCAATATCTTCTCTAGCATTACAATGAACCGCTCTCTATTCACTTTAACTGGATTTTCTTTTTAGTCTTCATAAAAGTATGGACCTTTAATTCCTCTTGCTGACAAAGCTGCCCATACTGTAACTTTGAGTGAATGCAGGGGTTTTGATGTTTCAACTCCCCTTTAGTGTCACACCAGTACATTCAATTTTGCCTATTTACACACCAATTTCTGTAGAAGTTCTTATCTGAGAAAATAACTTTGGTGAAGTTGGTGAACTTCTTTAACATTTCATTAGCAAACTCATTAGATCTGGAGGCTTTAATTACTGCACACTTTGAATTTTGTACGGATGTTAATGTTAGTGCAAAGAATGTAAATTAGAGATGTTCCGGACAAATTCAAGACACTATACCTCTTTCGAGTAGAGAATCCAGGTTGTTTGCGAACGGAAGTTCTCACACTTTCTACGATTTCGGGATCTCTTCAATTTCTAAGTTAGCTGAATCGTGCTAAATTTATTGTTGAACCCATTTCCTCGAAATTTTCCACTAATTTTTTAATCAGTTAAATCGATAGAGCTTCATTTTTATACCGTATTTTGCAATCAATGCGGTATTTTAATTGAGTTAGAGGCGAAAAACCGTTGTTTCGTTCTAGCATGCAGAAAGCACATTGTGTTCCGGTGAACGACGATATGGTACTAAATATCCATTTACCGATCTGTTGATGCGTAACGCATGTGCCCAACACCGGCGTCGCTATGTATACCGACGCGATGAAACTACTGATTCAAATGTTCACGGCTTTTGGTCCACCCTGTATTTATTAATATCACTCAAGCCAGTGTAAAATGAAGATAATATGAAAGTTATTCATTACTACTAGTTTATCACATTGAGGATTGAGAAGATTTTTGAGCAGATAAAAAGAATTTCGATAAGATTAATTACAAATTACTCTTATGACCAACAAACGCTGTAGCGAATTAATTCACCCAGGCTCCAAATCACAAGAGAATCTTTCAATGCAAATGGGAGAATCATTTTTCGAAATCGTTCTTGCAGTATATCGATTGGACACGAGGCAATAGAGTCGCAAGGGTCCTGTTGAAGACATATCAGCTTATTAGTCGGTAGTACTCACATTCTCAACGTTCACCATTAAAACTTATTATAATAGCGCTAAAGTGGGCAAAACTTCTTTATGATTAGAAAAGACTAAAGGTCTTTTCTAATCATAAAGGTCTATTAATAAAATTTTTGATAAATTTGCATCTCTGAAGCAGACCCAGGCTTGCTGTATGTGTAAGGTTTTTCCGGGTCTTGTCTGATTTCCCATCCATCTCTCTTCTTTAAAATCTATTCAGGAGGATGAAAAAAATCTTTTGGCTGTTTTCCCAATAGAGTATGACTAGAATCGGTTTGAAGGGTTGGAGGTTTCGGGTTCTATATCAATATAATACCGCAGTATAATCAATACTGCATTGTTTTAAATCAACCACAGACGCAACTGATTTTTGTGAGACACAATAGTGATATTATTATGTGTGGAACAGCACCAAGAGCATATGTTACTTCTAGAATATTTCAAACTGATTTCCATTGAGCTTCTCCGTAATTATTTCAAAACGATTTCCAGAATATTTCAAACTGATTTCCAATGAGTTTCTCCGTAGTTATTATTTAAAAGTATGTAATATGCAATTATTGTGAACAATTCGTACCACCAAATTTTCAAAACCAAGTTTTGAATAGATTGACTACACACAATATTAGAATCAATAATGTGTGAGCAACCACTCATATGGAAGGAGATAATTGTTGTCCTGTATGCGTGAAGAAATGTTACGCATTGAGTCCGTTCAGTACCAGCGTAGTCTAAGCCCACTTTGATAAGCGTTACTGAATTTTTTCTTCAGATTTAGATATTATCTTTCGTTTTGCATGATATTCGCGTAGTAAATTGATTTCAACGAAAAATATAAATTCTTTTGTGTTGTTTTCTATGAACCTTTCCTTCCATTTTATGCGGCTAAGCTTCGACTTTTAAATTGTAAAATTAAATTTAAAACAAATGGACAAAACTATAACTCAAATTTAGAGTTATTTTCATTTTTAATATCACCATCGTTATTTGGGTAAATTTTAAACGTTTCCAAATAAAATCGCGCCCATATGAGTTGCCAATCATGCATCGAATACCTATCACTAATCGATAATTTTCGCTCCTTAGTTCACATCAGTCGACTGTGACATTATCTAATTTCACAGTCCAACACATATCGATTCAAACGATTTTATTTTATTTTTTGTTCTATCTCCTCAAGTTTTTCCCCCCAGATCCCATTCACAATACATCACTCGTCCTTTTTACCATCACGAGAGAAAAAAGCTGAGAAATTCCGATCAAATAATTGCTTTCTGGATATCGAAAAACGAAAAATGGCTAACCTCCATCCTACGGATTCTGTGCTTGTCGTTGTTCCTGCTGTTGAAAAATGACATGGTCACAAATGCTTCGGAAGTCCTACAAAACCAATGAATGATGAAATGAAATTCCGACAAATCGTTCGTTTTTTTCCCCAGACCGTTTTCTTGCTTCCGACCACCGTTTCAACAATAAAGAAATGTCATCGATTGTCCTTACATTACTTGGCTTGCTGGAGCACGGGGAGTTTCAACGTCATTATTCCAATCATTTCTTCGCTAAACCGATTATCTGTCTGACACATAATTATCTTTGAATCTATTCTTTAGTCGATTGAAAGGAGCTGCCACCGAGCTAAAAACAAAGGAATGGAAAGGAATGAAGGAACCGGGGGATGGTGGCAGAAAGCGAGAACTGTTGAACGATATTGAAACTAGGATTCTTGGATCGCGTCTTATCTCACGTCGAAGACGCAGATATTAGATATTGAGCAAATCGCTGGAGTGAGTTGCCAAGTATTTACAGACATTGTCATGCTCAAGCCTTTTTCCCTAAATGGAAATTCTTTACGAATCCTCATCCGAGTAAATGACGAACGGAATGCCATTATTCACATTCTTTAAGTAAGGAATGGTGGAGAAGCGTTAATGGATTTTCCTTCTATCAACGCTCTCATTTTCCCGCCTGTAATAAGTTCAGCATGTTGTTCTTCATGTCACCGCATTCTATCACTCATCCCAGCCTTATCATGTAATGATAAGATTCCTTTCAGCGTAAGACGTTCCCGATATTAAATCGTCTGTAGTTCCATGGAGTAATAAGTGTGAAGTCGCGATAGAAGATGTAAATAGAAGATTCCTTACAGAATGAGCGATTTCATAGATGGAACCATCGAGCTCTATCGTCAATCGAAAATTCGCTAGTAGTGGTGACATTTATCTTCGATTGTCCTTCCCTGATCAATGTAATAATATACATTTGCAGGCTTTCCGCTCGAACAATCGAGTTTTACATTAACGATGCTCATTTTTTGTTTGAATTGATGTTCACGGCAATAAAACATCTCAACATTTCCATCAAACACGATATGCTTGAATTTAAAATGTCCCAGCATGCACATATTTGTGTCTTCATCGTCCTTGCGCTGAGAAACACAAACACCTGTTACATTGCTCGAGCGGAAAAAGAAACTGCACGTATCGTTTCATTTTGGATCTTGGAAAATGCTGATATCCTTTTGAATTTCCAAATGCTGGTTACTTATGGACGACGACCAAGCAGTTGAGATAAAAAGGATTGCCATTTGATAGTCAAGCATTTCGAGGCAACGTTTATAGTTCAATAGGAATGTGACATGAAATATGCTTGATCGGATAGAATACACATATGATTCAAAGACAAAACATAAGGTCAAATATATGTACATATGCGATCTATCAGTAAATTGAACAGCATGGCTATATTGAATTTAAGGAAGATAATATTCAGCACACATAACTTCCATGCGCTTGTTTTGAGCTATTGGTATCGATATGTGGGCTAGATTGCGAGGTGGAGCACACATATGAAATATGATTCGCTTCGCATGAAAAATGCTAAGGCTGCGAAAACGCGTCGAACCGTTTCAAAACTTGATGACGAATTTTTCTTTCGTTTCACAAATCCCATTGGTAGATACCGATGACTGTATTGTTTTTAATAAATTGTTTTTGTTTTTGTCATTTTTTTCCATTTTGGATCCTCCTTCATTGTGTTGTCATACCAAAAGAGTATCATTATTTACTGGAAGATACATCGAAGAAAAACTGTATGGGTGGAAAGAAGACGCAATAAAGAACACTCACCAGCCAAGAAGAAAAACTCTCATTAAATGGCGTCCAAAATAAGAAACGTGTTGATGATATACGTGCTTACGAACAAACGTGATAGCTAGAAGTCCTTCGGGGCTTTTGCATTGAAGAAAGTGCATACAAGCAGTTTTATCATTGATATATATATCGTTTTTTTGTTTTTAAATAAAAAAGAAAGAGAATCCTTTTTAAAATGAGATTAAATGCAATGAACTTCAGGAATAACTAATCAAGTGCAAGGGTTACGTGATGGTTGCACGTTAACAAAGCAACTGAAAATATTGCAACCTTCATGATATTGTTTTTCACTTTACTGTCCTTTCATTATTACTCCACATAAGCTTGATTCAGCATTTTTTTATCCAGTAATCCCGATTGACAAGTTGTCTGCGCACTCGCCTTCTATAAAGCGGACGCCATGCTCAATTTTAATAGTGCTACACGTTTAGAATCCATGCTCAAGTTCAATAGAACCCTGACATTTCTTGCAATACATCAGCCTTCATGAAATACCATACGCAGCGTCCGTTTTAATGATTTCCAAAAAATTTTATGCAACGCGAAACAATCAAACAACCTACTTTGTCAACTCCGCTCAAGGAGTTGTCCCTTGTCCCCTTGTCTCGTAAGGGCTGGTGCCAACCCGTGCATGGCCTCCCTGTTTTGCACAGACACCCATGGAACCATTTAAGTGACTTCCCCCACGAGTGGAGATAGCGGCTCTGACGGGGGACTCTTTTAGCATGATGCCTTATAAATTAATATCAATCGCAACAGAATTAAAAACAAAGAACAACCAACCAGACGAAAAAGGGAGGAACGAATACAAAATGGCAACCAGAAATACTGGCAGCAAAAAATCCATACGCAGGCCGGAACGTCCCGTAAGACAAGAGGAAAAGTATGAACAACATATGCCTGGGAAACACATGGAGGGAGAAACCACTGATGATATTCAAAACATGATACGACGCGATGCTGCCACTGACACTGCTACTGATGCAATCAGAGCTCTAGATCCTGACGCGAACAGAAAAATTCCGCCTCAAAACGAGGTGCACGACAATCTCTACGCATTGGATCGTCATGAAGAAGAGCGCCTCATGCGTAAGGCAGGCAACACAGTCAAAAAGATTAAATCTTCCTACAACGTCCAAAAAAGCATAAACAAGGACATCAAGGACGGTATATTAGAGCTGGAAGAGCTCTTAGACTGAATCGGGAACTACAAACGCAATTGGCTTAAGGAGGAAGAAGAGCAAAAGACCAGTACCTTGTCGAATCGCAAGTGATTCTAGCGCATAGTGCTACCAAAAGAGTTGCCAGCAGCCTAATCCAAGGAGATCGAGACAAAAGAAGGATGGACGAAGCAGCAAACAGACAGGTTTCGTCGAATGATGGATTGCAGGTGGTGGCGAACAAGACCACCAAAAAAGCGTCTAGAAGGCTCATCCTCGAAAAATTGACCAATGATAAGCTGCTTCCTGGGGATAAAGGCAAAGAAACCCCAAACAAGAAACAAGAACCACGAAGCAAGTCACGCCGCAAAGGCCTAAGGCATGCTCTGCTGGTCAAACTGGCAGATGGGAGAACTTACGCAGACGTTTTGCCGGAAATCAAGGGAGTTGTGAGATCCGATAACAATCAAACTGCCTTCATAATGGTCCGGCCAACAAGAACTGGTGGCCCCCTTGTAGAATTAGGACCTGAGACAACAAACATCGCCTTATTCCATGACGCAGTTAAAAAGGCTTTTGGGTAAAAGGCAACGGTGTCTGAAATCAAAATCAGGGACATTGACTGCGTTACGGACATGACGACTAACACCTGAAAATAATAGAAGCCAGCGCATGGCCTTAGTCGACTTAACCGAGAAACAAGCCGAAAAACTCCTCTGCATGGGCAAAATAAAAATACGTTGGGTGGTCGGATTAGGATATGGGTGGTCAGGATACGGCGAAGAGCAGTTTCTCTTGGCTTTTTGAAATGTCTAAGCTACGGAGGAGCTCCTTGTGCTATAAGTGCGGCAATGCAGGAAATAAAAGAATGAATGAATGAATGGTGGAGGCGCATTGTATCCTCTTCCAGAATGCTGTTCCCAGTCCTGATGACCTGAGACATATTCCAGAGACAAGGAAGTTCCGGGTATTCAAAGAAGCCCTATCCAAAGCCAAAGCAGTTCTGCAATGACCCGTATCCTGCAGATAAACTTACATCGGAGCTCAAACGCCCAAGATCTGCTTGACCAGTTCACGACGTATATGAAAGCCGACCAATTGCTGCTTAGCGAATAACACTGACATAAAAATTCATCAGCATGGTAACCTGATAAATTTGGTTCTTGTGGCATATGGGTTCGAAACGGCGACCAACCGAGAGTTCAGCGCCGTGGGCGAAAAGATGGTTTCGTGTGGGTCCATTGACCAGGAATAACAGTCTTAAAACCGAACGAACCAAAAAGAATTTTACAGACAAAGCTCAACTCTTTAGAAGGACGCCGTCTTGAGTACAGAGAGTCATGTTGTTATCGGCGGGGGGGGGGTGGCCTTTAATGCCAAAGCTATTGAATCGGGCATGCCTCAGTCAGATCCTATGGGGAACCGAATCCTGGAGATGGCAGCCAAAGTAGGGCTAGCCGTGGTGAACACTGGTAACACTCCCATTTTCCGCCACTTGGGCTGCGTGGGTATCATTTGCGACCTAACATTCGCCTCGATCCTCCTTTCTATGACACACAATTTAAGAGTTCTAGAGGACTACTCGGCCAGTGATCACCAGTACATAGCATTGGAGATCCGTGACAATATTCCTACACTCCCAGACACTCAGCGCTCCGCCATCGTGTGGAATACTGAGAGGATGGACGTGGGGCAGTTTGTCGACACGCTCATGAGATGCTCACCACCGTTTGGCCCAACGCCGGAGTAATAGCCTAAGTAATATGCCAAACGATTCCACCCTAAGCGCTCGGGTTTACAGGGGAGGTGTTCAGTCGGTAGTCCCATGGGTCTGTTATGCTTTCCCTCTGGCCATGCCTTTTGGCAACAGCACTTTCCCACACAGTTTCAGGTTTTTCAGGTCCAATAACTATGGGCATGAGACTCTTGTTAAACACAATAATGAGAAAAAATTTACGAATCCTAAATTTTTACTTATTTTATGTTGAATCACTTAAGTAAGAGGGTTTGCTTGAAACGTTATGGCTCTTTTGTGCTTACACTTTTGCATGTTTAAGGATACCAATTATTGTTGTTAGTTTTGTACTAGCTCTCCACTTAGTTGCGATTCCTTACGCCAGGCAAAGTCACGAGTCCGCGATGTTGTGTGGTCAGCAAAGTGTTGCGCCCCTCTCAAACTCCTTGACGGACTATTCAGGTAATAATACGTTGTGCATTGGAAGATACAACTGTTGTTGCGACATAGTGAGCGTTATTAAAAGAGTGATGAGAATCCTTAAACCATTGCGTAAGAACATACAGCCTTGGCAACCCCACGTGAGTTCTCTCAGACAGAGATAGAAGAAGCACAAGAAGATTCATATCTGTTTTGGTTTTCACGGAAAGTCGTTGATAGAAAGGTTTTCCTAATACGGGGAAATGAGGGAAAATTTACCAAGCCAAGCCAAATTCTACTTGTTTTGGTCGAATGCCATTGCATCGGGAGTTTGTTTGAAGTGTAAGCGCTGGTTTTTATTCCTCCGTGGTTGAACTCAGGATGCTCTTCACGCACTACGCGAGGATTATCGAAGCTTGGGTCTGGTCTCACCAAATATAGATGTCCAGGTAGAAATTATTGCGTTTTTTTATTTAAGTAAAGTAAAGGGCAACACTTATATCTTATCCCATCCGGTATAAATGTCACTTTCGTTTGTTTTCAATGTCATTGGTTAGAATTCGAAGAGTATGAGTTGGTAGAGATTCAAATTCATAATCCTGATGGATCACTTAGTATATCAAAAACCAGCTGTTCTCTATTGATTAAAGTGGTCCCGGAATAATTCCATGTTACTATCAGAGGCAGTATCTATGACTGGATCACTGTGTTCGGTGGCTTTTATTTTGCTTTCCAATTTCTTTTTGTGAATACAACTATGAATTTGCAAGCGAATTACTCAATTCCGACGCTGATTTTTTGATGAATACTTCAGTACACTCGTGTAATGTAATCCTAGGTAGATGCTAGACTATCACTGATGTCCCTCGTAATACCACATCTAACATAGCCTCCGTTCTGCATACTAGAATTGTTCGTACAAAAAATTCTTCTTGGGTTCCACTTCCTTTCTTGCATTTCCTCAAATATAACATTCTTACCGTTCTGTATTTGTGGAAATCCACCAAGTGTTCCATATTTACGAGTACATACAAGTGCACTAGTTTGCTTGAACAATGATAAATCTTAATCCTGTCAGTGTTCAAGCTTTCCCGGAGCTGGTTCTTATCGACAATAAAATTTTCGCATGAATGCACTTTCTAGTGATTTCAATACAATTTAGCATGCCAGAGAGGAAGATATTATGGAAAATAACTTAGTGCCATTGCTATTGCACTCAATAATTCGCAGTTCACTGAGTCAATTTGGATGATCCCTTATCTGATCCGGTGGTTTTTTTCTATTCCCTTTATCTTACACTTTACTTTCTCGCCCCTGAAAAGAAATTTCCCAGTGACATGTTATCAATTTTTAAACGAATATTATGTAGAAATATGGGGTGTGTTTGCCATTAGGATATGTGATCCGTTTTTTCTTTCTTTTTCGAGTATGAACTTATACATAACAGAGAATGATGGATGATATAGTAATGCAAGTGAAAAAATTACCAAAAAAGCATGTGGAGGAGCCACTTCTGGCACTTCTAGATTTTCGAGTCAATCTGTCATCTGTTCACTTTTCGTTGCGGTTAGATTGATGAGCTTTTCACATGGTTATTTAGAAGACTTTGATGAGAAAATTTGGTAAATTTCCGCCTACAGATAATATAGCCCTTGTTATTTTCCTTAAACAGCTTTATATGGATAAGCTATAAATGACTATAGAGCGTACAGTCCTGAAAGTTCAATATCTGTTTAAGTATGATTGACTGCATTATTATCGAAATACAAATAAAAACATTCACTAAAATTGATTTTTCACAGGACACGTTAAAGACTGTGTCAAATTTTGCATGAGCTCTACAGTCTGAGAAGAACCTATAATCTTGGCGGAAGAAATCTGGTAAAAAAACTTGAGTTCCATGCATTTCAAAAACCAACCATGTTATTGTAAGTGCAAAGGATTTCCCTGTATGATGTATGGTAAAACGTATTGGCATGTTTTCCGAAATGAATGAATTTTATTCTTGAACCACTTTCCTTCAGTGATTTCCGTGGATTCCATAAATGAAATTAAGACATTCAATTTTTCCTTTAAAAATTAATCGAAATTGTACGTATTTTTCGTTTTTGATCGACCATCGACGCAACTCGTAGCAGATAAGGAAATGAAAAATCATGTTGATTTTTAAGGAATAGGATATTTTCTGCTTGAAAATACTTGCCTTGAATAATATTTGGAATGTGTTGGCGCTTTCCATGAATTCCATCGCTGAAAAATTAATTTCCGATTTGCGAAGAAAAGTTGTTATCGAAGCGTTGCGATTGAAAATTGCACAATAAAAATTGTAAATTTCCCTTCTATCCAACGAAAAAGAGCGACGATGATTTTATAATTTTGTGACATTTGTGTAAGATAAATTCTAAAATTTTCGGGAATTATTTATTTTTAGCTATTTCACTGAAATGCTCAATCTATTATGCAACTACAACAAAAAGGGAGCCTTCAACTTAAGCTAATAAAAATTTGAAAAACCTTTGTTTAGTCCAGTAATGTAGGAGCAATAAATTGAGCAATCGTGATAATTTTATTTAATAAGTAATTTTTCTTGAAATTTAGATAACCGTTTGCCCATTGTCCCATTGCCCATTCACCCAACTGGGTTCGGTCTTTTCCGAAAAAATTTTCAATAACTCAGAAGGCTAGTCATCGAGATCTTTGCACTTACGTACAACATTAATTTTCAAGCTCTCTTTCTTGCAAAGCTCGTTAAAAGCTTCATGGTGTGCTTGTGTTAATGACGTTGATGGGGTCCCTAGAGATGTTTATTTTCAGTGGATGTGTTAGAAAGCGTGAACTTCGTGGCCCAGTGTACAGCTGTTGAACATGCTACTGCTTTTCGTGATTATGCTATACTGCATATGTTCTGACCAATGAAGACAAAATGCAACAGCCTTCTAGATTAGCTAGTAAGTCAATCAATGTAAATGAAGGCTCCTTTTTCATTAAAAAGCTTCTAACTACCCCTAAAATTTCATTATTTTCCGTAATTCCCGAAGTAAACAAACTAACAAATCATCGGTACTCCGGTCCAGTCTATCAATAATCCACAGTTGCCAATCAGTATTCAAGCTTGAAGGCAAAGGATATTGACGTTTGGTCCCCATTCTACGTATGGTTGCAAATCCTACACGTTCCCTATACCTTTTTCTGTCATCTCGTACTTGCTACGTCCAGCCAGAGGCTCATTTCGCTTCGAGGCTAATGATTTTTTCCTTCAGAAATGGCCCCCATTTTATACTGCACTGTACGCAATGGCAAGTTCTATCCAGCGACATTTTGCTTAAGCACCGTCATTTACTGATGCCCCTTGGCGCGCAGCTTTTTCAACTCCTGGGGTCTCAGCACGACACCAATGAGCCTCCTTTCGATCCACGGTTAATCCGTTCTCTCATTAAGTATGATTGTCTTCTGGCCAATGTTATAAAAATAAGGTGACAACTTAAGAATTTCGTGTTGAAAGGTACAGAATGCACTATCTATCTTTATCAAATTGAGGTTCTATTTGTGATGATTATTAATAGTGTATGACTGGAGCATTCTCTGTACCTTCATGTTGATTCGTTCATCAGATTTTTCTTGTAAATGATACAGAAACAAAAATTTGATTTGGGTACCCTTTTTACCTTTTAACCGTCTGTTCAACTATCTAGATACTCCAAAAAGCAGGAACATGTTTTTTCCAGCGGCCAACAAACGTCCTTTACGATCGCTGAAACAGAGAAGTGGCAAACACAAGCCACTACTATCAAGATATAGCTGTGCGCTCGGATTGCACGTGGTATCAGGCAGACCAAGACTGAACAGACAATTTTCCATTTCCAACAGCTTCATTTCGTTTAGAATAATGTCTGGGTTTATGCTTGAACAACTGGTCTTGCATCACGCATGCCCCCAACAAATGTTCCTATAGATATAGGACCTGGTTTACATCGGCTCGTACCAGGTATTTGCAGTAATCTCTTTCGTCTACGCATACGAAAAGGGACCAAAATCTCCCTTCGCTTCATAATCACTTTTGGTGGATAACATCATAATTACTTTTTTGAAGCCTGACTTCCCAACGTGCAAAGTCACCTGTCATATTCTTCAGCTTGTTAAGCTAAGCGAGGAAATGATGGCCTATAATAACACAAAAATTAGATCCTCGTAGTTTATTTACTGTCTAGAAGACCGCTGAACATAATTTTTCTACGGTAGTACACGTTTCTTCAGCCTTAGCTGCTGATATAACAAGTCATCCTTTCCCTCTCCGAACATGTTTGGTTCTATACTGGTTCCAAAGTTACATCGGATGTACCTGTCTGCATGTTACCCAGTAAGCTAAAGACAGAGTATATAATATCAGAACCGAGACGGAATTCAGCGTAGAATGTTAAAATGCTATTTTGCATTAAGATGACCAAAGAAAACGTCGATTTTTTTGAGTGGATCTATTTAGGATGCCACCAAGGAGGCATTATATGGTCTTAAATTTTGCCCAAGAATTTTCGAAAGACTTACGCCCTCTAGGGCCTTGGGATTTTTTACTGACATTCCATTTTTCTCCGTCTCGGCCTACTTAAGATGTTCGAATAAAAACACTATTTTCTTTAGACAACTTCAGCCACGCCTTTTTTATCGTTAGGAACACTTCTTTACAGATTTTCAAATTCTTTTCGAAAGATAACGTGACGATGATATCATACAGGTAAATAAACACATAAGGTTCTATTACAAGTCCTCTGGCTTACTCAATCAGACGTTGCGAACGTTATTTTGGAATAATTTGAGGTTTTAATATGTACAACTACATGGTTTCTTGGGCGTCAAAACCGGATAGTTATGACTAGTTTTCAATTATTTGGAAACAATTAGTGTTTCCAAAAGGATGCGTTTCTTTTTAAATTATTTGGATTCAGATCACTTATTGTTTTTTTCAAATTCTCAAGCTTAATTATCTACCAAATGCTTTAATTGAGTCCATGAATGTATCCTTTTTTGGTACATAACGCGGTGTGGCAGGCAGTATGTAAATCTATAGTTTCCGATATCATATGATTAAGGTAAATCTTCGATCAACATAACTTATTATTTCCAAAAATTACTCCAAACCCAGATTTTCATATTGGTTGTCATTTGACTTTCAAGGAATGGTACACAAAATATCCTATCTAATCTTTCTTTTTTTAAGGAAAAAAAAATAAATTACAGAGTACGCTTTGGACATTTTGTTTCTCCAGAAAGAAAATCTCACAACAAATCCATAAATCAACAAATGCATAGTACATTTAATGGCATTTCTCTTTCTCCTTTTGTATCAATTTTGAATCGAGAGGGTTGAAAGTGATACAAAATGTTCAACGCCCTAAAATGAAATGGAACTGACTAGTTCTTTGGTCTAAAAAACAACAATAAATTCGTTCAAGGCCAGATTTGATATACTATTCTCCTTCTATCACAAAATATGCCCTTTAAAAAAAGGAACTACTCGGAAAGGTGCTATCCTATTATCCTAGCTAATTTACGGTTTCAAACGATCTGACTACATAAAAGTAAAAGTCCTAAATGCTAATCAGCTTAACTAATGAAACCTAATAATAAGCTTCTCTATCGTCCACGTCCTTCTCTCATTAAATTTAAACTACCACCGAAATCAACCATATCCATAAAGTCTATGTTAATTGATTTCTGTAGGACTCTACTCGCTAACGCATCCTCTGATAGCTGTCATGCAATGGAAATTCAATCGAATTTTGTATTCCGTCTAGGCTGTAAAAGTGTAACGAATTTCCACTCAACTTTGCCACATCGGTTGCGTTGATTTTGGTAGCCACGATATAGACCAGTCTACTAAATTTTTGAGGTAAACCGATATTGGTTGAAAATAGGAAACGTACTCAAGCCATGATGTCGTGTGAGTTAAAATTTAAAACCAAATTCGATAAATTTCACGCGACATTTTCGAATCGTTTATCCATAGTCAAATTGCAAAAACTAAACGAAGTCAATTCGCATCCACTTTGAATTCGGTATTCATTTCATTTTATTTCATTGCCATGCACTCTATGCGTGCAACTATCCCAATGTGGTTTCATTAATTAAAACCTTCAATCGTTTTCAATGTCGGCAATAATTTCCATTTAATTTAGTCGACAGGACAATGGTTTGCGTGTTGATTGCACAGCATATGCTTCTAAAACATGTTCACAGTTCATTGAATCGAATATAAAATACATAAGTGAAAGCATGCGTCTTTCCAAGTCCTTTGAAATAAAAAAAATGAAAATTTATTTTCAACAAGGTCCTTTATTCGATTCGGCGAAAAAATTTCATCAGTTCTGGGAAATGCCTTTCTTTTTTGAATAAATCGATGCGTTGTTGGGTCGGCCATATATGCTGAAATTGTCTGGACCTACTAACGTCCTTTGAAATATTCAGCAAGGAGGGTGAGGTAGCACAACAAAGTTTTCATCACAGCAGGACCAAAAAATCAAACGTTGCAAGAAGTTCATCGTTCAAACTAGTTTATGTGTGCTGCAGTACAGCGACTCATTTCAAGGAACAAATATAGAATAATATCATTTTGCTCGGTAAGGTGGTAATAAGGAAGTTAATCCAAAATATTTTTAAATAAGTCACCATTTGGTCCTGTTTTAATTTTTGGTTTTCAGTTCGAGCAGGCTACGAGAGCAATTATGTATCACTAAACATCGACAAGACTAGAGCTATTCACACTAAAAACTCCCTTTGCTAAACATGATTACAAAGCCTGACTTCTACGTAAAAGACTACTCCTGAACCTAGAAACAAGAATCAAGCTAGAAAATTTTGTTTCTTCAGCAATGCAATGAACTGATGAATAATTGATTCGGGGTTGAATTTGAGAGTAATCAATCCTAACTCGATAAATATTTCTCTTTCCTTTTGAATTTGCTCCTGATAAATTATTTGGAAGCAAATTTTTGGTCAAACCATTTCTGATGGCAAGATTTCAAAATGTGTTTTGTTGCAAATGAATTCCCAACAGACCGAAACGTCAAGATTTCCAAATGGAAGTAAGAAATCCCCAACAGAACAGAAGATTATTTTCCTTTTTCTAACAGGATAATGGATATCTCAAGGTGCGCATTTGATCAAATTGAATGAAAAAGATACAAGCCTTAAGGCTCCTAAATAATAAATTAATGGGCCTTGAATGTAAGGTTTGTTGATATTTTGCTTCATATGCACACCTCAATCCCTGTTTTAAAATTTTTCAAGAGTTCTTTTTATAGCATTCAACAGCTTGCCAAGATTTAAGTCAAGCCTTGTGTGTTCCCATTTCGGGATCAATTGTTTACAACTTATAAATGATTGTTGTGTAATGTCCACATGTAATTTATAAATGTTATCGGAAGGCGCCTCATAAAATCTAGAAAAAATCGCCCAACTCCAGGCAAAATATTGTCTGTTTGGGCTTCTTTGGATGAGTGACGAGTACTACCTTCATCTCATTTGAAAATGTTCAACATCTTCCTTCCTGCAAGAGGGCTTTGTATAAAAAAAAACTAAAACAAAATTTCGGTTTTCCTCTTTTGAACTTTTTCTGGCCGTTTCAGCGTTTTGCCTTACTACCACCAAAACAGCGATCAAGATTTCTTCTAGGAGCCGAATGATGCATGTCACAAATACTCATGAAAACCATAGAAAATTATTAAAAATTTAAAAAACTCTCATATGTACTTATTTCCTAGCAAAAAAACTGCTTCGTTAAAATAAGAAACAATGTGAAATCCATATTAATAAACGAAGTTAATATTCTTTCACATTAAATGGAAAATACACCACACCTTTACACCTGCATGTGCAATCACTTTATAAGGTGATCTCACCTTTGCCATTGTCTTGATCAACATCATTGCATCCAACCAAAGAATACTTCTCAATACGTACTACGTGCACTATAAATGCAGCAAAGAATCCAAAAGGACAAAACTCGATGCAGTCGAATCCATTGAATTTCAGCGTTTCTGCGATTTTCGAGGTTCTTTGTAGAGACGACGAAGACAAGGACATTTGAATTACCTTGAGCTCTTACCAATGGCTTCCTTGCAGAATATTTGCTCAAATAACGAGAACATGAGGAGCTAGATTACAGCAGCAGTTTCATAACACATAAGCGCAGTACAGCATGTGAAAGTGAATTTCTTGCAATAATATTATTTTGGCAGGACGCCAATGTTCGATAACGCTAAGAGTATTGTAAACATGAAAGGATTTCTGTGGATTGGACTGTGTGTCGAACTGTAGATTGCAAACTGATTTCAATTATTTACCTTATTAGTGCTGCTAAGGACGACAGACCCAAATATTTCCATTTTAACGTAACGATTCAGGACTAGTAAAATGATTATATATAATCGTTATAATCGTAACTTTTGGATGATATCGAGAAATTTTGTCCAGGATTTAAAAGCTGAAACATTTTGATGTTTAATTCTGTATTCGTATATAAAATAGTATATAAAATAGTATATAAAATATAAACGTATATAAAATAGTTTCTTTGTCCTTGTGTAGCGCTTTAAGCATTCATATTTGTTTTGTTTTCGTGGCAAAGAAACGGCTTTTTTAGTTTTTATTTGTTCAATTATACCTCATGATAAAAAAAACGGGAGTTTAAATTTTGAATTGCCGCGCTTATCCAATCGGTAAATTTTTATTTTCTCAACGTTGGCGAAACTTTTATTGGTGCTCTGTCAACTTTGGACGCATATCGTACGATTAGTATTCAATTGGCGTCGATACGAAGAAGTCGAAAGATTGTTGTGTGTTGATTTTTTTAATGGATGAAAAATTAGAACTACTCGCGTGCCTAAAATTTTGTGTTAAAAATTAGATTTTGTGTGAAGATTTTTTGGAAATATTACAAAAGCGTATGGTGAAGCGTGACCGTCGGGAACAAGAGCATACGAATGGTAGAAAAGCTTCAAAGGCGGTCGAGAGAGTCTAGGGCACGATGAGATACCTGAACAGCCGTCAACTTCTGTTACCGAAGAAAAAATCGAATCGGCGACGCAAATTGTGTTGGAAAATCTTTGTTTACCGATTAGAGAGATTGATGTGTTGTTAAACATCTCATATGGATTAGGCAAACACTTTTTAACTGATATTTTGGGTATGAAATGCGTCGTTTCTTAGGATGCAGAAAAACTGAATTTCATTCAAAAACAGCGTCGAATTGGTGTGCCGAAAGAGATGATTTTCAACATAGATAGTGACCTAAAATCATCAATCGTATCATTACGGGTGACGAAACATTGATTTATGCATTTAATATGCCGACCTAACAACAATCGTCTAAAGGTGCTTCGAAAATGAGCAAAAACCCAAGAGAGAGCGCAAAAGTCGGTCTGGATGAACTACTCAAGGATTTTACACCACCATAATACCCCATCTCATACGAATTTTTGGCCCAAAATTTATGTGATTTTTTTCTATTTTCGAAACTCAAACTGCCATTGCGGGGAACGCGTTTTGAGACCGTAAAAGTCATAAAAGAGACCTCACTGCGAGCTCTGAAGGCCATACCTTCGGTGGCCTTTAAAAAATGTATGGAAAGTTGGATCAAACGTTTGCATGCATGTATTGCCGCAGGAGGAGAGTATTTTGAAGGCAATAATAGCGAAATCTATTACAATTTTCGTTTTTTCTAAACTCCTGTTCTTTTTTGTTCATAAGGCATATTGCCGAAGGAAGTGGATCGCTTCCTCAGTGTTTCAATCCGTAGTTAAATTCTTAAATATTTAATTTTGAGTATTGAAACATAATATTATTCCCATACACGACTGTTCCTTAAATATTCGAAACCAGTATGTAGAAAAGGAATTCAAAGGGATTTTTTTTCCGAAAACTTGAAAACGAAAAACTTGCATAATATCTGGGGCAAACATAAAATGTTTTCATTTTGAATAATTCAATGAGCGCAATTGATGAGACGTAAAATACCTGAATGGCATTCATGTTTACACCGTAAATAATCAAGGACAAGGACATTTTCAAAGAAGTATTACGTACTTAAGTAAACACGCAAAACCCAGAGTTTTTCATTGATTAAATGAAAAATGGATAATCTGAAACGAGTAGGCTTGTGAATGATTTCAGTATGACCTTTAGTTCGATACGGCGACTATTTAAATTTTTTGTGTTTCCTTCAAAATTTATGACAACTTTTGTTTAGTAAGGACTATTGTTATAGCATAATAATAATTTTCGGTCAAACAATTTTTTACTTATGAAATTTCTTACAAGTTTCAGATGGATAAGATTTCTAATTAACATTTAAACCTCCATTATGGATTTGCTTTAATTTTATGACTAATATTTTACCTAATTAAAGGTTCAATTAAAAGGAATTTGTGGCATTGAAGTTGTTTTTTATCCGTTTGAGATGTTTAATGACAATAAAAAATTCATAAACTTGCGCAATAAGTAAGTTCGCCGATTAAAAAGGTAATAAGTAAGTTTATGAACCAATTTTTTCAAGATTCACTTTTTTATCGTATTTTATCTGAATACATTAATTGACTGCTTTGTTCCGCGATATTTAAGAATAATGACGATTCAATATTCCTATGCATAATTGGTGTGAACTTTTACGAAGATGATGCATCGAGTAAGTTGGGATGATTTTCAAATGTCACAGACGAAGTCCCTAGGAATGTAGATAATTTTTAGTGACCAAAATCACTTCAAAATTTACAATAATTTCTCCTCATATGCTTATAGCTTTGTCCTTATGCTCCTGCTGACTTCATATCCTTTCCGCTTGTACGTTTAGAAGGTTGTTCAAGACAAGTAGGGATGGGACGATAATATTGAATTTGATGAACACGTTGAAGTTTAAGATGCTATTGCGTGATGATTGCGTCGTTCTCAGGGATCAGCTGTACCAAATACAGCACTCGTTTCAAAAACCCCTTTCATGTTATTGTCCTGAGCGTAATCTCGATATACGCAGGTCAATTGATGAAAAGTTAGATTTGGAAACGGTCTTCCAGTGAGTAAGTTAAATCAAATCCTGGAAATTTTTGAAAAATACCTTACCGGTCGCAATGATACTAAACATTCGGTCCCAAATGTTTAACAAAATGTCGGTAAACAGCTAAAAAGTCCATATCAGTTGGGTAATATAGACCCTTCGTCAAAAAATTGCAATAACTCCAATTACTATCACTGGGAAAAGTCATACTATTCCGCTGCATCCGAGTTTCTATAGAAGATTCCCAAAAACAAATGATTTCTGTTGATTGAACTAGGCGTGAAAATAAGAAGGAAATTACTCTTTATTTGTCGGGGAAAACTAATGCTGAAATTCCTGGTCAGTTTGGACTTTTTGAAAGCACTAACCTTTTATCGTGCAAAAGCTTCGATATACAACCAAAATATATCAAAATTTGATTAAAGAGTGTAAAACACGCATCATAATTTTATATAATAAAGCAAAAGGCAGAATCAATTTAGTTGATATTCAGATGAAAAACATGTCCCCAGGTTGACAGGGGAGGTGCTTAGTGGGAAAAAGCATTGCGAGCCTGGAAGTCCCACACTCAGGGCGTAAACAGCCCCTTCACCTCCCTACCGCAAACAAAATATCTAAGAAAAAAATTTCGAATGTTAATAAAAAAAAAATTAAAATGGCTATTGATCCTCCATCTTCTAGCGTCGTCAGGGAGATGAAACCGGTATGAGCTACTTCCTTTTCTGGTATGACAGTAATAAATTCTATTACAAGATTCGAGACAACTAATATGCCCATCGAAAAGAAATAAATAGTCTTGAGAAATAAACATGCAGTGAAGAGAATATGTACAGAGAGAAATCTCAAACGAAAAGCTCAAACGATACTTGAGTGACCTATAAAGACTAAAAAGGACGTGCAAAGGACACTGCAAAATACTTCAAGCTTGATCAAGATGATGCAGGCAGTCAAATATGGGTTAACTTTATCTGCGAAATATTTTCCAGGCTTACACAAAGTTGATGTGTAGTTAAAGCTAACTTTCTGAGAAATCTAGCTCGGAGGAAAGCCGAGGATAACTTCTTGATAAACACTTGGATGCAAATTACTCATCTCCAAAAGCCAATCAATTTCGTCACTTTTTCAACTCCAGGCATAAGCTCGAGCTTTGTCACCCTAATTGTTTTCGAAAATTTAAACAGCGTACTGGTCCCACTTAAGGGAAGTTTGGCAGCGACAATGGAAATGGTGGGATCCCAATCTGAAGGACGAACGTTCCCAACCCCTATTGACTTCAGTTGTTTTTTGCTGAAAGAATTAGGGACAAATCTAGCGTCAATCAGTAAGACATTGCTAAAGAATCTTTCACGGACTTCTTGGCATAAATCGAGGAGCATTTTTTCGTACTAATCTTAGCGTACTAAATCCAAAAATAAACAATCTACTTTATTTATTCGAAACCCCTTTGCATGTCTCGCTACGAGATGTGGGAGCCCCATTTGGAATTGTAATTTATATCATATCCCTGCTGATTTAAATTATTTCCCATATCTTGCTGATCCATACTTGATTTTCTTTGAGTCACTCCATGAAGGCATAATACGAGTTACTTCTTGAAGGCATTCTCCTACGGGACTCGTTCCCCGGGTTGAAAATAGCTTTTATCCATTATCATATCTTTTGTCATTTCTCCTTTGATCTTCCGCCGTTCAGAGGTTCGAAATAAAAAAAAAATAGCATATTCCATTTATTTAGAAAGTTCAGTCTCGTTCAAAATTCTATTAACCTGATTCATCCTAGATTTGGTTTAATTTATATTTTGTATCGAGAAAATGAAGCAAGTATCCCATGAAATCCATGCTATTTTACTTGAAAAGAATTTTCAGCTTCCGTTGAATGTGTTGACAAATTCAAAACTTTATTTGGCCATACGAAAGGCATTTGCTGGACCACATCGTTCCGCTGTGTGTTGAAAATTAGAAGCTTAAGAAACTTTACCCATTTAACGCAAAAATGACCCTGGAATCATTGTGATTTATTGCTATCAAGTCCTTTAACCCGAGTTCTTTCTCCATATGTAGCCATTCTTTTAGGTTTTTGAACAAAAGGACCAATTGAACCTAAGGAAAATGTCTTAGTACTTGTCGAACTTCATACTTGTGTTTATATTTTGACTCTGTAATCTAACCGCCATATAATTTCAAAATAAGTCAACTAAAGATACAGCGATTAGTTTCCTTTATTATTCAAGCAGGAATTCACTTATATTTAATACTTTACTGTGAGCTCTTCTAACACTGTTTAAATTCAGGTAGAAGACAACTTGTAACTAGTCTCAGGACTTCTAAAAAGTGGGGTGTAAAAAGAGATAGAAATATCTTTAGAAGGAAATAGCTCCAGTTTCATATGTATTTGATAAAGCGCGAGAAAATTGAATGCTGTAGAAGAGATTGCATTAGCACAGGGTTATAATAAAATAGCGATCGTACTCTGTAAAGGGGAGCGGGATAAGACGCTTATGATAGAAAGAGATAAAACACAGCTTGTATTGTGCTTTTACTCAAGCGTTTTGAGAGTGTTGTTCTTGACATTTAAGAGAATGAAACGAAAGCAATTTACCAAGATAAATTCCTTTCGATAAGTAATCTTTATCTTTTCAACATAACTAAAGTTCTACTACCCCCGCTTGAATCTCCTTGGATCATTTTATCGAAGTGCGATTGCTTTATCAACCTGTAGCAAAAGCTCCATTGATGAATCTAAGTATATTTGCAGGAATCATATTTCCATAAAAGTGAAGAAGTATGCGTCATGTTTGGCTAAATGAAGGTTATCATGGTCAAGTGCATGCCTCAGCATACCTTTGTCTTCAAATCCTGCCTCTGTCAATTTTTTTTGGATCGTTCAAATTTAATTTGTTCAAATTACAAAGAGTCCAGCCAATTTTTGAGTTTATAGCTCTTTTTCTATGAATTTAGAAGCAAAACGAAGTCAAGCCATCTTAATGCGGAACAAACCCATCAGCTTTTTGTTCTTTTATATTGAATCAATCAAATTGACTCCTCCAAAAAATTCGACCGAAAATAGGTCATGCCAAATTTTTGAAAATAATAAAATATTAGCTTCAGATTTCTGCGCACCAGCTCATATTTTTTGAAGGAAGAATCAGTTAACTGATTTAGTTTCTTGACAATTTCTGGTTAAGTGCTCAATGGTCTTTAGATGTTTAATCTAAGCCATGTACCATTTCCAAAAGCCATTATTTAACCTATTAGAAATATTAAATTTTTTCAACAATATTTTAAAAGGATATTATTTATTTAGTTGGAGTATTTTTTGGTCGTCCTGGTACATCAGATTTTTCTTTTCCCGGCTTATTACGAGGATTTCCATGACATCCATTTAAAAAAAATCTCTTGTTTCCTTACTGATCATCGCATCCCTCATTGTTATCTCGTGTCTTTTTGTGATGATATGTTCCATGTCGGTCGACATGAAGTTTGATTTTCCTTCTTTTTGGCTGTTGCTGCTTCATCTAGATGCTCCTTAATTGCATTACGCATCTTTAGATCTATTAGTTCTTAAGTAGAAATTGTAATGAAACTAAATTAAGGTCGCTGAAGAAGTCATCACGGTTACGGTCAAAAATCCATTTCGAAAATAAAAGAATCACAAAATTAAAAGTATGCAGTTTATCTGTTTGATCAATATTAGTGCTAGCAAATGAACTACCTAGATTGTTGCCAACAATTTTGATTCTAGTGCAAGGTCTGCTTGTTAGTGGGGAATATAACTGGGGAATTCAAGTCCTTGATTTTGCCAAAAAAAACCTAGAGCAATCATCAAATTATTTCAAATCATATTCTGTAACTCTCATCTTTTGTCAGTGCCATTTTCTGGAAATTTTCATTGCTATTCATCGGATTTTCTACTTTTGAAAAACTCCCTACGACTGTCCTATTGAGAGTTCCGCTTCGAAATTGGTAAACCTTTAGTTTACATAGCTGTTTAATATATACAAAAGAGTCGAAAAAATCGATGGGGTACATATTGAAATATTCACGAACACATGACGCTGAAATGGTCCTGTTTTTACCTTCTTTGGCCAGATTAGATTATCCACCTAAACTTTACTCTTTACTTAGGCATATTTGACATCTAAGACACATTTGAATACTGTACGTTATATTAATGATTTGATACAATTTTTTGAATTAAATACACTTAAACGTGTCTCAAAAATTTCAATATTTCCACAAATATACTGCATTTGTCAAAAGTATTTCGTTTTCATTAATTAGCACAACAACATTTTTCGAGATCATTGAATTTTGGAAAATATTTACAAACTTCTAATAGATGGAAAATAGATGGATCTAAAAATTATCTGAAAAACTGGTACCTCAAAACTAGTGAAACTATTGATCATTCACTGATATTCATTATACACTTTCAGTGTATAATGAATATGCTTGCAATTGCAACGGTCTGGTATTTTATCACACTTTTCCATTTGTTCGGATAATTTGACGCATTTGTAAATTTTGGCTCTACTGGTGCTCTACTAGTTTTTCACTTTAGTCAAATCTTTGACAGTCAAATTTAAAAATGAACCAAAATCAAAAACGCTGCGTTTTCGAGGCTGCAAATTTCAGGCACCATTTTTCGGATGCATTTCCCCAAACGAAAAGTAAATAACACAATTCATATGCGGATGTTTCACCCAACAGCCGTTCCAATAGGTTTTCAACAAACTATTTATATTTCAAGTTTCTTTTGAACTCATAGTAAGGTCACGTTCCATTAGCGAATCCCTCACATGACTTTACAATCAGGCCGGAATCTAAAGTTCCTCATATCAACGAGTGAGAATGTTAACTCACTTCTCTATTGTTTATTTGAACAAACATCCCACTCTTGAGTTGGTCTTATTGTTCAATAGAAAATGACCACTATCACTTAGCCTCAATTGCGATCCATTTCCTTCCTGCTTTTCAACGGTTAAACATAACTTTTAGGCAATGAAAGCTCTCACATCCTTCACTCTTTTCATGGCACTTCCATTTTCAGCACAACAGATACTGACTGACTTTCTTCATTGTATACAATACAAAGGAGCATTCATTCCCGAACGAGCCAAGTGTTTCTCTATTTGACAAATATTTCACATCTAAGAGTTTTTTCGTGTAAGTCCCTTATGGTTAAAACCATCTTAAGGGTTTGCTTTTTTTCTTCCTGATGAATTTCACTAACCAATGAAAAATAAGCGAATGCTTTCCGCATACAAATGTAACCAGGCCGAATGTTATATGCCCTAGCATACGTACATAAGTGCGGACTATTTAGACGGGTCGACAAAGTTTCCCAAACATCATTTCACTGCTTATGTTGTAATTTTCTCACAATGAAATACAAACTGAGCAAGTTGAACTGAAAATAGGAAGGAAAATAATGGAAGCTCATTCTTTGATCTGCGATTTATCGGAATTAGCGGTAAGTAGACATTGAGCCTTTGCTAAGTTGTGGTCATTCGTCATAATTTTGGACAAACATATGAAAGCTCTTAACCTCGATCTGCTTTATTTTAGGATTTCGGCAACGTAATGGTGTATAGTTTCCATAGAACTCAACTCAAGCAAAGGAAATTATTTGAAGGATACCATGACACGTTCCATGCATTTCCCAACGATTGATGTCATGCTCTGAGAGAAGCACCCAAATCACTCAAGTCACATTAGCCCGAGAGCTAACTGCGTTGAAGAAGATTTGACATCACTCTATTATTTGGAATTCTTGGACCTTAAAGAATTTAATTCATTTTTTTTTCTTACGTTTGAGCGAAGGAACATGTTTCCCTCTCACTAGACCCGAAAATCATATTCTATGAGGATCTGCTGCGGAGAGGTGACCATCGATTTATGTTAAAAGGGACTTACGTCAAAGTTCAAAAGTGTTAAAAATCTGAGCAATTCATACCCGATATGTCATTCATTTGTGCAAGGTGTTTTTCTTTATTCAGGCATCTTGAAAATTTAATTTGTCCACTTTTGAAATCATTTCCGGAGAAGTCACTTCGATCGACTGTCGAATGAAGAATCTTTGCCTTGTTTAAAGAAACTTTTAAGCCATGGTTTTATTCGGAAAAGAGCCCTCATCAACAGATGCCATCTCCTCCACTATGGTTTCAAATGGCTTTCGTTGCTTGGTAAGGAACTTGATGACCACGCGGTGCTCGATTTTGTACATAGTTCACGCATAATACCAGATTGAGATGTTTTACCGACAATAGGTCAAGGATTAGTGCCCGGATTAAGATAAAATCTAAAATTTATCTGCGATTCTAAATCAAATACTTTTAAATTTGAGATATATTAGATACATAGGTGTAGATTCGAAAAATTTCAACTATGTTGAAATGAATCCTTTCCTCCTTTGGCCAACAATATCTTGGCCAAATAATATCTTTTAAAATTCACGTAGTTTAACAGTGTAAAAGAGTCGAAATAAGTATGGACCATGTTGATTTGCTAATCATTTCCCATCATTCATGTCTCATGACTTTAACACATTCACAAAGTTCACGTATGTATCACTATCCATCAAATATACTAAACAATTTCCACCGTAAGTTTGCCTGCTCTTTATCCCTCAATTGAAAAAGTCAAGCCTTTCGCAGCTCAACCTTGTTAGAAATAGCATTTCTGTCTTACTGAACATTACGTTGACAACTGTATGATATATTACTGAATACAAACACAAAACATGTTTCCTATCCTTTTTTCCTTTTCATATGCCTACACATACAATGTGCTGTATAAGATTACATTGTAACAAGAGGCTTTAGGTCATGCGAGCATCATCTTCACCGAGTTGAATGTTTCCTGGAAGTCTTGCACAAGATTTTTCTTGAGAGCCTTGTGATAAATTCCTGCCCGGGGGGTGGATACTGGATTTCATATGAAAATTTTATAGTTTGTAGGTAACCAACGCAAGTCACATTCGGAAATATTTCCTGGCTGAAAAGAAAATACTCATTAATACGTAATATGGTTTCATGTCTTTTAACTTCTGAATTTGTATAATATCAAAAAGGTGAGATCGTCAAAGGTATTGAGTTTTCCTGGTTAGATTCAGCGTAAAAGCGTATTATACGCAACAACTTTCTACCGAAAATGTCCCACTCTTCACTTTTTAATTCTTAAAGGCTGTTTAGCATAAACTTCCAGCATGTGAGATTCGAATAAATAAAATATTCCTAGCTCGTAGTATTCATGAACCATTTTCTAATCAACAAAGTGGTTTTTATCATGTGCGTAACGTCGTCATTACCTTTGCGTCCTAGCACTTACTCTGTACCGAGTCTATTTTGCATGCACGTTCTCATCAAAACAAGGAAGCCGAGTATGCAAGTCACGCAATAGCATATTAAAGCTATATATGAAATTATCGTTTGCCGAGAAACGCCTACCACCACTACTACACTACAACAGGATAAGGCTAGGGGTTATAGGAGAGATGGCACTTCATTACGTTTTCAATGTATCGTCAAATAAGGCAAATGCTTTCTAGCGAGCATCAGATGCATGGGACTGTGATGGGGAGAGAAATAATTTCTATAAGCAGAAACAGAGTTTGATGAAGACATGTGGCTGGATCTTAACATACCAAGGTATGCGTACAGGATAAAAGAAATTAAGTTTTCCTGAAGGTTTACACCAAACTAGGTACAGGGAATTGGATGGAGGGTAAAGAAATTATCATGCAAATTCGAGATAAATGAACATTTATCTAATATTGAATTGTCTTTACTCCCATTATTGCAAGTTGATCAGGCTCTCAAATTTAATTTAAAGTCCTTCATAGGAAACAGAGATAACGATTACATCACACTTCAAACCAGCCTCAGATATTGAAGGATGCATTGCGAGCACACACACGATTTGTTCTGGTTTATCATTTATTTATACATCTTGGTCAAGTAGTCACTTGGCCACTAACCGACATAAAATCCGTTTTTTCATCTATGAATCCTCGTAGAACATTGAAATTCTAGTATTTCATTGCTAAATTTAATGACATACTTATATTTATCAAAGATTCTTTTGTAAAATATTTATTTTCCCTCAGCATATCTAACAGCTTTTTTCCTTTTTCACAGGTAAGACGACATAACACACTTTTAAAAAGAAACGTAAGTTCTAGTTGTAAGAACATAAACAGTATAAGGAGTTTAATAAATTAACAATACTCAACGAAGCCAAATTCCAACTAGTCCGTTTTTAATTTTCTTTGGATTTTGGAAACAAGTTATGGTGACTAGCCACCTTCAGTATTTTTAAGTTATGAATGCTGGTTCTCTTCGCAACGAATGAGAATTAATAGTTTAAGAATGTTAGGACATCAAAATATCTTGACTTCGAGTATAATATACCTGTTGTAGCGATTTTCTAACCTTTCGTTGCCCTTTCTGTAGTACAAAATGTCCAAACCTTCAAAATATGCCTCGGTTTCCGCAATGACTTCTTCATTCGATCTGAATCTCTTTCTCTGGAGCCACCGCATGAGGTTTGGGAACAGATTCTAGTCGCTGAAGGGCGAAGTCCGCAGAGTATGGTGGATGACCACCCAATTCAAATCGTAATTGGTCCAATGTGGCCACCACTTTCAAGGAAGTATCTGACTGCATTATTTTCATGGGACAGAACTTTTTTCTTCGCCATATGGGGCCGTTTGTTCTTTATTTCGTCATTCTATTTGCCCAATAACACTGCGTAGTACTCTCCTGTAACTGTTCTCACCTTATGCAGGTAATCGATAAAAATTAAGTCATGCGCATCCCAAAAAACAGAGGCCATAATCTTCCCGACCAAGTGTTGGATTTTTGGCCGGCTTTCGTAGCTTTCCAGCCACTTTAGACTCAGGCGTACAGTATAGGACCCATGTTTCATCTATTGTCACAAAACGTCTGTGAAAACGTCTTCAACATCAAACCGGTGGTTGAAACATCGACGGGCTGCTGTTTTCGATCCACGGTCAGGAAAGTCGAACCTATCGCGCCGATAGCTTTTTCATCTGCAAAAAACCGCCGATAAACTGTTGAAGGAGCAGATGTGAGATATCGTTTCTGCAACCATTGTAATGCAGAAGTTTTTACCACAAAAAAACCATATTTGATCTAGATGCGATATTCCTGTTTTTCCATTTTGTTTAGGCAATAGGCAAAAGTAGCGTAAACGTAGCTTGTAAACGAATTAACGAAATGTTATGAAACGTCATTCATAAACTAGTGACAGATGCACTTCTTGAAATAAGTCATGATCATTTTCAATTTGTGCAAGCTATTGAAAAATTCCGGAACTTTTCAGCCAATGTAATACACACGCTACAACTTAATCAAGCGCGATTGGCTTGGAGAAACCTAACTTAAGATGTTTCAACGGATTTCGGGAATTCCAACGTTAGTTTCCATCCAAGTAGCACCTGCATGGTTGTAGTTGCTTTGGCGTAACAGTTCCCTACAGAAGCTGGTCAGTTGAGGTGATCTGGTATCATTTTCAGACCAAAATTATGGGAAGTTGATTTGGTTAGATCCACACTAGTCCTTATTAATTTCCCCAAAGGCACCAGTTACAGTTAGATCTTAGAAAGAATAAGATTATGCGACACCAGGCACGCAAATTCAAATGTCACTGTCCCCAAAACAATTAGAAACCGGTACCTCTTGAACAGAGAATAAATTCTCAATTATACGAATGATGGTTGCTTCTGGGACTGGTAATTTTGGTTGTATGGTTGCTGGCTTTATCCATTATTGGGTTGTTTATTCTGCCCTTTTTCGGTGGCTTCAACATTATCAGTGGATCTGATCAAACGAATCAAAAATCTCCGTAATATATTACAAACCATGGGTAAAGAAAGTATCTTGGTTGACATTCAATGTACCTTATTCTCCTAGTTAACAAGTTTAAATTGTATTTGTCAAATTCGTGCAGTAAGCGATACCACGATCTCTGATCATTTAAGAAGTTTTCAATCGGATCTGTTTCAGATATCCTCCAACTTGGACGGGATTCTCAAACATTTCCGGCATATCTAACCGTCTTACATGGCCAAAAGAGTTATCAATGCATGAACCAGCGAAAATGCCAAACTTCTTTCGGTTAGTTCGCACTCATCACCTCCACAATCACATCGATAGCCAATCCTCTGCAGTTTTACTGCCGATTGATAATATGACAGGTTACTGTCAGCGCTCACACGGTGAGGAGCCTATCCTGGATGAAACGTGGTGGTTGTGGTTTCGAAGGCTTCAAAGTATGTTCAACACGAACCAGTGGTGTTTGGAAACCAAGATAGCTTGGATATAATTTGGACTCATGACTGAAACCTGTTTCTGATCTCAGGGATGATGGTTGATACATTGTTTCAACCTCGCCTGTGGGACAGAGGAATAAAGCTCTAACGCTAGCTGTCTGCGTTAAACACTACGACTTCACGCTCAGTTATAGGTCATCGGTGTTCATAGTCGCGTTTATATAGGTCACACTTTCTAACCACAAACGAAGACGCGATTGCTCAAAATTGAGATACCCACCTTCTTTTAAAATGTTTTTGCAGACTGTGGTCCATCATATGGAAGACTTGTATGTTTTTTTCCGTGCTTTATAGCTGAAAACTATGCTCAGAATGTTCATATGGGATGGGTGTCTAGAATCTATCACCAAACGAATTGATGCATCGTTGGCCTTCAGCAATGCACGAGTAGAATTTCGTTTAGTTCACTTGTTGAAACCATTTTTAATGGAAATTTTATCGGCTATTTTATGGGCTTCGAATGAAAGAAACGACTGCAGGATAAGCCGAACTCTTTGGCCATTCCCTAAAAAAATGAGGACGAACCAACACATAGGACCTATCCGAAATGGCGTAAGATCACAGCTAGCAGCTTTATTATTCTAGGTCTTCTGGGTCAACACCCCAAACGCGTAAGAACCCACGCTAAGGACATTTTCTGAGCTTGTCGTGAAGGAAATAAAAGAGTTTAACACTTCTAGAGTGTCCGAGTCCGAAGCACAAAGGCATCACTTGACTAAGGAAGGCGAACTTAACAGAACTAAAAACTTAGCGAGCATAGAGACAAAGAAACTAAAAAAAAAAGACTGAGACAAGAAAAGAGACAAACTCTATCAAAGACGATAGAGGGGGCTATATGTAAGCTAAGTGTCACACCGAGAGCTATGGGCCAATGATTGCCTATAAATTCCCCAATAGTAGACACCAGGCTTAAACACACTAATGAGCTACAATGAATCACCAGGACATCCTGGAATCTCTATTTCGTAGAAAGTAAAAAGACAAAAGGTAAAAAGGCAACACTTTATGATCGTCAAACAGCCACCTTCGATTTTATTCTTTTTGGCTCAATCTAGCCACTACTACCACAATATTTTGAATAGCCTACTAATATTTTGATCTTTAATGGGGAAAAACAGAGCATTAGAAGATTAAGAAAAATTATTCCAATAAAAAGCAGTCATGAAATTGATCAAATTTCCCGCTTTCTTGGATACCACGAACTAATATTTCAACTAACCTTGTATTCGAGTACATTAAATTATTATTCTTCGGTCTTTGTACTAATCCAGTTAAACGTGTAATAGAGTCAGCACATAATAGAATGAGAGCTAATTACAAGGACACCAAAACGTACCAAGATGGCTTTGAAAATATAAAGTAAATGACATAATTATTTGAGATAAAAGGAAAAATTTGTGAACAAAAAAGTTCGAGTAAGATATTATTGCCTGCTCTTCCGTGTCCTTGTGCAAAAAGTAAGCACAAAACGTGCAAACAAACCCCTAAAATCAGACAAGCATTTTAGAAGTCAATAAATTTGAAAACATTTTTCCCATCGTCTCATTTTAATTTTCCTTAAATTAAACCCTTTTGAATTACTTCAGACAAACATACGCGCTTCTTTCCAACAAAATTGAATTCCACTGGATTTCATTCGAAACCGCCATAGCGTTTCCCGGCTAAGTTTTGGTACTACCGGCAAATTGTAGAATACATTTAGTTTTACACGATTCCTGCACATATGGACGCTCGTATGAGTATATGTATAGTGTATCCTTTGAAGCTTCCCCTTAGATAAATGGTTTCGCAATACCAGGATTCAAACACGTTTTTTAATTATAAAACGAACGTGGATGACGCGAAATAATCCTTTGTTTTTCACTTCGCCCGCTTATACAAACAGCTATGCAATATCCTTGCGCGTTGTGTTTGTTGTTTTTGCTTTGCAACAAAAACAAAGTCAAACAAACTTCTTATCACATGTTTTTATTTTTGCCGGGATGGTTAACTGCACCGAAAACACTCAAGTTTAAGGGTAGCAGAAACAAGAAAAAAAATCGCAAAACGAAATCTAATTACCTGGAAAGAATGTACGAAGTATAAGCGTACACATATCACCCATCCTTGCGTCCTTCCTCCTCGCAGCCCACCAACCAGTCTGGAATTTAATTTGAATTTGGTTCTGCTGAGAATGTTGGAAGGAAAGTGGACGATTATCATGTTGCAAACGTTTCGTTTCACTCTTTGCCAAAATAGAAGTATTCAATTTGTGTTGCGAAAAGTCACAAAACATACCATCAGGATATGTGCTGTTTCCCTGGCGATGATATTAAGGTAAAATCATAAAAAAACTTTTGTGACTCATTGTATTTTCACGAAATTGGGAATGAATATTTGATATATCTGGGTTTTATTCTTTGTTTTTACGTGGGCATAAGGATTAACGATCGCTTTGTGGAACGTGTGAGTATACTGAATTATTTAACATAAATGAGTTACAATAAAATTGGAAATTTGGTAGAACAGAGTACAATCCATGGATGCTTTATCTGCAAAAGGGTTTTATAGCTTTAAAATATTGTCAATTTCATTTGTGGAGACACATATTATTGCTACGCAATTAACTTCTCATGAATGTTGATTCCTATGGATTTGACTACTGATCAGGCATTTATTGCAAGGTCCTTAATTATAATTGGTGCTGCAACTATTGCGTGAAGATACTTTGTTCCGATGGCAAGGAGAGATCAGATCGTAAGAACAATATTACTAAGGTGCCTGATTAGAAGCTTACAGTCAATTAGATGAATGAACCTTCATCCGGTTTTCTACTAAGGAATTATTTTCCACTACTTCGAACAAATGGGACGTAAAATAACAGAAATTTACCTAATTTCAAAACTTTTTAATCCTAATATTACCGCACATTGTAAAGTTAGTGCCTTTATTACTAACTTATATTACTGAACCTTGTCAAGTTTCAACAGAACTTAGATTACGTGCTCTCTGGATGAAGCAATCGCATATCAGGCTCAATCTGATTGGTTTCAGTAGCATCCACGTAATACAGGGTAGCAATATGTTTTAAGTTTGCGATAAATGTCCTTAAAAATTATAAAAAGGGTATAAACTTAAATATGGGTCTACCTTATGCGTACTCCGCTCGAACAAAAAGCTTTTACGAATCTCCTTGCTGTTTATCCTTGCATAGTTTGGTACAGTTGCATGATTCCTTGTTTTTACATTAAATTATCCAGTTTCGAGGAGCCTGAATTTGAGGAGATGAAACCTGCCTTGGTGAAACATTTGTCACAAATTTGATGAATATTTACCACATTTTTGATAGTCGCCGATCCTGTTTGCAAAAGATCCGTATAAAATATTAAGAGGTTTTAATTTGCTCCTGCAAATTTAATTGTTGAATATATAAGCAGTCTTTGTGACGGTCGAATGCGGCTCTCCAGCTTCAATCAGTAATTGGCAATGTTCCAGAAATATTTTCTGCACTTCCAAACATCGTTCTTCAAACCTACGAATGGTATCAATAGTAAATTGGAGCAAGATTATTCGAAACAAAGTAGTTATGATTAAAATGTCTTTTATCCCTTGAAATATCATTCCAGCATTATCTAATCAATTTTCATCTCAATCCTGAGCAACATTCCCGGTATCTTCCGAAACCATTGACTCCATTGCTGCTAGATTGTATCCTCCAAACTTCTAAGCGGTTCCAGCTGGCGCGCTTTCTTCCTTTTGAACAGTACATGTCGCATCCTGAGGTAATATTTGACGTGGTTTTGTCTCAATCTCACTCGATTCGAGCCGGGGGAAACTTAGATTGAGCCAAAACAAACACCATCCTTTTGTAAGATCTGACTTAGTGTGCAGGAAGATTCACTACATTTTCGACCAATATTCATCAGACCATTGAAGTTATTCACACTACACTAAAGCCAGTTTCGATATCGTTTTGACACCCTCCAGCCTTCATTCCAGGAAGGATTTACCGGGCTTCCTAAACCTTCAATAAAAAAATTTACACCAATAGACAATTTTGAAAAACGCAAAACATACAAATAAAAGTAAATCAGCTTTTACCCTTTGCTAATCATCTTTTTTTCCAAATATTTTTGTTATTTTTCAAGCCTTTCCTTTAATGTTCATCTATTTGGCATCCATGTTCGTTTTTGTCAAGTACTCTCATTAAGGTACTAGTTCGAATTACAAATCCAAAAGAGTAACGAAATTTGCGTTACCTTTATTACATATTAGTATAAACTATCTTGCAAAACAGTATTTGCCACATTAGCAATATACGAAAAATAATTTTTTTAACAATTTAATACAATGTGTCAAACTCGAGACCACTTTTCTCATGGCGGACAATAGTCTCCGGATTCGCACATCTGAAACTAGAAATTCTAATCCGGCTTGATTTAAAAAGGAAGGAATTTTAGACAGCAATTCCCTTCAAATAAATGGCAACTATAATCCACCACCAATAAGAAATATTTTATTCAAAAAAAAAAGGCAGCTGCTTGGAAAAAAATAATTTCAAAGTTTCGTTTCATGTCCATCATTTCCAATTGTTCTCTCTTTTTTTGAAAAAAATTTGGTGGGTCACTATGTCAGATAGTCTAATCAACAAATTTTTAAAGTTTCGTGAAAATTAGTTGAACCAATCCTGAGATTAGCAAACATTTTGTTTTAAGAAAAAGCATTTTCAGCAAACCTGTTTAAAGATTTTTTCCCTAAGTGACTTCTTTTCGGGAAAATGAATATTGTGTTGCTTGCAGTCAATTAGTCAAATTCCTGGATCCTATAACCGTGTTCAATATCGATATATGCTTGCGCTTCCACTTTTTTGGCGTTTTGGGGAACCCAATACCCTCTCCTCGGCGCCGTCTGCATTGTCTTTTCAGCGAACAAGATCCGCTCCTCGTCCTTATACAGCATATTATTGTAGGCTGCCATATCAATTTTGTAGCCCATCATTCTTAGAAGGGACACATGGTGTTCGTTACATATGAAAAATGAAATTTACTCTGCAAGTTCCAGGTTATCTTTGCTACTAAACGTATGATTTGACACGATAGCCCAAAAAGTCTTGTTAGAACACTCGTTGTTGTTTTGCGAATTTGTTCCCAGCTACAAGTAGAAAAATCCTTGTTTGTTGACAATTTTCGAAACACTGGTTTTCTATACTCTTGTATTTGGGTACTTTTTTGAACTGGATTGTGTTTGAGTCCTGTTTTTCAGATTGAGATTTCAGATACTTGTACCAGTCAGCATTGCAAAACTGAAGATGTGCAATTTCGTCGACCGGAATTAAATGATGAAAAACGGCCCATATTTCTCGTTTCATTGTACGCAACTGATCAGGATATTATTGTTTTAAAAAACTATAATTGACTGACATTTTCTTCATGACTTTTCCCGTCAAGTCGATGGTTTTCTCAAGTGTTGGCACTGATGCAGGAATTATTTTTGGTGAGACTGTTTTTGTTTGGTGTTACTTCCTTCATCTCAGATTGTTTCCTTCTGCCCTTGCTCTAATGTAGTCTTTTCTTTAGCTCTTCTAATTTTGCGCTTCTTAGTCAAGGTTTAATTTTTTATATCTCTCCGTTACATGAACTCAAGCTTTTGGCCGACAAAATGTTCTCGGTTGGGATTAACATCGGAAAATTTAGTGAACGTTTTTGACTCCTCATCATCAATAAATACAATAAACAATTGGCAATGTCAAGTTTTTCATGGTTTTTAAATATAGGTATAATACCTTGTACCTTCATAACAACAGAGCTACCTGCATAATTAGCCGAACATTCTTCATGGTCCTCGCTGTCGTATCTGACATGATTTCAAATTTTTTGCACGTTAATGCCGATAAAAATAAACCAAGAATTTTTTAATAAATTCAACAAACCTTGTTGAAACTCCAACTAAAGATTTTGCAGCATTTCGACCTGGACTCTTGTCTCTTGAAAAGTCAGTTCATCGTCGGGAAATACTTTTTCGCGTTTTTTTTTACTATTTTGCTTCCTGCTCACCTTATTTACATATATCGGCAATCGATTTTTAATAAAATTTTCAAGTTTTCTAATAAAAAGTAACAAGTACTTTTGCTTAAAATTTGATGTTAAATCCATTGAAAAACCAGTTTTATCCATAACGACCAACACTGATCAGCCGTATAACAAAACAATACGACGATTTATTCCGCATCATCGATTTATTTCAGTGTTTGCACGAATTGATCAGTCTTCCACCACATTCACACGTAACATTGATTTTGAAACCAAGTCCACCAATATTTGTTCTACTAAACTTGACATCTTTGTCATACATCTCACATTTTTGAATGCTACGTAGAGCAGTAAAAGCGGTTGAGAATACGAGAACGGAATAACTAAAATCATCTTCAATTTTAAATTCAAAATCATTATTAGTTGTTAACTGTTTCGCAGATAACCACGTAAACTAAGTAGCCTTTTCAGTAGTTTGTTGATTACTGCCAAATTTTTGAGATCTTTGTGTCGACACGCAAACATGCTTATTGACATTCAAATAGATACTGAGTGCATATGAGAGAGTCGAAGGTATTAAAATAGATTAAAACCGCTATTAAACAGAGAGGCAATAAGAAAAATACGATATTCGGTTGCGAAAACATTTGAAAAAACCGATCTGGCTAGTTACGAACTGTCAAAGAGTACCGTCATATCTCGATTTTCGCGATAATATTAAAAGATCATTTATAAGGGTATACGAAATAGGAAATTTTGAAAAAATAAGCGACTTCTTGAAATACCATTTTCCGCTTAGGTTTTCGTTTTCATCGAAAAATGAAGGTACACCTGCAGCATTCAGCTTGGCATTAAATAAATTTTCTTTATTTGTTTTTAATATCATTTTCCGCTTGGGTTTTCGTCTTTATCAAAGCACGTAGGTTCACATTCAGCCCTGGCCTTCGAAATCGCTCAACGATGATTTGACCTCGTCCTCCGATATTATAAATCAAGCAGCTTCATACTAAGCCAGCCAGGACGTCCAAGGTCTCTTTTCCCAAGAAGGAAACTTTAATCTTCCCTCTAATTCTTTGCTCCCGGAAAATATCTTTTTCTTAAAGGATCGTATTCTTCGGGAGACGCTGGATGCCTTCTTTGACTTAAGCTACAAGCCAAGAAATTGTTCCTTCCAACTATTTTATTATTTTGGAGTCTTCTGCTTCATTGAAAAGCCTGCAACACATTGCTATATCTGACTCGCGATTAGTTTCCATTTTATTACTGTCAGGTGATTCTCCTCAGGACCTTGCTTTCACAGGCGCTTACATTTTTCGAATGCTTTATAATTTTTTCATAGTTTTTTGTGTGGGTGTCAATCGTTTTCTTCGAATCATGCCTTTTTGCTTAAGTTTTCTCAATTAGTAGATCAGTGTTGATCAGTGTACCTACGAATTTGAAAGAAATCCGATTGAAAAAAATGCTAAGAGCTTACAATGGTGGTGTGGTGTGATATGGACGAGAGTAGCATTTGTCTAAACTCGTAGAATAGTCAACTGGAAACTTTTTGATGGAATACTCTAATCCCATTAAAATTTCAGTGGAGAATAATATTTCGTTTTCTATCGTCAAAATAATTTTTCTTTCTTTGACAAATCGTCAAAGAAGTCTTAAAGCCTTAAAAGCGTTGAAAAAGGTTAAAAAAGCATCTTCCAATAATGCTATTTGCTGGGGCCAACAACAACAATTCGTTGGTCACGGCAGATGTAGTGTCTGTTGTTCTTTGTCCACCAAATGAAACTCCGTTCCTCCATGTCTGTCTCCTTGCATCGTTCACATACGTATTCCGCTGGGTGCGATCCTAGGTCTCACGTTGCTTACAGTCAAGTGAATTATTTGAGTACTAGCAATATCGGCAGCATACCCCATTGTCTGCACATTTCAAATCCGACTCATCGCAACTTCTTGCAGATCCTTGAATTCATGTTTCCGCTCAGGACATGTCAATTCTATAACAATTTTTGAACAGGCCTCGTATATACAATGCCTTCTCGTATCTACTGAACATCAAAGTCATACCATTGATTCAATATTAGGTTTCTAGCGGAAGTTTTGAACTCAACAAGTACAAAATTGATTACGCAGTTTAAAAAAAAACTTGAAAGTGACTCATCCTGCCAACGGCATGAAGAAAACTTAACCTTAATCTAATCAATTAGGTAAGTGCATCGAAATTGGTGAGCTAACATGCACGCATCCTTAGGTAAGCATTTAATTCACCTTCCTACAACCTTTCGCTGAATCCGTTTGCTATCATTCAATGAAATCAAATCAATGTAACAATATTGACTGACCATCATTGTTCGGACGTCCAGTTCCAGAAGTGCGTTAGGACTATCAAATGCCGACATCTAACGCAATTGTTACATTAGCGACGAGTGTAGTTCCTGATTAATAATGTCCACTTACACAAATAAATCTCATGCATAATTCATTCGGGGAGTTCAAGGAACAAACATTGTACTACGATTCTGTGTTGAGCGAGAAAATTTGCTGGTGTAGGTGGAGCCTTCCGTTCCTTGGCATCAGCAATACAAGCAGGCATTGTGTGATGTTTATGGATGAGTTAGTGTGAGAGCTATGCACAAAACGGCAGCAAACCTAGTCCTGGCTGAATGACAATGAAACTAGTAGCTTGGCTAAAGTCGCACAAAACCACTTATTGCGAGTATGTGACTTGTAAGGTGGCCAACATAGGTAGTATTTACAGGACTACGAGAGATTTAATAGCGTCGAATTGAATGGACCATTGACCATAATGTGAAGCTGTGAAGAACGGGTATTGGAACAGGTATCATATAATGAATAGATACGAAATTGGCCGTAACATTGGTGAGATAAAATTCAATTTTTATCATCAGTCCATTTCACTGATTAAAAAATTACCATTTCCTTCCACGGATGAAAACAACATTTTCATATTTCCGTCGTTGCCTTCAGATGCCTGAATTGAACATTCGCTTCGGTCGTCCTTAGGCACTGTTTTCAGTTCAAGTGGAACTGAAATTATGGGACGAGCTGTCGCATGCAAAGATGCTATCGTACACTTAACGCCCATCAATAGTACTTCATTAAATAGATAACTTTCAACACGCTCCTATGTCCTTTTGTATATTCTCCACTCCAGTCACTCTAATAACTTATAACACCTAATACATTTAGGACTCGGGCATCTTCTATCCATCAAATGTTGAGAAAATTCGCCTTCAATTGTAAATTGCAATAACAACCAACGATTTTTTTTTTCACATTTAAAATTAGATTGCCTCAATAAAATTGTTTCGGCCAGGTGAAGGCAACATTAATTTCCCTACTTTTCCGTTTCACGTTAATTTTGACAGCGTTAGGTAAAACGACAGCCTAAAAAAATGGATGATACGCAAAAACCTTGAATAATTTAAAAGAAAGTAATGCTAAGCTACAGGACGAAAAAATGCAAATGAGGAGAATTATTCTTTTGAGACACTCTGCTTGGCGTATTGACGGAAAGAGGGAGAAGAGAGCGGGAAGGGGGGGTGCTTGGTGTTAAATTTTATTATGAAACCTTGAACTTTTTCTGCTCAATGATTTTGCATTTCTAATTTTTTTTAACAGAATAGCAATATTTTTAATACACAATAAAAATTCAGGTGAGAAACAAATTTTTTTTCTTCTCTCTTTCGAAAAATTTTCTGATAATGAAGTATCCTCAATGTGATATATAATTAGTACAGTAAATCATAATAAGCGTCTATTTTGCTAATAACATTCGACATGATTCGAAAATTTATTTTGAATTAGATTCACGAACAAAATTAACGTTGTTCAGTCACGAAATTGATTGTACATTATTGTCCAATGAGTGAAAATTCGAAAATAATTTTAGCTCATTTTGCTTTTAGGTTAAAATCGAAAATGTTTAAAGTTATTTACTAGATGGTTTTTTGGCTATTTAGTCATAAATTATTTGTATGCTTTCGCATACCCCGCCCAATCTGCCGAATTGGTGGAACTTTAGAGTATAATAAAAATTATTCTAGGACTGTCATCTTCTTCTTCCTTCCCATTCATTATGTGTCTCTCGTTAGTCCAAATATCCCATTTTTATCCCTTCGACCTTGTCATTTGTGCCTCGGAAGACTTGTATTAAATTTTTCACTGAATTCGCCATATTTCTACAGGCAACCCGCATCATAAAAAATCATTTATATAAGTATATAAAAATTATTTATATAAGTATGATGAACTTTCACAAACATCCATAAATACATTTATTCATACATACACACATACATACATACATACATACATACATACATACATACATACATACATACATACATACATACATACATACATACATACATACATACATACATACATACATATATACATATATACATGTATAAAAACGTACGAAGTATGTGAGAAAAGAAAAAAATTAAACTCACAAATCTGCGGTGATCTGGCAATGTTTTTTGTTTGCTGTTGTATGTTACACTGGCTTGCTAATCCCTTCCACATTCTCAGTCGGTGTTTCGCCTCTTTACAGCTAACACATTACAATTGAAAGCGCCATCAGTGAAATTATGATTTTATTCTGTGTTACAAAATGGAGCGTCGACATTTAGAGCAAGGCTTAAGTGCAATCAAGTCTTGCGTCAATCTTGCTGAAACCGTCAATGGTGACGCTTAAAAAAACGGAACATAACTACGAAGAACAATCTCCTGTAAGAACATTTGTTTTCGACTTAGTCAATTAAAAATGACTTTTGAACGGACGGGAACATGTTGCCCGGCGAAGCTTTCAACTTCAAAAACTGACGGAAACGTTGAACGTGTGTGATCTCTGGAGATATGAGCCCAAAATTTAACAATGAAGATGATGACTGAATTGTTGAGTCATCATTTTCATTGTTAAATTAAATATTAAATATCATAAACACTTCCACCATATATCAAATTTTAACAGACGATTTAGGCATGCGACAGATTTGTGCCGAAATGGTGTCCAAAAATGTCACAACTAAACAGAAGCACAATTGAAGAATCGTTTTCGTTGTGCGTCTTCTTGAGAGGGCTGAACATGCCCTAGAATTCTTTAATTGTGGGATCACAGGAGATGAATGTTTAGAGACCATACTGATTTCATTTTTTTCATCAAAGACTTTGTTCCATCGGAGTGACCTCTCAAGAATGTGTTCTATAAAAGCATCCTTTTATAAATACGTAGGTAACCTAAAGTTCATCATGACAGTGCCTCGTGTCACGCTTCCATTTTTATTAGTCAGTCTTAAACACCAAATCGCATTTCTGTTGTTCATTTACCCTCTTTTCACCTTGTTTAAATCCATGTGACTTTTTGCTTTTCCTGAAATTGGAACATGTCTCAGAATGAATTTGAGACTCCGAAGTGTATTTAAAAGATTAGAGCAGAGTAGATAAAAGCCATACCAGTTGAAGACACAGATTGTTTCCCATTTTCTCGGTGTAAAGCTGCACCAAGGGTCAACTTAAAAGGGGATAATATTTTGGTTTGAAAAGATAAAAGTTTTGGTATATCGAAAACATTTTCTATATTTCAAAGCCTTAACTATAAAAAACTGTTTTCAGAACATCATTTACATTCAGTCTTCTAGCCTTAGAGTCGACGAATTTCTTTGCCACGTCAAGGCCCATTTTTGCCCATTTTTTCCTTTAAGACATTCTTTGGATCCTGCTTGTTTGAGAAATGACTACTGGATTTTTTCCCTTATGTGCCCAATCAAGTTGAGATCTGTGGACTGTGGCGAATGATCAAGAGTCTAAGGAACCCGGTAAAGTTATTTTGAAAACTATTTTTGGATCCACCAAGTCTATTTTGTTGCACTAGGTAAAACGGTTCCGTATGTTCAAATTATTCATTTTTATCATAGTTGACTCAAGAAAACCTTTATTAAAATGAAAAATTGCCTTCACTTCTTGTCGCCAAACAGTCCCAGGCTGTGATGGTACACACACCTTGCTTATTAGTATTGGTGATATTGGTGTTATTTATCAATATATCCTTTGCAGTTCGCCAATTTTGAAGGTGTTTTCGCGTCAAAACTTACAAATTCGGTCTTATCGATGTACAATTTTTTTGAAATAAAAGGCTTTATCCTTGGCTTAAAAAATCCTTTCCTTTGTTTTGTATTCTTTGGCACATTTTACGGGTTTCTTCCTGATTGTTTTATGAAATGGATGGTTTCTTGTGTTAAATTTGCCATGCATGCTACTAATTTGGTAATATTACTTACTGGATTTTCTGATGTGTTTTTTGATTCTTCCTATATCGGGGTTGGATCCGCGTCAGATTTTTTTCCTTTGACAGGATTTTCAGTATCAAAAAGCGGCATCAGGCGTCAACCCCCAGTGAATTTGCTTTCTACGAACACTTTGCATCGTTCAATTTTGGTTGGTTGTCATTTTTGATACCCCTTTGATGTCCCTTTAATTTACCCAAAGACAAAGTTGTAATGTAATTGGTTTGAAACAATTAATACCATAATAATTTGACCATGGCTTAGACAGGGATCTTCAATTCATGTTATTAGCTTTTCTGTAAGAACGGAATTTGAAACAATGCAAGATGGTTTCGATGTTCAGGAACTATACTCCTAAGTGTACCTAGTTATAGGTATATCTGTTATACCTAGACACAACACTTTGGGGGACACTATTTTGAGTAGGAACTTATAATTCAGACACTCGGGCAAATGTATCCAAAACGTAACTGATTACGTCATGTAAGGCATAGGTTACGTTCATATTTTCTGCGTTGACATATACAGGTATGACGTGACACTCACTTTATAATACCAAGGGCAAGCAAGGACAGAAATCACCAGGATATAGCAATGAAGCTCGTTCATGGTTCCTGCGGAAGAATATACACTTATTTTCCCAAACTCTGATAGAACACTGAGCAGATGTATTGTTTTGAAGTGCTCTTTGCAGGACCAAAACTTAAAGAGGCTTCCCTGTAGAAGCAGAGGACCTATGTCTAAATCTTAACTAAAATCAAACATGAGTCCCATGACCTATGTCGACCAGTTTTAATGCAGAGCTAGTGGTCACCTGGAATTGCTGAAAAGCAGAGGGACTTTTGAAAATTCCAAGAAAAAGTCCAGCGACCACGGATCTGCAAAATCTCATCAGTTCGGTAGGAAATGTTATTCAGGCTCATCAACAGCAATATTTGATAGATAAAGTAAATAGTTGACCATAACGTCTTGAATGCGGAGGCTCCTTGTTTGAATTTAACATCACTCATATGAGGCAGTAACTATGGTCAAAAAGTTTTCCAAAAACTCAATAAGGGTAGACTATCTACCGTGACACATGCTGCCTAAATCTATCACCACACGGCGATATGACGTCAGATAAGGTTTATCCACCATCGGACCAAGTGAAGAAGTGGTGAGAGCAGACCTTGAGATGGGAGTACCCAAGACCTCCACATGACTCTGTGTCCTGCTTGTCACTCTTTATAGACCTATGAAATATCTTTTATGGTGGGCTGCTTGGATTCTAGCTACCGAAGAAGCAACACTTCGCCAGCACATCAAAAAATCCTACAGAGTTAATTGCTAGACACATAATTCAGCAAGGAGTTTTACCGATATCGGTTGATTCCTATAGCCCTTCTTACCCGAGATGGGGAAAATATGTACCGTTAGAAAAGTTAAGACACAAAGGGTCGCAAATTGTAAGGAGAGAAATAACGCTCTCTCAGCAATCAGCAACAATCCTGAACTCGCGCTCCCATATTGGCAAGGTGGATTACATACCTGACCTCTGACCTAAGCCCGTGGCTTAATCAACTTCATAATTAATTAGTCCTCGAGTCGTATTTACAGCCGTACTTGAACAAGTTTGAAGGACGGAGCGGAGGTATAAGATGAGTTTGACATCACATCACCACATTCAAATAAAGATACGTAAATCGTCAACGCTAAAATCCCTTTTTTACTCTAAGGGATTTGTTTCTTTCTACTTTGATTTTTTATTATTTGAGGAATCGTCAACGCTAAAATCTCTTTTTACGCTAAAGGATGTGTCTTTTTGCTGACTTTGACTTTTGAAACAAAAAGAGGTTAATTCGTTACATCTCTTTAAAAATCTCAACTTGCTCAACCTTAAAGGTATTTTCAATGCATAACTTTTCTCCCAAATTTACCTATTATCAAAAATTGTGCTGCACACTTCTCGTATATGATATTAATACATCGAAGGATACGAGAACTCAAGATCGATTTGCTTCTGCCATGCGGAACTGATTAAAATTTCTTGAGAAATAACAAGAGTTTCATTTCACTCACATTTACTTACAAAATTCCTATAGGGATTGGACTTCGTTTCAGCAATTAGATATAAGTAAAATAAAGAAAGTTGAATACAATGCTTCACGTCAGGATATGATATGGCTTTTATATGAACCTTTAATAGTTTGATTGGGTAAAAAGAAGAAAATGATTGACAAACTCATATTTCTACGTAGTATTTCCTTAACCGCACCCACCCTAGGTTAACAAAAGAAAAACGAAAGCAAAAAAGAACAGCTTTCGGCTATGTTTAACTTCCGAGAACTTGATATTGACATTGTCCTTCTGGTATTTGAGTGTGTTTTTGCTTTTGTTCTAACAAAACTTAACACACATCTCAAATATTGAATCACAGTAGAATACTTCGTATATTGATTGCAATAAATCAAGTCACGAAAATTGACTGACAATTGATTTTTGGGGTGGCTGCTCCTGCTGTATTGACGCAATCATAAACGGAATGTACGCCTGTTAGTATTGGTGTCCTTATAATGTACTTCTCATGAGACAAGTCAAGTTAATTTGCCAAGGAGCATTGATATCGAATTATATACAATGATCTTGTGTTATCTCGGGTAGGGGAATGCACACATGTACGGATGGCGTGTGTTACAAGAATTAACGACGTTTCTATGTGTTTCAGGATAAAAGCATTTATTTTGCTCTCACCAGTTTAAAACGTGGCACACATAGAACAGAAAAGATTGTGTTCCATATGGAATAAAATTCCATTAAGCAATTTCGCTGGCACATGCTAATCATTTTATTTTCCACGTTGATATCGATTGAGAATAAAATATTTTTGAAAATAATTAAATTTGTTCACTTCTATATTCGTATGTTATATAATGTTTCCTTTCCCATAGAGTAAATAAAAACATATCTAGCTAGTAGTTTTGTATGTTGATGGAGTTTTCAATGTACAACATCTTATGTTTCATAGGAAACTAAGAAATTAATGAGTAGGCTTTTCTTTGTTTGAATGTTTTTTTGATTAATAAATTCTGTTTGACATATGTCAAAAGCGACCGTCCTGTGACGTTTGTGACCCACAAAGTTTGGCATTTAATCATGAATCGGTCTTAGTACGAGAGCAACGCTTCTAAATTGATTCATTCTCGTGATCGATGTAGAAGGCTTGGGGAAGAATACTTTTAATATTTGAAGTTTTATTTCTGGTGTCGGGATATTAGCCTCGTATCTTCAATCGTTACTTACTAGGGAATATAAAAGTCAAATATGAGTCCGACAAATCAGGTTCTCGTGTGCTTTTGGTCTTTAAACGAGACAACTCTGACTAACTTCAGGGCCCAAGTTTTGAAGTGAACTGTTGCCTCACAAAAACAGAAGCAGAAAAAACCTGAGAAGTTTAAAATAAATTTTGAGTTGAATTCAAATAAAAAAAAACCCCTTCTTGTCTTGCTTCAATACGTTAGATCGAGAATTCGTTCGAAGTATTAGTGGTGGTTAGTAGCTATGGAGTGTCAGGAAGGTGTTTTCTAAAATTTTCTCCGAAAAACAACTCTGCGCTCGTGGCTAATCAATATTGGTCATTCGTTGGTAAGTAAGTTCTCGATTTTTTGTTGGACTAATCCCGGACCAACTACTATTGATTTTGGTTATTCATCTGGAGGAAATGTTATCTTATATTATACAAAATATTAAAAAATTGTTAAACAAACAATATACTTATATTATAAAAAACTCCATTCAGCTTTCTCTGCAAATCAGAAGCACACTGTATTTTTAATACAGTTAGTAGAATTTCACAAATAAAAGGAAAAGGTGAGAATCTGTGACACCTCGGTTCGCAAGGGGGATATCCATCGTCCTACTTACAAGAGAATGCAGAAATATGTACCAGCTTGGATTTAATGGAAAAATCCTTGCGACGTGAGAGATATAATGCTCTCTCAGCGTTTACTTTTAGAGTCCTGGGAGTGCGGCACAAAGAGATATTGGGCTACTTGAGTGATGCCGTGGTTCAATCGAGCACATGGTCAGACTGTATTCCATTTGACATAGCTCCTTAGCTAGCACGGTTGCTTCTGGTATAAACTGCATATTTGAAGAGTCACGGTCTCTTAGCTGCGTATTTTTTACATGCACAATTCCAACATTTTTATGCCTGCAAAAGATGAAATAAAAAATACGTTAGCAACTTTAGCGAAATCATGGATTCCTCTCTCGAAACTGCAGTCAAAAAGATACGTAGGACATTTGACAAATAAAATTGTGTAGCAGATTATTCTCAGGCAAGTCTCAAAGTTAAGCGTCCTCATTAAAAAAAACCGCACCTTTCAAACTGCAAACTTTTAAGCTGCAACTGCAATTTCAATACAGGATTTCCTTTCCCAAGGAAACAACAATGATTTCAGGCTCTGAAAAACTAGGGAACATGTCAATAAAATTAGTATTAAAACGCTAAATTTTTGTCAAATACTACAAACAAATGGATAGAGCATCGAAAAAGAGGTCAAACTTTTCGATAAAAATACAAATTTTTAAGCGATGGACGATTTGAGTGAACTATTTAAAGGATTGATAACCATTTCTATTCATTTGGCTCTACGGCAGCGCTCACTTGTATGGATTACAATGCTATCAATATTTCGACCATGAATTCCCTGAAAGGACATCGACGAAATTGTTTCGGATCTCTACTAGCTATTTCTATCATCAGTGATTCAAAATTATTTATTATAGCGATAGTCCTGAATCATTGGCTCAAACTTTCATCTGCAAATCAGATGGCCTTTAATTGATATCAATCGGAAGAACAGGTCGTATTTCCTTCCAACGCATTTACTATGTTTGTAAGCTCTTTCGCTGGAAAGTCTGCAATTTATACTTTTTACAGCATTTCATGGTTTCAAAAACCCTAAAAACTTTCATTTGTTCACCATTCTGTACGTTAGGCAGCTTGAAGCGGAGATGTTCATGTGATAATCTGTAATTTTAAATATATCAGCTGTATTTTAACTTTAGCTGTGTATAATTTAACTTTAGCTGTATCAAGGATAAGTTTCGTTCTTTCTTCATTGTTTTGCCTCTAGCAGTATCAAAAAAATATCGGCTAAAACATTCGGACCAAAACTTCGACTCCACGTTGAAATTTCGTCACCAACTCGAGACATTCCTGACAGAGTGCTCTCGTTAATTGTAATCAAAGGGAATATGTCCTGATTCCTTACCGTTCAGGCTGCTTTTCCAAGCACTGTTCTCAACAAGGACTAAAAATTTGTTACCATTTGTTCTGGTTCTCAAAAAAGCGTTAGTTCTGGTATCAAAATTTCGTCCAACGAAAAGCACAAGGTACATCCGTCAGTGAAACCACATTTACACTCGGTACTCATCATGCAGAACACGAATTTCTGCGAATTTTTATAACTCAATGGACCAACGTTCCCAGTCTAGATCTCGGTATTACCACCAGGGTCAATATGTAACGAAATGATCACTTCCATTCCATTCAAGTGTTGAGTTCACGCTTGAGTCCTCATGGCTTACTATCCTTTGGGCTTTCAATAAAAAACGTAGGGAACCACTTTTTGCGAAACGAAAGTTTTAGAGGCTGTGGCAAATTAAAGTGAGCTGGCTGAACCCAGAACATTGAAATTTCATTTTTGCGGTTATCTTAAACATTTCATTTCAAGTGGACTTTAGTTCTGCAGTCAACAAAAGCATATTCTTAGTTTTTCGAAGCGAAATGCAATTGAATAGTCACGACCAACTCCAACACATTCAACCGCATGTGCCCGTCATTTTCCGCAACGCTAAAGCAACTCCTTTCACAAAACTTGCCGAACCATTGTCATAGCAAATATCATATCTAATATATCGCATTTATTCCGTGAAGCCTTGCTAAAAGTATCAGCATTTTCCATTAGTCACGCTTATATCTTCTATATTCCTTCCTAAATCGTATCAATCTTCTCCGCTCGCATGCCTAATACAAAGGAAAATCTTAAAAAAGGAAAAACGACAACGTCAAAGTCGAAAGAAGGAAAAGCTCTTTACTTTTAGATATACTGCAGTTGAAGCTTTGTAGTAAAGCAAGGCTAAGCATCACAAGGACCCTTATTAAAGCATATTTTTTTTCGGAAATGTTTCGGAGGCTTGAAAAAGGAATACAGAATCAGAACATCATTTTTCTGTGTTTTTGCAACGTTTTTCCTTCTGTCGTTTGCCCTTTTTTGTCGAAATACGCCCAAGCAAATACACCGACGAAGTAGAAGAAGCAAACATTCATCTGAAAGAGCTCAAAAGGACATGAATTGCGGAGAATAAAATTATTTTACTTTAGCTCGTACCAAGTTTTTAGGTTTTGCCATGTCTTTTGGGATTTTCTTGCTGATCTAATGGCAGAAATGGTAAAAAATGATGAAAAGCATGCAGCATATGGGACTGGTTCCTACATTTCTTTTCTCCCTCTCTCTCTTTGTCTCTCTCTCTCTCTCGCGTTTTTCAATATGGAATTCGTGCTCATGATATAGAATAAATCAAACGATTTTTTTATTGGAATGGGAGTGAAATTTAAAATAATAAATAATATCACATCTCAAGAACTTCCAAGCGGGAAAATAAATTTTTCCGGACACCATGATGCAGAAAGGAGTAGTAGAAAGGAATACAAACGGGCAGTTTCAATTTGCTCAGAAGGAAGCATAAAACAAGATATTTCTTGCCTTGCAATTCCTGTTTTCAATTACTTTGCTCATTGCAATCGATTACATTGTTCTTAACAATATAATTCACATTCAAATTAAGCAATTCCTAGGATAAATAAATTGAAAATTCAAAGTTCAAACCAGTCAATACATATGCAAAGCGTGTATCATCAGAAGCAGTCGCATCATTTTTTTTATCATAGCTGGATTCAATTTACTTTTCTAGGATAGTTCCTTAAATAACTCTGGGTATATGCTGTAAAGTCTGCAGTTCTGTGTGTTTTCAATTTTATCTTACTATTCTTTATGGAGGCAGCATCTAAATTGCTGATAGTAAACTTTGAAATTCAGCACAGTGTCGAACCCAGACAAATTCGTTTCAAAATTTGATGACAAATATCTAAGATATCGACAAATATGTTTCCTTCTGCATTGTCTTTATATTGAATGAAATATTTTATGTTGTACTGAGTGATATAGGTAAATTGTTTCATTTTTGAGTGGAGTAAAGTATTAGGGGTGCGTTTTTCGAATTTTCACAATGTAAACCGCAAAAATTGCTGAATAGATTGAAAAATTCATTGAATGTGTTGAGAAAAGCGTTTCAATTTGGATTTTTGAAATGAATGCTCATGAATACATAACAAGATATCGAATGCTTACCGTATAGTGTATATTCTTTGAATTTTCACACCACAATATTGTTATTTTCATCGTATATCCGCTTAAACAATTTTACTGACTAACTGAAATCATTATATCGGATGTACCTATGCTACACTTCGAAAAAGAGTTGAATATATCCAAGACAAGAATAGAGTTTGCAGTTTTTCTTACAATTACAGCTCAACTAAATCATTTTGAATTAAATAAAAAAACATAAATAAAACAAAATAAAATAAAAAATTTCGTAAACATTTGATTTCTGATTTTATAAAATAAATAACTCAATTTTAAATTTTCAGGTATGTGTGGAAAATATTTTCTTTGCAAATGATAAGTAAGTAAGACCAATTATGTTATCTTACGTCACTTACCCAATTATTTCTAATTGCAATGCACTTTATTAGCTCTTCCTCAAAATAAAACAACAGCCTTCCTTTTTGTTCTAATTTTTTGTCGTCTATTTTTGAATTGTGAAGACGTTTTGCCAGGAGCGTTCAGTCTTCATCAATGATGAAGGTAAAGCAATACATATGAATCGAATCGAAAGAAAAGTAAATTGAAAATGAACAATAAAACTTAATGTGGATGGAGATAATTGTAAATTATTCAATCTTAATTTTTCAAAAGTATGGACATATACTACTAGCGACAATTGCAAAACTTAACAATTAAATAATCTCGACATTTGTTTCATCATTCAACACCTACATATGCAATCAAACCTACTTGATCATTATTCAATCACTATTAAGGTGATTAAATACTGCTGATAATCAATTCAGGAGCATTGCGAGTCAATCTTAAGATTTAACATGACTGCGAATCTATACTCGCATTTAATAGTTGCAGGACACGTTCAATGATTTGAGACTCTGCTGGAAGCAAACATAAGCATAACCAAGTCACGGAGAGGCTGTAGAGCCACGATTTACCTCACATTCACCTATGAAATAGAGGATTTGATATGAAATCATTATCAAAGAAGGCCAAAAACCCTAGCAAGTATATCTTGTAATATTTGCGTACTGTAAAATAAATACAAACAATCTTGGAAAATCTAAAATCTGGGTTTAAGCGTAAAATTATAGCAAATGTGGTCTATTCACGACTGGAGAACTTAAAATCAGTTTTAACGAAAAATATTAAAGCATGGAGGATCTGCTGAAAAATAAAATTACAGAAAAGGACCAAGGATCACAAAGTTCACTAATTGTAGTCTTTTGCACTACCCTAAAGTCTTTTGGATCTGCTAAGTATGTGGTCAGTCTTGATCTTGGACCTTGACTCTTGGACAGCATAAGAGCTGGCACGCACGCAAAAAATTCGATATATAGAATGCACTGGAACTCTTTCCTTAGGTGGTGTGCCAGTAATTAGGTCATGCAAGTGCTGGAGACATAAATATTTACCTATGCTATGCACTAAACCTAAACAGCGTTTGACAGAGGGACAGAAACTTAAACTGAGCCTTCTGGTAATACGAAAAAAGCTTCTTGCTACATGGCAAAAGCTTCTTTCTAGCCTTCGGAACCACAGCAAAAATGTTTCAGCCAGGATGAGCTCCTTATGGCTGGATAGTTACAGTCGCCTGCCATGCAGCATTTTAAAACCAATAGTTCAGATTTTTTCCACTTCAGTCTTGGTCTGTCTTAATGTTCCATATTACTCTCACCTCATACTCTGGACCTCTTTTATCCAGGGAAAACTTGCAGGTTCTCTCCCAAATACAAAGGATTTATTATTTTTTGTCACTTCGACGACTTCATAGGTGGGGCTCTCTCCAAAGACTGGCAAGACCTTGCCAAAGCTTAGAAATCTCAGCTCCTTGCCTTAAGAATGCTGCGAGTTGTTTAACATTGCTTCATACGATCTCCGCAGTCAATATAATGACATTAGGTTATTTATTCAAAATAAATTAATGCTTACTGTGCATCGACACTCGACATCTTAACTATATGTCGCATACATTATAGTGTATTGGTATGATGCATTCATTCTACTTCCATCGCATTACCCCCAAATTTCACTTCATAAACTTTCTGCTTTTCCATCACTCTAAGAATAAAATTTTTTTAAAAAACGTCCCACCGTTTAATTTACTTAAAATTGCAGCAAATAAACATTTGATACCCAAACACGAATTATAACACATATATTAGTGCAGCAACGTCAGGGTTGCCTCCTACTTATACTTATTCAAGAACATATAAATCACTTCTTTATTTTCCTGCGTCTAAATCTACCAGTTTGTGTATGCACTCAGACTCTTCCATTTCTTCAATTCAAACCAGTTCGTCATAACTATCTACTCTCTCCATTTCAATGACTTCCTTGACCACCTGAATATTTTTTGTAAAAGAAAGGTTTTTACGCCATGAGTGTAGCATAAACATAAAACATCAAGGACTCTTCACACAAACGTCTAACGGGCTTGAAGCTAATTGAGTAGAATTTAATTGGCCTACAACGTGTTGGTGTTGGCCTACAACGTCTACAATAGTTTACTCTATCTCTTTCTACTAAAGGCCACCCGGGAGTGTTTTTGCTGTTTTTATTTTATGCTGTGCCTTTGAAATATAGCCTGTGACAGGTTGAAACAGTACTGTGGGTCGGAAACATTCCTCAGTGTGCACTAACAAGCTAGGTCAAGGAAAAATCAGTCTTTTTACACGCCCAATTAAGTCACGGCTTTTGGTCAGGGATCAGGTAAGCAATACACCTTTTGTTTCTGATGCGCTCCAAGGACTGCTGCCAATCGCTGAGAAACTGATATCTCCCTGTTCTGATGACCTTCCATCTTTGTTTCTACAATTCTCAATATTTTTGCGCTGCAGTGGAGAAGGCTGACATATGTCACACCTACGATCACTAACATCGCCATCGTAAATCAATCAACATGCGCACATAAATTGCAACCTCTATAGTCGCTGCTCCTGTAATGGATTCCAATAAACCTCCTCGCAGAGAACACCACCGCAAGTTTTGAACCGTTGAGTAGAACAATCTGAATAATGCTTTTAAGAAGTTGGCTACCTTATTTAATTGGCCTTCCCATGTTCTTTATTAAATGCGGGAATTCCTTTAAATGTAATGTAGGTTTGTCATCAGCCCTAATTTGCTGACTTTACCTGTGCGACATTCCCCATTCATTCTATTATTTTCCACTTCCGTAAGCAACAATGCGAGATAAACCTTTATTCAACATTTCATAGATTCAGTTTACAAAATTCGATCTATGGGCTTTTTAACATTCGTGACCCTTAAAATGTTTGATTCAAAAAGAAATGAGTCTCACTATGTATTTGGTTCAAAATGAGCCTCAAATCAGGAAACACGCTAGCTGTAAAATTTCAATTTTGGAGTGGAAAGCGATTTTCTTTATGGAATTGAGACATTTCCTACTCATGACTTTTGTAATTCGACTTAATATTGGGTAATCTAAAAACTATTGAGCCTTTTTTGTCACTAGATGGTGTTCGCTGCCATATATCCGGCAATACTAGTCAGGCTGAGTCAAACTGACATGCGTTTGAAATATGACATTCCAGTCTTCAACTTTCAAATGGTCAGTTTTGTATTTCGCCATTCGTGTCGAAAGTTGTATTCATTTAAAAATGAGAGAAATTTCTGAAAAAATTCGTTAAATCTTACAATATCACTACGATAGAATATATCCCAGGCTCGTGAAAAACTTATGGTGTTTACGGTCAAGATAATTTATCAAAAGTCACTGCCAAGAGATGGTTCGCTCGCTTTCGTTCGGGAAATGTACCTCGCTCAGGTCGACCAACCACTGAAAAAGTCGATAAAATCTTACAAAAAATTGAAGAAGATCGACACATACGCAGCCATGACATTGCTTAGGAATCGAATATCCATCACTAAACAGTTTTGAACTATTGGCGTAATGCTGGATACATAAACAAGCTCGACGTTTTTTTGTACATAGTACAGTCCAGACCATGCACTATCAGACTACCATTTGTTTCGGTCTCTGCAAAACATCCTTGATGAAAAGAAATTCAATTCAAAAAGTGACTGTGAAAATCACTTGGCCAAGTTATTCGCTGATAAACCACAGAAGTTCTACACAGATGGAATAATGGCTCTACCCAAAAAATGGCAAAAGGTCATAGATAATAATGGACAATATGTACTTAAATAATATCTTTTTTAAATAAAAGAAATATTCAAACGAAAATGACAAAAAAGGCTCAATAATTTTCAGACTTACCAATATTTCATCTACTGTGATTGAGTTTTGAACTTATTGGTAAAAATCCTGATATAAATAACAACAAATAATCTTTGCCTGGTCTTAATGGTTGCCTAGTCAACGTATGGCCAACATACAGCAAACGTACAAATGTACTCTGATAAGGCCATAAAGATCGGTTCATATGTAGAGGTATCACACCGAACCAAGTTTTTACATCGTTAGCAAATTGTAAACTTAAAGCTGTAAACTTAAAAGATCTCAGTCTGGAACTTACCAAAGACTCAATACGTGAATATCATTGGTTGTGATCATTCAGCGTGAAGTATAATAATCTATTTATATTGTACTTAATCTAACTCAGTTGCATGTTAACTATTCTGTCACTCCAAACTAATATTCTTACTATTATCCTTACATTCTTTAATTTATCATTGGATACAACATGAGTCAGCCTTAACCCGTCACCTTCTGTATATTGTTAAGTTTATGCAGAAGTTAATCCAAGAATGGATAAGCAGTGTCCTTACTTATGTTGTCACAAGGTGCTAGCTCTACTCAAAGCATTTGATGAGTTAGTTAGGCTCTAGTCAAAACGTAAGTACATAAAGCGTTAACAATCATGGAAGGCTTCTTTCAGACAGAGACAGAAAACGTGCAAGGAAATTTATGTGAGTTTCCGGCTTTAAAGCAAATACTTTTGAGGAGGGTATTCTTATTTTGCAAAAATTATAAAAAATTGACCAACCAAAATGAAATTCAACTCATTTGGATTCAATACTACTAAATGGGAAGATTGGTGGCAGTGCTTGCAAACACTTTCCTCTGGTAATATGTAATAAAGTGCTCAAAGGTATCCTGTTCTGAAGCATATGAAGGATGGTTGTCGTCCATTTGAATGCAAATTCGTTTAGTTAGCTGTCCTTTTAGCAATTGAATTAAGGTTCCTATGACACTTTTGATTCACTTGAATGGATTTTTTGTCCTGGAGTTATTAGCTTCGGGCCTAAGAGCTTGACTTTCTTTCGATTGACTCCCATATACGTTTTCAATTTTTTCTTATTGGCGTTTTGATAATTAGCGTCTATTTTGCACTGTAACCGGTCAAATCAGTCTTCACTATTTCGTTAAATTTATCGTTTCGTTCACATCTCTAACATCAGGAATCTTCATAAATTTTACTACCTTTCAGCAAGCTTCACTTTTGGGGAACTACAAGTTGTCGGGTACCAGCTGGACAACAATTCGATTAGTGGTAAATTTTACGACGGAAAACCTGTGATATCAATCTCTAATTCATAATTTCGGTTGAATCACTGAAGTCCTGGCTACATTACCTTCAATAGTCGGTAAAGGTGCAGCAAAAAGCTTCGGGATAAAGGTTTCTAGACGTTTTTCATGAACATTTTGGCCCGTCACGTCATTCGTGCGGGAGAGAGTTCTAGAAACGCATAAAAGGACGACAACGGCCGTCATAGTGGGTCGATACGTTACTTCTGCTGCTGACGACCATTCTCCATTCTTTTAACTAGTGAATAATAAAATTAATTTAAGAAAATGAAATAAGTTCTCTGGGAATATTTCTGCAAGCAGGAAACCAACTGATAGTGAATAGGATAATTTGATGCTATTTTCTCAAATGCATGTATCCTGGATAATTGAGTCTATTCGAAGTATAGATTGGATGACAAAGTTATCCAATTTTCCAGTTTCAATAACAGTAAGCTCAATTTCGTTTGCTAATCTCACGACTCATAAATATTCTCACTTTATGTCCTTTATTTTTGAGGAAATTATATGAATCGCTCACCCGAAAGATCTTCGAATTGGCCCACACTGAAGCCTCTAAGAAGTACTAAATACAAATACCAAAATCTCGATTCACTTAAAATGAAGGACATTGAAAAGTAAGTGGAAGAAAATCATACCCAAAATAAGGCACACATACACCAAAGGTGTTGAATCTGTCGCCATAAAACACGCATGCATATTTAATGCCCCGGTTTCATCGGAGGTGTGTCGCCTTACACCTATGTAGCACCAATCTTCGACATTCTCATATGTGTTCCCCAAACCAGAAGGCTTTGCCAAAGCAGCGTAGAAATAAAAAAATCCATGCATGTGGAAGTACGATAAACAGATTAAGGTCCCGCTCACAAATCCTGAACAATAAGTAGCTTCACTTCAACAGCAATCGATTCACTCATGCATAGTATGGATTTGAAAATTCATATCGTCGTTGTTGTTATTGTTGCTGCTGTCGTCCTCGCCATCGGCTATATTTTCCCCATTTTTCACCACGCAATAAAATTAAACGTTATACAATTTTACAGTGAAATCTCGCTCCCCCATCGAAAATTGGAGCGGCTTAAATTCTGGTTACACGCTACCTCCCCGCAATTTTTATTATTTTTTGTTCCGGTTAGATCGCACCCAATCTCTTTATGAACAGATTCGGAAAATATTGCCTTGAAAATGGGAATTGCTAAGGGAAAATTCATTTTCTACATTTTCCATAGCAATTTAACAATAACTATCTGAAAGCATGGAACAAAAATGTGATTGGGAAATCGGAGCAGATGATTTTTTTTCCATTTTTTTTTTCTTTCTTCTGTTCTTTTCCCTTTCGACAGAATTCCTTTAATCCCTCGTCGTCCTTGTCGGTCCGATCAAAGTTTGTAAGTGAAAAAGGATTTCCAACGCAGGGTTATAAAATGGCACAATATAAATTAGGATATTTCTTAAGAATTACGGGCTTAAAACGATTTTGAATCGATTAATCATGACATTTTGCTGGGAACAAGGATCAATTTTCTTGATTTTTTTTTATTTAAGGTAAAATTAGAGGAAATGCCATTGGAACATTACCTCAATTAGTTTATTTTTTTTATGTTTTGTGAAAAGATGTTTTCGGGTTGTAGCTTGTTATGTTTTTATTTACACTTGGCTGACTTTTAAGGAGGGGACAAAATGAGAGCAGGGTTCCGTTTGGAACAAGGGTAATTCAGTTGGGATAAATTACTTGATAAGTGCGTGCATCAGTTCGGATCGGAAAATTGGTTTTATTTATTTAGAAACATGCCAAACATTCCATTTGACATTTCTATTGATATTTCTTTTGGAAGGAAGTGATGCTTTCTTAGGGACCTCGGGAAATGTCGTATTCTGGGTGGAAAATGCCGAATATAATGATAGACGTTTTTCTAAGTAGAGCCTGAAGTTGTTCAAAATAAACTGTTTCTAGTTATTTGAAATATCAGTTGTTTAAATTCAGTACGTATTTTTAAATAATGTATCAATGTATCGATTACATATGCACAGCATATGATTTATTATAAATATTCGTACGCCCAAACTGTTTTGACAAATATGACTCAGAATACTGCATGTCAATTTTCCTGGACTGAAACTTTTGTACCGATATAATTTGCTGAATTTCTGTCGAAAACATATTTATTCGTGAAAATTCGAAAAATTTGGCAAAAATTCGTTAGAAGACGGATTGACATGATTGATTTAAGCAAATGCAGCAGACCTTTACCAATCTTAGTGTTGATTTAGGTATCTATTCCACAGTTTTAAGTCAATAGATATTTAAATTTAGTTTTACATTTGAAAAAACTAAGGAAGACGACACAAAGCCGCTGGGGTACCCTTATATATTCTAGACTCTTTTCAACTCTCGAAATCCCTGCCATTTTGACAGCACAAGAGACAGACAAAAGAGGTAATTGTCATGAAATTCTCACTCAGTAGAAGCAACTCTCTTAGAAGAGTCAAATCGCAGTCAAATCACGTTCGCAGTCAAATATTTCAAAATTATTTATATATTTGTATCTTCATTTGTTCATTTCATAATTTCGGATGATAAGAGACAACCGACGCTAGGGGTCATCTTTTATTATTTCTTGACAGCGAAATCATAATCAATTTTAATGGATCTTTGCCAAGTTTATTATGGTATTTTCTTTTAGGATTCATTTCTTTTCACACGAACAAATGACATAATTGAAATCAAAACAAAGGTATTATAAATATATGCTATCAAAAGAATGTTCCTCGAATGCACTTGAAAGATAACCATCTAAATAAAAACGCAACATTTATAAATAGATAACAAAGATAGTGTTCTAGAAGTTTCAGACTCTGCAAGTATCCTGCCTCCATGAAGTAAACACAATTGTCAAAAAAGTACAAGCTTTCTTTTTCTTCGTCCGTGTTAAACCTATCCACATGACAACACGAGTAGGCTGTAGGCTCATAATATAGAGGGAACTCGATTCGGCATATCTTTCCCTAAAATTGAAAAAGACACCAAGTCCGAATGATATTTCACTTGGGACATTTCAATTGATCTTTCACTTTTTGCGACAAGCTACTCAATACATTTTATTTCCTGATGAGAGATGCGGTTTTCCCTAAGCCATGGAAGATATCAAGACCTTTTCTGGTCAAGAAAGAAGCTGAATTTTGAATTTTGAGGCTGTTTTACATGCTACATATAGACAGAGTTCGAGAAAATCCCAAACGGATGACTCTTTTACGTTACACATTTTACTGAGGACCTAAGTACGATGTGCCACCATCTGTCAATAGCAGTAGCCAGCAATAAAATGCGTTAAGAAGAGGAGGAATGTAGTTCCTTGAGTCGTGTTAGTAGTGCTGGCTGTCAGGAATACATTTAAATTTGCTAGTTAAACAGACATTCTGGAAACATCGAAAAACAGATTTTAATTACCAAAATATCTGACGCGGTTACTAAGCAGTGGTCATACGGATCTCAGTCTTTTCCATGTAACATAGGTACGTTCAAAGTGGATGTATATCACATAAGTTGTGGCTCAGGGCTCCATCTTCGGCCCAGGTATATTTAAAGTTTCTTACATTTGACTGATGCAACCTAAGCTGCTTAACTAGCTGAGAGTGATCGGCTCTGATGATATGCTGTATGATAATGCAGCACTAGTCACTAAGCGCGCCGTCAACAGTGCAAAACTAAGAACAAATATGGTAATTCAATGGGTAAGATTTTGAGACACTACTCAAAGATTCAACATTATTCTAACGAAAACACAAGTGATCATCCTGGCAAAGAAATGCATCCCTAAAGTATGGGGAGTCATTGTCTGGTATATAATAAGTGTCGGTACTATGACTTTAGGCTTGCTGTATATTCTAAGATTCAAATCATGACAACGACTGATTTGACACAGCGTTGTTCTTAGCTATTAGTAATCTGATGGGCGACAATGAAGTCAAAATCCAAAAAAAGGCTTCTTCCATATGGGATCTAAGTTTGAACTTGTATACTGAGAAAAACTTTAAGCGCAGCATAAGATTAAAACCGCCAAAAACGGCTGACGCATTTGAAGGGTCGAGGATTACCGCCGATTACACTAGCATGTAAGGCAATCTCTGACTCAGGTAATTTAAGTGATAGCCATCGTCTCCTTGTATGGAAGTGTAAAGAATCTACATTCGAAGAAATGAGGATACCAAATAAAAAATTGCTCGTAATGGAAGACGATGCACTCTCAACTGGGGGCAGCCTGTGGAAACCTGTTAAGACTCATATCTACCTGACAAAACTGTAGAGCAAACATCTCTATTTTCAATCATACCTGCTCAAGTTATATAAGTCATGATCTCCAAAATGCGTTTTTAGAGTTGGAGAGAGAAAAATGATGCCTGTCTTCACACGTTTTTGTGCAGAAGATGGGATAGAGAGCGCAGTCATGTCTTGTCAATATAAAAAAAAATCAGTGTTCTAGTATTTTCGCGGAAAAGCGATAAAGTTTTCGTACGGATAGGATATTTGATCAACTGGAGGCGCTTGGATACTCAATTTCAGTCGACATGATTCATTTTTATAAGTTTCAAACGTTTCAAAGTTGAGGAGATATCTACGGCACCGTTTGTAAAATTTTTGCTTTCGGTGCCTACTTTGTCAAATTCCATAATTATCTTTTCGAAAAATGAAAAAAACATTATTTTAGATTTTAAAATTGAGTTTAATTTATTTAATGTTTTCAAAATTTAATTCCATTCTGAAAAATCCTTTTGGTGGAAACATGGAAACAACAACAAACAAACAACAAAAACAAATGTGGAAACAACAACAAATGAAACATTGAGTTTCCGTACCCGATTTTAGCAGAAACTATAAGTTATTGTTTTAAGATTCGGTTGTTCCTTCATTGTCATATCCTCTTAGGTTGCGAATATTATCCTTTTTACTGATCGGATACAGGCTGTCTATGTTCTTTTCCTAATCTGGACCCTAGTATTCATTGTCAAAAATGATTTTCTTTTTTCGTTGATATTCTAAAACATTTTCAGCAGGATTCAAAACTCTTTTCACTCTCCACATCTTTGAGCAAAAACATATCAATGAAGTTGCTGATTTGTCCTATCATTGAAGGGAGTAGGATGAGACGGTTTTGTTTACAAAAGGATGGTGTGTGGAGTATATTGAGTACTGGTTTTTGTAGCTGGCCACCAAATAGAATCAAAAGAATGGTTTGGATGTTGGTGATGCAGGATCAGGATTCGGACGGGGATTATATAGTGGTTGCAATAACAGCGTAACTCAGACTCAATTTCTATCAAGGATACCTCTGGTAGCTAATTTTTAAATGTCATAATTGTTTTTTTAATTTAACGTCTGACCGTCACAGAATGTCTTTTGCTGTTAAATAATACATAAAACGAAAAACATCCAAAACTTTTGGCTTATATATCAAACGGAAAATATGATCGGTGTGAACCTGTTTTTTTTTTTAAGTTTTGACACATTAATTCTCGCTTTCATCTTGAGAATAATAAAAAGGATCACTATCAATCAATTCTGATTTTCCTTAATAGGAACTGAAAATTAATTTGTTGCAATTGGAACTCATTCATATTTGTAATTCCCTTTTGAAATGATGGTTTGGATCCAGTAACTGCGAAAAAATAAACAACATATCAACTTTTTTGACTGGTCGTTTTGCGTTCAATTTTGGCTTGTATTGCGTAGCGAAAATATTGCCTATCTCAATATGAATGGCAACTTAGTAACCCATTAAATAACATTTATAAAGCAACTCAGCCTGAAATCAGGTTAAAAAACTTTTTGACGTTTCTTCACGTCGTAATTCGTCGTAATAAGTGCTTGTAAAGATATAAGGACAAAATATTCTGCTTTATTTTTCTTTATTGACATGTTAACAAGTCTTTTGAGGAAAGTTTGGCAATATGATAAGAACGAGAGGATAAGCCCGTGCCTCATATTGGTTGTATGTTTTCATTACTTCGTCATACTACCTCAGTAAAGTTGTAAAGTAGAATCCATGTAATAAGTATGCTTTATTTTAAAAATCTTGAAGAAAAAGGAAATCACCATACCATAGCTGAATTCACTCACGTCAGGGCACATTGTAGGGGTTTCAGCGTTATAACTTTAAATAAACTAAACATCCAACCTCAATTATTTCCTCTTATTCTGGCGGTTTAACAAGTCTGGAAAACTGTTTTTCCAGGTAATACAGGGGTAGCTACGATTTTCAGTGAAAGGCTGGCAGCCAGACATGGCATACGTATTTCAGCTTCAGTTATTCGTCCTTACAAACATGAGTCCATCATTAACATACACGCAATATTAAACTTTAAAATACATACCATCAATTTGCACTGTAAACTGGATGCTATCCTTGAATAACGATTGCGAGCTGCGTCACAGAGCAGGAGGCTCTTTACTCACTTTCAATATTGCTGTCAGATAAAAATTACGGCCAGGAATAAAAAATCATTTTGTTGAAGCAATAGGTTAAATAACGTTCAAACGAACGTGCTCCAGGCTATACAAAAGCAATTTCAGGACTTCAAATAACACCTTGGCGGTTGCGATTTAGTAAAAGATCGGAAGAAAAACACGTAAACGATAGAAATCATCCTTCGCTGCGAATATTTTCTTTTCTTCCTTATCGTCCCTAACTAAGAAGAGAAATGTTCGTTGTTTTTTTTTGTTTTATCGTTTATCTTTTAGCTTGTTATGTTTTTACATCTATACTTTGACTGGAAAGACAAATCCGTAACGGCATTATGGTGAAACGTTCTGTAAAGATTATAGAAGGAAAAGGAAAAGAACACAATTTGTGACAAGCAGATTAAATGAGGGAGATCGTGAAAAAATGAGAAAAAAATTAATCAGAGTCATAGACGAGGACGATGATAATACTGTCTTTTGAAACCGACAGTGGGGTAGGTTGAAAGAGGTCTGCGTGCGCTGTAGCCAAGTCTTATAAATTGCTCGGTGTGGTAGCTATCCCCATAGGGATTTGTAAGACTCAATCTGACTTGTACCAACCAACGTATTTATAATTAATTATCTTTGGTAGCTAAGCTTCCCAGCTAACTAACTCTCTTTCACATTCCAGACAATTATCAGTTTATTCTAGCTTTGTTGCGCTTATCTTTTATCCTCAGGATGAATTATGCAAAGACTGTAGCCAAATCAGTGGGATTACTTGAACAAACGTCGTTTGTTATAGTTACCACCGACAAGTCCTCCAATGAATCAAACAATGAGAGGCTATCGAATTGTCCAAGCAACTTTCACAATATAAGGGACTCAAGTTGTTAACTAATAAAGAACCCTTGTGACCGGGAATACAACTTGAAATTTTTCATTATTGATTTGATCCTTTCGGCAAATCATTTAGGATTCTAAATGAAGCGGAAGAAAATTCAAAGAATGTCTTATGGACTCCCGAACATTCCTCCCACGGCACTATGAATTGGAACGTGAACATGAAATTAATAAGGATCCGTCCAATATGGAACTACACCCTACCAAAATAAATACTAAGAATGTTGAGAATTCTTAAAATGTTCCTTAGTAAAGCCGAATAACTGCAATACAAGAGATATATCCTAGTTAAAATTCAACGATATTGGCGCCACACCCAACCAATCATTCAAGATCCAAGCCAGCTTCCCCTTTAGCCTATTTAGCGCGCCTACTTTACTTGTCGCGTTCCAAGCGAACATTTTCTCCCTCCGAAGCGAGTTCGCCATATAAATTCGCAGAATTTCTTAATTAATTTTTTTTTTGCATCCATGTCACCACTACACAATCTTGACTTTAGAACGCACAATACATCTCAGCATGCTCTCGGCCTGCGTTCTCTCGTTAGTCCTTGAACGGATCTATTTAGTCTTGAGTGCATAAATTGAGATGTCTTGGAATGTAATGACATCTTGTTCATAGTGCTCTGCTATTACGTAATCATTGCCGTCGACTCCCCAAGTAATTTCTCGTCCTTTTCTCCGTTGGTTTTCTTTTCACTGCTTTGAATGCTTCTGGACTAGACAACTGTATCTCAGTCGAACGCTAAGTTTTGCATACAGATGAAAAGTGGATGTCCTTAAGTAGTATCCACGGCGTTTATTGTGCAAGCAAAATATTGAAGTAATGGAGCACACGCAAAGAATTTATCATTAAGTGGATTGGGCATGGAGGGATATTTTGTTGAAAGGATTCCCTGGAAGGACATAATAATTAAAATTTGTTCTAAGTATATTTATTTTTGTTGTTGTTGTGAAATGTTAATAAACTAATATGTAAGAATAAAATCATATGTTACGTTTGTTGTTATGTAAGCTTTATTTTGCAATCAAAATGTTTTCTTTTGGTGAAGAAATTCTTGTATTAAAGTCGCTCCTGATAACATAGAATTAGAACTTCCAACCTCTGAATAGTTGAAATAATTTCCTTCCTTCGGAAATGTGAGCTGTCCAGCTAATTAATTTTATTATAATATTTATTTTTATATTGTCATTTTTATTCAAAAATATTCAACTAAATTTCCATTCCCCCCTACCATCTTCGTTAAAGTTCGTTTTGGTGTTGCCGCAGGCTGAAATTAACTCTGGGTAGCTTGGGTCCGCCGGGCCTTGCTTCGTGGGTCTCGAGGACGCGTTTCGGCTGCTTACAGCCATCAGCTGAAGATGGCTGTAAGCAGCCGATGGCTGTAAGCAGCCGAAACGCGTCCTCGAGACCCACGAAGCAAGGCCCGGCGGACCCAAGCTACCCAGAGTCATCTTCGTTAAGTCTCTGCTAGTATTAATTTATTCAAAATTGTCTAGTTCACGTGGTAGAACTAGGATTCTATTTTTTTGACATTAAGCTTCAAAAACGGGCAAAAAAGGAAAGCAACAAGGGAGCTACATAATTTTTGTTGATAAGTCTTCCGCTACAATCTAACAATATTGTATTTTTAGTCCTTTAGCTACAAAGGACAATCTCTTGAAGAAAAAGTCGGTTCAACGCAGAAGGCGGTCCAAATTTTCTAGTAATTGAGTTACCTATATGATTACTAAAAGTCAAACTCCAAACTAAAAGTAAAAAAAACCTTTTTTTTACCATATAATCATGGTAATGAGTATCTAACAATCAGAAATGAGAATCGGCAATTCTTGGTCTCTATGGTATAATAGAACGGCTTTTCTAGACGTTTGAAAATTTGTTGTCCTAATTATATATTTCAGGGTTTTCACCTGTAAATCCTGTGAAAAATAACTTTGAGGGCATTTTGGTTGACTTTGTTTACTGTGTTTACCAACTGTTTGTTGATTTGTTGTTTTTGAGCAATTGTTGTTTGTTGACTGTGTTTACCAACTACTACTGAAGCCAAAGTTTGCTTGAATGTGAACCATTTGAGAGCCACATCAGCATTTGGTTTTTTGACAATAAAACTGATGAACAATTTGACAAAGCCTGCTTGGAGTTTGAAGTGAATATCATCGTTCTGGTGTATATGGTTCATCGAATTTGTGCAGTTGAGCACTTTGACTGCGTCTCATCTATGAGCACTCTATGCCTACTTACATTCACACGGTCTGTCTGGATCTAAATAGGGTTTCCTATTTTAGGCTAGAATTTGGCTGATATTAAAAAGGTTGACCTAAGTTTCGATCGTAACGCCAATGAACTGAAATTGTACTTCATTTCGTACATACTTTTCTAATGTCTCTATTTTGACGTCTTTGTATGTGGCCACCTTTCTGATATACTATGGAGTTCCTAAGACGCCTTTTATAAATCGGCTTTAGAAAGACTGAAGTCCATTCCTGTTTAGCTTTGACGTCTGTTAGGAAGTTAGAGTAAAGACTAGAGTAGCGTCTGCCTTATGATTTGTTTATAAACTGTTTGTTGATAAATGTTCGTTGTATTACAATTATGAGGTTATGATCCATGCTTGCCGCCCGGCAATTTTGGTAAAGGTGTTCGAGCATACAGTGATAGTCTTACTACTGGATAAGATTAGGTAAGACTAGAAAGATCCGGAGTATCTATATTGTAAAGATCATTTGAGATGGACCATCTTTGATGAACTCTTAGCCAACAGTTTTGATGTGGAACGTTCTGCCCTGTACGAAAAAGCCAATGATTTTGGGCGTTGCAGAGGCAGATTGAGTTCATTCATTTTAAATATAAGTCTTTTTTTTTTTGGTTGGGGGGTGAAGGCAATTTAAGCCCGGAGTGTGGGACTCTTAGCAGCGCATGCTACCAGACTACCCACTAAACACCCCCCTGTCAAGAGACCCTAGCCTGGAACTGTTTGACACATTACTTCGGGCTAGGCCTCTTTTTACTTCGCCCTAGGGCGCCGTCAGTCTAGAGAAATCTCCCTCCAGCGGGAGGGGGCAGGATGGAGGAGGACTGCTGGAAAGGAGACCCTAGACCCCGCGTCCAAGGTTATCTATCGAATATTTTTTGGCAATAAGTATTGCCCGAGAGTAATGTGCCACGCAGGTCCATTTGTCGAAACTTTTCAGCATTTCTCCGACCAGATTGTCTGGAGAAAGCTCTCCCATCACCTCCCACAAGTCCTGCCGCATCCTGTTTCACCTTCTACAGTTGGAGAAGGTGTGACATGCGTCATCCCTTTCTCCTGGGCAGAAAATGCTGTCTGGGGACCGTGATTTACCACTCTTGTGCAAGTAAGACTGAAAATACCCATGCCCGCTAAGAAGCTGGGTAAGGTAATAATCAGTCTCACCGTGCCTTCGATTTAGCCACGATCCTACGTCCCCTATAAGGCAGGCAGTCCAGCGACCATTGGAGTCGCCTTTCCATGACTGTTGCCACTTGAGTATTGTGCGCTGCCTCTCTTCTCGGTTGACAGCATATCTTGAGCCCTCCTCTTTACGGTCATAAATTCTCCGTCGTTCTCTAGCAAGGAGGGCGATGGGTATCACTCCTGCGATCACCAACACCGCCGACTCAGAGACAGTGCGGTATGCAGACGCAACCCGCAAAGCTCCTCGTCTCTGTACCTGGGCCAAGCGCTTTCGGTACAGCTCCTTTCTGAGAGCTCCGGCCCAAACCTCAGAGCCGTACAGTAGCACTGACTGTACAGCACTCATGAGAAGTCGGCGTTTGCTGGGTTTGGGCCCACCGATCTTGCACATTAGTCGACTCAAAGCTGAGACGCCTATCGCGGCCTTTTTCGCCGTTGCCCTGATCTGTTCCGAAAAGCTCATTTTGGAATCGATCAATAGTCCCAAATATTTTATTGCGACTTTAGACTCAACAGTCGCATCTCCGATCCGCAAAGGAATTACCGTGGGAATTCTTTTCTTCGTGAGAATGACCACATCGGTTTTCTCTAGTGCCAAACTGAACCCACGGGTGGTCATCCATTCCCTCACTTGACGCATTAGCACTCCCAGTCTGCGCTGCGCATGTTCGACTGTACGTCGGGCGACCAGTGCTGCTATTTCATCTGCATAGCCGACCAAGCGCGACTCATCTGGCAGCTCAAGCCTCAATAGTCCGTCATATGTGGCGTTCCACATGTCTGGTCCCAGTATGGAGCCTTGCGCTACACCAGACGTTATCTCCATACTGCGCCGCCCATCTTGTGTGTCATAGAGCAGTCTGCGGTCCTTTATATATAAATATACATAAGTCTTGCACACAAGACAATGCTAAAGGCCTTGGCTACGTTGAACATAGCTAGCCCTATTGACTTCCTACGTTGCCATCTTGTTGTGATATACATGGCCCTACTAACGAGCTAAAGCTCGGGGAGTGAAGTCTTACACGTCCGGAGCGTTCCTTTTTTATGGATTGCATGTCGATTGAGTCTGCAAAAAATTTCGGCATTGCCTGCGCTATCATATTACATTACGTTTATAAAAAATACTGGGAATTTCCAGGAGAAGTTTGAATCCTTTTAAATTTTGTCATCAGTAAAATATGACCTATTTTTTTTTCAATTGTCGCTGTCCCACATGCCAACTTTTGACATGTCGGGTCTCTAGACAATTTTTGCATGATACCTTGCGACAGTTTATTTAATTATTAGTTGTTTTATTTAATTATTATTTGTTAAATTTCTCAACTCTCAGCTGGATGAACATAATGAACTCATGATGAAGCTTTCATTCATGAGCATGAGGATAGAACTACTGACACGTTGGTTGTATTATTAAAGTACCTGACCTTAAATATTTAGAAAATTAGCAATACATCAAACGTGTGGCTCACGGGATCGAACAAAGATATTGGAATTGTGTATATGCAGAGGAGTCAAATTGCAGAAGCGGCAATTCTTCTGTGTAGAATGCCAATGAGACTTAAGTTGAAATGGAAAAATTGGTCCAAATCACAGTTTCAACTAACGCTTCCGCGTGAAACTCCAGTAGAACCAGTAGCTATAACGTTGGATGCTTTGATGATACAAAGAGATACCATGGCATGATCGAGTGCCGTAACGCAATGTGGTCCTTATGCCTTAAGATAGGCTAGGGCATGAATATTGTATCCTAGTAGAGATGTTCCGAATGACAGCTTTCAGTGTATAAATTGGCAATCGCCAATCCTTATTTTCAAGATATACTTTCTTTTCCTCCAAAGCGTTCCCATTAAATCAGAGGCGTGTGTTCCTAATCCTTGCAGCTGTAAGCCACGTAGAACTGAGAAAAATTCCTAAAACTACAGGGAAAATGCAGATGTTTAGTATCACAGAACATAATGAATCCGTATAATAACTAACGTCCTTAAAAAAGTACTACATAAAACTTCGCAGAGTTGTTAATTCACAAAAATTTGCAAAAATTTCGTGGAAATCGCGAAGTAGACAATTTTAGCACCAAAACCGTAGGTTCATATGTTTCATCAACTCAAAAAACTTCGACAGGAGACTGAAAAACTGACACAGATGTGAGATCAATAATCACATTTTGCTACGATATATTCTGCAGTTTACTTCAGATGAACTGTCTTACCTGCAGAATTAAAAGTTGTACCTTCATTTTCCCGATTCCGATTTGTTTTCTGAGAATTGTTATCAACAATTTTCCTTACAATGAATTCTTTGGAAAAAAGGCTTCATTGATAAACTCTGATTCAGTTCCATGTTACAACTTTCCCCTTGTAACACGGAACTGATGAAAATTCATGATACTATTTCTTCCCCTGGTGTCAATTGAGGGTAGCACCACTTAACTCGCTTTAGGCATCCAAAATGTTGAAAATAGCTCTACAGAAAAGCTGAAGAAAAGGATCAGCTTAATTGGCTATTAAACATTTACATTTATATTTATTACATTTATATTTATTAAACAATTTTTTACAAAAAAGGGCTAATATGATAACTCACTCAAATTGCCCTCAGTTCAGCTAAAATGAAGAATACTATGTTAAGACAACAACCACAGGGATATGTATGACGTGAATAATGGAAATCAATTGTTAAAAAAAGCATGTTACGATTATTCATCTTAAGCTTCTGAATTTCGGTCTATTTATTGTAGTATAGCTGACGAGGTGTCTGAATCCTGAATTGGATTCTTTGGCAGGGATCAAGCGGAATTTTAAGTTACAAATGAATTACGTTGAGCTGCAATAAAACTAGCGTTCTGTTCACCTTTCAATCAATAATTTTTCTATTGTTTTGATTCTTTGTTGAATATTGGGAAGACCAAAAAGCAGGGAATTCAATTATTGAAACCATTCAAATTAACATTATTCAAATTTTAGATGAGCTACGGTAGCACTATTTACAGACTTACTTCTGTATCAGACTCATGTTGTGATTAAAGCACTTGAACCCTTAAAAATATTCTAAATACGTTACCCTAGTCCCTTTTTATCATGTCATAGTTTTGGTGTGGAATTTTCATATACCAAATGAACAGATTTTGCTTATTGACGCCCTAAGCTGGTGTAAAATGAGCCTCGTCGACCATAATAAGAAGCTGCCAAATCGAGGGGCTGTTTGGCCATATTTTTAGAGACGTCAATGATTTATTGCCCATCATTTTTGTGTTAATTGCACTTCATACTGAAACAAATGCTTATCATTCTCCAAAACACGTTCCAAAATGAATCCCAGAAGCGAAAATGCTATGCGTGGTGACGATATGATTCTTCGGGGCCTCAAGCAACGTTCTCTCCAACCGCTTTAACGAGTTCGTTGCAACGTCTCCGTCGGTGATGGATGGTAAAATGACAACCTGTCACTTTTGCATACTCTACAAAACTCACAACAGCAACACTACTTTGTAGGACATGCAGGTTGTGTTAGCTCAACTGAACGATGTAGTGCGTGATTATATCGTTTGATTTTTTTCGGTTGTGCTCTTATTCATAATTGAAATTTTACTAAATTGTCGTTTCAAAACTGTGTCTAATCATCTAGAGCAGTTGACAAATGTCAAAGCTATTTTATGTTTTTATACCGACGAAACAGATGGCGCACGCTAAATATATACTAAATATATATAAATGTGTTCAAGCCAGGGTGTCTGTTTGTGTTATTTTTTAACGTTTTATTTCAATTGTGTAGCTTTTGTACAGTATAATTTTGGCACAAAGAGTACTTCCACATGCTTCCAACGAAGGAAAATCCTTACTTCCAACAACCGTCAAAGAGTATGAGAACAATTTTCAAAAATGCAACATAATACTTGGATTAGAATTTGATTTCGATTTCCCCCTTAAAAAAATCGGAATGGTTAGAGGCATTTGACATCTCTGACAGTTTGGAAGGGGATGGTGATTTTCTTGAATATTTAGTATGATTCTAATCACCTGAATTTGATTCGACTGCATTTTTAAGCTATAGTTGCTGCATTTGGTGGTGCCCTAAGCATGAGAATCATTTTTACTTTGGGGAACTTTAAGCAGTTGAGGCCATTTTTACTACACCTTCACTAAATACTTACAGAGGGTCAGTCGCCGAAAACTTGATTTAAAGTCGTGGTCGGGATCAAAAGATCAGGAGCTTTATTTTGATGCTAACACATATAGATATAAAGGATTAAAGATTCTTCTCAATGTTTTGATTCGAGATTAAGCATTAAATGTGGTATCCGTCCGTTGAAGCTTCTCAATATAAATACAAAATAGTAAATGGTAGCCATCAATGTGATTTAAATTTCATAAATTTAACATTTAGATAACAACATGAGAATTTTTTGAGGAATTACTCACATTGCAATTCGAATAAAGTAATGAAAAATTGTAAATTCAAACCGTTCTACGAGCAGAATTTGAAAGGAAATTGTCACTTGTATCCTTAGCCGTAGTAAAATGCACAAAATTTATCGGTACCCAATTGACGAACTGCTTTGTAACTAAAACAAGGTGAATACAATCTGTTAAATTGGAGGCTAGCGCCTAATACTCTTCACGAAACTGTATGTTATCGAATAATTTTAATGATGTGAGGAATTATCTATAGATTGAAAGGACTTCTTATCAAAGGTGATTTACCTTCCTCGTATCACAGACACATTCCCTGAAACATATTATAAACTATTGTTTAATAATTTAGCTTTAATTGTATCAAACACTTGGTTTTTTGTTATTTCCATTAAATCCAAGTAAATTTCCAAGCAAAAGGACTCCAAGCTTGGACTAAAAACATTTCATCTATGTTCGTTATCCGTTTCACCTTCGCAAAATATCTCTTTAAAAAAAAAGAGAAGGAGAACTTCTTTTTAATTTTGCGTCTTAAATCTTTATTTTTCTGTAATCGGAAGGATAAAAAAATTAAATAATTCATTGAATTTAAAATTTTATTCTAAAAATTTAAGATTTAAAACGCAAAATTTGAAACAAGGTTTTTTCTTTAATTTCCAACCTGATTTGCTTCTCCGAATGTGTCCAATAGATGTGTGTGTTTCAAACTGCTTATGCCTCCTTCTGAGAGCAAACATGTTGTATGTTTATCGATTTATCTCCATCATTTATCCAACATCTTTAAATCCAAAAGCTAATCGAAAATCCATTCCAAAATCAAATTCAATCTTTTAATCTTAGCGTTATAAATTTTTTTTTGGGGCTTAGCAAAAAAAAAAACACTTATTTGGTATGACGCTACCTGTTCACGATTTCCGATAGTGTGTTGTAAGTCTGGCAAATTTTGCATGCTATCCTTTAAAAAAGGAGTAATTAATTTATTTCTAGCAGTTCAATTCTTTGAAGTTTACGCAAGTGCAATAAAATGTATGTTCTCGTAAATCGAAACCGTACAAAACCCATACTAGGAGCTTTTTATTTCCGAAAACTATTGACACTAAGGAAGGATGCAACTTGCTCCTCAAATGCATATAGGCAAAAAACTGGAAAAATGGAGATAATCGAAACAACAAAGATAAGACAATATGAATACAAAATTGACTGGATCCAAGATCAAATGATCAAAGTCTTCTTTAGATGCGAAAAAAGGAAATAAATTCATGTTCATGCAATTATGCAATTGCAATCCTGATAATATTTGATGTTCGGTTAAAAATTTTCAATGGGCAAACAGGTAACAGGGACTGCCAAACGTAGTTTCCATTTGAAATAGAATGTGAATTCCATAAATTCATGCTTAACTTTCTTAGCATTCATCTTTCAATGCAATACGTGCATTCATAGTTACATTGCTCACTTGTAATCTCATGTTAACTTCATGTTTACAGAGCATAGAAGTACAACCGACAAGTGTACTCGTCTCTATTTCCGCAAATCTAAATTGAATAAAATCCAATTTAAATGGAAACTGCTTTTGAGATCCTTTCATAAATTTGATAGCATTCTCTAATACATTCATATGTTACTTTGCAAGTAAAAATAATTTCTGCGCAAATCGGAAGTCGGAAGTGGAAAACCATAAAGCTAAAGCGCTAAAGCTAAAAATAAAAGTTTGAGTTCCATTCAAAAGTGCTTAATGACACTCCTGCAATTCGGTACGAATGGACTTATCATTTAATGCAATGGAGTATTTTGAGTGAGCGTTGTTAGCCTGAGAGTGACACATTTTTGTCCTTTTTCTCACAATTCAAGCTAAAATTATTCACCACTATCCAACAGCAAACATCAATTTCAACCATAAATCACACTAAAACATTCAGTTGGTCGTCTTTGACATTGTCTTCCGTTGACTCCTAAATAATGAATATCATCGAACTTTTCAGTTTCGTTCGAAAATCACTATAACAATGTCATGTTGGTGGTATACCGCCCACAGTTCCTTCCTATATACCTCATATTCATGTACCGAATTCAGGACAATTTCTACAACCTTTCATTCAATGTTGTCTGTTTCCAGATAAATACACATCACTATCGATAGCTCTGGACCTCGGTAGGGAGTTTCGGAAAGTTATCAACTTGGTCCGTCGGGGACACAACACAAATAAACTCAATTACTAGTTCAGACTAGACAGATAATCAATAAGTGAATTATATTGAGATAGAACTTACTTTCTGTCCAGGAAGTTTCAATGGCATTTAAATCAAAGTACAGTCTGCATACCACCCAATTTCTGTTCTCTCACTGGAAATATTGGATAAAAATGCATGGTAGTCGTTATACGTGAAAAAAATACCCACATGAAAGTGCAGTGATATAGGGATGGACGGAAGTTTTCACACCAGTGACGATGAAAGAAAATATTTTCATACTATTGAAAATAATAGCTCACTTCGAAATTGGGAGTTGCTTTTAAACCGAGCTTGAATTCCCTGTTCGTTTTTAGATTGTGCACGGATCATGTAATAAATTATCAAAAATTTATTTATAATCGATGAGGGGTGAAGCATTTTCCAGTATCTCTTCTTCCATTGAGGGATGTTGAAACTGAAACAACGTTTGATTGCTTTAAGACCAATTCGTTCACTTCTGAAGGGTTTTTCTCGTGATACATAACACATACTCATGACACAACACATAACACAAAGCTACCTCAGAGCCACTTCCTTATCCTTTTTCTAATACAGCAGCAAACTTGATGACTCGAAGTGCACCCGTTTTACTAAGCCCTCAGCATGTTGCAAACTGGCAATTCAATTACGACTCAAAGTCGATGCAAAAACTGCTGAAGTTACATTGAGACCCATTTAATCTTAAGAATAATTAAAAAAGAAATATGCCGACAAATCTTCAAGTTAGTCTCGAATGTGCGAAAACCATCCGGTTCAAAACAGATGATAACGAACAGCCTTTTTCAAATTAGGACAATGAAGATAGTTGTAACAGCGAACCTTTATACTTCTAACCACATTTATATTGGAAATGTACATCTCAAGAAGGACCCATAGATCACATCCAGGTACATGCGAAAACTGAAATTATGTGTTTAACAGGATCAACAGGAATACAGTATGCTTAAGAGTTCAACAAATTAAACTCCTCAAAAGAACTTCCTTCTTAAAGTTCTTTTCAAACTTAGTTTAAGAAATCAAAGTTTAAATACAAACATTTCTGCAAGAAATCTTGGTCTAAAAGGAGCTTAAAGACCTCATGTTTAACTGCTTCGAAAATCATCCCCTAATTCAAAAATAAAATATTTTTTTCGATCAACAAACAATGATTTCAATCAGTATAATGTCATTTTCTCATGAAATATTAATAGTTTTGAAGTTCGTCCTTTCGTTGCTGCACGTCAAAATTTGTTCTTTGTAGCTTACGTCCTTGTTTTTTGGTTGTCAAGGATGTGTTTTGGCTATATGCAGCCCTCTTTAGCTCGTTGACGAGCTCAGAGAACTGAACCGCTTCCTCGACAACAAAAAATCAATGTCCTACGGACCCAAGAGTGTGTTTATGTTAGATCATGTACGGCATTATTCATAAAATATTTATTCATCAAACTTTTTTTAACATGCAGTACATTAAACATGTTCTGAGGTAATGTTGTATTACGTTAATAATGAGTCCAGTCGACAACAGCTTTGATGAAAGCTAGACACCTCCGAGGTTTATTACCTGCTAAAATTTCGGTCTATCCGCTGGATAGTGCTTTACAAACTCATAGAATTTCTAAAAAAGTAGGCTCAAAGTTAAGAAGTGTTTTTCTGGCATCAGGAGACTGTGAAAGCCAATCAAGTGTGGTCAGGTCGGTATAGAGTCTCATTTTGTGCTTGAGACTATTGTCCTTCTATAAAATCCACGTTTTCAATCAACCTAATGAGATCCAATGGTTGACATTTTTCGGTCGGTAACAACGAGTTTTCGCCAATTTCAACGATCATAAAAGTATTGAAGTTGCTATTAAAGAGGTCTAACTCACAAATGCTTTCTTCAACAAACAGCGCCAAAGATGTTTGACTGTTTTATTTGATTCGACAGCGAGCGAACTGGTTTGAGATGAGAACACCATTTCCGACCGTTTCTAAGCTCCAATTCAAAAACTGACCAACTCAAAATTACAAACAGAAGCTTCATCTGTGAAACCTACATCACCCAAGTCAGATAACGACACCCCAGTAGTAAATTTTTTCATGTTCCTAGGTGCGAAATTGTCCATCACTTCAACATTATTAAAGTTTTCATATGCACATGAAATCGTATCGAATAGGAACGCAAAAAATTTTAAAACTTTTAATTTTTGGGTACTTGCTATAGAAGGCAAGAACTTAACCATTAATATTTCATACTAAATCCTTAGGGCTGCAACTTGTATTCGAAAATTATCACTCATCAAAAATCGACAAGCAGAGGGTCGCTTTTTTTCATTCTGCCAAATTAATTTTGACATCATCATTCGAAGAGAATTTTCTAAGAACAGGCCACAATTTCTGGTTAAACTTTAGTGTATAATATATTTATATACTGCCCCCTCCCCCTTCTACATAAAAAAGAACTGCATTCGGCAAAAAATGCTTAAAAACCTTGTTTTGAACGATGCGATAATTGCTAACCAACTGTAACACATAAATTAAAAATCAAAAGGGATACTTTTCATGAGGTTCAACAGTAGACGATAAAACTGATACATTTTGAGGTTTTTTTTTGTTATTTTTCTAAAAAAAAATTACCAGATTTGAAGCGGATCCCTTCAGATATAAGAAGAATGAAATATGGGGAGCTTTCATCAAACTTTTGGAGGTGTGTTGTCTGGTTTGTTTTCTAACGGTTCTTACCTTTCTGGTTAATGAAACTGGCCAACAAAATTTTTAGAAAAACTTCTGCTTAGCAACTTCAAAAACGTACTTTGGCAAAATCACTCTTCAAATAATTTGTGATGAAAATTGCGTTAATGAAATGTAGAAATCTTTGTACATTGTGTTCATGAAATGAACAAAATTTTATCACCCGTCCCTGATAGTTCTTGGTGGAATATTAAAGAGCCACAATGTCAGTCAATACTTATATTAAACCTTATATTATATTTAGTCATCCTATCTGAACGCAAGTGCAAATGGTAAAGCCAAAACTTATTTTTTTGTTATCTGATCCTATTTTGCCTGATCGCTACCCTACTTTTTTTTATTAAGTGATAATGGACTCTTCGATTTTCACAGCCTAAGCCGTGGAAGATGGGCCAATTTTAAGATGCCATAAAGTTTCATGACACATGTTATTGCCAGGACCTGCTCAAATCCATATTTTGGCATTTCCTTTACACATAAGTTCAGTTGAATTTTGAAAAAAATTTTCTCTCTATTCTATGCCAAATGAAACCCTTCTTCTATAGGAATTTTAACAAAGAAAGAAGTCAACCAGCACACTTGACTGGCTGATTGCGATTTTACGCATATATTTTGAGAGGAGTATTCGTGTTTTAAGCAAAAATGAGAGGAAATTTACCACTCAAAATATGTTGCCACTGTCAACCAAATATTTTTGCTGAATCTCGTTAAATTGGGAGTTTTTCAAAATATTAGCGCTGTATTTAGTATCGCTTTGGTACCACTGCAACTCTCATAACCACTTTGTTCCCCGAGAGCCTGTCACACTCACCGTTGATCTTTGAATTAATGGACTACGACGCCAAATCTGTCACATATCTGTCAATTGTGTTCACAGTAAAACCGTTTGACGTCTTGCGTCACTGCCACGTATTTGTTCTCTCCAACGGATCCGATATTCATGAAAATGAACATAGTGATCCTCCCGATCAGTAGCATAGCAACTCAGATCCTTGCAATCATCAAACGGACTTTGATTATCGACTGAACACATCAAAAACTGTTCATAGAGTTCTCGTTCCAAAGGTTTGGCTTTAAGGTTGAACCATTCCTCATTTGATGCATTTGATACCCACTTGGTGGCATGTAATATCCATTGATTGTTGATTGTTGTCTTTCTCGCGGTCACCTTATAACGTTAAATATGAAGTAATCGGTCAAGAGTCCTACTTGCCGATTTGAAAGGATAGCGTATATCTTCCAGAGCATATTAACTGTTTCGTATTCTTTCTGGAAACCATGCTATCTGTTCGAAAGGACACTATCCTATCTTACAATTTAGCAAAACAGATGCGATTTGAAGAACTTATTATGGAGTTACCAGGCAGTTTTGAACACTTATAGCGGGTGACCTTAAGACATTGTGTATTACGTTTGAGTAATAGTTGATCCACTTTGCAGCAAAATGTATTAACGCCGCAAGAAAGCAGGAAATATTTACATCATATAAAAAACCTTCTACGATCTTTAAAACACTTATCTCCACCAGTTCGCCGGAAGGACATGAAATTTCACGGCTTCTAATCCCAGGGAGCGCCCAGTTCACCTCTCTGACCGTATATCAATGCGCAGAGAACTAACTATACTCTCGTTTGGAACAAGATTCATTTTCTTGGTTTAAAGGGCTATTGGCAAGACGGTATTGGATCCATTTGGGTTCCCATTTGTTGTGGTTGCAGCTACAAATCCGGAAATCAAACTGTTGTCACACATGAGTTCTTATTTTGTTTGCTAGAACTAAAGAATTAAATGGTATAATTTAAATTATAAATAATGTTATAATTGTATACTAGCTCTTCTTCCTGTGACCTTGCCAAAGAATCTATCAATTTAATCTTAAAAAAATATTAAATACACATTGTCCTATAAAGTAACAAGTTTTGCATATCCTAGTGTCTAACCTGTCACTAACCTCACCATGTCTAGATAAGGCAAAGCCCCAACTTACTATGGAGCTCCACTAGTAAATTATTGCAGATCAAAGAAGCTGTTGTGAATTTATATCAGGAAAAATCTAGTCTTAACAAAAGGACGAACAAGTTTGGGACAGCTGAAAAGGTTTGGGACAGTATAATTTCAATTTCAACCAATTTGAAAATAAGTGCTGCGTGCCTGACTTTGATGGTTATTTTGTTATTGTCAAACACAATGGGTATTATAATATCCTGCGACTGATACTTCTAAGGATTGGTCCATTCAAATCAGTACTGTTCTTGATAGAGAACGTCTTGATCAGGATCATCGTCACATCATCTTACAGCTCCACTAGACCTCCTTGATTCATTTGGTACTCCTTGGTTCGAAAACTTCATTTTGTCTGCTCTGAACGATTTCCAGGGCATATTGTCATATAGCAGAACGTTTCTCTGAATCTTCTGACTCTGAGGGGAATCAAAACGTGACTTAAAATTAAGCAAGGCAAGGTTCAAGGCAAATTACTGGATCGATCTATCAGGAGAAGGTTCGATTGAAAATGAGACCCAGAAGTGATCTAAGTATTCATTGACCGGTCGTCAAACTGATCTTGCCAGATAAATTTGCTTAAATCTGTAGTTTGAACATATTATGTTTTCAGTTCGAAGGAAGTTCTTAAAATTGGTTGTCCACACAATTTTTATTATACAATAAAAGATTTTTCTATGTCCTTTGCCTTCACAGAAGACCAGGTAACACTCTGAATATTTAAAGAAAAAATTACTTTTGCTTTCACTGATGTATGCCAATTTCTTGCACATATGTTCCCCTTCAAACAAAAAACTTTCAATTAATCAAATACAATTTCGGAGAGTATTCCTGCTCCTTCTTTATTCCTTCTGCTACTTAAGGATATATTCAAGTGGTTCATTAATTTCATTTTTTATTAGTTTCTAATTCCAAATGAAAACTTGATACATGTTGTTGGAACTGATTTGGTGTATTTTGCATGAATTTTTCTATTCCATGTCCTTCTTCCACCTCTATACAGGTTTCGGGACATCCCTGGGATAATTTGAAATGATATCATCAACAGCTCATGTCCTTTAGATGAGAGCACGGAGTCATGCAGACACATGAGACTATTTAATGTATTGGAAGAGGTTAAATTTAATCAAGATCTGCATTTTCGATTAAGTTTTTAAGAAGTATGGGGAATGCAATGTTAGACAAAGGAACCTTCCGATGACTGTGTGATTTGAATGGTCCTGCTGCGGGTGTCGAAGTCTTAACTATAACTTAAAGCGGAATGGAACATTTTCAATCTGTACCAAACATTCATTTGGCGTTCATTGCTCTTAAAAGCACTTTTATACATTATATAGTCCAGCTGAATTATATACATGAATGAAATCGAGATTCATGCACATAACTTATCAATTTTTTTACCACTCACCATTTTTATCGTTATCATATCATACGTGGAATTCCTTTCAGCATGCATTCCATCGGTCTCGAAAATAATGATTATCTCCCGTGGGGATATCGCAACTTCACACAAAAACCACACTCGAAAGAGATATTGTTCTAAATCACTTGCAATTTTTAATCCATTTAAGTGCAGAGAATGAACACAATAGGAATGGAGGATGAATTGAGGAGCTTAATAATGCAATTTATTGCGGTCCAAGTACGAAGAGCTATCCATTCACGTCGTGTGGTTCATTTAAAATTCTATATGGTTGAGACTGGAAAACATATCGCGGTAGATTCCGAACACTCCCGTGAAAATGATTGAATATTCTTAAGTTCTGCACTCAGGTTCATCTATTGTTTGCTTACTTCTGCAATGTCTCTGATACATTTCATTTTAAGCTACCCTTAGATACGAATGCGAGAATACAAATGTCTGCACATATATACATGGGGCACGTTGTGTTTCCTTTAGCTTCCCATTTTCCTTAGCTTGCCAAGTACAGACATATGTGCATGTTAACATTATTGTTCTTGTATTTGGAAGAATTTACGAAAGACACAAAATCTTAGATTGTAAAAATGTTTATAAAAAATTTAGACAAGGAAGTTGTACACTGGAATTCACCGAGACAGCAAATTGCATCGTAGATACTAAGATAAATTTCACGCAAATACATACACACTTCATCCTAATCGCATCGCAAAATCTACAAATCCAGTAAATCATCATTCGTTAGCAATTGTCTAAATACAGACGCAAAAAATAATCCTTAATCTGGAACCCAAATATCTATTCTGCCATTCACGTTTCGATTCTACATACACAGACCCCTGCAGACTCAGTTATATGTTCAAACACCATATGTGTAATTTTAGTCGAGCAAAGAATTTTGATTTATCCCAGAGAGTACAAGTGGTGGCGCAAAAGGGCAAATAGAGCGTCTCTATGCTGTCAGGGTGCGAATTATGTGGTAGCATTTTCCGGAACTAAATTAAAAGCTCACATCCTCCAGTGATAAGGAACGCAGGAATGAAAGCCAAGTTAAGCACAGACGAGCGACACACTTTGCACGTTCGCTCGTATATTCTGTAACATGATTTTGATTTAAGTGTCCTTTTCGGCTTCCTTATGATTTGGTTGAAATAGGAGAATGATATACGTTGTATAACTATACCTATAAGTGTAATATGAGGAAGCAATCGCTTCAGTTGAACGTACGAAATCAATCCACATTTTACTGGTTAGAGGAAAATACGACAAATATTTCTACAGATTTAAACGTGGATTTATCTAACGATTTATTGTTAGAAGATTCAAAGAAAACGAAGGAAAGCTCGTGGTGAACTATTGAAAATTTACTATGTTTGTACTGAAATGTAAGAATAGTAGAGAATAATAGGGTAGCTTTCGATAATAATGATTCGTGCTGGGGTTACGTTATAAATAACATAAATGTAATGACTTATGGACTGTTGCAGAAAGGATTCGATTCCATTAAGATAATAAAAGAGAAAATTACACAATTTTATAGAACAAATAGAAGAATACACAATTCGATTCTACAATCTAGACTTTAGATTATTTTATATTGAAAGCCTCGTATATTCGCCATCTCCAGATGAGATCTTCCAGAAGCATCAAATTGTAAGACTCCGCTGTCATAAATCGTCAAGTACGGGTGAAGCAAGGACTTATTTCTGTCCAATGCGGTCGATAGCTACGAAAGAAGCTTCAGCCACTTTGTAGATTTATCGCCTCAGCTGAAAGAACTCTCTCATGTTCTATAATATGAAACCTTTCTGAGTTTATATTCGGTCACTAAAATCTTTAGTACAATGCCGGGTGCATTTACTGTGGCATCTGCTACCGAAGATATTTCAGAATGATTCTCATTATACTTTTTCCTCTAGTTTCTCTCCTTCTATATCAATCGCTCTTCGACCCAACTTCGCTGTCATGAATCCTGTTCCTCTCATTCGCTTGATTGAGATTTGAAAAATTGAAACACTCATTAACTCATTTGTTCTTTATACTTCAACGCTCTCACGAGATTCCAAAATTTTTTTTTTGTAAAATCTCTTGTATCTTCTCTGCCTGTGCCATTGTCTTTCATCTTCAATCTCAACCTAAGTACTGGTGTATTTCCCGCAAATTAGAATCCTGAAAAGTGGTGATTCTTCTGGTGTATCAAACGGTCGTCCTGTATCTCTGATCTCCCATTTTTCAAAACTGTTTGAACATATCATTCACAACCGACTCTCTGTGGAATTGTCGTCAGTTACTGTCCCTGAACAATACAGCTTCGTTAGAGGTCGCTCTACCACTTCTAATTCGACTGAATTCACACATTGTTTTTCTAAGGCGTTGTGTTTCTTAGATGCATCAATCGTTCCTGATGTCTGCGTTTTCACGGCAAAGCTTCGACTCTTTTTTCTCCTTCTTCTGGTATCCCCCAAAGTTCCATTCTTGGACCACTTCCCTTTCTTTCCTTTATAAATGATCTGATACAACTTTACGCTCATTCCCTCGACGTGATCTTTCGAACAACTAAAGTTTCTGGCTTCATTATAAGTCATGTTTGTAAATCCCGCCACCTTTTCACTAATGAACGTTTATTTGTTTGTTTCTTTGATTCGTCCTATCAAAAAATATTGTTCCCTAGTATGGTTTTCCCTTCATTCTCACGGTATATTGCGGATTAAAGACGTTCAACACAGGTTTACTCCCCTCGCATTTTATAAGCATAATGTCCTTTATCAATCTTAACCTTTTTTCCTTAGTCACCTCGAGGATGTTTTTGTTGATAAGCTTACCTTCATTCTTCACTGTTATGTATCCTGCCTTTAATTCGGTAGTATGTTGAGCAACTATTTCAAAAGTGTAGAGATTCGAAATGCAAGGTGGTAGCTTTGGCCACTATTGCAGTATCTTAGCATTGATTTTGTCTATGTTTTGAAAAAATATCCTGGATTGAGTGTTAAAGTGGTGATGCTATATTCTGATCTAGGCCTGATGAGGACTTTGTATCGATTAAACTGAAGTGTTGAGTTAAAGAATTTAGTGGGTCTGCTTGAAAACGTGATGATATTACCGAACTCTGTACAATCATTGAAATGGTATGTCCCCAGATTGCTTTCCCTATTTATGTATTTTATTAATGCTCCAGTTAATGAGAGTGTTTTTTAGATCTAGCCTATGGTTGGGATTTTACTGCTGAAGAAGTTTATGACCTGTACCATATCAAAGTTTCCGGTAGCATTAGATCTTCACCAATTTGGGCGAATTGATCAATTTGTATTGTAGCATATGAATAGTGGTCATCAGATGAGTTTCTTCTATCGTAAAGTCGTCTGCATATTACAGAATATTGATGTCTGACGACATATAATTTTATGATTTCAGGGCTAAAAAAGATAAAACTGAGCACATCACCATTTCCTGATCTCTTTTTTAGCCTTTTCTAGATGCAAGACTCCGCGTGTTCCTACATTCCAGAGCCAGTGGTCAATAGAGCTGGGAATGGTAAATTTTAGCAGAATCTTACGAAAGTGATCCAGATTTACATTTTTGCATACATTCTTTACATGTATTATGATAGCTACATGTAAAGGTTTTGTGCTTCTGTTGGACAATATTTGAAGGGAAGTGTTAAGCCATTTTGCAGTTGATTTGTTATCTCTGTAATTGAAGCAATGGGGTACTAATATATTCTTTTCGTATATGAGCTTATAAATTCTGTTCTGTATTAGCTTGAAGATTATTTTAATAAAAACGCATAGAGGTGAAATGAGTCTAAAGTTGCAGAGGCCAGAATGACACCTGTTGGGTTTGAGTGAGTTAAGCCGATTTTAGCTAACTTTGCTGCGGCTCTGGGTCTTCTGAGAACTCCAAATGCGATTCCCAGCCCACCAAATGACCATTTGTATCTTTAGGAAATGAAGGCTTCAAAAAACTTTAGTGAGGGACTCCCAGAAGCAAAAAGCTCCTAGACTACTCTTCAAATACCTCCCATGTCTTCCTTAAAACCCTGCATAGAACTACTTATCACCTTAAACCGGACTAAGCCTCTTTTCCTTAAAGAGTTTGCGCGTTTGATTGGAAAAGTTCTTTTTTCAGACGGGTGGAGCGGAAGATCTAGAAATTATTGTAAAGGTTACTCGTCCTCTCTCTGCATCAACCAATGGTCCGAGAATGATTTGTTCAACAAAAAAACCAACGTAGCGTAATATGCCACACGGTTGTTGTTTTATGAATTGATGATATCATCAAATCAGACCCACCGTATGCTCTTTAAAAGGTGTGGCAGGCATCGTCCACACTCTTAAAGGCAGAACAATAGATGGACTGGGTCTTTCCTATCTCGCACAAGTAAAAGGAAAAAGACATACATACTCACAAGCTGAGTTAAGTAGTAGTGGTTTTCACCGAGTCTTCTGCTGGGCTATGGCCTCACGTCACTAACAAGATATGCCGTCCACCACCCCATCTTATGTTCCTATTTGTTTTGTCATTGAGCGAGAGTTTACTTATGCTGTTTATCCAAAGATAGATCCTCATGTTCTCTTTCTAGAAAACAGATAGGTGCCACTCTCGCAGTAACCATCAACGCTGGTTCTGAGACTATCCAGTATACCGATGCGATTTGTAGAGTTTGTTCCTTGCCTCTGCACCTGAATTTAATGTTTCCGGTGTATTTGAATATTAAGGATGCCAGCTGGGATTTCGTTATCTCGTTTTCATTTATAAGTATGGACTCAATGGTGATCATTACTAGGCGTCGTTGTCTTGAGAATGATCCGCCTATGTTGACCCTGAGCAGGCTGAGTTCCAAGGAAGTTCAACTTAGCACTTATTATCAAATTTGGCTGCGTCTCTCCTTCCGGAAGAAGAGAAATTCTAAGGATCTGTTTTCTTGAATTACCGCTCTGTTTTTTTTCCATAGCTAGACTAAACCAACGCCTGGTCATACTCGAGTGGTCATCCACCCATTCATTTGTCATTTGTTGCATAGGGCAGGTCCCATAATGGAACCTTGCACACGTCTTGATATAATGGCTATCACTTGCCATTCTTTCTGCATCTTGAATATCAGCCTCTTTGAGAATCTGGCTGAATTCCGCCATTTTTGTGCACCTCAACGCCACACTAAAGCTGGCTTAGTTTCCAAGCAAGTGGACCATATTTCAACAGCGTGTTGGTTATATTTAACAAACATTCACGAAGAATAGAAACTAATGCTATGAATATTTTAGTTTAATAATCGATGCAATATTATGAAATTATGAAAATATCATATTTTATATTCTAGTTACAAAAAAAAAATTCTACGACCGTAGGATTTATGGTTACAAAAAAATCACATTTTTTAATTCGATTTTTAAAAGGGATATGATATTATACATACATACTCTACATACATCATGGAGAACTTTTGCGTTCTAATTTATAATCATACTACTCAAATTAGAAATAAAGTTAATCGCGAAGGTACCTAAAGTGTATTTAGAGATCTTTCAGGAATTGCCACGACAGGGTTTCTTTTGCACGTATCTTTATTTTTTGTTACGAGCAGGACGAATACACATAACAATTTTTTTACGTAGAATCTTTTCCGTGCAGAACAGCTCATACACAAACATAAATATATGCAAGTAGTCCATACATAAAGGTTTCAAGAGAAGAATTTACTATCTAAACACCTCAATCGAGCCTGAGAATATTCGATGTTATTCTTTTGTCTAAGATCATGACTGTTGTTTCCTCCAAAACATTGCTATCAGGTTGAGCATACAAAAGGACACACATTTGTATTCCAACGAATAAAATTGGTATAATGAGCTTTTGTAATGACTGGTATCACTATTGTTAATGTATTTAGATTGAATCAATAAATAAAAAGATCCTGCCACAACCTCAGCTGGCTGCAGTAATTGGCGGTAGTTTGATTTTTATTGAACCTAATTATCAATAATAAATTGATAGCTCGTTCACATGTGAACATTAGCGTTAGGCCTTGCATTTGCTGTTTGAAAATTACATGTTACATTGTAATTGAGTTCAAACATGCTACAGTAACTTGCCTGCAGTATTGTACTAGATCCAATTTTATTAGCTCTAAAACAAAGTCAAACACTTAATCCTTCAGCATGTTTGATTGAAACATCCTCTGTCTGATTGATAATGCCGTGGAAAATATTTCAAGCCACCAAATTGAGGCATTTTTTTTCGCTGTGATGCTTTATCAGGTCAAGGGAGGGACGGGGAGGAGACAACATAACTTGATTTATTCAAAACCATAAAATAGTGGGAGGCATAAATCATTTCGAAGCTTGCATAATTTTCTTCTCATTTTGAGTATGTAAATCAGATCCTGGCATAAGGCCCCACCTATTTCTCAAGGAATAGCGCAAAGAAAAATACGATTGAAAGGCTCTATACCCACTATACCCACTATACATGCTATCGTTTCGTGATAGAAACGACGAAAGGCTATTTTGAACATATTCCACTTGTCACGAACTACCCCAGTACCTTCCATATCCTCAATTTGAAACTAAGGTTTCATTTACAACTGCACATACACAATAGCACGAGTACGTTGGATATCAGACGAAATACGTGTGCTTGTGCATGTGTCGATGTATGTACGAGCATATGAGTGAAAGCCAGCTGAATCGGCACAGCATGTAACATTTGCGTGAATGTCGAAGAAGACTGTAAAAGCCCTTAAGTAGCTTGTAACGTTGCGGCCAAGATATATGAGCGAAAATCGCTGTAACCTTTCACCCTCGCCTTACACATCGTTTATCGCCCACCACTAGTCAATTCATGCATGATGGCTGGCTCAGTGCTAGCAAGATGGTTTCATTTTGCTGCATGACACGTGTCGGCTTACAGTTACGAGCAAAGTGTATTTCTGTGTTAAGGAACAAGCTAATTGGACTACGACTTGCGAGACGCTCTCAAGACTTGTGTAATTAGAGAAGATGTGCAATCATGCACCCTCTTTACCATTTAATCATGTCAATTAGAGGTTCTGAATATACAATATCCTTACTTAACCCTACTTGGTAACGGTGTCATCTCACACTAAATGAAGGATAACTTGATTGACGAGTGTCGGTGTTCACTGCTCCATGCATGAACTTTTTGGAAAATTTACCTTTAACCGTTTAAATTCTACATAAGCTCTGCAAATTCACCAATTTTGTCCTGCGCCTTACTTATATGCGAGAGTTTTCAATCTAGTCCCAAACTTCAATATATAAAACAAACGTTACAATGTCGCAACTTGAATAATATGAAACGCTTTATTTCTAACCGCCGGACACATCAGCTCTCAATCATTTCCATTCAATTAATTGCAAGATATTGTTCGTGGAGCCTTTGTAGAACACCCAAAATATATGATCAGCCTCCTTGCACACATAAATCATTTTTGTTCAAATATGTGGAAAGACGATATTCGTATGTGTTCATCGATTGAACCCCAGGAATATATTGTTTGGAAAAATCACCGGCAGGAAATTCAATACCAATTTTAAGAAATGACGAATTTTATCAATTTGGAGGCATGCTCATTATTTATAAGGGGTTTGTCGTAAGTACTGTCGGCTGCAACGGGATGCTTCCTTGGAGGATGTGGTATCATACGACTATCGTCAATTGAATTGAAAGAATTTTTCGTTAAATTTCTTTGACATGAAAGTGATTTACTGGGAAAAAGATATGACAACACTCCTTTTTAAGTAGATTAGAAATTGATTCGATATTGGTATTGGTTAAATTCACAATGACCAACCGTTTGTTCTTGAATCTCCAAAACTGCAGTGGTAAACTTCTTGAAAGCGATGAAAAACCTTGGGTTCAAACTGCTAACGAAATCCATAATTTTCTCAAAATTCCTAAAGCTTCAGTAAATAAAAGGGTCAATTTTTGACCGTAAAGAAAAAGCGTTTAACCAGGACTGAATAAGTCAAACTTGAACGAATACAAGAGACATGAAAACATTTCCCGCCATTATTTGAATGACCCTACTCACTCCTTGATATTTCATCTCCTGCCAGACAACGTCCAACACTTTCAGAATGCCAAAAAACTTTCTGTAGGTGCTATTTTTCGACCATGCCTCTACTGCTGGTTTGACATTTTGTTTTTTTTTCAGTTTTTCTTTTTAAATTGGGGGTTTCAAGGTGCGAGGGGTGGGGGAGGTGAGGTGGACAAGTTATTTCATATGTATTTGTTTGACATTTGCAATCGTTTTTAAATTATGCCTATGCAGTTTTGGTGGAGAATAGAAGTTTGATGTCTCGGAGCTTTCACTTTTTCCTCTGCCTACTTCTTCCCGGTCTTCCCGGTCTCTAAATTGCTTTAATTTTATGTTCCGGGCTACCAATGAGATATTGCCCATCCCCAGGAATGAAAAGAGGTTTCGCATTATTTATATAAATGCAAATGCTCATACTCCTCTTTTCGATTTCCGTATCAATATTTTGTACTTTGATATGAAAATTTATTTTTTAATTCGAATGCTTGCAGCCTTATTAAAAACTAAATAAATAAATATTATAAGAATCATAAAAACAAAATCTCAACACATTCCATTTTCAAGTTGAGTTTTATTTTAGAACAAACCCATTCAAGCCAATATGATCCCTATTTCGGTGTTACATCATTGAAATACAAAAAAATTGTCAATAGACTATCGACATAACAGACATGACTGCAGAATTTTGACATTGTGGACGCCCTCCTCGCAGCATCCTACTTGCCCGGTTCCTACTTCCCACCATCACCTTAGACCATTTAATTTCATAGACCGGCCAAACTTCAAAATAGACCTCAAAGATTTCCTTTCGGATCTCCCACCAGAAAATGTAATTTTCTTGGACGTAGAAATAGCCTCTCTCTTATCGGCACTAGCACAAGGCCCTACAGTGTATAGATCAGCATGCACCCTTCCGAAAACCACAAAACCCGCTTTTTAGATGTCAGACTCAGTCAGAAGGCTCTTCAATTAAAAAAACTTGGAAACACATTCTCCAACGTCTTAACCGTATTATCATCAAAACTTTAACCGAGTGCATACTGAGTATTTTAAACTTATAAAATTTGCCGTGAAACCCAAAAGCACCTCAAATCCTATGTCAACAACTCCTATAATAGCAGACTGAGACCACTGCGACCATCTTCAGATGTCTTGAAAAATCAGCCCCCAGGCCGTAAGATTCCCAAATCAATGTTGCGAAAGACCCTACAAAGGGAGGGAATGAAGTGTTCACTACCCCATCAGAAAACACAAATGCATTTGAGGAATACCTTAAACAAATATATCGTCGCCGTGATTCGTCAAATACAGGAGGTTCCATTAACGGCGGAAGGATATCTTATTCGCCTGCATTCTCCAGTCAGAATAAGGCATCTCCTCCACAAGATCCTATGTTCACTGGATTTTCACCTCGAAAGCAGAGGTAGAAGATGCGTCAAATAACATGCTATATCTCCGGCTTTACTGCATACCAAACAGAATACTTAAGAAGTGCAGGAAGATCGTCTTCTCCTTCTTGATGATATTATAAAATAATTTTATTAACATCGACTATTTTTCAAAATACTGGAAAGTCAGTACACTCATTCCAAGACCAAAACCAAGCTGCAAAGGCTACATCAACAATTTTCAGCCGATTTTCCTTTTGCCGAACATTGGAAAATTCCTTAAAAAAGATTATTCTAAATTTCCAACACTTTCAATAGCGCCTAATCTCCGGTTTTCAGTTTGGCTTTTTATGCGAACGATCCGTGGAGCTAGGAATAATGCTATTACACAATAGTTACCCAGCAATCTTCAGCGAAAGGATCGCATGTGCTGTAGACCTGATAAATGCGCGCGACTCAGTAGGTATCAACGGTCTGAAGTTGATATTGAAATTTTCATCATGTCCCGTCATAATCATGAGAATTATAGTATTATTCCAGAGGATTAGAAACATAACTTCCTTTTGGATAGAACATTCCAAATCAAACTGAAGAATCTCACCTCAAATCCTATCCCTACTACTCGAGTGTCCCACAAGGCTCCACTTTCTGTTCTGTGTTTTGCTTTACGATATACTCGAATACCCCCGATATACCCCCGAATAACTCGACCATTGATATAATGACGATATCCTCCTCACTACTATACATAGCCTCCCAGCGATGGACCAACTTGAGCGCTCTGTCCACAAAATTGCTCTATTATGGATTAAGGATCGGGGGCTCAAAATAAATGGCAGCAACTTGGAGTTGATTTACTTGCCAGCGACAGAGGGCTATCATTCGCCGTGTCTCGAAAAAGGCACGTACAAGCACATATTGCGGGCTGAATCATTCCCATTTTAATAATAGATTTGAGGTAAATAAACTGCAATTATTTCGTCCCTCTTATCCTCAACATCAGTCTAGCCGATTAAGCCCCCGATTGAGATACTCTGTGATGTCAAAATTTACTCACGTACTATTTTGACTTGCTGGACATAACACTAACGAAGGAACCATACTTCCCCGAAACAGCAGTTTTTTTGTTTTTTTTTCAAAATAAAACTCATCCTGAAAAATGAAATACACAATATCCGTAGTAGGTTTATCTTAAACTTGAATTTCTCTGCGGAAAATAATATGTGGTTCGCTCATCTTTTGCAGTTTTAGGTGGGCCTTAGTATGTAACTTAATATTTAATATATTCAAAATACTTCCCTGTGCACTTTCTTCAATTTCAAATCAAAGTTCATTTTTTCGATGCTTCTTCAGCTACAAAGTCATATAAATGACAAGCATTGACTACTGTTGCACTGCTCTCATTTTTGTTTGCATTTATTTTACTTTCTCAACCGCTATAATGTCATCCATAAACATCTTCAGTACATTCAAGAGAAATCCATTTTGTTCCGTGTTATCCTTTATGGTTGCTACTAAATATCTCCACCATCAATAGTTTAAGCGTTTTCCTCGTAAGTAATCTGCATGATAACTATTTGTTATTGACTGTGAGAGTAAAAGAATGATAAAACTTTTTAAACATGGTTGGCTGATGCTCAAAAACAATGTTTGAATAACAAAACGTTGATTTTGAGACTTTCGATTGCATAACCTTTATTTCATCTCTATTACGAACTGATAAGTGAGAAGATTTGACAGCACTCTTCTTTTTGTTAGTCCGTATATTTTCCAATCCATTTCCCCATTGCTGTAATCTGTGTCAACGGATTCTCCAAATTGTGCGCAGTTTTTGAGTGATACTCGGAAACGGTCAAAATTACAACCTCGAAAACCTCGATTCTGTCAGGCATTGGACAACTTTTTAAGGGGTTTAAAGTGGGAACCGTTTTTGACTGAAAAATGTATTGGATTGTTATAATTTCTTTGGAGTCCATTATTTGAAAAAACCATGAGCTAGCATGGGCCACAAGCTCCGCGTATCCTTGCGCATGTCGTTATTGTTTACAGAGGCTCCATTCTGTTCGTCAACAGAGACCAATGAGAACTCATGTCAAAATTAAGTTTACTCAAGTCCAAAACCCGGGAACCCATGTCAAAATTATGTTTACTCGAGTTATTGCAGATGTAAGGCCATACTAATAGTCCTTAACAAGTTTTGGAATTGAGCGATTTCTATGAATACCAGCAACTTGAAGATTTGTATTACTCCATCAAGGTTATTTTTTGTAGCTTCTGTGGCCACTTTCAATATGAATACTTTCAATAGAAAAACTGGTATGCTGTTGAAGCTTGAAGCTCCAGTTGAATTTCAGAGCAACTCATGAGAACAGATGCTGCTTCCCTCTTTTAGTTGCAACTATCAGCAAGCAAGGATCACACTTTAATTTCCAGATGTGAAATCCTCCTTTTTCATCACCCTTTTCAATTTTTTTTATCAGTATGAGGGGTAGTACCCAACACCAACTCTATTCTATACAGCCAGTTTCTATTGATAGCTCCTCTTAATATACTTCAACGTGTATTGGTGTCCCTTTTGGGCGTGGTTAGATGACTTATTTGTAGATTCAATCTGGTACTCGCAAATGATGCGTTCCTGAAAACAAATTTTTCGAGCGGCTTGAGATTGAGAAAAAGAGGAATTTTGAGCTCATGCAACGCATTGCCATAAAATTGTCTTAAAATGATCTAAATCGCAAATATTGATGAAGTCTTAATAGAACTTATGATGTCAAGACAGGCCATTCGCTGCATCTTTTCTAGTTCTTTGGCCCAGGGTCGGTTTTTGAGTACAAGCCACCATACCAGTTCTCTGTAGAAGGTTATTGGACTTACTCTGCAGTAAATATCCAGTGTGATATTTTGTGTTTTACGTCTAAAGTTTTTCCAACTAGTTTTTCATTTTGAAAAGCACCGCTCTAGATCGCCGACTAACTTCTCATCTCTATGAACTCCAAGTTAACTTTCTTTCCTAGGTTACACATTTACCGAAAATGTTACTTATTGACTTAAATAGCCAAAGTTTTTTATTTAATTAAAACGAGGATTTAATATGAAGTTTCAGCAGTAATGGATCGTGTTACCACCTTTCTGCTTACATGAAACGCATTGCCTTTAATAGAACTTCTGTATCCTTTTTAACTCGATCTAATGATCTCACTCACCAATTTATTCACCCATAATTTTGATTCGCATAATTTTCGTTTCAGTGAGTCGTGATAGAAAAGCCTTCAAGGTTCAAGCCTGGCAACTGAAGAGGTCCCAAAAGCAGGAGAAGCTTCAACAATTTGACTATTTTAAATTACAATGTCCTGCACAACCTTCACTTGTACAGCAAACCTGGGTTCCGCCTTAAAAGTTCACATCAGCTTAAGAAGGGTTTTTCGCTGCAATTATTAGTAAATGTATAAAGTATTCAGCCGGGCCTCAAAGTATCCACAACTTAAATTTTGAAATACAATAGGGGCTCTTTCAAGTAGAACTAACTATGCCTCAAAATATACCTAGGGTTATAACAGACAGCCTTTTCACTCCTTGGAATTCTCTAAAAGTGGCATCAAATTATTGTTGCATACGAATCAGGCAGTGGTTGGGAATGGGCCAACCTTTGTTGGTAGGCTCTTACGTTTACTAACAAAAATTACATGTACTCGTCCTCAGTGTCCTGTGCAATCTTGTTATGCATATCACCCTCTAGTACTGGATTATTCGGATGGAAAAACTAAGATAATTTACTCAATCCTTATATAATGCCTTAGCCAACAGCTTAAAGATGTCTTCTGACCCTTCTGGTCCTGGTAGTATGCCGTCTAGGTGGGTGTTGTGCAGTCTCTAGAGCGTTTCATGACGAATCACGGGCGTTTTCGTATGCGTTATAAGTATCTGCTATTCTGAGACATATTTTAAGCTTTAGAAAATGTAAAAAATACTGATCTCAATGGTTTTCATTAAATTAGTTAGATAAATTGGAGATTTTCAACATATCTACGTAATAAATTCACAAACAGACATCGATATAGTCGTATACCATATAAAACAGCTCCCAAGGCCGAGGGATCTTTGGAACTGTGATAAATTTCAATAACGAGAGAGCCTTATGTCGCAAGGACATTAACAATACAAAAGCAATAATTTTAAGATTATTGGGTTGTTCATGCCTTCGGAGCCCAAGGTGACTTCTTACGCTGATGAATAGACACGTCACTTGGTTTTTTTTTTTGATAATTTTTAAGCTACCTGCAAAATTAAAATACCTCAATGGGCTTAAAATTTTAAATTGTTTACTTAAATTGAATAAATTACGCTAGAGAAACGTTTTTCAATAACTTCAAACGAAATTCTGACTATGATTTCGCTTGAAAATTCGTTGGCTTATTGATTGCTTTCTTTCAAATATCAGCTAAAAACCTTCAATTGAGCACATAAACTTTTTTTTTGAAATTTTGTAAAGATTTAATTGTGTCCTGTGTGTACAACGTCACCTGATGCAATTTGTTAATTGTGGCATTTTAATCAATGACGGCAAATTCCTAAAGAAAAGGACTAAAGAAATTTGAGGGCATTTCGTTTTAAAGAACTATTTCCTGTTGATAAAATATTTTAAAAAATCACTTAGACAATTTCCCGACATCTGCAAAGAACAAATTGGGTTCAAGACAGAGGCATCGAAATTCTCTGTAAATCTACCCCTAGCAATCCATATACCCTAGAAACAATAACGTAATATCCCTTTCAGTAGCATACAGTAGGGTATAAGCTTATATACTATTTCAGTAGTATATAAGTTTGTTATATAATGAAACACATCGCAGGACTCAAATTAAGATGCCTAAACTGGCATCAAGTCTGGCAAATCCATACTCCATGGAGCATACACTCAAAATCAATTAAGGCGCTTTCTTGGATTATCAATAAAACTCGTACATTATCCTATTCATCAAAAATGTTTGCATTGTTTCCTTATAAACTGAACCTATTAATCAAACTCCGACAACACATTATACCTCACAAACTTGAGTAATTAACACTAAACTTTTGTTTTCTCCTTTCCGTTTTTTGCAGGTATGTATTCCACTTATTCATGTCATCAGAATTTCTCGATAAGTTCTGACCTTGGCCGTTGCTGGCGTCAGTACCAAATACAGCGAGGACAAAAAGCAAGGACAACTGAAAGAAAGTAAGAAAATAGGACACAAAAGCCACATAATCGTTTTGGCATTTGAAAAGATATTTACAGCTAATGATTTTCCTACAAAAGATATATGAACATGGCTGATGTTTTTGTTGTTTTGCGTTCGATACGTAGATCCTTTATTGCTAAGCCGGGCCTCCTGTCATGAAAATTCACAACCGACGAGACTCTGGCACATACTACCGAGTATTTTATGTGTGGTATTAACATGTTAAGGAAATTCCTTTATCAAATTTTTCGGCATCCTGAATATGCGAATGTTAAACTGAGATGTGATGTGGGATAAGATTATACAGGGAATTTTCTTGAAAATTATTTTAGTCTCGTAGTTGCCGGAAATCAATCTTGCATATCACGTTCCATGTCCTTAATGCGAACATGAAGAACTAACGACCTAATATCGTAGCGAGCTGAAATAGAGGGACTAGAATTATAATCGTATATGAGTTATTTGGTACAAGTATGTCGAACTTTCTGTTTATTGCAATGAAAGGAAATTTTTTTTTTCTGCCTGCCGCTGATATTTATTATGTAAACGAGAAGACAAGAGGAATATGCGTAGTATTTACATTCGTACGCGTTTGCAATAGTGTAATTCATATGTAATAAAACCTTCATTTAATCGAGTGATGGTAGTTATTTTTGAATTTTTTTTTTGTGTATGTGGGTCAGAGTTTAATTTGTTTAATCTCAGTGATACTCGTTTGATTTCAAGGACTCAATGACTTACTCACTCTCCTAGTAGCAGAAGTCTAATACACGTACATCCAAATACGTCCCCTGTCATGCTAAGGTGCTAGTTTTGAAATGTTTGCAATACAAATTAAATCGAGCTATACCTCTGCTTCCTTCACCTTCGATTCGAGAGAAGTTCGTTATTAGCCGGCTGGAGTGTACTGGGCAAGTTTCTTGTTTCGTTTGCGTCAACCAGTGATCCAATATCCTTTCTTCATCATTAGGACCACCAAGACATTGTACGCTACACAGTTCAATTTTAAATTAATGACATCATTTGAAAATGAAAACCCTACATTTAACGGGTGCATAGAGTAGGATTTTCTGAGAGTGAACCTATGAACTGACAGCAGCCGAGAGCGTCAGCTGAAGAATCTCTATTCCTTTCTCTAAACCACGAAAACGCGACGTCAAGGAAAACAAGATCTGTCCCGAAGTATTGTTAGGTTCACAGATTGACAAGGGAGGTATTTAGTAAGTAGTACATTCAATCACGAGCATGGGAGCTCACACTTCCTACGTAAATGCACCCACCTCATAACCCTGAAAAATTGACAGTTCAAAGGGAGCCTTCAATGACAGTGTTTGATTCGTAAGCCTAGAATTACATAAAGGCGGGGTTCAATAATCACAAAGCCACTGGCTCTGTATTAATAATTGTCCAGGTCCAAGATCAATTTAAAGTTTATTTTGTAGTTGAGCAATATAAACTTTGAATTGAGTGTAAGTGGGCTTTTCGTATTTAATGGATTATCAAAGTCTGGATGCCCTAGATAAGTTTAATACCCATCTTGGTACAAATCTACTTGATGGGAGCATTGTTCAAGAAAAATTCAATCACCGTCTTGCTCAAGCAGGACTTGACCAAAATCTTTTACGGGCGATCAGATGGCAATCTACCCCTTTGACTCCTTTATAGACCCCTAGACCTTCTGCTTGTTTTTTGAGCTCATTTAAATCAAAAAATAACGATATTGTAACAAATCTTTGTGATTTTGAACATCGAAATCGAATTTATTTAATTCTCAATTTTTTTACTCTTATGTAAAATTAATAAGAAATATGTATATATATTTAATGAGAAATTAATAAGAACTATTTATAAAGGGCTTACCATTAAAGACTAAACAACTTTATCTATTAATCAAACACAGAAATATTTGAGATTTTGAGTTTAAACTAACCGGTAGTGTAGTTCAATCATTACATGTTATGAATGAAATTCGATTCTCTTAATATGACCACCACAAGCCCGTTTAAAGCGGTCGTTTCTTTGGACCCGATTTTCCACTACTCTGGTACACACTTTGAACGGAACGTTGGCAGTTTCGCATTGGATTTTGAGGTTGAACTTATCAAAAGTTGTTGAGCCTCACCAGCGACTTGATATGATTCCATAAAAAAAGGAAACCTCATGGCTTTAAATAACATAAACTTAGCGGCAATTCACCTCGACCATTTTGAAACAACCTCAAAATTTGCCTTTCAATAAATCGATTGTCAGGTGTGCTGTGTGGCTAGTGATACCATCATGTTGAAACCACATATCGTTGATGCCAAGTTCATACAAATTTGATCATAAATAATCTTCCAACATAACATGAAAGCACCTCTCCATTAACGGTAACACGAAAGTGGTTTTCATCCACGAAAAAATATGGCCTAATCACACCTTCAGTATGAAAACCGCATAAAAAAGTAATTTTTGCGAATGCAACGGTTTTTTGCTGACCAATACTGCATATTTTGCTCATTAACAAAGCCATTGAACCAGAAATGACCTTCGTCGCTGAAGATGATTTTTCGATAAAATTCTTGATTCTCTTCAAGCTTTGGCAGAGCCCAATTGGAGAAGTTTCGGCCTGTCAAATGATCAAGTGGCTTTAGTTCTTGACTCAATTTAATCTTGTAAGCATGCAGGTCAAGATGTTTTCGCAAAATACCCCACAGAGTCGTTTGGACGATGCCCAATTATTGAATGGCCAATTATTGAATAGTGAATGACGTGGAATTGACGAATTTATCTCATTTTGAATCGATGCACGTACGGCTGCGTCATTTCCTTCGCTTTGAGCGGTATTACGTCTTTTGGGCACCGAAGCGTCCAATAGTGAACATTTTTACTCGAATTTATCCACGAATTTTTATATACAGCCTGTACAGCCTACCGGGTGGGACAATTATTATGGCTGAAAATTGAAATACGCGCTCTTGAAGTTACGGCAACTGACTCAGAGTTTTGGTAGTAACATTTAATAATTTTCGAACGTTGCTGGTTCGTTAACTTTACCATGACAGTTGACATTGACAGTTTATTGAGAAAGTTTAAGGGTGCGTTCATATAAAGATACGCAATTGTTTTGTTCCTAATGGGGAAAACACAATATAAGCATTGATCTCAATGCAAGTATTGCATTTTGAAGGAGTTACTAGCCGGGCTAGTAACAGTAACGGGCTAGTGACAGTTGTTGTAAGCTTTCTGCGCTTTTCTTTGATTGAGTTATGCACAGTTCTCTGCCTGGAAAGTAACTAAGATATTCAGAATGTCCTGGAGTCTGTCGTTGTAGTCTGAAGTTGTAGAAACGCAGGAAATGGAAAAGTAAGTTCTTGACCAAGTAGATCCTGCATTGCAGATCTCACATATCACTTTGATGTCATAAGCAGCGTTGTACTATATTTGTAAGGCATATATGTAGGCTTAAGGATTTCAGAAAAAAAATTTAACTCATTTCAGACCAATCATGAATGATGCAATTTGAATAGTGTTGTAAAAAAATTTAATGGCTGTTTATTTTGAATTTTACGGAATATTCTACCAACAGCGCAACGTTATTGGCAAATATCTACTCCACTTTTGGTTTCATAGTCATACAAAGCTATTTCTGGTTTATCAGTTCCCTTTTTCCTTTCAACAGATGGGGTCCTGTCCCCTTTTGACATTGTTATCACTGCTCTCTTCTTTTTAAATACGTAAGAGCATGCTGTGGTTAATTTACTAATACCGAAGTTTGATGAATAAATCACCATGTCCTTGTATAAGAGAAATTTTTCATCAACTAAATATTCTATGCTCCGGTAATTTGAGTCTCTTTCGATTATAGGGTGCAAAGAATTCAAAACTATAAATAGTTTTGAATTCTTCAAATGGGTTGAAGGCGATATAAAACAGAGTTCATACAGAAAAGCAAAGTGGCACCGTAAATGACAAAGCTTTCGTTACTAACTTGCGTTATTGGAAATCGAACAAGCCGCAACTGGGTTTCATTTTTTACAATAAGAAGTTTTCCAATTAATCCTTCTTCACGACTTTCAGACAGTCAAAGGTGTTCTCTCTAATTTGGACTACTCTCTAATTTGGACTATGTAAAGTAGTTTGTTGGTAACCTAAGTAATTTTTTTTCCCCTAAAAGCGGGTATTCTGTTTTTCTCGCCACTCCTTTGCTCAACTGGTATCAATCGAGGTGATTTTGGCACATTCCAGTGTAAATCATAGCTTAAGAGCGCACAGCGTTAATACTCTCAGGTGACATGTCTCAAGTAGAGATAGAAAATCTAGAAGTAGATTGATCAATAGTTGTATGGCGTTTTAATACTAAAGAGCGAGAGGGAGATATTTTTGTTTTAAGCAATAATGAAAGGAAGACCGATTTAAACCAATTATTTTGGTTATATATCATCAGGATTTGTTTTGCTGATTAGTAGCTGCACGTTAGTTTCAACCTTTTCTCTTCTGATGCAGGATCTTCCGTGACATATGTTAAATGACCGAATTTTGAATTTTTATGCTCCTTATATATAAGATTGCTATCCTGTCAGCATCAATTAAACCCTGCTAATACTTGTGTGACACGCTCTACTCATTTGTCCTTTGAACACTGTTTTTCGGGGTGTGGCTGTTACTTACTTTTGACATAGCTTACTCAGTGTAGCTTTTGTTTCGGGGAAATTTGGGTTCGCTATACAGTTTGTTATAAATGAAATTATAAACCTTGTTAAATCATACTCCATGTTTGCGTTAGATATATCTGCAGATTATCATGAATGGGCACATAGTCCAGATAATGGTTTCCCGTATTTATTTAGCTCCTTTTTTGCTCTCAATTTTGATGATTGTGGTGCTCAAATATTGAGGAAAGACTCCAGCTCAAACAAAAGTCAATGCCTGAATTTGTAGATAAAAATAGTCGATAGTTGAAAGACTTCACAACAACGATTTTTCTCCTTCAATTCAATTTAACTTATTATCTGATCAAATATTTCATTTTGATCCTCGCATGTATTCCTATGTATGCCGTTTTCAAAATTTATTGACTTTCCGAAATTCCGCTGTCAAATTTCCAGGAGAATAATGCAAAATAGATTTCCAGATAAATTATAAATCTTTTGTATTTTGATTCCTGCCTTTCGGCAAATTTCCCTTTGTTATTTGCTTGTATTGAAAACACAGTTTGTCTGTTTTCATAATTAATATTCGTGCTGATGTTGTCCGATAATATTTACAGGATACAAACACAAAAAAAACTAACTTCCACCCATTCTATATTGTACTGTGATAAATATATATTAATGCAACTGAAAATAGAAAGGAATGTAGCTGGCAGATAGTACCGACTATTTTTCATGCATTAATTATTTGCGTTATAGAAAAACATCTTTTTTAAGCTCCGGCGAATTCCAGGATGAATGGATGTAAAATAAAACATTTTAGCTAGTTAATATTCCATTCAGTTTCAAAGTTTGTTACCCAAGTTGAATAGAAAAAGGAAAATTGAGCGATTGCTGTTGCTGGTTCGGATTTCGAAGTTCGGTTTACAATTTAGTTTAATTACTGAACTATTTTAGGTAAAGGGCTAATTTGACAATGTCAATAATTTGACACAATGAAAAAAATTAATTTACGTAAAGTGAAAACCATGCAATGCCAACCACCAACTAAGAAATTTTCATTTTCATAATGCTCTCAAATAAAGGAACTTACTAAAACTAACCTTCGTCTAACCAATTTTCTTTCAAGAAATTCTTTGCGGAACACTTGGAGATTTTTGACCGTAATAAGATCTTTCATTTTCGATTTACTAAAAATCATTCTAAAATTGCTTAGCACCATCCCAGTGGTGGTATCTTGTTTTTACCCTAGATATGCTGAGCTGACTAACCGACTTGTCTTTTTGCTGGAATACCATCACATTGACTGCTTTTCAAGTTGGATGACCAACCCTTCTCAGAGAAACGTAACTTAGACGCTCCTGTTTGACGAGCAGGGATGCTCTTGAACTTTGTTTAGTCTTTGTTTGCGATTCCTGAATGTGCTTATCTGCTAAGGTGGTGGAGAATTCTCATTGAGTTTATGATGTTTTGAACAAAGACATGACTTTTCAGGGATTCCAATCAGTTTTGACGAACTCGTTCCATTAACTCCAAAATTCTTTAACTTCGTTTTCTCCTTATTTGTGATTGTGGGTCTTCTCTTTTCATTTTCGTTGGTTGTATGTTGTTTTTGACATAATGCTGCTCTCTTATTCAAAAAACAATTATCGCTGAGGAAGTCTGCAACGTACTCGCAAGCTCAAAAAGAGTTTCTTGATTGACTGATTGATTTGCTGCCGGGGATGGTGCACCCTAACAGGTTTATTGCGCCCCTACTTCCGGTGCGCCTAGAGCGCCTCAAGCAGAGGAATCTTTCTGAGAAAGTCAATGATCTGGTTCGGCCTCACTCGGCCTGATTCCTCCTCGACAGGAAACCAGCTTCCTGTCACTTCTCCTGTGGAACAGTGCATCACAGTGTGCCAGCATATGCACTGGTGTCCTCCGCAAGATAACAAAATCTGCGCTCGTCATTCGCTTCCAAGCCCATCCTTTTAAGATGCCCTCCGAGTATGCAGGGCCCCGTGAAGGTACCAGTCAGCACCCTTAACTTTCTTTTATGCATTTCGATGCACACTCGGAACTTCTTCTCGTCATAAACGTCGAGAAACAGCATCGGCATTTGAAGCCCTGGAAGTTCATTCCAGAGCCTATTGCATTCTCTAGCCACAGTTCCCTTTAGAGTCCTGTGAATAAAATTCATTTCAGTTGCGCTAAAGGGTTCAGGACCGATGAATGCGGTCGATGCTCCTTTCCACGCCAGTTGGTCCGCCTGCTCATTACCGTCGAAACCTGCGTGCCCCGGCACCCAGTATAGTGTAACCCTATTGTCCGCACTCAATTTGGTGAGTGTATTGCAACAATCTAGAACCAATCTCAATGTAATCACCGGGAATTCTAGTGCTTTTAAGGCTGCTTGACTACCGGATATTAAAGCTATAGTTTTGCCTTTGTATCCTCTGTCTATGCTGAGTTGTGCGCTTACAGCGATGGCATAGACCTCAGCCAGAAAGATACTTGGCATACTTCCCATCAGTATGTAGTATTTGTTGCCAGACCCAAATACTCCAATTCTTGTTCCCTTAGATGTCTTGGAACCATCCGTTTACCCCCTGATTTAATTCCGTCTTATGAAGTACATATTAGATTCAACGCTCCATTCTCTCTTGTCACTCAGCACTACACAAAAATTGTTGCGAAAGCTGACAAAATGCCGACGTCATGCGAACCAACGGTGCACATGTGAATGGAGACACCTTCAGTAGTTTACCTTGGTCCTTGTTCGTAATTCTGAGGTCATTTTCTCTTCCTTAATAGAAGATTCGTGTCATTGTAGATGTCGCTACTGTTTCTATCACCAAATGAAGTGGCGATATGCTTAAGATTTTCTGAAGAGCTGACGTGAGACATAACTTTATGGCTCCGGTGATACAGACACTTGTCAAACGCTGAACTCGATCGAGTGCAAGCCTCGTCTTGAGTTCTTGGATTTTGTCTGCCCAGACCACCGTTCCATAGTTGATGATTTGTCTCACCATCATAGTGTACATCCACCGAAGGTTTTACGGGTTGACCCAGGACTTTAATTCTTATACCCAATCTCCGTCCCATTTAGATACAAGGTGCGGAGTTGGTTCATATATCTTCTTCTTGTAAACGGCACCAATGTTGTTTTATCGGAGTTATGCCTTAGACCTATCTCCTGACACCAGCTGTTCACAATTCGAAGTGCCGCCTACATTATATTACACATTGTCCCTTCGTATTTTCATATAGTTAGAATTGCGATATCATCCGCATACGCGTGACATTTCATCCCAGCTTTTGACAGATTGTCTAGGACTGCATCTGCTACAAGAGTCCATAGTAGTTATGAAACAACACCTCCTTGTGGGCATCTCCGGTCCGTACGTACGTTGATTGTGCTTGATCCCACTTTACATACGACGGTTTGCCTCACCAGTGACCGAGACAGCCAGCGAAGAAGGGTAGGATTAACCTCTGTTTTCATCAGCGCCCTCTTTACCGCATCGTGGCTGGTATTATCAAAGGCCCCTTCAATATCAAGAAATGCATCTAGTGCTACTTCTTTATATTCTAAAGATTCTTTGATTCTGCGAGTCGATTCGTACAGGGCAATTTCTGTTGATTTTCCCGTCCTATATGCATGTTGATTTGAATGTAGTGGGTATTTTATTAGGTGAGTTGTCCTAATATAATCATCTTCCACTTTATCCATCGTTTTGAAAATAAACGACGTTAAACTAATCGGGTGGCACGCCTTTGGATTAGTTTTATCATTTCTGCCCACTTTTATAAGTATAAATACTGCTTTCGCGTGCCTCCATGCCTATGGTATACATCCCAATGCCAGGCTACTTCTAAAGAGACCTATCAGGTGCGATATAAGCAGAATCTGTCCCTTCTGAATAAAGGCTGGATACACCTCATCAACTCCCGGTGATTTAAAGGGCTAGAAAGAGTTTAAAACCCACCTCATACGTTTTTCCGTACATATGGTCGCATCTTCCTTCCACTCTGAGCTGTTTGGTCTTCTTTCTTTTACCATCTCGTCAATCCCTTCATTTATTACAGAGCTTCCCGGAAAATGGATTTCTATGAGCAGTAGATTGGTCTCCTTTTCATTTTCGGTGAAACTGTGCAATGTTTCCTTAGTGCAATGTTAAATTTATTTCCCTGCTTAGCCATGGCTTTGTGTAGTCTAGCTGTCATAGGTGTTTCCTCAACATTCTCGCAATAAGATCTAAAACTGTACCCTTAAGACTTTCGGATTTTCCCATAGTGTGTTAGAATGCTATGGTATTCGTTCCAATTGTTGGTACGTGTCCACTCTAAGTTTGGCTAGTCCTTCATTCCACCACATGAGTTCTTTGTCCCTCATTATAACGTGTTCAGGACAGCTTTCCTCAAAGGCATTCACAATAGCTTTGTTTACCTCATCTGCAGCATGCTCAAGTTCAAGACTATTTTTGAGGGTCCTTTGGACAGAGCTATGCTGGAGATTTTCCCGCAAACGGGTGGTGTACAGTACCCAATCAGTGCGTCTTGGGTTTCTAGTGATAATGGGCTCCATCCTCAGCCCGTCTAGATCATACCTCAGAATTTTATGGTCCAACATGGAGGTTTCCTCGGATACATGCCAACTTTTAACCAAGGTGTCCGGAACGATATTACTGACATTAATATCCAGAACCTCCTTGCGTATTCTAGTAACGAAGGTCGGTTGTAGGGACCCTACATTGTGTATAATCATATTTGATTTCATTATGAACTCGTGTAGTTCACTACCTCTTTGATTCGTGTCAGTGCTTCCACAAAGCTCATTATGGGCGTCAAGAGATCAAGAGTGGAATATTGAAGAGTTTCTTGGAAAAAGCAAAATGTAAAAAGCAAGAAAATTTGTGGAATAATGTTAGCCTTTTTTCGGTGTGGCCATGGATTGACTTTTTTGACTTAAGCTTTTCACTAAGACCTTACTTGCTAACGTATAATTAAGAATTTCAGTAAATTATCCTTAATTGTTTTTCATCCCTACAGCTCATTGCTCAGTTAAGCTTGCTTAAAAAAAACATTTTTTATATAAATTTTTTTGGAAATGCAATTTTTTTTGCCACTAAAAAACTAGAAATCATATTGTCGGACTCGAACGCGTTCTTTCTTTCACGGCAAGGTCTAAAGTTAACTTTTTTAACGTGAAATGAATGCGTTTTGAGTTTTATATTATATTGCGTTAAATCTTCGCATGCACTGAAGTCATTCTCAGGTCTAAGATTTCACAGAATAATTCCAGCTCTAAAATGTTAAAGCGTCTACAAACATATAAAAAGGCTGCAAAAGTGAAGTTACTGAATTTTTATCATTATTATCAATTCTCAACCCTTAGAATTGTTAAAACTATGGGAAATCAACAATGCAGTAATCAGAAAATCTTTGGGAAATTTATATCCATGCACCGAAAATTACATCCATGAACGCTGTGCAGAAATTTTTCAAAAATTATTCTCATCGTAACAAAATTATACATATAAGTCGAGAGCTTTCTTCAAAGGAGAACCGACCGTAGAGAATAATTTTCATTCGTTATCCTTTCTGTTTGAATAAAAACTAAAAGTAGTTGTAGTTCAATCAAGTATTGTAATTAATTAATCAAAAACAAAAAAATTGACGATTACAACAAGTTACCTTGCCTTAAAACCAATAAGTAAGTCATGCTGACAATTAAAGTCATGCCAGAACTGATCATGCGAGTCCTGCAAGATGAGCTATCCCGCTCAAAGCTGCAAGCGTTAGAAGTCTAGAATTAATAATTTAAAATTGGATCTATCCTTTCTACAAATTTTAGCCAAACTGACGTTAAATGCTTGACCATTTTCTGACACTACCACCCGAGAGGAAAACAGAAACGTTTGACAAACTATAGACCTACTGCTGCGAAGGCAAGTGTTTCAATGACTGTACTGTTATATACTATGATGACTCTTAAGTTGTGAAATGAAAAATAATTGCATAAAGTTGTATGAACGTATAATATCATACAATATTTCCAACCAGATCGACCAACATTAAAATAAATGGACTTATAACACGTTCAATATGAAATAGAGCAACCCTTTTGTTCGACTCGAAAACTTTAATCAAAACTTATAGGCCACCTCTTCTTGCTTAAAAACTTACGGCAAGACCTAAAGTAGACTTTTTAGGCGTGATATCAATGCCTATTGATTTTTATAGCAAGTAGAGTGCTGCCTTGGCATGTACTGAAGTCTATATCGGGTCTAAAATTTTACAGGAGTCAGAAATATAAAAATGCTATAGAAGTGAAATCACTGAGTTCTTATCATGTATGAGACCGATTGAAACTACCAAAGTAGTGAAAGGTATCGAGCCATTATTCCCACAGCAGCAAAAAAAATCGTTTCAGGAAAAATGTTCTTGAGTTTTCGATGCCAATAGTTATTTTAAGTGTATGCCTTAAAGGATACTTTAGTAACAATTTTCAATTTGAATGAATCACTAAAAAAAACTTTTTCCGGGAGTCGAAAACATTAGATAGTTTTCAACGTATTAGAGTGACACAGATTTATCCTGAATATTTGAGATTTGATTTTGATTTCCCTGAGTTAAATCTAGGCAAAATGAAACAACATGACTTTGAGTTTACTCTGAATACCCTTCTATGTTCAGATTTCCCAGTCTTCTGTCCTTTTTTCGTTAAATTTTCAAAGGAATTATTCAATTCAATTTTTTTTTTTTAAAAAAAGAAAACAATTGGCACGGAGTACATTAACAACTTACTACTGAATTAAGCGTGAACCAACGAACAGTTTAAGACGACTTTAGAAGACTTTTAAGTTACCTTAAGACGGACTAGACGAACTAAGCCCCCGTGTGCAACTTTCTTGAGTCTTAAAAATTATTATGAAATAATTAATGAACTACATGTTTTCAAGACAGATTGGATCAGACATGGATTTTATGGTAGATTAATTGTGAAAAACTTGTCAAAGTACTCTTTCCTCTCTTGCATCAATAACTTTCACGAATTCGCCACTACGATGCGGGTTCTTTGAATAAATAAAACTTATTTTCCAACTTTTCATTTAATCTCACCCAACTACTTGCATAAGGCAGATAATAAACGACCAACGTTTGAATGCGGGCAAGTCAGATTGAGTAAATAGTAGATGGTATACTCAATACTATCCTAGTATAATGTTGAAAAGGATATAATGCTAGCACACTAGTTTATGCTCGTTCTAGGACATCTATGGCGCCTTCTTTTACTGCCACTGCTTGAGTAAAATTTTAAATCATTTACTTGCCATACTTTATACATCCTGCGTGAGTCTACTAGCAAATGACTTTGAAAAACGGATGGAGAGAATATATAGATCCTTTATCGGGTCACTACATTACACGCACGTATTATTATGAAATAGCATGGGTAGCGTTTACATCTGTGTCTTCATCCCTTTATTTCACCCTTAGGTCTTATTCGCTGGTGTCCTTTTTTCTGTGCATGTTTTCAAACGCCTGACAAATAGTAAAGTAGAACAGCTGCCTTGGCGGTCCAACAAACTGCTTTGACTTTCACAAAGCTGACGTTTGGTGTCCTTGTATCGAAAATAGAGCGCATGGATTGCGTATAATCTGCATATGCATAGAAATTGAGATTTTTATTATTTCAGTGCTTTAACATTGTTAAGACAAAGATTTGTGGGTACATCAAGTATGTTTCCTTCCACTTTAGGATGTTTTGTTTTCAACGTTGAAATTTATCGATTGGCCACATGAATTTTTAACAATGCCCGTAAGTAGTTATAAAAATTTTGCATTGCTTCCAGTGAAATCGATTAGTTGAAAACTTACTCGCCCTCAAAATGTTGTCAAGAAAATTAAGTTTGACCAGACAACCTCAGCGCGGTCATCCAAACCCAAATTACATAGGTCTAAGCAAAAAGGAAGCAATATTACACAGGAAATAAAAATAATCATTGCACTACGGTCGCCACAAGAGTCGAAAACATGGCACATGGTATGGCCTACGCGAATGTCAGGTGGAAAGCCTGTGAATGAAATGAAGAAGTGGAAAGCAGAAACCAGGAAATACATAAGGCAAATGCATAGGACATTGGCGAGAAAATCTGCGGCGGAGGGAAAAATTGGAGCCACCGCTATTGAATAGTGTTAAGCACACGTTTTTTCCGTGTCGCAAGAAGACCCAAGTAATGGTCATGCTAATGAAATGCAAAAGAATTCTTTGTGGCCTCGCAGTGCGAAATTCTTGGCAACGGGGTATGCAGAGTGAACATGCGCATGCCTTTATTGCAGTGCAGACTCATTTCTGATTATACATGAGCTTCATCCGATTGCCAGCTACTTCGTCATAATCTGACGACATTGTTTTCTCCTCGCCAAAGCTTCGCGTCCTTATATACTTTAGTCCTGTAGGGACAAAAAGCTCCATTCCTTCGCAACTCCCTCATTTTCCCTGACTTGCCTATCCCACTCTGACAATTCCTGCAACCGAATGCAAAAACGAATTAGACTATCTCATGTCGCTTGGCACTCGCAGGATCCTATGTACATGGGAAAACATATTTTTAGCGTAGAATGTTGGCAAACTGAATCCTGACCCGGCGCGCTAGGACTCAACGCTACTCCTGAGCAAGTAGTCCAAACTTTCTGGCATCGTTTGCCACATAAATGTACCCCGACGTAACGGATGCGAGTAAAAAGTCGCAAGTTAGTGTTGAACGAACAACCCGTGATGGAATCGAGTTCAGTGCACAAAGTGCGGCAGTGCCAGTGGTATCTCAACCAAATTCTTAAAACCAAGACGGACTCCTTAGCGAGCTAGTATTAATTTAAGGCGCCAAAGAAATGAATTTCATTGGTACGGTATGAAAAATTCAAGTTTTCTAAAGTAGTTTCCAAATCAGTTTCGATGTTTTTTGTCTCTAAGTGTTGTAGATTGTTTGCTTATTTCTTTTTGAAACAAAAATTGTTTAAGTTCCTTTTTCTGTTCAACACAGAAAGTTCGAATTCAACACGAGCTGACCGTTCCTGAAAATGGAAACGACATTTCTTTTTGTATTTCAATATTCGTTGCATAGTGTTTTGTGAATGTGTTTAAAAACAGTTTTTTCTAATTCGATAAGGCAAAGGATTGAGTTTATCAAGGAAGAAAAGTGTTTGTGAATGAAACATCTGTTAGTGCAATCCAAAGGTTTCTTTGTTTGATGATGAACAGTTTTGAAATGATTTGAAAAAAGGAAAATTCTCAGCAACTACATTACCTAGCTTAAGTGCATTTCAATTACTGAAAATAATTTCGAAATTCGTATCGCTCCCTCTCAACTCGGCCCAATTTCACGAATTGGTCCTTAAATCAAGTGTTCAAAACTCAATTTCATTTATCAACACTTGAGTATAATAAACTTTATTAAAAACAACGGCGAGGCGAGTTGTGATGAGACAATATCCTGAAAGATAAATAGCCGTCCACTTGTCCCAAATATCTGTTTCTGATTGATGGCCATTCACGCATTTCATTCCATTTTTATGAAAAAGATTCGACTTGACATTTTTTTCGGCCCGTTTACGTCTACAACCTGCTCAACCCTACCCCCAAAAAAAATAAATCTAAAAATGACGGCAAAGCAATTCCAGACGTATCATGGAAATTTTTTTCGACCAAAGTAGCCAGAAAGTTAATGGGCTCTGAAAAAATCCTTTTTCGCACTACATTGGCTCCGACATTCCCGAGTGGGATGCAAATACAAATCGAATGGGATTGTTAAAAAAATGCTGAGCAAATTGGATTCATTACTATTCAGGTTTATTTGCAGTAAGGGAAGCACATTTCGAGCTTTTCAGTCTTTTCTTATCAACGGCTCAGCGTTGTTTTTACGTAATGTTAAACCAATTTATTTTATTGATAGATGCCCAATGCCCTTTGGTTGTGACATGAAAAAAAATGCGAACTTTGATAGGGGACGTTGACGCTTCGACATTATTTATGTTATCCACCCGAAGTTGGAGTAATGATGAATCAAGGTGGCAAAGATTAGACCCATTCTAGACAATTAGATATTCAGATTGAAAATTTCGGGATTTCTTCAGATGACATCTGAGTAGTTTATCAGCCTTCGATTATATTAAAATTTATGGCTTTATTATGCATAAGGACTGGTGGAAAATTCTTGTCGTTCATCAAAAAAATTTCTTTAAAAATGCTACAGAAACTTCTACATTTGCTAATGGCACGGAAAAGCCATCAATTTCAATTGTGCTTTCACTGGTACCGTCATGGAAAATACTTACAGGTCCTAATTTATTAAGTAAACCTAAGTGTCCAACTCAATAGATTTTCTCTCGGATGTAACCAATGAAAATTCAAAAAAAATCATGAAAACGAGTAAAAATTCAAAACGAAAAATTATTTAAATTAATCGTTTTGAGCTTGATTGTATTGATTTATTAAATGCGTCGGAGCCAGTAAAGACTTTCTAATTTTAAAATCATGTTCACGAAACTTATTCAAGACCGATTTCATGTTGATAATAATAGGGAATGTTGTTCGTTACATATCAACCTTCTTCAAAACTTTATTTACTTAGCTTTATAAAAAGGCATATGTGGATTTCGGCAATCGAAATTTGTTCAAACTGATCCCTTAAATGAGCTCACTGTAAGGCTCTGAGATTTATTCTTTTAACATGATGCTACCGCGTAGCGGACTTCGCTTATTTTACGCAAAATGGAAGGATAAACGATGCAAGGGCAATTTTTGTTACATCTGTGTCATACATGACTCAAATAGCAAATTACCACGGGGAAGGGAATATTACTATGCAGAATATTGCTTAAACGAAGCAGTTTTGTAGATTTCACCTGCCCAAGATCCAAAATTTGTTAAAAAGAAGTCCTTGAAGCAAAATTTTCAATACGGAAAGGAAACATATGGAAACGTGCGAAACCAAATACTCATGATCTATGGAAAAATGGTTACAAAACAGAACACATTAAAACACAGTAAATACATTTAGTAAGTATTGTTCATTACACTTAAACAGATTTTTTATTTTTTTTTTCCCTTTCTTTCATGATAATTCTTTCTTTGACTAGCAACACTTGTACTTTATACATTCTATTTCCTTTTTGCTATAGTTTTACTGCCCCTACTACATAATTTCTAGAAGGACGATTTATATCAATGTTATGAGTTTAGGCATCATAACAACAAATTTCCAAATGGGGCGTGGTACTGACCAAATCGCCTTATTTGTGAACAAACTTCATTGATCCATTTAAGTTATAGACTTAATAATTATGAAAACAAATATTTAAAACAATTTACGGATTTCGCAAGGATTCAGAGGACTATGTAGATTTGAAGCGCCTGTTTTATCCAGCTTTCACATCCTTTGGTTATCCAGTTTTCATATCCATTTGTACACCTATAGCAATAAATGGTCTGATTTCTTCGATAAATCATTGTCAAGATCAGCTTGACACTTTTCAAGTGGTGACACTTTTTTATTTCTCCTGATAATGTTTGCCAATTCTGTAATCTAATCTAGACTTCCATCTTAAAAGTCTTCCATTGTTAAAGGATTCAAGTCGATTTGATGAAACAATACCCGCATACTAGCATTACTACTTCCTATATCAGTTCTGGTAGCCATCCTTTACTATGCTGGATTACATCCAGATTGTATATATTGCATTTTTTTGAACTGACATGAATAGTTGTCATTGGACTCAATTTGCAATCCAAGACAACGTTTTGAAAATACTTTCTTGCAACATGATTGTTTGTCACATGCCTCTATTATTTCTAGCGGCAATCGAATCCTGCGTGTCTGAAGAAACACCGATTTGAATATGATTCCCATTAAATGCGAACTTGTAGATCCTGTATATAACTTCGGCAGTACAATAGTCGGTATCAAATGACTTTTTGCATTTAACATCTCTGCCTTGAACATTTTGAAGTGTGTGGAACGCAAGTTCTCAAATTTTGAGAAACAATAGAATTTCTGCTTATGTGGTCTTCTACACCTTTCATCAATCGTTGCCTCCTTTTCTTGTGAGAGAGACGAGCGTGTACTTACTCTCATTTCTTCCAGGTTAGTTCGGCTCACTCAGTTCACAAAGTCTCATTTTTGTTAAAGTGAGCTGGAAGTTTATGACTTTATTTGTTCTCGAAAATTTTGGAATTATCTAAATTTTAGTTGTTTTCATTCTCCTTCCATATCAAAATTTAAATTTCTGTATAACCATTGCAAACCATTTTTTGATCGAAAATCTATAAAATGGTGGTTTGGTTAGTAACACGCTTGAATAAAATTATCACGCTGATGGTATCACAGCAGAATCTCCAGGCAATTCGGTAAGAAAACTTCAACATGGAACTTAAACTCTGCATATCGAGGACGTAAGCAAGTCAAAATTAATATTTTGCTACAATTTTGACTTCCTTTCCTCCATAATTCAGGACATATTAATTAACTTTTAACCGATTTCGAGGGTCCTAAGGCATGGAATTTCAATAATTTACTCTCAATATTCAAACCATTAATGCAATGGTGAAAAACTGAAATTAAAGTTAACCCCTAAAATAAAACTCGCAAATGTGACAATGCAAAACAATGAAACAAGAATCTTTTCATTTCTTCTATTAAAAGGATGCACTTGTCACATAATACATTCACACAATTTGTGGCAATGAATACAAAAACATTGTTAGCAACGCTCCTCTGCCAACCTAAATATATTCATACTTTTGTGCAAATGCCCAAAAGAAAAAATCAGCTTAAGGATATACAAAACAGTACAAATAAAGATAAAATGAAAATTCTTGACAAAAGTCATGTGTGATTCTTGCTTCTATTCAATTTTCCCAACCAAATTACTAAACAATAGAAAATTTTCTATGAAGCCTTCCTTGCTTCAAAATAAGGCAAATACGAAAAATTGGGTTTCATTTGAAAGGATTTGGACAATAACAATATCTGCAGTATGTTGAACCAGCTTTTTATTTTTGATGACCTTAAAGTAATTTAAATTAAAAAACCGATTACAAGAAAGCTTGAATTCAGAATATTTCTAAAATTAATGCGACAACTTAATGAATAGGAGGACTAAAGTTATTTTAACCTTTGCTTTGTTAGCATATACGTTGTTCGCCCTTCAGTTAAGTCCAGTGCATTCAGAATATTTATTCAAAAATGCCAAAATTATGGGGTGTATGCGTTTCTCTCATCATCCTACAACAGATGAGCAAAGGAAAAATTTTTGTAACATGGATTACTTGATGAGGTTCTAAAATAGTTTGCCTAAAATTAATCTACGAGGCTTGGATAGTAACAATGTAACTGATTTTTCATGTACCAAAGTTTTTCATTTTCAATACAACAATGATATCCTCTTCAAAATTGTTCCTTTGGGCAGCTATACACCGGCAAAGTCGTTGTTCCCATTCTTAGTAGCAGCGCCGGAAAACTTCAACTGGCTTCCCGGCCGATCACAATCTTTTGACTGTTCTTCAGAGTTTCAATATTTTTCCGATTCGAGAAAATGAAAAAAACCACTAAACGTAAATCAGGAGAACAAGGGGTTGAAGAGCAATAGAAATGCATTTTGAGGTAAAACATTCAAATGACACGGTCATTTCCATCACTGGCCTGGTCTCACATGAATCATTTTTTCCTGAACGTTACAAGGACACTTTAATAAAACAAATTTTTGGGAGTTTGTCCTGGTGAAACAAATTTTTTGTGCAGTTTTTTGTGTTTGACACTCTTAGTGTCAAAATAAAACAAATCAGCATGGTGTTAACATTTGATTTGATCATTCTACGTTCTTTCTGTGGAGGAGATGATCGAGTATACCATTCTTTGCTTAAGGCGACCAAGCAAAGAATGGTATACTCGATCATCACCTCCACAGAAAGAACGTTTCAGGATCATCCACAAATATCCAGAATTCATCCCCTGTAATGAATTCCGGTTTAAAAGGTTTTTCAAGGACCCTAATTTTGTTCATTTAAGTTCTGAGCATTGCAAAATTTTGGGGAATTTTAGAGGAAATTATAATTGTTCACTAACAGAACTCTTTTGAGTGTTAAATCTTTTAAATTTGATTATATTCGATTCTTTTGTGGACACTCTTACAAAATCCTTTTTTAATAGTTTATGCGAAAGAAAATCAAAAAATCTACAACACACGATCAAAGTTTTAATGAGTCAAGTTTCAACATAAATTCATATGCATCACGTGCAATTACCCTTTGAATACAATTATTTATCCAATTCTACATTAAAAATTTGACTATCAAATCCCGAGTGCAGCCGTTAAAATTCCAACACATTTATCGGTATGACCATTTCACATTTAATGTTGTACAACTTCCTTGCAACCCTTCATCACAACACATCAACTTTCAACCATCATTAAATCATCTAAACTTTTACGATTACATTTCCGCAGATAAAATATAATTGTACAACCATACCCTTCCATTTTTAAGACGTGCTATTTCATCTATTTACTGCATAACATTTTGGTCCTTTTGTTTTTGTGTGCATGTGATACAATTCAAGGAATTTGAATGTTCACTTGCTTTGTTTTTGTTTTCTCTCCATTTTTTTTTGTTGTTTTGTTTTTTCGTTAAAATTTACGTGATCTTAAATTTTCTTCAACTCGTAGATACATTTATCTTTTGGTGCAATTTTATTTTGTAGCTTTTTTATCGGTTGTTTTTGTTTATGCTGTTACGTTGTTGATGTGTTGTTATGTGACGAGTGTTGAAAAGTTGGGATGAAGGACTTTTGTTGTTCTTGTGGAGGCTTTTGTTTTAGAATTGGCTTCTATACGGGGAATTTATGTTGGGTGTGTTGAAGGTTTTTTTTTTGTTATACCCTCTAATTTAAATGGGAGAAAATTTTGTGCTCGAAAAAAAGGCACGTGGAGATACGTGGAGACCGTAATATACACTCAATGGCGAGTTGTCTTTAACGTATGATTCGAAAAATGAAAAATAATTTTGGGACCAGAATGCCAAAACACATCCCTTATATAGGTATATAAAATATAACTAAATACACGACCACGTACTCTAGTTTCCTTGGATCTAAACAACAGTACTCTAGGCAATAGAACCTTTTCCGACTTTATGCCAATGAATAATTTCCTTCTTATCGTTAATGGTGATACTCGATACCACAATGTTTCCCTAGGATTGGTTATAATCCAATGTGGGTCGACTCGCAACTTGTTCAAGGAAGCCTCCTACACACTGCTACAAAATATTACAAATGGTAGAAAGGCTGATCCCACTGTACAAATTCGAAGTAATTCAATCGAATAAGATATAAATTACGCAATTGTTTGTACAAACCCGGAACCAGAAATTTACAACCGAGCAGTCAATACCGCCAACAGATATTAGGACGAAAAATTGGCGGGATAAAATGTTGTCTTTAAGTATAGAAGGAAGAACCAAGAAAGTGAAATTTCATTATGGATAAAATGAAATTAGGAAAGGAAATGGAAATTTCCTTCTTGGAACTTCAAATTGAACCCAATTAAAAATCAGTAAAGAAAAATTTCGCTTCGAAATCGGGGTGAAAAAATTGGACACAATCTTGAGGTTAGACGTATAGCAATAGCAAAGAGAACGTCACTATTGAGTTCACTTATTTGGTCATATGAATGCAAAGCAAAAATTTTCTAAATAATTTGAAAAATAAAAACCGAAAAAGGAAGATTTAGAACAGAAAAATTTGTTTATTTATTCCCCTGAACGCTGACTTAAGATTTAAAAAAATTTTCGTCATCAGCTGAAGAGATGCAGCCATTTGGTACATTTTTTTGCCCGATTTTTTGTCTTGTCTAATAGGATTAGATTATTAACATTGAAATCTGAATTAAATAATTAGCGACTAACAAGCAATCAACAATTTGTTCAATGCATCATTTGTCAAAGTTACAAATTGTAAAACATCATCATCTTCATCACCAATGGCGCGACAGGTTGATTCGGGCAATCTCAAATCGTCTGCGTTCAATCGTCACGGTCCTAAGATCTCGTTTGTCAAATTGTGTTTCCAAGCAGGAATCTGCTGTCAGCCTCCACTCTGCCTTCCATCCACTTGCTAGACTTTCCAACCGCACGCTTCCTTTGTGCCTTTCCCTTTAGCGTCTTCTTCGATATAAATTGTATAATGCATGGGTCTCAAAAAATTTAAACTTAAACGTTTAAATTTGAACCGAATTCCAAATATGCCATTTTATTCCGAATGGTATGGAGCGAAATTTGTTTAATTTATTATCATCAGTATCAGTGCATAGACAAATGGAAGCAATTTCAAATTTTAAACAAAATGAGTTTGCATCTAGTCAAACTTACCGTTCATATGCAATAATTCAAAAACAGAACAGTATACAAACATAACAAAATCAAGCCCCTGAAGCATAATTCAAATCACATGCACTTAACATGAAAATATTAAAACTATTCAAGAACAAACAATGGAATCGTTGTAAATATTAACGCACTAATATGTTTACATTTGTCGAAGAATTACATATCATCTATCATGTGAAACTATTGATTTTTTTTTGGCTTCGTAACTGCACGTGACATGCAATACAAGCTAACATCTAATTGGCATATTTATATGTTTCGTCCTTTACGCTCACCAATTATTGGAGCCCGTCAACCAAAGGCAATTATTAAAATATTCTACTTGTATTGTATTGTGATATTAATAATAATACAGCTCGAGGACACATAATCTGATCTGAACATTGAAATTTGTGTGCCAGGATGTGGATAATTGTATTTAATTAATACGTTTTGGAAGCGGAAAAATGTGTATGTTAAAATTGATAGCAAAAATTCCTCTTAAATAAATTTGTTATGTAATATGACGTATGTTATACCGTCGTTGATCCTCAAAATATTTTTAAAGGGATGTCGTTTAGGTGATTGCATGAAAAAGATAATTAACCAATGTTATCGCTTTTTTCTGAGATTCGTTAGCAGTTAAGGGCAATAATTGATATGAAAACTTTGGCATTATTGCAAATATTTACACATTTTTTTTTTTATTTTTAGTGAATTTTATTTAGTTGAGTTTATTGCAACCAGCATATGGTAGTTTAAATTTTATATCAATAGCCAGTTCGGGTAAAAAAAAGTATTATTATCCAATCGCATTATGTTTTTGAATTTGATTTTTTTTTAGAAATTGTCTAACATCATCATCTTTCTTATCTATGGCTCGTTGGCCGTTTGGGGCCCTCCTGTAGTGATTGATTTCTATCGTCATGGTTCCTCATTCTCGTTCGTTAACTTTTCATACGCCAAGGATCTGCTGTCAGCTTCCACGGTGTCTTCCCATCGCTTGTTCGACTTTTCGACTGGATCTGACTCTTGTGCTTTGTCCCTTAGTGTTCACTTTGGTATAGTTTTATCAGGTTTGAGGTTGATCCTCATCATAATATCAAACCACTCATTGTTGTGGAGAAGCACGCACACTTTTGTATGTTAGAGCGTACCAAAGAAGTGCCAAAATAGTTTACATTTCCTAAAGCTCAAGACATTTGGCATTCAAATATTTAACGTCTAAGGATTCGGTTTAGTCAACTTCAAGACGCGTCGGTCCCAGGTGTGCTTGCCACACAAAGCTACTATTTTAAGGTCCTTGTAGCCTTGGAAATTTTATTTTGTTGGAAGTCCTTCTTTTTTGGATAAATACCGTCTTGAAAATACCGTTAGCCGAAGATGCCGCCATTCGATGCCATTTAAAACCGAGCAAACGTCAGTTATAACCGAGCAAATGTCAGTGAAAACCGAGCAAATGTCTTGATTGTCAGACCTCTGCCAGAAGTTTGTTCTCATTCAATATTGGCACATGGCAACTATCGGCGCTACTTTGATTTTTCATGACTTTATAATCGAACAACTGCATCGTAATATAGGGGGTACAAACTGTTTTGTAACACAGAGGTTCAAAATTAAAAATTGTCCTCAGCCGTTGAGTCATGTTAATTCCTGGGACCGATAGTATACTCCATTTGAATCAAAAAAGGGGTTCAGGTACGTTGTCCGGGATTTTTAGTTGGGTCACTTTTGCACAGCGTAATCATAAGTCAGAACCATACTCATGTCAGGACGATTCCATTACCTTTCGTTCTGCGGCGGCATTTCTGATGCGGCACAGATTCCGCTACCGAAATTTCGGAATCTAATTTAGTATAAACCACTCTTGATTGACTAGGGACTAGTTAAACTTGGAGCAGAGGTTCCAAAACTCCACTATAAGGCAAATCGTACCAGCGATCAGGATCGATACTATAGGAGTTTATCTCATTTTGGCGAAGAATTTTGAAGATTGCAACGTGGCAGTTTTCAACTTTTTTGCGAGATTGTTCAAAAAAAAGAGTCTGTGGCAAAAAGGAAAAAAAAATTTCCAAGAAATGGTAATCGGGACCATACTCTGCAACATGAATTTAAGTTTCTCCGTCCGTTCGTTTTAATATTTATTCTGAAAAAAAAACGATGCTAGTCTAATCTGTCAGTAGTCCAGTGTCCTTTTTTTTCCTCAAAACGATTGAATAGTGTGTTGATTAGAATACTTCTGACATATTATTCAATAGTACACAGGATAGGACGCAACACGCGCCCAGGATAGGAGAGTGATCCAATACCACCTTGTTGGGTTTAATTCAAAATATTAGCAAATCTTTTGAACGTGAATAAGTAGCCCTCGATGCACTTTGTGGGTTTGAACTGCGCTTTGACAATACTAACTACGATTCTATGAGGAGGTAGCTGATTTTGAGGATAATCAGTTCTACTCTCTTTGCGAGCTAGCTCAATCCCTTTCAAGGCAAGCCGTGATAAGTAAAGAGGAAAAAATTACCGGCATTATTGGTTCTATTGATTTTTTGTTTTTGGAAGATCCTTAGTACCTAATACAGGAAAGCTGTAGTACATAATGTCTAGCGGAATTTGAAGCCATATTTTACCACTTTCTCCTTTCTGATCTTTAAATTTTTTACAAGGAAACTCAAATGAAACTACAGAAGAGCAACTGAACTGAAAATTCATTATACTATGAATCAGTTCAGAAACTTATTCATACAATTGTCAAGAGATTATATAAATTGTAGAGTCTCCACTGTAATATCTTCAAATTGCAATATTAGAATAAACCCAACAAGAGGAACTATAAGGACTTGTACTACAACCTGAAAGTCGCAAGTCTTAGTCAAGTGTTTTTCAAGAGCAATTCAATTAGTGATTAAAGCATGACACGATTATTTGTCCAGGTTGTAACTATATCCTGGTCACATTTGAAATGAAACAACTAGAAAAGAATTCCAACATGGAAAGGTAATTCAGGAGTAAGACGCTAGAGTATTCCGCAGAATTGCCTCCGCTTTGGCTTGGCTTTGCTGTCTAAATGACCAGGACTTAAATCCTCTTATGATTATATTTTTTCCGATGGCAATATGTAATCTGTTTTTTCGTTGTTCACTTCATGAAATTTTGCTTGCCAACACACATTTGATTGTGCGATGGACTAAAAAATTTTCTTACGAGGTTTTCATTTTGCTTGTATTTTGACAAAGAATGGTCCTGTGGGCGTCAATTTACCATTGCTAATTGGATTTTAGCATATTCACAGAAATCAATCCACAGTCTTAATGAAGTTTGAATCGTCTTTGTTAATTGATTTTTTGGTTCGATTTGAAAGCATCAGTTTTTGAATGTAGTCCTTGAAGTTGAGAACTTTTTATGTCCGTACACTGATGCATTTGATCGTTATCTACAAGACCGAAATTACTTTCCCAACTTAATCAACTTCACTCGCCCACCGTGAAAGGATTGTGCAGAAGCAAAAGTGGAAAAAAGGTACTCTTGCATCTTTTTTCATTTTAGAAGCATACATGTCCTGCCATTCAAACATATTACCTTTGGCAATTATTCTAGGAACATCATTTTGATGTCTAAAAGTCTTGAGAGAGTACCATTGTAAACGTTTAATTAAACTCTAATTAAATCATCAAACCGAAATACACGCATCCAGTTTAATCACACACCTCCGATACACTCCAACTTCGTCCTGGTAAGATTGTAATTATTGTAAAGCATTTTTCCTGCGCTATTTTATGACTCCTGTTTCGAACATGATGGCGATAAAGAGAACAGTAGGTGCGTTTGCTGAGAGCTCATGTCCTTTGCCAAGTACGAGTCTATTAACACTTAATACTAGGCTACGTTGTTATGTACAGCTCAAATTTATTTCTATGCTTTTTCTGAAGAGTGTCTTTGTAGCATAATAACAATAAGGATTTGATGTGTAAAAGTGGGTAGTCGCGGGTAACGATTAGGTACTTGTATGGCTTCTTATTTATCAAATGGTGCGTTCAATGCGGTTAGTAAAGCAGCTTTACTTGTAGACGTTTTGAACAGAGCGCCATATAAAAAGGTGACATTAATCATGCACTACGCTGTAGGTGGCAGTTTTGTGAAATGCTTTTCGTGCACGAAAGCGTTCAAAGAATATTTACAAAATTAAATCAAGGCCTTTTTCAGATTTATTAGAGTAGTGAATTTTCTCCTGCCTTTACCTCCAATAATTCAGATTAAATGTAGGTTAAAGTTGAGAAGGATACGTGTTAGTCGATTCGTTATTTCTTTGATTCTGAGAAAGGAAACCAAGAAATCAGTGGAACACTTCTGTGACATCTCTAATCACTACTACCCAGTGAACATTTCTTTCGCAAACTTTAAGCCAATCCTTTTTAAAAGTGACCTGAAAATTTTCATCAAATTAAGTTTGGACTCGTCATCTTGTCAGAATACCCAATTATTGCATATACTGCAGGGACCATGAATCAGGCAACTTTTTGCGTGATCCTTTAGATAATTGCCAAGATTAAGATAAGTTCTGTAACAGTAGTTGATTTCGCTAAATTCAAATTTATTACCTTAAAGGCTGCTTGTTTGTATCATGAAAATCATCAGGAGATGACACTACATTCTCCATGAAATCGAAATTTTAAGGATATCTGTTGATTTCATTACCCAACAGAATATGACCAACGAATCAGGAATGGGCTACCAGCTTTTTCAGTGCCCAAACCAACATTTTTCGTACAGTATCAGAGCAAATCCTGCAAAACAACTTGAAGACTCAGATATAAATAGAGTATGAAGCAAGTTGTAACAAATTTTAACTCCCAGTTTTGCACTTATCCGCATAGTTAAGGGAAAATTAGCAGTCAAAATAGAATTTTCATTACACCAAGCCAATAGCACTCATTATTCTTGACCTTATTGCAAAGCCACATCCAGCGTTTGGGATGAGCTAAGGATTTGAGTTAATATCATCAAATGCTTCTATGTAAAATTACGAGTATTCTATAAAGCAGTTCACAGTAATTTATTCTGTGACAAAAGGAGATACCTCGCGTAAGGGCACATTGTAACAATCCCTTTCTTGTTTCACCATCTTTGAAAAACTACTTCAATTCAACACGTTTCCTTGTTCAACAGGAACATGCCCTTAAACAGCTCTGCTAGACACAACTAAACAGCGACGTAGATGACGAGCAAACTCTACATGATCCAGTCGCTAGAAAATAAGATTTCGTATAGTCTTGCTTGCAACAAAGGAAGAGTTAAAAGAGAGGACAGAAAAAACGGAAGAGTAAGAATTATCACAGCACAAGTATCGATTTGTAATGAAGTTTGGCGAAAAGGGTTGAACTTCTAGACGTCAAATATAAAGTTTGAGCCTTATTACAATAAATTTAAATATGGTAGTGAAGCAGGACTCAGTCGAACTCACTTATGAACTTGGATCCTGATGTATGTACTGAGTGCTTGGCTTGTCTATGTTTGTCTTTTCTTGGTCCACAGCCTTTATGCTGTTTCAGTCTTTAAAAAAAATTATTTTGAGGTGTTTTGACGGCTAATGGAGTTGCCTCAACAAACCAAACAAGCCTTTGACTTTTATTTTGAAAAAAGAAATATATATTATTCCAGGCAAGGGAAGCGAATGAGTTGCTGTTAGTAGGCTATTGGAACAGTCTAATGACAATCTGCCAGATTATGAGATGTTGTTAAGATTTTTCAAAAATTAATATTTCAAACTCCCCCGCTAAGTTGTTTGTCTCTTAATATGCATGCCGCTTAAGTCATGTGTCAGAAACAAGGACCCTTGAAGACTGTTAACAAGTTAATGTGCCCATAGCCACTAGATACAGATCTGAAGTCTTCCTCTCCTGCTGAATGAATTGACTGACCTTATTCAACCTATTACGAATGCGCTCTTTCTCCTATAAACAGCGTCTGTAGCCTTGTTCCTTTCTCAATATTAAGTTTCTTATTCAAAGTTATCATTGTCTTTTGAATTCAACCATTCTATATGAAGAAAACACTTAGTACTAGGTTATTCCTTCTGCTACAACTTACTTCTCCGTCCCCACAGACTCGGATGAATCGTATTTTCTATCAGAAAGTTCCAGTGAGAATGGTTCACCTAGGTTGACTTACTTATTTTAAATTTGTGAAGTTAAAAACAGGCATCCGCATCCAAAAAGGTGCATAGTTTGCTATTCCTTACGCCAGGTTGCACTATGAATATGCCTATATATCGCTTCAAAATCATGAAGGTAATGCAAGTATTTAATGAAGTTATAATGAAACGTGGTCCATCCACTCCTGTAGTACAACTTTTCATAGATCATTTAAAGCTATCACAAGTCAGCCTGAAAATCCGAGATATTGTTTGTGTTACCATCTCAGCTAAAGCCACGAATCAGGATTGTCGCACCCGGATATTCTTACCAAAAAAGGTTTTGTCTGACGGACTTTCAAGAGTATGTCAGCTATAAAGACTATGAAGTATGAGCGAATGGAATTCGAGTCTAAAGATTTGGCGCAGTAAGTGCTGTAACCGCAAATGAAATAGGAACGTCAATTGGTAGTAGAACAAGACTGCATTTTGCGAAAACCTGAGCAGAGGTTTGATCTGTACCACGGGTTAGTGGGACGCCCATGCCAGGTTACTGTCATCTCAGCCTATCCTGTCTTGAACGTGGTGGTTTGTAGTTTGCGATGTGGCTATGAAGTAGTATTTGAGTACCAACCAGTGTAACTTGGGTTTCCTATACTATAAACTGGGAACTCATTGATAATGAGGGGCGTTAGTTGACGCATCAAATCAACCCCGTCTAGCGTGACAGTGATGTAAGGCCTAATGGTGGCAGTTACTCACGTTAAACACTTCGATTCGATTCATGTAACCCCAAATGCAGTATGACAAAAATTGAAAGTAACTTAATGCCTTAAAAAGAAAGTCATAAGGATGTTATCATTAGTATCGCAAGTCTGTCATATAGCGATAAGTTTTGTATCCACCTCAAGTCTGGTGTTTCGAACGGCTCTATCTATGGTCCTCTTGTTTCAATATCACTCGGTGTGCATACCATCGATTGTTATAAACTACGAATTTTTGACTTTTTAAAAATACTTGAAATGTTTAAACGAATTTCGTAGTTGGATTTGAATATGCTCCTCGAGGCGTATCCCAGTGACTGGTATCACATAAGGATGGCGTTTTATACCAATACAATGTACGTTGTAAAAATAAAGGGCATGTAAGCCACCCATGGTAGCTACAAAGGCTTCCAGGTTTGAGGTTTTTGGAACGAGTCATGTGGAAGCATAGTTCCTAGCGAGCTCGTCCTGAATGTTTTGAACAAATACCCTAGTTCAAGTGTTGTTACTAAGCGGTTAGATACCTGGAGAACGCTACTTCCTGTCGGGCTTACTAGAATCAGAGTTTAGACCCAGCACTATCCTCAAAATTCCTTTCAACCAGGCCTCACCCTCTGTGGGCTAGAATGAAGAATGTCGAAAGCAATTGATGAAAGTTTTTTCGCATTAATATATATTGTAATGTGAAAACCTTCATAATTTCATTCCCCGTACTACACCTAATGATAGTTGAACTAAACTTCCAAAAATATGCTCCTGGCGCCTTCCAGGACATCTCGAAATTGCAGAGCGAGTCATTAGCTAAAACAAAAAAAAAACTCGTGATCATAAAGGAAATAACTATAGCAAAGTAATAATGAAAGCCAAAAAACAACCAGAAGTTCGCTAAAACTTTCAAAATCAGCTATTTAACATGGATCGAGGACATGGTTTATCGCATCAGCAGCAACCGAACAACAAAGCACAAATTCAATATAGCACAATACCGAACGAAACTTCAAAACTTTTCACCCAATATTCTATTTACAGGCTATGTGGCTAAAGTTTGATTTCACGAATCAGCCATTAGCACAAAATTTATTATTGTAGCCTTGGATAATTATTGATTAGTATGAGTCCTTATCCGTCATCATTTCTCTCTAAATGTAGCAATCAGCGTGAGCTCTGTGAACATCAACAGAGCGAGTTTGCTCAAGTATTTGTTGACTATAAATTGTTGTTTCGCCTTGAGTAGTCTCTGTGATCCCTTGTTTACCAAATCTTTATTTATAACCATCTTTCTTGCTTCCTTCTCGTTGCCAATATACACACTATAGAATTTTAGGGTAGTCGACTCCTTTTCGAAATCTGATGATAAACGCTCCGTCTAGAGATAAACGTCTTATAAAATTTTACACTTGGTTTATTTCTGCTATCTTATTTACTCTACAATTCCGAGTATTTACCCAAATATTAGGTAGCCAAGGTGTCTCCTTTAAGCTTAGCTAACATAATTTCTAAGAGCCTTTTGGGCTAAGCTTCAGCCACAAAAATCGACAGGATTTTACGACGAAAGTTCTAAGGTGAGTCATTATTTGTCCAAGATTTCTACGAAAATCCATTCGGGTCGAGAATATTTTGTTTATTTTGGTAATATAATTGATTTAAAACGATATAGAAAAGGGAAAGGAAAATTGTGGAAATCTTTTTATTTACTGATTTGCAATAATTTAGAATTTTTGCGTTTGCAATCAGCAGTTTTCGATTCGTTTAGTAAAGAATCAAAAAATAAAGCGTAAGAAATGTTTATTTTGCAATTATACTTTCATGGCATTTCAATTTCAGGAATTTGCTTTCTAAGCATCCGTAAACCATCTAAGCGGAGCTAATTTAAAAGGATTTCGTCTCTTTGATATTGAACAATATTTTGTGCTCTTAACTCAAATGGCCGAACTAAAATCGGCCGCTCATCGTATCATTTAAAGCTTTTGAGCCCTTGTTGAAGCAAAGTCCGATTGACTGAATATCCAGACGAAAGATTCTAAGTATTGTTTTACAAATAAAAATGCATTTTCTAATCACAACACTCTTTTTTATTTGTTTGGTTTTGATTCTTGAACAATATGCAGGATGTAATGAATTACTCTGTTGAACGTCCTTTTTAATAATGCCTTATCGTTGAATTAAACATCTTAAATATTAACTTAAATCTTTTTCAAAAGTGTGACCGCACCAACCACGCTTATATATTTTTGACTGTACTCGATGCTTACAAAGTAACAATAATCCTTTTTGGTTAACAACCATCATTTCTGGAACAACTCCGCTTTCAACAAGCAAAACACCTCGTCCCTATTTAAAAAGGAGTTTTTCGACAAAAGAAAATCTCGAATTTAAATATGTAGCATTTAAATTCTTTAATTAACTTTCATTTTACGGTTATAATCGTATTAACTGTCAAAGAAAGAAGGAGGAATAATTGATAATGATGGACTTTCGTTACCGACCCTAACACGGTTTACAAACCATTCATTATATCCGGACAAAAAGGAATGAAACGTATTTCATGATGATGATGATGATGATTTAATGATGGGTTCCCAAGAAAATATGATAACTGGTGTCTGGAAAGAACATTATGAACTGCGGAATAATTAAATAGGATTAAAGGGTCAAAGGATTTCTAATTAAAATATCATGACTAGTGTGAAATGTAGATATACACCTGTTAAGTGAAATTAAAGGGTATTAGAATTGTCGTATTGAATGTAATCTGATTAAGGAAGTTCAAATTAGTTGTTACATTGATTAGATAAATGTAAACAGGATGATTGTAGTGCGAGCTTATTTTAATTGGGCCATAATGTTGTTACTTTTGGGAGCCTAGGTCGACAATTTTATTTTAGGACAAATGCTCTGTTAAACTTTTGCATTAACATTGAAGTATTTAATTCAAAAAAAAATATTTGAAAGCAGTAATAAGGACTTATGTGTCCAGATTTCAAAAAGGAGCACTCTCAGATATACCTAACTTGAAGGTACCTCTCTTTATTCAGTTTGATCTAAATTGATAAAAAATAATTCAGCAGGCGATATCAGGATACGAAATAATACAGAAACATACAATCATAATTTTTCAAATGTGATGAGGATAGATGAGGATTTTTATTTTAGGTGCATGTTAAGCCTTTAAGTCAATGTCCTTCATATTTCTAAATGTTAACTTCAAGAACTGTTTCCGATACATATCATACCTGAAGTAATCATTTATTGGCTTAAAATTTCTTTTGAAGTTTAAGCAATTATTTGCCATACTCAAATAAAAGTACACTGTTCCCAGTACTCGCAAACCAAATCGTAGGATCACACCAAGTCTAGGAAGTACGGCGGATGCAGAAAGATGTCCCATTCAAGCATTTTTACTGTGTCTTTCCCTGGTTCTAATATATTCCGGCCCACTCTCGTCATTTTTCGATTAATGCGTAGCTTAAATTTATCATTTGTTGACCCTAGCATTGTGTCTTATTAATTTTGTTGGGCTTTAAGAGTTCATAATACAGAATATCACTCTGGTCGCACCAGACACAGAGCATGGCCTTCTTACCGAAGCGATTTGGCCTCGGTGTTCGCCAGGTCAAAGCCACGGTATTTTTGCTTCGGATTTTCAAAATAAATCCATTTTTCAACATCCATGACGATTCAATGAAAAAACTATTCCCTTTCTTAGCGCCGAAGAAAGAGGCGCTTATTCGAATCGAAGGGACGTTAATTCAATTTTAATTTGACGTTTATTCAAATCGTGTGGAACCTTTTTAGCGAAATTATTAATCATACCCATTCCTTGGAAACGTCTGCTGATCATTTCCTGTGACACATTTGATGCTCCTACTAATTGCCGTGACATTTTAGTTGGGTCACCATCCAATAACTCTTGCGATTCCCCCTCTTCGCAACTTTGAGGTCTATCAGAACGCGCACTTTCTTTCGCTAGAAATTATCTCTTTTGAATTGTCAAATCCATATCTTACATATCCAAATTGATGGAGTACGTCAACCATAAGTTTTTACAAGCAAACGCTGATCTTCAACAGTTTTTTCTTTCTTTTGGTTAAATAAAAAAAGTAATGCGTGCCGCAAATGCTCTTACTTAGGCACAAAACCGGACATGATTGATCAACAAAATAAAATAAAACATGGTAGTTTTGGCGAGCGAAACTTATTTGTGTTTGTAGCTAAATGTCAGACAATTGGAATGGCATATGTATCGGATCATTGCACCACGTACTTTTTGCTAGCGCCATCTCTTAGTGAAACCGAAAAAACTTATGCATATACCTGGTCTTAACCGATTCAAAGAATTTTTACCCGTTTTGGCATTGGGCGATTCAATAGTGTTCAATTCTTCATACGCTTTTTAGAATTCCTCTCTATCATTTTTTCGTCGTAACTAATTTTCTTTAATTATACCTTCTTTGATGAATGAATTTTGTTTAAACTTTTTCAGTATGGGCGGTTCACAAATCACAATCAAATGACTGGTCTCGTTTTAAGGAAACTATTTGCTCAATCGTCTTCCAAACTTTATGTTTTCTTTCTAATTTTTATTCCATTTTACTCCAAGTCAAGTTTCCGGGGAAAGTCAGGGTTAGCTTACACAAATGCTAGCAATCATTTTAAGTTTATTTCATAAAGCATAATTCACCGTTCACGTGACTGTCCAGAAGTTCGTCCTTTCGCTCCAAGTCTTTCTACTATAAATAATAACCTAACGCAAGCTCTGACATCCTAGTAATTTATTGCTTATTTTGCTCTGGCTCTGCATTCTTTGTGCATTTGTTCCACTTTGAAGGTGTTTGACTTTATGTCCTTAAATATGGAAAGTAAATAAACACAACTTTTTCAACTTGTTCCGCTAAAAACAGTCTTTAATATTGATGTTTGGAAATATTTTCGCACGTGGATCTCATACACATACAAATGAAATAATTAAACTCCCCAAATTTCCATCTAAATATTTCTCGCTTGTTCTTCAGATATTTATTTTCGTTTTCATGCATTTGGTATGCCGACATCGTCCTGTTTAAATATATAAATTTATTTACATGCACAAATCCTCATCATGTTTCAGTTTTGCTTCGGTGCACAATTGGGTCGTACAAGTAATGAGTGAGACTTCATCCTCATCGTCATCATCATCAGCATCACATCGTCATCATTGCTGTTCAATGGTGAAAAGCCACTTTGCACTAACAGTGTTCAGTGGAAACCCTCGTCCTTGCCTTGTCACATCTTGCACTTATTTACATTTCACGTTGTGCGCCCAAAACTACACATGCACATGTTCACAATCCTTACAGAGGATCATAATCAGTATTAAAACAAAAACCTTGAGCCATAAGTGGAAAACTTAGCTAGATTTTTTTTTTTTACATTTTCTCCGATCGATTTTCTTTTCCCCCACACTTTCTACTTTTCTAGTTTTTGTGATTTTTCATTTGAACTCAAGTTTTTATGGTTTTAGATATCTTTTAATCTGGCACGACTACTTTATAGGACGATACACGAGAGACTTCATTATTTCCGTGTTTTTTTGTTCTTTCAAAATAAAATGAGTACGTGGTATGCACTTGAATGCAATAAGAATAGTGATGAAGAGATGAAGAAGGAAAATGCACGTACAGCAAGAAAAGGAGTGCTTGTACGTCTAGCATATATGATTGAAAATTGCACGGAACTCGGCTTTCTGCACTTGAGGGTAGCATATGCTGTGAAAATCAATACAATAGTCTTAAGATTCTACAGGACGAAATTTATGGAGACGAAATAAAAGCGAGTATTAGAACTGTAAAAAAGATAGTGTGGAATCGCGATGGCAATTTAGAACAGGAGCACTGGAATGAAAGGAAACAAAAAGGATTCGTGGATTCTAGCCAAAAAATAAAATTTCCTCTATCACAAGGCACAAAAAGGGGAGAAAGTTTTTCGTTAACAGGATTCAACTTTGACTCGTACATTCCCTTTGAATAAGTGCACCTGTTTGGCATGTGAAACAGAAACCCAGAACCCCAACAGAATACCAAAAAATCGCCGAATTTCAGTCATTTTGAGAAGAAATTAAAATTGAAATATTGCAATTACATAAAACATTATGCAAAAATTAAAAATTTGAGCTAAAAACAAGAAAAACTGTACACCCTCACGATGGGACCGCAACTTGTTCCAAAACTTAATCGACTACTACGCCACAGCTAGATTACATTTACAAAGGATATTCCGCCAAGCTAAGGAAGATACTCCTTGGCCAGTTTGCATAGTAAAACGAAGGAAATTTGTAACATGAGTCCTTTCCCCCATATTATCACATTCTCTTTCACTTGCATACTGGACTATTACCATACACACTACAGTCTCTAAAATAAATACACAATTTCCTTGACAATCTGTTTTAGCACAAAAGATAAGATAAATGAAAATGGTATCAACTCTAAAACTGACTCGTATGAGCAAATTGTCGAAGACAATATTTACCAAGAACCTAAGTAAATATATTACGCTGAAGTGAACCGTAGTATTGCGTTGAAGTTTAGTTGCCTGAGGGAAATATGTTTTGTTGTGGTATCAAAGACATGGTAGGGAAAATTGAAAAACAAAAATCCTACAAGGGGTTTTTGTTGGTCTAAGGTTTGTGTACTCACATTGAGTATTCTTGTTGGAGTATTTTCGTAGCAATTGGTTGGATGTATTTAGTATTAGCAGCGTCAGCAAAAATTAGTACGTGAATGATTAAAAGCAGAAAAGAAATTTGTCTGAATGACAGAACGCACTTATTTCGTCTCCATTCAAATTTAATCCAAATTTTCAACATCAAATTCACTGTGAATATTGAATGCGATAATTGCCTTTCATGGATCTTCTTTGGATAATTCAAATTGAGAAGTTGCTTTAAGCTTTTCCAACACACAACAGGGTCAGTCAAATCCAAGCGAGACTTTCGTTTTTATAATGTATGCGTCCAAGCCGAAGGATAATTTGACTGTCTTTGAAAATCGTCCTATTCCTACTCTTCTAACTTGACCGTCTTTCAAGACTGTCTTATTTTACATTGAAACATTATTCACACTGCGTTCCCCATAGCTGAATTTCATAGATCCATCGTCAAAAAAAGTATAAGTAGGTATGGTACAAATAGCGTAGCCAACACTTCTGTTCAGCATTCCGCAAACTCTATCTATTCAATGATTTTCTCACAGTTCCAAAAAAAGAAAGAAACATAGAAACACAAGTTTAGGCCGTGCAATGACGTTTAACCATCCCATATTAAAGTTGATGATGGTTCCTTCGCACTGGTAAGGCTAAACCCAAAAAAGCGTTGTAATACAATAAAATCAAATCCCAGGATAAAATCACTTGATACAACACTGCCTGATTGATGTTCCTGGAAGCTGGTTTTTGCACTATAGAACTACTGACACTAAAAGATATATTTCACAAACTAACGTTCATAGAGAAAATTGACCAATCATACACCCTTCTAGCCGAACAAAACTGTTCTACCTAACAGACGGTTTTTTCGTTTTCTTAGTACGGCGTCTGCATTCTTTTGGTTTTTCATCTATCGGCTGTCATTCTATTGGTGTCTGACTCAACTCTTTAGTCCGGTGATGCAACCATTTCAGGATTTTGTAAAGGAAATTTCGCAACAATGTTTCCTCATATAAATCGATCCGGGAGAATGGAAGAATTTGACAATTTTTTACGATGCTTTTGTTTGATGTTTTCCGAGAAAAAACTCTCAAATACCGTGGAACTTATGTTCTGCACACTTTGTGACCCAGATAATCCTTTCCCATCGAACAATGGTGTCCAGTGAGTCGTGGCTGGTCTTGCAAACAATTTCAAAAATTTTGACAGGTCCTGTCAGACCATAAATTATTCTAATTTTTGGTCTATTGCACGTACATCAACTAGGCACGAGGTGTGGTCAGAAAATAAAGGAAAATTTTGTTTTTTTGTTGTTTTGCGTTGCTTTCAAAACAGGTATGATAAACCTATACCAGTGTTTCTTTCAATTTTCGAAGCACTTCTCTGACTTGTCGTTTTTTAGCCTTTGGCTCTTTCACGAATTCGGTTTTAATGTCATATTGACTTGTATAACTTTGGTTCTTTTTTCACGTCACACGGTACCATGTCTGGCGAATATACAGGTTGGGCAGCGTCGCCGTATTTTTGTTTTTTTGCCAAAAAATCATGAACGAGCAATTAAATGCATTTTGACGAATGGATCAAATGAGCAGATGCATCCTCGCAGCAATGAGTTGTTTTGCTCCAATTTCGAAATTTTCGAATTTTTAAAACTGCTTCACGCGAACGGCTTAAACTTGTAGTTAGTCCTTCTTGATAACCGTTTGACCTAATGGTCCGAAGTTATGATGTACTATGCCATTAACGTCAGAGGGAACAGGAAACAAAACTTGCTTATTAGATCACACTTATTGGAGCCTTATTCGGTCTTGGCGATCCAAAATGCCTCTAGAAAGACGATTTAGTCTTATTTTCAACGTCATATCCATACATCAATACAATCGTCTGATGTCACACGTTTTGTCGATTCTGCATTATTGTTGACTTAATTTGGTAGTACCTGAGAAACTTCAAATGCCCGCTGTTTTTGTTTGAAATTCAGCAATTTAATGTCAAAATTAGCTGTCACTTGTTTCAAATCCAGAACATTCGAAAAGATTACATTACATGGACCAATCAATATATCAAAATTATGAGGGACTTGCTTGATTTTTCCTGGAGATTATTCATAACTATTTCCTTCTCTTTTTCACATTTTCATCGGTTGTTGATGTGGTAGCATGTCGGAGGCGTTTTGTTGGCATAAACATCTGCAGGACGATCTTGGAAACCCTAATACCACCCGTAAACTTTTAATTTACTTAAGACAGACACACGGCATTCTGTGGTAACATTTGTCAACCTTTGATATAACTTTTATCATTGCTTACCCAAAATTACATATATTATAAATTTCGATCGAATACAGACAAATAAAAATTTTTCGATCCCTCTTTTAGAACACGTCTAACCTTAGCAGCTGCCACAAGATAAAGTAAAGAATGTCCACTGCTGACAATCAGACTCCAGGGATATGTATACCAAAATAAAAACTTATTATCGCAACCAGACGCTCCGAGCCCGCAATATTTAGTCCTGCAAGTTAATCTTTTGCTAATGCACTTGTGACAACTGTCTTGGGTGTCAGTTTTCCTGATATGGGAGGGTGTTGTTGTGTTTCCAAATTGTTTGAAAGAACATTGTTGTGTTTCCAAACGATGATGTTGCTTTAACAATGATACGTTTAAAAAGTTCGAAAAATCCAACTGGCATTCGGTCAATCTCAAACTCGCTATCGGAGGTATAAAGAAGGAATAAATAGGATTTATATATTATATTTAATATAATTATTTATTTATATAATTTATATTATATAAATAAATATTAATATTATTAATATTAATATTTATTTATTATATTTATTTATTTATTTTATTTAATCTTTATAACAATATTTGAATAATCACTGCCCAACTCGACTATGAAATGAGATAATTATGTTTATAAGTGCAACTCAGGACTAAATTTAATCATGTACTCAGGACTAAATTTAATCTGAAGGAAATTTCCAAATTATCTTTGAATAATGCTCTTTGTTAAAGGAATTGTAGCTTTGAACTGTTAATCGTGAGGTTTTTATTGAAAAATTGGATTTAGGCCCCTCTTAGTTTGGTATAATTGTTGGAAACTATTTTGACGACGAATGTCTTCTTAGGAGAAAATAAATAAAAGCAATAAACGCCAAAAAATGGGGCGAACTACAACTAAATATTTACGTTCCTGTGTCATTCTATATTCAAAAAGCACCTCAAATATTAAAACGCCACACTAGGCTACTTTTATGTCCTTGAAAGCCGTTTTTATGGACGGAAATATGAAAGTGGAATAGGTGGAATAGGAAATGTACTACCAGCCGAGTTTTTTCTCGGATTAAACCATCGATTCTAAAAGGCTTTTCCGCGAAATGATGTGTTTATGTAACACCAATATTATCCACTCCTTTGCACGCAATTCCCATTACGGGTACAATTAATTCACGATAGGATTCGTACAATGCCTGCAATCGGACTAAGTTAACACTCACTTAAATACCAAACAATTACCAATTTTACTGACCTTTTATTCAGCCGTAAAATAATTTTTTTTTTGGAAAATTTTCCATTTCTCACAATCAACCTGCCAATACATTTCCAACGAATTGGACTTTTATGTTTTTTTCACGTGGATTCAAACGCAAAATGTTCATGAATAATTGCCATCATTACAATTCCTATCGTTTCGAAATATTTTCAAATAAAGCCAATCGCGTCCTCGATAGAAACAACTATTTCCAGGCGCTTATTAACATACGTAATCAATTACACGCAAGTTTGGACCTTTTGCATGTCTCAAACACATTAAACATAAAATTATTCGTCTTGTGTGTTGCGTAAATCTGGCAAAAGAAAATCCTCGAGCACACTAACACGACCACAATGTGAAATACGTCAAAAGCAAACGCCTAAAAATAGCAGCAAGTACCTAATAAAGCTATGAAGTCGTTATTATTAACATCCTAGTTCGTTCCTTTTTGTTTGATATAAAACCAGTTGTTGTTATTATTGTTGTTGCTGTTGTTGTTGTACTACAGGAGAAAGTTATCATCAAACTCATTCTGGGGGTGTGTACACATACTTACCCTGCTATTATAGCGATCGTAACAATTTGAAGTGAAAGCTAGGAAAGCTTCTCCGGATCCCATTTACTTCGTACAGTGGTGGCCCGTTGCGTTCCATTTACTGCGAAGCAGGAAAAATGAAAGAAAACCATTAAATCTCAATCCACATCTAATGTACAATTTTCGTTTGAATTAGTCCTTGTGTACAGCTGCAAATAAATATTTTATGGCTTTTTTTCGAATGATGATTGGCAATCATAATTCCCATTTGTACTGTGCGTATATTTCTGCACTTTTCTTTTTCTAAGGCTAAAAAACGCTTCACTCTCTCTTCCCTTCCTTCCCTCCCTCCCCCATCCGTTTATTGGTCTTACTTTTAATTTAAGGCTAAGGAAAATTGTTACTCTAAATAACAACGTCTTGTATTCCAAGAAAATTGTTCAAGTTAAACGTGTGGCGTCGATATTGCTGTTATTAAGGACTCTCCTACTTCGGAGCATTATGCAGTAGTATTGGAATTAATTCTGAAGTACTTGCCGCCACATGTGGTTTTGGACGCTGTCATGAAGAAAGGATTATGCAAACCAAAGCTTATCCTCGAAAGGCAACACAAACCCTCTTTCGAATAACCCTTTGATAGTTGTGGCATGCAAAAAGTTCGTTAGTGCATATTGAATGCATCATAAAGTATTTAGCGATTCGGTTATACAAGGGTGGTCTTCTACGCGAAAGGATAAAGGTTGCTAGCCGACCGCTTTACCAAACAACTGCTAGGCTAATAATTCCTTTTTGAATGAAGTGAATAATCATTATCACATATAGTTAAAGTTTGTTTAAAGTTAATATGGACCCTACCTAGCAATCAAGTTCGATAGTAAACATGAAAGGAGCTCCACATTAGCCAACGCAACTGGCAAAAATGACTTAAATTGAAAAGTTAATGGCAGCGAAACACGCATTTGAATGGTTTTTGTAAAATATTTACTTCTATAAACACAAAATTAATGCAATATGCAAGGAACAATAAAAACCAGAAATTGCTACATACATTGTGAATTTATCCTGTCCTGTTTGTCAATCTTAATTTCAACGATCTGATGATAAAACAACATAATCAATTCAAAAGATTTTATGTTGATTTTATCGACTTTATTTATGGATCGGTTAAACCTTTCATTTGTCTTGATGAGTTGAATTAAATTTTCATTGCGCAATAATTTTATTGAATTTCCTTTGCAAATTCGTCTTGAACTAGTTTTTATGTTGAATAATTGCTAAAATAAATCATTTTTATTGCTCAATCCAATTCCGTGACATGTTTCATTTATAGCTACCAAACATTTGCATTAACCCATTAATTCGAACCAAATAACCTTTGTTTGCAAGAACTCAACCAAGGATATGAACGCAGTCTACAAGTTAAGAAGTTTTTGTAGAAAATATCATAAATTATGCTTAATGTCTAGTTTTGTAATGTTATAAAGAGAACATTAAGAAGGACTAGAATGCTGTTAACGGAAGAGTACTTGTAATCAACATTTTTGATTCAATTTTTAAAAATTTCTGCAGCGTCCCCATTTCTCTTAACAGACAAAAGATGTAATTAATCTGAAGAAAATTCAAATAAAGTTTACAAGGATGAGTATGGCAATTGTATCTACAAAATTACGTTTTTCCTTTTTTATTTGACGAACTCAACATGACTTGATTACTCTAGTCTTTCAATTTTTTATAATCCTGTTAAAGTGTGCAACGTTATTTCTTACAATGCATATTCTACACCCATCTCTACCCAAAAAAAACAGAGCAGGAAACCTGAAAAGCAGCTATCTTAAGGGTTCCTACTCCTCTTTTTCCAAGGATTATTTCATTTTCTGAGAAACAAATCCATAAAATATGAAAGAAGTCAACGCATGTTGCATTAGCAGAAAGACTAGTCCATAAGGCATGAAACACAGCGATAATTTGTCCACATTTTTGTATGAAATTTAAGATTCCCACCAGGATCCATTTACATAAATATCGCACATGGCTATGACCTGACCTGTTACCATGGAACGGCTGTGTATCTGACGAATGAAGCAGATAGACAATAGAGAAACAATAGAGAAATAAACCGGAAAATGAGTGAAAATCCAGTAGAAACCTGGGTAAATTCTGAAAAGTCATCTCAATCTAGAACACCAGGACCTGGGATCAAAAGAATCAGTTATATGTTGAGTCTATAACGACAGGTACGAATTGGGTTATCTCGCCAGCGACGGAAATCAAAGGGTTAAGTCTAATTATACCTAATCGTTTGGTCATATTCAGAACAGAACTTAGTCAAAACCGTATTTGAATGCAGATTTCTCAAAATTTTTGAGTCAACATGATACCTAGCGCTTGAATCCTCGAGCCGAGTCTTGTTAACGTCTTCACAAATGAATTTTTGCTAAAGCAAAAACGACGATTTCGTTATCCTTCATTGGTTGCCACTGAGAGTTACTGTCTAGAACTAGAAATGAAGACAAGGGTCGTTTTTATTGCAAAAGCTCTTTTCTGAAGAAAGAAACTTTCTTCTCCAAAAATATGACAGCTGTACTTTTCACCGTTCAAGTCATTTTTATCGTGTTCTCAAATGTTTTTTGGATATGTTTATGAGCTTATTCTCTTATTGGCTCCCTGTTTACATCCTGTTGGCTTCCTGATCTTGGTTATTATCAGTTTGTCTCATTTCTTCAGCGGACGAACGCAACCCATACTTGGTCTCCATCACACCAAAATAGAACAATCCAATAAATTAGGATCAGGAATCGGGAAGAGATTTTTCAGACAGATTAAATGTTTATATTTATAAATCCTTCTTTCTAACCAAACCGAATCAAAGAAAAAAACTTATTAAAACGTATGGAAAAGTATGAACACATAAGAGGGTAATGATGAAGATAAATAATATAATTAAATAAATAATATAATAATAAAATAATTATCAAAAAATTAAATTTTAAATAAAATACATAAAAGTTTAAGATTAAACATTTAAAATTGGACATCACTAGTAACGAAATCGATTGGAACGGACTTACATGAAAATTAAATTTAAAATAAATACAATGAAAACATAAACAAAGTCCTTTCTTCTTCTGATTATGAAGAATTAAATATCGGATTCGGTTGGCAATGTGATTATATGTCAAAAAATTTGACAATACCAGGTCCCTGCATTTGACTTGCTCTTTAAACTTTCCCGCCGATTTCTGCAGGTGAAGTTAGCACTCTGCTTCAGGACTTGGCCCTTGCTTATATAAATCTCTCAATTGTACGTTGTTTCCAACTTTAAATTTATCGATTCCCCCCAAGCAACTCACCCTACGTTGCTTCTCCTTTTTGTTTTACCGATTTTCTTCAAGCAGGACATGATCTTTCGGGATTGCCCGCGATTAAACGCATTCTGGAACTTTTTGACACATTACTTCAGACCAAGCATTTCAGTTCTAGGACTAATCGTAAAATGTTTGAAAAAACCCCCTGTCCATGCATTCAATCTAAAGTTTCCCACCAAGAAATTTTCCAATAAGACACTTAAGGATTTCATCGTAATGTCACTTGAATCCCACTTTTTGACTTTTAAGACCACCCTGTACGTTTGGGAACAAACACTGCCTTAAAGTTTATTAAATTTGACAGCATCACCAACCACTCTGAAGAAGTTTGCACTGGCAGACACAGCTTAATAGTTGACAGCAATGAGAGATTTGCACCTAAACACTGATGATCAAAGGTACTCCCTTAATCTGCTCATCCTCAGCTACACATAAGTTTGACAATCGAATATCAGTAAGTCAAGTGTAATTGTCGTTTTAACTTTACCAAATAGGTTTCTCTAATACAATATTGACAAAAATCATGGATCCTAATTATATGACGGTTGAATCCATCATATAGCCTGCCGCCTTAATCGTCATATAGTCTGGATGGATTGAGGTTTGGATGAAGCTAATTTGAGGATTCATGACTACGTCTGGTGGTGAATCAATTTAAAGTAATTTGCATAGAAATAGAGTATTAGGGAGTTGTACGGAGTAAGCTTCAAGCTTAAAATGATGATTTGTTACCTTTACTCAAATTTCCTAAAAACGAGGACCATGTGCTGCTACATTTTTTTTTTGTGTGGTAGGGAGGCGAAGGCCCTTTACAAACTGAGTGTGGGACTCCCAAACGCAAAATGCTTTTGGACTACCCACTAAACACGTCCCCTGTGAACATGAGAACCAAGCCTGGAACCGTTTGACACATTACTTCGGGCTAGGCCTCGTGTTCCTAATCCTAGAGGCGCCTTTGGATTATGGGAATCTTTTCTCTTACGGGAAGGAAGGGAGAGGAAGGAAGTGCTAGAAAAGAGATTCATAAATCCCGGATGCCCGGATGCGGAAAACTTTCTTCAGTATCAGCATATAGTTTCCGGACAGAGCTCTCCAAATTCACTGAGCAGGTCCCCTCGCTGCTGGCTCCACCTATATGTTGCTACATTAGAACGTCAAAAGAGTTTCGAGTTACTGCGATACCTTAACCCGTTTGTCAAATACATTATCCTGTGGGAAATTTTCAATTGACAATACATCTACAGTATTGTTATCTGTCTTTTATTCATAAATATTATTTTTAATGTGATCTTATCAGCATTGTTTTCTTATCTAATGTTTTTCATGTTATCTTATCAGTAACAACCTATTTAAACAGTGATCAACCTGAAGTCCTACAAGGATCACCTCTCTCACCCACGTTGTACAGCATACAGACTGTGTACTTGGTTTGACAACCAAAAAACATGCAAATAGGTTTATGTGAACATGAAGCACGTGCATATTGAACACAACGACAGGCAGACCTCCTATCCTTAAAACTCCAAGATTCAACTAGAAAAGACGAAATATTGTAAATTGAAGATTAAACGCAATAACTCCAAGTCTTAGTCAGCAACAATCCTCATCTTTGAAAGTAGAGTCAAAAAACCTAGAAAGGTCAAAATAAAACCTAGAAGACCACAAAAAATCTAGGATTAACATTTGATCGATATATGATGCAACGGAAACCATTGTACATCTACTCTCATATCCTTATTCCTAATCCTGAATTCTGGTAAATCAAAATTGAAAAATAAACTACTGGTATGAAAAACAATGTACGACCGACACTGCTCTACGGTAGTACTAACTTCTGTTAAAGGACTAAGCCTAGCCTAAGACGAGGCATTGAAATAGTACAATAAAAGGCTTTCAAGTGAAAACTTTTCAATCCCATTGTAGAAATATGCAAGGATCTACGGATTATTGAGAAAGTCGAAAAGTATATAGACAACAATTTGTTAGAAACCTTCGTGGAAATCGAGGAAGACAAAAGAAGTAATATGGAATTCCTTACTATATAGGAATGAAGGAAAGAATTAGTGTATCTTGATCTCAGATTAATGTCTGATAAACGCAACCTATGACGTCAAGCTTAGCAAGAGGTGGACACAAGAAAAGGTTTCAAGAAAAGAAAGGAGAAAACGATACGATTGCACTAGCTCTTGAAAATAAGGATTCCCTATTAAATTTAAACGACTTAGAGTTAAAAGGAACCTCTGAAACACATGAGAAACATTTGGAAATTATCTAAGCGATCAATTTGTGGCTTTATCGTGGACAAAAGGATATACAAAGCAGAGTATGTAGAAAAATTCAAGAAAAATTGTGTTAAATGCTAAACAATGAACTTTGTTGCAATTTCCGCAAGCACAGTAAGACATTCTATATTTGCTTTCGCTTTTCAAATTGAATGGAATCGTCGTGCTTCAACTAATCCATAAGGATGTGAAGTAAAATACAGTCCGATGCTTATTGTATGTAAATACAATATTTCAACCAGAATGTCTTTTGACGGGTTCTTATCTAGGAAGTGTGGTTAGTACCAATTTGGTGAGCTCCAACGCGAAGTATGTTTTTTATCTTCATAAAAAAAAATACGTTCTAGCGATCGTTCTAGACATATTACAGGGTTTGAATTCATCAATTTACGATGTGATAAGAATCAACGTGATAAGAACAACGTGATAAGAATAACGATTCACATACAGTCAACAAATAATTTCCATATATGATCGCGGTACTATACAAACACCCAACATATCATTATGCTCTTGCTCTATCTGGTAAATCTTACATGAGCGGATATACAACGCCATTACCTCATATTATGTAAATCATTCCGAAAACTTACCTTAATTACACATCAGAGTATATTATTCTAATCCTAAACATATGCCTTATTTATTACACCATACCATGAACTTATCCTTTACGTGGCACCCGTAAACATCCGCCTAAAATCATATATTTGGGTATATCAACCTTTAAAAGAATTCTATGCGACTTTTGGGTGCTACATTAAAGGACACACACACATTATTCATTAAACTAACCATAAACTGGAAGCATTTGCCACAACCTCCTCGAAGGTAATTTGCTTGACAATGTTTCTGAGTTTTAATTAAATTTTCCGGGCAACGCGAAAGCGTAGATGGAGCATGTATGCAAAGACGAATAAGGACAGCAAAGCAACTGCCCGGCCATCTGATAAATTTGTTTGCCGTTAGACACTTAATAAACTAGTTCGTATGCGTAATAGGATAGTATCTATTATCCTCCTTGACCATGGTAGCGTATCAAAGACTGTACACACGCAAACACCTATATACGTATGTAGTTAAATACATCAGTCAACATGTTATAATAGTCGTTTAGCAGTTATGCGATACCGATGTGATATATGAAATATTCTTCAACGGAGGACATGTGAACAGCTAAGGAGAGCTTGCACATTTCTCGATACTTATCGTCCGTTAAGGGCTTCTATAACAAAGACATTAGATGCCTGCAGAATATCAAGTTTGTTGTAAGGCTAGTAATTCAATTTTAATGTTCCAAGCAAACTCTAATGGAACGCTATAACCCTTATGAAATTTCCCCCACCACAAACGAAATCTATTGGAAAATGATAAAGCCATAAGGGAGTTGAAAAATAGAAGCACGTACGCGAATTCGAAGGCACATATGATGCACGGACTGTTGAGGATATTTCCAAACGTTTGATTTATAATATTGAAAAATGAATGCGGTATTGGCAGGACCAGAAGTGCTCAGGAATTTTATCCGCTTTTAAAGTCGGCAACAATAAAAATTTATTTAAAGAATCAATCCACTTTCAAGTAGAGTCCTCTCTTAAAGGAAAATTATGATCTTATATCGTTGAACTTCAGACAGCAATAGAGACTTTACAATCATTTTAAATGGCAAAAGTAGTCTCATATTTGTTCGTATTTCATTTTCACGTAGAATAGTCTTATTGACATCACTGGAATTTACTCCAAGTAGCACAAAACTTCTAGGCCACCCTTAAACACATTCTTTGACACATTACTCAGGGCTTCGTTTTGTTTTTCTATTGCTTAAGACGACCGCTGTGAAATTTCAAATCTTGTAAATTTCATTTTCCACATAAAGAGACGAAAGGGATGAACAAGGATGTCCACTTGTCATTTTTTGTTGTAAGAAATGTCTGATCATAATACGTAGCCTTATGAATTCTTTACTGAACTGAGCATCACTCTGGTGAGGCTGCCTCAATAGCCCTCTACTTTTTCGTAAACGTGATAGCCACACAACTAATGCTTCCAAATATTCAATCAGGAACCTTGACTCACTAACGATGAGTTCAAAATCATTTAATGTTTTCCCAAGAACTAAGACCAATAGTAATCATTCTGGCCAAACTTTCTACCATAGCGTAACTACTGAATAGCGCTAAAAGTCTGAAGGGGCCTCAGAAAGAAAAAGCTATGAATGCCCGTCGTAGCAAATAAAGCGAGCTTTTCAAGATAGAGAGCTTCTCAATCAAAGTAGAGAGTTTGCTATGGCGAGCTTTCTAAGATCAATTGAATGTGAGAATAATTTGTCCCGTGTATATATGAGCCATTGTGTATAAATACAGAAATCAAAAACAAGTTATCAACTTTCTCTCCGCATTCTGGTCTTGATGTCGTATCTTTGACACATTTTGCTCAAAATTGGAGGATCGGAGTCGAATAGCAATAAATTGGGAGTTAATCTTGAGATTTATCTCTAATCAGTACTTGAGCTAAGCTTTCTGTTAAGCTTCGACCTCAGATCCATGGTAATCATTGCAAACCATACAACAACACTATTCGCTAACACATCATTCATAAAATCAGATAGTTATTTAAAATAAAATCCAATTTCTCCTGCAAATTTCAAATGCTTTTAAATATCTTTGGAGTATGAAAAACTGATTTGATAACTTTGAAAACACGAAAGATTGCCAAGTACTTCGTAATTTAGAAAACGACTCTGAAAGTACGCTTTTCAATTTTAATTTAAAGAATACAGATGATAAAAATCATATGATTCGGCTATTGGCCCAAGGATAGTTTTCATTAATTACTTATTGTTTATTTTCTTTAATTTCATCCTCATTTTCGAGGCAGAAAGTATGAACAAGTACATCGCGGAATCAGGACAATTGAATGCTTGTAGTTAAGCTAGTATAGGGAACCCGTAAGCCTAATATATCAGTTGCTGCACACACTCCACATTACTTCGACTCGTGAAAAAATTGAGTAAATAATGCAAAACAAAGGACATTGGGTGATCTTGCGTGAGACAAAAATTAATTATGAGAAAAATAATTAAAGGTTAAATTTGTTGGAAAGAAAAATGCATGTAAATATCCTTTTTCTTTGCGTTGCACAGTGTTCGTCAAGTTGTACTCACTGTTTAAATTCCTTATTCGAACTGTCCTCCATTATTCTACAAAAAACGTTCATCGTGTGAATTTTCCTTAGAGTCTGAAGAAAACACAAGACAAAAAAAAACGCAAGTTGTAACAAGATATGGCCACACAAACTAAGTCAAACCATCGGTACCCAATCATAATTGTAAAGGACACAAAAGTACAAATGTAAAGGACACAAAAGTACAAATGTACAAATGACAAAATAGTCAATGAGTCGGGAAAGACAAGAAAACTGAACGCTGGGAAAACATGGATATGGGGCTTAACTAACTTCATCTTCGCAATATAATTCTGAAAAATAAAAGAAAAACCTTTCTTTTGATTTTGAGTATTACATTTTTATTTTTCGATTTTACTTTTTAAAATCGATTTGGAAGAGTCCTTTGTTAAAATTCAATCGTTTTTTTCTTTCTTTACACAAGGAAACACCCAAAAGTCACCTTTTGTGGAAATTCGGCTAACACAAATATATCAAAATGTCGCTGTAATCGCTTTAGTCAGTGTTATTTGCAATTGGCGTCATCTTTTGGGAAAACGCCTGGAATTCTTCGCTAGTAAATAATATAATAAGATTTTTACGAACTCCGAAAATTTTACTTACTTCAACCTCAGTCCAGTTTTACTACCGACCAAGCCAGGTCAACTTTTTAAATATAATATATTATTAATATTTAGAATCATTGAGAAAGGACCGCTTTTGTCTTTTTCAAGCGAACTTATTTACCAATTTATTTTGATCTTTTTAATTGTTTAAGCAGAGCAAAACTCCCTTGTACCAAAGTAAGAACCTAAATTTCACTTCACAAAATTACTGCAAAAAAATTCAGTTGAAGTTTTTAACTCTTTTGTTTGTTATACTTGCCTACCTCTATAAAATATCCCTTTTCATACAAAACATGTGAAAGAACTAACACAGACCCAAAAATGTTCTACAAGCACTGAATTTTCCCATAAAGTACATACATATCCCCCCCCCCAAAAAAAAAAACTCCGGTCAAAAGTCAAAAACACACGCGGAAAACAAAATATTGCGAATATATTTCAATATTTCAAATCATCTGAAAAATGCTGCAGGAGCGTGAGTGAAAAGAGGGTGGAAGTTTCGTATAAAGAACGATGATAAAGGAAACTTCATAAGATGAAAAGACCAAAAGGAGAAAGTTATTCAACTTCATAATTTCCATCTGATGAAAAAGTTTCTACTTTTCACTCATTTTATGCACGCCAAAGGATGCTATTATTGCCTCAGTTGTTTGGCGGTTGGTTTTATGGTCTTGCCACATTGTGCCGTGTTACCCGATAAAATTGCCGCACTGAGTTGCAATTCTCAGGGAAACTTTTCTCCGGAATTCAATGAAATTTTCATTGGCGAGAGCCAGGGAAATGAGTGAAAATCGCGCTCGAGCGACGACTAGTCTACAAACAGTGTGAATGTATTTCATGTTAAAGAGAAAAGCCGTGACGATGTTGACTTTTCAATAATTTTGTGTAAATTTTCACATCGTACCTCAGCGGAAACTCCCTGCATAGAAAGAGGCACTTAACATAACTTTAGGTTGTTTGCTTGCCTGCTTCCGTCTGCTTGTAAAATTTAAAGTTTATGGGATAAACTGTGCCGTGGAAGTGCCAAGGATATAAACTAGGCAAGTCGACGATTCGTAATTAGTTCGGATCATTGGAGCCATAAAGCGTTTCGCGGAAGTGAAAGAAAAAAAATCTCATGAGATTTCAAAGGAATTTATGAGATTTTGAAATTTAATATTCCTTTCTTCATTCAAATTGAAGCATAATTAATTTTGACAAGACGTTGACAAATTGTCCGAGAGGAGATGAACAGCGAAAATTAATGCGAAAAATTTAAATGAGTTTTTGACTTTGGCGTTTGGATGGGTTGGACTACTTAATAAGTTTTTTGCAGTCCATAAAACAGCATTGATGACATCCGTTTTGGAAGGATCGGCTCATTTGTAGATAAGTGCCATCCTCTGCTTATTGAAACATAAAACGTATGCACGTTTTAGAGCTGCTCTTTGTGAGGAGATGAAAAGTCATATTCGCATTGAGTGCTTTTGCAAAGATCGCACACCTACTGAAGTCCATTTACGTCCTCTGCAAATGTATGAACTTCGTGACTCCATTTTTGCGCTCATCATTTTTCAACCAATCTCAACAATTTTTTATTCTTTTATTCTGAGGACTGATTTTTTTTTTTTGATACCAACATCGATCATCGACTTGTCAAAGCCCAAACAACCGCACAATCTTCGACATGTACTCAACCACATATTCCTCCACATATCAGCCAAGTGCCAATCAATCTCATTTTCATTCAGTCATTTACAATGTGACAAAAACCAAGTGAAAGAGCCAAGGAGTTAGACTACATAAAGGACGTTAAAGTCTAGAGCAACTACAAACCAAGCTCCCTCTCTTGATAAAAGTGCCGCAATGCTATTGTGTGAAAATTGGAAAAACATACGTGAGTTTTTATCGGCATTCAGAAAACATGACAACAAAAGAATAAGCGAATGTTCATGTCAACTCTTTGCTCAACATTTTGTTGGATGAATTTTCACTGCATGATCTGCTACCAATGTATGTGAACATATCCTTGTTTGCAACTTAGTCACAATCGCCGTCCTGTCACAGGAGAATACGATGAGGGACCTTTAGTAAAGTGAAAGCAGTCTGGATTACATTTTGTGCGCGCTTTCCTTTCATTTTCGGCACTGACTCGATGGTGACAAAGGCGGATGCAGACATATTCCATTTCATTTTGAATTCGAGAGATTTTTGGTTTGTTCGGCGAAAACAAAATACACTATTTTGAATGTCTGTTCACGTCAACGTGTCCACCCTCTCCATCTGCAACGAAGAAGAATGTGTGAAATACAATAAATGTTAGTGAAATTTGCATTTGATGAGAGGCTGTATACGTTATTGTTTTGCATGTTGCACGAATTGAGTAGTAGCTACAGAATATACATACGAGTACAGTTCTTATTTGTCAAACTGTTTGTTAGGATATCATTCACTCTGACATCTTATCCAATATTTTTGTTTCTAGATATGGCTTGGAATTCTAATAACCCAAGAAATGAGTTCGGCTCATCAAAATCAACGTCATTGAAACCCCAGAACACAAGTCTTTTCCGGTTTTTGAAGGCCGTATTATACCGTATAGAATATTTCAGGTCCTTCATTTGAAAAGCATCCCTTGTCCTTCTCATCTTTCGCTCTTATTTAAGAGAATTTTCGGTAGTTTCTAACGTTCAGGGAGCTACCCTGAGAGTGATTGAGCTACCTGAGCTGCAGTTCCTCAAGTGGTGGACCCACAATCCTACTGGGAGTGATATGGCTTCTAAGCTTGAAAAATTGCCTTCAAGCAGGTTATAACTGGCAAAGTCCGGTTCCTAGAAGTATTCAATAATTTTTGGTTCTTAGAAGTTTTCAAAAGAAGATCTTTATCCTACTGATTGACAATCAGCCTTTTCCTATCCGATGTATTTAAACAATGTAATGTCCTTAACTTCCGTATACCTTAACGTAACCTTTGTTTAAGCATGCCACTGAGAAAACAGTGTTGTCGCTCAGCAATGCTCTTCCTTTCTACCCATCGCTGCTGAAAGAGAGATTTGCCCCTCATCTGAAGGTGCCACTGAGCGATACCCATGCGGCCTAGCTGCAGGCAAGGTTCTGGGGTCGATAGGGGGGTTTAGTTGGTAGTTCGATTGCCAATGCCATCACGTCCCAACTGAAAAAGAGAAAAAAGTTTATCACTGGGGTCCACTGTTGGAAAAGTATCGGCCCTTTATTCACGGCATATGCCACTGTTTCTACAAATGGTTCATTCTGCCGTGCTACACAAACCAAAGAGGTCCACCAGCTCTGTGGTCACGCAGTGATCTACTATTGGTACTTTAGTACCCCTCAACCAAGTGAGGCGTTGGGTGGCCAGGCTGAGACAATCTGGAAGGAATCTAAACTATAGATATTCCAGATATTGCATCTAGTTCCCTCTTCTCCGCTGCTGAATGTCTTTTGATCATGTCTTTTTTTCATTCCGTTTTTGATAATTCATCCAGCTCTTTCCAAATCATCGCTCTCTCATTGCTCGTCGCTAAATGCACTTTCATCATGTTATTTTTGAGTTCCATTTTTGCCAGCAAGATCATTGCTCGCTCTTGAGTGAAGCCAAAGAGCTCAACTTGTCCTTTAGTCGCTCCAGTCATTTCAAGCCGCACCTATCTCTTTCCAAAGAATTTCATCTAGTTCCTGGGACTTATGATGCCCCAACAACCTATGGCATGAATTAACGTAATCCCGACCCATTAAACTCAGAATCAACCTGCAAGACAATTTCGAGCACAGATCATTCACTTCGAATTCAGTACTCACCAAAAAGTATTAAAAATAGGTATGTAATAATAAATATGAATAACTAAAAGAATAATTAACACCCAGTTTTATTGCCATTTTTCGCCGGTGGCTATAGTTAAAATATTTCTTTTGTGGCAATACAATTTAAAACTAAACTTACCAAAAACTTCTATAGAAAGTATACAGCATTTTCTTACCATTACATCCTTGAGCAGAACCGTCGCAACGTTAAGCATGCACACAACATCATTCCAGATTTAAACAAACTTTCCGGGCTAAATGAAGATACAAATCATGCTAAACCATTTCCTTCATCTAACGAGTACATACCCTCCAGGGAAAAGAGAAGAAAATAAGCACTTCGATTATATTATCTCGAAACCATACAAAAAAGGAATGGCTCCCTTATCACTCCTGGATAAAACCACAAAGCCCAAATAGGTGAAATATATTAAAAGTTGTACAGAGTACTTGGCTTGTCATGAAATCCTAAGTAGAAAAGTACAATATGACTCCTCTCTTTCCAGTGATGTTTATCAAATCTTTGAAACTGAAGAAAACAAAAAGGAATGAAGGAGCAAAACTCACAGCAAAACATTGGAGAGTAACTTTTTTGACAAAAAAAAAGTATAAAGCATCAATGACGTCTTAGATTCAAAACTAGGATCTTTGCAAAATGTTCACAAGCCATAAAAGCCTAATCCTGATTGATAGCACGCTGACGTGAAGCAAGGATGATAAATGATCTTTTTTTTCCTTGCTGTAGCACACTTGACTTTACTAAAACTTTTTGAGCCACTTTAAGGAATGTTGGATTTGTTTCATTTTTTGCACTGTTTATAGCATTGAGTGAAATTATTTAGGGATTTTTACTCTGAATTCTTCTACTTGTCAAGTCAAAGAAAAAAGGACTAACGACTTACGGTCTGAAAAAGAATTAAAGAAATATTATATTTTCGCCGAGTTTGGCCTATTTGAAAGTTGTTTGTTCATTTAAATCTAGAATCCTGCTAACGCTCCAAGAGAAACTGAAAACGTTTGGAGGTAAATTGATGAATTCAACACTCTTTTTCCAGTTAAAAACTTTGAATGTGAACGGTTTAAGTTAAAAGCAAGTGAAACTGTAAAAACGAAAATGTCCTTTCATTGTCCCCAACTAAAATCTAATAAAAAATACAAGAACTTATTTTTGAAAATAAATCTCTAAATTTTTTTTTCTTTCCTTTTTTCATTTTCATAGGCGCAGTTGGTGGTGATGGTGGCGATGATGCCGACGATAAGGAGAAGGCTGAGGAAGAAGAGAGGGAGCGTCAGGAGGCCATTCGTGAGGCCGAGGAAAGACGCAAGGAGAAGCATCGTAAGATGGAAGAGGAACGGGAAAAGATGAGACAAGAGATTCGTGATAAGGTGAGATTATAGCTATAAGCTTCTTTGATACACTTTAGACAGATAATATGATTATGATAATGTTGTATGGCATAAGACAAGGACTAATGTCCTTGATATAAAATTTAAGTTGAATTTCAAACTAGAATGTGCTTTGGCTTTCAGCGGGTCTTAAATAAAAATATAAAAAATGATAAGGATAAGTACTTATCCGCAAAGCAGAACACAGGTTACCTTGTTGTTTGGCGGGCAAATATTTTAACATAATTATGCAAATAACCTGGTTTGGGATAGAAGATGAACTAATTAATGTGAAAATTAGTTCGCCAAAGGGCATAAGTAAACAAATTCTAAAAGGATTGGCTAGTTCAATCGTGGACAGTTCTTTTCGCAGTATTAAGCTGCTTTTTTCCTTCAAAGAACTTGGTAATCTATTTGGTTTAGTTCTGCAATCAAAACATCTACAAACTCTTATTTTCCAATACAATAATCCAATCTCGCTATTCCACTCCCGTTCAAGGAGACTAGAAGTAAGTTTTTCCGTTTCGTGTCGAATGAAGACTGCATAATAACATGAAAATAAAAATAAAGTATTGATTTTAAAATAAAATGGTTTGTTTTGTGAGCCCCTATCTTTGATGATAGTAGAGGGCAACTTATGTTGCACGGAAGACAAAATGGCAGTGCCTATGCAATTATTTGCACCGAAAACTTCTACTACCGACTCATGAGGATTTTTCTGCAATTCCAAATAACATAATATGCTGGGGAAATTACATCAGTTAGTTTTTCGTTCTTTTCAACTGGGCTTGGAACCGGCTTAAGTGAAATTATGATGCTATTAATGATAGACGCCATTTGTCTTTCGCTGTCACTTTGACGTTGCACTCATCAGTACGAGCGAAACGTAAACAAATCACAAAATTTTAACACTTATCACTTAGCACTCACTCTGTTTCGCGATAATTACTTCATTTTTATTGATGATGCACAACACGAAAGTGTTCCTTCCGCGTCATATTTTTTTTGCAAAAATTGTGTTTATCCCCGAAACCATTAATTTTTTCCGATGCCTGAAAATTTGTATGGACATCCATACAAACTTTCGCGACGAGCCAGGTTATAATTGCCCATATATGTATGTATTTATGTTAAGAAGACCTCAAGGACTACTGCGTACGGCCACGATATCGTCAACTGGAAACGATTTGTTTGAAATTTATGGCCGTGAATAAGTTTGTCTTCGTACAAGCATGCTTCGAAAAACTTCAATAAAAAGTGGATAAATAATGAATCTTTTAAAGGTGTCTACTTCTTCGCTCGTAAAATTTCGTCTAATGGGTAGACTCATTTTTTGTCTTTTTGAACCTCTCCTTTTCCGCTAGTCTGATCAAACTTTTCGTAATTAATTCACTAAAGGCCGTAGTATTACAGAAGTCTGAATAATAAGTTCTTTGCGTAGTTGGCTGGGCACAGCTAGTTAGTACATCTGTTGTATAAAAGGCGTAGGAATAGACGTAGAGGTTTGCTGAGTTTCTGAGCCACTTGGGAGAGTTGCAATTCATCCTTCAACTGATACTTATATCAACTTCTATCTCAGATTATGTTTCGGCTCCTAGGGATTTATGTTCAGACAATTAAAAGGGTTACGGCTTGTTACTTCAAATTATGACGATAAGGACTATCAGTTGCCTTGTACTTCAGTTACATAAAACGATTATATGCAGTTAGAAATGGCAGCAAAAGTATTAGCATTATTTTCGGTAGTAGAATTAGTAGGAGCAGCAGTACCAGTAGGGGTAACAGTAGTAGTAGAAGTGTGAGCAGAAGTATCAGTTGTAGTAATAGTCGCAATAATTGATGATGTAGTAAAGATGTAAAATCTATAGAAAGAAATGTAGATTTTCCATTTAATATAGTCTTCTTGTTGTTTTATGCAGATCGAAAGCTGGTTTGCAGCTTACTTGAAACTATTTCAGGAAAAACTTTTTTTTTCAAACTTTTCTTGTTTGAATGTTTTTAAATCCTCCCTAATTTGATAGATATTGAAAATTTTATATGAAAATACAAATTAAATCACACAAAAAGGACGTATTATATCACCAAACACTGAACAACACTGAACTCTCATTTTCCACAAAAGTCCTTAAATTCGTTTAACTCTTGGTAGATTCAAGCGTGTTTTTTCTTTTTGCCTTCATTTTTTTTATTCTCCTTCTACTAACTCCTAATTAATTTCTCAAATTCACACGTTCACGTGGATAGACGTTCACACACTTGATTGTCTTCAGGACAGGGCTACAGTTCCTTCTTAATTGCAATAAATTAAACAAAAATGGTAACAAAAAACAAAGAAGACAAAACGTGTCCTCTAAATCCTCATATCAAGTATTGTATCCAGCTACTAAAGGATAAAGCATAGACTTGCGATAGTAAAACATTAAGCTGAAGTCTCGTTAATATTCTGAAACACAATATATTGCACATTGTCAGGACAAAAAAGTCACAACTCTTTGCTCTGCGGTCATCTGAGCGCTAAACGCCGCCAATGCAACATTAGTTTCATGGATCAGTTTCGTTTTCTGTCATTTTGCATCAAACAAGAATATCTCTCAACGTCTTTTGCGAAAAAATGTAATAGAAGCAAAATTCTGCTCGTACATTCTCTATCTCTTTCTATTTGAAATCAACGGGGAGTATTCACGCTATCCTTTCTTGTCCTCTACCTAATATACTATCCCGCTTTTAGATATTCTTTTTTCTGATATTTCTGCGGCAAGGCACTTTAAAATCTGATTTAATCGTAAACCATGACTTGGAATTAAGAACTTCAATATTTCTTCTCATGAAGCTTCATTGAAATGTCATAACATAACAACAATTAGCACTAGAACACACTGATTGGAACAATCAGAAAGAGAAATAAAGCTGCTGCATAGTTGAGTATAAAAGCTATTAAATTTACAATGTGCAATTAAAAAGAGAACACGATGACAGCCTCATAGTCAATACTGAAGGTAGTTTTGCAGAAATAGTTACGTTTAGGGGCGATACCTGTATGTTATTATTAATATAACGTGACCCTAAAGAGTAATACCTGAAATCTACCTTGAAAGTTTTAATATAATTTGCTTTGTTTGAAAAGGATTGAAAGTAGCCACGAAATATGCGTCCTGAATGCAATCAAAGCAAGACCAGTGGAAGCTACAGCACAATAGTTGCATTGTGAGAGCGTGTTGATTTTGAATGGAATATTTCATAGAATACAATATCATTATCCATTTTAAGGTTGTATGCTTTGCTCTTAGTCGTTTCTCCAAATTCTTCAAATTAGCATACCACAATCCTCAGTTCTACACTATACCTTTTATATTTTTTGTAATTCCTCCAACATCCTTAAAAAGGAAATGACACCGAGCATTGCATTCATATCTAGGTCAGCAGAAAATAAAACAACAAAACACTGAAACTCAGGAAGGCAAGAAATATTCTATGCTGTCTTTACACGCGCACACAAACGAAAGACAAAAACTTGACTTTCATTTTCGAAAGATGCTTAAATGGAAATCTTTTTAAGATGCGATAAAAAAGTGAAGCAGGTCGAATAATTTCCAAGGTGCTCTTTGTCGACACGCTGAGAAATGAAAAATAACTCGTAAAAAAAAACAAAAAACATAACAAACGAGAAGAAAAATAAGCAGCATCATTGCCAACCCCTTCGAGCAGTTTTTCCTTTCAGATGAGTGTCCTCTCTTCAGTTTACTTTTTTCTCAAACACGAACATCATCATCTTTCCAGTCAGTTTCCTTGTTGATGTTGTGTGTATTTCTGTGCTTTTTATTTTCTTTGATGCTCTAACTATTTCTCCCAAACAACTTCACTATCGGCAACGTCCTTGTACCCAACATTTTCCACCTTTCCTTTTTAGCAATGCAAAATAATAACAGTGAATGCTTTATTCCGCTGAAGGTATATGCTAGTCTAAATGAACACACTTATAAGTCTTCCTTTGCATTTGCATACTAACATATCAACATGTATAGACTATATTGCTGCTAAAGTATTGTAAGTGCATCTTTAGGACGGGAGCTTTCAGGCACGCAGTGAAGTCGGTCATGTGTCGGAGCGACTGGATTTCATTCGATCCTTTTCGGTCTATTTGCAAACCGCGCACTGTTGTGTGGACGATCGATATTTTCTTGGCACGTTTTTCCCACATTTGGAACATTACCCGCAATTCAAGTCGGATAAGATTACGGTGCCAACAACTTCAGAAACTTTAACTTCACTTCAGGAGAATGTGGTCAGGGATTACTACAATATGTTTGAGCTCAATTCTACAGAAGGATAATCAAGCAAAGTAAGAGTCACTGATAATTGTTCCTTTTCAAGCATCGAGTTCATAAAGTTTCGTTAATTATTCATGAGCGTGAGAATTTCAAAGGAATCGTTTAATGCAATGGGAAATCATTTCTTCGTACGTTGATGTTTAGGACGATGTATTGGATTTCTTTTGCAAAATAATTAGGTAAAGAGTAGACGCTAACGACATAATTTGCCAAGCTTCCATGATAAATGAATGTCTTCAAACTGAGGACGTAATATTTCCATGTTACGAGAAAAAACTTCATGTCGGGAGCAACGCTTCCAGCAATTACTTAGACAAACTTTGCTGAAAAATACTTAAAATCCTTTGAATTGAGTTGCACTTTATTTCAACTTCTATTCATTTCTTATTTTCATTTTTTTAAATACGATCGGTGCCCTTAACCTGAAAAAAGTTACATACGTGAGGAGGTAGCCCAGAAGATTTGTTTTGTGGGGACTACCGGTAGCACAACACTTCTTGGAAGAGGAATGTGATGGGTAATCCCATTCAATTCTTCCCATGTTCTACAAGGAACCTAGTCAAGAGCTGTTTGACACGTTGATTCGAACTAGGGCTCTATTCTTCCTTCTTTTCGCCGTATAGCATCTTCAGGTAAGACAGCTCCGTTTTTCAGCTGCATGGTGCAGAACTAATATAAAAAATCGTCCCCACAGCATTGAAAATCAACCGAAGTTCGCCACTTTTTATGATCACTATCCTCTGATCGTGGGCGTATGCACAATTCTACACACTCCATTTAGTCTAATACATAGCTCAGTTTAGCTAACTAGTCTTCATGAAGGCTTCATCCATAACTATCTGAAGAGACCTTTCCATGTCCCTGCTATATACTTTCTCTTTGGACCACTATAAAGGGTACCTCGCCCATCCTCCAAGTGGGGCTAAAGTATGGAAGACTTGGTCTAAGGTTTTCATCGAAACTCAGATATCACCCAGCATGAACTTGTTTATGAAAAGAGTCCTTTCTAAGTCATTTCAGAAACTCCAATTGGCTGATGTGGGTGTTGTGCTGCGCCGGAGCTCTATTGTGTCAAGTCACTGCATTTTGAATAAAGTCAGTACAGTAGGGAGAATTTAACTTAATTGAAAAAAAAACAAATCTATACATTCTAAGCATTTGGATTGAATCCCTCCAACCATGCCAACAGGAACGCTCCTCTCTACCGAATAGCGCTTACAAGGAAAAAATGTATACTTTATATTTCAGTAGGTCAAAACAAACTAAAGATATTTTTAACTTTTCCATTCTGTGGAAATATTAACTGATGCATCTTTGCCAAGTTTGCAAGGGTAGAAATTCAAGGATACACATGCCGGCCGATCGTTCGAGAATGCAACCAGTGAAGCTATCAACCAGAATCTGTTGCAGTCAAGCGCCTTTCTGCTGTTCGTATTGTTCTGCTATGATATTTGAATTGACCGGGTACAAATTGAAGTGACAAGACCTATAAGACCCATTCGAAAACCATTCACAAACCCGTCCTGTTTTTGAAGTTCAAGGGGCCTAATCAGAACCATCTTCGTCACCACTAACACTAGGCCATTTCAAAGGTGACTGCAAGTAATTTTAAGTGATGTCTGTCAGTAGACGCTCGGCTATCCTTGTGAAATGTCCTCACATCTAGGCTCTATACAGTCGTAAAAATTGCCGTAATAATCATTGCTTGTTTTTTTACAATCAGCGTTGTTAAATGACGTATGCTTCCCAAACCAAGAATGTCTAGTCCTATGACCCCGAATAATACCTACCTATCTTTTGTGGATCCAGTGTTAGTAGAAAGATAATCAATCCTGTTGTGTAATGTCCTTCTTTGCTTTTGGCCGTGTTACAACAATCTTTCCAGATAGATGTATGATGTATGATGTATGAATTAGCATGTAACAATTTATACGTTTTATGGAAGATTTCTCTATAGAACCCGCAGAGTTTACCCAAAAAACGGTGAGTCATCCTGCCTGTTGCGTCTGTTTTCTTCCATATTTGAAAAGACCAGAATTGCTACTTATCACTGCGTATGATTGACTGCTGCCATTATACGTAAGGATTAAAAAATCCAACATTAGACGTTAGTGACTCATCGTCACGACTCATCGACTCGTTCTGCAACAGCTCCAAATATCACTCGGTTTTTAACTCAGGTGGACAGTTTGTTTCTACTTTTCTTCGTGAAAAAAAGAAAATCTCTATAGTTGTTGATGTTGATTGTATAGTTGTTGATTGATATTCCAATCTCCATGCATGCACAGGACACAAAACGGCAATAATCTCCATTGATAAAGGGTCCATGAGAGAATGTAGCCGTTTCGGTTACTATGCAGGTCTGAGTTGATGATTCTCAGGAAGATCCTGCGAGTCAATCCAAATGTTCTATTAACTCTCTTGAAACATGTTAGAGGCACCCAAACTAACATAACGTTTAAACAGTTCCTCTGGTTTGACGCAAGATATAATTTTGATAGGATACACTCGTTTTCACAAAAAGTACCCTCTGAGGTAGTGTTTTATACCAAGTGAAGTAGTTTGTTTATTTAAACGATATTAGTCCCAAAAGTATTGATCTGATCTTCATATCTCCACATCGGTCTTATTCTTCACAAACCGGTAAGACACATCCTTTGAAATAGTTCCCATCTGATTGAATAACATGTTTCTATTGGTGTTCCAGTTTCTTGAAGCAGTCCTGGAATTGATTGTTCGGAATCGCTTTCAATCCATTGCATCAGTTCAACCAACTTTTTGTCAGCTTTTGTCATCGAACCGATGTTCCTTGAGGTTCGAAGAGCGTTTTAATGTTGCTAAGAGACAAAAGTTTGAAGTAGCTATGACGGGACTATTTGAAAGATCGAAAAGCTGACCGACTTATGACTTTGCCAAATATTCCTGCGCGGGGTTCGATGAAAGCCCTGGCGGATTGTCGTGATGAAGCAGCAGTTTTTGAATCAAATAATTTTTTGAAAATGGTTTCCAATCACTCAATTAGTTTTTCAGACGCATTTGGACTGTAGTTCATCCTCGATGCATTGTTTTCTTTCTTTTGGAATCATTAAAATAGAGAATGACGCAAAATCGTTTCAAAAACTGACAAATTTTAACTCAGCCCGTATAGGAACCAAAGCGAACAATTCTCAATCGTTGATGTTCGATTCGTTTATTTACTTTTATAAAACAAACTAATACAGGAGAAAGAATACCAAACTAAAATCGCCTGGGTCTAGAAAATATTTATCCAGTATAAAAACTCCTAGGAAAGGTCGCGGATAATTTCATGTTCTACAAGTTAAATCATTTGAAAATAACAAAAATAAATGTTTGCAAAAATGCAAAGTCTTCTCCGGAAAATAATATAAAACTCTCCGAATGATATGTTGTTGTAGTAATTTTCATATGCGAACAATTATTTTCATCCTTTTGTTGTGTATATCCAAAACAGAAATTTATGCTGCAATCTGTTACAAAGGATAGAAATAGAAATAAACGGTGGAAGTACATATTCATACATACACCAACCTTATTTGCATATAAATTGAGTTTATTTTTCCTACAGCAGTGACAAACGTCGACAGCAAATATTATTTTCACGAAATATGCCAAATATCCTTTTGGCTACACACCATCGTTTCATTTCAATTCACCTACTCTTGCACTTTTGTCTACTGAAAGTTGAGACGAAAAATGAAAAGAAAAAAGAACGTGCAAACGCAAAGCATACCGAAGAAAATTGGCTTCCTATAAAATTCGCTTGAATAGACCGCAAAAAAATGGACGAACGGTAATAAGGATTTTCCGCAGGAAAAAAATGGTATGAAATTTTCTTCATTGTTCGTGTATGTTTTTCGTAGTAGAAATATGCGAAGATGCAACAAAAACGAATATGCTGCTCATCCTTTCAAAAACAGAAATGAAATCCTCTTTTCGTATCATTGAATAAAATAATTACGTTTATATTAACTTCAAATAAAGCTTGGCGAAACTTTCAAATCCATGCAGTCATAGTATAATTTAATCTATTTAGTTCATTTCCTTTTCGAAATTCATTTGAGCATGTCGTAAAGCAACTAAACGCCAAACTAAAATTACTTAAGTGTGTGTCATTTGCAACGGAAGAAAACATTTCAAATTAATATCAACTCTTCTGGGTTCGTTAATGAAATCATTTCCAATTACATCAACTCCTTCCACGGGCAATGCTTTCGACTTTTTGATAAGACTATCTGATATCTGATAAGACATTTAATGTTAATTAAATCAATTAATGTCACAAGAAACAGACAAAGGCGTGTCTCTTAAAAATTCAAACCTTGAAATCGAACTGAAACGTAAAGGATCAATGATAGTTAGGCAAAGAGTATTTAAAATTGTTATCAGTCATGGTCCTAATTTTAGCTTAAATGTGAAAACTATTTGGGGAAATATACGAATTACGTTTAAAATCAAAAAAAAATGTCGGTGACCCTTGCATTCTTCCTGGATCTGAGTGCTGAGCTATCTTACAGTCGTAGAGTCTACTTTATTTTGAAACGAAATTCACGTGTAAAAGGAATAACTCCGGACTATAGTCTTATTACCCTATCCTAGTTGGACAGTAAAAACCCCTGAAATTGCCTTTGTATGCATCTGTTCGTCATTTATCTAATGCATATTGCCAACTCATATTTTATAGCAGCTTCCTCAGTTTTCTAATCATTCTGACTCATCACAAATTGTGTTCATCTTATGTATGTGCCTTTTGTGCGGTTAATATCCTTCATGTTTCTCTCCTATTGTTTTAGGACCCGTCTTTCAAATGCCTTTATTTTTCAAAATCCCAGCCCTTAGCAGCTCCCTAAGTTTTATCATCTGTCAGACACAAGACTCATTAGAAATTACATCCGCTGCAGGGGTTCACCTATTGTGCAATTAGTGTCCTTCCTTTTTTGTTTCTATTAAGCGACTTAGAACCCGTCTTTCAAATGTCTTTTATTTCATGTGCAAATGTCTGCGTCAGGATCCATGCACCATACCAGTAGGAAACCTTCTCCTCGCTTTACATATTTGAAGCCTGGGTCTCCAATGTATGCAGCTGGTTTTAAAAATTGGCACCACTATTTATTTCAGCAGATCGCCGTCTTTGACAAGTTTTACCCAAAGTATTTTTTTAAACAAGTATTACTAAAGTATACAAAGTCATCCAAGTTTTCTCCTCGTGGAGACTACTTAAGGGTCGGTCTTTACCTATCCTTTACCACTCTTTAAGGGTCGAAGAGCTGAAACTATTTTAACATTTTTTGCGTCGTATCCAGCAAAGGGACTTTTGTTCTTGGCATGCCAAGTCCAAACATCAATTGGAATTCCGCACAAAAGTTTTATATGCATGTCCGAATGCCCAGAGATTTGGTAAATGTCAGTATGAAATTTGAGATATATCTGCATCATTTGCATGACCGTGAGCAATCGTTAGGAGACCAAGCTTCTAGCTCTAAGTCCAATCCAAACTTCCAACTATAATTGCGATTTTCCATTAAAGTCACTGAGTGTTCACTATTTTGTATGGTGCATTTTGTTTCCCTCTGAAATTTCTAGCCTGATTTTGCTTCCTTTTTTCAGGAAAAAAATTTTATTAAACTTGCCGCATTTCATCTTAATCATTGCTGAGATAAAAGAGACTCATAGGACGTTTTGCAGGTATTAGTTAAGATTTCATTACACCTTTAATAAAAATGCGATATCATTGATTCCAACTCTCCTTGATCTTATTTCGTTGAGATACAATGCAGTCTTTTCATACTTTTATAATATCTTCCTGGGCTTGTATCAATTCCTTAAGCTTTTCACCACTCCTCAAGCATGTCAGACACTCTGGTTGGATATGTTTTTAAAAAAATAATAAACGAAAAATTTATGATCTTAAGACCTGACTATTTTATTTGCTACTTGCTGGAAGTCCTCGTCGTACTCTCTCATCATCATATTGGGTATGGAAATGAGTTTCGGCCATTTTTCGACAACGTTTTTCGACAAATAGAACACAGCCACGTCATTCAAAGTATGCACCATTTGACGCTATGACCTTCTCTAATCTCTTTGGTAGTAGATGGATTCCTCGGCGGAAAAAATCACCATCCTTCGATTCGATTTTTGATGCCTTCATAAGAAGTGAATCAGTCTCTAGTAAGCGTCGATTGCATGGAGCAGAACAAATGGAATTCCGAAGGAGCAATGTCTGGGTACTACGGTGGGTTGGGCAAAATTTCCTAATTCACACCTTTCAAATATTTGTTGACCAGCTTGGCTACACGTGGCCTTGCATTGTCATGTAGCAAAATCAGCTTGTCATGTCTGGCTTTTTATCCTTCAGAGCTCGATTCAGACGGATGAGTTCCGTCGGTACACATTCCTAGTGATTGTTTCAGATGTTTTCAGGAGTTCGTAATAGATGACGTCAATATGATCCCACAAGATGCACAACATGACCTTGGAAGCGTGAATATTCTGTTTTGGCGTCAATGGAGCTGGTTTCTCTGGCATTGCGCAATGTTTTGGTCACTTAGTGCTGCCGTAGTACATCCATTTCTCATACCCTATCACAATTCGATGCATGAAACCCTTTCTTTGTTGTCGTTGAAGTAGCATCTCGCACGTCACCAAACGCCGTTTGATGCCCCTCTCTGTCAGTGAATGCGGCACAAGTCCCAGCTTTTTGGATCATTCCCAGGACTTGCAAGCGCTTACCAACGGCAGATCTGTCAACATTGAACTCCTGCAACAATTTTTCTAGGCTTTGACTTGAATCTTCTTCCAACAATTCACAATTTTGAATCTTCAACCTTTTCGGTGCCCCTTAACGATCTTTATCAGTCACGTCAAAATCACCATTTTAAAATGTCGAAACTACTCTCTGCAATTCCTCTCAGATGGAGCATGATCACCGTTAAGGTTGAGCATTATATGATAAGTTCCCGCAACACTTTTCCTGAGAATGAAATAATCAACTAAGACTTCCTGCAAATGCAGCTTTTTCGGTATGAAAGTCGACATTTTCAACATGAGAAAAAAAAACTGTGTTCACGCTTTGAAGGAATGTCGATTACTGCGTTCGTTAGCCTACGCATGCAACTTTCAATTCGAATAAAAGTACCTCAGCTGACACTAAAGGGGGGGGGGGATGGTGAGTGATTTAAGTTTCGAACGTCTCATCAAATTGATCCCGTTTAGGGCTTCTCTGTATCTTTTTTTTGCCCATGAGCCCAACATTATTACATTTAGTTGTCTGAATTTTCTTTTCTGCAGTTGAAGGAAGGCATAATATTTGACTTTAACATTTTTGGCGTTGCTTGCACGTTTGTACTTTATCTTTATATTACCGAGAAAATTCTGGTAAAGTTGCCGGAGAACTTCCGATTCGTTTTAATTTTTAGAATATATTTCCAGAAGCATTCCAGGAGCACAATTTATAATTCGCGCAAAAATAACCATTGAAATTCATCCAAATCGTTAGTAAATTCAACTATTCTCAAATTTTTATCGTATTTTTTGATTCGGCTGTGGCTGATTTTTCACTTTTAACATTTTCGTTAAAGGGTACAAAATTGTGAGTTATCCTGAGAAGAAAAGAATGAATCAAGCCAAGAGCTAAAGGATCCTCAATGCAAACGCAATTCATGAGCCAATTAGTGATCCTTCTTGCCTAGCCTTATTCAATTAAGCTTATATGCATGTAAAAGTCCAATACGAACCTTTGTTGTTTACTCCTTTTCGAGATATTTCGTACTTTATTACCATACTACTATAGAATGCACTCAAAAATGATGTATTGAATACATCTCATACTCAAATTGTACCTAACTTGTAAAGGAAGAGCGAAGGATTTCATGTGCAACTCACTAAAACTGTATTAAACTATAAAATACCTATATTCAGCTTACAGAAGGATTTCATTTTGATACAAGTTTGTTTTATTATCTTCTTTTTCTTCCTCTTTCGCAAGTTCCTTTATGTCTCTCAAAACACTAGAAGTGGTGAAAATATCCTGCAGTTATTTACTGTCGAGTATTGTTATCTGTTTTGAAAACACTGTTTTATTTTTGCTTCTACGCTCTGATTTTATTTTTGTTTTTCTTTGTCCGGAAAATAGTGATAGGAAGGAAAATTCACTTGAAATGCGAACGAAGGATTGTTTCTAGAGTTTCAATTTATTCTTCTCTTGAAACACTCGAAATGAGGAGATAGAGAATAAAAATAAACAAAAACAAACTTGGGAAAATAACTCGAAAATGATGAAAGAGCGTGGATTCGTTGCTGCTCTGAATTAAAATTACTCCAAATGCAACTGCAAACGGAATCCTGCCCAACAACAACAAAAAATAAACAAATACTCGTATATCAAAGGTAAAAAATATTTAACCTGAAAAATGGACACGTATATAAAAAGGATGCAGCGAAAAAATAATCTTGACCCATCTTATTTGTAATTCTACTTGGGTTTCCATAAATACTGTCTGTATTTATGATAAAAGCATCTTTAATTGGAATGTACATTTTCAAAAGAAGTTTTTCGTTGAAGACTATCTGGAAAATGTTTGAAGTAGTCTTTGACGTCAACTGAAGCAACTTGGTCACGTTCCAAACAATCCATGGAACTTCTAGCCGGAGCTCTAACAAGAACGAATAATCTGAATGCAAGAAATTTTTTCGCAATGTATGTTTAAGGGTGTTATACTGTAAGGATATAAAATTTTCACCATCATTTCCATCCATGAAACACAAAGAAGAACAGTCAACTATCTGTAGTCTCGAGATTGGCACTACGATCTTGTTGTATATTATACAATTTCTTGTGTTACTGTTGTTGATCCACATGTTAAAATAATTGTGTTACAATAGTTTCTTGAATTCCTATGGTTACATACTCCAACCAGTTGTCCTCAGAGAATAAATACCAACAAAAATTAATAAAATATATAAAGAAAACCAATTGTTACCGATCGAAAATAAGACTTCTTGCTATGTAACTGGCATCAACTGGTAAAATATTTAACAATTTATGGATATTATTAATTGATCTTTATTGCCCATAATCAGTAATGCATCGCATACCTCTCATAAGCTGACGTTAATCTAACAACAATACGTTGAAACATCGACTTTCAACATCAAATCCAGATGGTAAACACCCAGGCTCACAGATTGTAATTCAAATAAACGCAACTGGCCCATGAAACAGTTCCTCCAGGATACTAGTTATAGAAATACTGATGAAAAATACCACCGCAGTATGCGGAAGTAGTAGTTAGTCCCTTTTTCAATTGAATACAACAATTGAAAAGCCAAGCAAATTCTCAGGATTACTTTGGATACCAAAGAACAATTCTGGTATCACCAACAAAATTAGCACCTCTTCTTCAATCTGCTTTTCGGCAATCAACTACCAAAAACAATGATCGTTTCGATCGTTTTCATCAAAAAACTAAAATTGAGACTTCACAATGTCGAGGAATGAAATAAATGGTCTTTTGATGAAGCTACGTTGCGTCTTTATCACGAAAGTTATATTTATTCCCTAACAAGCTCGAATAATTTTTGAAAAGTGACTAAAGATGTATCTGGGCAGGCTTTGCCTTAGTAAAAATGAAATCTTTTTTGTGAACCGTGAAATTTGCGCCAATTTCATTCCAATTCATGCACTACATCTGAGAATAGAGAATGTTCCAGAAAATAGCCGAAAAAGCATGATACGAGGTGTGTAAAAATATTAAAAATGGTAGCACTGCGGGTGATCTGGCAATGTTGTGCCTATCGGGCTATGCTAAACCGGTTTCTTCATTCCTTTCAGTTTCTCGGCCCGAATTTCATCTCCGTACAGCTGACATATTATTTTTGACAGCGCCATCAGTGAACTTATATTTTTGTTGTGTGTACCAATAAAGAAGCATCAACGTTTAGACCGACCTTTTGCAATCAAGTTATGTTTAGAGCTTGCCAAATTCCTGAGTGTGACTTTTGAAAGTTGAAACAGGCCTATGGGGAGCATTGCTTCCTAAGAGCACAATCTTTCCGTTGGAAAAAATCATTTTTTGAAAACCGAAAACAAATTAAAGATCAAACACGACCAAGGGTACCTGCAACTTCAAAAACTGACAGAAACGTTAAACAAGTAAGAGATTTTGTGAGATTAGACTGTCATCTAACAAGAAGAACGATGAGTGAACTGCTAAATCTAAACACTCTAACCGTATATTAATATACACAGACGATTGGGGAATACAAATGATCTGTGCCAAAATGGTACCGACCGAAAAACCTCACAAATGAACGGATGAACAATTGTAGAAACGTCCTCCTTTATATTCTCGAGAGAATCGACAATTACCAAGCATTCTTCAACTTTATCTTAGGCGATGTGTCCTGGATATTTGAGTATGACCCTGAATCAAAGCGGCAAAGTGAAGAGTGCTACACTGCGGCATCTTCTTGACAGAAAAAAAAATTACAAAAAAAGCAGATGAAAAGGTTCAGACCATGTTGGTCTATTTTTTGACAGTCAGGGTATCGTGAACAAAGAATGCGTGCTACTTAGACAAATTGTCAGGTCCATGAGTACCTTGAAAGTTTCAAGGACACTTTGTGATTCGAGAGAGACCAGACACTCCAGACGTGACACTAATCGTGACAATGCTCCGAATGCTCAAAATATAATTAGAAGTATAATTGAAAGGTTTAAGATATTGATACGTGACAAAACGCGGCAAGTTTCCATAATTTGCTAGACCTTACCAAGGCAAACTCTTGACTTTTTATGCATTCCCACGACAAACAATTGTCCTCAGAAGATAGTCAGCTCGAGGCAAGATAGTCATTATAAAAGATTAACACGAATATCAATGTAAAGAGCGTAGGATCTTTTAAAAATTAAATCCAAACTAAAAAGCATAGAAGTCCTGCGTAAAATGTTCCTCCATAGACGGTCAGATAGGATCAGATCGGCCGCTGCCCTATTTGAGTAGAGAAAAGAGCTCGATGCAAGTTTCTTAATTTTGCCTGCATCTCACAAACTATTTGCAATCATTATTATACATACGGTGTAGGATTATTATACAACAAGCAAAATAATTGCTTCAAATCCTTCCATACGCCATTGAACACAAGGCAAATCTGTTTTGCAGTTATTATATAATATTCAGTGAAGCCTTTCCGAGTTAGTTCTGTTGAAAAAAAACATATGCGTCTAAGTTGTATTAAGCACAAAAATGTCTTTAATCCCTTCTCAAGTCCGTAAAAAATGATTAGTATAAAAAATACTTTAAATCCTCAAGTCTAGCCGTTAAATTTAAAAGCAAATATTTTCACATTTTCCATGACTAAAATTACCGCCATTATCATAATTTCCTACGACTTAACAACCATTTTCCAACTTTAAATAAATTCCTTTAACATTACCATGGTTATTTGTCTGGAATAAGAAATTACTAGTCAGACGTTAAACATCTATAACAAGGATCAATTGCAAAATTTATGTTAATCCGCCTCGTTATCCTATTTTGCATAACATCAATCGAAATTAATCTTGGTTTAATTAAATTGATGACAATGCTTTGATTTCATACTGCAATTATTTTCCTAAGACCTCTACTACATCGAATAGAGATATTCTGTATAAATCTCTCATAGCACTACTACACTAAAACGTAATCGGGGGAATCATGTTCAATGGTATCTACGATTAAAAGGCTCCGGCCTCCGATGGCACATCATCATTTATAATCGGCAATGAATTCCCAATGTCTATTCGAAACGGAATGCTTACAATCACCATAAGGAAAGGACTGCGTAGCCAAGCACATCTTAAGGATTGAAGCAGGCGGAAATTTAATTGATAGTGAATTGCAATATGAGCTTGATAGAAGGACCTAAGATCAGAAATATTGCATGTAGATTATTGCTTGCTTGAAATTAATAAGCTCTGATTCGGGTCACATTTGATTATAGATTTGGTATGAAAATTTATGTGTTACTCCTGTTAGCTCTTGGACATGTTACTTACACGATTTCTATTTAATCCTTTTACCACGTTCTAAATTTAATTCTTCATGCTATGCCCATTTGTAGGATTTTAATTACAACTTATCATTTAACTACACCAGAATACATTTATTCTGGTGTAGAGCCTGATAAGCTTTTCTATTATCCTCCACATTTTAATCAAACTAACATATGCTAAGCATCTAAATGGTAATTGGCACCGGGATGAAAGTATGTGAAAATATTTAAATCAACATAATCCGTTCTGAATAAAACGAGTCGAAGTAGAGCTAAGGATAATGAAAGAGACATACTTAGCATTGTTGATAATTTAAGCTCCGTTTTGTTTTATGTCTTAAAAAAATTTTAAAAATATAATTGTTACAAAAATATTTAATTTTCAACATTGTATCACCTGATCGGGGTCAAATTGACTCTAGTAGGGAGTCCGTCTTTTTAAGCGACTCCCTAACGGAGTCAGATTGACTTCCTTAAGGTCATTCAACAAAGAGCTAGGATGTTAATGTTTTGTTATCTATTTCATTATTTTCCCGAACTTTATTTTTGTTGTTTAATTCGTTTAGATAGGAAATCGCTGACCCATTATTCGTTTCAATAAATGTTTTAGACACTTTTAAATATGATTCAGAAAATTACTACCAATCTCGGCTTAAAATTTAAAATTTCCAACCGCTCTTTCATTCATTAAATCCATAACCCAAGAATGGTTGTCACCTAGAGTTGTTCATGCTGAAATTGTAATGAATGCTACACCGAAAACTTTTAAAAAAGACTTCTGACATCAGTTTTGCATGATAACTTCGTAGACCCAATGTCCATGCTCAAATGTGGTCCGAGAAGAAAAAAGCTTGTATGAACACATACTGTGTTAAAATTGGTATGAAAATTTCATTCGAATTCTCTTAAACCAAAAAAAAAAATATCTAGCATATCAACAAAATTATGATATGAATGCCGATAACATCCGGTCATGTCCTACCGTATAAGATAGAATTTCCAACAAACATTTGAATAGGAAAAAATTGTTTATTTCCTAATGAACTACCGTCGGCTCCCTTCTGCTTTTGTTCACATACGAGTTTCAGCATTGCACCATCTTCGATGTTTTTCGTTTAGTTTCCATGTTTTATTAATACCTTAATTGCGATTCTTTTTCATCTTCATTTTTCTTTTTTATTCATATTTTCCCCCTATCCGCCTCTTCCATCTCCCTTCTCCTTCCCCTTTCCCATTTCCGCTATCAACTTACCCTTCAACACTTTACCCTTCACCCTTTTATCCTTTAAGTTTTACCCTTTACCTTTTACCCCTTGCTCTTTACCCTTTCCCATTTTTCTTTTAGATTTTCCCTTCCCTTTGCTCGTCCCCTCCGCCTTTCCCCTTTCTCACTTTCTGATCCTTACGTTCTTATTCTTTTTTTTTTCTCCAGCTTTTGCTTTAAATGTTAAGCTTATAATCCCCGGAAAATATTGTCAATGGGCCATTTTTATTTTTATTATAATTTTGGTCATTTGTTGTTGTAAAGTTTTTATTCACAATTTAATATTTTTTTACTATTTTTGACTATTTCAAACATGACACTTGAAATCTTTTTGGTTATATATTTACTACAATCGATACGTCTCAACATTCCATTTCAAAAGCATGTGAGGCTTAGATGGACTTTGTAACCTACTCTGAATTCACCCCAAATTATAAACTGTCATTGCCTTTCACACGGAAATCCTTTTACCTGATATATTAAGTGCGCCCACCGATTCCCTTATAGATGGCGTTAGCAACTGACATCTTTAATTTGTTTATAGATGTCACTTTCTACTAACGCCACCATATCGTTGCCGACTTTTAACAATTCTTAAACATAACCTCACGTTAATATTAGTTGATCTGTACCCAGATCTTGGAGTTATTGGAGTCAAATTTTGATTCGAATTCGCGTTTTTTGGGAGAAGTCTTACTTGTGAAATTATTACGGCTAAGACGCTCTCAGGGGTGTATGGCGAAGCTTCTTTCGAGGATAGTAAGTATCGCGAATGGTTCCTTTAAAAACGATGATTTTTTTTCAAAGACCGGCATATGGTAAACAGAAAATATTGAATATGCTAAGTTGATGGGATTACTTAGTGAAGGCTCGTGTCAAAGTCAAAAAGAAATATCATTGCGAGTAACTTAGCAAACAGTTTCAAACGCCTTAAAGACTTAAGAATGAGCCAAGAGAAAGGATATTCAGTTTCGCACGAATCAGGCACGAAATTCAAAAAGTGTTGTAGTTCGATCGTTTTCCTGTAAACAGCTGCTTGTAAAAGACCGGTTGTAAAGACCGGTAGAGGTTTCTGCACTGTATTATGACTGAAGATGAAAACCGGGATCATTTTCATACCCTAAGCGTAAGCCTAGCCGTAGGATAACCTCACAATGCTTCCACGTCAACCTGAAGAATATTTATGGCCCCAAGATCATACTCTGTATTTGGTAGGATCAGCTTGTTGAAAAATCATTTTGCGCTATTCTGTTGATAAATACTTTTATCCACTCTATTTTTGGGTTTTCTCGGCGGTTCGCAAAATCTGGCTGACTGACAGCTTGTTTTTGCAAATGATTGTTCATCGTTGATCGCACCACTAGTAAAATTTCTCCGCGCAAAAAAATTGTTTCTAAGGACAGTATAAGTCTTCTGTATGGACAGTTATAGTTTCAGCGTATGGGCTATGCGCGATTGCGCGTTAAATGAACGTTATAAAGGATAGAAATATTTGGAGAAAAAACTAGTTTAGTTATTATTTATTGATTGAATCTGAGAAGTATTTCGTTCAGTCGAATATATAAAGGAAGACATGGAAATTTTCGGCCGTGTTATAGATCATCCTAATAATCATATTAGTGTGACTTATGAGCTAGTAATATCGGATAGTTACAAAATAAACAAATGGTGGTTCTGTGAACCTGGTCTTAACAGAACTATAAGATGTTTATAAGATTGTTTTACTGTGATACCGCAGGCGAAAATGTTCCAAAGATAGTCACACTACATGTGAATCACACCGAAAAACTTTGATTAAGGTTCAGAAGCGAGACTTCAGCAAATCGCGTCGGTAAACCGCACCATCTCAGGATCACTGGCGAGTGTTATTCCGTGGTTGGCGCAAATTGACCGCAGATGGATCTATTTCGGGAGGGATGAACCGAAGTGGGAGGCTATCGCACTTAAGGCAACGGTGGCAGAATAACTAGAAATATGAGACGCAGGGTAGGCGGAAGGCGCGACTCATAAGGGACTTAAGGCTGTGAGTTCGACAAGGATACGGTGAGATAAATGATTACCTGACTGAGCTACCATCCAATAGCCATGACTATTTCATGGCTAACCTGAACAAGATGGAAAAGGTGGTTTGCTTTGACTGGTTGTTCTGCTCAAGGAGTGTAACCCAAGTCAACCGCACCATTTTCAATTGCAAAGAGCTCTCTCATTTCCGAGATATAAGTAATTTTTTTCCGGAAGTTTTGTGGATGTAACTAGCAATTGATCGATGGAGCTGGGTGGCATTTTACTTTCGGTTGATTCTTTTGACGAAGGAAGGATTCTTGGACCAAGGTTCACGCTGAATAAGTAGAGTCGTATACCGCCTCAACCCTTTAGGTCGAAATGGAAACATCCAAATGATGGCGCAAAAAAAAGAGGTCCTGCTCCATGTAACGCAACAAACAGTTCCAAGCTGAGTTAGGTGTATGGAGGATAGACCGCTAATGCGCTTTCTAGGATCGTAGCGATACTTACATGGAAAAACTTCTCGATGAATCTTTCCCACTTTTCCCCGAGGAGACAGAAAAAACTGATCAGATAGATAATTAGTGCTTGACCGAAGCAAGGGATTATCCGAAGAAGCGAGAGCTAAAATAGTCCGAAGATGGAAAAACATGTCTAATTTCACGCCTCCAGATATATTCTGACTATGCTTGACCATACCCACCCTGAAAAATCACTATAACGTTTCGTTTGTTATATTTTCCTTTGTATATTTTCACAATTTTTCTTCAAAGCTTGAATGCATTACCCTCAAAATCAGCTACCTGTGATTATTTTAACCAAGCTCACCAACTCAGCTGCTACCACTAAATACAGAATTAGAAGTTGAGCCCGATGAAATTGGAGGTTGATTTGCTTGTCGATATGACAGTTTGTCCGTCAACATCTCCTTTTCTCTAGACATTGGAATATCATATCCTATCCATTCCTTCACCTTGCATTTTTTTTCATAAAATATCATTCGATAATAAAAAAAGATTATCAAAAAAGTCGTCTGCGATGGGATGGTATTGGAAAACGTGATAAAACTTTCCTCCAGATGTTGATTGTGTTCAGGCGCACAATCTAGGATCCGAATAAATAGACATCACATGGTAGATGCAAATAAAACGTGTTTCTTTGAAATTCCCTCTTAATTACTCAGTTACTCATCCCCGTAGTCATATCGTAGTCATATATCGTTTGAAACAATTCAAAGTGTTTAATCAAACCAACTCTTTCTGCGACACGAAATCACGCAAAACATTTATCAAATTAAATTTAACTCCATTGTTATTTCATCCAACATAGCATGTAAACTACAGCCAAGCAAACAAACACTCAAAGAGCTTATCATACATTTTCAACACACTTAAAAATATCCCTTTCTCGCATCAGCCTTGCTTGGTACAATCTAACACACACGATGTTACACATTAAACAATCATTTTCGTGCCAAAGTGAATGTAAAGCACATTTAATCACACATTTCATATCACTTTACATATCATCCACCCCAATCTCATTCTCCAAACGGATATTACCACCCTGCAGAACATGCACAATTTTTCCCATGTTTGTATTATTAATTCGTTCTAAATGTCCTTCTTACGTTTTCTCTCTCTCACACTGTCGACATAAATGTGCAATTAATGAATGGATCATTTTTCGGTTGTTTGCTTGAAGAATAGAAAGGCTCCATAATACATTATGCCAGGAAGAGTCTCTTCTCCACTAATCACTGCCTGGAGCAATAAAATTCCGGGCTCTTCGGCAATAATTATATTCTTGCGGGAGACATGGAGACGTTGCTAATGTTATGCGGTAGATGCTCGTATGTGAACATTTTGTGTATCTTGCAAGGAACATTCCTAGGACTCTGCAGTCCAAAATGCGAGAATAACAAACATAGGGTACACATTGGCTAATGTGGGAAAGTTCTTTTTTGTAATGTTGTTGGTAATTAGGGAAGACAGGCAAACTGGTAACTATTATACGCCATTCTAACTCCAGGCTGAGCATGTGTACTTAATGATATTATTGAATTGTATCCTCGAAGGAGATTCTCGCCTGTTATGAGTATATTTGTGTATTTTTTGTTCCTTAATTTAATGAGTGCAAGTAGCATCTCGTGGCAATGGTAATGGCTATCGCTTCAATGAAAATTATTGGTTTTTACTAAGGCTTCTTGCTGAAAGCAATTAAACGAGAACTTTTCCAAGATTCACTCGTTCAACACACATTTGACATCCATTAAAATCTTCGGCATAAATTTTATGTTTAATTTAATATTTAGCCTGATCCTTAGACGCACAAATGGATCAAAAAGTTTTCAAAATGGTACACAAAAAGCAAACGCAGTTTCATAAGTTTAATAAATTTCAGCTTAATCTGCTTTTAAATTGTTGCATTTTGTGTAGAATTTGGAAGTTGTGCGTCTCTCCTGACTTCAATCTACCAAAATGACAATCTGGTCCCACAGTTTAATCCTTGATTGCTGCCATTAATTTTCAAATATTGATAAAATAATGCTGCGCCAACAAAACCGATTGCCTTTGGTATTCAATCTACAATTTCTCGTAAACTCTGCCTGGATTTTTTGCGAAGCAATTAAAATCTCCTTAAATTCTTTATTTCCTAGTTTGCCTCTGTCTTTCTCAACCAAGTTTCATCCGAGCCGCACAACAACTTCATCCGCCCACACCCAATAATTTATAGAAGATTGAAAGCGTTCTCCCACATGAGGTGTATTAACAATGCATCTAATAAATGTGAATTTCTTCTTGAATAGAGTTAACATAAGACGGAGTGGATGACTCACAGTGCGGCGAAAGATAGGTGCGACGGGACAAAATTAATAAGTCGGCTATTTGATAAAATAAGTGCGCGTAACTGGGGTCCCTTATGTTTTCGAGGGCGAGGAATCTGAATTTAGGTGCAATTTTTACGTAGGGGTTAAAGCAACCCCTTTATAAGGGATGATATTAAGAAATATTTCTTTTGGGGACGTTTTGGCTATGTTTTTTGCTTGGTATTGCAGGACTGACTCAGGTATCTGATTTTGAGACGGTTGTGTTTTTGGGGGTGGCTTTATTAGGGGTGGGGGGATGGTTTTATGAATTGATTCCTACATTGGCTTGATGGGTATCATTTCCGCGGTATTTTAGGGTGCCATATTTTATTTTATTTTAGTCTCCGGGTAGAGGGGATCGTCTTTCAGGGAATATATTGACTAGCAGATATGAGTGGACGTGTTAGACTTGTACATGTATGTATCAAATGTCGCTGAGTCAATGATTTTTAAAAGCAAAAACTTGCATATTGGCCATGTTAATTGGCCCTGTTAATAAAATGCAATCTCTGAATAGCTTTAATTTAAGTTTACGTGCGCGTTAAGAAAGTTTATAGAGGATGAAGTCAAAAGAAAAATACTTTGAAGTCCCGGATCAGTGGAAATGTAATTCAGTACGTACGACTAGTACACACACATAAACACATTTTTTTACATACATACAACATTTTACGTAAGTAACTGAAACGTATACGTTATGTATAAATCACAGTATATTTCGTCACAAAATAAAATTTCTTACAAAAAAACAGTCCTTTTGACAAGTTGTCATAGATTTAAAAAAATCAAAAAAAGTACATATCAAGTGCTGCTCTCGTTACCCATATCGGACACCACGAAATTCTCGATTTCCGGGTCGATTTCTCGGGTGTTTTTTACAATTTTTCGATTGGATGAAATAAACGGGTCTGACATAAGGAGCATGTGGTTCATCACATCTTGACAGTTGAACGCACGTGATGATTTCCTTGAATGGTGAAGCCTTGTTCGTCGAAATATCTTGTGCGAAGCCTCAAGTGCTTCTTCTGTGAACTGCCCAATCGGCAAATCGAAATTTTGCATGATCTTGATTCCGTGGAACAGCAGTTTGTGAAGGGTACATGGCATATAAAACCAGCTATAGAGGTTCAAATACAGTTCCTTAGTTTCGCTAAGAAGTACCTCGAAGACATCCAGCTTGATTTCTAAACCTGAGGCTAGGATACGTAGTATCAGATACAATTTCTCAATCAAAGTTACATCTATACGAGTGATTTCAGAGCTTAGATTTGGGTCAGCAAAAAACCTTCTCGCTGTGTTGCCATCGTTGGAACAGCCAAACCCCTGCTTCGGCTGATCAACAATTAAGCCCATTTTTGACTTAAATTCAGACTGTATTCGTCTCTTCTCTTTATCCATTAGAGCTTTATCATCAGCCCCACTCGCGCGCCACTTCTTAAATGACAACCTGTATGCTATGTGCAATAAACAGTCAAACAATCTAATCCACAGGTGAAGGCTGGACAACCCAAACCGATAATTATTTTCATTTGGTACTCTCTGAGAACAGTTAACAGAGTTCATCGTTTTTGGGGTTGCCCCACAAATATAGCACGTTACAGAGGAATTCGTATCCGATAATGTATTACATACACTTCCATCAACCATTGTGAGATGGAATTCAAAGCACACCTGAAGAATGTGCTCACCAACATTTTCTGTACAATCAACCAAATGTGCGGCTTTTCTTAGCACATCACTTTCTTCATTTTTTACAAGCTCTGGGCATTCTTTTTGAAATACAAACTTAATCGGCCTACAATACAAAGTTGAACCAGGTCGCTCATTAGTCCACAGTGACTCACCCGAGTCTATGTCAATCAATCTTAAAGGAACAAAGGCAGTTAAAAACATATATTCATCTGTACTCTCACAGTTTTCGAACTTTTGTTTGTACGTGCTATGCCCGCCACTGCCGTCAAAACCGGCTTTACATACAAGTTTGGCATTTGTATCCTTCTCTAATTTGACGAATTTGGAAATACTGTGAACGGTTTTGTTCATATTATCTTGAAGATTAACCTCAGCTGATGTTTCAGTTACAACAGTTTCCGGCAGAACCTTTTTTTTTGCTTGACGAAGAGCATAAACACTGGGAAAACAATCCTGACACACAGCGTTAACAGTAGTCCGCAATACATCATATTTTCTTTCGGTCAGATCCAAGTCAATATAAAGGGATAATGCTTCTTCAGGCGTTAAACACTTAGCAGAATCAACAGTGTCTTTTCCGGACGACGAACTACGTTCAGCTATATCTGCGGCGTATCGGAGCTCCTCAGCAGACCTAGTTTTAATGAGATCTTCAACTTTCCTCCTCTTGGTTTTCGCAGAACTCTCTTCAAAAGACTTCACAGGTCTGCCAGTGGTTCTCAAATTCGATGGGTCAGTTGGCGAGCTCAGTCTGTTGGGAAAAGTGTGCTTCACACTAAGCCAATCATGATATTTCTCAAGGAACCGATCGCTCCTCTTACCACACTTCCCCCATCTTTTGTTTATGTTGCTGCATATGTCGCGGACATGGTTCTGCAAATCATTTCTAGCTTGGTCCCCACCAGCGTCAAGTTTCACCAGCGGCGTTAATAGATTGGAAACGGCCGAAAATCGGTCATCTGGGGCAGAAACCCAGGCATCAAAAATATCCCTGTTTGTGCACATGCTGGAAAACAGAGAAGAAAAGTAGCTGTAATTTTTTTTGCGATCGTTTGCGAGGCTTAGACCAGTGTTAATAGTTAAACCAACACTATTCCTTACAACTTAAGCTTAGGTGCAAGTTAACAGCTCATAACTGGAAAAAGATGTAGGCCTTTAAAGACAAACGAAATGCGGTAGTCAAATGGGGCCATAAACAAGCTGTGTCAGAAACCAAAACAACCTGGACTAATACTGTATTTGTGTTGAAATGAACAGTACTCACCTCTATTGACATGATGCATAGCCCAGAATAACACTAGTCGTCGTGACTTGAACGAAAATGACCAATTTGATGAGAGCGCGCAGGTCCACTCTGGATAGCCGTTCGTTGCCAAATGACAAGTTAGGAGGTCCTGCCGCTAGAGCGGCTGAGTTTGTTTATAAACAATGTTGAGTTTCTTGTTTCGTTACTACTACCAATGACCGGCAGGGGCATTCGAACGGTTTTCGCGCGACATTATTTTTTCAGTTTTGTCCACAGTTCGCCGCAATGTGTGACTGTGGCACGATAGGTACGCGGAATAATTTTTTTTCTTTATATATATACACATACATGTTTTCATAGTTTTTTAGCCGACATCTACCGAAATGTTACTTTGAAATGGGACTAGTCATTGCTATTTATTTTACAAAAACTATTCGGTTTACAAAAATTAACGATAAAGCTACTCTCAATCAAAATTGTAGTACGAACACATAAAAAAATTAGTCAATTTCGGAAAGGACACGTTATAGCTTATATACGCGCCACTTACAAAATAACTGCAAGCAAATCAGAAAAGGCAAAAAACCCTGACAAGATATTGTTTGAAGAATTTTAATATTTACAAAATTTTTAACGGTTCCTTGCTACCCTATAGCACATACTTACCCCTTCCAATTTCGGTGCGTTAGACGTACCTTGGTAGGCATTATTTCTGGTTTTCCATTGAAGAAGAAACACAACCGCTGTTCAAAACGTATCGCAAATTTTATGTTTGTCAAAAAGTTATTTATGTATTCATCAATATCTATTTTGTCGCCATTAAAGTCACTTCCATCAACTATTATACACTTGTCCAAACGTTGCTTCGACTCCCCGAAGCACTTCAAAAACACTCAAAAAAAGCTCTCAAACAAACACAAAACACTCAAAAAAGCTCAGTCCTCGCGTAGCATCGTTCTTTATGGGCGTCTACAGTTTTGGGAACAAGAAGAAGAAAAAGGGGGCCAGGTTTGGAGAATAAGGATACTTTGGCATCACTAATATGATTTTATTTGACAAAAGAATCTGCACGATATGTTAGAAGGGGCGTTATCAAAGCAAATTTTCGTTCTTCCACAAATCTGGGTATTTCTGCGGAATTAGTTCCCGCGAAGTATCGATATCTTGCAAGTAATATTTTTTAACCACTGTTCTACACTTTGACAAGAGCTGATGAAGCAGAACGCTACTATAATTGACGAAAACTGTAAGTAAAATCTTCACACTCCACCAGACTTGGCGTGTTATTTGCGGTCTAGCTCGGGCGACAGCTTCTATTGGGATGATTCAGCTTTAGTTTCTACATCATAATCATAAAGCCATGTTTCTTCACCAATTAAAACCCTCTGGAAAGAAATTAAGGTTGTCACAGACAGAGTCCACTAGATCTTTAGCAATTCTAATGGGCAATACAATGAGCTGTCTTTGGTCCAAACTAAGCAGTGGTGGTAAGAATTTCGTGGCGACCAGTCTCATTCCCAGATTATTGGTAAAAATTAAATGGGACAAGCCAATTGATATGTTTATGTCCTCAGCCATTTCTCTAACCGTGATTCGACATTTGGCCATTACTATTTTCTCCACTTTATCAAGTGGCCAGTTGTTGACATGCTTGACATGCTAGGCGTTTTCGCCTGTCGTTGACATATTTAAGCGTCCGACATGCACACTTTGTCGGTCTTCTGAGAACATTTTGTACTACCAATAAACTTTACTTTGGTACAAAGTGGTACTTTGGTACTTCATCGCATAACACAGTCAACTTTCTGAATGCGTTCCGCACTTGAAGTTGTTTTTTCACACTAAATATGATACACATTCTTCGATCGAATTTTTGTAAGAGACATAAATCGAAGACTAGCCAAATCACGTGAAAGCAAGTAGCTGTCAAAAATCAACTGAAAATTCAATATGGCCGAACATTAGGTACAGCATAAACGAAGAACATGAGTACCAACATAAGAACAAAAATTGAAATGAAGCCGAGACAAAGATACGCAGACACAAAATTTGTTGAACTTTTTGAAGAGTCCTCGTAAACCGTAGGATAATGGATAAAGTTATAAATTAAATATATAATGAATAAAGTTTAAAAAATTTATTCATTTTTCTTCTACACGTAACAAAAATACGTTTTTAATACGAATACTTTCAACTTGTTTGAAGCCTTTGCTACGGCCAGTTAGAAAAATTTTCAATCATTTGCCAACCCCTTCTCCATTTTCACAATTTAGGGACAATTCTACACAAGATTTTATGAAGGATATTCGGTTTGAAAGCAATGAAAGATGCAAAAGATCACATGAACGAATTAAAAAATAAGTCCTGAAATTTGGCCTGAAAATTTGGCCTTTGGAAATATACACACAAACAAAAAGCATTTTTCCAAGCTTGACTAACATCCACATAATTCGGTAGATAATTTTAAAAGTGTCACGTAAAATATTCTTCGGTTCTTGGTTAAAATTTATAAATGAGTGCCCCCACGGCATCTCGAATTTAGATTGAGATAAATTAAAAGGTCCTAGTGTACATTGAACGTCTACGTCTATTTTCATTTGATTTTATCTAGCCCAAATGACACAAATTTTCTTTTTATTTCCAATATACATATATCACGCCTTTTCTCAAACGGCTTGACTCGAACCAACACATTAGCCAAACTTTTCATTTCTTTTCCCAACCTCGTGTCTCTTGTTCGTTTTCTTGTTTTCACAAATTCAGCTGAAAAATTCATTGGCCTGGGAAAATTATAGCCACGCTCCATGCTTGGTATGAATAATAAATACCTGCCAATAAACTGAAAAGAAAAGAAAGAAACTAAGACCGGCTACAGGTAAACATCGCATAAAATATCATGCCACCCACAATCATTCCAAGGATACAGATGCTATTACATAAACTATACGGACATGTTGTACTGAGTAACTTTATGTATAAATACAGGACGGAATGTCATAGTAAAAATTCCGCAACTTTATTTGTATGTTTGTGAGTTTTTCCATAAATTTCGCAACAGCAAACAGCTCTTCCTCCATTTCAATCTCAGAAATATTGTTTGGATTTAGGATGTGGTTACGCTTTGTACGAATACAAGAAAAATGAATTTCTGTTTCCTTTTGTATTTTGATTACAGTAGTAGTAAATTGCGAAAATGCTGGAAATTTGGTTAGTTATTGAAGGTTACCAGGAGTTTGTTTTGCGTATGCTTCAGCTACAAATCGGGAGTTAGTTTATTTATCTGTTTAAAGGAGCTCTCAAGGCTGCTGTGTCCAGGAGCCGATGGCAGCAACAATAATAATCGATGTAAGACCAGTAAAACGTATGAGTCTATCTGGATCACCTTATCCTATCTGTCTATTTTGGTCTTGTGTCTAGCTTGGTATAGCATGGTCTATGGTTGCCTCCCTATCCTATTCCTCGTGACTTTTCCCCATTTGTCCTTCTTGGCTTTTCTCCCCGTTATTGATCCAGACACTAGAAAAACTGGATTAGGTCAAAAGAATGTGATTTCGGTGTTATCCTCGTTATTTGAAAATTGTACTTTTTGTATGGCCTGAAAATTCCTGAAACTACGTAAGGACGTCAAAATTTACTTACAGTTGCGATATCAGTCATCCAAGCAAAGAAACTTTGGGTAAAGATAAAAATTCTCTACCAAAAAATTCAAAAAAAAAATGCCATAGGACAATATACAATTTCAGGGGTTACGGTTGAAACCCAGCGTCTCCTTTCCAATTCTTTTGTGAGAACGCCGGTATTATCCGGCATTTGAAATGCGATGAAATGCGGAAGAATGTTGCGACATCGTTGTATCCCACCTGCACTTCTGATCTGGCTCCACTTGTACTTTTTATATGTCTACCGTTAAAAGGACATTGGTTTGATTCGATTTAGAAAAATAAACAAACATTGACGGAGGATGTCCACAGCGTGCCTGAAACATGCCTGCCAGCTTGCAGAAGGTGTACGGCGAATGGTAGCCACGTTCCTCTCCCAAGGGTTCTTAAATGATTTTTGTCACTTATAGAAGAGGACATATCCAAGGATTTTTAGAAAAACGCAACGTGGAGATTCGATGCTTGTTTTTGGAAGAGCAATCCCGCAGCGCATTCAAAGAGCGCTCGAATGACTGATGACTGTGCTCCTGCAATGGCGACCGTAATAATTGGCTGTAACGAGTTTCAACGTAATTGCACGTCATTCTTTGATGAGCCCCGCCCTGGTGCCCTAAAAATGGAGGAAAACGTGACAAAAAATGACGATCTCGTATTGGCAGGCATTTGATTGAGACGCACATGATAGCCGAGACAGAAGTCATCCCAAATTACCCATGGGTCATATTTTGCATGAAATAAGGAAGCTGACAACGTGATGGCTGCCACGCTTCCTCATTTCGGACAAAAATTGCTACAGTGAAACCACTTCAGAGTAGTGTGTTACTCTGTCTAGGCGCAATTGGAAGGAGTTTCGTAGTTTTGTGACCTTCGGCTAAAAAAAAAGGTCCATTGGAGTTCACAAGAGGCCAAGGAATAGACGAAACAGTGGACTTCACCCAGAGAACGTGCTCCAAAGAAGACTGTCATATCGGCCAAAAAGGTGACGGCCACCGTTTTTTGAGATTCACAAGACGCGTTCTGCATCGACTACCAGAAAAACAGAAAAACGGTAACAAGACTGTATTGTGCCAAATTAATGGGCTCATTTGACGCGAATCGCAGAAAAAATGGCCCCGTTTGGCAAAAAAGGATGACACTTCCATTATGACATCCCTCCAGCTCACATCTTAGCCGTCCTTACGGACATATGGGTCAAATCAGGCTATAAACTGCTGTCACTCGCTGGGCAGAAGTTTGAGCCGAATGAGGAGATCATCGCCACCACGGAGATCTAATTTGAGGTCCTCGTGAAAATGTATTTTCAGACGGGGTAGAGAAGGTGAAACAACGCTGGGACTATTTTTAGAAGTAAATCACCAATTTTTTTAAAATTTTCGACTCCATCTTGTAGGCAAAGTACTTATAGGATCGCCCTCGCGTAACCAGAATTTATGGAGAATTCATGCTAACAGGAAGATCTTGTGAACAGCGGTTAGAACTTTTTTTCTTAGGGGAAGAGTTTGAAGACTAGAGACGATCATGATGGCCCAAGTAGATGAAACTGATGATTTATAGGAAGTCATACAAGGAGATACTATGTTGACAATCGTAGAATTATTGAGGACGATACATGTCCACAAAACCTCTATAGATAGTAACGTACATGAGCTGGAATATGTGATAAGGTTGGATGCATATGTACCCTAAGAACTTTCGCAAAAAAACAAGGAAGACAGAATGGCCTGCTGTATTTCGAATTTCTCTCGTCAAACTATTATGGATTTCTTCCAAGGATTTTTACAGCAGATGAAAAGCGGATCCTTTTCTATATCAAGTAACGTGAGGGGTCCAGACATTTCGAGCCACTTGATTTTGGTCCAACGGATTATTAGTTGTTTCATTTCTGGACAACTATTTACATGGGACGGGCTACACACTAAAACACTGAAAAAGATTTTATAGGATAGGGGGAAGATTTCTACAGGATAGGGATTGAAGTCATAGATAATAATGTAGATTATACTTTGGATTAAATGTAAATAAAACCCAATAGTAATTCAAACATTTTATAACAAACTTGCACGGTTTTCAATCTAAAAATCGGTGAAGAGCTAACTTGTTTCTCCAAATTGTTTCAGATAATATGAAACTACGTTAGTTCAGAAATTATTCAAATGAAATTAAAAGACAACTGATTTTTCAAGCCGGTATCAAGATTAAGTAGAAGTTTCTACTTGGTTCGCTGAAATATTAATTTATTGTCTCTACCGTTCGTGATGGAACCAAAAATCATCTACAAAATTTAAATAAAATTAAAAAATTTAAATTTTTTTTATTCAGTGATTGTTTTGTTTTTCATAACTATGTGCATTCCACAAAAGTTAGAGGATAACACCCGTGGCAGAAACAGACCGTGCATTTCGCTTATTTGCATTTTATTCTTCATTTTTCATTCAAATTTATTATGCGAAATGCTCTGCATGGATAAAATGTTCCTTTTTTCTCTAAAACTTTCGTTAAATTATTCCCATACCTTACAGCGAACAATGCTCACACACATACATCTAACATATTTTGCCAAGTAAAATGGCAACAATACGCATATAAACGCTTAACGATGTTGAAATTTGTCGTACGACGAGCATGTCCTAGAAATTCAGCATACGTCGTGCAAACACTTATCATGCTAAATCTTATGATTTATCTCGGAAAAACTTTACCATTCAACATCCGCATCCGACGAATGTTTTGAATAAAACATCCTTTTCCATACTTATGTGTGTATTTTGTGCATATACAAAAGCTAATTTATGATTTAGATTTTCATCTTGACTGAATGTTTTGTTTGCTTAGAATTATACAAATAAGTAAGTATGCATGCGTATTTGATATGATTGTGAATATGTACACATGCAAAAAGATCATCAATCCACTCACATACACACACACACACACACACACACTCACACATAAATAAGCACAGGAGTATTGTACTTTGATTAAGGCTACCGGGAAGTTTTAATATAGCTTTCTATCATAAAGTTAACGTTGATGATAACTTGGTATCATTACAGTGGAAATTATCCTCATTATGTTGGTTAACCAAAAAAGGATGAATCTTATCGCGAATCGTTTTCTTATTGTGTTTTGTGTTTTCTTTGGGAGTTAGTTGTGAAATGTTGGTTATTATCTTGCCTACAGTTTTATTAATCATTTTCAACGAGATGGCTTTCTTTGAACAGGTGATCAAGAGAAATTCATGGCAGGACTATTGATTGAACATATCGTGAACGTATTTCGAAAAGATTAAAGAGCGTTTCTCATTTAACTTTTATGTCTAAAGTTAAAAGGCAAACAGTTCTTCAAGAGCTCAACCATTGCTTAAAAAAAGCTGGGCCCAAATGCTAAAATTATGAGGTAATGTCTTCCCTAAATATCAAGCGAACGAGTCTCTTCTCCTTGCTTGTCAAAATGACTAACTGAGTCACTATCGATAAACTCTTTTTTTTTTCAACAAGCAAGAATTGCTTTTCAAAACATAAACTGAATCGAAACTCTACACAAAAGTCATGAACTTAAAAAGGACGCGAAATACCGACGAAAAAACTATTACAAATTCAACATTATAACAACTTCAACTTGTCGAAAGAAAAATGCAATTGAAAAATGGGAAGTATGAAAAATAGTCCTTTGGGGTTACCAGTAGCACCAGTCTTTGAAACCTTTATTCTAAGATTTTTATTTGAGTCTTTCATCAAAACATTGTTTTAATAATTTAGAAAGATGGAAAGAGCTCAAGCTGGTTTCGAACACGGGTATAAATCACTTACAATGTTGTAAGTGAAAATGGAAAAATTTATCTATCAAAAACTTCTGAAATTGTTTTAATATTGACGAATTTTATTGATTAAGATTCAATTTTTTAAACCATGGTTCATCTGAACACACAGGAGTCATGATTTCAAAGATAAGTAGTCTAGCAATACTCTACAAAACTTCTAACAAACATCAATGTTAAACGAGCTGCGCCTTCTTGCAAGAAGTTATTGAGTTCACCCATCAACAGGTATCGGCTCCTCCAGTGAGGGCATATTTAATCAAGTTAACTACATTCCTGTATTGACCTGTAGGCTCTTGAACACATAAAAAGGATTGAGGGACCGCATCTAGACTCTAAATATTACTTTGGAAACTCTGTGTTTATATAACAAACGAAAAAGAACCAAAGAATTTAAGTGAACCCTGTTGAAGGTTAGTAATTGTAGGCCTTAGTAAACGCAAAAGAATGACACCACAAGAAACCTCAACGCGGTAACTCTTAGAGGATCCAGTAACCAGTGACCAGCACTAATACTTCAAACAACTCGCAAACTAACGAGACTCGACCGAGATTTTCTATATGCTTTACTAGTTGTTAGGAACACTGCTTGGAGATAGGATATTAACACGAAGCGCAGTAATATGAGCACAAAAAAGGTGGAGAAATAGCTTTGAACATAGAAACCGACAGAATATCATGGACCTGACGAGCCACTTCCAAGAACTGATACTCGACCACAAACTCACATGTAGTGACCACAAACTCACATGTAGTGACCACACTCGTAAAAAAACGGGGAATACTCTCCTCCTTGCATCCTATTCTCAGTCTTGATCGTCTGAATATAGAAGCATATCAAAATGTTCATCTTTAAGCAGAAAATTCGGCTAACACTACTCTAGGGCAGACTCTACTCTACTCTACTCTGCTTTCTGTCTGACAGCCAGTACCCACATTAGCACCAAAATCTCTGCAAAAAAGAGCTCTACGTGGGATTCGCCGAACTTCATACTACATTAAGAGCACGGTCTTATACAAGGATAATATACTTTAGGAGATTATATATATAGGAGATATACATACGAGACAGAGACATAAAAGACAAACTATGTAAGGTTTCGAACCATACCATGGAAATCATCTAAGTTCCGGCTAGTGAAATTGGAAACAAATATGCAAACTTCCAATCGGGAACACAAGACATTATGTCTAGAGTTTTTAGCTATGGTGAATGTTGTTGTACTCACAGAAAAGATCACACTATTCCTTCGATCACACTAGATCCCCGTAACCCGCGTACTTCAAGTGAAGATACGCATAAGCAGGCTGTCAAAATCTATATCAGCATACAATGATCTACACACCCAATTCAATCGGAAACAAATATTTCAAACCAATTCAAGTTCAGGAAGCTTGTCATCGTTGTTTGATTTCAAGCTCTCTAACTTGCAAAGCTCGCTTTATTTATTGCAATAGATCTCTTTCTTCGTGATCCCGCTACGGGATGTAGGGGTTGTTAGTAGTAACCCCAATATGTAAGTTCATATGGCACCAGCATTTCAAGTAAACTCTCGATTTAACGGTTTTCTACCAAAATAAGTGGAATTTTATTGGGATTGTTAAATGTTCTCTAACTTTCGCGAAAAACAAGAAATTTCCGTCAAGGATTGTGCATGATAGTGCTTCATCATTATAAATTTACTGGCACCTTTTCTATCTCTGTCTAAGAGAAGATGCTCGAAGTCACAGCGCTGTATGTGCTTACTATATGACTAGTCTATAGAGGATTGATGACCAAGCCTATAATGGACGTGAGAACTAATATTTCCGGTGTAAACAATTATAGGATATGTGACCCATTGCCAATTGAATGACTTAACAAGAAAAAATTAGGTGTAGTATCGGGCAAAAGGGCAAGAAGATAAAATTACGTCAAGAGTCATGGAGAGAGTCTAGAGTCACATAGAGTCGAGTCATCAAGGAACACAAATGGAAAGAGTAAAAATGTAAATGACAATGGATTAACAAGTAGTGCAATGAGCAGACCGCAATGAAAAGCCTGAAATATGGTTTCCGATTGAAAACAAATCACCGTGGAAATAGAAATAATACCGAATTGAAAAACAGATAATACAGAATGACAGGATTTTTTTTTTTTTTGACATCGTTGATCTATTGAACATACAATCAGTCCAAAGAAGAAGATGCAACCGAATACCAAAGATGGCAAACTGTCAAAATGTGAATTTAATACCCACTTATGCTTGGAAAAAACAAAAAAAAATCCATCTGGGCTGGCAAAGAAGGGTAATCGACCAGACATTGCTGCTTTCACGATTGAGAATGCTTTAGTATCATTGTATGGAAATATGAAGCCATTATGATGTTTCCTTCCTGAACTAATAACATTGAGCCCAAAAACAAGCGGTTGACACATCACATTAGCTTACCCCAAGATGGTCTGCAATCAAGAATTGATGCAACCCGATCTTCTTCATCAATTTTCTATTCAAAATGTCATTTATCACATTTTGAAAACAGGATATACGTTTAACGAAAGAGGTATCCTTGTAAGAACAACAACTACCTAAAAAAAATTTTGAAACATTGATTTTGCAGTGTTTTACAGCAGAATTAGGAATTTCAAAAACAATTCAGTCCAAATTTTATACTTCACATGTGTTGCATACGTCCCTACACGTGTTGCATTTCGTATGATGCACTTTGGGAATGTATTCATTCATATGCATCCTGCATAATGCACATGAACATAATGGGTTCAAGTTTTCCTGACAGATAGGTGAAAATCCTTCGAATATTTTCTATATAATAAATGTCATTTTGAGGTTCTTCCTCAGTCGAAAGGTCCATGAAGATTGAATTCAATGATAGAGATTTGCATTCGGTATTGATATGGTGAGGTAGCAATTTTAGAGCAGAAAGCTTACGTGCGGCTTCAAATCACCTCCTTGAGGTATAGCCCGAATATTCCTTAAACTGGGATACAAAATAACAGTAAATGATCGTCAATATTACTCAGCAGTAGAAATGAGACCAAAATTTTACGTTCGCCACCAGGCTAAGACAACAACCCAATTTCAAGGTGTATGTTGTTTTTGTCTAGCATTGACAGAAAATGAAAGTCAATATTCACTATTTGGATTATATTACCTTTATAATAATCAATTTTCAAGGGTTTCAAAATCAATTTTCAAAATCAAAGTTTGACATTTCTGAATGACAAACCTAAAACACAACGCTCATCAGAGAAAAGGGGGATAATCTAGAACCACAAAGCGATATTTAGTATCTTAGTACACAATATAGAAAAACCATCTTGCCAAAAATAAAAAATTTAACGCGTCCAGTTAGCAAATAAGGTATTTTATTCTGTCCTAGTGATAGTTGCCAAACTGCAATAGCAAATTTTTTTTCACCGAGGTCCACCCTTGTATGGATAGATCACATAGAACAGATATACCAGAATCGGACCTTAGTTTTAATTGAGTGGTATTACCACTTACATACACTCAACTAAGTATTTCGGCCGAAACCATGAGACCCCTGAATTAAGTGGTCGCCACAACGTTCGTTTCTCTCAGCAGAATATGCTAGGTCAGGTTGTTGGGTCAGGTTTGACCGTCAGTCTAAAAAAGAGCACTGTACTTTCCTCCTCCTGTAGGCAAGCTCAGGAGATGTCATTGGTTTGAAACCCGTGTCTATTTGACGTGAGCTTCACCAGCTCTGTTTTTTGTATACCGCATTTCCTTAGGAAACAGATACAAATAGAAAAGGACTAAATTATTGCAGTTCGTTTTTCCCTGGGCAACAATAAGAAAGTAAGGCCCGGCAAACCCAATTATTAAGACTAAATTATTACACACACTATGGATAAGCAAACAAAAAAGGACTATTCTCATTGTTTTTATTAATTTTCTTACGGTCTAATCTAAGATACTGAAACAAATTTATTGTTACAATTTAGATTTTTTTAAATTTAACCGTAATTTCGACGAAATCCCCACCCCAAAACAATTATGTATAATGATAAAACATTAATAATCCATATATAGGCTCAAACAACATAGAATAGAAAGCATGATAAATACGTAAATTGGATTTTATCCCTACAATTTATTTTTGAACCTTTTAAAATCAGCTCACATTCTATATACTAAAAATTTATCTCATAACATGTCCTATTCTTGGATAGAAGACAAGGCCAAATGGTCGAGAGGAAATTGAAAAAAAAATCCAATTTTAATTTTTCTCTTTTCAACATCGTCCCACAAAAGCTTTAGGCTATGCTTGCTCCTTTATACTTTAATCTTCCATTATTTGCCTATATCAGTGAAATTTTAATCAAATTTTAATCATAGTCTGAGTTTCTTGCATCGTCTATGCTATCGTAGTTGGTATTTACATCCTTTTGTCCAGTCCATATCGTGAATGTAGCATTTTATCGTGCTACATAGATTAGATTTTACACTTGGACTTAATTTCGCAGAAATGCTAACAGAAGGTGACGTGTACACATTGTTTTTGGGAAAATATCCTGAATGATATTGAAAGAACAAGAAATTATTTTATTCCATAATTAGTGATACTTACATTCAGGTATGATTTTGGTTATCCTTTTAGTTTTTTCCAAATCATTGGATTGAATTAAAAATTTTAATTACTTCTGAACATAGGGAGCTCTGTTGAACAGGAACCTCCTTGTACCGACTATGCCATCTAGCAACATCCTTGTACAAACGAAGCTGCATTGGCAACGTGAGGACCTTATTCGAGGATATGACGAAACCAATTCCCACTTGGATCGATTGCTTAGTGAACATGAATAAATCCTGTCTTACATAGACAAGAAGAGAAATACGCAGGTCGCTAGATGCTTGTCTTGTCTGGGACCGTAGATGATGGCTACCACACCTTTCTCAATTATAGGCCTTCCTCTACCCTGTCGCCTATACGGGAAAATTGGCGAACTCTCTCCTGGAAGTCTGGTGTATGTGATGTTATGATGATTTGACAAGTGGAACTGTGTGCTATATTTTCCTAGGGCGATAAGTATTGTTGGACTACTGGTTGACGCAGAGGGTAGAGAGGAATTTTAAAGGCAATCTCAACCCAATACGCTCAAACCGACTGCAAAAGAGAGACTCCTAACAGGAGGTACTGACCAGCGAGGAAATAAAGGCCTAGCCCGATTTCATTTGACAAACAGTTCCAGACTTTTTTCTTAGGATGATTCACGCTAGTAGTCTTCTGCTGGTGAGAGCCGCTTACTCAGGGGGTAAACAGCTTTTATCTACCAACCGCAAAATATCTTCTTATGCCTTACGCGATTGCCGTTTAATTATTGTACACATATAACTTTCTTCAAAAATAGTTTAAAGCTTCGCTCACTTTTTCAATTAATTGAAAGCAGGTCATATCATTCTTTTTTCGCTTTTATTACAAATTTTATTTTGGTAAAGTGAAAAGCTGAGGGATAAAAAGGAAACTAGGATTATAATTCAACAGTTCAACGTGCTTCCTATTTCACATATCATTATGACTGAAGCGTTTGCCTTCTATACAGCAGATCCTAAGTTCAAGTACTACTTTCGTTAGCGATACTCAAATTATTGATGCTAGTACAGTATTACTAGCTCTTCCATCAGTTGTGGATGACTTTCACCATTGTGATGGATCACTCATCACTCATCAATGACTGTGGAGAGAAGAATGTCTATTACCAAAATGTTTTCTTTGGTAAATTTTTGAAATCTTTGAGGAGATTACTGGTGACTTCAGGATGAGGCGGTTAGAGCACTCTGATAGAGAGGTTTGGCGAAAATTTAAAATAGGTTACAAGATGTATGATAATATAATCTTTGTTTTTACTGTCCTTCAGAATAAACCAAAGTTTAATATTTAAGCGTTACTGAATGAATCATTGAAACTAGTCCTCATACTTTGCGCCAAGAAGTTATTTCAAGAGGTTTTTATTTCAAAGCGCCGAATCCTTTAGAGTTAAAGACAAATTTTCAAATAAAAGTTAACTTCAGTTTCGGGCAACTGCCACTCCGGGAATAAAAAAAAATCACAAAAATGCAAAAATAAAATAAAACTGTAGCTTATAGTTCCAACATGATTCCAAAAAAGACAGACAGAGTGCACCTCCATGGTCAGTAAAATGTACGAGGATAAGGGGTTGTTATGTTCGATACACAAAATGAAAATATCAAATGTCTTCTTGGCATTGGAGTGTGAAATCTTGGTAGGAAGCTCATCATCATCCCCGTTCGAGTCCTTTTTCACTATTCAAACCTTCTTATTCCCCAAACCAGTGGCAAAAATCTCATTTTCATTGGGTTCCCCATTTGTTTTACCTCCAAATCTTTTGTACTAGAAGTTTTTGAATCAATATCTTTTTTTAAAAAAGAAATATTGTATTTTTATCCAAATTTATACTATTTATGCTTTTTATATGATGGTGTATCTTTTAACTATTTGCGAATTCTGCTCCTTTTTACCCTCACTACATTTTCAAATCAATGCAATACCCAGTATTACCATGGAATAAGCCTGGTAGGATTAGATGAAATTTTCCAGTTCAACTTGCTGAGCTTATACTTTTTCATTGAAAAATTTCAATATTCAATTCAATCAATCCTTCTAAAATCTTTCAAAGCTCGGAAAGCTTATGATATTGAAAAACTTTGCCATTAGATTATTTAATTTCGAATGTAAATTAATAACTTAAATCTAACATGATCTAAACCATTTAATTTCCTTTTCTATTTCCTATTTCAGTATAACATAAAGAAAAAGGAAGAAATCGTGGAAACGCAACAAGAGGAACCTAATCCCCTCATGCGAAAAAAGAAAACACCCGAAGAACTTGCAGCGGAAGCGGAACAGGAAGACTTAGATGATTTCACAAGTATGTTGTTGTTGTTGTTTTAGTTAAATATTCATATAAATGTTTGTGTAAAATATAAAATGATAATAAAATAATAATCATTCAAGGTTCATATCCTTTCATATCCGTTCATATCCTGTAGGGCCAAAGGGATTATGGATATGATCGAGTATATGTCCCCTTAACTTTTCTTTTAATGTATTGAAGAAATCAAACTTTTATTGATTCAGGACCAATAAAAATACTTGTCTGATTCTTGTTTTAAAATAGTTGAAACATGTCAACCAATTTATGTGTCAGAATGAACCTTTTTTTTGTAAGGTTGGGGAAGAAAGGAGGGCAATAATGAAACTTTATTTATTTCTTGAAATTTCAATTGATCGATGCCTGATTTTCCTTGATTTTATCCAGTTGTTTTCAAGTAAAAATAAATCAAATCAAACAAATAAAACTTGCTAAATATACTAATAATAATAAATAAATAAAAATACAATAAATGGTATAATAAAGGTATACATAAATATAATGGTATAAATAAAATAAAAATAAATTGTAAAAGCATAAAAATATTAATAAATAAATGAAATCCAGAAAATGTAGCCTGCAGCAGTAACATACGTTTTATTTAACAAATGTCAAGTAAAACATTTTAATTAAATATCTCTAACATCACTCGTGGCTCAAATGCTTCATTTCAGTTTCTTTTTAATCCTACTCATACACAGTGAATTCGAAAAAGATCCGCCCTAGTAAAAATGTCACGTTGTTCTTCATTTTATGTGTCAATAGTAAAATGTTCGAAAAACCTATAGAGCCGAGCGAACCTTTATTTTCACATAATAAGAAATTCCATCACTTTCTTTTGGGTTAGGGGGTGAAGGCAATTTACGCCCGGAGTGTTGGACTCCTAGGAGCGCATGCTACCAGACTAACTAAACACCTCCCTCTGTCAAGAGACCCTAGCCTGGAACTGTTTGACAAATTACTTCGGGCTAGGCCTCTTTTGACTTCATCCTAGGGCGCCTTCAGCGTACAGAAATCTCTCCCCAGCGGGAGGGGGCAGGATGGAGGAGGACTGCTGGAAAGGAGACCCATCTAGAGTCCACGCCCGCATCACAAAAGAAAACCCAAAAATTGTAATTTTCCTACAATAAACATAAGTAGAAACTGCAAAATACTTTGAACTATCAAAAGATTTAAAAAGTCATATCCTTTTTGTTCAATGACACATTTCAAGCGATTTGGCATGCTAGTGATGAATTATTTGTGTGTTTTTTTCGGTAAATTTTCTGTCATCTACCACAATTCATCTTTGACGAGGCCTCTTTTCGAAGTCACCCTTTCAACCATTTAGTCCACCATGAAGTGTAGAGTGCAAGACACCCCAGAAAAGTTTCTTGATCGGATGACTTCGGTACCCTATGTCGAGGATAAAGCAATTTTGGCAGCTATGTAGCAAGCATTCTAGAATATTGCAAACCTTATATTTAGGGTCATAACTTCGTAAGATTTGAACTCCCCTAAAACGCGGCATTTGTTTCAGGAACCGAAACACCGAGGAACTTAAAAGCTAAAAAGAAGAAGATAAAAAAGAAAAAAACGAGAAGGGTGTCAAGAAATTGAAATAAGGAAACATGAGGGATTTCAAATGTTTTTTTTTTTCTTTTGCCATACCCAAATTTTTGTCTGGCAGGGATGGAAACGTTGTCTTTTCGTTCTCCGTATATTTCCTTATATCGAACACACATGCGTTTCAATAGTGTGCCATCTTCAGTGTGTCGTTTCATCGTAAGTTGTCGATCTAAGATTTCTTATTTGAAAGTCCTTCGTTTGGACAAGCAAATCCTTTTTGCTGGAACGGTCAATTTTTTTGAAGACTCTATCCAAAATAGAGTTTGCCTGGTCATTTATGATTCATCCGCTGAATGTTTTTTTTTTTGTTTCATTTTTGTTTTTAAACAAAAAACAACAAACATTTGACAGACTAATAATAAACGAACAGATATGCTCTCATTCGGAAATAATGTTCAAGCCGTTGAATCAATTTAACGAAAAACGAGCGCCACGCCGCACAATGACAGCAAACAAAGGAGTGCGGGACCAAATCGAGGGTCACCCTCAAAACTGAAGCATCACAGACTTTTTCCCAATCGCCTTTAAATAAGACCCCAGGTTGCTTGTTTAAACGGTGTACCTATAAATAAGCACACTAATACCGACAAACTCAAGGCGAACCCACACAGTAAAGACGGAACACTGCCGAAATAATTTGAAACTTTGATTTGACGATGATATCACCGATCATACTCCCACTCTCCATACCTTACGACTCTATCAATGAAGGCAGAATAGTATAAAATTGTTGCACGAATTTTTCCAGAACATTTTACTTACCATATTATTTTTAGCATTTACCCCTCGAATCCCTACCTATTTCGGTGCATTTTATGTTTATTATGTGGTGAAATAAATCTCAAATGTCCTGTCAGCTTTCGCATAATATTGTGAATAGGAAAAATAGAAAAAAATGGTGTCTATTTTTTAGGGGGCCTATATTTATGTATATGTATATAATATACGTATATTTCAACCGGTCCTGTCCGAAAATTAAGAGCAATGAATTAAGCAAGTTAATTGTTAAGTTGAGTTAAAACTCGTCTGGCGTCTACAGGCTCTTGTGCAGTGAACGTAATTGTTTGTTTGGCTCTCTGTTGAAGTGACATATCAGATTTTTGACATGCTATGATGTTTCACTTAGCATGACGTCTCCCAAGCCTGTTGTTATGCTACACTTGTATGGAACTTCACGCGGTGATACCATGTTGAAAATATGATTTATCGCAGGCCCAGAATAATCAAAGACGGTGAGCAATCGAATTAGCAAATTTCATATCAAGTTAATGGTCATGGTCTTTTTTGATTCGCAAGGCATCGTTCAGTAAGAAGTTGTGCTCTAAGAAGAAACTTTAAACGACCGATTTCGCTTTGGGAGTCCAGAAAACCGAGTAAACTGTGTGAGATTTATATGAGGATATGGCGAAGTCGTGGTATCTTTACCATGACAACTGGACGACTGGTCAAAAGAGCTGTGACAACACTGTCTTAGCGACCCTTCTGCCCGAACATACCCACTTCGAGCGTCTTCTTATTTCCAAGGTTCAAAATGCAGAGGCCACCACTTGTAGGGACTCTAGAAATAATGCAAATAAGTACGTCGAGGTGTTGGAAGGAGATCTCTGTTGACGCCTTCCAGACGACGAGTGTGGAGTGATGACTGGAATCTAATTTGACTTTCTCCACTCACTAACATAAGTCGAAGAAAGGATCGCAACGATATTCTGACGCGTAAGGAGTACGTTTCGATTAATTTTATCTACATGAAACTACATCTGCAATAATATTTTTTTCGGAATTTATTCAACTTTCTTTTAAGTAATTGATTTGAGAAGCAAATTATTATGACTTGTGACTTTTTAATTGAAAGTGTCCTTATATATATTGATTGAAATTGTGTAAAATTTCACTTACAAAGAATTTCATTGTCATGTGAAATTGCATTTTCTAAATACTTCGGATGGAAAGTCAAAGAACTAAGTTCAAACAAATGATACAAATACCTAAGCAAAAACAAAGGCTTTTGTTCATCTTCAAAGTGACTTATGTTCATGACAGTGGAAAATATTACCCCATTGGACTTAGTAGGAACACAACCAAATAGCAAGATGTGACCTTTAACTGGCATACTTTAACCCTTCTGTCTCTCTTTCCCTCTCCCTCTCTCCCTATCCGACTGGTGTCCTTTATACCAAAATAATTTTATTGGCGTTCCAGCTGCTGCAAATAAATCACTTTTAGATGGATAAATCGAGTAACTTTGTTGACCTAGAACCATAAATGACCTGGTCCTATCTTCACTCTCAAGAAGTTTAAAATTTGGGTCTATTAATTATTATAAGAGCTTTCGAAATGGCTTCAGCTTATGTCATCCACAGATGTACAAGTCCAATTAAAATGAAATTTTAGACGTTGCTTTGGCAATTTATTTCATTTGTTATGAACTTCAACTTTAGCAATTTCGAATGAATTATCACAAGTTCTTCACCCTGAAATATGATAAATCGCTTTCGCTTTTAAATTGTGATATAATATTTTTACAATTGCTTTAATGACTTTAGAGATAAAAACGTATGTCAGTCAATAAACTGATTAACAATAACAGCTCAACATATGTTGCCTTAAATATATAATAATAATCATATCAAAAATAGAAGCTACCCCTTACATGGTACACTCATGCATCGATTATCTTACCTCTACCTCTATCATAATGTTTTATGGTGCCATTAAGGAAACCCGATCGACTGTAAGATCCAATAACCATAAATCACCAAATTTTAATTTCAAAAGTGGTCAAAACGCCATGAAATATTGAAAACTGAAATAGGATATAAAAAATTTATGTTCATATGTCTTGCCTGATACACTTAGAGAATAGATACAAACATTATAGAGTACAAATTGAAGCTCGAAGGGATGTAAGTTGGGCTGGTATCGAGTGAAATATGGAGACAAGTTGATGGAAAAAAGGTTTCATTCGAATAATTGCATTTGTTTCATGTGTCCCACTAAGTAGGACGGACTTAATTTCCAAGGAATTTGCTCAATAAATAAGATATTATGTCAGGCGTGCAAATCTACATAGTTCATTTGTGGTCATCAGTAACCTTTAACTCTATTCCGTCATTAAATTTATATTTATATTACGTAAATATTCAAGCCACCCCCTAGAGTCGAATGTCTATGGGTGTTGATGAGCTATTGGCGAAGCCATGGCTTGTATGGAACATTGAAATTTCCTTCTGGATCAAATGTTGTTAGGACCATCACAAGGTCAACAAACCTCACTTTTATGGTGTTCAACTTTTTTCACTACTTGCTTGATTTGCTTTGATCCCCAATACGAAGTAGAGTAACACAAGGCAGTTTGTTGCCACCCCAATATAAAAAACAGGATATTGCTTTGTCAAATAGCGTGGTGGATGCAATTTTTATGAATGAGCGAAAGAAGATGCTTCTGACATAACACATACTTTGGACCCTTTTTTAGTATTTTTCCCTGGTGCCCTGGATCCAGGGGAGCTTTATTTTTGATATGTGAATCATGGACAAAATCTGGAAAAACCGTCACGATAGCCTTTTCCGAAAGTACTCACATATAACTGATCGCTTTCAACTTTATGCAATTACTTTTTATTCAACCCGATCTTTCAAATTCACAAAACAAGCGCCTTACATTTTCCTATTTCGGCCACCTGAACCAGATTGCTCTTTTCATGCCCTACTGATGTCACCTTAGAATTCAGCATCTCATTAAAAGTTCACCTGAGTGATTGCCATCTCAAAAGAATGCCAAATTCAAAGGTACTAAATTTTCACTGTTTCTCACCCCTTGAGTTCTCAGCAGATGCATCGTTTTAATTATCTTGTAGCAAGGACTCGCTTTGAGCACTCTTTTTTGGCAATAAAGCATCTTAAGCCCATTCTTGTATGCCCACTCATCACTTTGAATGAGCAAAGCTTAAGTACATTTCGATGAACAACATTTTAATGATAATAATGATAACAATAATAATAATAATAATAATAATAATAATAATAATAATAATAATAATAATAATAGTCATTAAAATCTAATGAAACCTGGTGTAAAGTACTGATTTTTGTTAGAATCGGAGATCATTCTGGTCTGAGAAGAAGAGAGAAGATAATGTTAAAACGTGGTCTTTTTTCGACAAACTTCGAATCTGAAGCCATCTTCAATCGTGGCTTTTCTGAAGCAAACCTAACAACAGTCCCTCCCAATCTTCATTGATCAGGCCAAATTAGACAATGTATACCTATTTCTTTGATACTCTTTACTAAAGAACAAACTCACTATTAGGTTTTTTCTCTGCTCAAGATACCATCTGTCGTACTTTCAAAAAAAAACCATTTTTGACACTATCCAAAGCCATTTCTAAAAATAGACCAGTAGCCCAAGATCAGCAACCAACTCTCGGAATTCCCTTCGAAAGGGAAAACTCTAACATTTTCTTGGATCATATTCTTTCTATAATACCATTTAGTTTTGTCATGTTATTAATTAACTTGTCTGCTAGCATCTGAACCACGGAAAAGTTCGAACTTCTTTTATTATGCATAACAGTGGCACTCCCATTGTCATTGGACAAAGATTAGATGCAAGATACAAATCTAAATTAGATGTTAGATCCAAAAAACACATTTTCTTCTGCCTTTTTAGGCTCAAAGTTTCAAGTGGCTTCACATTAGTTCTATACACGAGTCTTATTTGCGTGGTAAAACCATTCAGGTAACAATCATTACATCTTATGTGGTTTCTGACAGTTGGCATATCATATAGAGTTTCTGCATTCACCACTTCGCTGTTTACAACATTCTTGGAAACGTCATCCATTACCCCCTGTTATTCAGTCTTTTATCGTTATCCTGACTGCTCCCATTTGGAATATTAGCATGGAATTATGGTTGCTTCTCCCCAAAGCAAGGTACGCACACAGGATGCTATCAGCTCTTATAAGAACAAACCTACTGAGCCACTGAAGAGCTCTTGACAGCTAATGAGTCACTCCTTTTTTTTTGAAGTCGGAATGCAAAGACTGTTTTTGGCTAAGGTATGGACCCCCCACCACGCAATATTTCCAGACTACTCCCAAACACTTCCCTTGTCGACCTGACAAACTAGTCCGGGAACGGTTTGACACATTACTTGAGGTCAGGCCTCGCGTTTCCATGCCTTCAGGATTCTTCAAATTTTATTTCCGTTTCCGCCTTGCCATAGTATTTTTTGAGAAGGAACAGAGTCGAAGTAGTTCCTAAAAGGCGATCATTTCTTCCCCCATGCCTTCAAAGACCCAGTATCTGTTATTTTAACTGTTAGGACTGTTAGAGCATAAGGCGCAAAACGGTTCTATTGGTAAATCATCCTAAATATAGCTTCGACTAAAGTTTCTAGAGAGGCATCTGCAATTTTACTGGAGATGTTCGATGAACTGTGCTGCTAATTGCGTCTTTTACAGGCTGTCTGATCTTTAGTATGCATCAATCACCTTTCATTCCACCACATCCATTGTGCGGAAGCATGAACAGGTTACTTCGAAACAGAATCTATGTGAGCACTGAAGGTGTTGTATCGAAAGCAACCCCAGTTACTTTATTTGGCGGGAGCAATGCAACACCTTCTCTTCAATTTTGATTCTAGTAAAACTGATGTGGATCCTTGAACATAATCAATTTGCTCATCTTAGCGTTAAGACTCATGCCCTACTTTTTGTATTAGCAAGCTAATAAGTCCTGCCATCTTAGGATTCTCGTTCTTGCAAAGCAGATTGTATCAGATGACACACCAACAAATCTTCTGTTAAGATATTAACCCAAATCCCAGGTTTCGGTTCCACTCTTATACCCATGACGTAAAACATAACTAAATTACAGAGATTGGGATCTAAGATAGATCCCTGAGGGACCTCCAAATTGATATCAAATGGCTCACACTAAATCCACGAGATAGCGCAATGGCACTACATTCCCTCTTAAAACTATCTACATATTTTATAAAATTCACTGAAAAGCCTAACTGATTTAGTTTGTCGATAAGCCTCATTGGCCTTTGGCCATCCTTTTTCTACACAGGCTCAGAAAACAGCCAATGCTCCTACAGTTAAGTGAGCTCCTTTAAACACAAATTGTGTTCTCGAAACAGTTCCTCCTTCTTCAGAGAACCATGTCATACATTAAAGAATTACACTTTCGAGCGATTTTTCCACAATGGGCATAAGTTAAAGTGGACGAATACCGATGACTTTCAACAACTGCACTATTTGAATCTTTCAGGACTGCAAATATTTGTGAAATCTACTGTGAAAGTAGCAAATGTTTGTGCAGTTGTTAAAAAGAACTCCGTGAAAAAAAAGTAACGATGGGGGCCTCCCCATAGAAAAAGAAATTTGAAATTCGATCTGCCCGTTTTCTCCTCTTTTTTGCTGTCCGTTTTTTAAATGTTGCTTTAGTGTGATGAACCTGAGACTTTCAGGACTCAAAAACAGGGTACCGCCGATAAGAGTGTCCAAGGGATTCGAATTGGCGAATGTTGCCAGGCACAAGTTCTTATGGTGAGGTTGATATTGTTTTCTCCACCAACGAATTGGAAACAGAGTTAGTGTTCCTGTTTTCTCACTTTAAAGAACTTGGGCCAAGTGGTTTATGATTGTGGTTTAAAAGTGGTTTACAGAGGATGGAATCGTCATCAGTGAAAACTCCTGGCAGCCATTTATGGTTAGTTATTCTTTTTATTTCAGGGAATACATAAGCACGAGGCATGATGTTTGACATATTCTGCTCAGAATCTCTCACTAGCTAATTCTGATTGTTCTTCTGGATATGATTCTATTGAGTGAGGGTAAAAGGAGATGGATTTGCTGACATTCCCAGTTAACTCAAGTTACATTGGTACATTCTTGAAAATTGTTAGCTAAGGCTACGTCTGCAATAAAGATCAAAAATGTCTCTTCTGAAGATCAATCCTGGAAGTGTTTTTAAGGACATCTTTGATATGATCGTCTTAAGGATTGAATACGGACAAGTCGTTGCCTCTTCGATTTCGTTGGTTGAGAGGTCTTTTAACATATTCATCGAAAAATTGTCAAGTTTTTCACCAAACTCAGCTGTAACTACTTCCCAGTCAATCTGCCTGTATGGAGTATATAGCTGAAGATCTGCTATCTTCGGCTTGATACCTTGTTTTACTTCGAAAATCAGCTCAAATGGCCAAAAGATGGTCAGACTCGGTGTGGAAAAATTCGCCTTTGAAGCATAATTTCAGTTGTGGGAGATACCTATCAGATTGGTCGACACAATGAAAAAATAAAGCTGTCCATATTGACAAGTTTCTTCCGAAAATTGGCTCGTTCGGTGCAATCAAAATGAGCTCCATATTTTATTGCATTCTATTGCGCAAATGCGTACCATATCCATTAAATACTTGATTTGCCTATGAAGGATTAAGTCACCCCATATTGAAATGAGATCAAAGTATTCAAAAAAAAGAACTCTTTCCACGTCTTGAATGAGGGACCTTAACGAATATCCGAACTTAATGTATATTCCAACAAATGCAAAAGCGTACCTTCTTCCCGAAATTGAGCTAAGTATAATGACTTTCACGCAATTCAAACTTTTATGACAGTATTTCTGGGTTTTGAGAAGTTCCCTGAAAGTCAAAGCAACTCCCAGGATTCAACGTGGGTTGCGAACTGTGTGCTTACTTAGTAGTATAATAAGAAATATGGTCTAAACATACCCCTGGCGAGAGTTCCTTTTCTGTCGCAGAGCTTGCGAACTTATGTTGACGATGGAGACTTTCCAGGGGCTCATCCTGACTACAGATATTGAATGTAAAGTCTAAGAATGCCAGCCCTTCTGATTCCAATAAGTGAGCTGTTTTATACTGACTGACAATGGAGGAATGGGGGAATGAGATTGAAAAGTACACACCCAAAGAATTGATTGCAGTTATTGTAAACAGCAAAAGTCCTGTTTTTTGGTCCTGTTGCTTTCCGCCCGTAATTTTGGTTTCGCTACACTTTTGCTGTATAAGCGTCTGAAACACCAGTTCGAAAGATGTTCTGGAAGGGAGCAGTGTTGGATTTCTTTCCTCCTCTTTAAGGAGAATCAGTCTCCTGCTCTTCTCTTGTTCTCTTTCTGTCACCCTCCTTGCGCTTGCGATAGTCCCTGAAACTCGTCGGGTGCCCTTTGCTTTCGCAGTTTACGCAGTTTACGCAGCTTTACTCTACTCCTTCTCAAGCTTGTCCTTCTTCTTTCTCGGTCTTTTGATTGGTAGTGTTTATCGCATTTAACACAGAAGATTTCGATTCAAAAGTTAAAAGCAACAACATTGGCTGAAACATTGGCAATATAAAAATTGCGACGGGTTGAATTTAGTCAAACGATTACTCTGCTCCTTTTGGTGTAACAGCGATTTGACCTTCAAAGCCTTTTTGACACAAAGTCTTAGTAGAAGTAAACAAAGAGGGAAAGACTCCAATACCAGGCAAATTTAGTGCTGATCCTGTGTTTATGTGTTGAATGCATTTTTTGTGTCCCAAGGACACAAATTGTTCGTTGATTTTGTATTAAACTCGCAAATAATCTTAGAGGCATTGATTTTTTTCAATAAATATGAAATTCTAGAATTTCTGCAACTTTGTAATTGTATTTTAAATTTCAAATTCAATTTCTTTTCTATTTCACAGAGCTGAAAAATCAGATAGAAACACAAGTAAATGAGTTAAAGTCACAAATAGAAGGAAAATGTGTAATGCAGTGATATGCCATAAATACAAAAATCCACCATACAACCCATTACATTCCAATATCCTTAACAACAAACAATATGAAAATGAGATCATTTACAATAAACATCTATAACAGTACTGTTCAAACACATAGAAGCATGTAGTGTAAAACATCAGCAACGTATAATAGTAAATAAACAAAACATCATACCAAAATAATGCAATACCCAACCAGGAATCGAAAAAATAAACAACAGAAAACAGGAACATGATTAACGAACCAGCAACTTACTGAACATAATTTATCATGGCTTTCGTATTGGCAAAAGGATATTACGGCAGAAAGCCATTTTTTCGGCGGAAAAACTTCGTGTTTCAACGCATATATATATATACATTCATATATAGATGTCCTAAGTTATTCGCAGCAGCAACGGCATCAGGATGTTCTCTAATTTGATTTGCTGGCTTCAACCATCACAAAAACGACAACAAAACCAAACAATCATTTATTTTCGTAACGAATTTTCCAAGCGAAAAAAGAAGCATTTGTGTAAGTAACTCTTTTCAACTTTTTCCTGACACCGATTAGCCGAGCCATCGCTTATGTTCCAAATAGTAGACATTTGATTTTGATTGTTTTATTTCGGATTTCGCTGAATGTTACGTTGTAGATGAGTCTAGAACCTTTTTTCAAGTAGAAATTGAAAAAGTTATTTGTGTGCAAATCGAACCCCTTGAATATTTAGCCATCAACGAAGAGCAGAGTTGAACCCCATATTATGACATTGCAATGAGATAATAAACGATAATATCCACGTAGGAAACGAACAAGACATAAACAAGAAAATATCTAAATAATGCAAAGCGTATGTGATATATTCCCAAAGAAGAAATTTTCAAAGAAAATTTTGACCTAACTTAAATAAAATTAACCCAATTCGACTTTCACGGTTTTAGTGGAAGAACATTGTTTTTCCGTTCGATCGATTTTACTTTCTCTTGAGTGTTTCACCATTCGGAAAATTATCGTATGACCTTCAAAATGCATCCAAAACTTCTCTGCAGTTTTTCGTGAAATTTCCATTTCTGTTCCGACGAGCGAAAAAGAAAATTAAACAAATATTACGCATCGTGTCTGAAAATCGCGCAATGACTTACGAATTGAAAATTTAAAAAAATAAATTAAATAAAAAACAAAAAAAAACAAAATGAAACCGCAGGATATGTGAATTGTGTACGCAAAATACAAGTTGAAACGCGAGTTATTAGAAAAGAAGGATAAAAAAATACTGAAAGGAGATGAAAATCGTTTTGGTCAAACAAAATATCTGTGATAATTTTCTGATTGGATTTGTACGTAAAAAAAATGTGTAAAGAGACAAATTAAAAACAAAAAAACGTTAAAAAATGTGAAATGTTGCAATTTATTATTGGAGCAAAGCTTGAAAAAGAACGAAGCCATTTTGATTTTTTCAATGTACCGTAGAAATGTAGAATATTTTAAGACTTTAGAGTCCTTTAGTCTCTTTTATTAAATTTGAAGTATTGTAAGTCACTTTAGTCAGTTGGTATTCCCAGTTCGAAGGACATTTAGTAGAAGGCTTTAAGAAAAACTGAATCTGATTATAGGAGTAATATCTACGATTAAGTTCAAGAAAAAACAATTCGATTTTTCGTTTCAAGCCAGCTGCAAAATTATTTTAATCCAAACATAATATGTAACAATGTTCGGAAGTTGAAAGTTTAGGAACGATTGTTCATCCAAATTCACGATTTTCGTAGCGTATAAGGCATTAAATTTAAACATTCTTCTGCAACGCCTTCGTTTGCTGATCTGCTCTACTTTTCACTATTTCTTGTTATCAAATATTTGCTTTCTGCAATTCTTCAATGGGTCCTTCATTGAAGCTATGCTTCGTTTGATTTAGCAAATACTTTCTTCTGTTATGAAAATACCACTTTCTTTCTCAGTATCCAAGAACTAAACTAAATATTATTCGCCAATATGAATGGAATGTTCATAGCAAATTCATTTCCTGGCATGCATGCTCGTTTACTACTATTTCATTTCAGATACAATTGAACGTTTAACTAAACTAAAGTTTTACTAAACTCTTTGACTGGTAGGTCAAGCGTCAATTTTAATTTAATAGATTTAATTTTGGTTTTCCTGTTTTTTTTTCTTTTGAAGATTTCAAAAGCCAATTTTTGACTGTTCAACTGAATAAACAACGCCGGTTTTGATGAAGTTTAAAATTTGTATGACGTTCAATACTTATCTTCTTGCAATTTTTCTAATATACACAGCTTTAATCATTTTTAATAGATCACGATATAATCTTTCATTTAACAAAGATGGAGATAATCTGGCGGGATGTGTTAACTTGATTCGGAATTAATTTCTTCTTTAACTTCCTGAGTAGAAGAGTCCATCTTTTTTCCAATATTCTCCTTGCTACTATATAAATTTCCAAGAATTGCGTAAAGTAACGTATAATAAATATTATAATCAGTCGAAAGTACTAAACGTTGCCCAAACTATTCAAAATCACAAAACCATAACTGAGAGCTTATAAAAAAGATAATTTTACAGATGAAAATTAATAGTTTATATTTTCTGAAAGATTCCATCCCCTACTGATTTTTTGTGCTTCGATCAAATGAAAGATAAGCTTTCTAGCTAAAAATCCATTTCTTATTATGATACTCGTGAGATAGATTTTAATCCTTTTAGATAATGCCATGGCGAAATGTGTCGCCTTTTAAACGTTTATAACTTTTTGGCATTACTGAATGGCGGAATTATTTGACGGTTTTCTAAAAATTTTTTGAAAGTTGTTTCTCCGCAACAACATTAAGCTTGTGAATCGGAGGTCACAAATAATTGAATTATCAAATCAGTTTCTATAAAATTAATCAACTTCAACGAATTTCATTATTTTGACAAGAGAAAAACCATAAAACGTGAAAAGTTTTGAAGGTAGAGGCTTTCGCGCCATTGATGATGATGTGGCCAAATCCTCTCGTCTCAAATTTTTAGCACAGATCTGGTCCAGAATCGACAAATATCCATGAAAATGTTTAAAAAAAGTCCTTCGGGGTCAGAGACTTTTGTGCATTTTAAAAAAACATGCTGCTATATTTTCCCGAAAATGCTCCTCAATGGCTGGCTTAAATTGTTTCTAGGCCTTAAGTTTTCCTCCCCGAAAGCCTCCTGGTTTGTCTTCGACTTTCTTAACGGAAAACAGAAAGTGGTCTAGGCCAGATCTGGACTGGGTAATTAAGGTACTGATTACAAGGTTTCTGCACTGCTTGCTGAACGAACGGTGTTAGGTAGATATCTCAAGATAAGAAAAACACTTGCATCTCGTTCTTTTTTGGACTCCCCCGCACTGTTTCAATTGTACTTTTGTTTGCCTGTCATTTTATGCAAACTTCACTACAATTTCTTTGAAATCCGATGGAATAATGTTCAAAATTTTTGAATTGAACTTTTCTCACCGTCCAACTTTTTTTCCAACTCCTCGTTTGATATGAGGTTTCTTCAATTCACTTTTTTTCCTTAGGTCAATCCTTGATCCTGACGTCATTGCACATGATACCTGGAGTGAGTTTGATACCATTAGCTTCAAAGTCAAGTTCAAATCCAATCGTCATGAGTATTTTAACCAACCAAAATGGGCTAGATTTTAGCCTGAACGCCTTTGCGCCATTGATGATGATTAGACTATTAAATATTACGACTATTATCGCAAATTTTTAGTACGGATCTAAACGTCTAATTAAACTTAGTTTTGTGTAAAAAACTGAATCTTACCGAACCATCAAATTCCTCACATGTCGTACTCTTCATTAATTCAAAAAACAACATCAATACACTATGCTTCGTTTTGGCTCATTATATGCTTCTGTCTTACGTATATTGAAATGGAGTTTCGCGATTATCACTGAAACCTAACGTAAGGAGCTGTTAAATTCCAACTACCCCCCCCCCCAACACTTCTTTCAAAAGAAATAAAAATACTGGCATCATTATCCCCAATCTTGGCTGTCAAATTTTTTACGACATCTGCTAGTTTCAACTGGTAATGTTTTAGGGCTATCGACCCTAGGAATGCTTAGTTTAAAAGGATACTTAATTAAGTATATTCGATGCAGGATTGTGCTAGCAAAGTCCAGTACAATCACAGGAGGCTAAAATACACAGGTAATAGTCTGCACCATGAGATGGGGTCGGAACTTGAGCTCCGAAGCAGTGTCATCTGGCAAAAGTGCTTAAGAAATCTTTCCTTTTTTGTCTTCAAAAATGCGAAAAGGATATCACTTTGCTGAGTGATAGTAACCAAGAATTGAAATCCAAGCTTAGAATTCATCCATTAGCTCCTATATTACCTGGCAAAAGTGTTGCCTAACGGATGGCATTATCAAAATTATTGACGGAATTCCAGTGGGTCCATTGTACTCTGCCTCTAATGTTACATTGCATTAAGCCCTACTTGCAAATTTATCAGTCAAGCGTTATTGGCAATGAATTTAATTTAGAATACACTCTAAATATTTTCTTTATTTTTAAATCTATGCCAACAAAAAACAAAAAAATAATACATGGCTAGCGTCAGGAAATGTAACTTTGCATGAACTCCTGTGTTTTCCACTAGTTTTGATACAAAATTTCCAACATTAGATTAAATCAATGAAAAAGGCAAATGCAATTTACCGAGCTCTATACTATTTATCGCACACTTATGTATGAATTCCTTGGTATGAAAGGATCGGATCCTTAAATTGTTTGAAAAAATATGTGATCAACGGATTCGTATTATCAAAAACTAAATACCAAAAAAAAACTACTTCCGAATTTTCCATTTAATTATTGATTACAATTTACAATTGAAACAATTTGGGGATGTACTTGGATTATGGTTTGGTTTTCCTCAAACTTTAATGCTCATTCCAAGGGTCCATTTATAATTCAAAAAGTATCTAGTTGAATCAGAAATCTTCCATTTATCTAACTATGCTGAGAATTTTTCTTTTCCTGAATAGAGAATCAGTTGCATAATTTAATCCTTCTTTTAGCTTGCATCTAATTTCTTCTACTTACAAAATAGTACATATCATTGTCTTAATAATATTGTCCGCAATGCTCATGAGTTCTCTTCAGTGCAACATGTACAGGGTGCGCCATCTAGAAAGGACCTATTTAAATGTTGAATAACTCCGCCATCTTTCAGCCGATTTTGGAACATGAACAAGATTTATTTAGGGTATACAATGCCATTTATTGACAATTCACTCAGAATACGATATCGATCAAATGACCACCTCCATTATACACACAAAAAGTGGCCCTTTTTTGGGCATTTTGCATTCTATATGACAACATTTCGGGCGTAATAGCAGCAATTTCCGCTGTGATATTAGCTTTTAGTTCTTCAATAGTCTTCGGTTTGCTGGCATACACCTTACTCTTCAAATAGCCCCACAGAAAAAAGTCCGGCGCCGTCAAATCCGGTGAACGAGGAGGCCACTCCAAATCACCCTTTTTCGACACAACGCGTCCCGGGAACTTGCTCTGCAAAAACTTCATAGTAGCAACTGCGGTGTGACAAGGTGCGCCATCTTGTTGAAAATAAAAGTTCGTCAGACCGTGTTTACGCATTTCCGGACAAACAAAGTGCGCCAACATCCAACGATAGCGTGCACCGTCGATGGTTTCTCCAACTTTGAAAAAAAAATGGTCCAATAATCGTTTTCGAGCACACTCCGGCCCAAACAGTAACTTTTACGTCGTGCAATGGTGTTTCGTGAATGATGTGTGTCTGTTCCCCAAATTCGACAGTTTTGTTTATTGACCCCGCCAGAGAGCGTAAACTGAGCTTCGTCCGTCATCAAAATTCGGTCCCAAAAATCAGGCTCGGCATCGATCTTTCTTGCGATCGTATTCCCATATTCAAGGCGACGCGGCTTGTCCGTTTCCAACAATCTTTGAGTAAGTTGCACTTTGTATGAAAAAAGATTGAGATCATCCTTCAAAATTCTTCTTAAAGTGGTTCCGCTCATGTTCAGCTGCTGAGAACGACGGCGATACGACACACTTGGATTTTCGGCAACACTCTCTCTAACCGCTTCAACAACTTCATTGGAGCGTCACGGTCGAATGGGTCGCGGGCAAGTAGCTACAGACCCGTGTTCAAACAAATTTTTCGACAAAGTACGAATTGTCTTGGCGGAAGGCGCCGAATGTCTCCCATATTTTTTACGATAAGCACAAACAGTTTTCACAGTTGAACGATTGTTTTCAATGAACAGCGCTACAATTTCAGCCCGCTTTTTTGGTGTAAATCGATGCATGACTGAAATGGCAATGACTGACGTTTCAGAATCTGGCTGATTTGTCAAAATCAACTGAAAAATGGCGGAGTTATTCAACATTTAAATAGGTCCTGTCTAGATGGCGCACCCTGTACAAAAACATCGAAAACCATGAAAATTAATCGAATACAGTGCAGGACTTGACATCCCAGTGCATATCATGATTTTTGTAATTATTTTGAAAACCGTCTACCCGAATTCAGTCACGCGAAGAACCGATTTTTTCGAAGTCTTCCTTCCAGTCATTCGTGGAACGAGTGTTCGTATATTCAATGCTGTATTTCGAAGCCCATTATGCTATGAAACTTCTATTGAGTGTCCTTTTGTCAAGAAGATTTGAAGTCAAATGACTTTATTTATAGGGGGCTGTAATTTAATTTTTTTTTTTTTTTTGTTAACTCGTTGCGAAATATTAAAATGCAAAAAAAATTTACCTTGAATCAAAAAAATAAAAAGGATATTTCAATGATCTACATATTCTGATGTTAAAATGTGTCGTATTATATTCTACCACTCGAAGAGATACGAAACAGTACTGGATAAAAACTTAACTACCCCCTCACAGTCCTTACACTTGTCACCGATAAAAAGCAAATCTAATTCATGTAAATAGTGTATTGTTGGTGTCGTTTATTAATATACTATATTAATACAATGTCAAAAAGTGTCTTTAGATTTTACAATCGAATAATGTTAATATCCATACATTGTAGTGTATGTAAATTGTGCATGGTATTCTATATCTTGGATTGTTACTTGTATGTTAGTGATGCATTTTTGCTAATAACGATGACATTTTATTCACTGAATTTATTTGCAACGCTGTAAAATACTCGAACGTGTTACAATCTAGACTTTTTGAGATTTTAATTTCATAAGGTTGAATGCGAATTTCAAGTTAAAAGCAAAAGATACGACAAGAAAGATGTTTTAATAACCCTCAAGTATTTTAAGCATGCGTTCGTAAAATCCACACATTTAATAAGTACACATTGTATACAAATTTATTTATCGATTTCAACATATTTTTTCTCATTTACTTATAGCCGGCAATTCTTAAATCTATCTGAACACGTTTTTCTCAAAACTTCCTCTATCTTTATATCTACTTTCTACTCGATCAACAAAACCAACTACCATTACAACTACTTATACTAGTACTGCAATTTCCGCCTATTATCAATCTTAGTTGATATATAGATGTGTATTAACGTTTAATCTAATCAGCGAATTAAATTATCCAAACACAATATCCAACGCAATGATGATAGTCTGAAAAAATAGATTATAAAAAGATATTTTCTAGCCATTTCCACTTAAAACATTTAAACAAATCAATCCTTATCCTGGCGCAAACGTATACCCACATTTGTAAACTCCACAAACACAGATTTCAAACACATTGAAAAACATTTGAAAATAAATACATAGCGGAAAGGAAACAACAACAAACAATATGTGTGTCAATTATATAAAATTATTATATTAACAGAGAAAATAATAAAAATAACAATGGATTATTTGAGTTGATCAACACAAAGTGTTTAACATTGATACATTTCAAAATATATATTTAGATATTTATCTTATAGTCCTGTTATTATCAATGTCAAGTATAAAATTTTGATCTTTATCACACGCCATATATTTATTAATATTTATACAAGAGCATTTCGCACGAGTGCGAACATAGTACTGGATCATTTGAAACTTATTAGGGAAATTAGAGACATAACGAGCAAAAGAAAAATTTTTATAGTTTAGCAATGATAAACAAACAAACCATAGTTGTATTTTCAGAATGTTTATACTCTATAAACATTGAACATTAAAAATACTAATTGTTTTTGTTGTATATTCAGAGTTTTATAATTAGTTTAGTACGTTTGGTTACGAAATTATAAATGTATTGAGTACGACATTTGATGCACATATGTACATCCACAAGAAGAAATTTTCCCAAATATCCTAGCCATCCACTGGATCACGAATGAAACATGAAAAACAATAGAATACACATGCATCGTTCTCCCCAACAAAAAAAAACAAAAAACAGATTTCAAATTAGGAATCCCAAATATTTGTCAACAGCTTATGCTCTCCATTCTATCTTCCACTCCTTTCCTCTGTAATTCTATCCTTACAACTTTCTATATATCTCTCTCTCTATCTCTCTCGCATGCTTTAATTAATTTTTCTTTTTAATTCAAAAAAACTTCATCAAGTAAAAGCATCTCTAACATTACAACATCCCATACATCGAATTTTTCACAACTCTCATCATTTCCGGAAAATCGAACGCCTTACACAATTGAATGAAAAACTTTAACCAAAGCTAATCGAGGAAATACTTTCCCCCAAAAAAAAATAAATAAAACACAAGAAAGAAAATTATTCCGTTGTTTCTGACGAGAAAATCAATAAATTATGAAACTTTAAATGAAAATTGTAGCTGTGAAAATAAAAATGTTTGTTAAAAAAAAAAAAGAAGTTAAATTACTGATAAAATTGCTCTATAACTTTTTACAAAGCTTTCATTGCGATCTCAAATGTATTTAATCCATATGAGGAAATTAGCGCGAATTGCTTTGATGCACACCAAACGGTAGACGAAGCAATACGTGATTAAATTAAATTAAATTATTGTTGCTAGCTCTTGTTGATCATAAACTATTTATGAATCATTTAATCAATTTCCAATTCACATAACATAAATTCGTATACACACTTTGAAATCGGTGCCATTTCATTGATGTGTGCATATGTTTATGTATGCCTTATTGTAGCGTGACAAAAATTAAATAAATAAAGTGAAAATTATACGGAAAACGTTTGAAACAAATCCAGAACAAGATACTTATGTAAATGCATACTCCAGATTTACATGAAACATTTATGTACCAACAGGCATCTGTATCTACAATGGACAAATGAATGTGCTTTGAGTATGTATCTGAGTTTCTAAGTGTACTTTCAGTGTCGTTATCTCTATCTATTCATTTTCTGTGTGTCCATTCAGCAAGAATTTATCTTCGTTTTCGTTAATCAGCCGAAATTATGCTTTTATTGTGCAAACGTAACCAAAATAAAAAAATCGATTCAAAGTAGGCTGCAATGGAAGGTGTTTGTGTTCTAGGTAGGTCTGTACTAGTCTTATAATAAGACATTCAAAACTAAAGTGCTCTAATTTGGTGCCCGATATCGTACCTAAGACAGGTAAGTGGCTCTCCTACTGCACGCTTTCATTCATGTTTTGCTAATTATTTAAAATGAAATATTCTAGAGGATTAATGAAAAATAAAAGTATGGTCGGACGCGCGTCAAACTTTACTCTGCAGAAAAAAAAACACACTCCCTAAAAACAAGATTTCTATTGAACTAAACACATGCAGATTGCTCACATTCAACCTTAAACTAGAGTCCTTAATAGTGCCACTCTAATCTAGAAAGCCTGAATTCACTAATTTCAATTGGTGTCATTTCAAAGCTAAAACAATTTTTTCAGAGTCACGGCCTTCAACGGCTTTTCAATGACTTTTCAGTGTTTTCAGTTCATCTACAATTAGACTGATAGTTATTCTAAACTTTAGAAGCAATAAAAAAAAATTATACAGACTTTATAAAACAACGAACATTTAGAATTTCAATCTATAAAACTTAGAAAGCGTATTTGGGTGCAACAATCGTCTAAATTTTCACAATGCAAAACTACTTGCAGAAGGATCTAATCGTACGGATTTAAAATGTTAGAGTGAAGCTACAAATTTAAAAAAAAATCAATAAGGATGACTTATGTAATTAGCGTTGTTTTCCGATTTAAGCTAATTTTAAATGCATTATGTCTAATTTATCCGAATTTCAGTAAAGTGTAATGAGCGACAGATGAATATAAAATAAAGTTGTTTATTTTTTTGGAATTTATTCATTTTCGGTTCAAGTCTTAAAGTGTTTTCCAAAGCAATCCTAGCGTGTACAGCTACAATTCAACATCATTCCAGACGTTTTCCCCCACTGCACGAGGTAATATGAAAAATTTCTTAGCAAACATTCTATTCAAACCGATATTGACTTCACTATAAATAATAGGACATATTAATTGGTAGCCAAAAATTTGAATTTCACATTACAATTAAAACTTTATATACATATAAATCATGTATAACGTACTGTCATATATTATATATCATATAGTTACATAGTAAGATACAACAAATTCATGAGACAACGACACTAGTACATTTATATTATATAGTCAATAATTTAAGCCATTGAAATCTTACAAATGTAGTTCCCTTGAAGTGAAACGAAAATCCTTCCTACTAAATTACGAAATTCCAGTCTTGATGATCGATTCAAAACAACAAAAGACAACGTTGCAAATGTTGTAAGGACCGATTTTGAGTTTACCAATTTGCCCCTATCACCGTAACCAGCAATGATAAAAAGTTTTAGGGCAACTTTAGAGATAGCACTGAAAATAATAGTTGTTAAAGCGCCGTTATTATTAGTATTATTGACATTTGGTTTTCCAATTATTATTACTATTGTCATTGTTATTGTGACTTGTAATATTATTTTTTTTTTTTTAATTAGTTACACAGTTGATATTTTTTTATAATTGGCAATATTAATAATAATTTTTTTTTTAATTATTCTTAAACGTCATTTGATTTGTTCATTCTTATCATTTTTGACATTAAATTATTTATATTATTCCGATTATGAAAATAATGCACACCAACTCAATGTATTTGCACAGATAGTGTAATGTTTGTGTGCATTACTCGAAAAGAAATCAGGCAATATATACATATATGCATGCACACGAACTAGTAATAACTTTGTGAGTGTGTATATACAAATAAAGTGATGAGATATAATGAATAAAAATTAAAGAATATATTGTTATTTAGAGTATTAAGGAATAATGAGAATAATATTATTAGAGTACACACATACACATACACACACACAGGAAAAAATACTTTGTTGATAAATTTTAGGTGAGAATTAAAGGGAAGAATAAAACCAAAAAAAAAAATGGAAAAAAAACATCCTGTTCGCTTTCGTTTAATACCCGATTCGAGAATCGTAAAAAAATTCACATGCATAACCAATTGGTGTGGAGGACATTAATGTTTGCTCGCGAGCCCAACTGATTTTGAATTTCGCAATCAATGACCTGATATAGTCATTCTAAAATAAACGATTAAATATTAAACGTGTTAAACTTATTTAGATTTGCTTTGCGACTTTTCGTTGAAACTTAGAGTTTGGATGAAAATGAAAATTAAAAATAAAATCTAATGTTAAAAAGAAAAATTTACTTGTAGGATTAGTGTGAACTTAGGTAAAGCAAAAAATATATAACAAGAGAATAGACACTTAAGGTCTATACTGTGTTAATAGACCGACTGAAAAGTTGTTAAAATTTATTGAATATAAAAAAAAAAAGAAAGCATGCAAACTGCATAAAACAATATTATATACTTATATACATTGAAATTATATATATATTTAAATGGAATAAGCAACACATTCCGAAGGCAGTTCATTCACGTATTTAAACGAAACATCACTCCCATTCATGCTCGATGAATCCTTTTTCATGGTCAAACCAATCCTCATCCGTTGGATGTTCTTCGTTTCAATCCCCTTACCATGATGTGTTCCTAATTGGCCAATTTCAATGTATCCATTTGAAATTTGAAAATAACTCATCCGAATTCATTTATCAGACATTTTTCAGCGAGAGAGTATCATTTAAAATATATTCTTTTCTTTCACTACACATCAACGCAAATGCTAAATAAATCAATAAATTTTTGCATCAGCATAATATGATTGAAAAACAAAATCGTCATCTTCAAAATAAAAAAAAAATGAAACACATATAGTTGTTGTTATTTATATCTAAGCATTTATAAATGTATATTATTAAACCACTTATAATAAAACAAAAAGAAATAAATCATATTAACAATACAGAGTTGAGTTACGGAGATTAAATGGTGAACAAGCAAATAAAATACAATTTCAAACAAATAATATACATTCAATACATTTAATAAGTATTCAAAGAAACCAAACGAGAAAAAAAAACGAACATAAACGTCAGGATAACAAAAGACGGATTCAAGCTCGATGTGAACGTGTGGAAGGGATTAAGCTCGTAGCCAGAAATGAGTAGGGGAAATGAACAATATTTCGTTTTAACTAAAATTTAAAAACAAAAAAAAACCATGTAAAACATACTATTGCTATTGGTTCTCAATGTAGATATACACGTTTTGAACACAAGTGTATATAAAAGAATATATTTATTGAAAACATGTATGGAAACGCTGAAAAAGTAAGATTCATGGAAAATGAAGTTAAAATAAACTTGAAAATTACAATAAAATTTATGAAAATGTTTTATTTAGCTGCGAATCGAAGTTTTTCAAGCGAATGAAAGGGTAAGTATTGGTTTTGCTTAACATTTAACGAAGCAGGGTGGAGTACGTAGGCATAGGCGTGCAGACTCCTGTGGCCATTTGCCTGCCCTGATAGTGTATGTCGTCCTTGGGGCACCAAGTTGCCATGGTGACAGCTTGCAGCCTAGCCTACGAGACTCAATATTTAGCGCTGAAACAATTTTCCTCTGATAGTTGCGTTTGCTCTCGTGGATCACCCTTAGATCTTAGATGGGTAATGTCTTTTGCCAGTCTAAAGGTGAATCAAAAATAAAAATTATTGGCACACTTTACAACACTCATCAAGGATATGAACTTAAAAAAATCCAAAAATGAGGCCAACATTCCCCTAGATGCCAGTAAACATGTCAATCTGGCAGAAAATTTGCAACAAAATCTCAAGAAAGTAAGAAATATTAGTCTAACCAATCTTAAAAGGATATCTTCTGTTTACTGGAGTTGTTGTCTTGTTGAAACCAGACAACTTCTCCCAGAAATTCCACCACCTCGTTAGGCTAGTCAGGGATTCGATAGCATATGACCAAAATACTGACGGAAAACGTCGAATATCAAAAATCTTATTCGTAGATGCTCATTTTGATGCTGACGCATCAAACGTCAGCTTAAAATATTTTCAACATGTTCGTTTCCTCGGTGTTTAAGTGCGTCCTCAACTTCAGTTTCCATTTTTTAATTTAAAAACGAAGTGCAAATCTTATTCTCAAAATTTTCAGGAGCAATAATGCCCCTTTCTTCAATGTTTTAACTTAAACTGAGACCCAAAAAATGGCGAAAAGGAAACTTGGGCTTACCAGTATGATCCTAACTCCAAGCCAGCCTCTGTGTTGCAGCAAAAAAGGGCACACTACCGAAAACAAGTTGAAGGTATCCAGATATATATAGATATCGTTATAGATAGATATATCCTTTTCATCTGCCAAGGAACTTCTGCTCAAACTAGACCAAGAAGCGAAGCAGGTGGGGCTGCAAATCAACGAGTCCAAAACAAAAGTTATGATACAAACCAGGAGAAACACCCCCAATCGGCAAAACATAACAATTAATGAATTCAACCCGGAAAATGTGGACGAATTTACATATCTTGGCTCCAAGCTAGTGAAGGATGGTAATGAAACGGCGGAAATAAAGCGTAGAATTCAGCTCGCTTATAAAGCTTATAAAGCGTTCTACTCAGTTTTGGGTATTCTGAAGGCCAGCTTCATACATAGGAAAACAAAGCTGCAAGTGTACAAATCTGTGGTAAGACCTGTGTTGTGCTACGGATGTGAGACATGGACCCTCACTCAAGCTTCCGCGAACATACTAAACGCTTTCGAAAGGAGGGTCCTAAGACGAATCGTTGCAGCAACGCAGGAAGGAGGACAATGGCGAATTAGGTACAACCATGAGTTGTACGAACTTTTCGATGAGCCAGAAGTCTCCACTGTGATAAAACTGCGGAAGCTGCAATGGGCTGGCAATGTGCAGCGAATGAATGAAGGTCGGATACCTAGAAAGGTATTTGTCGAAAAAACTGAGGGACGCAGGCCAGTGGGAAAGCCAAGAAAGCGCTGGTCTGACTCTGTACACGAAGATAGCAGCACGCTACTCGGATTCCGAAATTGGAGGACGCGGTCGATGGACCGAGACAACTGGAGGCGACACCTGCGGGAAGCCAAGGCCCGAAATGGGCTGTAGTGCTACAACGACGACGACGACGACGACGACGACGACGGTATCCAGATAGCCTCGAAATCAAGCGACAGCTTTATTCAATGCATAATGTAAAAATAACAGGAATTTGTAAATAGAACACACATTTTACATTCAATCATCAAAATTTATTTTGTCGCCTTCAAAGTAATCCCCATTAGAAGCTATGCACATCATTTTTTCTATTCTTCAAAACATTTTTTATAAGCACTTTCTTGGATAACCTTCAATTCACGCGCTGAATTCTGTTTGATGGCTTCAATGGACCCGAAACGTCTTCCACGGAGGGACAATTTTAGTTTCAGGAACAGCCGAATACGATGGTTGATCGAGTCACGATAGGTTCACAACTGTAGCTCGATGCAACAGCGCGTTATCGTCGTGAAAAATTCACGAGTAGTTTGCTCATGATTCCGGCCGTTTCTTCCGAATTAGTTCACGTTATGGCTAAGTACACTCAAATAAAACTCCTTATTCACCGTCTGACCCTGATCCGGAACGAACTCATGGTGAACCAGACCACGAATATCGAAGAAAACAATGAGTATCACCTTGACTTTTTACCAACATTGACTTGTTTTTTTCGGTTTCGACTCAGTTTTACCGCACCATTCGGAAGCCTGTTGACTGGTGAGAGTGTCAAATTCATACACCCATGTCTCATCATTAGTTATGATCCGCTCCATGAATGTCGGAATTATAAGTCCAAAGAGACTTGTTCACGGTACTGTTTTTTTTTTTTTTCAAGAAAATTGAGCTCTTTTGCAACAAGCCGTGCAGCGACGCATGTCCTGCCCAAATGCTCAATCAAAATGATACGAACATACTCATGAGAGATGTTGAGGATAGGTACTATCTCATTTAAGCTGGCATGAAGACCACAATTTCCTTCACTACATCCACGTTTATTCCTTTTAGAGAGGGCGAAGGTCGTCCAGAACGAAGCATGTCTTCGGCGATTTCACGGCCCTCTTTGAACGCTTTATACCACTAACATACATGGGTTTTGGATAAAATTGAATCACCATAAGCCTTTTTCATCATTTTCAATGCGTCAGCACAAGAAATTTCATTTGCAACACAAAATTGTAGGCAAACTCTTTGTTCAATAGTTTTGTTAATGTAAAAAATCGGCACGCACTAACGAGGTTGACTGACTTAAGCAGCTGCTGTAAACAAACTGGATGACAGTTCGCGTTCAAACTTGGTATTGTAATGAATGAAAGTCCTGCCAACCAAAAACAAATCAAAATCCATTCAGCGCGGGCATTTTAAATAACGGTACTTTAAATGAAGGTTTTGATTCCCGGTACTTTTCATACAGAACGTATACAGCGATAACATTCTTCTGGTGTCTTCAATCAAACAGGGACAGAACAGACAATGAGTTGAATTTTATTTGCATCACAATTTTACGCAAACGTTTTGGAAGGGATATATTCGTGTTACGCAACACTAAGAGAAAACTTAATAGTAACTAAATTTGACATATTTTTGTTGAACGAGTTTTGTTAACTCGGGAGTTACTTCGAATCGTTCGCACTATTTTGTGCTTACGCTACGCCTCTGAAGTGATTTGAAGTGAATGGTTGAATACCAATAGGTCGGGAGTTCTTACGAAGGATAATTAACTTAGCTTTGATTCTTGCATACAGAGGGAGTTGCTCTGATGTCTGCAAGAAAAAAGGAGTCCCTGAATGTTGAGAGGACCACCTCACACTAACAAAAATCTGTAAGATGTTGTAGGGAATAGAACAACGGAAAAGTCCACCGATAAAAAGATACTTTTTCACAACGTGCACATGTACGCATGGCAAATATAGTGAGGGCTTCTGTTCAAAGAGTAGGATACGGAATTGTCAAACATCCTCTCTATAGTTCAGACTTAGGCCAAAGCAACCATTACTTGCCACCGAGTTAGGTAGCAAGGTTAAAAGAAATTTCAAGAATGAAATTTTCACGCATTTGGTAAGATCAAAAATGCTCATTTCGACAGCAAAGACAAAAATCTCCGCCATTTTTTGTTTTTTCTTTGTCAAAAACAAAAGTGAAGTATGCGATCGATTTACCTAGTGTGCATACTCTTGATCGTTAGAGCAAATGTTAAATAAATATTTTGTATCATCGCTCATACTAAGGGAGAAAAAATACTTTGAGAACGTAAAATGGTCTTAAATTTTATTTTCTACTGAAATGTAAGAGTATAAAAGAATTTGGAAAATTGCTCGTCCCTTTATTCAAACCCTTGTATACGCTTTTATTCAGACTCCCGCCTTATCCTGTCCAATTGATTTTCGCTTTATACCCTGTGCATTTGTCAGCAACTTCTCCTTATCATCAAAACCTGCAGAGTTGACATATGGTGAGCGTTTATGGCGAATACGTGAAAACGTGCTAGAGACACAAGTGATTACGCACAGAATCGAGTTCACCATTTCTTAAGCTGCGACTCCTCCAGTTTCCATGTAGGTCCTCGGCTAATTTACACCCGTCGAAAACTAAAAGATTCTCCATACACTAATCATATATGTGTTCTATCCAGTAAAAGGGCATTAGTTCACTATACCCTCGCCAAAAGTTGCTAATTTTGAGTGAAAATCAATCACTCGCAAAATAGTTTCTCTAATACTCTCTAATCCTGTGCTAACTTTGAAGAGAATGTCACGTTGCTAATCGCTGTCTGACAACCATTTCTGTGTTTGTATGTTGCGTCTGTTCATACTGACAAATCTACTCCTGGCCACTATTTCTGGGACTTACTTGCCACTGAAATTTCAAAAGGACATTCTCCCTTCAATGGTTTTATCAATGAAGCCGTGGCCTACCAAAACCTATATTAGGCGGATTTAGAAGTCCAATTGTTTCCCAAGCAATAAATGTCGATGAACTTGTTCAAAAAAGGAATATGGTTGAATTTTTATGGGTGGATTCTCAACCTGCCGTGGGAGTTTTTAAGGCGCGGTTAAGGATGGCTTAGGCCCGAACGAGGAACATTATATGCCAAGAGCTGTAAGAGGCAAAGGCTGACGATTTTGTTGGAAGAACTTTTCCACTTCAGTGATATTGATGCCTGCCCCATATTCACATGGCTTCTACAGTAACAAAACCTTTTATACGGTTTCGTTCGTTTTCGTTTCGTACGTTCACGTAGGGTATCACAAAATATCAAAACGGAAAAATGACATGATATAAAGTTCTTCCAAATTTTTGATGTTGTATGGCATACTGAAGACGATGTATCAACACCTAGACTGAACAGCAAATAAACCAATTTCCTAAAATTGTATAAAAAGTACATTTTTAAAGGTCATACCTATTGGAAGAACTTTTAACCTGGAATGTTCGATATCTTCCTTTGATAATGGTGAAATTTAATTTTGATGCATACAAGACAACCAATTTTTTGTCGAATTTAGGACAAAATTTGATTCGTAGTTGCTGAACCAACTTAATTGTTCAAATTAGATGTATACGATGTCATTTTAGAGGTCTAAACTTCAAGTTGGCAACACTTTTAAATGCTGTGTAGATGTGACAGCTGCCTTGCGTTAGTTTGGTTTACCGTTTTGAATTGGTCGATTACAGGCAATAGTGATCGCTATAGAGCTATGATCAAGGACTTTCTTGTTCCGAAGCTAACTCCCAGTAATGAAGAGGACTTTCCTCTTCATTACGGGGAGTTAGCGTTTCAAAAAAATAGTTCGATATGTCATTCAGCTCATGCAATCGTTGACTTATTGAGAGGAGCATTTGATGACCGCATAATTTCTCCTTTTGGACCTGTGAACTGGCCTGCAAAATCTCGTGATTTCCCATCGCTGGACTATTTCTTTTGGGAATACGTGAAATCACTCGTCTACGCCGAAAAGTCCGTGACGCTTGACTATTTGGAAGACAACATTCGCCACGTTGTTGGTGAGGTACGGCCCTAGATCTTGGCTTTCGACCTAGAACGTACGACCTAGAACGACGTACGGCCCTAGATCTTTGACCCTAGTTTAATCGAAAATTGGACCATTCGTTTGGAATTCCTTCACGTCAGTCGTGGCTCTTACATGCCAAATCATATTCAAATCAAAATGGCAGAGAATTGTGAATTTCAAATAAAACAAACTTTATAACAAAGTTTAAGCAAATTTCAAACCAAATTCCAGATTTCATGAACCACTCAGTATAAATGATGAACCATAAATAAATCGCGGAAAATTTTTCGCCGAGAGGAGTAAGTTCCTTTCTTTTTTTCTAAATGAATTAAAACTAGTTTTTGACTTTATTTTTAAAATATTTGGCATCAATAATTAAATGGTGCCTATTTAACCTTTAAAAATTTAAAAACAGCCAAATCCACATGATACTGGTCTGAATCCAAAAAAAAGTTTTGCGTACCACTGAACAGATGCCTTTATTTCATGTTCCTGAATTGTTGAAGTTCTACTCATAGTTTATTTGGAACAAACCAAAAAAATTTCCAGCTATTCTAAATGATGGATAGGTACCAACGTAGCCTTATTCCAAAGCAATTATTTCGATGATTAGCATTAACCATAAATGAGCAAGGATCAACTCAATTCACATTTCCACGCATTAGACATGACCTCAGCATAACCATCTGTTTATTATACAAATTAACTTGAAATTACAACAATCTTTCATCTTTTTCAAATACCATCTCGTCCGCCATCATATTATTCCCCTAAGCTTGATAAATATGCCGAGAAAGCAAAGTCTCAAAAAACGCGAAAGCACAAAAAACGCCTATGCTTTGCAGATTTTTCCCTCATTCAGATGAAAGTCTCCCACAGGAGATACCCGAAATGAAATAAGGAAAAACGAAATACCATTCTCAAGTTAAATCAGATTAATACTAGGATTCACCGTCGCTTTCGTACTGACCCATGGCATTACCTCGCGCTCGAGGTAATTATGTTTTCCAAACTTTATCCTGCAGTTCGTTTTCGTTCCCAACGATGGTCTCGGCATGTATTTTCCCCGAAAAAAAAGTCATTTTGTTGAAAAAAATCTTTTTGTGCAATTTATTTCAAGGCGAGCTAATTGCGGCGTTTAAATTTTTATCACACACCCGAGGATAATAATCCTTTTAATTAAAACGGCTTTTAATCAGTTCCCTTGCAGAACGAACCAACTATGCAAATGCAAAAGCACTTTTTTCCAGCTTAATCAATGGTAATGGTTTGTTGTGAAATTCTTGCGAAATATTGACTTTCATTTATATCAACATGCGATTCCCATCAGTTCACACAATGAAGTGATTCCATCCTGAATATCGTAGTACCTATAACAAAAGTATTCCAGGATCGGAAATTAATGAGACCATAAATACTATATTCACTGGAACCATGTATGCGTAAGATCGACAGGTGATGAATTTATCATAATTATGGTTTCAGCCAGAAAAGTACGTAGAAACTGATACACGTTCAGTAAACAAACACAAAAAGGCTGCATTTTGACAGGAATTAAATTCAAAAATAACAAAAGGCTGATAAATGCACTCACAGACATTACCAGTGTCGTTAAAAGCCTAAAAAGTACTCATTCAATAACCAATAAGGATGATCTTAAATAATATCTAAATAACAAAGAATGGTCCAGCCATTGGATTCCACGGAATACCCAGTGAAGCCTTAAAAAATCTTTAGAAAAAAGGAATAGTGTTAATGTATGTCCGCCTGTCAGTCTGTCTAAAAACTTGGCACTCTACAAACCGCTGGAAATACGTCAGCATAATATCTATCCTGAAGACCGGCAAAATCCGCGAGACGCTAACAGCTACAGTGCAGTAAGCTTACTACCGGCGCTTGACAAACTATTTGAGAAACTTATCTTGAAAAGGTTGACTGATTAAGTTGTAATGACATCCTCCCTAACTGCCAGTTTGGCTTCAGGCATGGATACTCAACAGATCGCCACCTACATTCCGAAGACATATAAACAGTGCTAAAGCGCAGTGCAGTGGGTGATCCTTCCTGATAGACAGAACATACCATACCATCCAGCTGATGTTCCACAAGGTTCATTCCTAGGTCCAACACTTTTTAAAAACTGTCAAATAGCGGCTTTTAAGGACGACACCTGCTTCTACACTTCTGGCAATAACCCTTACCAGATCATCTCCAACCTAAAGCAACGGCTAGAAAACATCTACCAATTCTTTAGCCACTAAGTCCACCATGCTGCCTAACAGACACATAAACTCCTTAGGCCAAAAGATTCCCTGGCCCGAAAATTTGGCGAACTTAGGTCTAAAACTCGGTCGAAAGCTTAAATTAAAAATCATATCGAGCTCATAAGTTCTAAGACATTCAAGCCTGTTCTTTTCCTGTACCCATGACTAAATTAAAAGGCACCCACGAATTTTGGTAATAAGATCATCATTCTGAAAATAAGTATCCAGTAAGTATCTACAAAGACATTTTGCAGAAATGAGAGCGAAACTTGCTTAGAAACAAGATCTGAATTCGCTTCACTTCCAAAAAACCCACTCATTAATCACGATTGAAACTTGAATATGCGTTTTTTTTTCATAGCAACCATATAACTGCTTAGTAATAAGACAGGATTGTCTAGAAGAAGTTTCCATGATTTTAAACACATGCTTTTTATCTCGTAAAAGCATAAAAACCCTAAAATATTAGATTTCTATTCCATAAGTCGTAAATAAAAAACTGCTGACGATATTTACGAAAAAGCTAAACTTTCGTACTCGGTTTTATAGCTGTCAAGACGTATTGTAGGTAAAGGTAGGTTCAGGCTTTTGCTGAAAATGATTCAGTTTCCATTGTTTACAAAATGATATGATTTAAATTCATTTTCAAAAAAAGTAATGCATGAACACAAATGCTACAAATATTGTTGATGAATTATTTAAATTTTTTTAAATAATGCCGAAAACATTAAATATGAAATTTCTTACGTAGGACGACTGTTAGCGTGCACGTGCACGGGTATACGTGAAGTTTTAGAGCTTGACTATGTGCTCATTCGGCTCTCCCGAAATTTACCGGCAGTTGAGTAATGTCAAATCAGCTAAGAAGTGTAACGGCTTACATTTGTCAATAACACATTTTGCTTCAATTCATTGACAAATCTGTATTATAATTTATCTGAAAGTATTGACATTGATTGATTTCAAGTTGAAACCTCGTCAATCATTTATGGGTTGAGTCCTATTTTCTGGGCAGTGAACTTCTTGAGGTAGTTTGTTACCCTGCATCCATTGATAAGTCCACCAACCCATTCACTGACGACCCCAGCACTTATTATTGGGGCCTCCTGTTTAATTTTTATTTTTTAACTTATATTCTAGAAGGTTGGTCTTCCTTGTCGCGGGGAATAATAAGGGAAAATTAATATATGTTATCATTGTATTTGTTACGAAATTTCTGACCCAGAATTTGCGAAAACCAGGACATAAAGGTTGTTTATTGTTCTCTCTTTGATCTCATATACCTACGGGTGTTAAAGGAGCAAGACATTTAATTTGTATTTTTGACACAATCGGATAAGCATACAACTTGAAATTGAAGAAAGTTGAGAAGACATCACGTTTACTTATAGCAAATACTCAATACTCAAGGAGAATTGAGGTTGCGATTGTTGGAGTTTTGGCAATCGTACACCAATGCTTACCCAGGCTATGATTGAAATACGATAACGAGTTAATTCTCGTTCAGAGTGATGCGAACTGAACTAACAAATCATATGTGCTCGATTTGGCGGATTTAATGCCGGACGAATACAATTTCAAAATCATCACTGATGAGTCACAATTTTTGTAGAGATGGCGCGAGGAAGTGTATCATCAGGATTATATTGTACTGACAGTTAGGGCCATGAAACATCTTTCACGACTCGGTCTGCGTTTAATTTTAGAGGTACCGGTTATTTTCATATCATAGATGGTACCAGAAAGGAAGCTCCTTAAAAAAATTTAGAACTTTGACTCTAGCTTTAGGCATTTGAATCATTCAGTGAAGAATTATGACCAATTTTTCTTGCGATTAAGCTACTAACAATTAAACAAACCCAACTTTCTCAATCGACAAAATAAATGTCCATGGGCTATGCTCAAAGATCTCTCGTTGCTATTAGAATAACAAAGAACTAACAATTGCATGTCCTTTTCATAACTACGGAAAAGAAACCAGCAGAACTATTAAAAGGATATTAAATTACTTAAACATATCCTTTCGAATGGTTCTTTGAAAATTTAATTTAATCCATACATTATCGAGTCCTTTTTTCAATCTTCTCTTCAACTTCCACCTGAGTATTCACTATCAACTATCCAAAAAATTATCGTTTCTTTACTAGTTGCAACAAAATCGATCATCAACGTAATTCAATCAAAGTAGAAACTCAATCCTTTCAACTAGACTCACTATAAAAGCTCCTTCCACTTTTCCAATATAGCGTCGTTTGAATACATCATGTACTCAACAATTACCTCTTGTAATTTTCCACTCACTCCGAAAGTTTCCAATCTCGGATGCATCTAAAGTACCCGTTCTTGCCAACGGGCAAACTATCCAACTTTTCACCAACAGCCGCATCTATCGCTTAAGGAATAAATAAGGGTGCACACAAAGTAAAATGGCTACCAAAGAAATTAAAACTCCATCAAAAGTTTTAAAAGGTTACTTGCACACATTGCCATATTATTAGAAATCGATTTAAAATTCTATCACAAGTATTTTAGGATAAAGGACCTTGCGGAACTACACATTGAATGATGGATCGCATCGTGCCGGTTTATATGATGAATTGATAAATAAGTGTTTATTGATTGCTCTTCTGTGCTCCAGGACTCATCCCATTTCATATGTTAGCAGGTGATTGTTATCAAGTCAAAATTTTATCATTGAGTAATTTGAAAGGACAAATTAAGGACCAATGTGGATTTACTTAAATGTTATGTTTGACGGTTTATAGCATAGTGACGATGGGATAACGGGCCTCGCTGAAGGAGTTGGTTATAAATTAGCCTGCTGTTGGTTAAAAAGGACACACTTAACAACATTTTATTAAATAAAAGTTCTAGTTACAGACAACGCTTTCTAACGAAGGAATAAATGGACAAATTTCCTACTTGAGGGAAAGCTACGAATAGCTGATCGTAAGACAAGCAGGATTTTTTGAGGTTGACACCATACTGGTTCAAAGTTTGTCCTGGCATGTCCTTAATCGCTAAGCAGTAAGTTAATTTGATTGAAATGTTGTAGTTTTTTATAGTAGAATGACAGTTCAGTGCAGATCAGTGGTATTCCGAGGATAAATATTGAGTGTCCTTTGTAATTTCCAATCACAGATTCAACTTCGATGATATTATTCCTAGGCTTTTTGATAATTATCCTTCTCCCATCACGTAGCTTTGCTAGATTGAGATTTCTGAGTGAAATTTTCGGGCATCATTTTATCGGTCAAAGAGAAAGTAATAACAGTCCTCAGCATTTCTTTAGGGCATGTTGACACTTCCTTTAGGTATTATCACTTTATGTCTTATAATAAATCAAAAATAACCCACTATAATTTTGGAAAAGCCACGCAGGATTGATGTAGTTATCAAAAATATTTGGATTTGTACCAATGAGTCTATTTTTAGTAGTTACCATGATTCAGAAATTACTGTTGAGTTCAATCAAATCTATCCTCTGGGCGGAACGATAAATGTCCCGTCTATTTGGACAAATTTTTGAATACAGTATGCTGTTATCTTGTCTTCCAATGATTTGACGGACCTGTTTTGTTAATCGATTTATTTATATTGTTGTATTGATTTTTTGATCAAGCATGAATCCAGTCTGATGGTATTGTCATGGGCATAACCCAGGAAAGAAATGTTAAAAAATCTTCTGAGGGTATACGAGATTTGTTCAGAAAGTATCGCAAATTTTGAATTTTCGTGGCCTACGTATGTTCGTTTTTTGATCTTTTGGTGGCGTTATGTTGGTACTTATGACACTCACTTATGTTGACAATTCCGGCCATTTTGAATGTCCAGTCAGTTTTTGACAATTATTGTGCGTGGACGTGTTTTAGTTTGTCTTTGAATTTCGTCTATCCCAAAAAATGGATCAAAATGTTCTGTGAAGAATGACTTAAAGTGCGCGGATGCATTCAGAATGTTGACTGTTGCATGCGGCGAAGCTATTTTGAACAAAAGCAACGTTTATCGATGGTACAAAATGTTCTCATAGGGACCGAAAAAAGCAGGCCAAGCTCGGTTGAATATGAAGGTTTTGCTAACAGTTTCCTTCCTTCAATTAATGTCCAATTTACGAGAGGCAATCCGCCAGAAACGCACGGATTTATGAAAGAACAAAAATTGGCTTTTGCACCATGATCACGCCCCTGCTCACACATCGTTACTTGTGCGCGAATTTTTGGCCAAAAACAACACTCTAATACTGCCGCAGCCATCGTATTCCCCATATCTGGCCCCCTGTGACTTTTTCTTGTTCCCGAAACTGAAAAGACCCATGAAAGGACGACGCTACGCCACGATTCAGGAGATAAAGACGGCATCGAAGGTGGAGCTAAACAAGATCACAAAAAATGATTTTTCAAAATGCTTCCAAGATTGGAATAAACGTTATCAAAAGTGTATAATGTCTGACGGGAATTAATCTGAAGGGGACAAAATCGATATTCATGAATAAATAAATAATTCTTGAAAAAACATGAAATTAGCGATACTTTTTGAACAAACCTCGTAAGTTGATCATTTGTCATCACAATAATATATCCTCGCAAGTCTTCAAATTCTCATTGAAGAATAATTTGTTGTGGGAATGTATTGAATTGGTCGAAATCCTTATGCTACAATTATTTTGAAATTCAGCACTCTGAATAGATATTTCGTCGTACTGATATCTTGAGCTATACTTAGGTCACTTAGGTTGATGTGTCATTCTCCATCTGTCATTTCTTCTTTCGTTCCCCATTGTAACATTTACATAAGCATTTTGGCGGTGTGCCTTAGTTTGTGCGTGGATTTCTTCCGAGTTTGTCAGAATTAAGTTTCCTTATTTACACGTCCGTTTTTCATACAGGCAGGTTGATGTTTTTTTTAACCGGATAGGAAAAGCTCCGTGAGGTTTCTATTTTGAGGGTGTCTTCTGATTAAGTCTGGTGCTCCTTTGTCTACTGTCATAGTACGTATGCAAACAACTTATGAAGGTTAAAATTTATGTAAAGTTTATCTGAATTAATGTCTGAATTAGGGATTTTCGGTCGCTTATAATTAGTTCATCAAATGTTTTCCATTCGTATATTTCCATGTTTTTGAATACGTTCAACCAGTGCTCTTCAAATTGTACATATTTGTTGGTTTATGTTTGTTGCTAAATCTGTGGTTTGGAAAGTTGGACCCAGTTTTTGCCTGCAGCTTCTGTATTCCTTTGTTGTACTCCCTTACGTGCTCCCGAAGTTTTGCAATTACTTTACGTCCTGATTAACCTGTAAAGCTGTATTGTCATACAGAGGTTAGCACTTTATTTGGGCCCTTTTATCGTTTGTATATGGAAAAACCAAAATGTATCAAACTGATTCGTTGATGTTAATGTCTCTTCCGATATACCAAATGAAGAGCTTGTTGTTTATCTTTTATTGTTCGCTGTCTTAGGATTTTGGAAACACTGGCATATCCCTCCCTTTTTTGAAAATACTTAAAAGCATACTGAATGAATTTTACTAATTTTCAGTTTTCTGCATTTAGATAAGGGAATTTCCAAAACATTGCGGTAGTAGGCCACGAAAAATGGCACCCATAAACAGATTCAATACATCTAAAAGCTATACATATACCGCTGGAGTTAAACCTATCCATTATAATGCCTATTCGCAAAAAAGACATAAACTATAGTGTGGAAGTTAGGAGTTATTAGTTGCTGTTAAACAAAGTTACTGTTTACACTGCAGATAAAGATCGACCACCGACCAACTTTTCAGGATCAACGAAACCCTGGCAAAATTCTGGCGGCTCATTATTGATATCCACAAAATGTTTGCAAATTTCAATCAAACATGCTGAAGGATCAACGAAATATCCCAGAACATAATCATCCTTGACTTGGTATTCCAGAAAAACTAGTCCATCTGACCAAGATGAAAGTAATCTCGAAAGTATTACAAGTCCCAAGAAAGACCACACTTGAGATTGAAATTCTGCGCGAACGAAGACAGGATTGCAACGAGGAGATGGGCTGGCCCCTATACTGTTTAAACCAGCTCTAGAGTGTGTGCAAGCAAGAAGCAAGCATGCAGCAAGAAGCAAGCGGGTCCCAAGAAGGTCAAAACAAATTGCATGGCTTATAAAGTTGAATGAGACTATACACGGTTGAAGTTTCATGTGCTGAACTAGAAAAAAATAAGGCGAAGAATCAGCGGGGGCTAAAAGACGTGTGAAATGAAGACTTTTAATAGGCGTATGCCATAGCGCATAAAAGGAAGGAAACGCCATCAACGTCAATGGTGAATAAAGTATAACGACGATCTTTAGGAAAATGTTGACAAGTCAGAGATCTCCAAAATTATTAAAAGGCGGAAGCTGCAATGGTCTGTCCATGTGCAGCTCCCGTGGAACAGGCAAAGAAAAATATTTCTTAAAGACGGGCTTAAGTTACGATTCTAGTTGGCTATCCTGCAGTCTTCGAACGCAAGAGAACTGCACTGAACTGGAACTTTAGATCGAAGCAAAGTATCTGAGCTTACACGATGCAACCGTTTGGAGTATCCTTACGACTCATTGCGCAGACTTCAACCTTCAAGCTATGTTCAGGTATCACGAGCAGTTGGTAAAATCCACCCATATGGAAAAGCCAGATTTTGGGTCACGTTCCTTCGGGAAATATCTTGGATGCCAATGGTGCATAACGATGGTGCTGTCCCTAAAAGTGTCAGGATTAGTTGGATTGCATACATATCAGTATAAAATTAAGAGTTCCTTGATTGAAACTAGTTGAAACATCACGATTTCATGGGAGATATTAGTTGCCGAATTTTAACTCTTGTATGTAGAGACTTTGAGGTTTGAGGCCTCGGCTGAAGAGACCTTGAGGACGCGCAGGATAAACGAGGAGTGGATACCTGGGAAAGTGATCGCCAGTAAGGCTGAGGAATGAAGAAAAATGGGGAAAACTCAGGATTCGATAATCGGATTAACACATTGGATGGCCGATGGATGGAGATTGTTAGTCTTCGAATTCTAGTGTATTGCATGTGACTGTTAAAAAGAGGCTTAGAACTCCGCATTTTCTTAACATACCTTAGATAAGACGAAAACAACATCAAAGTTGAACACTGTAAGGACACAAGCAGATGACTGTAGCGCACAAAAGAAAGATACCACTCAGGCGCACCTTCTGGCAGTAAGAGATTAAAAAAACGATACTAAAATTGTATTTCTTAACAAACGTACATATTTACTGGAGCCAGGTCTATATGGTGAACAGGATTCTATATGCCATCAGGATCTGTGTGTCTCTTTCCTCTTTCTTCCACTCCATGGCACAAACAGCTCGTTGGTGATTTCATATTTAGAGCCATGATATATGATGGCGAAACTATTGGAGTTCAGGTTGTCTTGCTAAAATTCTTGCATGAATACTGATATATCCATCCTTGAATTTTCCGGAAGAATTCTGCAAATGGGGAATGCTTTTTCACAACACTCGTTCGAAATGTGGGATAGTCGTAAAATCTCCCGGAAAAATAATGCTTTCCTTTCGCCAATATCCTTTCATTGGAAGAAGGACAGCGAAATCTAAAGATAATCTAACGATCTTTAGAAGCATGTGGTACTTCCTAATTGAGGTGTCAATATATCACCAAATTCATGGCATCATGGCGTTTGAAAATCGATATTGATATTTCTGTGATTCAGCACTTCCTTTAAATCAAAAGGCATGTTAACATTGGTCCGACAAAGGTTTCTGCGGACAAGAACAGTCGACCCACATTAACGATGTAGAGAGGGTATCCGATTCAAGGAATCATCAATTCAAAACTGCTTTCAGTCTTCAAAATTTCGAAATGATGTCAATCCATCCGGATGCGATTGATTTTCTTCAAAAATAATTATGATATAGTGATTTTTTACAGAGGTTCTTCGATATTCATCTTACAAAGGAGTTCAGCGAAATATGATTTCGCAGGGTACAAATTTTCAAGGCATTGTCCGCAGAAAAAATAATTTGAATTGCATATGCTTTAGAAGTCATTATAGTAAACTAAATTTCTTCAATTCATGTATTTGGGGAACATGAAATTGAAGCTAGAACTCAAAAAAAACACAGGTTTCTATAAATATCCTTATTAACTAACCCATTGTCCATAAAGTTATTCAGATTTCTCTATACAAAAAGAAACTTGAACGGGTTTTTTTGATAATATTGACTATTATATGGCAATATGCACATATAAGGTTGGATTTTATATTTGCCCTAGGACCAAAAATTTATACAGGATTAATGTCTCAGCAAAACTTATGTAGCTCCATCCATTGTCAAGTTTATGATATGTGTATACAAAAGTCTTGAAATGTTAGAAACTGGATGAGGCATCTGTTCCTCTTATCTTTTCATAACAGCTTTGTAAAACTCCGTGTGAAGCGTTGACAACATACTTTACCTTCCCTTACTTCGAATTTGTTGCAAAATTTACATATCCTTTTGTTGTCGTGAAAGTTATAGTCTTACTAGAAACTTTGAAGCATAACTTCTGTTGAACTTCTTGAAATTGTAAGTATATGGCACATGTGGATGTAAGAATTGTTTGCTATTCGATGTCATGACAATAATGTTTGTACTAGTCTAAAGCATGTCGACTTACTATCATCTTTGAAAGGAATTGTTCCTACGCCTACTCCATGTTCAAATAGTCGAGAAAGCATAAAGGCCAAAAATACTCCTAGTGGCGTAGAAAGAGATTGTTTGAATTATATGAATCACATTATCATCCGGCAAGAAACAATCACAGCATTCAAACCAATCCCTGATTCCTCACGGAACAGTATTTTCCATTTTTTTCAACTTCTTTCGTATTATTCAATAACATAAATCATATTCCCTCTTGCATAAATTTAATCCATACATTTGCCTTTTCATACTTTAAAATCTAATCCATCAACACTCCCTTCCCTCGGTTTCCATCGCAGATATCCTTTTCGAAAGCACCAAAGCAACTTTGTACATTCATCCTTTGCCAGCACAAATGATATTGATACATATACATATGGCGTAAGGATATTTTTATAGTCATGATTTCAATGAACATGCCATTTCACTCTTTTTCTCGACTGAGTAATTCACATTTCTGCCAAAACGAAACGAAGTATCCAATTGTGAAAAATTACGCTCATATAGAAGCCATTTTGAACTTAATAGCAGTATATCGCAATCATATTTTGCTTTCAGGCATCTTGATTTAGTGCTCGACGCTGAAACGAAACTGAAATATGAAACAATAAGAAGATAGCATCGAAACAAAAAAAAACTGTCGGGAAATGGAAAATTATTGCCTCCAATAAGCTGCTGTAGCGTGCTCCTGTTGCGAATTTCAAATTTTTATTAAAACTTCTTTTGTGATAGATCTAAATAGGGTGCTAATCAATACTACTTCATTCACTGGATTTAGGATGCCTACAATAACATCCTTGTGGTTTGATTCATTTGTTGGTCCGTTGACGAGTCAGTTAGTTTACTTATCAGTTGGTCCAAGGAAAACTACTGAGATCAAATAGTTTCAGAATAATATCCCGTGACGTGTATAAAATTTAATCGTGAGCGTGTAGTGAGACAAATTTTTGCATAGATTCCATGTTTTGAGTTTTAAACTTATACTTACGAACTGGAATCAGAGAAAAAAACTAACACCCCATGGCAGCAATAACCTTCTATCCGCACAATAGAACCTTCCCAGCTTCTTGCGTAAATGGTTGACCCAAATATAAATAAGGACACTGAAAAAAACAATCCTAGAAACGAAACCACATTTCGTAGGTGGCGCACCACCGAAACGCACTCCAGACGTAAGGCAAAGGGGGTTGGTTAGATGGAAAAAATACAAGCAAGTTAATATTTGCATTCCTATCAATCACCCTCCCCATCCGCCATATACGACGCAACTTCAATGTAAGTGAACCGATCCAAAAGGAGTTTTCCAGTTGAAATTACCATCATAGTTTTCCATGAAATTGTGCGTTGATTGTAATCACCAAATTTTGTAACACCTAAATCAGATTTCTGCAAGCTTTAGATGGACTGCAAAATAAGTTAAAGTTTGATAAGCATTCTGGGTCAATCCTGGAACCTTTCCAAATTGTTTCGCTTAACTAATCGACGTGAAAAGTGAAACAAATATTTCTACGAATTTATTAAGTGAAAAGCTTTGGGAATGTTAGGGAGGATAAAATTATCCAAGCCCTCGGTTGAGGAACCTGTTTAACAAAATTTTACATATTTATAAAAGTACTCATTAACAAAGGTACTGATTCCCCTGATTTACAAATTTACTTGGTTCTAAACCTCGACTCACATCCTTCCAAGCTGACTTGTTGTTCGTTTGGATTTGTGTAGTAACCAGGACCAAGCCCCTTGCGCATGGATTTTGATTTGTCTTTTGAAAAACAAAACAAAAAAAAAACATTTTGGAATGGAAAAATCAAAAAATAGAGGATAATTCGGAAGTGCCAAACACAGGATAACACACATAATATTGATTTGTCCATTTTTCTCTGTTCAATATTAGGTGTGCAATTAAATTTCCGCTGTTTTTCAAGAGATGGCTCCAGTAGTAAGTGCTGATCAAATGTGACATAACCAAATCGTCACGGACGAAGCTTAGACATATGGTAAACAAACCGCTTTGACACATAAGTGATTTTGTTTTTGTTTTATATACTTTTGGTTGTGTAAAAATTTCGAACTCTGTGCCAAATAATCGTCATTTGCGGGAAGTTATGCCTTTTTTCTTTCATTCAAAGAAAACGGCGGCTGAAGCTCATCGATAGCTGCAAAAAGTTTATGGAGATACTGCTGTTAGTGAGACAACGTGCCGTGATTGGTTCCGTCGTTTCGAAGACGGTGATTTTGGTGTTGAAGACCTTTCGGATGAAGGAAGATCGCTGAATTGGAGGCATTGCTCGATGAAGATCCGTACCAAATGCACCAGGAGCTTGCTTCAGTATAAGGAGTTACCCGCCAAGCGATTTCCAAGCGCTTGCATGCGTTGGGAATGATTCAGAAACAAGGAACTTTGGTTCCTTAAGAATTGAAGCCAAGCGACGTTGAGGGTCGTTTTTTTCGCCTGTGAACAACTGCTTCAGATGCAAAAAGGGAAGGATTTTCTTCATCGCATCGTTACGGGCGATGAAAATTGGACTCATTATAGCAACCCAAATAGAAAAAAATCATGGGGACTGCCCGATCATACTTCTACGTCGTCGGCTCGGCCGAATATTCAAGCTGCGAAGGTTTTGCTGTGTATTTGGTGGGACCAGGGCGGTTTTATTATTATGAGCTATTGAAACCGAACCAAACCATCACTGGGGAACGGTATCGAACTCAATTGATGCGATTGAGCTGAGCACTGCGCAAAAAGCGGCCACAATACGAGCAGAGGCAAGAAAAAATCATTCTACAGCATGTCAACGCTCGGCCTCATGTTGCCGAACCCGTTAAAGTCTACTTAGAAACGCTCAAATGGGAAGTCCTATCCCACCCGCCATATTCCCTAGGTATAGCGCCGTCCGATTATCACTTATTCCGTTAAATGGCACATGGTCTGGCTAATCAGCAGTTCTACTCATATGTAGACACCTCAAAATAGCTTGATTCGTGGGTAGACTCAAAAGACGAACACTTCTTCCGTGACGGTATTCGAGCTCTGCCAGAAAGGTGGGAAAAAGTTGTCGCTTGCGATGGGCAATATTTTTGAATGATTCATTTTTAACCATTTTTTCACAATTAAGTGACAATTTCATAAAAGAAACAGCGAGATCTTAGTTACGCACCTAATATATAGCAAATTAAGTTTTTGTCAATTTGAGATTGACACAATGAATATAAATTTATGCAATAATTTTTTTAAGGTTGTAATTGTTTTTAAAAGATATTGTTTGCCATTTGAAAATATTTTCCGGAGGCCACCAACAAAACCCAATCATCCCAACTATGAGATGAAGTGATATAATTCAAAGGGGTTAGTTGCTATCACTGAAAAAAATTGTGGCTTAAATGATAGAATTAGTGCATGTTGCGGAAAATGTGGAGTTTTTTTTGCTATTATTTGAAACAAAGCATAACCAGGACTTCATCGGATAATCAACCTCAACTGTAACACTTTTGTTATAAGATATATCATCAAATTCGAAGCCTTTTTTGGAATACTCAAAATTCTTTCTAACAAAGGGTGTTTATTGATTTCCTTAGTAGTATTTATGTTTTTTAACCATTCTTTTGGAAAGCCTTTTCGCACTGTTACGTACCGTGTGTCCACACAGATTTTTTCTTGTTTTTTTCTTTCAATTCGATTCCATCCGTTGGTCTGGTTATAAATTTGAGGAAGCGTCCTACAGTTTGCTAAGATATTGAAGCTAGCTAGCGCAGTGACACATTGTGAAGGATCACTAACTGGACGTGTCAACTTGATAAATATATGGGAACTGCTAGGCAGAAGATAGAACAAGGAGGGTTCTCAAAAGCTGAATGGGGGAATAAGGAATCGTAATAAATTTCGGGATCGAAGTTATATGTTCTTATCATACGAAAACAAGCAGTCAACTAGGCCGAACAAATATATTCCCATTATCAAAGTGACCTGAATACGTACCAATCAATCCTAAAGTTTTCAAAAATTTCAATCAATCGAATCAAAAACTTCAATCAATCACATTTTAAGTGCAATTCAAAATGTCCTCGGCGAAAATTCATCAAATATTGTATCTTTTGTGCATTGGTTTTGATCAAACAAACTAATCCCTTTTTATCCAAGAACTTTAGTTTAAATTCAGTCTACTGACATACTCTATCGCATTACTGTCACCATTCAATGACAGAAATAAAAACTTCAGCGATCCTTAAATTTATCAAAATGTTCAATCCAATTTTCAATGAAACCAATACGATAGTTGTTGCCCAAGTCATTCATCATCAACACACCGCTGAGCTATCATTATCAGGAATAAATTTTTTATCCCTTGAACTTTAACTTTACGTTACATCAACTGTACACTAAAGGATATGAATTGAAATCCATACACATATCCTAGACTTTCCCGTTGAATTACATTATAGCATTTCATCTGTTTTTCCGTTGAAACTAAAACACAATTGAAAGAGATTTCTGATTGCACGAACGTAGAAGTCGAAGTGCGGACTTGTAGTCCTTCCAATTGAGCAGGATCTGCTAGATGCATCGTTTGCTCCGTTGAAAATTGTGTTAGGATGCAGTTTTATGAAAATTGAGTGCACAGCAAAGAAAAAGTTTTAACTGACGTGTACAAATACATTAATGAACTATGCGTTCAATAATGAATGCAATAAAGTCAGCTATGAAAAATGCATGGCTTTCATATACGCAAGGAAGAATTTTTTTTTATTTTTTTTTTTTTCGAAAACAAAAAACAGGAAACTGAGTTCTCGGTAAATGTTCATTTTAGTTTCAGTTTGTTCTGCTTACAAAGCAATACGGTGGTCGTATACAGTCTATCCGAGCAATTGAATTTCTGCTATGATATTTAATCTTGACTGCAAACGCTTGGAGTGATGTCCTTTTTAACTTAAATTTTCCAACTGAATTCACTAATTAGAGTGAATAATGTATTGTTATAAAAATTTTTTCAGCGCTATAAGTTTTTCTATTGTGAAACTCGAGTTCAAGCTTGAGTGCAACGTCAAAATCTTATAAGCTGGTATGCTCGGAGAAAGGATTTCCATTTTTTACGATATCCAAAAGAACATGAACTTTAAAGTGTGAATTAAAACTGTTATTTTGAAAGCTGCAATTATTAATAAACTTAATATCTTTAACAAATAGTTCAACACGTGTAAAAAAAAGACAGGTAAAGCCCATAAAGTCATGAAATTTCCTTTCAAGGACTAATTTTCAAACTTTATTTTTACTCTTTGTCCTAATATTAAATTCAAATAATATTAAATAAAAAAAACTTAATTAAAATCAAAATATTTTTCAAAATGCATTCAAACAAGAGAAAACCAGCTTTTTTGACGTAAACTATTGTCCAATGAACATCCGCGAATTTTGCTGATAAGCAAACATTGGGCCCACAGCGGAGAAAGTAGAAGTTTTCATTTTTCAGGCTTAAATTTCATCAGTTTTCCATTCCCTTTTCTCTGTCATTTGCAGTATCTGCTATTTGATAGCAGATTTATTGCCTCTTATTTTTCAAATCTCCTCGAATAACAAATACGCAAACCACGCTCCAGGAGTTACGCTCTTGTTGCTGTACTCTTCGCGTTGAATTTTTGAAATACTTGTCCCAAACACAAAACTTCTTAAAAGCCCCTTTGGAAACCATAGATTCAACTATTTTATCATTGCTTTCTCACTCTCTCTGTAAACCAAGAGTGTATCCAGATTTCATATAAATACGATAAAACCGCAGTTCAAGCTATAAAAGCTATCATATAAAAGCTATAAAAGCTAACTTCTGGATACACTCTTATTAACTTAATGTTTTCCGTATTTCCGGCAGTAGTGTTTGACCCAACTATATCTTGATGATTAAACAAAAGACAGTTCGAACACACTCAAAACCCAACGATTTACGGGGACAACCCCTACACCAAAAAAATCTCATTGCCTTTACGGATGCCTACTTTTTTCTGCGCGAGGCGTATCGAAACAAAAAAAATGGGAGAATTTGACAGCTGTCAGTTTCTGCTTACTCTCTGACAGAGAAGATTGCAATCTGTAATTCCATAGAAAATTTATTACTGTCAAAAAATTAAAGGGAAAATTGTGAAGAAATTATATACATTTTCAAATTTTATTTTAAAAAATTCACATGTCAAAAACGACCAAAATAACTTCGGCCGGCTACCATGGTAACGCTGTGAAAGAAAGATTAGTGTGTGAACTATTTTGAACTATTAGTTCACTTATTTTCAGTCCGGAAATTTCGATCTCAGATTTACAGTCTACGCTGGTCGGCCTACCATCGAAAAAGTCAACGAAGCTAAGGCAGATTGGCTTGTATATGATTGGATGACTCTTGACAGCACCATTGAAGACCCTGAAGTTGTGCTCAACAAAGAAAATAATTTACCAAAAAATTGCGGAAATTCACATATTTAGCAAAAGAATTCAAAAACACTGATAAATTATAAAGCCGTGAATTTCAGAATCCTCTGTAAAGTGAAAAAGGGTACCGAACTGACACAGTTTAAAACGATATCAGGAAGGCACTCGTTTCAGACGCCCAAAATTCAACCAAAAAAGTTTTAAACCAAAAGACTTGTATACTCAAATTATTATTAAAAATATGAAATCGCAAGGAACTTGAGGAAAAACTTAAGGAGCCAAGGAAATTAAAAAGAGCTATGTCCAGAAAAAATGATGTTACAGAAGAGTTTAGACTTGAAGTAATGTTTACTTCAGTGTACATCAAGGTAGACATATTGGTCCGCTCTTGCTTCAAGCCAATTTCTATGATGTCTAAAAGAGACAGATTACTTAGAAAGTAGATCTTGCAAGGAAGTTCATTGTACTTTTAATTTATTTCTTCACAGTTAAGGGTCAAAAGATTATATTAATTGAATCAGTTGGCTAGCTACAATATTGCACTAGCATCTAATATAACAATACATTTGTCATTGATAGTTAAATGTAAATAAAATAGTAAATAAAAATTGCTTTAAGAAAATTACTTTGATATACTATATACGTTCTCAAATAAGGCCTTGTCAATAAGTACCAGTGACAATTCATGTTTCTTTACTTTATTTTGCTCCGCCGAGTGCAGGAGCTTTTGATTAACATTTTGAAATTTTCTTGAAGAAAGAAAAACATGTCAAAATTTACAAGCAATACTACAATTGCAATGCAGCTTCTTGTGATTTTCTGTGAAGGATACCTACTGAACTACACAGGGAGAATTCAAATTTTTGCAGTCAGTCTACTGAAGACTTTTCCAAATTCAAATTGCAGAACTACACTAGGACGTGAATTTATCGATGGGAAGGTGTTATTCAATCAAATAGGCATGACTGTAGGAGAATAAGGTTAAGACGACTTAACCCAGATGATGAAGAATAATACCAGGACGAAGTTATAAACGCAAGTCGGATACTATCGGAACATGCCTCTCGTTTTTTTAATCTCTCAGAAAATCAATCCACCCATACCGTCAAACCACATGAGCTATATATAAATAGCGAATTCGATGAAATTCTTTTCACGTGTGTCCCTCTTTATTCTTATTATAATACATTCTTATTCTGTGCATATTTTCATCATCATTTTAACCACCACAATGAACTCATGATGATCGGCTGGGCGTGAAAGAAGTGTCTCTGACAATCGGAAACAAAACGACTACCATTTATGAACTTCATATCAAATGGTCTGTCATGATGATGTAATTGTGGTAGTGGTAGCAGTTGTGGCGTTGATAATGATGATGAAAAAGAAAGATGAAACTCGATAACTTTGCTTTCAAAACTCAATTGACAAGAGGGTATGTGTGGATGGAATATAACAAAAAGGAAGAAATGAGTTAGAATGCACATGACACATTTATCATAAGAGAAGTCATTTAATTAATTTTGAATACAGCACATACCAATTCCGGCTATTGTCTGAAAATATATAGAAAGGAGGAATGTAGAAGTTGTTTCTTGTTATCTCAAATGCGTGGAAGAATGATAGTAGCATTTGGTCTTTTGATGAAGAATAAAAGTGAATTGAACTATGTTGTGCATCATCAAGTTTCGAACAATGACAACTTTTTATCTCTGTAGATAAATTGACATTGGACGAACTACGAGATAAACTTTCCTATGATGTGTTTGTCGATGTCGAGTTGGCATGAGCCAAAGATCATAAATTTTACATTGTTCTGTTTCCAATCCGAGGGAAACTCTTCCACTTTTATCAATCTTGAAAGAAGTACTAGACCATTAACCGAACATTTTTCAAGCTGAAAACTATTCAAGTCATAATTAAAAGTAATTGTCCTGATAGTACAGGTTACTTTAAATTCAAGCACAATTAAAACCAACATTGATATTTATTTAATTACTTTATCATTTACCATTTATTTCAAGAACGATGTAAGCAGTTAAAGCGTTCAAATCTCTTCATTGGCTTCATTTGACCGAATTCAGGGTTAACGATCAATTTCTGCTATTCTGTCACAAATATGGCCTGGTTAATTTCGAGTTTAAATCCGTGGGATCACATGCGCTTGTTGGCCAATTAATATTTTATTTACTTTTATATACAATTTGTTGGTACAACTCGTTATTAAGAGCTTTCCTGCGTGTTCAAATTTCCGCCTGTTGTTGAACTATCGTTCTATCCATGACCACTAGCCAAACAGTACTGAACAGTACAAAGTGAATCATGTTTGAGTTTGAATTTTCGGTTAGTGTTACCATTACGATGCCAATTTTAATGTCTTGAATGATAAGCGTATGCTTATAATGTGGATATGTGTGAGATCTCTTGAGGTTTAAAAATAAATTAGCGGAAATATGCTGTTCATTTAATTTATCAGGATCTTTCCTTCCTGAGTTGAATTAGATGAATTCAACTCAGGAAGTTCTTGAACTCATTCCTTTCTTTTATTCGTCGGGAGCCTTTTACAAAAATTTCAAGGCACGTTAATATTTCCTGGGATTTGTTTTCAATATTAAAATAATTTAAACACAATTTATATGGACGATTATCGAAATTCTTCCTGTGCTTGGTACAAATTTTATAGTCTCGTCCTGTGCCAAGTCATACATGTAGGGTAATCCAGTTATTCAGAAAGAATTCCAATCCAAGCATTTAGTATATGCTATGCCCTGAATAATGTCAGTTATTTCTTACATCCACTTCATCCTTGCAATCTTCTGCCTTTTAAGGTTTAGGAAATTTTTTATAGAAAACTGTTCGTACATTATATCCCCACCATAGTAAATTTTCCGGAAACGTATGACTATTTGTTTCCCACTCGACATATTTATAAAATCGTAAATAACCAAAGGCAAAATGACATACATCAGAGCACTTTATCATCGCAAACATTTCGAAACTATTTAAAATATTTTGCTTTGTAAATTATGGAGAGTGTATGTGAACAGGATGAGGATGTCATTTTGTGCATGTGCACACAGCACAGGAAGATGTGTAGGATGTCAACAACGAATAAATATTTTCAATTTCACCTTCCAGTATAAATTTTGATTTTACTTGTAGAGGATAATGTTTGATCTTGAAAAGAATGACAATTTCGAATACCTACACACATACGCACTTACACAATCGTTTAATATTGTTCACGCATATTTTCATCTCAAAACCGCGAGGACATTGAGCAATAAAATATGCGATGCATGTAAAAAATACAATGTTTGTAGCACCTTAACATATCGAATATATAATTTTTTTTATTTGTGTACCAGCTACCACTTTTGGCATAAAAGAAACAATAATGAAAAAAAAAACACTCAAATAAAGGACACTGTGGTTGGATGATAGCATTGTATGCATGTATATATGGGTTATGACTTGGTATTAAATTTTTATGATCTTGTACTGGATGCGATGAAATTATGGTGCGAATCTTTCACGACAAAAGAAAGTATTACGTAACAAGGTATTGTTGAAGATCTTCTTACAGAAAGGTTTGTACATAAATCATACTTAAGACGTAATATGATTGTGAAAGGTAAATCCTTATTATTCATATAAAATCTTAATGTTAAATAAAAAAAAAACAAAAGCTTTACATAAAATAATAATAATAATAATAATTTAGGAGGTCATGTAAATAGCGTTTATCTCCTTTATTGCCCGAATCCCAATGGCAAGCGGACCAATGACTAAACACTTCCCCTCTTACACCGAGAACCTAGCTTGGAACTGTTTGTCACATTACTTCCGCTTACGTTCCTTTGATCTCGCCTAGCTTCACATTTAGATTTGCAATATCGCTTTTTTCAGAGGGGACAGATAGAAAAAAAAAGAATTACTGCAGGAGAGACTCCCTATATCTGCACCATTTCCTGTACCTCTTCTTATAAAAAGGACATCATGGATTTCTTATCGATCATGTCCATAATGGTCAAAATGATGACCTTTTTTCAACGCCAAAATAGGTCTAAGGACAGTCATCCACCCACTTACTCGGCGCAATATCATATCGCAATCCTCCGAAAGCTGCAACCTCAAAAGCTCGTCGTCGAGACATTCTATAGGTCCGGGCCAAGCATGGAACCCCTTAGGTCATATCCATCCCCTCCCCCCCTCCTTCAATGTGTCAAATACGAGGATTCGGTTCTTGAGGTGGTCCCGCATCCTGAAATATTTCAGAGCAATGAGAATATCTATCCACCTAAAAGTATTGAAGGCTTTCCCCACATCAAGTGTTCTTAACAGTAGTGAACCACTGGTCACTACTTCTTCAATGCATGATTTTGCCATCTCATCATCTATGCGAGTTGAAAAGTTGTCACACAGAAAAAATCAGCAGCATCATCTGCAAATGAAAAATCATCAATCGTATAGGACGATTAACTTCTGATAGCTTGGATTGACAATAATCAACGTTATTCTACCGAAATATCAAAATTATTGAACGAACGTTGATTTTTAGGTTTGCAAATTGGCTCTGGCGCACTTGTGTGCTTTTAACCGTTATATATGCTCTGCTGTCACTGTCAATTTACATCGAGTTGAACTGAAGGTGTCTTGGATAGAAGAGTTGGTATGTATTGGGTGTGGTGAAAAATGTAAATGACAATCTTCGTTGTCTCCAGAAAGGAAGAGCTTTCTTTACCGTTTTTGTTTTAGAAGTGAGTCTCTTACGTTAGTGTAGTTATGGAAAAAACCCTAGTAATCTCGGCTATTGCTGTATTCGGTACATTGAAATACCTATGATCCGTGGTGCATGTCATTTTACACTACTTCATTATATTTTAGGTTGCCTTAGTCGGAGGTAGCCTTCTTGATCTGAAAAAAGCGCAAATTGTTGAGTGCTCTGTTAGTTTGCAGTCTGTTGATGATTCTATCCATCTATGAAGCCAACCTTTGCTAGAATTTTTGGCGGATGTGCATCCCTCCAAATGCATGGCTTGAAATTTTTAAGCTTTTTAAGCTTGGAAAGTTACCCATAGTTTCATCATATATTCGGGAAAGAATTCCATCCAGTCCGACATGTGTATCTAGACAGCGACATTTTACATTGTCTTCCTTTTCCATATTATTTTCTTTATCAACTACCAGGACGCTCGCAAGTCCGGGCATCCAAAGGATGCTTTTGCTTCTTTCAGGATTATCGTTTATTAATTTGCATGCGTTGTCTTCAACTCGCCTTCTGTCAATATTTTGGATCAGGATGTTCAGCGGAACGCTTGAATCAATGAGGATCACTAGTTGGATGCAGTCATTGGGGAGATTATTTTCTAAGGCTGAGTAAATGGCTCTCGAGGGGAAGCCATGTTACAGGAAATAAAGGAGTGAAAGGCGTTTCAGGTTGCAATGACCGATACAATGACCTATTTTTCAATGCAGACGATACGAGGGTAAGTGTTCTCTGCTCCGTCTGTGATATTTACATAACTACTACTGGCTCATTTTCGGTTGAAATTCAAAAGGACATTCATAACCTCTCCTATTGTTACTTATGTCACGCGTATAATGACATTTAATATTGCCAAAAATAAAAAAATAATTGTCACAAGAAGGCGTTTGCTTTTTACATTGTTTTACTATTTTTAAATTTCGTAACTTTAAGTAAGGATCCTAGTAACCTCGTTCCATGTCAATTTTTTTCTAGTCTGAGAGTTGTACAAAAAATACAGTTGTGCGTCAAGATGCAATAAAATCGCAAATCTCTTGATGTTTTATTTTGGGGCGTGTTTTAATGACTTCCGCCCTGGATTGAATGGTACCTAGTAAAGGGAAGTTCGAGAAAAATTTTAATTTTCTCTAGGTATGGAACATAAACGAGAACTTCTTCTTTAATATCAAACAAATAAAATTTTGAGTGGTGAAGGGTATTTAAATATAATCAGTTACTTCCAAGGACTGGAAATCTATCCGGAAGAAACTGTTTGAAAAAATTGATTGTTTTGCGGATGCTTTTAAATAAAGTCAACGAGTATTCCGGTTCTATTATTTTCTTTTGAATTCAAAAAGCATCGTATCTAAAGGCAAAAGTAGTCACTAGAGAACAATGAGATACTATTTCAAATTGTTAAAGATAAGAAAGGAATCGTATTTAATGGATTTCAATGTTGATTGGAGCATAAAATATTTCGAAAGTATTCAAGACATAACAATGAAAAAATAGATTTTTTGTCGTCTACCATCAAATTTATTTCTTGCTATACAATTCGCTTCTACTCCGAACTGAATTTCCATTTTGAATATAACGACTTCGAATCCTGCTGAAAATAATTTTAAGATACTTTTGACTGAGTACTATGGACTAAGAGCAGAATTAAATTTGGGAACAGAATCAGGATGAAATACTCGAGATGGAAACATTTGTAATGCTTTCAAGCAAACTTTAAAAATTTCAGCTGACAACCCAAGTTGTTTGTTTTTCAACGGAGCAAACGAATGTGCCAACCCTTAAAAGCTGATGTGTGTATTTGTATGTACTCAGTTGGTAATCACATTTATCAGGACATTGCCAGGTTAGAAAGTTTATACGTGAGTATAAACTGGGATCTACAAGATACGCAAGAATAACCTTAACACGGAAGGACACCATCAAATGGACGATACCTTAAGAAGAAAACTTACGGCTTAAGTAGTGCTTTCGGGTTTATATCCGGATTTTAAGTGAATGCTTGCGGCGAACCCATAAATGAGAAAATCCTAAGCCATAAATGCGGTTTGTTGTTGACATTCATGTACCCATATGCTTATATTATATGATATGAGGTAGAAGATGGAGCTACACATATTCATGAAACATGTAAGGACATTGTGCTACGTGCAAAATTTCAACCAATTCAGTCAGCAGGAAGAAGATAAAAATGTTTGCGATACATTTTTGTATTCACTCTTTAGCACTGTTGGTAGAACCCAGTGATTTTATTTCTAAGAAAATTAAAATACTATTCATACACATTCGAAAGGAGCAAATCCTACAGGGGTACGTTGACCCTTAAAAATTTCAATTTCTGTGTTCTTAACACAAAACTCAATGAAGACTGTTAATTAAATTAAAAACCTTCTGATCTTTGGTAAAATAAATCAGAAAGATGCTGGTCTGAAAAAATCTGAGACAAAGTGATGGCTTTAAACGGGGAAACATAGAAAATATTCAAGATCACCAATAAAAAAATCAACAAAATGAAATTTCATGACTGTTTTATTTATGAGGAAAACAATTAACTCATGCCGTACAACCACAGGATTAAAGAAATTTGAAAATTTACTACAAGGTACCGACTGAAAATATTCGGACTTTCCTTTTATTTGTCCTTGGTATTTCATTAAACGCGTGGATTGTTAGGAAGGATGAAAACAAACTTACAATACAACAAGTAATGACAAAAAAAAAATATGTAACTAATATTCATTCAAAACATAAATTGAAATGTATTTGACTTTTAACATTATTTTATCAAAATATTATTTTTCTTTGGCTCCTGTAGACCCTCCGTAAACCCTCCTTTGGCTCTCGTAAACCCAATTTTTATCGTCGTACAACTTTATTTGGGTTTGGCTTTTTTTAAGGACATTTGTAGCTCTCCTGGGCTATCCTAAAATGAGCACAAAATGGGTCAGGAGAGCCAAACCGCATCGGCAAAACAAAATCAGAAGAAGCGATCAGGCTTTCTTTTTAACATTCGTGCTCGTTCGAAAACTAAAACAGAATCTAAACTAAGCCCTTTTTTCAAGAAATAAAAGACCTCGCCGAAGCAAAAAAGGGGGAAAACATCTGGCAGTGACAGAAAATTGTCCAATGTCTCCGACAAATTATCTCCAATCGCGACAAATTATTGGATTTGAGCGTAAGTTTTTTCAATTTCGAATTTAAATCTTTATATTAATTTTTATTTTTGTTTTTTATCAGTTATTTATTTAAATTTCATTTAATATGTTATCACCAATATTAAACATGACTTGTCTCCAACGTTCTAGAAGGTATTTTATCTCTTCTTCCTCATCATCGAAAAAGTTTGCTAGTCCTGTACAAAGATCCTCTAAAGTGTTGTATTCCCTTTCCTGCTGGTAGTTGAGCAGGGGCTGAAGCAATTAATAAATAGTTACCCGCCAATCTCCGTTAATTTGCGCCACATATCCGCAACTGTGTTCGGTCTTGCATCAACGTGGTGAAAGATGACTCTAAGAAGATTGACTAGTGCAGGACGCTTATCAAGCATTGCGTACTGAAGCCAAGTTTCAAGTTATTGTTCAAACCTATTTTTTATCTCCAGTTACCACCCGTTGTAAAAATTATTCAATATATTGACAGGCAAGGTGGTTTTTACAGCAGACCACACTCTCTTCCTTCGTTCTTTGCGAAATTTAGTGAGGTATATGAGACTCAAATTTGCCACGCATGCTAGCCCGTGGACCTTTCTCCCTGCAGAGGTTTCGTAGACCTAGAACCTCTCCGATAATTCTCCGATGGTCGTATAATCCCCTCCTCGCATGACTTCCAATAGATCACTGTCTGCACCTCCTTGAACCCTCCTGGTCGTGACTGATCTTGAAAGTGTGGTCATCCATTAATAGTGGTCTGCTTATTCCAGAAACTTCAATCCCGTTTATATCCAATGAGCTTCCACTTTTGCTTGAGATTTGTGACTTGTTTTGCAGTCACGATGATGATGATGATGATGTAGGAAGCATTCGAAATTGATACCTGCTACCGAAACGGAATCAAGGACAAATGAAAATGAATACCGGCATGGAATCAAGGACATATAGAAAAACCGAAAAAAATTTAACACACAGACAAATCAAAAAAGGTTGTATCAAACATGCTGAAAAGTATAACAAGACTAAGCTGAAAATCCCCATCATTTATAGCTTATGCGTTCAAAAATACACAATCCTCCACTTACAGGCGTAGGATTATGAAATTACTTCGAGAATTTTGTTAATATGCTGTGAACGAGAACAATGCTTTTATGTAGAGTACGAGACTGACAGATGACAGAGTGAGCTCAACTGTGAATACCATGTAGCAGTTAGCAAAGGTAGACAATGTCGCAAAATTTGATCATCTACTTAATGGGAACGACTTCAGGATTAGGTATTCCTTACTTGAGCAACATATAAATCCTGTTTTCAAATGTTTTTTTCGAGCTTACAAACAGCAATTCGGCTCGCATCTGCCCAAACCTAATCGATTATGCCTAGAAGTTTTAGTGCGAGGTTACCTAAAAGTTGTTCAGGCGAAAGCTCGATGCCCAACGAATGACCTGCTTGCGTTAAACTGAAATGGAGAGCCAATAAGTATTGGCCACGGGCTTTAAATTCGCATCAAAATAACTCCAACGAAATTCCCGGTGTTCACAGACATCAAAATAATGATGGTTTGCATTCCGAAAACTAAGAATTATTTCTTCGATGAAGTCCTTCTTGCAAAGAGCGAGCACTCTCCAACATGTAGATACTCTGCTGTGCTCCAACTTAGAGTGGTTTCTGCTCTAAAATGACAGTACTGATGAATACACTCAACGATTTCCTATGTTATTTGATTGAGGAAGTGCGTTGGAAATGCATAATGGGGAAGGTTCAATGATTCAATCCTTGCTAGACTCTTTCTTACGGTTATACGGCTTCAAAACAGGACTCACCATCGTTGATGCAAATTTGGTCAGAATAAGTGTAATGTAAGACCTTTCAAAGTTGGAGAGCTCTATTGTAGGTTATGATAGACTAATTATAGGATCAGATCCCGCTGTAATTTGTGCAAAACGAAATACAATACAGCAAGGATATCCCAAAATACGAACTTTGGTTAGAATGCCCAATTTACCGAAGATCTCAACCCATAGCTCAAATAGATACTGGATCATGGACCAATAGTGTATTAGACATAAATTCTAATTGTTGTTCTAGGAATCTCCCTTTGAGTCTCAGTAGTGGGGCTCAACCCAAACATCTTCTCACAGTGGATATCGTGGTCAATTCAGCATTTAGTATAAACCAAACCGAATACCCAGCGTGGAATGCATGATTCTATTTTAGTTTGTTGTGACCTTCTTCAGTTTTCAACGCGCGCATGGATTTTCCAGAGCTTTTTTTTCACGCTTCAATTTTCAGTCAGGGGCTTTTTTGGCATACAACAATTTCACAAGCACATCTGACTCATAGTTGTCGTTTCTCTGGATACTTGACTAAGCTAATCAATTACCGTCAGGAAGCTGGAATACCTTTTTGTACTATGATCCCAGCACAGTGGATTTTGATCTGTGATCTGAAACCGTGAATAATCAACGTGAGTAAACTTGAAAAGAGATTACAGTGTTATACGAGGTAAAAGTTTCCATAACTGCCCCAAAGGTCTACGGCAACAATTCACTAACGAGGCTACATATGAATTGCAGGGATGCAGTCAAATAGCACCACGTTGCGGTGTTGGTATGTTCAGCTTACAGAACGTGGACCCTTTATTGCATGCAGATCATTTCAAACCAATCTGGAAAAGTTTGTTACTTTCTGACTGATGCGGGAGAAATTTTATTTATGTTTTTTTTTTAGATTTTGGTCATGAAGGAGGCAGGACACGTTACTCCCAGCCATTCAAGTGGATAAGCTCAGACGTGATTCTGAACGACCCTCTTTCAATGAACGTTTGGCTTGAAAGTAGGTTGCCTTTACATACCATAAGCTTTGAGGTTAGAGTTTCCAGATATTGTAGAAATTCAGTTATGGTCTGCCTTGTTTGTTCATTAGAATATCAAGAATTTTTATTATTACTTTCCGTATATCTTTCCTCCTTCCTTCTTGTTGCACTCTAAATGATTCGCAGGTTTCTGATTCTAAAGGATACAGCAAGTTTTCATTAATTTTGACTCAATTTTTGCCTTGCGACAGTAAAACTTTTTTAACTACGAAAATTTAAGCGTTTTGTTTTCCAGAATAATATAAGGACTGTTTCGACAACGAAATATGAACAACGAAAAAACTCCTAGTCCGCTTCAACCATTTGGTCTTTGGACACAGGAAATCGTTACAAATCGGTATGAGGACCTTTTAAATTTCAACCATTGCAGTAATCATTCATTGGGTGTAACATATAAACAGCTCATTCCTTTTTTAAGTCAAATGTGAAAATCCTTTTTCTGATTGACTGTTTTTCAAGCTATCGTACAAATTCAACCAGGCTTCTAGCAATAAAATGCATAATATTAAGACAACATCTTAAACATCTGCAAAATAAACTTTAATTTGAGTCGCTTTGACTAAAACTTCTAAAACACATTCACACAATGTAAGCCCAGTCGAGAGAATTGCAATTAGACGACCCCACAATAAAAACGATTCAATTTAATTCCACAAGATATTACAGTCCAAGGGAATCTTCTAACCAGGAAATTTCCATAATTCTCTGCACTTTATTCACGAGTATTTGATCGACCCGGAAAAGTCTATTTTGCAAAAGCGGTCAAAGCAATCATATCCCATCTTAAAGCTACAAAAGCTACAAAGAAAATGAAAACGAATTGACCGGGTTGCCCCTAAGCAAAAATAATTTTCTAGTTTCGGATATCCTTTTCGGCCTTCGACTCACCAGACTACCAATACCAAAACTTCTTCAAACCCATGATGTCAGCCTCTAGTTTTTCCATTTCAATAGCAGTTTCAATGTTTCCCATTGAAAACACAATCCCATAGACACAACAGAGATAGTCGGAATATTGGTTTTCTGTTGGACTTCAGTCGAAAGGAAATACTTAAAATTTAAAGCATGATATGAGTATACACAGTTCTATGTATACGAAGTGACTGTATAACCTTTAAGGAAGCTAAAAAAAGAGAATTCGAAATGAATATTCAACATCCGTTTCCTTCGCAATCGTTTGATGTTGACGTCGCTGTAGCAATAATCGTAATCAAAATGCTGACAAAATAACGACAAAAGTCGGGGAAAAAAGGAAAATGCTTCCATATTTTCTCTAATAAATTTACATTCAGTTTATTCAATGGAATTGATTCATTTCAATTTCCATGATGAGATGTATCTAGCTTGAGACTGTGATATTGATAGACAGTATCCATAAAATAGAAATTTCATAATTTGATTTAGCCATTTGATTGGTTATTCAGAACGAAAATACAAAGCAGTAATAATGACAAAAGGGAATTTAAAATGTCCGTGCAACTTGTTTTATCCCTTTTCATTGTTTTGATGGAGGAGCATCATGTAATGCTCATTGAATGACCCCTTAGAAATAAATTAGAGTTTATTTCACAACTTCTTTTTTTTTCAATGCAACACGATCATTCTACCCTCAAAGCGAACTAAATCACTGATTTATATAGCTAAAGGGATTTTTAACAAACTTTCAGGACTTGTACAGAAGATTCAAATCAAACTCATCACTGAGTGTTACTAAGCAATAAAGGACTCAAAAAGTGTTTCATCTTGAGGCAAACAAAAATAGTTTTAATAATAAAATAGCATATCGAAAAATTTGAAATACACAATATGTCGGAAAAGTTCCCGAACTTATTTTGTAGCGCTTGTACGAGTGGCGCCACCTCTTGGACGACACCGGTACTTTGTTGCTACATCCTTCTGGAGTGTCTGAGAATTTTTTCACCAGTAGCCGTTCATTAGTTGCCGAGATAGACGTGCTTGAGTGAACGTGTGTTTAGTACCCAGGTGCAAGCTCTACGATGGATGAGAAATTTGAACATCGTGCCGCAATTAAATTCTGCTATAAACAAAAACTCTTTCGCGGAAACGAAAAATATGATCGATTCGGCTTACGGTGAAGGTGTAGTATCGCGAACAACTGTTTACACGTGGTTCAGTCTGTTCAAGAAGGGTAGAGAGTCGTTAGAAGATGACGAGAGAAGCGGCCGGCCATCAACAGCTGATACCGATGAAAACGAGGCTCGCGTGCGCGCGCTACTGAAGCAGGATTGTCACATGTATCTCAGAATGTTGGCAGAATGTTTGCGTTGATTTCGAAAGGAAAAATGAACAGCAGGAAGGTCTGCTCTCGATTTTTTCCGCACTTTCTCACACCAGAGCAGAAACAAACTCGCATCCAATGTTGTTAAGATTTTATCGAGACTTTCGACACCACTCCGGGCTTTCTAACCTCAATTGTGACTAGAGACGAGACTTGGTGCTTTCAATATGATCCTTCCACGAAGCGCCAGTCATCCGCTTGGCTCAGTCCGGGCCGTGCGAGGCCTCAAAATGTGCGCCAACAAATATCACGGGTAAAGACGATGCTCATCGCTTACTTCGACTCCAAAGGCCTGATTCACAAAGAATATGTGCCCCCAAACACCGCTGTAAATGCTGCGTATTACGTAGAGGTGTTAAAACGTCTGAAGCGCCGGATTAATCGCATCAGGCACGAGTACAATGAACCGGGATCGTGGAGTTTGCTGGATGATAATGCGCCTGCTCATTCTTCGAACATTGTGAAGCGTTATCTCGCCAAAAATCAGATCCCACGCATCAATCACTCCCCATACTCGCCAGATCTGGCTCAAGCCGACTTTTTCTTATTTCCCAAGCTAAAAATGTCCTTGAAAGACGATTTTTTGAAGACGGATCGAGGATTCAAGCGGCTTGCACCGAGCGTCTCACAGCGATAGCTTCAGAGGAGTACCAGAGAGCCTTCCAATCACTCATGGAGCGCTCAAATGAGTATATATCTAGGGAGCTATATTGAAAGTTAGCTGGAATAAATTTCTTTAGATGTAATTTTCGATTTTTCATTTCAAAAGTTCGGGAACTTTTCCGGCATACTGTGTATACTTCAAACCAGGAACAAGGTTCCTTTTTTATCAACATGGTGTATAATTTTCTTTATTTTCTTTTATTTTCATATACTATTTTTTAAATTGAACTTGATAATTTTTCACCCACATATATTTGTCCGGTTCTTTGCTCTCCAACTTTGCCATCGAAAATAGTTCATAAAGTTCATAGGAACAATCTCATCCTGTTACAGTTTGAATTTCCTTCGTATCAAATATCATTTAAAGGACATGAGTTAAGGGAATTCACTCCAAAAGAGGATGAGAACCCAAAATTTATTTTTTTATTATTTCCAAGTTCTTTTCCTGAAACAATCTAGGCTTTGACTTCGTTGGGAGGTTTGAATGAAAATCAATTTATTGTGCATGTATTGAATTATAAAAATCCAAGTCACTCGCTCAAGGCGTCATCGTCTACGGCACTACAGCTCAAGTCTGAACTTTCAAACCATCCAAAGAACTTGAATACAACCAGTAGCAACAATTGAAAATGGGATGAGAGACTAGTGATTTCCCAAAGGATCATCTTTTATATTGGACATCAAGCCATAAAGGAGAACTGAAAACATTTCAAAATACTTTCACTGTGAAACAAGTGAACGAAGGTAAGTTGCTTAAATAATAATTTGGTCATTTTCGATTTGCCCTTTCCATTCTCAATTGAAAAATAACAATGTAGTACAAAACAGGGTAATTATTGATTAGAATCTAAATAATTTCAACCCAAATTAATGACACAAAAAATCAAAATCAATGCACTGCTGAATTTCCCATGAAAATATTACATTTCTACTTCAATTCGAAGAGCGTTGTTTAATTTTCTAATTCTATTTACTTTGATAGACATCTATTCAATCGGTTTTTCTTTTCTATTTATGTATTCATACATTGTGTAGATTGACTTTATTCAACAACATACCATAGATAAAATCCATAGCGTCATATTGATTGATTTATTGTGTTTCCTTCGAGCCAGTACGTTTGTATATGTATATGTATAATTTCGTGTCAGGCTCCGTTCTCGTATAAGCGTATCATTCTATGCAATAAATTGATAGAATCAATCAGTTAATTGGATATTCAAATGTTCATAGCAATATAAAGGGGATACACCATCCATATACTCCTTGACTCCTGTGCCTTCTCCTATCTAGAACTATCATTTTGTTTTCATGCTTCGACATATGAAAAATTCTCGTCCTTGCGACATGGATTGTTTATCAAGTACATGCATTTGAATTTCTGTTAAATGCGGAAGCGCTACACGCAATTAGATATTCTTTTTCAGTATTTGAATTGAAAATTGAATACACCGCATTGGTATTCATATGTCATTCTACTACGCAAATTTGACTTGAATGATATCTAGAGTAAGAAGTGTTGTAGAGCAAATGGATGGAATGAAACCTTTAAAAAAAAAGCATTTGCACACAATAGCAAAATTTCAGCATTTATAGGCATCATATACGTACTGCTTTTGAGACTTAAAATTGAATTGGGCTCCTTGTTTTGTATACGTTTCATGTTTCAAACGCTTAAGCTTCCTCTATGCACGAACTTCGATACATTTAATACATACAGAGAACGAAAAAGTTTCAGAGTGCTTGCAAGACGGATTAGTTATTTTCCGGACATGTAATTTGGACACAAGAGTAATTTGGAATCTTCCGTAAATATTTCTTTTAATTATTGTTATTAGATGAATAATTCCACATCAAAGTATTGTTCAAGCGAGCAGTAACGTTTTTAAAAATAAAAAACACATTAATTTTCTTTTTCTAAAATTAATTAATTTTTTCTGACTTTAGGGACGTAATTTAAACTCCATGCATCAAAACAAAGTCTTTGCTATTTACCAGAAGAATGAAATCAAATAGATTTGCAAGACTCTCGTGGTATTTACCTTTGGAATACAAGGTAAGCCAACACAAAAACAAAGAATGATTTCGGCAACTTCCTCCCATCCATGAACTTATGGGATAGACCGCAACCAGTGATGATCCTTCCAATGCTCAGAATACAACTTTCAATAAGCGAAAAACGTAAAGAAGAAGAATATACCAGGTCCGCAAGTTTAAAATGTCGTTTTTTCCATGAATAATACGCAATTATTTAAGAACAACGGCAGAACATTTTTTATTCAAAGTATAAGCCCTCGCTTTTTAAACATTTTATCCATCTTTCGGGCAATTTATGGATACCATTCCAAAAGAAAGCTTCAACTTTCATTGATATTCATTCATCGAGCTATTTTTGTACATCCTTGAAGTATTGTTCAGCCAGTGCGTGTCCCATCAATGAGAAGAGGTTATAATCAGAAGGCGCTCGGTCTGGTAAATACGGTGGGTGGAGTAGGAGTACCCAACCAAGTGAGGAAATTGTTTCTTTGATCACTTTGGCTGAATGTGCAGGGGCGTTGTCATGCTGCAGAATGTCTTTGCCGTGTCTTCGAGCCCATTCTGGTAGTTTTTTGATCAATGGTTGGTTTAAATTGAACATTTGTTGTTAGTAGCGGACAATATTAACTGTTTTGCTGAGTTTGAGAAGCTCGTAGTACACTATTCCCTTATGATCCCACCACACACACAGCATTGACTTCCTCCCAAAACGATCTGGTCTTGCAATCGATGTTGATGGTTGTCCTGACGTTACCCATGATTTCTTACGTTAGATATTCTCAAAATATATCAATTTTTCATCGCCAGTTACAACCCAATGCAAAAAACCCTTTTTTCGTAGCGTAAATGCAACATTTCCCACACCGTTTTTCGTCTTTCCATCTGTCGTTCGTTCAGTTTGTGTGGAGAATATTTTCCAACCTTTTGAATCTTTCCCATGGCTCGCTAGCGATCGGAAACGGCTTGCCAAGTGACATTCAAGTGTTCCGGCATCATATTTTGTGTTTGTGTATCGTCTTCGTCCACTAATGCTCGTAACTCGTCGTTTTCCAACTTTTTCGGTCGATTTACGCGTTCCTTGTCAATAACATTGAAATCGCAACTTTTGAAACGTTAAAATCAGTGTTCACAAGTCTTGACGGTTAGAGCAAGATCGCCATAAGTTTCTACAAGAATTCGATGATTTTCAGATGCCTTTCTCTTTTGATTAAACAAGAAAATCATTACATGCCGCAAATGCTGTTTACATAGCTCAAAATTCGATATGTTTAACACGAAAAAGAAGTACGCTACTAACTCGTAAACAACTAAACGAATATGACGTTTTGTAGCGCGCAGTCTTACCAACAAAATGGCGCTTTGGGTTCGACAGGTTACTTCAATAGGTTTCATGCGCCATCTCTTGCCAAAACAAAAACGACATTTCTACCTTGCACACCTAGTATTATGCAGACAGCAAAAGGATAGTGGCAAAAACGGATGAACAGACGGAGATTCATCGTTTGACAATACTATTCCTGAAAAATAAGCAAAGTCAAAGTACAGAAAAAGCGGCAATCACTCTAACTATAAAAGTAATTAAAACATTCGTAAGGGTAATCAGAATACAATTAATATCCAGGTGCAGGAAACTGCAACCTAAAAAGCCGCGTACAAAATCTCCTGCCCCGAATGCAACAAATGCTACGTAGAACAAAATCTACGTCTAGCCATAACACGCTGCAAAAGAGCAACTTAGCGTAGCAGGGAACGCCTTATCATTAGCATACAGGGTATCAACACAACAGTGGCAAAACATATGGTCGAAACTGGACATAAATTCACGGTCGAAGAACTTACGAGAGGTCAATCAGGTAAGGCAGTGTCAAAGATTAGACTTGTGACCGGCGGACACAACAAAAATAAAGATATTCTAACATAATTTTGTTTAGGCACTCTGCAATAGTGATTAATTCGTAATGGATACCTAGTTTTGGATCCACTGCACGGAGAAGATTTTCTGTGCCACTTCGGCTCTTCGAAGCGTCACTCCTTGAAAATACCAGAATATAAAATAGAAAAATATTTTTAGGGTTGCTTTTTATGCCCTGAGTGTTGGACTCCGAATGGCTAAAACTTATTGGATGATCGACTATACACCCCCTCTGTCAACGCGAATGCCTACTTTGGAAACGTTTGACATATTACTTCGGGCATAGCCAACCTGTTCTACGCCCTATAGTGATTTCAGATGACAGAAATTGCTTCTGCGGATTGCGGACGGGAAGGGAGAAAATTTGATTCGTCTTGAAACCAGGTGAGATGATCTTAATTTGAGAGTAACACGAAAAAGTACTTCTTTTTGCACTTTTTTGTAAGTTCACAGGTTTTTTTTTCATCCATATTTTTCATCAACTTTATAATCAAAGATATGATAAAAGGACCGATTAATTTTCTATATATGGTTAGAATTTTTAGAAGATATTCTAATATGCTTAAGTGAAAATTTAAATTAAAACCACTAAGAATAATTTGAAATTGAAAATTTTAAGTGTTTTTAAAAACTATTCTTTCTCAAATTAAACTCCAATAATAACCAGATTGATATTGCTGAAAATATCCGAATTAAATAATATTCAAATCTTTTGAAAATTCTTAAAACTTTTATATGATGCTCAAACATTCATTTATGGCTTCACAGTCGAATATGAACATTTTGCTTATATTATTTATAGAACTGAGAAATGTCTCCCTACTTATTCGATTATTTATTTATTTTATTTATATGAGCAAATATCACATGAGAATTAAATTTTCTAGTACCTATCTGTAAAATCCACAGATCGAAGAAGAAAATTAATGATACTATTGACAAGATAATTAAAGATATTATAAGAACTTTTATCAGTTTCCACTTTTCACCACAATTCCATGATTGATTAAGATATTGCGTTTTGCTGCTGTTCCAACTTTTAACACACCAAACGAGGAACAGCAAAACTGAAACTTAACAAACAACACAAAGACAACAGTCTTTAACTGAGAGGACTAAAGCAATAAATTGATACCCCACTTCTTTATTATCATCATCAATAAACGTTTAATTAACTTACCTAATTATAGTCTATCGTATCCACACTTGACTGCTCAGTCGTTAACAGTTGCAGGATCTTTCAGTGAATAGCAATGAAAACTTCCACAATTATCACTTTCTATTATTTCCTAGACACATCCATAGCATACAACATAATGGAACATTACAATCGTAACAATTGTTATTGTTGTTGTCGTCTTCGTCGCGCAATTATAAAAAGGATCCGGTTGAGATAGAACGCGACATTAAAAGCTTCTTCATGGCAGCAAGCATGTACTCAAGGAAAAATTAGTTTGTACATCATAACTCAATTATAAACGAAAAGCATTCTTCCTCTGGAAAAACTTAAGATAAATTTTACGAGAGTACGAGCAGCTGCTGGTTAATTTTCATCGTCTTGAAAATCCACTACTTATCATCACAATTTCCACTGATTTGAGTTGAAGAAGTCTGAAATGTTTTCATTTTCATCTTCAATTCGTTGCTAGAAGTTTGAATACAATTATAAAAAATCCTTGTGAAAAAATTTAATTTTTAAATAATTATTTTCCATAAAACTCTTCATGCTGAAAGGGTTTTTTTTTTCAGATAGTTACTGTACCAATTAATGCTGGTCATTTAGATCTTCGAAAAATGAACTAGTTGAAATTTCTGAAATGTTTTTCTTCTGCAAAAATATATCATTGAGAAAGAAATGGTTCCACGGAAGTCATATCCTTCCAAGATGACGGAGAAGTATTACATATACTGCATCATTGCAAGCAATATTTATGACAAAATGCTGTCTTTGAAAGCATGTTGAATACTTAGTACAAGAACAAGCCTTAACATTTTTTTAATCAAATACTTTGCACTCACAAAGAGTCTCCTGCAAACTTCAATGGAATAAAGCATTTAAATTTTAACATAAATGCCACAATCCTAAATTTTCTATAATTAAAGTTTTAGTCCCTAAGCTCAAACCTGCAAACTCAATGGTCATTCTGCAATGAATCCCCTTGTCAGCAAGCACTTGAGCAATCAAATAATTAAAATACAAAAGGAACGTTAGTATTTCTCAAAGAACGAGCTACGACTCCTTGAGGAATTATAAAGTAAGCTAGTAGAAAATTCTTCATTAATGATACTTTCAAAAGCAACACTCAGGCTCTCTTCATTTTCTTTTGTCGACGTTTCCTTTGGCTTTGTGAAAATTCGCGAGAGAAACATTTAATTGTGCATGATAGTGATACCATTGCGTAATTTCGAGATTACGTGGATAGATTTCATAAGGGTACTGCACAAAGTGTTTTATAAGGGTATTTTGGCACGTGCAGTTTTTATTACATTTCTTTTTCTACTATTTTTAACATGTACAATCTTCATTTGAATTTCGATTGACACTCAATGATGATAATAGACAATTTAAATTGTATTTTCACATCGAAGGGGGAATTTTTTTTAAATAAAATATAAACAATATATCTTCACATTTCTAAAGATTATGCTAGGTCTAGTGTTCGCTGTCAACTTTTTGGTTTTTTTTTTATAACTTACTCACTGAATCCACAAAGTCGACAAAAGGATCGCTTATTGATAAGAAGACACTTCAACGCTTATTACATAGGCTGGGGTGCCGTGAGAAGCAATCAAGCTGGGACTGAGCTACACCGATTCATCACGAACGAACAAATAAGCCAGCACCACCCTGAAGAACCGACACACTTTGTCTAAAACACCGCAACATACTCGACTTTGCTATATCTCGCGGATTCATCCCAACATGCGGATAAATGTCCTCGAGGAGCTCTCATCAGATCATAAACCGGTCCACTTCCTAATAGAGGACATCTATAAAGATAAGCCTCTAAAAGTAAGGAAGATAACTAACTGGCAAGCTTTCCAAAATGCTCTGGCTAATGAAAATTTCACCTAAGGTCCAAATACAGTCAGAGACTCAAATTCAATGATCGAGGAAATAACAAAGAAAATGAAGCAGGCAAAAGAGGACACAACACTCACAACTCCGGCAAGGGAATAGGAGGATATAAAACTTCTGATTAGGAGGAAGAACAAAGTCCGAAGAAGAACTAGGAGCACGGGTGATCCTAGATTTCGAACGAAAGCTAACCAGCTAACAAATCAAGTACGAGACCGAATATCTGAATTTAATAAACGTCAATGGGAGAGTTTCACAGAGTTTCACAGAGTTTCTACAGAGCCCGGAGATAAGCCGTTGTGGAGAATGGCTAAATAATTCAGAGATTAAAATCACAGTAATCGTGTCACCAATTCACAGTCCCAATTTCAATTTGACAACGAAGGCAAAGCTGAAGCCTTTGCAGACACCCTGGAGATGCAATTTATAGAAAACTATACCGAAGAGGCGAGCTTCCACCACGAAGAACGGGTAGAAAACGCAGTAAAGCGGATATTTGATAGTGATACGGCCACTAGACCTGACAGAGACCAAAGACATGATACAAGGACTAAACAAAAACAAAGCACCAGGATACAACACACTCACAAGTACAATGTTACGATGGCTTTTCAAAAACCTGATACAGAACATTACGGACATCATTAATGCTTTTTTCCATCTACGACATACCCAGAAAAGTAGAAAACAGCAGTCATCATAGGCATCCCAAAACCAGGCAAAAAACTAACTTTTCCGCAGAATTGGAAGCCCATCAGCCTTCTCTCAGCTGTATCAAAATCAGCGGAAAGAGCGTTGCTCAATAGGCTAAACGAAATCATTCAAGAAAACCACCTCATTTCTGATACACAATATGGTTTTCGACCAGCACATTCTTCAGAACTCCAACTTAAAAGAGTGCTCCAATATATTCGAAATGGCATAAATCGCAAAAAGTCGACAGAATTAGTTATGTTTGACATAGCTAAAGCCTTTGACAAAGTCTAGCATGCAGGACTCATTTATAACTTTATGCATGAACTAAAAATTCCACAACATATCATCCAAATTATGCACTCATTCTGACACGACTAAACATTTTGCGTCAAATTAGACAACCATCTTTCCGAACTGCGACCGATTCAAGCTGGAGTTCCACAAGGATCACCCATCTCCCCAACTCTCTACAGTCTCTTTATAGCGGATATACCTCGCCAGCCAAATAATGTTCAAAGAGTTCTATACGCTGATGACACATGCATCTATTACTCAGCCAGATAAGCACAAGTCATCTCTTTAAAATTGCAAAACTCCATTGATATTATTATTATTATGGGATATTTTAATAAATGGAAAATAGACACTAACACAGATAAAACGAAAGCCATTTTCATAGCCAGAAAAAGAAACCAACAACCGAACTCACTTATAATCAACAACGAGGACATACCATGGAAGCCAACAGCCAATTATCTGAGACTCCTATTCGATGAAAAACTAAACTGGACGCAACATATACGTAAAAAACGAGGGCGATAAATGAGCACCATTAAATCCTTAGATCTCCTCCTAAACAATTGTCACTTGAATAAAACAAACTCCTGATCTACAATCAAGTCATAAGACCGACACTACTGTACGGCAGTACGGCACTAAGCCAAACTACCCGGACAAAAAAAAACAGCCCTCCAAGCATTCCAGAACAAAGCAATAAGGAAAATCTGTCGAATTCTTCAAATTGTTTCAGTAACGATAAGGATTAATTTTAACCAAGTGTTATCATATCACTTGGATGAGAAATCATGGAATAAAATTTATTTTTACTGCAAAAACAACAAATAATATCATACATTGTTTGCAAGATAAATGATTCAATAATAAGCACAACAAAAAATTAGCAACTGTTACTGATATAACAAAGTTATTTCCTAAAACTTTACAACCCTTTGTCAATTAACAATCCTTTGCCGGGTAAATATAGGGTATAAATACTAACCATAGGGTTTCAGACAGAACAGACACATCACCATGAGGACAGGAACAACACCCTGTTTTGAGTTTCCTAAAGGGCGCTGTACAGTTCAAACCTCCTTTTTGGTTCCTATATAGCTCGGCTTGAGTTTGACAGCTAACTTTCATTGTAAGACATTATGAGTTAATAGCACCGTTCATTAAAACAGGAAAGACATAAACACTGTCAGACACCCGCAACTTTACAGTCAGATTAGAATATAGCAAATCCATTGTATCAAAACAATATAGCAATAACACTCTGAAAAAACTTCAGTTCGAACAGTCTTCAATCCGACGTACTAGAATTTTATTTGTATTAGTAAATATTTTCTCATTCCATTCTCGTTCTTTGCTTTTAACCAAGTATGCATACATTGCACTCTCATAACTCTCAAGTGAAAACACAATGACCTTCTTTTACAACAGCCAATCTCGTACCGCAGGCAATACATGGAAATTCATAAGCACAATCGTCTCTTTCTCTCCCCAAAATCATGTTGTTTAATTATCATGCAGCTTTTTATCCAAGAATTTAACATATTCTCTAGGTATTTTCACAAGACATTCGTATCTCTTCCTTCCTTGTGCCCCCAAGCGTGTTAATGCTCTTGAGTGATTATTCTATCGTACGCTAATACTTTGAGGGCATTGTGTAAAAAGGAAACAGTGATGAGACTCCGAGCGAATTTCTTATCAAACGGGATTCAACTGAAAATAGGAGCATTTTATTTGCATTAGTAAATATTTTCTAAGGTATAAGGTATAAGCAATAATGTATAAGGTTTTCTAAGATATTGATGCGAAGTGTTTGCGCTTGCCAGTAGAATACATGAATAATGAGCCAGGCTTTTGTGGCCTTAGGAGCCAAACATAAGCTTCGCAGAGAGTCCATAGTAATGTCACATTAAGCTCTACCTTATATTTTAAAAAACCTGTGTATTTGATGGGTTTCGAACGTGGCAGTGGATGTGGCAAACTTTCAAAAAACTCAAACTCGAACAAAAATTCTCTCATACCAAATTTACAGTCTGCCTTCTGGTTACTGGAAATCGGTTCTCTCGGTGCCTTTTATCTGCTTTGCGTAAAAGCAGGTAAAAAATCCCTCCCTCTTACTTACTAACTTTTTATAATTCCTTGTATGCAGTTATGCGCGTCTAAGAATGGCCTGTCCAAGAATATCCCTGTCAAGAATGGCCCCAACAAAGAATAGCCTGTCTAGATTGTTAGCATTAGCACATAAAGGGATCTTATAGGTAATAAGTAATAAGGTTATAAATTTTTTTTCTGCCATATCCTCTTCATTAGTTTTGATGTTTTTACTTACAGCAAGGTTTATCAGCTGCTTATTGAGAGTATCCACCACGGTCTGTTAAATTTTCATTATGTCTGTAACTCATACATTCGCTATGCTGCTGGTCTCGCTGGCTCGCCCTCAGAACTCTTGTATGTCCGGGGACTGCATCTTCAGACTTTTGTTTTCATAGAGACTCCCGAGTGATTTTTGACAACATGGACCACTTTTGATTTGAACTTGACAAGATAGCATTTCCCACATAGTCAAAAATATTATCTGAGTATAACGTGATATTTTTTAGTTCCGCGTTTCTACTGAGGTATCACGCTCGTTTGTTAGGCCTAACTGAGGCTAACTAAGGCAAACTTGCTGGCACAGGTCTGTTCCCATTTCGATTGTAAACTTTTTCACTTCGAACTTGTCAGGAAGTCTAAAACTGGTGTCAATAGTCATTTAATATGAGCGTATGCTGCATAAGTTTCCATTTTTAAGACATCTACGTATACAACTTACTCCTTGCATAACTAATCTTTACTTTCTGTCCTTTGGCTTGGAACTGTAATCAAATACTCCCGTGTTGATCTCATAAAGTCGGAATCAAAAGCCTTTTTGGAAGGTATCAACTGCATGAGATAACTAACTATTCGGTCGTATAATGAGCTCCTTTGAAAAACAATGCCTCATCGTTCATTTATATCTAGTGTATTGGGTGCATATCTATTGGTATCGACGTTTGGATAACATTCAAAGACGTAATGAATGTGCTGATCGCTGCACATGTCATCTCTAGACATGCTCTCCCTTCCAACTTTCCCAGCTCATTCCTCTAGGTCACCGTATTCAGGTCGAACCTCTAGAGAAAAGGATGGACCTCACGACTATTTTGTAAATACAAAAGCAGATCACATGTCTTTGGATCAATATGTCAAATGATTGCTCGCAAGAATATAGTACTACAGAGAACAATCAATGCTTTTTGAAGTCACTCCTTGATATTACGTTGCCATGGTAATTATATATACTTTAGGGTTGTTTTTTTTTATTTCTTAATATTTGCCTTTCCATGATAATCTCTGGTTATTCAAACGACCAATCCAGCTTGCTTTGTGCGGAGTCAAGCTTACTGTTGTCCCCATTTCCGAAATTTTTCTAGAAAGTTCTAGGGGAGCTCTGAGAGCATTCTGGCACAAGTCGTAAGAAAGCCTTCGCTCTGACTACAATTTCTCCTCCTGTATATGTGATGGAAAGCACCTATACCTAGCCTAACCCGTTTTTGTCACATATTTACTTTTAAAAGGTATAACATGCCATCCCTTCGGATTTGTGGTTGTCATTCTTCTAAGGCTATGATTTTCCATTTGTCAGAGACTCCCGCAATGTCAAATAACGTCATATACTCTACATGTAATTTATATTCTCAGTTGATAAAAGTCCTAAGTCATTGCAGAGAACGAATTTTGCAAAGAATCAATTAACATTTCCTACCGCCCTTCTTGATCAAATGGTTTTGCAGTCATGTAGTTCTCTAGGACTTTAAAGCAGCGTTCAGACTATATCAGCAAATATTGAGAAAATACCTTTCTCTGGGAATACTTATTACTTTCTCCATTCCTTTGAACTAATTATGATCCGTAAGAGAATTTTTTTTTTTGTTTGGGAGGTGAAGGCTATTTACGCCCTGAGTGTCGGACTCCCCCGCTACCGGACTACCGGCTAAACACCTCCCCTGTCACACCGAGAACCTAGCCTGGAATTGTTTGTCACATTACTTCGAACTAGGCCTCATTAATCATCGCTTAGCGATATCTTCAGCCTAAGGGAAATCTCTCTTCACGGATGGATAGGAAGGAATTGCGATTAGTGACTATAATATTGCGTTACAGAGATGTTCCCTCCCTCGCCAAGCAATCCATTATGTCCTTCTTCATAATGAGTACTGTCCGTACGTAATGCGACACACAGTTCCAATTGTCCTTTGATTTCATCATTTTTCCCGTTAAATTTTCTGGGGAAATTACGCCAATTTTCTCCGAGAGATGTGAACGGAGTCTTGTGAATCTATTACACGTAAAGAACGTGTGGCAGGTGTCATCCGTCATCCCCGGGCAGAACACGCAAGTTGGGGATGGTGTCTTTCCCATCTTATACAGGTAAGACTGAAAATACCCGTGACCACTGAGTAGTTGCGTCAGATAATAATCAGTCTCACCATGCATTCTGTAAAACCACGTCCCCAAGTCACTTATCAGCCGTGCGGTCCACCTGCCTTGCGTTTCGTTTTCCCATGTTTGCTACCATAAAATAAGGGTTCTTCTCCGTTCCTCTCGGCTGACGGTTTCTCTCGCCGACTCCCCCCTACGTAAGTATACACGTTTCCGTTCGTCTGCAAGTAATTTAATTGGAACCACCCTCGAGATTACCAGCACTGCAGGATCAGAGACAGCGCGGTATGCAGCGGCTATCCGCAAAGCTCCTTGCCTCTGCACCTGTGCCAGACGCCTTCGGTACGTCTCTTTACTAAGAGCGTCAGCCCAAACCTCGGAGCCATACAAGAGCACTGACTCCATTGCACTCATCAGTAGACGTCTTTTGCTCGAGGTTGGTCCCTGCGTGTTGGCCATAATGCGGTTTAGCGCCGATACCCGCACGGAGGCCTTATCTGCTGACACTCGAACCTGCTCGAAAAAACTCATCTTCGAATCAATCATCAAGCCAAGGTATCTGATTGATTCTTTTGACTCGATGATAATTTCCCCTACACGAACCGGCATAACACGAGGGATTCGCTTCTTTGTGAGGACGACAATCTCGGTCTTTTCCAGCGCTAGGCTAAGCCCACGGTCTGTCATCCACTCGCTCACTCGGCGAACTACCGCATCCAGTTTGAGCTGCGTCTGTCCAACAGTATGTCCGGCGACTAGTACTGCTACGTCATCTGCGTAGCCAACCAGGCGCGACTCCCCCGGTAACTGCAGCCTCAAAAGCTCATCGTACGAGACATTCCAGAGGTCCGGGCCCAGAACGGAACCTTGCGCGGCCCCTGATGTCAAATCAATTCTTCGCCGGCCTCCTAACGAGTCATAGATGAGTATAACAATATTTGGCTTTTTAAGGATATTTTTTTTAATGATTGTTTGCACGTGTGTTTGTTTAACCTCATGTAAGCAGAATACATTAAAATCAAGCATTAATCGATAAAAAATGATAAGAAAATTTCTGATGATTCTTAGGACTTATTAACAAAAGCTAGTCATGATCACCAACAGGATACCTTCTCGCAAACATCAAAAATATTAGGGAAGCCAAACAATTCGATGAATACGACTTTGAATTTTATTCTAAAGTATGTGGCGAGTCTGATTCATTACAAACATACATTCGCCGAAAGACATCATTAATTGAATATATGAGGGCTATTGTCACCATACTTAAGAATCCGAAAGTGGCATAGCCATTTCCTTTGGAAACTTTATTATTTTTTTGAATGTTTAGCAGAAATGTTACCTATCTTAATGGACACTGTACGCTGTTGACTGTGTTACTGAACTGCCATGACCAACTATTTTAATGTCCTATTTGATATTATCCTATTTTAATATCCTACACAACGAAGACTTTCAAGAGGGGATATCCAGAACTGTTTGAAGCCTTCCTAATAACGAAATCTGATGATCACGCTATGCTCTGGGAATTGACTCTTCTGTGAATAACTTGTGGCTAGGCTACTTTGCTATTCCTGTAGTAGACGCATTGGTGAGAGAATCAAAAAATTATCCTGTCCCGAATGAGGATTATGGATTCAAATTAACAAGTTTTGTTACTCTGAGGATTACATTCGCAGTACGGTTTAATTAATTAATCAAATAATACGGTGTAAAATTTCCTGCGTCATTAGCACGAATGGAATACAAATTAAAAACTATACTTTATAATTAAAAGACTCTTACAGAATGAGTCCTGATTATATTTTTATTTTTTTAAGGTATGAAACTCATATAACCCTGCCATGTTCAATAAATACTCCAAGCTATATGCATAATGATCAATAGACTGGACCTGTTCCGGCAATTACTAGCTGCTCTATAGAAACCATCAGGCTGTAATCGGCGCATCCTTATTTCCGTTTTTACATTTTCATTCTGAAAACTCCCATTCGAATAAATCACCAAGTGTATGGCATCAATTAAGTCACGAAAACAAAAAATTCAAGCTAATGATAGCCTGCTGCAGTAGAACGAAGGTGAACCAACAAATTAAGTTTGGGTTGCACTAAGGACACGTGTGTGCCTGATTTTCTTTTAGCCGAGTATCCCATCTATCTGCAAAGGATCATCCTTAATCCATGCGGAAGTCAAATTGCAGCTAAATGAAATCTCTTGTCTATGCGATCTACCTATGTAGTCGACTTTTTCCATGTTCGCGACGGATTATCATGTTGTACGTTTTGTTGTTTTTTTTTATCCTGCACTCCATTCGTAAATGATCCAGGTAAGTTCAGGGCAATCAATAGAAGAATCTGTGAAATTTTATTTTATCGGTAGGGAATGATTATTGGGATTTAAACATGGTCGATATGAGCAAGTCAGATGAGCACTTTTGGTAATCACAAAGGATGCAGTTGGTAAAGCCGCATTTTAATAAAATATTTTGTGAAATAATTAAGAATGGAGTGGCACTGAATTATTTATCCGCATAATTGCATGGATGACGTTGTAGGTGTGCTCAAGGAGCAATCTTTTAGTCGACCTGTTTTTATGATAATTTGATCGATAAATTTTTCAAGAGAAACTTCATAAGTTCATCTATCTCAATCAACATCATTTGCTTAACATAATCTTATCGTGATATCGTCACAAATATCTACTTAAGTGAAAATAAAAATTCAATCAAAGCTACGATAAGAAAGTAGATTAATGGTCATTTTTAACGAACTCAGCCTGTGGTTATTTATTATCTGCACAATATTGACTGGAACACAATAATTGCGTTTGAACTTTCACAGTCCGAGAGTCCTTAATTTACCAGGTGTTTGTGTTCACTGGAATTCATTGCGATGGAAGTAATCATTTTACCTTAGGCACTTTTCAGGACCTGCTAATATTGCTTGCTGCTTCTTAGTGATTTGCCACAGCTGCTGGTAGAGCATAGTACTAACAAAAAATTCACAACATCATTAACAGGACGAATGCGACAAAAGGCACCCTCAGATGGGTCGGGATGGTGGTAAAGCGTTGACACTAGCAAAAACAAAAGCATGAAAAGCTGAGAGGATATTAACTCGATGATGGTGTTGTGGGTAGTTGTTCGTTCGTCCCGACTTGATGCTATTACTTGTGATGGGTTACGTTCAGGCAAATACTACCTAACCAACGTTGTGCAGGATGTCAGTGAAACAGGAACACATTCAAGTGAACTTGAGTGAAAAATTGATGATTTTAACGATTTCTTTGTAAATATGTACCTTTCGTTGAAAACGGCTGGTTTGCTTTGCCTCTCGCTGTTAAAGGGAAAACATGATTTAGTCAAGCGTGAATTGAACTGAAGTGAAACTGGGCTTATCAATGAAGCCTCTTAATTCAAGGCTTTAGATAGAAAGTAAATCAATGAGTCAATAACATTTTCACTGGTTCACGGTAGTTGTTTGAAATGTGCTCTCTTGTAAAAGGAATTTGAAGTAGGCGAACGATGATCACTATCGAAATGGAAACAATCTATATTCAATGCTTCCACATTGCTTATATACGCCATCCATATATTCGCCAGGCGGAACCAGCACGTTAAAGACAATGTTTCAAAGTAAATAAATTTATTCATTGAGAAATAAATATACCATGAGAAAATAAATAATTAAAAGTGCTGCAAATGCTGATCGATCCATATTATTAAAGTCGTACGTCGAAAGATCTTGCATACTTATTAAAAATGAATACTTATTCTCCTACATCGCCTTTAACATCAAATTTGTAGCCCTTCTGGAGTCTAATTGTTACGTAGCTTGGTTAATTAAATAAGAAAACCATTTTAAAACTTTACTTTCAATCTTTCCCTACATAAAGCGTCAATATGGTTCGGCAGAGGCTCGGAACTAGCTGATATTCCAGAGTGATTGACTTCGCAACTTAATTAAATTTCTAAAAAGGACACTTCACTTCTTAACAGCGACTAAATTTAAAGCGAAAATAGACTAAAGCAGAAGTGGAATTCGTTCATATTTTTCAATTAGAGTCAAGTATTAAAATTCTTCTCTCAGACAAATGTTTGACCAAAATGTTTCATAATAACTATCAGCATTTCTGTGAAACAAAGACTTTGGATATATGCGTATATGTATGCGAGTAGCACAATACGCCTTGAATGGAGTTGATGTGATTGAACTCACCGAACTGCCTCGACTATTGCTGACTAAATAAATTCTCTTCAGGGATTTTACTTGTAGTTCTATCCTTGATGAGTCTTTCGATTACCAATTTGCGAAAGCTTGCTACGCTCGAAGATCCACATAAATCTTGCATCGTTCAAGGATTGTAGGAATTAACCTCCATTTGACGATCATTGAATACAATCAGAAGCATACCTAAAGAGAAATGCTTGCAAGCGTTCTATTCCAATCAGGAAACCACTCATTCCAATATTTGAAACTTGCGGTCCTTTATTTCGAACACTTTTCACTTTTTTTCAATTTTTGAACGATTGTACATGACCTCAAACATCAGTTCCAGTAACGTTCCAAGGACGCCAATTGGTTCATACCATTTTAATGACTATTTTAGTACGAGCAGGACTAACCTATTTAAATGCCGTAGCATTGAATAATTTAATTCAATTCAATCCAAATCCTCTTCTCTGTGTCAACAAAACCGTTTTACAACGCACTAAGCCTGCAATTATACGATGGCATCGATTTTTTAAAAATTGGAAAGGCAATAAAGGATGTCGAACCCTACTAACAGATAACGACCTCTACCCCATCAAAGCTATGAATTAGAAGCCGATCGTAGTCTCGAATCTATATGGCGTCCGTGTCAGAGTGGACGTGAAATTATCCAGCTTTTTGCCTTATCAGTGCCATATCAGTATGTCTAGCAGATCCTGTAACGAAGCAATGCAATTTGGTTATAATAATTTAATTTCAATCCTTAAATACGATCAATAACAATTTATTATTAAAGTTATTCTCAAAAATTCGCAGAGCAAATAGAAACTATCGTTCCTAATGATTACTGCTACCAATCTGGTTGCAACAAACACAACTAAAATTTTGGAGATAAAGTTGTAAATAAAACTTTCCTCAACCATACTTAACAATGAACAATGACTTTTCATTCTTCACGTACTCTACGTGCAATTTTCATTTTTCATTGGACTCTGAACTCATGCATTTTGATTTTTCGAATTGAAATCCTCGGCAAAATACGACATCAGTGGATGTGCTTAATAGTGTGGAACTTTTCTATTCCGAAACTTCCCTTGAATACCTTTATTTATCGCTGAAGTTTAATTCAAAGTTTTCCAACCGTTAACAAAGTTTTACATCGAGCACAGACGAAAACCAATTAAAATTGAAACGAATGCAGTTGGAACGACACAACATCTACTATCTTTAGGATTTCACGTATAGAAGTTTGCCGCTCACTTTCCTTTATTTTGTGGATCCTATACGTGGCCAGGTGTGAACATACTCGTTTAAATTACTCGATACTTACAAGCCGAAAAACTAATGTTTGAATTGGGATTGGAGTGAAGTCAAACATTTAAATCTCAATCCGATCTCAAGCCTTTTTCAATCAGAGATGCCGGAGCGACAGTTTGAAACAAAACTATATTTGTTAACTATTTTTATAGATACATCCTTGTTCGATAGTTATTGCATGTAGCCGTTTATCCATTGAATGATTCGTCAAATATTCCTATAAATATTAATGGATCAGAGCAAGCTCAAGTAGTCTGAGCCCACACCTATCCTACCTTCGGCTTCTACTAGTCGTTTTACTATTCTGACAACATCTCCTTGTTCTCGTAAAAATCGAGGTTTAGAGTGACAGTTGCCCGAAAAAAAGTTACCGAAAAATTGTTAGTCGTTTTGATACAGAGGCTGGTCATTTCATGATTTCACAGCTTCAACCTCACAGGCAAAGTGTCAAACTGACGTAAGTTTAAATATTTGTGTTTCAATTCATAGAAGCAGAGCCCTGATATCTTTTGAGGAGCACAACAGTAATTCATTAGAGGACCTCAATTCTTCCTTTGCATGGTGTTATAAAAACTCTGGTAAATATCCTTGGTGCTCCAGGTCGTCCTTGAAATAGAAACAGACAAACCAAACTAACCTCGAATGCCTGCAATTAGATTTTTTTTCCTCTGATCGATAGGTGGTGATACCACCTACACTCTTTCGGTAATATCATTAGCTTTCTATGATCTACGATCACTTTGCATACCCAACATATATATGCGTTGATCTGTCAGAAATCGCATGTCTTTAGCTTTACGAGGCTTTCATATTGAGTCCAATTGCTTGACTCTCTCACCATAATGAAAACAGTCATTTTTTATAGAACCAGGTAAACCGGGTTTGCCTACACCATTGCTGATGGGCCAATTGTTTAAGAGGACCTTGAACATAGATGGTTTCGTTTTTTTTATCAACTTTGGCAATACAATCAAAGATTTGGGAAGCGAAACACTGAGAATTCCCTATCATCTCCAGCCTTCTTTACTGAGACTTGTTGAACTTCTTTCGTTTGTAGGAGTTGAGTTTGGAGTATATATCGATGAGTTTCTATACCTGAGTATCTGAGTATCTATCATTGAATATGCTCATAAGCACAGCAGCTTCCTCTTTTCCGAACCTGGCTGTTTTGGTTTTTTTTATCGTTTTAAGTTTTTTGTCTATTTAACGCTGTTCAGGAAGCGCAGTATATGTTTGTGCATTTAAAATTAAGTCTCATTTTTTTTTTTAATATCTCTTCAAGTAACGTTTTGAATTTATTTCGGTATGGAGAGCTACCTGATCAGCATCACAATTTATCCAAATCTAGAAAAAAGTCCCCGAAAACAATTCAGTGCCACAAATAACGCACACACAAAAAAACCATCATAAACAAAGTCCGTTGCCCGTCAATGCTCATCTTCTCCACTAAGAAAGTTGTAGGAACTACTAACCTAAAAAAATTTCGTCAAGAAATTGCTTTTGTCTTAGCTTTCACTTCAACATTGTTTCGGGGGCTAATTATTTATCACTCTCGCAGAACCCAAACAGATTACGTTCATCCAGAAAGGTTTGAATACCACAATAGAATACCTTTTCGCAGCAATAAAATTTTTCATAGGTAAGCTAAGCCAAGGTGGCAATCTGAAAATCCCTTTAAAGGAAATGTTTCATTGTGAATCTACTCAGAAAGCTGTAAAAAGGATTGAATGAAAAAGGAACTCTGGGGGAAGCAACACACCACCTGATCATTGCTGTAATCCCTACTTTAATGTCCACAATTGTAAGATGTAATTGAAAATGCACGTCCGAAAAGGATTACACAGTAGCAAAAAATTTTCAATCGAGATGGGTAGAGCAAACGAGGGCGAATTAGTCGTATTGTGAAATTCCAAACAACTTTTTTCAACTCTCATGGAAGACAGTAAAGTTACAATGTAAGATAAGATCCTTGAAAAACTAATTTATGTAAGGCGATTTCCCTTTCCCAACATGTTGCATTTAGTTTTTCCTCCAAGAATATAATTTTATATAATATAAATACTAGAAATCATGATGGTATAGTGGTTATAACATTCATCTTTTACGTAATAAAAGATAATTAAATTACGAAAGAGATCAGATACTAAAAAGATGAAAATAGATCCATAAGTATTTTGCAGTACAAAAACACTCCAAAAATCTTAGCTTCAATACAAAATTACTCTGAGGATCAAAGAAGTTAACGATAACGCAGCAAAATTCGATAAATTGTTTGCACTTTTCTCAGTATGAGTTCGAAATGAAAGTTCGTAGTATCAGATTCAACGAGAACAGAATTAAGAAAGACAAACGCAAATATGTATCACTGTTGAATGACTTTCAGTTTTGACTTAAGCTTGGACACCCTAATTTAAGTTTTAAGAATAATAAAGGCTTAACGTGATACTGACCAAATCAGCCTCTCATACATTGTTGTTCTCAAAATCTAGAAGATTCTTGCAAGTCTCTTGCAAATTTAGTAGATTCAAAATCTTGCAGGTGAACTCCTCTGCCAAGAATCTATGTTATTATTCAGGTATGGATTCACCCTAGCCTCCATTATCTTGGATTTCGGGAGAACCTAACATTCTTCCAAGCGGCCAGAGAGAGGTACCACATAGTATTTACACCCATATTAGTTTTCCATTAAAAAACAAATGTGTTTCCAAGGAAACATGCTATGCTTTGCTACTAAATATTCATCTTCCTGCGAAACTTTCGTTCTCAAAAAAAACGGAACTCTGACTTGCTCAAGGCCCAAGATCCTTGTAAACTGCCGTGCCGCACTAACAAGACTTCTATTGCTGTTCACTTTGTGATAAAGTCATTTAAATCTGCCAACAGCGACCTCTTTTTCAAATTTTCCAAACAAAACTATCATTTTTAAACGCTCTCAATCTATTTCTTTCCGAATTCAGTCTTCAATTTTTCAATAATCGTTGCGAGGTTTGATCAGTAAACACAAAACATAACTTCATTACAAGCAAAGTAATAAAATGATATGGGAATGGAATTGATTAACTTCAAAATACTGTCCTTGGTTAGACGTGCACTTACCCTAACGCTGTATTCCAAACTGGGAACATTTTGTGGGAAGTTTCTTTTTTTAGTATCTTCAGCTCCACTTTTAGGGAGATTTTATTGTCCGGAATGGGATTTTACCAAATTTCCATTTTTTTATGTAGAGTCAAAACTTGACAACCTAAATTTGGTGAGTAAGATGGACGGGGATCTACAGTTCAGCCCAGTTTTCTTCACTCACAAACTTCAAGAAAATATTAGAAGCTTATTTTTCTGATTTTTTTCGATACTGTTTTGAAAATATTGCAATAGTATTTTGCAATATTCGCAATTTACAGTTATTTCACTTGGTGCAAATTATACTACATCCTCACTATCAAAAGAAAAAAAAATGAGCATAGTCCTGATATTCGGCTTTGACTGACAAGCTTTTTTTGGATGAGGATAGTAAGGGCTTTCCCCTTTGCGAACTCTTCATTTTCATCTCAGGGTTACAATCGTAGACCCAACTCTCATCTGATTTCCACACCTTTTCGTAATAATAATCCTTCAATTCTTTATAAACTAACTAACAGTCTTTCTTCGGATCGTCCGTCAAAAAAAGTCCTGGAAAAAATCTCGCACATTTAATTTAATTGCAAATTGTTCGATAAAATGTATTGCGCAGACCGGTAAAAGCTCTTTACGTTTTCAAAAAGTCCTCGAATACTTATTGTTCTGTTTGTACGAAAAGTTTTTGCCAAATTTAGGCAACTTTCGTCTGTTTTGACGTTGATGGACATCTGGATCGGTATTCGTCTTCAACCGACTCCTTCCCGTTTTTAAATTCCTCATATCACTTAATTACCCATATCGAGAAAAGTCATCAGCGTTAGAAATTGTCCCCAACCATAGATTTTACCGTTTTATGAATTTTTTGGCACCTTTTTTAGAACTATTTTTCAAAACTAAATTTTGATTTGAGAAAAACACTATAGTGGCTCAAGATACTGACTAACTAGTCTTAACGTATTCAAACTTACCAAAGTCTACTTCCTATGCAAAATATAAATCCAAGTGGTTTTCAAACTTGAAGTTTTCTAACAACAAAAAAACATCTTTCCACAGACAGACTTTCCACATAGAAGACTATCGCTGGTTAGATGGTTTGGAATACCACAGAAACCAGAGTCTAGAGTGACCCAAAGTGGCTATTTATCCAGAAGTGTCAAAAATCGTAGCCAAAATTTATTTATATATGGCTATTGAGCCTGTTGATAGTGGTTACCATTCTGAACGACTAATATACGTTCAGACTAATATACGAACGACTAACATAGGTTGCGCTTGTTCAATCAATAATACTCGGACATCGACTTCAAAATGTTTTGAATCTTGATTTTACGATCTAAAGCTTGTTCTGCTGAAGTTTATCTGAAAATGTAATTATCCTTATAAATCCACTGGATATGTTGAAACATCTACGAATAAATATTTCCCCAGATGTGCATTTAACGTTGACAGCAGGCGTGTTGACAGAAGAGTTCTGACCAAAGCACTCAATAGGGCACATTTGGTCTTCAGATTAGACAGCTCCAGCACGCCTCCAGCTTAGCTAACCTATAGTGGGCTGTTGCGCCACAAAGCCAACACCAGGTGGCCTGCCAAAGTATGACCAACAGACACAAATTCAGTGATCGAGCAATATTTATAGATACCCCTAAGGCAGTCTTATCCCTTCAAGTGAAGAGGATAAATTTATGTTTGCTTAAAATATACACGATTATATTCTGTCTAATGAATATTCCGAGTTGCTTCGACGTTTAGTTCATAAATAAACATTACAAGCTACGTGCACAATTCTTCCCCCATTGTTTTCCATAATTTATTCGTCCATTTCCAATTTGTTAGATAAACACCTGGAAAACGATTCCTACTATATTCGGCAATGACTCCACAAATCGTGAGCAACTCGTAATATCAAGGATTCAAAAGCGATAAAATTACATTTATTGCGACCGGCGTCAATAGTTCTAATTGAGCTAATTTCGTTTTCGTCCTGTCGCTGTTGCTAATTCACACGAGGATACCAAGCGCAAGGAATAAAATAAAACTTTCGATTATTTTACGACTCAGCCGGAACGTCAAAGACTATGCAATCTTATCGTTTGTGTAAATCCTGACTTAGGACACTTTCAGAAATATTCTCAAACTATTCGCACTGAATATATTAGTGTGGAAAGCTTTTACTTTATTACCTTTTTACGGTTAATTTGATAAGTGGGTCATGTGGCTCATGAAAAATTTATCAAATGAATTTCATTGGTTATCCATTCGTGCTGGAGAGTAGCAGTTGCGGTGATAGGACTCCTGGTCGTGACGATGAAAGGATGTCAGGAGCAGATGCTTTTCATGCAATTTATCGTTTGGTTTGAAGATAAAATTTTATGTTCGTCTTGAAGTGAATATGTCCGTTTTGAAATTCTAATATCAAGTGTCATGCGTCAGGATTTCGAAGACTATTGATTGCAATATCACCGGAGAACGAGTTTTATGGAGAGCGTAACTTCTATAGTTAGTTTTTCCGCGCAGATCCTTCAACTTACTTGTTTTTCTTATTGGAATTCTGTCAACAACCACAAAGATTCCACATAGTAATCAAATCATGTGAACTGTCAACATATCCGAATTGAATTAAAATCTGAAAAATCTTTTCAGTCTCAATGAATTTAACTGAATATAAATGGCCGCATCATGCCTAAAAATAATCGCCATGCCTTCTTATCTGTATCCTTAATTTTCCATTCCAATAACGTACAAAAATAAACACACCGAAACCAAACAATCGAATCAATGCAAAGTAAGCAAACGCAAAATTCCTAGTTATCAACCAATTTGCGAAAAACTTCTCCTCAAAGTACTTTAGCATGTTTGTATGTCATATGCTAAGCTTCGTATCGAATTAACATTACCTTTCCTTTTGGGCCGAAGAAGTTGGAACGTCGCCTTTCATACATCTAGGGAATAAATGTCGGAGTCGATAACTAGTTGACTCGTAAGTACTCTCTCCACCATGAGTACCAATAAAAGTTGGTCATTGGCGAACATGTAGCAAGGACTTTAGCGAAATGAACGCTTGCTCACACACCTACACAAGCAAGGCCAATGGAGAAACAAAAAAAAACCTAACATTTTGACCGATACCGTTATTCGAAATCTTGAAAAAAGTATTCTTTGTAGGTGGACAAAGAATGGGACTATGAAGCATGGTACCGGCGGGAATATTTGTAATTGAAAGGAGTTACCATTTAAGTGTTTCGAGGATATTTTCACAATGTTTTTTTATAATTATCATTTTGATTTTGTATTCTAAAACTATTTTTCAGCAAGGACTTCAACATAAATTTTACTCTCTTTAGTTTTATGTTAATACCCAAGACTATTTAGTAAGGGTTGCGACCGATTTACATCCGGCTGGCAGGAATCTCAGCAAGACAAGGCTCCTGAATTACCCACCACAAATGGAAGCATTTGAAACTTTCCCTACGACGAGATCTCATATTATTTTGCCCCAAGACGCATCGTTCCAAATTCATATGGGAAGGTTGGAGTGAAGAAGATGTGATCTAAAAGGAACTCCTCGCTCCCGACCCCAACCCCTGACAAAACATAGCAGTTTTATGAATCACCAAAACGGCCCAAGCTTAATGGGCCACAAAACGCAATTTATTAAACAAAATCCGTACCATTACGGTCAAACTCCCTGGAAAAATCTCACGTATTTCTTCAAAGAGCATGCCACCCGGCTTACCTCAACTGTTTATTAGAAAAATATTTAGCAACCTAAATTTTTCTTGATTTTGCAAGACAAGCAATCAGGAGACTATGACTTGCCATTCTTATGAGACTATCCGGAACGCGTTCTTGGATATGAGCTTAAGTGTCACATAGGTATATATTAAAAAAAAATAATTGAAATCTTTCAGTGAATGTTAAAACTAAACTATATAAGTATTGTTCAACTATTGCTCGGAAGAATATATTACATATGGAGCGAGCGGTAGTGGGCTTTTTGGCAGAAAACAATTGTCTTTTTTTTTGTCACTGTCAAACTGTCAAACACAGAGGATTCGAAATAATCGATGAAACTTAGGAATAAGTTTTTCAAAATGTATTTTTTCTTAAAATCTTTGCGGACAAATTTTTAAAGCAAAGTTCAAAAGTTTAAAGTTCCAAAGGAATTTAAAGCTAAAAGCGCCGTATTTTAAGCAAAAAGGACAAACACAATCATCCATTTAAATACTGAATCCCGGACTACTATATTTTAAAACCATTCGGAGGAAATGTAATAGTAAGCAAAACTTAACAAACTCAAAGCAAAAGGATTGAAGCTAAGCAAAAAAAAATATTCTACTCATAAATTTCTCTGTAAACTGGGTAGCAAAAAAGGTGTTTTTGCTAAAGGAATCCGAAATTCTCCAGAATTAACGGGACTTAACATTATTTCTATTTTGCTGCTACAATGTGAGGAATATAGCAAAGCACTCATAGATACTGCTGAATCGAGCGTCCTTTCGACCCTGAAAGTATATTGAAGTACTACGAGTTGCTGGCAATCACCGATTTGTATGGATGAGCCAGGTTGTGGCCCTTCGGTAAGTATCGTATTGGTTGGTATGACATACGTCTGGCTGTCTTATAGATTACACGGAGGTTTGCGCAAGAAACACCCTATGTGGCCTGTAGCCGTTAAAAATATATTTGCGATAAGGATGTGGTGGTAGATAGGAAAATCGCCGAGCTGTCCCGGAACTATACGAGACTCGCGAAATGTGAGTCTTTTTCTGAAAACAACTCCTAAGGAAAAGAACCTCTTGAGCAGGTTGCTTGTATCTTTTAATCACTCTCAATGATAAAAATAATCGGCAAATGTGAAAAACCCAATTGCATTGAATGAATCCTTCGTACAAACTAATACATCCCGTCGGAAAACCTTGCGACAAAACTCCATCCAAGTTTTCCTATCCAAGTTTTTGCTAGCAAATACACAAAATTATGTCTAAATTTTTGTTTTTCACATGCAAAAAGGATGTCGCACAGATACTACGTAATTAAGTTTGTGAAATGTGCAATTTAGTCCTTTCAATCAATGACAAAGGTCTCTTCTTGTTCATATAAAACTTAAGACCATAGCGTAAGTAAATACAGCGCTAACACCCTTGGCTGGTTTCTCTCAGATAGAGATAGAAGACCACAAGTCGATGTATTTTTACAGGAAAAAATCTTTAGCGAATGATATCAAATCATATTTAACTCATCATAGCAAGGTTTTCTTCAGCCATACTGTTTGCAAAACGGTCGGCAAATTTTCAATACACGATTGCGAAAGTTATTAAATAACCCCTTGGATGCAAAATTTTTGACAAGAGGAATAAACTATTTTGCGTGGTATTTATTTATTTTCGACACATTGGCTTATTGATCTTTTTGCCAAAAAAAAATTGGGTTTCAAAATCCACTCAAAACAAATTTATGTTTTAGTGATAACTTCTTCCTTTACGACTTATTTTGATTTTAACGTTTGTTGCCATGTTTTCATCGACGACTTGCACTGTTTAAACCTAGGAAGGACAACAGATTTAGCAATGCTATAGGGTAGTGAATCTTTAACGCTAAATCTTCTCGTATGTTTTAACTCTTCAAAGGACCAATAACGATAAGCAGACTAAACTTTTCTTAAATTTTCAGTTAAAAAATTCACTAATGATAATAATTGTTCCATATCGATTAAAAAGTTACAATAATCCTATAGTTATGCGATATAATACCCAGTTTTATTTGGGAGTCATACACCATTGAGTTTTCCAAGAATATTTCTCAGTAGAATTCAAATCCATTCTCTGTAAAAAAGTGTACATGAACCAAAAATGGCATCCCTGTTCAGTGCTTTGCTATGTATGGAACATTACTTGTCCTGGTAGCATCTTATAGCATAGCCGAGCTCCTGGCAATACTAATTGAGTTTTGGTAGAGGCTTTTAAGGCGATTTTGTCGGTCCCAGGGGAGAATTGTATTCCTGCCGTTTTAATTGACTTCATTAGCAACCAGTCAGACAGGCAATCTATAAAATGTGTTCGGCTGCCTTCTGGTATACAATAATCCACACCCAAAGATAATTAAAAAGCACTTTTATTTCAAGTACTTTACTTCACATCTGTACCAAATGGACAATTCGAATGAATAAACGAGTGAATGATTTCTTGGAATCATGTTTAACAAATTAGGGCATTGTATCCAACCAACATCATCATCATGAACATCAGCTATTAATTCACAAAAAGGATTTGGAAAAGTTCAAAGTCATATTGGTCTTCCTATTTCCTGTACGATTATAATTATTTAATAGTTACAACAGCAGTGAACTTGAGAAAGAGCAACCGATTTATGCTTCTAATGTGGGATTGAAACATAAGACATCTTTCGTGACAAAATGTTTGTAGAAAAATTAATTTTTTTTATAGAACTCAACTCGGGAATAGACCGTAAGTGTCATAGTGAAAAATTCGTTTAATTTTCCTCAACAAAGACAGTAAAAAAAATGCAGTAAAATCAGTGAAGAGCAATTAAAAATGTTGAGCGTACTATAGCAATCGTTTTCTTGAGTAAGCGAAATTTTTATACAGTTTGAAGTCAGGGATGTATAATAAACTTGGTTCAAAGTTATGGCTTACAACACTTAAAAGACATTAGTTTTTTTTTAAATTAAGACCCCTATTGCATAAATAACTTACACGGTTCATTGTATTACACCGCGTTTTATAAATGTCAATATTAGTTTTAAAATAAAATAAACTCATGATTATTAGTCTTCATAAACTTAATACATACAATAATGAATTTGAATCATAATATAAATTCGAAATATCGCAGACTCACATACACCCCAACTTTTGCAAAAACTATTAAGAAAACATAAAATTGTTATGTTTCCAAATATTTTTGCAAGTTACTGTGTATTGGGTTGCAATTATCTGAATATTCTGAGAATTCATATTTCATATTCATGAATTTCATTTGGGGATGTGACTCATGTTTGACCATGACGATCGTTAGTTAGTTAGTTACTGAGCAAAAGTATAAGTAAAGTAAGTTACCAACTACAGTATGCATATATATTTAACAAATAACTCAACAAATAATTCTAGAGCGATTGAAACTAGAAGTTAGTTGCACTAGAAATTCGCTACAAAACAAGCGACAAAATAAAATGACGAGAACATTATGAACTTGATATCAAATTTTTGATAAAGTCCTTAATATTCCGCTTGTTGTCAATTCCAATCATCTGGAAACGACCAAACTGCTGGCAGTGTACAAAAGACGACTATTGAAGTTAAGGCCAAAATACAATATTGGGAGACTGCGATGCGAAAGCTTGACGAGAGACTCGCAGAAAATGTCAATTCATTTTCGTAACATGCATTTGTATACGACATCGTACAATGATTGCGATGCGTCGATGCGAGGCGAGAAATATTTGAAAAATCGAAAACTCCTCGCAACGAGATGCGTTGACATTTGTCAGATGCTTGACGGCGGTTAAATGAAATTTGAAATTGAAACGCCTTTATTACTTTTTAAGTACTAGGGTTATTCTGAATGAGTTTTGAATGAAAATTTCGTGCATCCTTGCTAAGGCTATTATTTGCCAAACGAAGGAAAATTCCAAATTCAAAACTTTTTAAAAATCAAAAACAATCGCAAGCAAATTGCATTTAAAACTTCACCAATTTGACATTTGTCGTATGATCATTATATTTCCTCGCATCGCGTGCATTGTAAATTGAATACGTTGCGCGACGACGAGCGAAAATCGCTACACGCTCACGCATCGCCGTCACGCATTATTATATCTGGGCCTACACACATAGAAAAAAGCTGACAATTGGGTTAAAAACCTCATTCACAAACGTAACATTCGATATTACAGCCAAATATGTACAAATGAAACTGAGCACAATCAAATAAGCACGGATAACAACAAGCAAAACGGCAGAAAATAACTAAATAAAAAACAACAACAAGGAAATCAGGAAAGCATGCCAGCCAAAAGATGTGCAAATAAAATGAAAAAGGACATTTCTATTGGGAGTTTTTTACGAAACATGATAGACGTTACACGATACAAAACCTTGAAAAAAGATCTAAACAAACTTGCCCGAAGTAAAGAATTAGCACAAACTTGCATATAAATGGAAGTAGAATTTCAATGCCGAATTCGTCAAATCAACAGAAATCGTCATTGAAAACAGGAAGAGAAAATTTTTTGCAAAAATTCTCAATCACAGCTTCAACAACTAAAGCAAGAAAAGAGAATTCGAAGAGATTATTATATACTCAGAAGTTACTATATCAGCGCTTGCAGACGAGGAACAAAACCGGGCGAGTTACGATCACTGATTATAGAAAGGAAATAAATTACAAGAAAAAACAAAACAAGGATCCAAAAACATTAAAAAGCCTTGAAAGGAAACTGAAAACAAACAACATAATAACAACAAAAGCAGAAAAGGGAAACACAAAAGTACTAATCAGCAAGAAAGAATAAATGGCAAAAACGAAAAAACTCATCCAGCTTATTAAATACAGAAAACTTAGAAAGCTCCCGCGGAAAACTACCAAACTAGGATTAAGGCAGCAATAAAAAAGGCAACGAAAATAATAAGGCTTAAACCCACGCCCTCAACCACAATAAACCACAATAAATTCTTTAGTTCCACCACTGATCGCGCTATCAAAACTACACAAATCATACCAGGATGTACACTAGCCAAGTACTTAGCCACAGTACTAAGAATTAACCTAGCCTGGACTATTACTTCGGACTAGGCCTCATTTATTATTGCCCAGCGGTGTCTTCAGGTTATGTGAAACTCCTCTTTCTGCAAGAATTGATTGGACGGAAAAGCACTGATGTCAGAGAGAGTACCCCGTTCCCTCTGCGTTGCCAAGCGATCCATGATGCCCTTTTTTATCAAAAGAACTGTCCGTACGTAATGCGACACACAGTTCCAATTGTCTTTTGATCTCATCATCTTTCGAATTACATTTTCTAGAGAATTATTTCGCTCCAAGAGGTACCAATGGAATCTTGTCCATCTTGCTTATACAAAGAACATGTGGCAGGTGTCATCTTTCATCCTCGGGCAGAACAAGCAAGCTGAAAGGGTGACTTTCCCACCTTATAAAGGTAAGACTGAAAATTCCCGTATCCGCTGAGTAGTTGTGTCAGGTAATAGTCAGTCTCACCATGCATTTTGTAGAACCACGGCCCTTAGTCACTGATCAGTCGTGCGGTCCACCTGCCTCGCGTTTCGTTTACCGTTGATTGCTGCCACAACATGAGGGTCCTTCTCCTTTTCTCTCGGCTGACGGCTTCTCTCGCCGAAGTAGCGAAAGAGGAATCACATTCGAGCGACCAGCACCGCAGCTTCAGAGACAGTGCGATATGCAGCCACTATCCGCAGAGCTCCTTGCCCGTGCCAGGCGTCCTAGGTGTGAGTCTTTACTAAGAGCACCAGGCAAGACTTTGGAGCCGTACAAGAGTACAGAATCCATTGTCTTTTACTTTTGGTTGGTCCCCGCATGTTGGCCATATGGTGGCTAAGAGCCCATACTCCCGCTGAAGCCTTATCCGCAGACGCTTGAACCTGCTCGAGGAAGCTCATCTTCGAGTCACTCATCAAGTCAAGGTATTTTATTGATTCCTTCGACTAGATGATTGTTCCCCCAACCCAAACGGGAATAACACGAAGGATCCGCTTCTTTGTCACGATGACGACCTCGGTCTTTTCCAGCCCTCCGAGACGGACTTAATTTTCGAGACCCAAAATCCTAGAAGTACTCAAACAAAAAAAATCCTTCGAACATAGTGAAAAGTAATGTAAACACATAGCGTAGACAAATGCAAAAAAAATAATTAAAGCAAATGTAAAAAAGGATGCTAGTAGAATAAACAAATGTAAACGACTAATGTAAACAAATGTAAACAACTAACGTATGTGAATTACATTCAAATTTTGCAACTGCACCAATTCCCTTTAACAAAGTAATTGAATTTACCCTAAAATTAAATTCACTTTATCCGGACGGATGTGAAAACTTTAATGAAAAGCCTATTATAATGTGAGAGAGTTGGCGTAGAGTTGAAAAAATGCCAACGCTTAGCATCTTAAGTTCGCCTCTATGAAGAGACGGCGAACACAAAAATGCCATTAACTCAAACGGTTTTTTTTCTATGCTTTTCCTATACACACGCACAATTTCCATTGGCATCAGCAGGATACAATAGGGAGCTATTTCCCAAAAGATGTTTCGTGGATACGGACATACTCGTCGGTACTATGTACGAGGCTATGTCCTTGCATAGTTAGGCCGCGTAAAATGAATACGAAGACCACAATTCCATTTACTTATATACATTACCAGTGTACGTGGTCCATTCTTTTTGCAATTTATTCTTCCAGACGATTTGATATCCAATCAAGCTGTCCATTACAGTCCTCTTAATTCCTCTTCTACATTTCCCGCTAATAAACTTGACGCCCGATTTTTTTTTTTTTCTATTCTGCCACACAAGAATTAATTGAAGATGTTGCTTAAGATCCGCAAGTCCATTAATTATGACTGAAGATAATATCTAAGAACCGTCAGCTTCGTTTTATGTTTACATTACTGTGTTGTTCGTCAAAGTGAAACGTGTTGGGCGAGTTATAGGAAGCTTGAATATCCTTAATTGAGAAATTATGAGTGATGAAAGCAGACCACTTTAGAGGGGATATTTTTTTTTTATAAGTACACGAGTCAAGCGATGTATCTTTGATTAATAGACCGACAATCTTTTGCATGACGTGAACGTGAAATCTAAATGAAAATGTAGTTATATCCCTAAAACAATTTAAATCCTTATTAATATATTTTCCGAATTTTTTTGATTTTTTTTTTTCAAAGGACGACTGAGGAAATAATTAAGACCTATTTACTATTTATTAAGAACTAATATATATATACGCTGTATATTTATATTAGTTCTTCTCCCTAAGAACTATATAATATACGCTGATTCCAACGATGACATACGCAATCCACAATCTGAATTCCACTTTAATTTAGTTTAATTTTCTTTAATAACTTTATTTCTTTAATAACTTTAATTTTCTTGAGATTGCAAATTATTAGAGATGGAGTCCTTTAATCAATCGGAGTTACTTAAAGCCCTTTTTGCCCTCTCCACAATGTGGATCCTTGGCAGTTGAGTAGTACAGTCGTTGGAGACCACATAATATTATTAGTTGGAACAGGCATTTGGTTAAAAAATTTTACCATGTGAGCCACCTATCGCAAAACAGAGACCATTATGTATCCATTCCAACTTTGAATCAAATTGAGCTAATGGCAGCGACTTCAACAGCTGACCCGGGGAAAATGTACTTATTTTATATAATGGAATGTTTGCTTCAAGGACTCGTTAATCAAATAAATCATTGTATCAAGATAACTAAAAAAAAAATGATTAATGAAATTTACTTTTCCTCTCACTGTGTTAATGTTTTAAAATGTTTCTGCTTTATTCCAATGCAGAATGTTCTTCTACGATATCAAACTCAGGTAGGTGAAATATTTGTTGTATCTCATTGTTTCACTGTAGATGATATGATTTATTCGGTCGAACGAAAATCATGTTTCGAACTCTTCTCATTTAACTTCTCAGTTTGAATTGTTATGGGGTTTGTTCCAATCTAACTCACCACATTTGACCCCCACTGAATTGGGTACAATATGTAGCACTGTAGGCGACAAGACATAAAAACAAATGAGACATGTTTTTTTTCTAAACTATAAACACGAGTTTCTGCGATGTGTCAACTCAAGCCCTCGGTCGCTGTCGATACCCAACAGAAAGTGGGGTCCTCCCTCATTTCGTAGTTAGGTACGAGTTTACATTGAGGATTTTCAACTTTTAAGCTGCCAGATTTGGACCTCAGTTGCTGACGCAAAAGACATTAACCACTAGCCATTGAGATACTCTCCGATAGTTCGTATCTGATACAGAAATCCGTCCAGCCTACAAAGGCTTATCATATACCTATTCCACTTAAATACACCTCTAGGATTGAGGTTTATGGAATGAGTCCCATCAACACTTCTATACATCACGTTGATGCACACAAAGTTTTGCTGGCCAAACTTGGCTACTGTATTTCCAACGAAAACTTCAGTTTAAGTAGTAGATTGCTAACCATCTATAATTCGCGGAAACGTCAACCCGCGTCAAATTCACTAGAATCAGAATTTAAGTCCCTTGTGATTCCGATATGTCCATCATGTGGATACTGCATGATTTGAGCAGGGTAGCTATAGGGCCCACTAATCAAGGGCTACAGTGAGAGGTCCACCAGTAACCATAATGAGGTAACCAAAAAACAGATTTCTAGATATTTTTCTTGAAAATATCTCAAGATATTTTTCAAGATAAATTTTTTGTCTCCTCGGTACGTCATGCTGATTTTTTCTTCTGAGGTTCCCTGAAATTCTTTTTCCATGAAGATATGTAAGTCTACAGAGAATTGAATGTTGTCAGTCTTCATGAACGGTAGAGGATTGATTGGCATCTGTTAAAGGATAATATGAGCAACTTTAAAAAAAAAAAATATTTAAGCTTTGCATTAAAGTAACTGGTCATCATTTATCTTTTTTCTCACAAGAAGAATAATATATTATTCCCGTAAATTATGTTGTAACACATTTTTTTGTAACCAACAGAGTAGCCCTTACATTAACAGCATGTAGTCTCTCTGAATAAACTCTATCAAAAGTCAGTTGTTATTCATGTATTTATTTCTTTGGCTTTTGGCCCATCTATGTCACCAGTAGCAATTAATTATCAGATCAATACCGAGAGAAACAGAGAAACTGGCCTGCCCTCCAATTATCAGGAGCGTCACTGGGACTCGCATTTTCTAGTAGCGTAATACTTGCCCACAGAATAATAATTAACTACAAATGACAAATCTATCTCACCACATATAATCCCTACTAAATTGGGTGAAATATCAACTACAAATGACAAATCCATGGACGAAACCTTTTTTTTTTTGCCCTCATCGCCCCTAAAAGCATCGAAGTTTCCGAGAACTTCAAAAAAACTACCACAAAACAAACTCCTATTGAGCGCTTTGCGTTTACAGCCGTTTAAAGGCTGTGAGGTCAGTCAAAAAAGGATCGGATGGAAGCGGCGGTTGGAGGATTAAAACTGTCAGAGTCATGCTCCAGATACTGTCCACTTCCCCGTACAGGATACTGTTGAAAGATAATCTCCCTCCAAGTGTATTAGTATTACCATTGATGCCGCGCGTCTCAATGACTGTGCTGTAGGTATATTAAAGCTCTATTCAATAAACGTTCCTGTGCATCTTTTCCACTGTATGCTGAGCAATCCTTTACTGTGTATTTGTTGCTAACGTTAGAGCCCGAATCCTTCTCCGAATCTTTTACTGTTTTCTGTTTTACTTCTGTCTGGCCCCATTGGCCTTACTAATGCAGCACTATGACAGCCTTATGAAAGCTTTTCTTTGGGATTCACTTGTTGCCTTTCTTGTTTTGGTGCCCGGATTTTCTCCCTTGGTTTGGGCAAGCAGAAGCTTGCCTGAATTGCCCTAGCTGAACATCTTTCTGAATACCTCTCCTAGCGTTTGCCAAAACAACTTCTGTAAGAGCTCGTTTGATTATCTTTGTAAGAGTTATTCTGTATGACTTCTGCCATAACTCTTTTCTATTACTTTCTATGCTGGTCTTCTTCTTCTTCTGAACTTCTGCCAACACTCCTCTGAATTAAATCTGCCAAAGCTTGTTTTGGATTAGCTATGCCTTAGCTTATCTTCAAAAGTCCTGCTGGAGTTGGTTGCTTAAATTTCCTTCATGGAAACGAAAATTACAAAAAAAACACCGGAGATGCACCAAAATGTGTATTTTGCTACAAAATTCATACTGCCATCGTGGCATAGAAGCTCGAATTCAATGTTTATTACTGGATTTCAACGTCCACTTTAACCAGGGAAGACTCTTTACTTTATTTTCAAATTATCTTATAATTCATGGAAAAAGACTTAAAGTACATGAAAGGATTACTTATAACAAAACGTTCTCTTCTGAAACCCACTCTAAATTAATAACTTGCATCCTGTGCTTCACCGATGGAACCTAACAATTACTTCTTAAATAAGCTCCAAAAATAAAGTCAAAGTTGGTTTCCTAGAATACCTAGAGTTGATTAAGTTCTCATACCAGCTCTCCCCACTCTCGGTAATCACAGTTTAAATCATGATTTATAGATAGCTAATCGTTAGAAGCTTATTTTCAATGCCTTTACTTAGCGTTAAATTCCATTTTTGGATCTTTGTCCATAATCCAATATTTACAAAAGCTATTATATCATTTTTCACAATAGATCAGTCCCATCTACGTTTTACACAACAAAATATAAGAAATTTTCAATGGCCCCATAAGAATAGCATCATGCCGCATCGTACAGCTATCCTTCAAAGGAAATACAACACCTTTTCAAGTTAGAGAAAGGCAACGAATGATAAAATGACGGTTATCAAGAGTTTTATGGTATCGTGATGGCATCTCTACGCGACAACAATTTATGCCAACGGTCATAAAGTGCAGGAAACGTGTTACGAAAATTCACCACCGCGCCCTGTAACAAGGAACCAACTCGATTCGCACACGATTCAGCGAAAAAGGATCCAATAATAATACAAAATACACCTCCAGCAGTACCTTTGTGCGAATGCTTATGCTTGTTGTGTACCATAAGGACATGACTGTGCTATCATAAGCGGAAATTATGTATTGTTGTTAGAACGGACTATCAAATGATACGTGCATTAAATATTTTCTTTTTTCATAACGAACAGAAAAGATGTGTGAAGACGAGGAACACTAATCAGTTATCTATTTATAGAAATATGTTTGAAATCCTTGGAGGTATAGTAAGTTGTAAAAGTCTTTTGTTTTTTGATTGAATTGAATCAGAACAGTGATTTTCTAAAGGAACAGATTACGATTGGCAAACTTTGGATGTGATTCCTTGAATTCTTTCATTTCATAGTAGCGAAAAGTGTAACGTTCCGCTTTCAAGGATTTATCATTGCATTAACAAGCTGAAAATTTGATCGAATTCCACTTCCGCAACTCCAACAAACAAAAACTCATTCATTAGCAGATAACAAACTGGCACAGAGAAAACTTTTCTAACTTCATTTATTCTGATTGAACACGAAAAGATGTTAAAGGGTTGATTCCATTGGAAGGGACTTATCCAACGGATAATATTTACACGACATTTACCCACCATATTTGACCTGATCCATGCTTTGCTTCCCTGGCCAGAGCTTCCCAGTATCAATATAAACTTAATAGTAACCTTCCGCTGTCAGATGCTCGTTTAATACTCTCAATTTCCCTCGAGAACTAATTAAAATTGCTTCCTGTTAACGAAAAAGGGAAAAGTTGATACTTGTCATCAAGCAACGAATAACGAGTTTGGACCATTGCTTGAACGAGAATATAGCAAAGGACAAACAAGAGAGGATGATCGAATTCCTGTTGTCCTTATGCTGGAGGCAATTAAAAAACCATTTTCGCTCATAATTTTGTCATTCGAAATAATTGGTAACGATTAGGACGTTGTACGGGTCAGATGGAATACACGAGTCAGCAAATAGGTCCTGGGCTTCATCAAAGGCGAAAATCGATTTTCAATAGGAATTAAGGTGTCGTCATGACAAATATTTTTAAGTGAGAGAAATTATTGTGAACTATAAGTGAACTACTCGATAGTGATAAAATCGGAAATGGTAGTTTAAAAAAAAAACTATGTTAATATTATCGAAAGTATTAAAAACACTCAAACCTTAATCTAGCACATTATCATGCAGTCATATATATATATTTTTTTTTTTTTGAGTGAAAAGCTTCCGAAAAGGTCATATGCTCATATATAGCTCATATATATTAGGCATTGAAGGTATGAGAATAAATAAATAATTTTTCGATTAAAGAATTGAAACAGTTTTCTATTCTCACGAGGAATCAAAATATCGTCTTCCGATAACACCTCGAAATTGTCTTGCGCCGCCTAGAACTTCGCAACATAGCCGACAGTTTGGCAGCTGAATTTAAAACACCCTCTTCAGATCTTATTTGACAAGCTGGCAATCATGAAAATATTTCAGCTGAAAAAGCTGGTATCAAGATTCCAGTACCAAGTTAGATCCCGGGTTGAAATTCCACTCATGACTGGCCACGTAGCAGTGAAAGGTTCCTTTGGGGAAATTATCGAGGCCAGACGTTATTCTGGCTATCTTTCTTTCTTAACTTTTGTCTTGTTATTACTTAGCTCCTACCTGCCTTAAGGTCAAAGTTTAATAATGAACTTATGCTCCACAGGACTCTCCTAGCTGACAAATTCATATTGGTTTACACCGGCCAACATTTATGACTGTTACACCATTGGATGCTGTCAAATTGACAGCAAAATCTGACCTGAAACATGGACACTCAAACATTTTAGACCCATTGCTTTTCGACAAAAAAGTCATTCTATTTGCCAGGAAGGTCCTGTTTTATAAAAGATGTCCCATGATGCAGTTTTTGAAGCTTTGCTGATTGAATGAGTCTGTTGCAAGCGATTTCTTGACTAGAGTAAATCGGAATAATGTCAGAAATTTGAAAGAATGCTCAGTTCGAAAAGAGATGATTTTTTTTAAGACAAAAGACAAATCTCTCTGAAGACAGTACAAATCTCCTGCTTCAAACTGCTAGATTGCAACATGAGTATCAAATTGTACGCTTTCATCATAGCCATCTTGTTAGCTTCCCTGGAAATCTTGGTCTGCTCATCACTGGTTTAGTGGAAAATTTCACCAAGGCTTAAAGGTAAAAGCAGCAATCGAGGAAAAGATATGTGCATATAATACCTCAATATTGTTAGAACATTCACCAAGAATATCAGGAATCAACGTTCCGGACAAAGCTTCAAGTGATTGTTTCTACTCTGATTTATAGTTTCTGTTCGATAGAGAAACAAATGTTTTTAAAAAAGCATTTCTGCAAAAATCAAAAAGCAAGCCTGAATGTTGAATGATTATTGGGTTTTGTAGGACCGTCGAGCCAGCGTTCCATCTAGTAACACTGTCAAATTTTCATTTTAACCAAGTATTTTAGTTGTAACGCTGTTTTCGTTAATACGCACAAAACGGTTTTTACGCAATACGCACAAAATGGATAAGTTTCGAGAGCATTCTAGAACATTAAAAAAGTGACGAAGGTGAGAAAACTGCGATTATTTTTTGACCTTAAAGTCAAAATTGAGTTGAAACTTAATCAAAGATTTACGAGAACAAAAGTGTGCCATTTATTGAAGTGTTTTACCTCCAGGTGCTTCTATCAGCACAATGTTGTTATGATCCTGTTTGAACATTTCAAAGTGCGCACTGGAAATGCAAAGCATTTTATAATATCAGGCTTCAGAATTAAAATCTGGGCGCTCTGGACCTGCAAAGCTTTTTATAATAACAGGCTTCAGAATTAAAATACAAAGCCCATGCCTTGAATCTTCCACAACTCATCGCATATTTTGCCGGAGTGTATCTTAGCGATAGGACTATAAATGTCCAGAACAACACCTGCATATTTAATAGCGAGAAAACATATACTGGAGTCCTACAAGAATCTTTCTTAGGACCAATAGTTTACATCTTTCTGTTTTCCATGTTGATCCCCGCGGTTAAACCCCCTAACCGTTTGAAAGAGAGGGCAAAATCAACCTCTTATGCCAACGAATCCAGGATTTCTGTAGCGATTTAGTCGTTAAGATAATTTGGACCTAAAATAAAATACACTTAAACCTACATGCATTTCTAAAGGCGTTTTAAAAGTTTTAATAAGGTCAAATCATCTTCGTATCAACATAAAATATTGAACTTAAGTGGTCCTCTATAAATCATATTAACAACGCATTAAAAAAACCACCATCATATTCCTGGTCAGGCGTACGAAACGCAAAAATGCTTAAGGAAGCAGAACCAACGATGGCCTGGGGGACGCAATAAGACAAATATTGTGTCAAAAATATAGCCGATTTTTTTAAACTTTTAACACCTATAAACTCTCTTCCCTATTACATCAAATAAATATAGCACAACGATCTGCGACAAGACAACGGCAAACAACTTCTTTATAACTAGATCTTAAAGCTGATAAAAAGGGTATTCTCCGAATTTCCCTGTATGTGATGGAGATTGGCATAACTTATCCTTACACAAAATCCACACTACTAAGAAATTTTAGGGAATATGTCGTTATCAAACATTATCTATCCAAATACCATCCGCAAATTTATTCAGTATCAGGAAGACATAATTTTCTTTTAATTTCTGGTTTAGGTTAGAAAAAAGTTATCTATAATTTTGAAAGATTTAATTTTCAAATTATTGATGAAGGATGCTGTTGACATCAGAACAAAAAGTTATAGGCAGAATCTGAACCATTTTCACCTGAACCTGACTCAGGCGCACCTGGCACTAGCCATCGGATAGTGCAGGGTCTAAAAATCTGTTGGAGTAGGAAGTTACCACCCTAAACCAAATTCTCTTTGCTAACAAAATGCAAATATAAATAAATAAATATCAAAAAATTAATTAAATAAAAAACAAAAATATGAATAAAAATAAATAATGTAAGATTAAAAAATTAAAATATGTATTTTCATCTTCAATTTTTCATTTTTATTCTTATGAATCTTATTGTAACTAAATTATATCTTTCATCTCTCTTCTATGTAGATGAGGCTATGTCTTCATGCATATTTGAAATTAAATTCTGTATGAAAAATTGAAAAAATTATTGGGTATCAGTGATTTGTTAATGCATATTATTTAAGAAATGAGTCAATATATATGAGAAAAAAATGTTGAAGATTTTTTCTAATTGCAGTTTTGCTTCTTTGGAGGTTTGTGAGAATTTATGCGCAAATAAGTTCGTATTATAAAAGATCAAACATATTATAAATCAAGGTTACTCCATAAAACTTTTTGCACTAAAATATGTTTTTTTAACATTGGAAATCATACTTCATATTCGACATCGTTTAGACCATACCTTAACCACTAAAAAGCGCAAATTGTCCAACGAAAAAAGTGGAGCTTTGCCAGATAGAGAGCTTAGAAATTAAACGAGGCATGTAAATTGTAGAATTTTCGATGTCTAGCTTTCTGAGCTCAAATGTATGTCACCGGAACAACGTGTCCGGTGTGATAAATTATGTGGGTTGTTTTTGAATGCAAAAATTAAGATAATTTAATGACTACTTCGCTACACCTTTGTTTCTATCTTCTGTGCAGAACGAATTTTTCCTGCAAATACGAATGCATCAGGATAATTGGCGTCGAATGCAGTTGGATTGGTAATTCGTTGAAAGTGTTATCGCTCTCTACGGGTTACGCTATGTTTTAGACCTTGAGCTTTCATTACACAAATATTTTTTGCTATGAAATTTTATTTTTATCATTGTCAACACAAGAGCTATTTGCATGCTAGAGGACAAAATACTAAGTGAAATATAATGTAAGCAACTTGTAACTAGAGCAACTTTTTTATCAATAGATAATTTCCTAACTTCTAAACTAAATAATAACTAACTTCCAAAGTATTTCTGGTTATAATTTGTGTAATACGATATTTAAAATTGTATATTCTATTATATTTAGTATCTTATTTTGTGTTGTGAATGTGTATTTGATGCTATAACTCAGTATTATAAAAAAAAGATAATATACTATGAAATAGCAATACCATACACAATAATCGTTTTAATAATTCCAACTCACAGTATTCAGGATTCACATAATTCTAAAAAAAATTCCTCCACATTTTGACATCTTACATTCCTTCTAAATATTTTCATGGAAATAGCTCTAAGTCATTCCAAAGGACGGCACATCAAATCATCTACAATATCAGTCAACAAAGTGAATACCGTATCGGAAAACTCATCTTTCAAAGTAAATAAAGTTTATCACACAACCCGGTCTCGGAAAACATTGCATTCATTTTGTTTACTCTTACGATCCAGCTCTATCAATTTTCTTCGGAAAGTCTAAAATTCCATGAAATCACTGCCAGATCTAAAATGTAGATGACAACAATGAAAGACAATCATCGCACATTGTCATAACGTTTATATAGCATATCCTCGAAAGGAACAAGCACTCACATCAAGTGGCTGATTGCATCTTATGCACTCATGTAAGCACATCACAGATCATAAAATCCAACAGCAAGGTCAGCGCAAATTAGTGCAATTCTCGAAGAGCCACCATAAAAGTGAAATCCTCGGTCAAATAAAATAACACACAAGGATCCCATACCCGCCCACAAACCAAGTGTTTTCCTCAACTATGTTCCCCTGCATAAATACATAGAAACATATGAATGTGTTTTATTGGTTTCTTTGATGACATTGTAGCAAATAAATGTTTATTCTGTGAGAGCTTTAAGGAACAATACGACAGAGATAAAGGATGGATGGTGTAGTAGTTTGAATGTATATTCAGCGAAAAAAGTGGCGAAAATGAAATAAAAGATAAAATATGTTGAAAGGTTCATTGCAATCAGTATCGCATGTGCCATTTGCTAGAAACCATTCATTTGAGGTATTCAATCGATAAAATTATTCTATAAAGTTGAAACCAACACATCCCATTTACGTACGATAATTATTCAGTCAACCGTTATGAACGTTTTCCTGCCTTGAAAACTCTTATTTCAATGAAAAGCTGGAACGGTTGCAAGGATTTGATTTCCATCACGTTAAGTGACTTTTAGTACATTTTTTAAAAATTAAGGTAACACTTGAAATCGCACTGAAACGCTGAAGTTTACGAAACGCTTTAAGGCTTACTCCCTTAGACTTCAAATCAATACAAATCGGAAGGTATATTCTATGCCTGAGAAACTTAGCGTGTGTCACATTTCTTACATGATAACAACCATTCTAGAATGTTTGTTTGCAAAGTATGGTGTCAAATCTTACTGAGCTTCCCATTCCTTCCTCTGAAAATACCAAACAAAAGACCCTTTTCCTGGAACTCCGGACAACCTACTGCTCCCAAAACACATCACGCACGCTAGTGGACCTGAACTTGTTTCAGGACCCAGCAAGAGCCCTCATTTTTCCTTTAGCATGTAAAATAAATTTGATTACCACTTTGCAGCTCAATGGCTGTGCAAATACGTCTTAAAATTTGCATTTAGCCATTTGCGAGCCATGATTGCCACGTTACATACGTACCAAATGCTCCGTTCAGTCTTCTAGATTGTGTTAGAAGGACAAATCAAATTTAAACTATGCATACTACGTTCCACTTTCTCAATACCGAAAAGAACTTGCAAAGCTATCTTTCTATTATCGTTCAGTCCCATCTAGCCTTTCACTTTGCCCTCATATAGGTATGTACACTTCTACAACAATTCGCCTATTTGATAGACAAATACTTGAGAGAAGGTAGAATGTAATTCCGACCAAAGGACGCATACTTTCTCTTCACTCAAGCATACAACTTCAACATCCGTTTTGGACAATACAAGAAGCGTTGTCGTTGCTTAGCGTTTCTATATAATGGCAAAGGATACACAGCACACAACAAATTCTATAGAAATCAATGTGAGAAATTCTCTTCTATTTAGCAAGGAACAAGACAGGCTCCAGTTGCTAAATGGTTTACGAAGCATTGATAATTGAGTTGGAAGTGCCTTTTCTAAGTTTCATGATTACATCTAATTTTCTCAAGAAAGGATTCACTTCGATTATTTACGTTTCGAATGTGAAGTTGTTGAAACAAAAATAAAGCGGAACAAAATGAGGATAAATAATTAAACGACAGTAGAAATATATTTCAGACGACCATACGGAGATATATTTGTTCTCATCTGGATTTTAAATTGACTTTGATTTTTTAAAACTCTCTAATACGAATGTGCAACAAAAAGCTTAAATTGACTTAGAAATACCATAACAGAAGAGTTAAAACTAAAATCAGTGAAAGCATTTTCCTACGGATTTTCCATTTTAACGACTTTTCTAACTGTTTTTTCTAACGTTAGGACGTAGATACAAATTTTCAACACATTGAGACCCATACCTACAAACTTTGAATTGAGAAGATCGATCATTAAATCTTATTTTCATGCTGTTCTTGTATGTTAACATGTATAACACATGATGATAAGTATATGATTCATGTCAACAAATTATTCGACGGTTGATTGTGCCTCTGAGTCTAGATTTATCTTTGCACAATTAGCACAGAAGAAAAGTACTCTTACTAGTACATCATCCAGGTTACATATTTTCACGTTTTCTTCTCTCTTTCACTCCAGTTTTGAAGATTTTGACAGAAGATCATTAAAATCAAGGATGACTAGTACCAACGAAATCTGTATAAATAAATTTATGGTCACAATCGCCCTTAGTCAACAAGCAATACCTGGACTTAAATAAAAATCAAAATAAATTTCCAGATTTTGAGGAGAGTACTCAAGCGTCTCTTAGTCTAATTGCTCCAGCAGTCCATGTTTCAGGACTTCTTTATGGAGCAACATTTGTATATATATCCTGCTCAATATCTTACAAAAAAAAACTTGCATATAATATCCTGCGACCATGGAAAAAACAGGTGCAACACCAAAGGCTAGTCAACACAGAACAGAAACCTTAATATGATTTGAATTTCACTGATCGACGCGACCTTTGATGTCTCCACTCCTTCCTCGCTTCTTTCGGCTCAATTTGATTCAAAATCCTGCTATCATAATTAAACTGTTTAACATGGAAGATGTCTTTGGAGGTCGTTGGAGATACTTGTCAACGATGAACGAGCATGCTTCTTATTTTCAATATTACGCCATGTAACCACACTTGTTTGCGAAGGCAACTCATCCTTAAACTGTGCCGTCCATTTCGTCGGGATCCTTGTTAATTTTATACATTCTCAATCAGCACAGTCAACAGTTATACTGTACCAAAGTGGTGAGAAACCTAGTGCAGAATCATAATTAAGATGAGTTATGAGAAGAACGGTCATGGTCCCTCAAAAAATTCTACCTTTCCCACTCGCTCGAGTGCTTCTTCGACTTGCTGTATTCCCTCCCGACACCACACGAAGCAGGAGATCTTAAGCTTTAATCTTAAGTGATCAATGCCAAAACTCTTAGATATATATTTCATTGACCCTCATGAAATAGAAAAATTATTAGATATCTCCTCATCGAGAATTGTTGCTTTATTTCCATTTCTTACATTGAAATTACAATGAAAGCATAATTTTCGCTTTTCCAAGGACACCACGCCCAGCTTCAATGGGAACACATTTCTCCGTGAGTATACAGCTGTTGGTATAAGTTACTCGGCAGGCAATCATTTACATTTACAAAAAAGGTTTTCAAATTTGTTTTTATTTACAGCAAACGACCGCCAAGCCCGATTTTGAGGCAATCCAAGGCAATTTTTCGATTAGAAGCCATTGTCCACCGAATTGTTGACAAAAATTTCAGTGAGTATAGAATTGTTAGCTAGAAATTCAAGCACACTCCACTGTGATAACGGTACTCTTAGAGTAACAAACAGGATCAAATGAAGATTTGGACAAATAATTTTTGTCCCCAAAATCAGATAGCTCTAACCCACTTTAAGAACATGTTCCAGCGATGAGCAGTTGCGCCATAGATCTCAATAGATATAATCTAATAAAAAATTAAATATTCGAAAGATTTGCTTGAAATTAAATCTGACTCACTACAATTTTGATGCTTTCTCGAAAATGATGGATTGTATGTTATATCCCAATCATTTTGTGCTCTAAAAATTGAGAGGTCTGGCTTCGATTTGTACTTAAAATACCAGTAAATCACATTGTATTTCCTGATCCTGGTAGATCGTGGCAGAATGTTCCATAAAAACATACAAGTACAATCTAAACTTCCCCAAATTTTTACCTTTTAATTAAGTACGCTTATCTCAAAAATGTCCAACGTTTTCATTATCGCGATTACAGCGAGAATATCTACTAAATCACCATCAATATCATGCCAAAAAAACAAACAAAATTAAATTTCACCACAGTCCTGTTAGCACATCTTCTACCATTGAACTATTTATCTAGAATTAAATCGAGAAAGGCAAATAGGAAACAACTTACTATAACCTCTTGACCTTAGATACAGTGATAGCAGATAAGTCAACTAGGACATTGTCGTAAAGAAAAACAAATATTCTTTTTCGCCCAGGACTGACGTTTTTTTCTCTCACTTTAAAGCCGTCCAATGTTGCAATCAACTTGCGTTCCAAAGACATTATCCTCTCTATTTTCTCTAAAATTGTTAACATCCACTCTGTGATTTAAGCTTTTCCAACGATTCGTCCCGTTTACATTTTAACCAACTACAACTTCCGTAAAAGGACCTGTATAATTATCAACTCAGATTATTATCAGTGTCATTAAACTCTTCGCAGAAGTCATTAAATCTATTTTGTGAATTGAGCTGAGGAAGTGACTCTGTTCAGTTTATGTTGGAAATGGCTAAAACTTACACAAAAGGATACAAATATTATGCAATGTTTCTACCGACATTATATGGATTCGTTTGAAATATATATTCATATGAAAATTCTTGTAGATATAATTTAAGCTTTTTAGTTGGATGAATCTTTCCGTAGGAATTTGACGAAAGAAATGATTTTTTTCTGCAGGAAAAATTTCAAATCAACTGAAAGATAGTACATAGAGCATAATTTTATAAGAAAATTTTAAATAAGTTAATAAGCCACAAAATCTTAATTTAATTATCTTCATTTAAATTTAAATTGTAATCTGCAATAATCATTAAAATTATATCAAACTTAGAGCCGGATTGGTTACTCTCCAACCATCCTGGAACATACGAAGAGTAGTGCAACGAATACAACCCAAAATTTTGACGGCAATGCCTTCTAGGAATTTCGAGGATTTATCGGATATGAACATAGTATAGGACGGTGATACTGATTAGTAAGACTTTACAATAATTATAATTATATTTGAAATGAGAATTACTTTCACCTACCAGACCAAGTTAAGTACGCACTCAATCATTTCTTTAACTTTTAATTTTAAAAATCTTATATTTTTAATTATCCATGTTTATTTTATATTTTTTTTTTTAAATTTCAGCGATCACTCTAATTAATTGTAGCTTGAAAAGTTAATTGCTTTGGGATCACTCATAGTAATAGTTTTATTTGGTAGTTCATTTTAAATTTAAATCTAACTCTTTCGAGCCTAATAAGCTTTAAGATTTTCTCACTAATATGAACACTCTCTAATTTTTAAACAATTCTACGAGCACTTGTATGAATGAAATAGGTTTATTTTCCAAAATTGAAACTGATTTTGGTTTTCCATAAGTAAGATTACATTGGAAATTGAGGAAACTGCTGAAGAAATAATTTAAGGAAATCGGGTTCCCTGTTAAAGAATAAAAAAAGTACAAAAAAAAGTAAAACTCCTTCAAATAAATTAATCTCGTCTAGTTTATTTAATTAAAGGACGTAGATGAACACGTTACTGAAGTGAAAAATCTATTTAAATCGTATTTATTTAATCAGCATTAAAATGATTATGCCCTTGTAAAAAATCACCTGACGAAAACATCTTAAAAATCTCTATACGAATTCTGATCAAAATTCTATGAATCACATCCAAAAATGAACATGTTGCAAAGAAAAATAGAGAATAAAACAATAGAATTAGTATCAATCCCAAATTTTTATAGCTAGCTAGTATGTCAGGATATTCTTCATCAATTAATGTTAGGACGGGTTTTTTTTAAATTAAAATTTTGGCACATGTCAACACAACATTTTAGACTTTAAAATATCTCACACATTAACAATTGAAAAAGACCAAATGATACATTTTAGGATGACGGCAAGAATACCCTTTTCAATTCAATTTCACAAATGAATGTCAGTTTAACTCTTCCAGATTGAAAAGGGTAAATCATGTACGTATGTGTGATAGAGAAATTATTGTAGCATGTACTATAGGGACATTTCTTATTGAATTAAAATGATCCGGTCCAATTATTTTGGCTCCAACGCATAATAAATTATTAAATATCGTTGAATTTACAAATAATATTGAAATAATATTTTCACAATTACTATACTTAGCACTAATTAGTTGCATGTATTTTCCATAACTCAACTAGGACCGATTTAATGTTAATCCTAACATTTCGTTTGTAATTTTGCGAAAAGTTTTACAAAACAAATTTGTAAAATAATTATAAACTAATATATTGCTTTTTATGTAAATGAATACATTTGTAACTTCCGCTTTGGCAACATCATTCCTAAATTTAATCAGAAAGTCTGTTACGGGTTAATTTGATTTCACCCCCTCCCGAGACTTCCGCTGCACCATCACCACGCGCAACGGACGAGTAGGGTACCCCGAAGTTGGGGAAAGATAAGAAGCGCCACCACGATTCGAGCCACGACGCTGGAAGTAGTGTAAGTAAGAAACATACATATTAATACAAGATTAGATTGTAATTAGTTAAGGCAGTGTTCAGATAGCAGCAGTAGCAGATTCGAAAGAATGGACCAGTTAGCATCAGCCTCAACAAATAATCTTCGACTCATTTCAAACAAATAATAAACAAATATAATCAAATAATAAACAAATAATAAACAAAACAAATTATCTTCGACTCAGCGATTTGTAAACATGGGAAGCTGTCACCGTCGGGGCGAACGGACGATAAGGTAGTTCGCGACGAAAGAAATTGCGGCGACCTCCGGCTTATCTACATGTAAAGCGGTTGCAAGTGAAGCGGCGAAAAAAAAAATTATCGCCCTAGGAGCGGAATGTTTGTTTTGCCGTTAGGGATCGAGGAAATAATTGGTTGAAGCTAAATAGCGGTCGCTCTCCTTTTTTTTTGGTGCGGAAAAACGACTAGGAGTGCGAGACGCGGGTGAAGAATTTGAATAAATAACAATTATAATATGTAAAATAACAATAATTCCTTGGTGAAGAGTTGAGACAAAAAGACAAAATTAGTAAGTAATTAGTAATTAGTAGTAAGACAAAATTAAACAAGGGAAAAAGTGAAGAATAGAACTAAGTGAATAGAACAAGAAGAGGATAGTGATACGGGGTCGTAAAGAGTAACAATGGTGAAGTGATGACTTAAGTTACAGGAAAAAGAAAACAGCTTAAGACAAAATGAAAGCGAATGAAGTGCTGAAAGGGACTAAAGAAAAAAAAGGAAAAGACTAAAAATTACAGTGTGCACGTCGCTGAGAGACAAAAAAAAAAGAAACGTTAAGGGGGCCCGTAGCCTAAGTTAGGATAAGTATTAGTTGGAAACTCGTACAAGTGTTGCTTTTCACCAGAGAAAGGAAAAAGATTTTGACTAATTAAAATATTTTTTCGGATGACTGCATCTTTTTTTTCTGTTTACCGTGGCATTAGTTTCCTCTCTATTTCGTTGTTTGTTTTTTTTTTTTTTGTTATTCTTTCTTTTTTTTTCTCTTCCAGGTGGTAAGTGGCGGCGAGGAGTGGTGCGCTTGAGAGGTGGAGAGCGCGCGTTGAATTGGTCGGTGGTTCCACGGAGGAGGCTTCGTGGGGTGGTTGGTGCTTCTTTTGTTTTCCTCTATCTATGTTTCGTGGAGTGCCGATTCCCCCTTTTCTTTGAGTTTGTTTTGGGTTTTTCAGATGTGTGATCCGGCGAGCCGCATTCTCGCTTGGCGGTTCCTTGAGGCTTATCAGGATAAGCGAGTGGCGCCCATGTCCGTCTTCAGCGAACTTCCGGAGCCCAGAGCCTCAACCGGGGGAGCGACAACCCAGGGCAGGCGAAACTCTGGCTAACGGTTGACTTTTGTAACAAGTCATATAAGAAAACTCAAAAAAAAATTCTTTTCTGTATTGTGTGTGTTTTCCTGTATTTAGCACTTACTTCTGAATTAGATTTCAATTTTTGATTTTCCATTTCAAAAATCTATGTTTTTTTAAATTTTTGACAAATATTTATTTCGGGAGTAAGTTGCTCCCTTCTTCAGTTTCAATTATTTTCTTGTAAAATAATTGACAAGGGAGCAATTGGAAGGGAGCAACTTACTGCGGAAATATATATTAGTCAAAATTTAAAAAAAAAAACAAATATTTTGAAATGGAAAATCAAAAAAATTATCTAATACTTTTCTGTTTTCAAATAATATTTCAAATGAAAATGGAGAAAAATCATCTATTTCATCAACCTACAATAATCGTTTACGGAATACTCATAAATCGATAGCAGGAAATGAAATTTTCCACTGACGTGCAGGATTTTTAAATCCTTTTCAAATACTACAAAGGCTACAAAATAAACAAAACGACTCAACTTACAAACCCAAGTTTATAAATGAAATATGATTTCGCTCTGGTTTTTGAGAACTCATAAGTTTTCTCATAATCACAAAAAGAGAGCGGCATTTTTACGTTATTACGCATACCGGCTCTTCTCTAAATGCCATAAAATATAGTGAGTACCCATAAGAAATTTATTTTTTGTTTCAGGCTCGTGAAAGATTACTAAATGTAGGTCAAAGTCTTAACGATTCTCAAACTTTTGTTGGAAATAGCAAATCAACAAATTTGTCATGCTTTTTCCATAAAAAATACCGAGGACCCGGTGTTTCATATCGCAAAGGACCGTTTTTTCCCTTATGGGGTACTGGAGGACTTCGGTATGAGATGCCTCTCGTTCATTAATGATAGATATCGGACAGCCTGCCAATGAAAGATTTGGTTATTTTTAGCAGTTTATTATGGTCATATCAAACATTCTTCAATGTCAAGGATATTGTAATATTCGATCACTCGGTCTCAGTGTTCAATAACATCATAAATGACTCCAAATATTATTCCTCAAAATTTTCCAACATTCAATGTAGTCTATTATAAGTACTGACTTTAAGGACTTTATTAGAATAACCAGAAACAAGAAGGTAACAAGAATGAGTAATAAAGACACATGTCCAGGAATTAAATACGCTCAGGCCGAAAATTTTAAAATAAATTTAAAAAAAAACATCTTACATCAAGAGATTGATCAAGCAAAAACAAGGGACCACTGCGAAGAGACAGTTTTTTGGCTTTGTCTAACAAACGTCATGTTTCAATTCCTTCTGAGTATACTAAACAGAATTCCGACATAACATACTTCCAAATGTTCAGATGTTCTTACTCACTTCACACAGCCATTATTTATCCTTTTTCTAAACAAATAGATACATATCAATCTCTTCTCCTAAAAATGATACCATCAAATCTTCCAGAATTTTCCGAAATTTTCAAAGACAGAAATATGAATGAAATTATGGAATTTAGACTTAGAAGCCTAGTTCAAAAAATTGAGACATAGCTAAACCACAGGGTTCGATTATGGATACTAGGCAAAGATTTTTGAATTCTGTAAGCCCACAATGGCAAATAGTTATTATTAAAATTATTTAATTAAATAAAATAAATGAAAAAGTCAGAACTTGTCACGTCAAAATTCATAAAATTGCAGCTCGGAGGTTTTGGCAGCAAATTTTTTGCCTTTTTTTCGGAAATTTTGGTGATCATATTCAGGAAATCTTTACACCTTTCTGTTTGAGAAAATGATTCTGTCAATTTCTCATACAGACATCAATCTCTGGTAACACCAATTGACCAATTGCATCAAAGTTTTTTTGATCTGATTTGACGGCTTAAATTTCAATCTTACTTTTTTGAAGATTATTCAGTGATTTTTGCCTTCGATTGCAAGTTGAAACCATTAGAAAATGAGTGAAAATGCAGAAGGCTTCGGATTACATTTCAGACAAGGAAAAAAACACTGTAAAGTGAAGTATGAGAGTGAACAAGTGTATACAATTTATAGTGGTCCTGCTTTATCAGAAATACAAGCTTAGGAATCCTTTTTGTGGCGCGACAAATGCTATATTACAGATTCACGTCATTCCCGTCGGCCTATCGTCGAAAAATTTGATGCAATCACGAAACAAATTAATAAGACCGACATTTAGGCGTTAACCTAATCGTTGCAGGAGCGAACGTTCATCACACAACAGTTTTGAACTATTTACAAAAGAAGAGAAAGAATCTCAAAAGGTGAGTGATTGATGTAGCAACCACCATAACTTTGTATTAAGACCGAGGAGGACACACAAGGACCGAATTCTCATTCGGGAACCATCGCAGTAATGAAACAAAACTGAACCATATCTCTAATAAATGATGACGGGCAAAAATGAATGAATAACATACGACCATAGTGTGCCAGACAGGTCATGTTCAAAATGAAGTGAGTCCTCTCAAACGGTTGCAAAGTCAAGATTGACACCTAGGAAGGCGCTGAAATGTATTTGGAAAGACTGCTAGAAACTGGTAAACTACGAATTACTGCAGCCTGCAAACTATTGAGTCAAAGCCATCCTCTTACAAACTAATTATGTGACATCAGGAATTTCGAAAAAAAAACGCCAAAATTTATCAAGAGAGCACGTTGTATAAACTATAAAAATGTCAGACTACAAACATCTTTGACGAATAGGAAAAAATTGGAAGGCAAGTTTTGACGACCCTACTCGTTGCCAGCAACCCGTGGTTTGTTACGATGATGGTTGAACTCGATAATTGGTATAATAGAAGAAAGAAAAGTTGAGAAAATTCCTTGTTTGATTTTTGCAGTCGAAAAAGTCAATCAGTAAATCTTAAGCGATATCGTGATGCCTTTACCCAAAAAATTGTGAAAATCACTCATCAACATGGCAGTTTATTGAAAAGGTCCTTTTGATATTTAAAAAATGGGTGGAGACCTTTAACGCAATAAATAACCCATGACTGCACGTCTATGGCTCCAATTATACCCAATTACTAATTAGAATTAATTATACGCAACCAATCTAGGGTCTGTATTGCAACTATTACTTACATCTTTGGTAAACCACTATTGGAAAGACTGATAGAGTTATGGATATACATACCAATTAAAAAATTATCGACATCATTTAAGTTATCTTAAAAGTTCTCAACAGAACATACAATGATAATTTATCGACACTATTACAATAACATCAAAACACACCATAACATAAACACACCTTCCTCTAATCACTCGTCAGAATGAACATAAAATTCATTTGAAGATAAAGTATACAAACACGATAAAAGTGCTGAGATTTGCATAGTAGCCACGATAATTATCCCGCCACTATTATCGCTATGTGTAAGTATTCTCTCGGTTGCAGATATCAAAATGACAATCGTTATATCCTATATTTTTTCATGTTCCTGCTGATTCTGCCACTATTCACCATCATTTTCCTTGCGTTAGCACGAAAGAAAAGCTAAATCCAACACTTCAGTGCAGTAGAAAAAATGAAATGCTTCCTTCACTCAATTTACGGTTAATTAAAGTTGTGTCCTTTCATCCGTGTGCCAAGGGGATACATCCTTTCATTATTACAGCAGATATGGCCGGTAAAGGTGATTGTACAAATATACCAGGACATATAGTCTGGATCCTAGTCGGGCTGCCGTCACATCAAGTGCACTTAAACTTGCTTGTCGGAAAACTCACAGTAAGGATGCTCCATGGCACTTTGTGCATAAGATAATTTTATTGCAAATTTTTGCGTTGAATGCTGAATTCATAGGAAAATTCCAAAAAAAAATTACATAATTACATTAAATGCAAATGTATACGGGACGAATTAGAAAATTTTTCGTGCCAAATACTGAAATGAGTGCAAGGAAAGCTGACATTTTATAAATCCTTACTAAAATCTCAGTCATATCTATAGCATACTGATGGGGTCCTTCAAATTCTATCTGTCTATCCAGGAGGCAGTTTTTGCGATCACTTTGAACTTGAGGGAAATTTTATAAAAGTTTATTTTTAAAATATAAAATAACCAGAATTGTATTCATCTTAGGACGCCTGTGAATTTAAAGTTTAAGTTCCAATTTTCAATTCAGTCACCAACGTCAAGCCTTTGGTTAATGATTAGGTCATTTTCTTGTAGCACCATAACTAAGAAAAACTCTGTGAAAGATTTATTTACCATAATATTTTAGAGGGCGTGTGAGAAACTATAGCATAGTTACAAAGCTACTCACAAGTAATTGAGGTCAGGATAACTCCCTCTCCACACCAATTGTGCGACACTCCTTACTTTATTATGGAGCGTGATCCAAGGCTCGTTCCTGGTGCCTTGAAACATTAGAACATGATGACGATATTCCGCCACGGATAACATGGACATGACTTAATGTTTAATTGATCCCTGCTAAGAATACGCAATCCATTGAAATTTATAACCAACTCAATTAAGATTTTAAGTCTGTGCTGGCGAAAAAGAAGACGCGAGCCTAGATAAACCACTCTTTCATCTACCGAGAATAAGAACATATCTCAAAAAGTGCAGAATCCACGTGAAATGTAGAAAAATGGATGGATACAAACGAAGAAAGGGAAAAGACCGGATCATTCTAATATGCCTCTTTACTTCCGAATTCTAATTACAAAACAGATAAACTCTAAACCTGCTATGATTGAAGGTTTTGAATGAATAATATTGGTTAAAGTGAAAATAAGGTAAAAAATTTATATAATATTTATATAATAAGAAAATAGGGTAAACAGTACTTGAGGGCATAGAGCAGAAACTCGATGCAGAAGGATAAACCTTTCTTTTTGGGTAAGGAGGTGAATGCTATTTACGCCCTGAGTGTCGGACTCCCAGTGGACCTACTGGACTACCGACTAAACACCTCCCCTGTCAACCGGAGCATTACTTTCATTACATATCACATTACTTCGGGCTAGGCCTTCCAATTATACGCCTTTTGGCGCCTTCGGATTACAGGGATTCCTTCTTCAGTTGGATGGAAAAGCGGAGGAGGATTGCTAGAGAAGGAAACTCTCTACTCTCGACGCCTCCAGCCGATCAAGTATGCATTTTTTCATTACTAAGATTACCTGAGCGTAATGTGCCACTTAATGCGTAATGTGCCACTTGATAAAATAATCCTTAATATGGATAAAACCTTAAATTGAAGATAAACTTGTAATCATAGTATGCTACTTTTTTGATAAAATTTAGAGTTTTTACAGACTTCAAATTAAAAATTTATGAATAAAAAAATTTATAAATTATATGAAAACCTTCAAAGCTTTTGATAGGAACTTTCCAAACAATATTAAGTGTGCAAACGATAATCTAGAACTCCTGATTGAAAATCTAAGTCTAAGTAATCTAAGTCTCAATGATTTTCCTCGATAAAAAATCATTTTAATAAAAATACTCAATGATGTTCCTTGAATGAACTAAGGAACTGTATCCGAATAGAATTCATGGTCTCTTTCATGTATCTCAATGTTTTTACTCTAGAACTTCATAAGCCAGTCGCAAACGCATTCACAACGATACAGGACACCTGTGTGAAAAATACCTGGCTTAAGCATGAAAAATTAATGTTAATCTCCTTAATGAAAGAAGGGTTATTGAATCGAACGGAAAAAAATTATTAAGCCGGACAGTTTCCCGAAAATTCTACTATTTATTTCGCTATCAACACTAGGTTGCATCTTTTAATCGCAAGATTAACCGGATGCTAGTACTCCAGATCAAATAATCCTCAAGCAAATTCCTCAATCAAATAATCTTAAGCATGAAAAAAAAAACAGAGAAGAACCCCAGAATGGGCTACACAAACAATGATCACTGATCTTACCTAACTGACCTTCCTACGCAAGATCCTCCAGCAAAATACCACTCATGTTTAACCATATTTCCTTCACGTTGAAAAACAAATAGAAAAGGCATAGTTTGTAAGTGATTTTCAACTGTCGAAACAACAAACCTGGGTACTCTATTAGGATCAATCAAGGAATTTGCAGAAATGGTCACGAAAAGAAATGCAGAAACTTGCCGCCGTTATAACAAACGGACAAACATCGAACAAACAAAGAGTAGTATGGAACCACGCCAAACCGACATGAAGACATTCATGGTCCTGATGACCGTTTTTTTGTTTTCATTTCCAAAATGTGAACGTTTTTCTGTCACACCATTCTTGGAACGTTTCGATTAGTTGTCCTGGTACTCTTATTAATCGTAACGAATTATTCAATCAAAATCTTAATCATTAGTCGCTTTTTTGTCGCTCATTCAATGAATTAACGATTCGGTAAATTATTTTAAACTATTTTTTAAAAATAATATTGTTATTCGTAATTATTCTAAGTAAAATAATTACGAATAAAGTCTATTACGAATAAATGTCAGAAGTTTACAAGAAGGACAAAACAAAAATGTGGTTTGCAAAAGTTGACATTAGTTTTAGGTTAAAGGATTTGCTGTAAATCAATCATCTAAAATTGAACAAAACTTTAAGAACGAGAGCCATTATAAAAGAATTTGCGGCAAGAGCCCATTACAATCCTTTACAACCCTCGCTTTTCTATACGCTAAGGAATAGTGGTCTCAAATTTTGCAACTCAACCGTAGAGTGATTTTCGCTGTATGTTTAAAAATTCCATTCCTATGAAATCCAGATAGTGTTGGCAGACGCGGAAAATTACCATAACTACTTCAAAGTTTTTACTAGGTATTCACTGACAGCCTTTGCACTTTAAATAACTGTATAAATGTACACCAGCGTTGTTCAGTGATGAAGAACATTTATGTTTCAATAAGAACGTGAACAAAAGAAAACGTTATTGCTCACCTGTCAATCTCAAACAAAAAACATCAAACTCCGCCTTATTGTCAAAAAGGGGTAGAGTTATGTCCTTTGTCTTGTCAGTGAGCAGAATAAGTTTAGAAGAAGACGTGTGAAGACCATCAGCCTCATTAAAGGCTTATTTGTCACCCTGAGATAGTTCTTCTTAAAACGAAAGGAGTGGAGCTTCTGTAAACTTAATGTTATATTGTTGAAAATGGTGTTACTATTAATTTTCTATAGTCAACTTTGAGGTGTTGATACACTAGCGTATGTAACTTGTGCTGTTGTGTGTTGTCCTGCAATCCTTAATGACTGTTTTTCTAGATTCATCATCTGCGATGGGTTGTCTTTTATCCTTACTGATAGCAGTCAGTGATTCATCCTCGCCAGTGTCACTACGTTTTCACACTAAAAGTTTGCTTTGTTTCTGTTAAGTTCCTAGTTTTTACATTTCCATCCTTTCTGATAATCCCCAATACGTGTGGGCGGACATTAAAAAGTTTTATCGCAGGCAGAGCTTCATTTTTAATTTTAAAAAATGTTGTTTTTAATAAAAAAAATTATTTTTAATAAAAATAAATAAAAACAGAGTACTACTCAATGATATGCTGGAGGACGAGTGCAGAAGACATAAAAAAATCCTTGTTGAGCCTGTTGACTTAACCGTCTGATTTGAAAGTTCATAGTAAAGGAGTGCTAACTATTTTTCAAAGCGAACCTGCTGAAAAAATTTCAATGCAGTGACTTATTGTACCCTTAAGTTTGAAAATTGATTCAATATCTTAAAGTTCATGTTGAAAAATTCAGTTATAGACAACCACCTACTTTGTGAATCTTATAAAATCATACGGCTTTGGTACCTCGAGAATGTCGGGAATATGACTGAGAAGGTATGTAGAGAGTGAAGAAAAATTTAAGAAGAAATAACTTCTGAAAACATTTATTTGTTTAAAAAAAAAACTTTCTGAGAACTTATTGAACAGCACGCGTAAAACGTTCTACAGAGGACCTTTTCGCAAAAGTTTAGCCACGCAGATGCAATTTGAGTATGTGCTCTAAACAATGATTATCCTTGAGCTTTGCATATGACTTTCCTTATTTCTTAGAAGTTATTAAGATTTCCTTTGCTTACCATTTAGATAAGACCACCTTCGTCATGATTAATCAATGAAAATGAGCCTTTTGCTTCAGTTTAATGTAAAGTTAATGCAACGAATAAGAAAAGTATAAACATTAACTCAGATCAATAAAATATAAAGATACGTAATATAATGAAACGAAAACTCATTCGGCTGCCATTGCCAGATATGATAAGAATTGCCCTAAAACTTCAAACATATCCATTCTATCCTTAAAAATCATGCATGTCAGCATCAAACAATCCTATTCAAATATGTGCACAAACATCGGAGATTATTGAAAAAGGATACAAAGTCACATCAAAGTGAACACAATACTGTAAGGATAATCATATGGCAAAGGAATCAGATAACTATGTCAATGGGTATATACCATATGTTAATTCATGTTAAGCTCCTTAAACCATGCTCAACTCCTCTCGCCATTCTTAATACGACACCTAGTTACAAATCAGGATCGAAAAATGAAATCTCGATCCTGATCGCGATTCGTTAACCAACTAGCATAGCATTAACCAGAACGAAACTCGGCAAAGAAAAATAAAAATCCGTACACTTCGTCCTGCCGAAAAAGAAAGGCGAGAAGAAACAAAAAAAAACAAAGTACTTGGAATCCACTTTACGTTCGGATTAACAGAAATCCAGATAAATGTCTCGATGCGAAGTGCTAGCAAAGTTATTCGAGCAGGTTAGTGACGTGCAATATCTTCACTTGCTTGTGAACACATACAACATCCACCATACTAACCGACCATGAAAATCATTCCCCTCTTTTTTGTTTTGCTCCCAACAAAAAAGTGTATATGGTATAGTTTTACACAAGCCAACAATGCTCGTTTTTGCTGTGTATTGCCCATATTGCCTGACAACGACCATCGTCCTGATATAGGAAAAGATGGAAGATGACGATAAAATGATGGGAGTGTGGGTGTGAAAACGATGAACAATAGAATGAAATCCTTCCAGATGGATAACTTGTGAAACTATTCACATTGTGTTTCGTTAGTTGCAATCCTTTTAAAGAATATATCCGAGATGTCGTTCAGGATGAAAAAGAACTAATCAAGCTTACGAACATGGAACATGAATTAGAACTTTGGGCTGAATTTGTTCTATTAATGAGAGGCTTAATCAGCGTGTGCAAGATAAAGTTCATCGATTATCAAAATAAGGAGCAGTAATCTCTCGACAAATGAGTTTCGCATTTATTTTGCTTCGAGCCTGCCCGACTTTTATGCACTCAGGTGCTAAGTTGTTATCTATTTTTTATTATTAATTAGTTTAAACCCAATTAAAACCAAAATGTTTGCAGGATCAAAAAATTTGTCGGCTTATTTGAAATAAAGATAATGTATGGCAAATATTATATAATCATCCTGAGCCCTGTTTACATGTTGTTTTGCGTGCACATAGGTCGGGATTTCAGAGATTAGACATGTTGAAACTTCTAGGCCACTCATATCATATATTTAGTGCGTATCCATACAATGTTCATGAACTTAAACTTTGGTGCAAAATCAACAGAAATTATTGGATGGTTACATCGAAATTGTCGGTTTTGAACATACATTACAATTGGCATCTATGACACGTTGGCAACTTCATGGTCAACAATATATTTCTGTTTCATAAAAGTCTCTGTCTCTCCCATCGAAGAAATTTCGTAATTCTATTCCTAAGTCCTCCCGGTTGGTGAATTGTCGTCCTCGCATGAAGTTATCCATCGCCCAGAAAAGGTGAAAATCTGATGGCGAAATGTCGGGAGAATATGGTGGATGAGGTAAAGTTTCCCAGCCAATTTCCTTTGTTGTGGCCCTGGTGAATGCCGCTGTATGTAGTGGTACGTCATCCCGGAGGAACAAGACTCCCCTCCTATCCACGAGCGCTGCATGCGTACGTCGCAATTCCTAATGAACTTCTCCTAATTGCTGACTGTACACTTTAGCTGTAATGCTTTGGCCACGTTCCAACAGTTGATACGACACGATACCTGTGTGATGCCACTATACACACAACAAGGTCTTCCGCTGATGAAGGCTTGGCCTTGGGAAAGTTCCAGGAGGGTCGTCGAACACATCAAGGCTGTCGTCCCCGGCAAGGAATCTAGCAAACTATATTTTTGCTGTACGTTCTGACACAATATCGTCTCCAAATGAGTCACATATCCTACGGGCAGCCGTTACTGCATTTGAAATCGTAGTAGACAGCACGCTTCACTTACTCTGACCATTTTTACACTTCATTATTTTCCAAAAGACTTAATACATTTCAATCACACTCGACCTTTTATAATAGCCGCCGACATCCCTTTTCAGGTAGGTATACGGATTCCGGGAAAATGACCTGACGTTCCTGAATAAATAGGTATACAGATGAGTCACCCCTAAACCGACACTTTCGATGCAACCCCCCAATAATTTCTAAGTCGCATTATTATATGAAGGGAAACGAGAATGTCAACTAAGCACAGACAATTTGTTAAGGATAACACTGTATATCCCATGCACCAAATCATAACATGCAGGGTCCTGACAAGCCAGCACCAAAAAAAATTTGATCCATTTATCAGGTAGAAAGCCTTATCAAGGAACTTCTTAAAACATAATCAATGAAAGTTCAACGGAGTCAAGCGGGACATTCTTGATAAATTTTGTATGCATCTAAGTTGTTATGAAACCTAAACCTGATATTACCAGACAATTATTGATGAGTTGAGATAAATACAAAAACCGGCAAGATATCGGAAAATGTGAAATTTAATCCAGAAAGCATTTACTCATTAAATAAATAAGCCCGCAGTTCAGACGCCGTTTTTGTGGTCCTGTTTCGATTCCTAATGAGTTGATAAAATTGGCAGCACATTGGAATGTTTTGAGGAATAACACGGGATCTTTCTGATCGATTACACTTCAAATAATTGAAACTGAATGTGTTCGGCTTGTTGCAACAGCAAACAAACATTTCTTTCGCGTCACATATAGAAAACATGTCACTCTGGTAGACATACTCCATTGTCCTACTCGATAGACCTATCGATAAGCTATCAACCTACGATACTTGATACACTACTTACGTAACAATAGGGCTAGGAGTCTCCACTTACATCCATTCCAACAAGGCCATAAGCAGGCTGACTCGAAGCGAAAGTTTGTATGGAAGTTCGAGATTTCATATGGCCGCGAGCAGTTAGAAGTTAAGAAAGAAAGAAGAAAAATCCTTCTTCATGTGTCCAACCTTCAACACGAACACATTTTCAACTTTTTAAGCTACGACAATTCAAGCGAAATAACTTATCCAGAGAGGTTAATTACTGACTACTTATATCAAGCTCTAAGCTATTTGTACTTATTTTAGATAATTAAATCCTGTTTTGGGTCGATCTACTAAAATTTCATTATGGACCACATCTTCTAACCATCTTCATTATCAGAGAAAGGTATGAGGGTTAAAGGTATGAGGGTTAAGGTATGTCGAACATCAAAAGATAAAAACCAGAGATAACAAAAGAGAAAGCAGGCATAAAAAGATTTAAAAAGCAGAAAAATAATTTCAGGATCTTGCTAAAGAGATATTCTCTTATAGAGGTTAAGATTTTATGATGTAAGGAAGGAAATTATGACGTAAGTTGCATGGGAAATTTACTGGCGAAAGCTGACCGAGCATACCAATGTGAGATAAAGAAAAAAGGACCGCATATTTGCAGAAATTCACAAAATTAGAAGAAGCTAGCCCGAAGCTCAGCAAAGTGTTTCAAGTGCAAGAGATGCATGAACTAGTGGTCAACCAAATTGACGGTGACATTCAACGACAATGGAAACACAGTTGTCATTATGGACAAATACAAAACGAGGAATCAATTACCCAACAACTAAACGATGTCAACTTTTTCGAACTTTAGCTAAACCCTCTGAAGAATTCTATCAAACGATTTGAGAGGACGAACGAATCCAGCGAGTCATAATCGGTGACCTGCCAAAAGTGAGAGGAACGTACCCGACCCTACCAACGATCAAATGTTTGCCTCTAAAATCTCAAACATGTAAAAAATCAATTATCAGCTGTGAACGCCCAAGCACAAACACAAGGAATGGGGACTAGTCAAAGAATTCACACATATGTAACTGGTAGAAAGCAACTCCGTCAAGAAAATTAAAGAAGTAACGGAAAATTCGTTAAAACACGACCCGCCATTAGGAGACGAATTGATGGTATTGTCGGACGTGAAGGCTCTCTACCCAGTATAGGAATAATAGAAACACTTGAGCACATCAAGAAGTGATTCCTCAACCGGGACAATTCGATGGCATAGAAGACAGAAGCGAGACAGTATCTCTAGTTGCCTATGCATGTGATATGTGATATAGGGAAAATAGTATTTATCTATGCTGTATATGACAGAGGGCTATTTTACCCTCAAAGAAACATTCAATAAAACTAAAGGAGAAGCAGCGATGGAAGATCCACTATCACCATTTTTTATCTTAAAGCAATGGGCTAATTACCAAGGGGCTGTTTCAGGTATGCGGATATTTTCTCTTGCGTTATCAAAATAGACCGGTAACATATGCTAGTGATACTGACGCGTGTGGCGGTAAGACGACGCGTAACCACAAAAAATACAATGAAAAAGTACAATTCAAAGAATGAAAATAACTTACCGGTTGCTAATTGCCGGAACGGCGGCGTCCACGGAGAGTCGGCGGAGGATGGTGAGGAAAGGCGGAAGATGGGTAATGAGGATGAGTCGACTCCTGCAGCCCTTTCGGGATTCAGGAGCATTGATTTCGTGGTCGGCAATAGACTTTCTTCGAGTTATTCGCACGAAAAGCGAATAGAAAACAGTTGCACGATTAAACTGAGAATCTGAATGTCAAGTAAGAAGCGCAATTTCGGGGATTCCCGTAACTATCAGAAGACACGGTTAGGGATCACTATGGACACGCGATGCTTTTCCTTCAAAGATTGAACAACGAGAGAGAGAATAGAAGGATGGCAGCTGACGGCTGTCACTGAAAGAACCAAAAATAGCGCGATTGAAAAAAGGCACAATCGGAAAAGGGCGCGACCGAAAAAAGGCGCGATTGAATGAGTCGCGACTTAACAGGTACTGAGCAATGCGCACAACAAAATCAAATTCTCGATGTAGGAAGTAAAGATGGAAAATTTGTTTTTCCTGCACATATTGGTTTCGAAACCTATAGGACGGCAACACACCCACAACGAACGATTCCGAACGCATAGAACCACGCGCAGAAAATGAAACTTTCTCATTACCGAACCATGATTCACAGGATGTACGATCTACCTGTAAATACGACAGCAAGGGAGAGCAACACGCAATACATTGTTGTAATATTGCAATGTTGAATGAATTCACGCCCTCATCGATCAAGAGAATTACGGATAAAATCAGAACAACTCGACAAAAGAAGGCACTGGAATTCTGAAAAGGCGTACCGGAAGGCAGTTACTTATTACGAAGTTGCCACCGAACAATCAACAAAGAGGTTAAACCATTATGAGGCCATACGTTTAATCGAGTCAAAGAGAATGAATCCGCTGGAAAACAACTTCGGAGCATCGGAAAAACGGCAACCACGAGTTTCCGTGGTTTGGTCATTATTGACTTTATTCTATACGATGAATTGATTTAACTGTTTTCTTTTATCTCCTCGAGGCCAAGGCCCGGCTAGACTATAATAACAACAAATTTGGTATTATATTCAAATATAAAACAGTGAAGTTTTATATTTGAAGCAACTAAGTAATAATTAATAGACACAATTCTGTTAAACGTATATCATATATTTATATATAACCAATTTTGTAAGAGCTTCATCTACAAAATAGAAAAATCCTAAATAGAGTCAAAATCATTTTCGTCGCTTTTTTCTCGGCTTAGTTGGATACATTGGATCCGTTTCATCATCACTTACTATTCCGGATGCTTGTTGATCCCATTCTTTTTTAAGTTCCTCTAACATTGCTGGTGTGAGTAGTCCTTGGGCCAGAAGTCGATCAGTAAGCCGACCTCTTGCTGCTGCTGGAACTCGTGGCTCTAGAAGTTCAATTCATTAATCAATTACTCAATTCGTATAAGAGTTAAGCAGTCACATTACCTCTAGTATGTGTGTAATAACTTTTACGTAAAGAATTCGGTTCACTATCATCTCCAGCATTCACAGCTGCATCTGAATTTTTTAACAAACGTGTAATTTGGAATACACCTTCCTGTATGATATTATCTAACTCTGTTTGGGCGTGACGCACATATGGAGCATCCGGGAAGAGATCCATAAAACGATAGCTAGATTTAAATTAAAAGTAGAATCTCAAATCTCATATTGAACAGCGATAAAATTACCTAAGCCATAGATATAAGTCCATAACATCAAATATAGATTCCAAATGGACTAAGTCCACAATGGTTTTAGGCAGACTAAATGGCCATCCGCACTGAACTTTCAGCCATTCAAATGTTATAGGTTCATTTTTACTGTATTGTCTTGAGAACTATAAGTAAACACAAATTACAATAAGATAGGAATTAATGGTCATACAAACGTACATGAGGATTATCAATTATAAACAGTATCAAAAAACACTGCTAACACTAATCCTATTTTTTCGTATTTTTTTCGTTTTTAAGTGAGAATAGCAATTTTTAAGCTAAGTGCGTTCTGTTCTTCACCATTAGTTTTAATATTGATTTAACGCTCGCGGACTTTAGTTAACAAGCTCGTTAATGATTTCAATAAATAAAAATATTATCGCTATTAAGCCTTCGTGAAGCACTAGCCATTGTCTACTGAACAGTTTGATTTAGATAGACAAATCGCATAAAATTAACGACAGAACATAAATGGCAACCATCTATAGTAATATACTTGTTCTGTGAAAACAACAAAATCCCAGACAATTTTCCATATAATTGCAAAGAATAGGATGCTTCATTCACTCAATATAGGGACTACGCATAAAATTTCGCTATGATGGATAACAAGGCCTATTTTTAATTCCTTTTTCGAGCAGATTCTCCGTATTTATTGCGAAAATTCTTATCGAATCTCAATTCAGCAAGATTTACAACAAACAACACGTCCAAACAAGGCAGCCAGAACGCACAATACACAATCCTTATCAAGTTTTGTTGGCTTCCGTTTATCGCCCTAAATCATTGCCTTTCGCTATAGTAAGTTTCTTCATAAAATTATGTCGATTCGATATGATTTACGCTATCCTGTGTACAAACGAGGGTACTTGGCAAAAATGGGAAAAATATCTGATAACATGCACAGGATGATTTCAGAGCATATTCGTTGCATGTTTTTCATTAAAATTTGAATTTTGAAGCAAAAATTTTAGCAGAGATTTGCCGATAGACTTCGTTGATTCACTACTTTATTACTGATTTTAGTTTTTTGGAGTGATCGCAATTTTATTCCCCAATTTTAAGCGTCTGCCATACAATGCAATAGTTGGATAACGTTCACTTAATATTTACTATGGAAATTTGTATTTTGTACAGCATTTGTTGTGATATGTAGCAAAATTGCTCCATGAAAATATTTTAAAAGTCAAAATTCGTCAAGAATTGTGATGATGGAAAATTTATCAATGCTTCAAGCAATCAATACTGTATTAAAAATCTCAAAAATTATAACGCGCTGTTTAGCAATGTCCTTTCCGAGAAATGAAAATTAAAAAATTTATTGGAAAAAAACTAATTTATCATGCTACGCAATGTAAAAATGAAGCATATACATACCTTTAAGAACATTGAACACACGAACGGCATCTTTCTATTAATAGGTGCACAACAAAATACATATCTGGCGCGAAGTGGCAGTGGAACATGTTGTATCATCTCAGCAAGGAATTTAAAGTCCTCTATGTTACACATAAAATACAATGAATCGTCCACTGTACTCAGGGACACGAAAATATCCTGTAGTAATTAAAAACAACAAAATTGCATGTGATCTAGTGTAGTGCATACTTGTCGAAGGATATATGCAAGGGAGTCATTTCAATTTAATTAAATCATTCAAGAAATTATTTCCAACTCTGAGGCAAATATATTTTACATTTGACAATTACTTATTTCCGATATCCTAATCACTTGACCTCAATAAACTTCACTTACCATTAAATTACTAAGAGTTGAATTTGGTAAATGATACGCATATAATTCGATTTGATCTGCCGTTGGATGTAATCCAGCTTGTGTAATTGGTTCCGGTGTTTGTGCTAGCAAATTCTTAAGTGTAGGTAAATCTTCCGGACGAAATGCTGTCACATATCCATGCTCCCATTGCGTACCATAACGTCCAGCACGTCCGGCAATTTGTAATGCTTGCGAAACGGAAATTGTATCAATTTCTCGCTCACCCTTTTCATTCATTGTCGGCTTGATTAACGAGTAAAAGATAATACGACGGATGCTCCTGAAATTGAAATTTCTATTAATTTTCCATCGTTACTCACCATTTGCACTTGAGAGTATCTGCATCCTAGTATTGGACATCGTTTTTAATATTTAGAAGCAAAACATCAAAATTTATTACACTAAATACATCACGTTCAAACAAATAAATCCAAGATCCTTGTCATTGGTCAACATCTCAAACAGATACCAGCTCAAAATGCATGTACTAACCCACATGCAATTACTTTCAAGTGCAAATCCGCTACCCGACCAACAACTTACAAATTCAAACCCATCCCGATAGCATCTGTTGCCACCATAACCTTACAACTATTATTTGGATCATTGAATTTAGCAGCTTGTGCCAATTTGGTTCCCGGCGGTAAACCACCGTAAATTACAGCAACCTCCTTTCCTCTGCAAAATTAATAGCGTTCAAACCGTGTTGTACAATAGAATTCCCGGTCTCATCTTTACCTCGCTTCAATATCTCTTGACACCGAGTAGATGTCATTCTTACTGAAGCACACTATGCAATCGCCTGGCAAAATGTTATCCAAGGAAACTAGTGCTGAATCCTCGACGCTTAATTCCGTTAAACGTTTGTAGCTTTTCATCTCGACCGTTTCACCGGTTGTCTCACAAATTCGCTGTAATAACTCATAAGCTCCTGGCTCACCGCAAACATGCACTTCTTCAGCCACCAAACCGAGGAATGCTCTTGTCCATGCCCAACCTCTTCCCGGATCTCGTAGTAATTGAATTTCATCTATTACAGCTACTTCATCTGCACAGAAAGGAGAATCAAAGAACAAGACGATGATGAAGAGATGCATAAATAAATAATATTGTGAGGAGAAACGGTAGCACAGAGGAAAGAAACTTTAATTGGATTTGGGAAAGGACTTTTGCCCATTACGATGTTGAGCAGGAATGGAGAGTTCGTGACCTATTTCTTTTAAATAAGGCGATTTTGTGCAAGCCAGCATGGATGTTATCTTAGCAAGATATTTTAATTATCAGAAATGCAAGTTGAAACCTTTAAATTCATTTTGCTTACAGGATCTATTTGAAATTTTCTATTTGTTAGCAAGATGTGCTCTCAGTATAGACAACTATCATTGTGTAAAAGAATGCTTTTCCTATTCGTGAAGTAGAAATGGTAATTCTTGAAAAGTCAAATATTCCCAAATGACAGAAGGATAATTGAAGATGATTTATTGAAATAAAGTTTTTGGGGCTATATCGTCCCTTTTGGACGACTGTGGAAGTTGTCAAAATGTTTATACGTAAGAGATTCTCGCTTTTAAATGTTCACCGTTGAAAACTCTGAGGAAGATAAAAAGGCACTAAATCAGCATTAAATGTACGGTTCAAGCACCTAACACAGCTAAGGTTGGTAAGTCCTTCAACCGGCGAGTTCGTGATGAACCAATTATTATTTAATAATAATTCAAGTGCTAATGGGCCCCAACAGCTGTTGCGCGAATATTTTGACGCGAGATTAAGTCTAGTTGGTCTTCGCGTGTAATACTACTAAAATTGCGTAACCATGCCGGTCACTTGGCAAGAATGACGGACGGCAGATGGACCCCAGAATAACGAAAACGACCGGGAGGACGCCCAAAGATTCGATGGGACTATGATATCAAAAAAATATCCCGCACATCTTAGATGAGAAAAGCTGAAAACGGGCAGACTTGGAAGGGAATGAGGCGTCAGTACGGAAGGGAGGCTGTACCATAACTTAGAAATAAAGTTGAACAAGCTAAATGTGATGATGATTTGCAGAATAAAACTAAATTTTAAAATGAAATACAATGCAATACATAATCCTTGCAATATTAGCGGTCAGTTGAAGCTGATTAGTACTATTATTGTTGCGGAAACATAATTGAATTTTTTGTTAGTGTTCTTCCGATAAATTTAATTTCATTTTCTTTGGTTGTTTTTATTGATGAGCTGACTTGTATTGTGAACAGGAAAAAAAAACGAATAAAATTAAGAAAAAAAATATTTGACCATATTATCTACCGTTATCTACAATGGTGTCCCCAAACGGAACCAATGGGAAACTCAAGGGGTATATAATTTTTTTCGTTTAGGCAAAAAGGTTAAATTTTCAGTAAGCAATATGACATCGTAATTTTATCGGTCGAAATAACTAGCTAAGGCTCCAGGAAGCTTTGAAAGCTATCATTACGGACGATATTACGGATGGTGGGGTATGGGTGCTTCCTCCTGACCCAAGGCAACATGTAGACGAGGCAGGGGGAACGACGACAACATTTAACATATTGATATCCCAACCTATATACCAGGAAGAGTTGAGGTACCTGTGAGGAGAGCCGAAAAGATTGGAATAGCAGCGATGACAAACCTTTAGCTGCGAATCAAAGGACGGGAATGGAATCTGGAGCTCTTCGTTGACGTCAGAGGGAGTCAGCTTATGACTCAGTTGCTCCTTTTGAAGATAATATTGACGCCGACATTAAATCAAAATCCGGTAAATATGTTAAACTCGTCAAAGAGTTTGTCTTTAATATCTTGCCATATGCAGACAGTTTAGAGCCAAAAACGCTGACCTATGCTGCTTCCAACAATGAAGCTCGAAGCATCAAAATAAAATACCTGGTCGATTTGGTTTGGACAACGATATAACAAAAGCACACAATCAAAAGCATATGCTGGCAGCGTGACTATAATTTTTTCAGCAACCCTTTGGCAACTGACCCAAAAAGATCCAACAATGAAAGGAAAGAAAAAAGCAAGAACAATCGCAAAGTTGGCAACACTGTGCATGTCAGAAAACTATTTCACTTTTAGAGGAAAGTACTACAAGCAGAAGTCTGGAGCACCGATGGATAACCCTCTGTCACCATTTTTAAGCGAGACTTTCATGACCTGGATAGAAGAAAAGATTGAACAAGTATAATAATAATGTAACAATAATAATAAATAAATATATAAATAAAAATAATAATATAACAATAATGCCCAAATTTTGGGTTCGTTACGTAGACGATATTTTCGCCATAGTAAAAGGAAAGGACATAAACAACTCGAATTAAACGACATCCATAAAAACATCAAGTTTACAATTGAGGAGAAAAAAACAACGAACTACCTTTCCTCGATTTAAAAATCATAAGAGCTAACGGAAAATTAGAATTTGACATATACAGAAAAAACACAAGCACCCAAAGGACCGTACCGAGGACATCAAAACATCAGTACCCTTGAGCACGGAAAACCGAATTAAGGAAATGAATTACATTCTGGATACAGCGAAGAAAAACGTATATGAAACAATGAAGAACTAGAGATATTGCTCAATGAGGACTTGATTCAAACGCAGAAGAACTTGCATTTCAATCCAGGGTGACATAACAAGAGGCTTCCAGGATATCGGGCAATTCGGTCCAACATGCGACATCGCGAGATATCGAAAAGCAACTGTGCATGTCTGAAACACTGTTTGAAATCTACAAAAACAAGTTCTTTCTGGTATTCATCGGATTGCATCGGATTGTTACCAGTTATGACAAATGAAATCATTGCTAAAAACCATATGTGAAACGGAGGCAACTAGCGAAATCAACCGCCTATGACGCCATGGTATGTTCTGTATATGGTGGGATCAGAAAGGTGTAGTCCATTATAAGTAGTCTAAATTAGTTGCTGGAATTGTTACATTATTACAAATTGATTGTAATAATGTAACAATTGTGGACTGGATTGTGCCAGCGAAATGTTACTAGTACATGTGAAGTAAGTCTTTCAACGGTTCAATATGACTACATAAGGTACTTGGAGACTGATGGCTACAACAGAAGATCCGAGGAGGATGACATCTTTTTGTTTCCTTTTCCTACTATCTAGTAGGTGGTATTGGCTATGACGCTGAGCACATTAGCCAGCGTTTTCTGATCTTGATGCCTTATGGCAGGTTATTGTCTGTGTCCCTTTGGGGTCGCTATTGTTTGTTAGTTTGTAACTTGGTTAGTTAGTTAGTATCTTATTTGTTTGATTTGTTAGTAGGGTATTTCGCTTGGGAGTGTTGTATTGGTTAAAATGATTTGTTGCCTGGGATTGAGGTGTGCATGTAATCACAGATCTGTCTTGGCTACCTCAAGGAATTTACCCAGTTGCCAGATAAGGTTTGTTTTTTGGTTTGAGTCAAAGATTTTATCTACAGAGGAAACTTCTGTGAACAATCTTAATTTATTTATAAATTAAATTGTCAAAGTTAGAGCGTTTCAAGATTTGATGTACTAGTTCATCTCGACTATTGCACCAACTGCAATGGTCGGATGGAGTTATTTTTGCCTTGATAAATCTCGTCTTGTTGTACGCTCTGTTTGTCAATAGCCAGTTAATCTGTTTCGTTATATTGCTGTCAAGGAGTATGTAGTGGAACCAGGGTTTGCTGTCGAAAATGAGATTGCTTTTAAGCCAGGGACAATATTTAAGACCTGTCGTATTTTCTTTGTATTCCGTAACCCATTCTTCATTGATTCTCTCCTGGATTTATCTTAAGGTTTCGTCCAACTCTGTATAGTTGAGTGCATAATTGTGACCATCAATAGCTTTCTTGGCCGCAGTGTCGGTAATTTTGAAAGTTGTCAATTCATCGTTCCTTGGGATCCAGTAGAAGACGATTTTATTGTTATTGTTTTCGTTGAAATATTTCCTCATTCTAGAGGGGATGTGTTTAATGTTCTTATTGAAAGCTACTCCCGAATGCAGTGCTGTGAGTCTGTGAATATGATTACATTTTTATTACTCTTTGTGATGAGCGTTCTGTCATGGTAAAGAATGTTGCAATAATTTCTGCATTATTGACTGAGGAGGTGTTGTTGGTTTTGTATAACTTAGTTGCTCCTGTGTTAAGATGATGTAGCGCACATCCTGTGATATGGGGGTAATATGCGGCGTCATAGCAACAGAGTTCATGGGTTTCCATTAAAGAGTTTACTATTGCAGGTATGGAATCTTAGAGATCGTTATGGTCAAATAGTGTCAAATGTCAGTGTTGCTGAGTCGAAAAATAAGAAAAAAACAATGTAGTAGCAGCAATCCTTTTTAGAAGGAATGGGCGTGGTATCTTCGGAGAGTTTTAATTGAAATGATGTTTACTACGTTTAACAACGGAGACTTTGTAACGATTTACGTCCGTTATTTGATCGCTTGGGAACATCTCGACTGTGGAAGACTCTTTTTTAGCAATCATTATTATTTTTGCCTTTGTAGATCGTTATGGTCAAGTAGGGGGGGCATACTATGACCAAAGTTGTTGTCAGTGTTGCTGAGTTGCGGAAGAAAAGGTTCTTAGGGGTTGTGTTAATCTCTCCCCAGCAAATATTTTTGAACAAATTAAGGAATTTCCTGTGAATCAAGGTGTAGTTAGAGTTGATTCTTTCCGTGAGAAGTTTTCTGAAGTCTCTATCGTGTTGGTTTTTTAGTATTTCTTTAGCTATTAATAGGTTGGATCTTAGTTTAGAGGGAAATTCATTGGCTAAACTATCGTGATCGTATTTGAAGCGGTTTGGGGAACTCCCAGACATCTGTTCAGTTTGGCTTTGTTTGCATCTATATTTCGGAAAAGATATTGCGGTGCATTTGTCATATTATCAATGTTTGACTCAAGTTGAGGTCTTAGTATAGCCCTGAAGGTGTTGATTGCCTTTGAGGGACTTAGGCCATGTTTAGGGCTTGATAGTTTTTTTCATGATTTTGCTGTATGACTTGGCCTTCGTGTGGGTGTTTGCTAGTTGGTTTCTGACATAGCCTTTATTGTTCAGTGGTCTGCATAAGAAGGTAAAGTTTTTGACCCATTTGACATTGGTGCCATTGAGTTGTAAGTGATGTTGTGGTAGTTTGTCGGAGTAGAACTGGATGGCTGATGTTTTTTTAATATTTACATTATATATATTAATATTTTAATATATATAATATAATAACAATATTAATATTTATATTTATATTATAGTTAATATTTATATTATATAATATATTCCAGTTGCAGTTCTTTTGCACGGGAAGACATCTGAACGGCATGATCGATTTATAGTGGCAGCAAGTCTTAGAAATTGTAATCGTTCCAGCGTAGAATCGTTCCATCTGCTCACAGCAACAACACCTAGAACAGCTCCTCGTTTCCAGGTGTTTTTGTTAGTGATAGAACAATAAAAAGACATCTTAAGGAACGCGATTTAACACCATACAGACCCGCAACAGGACCTGAACTCAACACAGCGTATAAGGTAGCAAGATTTGACAGGCGAATGCCATGATTGGAGTTCGGCACAATGGGGGCAGGTACTGTTTTCTGATGAGTCTCGTGTGGACCTTTATGATGCTGATGGTCATCAAAGAGTATACCCTAAGCCAGGAGAACGATATGCACAATGTGCCTTACGCGAAAGCGTAAGTTCTGGAGGTGGCTCAGTTGTTTTGTTTGGAGAGGTATCAGCTTTATCACTCCTACAGAGTTGGTTACCACAGATAAAGGCACTGTGACCGCTAAATTTTACATCAGTGACATTTTAGAAGAATATACAATGCCATACTCAGGAATTATTGGCCAAGGATTTAAATTAATGCACGATAACGCGCACCCCCATACTGCGATTGGCGGTAGAGATTACTTGCGAAGAGTGGAGATAGAGGTTTTGGACTGACCAGTACTATGTAAAGACCTTAATTCAATAAAACACTTATCACACGCGCTGAAAGAACAATGAGAACCGGCAACAGCTGAGAACTGCTTTGGTGGAGAAATGGGAAAAAAAATACCTCAGTCAACCATCAAAAAGTTGATCGAATCCATGAACAGAAGAATGGTATGTATTATCAAAGCTAGAGTATGTGTTACCAAAAGTTATTTTCTTTTTTTTTAACAACAGTTAAGTTTTTGTGATTTTCGAAGCTTTTTTTATTTTCTGCTACGAGGGACATTCAGAAAGTAAGTTTAAGTGTCCGATTAGGGGGAGAAGGAGTGGGCAAAACAAAAAAAACAAGATTAATTTCGAAAAATTCAGACATTTTCTTATTTTCCTAAAAAGTCGCCATCTCTCTCAATACATTTTTTTTTTTGTATCTACAAACTAACTTCGTAATTCCGACATCGAAATGTTTTGCGTCCAAATTTTTAAAGTACGCTATGACTGTTTCGGCGATGTCATCTGTCGTGTCGACTCGTATGCCGCCAAACGCTGTTTCCATCGCCGGGAATAGGTGCAAATCACTTGGGGCCACGTCAAAAGAATATGAAGCATGCTCAAAAACGTCCCATTTAAATGAGGCCAATTTTTCTTTGGTTAAACGGGCAGAATGCGGACGAGCATTATCGTGAATCAAATACACTTGCCGACTGAACAAATCTGGCCGTTTGTTTTTAATTGCTTTTCGTAAACGATCCAAAACACCACAGTAGTACTCTGCGTTGATAGTCTCACCTTTGTCGAGGAAATCAATCAAAAATACACCTTGATAATCCCAAAACACTTTCGCTAACTTCGTCATGGAGTTCTTTTCTTTCGTTTAGGCACGCTGTTCGCCAACGTGTAACCATTCGAAGGCTCATACACTGCTCACCGTATACAGACGATAATTTTCGATAAATTTCACTGAGGATAATTTTTTGCGGTCAAAAAAGGTTTCACACTACGCGTTTCATAATTGGACGCTACTTCTATCGGTGTCGCCATTTTAAATCATTGTAAAAAAAAAACAGAAAAATAGACTTATCGGGCTCAGCGATGCGTCAAATTGGTTAAGATAGATGATAGAACAACCTCCTAAAATATCGTTAGTGTATGTTTTCACCACGCGGAGCGCTGCCACCCGTAAACTTACTTTCTGACTGACCCTCGTATATTGGTAAAAAAATGTTGATTGATTACTGTACGTATAAAATTTTGATAAATAATTCTCTAATAATTTATAAGAAAAACTTTATCAATATATTTATTTTTAAACATAGCCACCACAACCGATTTATTTGCCTGTGCCCTAATTTTGTTATCCACCACTACCAGGTCAAATTCTAATGACAAATACAATGTCATATTCATAATAACTTACAAAAATGCTCTTTTTCTTGACAGAAATGAACACATTTAAGGCATAGTCTCAATATACACGAATACCCCGAACTTACGCGATAGGTGGGACCGAGCGCTATCGCGTAAGTCGAGGTACAAGTTTGCATTTGAAGACATATAAAGTTTCTTTGATTGGGACCGAATAGACGAGAAAATTTAAAAAATGGTGTAACTCCGAATTCGTGTAAGTCGAGGTACCGTAAGTCGGGGTATTACTGTATAAAGTAACTGATCTTTTGAAAGAAAAGTGGCAAGAGCTCAAGTTGGTTTCAAACACGCGTCCCGGCCGCTTCTCGTCAGGTGCCAATTCACAGGCTGGGACGCTGGGATCTACCAAAAACTTCTAGAATTAACTGATCTTTTAAAAAGGCGATGTAGCGAACTTAACGATATTTACCAAAAAAATTATAATTGCATTTTTCTTTCATATTATTCTAATTTTTCATTCATATTTCATATTATTGTATTGTAATTGTAGTAATGTTTTAAAATAAAATACTCTAAACCATATTAAGTATGTTGGAATTAAAAACCAGGTGGTTGTTTGATTAATTAGTGAAAGAATAAATAAGTGGACATTATAATGGACGGAATTCCAATCTCCAGATTGCTCTTCAATTGCAACAAAATCGACAAAATGAAAATTGGACCACATACAATAACCCAACACGCCAACATCTATGATCGACAAAGCGACGAAGCTTTTCAGACTATTTCTAAGCACAGATAACCAGCCACAAAAATTACGCTATATATTTGGAGGGATCGGAAAGAAACCATCAACTATGAGCTGCTGACGTGCTGCGTGACCAGAACTGGAAAGACCAATGGAAAGAATTGTGTTCAGTTAAAACAATGTCAAGTAACATACGTCGATAGTGACTCGTTTGAAGCTGCTAACGTTCGGATGGGAGTAAGGTTCTTATACCTACAGAATATGGTAGATAAGGTTTTTATACCTTCTTGTTTTATGCAGGGCGATTACCTTTGGTAGTGTAAAGTTGCTTACAAAATAGGCTTACGAAAAGCCATTGCCGAGCTTGCCGTTGTTGTTTTCCACATCTCTTACGTTAAAGAAATTATGGAACGATCTTTGCGAGTGGATCAAATAATCGAGGAAAACAGCGCGTATTTAGAACAAATGTTCTCATTGTAATCATGTCACAGATTGATACAACCAATGAGATACAAAATTAGTTGTTAACTTAACATTCTTCTCAAGCAAAGGAAGAAATAAACAATGTAGTTGCAGCAATTTCTACTAGAAGGAATGTGCGATGTATCTTTGAAGTTTAATTGCAATGGTCTTCACTTCGTTTAACAAAGGAAACTTTGTAACTTTTCACGTTCGTGATTTGATCGCTTGGGAACATCTCGACTGTAGAAGACTCTTTTTAAGCAATCATTATTATATTTGCCTTTGTACAGTGACAGAAAAGGAGATGAGTGCTGGTTGTTGGCGTCTCAGGGCATACAATAATCGAGGCCTGTTCGAGGCAATTTGCCAAGCGACTGCTGCATTCGTTTCCAGGTCAACCAGAGAGATGTTTAGTGGGCAGTCTTGAAAACTTGTCTTGAAAACACAAGACATAAAAAGCTTTACCAATAAATATAGCTAAACACCACACGCCTTACTATAAAAAATGATTCTTTCTGAGCTTCCGTATATATAAAATAGTATTTAAAGTGTCTCATGTCTTTATTTTTATCGAAGATTTGTCAAAAGCGGAACTCGATTGTGAGAGATTCATTATGTCATCCGCTGTGTGAGAAACTATATCTTATTGTAAAGCCAGCCCGAAGGCTTAAAAATGTAACTTCGTCCACCCATGTAACTTAAGAAAGAAACTAACTTATTAAAAAATTCATTCAAAATAACACTGGACGTCGAAAAATGTCCAATAGTTATAAAAAAAACTTTTTTCGATTTTCTCCCATTGATTGCAATAAGAATCCTTTGCCGGCATCGATAATAAACTATCATTTGAATGCCACTTAAAGGGCATCGAAGTTGGGAAAATGTTAAAAAACTTACATGGAGTGCTAACAGAAGTCATTTCCACGGTACACGCTACATGCATCGACGGACTTCCTTCTCCCAAAGCATATTTTCTTTCCTCACCGGTCACTAAGTCGCAAGGGGTTCCCTGAAATCAATACGATATCAAAATAATCACTCGAATCAGTAACACTACCCGAGAGCGTTTACCATTTCATTGCTTTTATTGTAAACTTCAGCCGCAAGCAGCTTTAACGGTCCACAATACACTCCTGATTTGGCCTCCATGAAGCGCTTCATGGCATGATACGTTTTGCCGGAATTTGTCGGGCCCGCGTGGAATACGATTTTCCTTGTCAACGCTCTAGCATTCGGATACCAATTGGCAGGTGTTCGAAGATCAGATATTTTTTTCAGATCATCCATACATTCTAAATGTGGGAATATACTTCGAGCATGTCTTAGAAAATATGGGAAAATATCATCGATATGTCCTGCTCCTTGTAAAATGTCACTGACTGTAATGTGCAGGTCGACGGGAAGATTTTCACATTCTATACAGTATCGACGAAAGCTAGCAAACGCCTGTTGTTGCAAATAAGCTGAAAATAGTCCAAATATTACTTGTAATCTATATTTGAGCAACATATTCATTAGCCTTACAATCTAATCCATTCTCCATGCACAACATTTTGATCTCCCGCTTCTGAGTGAATTTGTTGAGAACACGTAACAAATCACTTTTTTCTAGCTTGCCCGAGAGTTCGGCTCCAACATTTATGTCATCCGAGGTAGCGCTAAGCGGTATAGGTTTAAATAAAGCTGAAATATTCGAGTCGCCTTTCTTGCGTCGAGCGAGAAAACAACCGGTTAGGTGCACACATCGCGAAAGAAAAGGACGATGACGAATGACAACGGAGGAAACCAACGCACTATGAACATTTATACAAAGGGATGTAATATTTCGCGAACCCGAAAGCATATCTAATATTAAATTACAAGAAATTGGCAACATACATGTTTAGTGATGCAACAAACTGTCACATCCACGATATTAACCTCAATTGTTAAATGTCATATGGATGTTGAAGTTTACCGGCGACAGCTAAGCCTTATCAGAGTTTTTGAGGGTTGAGTAAAAGTTGCTATAAAATATTAGCATAACTCGAATTCTGTTTGAATGCAATTTTCACAGACATATGGCAAATTTATTTGAAATCATTTTTGCTTGAACTCAACTCAACCCACATCTGGAAGGCATATCAAAATCGTTCCCGTTCCCAAACCCAATAGAAATCTAGAAGACCTCAACAATTATAGACCCATATCCCTCCTCAGTGTTCCCATTAAAATCATAAATAAACTTATAAAACAAAGAATCGAAACACACCTAATAAACACAAATCCACTACCAACTCTTACTTTTGCTTACACAAAAAACAAATCCTCGACAACATGCTTTAACACCCTTTTACAAAAACTTGAAAACAAATCCACTTTCCCCTTCAAAACTGCCTGTGTTATAGATTTTTCAAATGCATATGAGAAAGTCGACCTACAGATCCTGAACAAACTTCTTTCAGACCTCAACATCCCAAAAACCTACACCTCATGGATCATAAATCTATATAAAGAAAGAATACTCCACCTCAACCAACAACACACGACAATCTCCAATGGTCTGCCACAAGGTGACGTCTTGAGCCCACTTCTTTTCAATATATACACTTCCAAACTGCACAATATCTCTGACAGCAACACAACTCTTCTACAATATGCTGATGACTTCCTCATTCTAACTGAGGGAACTAATTTAAAGCACACGATTAACTAAATCTAACTAAATTAACTAAATCTCTTCTCCACAATGAGTGACAACCTCAAGCTACCCTTCAACCCGGACAAAATACATGCAATTAATTCCCACTATAGTAGGAACACAGATATAATTCTCAAACACAATAACACCCAAATCAAATGGAGCAATAGCATAAAATACCTAGGTATCAATCTAAATAAAAATCTAACCTTTAGAACACAGGAAGAACACATCCAAACCTTTAACAACATAGGCAACATCATAAAATATCTGAACAGACCCACCAATCCCTTCAGCCCCACCTTGGCTCTAAATCTTTTCAAATCATTAGTCAGGCCCAAAATAGAATACGGACTAACTACAATGGCACATGCACCAGCATACTTATTCAATACCATGGACAGGCTCAAAGCTAAGATTCTCAAGCAATGCCTAGGTTTACCCCCTAGCACACCCAACCTCTATGCTTTTAACATGGCATCCGAACATCAATCTATAGATATAGCAGCTCTACTAACGGCGAAAGAATTAGGTAAACAAATTGTCAACAACACTTTCAGACCAACATGGACTGAACAGGATCCAGTCCACAAAAGCAGCTACAATTACATCCTCCACAAATTTAATCACCACCTGAGAAAGCTCAACCCAACTCACAGGACTAAAAGACCAGCTAACCTGTTCACCACACCTTTCTCAACAACGTCCTGTTTTCTCCATACCCACAACCAAACAAAACCCAACCTTACGTTCAAGAAGTATACAGATAACCTTATAAAACAAAATGACCTGATACTGGTGACCGATGCAGCCAAAAATCTCTTTGGCACAGGGATAGGATTCCTGAACCTTAACAACAACATCACCTACAATTCTAGCCTCCGCAAGAGCGTAACAACAACAGTAGCGGAACTACACGCCATCCTGTCGGCCCTAAATAGGAACAACATACAGAACCACCATACGATTTTTGTCTTCACTGATTTCAATAATGCTATCAAAAGTCTAAAGGAAAATCAAGAATACAGAAAGACCACACAAGATATATGGAAATTCATTGAAAATTACCCAGAGAAGATCTTCAATTTCATCTGAATCCCGTGACACGCGGGCATCATGCCGTTAGAAACAGCCGAAAAACAAGCCAAAATAGGTGTTTTAAGCCATAGTATCATGGACACACAATATGAACTGGACGAAATAATAAACTTAATAAAAGAAGAAATAGACGATAAGTGGAAGGGCAGAATTAGAGCTCAAACCACCCACTACGCACCCTGCATATGGAAAGAGGCACACCATCTCAACAACAAAGGAAAACCATGGTTTCATAAAAGCAACATCACCCCCAAACATATCAAAACCATCAACAGAATCCTCACAAACAGAGCCTACAATAAACTTCGTCTCTTTCAAATTAAAAAAACTACCGATCTATGCATACAATGCAACAAAACTGACACAATAGATCTCCAATTGTTTCACTGCACTAAATACGAAAGGATCAGGGTAAATCACAATATTTTTCTTAATTACAATAATATTAAAGACCTAATTCTCAAAAACGACAGTAACTTACTTGACAGCTTTGGAGCGTTCTTAACAGAAGCGAACCCTAACATATAACACCCAACGACATATCACTCATACCCACACAATCAATATATAACTAAGCCACAGAGTAACTATGAACAAGTAATAATGATATAATACACAGGATCGACAACGCTGGCCAGTGCCATAGCAGCCCGGGCCAATTTTAAGCTGGTATCCTCCCAGTGTGAACTTAAAAAAAAAACGAACTCAACTCAAAAAATTGAAATCATTAGCAGGGAATCAATTATTTTCAAAAGGACTCCGATAGCATTCATAGATCTTGAAGTGCTACTTTCTTAAGATCTTAGTGCTACTGAAATGAATTTTATTTACATCTCAAATTTAAGTCCCAAAGGAAAATGAGCACAAACAATACAATGAGATCTGAAGAAAACTTCCAGAGCTTCTTACATCGAAGCCCTTTGCAATCTACTGAGTTTGTCCTGAATGAATTAAATAAACTTTACTGGGATCAAAGAGGATAGCTAACTCAGAAGACTTTAATATGAATGGATTGGAAAGTGAAGATTGAGCTCAAATTCGGCGTGATATCAGTGCACCGACTAGTATATTGAAAATTTACTCATTTGTCGAAGAGAAACTTGGTAATGATCATGCAAAGTAATATAAGAAACATTTCCGTACAGCAAAATTATTTTCATCAAATGATGGAAAGTTTTTCGATAAAATGGTCTAGAACTTATAGCCTCGAATCTCTAGAAAAACGTTATTATATAAAACCCCTAAATTTAACATATAAAAAGATTTTTAATGTTAGTTTACCGAATACTTAGTTAGTTTAGGTGAATAGCGAGTTCATTATTCAGGTTGATGCAAGTGGATTGATTAGTTTCAAATTATATTATATATATTTATTTAATTTTCTTATCGGGCAGCCCTAGCATTGCCAACAGGCGGCCGTCATTAATCCCACCCACAAATTGTTTATGGGATCAACGTCATGTCAAATTGACAATTCACACTGCCCTTGTAAAATTCTGCAAAACGTCAAAACGTTTGATCATATCCAAATCAAAACACTTGCGAATGAGTCATTTTCGATAAGTAAAGCGAAATAAGCATAGTTATCGGCGAAAATGGGTTTATTTGGCAAGTCGCAACAAAAAGATCCAAAAGAAATGGTAATTCAAATGTCAATTTATGTTTCCAATGAGATTTCCGTTTGCTGACCTGTTTCCATCCCTATTTGCATATCATGAATTTGGGTCGTATTCAGGTCAACGATTGGAGCCATAAAATACGAAAGGAAGGCTACCAATTGGATAGACAAATTCGCAGTATTCAGCGTGAAGAGGAGAAGGTGAAAAGGTCATTGAAACAGGCAGCGGCTAAAAGTGATCGGGATACCTGCGTCATACTTGCCAAAGAAATCGTGCGGGCGCGAAAAGCGATTAATCGAATTTATACAAGTAAAGCACATCTCAACTCGGTACAATTGCAGATGAAAAACCAATTGGGTAGGTATTTATTTATGAAAATATTCATATTCAGCTGGTACAATATGTTCGAAATATCCATGTTGACCGGTGTCCCGGGAAATATGCAAATTATTGCATTCAAATTATTGAAACATTGATGCCAAACGATTAAAATCTAGTTAGCCCCGAATTATTACCAGAATTTCGTCATCATTTCTCAATAGAAACACAAAACTTTCTTCCAAATACAGAAACCTACATTTTATCCAGTTTTCTGCTTGATTTTCTTAATAAAACTCTACTTGTAAGTGCTCCATGTTTCTCCCATCAGTGGAAAATCTAACGTTTAAGATGTTTCCAGATGTTATTCTATGGCTTCGACGGCATACAACAAATGAACTCTACTGAATTTCTCACACCAATAATTTTGTGTCTCAACAGCAGAAAGGTTTATTATCGAATTTTCTTTGTTTTATTATCGAATCAAAGGGTTGGATTTAATATGTTCATTGAATTCTCATCAAAAACCTCATTGAATTCCAACTATGCAACAATCTGTAAATTCCGGAATTCAATTTTGATACGATCAAATATGAAACGATCGTTTGACAAAACATTCTAGTCCATGCAAGCCTTTAATCCATACAAGTATCCCGTTGAGCTACATTTATAACTAAATAAATAGAAATTTCTGTTTGTAAATGTTGAAATGCGAATATTAAAGTGTAAGAAGGTAAGTCTTGATAGAAGGATTGATCCTTTTCTTTTTTTAATGGAACCCATAAAAAATCGAGTATATATTATTGTTGCTCATTAATAATAATGCTGCACATTATAGGAAAATGATCCGGGCCAGCATTAAGAAAAAAATGCACTTTTACTCTGAGCAAGGCAAGAATCAATTTCACATCCTTTAAAATCTCTGGAGATGATTCGAGAGCAAAAGAGTTTGGCATCTTTGTCGTTTTCGCACGTTCGAAATTTCGCTTGCCAGGGTGCCTTGCATAGTATGGTCAATGAAATGTGAATAAATGTCCGCATGGAATCATTCGTTTCATGTGGGGAAGCCTTAATATCAGCAGCTAGAAGGAATGTTCTTGGAGGAAAGCTTTTGTTAGGTATTCGGTTGAATTAGCTCGTTTATATTTGTTATATTTTACTCAAACCGATCGAACTCATTTTTCTACTATTCGAAATATGACAAAATAATGCTCATATGTTGGAGTGCCACTCGAAATCTGGTTGAAGACATTAAATTGGGAAAACCTATCTTCCAATTACATTAGACTTTGCTCTCAACGATTATCGCTTGTTGCGATCGATAGGCAGTCTCACCGACACTTCACATCATATTCAAGTCATGATTAGCAAAATATTGGGCCGATTCATCGGTAGATGATGACGTTCATCCGGCGGGATATCCTTATGCTATTATTTTTACATTATTATAAAATGAAAACAAACAATACGTTTCGATCGAGAATATTTTGAATAGAAAATTATGTTCCCCTCTTTCATTAAAAAGTCAAGTTTAAAACGAGGAAAGCAATATGAAATCTTAAACTGGACATTTCAACATGAATATTTTCAAGTTCGTTTTGGTGTTGCCGCAGGCCAAAATTAACTCTGGATACCTTGGATCCGCCAGGCCTTGCTTCGTGGGTCTCGAGGACGCGTTTCGGCTGCATACAGCCATGCTCGTTCTGTTGTTCGGCATACAGCCATGCTCTTTGGCTGTTATGCTCGTTCTCTGAACGAGCTGAAGATGGCTGTATGCAGCCGAAACGCGTCCTCGAGACCCACGAAGCAAGGCCCGGCGGACCCAAGCTACCCAGAATGAATAGTTTCATTGAAATTGCTGAAATACAATCGAATCATCATAAACTATAAACGCAACTAATTCATTTCTTACAGTGAATATTCATGCGAAGAAAAAAAATATACTGTTGATTATTTTCACTGAAGGAGAAATTACCATGAATTGAGAATTGTTTTGTCTTAAACATAATCATTTTTCAACACAAATCTGGTAGAGATATCGAGTACACAACGGTTGCGTACAGAATTCGTGAGCTGTGTTTGCAATTGGTTGCGGATTATTTGAGGAAAATTGATATTTATTTATTTAAGGCAGGTGTTCTTTCATTAATATTGACTAAAGACTACTAGTGACAAGGTTCTTTTCTTTGGTAACATTGTTTCTCATTGTTTTAATAGCTTCAATCTTTTAATTTCCGAAGAAATTCTACTATAGAAAACAATCATATTAATAAAACCTAAATCGTTTACCACATTGATAAAACCTAATCATACTACTCAACTCCAGCTGCTACACACAATTTGTTAACTCATCTAATATCATCATCTTAACTCATCGAATGTTGATATAAACAGACAAAATTATTCTTTTGGAAATTATTTCATGGGATTTTTGGCAGTTTAGATGTTGAATTATATTTAAAACATCACCCAACAGAGATAACCCAATAGAGATTTCTTGAAATCATTTCGAAAATAGTCCTTTAATTAATGAAATATATTCTTGTGTTTCCGTCATATCATATATTTTGCGATTGTTGTATTTATTTGATCGCACGGAATAATAAAAGTGTAAAATTTTTCTTGTATTTCTTGTTTATTTCAACTGATTTTACATGACATGGCATCAAAACCTTAGCTGAAGGTAAGGCAGTCAGAAAAAGCATACGAGGTATGTCTCAAAATATCTGATCTACATTCAAAATTCTGCCCCAGAACATTCGATTGACCTCTAGGGAACACTGGCTTTATCTTTGACTCATTACGAACTAGTTTCCAGCTGCAACTACCAACGATGCAAGTGCATTCGCATGCAAGCCGTATTTGTTTGAAATAGGTTTTTACGTTCAACAGGTTTTTTTTATTCCCAAGAATGATATCCAAATGTGACCAGCATATTTGCATCAACTTTTACGAATTGTATTGAAACTACTAAAATGCAAAAGTATTTTGTATCTATCGTTTCGCAAATGTAATTGTGTTTTGCAAAGGAGTAGTAGAAACGAAATAAGTTTGTTCTCAATACCTTGTTTAAGTTAATTGTATTTTCAATTAAAACAACGGTACAATCCATGAACCCAAAAAGTCTCATGGTGTGGTCTGTCGTGGTGTTCTGAAAAGTTCGCGCCACACAGTGAGAAGAAAATGATCCTGATATGAGCGGCTGATTTGTTCACAACGTTAATATGGCATTGTTTTCATATTATGCTAGACTTTACCAACAAAATTTACAACTACTGGCATGGCTCTGAATTTTTGTTTGTCTTCTGCTTCATCTCTCGTGCCGATCGTTCATAGCACCCTGCGACTTATAATTATTTTCAAAATCAAAAGTTCACTCACAGGATGCTGCTCCGATGACGACAAAACAATTGAAACAAGTAAGGTCAGACCATTCGAAAAATTGATTCCAGAACATTTTCAGGACGCAGAAACATGAAAACAAATAGTGTGTGTTTGTGTGGCGAACAGAAACTACTTTTCACTAAGTTGGTTGACAGAATAATACCAGCAGCGAGTTTTCGAAGCAAGGGTGACACTCTTGGAACGCGTCTCGTATACGTCTTTCCTGTCTTCATTAATAAACGATTTTACATATAATTTCTTCAATATATAAATAAAAAAAAACAAAAGTAAAATCCGCAATAGTAAGCGGCCTAAATATAAGTTCAATTCAAATTGCCTTCGAAGAGAAAAACGTTTTCCTCATCAATCGTTGAATTTCCGTACTATAACTCTATTTTAGAAAAATCTAAACAGACCAATTCTTTTTCAATAATTTTCAACACTTATAAATATGATTCTCATAGCAACTCTACGTGTGGCGGGATCACTTCAAAAATCCAGCGAAGTTATGCAAGCTATGCAGTCACTCATCCGCTATCCAGAATTGACCAGCATAATGCGTGAAATGTCGAAAGAAATGATGAAAGCGGGAATAATTGAAGAAATGCTTGATGAAACGATGGATTCAATTGATGATGCAGAGGAAATGGAGGAGGAAGTTCAAAAGGAAGTTGACAAAGTGTTATGGGAAATCACTGAAGGCAAATTGGGCGAAGCACCTTTACCACCTACCGGCACCGAATCAATTGCCACTAAACCTGCAAAAGAAGAAGAAGAAGAAGTTGTTGAAGACGATGAAGAAGATATGAAGGAAATGCAAGGGCGTTTGGCATCGTTACGATCGTAATTAATAAATTACATACAGATCTAAATGTTTGTTGCAAACGGAAAACTGCATCTGGAACGTTTTATGATATGATAATGATAGCTAGTCTAGTGGATTCCTAGTAAGATTTTATAGATTTCATAAAGCAAAATACTTGGGAAAATGTTTGCAAACCTTAATCAAATATTGTTGTTTTAAATTTATACATGTAAAGCTGCAGATAGGATTTTTCAACCATAGCTTCAATCGTTTTAGGTTAAAACTTTACAAAATTGTACAAATTTCAACAAATCACGTATTTTGTTAGGGCACGTTTATTTTATCCAATTCATAGGCGTTCCAGACTTTAATATTAACACTTACGAAAAACAAAAAAATTAAACAACAAAGGAAAATCACAGGAACCAATAGCTGTGATTATATTTGTTATTGTGTATGCTGTAACATAATTTAACTCGTTTAAGCATTTTCTTATTGCGCTTATCTTTTTTGAATATCAGAGAAAAGTGCAAATAAATTATGCATATCCTCTGCCGGGAATATGCGATGAGAAATTTTTTAACATGTTTGAAAAAACTATATGTAGATAAATAAAATGTTTTTTCAGCTATTCATTCTTTCCGTTGGAAAACGACAAAAAGTTTAAAGTATTGTACGATGCGCTACTTACTCTTTAGCTCCTAATTTGCTTAAAATCGCTTTTATAAGCTCAAGATATGCAAATTTAACAAATGAAATTGTGAGATAATGCAAAGATAATATATTTACACGTACTTTATTAATATATATAAATTTTTCATTTTATTTTATGCGTTTTTTTTTTGCCTTCGATTTACCGATGATATTAGATTTCAGTTTTTAATTTTGATATATTTAAATTTGCAAAATTGATGCAAGTATATCTTAGTTTTAGAGATTAAATTTACAAATAAATTAACTTAAATCAAAATTGTGTATTTCTTCTGAATATCTATTGATCGCAAGCTGTTCTTGATTGATTATTTTTGTTATTGTTTATGAATGATTTGACCATTCAGTTTAAATCATCAATTAGTATGCAGATCATCTTTATTGCCCTATCATACATAAATAATTATTCATCATAGAAGCTATTACAGCAGCGGAAAGAAAATTGCACCAAAGATGGTAATGGCGCCAGGATTTCTATTTTTACCTAGCAGCGGTTGGTCATAGTACAAAACATGAGTAGATACAACATTTTTAGAGTTGCTATTCAATTTACACGACTCATTAGTGGCTGAGTGTTTCCTATAAGTAAATTAACGTGATAAAGCAGTATTATTCATAAAGGAAATAATAAAGGAATACCACCGTGCTTTCATGGCTTTCATTATATGAATTTGAGTTTCGGTTAAGAGATATTACTTATTTTGGAAGTTTCCCGGCCGAATGTTGAGTAGTTAAAGGTCGGGCTGATATTAGTTAGATAAATAAATAGAGAATTGTCTACACTTTCATTTGCAAATTGGAATATTCTTCTTATCTGCAACATAAAACACTAACTTCATAAAATAAAAACAATAACGTGTTAAAATAGTAACATGAACGGTTTTGAAGTCTTATCACATATGTATAAAATAATTGCATTACTTTCCCTAATTCTTTGAAGACTCGCAACCGCATCTCAGCTCATATTTGCGAAGCTACCATTTTTTCAGATTGCTACTTGAGTAGACCGGTTTGTATTCTCTCCCTTTTTTTATTTTAAAATAACTAAAGTAAACTTAAAATAATATTACGGATAGTAAAAAAAAAAAATAACCTAACTTTGCCAAATGCTGAGACTGATCATGACATCTTTGTTGTGTTTTAAAATATTTGGTTTTATTCCCAAGGACCCGCGGAACATCAATTCGCCTCTCGTTGATACATTCTTTCGGATTATTAAACCGGGGATTGCGCTGCCTCGGTCATAGTTTAACCACTAAAAAGCACTGACACTTCTGGCGGGCAGCAGGACTGTAATGTACTGCCTACACAGCCACACGCATTCAGCTAAGCGTACAATGCGTCAGCGTCAGACCGCAAGTGACCACCTGAGAGGGCTCGCATATAAAATGGAATACCGTCGAATTCCTTCAAATTGTTATTTGCAATAATGAATAATAAATCATTGTGTTCTCAATTAATATTATTATTCAACTTCAGAACACAACAAGAACGATTTAGATACACATACTCTAAGTAAATCCAGCAAAGTCATGCAAGATCGTGAGCGTGGGAAGCAATCGACGGAGAAGAGTAGAGAGGCCGCAATGGATGGTTTTCTAAATTTAAATTTATCGTCAGAAGAACTTTTCCGGTGGAACTGCATCCGTCAGTCTTTGTGTTTGAATACACATTTCTAAAGAATGTTAATACGAATCCTACCGCGATTTTTTCGTAAAATCCTCCATCCAGTGTTTTTTTTTTTTCAAGTAAATATGGATTAAGGAGTACCAATAATGAGAGTAATAGTATGATAGATTTAAGAGTATCAAGGGATTTAGGAGGCAAATTTTATGAGACTGAAAATGTCTTTAAAAGGTTAAACGCTATGAATTTGGTTCAGTTTTCACAAGTTTTACATCACCTACATCACAGTTTAACTTTTCAGCAACGCTGTAAATCAAACGAAAGTTTCTAAAGTATCCGCTAATGCTGTTTTAGAAAAATATCCCAGAAAAATGCACTTGACCCGTACGTTTGTCTGTTCAAGCATTATGTAAAGTCCAACAAGAGTCATATCCCTAAAATTGAAACATGAGGAGTTGAAGAAGAGTGCGTTATGAAATTTGTGAAATCTATTGTACAAATGGTATACAAAATGTGATCGAGGTACGTATGTATTTTTTTTTATTCCAAGACACCGTTTGCCAACTTGCCGACCAATTCGACTGCCAGGCTTCTTGTCAACTGTGACCTTTCATATATCCGAAAAGTATATATAGAAATATGAATTATTATCAGCATTATTTGCGGAAAGCAAGGGTCAACTCAGTATAATATTTCCTTTTGACCAGAAGTAGGCAATAAGCGGCAACGGAAACTTCTTTAGAGATCATTAACAACTTAACCGAAGCCATAACCATAAAACAGTTTTGAACATCAGAAGCATATACATCAAAATCGGTCACAGAGGCAGCAACAAACAATCTGAAAGGAAGAATACAAATAACTGGCAAGACGGCACAGCAGGCGCTTGCCTCAAACCGCAAAATTTCACAACTGGTGCAGAAGTGTAGACAGACCCTCAAAGACGTAACCACCTGAGTAAATGTAAAACTGACATGGGATCCTGGACATAGCGGTCTCTAGCAAGAGGAGAAACAACCGACCAAAATGCGAACAGAATAATGATCTAAGTGCTATCAGTAACGCTATAAAAAGAGAACTAGATGAATCCTTCATGTAATAAATAGAAACCGCTTAGGATGATCGAAATGACTGTAGGATAAGGCGAACTCGTTCACCTTGCCGCTACCAAATGAGAACAAAACAACTCTGAGGGGAAAAATACTGGTAGCCATACTTACAAGCCATCTTTTAAGACAACCTACCACGCGTATGGCGAGGAAGATCAAAGTAGAGAGAAAGTTCTAGACTGTTCGAGCTTGGCAAAAAAGGACTGACATGGTTGATTAAGCTAACATAAGAGAATGACGACCAACGAATGACTTGACAATCACAGAGCTAGTGGACCTCGTTGGTTTTTGTAGGACAGCAGGATGGACCATCAATAAATAATAGCGCCATACGCGGCGAGCTAAGGACCGATACTGGCATATGTTTCTTTTTTATATCAGTATACCGCAAGTAAAGCTGAATGCCCTATTGAGTATGTTTTCGTCCTTCGTCTTATTAAAAATTCAGTAATCCTCCCATGAGAAATAAATAGAACGTTTCGTAACTGTCACTAAATAAAATAATCCCTGGCATAGCACAACTGCAGCAATATTTTAAGCATTTGAAAATTGATCTCTCTTCTGACAGAATAAGCAGAATATACCGGCGAAATCGATTTAGTCCTTTGCCGACCTTTAGACGTAGTTAGACGTAGACGTCTAACGTCATGAGAAAGATGTCATAGACGTCTTTCTTATGTTTATGAAATCGAAATAAACCCATTACACCCAAACATGATTTTGCAGTCCTTTCTCTTTGATGTAAAAAAAACTGTATGGAAAATATAAAACTAAATTATTAACAATCGTAATTAGAACTATACAGTTTTATAGGTACGAAGTTTGAGCGCTGCATAAATTAACATTGGGCGGACAGCGACCGAATCCCTGAATTTAGACTCCGACTCCCTACATATGAACACAACTGTTGACGAGGATATCCACTTACAAACTTGAAGCTCTTGATTGATACAGAAAACCGAGTCCGTATCAGAAAATCACACTAAAGGCTATAGAATAAGTCGTATAGTGTTAACACTTTCCAGTAGCTCCGGGTAGATAGATGCATAGATCATTCTTACGCAAAAGCTTCTATTCTTACTTTTGCTCTTGTTTTACAAGGTTTGTTCAAAAAGTATCGCGAATTTCATGTTTTTTTAAGAATTATTTATTTATTCATGAATATCTACTTTGTCCCCTTCAAAGTAATCTTCGTCAGACATTATACACTTGTGATAACGTTTTTTGCAATCCTTGAATCATTTTGAAAAATCATTTTTTGTGATCTTGTTCAGCTCCTCCCTGATGCCGTCTTTATCACCTAAATCGTGGCGTAGCGTCGTCCTTTCATGGGCCTCTTCAGTTTCGGGAACAAGAAAAAGTCACAAGGGCCAGGCCTGGGGTTGGCTGTGGCATTAAAAACGTGTTGTTTTTGGCCAAAAATTCGCGCACAAGTAACGATGTGTGAGCAGGGGCGTTATCATGGTGCAAAAGCCAATTTTTGTTCTTCCACAAATCCGTGCGTTTCTGACGGATTGCTTTTCGCAAATTGCGCATTACTTGAAGATAATATTCCTTATTGACCGTTCTACCCTGCAGCAAGAACTCATAATGCACCACGCCCCTGCAATCGAAGAAAACTGTCAGCAAAACCTTCACATTCGACCGAACTTGGCGTGCTTTTTTCGGTCCCACTGAGAACATTTTGTACAACCGATAAACGTTGCTTTTGTCCAAAGTAGCTTCGCCGTATGCAACAGTCAACATTCTGAATGCATCTGCGCACTTTAACTTGTTCCTCACACAAAATTTAATACAAATTCTTTGATCCATTTTTTGGGATAGACGAAAATCGAAGACAAGCTAAAATACGACCACGCACAATAACTCTCAAAAACTGACTAGACATTCAAAATGGCCGGAATTGTCAACATAAGTGAGGGTCATGAGTACCAACATAACACCACCTAAAGATCAAAAATCGAACATATGTAGCCCGCGAAAATTCAAAATTCGCGATACTTTTTGAACATACGCAAAATGAGAGAAAAAGAAGTTGTACGTTTTCTTATCGTTCACTCCCGGGTGGAACATCAGAAAAATGGACGTGGAGACTTTCGCCGATGTGATTCTGAATGCGCAACGACATCAGGGAGCCCTTCGGGGAGAGAAAGGGCTCCAGTCGAGGGAATGGTGGAGTCAACGATGAGCCTCATCACTTCTGCCTGTAGCTCATCTATGCCTCGACGGAGGCCTCGACATGACAGGCCTGATGTACATTGGTGGTCAAAAGATATCGCAGACAAACGAGGCGAGTGTCACAGACTTCAACGGGCAGCTCAGCGCTCGAGGAACGTAGAGAAAGCATCCAATAGGACGGCAGCATACAGGTCAGCGAGGAAAGAACTCCTTTCAGGCACGCTGCTGGCGAGAACTTGTAGACGACGTGAACAGGGATCCATGGGGGCTTGGCTACAAGGTAGTGTGGCGCAAGCTCGGTACCTTACGAAAGCCGTGTTTACTTCAAGCTGACAAGATGGACGGCATAGTGCAGGCGCTTTTTCCAACTCATCCTGTCCGTATTGATGCTACCCACGAGGTTGATTCAGTGGAAGATGAGCTGGAGGATGCGGTGCTTTCTATGAAAGCTCGAAAGGCACCAGGACCAGACGGAATTCCAATCGAGGTGCTAGAAATGGTCTTCCACGTTTGTCCTGACTTGCTACTTAATGTGTTTAACGTTTGGCTAAGAGAAGGTGTATTTCCATTCCGCTGGAAGGTGGCGAGGCTCGTATTGATCAGCAAGGGGAAGTGGACCCCGGGCTGCCATCTACATACCGTCCGCTTTGTATGCTGGACACAGCCGGGAAAGTGTTCGAAAAGCTCATTAAGGGAAGACTCACTGACGCAATTCGTGCTGCAGGGTACCTTTCTCCTCGGCAGTATGGCTTTAGAGCAGGGCGATCCACTTCCAATGCCATCATGGAAGTGTATAGAAGTGGTGAACGCTGTCCGTCGAGCCGAAGCGCACAAAACTGACTCCAAACGAGTTGCCTTGCTAGTGACGCTTGACGTCAGGAATGCCTTCAACTACGCCAGATTGTTGGTTATTCTTGGCACATTGGAAAATTTTTTCCGATTGCCAGGGTATCTGATGCGGATTTTGAGGGATTACTAGGGCTCAATACTTGGACCAGACTTGTGGAACGCCTCATATGACGGGCTATTGAGGCTTGAGCTGCCAGATGAGTCGCGCTTGGTCGGCTATGCAGATGATATAGCAGCACTGGTCGCCGGGCGCACAGTCGAACATGCGCAGCGCAGACTGGGAATGCTAATGCGTCGAGTGAAGGAGTGGATGACCACTCGCGGGTTCAGGTTTTCACTAGAGAAAACCGAGGTGGTCATTCTCGCGAAGAAAAGAATTCCGAAGACCGATGTTTGTATTGGTGACGTAATTTTTTGCAATGCATTTAGAATAACTGCAAGGATACAAGAAAGGATACACTTCGTGTGGAGCTAGCGACATTTATCGCCCACTTGTTTGCCAGTGAATGTGGGTCAATTGTTTGTTCAGCTCTGAAATGCTTTTGTATTGCACCAATCTCCATATCGGTGTACATAGACTGACAACCAGGATCAAAACAATAGATATCAGATACGTTTTCAGCTGTTTTTTATTATTCTTTAGGATTTTATTTGCTTTCTGAAATAGGAGAAACGACTAAATGCATACATCGATATCGCGAAATATTTTCATGTCGACACCAGGATCATATTCCTAACATCCATTCCATTTATACCTCGCAAATATAGCAATAACCATCTGTTGATCGTCAACTGTTTTCTGATTATATCAATAGTCTCGCGAATTCAATGTGAATTTCCTTATAAGACCATGGAATTACTTACAGATACGACTGGCTTCGAGACAACATAAATACGACGATATTATTTATAAGTATTCAATAGATACTTTGGAACCGAACAAAGATTGGATAATGATTGCATTTTCTTACCCGTTCGTTATTTATACAAAATGTTACCTTAGATGTTTGTTTCTTGCGAGAGATTTATAGTAGATGGGAAAGATACCTGCACAACTATGCTGTATATTTTAATTTAAATTTATTCTAATTACCTTTTTCGGAAAGAACTGACCATGCTACATGTTGTGTGAAACTTTCAAAATTTTTATCTTTTATGTACTTAGGGGATTGCACTTTTATGTTTTGGATTAATTTCTGTATGGCGAGTTTGCAATTTGGCTATGCCGTTAAGAAAAAGAAAAAATATAAAGATTATGATGTCGAGCTGATTATGTTGAATTCCACACAATAACTACAAGCATAACTAGCAGTAGTAGCATGGCAGTTATTATTGGATGTACATTTAGCGCCCTCATTTTCAAATAAAGTTTTCTAGGGAAAACATTTGAAAGGACCTTAGTATGTAGATGTATGAAATGATAGAGTAAAATTATAAATAATTTCTATATAATCTCGACCTTCAGATCATGTCTTCTAATTTTGCAATACAAGTAGTTTCTTAGATTGAATTCACCAAGCACTTTCCAGGTTTGCATAGTGATAATACCATAATTCGGTCCTCTTGTCAAAAACTATTCTGTAACCGAAATTCTTTGGAAATGGCTTGCTCGCGGGAGTATCTACGTTTACTTTTGAAGGCTCCTCAAATTAAAGAAGAAAGTGATAAGCTTAAGCTTCAGGTGATAATTGCCCAAAAATCAGCCAAAGAAGATAAGTTGAAGGGATACACGTTTGATTCACGGCACTTAAATATCTGCCAAATGACGTGAGCCCTGTGTGCCAAATCCATTTCGATATTCATCAATTTTTATGGTAGCGGGCTCAAAAGTATAAACAAGAAAGAATTTTAGTCAGTCAAAGGCGTTCAGAAGCTTCAACGTTGAAAATTGGGTCGCAATATGTGTAGTGAAATTGGTACTCAAATTTACAACAAAGACTGTTCTTTACGAGAATCCTTCGCAAGAACAATGATGGAACGTTTTCGAGGACCTCGTACGCATTGGAACACATGATTCAGTGATTAAGTGTATTCTCCTATCGATGGGAATGTCAATAAACAGTATATGCCATTTTGTTACGCAAACAACCCTACAGAATGTCATAGAATTTTTAAACATTGCCAAAAAATCAATGTGCGGTAATTTCGCTCGACCGAAACAATACTATTTGGGAATCATGGGGAGACTATCAATGCTGGGGTTTATTTGCGAATGATTGACAAATTTTTGCCTTTGCAATTGCAACTTTCCCTGAGTCAACAAAAGAATACCATTTCAACAATACGATGACACACTACTCATAACAAGGATTATAATGGAGAAACTAAGGGCAACTATTCCTGACGAATTAGTAAGGAATAGTTGAGGCATACACTGATTACTCATCGATTACCAAACCATATGACGTTTTATCTGGGAATATTTAAGGTGAAGGGTTTGAAATATAAATCCGGGAACAATTCACTAACAAGAGGAGAATATTTGCCGTGAAAAGGTCGCCATTGAATCATCCCCTAGGCCTCATATATTTGTAAATCTTTGAATTAGACTTGAAGAATGTATGCGCAAAGCATCTTTTAGACAACATAATATTTAAAAAATAAAATCCGAAACTATAGAACACATTTTACAACGACTACCTATAAAATACCTTTTTCTTATGAGTGCGTGCATTTTTTTTTTTGTTTTTTTTTTTCTAATTAAATTTTGAATTTCCGCTTGAGATTCGTTTCAACTTCATTCTCCTTATTCCTCCCTACGAACGCGTTTAGCATATTTTCCGATGCTTGGGTAAGGATCCGCACTTATGATCTGCAGTAAAATATGAAACGTATAACAGATTTGTACAGACACATTTTCGTTTTTCTGTAGAACCCAAGATCACCAGGACGCGGTATACTATTCGGCTGGATTAATCTTGAACATTTCGGATTCGTGTCTCGTCATCTTAGTGATAAGAGATACAAATTTGTTCATAACTCTATAACTCTATAACTCTTCAATTTGTTCCAACTCTAACTGGCCTAAAATTTCTCTTGTAAGTCAGTTTTCTTTGATTAATTATAATCATGTGCTATTTTCATGAATATATAGTCCACCTGTATTTGCTTCTGATTTCAGGGTCAGAAAAATTTACTTTTCAGATGAAAAAGAGCGCGGCAGGATAGCGATGCAATCTGCATGAGCTAGCCTTTGCTCAGACTAGTAGCCTAGTATGCCTCTGTTGTAAACTAAGAAACCACCCAAGTGACACCAGAGGCTACTATCATGGCCTAAAAGGAGGGCCTTATCATGGCTTTTCAGAAGCCTTATCATATCTTTGACATATATGACGTGCTCCACATTCAAACTAAATAGAGAAGGGGCAAGCCCATCATACTGTTTCTGCTTCTCTCAGCTTATGTTGATTCAGATTCCCCGTGTTGTGTTCAACATAGTAAAACTCGTGAGAAGGAGAAGTTTGGTTGGAATTCCAAAACATTCTTTGGAATTTTATTCCGAATTTATACTGTCCAATGCGAGCTTTAAGTCAATAAATACTTCATAAAATTCGATGTTGAACTAGGAATGTTTATTATTCAGGTCTGTTGATTGTTTGGCTCTGGAGCCTTCTTGGTTTTCTGTAATTTTTCATAATCATCTTCTATTCTTCTTGGTTTTCAATTATCCATGAACTCTGTACGCAACATTTTTGACATGCATATTCCGACTAACTTTTCTTTTTGTTGATAGGGCAAATTAGACCCTTCGACCACTTCTGTGACATTTGCTGTTAAATCTTTATTATATTTATTTGCTTATTTATTTTATCTTTATTATATTTATAATATTAATAAAGATGTTATGAAGCTATTCGCTACAATTGCATACCCATCAACCCTGTTTGTTTTATAAGTGATGCCATTGATTCCTCGCGCTTTATTTTTCTGCTATTTGCTCATCTAAAATATTCCAGGGTTTGTAGGAGGCACGATGAGAACAATGTCTATTGTATCAGCAAATCTTGTTACTTCGGACAGTAAAGTTTTATGATGATGGTATCTTACTCACTGAAGTAAGACATTTGGTGCTCATGTGCTTCTCTATCTTTTTTTTGTAAATCTATCATTTCGGCTTTTGTTGAGAATCGTTTAAAAAAGAAAAGTTTCCCTCAGATTTTAAATGGCTATGTAAGCTTATCTTGTGTTTTCGTCACCAGATTGCCAATTTTTCACAATTCTTCATCGTGATAGCTTCATTTTACATGTAGGTACTTTTTTCATCCTTGTATTAAGTTATGTCAAGTTAATTGTATTTAGTTGTTTCAACACCTTTGTTTCCTATTGAGCGCTTAATAGCGTTCAATATTGGTCAAAACATTTTGTCTTCGTTGTGGCTAATCGGAAAAAGTGGCGTCAATGGCTCACTTTTTCCGATTAGCAATTCCTGGCATTCCATATCGAACCACATATGTTTCTTCTTCATTCACCGGAGACATTTACCGACACCTCTCGATATTTAACAAACCAACCTAATGGATTCCGTGCCTCAAGTCATTTTTTAAGATTGGAAAAACCTTAGCCTTTTTCCACCCATTTGGGAAATATAAATTGCTCAACATGTTGTTGAACAATATGCAATAATTTCTTATTGCAACATCAGGCAAATGCCGGAGAACTATATTCGGAATACCGTCAATACCACATGATTTTTTGTTGTTTATCCCGTCAAATATAAAGCGCAAGTCTTCATAACTGACAAAATAATCAACAAGATTTAAGCTCGGTATTAGGTCAGATGTTAATGTCTCAATGAAATGAAGAATTGGCTAACTATGTAGCCTTGACTTGAAGTTGGAAACTTCTGCTTCGACAACATCAGAAAATATTTGATTTCCTCTCGCAGGAGTTGGTAGATGAACCAATTCGAAATGTGTTCCAATCAGGGCAAGTTTCTGTAATCCATCACATATAATCCTGTTTCCGTTTCTATCCGGAGTCGTACTATCAATTTCGATACCAGCCCTATCAAGCAGATTTAATTCATCACCAGTGACTCCAAGATTCGATACCTTCACACGAGACCTCTTACGGAATAAACTATTCACTTTTGTGAAAACGCCATCTGGGTACTGTGGGCTAATACCCCTCAGTTTTTCCGCCCATTGATTGTTGACCTCACTCCTGAAGTATGAACGGATTAAGTTCCGAACTTTTCTCAGGTGTAATTTCAAGTGTAAGTCAACGAGAGTGTAAGGTGTAAGTCAACGAGGGATGGTTGTAGTCCAAAAATCGCCGATAAATATTGTTGACGCGTGTGAGAAGAAGGCTTTTCAATCTTTTTAACCTTGCGATGGTTGGTGTTTCATAACCTTCCATATTGTTTCGATGGTTAATCTTGGGCACTACTTTCTCAATCGTTACCAATGTCAGTTTCTCCAACTTCAACAAATAGAGATCTATTTCACTATTAGTTAGATTTCTGTCATTAGGAACCATAGAGAAAGAGTTGCTATCATCAAAACGAGGGCATTGATTTTTGTAATCCCGATTAAAAATTTTTTGAAACTTTACCCAATCCGTTTTTTTGAAATTCAACCGATGATTTTCATGTTGAACTGGAATAAGGAAGACATCATCGCTGTGATGATTGATTTCCATTACGATTGCGTTATGGTCGCTATCATAAGAAAGCACCTGTAGTTTCCGTTGAGGACTATTAAAACTGAATTCAAGTCTTGCGTCAGCAATACAAAGATCCAAATATGAATTAGTTCTAGGGTACGTTGGGAGTTCCGACCCATAAAGTTTGCGTCTGTATTCGATTTGGTTCTCTGTTATCCACGATTTCAGGAACACACCTTTTGGATTATTGTTGACGTTCAGCCATGATGTATGCCGTGCGTTTAGGTCACCAGCAAGAATATAATAGTTATGCAGCCTGTTCAATTCAACCATTTCAAACAATGAATTAAGCTCCTCCTTGAACTTGAGAACATTTCGACCACTTACATAGGCAGAGATAACATAAAGGTTATCCCTACCTGGCAGTGAAATTTTGATAACAGACACTTCAAGAAATTCAAAGTTTTTAAATTCGAGTTTTTCAATATTTTGAAAACGAAACGGTCTTCTAACCAATATCCCGGTGCCACCTCCCCCATTACCGTTTTACCTACCGTTTCTTATGAATTTAAGATCCTTGAATGTCATGCTGTGCCATGGATTAAGGTGGGTTTCAGTAAGAAGCATGATGTCTGGCTTTTGTTTAGTAATGAATTCAAGAAGATAGTCACGTCGATGTAAAGTAACAATGGAGTTGACGTTGATCGAGATGAGACGAAGCTTATAGCAATGTGACTGGATAACAAGTTATTTTGAGACATTTTTAAGATTTAAACGCTGAAAAACAAAGTTAATTTTTGAATCTTGTTTATCGATTCTTTCCGATAAAGAATTAAGTTGCTGGTAAATTTTCAAAAGCAGCTCATGGTTTCCACTTACATTGTCTGCTGCATTATCTGCTGGTCCTCTCGCGGCAAGTGCAAATGATACTCCGGGTTTGACGAAGTTGGAAGGCATGACATGAGATTTCTTTGAAATTAATTTCACTTTTACATTTTGATATCGCGAGCATCCTCGATATGATGCTGGATGACCAAAAACACCGCAGTTAACGCAGTATAATTTTTCTTTAGGCTCCGTCAGAGCCAATTTGCACTCACCGGGGGCATGAACGTCTTTGCATTTAACGCACCGATATTGCATGGCGCAGTTGGCAGCCGAATGACCAAATCTTTGACACCGGTAACACTGGTTAGTTTCTCTTTTCTGGAGGCATTCCCACCTCACCACTCTGAAATTCAAGTGCCTTATTTGTTGAAGGTCACTTGGACTGCTTCTATTTGAAATTTGTACCAGATAAAGTGGTAAATTCTTCTTTTCTATGGTCGATCTTCTTGTCGCGAAGGTTTTAACGGAAATAAATTCTATTTCTGGTGCAGCTTCCTTGAGCACTTGGAGAAGATCGACCGTATCCTCTCCGCAGTCCAAACCCCTCAACAAAAAGGTCTGATTTTTTTCACTTTTTGGAGTATAAGTGAAGTGTGGAACTTCCACAGAATTCAGCGCATCTTTTGCTGACTTGAAATTAATAATCGATTTAATTTTGACGGTTAACTTTTCTGCGTTAACTCTTTTTATTTCGAAATTCGTTAGTTTTTTTTCGGCTGCCAATAACCGAACCATGTGTCTTCCGCTTTGTCCGAAAACATTAATTGGCGGAACTTTTTCTGTGGGAATTTTATTGGTGGATTTTTCAGAGAAACCAGCAGATCTACTGGTTGGTTTCTTCTCCTTATTTTTTGTTTTCAAATATTGAATAAAATTAATGTTATCTTTAATAGGAATACCTTTATTACTTTCAACTTCGATTTCCTCTCGCAATCCGTCCAGCGCTGCATTATAATTTTGTTTGCTGTCATTTATGCCTCCAGCACTAAGGATTTCTTCTTGTATATTTTGATTCGCATTTTTCTTGGCCTTTTTTTCTTTATTTAGTTCCTGTTGCGATTGCGGGTCTTGTCTCTTCATCCCTATGTTGTAAAGATCTTCGAGGGACTGTAGTCGTAGTCTTAATTCCTGGTTTTCTTTACGCAGTCTTGTCACTTCACGCTCGCCTTCGATTATTTTTGTTTTTCGTCCGTCATCTGCGGAGTTTTCCTGGTGTTTTATTTTATTGACGACTTCTGCTAATTTCGTACCTGCTGTCTCCTCGGGACGATCTCACTGGAAAGATATTCAAAAATTTTAATCATCAACTACTGTGTACTGCAGGCTGCAATCAAAGAATAAGATCAAAGGATATAAGTAAAAAGCTAAAAATGTTCCCATGTCTTGCTATGTAAAGCATTTTTTTATAATCAGAGAATGTGTTAACACAAACTGGTGTTTCTCTCCAATATTTTCCATCCGTCCTGATTCCAAACTGTAAGCACCATCAATTCGGAGTAATAATTTAATTTTGATTAAATGATTCAATTTTAATACTGATAAGCGAGCTACAATTTACATCTAAGATAAAATTATTCATTTCGTTCGTCATACGGACGCTACTCAAAATTGCAGTGTGAACCTATTCCTTGAAGAAATCTTAACAGAATTATTTCCTTTTGCGCAGATCGGAGGACAGCTCATTATATTCCTGAAAGATGTGATCATTTTATGTGACCACACTGAGGATTAGTTGAAAATTAAAAATATATCAAGTCGCCATTCAGTCCCCTCCCGGTCCAATGTGCTGCGCCAAAGTTCCATGTTTAAAATATCAAAACGTCTCCTTCGCCATATCGAATCAATGTGTGAATCATTTGGCGACTTATAGAACGATTTTGCTGAGGAGATTGACTGGTTGAGATTCAGACTCCTCAGTCAACTTTCGGCTTTTAAGCAGAATAGTGAATTTCACGCGAATTCAGCCAAGAGAAAGTACATTTCGTCTTTTTTGTTTTTCTTTCTTTCTTTTTTGCAATAGAATTTTTACTAGAATTACTTAGTATCCAAAAAGTGGTATCAAAATAATATTTAGTATCAACCTGCGGATCGAATTTGAGCGCGAAGTGAAGCTGAAGGAGTGAAGGTATCTTTGCAGCATTTTCACATTGTTTTCAAAACGTGTAAATTTTCCAATTCGAATTTCCCGATTGTCGAATGCTCTCGGTGCTCACGCTTTGTCTTTGCTATTGAGTTGCTTCATTCAATTCTAAAAATAAACAAAAAGTGGAAACTGGATGCAATGAGAAGTGCCGCGAAATCTCCACTATTTGTTTGATTTACATTAACAGGATCTACGTTGTGAAAGTTTATTTATCCCGTGCAGTGTCACAGTGCAAGAGTTTTTCAAATCCAAATAAGTGTATCATGCACATGTCGTGCGTTTGATGTGATGTTAATTATAATATTAATTTCTGTCTAAGTGCTGTGTTTTTATGTGATATCCAAATAGAGATCAAAGCTGACAATTTTATGTGTCTTGGGAGACACACAAACACAAAATATTGCGCGACGAACAACTTGCTGGCAAAATTATCTGGGAACGATTGAAGCAAAAATAAAAAGTAAAATATTTTTTAAGCTTAGATATTCTTACATACATGTGTGCTGTTTTAAAATAGAATTAGAGGTTGTAGCGTTGATTTTTTGGGGGCCAAGGTGTACGATTCGATAAATATTTTGCTGAGAGCTTAGAAAATTCGATGAAATCAAAAGAAATCAACAATATAAAGCAACACCTAGAACTGTAAAGAAAAAAGAATTTTATTGCAGACTAATATAATTGATTTCGATATTCTGAAAACGATAATTTATTTTTAATAGAACTACCCATAAAAATGATATCAGTTTTGTGAAGGTTTTTCGAGAATATTTCTACAAATGAGAATTAGTTTCATTCTAAGAGTTCACTGTTGCCCAAACCCACCAACGAAAGAAGGTACACAAATGCATGAAAAAATATCAATTAATAATTTCGACCACTTTGTTGGAGTAACTGAAAGTCTACATGTATTTCATGCTGAGTTTCGTATTCAGCAAATGGATTCATATTAACCATACTCACTACTCAGGTTTTGGGAGATAAGGATCAATTCGTTAGATTTTACCAATATTTTACTTCAAATATTCTAATTTTGGAAATAATATCCTTATTATGATCCGATTATGATAATGATAATCTTCAATGATTGAACAATCTGTTCCGTCTATTATCAATACTCAGAAACTCATTTTGGTTTTTTTTTATTTTCTAATATTATTTTGGATTTCCTTTATTTTAATTTTGAACTATTAAAGTTTTGTATTTAGCATTGAAATGAATCGAAAAATTTAAATTGAGCCATGAAAATAATGAAATCTCGAACGGTCATCAGTTAAGCTTAAAAGAAACATTTTGAAATTATATTGCCATATATGTCCTCCAGGCCTTTTTTTGTTTTTGGTGAGGACATATTTCTGCTCATGAGAGTAATTAACAGCTCATTTTAAGTGAACTAAAACTCATCCTCACCAAAAAGTATCATGATTCGGACGACAAAGTTGATATAATTTCGGTCTGCGGCAACAATTAAACGAATATAAGATTTTTTTAATTTATCAGAACATCGCTGTATTAATCATTTCTACTCTTTCACCGATTCCTTTATTAAAATCGCTTGTTTTGGTTTTTTTAAATCATTTATTTATTCTACAGCGTTCCTGCATATGTTTTTTGAAATGTTCTACACTCTCGTATTTCCTACAAATCCAACCTTTCGAATTCACTCAACTATAAGTTACTGTATAACTTCGTGAAATTTTTATTATTATCATCAATGGCGCGTAAGACCCAGTTGGGATTTGGTGGCTAGATGATTCAATTCCAACTAGCCCGGTTCGAAAAACTTGTCCTCCTCGACTAGCAGCAATTTGTTGGCAACTTCCAATGTGTTTTCCCAATATACCTATCGATTTCTTTTCTTTTAATTCTTAGGTTTAGAACTGAATTTTCAACAGTTTTTGTAACATTCGTAAGCTGGTGGTGATTATGCTACATAGTTTAAACAATTCTGCTTGATATCATTGCACACAGTACTAGGAGATTTAAATATGCTATAATTCTTACAAAAGTTCAGGTCACCTTTATCCTTGAACTTGTCACGAGTTTGTTTTTTTTTTGACAAATACTTCGAATCGCGAAGGAAACTACCTATTTTTGTTTTTCTGAAAATGTTTAACCCTCTTGTATGGAACACAACTTCAAATACAAATATCAAAAAGATATTTTCTAGACCGATCAATATCATTCTTTTTAAAATGATACCCTTACCCTTCTTACCTCATAGCGTCAGATAAGGGAAGAGCGTACCCTATGGCGTCACTTATAGATAATTTAATAAGCTCTTGCCGCTAAAATGTGAATAAGGGCTGCTTTATTGCCGTTTTTTGATTAATAGATTGTTAAAAATGGCATTCTTTCTCATTGGTCTATTCAAAAAAATTCAAAAAAGTAATCAGGCAAAACACATGCATCCTGGAATCTAAAAAAAAAGTTGCATATTATCAAACATTTTGATAAAAAAAGTAAAGTATCAGTGAAAATGCCATAGGCGCTATAAATAATGTAAATAAAATATAGCCGACAGCGTAACCTTTTCCAGAAATGAGAAATAATATGTATCCCGACTTTGGTATGATTTAACATAAATATCGGTATACAATCAAATATTTTAACATAAAATTACGTTAAATTGTATGTATCTACCTTCTAGTAATACGTTTATTATTAGCGTATCGTAGTAGCTAGTTCTTTATTTTGCAAATTAAAATAAAGCACTAGCTACCAGAAAATACTCAACCAATTTTGTATTAACGTGGCCCGATAGCTAATCCTTTATTGTGCAAAATTAATTGTAGAACCAGCTAAAAGAAATTACAAAAAATATTTCTTTTATTTTAACAAGATCATGTTATTTTATATATTCCCTTCTTTAGTGTTTGAATTTGACTTATGTTGAAAGGATTTATTCAAAATAAAGCAATAATATGAAACAGGTGCGCATTGAAAATATTGATCACTGTCAAGAGGATAGTTTGTTTTTCAATAAGTTTTTCAAATTTTCTTTTTTTTAATATTCTGTAGGGTCTTTTGAATTATGTGTCATTTTTAAAATGCGAAAAAAATTCCAAAATTTGAAATAAAAATTCAAGTAATCATTCGTTGACATTAATGTGTTCCTTATTGTCAGTCGGGTCAATTTTTCGTTTGTGAGACTTTAGAATGAATGACCTGAAGGAGCAGTGATTTGTCGTAAAATTTTGAGTTAAAGTTTGAAAATCCATGTCGTACGAGAGTGTACTGAAGGTTTCCAACCACAACGTAAAGATGGCGGCACTAATCGATAAAAGCTAGTGAATGTAGTGCTTCTCAATCACCAAAGTTTCAGCCATTTTGGACGAGCGGTTTTTAGTTGATAGTCGTTTGAGTGAGTCCTTGTGAATATGTTTGTCGAAATGGAAAAAAACTGAGTATAGAGCTATTATTTGATTTTTAATTTTGAAAGGCAATACACCATCGCAAATCAAAGATGAGGCCGACCCTGTGTATGGGGGCTCTGCACCATCATTTACCACATTGAAATTTTGGGCAGCTGAATTTAATCGTGGTCGTAAGAGCTTGGCAGATGATGAAAGCTCAGGACGTTCAAGCTCTCCGACTAAAGACGATAACATTGCTGAAGTTCACTAAATGAAGTGCCCACTGAATTGAACAGAGAGAGATAGCAGAGGTTACGAAAATGTCCAAAGAACGTGTTTGTCACATATTAAATCACGATTTAGGCATGAGAAAGCTGTCCGCGCGTTGTGTGCCGTGTTTGCTCACGTTTGATCAAAAACGTGTTCGAGTGAACATTTCCAACGCTCTGTTGTCGCAGTTTAGGCGCAATAGCTCCGAGTTTTTGCGCCAATTCATTACTGTAGATGAAATTTGAGTAAACCATTGTACCCTGAAACAAAATTATAGCCAAACAGTGGACTGAAAAGAAAGAGCTGGCTCCGAAAAACCAAAAACTATATTTCGGCTGGCCTGGAAAGTTGATGACGGCTGTATTTTGGGATAGTCATCGTGTTATCTTAATTGATTATCTTCCGAAAGGAAGAACCATTACAGGAGCATATTAGGCATTATTACATGCCAAACTGAAGGCAGAAATTGCTGAAAAACGACCACATTTGTAGATAAAGAAAAACCTGTTTTTAAAGGTAAAGACAACGCACTGTCTTACACCTGAACGGTTGCCAAGGCGAATATCCACGAATTTGAAGAACTGATTGTCGATCCGCCTTACTCACCAGGTCTAGCCCCAAGCGACTCGTTTTTGTTACCTCATCTAAAAGCTGCGCTCGGAGGACGGACATTTTCGTCGAATGAGGAGGTGGTCACTTTCATGAACAATTGTTCTGCAGTGAAAAATGCTGAGTACTATTTGGACGGGTTAAAGAGATGGAAGCATCGCTGGGGGGAGTATGTAGAGTTACAAGGAGACTATGTAGAAAAATTAAAAAAAAAATTTGAGAAAAATATCTTGTATCTTTGTTAGGTGGGAAACTTTTCAGACCACCCTCGTATGCCTCTACTAATCGCACTGTTGATATTTCAAAGGAACATATTTGTAAGATGTGGGAAAACATACTTCAAAACAAACCAAAAACACGATTAATAACATCATGGACAGTATACTTGTAAGTTTGAAAGTGGCTTCAAAGCTAATAGCGGTATAAAGAAGTATATTTTTTAATTAATAAGAAGTCAAGGAAACGTTTTCCTGCATTTTTCTGCATTATTAAAAAGCATTCTTAAGGACAAAAGTGTAAAATGTTTTTGCAGTGTTCCTAATTTTTTGAATGAAAATTTTATAAAAACTTTCCCACATACTCTGAACACATACATGATAATTTTTTCCTTAGTAGCTTATGCATCAATATTCTTATAATCATGTTTACCATATGACTACTATTCTACAAAATTGGGACAAAAATATCAATAAATAATTCTTAATAAAAACGCATAATGGAGAATGTTGATGGAGAATCAAGTCAGCAGCAAAGGACAATAAATTTCTTTTCGAATTTTACCATTGAAATCTTTTTCAAGCAGGAACCATGCACAATGCTACTGTGAAAGGCTCCATTTTCCAACAGCCGATAAAACGTGCATTTTTTGTTTGATGATGTAAGACTGTTATCAGCAAATAGTTTTTTCAAACACCAATTAAAGATTATTTTTTTGTATGGATTATTTTTTTATATGTGACTCCTTCCAACTCTGAAATATGAATCGTTTATTTATGCACAAGCAAACGAGTCATGGCGAAATTCCAACTAAAATAAATATTTGGTGACTGCATCAAATCGCGAGATTGTATACAACCGAGTAGAAGGGAAGTGAGAAATAATTTCCAATTAAACATTGTTAAGAATCGGAAGTGGATATGTACAATGCAGTATGTAGGTATCGACATATGTTCATACGAAAGATTCATTCAAACGACTTGAAATGTGAATAATGTGATTAATCACATCATTTTTTTATAAAGAAACGTGCCTTATTCAATAGTCTTTATAAAAATAGTGCCTCAAAGAGAATCGAAGACCGATTAGAACAAATGTGAGCAATGCATTGATTATTTCAAGGATAAACATGTGAGGTCTTTAAATAGCGATGATGTGAATAATTAGTAACAATAGAAGGTGAATTTTTGATGCTTTAGATGCTTCTCTAAACCAGAAATTCAAATTGCATTATGCAGAAAACATTTTCGGATTGTAAACAAATACCGAATGAAATAATCATCCAATTGTTTATAATGAACTTTCTTGCAAGGTTATTGGTTTGCGCCATTTGAAATTGTTTACTTCCTGATAAGAAGTTGAATAAACAAAATGAAACCTTTCAATTTAATTATTGGGTCAGTTTAATGATTGGTCTTGGTTTATTGATAATTATGGCAATATCTATATTGAAGTTAATGGATTCTTTTCTATAATTGATTCTCATTTGCAATTTTAATTGAATCTAATTAAGTAAATTAATCTGACGAAGAAGTAAATAATCACTATTTTGAAAATCAATCGTTGTGGCAATTATCATTCACGATTCATTTTAATTGTTCTTTAATCAATGAAATTTATTGTCTGCTTGTTTCAAGATTTAATTCAAACCTTCATTTTTTATGCGCCAGACATAGTCCTAATATCACACACTTAATCATAGTTCCATATGATAATCATATTTCCATTGGAGATCAACGTCCTTTTCAACGATATTAGTCATCCATAATTTACTCTGATAGCGACTCTCCAGGATTTCTCAAAAATGTCTGAGTCAGCCATCGTGGTATGTTCTCGGGTAATGCATGTAAACACTTTTGAAAATATTTTAATCTTTCTCATCAAAGTGTTTATATTTAGATGCTGCAAACGAACCAAACTAATTTAAGTCTCCTTCGTTTCTGAGCTCTCATATTTGCAATATGACGAAATAAAAAGATTTGAACTTGAAAATACACGATGTCGTCATTAAGTTTTGATATGTTTCTCTACATCCAAATTATTTATGATTTTAAAATATTTTTATCTGTATTGTGTGTGTGTACATTAAGGAGTTATTGATGCTATTCTTAGTTTGGTTGTATCTCTTTCAAAAAAAGGAATTTGTTGAGTGGTTGTCGTTTAAGAGGAGTTGAACAGAGTAAGATTGAAAGTGGGAATCAGCACAACAGCACGTTCAGATTGTTCTTCGCTTCTCGGAATATCACAATACGTTATTATGGTATAGAGGTGAAGGTTGTTTACACCTTGAATGTGTGACACCAAGACGAGCACTGTTTCTGGCTTACCCTCTAAATACCTCCCCTGTTAACAGAAATAATATAGTCTAGAACCGGTTGACATACTAAATCAGGCTACGCGTCATATTCCTTTTACTATAGCTCCCATCAGATTATGGAAACTTGAAAGGGAGTGCTGGAATAGAGATGCTTTCATTACCGACGCCTTCTGACGCTTCAATGCACCGCTTTTTAACTGGAAGTACTGCCCAAGCATTATGTGCCATGAAATTCTATTTGTCAATTGATCTAAGCGATTCTCTGACAATAATTGCCGAGAGGAGCTTTCCAATTTCACTGGAAAGGTCCAATCACGCTGCTTCTTCCATCTTTTGCACGCAAACGTTTTTGATACGCATCATAACTTATGCGAAACATACAATTGGGGGACGGTGACCTACCCATCTTGTCCGGGTATGACTTGAAAACCCATGTCCGCTCAAGAGTTAGGTCATGTTGATATCAGTCTTATCAGTATCATGCAGCTGACTGATCCACGGCCTAAAATCAAGGATCAGACGAACAATTCTGCTTCTCTGTGTGTCGAGAATTGTTGTCTCTCTTCCCAGGTGACATCTTCTCTGTTGTCTTCTTTTTGGTGCCAGTTAATGTTTCTGCGTTTTCTAGCAAGGGCGGCAATGAGTATCTATTCTGCGAACACCAACACTGCCATCCCAGTGACCATTCAATATGAGCGTGCAATTTGCAACGCTCCTTGTCTCTGCAATTGTGCTGACCGCTTTCGGTTATATTTCTTGCTCAGAACGGCGCCCCATATATTGGCCTAAAAGAGTAGAAAAGAATGCACAGCCCTCATTAGAAGTCGTATCGTGAATTTGGTGCACCCTTTCCTGTGTTGGCCGTTGTTAACGCAGTGAGGAACGATACGCGGTTTTTAACATTATCAGCTATCGTCCTGATTCGCTAAAATATTACAATACTTCACCAAACAAAACCGAAAATGAGAAGAAAATATTGATAAATTATCTTTTGACTTTCTTGAACATATTGTTGCACATAGGGTCCTAAAGCTATCGCAATCTTAGCTACAAGGACTCCTCTCTGCGCTTTCGTATTTGATTTCAATAATTTCCTAAGCTAAAATAAAGAAAATGAAGAAGAAATGAAGAAAAATTCATGAAGAAAAATTGCGATAAAGACTTCCAAAATATCACACAAAGATTGGCTGCAACCAATGACAAATGAACCAAGAACGTATCTCTGTTGGTCTTTAAGTTTTCAAAAATATTAAAAATATTACAAAAAAAATTGAAATTGTCTAAAATATAAAAAGTAAATTTTTTAAAATTTGAAAGAAGGAACAACCAATAAAAGCAACGCTATGAGAACAGAATTCCAGCTCAATCTACGTTTAGCACAACTGGATTCCTATTTCACTCAGTGGCTATCTGATCCGCCCTTATTTGAGTTAGCAGATACAAACTGAATACTTTTCGTTCTGGTCTTTCAAACTAAGACCATAGTTATTAGCTATATTATCAAGTTTGCCATTACTTATCAGCTACTAAACGATAAACGATATTCGAACAAACGATGTTCGCGCATTTTTTTTTCATGGTTGCATGCATAAATCATTCTTCAAACATGAATTTTTATTCCATCACATATCAACGCCATTTTATTCAACATTTACATAAGTGCAATCACGACATTTTTTATACACCGATAAGCATTTTCTTTGGCAACTTACGAGTAAGAAAAATGTTTATACACTTTAATATGTTATGAACTGTGAATTCTTCAACAAGACTCCTTTGATACACTTGATCTATAATGGAAACATCATTAGAATCTAGGATGTACCAATTCTCATCGAGGGTCACCAAAAATTTTCGAAAAATGAAGGTAGAGTAAAGGTTTCCTTACAATACCCACCCGCAATATGGAAAAGAAAGGGTCTCCTTAAAGATCAAGGGGTGCCCGATGAACATCCTTATCGAGCCGACGATCAATGTGTCATTTCTTAGGACCTAGTTCAAAGTGCAAGTACATACAGCGCGTACGCTTCGCACAAACACCCGATCTTACGATCAATATAAATGAAATTTTATTTATTTGATTGGTAAATTTCCTTCCATTTTTAAAGCAAACATGACACTCTCAATACAAAACGCAATACAAATCTACACCAACTTCCGCACTTTCTATCTCTGTCTGAGCGGCGTTGCACGAGAGTGTTAGCGCTGTGAGTGGTTACTAGGCGCCCAGGCTGTGAAGACATACTATTGAAGCTTATTCAGCAAACAAGGTCTTGAGTACTGGAAATGCTTAACGAAAACCAACTTTTCGATAAATGGAACAAAAGAAACGCAAAGGAAGATATGCGAAATGAGGAATGAAATAGTAAAACCCAAATAGCAACTTTAAACTGTATAGTGAAAGACGCAAGACGCTTGCTAGGTGTTGTAAATTGGACAGCAAAATCACATAGTGGTAGTCACAGGGTGCGAATGCCTCTGAAATCCAAAACAATTACTAACACTCGCAATAATAACAAGTTTATAATAGGGAAGTTAACTTTATCCTTTTCTTTTCACTGTTCATTTTGAAACTGTCCTTGAAAAATTAAGTACGTCGTTCCACTTCCACCAAATCGAGGAGTCCTTATTAGCATCAATATTTTATTGAAGGTGTTTTAATTCTGGATAAAACTGGATCTGGTGAACTTATGATCAGAAGTAAAGAAAAGTTGGATGTTACGTGCATGAAAACGAGAGTGCGTGACAGGCTTTTTATCGGTCTAACAAGATCTTATGCATGTCCTTTTTCGTCTACAGTACCTAGACGGGTTTTTTTAAATGTTGAAGTTGACGGATCAAAGAGAAAAATTCGTGCCTAGCATAATCTTGATATTTCTTAAAAAAAGTGAAATAGTCATTTCAGAATTAAGCAATATATAAACAAGGACATAAATTAGGTTGCAGATTGTTAGGTTCGCGACGCAGCGTTACTATCATATCATGCAAAATAGTACAATACTCCGATTTGTGTCCTAAAGATATGGAATATTATTATTTGTTCTCCGAACGAAATTCCGTGCATCCCCGTCTGTTTCCTTATATCGTTCACATATGCGTTTGGGCAGTTTGCCACCTTCGATGGGGGGTTTTATCCGCGTGCAAAATAGTCAATTTCTTGGCGATCTTCATGAAGTTTTCTAATATATTATCGCAGGATAAACATCTTACAACTAAAGCAAGTTTTTTATTGGACTATTCGGAGTGGTGCTATTAGTAGCCATCACAAAAAAGGTCTTTAACCAGGATAACCTCAGGTTCTCAGGATAAGCACTGAGATAATCATGTTAACAGTCAGTAAATCGTTCTGATGATAACTCCAAAGGAGAAGACTCAGCAACGATAATGACTAACATGCCTGAGTTAATAAGAAGGGTACAACCCGTTCTCGCTATGTGATTAGACCATTTTCCTTAGGTCAGTCGACGAATTTTGTGGAGTATTTAGAAGGAAGGTATACCTGTGATTGTCTGTAAACATGAGATGGTTAAATGATTGCCTGAAAACGGTAACGTTGCTGATAACAAAGAGACTTGTTGAAGAAAAGCTTGTATATATGTAAACATTATCACCAAGTAGATTGTCTAGCAGTCATTAAAGCCATCTGGGTAAACATTTTGTATGCCGATATCAACCTGAATAAAGTCCCAAAATCCATTAAGTCATTTATCACAAAAAGTTAGCTGTCTAAAGTTTGGATCGTTCCAAACGCATCTGTCTCCAATTTTTTCACTTTTTGTATGTTCTTTGTGTAAGTAGGATTGAAATTTTGGAAAACGTTATTCGCATTTTTGGATTTTTTGCACTCTACTAGGTTTTCATTTTGAAAAAATTTGACAGCGTTGTGTTTGGCACAATCCACTTAAGAATTCAGACTTCAAATTTCAGACATCTAAAAAATTGAGTTGGTAACATGGCTGTTACAAAGCTGATATGAATTACGAGGATTGTATAGAGTAGACAGAGAGATTGTCTTCATAACACATGTCTGAATCATGTTTATGGTATATGATCAATACGCTTCCTCAATACGCTCAGAAGTTGGCAGTTATAACATCAGGACAACAATACCGGGGATACCTTTACACATCTCAGTTTTTCTAAGCAATATGAAAACTATATTAAAAATGAAAAAAAGGAAATCTAAACACTACCAAAGAAACTTTTTAGCTAGTAAACCTAGTGTAAGGATTCATATATAGAATACATGTTCACCATGCGTGTGGATCCAGCAGTTTAACATTTGGAGTAACACAACACTGTTCAACCGCAGAATTCAATATTATAGTGCACTTATTTCACTCTGAGATCCTTATGTTGAGTTAAAAACGATTGAATCAAGAACTTCAGACGACTTGACTCTACTTGACTCTCGCATCACGTTGAATCCTTAACTGGAAATCTCCATGAGGTCCAATTAAATTGGTTTGTGGATTGTTGATTTAGCAGAAATTGAAAAGCTTTAAGAAAACCTAATCAAACAAGGATTTAAGGCGTAGACTTGCTCCCTTGGAGTTTTTATTTTATTATTTTATTTAAAACGTACTTACGACTTTTAGTTCAAATATCTTTTGGAAAAAGCATCTTTTCAAGTAGAGATTCGCGGAAACTTAATCAAACCATGTAGTGTGCATAGCTCCGCTATGACTTGGTTGTGGAACATTAAAGGACAAAAAAATTCTATTTTGAACATATGATATCGTCTTGAAAACTTTTTAATTTTTTCAAACTTTTTTTTTCATCAAGATATAGTTCATAAAATGTTTTAGTACGCAAATTGATGTGTTTTCTCTAGTTTTTTGACAATGTACTGTTGCGAACCACGGCTGCCGCGGTCGCAGACATTTATATGGCAGTAATCTTTGGGTCCCCAGGTGGCTTACTGAGGCCGGCTGTGCTCAGTCTCTCGGGGTTCGTGTGGGGAAGAACACTGCCCGTGCTGGGCCACCTACACCTAAGACACAACCATCACATTAAGGGGAGAGGGAACCAAGGAAGAGTGCCGAGAGAAATGAAATAAAACGCGTTACTTAATGCATCATTATTCAATTCGTCATAAGTTTATTACTACATACAAAAAATTAACAATATAAAATAATGGAAAAGAGAAGAGCTAAAGTAAAAAAAAAAACTATTTTAAAGACAAGACCAAAAGAAACAATTAGTATCAGAACAAAAAAAAAACACCACCTAACCCGATCGGGTACGGTTTACAATAATTGAACGAAATCAATTATTTTTGACAAAACTCAATTGAAATCACCGTTTTTCTTTCCTTTGCTTAATAATATAAATTCACCATCTCACCGACCTTTTTCCTCCTTTCCTTAAAAATCTAGATTCACTATTTGCTCGTTTTTTTTCTTCTTCTTTCCTAAAAAATCTGAATTTCTTCGTGTTTAAATTACAAAAAAAAAAAACACTCTTTTGTCCTTCCTTTTCTTCAAATACAAAGTTCACTTCTTGCTCTCGCAAAACTTTTTTTTTCTTCTAATCACAAACTCACTAATTTTTTTTATTTTTTTTTTTTTTTCTTAACTAAAACCCAATCTTGACGTTCATCTTGACAGGTGGGAGGAAAAAGTGAAAATGGGATAAATGAACAAGGAAGGGTGCCAACACCGGTCCATTGCTACGTAGAAAAATATCGAAGCAGCTGTGGCACAACAGTACTAATGTGAATTTCATGGCTTGTTATTATATTACTAATTACTTGGGGTCCACTGTTGGAAAAAAAGCATAAGCCAGCATAAAACCTTATCCCCGTGTGTATGGTGCTTTTCTTTACAGATGGGTCAATCCTGTCGTCCCACAGAAAACTATTCGTTCCATTTCTTTTTCATTGCTAATCCTCAAACATATGACTCTTATGAGCCAGGCTTGAAGAAACAAGAAGGAAGTGTTCTCTTTTCTTCTTCCTCGCCATAAGCTCGGCAGGTATATTCTTTTGGATTCCTATTCTTGTGTCGTGTTGACCTAAGATGTTAGAGCTTATTGGTATTGTCAACAGTGTTTAACGACTTTTCTTTTGAAATGATGTAGAAGTTGTTTTGTCCTTGTTTTGTTAAGATGAGGCAAGAGAGTGCGGCTTCTCCAACAATCATTCCTGTCAAATTACTTATTCTTAGAGGATTGCGTTTCGTTGCCATTTTACTGTTCTCCTTGACACTTTGAGAGTCGCTTTTTAGCAGGCGGATCCTCTTCTCTCTACACTGCTCTATCATGGTACCCATTTGAGTTTCGTTTACTTAGGTGGTTGTGACTTTGAAAGCCAACCTACAGTCCTGCATTTGCTGTGAAAGAGACATTTTTGAGAATTTGGTTAGAGACAAGCACCTGCAGTGCTGATTTGCTGTTCTGGAATATTTGTTTTTATCCACACTTGTCGCCGCCTCTGTGGCCGCTTTTGTTGTAAATACTTCTAATTGGTAAAGTGTGGCGTGGCTCTAAAGTTTGTGACTTCGTTTGAGTTGCAGATGATCGCGGAAGATAGTTTCAAGGCTGCTTCCCTTATCCTCTTATGGTTATTGGTCTCACTTTTGTGGTATGTATCAAGTGAGAGATTTTCGGTTTAAAGGCCCAAGTTTCATCACATTTTTTTTTCCTTTCTGAAGAGCCCCGCTTTAGCTCTCCATACGGCTTGTTCTGTGGGCTGGAAGTTCAAGTAGTTTTACTACCAATTTCATTCACTATTTGAAGGTATTTTACCTTCTATTCTACCTCTAACAACATTCGAGGTGAAAATTGTTCCTGTTCTCGGCGCTTTGTGTGGAATATAAGCTTTTCGAAAAGAAGTGAATGTGTGGTCTGCATAATATCTGACATGGTAATCGGGAACTAGTTCTCCTGATCAGTATGACGCTTTCATGGCTTAAAATAAAGCTTAAAAAACACCTAAAAAGTAGTGTTTGTAATGTATTATAGAATTTGATATTCGCACTAGACGCTATCGTTCGTAAGTCAACCTCGAAAAAGGAACGGCTTAGCTTGTATGCAAGACTAGGGCGATTAAATCTTTGTGAAGCGCTGTGTCTGTCAAAACAAAAGTGTTGTGTCTAAACAAAAGTGTTTGTAATTCTCAGGTAGTTGGTCTTGAAAGTCAGTAAAGAAAGAAAGTGCCTGTAACATAATGTTAACGCTGTCTGCAAAAACAAGGACCCTCAGCATATTGCCCAAAGCACTTGTGGCTGTTAATATTTTCTGGCGAAGAAATCGGAAGCTGCACTATATAATCTCTGTAGCTGAAAGCTGTGAGCCAATCTAGTGTGAAAATGAATATTTTTTGTAAATATTCTCAACGGAAGGATCCTAGTTGACGTCTCATTTCTACGGTGGAATCTTAATGGCAAGACACCAGGTGCAAACTCTTTGGATTTAAGCTTCTAACATATCCATTACTTCAAGATCAACTTTTCAATTTCACTCATAAAAATATTTTAATCCTTTTTCTATAAAGTTATGGGGAGGATATAATTCAAGAATTTTAATTAAAATTAATACATTAATCTAGGGGCTTGTAAATATAAATAAAAAATAATACGATAAATTGAAACAAACATGTGTTTGTAGACACGACATTTTCTCCTTTTTGTTAAATATTTTTTTTTTGTTTTCTAAGCATAAATTTCCGCGAATTGAATAGTGCACTATGAATCATCCCAATTAACGCAGTATTAGCATATTGAAGATGAAGTATTTATAAATTAATGTAAAATAGCTGAGGTGTTTCCTACATTCATTCGGCATATTGCTCTGTTGCCAAAATGAATCATTTGGACCAGATGTTTTTTCGGTTTCATGCATGTTTTATTTACGGAAACATGTTCTTTGCCAATCGTGCAGGAATAACAGCCACGTCTTGTCAGCATTCAAGTCCTCTACAATGTATTATTATGTTCAATCGTCATTGTCTCATTGGACCAGGAGCGTGAAACTGTTGCAAGAGCCAGCCAAATTATAGCCAACATTTTGTGGACCAAGGCTAGTTCATCTGAATCTCGGCAAGCGTACACCTTTACCGATTAAACTTGACTCTAAATTTAAAATGAAATTTTTTCGGCTAATTTTGGATACTACAGCAAAAGAATTTTTTTCATCTCACCAGTGATCCTTTATCCGCATATCTATGAGATAAATTTGAAAAATTGAAATTGAGTGCAAGTTGATTGATTGATCTTTGTAGAAAGTGTTAGTGAAGTGAGTGGTGGATGAAGTGCTCTATTGACGATCCTTAAGTGATTGCCACTACCAAAAGAGGTTTATTCAAGCAAGTTGCAACCTTTTGTGTGTATCTATAATCTTTTAGTAGAAAAAATAGTTGACATATTATTATGCATGTCTAAAATTCTAAAAATAACGAAATAATACTTTTATCTTTTGGCAACTTAGTGGGCTTTCCTTTATAACGTTGAATGCACTGATTTCAGGAATAACATTTGGTGCTATGCTGAAGCTTGTGCAATAAAATACCTAGGAAATCCATTATTGTTTTCAAGCATGCTCCGAAATGTTTACTTTAACTTATTGTAAACTTATATGTTGATGTGAAGAGCGGGAATCGGAGCTCGAAATATGTTTATTGTTATTTTTGACTACTCCCCCGAATAGTCTGGGACAATCGTATTTATAGCTTTGACTATTGTAGTGTAGCATTCGCGTGTTGCAATTGTAATAGATCGGGATTGAGTTTAATTGAATAAAATATTTAATATTTTATTTTAATGCAGACGATGTAATATCAAGAATTCTGAAAGAATTCAAGTACCACGGCTCGACTATCGCCGCATCTAGCTCTGTTGGTTCCTTCGAGATAATAAAAAAGAACCAGCACGATTCCGAACGAATCATCGTCTCATGTTCCCTTTGTCTTGAAATTGAGTGAAGCTGAAGCAACTTGAAGCCCTGGTCCCGAAAAGTAATCAATTGCCCTTAGCATGAAATAAGTCATTGATTGGAGAGTTAGCAAAGCAATCTCACACTGCCAAGGATAACTTGTCTACCGAAAATACATAGGAAAGGAAATGAACCATATTAACCATAGCAACCAAGTTTGCAAATTTCAAAAATCGCTATACGGACTGTAACAGTCAGGAAAGATATGGTACGAGAAATTATGTAAAATATTGAAGAAACTAGGACTAAAATCTACTATATCAGACCTATGCCTATTTACACGGAGAACTGTTGACGCCATTTTGATGGTAGGAATATATGTGGACGACGCATTAGTGACATCGAATAATCCCAAGATAATAGAAGAGTTCAAGCAGGCGTTAAGTCGACAACTAAAAATTAAGATCCTTGGAGAAGCCAAATACTGCTTAGGAATAGAATCCAAGCAGCAAGAGTGACAAATATGTCTAAGTCAACGGCAATATGTGGAAGAATTACTGGAGAAATTCGGCATGAGTAACTGCATCCCGCATCGCACAGCGGCAAGTCCATCAGCCAAATTGACAAAATCGTCGAACCTGAATAAACCGACGACAAACCCAAAGTACAGAGAACTAATCGGATCAAACATCACGCACAGTGTAAGCGTGCTGAGCCCATGCAATGAAAAGCCTACGGAGGAACTGGGGAGCTGCGAAGAGAGTGCTGGGATACCTCAAAGGAACGCGAGACCTGGGACTTACCTATAACGGAAAATCGAGAAAATTATCGGCTACGCAGACGCCAACTGGGGAAACGACGAGGACGACTCAAGATCATACTTGGGATACGTATTCATCCTAGGAGGAGCGGCCATAAGCTGGAAAGCGAAAAAACAGCGGACAGTAGCACTAAAAATGACGGAGGCCGAATACAAGGCACTCACCGAGGCAACAAAGGACCTAGACCCCTAGACGAGATTGGGATCCCAAGCTTATCAAATGGACTGATATACTGCGATAACCAAGGCGCAGTATACCTGAAATCATCGACGGGTCACCATGAGTGGACAAAGCATGTCAGAATCCATTTTAACTTCGTCAGAGAAGCCGTGCATGACGGGGAAGTTACCGTTATACATACGCAAACGGGTGACATGATCGCCGACATCTTCACGAAGTCATTAGCCAGAGAAAGACATGAAGAGCTCGCCATGCAAATGGGACTGAGAGAAACGCAATAACCACGTGTAAGTATTAAGAGACAGTGTTGGAGATAAGGTAATACGCACACCTACAGACATACAAGAACGTGACTAGGCGCATACGCTTGGCGCGGTAAGTAGAAATAGCCAGCCGGCACAGTCGAGATACAGATATACAGTGCAGCTGACGCACAAGTGTACATAGAGTTATGTTTTGAATAAACTAAATAATAACCACAAAATCAATCTTTAATTAATCAATCCTTGCACACCCACCTACCTCCCAAAGAGATAATATTGGGCACGTAATCATCATCTCAAAAACTGGCAGGCAATGACCAGCAAAAGTGTCCGAAGGAATGAAACGATGAACATCAATTCTGTTAAAAACGGTGAGGGAATCGCTGACAAAGTTACAAGTTCCCTCTAAACACTCGGACACATAAGGAAGTTGATTTCACACCATATCACTCTCATTGAAAGTTAAAACTAGATATTACATCCTAATTACAAAGTCTTTAATTAGGAATCACTCAGAGTGAAGTGTTACAAGACCAAGGCAGGAGTACTGATGGAAAATTTGCTTTCATCATTCATCGAAAATATAAATAAATATATATAAATAAATTTACTAGAAAATAAATGTCAAACGTCTAAATGCTGGATTATTTAGTCAATAGTTCTGGAAAAGTTAAAAGGATTGAATTAGAAAAGATGCTTGCCAACCTGAATTTGAGCCCATAATGATTACAATGGGGGAAACGAAATAAACAAAAATTTACTCTCAAAATGTTCCAAAAAGGAGCTCAAATGCAGAGAACAATGCCGAGTATCTCGCTTCATTCTCACCAACTAAAGTTCACCCCGTTAAGACAAATAATACCACGATTGCTCGATTCGGGTTAGCTGAAGAAGCCAAAGAAAATTATTTGCAGGACAACTTTAAGACATTTCGTTGAAATGGACTAAGCAGGAAGACAGAAGACAAACAATAATATACAGCGTCAGTAGCAATCGGGAGTACTACTGAAGGAATATATAGAAAGAAGTTTACTTTAAACTAAGGAATCAGGCAAGAAAAGCTAAAAAAGGAAATCAATCCGTACAAACACGGGCAATCAATTGGGCAACAAACCAAATCAAATTGCACCAACCAGTTCAAAAACGTTACCGGACTAAGAATGCTAGGATAAAACGTGACCCTCAGGAGAGGCTTTTCATTCACTGCATCGAATGGGTTTCTTGGTCGACTGGCTATAGGATAACCAGCAAGCCGCATTGGAACAAACATCAAAGAGAATTTGAACGAAGCATTAAGGAAGAAGTGAAGAACTACAAACTTCTAGTTGGCAGTATCGGAACAGCAAGTACATCTGGTCCAAAGGAGTTATAGCCCTTATATAGGTTTTAAATTCAAATTCCACGAAACCTGACAGTAGTTGACATTTTCTCGATCTCTAGACGGTTAGACAACGTAGCTTGGAGCTTGGGTTGTTAACCCATAGCAGTGAAGCTTGCAAGATACTACCGTATAGAGTATCCTTTCGGCTTGTTCCTCAAATCTCAAGGCTGTAAATGTTTTCGGGTACCACGAGTAACTGGGAAGCATCCGCCCGTATACGTGGACCAGTTTACTGGGTTTTTGGTATGTGAGGAGTGTTATGGTGGCAATTGGTACATTAAAGTGGTTTTGCCCCTTACAAATGAATACGGCAGAAGCACTGAGTACGGTCTCTATCTGTATAAATGTTATATCTGTATAATGTGACATCTTTAGTAGTTTAAGTACCTCATTACAATGGACTGTAGTAAATTGGATTTCAAGAATATTTTCGCAATAAGCCGAAAAAACAAAATAGTAACATCTTTTTTTCCCTATTGACGTTTCCGACAGGGATGAAGTTTTGTCGTTCCCCGTCTGCATTCGATTTTCTTTTGTTTTTCTTTTCTTTCGTTTTTTTTTCGATAAATTTTTTTTTCAAATTCGTCGGTATTGATTCTTGCTAAGACCACCTGGTAAGGCCGCTTAGGCCTTGGGCACCTTCAAGTGTTTGCTTGCTTTGCATTTCTCATCATAGAGAGCCATAAACTTGCAGAAAAACCTCAACTTCCTGCTGCATCCTGTCGCGAGTATTTTCGTCTGAAACATCTGAAACATCTCCTCAATTTTGGGTACTTTAAATAATATTCTGCCGGTAGTAGACATACCCATGTGGTTTGGCAATCTTGCTGTCGAGTATGTTGCCATCGGCGGTTAATAAAATAATGCAAAGCGCCTTGAAAACAATAAATACTTGGGCTACAGGTTGTGGCCTTAACAAACACAAAGGAAATCAGATATTGTGCTTCTCACCAGGAAAATGGAAATCACCGACTTTAAACTCTCCCGGATTAAGGGCCAGCGATAAACTTTGGTTATCCTTCGACCTAAAACATCTGGGAATTGTTCAAAAAATTAAACTCATCTAAAGATTAATTGAAGGAAATCACGACAAAAAAGTGTTGTTTTCCTTGCTTTTGGTGGACAGAGGGGCCTAAAGCCAAAGAAAGACTGTTCGAGAGCCGCAATAAGTCTGATTCTCATATACGGGTCAAAACTGGTAGAAGCAAGATTTATTATAGCAAAATAACGTGCCAGTGTGCATAAAAAAGCTGCTGCATGGTTATTTATGTTCTGCACTCAACTCCCGCGGGTTGCCAAATTCCTTACCAGAACTTCTCAACTTTCAATTTCCTTAGTTTCCTTAGTTCTCAATTTCCTTACTATCAACCTTCACATTAAACCATCATGTCGTAGAGAGTATACAAGATAAAGGATGTTGATTTGGCAAGACATGTGGCCGCATCTTAGATTCGTTATCAAAGGGAGTGATCATGACGACGACTGACTAGATTATACCTTAAACAGAGCCTTAGAAGAATTAGAAAGAAGAAGAACAAGAAGAACAAGAAGAAGGTAGAAAAAGCGTTGCTAATTGCTCGGATAGCCAGGTTGCTGTCAAGACTCCGAGGCTAACTATCCTTCTTAACCTTTTGTTCATTTTTAAAGCAGTGTGGTTGAAATTTAGCCTCCGTGGACAGCCTGCTTGCGGCTAATCTCTTCTGGACATTGGAAATGAACCAGGTGTTGTAGAAGCCACACAGGGATCTACCGGTGATACTCCTTTTCCTAAGGTATAATTTGTGGATCTGCAGTGAGCAATTTTTTCCCACTGCTCGATGGAAAGAAGTGGCCAAGATATAGCGGCCCTAAGATGGTCAAGTTCCTTAGTAAATCATTTAAAATTATACTCAGGATCGCGGCTCTTAGCGCCTATATTGACGGATTTATACCAATGCAACCAATATTTGTAAAAAAGAACGGAGAGAAATTTCTTCTTTTATCCTTTGATTCCTGGGCACTGGCTTCACTCAATTGATGACGTGGCAGTTACCAAAGTTTGCAAATCTGCAGGGTATCACCAAAAACCATCCCTTGGATTTGAAACTCCAAAAATTGAATTGCTGCATCTTAACCTAATCAGAGTTCCGGGACAAAACTGGCCACTATGGCGCTAGAAAATATGGCGAAGAAGTTACGAAGCGTGGAACTTGAAAAATCAAAATGAATCATGGACTCTGTCATGATCTAAAGCTGAATAGTCAAATACATTTCATCGATCGTACCATTGATCGGTGTATCTACTTGAATATCCTTAAAAAGAAGTTTCTTGCCCAACGTTAATGAACTATATTTGCGTTTGGGTTATTTCAACGGGATTGTGACCCGAACCTTACTTTTGGAATTATCAAGGAATAGCTTCTTTACAACTCCACTCCCCTCTTCTGTTGCCTGATCTTAATTTCATAGAATATTAATTGGAAGAACTTAAATGACAAATCCATAAACTGCGCGTACGTAAACTGCGAAGGATGGCTTCAAAAAAGCATTATCAGAAGAATGCGCGAAAGTCTGAACAGAATTTACTGCAAAAATATTGTAGTGAGTTCAATACCATCAAGGTTGCAAGCAGTTATAGACTCTAAGGGTAGTTCAAGATACTAAAGTGCATACAATTCCAAAATGAAGCAGTGAAGAGAACTGAATGAAGAGAACTTTGTTAGTTTTAATTAATGAAATATATTATAAGAATTATAATAATATATTATACAATACTACAAAAAAATTTAGTAAAAATGTTTATTCTGAAAATCTTACCGTACAGTTTATAGACTACAATCAGTTTTTGAAGTAGTCGGCTATTTTAGTCTGTTTTTTAAGCTGAATCTCAAATATGTTTTGCATTTTACGTTTCATTCTCGTCAAGATTGCTTGGTTATTATCTGCACTAATTCTTGTTTAAAATCAACAATTTTTATAAAACTATTATAGCGCTAACAGCCTCGCATAGTGTTAGTTGAAACTTTTCTTGATGGTCTTCGTTTTCTTCTTCAGTGTTACGATTATTACTTCCAACTTCTGATAGAATGCCTTCCTCAGTAACTACGGGACACACGGTAACATTGTCATATATTCCAATAAATTCCTCTATTTCAATCAATAGTTCAGTAGTACTAGTAGTAGTAGTAGTATAAGTAGTAGTAGTAGTAGTAGATCTATGTAACTGAGCGGCCAATTGTGCTAATGGTACGTTGTCATCTTCATCTGTAGGAGATTGTATCATTCTCGTTAGCAGAATATCATCATCATCCTCCTCTTGTGATTGAGAGAGGCAACTTTGTACTCAAGACGATGAGCACTCGAAATGTTTCTTCCGTATAAGACGAGGGAAATTGTTGGCTTTTTATTGCAGTATCGGACCCACTGATATTTAAACCATGTTAATAAATCCTCTTCCGGAACTTTATATTCAGATGTCCTCGATCGCTTAATTTTCAAAATTTATTTTATGTCTACTCTTCCAAATCGTTGATACTGTAGAGCAAGAGATTCCACTTTCTTTGCAATTTTACTATTTAATTTGCCATTTTGTAATCCCCATATAATGTTTGATTTTTCTTCAATATTCAGCACTTTCCTCTTTGTTGGCGACATGGTAAAACACATAATCAAAGCCAAAACTTATCAATTCAACCTTTCATTCACGCTGTTAACTATCGCACTAAATGAGTCATGAAACATGCAATGTTTCGGATGGGGTGCGTAGGTAAAGTAATCCTTCATAGATTAGAATAAATTTGAAAATTGTTCGTTTTATTTTATTTTTCTCGATAAAGTTTCGTCGTTCTAAGTGATATCTCGCTGTATCCGATGTTGTCATAGGCGGTATGTTTACTTAACTGTTTATTAGGGATTCGGCGAGGACCTTGCCAGTCAGTCGTAATAACCGATCCGTCACTATAGTGACGTTATAAACGATATCGTTTTAATCGGTTTCGACTGTAGTTCAAAAACACCGATACAGTTTTCAGTTGTTTTTATTCAAATTCTCCATATTCCTTTCTTTATTCTGGCATAGATTTAGGGCATGAAGGGACTCCTATGATGGCAAATAACTATCTTTCATTTATGTCGATAATGCCAGCATCCCAGTGAAAGTTCTAATTTCACTAGCACGCGTCGGTTTTGAACAATTTTTACATCCTTAAGGTTTTTTGATTGTAGCGAGATCTCAGTTTGTTGTGGGTCATAATTATCAAAACGAAATTAGCAAAACGGTCACCTGCAAGCATTTTTGGTTTGAATTTCCAGCGCAAATATTGAATTCATTGACTAAATAGCTGATTATTTTGTGTACATTTCCAGATATAAATGACCAATTTCTATCCTTTTTAATCGATTTCGTCTTAAAAAAAATAAAATTCATTCTCTGCTGTTCTTGTAAGCAAATGAAACAAGCATTTCTGTTGAACTATCGTGCAACACTTTTCAAAAACCACAAACAACAAATTGCCTAGTCTAAGGTGCTTGTAAATTCCAAATTGCTTTCAACAGTTGAATGACACTTTCGTCTTTCTCTTCTAGATACTTTCTTCGCTTGCGATATTTCATCAAAGTTCTTCGACAAGTGAGAGTGCGATCAACGTGAGAGCAAGCGAATTAACCGCACATCCAAAAGGCCCGTAATCAACAGCCAAGAAAAGGGGAGCCCATCTCGATCTCGATCTTTGCCGACGTCGTAATCGCCATCTTCGTCGTCGTTAGCACAACAAGCTCCACTACACCGACAAGATGTTTGGACGTGGAGGTCGTGGCAACGACAATTCGGGCAGCAGCGCTGGCGGTGGAGCCGGCTACGCTGGTGCAGGGTCGTCAGTTGAAAGTGGACCGCGTGCGCGATTGAACGACTATCGAGACGCTTCGAACAATAATCCCGGGTTAGTCGGTGCGAATAACAACTATCCAGGTTCGTACGAATTTGATCCTAGTGCAAACCGTAATCCTAATTTTAACGTACCACAAGGATATTACCAGCAATCACCGGCCGCCGGTCCGAACGCTGACTACTACGCGAATCAATCGCAGCAACAGGTGGGTGTGTCGCTTGACACTTGGACTGACTGTTGCAGTGAGAAGAGCCGGTATGGTGTCCCGGTGCATAGTGTTGCCAGACAAAATTCAGTGATCGTGTTAGTGCTTGTGTAAAGGAATTGATCCTGATTGGATCTAAGTTTTCTCCCTTTTTTTGTTTGTTGATCATTCTATTTTATTTAGTGATGAATGATTGAGTAATGACGTAACTATTAAATTTGAACGGCGCGCTGACAGAAAAATTCGTTAACGGTCACTTGGTGCGTACCAGGAAGTGTCCATTTACTGCTTGGTCCAAGTAAAATAAAAAACTGACCCGCCATGAGAAAAGATGTGAATCATAGAAGCGTCAGCACTTGGTCTTCCGTTACTTTTCTAGTTAGAATTTTAATCCTTCATTGAAATTAAAACATGGCCATCAGTTTTTCAATCGATTCAAAGCAGACGGAGAGCTTAAATACTGGAAAAGAATAAAGTAAATTCAAAAAATATTTTCAAATATTAGGCGAATTATTTTGGGCGCGAAAATATCCAATTTATTTCAGTTTGAATTTTTAAAATTTTTTTGTATTTCAATTGGATTTTTTTTTCTAATTTCACTGGTGCTTGGTTTCCTTTCCATTCCAAATTATGGGAAAGCTTACATCGGTGAAATCGAAGCAAAATAATAGTAATAATTTAGGAATTCCAAAAAGTTTTTGTTTATGTACATACACCGATTTCCAACTTTTTTAAGTCCTCATCCTTATTGATTGTCCTTTCCCTTGCATCGTATTATAGTTACCTTGATAGCTAAAATCTTTGTGATCCACCAAAATGTCGACCTGTAAAGTTCTCGAACCACTCAACTTTCCTTATGCACCTGTTAAATGATTTATATTAATTAAATAAAATGAGTAAAATAATTAACATAGACAAATATCAATGACGTCAGCAAAGTGTTAAACCCTGCATACGTAGGCCCAAAAGCGCGATTCCAATTGTTCAACTGTTCAATTTGTCTAATACAAAAAAAATAATACTAAGGAAGACGTTCAAAAATATTTTAAAAAACACTCGATTTTCGGTCTTGATCCTTCCTGACTAAGTCAATAAAGGACAACTGTTCGTTTTTGCTGGCAACACTACTCACCAAACGGCATCCTCTTCTCGTATGCACTTTTCGACTATTTTATATTTCGAAACGTGTAGATATTCATTTTCATAATTCACTGTCTCGTCATAAACATCCTCGCAGAGCACTCCAGGTGAATATTACGACGAAGACGAAGACATGGAGGCAGAACGTGATTTGGCCGAAGATGCGCAATGGAAGAAGATCCAACAGAACACCTTTACCCGTTGGGCTAATGAACATTTGAAGTTGATCAATCAAAGTATCAATAATTTGGAAACAGACCTCTCGGATGGGTTGCGCTTAATCGCGTTGATTGAGGTGCTGTCCCAAAAGCGCATGCCCAAATACAACAAACGGCCGACATTCCGCAGTCAGAAACTGGAAAATGTTTCTGTCGCTTTGAAATTCCTCGAAATGGAGCACATTAAGATTGTTAATATAGGTGAGTACTACTTATTTGTTACTCTTTTCAAACTACTATTTTCTGGCCATCGTTTCGTATCAGCATGTTTCCTTTGCCTCGTTGACTTTCTCCAGTTACGAGAGCTTCAAGTTTTTGAATATGGAAGCAAGTGTCCAAGCTAGTTCCTGCACCATACCATAATGCACCATGGACGTGGAGCGTGTTAATTAATTTCTCCCGTATGAATCATGATAAAGTCTAAATAATTGGTTAGGAGACTGCACTACAATGTTAGCCGTTGGTATGCCAATGTGGATGCTGCGACTAATGCTAATCACACATGATGATGTCACCTTTCGAGACTCCGCAGCACGCCACACATATCCACCATTAAACCTGCTGAAGTCAAGCGAGACCTTGATAATGGTCTGTCACGATCGAAAATCAGATCGTTCTGAGAATGGGAAATTGTTCAAGAGCCAAGATCTTCACAATGCTTTTGGATTTATCTACTAATTGTTGAATGATGTTATCTTGAGTGGACAGTGGTAGTTAACCTTTATTATAAGCTTAACTTACACCAAATAGCCCAAGTTCCGATCAATTAAGTTTATACGATCTTGCAGAGAGCAATTGTATAAATACACGGGCCTTAGCAGTTTTGACTTCTGAGTGTAAGATCTTCGATCCCATTACTCAAACTCACTAGAATATCCGCTTTCTCTCCTTCAACAGGCTATAAGCAATCGAAACTCCCCGTGCCAAGTAAATTGAATATTCTCCAGATGAACCTCTAGTCCTCAATACACCAGAAGATCCTCAAACATACTTTCAAATTAAAATCCGAATTTGGAATAATATCTGCTTCCGAAATAACTATTAATCCTGGAAAAGAATAAAATAAGGCTTCAGCAATTATTTTCTCAAAAGTTAAATATCCTGCTCGTAACAACCGGGGTGACGAAGCAACAAAATATATCATGGAAGACTTCTAAATAGTTTTGGATCCTTCATAGTACAGAAAATGGCTTTCATAGGAAACAAAGTCAAAGGAACATAGCGATAATGCTTCCCATGTTTTTTTGTAAAATATAGCTAATATATAAAAAAAAATGGTGGGGCGACCGATACCTATGATTCAGTGGCAAGTTTGCACCTTCTTGAGCGTCTTGAAACATTGTTGTAGCTCAGTGTTTGTCGTTTCTGTATTTCAAAATAAATCTTTGCCCCCTTTTGTCAAAAAAAAGCATTCGTTCTAGTAAAGGCAGGATCCAATGCTTACCACTAGCCAAAAGGAATAGTTTGTTGCTAAAGCTGTTCACAGGTGAATGTGATTGAATGTGCATATTTTTTTACATAACTATAGCGATCTTTATCCTTCTGTTTCATTGAAAATTTGAAGCAGATAAAAAGGTTGTCAATTTGAAATCGTCATCATTTGCGACTTGAAATCGGAGGTATGAAAAGTTTACATAAGCTTCGATATGCAAACGCAAAAATCTCAAATGATTTCAGATGTCTGAAGTTTGCATCGTTGCAAATGCAATGGTATCCAAATTTTTTCATTTTTTGACAATATTTTGATCACTTATAGGCTTTTATTTCAGTTTGATTTAAGTAGATGATCAAACTGAAATAAAAGCCTATAAGTGACCAAAATATTGTCAAAAAAAAATTGGAAAAATTTCACAGCGTGCAAATTTCAGACACCTATGGTTTCGCACCATTGCTGGGGAGTTCCTTAAAAAGTCCTCAAGAAAATAAACTGTCGGTCGAACTTTAGTTTTTCTACTTCCAAACGGAAGGCTCTAAAGAAACATAGTTGTGAGTTTTTGAAGGTCTTAGATTTACAGAGATATACCATAAACTCAGAGAGGTTTTAGTTGAAAATTACCAATTGTATTAACGCAAACCCTCACAGTCAATTGACCTCTGATTTTTGCAAAATTGAAAAAGATTTGTTTCAAATCCTTTCTGATACGTTCTTACCAGTGTTAAAGTAGATACCAGTGACATCTGCCTAATGTAATCTCTACTGAATATGATTTGGCTGGTATAACCACTTTCTACATCCATGAGCATGAGTTCCTGTGGATAGAGGACACATTCGTTATAACTATGTTCCGATACTTCATTTTCTGCGCTGCTCTACCTATTAAATGGCTTAAAAAAGGATCAAAAGGCCAATTTTCAACTCTTCAATAGAAAAAGGTCATAAATTTAACATTTCTGTCATCTGAATCTCTATGTTGGTTACGAGTTTGAATTTAAAAATTGCTCAGTTTTCATATGATTTCTTTGATTTTGTAATTTTTCTGGATAAAACTGCCCATAGGTCAATTTTTTTCTCAAATTCACAATTTTTTTCTTTCTATTTTTCTTGGGATTTTTCAATAATACTAAGTTTACAATAACTATTTTGTTGTCTTGTTTAATGCAAATAATTAAAATAAAATAAATAAAATCATTTGTTTCCCAAATTGTTGCGAGTAGAATGCAGACATGGATTGAAATAATTTTAAAATTCCTATGAGAACAAATCATTGTCATATTCAGGTGTCTGAAGTTTCAGTTTGAAGATCTTTGCAAACGCAAAGGTCTCCACTTCCACTCTTTGAACTTTTTTGGATAATTTGAATGAAATTTCGGTAATTTTTATTCGTAATTTGGACTCTACTAGAACTGTACTAGTTTTTCATTTGAGTCGAATCTTCGGTTTCGAAAAAGTGAAATAATTCAGGATTGTGGCGCTTGCAACGATGCAAACTTCAGATACCTGTCATATTCACAGTAGCACAGAAACAGTGAAAAAATGGAGACATATCTCTAATAATGAGGTTAATTGATAAATGATCCTGAGAAGTTAGAGCAGTCATTCTATACGGAGAAGGATAGACCAAGAAAAAGCAATTTTAGGATATTTCTGAAAACATTGTTCAATAATGAAAAGGTGTTGCTCTTTCGTAGAACGTTTACATGTAAATAACGTTGTCTTGCATCTTTGGACAACATTTTATCGAACAAATGATATCGAATTAAAAGTTTTCTAGTATTTCGTGACACTCGTTATCAGTTAAGAAATAAATGAAATAATTCATACAGAAATACCGACATTTGATGATGTAGTGGATCGAAAGTTTGCCCTTTGTTTGACAGGTCCTGCGGTCAAACGCCACTCTAGGCTTTCTGTTTAGAAAGGAGTTTCTAGTGACGCTCTACCTGCAAATCTTACCGTGCTTAAAAGTTCCAGAGTCATAATCAATATCAAAAATCATTCCGATCAAATTAGTTTCTTGGCTTGAGATAACTAACACTAGTTAAGGTAAACATTAAAAAAGTCGACAATCGCTTCTTCGATTGTTACTATATATTTTGTAGGCTTATGTCAAATTAATCTTTTGTCAAAAATATGCGGTCGGAGAAATGAGCGAGTTATGAATAATTCAAACGTGCGTCATCAGCAGAAGCTTAACACATGTTAATATAAGAAAGTATGTTTTTAATTTGAAATGCTGTACCTTAGATTATATCGCGCCAAGAAATACACATACATATTATTTTAAACAATAGTGATACAGAAAGTGAATCATTTTCAAGTACTAATAATTAATACTGCAATCTAATAAATTTTGATTAGATTGACTAGTTTTCTTCAGCAAAAAATCAGAGAAACTCTGCATACCTGATAAAATGATTTCTTAGCATAATCTCCGGGATTGACTTCAGTTTTTACCCAATTTATTCAAAGTACCACCAATAATCACGGAATTCTCGTTACTAGAGATTAATAACACGCAGATCCTAGTTGAAGATAGAAATCAACATTCAAATACAATAAACAAAATCTAAATGCGAGCGAAATACATTTATCATGGAAAAATAAAAATAATTTTAATTAGTAATGATAAATAGTTTGGCAAAGGCCAATCATCAACATCTTATTGGCTCTGCGTTAGTTTAGTAAAAATTATATTCAGACGATGTCGTTTGTCACTCAGAAATTATTTAATGTATGAAATATAAATGTGTAGGATAAAAAATATTATTAAACATAAAATAATCGATCGAAAATTCAGGATTCGTTATGGGTTATAATATGAATGCTGTTGATAGAGCTGACAAGATTTTCCATTCGATGAAATCAGAATAAAGAATATTAACAAACATAAAAAGTTAGTTTGACGATTGACGAACCAATTGTTTCTCTCTACAATGCGTATATTTTGTATAACACTGGATTTTAGCAACCCAGCAATAATAAACCTCCTGATCAAAATGACATTAATGTCTAGACACCGCTAGCTAATTATTGTTTGAAACGAAGTAGGACTCCCACACATTTGATAAGGAAACTTTCGCTTGTATAAGAGATGCGTTGCTCTATAAATTGAATCAAATTCAAGCTTACGTGGACTAGCTTAGCTTACTTAAGGGCTAGAAACCAAGCCTCTTGGGCTGCAGATTAACGAGAACAAAACAAAGCGCATTGTCTTAACAAGAAAAACAACATTAAAATGACTTTATCCTTGTATAATGCAGATATAGCGTGCAATAAAATCTTTTGCTGAAGTAAATTTAAGGACGCAGCTCGGGTCTAAGGTTTTTCCAAGTCCTAACTCCACTCGGACACACAAAAAAACAAAGCTTTAAACCAATGACCGGTTATAGAGCCCGCCATAACGTAATCACCCGCGAACAAGGTATTTTCTTATGCACATTATAAGAAAAATAAAAAGGATATCAAAGGCAAGTGTAGTATACCCACAAGTTGTACGAATTTTTTAAGAGCCAGAGGTCTCGAAGATTGTACAACTAAAGCCGTGTATGAATGGATATGCGCAGTGCATGAATGAAATATTGATACCCAGTAAGATGTTCTCATGCTAAAGGACGAAATCCAGTACGATAACCAAAGAATCATTGTACCGACTTTATTGTTGAAGGAACAGTATCGCTCTACAGATTTCACATTTGGGTATGCGGTCAATGGACTGGTCAAATTTGGGAAGCCTGTGTTCGAAAGGGTAGCGGTAAGATGATGATGATATATTGAATAAAATCACAGTGGATTGGTAGAAAATTTTCGCAGAATGAAACGTCTTGACTTCGTTGACCAAATCGAAACAGATCGCTCCAAAAAGCCGTCAATATTTTGAAGAAAGTGCAACAATAGCACAGTGAACCTGCATTAGGGTTCACTGAAAAGCATTCAGGTGCAAAATCACCTGAGGAATTCGTGGACTTCATAAGATCGGCTTGTTAGGTCGTGAGTTCTTCAATTTTTCAACTTCAACTTCAAAACACGCAAGAGGTTTAGGTATAAAACTTTTTATGTTTAATTTCAATGTTCTACATGTGTGATAGGTATAAATATTTAAACATTGTTGAAAAGGTTGTTTCATGTCTAGGCTTATCATCAACGCTAAACCTTTCGATTTTTGGAACTTACGTGATTTCTTTCATGTTTCCACTCTCCAAAGACCTCGTTCTTACATTGTCGTTTAAATGCTCGAAACACTGCGTTACGAGCATTAGTAAAATATGCTACTGCATTTTCCACAAAGTTCAAATTGCGAACAACAGATCATTCAGCTTCAAGGACTTTTTTGACCACTCAAAGAATTAATTGGTTGTAACGATTGAAACTATATAAGAGGAAGGTTGCAACCTAATAGATTGTTTCACATCAGAAATAAAGTCTTTCCGAACTAAGAAATAAGTCTCTTACATAAGCAGGGAGCTATGCTCCAAAATGCGTTAATTTTACCTTATATTTTGTATAAAAATAATAGTTACAAAATATCAGTTTATGCTTATATCAGCTTCGTTTGTATACAAACAGATAAATAAATAAAAATATATAAGGAATTTAAAGTTTTAAAATTCGCTAAACTAGGTGACTAACGCGCTAAACTAAACTAAGATAGGTTGACCTGTTCCAGATTCCTGATATTTGTTTATTTCGTTGTAATAAAACAAAAATACATCCTTTCCAATACAAACAAATTAAACTTTTAAAAAGAACGGATTTTAGCGTTCAATTGTATCAGATGTTAATAAAGATAAGTATGGTAACATAAGAATAACAAGGAAACAATTGAATTCAAATATGTGCCGAATATTGAAAAAATGAAAATGATAATCTTGGTTACAACCGTGCAACCTAAAGATCCTTATCCTTTTCATAGTGAACATTTCATCCTATTTCAAAGTACAAATTTCGAATAGAATTTATTCAACTGCAAATGAGATCTTACTTTTCCTTTCTATTGGAAGCAAATAATACATGGTTGAATATTAGACTACAGAACAAATACTGCATAACTTTTTGGGAAAAATTAAAATTAAACAACTGAAACCCTTTACTTCCGAGAAAACGACAATCATACGAAGCAGATAGAATAGAATTTGTTGAGATCCACTGTTCCGAATAAATTAGATTTCCATACACTAAAAATATACACACATTGGTTTGGTCATTGGAGCTGAAGCAGGCAAAAAAGATGTTGTAGAGACCAAATAAAATGAGTTGCTACAAGGACCGGTCTGCCATAATCTTTGGCCACAAATGAATATTTAAGACCCGATCGCTATACCACACGGTCGCACGCTGGGCGCATGTAAATCTGCGAATCTTATCATGACCTCATCTTCGTTTGCTCCAACGCTCCCCCGTAATATTTTTCTTGCTGTGATTCGAGTTTCTCACATCCTCCGCACCCCTTACGACTTCCTTTCCAAATTCTTCCGCGAGTCAGGTATACACCAGCTGGTGCAGTCAAATTGCATGCATCGGAATTAAACCTCCTTCGCGGGAGCAGAGTAAACCAATGTTAAAGAACCGAACGGTGTCCATCCAGTGACCAGATTGAAAGATTTCCAGGTTCTAGGACAGCTCTGAGGTTGATCTTCAAATATGTACTATGTTGCTGCAGTGCTACTTGGGCTACTATGTGACTGAAACGGAGAGAACTTGTTCGGGCGGCAACGCATTGTTCGCGTGATACCTGAGCAAGGTAGAGACGTTAGTAGGTAGGTGAGGTATTCGATGTTCGTTTCCAACATGAGTAGCGTATAAATAAATCTGTTGTGTTGTAATGCTCCGCGATGAAAGAACGTTTTCGCGGTGGATGACGAGGGAAAGAATGCGATTTACTGGTTTTAAGAAGAGACAACCAAGTCTGGTTGATGTTAGATATACCATTGGGTAGTGTATGTAGGTGTAAAGTGTTGTCAAGCCACTTTAGAACTGTTCATTCACCACTTTCATGTCAATAAAGTAACCGTACTGATTGCTTTTTAGCGGCTACCATAGTAGATGCTTAAAATCTTCAACATGGCTCCAGCTAACAGATTTGAATCTCATTAAGAATCGATCAACTCCCAACCGCTCACCACTAGTAATTTCCCCAATAAACTGATTTCCACTAAGAAAATAAATTCGGTAACCCTTCATGAAATTGAACGTCTCGTTCCGATCTTATTAAATCGCAATCCTACCGGAACTGATTATAGTCCTTCAGGTTTTTTTCGCTGATTTCAAGATAATCAACTACAATCGAAAAACCCGTCTTGCATATTTTCTCATTCCGAAATAATTTGAAGAATTAGAATAATTTCAATACACATAAGTTGGCGCCAAACTATACCGAAAAAGTTTTATTTCTAATCTCTCACATTACCTTTTCGCTTTAGAATACCACAAGCCGATATTGTTGAATGAATGAATGGCAATAAGAAAAATAAAAATGCTTTTGAGTTTAAGGTGTGGGCAACGCCATTTATGAATTTTGCAAAAAAAAGGAGACCATGTTTTCGCAGACGTATATTTGCTCATTGAAGTGAATTCTTTCCATTGCATGCTATCGTATTGGTTTTTTTTTGTCAATCTTTCATATTGGTCATATTGATAAACACAGTAACTGTCGTCACACTGTCGAAAATAAATTTGTTTTTGTAAATTGTACTCGTATTGATTTGCGAAAATGTGAAGAAACAACTTTTTTTTGTTTGTATTGCTGAGAGTTTCTGATGATTATTGATAATCGTACAAACATTGAATATGAGTATTATTTTCAATAAGTCTTGAATATTATTGTAAATTTTCGGTTTAAATTTAAAACGCAAATCTATAGAGAACCAAATATGAAGAATTTTTCTTACAAGTGTGTGAGTTAGTTATGAATCAGTTTTATATCAGAACTTTCAGTCCACACACGCATCAACTTGTGCTTATTCTCTCAAGCAAGAAAAGAAGATTCGACGAAAAACCCGAAAATAAAGACCAAAAAAAAGGCAAGATTCCAAGATTGTGATAAATGTAGATTGACTGAATTCTGTCTAGACAAACAATGGTCTCGATTTATTATTTTTGACTTATTTGTATCATATTTAAATTAAACTACATCGCATGAAATTCAAGTAGTTTTGTAATAGATAAATATCTGGAAATTGTATCGTTACACACGCAACGGTCTCGTTTTTTTTACTTTTGAATTTTGTGTGTAATTGGTCAGAAATAGTTTTTTTTTCTAATTTTCACTCTACTGGCACTCTTGAAGTCTACCCAAGGCATTAATTCATTATAAAAAAAAGTAAGAAGTGAAAAAAATTAGAGAACTTTGCATTGCAACGATGTGTGCTTCACACACCTACAATTCATGTATCCATGACTATTCCTGATGAGGAGTCAATACTCATAGCACTTCTTCAAAGCTAAATACAAGGGAAAAATTTTCTTCTAGCATCATTGATCGTCCTGATTCGTCGTGATTGTCCTAGTCATTTCCATAATTCTTCTTATTTAAATGGAAAAACAGTGGATATTAAAGAATTGATTTGATATGAATTGAAAACTTTTTACGGTCTAGATACTAACTGTGTGCATAGATTTATTGAAAATGACAGAATTCAAAGTGACATGCTAACATATTGCACCAACTTACAGCCTATATTTCTTCAAACAAATAATGAAAATACTTTAAATTTGCTCTAAATATGAATAATTTTTTTTATTTAATGAAATCCAGCAGTTTCCCTTGAATGTGACTGTTTTTTAAATTCGAATTTCGCCTGTCACTTGCCGGCTTCCTCAATTTATGCTCGATTTAGCAAAGAAACCGCGTATTGTCTTATTTATGCTCCTTGGTGTTTGTATCCTGTTGATCTAAAACTGGTTTTCCGTGTTTTGGGAAGTGCTTCTAGTCGCTTCGCTCGTTAAATTTCTGGAAACTGGTAGTTTGCAGCTGGCAAAAATGTTGATGATGTTGCCGGTTGCCAATTGTTCCGAAACCGTTGTCAAATGTTTTCTGATAATCTTTTTGGTTCCTGGTAAGTAGCAGGAAGCCGGCAAGTAGTAAGCGAAAATTAGATTTGTGTAAAAAACAAATAAATAGTAAAATTTAAGGGAAACTACTCAGTTTCATCAAATAAAATTTTTTAGATTCCATTCAAAAATCGTTTTTATTTAAAAAAAATAATTTTTAACACTTATAAAATATAACATAGCATATGATATGGACTGATATTATGTCTCATTATTCAATTCTCTAAGAACAGTCTTTAATAATCGCTATTTGTTGGCCGTTGATTGTACTTCTGCTTCTAGAATGCTCAAAGATTTTCCATTGTGGAAGGGGGTTATAAATTAGGAAGGCTTGTTGATTTCTTGGGTCCAACGATAAAGAATTATTAGAAAAAATTACCTACGAAGTATTATATTATCCTGCATCATGCAAAACTTGTCACCTTTGAATGAAGAACAGTTCAAAACAACAGGCAATCCTTCATATTATTATACATTTTATTGATATTGATATTTATATTTATTGATATTTTATTATTTGATATAAATTCCTAATACTTTCACCCAGTCTACATCTATCTTCGATCTTATAGAGGGTTTCTCTCGCAAACTTATTTGGTAAAACTACTAATCCTGGTAGGTGGTAAAAACATCGTCGTTGCAGGTTGTACTACCAAGTACAAAAGAAATGAAGCTTAATGTCGCATGCATTTTTAATTAAGAACCACTTTTCCTAATAATATTTAGTTTCTGTCTATTCTCCAGTTATGTTTATCCTTGTGATGATCACCTTGTAGAGGAAACAGCCTGAAAATAATAGAAAAAGTCCTAGGTGTAGATCACTTAACCGCTCTATTTTTCATGTTAGTTAGTTCAGTATTTTTCAGTAATATCATTTTCCAATACGTATTCTTAATCAATTTAAGATTGTCAGCCTGCTTGAATAAAGTAAACATTTTCTTATAATTTTTTTTTTCTGTGCTAACGCTTTGTTAGTTGCAATGATTTGATTATTTTGTGTTACGTGTGTTGTTTCGAAGGAATCTGTCGAAATGCATTTTTGCATCTTTTTTCAACAACGAATTTTTTTAACTCTAAAAAATTAAGTTTTTTTTTGAAAAAAGTGTAAAGTTGAAAATTTACATGCATGCACAAATAGTGCATGCATCTGTTTATCATTTAACAAAGCAATGAATGACATTTGATCAGTCTGTAAACTTATGAAGTTTTACTATGGTCAAAGATAAACAGAAATATTGAGAGGAATTGGATGTAGAGGTGATGGTTATCCTGAAATTAGGGGTCATGAAAGGCTCGCCAAAACGGCAAGAGACAATAAGTTAAGATAACCCGACGGTAATGAAATAAAAACGTTAAAAATTTTAAAAATTTCTTTTCAAAAAAATTGCCATCATATACCATCATATATATCATTGTCCTCCCAAAGTATTTTTTGTTGAAGTATTTTTCATGTTCAAGTATTTTTTTCCAATTCTAATTATTTGGTTGTATCTATTTTGGATATCTGTTCACTTAATTGTAAATTAATGAATCTTAAATGTATCCTCTAAAATCCACAAACCGGTAGATATACCCATAGCTCCTGATTCGTGATTTTCTTTGTTATCCTTTGCAATTAAATGTCTTCTTTTCTCCGAGTGTTTATACACGAAACATGAGGAATGTTATGAAATTTGTACCGTTGAAATATTGTGAAAATTCATTCTTTTCTTTCAAAGATGAGCTAAATTTCAAAAAAAAATAAGTTATTGATTATTATTACCAAATTAATATAAATGATATTATTTCATGAAGGTATCTACCCGTAAAATGACAGAAATAAATGACTGAAATAAAAGTTAACGTTCGTTCCGACAGACAGGCTATGATGATGAATAATTAGAAACTAGATAAAATTCTCAGAAAAACCAATCGGTTTCTAAAACACGAAAATCTTAGTGGATTGATAAGCAAACTCATGAAAATGCAAATTCATTTGTGCATTCGAAATTTATTCAAAATTTTGTGTTTTCAACTGAATAAGAGAATACGGTAACATGAATCATATAGATTTCACAGAATTTAATATTCATGATTAACATATAAGGCAAGCCATTGCAGACTGATGATGAGATACTCAAAACATTTGTCATATTTATCATTTGTATTTGTTATTCTCCACTCGAGTCATTTTTTAATCATTTTGTTTCTTTCGTAGAATTACTCACGTCTACCTTTTGTGATCATTGCATTCCTATTTTGAGCACAATATTGTAAACACAATGGTATTGTTGCCGGTTAAAAATTATCGTAAGCTTTATAAGTAATAATAAACATCGTAGAGTATAGACAGTATAAAGTTTGATATTTCACGTCGTAGCTATGAGAAAACAATTATTAGTCGATGAAAATTCTGTTGTGGTTACAGCTTATATTATTTCGCCGGTGTCAAATGTTTCCACTGATATGCAATCGCGACTGGACTTATTATACATACACATGTGCTCATATGTAGGCATATTTTGTGTTGAACTTACAAAACTTATCGCGGTAATTTGCTTGCCAAATAAGAATGTGCTGATTAGAGAAGGATTGTTTATCAAAAAAAAAAAAAAATGAAATATTATGTCACTATTCAAATTAGCGAAATTCATAATTGGCTTGTAGTTGCTATAGCGTTATTTTGTTATCGTTATATTTATTTTGCTTTCTTTCGAATAAATGCTACTGCTATCGATGCTTGCAATAATATAATTGAACTTTAATACAAGAGAAACGACAATATATGATTGCTTATCAGAATTTCAGTTCTGTTTGTGCATTATTTAAAGCAGAAAATCTTCACCGAAGTTCACATTAGAGGCGTTCTGAAGTAAATTTATGAAGACTTAAACTTCAATAGTGAAATATCAGGACAAAATCCAGTGCAATGACCTAATTCGAACAATATACAGAATGTGATTAGGATACGACAAACACATGTCTATCTTTTATCACTGGAAGCATTTAAACATAGTACGCCGATAAAATAAATTCCGATTCATCCAAATAATTTCACTACCAATATCTTAATTACAACCATTTTGATCTAATATAAACCGAAGTTATTACGTAATAGTACTTTTCATTGATACATTATCACATTTATCTTTGCGTGTGTATTACGTATTACATATTTGATTAGAATCTGTGAAAATCGTATTTGACGCGTTCATGAAGTATTTGATAAAGAAACTGTTGCTACCAAAATCATATTTTGAAAAGATTAGATATCGCAAGTGAAATGGATATTTACAAACGAGTATATCTAGTCATGTCATTGACAAAAATAACTTTTGGGACTAAAATATTTGTAGTACTGTTGAGGTGGTTTTGTTTTAATCATTTAGTAACGATTTATAGTTATACTGATACGAATATTTGGTACCAGTTGCAAAAAAGTGACGCATGTCGTTTGAGTCTATTTGGTTTAAAATTATTCTCTGTTCGATTATGTGCTATACTTAAAACAGTTTATTATAATTTCAAAGAATTATTAATTCAAATAGTTCTTTTGCATATGAAGGAAAGAGATAAAAGATGTGTAAACAATAGTTAAAGAAATAAGGCTTTGTGATCGTGATATTAAGTGTAGCTGCAGGGCTTCTGTTTTAGCCCTAAACTGCTTTTTTGAACATAATAAAGAGAAAAACGCTAGAAAAAATCAAAATCGGCCATTTTTTATTATTTGCTAGTAGTAGTAGTACGTCCTCAGTATTATTTTCTAGTACCTTAATAAGATATCTCATTTTTTCATACTAGAATCAAAAGAAAATAGGCGAGTTAGTTCAGAAGATGCAATGATTGTTAGGGTTTAACTTTATCTCATATGGGCACATGAATATAAATAATTTAACGCCAAACAGAAGTCTTCCTCAAAAGCCAGAAAGAAACAAATAGAAAGAAAAACTTCCATTGCATACCAGCGATGAAAATTGAGTTTTCAATTGAGAAAATTGAAAAAAGAGTTTGAAGTCAGTATAAGTTAAATTCAAAATATCATTGAAAAAAATTGTTTTAGTTAAGAATTTAAACAGAAGAAATTTTTTATAATACGATTACTCACCCTCGGCTGAACAGACCCCAGAAAAAATTTATATTGTAATCGGTTGCACCATTACTTCGAATCAGACAGCGTCAAAATAAAATAGATTCACAAATAAGCCGAGTAGTCGCTTTAAATTAGAAATTATAATGTTGAAGTATGTTATTTGTTGAGCCGAACCCATTTTAAGTTATCATCAAACAACCAGCAGACATTTGACCTCAATTCCTCAAACAGAAAAAGTTACATAAAGGGTTTCAAATCAAGTTAATGAAAAATCAAATCAAAACATTTACAAACTCTCTTGATGTTACTTCTTCGTTGAAACATTTGTACCCAAAGGATGCAAATCTTCGGAACAGTAGTTAGAGAAAGCTGAATTTTACAGACTCAATAGCAATATTCACCACAAACAGCTCAACGAGAGTGTTTGTTGGTTCAGCTTAGTTGGGAGCCGTCATAATTCTCATTGATGTGGTTGATAACTCATGGGTCATCATCCACAATAGAGAAACAAGCCGCTGAAGCCGAAAATGCAGACTCGTCAACATATAGAATCCTTTCTTATTGCCGAATACCGCTGAATCAGCCTTTGCTCAAATCACCGTGATAGAATTAGAAGTATTAGCATTAGACAACAGACTTAGCCACACGGACGAGTTCTTTCAAAATTTTAACTATTCAATAGTGGTACCATGTCATTTTGATTATACGGAAGTTCATTTATTCTTGCTATCCTGGGACCGCCAGCTAGAGGGATTAGCCCATTTAATAGCAAAAGTATATAGGAACTGACATGCATTCATCAATAAATATGTGCTCCGCATTTAATTATTTTTAACAATTTTTGCCGTGATTTCCACAATTTTCGTCGTTGACAATTCAACTTGATTATCCTTGATTGTCGCCTTATGAACTTCAAATTGAGTAGAACTTGAGTTGTTAACTCGTGCATTATCTGTTTTTCTAGTTTTCTCTTTATCTAGCTTCATACTAAAAATACCGCCGTTTGAATCCTAAATCCTTCAGTTCTCAGTTAAAATGAACTAAATTGAAGTACTGTGTAGACATTCTTTATTTTATTAAAAGTTGGGCTGCAAATTGGTGTTGGTAGTGAACAACAAATAGCAAATTGTGCAAGTATCTAGAGTTTTTTTGCGTTTTTTCCAAGTTGAATATTTTATTTACAATTACTATTGCGAAGGTGGTCAAAGAGCAATGATAAAGGGAATAAAATAATGGTCAATCAATCAAACCTTGTGTTCTAGTAAATAATTTCTTTAATTAATTTGTATTCTTATCTATGAATGTATTGCAAAAACATCAATAGTCGTTTCCTTTCGTCACCTCATACTGTAAGTATCTCTCCACCATCATTTTCATCATTAAATTTCTCGCGAATTGACGCCTGCTATTCGGTTAGTAGACATCCTAAATTCTGCCTTGTGCGTCGGTGAATTGGCTTGGTGAAATTAGATTTTTGCTCGCAGTTTAACACGCTTTTTTCTTTAATGCCACAAGCACAACCCTGTAATGGTAGCTTGGTTTTAAAATGTCCTCGTGAATATTTGAACCAACTGGATCGAATTATGCTAAGACTATCAGAATAACTATTGTTAAATAGCTTCAAAAACGAAAATGAGAATGATATTCACGTCGAACAGGATTCGCAGAAGACCACGGCAACTAATTTGAAAATAAAATGTTCAATAAAAAATTTTAAATTGGATTTAAGGTTAAACAAAATCTTGGATATCAAGATTAATTTATTGTTCTGTTAATTATGCTTCGTGTTACTTCAAAGCATAATCTTATTGTTATTGTACAAACAATTTTTCAGTGCGATTGATTCTCATTCCCCAGAATATAGTTTATAAGTTAGACAAATATCGAATATGGGCACTGCTTCCTCTGATTATGATTCATTATATTTTTTTTTTTCAATTTTCGTTTTTCAACTTATTGTAGGGTATAATTTTTCACTTTATATTCATTTAAACTATACTTGAATCATGCGTAAACTCCTCGTTTAAACTTTGTGATACATTCTACAGTTTAAAGTTGTTGACGAAAAGTTCTAGACAAATATCGACAAACAAAATTTTAATTTGCAATCTGCAGGTATTATTATATGATTACATAAGACCTGTTTTCTTCTCACTGCGATGTTTGCGACGAATCCATGCCTGCAAGCTGATAAGATAAAAGCTAATGATGCAATCTTTTAAGTCGTTATATCCAGCCATACGAGAATTCATACACATGCATGTATCTTTAAAGTAGATTTTATTTTCTTTCTGGCCTGAAAAAAGGCCACATAAAATTCTGCTTATGAAAAGATTAAAGTTGGTTCGGTTCTTTCAGCTCCTCCACCAGCTAAACATCGAATACCTAAACGATTTCATGTCTCTACATACATCATTCCAGAACGCGCGTTATATTCAAATTCGTATTTAAGAATTCATTTGAAACTTTTGTTTGGCGACATGATCTTATTTTGCAACATTTTCAAAAGTTTCTTAAATTCTTCACTCTTCGCACGTCTCCTGAGGAGTCTTGTCAAAAATCATTAGAATAGAATTTTCAAGGTTGTGACTGTTAACGACCAACACGAACACTTTGCGCTGCGATTGTGAAGCTTGGAATGATGTCTTATTTTTCTCTTCTTTTCTTTATTTGACTGAGGGGTGAAACAAACTAGCTTAAAGGCTTTCAAAATGAAACAGGTTTTTTGATTGTCTAGAATGAAAATTTCCCGCAAAAGAACACATGATTTTAGTTCGGTCAGTAGCGGCTGATGTTGACTTAAGATACATGTGTAAATATATTTGTTCAAGTAAGTAGAGGCATCTGAAATAGTCATTTTATCTAAGAGGAAATGAAGCTATTATAGTTATTTGTTCGGTTGAACCGGTTTACTTCATATTCTCAGCAGTTAAAGGATTAAATAGTTATATTTCACTGAAATTATCTACTAACATGTATTTTTTACTGACCGGGAATATTAAATACGAAAATTCGATAACAACTCGTCAATGCCTGACGTTTTATTAGAAATATCATCGAAAAATTTGTAACAAATAACATGAAAACTGTGAAATGTTTAGACCCAATAAAGTACTTTTTTCACATGAAATTTTCATGTTTAACTGCTCTTCAAATTAAGTGAAAAACACAAATTTGTGTGAACCACAAAAAAAAACATATTTTTTGTGTTGCATTGATCATTGATTTTAAAAAGTTTTCAAAAATGCTTTTGGTGAATTTTATTCCTTTGAGTTTTTATTTTAATTGAATTTAATAAATCTAATCAATCTTTAGATTTATTAAGCTTGATTGATAATTTCATTACAGCTTGCAGGTTATTTTCTCATATACCCCAACCAAGTCTGCTGCCTGCAACGAATGCGTCTCCTTTTTGCAAAGGGAACTCGTTTTTACGCTACAATTATATCTTAATCCTGGCATCAGAAATTTTTCTGTATTTTCAAAGATAATATCTATGTATTCCTGCGTTTTATGAATATCATTTTCAATGTTTTAAAATGAAAAAAGCTTGACCTTATGATATTTAATTTCTAGTGCCGCTAAAAATTTAAATATAGAGTCAGACTTTACCAATGAGCTCGAGTCTTTCGTCGCTGCAAATGCTTTTAGTTTCAATAATATGAAATGAAATAATAAACATGACACTGTTTATTATTTCATTTGAATATTTGAATGAAAACTCTGCTGGTATTGCTTTTTGGGGGAAATATATAATTGTTATTAACGCAAGTTTTTAACGGCGTAATTAATTATTCTCTCTCATTGCATCTCAGCTCATTCATAGCATAGAATTTTAAGCTTATCAACTAGTAGGCTCAATTTCATAGATAACTTCATTACTAAATAGGATCGCTTAGTGCTTGCTGTACAATTTGACGATATATCATTCAATTATTAACGTTAATATCTTGAAAATTTTTGGTATTTTCTAGAAAAAAAATAGTCGACTTTTCGACGACGTAAGCCTTTTCATTTACATATTTACTATCTAAGTTTCGCAAGAGGATTTTCAATAGAATCATTTGAAATCGTAAGTGCCCCAAATATTTCTTAAATTTTGTATGTTATGGTAGCGGAAAACGCAAGTCCCCGATGTGTAGATCGTAGTTATTTTATCAATGCATATTTGTCATAATTCAGTGAAGCTGAAACATTCTGTAGAAGAAAAAGATACTTGACCAGTAAGTTTTGAATTTTATTTTTAATGTTTTTTTTTTTGTAGGACAATTCAGAAATTCTACATTCTCGTGTAAATTAGGTTTCGCAAAAGTAAACTTCTTCCCGAGTATCAAATGAACATATCACAGATCTGTAACCTTGAACAAAACATCATGTTGTTTTTTATCACCATCAAACTTCCGAAAATTTCTGCTTGAAACGTTATCACGTTCAGCACAAATGTATCAAAACAAAGAAGCTCATAAACATTTAAATTTCTAAAACAATAGAAGTATAAAATTCAGAACGTCGCGCTATGCGGCATTCAAACGTTGTGAAAAAAGAATTCTTCAACCATCACCAGCGCCACCACTCCCAAAAATTCAGTCGTCCAAAACGTATTTCGACCACAAAATTGGTCTTCCTCCACGAAATGATTTGAATAACCTTGAGCGTGACTCGTTGCAAATAATTTACTATGTGATTCCCGAATCATATGCATATGTGGAAATTCCCAATCAGACAAATGGATTACTACTTGATTCCGTATGATCGCTGCTTGCATACAAGACGTATCGAATCTTAAGACTCCAGACAAGCATCCCGATTTATCATGGCGCAGCTAAGAATAGATTCACTTTCACTAGAAGCCTTCCTTGTTGGTATTCAAATTGGATGTTACTTCACACGCAATTACTAGAAGCGTTTTGATATGTGTAATGACAGCGAATTACCAATTAGCATTAACTAGTCCATATTAACTAATTGATTTTGCGTACGAGCGTAATGAGATCCATCTTTTTTGATCTAGAGAATAGAGGATCAAATGGGCAACCATGAATGTCGGAACAATTAATCATTCTGCTTTTGTTGGCGGCTAGACAAGAATAAAACAAATGCATTGTTCATTCGAGGTCTTCTTTGGATGATCATTGTGTTCATGCATTCACTTTACAGGTGGTTTTCTCTATTGTGGGCGATTGAAGAGTATGTAAACAGATGATGTCATTTTTCACCCTGGATTTCAAGTTCAACTTGATCATGGATGTTGTGGTGTTGCGATAGGATATTAATGTGCTTTCAAGAGACTTGATAACGATTAAGTTTGCTACTTGTTCACTGAACTCGAAAAAGAATTTTTTTAATGAATTATATGATTTTGTTTTTAAAATTAATCATAAATTGGAAAATTATGAAAGTGAGTATATGATTAAATCATTTGTGCCCCACTAACGGAAATAGCAGACAGTGGATCTTATGATGTGTTCGTGCCTACTTGCATACTCAAAAAGGCCAGTTGATCAGAATCACACATGTCCTTTATTATTATCCTAAAGTTCTTATCACGGTTTTGTGCGCTGATAGTTCAACATCAAAAGTAGAAATCAAATATCTCTAAACTGAAACCGTGGCTGTTATCAAAAAAGCAAGAATTCAAACTGCTGTACTACTCATGCTGTATATTATAAACTTACCAAAGTGAAATAGGTTCCACTTTCAGCTTAGTTAAAATTAAAAAAAAAAGTCGTAGATCGATCGTCAAGGCATCTAATTGTTTGAACATAAAGTACATATACTTTCGGGCCCTTTCGAGTGACAAGTTCTATGTTATCATGAAGTGGGTAGACAAAAATATGCATGTGGTCAAAATTGACATATTTAAAAATTTCAATACATGTGTTCCCAATCTTCATGCAAACGCAAGTATAGAAAGAACTTTATTCCGAAATGACTACGTCAGGCTCTCGGCGTTATACGGTCCTGGAAACCACAACTCAGATTATTGGACAGATTATTTCCCTTCAGCCAGGAAGTCATGTCTCGAGTATTCCGTCAATACGTTTCAGTGTGGTCTAGCAGAAATGCCGGAACCATTTGAATACGTTACCAAGCGATAACAAGTGCTTGAGTTAACATGGATCAGGACGGAGTTACGCCAAACGGAGTTAGTTAAACTGGTAATCCTTGCCACCCTCACCTTCTGTACTAGCATCAGCAATCTTTTGTTACTTGTGTCAGTTTTCAAACAATTTGATAATAAATCTGTGGGTATGAGCAATGTTCCAAAAGGAATACTCAAATTAAGGGTTTGAGCAATGCTCAAATTGAGGGCTCTTCAACAGTGCGTACAAAGTTTGACTGTGTACCTTTAGCAATAACCAAATATGACTGAAAGACTGTTTACTTTGAAAAGAAAAGTGCGATCGACTCTTGTAAGGAAAGCTGAACGATTGGGCGAAGCATTCGCTCACAAAACAGAACATTTCAAGGATCAAATGTAATGATTTACAAAGAAGGCAGGATTAGCTTGATAGGCCAAAAATAGCTCTCAATTTGAATGTATTGATGAATGTATTGTAAATACTATGAGTTGCAACGAGCGCTAAATCCGGGTTGATTTTATTCTGTTTCTATCAATAGAATCCTTTCAATGCATGATAATGCTTGCACTTGCATAGAACACTTTTTGCTACGCATATCTTAGATTCATTGTGGCCGGTCTCGAATCTCAAAGTAAATGTGACTACATCCAATCAGAAAGTGTTTAAAGAAATGTAAAAGTACTTCAAACACCCAGAAGATGGTTTAAAACTCCTGATTCTTTACTGAGGGATCGAAACAGATTAAGAGAATTAAATTAAACATAACAAACAACATTCACTCTTCCAGAGTACACTTCATCTCCTTTATTCACTTCTGGAACTCGAAGTAAACTTATTTTGTAATGTCTAGAAACTTTTATATTTTTAAATTGAAAGGTACAATTCACACTCACCTGCTTTGACTATTTTTGTAATAATAACATAGTTTTCATTTTATGTTAGGTAGTTCTATATTTTCTTTCCAATTTCTTAAAAAATGAGATTCTGTGTAAAGGGGAAGTGGATCCAATCGTAACCATTTCTGCAGATATTGCTTTTTAAAAACGTAATTATGTAAAAAAGAAAATACAATTTACAAATAATACAAAATGAGAATAAATATCAGCGAAAAAGTAATTCACGTACACAAAATCCGCGTAATAAAATATAAATATAACGTGGTTACATACTCACGCTTGAAGGGGACGAGACTTTTTTTACTCTTTTCTTTTAACAAATCAATTTAAACGAATCAATGCATTCATTTGCGATATGCCATTGAAATTTGTCTGGTATTCTAAAGATGTGTTTCTGATCTTAAAAAATCTTAAAAAATTTCTGCTTGATTCAAAATTAGCATGCAATGACAGTTGATAAAATGGCAAAAAATAAGTCAACAATCAAATGATGAATTGATAATAATAAAGAAAATTATACAAAAAAAAAATAACACACTTTGTATTCTATATTATTTATCATTATTTATCGCTTTCGATATAAGCGTCAGTTTTTTACTCGTTCACGAGAAAAGTATGATTTTGATTCTCTTCTTTGATTTTTATGAAAATATGTTTCGCATGACTGAAGAAATTAACTTCGAAATTATCGGAAATGGATTTCTCAATATTGTTTTTGGCCAATTAAGGCTTACACTGATGTAATTTTATGAACTTCTATAAAATTTCTACTTCAAAGCTTTAAAATGCTTCTGCTAAACATGCAAAAACGTTTGTTAAAAAACATAATCCAATTCTTTTCTTGCACGCGAAATTGCACTAAAACCAAAACCATTTCAAAACTGGTTTGAGTCGAAGAATTAATAAAAAATTTTATGGTTTTATGCAGGGTTTAATAGCACTTTATCTAAGCAGAATATTCGTATAATTGAAGAATAGAATTTTGTTTCATAACCTTCTTTGTATTTTACCATTTATAGTGTTTAACGTTAAGAATTGTTTGGATCCCAATAAGATATGCGCTGACACATTGTGTTTTGATATTTACGCGCTGAAACAGCATTTTACAATTGCTTGATAAAAGCGAGTTTTCAATTGATGAAAAATATTCTGTTGAATGTAGATAATTTTCAGGGAATATAAAGTAGATTTACTTGAGTCGCCGTAATAAATATTTTCATTTAGACCATTAAATGCTGAACGCTTTTCTTCCATGTATAGGAATGTTCTATTTTTATATTGGAAATGCATTAAATTCGCCACATGTTTGAATTTTAATTTTTACACGATTTAAATATTCTGAATTAGAAAAAGAAGTTCGAAAATCCAAATTGAGTCGATTCGAATGCACAAAAATGAAAGGCCAATGGACAATCACTTGCAATAATCTACAAGGAACCGCCCATATTTCAACACAGGTATTGATCAATTCGTCGTTTTGTAAAGAATAGCAATTGTTTCAGTAAACTGCAAAAAATTCGTCAGGACGAATTTGTAAGGCTTTGTCTTACCCCCACATATCAGTCCCATTTAACGACCTGAAAAAAATTGGTCCTAAAGACTATGTTCAGGGTGAATTTGAAACTGCTAACGATTAATTTAGGACCCACCAAAAAGGCTGTCGTTGGTTTTGAAAAAGACTGCCAGCATATCTTTGATAGTGCTTAATTCATTGGTTTCAATTATAACTTTTGATGTCTTTCAGTGTAATATTTTAACGATTTTCTCTTCGTTGCCTGGCGGTGGTAATTTCATACGAAGGATTAATAACTGTGGGGTTAAAGATACAATAATTAGCTCTCTGCTGACCAATGACTTTACCGGCATTGTTAAACCACTACAAGCCCGCATGTGTGCACTTGTTCTCAACGTACTCACAAACATACAGGGCTTGAATCGAAAAGTTCACACTCTGCTTGCCAAGCATTTCGACATTGACATCATTGAATTCACCGTACACACTTTATTGTCGTTTTGTTTCACATGAACCATCCGCACGGTGCTCTTGAATGCATGAAGAGTCATACTATAATATATGTACATTTTCATTTAATTCACATATGAGTAAACATGGGTCCATGTAAGATCGTATGAATGTGCAGGCATTACGTCATCACTATCGGGTGCCGGTTGTACTTAACATGTATCTTATTCTGATGCACATTCACCCAATATGTAATACTTATATGTTGACGTCATTTTTTCGCTCAATTGGCATTGCAAGTGATGATCGCATCAAGGTTGGAGCATTCTTCGTAGCAATTGTTGAATCATTTGATTCGATTGGCTTCAACCTGTTTACTAGTGATTATTTTTCATTTGAAATGGTTAATCAGATAATCAAGGAAAAATTCAATAATATTTATAAGGAAAACAATAGAGTATTCATTATGCATCGGAAATGCTTACGTCATCTTGAGTTTTTGTTTCCCCATAATTTCCGAGAATTGCACTTTCATTTTCTCGACCATAAGTGTCCATATACTGACTGGGCGCATGGCATATCTTGATAATTAAATTAATCATATTCGATTATAAATAGAACATTACAAAGTAATTTGCATTAAACAGCTGCCTTTCATCTCGAATGCGTAATTTTGCAAATGCCAACTTTATCCATGTAAAGCGATAAAGCTTTTTTAGCAAATTTAATCAATTCCCTTTAAAAGACACTACAAGTTTCAGCGATTAATTTTTGAATTAAATGGTGATGCAAAATTTGCCCTGTTCACCGTATTAGTTTAAACTTTGTTGTTTTGAATGACATTCGCTTGCAATCATTAATTTTGAATAAGTTTATTTGCTTGCACTTGCATCTATAAAATTCGCTTGGTTCGTACTGGTGTAGGAAATTAAATAAGACATCGAACCAAAACCAAAAACTTACACATTGTAAAGTTTTGCAGATATTTAACATTACTCTGAACAGCAGCTCCATTAGCCCTTGCATCTTCCAGTCTTTTCTCTATTCCTCAGTTAACGTTTCATAGTTTCTTTACTTCAATCATAGTCTGAAAATTGCATCGTGGAAAAGCAAATGAAAATTTGTTGTTCCATCAGATGAGGCATTAACATTAGAATAAGACAGGAAAAGCTTCAAACGAAGAACTGAAAAACCCTGTACACATCAAGCATTGAGCACTATTGAGCATCCCCTCCTTAAAAATCATACGTTGAAATTCCGCCAGAGAATCGCATTCCAGAAAATATGTATAAGCATATTTTATAATAGTTACCATCGCGTTGCCTTCAATGTCTAAAATGTTTATATATCTTCATTGGGAATTATATATCTGTGAAATAAATCGATATCTGTGACTAGTTCATATTCGATTTCATTGCCAATAATTTTTTTGATTAGTAATTAAGTGATGTCATAGATGATGTTATTCATAGCGTCATCAGCGTTGTTCTTGGCAGTTTTATCCATCATAGTATTATAAGTTATCTATAATACATAAACATAAAAAGAAATATATCGACATGGTTGGGGACTATAAAAAAATTTTGATCATCTATATATAGAATAATAAAAAAAAGGATCTTAACAATAACTATATGTTATCATAAGAAATTACTTCGACATCGACGGTCTAAAATAAATCAAAATTTCTCAGTTAAGACGAAGCTTGAATAGGTCAGGGAATATAACATTGACATGCACCATCTCTTTTTATATACCTCAAGGAATTAACGATACTTATGAAAGATGTACTTTACAAAATAATGCATTAATGTCCGCACAAAACTAATAGGTGCATAAATATGAAATTTTTTCTGCTTGAAATATGCATTTATTTGAATAACAGAACGAATGAATTCAATAATCAAAGTATTGGTCATCGTTAGCTACGACTTTTCCCCAATCTTTCTGTCAATTGATGCATTCCGTCCCAGTACCACTTCTCATTTTTGAGGCTAACGACTCATCAAGCCAATTTTTAACTTCTTCATAAGAATGGAAGTGCTGTTCCGAAAGTCCGTGCTGTATCGATCGAAACAAGTAGTAGTCAGAAAGAGCCAAGTCTGGTGAATACAGCGGGTGGGGCAGAACTTCCCAATTAATGTTTCCCAAGTAATTCTGGACAGGTATTGCAACATGCGTCCGAGCATTGTCATGTTGAAAAATGACTTTATCATGTCTTTGGTGAAATTCTGGTCGTTTTTTTTAAGTGCGCTGTTCAATTTGATCAGTTGTTGTCGGTAACGTTCGCCAGTAATAGTCTCACCAGGTTTCAGCAGTTAGTAATACAAAGGTCCCTTACTATCCCACCAAATACACAGCAAAGTGTTTTTTCCATGAATATTCCGGACTGGTTGTGATGTTGATGGCTGGCCTTGGATTGTCGAAATAAATCCACTTTTCATTGCCAGTAACAATCCGATGCAAAAAACCTTTACTTTTCTGTCTGGCAAGCAATATTTCGCAAATGGTTTTTCGCCTTTCGATGTTTCTTTCTTTCAATTGATACGGCACCCATTTTCCAGCTTTTTGGATCTTTCCCATGGCTTTTAAACGTTGTGAAATGGCTGCCTGAGTAACTTCCAACGCTTCTGCCAACTGTTTTTCAGTTTGTGTGTTGTCTTCATCCAATAATGCTTGCAAATCTGTATTTTCGAATTTTTTTGGTGGTTTTCCACGGTCTTTGTTGCTGACATCGAAATTGCCACTTTTAAATCTTTGAAACCATCGTTAACAAGTGTCTTGGCTTGGGGCATGTTCACCACATGCTTCCACTAACAATCAATAAGTTTCTGCTGCCGTTTCCTTCAAATGAAAGAAGGTTATTAGGCTTCCCCGCAAAACCTCTTTTTCTGGCACGTAATTCGACATTTTTGAAGCAAAAAAAACTATGTTGTTTGTACAATCAAAACCTATAACATACTGGAATTTGTTGACACATGTTTACCTTCCAAAATGCCATATGAGTTATCCCCGACACAAACCATATGTAATGGTTATGCCATCTGTTAGTAAAATCCGCATTTCATATTTATACACCTAATATTTTGGATGATTAAAATTACAATAATAAAATCAAATTACAAAATACAATCCGCATAAGATCCGGTAAAAAGAGAACCAACGGACAGTTTCAAAATGGCATTAGGCTTAAAAAAAGGGAATAAAACAATAAGCCGCCAAAATATATACTATTTGAGGCCGGAAAAAAGCCAATCACCCCGCACGTCCCATTATAAGGCTCAAAATTGGGCTCAGAAAGAACAAGCTTGAAATTCACAAATCATTAGTCAGTCCTATGCAGCTGTATGCAAGTGTAGCTTTGACTCTGAAGGATGAATAGAAAAAGGAAGCGGATATGTTTGAGCGCAAAGTGCTCCCGGAAACGTACCGCTAAGTGAGAGAAGGCTCAGAGAGGATCCTACGTTATAACGATGAGTTCTATAAATTATTTGACGAGCCACCTGTATATACTTGCTTAAGGTTGCGAATACTGCAATGAGCGCGCCGTATAGACAGAATGGAAGAAAAACACCTGCACAAAAGGATATTGAAGGGTAAAGCGCAGGGCAAACGTCCAGCAGGAGCACCGAGGATTCGATCGAAAGACACAATAAAAACTGACTGCCGATGTTTATTTCGAGTGATCGACTGAAGACGTCACAGACCCCTAGCGATCTGGACGTGGAGGAGGTTAATAACTAGGCACGATAAAAACTGACAACCGATTTTTGTTGGGAGTGACCAACTGACAATACCGTAACGATTGAAGGAGGTTAATACAGGAGGCCAAGGACCGGATAGGGCTGTTCGGTCATTGATGATAATGATGATGATATTGCATGAGTAAAGAATTTTCAGTGACACATTCTTATCAAAAACAAAACAAAAAGAACAGCGATAGCTCTTTTTTATGGACAGGTAATGTCCCTGAAATCGATCGGTACAGAAAAGAGTAAATATACATCTAGAGTATCTAGAACCACGTCATTCCTATTATTGTCTATTGATCTTTAATCACGTCAGGGAGAAGAAATGGGATTTTGTTAAGGATAAAAATATAAATAACGGTCTGTACTCATCTCGCTACTTCAAATGGTTGTTTTTCGCGGCGGCCAACTAACCTACCTAACTCTGATGAATATCTTTGGATAATTGTCGAAATCAAGCTCGATTCAGACCAATTCAGTTACATATCTGTGCTGTTATCGAAAAAAGATCATTTTAACACACAGTATAGCTTCAAAAAGAATCATAAATTTTTGAAATGAAAGTGAAAATATGATTGAAGTGAAAATATGATTTTTGATATTTTCATAACTAACTAATACAAATCCAGTATTCAAAAAAAGATTTTTAAGCGAACACACACAATGAAAAGACATCTACAAAAGCGCACAATTTTGCTACGTTTTCATATACAAATTATGAGCTTGGTTTATACGCAGGCCTGAAACTCATTATATATGTTATTGATTTATTATAATTTTTCATTACCCTTTTTAATGTTATTTTTCTGCCTTTATCTGTTATCTAACATCTTTTATCAAAGAGAGCGGTGAAAGCATTCTGCACAACAGCGTAAACAAGAACCAATCCCTCTGCAAAATTTGAGGATATAATTTTATATATAGGTAAAAAGTGGTGTCTGAAGTCACAAATTCACAAATTTCTTTACCCTTTGAATGTTTTTTTCATATTTACTTAATGTTTTTTTTCGATAATTTAACTTCAAATTTTGATAAATTTTAGTCGAATATTTGAAATTTTTGCACTTTTTTTTGCACTATTCCAAAATTTTATTTCAATTTAAGCATCTACTGAAAGGAAATATTGAAAAAAATTTAACAGCGTTTCATTTGCAACAATGCAAACTTCAGACATCTGAAAACAAAGGGACATTTTAGCCAGTTTGAATTCATGTATATGTTTAAATCTTCAAATATCTTGCAGTGTCTAGGATTTCTCTAAACATTTCAGAAGAAGTAGAGCGTAATTCACTTATGCGTTTTGTTGTATGGTCGACATAATTGATCGTAAAGATTTTTTGTGCAGACATGTTTTTTTCTGTGGCTTTAAATAGAAACATCGTCCATATGATTATTATGTTATTTATATATGTTGAAGGGCTTTTACGACATTCTTGACATTCGTTTAAACCGTCATGAATATTCAATTTTGCCTATGAACATTTGAGAAAGCGACATTGCCTTGCCAACAAAGGAGAATCCCTAATCGATGAAGTGTTGCGCCTACTACTACTACTATAGCAAATAAGTCATAAAAAACATGTACATCTTGGAACTTAAACCGGAAGTTAACTAATAAATAATTTGGTTATTCGCTGTCCGGACGTTGGGAGCATTAGTTATATATCGAAACCATTGACCACATATCGATAATAAATCGGAAAAGAAATCAATCTTAGTAAAATCCACAAAATTGCTGATCCGACAAAAAAAAATATTAATGAAAACCACAATTGCATTAACATTGAAACTTCTTGATAAACCCCAAGCATTTAAGCATTTTCTTTTCTTCTCTTATACTTGCCTCAAATTTAATCCATTGACTCAATCAAGGTAATTAGTCGGAACAGGCTTTACGAAATTTTTGCATGTACTAACGGAAATGCAGCTACCTTGTAAGAGGTGTTTCATTTCTTCGCCTATTATGAAAGAGTTTTTCACAGTTCATAGTGTCTTAATAGCCAACTATTAATGTCAAGGTCGAAATTGGTAAATTTTCAATTACATTTTAAATACCTGTCTTGGAGCAAAAAGTGGTGGAAAGTGAATAGAAGCACGTTTAAGACTTTTATATTAAATGTTGTTGTTCATTCCAAGTTCACGAACGAATAAAAGCTTATTGCTTCAACCGTAATTAGTCACTGGAAAACACTCAGTTCAATTATCTCCAAAGTTCTCACATAAAAATGCGTAGCCATTGGCATTTTATCGATTTAATATTCAAAATACGTTGCATCGATGTACATTAAATTCAATATAATCGTCATGAACTCTAGTTTAGTATTGGACGGCGTTCTCAGATCGCCTAGGACAATATGCATTTGAAGATTGCTTGACTAGTTGGGAACTACCAGAAGGTTTGATATCGATCAGAATGTGTTGTCAACAATAATGCCGGCAAGCAGGCAAGGTATTTATGTGAGTATAATAAATTATTAAATGAATCAGGCAGTTGAAAATGTTCCTCGAAAAATGCTCACAGAATAATAATGTTCGCGAGATGTGATGGACAATAATATAAAACGTAATCAGCTAAAACAACTAAGTATCAGTCGTCTGCGAACGTTGACGGAGGAACTAGTTTCGGACAATGGGCGGAAAATTCGGCTTATATATTTTTGGACTTGTATTTCTTGTGACTTTGAGTAAAGCACAAAGAAATCTTCAATATCCAACAACGAAAAGTTCCAACCCAACAACAACCAATGTCCCATCATCAACCGTACCATCCTCTACAATAGATGTGGAAACAACTACTTGGAGTGAGCAACAACCCTATGACCCAGCTGGGTACCGACCAGGACGAGCATTCAATCTACCGACTGAAGAGGAGAAAACCGATGCACCTGATGCGGGCTCAGATTCAACAACGGAAATTCCGACAACTGAAAAATCTATCACAACAGAATATGCACCTTATCCGGCTGCAGGCATTCGCCCTGGTAAAGCATTCAATCTCCCTTCAGAAGATAGAAGAATACCAGATACGTCCTATGGCACACCTACTGAAACAACCTTCTATCCGGCTGCAGGATTTCAACCAGAACCGGCCTTTGAATTACCTACAGACCTAGACCAGCCTAAAAACATTGACCCTGAATTTGATCTAGTTCCTGCAGCTTCAGAATTCTCGGCATCTATTCGATTTCCAGATGACGAGCGAAATAGAAATGAAGAAATAGGAAGAATCATGTCGGGACGAGGTGTTCTACAAACAAGGCCATCTGACTTCCATCATCATCATGAAATTCCCGATCATCGTTTCTTGCGTCCTGGCCCATCTTTTCCAGATAATCGTGTTACAAAGGTAGTGATGCTACGTCCGAATCAAAATCGACGACCATTACGTCCTTTGCAACGTCCTATCAGTAGTGCACAAACCACCTTACAAACACGTCCTTCATTTGGTGGAAACAATGGATTTTATTATGAAGAAGAACCAGTGTTAATTACTACGATACGCCTGCCTGATCCGTTCGCGTTCACGCGGTTTTTAGATACATTTTAAATTTGTTTAAACTATAAATTATTTGTGTTCTTTGACCTGTGTTTTGAAGATTTTAATGGTGCCTTCAGTTATCGGCAGATATCCTTGACCGATGTATGGTTGTAAATAAAGTTCTGATATACGAACATTGTTCACGTTACGAAGCTATTTATGTATTTTATTCGCTGATTTAAACTTTACAACTTTATGCCGATGAAACTGTTTCTACTGGATAGTTCGTTAGATATCAAGACTAAATGTTGCTATCAAAGAAGAAACGGTTTTGCTTATTACATGTAAATCATCTTTTTGCAACTATCAGCAATGATTTTTAGTAGACAACTGCAATGGTGCTTTTACTGGTCAACATACTTAACCTAAATCTCTGGTGAAATCTCCGGCTTTCTTCTCGTTCCGTTAATCTCAAGCAAATTTCTAACAAGTACAATATAATAGTCATCCTAGTCTTCCATCGCTTAATGCAATGAACCATGTGCACAAAACCACTGAAAACGCATATCACCTGTGTTCTTGCATTCGATAGCAACACCTTTTCTACTTTTCCATCTTTTTTTCTGACCCGGCATCTTAATGTTGACATATGCCCAGTTTATCTAGATGGACTTGAAATTTATTCTGGTTGATGCAACAATACCAACGGTTATAAAACTAGACAACAAATGCAAATGTTCTTAATGAATGAAAAATTGTAAGTAACCTTGCCATTGGATTTAACCGGCAGGTCGATGACTGTAGCTGAGCGTCAGGAAAGACAGAATAAGAAAAAGAATAAGATAATCATTCTACAGACTAATATTTAGCTTGTTATGTGACATAACTTTAGACGAGTTTGTTCAGTTTTTCAGTTGGCCACTCACCAGTTTCCAGTATTGTCATACAAGTATATGCAAATCAATGTTACTTTCTGGTTTCAGGAAGATTTTATACATATATTTTTATTTGTTAGTAGAACGCGCTTTTTTAGAACATTTAAATTTCAGTTAGGTAAATAAGTTGATTCGGTATTTCGTCTTTGCTGTTTGCTGTAACTCCTTTGCTATTCCCGATAACTTAATCATTCTCGGAGATAGTAGGGGATTATCCGTGTACCATTAACCGCTGACTATTAAACGTATAAGTAATAGCATACATGTAAATGATCATTCCAAACTTTGTATAAGCTTTATATTAATTATTATTTAAGAAGATATTGATAGTAGAAGTAATAATAATATGATTATTATTATAATAACTATAATATTAATAATATATCTTTCAAATTGGGGAAAATTGACGCCCATATTGTCGGACTTTCATGGACACAAAATGCCTGATCAACCGACTAAACACCTCCACAGTCATGCCGACAACCTAGCCTGAAACAATATGCCAAATAACTTTGGACTATGCCTCTTCAATCTCCTTTAAGGGAGTTTTGCAGGTAAATAAGAGCGGCTATAACGAACGAGACCCAGTTCTCTTTGCGCTGATAAATATTCCCTGTGATCACATGATCAGATGCTCTGCAATCCAAGTGATACATTCATGTAGTGCTAATACTTTCGGGCATTTCATTCTTTTTATCGATTTTACGCATAAGCATTCACAGAAGTTACACTTGTTTTGCGCGAAAAAAAGACGAAATTTATCAGTTCAATTACGAATTTGTTCGAAGTGTCAGCACCATATGTAGTTAAACTATGCCCATGCCGTGCTCTCAATACTCTCAATGTGTTAAAAGCTTAATTGTCTGTATTGGGAACAGTTTAATCGGAACCAGGGAAATCTGTCGCGTAAGAAAAACAAAGAAAACGAGTAATTATGTAATTTGGGCTATTCCATCTTATACGAATATGACTGAAGATGCATGTGCCTAGCAGATACCGAATATCTGCCTAGCAGATACTAGCAGGTACCGAACAGTTTCATGATGCTCTTTATTGAACCACGGCCCAAAGTCGCTGATGAGATGTTTGACCCTACACCCTCGCGATTTTATCCGTTTTCCTGTCAAGAGTAGAGATAATCATAATCACATTCTGAGCTCTGTGGTGAATTGTTGTGTCACAACAACAACAACAGTTAAAGTAATAATAAAAGTAATAACATTAAAACCCAAAATGATAACAAACATATCTTTCACTGCTCAGAAATATAAACCAATTGCAAATGCGCTAGGACAGAAAACATTGAGATTTATCTAATATAATCGTCATATCTCTGAATTTATGTTGTAGCGGACAGGATTTATACTATCTGTTCGTATATTAACGAAGAATAGCATTCAAAAGGTTTGCATTTTGATTCCTTCCTACAAATTAAAAACCAATTCTCAAAAAAAGCACTCATCAACTCTGAAAACCACGGAACAAATTATGTAAAATATAGTAAAAAAGTTATATCCCAATATAAATTTGTATCCGCACTTCATTGATTGGTCCAAACTGTGACACAGTTTTCTTCATTCGGCGCACTGAATCCTTAAATTTTTTAATCGACTTTTTACTCTAGACAAGGAGCACTTCTGAAATTCAGTTTTTAAGCATTCAGTGCACTCACTTCAATTGTCTCAAATCATAGTTTTATGAGCAAGGTATTTAATCTTAAAAACAGGCAAACGTTCTAGGATTGAACAGAGATTGGCGAGATTGCGAAGTATATTTTGTTACTGTTAATGAACTTTAGCCAATGTTTCTTTGGCCATTGTGGCAGACCATGTATACAAACAAGCCCAAAAGAAATATACTTTGACTCTTAGTCTTAGCTCTCAAATACTCTCGAAAACGAAAATCTCCTAAAAGATATAGAAATAAATAATTATAAAAGCAATCGTTCATTAGAAGGATGACAATTACGTTACTACCAGATATTCAAAAAGGCTTTCGAAATTTGAACTAAAAAATGTAAAATTTTGAAGAAGCAAATTCAAAACTTGATGTTGGGATGTAGTAAAGTAAAACGCTAACTCAGGACCATGATGCAAATAGTCATGCTTGTTGATTATCCAAAACAATAAGGGATGAATCGTCAGTTAACAGTTGATATATAAATGTGTCTGTACATATTTTTTTAAGTAATTCTTGTATCATGATTCTGTATTCAAACAATTCCAGATTGACTAGCTGGCACTCGAACACTATTACACATATATTCCAAACCCGCATATGAATTCGCCAATCCAGATGTGTCTAATTTTAATGATTGTCTTTTGCATGCCGGACATTTAGTGTTAAACTCTGGTGATGACTTTCCCACAAAGAATACTTGAATGAATAATTCAAATCTAATAACTGCTCAGCAACCTCGTTTTTAGCCATTCTGATCTGAACATAATTCTGAGATATTATTGTGGCCGTTGAGTCAAATCTCCCCATAATGACTCCAATTAATTGCATTTTATAGACCCCCAAACGATATTTTTGAATGTCAGCCTTTAAGAATAAATCGCTTGGCTAAATTTAGAAATTGCCTAACACATTCGCGATCGAACAGTCTTTAAAAACGAATGAAAATTAATTGTGACAGCGAACGAAAAAAAAGCACCACCAAATGTCTGAATAAGCAAAGAAATGTGCCCATGTGTGCATTTAATTTTCACCTACTTTGTCTTCATATTATGTATCCAGATAATGTACATATAAACAAATTAAACGGTATAGTCATAAATGGTTTAGAAACAAACATTTGCAGTGAAAAATTAGTGCAAGTGTGTGTTGCGGAATGAATTGTTAAAATGTGTACATAGTATTATCAGTGATGAAGTCATCTTTCATTGCATATACTGCTATAGAATGTACAACTCAGCTGAAACCTAACGAAAAAATTAAGTCAAAGTTTTCTTACTTTAATCTCCCTGCAAGAATTATAGATAAAAAACCATAAAATTGTCGAAATTGGATTTAATTATATCAATTATCATACGTTTTTCCTACCTATCTGCATTCAGCCGTTATCCAAAATGAAAATTTTCGAATATTGATAAAATCGTGAAATTTCTCCGTACATCCAAGATAACCTTTTTCCACATAGAGTGAACGACCTGGAATGACTATCGATTAGGTATCATGATATTGTAAACATTTGTTGTAACATTCACCGTTTCGGTAGTTTCCTTTTAAATATTCCGTCATAAACATTCCGAACATTCATAGTTCCAGCCAATAATTTTCCAGCAAAGTGTACACACGTTATCTAAAATTTTGCGGTCGGTAGAGAATACCGATAAAAGACGTGTGAACATACAAGAAGTTGTGTAACAAAATTATATAACATATGCCATGCGAACTCGATACAGCTCTTAAGAACGAAAGCGAAATTATGAAATCTTTATTGGAGCTCCTCCGTTGCAAAAAAAAAAATACTTGATCAGACGTATGAGAATCTTTCGGTTTCAAGATCAAGATTTATCAGGTTTTTTGTTTAATGTTTTGTTATTGCTTTATATCAAGCATTATAACTTTTTCAATGAAGCGTGATACACAGTATGGGGTTAGAAGATGAAACGCGTTTTTTATTTTTATACTTGCACATACTTGTATATTGTATCAAGCTGTTTGAAAATGTAGAACAACTTTTAACAATCACTGACTCTCAGTGTTTCTAAGTTTTTCATACAAGTTTTGCATAAATTAGCTGACTTACACTGCCAAAATTTTCTCTTTTTTACTGCCTGGTCCTTTTTAAGTACAGTGGCATTCAAGTAATCATATTTTTAATCTCTAAAAACATGAAAATGACGGGCAGATTAGCTTATTTTAAAAGTCGGCAAAGATGAGGAAATATAGTTCATGTCTATATTGGAATAAAAAATGATGATCCATATTACAAGCTGATTGATGATTTACCCTTTTTCAACAGAAATCCTCGAAACGTTGGCTTGGCTTCTGAAAAAATCTTTGCTTTTGATTCTGGCTCAAATTTATGTTCCAATGTGACCTTACCTATTTTTTCTTTTTGTATAACAGACGCAATAAGCAGAATAAGACGTAATTTGTCTAATCATCAGTAACTGCCGCGGGGGCATAATCTATTCCTTAGACGAGCTTGACACAAAGTGTCAACCAACGCGGTACTACTTATAATATGTATTTTGAGTTCGAATTTACTAGATCTAGAAATTACATTTCTGATACATGTCATTGCTAATTTACATTCATACACAAACGAAACAACAATCACCACCCGACAGCCAAATAGGCTGTCATATGTAATTGTCATTGATAATCATAGTGTCCTAGCAGTTTCAACCAGAAAACCCGCCATGTCGAAAGAAAAACCACAATCATCGTCGTTTGTTGATGATGGCTCTTTTATTGTGCCTTTTCTAATATGGTTACTTTTCGCATATGCTCTCATTTCACATTTAACAGTTTTGGATCTTACGCTGTTCAACTGTGTTAACTTTCCAGTCATCAATGTCGATTAAAGCTCTTGAGTACCAATTTATCAAAGGGTGAATAATTATCTGACAAATGGATCCCTGAAACGGCATCCTCGAATCCCCACCATAATTCTGCAATATAGTAGATCTTACACTTTGTCCACCAGTGGCCACTAGAGGTCGAAACCATTTTCAAAAGCTACGCAGACTCTCCCTCCGAAAAAATGTTTTTCTTGACTATTATTTTCCTAACTATAAAACTTTCCAGATTATAAATTTAATTTGTAATTTTTAAAGCAATGTCTAATAAATTTCGTTATCCTTATTTTCAGATTCATCGGACATTGTCGACTGCAAGCTTAAACTTATTCTAGGATTAATATGGACACTCATTCTTCACTATTCAATCTCCATGCCAATGTGGGATGGCGAAGAAGATAACGCAGTCAACGGTGTTGAGGCTACACCAAAACAAAGGTATGCGATCGAATGGTAGACTGAGAGCAAACATTCTTATATAGAATACATTTTTAATCCTTTGCAGACTTCTCAATTGGATTCACACCAAAGTTGCTGATTTGCCTATTCACAATTTCACAACAGACTGGACGAGTGGCAAAGCAGTCGGTGCCTTGGTTGACGCATGTGCTCCAGGCTTGTGCCCCGATTGGGATATTTGGGATCCAAAAGATGCGGTTCAAAACGCTTCCGAAGCTATGGGTTTGGCTGATGACTGGCTGAATGTTCGTAAATTGATCACACCCGAAGAAATGGTTAATCCCAATATTGACGAACAATCAATGATGACATATCTCTCACAATATCCGAATGCTAAACTAAAACAGGGAGCTCCGCTCAGACCAAAAACAAACCCCAACAGGTGAGAATTCAGTATAGAGAGAAATTTAGGAGATTATTCTGTATGACAATAAGACAGGATCAAGTGAATTGGCTATAATTATAAAAGATTTCTTACGATCTTATATTCGAAGATATTTGATGCAGTTATCTTTTCTTGTTATTTAACGAAATTTATTCCTTAAATCATTTTTCATTGGGTTCCTTTTCTTAACCATAAATCGCCATTAAGATAGTCATAAATTGTTCATTCTGCGAATAATATAACAGAAACTTTTCTTATTTAATTATTTTGTACAAGCAGCATTCCACCACCACGGTAAGTTTGGAATGCAAATAGAACATTTTGTTGTTATAAATTTTGAAAATAATCGGCTAAGCTTTAATTGTTGTAACATTTAATATATTATTGCCAACGAATTGCTCTAAGGTAATGCCATTGAAAATAATAATTTTTACAAGCTATATCAAAAATAATTGTTGATGTTTTTTTGGCTTAAAAAATAAAATTTCGCTCCGGTTCCTTACATTTTGAAAATAATTAGCAAGTAGAATAGAAAGCTTTAACTATAACTACCATGAATTTGTTATGATATGATATCACAATATTTGTAAACATAACGTGGTCGTTAATATTCTATACCATTTCCTTTGGTGACTTTGTTACTTTACAATATATCGTAATATTACTGCAGTTGTTTCGGGATTAAAATTATCAATATGTAGAGCTAAAATCTAGTAGTATTTTAATACAGGAGCACAGGACCTACAATTTCAACTTGAAAAGAACAGGGAATTAAATGCATTAATGTTATTTTCAGCAAAGCTTCCTAAGCTCTAACATAACATTGCCTTATTTTTGTGTGTTCGTCGTTTCGGATTTTTTCTTAATAACGAGTTTAATTAAAAAATTTCAGAGTCCGCGCTTATGGTCCTGGCATTGAACCAGTTGGACCTGTAGTTAGTGCGCCAGCTAATTTTACAGTGGAAACATTCTCAGCTGGAAAAGGTAAACTAATTTTCAGTTGGTATTTATCAGTGTTCATATATTTCTCATATGTTTTCAGGGGCAGTCGATGTCACTGTAATAGGTCCCAATGGCGTTCCAGAGAAGGCTGATGTACGTTTTAACAACGATAAGAATCTCACTTACTCCGTTTCCTACATTCCACGAATGGAGGGAACACATAAAATTCTTGTGAAATTCTCTGGTCGTGATATTCCAAAAAGTCCTTATGAAGTCAAAGTCGAAGGACACGCTGGCGATGCGTCTAAAGTAACAGTAACTGGGGCTGGTATTCAACCTAGTGGTGTTTCCATTAATCGACCAACGTTCTTTGATATTTCAACCAAAGGTAAATAGAACAATTATCTAAATAATTATGAATGCAACATTCTAATTTCCATGATTTATCTAGATGCCGGTCTGGGCGTTCCGGAAGTAATAATTATTGACCCAGCCAATCACAAAACATCAGTGCCAGCTCAATTGCGACAAATTGAGAAGGATTTGTGGCGATGTGAATATGTGACACCATTGGCCGGTTTACATTCAGTGAACGTGTTCTACGCTGGCACACCCATTCCAAACAGTCCGTTCCCTGTTAAAGTAGCGCCAGTTTCAGATGCTCGTAAGGTACGCGCCAGTGGAAGAGGCCTCCAGGCTACCGGTGTCCGTGTCGGGGATGATGCAGACTTCAAAATTTATACTGAAGGAGCTGGTGAAGGTACACCAGAGGTTAAGATCATTGGCCCGGGAGGCGTTAATCAAAATGTGATGTTGACTAAATTAAACGCGACAACGTATGAAGCTCTATACTATCCACTGAAAGAAGGCCGCTATGTTATAATGGTGACATTCAGCGGACAAGAAATACCAAAATGTCCTTTTGAGATTACTGTAGGTCCAAAGAAAGAATCGGCAATTGTAGCTTATGGACCTGGTTTACGATCTGGTGTTGTTGGTTACCCAGCAGCATTTGTAGTTGAGACCAATGGTGAAACGGGCGCTCTAGGTTTTACAGTGGCTGGACCATCGCAAGCTGAAATCGAATGCCACGATAATGGAGACGGATCTGCTTTAGTCAAGTATCATCCTACAGCCGTTGGTGAATATGCCGTCCATATTCTTTGTGACAATGAAGACATTCCAAAGAGTCCGCATATTGCTCAAATCTTACCTCGTACTGACTTTCATCCTGAGTTGGTGAAAGTATTTGGTCCTGGATTGCAAAAGAATGGAGTTACATTAGGGGAAACAACATCTTTCACCGTCGATACGTCAAAAGCTGGAAATGCTCCTTTGGAAATTATTGTTCAGGATGCATATGCTACATCTGTTCCAGTATCGTTCCTAGACAAACCAGACGGTACGAAATTGTGCAGTTATAGTCCAATCTCCGCTCTGCCACATACAATCGAAGGTACAACTGACACCATGTTTTAAAATTTAAAAAATTATAATGTTGTTAACTTGTAGTGAATTATGGTGGTGTCGCAACCCCAAACTCACCACATCGTGTCTACGTTGGAGTTCCTCTCGATCCATCTAAAGTGCAAATCTTTGGTCCATGGTTGGAGCCTGGTCTTAAGCCTAACATGGCAACTCACTTCAACGTTGATGCTAGGTAATTTTTAGTTTATAAAAAATTTTAATTATTGTCTATCGCATTGTTGTCCAAGTTAAGATCTGTAACTTTATAACCTTCTTCTTCTCGTATTGTCTCGTTTTATGGAATAATGTGTGCACTTGGGTGCAACTACCGTAAATCGATTTCTTTTGAACAAGTCTTTAGAATTAAGTGGCGTGTTGGGACGGCACTCAATAAAATTTCGTTATCATTGACGCATTGGATTAAATAGTTTCATCATAGACTCCAAACGACTAATATTATTAATAATTAAATGCAAATTTTTCCATCAAAGAATATTGGTTTAACCGTAATTTTTACTCAGAAAAAGCATATTATATTTTTTTTACCACAAGAACCGTGTCATAAATGGATCGAACTCTCAATCAATTTTGTTCAAATAAGGGCATTTCAGTGAAAGTTATGCTAAAGCTTGATGCATTTTTCCATATTGACTCAACCGGCGCACTTCTATATAGTTTAGATAATCACAACGCATAAATCGTCTAAGATGTTCGCTTTAATAAACATAAATTCGTGAAACTTTGCTAATACTCAACGTTAAATTTTGCCATTTCAGAGATGCAGGAGATGGGGAGCTGAAAGTTAACATTATTCATGAAGAAACTCGAGCTGAAGTTCCAGTGAGGATCATTGACAATGAAGATAACACATACGCTGTCGAATTCATACCACCAGCCGCTGGATCGTTTGTCACAAACATAACCTATGGTGGCCTCAGAGTTCCATTTTCACAGAAAGCTTTTGTTACTAGCCCGGTGGACGTGTCTAAAGTAAAAGTTGACGGTCTTGAGCCAAGTAAGTATGGAAAATATTCTCTCTGAATTCAAAAAATGCTGCATAAACCATTCATCCACGGTCGTTATTAAAAGCAATAAATACTCATCGTTTCATCGTTCTATATTTTAAATGCACGTTGAAGAAAAGAAAAATGATGGAGTCTAAATAACGATTTCTAGCATTTTCTGAATTCAGTTTCGTTAATCAAATTATGAGAAAACAATTTCCGACTTGCTTAAAAGTTTTCAATCTTCATTCATCTCCTCCACTCAAAATTAAACTTAACCAATCATATATTGAATGAAAACAGCTGCACCTGTAAATAGTCTTCAACAGTTTCGAGTTATAACAAAAGGTGTTGGGAAAGCAGATTTAGCAGTTACAATAACAAGCCCGTCAGGAAACCGTGTGAAAGCGCACGTTATACCCACAGCTGAAGGATTCCTTGTGAATTTCACGCCAACACAGTTGGGTGAATATCTCTTAAGTGTTTGTTTCGGAGGCACTCCAATTACCCCGAAGCCATTCCGTTTGCAATGTCTCACTGGAAGCGATACGACAAAAGTTAGAGCCTTTGGGCCTGGATTAGAACGAGGCATTGTAGGACAGCCGGCTGAATTCAAAATTGATACAAGGGGAGCCGGACAAGGCGGTTTGGGTGTGACAGTTGAAGGGCCATGTGAAGCTGCAATAAGCTGCCGTGATAACGGTGATGGAACATGTAATGTAGCTTATTTGCCTCTTGAAATTGGAGAGTACACTGTGAACATTGCATTTAACGATCGTCATATACTTGGATCGCCGTTTCAAGCACTTATTATGCCACAACCGAATTTAAATAAGATTCGTGTGTCTGGACTTGGAATACAACTTCATGGTATCTTTCGGTTGCATAAATAAAGTTATGTGTGTTATTTTTTGCCAACAAAACAAAACAATAAACTCACCAAGATGCTCCAAGTAATCCCAAGTTGGCTAAAGGATTTTCTTTGCATGATGATAAATAACTGTGTGAAATGTTTTTGTGTTATTTCCGTGTCGTACTGATGTATTTTCTCTAAATTATTTCTTCGTCATTGTCGCCTCATCAAACGGTTTTTCATTTTTAGAAAAGAGGCCACTACGATGAAAGTAATTGATAATCCACTAATAGGAACAAAGTTATATCTAGACAAAGTGTATGCATGTACGACAGGCTCAAAACGACAAAAATCGAGAGCAGCTCGAGAATATAGTCAAATAAGTTTTACTTAACAAACTGCATAAAATAAAACCTGGCCTACATTGTGTCTTGAACAGTTCATCTAACAGCTTTTTAGATGTCCAGTGCAATGAGTTTCAATATTTAGAAAACTCCCATATCAATGTTTGGAAGTATATTTTGCAGTTCAATTATAAAACACCGAGTTGGTCTTAGAAAGTGTCCTCGATCAGTTTCCAAACTAAGTATAGCTTTTGTATTGCTCATTTAACATTTATCGCTTTACATTGTTGTTGAGATACATTAAATCACTTCTAAACATTATTTTACTGATTTCTGTAATTCTAAAATATCTTTGTATCTAAATTTCACGTTTTTTACCTACACAGGCGTCATTATGAATGCTTCGACTGACTTCACAGTTGATATGAGCAAAATTGGAAGCAACGTTGAACCGAGTAAGCTTTCTTGTTCAATTGTCGATCCACGGGGAAATATTGTGCCCAGCAAAATTGTGCCTGGCAGCACAAACGAAGTATTCAAAATAATGTACACACCATTCGAAGCAGGACGCCATACAATCGATTTGTTGTACGACAATGTCCCAGTGCCAGGATCACCATTCATTGTGCATGTAAAGAGTGAATGTGATCCAAATAGATGCAGAGCTTATGGCCCCGGATTGGAAGGCGGCATGACAAACAAACTGTGCAAATTCACAGTTGAAACGAAAGGAGCCGGAACGGGGGGACTTTCCTTGGCAATCGAAGGACCATCAGAAGCTAAGATGAGTTGCATTGATAATCGTGATGGAAGCTGTGATGTTGAATATCTGCCTACTGAGCCTGGAGAATATGACATTACGATTAAATTTGCTGAAAAACATATTCCAGGATCACCATTCAAAGTGTTTGTTGAGGAGTCAGTTGATTCAAGTAAAGTCAATGTTTATGGTCCTGGCATCGAGCATGGCGAAGTTAGGGAAGGCGTACCAACATATTTCAATGTTGATGTATCAAATGCAGGGCCAGGGCGAGTAGGTGTTATGATAAGCAATTCGGAAGGTAAACCCATCGAAAATTTAAAAGTTGAAGATAAGGGCGATGGAATATATGCTGTTCATTATGTTCCACCTAAGGAAGGATCAGTTCTCACGGCAAATGTGAAGTTTTCCGATCAAGATGTTCCATGCAGGTAAATTCCCATGTTAAAATTCAATAAAGTTTTGTTTCTAAATATTTTAGACAGTGTACAAGGAAGAAAATAATTTTCTGTTTGTTCTAATTTCAGCCCGTTCATAATGACTGTTTTCCCGAAATTCGAGAGTAAAAACGTGAAGGTAGTGGGTGACGTTCAGAAAAAGAAAATGCCAGCATCTTTGCCTGCTAAGTTTGAAATTGATACAAAGAAGGCAGGCGAAGCAGACATTAATGTTTCAATCAAGGTACAGATTTAAATAAAGTTGTTGAATATTACGAATAACCCTCAATTATTACATTTAATGCAGCATCCAAAAGGCAAATCAATGATTCCAAAAATTGAGCAAATTGAAGACGGTACGTACGCTGTGACTTTTGTTCCTGATGAATGCGGTTCTTACAATTTAAGTGTTAAATATGGCGGCAAGGAAGTCGTTGGTTCGCCATTCACAATTCAAGCATACCCGACTGGAGAGGTAAGAGATTGTTTGAGAACTCTATGACAACTTGATAATCATTCTCTTGCGAATTTTATCACAGGCGAAAAAATGTAAAATTGTTGAAAGTGTTCCAAAAGTACAGCCCTCGGGTAGCACAAGCCGCATAAGTGTTGATGCTAGGGAGGCTGGAGACGGTGCAGTAACATGCAGAATAACATCTGATAATGGCAGGTAAGCAGCTATTATTAACCACTGAACAATTTTATACTGAGTATATGAAAGAATAATTGAAGAAGGGTTTTGAAAGTTTTAAAATGACAAAGCGAGGTGACAATATAAAATCTTATTTTGTGACTAGTTGGATTTAAGTAGCCACTTTAATCTATGGACCCTGAACTGAACTGAAGCTTCCTTGAAAAATGTAGCAACAAGAGTTAATGCAATTCAACAAGTGTTAACTCTTCCGTAAGAGCTTCCACATTGAGCGTCGTTTTCGACCGCAAAAAATTGTATAATAACAAAAAGTATTTATTGATAATTCAAAAGCGAAAAAAATAGCCCGAATGACTACCATCTGAGTCACTAAAAATAATCACTCTTTTGTGAAAATATTCTACAAAAGTTGAAGGATCTCTCAAATAGTTACTGGCATGTTACCGTTTAAATATCTGAAATCGTTAGTGGATTGCTTTTACAGGCCTCACCTTTAGTTAAAATTTACAATTGGTATCCAATGAAAGTAGTCTAATGTTGTCAATGTTACGCGAGAACTACGCAATATTCAACGGTTCCTAGAAATAACTCTACTCATAAAATGAGTGTTGCATACATGAAAGATTTGCCTGAATCCGCATGTGTCTTTCCCTTAAAACTTTTCCAATATTGCTAAGCATTCAGTTAGCATCGGAAAGAGTACAAGATCATCCAGAAACATTTACAGTATTGTCTTTTTCACCCAATTGTTTTTTTGACTTTTTCGATAACTTTTGAAAGTCAATCTTACTAAATTTCGAAGTCGCTAATTTAAAAATGTTTTTATAGTGTGAAATCAAATCTCTTTGATTTAACAAAGGAAATTTATTCGACACGGTAACTTCGCAGGCACTAAAAGTTATTTCCAAACAAAATGGAAAAACTTAAATAAAACTATGTACACACGAACCCATTATCATACAATTGTCTCGGCCTGGAAAGGTATTTGAGATTTTTAAATCAAGCAAAGTTTATTTAGTAGAGTGAGAATGCGATCATGAAACACACCACCTCTGAGCTGAGATACTAATCAGAAATGAAGATTTGTTATCAACGAAAGAGGAAAGTCTAAGCGGACCCTTGATTTAATGATATTATGCAATGCATCTTTTTCAGGTTGTACAGTTGTAAAAAAACGCTTTGGAATGACTTAAGTTTCCTTTTCATTGTAGTCTTATAATTTCACATTGACATTTCCAGCTTTGAAGCAATTCTGAAGCAGTTTTTTATACCATTAATTGAGCATGTCAAAACTCTTGTTTATAGCCGCTATGCACAGTATATGGAAATGAACATTATTTCATTTATATCTGATTGAATGGCCCCTGGACAGTGAATAACATGCACATTTGTTCAAAAAATTGATGCACAAATTTTTAATATCTTCTGCATACTTCAACGTGCTGCTTAGGTGATCACGCAACTCTCGTCCTTTGGTTTCATCGGGCCTTACCTTGATTTTTCCTTTTAGCCGTCAACCTTTTCCACTCTGTACTAGATCACAGAACTATAATATGAAAGAAGATATACCTGTGACAACATGTGACAACATATGACATTATGCAAGTCGATTGAAAGCATAAATTCCACTGAGATGGCTATTATATAAAATAAAAGAAACATTTTTTGAATTCAGCAAAGAAATTCTCCGCTTCAAAGTCTAGATTAAAGCTGTCAAAATTCATTTCATGAATCAATTTACACACTAGAAATACCCTGCATGCCAATAAAGCTTGAAGGGGTGACCTAAGCATCCTAAAAGGCTTTCGTTTCATGTGCAGTAGTCTGAAAAAGTTAGATTAAGGAAGTAAATCTGAAGTAAAATTTTTCGTTCGAGAGAAATTTTATCCAAGATTTGCTTCCTGTATTTTTTGGAGTTTTAAAGTTTTCTTATCAATCGATTCACTTCATAAAAACATAATAACGAAGAATCTGATACGTCTATTAACAATTATGCCAGTCAAGATGATTGATCCCGGGTAAAATGCCACTGTTGGCGGTGATCCGTTTTTTCTGCGAGAGAATCACCAGCGCATTCTTTTTTCTTCAATCGAGACTAGGTTAGTTAATCCATTCTAGTGTGCCGGTTCCCAACAAACTTGTCCAAAATTGAATTTATTCAGAAAGCTTTATGATTTCAGTTGTACAAACTAGAAATTGATCGGATTATTATCAAAGCAATAATAACAGAGTTTATTTTACGAGGATCTTCTTTTTGCTCTATATGATTTTAGTTAAAACCTTCATTAAGCTGTAATAAACAAAAACAAATCAAAAACAGGCAAACTACCATTAATATTTAGGCGTTTTTATTCTTTAGCCCTTTTGACAAATTATGCTTTGTGCTATGAAGTTTAGTTGAGGGAGCATTAATTGAGCCGTAGGCTTCTACCCTGCTGACCGAATTAAAAATATAAACTTATGAATATTCAACTTTGCTTTGCTGCTGCTTATGAACATTTTAAAACAGAAAAAAAAGATCAAATTCATACTGATCGATTACGCATCAATTCACCAGTATATTATCAATTTAAAGAGCTCGTATAATAAAATCAACTCTGAAGAAGTGATACGACACTTCTGATTTCTAAATAAAATCTGCTGTATTTACTTTAAAACTAACTCATTTTAAATGCGCAAGATTCAATGAATTTTTCCATTATCTATTGCTTTTCTAGCTATATCCTTGTTGCTAGAAGTAAGACAATATGGCAAGAAATTTACTCCTCTTATGAAGCAAGGTCAGTTATACAACATGTCTCGAAAGCGTTCATGATTTTCATAAAAGATATTTGTTAAACTCATGTGCTAGTAGTTTGCTGACAACTAATCTTATTTGCATTAAAATCCTAGAATGTGCACACTTGTTGTATAAATAAATCCCTCATGTTCAATCATTCGTCATAGTTTTGATGTTGATTTGAGTAGTAGTTGACAGGAATATGTTCGAAGAATGTATTCTAACTTGGTTTCTACATAGAAATCGATTCATTCAGAACTATCATCAACACTTTTGTGTTGCTTACCATAAAATGAAATGCATACGTGAAAGAATAACCTAATATGCTAATATTTTGTAGCATTTGTTCGACCCATTTCGATTATCAGCCATCAATGAATTTAATTTGGTTCTACTTTACTTTTACAGTGAAATACTGGACATTGATGTTATTGAAAAAGACGGTTTCTTCGATATTTATTATATACTCAACAATCCTGGGGAATATGATATCGACCTGAAATTCGGCGGCCAGAATGTACCCAATGGATCCTTCTCAATAAAGGTAGCTTAATTTACTTATTTTTTTAAGTTCATCAAGCATTGTATTCTTACATCCGTACTGTACTATTATCTAATTATTATTTCCACTATAATTTCTTTTGACAGTCATAGGATTAAGCATGAATAAATTAAGTTAATTTCTGCACTCACATACATATATATGTATTTTGTAGGTGTTGGTCTAGAGCTGTACTAAAGATAATAATATATAAAGTCAAAAAGAATTATCTTGCACATGTTGTTTATAATTTATATAGAAGAGAAAATGATTTATGTAAAAAATAAGAATCAAATAAAATGGCAATAAATAATCAAGTGGTGGTGGTGAGGAAACACACAAAATATTTCAATCAGCATGATTTGGTTTGAGCTTAACTTTTATCTTTTGCCAAAATTAAAACTGTTCTAATAGCTTTTCTGACACACTCAAGCATTAATTGATTGCAATAATTTCGCTGGAGAATTTATTAATTATTGTAGATATTCAAATAACAATAAGCTAAATAGTTCAAACGTTAATAACGTAAAATAAAAGTTTTGTTTTGAGCTTAGAAATAAAAAAACAGTACGAGAATTTTCTTGATTTAAATTAACGAACAAAATAATTTAATGCATAACTCATAATGACTTCAAAGATATTGAATGCATTCGTAATTTACCAGTTTACGACCATTAATTTTGCGAGTGTTATTTATATCTTTTAGACATTCTAAATTCCATTACAAATTATATATCATCTGCAAAGTTTGTTAATTTGCCACAAGAAATTTCATAAAACACGCAACTCTAGCCACGCTTTGATACCGAATGTCCACCAAAGCATTTCTTTTTTAGTTTGATTTTTATTTTTAATTTGCTAATAATTCCGTGGTGGACAGTCTGATAGAGCTTCTTTGACATTCTTTCATACGCAACGGCACATCGTTTTTAGTTTGAGTGTGCAAAAAACCGATTTTTTTTCTTTGACGGAAATTAAAAACACTTGATAAAATACATATATATGTATTCCAAAAAAATGTCAGGTTGTTGCCAAGGTCTCACTCGAACAAATTGTGAGACGTTTGGGTGTTTGGAATGAATGGATTTTGATATTATATAATTTTATAAAAATGATAATATATTTAACATATTGACTACGCAACCTGACGTTTTATGAAAGCTTTTCAATTTGTTTTCTATTTTTTATTTGAAGCAATTTTAAAATGTTACTTTGTGTTTTATGTCATTAGTAATAGTTTTGATGAAATTAATATTTCACGTATTGGATAGCAAATGATGAATCTGAATGATTCAGACTACAAAGGTATAGTATCTTACTGAATGTATTTATATAGCGTACATATTGTTCCACTTATGATTAACTCGTGCCATCTATTGCGCTTACGCTCCGACTCTGGACCTAGTATATTTTCCACTTTTAATGAATCTATCGTTCAAACGACCTGATTGTATACAGCAACAGTCAAATTCTTTTTTCTGTCCTAGTGACCTTTTTCTTACGACTAATATGTTTACAAAAGTACGCTGCGTTTCCAGAATATTTCTGTTTAATCTGAAAAGAAGCATTGATGGATATGCCTGAAATAGCCCAGACCATTCGAAAAATCTTTTAAACCGTGTACAGTGTTTGTCAATTGAATTTCAAAAGCAATGAAACCGAGCGCACAGGCCACAAAACACTTACTCTCTTATTTAAAAGCTGATGGATCGTCTGTCATCGCAATCTGTTTAACTTATGATTTATAGTTAGAGCTATCAACAAGGAACACTGAAAGTGATAAAACAATAATGTTAAATATACGAAATTTTAGAGAAAGTCATAAATCTTAAGTTATTGCATATCCATAATCATCTTGACTTTTAAAAAGTCTGCACATAATAACTCATTATGCGATTATACATGGATATCTTTAGCCCAGTACATGGTGCCTTCGTCACGAAAAATCAAACACTTCCCAGTTTTCAATAAAAATAGAAATAATTTTCTAGTAGCATAGCGAATCCATCAATCGTGTGTTAAGCATATACATTTCATGTAGCCTATGTTGTTACATGGTAGAAATAATATTTTTGATTCATATTTTCTCCAATCATGTGCTAATAAGATACAGCAATAAGTCAGTTTTATTCCTCTGAATCTGAATTACATGCACGAATCGATCTTCAGCATAGATTTATCGTATTTTCGTAGTTCGGAGAATATAGTAAAACGCTTCAAATTATTGCTCTTGAGAAAGTCTGGTAAACAGAAAAACATTTAATTGAACGGAAGCTCATTCTGGCCTTCCGAAAATGTTGATATGAGAAAAATATGAGACAAGACTGTTAGTCTGGTCAAACAGACGTGATAAAGCTCACAGAAACATTGGCATTTAATGAAATGAAAAAGGCGTTCAGAAGTCCTTTTATAGGCTTATAAGTTCACCTCTCTTTGAGCCCATAGACTTACAAATAATTGTTTTTCTCACAAATGCTTTTGACTTTAACTTTAACGTAAAGCTACCTGTCAAGACTGAATAAGTGCCAAAAATTTCAAACACAACGAGATCCTTAGATAGGACTTTGTTCTAATGTGTGGAAGCATCTTTGGAACCATCGTCCTTTCGCTGAAGGTTTGCGGATATATTTGCTTGGTCTGAGATCTATATTTTTTTGTTTTGAATAAGATATCCTTAATTATCATAAGAGATGACATTTTTAATACTTTACTGTGTGTCCCTTGTTGCACAATGTTTCTCTCTGAGCCAACTGATAATGAATCAGAGGTTCATAAGTTAATTTGATTTTTATTAGGTAATATTTTTTCGAACATTAGAGAAGACTCAGAAAATATGTTGAAGGTTCTTACTAGTATTCTTAAAATTATTCAGTAAAATTAATTCAGTTAATCGCGAACAAGCTCTTCTAGGTAAATCATGAAAGTGTTTGCAAACACCCAAACGACTTTCACCTTGTGCTCGAAAACGCTAATTAGTTTCAGAGGGAGAAGATTTCAAGAAAACTACGCGATAAATTACATGCAAAATAATTCAGCGATTTTGAAAGTAAAGTCTATATTGATATAAATAGACGTGTATATTATAATCGTGAAAATGTAATTATTTGCCAAAATTTTGTTGGCTTTGAATACGTTTCTGGCTTTATGCTGCCTTCTTTTTCAGGCTTTGTGTCTTTTGCTCCCCGCAGGTCTTTTCTCTTTTCCTTAAAAATGGGTCCGATTCTTTTTTTTAATTTGATTACTTGGCTTATCGGGTTCTTGTAACCATGTCTTTTACTCCCTAAATATGGGGCAATGTCATGTCCAATCTTTGAAAATTCTGTAGTCATTGTTTACACTGTCAAGGATAATCACACGTTTAAATTTTTTCTAATATGATCTTTAATTATTTACTCCTTCATGCAATGAGCTTCAAATCAAAATAAATAAATTGAACTGAACTGCTAATTGCGTATTCTGAACAAACACTATAAATTGATCTTAGTACAAAAAACTGTTGATTTTATTAATTTCAATTTCACTGAAAGTCAGCAATTAAATGGATTTTCTACCATGTTGCATTTCATTCAATATTTATAACCGGATGAAATGTAGTCTTGCATTAACTCATCCTTCACAATTATTCCGGCACTTGCATTCTTGCATAGGAAAGCAAAAAGTAATGATTACATTTTCACTTGTGCAAAATTCACTCTTCTATGATGAAAATACCAAATTTTATGAATCAAACACTTTCATTCCGTAGATTAAAGTGTTTTGAACTTTGTAGAAAAGCAGACGAAAATAATATTGAAAAATGTGATTCTTGCGAAATATCTTTGAAACTGCACGAAATGCAAAGAAAGATTATATAATCTTATTTATAGAATGATATTCATATTGTGGTATAAACATTATGATTTCATCGTTGTGGATTGTTCAAAGGAACATTTGAAGGAAGCAGAACGAAATCTACTCGCATATACAATAAATCATTTATTCTGTCACAGATGCAAGCTCGCTATACTAAATACAAATCAAATTTTAGAAATTTGCTAGAAAAAAAAAGAAAACTCCAATAAACTTTCGAGTACAAAACAAAAAAAAACTATAATTAAATATAATAATATAAATATAAAATAATAAAAATATATATATATAATATAAATATAAACTAAATTCTTTATTTTAATCTTGTTTTTTACATTTTTGTATCGTGGTGAACATGATGTTTATTTAAGGCTTTCAATCCGCTTTTTGCTGTGCTAATAAAAGAATCAAAATTTTGACAAAGGTATGTTCATCCTTCCCGTCAATGAACAAAGGCGACATATTCACTGCTTCCTTTTAATTAGTTCATAAAGTTGAAATCTCAAAATACATTTTTGCTCTGAAATGCCAAGCATATAGAATTTCACTTTTACTCCCTCACATGAATGAACATTTTCCAGCATCACATGTTCTTTTTGCATTTTGAATGCACAGTAGATTCTTGTGCTTTTGGCGGAAAATTAGCGTCTAGGTATTTAATTTAATTAAGAAGCAAAATTTAACCACCCAAAACATCGTGACATTCAAAGACAACACGAATGATATTTTTAACATTCATTCGTTGAGTGGAATTGGTTTTATTTTTAAATTGCATTTGGATAATGTTTTATGAGTCATTTGTTGATTGCAATATTTTCATAATTTTGTTTCAATTTTATGATGCGATCAGGTAAATATACGCAAACATATTTCTGCGTTTTTAAAATTATGGACGTTTGTAGTTCTGAAATGTAAAGATAAAAGTGTTAAATTTGCTTTATTGCAGATTTTGTATAAAAGTTCAATTTATTTACTTTTGTATAACAGTAGAACGTTATTATCAATGATATTAGTTAAATGAAAATTGAACGAATGTTATATTTGCATCAAAGCCAACTGGGCAATACCTAGATGTTTGTCCAGATTTCCAGATGATTTCCTGGTTAAATTATCACTTTAAATGTATTCACATTCTTAGTTGAATACGCTCTACTAGAAGTTAACTTGCTTGTTGAGATTTTAAATTTAAAGAAAAATTTGCGAAAACGATTCATTCAAATACACTCTACGTTTTCAAATGTCCTTTCCATGCGAGTCATCAAATCCAGTTTACATATTATGTGAAATTGAGTATTTGTTTATTCCGTAAATTGATAGTTTCATCTTCTAAATATATATACAGGTGAATTCTCAGGAGCCAATTTTTTAAACTTTGTCAATTTCCCTCCTAATAGGCTTAGGAACCCCTATCAGTATAGGTTCTCATGTGACAATGCAGAATTATAGCAGAAGAACGATGAATAATGAAAGGAATGCAATAAACAGTTGATGATGCGAGGATCACCCCTTAGAACCCGGACCTTAAGCAAAACCCGTAGTTTGTCCTAAACAGCAAGGGTGACTGAGTCGAAATTGTGCTTGATCACTATGACTACCCCGAAGGTACCAGCTTTGCTAGATGCGCTGGTAATATGCCTTCAGAATTTCACATGAAATAATCATCGCCACCAGTGGGATTTAGCCCCAGCACCTACGGTGTAAAATATATGCAAATCACTTCGGGTTGTAGGAAATTAATTATTTCATGTATTTCAAAATATTCATAACAGATTTTACAAATATATTCAAGGGTACATTCATATTTCAAAAATATTTCATTAAAAATTGGGGTATCTTCAGCTAACATTGTCATCAATGGCGAAACAGCCTAATGTTCGCCTTAATCATTATAGCAATTTAACTCAAGTGGTCCTGATTCTGCGATCTTGTTCGGGAAATTGTCGTGTCGAGTAGGGAATACCCATCGAATTCTTTTGTCTTCCCACTACTTTTCCACTTCTGCGACCTTATTGTCAAGTATTTGATGATAAGCGTTCTCCCGTTTTTCATTTTTTGATGTTCTGTATCCTTCACAATTCGCAATTCGATATCACAACTTCGTTGGCCGTCTATTCCAGCTGGCGACCATTATTGGAACATCAAAGTTAAATAATAGCTTTTCAATCACTCGAAGACTTTTCTCAGAAATAGGCATTGCACTTTGAGGACTTCAATGTAAGATTTGCGTCTTCGTGAATTTGAATAGTAGCGTCTCCCTTTTGTTTTAGCTGGTTTTATTTTCTTCCGACGCGTAACAAAGCGATGATAAGGAAAACTAGGCAAGCCCGTCCCAGGCTCGATAACTCTAATCATGCCACGTTTTCCTTTATATGAATTGGCCAGTATATTCCATTGCTTATGAGCATATTGAGCGCAAATATTCGTTCGTCCATGATTTCGATGTTGACTTTTGACTAAACTCATTAGATTAGTCAAGAACTCAAAATGGGTATCATTAGAACTAAAGATTAGTTTGCATCTGCTATTTTAGCCTTTTGAGAACATTCACAGAAACGAGGATTACAATCGGATTGAGAGAGAGAGCAGAATTAGAGGAAAATATCAAATACATATCAAAGAGAGGTTACGATCAATACGCTGGCTTCTTCCTCATTATTATTGTTTCGTTTTGAATATTCATGGCATTTTCTTCTTAAACTCATTGCCCTAACATTAAACGAATGATTGCTTCACGATCGGACAGTTTAAATTGTTTGGATTCTATCGTATAGTATATTCAATTGATAGCAGCTTTTCTTGATCGAAACAGGATCCGTCTGAATTATTCAAATTAGGCAAAAGACATCAGTAGCTCACTTAATTATGTCTAACATTTCAGGAAGAAACATACTTTGTAAATATTTCATGGTAATCGTTATTACTTCATTTGACGAGTGTTTCTATACGGGCCTTACGCGAAAAACATTTGTGCTTTGAAAAGGTTGCTACGCAGTCTTGCAGCATTGAAACAGTTTCAAAGCAGTATTTCTACAAAAAAGAGGATCATCCAAAAGCAACCAACTAATGATTTTTTCAGAGAACCCACAAGTTTCCAAAGTAGACTTTCATATTTCCTTAATAGCCTAGAAGACTTCTCCCCTTTGCCTGCCTATTTATTTTACATTGAACGCCAATGTTCACTAAATTACTAGTTAGTTTCTGCAATTGATTGAATTTCTTGGGTTAAACACTAGCGGATAATTAAAAAACAAAAAAAATTTTTATCCAGATCCTTTTCTCCAGAATGGCATCATAGATCAAACTTCTACACAAAAGGCCATCGATCGCAAAGCAATAAATGCATTAATATTTTAAAATTGGTCAATTAATGATTTAGAATGTCACTAATATGTATCACACCATATGCTTGCTTTTTTTCAACATAAAATTCAACAATTGGCTATATTTTGAGTAAGTAGTCAGTGTCAATCCACATTACAAAAGTTTATGAGAAGCTTCGACAAAAAGCGAATGCACATTCCTTTCGTTTGATTTTAGTTTTATCTTGTATAAAGCTAAAAAAAATACTTTCAAGTTTCTACTTTCCTAAAATTTTATAGTTTAACGTACATCCTCCTATAAATGCCTTTTTATAATAAGGTATTTCCCTTTTTCTTCTTGTTAGAAAACTCGAGAGTCCAATTCGATGGATATTCATTTTATATTTTTGGAAATTCTAATTTAAGACAGCGCCTGTAATATATTCACTTCCAAAACAATTAATTACGACTTAGAATGACATTTTCATAACTATAAAATATCGACTTTTTTTTGTATTAATCTAAAATAAACTCATTCCACAACTAACATCCTGAGAGCAATAATAACTCAACAAACACCTGATGAACCTCACATTGAACTTAGGAGAAACACCACGACAAAATGAAATAACACAATTTAAAATATCTAGTGCCAACGAAAGTCACAAGGATTGTGAAATAAATTTTTAGTGGTGAACTTAAGATAAAATTTATAAATACGAGTATTTCGGAATATTTTGATTTTTATAAAATTCTAAGTTGTATACATACACATCAATCGTCATGCTCTTGGTGATATACTTCAAAACAAGTCTGCTAAACGAATATAAACTCAATGAGATCACGTTGAGGATATTTAAGGAAATGCGGGGTAGCAGACCCAAATTTTGTCTAAGTCGCTTTAAAAAACAAAATTCGTAAGAATTACTGTGAACTCGCAGAAAAAACCTGAAAAGTAATTATCTAGACATTCAAAAGCGCTTAAATATAATCAATCAATTAATGTTTTTAAAAATACTCGTTGTTTTTCATAGAACGACATAGAATCGAACTGATATTTTAAAAATCACTCATGATCCCAAGCATTGCAATGGATATCTCTGAAGGAATAAACTGATTACTCTATAAGGACCATCGTGTTAGATCGATTCATCATTGTCTGTATTTTATAATCCTTTTCATAGAATAGATCACAAATTGATGTTGACCCCAAAACATTAGCATATGTGGTCGCTGAAGCCAGTGCTGCCGCCACCGTTGGTTCTTCCCGTCTTCCATTTAGTCCCGTGAACATCATACTACATATAACATATAATTTTTCTATTCCGCCAGAATTTCAAGTGAGTAGTCGTCAGTTTCGTTCAGTTGTGCACTAGCAGCAGCTTGTTCCTACTCTTGTTGTTCTGCTCCTTGAAACATACTTCATATTTCCTTTTCTCGCCTAGTTAGAGTCCATCATCATTTTCTGATAATTACCAAGTGCGTGATTAATTAATAAAATAATATCAAAAAAGATTTCTGCGAAGGCCGTGCCCGCGCACTTAATCGGAAAGGAAATTAGGGAAAGATCTAAAAATAATTTAGTGCGACTAAATTTTAGATCGACTGCAACTGGATTAAACATAATTTTTCGTTTAATTTACAGTGAGTGAATTATTATAATATTTAAATCAATAAAATTTCTTGATTTTAAGTGTTGTAAGGTTTTATAATATCGTGCATGCAGTTGTAAAATTCAAGCGACATATAGACTCATATGTATATCGGCGTTTTCTTTGTAGGCTTAATAAGCTTATGTGTCTATATAAAAAGCAACAGTATCTATTATTAGTACATCCAGAGGATCAAATAACAGTCAAAAATATAAAAGTATCACGCGATTCGCGCAGGATGTAGATTTGATTTGCTTGCGATTTGTCAGTCAAAAGAATATTCTGGTCCTCGATCGACGAGTTTTCTAGCATCTTTTATACAAAAAAAAGTACGACTCCAAGCAAAGAAGCGAATAATGTGATCCCAAGTGTTTTATGAATGCAAAAATCGTTTTTATTTAACATTTAATATCCAGACATTAATTCATTTCTGGATAAAATCGTCAAAAATGTTTCTATTCTTTCAGTTTTGAAAATTTTACTGACGCCGACATTTTCATATAAAGATTTGTAGCTTGGTGAAATGTATATTTTGTCAAAAACTTTGGCTTTCAAAAGAATTTTTAATTTACGCCAAATTTCTAAATAAAGATATTCGTTGAAAAATTAAATTTAAGTTTGCAAGGCTTTAATTCATTCTATCTTAACATACTCCCGTCGTTTCTTATATTGTTCGTTACACATTGCACAATCTTATCCTGATTATTTTATTTAATCCTTCTATATGATCACAAGCAGAACAGACTTTCTGATTTTCCACCGAAAAATTATCTTTTGAAAAATAAATTCGTTTGAACATTCTCAAAGAATTTGGATGGACATGCAAATCTTGAAAATTTCAAGATAAAGAAAATTTTTTTTTATTTCATCGATCATTATGTTGCAGGACGCTTAACAAATAAGAACTTGGTCAATTTCTTCTGAATTGATCTTTTTGTTGATAAGCAAACACTTCTATTGTTCTTGGAGATACTTAATTGAGGCACCTGACTGGTATCAAAATCTATAACATCAATCGAACCCTTAATGCTTCAGGATAATTTCAGCAATAAATTCAAAGCTTATCAAAAATTAAAAACAAAAAAAGCAAAAAGTAAACGGCGTGTGATGATTTTCTTTTATTATTCTACCTTCTTTATCTTAGTGTCACTAATGTTGATTTCATTATTTAAAGGTTTTGAGACTGACAGTGCTTATTCACTTAGTTTATGGTTAGTTACATATAAAGATAATATGTGCATAATGAAATCACTTTCAATATTGTCAGTAATATTGTTTTTGAACAAGTTATCCTGTAAACATAATTTACGTACCCTACATCGAATTATACTTTAATAATAATTAATTAAAGAATAACCTTATGAGAACCTGTTTCTCATATCGTAATGAAACTTTAAGTCGATACTTGGATATGAGACGGAAACAGCGTTTGCTCCTTGAACCTATTCCTTCATGTCATGTGCTTGAAAAACACGTGCTCTTTTGGAGGCCTGGCTGGCTTTTCTGGCAGGATGCCACGTAAAATTTACTGTTTTGATCAGATGTTTCCATCCTTAACATGGTTTATCTTATCTCCTTGACTTTTAATCATTCGAGAACTTACGAAGAATAGATCACAAAGCAAATCAAATAAAACCAAATTCAATCCCTTCCGGACTAGGAGATTTGATATGATTAACAATAATAGATAGAAGTCAAAGCCTAGCCACAGACACACATATGTATGTAAACTTAAAATATAGATAGGATTTTATTCATTTTTCACTGTCTTCGGATTATTCGTCATTTTTGACCACTAATTTTGAAAAACCGAAGAAGGATGGAACTCACCATCGAAATATATATTTCAACAATAAAAAACAAAAGTTTTTTCAACAGAGGATATAATACGATAGTAAGAAAAGTAGTGCTAATTCATACTATCGACTATTTTCGTGATCATAATTTAAAAAAAGAGGCTTTTCGTTTAAAAACTAAAATTCAATGCGATATAAATGAGAACGTTTCCCCATAACAAAAACTTAAAAATCTATAGCATTGAAAGATTTTTAACTTTTTCCTTTCGGACGCTTTAGTAGCGTGTTGGGACTGAGTACTTTCGTGCAAATCGTTCCAACTCCAGTTTATATTTAACGTTGGCTTGAACATCAAAACATTGTCATCTACCAAGTGATGATCAGGAATCGGCTCTTAAAACTACCACATCGACATTGAATCATAACTTTTTGTTTTCTTCTGAACTATATATACTCTGTTTCAAATTAAGTCTAATAATTTTCAATTCTCTAAAACTAGATAGCAATCTAGAACGCTGTTGACCTTGAATTATTGAAACATAAACTTCCCCAAAATTTCGTAATAATTTATTTGTCCGGGACAGCCCCAGCGAACCCAAACAATAAAGAAGCAACAAAGCAGCAGCAACAAAGAAATTTTGGCCTGCCGCAACGAAAAAAACGATCTCCATAAAAATTATTGCTAAAATTATTATTATAATGATAATTTTCGCACTTTTTGTTGGATTTATCTTTGGCGAAACAGCCTAAATTGATCCATCGTTTACCGTTACAATATTTCGTAACAAGTCCAGCTCTAAAATAATCGACGAGCATGATCAACTATTGTATCCTGCCATTTGAACATTACTTTTTTATGAGCTCTGAATATGAAACTCATTTTCATCTTACTTTTTTTAATTCGACGGACTGCGAACCATGCATCGATTCTTTGATTAACGTTGAAATTCATAACATTCTTAAAATACATTTAAATACGTTTTAATTTCTAGGATTCGTTTATTTCTTCATTGGCTGGGTTGAAAAACTCAAGCCAAGTCAAGAGTTCAAAACTTCAAATTGGTATACGCTCCCCGGATTTATATTTCGAACTGAAAAATGGTCAGATATTTATTTGTTACGTTTATTGTTTCCTTTTCCAAAGTATTTTCTATTCTAGCTGTATTTCTCTTTAAATAGATTAAACAAATTCCAACCAATAAATATAAAATCTAATCCGATTCAAGCAGTGACAACAAATTATGTTTGATTGCATAATCGAGTTCCTTCCACACAAATCAACGGTTTTTGAATTTGGTTCAATATATTTATTGGTATATTGCAGTTATTTTATTCTTTATTATATAAAGTGTTATATATCAATCAAATTATCCTAAAAAAACATGGTTACTAAAACTGAAACCATTTTTTGAACCATAGAATGAAACGAAAGACACATTGGATCAGCGAAACAGTAAAAGTTTGTTTTCCATCTAATTTTCAAGGGTGCAATAGAAAGGAGATTAGTCTTGTCTTATTTCATTAATATCCATCTTACGGGAACGATGTCCTACCGTGATCGTTCTGCTCTCATCAGCGAGATTCACTCAATCAATCTTCCGTAAAAAGTATCGTGCGAACGCTATGAGTTTCATCAAAGCCTAACAACTTTAAACTAGAATGGACTTCGTTCAAAGGATGTGGATTGATAAGTGAGACAAATCGCGTAGAGCTTATATATTTATTAAGACGCATTGCAATCATAAGACTGCAAGAAAGACAAGGCCAAGTCTGTAGAACCCAAAGCGTGGTACAGAAACAATTTTTCCTGATTTTTAACTTCTTTAACTTTTTTACTTTGTGGTATTTTCTTTGCCATTTGTTAGTGGAAATGATTAATTCTACATTAAACAGTTATTTTTTCATGTTTCGCTCTCCCAATCCATCATCTGCATTTGTTTGAAAATTTCAATGATAAGAATTAATTCGATATTGGAAGTCAAAAATTTGAAAGAAGACTGCCAACAATGTTAAAATTAGGATTTTAATATCGGATACTACTGTCTATCTCTCTTCTTCTTTGCACTCAAAGTCTTGCAAGTAAGATTGTTCATATTCAAAACTGCTGTATCTAATTTTTGAACCGTATTTAATAACTATACCCTTATTGCGAGTTCTAAAACTAGATCAGTGAAATATATGCTTACCTTTTTCAATTAAATTTATTCGAAAGTGACTACATTTTTCATGTTAGTAAACCGAAATGCTGAAAGTTAAAGCATTATGAAAGTATATGCACTTCTTATGAACTTTTATTAATTGTTCAATTGTTCAAATTGTTATCACATAGCTGCAATTATTAAAAATCATTGAAGAAAAGTCAAGTAACGTTCAAAATTTCCTTTCCACAAATAGATGCCTCACTAATTTCACCCAGCCTTTCATCAATTGGTTTAGACTCTCAATGGGATTGCATCTGCATATGTTCTGCTTAGCACTACCGCCCCCAAAATTTCCCAAACTTTTGCCTTTACAATCTCCACATTATCCAACAACTCTCATGCTCTGAAATGTTTTGGTTACTTGATGTCTTATTGTAAGTATATTACAAAGTTATTTCTATTTTTCGTTCTCAGGCTAAGTTTTCATAATAAATTCACTTGTTTCACCTTATTCTACTCCTTTCCACCAGACCCGGCGTTTTTCTCAGGTTAGAAACAGAGAGTGAACACAAGTTCCTTAATTGTTCCTTATTTTTATCTCAGTGTCAGCATCTTTTTTCTAATTCTCTTCCATATCGGGTGGACAAAAATTACAAAGATCACAAGATGTGGGTGAGTGCATTGTGGACCATTCCCGTGACGGGTTTAAGGGTGCGAACACCATATTTTTTGGTTCGCTGAAATGATTTTCTCCAACGGGGATGGAATTATTTTTTTGTCCTCGTAACGCTCGCTTGTTCGCGTCACTTGCTCCGTTTCGTCCACAGACGCGTTTTGGCGGTACGCCATCTTAGGTTTTTTTGTTCCGAAACAAGTGACGGGGAACGACGTTCAAGTTCCAGGGACAACAAAAACATTTTGTCTCAATTCCTAGAAATTTGAAAAATAATTAAATACAATATAAAATCATAAGACTAAATAGAGTATGTAACCATTTTCCTTTAGAGCCAGAAGATGGACCATAAAAGAATAAAAAAAAAAGTCGTCTGAGGCGGTGTACGCACATATTCAGTATGGGAACTTTTCGAAATGAAGTAGTACATAAAAAAATTCCTATTGCTGAAGCAAAAGGAAATTGTTTTTTTCATTTTCCATTGCTCGAAGCACCAATGGAAAATGGAATTCGAATATTAAAACTAAATGTGAGGAGAAATTATTTCTTATAAAACTAAAATATACCTCAAAATATTGAAAATTGGTAGTGATAAATAAGTACAAATTAATTAAAAAAAATTAAAAGATTTCAAATAAAACCCCTGACAATATGTGCAGTATTTAGCTCGAATCTAAATATCTTGAAAAGTGAAATATTTTGATATTGAGAAGAAAGCACATATGCACAGAAAGCAATTTTGTTTTATGTTCCAAATCAAAATAAAAGTTTAATTTTCAGGTTCCGATTGAATTTTATTTTATTAATATTTGTTTTGAGAAGTAGTTTCTTGTGTCTTCCTTGCCACCTTAAGTAAACATATTTATGACTACTTGTATGCTAATTATATTCTCGTTTCAATCGCATGATTAATTTAAATTTAAATTTCTCAATATTTACAATTAATCCGAAGGACTGAGACTGTGGTTGGCGTAGATATTTTTCGTTGGGACTCACCAAGACAAGACAGATGTAAAATTAACTTATTTACTTATGTCTGCTTCAAGGTTTCCTTCAATGTATCCTTGTTCAACACACAACGATGTTTTCTTTTCTCTTCATCACAAATCCTTGTGCATTTCAGTATGGTGACATTATTCAGTGCAGTTCGGAATACGATTAGTTTGTTAATTGCGTTTTGATATTTGTTCTGACAAAAGTCTGCAAATTTTCAGATATGTATGCGTTGATAAATATGTATTTAACCTCGGAAGCAATTTCGTAGAAGAAAAATTCCTTGACCATTACTCACTCCAGGCCTATATTCGGAAGGGAATGATTTTATAAGCACGTGATCACAATCCGTCCACATTACAAAACATTCCATACGGTTCTCTATATCAATCATGCAAAGAATAACTCAACTTACTACCTCTCTCCGAATTATTCACTATGTTATCCATAAATTTATGAAAAAGAACATAAACAGAACATTAATTATAATGGGTCAAGCCATCAATTATATTAGCCACAGTTGGCCGAAGAAGCACTGTTAAATATCAATTAAATTTATAATTTTAGCTCGAATCTGTGAAATACTGAGGCAATCATGAACATAAGTAAGGTATCCGTGATGCTATATACTTAGTATGTAATTGTGTGTAGTGTCGAATACACCAATATGAAAATTGTGGCAGTAGAGCATTTGTGAATAAATTATGAACTCGGTTAATTACACGCCATTTAATTGCATCCAAGCCACAAATTGTGCGAAAAACGTAAAATTTGTGTATATGCCTTTGATGTCATTTGATTTATCCTTTAATTGAGTCTCTGGACTATCTGAATTAAATGAAGAGAGTAGTTTATGATGCGGACCATGTTATTTGAAAATTCCGTACTAAATGCTAAGTATAATTTTAATTATTTTCTGTCCAACGTAGGGTTGTAAACGCTACGTCCACATCTCCTTGGCTTACTATGCAGGAAACTTTGTTTTATTTAAGTTTAATTATCAAACATAAGCAGCAACATTTCTTGAATCGTTTTATGCTTTCTTAAACCAAATAATAAAAGAAGAAACAATAAAATGAAACAAGTTCGATATTGGTCAATAAAATATGGTTAATGAATGCTTAAAAAAAGCTATTATTTGGGACTTCCTAACAATAAATTATATTTTAACTATAGTCCACCAGTCCACCAGAGTCCACCTCGATTTTTGGGCATAATATATTTTTTTAACGACAGCTTTCTATTGCGTATCAAATTTTTTAAAATTGTGGAAAATTTAAATTTGAGTCCCGAATTATGAGTGCTTATGCTTGAAAGAATTTTAACCACGTTTTCGAGTTTATTTGTATTTGGATGTTCAAATTAGTTGTGAATTTTTTTCAATTCGCCTTGTAATATAAGTGATTATATTTATGTAAAATATTTATTTATATAAATACTTAAAAAATACATGTAGTTCGCGTGGTATTGTAGGTGGCTCGTACCTTATTTTTGGCGAGGATGGTCGTTTTACCAGAATGAAGTAATGATGGCTATAGATAGCTGGAACGCATCTTCATGGAAAAAAAATTACGGTCCCACGAACCTACATAACCCGAAAATATGTATTCAATGCATACCCGTTGACGACGTTGTTCCTCTATGATTTTCAATTGTAGGAAGCTGCCTTATTCAATCAAGCTTTGGCCCTAATAATACATACAAAACTCTTGTCGCCTTACCGATTGTTCTCCTTTGTATTGAAACAGTGTAGTTGAAGCTATCAGCTTCCGAGCAGCTATCGAAACACCTCTGTGAATTACAAATGTACAAATTATACAAATGAATCTAATATTTATTTGCTTAGTAAAAATGCTTTCAATGCGGTGCATTAAATCCTTAGAGAAAACTCTTAAATTCTTTTATTAAGTCAATGTCTTTTAAAACCAGAGTTTTGTATATTTTTATGTTTTGTTCATGAAGACAACATAGATATTTTTTCTCAAGCATTCGAATCAACACAAACATTTCACTGATTATGTTGCTAATAATCCTGGTGGCTGATTTAGAGAAAATATTTCGAAAGGGATTAGTATTCAATAGAATTAAGTTCCACTAAATTAAATTTAATGATAAATTATAATTTCTCGTCTTTGAGTTCCTTCGGGTCTTCCTTCAGACCTATCAGAACTTATTTTAGCTTAGCTGAATCTTCTTTCGTACAGTTTGGCAGAATAGGGAACTGTGTGTTAAAGTCAGTATTTTGCTGAAATTTTATTCCAATGTAATTATCGAAATTTAGGCAAACAAGGTTGGAATTTCTATATTTTTACTGTTCATTTTCGTTTTAACTCATATGTTTGGGGTTATGTGCGGATTGCTGATGTCATGTCTTTAGATTTTTTATCACAATTTTCACTACCCTTCTGGAGATTGACGTTCGTTAATTTTAATTGAAATCCACCGTTCAACGTATATTTGTTTTCTTATTTTGGCTTTAGACCAAAATCAACTAGAAAAACTTTGTCGCTTTCAACTAATTTCTCTTAAAGACAAAAAGGAAAAAGAAACCCAATTGACAAATATAATAACTTAGCGTAATCAGAATTTTAAACCAATATATAACTTTCATGTACAAATATGCGAACAGGCAATAAAAATTCTATATTTACTAAAATAATTATAAATAGTTTACTAATTGATTTCGAATTTTTGAAATTAATTTTTTGTTAACGTATGATCGATGTCAAAAAAATATTTTGAAAATTCAATTTTAATATTCACTGCTTGTCTTTGTTTCAGGCTGTTGAAAGTGTTGAAGAACTCACAAGCACAACAAAAACAACTCATCATAAGGAATTGTACTCAGAATCTTCGTTAGTTCAAAAGAAGATCACAGAAGAAATTCATGTAATTATAAAAGAAATGAATATAGAACATTATTTTTCATGGCTTCACTTATTTCTTTCAGACAAAGGAACAACTTTCACAAAGTCTAGTAGAAAAAGTAGAACGAAAATACAGGACAGTTTCGTTAGAAAAGTTACCTCTACCAAGTACTGGCGGAAACGTTGTTGGTAAGTTATTAATTATAAATTGTCAAATGGCATCCGAAAAATAGGCTCACGTGCGTTATTTTCATTATGAGAGTGAAGGTTATAATAATATTCGATTTTTCGTTGCTACGGTAGAGGCTCGTTATTACTAGACTTAGAACACTTAAATAGATGAAAAAACCAAAAGTTCATTTAACTATGCGATTAGTACATTTCAATTATATATTGATTGGTGATATGATTAGATTTGTTTCATTAATTACTAATTTTGGGGCTGATTAATTAGAAATCACTAACTAAATGCATTAAAATGCCTGTCTTTCTTCATAATGAACCTACAATTAAAAGAGGCAGATACTTTCTTTCACAATGTATCTCACTATCCATTATTATGGAGCATATCAAGAGACTGTTTCAATAGCGAATGGATATTTAAGTATTATAATAGCATAGTCTAACTTCCTGTTTTTGTTATTCTTAAGAATATTTTGGCAATGGGGTGTATAATAAATTTTTCCTAATTTCTGTTGATCGTCGTAATTAAAGTTTTTTTTTTATTTAAATATGTTCATCCCCGTATTGTCTACAATTCTTATATCTGTGTTAAACAAAAAACTATGTTTCGAATCTCAGAATTTCGCTTTGCCTTCTTTTACATTCAGTTACCGAAATACAAGAAATATCTCGAGTGCATAAAATACTTCGCATTGCCAACTAATTTTATGCAAACCTTAAAGATGTCATGCTTCAAAGCTATTTCACATACAATATACATCTTAAGCGATCAAATAATCCTGTTCTGACTGTACTTCGACATGAATCTGTAGTTCACATTTCACTAAATAATGTTGGACCTTAATACAAGCAATACGAACAAATTGCATTCTATCGTTTATTTTTCATCGAGGCATAAAGTCAGATAGTTTTGTATTTTTGGATGCATAAGAAAATACAAATAAAATCACAAGAATTGGAAAGGCACTTTGCAGGGCGATTGCAAGTGCGCCAAATATTAATTAGCTATAACTTACAGACAAACACTTTTGTTTTAAACATCTCAATTAGTTGGCGCGTCAGAAACAATGTGTGGTCGGACATAAAAAGCGACAGCTTACAAACAGATGTCGGGTGAAAGTGATATTTTAGAAATCGAGCACTTTAACTTATTGTGAATGGGATTCCCTATTGGATAGCAGAGATTGATATTTTGGCTACGTTCATCGTTCAATAGGATGCCGGTTATTTAGTTTGTATGAATTATTTAAGACTTATAAACATTTATCAATTCTGTTGAAAACTTATGAAGATTTATAATAGATTGGTTTTCATAAATTTGCATTTGAAATTAAATTAATTTTCTCATAGCATTTCAAATAAAATATAAGGAGTAAAAGAATGCTATTAAATTAGGATAATTGACAAATTTTAAGTTCGATAGCGTCATTAGATTCGATATTATTTAATATATCTGTTAGCAATTGCTGCAATTGTTATCGAGTCTTAAAGCAATTTCGTTTTTATAAGTGGCTCTTAATTTGTTCTTTCTCTTCAGCTGTTCTAGCAATTTCAATGAAAACCAGAAAAATGTAAAATATTTGCAGTTTTATTGGATGAAGACGCTTTGAGTGTTGAATTCACCAAAAACGAAACAGGCATAATCAGAATCAATATTATTCCTTAGAAATGCAAAGTTTTCGTTATGCAAATTAAAGCTCTTTTTCTAAACCAATTAATTCTAATTTAAAATCTTCCTACTTTCTGAAAGTACATGCAGTTAATAACAAAATAATGTAAAAGTTGAAGCTGAGCAAGGAAAAGTCGATATATATCCTTATATTTCCTTATATAGCAAGGAAATGCCGATATTGGTCATAAATTGTAATTGGAGGCAATGAGGGAAGAACTGAAAATAATCCATCCCCGAAATAAAAATCGTTTAAATAGTTTTAAATATAATAGTTTTCAGATGAGTTTCACGTTGTAAATTGTTGAGCAGTAGGAAAAACTGATGTTACTTAGTTATTAAAAAAATTCTGAGGAATATGTAATGCCAAAGGCTGCCGGTCAGTAGATTATTTTGAAAGTTGGTAATTTCCCACTAATTATGCATTCCAAGCAATAATATCATACTTAAATACACTGTGACATGCACGATAGGTTGCGTTCGTAGAGCCAAAGAGAATCGTTTTAAGTCCGTGGTATCCGAATTCAACGAAACGAAACTTGCAGTGTTTAGGGTAAATATTTTTAGGGATCTTATTAGCTACATCGAATTTGAAACTAATAAGTTGGGAAATTTTAAATTGCAATAAATATTGCACGTTTAATATTCATTCACAACTAACATCCATGGTTCTATAATGCGTATTAGCTTATTAGTTCTGTTGTCTACTTATATTTCAATAGTATTTGGAACTCGTACTTCTATTATTACATTTGATTTAAACTTTGAAATTAAAAATTTCCACAGAACACTTTACGCCTCCTCAATTATTACTCACAATTACTACATCCACATATTGGATAACAACTTAATAGTTAAGGTACTTACCTTGTAGCAGTTTTTAAAAAAAAATTAAACTGTGGATATATACTTTTTGCACTTTAAGGTGCTATAATTACAAGTAGCCTCTCTATCGATCATTATTGTACGATCGCTTTGCGCGTCATATATATTTAAAAGTTTCATGGATTACATCTGCATGAACATTTCAGTTGGATTTTTATATACTCAATTATAATAATTGTAGTCTTCAAAAGACAGAGAAAATGAAATTTATACAAGTTTATGTCAACCTCAAACTGATTTAGTCATAGGAAAGTAAGACTTGCCTTAGTAAATCCTTTAACTAAATATTCGCTTCAACCATTCTGTTAAGAAAACTCGAAATAATAGGAAAAGCGATTAAAATGTATTCTTTACAAATGCTTTCAAATAGACGTACTATCCTAATCCCTGGTTTGCGTAAACATAAACAAAATCATAATTAGCGGAAAAATATTGAAACGCAATGCATCTCTTGCGTTAAGTCAGTGAATAGATGCTTTTTATTTTTGCACATTATATTCGAAACATATATTAATAAAAAAACTGACAGCAGCGTTTAACATTCAGATAGCATTGTAAAGATTCAAACATACATTTCTCGCCTGATCAAGATCAGTTTTTCTCGCCTGATCAAGATCAGTTTTTCTCGCCTGATCAAGAGATTACACAGTTCCATCTATCTGGGGAAACGAAACCTACGCTAAAGAATCCTCAACGTTATTCTTCAAACTTCAAATGACTTTCAAACACTAAAATTTGACGATGATTTTTAGGAGTTTCCTTACAAATCTTTTAAAATTATAATGGGCAAAAACACTTATTAATTTAAAAGAAACATTTATTTAAGCTTGGTCACTGTTAAGCTAGCCTTCAAATTTCTATTACTTTTTCAATATTTCATTTTTGTAAATATTTCAATTTTGTCAATATTTAATTTTTGTTTTTTCATCTAAAAATCAGTGCTGTTCTAGGATTTTGGATTAATTTTACATTTATATATGCAATTGAAATATTTTTTAAAGTTAATTTGCTTTTATGAGCGAAAACTGAAAATGCAAACTATGGTGTAATATTTGGAAAGTTATAATATATTTAAGCAGCACAGCAGGTCCTACTTGAATATTGAAGTTTTGTTGCAAGTTTTGACGTTTCGATTGGAAACTTTCAATCTATATCACAACGCCTCATAAACAATTGGAACATATTGTCTCAGAGAAAATAAACATTTCGTTTTATTACAATCTGCCGTCCTTCTAAAATAACGTACATTTTGTTTTAAGTTTTAATCAATTAGCACTAATTGTGCTAATACAAATTTACTTTTTTTATTCTTGTTGAGTTTAAATTTCTTCAGTGTTTAAATTTTTCAAACTGCTTGTAATGTTTTTAAAACAAAATCTTCAAATTTTAACTCAAACATCACTTTAATTCAGTTTTTCATCAGAAATTTCGATCTTATTCATTATTCTTCTGAAATTTAAATTTAAATCAAAGTTGAATTCAAATTTTATGTAATGAAGTTTTAAATTTCAAAATTTCAATGTTTCCGATGTTCACGTTAAACTTAATAACCGTATACTGGCACGGTAAAATGGATACGATGCAATAAAATGAAGGAGAACGGATGGATATAACCAACTTTATTTCGAATATTTATGAAATATTTGTTCCTCTCCTAAGGGAGACTTATTTCTAAAAACAATTGTCAAAATAGAATATAACTTTGGATGAGATCTTGCATGCAATTTCACTTTAACCATGTACTGAATTAATATTTTAATTCAAGCCGCCTTATTTTTGCAGTAAGGGGGGCTCTCGTATTACTTTCCTGATTTTTTGTCTTTTTTTTGTATTTGCAAATTCCAGTTTTAATCATTCAATTGAAAAACAATACGATTCACTGATAGAGTATGTCCAGGATTTCTTGACTGGTTATAACAAAATAATTTCATTACAAAAAGAGTACTCCATTAGTTTCACTGTCTTTCTAAGGATCAGAAGATGTGCCTTTCCCAAAGTAATCCGCTGTCTTTATTCAGAATTATTTTATAGTATCTACTCTTTGTGTCCAAATACAATTTGCGACAAAAATTGCGAAATCCCGCATAAAGTAAAACATTAAAAGACTGCCAACAGTCGATTAATGTTTAATCTTTCGAGGGTGCCAACATTCATTGACTGCAATTTGTAACTCATAGAGGGTCGATGCAAATTTTTCTAATTCCCGTATTCTATTCCATAAGATCATATTTCACAATGGACTTCTTGATATCATGTTATTTCGGGGTCCCATTAAGTTTTGATAAAAACTTTGAGATCCCTGTTTTGATTCTTAAAAGGTTTGGGCATCAATGACGCTTATTCAGTTTCAGAATATTGCTGCAATTATAAATAAATATCAGTAGTTCATATTGAGACAATATGTATGATTAAAAAAAAAGAGTTAAGAATTACAGAATCAAACATAAACAAAAAAAGAATAACGTTTTCATAGCCGTATTTGGTAGACTGTGTTTCGACACAAATTGACTGTGAAAGAGTCGATTTGTGTCTTATAGAAATTATAAAATGAATCGTACAAAGAAGTTTATTGAATGATATCTACCCTTTTAGAATAACATAAATTAAGTTTGGATTGTATATGGATTTAAAATCAAGAAATAATTTTATAATTATTATTTTTTCTGAATAATCGAAATTAAATTATGTCCTTATATATGTTTACCCCGTTTAATCAAGCCATTACCTTAAAGTTTGAGTTGGGTGTAAATTATAAACTTGATAGTGTATCAAATGAATCCAAATTCAGAACAGGCTTGCATTAAATCCATAAAATTAGTCGCTACCTACTGAGTATGTTCAGTGCTAGCCTCGTCAATTTTTTGTAAGCTGACAGTAAACGTTCTCACAAAACAAACATCAAAATTTTATGACAGCTAGCGTCCTGATGAGCCTCCTATTTGTCTAGGAATCAATTAAACTGGAATAGTTATTAAATTTAAGATTAAAACTGAAGACGACCCCAATTACTTTTAAATACACAATAAAGCGTAACCCAGTTCAAAATAATCTGTTTGTGGCATGAAAACATATACAACATTCTTTCGATTCGATAAAATTTCATTAATAGTCGCATTAAAATTTTCTTAAATTGTTCACAGTTCAAAATGTCAATTTTTAAGCAAATTGACGCAGAGGAATTCAGTGCTCGAATTAATTTCATAGCCATCAATCAATCAATTTAAATCTATCAAATAGTCTTTATCGAATACTAAGAACACTTCAAAAACTTTGTAATTTACTACAACATAATATTTACAAGCAATTTGAATTTACGATCTCTACTTTTCAATCTTCAAATCCTCTTTCGCGATATGTCGATCATACATCAAATCCTACATTAAAGATTATGCTCTTTCCCACACATCAACAGTTGCAAATCACTACTAATTATGGCCCTTTAAAGAATTTCCGCGGCTCAATAACATTAAATCTGCGTGAAGACAGGTTGCAAACTTGTACGTTTCGCAATAGTGAAAGTATTTAATTGAGTATCTGATAAACTTAAGGATTGAGAATAAAACTAAATTTTATAGTTACTTAATATCTTGACGACACATATGATAAATTTATCGTCATATGTACATGTTATAAATACATATTGGACAAATGTGTCGTCCAAATATTTCCCACACACGTTATTTTTAGTAGCGGAACGGATGAGCAAAGATGCGGTTGGCACAAAATGTCGCTTTTTCCAAAAAAGCGAATATAAATGTATTTATGCTTGTATAAAATTATATATTTTAAGTATCAAATAATTTGAGGTGACTCGCCAAAACAACAACTGGCGCGCACGCATTTTGCAGATATTCTAAAATATGGGAAATTCTGATCAAAAGTGAAATTCACAAATGCAGGGTCCTGGATGAAAAGTGGTTGATCAATTTTCGAATATATGTGTTTCATGCAATCTGTTTACATATTGAGCAATTTATATCTTTTTATTTAAAGCACCAAACTGAATTCACATCCATAAAGTCCATTTTATGTTCAATGAATTAGCTTGTATTTATGAGTGGACTCATATGAATGAAGGTTCTTCATTCGTCTAATCATCGAAATATCGATATATAAAAATTTCATAACAAAATTATCAAAGCATTAGCGGGAAAATAACGATAATTTTCAAAGAATCTCAATTTTTTTCGTTGCTTCGAAATTTAGCCTAGATTTTGAAAAAAAAAACATAGTCAATTTATTAGACTCTCTTGCACTTTAAAAATAGACAAAATTTTCCTGGTGACACCTGAAGTTATGAAAAAAAATTTAAGGGGCTTCAAGAAAAAATCTTATGAATGCATACATCTATTCACTAATTGCATCGAAATAATTTAAAATTATTTGAAGAAAAGTCCATGGTATAAATAGACATTTTAGAATATTTTGCATTAAGCGCGCTTTCGCAATTATTGAATATTTCGGTTTATTTTGTAAATGAATTTGCTACTTACCGATTCGCCTAATAGAAATCTTGACTGCAAAGCCAAAAATATAGGTTTTCTGTACTGTTTCGTATCAGAATTCTGATTTTGTGAATCTTTGAATTCCACTCTCAATCGAGTAGAGATTATTCATTTAATATGAAAACACAAATCGATTCTGTGGAGATGGCTCTCTGCCATTTTTCCTTTACCTTTTTGGTTAGTATTTCTTTGGTGACAAATAGAGAACTATACTCTAAAATCATTGTGTTTTTCTACTAACGCCTTTTTATTCCTGATATTTTTTACCACCCGGAAACATTCCCAAAATAACTTGTCATCCAACACTCAATGTCTTTGTTCTCTTTCTTATCTTCTTATTCATATATTCGGGCTAACTAGTGCCCAATCCTGTCGAAAAATTGATGAATATTATGTCGTAATTCTTTTTAAAAATTGATTAAATGTCGAATAAATTACTTTCTTTCTCTATTTAATTTTGATTGATTTTGTTAGTTTTCAAAGTTACTAAGCAAGTTTTATTGTTCCAAAACAAAAAAATTCTAGGAAGTATTCTTCATTAATATTATAATTAATCTTCCTTAATAAAAATTCCCTATCAACAAATTACAACTAGCATGATGATTAAGTAAGAAAGGCAGCGTTCTTCATGTTTACATAAAGATTAATACGAATAGCTTCAAAAAACTACAGGATATGTTGTTTTGACTCACACTCACGAAATGAAAAAGAGATATCTTCTTGAAAACAAGAACGGCGTGACAATTATGGTTACTTTGTTAATATTATTGTATAGGCCACAGCGTTCCGGGCTAACATGACAAACGGCCAAACTTATTAAGAATTTTTCCGAGCCTTACTTGAAAACGGCTTGAACCAATAAAATAGCGAAACTAACGCAAACATTACACCCAGATGAACGATAATAATTTTCCGAAATATATTTTGCATAGCAAAAAATAACACGAATAACCGCTATTGAAAATTTCTTTCGTATGACAATAATAATAAACTAATACCAAAACAAAAGGTAGGTTGCCTTTTGACTTTTTAGTTGGTATAACGACGCGTCTACATTTCTCAAAATTTTATTTGTTTTCGCTTTTGACTTCTATCTAATGGAAAAAGGATTGCCCAGAGTTTTTGTGGAATAGCTGGATTCTTTTTGTTATCATAAATTACTTAATTACTATAAGCAAACATAATTTGCAATTACCCAAATATTCGATATTCACGGATTCACATCAATAATGTCAAATAACAAAATTTCATAAACCACGGCTTATGACATAGGGAAAAACGTCAAGGTATACCCTTTAATAATCGTCTGAACTCTCGTTTTGTAGCTCTGACGATTATCTTCAATGGTTTAAGGATGCGGATTGCATTTGAGGAGAACCAACTAAAAACGCTTCATATGAGTGAAGCTCCAAAAATCATATGGATAAAATGATTGAAAAACTTCAAACACTAAAATAAAAACATTTTGTTTATCCTTTTGGAAGTCTATGTATAAAGGAAATATTTACTGAGACTTTTTAATTGTATCGTAACTGATCCATTTTATCTGAGCTTCAATAAACTTAGATTATTCCGTCATTGTTTCTCTTATCAGTTCTAGATCATATTCGCTGATTAAAAACTTATTCATAAAATGATTAAATCATTGAACCTACTGAAAAATAAGATAAAAAAATGTTCATTCCTTTATTGGCGATTGCGTGATTCACTAATTAAAACTTAAAACATGGCTAATCAGTCATTATTATTTCGTTCGATTGAATTCAAAATTAAGAATCCATTTTTTTGCATATAAATACATTTTGGGACAGACTTAAAAGTTTTCCTTAAAAAATAGAAAAAATATTCTTGACAAAACTAATACTAATAATATTAAAAGTAATTTAGGTTAAAATTTAGGTCAAAATTTGTTGGAACCTTATTTTGCCACATCATCATCACGCTTACCCCTGGCTACAAAACATTCAAGATATATGGATTTAGTCCGTGCCCAGTGTTGTTTATGAATCTAGATATAAAAATAAAGGGATCTGCAACAAAAAGAAAAGTCTAAGAAAACGTCCACTATAAAATTTACAATTGTTAACACGACGTAATATCGCATGTCGTTACATTCTCAGTCTGCAGGTCAACGTTTCTGTTCTATTCTCTACACGCTGCGTGACAAAATATTTGGTGTTATACGTTATATGTATTTTGTATACAAATATATAAATTTTTTTATAATAAATTTTCAACAAAGATCCATTGTTTGTGAAAACAACAGCATCATTTTTCACATACTTTATGCTTCATTAAATATTGTAAAAATCGAGTACAATCAACTCAGTGAATCTTTCATCTCAAAAATTTAAATCCCACTCATACTCAAAAAAAACCGACTGCTGTCAACAATTGACACTTCGCAAATATTTTCATGTATCCCATTAACTCGTTGTTCAACAAACAGATCTCATTCTATTTAGTCTTGTTTAAATTGATCATGTCATCAGGAAATGCAATAATTAGCTTCTTAAATTAACGAAAACAGCCAAAAGTAGCCAAGGTAATGAACATCCTGAAATAATGTTAATATGTTTTTATCCTACTTGTAAACATATTGCACATTTTCATGTATCAGTTGACAATGATATTAATTATACTAATCCTTCGCAATGCCAATCAATATCAAAGTAAAGTTACCTATGCAATAACAAAAAACTCTTCGTCAAAAAAATCATGTCAACTCAATAACAAATGAGGTTGAGGTTTATTTCGAAATATATTTACATACAAAATTGTTCATCCAAAAGAAAACATACCGATAAGCATATAAATATATATAAGTATATTTTTAATACATAATATTCCTATTGTTTTTATGCTTAATCATTTTTGTTTATTATCGTTTGAACTTGATCTATCATAATGATCCTTACTATTACACCATTTCTTCGTCGATACTTTGACTATACTTCGTTGATACTATAAACGAGCAACCAAAAAAAAAAATATTTTTGTTAGTAAATTTCATTCTCATCCAACGTGAATATATATTGTTTGTGTTTCGTATAAAAATTTTTTAAATAAATTTCTTTGAAAGACATTTATTATGTTTGTTATGCATGTAGTATTATTTTGTTTCCATTGTGGTCTTCTGTTGAAAGATTAGCAGGTTCATTGGTTTTGAAATTTGGGGGTGGAACTAAGATTCTTTTTATAATATATGTATTCACGACATCTGTATGAAATTTAGGCGCAATAATTTTTAAAATTTTGTGGTTTCTTCTAATGCAAAATTTTTCTTCTAATATTTTAAAAAAAATTTTTTTTTTGTATGTGCAAATTGTTCTTTATCTTTGAAATATTTTTAAAAAGCATTCTTCACTAATAAATTTGACAGATATTAGGATTCGAAATGAGTGTACAAGTATTTGTGCTGAAACAATTAAATAAAAAAATTACTTTTATTCGAATTGATGAAACGGAATGATATGCTCGCAGATCTTCAATATGCTAAACATATTTTGTAGTTTCTTGAGCATATTATGTTGTGAATTTTTAACCCTGTATATGTTTTTACTTTGGGGTTTCAACTTGTCTTCGATTTTGATAAGTTTCGGTTCGATTTCCGTACTTTGATAAGTTCCAAACGTTATCAACGATTGATACATCCGATTTTTTTAACATTGCTTATAAATTCTTCTCATTCATACGATCAAAAACGTTCCATGTTGTCCAAAAAGTTTTATGCATACAAGGGATGCAATGTTTTTAGGTATGCAGCTTGGTGTTGCATTCTTGCAACCCTTTTTAGATTTATATTTTTTTATTTTCAAGATTGTAGCTAAAGTTTGGTTAAGGCTCGCTCCCATATCGCTATACTACTTCGTTGACTCAGTCTAATCGGATAAAATATTTGATTAAATTGAAACCTGTCATAATAAACGTAGTCCTATGTAGTCTAACCGCTTCAAATTCCAAACCTGAGAGTTTTCTTGATTTCCTAATAAATAAGTTTTCTCACATAGTTTTTTGCTGACCACTATCTTTAGATCTTAAGTTGAATATTTTCAACAGACTTATCAACAAAGTGTTTACGCACATGGAGTTCCCATAAATGCTGTTTCTAATGTCCCTAATATTACTGTAACACAATAGATGTTCGTTCTTTGTTCTCAGTTTACTTTCACTGCCTTTTTTACATAGATGAAACATTAAGATCGATTAGTAATGTTTCATTACCCTTTCATTATTTGAAAAGCAAGCAAGTAGTTGACAAAATTCCTAAATTTGCATTCATAAGAAAAAAATTGAATTGAACTCTCTTAAAGACTCTATGTTAATGCACCGAATTCTTTTTTGGCGGGATTAAACAAAATTACAAAAATCTAATTTAAGTTTTTTAATAAAAATGTTTCCACACTATATTAATTTTGTGGCTAACACATTCGTCATTTATTGCTGAATCAAATCGATGTTCGTTGAGTTCTGACTGTCGTTGTCTTGCAAGATAGTGAGTTGTATCTTCGACAAGTTGAACGCTTAATCTAATCACTCGAAAAAGGCAATAACAATCCGCACTACCAATGTAATGAAATGATTCCGGCTTTCGTAAAAATTAACCTTTCAAATTTATTAGAAAGAATGCAAATTTGTGCACAAAAACTCATATCGAGGTTGGGCTCTGAATCATTATTGAGATAAATTTGGAATCACTGTTCTCTGTAACTAAAGTATGGTAAATCCTCCAACAATTGAAAAGAATGCCCACTTTCCCTGAGAATGGGTGCGATATTCGAACTGTTTTTGCACAATAAATATTATAAACTGACAAAACATGAAATATATCATTACAACATTTAATTTTTGTTAAACGAAAATTAGACCCAACCCAATGGTTGCTTTCAACAAGGTTAGATTTATGCATCCATCAACACACACTTGTGCATATTTCCAACGATTTAAGGAAGGTGTTTTTGTGTAAAAGGAGCACTGTGAAGTTCTAACAATGTTCGAAATAACAATTACTTCATTTTGATTAGGGTTATCTCCACATTTAGTGAAGATGTGTCCTGTCAATCACTGTATAACGAAAGGTTCAGAAAATCCTCTGATCAGGTTTTGTTCTTCCACGGCGGAAGAGCGCTCGGGTCACTTTCGGAAGTTTCGGCAAATCTGCGCCCGTGTTTTTTTCTGTTCCTGATGTAAGGAACAATTCTCTTGTCAATACCTCGAAAACATTTGACCCGAACTCACAAAAAGTTGATAAGCAAAAGCCAAGACGTTGAAATATCGATTCTTCTGAGGTTAAACAAGTAAATCAAAGCTCAAGTAAGAAGACCGCTAAATTTCCAAACCAAATCTCACCTTCTAACATATATTGCAACAAAAATCTCAAACAAGAACTTCAGTGAATTATGCCCGTCTTTTTTTTCCCCACTGTTTATCAATTTTTTTCCTTTCATCACCTTTATTTATCATTATCCCTACACCCATTTTACTATGCCTAGCGGAATGATTCTTCATTTGATCTTTTTGTTTCCGTGTTGTGTTGTTCCGTTTTGGCAAGCTCTTAACAAATATATTTCTCTCAAAAGAATGCTAAATAAATGCATTCACAGATCATTTTTTAAAGGATGTTATATCGACATCTTATAACTACCATTAAAAAGGCTATAAAAATGACAATTGCAATTCTTAACCTAGGGTAATTTCCATAAATGCCAAATGCATTAAACGTTTCAAAAATAATTCATATTTACAAAATATTATGGACAAAGAGGAAAGAATTGCCAAATATCGGCGCTATAAATAAGCGAAGACCAGAATGTTTATCATCTATCAGAAATGCAGAAAAAATGAAAGAGATCATTAAAACGTGACAAATGAACAAAATACCCAAATGGAATTCCTTTCTAAGTTAAAAGCACGTAAATACAGAAAGTATATATTGCACCACTCAGTCTCAAATAAATCGTGTATTCATTTACGCGGTTTCTTTAAATATCAATTCAATTAAGAGATTGCTAGGACGTTTTCGGCGCCCAAAAGAATCTTTTTGGTACTCGTGTGGAAAAACTTAACCCTGGAAAAACCACGCTCTGAATATTAGTCCGCCTAATAGAGCTACACGAACATTCGATTGAATTTTTGATGTGCTTTTGGTGAGATTTAATTTTATCCAAAAAAAAAAAAATTATCAAATATGTGTGATGAATGTGTTGGTTTGACGTCGTAATATAAATTATCAATACATTTCCTTGCCAGCCAGTGGCAACTTAGTTCTCAGATTAGTTGAAGCATAACGGCAGCCGATCGTGTCAATGTGAATCCTAAGAAATTTTCGGGCAATACTTGCAGATCCCTCTAGCTAAAGTTAACACTAGTAGATACATGATACAAGGCAAATAACGTGCGCTACCTCTATGACACTAAATTAACATCATAATTTTTTCGTACGCGAAATTTTTCAACGATATGCAAAATTATATATAAAATGCTCTTGCTCGATCACCACGTATATTACACATCATATCAATCTGATCGGAACGTTGTGACCTGAAAAATTTTCGTCTTCGCGGAACTATTAAAGAATTTCACTTGAGGACGGTCTCTGAAAAAGTTCAGACGCAAGCCCAGTTCGGGACATTTTTGTGTGATCAAAGTTGAATCTGTTTTTTGTCGATTTAAAAACAAAAAACCGAAATAAGTCACTGCCGATAAATTCCAAAATAAGTGCTTAAAAACTTTTATTTCGTTCCATCTAAAAACCTAACAAACTTAAAGACAATAACAGTTCGAAAAAACGTAAGGGACCGTTTTTTGTGACTGTGTGTTTAGTTTATTGTTTTGTAGGAAAAGATAGAAAAACAAAAATAAAGGAAACATTTGTGAATCTGATGAAAAATAAAAAAAAAATCATATATCTCATTTTTATTGCAATAAATTACTATAAATATATTAAAATCTAAAAAATTAAATTTCAAGAAATTTCGACTCAAAGTGAAAAAAGTGTCATTTCGCCACAACATCGCTGTGATATCCAAGAATTGAAAAAAAAAATTTGAATCGGGAAAGCTGATAACAAACATGTAAAGAATTTCTTTGAATTTAATTTTTTAAATTGAATGTTAAAATATTGTAAAGATTTTGCAATATTAAAGGGATAACTCTAACTATTTAATTCAAATAATTAGAAAGTATTATAAAACATATTTCAAATCAACAAAAAACGGACAAAACTTAAAACGTCATCAAAATGATGCTATGGTTGTCTGAAAAGAAAGTACCTGAAGCGACTTGGGAAGAATATAGTTTGTTTTATCGGGAACTTAAACGCAGTGTTACCCTCTCGGAATATGACAAAGCCGAACGTGCTCAAATATTTTTTCTGGAACAAGATGTCCCATGCAATGAAATGAATGGATGTGATTTCGCACCGACTAATTTCATATCATCATTCTATATACAAACACGTAAAGGTATACATTGATTTTATTATTCGTCTTATTTCATCAATGTGTTTATATTTATGATAATGGTTAAGTGTATAATGATAAAGTGACTCATCTCGAATATTATGTGTACGGAATCCTTGCACCATTTCGATTTGCTTTGTATCTCAACATGTCTTCCATCAGTAACTTCAACACTAATGCAAAAATATTTTGCAATCATATCCTATCATTTAAAAAATGCGAAAAAATGCTCCCTTGGTAACGACTTATATCGAATTTTATTAAGATATTTGAAAAAATTCAGTGTCGTCTAGTAAATCACATGGAATGTAGGAAAGAACACGAAAATAGCTCAGAAATGTATACTATGAACCTGCGTGGGATTCTTTCAAAGCCTTCTATCATAAATTACTATTATAAAATTCATATCTTCTAAGATGAGTTAATTTGTGGATCTTTCTACGACTAGATTAATAATTTTTGAATATGACATATCTCTGAAATTTTACCACTCAGCATAATCGTTTAATATCACTATGAATCAAATCGATTCGACATTTGAATTATAAAATAAAATTTAAGAATTTTCAGTTGCATATTAAATGGTGCTATGCATTTTGGAGAAGAGAAAACGAGAAAGCTAGTCAATAAATACTTTCTTATAATGGTTCAGCATAAGATTAATTCAAAAGTGATCTCTTTTCTCAATTGAAACGCGCCTGGCCAACAACACACTTATCATTTTCGTATCTACTCGTTTTATTATTCAATTTCCATACTTAACATATACAACAGCGGTACAGAATGCCCTCAAGACATATTCTGTGTTAAGTAAAAAGTGTAGTGTTGTTCAGATTATCCGGATTTCAATTTCAATTTCTGAAAATTTAACTTTAAAACTAATTAAAATGAAAAGTCGTAATAATAAAAATAATTATTATTATTTTCAATGAATACCGTTGTTAGTTAACAATTACAATTGTCAGTTTTTGTGGTTGGGAGGTGAATGACTTTAAGCTACCAAACTGCGAACTAAACCTCCACTGCCACACTGAGAACTTTGCGTAGGACTATTTTTTGCATTACTTTGGACTTGGACATTTTATTCTCACCGGATGACACCTTCGTGTAAAGGTAATCCACCTTGCAGCAGGGACGAATGGGAGGGAGAGGTATTACTGCTCCCTCCCACTTCGTCGGCAAGTAGTCAAAGATGCCCTTCTTTATGAAATAAGAATAAAACTAATAAAAATAATTAATTTTGTTTTGGTTGCGAGGTGAAGGCTATTTACGCCCTCAGTGTCGGACTCTCAGTGGCACACAGCAACTGAACTACCGACTAAACACCTCCCCTGTCACACCGAGAACCTAGCCTGGAACTATTTGTCACAGTTCAAAAATAATAATTAATAATAACAATAATGATAATAATACATTATATTAAAAATAAAGTAATAAAATAAAATTATTAAAAATAGTTCAAAATATTTATCAAAAGGCATAAGTAAACTGCTGATGTCCCTATAAGCTACTGATTAACCATAAAATAAATTTTCGAATCTTGGAATTATTTCTGAATTTTTTAATTTTCCTAAATTTTTCTCCTATTTTGTTCAATTCACAAAAAATTCCAATTTTTCAATTATATTCAATTTCCCCTCATTTTACTACGCTGTGTTCGATCAACAGTTCAACATTTGCAATGATATGGTCCAGTTAGACAACAACCATGCATGTAATACTTCACAACATGTGATTTATCAATTTATATTTCACAGCGTTAAATTTTTGCTGGAGCGTGAAAATTCAGCTCAATTAAATTTCAAATATTTCTTCGCCCGATCCTTGATGTGTTCGTTCATTTGCACATTTACCGGCAAATACTATAGTACTCATACATGACGAAACTAATGAAGAAAAAAAAACACCAAAACAAAATATAAATGCTGAAACAGTTGAACTTCTTGTGATAATTATGAATGGATGGATTAAGGATGTTTATACAGTAACGTTCAGATGTTTGAATTTTACAAACATAAATATTTTCTCATTTAGAAGTCATACTCGACATTTCAATTTATTTTTAGAAATGAAAACTTTCAAGTAGTCATTGCTCAAATAAAGGCTTCTGATGTGAGTAAATATTGGCGTAATGACAAAATTAATTATTCGCATAATCACGTAAAAATTTTTCAATAAATTACTATCAATTCGATCTGATATTTAATAAACGTAAATTGTTGGTCAAATGCATATGTGTAACCATGTGAAGCGGTATGGTGTGAAAGATAGTCGCGTCGACGTACTTTTGCATCACACTACTGGAACTGGCCAAAATTCAGTTCTTAGCCAAATGCATAGAAACTGTCCATTTGCATACAAATAATAAGGAAAATGAACTCAGCACACCATTCGACATCATAACACAAAGAAGTAAAAGAGGATCACACGGAAGTACAAGAGGAAATCAAAACACAAATAAAAGTACTATCCATTGAGATTTTAGTTAACTTCTGATTAGATTTTAGTTAACTTCATATTTGAAACTAGAACGCATCCAAGCTCAATTTGGAAATGTGCTGTTTTCCAATTCAAAATTCTAACATGTGTGTTGTAAAGCTTATTTCAGTTGTATCGTCTCAAGAATTGATTATCTCAAGATACCGCCACTGTTCATCTGCGAGCCTACCCTATAACCGTTCAGAGTAGGTCTCCTTTAACTATGTCCCTATGAACCTTTATTCTAAATAAATACTTTTCGCAAAAAGATAGACAGCTGAGAGAGAAACTGCTGAAGGAAGAAAACTCACCACCCCTCTCCGATGCCATCAGACGATCAGACATACCTTTTTTCAATCTAAGGACTAGCCGAAGGTAATGTGAAATGAAGTTCAATTTGTAAAGATGAATAAAGTGTTACTATCTTCTTAAAGTACTCAAAGTTGCTTCACATGAAAATCGCCAAAACATTTGTAATTTCTTCGAATCTATAATTGATAAATATCCGATTTATGAGTATGTAATACTGATAATCTTCCACTCATGGCTTAACACTCGAAATTGGTGAATTTCACATCGATTGTTGTCGAACTCGCAGTGTAATCGTTTTCTAAAAGATCCTCAAGAGAAACATGACAATGCGTCAGGACCACGTGATAATTGAGGGTATCACATACGCAGTCTTTAGAGCCTTCACCCTTTGTGTAGTAGGGTGCGGGTTCAAATGGATATAAAGGATTGTCTATAACGTTCGCATTTATGCGGTTGGAATTATCATATGAGATAGGTTCCATTTTTTTTTTCTAATCTTCTCCATTCTCCATGGTGGATGTAAACATGGAAATCTCTCAGATTTTCTCTCAACCTCTGAGAAGGACAACCCCTTCGCGAATTTTTGTATTTCAGCCAAGATTCAACTTTTTTCTATCCCGAAAGTCTTACAATAATCGAAATATCCGAAAATCAGAGATTGCGATGTGTAGAAAATCAAAAATTGAGTTCTTTTTCGAGCTATCAAAAATATTTAACGTCGAGCATTGTTTAAACGAAACACGACCTTCTTCTGATTGGAAGAATTGCTTTTTTCGAATTGCTATCGTTGATTTGTCTTATTATTTCCGACAAGCTCCGATAGGCTCCTATAACATGTTCACTTTTCATTACAATCGAAAATGTGTTATTCTGTTCTTCCCTTAGTTTTTTTTTTGTTATTTTTTGCTGGTTCCTCAGTTTAATCCCTGATCTGTCTGCACTGGATTCAAAGCTTTGCAATAAATTAATAAAATATAGCTGCCCAAGGATAATAGGTAATATAATTTCTGTGATTTTGAAAGTATATCAAAATTTTTTATATTTATTCTTGATTATGTAATTTACTTTTACTGTGTAATTGTTTAATAAGCTATTTAAAATTTGATCTCCTGATTTCAAACAAAATGGCAACAGCAATTGTAATTTTTTTTAAAGGGTTATGCTATTATTTTTAAGAATAATCGATGATATAAGGTCCTTAGAATAATATTGTGTAATCATCCTTGTCGGACTTGTTTCCAATTAAATGTCGGCTTATATGTTAACAGACTAGGAAGATCATCAGTAGTCCTTTTGACTCTCTACCGAAGGAGTGTCAAGACTATAAGAATTATTGTTGCTTGCTTCTGCTGGTAGCAGCATTTATGCGAGAAACGTGAAATCCCATCGATATGATTAAAAAATTGCAATATTAAATAGTTTCGCTCCGAGAATTTTGAGTTCAACCGCTATGTTTTCAAGCACATGCCCAAGCGAAGTATGCATCGAAACCTGTAGGAAGTCTTTATATAATCAAATCGTATTTTTTATAATAAATTAATTAAGTAATACACAGTAATCCATCATGCAATTTTGGAGCTAATTCCAACATTAAATATTACAGTCCAATTTAAAATTATACATATATTATGTGTATTTAGGTATCAGTGAGTAGCCTTCAAATATATACGAGACGCATAAAGGGTTTAGACTCCAAACAACTAGGACTACCATTGATATTTGACTCAAGTCGTTATTTTTGATGTGACACAGCAGATCACTATAGGACTTGAGTCTTTAGGCGTGTTAGAGCCCCTCATTTCATGACTAGAGCTACCCGAGTAGAAAATCAGGTCAGGATCCCGATAATTAAAAATTTCTCTTGAGATACTTATGACAGATACATTCTCCGACATCAGAATCACAAATTTCTATATCACTCTCGCCAGTGGGATTCCAACTCGTTAGAAGTAAGGGTAGTCGCATAATCTGGAGTTCATTTGACTTAAGCATGATCTAGATTCAGGCCCAGCACAGACGAATCAAAATTGCATTTACGTCAACAAGGCAATTTGATTTGGGTGTATGTATCGAACCCTCTTCTCGGATCACCCCTAATAAATAAAACTCAACCAAAAGTTTTTTCAAATTTTGCTGATGGTATTAACATTTCGAAAATTGATTAAGCAAATTTTACGATTTATTATTGAAGAGACAACGACACGCTTGATTCATTTTTTGGAGTAAAATTCATTGAATCAAAAAAAAATCCTCCCTTTCTCATTTGTTGTCATGAAAAAAAAATTTTTATACATTCCCATTTTTAACTTCAGTTAGTAATGTTCACCCTTAGAATACGTACTCCAAAAGCCAGTCGAAAACCTTACCAAAAAAAAATTTGAAATAAACTCTTCAAAATTGAATTAATTAAAAAAACTAATCAAATTAATCATCAATTATTCAAAACTAGGAAGAATTAATCGTTTATCTGAATTTCAAATCATATCATTGAAGTATATATCCTTAATATGTTTGTACGGAGCAGAAATCATAACAATAAATAATCCCTGGCATTTTTGGAGTCGACAACAATCACGAAGTCCTAATTGATCACGTGAATATTTCGATGAGAGAAAGCTAGACGCCGAATAAGGGGAATCAAATCCCAGCTCCAAATAAAGTACATTGTCAAAGTGCGACCTAAGACTTTTTTATACTTAGTGTTGAATTTTGTTCTTCTATAGAGTTATGTTTAGGTACTTAAGGTTTCTAATAAACTGCTTCGATTGGCAGCGTCCTCTAGAGGTTAAGCATGAGGACAGAACACTTAAACACACAATCACTTCCAACTACATAAGTCGTGGGCGACTGTCTTATTTCTGACCCTCTCTTAGAAATTTACGGGCAGGCCTTCTATGTAGACGTCAATACTGCGACGTGCTTCTAAAAAGGACTAAGGTTAAGCAGAAAGGCGTTCAAGCAAAAACACGTTTGTTGCCTGTGGTTTCTGTGCCTGGTTCAAAATTCTGCGTTCACTAATTCACTAAAGACGAGTTAAGGAATCGTGTTTAAACACATGTCAACGTGGTCCCCTTTTGAGTTATTCGCCTGTGTTCGAAACACTTTTACCCAAGATATTATCTTGATCTAGATTAGGGGTAGGGGAAGGGTTTTATACATCAACTGGATTTGAAGATGCGAAAATGTATCACTACGGTCAAATCTTTAGACCTGAGACCCAACATTCAGATGTGTAAATGTTATTCTCAGACGACACGGGTTTCCCTTTCTTGATAAGACTACCTAAGAAGAGAATGTAATGGATGCCATAAGCAGCGCAGTCTCCGATGTTCAGCCAGGTTAAAAGGATTCAATTTTTTTTGGGTTTTATTTTGTATAAGACTTTTTGTTGACTACATAATTTGGAAAATAATTTGCGTGCGTTTACGTCTAGAGGTGTAGTTGATACCTCATTCTATGCATTATTTGAATCCGGTGAAGTATATGTCTTGTTTAGTCCCAGCATAAATGCTGATCCTACAATAAAAGTGACATTATTTTAACGATCTTGCTGATGTTTCTGATTAAAATCAAACACCTATGATTTGCAGGCATTTCTTTACGACGACCCTTGCAATTAACCAAAAATTTCTTGTCTGTGAAATGTGTGAACACATTTCTTGTGAAATGTTTTAGAAAATTTTGAAGACGAAGAAAAAGAAAGAAAGCAATTTTTGGCCGAATTTTTTTTTCGAATTTCCGTAAGCGGCTTATGTGCATTGAGAAACCTATGATTAAAAATACCTTGGGGAAAATATCGTCCTCCCGGTCTGGAGTCAAAGATAAAGACTCTATGCTTGCTTTCATCGACAAAATCGATTTTTGCAAGCTAGGAAATCTATTTGAACTTGCTGGTTGTGTTCAGAAATTCAAACTCAAAAAATAGTTCAAACTCATATCATCAAAATTTCAAAATAGTATAAAAGAATTTATGCTGCCGATCAATCCCTTCACGTTCTCCGAAATCTTGCTTGAATATATTAGTATGGTAGATGTCTGAAGTTTGTATCGTTACAAACGCAAGGGTCATTAACTTTTTTCACTTTTTTAATGTTTTTTTTTTTTGTCGAATTTGACTTAAAAATTTGATAAATTTTAGTTGCATATTGGAATCTTTTGCGCTCTTATAAATATTCATTTCCGAGTCTGCATCTACTAAAAAGAAAGTGTGAAAGAATTTGACAGCATTGCGTTGACAACGATGCAAACGTCAAACACCTTAGAACGGAATACGTTTGGCTGACAAGATTCGAAAATGTCCTGAAACGAAATCCAGATAAGACTCAACAGCCACACATGATCTCGGGTTATAATTTGGCGACGATTTGTTTATAATAGGTCGAAATCAAAATTAAGTTTTCTAATTAGAAAAAAAATTATAACACTTCACGTCTGATAGAAATGTTGAAAGCAAAAGGTTGAAAACGCTGGCAAAAAACTTATTACTACTGTGAAAAAACGTCACTTCAAAGTGAGATACAATCGTCTTGAAATTATCCAAGAAGTTTAGCAAGAATGTTTTTTAATCTGCGTGTGTTTTCCCGTGTTTAGCACTTCCAAAGTATCCTTTATTTGTTGATTTTCCATTAAAATGCTATATTTTGTTATTTCTGCTTCCGACAAGAGTATATTTCGGGAGTTTCAATAATTTTCTGTCAATAAATTATTGACACTGAAGAAGAGACAGGAAAAAACAACACAATATAGCATTTTTAATGGCAAATCAACAAATGAAGGATGGTTTTTTAATCGTTAATTTTTCAAACAGATTTTCACGTTTTATTTAAAACACACAACAATTAAAAAGAGAATCATTCCTTATCCTGTATTCAAACGGATCAAGTAGCATGTGAAGAACTGTGAAGTAATTTTTAGTCCGACGATTAATTGTAAATGCAATCTGAATCAAATAATGTCTAATGTCTGTCTCCTATTTTTCAGAATAGGCTTTTGCGTTGTGAATCACTCAAACAACCCGATCAACATTTTTTTTTAAATTTACTTTAATTGACTGCACTGTGTCTAAAGATGTGTATGTAATCCATAGACAATCCGTTTTAAATCTGAATCAATTTGCGCTAATTCATAGCTCAAACTTTTGAATCAAATAATTCATGAAATCAACTATCAACAAGAAAATCTCAAAATTTCAAACTAAACGTTCAATTTGCATATATCGACCGATTCCTATGAACAAACCGACAGTACAATAAAACAATCAACAACTTGTTGATACACCTTAAAATATATTGCACACATGTGGTCAATTTATATATGTATACTCATTTATACACTCCTTCCGAAAAAATTTTGATACTTAATTTCAACATTAAAAAAATGGTACATTTTGCAAAAAAGCGTTGGCATCAAAAGAATTCTAAAATACGATCGTGGATACAACATGTAATATTCGAGAGGTTCTCAATCATTTTGAAGCGGATTTTCATAAACAAGCCACTTTTCCTGTTGTTTTTCTTTTCATCGTCGCGCATCGGTGGCAGATTAACATCCTAAAAATAAAATTTATGAAATTTTTTAGATGAATCATTTTGATGGTGTTTTTTTTAATCCTTGAGATAGTGATGATGATTGTAGGTTGGCTGGTGATATTATTTGCTTAATACATATGCTTGCGGCGATCATGTGGATCAAATTGATTAAAAATAGCTGGCGAAAAAAATGAAGAAAAAAGAGCTAGCGACATTTTTCCACTTGATGCCATTCCATGGTGGTTGGGTTAAGGTATCTTACGTAGCGCTGTAATATGCTTAATTTAATTTATAAATATATATTCCATGCTGTTTTACCTCAGACTATGCTGATGGTCCTATTTATGTTTAGTTTATTTTGGAGACTCCTGTTACGAAAGCAGGAATGTTGCTTAAGCGAGATTAGCCTTGGGAGAGTCTTTAAAAAAATTTAATTTAAGATTTAATGTTCGTGGAAGCAGTTGTTTAGCGCTAAATTACGGTGAAAATAGATTTAGTTTTTGGTAAAATTTTTTATAGTGTCAAACTAAAACGTGGCTGAGTGTTATTACATAAATTCTGTGTTCTAACCGAGATTTGTATTTTGTATTTTTTATTATTTATTTGTTTTATTTATTTATTTGTATTATTACTAGCAACACCTCAAACGATCACTTTTCTAGGATCAAAAATTGAACTGACCTTTCTTGTCAGTGGTATATTATAATTCAATGAGCTTAACGTCACACACTCATTGTCAGATTGCAAACCCTAAATTCGATATTAGCGACAGAGTGAGACGCTGTCCAGCGGGCACAAATGCAACAGCACCGACGAAAAGTATTGTTTTTTGGAAAGATAATCTTACCACCCTGTCTATCACCGAGGTATCTAATCCGGTTATTGAGGTATTATCTCAAGAGCCGGAAACTTGTCTACGAAAGAAACATTTGCCTTTTAAGGCTTCAACTAATAGCTGAGCTGCATTTAATCGGCTATGCAGATGATGTAGCGACGTTTGTCGCATTACGAACTGACAAGTATCCTGCGTAAAGTGACTGATTAGACAACAAGTCGTAGTAGCGTCCTAGCTCTGGAACAAAGTAAAGTCGTCATGCTAGCTAAGAAGCAAATTCGCAAAGTTAGTCCCATAGAGATGCGTCTATCGAGTTTACAAAACCCTTAAGTTTGAAGATGGACTCAAAGTTGAGCATCTTAGATCAAGTCAAAGAGCCTAGCTGGAGTATCAACACTCGGTCAGATGGCAAACTTAAGGTTACCAATCTCGAGCAAGATATGTCTACTGATGAGCGCAATAGAGTTGGTGCTGCTATACGGCTTCGAAGTTCCATATGGAGATGTTTAAAACAAGTCGTACTAGAAGCAATCAATGTATGTGCAGAGGCGTGGTGCTTTATGGGTATCGTCTGCATAATACATTGCATCCGATTATCGCGGTAACGATACGCACCGCGCTCCTCTTTGAAGAACGAAGGAAGATGTACCTGCGTGAGGGGAAGGAAGAATGAGTTTCTGGACGAAACGGCAGAGGAAGATCCCTCACTTTGTGGTAGGAAGGAATAAAGAACGAAACACGAAGAAATTGATTTTGCTCGCTTTTCAGCGGTGTAAAGTTGTGGTTCAATGGAAATTATGACGAGGGCGATAAAGGCTTTGCGCAGTTTCGCAACGGACAACCCTGTCTCGCCTATACAAAATGAGAAAGTCACAATCTCTTAACTAACTATTTTACCCGGAGACTATGGATGATGTTGCTCATCTTCTTTACATGCGAAAGGTGATCGAGGCACCGTTCCCACTATGGAGAATAAGTTAGTTCTCACTTGAAAGCTAAGTAGACAAGATGCTCATGTTGTTCTAATAAAGGAAAACATCTTTGTCTGCTTATCAGTGCAGATGGAAAGGGGGGTCACTCGTTTGGTAATTAACATCCATCTTTTACAGCCCTGTTGAAAGAAGGATTTGTAACCTTAACGCGGCGCTAAGCTAGTGGGTCAGTCCGAACGATCCACCAATAAGTTCCAGGCTATGTTCTCGATATAATAGGGAAAATTTTTAGTCGGTACTCCAGCTGCGTCTGAGCTTGACGATAGCCTTGGCTGATAGCCTTCATTTTGCAACTACTTAAACATATTATTCCTTTAATTATCAATTTTGTGTGCAGCTGAATTAATCTTAGGTTAGCGATTCAGGTTCTATAGAATCCTTAAATAAATATTATGATTGTTTTGTTTTATTGTTTCTTCGTTGACTTTCAGTACTTCTAGGATATCAATTACTTAAAAAACATTCAGCCAAATATACTGTCCAGCATACCATTTATTTGTCCTCTTTTCATACCATAATTTAAACAAAAAGTTTTAAGATTAATGGAAATTGAACAAGAACTAGTATTTAAATCCTTAGAGGCTAAAAGTTATATTTCATTCAAAGTATCATAGTCACAAGTATCACAGTCGTACTCAGACAATTTTAAAACGTTCGAGCAAGCCTTTTTCTCCCATCCTATTCAACTATTATTAGATTTATAACCAGTTCTAATGCAAAATATTTGTGACTTCTTACAGCTGAAGTAAAAATGCCAAGTGGAAAAGTTGATAAGCCCGTTATTGAAGACAATCGAGATGGAACAGTCTCTATTAAATATGATCCAAAAGAGGAAGGCGTTCACGAATTAGCGGTTAAATACAATGGGGAGCATGTTCAAGGTATTACACAAAAAGGAGTAATATAATTGTACAGAACTAATGCATTCATTAAATTACAGGATCACCCTACAAATTCCATGTAGACTCAATTGCGTCTGGATACGTTACAGCATACGGACCAGGTCTTACTCACGGTGTTAGTGGTGAACCATGCGTATTTACTATTTCAACAAAAGGCGCTGGTGCCGGTGGCTTGTCATTGGCCGTTGAAGGACCAAGCAAGGCTGATGTAGAACTAGCAATATTTTGATTCATTCAAAAATACTTAATATTTTGTTTGTTTTGCAGATTTCTTATCATGATAACAAAGACGGAACAGTTTCTGTAACATATCTTCCAACTGCTCCTGGTGAATACAAAATTTCTGTCCGATTCGGTGACAAAAATATCAAAGGATCACCATTCTTTGCCAAAATCACCGGTGAAGGCCGTAAACGTAATCAAATTTCGGTTGGATCATGCTCAGAAGTTACTTTACCCGGAGCAATCACTGATGCTGATTTGCGTTCCTTGAATGCTTCAATTCAGGTGATATTTTTTTTTGACTATTTTTTTAAATTCCGCTCAGGGTTTTCAGTAAGCGATAAAATATTTTAATATTAGTTTCTGATGAAAGTCGATCAATGACAATTAATCTGGTATCTTGCTTTGCAGGCTCCGAGTGGTTTGGAGGAACCTTGCTTTTTGAAACGAATGCCCAGTGGAAACATTGGTGTTTCATTCACACCACGCGAAGTTGGAGAGCATCAAGTTTCCGTCAAGCGTATGGGCAAGCATATCCAAAATTCACCATTCAAAGTCAACGTTTGCGAACGTGAGGTGGGTGATGCAAAGAAGGTTAAAGTGTCGGGAAGCGGCTTGAAAGAGGGTAAAACACACATCGAAAACACCTTTAGTGTAGATACACGCAATGCCGGTTACGGTGGTCTTTCGCTATCTATTGAAGGACCAAGCAAAGCCGAAATTTTGTGCAATGACAAGGAAGATGGAACTCTCAATATTTCATACAAACCCACGGAACCAGGCTACTACATTGTAAACTTGAAATTCGCTGACCATCACGTTGATGGATCGCCATTCACAGTCAAGGTAACCGGAGAAGGATCCAATCGTCAGCGTGAGAAGATCCAAAGACAACGTGATGCCGTGCCAGTGACTGAAGTTGGAAGTCAATGCAAACTTACATTCAAAATGCCAGGCATCACATCCTTTGATCTTTCCGCTTGTGTAACATCGCCCGGAAATGTGACAGAGGATGCTGAAATTCAAGAAGTTGAAGATGGTCTGTATGCCGTTCACTTCGTTCCTAAAGAGTTAGGCGTTCACACTGTGTCAGTCCGCTACAAGGACATGCACATCCCTGGATCTCCATTCCAATTTACAGTTGGTCCACTAAAAGACTTTGGTGCTCACTTGGTTAAGGCAGGCGGATCTGGTCTGGAACGAGGTGAGGTCGGTGTTCCTTGTGAATTCAATGTTTGGACCCGTGAAGCTGGTGGTGGCAGCCTCGCTATCTCCGTTGAAGGGCCAAGCAAAGCTGATATTGAATTCAAGGATCGCAAGGATGGATCATGCGATGTATCATACAAAGTTACTGAACCCGGCGAATACCGCATTGGACTCAAATTCAATGATCGCCATATTCCTGACTCTCCTTACAAGGTGTACATTTCACCGGAAGTTGGTGATGCTCACAAAGTTGAGGTTCAACAGTTCCCAGAAGGATCCATTCAAGCCGATACACCTTCGCAATTCTTAGTGCGCAGAAATGGAGCTAAGGGCGAATTGGATGCTAAAATTGTTGCGCCATCCAACACTGAAGACGATTGTTTCATTCAAGCCATTGATTCAGATATGTCATCGGTTCGTTTCTATCCTCGCGAAAACGGAATTCATACAATTCATGTTAAGTTAAATGGAGTTCACATTACCGGCTCCCCATACAGAATTAAAGTCGGCAAGGATGTTGCTGATCCAGCTGCTGTACATGCACAAGGAACTGCACTTGAAGGTGTCAAGAGTGGATCGAAAGCCGATTTTATTATCAACACATGCAACGCTGGTGCGGGTACATTAGCTGTCACAATGGATGGACCATCAAAAGTTTCAATGGATTGTACCGAAGTGGAGGAAGGTTACAAAGTTAGATTCACACCACTTTTGCCCGGAGACTACTATTGCTCTATCAAATACAATAACATGCACATTGTTGGATCACCATTCAAAATTCCATGCATCGGTAAGTTTCAGCCGTCGGAATTATAAACAATAAACTAAGGCACCATTACACTCGTTATTCTCTCGCAGGCGACAAGCTGGCCGACGAAGGTGCACAAGAAACATCGTCAGTAATCGTAGAAACTGTACCAAAAATAGCCAAGGAAGGAAAAAATTCAAGTGTTGTTCTGCCGCATTTCAAATCAGATGCCAGCAAGGCTTGCGCAAAGGGACTTGGTTTGAAGAAGGCATACATAGGCAAACAAAATCAATTTACAGTATCAGCAACCGATGCTGGTGAGTAAAGTTTAACAATTAAACAATTTCTAGCAAAAAGCAAAGCAATACAGTGTTATGAACAAAAATTAATTCATCTTGAAAATCCCCCAACTACATAGGTAACAACATCCTTTATGTGGGCATGTACGGGCCAAAAGGAGCATGCGAAGAAGTTTTCATCAAACACACCGGCCGCAACAATTACACTGTCAACTATGTTGTACGTGATCGCGGCGAATACCTTTTAATCATCAAATGGGGCGATGATCATATTCCTGGATCACCATTCAAAATCGAAGCTTAAGTCATTTAAAGAAAAAACAAAACAAGACGGTGAAGTAAAAACCAAGAAAAAAAAACTCTCAAATAATAATATGGAACGTAGCAAGGCAAAGTCGCGTAAATTTAATGAAATACGTTTCAAACGAACAGTTCTTATAACTATAAACAATTATTTCCAAATGTTAAGATAAAAGATATTGTTTTTCCCAATATTTCTCTACTTACGATATATCGTTTTTTCAGTCATACTTTTATTACTTTATCTATAAATATATGATAATATAACTTTAGACGTCGCACACAATTTGTGAGAGAATCAAAATTCATCTTACATCATTTCTTGTATGTATGTATGTAAAACATGCATTCTGTATAAAACCATTGAAACCAATGGCATGGCCATTGATTAGTTGAATGAACAACATCAACTAAAGAAAGATGCCATCTATGTAATTGCACATCTTCGTTGAGTAAAAGAGAAAAAAAGAAAAAACAGTTATAAAAAATATTAATTATGAAGATATGCTTTATTTACGCACGTATTTGTGTTGCACAGTTTTATTTTACTATTATTTTTATTTTGTTAAATTTGCTCATAATTTTTAGATGAATATTTATGTTTTTCATATGATTTTTTTTTTCTGTTATCCTTTTATGGAAAAAAACATAAATAAAAGTCAATCGTATAAATGAAGAGAATTGTATTATTTCATGAAGTTTGGGATTAAGTTGTTGAGCTGTTGCTCGTGGTACCAAATATTTAAACCAAACATGTTAGTTGAATCAAATACGTCTGCAGGAGAATAATTAATAGAATGGTTTACGTTATAGATCAATTTTAAATTGATTTTTTTTCGCATTGTCGCAGTGCTTAAATTTTCGACGATTTTTCTATGAAAATCGAACAAAAAAGTATCATTATAGCGGCATGCGTGAAAACGCGTAAGTGGATTATCTTGTTATTTCCACTTTGGATGCCAGCAAAAAATATTTTTAAAATAATAGCGAATTATTATTACATTGTTGTTCAATGCATTAAGGAGAACAGAATACTGTGATCCCAAAAAGAAAACAACTCAAAGACTGGAGAGAAAATTAAAAAACATGGATGGAATGGATTGCGGAATTATGACCCACATCTAAGGGATTCGATTGTACACGTACGGTGTTGGTATTTCCTCGAAGACTGTGAGGCGTGAACTTTGCAACGCGCATTTGAATATAGGTAGATCAAGAAAGAAGCCGAAAATCACTCCAAATGGAGTAAAGTAAATAATTAAATTCACCTGTCAAAATATCGTTCTATTCTACAATAAATCATAAAATATGCAAAACAATTGCAAAAATAATCTCTTTACTTAATATGTGCTTGAGCAACGAAAGCATTTTCACCGTATAGTGAAATACAGTGAAATACTTTATGCTCGAAATAAGCATAAAGGCACTATGATTATTTTAAGCCCGAAGAAAATAAGTCTATAATGACTGCGACTTGGTCTGATTTTTATAATAGTTTATCAACTTGTCAATACCTGTATATAACAAAAATTCAATAAAATCTTTTCGGCATGACTACTATATTACTTCTTATTACGAAAAAACAAAATAAATTCACCAAATGGCTGCGAAATGAACTTGAAGGTATTTGGTTTTGCAAATTTTTATAAAGAGAAATCAGAGTAAATAAAGCCTTGATTCCGTATTACATCAAATATACGCTGTGGCATTGAGTCTATACTTTTTCTCATTGCTTCCATTTCAATCTCCGTCCAAACTTTTCAAATCGCTACTTTCGGCTTCGGAACGCTGCTGTATTAACATATAACCTGCGACACATAATGCCCCAAATATTTTTCACTGGATTTGAATCTGAAAGTTTAATATTCGCTTCAGAAAACCACTTCTTAACGACCCTATTAAATTTCCAGAATGAACAGCGACATTACCTTGCTGGAACGTGAAGTTTGGACCAGCTGCAGCTTCTCCATATTCATCTAAATCAAATTCAAGCAGTTGTCAATATATTTCATAGGTCATATTTCTTGGAACCCACATGATCGGAATTTTTCCCAAGTAGGCAAAAGCGCCCCAAGCCTTTACACTGCCTCCACCGAAGTTACGGTTTATTCTAACTAACTCTGGGTAGCTTGGGTCCGCCGGGCCTTGCTTTGTGGGTCTCGAGGACGCGTTTCGGCTGCATACAGCCATCTTCAGCTCGTTCTGATGTCTTTGTCGCGGTGTCCATCTTTTTATATGTGAAACTTTTTTCGGAGGGGTAGGTCTGGTTAATTAGGTGTTAACGAGGTGTTAACCCCCGAACGCTAAATATCGGTACATAGACCCTAACCCTTCAACACCACTCCTCAAAGCACAACCTAAACTTCACAAGCCCAACATCCCCATCAGACCCATCGTCAACTACCGTCCAGCCCCCTACAAACTGTCAAAACATCTAGCATCTGTACTGGTAGACGCCCTCAATCTTGAAGACGTATACACCATCAAGAACAGTCAGGAACTAGCCACCTCGACCAAATCTTTAACACTGAAAAACAATTATCGGCTTCTTTCGTTGGACATCACCAACCTCTACACCTCCATACCCGTCGATGAAACGCTGGCTCTCGCAAGAGGAAGAATACAACTGAACAACAGCCGACGGTTCACTGAAGAACTGGTGAACCTCGTCAGGATCACACTCCAACAGAACTACTTTGAGTTCGACAACAGCATCTACATTGCAAAAGACGGACTGGGCATGGGACACCCAATATCATCTATAATGTCCGAAGTTTTCCTTCAAAGCATAGAGGAAGTACACATACCAAAAATAGTAGAAAAATTCAAGATCGTATACTACAAACGGTATGTGGACGACTGCTTTATCATCATCGACTCGAACGCGGAAGACGACTCCTCACATACATGAACAACATCCACCCCAACATAAAGTTCACAATGGAGAAAGAGTCAAACAGAGAACTCAACTACATGGACCTAACCATCATACGCAGAGAAGCCCATTTGGAACACAAAATTTACAGAAAACCGACTACTACAGACCACACCATACACGCTTCATCTAACCATCCCATCCAACACAAACTAGCAGCATACATATCAATGGTGCAGAGACTACACTCCATCCCTATGAATTCCAGCGACTACACCGACGAATTGAACAACTTATATAAGATAGCCGACAATAACGGATACAAGAAACGTGATATAAACAAACTGATTGCACAGCAAAAGACGAAAAAACGTCAACCATCAGACGAACCGAAGGAAGCACACAAATGGACCACATTGACGTACGTAGGCAAGGAGACATACCAGCTAGCAAGCTTCTTTAAAAAATACAAAATACATACAGCGTTCAAAACCAACAGCAACATCGGAAACAAACTAACACCGAAGCCCAACAGCACACCAACATACAACAACAGCGGCATATACAAACTAACATGCAAGGACTGCGACATGGTATACATTGGAAAAACGACACGGAAACTAACAACTCGATATAAGGAGCACATACGTTCGTTTACACATAACAAAGCAGACTCCAACTACGCAACACACCTACAGAATCACACACACGAACCCGATACAATGTCAAACTCAATGACGCTACTACACAAACAAAAGAAGGGACTTAGACTTGACGTACTAGAGAAATTAGAGATCTACAAACACCAAAAAACCCACGGAAATATAATCAACGAACAAATAATGACCAACTCCGACACAATATTTTCAGTCCTCGACCCAATCCTTGTCAAAAAAAGAAAACGCGACGAACCCGACAACGATAATCCCACGATCCTGAAAAGACCCAAACTTAATGACCCTCGTTAACACCTAATTAACCAGACCTACCCTACCTAGTTTTACATATAAAAAGATGGACACCGCGACAAAGACATCAGAACGAGCTGAAGATGGCTGTATGCAGCCGGAACGCGTCCTCGAGACCCACAAAGCAAGGCCCGGCGGACCCAAGCTACCCAGAGTTAATTTTGGCCTGCGGCAACACCAAAACGAACTTATTCTAACTACTTTCTTTTCTCGAAAAATTTAATCTAGTCTCTTTGTGCACTCTCGTAAGAGCAGGTTTCTTAAGCCTTTTTGTATAAACAAGTATTGGAGTGTCATGTAAAATTTGCTGCACTATTCTAACTGTCACAGGTAACGTTAATTTGGCTTTTATTTGTGCAGCAGACAATTTATTCTTACGTACTTCTGAAATAATTTGTCTTTTCTGCCTTGTAGTTATTCGTTTTGTAGGACCTTTTGGATTTATACTTCTTTATACTTTATATGCGGTACCCAATTTAATGAAATAGTCAACAACAGTGGAAGAGCGCCCTATTCTAGTGGTTATACTTCTGTTTGATAGGTCTAGTTCCTTGTAAGTGGTTTAATTTTCGTTTTCTCTTCAATCGTTAAAACCGTACTTCGGGGCATGGCTAAAACAAGCCTATTTGCAAAATATGCCAACCATTTTTCATTGGATTCAACTTACCCGAAGAGAGGAATACTATCACTTATTAAGTGGAAAATCAAAAATACCTTTCTATGAAAATAGCGCAAAATACACGCACTGCCTTTTTCCTTATTTCGCTCTTGAACAACTGCACTTTTCAAAGCTCTTCAACATAATGATATGACGTACTGATCAGCCAAGTTACAACTGATAGATAGATAGAATACAGTACGCATTGCGGAAGATATTAAGTGTTGAAACGAATTGTACCGATTGGAAATTACTGAAATATTAGAGAAAGAGTATAAGCATACGCACTGCCTTTATGCTTATTTTGTGGACTGTAGGTGGAGAAAATGCAAAGTATGTTAGAACGGTGACACGTGAAGCTTTTCACCCAAAACGTCTTCAGCACCATGTCTCGGTTATGATCTGGACACTGATATCTGTTCATGCTCCGGGAAGTATTCATATATTATAAGAATTTTGCGACAAGATCAGTACTTAAATGTATTGGAACAACATATTTTTCCATAAATTCGAGACTGCTTCCCGAATCAGGGTTTTAGTTTTAAACAGGATGGTGTACATTGCTACAAGGCTCAATAGGTTACCAATTTCAAAATAAAATTACTTTCCCTAACCAATGAACAGTCCCGACATGGAATCCGTAGAGACTTTATGGGCATTTGTGAAAAAGAAAAACCGAGCAATGCACCATCACAACGAGGAATTCTTTGATATGGAACTTAACAGAAATTCGGTATGATGACCCAGAGGTCAAAAGGATATGCAAGACTCTTATTGAAGGTACGCCAGATAGGATGAAAGAGTTGGGATTAAAAATGGAGTAATATGGGATTATCTAGTTATACTATATACTTTTTTTTATTCTTCAACTCTAATAAATGCAAAATTAAACAAATCAAAACAAAAAAAAACTGTTTGAGTCGAATAACTTGCCATCGTCTGTACGAAATAGCAGGCCATTTACTTTTAACTTACAAAAAATAAACTCTAACAAAGGTTCTTCGAGTTTGACAACTTCTATGTCATCAAAACATTAAAGACGAAGCACGAGATATCCAATATCATGTATGAAATATTATTATAAAACATAGAGTATATTCCTTTTCTTATATTATTTAAAGCTTTCCACTATTCTCATATACTTAGAGTAGAAAAATTGAAAGTCATACACGACAATCGAAACATGGACGACTGCTTTATCATCTGCGATTTACAAGTGGAAGACATACTCGTGTCATCCATGAACAGTGTCCCCCATAGCATCATGTTCTCCGCAAATAAAGAAAGAAACAGAGAGCTCAAATAGATGAACCGGACTATCATATGGAAAGAAATTCACTTGGAACATAAAATCGACAGGAAACCATTTGCTATGGACAACAACATACACACTTCAGGGACCGTTCGAGTATTACGTAACGTAATTTTTGAAGATTTCTGATCCTTCTCCCCCCTGTGTAACGCGCCATAACGTTTTTCTGTACCATAGTATAATATAAGTATACCCCCTGTAACACATCGTAACGTTTAACAAAATCCCCACTCCCCACAAATTGCGTTACGTAATACTTGAATGCCCCCTCATCTAACGACCCCGGTCTGTAAAAACTAGCTGCGTTAGGGGTAATTCACTGTATCGCCATGAATTCTCGCAATTGATTCCTTGAATACAATGAAAAATAAATGATAGCAGGCAACAAGAACAAGAAAACCGAAAAGAGCAAACTGTTTACACAGTATAAGGAGAGAAAACAACAACGAGACCGATCTATGGACGGAGCGGACCACATGAACTTACATAGGCTAGGATACACACAAATTCGCTAATTTCTTCATGAAATACGTAATAAAAGCGATGGTGAAATCCAGCAATGGCATTGGAAACGAATCAATACATGACGGTAGGCCTACATACGAAGCACCAGCAGGACTGGGGTAAATTTAAATCAATATGTAAGATTGTGACACGGTATACATAAAAAAAACTACTCGAAAACTACTAATTAAATGCAAGGAACATTTGCGCTCGTTTATACGCAATAAAACAGACACAAACTACGTAACACACCTACAGAATCACTCACACGAACCTGTTGAAATGGGAAATTGAATGAAGCTATTACACAAACAAAAGAATGGAGCAGTACTGGACACGTTAGAAAAACTAGAAGCCGCACAGACAAGGCAAGATAATCAACAATTTACTAGTGACGGCCAACACCGACATAACATTTTCAGTCCCCATTCTTATCCCTATTTGAAAAAAAACGTGACAAATCTAACAACGACAATTCCACGTATCCATAAAGAACCAAGCACAATAAATCTCACTTACAATCAATTAAACCGACCCATTACGACACACTAAACATAAAAATTGCATCTTTAAACAGATGCACATCACCGAAATGACATGAGAAAGAGCTGACGATGAGAGCGAAACGCATCTTCGAAAAGCAAAGGCAAGGCCTGACGGACAACATACAGTATGGCCTACGAGAGAAAAACTTCACATTTTGTTTCCTGATTCGAATTTCCACAACAGGTTAAACTTATTTCACTGCAATTTGTTGTCTTCAATCACTAATATTCAAATTACCGAAAAGTCATACTCTTAACAAACTTCGCGTTTATTATAAATTACAAAAAATATCTTAATTTATTCATTCTTTATAATATTGTACATCCATATAATGTAAAATAAAAACAGTGCTTTACACTATATCACTATTCTAACAAAATAACCAAATGTATATTGTTATTGTTAATCAAGACGTGAAATAAGGATCATAATATGTTTTGTCTGTGTCGCATTCGTTAACCAAATTGGCAAGTTCTTGTGCGTCATAGCCAATCAGATCTTTTAGGTCACAAACGAATTTATATACAAATCTGGAAGAAAGTTAATTTATAATAAATGTGTTCTTATCCAGAACTAACAACAGAATATCCACATACCTCTTTCCATGCACCTTCGAAATCATATCACCATCGTAGTAATATCGCAATGCCCGCGATAATTTTTCATAATTCATTGCTGGTTTGTTTTTTCGTATACCCCACAATTGCGCTACGCGTTCAGGATCAATAAGTTTGAATTCGCCTTCACTTCCCTGCCATTGGATTATGGATCTGTGCTCGCGATCTGTCAATATATCTAAAAGAAATTGCCACAGCTGAATTTGCCCGTTGTTGCCACTGCGATTACCCATTGCTTCATGACCGTTAACTGTATTTAAATTTACACTTGCTGAAAAAAATACTGATCAAATTAAATTTGCAGCGATTTGTTACAGCACATACTTTGTTTATATACATGACTGGGTTTTCTAATTGCTCTCGGATTCTTGCTCATAACAGCTTGAGCCATAACATTTAATTTGACATCATCAGGCTCAACAACCTTTTGTATAACAGCCACGAACTTATGCTTTCGTAATAGTTCCAAATGTGTCCAGAACACATTACCCGGATCGTTAGGCACTTTCTTTTGGAACTCTTCTAATGTCATTGAACACAGTTCCGCTCCTGTTATGTTCCAATCGTATAATTTGATTTGTGTCTGAAATTGAGTATGATTAGAAGTTACTTATTAGAAGACTGTCTACAAGCCTAAATATACCAAATTAAACTGGCGCACAGCCCATTGTAGCCAATGTTTCACTTGGGCCGATGTCCATTCCACCGGATCATCGGGAATTTTCAGTCTAATTTGATCTCTTTTGAATTTATTGTCTAGAATCCAATTGATAATATGCTCATCTCTTTCACCCTCCGATTCAACAGAGTCTCCTTTGGAGTTTGTACTTTCATCGTAACCCATGACCGTATCTTCATTTTCGGGATCAAATTTCGAGTCTGAATCAGGCTTTGTTTCCAATGCAGCTGTGCGTGTAGAACAAAATTAACAAAATGAACTTATTTTTTTTTTCGTTTCATTTACCTAATGCAGCTTCAGTTGGTTTTAGGACATCAACAATATTTATTCGTTCACCTATTGTTTGAATTTGAGCATTGATTTGTACTAAACCTTCACCTTTAACACATTGATCGACAAGATTCTTTTGTGGCTCCAGCTGAAACAAATATTAGATCAAGCTCTCAGTCACTAAACCATGGCAATTTGACTTACCATTTGTGCATCCTGAAGCCAAAATTCATATCGTTTCAAATCGACTCCTATTTTTTGTTCTAATAGTGCCCTGAAAAAACAAAACAATTTTACCACCTATATTTGTCGCATTAAACATAAGCAACATCTTTAGTTAGTAAAAACTTTCTGCAAAGTACGTTTTCCATGATTGATATAGGGCAAATTCAAAACGTTCTATTTTAGTGAGTTTATATATAAGAGATAAAGTCTTACTATTAAGTTTACATGAATTTCGGGTCTGACTCAGGCATCAGAACAAACCAACTGCTCACTATGAAGGAGATCTAAATTGCCAGAGGTTACATATGCACGTCTCACACACATATCGCTGAGATAACTATATTGCCGCAGCCTCTACACAAATGGCAAATACTTCCAAAACCGATATCCGTCTTGCAAAGTTCATCGGCGCAGAACGAATCTCCTTGCAAATTTTTCCGCTTTTCAGTACTATGGATTAAGTATTGGAGGCAATATTACGGGCGACGATATTTTAGGTTGCCACGCAAAACCAATTAAACCTGCAGCGAACGCGGCGAAGAAGAAAATACATGAGATCACTTTTGTAGACTGTTTGAATCAGGCTAACGAACGCATTACTTAGCTTAGCTGTTCTGACGTAACAGTCCTGGAACTCTTGATGACTGCAGTCAGGAGACTTCCTTAGTTCCCGTGGGGCATGAGGACAGACATTCTATAAATAATAATACCCTGCGTGGAGAGCTAAGGCAGATGCTGATCCTTATACCTAACAGTGGAAAACAGTGTAAATAAAAATGAAGAGGAAATCGGCCTGTGGCAGGAAGAACGCAATTGGACAGCAATATCTTGCGTCGGGAGTATAAAATTTTAGAATGTCGATCGTTCAACACTCATCTAAAATTCGATTTTGAAATCGAAATTACAATGGTATCGAAAAGGAATAGGCTTAGCAGAGAAAAAATATGGTGAAAGATTCGCCACGACTGTAGAAATGCCATAAACGATCGAAATGAACAGTTTATTTCATGTTTTTTTTTCACCTAATGTATTCGAACACGCATTTGCTGTCTGTTCCCCTTATACGCAAATTTCCATTGAAAGAAACAAACTTTGCAAGCTACATTCCAAAATTGTTTTCGAGTTGGAGTTCTCCGTTCGACACTTTAAAGAAAGCTAGCATCTTCCCTCTTAGGCAAATATTATGAATGATCTAATTTACTTCAAGATTAGAAGAGCAAACCCAAAAAACTCATATTTTGAATTGGCTCAACCAGAGTGGTGGCGGTTGAATACGGTTGCCTCGATTATAAATCTGAGCAGTAACTCTTTAGTTTTCCCTAACTTACACAGCATATTTTGAAGCGTTTATCAATTGTTCGCAGTTGTCCCCAGTTTTAATTTGTCATTACTGAAATCTCTGTGATGACAACTTTCCCGTCCAATATAACCTTGCATTCGTCAGTTTGCGGCATTCATTGTGACAGAATGAATAATTATACGTCGAAATAAGCATTGGATTTGATCATTAATAACTGCTAAGTTGTCTACCCGAAGATACCGGGCAATATCAGTCACACAAACCAACATTCGACTCACCTTAATTTACTTAGGGGCTCCCGGATGTCCATGTGCACAATAATGACATCGTCCGGTTCACTTTCCTCATCGTTATCACCCATAAACATACTGTGCTGTGAGAAAATTTCATTATTCGGTATTATTTCTGGAAAATTGAAAAAGAAAAGTGTCATCATAACGGCATAGTATAAATTTAAAACACAGGAAACGAGCGAGAATTTTCCACCTGATGACATTTCCTCCATTGGCAACTCACCCAAATCATTTCCGCTTTCCAATTTTTGTATGATATCCTCCGAGAGGGAGTCGTGCAAATCGGACGTTTCCATTTTCATGCTTAAACTGTCGAACGCCATCACAAAAAAATTATATTAGATTAACTTAAAATGCAGAAATATTAAAACGGAAAATCAAGCGACTTCCGACGTATAACAACTCCATGCAAGAAATGTCAGTTTACGGTTTATGTTTTGACCACTTTGACGATTCGACGAAGCGACCTGGCGGGAAGTGGGTATGTGTTGGTGTGTTTGTTTTCATTTTAAACGGCTGTGTGAAAGAGATGGAAGTGATATTTTGGTCGAATTTTGATGGCTAGGGCTGGCATAATTGTACTGATAACAGGATCATCTTGAACTGGTTTTGATCTGAATAGTAATTAAATGCAACTTACAATTACCTTTATTCCACAATTCATAATAATTTAATGTATTTTGTTGTTCTTGAGGTGTTTTATTTGTCAAAATTCCATTTACAATATCGACATAGGAAATCAGATTCGGGTTAACGCATGGGACTAGATTTTACTTCATAGAGATTTTGCAGAAAAACTAACGTCTGTCATTCGCATATGCACTTTAGAAGCCATTGCCCCGTCAATCGTCTATTAATAACTTCAAATCTTTACTTCCTGCAACTGATTTATGAATAATTCGCCTTTTTGAAATTTCGACCATTCAACATTCGCTCTAGTACAATATGCAAATTTGAAGATTTCTTGTTGACAGTCATGTATTAGGTGTTTGTTCTCACTGCTGGAATATTTACAGATTGTTTCTCATGAACAAGGAAACCAGGTATTTTTTGATTTCAATTCTTTAAAATTTGTTTTCCGTGCAACTTATTCTTGTGCTTTCAGTGCGGCAGATTTTCTGCCAACGGACTTGGAACTATGTGAACGATCGAAAGAATGGAGTAACGTATTCCATGTAAGTTGCAAATGACGTTTAAGAGAGGCGGTGAAACCTAGAACAAATATCTTGCGTTGGGAATTGACGAACTGTTTGATGTGCATAAGAATGTATTTTTATATCTAATTTCATTTATACTTTGCATGATTCTAGATTACTTAAAAAATTATGTACAAGTCGTATTTGGTTTGTTCTTGGAACTTCACTTGCTCTTGATTTAGACAATAACAAAATCCAATGAAGTATTTCTCCCAACGTAAACTTTAAAAGCGTTAAGTATAATTAATCGATAGTCAGATTCAAATCACTTTACTTGTTTTTGATGTAAAAATTAAGATGAGATTTGCGGGTTGCTTGAGGCAGACGGACTTTTCGCGTCAGTGTTTGCAGATAAGCCAAAATTCCACGAGCAAGTTCTCAACGGGAAATCATTTAGTCCTCAAATAATTACAGACCCATGTACCTTAACATAATATAGTTCACTTACTCCACAGTTGAGCAGATGTATTTCTTCTCTTTAGGGCAGCGAAAGTAAATTTGTCTTGTTGTCTCACGACCCAACTTACTTTCAGATTGGTAATCAAATTCCTGGAATACTCTTTCTTTAATCGACCAAACAATTCTTCGTAATATCGGCATCGTCGGGCTACTCATAACCCTTATGAGTCTGTTAAAGCAAATTTAGGCGATCCCAATAAGTATCAGCAACATGTTTTACTCTTCAAGTGTTAGAAGTCGTTGTGAATGGGATTACTTGGACGCATGGGTCATAAAGTTCATTTTAAAAAGTAAATCATGACAAAGTAACAATAAATGTATATTTTAAAAGTAAAGGCGAGGCAAAAAAAATGCGTATATGGCACCCGTTTTTGAAGATATGTTTTCATGCGATGCAAAACAATTTCGTCTCATTTGATTCGCTAGTGTTACATTCCCAGTGTAACCCTGGCCTCATCAGTGTACGGTACCAGTTTGATATATTTAGAAACGTTATATTGTCTGCGTGGATAGGGTCCTGTTTAGTTATGATTGAATATGATTTCCTTCGACAAGTCATTTTAGAGGTGTCCGAGGTTTGCTTTGTGGAAAACGCAACATTCTCATATTTGCTATTAGATTTCGATAAGATAATCAGGTTTGGAAAATCTGTGAAATTTTTGGAAATGTTTTATTCGTGATTGTAACTGTACTGAGACTACTAATATTCCATTCCAGTCAAATATTCAAAAAATACAAACAAAAGGCGAAAAGTAAACGAGGCAGATTTTTTGAACACGGTGTTGCCCAGAGAAACCTACTTTTAGTACCTCATCATTTCTTGATCAATAAATTTATCATTCTAAATCTTTTGTTGTTTTTGAACTTATCGACGTAGGATCCAAGTGCTTTCATATAAACGCTATAGATATCGGCATAGTACCGGAACGTTTATTCCATGTCTCCAAGTTTATTCGAACCAAATATCTTTCAGATCAAACCTTACTGTTCGATGCGTCCGCAGATGTCAACCTTTCGCAGCCATATAGAATGATATTTTATTTATTATATCCCCTTTATCGTGCATAGGACGTCATGCATTTGAAACGGGCACGTGTAGCGAGCTAGCGAAAATGGATAACACTCCGAAGTCAGTCTCAATAAGCTAATGTATATGGAATAATAGTTCAGGATGAAGGATTACGATGCGCGTTACTGTACTGAGAAACGTATTATCAGAAAACGAATGGGGTCCTTGACAACAGACATTTGTAACTTATCTAACTATTTGCGGGCATTTTTTCCTCGGCGAAAAAATGCCGGTCCCTTCGTGATTGCCTTTAGTGATCGTAGTCATTTCTGAAAAGCTGATCATTATGCCAATATCTATTTAGTATCGATTAAGACCCTCAAATTATAAAGCAAACAGGACAAATCATCCAGATTGCACTTCACTACTCTATCGCAAACTGCCTTTCACAATGAACCAAGATAATCCTTGCCGTTTGATCAAAATCTCAATTATCCTTACATTCTATAGAGTTTTCATTAAGGGAATCTTCAATTTTAATTCAATCATAACTATAATTCGAATCCCTATGAACAGAACCCTCTCTAAAACATCCTTTCTCATCCATCCGCCTCATCCAATAAATATGGCTTTTGTTACAAAACGAACTCGACAAATCGCTGGCGAATGCACCAAGAACAACATGCGTAAAAAAAACTAAAAATTTCTCAAGAGTACGAAGATGTTAATGGTATGTTGAGAAAAAAACTACCAATCCTTTCGAATCGTTTATCACCTTTCTTCATGCATTTTGTAAAGTGAATTTATCACATTCCATTGAATGAACTCCTCACTCCCTACATTATTCATTTACTCATAATTCTTTTTATTTATATTTTTAACCCATAGAACCGTTCCCTCATAGCTAACCAGTGCACTATCGCACTTAAACTAATCAGTAACGTGGAAACAATCTGATTCTGCCAGGGCTACTCACTCGGCTTACATTATCATTTATTTGGACTGAAAATGCTTAAATTAGAATTCAAAGACGTGTTGGATTAATTATCTTACAAATATCACAACTAAATACTGTCAGACTTACAACAAAGATTATACATATCTTTCATAATTGAAATAACAAGTGAGGTCTCTTCTTCATGCATTTCGGGTTTTCAAATTGAATTTTCCAAAGAAGGCTCCTTGTTGTACTGAAAAGTTTTAATAGATGAACGTTTTAAAAGAAAGCATCTCGCTCCTGGAGGAGTCAATTGTTCCTGTATTCAATATTGAGTCTATCCGTGCTTGTTTTTTTTCTTCTAATTTTCTAAACGCACTGATAAAAAACTGCAAAAATAAAATTTTCATATTTAATTAATGATATTGTGATCATTGAACCCGTTATTTTTTATTTTTGTTAAACGCATTTTTTTTTAAATTTTGCCGTTATAGAAATACAAAGAGAAGAATGATGATGAAAATCTAAGTCTAGAAATCCATGAATCTTTAGGATTTGACTTTGTTGGCGCTCAGGCGGATGTTGAAGAAGAAAGTATTGATCCTTCCGAATTTGAGAACGATTCTTCCGAAGAGGGTGATGACTTTAATGTAGAAGAAGTATTAAATCAAACAAAACAAATTATACAAATGCGTAAAGAATCGTGGAGCCGTAGTGGCATTGATCGTTTAATGGATACATTTTCCTGTGATAATATCACCGATAAAGTGGACGGTTGGCTGAAACATAATTGTGACTATTTCTCTTCACGATTCACTCGAAACTCCGCTAGAAGTGACTACAATCAAATGCAAATTAATCATCAGAATATTATTGTTGAAAAGGAGATAGACGGCTATTCGCACGATTCGTCTGTTGACACCGCGAAATATATTCTGTCGAATCGAAAGAGACGAAAATCAAATGTTCGGATGACGATCAAGCAATTTTGCTTTTCAGCTCACAAAGGTTTCAATGATATACAATATCTGCCTCAGAAAATTGATGGATATGAGTGCAACCGAAAATCATTAATCATGGGAAGAAGCAATCACGGTAATAATCGATCGGCAAAACAGTACACAATGGCGTCGCCTCAAAAAAGACATAAGTACAGTAAGCATAGGCACCACTCCCGCTCGTTATCCTATTCGTCTTCTTCTTCGTTAAGTGATCGCGTTCAAAAACCCTCCAGAAAATTAAGGAAGCACAAACGATCTTCCCAAGCAACAATGTGTACAGCCAATAGCCTTGAAAAATGCAACATTGGTCACGAGCACGAAACTCGATCGCACAAGTGTCGGAAAAATATCCAAGAACAACGAAAAAAATCACGTATACAAAAATCTTCTCCAGAAGCGTCATCCCCAATGAAAGACTTGTCAAAAAGTGCATCTCATTCATCTAGCGAATCTGGTTCGGAACAATCAATCGCGTCCTTGCCTGCAAAAAAACAACAATCTCGTACAAATAAATATAAAAAACGTGTCTCTTCGCATTCTTCGAATGACTCGTTTTTTGAAATCGAGGAAAGCGATCAGAAAGCTCACAAAAAAGTGAGGAAGAAACACAGGGCGCCGAAAAATGGTGATTGCAATGCCGCACTTGATAGTTGTAGTGAACAAGAAATTATACAGAGGGAAAAGTTGCATAGAGGTAGCGCAGATACAAAAAAGTCATTCCAACGACGCAATAGTCCTGTAAAAAAAATGTCCAAGTCAAAAGGCTTGCCACAGGATCATTCGCGCAATACGAAAGATTGTAAATCCGATCGTTCGTTGATGCCCGACAGACAGAAAATTTTAGGTAAGCGAGAATCATTTGCTGGGATAATGAACTGAACAACTCGTTGAATATACAATGATTATTCTTAGAATATGAATTATTTGAATAACTTTAATTTCTTTTATGACTTTCAGCTGCCAACCGAAACTCAGACAAAAGACGTTACACCGATTCAAATTTGAAGCCAATAAGTGAATTGCCAAAACCATGGTCTGAATTAAATTCGACCCATAATGGTGTCATGAATTCAACAGCGCTCAAATCTCAGGACTCCATGATTCGATGCAAAGAGAATTTCGAGTCGATTTGCAAGAACGTCAACAATCGGGAAGATGGAAAAACCATTCAAAATAACACAATTAATTCGTGCAACACGAATAGCACTCTAGTTAGCAGAAATAGCTCATCACATATCCTGCTCTATTCGCCACACGTCACTCCTCGTCCAAAGAGGTTGTCAGAAGCAGGAAAGGTTGTAATAACTGAAAGTGACTTAGAGGAAAATCTTGGATCGCAATTGAAAAATCAGTATTTGGGTAATCAACAGCAATTTCGATATGAATGTAATGCTAACTCGAAACTGATTTTCGTCCCGCCTGATGAGAATGTTATTTCTTCGGATAGCGAAGAGGATCCGCTGGAAAAAATGAGCCGAACTAGAAAAGGTGAAATAATTGAAATCAAGCAATTGAGCAGCGCGAAGCGTGATTAATTTTACGCCCGACGCTATTTAAAGTGATTGTTGTCTCTTTGTTATTTTAAAGCTAGGAAATATTGTATTTGTATTTTTCTATATAAAAATTGTTTTATCTTACATATAAATAAAAAATAAATAACCAAAATACTATGTGAAGAATATTTTATGGTCCCAAATTTATGTACTATTCGTTGTCGAAAATGTCAGCCTATTAATATCACAGTCGAACGTCTCCCCTTTGTACTTTTACCATCCTAGGGAGAAAACAATTGCGTTCTCATTAATATGGGACACGTTTCCAGCATAACGCTTTAAAATAGTTTCACCTGTTTTGTTTGCTAAAAATTTAGTTGGGTTTGAAATGGTTTTACAAGCAGGTTGACGTTGGCAATTTGAGTATGCAAATATCATTTCATGGAACATTTTGGTTAATTGAAGAAAGTTTAAGATTTATCCTCTCACCCCCATACACGTCGTGGACCTTGGAGAATCTTAATTTATTTTATTTTTTGTGATTCTCATCTTTATAGCAATTTTTCGTTAGGCTGACTATGCACATCGATAATAAAGGACCATTCCGCTGCAGGTTTGCAAACAGCAGCGCAAACCGTTTTTCGCGCGTATCGCTGAAAAACGACCATATAATGCATAGTAAGTTGGTATTTGTAACAGAAGACGGTTGAAAACAATAGTCGAAGTAGCGATCTCGATGTTTTAAATGAACACAACTAATGTGAAAATTCTACAGGAGACAGTCTGAAAATCACTGCGGGGCGAAATTTTGCTGAGCTCCAAGTTAGTACGGGTACTGGTGTGTCACCGAGTTCCGTAAGAAGCGAAAATATTTCACAAGGAAGGTCCATCGAGAGTGGAATTCGCTGAAATGTACGAAAATGAGCCTGTAAAATGAACCGTGGGAAGGAGTTATCTTCACAGATTAAATCAAGATTAATCTTTTTAACTCGGACGGAAGATGTATGGTGTGGCGAAAAACAAGCATACTCCCCACCTCAAAAAGTTTGTGCCTAACTATGAAACAAAGAGGATGTTCTGTTTTAGTGTGAGGTTATGTAAGTGTTTTTTGTTGTGTAATTTGGTGTTTATAGAGGATGTAATGGACTAAAAACAATATAGGGGAAGGTGTTATACCTGTGGACATTCGCCGGATTTTGAATGAAAATATTTTTTTATGACTTAATTATAATTTAATAGCCATAAAGTATCACAAATATTATTACAGTAATAGTTAATGCTTAACAATTAGCAGTCCTTAGTTTTGTACAAATTATAATTATTAGAATAAATGACTTTTTTTAAAAACACTAAATTTGTCCACAGGTACATCTCATGATTGTACCTATGGACAGCTATACTTGTACCTATGGACGGCAATGTACCTATGGACTGGTCAATTTTCCTTATATAATAATTCTATAAAAATCAACAAAACTAAACACAAACTCTTTATAAAGTAGCGAAGCCGGGACGGGCCGCTAGTAATTCTATAAAAACCAACAAAACTAAACAGAAACTCTTTATAAAGTAACTAATAACATTAAATAATCAGTTAAATTTATTTTTGGCTTCGCAATACTGTTTATATAATGCTAAGGCAGTGTCATCAGAGGTATCTGAATCATCATCATCATCATCTAAAATATAACACTTTTCACATAAAAAGTCCGACTCATCATCTGATTCAAAAATATCTCTGTGTGATCTTGATACACATTTCTTGTGATATTTTAATTCACATTGAGAACAATCGAGCATTTTGTTAACACTGTCATGTCTTCTACATCCTATACACATGGCATAAGGTAACACCTCGTCATCCAGAATTGTGACTTTTTTTTCTGCAGATGAGATGTTCTTTTCGCTAACGCCGACCTTTGGTAGCCCTTTTGAGGATTTTTTTGTCTTTTTCGGTATATCTTTTTTCTTATTTTTTTTCTTTTCTTCTATTTTTCTTTTTTTTTCTGCTTTATTAATTGCTTCGTTCTTTATTTCATTTATTTCAGGTGTATCAGTTAAAATTCTACTCTTTCCAGGTTTCCTTCCTCGTCTAGCTGCTTTTCGAGGGTCTGCTTTTAGAAACGGGCATACAGATTCCGGCGTTATTTTGTGAAGCTCTTTTTTCGGAGTGATTGGTGCATTTTCCATATCTTCACGAGTCTCATCCAGAGAGAACTGACAAACAGCAGTAGACTGAGTTTCTGTATCCTGATTTGAATGCCGAATTTCAGATGGTCCAGCAATATGCATTACCTCTTCTACACTATCATTGGGTTGTTGTATCTCCGAGTAGACATTAAGATTTTCATCATGATTGCAGTTGAAGATGATTTTCGACCCTTCCGTGAGAGATTGACTTTGAGTACAATTATCTGAAACTGTGGTCAATGGCTCGGGTCGATCAGTAACAAATGAGCATAAAAAATCTTCTTCACTGAATATATCTCTATTAAATGGGCAAATGCCTGTTACTTCGAAACTTTTAATAATATTTTTGGGTGTGAAAGCAAGAGGATATGCATCACCGACAATTTCTGAAATGTCGTAAATTGTGATAGGTTTTCCAGGGTGATTTAGCATCCATTTATCGGCTGCTTTGTTGTATTGCGCCTTAAATGGTCCAAAAACGCAACGATCTAAAGGTTGTAAATTATCTGATGTGTGTGGAGGCAACGTGAGCAGAACTATACCATTATCGACGGCTTTTTCAATGATATCAATTGAGATATGTGTTTCATGGTTGTCCATTAACAAGAGGACCGGACATTCTTTCGTAGGTTTTGCAAACTTTATGAAATGATCCAGATATTTCCTGAAGATCAATTCAGTTGACCATCCGGATTGGTTAGCTGCACCAATCGTACCTAGAGGAGCACCTTTTAACATATTGTCTTTAAAGAAAACTCTAGGAAATATTATCAAAGGGGGAACTGAATTTCCAACAGCATTTATACAGGCAATCATGGTGTTATTTACTCCTCTTACTCCTGATGTTAATTTACCTAGCTGTTTTATTTTCTTTGGAGCCAGCACTTTTCTCGGATTATGAACTGTGGATATCCCAGTCTCATCCAGATTATATATGTTTTCGTGGGTAAATTGGTGTTTTTCAATTACTTTTTGAAGGTTGTCAAAGAACTTAGAAACATTAGGTCTGTTAAAACTACTTGTTCGCGCCAAACTGGTTGCTTCAGGCTTCCGTAGAGACAAATGTGAATGACGTTGACGATAGTATCTTAGCCAGCCTATGCCAGCCATTTTGTGTTGGTGCCAGCTATTTGGGATATTTTGTTTTTGCTTCATCACCGCAAACTGGTATGCCAGTTCTCTGACTTGCTTAACATTTAATCCCATATGTAGGTAAGCTGCTTTTTCTAAATATTCTTCTAGCTGTTTCTCTTCATCCTCATTGAATACTTTCTTTACGTCATTTCTCAAAATATCTACACTGTTACGATCCAGATCCTTGTCCTTATTCATGCGAAGGTATTTAAATATCGTAGATTTTGGTATTTCATATTTTTCTGCAACTTTTCGTAAAGAACATCCATTTCTTGCCTCTTTAACTGCCTCAGACAATGTCTCTGGACACAGCTTACGTCGCGTTTTTCCATCCTTACTACGAGGCACTGAAAAAACAGGACAAAATTACTTCTAATTATGAGTTTACTAATAAAGTAATAAATTAAATCCAAAGTTTGTACCTGTGGACAGTTCACAGGTACATACTCTTTGATGTCCATAGGTACAAATCTGACATTATAACCTAAAAACATATTACCGCCATAGTCGGTACTACTTTACACTGTTATACCACTGAAAATAGATGTTTAACAATATACACTACATTCTGACCCAAGATAATGATATATACTCTGCATATATTCACAAAAATATAGAACGAAAATGATATAAATACTTACTTTTTTTGTAGAAAACCTTTAACAGTCCGTTACCAGCTACACAATAACAAACACAAAATGGCTACTAGTCAGTGTTGCCATACATCAAAAATACTTTACGGATGCGTTCAATTCATTCAATTCCTGTATACATTTTTTAAGATATCGGAGGTGTCCACAGGTAAAACCGTCCACAGGTACAACATCTTCCCCTACTAATATCCTAAAGGAATTTTATCTTAATTCACGACATCGGCCAAAAGCTTACGACGGTATATGGTCGGCTGTAGTTCTTGTATAATAAAAGTGTAGTACAGATAGACTAGAAGTCATAATCTAAAGGACAACCAATGAAAAGCTTTCGATACAATTGAGAAGGCAAAACTCATGATGAAATTGACTGTTCACAAATAATTTAGAAAAATATTTTTTAACCAACATTGCGTGGCTCATGTTTGAGTCTTATTGAAATATCCAAAACTTCTTGGGAAATGAGGTAAGGACAATATCTAAACAACTGGCTGCATTATATGAGTCTAATACGTAGATGCTTAGTTAGATACTTAGCTTTTGTTTTAACGCCATGTTGACGAGAATAGATATAAGGGATTCCACTTTGTTGATGCAAAAAAAAAAGAGGCTGCAGCGTGGTGGCGACGATTTAAGGCACAGAATGGCAGACCAGCAAGTAGCTGATGATTGAGTTCGTTTGTTTAGTCGAAATTAGCGTGTGGCGTGTGCTCCGTCCAAAATTGACCGGTGTAGAACTTTGAGAAGGGTGTGAGGAATGCAAATGGTACCGGCCTACGTGTTCTCCATCAATTCATGTAAAAGCTAAATGCAGTGAGGACAATTCAGGATTGTTATCGCCACACGAAAGAACTTATAAACAAATTAGATAGAAATTCTGTGTTTCTCTATTCATTTTCTTGTCCCAAAACAATTTATCAAGCTATCAAAAATACTGAATACAACACAAAATTTATGAAGATGTAAAATTTCTCAGGGCTACTACGAGCCATCATGGCGCTGTCTTCCTTCATTTTGGAATTGCAATCAAGCATCTCCCTCTCAAGTATACAAAATTTTTATGAAACAATTCGTTACGTCGAAATCGTTATATAGGACTGAAAAATATTCAAGGCTGAGATCTGTTCACGCGCAAAAGGATAAGTAGAAGAGCAGGAAACATTTGTCTCCGACTATGGACACCATTTATTTCAAATGCAAGGAATCTTATTTTATCTTGTATTCCTGTTACACTAGACTATAAATTAAACAAATAAAAACCATTTTTATCAGTAATATTCAACTGGGCTGTCTTTATTTATTATAAATTAGTTGACTAGCGTAAAAATTGTGTATTTCGGTTTTAATCGAACGGAAATCAACATTTGAACAGCGTACATAGAATAATATATGATTTCAGTGGTGTTTTTTTTTATACATTTTTCTAATTTTTTTTCTCGAATTTGGACCCATAATAATATATATATATATATATATAATCGTTTGTACTAAATAAATATTATGTCTACAAAATATTTTACACAAGGAAAATTAACGCAGCATAACTTTCAGCTCATCTACAAAAAAGTACATAAATTTTACAGAACGCTATAATTAAATAATTCATTTACAATTGTTTGTTCTTTACAGATCAATAATCACAATTGAGTTTGTAAGCGAAATATCGTGAATAAATATTTTGCAAAAAACTCTTCGCAGCTCTTTTATTGCTAATAATACACTAACTATACGTTTATGAAAGCGAACAGAATATAATGAACATTGAAACGTTTCACGAATTAAAGAAAGAAGAAGAAGAAAAAAAAACATATTTACAGTCTGGTAACAAGTTCGTAAAAGTAGTTTTTGTGGTTACTAAATAATTGTTAAGAGTATTTTTCAGTCGGATCAGGTTTACAATTAATATGATTTGAGTTTGCAAACATGTTTTCTGAATAAATTGAATTTGAAATTTTAAATTGCAACTTTTTCAAATACATTCTGTCAATTAATCGGAAAAAATGCATTCCGCAGGCATGGAATTAATTCAGTTATTTCAGATATTAGCAAAATAAAATTTTAATGTTGTAGTTTAAACCATTTTTTGCTAACTCATACATTATTTGCAATGCAAACAAAATAAAAATTTTTCTTTAAAATGGATCAATAATGCATGACTGGATTTTTTTTCAATTGTTGCTATTTTTGCTTTCAAACTTTTTAACCGTATGAGCATCACATTTATCGTCAATTGAAAATGAAATTGACTAAAAGATACGCTAAAACCACAAAGAGCCTAAGGACTTTCATAGTTCGGTGGTTATTTCGTCTTGTGGTCTAAAGCCAAGTTTGAAGAATTCATCCTCGAGCCACAGCGAGCTGGCATGCAAATCTGTTGAAATTAAATTGCCTTTGTTATTTCCGTAGCTGCTGCTGTTGAATGGATCCGAAGGATGTGGCTCCTCAAATTCGTGCAGACTAATGAGCGATCCGAATATTTGTAGCTGTTGCTGACTGGTCAAAGAAGTACTTAAACCATCAGCCGTTGTGAGGGCGGTGTTGGTCGACCTAAACGTGGAGTTCTTGTATGAACCCAAACGAGGATCGGGAGGAGCTTGCAGGAAATCTATCAATTGACCAACTTGTGGCTTGTAACGCTCTAACGCTCTTTCAGCCCATGCATAAATACGATTCCAATCAGGCGGCGGGCTTGGTATTAATTCGATTGGTCGATTAAGGAGGATCAACAGTTTGGCTAAGTCACGAATTATTGGCCGATAGGAATTTGCAGTAGCCGTTTCGCCTGATAAATACAATTTACGGATTTGCCTTCTCGTGTCATTCAACATGGCTAAAATGTACTCCGCATCGGGACGTATGTCGTCCAATTGCCTCAGGAAATCGGCTCGATCAATATTTGTTTCGTTGATTAATTTCTCTTTAATGTGTTTCCGTCTCCTTTTCTTCCTGACGAGAACAAATCCGCCTATAATTAATGCTACGCAAACTAGAAAGCCAGCAGTTATTCCTACGATTGCAGCTAAGATTGGTCCCGATAAACTAGACGGTCGACAAATGCGCCCCATAAAATCGGGACTCGTTGACCATTGTTCCATGTATCCTGACGGACAAACATCTATGCATCGCCGCGTACTGACTTGAAGAAGCATTGGACATTTTACACATCCATCGATGTTACATTTGAGGCAGTTAGCATCAGTAGTAGAAGGACATCCTAAAAAAAAAAACAACGAGAGTTAAATATCGATATATTACGATATTCTTTTAATATCTACAAAAATATTTAATATCAGACGCGAATTATAGAATAATATAAAAAGAATATAAAATCTTATATTAAAAAAGTTAAAAAAATGAATAATACTAACTACCAGCGAGTAGTAAAGCTAACACATTTGGGCCATAAATCGCTATAAATTAATTATTTATAAACATTGATAAAGAGGACAATGCAACGACTGGGGCTTACAGAAAGAGACATAGGATTTGATTTCAGGATGAAGCATCAGTCAAAGACTGCTACAAAACGAATGACAACCGAATAACTATACCACGTTCTACCAGTCCAAAGTATTTGCAAAGAAGAATGTCGCAGCAACAGCAATGAGCGCCTGTAGTAGCAAACTTCGTAGTATATGTAGTATCTTCGGATAGATAGTCAGCATTGCAGCCGGTTACCATTTAAAATATAGTTTAGCTAATGCACGACTGTCGAGGGTCTATCAAACTTACAGCTAACTTGAACGAGGTGGAACAAACATGGATCCTGAATATGAATATGCTAGAATGAGGTGGGACAGCGGAAAGGAGCAGACATTTTGATCGGCACTAGCAAAGGCGAAAGAGGATTAGATGAAATCCCTCCAATCAACTACAAACTTTCGAATAACCGGTATGACTGCAGGAGAAACCAAGCCCTTTAGCTTAACCCACATGTACCGAAGATTAGCTGGGGAAGAACGGGATGACAAAAGGACCCACAGATATTTCCAAAGGCTACGGCTTTTATTGTTTATATATAAAAATTCCTATATATATAGGAATTGAAAAATATGGCGTATTTTGAGCTGCAGGCTTAGATCTCTTAAAATTATCTGGGTCTGGTCTAGATTCGCTTCAAATGATAGACATAAGAGAGTTGAAAAATCTGGCGAACTTGGAATAAGGGACTCCCCACGGAATAAGGGACTACACACGGAATAAGGAACTCCACACGGAATAAGGGTCTCCACTATACTATACTCCACAATCTATGTGAGGAGCAGAGGGCTACTTCTGACCACTGCTGTAACGGACTCTGTGGTCCCATAATGGCCTCTAGAAGAAGAATCACGACGCAAGCTACCTCTGAATCTCAAAATCATGATATTGTCCTCGGTGTCTATGCTAAGGAAATAACCATGGTGCAAGCAGGGTCCTCTTTACCTTATTGGAGGCTCTAGGCACTTTTGCAAATTGATACCCTTATGACTATGACGGAGAAACATCTTAATATGCAGATCTCAACATGAATCTGGATTTATGCAGTTGTTATCTGATGTATAAGTACTTAACAGAAGACCAAGAAGATGTAGACTAATAAGTTGAGTATGGAAATTGTACGCGTCAAGATTCAAAAGTTTGTTGTTGTTCTGTTTCCGATGTTTTTAGAGCTCCAGAAACAAATTGATTTTTCTAAAAAAGTTATTGATCTGCTTGGACTTTACGCGTCCCTAGATTGTCTGTTCTTCCGTGAGACAGAAGATCTGGAGTTTGCGGAGGATGGACCAGCTCGTGTCCATTCAATAATCATTTGTACACTAATTTTGACTTGTTTAAACTGACTTGACATTTAAACTGTCATTCTGTTGAAAGACCCATGAAAATTTTGACCCTAATTTTGCATCATTTGGTGGTTATTTTCTTTCAAATGTCAAAATAGCCACTTTTATTCTTCGTGGTGTCAATAAAGATCAGACATCCAGCACCCTATGCCGTCATAAAACCATAACTGAACTGACGCAATGATTGATGGGGGGGGGGGGAATTATATCTTATGCTATACCTCTTGTAATACACTATATGAAAAAATTGCACGTATAGCAGTCATAATAGTAAATGGACTCAGTGCTTTTGAAAATCAAAAAAACTAAGTTGATTTCTTTTGTTTCTCGTTACTTATAGTTAATTCTTATAAATGCAAGAAGCGAAAATTTCCGTTTACTTAATTTTGTTCAAAATATCTTTTTTTTGGGGCATACAGCATTATATGTACGTCAAAAAATAACACATATGCTTAAGAAATTCGCGTTGTTTACTTTTCATATTAGGGAGTATGCTGTCCTTTAGCTGGTGTTACTGCGCGTAGACGATCCTGCATCGAAATTACTAACTTTCATGGGATCTCCGGTGTTTTCGGGAAATTTTGTTTCATTCTTCTAAAATTATGTCTTTCAATTGATGTGCGCACGATGTGCCCGCACCTTTTTTTCAAATAATCCCAAAGATGCTTAATTGGGTTTAAGGTTTATTCACCTTAACAAGTTAAGGTGAATATGGAAGAACAGAAGAAACATAGTTGAGCAACCACTCACACACTTATGTTGAAGAATTTTTTGGATCATTATCTTGGATAAGTGAAAAATTTTGTCAGCACTTTGTTTTAGATTATTCCTTAAAATGTCCAAATACCTTTCTTTGTCCATTGTAGTTTCAACAAATACTAAATCACCTACACCATTTGCATCCCGAACCATCATTTTTCTTTCCGTGTTTTATGATAGGTTTCAAGTTTTTTGATTCTAATGCAGGTTTAACTTTACGCCTTAAAATTCGTCGTCCATCGGAGCCGAAAACATCATATTTGTTTTCATCTATAAAAATTACTTTTTTTCAGAATTCTTCAAACATCGATACATATTCTTTGGTATATTGGATTTTTTGTTTTATATTTATCTTACATTAAGGACCATTAACATTAACACATTAAGGACCGCAAAGAAATCTGCAAGGCATTCGCCTGGGACCGCCCGCCTTGGCCGTTGAGGTAGAAGAATACAATGTATGAAAGTAAGTGACATCTAAAGACAGCGTGTGGAAAATATGGGTTATTTCGTGATCCATCCGTAACAGACGGAACGCGAAACACGAGAGAACTCGTGAGCGGTCCGGAACAGATCGGACGCGAAACAAGAGAAAACTCGTGAGCGGTCCTTAATGTGTTAAAAATGAATATTTTTTTCTTTTTTGCAACACAGCCCTTGTAATCTTTTCATGTAAGAAATTTGGTCCAATTTGGGGATACATGGATATCCCACAATTACTATAAACGTTATTCGCTTTTTTCGGAGCACTTATTTTTCGATTGTTCTTCACTATTCTTTCGACCTTTCCCTAGAGCAATATCGAAATAATAGCAGTTTTATAGTTTTTATTACACTTTGAATGGTTGCATGTGGTCGTTCTACGATTTTTCCAATGTCTGCATAACTTTAATCTTCCTCTTTGACCTTGACAATAAGTTTTCTTACTTCAATAGAAACCTTATTCTTTGTTTGTGCCATTTTTCAACGATCTGCGCGAGTAAAACTACTTTAAACTTTAATGAGAACTTTGGAACTGCAACTTTTATTATGACACAAGGCACCGTAAACCTGCGTCGAAAATTTAATACCGTTACTTTTTCTTTATGTAGATACGAGATTGCTTTTATCTGTATGTACATTTTTCACTTGACTTGTGTCAATGACTTTTGACAATGATTTCTGATGCACAAATGAAATTATTTGTGAGAAAATGAAGTAAACAGAAATGCTTTTCCTTTTTTGCTTTCACAAGAATTATCGATAATTAATTTTGCTCGCCAATTTGAGATAATAAAAAGCTCGATCAACTGTTCTATCGTATAAAAGTTTTAAAAGTTTGATATTCATTAATTAAAATAGTATTTTGAAACTGCTTCCGACGATATTTCACGTTGGTTTTGCATCCTGATTGATGGTAGGAGTACTCGAACACGAGTTTCGTTTTCGCAGGTGTAAAGAATTTATTTCAGAGCAACACAGGATCATCAAACATATTATTACGGCAAGGATGATGATTCTTTTTCAGACGTCGCTATTCACCACACATGCAAACTAAAAGACATCCCGGGGCCGGATTTGGGAAATTTGACTGGATGGCTCTTTGAATTGTTGAAATTTTCTTGTGTAGTTTTTTATAGTGGAAGAACGGCAGATGTTGATTGAAAGGTTCCCGGGGAAACGATGATAACGACGACTCTCAAAGGCATCGGTAATCTACAAACAAACTCGTCCATCTTAAAATAAATATTGATCCATTGCTTCGCGCAAATTATTCGTTTCAAATGGAAGTAGTCGTCAAAGATGGCCCACATTTCATCCTAGTAATTTAACACTGACGGCAATTAAACAAAACGGAAGCATTCGATAAACGTATCAAGTTTCAATGGCGCTCATAAAGATAAGAATAGATTTGAAGATGATACACATACTCAAACTACAGCTTTGCAAAAGACACAACATTAAAACACATTTAATGAAAAATATGGTTGATACAGGCGTCGTGTTCTGAAGAGGATTACGATGGTGAATTTCATAGCGAAGCACCTGATGCTGTCTGCATTTATTAGGAGATATGCAATTAGTAGTGAGTATAAAGAGGCCGATAAAAGAGAGTGCTTTTATCTTGAGGTAGTTGTATCTATTTAATGTATCTTTTATCTTGAATAGCTTTGAAGGCAGTAGTAAGTCTCTGTTCCATGACTTATCCAGCCGGTTGTCCTTATTTGAGAAGTTTTTCCTCACCTCTTTGTTTACATTTTAAAAAACTTTTTTGTTTTAAAACAAAACACGACAGGACTACAACACCAAAGCCTTTGGTTGTTCCTATTTAATTGGAATTTTCTCTGTAAAGCCATTAAGATCCTCCACCACTCTTCACAACTGCTATGCAACAACACAATAAACATTTTATTAGTTGTGAAATGATATAAATTATCTTTAAGAAACATTCATTACATTTCATTTCTCCGACATTTCAACCGACACCCAAGCGTGGGTGAACGATTAAATCTAATTTGTGCTGGTCGTGCTTTCATCTCCCTTTGCGTCGTGACTTGTTCATTATCAAAACGGGGAGGTGGATCATTTAGAGGTTCTTACATGTAGACATGCTATATGTTATAACCGTACTCGAAAAATATAATATACTTGTATGTATCAAAACAGTTGTCCGCGACTATCTTAAATGGTATTCAACGTCCAGGCGATTGTATTTATTAAGTTCAAGACGCTGTTTTGAATGACGATGGTGTTTAGACGTTGCATGTATTCCAGAGAATTGGTCAGAGAGGGTCGAACAAATCATGAAGATATCGTTCAAATTAGTAGGAGAGCAATGCAGATGGGCCACTATTCGTTAATATGTACTTCAAGGACGCCATAACATAAATTCCATGCCGAGCAATTCGTATCTGCACCCCATTAATAATCAAAATTCAGATAAAACCCACAATACATAATCAACAATGAAAATTCTAAAGAGTCCGAAAAAAACGGCCGAGATAGAATGGTAAACTCCACATCTGCAAGCTATGGAAACCTAAATTGATTTGAATAAGAACAAATTGCTCCTCAGCCTCAACAAAATTTAGTTATTTTTTTATTCTTCTAGTATCCTAGCTAGTAGATGCGCTTTTGCAGCTATTTTTAGAGTATTTAACTATACTTTTAAGCTTATATTTTTGTTGCCCAAGATCCGCTTAAGTATTGATATACTACATTGGCCGAAAAGTTTTTCGTCTAACAAAGAGTTCTAGGCACTAATTAAAAATCCACGTGTCCCTGTGTTGTAGAGTATCTACCTTAACTCAGTTCCTGTCAAAATTACATGACATTTGATTTACTCATTTTGAAGTTAAAACTTTCGAAGCGACGCTACCTCTGAATTGTTCTAAATAATGGAAAAAGTGAATTTCGTGTTTTGATTTAACATTGTTTTTGGATGGGAAAAATAAACGATGGGTGTAAGCAAAGATAGATAAATGATAAATAAACATAGATAAATGTTATAATACATCTGCCCTACCATATTCAACCATTAAATATTGGTTTGCTAAAGTTCGTCGTGACCGTTTGAGCGCCAGTGCCCCTAATGCCCCGCGATTATCAAGGCCAAATGAGACAGTCACTTAGAAAAAGATTAAAGAGGTCTTGTGTTGAATTTGCAAAATTAAATTCAGCACAAAATTAAATATCTCACATGATAAGTAACTCAAAGAAACGTGTCAGACATATCATTCATGAACATTTACATATGAGAAAGTTGTGTGTGCGATGGGTGCAAAACTTATTCGTTGTTCAAAGCAAAATTTGAAGCTATTTCGCTACGATAAAAAGGAATTTTTAAGACAGTTTATGACAATGGATGAAACAAGGACTCATCACTACTCGCTTGAATCCAACCGGCCATCGGCGGAATTATTATTGCCTGGTGCTCTAGGAAGCGTTCGAAGACGCAAAAACTAGCTGCCTAGTTTTTAGCCAGTATTTTTTTTATGCACATCGTATAAACTTCATAGACTATCCTTAACATGGATAAACAATTAACAACCATTATCACTGTGCGTAAGTAGATCGTTTGGACACTAAAATCAAGGCTAAACGATCTAATTCAGCAAAATATCCTTTTACTGTCATCTTTATATACTTATGTCGAAGAATAAAAACAGGAGAGAAACAGGAGAGGAGCAGGATCGAAGAATATCCAGACGAAAGACTTTTCAGCCCATGCAGTGAATGCATCAACTTAAGCCAAAAATATGAAATAAGTGACATTACCTTAACATGAAATAATTCCACATTTCATATTTATTTATTGAGTTGCACTATATGTGTTTAGATCTTCGGTTTCGTCATTTCATTTCATTTCTTCAAATTTCTGAAAACTTTCTTGCAAATATCTGCGTCCTATCCCTAACAGGTTTTCTGTCCAATGTATCACACATGTGGTACATGACGCAATCTTGTACCATCATATATGAGAAAATTTAAATGGAATTTTAAGAGCATTTTTTAAATGGACGCAGCAGGAGAAATTCAATTTTTACTATAGAGACATTATTTTAACGCTTTGAATTGATTGGTTCACAGTCCTTGTAGGAATAATTAAGTCATCGTCAATCAGATCATCTTCTCCCATGTTTTGCCTTTTCTTCAAATAGTTGGTCTTATCCAGTTGCCGCTTTGCTGTTATTTTTTTTTCATTGATCATTTTTTTTTTCATTTATCTCGCTATGGATAGTAATTTCTAAGCTCTCTATCTTGCAAAGCTCACTTTATTTGCTGCATGGAGTAATTGTATGTCTTTCTTTGTTATGTCCTTACGAAGTGTGAGAGTATTTTAGTAGTTAAGCTATCGTTCAGTAGTTACGCAGCAAGGGAAGACCCAGTTTTCCGGAGCATCGAGGCAGTTATAGTCTTGTTTCATATGTGTCAAAAAATAAAATAGAATGACAAAATATCTTCATCGTGTCTGGCGAAAATGCAGACACCAAATAAAGTTTCTTGGGTCGGAGTAACAGACCTTCGGCGAAGTTATTAAGGTAAAGCTTATTTCTCACTATATCAGCTTCTCGGGTACCTTTGGTTTTGAAACGGCTGCAAATTCCCTCAAAAGGTGAGTTCTGAGTTCTTTAGTTGCAGTTCCTGATTTTTAAGACGAAGTGCAATAACAAAAACTAAATATTGTTTTTCCATTTTTGAATTTTAGAAAATATTTTTTTTTCTGTTTTGAGAAAAAAGTGTTCTAGTTTCGAACTTCTAGTTCTTTTTCTTTCATCGAGCGGAGCAAGGTGTGGAGTGTACGGAGGATGAGGTAGAACGTCCCAATCAAACTTAAGTATTTTTCTCTTACGCCTAACGCAGCATGCGGTGATATTTTGTCGTGATGGAAAAGGACGCCATATCGGTTCGCCAATTCTGGCCGATTTTTTTGTTATCGCGGGCTTAAATTGATTAAGTTTAATGCAATATTTTTAGTCATTGATAGTATCACCTTGAGAAAGGAGCTCGTAGTACACCACACCTTTCCAGTTCCAAGAAATAACCTTTTTCGGATGCAGTCCTGGCTTCGCACCAGTTGAAGGTCTATTTTTTGCCAAGTTAAGCTAAGATCGTTTTCGATGCACATTTTGATACATAGTCCAGGTTTTGCCTCCAGCGACAAGATTTTTTAAGAAAGGATATCTTTTATTTTGCTGAAAAAGAAAATCACACAAAGAGGTGCGGTTCATAACACCGATCTCCATTTAAAGGTATGGAACCCAATCTTCATAAAGGTTAGTATACCCCATCTTGATGAAATGCTTATATACCGTTGTCTCAGGGTATTTTAGTGGCAGTCACTATCATATGGACACATCATATCGAGGATTTTCAGCGAGCATAGCCTTCCGGTCTGGTAGCCTTTAGGTCCGATAAGGTGCGTCTTCATTGGTACTAGGCGATGCTGCAAATTTCATTTACGAAATTGAAAGTGCTAGCTCTATATTTCTTCAACCTATCACGGACGGTCCTTATAGTTGTAGTACCACCCCCGTCAACGGTGTTAATCTCATCTGCAATGTCCTTTGCACTATACCCTTTTATAAAGCAAAAGAGCCCTGGGAAGACTTGCAAGAGCTTCGACACGACTGAAACTGATGCCATGAAGGACTAAGAGATAAGCCCTGCACATTATATGAACATAGCCAGTAAGAGTCAATCATAGCGTGTCGCGGAGGAATTTTACGAAATGATATAATTTTAAAAATATATGAATTAGGGTTTCAAATTATTTTTCTGTCTGCACGGGCAGGCGTATAAATATTTTAAAAAAACTTGACCCTTATCTAAAAATTCTTGTTTATTTTGAACGGATTTATACGCGATTGAAAAATGGTTCTCAGGACTTGTTTCTATACACATTTCATCATAGATGTGGTAGGACCAAGTATATTTTGTCATTTGTCATCAAAACGCATTATCATACATCCAAACATAATTCATTTATTTAGACTTGAATTCGTCATGGACTGTTTTGGAACACATTTATGATCTTCTCATTTATAATTTATTTTTAAGACAAAAACAAAAACCAATTTTCGTCGAGAAAACGTAGCCTGTAACTGTTTATTACATAAATTCGAGGCTAGGTTTGTTTTCTTGCTGAATGATGCGGTCCTTTTTTTGTATGTTAAACGCCACTAGAAAAATAATCAAGGAGCTTATCAGTGAGAAACATGTGAAGGCGATCAGAGTGTCAGGAGATTTATTTCCTCGGGAGTATGGCTTCAAGGTTGGGTGATCCGCGATGTGTGGTCACCTGAGACACTCGATGAAAGCCTTTAATCCACTCGGTGGATAGCTACTCTCATTGCACAAGAATATTTCAAAGTTTCGAGGTATTTAACAATGATATTGAGGGAGATAGAGGTAAGTCTGAAAGCTCATCTTCGACACATGGGAGGGTTAGCGAAGAAATAGCGTGACATCAGCGTTGACGCAAGGTTCCATTTTTGGCCCACTTCTATGGATTGTCTCGAACAACGATCTTTTCAGGTTGCAGCTACCGGAGGAGTCGTCTTTGACCGGTTTAGCTGATAACAAAGCAACAATAGTCGACGGATGCACTGTATCGCAGGCGGAACTTAAACTAGGTATTATGCTTCGCCGAGTAAGCCAGGGGATGACTGGGTCCGTTTAGTTCAGCGCTGGAAAAAGCTGAGGTCATCATATTGACCAAAAAACGGACCCACACGGTTAATCCCGCCCTGATAGCAGGGAAGATGGTTCATTCGAAGAGATCAGTAAAATACATTGGCTTGATTATTGTCTCCAAGATAGCTTCTTCGATCAATTCTGGCGTTTCAGTTTTGTGGTAAGGTCAGTTTTGAGTCGTCTGCCACACCTTTCTCTCATGCTAAAGATGGTCCAGGTGCTGATTGATCGTTACTGAGAAAACTACATTTTAGGGAAGATATCAGCATCTGTAATCAAATGGAACTGCGTGTCACCTTACTGAGGACGATACTTCTTTTAATGAAAAGCATCGTCAGTCGTTTTTCGGCGCAACGGCTGTTGTCCTCACAGTAATCCCTCTTCTTTCTATAAGTCCCTGCTGTTCTAATTCCCTTTCCTTCTATTATTCGCTGCTGAAAGAGAGATCTCCCTAACCCGAATGCGCCCCCAAAGAGCAGTGAAGAGACTTGGTCCAATGTACTGTGGTAATGTGTGGGTTCCAGTCAGTAGGCCAGTAAATGTGTACTGCTGGGAGTAAATACTGCTCATATGTAAGCCCGGATTCAAGTAAATCTGAAAGTTAAATGTCGATGGAAAGCGTTGCTACCATTTTAATGTTCAGTCCACAAAGTCTACAAAAAAGGGTCGACCATACCTTTGCTATTGTCATGCCAATTGTGTTACGCTTAGAAAGATTGATTTTAATACATTGCTTTCAGCGAGAGATTCGTTTTGTCTTCGGCGAAATAGCAGCTCAATTAAAAAAAATTCTCACATAACACAAAATATTTTGACTTGATCAAATTTCAAACATTGTTGGCACTCGAAAATCTAATAAAATTAACAATTTAAGTCCGTTTATAGTGCAATGTGAGAAGAGGAAGTTTGTCACGTATGTTTGCATATATACATGCAATTCAAAACGGAACAAACACTTGACTAGAAGCACATGTGGAAGATCCGGTCAACTCCACATCAAAAGCACGATACACATATCGTATTCTATGTGAGCCTCATCTACCTTGCATGAAAATTTTATGCATTTATATTTACATTGAAACATACTCGCATGTATGCCACATATGAAAATGTTAATCCCGGAGTGTTTTAGCGCATGCTGTTGTACATATGCGCGAATGTCCAGAGGAGGCATAGTGTAAAATTTAGCGAGCATGTAGGCTCATTATTTGATATCATTTCGTTTAAAGCTGCAGCATTGGTAGTAATTTGCAGAGATTAGAATTAATGTCGGATGGATGTCACAACAGGCAACTGGTTCGTCGGTGATTCAATAAATTTTATCAAATTGTAAGGAATATGTAGTCGGATAGGTGTTAATTTAATGATGACTGCATATTGAGTTAACATAATTAACCGGCTTAAATGGTCGACTGGCTTGACAGATATTCTTGGTTAATTGGTCGTATAGGAAATTAGTAGGAAGTCATTACGCTTTGAATTATATAACACTAATAAATTATGCGACGAAGGAAAATCAATTCCACACGGAAACGGCAATGATTTATTGAAACGCGGGGAGTTTATTTAGATTTGAGAAAATTCTATTCCAGAAATATTGAACCATTTAACGAGTATTTGATTTATTATTCCGTAATTTGATAGTTTTCAAACAAATCCAAAAATCGCTCTTGCTTTTACACAATTTTTCGCAGTTATCAATTGTTTCAAGAGCAATATTAAAGGATTTTTAAAGTATTGTGTTAGCAACAAAATTATTTCCGCTTCAATGAAATAAAAAATTTTTTCAAATGGAAATTGAAATTTCAATTTGCCGAGTCGCCAAAGATGTGTGCGGCCTAAAATTGCTCCGGTAGAAAATGTCACCTTTACGATTGACCAATGCTGGTTGTTGTTCCTTTGGCGCTGCATTCAATTTACCCGGTTGTCGACAGTAGACTTCCGAATTAAGGGTTTGCTTCCATGGAAGCAGCTGAGAATACGCCGGACCTTTCCAATCTCACCAAATTGACAGCAAAATCATCTTTTATTGGATATGTGCCTTTGATGTGGTTTACGATGACTCATTAGGCGTGCCCTACGATCGTTTTCGATTGACATTGTTGGACAGAACTCACTTTTCGTCTTCAGTAATGATTCGTTTTAAGCTGACACATTTCTTCTGACAAGCGCTGATGCGCTATGTCAGAAGAAATTCTTTCAAATCGTGCGGAATCCAAATACTCAGCTTCTTAACTAAACTGACACGTTTTTAATGCTTCTCAATGGCTGTATGTGAAACATTTAACTTGTCTGCAATCTACCGTGTAGTTACGTGACGATCCGTTTCGATCATAGTTTTGATTTCATCCTTATTATGCTCAACCAGTCGACCTGAACGTTGGTCGGGGTTTGCTTTTCTTTAAGGGCTGCATTATCACATACACCACATAACTTTTTGACAGCTTGCACTGCGTTCTTTTTTTTTACGGAAATCATAAAGCAAGATAAGGCGAAAATGTTTGTTTTGCACTCCATATTAATATTGAGGTAAAAAATCTTTAAGAAAATACCTACGAACTTGTAAAGCTAGGTGAGGATAGCAGCTTACATATATAAGAAGGAAAAGATCATAACATTTACGGATATTATGAAAATGGTAGTGAAAGACATCTAGAACTGAAATCGGCACTTACTTAGTAGCCAATTCAATAGTCGAATATATTCTATAGGAAATTCACCTCTGTTTGCTGTTTGTTCGGATTTGAATCACTGGATTTTGGCATTAAGAAAATTCATTTTATAAATCTAAATCAATTTATTTAAATACTGACTTAATCATAATAAGTCTTTGTATCTTGTTTCAATTATTAAATTGTAGAGCAATTACAAGCACTTTGTACGATAAACTAAGTTCGAACTACTTAGAAAAAAATGGTTTATCAAAGAACGGTGGAAACGCGCTTTTCTCGTTTTCCTTCCCCGAAAAAAAAACAACTGTTGTTGTTCTCGATATTTAAATTCCCCATTCAAACTAAAAAATTTTGAAAAATTCAAAGTATTACACCATTATAGACTTGAGTCTAAGTCAAAAAAATTATTAGCACTTCAGTTTTGAATCTTGTATTAGGGGTCGATGATTTTTGCCTGATTTTTCGTCTATACTTCGAGAATTTTCCTTCATTTGCACGGTTATCATTTGAAAAAATAATTTCATATTCACATCGGCTGGATGTTCAGGCTTCTTCAGAGTTCTTGGAACCTTTCATCTGGTTATATAGTCCCTTATGATCATGCTTATTACTTGCTTGCTTCGACGGCTTTGTATACTTCAAAGGTCAAATAGTGAGAAATTCTAGTGCTTCAGCTACTCGACTTTTAACTCGGCGCACCTTCATAAATGTCAAGCAGTGTTTTGAAATTGTTGAAAAATTGGAACGTTTAATGTAACAGGCGAACTTTGGAAGAGAAACTAATGTATTTAAAGTGTGGAGATATTTGATGTTGGCTTTGGGAGATATTAGGGGAATCGGAGAGCAAATAGAACAAAAGTTGTCACAAAAGCATACAGAAACAAACGTAACATTCAAATTTTGACTTCCTCAAACAAACCCACAGACAAATAAATCTGCACCGAATATCCTCGGAGTGTTTTTGGAACATTTTTTAAATCTGTGTGGGTACAATTTCAACGTAAGATGCCGGATGTTATGCCTAAAATTAAGGCCAACAATAATTTCTCGACCGAAGACATTACACTCAACGAATGTGTTCCATTTTGCTGGTAAATGTGGTTCCTCTGTACGGTACAGGGTTAATGCAGAATAGCGCTCGCTATATAACGAAGTCAAAATATTTGACACTAGTCTGTCATGCTGAATTAATATTTAAGATGAACAAGTTTAACATTAGATTCAAGGCGAAAGTCAAAACGACTTTCAAACTCAAAATGAGTTTGTACGTGTCTTATTATCAAATTCTATCTTTTTACCATTTTTTTAAAATCGTTTCCTTTTTAGTTGATTGTTTAAGTTTTCTAGTTCAAACACCACAAAGTTTGGAAACATAAACTATGCAACAAAATGTGTGAAGCGAAAACTTCACATGATAGACCTCAGTTTAGTTTTTGGCGATTGCAATGTGCCAATGCTGGGATTTTAAAGGTAAATTATTACCTAATAACGTCTGCTCCTTTTTCCTAGACGATGCAACATATAGCGGTTTGATTGGAACAGGAAGTTTATTTCGACATGGAAGGAAATTTATGTTAAACGTTCTGAAGTTGAAAGCTTCATAGATAGTACTTTACTAAAGAAATTCCAGGTGATATTGTAGATAGTCTGAGCGATCGTCAACTTGTTACGAGGGTGGAAATTCCGTCCAGTTAAAAAAAAATCGGATGTCAAAAGTCAAATCATGCCAAAAGGATCCGCGTTCATCAAGCAGAAGACGTAAGATAGTCAACAAATAGAACAAATTTAATTTTCCTAATTTTTGAGGCCAGTCGGTTTTCCTAATTTTCCAGTCAGTTTTTCATAATGGAAGGAACACATCAAGTATAGGCATTTTCAAACTGTTTTTTGAGTAAAACTGCTGTTTTCAGAGAGTGCTTCACATCCTCATGAAAATAACTACAGAATTGACATTCGAGGAATAAATGGTATGGGCAGGTTTATATGGCTAAAAAATATATTTATATAAATATATAAATACATGAAATTAGTTCCTGGATTTTAGCACGAAATTCACGAAAAGTTCTTTCGAAGCTATATTTTTGTTGTGAGATAGCGTGATTAATTCGTAAACTTTGAAGCTCCCCCCCCCCCCTCGAAAATTGATTTTGATTGATCAAAAATGTCATTATCGGATCTAAAATTTTGGAAGGAATACGATACGGTGGACCTAGTCACTATTCGAAATTGGTTGAAAAGAAACGCAGATTTTCTAGAACTGATTGCATAACTATTTGGAGGATCATATGTTTGAAATAAGAAATAAAAAGCATTTCTTATCCACATAAGGATAAGAAATTTTTATTTACCGAGATAATAAAGAATTTTCAATACTCGTATGGGCCTAGCATTGCAATAGGGCAGAATTCCAGAGCTCAAACTTACAATATTCTGTTTAAATTTTTTCCAGGATGATTTTCGGTCTCCGTATTGACTTGAACATATATTTTGCATGTGTGTTGTGCTGTTTCATCCTCTTGGACGAAACAAAGATGACCCACCACCAAACCGCATATATGTACGATAGAAGGAAAAAGATGGGAAATAAGGTAAAAAAGAATTTTTTCATCCCTGTCGGACAAAAACGTGAATACAAGATCTGAAAAGTATGGCCAATTTTTTTTTATATAAATGATTTATTTATTAATCAATATCTAATTTGCCCCCTTCAAAGTAAACCCTTGTGCCATCGTTTTTCATCGATCCTCGAAGCATTTGAAAAAATCAGTTTTTGTGGTTTTGTTTAGCTCCTGCTTCGATGCCGTTTTTCTCAATCTTCCTCAATCGTGTCATAACGTCGTCCTATCATGAGTCTCTTCAGTTTCTTAAAGATGAAAAAGTTACAGGGCGCTAGGTCTTGGGAACATGGTGATTGTTGCAACATTAGTGTATTTTTTCTTATCGAAAAATCGCGCATAAGCAATGATGTTTGACCGGGGGGTTATCGGTGGCCAAAAGCCAATTTTTATTCTGCCACAAAATTCGGGCCTTTCTTGTCAATTGGTTCGCGTATTACTTGCAGGTAATAAACCTTATTGATCGATCTATCCTGTGACAAGAATTCATGATGAATCACGCTTCTACAATCGGCGAACACTGTTAGCAAAACCTTCACATTCGACCGAAATTAGCGTGCTTTTTTCGGTTTTGATTCGTGCAGTAGCCTTCATTGGGATGATTCTACGCCATAACTATAAACCCATGATTCGTCACCAGTTATGATTCTCTGGAGCAAATTCAAGAGACGAACAGCTTCTTATTAAGGGGAGGTTCTTTCAAATTTGCCCAAAAAAAGGCCTAAGTTTGGAAATGATTTGTGGCATGATGAAAAAACATAGAAACATCCGGTTTTGACGGTTGAATTGGTTATTTATTATACAATAATATTTTTTGTAACAAAATTCAAAATAGCGGCTGAACAATGGCGGCTTTTGTCGATCACTGCCTGAAAAATCTCGTCTCCGAATTTCAAGCCTACTGCCTCTTGTAGTAATTTGAAATGAAAAAGGTTTTTTTCAAATGAAAGTAGATAAAATTTTCTATGGCTTATACCTAACTATAATGATTTTTGACCAAAAATTGACTGAAATATGAACGCTCGAAAAAAAAATTTTTTATTGCTACTTTTTTTGTTATTAAACTTTAATTATAAATAACAATTTAATAATGACTTATGCTCGTTTTAGGTATAAGCCATACAGAAAATGATCACCTTTCAAACATGCTTTAGATTAAGGAAATCAGAATAATAGATCAAAAGATATCCTTGAAATTCAGATGGAAAACGTGGTTCCGAGAAAAACGCGTTGAAAGATAGCAGCTCCGAAAATGACATTTTTTGTACGAAATATTCAGCCAGGAAATAAATACTGAAAAACGTTCGAAAAAAATCGAGCCAGGATTTTTCTGAAGATACATTTTATGCCCTTTCAGAATCTGGTCTCATTTTTACGATATATTGTGACCCTGCATTGTTGTAAACAATCAAATTGAAGAAAACGTGAAATTTTCGCGATCAATAATTTTTCAAAGGATTGAAAAACATGGAGATTGAATTCCGAGAACATTGAAATTCGATTTTTTCGTGTCTGTGGACCTTGGACGACAAAATGCAATAATAAAAAAAAAACGATTTTTTTCAAAACAATTTGAAAGAACCTCCCCTTAATGTTAATGCGATGATGAATTTTATCGAAATTGAGCAAATGTCAAATGGCATGAGCCAATCGTTATGAGTGGGTCCTCACAACTTCTCTCACAGTGATTCGACTATTGGCCATTTTTTCTTCAAATCTTTCAATCCACAACGTCTTTGTCTGTTGCTTGGGCGTCCGGCATGCTGTTCTCCGGCCACTTCTCGGGCCTGTGAAAAAATTTTGTACCGATAAATGTTGTTTTGACCCAGTTGCTTCGTCCAAATAACACAGTCAACATTTGGAATGCGTACTTCAAATTGTTATCACACTGAATTTGGATTATACAAAAATTGAAGACAAGCCAAAACACGTCCAAGCAAAATAGCTGCCAAAAATTAACTGAAAATTCATATTGGCCGAACTTGTCAGCATATGTCCAGGTACCAACATACCACCACAAAAATATTTAAAACAAAACATACATAGCCCGAGGAAATTCAAAATTCGCGAAACTTTTTGAAAAGATCTCGTATAGCGAAACATTTACTAATCCTTACACAGATTGGTAACTAATGTTTTAACTGATTGAGGAACTAACAAAAGCTTGTTAAGAGTAAACTGGTATATTATACGAGAAAACAACCCACCAGTGAAGGTGCAACCAGCTGAAAGGACCTTGCTACCAACTCAGGTGTATTGCTCCAGGGAATTGTAAATAATCGGCAGGAGATGTTGCAGTTAGACAGCTAGAATGGAGAATTACGAAAAGTTGAGGTCCAAGCTAGGTTTGCATGGTTTTGCGTTATTTCTTGAAAGTCTCAAAATTTCTTACATCGAACAAATTTTGGATTTTTCAAATAGATCCCGTAAAGTAGTGTGCTAAGATTACTTACCCGTGATCTTTCATACTAAACAAACACATAGCGAAAACTTTTCGCATTTGAGACGAACTGGCGAGCTCTTTGGATCGATTCCGCTTCAAATTTGCATACATCGTCTGGCATTCATTCGGCGTAGAAAATAAAAACAAATGAAAGCAAAACAAACACATAAAACTAATAACTCTGAAATTCGGAATTTCAGGGGCATTATGTTTGCTTTCTCTTTCACCTCTTCAAAAGTCGCGGAAAACAAATTTGCACACGCTATGAATGAGCAATGATGGCTCCAGGCGATGAAGCTTGTTAAGTTCGTACTAATCTTGTCTAACTCATTGCGTTGCTACGCTATTTATCTAAACTTTAGATGTCTTATTAAAATTTGATTATTTCCCGTAGCTGAGCCGCCAGCCAAACCAGCGTGACATGATACGTACCGAGGAAAAAAGAAAAACTCATTTCTCAGAGCTCCAGTGTTCCGCTCAAAAAAAAAATTTATGAAAAATTACTTGTAGGAGGTTGCTGAGTGCTAACTACCGAAAGTATCTTCAATCTACAGGTAAGGAAAACACTTCTATGATACTTTGCCGGTAGTACGGTCCAAGTGGACTAGCAGTAATAGATAGGTGTAGCTTTGAATGACATACAATGCGGTTAATTACCGTGAAATCCAGTTATTTAGGATGGAATAGGGTGTGTAGTTATAGAAATGAGTTAAGCGTTAGTACATTCTCCACGGTCTGACAAGCAGCGTGTTCTGCAGATTTTTTAAGGCTGTCTTTTGAATTCTAAACAAAGTTCAATTCCTTGGAAATTGGCTGCGAATTAGGATGAGTGCTGGAACAAGGTCAAATTGACGACTGGTAAGTGGAATCATGGCGAAGAAGTGTAGTGAGGTGATACTCATTAAATATAAATTTAACAAAATCATTTTGACTGCTTACCTCATTTGAGGTTAATAAAAAATCGATTTAGCTGGTTGCGCTCGGTATGCACGTTTCCTGTGTTGCTTGCCATTTTAATGTAGTGTTGATTTCACGTTAGAGTTTTTTAATTGGTTTACTTGTTTTTAATTCCCCCTAGCACAATGTTATCTTTGCATGACTTTTATGTATCAAGTCAAGGTGTCTAAGACCTCTATCACATATTCACGTTACATTTTATTTAGTATGTTTGAGTTTGTCAGCTTTTCTCTAGTAGTTGCAAGTAAATGTTGAATTTAGTTGAATCTTTAGTGGAGATTTTAGGTCAGAGGGTTACGTGCTACATATGGGTACATTCACCTTTCACTAGCATGTCGCCCGTAGCACGCATATTGCTCTTCTCAGACAACGCTTAATTGCTGTCACTATTTCAATGAAAATCACATCGTTATTTCAAATATATTAAACCCTAGTAGAGCTGGGTTTAATATAATTGAAATAACGATGTCATTTTTTGAAACTAACAATTATATTTATACTTGTCTATAGTTTTGATATTTAATGAGGGAGTTGTAAACTTTAATTGCCATCTTCGTTAATTAATTACACTGGTTTAATAAAATTTAACTTTTTGTCGCATGACAACTCATATCAAATTTTGAAAGTATCAGGACCACTAACCAAGTTTGCCGAAATCCAGTTGAGAGTCCCAGATATGTATTTTTAAGGACATAGTACACTACAGAGCTTTATGTGGCATTATAAGTTGAGTTATTATGCCTTTGTTATTATTTATTTTATGGTTTTCTAAAAAATTTTGGACAACATTCCCAAAACATTGCCGGACGACCTTGTCCATACGATTTAGTTAGCCATGAAAGCTCTCATTCTATATTAGTTGCTGTATTTGTCGACCTATAAATATTCCCTCTTGAATTTTCGCCTTGCTGAGTTTGGTGGAATTCTCTTTCCGATTCAAAAATCATTTAGCCATCTTAAGGCATAGCTTTAATTTTATTACCAGGCTGAGCTTTATGAGCTACGGCGGTAAAAGTAGATTTGTCATCAAGGCTCAATAAAGGATCAATTTTAACATTTTTATCGCGTGGACTAAGTGATTCGTATTTGAGTGGTGGATTTTTTCTATTCCTACTGTCCACTTCGCGAAAAAAAACAGTAAAACTTTGTACAAACAAACTGTAGTCCGAGCAAAAATGCAATGATTTTGAAATCGCCATTTAAAATTTTCCAAGCGTATTTACTATATTCAATTTTTTCCAAAAAGAAATCTCATATTTACGTAAATCTCCTTCATATAAGAACCATGAGCAACCGATACTGAAGGAGACTTGTTTCCGTGTTGCAAAAACACTGCTTTCAAACTAGTTTTTCAGGCGTCAATGAATAGTTACCACTGACGTGGATCATATTCGAAATTTAAAGAATTCGTCACAACAAAAACGTCATTATGGAAGACTAACTCACCCTTTTTTCAGAAAAGTCAGGTTTTATTTCATAGTTCAGATGTCGAAAATAAGAAATTTTTCTGTCTGGAGAAAGTTAATTCCGGTCGCTTGAACTAGGCCTCAAAATTTCAGGCAAATCTGTTATATAGATAGATTCAATCATGTACTAGATCGTTTAATCCTCTTTGTATCAATGGGAGCGAACTTTGTACCGAAAGAAGTTGACGGAAAGTAACTTGGATCACTTGGATACCTTATCGTGCTGACTTAGAACGAATTCCGGAGTAGAATCCTGACTTTCTAATTGATTTGGAATCTTTGGCGCAGACAGTTCGGCACTATGCAGGATGAGTCTCTTGGCCAAGGGCAATTTTGGATGCTGGATAGTGTCTAGGGACTGTCAGGATAATTTACACTATATTTTGGTTCCTTCTAAATCATTGGAATGGTAAATGACTAGTTCATTGTTTAGATTAAAATGTAAGGAGTTTTACATAAGATAGACAACGTTTATGTGGATACCGGAATTTATCTTGTTGCCTCACAGGAATTCCAAAATTGTATAAATAACACTGTTGAAATGATGATCTGAAATTTTGACACTGAGATTATTCTGATACTGAGATAATTCTCAGCACACATAACAAAAACTGTCGGATTTGTTAGAACACTTTAGTGCTTATTATAATGAAACTTACAATGTAAAATGTACAGCCGCTTAAATGAAATTATTCAAACAAATAAACGCATATAAATTCAGAAATTAATATGTAACAATAAATATATTCTGGGTGGCTTGGGTCCGCCGGGCCTTGCTTTGTGGGTCTCGAGGGCAAGGCCCGGCGGACCCAAGCCACCCAGAGTTAATTTTGGCCTGCGGCAACACCAAAACGAAATAAATATATTGTTGTATTGTATATATATAACCCATTTTATCTGTCATTCCTTCAATAAAAACAATTGACCAGAATATGTCATTCAATCCGAAACCATTACTCCACCCCATCCGTGCTTTACAGTAGGTATAATATTTTTTATGTTTGTTACTAGGTTTGGCCTTCGCAACACTAATGTTGTTCCATCCCATCGAAAGAACCATCTGAAAGAAAGGCATTGTTTTGTTCCGAAAGCCTCAATTTTCGTATTTTTTTGCGAATGAGAGCCTTTTCTGCATCTTTATTTTAGTTATAAATCTAATTAAGAGTGTTTCCTAGCTTTTAATGGATTGACGATTTTCGATCATTTTTGCCTTGTTCAGGATGTAAAAATTTTTTTAATTCTTTTACATAGACTGCTACGCCGATACTATCACTGGCGATGTTGGTTGTGGGTCCTTCTTTATAGTTTGACGATGTTGGTTGTGGGTCTTTTTTAATAGTTTGGAGTACAAACTTTTCCCTTTTATCGGATATCTTATTCGGTCTTCCACTTCTCGCTTTATTTCCAACATTTTCTGCATTATTTCAACGATTTCACAATACAAGAAACAGGATATCGGCTTTTTTTCATTGTGTCTCAAACTTCATTTAACGATTTTCGTTGTTTTGAAATCCCATACATCAATTACATGTATCAGGCGACGAACAACAAAAATAAAGTGGAAAAATTTGGTAATTTTTTCCCTGAGAAACTAACAACTTTCCTGGAAATCGTGTGGTGAAATGGTGAATCATAATTTATTAAAAACGCGTTCTAAAGAAAAGTATGACCAGATACTTCCTAGTGAGCAAGTTGCACATTTTAATTTAAAAAAAAACTAATATAAATTAATAAGTAACCTCAGATTATTCTTTTCGAAGTTTCTGTTAATAATGTTAATACCTTAGTCCTCAATACAATAAATATTTTGCAAGGATCATATTAATAATGACTTACATTCTCGATAAAGTAAAAATTATGCGTGGTTGCAAATTTTTTAATTTGCAACCACGCTTTTTTTTTGCGTTCAGAAAAATAAATAATAAAAATAATTTCGTGAACAATTTATCGACGAAATGAATGGACAGCAATTCATTCCCGTTCTCCTATAAGGTATCAAATATTTACAAATATTTGACTAATTAATTTAATTTGCATTTGAATTGGCACGTAAGTATGATTGAACAGTTGAAGCCTTTTTTTGGATGTCCACTTTTGCGAAATGCTTTCTTGTATGACTGACTGCGTATTTTTTTATGAGGCGTTTATTTCACTTTCATCATAAATGTCGTTTATGAAAGAATTGAATACAACGACCAGCCGTAAAATATTGACTAAATAAATAATTATACGCATTGAGTATGTTTAAAATACAACAAAGACGATGACAAGCATAAGTTGTTAATCTGTTGTTCGTTTCATGGACTTTCGCTTGAAATTTATCTGAACAAATTATACCATACAAATGTGTAGTTGTTTTTTAAAAAGAGGTTTTTCTTTTTACTTTTTCCAGATGACAACATTCGCTGTTGTTTGTAAATACTGTCGACTTTGACTGAAAACAATTGGGCACAGGAATACCAAGTGGAAATTGACGATACTACAATGGAGACTTTATTGCAAGGAAAGTATGTAAGTTATTGCATTTTTGAAATTTTCTGTTGATATATACATATTTGCCTGTTTACACGACTCATATTTAGGAATCTCATATTCTATGAGGTTTTTCAAAGAATTAAAACTCAATGCATAAATTTCATTTGGTATTCATGCTAATATCAATTGTATATAATTCCATGCAAACGTTTTACATAAATTTCTACTCCAGAATTCATATCTGTCAGGGCGAAAAAATGTCCTTAAATTTTCGTACAGCTATTTGAATGGCTTCAAGTTAGTTCCCTTCCGCAACGAAGTGGCTGTTCAAATATTTTAATTAAATCGATTTAATGTGAGTTTTCAATAGTCTGCAAAATAATTTTTCTTTTCTCGGAAATGGTTTGCTGCACCAGTGATATGGAATTAGATGTTGAAAACGAGTTGATCTGGCAAGAGCTCCGCATTCGATTTTACGAAATCATTGAAGGAGTACCATTGTCTGACAGAGAAGTTAAGGAGCTAGTTGAAGTTATTCAAAGTGATCAACGCGAATGTAATATTTTAGTAAAAGAAGGCTGGGAAAATACGATGGAAATTTTAGCAGAAAAAATTACATCGACCGAAGCTCGATCATCAGGACGAAACAGTCCATTGGATGTGGCTGTAATAAATTCTATAATCAATTATGAAATTCCACGATTGTTCCCGTCGGATCCCGTTGTTATTATGAAGACGTCTGTGGAGGAGTTGCAGGAAGTTCTTTTGCAATATCGTTGTGATCCTAATCCAAAATACGATATTAACCAGTATGATATTGCATTGAACACGGAATTAAACAAACTCGAATACGAAGATTTAATAGAGACGAAAGCTTTTAAGGCTCGAGGTTTTAAAGCCAGATTTCAAAGATTATTTTTAAGAATATTACATGCTATTCTGTGTTTGTAAATAAATTGTTTATATGCGTAGAAGTAGTTTTATAATGAAATGTATATATTAACTTGTAAAGTTATTTATTTTTTCTTTAAATTTTATCAAATCGCAACCATATCAGCCATTAAAAAACGAAATAAATGACAAAATGCTGAGTAATCTTTTTTAATATTATTAATCATAGTCCTTTCCCCCTAATTGCTTAATTTTATTTTTCTTGACCTATGTATACAGTCCACGAAATAAGCATAACGGCAGTGCGTATGCATATACTCTTTGAAAAGTTTAGTGTTCAAGAGCGAAATAAGGAAGAAGTCATTGCGTGTATTTTGTGCTATTTTCATTGAAAAGTATTTTTAATTTTCCACTTAAAAGTGATAGTATTCCTCTCTTCGGGTAAGTTGAATCCAATGAAATGAATGGTTGGCAAATATTGTGCAAATAGGCTTGCTTTAGCCATGCCCCGAGGTACGGTTTTAACCATTGAAGAGAAAACTAAAATTACCATTTACAAAGAACTAGGCTTATCAAACAGAAGAATAGCTGCTAGAATAAGGCGCTCTTGATGTGTTGTTAACATTTTCATTAAATTGGGTGTTGTATATGATAGTAAAAATCCAAAAATTTCCCCCGAAGCGACAAAAAAACCTATAGTTTGCATATTTTACATTTACTTGGAACTGCTTCTGTCACTGATGACAAGGGTTAGTACTGCGCATTTTGAATATTGTCTAGGTCCCTTTTTTAAGTCACCAGTTTCAAAATGAACCATTTATTCTACACAATCTACAACATTTCGATTGAGTTCATTAAATTTATCGTCACCAGGAATCGTTTTCTACATTCCCATCATGGATTTTACGGATATCTGACGTTAAGTTCCGATTGACAATTTTTTTGGATGGTTAAACTGAAATTTTTAAAAATTTGTTTCCGAAATTTTGGCATTATACTAGTTTTCGTTTCGAACTAGCCACATGTGGTCGAATTTGTGATTGAAACGATGCAAACTTCGGACACATTGATTCTATTGCGTTACGACTTATTTATCTGCAATATAATTTGTTCCTTATCCGTTTTAAGTTCAATTTACTTCTATATGCACAGACATTCCTGTTGCGTTGGGGTACCAAAAATATACCGAGCTAATGTTGTGGCATGACGAGTTTTTAAAGTATCGCGTTCTGACGCTTGGTGCATATATAGCTACCCCATTTCCGAGACATTAAGCCAAGTGTCATCGCTACCGAAAGTTCAGTTTTGTTGGGATGACTTTTTAATGACAATTGTTTTGTGTGGTCGTTGTTTTTGCAAAGGCTTGTCCTCGTGAATAGCACTCGTCCATGAAGTGGTACTTTTGACTCGGAAAATCTTCCACAGGAACTCTTGAAATGTTAAGAATGGCTTATTGGGAAAACTCAAGTATTTGATTGGTTTTCCCGTTTCAAAAATTGTGAAATGTTCAATTGACGACCGTCCCTGAATCGAAAAATGTTAAAAAAATTCGCATAATTATCCTGGAAGCTGGACGACAGACTATTTTGAAAATTATGGAACTGTCTGGAGTAACTTGAAGTTCAGTTTAGCGAATTTTAACCGAGAATTCGAGGATTAAAAGGGTGTCTGCCAAATTCGTGTCTCTGCTGCTGAACAAAAACAGGTTCCCGGGGAAGCATCTTTTGCTTTGAAAGAAGGGATTCAAACGATCAAAATTTTTCCCAAGATCATGGCATATAACAAATAAAAAAAGAAGGAAGAATCAAGCCAGGGAAAACTTCAAGTTCATCTCGCCTCAAAAATTATCAAGTAAAATTCTGATTTTTTTTTGTTTTGCTATGTGAGAGGAGTCCTGCATTAAAACATTTTTTTTCAGAGGGTCAGACAGTCAACCAGGCTTTACTCCTGCAAGTATAAAAAGAGTGGCGCAACAGGGGAAATTGTTTTGACAAAGCGACATAATTTATGGCATTGGGCGACTGTTTGTCCCACCACGATAAAGTCGCTGACTTTTTCTGATAATCACCCCTCGATTTTAGACCAACTGTTATGTTTTGATATGCATAGATGATAAAATGCGCTAACAAGAAAACTAAAACGTTTCACAAAAAGAAATAATTTTCCGGACACAAATGTATGATACCTCAACACTTTATTTAAGTTCTTAAGTTCTCAAAAAAGAAGGTTTCACATGGTTCAAAAAATAACAAAAATTGCAATATATGTTACAAGACTTACGAATAACACTTATGAATTCACACACATGATGTGTTTTGTATGAAGGTAAGTAATGGAGTGGTCTTGATGTAAGCATGAGAGAGATCAAAAAGGGTTTGTTGCGTCTTACATTAGGTAACGTCATAAACGATCTCAATATAACTGCTTGAGTTGTGGGAAAGACTGTTTTGGGTTAAGTTGTAAAATTTTATGGATATTTAAATTTCTAATATGTTTCTTTAGCAAAAAATAGATAAATTGAAGTTACATGTATAGATAAAAGGAATATGCTTTAAAAGAAAGATGATTACAATTGGTGAGCAGATGCTCTTAACAATCGGAATTTTCCGTGTAATAAATGGATGGTTTGTGTTGTATTGTTATTTAAATGTAAATCTTACAACTTTAATTTTATGGCTTCATTCTTTATTTAACTGTCTTTGAGACGGAACATCTTCCCCCTCTTGAGAAGTTTACTGATCAAGATTATTCTTTATGATGAGTTCGTGTTCATTAGGAAGAAGATTTGCCAGACTTCTGACGTTCCTATCGATGATGTTCTTGCCCGTTTGAATAGTGACTGTGCGTATCACTCCGTCTGGACCTGGGTGTGCCTTGATGACTCTACCAATGGGCCATTGGAGGGGCCGTGCGTTGTCGTCTTTAATGATGACGATGGATCCTTCTTCGATATCATGATTTCCTTTTACCCATTTGTTCTTAACATTTAATCCGTTGATATATTCTTTATGCCATCGCCGCCAAAATGATTGTTTCAGTTTCTGGATTTGCTGCCAAGATGATAATTTGCTGGAAGCTACATCAGACCAATTCCATTCTGGAATGCTTGTTATTGAGTCTCCAATTAAGAAATGGCCTGGAGTGAGTGCAATGGGATCATTTGGATCTGATGAGTTTGGCGTGAGTGGACGTGAATTTAAAATGGCTTCAATTTCTATAGTAAATGTATTGAGTTCCTCAAAGGTGAATAAACACTCACCGACTATTCTGACCATATGATGCTTGAAGGATTTTACAGCAGCTTCCCACAATCCGCCAAAGTGGGGCGATCTTGCTGGAATAAATTTCCATTCGATTCCTTGGTCGACAAGATAGTGATGTACCTTTGATTGATGATCACTTGAGTGAAGTTGACTGTAAATTTCTTTGAGTTGGTTACTAGCTCCTACGAAATTGGTACCATTGTCGGAATGTATACTGCGACATTTGCCTCTCCGAGCGATGAATCTTCTCAAAGCAGCAATAAAACCATCAGTGGTTAAATCACTAACGATTTCCATGTGTACTGCCTTGATAGCCAGACATACGAAAATTGCGATATAGACTTTGACTTTTCCTCGATTCCTGTGTTTTTTTTCCTTAATAAAAAAGGGACCACAATAATCGACGCCTGTGTGATAAAATGGACGAGTTTCATTGACTCGTTCCCTTGGAAGCTCGCCCATTGGGTAGATCGCTGTTTGTGGATTTGATCTCCGACATCTTATGCATTTGTGTGTTACTCGCTTAACTTCGTTTCTGCCGTTCAGTGGCCAAAATAATCTTCTTACTGCATATAATGTTGTTTGTGAACCTGCATGATAATGTTTCAAATGTGAATCTTCAATGATCATGCTAGTGTATTTATGGGAATGAGGTAGAATGATTGGATGTTTTTGACCATAGGAAATGTTGCTCTGCCTCAGCCGTCCACCTACTCGTACAATGCCGTCCTGGTCAATGAATGGACTGAGATATTTCAACTTGCTTTTATCTGATACATTTTGTTTATGCTGAAGAGCATAACGTTCTTTAGAGAACTTACAAATTTGGATTAATTTTACAATTCGAAGCTGTGCTTGATGAAGTTCTTTGGGAGTAAGTTTGCCATAGAATTTATTGTGTGGGCTCCATCTTAAGCAAAAGGCTATAACGTGATGGAGGTGGTTGAGCGAAGAGAAATTATTGATGAATGAGTCGTCTAGGCCTTCTGATTTTGCACTAGTGGTGAGACAGAAAAATTTTCTCCTTTCTTTATCGTCTGATGGTGGAGATATGATAGACGTTGGCCAATTCTCATGGTGTTTAATGAGCCAACTAGGACCTGAAGTCCATACTGAATTTTTTAAGAATTCTTGTGGTGATTGTCCTCTGGATAAGGCGTCTGCCGGGTTATCTTCACTCTTGACGTGTCTCCAATTGCTCGCTGGTGTTTTTTGTTGAATTTCGGATATTCTGTTGGCAACAAATGTTTTTAATTGGTATGTTGGTGTTTTGATCCAGTGTAAAGTGATTGTTGAATCCGACCAAAATATGGAGCTTGAAATGTTGATGTTGATGTGTTCTCTGATTGTTTCATAAAGATTCGCAAGCATATGAGCTGCACAGAGTTCTAGTCGTGCCAAGCATATATTTTGCAGTGGCGCAACCTTAGCCTTTGCGCATAACAATCGCACTTGAGTATCACCTGAGATTCGATGGCATCTCAAGTAGATACATGCCCCATATGCTTTCTCGCTAGCATCAGCGAACCCATGGATTTGAACGTCGGTGGTATCAGTCGGAATCGTTGAGCGCTGATAAGAGATCTGATCGATGAAGTTAAAATTGGTGGCATAAGATGACCAACTTGATTGAATGTTGGTAGGAAGTTGTTGATCCCAAGTTACATTTTGTCGCCAGCAATCCTGTAGAATCAAGCGTGCAGATACAACTAAAGGGCTGAGTAGTCCCAATGGATCGTAGATTTTTGCTGTTTCTGCTAAGATTGCACGCATGGTGACTTCCGTGGGTAATTTATTTAATTTGTAAATGATGGTGTCTGTTTGGGATTGCCAATAAACTCCTAACGTTTTAAGAGTTGGATTTGTTTCAAGATGAAGCTTCTTGTGGATATTGTCCGTTGATACTCCTTCCAAGATACGTGAATCATTCGATGCCCACTGTCGTATATTGAAACCGCCCTTGCTTAGTAGATGGTCAACTTCACTGCGTATTTTTATGGCTTCTTCAATTGTGTTTGCCCCGCTCAAAAGGTCGTCAACATACATATCACGCTTAATAATTTGTGAAGCTATTGGATATTGATCTTTCTCATCATCTGCCAATTGTTGTAAACTGCGAATGGCAAGGAATGGTGCCGATGATAAACCGAAAGTCACTGTTTTCAATTGATAATCGTGTGTGTTGCCTGTTTCATCCTTCCATAAAATCTTCTGATATTTTCGATCTTGTGGACGAATCCAGATTTGACGGTACATTTTCTCTATATCACCACTGATGACGTAGATATGAAGTCGAAATCTTAAAAGATGTGTAAATATTGTATCTTGGATGGTTGGTCCGACCATTAACGTCTCGTTTAATGAAATTCCTGAGCTTGATTTTGATGATCCATCGAACACAACTCGTAATTTTGTAGTTAGACTTGATTGTTTAGTTACTGCGTGATGGGGGAGGTAAAATCCTTCATTAATTGATGAGTCTTGTACTCTTTCAATATGACCAAGATTGATGTATTCTTGGATAATTGCCGTGTATTCTTGTTTTAATTCTGGTTGATTTTTAAATTTCCTTTCGAGTGATTTAAAACGATTCCATGCTCGAGCTCGTGTTTCGCCTAGTAGTGATTGCTTTGAGTTGAATGGAAGTGCAACTATATACTTTCCATCTGTGTGTCGCTTTGTGTTTGATTTAAAATGATTTTCGCAGAATACTTCTTCATCGGAAAAATGTTTCATCTTCGGGCCTTCCTCGATAGCCCATGTTTTTGATAGTTGTTGTAATGCTTGAGTAGTTGTGATGTGACATATTTTGTTGTTGTTTCCCTTTGATGTTGCTTCGTGGTTTGACATTAATACGGCTCCGCCGATAACCCAACCTAGATGGGTATTTTGCATGTATAGATCTGGACCACCCGGTGGTGACAGATCCCTTTGACCGTTGATGATTGTTGATAAGGTTGATCCTGCTCCAATCAGCATATCGATGTTGCTCGGTATGTGGAATGTTGGATCCGCAAGGTTTTGATTGGAGGGAATTTTGATTTTTTCCCGGTCGATGATATTCCTGGGATGTTTCCGCGTAATCTCAGGAACTATGAATAAATCCAATGTTTTTTCGAAATCATTAAACCGTGATTGAATTTTCGCATTGATTTTGTATGATGAGGTAGTCTGTAAGTCGCCGAGTCCTTCAACAGTTAATAAATATCGGCTTTGTTGTAAGCCCAGGTTGTTGGCTAGTTTTTCTGTTATTAAATTTGATGTAGACGCTGTATCGAGTAATGTTCTGCAACGTATGGGTCGGTTGTATTTATTGATTATGTTTACCATTGCAGTAACCATTAGCTCTTCTACACGACCTTGATTTAATAGCACGATGCTACTAGCAGCTTGACTCGACGATGGTAATAGTCAAGTGGTATTTTTATCATTGTCTTTCGAATCAGCTTTGTTGAGGTGAAGAAGTGTATTATGTATCTTCCCGCATTCACGACAATTACTGCTACGACATTCATTCGTCCGATGATTGGGCCGTAAACAATTAAAACATAAATTCGCGGACTTTACAGCACTAATGCGTTGAGGTATTGCAAGAGCTAGGAATTTATCACATCGATACGTTGCGTGTCCATTCTCTTTACAAATTGGGCAGTTATTATGTATTGTTGTGGTTAATACTTGCTTGGATTTTCGATCCTTGTTAGGCGCTGAATGTTTGCTATTTGATTTTGAAGTGTTTTTAAAATTATCATTGTTGGTGATTGCTTGCGTCTTCTTCGCCTCATCTCTCAGAAATTCAATTAAATCTTCGAACGTGCGTCTGTTTAATCCTGATTTTTTACGATGCCACTCTTGTTTAGTGATATCATCTAATTTCGAAATTGTATGATATAATAAAGGAGTATCCCAACTATCAACTGGTTCTCCTAATACTTTCATGCTACGTGTATGTACCAAGGTTTCATTGATGAGCTGGCGTATTGCCTCTCCAGAATTATTTCTCATTTTTGGAATTGCTACGAGCAATTCATAATGGCGAGCGATTATTGTTTCCTCATTGTTATATGTAGATTCCAGCAGGTCCCAGGCTTCTTGGTAATTTTCGTCTGTGGTTTGAAGACCCGCGATGGTTTTTGATGCTTCTCCGATTAAACTATCTTGAAGATATGATAGTCTTGTACTATCACTAATTCCACGTCGATTATGTATGTTATTTTGAAACCAGTGCGCAAATGATTTCCACTCTTCTATTTTGCCATCAAATTTTCGTAGTTCTAACTTTGGCATTTTTGCTACCACATGATTTGCGTTATCATTAGAATTGATTAATGGTCGGTTACCTGTTGAAGCTTCTGTTTTATTTGATAATTTTGGGAGTAGATCTTCGGCTGCTGCTATGACATCCATATAATTTTCCATGATCTCAAATTCTATGTCGCCATGATCACCGTCTGGTTCCAGTTCCATGAGTTTGTCCGTGATGTCGCGTAAAGGTTGAATGACTCCTTGCAAATTGTTGATTCTTTGGAATAGCCTTGATTGATTTGCTGGTGTGCCGTCGTATTCCGTGATAAACGTTTGTAACTTTGTGATAGCGGCTTTGATTTGCCCACGTCTGAATATTAGTGTCATTTTGTTTGATGAATGGTCTTGGACTTTATTATTATAATGGGAAGTTCTTCACATAAACTAAACAGTTGTTCTAAATGTATTCACTCTAAAATGTTTTGTTCAAGATGAATGTTTCTTCACAAAAACCGTCTACTTCATTGAACTATATCACTTGCACTTGTAATCCGGCTCGAAGGACCAATTTTTCTGTTATGTTTTGATATGCATAGATGATAAAATGCGCTAACAAGAAAACTAAAACGTTTCACAAAAAGAAATAATTTTCCGGACACAAATGTATGATACCTCAACACTTTATTTAAGTTCTTAAGTTCTCAAAAAAGAAGGTTTCACATGGTTCAAAAAATAACAAAAATTGCAATATATGTTACAAGACTTACGAATAACACTTATGAATTCACACACATGATGTGTTTTGTATGAAGGTAAGTAATGGAGTGGTCTTGATGTAAGCATGAGAGAGATCAAAAAGGGTTTGTTGCGTCTTACATTAGGTAACGTCATAAACGATCTCAATATAACTGCTTGAGTTGTGGGAAAGACTGTTTTGGGTTAAGTTGTAAAATTTTATGGATATTTAAATTTCTAATATGTTTCTTTAGCAAAAAATAGATAAATTGAAGTTACATGTATAGATAAAAGGAATATGCTTTAAAAGAAAGATGATTACAATTGGTGAGCAGATGCTCTTAACAATCGGAATTTTCCGTGTAATAAATGGATGGTTTGTGTTGTATTGTTATTTAAATGTAAATCTTACAACTTTAATTTTATGGCTTCATTCTTTATTTAACTGTCTTTGAGACGGAACACCAACAATGTCTTGACTCCTATGGCACATCCGCTTTTTAATCCAACCTTGTTCCATGCGACTTTGTTTTATTTCCTCCAATGAAAAAAGACACGAAAGGAAAGATTTGCCGACATTACTGAAGTGAAGGAAAAACCACAGAGGTCCTGTCGAGCATCGACAGGACCTCTGTCAAACATTAAAAATTAAAAAATGCAAACATTAAACAATGTTTTGCGCAATAGAATAAACGATTGGAAACGTGTAATTAGCCAATGGAGAGTTCTTTAAGCGGAATTGAAGGTTTTTTGTTTGAGTATTAAAAACATTAAATTAAAAAAGGAATAGTTCGGTTTTTTTCGGCACTCTCCCCCCTATGTGGTCCTAATAGAGCGTTTTAGTTTGGTACCTGGAACAATTTTTTGGTATTCTAGACATTGAATGATTCAGGGAAATTTCGAAAAAGTCCATTGGAATAAATCTTTCGAAGACTAGAGAACCAAGCATCTTCGATTTCCACACCAATAGATTGTTTGCGAAAGGAATGTACTACTAGTAAAGCAGTGTCGTGGATTTAAGTCGTATATATGAAAAAGGATTCAACCCGCCTCGCTATAAATCCAATAATTTACTTAAATATACGTAAAAAACTGAACTTTGAAACTCGAATATTAGAAATTTTTAAGCTTGAAAAGAATGGAGTCTATAAATAGACATAACACTGAAGAAGGGACCATATGGCCGATATGATATGTCTATAAATAGACATAACACTGAAGAAGGGACCATATGGCCGATATGATATGTCTATAAATAGACATAACACTGAAGAAGGGACCATATCGGCCTCGAAACAGCTGTCTGTTGCAAAATAAAAATATCAACCTAAAAATGGAATCTAACAAGAATTTTTTTAATTTAATACTTTATGAAGTTTTTTTTTTAGAAATACTAAACAAATATCTTGACACTGATTGTCAATATTTTATAGAAAATAAGATTTAATAAAGTAATAATCATTTTGATTTCGAATGTTTGTTGTTTTTCCGGTTATCCTTTTTAATTTTCCTCGTGGGCTGCAAATATGAAACGGAGTGTATTATTTATCTGGTTTTCTGGAGTGAAACTTTAGGAAACTGGATTTTCTTAGACGCAAATCTAGAAAGCATTCAAAGATGCGATAATTGGAAACAATTTTCATTTGTTAAGTTGAGTTTTCAATAAAAAACAACAATAGATTAGCCTATAAATATGAATCAAAATTACAAAATACAAATAATTTTAACATAAAGTTTAACAAATGGATATCACTACTGTGGGTGACTAGCAAAAGAGCCACAAACGACTGAAAACAAGAAACATACCAAAGAAGCATATTTTCATTTTTTAAATATTGATCTTTTAAATCAAAAATAAATTAAAATTTGAAAGCTTAACGTGTTGGATTTTCTCAGAACTTAGTTGAAACTCGGGCACCTTTGATGTTAGAAAAAACGCTTCTTATTTGAACGACAAAATCTTGTCATTAAACTTACTCAATAAACAGAAAAACCCTTCAGAATTTAAATAATAATAATTTTAAAAAACGTCCAACGCTATCCTTGTGCTGTAATCTAATGCGGCGGGAACCGGAATATTTCTATTCGATTCTTCGTTGTTTAGAATTGATGTAAGCTAAGCTTTGTAAATTTTAGAAAACTTATACAACATTGAGTCATTTTAAGTTCTTTTTACTCATTCTTTAACTTATTAACATTGAGACATGTTTCAAAACACAGCTGCCAAAATATCGCAAATTAAACTGAAATCTTTTAGCAGCAAACCCATATTTAGTAGAAAAATCTACAATATAGCAAATATGTATTCCTTATAAACAGATTTTCAACATGGAAATTGACGAAGATGTTTCCATCCGTTGTTTGTGAAAGTCTGTGAATTTCGAAACAATTTCAGATTGTGTTATTTTTACGCTCAAAAGTGAATTTTTTTTGCAATTTTCAAAATCGATACCTACCAATAACTTAAATGCGAATGTATCTAAAATTGGTCGTATCTTTAATGTGTGTCATTTACCACCAAATCTGACGCTCACCTGCAACATAAAAAAAAAAGAAATTTTTCATTAGTGGCGGTAATTTGGCAATAATTTCAATGTTGTAAAACGAAAATTGTTGTTAAAACCAGAAAATTAACACAAAATTCCAAACTCAGCTTTCTTAATGAGTTAATGACAACTATTAGGTGAAATACATATTATTGCATTATGGAAGTATGGCATGACCTCTTCGCACTGATTTTCCTGCCTATTTTCACCACAAATTATTACCATCCTTTGCGCCGCGCATTGGAGTTTATTGATTTATTAGAAGAAATTTAAATACTCTACAAAGTAGGATATGCTTCTGATATTCATACATATATTCGCTAACATTCGATTACTTTAATTACAATTAAAATTATGAAAGTTGAATATTCGCAAGCCACGAACAATATTCATTGCATATTAACGGCTAATGTTCAGTTACCATATCATACGTGTTAGTAAATTTTTCTTGCAGAAGCAAAGCAATAAATTTGTATGGTTGATTGCAGTCAGAGTCAATTTTTGCGCCATAAATAATAGACCGATATTTATTTTGCAATCATAAAATGTAATTGTAAATCATTATGTGTGTATTGTACGCTGAGCATGGGCGATATAATCATATTTCGATGCGGTCTAATGAAGAACAAACAGTTCCGTTAGTGGTAAATTTAAAAGATTGCCAGACTAAGAGTAATCGATTTCAATAGGAGAAAACCACTACTGTCGCTATTTATTTGAATAAGAGAAGGTGTTGACTGCAGAAATAATAAATTAATGCTATTTCATTACTTCCTAAGTCATAAACATGAAGCTGTTCTTAATGTGCTAACAATAGAGCAGACCACCGCCATTCAATCCTTGAACATGGACAATAAATTCATGTTATTGTTGGATCCAAGTCCAACTGATATTGTAATATCTAAAATACTCAAACGAAGAAAGTTACAGGTTGCTAGGCTGGCATTGATTAAATGAGAGTTAATTAAATTTATGACTTTGCAGCTAATTGGATTAGCGTTGGATTTAAATGGATTTTTGGTGCAGTGCAGTAGTGGACTATCCAGGATCCATGAAGAGACTGTCATGCATGCGTTACTCTAACAACCTTTACCTCCGCTTTCTACATAGGATCATTACTGATTGGTTCACAAACAAAATTAAATGATGTGGTCATTAAATAGATATGGACGAATAATAAATAATATTCCATTTTAATTCATTGGTTTGATCTAGAACATTTGTAAAAACCTTCTTCTATGTAAAAACGGCTGCGAACAGCGGCTCCGCTACCGAAAGTTTTCGAAAATCAAATTTTGTTCTTAAAAGTGAAACCAATAAAATGGATTCTTATCTTTCAAATTTCATTAAAAGAGATTTTCCGGTAATAACAACACATAAGGTGTGTGAAGTTTGCATCGTTGGAAATGGAACGGTCTCCAATTTTTTTTACTTTTAGACAGTTCTGCGGATAATTTGAAGCTAAAATTTAGTCAATTTTATTCGCATATTTGAATGTTTCGCAATCCTATAGGTTTTCATTTCAGTTTCATTAGCTATGAAAAAGAAATAGTGGAAAAATTTGACAGGGTTGCATTTGCAACGATGCAAACTTCAGATACCTAACACATAATAACTGATTTAGAAAATGTGCGTGTTTTAAATTTAGAAATTTGAATGCATTAACTTTTCTAGACGCACATTTCTTTCAAAATTTGTTATTTTAATACAAATTGTTTTATTTCCTTTTTCTGTTCGCTTGGATATATCAAACATATCATTGTGCGTCAAATTCGATCCTTCCTCTCTTAATTTGTCTTGAAATTGAAGTCATTCAGATTTGAAATTTTCCAACAAAATTTTTAGTTTTCAGAACTGTGTGGGCGAAATTGACTGTGAATAATAAAAGGTTGTTTTTGCCTTTTTTAATGGCTCATGTTTCCGCGAATATTATTTGAAAAATTAGTGAAATATTTCTCACTCAAATACTAGCATATTACTTTTCAGGTTGCGGGTTAAAGGCCGTTTTTGGTAGTTTTTCGAAACCCTTATTTGTAACTTGATGGTATTTCGTGGACAACTTGCTGTATTTCGTAGACAGAAAGTCTGAAAACGAAGAAGTGAAGATGGCATGTCTCGTCAATAAAAGCTAGAGAATGTGCAAACTCAAAAAAAATTTGCATCATTGCACCGTCAAATTTTGGACTACATAATAAAAACGTATCAACTTGGAAGTCAATGAAAGTTTGGATATCTCAAAATTTCAAACGATTTCGATTATGTTATTATAGTTCATCAAGGCTTGCTAAACGTCATTCCAATTGAAGTTTGAGAGGAGCAGGGACCAAAACCATATATAAATAATGATCGAATTGACCAAGACTAAGGGTCTAGCCTATTTAGCAGCGCAAAAAAGCTATTTTTTTTTAAATTTAAAAAAAATAAAAGATAGAATTATAATACTTGTTGCTTTCAAAAATCACACTGTTGAAGGTTAAAAATTTGATTTTATGTCTTCATAACGATTTCCAATACTGTCATTAGCACAAGTACTAAAAAAAATTCTTCACAAATCCTGTTCATCCTGCAGGAAAGAATGACCAAATTTATAAAAAATCATGTTTTTGAACCACAAAATTTATAGTCATTTGAAAAAAATATCGAAAATTGAAATGATGGTGAAATAATAAAATAAAATTGGAATTTTAACTGAATTTTTTCGAGAGAGTGACATACTTTCAGCTTTATCCACATATGTGACGAATATTTGGTCGAAGTTTCAGAAAGGTCAGTAAGGTAGTTTCAAAGAAATCGCTGAGAGATCCAGAAAATTAATTATAAGAAAACAGCATTTGAAATTTTTGTTGTAGAAAACCCATGCTTCTAACCAGCAATGCCAGCTTCATACAATAGTTTCAGTTTGTTCAAACATCTCATTTTAATTTGAAATTCTTGAAACCTGCAACAACTTTCTGGAAAGTTTCAGAGTTACGGTGCTTTGCTAATCGTTGCGTTTGGTTTGTATACAACCCCACTGCAGACCCAATTTCAATGCTCAAAATTCCATTAATTTTAAAACTGGCATAAAACCTTCCTTAAAGAAATATGTTCAGTCTGAACAAATATGTTAGTCCTGTTGACCAGCCGCAGTTTTTGAAGCTCAACAATAGCCATCTGTCAATTGTTGGACAGATGTCTATGCTTCGTCTTCGTAGAAAAGGTTTCAAAGTCTCTTGAGCTTCGTCGGAAAGAGGAGGTTAATACGTGAATCCTCTTAAAGGAATGGGTGGGTTCACGATTTCAGTATTTGCACCAGGACAGGCACTTGTTACAGCACGCGGTTCGTGGAAATTTTGTGGTAAAATGTGGCCCCAATTGCTTCGAGCAATTTTTTTTACATTTTTATTGCTGTGTTTTTTATGTTCTGGACGTTTTGTTTGTGTCGTTTCAAATGATAAACATTTACTTACGCTTGGGTTACGCATAAACTCTTAGATATCAATAAAGATTCTGCACATGTAGTACATTTAACAGCCTTTCCATAATCATTTAACAATTTGTTACTTAATTTTGTGCAAAACGAAAACCCACTACAAAAAATGAGAAATTTATGTCTTTATTCAACATAGGTCCGAAGTATTCCGAAATTCAGACCGACAGGCTCCAATCTACCCTTGGAGCACTATACTATCGAAATACGTCAAAATTAAAAATTCAATTAATCAAAATTCCAAAGTTGGAAGACTCCTTCAACATGTGAAACCTTCCCGTGCGTTGGATTCCGTAATATAAACGCAATAAATGACAGATTTTAGACCAACGTTGGAAACAATATTATACGCAAGCTACGCTCCCGAAACCGTGGACTACAAGGAAGTCTCAGTTAGGATGCGTTTCAAAAATGTTTTTTTTTTTTTGGATCGAAGATGGTGTGAAGATGTTTCAGCTTTTGAACATAGCATTCACATGGTTTTGGTTGAACTTATTAAAAATAATGTAGCATGTGTATAACTTCTGAAAAGATAATAAATTGTATTTTGTTTGCGTTGCGTTGCAAATGTCACGGTGTCGAATTTTTTAAAAAACTTTTTTGGATTATTGGATTGAAATTTCCGAAAATTGTTTTCCCAATTTAGATTTTTTATACCCGATCAGTTGTTTATTCTGGTTCAACGGTCACCTTAAATCCAAAAATGAATAATCCGTGAATAATCGTTGCAATTGCAATGCTACAAAGACGACCGAAAGATACATTGACTTGGAAATTTTATTGAAAGATCTGAAGAAATACGCTATATAATTCGATATTACGATAGAAAAGGAAAAATCGGTCCAAAAATACAGTGAACAACGTAAGTGGTATACAGCGAGTATACTGCGAGTAAACGTCGGATCTACGAGTAGTTTCTGCGTTCTCGTTTCAAAAACTTCGATCCAAATTCGAATTCGCCAGAAATTGTCGATTTTAATTCGAAATTAAAAGGTTTATTTTGCTCTGGTCAGGAAGAAACTGAAAATAATTGTGAAATTTTGCTACTGGTCGAGGAAGATTGGAACGAAGGACGTCAGGAGATAATGAAGGGTGTGAAAATCAACCACATGAGAGTTTGGAATCATTTAAAGGTGACAGGACTACGCAAAGATACTCAATTTCATAATTTCATTGAAAGAATTGCCGTCAGTGAAACGCAACGAAATCGAATAATTATTGAAGCGAATATGAACGAATGGTAAAAAGTGAATTTGAAATGCAAGCGTTAATGGTGAAAGCGCAGTGATCCTCCAGGATCAAATTCAAAACATGAATTAGTGCCAACAAAATTTTGTTGCGTCGTGGGTGGGATTGAAAGGGAATCATCTATTACTGATTCGGATAATCTGTGTGGTCTGGGGCAATATCTGCCCTAGCAAATTGCACCAGACGGTTCCTTCTTGACGACTTGAATGAATCAACAATGAGTAATCAAAACTGGCAACAGGATATTACTTGAATTCCTTTAGGAAAATGTTATGATTAGGTTCGTGTAATTTGACGGAAGTTTGCTGGAAATTTTTCCTCGGGTTTCTACATGGGATCTTCCTTAAATGTTCGTATGGCCTGGATATTGCATCGTCTGGTTGTTATTTTTTTCTGTCTCTGTAAAATTCTCTCATTGGCTAGAAAAATCACCGACTAAAAATCACTAGAGAATGTTTTTTCCCTTTTTCCCTGATGAATAAATGCATTCTACATCGATGGGATTGTGAAGCTACAGGATCAAAATTTATTTTAACACCAGATCCGATTTAATTTTGAGTGAAGATAATTTTTTTTGCTTTGTTGATTACCAATCAATCAAGGATACTGTTTATATGATATAATTGATGTCAAAACAAATCGTATATGTTAGTGATGTCAAAAATAGAAGATTAAAACTTCTAACAACTTTAAAAGTAGACTTTCTTACCATTTTCTTGCATGCAACGCATCGAAATTATAGGTTTGAAATTTGATAAATCAAAAGCTTTTATTTCACATTTGACTTCGTTATATAATCTGAAGAGTTTTTAACTGAACTAGGTTTCATGTCCCTGTGTAAACAATTACAGAGCAAGTGAAGCACCATCGTAGTACCACATGTATGCTGCATTTTCTGTCAAATTTTTGTTTGATTTAATAACTTTATGATACTTTTAGGTGGATTCCCTTTTTCACATAGTAAAACAGTCGAAGCAATAGTAGAACTGACCACACATGGAAGATCCTGGTGGCAACGTTTTGGTACAGCGCATGAGCTGTTGATATGAATGTTGAATAATTCATTTTCTTCTTGCGTTGTTAAGAGAGGACGTCAGAAAATTTTTCAGATTATCTATTCCATGATGAAGCAAGACATAAGGATTGTTAAGAACGTTAAAGCAGGTCTATGATATTCGTGCTAAAATTGTTTTCGAATGTGGTCTTTAACAAGTATCTGAAGTTTACATTGTTGTTTACAAGGCAACGGTCTGCAATTCTACTACTATTCGAATGTATTTTAGATAATTTGGCTTAACTTATTTGGTAATTTTTTTTGAGCTTATTTGAATTGCTTAAAGTTGTTGCGTTTTTTTTTTCAGTTGAATCAGCTACTACATAGAAATACTGACAAAATTTGAGAGCGCTGCGTTTGCAACGATACAACTTTCGATACTTCTTTTAAAAGAGTGTATTTCAAAAGGAATAATGTTACCTACAAAAATATATGTAATATTCTATTGTAATGCTAAAATCGGAGTTGAAACTTATGCAACAAAATATTAGCTAAGACATACAACTTTAGTACTGACAACATACTTTCTGTGATATCAAAGAGTAGTGGCGTATGCAAACTTTTTCAAAGAAAATATGAAAATAATAAGCTGATGGCTGAAATAATTGCAATACACGAATCACAGCAATATGCACGTCTATGTAACACATATGTGCATATTCACTCGAAGAAAGTTAGTGAAATAGCGAAATCTTTATCGGATCGATTGATGGTTGGCGTAAAAAGATTCACTTAAATCGTGTTAACATTTCATCTGCACTAAGTGCATTCATTAGATTGCTCGCTACCTATCATCATTGCAGCTCGATCGTGAGAGTAATTGTGGTGACAGGGAAATTTCATTATGTGGTTTTCAATGCATTTAAGTTACCGCCATTGTCATGCCAACATGTATTGAAATTAGACACTTCACTGGACTAGACCAGAAGTAAGTGGTTGGTACCTAAGTCGGTATCGACAATAGCTGCGAAAACTTTCTTCAGTTTATGGCTCAAGGAACAAACACGGACTCGACCTAAACGCAGCGCTGCTGGTGGTTAATAAACTTGCATATATATCATCTTAGCTGGTTATTTTCAATGTGCGTTATTGTAACTTAGACATGTTAACATCTAGGGACAACGCCTTACTGCGGTTTCTGTTCAGTGTAAAAACCATTTAAAGTTCAAAAACCTGACGATATATCGTATATGTACTACAAGTATTTTCTACAGTATTATTGAAATTAGCAGCGATCGTGAAATGGACTTTTCTTCCTTTATAGAATGAACATCTTCTTCTTGGATCTGAAAGAGACCTTTTACAATTCTTATTCCAACCTTAAACTGAATCCTTAGGTTGCAACTATTGGAATCCACTCTGGTAGAAAGTTCAATCTGCAGAAAAAGTATAATTAGACATTATCTTTACGAATCATCTCTGACATCTGCCATGGGCCTCAGATTTTCTGTTTCAAACCACTGAATATTGTAAATGAGCTATCCAACAAACAATAAGAAGTAAGCCAAAAACATGGCACCGCCGGTACCACATAATCATTTCCAGACCACAAACTAATAAAACAGCAACTAGGTAGGCAGACATTTCTTGGAGGAATCAACTGGTTGAAATGATGATTTGCATATTAATTACTAAAACAGATGCTGACTTGTAAATTGAATAGTTAACACTGATGAAAACAACATCGTTCTTTGCGATATATTTGGCTTTTATTAGGAAAGTTCAGCAAGAATTATGCTTGTTTTATAGGAATTCAGGATAGCGTCATTTCGTAGCTACATATTCGTTAATTTCAGCGTGAAGAAGAGTTGGTATTAAAATTCAAACAGGAGTTTTTGAATCAGACTTCGTTACACGCGATCTTACATATTATTTTCGAAAATAAATTAGCAAAATGTTGGCTTACCACTCATTTGTTTGCAAGGAAATATAACATGTAGCCTCATACCAAGGAAATTAAATTTTCTTATTGCGGCCACATTATCGGACCAAATAAGTATTGTAAGAGCATGTTGATTATTTGATTTCTTTGAAACCGATGCTTTTCTCGGAAAATTTTTGAATTCTTAACTACTGTCCTTAGGTTTGTATATAATGGACAGGTGATATGTACAATGATGGATGATTTGTTACGTAAAATAATACTGCAGAATCGACTGACTTGCACTGGTCTGACTTTACGAGCTACTGTTGCTCAATTATTGGTTTTATTTGTAAACATATTTTGAAAATTTGGACTTCTTCGTTCATTACTTGTTAATATTAAGCTTGATATCATTTTATCCATGGATTTTAAATATACTCTAAAACAAAATTTATGAATGCCTTTCACAGGTTTTTGCATTTACTTATTGGAAGTGGCTTACACATTCTTAGTATCTGCTTCCGTTAAATGTCCTTCTATCGCCCTGATTCAGCCAAGATTTTTAATAACGTGGCTGGGCGCGGTGTACCAAATTTGTTATTGTTTAAAATCCCTCAACGAAATACTCTTGAAAATAAACTGCCTCGTTCTGTTCTTTAAAGGTTTGAAAAGTATCAAAATAATTTAAATGCACCAATAAACCGCCGATAATTAAATAAATAGCAAAGTAAAAAATCAGCTTTCTGCTATTAATTGTTGAAAATTTCATGAAAATCGAATCGTTTATGACGGGACTGTGATAGTACTATATTAATATGGCTAACTCCTTCAATATAATAAGCATGTTTAAAAAAATCAATGTCAATTTTTCTACAAGTTTCTTTTTTATTTTTTAAAAATAGGGGGAAAAGGGAAATGTTTGGCGGTGTAAAACCGGTGGTCTGTCTATCTGAATCAATCTTCAACCGAAAAAATGAGAAGAAAAATTTTGCCCTTATTTAGAACGTTGCAAGCATCCGATTAAACAATGGGAACACATTTTCATTTAATTACAACAAGCAGCATTCGTTTACTATCAGGTTTTTTGCATTAAATTTTCAAATCATATAAGCAAACAAATAGTGGACTTGCAAGAAAACTGTTTGGTGTCAATAAACAAACACAAAAAAATTCTATTCGCAATTTTTTTTCCTTACTTTTCAATAAAAATGGAGCAAGTTTTCGCAATTTGAGTTCTGGCTACCAACCTACCCAAAGACTGATGATTTAACGGCTAGGTTCTATACAAAGTTTCATGGCCTCAAACCTTTTATCAAAATGTGACCAAAATACGAAACTACACATTTCCAGGCGAAAACTTGTATCGGAGAAAGGATATTGTAAATAAATTGAGATAAATATAACGTAAAATAATCCTCAAAAAATCTATTGAAAATATTAAGCTTGTGGAAAAATCAAATGGCGCCGTTTAAACTTAAAATCAGACAAGTTTAACAATTTTTTTAACACAGTCATTTCAAGTCCCTGGTTTTGACTTAATTGTGAATGATTTAAGGACGCACATTCAGTGAGAACCAAAATATTTTCATTTTATATATATTTCGGTTATGTCAATATTTTTATTAGACGGAATTTTACTGATTCAATCCCCAACAAGATTTTAAAGATTAATTTTATGTATTTGCTTTGCAAATGTTTCAACTTTTTAAACAGGTTTGCCATTTCCTTTGGTTCTCGGTTTATTTTTCAATAAATTCCTTGTTTTTTTATAAAAATGATCAAAAGATATAGTAAAAATTTATGTACAATATCTTGCCTAAAAATGATTGCAAAAAGAAGGATTGTATACTGTAGGATAGATAGATATAGTAGAAGGATTTGTTGGCTAGAATTAGTCATAATTGACCTAAAGGTCTTTATTGTTTTAAATAGCTACAGCCTGAATAACAGCTCTGATAGAAATTCTTCAAAAATAACCACTACGATTCGACAATATCTAAAAGCAAAAACTTTAATTGAATCTATGATTCAATCTTTCAATTTCTTTAGGTTTTTTCTTCATTGTCAATCAAACTAAAATTAATTTTAATCATTGGAAAATATAATTTTTTTCATCAGTTTAATTTATGACTTCATGAATGCATTTTACTGTTTTTTATTTTTGTTAATTTTTGGTATATCAAATTTTCTTTACGGTTTTTTGGTAAGTTTAATTCTTGTAGGTTTAACTCTTTCTTATTCATTCCAAGTACATATATTATCTGAAGAAAATTTATTTTACTACCTAAATTACACCTTTTGCAAGAATTGCTCTGGCTCATCAGGGATTACACACTTCAAAATATTGTCATACGGTCCTTTGTGTTCAGAATAATTTATGACTCGAAGTTTTCTACCTGTACCTGACACAAGAAGGAAACAAAGTGTCTAGGCAGGAAAACTTCTAAGAAAACACAGAAATTCTATTCCTGGGAGTTCTTGCAAAGTAATTAATATTTATAATTCTTATAATGATCATTTAATTGCATCTGAAAAGTCAATTTGTGTTAAAAGTTAAACGTTACTGGTTTATATACGCAAGATGGAAAGTATTTCTGCATACATAATTGTGGTGTTTTGGTGAGAATAGTTTTGGTAAAACTTGTCCGACTTTTGGGTATTTTCTCGTTTTGAAACAGTGTTAAGAGCAGAAATTAGTATTTCATTTAGCAATATGGATTGCAACACAACAAACGATGAAGTTATTGAGTTGACCGAAGTTTTTCAAAGAATTTCATCGAAGAATAGAGACGATTCAGCCGATTCTTTGGATGTTCCTGAAGAATATTTTCCAACTGATGGTAACATTGAAATCGATACATTTAATAATTGGAATAATTTCGAAGAGTTAAGTGAAAATCCAACTGATGATGAAAAACGCAGAATAATTCAGACAGCCGATACGGATTCGATGGAAAATGAACCAGATGGACAAAGTGAGTGTGGTTCCGAGGACAGTTCGATTAGTGAAGCTACCACTGCCATTGTTGGCGTTGATTACACTTTTGATATTGCTAATATGTCAACAATTGCTGTATCAGAAAACAGTTCATTTTCTGGTTGCTATTTCGGTGGAAAGTTCAAGAGGATTTTCGGCTATAAGAGAAAAACTGCAGGTAAAGCGAGGGAGAAATCAAAAAAGGAACGTCTGCAAAACTTCATGAGATGGTTTTGCTTGTCCACTGACAGAAACGAGTAATGACGAGCCTGTATTATTTTAAAATATGTAAGGATACTTAGATAAATTCAAATCAAGTTCAAAAGAGGATCAGAAGGTATTGTGCTGCGTACTTTTTAATTAGTGAATGAACACCGTATGTTTACACAAGAGAAAATAATTCAATTTAATTTGTAAACAGATCACAAATGTACATTAAGCATCATCTGAATAAAATATAACATTTGAAAATGCAATATGGTCTTTGTCTTCATATTTTTTATCGCATATATTTTCTTAAGTTGGAATTCTTACGAATTTTCAATCTAAAAATTCATTAAATGTCTCGGAGCATTACGTATATTTTTTCCAAAGAAAACCCCATTAAATTGACATTAATTAATTTAATGTGGCTAGAAAGTAGTATTGAGCTGGTTGTATCTTGAGCATTCTGTGTCGGGGTAGGAACTGGGACCCCATCTTAATGAGGGCGCTGATTTACGCGTCATGTCAATCCCGTTGAAAAGGAAATCAACATAAGTGCGCCATATGCGAGAACTAACTTTTCGCAAGTGGAGATGCGTTAAAAGTCCTTCAAATATTTATTTCCTGGAACTTTTGGACCAAAACGGATCATCGGCTTTTTTGCCCACTTAATTTGCCCAACCACAAAAAAAAAATTAAAATGATTAAAGTTTATATGAATTAAAATTCGTGAAATCTAAACTTGCAGTTTTTCATATTACTATTAGACTATAATGAAGGGATCAAATAATGCTTAAAAGTTTTTAACTCAACTCAACTGAATACCCTAATATCCTCCTAAAATATAGTAAAACGATAATTTCCTCCCAAAGGTGTTCGATAGGGTTTGTTTCGGGTGGGGTGAAGCAATTCTAATCCATAAAGTTACAGTCCATAATATTTCATTAAAACAACTTTAGACATAGATTAGTTGTGTTGTTCGAATTAATACGTGAGTGTCTTCTTAGGCTGGAACCATAGTAGTGTAATATTATCGGATATTTCCAAATATTGTTATTTTGTCGAATTGCCATCTATGCGGAGAGTGGACCCCACGCCTTAGAGAAAATATCCTCACAGCATCAATATATAGCTATTGATAATATTACAAAAGCATCATCCTTTACTACTGCTATTATTATTATTATTATTATTAATACTACTACTACAACTATTTTTACCGCCACCATGCTTAAATTTGCATATTAAGGACCCCTTGTCTGTCTTTCTGGGCAGTGCAGGAGTTCATTCCCAGAAATACTTGACAATGGTTTCGTCCTGAGTTTCTACGTTCTATTGCAACTACTTATAGTGTCACTGTTACTACCCTCACCTCTCTTCTTCTTATACTACTACTACTGCTACTACTATTTCTACCGCTACCGTGCTTAACTTTGTATGTTGAGGACTGCATGTTTGGTTTTCTGGACTTTTTCTCCAACTCAAAAAATTAAACATTGGCTTCGTTCTACATTCCCCCACTATTTCTCGAAATGGTTTCATCCTATTCAATGTGACGTTCTCTTGCAAATAGAAAAAATTGAGTAACACACTCAATTTCACACTCACAGGAGTTATTTTTGGATAAACGAGGATAGAAATTAGCTTCTCCCAGATAATAACAAGTTGTCCGTACTGAAGTCTTTTCGGTCACAAGAAATATTTGCCTATAGTTTTTCGCGTTTGTATTTACATAGGCGTTGATAGTTATTTTCCACTAAAATTAAATTTGACACAATCGATTAGTTTGTTCGATCCATTTCTTCAACTTCTGTCGATAAGCCGTATTTTAAGCATATATTCATGGTTTTGTATTCAGAATGAAATATTGAATTTCTTGATTTTTAAGTAAAGAACACATATTAAGTATCTTTCAAGAATATTCTTTAAAATTTCCAGAGCAAAATATTGAAAAGGAGCCTCTCCAAATTCGTAGACTTAAACAAAAATCGATTTTTTAGTTAAAATTAGTCATTGAATCATCTCAAGTCAACGAGATTTTGTTATTTTACGAGTTGTTAGGACTATCTAGATCCTGTCGAGATTTTTTGATTTATTATATTTGATATATTGATTTATTTTGTTTTTGAATTATTTTTTCAATTTGGCATCACTTAGAAGTCAAAAAAATTAAACTTTGAAGACAATTTTTTTCCCGAAAAAAATCCCCAACGTTCACTCATCAAATGTGTAGTAAAAGCGTGTACGAAAATTCACAAGGATCGGTTAAGTGGTTTTTGTGACACAGTGCTCATCGATTTTCAAAATACATTATTCGAGAGAAACAAGTTTTAAGATTTAAATGAATTACTTTTGGAATTCTCACATTCCGGTTCCGGGGTCGCAAAGTAAAACGTTGTCAGTCAAAATTATAGACAGGTTTTAATGCTTCTTCAGTTTCCTTCCACTTTCTTTGGTTACTTTTTTGCTTTAATCAGCGTTTTGATCTGTGCTACTGATTTTGAAGCTGAAGAGCATTATTGTTGCGCGTGTGTTGAATGGTCTTCATTGCGTAAAAATCGGTTCGGTGGTTCAAAACGCTATATCTCCGGCAGGTTTCCTTCCATCGACTTGAAACTTATACAGAATTTTGACGAAGTTATCTGTTTTCAAATATCGTGAATAGAAAATTCCGAACATAAATTACAGACTACCCTCTCGCCCTCCCTATCTTTGTGTTATTTTTCAAAAAAAAAAAAAAATGAAATGTATTGCTGCGCATCAAGTCTTAGTATTTGGTGACCCGCACTAACAGCTTTTACTTCGCATCCGAATGTTTTTTACTTAAATTCCGGATGCATTCTATTTGAAGGCAGGGCTGTTACCAGGATCAAACCAATTCAACGAAAATTCCACTGCCTTAAATACTTTTACTATTGTATACTTTTGTTCTAATCATTATTTGGGGTTTCTGTTTTTTTTTTTTTTAAATTTAATTATTATATTTGATTTAATTTACGTTTTAATTAATAATGAATTGTCCGACGGGCATTGAATGTTTGTTTAAATGTGTCAGATGTGTGTTTAAATAGGGTTTAGGTTTGGAGACCATCTTTTGAAGTTTTTCCGGCCCAAATTGTTATCGAGATATCTTTAATTGCTAAATGATATCCTACCATAAGACGTTATTGGCGAAAGACTTTCCGTATTCTGTACTACAGTGTGGGTCGACCTATCGGAGCTTATATTCAAGCAAGTTGGAGCTCATCACTGATGGGATCACATCCATCTTCTCTGAACGTTTCACAAGTGTTGGCACAACTAGAATCATTTATCCATTTCGGTTTCTACTATGGCAGAGACAATTTTTTGTAGTAGTATTGTGAACTAAAATAAATATTATCCATTTGTCTTACATAATATTTTTCATTTACTTGGAAAATTACTGGTAGCACTTTAACAAATAATTAAAATGCCAGCAAACACTTCGTCTATTGAATTATGCAAATCTAATATCGTGATTAGCTCATGAAAATTGAAATGATCAACTAATGAACAAATAAGTCATTATTTTTATCCATGACTAGATGTTGTGCTTAAGTGCACATCAAATGTTATAAAACATATGATTGATTGAAATTAACATATCAATTAGAAGCAATCCAGTTTGCTTGGATCTATTAGGGCACAATGTTGTACATCTTTGAAATACAAATTAGATAATTGGAACTATCTTCGAAATTATTAAATCTGTTCATAATCGCTAGTAAACGTCTGCTTAGTAACAGAAAAGGAAGCATTTAATTTCATCTATTTAGTTCCAATTTAGTACAACAATAACGTCATATATATATTTTTTAAGCACACATGGATAATGGGAATCATGTCATGGTAATTCAGTTTCTAGGTCAATCGAAAAGCTGCTACTGGAAAACTACAATTCAAACGTTTGTTATGGTTATTATTAATGTGTTATTTGTACGAGAGCAAAGCGAATCAATTTAAGAGTCTTAAATATAATATAATTAAATAAATTTTCCACTTTTTAATTTCATTCTTTTGATGAAATCATGTTCATAAGATCTTCTTCGCTTCCTTGTTAAATTTCCGGTGTAAACAAATACAATAATAATGCTGAAATAACTCCTACTAACTTTCTTATCGCACCACGTAATCTCCATCGTCATCCTATACTGTGTAGAAGAAATACCTTAACCAACAACTTAGTTGATTCTCCTGTTAACATCTTCTGCACATACGTATCAATTGCATGATGCTTAAAAACTACCTTTTCAATTGAAACTCCTTGGTCTAGAGAAGACTTTGTTGACCAACGCAATTTCCATGCAACTGGGACTACGCATATGAATATCATGTGTTCGCATTACACGCTACTAATCCAGTTATATTAACCTGACAAATACTTACAACTTGAAGTGGCTTTTGCAACATCTTATAAACATCTTATTCGATGCACTACTCACCATTTCATAATCTTTGTGAAATCATCAACAATTTTCCTCTTATTAAATCATCCCCTCGTGACGGTGTTGGTACTTAGTTTGAATTATGTCGGATTATAGTAATCAAAGATTAATGGTATGTTGATATGATGGTTATATAAGCACAGGGGACACTAAGATGATATGCATGTAAGGTAATTTTGTAAAGATAAGGAATTTGCTAGATTAATTTGGAAAGTGAAGCGTAGAGTGTAGTGGCATGAAAGCAAAATCCTGAAAGCAAAGACGAATATCTTGAAGCCAATTCAATTTTATTAGAGTCGACGGATGCGAATTCCTTTGAATTTGCATGTTGTATCATGTCTTTGATCAGGAATCGGCCTCCTTACTATATATCTCCTGATTGAATGATAATTTCTAATTCAACTTCATCGCGAGATCTTCAAAACCTCAAATAAGGATAGACACAATATGAAAAAGTTGAATACAAATCAAGATGTGAAAGCAAAAGTTACCCTGTTGAGAAACGAAATTCGGGAAAGGATAAATCTGGAAAAAAACAAGAGGAAATCTTAACTAGAGCTTTGATCAGATCGTTTTTAATGTTCTCCGTAAGAAAACATTATAATGACATCAGTAATTTAAGGCATAAATAGTAGAGTGAATGATTTTGTCCGCAAAGCTGGTTTTTTTCTTTATACTGACACGAAGGTTTTGATGAGGACCTCACCCAAATATCAATGATAAGGCTTCGGGCTGGCAAACTGAAGACAGCACATTCCGGTGCATCAGCTAACGTTGAACACATATTTGAAAGGACAATGCAATTGATATTCTCACTTACATAATCAACGGTCTCCTCAATCCGCGAAAATGTCCTGATGCGACATAAGTATTAAAAGTATTTTTTCCAAACTACAAAATAATTTAATCTTCTCCCAAGTAGGTCCGTTGGTTGAAAATATTGAAGCCATCGAAGAGAACTGTATTGCTAAAGAAGAATCAATACGATATAGACCCTCAACAAATAAGTCAGATTTGTCAGGGAATCTGATGCCGACTATATCTCAGCATACTATATACCTAGACAGACTATATAAACAACAACAGAGTCCACTTTCACGAATTGTTATTATCCGTGTATATCCTGCGCAAATTAAAAAAGCTTAGCATCAAAACAGAGTTTTTAAACAAAGATATATCACAGGATCGATGCCCATTCATGGTAGTTTTCACTTTTTCCAGATGACATTGTATAGCAAACAACGTTTCAGTTCGTCATAAAAGGAACAGTCCCAAAAATTATGCACACATTCTGCATGTCAGGAGAACATACATTAAAAGGACTTGTTTATTCAGACTTTTAATAAAAGCATAGCCGGAAAAATTCAAAGACTTTTTAACGCGATAGACCATAATTTGGCAGCTACAAACTTTTTTACAAGCCATGTTCATCAAATACATCCAAGACGTAAGGATACATGTATGAAAAATTATTAGTTAATTTTGAAATAAATAATTTTAAATTATCACAGATACGTGAAATAGAGGTGCTCAATCGCACCAACTGCTTAAAACATATCTATCTTGAAGTCCAGAGGACTTCAGCCACAGTCCGAATAGATTCCCACAATCTATACAGGATTGCAGTCGTTTGAAATAAAAAAAAATATCTATCATCGCTTCCATAGTACAGGAAAAAAATATTTTCGCCAAGCATTATGGAATCCTCCCTCAACATCAGGTGTTTTGTGAGCGATAGCTGGTTTTAAAGAAACTTTTAAAATATTTAAAGTAAACGAAGTAAACGAACGCTTCAAAGCTGAATCCTAAACTGTGGACTAAAATTTCTTCAGCAGCCTAGTTTGCGGCCTTATAATTATAATAGTAGACATATTGGAAAAATGTCATATTTGTAGATATATTGATAGCGCAGCTTCCTCCATTAAGGGACTTTATTCCTCCTGGATAAGTTCTTCGGAAGCTTATAATTGCCCACAGGCGTTTCACACGATAAGGAAACAAGAGAAGACTCCAGCTTGGATCTTTTGTTTGGGTTGGTTGGTTGGCTGTGCTCCAAGTAAGTCGTGAAGAGGGGAAGTGGCTAGTCACAGTGATTACTGATTAGACCGTCCTTAAAATGAATTGACATAAAATACAGAATGGTAGTGTAACTTTCTTCTCCAGGGCTAACAACAACGACGCTTTTCCTGTCCACACATCATAAAGCAATCTATAATCTTGTTGCGAATACCAGTATAACCTGGCCAATTATCCTAGGTTACAACTGCAATTAAAGATGAAACACTTATAATTATGTAGATGATTTAATATTTCATTTAGGATTCATTGAAAATCATGATGCTTTATCTCCTAAAATAGGGAATATTCGGGTAATGTCTTTTTGTCTAGATATACTTTTCTATTTTCAAGGGAATTTATTTTATTTTTGTTTATCCGACTTTTCAACATAATTAGAAACTTAAAACAAAAGCGATATTTGCGGCATATTCACATTCGAAGAACTCACGGATGAACAAATTATGCGAAATATTACACTACCATAATGATGAGTTACACGAGAGTTATGAGGATCAGGGACTGTAATATGGTATCAATTTCTGCGGCATAAGAAGTCTTAGATGCTGCTTACTTAATATCATGATATATTACAGCAATCATGAAATTGCTTTTTCAATAATGTTGCAGAACGATAAAATATATGTAATACTTTAATATTTATAAAGAATTGTGGAAAGAGCTCAAGCTGGTTTCGAACACGCGTCCCTGCCGCTTCTCATCAGGTGCCAACTCACAGGCTGGGACGCGACGATTGGCACTACCAGCTTAGGTGGATGTCAACTGGTTATTTACTAGTTATTAATATTGCTCTACAGCTTTGAACTTTTTCCTGTATTCCAAATTGCCTTTGGTCTGGCTTTATCAATTTCAGAAGTTTTTGGTAGATCAATTTTTTGTAAGTGAAAATGGAAAAATTGATCTACCAAAAACTTCTGAAATTGATATATGTAATACGTTAAAAAGATACACCTTTGCACAATGATGACTTTGACCAGTAGCAAGTGATCATTGCCAACAAGAATTCATCATGTTCTAAATCTTCAAGTAGTTCCCGAATGTAAGCTTTTCATTCAAATTCAACTTCAGTGCGGCGAATATTACAATTTTCAGTCAACTTTCAGTCTAAACCTCGTTAGTTTAGTCCTATTGAGACTGTCCATTTTGTAGACATTCCGTTTTGCATGTAACGAGGAAGGAACGTTAGGATACATATCGTTTTCAATATGCCGTACATATCATAGCAACATTACCATCAAAAATGTCAAGTCTCAAATGTTTCACTTGCAAATAATTCAAGTTCAAGCCAAACAACAATGAATGTCATTGTTCCCTTTGATGATTCATTCTGAAATCCCACAAACGAAGAAATTGCTTCAGTGAAAACCGCGTTGTCAATCTACAAATAAAAACATCTGTCATCGGAAAACGTCGTTGTCATCTGTTGAACGAATCAAATGTAGCGACTCCAAGCGGATTCCCCTGAAATCAAATAGAGCTGAACAACTAAAACATATTTCTGAGCAGACCACGTTACTAAATTGTAATAGATTTCATTATAATAATATTGATCTTGATCATGATTTTATCGAATATAATATTTCTAATCGAATTTTATCTCGTTTGCTGATTCTCCTCTTGTTAATAATTGCGCACGTTACCCACACACAAGAACAACTAATGTTTGTTTACAATTAAAATCTATTAAACAACAAATTGAGAAAGTAGTACAATAATAAATCATAATTAAGTGGACAATCTGATGTGCAAGGCCACGTTAACATGACCTTTTCCAAAAAACACATGTGTGCCGCATCATTGTGGTAAATCAAAAACAAATTCGTATGGTGCAACGAAGCGAAGCGATGTTGACACACAAAACGCATCGTCACACATCATAGTAAATGTTTTCAAGAAATTTGACAGGTTCAAGATGAAAATTACCCCACCATGAAATTTTCTTTACCCACATACTCGTCTACCTTTCGAATACCGTTAAAACAATGAAGATTTCGTCTTTTATAAACAGCCCCATAATTTACTCATGTTAACGTACGTATCTTCCAAGTCATTGCTTTGAAATCAAAATTAAATGATTATATGGCATTAGAATTTAAGAAAATGAAAAACTATAATCTTTACGTCGGCAATCATTATGAACAGTTATTGCATTGTTTGATGCGAATTTCTAAGAGGTTTCGTGCTACAAAAGACGTTGAAGCCTTTCATAACGTTAAGATCGGCGGTAACTTAAGCTTGAGTCAATGTATGGTTCGTGGTATCTGTAGCGGATGCATTGCTACATCTTAGAGATAGAACCGAGTTCTTATCTTGGCGTTATGTGAAGAACAAAATTCAAATGCTTTTATATCTTTTTACAATCAATCTGATTGGAAAAGTCGGTTGCGAAATGCTCTTTCTTCGTAAGATTTATCTTAGATCTACAATTTTAACCGTAAGTTTACAATGCACGTTTGCCTCATCTTTTACCTTCTGTTCTTTTGGTTATTTAAGAAGACGCATCATTGAAATGGACACATTACCTACTATAATGTAAACTTTATTCAGACATAATAAAGGTTTTTATTCGCGTTGAAAGGATGATAAAGCAGTAAACTAAGTGTTACAATCACATAACAATTTATTATAAGATTATATTTGATTGTATAAGTACGAATTTTCACTGATTTATTTAAAAAATAGAACGAAACACTTCTATTTATTAAGAATTTACATGGGGACTCGCATCTATTACATTTGTATATGTTGTCCTATCTTTATCACGGATGTAATTGCTATGAATATATTGTATAATTCTTTTAAAAGCGCTTAGAGCTGAAGCTCTAAGCTTCCAGTGGACCATTCATACTTCCCTTAATATTTAAGATTAAGTAAAACCAGTGCAACTCGCACCAATGCTGTGTAAAGATACAAAAGGCAGCAATTGTTCTACCTTCGAGTGGAGGTGCCCGGCAGCACACATCCCGTCGGCGAGTCTTCTCCTGATATGTTTCTGTGTCTGGCATACACATTGGGCGGTATGCAGCTGGCGACTCGGGATTCCCTTTCTCCTTAGTAATCAGCACAAATTTCGCCACCTTCCAGCATTCTGAGAACAACCTTTCGCGCAGGCATGCGTTGAAGATGCTGAGGAGCAAGTCAGGCAAAAGTGAAAGACCATCTGTAGTACCTCAGTTGGAATCCCATCTGGTACTGGAGTTCCTTGCTTTCAAAGACAAAACTTCTTTCTCCAATTCCATCTTCGTGAAAAGTGGGATTTCCATTGGTATTTAATCGTAAATGACCTCAACAATGGCGGCTCAATTTCATCCATCTTTTCTGCGTCGTATGAATAAGGCGACCTTTGGACACCGAGTTTCCGCATCACTATTTTGTAGCCCAGGCCCCATAGATCCCTGGTCACGTCGTCCACCACGTTTTGCCAACGGCTGGCCTTGCTGCTGATGATTAACCTGTGAAGACATTTTCTAGATGACTTACAAGCTGCTGATCGGATACATGCTTCTTCCCAAGTCCGAGCTCGCTGTGCCTTTTGTCGTAGTTTTTGACACTTTCTTCGTTTTTTGGCAATTTCAGGTGATTGCCAGTATACTGAGGGCTTGCCGTGCCGGGGAGATCCGCAGACAGACGATATAATGAGTTCACCACATCTTTTGCTGGAGGTCGTCCGCTCCACAGCGTTTCACTTCACTTCAAAAGCGCCATAATCACTTCAACGAACGTCTCAGTATCTGCTTTTGCGGTTTTCTACCGTAGCGCAGAAGACTGAGCGCGTGATCTTCGGGAAACACCGTCATGGATCTCCAGTGCTATGTACTTGTGATTGCTGCCAGAGTAATCCTCTAGCACTCTCCAATTTTGAACTGATTGTACTTGGTACTCCAAAGAGAATGTCACATCATAATGGTTCCAACGAAACCTTATCGACGGAAAGTAGGGGTGTGGCCTGTGTGTTCAATACGACGAGCTCAGCTCTGGCTGCCATGTGCAAGATCCGTTCGCCCCGAGCATCCGAACAGATCTTGCACAGGGCATGCCCCATTCGAGTCCTCTAGCATTGAAGTCACCTTCGACAAGCACGTGGCCCTCTGTACTCGAAACAGCGTCCTCCAAAGCATTTAGTCTAAGTTGAAAGGACGACGATGATTCACTCGAAACTAGCTATACACTATAGAGTGTAATTCTCGACTACCGAACCCAAACGAAACTATCTCCTCGCCACTGAACTTGAAGGTGAACACTATTCCGAGACCCAGATGGCGCCTGTACCGGATTCGTCAGGACACCAGGTTGGTAAATTTCCGGTGTGATGTTGTTTGCTCACCCGCAGCAAGTCAGCTTGCCTGTGTCTCGCAAACTGTTCGAGCAGATCTTGTGTGATTTCACTTCGATGTAGATTGATTTGAAGGATGCGAATGGATTAATGGATTGATACTAATTTTAAGAGGATCAACTTGTCCGACGGGACCTAGTATGTTCAAAACATTTCTACTGTTTGGTGTTTCTGGCGCCGTGGTGTGTTCTAGAAATTTTCAATTGCAGTAGTGTGGCGCCATGGTTTGTCCGAACTATTTTGATGGATTTAACATGTTGAAGTTGCTCATCATTTTTGTCACAATGAATAGAAAATTGGTGGAGTCCTGTGTTCATTCAGCAGTTATATGTTTTAGCAATGTGGTGTTTTCTAGAAATGTTACTTAGTAGGAATACCAGTAGTAAACGTCGTAGTAGTAGTAATAGTAGTATTAGTACTAGTGTTAATAGTACTAGTTTGTGACGCTGATATTGAAAGGACCCACTACTTCCCCATGCTACCTTCAGTAAATTTGATGAGCGTTGTGTTAATAGTTCCGTGGTATGTTTTAGAGCCTGGCACGGGCATTTGGCATTCATAAAAGAGATTGTTGCTATGGAAAAAATTAACTAATAAGTTCAGAGAGTGTGTCATATTCAAGCACCAAATTGCGTCAGCTCGGAGGTGAGTATACTCACGATGTGGTGAAGGGAGATTCACACTCTATATTGGATTCCTTGAGCTCATTGAAATTTATGATAACAATAAGAGAATTGAAATTTAAGGATTTAAAATTAGTTTTTGACTTCATATTATCGTCATATTGGCGCTGTAGCCCCCTCCCTTACGTGATGCTGCCAAAAGCCTCGATTTATCGAACGCGTCCTTTAGTTAGGGAATGTAAGTAGGAATTCAATTTTGGACTTCACATCATACAAGTAAGAAATACTGCTTTATGTTGTTTGGCCGAAGGAGATAATGAAGGCATATCAAGGATTAAGATATAAGAGCCATTTCTTACAAGGTTTTTATCATAGGAAGTTAATCAACAGTTTAGAAAAAATTTACTAATCTTTACCTTTGTCTCTTTTACATCGCAAAAATTTTTGCTTTACAACAGGCTTAAGTCAAATTTAAAATATCAAGCCTATAAGTTTTGTAAATTAAAAAAAAATTATACAATCGTCGTATGTGTCTAGGATGAAAAGACTGTTTTCAACGAATTAAACGAGTTCATCGCTGGTTGGTTTATAATTTTATTATAAATTAATAATTTCATTATTAATTTGCGATAGGTTGCTTGGAAAATGAATTTCGCTTCAAAATTGATACGTGCATTGGTGGCAGTAGCAGACATGAAAAGCTTGTCCAACCGTTGTTTGTACCAATTTTTTCGCAAAAACAGCGGCTGTAAAAGATCGGTGTCATTTTAAATGTATTTCTGTATTGTATTCTGACACATTATTTTGATGTTTTTACCTTTGATAAACACTTTTAATTTGTTACAAAACCCATCAGCGCCCGCCGCCGTCATTACTCCTCTTTATTCTACATAATCGTGCATCAAAAGAATAAAACCCAGCAGATCATCCCGAAAAACCCTTGGAGGCAGAAATCCTTGGTATACATCAAATAAGATGGTTCAAAAATTTATTAGAAGATGCAATGAAAACTTTTCCGAAATTTTAAATTGAGTTCTCTAAAATGTAGATATTCCGATATTTTTGAACCTCGTATTCTGATCTTTATCATAATTTAGGGATAAGAGGTAACGTAACGGTAACGTAAGGTAAGATTCGAGGTAAGGGCTCTGTAGGAAAAGAAGAATACATTTAAGGAAAGCAAATTCACATTCACAGCTATGATATATTCAGAAATAAGAGGAAACTTAAAAAAGAATCAAAAGACTTTTTCCTTTTTATTCAAATCAATAAATTCCCATCCGAACTGCCTAATAAAATTAATAAAATTTTGCAGTTTTCTCCAAGAATTGTTACTGATCTTTAAAATTAAATCGTGAAAAGCTTGATAGCATGCTAAAAATACACACATAACATATAGTATGTAGACACTCACATGTGGTTTGCATTTGCTAATGGCGAACTATAGTATCAGTGTTTAAAATTAAACACACTCAAAATGTGACATTGACATCTACAAATTATGCAAGGCGAGTTGCTTTCTTATTTTTCGCAAGTGTTAATATCAAAAGAAGTTTATTTTTAGATATATGAGTGCTTGCCCACTGCACACAAAGATATGGAATGAAAAGATTTCATTCAAGCAGTCTACCGGAAGATGTAAAAAAATTTTAAAATTAATTTTATTCAAATAATAAAGAATAAAATAATTGTCTAAATGTTTTAAAAGAAAAATTCCACACATTATCTAAATGTAAACTGAGAAAACTGCATATCACCGATTGCAGGTGACTTAGTTAGTCAGCAATCGAAGGAAAAACTTGAATCTTACTCACAGACTTGACTTATTATTCAGGCATTGTGTCTAGAACGTAATTTGCATTCAGCATATGTGGAAAACGAGTTGCAGATTGCTCCTTGCTTTTTAAACATGCCTGAGCAAACTGTTTACGTATATTCGCGTAGAATTCAATAGTAATTGACTTCATAGCAGGCAAGTTTTTTTCGCGATTATTGTTCAAGCGCGTAAAACACGCTGAGCAATAAGGCGCCGATAACGTTTCGCGGTTGTCATGTAACTTATTTACAAGACATTATTATAAACAACGTGTAAATCCCAGGTGGGAAGGTTCTTTTCCTTATTGGGTGCTCCAATGATAATTGTGCTAGGTGCTATAGCCAAAATACTGCGCAATGTATCAAGTATAGTAGCAATCCATACACCTGGATCGACTTCTAATCTCAGACGCCATTTTAACGGGCATATTTGTATACCATACGTGCGAGTAAGCAGCACTTTTGGTTCGATTTAATTTATGCATAATTAATTGTCTACTTACTGATATGGAAGCGTTCGCTTCGGGATGTGAGCGATACTCATATGGCTGATAATAAACAAAAGCTTGTTATCACCAGCAGGATCATTGATCGTGTCGGTAATTTGAGTAGAGTGGGTACCAATGTTGGTGCATGCACATATGAGCTAAAAAAACTTTTATCGAACGTATTATGCACATATCACAATGACTAACTGGTTTCGTTGGGTATTATGCGAGTATTACGTTATCATTTCTTAATACTTGCCGAGACGTTGGATCAGTATGTCGTTTTCAGTTTCGATTATAGCGGAAGTGTGGTGTGGTTTTATGGTGGTACGATGAGATTACTCATTCGATTGTTTTTTACAGAAATGCGATCGAGACGATGTGTCTTCCTGATGAGAGTAAAAGTGACGCAATCAAATTACCACAGTCTAGAAGAAATCTTTGCTATACTATAACTAAATTTTACCATCGTTATTTACTAGTACCAACGTGATTCATCAGCAAAATTTTGAAAATTTCAAACATAGTTTAATCACAGATAAAGTGGGAGCGCTTAAAGATGCTTTACCCAATTTGTCTTGTTCATAAGTTCACGTCAGTGAACTTTGCAATCAAGATGGATTGCAAAGAAAACTGCACGCTGCATGTAACGTATTCATAATTTCTTGAATGATCATAAACTTCGAATCGAAGGAGCAAGAATCAAAATCTTAATTAAAATGTGCATGCTCACACATTCACTAAAATTCCCGGAACAACGAATTCTTCTCAATGTGGAACCCTTTTATGGAATGGAACTTGAAACGTCTTAAGTATTTAAAACAGTTGACATGTGTATCTCTGAAGACATTTCATCAAGTATAACTTTTGTACAATTTTATTGCAAAGAAAATCGAAATAAATGACAGCAAAAAGGAAAGCTGCTGACTACGCGAACACTTGGGTCTTTCATACGATTATAAAAACCAAAAAAAAAAAAACAAAATGAAGACGAAAGTAATTAGAACAATTAAGCAATATGTCCCATTAACTTACATTAATGGGACATATTGAACATTATGAAACATTATAACATTATGAAATATTGGTGATATGCATTTCTTGTCCCAAAATGGAAGGAATCATTTCACACATCATTTTTATCACTTGTTTTAATTTTTATATATTGTAAAATACAATATATTTTGAAATAGTTTATAGTTTTTTTTATATTTTTTTTATATTTTTTTTTATATTTTTATCACATTTGTATCACAAGACAATTGGGATTACGAGAATGTCCGGAAGTATTCTAATGATATTTTACGCGCCTTGGAAAATTCCGGTCATTTGAAATTCTTTTTTAATTGTTTATCTTAGCGGATTTAATCACATTTTAACTTATCCTTCTGTAAACCGGGTAGAAAAGTACAAGGTCGTCACTAGTTTCCACTTTTCCACTAGTATTTAAAAAACCAAAAATATTTGATTTGACAAAGGGAGGCAACAGTGATTGATGTAAGAGAACTAAAAATTTAAATTAAAATTTTAACTTTTCGAGATTAATTCGACACCTAAATCGTTCAGTGTATTTTATTGCGAAGTCGGCTAAATAAACATTAATTTAGACACAAACAAACATGAATTAAGAGTTATCTTTGCAAAAAAATGCGTTAAAAACTGCATTAACCATGGACAAACAATGAATTTCGTTACATGAAATTGCACAAATGCACAAGGTTTTCCCTCAAACGGTGATGCGAATCAATAAGATGCCATCACAATGCAAATGGTGAGTATTTATCAAAAAGAAACTAATCAATATTTTAGAGAAAATCATAAATCAAAGAAAACAAATGAAATTGACTAATATCTGCCCATTAACTTTTAATTTGATCGTTATGTTATGCCACTTTGCCTATGTCTCGTGTATATTATACATACGACAAAATTATGGCCTTAAAAGGAGGACAACGAATTGAAAAAACTAAATAATTATATAGCAAGCATGAGAAAATCGGTTTTCATCCATAGAAATTTGCCTCAGAATCTAGTCGCCAAAGGAATATTTACCATATATACTTAGGAGATGATCAAGAGAACCAAACTTACATCGTAGACGACGAAAAAATCGAAATAAAAAACTGCATTGCACAAAGCTGGATTGCAATTCGCAAAAATCCTTCTGCATAAAACCGCGAAGATTTACGGAAAGTAATGATCATCACCAGCTAAAATCCTTCTACAAAATCCCACGAAGATTTACTGAAGGTAATGATCACCTTATAATCAATTCCTTCGTTATCCTTTATTTTTTGATTTTCCATTCCAAAATGCTATTTTTTGTTTTGATTTTGACAGATATAGATTTCGGGAGTAAGTTGCTCCGTTCTTCAGTGTCACTTATTTTCTTCTACTATTACTACTACTACTACTACTACTACTACTAATACTACTACTTCTACTAATACTACGACTACTACTACGACTACTACTACTTCTACTACTACTATTACTTCTACTACTACTAGTACTACTACTACTACTACTACTACTACTACTACTACTACTACTACTACTACTACTACTACTACTACTACTACTACTACTACTACTACTACTACTACTACTACTACTACTTTTCTTCTAATTTCTTCGGTTTTCCTCGCTTTAAAGTGAATTCGAAATTTTTCTCTTATATTTCAGATTGTATTTAACGACAAAGGTAGGATAGAAGCCGTAACAGATACTGATCAGTTCGTTCGGAGAAGACAACATGAGCGATATCTTTTGTTTCGAGGAATGTTAAGCATCCACCAGCTGTTATGATATGCTCTTGCATTTCAGCAGATGGACTTGAACCACTGTACTGTGTCAATGGGACTATGAATACGGTCTAGTCCTTTGAGGTTATGGAAGACATATTCCTTCCATATTTCAATTTTTTTGAGATGCAATGGAAACGGTATCATCTTCATACGTGCTCCATGTCATCGTGCCAAGTACGTGCGAAATATATTTCATGGCACCAGTATCCTTTATCACGCATAGCCCGACAATTTGACTATATTTTGACTGTATATGAGAAAGTGTGAAAGAATGAAGGGTATAAATAATAATAAGGATATGAATAATCAGTGAATCAAACAGCAAGAATGAAATGCTGGTATTAAAGCTCAGCGCGTTCATACGAAATATTTTAGCATATAGTCACCTTTAAGTCACAGGCTTTATTTCAGAAATTTTGAAAACACAAAAACCCTTATTCAACATTTACTGGAACGTTTATTTACAAGTTATCACCTCATTGATTTTTCATTGTATTAGGTGTATAAATATGAAATGCGGATTTTACTAACAGATGGCATAGCCATTACATATGGTTTGTGTCGGGGATAAATAATATGGCATTTAGGAGGGTAAGCATCTGTCAACAAATTCCAGTATGTCATAGGTTTTGATTGTACAAACAACATAGTTTTTTTTGCTTCAAAAATGTCGAATTACGTGCCAGAAAAAGAGGTTTTGCGGGGAAGTCTAATAACCTTCTTTCATTTGAAGAAAACGGCAGCAGAGCTTATCGATTGTTAGTGGAAGCATATGGTGAACATGCCCCAAGCCAAGACACTTGTGAACGATGGTTTAAAAGATTTAAAAGTGGCGATTTCGATGTCAGCAACTAAGACCGTGGAAAACCACCAAAAAAATTCGAAGATACAGATTTCCAAGCATTATTGGATTAAGACAACACACAAACTGAAAACAGTTGGCAGAAGCGTTGGAAGTTACTCAGGCACCCATTTCACAAAGTTTAAAAGCCATGGGTAAGATCCAAAAAGCTGGAAAATGGATGCCGTATCAATTGAAAGAAAGAGACATCGAAAGGCGAAAAACCATTTGTGAAATTATGCTTGCCAGACAGCAAAGAAAAAGTTTTTTTGCATCAGATTGTTACTGGCGACGAAAAGTGGATTTATTTCGACAATCCCAAGCGGAAATCATCGTGGGTAGACCCAGGCCATCCATCAACATCACAACCAGTCCGAAATATTCATGGAAAGAAGATTTTGCTGTGTATTTGGTGGGATAGTAAGGAACCTTTGTATTACGAACTGCTGAAACCTGGTGAGATTATAAATGGCGAACGTTACCGACAACAACTGATCAAATTGATCCGCGCACTTAAGGAAAACCGACCAGAATTTCACCAAAGACATGATAAAGTCATTTTTCAACATGACAATACTTGGCCGCATGTTACAATACCTGTCTTGAACTACTAGGGAAACATTAATTGTGTAGTTCTGCCCCATCCGCCGTATTCACCAGACTTGGCTCTTTCTGACTACTACTTGTTTCAAGCGATGCAGCACGGACTATCGGAACAGCACTTCCATTCTTACGAAGAAGTTAAAAATTGGCTTGATGAGCGATTAGCCTCAAAAAATGAGAAGTGGTACTAGGACGCAATCCATCAATTGACAGAGAGATTGGAAAATGTCGTTGCTAACGATGGCCAATACTTTGATTATTGAATTCATTCGTTCTGTTATTCAAATAAATGCATATTTCAAGCAGAAAAAATCCGCATTTTATATTTATACACCTATTATTTTCACCAATTTTTTTAATATCGTATCCTCGATGCAAGTTATCGTTGTTTAGGCTTTCTTTTGTTCCGATCGACCCTCCTTTTTGCTCTGATACAGCGATTTAAGCGAGGGTTTTCAGCGTTCTAGAAGATCTCTGAATTCACAAAACAATGCTTGACCGTCAAAAAAAAACACAAATAACAAGTTTCAGCCATGTCAGGCTTCATATAGTGCTGCGAATGACTGCAACCTTTCATGATTCATTCATCTGTTTGACTCATGACTGCTTTTAAGCGTGAGGACCTTTCAATAGGGCTAAATAAGGTGTGACTTAAGTCAAAATTGACAATTCTGTGACATTGGTGTTTGATAAGGTTTCGTGAGGATAAGTCAGATTTGTGCGATTAGAATAAGTGAGATTTGCCATTTCGATTAAGGTTTTCCAGGTTGGGCTCATCATCAATTGGACATTGATCAAAACTTTAATCGTAAAACTTTCTTAAGTGATGAAGTTCGGTTTTGGTTAACTGGATATGCTAAAAAGTCACTAGAAATAACAAGAACAATGTAAGGCAATACCTTGAAGCCCCATATATCGTTGCCGTGTGGTTTGGTGTACGCACTAAAGGCGTTATTGGTCCATCAATCTGGATCGCATTGTGCAGCAACTAGAACATTAACTCACCCGTTTGACTCTTATATTTCGTGTTCTACATACATCAAATTTATAGTTATTGTAGACATTTTACAAAGGGCACACATTATAATAACTTGAACGATGGTCTCCATTTCGCAATATCTTTCCAAGGCTAAAATTAAGAAGTCCATAATTTTTGGATCCCAATGATCCCACTAATCTGCGTAAATACAACTCCTAGATATTACTACAAGAAACAGAGTTCTGCTTCAGAAGTCAGTTCTGTAGTTAGAAGGATTTTTAATGAAACAATCATCAAAAATCGTAGCCAAATGTGGGCAGTTTTTTTGGGATCTACCTACAAGTTTGCAAGTATCTTTTTTGTTGAAGCAAATTACTAGCCTGCAGGGGTCTGGTAGGCAGATTGATTGTAACCTTCTATTAGGACAATGGCTATGAATATGCTCGGATTAAATAATAGTGTTCAAGTTCTAGGTTACTCAATATTCGTGTTTAATTATTGCGTGACAAACACTCATTGTGTAAGCACATTACAATCGAACCTTAATATTTGACAATCAATCAAAATCAATATTTAAATCAAATAAAACATGTTAGACACCGCCAAAAAATGTGTTCTACGCTTAATGCAGAGGCGATAAGTTGGAATACCAAATAAAGAATCTTGACCACCGCCCAACGTGGGATCGTCTGCATAAACTTTATATTGATTGATCATAAATGATTCCACCGAGATGTTCATCAAAAGCTCCATCATCATCCATCAAACAACCCTAAATTAAATAAATGCCAGGCAACCGTTCCACCATAGTTCCCACAAATCATACAAATGTTTCGCCAACATTTCTCACAATACTTCTCCATACCCTTTACATGTTTGGGATTGTTTAAGTGTTCTGCTTAAGTACTCAACTTCCTTTTTTAAGAAAAACAAAGTTTTCTTTTTTTTCGGCCACTTATAGCATAAATTGGGCCCACAACATTTTGTGTGTGCAGCATGTCAATGTTTAATGTTATTTGGTTGATTTTTTCAACTCTTTTCCATCAGCTCCGCCCGGCCCGGGTGCAACAAATCCTAATGTTGCATTGTTCGTTGTATGTTGTATGTACATTACATGTGTAGATATTTCGCGCCGCGTCACCGTTCAGAACGATGTTGTTTTCCTTTACAACTTTTCCGCCGTTGAATGTGAACGAGTTGGTGCAAGGCACAGCACAAGAAAGTGACTAATCGTACAATCGAATCTTTTGCGATTTTAGTGGTGTCGAGTGCTCCTTCAAAAGAACTGCACAAAGCCGCAACAACATAACACAGCACACGACCTATATACTTGCTAATAGTTTATCCTCCATAATGCAAGCAACTTATATTACCTCAGTGCAGTGTGGGCGTAAATTGCATATTGCGAAATAGCTGGCTAACCGCGAGGTAAAATATGGGAAAATAATACCAACAAAGCAACTCTCTAAGTTCGAGTTCAGGTGGAAATTCCATCTGAGACGATCGGCTTAAGGCACTTAATATGCAAAAGGCATTCCGCGCGGTAAATTGCTGAACAGTGTGTATGTAAACGGAAAGAGGAAAAATTCATGTTTCACAATTGATTACCGAACGATATTTGGTTAAACGTGAATTGAGACAAATTCCATTTTTATTTGTGATGTTATCTGGAATCCAGATTGTCTTGCAGAATTTAAAAGATGGATAGCTTGCGTTACTCAAAAAATAACCTTCACCTCTTGGCACAATACATCTTTTAATAATGAAAGATTTTGAAAAATGATCGGATTAATTTATTCAACCTCAGTACCGTCTTTCGAATTTAATCATTAAAAAAAGATTAAGCTGACACCTAAATCTAAAGGATTCATCTATGAATTAACATTTTTCTAAAGGAAAAATATTTTGATGCGCAGGCTTCTGATTTTTTCGCGCATGCTTTTGGAATCGATCTTAAAATTTTAATTTTGAAACATAAATTCAATTTAGCAAGAACAATAAAATTTGCAAATGTAGCTGATGGAAATCACAAATTGTAAGACATAGACCCCTCGTTTTCAATTTAGCCTAGTTGCCTAAAAAAAATTAAAAATAAAATAGAAAAATTTGAGACAACTGCGTTTGCAACTGATAGAAATTTAAGACGCCCTCGCTGTCACCCCCTTGCTCATAATCCTTAGATTTCCTGCTCTCTTTGATGCACGAGTTCGCCTTGTGTGATTCATGTGATATTTTTTTTCTCTTTCTACGCGTTGCTCCTCGGGAGTGTTAACGCTAGTTGGTGGTTACACAAGGGATCACGTAAAAAAGTACAAGAAGGACTAACATCGGAGAGATACAATATGTATTTTATTGAGGAGCTTCGTTGGATGTATTACGAATTCCAACAAAGACAATATTCGGTACGAAAAGAAATCGAATTTTTTTTAAAGAATTTACAATATTAGCTTCCCTCCATTTTTCCATCCTTCAATCTCTCCAGCTCAATTTTCACAATATTACATTACTGAGGATTCTTCAGATGGAGAAGTATGAAAAAACTAAATAAATTTTGAAGGAAAGTGTACTCCAAAAGAGGAATATCAGTTAAATATTTTTGGTTTTTTATTATTATTTATTTTTCTTTTTTTATTTTATTTTATTTTCTCCATCATCTTTACTGAAGTCAAGGAAATTGGCCATATTTTACTATGAAAAACCACAAACGAAAACAAAATTCTCAAAAAACATTTGAATGCACACACTGTATTTTTCGGAATTTGTCTTGTATTTCTCTACGTACACATGTATTTTAGATAATTTTGCTAAGTATGAGTATGAGAACATGATGTACACGTATAACATTTGCCGTACATGTCTACTTTGAGGCAATAATCGTGCGTTACGGTTTACAGTTACTTTGTTTATTTTATCTAAATGAAAATTCCAGCGGTTTCGACGTACGTTACATATAAATGAAATAAACCATATTAAAATTTATTTATGTTATTGACAAGGTTGAGTTAATTTGCGGTTTTCAATTTCGCATATATTTTATTATTTAATTTATTTTCATTTTAATTAATAATTTTTTAACACAACATATAGTGTTAACGGACAATAAATTTGATATTTTATGGGACTCAGTAAAATACAATATAATTTGCAGTTAATTTCTATATGCAACGAAAAAGTAAAGAAAATTTTACCTTTACCACTTCAGAAATTCAGTTTTATTTCGCCTCACCTGAAAAAAGTAATAAAAAATAATTAATATAAACAACAAGATTGAATTATAATACAAACATAGTTTACATTTTTAAACTATAGATATTTAACGATAATTACGAAATTTTGAAAAAATCATGTATTATTACATTGATTTTTTCAAAATCATAATTTCACATTGATTGTATTTTGATGAGAAAGATTTGATTTGTCAAATTTAATTTCAAAATGTCAGAAGTTTTCATCTTTCTTCATTCTCCATTCGTCCAAAGCTGTTAAACATTTTCCGCTTTTTGATATTTTTCCGATTATAGATTGAAATGAAAAACTGGCAGTCTAACCCGCAAAAAAATCCACAATGAATTTCATTCTAATTATTCGAAAAAAATTCAAATTTTGAGACTTTCATGGGAATCAAGAAATTCCGGAATGAAGCGAACGAAGATTTAATTAGGATTTAATTTTATTTCCCAACTATTGCGATGCTAGCAGTCCGTATGGTGTCCTGGTAAGAATACTATTTTTTACTTTATGTAGTGTATAATCTAAACGAGTTTGAAGCTATTTAAGCGATATTAGGCACATTCCAGAGTTTCCGCAGATTAGGGGGTGAGCGGTGTGTCATAGGCCTCCCGTCAAACCGCGTTGCCTAGACGCTCCTGATTATATTTCGCTGTTCGGTGGTCTGAGAAACAATGCCAGGTTTCGGCTTCATTTTGAAGGAAGTAATTATTTTCATTGCCTCAAGTACGTAGATCCGTAGACTCACGAAAATCGGTTTAAACATACTGATGGCTGCGAATGTCAACATTTCAGCGATGGTGGTAATATCGCCAGTCAATTGGATTATAAATAGAAATACTACTGCATCCGGTTTTGATACAGAACCAAGACAAACTTCTTTTGAGGCCTTGGACTCAATTAATAGAATTTGGGTTTTGTTTTTAAATTGCTAGAGTTCCTGTCTCAGAATGGGACATTCCTTAAAATTGCTAACATCTATTGCTACCATCCTAACTTCATTTGCGACTCATCAGGAATCATTAAAGCTGTCAACGCGTATTTTGAAGTGATAGGTTAATATGTCTGGCCACTGGTACTCTGAACCAACATTCAGCGAACAGCTGTACTAGACACATCCTGAGGGAGGTTCGCGAGCATCAGATTAAAACTCAAAAAAGGGAATACCAACCATCCTGGTCTTGGCCATATTTCTCCACCACCACGATTTCTCAAATTAGGTAGGAGAATGGCTTGATTAAGATGAAGAAATTTGCCTTAAAATGTAGTTGACACAAAGAACCCTTACAGGCTCAATGATGCGAACAAAAACGGGTTCAATTATACGAAAAAAAAAGCTTCATCTCAAATAGTAAAATCATAAACTGCACCAACTGCTTTACAACGCATGGAGTCGGAATTCATGTCACTATTCACAACTCACGAAGTAATAAGCTGTCTGCAAATCTTACAACCTACAAGGAATTTCCACAATTAAACTAGCTACAGAAATCGAAGGATTCTTCAGATTTTTTTTTTTTGCAAAGACAATGGTAAAAAATTGTTCTTACTTTTGATCTGTGGCGTCGATTGGAACGCTATAAAGTCTAGCAGTGTACAAAAAAAGGTCAAAATTGCGAGTAAAAAATTTACAATAACTTCAGTCTGATATCGATAAATGAAAAATTTCAAAGAAAAGGAAGTTCGGGAGCGTTTTAAAAATTCAAACACCACAGAAATGACCAACCTAAAACAACCTCTAGGATACTAAATCGACACGATATAAGCTTGTATACATCCATGTAGCCTCTCATTTTGTGCTAAACGTAATCAAAGTAAACTAAAACTAATTTGAGTCCTTTAACACAGGGATTTTGAGGGTAATGGAAGTAGGGTCAAACTAGCAGGAGCTCGTTGACTTGGTCAAAACCCGTTAAGGATAGACTCAATTGAAATACCACTAGTAACAGTGAAAATGGAGGTTTACGGAATCCTTTGGAAGGAGAAAGACAAGGCTTGGAATAACAAGAATAATAGGAGAATAAACCGATAGTAGAATAAACGCTAATGAAGACAACAAAAGAACTTTATTGGCATAAAGACAACAAAGTTACGTGTCAACATGTGAAGCCACTGGGTATCCAAAGGGAGGACACATGCTGCAAGTGAGGAGGGGAGGCAGAAAAATATCGAAATACATTCTTTTGAATTATTCGAATCAATTTCAAAAGTTCTTCATTTGGTTGGGGTGGGTTCAAGCAGTTGGATCGGAACACCTAACGGCTACGGAACTGGAGGCTCTCCTTACCTTGATGATGGAGCATTCCCAAGAACTAAACCGTATGCGGCGGGCTAAGTACCAACACTGTCCTAAAATGGATCCAAGAAATAATTATTCAAACAAACAAACACTTAAAATAAAAACCTAGTGAAAATCAGTTGAACTGGATGGGGAAGTTTTTAATTTCATTTTTTTTTTATTTCCAGGATGGCGATATAATGATAGAAATTTAGTTGTTTAGTAACTTTTATTCGTTGCTAATGGCTGCCTCCGGATTATTACAAGATTATTTCGTGTTGAAATTTCAGTCGAGAGCTTAAAACTGCGCATAATGTTGCGCATATCCTCGGCGAGCTCAAGACAGACTCCTCTCAATTATCCGATCCAAACTGATCACAGAAATAGATTTGGCAATTACGAACAAACAAACAAACAAACAATAGACTTGAAGTTTTCCCTATTGGTGAAGTTTTAATGACACCTTTAGATATCTGAGCTTACGTCTTTCTTCTCCGTACATTAGGTGGTATATTGATTCATTGTGGATACTTGGTGTTTGGCAAAAGTTATAGTAGGATGACCGTGGAATTCTTTTTCCCGAAGTTGAACAGTTTTCCCATCAGGTGGTGAGACAAAACGGAGTATATCCAGCTCTAGCAAGATGGGGACCATGGGGAGCATGACTTCAGTACCATTCAGTTCCGGCCGACATGAATCTATTTTTTTTTTAGCAATTTTTGTAATTTCATTTCCCATAATTTCATCGCATTCAATCGAGACCGGAAAATGATAAGTGATTTTCGGTGTTTCCCAACATAGCGAAAGCTTAGCGGCTCTCTTGTTTCATAATTGCCGTCATATTTCCTATAAAAACTGTACATTCGTCCTCTCGTCAAGCTAAATTCCATTTTCCAACTAGGTAAAAGACTTTGCGAAAGATATGCCTCTAATGCTGTTATGAATTTTCCGCTTGTATAACTCCATGCTGTGAATAAGGTAGCGAACAAGCAGCATAGCGTAAGAAAATATCTTAAGAGCCGCCACGGACATTTCAACCTTCTTCGTTTGTTCGATTGTTTGTCTACTTGAACCTACCACTTTAATACTATCATTAGAATAATTGACTGCTATTTGGGGAAAGCGCTTTGGCGGTCTGCAAACGAAAGACTCGAAGAAAAGTCAAATGATGGGGAAATATACAAGCCTAGATTAAGAAATTTCAAAATTACTTATGCTGTCTTTTCGGCAACTCATCCTTGTATTAGTGGCTCCAAGGCGCATATATTTGTTTGTATTCTTTGATTGTAGAGAGCATGAATGGAAGTACTTAGTACAAATTTATATGTAGCCGGATATTTCACTTGATTGTTAGCGATGGTGAGTGAGCGATTGTTTTGATGGGGGTTTTCTCGCTAAATCATGCCAGGAAAATGTTGCTTCAATTACTCTTTATAAGTAATATTTAAACATTGGTCATGGCCTCGTCGTTCATAAAATGAAAAATTGTGTCGGCGCAGCAGGAGATAATTTTATGTTTCGTCTGTTTCGATTTGTCGCTGCTATTAACTCTATGTTGACATTGTAAGCTATTTAAAAGAGAATAATTTAAGGTTTACAATAGTGCAATGTATTAGGGTTTTCTTATTTATCTCATGATACCTCAGAAATTATGTCCAAGCATAAAGTCATGAAAAGGTACGTTCAACTGTTCGAGGCAACATATTTCTATCCAATTCGTTTAACCTTACCTAGCCTCAAATTTATTTAATAATTAAGATTACGAATCTGAGCACTTTAAACAGGTTGAAACCATTAACCATTTTGGAAAATTAAAGGAATGTAAATTCGAGTATCTGCTGGAAAATCGAGAATGGTGAACCATACTAGTATGCTGCTTAAATTAGCTTAAACACTAACTTAAGAGGGGGAAAACGGACTAAATTCATCTGAAGGATCCTGAAACCCTTTCATAATTTCCCGTAATTTGTCTGAAAATTCCCGAAATCCACGTTTCAACATCTCCTAAAGGGCCCTTGCTTCGAACAAATATAATCCACTGTCTTGCAGCTCAAAATTTATGTGATCCAAGAGTAATGCTGGTAAAAGTAATAGCAGCAGCAGAAGTAGTAGCACTAGTAGTAGTAGCAGTAGTAGTAAAAGTAGTAGTAGTTGCGGTAGTAGTAGTAGTAGCAAGATGAGCATAATGGACAAACCTGTGTCAATATGCCGTTCCTGAATTTTTTTAAACTAAAAACTCTCAAAGAAGACTACTAGAGATGTAGGCTCAATTTCAGCGATAGACTCCTAAATAAATTGCTAATAAAATCTAGACCAGAATCAATAAAATAATAAGCATTGACAGCTTCCTTCAGCCTATTGGTATTTCCGAAAAAGTTTTTTAATATACCAAAATCATATCTCACACTTCTATCATTGAAAACCATCGAATCTTCGAGAACCTTTGAAACTGGCTGCATTTAAACGAGGTGGATTAAAAACGAAAAACCTCCAATGGATTAGTGAAAATTATACCTAACAAACAAATACATAACCTAGAACACAAGAATTTGACAGAATTTCGCAAAAAGAAAAGATTTTAGAGGAATGGTTTATCAAAATCAAAAAAGCGTTTGTCCCGGCGAATATGAAGAAAAGAAGACTAAAAAAATTAGTCTAGTAACAGGAGTAAGTTTAAAAATTGGTTACAAAAATAATGTTTTTGTTTTAAAACTAAGTTCGAGCTTGTAATAGAAATAAAGTTTCTATTACAAGCTCGAACTCGAACAGTAATAGAGTACTTACACTTATACAAAAGTGTATACAAAAGTGTAAATTATATAAAAGTGTACCACGGTCATATCTTTTGACAAGAGCAGTTATTTTATGGGCACAAGCTCTGCTATCTGATCAACTGGGTCAAATCAAACTATTGACCAAATCCCACCGATGACGAAGATATTTTTGATTGATTGACAAACCAATTACTTCATAAGAACAAGCTGTAGTTCGACTGCAAATTTCATCCAGCTCGATTTAAAGATCCAATCAAGTCAAAAAGAAGAGGAAGAATGCGATGCTACAACGCTCTCGCCCCCACGAGCCATCCTGTTTTGAACAATCCTCTCTTTTGTTCTGCAGCGCAGACCTGCCTCCAAAATAATATTACTTTGGGGCCAAATACTGAGGAAGTGGAAACATTGTTTGTTTTTCTTTTTTTCTATTTGTTTCTTTTAACTTCCGTGGTTTCCCATCTCTTTTTATCATTCATACTCATGCACGTTAAGGTTTAGGCCATCTTCGGTTTTTTTTTTTTTGTTTGTCAAATTTATGTTTTTGTAGTTAATATTTGCCAGAATGAGACGTTGGCCTTATCTACGCGTTTATAACAAGTTACTATCAATCATTTACTTGGTAAGTATCCTTTCCTGTCCCGAATGTGGTTGTTGTTATTTTAGAAAGATGGAAAGAGATCAAGCTGGTTTCGAACACGCATCCCTGCCGCTTCTCGTCAGGTGCCAACTCACAGGCCGGGACGCATCGATTGGCACTACCAGCTTAGGTGGATGTCGACTGGTTATTTACTAGTTATGAATATTGCTCTACAGCTTTGAACTTCTCGTATATTCCAAATTGCCTTTGGTCTGGCTTTATCAATTTCAGAAGTTTTTGGTAGATCAATTTTTCCATTTTCACTTACAACATTGTAAGTGATTTATACCCTTGCTAAGCTAACTCAGCGAAGACTCATGGGTGCGGAAGTTCTGATCAAACTTCTGGTTGTTGTTATTTTGAATGCTGAGAAGTAAGACTGAGCATCAATCAGATACGTTCAAGTAATACGAAGGCATCTATATTCTAGACCCTCCTTTACAAGAACAATAGCATTAAGCATTGTTATACAGGAAGTTTACGTAAAATTTGTTATTTCATTTCTTAAAAGAATAAAGATTAATGAGAATATGAACGATTATATTTAGCTTCAGCCATATTATCCAAAAAGGACCATGGTCCAGATTCTTCACAAATATATTTTTTTGTATAATTCAGTGTGATAATGTGTTGGATGAAGAAGCTTTTGTACGACTATATTTTTAAATTTTAGAATTTTTAAGGATAATTCAGTGTTTTAAATATGTTGAAACAAATCCGAATGTAGTTCTTCTTTCGAATTTGGAATAGCTTTTAAAAGCTAGCCCGTTTAATTGTGGTACGTGGGGTGTTCAAAAAGTAATGGCAATGACTGTATTAGAGAGCAGTTAGGTTCAACACTATTTTCTTTTTCCAAATAATTGACCTTAAAATTCTTTTTTCCAGAGCTATTTTTCAAAGCTGTAGAACAATATTCATAACTAGTAAATAACCAGTCGACATCCACTTAAGTTGGTAGTGCCAATCGATTCGTCCCGGCCTGTGAGTTGGCACCTGACGAGAAGCGGCACGGACGCGTGTTCGAAACCAGCTTGAGCTCTTTCCATCTTTCTCAATATCCCTTTCAGTTGTTAGTATCATACGTTTTCGTGGTCTTTAAATTTTTGAAAAGAACTTTTTGCGAGTTTTCCTCTTGGTTTTTTTTGTCACAAATTTCGTGACACGATTTGTTTATTTGTTCTGCGTGGACATTTCTTTTTACAATTGCTCCATGTTCAAGGTAATCATACAACTCCCTGGCTGTCCCAAGAAAAGCCCCAAGATCGAAGATCATGACCGTTGGAGATAACGGTACTTACCATGTCATCGATAGTTTTGTGTCGGGTTTGATTAAGCCATGTTTCAACTTCTGTTATGAAACAAACTAAAGAGTAATCAAGATCTTGTTGAAATATTATCAAATTTTCGATATCCTCAGACGTATGAATTACCATCTCAAATTAATGTCAATGAACATATCGTTCTCACTACCACACACTACAATTTATAGGTGGAATGAAATGGAACTTACCAAGCGAATTAAAATAAATAGGACAGGGAAGTTCTAGATGGCCTAAGGACGTCAAGGGTGTTGTAATTGTGACGCGACATTTAGCCAAAGAACTTGGGCATTATGACGGGTTAGAGTTGCCAAATTTGAAGACTGAAAGTGGACGTGAATGTGATCTGCCTAAATCATACGTGGCCTTAATAACTTTCAAGAAGGAATCTACCAATTGTGAATGAATTCAAAACATCACAAATACGATTTCAAATATCGATTGGCAACCAACGGGATGCAAACATGACATCTTTTACATAGAGGGTGAATCCCCCCATCTACTGCAGCGTCTGTAATACACGTAAAGGTTTAATTCTATTAACTGTGAATATGTGAACAGGCAGAAGAAAAGATTCTTCGTTTCTCGTAGTAGAATCGAGGTCTGGCTAAAGGAAGAGAGGTATTTTTAGCTCGGTTACCTTTGCTAGGTTTTGCCTTCACTAAATCTCAAACTAATTTTTGATAATTTTTCGGTTCGAACTTGAGGGCGTTACTCTGTCTTCTCCCTCATATTCTTGCGGTTTTCCAAATGAATAAAGCTGGGATGTTAGATGGCATGAAAATGGTCAAAACGTTTCTAGACGTTGTGAGAGGTTCGGCCGTAGTATCTACTACAGAGTTTGTCGAATCTCTCAAATGAGTAATTCATAAATGTCTGATTACATGAATTATTCATTTTGTTTTCAGATTTCCCAAGGAAATATTGAAAAACCAAACGCTTCAGGGCAAGCAAATGAGTGCGGTTGTTATATTCGGCTTTAATATTTAGCTATTTCGAAGTTTCAAATATTTGATGCTCCGATTCAAATATCTGGCTCAGCAAATACATTAAAGGAAGATTAATTTGGACAGCGAAAACAAACGTCTCCTGAGCAAAAAGAAAAATCGATCGAGACGATCAGTCGTTGCTGCAGGCTGTTATTACTCCATTCCAATAGTTTCTCAATTCAAATCTTGATTGTAAGACTGCATTACATTCTCTTTTATTTACCACTTTTCTATTTACATCCACCGTAAGCATGTAAACAAATTGACATTCCTCCCCCTTGATCTCCAACGTACAAACATATGATGCATCAGGGTTTCATGGCTTTTTCGGTTGATGGAGATCAAACAGTTATATGCATAGGACATGTGTGATGTAATGATTGCTCAACGTTCTTAGCATATACAAAATCGTACAACACATTCGAGCTTAATTGTATGTTTATAGATCGTGTTTCTTGTAAGCACGCGGCAATATTTTCCTTCCATTTATTGAGTAACATCAATTAGGTCAGCGATAATTATGGCTTCCTTCAATACACGGAATCGATTAATAAATCTTTTGCGCACTGGCAAGAAAACTTGCCATGATCCAATTGAATTTAGTATCTTTGTGCGATCGTGTGTGCTTATTATGTGCATGTACAGATACGGCTTGAACGACCTTGCGTTGCGCAAGCGGCAATTTCAAATACAACTTACCACCAGTTCGTGTTAGATTTAATTTCTTTCTTAGAGACACTTTTCCATATTTCTTTGGGTCAACATGTCAAATTAACAACAGACATCTATTGTCGTCTATGAACGTTCAGAGTCATTAATCAAAGGAATGATGGTCGTCTTCAAGACGTTGGAGTGCCGACAATGACAACAAAACGACAGCGCCGACGTGCCCTCTTGATACGGAATCTACGCGTTTTTTTGTTGAAAAGTCAATCAAAAACGTACGTGAGGTGAGCTCTATCCAAAGTTTTTCCTTTCGATTGCTTTCAGTTATTTCTTTGGCTACCTTATTTAGTTCGGCACACTTTGCTTGAAATAATTATGTTCGAAAGTATTAATTACGCTTTTTACACTTCACTGCTTCGTACCTTTTTGGTATGGTTTGTCTTTCTTTGATGTTGCGCAAGCGACCATTAATTCGGTTGTTATGAATGAAACTTTTCGAGTTGAGGACTAAATTGTTATTATTTACCTATTGATTTTTCAATAAGAAAATCCAAGTGCGATTGGTGGAAATCAATCATTTATTGGGTACGCTCTGCTGTTGCTTTTGATTTCAAATTAATTTGACATCCACCACCTTGAAGATGTTCATATTTTGTCCTTGATACTAATATTTTACGAATTAAAAAGTCCTCTCGAGTTTTTGAAGACCATTAAAGATAGTTTGCGAATGACTGGAGTCTTCCATACATTGAGTTTTAAACTTTCTCAACTCGACTTCGCTATGTTCAAATTAGAAAACTTTTAATGCATCCAAAAAAATATTTAGCAGCTCTGCTTGACAAGGATTCATAAAGCACAAATTCAGAGAAAACGGAGATAATTTTATAAACGCATTTATTTTGTTAAATAAAGTGCGCGTGCAGATCATAATTAAAACAATGAATTTTCATTGGCGCTGCCATTAGGTCAGAAATTATCGATTAGATCATAAAGGATGGGTCCTATGGTGTCAAAATCGGTTATGCTTCAAGTTGCAATCTTTCAAACATCACTAATCTCATTATGGAGATTTAGATATTCACTCATTGTCGCTCTGTAAAACACCACCCACACGCCGAAGGTTTTTTTAATTTATTAATTCAAAAATTCCCATGTGAAAATTGCAATGCTCAATGAATATCGTATTGGGACATTTTTATTTGCGAAAGCTGCATATTACTTTAGTCAAAAAAGCAATATTCGTTGCAAGGAAAGACAACGAACAAAAGCGCCGTCGACAGCCCTCCACGTAGAAACAGCGTCGAAACACAACTTTTGAAAAAAAAGAAGGATAAATAAGGATACTTGGAGGTACGGCTTCGCTACATTATTATCTCAACAGAAATAAAAAGTTTAGCATAAAAAATAGATTTATAGTCAACAAACAGGTAATAGGAAACACCCCCTGGAATCCTCTTGGACAAAATTTATTTATCTGGACAGATAACTCATCAAAAGGGTTCAAGCTTATGAAAAATATCTCTAATAAGGGATGGCGGGGTGAGAGATACTCCATTGCATAAATTAGTAGGAATATGATGGCAGCGATCGAATCTTGATATGTTGGGTCTTGCAGAAGTTGAAGTTTAATAGTTGAAAAAAATTTGCCCTGCGACATAACATTTCCTTTTCGCAAATATTAGAAAACTATATTTTTAAACACATATTATTTTTACACCTTTTTATGATTTAACTTAAATTGTGCTACCTTACAAACAAAATCTAACTTCTTTCATTGACACATTCTTTCGTCCAACAACTACCAGGAGTTATGAACGCAGCAGTTTTTAACATATTCAAGTTTATCTGTTAGACGAGATTCCCTCATTTAAAAAAACGGATTCAATAGCAGAAAGGACATTTAAGATCACGAAGCTGGGAGTATGACCACCGTTTAGAATAATTCTCTTTCATTCGTTATTTATTTGTCGGACGCATTTCATCCAGTTGCTATATCTTTGGTATCTTCCTCGTGTGGTTAGGTCTTACTGTCCTTATTTATAGGATATTCGTTTTTTATACAACCAAGTAGTGGAAATTGAAGTTTCTTTGTTTTTGTATTAGCTACGAATGCATTATGATATAATTTTCAAATAGTTTTATCGTTGGACACTTTGCATTCTTCCCCTTCTACAATACTTCTAGTCCTACCTAGGGTATGATCATGGGAAGAGTACGTCGGATAAGGTCTGCCTGTTCCAGAGTATTTTTGAATACCGGTCTTACCTTCAGTACTACTGATTTCATCCGAAAGAAATACCTGTCAGAGACTCTTCTCATGCGAAAGGTTGCCACCATTTATCCCTTGGTGATGGAATACTTTCTCGCTCCATAAAGTTTGGTTGATAAGATGATAAGTTAATGGGCTACAAAAGGCAAATGCAACCACAGGTCGTACTAAGCTTGTGAGGTTCTGCACGTTAAGAAGTACATTCAACCGCTAGTGGGCGCAGATGTCAGAAATGTGACGTTGAAAGCAATCCCTGCCTCTTCCATCTTTCCAGTTGAAAAGGGGATCAGCCTAGCTTTAGAACATCCATTGAGGAAAAAAAGGCTGATCTTCTACTCATGCAACAAACCGCATGACGCGTCGCTAATCCAATTGATTGGTGTTACTGGAACTTCAAAATCAGAGTACAAACAGCATTTACCCTCAACCAAAGTTGTGGTAGCAGTAGCGGCAGTTAGGAGCGCAGTGAATATTTTGGTAGTCTTGAAGATGTAAAGACTTCTCATCGTCTTTTTTGCCCTGATGAAATAGACAACGTATGGCACGCATTTTTTTTTACAATTACTGCGCTGTGAAGAGTCCTGCCCTAATACTGGCTGGGTCGTGGAAACAATGTTGCGAACGGCTACATTTGCTTATTGGTCCTTAGACAAACTAAAACGAGTTCTACCATCGGACTGATCTGGTTTGTGAAGTGTGGCCTTGACATTTTTTGCCACCAAAAGTTCAAAAGAGTTGAAGAGTGAAGAATTAAGAAGCTTAATTGCCTAGTCCGGAAGTTGTCTCGTAATTTGGGTTTCTTATCTCTCTAAGTCATTGAAAAATCAGGTCAATCAAATCAAAAATCAAATCAATTAAGACTAAGGATAGGAAGGTAAATGCAAGTTTACTCTGGTACCATTAGGATTGTCGTGGCAGGAAGGTTGCATTGCGATACGTTAGACTTGTTTAGAGACAATAACCGATCCTGCTAACGAGGCTGAAATACTTTTTTGTCAGGTTAGTCTTTGATGTTAAGTTACTTTTTATTTTACAAAATGGCAAAAAATACAAAATTTTACAATTTTCATTTGGACATGGAATCGATTCAAGCCTTTGGAATTTCCACTGAAACTTTGTAATCTGCACATGCGATCATATTCTTTACGGGAATTGTTATAGAGAAGTTTCACCCTGTTGAACTCACCTCACGATGCTCCATAAAGTTTGCTAACCAGCACGCGAGCGCATCCGCAGGCATGGTCAGCCATCTGATGTCATTTATTATTGCTCGCTGAAATGACGTGATATTTGCTAATGTCCTTTACCTACCAATGGTAAATCGTTTAAGAAGAGCTAAAGAAATATCAGATAAAGGTATATCCTATTCGTTTTACGCAAAAGGAAAAACTCTTATCCTGCTAATTTCAAATTCGTTCACCACAAATAGCGCCTTATTGGAAACCAGGATCGACATCTTGTTTTAAACCGGGATCGACATCTTGCTTTAAACCAGAATTCACAACCGCGGATCGACTTCTCGAATAAAAAGTGAGTCAAACGATAGATTAGAATCATAAATTTAATAATATTAATCGCCGCAACAATATTCGCCTTTGTTATTAACTTAATCGCATATGTTTCAATTAAAGCCACCCACATTACACATTCATTTGTTCGGATTAATTTACCATGCGAAAACTAGTCAAAGTCATTTTAATTAGTGAAGCTTCGACAGCGATACAATCTCCAATCAAATCTTCGTATGGAAGCAGAGAAAACAAAACGTAATAAATATAAATTCTTCAGACAAGAACAAAGATAGTTTACAATAGTTCCCAGCTTACGAATCGTGATGTGTGTAGTTTTATCTATTGTTGTCATGGTATTAGACTGTGTAAAGATTGTGTAAACTGTTACAAAGAGATCAACAGAATACTACATAGCTGGCATCTTTGAACTGAATCACAAATAATTGCGCTACTAACATGAATACCCAGTAAACTGCATATATATCCTATTTGTACCGGATCAGCGTCTTCATTTGCAACTGTATACACACATGAGATAATTGCAATAATCTCATATTATGGAGTTGATTGTTTATTATTGTTAACATCGTTGTCGTTCAGTTCCACCATTCCGATATAATTAAAGAATCATCGCGGAATTCATAGTATTTAGAGTAGTTTGACAAAAGTAATTTATTATGATTGGTAGCTAGGGAGCAACTTTGATTTCTTTCGGTTTAACAGCAGAAAAAAGTATACTTCCAGTATCCAAACTAAACATAAAAAACTATGAACAATGAGACAAAATTGTTTTCTTACCGATAGCATAACTCCTACTGTATGTTGTTGTGAACCGGCTTAGCATGTATTTCAAAGATCTTAATGTCAATGTCAGAATGCATTATCTGTCAATCAGTCAAAGTGCTTACAATATCTACGCTTGTTCGATTGAAAATCGAAAGGTTTGTGCCATAAGCGGATCGGTTTTTATACTTTTATAATTAAAAGAAACCCTCATCACTTTAAAAAATTTGTTAAAGCAATTCAAAGATTGGTATTTTGTAGTGAGACTCTGAATGTAGGCTGAAACGATTAAACATGAGCAATTGGAAAAATTAATCGGTGAAGATCCATGTCAAATTTAGTTTAAATTGTCAAATGCATTGAATGTCATTGATACTGACATTCATGATTACTTTTAACCGGTTAAAAAACGGTTATAAGCGATATCATTTTTCAAAAACAATGCAATTGAGCCCGGAAAAAATTACCCGAAGTGGTTCCAGAAAACTCAAAGATAATCTTTGAGCTACAGTTGCAAACATAGCCTTCAATAGACAAATTTTTCATTCTTACGAAAATATTGAAAACCGGCTTAGTAATTTCCTCCAAGCCAGAGCTTTTTTTTTCTCAGACATAATTCAGATATTGTCTGAAAAACTAGCAAACTTTGTAGCTTGTGCAGGAAATAATGAAAGCGAAGTTTGTGCAAACGGCACAAGAATTCAACTCCTTTATCTTTCTAATTATTTGAACGAGGGTTCCTGTATTTTCTGTTTAGATCTCCTTGCTTTCTTTTTTCTGTTCAGATCTTTTGGTTTTCTCTTCTTTCTGTTTAGATCTTATTCATAAGTTTTGCATGTTGTGACATAAGTTTTCCCAGGCAATAGTTGCGGGATAACTATATCACGTTTTCTGCCTCACAGCCTTTTTGTATCCTGTTCTTGTTTGTTCTTCCTCGTCGGCCAGTGCTTCGGGAAATTCCATCAATGCCCTTTTTACGTTTGTTTTGTGGGCGGCGGATATTCAGCTTCTGAAGGCGAAAGTCCAGAACTTATTGCAGGTTGTGAATTTATTTTCCAAGCTTGTGTCGGCTGCCCATTTATTCCGCTGTGGCTTAGCAATCTCGGACCTTTTCTTGGAGTGGTTGCATCAGCTGTTTTATCTTCTACTTTTTTGTGAGACTATTCTACTTCTTCAGTGAGATATAAGCTCGTCTGACAAGTGGTGATGATTTCGAAAGCCAAAACTTTCAAAACTTCTTACGTCCAAAATGCTATCCTTTTTGTTTAATCCAATGTCGCGTTTTTGCATGCTGTCAGTATGATGAAAGTTTGTGAAAAATCTACTGGCATTTTTTCAACATTTCTTCACTATTCAGTTACCGTCTCACTTAATATACTCTATCCTGAGGGATATATGTAACAAGGCTACCTGTTGCAGTACTACTTGCGCCTCCGTCCATGGTTCAATTCTATTTTTCGGTAGGTTCAATTCTATGTATTATTTTTTTGCCGGTTGACTCTTTTTAATTTTCGTTTAGTCATTGATCAATTTCGATAAAGACAAAACAATATTGATCAATTTTGATGGCTAATTGTTTTTGGTATCGAAATCCACTCAAAAGTTTGTTTGCCTTGACAATCCTGTAGTTTTTTTTTCTGATGAAGTCTCAAGTTTAAAATTGATTACCAGGCTGGTTTAGGCCTAACCTTACAGTCTCCTTAGATAAAAGTTAAGATGTGTCAACTACAAACCCGAAATACATCGTAATGAAGTACCAGTTTACATTAAGGATTACCAGATTAAACATTGATAAGTACGGAGCCCACCTATTCCTGATGTTCCTAGGAACAACGCTTCTTTTATGCAAAGCTAGTCATCACGATGCTCCCTGAAGTACGGTAACCCAATACGCTGGCCCATCCATATATATGAGACCTACCAGCTACCCTTGATACTTGAATATACCTCCACAGTTGAAGTTTGCAGAACGAATCGGAGGAATAAGCCATGCGGTAGTATCTAGCTAGCTCGGCCGCTATGCTTCTAGCCTAGATACTGGTTCTAGAAATTTTAATAAGGATCTTGGACCATCATCGTTTCGTGAACGTTGAGTTGGCTGGAATCGTAACATAAACCCTGCATGAGGGAGAAACTAGATCTGTCAACCAGATCTGCTTACCCTAATGGAGGTTATCTATGTAATGCCGGTTACCGGCTGGCTACTAGTCATAATGGGTTTTGATGTTCAGAGTTAGGCACATCTAATAAATAGGGAACACTCTCAACCGATTGTGCATCGATGATTCAATGACGGAAGCTTCGTCTGAGACTTACCAGGTTGTAACAAATTTAATCGGGAAGCAAATAGTCTGGATTCATCCTGCAACTATTTAGGCTACTGATACTATTCTTTCTAATTATTCATAACGGTATTGGGAATTGTAGAACAAAGCCAAAAGACGAGAAAGCGTTTGATCACATTGAAAGGGTATTTTATCGTTATGGGGAATAAGAAATCCTTACGCAACTCACATGAATGCAGAGTTGCGTAAGGATTTCTTATTCACCAATGCATTAGACATTGTATGCAATGGAGAAGCTTCATTGAGAAGAAGAGCCAAACAATATTTGTCCAACCGTTGAAAGACAAACAAAAGAATTTTTAAGGCAGCGGGAGGTCCACAGAATGGAAATATTCAAATATTATTCATTCAAATATTTACAATTCTCTGAATATTCCAGTTGATTTTCCAAAGATATTCTGGATTATTTTTGGATATGCTAATACTTGTAAATGGAATGTCCCGAATTCTTTCAAATCTTTTCGCACCGTCTGGTGAGTCAGTGAATAGTTTGGAAGCTTTCGCCGAAGAAGTGATCTATGATTAGCACATAAAAAAAAATTAAAGAAAATATCAGCCCGTTACATTTACACGAATCGATATTCACATGGCGATTTACGCAGTGATATGCTAATCAAAAAGCCAAATATTACCATCAATCAGCGAGATCAAGGCCTCTTAAGAGCCCAATAATAATAAGTAAACAAAAAGATAAATGTGAAAGTGACCTGAAACCTCATCATCAAGCATATCGAGTCCAATTTAATTTAATCTGGTCTTAAAGATGCGAAGTTTCAATAAATATTGCTAAATAACTGATGTACACATTTTATTTTTTCAATCTAACGTTTGTCTGATACGTTTGTGAATACGCTAATACCTAATATGTGTGTGAAAACCTCTATTCCACATATGAAATCTAATTTTCTGCATATTTACATTAACTGCAGTTCAGCTTGACCCCAATCTCAAGGTCGAGTGACAGTATCGCTTTTCACGCTTTTTTATTTAAATGAAATGTTTTCATCGTGCTGAAGCTTATTCAAATTTGTTAACATATTTATATGTAGATACCCCAGAATGATGCCTTGTATTTGTCATCGACTAACATTTAAGTTTTCATCTGCTTTTTCTTTTACTTTTTTATTAGCGGTGCTGCCTACTCGATGGCTATACGACTCCTAAGTAATATTTAAATGAATGAATGGTCATTTTTTAAACATTCCAAATGTAAATAGTAGTTTTTAAATTTATACACTTTTTTGACTAGTTTTATTAACCCCTAAATGCAATTGCTTGTGTGGCTTTCAGCAAGGAGGAATAGTCTTTTTTTGTATAAACAACCAAACAGGATAATGTCGCTAAAGCTTAGCTGTGTGTCAATTATTGTTAAATTTATTTTTATTTTGATGTTTTCGCATGACGGGTTAAAAACATATCGAATGGACCTTGTCAAAGTTGCTTCATATGGGCATTGAAAAAAGATTAAATATCAAAGATGACCCAACAATCTCCAGCTCCGCAGTGTCCATCGTGCCAGAATCTATGTATGCTAACACTCAGGTTTATTAATTAAAGTTTTTTCTGCGTTTTATTTTGACTGTATCCAATTTCAAGTCAGACGAATCTATTGTCCCAACTACGTAGAGGTAATCCCGCGTACCAGACCGTGGCATGGCCGAGGCAAGCAGGTGATTTTCAATTGATTGATGATGATGGCACAGCTAGCATATGTCAATGTTTTAGGTAGTTGAATGAACTTAGATTGAATTCAACGGGCGGCATCTTGGGGATCATGACATATCGACAAAAACTCGATGGAGATTTGCTAAGGTCTTTCTCGTCCATGGAAGAGAATACGCTCCGCATAGTTGGATTTCGCGTCTGCCTTCCCTACCAACACTTGGTCTTAAGTAGTGGCTTAACAGATTTAAATTTCATACGTGTGCGTACTCTTGGATATATTAGAATAAACTATTTTTGTATCTTTTTGTACTGTACGTACTATCTAGTTGGATCGATTGAACAGTTCAATTCAATCTTACACTTGATGTATGTGAAAGATCATTCAATTCGGAATTGTAAAAAAAAAACTGAATTAAATTTGCCTATTGAAGATGTTTATTCTCTGCAGGCGAATAAACTGAATGGTTCAGAATATTCGAATCAGTACGAGGATCAGCCAAAATCTATAAAGCACATTTATTAAAAAGTTATTTTGAGCACTAGTGGGTTATCCAACTCATAGATCATATTTCGCATACGTAGAAGTCTCTTAAGTGTGTGTGTTTTTTGAAAGCATAGACAAATACTTCCTCTTTCTTAGTTTGTATTGTTTCGTAGAAAAACATTGAGCTAAACTATCATGAAAATACAAAACAATGTCTTGCGGAACAATATCACAAATCAACTTCACAATGAAAGCATTAAAAGTAAGAAACTAGTTTGAGTCACATAATGGTTTGGTAAGGGCATGCCAGAAGGCTAACTACATCTAGAGAAATCATTGAAATTGTAAAGTTCAAGTTGGGTTCTGCGATTATGCATATCAAACTTCAGTACTTGCAATTTGAAAGTATGAACATTTATTTGTCCAATAAATGATATCGTTAGAAGCGTTTGGAAGCTGTCCTTCAAAGCTCAATAACATTTTGAAGTCTTCTCTTCTTTATCGGATTTGAATGTTGAGTCGCAAACCAAAGGAAGATGAGACCAGGACTCAATAAATTGGGTTAATTGAGTCCTGGACCCATCTCTTGGTCCCATTGAAACAGTAACGATTGAAACGACAAAACGATTGAAACAGTCTTACAAGGAACTGCAAGCCTGAAAAGATTCAAAAGTTCAAACTCAAAGAGACTGGTCACTGCTATACGAACGTATGTCTTCACACATGTGCGTTCCTCTTATAAATTCTATAGATCTTCTTCTTTGCCATTATCCTCATATTTAATGAGCTTGATAGGTTCATGCTGACATTTTCAATGACGCCTTAGTGCAAAATTCTCACACAAGCTTGCACACATTAACACATTAAACTTGTAGAGTTCCAGCATTGTCCAGGATCGAAGTTACTTTCTGTTTGAAGCCTAGTGGCGGATGACACAGTACAGCAATTCTGTTAAGGCTCTTGATAAAACTTAGGCACATCGTCTCGTTTATTCTCGTGTAGCACATGTACTTGAATGAATATTATTAGGTTGCTGCAGATGAAATGGCCGATTTAGCAGTGACAAAAGTTGGCTGCAATTTTAGTGTATTATGTTGGCTCAAGACGACGAAAATGGTATGTCATATTGAAGTATAAAATCTTCTACCATGGTTTATGGAGACATTTCTGTTTTGCACTGCATAGTGATCGTAAAAACAAAAAGAGAAAGTGAACATGCAAGTGAATCAAAAACGGCTACTTTTACTATACGAATTTAAATCAGAGCACAACGCAGCGGAAGCAACAAGAAATATTAACAGCGCATTTGGGCCAGATACAGTTAGCAAACAAACCACTTGGCGGTGGTCCGGAGATTTTGATCCGGAGATATGGAACTTGGAAGTTAGCCACGTGGACACCCAGGACAATCGATCGATAACTGTGTGTGATCGCTGTGTGTATTAGTGGAGTCTGACCCCCCGCCAAACCAGAGATCTTGCCGAGAAATTAGGCGTTCACAGTTCGACAATTTGCCGCCAATTGCAACAATTTGGAAAAGTGAAAAAGCTTGACATATGGGTTCCGCATGATTTTACCGAGCAAAACATGACGTGTCGAAAAGAGATTTAAAGTTCTCTTCTCTCGCGCAACAAAAAGAAACTGTTCTTCCACCGAATTGTGGCCTGCGATGAAAAGTGTATTTTATACGATAATCGTGGCCGATCGGCCCAATGGTCAACGGCTAGATGCCGATGAAGCACCAAAAAACATGCCGAAACCAAGCCTTCACCCAAAGAAAATAATGATAACTATTTGGTGGTCTATGGCTGGAGTTATCCATTATTTGTTCCTGCAACCTGGCGAAACCATCAATGCCGAGAAATACTGTGCTCAACTGGATGAAATAAATCCGAAATTGATAGTTGTTGTTGTAGATAGTTGTCAACATGCTTGTGTATCGAGGACAACGGTCCAAAAATTAAATGAGTTGTGCTATGAGACACTTCCCCACCCTCCATATTCAACAGACCTCTCACCAACGGATTACCATTTCTTGAAACATTTGGATCACTTTTAGACAGGAAAAAGATTTAATAATGAAGCTGCTGTCAAAAATAACTTGTAAGAGTTTCTCCGAACCAGAAACTCGAACTTCTAAATGGAATAAATGTACTTGTATCTCTTTGAAAAATGTGTTTTGCATTTATTGGTACCTATTTTGATTAAATAAATTGTCTTTATAAAAAGTAACAGCTGTTTGAAAATTTATTACTAAATCGGTCATGTCATCTGCAGCAACCTAATATCTATGAAATTACTCTACAGATCTGTACAAGTCTTTAGAAAATAAAACCCAAAATGTCGTTTTCCAGCTTAATAAAAACAAGCTGCATATTTCCCATCGATGAGATCGACAGCATTTTCAGCATACTGCCAACATACTACGTAGACACTATCATTTATTATCACAGGGTTCAATCGGTTTGAATACTAGTCTTAATTACTTCTTGAAAGTAACGACACAATTAAGCTTCGTTAATTCATGTTTTTCAACGCATTCCCGGGATGAATACCAATGTCCAGCAATGTTTCATATTTCTACTGGTTCCTTCAACTGCTTTCCTCATATCAATAACCACATGTGTTAAAATACTCACTTTCCTTTGATTTGCAGCCAAGCAAACATCTTCAGCACCAGGTCTATCGCGAATTTCCGCAGACAATGTGCATACTTTTTTCGATATTTTTATGGCATTATGTTGATGATCATGACCCTCACTTCTGCTGACCAATCAATGTCACTTTGACTCTTCAGTTGATTCTTGACAGCTATTGTGCTTGGACGTGTTTTGGCTTGTCTTCGACATTTGCCTATTTCAAAAAATGGACCAAAGAATCTGTTTTTGTGCGAAAAACAACTTTAAGTGAGTGGACGCATTCCAAATGTTGACTGTGGTATTTGGTAAAACTACTTTTGACCAAATTAACGTCCATCGGTGGCACAAAATGTTCTTAGAGGGACGGGATGATGTGAACGGCGAATACCGCGCTGAACGCGCGAGCACGTTAACAACATACGAAAACATTGATTAAGAGTAGAAAATATCATTGGCCAATCGTTGAATCACCGTTAGTGAAGTTGCTGAGGACTTGAATATATTGATTGGTTTGTGCAGATCGATTTTACCAATAATTTGGGCTTGAGAGGGGCCACCCACGAAATTCGTTTAAAAATTGTTCAATTTCGACCAAAACTAGTATCCCATTAATATTGCTAAAAAATCCTTTGAATCTGTCTGTGTGAATCAAAATTTGCTCTAGAGGGGTATAACTGGTAAAGAGTGATAGGTTTATGGTTATGATATGGAAACCGAAGCTCAATCATCCTAATGGAAGCTCCTGCACGTGCCAAGCGTGACAAGTTCGGTCAAATGTGAAGGATTGCAGTGGCGCCGTGCAACGTGAGTTCTTGCCACCAGGATAGAACGGTCAATAAGGAATATTAACTGCAAGTTTCGTGAAGCAAACCCTCGGATATGCGGAGAAACAAAAATTGGTTAGATATGACACTGATAACGCCGCGGTTCAACCAACGTTGCTTGGGCGAGAATTTTCGGAAAAGGCAATATTTTTCACTATTGTTGTATCCGATTCTCTAATGGTTTCTGCGAGCTGTTTTTTTGTCTAATTTATCGAGTGTTTGAATCATTCCCGGAGTTGTCACTGCGATCGTCAGTGTAAGCCGTTGGTCGTCTTCAAGTGAATTGAAGATTCACCTGCCTTGTTTAAATAGACTGTGCCACATGTAAACTATCCTACTAACTTTTTTGGTAGATCATCCTATCCATTTTCACTCACAACTTGTGGCTAATACCATTGCTATGCTGACTTAGCGAAGACTCATAGATGCGGAAGTTTAGGTCATATTTTTTCGAATTGCTCGCAAATGAAACTACATTAGGAAGAAAGGTGGGAAAAGCTCGCAATTCCACATAATATGATCTGAATTTCCGCGACCAAAAATCCAACAAAAACACTAAGAATCAACGAAGCACGAATCTTCTGAAGGTCTATGCTGCAAACGAGAAAAGAGTTTCTAAAGAAAGGTAGATCATAATTGGTTAACATCTTCCAATTAAATAATTGCTCAAATACGGAATCGCAATAGAAAAATATGCGGTGATTGCGGTTGAAGGATAACATATCCAAAGCATTTTGCTGTTCGGCACATACTACGCAATATGAACACAAACAACCGAAATGAGATAAAAACCATCAACGGAAGAAATAGTGGGAGAATATCAAGGTAGCTTTTGAAGTCAACGATATCGATTTGGTCAAAAAAAAAATCCTTAAAACAGCTTGAATTTCCATATAGATTCGGACATCTGTAGACATATAACAGACATATGTCCAATAATGAATAAACTTGTCAACTATCCAAAACCCTTCAAATAACGAAAATGATTAATATCATCTAAACAGAATCAGACTTAAAACAGGGTGGTGACCTCGTCTCCTTGCTTTTTGATCTCTCTGTTTCTTGCTCTTTGATTAATTGCTCCGAATGTGAATAAAAGCAAATTCGTGAGCTCAAGCGTCAAAAAAAAAAAAAACATAAGTCAAGAAAATTTTTTGTATCCTCCTTCCTGAAGAGTGTAAACTCTTCCCTCTGCCTACAAATGCTTTTCGCAATAAAAGACATCGTATCAGAGTACACAAATTGCGGAATAATAGAAATTGCAGGGATCAAGCAAATATTGTACCAACAAAAGTTCTACCAAACCAGTGACATCTATACAATTGCGAAATTTCTGTCAAAGAGTGTCAAAGACAGTAGTAAATAAAGGAAACGAGCAGCCTCTCCTTCTACAATAATGTTTATTTTTCGCATATACGCGTATTTCGGGAGCGACTTACTTACTTAGCTACTAAATAACACAGGCCTGCAAATTAACACTTTTTGATTTTTTTTCACCGTAATGGGTGAATCGTATGTATTTTGGTGCGCTGAGTCCAAATATGCCCTCAGTTTTTCTCCAGCACGTAGGGATTTTCCGCAAAATGAAAATAAAAGTTATGCAAAACCCGCAGTACATATAGGTAAAAATGCATTTTGAAACGAAAAAAAAATATATATTACTAGTGGTTTATTTACATTTTTAAATACAATTTGATAAAAATAATATGTATATACAATAAGGATTTATAATTCTTTATAATATCTACATATTTTTCCCTCAAGCTTTTCCGTTTGTGTGGGATGTCTGGAAGTTCTCTATAGAGCATCCAACAGTAGTCTCCCATCATATTCACATCCCATAGTCCTTGATACCTCCGTTCCATTTCTTTGATGTCTTGGTGGAACCTCTCGCCCTGCTCTTCACTTACGGCACCAAGGTTTTCTGGGAAATAATTCAAATGGGAGTTCAAAAAGTGAAGTTTCAAGCTCATGGAGCACCCCAAGGTTTTAAAACATTTCAACATTTTATTTACAATTTCTTCATAATCCGGGTCCTTATTGTTCCCCAAAAACTGAGTCACAACTTCTTTAAATGATATCCACGCCTCTTTCTCAGCTTTTTTCATCACGTTTTCAAACTGATTGTCTTTCATTAGTTTCCGAATGTCCGGGCCAACAAAAACACCCTGCTTTAACTTTGCCTCAGACAGTCCCGGCAATTTCTTTTCAAGGTACTTGAACCTTTCGCCATCTTTTGGCAATGCCTTGACAAACTGCTTCATCAGTCCAAGCTTGATGTGAAGTGGGGGTAAAAGCACTTTTTTGGGATCAACCGAAGACTCAAAGTGAACATTTTTTTCCTCCAACCTTCGAAGTTCTCGTTGGCCACACTTTTTGGCTCCAGTGCTGTGCTTTTGCCCGGCTATCCCACTCACATAGGAAACAGAGGAATTTCGTATAGCCCCCTTGTTGTCCAAGCACCATAGAGATGACTTTGAGATCACCACAGATAGGCCATCCAAACTCTTTATATTTCAATTTATCAAGGATAAAAGCCATGTTGTCATACTTTTCTTTTAGATGCGCAGAGTGCCCCACGGGTACAGAAGCGTATTTATTGCCGTTGTGTAGCAAAACTGCTTTTAAACTTCTTTTTGACGAGTCAATAAAAAGCCTCCATTCATCTGACACATGTTGAATGTTAAACGTTGACATCAACTTGGGAACATCAGAACAATATACAAGTTCGCCATCTTGAGAAAAATTTGGCTCAAATTGTTTTTCTCTGTTTATGTACCAAGAGAATGAAGTTCCAGATCTCAACAAGTTATTTTCTTGAAGTCTAGAGCCCAGTAATTCAGCAGACTCTTTAGAACGCCCTAAATCACGAACGATGTCGTTTAATTCTTCTTGTGAAAACTGTTGGGGTCCACAGTCTTCGACTTGAAACTCATCGTCCAACTGCTCTGACTCGCTCTCTGGTGACTCTGGCAAATCGTCAAAATTGTGTGGGGGCACTGGTACTGGAATGCCGGGTCCATGAGGCAGAGGTTGAAGTGTAGATTGCATGTTTGGGTAACATATATCTTTTTTATTTTTAGCATTGTACCCTTGTATGTTGCAAGAACAAAAGTAGCAGTCATCGCCGTGGTTTCTCGGCTCTCTCCAAATCATAGGCACACCAAAACGAAAAGATTTCACCTTTCCTTTAGACCACATGCGAAGTCCTTCAACACAGCCTGAACACACTCTATGAGGGGTCCAAGATTTTTCTTGATCTCCGATCTTCACACCCAAAATAGGCAAAGTACACTTTTTTAGTAAACTCCGTAATACTTCGAGTTTGTTTTTTTAATACAAGTTCGCCACAAATGTAACAGAAACTATCAGGATTATTAACACAAGCTTTTGAAGACATTTTGAAAGACACTTTAAGAATATTTGAATTCTTAAAGTGGAAAAACAACTTTTTTCGGCATATTCATAAATATACGCATTAAGGTAGGCAATCCCGCAGAAAAATGCATTTTGCGGAAAATGCTTACGTGCTGGAAAAAAAACTGATGGCATTTCTGAACTCAGCGCACCAAAATACATAAGAATCACCCATTATTTAAAAAAAAAAAATTTGGTCGCAGCCCTGTGTAATTGACACTATTTTAACTGCTTAAATAATACTTGAACTTAAAACTAATGTATACATATATATAACTTAATGAGTAAACCTAATCAAATAGTCATTAGCGAAATGCTTATCCTTACATATGGGCATTTTTAGCTAGGAACTTAATTAGTTTTGAAGCGGAGTTTCCTTCGTCAGCGTTTATTCGTGTTGCCGGGTTTTGTCGCATTATGAAGAGGCTCTCCCACGCATCCAGAGTGTGGCATTTGTTTGTATATTTGGCTAATGTTAAATGTCGATTGTCGTCTTGATGCCCTTTTTCGATCATGTGCAAAGCCAGTGCGGATCGAATCGTGTTGAGTCCTCGTTTTTCCCCGTTGCTTATTTCTTTGATATGCTCGTTGAATCGAACTGTCAGAAGTCTTTTTGTCTGGCCGATGTAACATTGGTTGCAATCCTGACAGCTGATTTTATACACTCCACTTTTTTCACATAACTGCAATGGGTCCTTCTCACTTCCCAATCGATTTTTGAGCGTGGTGCCTCGGCTTGACGCTACGATACGGATATTGGAGTGTTTTAGGAAGGTTTTCGTTTTGTAAAAATACTCAGACATGGGGATACTTATCCATTTTATGTCTTCTGTACTCTGGACTGTAGACAATGTGGTATGTTGATTCAAATATGCTTTTTTCTGTATTAGCTTTAATAAAGTATCTGCGGAATACCCATTTTTAATTGCAGTTTCCAATATATATCCTTTTTTTTTGTTGAATCCATTTTGAGTTAAGGGGTAAGTGACAAGTCTATGTACGAATGCGTTATAGGCCGCCATCTTTTGTGCAGCTGGGTGTGCTGAAGTCGCTACCAATGTCCTTTGTGTTATAGTAGGCTTACGGTAGATTTCGAAATCTAGTTGACCATTAAGTTATATATATGTATACATTAGTTTTAAGTTCAAGTACTATTTAAGCAGTTAAAATAGTGTCAATGATTTAGTAGCTAAGTACTGAAGACGGGAGTAAGTCGCTCCCGAAATACGCGTATATGCGAAAAATAAACATTATTGTAGAAGGAGAGGCTGCTCGTTTTCTTTCATATATCTACAAGAATCGGGAACAGTTATTTTTTAACAGTAGTAGATGTTTTTAAACATCCGAATATTCTAATTTGTATTAAGACCAGTAAGGGCAAGATCAAACTGGTGAACTCGGCACAACAATGAAAGAGGACAGAGGCCTAAGGTCTAACCAAACTCCACGAATAGCTATGGGTTATACCCAAAAAGTAGATGAATACAACAATTCCTTAAACAGTAGCAGAGTTCGTTACTGCAAAGTGGCGGGACAACCGAAAATACTCAGCCTATTTACCAGAGAATTTTGTCACAGACACTGAATCGTTAATGAAATTCGCAAATGGAGGATTCAAAAACGAAATTAAGGAAATTACAAGTAATGTAATATGAAAAATAAAAGAAATAAGGCGAAAAAAATTAAGCATAAGTATAAATTTTGAATAAAAAATAAATTTCATTTCATTTTCGTCTACAATATCTTATTGGCACTGATTAAATGTGTATACAATAATTCATTCGTAATAGGTTTATTTAATCGTTTAAACGTTTCTTTTTTCCTGAATGTAGAGCACTACTGTCGGTAATATGAACAATTTACAAAAGCAACATTAATATTCGTCTAAAAGATGAGCAGCATCGCCATCTTTTCAAATATAGAATCTCGAAAATGCGAGTCCAAGGCTATTTCACTCAAATTCCGCTTCGTATTACTCTTTTTTACCTTATTCACTATTCCGTCAGTTTTCATGAATGTAAGCTCGAGGAAATTTTAGTTAAAAAAATAAATATTCATGGTTTCTAAACAATAAATTTTCAAAATATTGAATAAGACGGTAATGAAGCATCATGAAGAGAAATTTCTTGCACCGAAACAAATTTTGATTTCTAATGAACCGCAAACTCCAGGAACATTAGAAGTTTTTTCCTCTAACATAACACACATGGCCTTTAGAAGTGTACATGCAACATACTGCCGAGAAAAAACCACACTAGATTGCGTTCGTTACCTTCTATTGCACAAACATCCGTAAATGCATCCCCTTCGAACAGGAAGAATGTATCTAACACATTAAATATTGAAGTAAATGCCATCGTCTGTAGACCTATCATGTGTTAATCTTAAAAATAGAAGACAATCCAAGTACACAACAAAATGCTGCATTAGGAAACCTCCTTTTTGGAAATTTTGTGACCATATTGGGTGGTAAATAAGTGCAGATGATCAAACGAGTTACATGCAACAAAGAGTTCAGAAACCATTTCAAGTAATGCAACGAACTCATAAAGTCATCGAGGATATGCTATTGCATCTATGTCATAAGAAAACGTGAGCAACATAATCGTAGCAAACGTCGTAAAGGAGGAAAGACAGTCTACTGTGCTTAACTACATCCACATGAGTTTCATACAATAGTAATATTCACAAAAAAAGTTCTAACGTTACTTCTACATGAGCGAAAGCGGTTCGAGAAATTCGCCAAACTTTTTAATTAATTTTTTATACAAGACATTACTTCAGATACTTTTAACACTCCAATTTTCCGGGCAACAAATTAACATAAATTTGAATGGGTATACGTTTCTGAAATAAATCTTAAGCCGATAGACTTTCAGTTGGAAAATCAAGATCTAGATTCTCCTTAAATAAAGCATACTGTCATTAAGCCACAAAAAATAGGAGCAGCATCCGATGAAATACATCACGATAAAAAGTAGAAGGGAAAAGAGAGCAATAGCCTTTTTTTTTTTTAACTTGGTTCTGTTTATTATTGTACAAAGTTTAACGTAAAATGGAAATACAGCAGCAGAAGAAAGCCCCAACAAGTTTTCCAAGATGATATAATGCATTGATCATTGGTTTTAACCATCGAAGAACAAAAGCGTAAAGAAATTGCAGTTTATTTACTGCTGCCAGCAATCTAAGACCTTAGATGATTGCTTGGATACATGCAAGTGTTTACTAGAACACAATAAAAGAATAACTATCGTAACACATAGAACTGTATAATATTACCACATAGTAACTGGTTTTCTCTTCGGCAAGATAGTTAAAAAGGCAGAGGTGAACTCACTTATTCTTCTCAACCATGTTCTATGCTAGTTATTTGTCCATGTTGGTTACGTGGAGCATAATAAACTTGATACGATCGTCTTACATGGATTGCTTCAAAAAACATCGGAACGTACTTACTGTTGGTGTACATACAAACGCATACATTTGAAACACTTCCGTAGATCAATTTGAGCATTTTCGGAATCCGAATTTAGTAAAATGTGAATGATTTTGATTGCTTATCTTTATAAATTTGGTTATATATGTATGTCGATGTGTGTATATTAAATTTTTGCCAGTTAATATTGGTTCGGTTGTGATACAGTTCACTTTTTAATGCGAAATCGCAATTCCAATCCGTCAGCTGTCAAGGTCTCGTTTTGACATTTACCAAAAATTGAGGGGGGGGGGGGGGGGGCGTGGTGGGGTTGTCAGAGATGTCAGCGAGAAAGGAAACACTTAAAGGCAAGAGCTTCAAAGGAAAAGGTTCATATGGGCCGTCTAATAAGGATGTAAATTTTGCACCATTTTTTAAGGCTTTTGTCGCAAAAATTGAAAGCTGCCATATCAGGGGTAGAAGCATGACAGCGGAATTTCCCTACAGATGGTGTCCGCTATCAGTTTAAGTACCGGAAGACCGATTCTGCAGCGCCATCTTCTTTCTCTAATATCTGACGAAGTTTGTCATCACGAAATGACCGTATTTGTATACACCGGTATATTATTCTATAACCACCAACATGTCGAGTTTTGTGCCTACGACCTATGCGGTAAGCATTGGTTTTCTGTTATCATTTGAGAAAACAGTGTCAGTGTCTCTTAAAAGTCAGTGCTTCGAGTGGTTGAAAAAATTTGAAAATGGTGGTTTTGACGTGATGAACGAAGAGTGTGGGAAACCAAAAAGTTTGAAGACAAGGACTTGTAAGCAAGGACAGACGCGACAAGAACTCCTGGACCATTAAAATATGACGCAGAAAGCAGTTTCTCTACGTCTGAAAATGGAAATGGAATAGAAATGGCTATGGAAAAAATTCAAAAATTAAGAAAATGGGTCCCACATGAACTGAATTAAAGACAGCAAGAACATCGAAAAAATGATTTGTCAAATGCTGCTCGCCAGATATAAAAGAATATAATTTCTTCACTGAGAAGTGAGAGGTGATGAAAAGTGGATACATTTTCAGAATCTTAAAAATCATGGGTGTATACAGGCGAACCATCAACTTCCATTGCAAATCGTTCGGAAAGAAGATAAAGCTCTGTGCTTGGTTGAATCATAAAAGGGTGTAATATAAATAATAAAGGGCGACTAAACCTTGTTGAAACCCTCAACGCTGATCGCTACCAACAACAAATGATCGGTTTGAATCAGGCAATACCTGAAACACGACCGGAATCTGCAAAAAAGTAACATCAAGTCATTTTGCTTCATAATGAAAATGCTTTGATGAAAATGGGTCACGGATACGATGGAGGCTTTCAATTGGGAAATACTAGCACACGCGGCTTACTCTCCCGACTTGGCTTCATTGGATTATCATCTGTTCATATCAATAGGACATGCACTCAGCGACGAACACTTCGATTCGTGTGAAAATGCATGAGGTTCTGTTTGTTTTTCTTCTTGTCCAATTATTTTGTAATTTTCAAATCATAAACTTATTATTTGATTTTAACCCTAATTTCTTGCTTTTGCAATAAACATGCCACCAGATGGTGTAGTGGCTAGAGCACTGCTCTTCTGTATAACCAGTATTGGGATCGAATCCCGCTGGTGACAGTCAGTTTTGACTGTCAATCCTCGCTGTGATAGGAATCTTCGTAAATTACCCAGTTCGAGCGTAGTTTTGTTCACATCACCTTTACGTGTACCTTTTGTCTTGAAATGTCACTTTATTCTATAATCCGCCTCAGGTTCGGTAGAGACTTATTGCGCCACAGAAGCAATTACTTATAATTTCTTAAATTTATGTCATAGCCAATTTCTTTTATACTATACGAATTCCAAAGAAGGCATCAGCAACCAAAACAGGGTCTAAGAGAGGGAAGAAGTTGTGATACCGAGCAAAGAAATACTTAGATGCTTCAATTGACCTGCAAACCTCAATGGAAAAGAACAATTGCGACCATCTGATAGGGCTGTAGACTTTTGTCCCATTTCTTTACGGTTTTACCGCCCGAATTGTCCGACATTGCCAAAAAACCTGTCACATATCAAACTAAAGCCATAAAATATTCTAAACCTCAACATCCTCTCGAGTGATTTAACCTCAGGAATATTTGAATACGTTCCTTAGGTCTATTTTCATCATTACGAAGATAGACCTAACACTAACAACCCCAATTTTTTAGGTATTTGGAGTTTACATCGTTGCAAATCCAAATATTTTTTCTTATTTGTGTTTAAGAGATGATCAATCCTAATTGAAAACAAGTTTATTCAAAAACTGTTCAAAAAGTGAAATAATTTGAGACCGTTGCGTTTTCAACGATGCAAACTTCAGATGCCTTTTTTTTCATTTCCTTCTGCTCCTCTCTTGTAGAAGTTTGGGAGAAACTAAATCGTTCTCAAAAATGGATCTGAAATTCTCAGTTCTGATGTATATTATATTATATAAAACGTTTATTTACTCTATTTATTCAGTGGTTTTTAGACTGATTGGAGGGTTACCGGGAGGATTATTGCATAAGTCAAAAGTCTTCCAATTTTTGAGTTTCTTTGCAACTTATAACTCGTTGCTATCCTCGCTCTCATAAACTTCATCAAGTTTATTTTTATTTTTTTGTTTATTTTTGTTAATTAATATTTTTTTGTTATTAAGAAGTTATCCTTAATTGATATTTATTTTATTTTTTTTTTAAATTTCGTTCCTTTTTTGGTTTTTTATTTGAATCTAATTAAAAGATATCCAACGTCAGGATCGTTTCAAATGTAAAGGCATTAAATTTTGACATTTTTTGATTGGACTGAAATGAAAATAGAGTAGAATGCATGAAATGCAAAATTGGAGTAAAAGGCCACAAAAATTGCTTTGCAATTTTCCAAAAAAAAAATTCAAAAAATTAAAAATTCTCAACTTTTGCTTTTAAAACGATGCAAAGGTCTGATACCTCGATTTGATATATCTGTAACTCTTTTGCCGATGAGTTTCTCATACTGGATTAGTTCAGTCAAATACTCAAAATTGCGAATTTAATTGAAAAAATCCCTGACATTCCCTGAATTGAAAAACAAACTGACAGTTGTTGTTTTTCTTTCTTTCGTTTTAACTCTTGAATAAGTTTTGCTAATTCACTATGTCAAAGAGGAACTTGTCGAACAAAACAATAAACTCCAACGAAAAGCGAAAGACAGATTCATTTCAGCTGTGTAACGCAGACTATTGCCAAATTGGATTCGAATGAAATAATAATTTAGAAAAACTGAAATTAAAAGTCAATTCAAAATTTATTGAATGTAACATAATTAAATCCTACCATAAATTTATCTTGGCCATTTTTTGATAGATTCAAAAAAGTATAACGCGGGATTGAATTTAAAACTACTTTTGTTCTTTTGTCTTTTTTTTCAGTTTTTTTTTCAAAAACGATACAATTCATTCTAGGTGACGAATCAGCTGTTTCTTTGAATGCTTTTCTCAATATGAATCAAGTTTCCTAACGTCACAATTTTTTTTCCTAAAAAATAAAGATGTTTGCGTTTCAATAGATTCAAAATATTCGAGCACTCAAATAAAGAAAGAAAAAAACGAAGATGAGAGCGAATCATCACCCAAAAATTTAAATGACTCTTGTTGACGTTTTTACATAGTGGTTTCTGCAAGAAATGCCAAACTCAGAAAAAATGGCAAATTGAATTTGTTATTAACGCAACGAGTTAATTTTAATGTCACACCAAACCTATGGTATTTTTTGGCCGAAAGTGATGTCTGAAGTTTCAACAAAGGATTCCTATTCGTGAACTATTTATAAATGCATATTTTTACGAATGTTTGCATGTTCAATAGGAAAACCATTCGTTTTCTTTGAAGTCGTTTCATAAGTCATCAGGTTCAAATTGCTTTTTAAGGGTTAACCACATCGTTGTCGGATTGATGAATATTAATACCAGCATCTTGAGAAAAAACGTTTTCAAATTTAAATAATGACCGTGCCACCGTTAAACATAAAGAAGACAATAATAGGAGCTTCAGTAGCCATGTATTGGACTTTTCACGAAATTTCAACAAGTAATAACAGTAAGTACCCGAAAAACGTGAGTTTTATTTTAAATCCAGGTCCCCAAGAAAGTTGAAAGAAAAGGTGTGGGTATATTTTGCCTTATGTTCATCGTAGAGGTTTATGCCATCGTTCAGTGGGACATTATGCTATTGTGGGAAGATATGTTGCGTTTCAGTTAGCTGGTTCGTTGGGAAGAAGCCACCAATGTCTGTGGTATGGAAATGATGTCGGGTATAAAATTTACATATCCTACATTGGTGTCACGTTAGCTACCAGTAGAGTGATTATCTTAAAATTTAGGCTGTCTGGAGTGTGTTTAGTGTGGAAAGTGATGATATTACATTTTCAGATCAGCCGCGTGGAGTTTATGATAGGCTTTTTGCATAAATGTAAATTATAATGACGCCAACTTCGTGACGCATATGTTCTTTTCTTTAGATTTTCTCGCTCTGGGACTACTGCTCTGGGAAAACATTCAAACCGAACAAAACATTCATTCAGAAATCCGCTTTAAACTCAAAAACAAAATTTTTCAATTTTTTGTAGTAAAAAAGTTTAGTAATAGTTTACCAGGTAAACTATTGCTCTATGCCATTTTTTTGTTTTTTTTTTTAAGTTCTAAAAGAGTATAAGATAGTTCCACAGATTGCAATATCGCTATAAAAATTACTGCAATAAATTGCATCAGCATTTTGTGTCGCCTTCCATCTGAAATTTGTTGTAAAATTGCCAAATCCTGAACGATGCACGTTTCATGGTTGATGGACGGGTTTGAATATTAATTTTTACATTTTCAAACGCTTTCATTTCACTTCGATATTTCAAATTCGAAAAATTGTCTGTCAAGGTTAGCTGCCAGGTAGCCTTGAGGTTCATATTTTGAATAAATGTATTTTGAAAATAAAAAACAGCTGGACATGGCGAATGTTAATGCATGGGTTTACCAGTTTGTACAGAAATTTACACAATTTTGACTCCTTTTAACTTTAATTTTTAGTTTTATTTCCATGTAGGTGCATTTAAATTTTTTTTAGATTATTAATTTTGATGCATTGAAATTTAATGTAAAATGTAGCTTTTAAATTTTATTTTTGTAGCATAATAATTAGATTTCCGTCAATCGCAACACGCCACAGTGCTAAAGATATATAATTTTAACACGACAGCGAATATAAAGCTTACTTTTTCTTGTTCTCAACTATACAAATTGTATTGCACGAAATAATGTGTGAACCACTGAATGTGTTTATTCAAAGCAAAGTTTAACAACTAAAAGGCTAAAAACAGTTGGGAGGAGCACCACAAAACAAGAGATACGAGTACTTCATGTAGAATAATGCGAGCTTTGCAAGATAGAGAGCTTGACAATCAGGATAGCTAGATTTCTGAGCTTAAATGCATGTGTCAACAATTTTTCCGGTACGTAGTAGTATATGTGGTACATTGTGTATGAATACAAAAGCATGCGCACCCTTCCGTACCTTCATTTTGATGATGTATTTCCAACAAGTTTTGCTTGCAAATATAATTGTAACTGATAAATAGGAGTTGAATTCCGTTAAGATCGAATTTTTTTCGTACTATTAGCCATTTTTATTGGTTTTACTACGATTGTAAGTTTCGTTACTGTTCCATGAGCCATGGGCACCTGCAAGGATGTTATTTCCAATACAGTGGATGATCCTTTTTCAAATATTTCAACCGATTGAGTAAAACAGTGTAGTGACGAAATAAGTTAAAGCCCACATAAAGCGCACAAAAAATGAAGGCTCCTAGCAATAAAACTAATTATTGATAGTACTCTTACCAAAGCAAGTTCTAGAGACGATGAAAACGGTGATATTTAAGTATATGAATAGCTTTTTAGGAAAAATCGTTCGTTATTGTTCTCTAATTCAATTCTTTCATTGTAAGCTTACAATGTTACAATGTAAGTTACAATAACTGCGCACTCAATAAGGTTAAAAGTTAAAAACCAACGTAATTTGATTTTCACATTGCTGAAGTTATATAAATCAAGCTTCAGCGTTTTGTAGGCGGTAATTTATTTAACATTTTTAAAAATTTCAAAAAATTCTGAAACCCATATTTTTTAAATTTTTAACACATAATTTCGAATAAAGTTTAAACAAATAAAAACCAATCAACCATTCAAATGATTTTTCATTTTATCTACTACTTTTAAATTTTCGGGCGTTTTCAATTTTCGGGCAAAAATGAATAAAGAAAAATCTATCATCACACTTTATTATAAATGTAGAACCGCTCGAAAAATCCAAAATAATTCCTGTTTTGCTTGGAACGAGAATGTGCACGTGTGTCGTTGGAGGAACTGAAGAGTGGGAGAAAAATGAGTTAGTCTCGGAACGATCGTCGACGTGATCGGATGTTTTTTCAATTTCTTGTCGTTCGAGTTTTCATAAGACATTTTTATATCCAGTATATTTTATTTAATAAATCATTATCACATATCCTAATCGTTGTTAGGGCCTTAATTTGTTCCTACATAAATTTGGTAAAATATTTTCCTTGACCATTTTTGCTTTTTTTTACGGAGATAGTTCAATAGATTGCAATATTGCCGATAAAATTACTATCATAAATTGCACTAGCATCTTATGACGCCCTTCCATCCGAAATTTATTGCAAAATTAAAAACATTATTAAAAATAAATGTTAAACCTTTATTGTATTCGATATTTACATATTTTTTAAATGATTGATTCTACGAGCGTAAATTCTAACTTATTGTACAATCAAACCATGATTTCACGAAAGTCTGTATAAAATTAGATTAAAAGCTAAATTTCTAAATTTAGCTAAATTTCAACAGATGCTGTGGATCAAACCTCCGAGAATTCCTTCCTTCAAAACCTTCTAGTTCAACGTACAGCTAAAATGGTCCCAGCAATAAATAATTAATCTTTTTTAAAGGTTTGTTTGTTTTTAATAGTGTAATCACAACAATTTTTATGAGCAAAACATAAATAAACTTAAAGACGACACCTTAAAATTTAATGCATTCTTGCATCCAATCTAATTAATATTTAATAGTTTAAAAGTTACGATGCGTGCTTTTTTTACGAGTGTGAAAATCTATTTTAATTGAAAGATTTTGTGACGGTCAGAACGATATATTTTAGCGGAAAATTTGCCAATTTTTATGGTACATAATTAATGTGGTATTTTATCTAGCTGACTAATTATCTCTTTATTGTTAATCTCCAAAATAGTGCGAAGATCTCTATAAATTGTTGGTATCAACAAAATCAACAACTTCTACGGCAGCTAGAAGATAAACTTGTTTAGCTTAAAGAATTACAGGAAAATGAGTTTTCGCTGATTGGAGGCCTGATAGGGTTAATGAGAGGCAGCTGAACCGTTATGTGAAAATACCGCGATATTATCACCCTGCACACTTACACCGTGATTATATCGCGGCATATTCACATTACAACTTAACAGTCTTCAAAGAACAGCAACCATCTCATAGTAGGCCACCCGGCCGAAAATTTCTTGATCAAATAAGAAGGGAAGGACTGAAAGTCAAATCATTATCGATAACTCAACAACTCAACTCAGGCCCTAACCCCCAAAACTGATATCCAAAGGAATTTATGATCGTAATAAGTCTATATCTTCAGACTTCCGCAAGGATCACAGAGATCGCAACGTATAATTGCGCTTTAATTTAATTTTAAAATATATGGAGGACTTGATCCTATTCTAGTTATGAATGTTACACTACAAAAGTATAGATATGTCTTGGAAATAAAACAATAACGAGAAGTCTTTGCTTTATTCAATAAAAGCGAACTCTACGATGTTAAAATTCCACCGACGCTAGAACTACGATCTTAGTGTTCAGGGATCAAAACTTCACCGTGAATTCACTTAAGCATAAATAACCCCAGATTTGACTATTTAATATCAAATACTTTTTCATAGGCTTAAATATTTTCATAGGCTTAAAGCAAGGAGTTGAATTCGGAGCGACATACCACCATGACAAGTACAATAAAGCATGGCACTGTCTGGCAATGGCATCAATTATAGTGGTCTGCTGAGGGCATTTGTTTCAAAACAATTTTCAGGCTATCGTACTAAATAGAAGATATATATAGATATAATAGAAGCTTATACGATATTTATCTCTCTCTGAAAGAAGTCTGCCGCGAATGTTAGCGCTTTATTTAGCTAGGTTAGGAGTTGTATGACACTACACATAAAGACATTTTTGAAATCACTGGAGTTCCCTGCTCCTGTTGCTGTCTATCTTGTCTACTTGGTGATTGGGCGATTACATAGGAGGAGTTTGACCAATTTGCACATGTCATCTGTTTGACAGATGACAGGTATTCGCGCCTACGAGACTATAGTACGAGTATATTTTTGCCAGTAGTGCTCAGGAGGATCTTGGCAGGTAAAAAATTCCTTCCGATCGTCACCCTCCCACCCTCGATTTTTATGATTATCGAAGTTGTTGAACTTTGTAGAGCACTTGGTAGATTGCCAATTCTGCTCTAAATGGATTCATCTAGATATTGTAAATTGTTTTCAACAAAGGAGCAGTTAATTTATGAATTGGTTTCCAATCGATTTAAATTTATTTCGGTCGTCCTTATAGGGACAAATTTGAATACTTAGCAGCCTTTGAGCTGAGTTACTTTTATGTTTCTAAGCAGTGATGAAAACTAATCCAACATTCATTAGGGACACTGAAAGGAAACTGCTGTAAAACGACTTATAATGGTTACTAAAACAAACCATTTTCCATCAAACCGATGTCTGACAGAACAATCGCTCTTTCTTTGAATTTCAAAGGACTTAATGAAGATTTGCCCTATAGGAGTGTGTGCTTACGCTCTGATTGGCTACTCTATGTTAAAATGTATTTTTAGGATCCGTAGGAAAGTCCGAAGTCGCAGAAATTGTCTCTTTGTTCGCCTGCAGACGTCAGCTTAGAAACCATAAATCATTATAATTGATAATATCGTACAACATATAATCTTACAATAGAGCCTTACATATGCCATTAAATCATATTAATACTACTTCTACAAACAGGGCTTTGTTTTTTTTTTATCAATAATGTTTACCGATTTTCAGATTTATTTTGAATGAACCAAAGGCAAAAGACTTTCCACCACCATTCCGTCAAAGTCAAGCGAATATTTTAATGATCAAAAAAACCACCATCAACACGCAATCATCAATTATATTTACCTTGGCATTAAAGGTCTTATTTATTTGATTAAAATAACACATACGAATTCCAAATACAAACGATCCACAGGTGAATAGGTAAATCTACAATAATTAAGTATAGGCCAACAAGTTAATTAACAACCTAATCAATCTTTATCCGATGAAGAAAGAAATCAACAATCGAATTTTCAATCAGAATCCCATCTCAACCACATAAAGAGACCACCAAACCAATTGAAAGGATCAATTTAGTTTCAAGACCACAGCGGTTATCACTTCCGAATCGTAAGTAAGGTCAATAGACCACCAGCATTAAATCCCATTCTAAATAATAAAGTACGGAAAAATTGTAGGGGTCAGTTCAAGACAATCTATCAATTGATACAGCCAGATTGGATGCATTGTATTTTGTTCTTAAACAAAAGATAATATTCTATCTGAAGCCAAGAAGCGACGCGTCGAAATTATTAATAGATGCCGATGTCTGCCCCGTTTAAACGCGACAAAAGGAAATTTCTTTGATTTATTGAAGCGTGGTTACTCGCCACTATAAGCAATTGGAGGAAGAAACAAATTATTTACGGCATCATCGCGTTCAATGTGGATTTGTGAACCTTATCGAACAGTTGAAGATCACAATTTTCTTGGGCGGAAATTTATTCAGAAAATAATTCTTTCGCACCAGAAGGCAATGCTCTTTGCTGGGAGCAGGATTTTATGTAAATGGAAAATATCTTTGGAAGAAATGCACTAAGTGACATAGTGAATCATTCCATTTTGAAGGAGGTTGACAATGAAATTTAGAAATAATTTAAGACCACATCTGCATGCTGGGCACTCAATTCGAATCTGTGAAGCAAAGTTGACCTCAATGGTAGCGTGCATTAATAATACATTGAATTATTTCTTGGAAAGGACAGCACTGTTATATATTAACAGACAATAGTATCTATGTTTATGGACATGTGTTATACCAATTAACACTTGAATGAGGTTCGTGCTGCCACGAGAAGACTCTTATGCTCGCATGTATTTCCTTTGTACCATGTTTTGCCGTTGTATCTTCATCATCAAGTTGAAATTGAATTTATTGAAATAATTGCATAACACCACTGTGTATCTATGCCTTTGAGAAAATTGTTTGTTTCCAACATTAACTAATGCATAAGAAATCTTTTCGTGTTGAAATGTGCTATTGTCACTAATGAAATGCATTGACGGTACAACACAACACGAGGAATGTGAATACAACACTTCAACATTATTTTAATGAGAATGTTTGAATATAAATCCGTATTATTGTGTGAAATATATCTTAATTTAATGTGAATGCCTTCGACGAAAAAAACAATGCTTCAGCTTCACAAGTACCATTGCAACATGGCGCTTTTATTGTTTTCGGTTAAACTATTCATCCTGAAGCTTTTTACGTTATAATATATTTGTATAAAGTGCTTCTATGAATGCTTCTGACAAAATTTCGAAGATTATTGTGAGACTCATTCCCATGGACCATAAAAATGTATTGTCCGTGCTTTAGATATAATGGCATGCTGATATATCATTTGTAATTATTTTGTCCTGATTTTCGAATTAATAATAGGGAAAATGTTTCTTAATAAATTATTTAGCAAGCTTTAACTTAGACAAACCACTTTACAGTATCAGCTCAGAATTACTTCGTTTGGTAACTATTAAATGAGCCACGCAATCCTGCGCCAACACTTACATTAAATTGCAAAGTGAATGGAATTCAACCGCCGTCCCTTAAATTGTCATTGTATTTGCAAACTGAACAGGATGAAGATAAAATATAAAGACGAATATGTTATGAGACTCCCACTCATACTCCTGAAGAATGTATCAGTGCATAATATCCTACATATACAATAGCATTGCTGAAATTCGGCTGGCACGACAACCATTGCGTTCTCTCAGCTGAAATGAAAACCTTATAGAGTTTGAACAATTTAACTATGCGAGTTAAATTTACCTAAATATTAAATCAAATTATCCAGAAACATTCGAAAATTGAAAAAATTGTCAATTGCTTCGTTTGCAACGCTGCAAACTTCAGGCATCTGTGTCTTCAGGTCTGAATACGAGCTATAGACTTATATGAATTGAGTTGTTTGCAGTTTAAATCGTTACAAACGGAACGGTCTTCAAATTTTTTCATTTCCAGTTTTTGAGGAAACTGGTATAGTGCAAAAAATTCGAAATCGCAAGAAAAAATTTCAAAAATTTATAGTTAAATTGCCAAAAAACTAAAAAGCGAAAAAATTCAACACCGTTGTCAATGTAACAATACAAACTTCAGAATCTCTGAATTTCTCAGTGCACGTTTGAAATAAACATCTTCACTAATCGAATCTTAGAAAACATCCCCTAAAAATGAAGGAGAAAGCAATGTGATTTTGATTAAAATCAGTAAAAGCTGTGGTATGGTACACTGCTGAATAGATTTTGAGGCATCAACCAAAGATAGAAATGATGTAAAAGTTGACTGATTCGTTGATGAAACTCATAATAGTCAATGAATGAATTGAAAAACAATGAGTTTACATGGACAACAAAAAGCTCGAATAAAAATTTAGCAATTGAGTGTCCTTTGACAACACCCTAAGAAAATGTTGGAAAAGTCAACCACAGACTAGAAAGCATGCAATTGACGTAAACATAACGGTAAATGAACCTAATTTTCGCATGACGAAAAAATTCAGTGCATGTAAAGTCATTGGGGACTATGTTGAAAAATAAAAAATATTTTTTTGAAAAAAATTGTGTCTTAATTTCTAACACGAGTACTTTTTGAACCGCCCTCGTATGTATATATATATCATTGCATATGTATATCATTACTATCGCAACTAACAAAACCGACTAAAGCTTCCAGGAGAAAATACCGCAGGTTATTTTGGATTATTTCAGATTATTTCAGACAAATTGCATTGTTACATTTCATTTGAAAAATTTTCCGTTTTCAAAAAATAAAAAAATCGGCTGCCAAATGTTTGGCTTGTTTTGCGTCCTCCCTCTCTCTCTCTCTCTTTCTCTCTCTTGGCTCTCCCCAAATCACCTGAACATTGCATCTAATACCGAGCAACTCATATCGCAATGTTTTAAAAAAAAACTTCTAGAATCGACTAACAACTTAGAATACTCCAATTGGGCTTCAACTGTCGAAATTTTTGACATTATTTCATCAAACTGTGACAGAAATCAGCTGATTTCAAATAAGTTAAATTGATTAAAAGTTATGAACGATTTTCTTATGGTTTTCTTTCATGAATTTAAGTTGTGTGATTGAAAACCTAAATTTATTAGAAGTAAATTAATGTTAAGAAGTCCAAAATATTGAACTTAAAGACGTTGACTAAACGAGCAAGGCGAAATAGCTTAAACACGTTAGTATGAGTTTTTCGGAGAACTTGTAAGCGCTGTTGGGTCAGCTGCATACACAGGATAACAAAGTATCAAGTATATAAATCGTGATGGAACTTGTGTTATGCTATATGTGTGAAACATGGACCCTGACCCAAGCATTCGCAAGTATTTTGACATTTTTACGGGTCCTGAATTGGATACTTGGAGCGAAGCTAGATGGGGACCAAATGGCAAATTCGATATAACAAAGAGTTGTATGGAATTATTGACGATCCGGAGGTCTCAACGTTTGTAAGACTGCGGAAGCTGCGGAATGGGCTGGCCATATGAACGAACCAATGATACTCAAAAAGGTATTCGTTGGATGAACTGAAGGGCGGAGACCAGTGGGGAAACCGAGGAAACGTTGGTCGGACTCAGCTGACGAAGACAGTTCATCGCTGCTCGGATTTTCAAATTGGAAAAAGCGGTCAATGGATCGGAGAGTTCGAGGCGCTTGTTGCAGGAAACGAAGTCGCGAAAAGGGCTACACAGTTAGACCCTTCCTGGTTATTTACCGAATAGCTTAGAACTTTGCACATATTATGTGCAATTGATTAAACACTTGTTATTATAAATTTTGTATTTTCAAATTAATTATGATATGAAAAATTGAGCTCATAGACCGAAATTCTTACCTAACCATGACAATATGTCTGATCATGTTTCATATTTCATCAAGGAATGATCCTGATTGCTTTTTTTTTCTTTTGTATATGGAACGTCGGTGGACGAATCGAAGGAAGTGACGGGGAACGACGGAATCTTCCGAATACAATAATACAATTCTATTTGATTCAACAGATTCAACACATTGAACGACAGAGCTGTTATTTGTTAATACGAGCGGAATTCGATCGATTGTTGAGTTTAGTTCCTTTGTATATGCGATTTGATACATTATAGCATGTGGTATAAGTCAATGCTGTTTGGATGAACGTGCAGCTTTCCAAAAAAAAAAAAAAATTCAGCCGAGAGTTAACCAAATTCAAGTAATAATACCAAATTATTTAACTAATATGCATTTGAAGTCGCGTTAACATCTCAAATTCAATGAAAAAATCAATCGATAAATGTTACGATTTATGTTACTTTGATATCTACAACGATGAACATGAAAAAGAGGAAAATCTCATCGAATACAACTTACAGCCAGATTTTTGGGCAACTTCATGGCTACTACTAAAAAGAGTTAATACAAAAAAACTATTACTACTAACGACTACTACGCTCAAAACTAAAATCAATAACAAAAGATCAATGCTAATGAAACTCAGACTCATGGAATAAGCACAATCCACTTGTTTGTTTTCAATACAGTGCAATATTTCCTCAAAACCAACAAACATTCGAAGAATCTTTAGCTCGTGTGCAAACCATTAACAAAATCCAGTGCCTTGCCAACAGTGCAAATATAATCAACTTCCTTCCTCGTTGTTTTTGCTTGTTTTAAGATCGTATTGTCGGCTCTTATTAATTACTTGCATTTTCATTCCTTAAACTTTTCATAAACAAAACAATAAACGTCAACAAACAAAAAACATGCCGCGAATATCGCAAAGCATGTTTAAGTACATATATGTAAACTGAGACAGTTTCAAATAATCCGCATAGGTGTGATCATGTTTGCAGATTAAACTCAAAGATACATAAGTTACAAATGGAACATGTAACTATAGTTAAAGCTTTATACCCGCGGATGTTTGCAAAACTTTGATGACCTTTTAAAGTCGCCTAAAAGAAGAAGATAAAAAAGGAAATAGTGCACTGTAATTTATCTTTTCTTTCTTCTATTTTAGGTGTGAATTGCTCACTTTCCAATTTTATATGCACATAAATAATTTGTACACAGCGAACTCGCTGTTAATCTAGTTTTCCTGTTAGACGTTAGATAGAGGTGTACAAGTTGATCTTGAGCAGAGGAAAAACGAGGAAGGAAAATGATTTATGCGAGGGAAAAAAGTAAAGGTGAGAAAAGAAGTTTTCTTTTGTGAAATATGCAGAATTGATTTAGCTGTACGCGGTTTGCGCTTTACCCTTTAGTTTTTTCTTTGCTTTTACACCTCTTATACACACTTTTGTTTATTACCTTAATAAAATGTTGTTACTAACATTCACATACTCAATAAAGTTTGCGTACGCTTTCTAGCTGTAGCATACATAGTTGGCTACATGTTGACTAATCAATCTAGTCGATGTAAGACCGGGAACCTCCACGCCCGCTGAAGAGCTAAGCTACGTAGAAATCAGTCTCAACTTGTAGCTATGGCCTCACCTTGGGATAAAGCGTGCAGTTTTCCCAGCCCCGGACTATTTTTTTTTTGTGGTAGGGAGGTAAAGGCTGTTTGCGCCCTGAGTGTGGGACTCCCAGACGCAAAATGCATTTGGACTACCCACTAAACACCTCCCTTGTCAACCTGAGAACCTAGCCTGGAACCGTTTGACACATTACTTCGGGCTAGGCCTCGTGTTCCTACGCCTAGAGGCGCCTTCGCATTATGGGTATCTCTTCTCTAACGGGAAGGACAGGAGAGGAAGGAAGTGCTACAAAAGAGATCCATACATCCCTGATGCCTCCAAGCGCTCCAATAAATAAATTTTTTTAATGTAAGCACTCCCCGAGCATATTGCGCAACGCGATTCCAATTGTCAACTGTTTCCAGCATTACTCCGACGATAGTTTCCGGACAGAGCTCTCCGATTTCGCTGAGTAGGACCCCTCGCTGCTGGCTCCACCTTTTGCAGTAGAAGAATGTGTGACAGGCGTCATCCAACTCTCCTGCACAAAACACACAGTTAGGAGACCGTGCTCTGTCAATTTTGTACAGGTAGGACCGAAAACAACCGTGCCCGCTTAAGAGCTGGGTCAAGTAGAAATCGGTCTCACCATGCACTCCACTGTACCACGGCCTCAGGTCAGGGATCAGACGTGCAGTCCACCTTCCCCTTGTTTCTTGCTCCCAGGACTGTTACCAATCGCTGAGAGAGCGACGTCTCTCTTCCTTGGTGATCTCTTCTCTTCGATCTTCGCCTCTGCGCAGGTAAATACTTCTGCGCTCTCTCGCAAGGAGGGTAATGGGTATCACCCCTGCGATTACCAGCACTGCCGCCCCGGAGACCATTCGATATGCGCATGCAATTCGCAATGCTCCTTGTCTCTGCACCTGTGCCAACCGCTTCCGGTGTAACTCCTTGCTGATAGCGTCCCCTCACAGTTCTGATCCGTAGAGTAGAAGCGACTGCACAACGCTCATTAAGAGTCGTCTCCTTGATGTGGTGGGCCCCCCTATGTTGGCCATTAATCGGGTGAGTGCCGTCACACGCGCTGCAGCCTTGATTTGTTGGGAAAAATTCATCTTCGAATCTATCAGGACGCCCAGGTACTTTACTGCTGATTTCGATTCGACCAGCTCGTCCACTATACTGATAGGCCGTATTCTGGGGATTCTCTTCTTCGTTAGGATGACCACTTCAGTTTTTTCCAGTGCCAGCTTTAATCCGTGAGCGGTCATCCAGTCCATTACCCTCCGCATTAACGTATTGAGTCTGAGCTGCGCATGGTCTACTGTGCGTCCAGCGACCAGCGCCGCGACATCGTCCGCATAGCCGATCAAACGTGACTCTTCCGGCAGTTCAAGCTGCAGGAGTCCATCGTAAGAGATGTTCCACAGGTCCGGGCCAAGGATAGAGCCCTGAGCGACACCTGAAGTAAGATTTGTACTTCGCCTACCCTCCTTCGAGTCGTAAAGTAGGCTGCGGTCCTTCAAATAGTTCCTGAGAATCGGCATCAGGTACACTGGTACTTGAAAACGATTTTCAGCCCCGGACTATGCCGATTGCTGAGAGAGCGTTGCCTTTCTCCGCTGACGATCTCTTCCCTGTCTGACCTTTCAACCTTGTGGAGGTAAGACCAGGATCATCCATGCGCCCCATGAGCTGGATCATGTCAAATCAGTCTCACTTTGCACTCCATTGAGCCAAGCACTCAGGTTAGGGATCAAGCGTGCAATCCACCTTCCATTTGTTTCGCACTACGTGGAACATAACATAACCAATAAAAAACTTGAACAGTCGGGGGGGGGGGGGGTGGATCACAGAGAAAGAGATAGGATACCCAATGGAACAAAAAGAGTGAGCTTTGCAAGATAGAGAGCTTAGCTTAGAAACGTAGGTAGGCAGAGAGATCGCGGTGGTTACCTTTACAAACCTTAATACATATGAGAAAAACTTGCCGGTGTAATATTAGGAGTACAAATTAGTTTGGTCCATTTTCAAAAGATGGCTCTCGCTGTTATGAATATTGAATAGTAACAGCTGATGTCGATAGTTTTAGAAAGGTTAGACATCTGTCAATAATATTCAGTTCATATTGCTTCGAGTTTTTTAAAAAAAACCGTTTTTTTTTTTCACTGTGTTAATTATGAGCAATTTTGTTTTAACTAAGCAGCATTTGCGGGAGGTTTAAGTTTTCTGTTTTAATTGGAAGAAAAGTGCAGCTGAAGCGCATCGAATGCTTGTGGAAGTTTATGGTGACAATGCTCCAACTGATAAATCATGTAGGGAATGGTTTCGACGTTTCAAGAATGGAGATTTCAGCGTTGAAGAGAGGCCTCGCTCTGGACAACCAAAAAAGTTCGAAGACAAACAGTTGGAGGCATTGCTCGATGAAGATCCGAGTCAAACGCAAGAGGAGCTTGCAGAATCTTTAAAAGTGACACAACAAGCAGTTTTTGTACGGTTAAAATTCATGGGAATGATTCAAAAGCAAGGCAATTGGGTTCCTTATGAACTGAAACTGAGAGATATTGAAAGGCGACTTTTCACTTGCGAACAGTTGATTCAAAGGCAACAAATAAAAGGTTTTTTACATCGAATTATTACTGGGGACGAAAAATGGGTATTCTATGATAACCCCAAGAAGAAAAAATACTACGCTATGCCCGGTCAATCTTTGCCATCGACCTCGACATCAACACCAAAGCCGAATATTCATGGTTCGAAGATCTTGTTGTGTATCTGGTGGGACCAAAAGGGTGTTGTGTACTATGAGCTGCTACAACCTGGCGAGACCATAACAGGCGATCGGTATAGGCTGCAATTGATGCGTTTGAGCCGTGCATTACGAGAAAAACGGTGGGAAGACAAGCAAAGACATGGCAAAGTTATTCTCCTGTATGACAACGCTCGGCCTCATGTCGCAAAAGTCGTGAAAAAATATTTGGAAACGCTCAAGTGGGATATTTTGCCGCACCCGCCGTATTCTCCGGACATTGCTCCTTCTGATTACTGATTGTTCCGACGGATGCAGCACGATTTGGCAGGTCATCGGTTCACTTCTTTTGCAGAAGCCGAAAATTGGCTTCTAACTTGGATCACCTCAAAAGACGAGACATTTTTTCGAGAGGGAATTCAAAAATTGCCTGAGAGGTGGGAAAAAGTAGTAACTAGCGATGGACGATACTTTGATTAATCTTTTAATTCTTTTTATTTTGAAATAAATGCATTTTTGACCACAAAAAACGGACCGAATTAATTTGTACTCCGAATAGTATATAGTATGTGAGTTATTATTTATGAATTTGAAAATTAACGGAATAGAAATTCGCATCTTTAGACACCATCGTGGATGCGCCCTATCGCCCACAAGTTTTGTGCACAAATACCAACGCATTTGGAACATTGTAACGTTTGATAAGGAGTTTGTTCGAAGTGTTAGCGGTTTCTAGTGGTAAGGCTATGCCCAGGACAGTTCCAGTTGCTGAAAAGCTATTCCCTTTCTTCCCTGGCTATCTCTTCTCTTTTATCTTCACTACATCGTAGGTAAATCGTAGGAAATTAAGAACTTTCTTCGATGATTTCCATCCTTTTATGCTTTAAATCTATAAGTAAAGCATGAATAGACTTGTATTCGGTTTCCACATATGGATGGTGAAAACATTAGATTTAATATCTTAAATGACGGGCAAACTGGTAAATTTATAGCATTTAAAACATTAATGACTTTTATGTTGCTATAATTCGAAGTCAATTCCAAGGTGTTGTTACATTTTATTTTTATTTTATTATTAAAAACTCATTGTTAAATTTAAATAAGAAAATCTTGAAGTATACCAATATTTGAATTTATTTTTAGTTTTTTTTCAAGAGTTTTTGATTTCCACGGATCTAGATATTGAACATTGGATTACATTCAAACGCATAAACCCAATTCGAATGTCAACGGTTTGGTAGGTAGACAACTTCATGTTGCTGATATTTGAATAGAATTTCGAGCATGTAGGCCTAGTAGCAGGCGTGTACATACCATAATCTTGAGGCCTAAGTTTCGATAAATTTTCATCGCTTTTGTGGTCATACTTTAGCAATAGCGCTTGTAACATTTGCCTACAAGTGTATCACAGACTTTGGCTTTACAGTATCTTACTTCAAACACTCTGTAATCAACGTACCCCTAACTTTAAACCTGACCTAAGCCCCTAACCTTAACTCTTAACCTAATCGTACCCCTAACCTCATTCCTTAAAAGAAAGTATTTCTGAGATGTTTACGGAAACAACCATGATCATTAGTTTACAAGTCCATTCCTTCTTATTATTCGCTCACAAAATAACATTATTTGTCATGAGATATAATTAAACTTTCAGTAAACTAGTTTTGCCGCGCACTATATAATTCGGAACCCATTTTGTTCAAATAAATCATGTCGGTCAATACCATCCTATTGAGGCGATAACAATAAGTAATCATGCCTCATCATTGTCTGTCCCATAATGTCTACCAACCCTTTTTGTTACATTAAGTACATGAAACTATAAGTTTTTGGTTGTGATATATAAATGATTGCCATTTCAGTATAAATAAGCAAGATTACTAAAGGTCATTTGAAAAAGTTTGCATCCGTACCTATAATATTTTACACTCAATCATTTAAGTTGATTTGAAGAATTAAAACATGTAAGAAAAGCGTCTATTCATTCATTCTGAAATGGAAAACTAAATAAATAACAAAATAACAAGCAATTATCTTTCAAATTAACTTGTTTTTTTTTTGTGCAATAAATAATAGAGTACTTGGATCGAGAAGCGTGTTAGAGCCATCTTATTTCAAGACCAAAATGTAGACGGGATGGTTATCTGATCAGAATCGCGCTTAATAGTGATCATTTGGCTGATTTTGCGACAACGAAGACATTAACTCACTGTCACACTAAATGTCATATTGACACAAATGTCACTATCATCAGCGGTAGTTAAATTCAGCACTTGTTGTACAGAAAGTGGGTGCTCTAACTACAACAACATTTGCAATATAATTTTGCTGGTCTATTATTATCATTATGATTATTTTTATCAATATTATTATTATTATTATTATCATTTTATTACTATAGTCATAATTTTGCCAGGGTGAGATCGGAGAACTCTGATTATTCTATAGGTCTTAATGTTGTAACGAGCCAAGACTTTACTCTTCTAGACAATTATCTAGGTTCATTTTCACTATTCATAGAGATATTTTGATTGTGAATCGAGTATCAATTTAACTCAAAATTAGTTTACATCTTACTTTTATAAGTCAAGTATTAAGTAAGAAACATTTTTCAAATTTCTACACTTCCGATTTAGACTTCAGCATTTCGAGAATTATTTTTTGAAACCACAAACCTTTTGATAAATAGGATTCTGCTAAAAGGGACTCGTAAAATATGTTTTTTTTTTCGTTTTTAAGGTCCTAAAATATCTTTTTTTTTTAACTTTTAAATTGGGAACTAAATTTCAGGTAGAAAATTTTTGGCAGCTTTTGAATATCGTTGCATTTGAAACGTTGCATTCATGAAAATTTCATGAAAATTTAAACCAATACAACAAAAACAACAATGTTAACAACTGCGAAACAAGTGCGAATCGAGTGATTTAAATAATGTATGACATCCTCATAACTTTTTCAACATGTGTCGACAGAATTGATTTTAATGGGAAAATGCATGATTGAATACGTAACGATCATTTTCGTGATGGCCTTTCAATAAATCGATGAAATTACATTTTGGCAACGAAAAGATTCGTTTTAATTCCTTTTTTTCTTGAGTAATTATTTGTTTTTATTTTGATTAAATAATTTTAAACAATTTTAAATAATTTGTAGTGCATTTTTTGGACTTTAAAAGGGCAATTTTCGATATCTCATAGCGAACATTGAGCATGGTATAACATGAGTTAGGATAATCAAAATTAATATATTTTTCTATAGTATTAACTGCACTATTGACTGGCAAATTCTTGTAAAAAATGCTAAGCAACTCATTGTCTTTCAAAAGCTTGGAAGCTGTACTACAAGAACATGGAAACCTGGAGTTTTGTATGACCTAACTTATGTATTTAATTGAAGATATTCTTTGATCTCACATATATTATCATTTTTAGTCACAGAACATCAAAAAATATAAAATCAGTCTATATTAAAACAAATCTTGTAATGCTAAGATCCAAACTAGTTCTCGTGGATTGGTAAAAGACAGGACAAGAAGTTATCTGGGGCCTTTATCTTAAGTTCGCTTACAAATATGCTTAACCTTCCAAACCCCGACGTGCATGGTTGCATTAAATCCATTTCTTGGTTACTCCACTCCATCATTCCGTATGAAATAATTCAATTTACATCTACTGATTAGCGCTATTAATTTAATGTTGCAACGATCTCCGCAGGCACTTTATAGCAATTTAATGTTTCAAAACAATATTTCATCTCGGGCACACAACACCCATTCCATTTCCTATATATAAAACATATTCAAAACATCATCGTAATATGTAAATACTCATAGCCAGAAGACTTTTAAATTGCATCATAAATAAGGCAACATACTCGTGCATTAAATTTTCCTAATACAAACTGAGATACATGTCTACTATTCTCGATTTGATCGGAATCCTTCAGTTTTGGTCCGCCCTAGCATTTGTTGATGTCAGCCTCATAAAGGAAAATAGCATTTCACGTATCCGGAAATCTATGGCTGGTGACATTTTTCAAAAACGAGCATACAAAACCAATTATTAGTTGAAATGAAAGAAAAACGCATATATCACGATTGACATGGCCCGCCGACGACGAGCCACGGGGACAACTCGCGCTTGCATTTCGTGGTTTTGAATATAATCAATGGAAATTTATAGATTGACCAAAAATAATCCTAAGGAGAACTGAACTGAGTAGGTTGAGATATTGGATAATGTTTCCAAGTAAATTCAAATGAAATCTTTGTAGGAAGTATGTGGAGGCGATTAATATTCTTATTCACGGTCAAATCGGTCAGATCGTGATATCTGGTCAATCTGAAAGATCAAGCTAAAGTTCATATTGCTCCGTTGGAAAATTTCAGATAAACAATACATTGAAAATGTATTAATAATTAAAAGAACGTTGAAAAGAAGAGAATTCTACACGGACATGCATTGCTCGTAGAAAATTCAGCGTAGGTCTCCGCAAAGCACACTGAAATAGCAATACACAGTATCTTATTTTTTATTTTAATCGCTAGGATTAATTAATAAATATCTAGATTCTACTTAAATCAAATTAAAGCTGAATCGTGCGCACATTCCTTGGACTCAAATGTCTTCCTTCTTCCTTCGCTTGAAAAAAGTGAAAAGCATAGTCTTCATTTTATAATCTTGATCTTGTTTCATAAGGCAACCCTTTTGCATGCACGTATGCCTGCAGCATAGATGAACCCTTATTCTTCCTCTCATTGTTCCTACTGCTTTAAATTTTCCGTACGGTGACGCTCTGGTTTACTTTTGACCTTTGACCACTGTTGGATGGTTCGGTATGCAAGGGATCACACTTTTTGCATGAGTTTTTGCCGGATACTAGATTTTGACGCCCACCACTTGCATTATGTTGAAGAGATTGAGAAATCCTGCGATGAATATACTCGTATAAGCTGCTGTGCAGGAGGCAATGGTTTCTTTGGCCACACGCATAAGTTGAAGCTCACGTTTTTGTTTTACATATTATCTCCCAACCAACATTACGACATTTCTTCTAAAGCTAACTCTTTATAAATGGTATAGCGTAACGAATTAATGGCGTTAACACTTCGAATCATTGCATGACCACTAACAACTGACCACTACCGAAATTTTCCAGATGCAATAAGTATCTGTAAGAAATACTGGTTAGAGACAGGACCTAAAGACGAAGGCACTATCAGATCAATTGTCATTCACTTAAAATATGTATGCAGACAAAATATTTTTGGCAAGTAATCTAGCTATTGCAATCACGCGACTCCGCTACGTTGGTTAATTTCTAAGCTCTCGATCTTACAAAGCTCGCATGTATGCTAAATGTATATTGTTATCACTTTTTTATGTGATGCCCCTCGGGTATGTAGCACTTTTTCGGTAACGCTATGTTAAATGGCCATCAAAGTGTCATACAACGTGGTCCAAAAAAGGATAGATAGATAGATAGGTAGATTGGGAAGTTGTGCGAAGTGTTGCGGTAGCTTCGCTATGCCTTACTACTGTCAAGTACTGTACTACTGACTTTATTTTATCTAAAAATTAAAGTATATTCATCAGTTGCGCCTTTACCATCTCTCCATTTTTTCTCTCAATCTTCTCTTTCTTCTTCATTTTATACGATTTTTTGCTGTTTCCACAACTTTTATACTATGTATCACATATTCTTATCTAATCGCTGTAGACTCAGGTTCACACGGATGGTTTTCCGATACCCTCTTGTGAGAGAACCTTCAAATTGCTGTCTCCAGTGTCATTAAAATATTATCTTCTAATATCTAATATTATATCAAAAATATCAATAAAGATATTAGAATAAATAGAAAATAAATTTTTAGATAATCTCTTACCTCAACCTTTCCTAGTGAACTATTGGGATATATATACGGCTTATTACTGTCAGCTTTCTAAAAGTAATCTGTTGATCAGGATTTGATTTATAGTGGAACTATTGAACATCCTCTGCCCATTCTCTGTGTCTGAATCTCATCAACCTATAGACCAAAGTTTGTTTCCTTACAACGTTCAAATATATGGGCCCCCGCAGGAATCGTCAGACGATCAGTATGATCAAAGTACGAAGGCGTAATGAAGAAAATGGTGGAACCGTATAGAAATGGCCAAATGGGTGCACACCGATTGGTGGAGCAGTATCGCCACATGCATAGGTACTTACAGTCAACTAAATAGTTCATGATCTGAACAGGATGAGCTTCAGAATGATAAAAAACACTACAAATCGTGATCTGATCAGTGGAAGGATCCCGTGAATTATGTCAGACCCGATTCAGACCATACATTCACTTACTTTTGGGCTGTGAATTCAAACGGACTTGCTAACAAAATGGAGTTTAAATTTTATACACAGTGCTTAACACTGGATTTCCCCTAGATTTTTCCCGCACATTTTAATCGCCGACTGTTTATGGAAAACATATAGGCTTGGTAAGCAAGGCCAAATGGTGGAAAATTATAGCGGTGCTCTTCACTATTTAGAAACTAGTAAGAAAAACGTGGGGTTTAACGCCCGAAACCGTCTAATGGATATACACACCAGTAGTGAGACCAATCAAAACTAACAAAGTGTTAATATGGTCACCGACAATTAGAAAGAGAACTCCTGCAAAAGAATTAAAAGATGAAACGAATGGTATGGCTTCATATCACAGATTCCATTATGCTGCAATGGCGAAAATGCTCCATGTCACTCGATGAAATCTCCTTCACAGCAATCTTCAGCGAGTACAGAAATAGGCTAACTAATCACCCTCAAACTTGACATCTTTGCATTTTGAATGTAATGAACAAAATGGTTCCGTCATTCAAAAGGGATCTAAATAGGATACGACCAGGGATCATTGTGTTCACAAATGATCCCTGCAGCGTTCAAATACCAACCAGAGAACAGTGGTAAACGATGCAGGACTTCATATCTGGAAGTGAGCTAGTGATCTACATCGACGATCCCAAAACGGGTCAGGGATGCGGCGACACAATCTCCTTCTCAGACCATTTGCAACTCATCAAGCCACATCATAGTTTTCCAGCTACAAATATTCGCAATTACAATAAGCGACAATAAACAATCGTAAAACAAGGATACAAATGTTGTCGGTAAAAATTAGGCGTTTCTGGAACTTGGCTCTGACCGGGTAGTTTCGAAACTAGTGTAGGATATTAGTGAGTCTTGAAAGCTGCAGCAAGCCGAGGCATTGTATAATCAATATGTCTCCTGGAACACAGAATTGGAGATGGAAATGAAAAAGCGAATGAGCTAGCTGGAGCTAGGTCAGCAGACCAACATGCTACTACCATAGACAAAATAAAAGCACCACTTGCAACGATAAAAAACGAATTATACAAAAACCTGTGTGAAGAGATTCCTACGTTTTGAAATGACAAGAACGACTATAGGATAAGCTGACGAACAAGGATAAAATAACTCCTGGGGAACAATACAAATAGCGCAAAACTGTCAGTGACAATATTAACGAGTCACATTCTTCTGCAACACACTAAACGACCAGGAATCCAAACGGATGACACCCACAGAGCTCCTAGCGATGAAGACAAAATTATGAACCAGTTCCTTCTCGATTTTCCGAGTTTGCCGAATAAATGCTTCACTTGGCCAAGGCGTAGGTCCTGATGTAACAAACCCAGAACAATGGCAACAAAACAGCTGGGGCACCTCCTTGGATTCTGCTGTCGTCAGGATATGTACACAATAGTACCATTAGCGGAGAACTAAGGACTGATGCTGGTGGTAGACCTCGGTGCATAATAATAAAATAAATAACAAAAGATGAATATGAGTCCAAGTTTAAAGAGCAAAAGCGCTGATCGATTGACCGATCGCGGAGCACTTCATGCTGTTGGTTTTATAATGCATGGCTTACGCCAAGGTGGCTATATTCGAATAATCTCTCATCTTCGTCCAATCGCTTGTGTACTCTTCCTTAACGCAATACTTGCTGAACGCAATTTTCCATGCCTTTATGGACCCGACATTTTCCAATCCACCAAACATACGGAGTCAATGCCGCGTACAGCTTTTTTTGATTAGCTTATGTAAACTGCTATACTACCACAATCAAAGGGCTGCACATTATCTTTTTGCCTATCTCTTTCCTTTAGAACACCAAGATAACAAGATATCTACCTTATTTCTGTATCATGTTTATACGTGCATCGAACATCTTCTTTTTAGTGATCTGGAAAAATCAATGAACCGTCAAATTACAAAAACGAACTGATATCTTAGTTTTCGTTTCTGGCCCGTTCTTAATAGAATTTAGGAATCGATAATAATAATAATAAATTTTGTAAACAGTTAACAGGAGATATATTTGGCAATTCGGCTTGTCAACAAATTTGACGTTGAAAAAAATTAGAATATCCATGAAGAACTGACTGCGCATCGAGAAAAATAACTAAATTTTAAAATGTCAACAAAATTTTTGATTTTTCTATTATTGTTAATAATGATCAAAACAAAAGCAAAACAACAGGATTAAAATACAACTTAAAGGCATTGACGCAGATTTTCCGAAAAAAGGCACTCATTTTCAGTGTTTGTTTGAGAATCACTCGAAAATTTCGATCGATTAATATTTTATTAAGTGAACAAGGTAAACTCATATATGGAAACTAGCTCCGATCAGCATTTTAAGAATACTAAACACATATGCATATGATTCTTCTTTAATGAGTTTCACAATTCAACAGTATGATCTTTAAATTTCAAAGTGAATGACCCATGGATGATTTCATTCACGCAGATTCATCTTTAGATGTTAACACAACTTTAGTATCGTAGTTACCATGTGGCCTCTACCGAGTTTGAAGTAGAAATGACTTTTTGTGTAATTATTACATATTTGGAATTGTTTTTTTTTTATGTTGAAAATATTTTTACAAAATTCAATTAATTTTTATTAATTTATTAAAACGCATTTACTCCACGTGAAATAAATATTAAAAATGTTATTAATCTGATGTCTGCATTACAAGTGAATTTATCGACCATCACACGTGTAGAAAATGCATTGGGCAGTTTCTCTTTTTTATTACTTTCTGGTCATGTTGATTCGAAAAAGTACGTTCATGCTTTCCGGATTGGAAAGAAAAAACGTCTAGCAGCAATCGAAATTCAAAATAAGAGCGTCGTGTTGTTATTAATAACAAATCGTTACGAGTCAATTTTTAAGCTTAAATTTATCCTCAACGATGCATTACATTTGAAACATATCAAGTGCACCTGTCGGATGATAGGAAAAGAAATTCTGTAGAGGCACTTGAACACGTTTTTAGTATGTTTAAGACCACAAACTCAATATCTTTCATCGAGATATGCTCATGTTCTGTTTATGTTCCCAAGAGAATTTGTGTCAGTAGCGATGGATAGTTTTTTTTTTGTTTTTTGTAAAGAGAATTTTGTGATTTGAAAATTATTTGAAGGCACTTGAAGGAATCGTTAAGGAGAAATGTGTGAGTACTTAAACACTTTAAGGTGCCACAAGTCTGCATATGAACCGAAAGATATTTCGATGCGAACATAACATGTGTTTAGTATACGTGGGAATGTTTTCGAATCTATGCAGTGCAGCATTCAATTGCATGCATCAACTTCATCCTAGAACAAATCCACAAATGATCTATACATACTGAGCAAACTGCCTCCAACACTTCATTCCTATTTATGGTCCTATCATGAACTCGATCCTTTGACTATTTCAACACTTTACCTACTTTTCATTATAATCTTGAAGAGTTCCTGTGCAGATACACCACATATGTTGAAACATGGCACGGCACCACACTCCTGAATAAAACGATCGGGTGAAACAATTTTATTTCTACGGATAGTCCTAAATAATTATAAATTGGCTTAAAATAAAAAGGTCAGTATTTTTATAATGCAGCAGAATTCTCAGTGCGATATGTTTGCGTTATATGGCGTTAACGCGCGAATCGACCAAAACCTTCCAAAGATCGACACCGACAAGAAATTTATTTTAATATTTTATTTTAATTTATTATTTTAATATTTTATAATATTTTATTTAAATTAACATTAAAAATACTGATTGCAAAACACTGGTTAAAAAAAAATTTTTTTGGAACTCTTCGAAGGATTTTAGGCATCTGAACAAAAACTTGTGCATCTACACAAATTACAAATAGATAAGCTGTTATAATGTTTTAAATATTAATCAGCTTAAGAACGTGGAGAATATGTTTTGCCTCAATGACAAAATAAATGCCTTGGTGGAAATCGACTCGCATCAAGAGAGAAGGCAAATACATCAAAATATGTTTCATTTGGCCACCTTTTCCTTCCTACTTTTAATTTTTTCTTTTACTTTTCAACAACATTAATATTTCGAAGAAACGCTCGGGAAAGCGTATGGAGTTGAAATGAAACTACGCTACAGTTGAAAAAAGTTTCAGACAAGAAATTTTCCTGTCGGCAATCTTTTTAAGGGTTCTTTTCAAAGGGATCAATTAATGCATTGATCTACATATCGCACCTTAATAGAATCTTTACACAATTTTAAAAAATACTGTGTAAAAATTTGAAAAAAATATAGCACACTCCCAACTTTCAAATCTATTGATCTCAATTTTTTCACTCTTTGAATGTTTTTTTTTTTTTTTGGATAATTTGACATAAAATGTCGGTTAATTTTAGTCAAATATTTGAATTCTTTACACTCTACTTGATTTTCATTTCAGTTTTTTCTAGTTAAAAGATTTTTCTACCAAAAAAAAATCTGGTAGCCTTGTTGTTGCAAACGCAATCTTTAGACACCGCAAAATTTCATGACCTAAAGATGTTGAAGAAGTTTTTCACAAAAATTTGGTGCATTTTAGCAGGCAAAAGGATATAATGTAAGTTTTTGGTAAATAAATACAATATGCTCAAAACATTTTAAAATTTTTTTCTTAAGACTTATTGAACGACCTTCATACTGTGACTGTTGTTTTTAATTTCGAGATTTAAGTCAAAGTTTAATAATGTAAGGTCAATAGCAGAATGGAACTGTCATACTTGAGAAACTGAGATACTTAAGTTTATAGCTTTAACCTCCAAGGTATCTTTAATCTTTACTCTCCAAGGTAAAAGCTCTTCCTTTTGATGTTCTTTGACTCTACATGTCACAGTTCTTGTTTTAAGTATTAACTGGAAAACGTCGCAAAAATGGTATTATCGATATGTGCATTTAGTATGTGTCTAAACAGGGTTTTTACCAATTTTCTAAAAAAAATTCTCAATGTTGATTTGTCACTGATCGTACCTCCTACAAATGATTACGATTATCACCGAGTTGATTATATAGTTAAATAACACACAACAAAATACAATTGCTCCCACATTTTTTCGCTTTGGCATGTATAGATTAAAATTGATTTGACTCAAAGAGACTTTCGCCAAACCGTCAATTTACCGGCTTGTAAGTAAAATCACACATTTGTATCCGCTTCTCTTTTTAGAAGTCCCCTGCTATGAAATATTCTTTTAAAGATTTCTCTGCAATGTTTGTAAAAAAAATTGTATTGCAAATTAAAATAAATACGATACAGAAAAAAAAATTTTAAAAATTAATAAAAATCAAGTATAATAATAAACAAATTAATTATTAAAATAAAAAAAACATCAGCTAAGGATTAATGTGTCTGAAGTTTTGGAAGAACGGACTCAGATTTTATACTTTTTTAGTTTTCTCGATGATTGAACTAAAACGAAAAACACATAGAGTGGAAATAAGTCAAGATTGCACCAAAACTTTACGACTCCAACTATCCAAAAAAAATCAAACAATGAATAAATTCGAGACCATTGCATTTGCGTTTGTGAAAAGTGGAAGTATTATGAGCTGTCCATTGGTCTTAAGTTTGCAAATTTATTAACGTTTTCTTTTTGGTAGATGATCAAACTGAAATTTAAACTAAGTTTAGAGCAAAAAAAAATCACATAAATATATAAATGAATAAAATCTACCAAAATTTTGAGTCACATTATCCAAAAAACATTCAAAAAGTGAATAAAATTGGAGACCGTTGCAATTGCAACGATTCCATTTAGTACAAAAGGCTCTTGAAAACGCTTCTTTGATTATTTTTTTGTGTTGTAATTTTTATTGGTCAATTTTTTTTCTCAGATTCACGAGTGGCATCTTCATTTTCATCTGAATGAATCCTTTATATCAGACGAATTAATATGTTTTTATCTTCTTAATTATTTCGGAATCGCATCCTTTCTCAGGCCTCATCTACTTGTTATAGGTTTCTTGATTTACCAAAAAAGGATGAAAATGCAGACCTCTTTACATTTGTGTCTCAACGCCGTTTTTAGATCCGGTAAAATGATTTTCTTATCAAAAACAAAAAAGAGAAGTCTACTTGTAAGTTGAATCAACAACGAATATTTTAAAAGGATGCTCCCATACTCGGTCGTATGGATAAAAGACTAAAGTTATGACATGCTCATCTGACACGTTTTTCAATTTAAGAAAAGGCTGCGAACAATCATTCCCTCTCTATCACACTATCAATAGTGTTAACTAAGAGACACACAATTAACAGGTTTTCCTTTCCAATGTATTACATATCAGACATGAGGGAAATTTTTGACCAACCATATCAAGCCCATGTATCATATTTGAGCAAATTTATAGGTGATTTTTTTTTAGATTGAATTTCTACTGCTACGTCTATTTATAAATTGCCCTTAAAATCTAGGTGTCTGAAGTTTTTATCGTTGCAGATCCAACGCTGTCAAATTTTTCCACCATTTCTTTTTAGAAAATGGTCAAACTGATGTGGAAACCTATAGGAGTGCAAGATATTCGAAAATGCGAATCAAATTGGCCAACGTTTTACGTAAAATTATCCAAAAATAACAGTCAAAAAGTGAAAAAATTGGAGACCGATGCATTCCCAACGATGCAAAATTTAGACGCCTTAAAATCTGCTATAATTTCGCTCATATATGATACAGGGAGATGATATGGTTGGTACAAAAATTGCGTCATGTTTAAAGTGTGATACTTTGAACAGGAAACCTGTTGATCATATTAACATTTATTAAGGACAGCATAGGATTTGGGGGTTTTGCCGTTGATTGAACAATTACTGAAACCTCACAGTGTGAAAATAATTCAAGATAACAATAAAGTTTTACAAAAATTGCATTCCAACTATCCAAAATAAAGATTCTATAAAAGTAAACGTTGTGATCACTGCTTTTGTAACAAAGCATACTCCGGGCACCTTGGGAATGAGAGTGACAATATTCAGTCAAAAAAAACATACAAGGGCGGATGAAATACATATGATCGCGGGCACGTAAGACAATGTTCACAGTTTAAAACGATATTTAATCTTTCAACACAAACTCTTAGTAAGAGGATCTTAATTCACTAAATCTTGAATTTTCTTTTTAACCTTTGACTGGTGACATGGTTTTTGTGTAACCTAACTGGTGACGCGCGGCCTGAGAAGCCGCTGCTGTTAAATGGTCTATAGCATCGAAAGTATTTATGCTAGCTCAGTTTTTAAAAACAGTTGATTAATGTATAAAAGGATAAAATAAAACCACCCAATAGACTCTGAATGTAATTTTTAATTATTAACATGCTATTATAATGTAAGTAGGAACAAAAATCAAAAATCTAAAGATGAGATCAATAATCACACAAAAAAAAAATTAAATCAACATAATTATAACAAAAATACTTTTTTTCCTTATAGTTACGATACTCTAATCAACAAAAAAATATATTCTTTTAATCACAGGTATCATTTAAAAAAACTGGCATTGGTCAAACTTTGGTTATTTTTATTGACAGTCGGGGCATAATTGTTTGGTAAATTGCAAGCACACATATTTTTTTACATGTATTACATTGGTAATTTGATTTGCGATTTAATTTAGGAGGACCTATCCTCTAAGTTTTGTGGTTCAGGTGGCAAATCAGAACCCAAAATACGTGCTAAGTTGACGCGTATATCGCGTGGAATGTGAGTATTATAAACTCTGCGCTGCATGTGTGATAATACCGCGGTTCTAGCCAAAATTTGAATGAATTGTCCTCGATCAATAGCATTGACACCATCAGCTTGATATAAACCATGTGCATTCACCGTACTTATGTCCAACAATCGATAAAATATCACCATGGGCCACCTTCGCGTTCGGCGACTGCAGGTGTAGATGGAGCATTTTTTATCTATCTCGTCAACCCCTCCTTTTGTTGAATTGTAATAGGCAATAATTTCAGGTTTGCCTGTATTTTCATCAATAGACTCACAATGATGCATTGAAGAAACTAAATCCATAGTGTCGATCCTACATCTCTTGATTTAGATGGCAAGAACCCTTTGGGAATTTCTCTTTTGTTTTTTTTTTAGAGTACCTACACATGTCAGACCTCGTTTTTTTAGAGCGTCAACCAATTCAATCGATGTGAACCAATTGTCGAACGTTACATTGCGGTTACTACCGTGTATAGGTTTTGTCAAACGAATCACTGCTTGTGATGGAACTAAAAACTTCTTTTCTTCGTTTGTCAACGTTTCACCATCAGACCCCTTACCACAGTAAATATAGCCATTATAAAAATAATTAGTCTTGGCATCGCACATACACATCATCTTCAAACCGTACTTCGATGGTGTACTCCATTATCAAACCGCAAGCATAACAACAAATTGAGAAACCTTTTTTGTGACATTACAGATCTAAAAATGTCTCTCCCTGTCCCATCAGTTGCAAATAAGTATTCACAATTTTCGTGATTTGATTTGAACACAGCTGTATACATAAGAAGACCAAGGAATGCATCCAATTCTATCATATCTAGATCTTGTAATTCAGGACGATTGTCTCTGCTGCACTTCAATTTGAGTTCACGAATTTTCTCATTTGTCCACTTCAATATTTCTTCTAAGATATCCAGACTCATTATTTTCTGCCATAGAGAAAAAGGATTTCTTTCGTCATGTAAATCTAACCTTGTCTCTGGCATTCGAGCTATAATATTATGATGGCTTGTTCGCACAGCTCTGTTTGGCGGATCTTTTGCCCACTTAAACCTATTTTTGCAAACGAAACATCTAACTAACCTTGATAAAGGTTGATCATCACTGTCGCTTTCTGATTGCTGATTTTCTTGAATTGGTTCTTCATCTTCAGAAGCACTTTCTTCGCTATTCGAGTCGTGATCACTTTGCTCCGGGATGAAATTTTCGGGAACATTTTCTGCTTCCGACCCACTTGAATCTTTCTGTGCCAGACACACTTCAATTGGAGTATTTGACAGTACATTTCCAACTCCCGACTCCCTACGCTTCTATTTTGGAGGTGCAGAATTACTCATTTTTAGTTATTACCGTAAAAACACGAAAAAACAATATAGCAAAATTACGTTAAAAAGTTACGTCAGTGGTGACGTACGGTCTGAGAAACCGCTGCCGAATTTTACGTTGTTGTAATTTACCAATATAGGACAATACGACGCAACTGTCACTATCTGTGGCGTGGACGCAACTAAACTTGCAGCTACTCAGACGTTGAAACAAAGGAAGCGCGAGGAAGGGGGTGAAATGACGTTTCACTGACACCGCTCGGCCTGTGAGACCGCTTGTCACCAGTTAAAGGTTAACAATGTTTTTTTTCTTCTCCTCAAAATTTTCTTCTGGCAAGTATTTGAAATTTGTATCATTACAAACGATGACGGCATGAGTTTTTTCAATTTTCAAATTCATTTGTGGATATTTCATGAAAATTTTCTTCGCAAATTGGATTTTTTTGCACTCTTTCATTTCACTTCAATCCAATCATAGAAAAAATCAAATCCAACCCAATCCAAAAGTGAAAAAATTTATGAACTTAGCGTTTGTAACGATGCAAAGTTCAAATACTGCCTTATATCAGATATTACCTCAAAATCATCTTTTTTTAAAACTGATCTTCGAATTTCTCGTGTTGAAACTTTTTGCTTAGCCCAAAAAAGAGATTGAAGTGAATAGGGCTTGATTTGACGGACAGAAAAGATATTCGAGTAGTTCCAAGGCTACTTCTTTGAATGCAGTCTCCACAACTTGACGAGTTTTCAATATTTTACCACTTTGTTTAATTTGCTTACAAACGCAATCACATAAAAAGCGTTTTTGAAAAACAAGAATTTGTCTTGTTCGGTCAATCATATGGTACATCCGCAAAGAATACGAATTACTGACCAGACCAATCAAAAAACCATTGCATCCTTTCAGTATATCCATCCTTTCTTCTTCTTTCTACAATATTTTCTAAGAAGAAAATCCAGATTTCAAAACGTGTTCTAACAAATTTAAATGCATTTTCACTATCAGGTGCACTTCGAATTTGAAGTGTTTCAAACTAGCCAAAAAGGACACCTCATGTACTGTTCAGGGTGTAACGAATGCTAAGGCGAGTTCAGTGATAATGGTCATAAATTTAACAAACCATTTTACTTCGACCAGGCACATACGAACAACAACTTAACAATCCGCTCATACGTTTCAAAAGACAACGGAAAAACGAGTATGGGATCTACTATTGGCAAAAAAATTAGGTCTATACACACATTCACCTTGCTTTGAAACGTATCGTACATAAGAACTGATTGTAGTTGATAGACTGGACGCACATATGGAACCATCACTTCTTTGAAAACAAGTTACACAGATTCCACTGGCTAAAAAAAATATCTTTGAATATTAGTTTCGCTTTTGAGGAATATGAGATATAATCGAGACATTGATTTTATGAATTTTTTAGTCATTTAATTGTTGCTGCTGTCAAAATATTTTTTACAATGCTGTGTTATGTATACGAAATAAACGATTTGTAAATGTAAAAACTATAAAATTTGTGAATGTAAAAACAATATTGACACACACTATACAATGCACTATATATTAACTTGAAAGGACTTAAAACAACTTAAGGGAATTTCCTTCAATCTAAAATTATTTTCGCATTCTTAAAAAAAAATTTTTAAATTCAAGTATCATTAACAGGTGAAAAAGTATAATTTAAAATGAATACTTTTTGGTTTAGCAGATACGAACGTATGCACGAACTATATAAAAATTAATTAGGGATACAACAATAAGGATAATAAAAGCATTGTGTATAAGTGTAATTAAAAAATATATTACAAATGCGGAAAAATATAAGTCGCGGATATGTGCACTAGAGCTTGGATCCAATTGATCCTGCTTGTAAGGTAATATCAAAAAAACACCATCTAATCGACAAAACTATTGTTGCCATTAAATTATACATTAAGATCTACAACAAAACTAAAATGACATAAAAACTTGTCAAAATTTAAAAAAATACATCGCGACTATCTTTCTTCTTTTCCTCATTTCTTTTATGAAATCCTTTGTGCTTGGAAAGTTTTAACATTACATGATGGAACAAGTTGAACGCAGTCCTTCAAGGTTAAACAATTTTTGAGTCCCCTAAACGGTAATAAAGCCCGCCTTGATCAGGATGATTTTAATGTCGAAATCGAGAAAAAATACAAAAGAAATTCTTCACTTAGCTTCAGACATCATGGAAAAATTGTGCCAAAAACATTGGAAAACTTTAATTGAAAATACGTTAAATGCCATTGTAAAGAACTTTTTTGAATTCAATGACATATTTGACAACTATGACTTCAGATACTATTCACCAACGATGCAAACTTCGGGTATAAAAAGTATCATATGTCAGAAGTTTACATCGCAACGCTGTCGAATTTTTTCACTATTTGTTTTTCGTAAATGATTAAACTGAAATGAAACCTAATAGATTGCCAAAAATCCAAAAATGGGAATAAAATTATCAAAATTTTAAGTCTAATTATCCAAAAATAAAACATTTAAATAGTGAAAAAATTGGAGAACTTTGCGTTTGAAATGATGCAAACTTCACCTAGAGTATTGTACACGCAAACAACAAAGGATTCTAGAGGCACGTAGAAATCTTTCCAGTTTTTATGTGTTTTTTTGTTTAAAGTCAGGCTATTTCTTTCGTTTTTTAGCACAGATGTTCCGACAAAGGTGTCCTGAACAGAAATCAATTGATACTGGCAAACCTTCTGCTGAAAAGGAATCTGGCGTTTTCATTGTTGTTAACGCAGCGCTGTTATACTTTTTCACTATTTATTTTAAGTCGATGATTAAACTGAAATTACCAAACCAAGTAGAGTGCTTTTTGCACGCATTCAAATATGCATCAAATTTTCCATAAACATTCAAAAAGTGGAAAAATTAGAGACTGTTGCGATTGCAACGTTACAAACTTCAGACACTTTTTCGGCAGATGGGTTCCAAATTTCAATTAATTTCTTTTCAGGATAGGGGAATGACTCTGGCGAAACTCTAGGTTCAATTTGCCGCTGGCGCAATTATTGTTATTTTAGAAATTATTTTCTCCATAATGTGTAAAAATTCACACAAATTTTTGTAGCAGCGAAAACTGATACAGGTTCAGGTTGAATCCTTTCAAGTTAGTCTTTCATGATATCAGATTTGGTGAAACCATTCGCTATGTTAAATATTCAGAGAAGATATCCTATGACTAAATATTGTTATGACCAACGCCATCCTAAATTCTCATTTCGAAATTAAATGCATTAGTTGCAATTCCTTCACATAACTTGCAAGCTGAATTTATAAACATTAGATCGTGAAAAAAGGCGGTTTCTTCTTTTAGGAAGGAGTGATTTTTCCTTTCCAGACCCTTTGAAAAAAGAACAAATGAATCCAGTAATGTTAAAAACTAACTGAATAATATCGAGATGTAATTTGTTGCAGTTAAGAGGCATTTTGGTTTTTTTTTTTATTGTGCTCAAATAATTTTTAAAATGAAACAGACTCAAATAATTTTTAAAATGAAACAGACAGCTTGTTAGGAAGTTAGGAAGAACTAAATAATGTATATGTAGCTGCTTCGGCCGTTTCGGGACCCAACCTCGTCATGCGTCTGAAGTTTGCATCGTTGGAAATGCATTGGTCTCTAATTTTTTCACTTTTTGACTGTTTTTTTTTTTTTGGATAATTTTACGTAAAACGTTGGCCAATTTTGTTCGCATTTTTGAATAGCTTGCACTCCTATAGGTTTCCACATCAGTTTGATCATCTTCTAAAAAGAAATGGTCGAAAAATTTGACAGCGTTGGATCTGCAACGATGCAAACTTCAGACACCTACCTTGTCCCATATCCACTAGACCACAAAACATTTTCAAACCTTCCAAGCCGAGTTTTAATAAAAGCATTGCGAAAACGATTCGAGAATTTGCTCGAATGCATTATTGATCATAGGGTATGCGTTGAATTTTTAATTAGGTCGCTTATGTACTCCATAGAAATCTTTAAACCCAAGACTCGAATACTATACTGTTTAAATTGCACTTTTGTGATTCTTGAAAATAACAAACGCAAAAATGGCTGAGAAAACGCTAATAAACTCCCAAATTCAGTACCAAAACCAGGTACGTGTAAACAGTCACATTGAAATTTTTCTTTGATCCAAGTTTCTCAGAGAACATAGATGTATACGAGGTGTGGCTAATCAATAACGGGACTGACGCTGCAGTGGAACGAGTGCGCATGCGCCAACCGGCATTGAACAACAGCTGTTTAGTTTGAGTCTTCCTCTACAGAATGCAGTTAGTCTCGTTTCTGTAAACAACATCATTGAGACGTAACCTTCATTTACGTTAGTGTTGTTATTTGGTTTTGCCGGAAAAATGGTTAGCGTAATAATAGAGCAACGAATTGTTGTTAAATTTCACTTCAAACTTGGAAAAACCGCTACCGAAACTTAAAATTTACTAAAAGAAGTGTATGGCAGTGAATGTTTATCGCGGACTCGTGTTTTTGAATGGTTTAAGCGTTTTCAAGATGGTCGACAAGACGTTGAAGATGATTCGCGGCCAGGTCGTCCTTCAACATCAAAAACGGATGACAATGTCGAAAAAGTTGCTAATTTGATTCGGTCTGACCGTCGATTAAGTATTCGTGCAGTTGCTGAAACTGTAGGCATTGATAAAGAATGTGTACATCAAATTTTACGTGACAATTTGAGCATGCAGAAAGTGTGTGCAAAAATGGTACCAAAAATTCTCACGATTGAACAACAAGCAGCTCGCAAAAATGTTTGTACTGACACTTGGAATGCCATTGAAAATGACCCAAATTTATTGGAAAGGATAATAACATATGATGAATCGTGGTTTTTTACTTATGATCCGGAAACGAAGCGCCAATCTATGCATTGGAAGACCCCAACTTCACCGAGAGCCAAAAAAGCAAGAATGAGCAAGTCAAAATTTAAAGCAATGATTGTTTTTTTCGATATTCATGAGATTGTGTACCTTCACTGGGTTCCTGAAGGTCAAACAATTAATCAATATTACTACCTTGAGGTACTTGGTAAACTACGTGAAAGAGTAAGAAAAAAACGACCCGAAATGTGGAAGGACAAATCATGGGTTTTGCACCAAGACAATGCGCCATCTCATTCCGCGTTATCTGTTAAGCGATTCCTGGCCAAGTACAGCATCCCAGTGTTAGAACATCCACCTTACTCACCAGACTTAGCACCATGTGACTTCTATCTTTTCCCTAAGGTGAAATCTGCATTGAAAGGCACAAGATTTGAATCCGTAGAAGCTGTAAAAGAGAAAGCGGCAAGAGTCCTGAAGGAGTTGACAGAAGATGACTTCCAGCACTGTTTCAAACAGTGGAAAATTCGCATGGAGCGTTGCAGGGATAGAGAAGGGGTGTATATTGAAGGTGATAATAAGTGATTATGTATACAATGAAAATAAAATTTTTTACAACGTCAGTCCCGTTATTTTATAGCCACACCTCGTATGATGTTGCAATCTTCTTTATAGTCATCTCCACCAATTTTTTTTCCTACAATCTCTATTAACGGGCTTAGAAAGCCTCTCCTTTTATCTATTTTCAATTATTTTCGGAAGTGTATCGAGATTGGTAAAATACAATGTGTACTGTGTCGATGCCTTTTCAAAACTGATCGAACAACACTACAGACAACTAATGGATGGGATTTTGAAACAGTTTTTAATACCCATTAGTTGAATCTAGTCCAAAAAAGAGGCAAATTTGACGTTGGACTCGGGAATAATTGAGGCGACAGTCAACACTACGCCATCCTTATATGCGGCGCGAGTGTATCTGCTCCGGTTTATAGCTTATTTTTTCAACGGCTCATAACTTTAAAAAATCCTTTTAACCCTCGTCTTCTACACATGTTTTAGGCGTGATTTGTGAAACAATAAATAAATCGTGATCTATATGATCGTGATATACATAGATCGTGAGGACTAATCAAAATATTGAAAAAAATTCAAATCCAACATGTAAAAAGCTTGACGTCATACCGTTGCAACGATATTAACAACCTTTCAGGAAAAAGGTATATGGAGTTTGCAGCGTTCAAATCCAACGGTCTAAATTTTTAAGGTGTCTCAAGTTTGCATCGTTACAATCCCATTGATCTAAACTATTTGATCTATTTAACATTTTGAATGTTTTCTGTATAATTTGACTTAAAAATTCGGTAAACTGTAGACACATATTAAAATTTTTCGCCCCTTACTAGAATTCAGAATTCATTTCAGTTTGAGAATCTACTAGAAGGAATAAATGAAAAAATTTGACAGCGTTTCGTTTGCAACGATGCCAGACATCTAACTTTGAACTAACTTTTTTTGAAGTTTGCAACTTCAGACATCTAATTTTTCTCACTTTTTGATATTTTTTACTTTTTAAATTATTGCCCTAAAATATTTGCAAAGATATAGTGTCACATAATATTGTGCAATAATTTTAAATTTTTGCTATTATTACTCTTTCCAAACATCAGCAGAAATCGGAAAATTAAACAAGCCGATTTGCTTTGGAAGCTTCAGGCACCGTTGGAAAACCCCTCTTTTCAAGTATCTTAGGAAGCGAGAAGGAGACATGTCCCTTGTGGGCCTGTCTCCTTGTAGCAGGAACAGAATCCTGGACATTTTTCTCTGTGTGTTTTGTTATCAAAGAGGATTTATGTTAACCATGGGTTCATTTTTAATATTGCAAGTGTTAGCCAGAGTTGTAACGTGTCCTGGCTGAAACATAGTGATTTGACTTCAAAACTCAGAATTCACGTTAAGCATAAGCAAGATGTGTTCTTGTATTAAGCTGGAACCATTACTGGAGGCAGAAGTTTACGCATTTATTCACTTGTCGTCGTAAAGCTAGTGGACATAGGTCTTATACTGGTTGAAACATACGATAAACCGCGACTATTATTTTGTTCCTGTTGACATTCCTGGTCACAGAAGAACAAACTTTCAAAAATACACAGTTCAAAACAATTGAATAATTTATATTAAGGGGTTATATATAAAGTTCGAGCTCAAAAAATCGAAAAATTTTTTATTGCATAATCTGAATGTACATGCTTTTGAAAATATCTGTGCGGAATTTCATTAAGATCGGAGCACCAGATCGAAACTTACAGACGTCTGCAGTGCGCTAGCTCCTTGGGGAAAAGAAATAAACACAAAACTTCAAACGCGATTATCTTGAAATGGGGTTTTTTAGAAAGTACAGTTGCCGTGGACGCGATAACTCAAAAACCCTTTAACCGATTTGCATAAATTTTTTTTTTAAATTGTTCCTATTTACAACCTCTGGTACTTGAACGATCGATTTTTTATAAATAAATGTGCGATTCGCTTAAACATTTTTTTGTTTAAAACTTTCAACACCTCAAAAATCGGTTTTTTAGGCAATCGATTTTTTTAATGAAAAACAAAATTTTTTTTTGGCAAACTTATCGTTCAAGTACCCCGAGTAACATTTTTGTACAATAATTTTATCAAATTTTTGATTTCAGTTAAGTGGTTCGCTTCCAATCGCGTCCACCGGAAGGCTCTTCAAAAAAAAGTTGTTTCGGGAGAATGGAAATAAATCTTGCAATTGTTTATATTTTTTTATTGTTCATCGTGCAGTTCTGTTCTTCGAGACACATTCTATCGAAGGGTAGTTGGTTTTTTACAATAAAATCTTCAAAACGTCCTTAAAAAAAATCATGAACATATCCAAATTTTTCCACTCAACTTTATATATAACCCCTTAAATAATTAGGAATCAGTATCACAATTAAGAAAAGAGTTGAATGACATTCTTATTTGTTAACAATGTGAAATTGTGTCAGCAATTTTAATCATTTTAAAGATCTTAGTCTTTCTGCAAACATTTTTATCTGCGCGTATGCAATTAGAGCTTTTTTGCCAATGGCTTTCGTGGTGATAACAATTATTGATATAGTAAGTCAACAATATATTGGAAAATATGCCCAATGGAAACGCGCTCGGTATTGTATTCATATCAACAACATATATAACAACAATAGTCCTTGAACCCATCCATGAGTTACTGTGCTCATAGCTCAGGCCGTGAACTTAACAATATTCATTTATTCATCGATTGTTTTTCACAACAAGTGAAAAACCCCCAAATATCATTAACTCGGAAAAAAATGATTATTTTTCAGCGCGCTTAGCGCGAACAAATTAAGGCACCTGTTCGTAAAAACAAAAGTTCGTTTGGCGCGTCAAATAAAAAAAAATTTAATTACCTGTGATTGAACTTGAAGACATTGAATTCTCAGAAGCCGCTGCTAACGCCGTCGATACTGCAAGCGTACTTGCTATATTCGCGGATCCATAAAAAAATGTGAATATAATTGCCATCAAGGGTAGGCCCAGCAATCGTGTTGTGGTCCACGCAGGAGCAATGAATGTTTGTCGGCAGATACAAAAGACGTATTCAATACTTCCTCTACCTAATCCTCCCATTTTGTATATTCCATATCCTTCTTGATCCAGCACAACTCAAAGGCTCACATATCCTCCGCTTCAGTGAAGCAGCCAACAAGGGGGAATAGAAAAAGGGAAATAAGTCCACAGGCAACCAGCACTGCCCCAATTGGCACCAAACGATGGTAGTTGTGTGGAAGCCGACTGTACAACTAGGAGCACTTGTTAATGGGCGAATTAATAGCGCATTATTGCGGCACTCAAGGAGCTCCACTAATGAATTTATCTTGGTCACATTGAGACGCTGGCAACTATTAGCTGCGCGTTATTATCTTAACCTTCCACTTGACTTCAATTTAGATAACCACTAATTAGCACAGAACAATCGTAATACCATTGCGATGGAAACGCATTGGGGTCACTACTGAAAACGAGGAAAAAGGCCCAAAACGGGGTACCCATACGCGCGATTACTTATGTACCCAGACGCACCGATGACGCATGCACAGTGCCTTTAGACGCGCTTACGTCTCCAAAGAAGAAGTCATTCCCAATGGCGAAGATTATTTCCTCAAGGGGGTCCACGCTGGGCACAGCTCCCCTGTGCAGAACACTTCGAAATTCGCAAGCATCCACTTCTTTCTCTGTTCGCGATGCACCTCGAGCCCGGAAACCGCGAATGTTAGACTACTACGTTAGCATCCGCAATATTTCTTGGAAAGTGTTCAGATGAGAACGCACCGAAGACTGCGCTTGGAAGCAAACATTTGCACTTCGCTTGTACGAAATATCCGCAGATGATCGACGAAATCGTTTCAAAGGCAAACCGACAGCGATACGCCGACAACACGATACAATCCAACCGACAGCTCAAAAACAACTGATCGCGTAGATTGTCCATGGCAGCAACCATCCGCGGAACATATGAAGGAGCTGGGAAGATGCTGATCCGGTACCGGGTACCGGACGATCTTTGTTGTCTTGCATCTCTGGTCTCTGGGTATAATCACCACATGTTGCACACGATCAAAGTTTACTCACATCAAAGTAAACGAACTTCCGCGTGAATGTCAATGTAGTACACGCTTGCAATATGCGAGCGGTATCTTCGCGGATTGCACACTCACAGCTGCGATTCGAAAGATACTTTGCGCTACTTAAGACACAGCACAGATAGGTCGTTCGTGGAAACAAGTCGTGCGCCCGATGGTCAGCAATTTCGTTACTACAGACTGCGACGTAAGAATGCGTTAGCCTGACTTTTCGAAAGGATATCGGTGTTGGCGGCAATAATGTATGGAGCCTCCCTCGGCCCCAAAATTTTAATGTACATGTTTTACTAAAGAACGCAGTTGCCTTACCCCGTATTACATGAGTAATCAAGGATGTATAAAGAATTTTTTCTAAGCAATTGACTTTCATTTCTCAATTAGAATTCTAAGTTCCTTCCAGCTAAAATAATTTTTAATATTCGCCCCATTAACGACTAGTGGTGTCCGTGCGAAAGAAGTTAGCATAGTGTAAAAATTAGTTGAAATTAACACACACATCAAAGTAATTGCCTTATAAAACACAACTTAACCTTACAGCACATAATGTGCCACATATGGAGCACATCGAAACATTGCCTTTATGGTAGCACATGATTTGGCGTGTCACCATCCAACAGAGCCTACAACACACTCAGGCTTTTCCAAAACAAAAAAGAAAATCAGATAAATACGCATAGTGCAAAAGCACAGACACATTAGATCACCTTTTGTTTAATTGAACAGAATTTCAAAGGATCAGGGTGAAACACAATTTTTAAAGCTTAAAAAGACATTTTAAAGACTCAATTCTCAAAAGTGACAACAATCTCCTTGAAAAACTTTAGATCACATATTGTAGAAGCAGATAAAAACCAAATCACCCTGAAAACCGCAATATCAATAATTCATATGTTAACCGTAGAAACTTCAAAACCCAGCAATACAAACTAACCTAAACCAAGGACAATAAAAGTTTTTTTTTCGGTTGGCCAAAAATGGCGGCAGCGAAAAGCACGTAGGGTATTGTTTTGACACATATTTCGACTGTCAAAATGAACAATACGCTATGTGTCATGACTGCGTAGCCATTCCGACTGATTGACAATTAGCTGCAAACACACACAAGTTGAGTTTGCCAAAACTAGCGTTCATCAATCATGTTGAATTTGTGCCTGAAAAGAGCACTTGCGGCATGCATTCCTTTTCTTCTTCAACCAAAAAGAAAAAGGCTGTTGAAAGTCATCGTTTGCTGGTAAAAACATACGGTGAACACGCTCCGTCTCCGTTCCATTAGGACATGTGAGACATGATCCCGACAATTCCAAAGAGGTAATTTCAATGTGAAAGTGCTCTGATAAACCACAAAAATGCGAAGAGAAGGATTTGCAGGAGTTATTCGATAGAGACCCAGCTTAAACGCAACAGCAATTCGAATATGCATTAATTGGGTCACAGAAAACGATCAGTAGACGTTTAAGAGCAATGGGTAAGATCATTTAATTGGTTAAATCGGTCTCAAACGATTTGAATTAATGTCAAATGGAAAATCGCAGTCTTTTTTGAAATGCTGCTTACACGAATGCACAAGAGGCGCTTCGGCGCCTCGAAAAGGAATCATTTTTGCACCGAATTGTGACGGGTGGCGAAAAATGTATTTATTTGCCTTCACCTGGCGAAGCCGGTCCTTCAACACCAAGGCTAAATCGTTTCGGCTAGATGGCCTTCTTGCTATGTGTCTGATGGCACCAGGGTGGTATTGTGTATTATGAACTCTTTAACTCGTTAATAAACAAATCTATCGTCAAAAAATGTTGAATTTAAACTGCACATTAATCGAAAAACGACCGGAATGGGCCAGAAGACATGGCAAAGTGACAGTGTTACACGATCACGCGCCGTCGCACACAGCAAAACTTGGATGGAACATACTTTTGCACTCGTCGTAATCCCCAGACTTGACGCCATCTGACTATCACCTCTTCGCATTAATGGTCCACACACTAGCAGAGCAGCACTTCAGCGATTTCGAGGAAATTGGTAAGTGGATCGACGAATAGTTTGCTACGAAAGACAAGCATTTTTTCTGGCATAGTATTCATAAATTAACAGACCGATGGGCAAAATGTGTAGAAGGCGAAACTAGAAAATAACGTGCTTTTTTACTAAAAAACCAAAAAAAATCATTCGCTAACACTTAGTAAAAAACAAATACAGGATCGATAACACTGGCCAGAGCTTATCAATCACACTAGCTGATGCCAATTTTAGAAGAAAAAAAAAATTAATAAAAATATTAATTATGTCAGCTTTACTCATGCAAATAATTTGTTGATACTTCGAGGTTAGTTTTGTTTTTATTTTATTGTGGGTCAAGTTTTTTTTTACAATAATAGTTAGTTATCAACAAATCATTTGAAACTAGCAGAATTTGCCTGATATGGGACACTGTGCATTAAAAGAAGTTGGCATTCATTTGTTTTTTTCATATAGAATTGACAGTACACGAACATGACCCTGATCTCAACATCCTGTCAGACTAAATATCCCGCCATGTAAGATAAAATGGAATTCTCTGATGAGAATAGTTATAATGCGATTGATAATAATTCATGGTGAAGCCTAGCGAATGTAGCAAATGTTCTACAGTTCAACCTGCTAATCAAATTTTCAAGATAATTAAAAGAAAAGATATGTGATGACGTTTAAATCAATTCAAACTTATCATTCAAACGTGATGAAGCGTCAGAGGAGGCTAGATTGAGCATTCAAACACCATTTCTCGTACTTTTTAATGATGATTTTCAGCAGCATATTGCCGCAGTCTACAAAATAAAGTCTTCGGAAGAAAACTTCGAAAGCAGTCATAGCTAAAAACAGAACGCCAGTGGGCGTTAACTTTTAAGAAAACTTTTACACCTTCAGAGTTTGCCTTCGATTTCACTTCTCAACTGTATTATTCTCTCTGCAGCCTTTTTCTATACACGAGCGCGAGATGGTTATTTTTTCCTTTTTCTTGTCAACCTAAGTACTATTTTAGTTGACAATTTCATCAGTTACAACATACTTGCATCGAAATGTCTCGATAGAAAATTGTGTTTGCATTTTTACAAGTCCTTATTTGCACTTTCTGTGTAAGCTGATTTCAACATGTATCAACAGCCAAACATATTCGAATCAGTTGAATATTTAACATACAAAACAATACAAAAATGAACAGAGTTTATAATTTAAAATAATTTTTTATTAAGTTAACATTATAAGTTAAGGTAAACTTACTACACATTAATAAGATTATGTCACAGGCAATACTAACGACTGTCTTTTGATTTTGATACCATCAAAGCAATCAAAAATTCAACATAAAACTGGCAACATGTATAACTGGAGAAAAGATCTTAACGCAAATGGTAATGGTGGAGAATTTTCAGAATGGCAAAAAAAAATCGACATCTAGAAAAAATTACGAAAAATTCGAACAACCGCTTTAACCCATTTGGGTACTGGTCGACTTGTGATTTCACTTTCTGCTACTGATCCCAATCTGTATAAATTATCAACTTCATCTTGTAAGCGTTTCTGCAGCGATTTATTTGTTGTCACTACGCAAATTTGATTTTCGAGATCACGATTAACCGAGCGTTCGCCGAAATTCGATGATCCAATAAGCGTAAGGTTTGGTAGCTTTGCATCTGGAAGGTAATACCTAGAAACGGTAAGGGTTGATTATCGCTTGATTGAACAATGAATATTACGTAGAAAAACTCTATACTAATTGAATTGGTGATGTCGATCGATATCTTGTTATAGACGACAAGACATTGCGATAACGCTACTCAACACTTGAAATCGCTCATTTAAAGCATGATGGTATCAAACGATGTTGTATGATAGCAAAATGATTAATTATTATCAACCGTCGTTCGCATTTTCTTGATTAGAAGAGTTTCCATGGAAATTGTATATTCAATGCTATCTTATTCACTATTTAAGCGAAGAAAATCGATAGCAAACAAAATTAAACATACCATAATCCTTTTGCATGATAACTCCAACCGGCCTTTTCATATTCAAAAAAGCTTACACGTTGTGATTGATTAGCATCGACTAATTTTTCATAAAAATGTTTTGCAATCAATGAATACGCAGCCGGAATTCCACCCGCTGGACCTTTAGCACCTTGGAAACCGTTTGCCTGGTGATATTATGAAAATTTCAATTCAAAATCAAGATAATTAAATTAAATCGCAAGACTTACATTTGGATGAGCCATTAAAATACTACAATTAGCCAAACAATTGTTTGTTATTGTCTCCATATATTCTTGTGTTAAATTAAAATAGCCAGTGGCAAGTTTAAACGATGATCCCTCAACAGAGGACGAAAGTAAACGTTTTGTAACAATACTGTCATGATGTATACCAAGTTGTCCCATTTCAATTAATGGAAAAATCCATGTATCAGCATCTGTAATCATTTATAATGCAGTATATAGCAGTATTTTATTATAGTAGTTTTTATTCGCAGATTAATTAAATTTTTGTGCAAGGTAAACGACATAATCTTTGCGCTAATATGCTCGGTATTGTAAAAAACTGGTGGGGACTTAAATATTTACAGGTATTTACATATGGGGACTATTTACTGTATTTCTTATTTTATACAAACTCCTATATTGTATGATTTATGAATCACTAATATCAGTCAGGTGCGCGGCCTTTAACACTTATTGTCCTTTCACACTGCCATTAATAATTTAAATCAATTTAATCGAATCGCTTTAACACATTCGCTGTCAATTTTCAAGATTCATCGCCTCTATTTGGGTCATAAATTTTGCACTCTATTATTTCGCGGAATATCCACCTCCGTTGGTTCATAATTGTTCACTTGCGAACTGTATTCCTCGTCTAATTCATTTCCTTGGCGGATCTGACGTCACCTGACCTGAATACTCGTTCTAGCGATTGAGAAACTTCCAAACATCCATCGAGATTATTCCCGTCATCTCCTATGATGATTGGTGGTTTAATTCAACGCATTTACTTATGTAAATAATTCATTGTCCTTTGAGAAATCACCGGAACATTCGAGTTGGTTTGCTTTCCATATACACCATCATGGCTCACTTTGCTTGTCCATTGGGTTGTGAGACGATAGAGTAACGTTAACAGGCAAGCTTGCCTGCCTCAGTGGGTCGTAACATTGCCAGTAAAAATATTATTTTCTCGCAAACAATATACGAGCACCAACGAAGATCTGAGGGACGTTTGAGAGAGTATCATTTTCAAATTCTCATTCTATTGCAAAAATCAACTCTTTCAAACCCTAAAATCATGACCGAAAAAAGATAATGTTTAAAGCTTAATTAATTTCGTTTCCTTACATTTTTAATGTAATGTATACGAACCTTACATTCATATGTAAGGTTTCTAGGATCTAAGTTGTCGCAAGGGGCACAGAAGGTGTCTTCCAGCAATTGCGCATAGTCTCAAATTGTCTGTATTGTCATCATACATGCCTATTGCGCTCGAACTGTGATCCGAAACGCTCATGAAAATTAAAAGAGAAATCAATTTTGATGCCTTTTTAGGTATATGAAGTTTCCATTGTTGTAAATTCAACGGTTTGAAAATTTTATCACTCATCTTAACCAAATAATAGAGATAAGTCGCTCCTCAAATGGTTGGAAAGAAAGTCGTATTTAGAATTAGAATGGAATCGTTTTAAAAGCTTCTGAATTGTTCAGGTGTTTGCAAAAAAATTAGGAACATAGTAGACATCTTAGCATACGAGCACAACAAATTTCAGTTAGACAAACTTTTCGATGCACATGTATGAAATATGTAGTTGCCGTAACAAATACACTCGTTCCAAAGAGAGAAAGATGTGCACAAAAGTGCTACACCAGAGCTAGCACCCAAAAATAACAATCTCAAATACCTTACTCTAGGGTAATTTCTTGTTGCTTTGGTGCAAGGCGCCAGGATTCAAGCGCAAACAACACGGTTTTTCAATGCTTAAGGTGTTTCTTGAGACGGGAAAGTCAAGATTACAAACAAATTTACGCATCTCGACACAGAAACAAATGATATCGATTTAAATGTCAGTCAAACCGAAGGTAGGTTCGTCTATACATGCAAGAACAATTGATAAGTTCTAAGTTAGTAAACTTGAATCTTGAAATTGAACTAGTTTTGCATTCTGACATGTCCGCCCATTGAAAATGGGGGATTGTGAATAAAATTAATATGACAATGAAGGATTTGTTGGCTCTTATTTGCTATTAACAAAAGAAATTACTTCGCATGTTTAATACATTCATCAAATTTGCGGAATGTATTGCAGCATATCTGTTAGAGCGCTTAACAAGTCATTCAGAACGGTCTGAACGTCTTCGATTCATACCAAAATGTATTGTTCGGAGTGCCTTAGCTCCAATTGAACAGGTTTCAGATCTTGGTCGTTGTGAAACACTCTGTAATATTATGAGCGACTCATGTTTATGTGTCGAATTATGAAAATGTGAAAAGATCAAAAAAGGATCGACCACCCAAACAACGTTATATGGATCGTCTACAAAGTACTGATCTGTAGAAAATTCCCGGAAACGTGGAAATCTGCTTCCTATCTACTGTCATCTTCCAGTATATGCGCACAACATATCTATGCCAGATTCTGTAGACTGGAAGACATCATGAATGGATTCGGATGATTAAATCCATCACCTTCAGGAGTGCAAAGCTAGATTTGGCCCGCCCCGCAATAGATAATGATGAGATATTAACGCTGGGAGGGTTGTGCGCAAAAGGTGTGATATTTAACTTGAATTAAACGGTTTCAAACAAGCATTTTGCACTTTCGTTTGTATTCATTTTCGGCGATTGCTGTATGATCTTCAAATTCATTCATCCCGAAAGTTAGTGATGAACTTTCTTTCTATTTACTATAACTTAGATTCGATTTACATTCTTCTGTTTAGTGCGTGCATGAAAAAAAATTACCAACTCACCAGTGTTTTCTTCTACTGCAATTTTTTGTTCGTTGTAAACATCTCGAAAGAAGTTGCTGATTCTAGTTCTAGCCTCTGCAGCGAAATGTCCAAAATCACCTTTATACGGTAGAATTTTCCAATTTTCATGCAATTCCACCTCGGCATCTTTCCTTACCCGCATGCTGAATTCTTGCACTTTAGAAATGAAATTCGAATAGAAATCAGCCAGGGGTTTATCTTCTATCATCACATATCTATCTTGTCGATTGGTAAAATAATCATTCGATAAATTAGCTCCGCTAATGATCACAGAATTGTCAAATAAATAAATTTTCATATGCTGCAAACCCAACAATTCGTTCCATCGCGGCGGTGCAAGTTTTTTGGTAAGACCACGTAGCACAGGAGTGTGATACAAAGAAAAACGGAAGTTCTTTGCCTCACGTACAAGAGGAGTTAACATTGTTTTGGAATTCACCTCGCCACGCGTCCCGCGTGTGAAATCTAATAAGATTTTAATATTCAGTTGTGCATTTTGGCGAACATTATCGTGTATTGTTTTAATTAGGGCTTGTTCTAGCTTCCCCGTTCCTAAATACAAGCTGGCAAAACAAATTCGGTGTTTAGCATCAGCACTCTTCGTCACAATTGTGTCGTAGAATTCCCGGGGCTCATGAATGACGGTTATTTGATCGCCTCGTACTGGGAAACAAGGCGCCATAGTGTATAGCCAATCCAGAGTTTCAAGATTGGGACTGCTGAATGTTATCTGAGTTTTGAAGTTTGTCGTCAACAAAAAATCCGAAGACGTGGGAATTTGTTGATCCACAAAAGTGGACAACAGTCTGCGAATCATGTTCAGGCACTCCGAATACAACCAGCTGTAAATGTGCAATCAAAGAAAAAGAGGATTATTAGAATTGAAACTGAACGTTTTGTTATAATTTACCTTAGAATTATGAAAAACATTATTTTTTTTTTTTTTTTTTAAGTTCACACTGGGGGATACCAGCTTAAAATTGGCCCGGGCTGCTATGGCACTGGCCAGCGTTGTCGATCCTGTAAATTATATCATTATTACTTGTTCATAGTTAGTCTGTGGCTTAGTTATATTTTGATTGTGTGGGTATGATTGATATCTCGTTGGGTGTTATATGTTAGGGTTCGCTTCTGCTAAGAACGCTCCAAAGCTGTCAAGTAAGTTACTGTCGTTTTTGAGAATTAGGTCTTTAATATTATTGTAATTAAGAAAAAGATTGTGATTTGCCCTGATCCTTTCGTATTTAGTGCAGTGAAACAATTGGTGATCTATTGTGTCAGTTTTGTTGCATTGTATGCATAGGTCGGTAGTGCTTTTTTTAATTTGAAAGAGACGAAGTTTGTTGTAGGCTCTGTTTGTGAGGATTCTGTTGATGGTTTTGATATGTTTGGGGGTGATGTTGCTTTTATGAAACCACGGTTTTCCTTTGTTGTTGAGATGGTGTGCCTCTTTCCATATGCAGGGTGCGTAGTTGGTGGTTTGAGCTCTAATTCTGCCCTTCCATTCATTGTCAATTTCTTCTTTTATTAAGTTTGTTATTTCGTCCAGTTCATATTGTGTGTCCATGATACTTTGGCTTAGAACACCTATTTTGGCTTGTTTTTCGGCTGTTTCTAATGGCATGATGCCCGCGTGTCCCGGGATCCAGATGAAATTGAAGATCTTCTCTGGGTAATTTTCAATGAATTTCCATATATCTTGTGTGGTCTTTCTGTATTCTTGATTTTCCTTTAGACTTTTGATAGCATTATTGGAATCAGTGAAGACAAAAATCTTATGGTGATTCTGTATGTTGTTCCTATTTAGGGCCGACAGGATGGCGTGTAATTCTGCTGCTGTTGTTGTTACGCTATTGCGGAGGCTAGAATTGTAGGTGGTGTTGTTGTTAAGGTTCAGGAATCCTATCCCTGTGCCAAAGAGATTTTTGGCTGCATCGGTCACCAGTATCAGGGCATTTTGTTTTTTAAGTTTATCTGTATACTTCTTGAAGGTAAGGTTGGGTTTTGTTTGGTTGTGGGTATGGAGGAAAGAGGACGTTGTTGAGAAAGGTGTGGTGAATAGGTTAGCTGGTCTTTTAGTTCGGTGAGTTGGGTTGAGCTTTCTCAGGTGGTGCTTAAATTTGTGGAGTATGTGATTGTAGCTGCTTTTGTGGACTGGATCCTGTTCAGTCCATGTTGGTCTGAAAGTGTTGTTGACAATTTGTTTACCTAATTCTTTCGCTGTTAGAAGAGCTGCTCTATCTATGGATTGATGTTCGCATGCCATGTTAAAAGCATAGAGGTTGGGTGTGCTAGGGGGTAAGCCTAGGCATTGCTTGAGAATCTTAGCTTTGAGCCTGTCCATGGTATTGAATAAGTATGCTGGCGCATGTGCCATTGTAGTTAGTCCGTATTCTATTTTGGGCCTGACTAATGATTTGAAAAGATTTAGAGCCAAGGTGGGGCTAAAGGGATTTGTGGGTCTGTTCAGATATTTTATTATGTTGCCTATGTTGTTAAAGGTTTGGATGTGTTCTTCATGTGTTCTGAAGGTTAGATTTTTATTTAGATTGATGCCTAGGTATTTTATGCTATTGCTCCATTTTATTTGGGTGTTATTGTGTTTGAGAATTTTATCTGTGTTCCTGCTATGGTGGAAATTAATGGCTTGTATTTTGTCCGGGTTGAAGGGTAGCTTGAGGTTGTCACTCATTGTGGAGAAGAGATTTAGTTTGAGTTGAAGTAGGTTAATCGTGTGCTTTAAATTAGTTCCCTCAGTTAGAATGAGGAAGTCATCAGCATATTGTAGAAGAGTTGTGTTGCTGTCAGATATGTTGTGCAGTTTGGAAGTGTATATATTGAAAAGCAGTGGGCTCAAGACGTCACCTTGTGGTAGACCATTGGAAATTGTCGTGTGTTGTTGGTTGAGGTGGAGTATTCTTTCTTTATATAGATTTATGATCCATGAGGTGTAGGTTTTTGGGATGTTGAGGTCTGAAAGAAGTTTGTTCAGGATCTGTAGGTCGACTTTCTCATATGCATTTGAAAAATCTATAACACATGCAGTTTTGAAGGGGAAAGTGGATTTGTTTTCAAGTTTTTGTAAAAGGGTGTTAAAGCATGTTGTCGAGGATTTGTTTTTTGTGTAAGCAAAAGTAAGCGTTGGTAGTGGATTTGTGTTTATTAGGTGTGTTTCGATTCTTTGTTTTATAAGTTTATTTATGATTTTAATGGGAACACTGAGGAGGGATATGGGTCTGTAGTTGCTGAGGTCTTCTAGATTTCTATTGGGTTTGGGAACGGGAACGATTCTGATGTGCCTTCCTGATGTGGGTATGTCACATCTATTGACTGCATCATTAATAGCCTGTAAAAGATTGTTCGGGTGATGTGTGAGTAAGGCTTTAATTATATTGTGATTAATGTTATCGAGACCAGGGGTTGTGGATTTACGTTTCTCATTTATAACATTATTGAGTTCTTCCAGTTCGAAGTCTGGTGGGTGTTCCAGAGGATTGTGTGGCATCATGTTTAAGGTGTTATCAGGGTGGTGCTTTGATTTAATCATGTTGAGGTAGGTTTGGGTCTGGTCCTCATCAAGGTTGTATCTTGAGGGGGGTTCTTTATTATTCCTGATACTGTTGATGAATCTCCAGAAGTTATTTATGTTTCCGCTGCCTCTGATTTCATCTAGTTTGTCTGTCCAGCTTCTTTGCTTGGCTTCTTTGGATCGTTGCCTCCAGTTTGTTTTTGCCTCGTGGAGAATTGCCCAGTTGGCATTCGATTTGAGTCTGTTGTAATTTAGTAGTGCCTTATTTTTTATTTTCCAGAGCCTTGCTAAATCCTTGGACCACCAGTGTTTGGGTGTGTGCTTGTATCTTATCGTGTTTGAGTTTAGGTCTATTAGGTGGCTTAGTTTCTCGTATATATTATTGAGGTTTGGTGAAAAAGGGGTTTTATTAATTTCTTGAGCGATGTTCCTATATTTGATTTTCTTGGTGTTTGAAATGGGTGTACTGGGCAAGCAGATTTTAATTGTTATATGATTACTGTTGCTGATGTGTTCTTTGTCTTCCATCCAGAGGATATTATTCCTATTCATATTACTAAGAGTTATATCCGGCGTTGACTGTAGAATTTTTCCGTTCTTGTTTGTTGTTTTATAAGTGTATATGCCAGTGTTCAATGTTTTGAGGTTGTGTTCCGTCATCCAACTTTTCAGAATTCTGCCTTTGGCATTGTTAAGATGATCTCCCCATGCCTTGTTTCTTGCGTTTAGATCTCCTCCGATGAGTATGTCTTTGGTGTAGTCTAAGATGTTGGAAAGCTTGTCTAATTCTTCTTTGAAAAATTGGGTATTGATCGAGGGGGGAGCATATAGGGATGCTAAAATTATGTTGTGTTTAAGGTTTAGGGTCTGGATTGCTACATTTTCTATCCGACTGTTCGTGTGGATCTGTCTAAACTTAATGTCCTTTCTGATTAATATTGCAACTCCTCCTCCTATGTTGTTGTCTCTGGTTTTGAAGATTATATTGTAGTTGGTAAACTTCATATTAATATTGAAATTACTGAGTATTTCTTGTAGGAGTGCGAAGGATATGTTATTCTTGTATAAGTAGTATTCTAGATTGTCCTTGTGCTTCTTGATACTTTGGATGTTTAGTTGTAAAATGTTCATGTGTTAGATGATAATGTTATTGTTACTCTTTCTTGTGTTACTTTTCTCATTACCAGAGTTGGCGAGGTATTTCTGTAGTGTTTTTACCCATGTTTGAACACTGGTTATTAGTAAGTCCTCGTTTTCTTTGTTGTCATCGGTCTTTCTGTTAATTTCCTCTTCCATTTTTCCTAGGAGTTTTTCCAATTCAGTGGTTTTGTGTGGGTTACATGTAATGGGTTTGTTTGGTATGGTGAGGGTTTCAGTAGAGGGGAAGCTATTTTTAACGATGTTTCTTGATGTGTTGGGTTTATTGTTTATGCCAGCGATTTGGGCAAAGGAGCTTCTGAATAGTACCTTTTGCGTGTCCTGTTGGGGGTTTCTGGTATTGTGTCTTTCCGCGTTCGTTAGACTGGGGAAGTTGGCTTCATTAAGGTCCGCTACATCTAAACCCGCAAATTTGTTTCTGTTAATAATAACTCTTGCTTCTCTGTTTGTGATGTTCAGGATAGAGCTAACATCTATCTCTTGTTTATATGCTACCCATTTGGGGCATCTTTGATGTGTTGCTTCATGCTCCTCGCTCTTACATAATACACACATGACTTTTGTGCATTTGTTGTCGCAATCGTCCGCACCACATTTAAGGCAGGTTTTCTTTTTGTTCTTGCAAAACTGCGCCGAGTGACCTAGGAGGCCGCAGTTTGTACATTGCCTTGGTCGAAATTTAAAATAGCTAACTTTGCTTATTACGTATTCGAATTTCAGAGAGTCCGGGAGGTCAGTTCCTGCGAAGGTTATCTTCAGTGTTGTGGTTGGTATAAATTTGTTAGGGTCGTTTCTATCTCTGGTATTCAGCCTTTGTGCTTGTAGAATCTTTATATTTTCTAATAGAATTCCCATTCTATTGCAAGGCTTAGCTGAGTTTACTATCTCATCTGTGTTAATTTCGTGCGGGATGTCTCTGATGACTCCATATCTGTAAACGAAATTGCCAGGGATAAAGGCTCTGAGGTTGTATTCTTTCAACTTGGTGTTGTCGACAGCATTGTTTGCTTCTGTAGCAGTTTCAAAGATTACCCTTAGCCTATTGAACCCAGCTTGCTTAACATCTTTAATGCCTTGTATGTTTAAGCTTTTGTTGTATACGAACATCTTCATAGGGGTTAGTCTAACCCTGTCACCATTTGTATCAACACTATCGATGAGGATTGCAAAGGATTTACCTTTCGCATCGGGTTGATATTTATTGACTTTCATGTTGGCTGGCGGGGCTTGAGATGGTGTGGCACGTGGTATGTCTTCAGAGGGGTTTGGGTACAAGGATGTGTTATTTGGTACAAAGCTTTTCAACTCTCCCTTGCTTTTTGTATTGCCGTTGTTTTCAACTAATCTTCTTTTTTTGAGAGTTTTGGTGTTTGGGTCCCCTGGGTCTGGGGGTCTATCCTCATAGTTTTCTTCCATGTCGCAGTTCACAGAATGAAATATTAAGGTGCTAGATGTATGCTCACCAATTGTTCACTTCACTTAAGAAAGTAAAAGGGTACTCACTGTTCTTTTCCTTTGTGAGAGTATTCCAGTAAGTCAGTCACAAGTCCAAAGATCGTTATTACGCCAGGAACCAAGATATGGCGTTCGTAGGATTCTGAGAAAAACAATAGATGCTCGGGGAAAACCCTTCACTTCACTGATCTGAATACGTCCTTCCACTAACACGTTCCACATAGGAATCATGAAAAACATTAGGGAACAACTAATTTTATACGATGACAGTTGAAGTTACTTTCCATTTTAAAGCGTTTTGTCGTGGTATATATTTCCGTTAATCGATGCCCAGATGATTCTGACAGTTGTATTTCTAGATATTAACAACAATGATTTATTCGAATTACCTGGATTTATTAGCTTTTGATTGAGTCAGACGTTAGAATTGGCGTTCACGGTTATGAAATATTTAATTCATTTACGGCACTGTATTCATAAATCCAGATATAACTTAAAGGTTAGAAAAGTGACACTATGTACTTCAGATGGAATAGCGGAATCGTTGAAAACGAAACATATTTGAAGATGTTTTCGTGGAATAGTAAAAAATACTTCAACAAACTTGTAACAGTACGAGGTCTGTATAGATTTAACTATCCGACGAATTGATTTCATGTTTAAATCTATCATAAAGTTGGGTAAAAAATTATCCCGCTTTAGTTTGAATTTCGGACTGATTTTCGCGCAGATACATTTTGAACGTGGCATTGCCTAACTATACATTGAACGTACAACGTGAAACACAAATGACAAAATTGACAACATACCAATCAGATGTTTGTTTAAATGTCAAAGTCCAGTTGTTTTTGGAAAGTGTTCTGATTGTAGGTTGCAAGCTGCTAAAATGATAATAAAGATGCGTATTTTATTAGGAACGATGTTCGTTTTGCTACTTCAAAGCTGTAAGTATTAAATAAGTGTTTCATATACACATTAGCTATCTTCAAATAAAAAAATAAATAGAATTTTTCTGGCCGTATGAGCCACGAAGGAAACAATCTTTATTTCATGACTCATTCATGTTTTTTAATATATTCTACAGCTTTAAAGTTAATACAAACAAATATAATTATCAATTAATCAGTTTAGTAACCAAGAACTCATATTGTATCAGTCTTATCTGAATGAGTCGTCTCAGAACTCTATGGTGAAAGTTTATTCGCACACACGACTCTGGTTTCAATTCAGAGTTGCGACTGAGATATTGAGGTCTGTAAAAGTACAAATGAATTCGCGCAAGTCGTTAAAATCTAAAAGGATAAGACTAAATTGATGAAACAACCAAAACCACCGTGACATGATAAGTTGAAATACTTATGGAATTGTCCCCCAAAAGGCGTTTTGTTAATCAAATGTCAGACTTAGATGCTTAAAAGATCACTTTCCAAGAAAACAGTGTCTCTCGCAGTCTTTTTTATTCACTACAAACCTTTATTGTGAGCCTGATTTTTCCTCCGACTTTCCAAAACACTTTGTTGGTAATGTTAGTGAAGTGATCGGCATAAGGCTCTGTTTATATTGCAAGTCTATTGAATGGGACTGAAATCAAGTGATGTATGATGTCTTCATGCTTCGTGTGTTCTTCATCACCTTACATCATAACCTTCGGTTAATTTGAAAAGCTCCGAAGCAATTCATTTCATTAACGGCGACGTCTATATTGCTTGCAGTTTATTCAACTCCAGTTTCGGCAGCAAAGTTGACCATCATTAAACATCGAAATAAAAAGTCCGTCCGGGTCTGATAAGTCCGCTAAAGTAGAGGCTTGTTACAGAGAAAGTTTTCTACCCTTTTCGCCGATTTGAATAGCACCCAATTTTGACTGTAAGAACTATTGTTGTTGCCAATATCGCAGCTCGCTCAATTCATAGTTTGCTGCCTCAGATTTTCCTCAGAAAACCGGTTGAAGTTAACGATTTTTGGAATTGGAGATTCAACATTTGAATCTTCTTTTCAATCTTTAAGTTGAAGAATCTTTCCGGAAATAACATAAATATGTGGTGTAACGCAAGATATCTTGCATATATCCATTTAACTTCTTTAGTTTGTTCGGAGTGGTCAGTAAATCATCCTTTTTTTTTTTTTGAATGAAATATCTTCATGTATTTTTGTGATGAAGGACTCTTAGGTTCGCGGTTTCTACGATGCAATGGCCTTGTTTTCGTTCTTTGCACTTAGTAAATCGCCTGATTTTACACTACTCTATTAAAATGTTGCAGTCTTTGCTTTTCTCTCATCTTTACCCTCAATTTATAGATGATAGGCTGAATTCAGGTCCGTGTATCAGCATCGCGGCTAGGCTAGTCTAAGGCAAACAGATTACGCTTCTCTACAATAAATAATTCCTGTAGTCTTTCAAAGCATTCAAGGCAATGTGATTTTCGCAGATTTTTCCCGATTTCGATTGCATCAATCGATATGTTTAAGTTATGAATCGGTACCTGAGAAAAAGTAGGAACGAGTTGTGTTAAAATTTCCATCGAATTTCGACTAATTGGTTGTATTTGAAAATATGAGACATGACATGTGCTTGTTTCGTTCTATTTGCTAATAAAAGCAGTGAATATTTTCCTTCAAATCTTTCTAGCCTTGAAGATCAGGCACAATAGGATAGATGTATTCAAAGTATTTGCAAATATACTGACGCGTGATTAATATCTAAGTGAGAATAGAATCGGCTCAGCTTTACTTACATCCACCACTATCGTATTAAATAATTTTGCCTTCTTAGCATTCAATCGTTTCCTTCATTCAATAAAAGGCTTTATATAAAGCAAAATTTTAAATTCACCAAATACAGAGTGGACGGAGTGAAAAAAGTATGAGTGCGATTTGTTTCAAATTTCGAAAAATATGAATACTTTCGGGTTGGTTTTTTGTCCTTATTTGCTAAGTAGGCAGGTTGAGTGGTGCAATAAAATATTCCTGTATTTTGGTTGTAGCCCTGTCTGTCCATGAAATTCAATCATTTTTCTTTGAAAACGATTGCGAAGACAACATAGTAATGCGAATCCTCCTGGCTAGGTTAAAATCAATAAAAGTTTGACGCTGAGTTGGAGTGAGCTCCGTAAACACTGTTTCATTGAATCTCGTCTAAAACTTTTAGAACGCGGTTAATTGCTAGGCCAATCAGGCCTAAACTGTTAAGAACTTTTGTAATGGCAGTGCCCTCGATCTTGATTAACCCTAGATTACTAAACTATGTCGCAAGTAACGTTTTTACTAAGCATTCGTAAAAAGTACGACATGGAAATAAAACAGAATAAATTATCGAATCATAACTTTTAATTATTATAGAAATTACAATGATATTCTTTGCCTTTCAGAGATCACGTAATAATGAAAATAGTATATATTTTTTTACTCTACACAGTTTGGACACATATTTATGTTGTGCATCCTACATATGGCTCTTTTACATTTCATGCAAAAGTTAGTCGTCATTTTTCTAGCTTTAGACGGACACAAGGCACACGTTTTTCTTGAATTTTATTCTTGCATAATTGACGATTCAGGAATAGTTTCAATACCTAAGATACCCTTTACGAGTTCTTTGATATCTCGCCGCAATGTTGGAGTATTTATTCTTTCTCTCAGATGAGGTTCCATAAGGGCATTAGCCATTTCCAAAACAAAGCCGCGCCTGGATTTACTTATTTTTTTATTTCTACAATTGTTGGTAACATAAATGACATATGAGTTTATAATTACAATATTAATTATATTATAAAACAAGCATAATGGCCATCTACGGGTCTTTCTGTTACAAGACATGGCAGAACACATCTGGTGTACTGTGTCGACAGCTCCTTTTGTTGAGTTATAAAACTCAATTAATTCTGGTTTTCCACTAGTACTTATCGCAATATTTTCATGCATTGTTGACAATAGATATACAATTTTATTTTTGGTTTATAAGAAACAGGTCTTATGGCCGTCAAAGCAAAAAGCAGATGTCCCAATTCGACGACAAGCAGAATCTTTTATTTCGTTTGGTATTTCTCGTTTATTACTACGTAAGGTTCCTAACAGCGTCAAATTGTATGGAGCATTGAGAAGTTCTGAAGCTAGTGGTACCGATGTGAACCAATTGTCCATGGTGATACTTCGATTGGTTCCATAAATTGGTGATGTTAAAAGTTTGACGTAATGATCAGCTAGTGGCTCGTTTTTTGGTGTATTTTCTTTACCTAAGTAAGGTGTAGCATGAAATACATATTTGGTTTTCACGTCTGCTATCATTATAATTTTTATACCATATTTGTTTGGTTTACTAGGCAGATACATCCTAAAAAGGCAGCGACCTCTGAACCCAACTAATTGCTCATCTATAGTCACGTAAGCACCCGGAGTATACCATTTCTTGCAGTTGTTTATGAACGTTTCCCATATACCTTGAAATGCTGCAAACTTGTCGTTAATTCTTCTTGTTGAACGTGTATTTTTATCATCGAATCTCAGGTTGTTTATTAGAAATTCAAACCTATCCGTAGACATACATGCTTTGAAGCGGGAAGCACTGTATGATGTATCGAATAAAAGTTTTGAGGGTAGATGATTGCTTTTTAGTGCAGCAGATATAAGTAACAACCCGAGCAAAGCTTTTATTTCACGCTTATCAGTATTGGATATTGTATTAGTTTTATGAACGTAGTTTGACTTTCTTGACTCAATTTCTACATTGGTGTATTGGACTACTTCTTCAAGCATTACATCGCCAAGAAATAAAGAGAATATCTCACACGGTTCCACCATATTTCGTGCTTCACCTTGAGGCCCCTCAACAAAACGTATGATATTTCTGAAAGCTGTTCGCGCTCTCAGCTGCATTGGCTTCGTGGTCCATTTATGCCCATTTTTGCCTCGAATTCATTGTTTTCTTATTGTAACAACCCTTGGATCAAATAGCGTTCTATTTTGACTACTTTGATCAGTTTCAATAGAATCTTCAGAGTGTGAAGAATTAGATTCAATACGCCGGTGTGGCTTTTGTAACTGAGAAAGAGGAACATCAGAATCGGAACTATCCTCGATACCTGACATAATTGTGTTTTCTTCTTCATTATCACTATCGGTCATCTGGTGCTCTTCCACTTCTAAATTGTCTTCTGACTCACTCAGTATCTCTTACTGCTGTGCGCTCTCATCGTCATCTTCAGCCTCCTCCAATAACTTACAAATTTCATCATCTCTAACAGCTCGAGACACCTAAAACAACGTACATGCATATATAATAACAGAATATGCCATAATTAATTCAAAATCTATCTAAAAAGTGATGAAAACAAGTACACTTACCTTTACTTAAAACTCACGTAAACACTAAACTTTCGTAAATTTTACGACACACTTGTTATAACTCCATACACAAATCACTTCCGACGACAATGACAGCACGTGGCACACTGACGGACGTAATAAAGAAGGTACAGTGAAGCGGGGGACGTGGAACTAACGCACACTTTGTTTTTTCCAGGAATCTTGATTTTGGCGTCGTAATTTTTACGATAGTTTAGTAATCTAGGGTTGAAGTTTGTAGATACTGCTATTGGATTTAACTGCACATCCCTTAAATTGGCAGCATTTCATTTCGACAATACTTGACATCAACTGATGATTAGCTTCAATTTCTTTTCGTCAATGATTCCATGATGATGAATTTTGATAAGCATAATTACGACCATAATTTTGGGCGCAGTTTACATCGTGTCATTCGATTTCGGGTCACATTTCCTTACATATATATTCTTGCGCCGATTTTGTTTTAAATATACATAGTTCAATTGTGGGCTCAAGAGTAAAACGTATTCAACCTCCTTGCCGCTCGCGTTCTTCGCGATAAAGCTATCATCGTTTAACCTCTAGCGAAGCTTATACTTTCTTCTGTAGTTTGTTCTTATACTATCTTCTTTTTAGTTCACTTTGCTTGATTGAAAGCGGTTTTATTGGCCCTACTGAATCATATTTTTCCACTGAATCGGTTCTAATTTAGTGCTTGACAATCGTCCAACTAGTTCTTTGCCCGTGACTTTTTGAATTCTGGTCTACGCCGGCTTTATATTGACCAACGGTTTGATTTTCTTTCATTCATCAATGGATGTACTGAGAACCTCCCACTTTTGTTGAAATTCTTGAGGGATCCTGTCTTTGCCCTGTGTTGTATGATACATGACTTAACGGTTATCCATGAAATCCCATCGCCTTAGGTAAAAAAGAAACTTATTTTAGACGTAAAAGAAACGTACGTTTGAACTGCTTCTACTTTTTAAATCTTACCAAGTACTGATAAATTCGATCAAAACAGCATTTCAATGGAAATTCGTTACTACGCTGAATTTGCAGCCTTAATATTGTTCGCGTTATACGCTGACTATTTAACTCAGTTTCAAAATGATTACCTAAAATTAGAATCAAATTTCAACCAGTATTCCATGAAAAAAACTCGCAGAATTTTCTTGTGAACAGTAAGATGTTAATTATATGCTATCCGCTAGAGGTAAAAAAGGGTTAATTACTTCTAAGATTAAGAAATATATGAGTTATATATCTCTAAATATATAAGTTAATTTCAGTTCTGACTTGTACCCTACTGTGCGTCTTTCCGTCAAAAAAATTTTGTTGTTAAAGTCAGTAAGACATTCTTTACCATGTATTATCAGTTTACCATGCTTAAAAATGGGGCTTTAATATTAATTTAATTTATGAATAACTTATTGCAGCTTCCGCTGAACGAACGCGCGACAAAATGTACCTGCCCATTTCAGGAGCGAGCTGTTTTCGACGATTGAATGCAACGCACCAGACTGGCTGTGGTGGTAAATATCGAATGTGTGATATTAACTTTCACGAGCGGCAACTCATGTTTACTGATTATATATTCTAGCTCCGTTCTTTGGTGCGGTAGGAGTATTGCATGTTATCAAAACGGCCCAGGATATCGACTTTCTTGTAGATAATCCACCAGCTCCTCCGTATGCGCCTGTTTTAACGCCCGATCTGTTCACGCGGGAAAATGTACTTCGAATAAAAAACGATGCCGGAAAGTATATTTCAGCAATGGTTCTAATTAATAAACATGATAAGCTAACCGAATTCAGCCATGAACTCAAGTGTCCAAATCAATTTAGCAGTTTTTCCAATGAACAAACGTGCGATCCATCCAAGCCAGAATCAATTTGGAATCCATATGGGACAGGACTGCTTCATGAGGACTTTCCGTTTCCAATTTACTATGTGGATAAGGATGAAGAGATTCAAAAGATGCTAGACTGTTTTGAGAAGTTTAACAATTTCGATCTGGCCGATCAAAAGTATCGATCATTATGTAGCATTCAAGTGAATGCACTGATGGCTGCTGCCGTCAATGCTGAAGTTTGTATGCGACGGAATAGCATGACGAATAATTTAGCTTCGACAAAATTTTGTGATCCGCTTAAGGGTGAAAATGTTTATACAACACTCTATCCCCGAGCTGTTGTGGACCAGACGAATAAAAGGGAGGATGATGTAGAGAAGTTTATTTTGATTTCCGCACGCCTAGATACAACATCATTTTTCGATGGAATAGGACCGGGTGCAATGGATTCCCTAGTATCGTTTTCAACGTTAGTGAGCATAGCGCATTTTCTGTCGACAGTTGTTAAAGGTCCAAAGGATGGTAATAAGAATGTTCTATTCATGTTGTTTAATGGAGAATCGTACGACTACATCGGATCGCAACGTTTCGTGTATGATTTGAAAAAGAGGAGCTTCCCTCCCAAAAGAACGCACACAAGCGTCGTCACTTTAGATAATATTGAATTCATGATTGACATAGGCACATTGGATGATCTGCAAAACATTAAAATCTATTCCGCTTCTGACTTCCCTCACAAGAATACTTTTATCGGATACCTACGAAACTACAACAGCAATTTCAGTTTAGGGCTAAATGTTACGGAGGACAACTCCAAATATCTACCGCCTACATCGGCGCAATCATTTCTTCGTGAAAATGTGTCCTTTCCAGTTGTAATTGTGACTTCCAGTCCCCCGAAGAATAAATTTTACCATTCTATCTACGATGATGCATCAAATATTGGGTTTAAGTATGGAAATACATCAAAAGATTTCACAGAACTAGATACCTTCAACACGACTACACCGTTCGATGCCAATTCAATACAAATTAGAATTCGAAATACTGCAACGGCTATAGCACTTGCTGTGCATTATTTGGCAACGCAGGAGCTATATCAACGAAATAAAATAGCCAGCTCACTTCTAGTTGATGAATTCCTATACTGTTTCCTGGAATCTGCCAATTGTCCATTATTCAGAGCTGCTTCGCCACCAAATAGTTTACCAGATCCTCGTTCCAGCGTCCCACAAAGGTGAGAACATTTTCGAAAAGTAAAAAGTATTGTCTGATTTGCGGCTTTTTCCAACAGATACATAAGTGTAGTCGGAGATAGGCAGGATGCCGCTTTGTGGACAGCACGAATTATGAGCTATTTGGTTGGCGACAAGGTCATGAATGCCACAAAAGATAATTGCAATGAAATTAATCGCATTTGGGTCACTGGATTCAATGGAACTGGCGAGTGCCGACTTACGAAGACCAACAGAAGTTTAGCATTGAGTCCAGCTTTCACCGATGAAGGTAATGACATGTTCAACTGAAATATTTTTCTGTCCATTGGAATATTAATTCAAAACTTTGCTACCAGATTACGACTGGAAATCCGGAAGATATTCCACATGGACTGAATCTACATGGATGCCAATAAGCGCACGAATATTTTTGCAGCCGTCGAAAACTCACGAAGCAGTTACCTTAGCGATTGGAGTAGTTGTTTTAATTATTTCATTCATAGTTGTGTTTTTAATAAATAGCCGTTCGGAGGTGTTATTCGGAACATGTCCAGCCAGTTCGCCGTAAGTTGATGAACATTATTTTAAAGCTTTTCTAAGAATCAATTAATTTCTCCTTATAGAATTACAACGCCAGCTGCCTGTTAAAATACAACCGATAAAAGACTGGAGTCATCTTAAACTATAATTTAATAATTATAGAAAATTTATTCTAATTTTGATCCTCATACGTTGTTTAAGATTCCTAAACAACGTAAAACAAATTGGAAGTAACTGATGTGTCTATGTTGGATGTAGATATACATCCAGGATTAAACATCCCCACAACACTTAATATTGTTTTATAACGTTGTGATCCGTTGAGCAATTCAATTATTTTAATATAAAATAAATGATTTCACCATGCTGTACTATCCATAAAAATATTTAATTAATAGCTAATAAGTGCTAGAACGTAAATAATTTAGATAAAAGAAACTTATTTTAATAACTACCATTATACATTAATTAAAAATGTTAATTAAAATATATAATAATCAATTTTTACGCATTTGTTTTGTAATTTCACATATTTCAATCGTTTTCAAAGGGCATATTGTGTGGAGTGCAAATAAATTTGTGTTGCCTTCAGTCTACGATAAGACACTTTGCGAAATTGCAGGATCTGCACTGATCGTTCGCTTTCAATCTCGTTTTCTTGAGATTTCTACTGATTGTGCTTTGCCTCGACGATCCTTAGCTTTTTCTTGTCCATACGCTGAACCGCGCATGCAAAGATTATAAGAAAGAAGAGGAGGAACGACAGAATTTCGTTCGGAGAACAAACAAAAACAAAGAGGACTTTTATTGTGGAGCACAATTCCGGGTTTTATTTGAACATTTTAGTACATCCGAAATGAAGCAAACGTCGCAGGAAGCTATTGAAGCTCCAAAACCCGAAACATAATACGAAACAGAGACGCCGACACAGAGAATGGAGAGGACACAGGAAATGGAGAATTGAATGATACTTGCAAAAATAAGAAGCGAAATAGCATCACCAGCATCAGAGGGAGTGAAAAGAAGCCTCAACTATTGCTTCAATTTGGTAGAAGCCAAGATAAAGATGACCGACACTGAAAAGCAATCCAAGATAAAAGAGGACTCAAATCATGCTGCACCACAGCAAAGTCATAACAACCAATCTTATGAAAATCCAGCTGACTGGAGATACTAACAGTCCTGACTACTAAAAGGTTAAAATGCTTGGAACAATTTCAAATCAATTCAAAATATTTTCTTAAAGTCTAGTTAAATTTACTTTTGCATTAAAATTTGAAACAAAATAAATTTAACTCGATAAATATTTAAACGAAATAATTTAAAAATGTTCTCTAGCAATGCAGTACTAGTGGTAAAACGCTGGTAATACCAAGAGGAATAAGGAGAGCCGAATATTCAAGTCGCATTATAGCTTTCCTACGGTTAACCAACGATGACGGCCACCTAATTCATCCACTCACGGAGTAGAGACGGAAGAAGCGAGCAATTGTCAGTTCTGACACCAACGTGCATAGCGAGGCAACAAGCAGAAACAGCGCAAATGAAAGAGGTGATTATTGATGTGTCTTTGAAAGCAACAATGACACTTGATCATAGCGTAGGGTACAGCGAAAACTCTGTCGGTTTGTTTCAATCAGGCAGAGATAGATGTAGCATATGTGTACAGTGTTTTTGTGCTAAATTTTGAGAGGAATGTTCTTGTTTTACGCAAAAGAAAAAAAATTCACCAATCCAGATCAAATTCTACCAAGTTTGGTTCAATGTTGTTGGAGCGGGAGTTTGTTCGAAGTTGTAGCGCTGATAAGTAGCTACGCTGTGTACTAGATGAACTACAAACCTGATGTTCCAGAAACTCCGACTATAGTATAGGTGGATAACCTTCCCCGTAAGATGGACTACGACTAAGCCTGCAGGACAAAGTGGATTAACTTTGAAGTTGAAAGAGTTAAGAAGAAAGTAGTTTGCTACATACTTACCAATACATCTAAATGAAGGATACTGAGCCACAAAGCTAGGGGCAGGGTTTTCCCCAATGAATGCAAAACGAGGATAGGATAGAAAATTTTATCGCATAATCCACAGCGAATTGAAATATATTAACAATAACCACAAGCGCTAGGAAAGTGATTAAAAATACGAATCACTATCAATAAACACCAGCCGATGAGAACGACTAGATGAATCATAAACAAACACAAAGATTATGCAGACTTCCCTGCATTCTAAACTCAAGTATTAATTGGGAACAAACTGAGTGTGATTTAAAAGTCTTCAGGGAATCTGTAACTAACGCAACGTCAACAACATCTGAGGGAACGGGAATTGGAGTATTTGGGCCTGGCACCAAATACTACCAACCGTTGGGAAGTATGCCAAGTATCTTTCTGGCTGAGGTTTATGCCAGTGCTGTTAGCGCACGACTCAGCATAGACAGAGGATACAAAGGCAAAACTATAGCTATAATATCCGATAGCCAAGCAGCACTAAAAGCACTAGAATCCCCGGTGATTACATCGAGAATGGTTCTAGATTGTTGCAATGCACTTAATAAATTGAGTGCGGACAATAGAGTTACCCTATACTGGGTGCCAGGGCACGCAGGTATCGAGTGTAATGAGCAAGCGGACCAACTGGCGAGGAAAGGAGCATCGACAGCATTCATCGGCCCTGAACCCTTTAGCACAATTGAAATGAATCTCATTCACAGGGCCCTAAAGGAAAATGAGGACAGAGAATGCAATAGGCTCTGGAATGGACTTCCAGGGCTTCGAATGTCGAAGCTGTTCCTCGACGTTTATGACAAGAAAAAGTTTCGAGCGTGCATCGAAATGAATAAAAGAAAGCTAAGGGTTCTGACTGGGATGTTTGCGGGGCACTGCACACTCGGAGGGTAGATGGGCTTGACAGCGAATGATGAGTGCAGATTTTGTGATCTTGCGGAGGAGACACCGGTGCATCTGCTGGCACACTGCGACGCGCTGTCCCGCAGGAGAAGAGACAGTCTGGGAAGTTGCTTCCTTGTCGAGGAGGATTTGGGACGCCTGAGGCCGAAGCAAATCATTGAATTTTTGAGGAAGATCGATCTGCTTGAGGCGCTCTAAGCGCACCGGAAGCGGGGGCACAATAAACCCGTAAGGGTTGACGTGCACTATCCCCGACAGTAATCAATCAAATCAATCAACGTCAACAACTTTTACGATGGAGAATCGCGGGTCTGCTAATAAGCTGCATATAGTAGAAAAGAATGAGGCATATCGATACGAAATATATTACAAGAGAACGTAAGCCAAGATCACAGGAGTTCACAATAAGCATCTATATTAAAAATAACATGAAGACTTGCAAATAATTGAAAATTTTCATATTTGAGATATCACAATGTTTTTTTTTTGCTAGATTAAAATAAAAAGTCATCGCTTTCGTCACTTTTGCCAACTTCGGAATCGTCGCCCATCAATATCAGGGACTGATGTGTGCATCTAGTACAACAAGTGAAGGATACAACAAGCAAAGAGCTTGAAGGCGGTGGTTGAAGTTCGTTCATTTTTTTATCTCTGACAAGTTTATAATTTCATAAGTAAAGGGCTATAAACGAATTTTAATGCGTCCATTAAACCTCCACGCTATAATTAGTCCTCTACCAAATTACTAAAAACGAGTCGGCGCCCATTTTCAACTAAACAGGAACAAACTATAACTTACCACAAAAATTATTTTCAGCACTAATTAAAAGTTTTATTAGAACGAGCACGTGTTAATGTGAACTAACTGAATTAATCTATCAATAATTAGTTTAACATGAGGTCTAGTTAAATTTATAAATATTTGCCATGGTTTTCATCCGGTCCATGTTGATCATTAGAATCTTCAGCCATAAATAATACTTCCGGTTAAGGGAAAGCCACAAGCCATTAATAAAAGTCGGTTATAAAATGATTTCTAATTTTAATTTTATCAACAAATACATACAATCCAATGTCATGGATTCATGTTAATCATTAGTATCTAAATTTGAGATTTATTAACACATTTGTCGGTTCATTTCCTCAGTATATAAATTTTTGGCAGCACTTTTGACGAACGAAGATTAGAAAGATTTTTCTTTTGATTGATAGCTGTGTGAAATTTAAATAGATGGAAAATATATTTTGGTAAGCGCCAAAGAAATATTTTTAGTTTTATTAATGTGAGTGGGGATGACATGATGAAGAGATTTGATGCTATACTTAAACTTTCAAATGAAATCGAATAGTACGAGAATTTTCTGGTCTTGAATTTTATTGAAGTATTTGATTGAGTTATGATTAAATTCTCTTGAGTACAAATAACATCAAGCAAAATTATTCTTCATCAAAAAAGCAGACAAGATAATTAGTAAAACCTCCACACTCATATCCTTATAAACTTTTTATTAAGTATCAAAGCGTACATGTAAAATTTAATAATAAACTTATTAACTATTAATAAATAGATTTAAAAAATATTATTTTCAGTGTTCTAAATGATACTTAATATTTATTTTAACCAAAGTTTTGATGGTAGGTATCCTTTTTCTTTGAGATTCATGATTGAATTTGAAATTATTTCTGATACATTTTTTGTATATCCTGTTCCTAACAGCATCACAATGGGCATTTTTTGTGCATTGGCTTTGCTGAAAACGTATTCGTCGCGTTGCAATATTCCCTGTTCACAAAAATTGAAATATTGTTAAGAATTTGCTTAGTTATCTTGCCTATAAATAAACTTACTTCAGGACTTATGGAAAGTTCGCCGAACGAATCGCCATCCAAAACATCTGTTCCAGCGATATAAACAATTGCATCAGGCTTAACATCTTTCATGATTGCACTTAAGTTTCTGCGTGGATAATATTTAATATAAAAAAATACAATTTCGGAATAACTCGATGGCTGAATGCTTAATCAAATACTAATGGATAAATTCTTCCTTTTGGGTATTTGTACAAAATTAAATGAATTTCTGTTTTTTATCCCAGGTGATTCATTGGAATTCAAGGCTAACAAAATTTTCGAGCAGATTCGCTGTAGACAAACTAACATATAGTTTCCACCACTGGTAAATGGTCTTATAAAATCAAATACGATATATGCAAAAAATTAAGTTCTACCAATACGTCAAGCAGACTATCTAGTCGTTTCGTTGAAAACTCAACTTAAGCACAATGTCATCAAATGGAAAATGTCGCAAAAAGTCATGCGTTTATTATTATTTTATTTATAACAGCAATATTTGTTTATGGTAGAAAAGAGAGCGGAAGACTACTGATGACTACTTACTCTCTGATTGTTGTGCTCTCAGTGGCATAAAGCACCTAAACTACAAACTAAACATTTGCTCTGTTTCAGCCAGACCAAGCCTGGATCTGTTACCGGCAAAATTTTGGACAAGGCCTCTCCCTTCTAGCCGAGCCTTTAGGTTGAAAATTCTTGTTTTAACAGGGAAGTACGGAAGGAAGATGTATTACTCAGAAAGAGAATCACCTTCCCTCTACGCTATCAAGCGGTCGAAGATTCCCTTATTTATATAAAGAACCGTCTAAGTGTAGCACGATGCATACTTCAATTGATCCTTGGTATAAGTATATTTTCTATAAAGTTCACTGGTCAGAGTTCGCCAGTACTACAAGGTGTCAATGGGACATGAACTAGCTTTCACGTGTGAAGAAGGTGAAGCAGGCATCATCAGCGATTCCCGGACAAAACTTTTAGTGAGAAGACAGCGATTTTTTCTATTTGTTCAAAGACAAAAAAAACACATCACCGCCGAGAAATTGCTCCAGATAATAGTCACCCTTGCCATGCTTAGTCTTTCTGCTTCGTGCTCCCTTCAGCCGCCCTTTTCGTCACAGAGACGGAGTCCTTAGTTTCTCCTCTCGTCAAGCAGCTTCTCTACCGTCATTTCGTCTACGCCCAAAATCCTTCATCAGTCTTCAGAAAGGAGCAGAATGGGTGACATTCAAGGAATAATCAGCACCAACAGCTCAGTGACAGTGTGGCATATAAAGGAAAGGCACAAAATGTCTCGCCTCAACATTTGCATTCATCACTTCCAATACGCGGTTCTACTTAAACCTTGTAGGCGTATAGCAACTTTAAAGGCATATGGCGGTCATCGGTAAGCGTCTCTAGTTTCGGATATGTCTACCGGTGTTCGTTTGATACTTTATAAGCAGCCTTATCTACTGATGCCCTGAATTGGTCAAGGCAACTCGTCGTCAAATTCCATTAGTAAGCAAAGCTATTTTGTCGCCTTTTCTGATTCGATGATCATGTCCCCAATTTGAATGGGAGTAGCTCTGAAGAACTGTTTCCCGGTCATAGTAACGACTTCAGTATTTTTCAGGATCGGCCTGGGCCTACGGTTGGTAATCCACTAGACCAATAAATTCATGACTAACCAAATTTTGAGTTGCGCTTCGTCAATGGTTTTTTTTCTACCGGTCTTTGCTTAGCCGAAGATCAATTGGTTCTGGTTCTCTGACAATGGTCAGCGTTGTCGCTTTTACGTGTGGTGATTTAGATCCCTTTCTGGTGTTGGTTATAAGGACCAACGGCGTCCAAGGAATTCCTCACATCAAGTGTTACGATGAATACATTATGCCACGAGTGGCGATTGTGTTATCCTGGCGGATGAACCACGTTCACCGCTTTTGTGATTGCGTCGATCGATTGTCTTTCCGAAAAAAGGTATCGCTGCGTTGTATAAGCTTCGTCTTTTGCGCCATTGGTTTCAGTTCGCCTGGAGTTTAAAGTTAAGAACTGCATAAGAGAAGGAGAACAAAACAGTCAAGAGCCAAAACAAGTAATCAACCGGGAAGGTTATCTCAACTTTTTTGGGGGGGGACTCGCAAGGCGGTTAACTCATTTATTTTTTTCTCGATCGTCACTCAGTTAACGCTGCTAACCATAGTGGCTTTCTTGACCAGGTTCAAAGTGTATATCAGCCAAAAAAGCTCGGTAATACCATTAGAGACATTGAACACTCTCTCCCCTAAATTTTTGATACTTTATCATGTGATTATTATCATGTGACTTTCATGTGTTTGGGAATCTTACGGGGGCACTTACGGGGGGAAGGAGGATCTTTTGTAAAAAATCAAAATGTGGGTAGGAGCCAAAAGTAGAAAGGAGCCACATTGGGACTATACACAGACTGGCAAGGCTGTATAACTTGATGCTTTGTCAAACATTGGCTGCACAAGGTTCGATGAATGCGCTGGCGTCAATCAAAGACAATCAAAACATGACTCAAAATGTCAACCTTTTCTTCCTTCTGCCCCACGCATCTTTTCAATATTTCAACTTAGTATTCTTTAGTTATCGAGAATGACATTCGTAGCATATTCATATTACTCAACACCTTTATAACCAAAGAAAACAGTCAACATTGTCTTAACGTTACTCTGACCCATTGAAAACCTTAAAATCCTTGACAATTATGCTATCAGTCCTTAACATTTCACATTTACGAAAAACCAAAAAAAAAAAAAAATACGAAATTTGAAGGGCCTAGGAGAGGTTCAAAAATGTAAAATGAAATTATTTGTTGAGCAATAGAGATTGGCAGGAAATTTGATTGTAAGGATGAGATGTTGCACAAATAAATGACTTTGAATTTTAACGCAATAATAGACTTGGGTGTTAGAAGCGAAAATTGTCGATACAAAAAACCTATTAACCAAAAATTTTGCAATTGGTGCAAAATAATTTAATATCATCGCCAGGACTGAATGAAAATTTTTATTGAGAGTGAAGAATTTATTTAGCAATTTAATCGCATTCTAGATAAAGACCAAATGTGTATAAGTGTGAAAAAGTATACCAATATAACTTACATCCTTAGCTTCCTCAAATAAACTTCATCGCTGGTGTGAGGCTGCAGTTCAACTCGTCGGGTGATTGCAACTTTTGCGAACTCATCGCCAGGATAAATATTGCTATTGTACATATCAAAGATATGAACATTTTTTGTATCCATTAAATCTCTTTCGTATCCATTTCCTTGTCGGGCAGATAAATCAACAATTAAACAGCTGGAAATTTTTTTCGGTTGATTCAGGAGATAATTAACAACAAACGTAACATCAGCGTAGGGAGAAAACGAACCGGGTTCATCCGAACTACTATGGTGGAAACCACCTCCAAGATTTATAGCCCAACCATAACGAAGTGCTAACTTTGCAGCCAGCACAGAACCTCCTGTTTGGTATTGCATTGGTTTTAAGTAGGCGTCTTGCACAAAAATGTTCGGGACGAAGTGCAGGAGTGGTATTTCAGCTATTTTACCAACAATATCACTTATCTGCAAAGACAAAGGATATGCAATGTTCATCAAAGCTATATGGTCAGTTCAAAGCAAGATTTAAACATATAAAATATTAAAAATCAGTTTGTTGCTCTGTTTAAATGATTATTGAATGAGTATTGAACGCATTATCGGACATTGGATTGATTGTGCAAATCCTAACAGTATTTACGTTAAGCTTTTGATGCTACGTAAACACAATCGGTAAAGCAAAAAGCATAAATTTCTGTTCAAAATCAGACAAACAAGACTGTTTTCAAATTTCATGTTTGCACGCAATTGTTTAATCGTCTTTAAAAAATCAATTTTTCCTGAATGTAAACGTGTACTTTTCTTTTAATGTAAATATTATTGCCAACCATCAAAAAATGAATCAGCCGTAGGACCGTAAAAGTTTACTTACTCTAAGATTATTTAAATAATCTTCTGTATGCACTTCTAACAGCTCTTCCTCTGTTATCCTCATTGGCCGAGATATATGTTTTTCATCTAGAATTTCCGCATTCAAAAGGTACTGCGAAGAAAATTAAAAATATGTATGTGTTAACAAAGGAGATCAATATTTACGTCAGAATGATGAGAATGTATGGAATATATTTTGCTGAAACATTCTTCAGGATAATCGACGGAACCCGGAACTTAAGAGTATTTTACAAGCAGGTTATTTTTTGAGCAAGAGTACACGAGAAGGTGATTTATCTCGCACAGAATCACCAAAAATACTAGTCTAATCAAAATTTGCAGCAATAATCGATAAATTTCCAGTGATTTATAAACTTGTAACATATGCAAAATGAGTACTCGTATCAGAATATCATTCCGACAATTATACGATAATTGAAATGATTTATTCATTAAACTTAAATTCATTCAAACCTCAACCCTGCTTTAGAACATATTTCATGTTGATATATATAGTGATATATTTCATTCCGTAGATAGAAAATAAAAGTGCTTAAAAAGTCCTTGCATTATAATATGATATACAACAATTTAAAAATACAGTTTGCAGGAACTATCCGGCATCATGCAAACTAACATGTTAACCTCAGTACACAATAAATAAATAAAAAATATCTTTGCATTATTTTTATTGCTGATGATGATTAAAATTAACTTTTATTCTGATTCAGATACAAATAAGTTAATTTACTGTATCAGAATATAGAAATATCTTTCATGCTATTTGTACCGGAGTGGCCCACGTATTTTCAGCCACTGTTGGGAACTATCTTTTCTTATGCTTCTTTTTTATCTTTTGCCTTTCTAAAGTAGTGGAGATCGAAATCTATTGTTCGATTAGGCAGAAAATCCTTAGGAAAAGAAAAGAAGAAAATAATTGACACTGAAGAAGGGAGCAACTCACTCCCGAAATATATATTTGTCCAAAATTAAGAACATAGCATTTTTTAAAATGGAAAAACAACAAAAAACAAAATCTAATCCTCTTCTAAGGTACAGAAAATCCTCTTCTAAAGGTAGACTCCTTTTATAAGTACTTTGCTTGGTTCCTTTGCTTCACAGCACAAACGTCAATTCATTCTAGAATTGCCCCAAAGCAAGCAGATTCTTCATAGTTTTATTCTTTATCGGAACAGTTTTTTCATATTCGACCCAAGAATAAACAGATCATTCAATGAAAATTTGACTCACATGTACCACCCGTAGATCTTGAGTTTATGCAATTTCTTCCTGAAACTCTTTCGACAAGGTCTTCCCTACTGACATGTTCATTGTATCCTGAGACAATAAACTGCCAAGTAATATAATTTTTGTCCTTTTTTATGATTTGTTAGAGACTTCAGTGACCGACATTGCTCATACTCATGGTGATAACAAAGCAACCACTCTATTATCCTTCCATGCTATAGAAATTAAGCCAACAACTTCAAGAGCTTCGAATTCTTCATAACATCTTTTTGTCTTGAGATCTTTTTCTGGGAGTACTGGGATCAAGAAGATACAAAACTTCCTTTTAATTTTGTGAGTTTGTTAATTACGAAATCAATTTTCGACCATAATCGTTCGGTCTTCTACAGCCACTTAATCATTAAGTCGCTGAAGTTAGTTGAATTAATTCTCAGCAGAGTGGAAAGAGCATCCAGACAATTTGAAAGGATATTGATTGTGCGAAAAAATATTTTTAAAAATGTAAAAAATGGGAGAAAACACGTTCATTTTAATTCATTGTCTAGTTTCGTTACGTACACCGTGTTATTTCGGATTGCATACTCAATCCTTCATCAATGCTAAACTAACAATTTCATTAATGGACTACTATCCTTATATACATGTTGATCCTAAGCAAAATTTTAATACCATTGGGTAATAAAATTCATTTTCGAAGCTCTTTTTTTCCTGAGAATTGAGAGAATATGAGAATTACCTCCTTCGACTCCTTTTTAACCATGTCCATTAGAGGTGAGTGGTGTTTTAAACCATGTCCTAGGTCATAGTTCAATTTCAGTTCCGGTGGTTCTCATGATATGAAAACACTCACACACGCATCCAGTTTGAATGGTTCACACAGTTTTTAATATTAAAATGTTTTCATCTCAATTCCTGTGGCTTTTCTCCAATATGTGGCTAAGTATTGCCGATTTCAATTGCCAAAAACCGTAGTCGCGGCAAAAATACGGAACAAAATTGTCGTATTGCTAAAGCTCCTTGATGCCTTGGATCAACATAGTATAGAATTGATCTAAAACAAGACAATCCTTTCAATTTCAGCTCAGTTATGGTTACTGGCTTGTAGGAATGCTAAGCTAAGCCTTATCCATTCGAAACTCTGAACTAGGTCCACTTTTCTTGTTGACTGGTTTCAAAAATTAATTTTCAAATAGACTTGTTCTACTGTTAGAGATTGGGCTTAAGTCAAAACCGTGTCAACTCTTCGTTCTTTAGCAGGTCAGGTAACTCCTGGTTTGCTAGTTGAAATAATTAATAACGAACTGAAAGTGCATGAAATGCAGCGACTAGTTCTAATGACTAAAGGCCCAGCTACAAGACTGCGTGAAGGCGATGCGTGAGCGCGATGCGATTCTCGCTCGTCGTTGCGCAATGCATTCCATTTACAATGCACGCGAGGCGAGGAAGAATAATTTTCATATGAAAAGTGTCAAATTGGTGACGTTTATAAATGCAATTTGCTTGCAATTGTTTTTGATTTTTTTAAAGTTTTGAATTTGGAATTTTCCTTCAATTGGCAAATAATAGCCTCAACAAGGATGCACGAAATTTTCCCTCAAAGTTGATTAATGACCCTAGTACTTAAAAAGTAATTAAAGTGTTCAATTTCAAATTTCATATAAGCGCCATAAAGCATCTGACAAACGTCAAAACGCCGTTGTGAGGAATTTTCAATTTTCCGAATATTTCTCGCCTCACATCGACGCATCGCAATCATTGTACGATGTTGTATTCAAACGAATGATACGAAAACTGATTGAGACTTGCTGCGAGACCCTCGTCGCGCTCTCGTTTCGCAGGTTCTCGCAGTATTGTATCTGGGCCTTTAAGTCCTTTGACTTAAACGAGACGAGCTCTGCATGCTGTACTGATTTCAGATGAATAAGGATCCCTGAACGCAGGTTGATCGCAGTTGTCTGGAATAATTTGGAATAGACTTCACCTTTAACTAATACGTAAATCGTTTCATGAGGTGTTTTTGTCACAATTGAATTATTAGGAAAGTATTTTGACAGTTGAGTGCACTACATTCCAATACCCAAGAAAAGACGATCAAAGTGCCTTATACCTGTTCCCTTAGGCCTGGGAAAGACGACACCGTTTGTATTAGTGCTAAACGTCAATATCACTTCAACGTTAAGAAAATATGAGAAGATCATCTCACGTTGATGCCGTTATCACGTCAAGAACTAGTTCAAGCAGCGTCGCAGGTTCCAGGTATTAGGCATTTCTATAATGAGAACAATATTTATAAGGCGAGAGAAGACAAAGTGTTAACTTTTGGCTTGAAGTTGGGATGAAACTTTCGAGAAAATACAGAGTTTTAGCAATTTCGTTGCATTTCTGTCTATGAGCATGTCCTGCCTACATCTGATGGATACATGACACTCGAATACCTCCGCGAAAAACTAGAAATTCTCGGAATTGATTTCCCAATTATGTCATTTATCAGAGGCTAAGATAAAATTTCCGATCCCTTTTTCTAGGTTTTTGAGCAATCGATAGTACTTAACTTATGAGTTACAATATGTGCAAGCTGTGTTTAGGAGAACAAGGACATCTAAACAATCGTATATAAAGAACAATCGTCATTTGTTTAAACGATTGACTAGCGATATAAAGATGATGCCATATTACAAGGAAAATAAATCGTTAAATGCTTAAGAATGTTAAACGGAAGAAATTATAAAATGATATCATACGCAAGCTTACAGTACAAGTGGTATCGGAAGAAAAGATAAAAAAAGACTATTTTCACGGCCATATGGCCATTGATTACAATTTCATCAACATCAGATCAACTTTATGTAATCAAAATATGGTTAATATCAGAGCTACTATAAACAGAGGAAGCTACAAGCTTCCTTATTTCGATTTTGATTTCCGTAAAGTATAAAATATTATAATTACTAAGCGAGCTATAAATAACTTAAATGGTAGCAACAAAGTGCAAAAAATTTTTATTTTGAATGGCGATGCTGTCGGTTTGAGAAATTTCCTGACCTGACCAGGAGAAAAAGGAGATTGGGGTAGATAAACCTAAGGAGGTTTAAGGAGGTTTGGGGTAGACTGGAAAGATAAACCAGCAACTGAAGACAACAGTCTTCAAACAGGTAGTTAACAAAGGATATTGCCTACTAAACGGTTCTCTTAAGGATTGATGAATATAATTTACTGCACAATAAAATATTGGATAAATATTTACATAAACATCGAAATACCTATCAGATTATGGTTGAATTGAACTAAGAGGGCCTTTTCTGATGCAGTCAAAGTCAGTCACAAATTTAACACGAGGTATATCCTCTAATTCCTCCCAGGATGCGTTTCGCCCGCTTGTAGCGATCTTCAGATCATTTTGAGTAGTTTTCGATAGCAAGGGCTATTTTATCGGTTCAGAATTGACGAAAAGGATCGAAAGGGCATATTGCGTAAGAAGGGAAAGCTGTTTGAAAAGTTAGATTACGGAATGTGTTTAAAATAGTTTCAAGAAAATAAAAGTCATGATAAGGGACATTTATGCTATAAGGAAAGCAAATTTCTGCAGCTTTCAACAGTTGAAAATGTTATTTTCAGTGTTTATAGCATAAATGTGTAAAAATTCATTTAAACAATTTTTATTTGATATTTAAAAACCAAGCTAATATTTGATTTAAAAAGACGTAATTAAAAATAAAACTAATACTACCTTTCTGAACTGTTTAGAGTATCAGTGATAGATTTTAGAATTTAGATTTGAGTTATTGTTTTTGTAGTAGAACTGAAAAAACGGCTGGAAATAGTTTCAGCTGAAAAGTATCACAAATATGCTTCAATATTGGCAATACGCACATGTTGTTATGTCGTTAAATACATATTTTTCTCGTAGGGAGGTGAAGGCTGTTTACGCACTGAGTCGGAAACTCCCAGATGCACAAAGCTTCTGGACTACCCAATATACACCTCTCCTCTAAACCTTAGAACATAGCCTGAAACCGTATAACACATTACTTCGGGCTAGGCCTCGTGTTCTTACACCAAGAGGCGCCTTCCAATTACGGAAAACCCTTAACCAGTGGAAAGGAAGAGAGGTGAAGATAGTGCTAGAAAAGAAATCCTTTCATCCGCAATGCCGACCGACGCTACAGTAGTTTAAGTGTCAGGACTGCCCGCACATATTGTCCCATGTGATTCCATATGTAAACCGTTCTAAGCATTTCTCTGAGCATGCTTTCCAGGCAAATAAAAAGGATTGCAAGCGTTAAGTTGGCGTCTTAGTACAAAAATCTCAGCCTATAATCACAATCTTCCTTCATAAATCGCGTCGATTCAGACTCCTCGTCGCGAATTCATCCAATGATTTAATTTAACAGAAAATCAATCAGTTCCGTACAGATTACTGTCTTCAAAGAAGACGGAATTTTTTTGATATATGTTAGGTTCCTTCTTTAGGATCGAAGTTAAATCTTCTTCTTATCCTTTTTTAGCGTCCAGTTTGACAAACCGATTCCAAGTAAATTGGATGTAGAAACTTTTTAAGTGTAGAAAATCTTGTAGGAGTCCAGCAAACGTAGCAAACATAAACAAAGTTGTAAAGGATGGCAATGAAAAATGATGATGCTATCAAAAAATTAACAAGTTCATATGAGAGCTTCAGAGCCTGTAATACCAAGATCTAAATGATCCACGTCAATCCGAGATTTAAGATTGACATGATGGTATAATTGCTATCTGTTAACAGCGATCAATAACATGTATGCATATTAATTTAATTATTATATACGATTTCTTTATAATTATATATAGTTTATTATATAATATAACGATATTCAAACAAAAGATTGCCCTAGAACGATGACATTAGCCAGCGGTCGCCCAAGTACTATGAGATGCTGTAAAAAGAACAATTTTCTTTACGTTTTTGTACAAACAAATTGAAGCAAAGTTGCTACCGATTTCATCATCTTTCGATCACTTATCAAATCTGTTAAAAAATCAGGGTTATTTCTTAGACCTATGCAGTTTGAATCCAGTAGGTTCCAGGAGCATTCAATTGCGAATTGTTCGTTTTTTGTTTTGAAACGAAAGACCTAAAGGAGCAATAGCTTGCAGTGAAATGTTATATAACACATTGAACATCTATATTTGAAAAATTTTGCTATGTACAAAAATATGCTATAAACTAAGGCGTGCGGTTCTTTGAATACGAGGAGTGCGCGTAACATCTCTCTATGTCAACTGACGACCCAATCGTCCAGCAAATCAACATTTTTGTGATGGCAAATGGATATCTGATAGTCAGCAAGCTTCCTGAAGCCCCTGTGAATTATCAGTTGGGTTTGAACTAGGAATCAAAAACGCAACCACGTTGTTTCAAAATTTGTGCGACGTCTGATCACAGGCAAACAACAAGCCATAGTGTCTAGCTTTTGGCCGAAACTGTTTCGATCACAAGAAAATCCAAAGCTATAATGTGAAATTTAAGGTTCAACCATTTCAAAATTCTACAGAAAATGTATTCTAAACCCATACAACCCCCCAGAGAACGTAGCCAAGGTCCAAAAAGAGTTCGTCAAACCTGACTTAAAGTTAAGGTGATACTCTATACCTCATCTTTTCCATCTCACTCCATGCATAACTATACGCCTTATAACTATCTCTTGGACCCAAAACTCAAACGAAGAAGCCTCGATCCCCAAGATCAATAGTTGAGATCCCCCAGCCAAATGAATGTGACAATAGAGTTGAAATGTTTCACAAAAGAAACATGGCAGAATTTTTTTTAAAAAAGTGCAAACATCTTTGCGACAAGTTTGTAGGGAGGGGGGGAGGGGTTGGTTTGAGTAGAGAAGAGAATCCACAAAAATATCGTCTGAACAAAACCTTTTCGTGTCAACCGTCAATATGATTCATAATGTCAGCCCGCATATTCTTTACCTTAACTTTGGAGCACTAAAATACGCTTCCAGGATTATTTTACCACTCATGCTGGCCAGGTTCCTGTTGGTTCCGTATACCTCAGAAAGACGACGCCATTTGTAATAGTTCTAGACGTCACAAGGACGTCAACTTTAGAAGACCTTATAATATTTCTGAACGTTGATATCATTAAGGGGTCAAGAACTAGTTTAAACGGCCACGTCTTTCTCAGGTATTAATTTGAGAAACCTAATCAAAATGTATTACGCCTGGAGAAACTCAAACCTAATCTGATCTTTAAAGTCTCATTGGCTTTTCAACTAAATATTTCCCCAAATAAGAGATCTTTCTCTAAAAGAGAAAGAATTTCTCCAAAATATTTTCTACTAAATAAATTTTTTTTGTTCTGTAAGGTAGAATGAAGACAGAATATTATAAAATATATATAAAATATAATTAACTAACTATAACTATATATAAAAGATAATTTTTTAAATGTTATTTTTAGTTGTATGCGATGAAACACATGCAGAGTTGCTCATTATTTAGGCTTACAACTCTGACAGGAGAAACATAATTGGTAGCTTTTTTGCTAGAGGTTTATAATCTGACTAAACTTGGACACCAAATAATTGTTGGCTGTTTTCATCTACCAAAATATTGATCCCTTTCGTTGCTAGTCTTACTGAGAATATTTATCCGCAATAAATTAAATGAATTACATTGTCTATGGTGTTGAAGTCTTTATTTTATAGTATTTATGTATATTTTTAGTTTTCTTCTTGATTTTAGGCAAATTTTAGCAATCTAGGAAAATTAACGACATTTGATATAAATATAATCGTTTCTATAAAAATATTTTTAATACGTTTAATACAGAATATTTTTAATACTGAATGTTGATATGTTTTATCTGTTTTTTATTTGACAGATTATAAAGTTAATGTTATATAATAAAGTTCAATTTCGACAAAAAATTTATATGAATTTATTTGAATAGGAAAAATTACGTCAAAATTTTTTAACTCGCTGATATTCGTTCATTAGCAATATTTTATTTTTACGGCTTGATGAATGATATTTCTATTTCTATTATTTTTATTATATCCACGAATATTGCAGCTGCATAATATATGAAAATTATTCAAACGAATAATACTCAACGCCACAGTATAATTTATCGCAGTACCAGTCACAATTAGTTTAATTTAAATGGTGCAAACATCCAAAAACAAAGGGAATAAATTCTGAATCATATTCAGATTATCCCGGAGCATGAAAACGAATTGTTAAAGATTCAGCAATTGGTTGAATTGCTATTTAATAATTTAATAATGACTAAATCAATGAACAATGAAACGTTGATAATTTGAATCAAATATTATTCAGTGACTAAATAGTAACTGAAAATACAAGAATCAATTCAAGGATCGAAATCGATTACTTTAATGAATTTTTAAAATCAACCTGTAGACAGAAACCCATGGAGATACTGACTGCTATGATCAAATTGAAAATCGTCCTTACTGACTTGTAAGCTTAACAAATTGATCTTCATTGACTTCAATGATTGATGAACTTGGAACTTCGAACTCAAAGGGCGCATTATTCTTAGAGCACATGATGTACAAAATAATAATCATCAGTAACGCAATGGTTTACTTTTGAGACAAAGGGATGTAGGTGTTACAGCCATCATGACCAAAGATACACCTAAAAGTGATTTGGTGAGAATTGTCAAGCTAAAATTCTATGCGGAAGTCGCAGCCGGCAGACCTAGTCGTTTCCAGTCGATTCCAAAGACACAAAGCCAGTAACAACGAAAGGTTTTCCCTAATTTATGGTGGATTTGAAGCTATACCATATTAACTATTAGCAAGAATTTGGTTCTGTGAATCAATTTCCACACCGAAGATTCAATTTATAATTCCAGACCGTGCTCACCAAGTTAGATTTAATATTAATTTACATACACTTTATTGAAAGGTTTCTTCGAGTTACAAATAGGTATTCTATACTAGATACATTCAAATCATATAAAAGAGGCACATATGAGAGAAAGTTATAGTTCAACTAGTTGCACACAGTTCTTAAGACGGTCACTAGGATTCAGCGTAACAAACTTATTCCCCGGATTCGAGTTAAGGATTAAGTTTGAAAATTTCTTACTAAATTTGAACTACACTACACTTTTTCCAAATTTTATATCAGAAAGGGAACTAAGGTTAACGCCTAACGCCATACACTTACCATTAGAATATGGTGTCCACGATCCGTCTCATAAGGATATAAGCATTGCAGACCACAAAATGTAACATTGTATTCTTTAGAATAGACAATAGGGATTTTTTCAGCGATTTGAATTCGACTCATTGTTACTTTTCGTTAAAACTCTTAACTTCTAAAAAATATTCAAACTGAGTTTGTGCCAGGCTACTATTCAATTTTTGAATATTGTCCTTTGGATAACGACGGTTCTGTAAAGTTTTTGACTATCGTTCACTTTTTCAAAGCACTTTCACAAGAACTTTTCACTTCTTACAATCAACTGTTCCCTCGAAGAGTCACTCGAAGACTATAGCATCATCGACCTGATGCCTACCATTAAATAACAAAGTACTCTACCACGGGACTAACAAATATTTACTTAAAGAATCGGCAAATTAAAAAGATATTTTTAAATATATTCCCATCAATCCAAAGAGATGTGTAGTGACAGTATCAGTATGAGGTCTAGGTTGGGTGCTCCAGTAAGTGCCGCTGATGAATGAAATTATATTCGCTGATGAGTTGAGTTTATTGCTTATCCGTGGAACACACTTCCAGAAAGGTAGATATGTATTCGAATTCATAAATATTTACGTGAAAATGTTCTACTGGAAGCGAATTTTATGAATAATAAAGTTGAAAACTTAAATTTAGCAATCATATTTTTCCACCCAGCCTAAAAGACTTGTATCGAAATGGAAGTTAAAAGTGATGAAGGTGAATGTCGTATAAGGCCTGGATTCAGGAATTGACATATTATGGTGAAATATAAAGCAGAGATGAATTTTATTGCGTTTTAAGTGCAAATAAATTTGTGCATTAAACACTTTCTCTAATAGTTTTCACCTAGTCCCACATTTTCAGGTGATTTGAACACTTGGTGAAGCAAATCAATTTAGATTTTCGCTTCACTGTTTACAAACTGAGGTCGTGGCAATAACATTAAAATGTTTGATGTCGATTTTACTATCCCCACTATTCACACCATCCAACTTCTATTCGAAATAATTGGGGTATAAATAGTAAATAGCCTTGACTAACTCGTTTGTTGATAATGCTAAGTTTAAATTTTCCCCATTTGTATATTGTACTGGAAAAAGTTTTAGGAAGCCCTCTATAAGGACTTTTATTTTTCATGTTTTTATCCGTTATTTTTTAAGTTTAAGCCTTTTATTTTATTTTACCAGTTTATGGGAATCCTGTAGAACCCGCTCCACGTTATTTGTAAAGAAATGTTTAATGAACCATAAGAATGAATGAGAATCATTTCATCTCATACCCGAAAAGCTTCCAGCGATTGAACCCGTGATACCGATAAAACGATTGTCCATTCCCCCAGCAGCCCAAAATACAGTGGATCATTCCCCCAGACCATACTTCATTGTGGCAAAATTCTTTGCTTCAAAGCACTCTGTATGGAAAGCAAGAACAGCAGTATGTTTGTAATCTTCTAAATCAAATTAGGAAACAGGAAACCCAATCATATTTGAATTGTTTATTTCAAAAACATTTGGGTGATTGCCTTTTTTGTAAAGGTAAATACATTGTAATGGATTTTATCCCGCAATCGTCACGGCGACGAAAGCAGGACGAGTCGGCCTCACACCGACATCCGGACGTGAAGTCCTAGAGACATGGCAACGAGTTGTACCCGGAGGGTCAATGACAAGTTCACTACGATGGTGGCTGCTGGCGGACTAGCTCAGTGTGGTGAGGTTTACGGACGTGGGTCGGACCCGAGTGAACTTCCGCTTTGGTTCCAATTTTGAACCAGCCACCGAAAAACCCGATTATCCGAAGGCATCATTTCAAAAATTACTTTACTTTACCTTTTACATTCTTTTACAACTCAATACAACAAAATCGATCGCGCCTCCGCTACACAAAATACCGCAGTGCCCGAAAGAACACTACGTTAATTAGTAAAAATTAAAAAAAAATCGAGTGGTTACGCGACTAACCACAGGAAATTTACCGACCGAACTACAAGCGACCCTGCGAAACCCGAACCGACAAAACACTTGTGTTGTATACTACACATTACATCCTCCTGCACCATCACTTTCCTCCTGAAAAGAAGGTCCAATGGAAGGAAAGAATAGTTTTCCAATCACTTCATTATTTTTATTCAACAAAAAAAAACAACCAAAGAAAAAAAACAAAACTTTGCAAGCTTGTTAAGAGTTCTAAGAAAAATTTTACAACTAAATTCCTGTATTAATACAATTAATACAACGTCTATTGTCTTATAATTATTAATCGAATTAATCTATATTATTTTTTAATAAAAAAATGAGTCACTCCGAATCGTCTAGGACAAGCACAGTCACGTCTTCCCCGCTCGAAAAGAAAAATCCAACAGACCCTCTAAAAATGGCCGCCTTCGACTCATCTCTCAAGACTTCCCTCCCTCTCTCTCTCTCTTTTTTCTGTTGTCCCCCTTGCGAGGTGAATTTCAAATAAGCTTCTCTGAAGCGTGTTACCTTGGCGGGATTGCCACACTTGAGAAGGGAATTACAACAACATCGTGTAATGCAGAAAATCCAAAATAGAAATTCTTTAGTGCGGAAAGATGTTAAGGGATGTTAAGATGCTTAACTGCTAACAAGGATACGTGGATTTCTCAACCAAGAGAGCTTGTTCGAAAAGCAAGAGGAGGTTATGTATCACTCTCGTGGAAGCAGAAGGTTATGTTACACTCTCTCGAGAGTAACTCTAAGCCTAGCTTAGAGTGTGCAGCCTTTGAAAGTGGAGCTAAACACTCAAAACAGTTTGTTCGCTAAATAATCGATGAAAATCGGGATTCTTTTTATTCCCTTGAGGAAAAAACCAGTCAGGACACTGACAGATGTATTCAAGCTTTGATTGAACTAAATGAGCTCAATCGTAGAACTAAAAACAAAAATCAAGAAGCAATAATTGGCATGGAAAACGTCGATGAAGACAGTTTTTGTTAGAAATATAGATTCGCAAGAGATCATTCTTACAAATATCGCTTACTGACATTTGAGGGAGGTGACGCTATTGAGGGTGACAGAAAAATCGCCCGGTGAAAAATCCCGGTGTTCCGCGTCACTTTCTTCGGCGCGCTATCTTCAGTGTGATGTTCCGTTCAGAGTTATGCCGTTCTCAATTTTTAGATCCGTCGTTTACGCAAGCAGGTAGATGTCCTTTTATGCAGGTAGGAAGGAAGGAAAGGACAGGAGTCTGTGGGTTTTTTTATTTTGCGGAGGTTATGTCTGATGTTGTCGTATGATGTTTCTTTTGATTTTTGTAGAGCGGTTTTAGCGGCTCAAAGATTATAACCGAATGGGTACTTGTTTGTTCATCAAATCTTTTTTGTTTATATATTTTCATGCCTTCTAGTGTGTTCAACCGTCGTTTTTTAGTACCTTTACTGTTTCCTTGACGCGAGTTGGTATACATTTGTTGTTAATCATGTGGTTTGCTAAGTTGGACCCAGTTGATACGTCCGGTTTCCGTATCCCTATGTTGTAGTCCCTTATGTGTTCGTAAAATCTTGTACGATTTACGCCCAGATTTTTGGATGCAACTATGTTGGTATGAAAAATTTGATTTATGTACACCTTGTTTGTCCAGTGGCTCCTTTTCGTTTATGTTTGTGCATAGTATTTGCCCCAAATTGCTTCTTTCTTTGAAAGCTTGTTTGATGTTGCATTGCTGGAATAACTTTGCCGATTTTTATGTTGATTTCCACGTGTATATTAATGTTGTCCAGGTTTTTTGTCGCTTTGTTATTTTTTTCTGTGCTTTTTGGGTGTTCCCTTCCCCTTAAGTCCCTCCTTATCTTGTTCACCAGGTTCTTATTGTATCCATTATATTCACCTATTGTGTTTAATTCCTTGTTGTAGGCTTCGTTTGTTAGAGGTGTCCCCTCCTATATTGTTATTACTCGCCTTAGTGCTGCGTTTTCATGCTGTTGGGGATGGTTGGACGAGTAAAATTGAACGTTTGTAAAAATGTTTGAGACAACAAAACGATAGCAAAAATAGGAATGATAACGCCATACGTGGAAATATTTGTATCAGAATCCATGATCATATATCAAAGTTTGAGGTGAAGTCGACACACAAATGGGGAAAGAATAAAAATATTTAGATGCCCGTTTGTAACTTGCTAAAATGCATCAAATGTTCATCAACCCTTTCGCTACCAGAGCCTCAGGAGAAAAACTGCCACCACAGTCCAGACGTTTGATTATTTATATATGATACCAATTGTCATTTATTTTTGTGGGATGTATGTATAACGTTCTAACTAAGGGAAATTAGCAATTTTGCAAACTGACACACATAAGTGACACTGGGCTATAGATAGACAATTCCTTTGGCAGCCCCGTCGTCACATATATGTGACACATTTGATTAAAAGGAAATGAGTAAAATGGTAAAGGAAAACCAAAATAAAAACTATTTTTCAAAGTGAAATACACGTTATTTATTTATATGATACATTTTGAAACATTTTTCTATACATAGCCCAATTGGTAGTCCTGTAGCTGTTTTACATATTTCGCAGGCATACATAGTAGCTGTGCGCTTTTTATTGGCGGAGCATACACGGCATCTAATTCGTTTTTCCAGTTTTTTAGGAAAATGTGCATCTGAAGTGCTGCAATGCGGAATTGCAGGTATTTCTGTTGTCCACTCACGATTTAGTAGTTTATTGGCAAGGTCATTTCTGAAGTCTATGTAACTTAGTTTGGTATCATGAACTTTGTTGTATAACCAACAAGAATTCCAAATGCTTATGTCAAATAAATGAAAAAACAATTTAATGTACCAGCGTGTTGATTTCCGAGGAGAAGAATAATACGAGATCATTTGATCTGCTCTGTCGATTCCCGACATATTCTTATTATAATCAGCAACTGTGCAGGGCTTATTTACTACTTTCCCACTTCTGCACCGTATTTCTTTAAATGATGCTTTATGTTTCGTTGATATTGTTAGCACATCTCGTTTATCTTTCCACTTCTGCACTAATACATTACTACGCCTTGCAAAAATTGATTCTCCTTTCTTTAGCTTTTTCTCAATTACAAATTTGGGATTACCTTTGCGATTTTTTCGAAGTGTTCCCACAACATGTGTCTTATCTTTGTATAAAGAAGTTGCTAATTGGACATTGTTATAAAAGTTGTCCATATAGATAGTATGACCCTTTCCCATGTAATCGCGTAATAACTTGTACACAATAGAGAAGGCGTGACCATTATTATTACTAACCGTACTCTTTCCACAATAAATTATGAAGTTTAGAGCAAACCCGTCAGGAGTACACAATTCGTATATTTTTATACCATATTTTGCCTTTTTTAGTGGAATATATTGTCTAAATGCTAAACGACCTTTCCATAAGAGTAAAGCCTCATCTATAGATAAGTTCTGTCCCGGATAGTACACATTTTTAATGTTTTCCAACACATGATTCAACACTTGATCAATTTTATGAAGGCGGTTCGTTTTATCTGCCGTATCATCGTAAAATCGTAAACATCGAAGTATTGCTTCGAAACGATTTCTGGACATCGTTTGTCCAAATAAAGGGTGGTAATAAAGAAGATTTGTGCTCCAATATGACTTGAAATTAGGCATACGGATATTTCCCATCATAATGCACAATCCCAAAAACTTCAGCATTTCATCGGTTGTCACATCTGTCCACTTTTTTAAATTTGAACCTTTAGAAACATATGCAGTTGTCCCCAACACTTCAGCATGGATATTTGTCCACTGCACAATTTTTTCAACCAAGGCGGCATCAAATAATAGTGAAAATCCATCAAAAGTAGTACTATCGATCGATAAATGTACTTTCAATCCTTCTTGACCAGTAAAATTGTGTAACACGGGGTCCACATCTGTTTCTGACCAATCCATATCACCTCCAGATGAACCGATTTCTTCGTTTGTACCATAACTGACATCATTGTCTCTACATGTAGTAATTGAACAGGATGAGACACTCAAATCTTCACATTCCGTGAAATCATTATCACTTGGTTCATTTACTTCACAAATGATATCTTCAGCATCTTCATCACTCGAGTAAAGAATGTGCATTCTCTCCGGGGGGTGAGGTGGGGGGGTTGCGGGGTGTTGCTTGTTGCGAAGATTATTCATTTTGTGGACACAAGATGTATGCTGTATTGAAAATTACACATTCAAATACTATTTTACTATTGAATATTATATATGAATATTACCTTATCCAATGAAAATTGTGGTATTTCTTCCTGATATACAAATTCTATCACTTTTTTTGAACGTTCACACAGAAAAGATCAATCCAACTGCTACTAAATAACTAAAATTAGATTTCATCCTTGAACAAGAACATCTTATGTATGTTTGCTCAGGTAAAGAAAACCTAGAACCCCTGCAGCAAAACAATAAGATAGTTTTATAACTCAGCTAATCTACTTGCGGCACCACTTAGTGCAACCAATTGCAAAATACTCATAAAGAACACGTAGCATATGTTATGCCCAGAAAATTTTTAAAAAAGTAATTATTGCCAGACCAATAACATCTTGTATCTATTTTATTGTTTTATAACATAACCCGTCTGTGTACGACACGATTTGGTGCAAACAATTATCATAAACCGATAATGAATACCCGTCACATATTTGTGACGCCGGGCCCAGGCAAGAAAATCGGATCGTCACATATATGTGACGCTGGTAGCGAAAGGGTTAATGACAATCAATATCTAAAGGATGTAGTAAAATATCATTTTTAACAATTCCTCCTTTCAGGAGAACATTAGTTACTCGATTGGCAATCCACAGGTTGATATGTGTAGCCTATGTGAAACTCTTAATAGTGGTGATAAATTGTCATGTAAGGATTTCGTTTTTGATTCGCCATTTAAATTTCTTGGATCAATTGTGGCTCTAATTCCGAGACTAACCTGCAGTCCTGTGACAATCTTTTTTATTACTTCATATGAGCGCCTGCTATAGAAATATAAGCAATACATAAACTCATGAACTATGTGTACTGCAAAAGCACTGAAATATTATAAACAAAAGTTCCATTGTATTATCTAATAAGGATGCTGAGAAAAAACTCTCAAAATGGAGTATTTACGGATCCTCCATCATATGTACGGTCTAAAACGGTCAGTAAAGGCTTCTTTTTTAATATTTTTTGTCCTCAGCGTACTCTTATATTTATTTATACTTATTCCATTGGCCATCATTTGTATTGCCGAAGTGGATTGAGGGAAAAGAGTGTCACATGGCATCATAATCTAATGAAATAACTCAATGTAAAAATAAAATAGCAGCAACTTAGAAAATTAAGTATGAGATTTCAATTTGAACTTTCGCTTGGAAAGGTTTGTCTGGGAAATTTTTTTCAATACAAAATTAATGCCAAAACGACAAAAAGGATAGTTTTATTTGAATAAGACAAAAACCCATATGGCTTCAAATAAGCAAAGTGTTTTAATGTTTTCAATTAATTTCATCTATAAACAAATATGATAGACGTACGAATGGCGTGTGAGAGATAAATATGAATTTTACTTTCTAAATGATTCATTTTTCGTTACGCTTCCTTCACGTATCGAGTTACCATCGATGTAGGTAGTTAAAATAAAATTAAAAAAACAAATTCATTCATAACTGAATAAGAAGAATTGTGAAAGAATTACACATGCAAATACTTCTGTGGGTACATTAAAATGAATGTTATTACTTTATGTTTAAATTTGAAAGATTTGCCCCACGTTTTATAAATATGGTGATTGTTTTGAAGCCAGAAAGTCTAATTTTTAAATTAATTATTCGCAACAACTACACGCCTTAATTCATTCACGGATGTAAAAATTTGGCTCGTTTCGAACTTACACGTTTTACATTTGGTAGGTCTTCAGACTTTATATAAAGTATGACATTAAAAAATGGGCTGCTATAGGGACGCTAGTTAATGGCATCAATAAAAAATGCCTTAAACATATGCATAAAAATTTAGGATATAAAATTGAAACCAGACGCATACATCGTATTTTTCCATAATACGTTTTCATAGAAATTCCATCCATTCCAGCCGGACACACTGCCATCGCCTTTATCACTTCCGGCGTATTTAATTCTACGTTAATTTCTTTTATGTAGACTCCTTATTCTAACAGGTAGAGAGCCTGTAAACACTAATTTATTTTCAAATCCCTCCCATGAGTATCAAAATCAATTTGTTTTTGTTTAAATTTTTCATTTATTTACTGTTGACGGAAAAATCGCAAAAATTACCAAAACATTTCATTTTTGATCGATTTAATTGTTTACTATGTTTCCTGTAATAAAAATATCTAAAAGCAATTTGTTTATTTAATTCTTTCTCTCTCATCTGCAAGAACCACGCGTAATACAATTATCGTTAGTGAATTTTCGTTGTACTCTATTTTGTTTTCTTTCGGCACACATTTGCATTGATCCAGCATTTTGAGACGGAAAAATTTAATAATTCGGGAAATCGTACGTGCATCAGACAGAACTGAATAAAAACAAATATCGAAAATGTTAAATAAATGAATAAAAATAAAATATAAACAGTGTCGGTATAGTAAGCACAACCGGAATTAGCATTCCATAAAAATCTAGAATCTGAATCATATGAACCTTTCTGGATTTGTTTATTCTTAGCATTGCTAAAAAAGCGCATTTACTTACCCACTATAATAACATTTGTTTATGGAAACAAAGCGAAACATAAAACATTTAAAGAATACAAGTTGCAAATAGATAGATTTAATTGTTAAGAGTAAAAATAACAAAATGTAATCGATTTTTATTATAAACTTCTGCGTAATTCACTGTGGGATTTCAATAATAGAATAAAGTAAAGATAGGTTAGCAATTTAGATTTATATTAATGTAGGATCAGGGTCAGGGGGAGCTCATAACAGGACATTCAATTTAACGAAATGAAAGAATAATATATTTGAATTAAAATCGAAACGGTACAAGAACATCAAATGAGCTATGGTCGCTCTGTATCTTCACTCTTCGATCATCCGATTAGAACTGACTTTCTTTTCAAACTCTCAAGCAAACATACGCTCATTCTCTCACAAGATATTTGATGCTTTGCAGGGTGGTCACATAATGCGTCACACCAACCACCCGCACTCTTCCTACGAACTCTTCAAATTCGAGCAGCCCCAAACACGACAGTCATAAACCTGCCTCACAGCATAAACACTTTTCATTTCACACCTCGAATGACCATTCTCTCGACAAACATATCTTTTGAATCTCATAGCCTAAAACTTAACGTCTCTAGAATTTAGTCTATGGAAAACTCTTATTTTTCTACACTGGCGACGTAGCGCCTTCTGACTCCTTCATGCCACTTTTCTCTTTAAAAATCCATACACACTAATTCACTAATCCAACATTAAGTTGTCTGATTAATTGCAAACAAAGGAACTTTTTTCAACGCACTTGACCTCAGTGTAGATCTCGTTCTGCAGATGTCCTTTCTATAATATCTTTCTATGATGGCGGAATTATTCATCGAAGTTGATCCTTCTATACTGAAATAATCTTTCCATAATAATTCTATAAACACAATTCAAAGTGCCGCAGCGGAAGTCCTGGTTTTTAATTGATTGATGGCAAGAACATATGACCAGGTACGACGAAAAAGCGATCCTAATGACTGGTGTCCTGTCCATACTTCCATACGAAGCAGGAACGAACCATTCGCCAAGAATTTCCATCGAATACGTCGGACGCAAATCTAGAGACGTAGAGCACTGAGAATTGCATCAGGGTGCAGGATAGACTGTGAGTAAGCGTTGTCGGTAACCTTAGGTGTGATATACATCGTATTTCTTGCTATCGAGCGAAAATGAATCTACCTTCAAAGGCACGAGTGCAAAAAGAATGCAGTCACTAGTGATGAAATGTAACGGCCCTCGACGAGTAGCAAGAACCTTTGAAGGAGTGCATAGCTACAACCAAGGCGAATACTTCGAACCAAAAAACGGGACTCAACATAAGTGGAATTTAATTTGGATTGGTAAATTTTCACACGTTTTTTTGCGTACAACAAGAATGTACTTTTGCGTAGAAACGCAATACAAATATAAATCTTCTTGCGCTTTTTCTATCTCTGCCTGATAGAAGCCTCTTGAGGGTGCTATCGCTGCAGGAGCTTACCACAGTCCACGTTCACGATTGGAGACTGTTGAAATTTCGGCATTGTGGTGCGGCTGATTTTTACATGAACCCATTTAATCAGCGAACATACGAGTATTAAGTCTTATTTGCACCGAGTCAGTAAGTCGAGGTTTTCAGATTTTATATTCCGTATTGGAGAGAAGTATGACGTTTGATTCTCAATATTATTGTTGCGACTTGCACAACAATCCTTCCTTCGAAAATATGGGATTGCTTCTTGCGGGTAGCATAATTGGATCTTGGATTGGATCATAATCTCACCAGGAAGTACATTGCGTTTAGGTTATCGGGTTGTCGTCGTTGTAGCGCTACAGCCCATTTCGGGCCTTGGCTTCCCATAGGTGTCGCCTCCAGTTGTCTCGGTCCATCGACCGCGTCCTCCAATTTCGGGATCCGAGTAGCGTGCTGCTATCTTCGTCTACAGAGTCGGACCAGCGCTTTCTTGGCTTTCCCACTGGCCTGCGTCCCTCAGTTTTTCCGACAAATACCTTTCTAGGTATCCGACCTTCATTCATTCGCTGCCCATGGCCAGCCCATTGTAGCTTCCGCAGTTTTATCACAGTGGAGACTTCTGGCTCGTCGAAGAGTTCGTACAACTCATGGTTGTACCTAATTCGCCATTGTCCTCCTTTCTGCGTTGCTCCCACGATTCGTCTTAGGACCCTCCTTTCGAAAGCGTTTAGTATGTTTGCGGAAGCTTGAGTGAGGGTCCATGTCTCACATCCGTAGCACAACACAGGTCTTACCACAGATTTGTATACTTGCAGCTTTGTTTTCCTATGTATGAAGCTGGCCTTCGGAATACCCAAAACTGAGTAGAACGCTTTATAGGCGAGTTGAATTGTACGCTTTATTTCCGCCGTTTCATTACCATCCTTCACTAGCTTGGAGCCAAGAAATGTAAATTCGTCCACATTTTCCAGGTTGAATTCGTTGATTGTTATGTTTTGCCAGGTGGGGGTGTTTCTCCTGGTTTGTATCATAACTTTTGTTTTGGACTCGTTGATTTGCAGCCCCACCTGCTTCGCTTCTTGGTCTAGTTTGAGCAGGAGTTCCTTGGCAGATGGAAAGGATCTTGACAGGATATTGATGTCATCCGCATAGGCTATCAGTTGGCTTGATTTGTAGAGTAGTGTTCCTTTCGTATCCACAGGTAGTTTCCTTATGACGTATTCTAGAGCTAGGTTGAATAGCAGTGGAGCCAGCCCATCGCCCTGCTTCAATCCTACCTTTGTCTCAAAGGCATTAGTCAGCTGGTTATTGATTCTGACTTGTGCTGTTGTTGATGCCATTGTCATTCTTGTCAGGCGGACTAGCTTCGCTGGGATTCCAAGCTGAAGCATTATTTGGTACAGTACTTCTCGATCAATACTGTCGTATGCTTGCTTAAAGTCCACGAAGATTTGGTGGACGTCGATGTTAAATTCCCAGCACTTTTCAAGGATCTGCCTAACTGTAAACAGTTGGTCAGTAGTTGATCGTCCGGCTCTAAAACCACCTTGATACTCCCCAATTATTTTTTCAGCATATGGTGTTAATCTACCTTCAAGTATTTTTGTGAGGATTTTGTAAGATGTACAGAGTAGTGATATACCTCTGTAATTTTCGCACTGTAGTTTGTCTCCTTTTTTGTGGATAGGGATGATGATGGATTGGCACCACTCTTGCGGCATCTGCTCTTGATCCCAGACGTATTGGATCAGCTTGTGGATGACTTTCTGTGCCGCAACACCGCCGTTCTTTATCAGTTCTGCTGGGATTTCATCAATGCCCGGCGCTTTAATGTTTTTCTGGGACGGTTCGGAGATGTTTGACGACTCTGCTGTTCTTGAGCCGTGTGTAGGATTAAGGAGCTCCATGAAATAGGCAGCCCATCTTTCCTTGATCCTATCGTCGTCAGCAATGATGTTACCGCTTTCATCTTTACAGAGTGAGGTCTTGGGCTGATATCCTCGTCTTAAGCTTTTCACTACTTTGTAGGCGTTTCTCGATCTATTGCTCGCTAAATTTGCATCTATTGACCTTAATTGGCCATCAAAATATTTTCTTTTCTTATTTCTAATAATCTAATTGGCTACTCGTCGGAGATTCTAGTAAGTTTCCCTCTTCGTCCTGGTATTTCTGTTAACATATTCTTTATACGCCCGATTTTTCTTTTCTAACGCATTCTGGCATTCATCATCAAACCAGTCATTTCTTCTGTGCCGGGCTATATACCCAATCGACCATTCTGCTGTGCTTTTAATTGCTCCTTTCACCTCCATCCATAGCTCGTTACTTGTCTTTTCAGACATATCTTGGAGTATAGGCGCTAGTTTGTTTTACAAAAAACAAACTAGGTTATCGGGTTGGTCGAAGTATTTTCTTCAATTATCGCTGGAGAAGATATTCTTGGGACACAAAATAACCATAAAAGGAGAATAACATGGTCGTCATATCAGGAGGGTAGGCGAAAAAGCTCAAAGTAATGTAAAAAACGGTTCCGGACTAAATAGTCTGGTTCACACCAGAAATGTTTATTCGGTGGTCCAGTCGATCGATAATTGATCATTATATAAGGTCGATTTGGAGCCATTTTTTTTATCGGACCAAGCGCTCAGTTTCGGTCACGATGATATTTGAACCATACCTGCTTCGCTTCTTGTAGGTTGGTTAAATAGGTGTTCATCAAACGTACTGACCATGCTAAGCTGTTAATATTATTATCTATACTCGTTATATAAACTGAGAATTCCGGGTCGAGTATGCAGTTTCCTCTAAGCTTCGTTTTTTCTTTCTCCTTCGTGATAGGATACATTTCGGATACAATCGTTTTCAAAATTGAGTACACTGAAAACATTTACCTTTAACTGCTGCTAGTAAAATATTTCCTGCACAGGAATATTTGCCTGTGGTAAATTTAGCATAAAATCCAAGTACAATGCAAGAGTTTCATTATCTTCGTCTTTTGAAGCCTCATACTGGTGTGAAGCTTCTTAAGCCGTTTCTGATGGACCATAAGTTTTTCCGCAGCAGTTCACTTAGAATTGTGATAAGTGAAGTATTCAGGCTTTTATCGTTCAAATTTGCATTAAGGAATTGAAAATTGCGATTACTTGAACAGAACATTTTGACAAAGCCCCCTTTCGCCTTGTTTTTTGTTTGTGCTTGCTACAAATTTTATGGCATTTCAATACCACAATAAGATGCATTGTAATACAGGAGATGAAATCCACCATGATTTACTCAAATCGAACAGGAACATCCAGAGATTAACATGCGATTAGTTGAACAATTTTGTTTCGAGAAAAACGCGAGTTGCTTTGGTACGTTTAATATATTGAATGTTAGCATTAAAAATCTGCTTTATCACTGATAATTACTTAGCATGCTATTTGTGGACCATATAGGAAGATTTCCGAGTCATCGTCAACTACAATTTGTTCCTCCCCAGCCTCCTTATTTTGTTGCGCTCCTGACTGCCTTTTCTACTATTAAACCCCTCGTCTGATTTACCCGTGTTTTCATAAGCAGCAGCCGCTACAGAGCAGCGAATTACTTACAACGTACTTAAAAGTGTCTTACGAGCTGCATTTAGAATGGATAATGGACTATAATAACTTGAGTAACTTCCTTGGTAACAAAGTGGTACTTTCGAATTGGCGTAAATTTGAATTATTTTATTAAACCCCATATAATTATTCTGAGTATTTTTCAGAGTTTTTTCGAGTACGGAACTCTTCTTTCATTAAATGCCCAAAAACTGGCATAAAATATTCTTGAAATTTTGCATTTAGTGCGGATTTCTGTTTATGAGATGTTTTATTATTTTGAGCCGTCACACATACAGCATTCTTCGTTGCGGTCCATCATCAGTTAAAATGTAGTGATAATACCCTGCCAGAATTTTTTTATTTGCCAGCGAATCTGGATGTGTCTCGTTTGAAAGATTATAATTTTAGAGCAATTTTCAATTTATCAAAGTACCAGTCAAAGCTCGAATCTTTGGCTATGTTGGCTCATCAGTTTTTCGATTTTTGGCCGGTTTTATGGAATTTAATCTATTTTTAACTCTTCTTGTTTCTGTTTTTACAGCCCTTGATAATTTTTTTCTTTCCTTTATGTATGGAAATTGTTCCAATTTAGAGTTAGCAGTTCGGGTCAGCGGACTCCAATAATTTTTGAAAATTTTTATCTGAAGACCTCACACTGAAAAATCGAGAACATTAATTTTCTGTAGATGAAAATACTGCTTTTAATAACATATGCATTGTAAATCGTAGCATTATCTTGCTGAAAAAGGCATGCAGAGGCTGATGTGTGATTTCTGCCAAATTATCATTTAGCTTCTAACAAAGCATTTCCGTATATCCGAAGCTATTCCAAGTAAAACCGAATATCTCAATGGTCTTTGCACTTTATAGCAGTCCAAACCATTGGACTTCCGCCATTTTAACCTTTTTGTTCATAAATCTCGGTAACTGCCTTGGGAGCCACAGTTTGATTGCTACCATACGTCAAGAATATATTTTTTTTTGTGTTTAAAAATCACAAAATGCCTTTTTTTCTTCCGACGCAAATGGCTTTCAGGCACTTGAGTGTGGTTTACTCTGTACTTTACAGCGATTCAGATTCCGTGCTTATGCGATAATTTTCGAACACTTCAGAGCTTCCTTTTATAGCCCGCACGCTTTATTTAAAACATTGAGCAAAAGAATTGGTAATGCACGATTGTAGTGCTAAAAAAAGGTCAAGACCTCAATAGTCAATTGGGAGCGGTTTAGGTGGCTGTTTTAAGATGAGACATATCAGAAATGATTTATTTCAATAGTTTTTTTAGAGAAGGATTCATTGATAAGAAAATACTGTTTTTATTATCAGCCCCATTAATGAGTTAATTGTAAACACAAGTCTCTTAGTTATTTATTTCAAAGTAAAATAAACCTAAATACATCTTAACAAATAAAAAAATAATAATAGTGTATATAATTCATTTTACGCATAGAAACAAGAAATATAAATTAAAAAATTGAATCAAAAATTTCATTATGTGCTGCTATGACTTTTATAGACTCTTCGTTTTTTCTTTCTGTTTACTATGATGTCACTTTCATCATTCAATAGTATTTGGTGCAATTCACTTTCGTTGTTAGATAAATAAGAAGCAACTTCAGATCGCTGAATCTTGGTAATGAAATCCGTAATTAACAATTGTGTTTGGTTTTTTTTGGGTTTGGTTTTTTGGTTTTTGGTCAAATCCTGATAGACCTCCGCATATTGAATTAAGCATTTGTTAATATTTCGCTGAAATAGCTCGTTCAACATTTGGGTAATTTTGTACGAAATAATTACCCAATTTCCGCCCTAATCCAACTCCTTCACTTTTGCTGTGAACGCTACAGGGTCAGACTCCTCTTGATCATGATCACTATCACGAGTATTTGTTCCATTAACCATGTCAACTAAATCATTCTCATCTAGTTCTTTGTCCGCCATTAGTTCTACAACATCTGCCTTAACAAAACCTTCCAAACCCTCTCCTCCTATTATATGAACTATCTCCGTTATCTGAGAATATTCGTGCTCCAATGGTAATAAGGAATTTCCACCTTTCACCACTTCTGGCCATAATTTTTTCCAGTAGGCATTCAGCGTCGATGGCTTAATATCCGTATATGTTTCCGTCCAACATGTTTAACACAATTTACGATTATTAATTTTTTTCTAAGCATCCGAAATTGAGAGAGATTCATCATTTTCCACTTGTTCCAAAATGCACTTGAAGGTTCGCTTGATGTAAAGTGCCTTAAAAGTCGAAATTATCCCTTGATCTAAGGGCTGCAAGAAACAAGTCATATTCTTTGGTAAAAATACAACTTGTATATTTTCGTCATGTAAGTCTTGAGGGTGGCCTGCTGTATTATCAATCAAAGGAGAGCCTTAAAAGGCAACCCTTTTTTTACTTATGTTATGAAATGTTTGTACTTATGTTTACTAGTTATGAAACCAATCATTAAAAAGTGTAGCAGTATCCCAGGTCTTCTTATTAGCCATCCAATAAACGGGAAGGTTTTTAAGATCTATTCCCTTAAATGAGCGTGGCGTTTTTCATTTATTAATAACTAATGGTTTCATAATATGATCGCCTGAAGCGTTGCTGCAGAAAAGAAAGGAAAAGAACTGTGATATGGTTTTTCGCTGCTTTATGCCCACTAGCGGATTTGTGAGCTTTAACCAAATAGGTTCTTTCTGGCATTTTTTTTTTGCGAAAATAAATCACGGCTACACTCTCAGAAAAATTTTTGTCGGATATTGTTGCGCTGCATCTGAATCAGCAGATGCTTGTTTTCCTTTTAATTTTAGATTATGTTTAGAATGCAGTTTTTGCAATCTTTCAAACCAACCATGGCTTGCAAGGCTTCATTTCAGCTGAAGAAGAAGATGGTAACTGATTTTTAATTTCAGAAGTTTTGGTAGATCAATTTTTCCATTTTCACTTAGAACTTATAAGTGATTTATACCCTTGCTAAGCTAACTCAGCGAAGACTCATGGGTGCGGAAGTTCTGATCAAATATTTCGAGTACCTCGATAGTGAATTTAATATTTATAAAGAAATGTGGAAAGAGCTCAAGCTGGTTTCGAACACGCGTCCCTGCCGCTTTTCATCAGGTGCCAACTCACAGGCTGGGACGCGTCGATTGGCACTACCAGCTTAGGTGGATGTCGACTGGTTATTTACTAGTTACGAATATTACTCTACAGCTTTGAACTTCTCCTATATTCCAAATTGCCTTTGGTCTGGCTTTATCAATTTCAGAAGTTTTGGTAGATAAATTTTTCCATTTTAGTAAATAGTAAATAACCAGTTGACATCCACCTAAGCTGGTAGTGCCAATCGACGCGTGCCAGCCTGTGAGTTGGCACCTGATGTTTAATGTTTTCATAAATCTTCAATGCTTTATTTGTTATTATGTTAGTATCAGTTGGAATCCGTTTTTGAGTGGTGTCTTCTAGACATATCATTAATGCTTTTTCCATATTTTCCATTGCAGCATCTCTTACATATGAAACTGTACTTATACTCGAAGAAGATCCAGCTGTTACACTTTTTCTAATGGAGTCTTTATTTTTCCTATTACCCTTAGTGTGGCTTCATTCAGGGAATACCACTTTCCAATATCGGTTACTCTTTCTCCGTTATCTAGGCGATCGAAAATTTTAATTTTACTTTATAAAGATATAACTTTTCATTTGGTGTTGTTTAATTTCTTTTGGTATGGCAAAACCCCTAAGATTTTAATAAAATTATAAAAATTATACAAAAACTAAAATTGTTTATTACATACCAGTAAATACATTCAACGTTTTTAGGAATAACTTTCTGCTGTTAATTTATTCCACTAAATAACATGAATATGTATAAAGTTTTGCGTTTTTACAGTTCCTGCTTCTACAAAATCGCGTTGCTATCATTCCACTAGTGCACACTATGTCGACTTGATGAGCGACGGACTGGGACTGGCTCTCATTGTACCTGGAAAATAGGAATACACTTTTTGTTCCAATTTTTAGGTTGGAATAAATGGAATTCCTAGAATTGTTACTACAAATGTAAACAAATCGAACGGAATTAAAAAAATTGTGGCAATCGAGTAGATCGAGTACCGTGTAAATCGGGAGATAAGTGTACTTGTAGCCTTAAAGGTTAGTTTTGTTTATTTTAAAGTCAGAAAGCTCATTGGATCAGCTGTTCATGCACCATAATCACGAAGTTATTTAAGCAAATATGGCGACATTTCACTTATTCAGCCATTTCCCAGTCAGTCTTAAAATTAAAACCAAAGAAATTTTTTTAAATATTTTAAACGATCATCATTGACACATGAAACGAGAGTGAGGACGACACAATATTTTCACACAACGATTTGCAAGGGAGAAAATGGTCATTGTCTTTATAGTTGAATTGATTTAGAGATTTTAATTGATTTTCGACAACACGAAACCAAGAAATAAAGTTAAATAAAACAAAACTACGATTTATTTCACAGATTCATTATGTATTATAAATACAAACAAAGAAAAAAAAAATGTGTGATACAATAAGAAATATATACAGCTAAACTTTATGTAATCTATACAGTACAAGTACGTGAAACATATTAGGAATTACTTTAAATCAGAAAAATTATTATGTCAAAGTTAAACTGGATTTTGTCTCCTTAAATTATTGTGTATCACTTGTAAAGTTGAAATATAATGTGAAATGATGCGTATGCCTATTTTTCTCTTGAGGGGGAATAGTAACAATTATATTAAAACACATCTGAAATATATCACAAAATTATTTCAGTGTTTGAATAAAGAACATTTCAAGCGTTTAAATTTATGTGTGTTGCTTCTTGAAAATGGTCTTATGAAAACAAAAAATAAAATAAGTTCTTATGAAACGATCAATGAATAAACAAAATGCACTTAGTGTAAGAAAATAATTTCATTTTTTATTTTTATTTTGTCATTTTAATTCTTTATTTTAAATTTTAGTATATGTAAAAGTCTTATGGTCAAATTTTGGAGTTAGTTTTTGGATTTTTATTTATTTTTTTTTTTTTTTATTTGTATTTTTAATTTATTGAAGAAAGGGTTTTGAACAATGTGTGAAAATATTGGGTGAAAATATATCCAGAAGTGTTTGGATTTGAATTAAACTCGTAAATCAATTTATTTGCAAAAATCAGATAAATTAAAAGTCAATGCATTGAATCTAATATAATACGAAGTAATTTTTCAACATCAGATAATTCGTTATAAATTATACTTTTCACAATTCCTTTCAAAACCACTGTATTTTTCAATCAGGTTAAACAAGACATATTCCTAAAGAAAATTAAAATGTATATATATTTTGTCAAGAAGCAATTTGACTTAAATTCTGACTAGAGAAGAAGAGATAAAATCTTACCCGATTACAACAATGAATGCATGTATAAAAAAATATGTAGCAAATATGGCTCATTACTGTGCAGCCATCTCATCTTACATTTACTGTGCTGTAAAAATCGTGTAGGGGAAGATCGCTTGGTAGCTATTAAGCAATGTCAAACATAAGGATCTTATAGTTCGCTGTGAATGGAAGATAGATTCAAATATGTATGCGATGATTTTATTGAATGTTCATTTTTGGGACATTGCGGACAATTTGAATGATTTCGTGCTTTCCACATATTGCCAGCATTAATTTTACCAGAATAGAATGTTTTAAAATTTTGATTATGGCCTGAACACAGTTTTGCTGTCACAGTATTAGGCAGTATTGTTAGTCCTAGAGATAGACCCTGGAGTTCTAGAAATAGATCATGGATTACTTGAAATATTACTTGAAAAGTAATACTAATTCATAATAACAATGCTAATGATAGTAGAACTATTCGTAGAAGTACTTGTTTATTAGCAGTAGTATGAGCATTCGAATTAATAGTAGTAATAGTTGTTGTTTTTGAGTTGTAGCAGTAGTATCGTTGATGTTATATCATTATCATCATTTGTCAAATCGTAATTCGTCAAAATAAATTACAGGCAGTTCCGCGAAACATATTTGCGAATTTTCAAAAATTTTCAATTATTGCAAATACTTTGAATCTAAATTCTTGCAGTTGAGCTGGCTAATTGTTGCCGTCGTTTACTAATAGAGGAAAGTTGTAGATGTGTAGTATCACTACAACTCAAAGTATTGAACTGCAAAAATTGTCAAGGTTGAAGACGACCACATCGCCAAAATATAGAACAAACATAAAACTGGATAAGCGCGGTAGAAATACATGCCAATGAGTCGAATAACTTATGCAGAGGCATGGGAGGCAATAATGTATTGAAAGTGAAAATGCTTACGTCGATCAATTGTCAGTTTGGAGTTCTTCGAGTTTTAGTTTAGAATTTCCAGAGTTGAAACTTTATTGAGAGTCCCGCAAATATGCAAGGACAATTTTAATACTTATAGCCGTCTCGCATTTGACATTGAACATGAATTCAGTAATATTCCTGACATAGAAATCGTTTCAGTGGATACAAAAGTTCCAAAATCGACTGGAAATATGGGAGGCGGAAAACTTCGATACTGATGGCCATTGCATCATTTTGGAGATACAGAAGCAGTTTTAATGAATATATTCAAAAAAAACTGCTATGAAGGTGGAATATTTGCTGCACTTCTGACATAATGAAACACATGTGTGTTGAATCTAGCAAAGGAATTCTCTTTTTACAAGATAACATGACAGTTCACACTTTATCCAATATGAAGCAGGCGCAGCAAAAACTGACTTTGGCGAAGTCTGAAATTCACAATGCAGGCTGCTTGCCTTCCAGTAATTTCTTATCTATGCGACTCATCTTGGTAGAAAAATCAAAAATGGAACATGTAGGACCCATTTTGTTTTAAATCTTATTTATTTAAATATCTGGCACAAGAACTTGTAACCATGTGAGAATGAGGAACTTGTAATTTTGCGAGGCTCAACAAAGTGTAACTTTGTAAGATTCGGAATAATTAAGTTCAAAAAAAATTTGCTTTGAACCCTCATATTTTGCTTTCGTTTTTAACTGCCAAAGAGAGCTGATTTTGACATGGAAATTTCTGACCTATAGAACGGTTTTCAAGATCTGCATTGGATCTTAGTTCTGTGCACTTTATAGAACAGTCCTGCATGCCAGACATTGTCAAAGGTTTTTGTTTGAATCAAACATATTGAAGTTTACATACAGCGATTAAATAAATACTGCTCTGTTATGATGGAAAACCGTTGTCAGCTGGATTAAAATTATCGGAAATTGTTTTAAACTAATTGAAGAATAGAATTGAACAATTTTTGTTGAAGTGGACAACAGATCACTACAAAACTTGGTCTTTGAGGTGGGTTGGAGTCGACTCTTTTCACGACTAAATATACACGGAAAGTGACCAGGTTAGAGTCACGCTTGAGCGTGATAAGTTACTTATTAACGATAGATGATTAATACTTCGAGACATCAGAAACGCAAATATAAATTACTGTCACCCGCAAGATTCAGGCTCAACATGCGTAGCACAGATGGTGAGGACTCTAGCTACTACATAATCCGCCATTTCACAATGTTTAACAATTTTGAATCGATTACGATTTAAAGAAAACAAGGGAGTTTAAGTTAGGTAATTAACAGAAAATTTACATCATTTTGATGAGAACAACAAAAAATATAAAGTAAAAAAGTATTTCTAATTAACGGCGAAGTTTATAAAATACTTTTGACATGTAACTCAATACTTTCGAGCGACCTTCCCCTACATACAGCAATAGTATTTGAAATTGGCAAAACAATTGTCGATATCATTCACGTTACATCTCATAATGCATGTACAGCAGGAAATCAAATCGATCCCAAAGTACAAATATACTCAAATATCATTAATACCATTTGAAAACAATTGCCAATATAAACCACAATTTGTTTAAAAGGAAACAGAGTAAATCATTAATAGTAATAGCTACTGTAAACACAATGGTGCTTAATCATTAGAGTTGGCATCGATTAGTTGTTGTTGTGCTGGTGATTGTTGCTGTACAAGATTTTGATTTCGTTCGGGCGATGTAGATGATGCTGAGGCTTCCTCTATTGCTGACGGTAATGTAGCTGCTGATATCGATGATATTGGTCCATTAGCATAACCATTGCACATGATTTCATTATGCTCTGCATTGAATTCAATACCCAATGGTTGATTGGTCGCTATATCGTCCGAATCCATTTTTAAATCATTATCATTTGAATCGTTGTGATGTTCATCGTCACTTAATGAATTACGACGACTATGTTTGCCACTATATTCACTTGACGAGCACGACGAACTAGTACTATTTGAACTATCACTTTCACTGTCTTCACTTGTGCTTGAGCACATCTGTTCATCTTGTTGCATTTTTGCATGACCAACGCCACTTGCCCGCCGTTCCAGCCTACGTCTGAGATCTAAAATGCAAGAAAAATAACAGAGAAGAAATTTTAGAAAACAATATGAAAAAATTATTGCTTAAGACAATGCGGATTGTTTTGTATCTTACTCGCTACAATAGTCCTCTACATATTTGTTGAGGATTTTTTATATATATATAATGTGGGGTGATGATGGAGTGACAATTTTGATTTAAATAGGAGGAACATGATGTCCACCTTTCTTATTTTCATTTGCAAAAGAGAAATCTTGTATTTTGAATGCTATAGTGTTAAGAGCACTCTCATCCTTAGTGGTATGTTTGTTATCGTGTTCAACTTTAGAATTTCCAACAAGAAATCTATCTAGAATGGATTCTATGTAGAATCCATAGATTTTGACAGGAGTCAAAGCAGTTACTCTGGGTAATCATATCAAACTCAAATTAAAGTCATTGGTTCAAACAATTATTATGAACAATGAGTTTCTCAACATACCCTGATCTGGATCATTTTGACCATCATTAAATCTGGATCTGAACAATATTAAGTTCAAATATACACGATATTATGAACGAAATTCATGTAAAGTACATTTAAATCTGATTTAGAATTCAATTCAATGTCTTTCGAATAGAACTTATTTTTGAAGTTTTGGTCCAATTTGATGTTAATAAAATTGCGTTTCAAGCGTCTTTTCAGATAAATTTCCTTTTTTGTTTTTCAATTTGCCCTGCATACACATGAGGCGATTCAGGAGAATTGAGAGAAGAGATACGAATTCCATATTCTTATTTATTTTTCAATACAATTATTGTTGGTAGCACTTTTAATTATATTATTTTTTCTGTTTCAATTTCATTTTTCATGTATTTTTGATGATAACGCGTTACAATATAATATAAAAGTAATTTAGAATATAATTTCGGCCTAAAGCAACAATAAAACATACTTTTAATAAATGAATTTGGATTCCGCTCACTTTTATCAGTCTTGTTTAAATTGGCCTATTTTTAAACAATGAAACAATTCGGTATAGACTCAAAGTTATTTTCGGTGGTATCAAATGAATAAGAAATAGAGTTTTTTTTTTCGAAATACATAATGGACAGAAATTAAATAAGTTGCAGTGAATAAGTAATTATTTCATTGCTTGACAATAAGTTTTGAGATTTTGCAAGTTTAAGCCCTATAAGAATTCGCATCTAGTTATTCCGAGGATACTTTCGTTGATATCTTTGAGAAGGCAACTGTAGCCATTCAAAAATAACGAAGGCCAAGAAAAACAGAAATGGAAAACAAGAACGGAAAGTTTTTGACGATGAAAATTTATATAGAATTAATCGGTAATCGTAATATGGAAGTAATCGGTAATAATTATGATACAATATAATTATTTGGAGGCTTCATTCATTTAAATAAACACTTAGAGGGAAAATGCAGCATTTGCATGAAAAAGAAAAAAATTCAACGTTAATAGTGTATAGTTTTTCCTGACGCATACACCCTGCATATAATTTTTGTGGAAAATAATAAAGAAACGACAAAATATTGAAGACATGCTTGCCGGATGCTGTTGCGTTGTTTTAAAATATTTCAATTAAAACGATGCCATACACATTATCTGACGATTCCCATCAATTTTCCCATTCGTTTGTTCTTCCTCGCTGAAAAAGTGTTGCCTTTTGTTTGATATCGTCTGAAGGCATAAGAAAAACAAAACCTTGCTCGGAAATGAGTCGACCGTATTCACCAAGATTCTCAGGTTAACAGTAAAGATGTCTTTCGGGGTGATTTGTAAATTTTTTAAGATTTTATTCTACGAAGGATTTCCCTGCACCTGACTCCTGTTGCGCTTAGATTCAAAACAAGTATGTATAGACCGTTTTTATTTGCAGGAGATCTTTCAACAGAAAACTATTTCAAAATTGGCAATGCAAACCTTTTACGCGATTTTAATTAAGGTATTCCTGATTGTGCTCATAAGCAATTGGAAATTCGTACAGATTGTAAGCATAAAGTCCTATTTTGTGACGCATATCTGTTTAACTGCATATCGCGACAAATATGGTTTTTGTATAGAATGAAGAAAATCCATGTCAAAAACTTGAAGCAGGCATCATAGCTATGTGGGATTGTGGTTGTACACTTTAATGGCATCTATTCATATTTTTGTTAAAGGCGAAAGGAACTGAATTACATATTTAGTAAATTTATGTTTTCAAGAAACATATTGTTAGAAGTCATGGGATGCGAAATTTTTTGAGAAAATCAACTCATCTCCAAACACGTCGGCAGAAGTATTCTCCATGCCTGATACTGATCCACTGAACGAGACAATATTTGAAGGGAAAGAAGACAAAGAAGATTCTATCTACGAAGATACAGAAGACGTCATTGAAGAAAAAGAAGATTTCAAGCGTGGCCGAGGTCCACCAATTTTTGAAAAAACTGGAAACCGTGGTAGACCCAAAAAGATTTATCAAACACAATAGAAGCAGATTGAGGATCCAAGTTCAGTAGCAGAAGTACACGAAAGAAGCGATAAAGAAGATTGACTAACCGCCATTAATTTAACCGCCGGTAAAAGAAATGAACACCCTTCAAGAAAATGGAACTTGGATACTCGTCCCTCGACCAGAAGAAAAGAAAGTTTTAAGCAATCGCTGGGTTTTTAAGACAAAAATGAATCAAGATGGCACAATTGATAAATACAAGGCTCGTTTGGTGGCCAGAGGACACCTACAAAAATTTGGCGTTGATTTTGATGAAGTATTCGCTCCAGTAGCGAGATACGAAACGATTCGAACTTTTTTAGCAGGAGCTGTAAATGAAGAAAGCCAGTACATCAAAAGGAGCTTGGGATGGCCTCAAAGCAGTTTTTGAATCCCGAGGACCTGTCAAAAAAGCGGCATTGTACAAACAAATTTTGAGGATGGAGAAGAAGCCGGAAGTCGCCATCACGCAGTATGTTTCCGAGTTCACACACAAGGCGGAGCAACTCGAAGAAGCAGGAATCAAAATACCAGATGAGATTTTGTTTTTTGTTGTTTTTCCATTTTAAAAAATGCTATGTTTTTAATTTTTTGACAAATATATATTTCGGGAGTGAGTTACTCCCTTCTTCAGTGTCAGTTATTTTCTTAGAAGAAAATATATTTGTTGAAAATATTTGAAATATATATTTGTCAAAAAATTAAAAACATAGCATTTTTTAAAATGGAAAAACAACAAAAAACAAAATCTAATCTAGAAGTGCTAAACACGGGACAACACACACAGTATACCAGATGAATTACTGTCGATAATGTTGTTAGGTTCTTTACCATCAGAGTTTGAAAATTTTTGCGTTGCCGTAGAATCACATGACATTTTGCCGACGCTTGATAACCTTAAATAAAACTTATTGAAGAAGAAGCGAGACAAAACGATCGCGCAATGAAAACTGATTCGAGTGAAATTAAAAATGACGCATTGATGGTTAAAGGGCGCGGCGAATCGTCAAAGCAATTTAATTCAAATCAAAGTAACTCTAGATTTTTCGGAAACTGTTTTTCATGTGGGAAATTTGGACATAAAAGTCAATTTTGTAAATTTAACAAACACGAATCAAATCAAGTGTCCGATGCAATGACAGCGATTGCGTGTAATGCAGAACATGTCGAAAAATCTCAAGTTTGGTATCTTGACAGCGGTGCAACGCGGCACATGTGCAACGTAGGTGAAAAATTTACAAACTTGAAATCAAACGAGAAACTTCGGGTTTATACTGCTGCTGAAAATTTTATCGAGTCAAAAAGTTCAGGCGACATAAATTTAAATGTTCAATTGAAAAATGATGTTTCGAATCAAGTTAAATTAATAAACGCATTATATGTACCTAACCTCCGAAACAATTTATTGTCTGTCTCAAGCGTGACCGATAATGATTATTCAGTCACCTTCAACAAAAATCATGCGACAATAAATCGGCGAGATGGTTCTGTCACTTTGACGGCGGTAAAACAGGGACAGCTTTACATTGTAAATGAAAAGGAAGAAAAAGTTTTCAATGTTGTCGGAAAAGAAAATCTTCACTTGATAAAATGGCATCAAAGATATGGACATCTTAATTTTAATGATTTAAAAAAATTAGCGAAGGAAGAAATGGTTAGTGGGTTTAACTTGAGATCGAAAAATTGTGAATTGAATTGCGAAGTGTGCGCTAAATGCAAAATTCACGTTTTGCCTTTTCAAAATTCCGAAAATCGAGAGAAAGAAGTTCTCGCATTAGTTCATTCTGATATTTGTGGGCCAATGAGTATAGAGTCCCTTGGTGGAGCTAGATATTTTGTTACTTTTATCGATGATGCTTCTAGGTATGTAGAAATTGTAATGCTTCGAAAACGTTCCGATGTAATTCAAGCGTTTAAAAATTACAAACAAAAAGTCGAAAACCAAACTGGACGACGCATCAAGAAAATACGCACAGACAACGGGAAGGAGTATTTATCGAAGGAATTCCAAAGTTTTCTCGAAAAAGAAGGAATTTCGCGCCAATTGACCGTGGAGTATACCCCTCAGCAAAATGGAATTGCCGAACGGGCAAATCGTACGATTGTTGAAATCGCCAGATGTCTTTTGATCGAAGCGAATTTGCCGATTTCCCTGTGGGCTGAGATGGTAAATACTGCCGTGTTTCTCCGAAATAGAAGCCCAACCAAAACTCTCGATAAAAGGACTCCGTTTGAAATTTAGACGCAAAGAAAACCATATGTTGGATTTTTCCCAATTATTGGCAGCAAGACTATTGCATTGGGAAAACGTCCAGGGCTAACTAAGTTCCAGCCAAAGGGTGAAGAATATTTACTTGTGGGGTACTCCGAAGAGTCGAAGGCATACAGACTTTGGAAGCAGGGAACAAAAATCATTATCATTCACATGGGATTCGAAAAATACGCTAAGTCACCGATAGATTTTTTTTGTGATAATCAAAGTGCAATCGTATTATCAAAAAATGCTGTTTTTCACAAGCGCAGCAAACACATAGACATATGTTTCCACTTCACACGGGAATTAGTTGATCAAAAACAAATTGTTATTCATTACCTGAGAACTGATTCCATGCGAGCAGATATTTTGACGAAATATAAACACGAAAAATGTGCTGAAATGTTAAATTTAAAATACTTATAATTTTTTTATTTGTTTGAGCACTTGTCGATATGAGGAGTGTTAGAATTTGATATGAATTATGAATATCGAACAAGTGCTACCAATATGCTTTCTTAGTTCTTTTAGGTTGGCACGTCCGTACTGTGCACATCTTGCTCTATTCATTTTTTTTTGTCTAAATGTTCTTATATATAAACTAGTCTCTATCGAGCAGCCATCGTATTCACTTGTATACAGTTTATAATAAACTAGTTCTTTTCTTAATTATGGGTTGCGTTTATTTTAAACCATTAGAAATCTGTCACATATGAACATCGAAAACATTTAGTTCTAACAGTAAATACCTGCATCCTACAAACCCACCGGAAAAATGACCTCAAACGAAATTCCAAAATAACATTATTTGATGAAATGGTCCAATCATGTAGGTTCCAAGATCATGCAATTTGATGCCCCACGATTTATTTCATTGGTTTTGTATTCATTTTTAGGTTTATGTCAACAAATCAATAACATTTGAAGCATTATAGGAAAATATTGACATATCATTAACAAAATAACCCCAGTTGCGTTCAAAGAAATTCCACAATATTTGGGTTGTTCGAAAGAACCTTTTAACTGCTAGTCCTGATGGTCATTCACTAGAAATCGTTGGTACATGATTAATGCAACACAATGATCAATGAAATACATTGATATTTAAAGAAAACAATAGATCGAGTATGTATTTTCAGTACTATTTTGAAATAAATTACAGAAGAAAAGAATCAAACTATTTTAAATAGTTTTAAAGAAGGAAAGATGTTTGAATCATTTGAAGTTAATGAAAATTACGTAAAAATTCATAGGTAATGACCGCAACCGAGCAAGCAACAGATTTTCGTGATAGATCTTGAAAATCGATTAAATTTTTCAAATTATTGCAAGTGTAAACTAACGTAAGCAAATGTTAGAAATTAAACGTAAATAAAATACCAAATAGATTAAATTGCGGCTTGAGTCTAGGAAACAAAATAAAATAAAAATTTATAAATTTAAATAAATACAAATCGCATTATTTTATGTCCAGAAAATAGTAAAATTAAAAGCTTACCAATTAAAGCTGATATATTAACGTCTTTGTTTTGCGAAGTTATCTACTAGAGTTATCTGTTTTGAAACTACATTCAATATCATTACAGTGGGATGAGTAAACGAGAGTCTATTAAAGGTATAATGAATGCATACCATTTCGTACGGAACTGTTTAGCTCCTTCAATGCTTTGCTCAATTGAATCAAGCCCGTGAGTAGATGCTTCATGCTTATTAAGTTGTTGTTGCTCTTAGCTTTTTATTTGCGTTGTTTATAGTTACTTATACAAGTTCTCATTGCAAATTGGTGAATTGATTACTTTAGTATGTTTATTAGCATTTCGTATTGAAGCAGATTAGTGCAGTCAATATTTGAGGGAGGTTATTAGATGCTTATGTCTGTTTAGTTGTTTTCAACTCAGGGGTACTACGATAATTGTTACAGGTGCAAATCGTTATCCTTTGTCTTGATCTAAATAAGTTGTCTACTTCCCTCAACAATGAAAATTGTTTTTTTTTTATTTAATAAGTTTGAAACAACAATGAAAATTGAACTCTTAAGCTATACATATTGTTGTAGATATATGATGTGCAAGGATATTGGAAATGTTGCATCACATGTTGATGTCGGCGTTTTTATGTTAGACCACATTCGATAGAAATAAATAGTCTGCATTTCACGATGTTTAAGGTAATCAATCAAAAAAAAAAAGGAATGCGAGCAAACACGATTTGTCAGATTAGGCGCAAATTCATTAGAATTTGAATTAAAAATACAATACAATAATAAAATATCATAATAGTAGATTTATTGATTTTATAGATTTATGATTTATTTTAAATCATATTTGATTGGAATAGAATTTCTAACTTCTAATAAATATTGTATTGTTTGTCGGATGATTTTTTGCTATGGAATATAATTAATTATAAAATAAAACATTAATTTCACCTGTGTCCATAGAGTATTTTATTTTATTTTTTCCCAGATACGTATTTCTCTATGGACACAGGTGAAATTAATGTTTTATTTTATAATTCTAATAAATAATCATTATTCATATTATATCATTATTTATAGTATATTACATCATTCTTAAAATTTGATATGGGAATAAGTTTCGTTGGCAGACAGATGTCCTTACAGATAATCTTTTAGTGTCTGCTGTGGTAGTGTATCGGAACTGGAAGTTGTATGCGTATGCTCACGAACGCAATAGTCGACATTTCTTCAAAGCGTGAACACCGTTTTTTTTCTCGTGTTGAAAATGTCTTTCTTTCATACCGAAAAAGCTGCATGGAAGTCTTAGTTAATTATTTCATTCTCAAGAAAAGTGCTGATACGGAAATGGATACGATAATAATGCTCCATCTGAGACGACTTGCAAAAAGTAGTTTCGGCGTTTTAAAAATGGATATTAGAACAAATAAGCGGCAACGCTGGCCAGTGCTCAGTGTGCCTGGGCCAATTTTCTCTTCGGTCTTTCCGAAGAACCATGCGGATAAAAAGTTTTATAAATGGAGATTTTGACGTGACTGATAAAGATCGTGAAGGGGCACCAAAAAAAGTTTGAAGATTCACAACTACGGGAATTTTTGGATGAAGATTCAAGTCGAAGCCTAGAAGAATTGTCGCAGGAGTTAAATTATGACAGATCTACCGTCGGTAAGCGCTTGCACGCCATGGGAATGATCCACAAAGATGGGACTTGAGTGACGTATCAACTGAGAGGGAGGGAGATCGAACGTCGTTTGGGGACGTTCGAGGTGCTTCTTCAAAGACAAAAAAGAAAGGGTTTCATGCATCGAATTGTGACAGGCAATGAGAAATTGATGTACCACGACAACTCTAAGCGACCAAAACAGTGGATAACGCCAGGTGAACTAGGTCCATTGACGTCAAAACGAAATATTCACGCTTCCAACGACAATCAAAGCACAGTCACTGGGAATGTGTACCGACGGCAACTCAACCGTCTGAACCGAGATCTGAAGGAAAAGCGGCCAGAATGGAATGACAAACATGACAAGCTGATTTTGCTACATGACAATGCAAGGCCACACGCAGCCAAGCTGAATTGGGAAATCTTGCCCGTCGTCGTATTCCCCAAACATTGCTCGTTCGGATTACCATCTGTTCCGCTCCATGCAGTCGGCCCTCACTCGGGAACGATTTACTTCGTATGAAGGCATAAAAAAAATGGCTCGATGGCTGGATCGAATCGAAGGATGGGAATTTTTTCCGAAGAGAAATCCATCTACCAGAAAAATGGGAGAAGGTTACACCTTGAAATGGTGCTTACCTTGAATGACGTTACTGTATTCTTGAGTGTTGAAATAAACTAAAAACTCTGTCGAAAAAACGGCGGAAACTTATTCCCACACCAAATAGTTGTCACATGATGAATAAAATCCTGACGAAACCTTACTGATAGTAAGGTTTATGCAATGTAATTTCTTTATGCAAAACAAAAAACTTTCGCAAGACTACAGACAATAACTTCGTAGAGGTTAAATACATTCGATTATTGCAGATTTAGTATTTTTTTAATCAGTGTGATGCACTTGTTTGCCTCATGAGTAGTAACTATAATAATCGATGGCGCAGCAGTGTATTTTGAAACGCGAAACTAAATGTGTATCGAAAGCATTTAATTCAGGATAATCTCATGACATTTAATGCAAGACACGGATTAAAAAAAAGGAGGGTGTGATGATTAGGCCAAGATCCTGCTTGGCTTTCGCTACTAAATTAAAGGTATATTTAACAGCTAGATTCGTTTGTGTCCCAGCATCAGAATGGCTAAACCAAGTGATGCAACAGTATTCAAAATCCGCAACCTTCCACATACAAAAGCAGTTTTTGATACTACTAAACTAGTAGATAAAATTGACAATATTATTTTTTATGTATGTAATTTTTATCAAATACGAAAATTCGCAATAAAATATTCTATATATTTACTTCAAAAAAATTCCAACAATTCAAATGTTGAAGAAATTCAATTCGTTCGTACAGACGGAACAATTTTCCAATGTTAAACATTTTCATGTAAAGTTACAATTTTTGCAACACGTATAGCTTGCAAAAAGTCTTTTGCACACTTTTCTGTACTTGTATGGTACAGCTTTTACGCGACACGCAACCTCATTCATGCTGGGTTAAAGTACGTTTGTGGATTTTCCGATGCATCGAAGTCTGTAAATGCATTCATTAAGATTCTTTTTCGACATTACGCTTCGAACTTGTTAAGTACACAATTAAGGAAACGATTGGCCCAGTTGTTGGATTAGTATTTGTATATTGTACAAAATAGGTTGGTCACGTACATTTACCTTACATTGTGAAACGAAGAATAAATAGTAAAAGTAAACAACTGAAATATGGTCACAGAAGAGATATCCAGATAGAAGTTGGTTTATGGAGAACCTGATTCATATAAGGCGGAAAGCTGTGGTTATATGTATCTAAAATGTATTTCCACATTAATTAGGCTGAGGATATAAGTAAGGAAAATAAGTTAGGTAATAGTTTCATTTTTTGTCTAATATCGGATGGATTACTCATGTCATGCGAGATGAAATTCAAAAAAAAACCACAATTTGTTACACTTTCTTTTGATTGGACATTGTAAGTTCACGCCTCCACTAATGTGGTATAGTTTGATTTTCTAGGGTTTTCGTTTTCGTGTGAAAAAGTTATTTTCGTTTTGAAGGGTAGGATAAGACATCGCTTTTAAATGCCTCTCAGTTAATTCAATAAGAAAATTCACAAAGTTGAAAACAATTCCTATTTTTAATTCTATTCTTCGAAAATTCTTATTTTCGTTGGTTATAAACAATGGACTTTAGTTGTTTCAGTTCAGGCACTTAATATGACTTGGCACGGCCCTTTTTTCAATTTTAATAAATTTTTATTGTAAATAGTACCTTCCTATATATATCTTGTCAAATTGTGCTCATGGCATTGCATTTTGAATAAAACTCAGACCCATACTCCCACATATTCTTGCATGTACTCAGTGTAATTTTTCATCTATTGCTTCCTGTGCTCTATTATCAAGTACCGGAAAATGTAGTTATCGTCTGATTAGTTTTTTTTTCTGTTTGGTTTATGTATGACGAACATAATTGCAATTAGCATAGAACAAACGGCCTAATTATCGCTCGTACACTACTAAATTGTCATGTGATGTAGGGATTTGATATGATTGTAGTATTTGGTAATCTGTTTAATTTATTAGGGTTTATATGTGATTACTTTTCTTGTATAGTTGCTGATTCCATTGATTCAAAATGATTGACTTCCTAATACTCTTGATTTAGTGCTCATAACTCTGCTCATTCACTAAATGAATAGCCAGAAGATTTTAAGATTCATGAGAGATTGTTATTACCATGATAAAATGCCTTAATTCTATGGAGGTTTGCTTTATATTCGACGTTACAACAGTGGACACTATTCGTGAATACACAATCTTTCCTTTAAAACCATTTCGATATTAGAATTAAATTCATGTAACGTACACAACTAGTGTATCCTTTCGTAATTATATCAGCGGAGCTTGATTTTATACATACTTACCCAACAACATTCAAGTGACATTCAAGTTCCAGATATTCATTACAAACTCAAGATTTCTAAACATTCATTCCCCAGACAAGGCGTACTGTGAGAAATTTTAAACATCCTTTCTTGTCAGGCTTCATTCCTCGGTTAAATCCACTATTCAACCGTCCCTTTAACATTTTCAAGTTGTTCGTTGGGTCGTTGTGTACCTGGTTACCTTCCTGGTGATTTTAACCTCTCTAATCTTGTTCCGTCGCCTACGATACGAAAGCTTATAAGTATTGGTTGTGTCTGATTAGCATTTTAATGAAATTAAAAATATCCTAGTTTGCCTAAAATATTTTTAATTTCGAGACTATCTTCGCTGCCGAACTAATTGTATAATGTCAGATTTTTTACAATAAAAAGCATTAGCATAGAATGCACATGTACAGCATCTAAGTCTAAATGCGCATCTTAATATGGAATTTATTGTATAGTTGATGATAAGGATATTAATGTTGCTCACAACTTTTGGCCGGAGAATGGCAAATGATTCTTAAGTCGAATCTGGATAGCAATACATGATAAGATGGTGAGTCAAATATAAACCGGACTTTTGTCTTTCAGCAGGGATTTCGCTTCCCTCTGTTAGAAACTCCAAAAATCAAGATCAAGTTAAGTGAAACCAATTATTATTATAAAATAATTATAGTAAATTTCGAGTTAAGCTTTAGTAATGCATATTTTGACAAAATTAAATCGAGAAAGTTCATCACCTTCAGACGAAAAGTTCTATAGGAGTATGCAAATGTTTACAAAAAACAGAATTTTTAAGCAGAAATATAAACGAGAATTGTTAATTTACCTCTTTTTGCCTTTTACGATTATGATGATAAATAAGGTTTAAAGGATTTTTGGAGCGGCAAGAAACTACTATGATTAGTCGTCATTATAAAAACTTGGTGAATTTGTATGGTTTAAGTAAATGCATATAAAGATAATCTAATGGTGAAAGATCAGATGGAGGATGCAGCATGAACCCACAAATCCAATAAATATCCAAAGAAACGCAAGAGTGTGCCCTCAGCAATTTTTAATTTTGAAAAAAGATTCGTTTGTAATTTGCCATCTTATCATAGCTATATTTCTTCGAAAAGTTTAGGTAAACGGCAAATCGAAATGCCTAAGGTGGTAGTTTTGGTGGTGTTATAAGGGATACTCATTGTGGTTCTTGTTAGAGAGCGTGGAAAATTAATTTACATGAACTTGAATGAGGGCGATAGAAGTAAATAAAATACCTTCTGGGTTTTACGAAAATTTTGCCTGATTGAAAATTATGAACTATGGATTGAGATTTACCAAGGATCGAAACGTCAATAAGTTTGTTTTTAGGTTTTTTTTTTCATTTTCCCTGCATCAAATTCGTAAGCCATCGTTTCCTGATTGAATATTTGGTGTTGATGAGCAAGATTTTGCATGCGAAACATAGAAACGCTCCGCGAATATCCTAATAATAAAGGCAGGATCCATCGTTATAGCCTAATCAGAAATTAATTGTTTCAGGCAGTCCAAAAAATTCAAAAAAGGTATTATTTGATAGCCTAGAGGCAATAGGTGTGGGAGAAGTGGCTCTAGCATTCCTCTTCTCTCACCCCGCTTGTAGAGAAACTACTGTAGCATGAGGGCCCCAAGGATGAAACAAAAACTAAGCCCAGTCTGATATAATCTGCCAATTGTTTCTAGGCTAATAGGCGGGCCGACAGGATTCGTGCTTGGTGGTTAATTGTGAAGTCGTCTGCTGCCGTGAGTCGTATACTGCGGCCGGAAAAAGCTTTCATTTGCTAGCACAAATTGGAGAAAAGTTTGAGATCCAAAGTTATGAATTAATTTACAAAAATATGCGATTATAGACGCTCTATATCAACGCCATACAAAGAAATTATAACGATTACAATGATTATGTTGAAGTCGGGAAACGTAGGCTAAGGAAACCCAAACTATTACTCAAATTATTTTCGAACAATTTTTTGCTCTTCGGCTGGTGAATTTTTCGGTGAGGCGTAACTTGGTAGTCTATTCAAATCTTAAATTATTTATTTGTTTGATTACTAAAGTAGAATAGCCTTCATTTTCTGCATAATTAATTCAAATTTTTACGTAAGCGGTATATTAAAATTAAACAAACTCTTTTCATAACGCTGCGTCAAAACGTTCCAGCGACATTTGTGGAATAGTCTACGCGGATAATCAGTTTCTTATTAAGAACTTGCCGAAAGTGGAATGTCCTTATCATATTTGATGTTTACTTGTTTATGTAACGCATAAATTTATACAATATTTTGCTTCAAAACTTGTAAAAATTTGTGTGTAACTTATTGAAATTATTTGTCGCCGTCTTAGCAATGTCACGATTGATATTATTGTGATTATAATTACATTGTGCGCCTTCAATCTGCTCCCAGAAAGAGGTATGAAGGTTGACGCAAAGTTCCTTATCTAGAAACTCTAGAAAAAAAAACCGCGAAGCAGACACACTATTTCGAGTCTTTGACACTGAAATTGTCAGAAGTATGGAATATGCATTTAAAAAATTGCAAGTCAATTAAACTCAAATTAAACAACAAATGGGCTAAATTATCTTGAAATATTCACTATAAATCCTACAGCCATACAATTATTCAGTTATAATAAATCAATCTAAATTAAAAATTCATCAATTCTGTGCAGAAAGTCTGTTTATTTAGATTCAATTTCGTAATAAGTCAGTTTGAATTTCATAATACTTCGATAGCTGCCTTAATTAGACGCCAAATAATTACCACAAAATTCAACAATTCAAATTCAATTCCATAATTCGAAAGTGCACGATAATTCGCATCATATGTCAGAAAATATGTTTACAATAATATCAAGTCATTACACGAAGTGGTAATAAAATTCATTAACAACCTCGAAATTGCTCTTCAAACACCTGTTGAAGTGCTAATTTTTCTAATGGAAAAGCAATCACACGACAAGATCCATAAATGGTAGAGTCTGCTAAACTTCGGCTGCTTAAGTAGGTTGACATTTTTGAAGGAAATCAAAAATATAGCAATCTTAATAAAGGAATAGGACGCAACTCTAACAAAAAAGAGTCCGTGTAAGGGAATCCTGACATTATAATATCGCAATTCTGTTCAGCAACGAGCTAAGGAAAAGTAAGGTTGAAATTGATAATTTAATGCTGTTTTACCGACCAAAAGCACAAAAACGTATTGTCCTGTTGGTTCTAAATCATATTTAGCTTATCGTAAAGTTGCTGCTGAAAAATTGTAAGAATGTTCAAATTATTGACGAAGAAGCGCAGACAGATTTGATGGCTTATATACGAGGTGTTGATCTTGGACGTTTAAGGTTTTAGTAAATGCGTTTGAAATATTATCCCTTAACACACATTTCCTGGCAGAGTTTCTAGGGATATTTCTGCTCGTAACTGCAATTTGCATATTCAATGAAAGATTGGGCAAGATATTATACTGCAAAGGATTTAAATAAACAGAAAAAAACATCACTACAGATAATCTAGTCTCGAAACATTCCAATAACTTGAAAAACAACGTATAAATATGGCATTGAAACTTTCTAAAAGCAATTCGAACTAGAGCAGTTCGGAAAGTCAACAAAGTCTAACTTCAGGAGCGTCATGGGCATGTAATATAAGAGAAAATGCGAAACGCGATTTTTTCGTGTTACGAAAAAATCCCTTTATTAATCACTTCAATATGTTTTTGAACACTATTTAGTCATTGTATGAACTTGAATCATATTGATCGCTAACAAAGTAACAAACTTTCCGATTTCCTCAAAAATCTTTAATACCTTCAAACGTCCACCAATTTATTTTTCAGTTCAAAAATTCATTCGATTGACTACTTGACGAAGACTCAATTTCTGTCTTTTAGTCTTCAGTATTCCATCCATTTTTTGTGTTCATTTCAGTAGTTAAACGAAATCGCCAAAATAAAAAAAAAATATATCTTTGCATTCTCAAAGGATAAATAATTAAAAACAACAACGATAATGCACAAGAAAATGTGCAAGATTACAATACAATTTTTCTTCCATTAAAAGGATGCGCAAACGACATTCTTTTTTTGAAATTTGTAGCTTAGGAAACCACGTAACTAATAAAAATGTTCTTTTTTTTATTACTTTCTCAACTAATACTTCACAGTAATGATACACAACACTTTCGATTTAAATTTTGTTCTTTTTCTAAGCAAACGTGGAAGATTACCAATTTTTTTCTACGGAAAGACGGTTCAAACGTTTTTTTAAAGGAATGGTTAGCTGATATTCTTTTTTCCTGTTGTCTTTTCTCAAATGATCCGCAGTAATGACATTCTCTTGAGCAAAAGTTATCCTTTTTCTAAGGAATCGTTGAATATGGTTCCACGTATCTGCTATAAAGTTTCGTATCGTCGCTAAAGTTTCTTTGACATCGCCCTTTCTTGCAATTGTCACCTTCAATTAATTATCTTTTTTGATTGTGATCTTTAATTCATTCTCTTCCACTTACAATAGAAAAAATGACATATGGTATCAAGCGGCAGGTCGATTTTGGCCTTCTTCATTGTTTTCGATATGGCTCACGTTACCTGCTAAATAGTTTAACGTTGTCTTGGTTTTATGGTATGAATATGTTTAGCCACATTTATGTTTAAATATTCTACTACCCCAACCAAGATTGCGTTGAAAGTTTTGGAAGTGTTGGAAGCGTTGAAAGTGTTTGAAGCATCGAAACAATCTCAGCATCGACCGCAGTGTTGATTGCTCTCTAATCAAAATAATCGTTGGACTTTCTTGTATCAAAACTATTCATCAAAAATACATAAAATTAAATGCTCAGAACGAATGCTTTGGAATCGACTGATAGAACCAAATATTTTAGGTACTTTGATTCGTTGACCACTAAAAACCACTTTGCATTTGGTCATTTTGTCGTGCTAGAAAGTCACTAACACAGGACATCACGAACGATGTTAGGCTCGATTGTTCAGTGCAATGTTCAATCAAATTGATACTTGTGCACAGATAACAACAAACAGATGTACCACGAAGTTCATCTAAATTTATTTGAGTCTTATTTTTATATTAATCATCTTCGTGTGTTTTTCGTAGTCCCTATCCTAACATTACATGAAACACAATGTTCTTACACTTCTAAATAAGGAACATTTTATGTTTTTTTTTTTTTCAATCAAAAATATAAATGAAAGCTGGTTCCCACCCACCTCATGCACAATAATTAATAAAATTCTTCTACAGAACGAATAAATCTTCTAACTATAGTAAAAATTATCCATCGTTTCGATGAGAACGACAGACATCCTCACCAGAAACTGTCACTGCAGAATTCCAAGCTCGAGAATTTCGACTGCAGTATTGGAGATCTTAATTCAGGACTTCAGTTGAAGTCTGTCAAACTTGCCGAAATCTACTTTTTGGTGGCTACGCGCCGAAGAGGGCCTCGATTTTGAAAACGTGCAATCTATATGAACGCCACTGCGTACATGAAAAACTTTGTTCTTGGTTTATGAGGACAGCTTGGTTTAGTTAGACGTAACAGCTATAATAAATATTCGCTAATGGATAGAACTACCTTTAAAACAACTAAAGGAAGAATCACCAAATCTAACAAATGTAAAGTTTATTAATGGCAATACCAAATCTGATGAATCAGTAATGATTTTTGTACGAGCAGCAGGCAAAATTTTTTCATTTCATTTTTTATTATAAATTATTCTGTCAAATGTGTTACTCATAAAAAAATATCAGCTTATATACTCTGACATGGTTGGACATCAGCATTGTCGTGAATTAAACTTGATAAAAAGTGATGATTCACTTATATCGCTCTTAATGTTTAATAGAACATTGATGCCGATACACTTCACGAGAAAGAATCTGAAAAGGATCATTTTACAAGTAGACAAATAACAATATGTAACAATAACACATTTAATGTGTTCATATTAGATTATCCACAAAGTCATTTTTAATGTGAATTCAGGTTTAAGGACATTGACCAAAGACTGTGCGGAAAACACTCTCTCGAAGAATTCTATTGGACAAGAACTAAGAGGACAAGGAAATTAGACTATTAGACAAGGAAACTAGACAAGAACTTGAAGAAAATATAAGATTAACTGTAGAACATGCAGCTTTTCCAACTGATCATAACCAATGTCATGATTAGATGGAGGAAAATAAATTCTCTTGTTATGTCACAGAATTTTACAACCTTAAATTTATCATTTTTTTCAATAACTTTTTGTAGTTCTGAACAAAATCAACGATAATACGACAAATTAATAAATTATTCAAACGTTGCTTAATTATTACATAAAACTGAAATTCCACCGTCTGTGTTTTGTTTTCCAAACAACTCAATAATTATCTTTTGGAACTTGCTGCTGTAATTTTTCGCACTGAACTTTATTTGTATGTTTCCTGAAGGATTTTCTTCATGCTGCGAAGAGCCCGTCAAGCGAATATGAATACAGCTCGAATGCCCGTGAATGGCCTCTGCAAATTATGTCAATCAATGGTAATTGCTTTGCCTTATATAGGTCGCTGTGATGTACGAATATATTTTATCCTTTATCGTTTGACAGAAAATTTTTCGAGTGAATTTAGATTAGTTGTGATGAAAGTCACATATAATAGTGTTGAAAACAAATATTACTACGAATGGTCCATCATATAATTATTAGTGGTAATGTTTCCCACAGCTATGTTTATATATTTATCCATTATTTATTCAAACAATATGCGAGTGTGCATGATTTCTCTCAACCCAGGCAAGGTACCTGTAATATAAGGAAACTCTTCTACATAAGATTGTATATGTTTGGAAAAATTTACTTTGAGCCTAAGCAAATCCAAATTTGTAACAGCTTTGTCTATACCCAGCGTAGTAAATATACATGCATATATAAATATATTATTTGTTATATTGGCGTACAGAATTTGAGAGAATCTTTGACGGGTTACATAGAAAAATCGACGACCTGAAATAAGTTTTGATTTAAAAGCTTGAAAGCTTGTTCATGCGAAGAAATTGATTGCCCGCTACCGGAAATATTCGAATGTAAAACAACCACTGGTTGGGATTTGGCTACGCTAGTCACATCAGTTGGCTGCGAATAGAGCAGACTTTACGCAATAGCGAGTCTCAATGCAATTGCGTCGTAATCCACCATATTTGCATTAATTTATGTTAAGTGATATTCGTTAAATACTTTCAAAGATACACAATAATATTATATGAGTATGTTTTTGTACGCTTTTATTTAAATGAATGTTAGAATAAATTTTACAAGTGTTTATTAAACAGAGTATACGACCGGTCCGTGACTCGTCCATGTTTTTTGAAGAATTCAACACAGTGTATCTGAAGTGATTTGAACAGGTACAGTCTAATTGTTAAAAACTTCCTTTACGTTATAAGAGAAAGCTCTGGATTAAATGGAGATCACATCTTAACCCTCTCTATTCAACCCTTTGAAGGGTTGATTAATAATACTGTGATCCAAGTGTTTGCAAAAAATCCATTCAAAAAACTTGAGCGACAGAGTTGTTAATATATTCTGGTGTCCTATTCATTATTTTAGTAGTTATTGGTATTACGGTTACGTATTAAGCGATTTAGAAACATTTAAAATGTGCCGCTTGAATCACAAACTTGAATAACGTATTGATCCTTATGATCATCAGAATTCCAAATAGAATTTTTAAGGACAACATGAAAGGTATATGAAGGACGGTGGACGGGAGTTCTCGAATGTAATTTGATATTTTGAACATATTAAATTATTCGAAAATAGATTTTTTGTGAGTGAGACTGACAGAGGCGTAACATTTTTCCTGTTTTCACTTATTTTTATAAATTTTTATTGAATAAATGCAAATAAAATGTCGGGTTTTGCAATGATTAGAGGTTTGGCTTCGATTTTGGGTATCAACCTGTCACAGAAGACCCTAGTTATATGGCAGATTAAAGTACAAAAACTGCTACCTTGGTCTATGCTTCCCTTTCAAGTGCACACTTTATGAAACAAGGAGGACAATCAACGGGTTATTTGGAACTAATTTGGTTAATGAACGACAGAGTCAATAGTGGTTTGAAAAATTTCGATTTGATGATATGTGCCTCCAAAACGGGACACATGAAAACCCAGAACCATCGATCACTAACAACGAGCTGCATAAACTACTGGACTGGAAACAGAATGCTGTTGCCTCGATCCTCAAACGATCGTATTGCCTCGACCCTAATGCTTATTTTTTGCAGCCTTTTTTTCTATCTTAAGGCAACAAAATCATATATTTTCTGATCGTATTCGAAAGTATAATTTCAAATAAAAATTTAAAAATAAATTCTTTGATAAATACACTGACGCCAATAAATTTCTGATATTCTAATTCAAATCAAGTTTTTTTTCAATATTTTTGCTCCATTTACTCAAGAAGACGCTGTTTTTAAGGGAAAATCTCTTCTGTGATGAGTAAAAAAATAAAAACAAATTATACGATTTGATATTTAATGCTGTGGATACTAAAGCGAATGCTAGGTCATTCCATTATTTCACCATGGAACTCACTATCATTAAAGATAACATAAAATATGACATTAAAGTGGTTTTATGCCATCTTTTATGATATCTGCGTTAAAACTTACGCGCAGGATGATACGAAATGAATCGACATACAGAAATTGTTTAAATTTATCGTGAAAATGAATAACTCTCACAGACTAATGGAAACAGAATGCGGACCGACCGAACACGAAAAATACAAATCGGATTGCGGGATCGGTCCACACTTGTCTCCCATCGATCATAATCAAAAGATAACCGTGAACATAATTTCACCGACAGATTCCCCAGACACCTTGTCTCCATGATGGGCAATATAGGTTTCTAAAATTTGCATTTTCACTTTTTGAATGTTCTATGCATAATTTGACTTAAAATTTTGGTATTTTTAATGTAATGCACTCTACTAGATTTTCATTTCAGTTTGGTCATCGGCCGCAAGCAAATAGTGAAAGAATTTGACAACGTTGTGTTTGCAACTATGAAAACTTCAGACACCTGTGCAATATATTTTACTGAATACCATTTCTTATTATTTATAGCAATCTGGCTAAATATCCAATTTTAAGATCGTGAATGGTCTACAGCAAGCACCAGGTAATGCACTCCTGTTCTATTGAAACAGCTGTAATATTGGAAGTGTTTTGAAATTAACGTAGCGCCAACACAAACATTGGTAGCGTTTGCTGACTGTCATGTAATTACAAATGAAATAAAATGCAACAATAGTTCCGTCAAATTTACCAAAAAAAATTCAATGGTGCAATTTACAAAAAATAATTATTGATGTACACATTTTTGTCGACCATTTGCGCTTTTTCGATTTTATTCGATTTTGGCGATTTTGTTTCCAGAATTGCTGCGGCGGATCGCTGCTCAAGACCAGGGACATAAATGGAACGCTATCCACATTATTGTTGGTGAGGGGAGTTCAGATTCCGCATAAATCCTGTGTTTGATACTGCCATATCAGTATTTCGACTAAACTGAACGTGTCAAAACCAAGATCAGGAAAGAACAAAAAGTAGTTATGTTCCTTCGATGACATTTTCACTCCACATAAACTGATCAAAAGGTTAAAGTTATCCATTACAAGGCCCTGGAGAATTAATATTAGAACTGGTACAATTAGAGTGCTATTACAATGGATAGATTATGTCGTTTAGAAAGAAAATATCTTCGTCTATGCATTGGACTGGACAGAAAGTCCGAGTCCGATCGGAAGCACTTTATATTGAATAGAAAATTTGAATCAAACAAGCGCCTTTGGAGTAAAATTTGAAAAAAGAGAAGAAAATTCTAAGTAAAATAAGAAGTTACGAAACTGTATAGGAAGCCATAAGCACTTTATGCCTGCGTTTGTTATACTACCCTGACAACCAAAAACAATGAATGTGAACAAATGAGATTTTAACAATTAATTGAAAATTTTACATGATTAAAGGCATTTGCGAAGGCAGTAAGTTTTCTAATATAAAAGCTGGCTGCTGACACCTACCAGAAACAGAGAGAGTCTAGGGTATACTCAAGGTAATTGTGTCGAGCTGTATAGAAATAGAAGTCAGCGTAGCTAATTTTGACGAACTGTAGAGATGCAGAAGCCCGCAGACGAAATCTACCCGAACTAGAAGCAAGTAGAAGCCATCTGACAATTCAGATGGCTACAAGCAAGCTGAAAATTGCAGGAGTAATATCGAAAATCCTGTAATCATCTCAGACAGCGTACCAAAACCAGACAAGCTCGGAAGTCATCAGAAGTTTACGCATTGCATCCTTCGCACTTTTTGGCAACTCCAGAGAATTTAACAAAAATACGTATGGTACTTCACTGGAAGTGTCAAAGCGTGGGAAGCATGCAAGGCAAAAAAAAACTGTGCACGGGGCCGTCACATTTAGACCATTAGTAGCTGAATCGTCAAACCAATAGAATCGTCGAACTAGTTTTCTTCGTAGAAAAACAATTCAAGAACTTTAAATTTGTTAATGAGTATGAATCTGAAAGTGCTAATGACGATGGAATAGTCTTCAATTTGGAATAAATGAATGTTTTTACTCGTGACTAGTCTAAAACTCTGCATAATGGCCCGATGAAACTGAGAATCGCCTTATAAACCGAGGACTTATTGGAAAATAAGTTAAAAATTATATCTTATAAATTTATTTTTTAATTGAAATTGATGAAATTGTTAAATTAAAAATATTAGTAATAAAGTATTTTTAAAAATCTGATCAAAGTGTCTAAAGTTTCCATTATTGCAACCACGAGATCCGCGAAGAGTTTCACTGGTTGAATGTTTTTGTTAAGTTGGCTGAAATTGTCATTAATTCTTTTCGGAATGTTGAATTTTTTGCATGCTTCTAGTTTTTTATTTAGGGTTAATCATCGACAAAAAGGAAAAAGTAGTAAAATTTGACACTATTGCGTTTTTAGTGATGCAAATTTCAAACATCTGTATGGAATGTATCATTCGTTTTATGGCTGGACGGCACTTCCCTTGATTTTTTCCAATTTAGTAAATATAGAATTTTATAAAAATTTATAAAAAAATGGTAAAATTTTTGTTCCTAATCATATATTGATAGAATTTAATTTGGAATGCCTTATCTGCATTTAAGTTCTGTTTTGTTAGAATTTTTTAAAGATCATTTTTGAATCGTCTTCGTTGAATCGTTTTGAGCGTCGAGAGTATTTCAATTTGATTCGATATAGTTAATATTATTTTGATTTTTTATATCAAAGAAGATAACCATCCACCTGTATTTCTTTATTATTTGATTTTCGCAGTCTTATTTGAGTGAAGTAAGTTTACTTGTCCCCAAAGTACGAGAATCGCAATTAGTTTTGTCTATTTTCAAGTTTCAAATTTCTCTTCAAACACGACACCGATGAAGTCTGTTTACAACTTGCTCAAAGCAGACTTAGCAATTGGTCAACTCTGGCCACAACTAGGAATTATCTGAAACCTTGATCTCGACTACTATCGCAACTTGAACGTGCAGGTACTAAACTAATATGCCTACGGACGCTAAATATCTCCGTCAACAAGACAATCCAGTTTCAGATAACCAACAATGCCACTCGTCTATGTGTAGCGTATTTAAGGACGCGATTTGGTTAATGAGTAAACTCTTGGAACCGAAGCAAGCAAGGCGCAAAGACAATTCCAAAGAGTACGCTTCGTCCTAGAAACATTTCAAGATGTTTCTAATTATTAGAACACAATTGACCTTTTTTCCGTAAAAGGAAGGGGACAAGACCCGATTTGGTTTGAAGATTAGGGCCTCCCGAACGTGTCATAGTAGTTCCATCACGTGCTGGACACTAGACTTATTGATTGTTGAAAAACAATCGCTTTGCGATAAGCGAAATTCATTTGCACGATTTAGTGCCTTAGAAAGCACAATTTACGTATTTGCTGCCATGTGCACTCTCATAAATTAACAGAATAATTTACGAGTATATTTTAGTCGCTAGCATACTGATCAACGCTGAGATGTTTTCTTTTTTGTTTGGAGTTTTTATCTTGAGATGTGCCCCCTGCCCACCAATGTTCAAATGTTTTCGTATGTGCTTCGACTTGCAACGGCTCCAAATCTTGTATGGCCGTCACTTCGCGCCCCCTGAAAGCTTTCATAGTGGAGGTAAAGTTTATTGACAATGGTTCGTTGTTGGCTTGCAATCCTCAGTCCGTTTGTTTTAAATTGAATGCTTGAATGTTTTTTTTTTTAATTCTAGCTGGACTAGGTTTTAGATGTGGTGGAAAACAATGCAAATATTTTGTCACAACAACTTACCCATATTTTCAGCACTGAGATCGCGAATCCTCTCCTCTAAAATGCGAATTTTATTCATAAAATCGTTCACTCCGTTGCCTTGTACGGGCGAGCCATCAGCATATTTATGCTCCAGCTGAAGGCACTCCTCGACCAGCTGTTGTTTCGTCATCGCCTCGAGCCTTTCGACTCGGGCGCGTTCATACACGTTCGCGAACTCCTTGGTGAGGAATTCCTCCTCGTCCTCGGGCAACGAGAAAAAGTAGTTATCTTCCGAATCAATCGAAAAACTCGAGTCCCGAGTTCGTCCCGAAGGAGTCAACAAAGCACCTGGCACCTCGGCCATGTGTTCCTCCATTAGAAAATCGTTGGTATTGTACGGAACAATCGAACGACTACGAGCCAGTTTCGAACGCATTCCGTTACGGCCGCAGGCTCCACTCTCACACATTCGATTCTGTTGGTTTCGAGGCTTCTGGAATTTCCAGTTGGAATTCTTATACGGCTTGGTATTTGATTTCGGCTTGCCTCGACGCCGTTTCCGTTTGTTTTTCATCGGGAAATTGTTCCACAGTTTCACTAAGGACTCTTGGGGGTTTTTCGAATCGCCCGCTCCTGCTACGCAATTGGCATCAACGCCATCTATTGAGCGGTTGTCCGCTGGTGACGTGACCTTAGACTTGAAGTTGTCAGCGGCGGACGGCAATTCAGTCACCATTGTTGATTGCTCGGAATGGAGTACGTCATTTTCACTCGTATTTAGCGTCAGATTTTCGCGTGTTTTTGATACAATTTCCGCTTCCATTTTCACTTGTCACTATGTCCTGCACCTTAAATTGTTCACTGTTCGCTAAACGAAAATTTTCAAAGCCACTAGATTATGCTGAACTGATTGGAACACCGGAGCACAAATGTAAACGATTTAGCGCTTGTCGCCATTTTCAATTTATGATTGGTAGTTCGACTTTCAGCCGCTAGGCCTGTTGTTTGCTACTCTTTCGCTCCTTTTTCGTTTTCTGGGATTTTCTTTGTGTTGCTTTTCTCTGCACGCCTCTAGAAGACGCGAGATAACGCGAATGCGAGCAACAAAGATAGCGGAATTGAAAAGGGAATGGAAGCAATGTTGAAAGCACAAACACCAAACCGAACGCATGTGATGTGTTTGATGATGGGCTTTGTTCTGCTTCGTGGGACGCTTTGGATCTTTTCGATGCGCGTGTTGCAATCGTGTCTGCCGAGGCAATTGCTTCCATGAATGCCGCTCCGATGCGTTCCAAGTGCAATAATCGTACACCGTTCCTCGGTGTCGGCGATAATGTTGGAAAGCTTAAACCATTTCTAGGTAATATTTTGAGCGTGAAAAGGTGCTCAGCACATTCGGGTGACTGCGGCCGTTATTAGCATGAAGATTTATCGCGATTTACATCGGCAGCGTCTCATGTGTACGGGAGGTTTAATATGAAAAGCCTCCTGATAAGAACTTGAACAATTGCTGCTTGGGACAAGGAAACTCCGTGACGTCCTTAGATCACCCTCAACAACGTTCGAAACAGCTGAACGGTTAGCCGAGCAACAGGAAACGCGCAGCATACAACGGATATTAACATTTATTCCACAGAAAAGGTTTTCTTTGCTATTACACTAGTCCAACTAACTAATCAGCTGAATTATTCAAAATGTTAGAAAAGGAACTACGTATTTGTGGTCATTTTTAAAGAAGGGAAAAATTTTGTATCCTTAGTTCGTAAATGTATAATCACGAAAAAACAACAGGAAAGTGCGGAACAAACCTACTGAAAACATTTAGCATAACATGAAAATTCATCCATTCATACGAAATCTACTCTGATCCTTATTAAGTATTTCTTATAAATCAACAGCCAACAAAATTGTCAAAACATTGAGGATGTGTCCGGAAAGAATCCGATCCGTTGACGGGACTTCATATTTGTTATTTCTTTCGTTAATCAGCTGAACAGTCTAAGAAAGACTCCCTTAAAGTAATCCTCATCACTCTATGTAGATGACAATTTTAACGTGGTGTCTATATCCTTAAGCACTTCTAGAAGATAAAAAGATAGTTTTCAAAATGATTTTTGACTTCGTTTGTATACTCTGAAAGCAAATTTTCAATCGTCAAACATTCAAAACTCTTCAACTGCTATGTCGTGACTCTGGAAATATATTCTTATTTTATCAAGAACTTCTGATGCGGATAGTTGCTAGTACCATCTCCGTAATTTTCAGCGATAATTTGAAATTCGAAGGTAAAAGCAAACATTGAAAAGATACTATGAATTAAATTAACATGCATATTAAAAATTCAAATTAACATTAATCAATTAATACTCAAATTAACATGCATCAATTGCTTTCATTTTTGGGAACATGTTGAAAGGCCGCGGACGGTCAGACAATGTCTAAGGTTAAGAATAGTGCCATAATTATCAGGAATAGACTTTTTGTATTAACAGTGATAAGCTTCATTAGATTTTCCAGTGTAACAAGTACAAAAAAGACAAAACTAATATGTTCAAATATTCGTTTTGAGCAACACGAAAACTAGGGATATATGTTGTTGGATAACAGGCCAACACGAAACGATAGGTGCAATGAATAGAGGGTGATGGGGCGACTGAACAAGAAATGGCGTCAACACCCATACGTTGCTGCGTAGAAAAATAACGAAGGAACATTCGAAACACAATGAACATGAAAGATGCATATGTACGAATTTCTGAGAACGAACAAACAGATAACCAAATCATCATAAACAAGTGATCCAACAAAAATTAGCTCCCAACTATCCTAAAACAAAGGTTCTGTTAAAATAGATTGATTTCTTGCATGTATGTCGATCTAATTCCAAACTGTGATGCAAACGGTCTAGATATGTTAAGTAATATTCGTCGAAACATTGTGGTTGAGTAGGAAAACACAGAGACATTGTTGTGGAAACATTGTTCTTAGGTATATAAAAACAGGTACAAGTCGCATCTATGGAAGCTATTTGGAGTTTCGCGAAACAGCGGAAAAGTACTAACAAAATACCAGGAACGAGTGACGAAATAGTCAATCTTCTCAATAGAGAAGAAATTTGTCTTATTATGTCATTCCATAACCCATGGCAACTAAAGTTCAGACAGATTTGTGCGAAATTATCGCTTTTTTAGCGATTAACCTTAACTTTGCAAAATTCTCTAGAATCTCTCTAGACAGATCTCCATATTCGGCCCAACTTCGAAGCCGTTTCTTATATACCAATTACCGCATGCGGACGTTTATATACCAACTACCCGCAATGGGAAGCTGCCCGGGGTTGTAGACTTGTAGAAAATCACGCACTTTTCATTAGGCCTGCATATAAGAATACGTCACGAATGCTCTGTCATAGTGCAATAATCGTCCTCAAAATTGCTGTCCAGTGCTCTTTGAAATAAAATAAATTTGAGAAAGGAAAGTTGTTGAGAATTCCCCCTTTATATTTAGAATATTCTACAACTACTCATGAATATTCTACTTTCTAAACAGAAATGAAAAATATGTTTGGAAATGTTCAAAAATTATTTATATATCAACAAATTAGTAATTTTGATGCCGCAGACGAATCCTTTTTGATCTTACAACTTCTGACTTGCTTTGGGGACATGTTTTGATTGGAATGATCTGAAAATGACCTAGATGTTGCACAGTAGCGCAGTAGTAGAGTGATTTGAAGATTTTACATATACTAAATTTTTATATGATTTGAAGTTCCAAGAAAGATATTTTGATAGATTTACAAATAAACGGGCCTCGTTTGTATTTATCAAATAACAAAGGAATGACTTATTTTTTTTATCTTGTTTTTAATTTTAAGACCATGATGCGTTTTTGATGAGGACGCAATTCGACTAACTGTAGCTATCATTGGCTCCTTTTAATGAGAACGAGCTGATGATAGCTCCGCGTAGCCAAAACGCGTCCTCATTAGAAACGAAGCTCGGCTCGGGGGACATAAAAGGCAATGTTATTTTAGACTGTGGTAACAATAAAACTAATTTCGACATTTTTTGCATCCTTTTACCCTACAGAGTTGGAATTCACAAAATTATATCAGGATTAATATTCTTAGGAGACGATAACAGAACAAATCCTGCCTTATTTATTTTTCTACCATATTGATAACGATAATTTTGAGAATAGGAGATAGTGGATCTGAAGAGGAGCTGAAGCAGGTACCTGATGTTAACTTCCAGCAATGGAAGAGGTTCAAGAGACTCAATTAGGAATTCTATTCATAAATCAGAATGACCACAAGGAGCATCCATCCAAATCTGTAATGTAAGAACGTTAAATTTTGATCAGAAGAAAATGGATATATATACATTAGAATATTATAACACTGTGAAAGAGGGAGGCAGTTCGGCAGACGTCATTTTAGGTAATCCATTGATTTCTCCGAAACCTTATTTAACTAATGAAATTTTAAACGTTACTGCTAAGGACAAATAAATTCACCACTAACTATGTTTCAGAAGATACAAATTTTGTTGGTATTTTACTTTTGACAAGCTATAATGGTGTACCATGGTATATATTGTATAGTCATATTATGGATATTAATTATTGAGATTTTGTGTCGTGTATGACCCGTAAATGCATTTTTTCACGCATATAATAAGGTTTATCTTCCTACCGAGGACAAGCTTGAGAAAGTAAGACTAATTGGGAATGCCAGATGAATGCAAGATGAATAACACTTTGTATCGAAAACAAACATTTATCAAGGGATGAGTCAATTCTACCTTATTTCAGCAACCAGATAACAAAATGTGCATACATCACAAACCAATAAAATCACTTTGCTCACTTGGTACTCGCTGCGGATATATGATTTCTGTTGAACCAAATCATTGTTAACAATGACCTGCATTCTGCTAACAAATTTGTTAATAGAATGAGTAGATTTTATCGAAATATTTTTAAATACAGAATAGATATCCCTGATAGTCAAATGACAAATGATGTGTGCTAATAATATTTTTCAGTTGTACCGACTTTCACCAGCATCTCATACTAAAGATACTTATAATTTCTTATCTTTTTCTAAGATGCACAGTTCAAGCCTACTTGATACTAAGCAAATCTCCTTCGTTGTTCTTCATCATCATTTAGAACGTATGGAACTAAGATTCCTACGACCATCAAGAAAAAAATATCAATTCCGATAATGGAATGATTTCTAACGAACGAACATCCTAAGAATGGATGATGGAATGGGAGCATTGCATAGAGAATACAATTATTTTCTGGATATTTCATCCTTGGAAAATGGGTATTATGGGTTTCCATCAATTATGTTCAGAAATTTTCAGCTATAAGATGTGTATAAATATTAATTGGAGCAACCAAATTTGTGCAAAATTTATGATGTAAGCTTTTACCTTTAATTTCAAAAGGATGCAAATCTTTATTGATATATTGTAAATAATTGAATCGAAATGATCCACAAATTTTTTCCAGAATAATTTCCGAATTAATGAGGACAACATCCATACACCCTTTAAATTTTTATCAGTATCCTTAGAAATCGTATTTGAGAATTGCTATACACCCTCTTTGACTTGTGTTCAAAAAGTCAACTTGGAATAGATGGAACATGATAAATAAATTAAATTTTAATATTCATGCATCGAATTATCAATGATTGAATAAAATTTTAATATTCATGAATCATATGGGTTCATTCAACGACAATATATTAAAAAGTGAAGACTTCACGACAGACATCTTACAATTAGTATCATCAAACAAAATTTTTGGCAAGTCTTTTTGTTCCGGAATGCTTCAACGCATACAAATTCATAGTCTACGCCGTTGTGTAAAATCAAAAACAAAGAAAAAAAAACAAGAAAAAATTAGAGTACTTATAAATAAATAAACATTGCTGTGCAATAGAATCTCGACCATACTGTTTTTATTTCACAAAGTTTTGTAGGTCCGCCCGCTGTAGGAGATCAGAACATGTTTGGAAGTTTATAGATGGGTATGAAGCTTACACACTCACATGTCTCGCATGCGATATGTGCAAGCTCTCGTACGGCTTAATTATCATCTCTTTTGGATTATCGGAAAAATAAATTCTAAAGGAACCGATCTCCTATTTTCTCCCTCTCTCAAATGGACTATCTATTCTCAAAACTTTTCACGAAAATCGGCATCGTTTACCAAGTGACAAGCTCTACACTATATCTATATTTTCATTTGTTTATATGGCGAGTAGCATGTATGTAATAAATTTTATCGGCACATTCGAGTTTCTGCTGAAAAAAGCTTCAATTCCAGTGTACACTTGAGCACATAGTTCAGCTTAAGTACGTTTGTGCTTGTGATAGTCTCAGCGTGGAACGTTTCATTACGTGTATGCATTCTAAGCAGGAAAAGAAAGAAGAAAGAAAAAAAAAACTGCTTTGAGTTTCAATGTCGCTTTTGGTGCTTACAGGCAATGGCATTGAAAAAGGAGTCAGTATGTGACTGGGTATATTTTATCAGGAAATGGAAGTACATCGCAAGAAGCTTCGCATGCTTCCATACTTCCATTTGTAGTCAATCAAATTTTGTGGCCTTCGCTGATTTATAAAGCCACGGTCATGACTCCAAATATCTTGGACCTAAATAAATGTTTATAACATGTTCATTGGTTATAATAAATGAGCAAAATAAATTTATCTGATTAGCGAGCAGGTTGAATTGTAATATAAAATAGGTCATTGCTGAACATTGAAAAATTAAAGTGCCTTAACGTATTGTCATGTAACTTTACGACCCCTTACAATGTACGTGTTGTACAAATATTAATGGTATACCTAAATACGGCGTTGGGGACGCATAAGTTTGAATTGAAATTGACCATGAAATGTTCTAGAAGTGAGTTACAAATTTGCTCCCACAGGGCCATGGTTGAGTTTAGCCTTCTAGTCCTGCGAGGGCAAAATGAAAGTTGTGGCTAAAAGAATGGGCAAAGGAACGACAGCCGATTAATCTCACACGTCCTTAAAAGTAAGTTTTCACACTCCATTGATCGGTAACGAAACGTCTCTGAAAAAAATGAAACAATATTATATAAACCTAAACGCGAGAAGTAAATTTCCAAACTGTCTTCAGCTTTTTTTAATTCTCAAATGCAACGCCTGGGGCAAAATTAATTCCATGAAGTTAGTTGCGCGTTATGAAAAATATTGGTCTTCGGACTGCAACCCCTTTGCTATAAGATAAATTCTTTTCTTGGAATTACGCCATGCTCACTTGTCGCAGTGCAATAAATAAAAAGTGGGTATCTATGAATATATTATTCTTCCTTGAATAAAAAGTACTCATTTTTGTCTTGAAAAGCCAATTCCACAAAGTTATTGAACATTATTTTCCCCATACAATACTTTCAAGGCCAGAAAAAAGACTACAAACCAGAAGCATCGCGTAAGAATTTACAGCCTTAACATTCTTGGGCAGTTTTTCACAGAGATAGAAAAAGTACAAGTCGATTTCTACATGTACTACTGTGGGCAAAAAATAGTAAGGCTTTTTAATTTAAATTCGCGCAGAAACCCATTTGTCGAAATATTTCTAGGTTGGAATGACTGTCAGTTACATCTGTGCTAAATGTCACATTAAAATAATCATAAGTGTTTAGTATACGCTTGTCTTTCTGAAGTACAAATAGAGCATTCGGCGATTTTTACAATGAGTGAGATTATTCAACAAAGAAGTGCCATTAAATTTTGTGTGCCGAATCAAATTTCTGGTGCCGAAATATTTAGAATGTTGCAAAAAGTTTTCGGTGATAATTGTATGTCGCGAGCAAGTGTTTTTGATTGGTATAAATTGTTCAAAGAGGGTCGAGAACGCGTTGACGACGAACACGTTAAGCACGACCATCAACATCAACTGATGATCAACACGTCAATAAAATCAAGGATGGTGTTCGAGAATTGGAATATCGTTGGAATATTGGAAGGATCAGTGAAAACAATTTTAAAAGATCATTTGGGCTCAAGAAAAGTGAAAGGACAATTGGTTCCAAAATCACTCAATATTTGCATTGACGTGTGTTAAACAATGCTTTGCGACTACCAGGATGTCATGAAACTATAATACGTTTGATGAGTCTTGGATCCATGCTTACGATCCGGAAACATACGATCCATCGGCCGAATATCCTGCCAAAGGTGAACCGAAACTAAAAAAACCACGTCAAAGCAAGCCAAAAGTCAAGGTCATGTTGACAGTTTTCTTTGATTATCGAGGTGTGGTGCACTCCGAATTCCTTCCCACCGCCCAATCTGTCAACAAGGAATACAATTTGAGTGTTATACGTCATTTGCGCGAAGCTATTCGTAAAAAGATGCCGGGATTATGGACCGACCTCTCTTGGTTTTTGCACGCGATAATGCACTGTCAGATACTGCACTAATTCTTCGTGAGTTTTTCCCCAAAAATTCAACCAATATCGTTCAACAACCTCCGTATTCGCCTGATTTAGCTCCGTGATACTGGCTCGCTATTCCGCAAACTCAAACGACCGCTCCGGAAAAACCATTTTGAGTCAATTGAACACATTAAACGCGAATCGCTACGCGCATTGAAGACTTTTCCGGAAATCGACCTTAACAACTGTTTCGAGGATTGGAAAAGACGTTGGTACGAGTGTATTGGGGCCCGGGGGGGACTACTTTGAGGGGGACGAAATCGATTTGGAAGAATAAATAAAGAATTTTAAAATTATGAACAAAGTCTTACTATTTTTTGACCACAGTAGTATAGCCTTCTTACGGAAAACCTCTGAGAGTGGTATTATTGTTTAACGCAAATATGCGAGGAAAATTGTCAAATCCAAATAAAAACCCACTTACTTTGCTTGAACACAATTAGATCGGGAATTCGCTCGATATGTTAACGTAATGAGTACCTATGTTATGGCAAAATTGAACATTTTTTAAACCCAAATGAAAAAAGAAGAACTACTCTTGATTTAATACAGAGGATGGACAAAAATTGGTTTTATTGTATTAAGTGTGTGATGCAAAGGCTTGCCCACAAACTTATGGTTTCTAGTACTTTAAATCCTCAATTTCCATTGATTAGGAAATTTCATTTAAATTTCATTTAAAAGGGTTGCTTTTTACCTTATTGGAACTCATTTAGGAGATAGACGAGACAATACTCTCTATACAATTCACTACTAGTGGGCAGTAGGCAGTGGGCATCGCTGACGACTTATCATGCAAGACGTTTTCTGAGCGAAAACGTGCTTTTAGATTACACTTTTGTTGGACGTATGACCTCATTGTAAGGATTAGGGTAGGGATAAGTTTTTTAGGTAGGGATTAGATTAGAAGAAAACAAAAATCCTACCTTAGAATTTTAAGGGTTTTTTTTTCGTTAGGGATTTTCAAATTTGGATAATATTGTTGAGAAATTTAGATAACATTGTTGAAAAGTAAAGACAACAAATTTCCTTTGAATTTTATGTTTTTTTGCTCTATCTTGTCACGGAATTGATTTATGACTGAGATTTTTCGGTCTTTGTAAGCAAAGCGGCATGGATCACATATGACCCTTAACCAATGGCTTAAGTTGAATAACCATAAAATTTCACAATATTTTTTTTAAAGGATTTTATTTGTTTATTTAAGAGAAATATTTTGGAAGGATAGAAGCAATTGAAAATATTAATTTTTCTATTATGTCATCGCTTAGCTCCATCGGTCCCTGCTATGATTGCTTTGAGGACGCCATTTGGCACTCGATTCTGGTGCTTAGCTATATATAGTTTGCAGCCTCCTCATCTATTCCAACGATAAAACATTTTTTCAATGAACTATTAAGTTTTAATTTAATCGACCGACAATTTTGCTGGATTATGGCTATGTTTTTTTTTTTGGTATATTATTTATAGTCCTAAAGTTGAAGGAATATTTATGTTTTCTTCTTTATTTCTTATCATTCTGAAAAGCACTAATTGAATCCTTACTTTTCAAAAGATGCTTTATCTCAAACTCTACTGGTACTATTTTACAAGTGCCTGCCCAATAACACTCACTGTGCCGGCGCCGACTGTTTAGGTTTATTCTCAGCATTAATTTTAGTTGCGAACACGAAAAGATACGAAAAATTGAAAGAAGTTAACAAAATCAGTGTCAATTGCATCAAATATGATGCACTAGGAAAATCTTTGTAACAACTACACTAGGTCGAAACATTGTGGTCCATTTTATACCAACCATATCAAGTCACTGTATCGTATATGAGCAAATTATTAGATGATTTTAAAGGATGCATTCAAAAGGACACAGCGGTAGAAATTCAATTTCAAAATATCACCTAGAAATTTTCTCGAGGTAATTTGCAGCAGTAGAAATTCATTTTTAAAAAATCACCTGAAAAATTTGTTCATCTGTGATACATGAACTTAGCATGGTTTGTATCGAAATTGTCACATGTATTGCATTTGATTCATTGGACAGGGAACCTGTTAAAGGAACTTCTTTGGTACATAGAAGAAAAAAACGTTTGGGCAGTCGATTGTATTTTTAATTCAAGAGCCTTTTTGAAATCAGTTATTTTTAAAACCTGGTCATTCGAACTATATAAGAAAATAGAATATTTTCACTAAAATTTTATTCAGCGGAAACACAAACCTCAGAGCAATCCTTCAGTACGGATTAAAGAAGTTATGGAAAGAGGTGGGAGTCAATTGAAGAAGAAATAACTGATGGCTTAGAATAGAAAAAAAACTGAGAGTTTTTTTCGGTCTGTAGAGAAGCGCAACCTGATCAGAGGTTATCTGAACCACGGGTTAGGGGGAGCCCATGATAGGTTACTGTCATCCCCCTAAACGGTTGAGGAGCCTATTCTTGGCTGAAACGTGGTGGTTGTGGTTTCGAAGGCTAGAGAGTGGCGATGAGCACACACCAGTTGTGTTCGGGAATCCAGGTAGCTTAAATAAATTGGGCTCTAGGACTGGGACTTGTGTCAGATTCTAGGGGTGGTGGTTGACACATTGTTTCAACCCCGTCTGTGGAGACCGTGGAATTAAGCCGTATACGGCAGGTGTCCACGTAAAACACTTTGACTTCATGATGGCTTAGTCTATCCAGCAAAAATCTTGAAGGATTCGATCTGGCCCTGAAAGTAGCTCCTTTATCAAGTAGACCAAGGGGTCAAACCTGAAGTTTTGTTTGCTGTGATTCCCCTGGAGTCGTCCAATCTACATGCAGTCAAAAAATTACAATTCATTTACGGTTATATTGCTTTAAACTTATCACGTCCGTAGTTTTTTTTTTTTAATATGTATCTCAAATCCTTATGACAATCAGATTACTCTTTTAAAGGAATAAAAAAATACTTATATGAAAAGCGAATGTCTCAATTATTCTGATTTCCTTAATCACATAATTTCCTTATGTTAATTTCAAGTAAACTCGCTTACACGAAAAGCTCGATAAATCGAAAATTCGATAACGTGAAATGAAGCCGATTTCCTTTCGACCTCGGCTTATTGATTTTGACTGTATATGGGAGCATTCGATGCCGTGGTGCTGTTTTCTTGAAATTCATACTCTTATTACTTTTTTGATGTCATTTTATTTGATTATTTGTGGCAAATCGCAAGGATATGCAGACCAGTTACTGCTACAAGTACTCTTCGATTACTACAAAAACAAATGCTTCTAGTACATTTTCTATTGCTTCCCACGATTTTGTAATCCAACTTTTTGGAAAGCAATTATCGGCTAAATTTGAAAACCTGGGAGAAAGAGAACTGCCTTGCATTTTACTTATTCGTATTCGTTATTTTAAGAAGTCCACATTCTGTGTATGGTTTGTTTGTAAAAGGATGAAGGGTTGTTATGTTATGTGTTGTGCTTGTACTAAACACGGACACGAAAATACTCGGCAAATATTATTTAAAACTAGCAAAGAGTTGGCATACAATTACCGAAAAAGCTAGCCGGAATGGAGTCGTGTCTCATCAGGACAAAGCTCGGAGCTAATAGAGATCAGGATAGGGATTGTTGGTACTCAGCTAAGATGATTTTGCTTAATGCACCATTTTAAACCTGACTTCAGGTCCGCCGAAATTCACTTGTTTCAATCATTACAAAATGCACTTAATGGAAAAACACTTCAACTTTTTGGTCGACATGCAAACAACATAAAAAAAATTGCACTTAAGCCCCCAAACGCACATTGAATGGCTGGTATTATCAAGTTGCTTGTGAAATTGTTGTAAACAGAATGCTACGTCTATAATTTAATAATGGTCACTTAAAGTTAAATCTTGTTCGGTTCAATTTTGCTTTAAACGCAATAAAATTTTCCAGACAACACAATGCAAGATTTATTCGTATTACATGATATCGTGACTCAATTTTTATGATTTTTTATATAACGAGATCCAATGGAAGGTAATATGTTGTTTATTAACTTCACATAATAAGATCGCTTGAACGTTGCTCATTTCGAGAAAAACTTATCAACTAATTTCATCAGTTTTCCTTAAATGTAACCACCAAATCTGTTACATTGTTGGAATAAGCCAAAATAATATGGGATGACTTTTAAAAATTTGCTATATTATTAATAAAATGTTAATTATATGGTAAATTTTGAAGTGAATTGTCATTAGCTGATATGTGTAGGTGGTTCAACTAAACTAACTAACTTTATCTGGAATGCAACATCTACTGAGAAGATAAGAAAACTCCTCCGACTTGTTATTAAGTAAGTAAATACGCTTGTTTACTTCTATAATGGATCGAATTCAAGTGAGGGTTCATTTCAGCTTCCAAAATTATCCGAATGTTCCCAGTCAACCTAAGTTCTAATCGATTAGTTTCTTTGAGTAGGTCCAATATCTCCGAATTATAAGTAGTTATAAGTTAGTTTTACTGCTGTAATATATTGAAACAATGAAATTCAAATAATACTAAGTTACTGACTCTATACGGGAACGAAAGGTTTTTTAAAAACGCGGAAAGTCATCTTTCGCATGGACTTTTTACGGAACACAAATAGTGACATAAAGGATAAAATGAAAGTGAATAAAGCAGGGTCCAGTACGTTCTATACACTGCCAAATACATAACCATTTCGTTACCTTCCACATCGTGTGTTAAAACTACTCAGCACGACCACCAGTTCATAAAGTACAATTGCAAATTTTGGATAAGGTGCTCCTTAATTTTCCAAATGAGTCCCAAATTTTTCCTGTTGAATTATTTTTCATCAGAAGCAACAAGCTGCATATATTCAAACCATTTACAAATAATTCTAGCTACAAAAAGTTTTTTTTGAAAGTATTAAATCCCAAACAAAATTAAGTGTTGGTGATAAGTCTCATCTTGTCAATATAAATTGTTTTCAAAACAAACCTTGATCCGCGTTTAATGATAGATTCTGAATTGGCAGATAGTCAGTATTTTTACGTCGCATAAACCAACACGCAGCAACCAAAAAGGGGGGCATTTCACATAGCAAATCAATGACTCCTTTGTTTGTTGAATGTTCTTTTGAAAAAAAAACCGAACATTTAAAAATCTAATAAACATTTGCATATGTTAGCAACGTGTTAACGCATAATTCTCCATCCACTTCTACAATGAATTCTCTACCGAACAACACATGTGTAATACAAATATGCGTGAAGTTAACATTAGCATGAAGTGCATGTTGATCCATAAAAGATGTCTACTTTCCTATTCATGAATCAAACGTATATGTATACAATTTGAATAGTCAATACGCATTTCAAAAGACATAAATCAACCATTAAATTCATTCATACATGAACAAACAAGCGCTCAAATAGATATTAAGTTACATATAAATCCCACAGTATTTTACGCTTTTCATACTCGGTATCAATATGCAAAAATACTCTGTATGTACATATGTGAGTATTCTTTTGGAATTTCTATCACGTGAAAGATTACAGCAAACCCTGCTAAATGTTTACGACTAACATGAGGTAATGGCGCTAAAGCTTCCTTTCGCAACTGAAACTTTTACCAGTAAAATGAGTCACATCTTCGCTCGTTGAGTACGAATTGCTGGTAGAATTTCGCAAAAAGCTTTCAAATCAACAAATTCGTTGTTTTTGTCTGTTTTGGCAACACATATTACATACATTCTAACTTCTCGTTCTGCTGCTCTAATCTTTTTTTTTTGTATTTATTCCATCAAGCTCTCCTCCGCATATGTGTACAATCATTCTAGTTTGCGCTATAAGTGTCCATAGGATTTTTTACACATTTCAAAATGAAAGAAACTTGGATATTTCCATTCTTTTTTCTGCGATGAAAGTGAGTATGTTTATTTAAATGATACGAATAGAAATATAGATAAATATATGTTTGGGAACGGCCGCGCTTCACGTTAAACTTAGATACGTTACGAATTATTATATGTAAGCTGTGAGACAATGATTGTGGTAACTTGAGAATTCAAACTTGTACAAGTAATATTTGTTCATATGGGAGCAATTGTGATGTTAACACAAACACCCTAAATATAATTACTGGTAACATTAAAACAAGGAATTCGTGGAAACGTGTTCAGACCTTACAAACTATCTTTGAAGCTTGATGAGCACTAGAGCTGCTTGCCTGCAAATCACCCTCTGGGGAGTCACAATGGTTTTGTTGTCCACGAACATTTGAGGGTCATTTTTCAACAATCTGGCAAATCGCGTGCAAAAAGACGTTATGCAATTTTCCTCATAACCTTGAAAGGAAAGTGAAAGAAAGATTGGAAAATGTAAAGTTTTTGCAGAAGTTCCAAACCTAGGGCTATTAGGAATGCTTCAGGGAATGTTCTGTTAACAATATTATCCATTCACGTGTTGCTCAAGGAGTGATTAGCAATAGTAACTTGTTAAGCAGTCTTCTGCAGGAAGCAAATTGTCAGTGGAACTAATAATTCGTCAGAAATGCCTGAAGATATCAAATGAGGACTTTAGACATACCACTGAGAAGAGAAAACTTGAAGAGTATCGAATAGTATCATAATGGTGTTCCCCTTTGATTTATCTTAGAAATCAGTAGGAACTCATATTAATTGCTTCCAGAAGAACTCGCACATTAAGCGTGTTCCTATGAATGCTATCCAACAGTTTTTTATCTCTTTAGAAGAATTTCAGTAAGTTCGTTCTAAAAGAAAAGTACAGTCAGCGTCAAACCCCTTTTAAGTTTCTTTTTGAGATCAAAAATCGACAAAATTTTCTTTCGAAAATTCATTTTTAATACCTAAAAAACATATTTTCGAAATATATTACCAAAGGAAAATAGAATAAATGTCATTTATCTTCTTCATTGAACAGAATTATTAATTAATTATAAAGTAAATAAAAAGCTCGCAATATCAAAAATGGATTGGTTTAGCCAAGCACTTGACTCACTTATTGGCTTTTAAAATTTCAATTGTTTTCACCACTTTGTTGCAATTTATTGACAATACAAGCAATTTTTTTTTCTGTATCTCTAAGCATTCAATATAAATACTCGAGACCAAATTAGAAAAAAACGAATTAAAATAAATAGAATATAGCTCTTATTTATAAAAAATCAATTAATAAATTTTCTAATCTACAGCCAATAATTCTTCCTTACCGAAAAGTACGACGACACTTTAAAGGCTAGAAAAATACATATTCAATAATAGTTTTCTCAGTTTCTTCAATAAATATGAACGTTATACATTTTTGAATATTAAATCTTTCGATTTATATATAGGATATAACGAGTTTTTTCATTCTCAGGTACCAACATAGAGATACAGACAGTGTGCGCCAAAACTTATTCCTTCAAAAGTGATTTTCGTTTGATGGCATTCCGTAAATCTCAGGATTGTGATCCTTAAAAAAACCAACCGAGATGTTCAATGAGAGACTTTCTCATGTGGTAATTTATCCTGGTTTGCGAAAAATGTATCATAAAACTAAAATCCATTATATACATGTTTGCGCTAATTTCTCTTTTCTTTTTTTTCTTTTCTCTTTTCTTTTCAAAAATCATTCAAAAAACGGGGGGAGGGGGTTGTTCTCATTCATCTAACAACAACACCAAATAACACCCACGAAGACATGTAAATGTTCATGGCTTTCCGGCGGCGATGATAAATCCCCCATTTTATTTACTACTTTGAGAATATTTTGAAACCTTATTTTGAAAAAAAAACAAACCAATTGTCAAAATCAGCCAGATCAGCCATCTGTCGGCGTATTTGTTTCTTCAAACCGCCTTCTCTCGGCATTTTCGGCCGTAAAAATTCTCTTAGTATACTCTGACTTCAAACGCGATTATAAGCAGCGGCGGTGGTGATGCAACCAACGAATTCCATATCCCTTAAAATTGGCATAAAACCCTTGAAGATATTTGGACTGCTGGTTCTCACCCAGCATTTTAATATGATACTCATTGTTGTTTGGGACGTTTTTGCTCAATAAAGTGAAAGAAAATACTATGTGTGTTGTCCCGTGTAAAGAAAATGTTTATTAGTTAAATTTGTAAAGATAATTTTTTTAAATTCTTTGAACATCTGAACATAGAGCTCGTTTGTGTATGAATGTTTTCCTTTTAGATTTAACTTTCCCATTCTTACATCTGAGTCGGTTTCAGTCCTGATATAACGGTACCTCAACTGACGAAATCAACTGATAGAATCGTCGCCATGTTTCTGTGTTTTCATTTTGGTCCAAACATGAGGATATTTCCATATTTATAGTAAATTTGCAGCAACGTAATTTTTTATGGTTGGGAGGTGAAGGCTATTGACGCCCTGAGCGTCGGTCTCCCAGTCGCAACGGTATGAACATCGGAAATATTCAACCAACAGTTGGTATCGAGTCTACACGTTTACAAAATGAAATATGTTACCAATGTCCTGTCCAATTATAATTTATAAGTGAATTGTATAATAAATCGACTTATTCTATTAATTTACAATTTACCCTTTACAAGTAATGCTGCTTTAAAGAAAAAGTAAACTGTCAGTTAACATTGAAGACAAATGTCATCTCCACAATGAAAAATGTCAATGTCAAATTAAATTTTGAATTTAATGAATGAAAAAGGTGTTATTTAGGAGGCCGTATGACCTATCTAGTTAGAGAGCACAATGTCAAATTGTGGGAACTGTTTTTCATTTATTTTAATTTTTCATTAATCGTCTGTTGTTAAGCAGATCATGCGTTCAATTATCACATTGGTGAGACCAATCATCGCCTACAAAGCAGTGGTAAGCAGACACAATCCGATATTCGAGAACAAGGCTTACACTCAATTGAACGTAGCCTTTGACATGAGTCTGTATCACCAGAGCCCTAATATCATTTTCTACAGAAGCCCTGGGAGAATTTTAAACCTATCGTCACTTAGTTTAGTGATAGAAACAGCACGGGTTATCATTTTATGTTAAGAATTTCCCATGAATGAAGAGTCAATTATCTTCGAATTGGTTACAAACATGTTGAATCCAATATTGACCTCGTAGGTCTGAATACGATCAAATGATGTACGGGTGGTGCTAAGACATCTGGGGAAACAGGATTCAAAGTATTTGGGCTTGTCAAAAAAAAATTCCCAATAATGTATTCCAATTATCTTTCGGGCTGAGGTGAATGCTATCGCTGTAAGCGTATAACTCAGCACGAACAGATGATCCACTCTGTAAATTTTAGCTATCCTATCTGGTAGCCATGCAGCCTTAAATACGTTTGAATCACTGTTGATTACAATGAAAAAGACTTCCGATTACTTTAATACACACAAAAAGTTGAGTGCGAAGAAATTGATTACCCTGTACTGGGTAATTCGGAGATATGAGATATCGAGAGTAATGCGCAGGTAGATCCTTTCTTCACAGGCGAGAAAAGGAGCTTCAACAGAACCCTTTAGTACAGTTGAATTGAAGCTGAATTATTGATAGGGCCCTAAAGGGTAATGAGAATGCTATAGGCCCTCGAGTAGACTTGCAGAGCTCCAAATGTCAAAGCTTTTCACGAAGTCAATTACGAGCACAAGTGCCGAGCTTCATCGGCAACAGAAAGTTATGGGACATTACTGAGGGCATCTTAAGAAAATGAGCCTTAAAGCGAACGTAAATTACAGATTCAGCAATTTTCTATAGAACACTCTAGTGTATCTTCTAGTACATAATCTTCTAGTACATAGCAAAGCATTGTCTATAGGGTAAAAAAAATTTAAGAAGATACATCCTTGTGGAAGAGGATAGGGATGCCTGATGGCAAGGCAGAGCATCAACTTTCTTAGAAACATTTTACATCAACATAGAAACATAGAAGATTTTACATTACATAGAAACATTTTAGTTTACATCAACCTTTCTTTCTATAGGTTGATGTAAACTAGTTCCAAAACATGCAAATAATCAATTGGATTGAAAGGTAATACAATTTTCGGGTGTTTTTTAAAGTAGTTTATGAATGCGTTTTTATTTTTTTGTCTATGAAAATTTTGATTGGACATCGTAAAGATCCGTAACAAAGCTACTAAATACGTCCTCGGACGAACTTCAACGAGATTTGAAAGGTATATCCGATGTTCTCACTGGGATCGTAGAAAATATAGAAAACAGAATAATCCAATAGTAACATCGAAAAACATCGATGTGAACGAATGGAAGGAAGTGACGGGGGACGACGGAATGTTCCGAATACAAAAAATAATAAATCTATCCCCGTCGAAATACATCATTTCAACCAAACATTAATGATATTTTAGATTTTACCAACGACTTTACCAAAGACTTTACGGATGATAACGACTGTGCACATACTGCCCGAGCTAATCGATTTGATTACGGACAAATGGTGGATAAATTTGCACCCAAAGCCAAAAACATGAAATAGGATTATCTGGAAATTCTATTCATCGACAATCTCTGCAATCCATGTCCCAAATTGATGTCTGAAAGCTAGGTCGCAGATAGTATCAGCAGTTTTGGTAAGAGCAAAACTTGTGTCAGTAGAGGGGCATTCTTGTAGAGATAATATTCTCCTTCTGTAGACAGAATGTCCAGAGAAGCGGAAACACTTTCAGATAAAGGAGTAATTGAAATCATTGCAATATGGAACCAGAGCGCATATGGTCTTAATAACATGTGAAGCGGGATTTGAGCATTCTCGACTGATGTGGATGGACTGGCCAAAAAATTCACCACATCCGGATACAGTTGAAAACTCGGATCCTAGATTATAGGATAGTTTAGTAAGGCATCCTTGTCGTAATGCCACGTAACAATTGTTTCTGTGCCTCAAGAAATGAGTGGAACTTCACAGTAGAGCACAAAATTTGTGCCAATGCTTTCGAAAAAGAATTCTTGAAAACAACCGAGGTCATGCACTTTCTTAATTACTTAATTTATAGCTTATAGTGTGTTGTTATTAGAAATATAGTGAAATCGTATTTATGTTCACTAGTTCAATTTTTTCAATTATTGAAAAAAAAATAATGATTCCAGAAACCTTCGTGTGACCCTGGACTTGCGTGCACAAGTAGGGATCTATAGAATAAGGACATTTGAGACCGTCAACCTTAAAACGAAACGACACACCGAAGTGTGCATACCTACGAAACACAAAACAACGGAGTGAATGAAATAACAGAGACGAAAAAGGACATAATATCTTTCCAGAAACTGATTAATTCACTTAATAGTTTATAAATATTGAATTTTTCATATACTTTTAGCCTTTTCTTTTATATTTTCAATAAAAGAATGCTGAAAGACAATTGAGTGCTTACGCGTAGTAAAACTGTGAGGGTGTTCATACTCACTATTAAGAATTAATTATGAATTAATTAGTAAAGCTTGGACCATTTTGTGTGTCACCACAAATGTTGTGAAATTTATAGTGGTATAATTTTTTGACAAAGCTTTTGTTAACAATGCAAATTATCAAAACGTTAGTCATTTGTATAGATAGTCTAAAATGGGCTGTTTCGCTTTGCATTTGAAAAATTACAGACATGATTTGTTTGTGTTGAATTATTCATTGACTAAGCATCAGGAATTTCAATCAATAAATTCGGCGTTTTCACTATTAGGCTGAAGAAGGTTTCACTGTATTCATTAGTTCCAATGCATTCTCACAAACGAAGCTATTTGTTACGAATAACCGGCTTCCGAAACAGCCAAATTTGAATATGTAATCGAAAGGTCAATGTCGAATTGGAAATTGTTTTAATTATATTTTCTCAGTAAGTTGTTCTCATGTTTGTATACAAAGTTGCGTTCAAATTTTAATTGAACTTCAAGTCGTGATTAAAGTTCGTTTACTTAAAAGTCATTAGCAAAAATGTTTCAACTTTAATTTTCAATGTAGGCGTATGATAGAATGCTGTTTACAATGGACCATACAGCTTATGGTTAGTGCAAACTCCAAGTGCGGATTAAATTAAACTCGATGATCCCTGCCCAAATATCCATAGAACTTTTTGAAAGACCATTTCGACTACAAACACTCGTATGAACAGCTTACCAAAGTGATTGTTGTATCCAAACAGAAATTAATCAGCTCCAGATTGTCCGCATGCAAAACAGCAAATATTTAACGTATGGCTGGATCTATCTTTTATCTTGTTGCACTCAATAATAAAGGACCAACAAACGCACGTTTGTTAATAAAAACCAGCCCACATAATGCAAAAATACCGTCCAAGCTTTCAGTACCTGGTGTATGAGAAGAGAATTGAAAGTAATTTTTGTCGTTCGTTTATAATTTCATTCATCCACTTTGGAACATCTGCTCAACCGACCGTTTCTAAACAAACATATTATTATGTAAATTTGCCCCTTTTTGCTCATTCAACAATGACGCCATCCTTAAAGCTCCCGTTTGCTAACAATACATTGGCGAATTATCCACAATACACTCAATTCATCGGAGCGCAATGGAGAGGCTCCGAAACAAGAGAATTCACGAGAAGCTAAAAATAAATGCAATCTTTTTCGTTTAAACTTTTCCACTTATCTGACTATTGTTTCATTTGTTTTTCAATAGCGTACAGTTATTTTTTGTTGCAAAATAAGGTTTGAACAACATATGTGATAATAATTATAATTAATAAATTGCGTTGGCGATAATTGAAGCAATTCAATTTCTTGCTGCTCATTTTTTTTAAATATGAAAAAAGATGCGATTGTCATTTATTGAATGCAAGTTTTCAAATGTATCATCATATCTGTCTTTCCATAGTTCTGAGAAATTGTTAGATTGGTCCTTATCAATTTGCATCTTCACTGAAGTTTTATGACAAAGATTTATCAGTTGCACAAATTATAGTCAAAGAACAGGATTAGTACGATTTAATCTCCAATAGTTAAATCCTACACTTCTTTCCCCTCTTATTTAAGGTATGTTGACCCCATAAGTTTGGGTTGTGTTGAATTCGGTTTAATTTCATCCAACTCCCTTACGCTCGACGAGGCCATTTATTTCAAAATAAGGAGATGTCCCACTTGAGAGTGATTGGATAGCCTCTTTGCGGATATAATCTGATGCATACCTAAGGATGTGTTTATCGAGTAGCATTGATCAGAGCATTATCTTCAATGTAGCAGCTAGTTAGTTCTAATAGCGTTTTGGATGCCAAGACAAATCATTTGTTGGATGTTTTCTTGCTCCCTTTCTGTGGTCCCCTTTTGTTTCATCAACCACCCTTCCAATATTCCGTAGATGGGTTGGTCTCACTGCTGACACTGCTACACTTTCCTCACACTATCATAATTTTTCACCTTTGAGCTAACTCATAGTACTCAAAATAGTGATGATAGAATCGTACACTGTATTGTTTCCGTTTATCCTACCCATTTCTTGAGAGTTACACCATATTCTTCAACTATCATCTTGTAGATTTGGTTAGATATTGATCTATTATATATCGTTGAACGGCTGTTATCATGCCTTCCACCATTTTACCGTTTTCGGTGGGCATTTTCTCCTCTCTTAAATATCAATTTAAAAAATATGTATCTTTTTGAGTGGAAGGATATAGTGACGAAAATTGGTCGCGTTGGTTATGCGTTTCATCCTTTCATTCGATGTTCGAGGAGTTTTATGCATTCGTTATCCACAATCCATCCCGCATTTGAAGCATAATATCTATGTGTGCTTCCCTTTGCAGAGCCTTACCTACCCTGGATATCTCATTTACTCCCCCAAAAGTTTCTGCAGAAGAAATATCAACATTTCCTTTTCCCATTTCTCGAAGTTACTTTGAACATGTCCAGATATCATTTCTAGTCTCCCCGACCAGTATCTTGGTTTGTAAGGTGGGATATTCTGTATAAATTTTGAATGTAATTTCTGTGTAATAACCAACTTCCCTTCTTTTGTTTGATGGTAGTGATTGGTCTTATTTTACTGAAAATAGCTTCTAGTATTTTAATGATGTTTTCTATCCTTTGATCAAAATCTTTGTGGATTCCGCGTTGGTTCGCATCACTGCTGCGAGCAGAATCAACTCAGACATAGTTCACACATATACGATTCACTTCCATCGGCCGTTTTCACCCAAGATCCTTCTCGAGAACTTCACCCCAGATCTCTGATTCGGATTTCGCTTTCCCTACAAACAATCAGTCTTATTCGCATTCTTGTTGAGCTGTGTTCTCAGTTCATCAGTCGAAGGAGAGACGACGCGTCTGTTACATCTATTTGTTACGTATCTTTTTTTCGATTCGAGAACTTAAGGTCTTTATCAGATTCCAGGTTATTAACATTTAGGAATTCGCCGATGTTAATTGTTCTTTCTCAAGACATTTGTTTCTTTGTTAGGATAAAAATCCGTTGCTATCAGCACTGGGCTCAATTTGCCAGCGTTCACTACATGCACTAAAATGACTTCCCTAAGATGCGCTTATACATCAGGAAACACGCTATCATCCGCGTAGTACATCAAGTGCAGTATATACGGCAGTTTCAGCCTCACAGTTACACATTGTATAAAATGTTTCATAAATCTGAGCTTCGAAGAAGTCTTAAATGGTATTTATATTATTTATTATCCCAAATCAAAAAGTTAGTACCCACGAAACGAGGGATGATGCAAACATATAGATCACCCGTTTTTTTTTTGTTATGTTATATAAATGATAGATTCGATTAGATAGATTCTGTACAGAATCATTAGCTCATAGACAAAAAAAATCGTATAAAAAGGACATCTGTTACACGGGAACATTAATTTTAATAATATTAAAATGAAGAAAAATGGACTGAAACTCATGGATTAGGATATCTGATTGAAAACTCCAACTAAAAATATACATACTAACTTGATAATAAACTGTGGATTATTCTTTATCTCTTTATTGTAAAGTTTAAAGTAGCCATGGAACATGAAAGTCGCGAAAGTCCCTAATCAATGATCCTCCAATCCTTACGTCAAAATCTTAGAGATGAAACCTCGTACAACTACGATAAAAAATAAGCTAGAGTCAACATACCTATACACTTAAGTATTTGGCGTATTCTTATAGATAAATTGTATGCGAAAAGTTATTCCGTTGGATACCGAGTAAACTAACCGAAGAAAAAAAGGAGCCGAGCTAATTTTGTAAACGCCAATCTCGAAAAGACCAGACTAACCAGTAACATTTTTCGAACATGAGAACCTTCAACATGGATCAACAATTTCATCCTACAGAACAAACAAGAACGGGCGTTGACGTTCTGGGCGCAACTATCAGACACCATTCTCAACTACGCCGAAGATATTCAAAGTTTCTCGCTTTGGCAACACCTCTTTCTCTAGGATGTTACGAAAATTATTAAAATAAAGTATTCGGAAGAAGCAGCCACGACGATCGGGTCTTGGCATGTGATCCAAATTTGATGATGGGTGGGAGGAGATATTTGGAATTGGGACTGAAAGTCCTCTTTTGAAACAAGACAATGCGCTTGGATACAAAAATTTTTATTCAAGCGAACATATCGAACTTTTTAGAACCTATCGAAAACTAGAGCTTATTACTAGATCTAGCCCTCGATGACTTATACTTCTAACCTTGGCTACAGTATAGCTACATACAGCGCTAACACTCTCCCGTGACTTCTCTAAGACAGAGAAAGAAAATTCATATGTAGATTTATGTTTCCATTACGATTTTACGCAAACGCTTTAAGAGGTGTAATCTTTTGTTAAGCCGATATAAGAGGTCATTTTCCAATCCAAACCTAATGTCGCTTATTTCGGTTAAACACTTTGAAATCGCGAATTCAGTAAGAGGTGTAAGTGCAGTTCGTCTTTACGGCAGCACTTACAGCCTTTGCAGAGTGCTAACAACCTCGGGCGATTTTACTCAGACAGAGATAGAAAACCCAAAAGTAGGTTTATAATTATAACATTAGGTAGGTTTATAATTTTTGACGCAACCATTTTTTAAGAGGACTATTCTTGTTCTTCGCAAAAATGAGAGCAAATTTATAAACCCAAACTAAATTCCACTTATTTTGGTTGAATACAGTCGCGTTGGGAGCGTTAGCGAAATAAATACTTACCCTATTTCTCAGCTCAAGGAAAAGCTTAAAGACAAAAAATTCGCAAATAAAAATGGTGTGGATGCCGCCGAAGAGACGTTTTGGAACAAGAAGGACAACGTTTTTTTTGCAAAATGCATTCGGGGTAGTTTTTTTTTTATCTTGTTAAGAGACTTTTTTTGACAAATGAGTATAATTTTTAAACATAATAATTATTTTGCATGAACATAACGATTTTTTTATCATCTTCTTAATAGAGGATTGTAAATTATAAAAAGGTGAACAAAAAATAATGTTGATGTGCATGTTGAATAATTATCATACTTAAAAATTACGTTTATATTTGAAGAGAGTGAAAAATTTTTAATCTTTTCCTTGTGTGCGAATTTCAATTGAAAAAAGTCTTAATAATTTTCACTATTGAATCACATATCACAGTAAATCATAAACCATTCGCTCATGGATTAAATCTGTAATGAATTGAGATACGGAATCAAGTCGGTAGCTAGGGTAGTTGTTAAACGAATGTAGAACTCCAATCTTGAATTGATTCCACATCGAGAACCAAAAGAAAATATGTGAAATTGAATCAAAAAGTTTGACTTACTTCATATGCAAAACGGGAAGCAAGTTGGAGTTGATTTCCCCTTTCCTGAAGGGAATAAGAAAATTTAAAGATCTGCCAATTTTCTAATCTGCGACGCAAACCCAGACTCGATTTAGCAACGAACAAAGTTTGGGAGCAAATAAATGAAATAGTAATGGAAAAAAGCAAAGAAACGGATACCCATGGAAGAATCTAAAGCATAGCGTAATAACAAAACAACTATAACCCTCCTTACAAACATCCGCTCCAATGGGATGCAATCGAGAATAGTAGAATTTTGTTTGAGTTAATAGATATTTTCTTGTTTTTTCACTTTGTCAAAAATAAAAAAACTAGAGCGAAAACGCAACACAACTATAAATCTACTATTGCTTCATCTATCTCTTTCTTCGAGACGTCTTCCGAGAGTGTTATTCCTGGTTTGTTATTGTACTATAGGCTATACTATACCTCTAAAGTACGAACATGAGGAAGAGTCGTTGGAAGAAAACAAGATGGAGACCTCTGGCTCTAACACAAAAGACACTAGAGAATAGGATCTAAAATAATCCAAAATGCGGGCTGTTACACAGTCGACTGTTAGAAAATCTTACAATTATGTGGGTTCAAGCATTGCAACAATTTTCAAAGCAATGTTTTGTAATGAATATCTGTAAATGTGCACCTGGTAATAACTTCAAATTAACATACAATGTATCTTTAATGAAATATCGTTCAAACGTGTTGCATTTAATTGATGATTTCTCACTTCCACTCGACTGTCTCACGCGTTCGGACATGTCCAAGCTAATATACATATTTAGTTAATCCTTATTATACGAATGCTTCCGTCTTTAAATCCAAAACATTCAAAAAATTTCAATAGAAAATAAAATTAGAATATCAACTTTATCAAATTCGCAACAATACGCGCAAAAATTTTACTCATCAAAGAAAAACTAGTTTCATAATATGGAAGTCGCCTTGGAGAATATAAAATTTACCAGCAAATGAATATAAATGAGATGTAGTTCAACTTTAAAAGTAAGTTAAATTGGAAGTTATTTTAATATATGAAAGTTAAGTAGCCTCTACGTCCGCACTTTGAAAAGTTTCCAAAGAAATTATCTTTGTCACTAATCCGGGTTTGTAGGGCAAGGCATCTACAACTTTGTAAGTTTTTTCTTATATATTTTTTTTTTTGGTTTCGAAGGAGTTCTAAGTAGAAGCGTAGATTCCCCCAGAAAATACTTCGCTTTTAAAATGTAATTCAGAATGAAATTTACGTTACTCTTATGTTATTTCGTCTTGCACAAAGCAGGATTTGTTAATATTCGGATTTTCCAGATTCACGATATACTCATAGGTAAAGTGAAGTCTTCAGGTCCACATTTAAATGAATTTTGTCGCAACTACATTTTGAACACTCGTTTAAATGCAAAGTGCATAACAATCATTCATTAAGTCACAATCGAGTTGTTTGTTTCTTATTTGAAATTTATTCATTAAAATAAACGCCCGTAACGATGCATCGTCTTTATGACCGAAATCACACATTTCGATTCGTGTACCACTAAAATACAAATATAAATATTTTTATTTTTCTTAATTCAAAATTAATTTACTTTATACGTCTTTAAAGCCATTACCCCAAAGTGACCTTGATAAAATTAGCTTTACCCACATGATCCCTACATTCATATATCGATATGCAAGCGCACGTTGATATCAGCATACGTAAGATACGAAAGCAAAAGTGATAGTAATTCCGTCACGTTACTTGAAGCACTTGGAACACGTTTATAATATATGTATTTATTTTTAGACGATATGTGTACATACATACAAACACATGTGTTTGCCGGGGTAAATATGCGTTTACAAAACGATCTGAGAAGTTTGTAAACAACATGTAGACATGAATAGACTTAAAAGCTGATAAGATTATCGTAGAAGATAAAAGATATTACCTAAGTTAATAGAATGCGACTTTTTCTTTCGTGCACACCTTGATAAGGCGACGAAAGAAAGGTGGCAAGGCTTATTGAGGAAAATGAGCGAAAAACTGATGACGATAACAATTTTTTTGATGTGTTACTTACAAAAATAGGCGACTGAGGCAGACGATATTTTCTACGCAAGCATATTTTACTTGCGACTGTGTAGGTTTTATATTGCAAATACGAGCATTTTCTTCTTAGGTAAACTTTTAATGTTTATATCAGAAACATATTTTTATTTTGTGTACAGAGCATCGCCTTCAAAGCGAGTCAAATCGTATCCTGAAGCAGACATCTTTTCTTGTCGCATTATCAAGATATTGTCATTGAATCTGCGGTTACACCAGCAATATTTGCACAAAATTAATCGATTTGTTCCACCTGTTTTAAGGCCATTCCGCCTCTTTGGTCGCATATTTGGATTTATGAAGTGCACCAACAAATGCAGTGTAATGCTAACGTAGTGTAGCGTTCGCGATTTAACAGAGGCACCATCAACCTTTACATTTCATCGGTTACTTCCAACATACATTCACTATGCACTTCGTTGATGCAACATCAACCATGAATCATACTCACCATCTTGTGCCTTTGCCCGCGCTTTATCTTCGAACAGGACCATAACCATCAGATCCGAACAAATATTAAGAAAGATAATAAAATGCTGAATAAATAAAGTTAGTCCGTGCATTGCGACAATGAAGAGAATTACAAGAGGAAAGTATGTTAAGGGATGATGAAAGCTCTTTGTATCTTTTCTATAATTGTTCGATAACTTTTGCAACCAATAAATTTAACAGTTTCGTTACGAATCGTCCCATTTTCTGGCAACTGTCTTATAAGAGCTAATTTGATTGTAATTGGAAGCTGTTGCGAATATGAAGTATCTAAGCTCCTTTTCCTGCAGTAGAGCAGCCAGCCAGCCAGCCCTTCATTCTTCATAAGTTGGCAATGCAACACACTTTCAATTTTAACGATCCATCTAAGAAGTGATTGGCCGGATTTTTTGACGACTTGATAGACTACACCTTCGACAAAAAAGGCATTCCGTCGTAATCGTCTTGCAACAGCTCCTGCCTACAGCCTCGATCTTATGTGATGCCTCCACATTCCACATAAGGGAAATCTCGGTCCATCAACCGCATCCTCCAACTGATAAATCCGAAACAAACGATTCGAAAAAAAAAATTAAAGCACCTCAATAACTCCAAAACATTATTAATAATATGGAACTCCCTAACAACAACTTCCCCTCATGATCATAATGTCAGTCATGCTATAGGTGCAAAGTATGGACATTGATAAACATGATGGACACCTATGGCTCTAACTCACAGGACACTACGGAACAAAATTTGCCCAAGTTTCAATTCCATAATGTGCATAAATAGTGGTCAGATAAAAAGAGTTCGAAATTAAAACTATGTTTACTTCTTTGTTCAACACATGATCAGACTCCGTTGGAAAAAGCGTGCTCTCTCCAGAAAATATAGAAGTTAAGAACGGTATGTCACATTAAGTGCGGAGGGTTCTTTTTATAAAGAAGGGCATCATGGATCGCCCGTCGGTCTCTTTCACAGTAATCCATCTCCTCTACATTGGTTTCTGCTAAAAGGGAGATATCCCTAAATTGAAGGCGCTGCTAGTCGAAACGAAAGAGGCAAAGTCCGAAGTAATGTGACTATCAGTTCCAAAGTCGGTAGTCCAGTTGCTTTGTGTCACAGGCAGTCCGACTCTAAGGCCGTGAAAAGCCTTCACATCCCAGCCAAAAAAAAAAAAACCCTCCGTAAAAGGCAGCCGTACCAGGAAAGATTGATTGAATTTGTAATACCAGAATTGTTGTAGTTGAAGTCTGCCCGCCGCACTGTCAATGATTCGGCGGTGCTGTATGTCGAGGGGCAGTTTCTTTAATGCCTCTCGATGAAGAGCGCTTTTGAAGCTCAAACACTAAACATGCAGAAATACGTTTTTGATTGCTTCTCGCATTCGAATCCCACAATGACAATGTCATCTTGACTAAACAGCATTTGCAAATTAGGTCCGTTTCATTGAAGGTTTGAGGTTTATTAGCGAATATCTCTACGACCCTAAGGGCTCTCGTTCCCACCTCTATTTTAACAGCTTCTATACAGTTCAAGGATATGGTAAGAATAGAGTAGAGTTTGATAATCTACTCATTAACTTTAATTTTCGTTATACTTTGAATGCACCCACGAAAGGAATCTTATTTGAGAGTATAATTCTCAGTTTTTTCGACTTCGCTCTTTGGATTTAGATGATTTTAGCAATCGCTTCAAAGGTCTTCATATATTACCCAGTAATATTATAATAGCAAGGATTGATCTTGTAATGTTTGCCTTTGCAGTAGACACATACTAACCGAGAAAAACCAAGTAGGCCCAAGCAGTCATTGAGCGCCCAAATACAATTTATGGTACTGGTACATACCGGCTCTGTGTTTCTGCTCCTGAATCTAGACTTAAAGGTGAAACATTCTCAATATTACGGAAATTTGAGTAGGAATTCCGTATTCTACAAATTTTTTACTCATTTTAAAAAGAATATACGATTTATAAACAAATATTAAATTTTTGTAATCTAAAGAGATTTAGGCTCCGCAAGACCTGACTGTCCTTTCAGCTAGAACGCGTTTCAGCTTTTTGTTGACAATTTCAAATCGAGATTATGATGTAATCACCATCAACTGTTTGTCACAATGTATATTTTATAATATGTTTGATTGTATTCCATGGGATACGCGATAAATATAGGACTGAATAATTTCTGGAATTCATGAGAATGTAGTAAAGTCTCTGCCTCATTTACCTACACATTTACTCTATTTGAAGAGTGGAGTAGACGGGTTGGAATAAGTTTTATTGTAATTCATACAAAATTAATAAATATCTTTAAATGGCAAATTTTATTTAAATCATCTAAATATAAATAAAAATCAAACCAATCATAAATTTTTTTAAATTTTATCGAATTGGTTTAGAGCCAGCCTAGGAAGTTTGACAAGATGCTTGAGAAAATCGTTATCGGAGAAAGTATAACTTCCCCAAAAATAAGTAGAGTATGTGAGACAAATTTTTCAACTATAAACAAAATGAATTTCGAAGTCTTTCTACTCTTTATGCATCATTTGATATGAAAAGATTAAACACAATATTCTTTGGTTTTGATACACAAATAGAAATGTGCCAATTTCATTTGTGTTTTTACAAAATGTGTACAACGTATTTGGGAATCTGGCAAATAAATGGCATAAATGCTAAACATTAAGCTGTCATCGTCATTACAATAAATTTTTGACATGTGTCATAACATATATAATTTGTAATTGATTGTCAAAAAACAGAAAATTCCTTATATAGGCTTAGAGTTGAGAAAGTACGGGATAATGATATTTGGGTATTTCAATTTAATGCGACGTATTGCGTTCACTCTACAGTCATGTCCTTTATATAATAATAAGTATTTAATTTCGCGATACCTTGCTTGGATTTTACTGGTTGCGAAGCAGGAGCTTGCATTCCAGTCGTGAGACATGTGTTCCATTTGAGCTTTAATCTTTGAGTACTTTTCGAAATTGAATAAGTTTTTGCATGTCAAAAATGCGTATAATTTTGCAATAAAAAATGCAGGTTTGTCTTCTGGCTAGAAAGTATTTGATGTTTTTTTTACTTCGGGCTACTAAAGTCAATTCGCAATATTTATCATTCATATGTTTTGTTTCAAATTAATTTCAATTAATTTATTGGTTGATAATGATAAAAGAAATATGACACCGCGAGAAATACATATAGTCTTGATGTTTTTCAATATACACAAACACACACACAGTCAAAAAAAAAAAACATTGACGAGATCATGATAATTACAATAAACAAAACATATAAATATTCGTATTCTGAATGATAACCTTGTTCATTGCCACTACGAAAATATCATATTTAGGGCATCGTCGTAAATACGACGATAATTTAAAAGTAAATCACGAGAAATGTATTTAAATTTTCTTATGCAAGAACGCCTTGGTCTACCTCAAGATGCTAAAAATACAAATTCTTCGCAGTGATGCTGTTATGAGTAAGAAGACTTTTTAGTCATTTGAATGCTGGAGTGAAATAGGCCAATATTTTGATAACAATATGTTTCTTTCGGTGGTCTCAAGTAAGTTTGAGTGCAGTGTTTACACTCTAGATGAAAATGTGAAAAAAAAGTTTTAAGATAACACTTTTGTATATGATATTCAACGCAATACTACTTTTGACAAGCTTGCAACCTAGCTGAATTTGATGGTATGATATAGAAACTAATAAATAAAGAGATGCGTATGAGGAACTATTTCAAGGTAAGCAATATAATAACAAGATAATTATGCGTGGCGTTTTTTTATGTAAATTGATACGCAGTTAAATTTTTTGGATCCGACTCAAGTGGACAGAAGCAATTCCTCAATATTAGATCACATACACAAGATTATTAAGGTACTTGTTCCGATATTCATTACATTTTAACTTAAATCAAAGGATGAATAGACAAATAAGGAATAAATGAACATCAACATTAAAGTTGCAAAACTTCAAGTACATTTAACTGTATGAAATGCAAATATTTATCGTTTCAACTTAACTTTGGACTGATCTAACTTGGATTTTTGAAACCAAAGGATTATTCGTTCGAAAAAAAAACACATATATTTAAAATAGAAAATAAATATGTTTCTTCTGTCAAACATTTTTGTAATTTTCTGTGTAATGAGAGTTCCTAATCCTACAGGTAAAATATATTAGGTGGTCCGGATCATATGTTTTCAGCTGAATCACTTTTTGTAACTTAATTTTTTATTTAATGAAATCCACGAGCACGAGACTACTAGAACTTCCCAAAACACGAAGAGCCGTCTCCTAATCATCACGATTCAAACACCTACAAACCTAAAAAAGGACGATATGCTTTTTTTTTGCTCAAACGAGTACAGACTGAGGAAGCTGACAAGCAGTAAGCGAAAGTCGAATTTGTGGAAAAAAAAACAATAAATGGTGGAATTCAAAGTAAAATGCTCGGTGTAATTATTCTATTTCATTATAAACTTGCGCAGAAATTGATTGTTGGATATTTTTTTATATATTTCTAGTTATATTCAAAGAATTGAAAAGATTATTTATTATTTTTCTATAGGTTAGAGATCCATTATCCCAATTCATTTACCCCCTTTATATGTTTGGTAGGCTCTTAATCACGTGCAACAATTTTAACCTTATTTGGGATGCGAATCGATGCACTCCCCCCATCCAATCTCTTTATATAACAAAAATGGCCACAAAAAGAAAGTCGACCCGAGTCATCCGGAGCGGACTTTATATATTCGATTATAGTATACAGGATATATCAAGGTGGACATCAAACTTAGACGGATCCTATTAAAAATGCATGCTGCATCTCTATCAAAGGATCATTAAATAACAAAACAATCTAAAGACAACCACCAAACAGTTAAGAACTAAGACCTATGAATTTAATGTCTTTTCTGCTGAAATTCTCGGCATCTTTATTGGTTTGGTGAGCAAGCCAGACCGAGCCTTGGCTTTTAAAGAATACACCCTATGACTTTCGTCAACATCAAAGCCGCCATTAATAAGATACAATAAAGCAAAGCTGCAACCTCCAAAGATATAATTTTGATCCATACTTTACCAAATGGATGACAGAATAATTCACAAAAATCAAAACCAGTCATCAGGAAAGAATTGTAATTTGCAAGAAGTGATCAAACATGGCTCCGCCACAGCGTGGCTTAGTACCACTAAGATATTCAGAATAAATCAAATAATTGAAGACCAAAACGCCGACAAAGTTGTAATACCGATTAGTGGAACGAACTGCGCTTTCACAATTTTATCATCGCGTGAAGACACTGAATTCCGTGAGACCATAAAACGCTGGCTCATAGCACCATAGTTAATGACACCTAATAGTCAGTAGGAAGAAGGAAGAAATACCAATTCCGAAAGCCAACAATTTAAATCAACAGCATAGAGCAAGGATATAAGATTAGCGTTCAAATTGGAAGTAATCTTGTACAGGCTCCTGGAATGGATTAATTCTAATTAACAGCGGAAAACAGCGACAATGGTACTCTTAATGTGTGTTTTGTCCAAGACTTTTATTTAAAGAATAAGTGAATACCAGACTATTATACACTCTTATGCCTACAAGTAAATACAAGACGAAAGCCAAAAAAAACTTCTTTTTGATATTAGAAAAACTTAAGCGAAACAATTTAAAGGTGTTAAAGAAGTGGAAAGACATCGTAACATGATCTGGTCTTGTTTAAGGAAGGAAGGAGGGCGGGTTTCGTCTAATATTTGGGTATCAGAGTAATTTCCGATGGTATTTCGTATTGAAATGTAGTTAAGGATTTTATTCTTGTGGTCAAAGATATCATCCGTAGAATTGAATACTCTGAAAATTTGTGCAAAAGTGGTGCTTGTTTAGAGGAATCGCATTTGCAACTTGATAAGAGATGTTGAGGTTTGAAATAATGAGGCTTTAGTGATCAACGCATTTCGCTGGTTTTGGTTCTAAATGATTGGTGCAAGAACTTGCTGCTTGTTTGTTGATAATCTCGTGGGAATCTTCGTGTTTTAAACATAGACACACTGGCGCAGTGTATTAGTATAATCGAATATTCCTTACGAAAAAATTCCTGCAGAAATTATCTTGAAAGAGACTTACCAGAAGACATCCCGAAGCTACATCGTAGACGTAGCACCCTCTGGAAACTGCTTTCAAGGATATACCATCGCAACCTGAATATGGTTAACTGGGAGTACACCTTTTAATAATGTCCCTTAATAGAATGATTTCGAGAAGAACATCTGAATTTGCCAATGAGAGATTCAAACAGACCCTAGCAAACATTATACCAGGTGCTTGTGTGTTCCCCCAAATTAATAAAATAACTGGCCGGAAGCGCCTGCCAGGAGGACTCAGTTATAACGGATCCATGCTCATGGATGAATAGGCCGTTGCTGACTCCATCGCAAATCACTTTACGACAGTTCTTCAAGGGGAGAAAGCAAGTGAGGACTCTGCTTTCAATTCACTAGTAAAGAGAACAATATCAACGTTCGACAAAGACCACAAGAACCTGTGCTTGACAAGATTTTCAGATTCGAATCCCTCCGACGCACCTATTGGCAGTGCCCTGTTTGTGAGCCCTGAAAGTCTCAGCATGCTTGCACTTGAGCAAAATTCCAAAAAATCGGCTGGGGCTGATGGAATTTCAAATTTTTTCTTAAAAAAAAACTTCCCCACACGTATTTTGTTCTCCTCGCAAGCCTTTTAAATAACTGAATTAACATTTGCTACTTCCCACAGCAATGGGAATGCGCCAAAATATTTGCTATCCCAAAGCAATCCAATAGCGTAGACGTAGTCGACACTCGCCTAATATCTCTCTGGTCTAATGTGGGAAAGTTTCTTGAGAGAGTAATCCTCCAAAGCATCACACAGTTCTCTGAAGGGGCAGGAACTCTACCGGAAAGACAATTTGGCTTCAAAAGAGGTCACTCAACGATAGACGCATTGGCTGTTTTCCAAGCCAGTATAAAACGGTATAGAAAAACAGTATAAAAAAAGCATTTGATTCGGTTTGAATCGACGGACTTATTTACAAACTTATCCAACTTTCCGGTTAATTTTACAAAAATTGTAGGCAGCTTCATGAGAGGACGAACTGCCTTTGCGGTGTTTGGTGGAGCTAGCTCTGAACCCTTTATCATTAATTCGGGGGTCCCACAGGGGTCCATTCTTGGTCCCGTTCTCTTCAATATATTTACGTCCGACATCCCAGGGATCAAGGATGAATTTCAACCTAGAATCGAGGTGAATCTCTTCGCTGACGACTTACTGGTGTGGTCTTCTGAGTACAATCTCCGCTTCGCGAGGACGAGACTCCAAAAGTACCCGGACTCGTTAACTGCATATTATGAAAAGTGGGGGATGAGGGTTAACGCTAAGAAAAGCGAGCTGATTGTTTTAAAGGACCTACATAAAAAATCTGGACATCTTACGAGGAGTATACGTGACACCAGAATAAAGCTGAACGGGCAGGTGGTTCACTGCTCGAAGCAAACTAAGTATCTGCGGGTAATTTTTTGATAGGAACAACAACTTAGTGCCCACGAGGACGCGGTATTGCAGAAAACTAGATACGCATACCATCTCCTTTTACCTCTTTTCAGGAAACAGTCATCAACCAACAAGCGGGTGAAGTTACTAGCGTACAAGACCCTTACCATTGTATGCGGTGCTGATCTGGCAGGCTACAACGAAGTACAAATGGAGCAAGATAGGATTACTGGAGCGCAGAATCCTTCGAGCTTGCACTGGGATCTATAAACGGGAGGACGGACGGCCCTACCCCAACCGACAACTGAACCGGTATGCAGCCTTGGAACCAATCAACATCTATGCCAAGAGTTTGATCGAGCGAGCGGCGAAAAGTATGGCGGAGCATAGAACCACCACGATCAGCAATGCGGCAGACAATCGAGCGATGGAGGCAGCCTATGGATAGCAATAAGTAGTAAATAAGAAACATTGTAGTCCAAAATTATTTTAGAGTATAAGGAATTATAATAAAATTAATATTATGTTAATGTGAGCAAAAAGATGGAATATTAAAGGCCACACTTAGGGTGTAAGTGTAGTAATTAAGAAGGAATTTTAATATATTACCTAATTTCAGGAATCAATAAATTCTAGTTAGTATTGAACTCTGGGTACAGCCATTAGGCAAAACCCGTAGGTTAAGTAATAGGTTTTTTTTGTGGTAGGGAGCTGAAGGCTGTTTACGCCCTGAGTGTGGGACTCCCAGACGCAAAATGCTTTTGGACTACCCACTAAACACCTCCCCTGTCAACCTGAGAACCTAGCCTCGAACCGTTTGACACATTACTTCGGGCTAGGCCTCGTTTTCCTACGCCTAGAGGCGCCTTCAGATTATGGGAATCTCTTCTCTAACGGGAAGGAAGGAAGAAGAAGGAAGTGCTAGAAAAGAGATTGATCCATCCCCAATGCCTCCCAGCGCTCCGATAAAGCTTTTTTCAGTATCAGCACTGACTTTGTAATTATGTGATCAATATATTTATCTTTTTTTTGCACGACGCGTTTAACTGAACTAGTCAGCATTATCATTTGCATTACTTGATAATGCTCATTAGTTCAGTGAAACGTGTCGTGCAAAAAAAAATATATAAATATATTGATCACATAATTGCAAAGTAATTATTTGTTATAAAAAATTCTTGTCTTGTGTTTATAAAGAATTCATGGTATAACACCTTACCCGGTCAGGCGTTTTTAAAACTCTGCAAACGGAGGTATTTCCGCGACAATCTTTTCTTAAGATACTGAGGGATTCATTTTAATTATTGAAATCTATTTACATGTTTTACGTATCAAATTAGGTATATACACTAAAAAACGTGTATATCAAGCTTGATTCTTACTGAGTTATTTTTTTATTAAATTTTGGTCTCGGAATAAAGGGACTCTAATACTCAATTCTTCACATCATTAATTAAAAATTAGAAAGAAAAAACGACAGAATGTAAGATCCCTTTGCTCTTATTTGCACGGATGGTCCTCGTTTTTGCTGTCAATTGATATCAATTGAGTCAGGACATTTAGCTTTAATACAAAATTGAAAGGGTTAATTTTTGTTTTTGGGATTTCTAAAGGTGAAATAAGTGTAACTGATTAATTTGGTTTTCTGGGAGATGTAGCGAGTGTACACGAAACTATGAAAGTTTCGCTTTCAGCTAATATCGTTAGCACTGCTCTCCAAGAGCTTACCTCTACCACAACACCCAGCCTTCATATTTCGATGTTTCATGCAAATATTACATATTACTGTGGAGGCCAAATGCAAGTTCTTTATTTAGCAAGCAGTTTATTTTCAATGTGAGTGATTACCCTCGTCTAAATTAAAAACAGAAACTCGGTATCTACCTTCGCCGAATTACATGTTAATCCATTGATCGAGCAATTCCATTAAATATTGAAGTTTGCGATTAATGGACACTAGGAGAGATTTACTATAGCAGCCCCAAAAAGTGCTTTCCAAACAAATGAGATCCTGATAATTTAGCTAAAATAAAAATGAAATTACGGGCCGGCTTTTAACATCTCATTTCGACCGACGAAGTTCAACAGCATCGGTTTTGTAATCCAGACTGATGCAAGTACCTGAAGGCTCCTATTTGAAAATCAAATGAATACAATCCTAACTTGTTCTCGAAGCTAGGTAAAAGCTTTAAGTCCAGAAATACAGGAGCATATAAAACCAATGTTTGAAATACTGTTCAAAGAGGATTTGCTTACAAAATGCTGGACTTCATTCTCCATAATGCAAAGCACCAATGGTTGCCACTACAAGACTTTTTAGGCCATCTTTTGGAAACATACGCTGCCAACAATGTTATGGCAGTCAGCCATATTTAACGAAGGCCGTCTGCCCCACATGAAAATTATTGTAAATTGCAATTATTGCAATGCAAAATTGATGAAAAATTGGCGTAACAGGCCACAATTATATGTTTTATAAGCACGAGGAGAGGATCTTGTTGGATGAAAAGACGACGCGGATGGCAACAAGGGAAGGTCACTTCGAAGATCAAAAAAGCCGTATAAATGGAAACCCAAGCATTTATTTACAAGGGAATACTTTTATAAGGCATCAGGCATAGCATGCATTTATATTGTTCCAAAAAAATTCCAATTTTTATTAAGAATTCAGTAAAAGTAGGGAAAAAACTTTAAAAGGGGTTTGTTAAAAATGTTATTTTTCCATATTGAAAATTAACCTTTTTGAAAATTAATCATTTTTGATGAGACTGTCTTTCGATGGAATTCAACAAAATGCGAAAAAACGGGGTTAAAAAATCTGATGTATGGAAATTGACGGGAATTAGGGAAAATTTGATTTGTTTTTTCTGAAGTAAATTTATAACATCTGTGGTGGATTCCTGTGTGAGAAGCCTTCGTCTTTAAAAAAACTCATCGAAATTTATTGCTTCAGGTGATTCCGAGATTATCTGCTCGACATGGAAGAAATGGTCTCAAATACTGAGTCTTCTATTAAATTGTAAAAAATGACAAATAAATAATATGAAATAAATTAATATAATTTTATTTAAAAAACAAAAAACAAAACAAATTATTATGTGATAAAGGTGATGAGAAAAAAATTTCCAGACTCTTTTTAAAGGCTTTTTTGGATATGTAATTCGAACTAGTACCTTAAATACTGTAATATATATCTAAATGGTATGAATTTTCGACACAAGTCATAGCACGTTACTTTTTTTCTTGCTAGTAATGATTTATTATTCAGAAGGGAACATCACATCGATGATAGCGCACCATCGAAACGCGTCGGTGGACGAATGAAAGTAATTGACGGGGAACGACAGAATGTTTGGAGCACAAAAAAAGTTTTTTCATGTGTACAAATTTGTTGCTAGTACGCGCGAAAATACTTGCAATGTGACTGTAAACCTTTCAGTTGGTACAAAAAATTCAAATTGTAATAAGTCGGTATTAAATTTTAAGGAGTATATATCAAAATCAAACAGAAGGGACTTCCAGAATTGTTGAAATGATTTGAAAATAATTGGGCACAAAAGCTCTGTGTTGAGCTACTTTTACGACCGATTTTCTAAGGTAAAATGACACACTGCAATGGGACAGGGGCTAGTGCAGTGGCCCCCCACGGAAACAACGTTTATACATCTGAGACGTGAGAAATTTCCTTCGTTGCAAACGCAGAAGTCTTGAATTTCTTCACATTCTGAATTTTGTTGATAAGACTGAAATGTTTGTTATTTTTTTCATCGATTCTACCACCACTCTGCTACTTATTCCTTTCAGTCTACTAGTTCTTCCTTGAACTATACTAGTTCATAATTTTTTCTTTCCTGTGGGTCAAATCAAAAAGCGAAAATTTCGAAATCGGCGCGTTTGCAATGGTGTAAATTTGCAATCAATGGGAATGCAAGAAAAAAGAATAAAATAACTTAAATACAATTCTTAAAGGAGTTATATATTATTTTTATGTCAGACACTTTATGGATTATCCGATAACCATTTAGGGAATTGTCACGAAATTAATTACAAAAAAATTTTCGGCTTTCGCAAAATTCAATCTAAATAATTTACAAATACAATTTGCTCACCGTGCTAAAGAAATTTATTTGAACCAGAAGAAAATCTTGAATCTAAAATTTTTGCTTTATCTATCACTGACTTGACCTGTTTCGAATTGAGTTGATTCATTTGCAAGTCGGTTTCCCGATTGAAGGGTCTGCGTTGTTGGTCAACTGGTTTAATTTCCTGTAAACGAAATTCAATTACTTTCAATTCGTTCAAATCATTATTTTTCACCTTTTCCTTTTTCTTCTTCTCTCGGTGCAGCTCTAGCAACGATTTATCTCTTTTATGCTGTTTTTTCAATTTATTTGCAAGATGCTCCTGTTCGTCATCTCGTTTTTTAGCCGAAACTCGTTCGGCATACGCCTGCAAATCCTTTTTTTCGATTCCTTTACTTTTATGATCTTCAGCTTTACGTTTCTTGCTAGCCGGCGTCTCGGTCCAAGCAGATCTAAAGTGGAGCAATTTAAATTATTTGCACGATAGACCAGGGACAAAAGATAGAGGTAAAAAATTCTCGTTCCGCTAGGCTTTGCCTTGAATACTTAAAATAGAGGACATCACGGAATGTTCGAATGGGACGAGAGGACGTGAGCAAATCGGTGTCAGACAACAAAAAAACAACACAAAAAACAAAAACTTACTGATCTCGATCCCTTTCACATTTCGAATGGGAAAATTTCGTTTTCTTCTCGATCCCTATTTTGGCCATGATTTCGGGCGGCTTGAGCATCCACTCTTCTCTTTGCTCCGGACTGTCTCCATGCTTGTTGGCTTCTATTTGTGCAAGTTTTATTTCCAGGGCTCTTTCCTCCAACGCAAGACTTGTTGCGGTTACTTGATCTGGTGGCAATGGTCCGACTACATTTTCCTCGTCGGACGAGTCGCTCTCTTCATATTGCTGATGATGCTGCTGCTGTGAAAATCCTGACGGCAAGGCAGGTCCAAATATTCTAGGTTCTGAGTGGCTTTTGGATGGATTGCTTCCAGAAACGACGGGTAAACTAGTCTTAGCTGTTTCCGCTTCATTTTCATCGGAATCAGAGTCGAGCTCCCGGTGTGTTTGAGAGTGGGAATTTCCAGATCGAGGAGGAATTGGCCGGGATGGTGGCAGTGCTGGTCCATATGAAGAATCGGTTTCTTCACTTTGCTGCTGCTTTGGCGCCAAAGTGGGAGGCAATGCTGGACCATAGTAACCACTATCAGCATCGCTCATATTGAATTACTAATTGAGTTTTTGCTCCCAGCAAGCAAAACACACAATCGTTGCAAAGTTTAAGAGCACTTTAGGGAGTCGGCGGATAATATATGAAGCCACTAACGACAGTAAACAATAAACATCAATTTGACATTTTGATGAAACACCGAAACTAAAAGAGCATTCAGGGAACACTACTTACAATAGTAGCAACAAATTATCGGATAGTGGTCTTTAGAAAATTTGCGGAAAATTTTCAGTTTGCCAAAGCAATCACTTTTTTACCAGCACATTATTAACAAATTTAATGGAGCATTATTTAAAGAATTTTGAATGTTATTACAAATGATTTTGCATGCCTATTATTAATTTTCCAACTATTCATGGATTTGTACTTTCTCCTCAAACCATGTTCAACACTAGACATGAACCGCGAGCATTAGAAAAAAATTGATTATGGCCGATATCATTCGAAGGCAATAAACAAAGCGAAAAGGGAAACACGTAACTGCGCCACATGCCCTTCTCGCTCACTCACATTTGTAATCAATTCGCTCACCACTACTGCTGCTGCTACGTGACGAGCCTTTTGACTGCATATTTTAGAACATTTTGTCGTCGTCGTTGTTGCGGTCGTCAGCCGTCGTAATCGTCGCCATCTTAGTTGCGTGCTGTCAATTTTCGGTGTAGTGAAGTTTATACGTGTTAAAATCGCATTAGGATCGACGCAAATAGGCGCGCAATATCATAATTGGACGACATTTCAGCCCGGATTAAAGGAATTCCATGTGAGAAATGAGAAAATTTGTATAAAACTTTCATCGATTTGGCGTAGGTTGAATGGAAAATTTTTTCGCCCGAAATGGCTGGGCGTTGAGATGTGTGCGTGAGCGGAAATCGTGTGGTAAATGTGTGTGTGTGTGTAGGTGATTGTTTTGGATTGGATATGCGGAGAGCGAAATTTTGATTCATGAACCGAGCGGACGTGCGTTGTACTAGTGTAGTGGTAAAACACGAGGGTTTTTGGTTGTTTTGACGAGTTGTTTTCTGTTTAGTAAATACACTTTGAATCTAGTTCGCTCGCTTGTTCGTACGGGGCTGGAGGGCAAGAATGAACTAGTTCTGACCTCTTCAAATGTAGTGGAAAACAATTTTGACACTTGGATAGTATATCCATGTTAAATTTTTTTTGGTAACCGGATGGGCTCGGCAATGTCAGTACGAATGCGGCGAATTCACGTGGGTGCCGCAATTGTTTTGAGCGCGCTTAACCCTAATTCGTCTTGACTGCAACCTTCGATGTGTGATTCTACACTTTATATTCCCAGTTCCACTTATTGTGAATGACTAAGTGGAGGAAAATGGATAAAGTGCTTGGTCGAGGTGTAAATGACCTTCTCAATGACGACATCGGGAGTAATTGCCGGCGAGACTCCAAAAGATTGATTAGCAATTCATCAACATCAATTTGTCACTGAATGTATTTGAAATTCGAAGTCTGATGTGCGAAGTCCCAAAACACTCACCACATCTACAATTTACATTAAGGATAATACTGAAAACTGGAACTAACTTTGAGTATTTCAAAGAATTCGACACATTAACAAAAGATCTTGTTTTCCGCCACGCTTAAGATATTGAAATCTATTTACATCCTGGAAAACTGATTTATATCGCAGCGCGTCCCAATACTCTTAAACAGGAGGAGATTCTGAAGTATTTTGCAGCCTAAACTTGTTTTCAATGTTATGTGTAGAAACTGCTCCTCCTCCATTAGGAGCCTGCAGCAAAACGAAATTATAGTCATAATTTTCATTCCAATTTCCTGCGTAAGCGTATATGAATTGCTCTGAAGATTTATTTCTCATAGTCTGTTGCTCAGGGATCAACAAAAATAATCTAGAACGGTGTATTGCCCCCAAATCAGATGTTGCTAAAGTTTCTCAATTCAGCCGTTTCCCCAATGTTTCCGTGGCCTTAGTTTAGAGAATGTCGGTGAGACTGGTGTTTATTTATTCTTTAGCTATAAGAGGGTTTTTAAATGTTTAAAATATATGAGATATAACATATAAAATTCTGATTAGCACATTGATGCATTCGCCGATAGCGTAACAGTATAACATCCTGTTTAAATTAGCATCGAATTATCCATAAGTTTGGGTGCTGTGAGAAGTAATCAAAATGAGTTTGAGCTAAATCATCTATGGCGGTCGGATTATTTTGCATACTCCAATGAATCGACACATGTTGGACGAATACGAACCTTATAAGACTTTTAGTGTGATAAAGGAACAATGTCGTATACAATATTTCCTGTGATCACAAACCGATTCCTTTAAAAGCGCAGACAGTCTATAGAGATCAGCCCTCAAAACCAAAATAGTAAATGAATTGATAAGTCTTCCATTTCGTACTAGAGAAGGAAACTTTCTCCTTACAGTAAGATGAGCCTGTCTTATCGAACAAATTTTTGGGGGTATAATGAATGAAACCCGGATTGGCAAAAGAAATGTATTCTGTAACAAGCCAAAGAGGTGTATTCTGTAACAATTCCCATGGCCCAGTGTAGTCACTATGAATCATTTCTGAACATTAAATTTCTGTTTAGAAAGCAAAATCGATTTTGAATGCCGGAGAGCTGGAATTGCGAATGGTCCTCACCTAAAAAGCTAAACATAATCTTTAATAGAGAAAATAATAGATCAAAATCATCGATTCAGATGGTTTGAGCAAAGGGAAGCTAGGGGAGTCGACATAGTCCCATTAAGCCTGCATTCTGGCTTAAGAACCCTTTGGCGAATGGCCTTTGAAATACCTTTGCCTGAGAATTAAGTTTGTTGTGGAACTTAACCTGAGATCCAATGGTTCCAAATTCTGAAAGTGTAGAAAAGAGAAGCAAGTACGGCAAATATTTTAAGACGACAACTTGGACGTGTAATTCTAATGTGCCCTTGTGATGATTCACATTTTGATGGTTTTCACAGATGGATGGGTTTGACAATACTATCTTAGATAAATGGTGCGATCTGATACCCGCCATCACAGCCCTAATGGAGGTGTCTGAAGTCAAGTCAAATTGACAAATTGATATCATATTTTTTCATTATTTCTTTTTAGTAGATGATTGAATGAGATACAACATAGTCATATTTAAAGAATTCGATAAATGTTGCGATAAATCTTGTTTGTTCGATACATGTTGACCTTTGTGGCGTACGACAAAAATTTTCCTTGTTGTATCCACAAAAAGTCTCTACCTCCGTTAAGCAAATCGGCAGCTTTCTAATGAACCAGTGAAAACACAGCATCATGGAGCATCGAAGGGTCTACAACTTATCCTCTGCAAACCAAATAACTGACAACTCTTTATGGACTCAAAACCAGAAACGATACGTGCTCCCAAAGATCCAAATGAATTTTAGATCCGCTGCCGCAAATACAATCAAACAGAACAAACTTCTTTATATCTCAACAAAAGGAAATCGGAGAAAGAAATGTGAAATAAATAAAAAGCTGATTGGTATGTCCAGCTGACAATTGATTAGCATCAATAACTTCCAATAAGGAGGACTACAATCTAGGATAGCCCTTAATATAGAAAATAAAAAAAATAGCAGAAAACCCTTTACGTACCTCATCTAACACTATAATTATTAGGGTTAATATAATTATTAGGGTTACCGATACTTCATTGACGGTAGCGTATATGCCTTCAACTCGGCATCCTCAATGATTAATAAACTTTCCACATTCAATGAAGGTTACAGCGAAATGGTTTAAGTCAAAACATCGGTTTTTACACAAACCAACAATTTAGAAGTCAGGGCCAGTTAGCGAGTTAGTTAGAAATATTATGAGATTCGCACTAATATCCATAAACAACAATTGGACATATTGATTACCGCGAATCTGACGATCTGATTTGACGACGAGACATTACTCCCTAGCATCACAGTCAAGAGTCCATATCCACTTCATGGTAGGGAATATAATGGAATGAAAAATCCAAAAGTCTACATAATTTATATGTAAGGGAACTACTGAGTGTGAACATGAGAGTTCGATACGCAATTATAGACAATTGGGCAACGATGGCTTATCCTACTACGTCTTTAATGTGTGTTATAATCCTTCCGCCAAACATTATGAACAAACATAAGATTTGCCATGCTAGGATTATTCAAACGGTGCGTGGCCGACATATATGCCTTATTAGAGAGAAAGACATTGGTAGCAATCCGTGTTACCCTCAATGAACTTCATAAGAACATAAGTTTTACCAGGAATATGGAAAATAAAGAAAAATTATCATTCTCTTAGCTGAAAATTATACATGAAGCGTTCTACATGGAATCTTCAGACATTGTAGGAGTAAATCCCAACACTTGCAACGATTTCTATCAGCACAAGATCGTATCTTTTAATCACAGGATTTAGATGGTTGGAAGCTAGCATTATTCCCCATTCCCCTGGGTATGCAGGAAAAGAAACGCGACAGTTTTCAGAGACCGTAAGATTGTAAGGATACTCCAAATAGGAAATCGAAAACTTAATTAACAAATGCAGAAAGCCAACTCACTAATTAGTCAGGTTGCCCCCTTGTTGAAAATCAAACAAAAAAGTGTGAGTTGAAAGTGATTTTCAGCATCGAAACCAAATAAATTTTAACACTAGGATGCAGAGATGGCTCAAACCGAAGTCTATAAAATCACTTACCTTAATTGTAATAAAATTTGTGTCAGTTAAATGAGAAGAACGGAGACATGACTAAGAAGTAGTTATCATCAAGATCAAGAGTAAAAACATGACGGTCTTTAAGGAGACATACACAAGCAGACATTGCAAAAAGCAAATATAAAAGGCTTTAGGTCAAAAGTAGGAAGACTATAAGTTTATAGAATCATGACATTTCGTAAGAAGGACAACCACGGCAGATGCGTGATGCGAATAGACATAAGTGAAAACATTGTGATTTATACATGATCGAGAGGCTTGTTATCTAAAATCAAGGCAACAGCTTTGGCTTTCTTTTTAGATTAACTAACATACATCTGATGCCGAAGTTAGGAAATGGAAATAGCACATCAGTCGGCGGGAATTATCTGGACCTCTCGTAAGAAGGAAAAACCGGGTCACGCCAACATAACATTTATACTAACTGGTGTAAAAAGGATACAGTCAAGTTAAAGAGATAAAATGAGTTATTCATAGTAGATCACATTCGACAGGAGAACACTTTTGTTTGTGTCTATTCCCTAGCTCTTGTAATTCCAAGTCAAGTCACTTGGAAGTCATTTGACTTTGTTGCACACAAATCATGTTCCGCATGAACAAGTTATACTAATATTAGCGTACACTCCATTCCGCGATCTTATTTTGACCTATTCTTGTACTCCTGTAAATTTTATGTTAAAATTAGAACAGCTTAAGGTAGGGCTACAATTTTCTATTTTTTAATCTTCTCTTTCTTAGGTTTGTTACGGCTTGAGTCGCTTGATATGATTGGCATCACATAAACTGTGTTTCTAGTTAATGTAAGTCTGATAGCACATGATCTTTCACAAACAAAGTTTCTGGAAAATAAGTTCCGAAAAGTCTTCAGAAACAGGCACGAAAAATACTCAAAATATTTCTTGTTCCCGGTGATAATGTCTTGAACGTCTTTCCCTCGTGCTGCATTTCCACCGGGTACCTAACAATTCCTATCGGGATTTATTCAATTCAGTAACGATAATGTCGTATGAATGTCCTGATGCATTCTCCCAAACTATACTTTGCTAAACAATACGAATACCAATGTGTTTCTTTCAATTTCTTATCGTATCGGCCGAACCATTCGATTGGTTCGGCCGGTTGTGATTGGTTTGGTGATTGTTTTTCCCTTTTTTCAAAACATCGATCAAGATTATTGTTATTGAATCCCGAAAATTCGAATTCATGACATTTTCGGGCCTTGTGATCGATCCGACCTTCTTGGAAACATTTTCACCTGATCTCTGATGAATAATAATATATCCAGATTTAGTAAAGCGAAGACGAATAAACAAAAAAATCCTAATGTCCCGCTTTAAAGGATCCAAACTTATTTTTGGCATTGTCAGGGCGTACCGGCGCGATGTCGCATCAAGCCGAGTCTTGTTATGTTTAAATAAAATATATATATATTAAAATATATAAAATAACGGGCCTTTGGCCCGTTGAAGATGCCGGAATATACTTAAAATCAATTGTTGAATTTTTCATCAAGTATGCGAGAGCCTGAAAAATAAGTGAACGTTTATTGGCAGCTACCTTAAAACGAAAATGAGTTTTTTTGACTCGTAAAATCGTAAAAGAGTCGTATTCTGAGATCATGTTCAACGACATTTAGTGAATATTTTAAAGACAACTTGTTCAAAATCTGGATGAAACAATCCACGAATGAGTACATAATTAAATTATTTAACACAAAATATTCAACAAAAGTAAATTCCCTTAACAATTTATTTTGGATTTTAAGCGTTTAAATTGCATTAGCTTTAATTTAAACAAAATTACAAGCAAATTTCCTTGATACACAGTCGATTGCAAAATATATAAAACTATTTGCATGTCTGCAGGCGAATCAACGACAACTCTGTGTAAAGCTCAAATTCCATATTTCAAAGAATAAAATTAATACTTAATCTACTTGCAAGACTCCTGTTGCCATATGTTACTAAACCTTATTAGCATTAAGGCGCGAAAAGGCATTGTCCTTTCCATCATTCTGTTGACCCCCACGTATTCCAAATTGATTTTACCGATTTGCCTCGTTACCAATTCACACAACAAAACAATATGGAAACGAGGGACGAGAGAAATTATCATACGAACCGAAAGTACCATGAAATGAATGTGAATTTGATTAAGGTAGAATACGAAAAGGAATAAATAGAATTCAGCTACATTACTCTATACTAATTGCTTGAAACATTATTGGGCAACAATAATGTTTTGTACGTTGCCACATTATATTTGATGAAAGCATGAAAATTAGTATTTATGATAATTTATATTCTGCATTGACAGACTTATATCTGGACGTATCTGTCGGTAGTTTATTCGTCTTTTGTTTAGGAACAAGTGAATTCCATTAATTTTTAAATAGCTTCTTCGTTGGTAATGGAATGCTGTTGATTCTTATATATTTAGATCAATTTACTGTATACAATTCGTTAATAAAATATTCATTTAACTTGCATTTCCACATGAACTGGCAGTTGAATATATTGATAAGTCTAAAGAGTATTGAAACTTTTTTTGTCATTTTTCGATTGAATATTTCTTTTATTTAAAATGGATTTAATTTAAGTACAGATTGTCCATTATTATCTATGATGTTTTGCCATTTTTTGGGTAGAGCCATTATTCCATTAGTGTAGAACTTCAGTGGTTTATCGGCGAAAAACTTGGCCAAGTGATTTTCACAGTCCCTTTTTGCAGTAAATTTCTTTTCATTAAGAGAGTTTTGCAGAGACCGAAACAAATGGTAGTCTGATGGTACAAGGTCTGGCATTGTCATGATGGAAGACAACGCCCTTTCTTTTGATCAATTCTGGCCGGTTTTTTGAATTGCTGGTTGCAATTTGGATAATTGCTGACAGTACAGAGCCGAATTGAGTGTTTGGCCAGGTTCTAACACCTCATGATAAACAATTCCCTTCCAATCCCACAATATACACACCATAACCTTATTTCGTGGCAATCCTACCTCTGAAGTCTTTGTGGTGATTCACCTTTTTTTGACCATGATCTTTTTCGAACGAAATTCTCGTATCTTACCCATTTTTCATCACCCGTAATGATTTGCTTCAAAAATGGCTCGATTTCGTTGCGCTTTATTAGCATTTTGCAAATGGAAATTCGGACGATAAAATTTTTTTGTTCTAATTCATGCGGCACTCAAACCTCGAGCTTCTTTGTGTATCCAGCCTTAAGAAAATGGTTCAAAACTGTTTGGTGATGAATATTCAGTTCCTTAGCAATTATGTGTCGGTCTTCTTCATTGTTTTGTAAGATTTCATCGATTTTTTCAGTGATTGGTCGACCTGAACGAGGTGCATCTTTGACATCGAAATTTCCCGAACGACAGCGAGCGAATCATCTCTTGGCTGTGGTTTTCGATAAAGTATCTTGACCGTAGACACCACAAATTTTGTACGCGCCTGCGATGCATTCTCACCTTGATCGTAGTGATATTGTAAAATATAACGAATTTTTTCAGAAATTTCACTCATTTTTAAATGAATACAGCTTTTGACACGAATGACGAAATACAAAACTGTCGATATGAAGATTGTAGACTGGAAAATCACCTTTAAAACGCGTGTCAGTTTGACTCAATCTGATTAGTATTACCCGATATATGATAACGAACACCATCTAGTGACAAAAAAGGCTCAATACTTTTTAGACTATCCAATATATCTATCGAATTTTGCTCTAAAATTTCTTGTTTATAATTTAACAGGTCTCGCTCAACTGTTACATGCATATGCGAGAATATATCGATTATTTAATTGATGTTTTAGTGCAAATAAATATTTATATCTCTTCTTGTTATAAAATAAATATGCTCGTATATTTAAGATTTTTATTGGATGAAATTTATGGTTTCGAACGAAATAAATTATAATGATAAATTTGTACGAAGCATATTTCAAAAGCGTTTCATCTGCGTTCTTACAGCAGTTGAACGCATGTTCATCTCTAACAATATATTGACAACGGCATGACCAAATGTTTCTAGGAATAGTTGATGAGGTCGAAGCCACCTCGCAAGATTTATTGTTTCAAATTTCCTTCAAAAAATGAAGAATGAAGAAAATTTTGACATTCATGAGCCACGTTTGCTTTCAGTGAAGAACAGTCGACGCAATCGTGTAATCGATTCTGAAACCATTACGAATCCATGTTTTTATCACAATCCTTACGAGTTTCTGCGCTTTTACACAACACAAGATGAACTTTAACACACACTTTAATCTAGAGTAAGATTCAGAAGCACTGAAAATATCAAATTTCTTTAGTCGTGCGAGCCTCATTCCATGAAGTCGAACACAGTCAAACTTACAATTGTACGGAATTTCGTGAAAGTATCTCTGCATTGTATCTATGAATGATTTCTTGACAAAAAGTCGTATAACAACTGTAACGTTAGACAGTAGTTAGCCTCTAACTACTGTAAGTTGTATTTGTTAAAAAAAATCGCAAAAAAATCTTCCCCATTTCAAAACAAGAAATAATTTTCTATAAAGAGAATGCATGGGTATTTGATGTTGCTTGACGGTGAAAATTATCTATCTGTTCTCATATATTATCTATAAATTATGAGAATTATCTAATAATATAATAAATCTTTTTATGTAGAACTTCGACTGTTGTTAGCAGATGCCTACCAGTTGTATTAATTTTTATTCATGGAACTGATAGTTCTGTCGTTTAAAAGGCAACATTTGTTACCATCCCAAAAACAGACAATTTTTATTCAAAACTATGGGAAATATTGCCATCTGGTTGACATTCTCAAAATTTTCAAGTGTGCTTCGGATGTTTTGCAAAGTTAAAATGTTATTGTTGCAAAATGAAAGTTAAACATCTCCACGAGAACATTTGTTTTCAAATCCTTTTCATACTATTTACCTTGATTCAAAACTTCCCGGAATCACCACCGTGTGGCGCTCTTAGTCACCCGATTTGAATTCTCTTTCTTTTAGTTTGCCACATCTGTCATTGACATTCCATGGAATTTTCAGCTTGATAAAGTGACGCCGTATTGAGTACATCTGCGATTATGCATGTTTTCGATTTTGTACAATTTTGAAAATAGAAATGAATCTGCAACAACGAGTTTGTATTAAATTTTGCGTTAAAAACGCTTTCAATGGTTCGACGAAATTGAAAATGTTAGAAAAGTGTTTCGGTTACGGTATTGTACAGAAAACAGTCGTTTATCATAGGCACGAAGTTGCCTTGAGTTCGTGAACGATGATGAACGCAGTGGTAGCCCATGGACATCATCAACAAAATCAAAGAATGAATGACCGTAGCCCGTAAATTGACCAATCGACAGATTAGCGAGCGGAGTTGGACATAACTTTTGGATCCGTTCAAAACATTTTGGTGAACGATTTGGGCCTCAGACGTGTCGCTGCGAAGGTGTTGCCGAAAGACCTGAATTTAATGCAAAAAAAACCGATGACGTCGCAAAAGACATGATTTCCGAAGACGACCCAATATTCATCATACGGGTCATTACTGGAGACAAGACGTGGATTTATGAGTATGACACGCAATTCAGACATCAAGCGAGTGAAAAGCGTGCACCGAATGAGCCACGACCGAAAAAACCCTGCGTTTTCAGTCGTAGGCGATAATCATAATTTTCATGGATTACAAGGATGTTGTGTATCATAAATTCCTTTCACAAGGATATACCGTCAACAAGGAGTATTATTTGGGCGTTGTAAGACGTTTGCGTGAAGCAATTCGCTCAAAAAGACCGTATTTGTGGGACAACAATTCGTGGATCTTGCACCACGATAACGCACCGTCACAATGCTATCGTTATCCATGAACATTTGCTTAAAAACGAAACGAATACCATTTAATAACCACCCAATTCACCTGAATTGGCTCCCTGCAACTTTTTGCTATTAGGTCAACTCAAGAAACTGCCTTTCGAAAGGCGTTTCAGCGCCCGAGAGGTATTGTCATACCTTAAACCGAATATCAAAAATGTTTCCAGGTTTGGATCAAGCGTTGGCCTAAGTGCGTTGCAATCGATGGGAAGTATTTGGAAGGGGATAATAACAATTTTGATTCATCTTGTAATTTTAATATCCTGAATAATTCCAGGAACTTTTTGATCAAGATTGAAGATTCTAAGACGTAAACAGATGGACATTAGATTATATTTAGTCGATATAAGCCCTTGTACTTTGCGTCTTCGCCGTCAAAGCTCTAGTCGCCATCTCGGACCTGGTCCTGCAAGACTACTAGCGCGTCATTTTTCTCCACATTTTGACCGCGTCTTCCAATATTAGAATACGAGTAGCCTTGTTCTGTCTTTGTCGATAGAATCCGTCCAGTCCGTGGTTCGAGGTTTGCCTCCCTTACTGTTTTTCTTTTTAGTCAACCGTTCAAATATATTATTTCCAAGTTCAAGATCAAGTTTCTGCAGTTTTTTAATTTTAGAGTTGCCTCGTCAGATACGTTGTACTCACATCGGGTTTTTGTATCTTGATTGATTTGCGATTGGCCTTCATCTTGTTTTGATCCAATCATTCTTAAAACACTCCTTTCGAAGACCCAAGCATCTAAATTTGGGTAAGGATCCATATTCCTATGCATGAACTTGGTTGGTTTTTAAAACGCTTTATTTGTTTGTAAGTTTTCTTGTTTAATCTAATTTTCTTTCCAAAGTTTTAGTTTTTTGTCGAACTTCTAAATTATTTCGCTAATAATTTATTGTTCAGAAGCATTTGTTTGTAGATAAAGAGGAGACCGGCATAATATTGACGTAATCTGCAGAGGCTACTAGTTGATTATTATACTATATACCATTACTTATTATTACTATTACGAACTGGTAGAGCCATGTGCCTCTGGTGTCCGCTGGGCGCTTTCTGATTACGTGGTCCCTTTTTTAATTAAACTCGTTAGAAGAACTCGTTAGAACTCGAAGAGGTCCTGCTCGTTACCGTACTGCAGTCTTTGGTGTTTAAAATGCTCCTTTTAGATTATTATTTTGACTCTTGCTGTTCCGGTCAACGTAGCCATTCTCGAGAGTCAGATAAGTTTTGTTCGGATCCCAGAGTCAAGCATAATTTTATGCAATACCTTTCACTTTATAGTGTATGATTGGTTGAAAGCAACAAATCATTTATGAACGTCGGTATCTAACTGATAAAATTGCTTCTTCTCTGTTTCTTTGTGAGTAACAGTATTTGACTACCTCTGCTGCATCTGTTTTTGGTTCCAAAAGTTATGAACTGCTCTATGTTTCATATCCTTCATAACCTGCTTCATATCCTAGCTCTATGATATCTGCTTGGATCTCATTGATGCTAGTATAAAATTGGTCGTTCAAAACTTTCCAGCGATGGTAAACCTAGATATATCGATGGAATCAGTCAATCATATTAGTTCGGGTAGTTCCGTGGCAGGTTTAAGCTCGCTACAGTAAGGCACCTCTGTGCACGCTCCTGTTCATCTCCACCATTTGTTACAGATCTACCATCTTTACCCAAGGCTGCAGGACAGGGAGTCCTTCGGTGATAAAAACTGTCTTGGGAATCAAAGCTATCTTGTGTTATTGCTTTTAAGTTTTTATTAATTTTCCTCAATTGTATGTATTATAATTTATTTCCTTTTGTGTGCTTTACTTTTTTATCAGTTGCATGTCTGAGGTTGACAAATTGCATTTTGTTCTATATATTGTCTGTGTACATCATGTACTATGTTGAGCACCTTCTGGTATTCTACATTAAATATGTGGTTTCATGTCCACCCTTCTTTACGTCCAACGATTCTTTTAGCTACAAAAATGATTCCTGATCACGTCTGTAGATCCTTCGAGATATTCAGCAGTAACGGGCATAATCTTTATACAATGCTGGATCTGTATTGACATCGTCGAAAGATTCATTTTGAATTCTTTGCATTCCGAACTTCCAGAATGGGTTGGCTCCTTTTTTTTTGTATTGAATACAATTTAAGGATATGATTCCGCTTGCAAGTTCTGTGTAGTCTCACTCATGGGTAGAAGCTACAATATACTACGCAATGTGCAAAAGATCAGAATAGCGTTAAGGTGCGATAAGACACATATGTGATAAGTTTTGTGGTCATTATCACGTTTGACACTTAGTAATTGGCCCAAAAGTATGGCTGAGCCACAGCTTACTGGTTAATCAATGAGTTAAAACTTATTGTTTGTTCAAATATTTCAAAGTCCCCGCTCGAAAGTGTGTATTGAACGTTTTATAATCCTGTCTTACTGCATGCTTCAAAAAGAATATAAAGGAAGGAGGGCGTAGTTCGGTTTCTATTAAAAGTTACTGACCTGCTGAATACCTAGTACAATTGTTCACTTCCGAGATGATTTGAAGAGACATAACCAAAGAATACAGCAAGGAACATAATCAAAGTGGTTGTAATTTTGTTTCTCGAAGATTCCTGTGATCAAGCATTTCGAATCCAGGATAACAAGTCAATGAATACTTCTAAATATCTGAAGATTCGAAGTTTTCTAATCCTCGTAGTAGGCTGTAGTAAACTTGGATTGTCGCGCCATTGATAGTGATAGTGCTCACAAAATTTTATTATTTTTACTTATTTGTAGATTATGTCCTGTTATAAATTATTTTTATGAAAAATTTTCAAAAAAGGTTTGGTTTCGATGAAATTTTTTTTTATTAAATTAAAACAAAAAAATTATTGAAAATTCCTTGATTGAAATTTGATCAGTAGAACAAGACCATCACATGAGTGTGATAACTTCGAAGAAGCACTGTGAAGAGTATAAAACCCGCGAACATTATGGCAGATTGTTTGCCGCGCTCTGGTACACGCGAACGCTTGGTCTGTGGACTCGTAAATTTCGCCCTGCGCATTCACAACGATAGTGTATGGTCTTGTGTATGTGTGTGTGTGTGTGGTAGCGAAGTTACTTGTCATAATGACATTCTGCTTGCTTGCTTTGACATTTCACATCATCGCCTTATGTCTAGTTTTGTTTTTGCATTTTTAGCATTGTTTGTTGTCTGCAAAGTGAATTTTCCATTCCGAAATTTTTGCAATTTTCTATTTCCTCTAACGCGAACCTAGTTTCGGATCGCAGGTGAATGCTCCGAGCTTGTGGAAACGTGCGGAAAGCGAAGAGCAGGTAAAACGGTAGGAAGCCGTAAATCGGTCAAAGTGACGACGGCAAAGTAGTGAAAAATCACTCTGGTCTGGTTTTTGTTGTTTGCGCAAAAGTTAAAAACCCGATCTTCTCGTTTCATTTGGTACTTTTGTGACGATGACAATCGTTTTGTTTCTATTCAAGTAATTTTCTTTCCGCATACGAGGGCAGTTTGTCTGATGGCGTCTTTGATCTCGGCGTATTGTGTTAATTCTGCATTAATGACTACGAGCCAATGATGAATCGAGTCGCATGTACAAGTGAACAATTTATGGAGACGGGAAATCAATTTTCCTGGGCTGTGGATCGCGAAGTTGACGTCGACAAATAGTTGATGCTTAAACTACGTTCTATTAACAGTCCAATGAAAACGATTCAGCTGCTAGTAAGCCGATACACTTTGCTGATATTATTTTGCATAACACCAGCCTTACAAGTGAAAATGTTGTTTTCTGTACGCGGGAGAATGTTTTCTAGATCTCATTTCAGTCATTGCACCTGGAATAGTTAATGCAAAATAGTTTCCTGTACAAAATAGTGGCACGAACATTGCCGGCAGCCACCCCTACAAATGACATTGTTTGGTATGTTGTTCAAACAAATCGTAAATCCTCGTAGCATTTTGAGGGTAGGTTGCCAACAGCCTAACGCACTTCTAACATTCTTATCGCTACGTACAAATAAAACATGATTATGATACTACGATACGAGTTTATATAAGTTATCATTAGTACGCGCCAAACCTAAATATCGTGACCGACTAGTTCCATTAATCGTTGGAGTAACGTATTACTAATTATATCGTCTGTTTCGTTGCTTTCCATTGAGTGGCAAACAAACAAACCCAAATCTTATTGCCAATGCTGCCAATCAAATATTTACACTGTCGACTTTCCTAGATAAACAGCAAATAAACAATATATTTTTGTTGCCTATAATGAGCAGCAATTAATGGAAACCACAATGGCATAGAAAAAATACGCTTTTTTCTATCCTTGGATAATTCCTTCAAAATTTGCGTTTAGCCCATTACAAATATAATTTTGTTTATTTCAGAATTCCATCCTTGAAGAAGTTTCTTATTAATCTCTAGTTGCATTTAAAACGCTTATTTCTTCCTGGGTTAATTCCTTCCTGATAAAGTAACTTAAATACGTCATGTAACTCAGCACGTCGAGCTCTAAAAGTTTGATGCATTAATAATTGTATTTTATTATCCTCAATTGCATTTATCTGAATTTAGGGCCTAAATGGTTATTAATTTATTCTCTCTAATAATAATAATCTGAAGCCGTAATTGTGTAGAAATAAAGAGAAAAATTAAGCTTGTCAAAACCAGTGCAAAAATTGGGCTCAAACAAAAAAGCTTTAATGGGTTAACTTGAATTCAGATACATTTAAGATGACTTCTTGGTATATCCTTAACAATATCATTCTAATTTATCGTATAATTTATCGAGATTTCGTGCTCAGTACTGACAATCCCAAACCACGTCTTATCATTAACACAACCCTCCCCAAAGTATATAATCTCAAACCTTGCTTATCCGGTAAGAAACTTAAATTATCAAAGAGACCTATTAATTTAGTACTTATGGAGCTTAAGCACAATTTTATTCCACAACACTTAGTTACTTTTCTGATATTCTCTTGCTCCAGGTTGATCTTGGCAGGCTTTCAGCATTCACAAATTGAATATAGGGTTTTAAATGTATGTTTTCCGTACTACATCCGCATTTAACAATTCGTAGCATTTTTCAAATCAAGCTTACACTAATTCGTAGGTATTCGTCCATTCGTTCCTGCAGGCTTCGTAGAGTTGCATATGTTCAATCAAATGGATTGCGACGAAAAGTTATAAAAATAAAATGACAGTAATAGAAAAATCCAAGTAGAAAAACAGGAATAAAGAAATTAATTTGGAATTAAAAATATTGAATAGATATTAAAAAGAAAGGTGAAAGGTTTCTAGTTGGCATCGCATATACATCCCTGCCGAAACTCATCAGGTGTCAGCTCCTTCAACGGGAGGCTTCGATTGGTACTACTAGCTGGATGACGCTCTTAAGTCTTCTTGTTTACTATTGTGAATCTCGGTTTGAACTTATATAAGTTATGAATTAGAAATGAGAATGAAAAACCAATAATTTAAAAACTTCAAGAAGTATCCCAAGAATCATAAATGCAATCTGAAAATCTTTTTAAGGTATGTCCACTGAAGCAAACCAATAGAGTTTACTTGACCTGAATTGAACTGGCTACTGTTAATGGCTCCAAGCGGATAACGTAGTTTGCTGGGAAGGTACAAGGAAATGGATAAGGCAAAAAAATCATTTTAATGTTTATTTTCATTTTGCCCAAGTCGGAACAGAATGAGCAGCTCTGTTTAGTATCACCGTATTCGCTCTGAAGTTGAGTTCAATTTCTCAAACAGGTTCAAATACTGCTTAAAATTGACGGAATATTTTTTTGTGGATCAATTAGAGCCACCTTGCCATAATTAATATAGTTTTGTAAGGAATTAACTACTATCTGGGGACCCCACTAGAGGCATAAGGTTTCACAAAAACGTATTATGATCGCATGGTCGTTGTCAATTTTTGAAGGTTTTGGATTTAGAGAAGTTCGCATTTAATCGCTAAATTCATTTATATTTCCATCGTGGTCATGGAACTCGAAACCTCGATGTTTCCGGGTCCATGCTGCAGTAGATAATGCCGGACGATTTTACTATGCATACGCACAGATTTACTCAAGACTTGCGAACGGCAAAAAACTACGAGCGTAGTAGACACTCTGTTAGGGTGTTGGAAAATATTAATCGTCTGGAATATTATATGACGAAGCCCATTTTATTTGATGACCGTGCCAATAATAAAATTTCACTTTGGGAACAGAATAATGCGTGTAATATCAATAAGGCATCCGAAAAGTGCAATTTAAAAGATACTAATGTCCTTAAATCGTACTCCAGGTGATGCAGAAGTAAGAGAACTCATTGTGTGTTTAAAAGTAGGGGTTTTGCATCCCATGGTTGACAGTAATATTTGAATTTTTATTTCTGGTGTCAGAGTATTAAGCAATATAGCGTTGATAAATACCTTCGGGTGTTAGGATCGAGCGCATGGTTCCGACCAGATAACTTTATAGTGTACTTTTTGTCATGAAATGTGGTAGTATGAACGCAAACTAAGCCCAAGTTCTATAGGGATGTGTTGTCAGCACAAAGGAAATTGCACTCAAAACAAGAGACTAACAGGGACGTACTGTTCCTATCGACGAGGAAAGAGGCATTATAACGTATAGAATGGCACAGAAACATGGTAACCACTATTTTGTGGTCGAAGATGGAGATACGACGTCTACTTACAATAAAAATTTTCCAAAAACAAATTAAAAAGTTAATGGTTTCTTCCAATAACATTAGCTTTGTGTTGTTTGGTGCTACTTGCATTGTAAGCTGTAAATCACTTGCATTATTGTGTAAGTAGGTCCCTTTCCGAATCCATTTTCCAAAAAGTGAACCCAAAGCGGATATTAAATTGCTATCGCTAAACAGTCCTGACTATTCAAACCCATTTTCGGATATTTTGAAAAAACGATTAAAACCTGCAAGTTCTTTGTACTGAGTCATTAACCAGTAGTCGATAAAAAGACTGCCATGGACTAAAACGCGCAAAAACTGTCCTTTAGACGAATAAGATATTTCGATTTTCGGACCTAACAGTCTTGTTTTTGTTAGGCCACCAGATACCTGTTTTCATAAAACAAAAAGGGCCACCAGATACCTGTTTTCATATATTCAGCGTGTTAATACTCTCCAAATCCGATAAGTTTGTTTACCTGACTTTGTCCTTGGGATTCAGTACATAGAGAAACTTTCTCTGTCGGATAATTCTCTCTGGAAAGAGTCTTTCAAAATTGAGTTTCTTGGGTACCTGCAAAAGTTGCAGTGCGGTTCATATTAACTAGTGGCCACGCCATTAGTTGTATGAAATTTTCGTTGAAACTGGTAGGGATTAATAGAGTTAACCGTGAGACTTTGCACCAAACTCTAAAGGTTCCATTCTATCAGAAACTTTAAAATATGCAAAGGAACAATCTCATTTCATATACTATGAATTAAGGTGTCAACACCAACTCTGATACGGCACCCCCAGCCGAGACTTGGCTACAAGCAGCTGTCCTGTTCGCCGGAATTCAGTAGTCCAATTCTTCGTTTATGACAGCCAAAAGAAATCTGTGTTGGATTTCTGCAGTTTATTTTTCGTTTCATCATTTCTACGTTTTCTCTCTATTGGATTCTAGTAGCTAACCCTTGGAGGATTGCCTTTGTAGTCAGTAATAGTTCACTTTTTTTTATTTCGATGTACTACGGTTTACTTACTAATATTTCATATTTGCGCGTATGGATACAGTTGCGTTGTCATAAATATCTAGTATAGCAATATTTCGCCGAAATTCTATTTTTTCGTTCCTCTCGAGTCACGACCGTTGAAGTTTGTATGCTGGCCGCCGATGAAAGTTTTTCATTTGGTTATTCGACCGTATCCGAAAATTCCTTTAGTTACCATGAGAGAGAAGTCTTATGTCCGGCAACTTTACTTTCTGTCCAGGCATTCCATGGCAACTTGATTCGTTTAATCCTAATGATCAATGAAAAGAACGTCCAGTTAAAATAACCTTTTACTTTTCACACTCTCATTTTTTATCCGCTCTAAATGAATGCTTGTGGAAAGGACTTTTTATGTTTCATGATTTACTTTGGCTCGCGTGTCTAGGAACTTTACATAGTTGTTTTAAATACATCTAATTATTATTGGACTACGGGAGTTGATTTGTTCGGGATGCAGCGGGTATATACTTGACCCCTCGTTAAAGTTATTAAAATAACAGTTTCTTCCAATTATATTTCCATTGTGTTTTTTCAACAACTAGTTCCAGATGCTTTTGCTGATGCAAAATATATACATCATCCTACGACGATTATCTTGAAATGTAGCAGGATTATTCCAAGATAAGTTTTGTCAAATGGCCAATTATCCATTTGGTGGCTTATCTTTGTTTTATTGTAAAAATGTTACCATCGATTTGTCGCATTCGTTGTTAAGTCTGCATTAAATTATTTAAGAAAATTTATCGCTATGTTCTTCTCATAGAAAATATTCAGAAAAAGTTCATGGAAAATCATGATAACTAATCTATTATGTTGTATTTGTGTCCAACAGGAGCCACACTGGTTTCCGTTTGATGCTAGTAAGTTTATAGCAATAGATCTAATCGATATGTCCCAAGTTGAAATTTCTTTCCTTAAAAATGAACTTTGCCTATTCTGATAAAACGTTTATTTTGTAACGACAATAAATTTTCTAAACATTGCAGGAAGCAATACATTTAAATAGGTATAACTGCAAAAAAATCTGGAATCAGCATATATTTGGACATGTCATGCCAGCAAGTCCCCCGACTCACTGAAGATCCGTATACGTTCACGGAAAGCGCACCTGTAACGGCAACAATATTCAATCCACAGGTAAAAGTACACACACATCGAAATCAATTGAGTTTATCTTTAAAAATTTTAATCGACAGACCCATCGCTTAACTCCAATAACAAATAACGCAACTCAAAAACAAATAACGCAAAAACTTCAAACACCTGTCCTTCAAACCCGCGTAATTCATCAAACAAACAACGTGAACATTAGACAAAATCCTTCTAATCGTTTAAACGGTCTTCCGCATAGTGTAGCGAATGGATTTCATAAAACAGTCACAGTACCTAATTCTACGTCTATCTCAAAGGCTCAGCAACATCAGTTTCGGCAGACGAATGTCGTAACCAAAAAGTTTTTATATCCTCCCCCACCGTCACCTGTTCCATCGTTAAATAGTTTGTCATTTAGTCAATCTCCTTCGTTGTATTCAGTGACTAAAGCGCAAAATGTAATTGCATCTGCATCGCCTCCACTATCAACGCTAACCGCGACATCAACATCAGTACCTTTACCACCGTTGTTCCAAAAGAGTGGACCAAGTTTGGGTGTGCACACTTTATCGAATCTATCGCCTATAGCCAAACAGCAGACTCTGAAAGTTCAGACAGTTATAGATCCAAATGTGACGCAGAAAAATCATTCCAATGTAAATACTAACAGATCAACGTCCGTACAAATCCGAGGCACAACGCCAGCTTTACAATCTATTTCGACAGTGTCAAACTTGGGGTTACATTCGCAATTTCCCCCGCCAAGTTTACTGCCCACAAATGTTAACAGAAAGCCGCAACCACCGCAGATTGCCAGTTCTAGGTTAGCACAAACAGCCTCTTCGGCCATTGTCAAGGCAGCTGTGGTGGATTCATCAAAACGGAAATCTTCAGATTCGTCGGATCAATCAGTATTCGTTGCTCCTGCAAAGCGCGACTCTCGCCAATCATCGACCGGGAAGAAAAGTGCCCGGGCGCAATCGTCTCCTGGTACTCGGACGAAGCGCGCGCATAGTCATACGTCTCATCATGAAGCTCTGCAGAGAATACCTTCAACACCTGCCAAAATCACTGAGTGGCATGCACCTGACTCGTATATCTTTGATAACAGCTTAACGGCAATGCTACCATCGTTGCAGCATCGCATGAAGGATGAAGAATACGATCTTGCACCTTGCATACAAAACGAATGGATAGATACTTCAATAATGTCAACACTTCCCATGTACTCACATATAACTCGAGAACAACGAATAGAGTTGCGTAAGGCACAGCTTCGGCGGCAGGCTTTACAGTATATTTCTGCTCAAAAATTTCGCACCACATTCGCAGCTCGCAAGAGGTTACAATCAGTAGCCAAGGCGATAAGAAAGTTACGAGAACGCGATGAAATGTAAGTGTTGTATATTGCTCTCATGCCTCCTAAGCATATTCTGTTTAATATGATTATTCATAACCCGTAGACCTCCACCGAAAAAATGCTGTTTCCCATCATGTAGTAATGAGGCGCTTGCTATGACAGCCTACTGCTATCTGCACATCACGCGAAACAGCGATCAGTACCTGTTCCTACCATGCACGGCCAAATTTTCAGACAATTCACAGTGTCGTGTCCCTGTGTTCGATATAAGTCACGAATTGCCACTCTGTCGGGAGCATGCGTGGAAGCGTGACAATTACAATCGTATAATACAGGAGCAAAAGCCGAAAAAGCCACCGCGTAAACGTCCGAAACCCAGTGCAATGACGCGGCCCCTGAAACGAAATAAGAAGAAGCGGAAACAGTCGACAACAAGCGAAAGTAGTGTAGTAACAACAACATCAATAGGAACAACCGTGCCACCTCTTCTTACGAAAAGTGGCTATGAATTGACTTCCGAGGAGATTAGTAACATTATTTCGCGGGCGGCGCCAACCTCTATTACCGCGTTTAATACGCAACATCAAATTCATCAGGATATGTTAAGTATATGCGAGAATAGTTCCGCGTACGAAAGTTCCGAGGATACCGGTGTTGGTGGATTGAGTGAAAGTGAGTTGATGGTCGGGACGAATGAAATAGCTGGTAATTTATTTTCAAGCGAACTATTGATGAACATTTAATAGATGAAATCATTTCATTCGCAGAGGAAATACCTCTGGGTGACACACGTCTATTGGAAGAGCATGATTTAACAAACGTACTGAATCAATTGCCCGTAGATGCTTTCAATGAGCTGTTCACTACAGGTAAGAAGAGTAGCCGTCGTTGCTTCGTTAGGTATTATACGAGTTATTCATTTAATTCATTTAATATCAATGGTATATGTATATAAAAGAAATATCTACATCTGATCAAGTAAACGATTCAATCTAAAGTATTGGAGGAAGCCTGGATTTGTAAGAATTATCGTAATGTTTGTGTGATGTGTGCTCCCGTGGGATTATAAATTCGCCAATTGAACCTTGTCTTATCTAATCGGATTGCTGGTAATCCTTATCACCGAAGTTAGAAAAAATTTACCCAAATTTTGTTTACCAGAGTTAAAATTTAAGGGTTTTCAAATATTTTATCCATGAATTTGTAATGTTCATATATGTATAACAGTAACGTTTGTGCGCCTATCTCTATAAATTCTTAAAAAAGCGTTTGTGTTCAGCTTAATTAATAAATAGTTTTTATAATAAAAAAAATAAAAATAAAGAACAGATTGCAGATAAAAAAGAATTAATATCAAGCACTCGAAAGTTTTCCATACATTACAGGAAACTTTCCATACGTTACGCGAAAACATACTTCCAATATGTGGAAAAAACTATTTACATTTACAAACCATAGTAATTTGATATAAACTTACGTGAAGGTAAATTAATTTTTATAAATGTCTATAATTAATGCCATTCATTGCTACCAAAAATTTCAAATGCTAAAACCAGGTGAAGATTTTATACTGTTGAAGGTTCTTTTTCTTTTGCTTTCCTTGTTAAGTAAAACTGGTAAAATGATCTGAAACCTTCGTTGTAACAATCTGTAGTCTTCGATCGTCCTAAAATGTTCTCCCAGAATGGTTAGAGAAGTCTTTCTTAATCCTTTTCGTTCAGACTCATCAGCAACTGCTGAACTGTGCTTTGTTACCTGTTAAGTGAATGATGAGCTTCATGAGTTCTTATTTGTAGTATTGCAACGAAATTGGAAGTACTAACTGATTTCTTTACTGTTCAGCCAATTGCATCTACATTTTGTGTTGACTCCATTTCAAGAAGAATTCAGACAAGTGTTCAGAGATTTTCAAACAAATTTTTGTACCAAAACGACGGCTGAGTCATTGCTAGTTGGTTCAGTACTTCTGTAGTTCTCTCTGTCTTTGATCTGGCATTAGGTTCTATGTAAATCTAACCGTATTCAAAGGCGTTAAATTAAATTTTTAAACTAAATTTTCTGCTCTTGCTTGTACTGGAGATTCAAAGACCAATAAGTTCAACGAATCGGAGTCTTATTGAGCCTTGTTGGTACTGACTTTCACAGTATTTAGCGAACTCCATGTTGAACTCCAATTATTGGAGATATTACTGTCGCTATTCCTGTTGCTAATTGTTAGATTCCTGTTCTGATAATAGTCGCCGTCAACGGGTGCACTTTTCGTCAGGTGTGATTAGTTGCGATTTTTTGTATAAGCTGATCCCTTGTGCCTTTTGGCACTGACTTTTTTGAGTTCGAATGTGACGTGTTTACGCGCACGTTTTCGGTTTTCGATTCGGTTTTAGATGGACTACGCTTGAGAACTTGTCAGTAATTAGGATTCAGGCTTGTTGTCGCTTGCTCGGTTATACATGACAAAGCCTTCATAGATAAACTTCTTGCAAAAAGTTTATTGATCCTCAATATGTTTGTCGTTTTAAAACGAGGTTTCATTATGCAAAATTTTTGTCTCAATTCTAGTTCCTGCTCCAACTTTATCATTGACGAACGATTTAATTTTTCTCTATCCATGGATGAAAGTACTGACGGTTTTCTAAAACTGTTTTGAATACTCGAGTTGTTCTGCGGGTTGTGTGGAAATTAGTTAATGGTATTCTTTGCATACTCGTGCAGATTGGGGAAACAATTGTTTATGCCAAAGAAGAAATGTTGTTGGTTGCGTGCGTGTCGTTTCCATGTTATCAACGTATAGTATGTCAAGATCCCAAATTGTTTGAACTAGAAGAATTGGTGATAATAGAACACAGCCAGTTTTTAAGCCCAGTGCTATATTAAAATAGTATGAACACATGCGAAGCGTCAATTTAGCCGACCAACACACTGTAACCTTCTGCTTCCTTCTTAACACCCTAAAAAGTTTAAGGAAATTTCTTTTCTGGGATTTGGAAGTATCTTTTGGCAATGTTTATGTTATACAAAGCATCTTTTCGAAATACCATTAAAACATTTCTAGTAAAGAATTCAGTAGCAATAGTTTTGCTTGTTCTTGTGGGGGTCTTTCGTATAAAAGCAAAACATAGATGATCATCATCCAGCGACAAGGAAGTGACTAGATGGTAAACGGCACGTAATTACTTTGCAACCCGACAATAAACACAAGAATTCCGCAGTTAAGCTTCATTCAAAACTACGAATTTTCAAATTTTTACATATACCCAAGCTGGCTTTTAAAACGATTTACTAGAATTAGTAAACCACGAGTTCTTTTGTCCTCGTTTTATTCGGGTGAGGCCAAAGAGCTCGGCTTATCCTGCAGTCGTTCCTGTTATTCCAAACCGTATCTGTCTCTTTCCAGAGGATTTCCAGCGGCAATTTAATTGTGTCTATTCTGGTGGCATTTTGGTCGGCTGATCCAGCTTTCGCTAGCTCATCCGCTCTTTCGTTTCCCTCTACACCGCTGTGTCCAGGGACCCATGTTAGTTTTAAATTTACTCGGGTTGTTGCGGCTTTGAGAGCCTGCTTACAATCCTGCACCAGTTGTGAAACTACGCGGTTAGAGGCAAGCGCCTGAAGTGCCGCCTTACTGTCCGAGAGTATTTGTATTCTTCCATTAAGGTTGTTTGTTGCTGCTTCTATATGCGATTTTATTGCAAACACTTCCGACCGGAAAACTGTGGTATGGCTCTTCGGTTTATAACTGCGGTTGAGTTGCGGATGATCTGGGAAAAGATTCCGGTGCCGCTTCCTTCATCCGTTTTGGAACCATTGGTGTAGATCTGCTTTCCGTCTAGTTTAGAGCTTAAAATTACTTTACGTACATATATAGTCTATATTTTATGTACGTATATAGTCTATGTATACGTATATAAAAATTTGGAAGACTAAGCATATTGTAAAAATTTACATTTACGTCACTTTTAAAACGATGACAAAATTAGAAAAAACGTTTTAATATTTCTTGACAATTTATTAATAACAAATTTAATGCAAACCAGCTTCTACATACTAATATTTTGTTAGACCAGCCTTACCTTTAATAATTTAATTACCGATTTTATTCTTGCGGGCATGTTGTCGATGCCCTTCTCAATCATGTCCTTAACTTCTTCCGATATGAATTCAATGAATTGAATTATTATGATACGATGGGATTAGTCGCGGTGTACACGAGGGTACGCTTCGAACATGAACACACTCCAAGTCAGATTTCAACAATGGAGGAATGTGCGTATACTCACATTGAAAAAAGCTTTAGTTTGAGTCGTGGTCTAGTGTAGTTATTGCCATATACAGTATCGGCCAAAACAAATGCAACTCAAATTATTCTCACGGTATTAACTAGCAAAAGTCCAAAATTTTAATGGAAAGTAAATTATTTTAATTTCATTATTGCTTTACAAACCTTTTAAAAGAAAATCAAACATAATCTTCAAGCAATCTTTCATTTTTACGTACAAAATTCAATTAAATTTACGAAAACTAATTTTTTGATGGGACAAAACAAATGCAACTTCGTGTTTTTTTTTTAATTATTAATAAATTAATTAATATTTTGTGGTGAATCCATTATTTTTAATGACAGCTCGGCACCAATCAATTATTGTTTGTGGGATCTCATTCCATACTCTTTTAATTTCTTTAAACAATTCACTTTTGTTACTAATATTTTCACGCTGTATTTTCTTTTTAGCAATTTCCCATAGATTTTCTATAGGGTTCAAATCGGGTGACTGGTTGTAGTACCTGAATTCCACTCTCGTTAAGCCATTCTTTCACAATATTCGACGTGTGCTTCGGGTCGTTGTCATGTTGGAATGTCCATTTCTAGGGCATATTCCACTCCGCATACGGTAACATAACCTCCTGCAGTATGGATTTGTATTGAAAACGGTCCATTATACCATCTATTTTGTGAACTGGCCCTACACCCTGCCCTGACATGGACGCCCAGACCATTACACACCCTCCGCCGTGTTTAATGGTGCCTTTGCAAAATTTTGGATCCAAGCGCTTTCCTTTAGGACGCCTTACACGACAAATTCCGTCCGATCCTTGCAAATTGAACTTGCATTCATCGCTAAAAAGAATGGTCCTCCATTTTTGAACAGTCCAGTTAATGTGAGAACGTGCAAAAGCTAATCTTCGCTTTCTATTTTTAATTGAAATAAAAGGTTTCTTTGCTGGCCGATAACAAAGCAATCCGAGCTCCACTGCGCGTCTTCTAACGGTTCTTTGCGATACATTTAAATCGAGATCTGTTAGTAGCGTTGTGGATGAGACAAACGGATTAATTTTAATTTTCTTGGAAATCAGATTGTCCTCTTGTTCAGTTGTTTTCCTTGGTCTCCCCCCTTTATGTACAGTTTCAACGCACCCGGTGCGAAGATATCGAGCTATTATTCTGGAAAAAACCGATTTTTCTATATTATATTTCTCGGAAATAATCTTTTGAGATACACCACTCTTAAAGTCCTTTATAATTAATACTTTTATATCCGCACTATGCTTTTCATTTGCCGTTTTAAAGTTTTTCGGTGGTAAAAATAGCTTTAGACTACGAAGCGACACTTTCTATTAGTAAATAATGCACACAACCATCAGCTACAATCTAACTAACCTAAATAATAATCAGTTACATGGTAAAAATTGCAAAGTGATTTCAAGAAAAACTGTTATCAAACGGAGTTGCCAGAGTTGCAATTGTTTTGTCCGATAAAAAAAAGAAGTTTTCGTAAATTTTCCTGAATTTAGTGGTAAAAATTACCGATTTTTTGTAGAATGATTATGTGTTTTTTTTTTAAATGACTGGTACAATACTGATGAAATAAATATAAAACACTTTGCTTCTAAAACTTGGGGTTTCGCTGCCTAACATCATGGAACTAATTTGAGTTGCATTTGTTTTGGCCGATACTGTATGTACAGGAATTTTCAAACAGGTCGGAAACAATCAAAAATCTAGGAAATTATCTTTGCCTACGATAAACCGGAGAGAATCATCACTGGTCCACTTCCAACAAAACAGCAGCTTACTATTAAAATCATTATGCGGAATTCTTGTCAGTTATTTGTAAGCTAAGTTAAAGAATATAGCAATGTAATGTAATGTAAATACATCAACGCATTGATTTGTGAACTTTTCGAAAAAATACAACTAAGCGAATCCGTCACATATTTTATAGTCCTGGCATGAGGCGAGTTGACCTTCGGAGTGAGTTTCCGATGCTAGAAAAACTTCGAATTTATTCGCAAGACTCGGATATTCAATCAGAATGCGATGCCGAACACAATGCAAACACTTCCGCGATGCTGGCAAGCGACGATTGGTAGAGGGTGGATTCTATTGACGGCATGTAGTTGCTCAAATCGCATTGAAAAAGTATTTTTCAAACTACAGCCAACAGTGCATTGCTTTTGGGATAATCGTAGCTGAAGCAAACGCAATTATTTCGGAGATCTTCCAAGTTTTTAATTTTATTGTCAAGTTCTTATGCACAAAATAAACGAAAAAATTTAAAAATCAATTTAAAACACGCATTTTAACATTAACAACCAACGTTTATATCCTAATTTTAGTTGAACAAAATGGACCAATTGAACCAACTCAGGAAGAACAAGAAGACTTAGAACGAGCATTAGAGGCAGTGAACAAACAAGTGAAATCGCTTCAACAGTTGACTGGCGATGATGCTGCATTTTTAGGTGATTTTCTCGACGGCGTTGATAATCAAATACTCGACGATGCCGACATTTCTGAAGTTGTGCTTCATTCGCCGAATTCCAGTAGCGTAGAAACCGATGATACTGGCAATATCATCATAACGAGTACATGCGACTCAACAGCAAAAGATATCCGTGGGCTTGTGCAAACGTAAAAAAATCAAAACAAATGCATTTGATTGGAAATTAAATTCAGGCAAAAAAAGGAGGAGAAGAAAATCATCAAAACAGTTGGAGGTTTTGTAAATATATGTTAGGCCGTAAAAACCGAAAAACAGTGATTACATCATGTTTTTGATTTTATCCACATCATTAGTAAAAAGAAAACAATTTAAAAAAACAAAAACAAAGAAATTATTGTGAAGCAACTGTAAATAGTTAAAAACAAAAAAATTAACAAAAGATGAATATGTTAATTGAAGAACTGTGTTAATTTTAAAATCCGAACAAAAATTTAAAAAACAGGAACGGACAGTAGAAATGTAGAGAAAAAAATAAAAACAATGTAAACTCGTATAAGTGTACAAGGGAAATTATGTTATAATAATTTTTTCATTAATTTAAATACGAAATAATTTTTTTAGAAAAGAAATTAAACAAACTTATGTTATCCTATCTTTATAAGCTATATCTAGGTTAGTAGCTTAGCTTAGCTTGAAATCTAGATGTAAGAATTTAGTTAATGGTGTAGATAACTAAACTAAAGAGAAAAAAAAACAACAACAACAAAAAACAAACAACCGACAAATTTTCATTTAATGTTTCAAATCAACATGGATTTAGTTTCTGCATTTGTGATTATCAATTTTCTATAGTTTTTTATTCTTTACCTTAATCACCGATGATAAATGATGATGCACATGAAATAAGATAATTTATTGTTTAAAAATTAAACACTAACTCTTTTTTTATTATTATAGATCACTACTTCATATCCTCTAAAAATTAAAGTGTTGTTTTCTGATGAGTTCACATTAATCATTCGTATTTGGAATATTGTGTTGTTCAAAAATGGCTGTTTACTTGGTATTGTTACCTTAATCGAGTGAGCAAAATCTATGTTGTAATTTGAATTTGGTCGATGAACAACTAAAACCATTCTGTCGACTCAAACCAGACGAATTTAGTGTAATGTCCCAAAGCATTCTGTTAGTCGTTTACCCCAGAACATAGATTTCAGCTAAAACTATTCTAATATCTATAAACTTTATAAATTTTTGTTCTTGATTTTCGATATGCATAAAATTGTCCTTATCACGGCACAAAATTGGAGGTAGGAATGACTTGTAACGCAAAAAAGTGTCCTGCATACTTATTTGGAAAATTTTTAGAAATGAGTAATGTGAACACTTCATTAGCTAATTCGAATAGATAATTGATAATAAATTGAAAAATCTCAATTTCAATGAGATGTTTTAAATTAGGGGTAAAACAAAATAGTATTCGAACTTGCCAAAGCTAAAGCATTAACAAAAGAAAGAAGAAAAAAAAAAATTAACAAATCGATTGAGATTTTTATTTGAGCTTTTTCCCACACGAAAAAAGATAGAACCTACAACTGCATTTAAATAAAACATAAGGAAGTTCGTAAATTGTTCAAATTAATTATATGTTGTGTTCAATGGAATGCGACAGGATTTGAATTGAATAAATGCTTCTTGTATGAATTATGTGAAAACATACAACGTAGATTCATTTGTATACCATTTTAAGTTGAAAAACAGCAAAACAAAACAAAACAAAAAAGATTTTCCTTTGCTTAGAAATTTTTAAAGTTGAAATTTATGTTTTAAGTCAGCGGGTGTAATATATTCCTGAATCTCCTTTATGTTCTTTTTTTTAAGTTTTGAATTTTTGTACGGATTCCTAGCGCTAACATATACCTTTTCTAACGAAACAAAACTTTCCTTTCTATTCTTACAAATTAAGCATGTGACTCTGGTGATATCGGTAAAAATGCATTCTCAATTTTGTTGAGAATTGTTCGCGGAAGTTTTAGAGACGGTATTTATGCATACGACTTACTATCTATATTTATAGTATCTATCCTTAACGTCTATAATTACTAGGTATATAAAAATGCATATTTCATAATCCATTTTAGTTATGTCATCAAAACTTACATTGAAGGCTCTTTTTTAACTTCATTGTGATTTGTACGTAAGGAGAAATATATTTATTTTTCTTACAAAATTTTTGTGTTTGGTTCATTTTGTAATTTCGTTTGTATTTCGGGTGTAAAAGTGAGTACACGGAATTTTTAATTCAAACAATTAGTATATTTTGAAATTTTAGTAAAATACAGTTTAAATTCAAACGATAAAAATAACAAAAAGCTTGCATACGCTTTTGTTAAAAGGACACTAAAAATCTGAGTACATTGTAGTTGCTTTGACAAAAATTATTGAGCGCTCATTGACTATTTTTGTGGAGGATGAAGAGGAAATGGACGGAAAAATTTGTGGAAAAAATCAATTTTTTGCGGCTCGATCTTTTGCCTCAATAACTGTAAAATTCTATTGGTCGCGCTTCGGAAATTTTATAGTTTTCAGGAATGATTGGCATATTCCGTTCCAGGCATTGGCAGTGTTTCAGCGTTTCTTCTTTGCTTTTGATTCTGTGGCGACTGACGCGCTAAAGTCCTATAGAAGGTTCTGGTCTAAAGATTCGGCAGGCTAGCCTAGATGCTCGTCATTGTATTTCTGGCGCGGGAAACTTTGTGGCATATTGTGTTTCGTCTGTGTCGTTCAATACCATTCAGATTCGAATGGCTTAAAAGTGGCTTACAAATGAGTGAAGCAACCTCGATTCTAACTTTTTACGTTTTTTTGTGAAGTTTATGTGGTTTTTGCACACTAACCGTCAACTCCAGACCCGTTCATACAGTCCGAAACCGTTACATTGCGGCGGCCGTGTTCAAGAGTGTTTGGGACCAGACATTCATGCTTAAAGTTTTCGCCACTTCGTGCCGAAAAAAATTTGCAACACTTTCGACAAGACTGCAATAAAAGTAGAAATGTTGGTTTCTGTTAAAATAAAATATATTTCGCCATTTCGCCATGAGTTTTATTATCAAATTATTTGATTTAATGCTGTTAGGACAGTAAACAGATTAAACTCAAGTCTCTGATCTTACATCATTTAAGTGATTTTCTTCGGAACAATTTTGAAGTTTTAATAAAATTGGCATCCAGCTTTCTGGCTTTTGTCGTAGAGCCATAGGTTTGGCGTTATCTTCTACGCGAGGTTCGAGCAGAAGTTGGGCGCTGAATTTCTGCCAACCACCAATCTCAGAGCTCCTCGGATGAATTTCAACTGTTTTCTCGCCAACTTATAGTTCTGATTGCTTGTGTTGAAACGTTGACACCAGGGCCTGCGCGCTTATTGATGAGATTCGGTAGCAAAGAATGGCCCAACATCATATTGAATGGTATTCTCTACTGGAAATTTGTAGCTCTACTCTAGAAATCTAAATTGGTCTTAAGGCTGGATCTGCATAACATTTGGGCTGAGAGCTGTAGAAGGGTGAAGAAGATTTATCAATTGGTTTGTTAACTTTTAAAGTATGCATTTTCAAATGACGAGTTTTAATTTGATGGTTTCATGTCAAAAACTGTGTTCAATAGTTTCCCATTGTGGGGTATAATTCAGCGTAGTCTCCAACATGATGTACTGATTTTCTATTACATGTTTTGGAAGCATAATTTGACTTTCCATCCCCAATTATCCTGTTCGAACTTACAGAAATTAGTCTTTATTTCTTTAAATTTGTATAATTTCGTAACATATGTTTCCTATTAAACTTCTACTCTTAATCTGACGGCAATGATCTTCTTGATTTCGATGATACACCATCATAGAAATCATCTAAAAGTTGTCCATTCAAATTTCGAATAAACATAAAGTGTCCCATAGTCGCCTTGTTAATTTTTGCTATATATTTTTTCTACGCAACATAAATATCAGCTGATCTGATATTAGAAGCTGATATTAATGTTACGAAAATGTCCTTTCCCCAGGAAAAATTTACAAAATTTCCTTTTCAAACTATTTTAACTTGCTTATTTGAATGGTATAAATATATATTCATATTTATAACATTTGGTTTGTGTCAGCGCCACCTTCTTTCGTAGCAGGTTAGTATGGTGACCGTTCTCTTACATATTTCCATTAATAATAAATTATCATGTAATTTCCACGTGAGAGGCGTAACGTATTGGTTTGTCGGCAGGTTGCTTAGACAATCAGGTTCGGCGGAGAAGGTGTAAGCATAAATATGAAAGAATACTGTATAAGATTATGATGGTGCACTGTTGCGTTGGCTAAGAGCAGACATCTGAACTCAAAGGTTAGGAGGACACTTGAATACTTGTTTATATAGTCTTATTTGTATCGATTGCTTTGTGTAGATTACTTTTTTGTTTTTAATATAGAACACAAAACGTGAATATGTGCGTTCTCGAAAATCTAGAGGTTTCCAGGACTTGTTGAGCTTTCGATATAAGGGAAGTAGAGCATGCAAATTCATCTTAACATAACGACATAACATATGTCGTCTTATATATAACATATGACATCTTAACATAACGTAACATACTCAAGTGCAGTAACTAGTTGTTATAAGTAGTGATGATTTGATTAAATGTGAGGAATCATTGAAGTTCATGTGTAATAGATTCTGCAAAGTTGATTGATGTTCACCTGCCAATTTTTATATTTGCGCTAGACACTTTACACAGATTTTCGGAATATTGACAACCTGTCTCGAATGTTCTTCTCAGAAAGAAGCCGTTCCTTGCGTTGGTTTAGCTTTTCGGGCTGACCGAATGTATCTCGGATCGTTTTGCCTCGACACGTTTTTAGGGGCTTCTGGGAAGTTGTTAAGGCGTTTCGCACTGTTTACGTCCTCACCCCTGGTCTTTTTTTCAGGCAATGGTCGGAAGTTCATTTTTGTTTTTGCAGAAAGTACCGATGATCGACTATTTCTATGCTTAAACTCCATGTTTCCTTCTTCGGTATTGCACCGTTTTTTAAGGTGTCCCTGTTGACACTAAGTATTCTGCATATGTTGCTGCAGCTGTACCCCAATTGATGTATCAGTTGAACGGCAATACGATTTGGAATTCGGCTGCTCACCCTTATCGTCGGAAAAAATCCAATGCAATTCGTTGAAGATTCACGAAGTTTCTAAGGGTTGGAAAACAAGGTCGAAGGGATCAAGGTCTTTCGATGAATTTGGTGCTTTGACTTCAAGTCACAATTCACAAGGCAGTAAATGAATAAATTTATGTTTTCAAACGTCTTTTTACTGTGCAGGACTTAACATCTAAGGCTTAAAAAATATATGCAAGTGATGACGGCTGTACATATAATACTTGTAATCAAGCGTACCTAAAAGTCGTCTTTGAATTACCGTACCTGTTTATGCTAACTCAGAAATAAAACGCATTTTTCTCGTTTTATCGTTTTTATTTCGAATAATTTTAAACTATCAACTTTAATATCGTTTTAAGTTTACGAAGTTTCACGTTCCGGAGACTTGTGCATCAATTTGTAGTACTAAACACAACTCAAAAAGCTCTAATTTAATTATTAACAGCGCGTCAGTTGAAAGTTCTTTCGACCCATATGATAAACGAAATACAAGTAGGGTGGATTCGTAAACAATAAAAACTACACCAAAGAATTTGTTTTGTATCGTTTTTAAGGACTTTTTGGAAAATCATGCTCTGTATTTACAATCTAGTAAGAATTTATGCAAAATTTACTTTACATTCGAAGAAAATTGTTTTCAATTTGTTGATTCGAACGTTCTCAACCTTCTAAGAAATTAAAAAAAAACCTAAGTTTCCTTCTTCCGATTTCATACCAGGAGCTAAGGTCAATTTTTCGCCTTAAAGCTTTGCGAACGACCCTCATATACTCTTATTTGAACACAATTATGTTAATTATAATGTATTTTATAGAATATACATTCAACGTTGTATATTTGCTTAAGTTAGTTTCAACAAGCGACCAAAATACAGCAAACATTTTTAAAGAACTTTAGGAATATTCGCAGAGCAAAACAGTAGCAATGAGACATCCCAACGGAGCCGGCTTAACCATTCCAACTTGTTGTGTGAGGATTTTTCTTGGAATTGCATTGGGCTCACAGAAGTTTTGAATCATGATTAGGGATATTGGCAACTTGGTCAAAATGCTTCTGCCATGGAACCGTTTAATTTTTGACGTCCATCGCAGAGAACTCCAAAGGATCCTGAAATTAGAGAAAGCTACTATTTCAACTTTTTCATTGCATTTTATCGCAACGTTATCTGCTTTGAATTTGGATAAAATATAGGAATAGACGACCATCAGATCAAGTAAACGCCAAAATATTCAGTCTCGTCTTTTTTTATTTGATCTGATTCATCGGTTGGGTCATCGCATAGCAAGTTTTGAGCGCATGTTGGTTGAAATCTTTTACTAATTTCAAACACTTGTTTTCTTTCGTATTTGTGAAGAAGTGAAGAATTAGACAACAATACAACTTTGTTTTTGTTTTTGTAACACTTCACTTGTAACAGTTCCCTTCATTCAAAGGCTTTGAAAATAATTCAGAAACAAAAGTAGGCTTTTTTTCATACCATATCACTGTAAGTAGTCTTCTGTCGCTCATTCTCCAGCCGGAATTTGTTTTAACTTTTTATAGTTTTAAAAGTTTGTTGGAGATTTCCCCCCCCCCCTTCCGTGTGTTAACCCACACTAAGATAATGATTTGAAATTGAGTTGAAATAATTTTTGAAATATATCTCATGATCTTGTGCATGATCCTAGCCAAGTCTTTAATGCCACTAGCACCTAGATTATAATTCACTAGTTCAGTTGCTTTACCTATATAGATTTGGTATTCAGGGGCAAACACTGAAACATTTTCGCGGAAGCATATTTTGTTGCCATGTTTTCACCGTTTCATCAGCATATGGTGACGCAAGGAACTCCATCCTTCGCTTTTTTCATGGATTTGTCAATAGATTCCTGCTTACTCGAATTGTAGTACAGGCGGCGAGAATTATTTGACCTTTCAAAGCTGAGCAACACCACTCTTCTGCAAATTGAAAAATGGTCAAATGTCATCATTTTAGAACCAAGTAGATTACGTAGTACTGGCAAAGAAAGCCTGTTCTACTGGCAAGGTAGTACTGTAGTACGTAGTACTGGCAAGGAGGTTTTGCGTCCGCGACATCTCTCTACAAGCGGGCCAACTACTTTGTTTCAGTCTTGCCGCATTCGGAATTAGTTGGTCTCCGCCGCCAACCTTGCTCCAGCATAGACGTGTGGTGCTGCGATAACGTGTCCCGTACAATCATATTAATTCTGTAATTAATATACAAATCCGAGTGAAATAAATTAAAGCGTTATTCCAAAGTGGTGTCCCCGACGTGATCACACCATGTATCCAAATCCTAATGAATTAAATTATCGCATTGTTTTAAAAGTCTTTCTACCTTGCCATTTTCTTTCACTAAGTTTATCCTAGAGCTAGAACTAGAGAAATACTTAAGAATATTAATTTTTATCCGAGTTCAAATAGAATTGAGAGTCATGTTTGTGTATGCACATCAATTTTTAATGACGTTTACCTGTTAGTTTATTGCAAAGTCTACAGTCTGCTCATAAATTCGGAAGGATGGTACTTCAATTGGGTCCCCTTTTATGTCATGGACAATTTTGGCATAAGCATTTTTGACGTGAAAACGACACATGAAGCGAAGAGTAGAGACTTGTTTCTGTAGTCTTCTGCAATATTTTCTTGGAAGTTAATGGCTGACGCTGGGTTATAGTGACGGTTTTGAGTTCAAGACCGTTTTGTCATGTTACTTCTTTTGCTTTGGCTTTATTTTTGCTAATATTAAAGCTTGTTCCTTAAGTTAATGATCAACTGATAGCGTATTAATATACTTGGAATTTAGTGAGAATCAGTTGACAGGCTCATTTGTATCCATAATTTAATTTCATTTTATGGTTGGTTGAAACGAACATAAGTCAACTAGTAGGATAAAAGACTTTTCGACATTGATAAATAATTAAACATCCCTTTAAGCATCCCGAAAGTTTAAGGTAAAAAGAAATAAAAACTGAGTTATGTAAAGTTATTTAGATTTGTGCTCCTGTCTTTGAGACTATTATCAATAAATAAGCTTTCGTCCTCTTCAGCTGTCAAATTTTGGACATTTTGAAATAATTTAGTCTATGAGTCCAGTTGATTTTTAGAATACTCATAAAAGATACCCAGCCAGTGAGATCAATGACACGATGATATTGGTCGGCATTGCAAAGTCCACATGGCCAAGCGTGGGTTCATCTACAGCAATAACTTGGAAGAGCGGCAAACAAGGGTACAATATTCCGAACCTCACCATGGGTCAACACATTTAACCCATGTTTTCATTAATTGCATAAAATAATGGAGTGAAAATGTTCTTATTCGATAAGGAAGAATCTTTTTTTCCACAAGTGTGAAGGATAGATGCACATTTTCGACTTACTACTAGATGTAACGTACCGTACAAAATTTGTTCCCACTGACTTCTAACCTGCAATATTGTAGAAGTGTCCTGTGCGTCGAAGTTCACACTGCACATGAAATGATTGTTGTTTTTGTCTCCTTAAAAATTTAACAAAAAAGTTAACAATTAGTTTGTAAAGTAAATAGTAAAAAACAATGCCAAACTATTTGCTCTCTACCGCTTTCAGAATTTATTTTAAAATCATTCTCTTTTTTTGAGGTTAGAATTTATACCAGCATTAAATTCGAGAAAATATTGATTTCTATTCGCTGATTCGCATGTTCCTCCGCAATCCTCCTTAAAACATTAAAAAAAATTAATCATGAGTTTCCTATTTCAAGTTGAGTTGCAAAGCGAAGCTCATAAGAATTTTTGTTTAATTTTTGAGGAAATAATTTTTTTTTTGATGAACTTCAGATCGTCTTGGAACCTCCCAACACGCTCCATTATACTACCTTCAATACATGGAACCTGCAAAGGTAGAAACAAAATAACAAAAATTATTGACAAAATTTATGAAATTTCACCATTTAGAAATTTCTAATTTTTTCAAAATAAAATCATAAAGATCAAAGGCACTTAACACTTAAGGTCAACAATCAAAGGTGAAAGGTTTTTTTATATTCTATCGACGGTGAAATGTTTTAATTTGCTTTAAAAAAAATTTGGCGATGTCCATTCGACTTCCTTTCTTCTAAGTAATGCAAAGAAAAACTTACTACTTAAACTAACATGCTAGCAAAACTTACCTGGCTACATTTATTGAAAGGATTTGTAGGAGTATCTGCGCCCTATCAGTAACAAAACCGTTCCTTGCACAAAAACACACTCCTCTATTTTTATGACTAATGCATTGACCAGGATGTTCGATAGGTCTCATTACCCAACAAAATAAAACATTTGCGAGTCAACTTTGCTGCGATCTGTGCTGGATCAGACACGAGCCTTCCAAACGGACGGGATTATTCTTAGTATAATTATTTTCTGTGAGTATAGATGTAAGAGGTGTACACTAACGACCTTTCGAATCCATCTTCACCTGAATCCGAATGCTTTCTGCCAAGAACTTTATTTAACTCAACACTGGAAAATGCTTCTTTTCCAGTGAAGAAGAGAAGCGAAGTCCAGCGAAGAGAAGTCCAGAAGTCACGTTAGGGTTAGTGTACAGGATGCCCCTTTTCCTGTGAATCTACTTTTCTATCAAACACTCTCCGTGGTACCCTTTTTATTAAAAAAAATATTATACGCTTTTGATTATTGAATTCCTTGCTCTTGCAGTAAACAGCCCTTTATTAATGATCTTGTCAGGATATTACCCGCCAACTATAGAACGTCGTTCTGCATTCGAAAATTCGCATGGTTCCGGAATAGCTTGGTACTGTAGAGCAATCGAAGTTTAGGCGAGTCTGATTATTACCTAAAGCAGATTTGTAGCGATTGCCATATGAGAAATTAATGTTAGATTTCACCACTAGGTAATGGAGCTATAAAAGCGGTAGCGAGAAATTGATCTCTTTCACTTCTCCATAGAAACTATCTAGACGCTTGACAACTGATGTAAAGTAGAAATGATATTGTAATTAACAACTTGTAATTAAATAAATTAATACATTACAGATTTTTTGTGGGCGAAAGTACTGTCAGGCTTGTGTTTTTGAAGGAATTGAAAAGATACGGTCTCGAAATTGACAAATAGTCGGAAGTCCTGCGATACAAGACGATACCTGACACACCTTAAGATGGTGTGGATGCTGGTTGATGATGATGCAAGATAATGAATCTATCTTGCAAAAGATGGTCCATCTCTTGCAATAGAGGCCATCCGACGTTCCGCATCCTGCAGAAAAATAGGGGAGCGCTCTACAGTTAGCTTTGTTGGTAACATACTGACATAGTGTAACCGCAAAACAGAAAAAATCTTCGAATAAATTCCAAATCTAACGGGATTCAACCAAAATAAGTAGAATTTTATTTGTATTTGTAAAGTTTTCTCATAATTTCTCCTTCAAAGTGTTTGAGTAAAAACGCAATTGGAAAATAAATCGCATATTTTTTCTTCTATCTCTTTCTATCCACAACTATCCGGGAGTGTTCTCACTGCTTGGTGCTTACGCTACGATATTCCCGTGTATAGACACATGGAATCGAATGTGAAACAACGTTCGGGCGGATCTCTTCGAAAAAGATGGTCCTCCGTAGGTTTTACGCGTAGATGCTAGAAAGGTCTTGATTATTTTGATTTCATTTCCCAACATCTACACATAAACGAAAATGGAATCATATGTGATACAACGTTCGGGCGGATCTCTTCGAAAAAGATGGTCCTCCGTAGGTTTTACGCGTAGATGCTAGAAAGGTCTTGATTATTTTGATTTCATTTCCCAACATCTACACATAAACGAAAATGGAATCATATGTGATACAACGTTCGATAAGTTTTCCTCGAAGAAGAGGAGGAGTAAGTTGGTTGTCCACTGGGGTATAGGGTTAGAGAGGTCTCGTTAATTGTGATTCCGTTTTATAGCATTTGCTTCAGTTCTCGAACATGGGGCAGGTACTACACAAAGGCTATCTGCTGAGAAGAAGAGTTTTATATCGAAGTAATGTGAAAGACGCTTTCAGGTTTGGTTTCCAAGGTGTCGGTTGAGATGTTTAGTCTTAGATTACTTAGTCCTGCTACTACTACTGCCACCTACTCGTTGCAGCTGCCGCCCTGCTACTGCTATGTGTACTAAGATCCTTGAAATGCAGGACTTTTAATAATAATAAAGTTACTACTACGTCTGGCTGGTCCCGTTTCAGTCTAAGGACTTATTGAGTTAACCAAGCCATTTTGTGTCTTTCCTTCTTTTGTTTTGCATTGCCTGCGTTTCCTTTGGATTTGTTCCTTCAAAACTAGTCAAGGCTGCTCTGGCTTATGACTAACTAAAGAATAAAAAGTAGTTTACCCATACGACAAATATATGAAGTTGTTCGTCCTTTTAATATAATTTATATCAACATTCTGCTATTTTAGTACTGCTATTACCTCTACTTCTACTACTATTTCTGCTACTACTGCTATTACTACTGCTACTAGCATACTCCTAGTCGTTGTATTTGTTATAATACTATTATCATCGGCATTCTCATTAATTGACCCTTTTATTGTCTGAATTTGTTCTTCATAATGATAACTTATCTTTAAGCTTTTAATCTTGATTTTAACGGACTAGATTGAAAGATTAAATAATCTTTAATTTTTATCGATATTTCTTCGGTGTATCTTTCGACTCGACTTCGTTTGCCATTCTTTTACTTTTCCGTTATAAACGCAAATCTGTTTTTGTGTTAACATATAAATATATATGTATATACTTCGGGCGTGATAGTGCTCCATTCTCCCCTTTTAAATATGTTTGTACATTTTAGTTATTACAGTCAAGTAAGGGTAAGCTTTTAAGAGTATTAATTAGTTCTTCCTCATCCTTTCTGTTCTTAGTCCTTTCAGGAACATATATTTTTGCATTTTTTTTATTAAATCAAATATTATAATGGACTAAACCTTGTGGATTTGCATAAAAAATTAACGTTAACGCAAAAACTTACAAGGAACATATTTAAAATTCAAATATTATTTGACAACATATACGATGTCAGCATTGTTCAAATTGCTTGTTGTGCGAGGACTACAATTTTGGGAGTGATTTTATTAAAAAAATGGTCCATGCACTAGGAGCATTGAGGAGTATCGTTCTAACTTTTAATTAAAAAAAAACACCAGGAAAAACACACAAAAAAAGATAAAAAAAAATACCAAAAATGGAATTAAAAATTTTAAAAAAAAAGTCCGTTATACTTTAACTTCATTCGAATACTAAATATCCGTCAAAACTATTTCGACCTGTTTTTATTCATTAAAAAAATACAATAAATATTCTCTCTGTAAATTAATGTAAACTACATGAAAATGTAGTAATACAAAAGATCAATGTTAGGTTTTAACTAGCAAAAATAAATATCAACAAACAAAGCGTTAGACTCGAGAGAAAATAAAAAACAAAAACAAAACTTAGAAAATCAATTTGAAATTAACTTACCAACGTATGTATGTAATAAAATTTAAAGATAAATAAGAAAATTCACTTGTGATTGTACTCTCTGCATTTTACGAGAAATGCAACTGAATTAATAAGATTAAAAATGATAAACGATAGCGACATAGTAACAATATTTCAATTTCAACCTACATGAAATGATAATAATTTAAATTTAATAAATGCATCCAATTATACATGAGGTTACATGTTCAAATTGAGCTGTAATTAAGGACTCATTTTAACTTACACTAACAAAAACGCTTATCGAAAAAAAAAATCAGAATAAAGCTATAAATGTTACAATTAATTGAAACCATGTTACCTAATATGTACTTTATAATTAGGTAAACAAAATTTTTTAATTTTAGAATTTTTTTCACACTTTCAATTTATTTAAACAATGAAAACTTGATGTTTACATTCGAAAAAATTCCAAAGTTCATTAGTTTGACAATTGCATGTGTAATGAAATTGAAATTAAATTTTAACGATCGCGTTTGTGATCAAATGAATTAACTGACAGATTTCGGGCAGAATAAACAGAAATAAAACAAATAAAAAAAAATTTTTTTTTAGTGTTGATAGATATTTGAAACAAAATCCTTCCAATAAACTCTAAAATTCAAGCATACCCCGAAGAATAATTTTTGAAAATTAAATATTTCTTAAATTTGCTAAAATTTTTTAAATTTTATCAAAAATGTTCAAATGAGCATTTCGTAAACTAATTTCCAAAAAATCTAAACTCACTTACCAGAAGGTAAACTGTCAGACCGGGAAACCGTCAAAGGAGTAAATAAAAAAATAATTTAGAATTGAAAAGACACTGCCAACTGGATTGAGTACATCTATTTAGTAAGAAGGCATTATCTAACAATATATATGGCTATTAATTAAAACAATCCCACAAAGACCAGCTCAAAATTCAGGTGCACAATATCTGCTCAGTACTCAAGCGTAGGATATCAATAAGTCGCTCTATGTTTGATACATCAATAGCCTTTGTCAAATTTCTGGCCCAATTTTTAAGCGTATGAATTTCCTAATGCTACAGCAGTTCGTCCAAATTTTTGCCGAATCCTGAGATGGTCAACATTTTCTGTGAGAAAATTGGTGTGGTGAACATCCGTTAGGCTGAAAACAATCCGGCGATCTGGCAACGTCGTGTCTATCGCCTTCTGCTAGATCGTTTCAATTATTCCATCCACGTGCTCAGTTCGAGTTTTAACTACGTATAGGTAACATATTTTTTTGGACAGCTTAATCAGTCAACTTGTGTGTTTTTATATGGTGCTAAAATGGAGCATCGAAATTTAGAGTAATGTAGTGCAATTCAATTTTGTATTAAACTTAGTGAATCTGCGAGTGTCATTTTTGAAAAGTTGAAACAGGCATATGGGGAACATTGCTTATCAAGAGCACAAATTTTCAGCTGTTACAAATAATTTTTGGAAAGCCGCAAGCATGTCAAAGAATAACGTCGCTCTTCGAGACCTTCACCTCCAAAATTATATAAATATAAATACTTTTACCGAACATCAAATTTTGACGGAAGATATGATCATGCGGAAGATTTGTGTCAAAATGGCGTAGAAAAACTGCGCGATTGAACGGGTCTTTGACCACATTGAAACGCATTTCTTCTTCTGAGTTGAGTTCCGATGTTCTTTTCCTTGAAAATAGAATGTGTTTTAAAAGGACGTCATTTTGAAATTCTGGAGAACGTAACACTGTGACCGCCCAGGTAAAGGTGAAACCAGTTACCAAGACTAACTATGACTTTGCCGGTGCACTGTCACTATTTTGGAAGGGATAAGATTGTCGTTTTTTTAAGTAAAAACTTTGGCAAATTATAAATATGTCTCATTCGTTTTCATACAAACCCCGTAATCAAAGCAAGAGTTTACGAAGGATCATCCATTTTCATACGGTTATACAGTAATATATAAACGAGATCGAATTTTATGTTCTTCACATGTCGAAATACAAAATTCATCTCGATAAAATACTACTACAAAGTAGTGCGCAATCAATGTTTCGAATATTTTCATTATGGAAAGATTTAACTTAACATGGCGCAGGTTATTTTCATAACAACGAAAATATAGCAAACATCGAAAACCACACAATCGACAATGAAGATTTTACAATCGTAATTGGTTTCATCTTCGCATAATATTTCTGACAAATAAAAGAAAGACCTTCCTTTTCTGCCTGCTGAATTTTTTTTTTTTAATTTTTGTGATGGGTTTTCGTCCGTTATCGTTCTGATTTCTACAGCGAGAAATCGCTGAGCCAGAGGAAATACACAAAATTAACACGCAAAGTTAAAAGGAGGAATGACCGTGCTACCTTTTGACAATAAGCTGTTAAGTATATACCACAAACACAACCGTAACGGATTGCTTTCCTGCCTATGTCCCCTTCTTTTTTATCTTCCTCCTTCAATTCAAGAATTTAATTAAATTTCATTTACAGAATCTATTTTTCCACGACTGCAAACTGGACTTGCATGTAGATTTATTCTACGACACTCTACTGAGGTGCTGTTTTTTTTGAAACATTGAGTAATTCGACACAACGTCGACTCTTCACGAAGTTTATGATAGCGAAATGTTCAGGACACAACTTTTACAGATAGTTTGTTTACATATAATGTTTCAATGAGAAAATTGCGGTGTTGGGTCAGTATTGAATTCACAATGACGTTTGCCAATGTTAATTTGACACATGTCAAAGCAAGATAACTGAATTATTTAATTTCGCTAAAAGTTCAATAGTTGAAGAAAGATTGCAACACAAATCTCGTCCTTTACACAATCGTCTATAACAAAATCTGTAATAAATATAGAAACATGGTAAATTTTCTTTATTTATTTTTGAATTAATAAGTAACAAAATAAAAATAATAGAATCACAAAACAAAAAACATTTTGCTTACCTTTATTCTGCAAAAGGATATCTTCGTCAAAACCGCTGCTCAAATTAAATTTATTAAGAGCATTCAACGGATGTGTGTCAATGAGTCTCCTTATTTTTGATGTGTCAAAAGCATTTGACAAAAGTATGGTATATAATAATAATTATTATATAAAACACAACTAAGTATCATAACTTATTTTTTGTAGAATAAAGCCTGTCGCGGTGGCAGGGAGGATAGTGGCTGTGATACCATACATACACAACCAGCTAACCACACTGCCATAGCGCATAGCTCAAACCTGAAAATTCCAAGGGATAATTTTATAAAATACAATTTTTAAGTTTCGTATTTTATTCTGTGCATATATTGTTAATTCATGTTCAATATTCTAAAGATTACCTAGCTAAAATTTAAGGTTATCTATCCTGTGTTTCCATTCCGATTCATCAAAAGACGTGCGAGGCTTACGTAGAACCTTTTGATGATATATAATTAAATATTCGTGTTTTAGCATCCTTGACGTAAAGCAATAAAGACAAACTGGAAGATGAGATTGCTGTTAAATCATAAATTTGTATGATGATATGATATATACGAACGCCTATAAACGATTGGTTAAAAACTGAAAGCAAATTTTAACATAAGTAAAAATAACAACATGGGTCCCAGTACTACCAATGATGGGACATTGATGAGTTTTCAAAGCTTCTCTCACCTTATAACTTCAGAAGTTCAAAAACCAGGCAAATATGTATTTTGACAAGGTTCAGACGTTAACGTAGCTACAGAAGCGTAGTACAAGCCTTAGATTTCTAGACAGTACCTGTTGAGGCTGTGTTGTCTAGAGACGGATGTGATTTAATTAAGAGCTACATAACCGATGACAAGGGTATATGTATTCGTATCATGAGTCCTTAAAAGGGACTGATGTTATGTGTATTGCGTGAAATACTCTTTGAATTTTTTAAAGAAATAAATGGAAAACCTAAACACTTTCATAACCATAGGAAAAAGAAAATGCCCAGCAGATGAAGCAAGGAAAAATTCGGAGGACTCAATTGTAACTGACAGCATGTTATTACTAGGGCGCATTATTCCTTTTAAATGCTAGCACCATAATTGGACCCCGCTCATAGATAATAAGACAAATAAGGCGAAGAAATTTTCTTGTTTGGACTGTAGGACTCACAGCTTTGACACCAATTAACATACGACATCCTGAAAGGATAATTCATTTGTATTAATGTACTCTTTCGGTTACTTTTGAACTTCTTATTGTATGACTCTAAAGAAGAAATGGATTTAAATGAAAGTAACGGTCGATTAAAATTTTTTTATTTGCTAACAATAAATTTGAAGTAAAACGTTACGTTATTCAGATGTCAAGAACTAGTTCAAATAGCGTCGTCTGTCCCAGGTTTTATTCAGAATTGTCAGCGCATATAGTTTTTATTGTTACCTTCGGCTTAACGCATAGTTAACGGCATAGTTAAATTTTATTCTGATCGTATTATCTTCTCGTCTGCCATTAGTTGAAAATGACGCATGCAAACCTTAAGGATCAGATTCAAAAGGGACTTTTACGCCAGCGATTGTGATAAATATTAGCGGGAGTCCAATTGTGTTCCTTCGCTTTGTTTTACAATCAATTTTCAAGGATATATTTTTTGGAAAATTTCAAACTTTTTTCAGAATTCCGGATAAAATTTTAAGGCCAATTTGTTTGTTGCTTTTAGATAATTTAAAAGGTGTTCAAATAAGTTTTGAGCGATTAACAATAGATGGCATAATTAGCATTACTTCGCATCAGACTTCCTTGTAACTTAAGTCATGTTAAAACGTCACCATTTTCCTCTCAGAGCATGCGTCATTCTGTTATCGTGTAAACAACACGAATTTTTTGTGCTCCAACTTTTGTGCTGACGGAACAACATTTGCGGGAAGCGTTGTTTTTTTTTGCTCTAAATTGAAGAAAAGTACAGCTGCACGATATTAACTGCTAGTTGTAGCATATGGAAAGCATACTGTATCAATTATAACAGGTAAGTATTGGTTCTGACGTTTTAAAACTGGCGACTTTGATATTAGTGACAAAGAACGCGAAGGGAAGCCAGTAAAGTTTGAAGACGCTGAATTGGTCGCATTACTAAACCAGGATGCATGCCAACTCAAGAGGATCTTGCTGAAACCTTTTAAGTGAATCAACAAGAACCATCTTAAGGCTATGTGTATGGTGCAAAAACAAACATTCGACTCTGGATGAACTACATTCAAGAGATATCGAACGCAGTTTATTCGCATGTAAACAACTGCCCCAAAGCGAAATCGGAAGAGTTTTTTGTATCGAATAATGACGGGAGACGAAATGTAAACCTATTTTAACATGGCACAGGAAAACGTGAAGTTAGCCCGGCCACGCATTAACTTCAACAACCATACGGAGTTTTCATGGCAAAAACATAATGCTGTTCATCTGGTGGGACCAACTCGGTGTGAACTACCATAAGCTATTGTAGCCGATCGAAACTATCACTACGGAACGTTATCAACAACATATGCCATTTGAGTATAACATTACAACAGCGGCCAATTTAACATAAAATTATAACACTGACAACACAAAAAATTCCAAGGAAAAGGAGTGTTTTGTTGGAGCAATCTAAAACTTTTTTAACGTTTGGAATTTTTTCGAACAGCTTTTAAGAGCTGGTACTTTTCCGTACGTGTATGCTTTTTACTTGTGTATTACATTATCCTTCTGATCGCATCCCTATTAGTAAACACTTGATTCCTCTTTGTAATGAAAATCGGAAAATCCTGAAGGCTAAGATGGTGACAGCGGCAGAGTAGCTCAGTAGTCTGTTCTTTGCTTTGGTTGCTCTTATAATAATCTTACAATCCTATCGTAAAATTGAAAAGGTTTTTTCATAAGCAAGATTCGTCTTTTGTAAAAGACATGTTTGAAGACAAATGATTCTGTTGAACTGTCCAATTCACTGCCAATAAGAAAGGAAAATCGCATATTTATTGGACAATTTTTAAAGTTTGAAAATCTGACATTTTCTGAAAAAAACTAAATTTGAAGGGAAGGTCTAAAATCTCTCATATGAAGGATTCAAGTATCACAAAATTTTTGCTCCCTTTTAAGGATTTTTTAATTCGAAAATCCCATATTTGTTCCAATTAACTAAAGTTGCAGGAAATGACTTACACCTACTATATGAAGGATTTCACAAAATTTCTTCCTTTTTGATGAGGAGAAAACTTTCCACAACGAAAGTGAGAACAACGTTGTCGTACAAACACAACGCATCAGGTCAAAATTCGTTGCATCGGCCGTAAAAGTATTGGCACGGTTACTAGTGGATAACTCAAAACGTCCTGCACAATTGGTGTCAGTGGAGTGTCGAACGCATACTTACTGGTTTTAACAAGAAACTAGAAACAAAAACAAACAAGAAGAAAATGATCTAGGAAATCTGTCTAAAAATTTCTGAAAAAGATGCATATAGAACTCTTGGAAGCAATTTTAGGGGTGGTCCTGAATTTTTAATTTTATGCGTTTATACGATAAATAATTCTAAAGATTTAGAATATTTTCTGGCCAAGCTTGCTCAAAGTTTTGGCTACTCCGAGTCCGAAATAAGCCGAAGACATTTTTTTTCAATAATTTGCTTCCCAAGATTTTCTCGTTGACAATACGTCATCCATAAACAAAAAAAAGCTTGGAATGCTCAAAAGGAGGGAATATAAGCGTCACCCATTTGCCAGGGTTAGGCCTATAGGATGATAAAATAAAGGCATTTGTCACCTAACACTTCTTATTAAGATTTTATTGTATTCTATAATGCAGTGCATGGAATCAACACCGCCCCAAATGTAGGCATTTTCCCGACACCAAGGGTATAAAGCAAGGGTATAAATCACTTATAAGTTCTAAGTGAAAATGGAAAAATTGATCTACCAACACTTCTGAAATTGACAGTTTTATTGTTTTTCCAAACAACACATAAAGTGTTGATACGGTCAAGCTGTCATACTGATTCCGAGAAATATTCATCCTTTTTTTGTACACCTCTATACCAGAAGATTTTTAGCTGTTGGAGATCTTTTTGAGATAAACACTTGAGTTCATAGTGTATCAGGCAGCTCTTGACTTTGACCCTTCAATATTGCAATGATAAATCAGATGAAGCACCTAAGTCACGATCTTCAGTGCGTACAATACTTTAATCGCCATTTTCTACTTAAATTTCAAAAGCAAATCCACTAAGTTGACTAAGGACATGGATTATATATATTCATTTATGGAGCTTCTTGGGGTTATACGACGCCATTCCATTTCTCCCCTTTCTTCTCCTGTTTTTTTTTTTGAAAGCTTTACTGACACTTTGAAATAACTGTTAAAAATGGGTCTTATTTTGCAGATTCAACCAGTACTTGTGCTTATTTTTATTATTTCTTTTAGAAATAAATAAAGAAAAAATTGTTCAGGCAATTTGACATTGACAGAGTTGATTGCAGATCAACTTTCGTTGAAACTGTTTCAATATTTTCTCAAATCAAAATCCCGAATCGGGATCTTTGACCTTATCGTATATACCTTCACTACCTTTAGAATTGCGAATAATATCAAAGATTTTACGGTTTTGTCGACGATATCATGAGAATATTCTTAAAGCAAAGCTCATTCTGCATGACAAACATAAACAACTTGTATCATTCATGCGCAAAAAATCAGACAACATACCAAAATATATAGTCCTATAGGTATTTACCTACCTATCTAAATACCTTTCAAGTGTTTACCTTTAGATATTCCTGGACAGAAGGCGTGTCAACTTGAAAGGAAGCAAAATTTTGAAGGGTATCTTAGTGTTATACACCAAAACTTTCATATCAGCCTCAAAGATGTCCTTAAAATCAAGTATGTAATGTCTTATTAATATAGTACGGTGTGTTGCAGTGATAAAAAGATCAGAAGACCAGACGACAAGACCATAAATGAGAAGAAATAAATTTGGTATGTAAGGGTTTAACAAGATTTTATAGGATAGAACAGGATTATATTAGAAGAACGCCATATCTGGATCAAGTGGTTTGGGCAATGCTGATGGTCAACTAAGATCTGGGAAGATCATATTTCAAAGGAGTCCAAACCTATCGTTTTTGCGATGTTAAGGTTTGAGCTGGCAATAAAAAGTAGAGAAAAGTCAAGTCAAAATGTCTAAGACCGCATGTTTTTCGACGAAGGTGTACATTATTAAATAAACTCAGCCTTGTTATATATGAAGTTATTTGTTCAACTGTCAGAATTTGTAAGGCAGGATTCATTCGAGGGATTAATAAAAAAAATCGATTTTTAATTTATTTATTTAAATAAAAAAATTCTCTTTTATTAGTTATTTTGAGGCAGTAATATATCGGTATCGGTATTATTTCAAATTGTTATGATTATTCTAAAATTTTATTCAAAAAGAAGTCTCTGGTACTTTTTAAAAGAATGATAAAGTGTGAAACATTTTTCAAATCCAAATATATATACATATATATATATATCTTGATTCGCTTGGTGGCCCAGAGTCTGGAGGGTCTAGTTAGATAATTTGTTTCTTTCGTTCGCTAGGATGCAAGATGGTTGATGCTGTATCATATCACTTGACCAACTTCTGGGTGGGTCAGTACGTGATGCTATCCCTGCACCCCTATGGAAACGGGTCGGCAGATCTCCTTCTGATTCGGGGGAGCCTTCATTATTATTGTGCGTTATCCAGTCTCGTGCCAGCAATGCAGAAATTATTTTTAATTATTTTTTTGTGTGGATTGAGTCCATTGTATTCTCTAAAGGAGTTGAAAAGTCGACAGTCTATATAATTAAGGTCTGTGTTTTTTGTCAATTTCATAAAATTTCAGAATGGGAAAAAAGAAAGGTCCTGACTAACACAGTTATACCCTTTCAAGTGGTTGTTATATTGCAAATGTTCTACGATGTTGTCTCCCGTTTTCCAATTTTTTTTCCGAATTGTCAAGACAGAAGTTTCGTGAATGGTCCAGATCGTACTGATAATCCGCCTGTCTTTTAATTCAAGGAGAAGAAAAGGAGAATAGAAGTTAAAGAACATAACATTAGACGCTTTTTATCATAGTTGATGTCTTTATTTGCAAATTTGGTGGCAACTGTGTGCTGTTCCTAATAGTTCTTCATACTTCAGTTTTGTTTTGAAACAGCAATTCAGCACTGGATGTACTATTTTAATAATCGTCTTGTTAAATATGATGCAATATGCCAATATGAGGACCAACAACTGAAATAATAGTTTATTCGTATTTCTTTCCTTGTGCACTATGTTATATATGTAGTCAATGTGATTCATGCATTCTATCAAACTAGCTTTTAAGGCGTTCTTTCCATGGTGTCATTCCTTCGTCCAAAGACAATTATTTCTTTGGTTTGCATGATGTTCTGAATTAATGCAGGAAGTCATCGGTTTAAACTTTGAAAAGACTCGCCAAGCGGCTGCCCAATTTCATATTATTACTGAAATGCCAAAATTTCCATTTTTATTAATATCTATGACGGCTTATTGTTTGTGTAAATGTAGGAGAAAATATCATAGGATTTGTGGACGAATAACTTATCCAACTCTCTTTTCGCATTTGACCCGTAAGAATAATTAGGACAAACAATTTCTTCAAGTCGTTCGGCGTATCCCGAGACCACTTGAGTGTTCTGGGTGGTTTTGCGGTTTAATCGGAAAAGCTGCACAGCTCACTACAATTTTTTTCTTATTATTTTTCATCAAAAAAGAGATCGGTTACAGAGGAGTCAGAGTCACGTGGAAACGTAGTGATCTCAGGATGAATCTCAACCATTTGTAAGCATGATAGTGCGTCAATTTCTGACCAACAACAATCATAATTTTCGTTAGTGTTCAAATCAGTTTAGAAAGATGCCACATTATTCCTCTTTACAGGACTAATTATTTCACTAGTATTGGAATCGTTACCGTTATCTTTAAAAGAGTCATCAGCATCTCTGTCTCTCGCTAGGAATGATAACCTTCATACAGAAATTTCACCTTCGCTCGTGTCCATTCCTTTTTGAAGAAGGTTTTTTTTCTAAAAGGACAAAGAAGAGTCTTCTTGAAGACGAGGGCTATTTGGCTCATTAAAATAAAAGTTCTCTCTGTGACTAACTTCCTTATGTTCGTCTTCATTTTTTATTTTGTTTTTCGTTGTAGGATCTGTTCAGATTCTACCAAAGAGATCGTTTCGAAGTAGAGCTACAGCTGCTTGGTGTCCAATTCCTGAAAGACCAAGGAATCAACCATCACGTTGATAAAATTGCCTATCTATGTAAATATATTGAGAATATGTACCGGGAGGATAACTGGGTAAAATTATTTTTTTTAGCTTATCATTTTCTTGTTGACAGCTTTTAAAATTCAAAACCATGACAAATCTCAGATAAGTCAAAAAGCAGTATAAAAGTCAAAATTAATTTCAAAATGAGGATCAAAGTGCCTCCGTTTCAAAAAAAACTAATGCTAAACTTCCCGAGAGCTCAAATGCAGACGGAGATATATTTATAGTTTTCAAATGATAGATATAACGCTCTAGAAGATTTTCGAAAAAGCCAATGAAAAGTTTGTCATTGTGATAAAAAGTGGTCAAGGTGTTTGGGATATGAAGAAAAACACTGTTTTCAACAAAATTTTGATTTATTCACTTATTTATAGCTCTGCTGGTTTTCGAGAGGTTGCCGAGGAGAGGGACTTCACTTTAAAATTGACACGTGCATCGATGGCATCAATTAACAAGGAAAGCATGCCGTGCCGGGTCTCATTTATTCTCCCAGAGTCACAGTTCATTATTTCTACCGATCTCTACCGGAAGGTTCTGTCTGATAGTGTCACTTCATGTTTCAATCCATATGCACATGTTGGTTTGAGACATATATGAATATGTCTCTTCATAATTGCATTTAAACACATGCACCCTCCTAAAAAATGATACAAAGATGTTTCATGTCATTATTAAGTGAGACGCGATCGTGAAAACATGGATACCGATAAAGTTCATTTATTTGTATTTTGTACAAATTCGAACGTGTCGAAATTTGGCGAAAGTTTTTGTTGTAGCTGCAGTTTGTGATAAAACGTGCAGAAGATGGTTTGAAAAAAGGAAAGGATTTCGATTTCAGTGACAAGCCACGTTCAGGACGGCCATCCTTGATAGATGACATTATCAAGACTATGATAAAGCAAGATCCCTTTTTTGACAAAATCGGAGATTGCAGAGAAGCTGAGTTCAACTCGACAAACTATTTCCGAACATATTCGCAAGATAGGAGTGGTCTTTAAATGTTCTAGAAGGATGCCTCATCACTTAAATCAGGAAAATTTGAATGATAGAGTCGTCATATGCATATCTCGCCTTGATCGATACAAAAACGAACCTTCCTTGGACCGGAAGACAAAAGGCGATGAACAATGGATTACTTTCGAAAACATCGTTATGAAACAGTCTGTCTTTTGATTTCTATGTCGAGCTTGAACCTGAACAATAAAATGATGTACATATGGTGGGACATTCAGCTTTTGAAATCTAATAGAAAGATAAATTCGGAGAGATACTGTAAGCAAATGGATGATTCAAACTAAGTTATGAGAAAAAACAGGCCGGCGAGGTTCAATAGGAAGAACGTCATATTGGCAAACCACATGCTGCTTTCGCGATTCGTCAGAAAATCGCATAGCTAGGTTGGGATATTCTGTCACATCCACCATACTCCCCAGACCTCGTGTACTATCCTATCACTTGTTTCGCTCTTTCCAGAACTTTTTACAGGAAAAAAAAAATTCAAAACTGAAGCCGATGTGAGTTCTTTGCCTCTAAAAATAAATCGTTTTTTGAAAATGGCATTTATAAGTTGCCTAACGCTGGCAAACAGTCATAAGAAACGATGGAAAGTATATTCTGCAATAATTCTTATTAAATGTATGAAAATTGTGTTATTTTCTTTCAATTCAAAAACGGACAGATTTATCTGGTAGATCTTATGTATTGTTTGAAGATATCACTTTTAATTAATACTTTCATTTTCTGTAAAAAAAACTTCAGCGCCACTATTTTATATTATTTTTAAGAAATTCGTTCAATCTCGGTTGAATTTCATTGATCTACGACCTGCAAAGTAAAATTATATAGTAATGTAATTTACCCATCCGCGAAATCTCCTAGGCATAATGCAATCTTTCTTCGGTACTCATTATTATACTTTTTCTTCAATATTTGTATGCTTTACATGAATAAATTTAAATAAAACACAAATTCATTTACTTAAAATTTATTGTTTATTTATTCATGTTGAAAAGAGGGTAAAATGACTATTAGATAAAATCATGGTAGATAATTTGAAAAATATATTTAAATAAGTCTTTATTATAAAAATACAAACTATTTGTTCTTAAGAAAACAAAAAATAAATGAAACAAACCAAAGTCTTTAGTAGATAGTAGTAAAGAAGACTGTTTGCCCTGGAGTGTCGTACCAGATAGTGCATTTACAATTCACTGCATTCATATATGTAAATGCACACCTGACACGCACCCCAAAACTAATAATAATGAAAACTAAAGTTGTTTCAGCTATTCGTTACACGACAGGACATCTTTTGTTTTGTTGACGATTTCGAACTTGTACTTCTTGCACTTCTATTTAGTTTTGTGTTTATTTTTTTATATTTAAATGTACCGGAAATCAACAACTTTAAATTTTCTATTTAAAATTCTAAACTCGATAGTTCAAAGCTTGCAACAATTTCGTTCTACGAATTTCAATGCTTTTTTGTTTGTTTGTAAAATTGCATGGCAAAGCTGCATTCGAATGTGATAAGGAAACAATTGCATTTGCTATTTCTGTTATTTGACGCTTGCAGTTGTGATTATTAGGCATTTAAATGAATTAAGAGTTCAATACTGCAATAGTTTTTGGTTTTAAATCAATTTTCAAAGTTTTCTTTGCCACTTTTACTGTGCGGAACAACCTTGGCAGCAAGAAGCAATAGAAAGTATGGAAGAGAGGTAAATTTGTAAGGGGAGATGGAAGTTCTAAGACAATTCGAACAGGTGAGCAAAATGTTCGTTATAACATAGAATAAAATACACCAAAAAATAAAAGGAAAAATCGAGTGGAAATCATTATAAGAAAATTAAATCAGAGCTCAAGACTAAAAATGAATCAATGGGCATAACCACCGTGATTTTCAATGGATATTATCTCATACTCAATCACCACAAATTAATTACGAGGATGGTTGTTACTTAAGAATAATTGTCTGAGATAAATATGTTTGTTTTTCTACCAGAATTTTGTCAGCTGTTTTCACTTGCTTTGAAAGAAGGAACGAAAAAGAAAACAGTCAATGAATTAATTTGGCTCCATTTCTCATTATGATAATTTAATTTCCATTTAATTCAAATCAATTTGAATGATCAACTTCTGTTTTAGTTGAATAAATTTGAGAAGTAACACGTCAATTCGGTATGCATCCCGGAAACCGTGTTAAATTGACGAGTAAAACTACATTTTCCGATATGGGAAAAGAAGAAAACGAGAAGATCTAGTTGAAAGAAATCGAAAACGAGTAACAATAAAAAAAAATTCCTCTTGAAACATCAATGCAATACGAAAGTTTTAATCCACTTTTAGAAAATGAATGAGATCCATTCGATGATTTTTCGCTTTCAGAGTTTTCTTTCCCAACTACTTAGAAATAAATTTAGCGGCTCATAGATTAACAATCAACTAAGTACGATTTAATAAGTGAAAACAAAATTAATTTTCAAGACGTGGTTGAAAATTTCTTTGCGCATAAATATTCATCTAATTAAAGTCTTGCATAGACAATAAAGATTTCATGAATTATTGAATGTGATTTTCAGAGAAAGATTCATGCATTCAAAATTATTCCGCGTTGAAATTAAGCAGCTTTTGATTCTGAGAATTCTACGTGCACTAATTGGAATTGATATGCATAACAAATTGCTCATGAACTGTTTAGCGTTTGGCATGACGTTAACATGTTATAGAAATTCATTCTAAGGTTAGATTTTATGATTTTATAAGTTATTATCAGTAGCGTGGTTGTTCCGTGTTTATTGAAGTTTTCAAGCATAAAGCAGTTGAATCTAGACTCATGAGAAAAACCTTTAAGCTGCTCTTATTGCTATGTTCCATAATGTTTACACTCTGAAAATTTATGAGTGACGTTCTCCATTTTGGAGCCTTTTGGCAGAAGGAGCCATCGAGCCTCTTTTTATTAGAGTTATTTTTCACATCTAGATCTCTTAAAGTGAGAGTTTTTACTCCAGATCTCTGTATTATTCAGTTTTCACGCTTAATTCTAGACCCCTGTTGGCGAGACAGTCTACATCATATTTCACCCCAATTTTTCCAATCTAAGCTAGACCCCTGTTAGCGAGACAGTCTACATCATATTTCACCCCAATTTTTCCAGTCTAAGCTAGACCCCTGTTAGCGAGACAGTTATCATCATAGTTTACCCCAATTTTTCCAGTCTTAGCCTAAACAGTGACAATATAGCCCAAACTGTTCGAATATGTATATGATTTTGAGTGAAGACAGCACTAAAGCACAGCGTACCCTCCATCAAGCATCAATACACTCGGGTGGCTAGTCTCAGACAGAGATAGAAAGAGTGCGAGAACATTTATGTTTGGATTGAGTGCTATAAGAGGAACGTTATTGTTATATGCAGAAATGAACAAATACCATCAAAATTGCAGTTGTTTTGCTCAAATACCGTTAGATCAAAAGTTTTTTTAAGTATTAAAGCGATATGCATTATTGATTTTTAATCTTACAAGGCTATCTACTTTTCTATCTACTTTTCCTCGAAAATTGACCCCAGTTTTTGCTATCAATCTAATTTTTGCTATCAAGATTAACTATACTTGTATGGTTAACTATCATTGTACATTAACTATGTTCATATCGTTCAGCTATATCTATACAATTAAAGTTTCTCAGCTGGGAACAATAAATGTATGTCGGTTCAAGAAAAAACCATTTGCAATTTAAAAATTCGTCACATTTTCGAGCACAGACAGTCAAAAAATTCAGAATTATAGTTTGTTGACATAATTATGACATAAATTTGCTAAAATTTTCTATTCAGTTGTTCCCTAATTTTAAAAAGATACCACAAAAACACATTGTTACGAAGGACATTGAAGATACATTTTTGAATTTTCGGATGCCGAACAAACCCTTTATTATAAATCTCTTCTTAAAATTCTTATGGATGGGCAAATGTTAAGAAAAATGTTTACATCGAAGCTGAGAAACATGGAATTACAAAAAAAAAGGTTTAAAAAAAAAAGGTTTGAAGGTTTAAAGTCACCATGAAAAATTTTTCAAGAAAGTGTTCGAGGATAGAAAATATTTGTGTAAAAAACATATTGAAGACTTGACAAAGTATAATCCAAATGGTATCTGGAATGGAACGAGACTGGTTTAGTTTTCAAGAATCTTTCGGGCAGATTTTTCATAATTAAAGGGCGAATATTTCATGGAAAGGTGAAAAAAAAACAAGAATCTGACGAGAAGCAGAAGGACTATGACTACCTATCTTCATGATAAAAATGCACTACTCTTTCTGCAATGACTCCTAGTGTTCTTGGAATAGTAATTTTGAAACCGGTTCCCTCCTTTTTATATTTAAATTTTGTAGCTTTTATCAATGATGGTGCTTGTGTTAATATGTGCAGAAATTGTTGAAAATTATACTAAATGTATGTTGTATTATGACACGATCATCTGACATCCTTTCGTACTCATAATATGGGCAAGTAATCAAGTCTAATCTTCAGTTGGAACCCCGGTTTTTCTTCTTTAACGAAATTTCTATCAGTAGAAAGTTTTAAGTTGACATAGTTTTTGCGCAACAAATGTCACAAAATTTGATCGATTCTACGGAAAGATTAGATGATATGCTGTTTGATTTTCACATAAAAAGGGTTGAGAATGAAATTTCTGTGTTTTTCAAGTAGTTCGAAAGACAAACATCACAAAATAATACCCTTATTTATCTTCAGCGGTATGGCTTCCCACTCATAATGGCAATTTCCTTATACTGCGAACAATTCTAGAATTTTTTCACAGTTCAGGTCATTGGCGTCCACTGAATTGGTTCTAAAGGTAGGATTGTAAAAAGTGAATCCAGGTATGGTATAGATCAATCCGGCATTATATCTGCGTAAATCAAACCTGTTCGAACTAGTTCTTGACGTCATCTTGACGTTAGCATTCGGAAAATACAAGAAGTTCTTTTGACATCGACGTCATTTTGACGTTTTGAACTAGTTCAAACAGTGTCGTCCGTCTCTGGCCCTGGATTGACGATATGCAACGCTCCGTTTTAAGCTAATTCAACGGTCGATGATGAACTTAAATTTGAAAAATAAATCCTAGATAACCTTCATTTGTAAAATCTAATAGATGCGATTTGTCATCTAAATGTGAGAAAAAATCACAGGCTGAACTGTTAGGATCTCGTCGTTTGAACGGATTGAACTTGTTAATTATTATAATTTCAAGATTTTGTTTTATATGTAAAAGCGTTTTCTCACTGAATTTTGACCTCATGTTTTGTTGTAATCTAGTTTTGTATGTGGAAATTTTGGACACAAAAATATTTCAAAGCCGTTTCGAACGGAAAAAGTCGGGCAAAGCAGTTCTTGTGAGTAACGAAGCATTTATCATTTTAGAATCCTTATAATTCTCATAATCCATTTATTTTTTCTACACTATCTACCACTATTAGCTTTATAAATAATTTTTTATAAGGCGATGATTTACAACAGTAGTAGATTTTTATATTAAACAGCGAAATTCTTCGGAATAGGTGACGCTAATAGATAGCATAGAAGGCGTTTTGGCAGTATCTGAAATTCGAGCATTAACAAAAACGCAAAAATTAAAAGAAAAATTGAATGATTCGGATGAATAACCATGAAAATTTTTTGATAACTTTTTGCTATCTAAATCTTTTGATTTTCCAGGTAACAACCATATGGGTAACACCCAGAAACACTTGTTTCGCAAATTTCTATTTGGAAAAACAGTGATCATTTTCAATTAATTTTTTCGAGTTGTTTGAAGAAATTTGAAGAAATGAAAAATGGGGAATTTCGAGGGATGAGCATTGTGACACATTTCATCTGGACACTTCAAACCTGTGAAAAAGATTGTCAGGGTTGTCGATGTCCAAGGATCCAGGTGGGCAACTAATGAATAATGTCCAAGTAGCAGCTAATTTTTTGAAAAAAAAAACATAAATTTTTCATTATCATTTCGCAGCGTTCTTTTTGGTTTCTAGTAATTGATGACTTAACCTTAAAAAACAACAAATCAATAGAAATGTGTTTGGGGTCTTAAGGAGCCTTATCATCTGCTTGGTGAAAAGAAATAAAATTAGGTGGAAGTGAGTTAAAGTCATCTCCGAATTCATGAGGATTTCAAAAAATGATTGAAAATAAGTCTTTCTTTATTTTTGAGCAACACCAATTGATACTGAATAATGATAGTGTTACTCTCTCTAAAGTAAAACAAAAACAACAAAATATTTATACCAAGTCCAACCATGAATATTGGAATATTCATTTAATTATTGATTAAATAAAGACAAAGTATAAAAAAAGTTTTTAAGTTCTCACTGTATCGTTATTTTTAACAATAAAACTTGGAAAACTAATTTTTCTGATTGCGAAGTAATGCATTAAGTAATCTTCAACTAACTGCCTTATCGGACAGAAGTAATTATGGAACTTTTTCAATAATTGACAGACAATGTTGAAATAGGCCTTTGATGATAGTGTGTATAATCGGTGACAAATGTTATTACGTGAACACTAACACGCGAACATGTGAAAGCAATTTGATAACTATTCTTGCATCAACCCCAGATGTTCACATGGGAATCGATCATATTGTTTGAGCATGTCAAACTGTATTGTCTTTGATGAGATTTGATCAGGTGGCCTTATGTTCAGAAAGCTTGTGGTTTGAAAATCAACTCATGCGAATTGTATTGATGATAATACAACACAATGACGAAGAATTGAATATGAGATATAAACTGGCAAAATTACGAAAATATTTTGCATAATTTAGTCATATTAAATATTTTTAAAAATGTAGGAATTTATGGTGTAAAGGAATTTAGAGATGAAGCCTGGGAGATTTTTTTTTGAATTTATGGACTTTTTTTGAATTTATGTTTGAATTTATGCACCAATTTTTTAACAAAGAAACTTAAACTTTGTGCATTGTTTTTTCTGTGCATTTTGATACTTTCAGACTTTATTTTCGATCGATGATACATAGCTCTAGTTCTAGAACAATAGTATAAGAGTTTAAAAGTATAAATGCATAAAAGTATAAGAGAAGTATGAGAACTACTAGTGGTTGATCTTAAGATAATAATCTTCTGAGATTGGTAATCAGGAAATAAATGGAATGTCAAAATAAATGGAATTATGAAAGAGTATTTGACACAGTTGAAACAAAAACTGCATTAAGTGGACGTTGATTCGTTATTCGTTCTTGAAGGGGTAGGTTTGATTGTAACTTTTTTATGAGATGACAATTGAATCCTGTAGTATATTGGCTGTCTAAACTTCACCAACTTTTTTATAGATTAAAATTGAGTAACTATTATTGCACTATTTTGCATTTGCATGCTTACAAATATTGTTTGAAAAAATGCGTATTAATTTTTGAGAAACAAGACCAAATGTTCTGCAATAATAGGATTAAAAGTACACAATAATGTGATTAAAAAATACAACTGAACAATGATGGAGATACAAAATTGCATGGTCTTATAGATATTTGTATTCAATGCTGTTAAAAATTAAATTTAATACTATTTCTTTTTCAAATATTTGCTAATTCACTCCAATGCTACATCATTATTAACCAGACTTGGTGTGCTCTTTTAGCAACAAAGTGTTGCTATTCGAAAAAATATAATATTCTGAACCTTCAATGTCATTTTAGTCGGTCAGTTGCAAGGTTTATATACGCATTAACTTATGTAGGAACGAGGTTTGCCCACACATATACATTTATAATAAATGCGATTAAGAGCATACCTTTGAAAACAACATGTTGCCATAAATAAAATGAATATTTTACTGACGCTTCTCAGTATGCATGTGTTAAGAATATGTATATACACATATGTATATCACACAAATAAGTTGCGACAAACCTGATGACGCATAAGTTAACGATATATTCTAGACATGTGTGCATGAAGAACATTATATATTACACCAATACGAAAGCTTTTCTCTCAAGCTCTATTCATATTCTAAGATATCAAAGCAATTATATCTTACATGAAGTTCAATTTAATCACATTTACAAGATCTCACATAGGGGACACACCAAGGTAGGTGGGCGTGGATTAGGGAAATGATGTAATATAGAGGTGGCATCGCGAAATGTATGCAGTTTTAAAGAAATTTTCGGTGTAGATATTAAACGAATGTTAAAAGGGAGTGATATCTGAAGTTACATTCGATACACCAATAAAGAGAGATCTAGTTGGACTTATTTGATGGGGTCGGCTTAAAAATAGAAATGATCCCATTTCTTTCCAAAAATGGATTATTCACGGTATTTAATGCTTATGCAGATTATGTTTACCCGGTTTTGTTGTAAACAATTTAGTCATATTTATGTATTTTCTTTGGAGTTACGCAAGAACTCGTATGGTATGTTTTCAGACGCATTTGCTGATAATTTGTCGAAAACAAACCCTCTAACCCCTAACAATCAATAAAAGCAGTTTTTTTCATCTCTGAATTTGGTTACTAAACAAATATTTTAGACTTTCTCTTCCAGGTTTTTTTTTGGATAGATTTTAAGTGTAAACTCGCGATCCTTCTTTATAATTTTATTGATCAGGTTGTAATGTTTTAGAAATTTGCTTGTGTTGTTCATTATTTATTAAAGCATAAAGGTGAAAATTTCAGACTTAATTTTAGAAATAAGAGTTTTTAAATTTTTTGAATATTTTAAAATGCAAAATAAATAGGGTGAGGGGGGGAGCATTATGCGATTGAAGTTGGCATACTTATAAATAATTTGAAATTCGCCAAAAAATGTTGATCTTTCTCGGAACAATTTTATGCATGATATATTCATCGACTTTATGGAAAAAAAAAAGTTTAAAATAAATTTAAAAAAGGGGATAAATTATTATTAACATGTTGAGTGCCATGTCAGTCACCGGTGACTGACACCGACCTTTCCGTTCAGGCCGCGTCAGTCACCGGTGACTGACAGTATACTTGATACTGATACAATATCTGCTCGTGTGGCCTTACGGGGTAGTCGCTATAAAACCGCGTGGCACTCAACGTGTTAAAAAACATCCTCCAAACTCCGGGAGGCTTTATTCGCAATAATTTATCTGTATCATAGCACGACGGGTTGTTAAGGTTATATCCCAATGAGCAAATTCGAAAAACTTAGGTTTACTTATAATGAATAAAATAGATGTTAAGGATTCACCATAGAAGGAGCATGCATATGGGACAACTTTTGTTAATTGTTCTTATCTTTCGGATCAGCGTTTGTATTGCAGGAGCATTGGATATCGAATATTCCGCCAAATCCAGCAAGAAGATAGATGACTTGGGACTTGTAACGTCCCAAAAATCTACATCAGAATAAAACTGCAATGAGCTCACTTGCTGAAAGGATAAATGGGAGTGGCAGAGAGTAGTTAAAAAACAGTCTAATACTTTGAACAAACACCCGATTCGACGGTGTTTGACCAAAATAAGTGAAACTTTATTTGAGTTGGTTAATTTATCACTGATTTTTGCGTAAAGCAACATTACCTCCCTTAAAACTTTTGCGTAAAGCCCAATACAAATGTGACCAACTTGCTTTTTTTTCTATCTCTGTCTGAAAGAAGACGCCCGAGAATGTTAACGCTGAATTTAGTTACGCTGTGGCAAAAGTATACTCAAACTAGTATTCTGAAGACGAATCAGATTGAGCTAGGTCAGTTGGTAGAGTTCAATGGATAACGAAAGGAGATCGCTTTCGGTGGGGACTGAGGCTCCACGGTCATTAAGCTAAAACGAATTCAATGGATAGAATTCAATGGATAACGAAAGGAGATCGCTTTTGGTGGGGACTGAGGCTCCACGGTCATTAAGCTAAAACGGTTGGAGTGGAGTATTGAGGAGGCCAAACTCTCAGATTGCCCAGTACATATTTCGATTGATTGTTGATTTGAAACAAAACTTCTAGACTTGGAAATTCTAAAGAATTTGAAAGTATTTTCATAATATTACTCCATTTTGCATGGAAGCTTGTTTGGATGGAAGAAATCAATAAGCTTGACGTAGAAAAAAATAGTTTTTTTTAAGTCGTAAACAAATTGGATGGTCACAGTCAAATATCCTAATGTATGCATCCTCCTTTTTGAAGTTTTAATGTTATTGTTAATTGAAAGTCAAATATTGTTGTTAATTGAAAACAATTGAACGTACCGAACTCACGAGATTCTTGCAACATCCAAAACATGCACTCAGTGCATCTATATTGTACATTGCATTTCAAAAATGTCTGCAGAGCTTTTTAAGGATTTACGTTGATTGTTTCATTTGATTTACTCGAGAGCAGTTTTCAACCTTTGCAAAGAGCAAAATAAACTCGACTAACAATAATAATCAGTGATAAGGATAATCTAGGACCCTGAATCTCCAATGAGACTTGGATTTTAAGATGCGGTGAAGTCACTTCATTTTGGAGCCAGAAGTGCAAAGGAAATTTAATTAACTCTGGGTAGCTTGGGTCCGCCGGGCCTTGCTTTGTGGGTCTCGAGGACGCGTTTCGGCTGCATACAGCCATCTTCAGCTCGTTCTGATCTGAAATTTAATTAGTCAGAATCGTGTTTGTCCTTGATTTTTACTTCATTGCTATCTGCCAATATCCCTCGTTTTTTTTTAGATTAGTGGCGTGATTTTAGGAGCTAATCGATCGGTTACTAACTCCGGGATATCACTTACTTCAGTCATACCCAAATCACATTCCATCTAAAATAGATAGTGAAAAGTCTAATTTCCAGCTACTAAACGGAAAGAGAAATTACTCTATGGTTTTTCGAATTATTACTCTATTCATATCATTTTTTTGGAAATGTTTGCCTCAGGTGCGATTTGCAAATGTATTTGAAATTTTATTAAAGTATTATGAAGTTCTGGGAGAGACTGATCAAAACCAAAATTGTTCAACATATGGTTAATAGTTTTTAACAAAAATTTTAGAAAGTCAATTCTTTCCATTTAACAATTTTATTTGGGTTTTAAGCCTTTAAGCTGTTGCAAAGCTGACTATAGCTCGCTGTTAGGAAGAAGTAAATAATGATTATATTTTTCATTCAAAAGGAAATAATTCGAGAAATATAATAAAAACGCTTAAAGTTTTGAGATAATTTTATTGTGCGTCGAGTGAGTATGCAGCCAAAAAATTATATTACCGAAAAATGAATAAAGCAAAAGGAAAGTATGGTCAAATATATTTGAAATTCGTTTTGTTTTTGCCATAGGTCAAAATTATGAAGCCTTTTCTGTCCGCTGAGCTATTGTGCGGTTTTGGAGAGGACGCGTTTCGGCTGTTTGTAGATATCACATAAAGAAGTCTGTTTAGAACCTAATTAAATCGAATGCTATCATGTTGAAGTTCTACGATCAATTTTCTATCCGGTATACTTTCAGAAGTAATAAAGTAATTTTTATACAAATTTTCCAATTAAAAAATATTTCATGATTTTTATACAAGTTTATCTGTCTTAAAGCCTCAAATATAGGAAAATTTATACATAATTTGGGTATAAGCTGTAATAATTCAGGATACCTAATCGTATCAAAATTAATTTATTTTTTCTATTCACAGAAGTATTGCCTAGCTGCAACAGTCCCAAAATTTGACTGATTCAAGAAATGAGTAAATCAAACAGAATTACTATTGTGGCTGCCAGAATATGTATTCAAATTGAACGAAAAGAAAATAAAATTTTTAATGTTGCTTGTGCAAACGCCTTTGTAGAAGTAAATGTTGATTTACACAGTCCAAACACTGAAATAAACAGTCACTTTCTCTGCCAATACTGTGAGATGTTTATACAGAAGAAATTTCGAAAAGTTGCTCCGCAAATGAGCTCTTATTCAAGTCAAAACCATTATCGAAAATTCTTTCATTTCACTTCAACGCAATCAAATAGTAACAAGTTGGCAATTACAGCTATCAAAGGTATTATTAAAAAAACATTCATCAGCAAATACATATCTCGTAGCAACATTTAAATTCTGTGTATGAGGAATTTGGCAATGTTTGCTTGTTTAGTCAAAATTTCAACTTAACATTGCTTTCAAAAAGCATTTGCGCATCGTGATCTAGATCAAGTGGAATTTATCGGTCATTTCCATTTAACTACATTCACATGTACGTATCTTTTATGAAGATACACGTATTTTCACAAATATGGACATAAATTGTGTAGAAACGTTGCTATTTTGGTAAAAGTAGTGTGAGTTTTTTTGGCAGTATTTGAAATGAGAATATGAGTTTAAAATTAACTGGAAAAACATGGTGCCACTCTGTTATACCTTTGAGCACTACTATAATCATTTGGACATCATTTTAAGTGTGGCGCCTACACATATGAGAAACGAATTTCAAACGAAAAAATCCGCCAAAACAACATACGACCCCTAACCATTACACGACTGTTTTTTTTTTGAATATATTATCGGACCTCGCAATAGTTACAATAAAAGATCCCTTTTTTTCTAAATTCAGAAACAATTTGAATGGTCTTTCGACACGGAATCAGTAATTACTCCTAGTCCACTGTCAGGATAGTTATTTCTCTGCAAAATTGGTAGATATTACAAATTAATTTTAACCATTGAAAATTAAAAATCGTTACGTGTAAATGTGCGCTATTAATCTGTTTGATGATCAGTAAGATGCTATTAACATTTTTTCAAAGAAAAAAAAACTCATTACACTTCGATACAGTCATGCCAAATTTTATTTGCTTTCATAAAACTGCAAATAACGATAAAATTTTTAATTTTTTTTTGCCTGGAGAAATGAAGAAAGTTGAAAAATGAGAAAATTGACTTTGAAGCGGAAATTATTTCGTTTATTTTTTCCAGTCCAAAGTCATGGTCATAAATTATATCTTGTTTTATTTTTCTTGCAGCTGTTTAACATTGAAATATAAAACTTTAAGCAAAATATAGTCAAACATCCGTTCAACCTTTCTCTTAATATATGAATGTATCTATGCATCCTACTTTTCAGATAAAAAAATAAATAAAATCGATGCTTTCATTCAACCAATTGATTGTTATTCAGATCCCTATCAAATAATCAGTCGATAAAATCAATATTTACATTAAATGGATTTCTACGCATTGTATTCAATCTTTTTTCTCCTAGAATGCATAGAAATGGATATGCGACGAAACCGTTACTGTGCATATATATCAGTGATGTGAAGCTTATAGAGATTCGGAGGCGTTGGCGTTTCATTTCATAGGCATCCAAAGTTCAACTGATTGTAAAATGAAATGATATTGAGAGCCGGATTTACTGTCTATTATGCGTGAGATTCTTTTTTTTTTAATCAGACTTTATAGTAGATTATATTGTGCTGAATCGACTTTACGCAATTAACTGTGGGCAAAGTGTGTAAGAATGAGCTTCTCAGTCGTTACTTTCATTTAATTTAACTGGTGAACGTTAGCTTTGGTGTTTGTTATTAAAAATAAATAGAACGGAAGCCAAAAAGTTAAATGGGATGGGAAATTTTCCGATTTTCTATGGTAAAACTACTCAATTTTGTGTGAAATTTTTAATTCTTAAAGCGTCAGAAACGACGCCCAACTGAAAAGCTGCCATTGGGGGTTGTAAATTTTAAATTAATTAATTTTCACACAAGTTAATGAAGAAAAATTAGTTGACATAGTTTGGGCAGTTATGAATGTTTGACTGTTATTATGGACCAACCGATGCATTACATTTGATTTGCATTTAGAAAGTGAGACATGCTTATTTTTGACTTAAATCCGAGATTCCCCGCAAAGATGAGAATTTAGACGACAAACTGTTCAAAAGAAATGTTGGAATGAGCACATGTGACTTCCAAAATATCGTTGACATTATTCAAAAAAATGCAATATGTTTTCATCATCCTAGATAAATCTAATTGCATCTCGGCTCTCCCAAGCTCTGCTTGTTTATTTTTATTTTTTTAAATTATTTAAAATAATAATTGAGAAAACTCATTGAAGAAATAATTGCTTTGAAACTAACTGATTAATTTTAGTGAATATTCTCTCAACGATAGTATTTCATGCAGGACTATATATGACTTCTAAGAGTTCTCGGGGTAATTGTGACCCCTTAAAAGATAAATATGCTTATACGTTGGCTTCATATCTTAAGTGAATTCAAACAATTTGAGAAAATTTTTGTCCCCTATCTTTAGTTAAATTTAAACAGTTTACATTTAAGGCCAAGTAAGTTCACTCGCTCACATCACAAGCACACGTGGTTCACACGTATCGAAAATGGCGTCTATAGCATATTTTTTTTTCCTGTTTTGAATTATTTTGTTATGACGAGAAGACGTCAAAGTGAGGTTGCTGCTTAAAGCATAGTTAAAAAATTAGTGTCTGCACTAGTTAAAAATTTGAAGGAGCCTCAAGATCTTTTGTCAATTTTCAAGATTAGAATTTCCGCGCAGGAAGATTTCGATCATGACAAAAATTCCTTTTTTAATATTAAGTTTCGGCTTCTCTATGACATTAAACGGATACCGATGGTTAAGTTTAACTGAGATACACTTAAAAAATGCAAGGATATAAGGAAGATAAAGTGGACTGAAATCATCGGACACGGACATAGAACGCCAGAAGACAAACTAGAAACAGACAACAACTAGAAACAGACAAACTAGAAGAAAGCCTAAGCGAAAACCTTGCACACCGCCAGGTTGCAGGAAAATCTCCAGCATGTCAAAAGGACTCCCACATACGTTTCTTGAAGACGTGGATACTGTAGACGAAGTGAACAAGTGTACGAATTGAATAAACAAAAAATTCCCAGCACCTTTGAAGAAATCTGTCTTTGTCGCGTCATTAGGAAGGATGAAGGACCTGCGTGAGATAATAAAGAACTACCCAAATTTAGTATAGAGCGTCGAACCTTTGCAGTAAGGCAAAACGTATTTTATCAGTATTTAAAACCAAAGTTTATAGGAAGAATAGTAATGCTCCAATAGTATGTCGCCGACTGGTTAGTATAACGTCTTTTATTATTATCAAAATAATGGGAAAAGTGATGGACAATTACAGAAGGACAACCCACCGACTACCTACGATACCTTTTACGATAAACTACCGACAACATTGCAATCAATACTTAAATTGGGGGGAGGAAAGGTTAGGAACAGCAAATACTGGGTTTTACGAGTTGCATCGAATAATCGATTGAATCTTTCGATTAAAAAGTGACACTAGAAGCATTCTTCGATTTGGACAGGGCTTTTGGCAACATCAAGCACGACTCAGTCGAGAGAGGGGTGATGAAGATGGAAGTGAATCCTGACCTTATTTCTGCTAAGGGCAATTACTTTCGGGGCGATCTGCCGTATGTTCTGATGGATCACTCAGTATCTATGTATGTACCGATTGTGGATGCCTAAAAGGACACGATCTCTGATGAAGAAGGAGGGAAATCCTGCCCTAATTTACCGCCATGATCAACGCATTCCGGGACGACCGTTTTATGTCATGTAAGATCAAGCTGGCATCTACGTACGTGTGTACAAATTAAGGATGTCGACAAGGAGGCGATCTCTCACCCCTGCTAGAATTCTAATGTACTATCGTTCTCTCTTCCTACTATGTTTTTACTCTTGTTCCCACCAGATGCCAAATCGTACATTACATACATTAAGGATTATAAAGGCGACAAATTTCAAGAACAAGGAATGGTTCTAGACATTTTGATCGGGTAATATGTGATTGATAGTTGGATCAAAATGAAACAAAACTATGGGGAATTTTCGAGCGAAATTTTGATTGACGGAGTTCGACGGGTTCAACTGTTTGACTTGCAAAGATTTGACTATGGTTTGACTTTTTTTTTCAACACGTCGAAAAAGAAACATTGGCACTGTTCGAAATCGGTTCTTTGTGTATTTGAACTACGACTGGGCATTCAGACTGTTCAAGATTCAATTGGCTTCAAGCGAATTCGGTCAGGCATTACATAAAACGTGGTTTTCACATTGAATTCAAGAATATTTAGCAGTTATCAGCGTCAAGAACTTGGTTTTCTGAGAATCATGAGCTCATTTTTTACTGAATTCGAGCCTTAAGACTCTTGTTTTCTGAGATATACCATATGCAGTTTGAAAGATATGGGAATACCTAACATATAACTCCAACCTACGTATGTAGGACTGCCCTATTTAAATATTGAAGGGACAAATTTTTTTGACAATATTTTGCGAAGTATATCATTCAAAAAAAGTTACAATGTTGCATCCATTTTCAAGTTTTGGAATTATTGATTTATATTTCTATACAGATTGAAGACTGATATCGTCATTTTCAAATCTATGTTTCTTGAAGGAGTTATCGAAAATTTTTGCAAAAAGGTCACTGAATGTGTATTTTTCCAAGATATAGTTCCAGTTCAAGGATCAAGGTATAATTGTCATATATATTACTCTGCACCTCATTTGTATTCTTATAAAAAAAAAATAGTTTTTTATTATTTATTGACCTTCTAAAAAAAGAGGAGTTGTGGACCCTTCGCTTCAGTCAATTTAACCTTCGGGCAGATTAGTTAGACAAATGATATTATCAATTCGAAAATGGAATTTTCACAATGAATTACCCAAACTAAAAAGAAATAGGTCGCTACTAAATATAAGTCCTACAGGTGTAGGCTCTATTGTGATAGGTTCTACCGCTGTGTGTTTATTTCTACACATGTATGTAGGTTCTCCTTGGATAGGTCCTACTGGTGTAAGTTCAACTGTTGTGGGTTCTTCTGATGTAAGTGCAACTGGTGAAAATAAATCTTCAATGTCTCATCGAGGAATTTTGTAGCTTTCACTGAGTTCCCAGTCAATGAGGCAGAGGAAAGAGACCAGACTGAAACTCCACACATAACACACATTTATTTGCACATCTAATTTAGCATTTTGATTGGTGGAAAATATTGAAAATAAATATATTTTGAAAAGACTCAAGGTACATGCTTGAAATTCGTCAAACGTTTACAATTTTCCTACTCAAAATCTTCTCTTCAAACTTCTCTTCTTTTCAAAAAGTTTTCTTAGTTTTTTTTTTTGCTGAAATTCCCAACAGTTTTATGTGCGGATCGTAAAAGAAAAATCTTTTCATGACTATGAATGTATGGAAGCGCATACATAATTAACTGATGTGTGTTACCAGTTCTTCAAATGGCATTACTGTTCGTTTGATGTGTTAAGATTTGGCCGAAAAGTTGGAAGGAAGAGATTGCGGGAATTCATAGATGGTTAAATAATGGCCATAATGAGCCCTGATAACAGCAGCAATTAATTACGATTTAACGATTACTATTCAAAATTTGAAATCAGAATGATTTCATAGACGTATCTTATATCGACAGTATGCTACATTTTCAAAATGACGGGAAAATTCAAAATAAACATTTAACAACTTGAAATTTCCCTTGGACCCGAAAAAATGATTTTTCTACATCACAGTTAAATGGACTGCAAATTCATACAGGTTGGAGAAATCATTTTAAAAGTGTCGAGCAATTGTTGCTTCTGTGCTAATTCGAGCTGGTTCAGCATGTATAGAGTGGTAACCGTTTTATTTGCTCAAACCGTGTATAAATTCAGTAAATATCATTTGTTTTCCTCCAAAAAATTAACCGAAATCGATTGAAAAGCTTTCATGGATTAGCTTCTGAAAACTAATTTGATGACATCTTGTTGAAATTGCTTCAATTTTAGGGATTTGCTGAGTCGTCTTTGGAGGTTAGGCCTTTGCTTAGACTTTTATGCCATCGATGTCGATTATGGTGGATAGCTGATGATCAATTTTGAATACTGATGGAATTAACAAACGAATTCTATTTTTAAAGTCGTGCCTTAATGAAAGCCATTAGCATGTTGGGAAAAGGATACTGAATCTTATGCTTGTTGCTTTCTTTCAGGTTATCTTGGCTAAAAACTGATTGGAACAGAATTTGGCATTTCTTGCAACTAAAGGCAATGTGTGGTAATTTGATTATTAACTTGTATGAAAAAAGTTCACGAATCCGAAATTCATTGATAAAAATTTGTTTAAAATTTACTCTAATGAGCATCGATGGTAATTGAACGCATGAGGTGGTCACAGTGGGTAGAGTAAACATTTTATGTTTATTGTTATTGCATTCATACTGCTACATGAACTTGAATCCTAGACGGAATCTTCGATTTGAAATTAGGTAAAATTTCAAATAAAACCAGTGGATCTATGAAATCCTACAAATAACTGAATCCTACAAATAACTTTCAATTCAAAATTTGAGCTCGCAACAGTTTAAAGATCTATTTCCCAGCACAATAGCAAGAACATAATGAAAGTTTAGCTTTATTTCAACACAATTCAGAAATGTGTTGGCTTTTCAAAAAATGTGATCGAGTATGCCGGATAAACACTTTCATTGTTACCATTTTTAGATAAAATATTAAACGGTGGTCCGGCAGAATAGAACACCGACATTTAATACCTTTCGAATATTCCAGTAAAAGTCTTTTTGGATTTCCCCACAATATATAAATGTAGAAAGTTCTTAAAATCATTATGAATATGCCATCAAAATTTGAAACACGCCTTTGTTGAGCGCGACATAAAAAATTTTTGTTTTGTTTTGTTAATACCTGTTCCTTTCTCCAAGCAGTTTCAAGCAAGCGAAAGCTACTGCAAAAGAATGAGTGCAACGTGAAAAACGAATAATAATTTTTTTGGCGATAAAATATTTTGTTTGTGACCCTCAAACAACAAATAAAATCATCAGTCTGGTGAATGACACCCCAGTTCTACATACTCATCGAAAAAAATATATCGCATTCCATTGTCTCACACTATCTTTTACGCATATGTATAAAAAAAATTTTCACACATATTAATGTGAATGTATGATTAATCAAGTGAAAAATAAATCCCACATATCAAAGTTCATTCAACAATGCGTCAAATAAATTTGCGCACTCATGAAATTATCAGACGCTATATGCGAGTACATAAAACATTTAATTGATTCCTTTTTTGTATATTATCATAAGCTTATATGTGCACACACACGTAAACATATGACGTTTTATTCTTGCGGCGAATGTTAACATTCCATTTGAATGAAACTTTTTGTTCAGTTTATTTTTATTTTATTTCTTCTGTTTTTTTTTGGTGTTTCTAAACGAGAGATAACTAAGACGTTGTTTCTGTGCTGACAAAAGTGTAGAACGCGTAGTATGCGCATTTTCAAATAAATTTACGTTTGATGCGTAGTAGTATACGCGTATGCACACGCACATAACGTTTTATATGAATACATATGTTTATGATGAAAGTTTTACATTTTTCAAGGTTTCGAAAGAGTTTTTAAGCAAATACCTTGGTAAAAGCTTTTTATGGGACAAAAATTGAAAAAATTGACAAATTGTTCACCAATTGCGTGTTATTAATAAAAACATGGAGAGGAAGACAATGAAGCCTAAAATATAACGTAAAAATATGTTTGGAAGGGTGGAAGTAAAAGCAGTTCATTGGCACCGGGAATGCAACATTTTTCTCCCATGTCTCCAGCTGACTTGAAAATTGCAAATAAAAAAAAAAAAACTTTTAAATAAAAAGAAGATTCATATTTGTTTAAAAAACACATTCGGAAATTTTATGTTTCTTGTTTTTCAAGATGAAAATGAAGTGAACAACCGCAGAAGGCTAGCCCGGATGAATATTTTCGGCATAGTTTCAGAATTTATAACTCAATATTTCTGTATTAAATTATTTCCCTAGCATAACGCGTTTGATATTCACACAATATATTAAAGATGAGTGCATTTTAATTTCCTTTATTTGAAACTAAAATTTCAGGTAAGTATAAATACATCCTCAAATAAATCAAGGTAAATCCTGATATAACCGGATGACTGGAAAGAATTAACACGCGGTAGCAAAGTTGACTTTATTATGCTTTAATTATCTAATCGTTTCCTGTACAAAATAGGAACTCCTTAGTTTAACTATTATTGAATTACTTGAAAGTAGAAAAAAAAAAAGAAAAGAAAATTAGCTTTCCTGCTTGATAAGATTAAAGTTTACATACTTGATGTATGGGACTACATATGAAGCATGAGAGAAAATATGTGTTGAATCAACAGACATTAGTTATATTTATTTTGCGTAGGAACCTTATCGTGAATATTGTCAACTAGTAGTGTTGTCATTTTCATTATCACTTTATCAAATGGGGATTTATTTTAATCGGAAAGTAACATATTAATATTTCGTTCTCATGTGTCATACATTACACATATGAATGACACATTACAGAATGTAATACAGAAATTATGATATGGCCACAAAACGTCATTAAGTTGACGTGTATTCTGTGTGAATTCAATGGATATGAAAATAATGATACTAAAAAGTCAAGAATCTTGGGTGGTTAATTTTAATAAATTTTAAATAAATCGTTGTGGTTCTGTAGTTCGGTTCAGACCCACCCATTTCGGTTAGTTATTACGACCTCTATTTTACGACCTTCGACCATTACGTCCTACGACGAATCGCGAAGAATAGAATTGCTAAGAAAGACCCTTCAGCTTGAAGCTCATCACTTTTCGAAGGTATCTATTAAAGTTAGCCTACAACTTGGCATCATCAGAACCAATTTAGAAAGTTCAGCCGAAAGATAGATACTTGAAGTCAAAACCCACTGCGTAGAAGGCGAGTGCTCTAACGATAATATTTTCCAGACTTTCAATAGTTAGCTACGCGAAAAGACTATAAGATAGTCTTTAAAATGTAATTATGCATTTATATGATAGGATATGCATTTCTAAATATAATTTTTTATTTTTGTTTTCAGAACCTCTGTCGTTGACGTGTCTCTGACGTTGGCCCTTAGCTTCCCATATACGTTTCAGCATTTGCAGTCGTCTATTCTGCCGCCCTACAGAAACCAAGGAGAGCCTCCAGTTCTATGATAGCCAGGATTTTTAACTCTGCCAACTGATCCCAGCAAAAGAAAGTCTTTCAGAATTTGGCTCGGATACTCTAGAAGAAAGTGTGCGAAACTTTCTTCTTTCCAACCAAAAGCGTCAAAAATGTGTCGCCCGATTTGATGCTCAGGCATATAGTGTGTTGAGCCAGACCCATAAGCAATGACAGGGGAATTCTTACAATTTTTTTATCATATTGGATTTGTTGGGCCCTCGTTATAGTAAGGTGAAGCTAAACGGCTTGACATATTCGGCAGCCAAAAATACAAAAGAACAGAGTGGGATGAAGTGCACGTTAATAAAATATCGTTTCTTAGCCGACACAACTTAGGGAATAACATCATTAGATCTAGAAGCTTAGTAGCGCCTTTTGTTGGAGATCAATGGCCAACTTGGACTTCTTTTCTGTTACTGATAATTAAAGGTTATTATTTAAAGGTTTTCTGGCCTTTCTCTGGCTTGTTTTCTCTCATACACTACATTTGAATGAAGTGTATGGGGCTAAAACTGGAGTCATCAAAGGCTTAAAATAAACAAACACAAAATGAAGCGAATACCTTACATTACTTCAGAGATTTACGACCAAAGTGAGCGACTGTCAAAAATGTCTCCTTACTTCACAAGCGTCAATTACATTTCTCAGAAGCCTGTCAAGCTTGGCCTAAAACCGTTTGACACTTTACTTTGGGTTCAGTATCACTTTTTCACGCATCAATGTAGTAGGATGGTCTCATGGTTGAAGGAATTCACTTTCTCATCAAGATGCCTATGGTTACAGACGGTAACCAAAAGCCTCTAGAAAATTGGGACGAGATATCTCTTTCTCCCTTTCCGAACCAGATAGCATAACATGCCACATGGTTTTTGTCAACCGATTTGGCAACTGTCCCATTAAATTATTCGAGAAGTGTTATCATATCTTCGGCAGAGATCGTTGTACCGCCTGTTTCATTTTTTAAACGCCAAAGAATGTAGTGAGTGTTTTCCATCTCTCGCACATAGAATATATTTTATCAGTCAAGTAGAATATACAGCCAAAATATTCAAACACTACACAGAATATTCAAAAAATGAGAAGACCGCCATTTTTTAATTATGTAAAAGTAGGATTGAAAACATCTAAGCAGACTCAAAATCTGGGTCAGATACAAATCAATTGTGCCACGGCCTTAATACCAATTAGAAAGGAGTTTGGCATAATCAGTTTTGGGATTGCAGTAAAGCCAAAAATCTAATAATATTTGTTGTTGCAATAGTGCAACATTTTATGAAAGAGCTTGGACTTGGAGGTGAGTTACAGACACCTGATTTCAAGAGCAAAAATACACACCAAAGTGATTTCGTCAGTATCACGCTTGACCTTAGTTTTTTCTGCGTCAGTGCTTACTATAGCCAGATGGGCTGAGACTTTGACATCAGAAACGACAATCCAAATATCACTGTCCCTAGTGGTATTCGGATTGGGCATCTTCTGCCTAGAAGGAGAGCACTATCCCACCACACGGAATACAAAAAGTCTTATAGATCATGATAGCGGAAGTTTGATAAAGTTTAGTTTTTCGAACATGATTTGACGGTGTGTCAAATAGTTAAAAACATTTTATGGAGCTTGAATTTTGAAATAACTAGCCTTACTATCTTAGGAGAGACATATTGGGGCGTTCGAATTTTTAAAGAAAATGTTTGAATTCATAGTTTTGTATCTTTTTAATTACTTAGAGTGGTATTTGCTGAAGTATCATGTCCTGGCGATGGTAAAATATTATTTGAAAAAAAAAAAATTGTTTTTTGGCTGAAATGAAGGCTGTTTACGCTCGAGTGAAGTGTTCCTAAAATTTTAAGGCTTTTGGAATCTTCGAAAAATACTTTGCTTCTTAGCTAGAGAGCCTATTTTGAAACAGTTGTCACACTTCTTGGCACTAGGCCCTTTTTTGACTATTTCCTAGGCAACCATCAAGCTACTTGGATCGTGTTTCCTTCCTGGAAGAATGGAGATGGAGGAGAATTACTTGAGGAGGTACATGCCACTTTGGTTAGAATAAGGCGTTCAAATGTTTCTTTTTTATTATTCGGACTGTCTAAATCTGTCAGATTATACTATTTGCCAAACGAAGTGAGTATTCCTTCGAGCAAATGATCTTGACCAAGTTGTCGTACACAATTTGTTGTTGAACGGATTTTAAAAATCGCGTTTGAACCATTGAACATTTTTTGAGGATCTTCCAATAAAATACTACTGCAACAATAGATGAAACCATGAAGGTTGTCATGTAGTTTTGTGAAAAAGAAGTGCACTAGCGCGAATATAATTAATTAGTCAATTTGATGCCGCGTCGAAGATCAAGCTTCAACATATGTAATATGTACATAGAGGCAAAATTTTAGTTACATCTTGGCATGTTATGTTTTTTTTAATTAATTTTGTTTTAGAGTTCAAAAATAACAAGAAAATTTTGAGTAAAAGACACAAAAGAGCATAGGTATAAATATTTATGCGCTAAAGAAGAATAACTGGGGTATTTATGTATCTTGCAATGCATTTCTCATAAATAGATATAATGATAAGAGACTATCACAATGTATTTAAAATTTTGAATATTTTCAAATACGGGTAAAATTGACATTCAGAGAACTTTGTCCTCCATCAAAATATAAGGTTAGGCTTTATAATCTTTGATTCAATGTCTACAAAAATCATTGCTCGAAACAGGCTCAAACAATACACAGTAAATAAAAATTATTTATTTTTTTCGAAAATATTATTAAAAATCTATTTTTGACAAACTTTTAAATCATTTCTGAAATGTTCTAATATTTTGATTCATAGACCGAAATTTTTAAAATATTAGAGAGAACAGATAAATTTTTCCACCCATCCTATACAACATATATATTAATTTCCACGTATCATAGATGTTTTTGCGGTTTTGAAATCAAATCGAGCAAAAGAATTTCTTGACATTGAAGGAGTTCAATAACCATTTCGTTGCCTGATTAAAAATGCGAAAAGATAAGGCTTCATATCTGATTGGAAGAAATGCGTGTAAGAGTGTTCTGTGATTGAGTAAAGGGTATTGAAAAATTATGAGGCATAACATGTGTTTCGAAATTCATTATTTGGGCTACTATTCTTTAATTCTAAGAGAAATAACTGACGCCCTCTGGAATTTCTTATGTGTATTCCGTATGTAATCGTGCCCGAATTTGAAGAAAAAATAGGGAAATTAATTTGAGTGCGGGCAGTGAATTAATGAATTGAAAATTCATTGAAAAGCTGGACTGCTTGGATTGATTTTTTTATTTCGTAAATGCAGAACACATGTAATACACGTTGAAAATATTTTAATAACTTCGACAGGTTTTGCATTTTACACAACTTTCAACAACTCCCCAGTTGAAAGCAAGCAAATGTTGCTTGAACACGCGGAACTCGTTAGCTAAATTAACCATCTTACTAATTGGTAATTAGATATAATTAAGTTTAAAGAAACATCTGGTAGTACAAGTGTAATAGTACATGCACGTTTCCCCACATCCACAAACCGCATATAGATTCCACTGGATTCGATCAATTCATGAGGAAAATAAGCATAATAACGTCATAATTCATGGAGCTCGATTACTTTATCTGCAGATCCCCAGAGAAAATACGTTTCAATTCAGACATGATGCGTCGTGAGGCTTTTGAAGGTCTGACCTTCCTAGTTTTCATTGAAGCACGTGTAAGTGGTGTTATGATAACAATAATAGGTCGCCCATTGGCCCAGTGCGTGGCGTCTTACTTGGAAGAGTTTCTGTTCATATTGGACTACAGTCAATGGAAAGCCTGATACTTATTATGACGGGTATGATAATTCAAGTGATTTCCCTCCCATTGAGTATGTGGAGACCATGACGTGTAGTTCCACTAATAGATTGTTGTCAGTCAGTCAGTCAAAAAAAAAGCCACAAATCCACTCAACCCGATCTCAGCGCTGACTAAGATGTATCAAGAAAATTAATCTGAATTTCGCAAGTGTTAATAAGTTTTGCAGATAGAAATAGCGAATAAATATGCATAGAGTCAAGCGAACACTTTTACAATAATAAGTTTGTAATAGTTTTGCCAAGATTATGCTTCGCCTCTTTGCTCGTCAATTAAATTTGCATGATTGAAATATTGTGGCGAAAAGAAGGTGCAACTGAAATTTGGACGCTATCCAAAAAGCTTGGGATCAAGAACAACTTAAGGAGATTCGTAACAAGCATATCCAGATTCGAACGCTTCACTAAAAGGGAACATGCATGTGTCTGTTTACGGTCGGCAACAAGAAGTGTGATTTACAATAGAAATAGTTTTTGGCAAACTAACGAACTATTGTCCTAGATATAATTTTCTGCTTTGGATGCAATGCCCAATCTATGTGGTCGGATTTACTATTTTTGTGTTATTTAATCGCTAGCTTCACATGTCGTCTTTGTTCTACGAATTTCTGAATGCTTAAATATCTAAGAATGCACTTTTTACGACCGTTGCAACGACAAGGACAAGAGAGTGTTGAAAAAAAACCAATTTCGCAATGCACTTGTTTCGTTGCGGACAGCTTATAGTGTAAGCGCTCGAAGCGGTTGCATAATAATTATTCCACTTGGTATGTAATCACAATGTCTCATTGCAAGAGCCTTATGAGAATTTCAATGGTATTTCAATCACTTTTCAAATATACAATCGGGACGTGTCACAATTGGCTTTTACTATGTGTTGGTTGCTCTTTGAACGATTTCCTTTTCACATTGAATTACACTAAAACCAATCTAGTAGCATTGAAATCCAGTATTCCAAAAATTTGTTGCAAGCAAAATATTGCGGCTTATATCCAATAGTACACGATCCGTAAAAAAATCAAGCTCTAGTTAAACAAAATATAGAAATCCGTACTTTGCACTTTGAATTTAAGTATCTTTAACTGAAGTATATTTTTTTATATTTTTTACAGAAAAAAAGTTGTTGCTGATCCGGTGTATGAATTAGCACTGAATCTCGACGCTCGAACCGTATTGTTACTATCTCAAAGCTTAAACTTTCGAGGAAACACTTGGCCTTATACAACGCACAATCTTCTCTGAGCAATGACTTTTGGCTCTGGCTTTTCTAGCATTTTTTGACTGAAACTTCAGAGTTATCTATCTATCCACTATCTACCTACCTATCTGAATTTCGAATCACAACGCTTAAGATACAAAACTTGGCATCAGGCCTTTTCTAAGTGTGTCGAATGTGATGAGTACAGAAATGTAAATTCAAATGTTTGTAATGTCGTTGCAAGTATGAGTCTCAATGGCTACGGGGATTTTGCAGTTTATGCTGGTGCACTGACTGTATGGGCAATCGACAATACATGCGCACTTGCAATGCATTTTATCGCGGCACACACTACATTGAAATGACGGCATGGGCAACTTGCAAACAGAAAAGCGGTGAATCCACATGTGACTCACGATTACATCAATTTGAAATTTAAGCATAGAAAATCGCTTAACTTTTCCAGCAATGCCCAATGAAATCGGACCTCAGTTGAACATTTCGAGAAAATCATATGACGAGACCACTCCAAATACTACGCGAAATATATAATTTACTCAAAATCCCAAATGCACCACACTTGATAATCAATTGACTGAGGCAAAAACAAAAGGAACATCAAATTAACAATCTTATGCAAAATATGGTAAACAGTTAAAATTATACTGCCAGAAAAATCATATGAAAATATCGTATGTGAATGGATGTTAAGCTTTCGTAACGGTTGTTAAATTAAAAATGATAAAATTGCAGATAATTTGAAAGCAGTAACGCGATGTGTGAATCGCGATTACTTTTGTTTTACTTAAAAGTCAGCGAATACCGAACGGAGTTGGAGAATAAAAAAGTTTTTTTTTTCGTTTGCAAATGGTTAAGGAAGCAGTCGGTTGTTAAGTATAAAAATATTCGATGAAAAATGAGAAAATTTAATCACCATGAATCCAGCCACGCCATAGCTAATTTTTCTTTACTATTATCGTTTTTTTTTCACTTGTTGCGAATTGAATTCAGTTATCTGTAGATTGCAGTATGTAGCTAACTACTATGTAGCTCAGTTTTCTTTTCTAGTCGCTTTACTTTAAGATTGGTCATACTTCATATTAGTAGACGTTTTTGAGTTGATTTCACCAGCAGTTAACGAGATCCAAAGGAGATTTTGGCCTAGTGTAGATCAATTTCTTTGTAAACGGTTTTGAATGAAATTAGTTTCCTGTAAATTGAAACTCAGTCGCGCTTCAATTTGAGGATGAAATTCGCTAGAAAATACAAGTAAAAAAACCTTTTATTTTGAAGGAAGTTTCCGTATAATTAAAAATCATTGGAATGGATTTGTTTTCAAAATGTTTTTCATTAGTTCATTCAAGCAAGGTTAGTTAATGCTTTACTGCAGGCCAATTTTCTCGCTTTTTGCAGTTAAATAGAACAGAAAATAAGAGCAAATCTAGTATTTGTACCAAAAATAGTATCAAACAAAGTGAGATATGGCTGATATATTGGATAGTCTAAAAAGTATTGAGCCTTTTTGTCACTAGATGGTGTTCGTCATCATATATCGGGCAATACTCATCAGATTGAGTCAAACAAAAGGTGACATTCCAGTCTACAATTTTCGTATGGACAGTTTTGTATTTCGTCAACCGAGTCAAAAGTTGTATTCATCTAAAAATGAGTGAAATTTCTGGAAAAATTCGTTATATTTTGCAATATCACTGCGATAAAGGTGAGAATGCATCGCAGGCTTGTGAAAAATATGCGGTGTCTGCGGTCAAGTTACTTTATCAAAAGCCACAGCCAGGAGCTGGTTTGCTCGCTTTCGTTCGGGAAATTTTGATATCAAAGATGCACCTCGCTCAGGTCGACCAATCACTGAAAAAGTTAATCAATGAAATCTTACAAAAAATTGAAAAACACCGACACATAAGCAGCCATGACATTGTTAAGGAACTGAATATCCATCACGAAACAGTTTTGAACCATTTGCGTAAGGCTGGATACACATTGGAGCTCGACGTTTGGTTTCCGCATGAATTAACACAAATAAATTTGATCGTCCCAGTTTTCATTTGCGAAATGCTAAAAAAATGCAACGAAATTTTTGAAGCAAATCATTACGGGCGATGAAAAATGGGTAAGGTACGAGAATGTCGTTCGAAAAAGATCATGATCAAAAATAGGTGAATCACCACAACAACTTCAGAGGTGGGATTGCCACGAAATAAGGTTATGCTGTGTGCATGGTGGGATTGGAAGGGTATTGTTTTTCATGAGGTACTAGAACCTGGCCACACACTCAATTCGGCTCTGTACTTATAAAGTCACTAGACGTTCAATGCAGAACGAATTTGACCTTTTTCATCAATAATTTTGCCTTCTTTTGGTGCTTCGACTTTAAGATTTATATGAAGTTTATTAGATTTCAAAAAATGACGTCACATATGTGTAATGAAATTTCATTGTCTCGAACACTCTATTCAATTGGGGTATGTGGATTTTTTGTTGTTTTTTTTTTCGATTGAAAATGAGGTTGTTGAGTACTGTGTCGAAACTGTCTGAGCAATTTTCTTTACACCGTATCACATTGAAACTGTTTTGCCAAAAAATTACATACTTAATTCATCAAATTATTGAAACCATTCAACATAATAAATTCAACGTATTAAAAGTTTTAAAATTTAATGTAAATGGTAAAGAAAGCGCATTGAATTCAGTGCTGCAACTCTGAAATATCTCCGAGGTGGCGTAAAATGGTCAACACAAACTCAAGAAAAAAAAGAGCCCAAAGGTAACAAGAAATCTCAACTGACAAGCAATGTCAAAATCGTGTTTTATTTTAAACTTGGACTATTAAATGTGCTGGAACGCGTGATTAAGGGACTAAAGTTGGATGATTTGATTCGAATCATGTATAACCTTGAGTATTACCAGCAGCGTATATATAAAAGCTACGTCTGCTGAAACGCAAAGCCAAGAAACTCTGCCAAATAGATACTTGAACCTGGAATTTTATGCATGGAAGGCAAATGCCCCAACATTTTTCAGGCGGCTGAACAGGTTGTTCAAATCCATAAGTAACATTAAAGTGTCTTTGGTTGACTCAACCAAAATTTGAAGAATAAGCGAACTCTGACCGATTTTTGAAAAAAGTGACAGCGTTTCTGTTTAGTTTTCTTTGGAATTCATAACGGGACTCGTGTTCCTAAAGTCATTTGGTAGTTAAATTTTCAACATATTGTCGGTCAACGTATGGTTGAATGACACAAAGTCAGTAAAAATTATCAGACAATATTTTCTATTGTTCTCCCAGACAACTTTGCCGTGGAGAAATAATGTTGGAAAATATGTAACATAAATTTAATTTATGCAATTGAGACAATGATACTTCACATTCCTTGGCGTTAATTCGGAAATTTTTTGTGGTTTTATAGTGGAGCATACGTTATCGTTGGAGATGATCTCAAGGGTAAGAGAAAGTTTAGGTCAAAATTGATATTGGAACCTTTAAGTTTGCTATGTATATCAACCATTACGATAAGATATACCAACCTAAAGAAGAGAAAATTGATTGGATTTGCCTGACAATGAAAGGTACTCCAGACGGTCTGATTAGAGTACTTGCCTTCTGCGCAATAGATGTTAAGTTAGTGTATTGATATTTGAATTTGTTTTTATGATAACTGAGTGTTTTATAATCATCTATTGTAGCTCTGATAGGTTCCTTCTTGGACATTATTAAGGACTAGTGTGATTCTGGCCACATCACCCAATTGTTTACCAAGGCCCAAATTTTGTACGCAACTGATGTGCCCGTAAATATGTGAATTCAAGGGGTATTTTGAATTACTTTAACACGTTGAGTGCCACGTCAGTCACCGGTGACTGACACCGACCTTTCCGTTCAGGCCGCGTCAGTCACCGGTGACTGACAGTATACCTGATACAGATGCGATACCTGCGCGCGCGGCTTGACGGGGAAGTTGCTAAAAAACCGCGTGGCACTCAACGTGTTAAAGAAAATTTGATGTTTTAGAGTAAAAAAAATTATTTGTCAATATTTTCCAAGCGAGCAACAGTCTGTTATATTTAAAATATATGTTATATATTTGAAATATATTCTGAATAAAGTAAGACTGAATATTTTTGTTAAATCTGGATGGAATGATAAAATTATGAATCGAAGGGAAGAAGTTTATCTTTGAAGCATATTAAATCTGATTTTGAAGAATATTTGAATATTTGCAACTCCTTTTTTCTAAAATAGGGAAAAAATTGTGAAAAAAAGGTACACGAATAGTGAAAAATTGCTCTAAAATAGCGAACGAATTGTAATGAAATAGTTCTACAACAGTAAACAGGAGCTTTGAAATAGTAAACAAATAGTAAGCAGTTTTACACAATTTTTTACGTATGTGAGTAACATCCATTCATAAGATTCCCATTTGGATAGTTCTCAACTAAGTGAAAGTTGAAACGACAAAGCATTCTTAATTGATAAAATCCAGATAATCTCCTTCTTGTCCTTTTTAAATTTAAGAATTACACCTAAAATTGTATATTATTTGCTTTAATCTTTCAAAATTCGTTCGAATTAAAAATAATTCGAACGAAATTTGAAAGATTAACCGAGAAGGATTCCTTGACAAGAAAAAACATCAATTCAAAACATTCAACTTCATTTCGTTACGTAAAGAATAAATGAGGTGAAATTTTGATGAAGTTTCACCAGAATATCGTTCATGAGCTGCTGTTAAATGTGGAAGGATTTTAGTGTTGCGCCCAAACTAAGCGTGTATAAGTACGCATGAAAACTCTGCATTGCCAAGCTAGTAATGATCCAGTCAAAGCATATCCACGCTGTTTGATTTTCGAAGGAATAAATGGGCAAAATGACAGCACTACTGGAGTAAAGTTATCAAATTAATTTTTTTTCTCAGTCAGTTTTATTAGAAATTCAAAATATTCTTTATCGCAAAATTTTTTGCAGCATAATTGCTTTGAAAAATTAAATGAAAACATTTAAGAAAATTGTTTAAAAAAATCTGTGGACGGGAAAACAAGTTAAGAGTCTGTGCAATGCGAAAATTAACTTTCGCGTCTAGAGTTGTTTTTTTTCAGAAATAATAATTTAGGTTTAAAAATTTATTATTTCTGGCGAGCAAAATAAAATAATTTTTATACAAAAGGTACAAGGAGTAAAACGTCTATTGGAGTACATAAACAAAAAGTTTGCAAATTTATCCAAAACTTCAATATGGTTACTTTTATTAGTAAATTTGTTAAAAGAAAAATCGAGTTTTTGGTTTAATTTTTTGTTGTAAAACCTTGCGCATCACTTCTTTGGAATTTTTTTTAAAATATTTTCAAATTTAAATATTATAAACATATTTAAATATTTAAATATCTAAATTCCATTTGATATTAAGCTTCTGGCATAAAATTAATAAAATATTTCTTTTTTTACGTGCGTAGCATACAAAAGATGTTACATTTTAAAATTTAGCAAACAATGTGCTCGTTTTGCTTTTTGTGTCGCTGTATGTTGTTTGTATTTAAATAAATTTTCACTATATTAAATTCTACAGTGCAATCTATTTCACCCTAAAGTGTTAATGTGAACATGCATGTGTACAGAGTACATGTTCGAGTATGTAATTAGCAGTTTTTGTCATTGATGCTTTGGATTAAATAACCGGCAGCTTATCTACATTCAATCTACATATTCAAATCATCAGAAGGATATATAAGCAATTTTTCATTTACTATATTCAATACGATCATACCAACACACCGAGCCAATATTTCAAATATGGCCCTAATATAATACATGTGTCAAATATCACATACGAGTTACATGTACAATCAAAAATAAAGTTTTGTACTTAAAAGTAAGGTCCAATAAAGAAAGCTTACAATATACTTAGGAATGCCGACCAACATTCAAGTCACCGACGATAACGACCACTAACAACTATGCAAACTTGACTTACATATTCGACACACATAGCACAAAGCTAACAAAAATGAAGAAGGAAACAAAAAAAAATCATGCCATGAACGAAAATGGTAAAGCTTAGAATGCAGTACTCATTTCATAGCGATTCCCCCCTCGCCCCATTATCCTTCCCACACACTCCCTTCTAGTTCATTTCTTGGCAATGCACTTTGTAGCTGTGTAGTATAAATTATTTTATTTTTAAAATAGCTTTAAAATATTATTTAATTTCTTCTGACTGTAGCTTGCAGGTACAAAGATATATATAATGGAGCTTTTGGGTGATTTTGGTGCCAAAGTGTCTATTATGTAACACACATGAAGTTTTATTACGTTTCGGTATCTATAGAACAGATACCGAAAGAGTTTGTAATGCATACATATGAATTATGTGATTGCACAGGAGGGAGAAGCATATTCGGAACTGGGTGTATCTATCGTTAATAAGAAGAGAAAAAAACAACAATTTTCAGAGTTGTTGGTACATAATAGTACAACAAAGTTGGAGAGGGTGCATACATTTTTTTGAAATCAATTTTTATTTATTAGTTTATTTTTAGAAATTTGTTTCAAGACCTAGTTAGCATTTGTGGAAAGATAACTCTTCCCTTTGATTTTTCTTTATTTTACTTTAATATTTTTAATTAAACATTAGTTTTGAGATAAACTTTAAATTGAGATTAATTTTTGTGAGAAAATATAACCGAATTTTCATGAGTTCAATATTACTTCCAAAAAGGGATTTAAGTTCTTCCACAGACACTTAGACATACAATTTTCATTTTAATTATTTGTCAAGAAACTGTCACGATACAAACTACTATGGAGCACCGTGAATCTACGTGAGATACTTCGTGACAAAATCGAAAAATGGTAAGCTAGAGTTTCGTAAAATTAAAACAGGCCGGTCTAGGAAATGATCCTGAAAGATACTTCATAATTGTTATCTAAAATCTTCATCAAAAGCTTATTCTCTGTGAAAGATACTCGAAAATAATCCTCAAATTATGAACTGAAATATTCTTCAAAATAATTTTTTAAAATTTTGAAGAAACACGTGAATAGTTGTGTTGCAGAAGATGCGTGAAAAAAGCTTATGCAATACCGCGGGTATTACATGAATAGGTTAAAATAAATGAAAGTCTTCAAGTATGGATTCCACCGAGCGTTGAGCATTTTCACAAAATTTCCGTTTTTCAACTACTGAACATCCAAAATTCTTCCTTAGCATTTATTTGTATTATATTTCAGCAGGTTTTTTCTTCCTCTTTTTTGATAAAGTTATTATCATTTTCTTATAATGAAGAAGGTTCGCAAGAGGCCAAGCATCCTTAAAACTTGGAAGGTAATGGCAGCAGGTGGTATTGCTCATTTATTTCTGGAAGTAACTTAGATTAGCAGTGAGAGCATAACTTGAGGAACGAAAGCACTAACAACTACAACCTTTGGCTAGGTAATGTCCTTTTTCATATGTCAAATTTTCCTGTCAGTATGGGCGATATCCCTGACTAAATATGTGACCTGTGGGATTATAGCTCGAAGTATTCAATGCATCCTTTATGCTAGTTTCACTGTAGGGAAAGATAATGAATATACCATGATCATCACGATTTGCGTTATTTAAAATTTCGGCCAGTTATGCGAAGAATTATATAAGAGTAATGGGGAGCACTACTGACTTTTCAAATTTTCCATTTTGAAAAGTCCCTGAATACATTTATCATTTTTAGAGCCGTTCGTAGAAGGAAGCTGGCAAACTTGACTGCTGAATGGATCCGCAGTGATATAACGAAGTTGCCGAATACGAGTTTATAACTAAGCTATTACAAGGTTAACTATGTCCTTCGTTCAGATTCAGCAGCGCGGTAAGATACTTTCCTTTGAGCCTCCAAAAAAGATTTGAGGAAAGTCACTTGACGTGCATGAAAAATAATTTTGTTGAAGAATTCGATTAACTTTCCTAAACACAATTGATGTTATTAGTTGACCCAGCAAACGTGGGAAAGATTGTTTCGGTTGCTATCTATTCTTACTATAAAGGCCTTTAAGGTTGTCCAGATAAGAATATTGAGTTTGATCTTTCGAGAGATTATAGACTTTAGGTTCTTTTGAAAGCATTTGCCTTAATAAATGAAAGCATGAAACAAAAACAGTCATCATAGAACAGACGCAAGAAAATTTGACTACATTTAAGTCATTTTCAGCAAGTCTTATGTGTTAGCATATGTGGAAAACATGGGCTCTAATCTTCCTCTTCTGTGCGCCGGTCCTCATGATGTGTCATACGATAGTTTCTGGCATGCCAGTAAGTTCTTCCATCAGCTATCAGAATTTAAATTAAGCTACGGTTTTAGTGAAGTTTATTGGTAAATTTCATGATGTATGGTCTTCCGCTCCTCCCGCACTCTTTAATCTCCGAAAAAAGATTCAAAAAGTCCAGAAAACTAGTCGAAATTATTGCCTCTATTTTGATGCAACGCATAGAAAGCATAAAAAGGACACACATAGTGTTTAGTGAGTTGTAGTTGCGAAGGTGATTGGAGTCACAAAGAAGGAGAGATGAAGATGGCATCTTATTTTATCTAATGAATTTTTCGTATCCTTTTGGCCCAGTGTAGATGATGGCACATCTTCAATCGAAATTATAACGGATAAAAATTACATACGAAATAATAATTATAATAATAATAATATCAATAATAATAAGACTAACTGCATCTGATTAATAACGATATTGATTCATTTTGTTGAATATCAATAGTATTCTATCCTATGATTGTGGTCGGAAAGTAAAGAAAAGAGAACGAAACAATATTTTTGAAGCATAATTTTCGAAAATTTAGTTAGCAGCAAAGATTATTTCGTGAGCATTTAAAGATTAAATGCTTAGTGAGTTGCTCACAGGAAAAAAGGTTCATTTTATTGAGGAAGCTATGACCCGGATTTTATAAAAATATTGCTTGGCCGTTTTCATCAGAACTTATGCAATTAGTTTTAACAAAAATAAGTTTATTACGATTCTGGCAGCCACTGACAAGTTTCTACAACTGGCTCTTCCGTGACTTGAGCCTATTTTTTTTTGATTGAGATTAAACATTCCGATGTTGCTTTTTAGAAATTCATTTATTGTTCAGAGTCAAGCGCATATAACATATTTGATTGGGCAAAGCGAATTTATTCTCCAGGAAATTTTCTCACAGGTTGTTATCATGTATTATTTACAAGCTGTATTAACTTTTTTGTGAACAACAACGCCTGACGATTAAAGGAGTTTATTTTGATTTCTTTTGATATAAGTATTTATGAAACTTTTCTAAAGCCCAAAGATACAAACTTAGATCATTTAGCACTTGGCATGAAGATAGTTTGCAAAGATTATGCCAAGGTATTTCGGACGTATCATACTAAACAGTAGTGGACGTAGGCAAGAGCCCTAGGGCATATCAGTTGGTATATTTTCGAGCGAAGTTAGATGTAAAATAATTATTTAAAAAAAAATAAAATAAAAATTTCAACTGCAGTTTCATTATTTACTTCCAAATAAATATGTTTATTCAGTATTTATCGACAGCGTGAAAGTTCAATTCCAGCGTCAATGTGAAGGATAACTAGATTTGTTCAGCGGGGAGGGGTGGGTGAACTTCACCCTTTATCGTATTTATTTGAAGGATTTATTTGGTATTAATTTGGATCTTTTACCTCCACTCTACATTTACTATTTATTTTAGAAGAAAATCAAATAGCAATGAATTATCACCTGGAGTCGTGTCCTATTAAACGGATCCAATGCCGGTATTTGATTGCTTGAATAAATTCTTAGTTTAAGTTTTATCTTTATTTATTATTATCTTAAGATTCATCAGGTATATCTGATTTGAATTTTCAGTAAATCAATGAAAATGCAACAGGAACTTATAGAGAATTTGAGAAAAATTAAAGAAAAACAGGTACAATTATTTGCTTTTTTGCGTTCCCTTTATGTGAGTTCAAGTTTATTGCATAAATTTCTACATAACTTCCTTTTAATTCAAGGATATAAAACTTTGACTGTAATCACTCTTTTGTCAATTCCGCAAATCACTTGTTGCACTTTATGTCTTTCCATTCTATGTTACATATTAAGTAATGCTTGAATAGATCTTTGTGTTATACAAGCAATTTTGTTTATATTTTTAGCCAATCTTGTGTACTTTATACGATTTGAGAATTTATCGAAGGCACTAGCCAAGAAATTCGTATGTGGCTAATCTATTTATAAATCAACTGAAAAAGATATGTTGTGTTTTTGCATTTTATACAAATACATACATTTGCATTCATAACACTTGCGTTGCCTAATTATTGCACTACGTTATGCACTCGCTCCCAATGATTTTGGTCGGCAGGATAATTAAGGTTATGTCAGAAGGTTAATGGATTAGACGTAGTCAATCACATACTTAAGCGTGAACGGATCAAGTCTTCTACGAGACGAAATTCACATGGATCTATACAGGATAGTAGGTTGGGAAATTACTTTGCAGCACTATCCAAAGTATCTGAGTTTGTCCTAATTTAGCTAATAGCTCTAGACCATTAGGTGTTGTATTTTGTAAATTTTAAGAAAAACAACTTGCTGCAAAAAGTAACGCTTCTAAAGCTCTTACATTACCTGAGCTTACTCAGCACTAGAACTGGACCTACACATATGGATTGGTTTCATTTTGAAAATTTCTTGCAATCCTCACTGATTACTTTACTATTAAAAAGTGAGTTTCAGCCGGAGCAGAAAAGATTGTTGCGATTCCAGGTAATGGATTAAAATAGAAACAATGTTTGGCTCGCGTTTGGCAACCATTCTGCTACCGTCCATATCAGAATAATGCACTTTTCAACAATTCAAAAGAAAGTATGTTCATTTAAAAATTTCCAATAGAAAACGCGAAAAACCTTTCGAATTAGATACACTTGTGTGAATGCTTCAGGTAATTGACTACCATGTCTCGGTGGAAAGAAAGCGCCAATTAACAAGCATTTAACAACCGAATCAACACATCACGAATAGTGTTTGGTTATTCATACACACTCAAAAAAAAAAATGTTTAGTTGGACTTGTTGCGTTGTGAAAACGCGCAATTTTTGGAGCGGAAACATTCTGTTTTTGATAGCGAAATGCAATTTGAGCAACAATTGAGCAAAGAAATGCAATATTAGATGTTTCTGTTGTTTAACGCGAAATCGGCTGATTCTTGATGTTGTTTGCGTAAGTCGTTTATGTTAAGTCCTCGCGGAAGAGGTTTTTACCATTCAAAAACTTGCAATTTGAAAGACATGGTCGCTATCGAGCTGCTTTCAAAAAATTAACACTATGAGCAGTAAGCCATTAAAAATGCATCCAATTCATGCATGAATATATATATTGCTAAGACAATTCGCATTTCTGGTCTAGTAAACTACACTTTCATTCTATGTGTATTTGCTTCCAAAAAAATTTCAGATTTTTATAAATTTTTGATCTTTTTTGAAATGTGTCGAGTTCGTATCAATTTATGATTTAACTTAATTCATTCTCAAATCTATAGTTTTATTAAATTTGCATGAATCTCTGCTAAAACATCCAAAATTATCATTCGCATCCAAAGCCACCAAACTATTTTCAATTCCAGGTTAAACATTCTTTGGATTTTCGATTTTATATGAATATTTTATTGTTTTATTTTTATTTTGTTAGAAAAGTTGGAGACGGGGTCACATAACAAAAACTTGAAATTTATTAACGATTATAACGAACAATGAAAAAAATTGTTCGGACTAATATTCTTGCATAATAATTCAGTACAGATAATTTTTAATTAATAAATTTGTCATTCCAAAATGTAATATTTTAAATTCTTAAAAACTAAATAAACGTCATTGCTTTGAAGATAACTAAATTTATATTTATCAGTCGCTTCGAGGGGCAATTTTTTTTTAGTTTGCCTTGAGAAAATTGTCCATTAACAAGTTTGTTAAAAATAAGTTAAGCATCTTGACAGACATGTTGGGAAAATCCTCTCTCCGTTTTTATTTTGGAATCCTGTTTATTCACTGCAGTTCAGTTGAGAAAATACAAAAATTGCTACTACTTTCAATCATATTATCTATATGAATGAGTTAGGTACAGTAAATTTAAATCATAAATTTCTTGGCTTTCTACCAAATATTTAAACTCTGGCTCGATTCATCATTATCGATGGGAGCAACCACCCACCCTAGTTAGTAGTTTTACACTTTTGGCTGATTTATTGGGTAATTTTTGTAGGCACCAAAAGTTTGATTACTTTTTGCAGAAAACACGCTACTTTGTCTCGAAAATAAGAAACTTGAAAGAGAAGCACGGAATGTATGTGGCAACATAACATTAGTCGATACTTGGCAATTCGCATTTTGGAATAAGCGCTTTGAAAAAGTTATAGTTTAATCTTTTTGCAGTACGAAAGAAGACGATTTGGCCAGTACCACGCTTAACATGTTTCGAATGTTCGAAAGTTTTAGATTGAGATGCTTCTGTTCGAACTAAGTTAACATAACTTTCGCTTGATACATTTTTCTACATCGAAAGTGTGACTTTGAGTTTATCTTTTCGAAGTGTACAAGGAGGTCATTTGCTCCGAACCTCGCTTGACACAATTTACTACTTCGAACATTTGAATTTGAGTTACATCTTTTCGAAGTAAACAAGAAGGAGATTTGGTCAAGACCTTAACATAGTTGACTATTTCGATAGTTTGAGATTGGTTTGATCTTTTTGTAGTACGCAAGAAAGTGATTTAGTCCGAACCACGCTTGCCATATTTCGCTGCTCCGAAAATTTTGTGTTTAAGTTTCCATTTTTTTCAAAATGGGCAAGAAAGAGATTTAGCCAACACCAAGCTTCACACATTTTACTCCTTTGAACGTACCTTAACCAAATGGCAATTAGCAACTAAAACACAAATTCAAATCAAAAATCACCGCAAACTTCAAATCTGTTGCGCATCGAACAAGAGTTTTTCAGCCAATATACTATAAGAACTTAACAAATAGCATAAATTTAATAATTTAAACCCAACGTTTTTCACGGACTTAAAATATAAGTATAAGAACCATAACTCAACTAAGTGAATGAAGTTTGATATTTATTTTATTATGTTTTCACAAAACTTTGTAAAATTCGTGATTCGTAATAAAATAGATAAAATAGATGATTCGTTTTACTATGTGTTAGTGTTCAATTACTTTGTCTATCACGCGAATGTTTAATCATATTATTTCATTTTATGATGAGCTATCATTTGAAAAACATAGGAAACGCAAAGATATTTTGGTCTAGATATCTTTGTACAATATTAAAGCTGCACCTTGCGTAACCTCGATTTTAGATTTAACATTTAACAAACTGATTTAATTATGCCTACGATGTGTAACGTCCTAGCCTCAAAAGTTTACGGATGGAGGCACAGTGTAGTTCGTAATTAGCCCTCACACTCCAGGAATATGTCACGTAGAAAGAGATACAAATACATTCAGCAATTCAAGCGGTTTATCGTGATGGAGCGTTTGAAAATTAACTGATGTATGTGTGTAGACATCGCGATGGCTAGTATTCTAAGCTTGAATGTATGTGAGAAACATTTTTCCTTCAAGATTCGAATAATTTTCATTGTCTCTAATCCTAATGCGCATCTCAAGGCACCTTCGTCAACATGTGTTACATGTGTTAAATCCGTTTTCACCTCGAATACCAATGCATCTAGGAAATTAGAGGGGGCTTATGGCTTTATTTGAAGCATAGCCTAAGTACAAATCGTGGTAACATTCTCGAGCTGCTTTTCTCAGTCAAAGAGAAGAAAAGCATACGTAGATTTATACTTGTATTTAGTTTATACGCATAATCTTTTAGAAGGAATTTTTTTGGTTGATGCAAAAATGAAAGTAAATTTTAAAATCCAACTAAAATTCTGTTTTTTTTTTTTGCTTGAGTACCGTTAGATGTGGAGTTTGTTTTCAGCAAGTTTCTCCATATTAAGCCCAATTAAGATACTTCAGTAAGAAACGAACTATGTGTCTAATATTTGGGAGGCTATACATACTCTATTATATCTCGAAGCCTCAGGTTGACTAAATAGAATAGATTGTTAGTTATAAGTTTATACATAAGTTAGATATATCATTAGATTGTATTTGACCCGAACTGGTTCATTTAAACCGGGCGCGTAATCTAATGTTTAAGGGACTATTACCGGTTACAAAGGCAAAAAATTACCTACAATTATTCCTTTTCACGTTTCTTTTGTTATACAACCTTGTTTAACTTTTCATATTCTACTAGCAAAATATTCTAAATTATAAAAGAAATTTTTTTTATTTTTAATATGTACATAATTATGTAGAGTTAATCTCGAAATTAAAAAGTCTGAAATAAAAAATTCAAAAAGATTTTTAAAGAAGAAGGTCTTACATCGTAATTTACCACCTTTTATAAAAAGATTGTTTTCAAAGCAAGCTGGCGAATATGTGAAAAAATTGTTGTAAAAATTACATTCCCCTCCCCCACCGGGTCAATTTTTTTTCAAATTTTTCTGCAATTTTCTGGTAAATTACGATAGAGGACGTTAAAACAAACAAAACTCCCTAGAAATTAAAAAGATCTGTCTAGTGGTTGCGGAGAATAAGTCTGGGTCGATTGAAAAAACATAATTTCGAGAAAATCGTCTTTAAAGTTTTTTCCTATTTTTATTATAATATTAAAAAAAAATCAAGTTTTAACACTTAGGATAATCCCTGCTCCATGTAAAAGGAGTCCCGAACCAATAAATTCTTGTTGTTCCTCTTGCTGAGCTGTTTGCTTTGTCAAGCGAGCTTCCTTCGACGCCGCTGTACTCGCTTTGTTAGCCATCTCAATTCGGTCTTCGTTTTTTTTCCATTATCGTAGGCAGAATGTCCAATTATGCACCCCATTACTTCTAATATTTTCAAGAGAGACGTTCTACCTTTATGGAATCTGGCTAATGAAATATTAGCAGCAAATTACGCAACTTCCCATCCCACAAACGTATGTTTGGGAACGGTTTTGTAACATTCATTAGTATTGTGGGTATTCTTTTTTCATTCAATATTTATTTTGAATTCTAGTCCAAGAATTGCAGTTTTCGTAAATTTCACATCTTTAACGCACGTTTTACACTGTAATATACGCACCAACGCCGAGAAAACAAGGAAAAACAACAAAACACAATAGAATTGCTATTGTCGAGTTGAACTCGAAATTACTTGTTGTCAATTTACATGCCGAAGTACTCGTGAATATTATACCGTGTTCAGCAGCATGCTGATTCCCTTGAAATTCACGAGATGTTCTCAAATTTCTTGCTTTTTTGCATAAGTTTCATTATTTCCTTTTTCCATACGAATTTTTGCCCATTTTGAATAAATTGAACGTCTGTGTACACTTCCAAATATGAACTAAATACGTTTGAGAAACCCGACAATGAGGTATAGTTGTATATATAGGTATTTAAATAGAATAACGGTGTTTTGTAGACAGGAGAAGCACACCTGCCGAAACTCGTCAAACCAGTTATCGCGCACTGAAAACGCGCATGCACTATAACTGATATCAATTTCTAATTTTTTGAATTTTTATATGAAAATTTAGGAGATGATTTTGGAAGGTATAAGAAATCAATAAATGAAAAAAAAGAAGATTTTTTCAAATTTATAAATGAAATTTCAAATTTATTTCAGAATTTCTTTTGACATGTGAAATACGTTTAATACTGTGAATAAGGTAGTTTCCAACATGAAGCAAAATTGTCTGGCGATTTTTGCGTTCGACAAATAGGAAACAAAGATTTTGCTTGAAATTTTATCTTTCCAATAGAATTACGACTACGAAATCAATAAAAATTTCTGAAGTATTTTAAGGGACTGAAGTATTTTAGGGACTCTATTCTATGAAAATTGCATGTCTTTGAGTGACATGAGGCATGTTGTGGGGGTTATAGGTTCGTAGAAAACATCTCCCGTGTAACCATAATACCTTCTGACACATCACTCCAGGCTAGGCCTTCATATATTAACCTAATGGGGCCTTCGTTTCACAAGTTCACTGATTCAGATTCGTTCTGCGAATGTGAAGGCAAAGAGGAGAATTGCTTCTAGAGATGGAATCCCTCTGTCGTTGACGCTTCTGATTCATCAAAAATGTCTTTGAGTGTGACAAGTAGAGTTTTGACTGTTTCTGACGTCTGAATGCTCCAATATGTAACAAATTTCATGCTTTAGCCACCTTCTTACAAGTATGGTTCCCGGAGGCTTCGTACTGTTTTCGAAACTCAAATATACGCTCCGGGGAACACGTAAATCGTTTAATACGAGCTTAAAAAGAACACCATGAGTCGACTGAGCTCTTAAAGATTCATAGATAAAAAGGACTTACTGAGAGAACTGTAGGCCATTTCTATAGGAGTCTATTAAAAGTGAAAGTAAAATTCGATTATCTGATTGCATGTTTTTTTTGGGTCAAAGCCAGCCTAATGTGAAACTTTTTCTATTTAAGTAATATTGTTTTTGTAAGGTGTTGGATTAAATAAATTAAAATGTTTTTAAGGTCAGGCCGATTCAAATTTGATCAAATTGTATAAGTATTTTTATTAGTACACAAAGCTCCTACATTTTTACCTCACTAACGACGCAATTTATCATTTACGAAATTGAATTTAGAGTATAATGCAGAAAATGCAATTTTATTTTAATACTCTTTGGTATCCTGTTAAAATTGCGTTATAAAAGGAAAATCGATTCGAATTCTGTCAACTTGCAGAGAAACGTGTGGTCCCTCCTTGGAAATGTGTCTAATTTCGCGTATTTTTAAGTGCTTCTTGCAAGTGCATTCAAAATACAAATGCAAAATGCATTTTTTGAAATATTCTATCGTCTGACATATGTTATAAGTGTAAACATCACACATGCTAGCAATATATCTTGAAATTTTTAGAACCATTCTTACATAATTGTAATTCTCAGCTCGAGTGTTCATTAAAGGTAAAACATGTTTCATATGATTGAGAATTATTTTGAATACATGTTACATGAAGCGTAAACATATTGATAACATTAGTATATCACAGCATCCATCTCATTCATTTGCTTGTGCTGAATAGTTCGACGATTTTTTGTTTTTAATTTTTTTTTGTGTGTGCAATTTATGCCACCAGGTCATGATTGTATTTGTTGCGTCCCCAACTTTTATCTTGTATCTTGCTCACAATGACTGGTAGGCAAAGTGTATGTCCTCATTGTTGGATACAATGAGGGCGACAATACGAAATGTTTTCACACATCACATTAGATCAAACGGTCGAAATTGGATTTCATTTAGATTTTGATGACTTGGCAGCATTCAATTGAAAACCACAAAACGAACAGAAGTAAATAGAATGAATTGAATTTTGGATTTCATTCTCAGACTATTTTCAGTTTGATCGATGCTATTTTTTTTTGTTTTGAATGCAGACGATATTTATGAATAATGTTGTTGTGGTTTAAATTTTTAGTAATAAGTTTTTGACATTCAAACAAAGGGTAAAAAAATAATAGTAGTAATAATAAGATTGATAGGAGCAATGGTTATTATAATAACAAAAGTAATAAAAAAATAACAGCAATAATAAAAGATTCGTGTCAATAATATTATATTTAAAGGAAGAGTATTTAGTGAAGATTATTATTGAAAATTTTCCGAGACTGAGTTGAAAAGAACAAGTAAAAAACAGGGAAAAAAACCCCAAACAATTCGGACTTCTTTTTTGTTTGATTAAAGGAATACATAAATAACAAAAAAACTCATGTTCTGGAAATTATTCAAAGGAAATAATCAAAAATAAAGACGTCTTTATTTGAATCAAATAAAGATGTCACCGCAGTATGAAAATCTAAAATGATTTGGTAACGACCACTTAAAAAAGTGGATTCCTTTCCACTTCCACTTAAAAAAATGGAATCCATTTTTAACTGGAAGTCACCAAATCATTCTAAAAATAAGTCAAATTTCAGTTGAATAATCAGGAAAGTGCATAACCAGATAGGACATACACAGTGCAAGGGTTCAGAGTAAATAGAGATATCGAAGAGATATCATTGTAAATAGAGATATAGAAGAACAAAGTGTTCGAAACATCCTTTTTATTCTGTGCGAACGCGGAATGTATCGATCGTTTGAATGCAGTCTTGATTTGGCATCTTGAGATGTAACTAATAGCGTTCTTGCGCTATTTGTGCTCCTTTTTTTGCAGCGAAAGTGCCCAGCTTGTCCTGTTATCATTCTTGTCATTTCAGGTTGAGTGCATCTACTCTCGCAGGATTCAGTTCAACTGCGTTTTCATTATTTTCCACACTGGTTGCGACTTGATCGGATTAACTAACTTTGCTACCTTGTCCAATTTTTCGTTTCCATTTACACATCTAGATCCTGCGACCCATGTTAGTGTCTCTTTTTTCCAAGTAGATGCAATTTTGAATTCCTGCAAGAAGCCTTAAACAGATTCGTGGCAATATGAGGCGAAATATGTTGAGTCGACACGATAAATTAAAAGAAATCCAATCTCTCAGACTTGTAGAGCTTGCGGCGAGAAAGAAGAAAGGACAGAATATTTCCTTGTAGAATGTTTTTTTGGCTCACAAACGCCAAACATGGCAGTGGGGCACTAACATAACAAAACTGGAACATTTGGTGGCTACAGGTAGGGTGGATCATCTATATTTGTTAAAAATAGTACCATACGCGGAGAGCTATGTGCCAATGTTGGCCGTTCACTTTTGCCGAACAGTAGAACGAAGACCAAATGTCTTAAATGTTGTTCATTAGTTGATTAATAGCCAGTTTCTTTCTATTGTATTGTTTTTCGAGTTGTCTTATTGAATCCTCGATGATAAAAGAGCTAAGTTTCTGCAGAACGACTAAACGGACCTCCTGTAGACAAAAGTTTGATACGCGGGGAGCTATTTTTCAAGGGTGGATTGTGATTTTTGCCAACCGAAGACCATAGTCTATAATCAAAATGTTCTGTTTTAGTTGACTAAATTGATTATTTTCTCCTGATTAATTCTAATGCCTAGGACAGACGACATCATTTGAACTAGTTCTTGACGATATAAGAATTTCTTACGTTGATGTCATTATGACGCCAGGAACTAGTTAACATGATGCCGTCTGTCTCTGGCATTGGAGTCTCATATCCAAGTATGATTTCGATTTGGAAAATATACGAAGTTCTCCTGACAAGAACTTTATTCAAACGACGTCGTGTGTCCGCGGTATTACATCTCCAGATTCAGGTACATGCTAAGATTAGTTGATCTTCTTTAAGGTTAGTTCTAGGATTGGATCAATTCGTTGTCTCCTTTTTTAATTTGCATGTATTTGTCAAAATTCATGATCGCTACGGGTTGGGTAAGCTTTGGTCGCAAATATATTATTTAAATTGGAATTAAGAAAGGGTTCCCCACACCCGAAACCTTCGGAAGGATCTAGTCTTCTGTACTCGTAGCAGAAACAGAAAATTTTGGTAAAATTTCTAACTCTCTTAAGAGAATTTTTGTGATCGCAAGGAAAGGAAACCTACTCATAAGATGATATGAGTCCCAGGTCCCGGGAAGGCCCATGATGAAAAACTGGAGTCCTTGAAGTCTATGATGATGGATCCTGACACGGTTGAAATGTAGTTTCTTTTGGTTTAGGAAGTAATGTTGTGCCCGATCAAAAAACTCTAATGTTGCATTCATTCGCTTGGGTATAAGAACTCGCGGCGCTATTTATTGTGGTGTTGAAGGATACGTGAACAATCACTATTTTAGCATCGCTTCTGAAGGGTAAGCGGAACCGGGGAGACAACTATCTTTGTTAAAAGTTTTTAAGTTCAGAGTACAAGTCCCATGTGCGGAAGTAGAAGGATAAATGTGAAATGAAGTTGTTGCTATATGTAATATGTTGGTATCTATAAGACCCAATGAACACAGTTAAAAATTGATACGTAAAGGTCGCAATAATAAAATAGTACGAAATAAAAAGTAAACTTTTTTTCTTGATTTTAGCAAACATATTCTGTGATGCTGTGAAGAAATTTCTCAAATTTCCTTTCAAAGGAAATACGCCGAATTCAGAATGAAAGGAAGTGGGCAGAGAAGAAGAGGTGAGCTAGGAATCTTTTACCAATTTTAAACTACAGCGATAAAGCAAAATTTAAATAAAACTGTGTAATCCTGTTCTTCTTTTACCGTAGCTGCATTTCCTTTTTTCTATAGACAATGCATGACCCTTAAAATGCATCTTGAATTTTTTGACGAATACAGAAGATCAAACAATTCCCTGAAGATGCTTCCAATGATCCTTTTTAACAACAAATAAATTTTGCCGTCAACTCATGATTTTTTTTAAATTCTAAATTTTAAATCGCGCTATTTGCATTGCATATGCCTAGGAGACTTTGCGGCCGATTGGTAAAGCTATGCATAATGTGTTAACATGAAGCTTTTTACTCACCTGTCGGTGTTTTGTATGCACTCAGTCATGTATGATGATCTCACATGTTTGCTGTAAGAGATCATGTTAGTTTACAGTGGAAGCAAAAAAAAAAGTATCCTTTGCCTCCATGCATATGTAACAATGAAATAATTGTAGTATATGTACGATGCGACCACTGAGATACCACCAGCTGTGTTCACTACTATAATTCAGAGCGAGCACAGAGTGTATCCCAGTTGTTGCATAATGGGCTATTAAATTCGCTTTTATTTAATTGTTTCTAGTAGTAGAAGGTTCCAACGGAGTTAATAGATTTTCCGATTTCGGAAAAAACTCCTGAATGTGTTTATAGAAATTTATTTCACATGAGCTATGTGGGAAAGTTGACAGTAGGGCCTCGTTTTTTTAACTAATCCTTTCGGAGTAATTTTTTCATTTTTCAATTAGATTTAAAGCTAAGCTATAATTGCAATTTGAATGCAAAGTCAATTAAACGAATTTTAAGCCTTGAACAACGGTTCGTTGGATATGCGTGAGGAAAATTGCGACGTCAAGGATATAAAATTTCAAAATTGTGTATGATATTTAGTTCTACCGAATTGTTATTGTCTTAACTAGGTGAAACGATTTGTAACATACTTGCGAATTGACACTTATTTTATCAAATACTTTATACGATTTCATACTCTAGCAAATTTCAGGAATATTTTTTTTTATATTTTCAGGCTTTCTTGTGGTGTTTTTGGATATCTTTTCACATAAAAAGATTCTTTTGAATTGTTGAATGAATCTAGGAGGTAGGATATTGTCTAATTTAAAAGAATTTAATCATGTTGTTGTTTTTATCGTTTTGCAAGATATTTTCAATTTCTGAATTGTTAAAGTGAATGCGATTTGTTTTTAAAAAAGAAAAGTATACTTCAAAACGACCAAATTTTAAGTTAACGCTTACCTCACGTCGAAATTATATTTTCAGTTCAGTTGAGCAGGAAAGGCAAGTCCTGAAATAACAGGAAAGGAAAATTGTATTGAATTATCCTGTTTTTTAAAATTTTGTAAATGCGTTTCAGAATTAAATTTTAATAACATAATATGTTCTTAGTTTACTATATTTTCAAGTTGTTTTATAGTTTCTTAATTAATCTCATTTATCGATGCTAAATTTGAATGACCACAAACTTTCTGTTCCTTTCGTTACAGCCCGTGCTTTCGCCGACGGGGATGGAAAAGTTGCTGTTTTATTTCCTGAATAAAACTCGGTGGTTCCCCGTTCGTTTCCTTGTATCGTTCACATACGCGTTTTGGCGGTATGCTGTCTTCGGTTTATTTGTGAATGATACAAGGAAACACACTGGAAACAAACGAGGACAAAAAACTAACTTTCTGTTGTTACCGATAAAAACATACTTAAGCCCGTGTATTTTTATGTGCAGGTTTTTTAACTAATTTTCGAAGCCATATAAACATTTATGAAATATACAATCAATACTGTACAAAATCCACGGGAGTTTTAAACTTTTGCCATGTTTTGGGTCCTATCGAATTTCAGCCTAATTTCAGTTAGCCAAAAGGAAGAAAGCGGCTTGAATGTTGCCAGCTTTCAAAGATATAAAATCAGATATTTTAAAGCATTTACCTTGAGTAAATCAGTCACCTCTGGCAAGATTATTCAAAGAATCCTGTGAGGCTTGAATTTTCATCGCTTTTCCTCCTTTAAATGATTCATTCAAATGAATGAAAAATTAGCAATTATAGGCAGCAACTTTTTATGTACGGTAAAGTAATTAATTTAAAAAGTCAAAGAAATTGATAGAGTTGAGATACTTTAGACAGCATAAAAGCCGAAAAGAGATTTGGCAAACATACACCACGATTTTCACAAATATAGATTCAAAAAATGAATGGAATAAAAACTCTGTCCATTTCAAAGAGCTTTATCAGAAAATTTAGGGAGGCTGGATTAATTAATCGTCTCAGTTACGCTGCAAGTCCTTTTATATCGTTTGATAAAAAGAAAAGCAATCATATATACGAGAATTTTTGAAAAAGTTTCGGAACATATATTAAATTCCGTCAGAAGTCCATGGTTATGTTGAGAAATTCTCTTAAGTACATTCTTACGGAAGACTTACTTTTCATACTTTTGAGGAACTGAAAATGGTTGAAGAGAACTTAACTAAATCCTCAAATCAACCAAAGCCAACTGCATCTACTGCATGATGGACAAGGCAACTAACTCCTATTTTGCAATTGACAATTATACCCAGCTAAATAAGAGACACATGGGCTAATACAGAGCGAGTTAGTTGACGAATATTGTTATTAATTTTTCAATCATTTGCTAGTGATAAGTTATATTTTAACTTCATGATATTATGTTATCAACTGTCGAAATAAATAGGTGAAATAAACTAAAAAAACACATTTATCGCAATAATACACGAGGATTTCATGTTTTTCTACTGAAACCAGGTAATCGAATCGTGAGGATATTAACATATTCGGACGAATATAGGTTCTTTGTAGGAAATTTGTATATATATTTGCATATTTGTATATATTTTAGAGTTGTCCATTTCCTTAGCAAATATAGGGATATTCAGCCCTAACATCGCCACAGGAACATATAAAAAAGATAAACCTCAAACTGTTTTTTATGCCCTTACTCAATTTTGTTAGGAAAGCGAAAGTAATGGGCGAAACTAAATTTTATTTTTTGTTATTTATTATATTTTATTATTTATTTTCGAGCTGCAAAAGAGACGATAAAGAACCAACAAGACTCGATCAAGAAAGGCGTAAAACTTGGATTTTCTACAAGATCGAGGACAGTTTCATGCACAAGAGAGGTTGCGATCACAAAAATAAAGCAGGCTCAAGTGATATAGGCCAAGGTCCAAAAAGGAAGAAAGGATATCACTTAAACAATGGAATCATCGCCAACATGATATTGGAAATTTACGAGCTTTAAGTTAGGTTTTAAGACGAGCAAATCATCTAGTTAAAGCCTTCGGAAGTTTGAAACATTCGGGGCAGTGTTCCAACACTATTTTAAGGATAAAACCTCACGTAATACATATGCAACAGATAAATGGACTTCAAAACTTTCTGAAATCTGGTATTCTCTGGATCAAGTATTTTACGCCGAAAATTTTGTGTTGTTTTGGGAGAAAATTCAATAATGGTACTATCCTGTAGCTACCTCTCAGAAGATAATTCAGTAAAACTATCGGTCATCAATCATTCAACCGCGTCCTGTTTATTTAAAGGAATCGATAGAAATCACCTACCTGCTTGTGAACGGAATTAAAACAATAAAGAATTCTATTTTAAGCTTCTTCTTTGCATTAACAATGCATCAGGTAATTAAAAATTATGAAATATGAAAATGTGCAAGTTACGATTTTGCACAAGAACACGAATTCACATTACTCAAGTCGTTACAGCAAGGAATTTTGACATTCAAGACATTTCCTATATACAGCGGACTTCAGGAAAATTACAGAAAATATGGAAAACAATCAAGCCCTTGAATTGATGGAAAATTGACAATATTAAATTGAACAAAGTATGCCGGACATTGTATAGCTAGATAAATCAATTAATACTTAATGTTTTCTGGACAAAAAAAAAATCAGCCCTGACATAGTTCAAAGCGAGATTTTTGGACCCAACTTTCTCAAAAAACTTAAGAGATGTCTGAAGTGTTCATCGTTGCTCATGTATGAGTTTCGAATTTGTCACTTTTGGGGGTGTTTTGACTGAAAAGGGACTGAGGTGTTTGCAAATATTTTTATTTCGACTTATTCGAATTTTTATTATTTTATTTTCAGTGCAATCATTGGAAAATATCAAAAAATTAAAAAGGTTCGAAATCGAAGGGGTTCCAACGATGAAAACTTTAGAAACCCGACAAAGGAACGGAGATTAAGATATTTGTTTTCTCATCTTAAACTAAACATAACTTTAGATTTTCAGCTAAAGCCGACATAGATGAGCTAATAGAAGACAAAACATTGGAAGAGCAAGGCCCAATCTCTATGCTTATGAATAAATTCTACTGACAAACCTCTCTATAAAAAGAAACACAAACCGGGAGTATTGCAAGTCATACCCGGTGGACTCAAATTAAGGTGGCGCTTGGGGATTCCTTTCTAGCAAAGTGATCTGAATGTTAAGCTGGCCTCTTTCCCCAAAAATATACGTGAATGAAAAACGATTTTCGTGCTATCTTCCCACGAAAAATGAATCGGTAACGATAGATGAATCCCGCGTGTAATATGAATTTGCGTTGCAAAACGTGAGAAAATTCTTTGCAAGTTGTAAAAAAGATGTAAACTGAGACGCTGATTTGATAGAATTTGGGTTATATAACTTGCCACGGTCAAAAGAAGGGCGGTAAGTTTCTGTCATCTCATATATCTTACATGTAAGATTCGAAAAGTTAGTGAATAAGAAAGTGGCGAAATGAAACATTTATTTTTTTTCATGTAGATGTAAAGCCTCGTCGATCGTTGGGCTGATTTTTTTCCGGCATCCAGATAAATTACTACATTTCTAGCTTGTCGACTTCAAATATAAATTAGTAAAATTTTATATCAGTAGGAGATGTACGACCATCTTGATTTTAATGGCTAATTTTTTAAAACGCTTCGCTACCAACCATTTGGATCTATCGCTATCAACCAAATGATCAGAACTGACGCCGATTGATCAAGGTGGTTGCAACTCACAGAGAAAATACATCTTTATTCAGTGGAGGACAACTACACCTAAACTTAAAGAGAAATTTTCCCTACAATATAAAACTAAAGAAATTATTCGGAATTTTTGGGATTAGACTGTTTCTGATTTTGTTTTAATTTTTCAACGAAAAAATTATATTGATGTAATGTAAATGTAATTTTGCTTAAAAATTAAACTTTGCGACAAAGACCTGGAGGACTAATGGATTCATTCCATTTTAGGGCGAACCAAAGGACTTATTGAATAGAGGATGTGCTCTTTATTACTTTACTATCGCACTTTATACGTTCAAACACGATTTGCCTGCCTACAAGTATTTAATACATGAAGGCGAGTACCAGGTGATGCAACTCTAAATTTAAATCTATTGTCATTAATTAATTAAGTTAGAATCATTCATTTATATATCATTTCGTATCACTAAAAAGTGGACTTGATTAACAAAGTTTGATGCCATTTCCGTTCAATTTGAATGATGGTTTTCGAAAATGAGTGACCAGTTTTAGATTCGATTTTTGATTAGTTTGGATATTTTTTTTGGAAATTTGTGATCTTAAGAAATTTAACTTACGAATCTTTGTGCTAGCTTTGATAAGGGACGTGGAAAACATCTCTTTCTTTAGACTTTCGTTTACTTCTTTTTTTATATAACTATTATGCCATTAACTTAGTTTTCATGCACAGCCTTACAGTAATACTTCGATTGTTAAAGTTAAGTAATAAAATCAACAAAGAATGACAATTTTTTTTAAATTTATGATGACCAGCCGAAAATATCTTTCAACTTGGTAGTACTGAAAAAAAAGCCAACTCTAAAGCTTATATTCTTCGAATTACCTCTGAAAAGCCACAACTACATTTTCATTGGAAAAGCTTCTTCTCACCACTCCACATACATCCCACTCCGTTTTCAGTTTCTCTGCACATTTCTGACACACATATCCCTGGTTCGATAAGTGTACATGCATCGAAGTTCACCAATACAAAGCATGCTTATATTGTTACTTTATGAATATTTTCGAATTTTCTTATATACTTGAGGAAGTTTACTTTGTATGTGTACAGCGTTCGTATGTGTGGGCAGATAACAACAAAAATAGTTTAAATCGTAGAACATGACTGACCTATCGATTTGACTCAAACGATTTTCAAGTTCAAGTTAACATGTTGCGCGCAGGCTTAACATATGTTCGTATTTTCTATTGGTAAACAGGAGAGCTTTTGCTTCGTCAACGTAAATAATAAATTGTTGAATGCGTTGTATTTGTGAAGTATTTACTAGATGAGATACTGATCTTTGGTTACTCTTACTCTTCATATGACTTGTTTTTGCAAATTCAAGGTTTCGACTGTTTAAGTGAAATTACTGGGGGATTTTTCCGCAACGAGGTTGTGAAATGTATCATTTGCGATAGATTCATCTGTTGAGGAATTATTTGACGCATTAGAATCAGCTTTTTATTCCATCGCCATACAGGATGGATATCTAGATAAAAAAAAAAATAATAATAATTTTATCTAATTGGTCAGGCAACATTGGACTTGTACTCGTTTTGATTCTTTACGTTGAAATAATCACCGCACGGACTGGATGCGTGATACCAAAGATTACGTAAGAGGAATCACGAATGCAGTCCATAGCGCAAAGCGGGTTTATCCAGAACATGGATTGGAATTTGAATTGCGAGCACATGACGCATTGCATTGAGTTGGAAAGCATGAACAAAACCACACATGGTTGACACGATATGCATAAATATGCACTCCAAAATTGCGAATAGCTTGGATGAAGCATTAACACTATTGTGAAAGTTGAAATTAGATTTACGACTCCACTTTCATGATATGTTTTCAAGAAATGTCCTTATAAGCTTGAGTTTTCAACTATGATATATTCTGCCTATGAATCGCCTTATTCGGTGGATAACAGCTACACGAATTAAACAATATGTTTCAGCTTTTTGGGTTATGAAAGGAGAAATCGGAAAAGGAAATCGATGAATTTATTTAGATTAGGGAATAACAACAACATAAGAACATTTTGTAGTTAGGAAAAATCTTTTTGTGTTTTTTTTTTTCAAATTTATTTATAGGATTCCTTCACTTCAAAGAATTGTTATTGGGCTTCGTTAACTGAAATTGAAGAATTGTCTTCCTTCAGAACACCAACAAAATCCTCATATCCACAGATTTCAACTCCTTTTCATACAATTCCTCATCAATGTAATATGACACAATTTTAATATGAAAATATGAAAATTTGTCCTGACTGCGAATGGCATGAACTCTTACGTGTTATATTTAAAAGAGAAGAAAAATTGATAAAGGGTCATCAATTTTCGTTGCTCAGGCTCGCGTCATAACAGTTCAAAGATGACATAAACGCTGGATAGCAAGTGACTCTGCTCGTCGGATGCGTATAATTTCATTTATCTTAAGGAGTAATGCACTAACAAGGAAAATGCAGAGCGCCATGAAGAATTGATTTTTTAGCCTTCTCAATATCAGGCGCGGCAGGATATCTTCGTAAATATTGAACGCGTGCAAAAGTTTTCTTCGGTTTTCTTTCTTTCTTCGAACTGTAGATCTAAATCTTTGATCCTGTTTGGGAGCCGGTATCATTTTGGAAATTGCATTGGCAAATCACTATTTTATTTGCATCTTGGACACCGTGAAACAGAGACTCATCGGAATATAACCAAAATTTCTGGAGAAAACGTACTGACATAACGAACATGCCAATACTGATTTCAGCGCTCTTGTAATGGAGAACGACAGTTTGAAGAACAGTCATGACCAGGACGCCCCAGGGAGGTGACAGATGATGATCTGATGGTTCCATGGTACCATTCTAGAATTATAGGACAGTTTTCAGGTCCAAAAAATCAACAAAAGAAGAGTCCATGCGCTAGTAAATGTGGTAAAGATGGATGCTTCCTTCCTTCCTCTCCCGTTAGAGAAGAGATTCCCATAATCCGAAGGCGCCTCTAGGCGCAGGAACACGAGGCCTAGCCCGAAGTAATGTGTCAAACGGTTCCAAGCTAGGTGCTCAGGTTGACAGGGGAGGTGTCTGGGAGTCCCACACTCAGAGCGTAAACAGCCTTCAGCTCCCTACCAAAAATACAAAAAAAAAAGTTGGATTCTTGAGCACTCCACGAACTTTCCATCCCAAAAAAAGGAAGACTGAATTGCCTGATATGTTTCACATTTACTCGTCAAACTAGTCAATGTTTTTGAAATGGATGTTACTGGAGATGGAAAATGGTAGAGATTAAAAAAATTGTTGAATTCACAACCGAAAATAACTTACACCCACCAAATTTTTTCGTAGGTTTGGCAGATTGAAGCTCCTTTTTCTCATATTTTGCCATGTTTATAGAAATGTGCTTTGCACATTCTTTTTTTTTTGTGGTAGGAAGGTGAAGGCTGTTTACGCCGTGAGTGTGGGACAACCAGACACAAAATGCTTTTGGACTACCCACGAGACACCTCCCCTGTCAACCTGGGAACCTAGCCTGGCACCGTTTGTCACATTACTTCGGGCTAATATAGAAATAGTGAAATAGAGAAATGATCTTTACTCCCGAAGTCGAGCACCAACTGACAGAAGCATACACAGATATGCATAAGTTTGCAGCATGGTAATGGTGACAGAATCGGAACAAAAAAACTGATCTGAGTTAATTCTAGGAAACCACAAAGTGGGAAGTGTGAGGAAGTATAAGCGGGAATTATAAAATTGATACGTAATGTTAAACTAATAAAATAGCAAACATGTCAATCTCCGTTGATAGAATAGAAATACAGTAGAACGCCGATTATCCGAACGCCGATTAACCGAATCGCCAATTATCCGAATCGGTCCTAAGCGTAATATGAAAAATTAAAATCAAGTACTGTAGTAGGTAAATAATGTAATTTTTGTTTTGTTTTGTTCTAACAAGTAGAAACTCGCAGGAGTCCAGATATATTTCAATTGTTATGGTTGAAAACTGAAATTTTCTTTATTAACAGTCTATGTCCGATTATCCGAATTTTCGATTATCCGAATCGACCCCGGTCCCAATTAATTCGGATAATCGGCGTTCTACTGTATAGAAATAGAAATCTCAAGATACAAATGTCGAGGAGACGAAGCTACAGAATAGTATTGTAGGATTGGACGAATTAGATTAGGAAATAAATTAACTACTCCATTTATGTTATTGAATTTATTCATGAGTATAAACACTGAAGTTCTAGATGCCTTAGATACTACGCTAAAGGACATGTGTATCAAACTGCAACTTCGGATCGAAGATTACTCTAAAGTTTACAACAAAAAATGCTCCACAGAAATGCGAGAAATGCCCAGATATGTTTGAAAAAAAAAAAAAATGGAAAAGATGTCTACTTGACTGTAAAGGACATTTTATGACGTTTAACAACATTAAGGCTGAGGAAATTAGATTAGTACCAACTACCGAGGAAAATCAAATATTCTTGAAGGAAATGGCTCTCTTGACGAGACTTTCCGGAAAGACCTTAAAATCATCTGCACTTAAAAATAGAGGAGAGGATATGCCAGAAAGACAATCATTTTAAAAAAAACTGCAGGAAAAGAAGAGGATAAACAATTTAAGGACAAAATTTCGGAAAGCTTGTAAGTATCTTTTATTTCTGTATGAGTTGAGATCAATTTGACTCATATAACAAAGTTCGTATACGTTTCGATTGGAAGTTAATGAGTATAACCGATCTACGTATATTGTAGAGTGCTCTACATTATCCTGTATATTGTATATTGTTAAACTGATTAGAAAACAAAATATTTGGAGCAATGCTTTCAATTCAATTTGCAGGATATGGATCGTTGTAGTGGCACCTTTGCCTTAATTAGGCTTACTTGGAAACCACTACATTTCGCTGCACCAGGAATATGCTTCGTATCGATCTCTTTTCATCCCTTTGGTTTATGTCCGTATTCAAGATACATGAAAACCCCGGAGAGGATTTGGTCTTTGCCGTATCGGACAATTAATCCACTCTATTCGGATATTTCCCTTCCTTATTTGCAGCTCAGTTTGTTTGTTACGTCTGGTTCAAACTCCACACACTTGTCACTTGACCGAGTGGGACGTACAGCTTTGCCTGAACTTTCCATATCTTCCTGTTTTACCGATCCCGAGTTTTCTGGCAAGACATCTGCGTGAAATCTATCGTCAGTGATTTCGATTAGAAGCGCCTACCGAGTAGGTTTAACACTCTTAATTATTTCTTACTCCTTGACTTGAATCTGGTGGTTCTTTGTATTTCGGTCCCTATGAAGGTTTATCTTGTTTTGACATCAGGGCTTTTTGCGGCTGCCTTAGACAGTCCCGTCTATAACATCGCCTCTGACGGAAATTGACTTTTTGGTAGCTTTTGTTGGACTACAAACTTTTGCTGGTCGTAAAATCAGTGCAAATACAACTTGAACAGATTTGTAGAGATGGCAAAAAGTCAGCTCGGGTAGTCATTGATAGATCAAAAAAGAAAAAAATAATAATCAAGTCAAAAACAAGGGAGCAAAATTCCGCTCTCACAATTGTATCAACTCAGTTGAGAAAAATGATTTATATCAACTAGATATACAATTTTCACGAATAGTTCAATGGGAAAACAATTGTTAAACAAATCAAATAACAAAAACAAGCAACCATGTTACAAATTTTATTCAATATTTGAATTATTAAAAATGTTTTGTTTTTTTTGTGTGGATTATCCTTTTGAAATCTTTAGCTGGTAGAAACTAAAATTATTTTGCTGAAATTTTGCCGTTAAGGGTTTTCCTCTTCTTTACAAGAAAAATAAGAACTAACCAAACAATCGTTTCAAAGGGCTGGTCTCTTGTTAGCTAATTTTTTGTGCGATGACATTGCATCGAGTAGAATTTCTGACCCTACTGGTGAGCTCCTTGACGAAGGAAATTATTCGGGCCACAACGCAGGCAAATAAGTGAGTTTAGTTTACTTTTGAACTGATGGAAGCAGAATAGAATTTGATAAGATCTTTCGCATAGACATTAAATTTTTGAAAAACTTTAAGCGGTTATCAATTTATTGAGCTGTTTGTTCTTGGGCGATTTCGAAAACTCCAATAACTCCAACCTTACTTTAAAAACAATTCAGCTTTATTGCAACCGGCTTTGAATTTATTTTAAGGCATATTTATAATCGTGATTCCAACGAAACGTGTGGCTTCACAATAAATTCGTTCTTCCTGGCACGTTTTTGGTAGAATCCAATCTCGAATTTCTGAACTAATTAATTTTCCCACATACTTTTCTGCCGAACGCCCCCAACCACAATGGCCACGGAAAACGATGAATGCAAGGGTCATTTGAAGATTCAACCCCGGCCAACTGACCATTTGTTAACCAATCGCTCGTGTTAAAACTTACCAAAGTTTTAATACAAACAAGAAAAAAGATCTCAATGCACAGTAGATACAAACCAGTATCTGTATGTGATTCAATATCTGGGATTTAGCTGAGGTCAGCAGCAACTGCATCTCATTATACTTACCTCATCTTGTTACATATTAAATAATCACATGTTCCTGCTGCCGAGGAGCGCAGGCATGCAGGACATTTGTGTGTTCAACCACATATATAATAAATATATACTTGAAAATGTGCAAATCAATAAAAAATCCGAAACAAGTTTCAACATTGAATTTTCACTGATGATCTTCCATTGCACTTTTTGTGTTGTATCTTGCGAACTTTTTCGGGATACGATGCACAGCTTAGATACTTTCGTACGGATGGAGTTAATTGAAGTGATTATATAGTACGGCGAGGCAAAAAGCTACTTTTTTCGCCTAATCCTAGGTATGTATCAGGCATTTAACCTTGAAAAGTTGAGCTTCTAAACTTTGCAAAAACTTGTTTCTAATGCGGCTGGGAAGCTATTTAGATGTTTGAGCATTTGATATTTGTTAGAGTGGATTGTTTCTTGTTTTTCGTCAGTGTTCATTTGAATTCAGAAAATAATAAAAGAAAATCGGGAATGCTTTTAAAAGCCGTGGCTAATAGCAATTAGTTTTCAAAGAACATTCATACTACCTGAGAATGCAAATGTACATGCGAACAAATGAAAATCAAGCAATAGAACAATATCCGCTTTGGGCTTTTTGTTGCTACTTCAAGTAATAAAACTTTTTAGACTAATATCTAATGAGAACTGAATAATTTAGACTTTTTTCCTGTTCCAACGTAATGGATAGGTATCCAAGCATTTGCTTAACAGAAGACTTCTAGAATAATGGTTGGATCAGCGAATTCTTGTTGAGATCTTTAACCAAAACCTTAAAAATTTGTCATTAATAGATATTCCAAATTTTTTAACATTTAATTACGCTAATAAATTTAGGTTATTCAAGTAGCAAATTCAGCTGGCCTGGTTAGACTTGTTGACCAAGCCTGGCTTTTTTCTTCTCTTGAGAAAAGACTTAGGTTTTCAGTAAATGGCATATCGCTGGATTAATTGGATAAGCATTTTATTAATTCTCCAAAAGGTAAAGCCAACAAAATGCTGAAGCCATGATCTTTAACAAGCGAATAATTTAGCTGGTTCCTATCATTATTACTCGTTATAATGTCAAGTATCAGTGTGTTACTTTTTGTTATTTTTACGATTCAGACTCCTACTATTCATTTTATTCAGATGAGATTGTAAACATGAAATGATTGTGTAATGTAATCATGTTGAAAAAAATCGAGTTGACACGAAACTTGAAATGACATCTTGAATTATTGTATGATTTATAATCATCGTCTTCCGCTCGGTACATCATCATTTTGCGTTTGACTTTCAGGAATTCAAGCAAACTCTTCTGTAAGAATATTTTTTTGTTACTATTCATCAACCTGTTCCAAGGACTGCTTCGGTTTCAGAAGTATCATCGGCACAATTTGATACTTTTGTACAAACGTCAAAAATAGATAAATTCCGATTCATTGCTTTAATATTCATTACGAATTGATGACACAACCATTAACTTGTAGAAATTGTGCTACAGGGATAAGCCCCGATTTTTTGACCAGAGGAACACTTAAATGTGATCAGGCTGTCCCAACTATCTGGCCTAAAAGATAATTATCAAAGCTGGGTGAAACAATCACTAGAAAATCTCAACCAGAAAAACCACAAGAAAAAAGGGCATCTAGAGTTTACCGTTACATTTGCAAGGATGAAAATTTCAGGTAAGATTTCTAAGAACCACCACTTCCAATGGTACTTATAGCCAAAATCTGTTGCATAAACGATGGATACACTAATGACGTTACTAGACGAACTACAACTAACTTTTTAATAATTTTGAACTAACTTCTTCACTAATTACGACATTTTATAGATTTCAGGTCAATCAAGTCCAAAAACCAATCAACTCTGTTTACAAGAAATTTAAATTATCCAAACATATCTAAACATATCCAAACAATCAATTGATTGAATCGTAATTCTCCTTTGTCTGTCATGAATTTTGAGACCGAGTTGTTCATTTCATTGAGAGGTCGAAAAACTCCCTTAGTGAAGTAAAAGGAATTTAAGATCATAGTGGTATCATCAGCATAGCTAAAATCTCAATAAACTTATATTGTTCACTTCTTCATTTAAAAATTTCCTGATGACAGAGGCTACGGAGCAATCCTTCGCTCCTGGAAGCAATTTTTCCCTCCCTAGCTTGAGGGAGGAAGAATTTTGCGTCGTTTTGGTTCACGTTTGTATAGCACGAGCAGTGTGTCCGGTCATCGAGTCACGTCTGTCCTATTTTCACTTATTAACAGTTCATCAATTTTTCCAACATACCAAGCTACAGTATGATATTCTTCAGTCCAATCCGATTAACTCTACCGTGGGTTCAAGTGATGTTGATAAAGACTTGGTAAAGATCACCATTGAAAAAATTCTTGTTAGATTCCATTTTCAGGTCTTTTTCAAAGTAAACATACTAGTAATACCGAAGAGGGCCCCGACAAAATTTTCCGGTCCTAGGATAAAACTGATCCTGAACCTTGAATCAAGATTCCACAATAGAAATAACGTTGGAGAAAGGTTGCCAATATTTTAGTACGTCATTCATAGGTTATACATGGTGGTGAGCTAGCTCTACAATTTCAAATTTTTGCAATTCATTTAACAACATTTGCTCCCATCCCCTAACGTTTGGAACGAGTTACTAATCGATAACTCTGCTTGTTTATGGGAATTCCGCAGGGCTCCTGTGTATATCTGGTGCTTTAATTCACCTCCAGTAGTTTTTGATTTTTCGAGAATGGTCTAATCTTCCGAGTTAAATGTGGCATTGTCCCTGTATGAATTAATGAGTTTTCAATATCTGTTCTAACTAGAACGTTCATCACTTCTTCACTAGATCAAAGCTATAAACAATGTGCGAATTCGGCCACTCAGGTCCGATGTGTCAAGTCCGATGCTTTGCTTATGCAATTCAATAGTTTAATTGATATTCGTGGTTTTAAGACATTTCCATACACGATCTATATTCAGTTTCTCATCGGAATATTTATTTTCCCCACATAATCTGTTGACATAAGTAATGTAAGGGGTGGAAACCTTACTTAGTCCGTTTCCTGAAGAATGTATATAGGCCTCCTACTATTTAGAAAATTATGTTTGAAACTGAAATTTTTTTTGACATTGCTCTGCTCACATAAATGCTTCAAATTTTCCATCGATAGCTCGTTTCGAATAGGGAGTATTCAAAGATCCGAAAGATCCTTCAATAGGATCACACATTGTAAGCTCTCTAAGCCCATCCACTGATATCAGATCCTATTTCTGGAAAAAATACCATATTTTGACTTGAGGTAAAATCCTTAAAACTTTGTCATATATCGTCAGAACAAAGCAAGAAGGCTGAACTGGTTAAGGGTTTTTCCCTCTGTCTGAAACGTTGCACTGAAATATGCCAACAGATTTTCCTCATCATTTGATGGCGAGGAACATAAGACCTTTTGAGATTCCTCACCATCATGAGGTCACCATCAAAAAAATTATTTTGCCCTGCAGATACCTGGGATTGGTAGGGACGCAAACGAAACCGTCTTTCTCGAATATTTGGTTTTTTGTCTGTGATTAGAATGGAATGAAGAGCTATTAGAAAGCAGTTCAAGTGAAAATTGTGTTAAACAATGAGAATTTCAATCCAACTACCAAAAGAAATGCAAAAATCGATAACATTCGAGCCTGTTGACTTTGCAGCGATGCAAACTTAAGACTCCTTTTCTTGTCTAGCCTTTCCTTGCTTTGGAAACGTAATTTGTAATGTGCCTGATGGGAATAATAACTTCAGGTTTCACTTCAGTAATCGACCTCAGGATTCGCGTCTCGAACGCATTCAGATTGTTTGCAGATACTTGGGTAAGGGTCGTATTATACCAATTTTTGATTTTTGACGATGATTGGACCGATATTAATAATTAGAAGCGCACATTAAAATCGAAATTTCGAAAAATAATTTACAACAATTTCAGTCTAGTAATTCGTAAAAAAATTCGCAAAAAGTGAAAAAGGTCAAGACCACTATGCTATATTAGTTTAACGTTCTTCAATGGAGGTTGACTAGACTGAACCTTTGGATGAATAGCTGAAGATTGAAAAACATTTCGATGTTATTACATCCTATGGATTTCAAGTCGCGATTTTGTGCTTAGATGTAAGGAAGTCGATCCATTTTCGAGGATGTTGGTAACCGGAGATGGGACGTTGGATCATTTAAAGTAATGTGGAGCGTAAATGCTTTTAGTATGAATCCAAAAAACTAACAAAATAAACTTCCAAGGTAGGATTTGGTCCAAAAAATGTCAGGTGTCTGAATTTTGACTCGTTAAACGTCACGATTTTTCTTTTTAGTAGATGATTTAGCTAAAATGAAAACCAAATAGAGTGCAAATAATCCAATGAAGTGAATAAAATGTCATAAAAATTTAAGTCAAATTTTTAAAAGAAAAACATTCAAAAGGTGAAAAAATGGAGGCCTTCGCGTTTGGAACCATACAAATTTGAGACACCTTACAGTTCGTAGTTTTGGCAGAGTTGAAATGGTATTGTAAAATACTTTCAACAGCGATCGATTCCGTTGAGTACTGTGCACTCAAAGTAAGCGAATTCATCGCAGGATTCAATTTCTATCGGTGAGAATACAAAAAATTCAGTTTAAACACTGCGAAGGCATAGATTAAAGTTCACGCAAAGGTGCAGGCTCTCACAAAATGCTTTTTTCCAGATCCCGAACAAGTGCTATAAATTGAAATTGATAGTTTAAGTACAATTTGCTTTACTTTTGTCCTTTAAATTTTCACTTTTTTCCAGCCTTTATAAACTTTCCTTGTTGCACTGCGCTTCGAATGGGAGATTAAAGTAAAGACGAATCTAGAGGAGTTCATTATCGGTAAAAGTAGGAGGTTCTTCCACTAATGAATTCTAAATTTACCACAATGGTAGCAAAATGTGGTAGAACTGATTGGTTCGAGACCCCGATCGACTCAGATTCTTCTGCGTTTTTGAATTTAAATGAAAAACAAGGAATTTGTTTAACAAAACTTGATGGAGGAAAGACAAAATTGTGAAAAAAATGTTATGTTATGTAAATGTTCAATTGATAAAATAATAAATAAAAATAAAACATGAATAAAAAATGGGAATCCGTTCCATTTGAAACGATGCAAACTTTAGACACCCTTGGCTAAATAACTACCACGTGAATAACTACTTTCGTGTCCGCTTTGCAAGCAGAAAGGACTCATTTGTCAACTCAATATTAGAGTTTCAATTGATATGACTCCAACGAGGCATGGCATGTATTAGGGGAAGTCATAATCTATTTCTTCTTAAAAAAAATGGTAAAAAACGAGAGTTGACGTTGATGATTCCATTGAACTTCCATTTAAATGGTTCATAGTTACGAGTTTGATGGCTAAATTTAAGTTTGAGGCTTTCAGCAGTATTGAGGGAATTTCGATAAAATAAATTTAAAAAAAATTCAAAAACGAAGTAATTTTTTTCATTGCTCCGTGTACAGTCCATTATCAAATGTTTAATAATATTTACTCATTTTTATCCAAGAATGAAATCCTTGAGTACTAAAAAAATTGAAAATATTTCTGTTTTTAATTTCAACGAGCATTTCGCAATCAATATTTTGCAACAAAGTTCTATACTGAATAGAGTTATGGAATCAATCTATCTACAAATTATGTCATTAAATTCAACAATGGGAGGATGTTACAATTCCATAACTTGCATACGTAGAAGAGTTTTATTGGCGTTTTGCATTTTATGAAACATTGTTGCAAATAGAGATTCACGTTTTTCTATCTTGGATTTATGACGAATCGTTATTTTTATATTTATAATTGTTAACATTAGCACAGTGGAAAGTATTTAAAGAAACAGTGTTTGATGCAATATTTATCGCGTTCCAAAACTGGGGACTATTGAAATTTATAATGTTTTTGTAATGTTATTATTAGTCTTCTCACCTTTTCAGCATGATTTTTATTTTTTTATTTCTACCGGCACGTGTGGCTTACATGAGTGTGAACGTTTGCTTGGAACTCTAGTTCGTCACTTACACGTGCTGATACCGAATGTCCACGTCACATGTTATTCGAAACTGCAGAATCATAGAAGGTGGTACAGTCAAGCAATATTACATGGGAAAAAAGTTCATTGATTACACGACGCGTTGCAGTACATCTGTTCTACTTAGCACGGAAAATGGATAATTCAACGTCTTTCACATCACTCACTTTCTTCACCTTGAAATCTAACTAAATGACAATATCCGTAGAGTTTTCGCAATATTACCAAGACCAGTTTGGCAAAGCATGAATTTAACTAACTCTGTGTGCTGTCGTGTCCATACATTCACAGTATCCCAAGCAAAGTTGCAAAGAGTTGCTACACCGCTTGCAAGTTTGCTTTCTACATACCAAAGATCTCAATTGCATTCACATGGTCCTGGTGAATTCAATACGCTGAAGATAGTTCTACTCCTTGTGGAAACTCAATCAATCGGGCACCCTACAATACTTCAGAGGAAATGGCATCTTGTGAAGTGTCTCAGTCATTGAAACACATGTATGAAAAGTCTTCTCTTTCGGCCATCGAAAAATGCATCCTAGCATATGCAGATAGCAATGCACAACAGGTGCAACATATTACCAATAACTTAAATTTTTCAAGATTTGTTAGGCATTCTGTTGATTACTTTAAAAACACCACAAAGCTTCTTGGAAAAGATAATTGAAGCGCCTCTTTTTGAGCTTTTTTAAAGGACCCGGCAATCGCGTCTTTGATAAGCTTTGACTCCTTTAACGTTCACTCCTCAGTGCGCTTGCTTTATTGGGTATTATTTTCTTCTTTACGTCCCTATTCAAGTTTGGTAGTGTCCTTAAAATTATCCACACTAATATGTCTATAAATTTGTTCATACAATTATCTGCTTGCATCTCTCAAATCGGTTTCAGGACGGTTTTCAGCGAAAAATTGACGCAGCATCCTTGAAAAGTGGATATCATGCATTCTTTTATTGCCTTTTTTTGCAAAAGTTTTTTTGTCAAATTTAGAATGGGAACGCAAAATTATTCACCTGCAGCTCATGGAACTTAAAATAATAAATTGCAATGTTCTTGCAACATTCTCTCAAAAATGATTGCAAACAATATCTTTAGAGTGTAAATATTGCACTAGCGAAAACGAATGGTAATAAATATATGCCATTTTGCCATGTGTAAGAATAAAAGTGATTCTTAGAGTTCAGGTTCAGGGGGACATGACGAAGATTTCGCATTTCTTCACCTTGAACTTGAAATTAGAATCCATAGTAGTATGTGTTTTGCGCTCAATGGGGATATGGTTAGCTCAATGTGCTCGGTACATGTGCATACACATATATAAATTTATTTTTTAGTTTTTCTACATTACAGCGCAATTTTTCTTCGCTGCTTTTCTTCGTTATGAATTTCGACGAGTTTCGCTTACAGCACAACACATAGTATATATATATATATACATATAAGACAAGAAGCAACACAGTTGTTAGATACTCTATTGTCGAAGAACATACCACACAATGGAAGATAGATACGAATGCGGAGATGCTGTTTAGATCAAATGCATATGCAGTAATATTGCAGCTTGCACGGGAGGGATTGCACTTATTGGAACAATTTCCGAGAGGCAAAGCGCGACTTTGGAAAATATTTAACTTTTTTCATTTATTGTCTAAGACGAGTTGCCAGTAAAGTTGCTTCCAGTCTCCAGGTGTGCATCAGGAGCCCCGATGAGCTCTGCCATGAACCTGGACTAGTTGCAGCTCATTTGCATGCTTTTACACAATGAGCATAAAGTGAGTGAACTAAATATTTTGATATTTATCCTTCTTGGAATGGCGCCAAATAGGAAATTATTTAATTTTTATAATTTAAAACGACATACATAACAATTAATTCACATGAAAATTTAATAATTTCACCATTAAATCACATTTGGATTGTCAATTTGTTATTTAAATTCAATTTCTTTCATTTTGTCATGATTAGGGTTGAATTTAACATTTCAGAGATTGTTTTCTTTTAAGATAAATTAAAAAGGACCAAAGGAGCCAAAGTCGTCAAATTTTCAGAGCAACATTCTACACTATCTTTAGTAAATTCAGCGTCTTTTGTTTTTATTCTTCAGCATTTAGGGTCGTCAAAATTAAGAATATTAAGGAAATCTGAACGTGGAGCTGAATATTCATTTAAATTACAATCACATAGAGGATTTCGAGAATTATCCACAAATTTTCCCGAAGACGAAAGAATGTTATGACGTTAGTGAGACGCCGACGAAAATGTAAATGAAGATTTATCAGGGACACAATTGAAAAGATCTTGGAACTTCACAAGGAGGTCAACATGTTTAAACCCATAATCGACGAAATATTTTATAAAAGACAAAAACTTTGAAACTATAGGCAGATGTGTGGATCCTCGATATTAATTAAAATGTCGAGATTTAGCAGAAAATAAGGACACTTATTATTATTATTATTATTATTGTACGGGGGTCCACTTATTGGAATTTAGCATAGGCCTGAACTCGGCCCTTAGCTCCCCATATGTAGAACTATTGTTTACAGATGGTGCATCCTGTCGTCCTACAGAAACCAAGGAGTTTTCCTTCTAAGGAGTTCTCTTCTAAGAAAACCTAAGTAGGCTGATTTCGCTGTATTTCCTATAAATAGGCCCAAAGACGACAAGCACATTGTATATACAAAATTTTCGCGTAAAAAAATATCGCATATGCTATTTCAAATCTTGCTGGAATATACCAAGGAAGCCGGAAGGCTCGACTCTATATCCTGACTACAAAATGCAGAAGATGCAATAGAACGAACGATAGAACGAAGCGATAGAAAGGCAAAGACAAATTTTTGCTCCAGCTATACATGAAACAGACTTGGTTGCAACAATACGTTCCCTGATATTTCTGATCCACCTTTTACTATGTGCGGAAAGCTACGACAATTTCGATGAACTGCAGAAATAATAGACGAATAGCGTCTGCTTAAATTGCTCCCCAAAGCCTTATGAAACGAAAGAATCTGAAAGTAGAGTACAACTAGGATCACTATACTGATAGCAGATCACAGCGACAGGAAAAAGGGTTGTCCAAGGTTTGCCTTATCACACACGCTATATTTTTGACATCTTCCAATTTTCCAATATTTTTCAAAATTTAGACAGAAACGAACAACGAATAGAGTACAAAACACCTAAACTTGCGAAAAAGACCTAGAAAAATAATAAATTGTTAAAAATTCGAATACTATCCGTTCACTACGATCTGATGACACGTAAGAAATAAGGACTGGGATGATTATAGACGACTTCTACGGAAGAACCGACTTCGGCTGTTACAGCAACGATGGTGACGGCGTAAATAGTATCATATTTGTATAATATTAATAAATCAATTTTAGGAATTTATTTTTGTTATTATTTTTAATAATTAAATAGTTACCATTTTAATTTTATTTAATTTTAATATTTAAGAGTTCAATTTTAATATTTGCTAAATATTTAAGATATAAACACAATTTTATGTTTGACCATTCTTATTTTAATAAGCTCCACAATAAGTTATCGTTCTGTCCCGTTTTATTTCCAACAATCGTTTTCGAACAGGAACGGAAAAGGACTAACGATAGAGAACCTGAAGATTTAATCGCAAACTGACGAGCACACAGAAGACAGCAGGGAGTACAGGAAATTACGAATACCCCCAACAATTTCTGGGGTTTCAAACTGTTGCTATCGGTTACCTTCAGTGGGGTGGGACTGAGCGTATTTGAGAAAATGGAAGGAAAAGGAAGCGAGCTATATTTTGGACACATATATCTAAGACAGCAATGAAGAGCAAATGGTCCTCTATATGACAACGAGGAAGACAAGGGAAAAAACGAGACAGTTTCATGAAAATTCGCTACCAAATCTAAAGCAACCACAGGATGAACTTCAATAAGGAGGTTTCAGAATTTGACAGACGATTTAAGCAGCATATTGAAGGAAGTTTATATTCGACTAGTTCCAAGCGCTCCAGCTGACAACAATGACCGATCAACATTAAAACATAATCAACATAAGATCAAAACATAAAAAGAAAAATATAAAATAAAGCGTAGAAGTTTTGCAAAGGGAAAAATAAAAAAGAAGTCTGTCAAAAATAAAAAACAAAAACAATCACATTTTCTTCGAAAAGTGAACCAAAAAGACACTAAATTGCCTAATAACCAAAACATGTTCAACATAGAAAAGATCTTTCCTCAAAATGATGGAAAATCATTCCAAAGCCATCGAAATAGCGTTTCGATAAAATGAATATTAGATCAGCTTGTCAACTTTTAATACAAGGTTTCTTTTTGTACAAAAAAAAATTCTAGAAAAAGATTCGCGCCATCTTTCTTCCTAAAATATAGACTGCAAATTTAAGACAGGATTTTCAGTAAAACTTTTGTAGTAACATTAAACATTTTTTGTTTACTTTTTTTATATCAACTTCGCCTATGTGGCTACAAACAATGCTAAAACATAAATACAAAACAAAATGCGAAATACAAACAGAATAAAACAGCAAGGTATAATAAAATTCGAAAATACGAAAATTGCAACAAAAGAATTTAAATAAAAAAAAAAACAAAAACAAAATAAATTAAATAATAAATGAAATAAATAAAACATAATAATGAATAAAATAAATACAAATATAAACTAAGGGGAGAAGAAGGAAACAAGAATATAAAAAACAAGAAAGGCTACATGCACTCATAATACAAAAAATCACACAAAAACGCCAAAAAGCACGATCAAAAAAACCATACAAAAAATCCATTTTCATTGGATAATCGAATTAAATCAAAGGGAAAAGCAAACAAAAAAAGTTACCAACAAGGACTTTATCATATCTAACTCTTTAAAGTAATTATGCTACGATTTTTTTCGGTGTAAATGGTCAATAAGGAACCAAAATTTTTGGCTGTATTTCTGTTTCACATCAATTTGCGAATCTCTGGATATAATTTTCATCGTGATTATATCTAAATGGAAACGCTTGTTGTATTTTCCACCTAAATTTTGACGATAGTGTTGAAAGTCATCAATTTAGTAGATAAAGATAGTGTTGATTGATGTCGATTCAATAGTTCAAATAAATAAAATAAATCCTTATAATATCTACATTCCAATGTCTACATTTTATTGTCTATATTGAATTGTCTACTTTCAGTTGTCTACATTCAATTATCTACATTTTCTAAATTCAATTATTTTTTTGAAAACAATTTATTCAATTATTTTCAATGGTTATCAGTAATAATATCGCGAACGTATGTTCAATATTTACCGAATGTAATGGCCTAAGAGATGGAACTCTATCCGTCTTTGTAAATTCGAAGATAAACCAAAACGTATTCGAAGGTGAAGGACCAATGCGTTCTATGATTGCTTCCTACACTTGAACAGCTTGTATGTCTCATGGTTCAATAGTACAGTAAGAAAATGACCAAAGTAAATATAGCTCTAGATTAACCAACGCTCAAACGGATGCTTTGTTGGCCGAGTCGGGACACCTTGAAAAAACAATCAAATATTTAAAATTTAAAAAGCGGAAAAATTCAGACCATTGCGTTTGCAATGCAGTGCAAATGTCACACACCTTCAGAAACCCTTTTTCAACGCAAAGCTCAATAAACAGCGTTAAGCAGAGAATCTTAACCGTATGACCACCTTAAACAATATTAAGACGATGAAGTCTACGGCGAAGTATTTATCAAAAGCGGCCCTCAGACAACTCGTTGAAACTATGGGAAGAGTCTGCTGACTATGTTGGTTTAAAGCTGCTTAATTTTAATGGAGAATGGAGCACATCTCCATTCACCAAAGCTCGCAACCAGTGAAGGCTAATTCTGAAGGACACCAAGGCCCCTCTATCGGGCTATTGCGCCATAGAGGAAGTGTTTTGATTCACAACGTCTTTGGTGTGCGACGATATTTTTGAAAGAAAACATAAAAACGAGCTTCAATGGTCAGCATGTTCGTCGGTCTAACCGACAATGTCTTTCCCAAAGTGTGGTAAAATCGGCAACCGACAAACGAGGATTAAAATAGTCCCTGGAACCAAAAATGTTGTGTGATACAATTCAGTCCCAAAACTTTCGATATCCCCTTCACGTATAAGACTGGGGACTTCATATATAAGCTAAAATCAAAAAGGTTCTAAATGTCTACACCAAATTTTTCCAACTCTGTCTGAAGCTAAACTAATATTAGGTATAAAAAAAAGCGCATGAAAATTGAAGAAAGATGCAGCTTTCATTTTGAAGGAAACCATAAAAGCCCAAATTATGAGGGAATTATGAGAATAAGGATTGAAATTTTCGGAAAAATAGGATTTTCGATGAGCATAAAACTTCAATTCCTTAATTCGTATTTGGACTACTTCCCTGGTAACTTGGGAGCTGTAAGTGAGGAGCATGGCGAAAGGTTTCATCAAGATTTTAAAAGCGATGGAAAGTCACTATCAAGGAAAGTGGAATAAAATAATGATGGCAGACTATTGTTGTTAAAGTAGGAAGATCCAATTCTGAGTTTCAAGCAAACTTCGGTGCTAAAAATGCGAGATAATACAAAAATACTTAATTTTTTTAATTTATTTATTTATTACTGTCCCTTAAATGTATTTTTAATGTTTAAAAGTCATGTAATTGTTGCCTGATTGAAATAAAACATAAAAGAGAATACTTAGTAAAGTTGGATTTATTCGAGAATTCACACTGAGGGATTTTTTAAAGAAGCTGAGGGTGATAGGAATATTCCAAGTACGTATTAAGAACCAGCGCATCAAAATATCCTAAGACGAAATCCACAAGAGGAAAATAAGTGTCAAAAAAAAATCAAAATTTGAGGACATGGTCGCATCGACCAGGTTCCATTTGAAATTTTTTTTATATTTTCATCAGAAAACCAAATATCTATCCCAGTACCAAATACCCAATCCGATTTATAAAGTAAATTGTTGTTGCTAGTGTCATTTTTATAACGCGTTTTTTCAATTTATGTCTCATGTAGGAAAGCTTTGTCGCGTGCTTACTCAAGATAGAGTGCTGAATCTGCTAAGTCTCTTTCGAGCAATTATTTTATTCGGCAGGACATTTTTGTGAATATAATAGCAGATTATATTCTCTTTATGTCCCTGTTGAAACTAGTTTATTTTTCTCCCAAATATCTTCTCTTCATTTTGACTTTATAGGGAAAATATTTAGGCTACCTCCGGGTTGAAAAATAAAAAAAATACGTAGGACATAAGGTGAGCGTTTTCGATGCACATACTGAAAAACATTTGCATCGTTGGAAACGTAACACTGTCAAATTTCTTCACAAACTGTTTGTAGTGAATTATTAAACTGAAGTGAAAACCTAGTAAAGTGCAAAAAACCTTTAAAAATGCCAATAAAATTTTTAAGTCAAGTCAACAAACAAACATTCAAAAAGTGAAAAATTGGAAAACATCTAATTAGTTTTTAACTTTCCGATGCCCTTTTGCCGAACGAATAAACCATAGAAAATTATGAAACCCTGACTGGATTCTTCATTACTATGGGCCTAAAGTTTGCATCGTTGCAAACAGAAGGGTCTCGAATTTCACGCTTCCAGACACATTCATTAATTCACCTGCCCACCAAATATCAGTGGTAACTATAGAAGATACACCTTGCCTTAATTGCTTGGTCTTCAAAGATTATCCTTATTATAGCGGTATGACAAGACGATTTGTTGAATTAGACCATTCAAAGCATAATTGTAATTTTTAACCGGATTGTAAAGATTTGCAGGATACTTATTCCGGCAACAAATACAATATTACAGATAACTTTAGTATACCAAATCTATATGCATATATTAAATGAGTGCTGCAGAGATTTTCTGGAAAAAAAATGAGAAATAAAAAATTTTAAAAATTAAAAATAAAATTAAAAATTAAATTAAAATATAAAAAATACAAAAGCAAAATTAAAAATAAATAAAAAATATAATAAGACAAAATATTTAAAAATTGAAAAGAAAACAAAAATAAAACAAAAAAAAAAATATATATATATTGTTCAGATTTAGGTATCTGAAGTTTGAATCGTTTCAACCGCAAAAGTCTCAATTATTTTTCCTTAGGTTTGTCGAAGATTAAGCTGAAGTAAGAAAAAGCATAGTATCATCCGAGTCAACATCTCGAAAAGATCTAACAACCATAATACAAATTAATAAAAAATCAGGAAGTAAGAGACCGTTGCGTTTGCAACGATGTAAACTTCATACACTTAAACTTTCAAATTTCTGTTAAGACTTCCCGAATCTTAAGACTTCCCGATTTCTCAACTATTATCGATAAGTGCCTAAACAAAATTATCTTTATCATATCATTACACAGATGCGCTATTAAGGGTGTGGTTGTTTTGAGCTTTCTGTACAGCACAATAATAAAATTAATCATAGACGGAGTCACGATTTAGATTAGGCGTCGAAGATTTTGACGCATTTTTTTGCGTATTTATGAGATATTTGTGGAAGCAGCACGGGTTCCAGGGGAAGTGATGAAAACAGATGGCAGTAGACATGCCAAATGAGCGGGGTCGTTTTGAATGAATATCAATTACGCAATTACGTTATTGAAAAAAACAAAAATATAATAAACTGAAGTTTGGATCCTTGTAAACGCAACGCCGTCAATTGCTTTTTCGAAGGTGAAGGTAAAATGAAAACCTGGTAGAATGCAAAATATTTAAAAATGCGTATAAATTTTGCATAAACTCCAAATCAGTGTCAAAAAAAAAAAAATAAATTAAAAAATGAAAAAAATTGGAGATCGCTGCGATTGCAACGATTCAAACTTCAGACACTTCCTAATTTGATGGTTTAATGCCAGCAAAACCCAATTATGGGTAGATATAGTGACAATTATAAAGGACAATACAATTCATAGAGTGGCTGCTGACAATACTCCATCATACTGGAGTCATTTGTGTATTGGCGTTTGTTCTCAAAGCATCCTTCTCAATAATTGATTCCTCGTAAATTGCTTATATCCGTCCAGTGCATTGTTTTATTTTCCAAGAAATTTAGAGCACAGCTGCTGTTTTTTTCATTCGTTTTATTTTCTTCCAAGACTGCTTTCGAGAAAATCTCATCTACGATTTATAGCTCCGATGACGAAACCTATGTTAATTGAATAAAGCTGCTGATTTTCTTTTCCACTTGCTAACGACTGCAAGGAGATCCTGATACGATTCACTGGCCAACACATAATTACACAATTATCAACAATTACATGGCATGGTATTCATTATTTGCGCATTATGTAAAAGGCCCGTTCAAACTATGACACACCACACATGAAAAACATCATCGTAATTGTTGTCTGTTGAAATTGGCGACAATAATAGATGTAACAACAATATTAAACGCTATCCGAAGTTGCACGGGCGAAATATAGGAAGTAGTATCTTAGGAATCAACCCAACTGATACTCCATCCCAGCAAGGATAAACGTTTTCCTTTGATATGACGATGCGCTTTTTCGCTCGAATACATGTACGTGTATATGAAGTTGAAATTACATCATGCAACGGGATTTCCAATGAGTAAGGATAAAGACTCGTTTCGAAAACTAGTTCACGGAATCGGGAGGCGACCATGGGGTGGGATGGGTCGAAGAGGAATCGTCTGCTAGTCCTGAATATAGCAATAATACACCACAAGTTCTTGATTGGTCTGAAAAATTGCGACGTAGTTTGCCCACATCCAAGCCTAGAACACATCATCTCAAGCAAAGTTTCAGTAGATTTTCAAGGTTGCGCAGTTATCCCGAATATTCTTCGAGGTGGTGCCCCAAAGGGGTTGGCGGTGGCATGACATGGAAATTGCCGTCAACTTCGCATATTCGTTATTGCATCAGAACGCGTTGGTTTTACTTGGTCAATAGGAACGTGGAATTTAGCATCAAATATCAGCAAAATCAAAACGCCAGCGAATAAGGAAAACATTTATTGCGAATCCAGTGACGAATCTTCGACGCAAAGCGCTTTATGGGAGGTTTTATTGTGGTTGCAATTACACAACGCAGAGGCTTAAAGTTTCTACAAAGTCGATTTTTAGTTTTATTTAATTATTCTTGACGCTTGATTCCCCCGTGCAAAAGCATGAAACGAACACGTGAATAAGGCAGGGAAGATTAATTGCGTGTTTCAGAAATTGTTGACGACGACATGAACGGGTGTGTGGGCGGCAGGGCGAAATCTAATTAGAATTAAGCTTAAAACGTACCTTTTTCCCATTGCCAGTACAGCGTCGACCTCTTTGGAACGCTCCGTCGTCCTTTACTTCAGCCAATTTCACTTCTTCCAGCCGAACTTGCCATTGCAAATGCTTCACTCGATTTAAAACAACGCAATTAGACGAAAGTTTCGCGATGAATTAGAAACAAGGCTTTTCCATTGAACTGCAAAGTTTCATTGCGTCGCACTTTTTGTTTTTCACTTTTCCGGTGACTTGCGGAAAAACTATTTTGCACGATTATTCATCAGACGCCGAGAACGTATTGAGTGTAATCGAGGCGGCTCTGAGTGCTTCCCAGCGAGCCAGAAAAAAATATAAACAATTCAAGTCCGCACAACAAATAACAACGGCTGACGTAAATAAAAACACAACACCCTCTAATGTGAATTGCGATGGTTGTGGTCACGAAAAGCTAAGGATTCCTTCGTACAACTCACTCACTCACTTGAGCCCTGCTCCCTGGAGCTGTTCGTCGGTAAGGAATCCTTGCCTGACAATTTCGCAACTGTTGGAAATCGCAAGGACACTTTGCAGCGTTGGCCTCTGCTGAGTCTTAACTAAGTTTTGATGCAATAGCCGTTGAGGTACGTAGGCAGATCTCGTTGCTGGCGAATCGAATGTGCTACGACGATGCGCGGCACATACGACGCGGCAGCCCCGAACCCCCTAAAAGCTTCCCATCTGTCCTAGTTCTATTCCGATTCCACGAATTTGTTAAACAGCGGGCAAGTTCGACTGCTCCCGCTTCGTCCACGTCCACTACGCCAGAAAATATAAGCACGTACCGCGACTATAGTGTTAGAACAACCGAACAACCGATTGAACCAGCGATGAGACATCGCTTCATCTGTGGAAAATCACGAAAGCTTTCGTGCCCACCGTGATATATTCACATACGAACATCGACACATATGTTCAGTGAAAATTTCTACCTTTCGGGATTATTCGAGGAAAAGCTCATACATGAACATTCAATATCAATACGGAAAACAAATGTGAACGTGACAAAGCGAATGGATGCAGGAGGGTGTCGAAAGTGGGTTGAAAGTGTGGAAAATATCGGAGCTATGGCAGCTGGATTTCGCTTGCAAGTTTTCCAAAGGTCAAATGATGTTCTAGGGTGCAACTTGCTTAGGCTTGGGAAGACTCCACCGTCGAGGGCGACATTGTGTGATAATTCTGCGTTAACAATCCAGGTTGCAAGCAGGTATTTTAAATGCCTAATTAAGACATCCTTAGTACTTGGATTTATCATTTTGAATTTCCATCGTCCCTCGCAAGAGGCGAACATCAGTTGACCTTGCATATTCCTCTCCATTTATTGTTGCGCATATCTTTTCTTCGGCAATACGTATGTATAGTTCCTCCGCATTTCCGCTACAACTAACTTTCATCGGCTACCATCGGGAGGACACCAAAACGATTTCGACGACTTCATCATCGATTTCCCTTGATTGATGCTTGATCGATAAATCGATTTGGGTTAATGATTGACGCGTGATGGTTTCAGGATTAGCACATTGTCTGCGGGAAGGATATTCTTTTCTCCGGCAAATGAGCGTCAGCTGTTTAGAAAGGAAGTTCCAGTCTTCTAATTTAACCATTAGGTTTGCTGTTAATGAAATCTTTCAACTATTTAATCTTGTTGAATATTGCAATATTGTTTTTTAAGGTTAAACGTTTTTTGATGATAATGCTGGGGTATTATCAATGAATGTATCTATCTAAAGCTATGAATCAAATTTTTACTTTGTAGTAGCAACCCACCGTCCCTTAAGTACGTGTACTCTGTTTCCTTTGAGTAATGCTGGCTCGAACCGCCTTAATTTGCTTACATATTCTACAGGAAAAGAGTATTCGTTTTCATTTCTTCAAGACGTGAAAAGTTGTTCTTATGAATCGGTGGATGTTCAGAAAAAGCAGAGGAGGTTAAAGATCAAAGGTCAATTATGACATAGTGTCTATCGATATGATAGTATTAAATAAATGGTTACTGTCAGAGTATCAATAAAACTTGACTGTCTTATGATTTCGTGTTAAAATGGCGAACTGCAATCCTTCACCCACAGTAAATGCTACCTCATAATTTTGATGGAAAACGAAGCTTCTAAATAAGATCGAATTTCAAATTGCCGAATGTGCTTATCACTCTAGAACACATCGCAAGAAAAATATCCGAAAACATGAAAATCTGTGAGAAAATCTGCTACAGAGATACTAGAGTTACTTCACTATTAAAGTCCATACAATTGGAAGCTTATACTGATGTTGAGAGTTCAGGGAAGCAAGACGAAATCCAAACTTTACACTCTTCCCACTAAATCCTGGTCAAGACAATATTCATGCCCCTTCTGAGCATTCTGAGCCCCATGATATCATGATTAGGAGCCATGTTGAAATTTGATCAAAATCTTGAAGATATCTGTTGAATAATTGACCCTTTTGACGATAAAGCTCGTTTTGGAGGAAAAAGGGATAAATGCTACAAATGCTCTGCATGTCTGACGCACTGTAACTCAAAGCAATAAGATACTGACTATACAATACCACTGTCGACTGGAACTGTAGCGAACCTTGACCGGAACTATAGAATGCGTCGCTTCGGTCTAGCCTTTCCTTATTCTACCTTTATGGTACCTGTGGGCGACATGAATTCATTCAAAGAAACGATGCCTCTCTTCTCAAGTGTCTCCTTCTTTGAAATTAGAAGAGCCTTAGCATAATATACCATCTGGTTACGCTGTTTATTCGATTTCATCGTCTCTCTGGTTAAGCACTCTGAACGCAGTTCTCCTATTTTTAAGTTCTCTTTCTCCAAAGAGAAAAAGAAAAGAACTCCAGTTCTTTTTCATAACAACTTCACAATCTGACGACTCTGAGTTGTCAATCTTGTTCAGGTAAGATTGAAAAGATCTGATCTGAAATTAGAAGTCAGTCGCACCATCCTTTCGACTGACCCATCATCCCAAATTTGTCATCTGCCTTCGGTTAAGCTTATCGTCCTTTAACTTTTGCCACTTGTCAAGAATGCATTGAGAATGCTTCGTTTTTAATCTTTTTTTTTTTTTTTGAAAAACATTGTTGAGGCACTCTGATGAGTAAGAGCAATCATTAGTCTGAGAAAATCCACTAAAAGAAAAGATCCTGGGGTAAATTTAGTGATAACAAAACGGATCTAGTAATAGTAAAATTGATCTAGAGAAGTCATTGGCATGAAGAGAATTGATAAAGGACTTCTACCAATTCTCTTCAACGCCGGTCTGGATTTCTTCTGCTGGAGCTACCAACAGACATCATTAAAGAAATGCATACAACACGAAACTTATGCGAAAGTCCTGCTTCTACGTAAAACACGAAACTTATCGGAAAGTCCTGCTTCTACGTCGTCATCATGACACGGGCAATGACAAATATCAAGGAAGCAGACTCTGGATTTCAGACCAGAAATGAGGGTCTAGACAGCAGTGATAATCACATAAAATTTATCTCTGTAGCCATGATAAATAATCCAGGAGGAACACCTGTAATTTAGTCTTGAACAAGACCTTATAACTAATCGAATTGGTAGACAATTCTATATTTTTACGAGCTTTATAGTAGAGGCAATGAAAAACATAATATTATGAAGAGTGAATAGCTAATTCTGAGATGGGCTGGTTGCGAATTCAGTATGCATGTCCTGAAACTTCAAAGTGCAACGCTGACTCACAAGAACGATACCAAAAGGCCGTCGACGCATTTAAATGCTAAAGTACTATGGAAAATCCATATGATCCTTATGACTTGATTCAGTGAATCAGAGTACTGGGTGGAGACTTTGCTACATAAAATTTCTGATAATCCTTCTATGCTCACGAGCTTCAAGCTGCAACAGTCAGGTCTTTCGTCTCCTCTTCCTATTGCATAGTAAGTGGTAGAAGCGTACAGCCAGGTTACTTTAAAAATATTACGGAAAATCTACAGCTCATAGGTGTTCTAACTGTAAAATCTGTCAAGCCTGTCAAATTTGCGGGCTATTCTTTGAAACCGCATAAATGGCGAGGAAATTATAGGACGATATTTCGGTACTTGTCAAAAGACTTGAATTTGCTCCCACAAACTAGATTAAATTTTCAAATGTGATATTTATTATGAATAAAATAGACTAAAAGAAGGATTTTTAAATTGGTTAATTGAAAATTTGTTACTTATTTCCTCGAAAAAGCTACTATTGAACTCGACTTATTTTACACTGAATTTCGAAAAACCAAAAACTACTTAAAACCAAATTTTTTTTTTTATCAATACTTCTCGCAAACAGATGATGCTCTGACAGCAGTAAAATGACAGCAATCCAAAACATTGAGTCAACAAAGAGCGTTCATTGGCGGAGCCATACATAATATTTTCAACAGAGGAACGAAATTTTTTTTTTAGACATATAACAGACGCTTGGCGGGTTAAAGCTTTAGTTATTGATAATCTAGATATTGATTGATAGTCGAATCTTTCAAAATTCCACAACGCAAGGACCTTATTTGAATTTCCAGTATTTGATTTGACCAAAACTGAAGTTTTAACAAAATGAAACTATACCCTTTAATGCATTTCCTTTGCCAGTTCGTGAAGATACAAAAGGACATCAATAGGGCGTTATCAATTTGTCTTAATCAGCTTTTTATACACTGAAGTAAGGTACATTTTTAAAATTTACCGTTCATACAAAGCATTCTTTGCAAGGTTTAGTAAATGTACAACTGAAGAAGAACGGACGATCCTGGTCGAAAATCTGTAGACTAGCAAATTCAACTGTTCCAGATACCTTAAGAATATTAAGTGTATTAAGGGTACCTTGGCTGGCTATTTAGCATAATTTGTCGTAGGCAAAGCAATGGATTATTCAAAACAAATTCAAATTTCAGAGTCAACCAATCACTCAGATTAAATATCATGCGCTGTCAGTAGTGTATCCTTGTTAAAATGAAATTTCGAGGATTCGAAAAAACGAAAAAACCGAAATTGGTAATTTTTTCATGCTAAGAAATCAAAAGGAAAGCCTGTTCGAACACCTAAATTGATTGGAGGAAACAAATGATTGTCCAATGCATCTGGATTGCAATCAGCACTGTTTGATTCGTTGGTAAAAATTTGCCAATGTTAGGAAGGTATATATGTAATGATAAGATATATACATGGGATATATGAATCGATTTCACATACTTCATGTTTATTTTAATTGAAATACATATTGGTCGTCCAAAAAACCCACAATAACGTTAAAAAATTATCTTATTTGAGATCTCCACCATTTATGTGTTTAGTGTTCTAGAAAAAAGTGACAGCTGGGAGTTGGAAGGTGTCTGAAGTCAAACAAAATGCAAAGCATTGTGTGAAACACATGAAGTTTGTAACACCCTTGAACAAACAGTGAATGCCAGTTCCTGCGTAGGTGAGCTGGGAAGGGTGTACAAGCACGTCCTTTGTGTTGCCAATTATTTTAATCTTCATCAGGACAACGCACCGGGTAATACCACGCTGCCAGTATAAGATCTTCTGCCCAAGCACAGTATTGCCTCGTTGCTTCACAATCTCGCCCACCAAGGTGGCACCGCTAAATTTCTTCCTCTTCCCTTGGCGCAAGCAGGTCCTTAAGAGCAAAGGATACATGTTCGTGAATTAGCCAAAGCAGGAGCAGTGCCAGCATCTCATTGTCAGTCATTGTCATGGCATCAATCTTACAGTTTTCACTCGTTTAGCAAAAAAAAAATTACAATCTTCCCCAAGATTCCAAGATATCACATGAATTTCCAGAGAGTTTCCCCGAGTTTATCGGGGACTCCTATACTCCTAAGCACCTTAGTTCACGAATTTATTATTTATTTAATTTTATTTATAAATTGCGTTTAGTTAATTACCACTTACATTATTAAGCATGCGAATAAGAACTTTGCCTTTTTTGCTGAATCGTCTATAAATCATTTTATATTTTCGCACCCCGGATATCACTATAGGATATGGCGTAGGCCAGTTGCACCATTCAGCCATTCGCGAATGGAATCGCTTTTCCATCGTACTGTCGGTCAGAACACACGAAGATTAACGTCATATTGATTGGCTATAGATGCATTTGACAGGTCAGTGTAAAACATGCTGTAGAAACAGTCAGCATTTGACAGATCAGTGTAAAACATGGTGTCTGTCAATCCGGTTCATTTTACATATTGTTCAGTTGAAAATGGTTGGGTTTGTGAAAACTATTTGCCATTTGGAATGCGATCAGTTCCGTGTGTCTGCAGCAAAAACTGAGAGTTTTTCTCGGACTGTAGATAAATGCAACCCGATCAGAGATTTATCTGAATCACGAGTTGGGAGGAGAGGTCCCATGACAGGTTACTGTCAGCCCCCACACGGAGAGGAGCCTATTCTCGGTGAGACGAGGTGGTTGTGTTTTCAAAGGCTTGAAAACATGTTGAGCACGAACAAGTAGTATTCGGGAATCCTGATAGCTCAAACAAAGTTATTAGCAATGACTGGAACTAGTTTCACGTTACGGCGTTGTGGTCAACACATTGCTTAAACCGCGTCTGTGGAGACCATAGAATTAGGTTTTAAGGGCAGGTGTCAACGTTAAACACGTCAACTTTATTTAAATTTATTTTGATTGCTCAAAAACGTTGCAGTGGTTATCGCGACCTTAAGGATTTGCCTCTGTCACATTGAGAAATCCTATTCGGATAAATAAAATTTGACACAATGAACGCCCTTAATCTCTTTTGGGTTAGAGTATGCCATTTATATAGGAGGTGCTTTATCGTCTTTCTTGTCCTGCTTTGCCCTAGTTGCTCACAGTTACCGCAATAGTCACTGGTGTATATTCCTGTCGCTATTTTTAATTCATTTTTATTATGATGAAGAACGATTCAACGTTCAAGTGGGTAAAATAAAAATGTATCAAATTTTCATCGCAAGTAGCCCCTACCAAAGGACAAGCATTTCTTTGTAAGTGGAATTCAAAATTTGACTGAAACATATCCACAAGTCTCAGCTTCCTATGAATTTTGTTTTGAATAATGCATAGGACATATGTTATATAAAATTTATTTATTTTTGTACTTAAAGTAATTAAATAACAGTTAATTAATGGTTAAGACGATTTTATTTTACCATAACCCTTAAACATTTTTTTAGGTTTTTAAAAACGATTTAAGATTACATGAAAAACGATAGTCGTTGGAATTCGAAAAAAAATTTCGAACAAAGTTAAAGTGTGAAAGTCAAGTGAAAAAAACTGTTGAAGTTTGGTTGATTGACTTGTCCTGTCACAGGCCAACTTTTTACAAACAAATTGAAAATTGAAAGGAAACTCTGGTCAGAAACTCAAATACTGGATAAATCAAGCATAAGAAAATTTCTTTTTCTAACAAAGATGAAACAATTTTAATCTTTTTAAAACTTGGTAGGGCTCAACCGATATCCTTTCTTCTGTTACACCTATAAGGTTCTGCGTTGTTCAGCGCTATTCAAGCACTGATGGTTGATCTGCATTATTCTTTGCCTTACTTGATCTATGCTGTCTACTACAAAGGATCCTTTTTACCAAGACAAGAATGGAGCTAGGAGATGATCTAAGCTAAACGACGTTGAAGATTTAGTTTAGTATACGTGATAATATTAAAATAACGTTGTCTATATGAATCCTCTAAAAGATTCAAGAAGGAGCTCGCTATTGTTGAACTTCTATTGAAGAATCATTGAAGTTTTTTCACATTGGCGACAATTTTACCAAATCGTGCATTGCATAATCGGCGTTATAGGCAAGGTAACCTGGAAATTGAGAGCGCGAGTGAAGGATAATACGATAATTTGTTCGGTTACGTTTGGAGACAATTCAATTATCACAATTTTATATCGCCTTTCATCTTTGGCTAATAAGATTTGAATCATGACATGTAAATCTTCCTTCGCATGCACACAGACATTCTGAAGCCTACGGGTTAGCTTAATTTCTATAAAAAAATCCAACACTACATTTGCTTTCTTATCTGGCTTAAAATATTCTCAGTTCTTATACGGATTATCTGAACTTGTTTACATCTGAGATTTTTAGCAAAAGATAGATAACGAAAGTTGATTACCACGCCCACCTACCCTTCCCATATGTTTGGTAAGCATTTCTTTGTTTTGCTCCATGGTTACTGAAGTATGTGGAGACTTTTGCCGAGCTAGTAGATACGGCAAAGCTCACACGAATTTCTGACCGAGTTCGGGGTAGCTACTAAAATTTACCTTAAATTATCATAACATCTTACAAACACCAACGTCTTTCCGCGGTCTTCCAAACTACAGAGAATAGAAACAATTTACATTTGTATACTTACGATGCTGAAGCGTTTCGTGGAGATTTTTCCAGTTCAGCTTGAAGTCAATACCAGTTGACGTCAGTATCACATCTCACCTTTGGAAATGTCACATAAAAAAATGTATTATGCAACAATTTTTTTGCAATATAATACTGACTCGGTGGACCAATGTCGCTGAGCTTGTAGAGAACACATTGTATAGTATACTGTATATGCACGTATGCTCTGTTTGGCGTTTTTGACGTGTGGGCTCTGCAGCACTCTCGAATCAACTTCATATTTTTTTTGGGTTTTGTTTATGTTTTCTTGAAAGCTTGATATTGTCGTGTATTTGATCGCCATTGAACTTGATAAAGTTATTTGACGTGACAGGTAAGCGTAGGCACTGACAGAAATTTTTGTAGCCGCTCTTTTGATTGTGTGCACAACACCCATACGTTGCCAGAGCTACGCGAAATGGGTTGAGGAAACACTTGGTTCACGAGTCAACATGAAAATTCTACTGCGTAGTTTTCGTTTTTCTTCTCAAGGATTCGCTCCTGCCAAGTTCGCCTTTTCTGCTGGCTTGCAAGTATGTCCTGACTTACTGTTTTGTTGTTTAATGCACTCTTTTGTGGTTAAATTATAGAAATTTACGTTAAAAACCTTCAAAAATTGGAAAAAATTGAAACTATTTGAGAGCTGCTTAGAGCCGCCGATGAAAATTCTTAGAAATCACTGGAATATAACTATTGCACTAGAAGCTTGCACTGCGAGGATGGTATGTAGAGGCTATGGAAAATTTACCAAAAGTGCAAAACGTCTCTATGTAAACCTTTGAGGTACATAGGCACAACGAGAAAACTCATTACGTATAGCACATACCCCATTGTACTTGACTCTGCCAGGCATGAATGTATGGCGTCCAAATGGGCTTGTATATAAAATTGTGTCTATGTAATATTAAGGAAAATATGACTACCATTTTTAAACACTTGTTCACAGCTCAACTATATAATGTGCAAGAGCATGTCGAACGGATATGAAGTACGACGTGGTTGTATTTGAGAGGATATCGAATTGAAATGCGTTTGAAAGTATGTAGAGAAAGACTGTACACAAACTTGTTTTTGTTTTCATGAGCTTAGAGGTTATGTTATACATTGCTTATTCGTCTGTTTCTTCGAATTGCACTTCACTGCTCACTAATGTTCACCTTTTTCTATGAAGCGTATGCAGATATCTAAGCACAAGTAAACTCCACTACGAAACTTCAAACTGAACTAGAGTGAAACGTGTCCTAGCTTGTGTTTCTAGAAAACATTCTACCAGATCTAACAAAAGTCTACTTCCGAATTCCTCCAAATGGAAGCCACAGAATAATGGCTCCAATATAGCAACGTCGCAGGAATGTTCCTATAAATAAAAGCTTTTTCCTTACTTTCTCAAACTTGCTGGCGGCAATGAAAACTTCAGCAACCAGCAAAAGCAAACACATTGATCCATTGTGGGCACATATCTACAGCATACATTTCTAGTTCTGCATTGCAGGGTGAGCGCATGCCAACTATTAGCGACCTTGACAGTGAACTTGAAAATTCTACAAGGATTTCACGTCTATCGCATGTAGATATACCGATATGCAAGTAGGGAGCTGGTCGGCTTGCTTATATACCATTTGGGCTTTCAGCCGAACACTATCGCAAATATCCCCTATTCGGAACGCTTTGCTTGTAGTAGTCGGACTAGTCTGTCTGCTTAGGTGGCAGCCAGTCACTATATCGAATTATTTATCTCTCAGCGTGGATCTAGAGAGCTCCATGTATTTGTGGATCGCTAACAAGTGCTTGTTACATCTCTGGCTGGCTTCAGTGGTTGCGAAACTCGTAAAACCAAGAATCTTGACTAAATTGTTTTATGAATTTCTTTGATCTTACCATTCTCATAATTAAGGTTTAATTTAGTCCGAGAGATCAGCGCATACTAGAAACTTCCAACCAAAATTTACAAACTTTACATATTTGGAGTTGACCCATAAATTTCCCCTCTGACTTAATTATGTCACATTTATTATTACACTACATGCATAGAAATGTTACAAGTCGTTACTATGTCCTGAAAGCCAATTTTCGATTGCAGCTTTCGTGAAATCTTAAAGTGGCTTCCAGGACGTCGATTCAGGGTGGCTAGAAGGCAGTAAATTACCTCAGCGTCTAACACGATGTGCTGGTGTGGTATCGCCATAGTGCAACTACTGACCAGCACAAACATTTCAAAGAAAATCACAAGATTATCCAAATTGATCGATGTCCTCCGAGATGCAATCATATGCGTAATCAAAACTGAGCAGAGAAATATAGAAATTCAATTGCGCTGATATGAACATTAACAGTTTCTAAGGGTTTGTACTCATACTCAACCACTCACATGTTACATTATATGGGAAATGTTTCGCTTTCAACAGAAACCCAGAACACAAGCCATCGAGATCTCTCCTCTCACCTTAATTGTTTAATTTTTCCGTTCTCTTTCATGTATGACTCCACTTTATGTTCTTCATGGCCTATTCGTTTCTCTTTCTTCTCAATGCCTATCGATAGTGTTAATACTTCCTAGTAGTTACTCAGAATAACTGAGAAATATGAACAGTGAAAATTCAGCTCGGCTAGCAAATTTCTTACAGTTTGAGTAGAAGACTCATCGCTTTGGAGTTAAGTTTTCGGATTGTCCTAATTTTTTTCAAACGAAAAGCGACTCATTTCATAAATATCAAACATAAAACCAACTTTCTGTCACATCGGAAATGTCAAAAAATCTTCCAATCACAAAATAGCCTCTAGTCCTAATTGCAAACGTTAAATGGCTCACGATGTACATGCTCCTGGAAATTCTCTTACATAACTAACACTTCAGGCCAGTTGATATAAAGGCAGTGTACTGGCAATCGAGGAAACGAGATTCAATGATTTCGGGATCTATGACGTTAGAGCGCATGCAAAGCGTATTAGTGAGAAGTTCAGTCATAGCAAGGAATTCGGACGCAGTTATATGTACATAAATCAACCAAGCTGTAAAACGAGCGAATGTTCGTGGTAGTAATTGAAAAGGATCGTTAGAGATTAGGATACTTCATTTTCAGCCACCGACTCTTGCAAATCCAACAAAGCTTAACACTCTAACAATTGCAGGCTATTTGTGTTTGGGTCGCGCGAGTCAATTCAATACTGATTTTAGATAAAATAAAACGATGTCGCTAAACACCTTAGATATCCTGGTTAGGATCTGATAGTTAAACAAAATGGTAACTTTACCTAGTTTCAGAATACACCCTTGCGATCTAATCTACTTATGTTTGGCCAAAATGTATTTTTCAACATAAGAGAGATCGAGATTGAGAAAAAAATTATGCAAACAAACAAAAATAGGAAACAGAATTCTGCTTCGTCCTTTATCGTAAACATATTTGGCTGATTCTATTGAATCGTTTTCTTCGTTTGTCATGGGGTCCGAACTTTCATTCAGCAAAGCGGAACGTTTCTGTCTTGATTAGTTTAATTAGAAAATTTTAATTGCAGTTTATTCTAACGTCAGTGATCCTAGATTAATTTATTGAACTATACTTAATTTAGTTTATTACAACAAAGTTGGTTGATCAACAATGCGAATGCTCAATAGAGTAAATATAATAGCATTATACGATTTCCAAAGTTGTTGGTAGGACTTACACGGTTACTAACTAACAAACTAAACCTTGAATATTGGCTAAATAACTCGCATACAATCCGCTACACTAATTAGTTATTGTTTGTATTGAGTGTTCCGGCAAATAGCTTGAGAATTTTATTTTTACATAATATTTAAATAGTTTTAAATTGCATTAAGATTACATATAAGACATAATGAGAAATACGCCAGCAATACTTGATTCAAGCAAAGGGAATTGTATTGTTTTTGAATTAAAATTCTTACGCTTATACTAGTAGGAAAAGACGTTGTGTTGCACGCTATACGAGGTATATCCGAAAAGTATCGAGCGTACCTTCATGACTCCCCACTGCCTTTGTCCTTTATTGTCCGTTGTCTTTTGCCATATAGTCTTCGTTTGATTGAACAAAATGAATCCAGCTCCCACTTCCTGAAGCAGACCTAGTAATCATCGCATTAATTTCAACCGGTTCAATTTCATCGAACCGATATCCTTTGAGTGCCCGATGTCCTTTTAAGTGTAGGAAAGAGCCGCAAGTAGATATGTTTGAACCGTGCAAAGCTGACAAAACTGCTCGATGAATTGACCATCTTCGAGTCAAGCAGCCAAATACAGCTTAATCAAAAATGTGGCCGTTTTCTTCATGCTGCATCACGTAATTTTATCAATACTTCTACGTAGATTTCTTTAGTGATCGTTTGATTTCTTGGAGCTAATTTGAGGTACGCTACAATTCCGCAACTAAAGAAAATAGTCAATTTCGTCATAACTTTGCGACTCTGATATGACATTTTGGCCTTGGCAATCGCAAATGCTGGATCTTAGGCTTAAAACCACCAATGACAATCGTATTCAATAAATTTTTCGTCAGTAAAAACTATTTTTAAGTTACCCTGAGCGATTTCAACGTGAAGATACTTCTGCTCAGCCGTTAGTAATCTTGGGACGAGTTTCACACACACACATGAGTCAAACAGTAGTTATTGGTATTTAAAGATTTCTATGTAGTTCAACTATAGTCAACTGACGTGCTCATTGAATAGCAAGTCGCACACGCTCGACTTTTTCGCATATTTTTGCACATGAAAGTCGACTAGAGTGACAACCAGTGCTACTTGACGTGTGGCCATCTTTAAACTGCGTGATCCTAGTCTGCTGCTAATCTTTTTTTTATTTTTTTTTAACGCAAATGCCTTGTTCATCATGTCACTTTTTTCCCAGCTATTCTTGTCAAAATTGATGCAAAATTTGATGAAAAATTATTGATCAACTTTTTTTGTCATTTTCAAGCAATAAAAAATTCAATAAATACGAAAAAGTCTATGTACGAGTGGGCGCTGTGATGCACGAGATGCACTTTTGGGCGAACTAAGACATCTTAAGATAAAGAGTGGTATCGAGGGAGTCCTAGAAAAGTTTTAGTTTACATTGATACCCGATAGAGTGTACTTGAACGTTGAGGTGTGGAGATATGAATAATGTTGGTTCGTTATTGATGCGAAAAACCTCGTAAGTCTTCGCGTTCCCTGCCATCTATATAAAATTTTAATTTTATTTGCTGCGCTGCATGATTTCAAACAAAGGGAAACATTTCAAACCAAGGGAAACATTCCATCTGAACTGGGTTTAGGGTAAAAAACCCAAACAGGGTCTTGTCTAAATATTAGAATATATGATTGCGAAGCCAAGGTTTCATACCCTACCATAAATCCACAAAAAAATATTGTCTAGAGATTGGGATTAATGCTTTGTGAGAACTTAAAGAAAGATGGGGATAGTCATCAGGACTCGGCCTGTTTGCATTTGTTCATAATTGGTTCATTTTTTGACCTATTTTGCTTACGAACAAATGTATCTGATGAGCGAAATTTAAAACAGTTGCCAGAACACTAAAATTAAATTAAATTTCAGGTCAATGTAGTTTGATGTCTAAGGCAAGTAGATTTTTATTACTGAGATACTGTTACTGAGCAAAGGCGGTGCTTTCTGCATTCATGTTAAAACTTGAAATGTCAATCGAAATACAATCCAAATTGTTAGACTTAGTATAACTTAAAATCGAATTTGAAATACATTTTATCCATTACCAGATGATTTAGATGATATTTAAAGTCAGTTTAAAACTGCGAAATAAATGGCTGGGTGAACCGAAAACGCAAGAATGCTAACTGCGGACAAAGAAAGGTGGAAAGAGCTCAAGCTGGTTTCGAACACCTTTCTTTGTAAATTCACTTTCGAGGTATTAGCAGGGGTATAAATCACTTATAAGTTCTAAGTGAAAATGGATAAATTGATCCACCAAAAACTTCAAAAATTTAGCTAACTGCGGACTTGGTAGGAACTTAAGCCAATGGCGTTAAAACGAGAATTTCGTCATGTAGAAACAAAATCTGTGCTTATATTGTTGATCACATTTAAAAACTGAAGACATTTAGTCTACCATCCACCACCTTTGAATGCGTCAGGCCCTTATAGGATTTTCAAATAATCAATTTTTTTAAAATGGTCTTTTAGGACGTCAAAAATGCTATCCTCAAAAAATTATAACGTACAAATATGTTCGCAATTGGGTTCATTTTCGAAAAATATTTCTGAAAAAATAAAGAAGGACCTTTCTTTAAATTTTGCTTGTTAAATTTTAGTTTTTCCGTAATCAATTTTCGACCGATATTGTTCGTTCTTCCCCAGCTATTGAACTGGTAATATGTGTAAGTGCCAATCAGTTTCAATGTTTTCAATGCATAGTACAGACATATTACAGTTATAGTACAAGGTTCTTCAGGTAAGCAGTAAACCTCTTACGATCGGAACGAAGGGCAGCATTTCAAGGGACTAGACTAAGTATTTGGTAGATGATTTTGACATTGCTTACCACGTTTTCAGAGCGTTTAGCGGTTTAATGTTACCGCTTTTTTTGTTTTTAGAAACGTCAGTTTTGTATAGTGAAACTCTTTAGGTTGAGTCTACTTGAGAAACATTGGTTTTTTGACGACAATTGAGCTAAATTTTCAATTATTTGTTTTTAATTGACTTTTTAGATTTTTTTTTGTATAAAATAATATTTATTACATTAAATGATAATGAGAAACAATTGTGGGACATGTAAATGTGAAATATATTGCGGCCAAGAAGTTATGAAAGAGCGACGTATATGCAGGTAGAGACTGCTTCCTGGAAGTCTGGAAAAGTCTAAAAATCTGGAAGACGACTTTTGAATCAATATGAGTTAGACTCAGAAGGTAAATTGAATGCTAATATATTCTCGAAAACTTGGAGCAATTGAACATTTTTGAGCATCTTGGAGCATTTTTTAGTTTTATTTCAAACGTTGTAATTTGTAAAGTGTAGAAATCGTTCATTAAATTTACTTGAAGTGCTTGAGATTGTAAAAAGTGGCTTCCTGAAAAAAAATGTGTACCGACTACGCATTAGGCAATTTACTGACAAAGGATATCAAATAAACTGTAGAACTGTAATGTACATGCGTTCATTGGAACTGGCTTGTACCGCTAGAAAACTGTTATACAATCATGGAATCACCTAGGCCTAAATTTCACTCTTTCTACTCGCGATCACTAGTAGGTTGTCAAAAGAATTTCAACTGCTACTAAACTAGTTTGGCAGAACAATATGATGAACATGTCAAAAATTGAGACAAACTTTTCTATAGGAAAAGGAGAAAATTAAATATTTCATGGAGCAAATATGGGTTCATATCCTTGTTTGGTTGATTGACTTCTATTGGCAATTACAGTGTAAAAAAATATCGTATACTGCTTATTGAAATCAAAGTATTGTAGGGTAGGTGAGTATTGGCAGAATATAAAAATTACTGGAAATTACGGGATGAGCACAAAATTATAAAAATAATTCTGATGTTCACATCAGCAGTTCGTTGTAATTGTTCCGATGTTTCAGTGGTTCGAAGCTTCTCTCCAGGCACAGTACAATCATTCCTTTAGTGACGATGATCCTATGACTTTTAACGACTTTATTATAATGTCACCCTACTGAAGATAGGATATAGAAGACGTTCAAACGCGAAAGAGAATCCGCTTGAAAAATTTGAAAAACAATAAAAAGGTTCTAATCCAAGGTGCAAAATGACAGGACAACTAAAATACGAGCTCTCTATTTTTGAAATGTATTTGAAATATATAGACGATTTATAGAAAGTGTGATTCAATTGAAAACACAATGAAAAAGTATATGGGCTACACTTAATCATAAATTATACACGGATGCAACTCTGCAGCACGAAAATTGTCGAATATAAGAGGATTCATTGTGGTCATGGGCTTGAGAATATTCAGCTTCCAACAAACCCTCGATCGAACAGTATTCAACTAAAGTAAAAAAGAACTTTATTTAAACTGATGATTTTTACCTCATTATTGTCTAAAAAATATATAAATAAAATAACACTCTTTTAAATTCTTTCGTTTAAAACCACAATGAAAATATAAACCTTCTTGTGCATTTTCTGTCTCTTTCTGAGAGACGTCACCCAAAAGTATTCATGCTGTTTGCGTTTACGCTATGTCATCAGTATAATCGGTTAACTCTGCACGGTTGAAACATTTTAATATATATAACAAGAGTGACATTGCAATTAAGTTCCGAAAATATAAAAAAAATAATTTTCTTCTCAGAGAACGAATTATTTTTTTCGAAATTGAAGCAATGAACACGCATTAGACATATTTTATCCTCTCCGTCATCCAAAGAACTTAAAAAATCCAGTGCAGGCTTTTGAGCAGGATAAAACTGAGCTCATGCTTTTTTGTATGTATGTGCCAGTCATTTAAGAAATCAATCTTAACTAAACTTATTCCAATGAGTTTTTCAAAATTTTAAATATTCTTCATAATTCTCATATCTTCACCAGTAGGCTTGTAAGACTATAATACTGTGCCAGCAGGTGTCTTTGTACCCATATTAGGAGTCCTGAAACTAATTAAGCAGCTTCAGGATCGCATAACGAACTCAATTTTCATACTCTGCTGAAAAATTAATTTGATACATTAATTTTTTAATATTTGGCTGGAGCTGATTTTCGGAGGATTTACAGGATTAAACGTTGTCTGTTTTAAAGTAAGTACCATACAATTACATTTTATAAGCCTTATTTTATTTTTAACATGTCAAATTCAGGAGAATGTCTGTGTGTACATTGTATTACAAATATTAAAAGATTTCAGGTTTCATGTAATGCTTAAGCTATATTAGCTGCAGTAATTAGTGGATAAAATTCTATTTGGGTTTCCTATTTGGGTTCAAGGTCCAAAGGAAACACATTTTAATTTGTTACAGAATAAGAACGTACACATAAAATCTATTTAATAATTTACAGAAGAGTGTTTTGACTTTGTTGATTTTTAAAATTCATCCAAATTTCAATCCTTTTCATTGACTAGTCCCAGAAAGCTGATTCGGCTCCCGGACTCAATCAAGGTCATGTTTACCGCTCATACCTGCTCTATTTGCACTTCTCTCTCTTTCTCTATCTCTCTTTATGAGCTGCTGTTGGATGCGAGTCGATTTCAAAACTCGCAATAGCAAAGGTTTGTTTTGGCAAATGCAATGAGTGCAAGGAAGATAGAAATGTCAATGAATATCCTCCTGCCCATTCCAAAGATTCATTCTTTACTACGACGTAGAAAACATTTTCCAAGCCTGCTTGCAAACTTTTCGTTCCTTTTCCAAAAATTGAATATGTGTAGAGTACCGAATATATGGTTGAAAAAGTGCGAATTTCTTTGAAATTTGTATGTACAATACAACGTATACATATAAACCGAAATAAAAATCGATTAATCTCAGCTCTTTTTGAAGTATTCCAGCCCAACCATTGCTCAACCTTGACAATGAAAATTTCATGTAAAACCGTTCGGTGGCAATGTTTTCATCGTATGCATCATGCATATGTATGAGTGTGTGGGAAAACTTACGATGTGCACAGTCTGCTACAAGGGAAATTTCCACGCAGTATTTTTGAGTAGTATGTAATAAGTGGGACATATCTCATATTGGATGGGGCATGTTTTTTCTTAGTATGGTAGCTGAAAGCTTTTGGTAGAGCAAGTGTATTGCCAGATGGGAAATTTTCAATATCGTCTTTAGTTATCATAATGCAGCATTTTTTAGGGCTTTTAAGGATTTTCCGACTGTTATACTACTTTATATTTCACTTCCATTGAAAACAAGAATAAAATAACAGCGAAATATACGATTGAAGTATTCGACAGTTAAAATGTTCATCATGCCGAAGAACTCTTCTACTTAAAGGTTAAATACTCTCAATGAGAGTTTAACAAAATCTTATTCTGAACATGGGTTCCTACAAGAAATTAAGTTTTCAGTGAAATGAATCGTGTATTTTTGAGAGCTCAATAGAATACCAAAAATAATATGGTGAGTTATATTTGGCACTAATACCAGAAAGCCAACATGTCTAATTATGCTTAAATAGCGGAAGGGGTTGACAACGTCTTGCATGCAGGACTCTACATCATCTTCTACATCATCCTACCATGTATTAAACTGATATAAACTTTCCTAAGCCGTCGATCTTGCGAGCCTTTTCAAGCTGGAGTTCCACAAGGATCACGCATTTCACCAATGGTGTACAATCTGTACACGGCAGACATTCGCTTCTTACACTCACTCATTACATCTTCGCTCTTAAACTTGGGAATAAGATTCTCATCTAGAAGCAGATAATCAGACCGACACTTTTATACAGCAGTTTCATTTTCTGTCAGACTGCGAAAACCTATAAGATAGCATTTAATTACCTGAAAAATAGAGCCATACAGTGGATGTGACCAATTCAATTATATGTTTCGAGCACGAATATACACAACGACTTACATATTGATACAGTTAAGAGAAAGATTTAAGGACAGAGCACTTAAACTATTTAACAAGAAGGAAGAGATACCGAACAGTCAATAGAGAGCCCCAAACTCTAAGGATGAAGAAAATCGAAACACATATTCAGGCCTTCGAACCATAATAAACGACTGAACAGACTAGAGTGTTTGTGATAGGTTGTGTTAAGTGACATAATACTCAGAGACAGGAATGGAGGACGAGTAATTAATCGCCTTAGCTCCACGTAACAGCGTATACGTTGATATGGACTTGATATACCTAAATGTGATTAATATAGTCTAAAAACTAAGTTAGAATATTATGTAAATAACTAAGTTGGAAGCATTCATTTTCTTATACGTAGTTAATAAACACGGCTTCTGTTAATCCTTCTTCCGAAAAGCTTTTAAGAATTGCCATCACGGTTGACTATCTTTGTCGAAAACGTAAAGTTGTCAACGCTCGAACTTGGGTCTACCCAGCCTGCCGTATGCCCTTCTCTCACTGTCAGGTTTTCTGCGCTACAAACATAAGTGAAGATTTACAGATTCAGCATGCAAAATGCTTTGAATTGGCAGATCGGTTGCTTTTCAAATTGTTTCAACAACTTGGTCAGAAAATGCCCAAATAAAATTCTACACATAACTCATAGCGTTATGGGAGAAATCTGTTTGACATTCGTGAATTTGCACACAATATTCTATTGTCTCAGAATAAGAAACTAGTCGTAAGGACCCTTAAAGGGTAAGGCTGATAAGCGCAGACTTACGTAGATCCAAACGGCTTCTGTAAGTTTTCTTGCATACAGCAAGAAAAAAAGGACAATTAATAAGAAATCTGTCAATTGGTAGACGAAGGAAAAGTGTGGGAAACAAACAATGAAAAAACCGTAAAAAACATGGATTACTTATGTCAGAAGATTTTCATGAACCCGATCAAAGTGATTACAAGTCTTTCCTTGTTGTATGGGTTATCGATCGGAAGGCAACTTGATTTAATTGTGATTTTTTCCATTGAATATAGGCACGGTCTGCATTGACATATCTTTTTTATAGTACTTTTACGGACATCAATCAATTAAAAAAACTTTTCATTATGCGGTTGATGGACGTTTATCTTCAATATAAGATAGCGGTTCGATAAGTACTTAGCCTCACCGCCCCATGGCACTACTATCACGAGACAAATTGACTACCATACAGTACACTACACTATACGATTAACGTCGAAATTTCAGCCGAATCGAACACGTAGTTTTGTCTTGACCGGGTGTGGAAGCGGACGTGTCTGCGGATTTAAGAAAAAGGGAAAAAGGCTGTATCGGTCGATGATTCGATTCTTGTTTTTGGAAGAGAAATAGCGCAATAAAATCAAAGAGCGCTTGGATGTTGCATAACGTGAGTCATTTCCATCGATAGCGACCCTCAAAAACTGGTTGAATGAGTTTAAACATGGTCCCACGTTTTTGATGAGGCATGCGAAGGTGCCCCAAAAACGCCTCTCACGGAGGATAACTCGGCAAAAACCCACGATCTCATGTTGGCAGACTGATGATTGCAGTTCCCAAGTTAGTTGACACAGCAGGCGTCTCTTAAGACTGAAGTTTTGGGCATGACCAAGCTGTCGGCTCGATGGATGTCGGTTTCTACTGTATGCATTTTTGCCATCGCTACGGAAGCTTTCGTATGCTCTTTTTCGTAAAAATCTCGCTGCTTTCAGATAATCATTCAGGCACAAATTTAAAACCACTTGTCATTGATTTCAATGGATCAAGATGGAGAGTGTGTCAGTGTTTCCAATCCCTATTCGTGTAGCGTTTCAATTGTAAGCCGAGCTGAATGCGGCCGGATGTTGTCTTTCAGCAATATTGCACTACGGATTGGAATATTGTGATGTTGCGATCTGTAGGCAAGCTTAGAAATAAGGCTGCGTGTTCATAGATCATTTACTAGTGAGAAAATCAAGTACGATTACCCTTCTCGTTTCTCAAAACACAGTATACATCACCTTCTCAGCCAACACCGTGACTATCGTAGGCCCTTCAAAGCATGAACAACGTTTTTTTTCTCGTGTTGAAAATGTCGACTTTCGTTTCGAAAAAGCTGCATTTGTGGGAATTCTTAGTTTATTACTTCGTTCTCAAGAAAAGTGTTGCGGAAACTTATCGTATAATGCTCGATGTTTACGATGATCATGCTCCATCTAAGACGACTTGCAGAGAGTGGCTTCGACGTTTTAAAAATGGTGATTATGACGTGACAGATAGAGGTCGTGAAGGGGCACCGAAAAAGTTTGAATATTCACAACTACGGGAATCGTTGGATTAAGATTCAAGTCGAAGCTTAGGAGAATTGTCGCAGCAGTTAAATGTTGACAGATCTGCCGTCGGTAAGCGCTTGCACGCCAAGGAAATGACCTGAAAAGCAGGGTGCCACATCAACTGAGAGAGAGGAACATCGAACGGCGATTGGTGTCGTGCGAGATGCTTCTTCAACGACAAAAAGGAAAGGGTTTGACAGGGACTGAGAAATAGATGCGCTACGACAACCCTAAGCGGGCAAAACATTGGGTAATACCAGGTCAACCAAAACAGAATATTCACGCTTCCAAGGTCATGGTGTGCATCTGGTGGGACTACAGTGGTGTCATCTATTACGAACTCCTTGAAACCATCTGAAACAATCACTGGGGATGCGTACCGACGGCAACTTATCCGTCTGAATCGAGCTCTGAAGGAAAAACGGCCAGAATGGAATGACAGACATGACAAGTTGCTTTTATTGCATGACAATGCAAGGTCACATGTAGCTAAGCCGGTTAAAAAATATTTGAAAGGTGTGAAACTGGTAATTTTGCCCCAGCCGTCGTTTTCCCCACACATTGCTCCATCGGATTTCCATTTGTTCCGCTCCATGCAATCGGCCCACACTGGAGAACGATTTACTGCTGATGAACGCATCAAAAAGCTGTTCGGTGACTGGATCAAATCGCAGGATGGGGATTTTTTCTGCCAAGGAATCCATCTATTACCAGAAAGGTGGGAGAAGGTCATAGTTTCAAATTGTTCAAAATTCGAACGATGCGACTGTATTTTTAATGTTGAAATAAACTAAAAACTTTGTCAAAAAAACAGTTGAAACGTATTTCCATACCCAATATATTCTTTAAAATGTTTCATATATAAGATATGGTCACGGAATACCCAAAAAAATGCGAATAATGGGATGGCCAGGCCACAATGCCTGGCATTCTAGGAGTAATCCTAGAATGCCAGGCATTGTTGCCTAGAATGCGATTACATGTGTAGCAATTAATAATAATACCATACGGTAAATCTATATATGCTTGACACTTTTCAATCCTGATCTAACGCCATTCGATCGAAATAAGTGGTATTTCATTTGGATTCATGAATTTTCTGGCGGGAAACATGTATATTCTTCTCAAAGCTGTTGCATAAAATCCAATAGCTAATATAAATCTACTTGTGCTTTTTTTGTCTCTGTCTAAGAGAAGCCACCCGAGAGTGTTTGCGCTGTGTTTACTTGTGCTAAGTGTATACTGTGTATAAATTTTCACTTTGGTTGATGTAAATCGTATAAAAAATTTAGTGATTTTTATCACTAAATTTTAAGGGATCCTTTACAATGTTCTACTTTGGGTTTCAGTTCCTGGATGTAGTTCTTTTATTCCTCTTTGTAGTTCCTTGATTTAGCTGCTTTATTCGATGTATTCCCAGAATACATTCCCAGAATAAATAATATTCAATATTAATAGTAACAATTTAGTGTATAAAACATCAGAAAAGCGGCGCCTTTGTCTTGCTCGATATACAGAAACGGCATGAACCATATTATTTACTTAATGCACTATACACATATACAAACATCAACTGCATTTTTGGAAATTATTCATTTTTTGGTCCTTTTTCCAATAACTTATTTTATAATCGTTCAAAAGCTACCAGCTATGAGTTATTTGTACTACAAATTAATTTGCAAACGAAATCAAATAAATTTGAAACATTCTTTTTTATGGTTGTTGATGTTCCTTAGGCGGTTGTCTATGTATTGATTTTTTCAGAGGAAATTGCAATTCGCAAACATTGCAAAATGACGCAGACTCCAGAATGCAGTCCAGGCCATGCCAGAGTGAGTAAAAATGCTCGGTATCCCAGAAGCATAATAATATTTTCTCTATGGGCATATTTCTTGGAAAGTTTATAGTAACGGGGCAAGTGTACAGTGCAAGTATACTGAAAGGATAATATTGATTCTAAGAGTCATTGTGAATATTGGTCAAGGCTAGAAGATGTCACACTGCAGCAAAATATTAAATTTCTTCCGGATAGTTCATAAATTGTGATATAAAATTAACAGCTGTGATATTATGTTGGAAGCCATTTGGAAGCCCAGTTCAAATATGGATAATCTCAATATCAAGGATATTGCGTTCATAATTTGCATTATGTTGGAACGTGTTGTAAGAGTAAGAATATTAAGCGTTTAAATCTCTTCTTGAATTCTACACTTATAAAGAACCACTATAGGTTTTAAAGCAGTGCAAATGCGATTAAGGATAATGAAAATTGGTGCAAATCAGACGGGGTACATCTATATGTATCTCCTGTTTTTGAAAAACTAGGATATTCTGAGTTTTTGCTGCTCAATTCAACCCTCAAAGAAAATATGCTTTTACGAAGAAAACGAAATAACGATTTAATTTTCATGAGTGTCGATTGAAAGGTCTTGCATAAATTTGAATTAATTTTTAAAAATTGCATCCTTTTTGGCTTGGTATGACATATTTAGTTAAAAAAAAAAACAATAAAAACTTTCTCTTTTGTACTCTTTAAAAGTGAATGATATATTTAATTGATAGAACATTCATGTATAACGATTCACGTCATTCGCCACACGACATTGCAATGTTGTACTTTCTAATGAGAGTGCACATGCAACCATACACCACACATGTACAACTTGTTCCGGATGTTTGACAATTTTATTTCCTATTTTTAGAAATAAATCAAACCCTGGCAAGGTGCATTCATTTATTACATGGCGTGATCTTTATATAATTTAAAATTATGCATCAAAGGATAGGATATAATTAAGAAGAACTACAGTTTCCAAAGGATATAAATATTTGTATTTGCTGTTTCTTTCTTTTTTCAGTTGAATAAATTAAATTAGTTTTTCGCGCAATTTAATCTCATGGTCAAAATATATATTCAAGTTTAAATTTAAATCAAAGGCACAGGAGTGTGCAATAGAAAAAAATTGTGCTGCTTTCTCCTTATGTAAGGACTGCTAACATTGTATTTATTTTTTGGATACATTGCATTCAAAATAATACTTTTGAATGTCGATATAAAATAAATAAATTATGCAATTTTGCATCTGATTTGAGCATTTTCCAAGTTTATTACAGCCTAGAACTGCACTTCTGCTGCTTGTTCCAGTATATCCTTTCTTTAGTTTAAGGCGTGTTTGCACAATTTTCAGCTACTGTAGACCATTTTTCCGAAGCACTCAGTTATGAATATTTTGATTTAGATTATTAATTATTGTTTTCTATTAAATAATGTTTTCCTATGCGTGTAAAAATCGTTTTTATATACATTTTTACTTATTTTTTCAATTAGCAAAATGAAAAAACTTCAAAATCAAAGCTTTTGAGAAATCAATGTTTTGATTGATCAATCGACAAATCAAACGATATATTTATAAACTTTAGTATAAATGATGTATTTAATTTAGATAGTAAGTATATTAAAATTATTATAAAGTAAAATTAAAGAAAACTAAAATTATTTTTGATAAAGATTTTGAGAAAATCAAATGAATTTAATGGCAAAAACAAACCTCGATTCGAGGCATTGTGTTCTATTTCTTAAAATCTAAATTATTCGACATAGTAGAAACAGAATAAGGGTTTGTTTTTGCGGAGTCCTACCATCGGCTCAGTGATATCAGAGCTGAGGTATTGGTGATGTTAGAGGTATTTCTGGTGACTAGAGATGAGGTAGAGAGACAGAAAACTTCAACATTTAATGCTACGAACCATATATGCGTGATAGCTTTATTGAAATGGAGTCAACAGCAAATATGGCCCAACTAACCGCGACAGGAATAAAATTTACCATAAATTTAACTTTACCATGAAAAACAATACAATCGGTGAGTTGACTAAATGCATCTAACCGTCATTCGGGAATAAACTGAAGTATAGAAGAGTAATAAAATATATAGGATAACAACTGTTACAGACAACCCCATACACACATCATCATCAACCATCACGGTCAGCGCGAATAACGGGAGTACAGGGCAATAGTATAGGGACTTTATTCCATCCCCAGAAATTCCGGAAATAACTTCAACGAGCTCCATGGCATGCATGGAATATCTGACAGAACTGGATACAAGAAACGCGATACCATAAAACTAATCACGCACAACAAGCAGACATATCAAACGACGCTCAAAAATGGACCACACTAACATGCATATGGAAGGATGCATACAAATTGGTAACATTTTTGAAGAAATGCAAATCACATATCGCATTCAAAATCAACAATAAAAGATAGAACGAACTAGAAGCAAACCTTGACAGGATGTCTATAAATGGCACTACCAGCATCTATAAACTGACATCTCAGGAATGCTCTTCACACACATCGGGAAAAGGACAAAGGAGCAAATATAAAAACACAAAGAACTTGCACGTTTGTTCAGATACATTAAAGCTGACTCCTACAGAACAGAAGCATACCTTTCAAATCAAACGTGCAGAAGCACGAAAGGATAATCCGATATAATAGTCACTTTGATCATATTAATACCCAAACAGAACACCCAATGCCCAAAAGTACAAAGACTATACATATTGGAAAAACTAGAAATTAAAAAACAAAAAACGCAAGATCCTTATTGCTCGAGTTATTTGAGTCGGAATTATGCTTCATCAGAATGGATAGCTCCAACTAGATAACTTTCTTCTCCTGGAATCGGAATCAGCTTCTTACTTCCCTAAATCGGCTCTGATCGTAAAGGTTCAACGTGAACTGTGATCAGCAGGTTAGAGGTCTTGAATCAGATGAACATTAAAGTCCTTCATTATTGTACAAAAAAAGCGCTAACACTTCGAAAAAATTCCCGATAAAACGGGATTCAACAAAATAGTAGCATTTTATTTGGTTTGTTAAAAATTTTCCCAATCATAAGATTCAAAAGTACACATCCCAGAACTTTTGTGGATAATTGCAGTACATTATGATATCCCTATCTCAGTCTGCCAGAAGCCAACTGAAAGTTTTCTTGCTGCATATGCTTATGCCACAAAGCAGGACAAATATTTTCGGATGGTTTCTAGCAGACATATCACTGTCTGCTTGAAACCATCCGAAAATATTAAAGTTAAAGTAGATTTGTATTTTTATACATCTCCAGAGCTTTGAAAGGAAAAACTCAGGGAGCAAATAGCCAGGACCTCCTAGACAATAAAAAGTTAAGAAAAATTATTAATATCATCATAATAAGGATTATTATTGCTGTTGTCATTTGTAATAAAAAATTAACAATGCAAGCATGTTCCTCCGCAGGTCTAAACTGCTAAAGACTCTACTTGAAGGAGTATCCAACCCAATCCAGAGTAGCGAGAAAATAATGGGCAAGTTAACTTCCATTGACCACTTTGCATTAGTGACAATGGTGCTCGTGCTTAAGGCATTGAAGCGAATAACAAACGAATCGTATTGGAGCCGTTGGAGACTGGAGCCATCAACCCCTAGTGTAATTCGCCCTTGAATTTTTGAAAGTCATACAACGGATCCTATGGATAGCGACAAAAGTAATGCTCAGCAGCTACCAGACCCTTTGCTGACAGTGTATCGAACGTCAGATGAGGACGAGCCAGCAAGGAAGATGACCGTGGACCGAGGTGAAGAAGAGCGGCTTATAAGCAGCTTAAAAACGGACCTAAAGGTTATAACGATTGCAACGAACGCCAAAAAAATGTCAATAAGACAATAAGAAGGGATTGGCGAACTAGAGAACCTCGTTTACAGAATTCAGCACTTCCACTTATTATAAAATAATAAAATCACCTACACGGAAAATATTATTCCGTCCGTAAAGGGCGGCATATAGCCTACTTAAGCTGGACCCCAGGAATAGGGGCAAAATAGCCCGAGACAAAAGACAACAGTGAAGGGAAGGCGAGAGAAGCTGATTTTCAATGCGTAGGCCCCAAGGCCCAACAAAATGCTGTAAAGGCCAAAAGATATGATCAAACAGCGCCAGAAAAGCACGAGGGCGCTGCCTGAAATGACCTGGCGCAAGCAGCGAAGGGATGTTCTAGTAAAAGCTTCAAGGGATTTGTGGAGATGCTCGACGCCAAAGTCTCAAAGACATCAGGCAACAAGTGGAGCCTGAAAAAATCGAAGCCTGTATATGACCAAAACACGCGACCTTCCTGTAGATCTCAGGGTGGAGTCCACTGACAAGACCTTGTAAGAGAGCGCTGTCAAGGACGTACGTGGCTCTAAAGCTGTTACCTTTACATTGCAACCAATGACTTCTTTGGAAATAAGAGTTATTGCGATGCAGATATCAAAGATGGCTAGGACACAATAAGTCTGCTGTGTACTGTAAGTCAGTAGAAATGGTTGAAAAGCGAAGAGAATGTCACAAACTTTCCTGTGAAGATCGGCGTTCAAGGGGTCGTTTAGAAAACTTAGTAGTCTTAAAACGTAGGATGATGAATGAAAGCAAGGCTTACTGGTGGTAAAATATTCCTGAGGTCATCAATCCTTTGATGGACCTTTGGGGCGTTGGTTTTAAACTTTTCATGAAGAACCCAGAGCCTCTCGGAGGTCCTGAATGTAAAAATGGACGATGTTGTTCGGGCACTTTTTCCTGTGCATCCTACTTGTCCCGATGGGTCATACGAGGAATATCCTGTTGTATGTCCGCTTTTTAGTGCCATTGAACTGGACAGAGCTGTGAAAGAAAAAAGGCCGCAGGACCAGACGGTATTCCAGCGGAAGTGCTACCAACTTTGCCCTGATATTTTGCTCAAAACATTCAACGCCTGCCTACAGAAGGATGTATTCCCAAAATTGTGGAATGAGGCAAGGCTTGTGCTGATCAAAAAAGGAGAATGGGAATCCGTAGCAATCATCAACATATCGGACCCTATACACGCTGAACGCCACTGGGAAAGTGCTCCAGACACTCATCAGAGAGAAACTCGGGGAGGTCAAATGAAATTGCACGTAGTTCTGTTGAATACCATTAGAAAGGGAGTTTGTTCGAAGCATGAGCGCTGTATATACTTACGCTATGGTAGTTCAGAGCTTGTTGTTGATGCTGAATATTTTTTTTCTGAAATTCTTTTCAAATATAATTTGCTATTGGAATTGTTGTGGCAATTTCTTTCTATGATCATTTCCCGCATCTCCTCACCCTTCTTCTTGTAAATATTGATCGGTAACGGTATTGTGCGCTACTGAGGATTGGGAAAATCTATTCAAGTGGAAGAATAAAACTCAAAATACAGGTTTTTGTGTAGGGAATTGAAGATTATTTAAGTCTTGAGTGTCGGATTCCCAAAAACACAGACCGTGCTGGACTTCTGGCTCAACAGCGTCTCTATCCACCGGAGTACATAACCTGGAGCCCTTTTACACAATAATTCGCATTGGATGTTATTGTTGTAAGGCTCATGAGGCCTCGGGTTAAATTTTCTCGGAATTTCTTCTCAAGTGGGAAAGACAGGAAGACGAAGATTGTTATTGAAGATATTGCTATAACGAGGCAATGATTTTTTATTTTTGAAAACTAAGATCAAGTCTTATTTCTTTTCGCAACCATTGCTTATATATTATAACTATTTTTTCAATTTATTTGTTTCTAAAGATTTGATCATTTGAAAAATGGATAAAGAAGACGTTTTCCAGTGGCAAGACAAACAAATTATCAATACCGTGAGTACAAGAATTTCAATTGAACACCGAATCGGATGTATCAGGACCATTAGTAATCGATTTCATAAATAGGAAGATCTGTTGCTTGGGGCTAAGATTTTTTCAGGACCTAAGAGCCGAAATAAATAGCTGGGGAAGGGGAGAAGCTATGGCAGTTTTTGGGTCTTAAAAAAAATACAAAAAAAAAACAAAGATAAAAACGGATAAAAATATCTTTCAAAAAAATTTCAAAAAATTTTAATTCATAGAAACTCACTTAGTAATCAGAATAAGGCGCTCAAGGACTCTTTTCAATAGTAAAACCAAACACTGATAAATTTTGAAGTGTTGAAAAGTAACGGAATGTGAAAACAGAAGACGTCCTTTTTTATATTTAGCAAAGACTTTTTGGCTTTCTTTGCTAATCGAATTTGTTTAGGGACCGGATTGGTTTTTTAATCGAAAATAAAAACAAATTGTATTTTATGACTTTTAAGGACATGCACCACGAACTTGTGGTACACTTGCTACGATGAAATAGAAGAACGAACATTTTTAAACATTTCTAATTCAGGATGACTGTCCTGAAACATAACGGGCCTGTCTGGAAATGTTAATGAAATTGTTATCCGCATATGCCAACGAGTAGTCAAATCTTTTTTATCTTCAAGTACTCACAAGAAGTTTTGACGCTGTAAAAAATTATTTGCAAGCTGGAATAAGTTTATACACACTAGCTTAAACTTAAACTAACTATAAGATAAATATTTAGATAAATATTTAGTCGTGTGCTGAGGAAATTTAATGCGAACTAGTTTTGAGAAACAAGAAGATTGCAATTGAAGTGATTGAAAGTTCAAAGACCATATGAGCATACCCGAACTAAAGGTACCATTCGAAAATGGGCGGAATCCTGATGTGAACAAAAATTCGGATATCGGTTTGGACGAAATATTTCCATTGCCGTATGTTAATTTATTAGGTACGTGTTCATTGTTTTTGTATTGTTTTTTGTGTAAATTATCCTGTAAAAAATTTAGAAAAGGCTGAAAGTGTGATCAACAAGAACAATGGCCACCGTAAAAATATGGTGGTTATCAGCTCATGCATTCTTTTTCCTGAATTTGTACTATTTAATAAGATTTCTAAGCAGTTGAAATCCTCAAAATTTTGGAAGAAAATCAGACTAACATTTGAATTCATTTTAAAATAAGAGAACTGCTTTGAACTCAACAAACGATGAGAACTCCACACAATTTATATAGTTTTCTCCATGTTATATTCAATCCAAAAGTGGCATCGAATTTGCGAATTAGACTGTTGGTTAGATATATGGACAGTTTTTTCATAGATTTCGTCAAATGTTAGAACTTTTATTATTTTTTCAATAGTGCAACTGGTTTCATGCGCTATGAATACATACGTATAGTTGTGCAAGCTGAACAAATAAATTAAAATAATTAACAAAAGACGAGATCCAGTCATGTAAGAATTTTTCTAATAGTCATAGATGTATTGTATCGCTAATCGTTTGAATGTCTTTAGATTTAAATATCACAGTCGAGCAGATATGGGATAAGCATTCATGTACAAATACACGCAAGGATATAAACTCATCTACATTAAACAGTATTTATTTCGAACAAACGTACACTCTTACATTTACTGCGTATAAACAATTGAATGCACACGCTGACTGACTCCCACATATTAATAATTATTTCCACATATTTGTGCAATAAGTATACAGAAAATTGGTAATAAAATTATTCCAATACTAGATCGTTCTAAGCGAGACGCTACAAAGTCGTGTATTGTTATTTCAGGCAGCAATAAAATCATATGATTAGGCCGCAGCCATTTTGAATATGTTGAGGTAGAGTAAACATAAACAAAACATTAAAATCTATTTACATCGCGAATGATGCGACTGTTGATTTCGATTAAATTTAATTACATTGGACTACGAATGATACCACAGAAATATTGAAATGTAATCGTTGTCATTTGGTTTTTTTTTTATTTATAAAAATCTAATATGAACATGACTTACCTCACCATCGATTTTCTTTCCACTGCCTCAGCATTGACCTTTAAAAATTGAAACTGCAACGTGAATATCCTTGTCGGGGCGATTTAAATAGTAGGTAAAAATGCAACTGTTACTCCTCAGATTTTCATTTACACTTACGCCCCTTGATTGACCACTATCGCCAACATTTTTGGCACAACTTATAGGAGATGATCGCAACCGTTTCCAGAATTTTCTTTTATTTTCTTTCAGAAGCGGCTTCCACTTTGCAATGAGATTGCATACCATAAGGTACTATATCGACACTTGCCTGATACGTTATGCTACACCAATGAACGACATTGAAATTTCCCGAACGTCATTTGAAAATGCGCCTCGTTGGAGGGGGCGGAAAATGAGAAAAGCAATGATAACACACAGGCAAAAGTTTAGGCTAATGTTAGTATACAACTTGAGCAGCACCTCTGTCTGTTTGGCATTGGTACTCATTGCTGTTCGTGTACCACCCAATGACGCGCAACCCCTGTTTGGAGAAAATTTTCACAGGATGTTTCCTTGCAGGTTCATTGTAGCATGTGTAAATGAAGACGTTGAAAATTCAATGCGAAAATTAAAGCATGAATGTATGAATCTCCTTTAATTTTGTTTTCAGTGTCTCGCGAAAATCGGAAAATTGTTTTTCAAGGCATATTGCTATTCCGTTAGTATTGAAAATACCAGTAGAATAATTTAAAATAGGTGGTGCAATTGTTCATTATTTCACTGTATAATGTACCACTCCTTTAAAGACTCCTTTAACCGAGTAATTAATTTATCAAAATTTTAAATTTTTATGAAAGGATAACGAAAACGATAACGAAAATCCTGGCATTTCAATTCTTAGGATGCAAAAATTTTTCGGAGCTGGGAAGATTGGCGCTTTACCTTAAAAAATGGGTATTATGGGTGATTATAACCCATTTTTAAATGTCTAGCGCCATTCCAAGACCTTTCTGAAATATAGGTCTTTCAGCGATATATATAAGAACTGAGTTCATTGATTTATAACAATTTCAGATTTTAGTGCTACCAATGAACCCTCGATTTGTGGGCTAAAGCTAAGTTCGACCTCGAGGATGTCGATCGTACAACTAAAGAGGGAATCCTAAGAATTGTGATTCTAACCACTCTTTGGCCACCCATGGACGTCTCGATGAGATATTGGACTTTGTATAAAAGGAGATATCTGAGGAATGACTCCTGCAAATCATAGTTTTGACATTAAGTTTCTAAAACCACCCTTCCAAGCAAGCATTGTTGAAAACATGATGTCCTTTGTCCTTTGACATTATTTAATTAATGTAATGATCAAAAAATAAATTAATTCCTTATGAATAGAAGATGCAACAAAAAAACAAACTATTTAAAATAGAGCCTACTACAACGGACCAATGAGATCACTATAAACAAAATTAAAAAAAAAAAACAAATAAAAATAATCATCACTATTTCCAATGTGACAACTACTGTAGCATTAGGATCAGATATAAATTTTTGAATAAGTACAACGAAGTTTACATATGCTTAGTTACTTAAAACTTATCTCAATCTAATAAATCAATCTCATAAGAAACCATGAGCATCCTGATGTAATAAATGCCAATTATGAAGTCCTTGATTTCAACCAAACACACTTAGCTTAAAGTTTTCCCAGATCTTAAGCCCTAAATAAAGAAAAGAGGCCATGAAAAGCATCGATAAACGCTGGCCAGTCCTGACAGAATCAGATCTAATCTAAGAAAGGACAAGTAAGACAAAGGAAGGAAAAGCAAACCAGCGATCGGTGAGAGATCTAAACGCTACACGACATGAATTGCTGATCAACATCAAAATTGACATTGCTTATTACTCACAATTTTAAAGGATACTTTTAAAACTCTTTTCATGTTTTTTTTTTTTACTTTTTAAAGGCCGCCACCTTAACGAGCAAGGCATTGTGAAAACAACCACGCTCTATAATTATGTTAAATCTGGACGTTTTCTTTCAGACCGTGATCAACCACGGTTCGAAATGAGAACCGTGTCAAATTTTTTCATCCCTTAAATGGAAAACATGCTACACTTTTTGAAATGTGATGATAAGGACCGTAAAGGATAGCAAGTTTTACGGAAGAGTGGACACATCAGACACCCGAATACGTTAAAATGAGCTGTAAGGTCTATGTTCAACCATTGTATGAAAAGGGAGCGCTAGTTGACAGATGATATCCACCGTTACTCAAACAAAGCGTAAGCCTTATTGATGGTTCAACCTGCTACAAACTATGCCCCTACAATACCTAGATTACGGTTGTCTATAATAGTTTTTCATCAGTCCTTTTTCATACTTTAAAAATTAAACTAATAAATTTTGAGATGGGTATGCAAAAACGAATGTCAAAACAAAAGTGCTTTTCATGAATGAAATTAAAACCTGCTTGAACTGTGTTATTCCAATATGGGTAAACATTTTGTTTCTGAGGGCTTCAAAGCATAATGGCGGGTGGTGAGGCGCGACGATGAAGAGTAAGGGAGACTTCTTTCAGATCTCTCGAAGCCAAGCCCATTACTATACAATAAGGTAAGTACCATTGGAAGGAAGTAAATAAGTAAGTAAGTAAGTAATTAAGTATGTAAGTAAGTAAGTGAGTAAGTAAGTAAGTAAGTAAGTAAGTAAGTAAGTAAGTAAGTAAGTAAGTAAGTAAGTATGTATGTATGTAAGTAAGCAAGTAAGTAAGTGCACAAGAAAGTAAGTATGTAAGTAAGTAAGTAAGTAGACAAGAAAGTAAGTATGTTAGTAAGTAAATAAGCAAGATAGTAAATAAGTAAGTGAGAAAATAAGTAAGTAAGTAAGTAGGTAAGAAAGTATGTAAGTAAGTGAGTAGACAAGCAAGTAAGTAAGTGAGTAAGCAAGTAAGCAAGTAAGGAAATAAGTAAGAAAATAAGCAAGCAACTAAGTAAGTAAGTAAGCCATTAAGTAAGAAAGTAAGTAAGGAAGAATGTAAGTAAGTAAGCAAGTAAGCAAGTAAGCAAGTAATTGCACTCTTAAGACTTCTTAAAACTATCGATCTAACGGTATTTGACTGAAACAAGTGGAACTCTATTTGTATTGGTAATTTTTTTCTCATTTTTGCGTAAAACAAGAAAAACTCATTCTCCGTCAAACAAGAAAAACTCTTCCAAGAACTCTCTTTCTCTTACGTACAATCGCAATACAAATATAGACCTAATCACACAATTTATATTTCTGTCTTAACAAAGTCACACGGGAGTGTCAGTGCTATATATACTTAAGCTCAACTAGGATCTTTTGTTTTCCTAAAAATGAACAAAAGCTTAGAAAGGCCCTACAATAGCTGGTATTCGTCATCATACACGCGCACAGCTTATAGGAATTTAATTTCATGGGCGAATTTGAACAGAGCCAATATGAACTGCGTAAGGCGGGAGGAGCTAAGACCATCGAAACCCAATGCATGGGAAGGTTATGACAATGAATTTGGTTTGGGATTTTCTAAGTATTTAACTAATTGATTTGCTTCACAATCGTTATTAAGTAAACACTCCCAACGATTGCGTCCTCTTTGGCAAGGTTCGAGCCAGATATCTTCCAAAAAACGGTTATAACACATCCACGAGCGTTTCTGTAGGGTAATGCAAACCCAGTCACTCCAGCCATAATAAGGCAGAAATTGGTTGGACTGTGCTTGAAATCCCTTCCTGTAGTACTGATATTCCATCATGTGATTTTCATGTATTCGGGCATCGCAATGGGGTACTTAGGGGAGCAAATTTTATGAATAGACCTCACGAAATAATTCTCTGAATACGGAATGTGAAAACTACCTGTTCGATGGGAGAAATTCATTACTAAGGAAAGGATCTATTTGGGAAAACAACTGATACGAAGTGGTGAAAGGAAACTTTTAAATGTTACTATTCATTTTATTTTTATATTTTATTATAAAATTTCTGAAGGCTTTTTAACATCGATAACGTGTGAGCCCATTATTTGAGGTTGATAACCGACTTACGTCAAATATCAAATATAAACTGTCAACAGCACATTGAAGCACAAACACATGCTAGTTAAAGCTTACGCCAACCATATCCCCTGATTTAGTACTCTTTCGGTTAACCATATAACAACAGGGGACGGCTGTGATACTGAAGGACATTTCTATACATCTGCTTAAGTATTTATTGGCCTATATTCTAACCATGCTTAACATCATTGTTGGGTTTTTCAAGAGTGACATAATAAAAACGTCATTGCTTATCACAACAACCAATACTGGGGCTTGAAGTTTGGATCGTTTTCTACTTTTTGACAGTTCTTCGTAATTTTGACTTTGAAGCTGTTTTTATTCGTCTGCCAATTTATCAGAAAAACGGAACAAAAGCTTTCTTGAGTCCTAGTGTTTCGGTCTTTTTTTGACTGCGATCTAAATGAAAATGTCAGCTCATTTTAAATTTCTATTTCAATTTCTATGTAGCTTCATGTTATCATGAGACATTCTTGACCGCGCAGTTCTTTGTTCTCATCGTCCACACCAACTACTTTGCATGGTTCCGAAAACTGATGCGTTTTGACGAGGTTTTGGCAATATTGAATATTTATGCGCTTCATAAACTTTATCCGGTTTGACGGCACTACTGTCCAGTAAGTCCGTAGGGCGTGATCTAAACTTAAAATGCACAATCGGCAAATACGTCCAAATTTAGCGACATAAATTAAGACTGAAACCTTTTGGACTACTCAGGCATGCCAAATTGGCTCGAACTATTGACTCTTTCATCGAATTTCATATTTTGATCGAGGACATATGCACATTGTCAATTTTGACACTACGATTTGACAACCAATGGTCGGATTGCCGTGAAATGTTTGCCTTATCAATAAACGAGGTTCAAAAAGGAGGTAAAGGAGGTTTTCAAACTGTTTACCATGAGAGATAGCGTGCCGATGAATAGGTATTTTGAAAATTTTAAGTTGTCTCTGCAATAGACCTCAACTATTCATTGCATCTCTTGCAAGGACATTTCTACAAATCTGCCAAAATATTCATTGGCTTATAATCTGACCATGCTCAACATTGTTGGGTTATTCAATAGTGACATAACAATCTCTTTGTCTAGAGAAAATGTGCAGGCCATTCGAAATGTGAACGAAAATCGTTGCAACTTCGACTCAACAGTTCAAAATTACCAGCCGAATCGTTGTCCGTAAAAAATACGTAGCATGAACAGTACGTGTATGTTTGCAACAAAATTTGGATTATTGATGGTAGATTTTTGGTTAATATCAAACATACGTACCCTATTCCCAGACTTTCAGGTATCTTGCGTATTTCTGTACTTGAGTAAAACATAGAGAAATCCTTGAACCATTTTGAAAAGTAATCAAATATGTAAAGAAATTCGTCCTGGTCAAGATGGGACAGAAGGAACAGATATGCTTATAAAGGTATCATGTGAAAAAAGGTTCAGTTTTGAGAAAGCACCCGTTTGAAAAGATAGCTGGAATATTAGATCCTCGAATACCGCTATATGTTCAAGAAATTCATCAAGCTAGAATTCACCAATATATGAACATTTTTGCGATTCTTTGATAAAATTAAAATCATATTCGCCTTCACACTTAACACTAGGTTTTGTCGTGTTAATTCAATTTTATCTTCCGGAAATTCGAAAATTCAGCATTACAAGGAAATTTTTTTTATGAAATATTCAAGGCTGTTTCCAAAATGCAACCGCAATCTGTAGATATTGTGTCATTGTTAGTCACGATGACGTGTAGGATTGAAAAACAGCCAAATTTCGAGCACAGTGTTGGGTCTCGTGACAAGAAATGACAATTTTAATATACCTTACTGACGTGTCAAGTTGAACCATCCAAGCGAGCCTATGGCACAGGAGCTAAGCACCTGAGGCATAAGATTTCTAGCGAATCTGAGGAAATAATTCACAAGGGAGTAGTACTCGATCGTAGTACATATACAGGGTGGGCTATCTAACGTTTGCATTTTGAACTACTGTTTATTTAGAGAATGACAGCTCAAATGTCACTCAATTTGTGTTCATAATTTAGTTAAAGATTTGACATTTACGAAATAGGACGCTATACGCTTGAACAAAATTGGGAAATATTGAAAACTTACTTCCAACATGGTGAGTCTTCAGGGCAAACTGTAAGAAATTTGAAAAAAAATTCCATAAAAATGAGTGACCTTCAAGGCAGTTTGTGGAACAATTTGTGACTCGTGTTTGAGAAACTGGATCGTTGGTGGACAAAACAACCCGTTCCTGTTCTCGTGCAGTGCGCACAGCCGAAAACATTGCTGCTGTAGCCGAAAATGTCCGTGAACATCCATCAACTTCAACTCGTCATCGTTCTCACGAATTGAACATTTCACGTACCTCTCTGAGGAGAATTTTGCATAAAGACCTCGGAATGAAGGCTTACAAAGTTCAATTAGTCCAAGAACTAAAGCATAATGACCATCCGTTGCGTTTTCGGTTCGCCCAATGGGCAGAAGATCGTTTGGCCGAAGATGAGCATTTTCAACGAAAAATCGTCTTTTCAGATGAAGCCCATTTTCACCTAGGAGGCTATGTCAATAGGCAAAATTGTCGCATCTGGGGGTTGGAAAATCCACACGTCACCATTGAGAAGCCAATGCACCCACAAAGAGTTACGGTTTGGTGTGGGTTTTGGTCCGGCGGCATCATTGGGACATTTTTCTTCGAAAATGAGCAAGGAGCCGCCGTTACGGTCAATGGCGAGCGTTACCGTGCCATGCTCAACGAATTTTTGTTTCCAGAAGTTGAAGAGTATGACATGGAGGACGTTTGGTTTCAACAGGATGGCGCAACATGCCACACAGCCAACATGACAGTCGAACTTTTGGGCACCGTTTGCGAAAATCGAATAATCAGCCGCAATTCTGAAGTCAATTGGCCGCCTCGGAGCTGCGATTTAACCCCGTTGGACTATTTTTTGTGGGGAGCTGTCAAGGAAAAGTGTTACGCTAATCATCCAGAGACGATTGATGCCTTGAAACACGAAATCGAAGTTGCCATTAATGAAATTCGAGCCGAAACAGTCGAAAAAGTGCTTGAAAATTGGGTTGACCGAATGGCGTACTGTAAAGCCAGTCGTGGCAGTCATATGAACGATATCGTTTTTCATTCATAAATAACAAAGTTCAAGCTTTCCAATGAAAAAAAAAGTTTGGAAGAATAACCATTAGTCTTTTTTTTATAGCCGATTCAAAATGCAAACGTTATATGGCCCAACCTATAGCATACTGCTGCTTACTCACACAAGTACATCAAGCGTTAACACTTCGACAAACTAATGATCTAACGGTATTAAATCTAAATAACTGTAATTTTATTTGGATTGTCTAATTTTTCCTGTTTCGCACAAAACAACAATATTTTCCCACAAGCCTTTTTTGTGAGAACGCAATACAAATATAAATCTTCTTGTGCTTTTTCTATCCTTGTCTTGAAGTAGGCACTCGAGAGTAGTAGTACTATATGTATTCATGATCATATTACTAGGAAGCATTTATTGTCTAGTGTTTACCTTGTGAGACCAAAATACTTTTGTACTATTTTTGTACTAATACTTTTTTTATACTTTTTTTTTGTCAAACCATGCTGGAGCTTTCTTGAACTTTATCGCTGTGGCTTCTAGTTTTTGATCACTGTGGCTCCTTGTTTTTGAAGATAGCTATGAAGCATCTTACTTTCATGACAATTAATTTAAGGCTTAAAAACTAATGTTTTAAAAAGCCTTGCAAAGGAATGTCTCATGACAACTCTTTTTTATGAAAAGACAATGTCAAAACTTCACGGAACAGCATATCTTATATCAGCTTGGATTATTTTGTATAAGTTCTGGGTCGCCAAATCGTTTTGTTATTATTTACTTGTATCCTTCTCTAGTAGAAAAGTTTTTTGAGCTTGATTTCACCTTTTGATATAGCAAATGAGTAGTCCAATCAATAAAAAGGGAAAGAAAGAAACACAAAATAAGAAGATAAAGAATAAAATAGAGTGATGAATGGTTCCAGGCTAGGCCATCAGTTTTACAGAAGAGATTTTAAGCGGATAGTCAAGGAACCGTGTACCACTAGAGGTCATACATAAAAAGCATGAAGCAAGGTGTGAAAGGCTTTGATTTTTTCACTAAATGAAAAATACGCTTTAGTGGACCAGTTAAAAATGAGTTGAGAAATGAGAATTCTAAATTTCATCGGAGCATTTGCCTTGCACTTTTAATGAATAGAAATCACAAGTTCAAATTAATTTGGGCATTCGTAGGATTCAAAAGCTGTTATTGCCGAAAAATTGCAATAATGGATAAAAAAAAAGAGTGGGTAGCTTCAAGGTTTTGATAAGATGCACATAAGTTGTTTTCTATGTGGCTTACGTTTGCTTTCATCCTTTATGTGATTAATCACACTGTAACTACGTTAGAACAAGTCAAAAACAAATAGAATTTCAAAGGCACAGATTGTAAATTCTGACATGATTCTCGTTGTAGGTTCTCAAGGATAAAGAACAGAACAAAAACATTTAGCCGAAAAATGATTCAATTACAACGTAATTTAAACAGTCATAGTATTCGTTAAAATTCCATCATCATCCTGCAAATTACGTGGCTGAATTGAATACTATTACGATTTAATCTATCATACAAGCTGAAATGTATTAGTATGCAATATTTTGTTATTCCTTTTCATCCCTCAATCGCCCAATTGTATTACATGCACATATTCGCAGTAAATTTTGAGAAGCTTTTTCAATCAAGAGATGTGCGCATTTATATTGTAATCATCCCCCAAAGTTCTTTATCATTGCGCATGTAATGTCTTACCACCCACCCAATTCCCAAGAGCCTCTTTCTCTTATTTAACTTTCGACCATTAACTGGCTCACGAGGTCATGGGATATTCTCACATTTATCAATATTCGTTTTGTTTTTGTTTACAACACACAGGCGATAGAGTGAAATGGAGGGGAATGTTTTGCGATATTTTTCTAAAATAGGATGGAAATCGACAGGATATGAAAATTATATAATTCGGTCTAAGTTGCATGCAAATTTTGATCATTTCAGCTGCTTATTTCTTCATTTGTTGGGAGTATTTCGGTTATTTTTAATTCCTAGCAAGCGCTCAAATACAGTCCCGAGTAAAAACTGAAGGTCCACATATTTATTGTGCTGCCCTTCATACAGTTTTTTACAATTTAATACTTTCCTCCGCAAGGGACCGAATCACAATCGAATTGTTAACTTGGCGGTTAGTCAAATTATCTGAACTTCATTCCACGGTAACAGTTCTATGTTGAGATATCTTGATATACCATTCGACTCCAAGGACTGAAGGCACAGGTGTCCCATCGTATACCTTTATGCTTCTCGACCGTGAGCCATCGAAAGTTATTAATGGCTAATAATAAATGTCCTTTTTCTTAATTTTTAAGCCCTTACAGAGGATCTGAAAAGTGGTCAAGCTATAAACCATTAGTTGGAGTTTATTAAGCCCCGATCCCACAAAATCATTCAGCTCCTGTTTCAGTGTACTCCAACTTTTTTCCAAAGGTGATTTAAAAGCAAAATAATTTTGTAAAGCGCATAAGAGACCTTATAACTACTTCACCGCCAATTACAGCTAATCCATCAGATTTTCCGGATCTGTAAAATGCATGGAAAAAATCAATTGAGCGACAACCCAAACAGGACCTGGGTGTCCACCCAATATTTGGATGGGAATGCTGAACGTGTAGGTCAGCTTGACTTCAAGCATTTTTAAGTCATTCAAATATTGTTCAGAATATACTTCCAATTTATTTTGGAGTTGATTTCCCGGGTAACTAAACGTACATAGATATTATGGATACGGAAAACGTTAGAAGTATAGTCAAAATGGAGGTGAAGTGGCCCATTGAATTGATAATCCATGCAAATTTTATTCTTTTATTCTTTGCATTTAGATTCAAAAGTAAGATGAAAAGTAACAAGTAGCATTAATTTAGCCGCCACGGCTGAAAGTTGAAGGATGCTAGTGGTTGCCTTGATACAATTTGCATCAACTTGAGTTGCTCTTACCAATAACTCTAGTCCTGGGGAAGAGCTGCTCCAAGCATGGCAGATAGTGACAGTTTCTGATGAATCGTGCCAGTAATCGAAAATCACCGGAATGCTTCCGCGCCTGTGGAAAATTTCGCCATATCTTCCACGAGCCTTGAAAATGACTTGACATTATTATTGTTATTATATTTGAAAAAGATATTTCCTCACCTGCGTGGAAGGTTTCTTATGTTGGCCAGAAATCATACCAATCCACGACCAATCAGCCGGGACAGCGGCTAGAGCCTTTTGTAATGGGAAGCGAAGCACGGTCGACCATGAGCGACGGTTTGAATCGTATTTGTTTCGTTCACTCAATCGTGTAGCAGACACAACCCTTTTTGAACTACCTGATATCGTCCCAAACCCAACGGGATGGTATGTAGATGGTTTCCACCGTTGGCTAAAAGGAGGAACGCCATCAGCTCTATACAAGTTTGGTACATGTTTTGTTACTATTGTTTCAGGAGTCGTTTGAAGCATATTGTTAGCCCTAAGCTTTGCGGATACGGTTCAGCCTTAGCGTATTGTCCGTCTTGTCATCCTTGAGAGACTAAAGAGGATCTCCTAGGTTTCCTTATTCCTAAGTCGCCAAGTACTGCAACTCTGTTACTTGGCTCCGCGCAGCCACGTGAAATGCTTATGAATCAGGCTCGCTAAATCGGGTAAAATAATGCATTAGGCTTGGATAATCTCAAAAAATTATCCACACTTTTCTTCTCCTCTGTACAGGCACGGTTTGTGTCATCCTTTGGGATGATCATTCGTTACGAGTGTTGATCTAGGAGGTAAGGGCATATAAGCAGTGCTACAACTATTCTTACTCCATTTTTGCCCCATCGCATGATTTTTAAGTTCTTTCTAGTTTTGTTAGGATAAAGTCAAAGGACTCTGATTATACTGCAGTAATGTTTGCCCGTTTTAATCAAACTTACATTCGTCCAGAGTCCTTTCAACAACATTTTCAGTGTTCCTAGTGATAATTTAATTTATTCTACTCTTGCTGCGTTTTGGCCAGCTGAGAGAACTCTTGCTATTTCCTCTGCTTTTTCACATCCATCTGCAATCTTGTATTTCGGGACCCCAGTGAGTTTCATTTTCTTCTGATTCATCGCAGTATTGGATCCCTCCTGCGCCTTCACTACCCTTACATTAGCTGTGTGGCTACTGGATTACTGGACAAGCCTCTGCAGGGCTGCTTAATATCCAAAACGGTTACCGTGATGGATTGTTTTGAATTTTATCCAATAAGATAAGAGAACGGTGAAAAACGTAGAGCAAGGCTTCCTTGGGGGAATTTCATCGCTTTCTACCGCCAATTAGCATTAATGATCAAGCTAAAGCTCCCAGTTACATTCACAGATCTAAAAAAAACTGGTAAAAATTATGTTAAAAAGGATACCTTCTTCTTACTCTACGTAGCACAACAGCCACTCTTTGGCCTTTCTGCTTCCTCCAGCAAGCGCCTCCAACTGCCTCGGTCCATTGATCACGTCCTCTTATTTTGGAACGCAAGCAGCTAAATCTAATACCAGCCCCTTTTTAAAAGCCAGTTGGGTTTTCGCAAGAGAGGTCTTATCAAAATTTCTACAACAGGGAACCGAGAACACATTTTTGAAAAATCCATTTGCACAATGTCACTCATCCCCCAATCTACTAATTTCTGTGAACTCACAAACGAGATAAGAAAAATATTTTTCCCAGTTAAGATTTCCTGACGAGACGTCAACCTGACGAAAGGCTGCTTAACTCAGTCCCCATCTTTGTCCTATGCTGTGGCTTAAAGGCTTCTAAACAACCGAAATTGTACTGAAGTCAACATGATAATACTATTTAAAGCCAAACTCAATCTGTTAGTAAGTGCCATTTGGTTTTTTATGCAGATAAAGCCTGCTCATGCTTTCAGCATAACAAAAATTTTCTCTAAGAACCTATCGTGTAACGTATTTATTTGTTAGTTCGGCGATTATGAGCCGCACGATTCCATTTTCCCACCGTTCGGTGATTTTCCCTGACAAACGTCCCAGAATAAAACTCTCCGACTTCATTGAAACGGTCACTTCGTTTTATATTCTATTTTTGAAAGCCGGAAATGTGTAAAAGACGTCACCCACGTCCGCTGTACAAACCACTAAGCTTGAGGATCAAAACTTAAAAATCTTCTGCAGGTAAGACCGAAAATGTCCATGAACACTCAAGGGCTAGATCCAGTAGAAATTAGTCTCATATAAAGTCTCATATAAATCATAAAAACAGCCTTGATATGAAACCTTCTGTACCTTCCTGAACCCGTCTTTTTTGAAAAATGCTACAAAAGTTTGCTCATCAACAAGGAAGGATGTAGTGACTATTGGTAAATACAATTATACTGCAACAATCTCAAGAGGTATGCAAATACCTGTCATAAAATGTCAAAAATGGTGTAGAGGGGGCCTTAATTGTCAAAATTAAGGGTTTAAAGAATAATATGAACCACAGTCATTTTACATTGGAAATTCCGTGTTCGTTAAAATAATCCTTCGTAGACACTAAATGTTTCGGTAAAAATATTTGGTAACTCTTCTAGTATGACTCAATTTTATCAAATATAAGGTGTACGTTTTTTGTATGAAAGTTCAGAACTGCTTGATGACCACTGTTTCTGAAACCCTTTTATTCGAAAACACTTTTTCTTGAGACACTTCTTCTCGTCGAATCTCCTCGTGGAAAGGAATCTAACGATATAATTCGTATGGTTTTACTGGCTTAAAGTCATTGTTTCTGAGAACCGGGAGATGAGCCTACTGTGCTTTTCATCTATAGTTTTTTTTCATTTAAAATTGATGTTGCCGAGCTATTCCCTGAGTCACTGTTCTAATAGTCTCCGATGATGGAAGCAAAACTAATACTAGCCAATTCTTGCTGTGAGTTTAAATCAAGAGCTATCTGAAGAATCAATAAACATAAGTTGCTATCCATTTCTTCCAGTCATCTTTTCAAAAGATTCAGCCGCAGAAAATTGATAAGAAAAATTCTTCCACCTTGGATTTGCCTACTTCATCCTACGGTTTCAAATCCCTCCTTTCAGTTAGCCTGTCAACAATGAAATTAAGCTACAGATCCTTTAGCTACAGTTTTAGCAATAGCTCCCGTTTCAGTGACCATACCGAGCACATTTGATTTCTGCCCGTAGTAAATTCTCACACCCCGACATTTAATGTTAAGCCCAATATATATCTGGTCCTTGCCTCGAACTAAAACAATTTTAACAATTTCTCCCATACTATATTCACCCTCAAATTTTCAAGTGATTACCTAAGCCCTAAGCTTAGTACATCGAAACATCGAAGTATAAAAGTAAAAGGACGAAACAACAAACAAACTTTGGGTCTTACTGATAAATTTCCCCTTCAAGCAGCACCTCACTCTTCTTGGATACCCGGGTCCTCTTCGTCTTATAATGGATGGGTTCGAATTCAGATTCATTGTTTCTTTCTTCATTGTATCTAGAACCGTCCTCTTCTCAGCTTCCTACTGTTTGTCTGTTTTACACGGTTGAAGGTAGAGAAAACATCTGAAAGAAATAACAACGGGTTGTGACACGTTCGGACTGTGTACATTTTCGAGGTTTTATTATCCGTCGAAAGTCCTTAAATTTACCCATTTTGTTTGCACCTAAAAGGCTGACTGTCATTAATATGATGAAAAAAGAAAAACTTGAAGATAACTTGATTAAAGTACTTTCATTTCGAAAAACAGTTTCAAATTGATTTCAACAAAGCTCTTGTCAGAAAGGAAGTGATTGTGAATGTCTATTCACAGCATAAGTACATGCAGCACTGACAATTCGACCAAACAACCGATCAAATGGTACTCGATCATGTTAAGTAGAATTTTATTTGGATTGGTAAATTTTCTCTCATTTTTGCGTAGCACAAATTCACACCCCACAAAGCTTTTGTATAAAAGCGCAATACAAATATAAATCTACTTGTGCTTTTTCTATCTCTTTCTTCGATAACCGACCCGAGGGTTTTGACACTTAATGCAGCTACGCTGTAGTCTTGCTTTTGAACCAAATGTGATCATGAGGAGAAGATAATTGAGAGTATGCAGGAGAGTATTCGGTAAGGCTAAGATAGGATATTCTTGATGTTTATATTGAATTGAATTGGACAATCAGTAGCGTGTGCGAGAGAATTTTGAATTGCTAGGATGGTATATTAGTTGTGTGTGTCCTGATGGCAAGAAGTGACGCATTTATGATTGTTTCGAATATGAATGTCTTTTTCTATGAATATTTTTCAATTTTGCAAGACTTTTTTTTCCTCTGAGAAAAAATTGTAAAAACGTGCTCCCCAACCGTCAAATATTTCAAGAAGAACGAAACATGCTATACCTTGATTTTGTGTTTGTTTTCCATAATGTTCGTGGAAGATGCATGTCATGTTAAACAAACATGGTTGAATGATTATGAGACTCCAGGAGCATCCTTTTCAGTGTTGACTGATCTCATGCTATAAAGATGCTGAGGCTTGTGAGTACCCTGTTTCACGGAAAGGGTGAGAATTGCTTATTATTCGTCATGTCTAAAATTTAGTTTTAAGCTGGCTTAACAACCAGAGATACAAACCAGAGAAAAATGCAGACAGAACAAATCTGTGCGAAGGATTAGAAGAAAGAATAGCATATACTCGTATAGAAAATTTAAAATCTCTGCTCTCATGAATTCGGGCTGCATTTCGAAGGTGATTATTACGTCTTGTCAAATTTTAAAAAATTCAAAAAAAATCTTGAAATTTGAAGGCTTTAAGTCTTCAGCCTTTTTCTACTCCGATTTATATCATCTGTATTGACTTTTGGAACATTTTCCTCATTTAAAAGGACTCTTGATACATACTTTTAATATACGTCTTCTGGCCCTGCCAGGCGTTGTAAGGAATTGGCATTTAAAGGTGAAGGAAAAATCAAATACTTATAAAAAGCTATGAAACATAAAGAGTAATTTCGGAGGCAGGGAATAAATAGAAACGGAAATAAATTGACAAGGCAAAGTAAATAAATTTCCTTTGTCTTTTCCTAGTTTTTACTGTTCCGGTATTTATACATTTCATTTTGCCAATTTTTTAAAAGCTGTAAGGCTTGGTCATTTGTTATCCCTGGAGTGCCATTATCATTTTTTCTTATTTCTGCATAAATTTTGAAAGTTGAAGATTCCTCTGTAATAACTCATGTAATCAGAATTTTGGTAGTTTAACATTGTATTTAGGATCTAAGCTTTTCTAGTGTAGTATTTATTATTTATTGCACATTTCTCATGTTTCTATAATTACTTTCAGCTTATTGAACAACCATTTCTAATCAAGTTATTTTAAAATCAAACCATTTTTGCGTCCTTTTTGTTTTACTATTGTGGATTTAAGGGCAAATAATTCCCTACCACTTTTTTGAGCGTCTTCTTCTTAACACTGGAGCCCGTTTTGGGAATTTTGCTTCCGACGTTTTTGACCATATCTCATTGATTTTAGAGTCAAATAGTCCTTATGTTATTAAAGATGTAATATTTTTGACGTCAACATTATGCTCAACCTTAAAATTTTAAAGGAGTACAGTGGTCAGTATCATGCCGGGTGTTGATTGTTTTCTTGAACGTAGTACACATTACTAGCTTAAAGTCGACAATCAATATCAAGCCTGATACTGACCACATCATCGATTTTTTTAAATTGAGTATTGAAACGAGGTCTTACAGTTGTGTTAAAGCAAAGTACGAAAGCAAAAAAATTGGATTATGTCGTATATTATGAAGTTTAAATGGCAACTTAACGCGTTAGCGTAACTTTTGGTACATCTTATAGTTTTGTAGGTATGCCGACTCCAGTTTGCTTAGTAATTTTAATTCATATGTGAAAATCGTTGATTTATTACAGTCAAATCTAGTGAAATCTTTATCTCTGAAACTGATTGTTGGGACAGTTAATTTAAAGGCTTTGTTACCAATGAATGCATTCATCAAAATAGGACCGGGTAGTCCAAATTTAAAGGATCCACATACCATTTCTGTCTCTCCTTTGATGTGAGCCCTAAAAAATGTATAATTAAGCTCCGAACCTAGTTGACATCGAACAAAAAAAAACTATCTCCTACAAGAAACCAACAAGAAATGGATTTCATCCTTCAGAAGGAATCTAAGAGGTAAATTTTCATTAGAAAACCTCTTGCTGCTGTCTCCATTGAATACCTCTGTAACTAATTAGACATATAGTACATGTGTATGTAACAAATGTATTGCGATACAGTGAACTGCAGTTATAACTTATAAAGACTGCATGGAAGTGCTCAGTGCAATGCATTCAATAGAAAAATTTCATTGAGCTCGCAGCGTGCATAGCTATAAATTCTACATACATAAATACATACATGTATTCCCGGACGAGTGGTTGTGACCTTGGCCTCTAGAATAGCGTCTTACCGGCTCGAACTCCCCTCGAAGGAGCTTTACACTTGTGCATGAGCAATTGCATGCATTGTACGAATGTACATACAATGACGGAGTAACTGCCGCCCAGTGGAGCGACTTAGGAGTTCGCGGTATGGGTAATACATGGTTTGGGGACCCCTCTAGTCATATTAAAACGTTGTGAATTATTTCCATCGGCAAACATGCGCATTTGCTGCACCTTACAATAACCGAGCACAATCTGCAACTCATGCTGGTAAAGTTCATTTCAAACTTAATTTTTGCATGTGTAGTTATTCCGTTAAAAGCGTTCTTCATATGTTAAGCTTTGATGGGTTTGAATCTTTACTATGAACTGAAACATGCATTTTAGCTTGATGGCGGGGCTTATTCAACGTACAGTAGAACAAGAATTTTATTTGACGAGTCTGTTATTAACTATAAGTTGACGATTTGTAAAATAATTTTCGAATATTGGAAGTTTTTAAATGTTTGAAAATATTTTAACGTTCTGTTTATAAGGGCAGAATAGATTTTCAATCGCAAATCATTAATTACTTGTACTCGTTTAGCTAACATATATCTACTGGCGAAGCAAGTGTACCCTTTTTATTCTTGATCACAAAAGGAGGGTAAAATTAGCTCCCCCAAAACAAATGTGCCTTTAAAAATTAAAAAATTCCTTCGTATGTACACATGTAATGCAGAGGACGTCTGATTTCAACAGGATAGCGCGACACGCTCGATAGATTGGGCAACCATCGAAACCATCGTTTCGGACCTGTATATTCTTGTGTATATACCTGTATATTCTTGTGATTTACTATCACAGGACTATTTTGGACAAGCCCGAGATGCTTGACCATTTGCAAGACAATATTCGTCTCATTATTGTTGAGATATGGTCCCAATCATTGGTCAGAGTAGTCGAAAATTGGTCCTCTCGATTCGACTTCCACCGCACCAGAATTATCTTTCCAACCAAGCCAATTTCATGGTAAGGAAATTGATGTTGTTATGGTGGAAAGATACGAAACATAGATAATACCTTTCCAATAAGACACAAAAAAGTATGGATCAATTGTTTTGTTGATGAATCTTAACAAGTATTCCGTGGTTTATCCCATTTCAAAGTACTATGCCTCTTAAAAAACTCCCTTAACTTATCTTGTAGCACAAAATTTAGGGCTCTTCAAAGAAAACCCATAACAGGAATAACCCAAGATGATTTCTATCTATTTTTTACATTCATATCGTATTTCGATTTCGAGTATTTCAGATTTCCAAACTTCCAACGAGAACTGGTATCTTATTGATTTGTAAGGCAAAAGGCTATTTGTTCTGTCTTCTGTCATCCTTTCACCTTCATAAATCAGCAGATCAATATGGGTCATGGAGATTGTAACTCTGGCTGCATAAATTCGTGTTCCTGTGTAATTCTCAAGTTCTTTCTATCTACGGGCTGTCCTGCTGATGTTGAATTTGTGGGAGTATATCCTTCCCTTATTTTGTTTTAGAATTCTCTGAGTTTCTCGTCAAACGTATGACCGATCTTTGTCTGATCGAGAATCTCAAAGGTCTGCCAATGTTCTTTAACATTTTTTCATTAAAGAATGCATCACAGAAAACTCGAAATCAAGCTTCGTGTTCGAACCAAAACAGGGATGAAATAACAAAGTAACCAGCAAAGATTACCGAAATGACGGCTTTGAACGATATCGTACGAGCCTTCAATCCTTAAAAACAGAAAACATCCAAGCCACCTTTGATAAGTTTGGGAAAGGCCCATATAAAATCAAACAAATGACGAAGCTATTAGTAAAAGGAAAGTTACCACAAATTACAGTAATAAACAATCAGGACACATCATTTGTGGTGCAGTATCACAACTTGCAGGGATACCTACAGTTATGGTTTCTTCAATGGCACAAGGCCCAGAAAACTGGAAACTGGAAACAATCACGACTGTTAATGAAAAACATATAAGGTTGGTGAATATGGCAAAAAACCTCAGAATAACCGTAGATAGCAAGCTAACTTTGACTTTTAACATGGGAAAAATCATACGGAGAACTACTCTTTTCACAGTGAAAAGGCGTAAAAAAGGGTAAACTTGGGGCTTAAAGCCCTAAATCTTCCACTGGATGTATAGTACATCCGCATTGGTAGTGAAAGACCAAGAGCCATCACATAAGTAAAGGAATTGTGCCTGATACTACAAAGCAGAATCACTGTCAAAGAACAAGAGGGGACCCAGAAAATTGCCTGCCTTGCCAACACAGGTTTCATTCACAGGCTCAACCTTATGCCACACCATAGAAAAATCTCCAGAGGGGCATGACTGGGGATCATCAGATTGATATCTACCAAGAGGTTAAATTGGGGGAGGAATGGTCCCGTCAAGCGAGATGGAGTTGGATAGAATACGATCAGATATGGAAATAGTGCTCCCATGCAAAATTTAACATACGGAACGTAAAGGAGCCGGAAGTGTTTCCTATTAGAAGCGGCATCAGAACCGGACACGAAAAATTTTAGCAGAGGACTATAAATACGCTTGGAAAGTAAGTCGATCTTGCAGGCGCAGGACTCTCCTCTTGCTGTAAAAAAATATAGACCTCACTCATGGTATTGGTTTCTCTTCAAAAGCAAGTGTTATATCCTTATTGGAAATAAAATGTTGAATAGTTAAAAAAAACTCTAAATAAAAAATAGAAAAATCGGATTAAATTCTGTGAAAGTCAGTCAATATTGGATATGGTTTATTATTTAGTATTAAGTACATTTCTCTTTATTTTATATTACATCTAATAATCTATTTCAGAAGTTTTTGGTAGATCAATTTTCCCTTTTCACTTACAACTTATAAGTGAATTATACCCTTGCTAAGCTAACTCAGCGAAGACTCATGGGTGCGGAAGTTCTGATCAAATGTTTCGAATACCTCGATAGTGAATTTAATATTTATAAAGAATTGTGGAAAGAGCTCAAGCTGGTTTCGAACACGCGTCCCTGCCGCTTCTCATCAGGTGCCAACTCACAACAATTCACTATCGAGGTATTCGAAACATTTGATCAGAACTTCCGCACCCATGAGTCTTCGCTGAGTTAGCTTAGCAAGGGTATAATTCACTTATAAGTTGTAAGTGAAAAGGGAAAATTGATCTACCAAAAACTTCTGAAATTGATAAAGCCAGACCAAAGGCAATTTGGAATATAGGAAAAAGTTCAAAGCTGTAGAGCAATATTAATAACCAGTAAATAACCAGTCGACATCCACCTAAGCTGGTAGTGCCAATCGACGCGTCCCAGCCTGTGAGTTGGCACCTGATGAGAAGCGGCAGGGACGCGTGTTCGAAACCAGCTTGAGCTCTTTCCACAATTCTTTATAAATATTAAATCTAATAATCTAGTTTTTCTTTTTTTCATCTCTGCAATACTTTCTATCGATGGTTCCTCTTGGACGTACACTTTCTTCCTCCAGATTCCCCAGAAATGTTCTATAAGGTTCAAGTGATGAATCAACACTAGCAAGCAATTTCCTAATACTTAAATCACCTTTTGGTAAAAGTTGGCGTATGGACGGGTGCATTATCCTGCTGGCAGATAATGTTCTCGTCTTCTGTGAGTGTCACGTAAGGTAATAGATGTTCTTCTAGCAACACCTGCTAATCAGCAGCATTTATGAAAGCTATTTCATAAATTTTTCATAAAAGTTTTTACTCCAAGAACTCTTTTTGAACGCTACCCAAACCATAATCCGCCTTCATGTGCTCTTTTTGAGATGATTTTTCGTTTCTTTCGTTCCGCAAATCGTGCCAGCAATTTTTAAAACAATCTGGTATGATACTCGAAGATCACATGATTCTAAAGGATTGGTTTCTGGACAAAAATTTCGGCGGATTTCAGTCTTGCATCAATGCATCTTTTCATCAATTTATAGTTTTTCGAACATTTTTGACACTAAAATCTTTTCGAAGAGGCTATTCAATTTCTCAATAAACTGGAATCATAACCCAAATTCAAACGTCTTGCACTTTGTAATTCGATGGAGCTCCTGCGTTCGATCACTCCCTTAAAACTAAGTGTTTGACAGGAGGTGTATACTTTTGAGAAAGTTAATTCTCCCTTCAATGTCAATTTCCAGCTGCGATGTTTAAGTATACTCTGCGCCCTTTTAATATCACTCGCGTTTTCGCTTTGAGCTTTTCCACAATTTTTCAAGTCGATAATTTTTTGTTTTTTTAACATCGATTAATTATTCCTTCGCGACACTTTAGGAATAAGCAAACTGCTCGAAATTTCTACAAAACCACTCTATATTTAGAAATTCTATATCAACACAATTCCAAATTTCCCAAGCATTGAAACTCTTTATTATAACTCAAATCCTGTCCTAGCAATCTCCAAGCCTCCAAGCTCCAAACATTGGTTTGAGTCTATAATTTTTAAAAAATTAAAAAACTTTGAAAATGAAACATTAAAAATTAGTGAAGTCTATAATCTTTCACAGCACTGTAGTTTCATAACTAATCTAGACCAGTAGGCAGACCTTTGAAGCCCACATAACGACAATCAACGTGGGCTCAAGATCAGGGAGGAGTATAGGAAAAGACAAACAATTCCTAGGGAATAAGAGGTCTCGTTGAATTCTTGTCTTTCGACGGGGATGGAGTCATTTTTTGCGTTCCATTCCGTTGTATTCCGTTCGGAACCGAACAACACACTGAAGATGGCGTACCGCCGAAACACATCTGTTGATGAAACCAAGCAAGTGACGGGGAACGATGGAACGTTCCGAGGACAAAAAAATATAATGAGATCATTTTGGTCAACTGCCAAACGAATAGGAATCCAAACTGACGACACGTGCTTAGGAAAGAGAAAATACGTAACACTTCTTTCTAGATTGTTCAAGTCTGTCAAACAAAAGCTCCACCAAGCTTAGGTATACTATCGTGATAGAACTGTAATACTTAAAGACCCAAGAACGAGGCGACTTGATTTCAGTAGGACAACAGAAACACGCTTTTTTCGACCCAGTGTTAAGAATAAAAAAAAGAAAATATAATATAGTTTTCTTGAGAACTTTTTGGACGCCAATGATGTCCCGGAATTATTGGAGTTTGCTAGCGTATTAATACAAAGCGGTTGTGTTGGTTTGGATATCATTCGAAATATGATGTCTTGATATCGTGGGCATCTTCGATACGAGGATAAAATATGCGGATTTAAATATAAGTAACATAGACATTACTGACTACGACTTAAGTCAATACACTTCTATCTCAACAAATAAACTATCGATTTATTTTCCAATCAAAAACGTATTGAGTGGAAATCAAACCATTCCTGGATAATGTATTGCAAGTACCAGTATGTGCACATGCATTCAGTTGTATTTGTGGTATAAACACATAATTATAGCTTTCTAACTATTTTAATTCAATCTGGCTAAAATAAATCCAGTCCACAGTTTTTCACTTCGGCTTTCCGGTATTTAATTTACATTATATTCAAGTATCCTTGCCAATTATAACTTGCAAACTATATTGTCAGTAATTATATCTTGACACATAAATTAGATGTCGTTAACTGAATGCCACCATGCTCTATGACAATCCTTGAATGTAGGACTCTGTTTCGCATTAACGTTTGTTATTAGTTCTAAAATTTTCTTCATAAGATTTTCATATGTCTAAGGACGATTGTGACAAAGAAAATTTATAGAAAAGACTTTATCGTTTTTGAATATCAGAATATTAAAAAAAAGTCGTTGGTTTTTTCATAATTTAATACCTCATATTGCAACAACAATTCAAAAAAATTGTCCACATCACAAAAAACCTTACAGCCTTAATATTCCGCTTTTATTTAATCGTCCTGAAATTAAACAACATTTTTTTCCACACGAAACACTGCGTAAAAAATGCAGTTGTAAATCAAACAAACCATAAATAATTGATGAACAATTCAATATCGACATCAAATGTCATACCTATCATCAAGACTTCAACATTGTGTCCTGCTGGTGACATTTTCCAAGACATCTCCTTTTATCGTTGGTTTTGTTGTAATTGGTGTCCAGTATACTAGTAAGGCTAAGGCACTTGTATTCATTTCTTATGTCCGCTACAGCTATTAGTGGGTAAAAAGGACATAGACAAAACAATTCGAACCGGAAATTTAAAAAATGTATTTAGAAATTGGTCAAGTAGGTTGCAAAAAGGGACCAGAGGTCGAAGTTGCAAATAGCACGCGTGACATGCAATTTACAGAACTGCAATTTAGAAAAAAATTGTTATATAGCATTTAAATGGTTGATTCGTTCGTTCGTTGGTTTTCCTAAATGATTGCGAAAAAAAATCGCTGAAAGGGGTGGACACAACTCACTAAGTACTACGAATAAGGATATGTGCGTTAGAAATGGATGTTTAATTGAACATTGTTTATTAATTAGTGGTAGTTGAAATAGTAGTTAATTGTATTGCACCTGTTTGACAGGATAGGAGCAATAGTCCGAGCTAAGATGATGTAGGGTGGGGGATTCGTTGCAAATTTGATTCTGATTATAAAATGATGATTTGATAATTCTTAAAAGAGACGGATCAGGAAGATTGGAAGGACGCATTGAAATCAGTCAGCTGATCAGAGCATCTCTCTAATGATACGGCGTTTGCTCTATCGTCACAAAATCCGTTTAAGCTAAACACAGGGTCCCAATAGATAGAAAATAAATACTCGATGGCATACATAATTTATCTTTCTCTTGCTATCTGGTACGTGAACTTTTCGCAATCAACTCAATTTGTACTCAGGAACAAAAACTTTGCTTATAAAAGAAAAAATTTCGAAAGTTTTGGGTTAAACTCAGCCTCCCTTATTGAATTCTTTTCTTAATATTGATATGGTATATTATGGGTTCAGCAAATAAGATATGTTCCTAAGAACCTCCTCAGAAAATTAAGATGTTGATACCGACTTCGTCCACTTGAAAGAACTGCGACCAAGACGAGAATTCAGATGGAGTGTTTCGCATTCACTTCAGCCAAGACTGGTCTTGAGTAAGGACTACATTTTTGCTCTGCAAAATACAATACTTTTTCAAAAATCTCAACCACAAATTGAACTATAGGGGTCAGACAGGAAATTTGCCCAAATAAAAGAAAGTCAGTTTTTTCATAACTCATCCTAGAACATGATCATTGACAATGGAAACGAGTTCATAAATACAAGCACATGAGTCATGCAAAGGGTGTTTTGGTTAGAGGTATAAAACTTTAAATTGGCAACCCTTTTTATTGCAACGTATCGTGTGACAGCTGTCATGCGTATTATGGTTAATTCGATTTGCCATTTTACAATAAAAAGGGTGACACATGAGCAACGGACGCAAGCTATGCAGATTTATTTGGAAAAAAAACTTTTTTGTTCGAGAAATTCCTCCCGCGCTTCGGCAATTTTATGGTCGACATAATCATCAATCAAAAAAATTAATTCGACTTAAAATGGGTTGTTTCTGCGCCACATTTACTTTCACTGATAAAATATATTCATCCAAGCGTCGCGCAGCGTGTTATAAAGAAATCATAGTTGCAATAGAGCGTAGTATCGATGAAGACCCAAAATCGACTCGCCATAATGCAGGATACTTCTGGCCTAAAGGGATGATGCGACATGCTATACAGCTCGTCCAACCATCGACTTATTGAAAAAAACATTTGATGATCGCACAACTTCCCGTTCGATTTTCACCTATGAAATGTTCTGCAAGATCTCGTGATTGAACACCGCTGGAGAATTCCTTGTAGAGATACGTTAAATCATGCATCTACGCGCACAGGCCAGAGATACTTGACCATGCAGACTACATTAGCCACATTATTGGTGAGATAGATATGGCCCTTTTTATTGGTTTGAGCAGTCAAAGCTGGGACCTCTCGTTTGGACTTCCTCCGAGCCAGTCGTGGCGCTTATTTGCCCGAAATCATATTTAAATTTAAACGTACAATTTCTCCGTATATTATTCCGAAATTCTGTTAGGTACTGAAGCAGCTAACAAGCTCAACTAACCTCAGTTTTGAAGGATACATTTAGGTTTCAGTCGATGCGCCATTCATACGGTTGGACAAGTTTTCTCGGTCGCGACTCTTTAGGGAGCATCGTGTTGGCTATTGTTGTACAAGGGTAGTATTGTCCCATACAATGTCAATAGAAGCTCTGTTCTACTGACCAGTGTGAACCCTAATGTAAAATGGTACCGAATTACGGAACAATGAGGGACATAATTTGACCAATCTCAACTCTTATCTAAGAGATGCTATGAGGCGGCAGCATACTCACGTACAAGGGTACTGACAATAAACATTACATCTTTATCTTTCCGTATGAGGTGACACTTTGTCTTTACGAGGTAAGACCATCGAATGGGCAAAACTTAAAGACTGTCTGACGTTACTATTAAGAACGAAATTATCCAAAAAGAATATTTTGTCTTAATACACTCGACCTCCGTGGAGTTCCACGTTGTAAAGCCTGTGAAACACATACACTATAGCCTATTTGGAAGAAATGATATTGGTCTCCGTAATCCTCGACGTATGTATATTCGATGTAAAGACATTCGATACAGTATGGCATGCAGGCCTTATATTTGGAACGCACAAACTCCTCATTTTAAAGGTAATGGGAAACGCAAGTGAAAAATTGAAAATAACACAAATGATGTTCTATTTACTCTTTGACTACAGGGTAACTTCCAAGATTGTCCTTTCTACTGCAATACAAGGATTAAAGTTTGCTCAAAAATACACAGGTGATTCTGCCTAACAATTGTAAAGCTAACTCTTGCCATATGCTTTCCAGCTTATTTTTTGAAACTCTTCTGATTATTCGGAGCGCCGTGGAAATCCCAGGAAGAATCGTTAGCTATCCTCTGTCTGGTCCGGTGCAGATGCTGAGTTTCTGGTCGTCATAGATACCCAGGGTGCGCTTTGAAATATTAAATCTTGAAAATCGTATCCTTTTTTAAGTTCTCTAAGGCCTCTCCGAACATAGCTCAATGCAGCTATACTGAAATGTTCAGAACCAATGATCCACCTTCCTTTTTCGATCCACCTGTTCATGACCAACGATTCCTGTCTGCCCCGTTATCTGGTATAGGATAATGCCACTGTCTGGACTGACTTTGAAAGAAGAGTGGGTGCCAACAATTCGAACCATTTTTGATTCGATCATCGATTATCCTAGAGCCTTTGTTACTTTTTGACATATGTTGCTGAATTTTCAAGTTCTGCTTTCATCTTGTTAGTAGGGCATATAGGCTTTGATATCCGGAATCGATTCTTTCTAACTCTTATTCGATTTAGTAATCGTTTTTTTAATTATAAGAGTTGTTTCAGGGACCCGAGAAACTCAAAAACTAGTGACTCGATTCCATGGTCTTATAAATGCCGTTGTCTGAAAATCATAGACCGTATGAAGGCAAAAATCCATCATCCACATATATGCAACAATTTTATTTAAATTTCACATGAAATTCATATGAAATAATCATTCTATACGTACAGTTAATATGTGTGATACATTTGATTACAAGCACACAAAAGAGCATCCATTATCACAAACAATTCGTCGCTAGACATGCAGACCATTGAAAGAAATTACCAAACTAAATAATTCCAAAGCAGTTTGGTGTCCAGTCTCTGGAATTGGAACTTCCTTGTCCTCCACCACTTACCACTGTGGCTGTGGATGATTTGGTAGGGGCAAGATTTGCAGGTATTCGTGGAATAGGCCGAAGGATTTGTTGTCATTTGACGGCCATATGATTCGACGGCAACATGGATGTAAATTCATGGAATCCTGGTAACGGAATACGATGCATATTCGCGGCAGCTGGATTATGAACATATTGGAAAGCTGATAGTCGTTCTGGGCAATGGTTGAAGTAGAATTCACTGAGGTAATGCATGCGACGTTGATCTAAGCCTAGTGGAAGGGAGGTGTAACGCGGAGATGCATGGTTGTAGAGTCGATGTCCCGTTGACATTCGAGGTAAAGCCGGATGACGAGTATTTTGATTATGGAGGAGCTGGTATCCAGCTGAGTGAACCAAGTTTGAGGCGGGTTTTGCCAGTTCATTCGATTTCAAATCCTCTAACATTTGATGCGATTGTATGTGTTTCTTCAGATATGCATGTCTGATATAAAGCGTAAAAGAAAGAAATTGAGGTTAGATAAGATTTGACATAGTTTGAAAAACGTTATTTACCTCCGAAATGCTTTACCACACTCATTGCACGTAAATATGCCTTCTTGATTTGCTTCATCTTGATTGAAGTCAGAGCATGTGGGGTTGTTTTTCTCAGACGAAGATTTCTTCCCGTCGGTAATGCTATTACCTTCAGCTTTAGGCTTGTGCCAGCGACGATGTGATGCTAAATTCGCTGGACAGTTGAAAACCTGAAAATCAAATCGTTATTCCTTGCACATTTATACCGAGGGGATGTTAAAAAGACCTTATCACATTCTGAACAACGATATTCGATATGAACTATTCTTGTGCATCTGTGTTGCGCCAACTGAAAGGCATCATCATAAAGCGTCCGGCAAAGTTGGCATAAATAAGAGCCGATTTTGTTATCTATGCTGGCAAGCAGTGACTTGGCTTCTTCTGTTATTTCCACTACATTAAATGCAGGATCGATGTCTCCTTTACGAATCACCAGTTCTTCGTCATCTCTTAGTTTACGAATGATAGTCCCTGAAACAGGGCTGCTATTGTCTTCGTCAAAAAGCTGCTTTCGCATTTTTGCCCGCCGTTTTTCATAACGGTTTTTCATCAATTGTTTTTGGCTTTCCTGAATTTCATTCGACAGTATCGATTGGGATTTTTCGTCCATCGAGTCGGAAGGATTATGATTCATTAAACTTTTACTGAACAGCTTCTCAAAACCTTCCACGGCTTGCGCATGCAGTTCTTCGTCCTCATACACAAGCTTATTTCGAGAAAGAGCTGTTGACTTAATCTCCTTTTCTTCCTCAGACCCACGAGTTTGCGTATTTTCAGTGCTAAGGGGTCGGAAAACTGGAGCTTCATCATCATTACTGAGTACATCGACAAACTCTTCATCGTTGTTCGTATCATCTTCAGTTAAGACGATGGTCTCTTCGATGCTCATGCTTTTAGTGACTTCCTTGAAGCTTGCTGTATAGGACTTAACATCATCACCTATTTCGGAAGAGTCGGTAGCAAGCAAATGTTTATTGTTCCACGGTGAAAGTGGAGCGCTATCAAAATATTCAAGTGCGTGAGGTCGCCAAATATTATAGTCCTCGATTCCTTTTGATTTTTTTCTAGGCGGCGATGGCGTCGAAGGCGGTGTCATTGGTGCTACGGATGACCGTAATGAAAGATCCAATGGTGAAAGCATTGTACATGGATTCATTGCAAATGGACTGTTCACATTGGAATCAAACAAGCTTTTGTTCATTTTGTGATAGATTTTATTCGTGAAGTATTCCTGCAAAATTTAGTAAACTCTGAATTAATATGCCGATAAATTTAAAAAATTTTAAATCAAATTTATATCATAAATTTTCAACTTTGATTTTAATTTACTTTTTTGATTTTGATTAAACAAATAAAACAAGAAAATTCGCATGCGTTTCGGTTTTTAATGTTGATTTTTTTTCTTATTATTTTAAAACAAAGGCTGTCAGGCGTCTAATGTGGTCCCTTTTTCAGTATTGTTTCTGCATACCCATATTTGGGATCAACCATTACGAGCAATTTCCTGTATGGAAATCATAAAGCAGATAAACTAGATTAAACATATTAGATAAATAAGATTATATTTTACAACAAATTTTATTAATGAAAAGTAATACATTGTTGCTTTGAAAATTTGAAAATACTTCAAGTGACATGTCATTAAGTATGAATGGATAGTTTTGGTGAAAATATTCATAAAGGAATATCAATTTTATGAGAAGAAAGTTAAATACATAAATTTTCAAATCAATCTTGATATTCTATAAATGATAAACACAGAAACGCGTCCTCGAGACCCAGGAAGCAAGCGATCGAAGATGCCATTCCTTGTAATGAGGACCATCCGAGTGAAGGGTGACACAAAATTCTGTTTGTCCTTGGACACCAGCGCCTCTTCCACCAGTGTATTCAGAGATAAGTTGACTAACTTCGACGACAAATAAACTTTTTCGTACACATCGTTTGTATGTCAAACAGATCGGGCAAGCATCATCTACGATCCCCACGGGAACAGGCCGCCATTATACCGCGATATTCCCATTTTATGAAGGTAAGACAAACAAACCCGTGCCCTCGGAGAAGCTACGGCATAAGTTTCGACGTCAATTCGTTTGAATCACGTCCCATGTTCCTTGATTGGTTAAGTAGTTGGCAAGCCATATTCTTCCTTTGTCCACCCCTTCTACCACAGAGGGAGAGTCCTTCCTCTCTTCTTTAGTGAAGTTATCTTTCTACTTTCTGTGCAGGTCTTCACAGCCAGGTCTTTCTGCGTTCCATAGCAAAAAATGCAATAAGTATCGCACTGGCGATAACCACAACCGCCGGCATAATGATCGAAAAAATGATTACAACACAAAGTTTACAAAATCGGGTCATTTTTAAGCACTCAGATCTGCAATCCATGTGTCAAAATTGACACTAGTTGTCGAATTCGTGCGTGTTGGCAGTACCGACTGCGTTGTATTGTGCTGCGGTAGCACCAAATTGTTTTTTAACGTACGCCAAACTAGGCTGTACCAGCGTTGACTTGGTGAAAATGTATAGTTTTCCTTTTGTGTGACAACGTTTTGCAGTGAACAGAAAAATCATGTGGATAATTCCTGCTTTCGCTCATAAATGTCGTCGGTATCAATCCAACAAAATTGGTTTAAATATTCTGACGTATCATCAGTGTCGAAGGATGCGGACCAACGTCCACTCTGACGGATATTGATCGTCTACTCAATCGCGAAGGACCGGCTTTCTAGAACTTAATCAAGTTTTTTCTAAGTCTGTCATACGCAAAAATGAAAGAAGAATTATTTGTTGGACATGATATTCGGAAACTAATGACTAATGCAAAGTTTACAAGATGTTTAATGCCTGATTGAGCAGCATGGGCAAAGCACCATTTCTCGGTAACCACAAAACACGGGATTACAAGCAAGTAATCGACATTTTTTTTCTGCAAAATTACCTCAAGAATGGAGCTGACATGACTCTCAACATACATTTTCTGCATTTCGATCTAGATTTTTTCCTGCAAAATTTGGGCGTGATGATTTAGGAGAACGACTCCATCCAGATAAAGTGAAAATTGAAAGAAGATACCAAAGATTTGGGGAGGAAGGCATAATGTTCGACTACTGTTTGAACATTATGCGTCAAACAGATCCCAAACAGACTCTGTTCAAGCTCTCATAATTTCTGGTTTTATACGTCTGAGTTCACTGAATGGCCGTTACTAATCAAATTAGCAAAATAAGGATTTTATTGAATATTGTGAAAACTAGAACAAATTTGAAAAAATGGACTGCTGATATGCATTCAGCCCTCCCCCAAATCACCTTACAAACAGCTTTCGTCGCTAAGGTCCAAAACCGTGCAAACTTCTGTAATTAAATATCGAGTATGAAGTCTTATATGAAAGAGATTTCTTTTAGTACCGAAAAAATCATAGCATTTGATGCACGGAATGCGAAATTAATGCATTTTCGTTAATGCATTAACATGTGGTCCAACAAAACCAACCACGATCCAACGTTCTTTTTTTAATTTTCTTAAACTTATAAACTTATCAATGAAATGTTTTGACTGATGAACGAAGCTTGTGGTTGTGACTTTTCATCCTGTTCATCTTAAGGAAAGGACCTTAATAAAGACGACCATGGTGAACGCCAAAATGATTTGGTGTATTACTAAATGTTGGTCAAATTTTTAATTGAAATCGGTTAAAATGGAATAAGACAAATCGAAAACCAAAAAATTCAAAGTTTTTCAAGCAATATTTAGAGCTCACAAAAACTGTTTGACGGGTTCGTCAAGTAAGTTGTCTGTTAATCAAAAGTTCCTCAGAATTCACCATTCCATAGAAATCACATAGGAAACATATTGCTTCCTTTATAGCATGTAGCAGGCAATAAAGAGTGGTATTGCTGTACTGGACAGAGCAAAGAGCAGAGTGGAGCCGAGTGAACGCCAGAGGCCCGAGTCGAAGACATATCATGGAAATTGGTGCGTTAACATTTGAGCGTGTTCTAGAAAAAGGGTGGGAGAGGATCGAACGCAGATGCTCATTGAAAAGTTATCTTCAAACAAGTTTACTATAACAACGAAATGAAACAAGAAAAAAATGTTTGACTAGGGTTTCCCATCAAATCCTTTCGACTCCTGAAATTGATCTTGTTGAGCTATCAACAGATTCAGATTACAATCCAGCAGAAACGTTTGGAACAAAAGGACCGGGTTCTTTTTCTGTTTAATTCGATACAAGAAGACGACATCAGGGAGCCCTCAGTGGAGGGATCAGAGATCGGAGATCAGATCAGATCATCAGATGACAGAGACACTGCTTTACAAATCCAGTCAAATAGCAGCCTATCTATATGACATAACGACCAGTACTTTTGTTCTTCTGCGAAGAACATTTTTGAGAGCTAGCTGAACTGCAGTCTTATAACCAATACGACTCGAACAAGAAAACTAAACCCAAACGAGAAACGAGTTTGTATGATTTTGAACGTATGAGAAACTGCCGTTAACTTCGGCAAATATTTTTTGGGATACGGGAACTTTTAGTCAAGACAACACGAAGTTTATATGATAAATCCTGTTTGCGCATAATGCGTATTATTTGGTACTGGTGATGTTGAAATCTGGCATTACAAAGCTCCGCGATACAGGTCCTTAGTACGGCATGTGCTATACTATTGATGCGAGTTATGGATCCACAAACAAGCCTAGTAAAAATAAAAAACTTTTTCGGATGTAGGGTCCTGAGAGGAAAGTTCAGAGAGAAACGAGATGAAGACCAATGCTAAATCAGATTCAAAAATAAGTTGTATAAACTCTTTGACATGCGAGAAGTAGTCAAAATAGTTAAACTGATGAAGCTTCAGTGGGCTGGTCAGGTGCAATGCTTGGATACTAAAAATATACTAAAAAGGTATTTGGGGAAACCTTGAAACAACTGTCAAGATATAGCCGACAAAGACAGTGGATATCTGCTGAGGTTCCAAAATCGGAAGACGCTTTCTATAAATCGCAAAAGATGAATGCGAAAACTTATGAAAGCTATGTCTTTGCAATGAGTTAAAGCCTTAAAGATGATAAAGATACTTATTTGAAAATTGTTTTTTGATTATTGTGAAGCTGACGATTACAATGTGCAAAATGTGTTCGTGGACTTTACAAAAATAAAACAAAATATAGTCCTTTTAAGCATCTTTTTAAAAAGCTTAACAATCGCATATCCAGACCACTTTGCTATGAAAAACGTATTCTGCAGTCACAACTATGTATCAAGCTTAAGCTCAAGAACGTTTTCTATCAGCCGCGAATTGAGATTGGTATTCAGTTTAGAGTCCCAAGAACATTACGTCAATATGATGCCTCTTATTTTTACTTTTAGGATAATTGCTGAAATTCGCGCCCAGATCTTAGTTATAATCGTATCCTTTTCAGTTTAGTGCCTGGGTCATTTCGCACCATTAACCTAAAGTCAAAGTAAGCTAACTCTTATTCTTCTTTAATAAGAATAAGGAACACATAAATTTTAAAACACTTTAAATTTAAATCGTTTTATTTATTTTTAATGCTTGCATAATTGAGCCAGTGTTAACCTAACCTGTAGGAATTTCAGGGCACTGTTGTGGGAAAATGGGATATAAAAGGAATGTATTGTCTACGTTTGTCAAATAATATGTATATTTTTATGTTGTCAACTTCTTAATTTCTTATAAATATTCCGGAATATATTCATGCTTAGTCAGTGGCCAGTAAACATGCTTTCAGGGTATCAGATTTTTTCTGCTTAGTAACACGAAGTAGTTCATCGCTAAACATCGCTCTGTACTCCTTCACACTTCTTGTACGAACCTGAGCAATACGTTCAGGACCAACCACCAGAATATAATCACTATACTCTTTCAGGTAGGATAAAGTCCTACAGCACCAGATTCGTATTCTGGAAAGTTGCGGGGCAACTACTGAAATTTGACAGCAATGCTCCTTGCCATTGCATGTTTCCAATTTGTTCTTGTACTTCTTAAATTGCCTGGTATCAGCCACTTTCTTGGTTTTTATAGTGATGCCCAGTTTAAACCGGCTTTAAACGGCCTTCATTTGCCTTAAGTCTGCTTTATGGTTTGACATTCATAAGATTCCTAAGTTTGCGGTTAATACCCTGATTCTCAATCTGGTACAAACTCAAAATCTGCTGTCGGTGAGAGTTGGTTAGTGCTCGTCTCCTTATCAATCTAAATGTTTCTGTTTTGGCAGCTGCTAGTCCAAGATTATAGGATCCCCTCCACACTTAGACCCATATTTTATGTCATTTGACTGATATTGAGTTGGATAATCTGTGAGGATTTTGAGGTTTTTCACACCATCATACGTTCTATCTGTTTTGCTGAGAACAGATTTGTATAATCATAAAGCATATGACATATAATTTGTCAATAGTCTGACATAGGGTATCGTTTTTGACAGAAAATAGAGTATTATTTTGTTGATAGATTGTATAATTTATTTAGTATAATCAATCGATTCTAAACTAACGATTAAACTAGCGATACCCTCGGTAACTTTTTTATCATCGGGAAAAGGGTCTGAGTATTGGTATCGCAAAGTTCATGTCAAAATGAATGTAGTCCATCATACATTCTCGCACAGTTATATGCACTCATGTTTCTCGTGTCGTCAAAAAGACGACAGTCGGTCTAACAACTTCTCATTTTGTAGAAGCAACCATAAAGAGACTTCATAAATTATGTTAATAACTAACTATAAGTTTTGATTGACATTTTGCTCTGTAGATTGATCTCCTGGAGCTATAGCAGATGCAAGCTTTCCTGCGAGCAATACTCCAGGAGTTGCCTATGCTGTTGACATGCTCTCCGGCTTATAGGGTACCGAAGAATGTTAAGTTCTCCTTTCCTTTGTCGATCGACTCGAATTTTCAATGGGTTTTCTATAATTTTGTCCTTTATAGCAGGTTTAAATATTTATAAATATTTATTTATACCTCTATTTGCATATCTAGCTATGTATATGATTTTTAAATAAACAGTGTTGAGGCTCATTTAATCTTGAGCTGTTCTTTTGAAGTATTATAAATATTTTACTTCCTTCTGCCAGGATATTTTTAAGTTATGGGTCGTAGTACAGTTGCAGGATGACGGATGTAGTTTTCAAATACTATGAATAAATTAAGGTTGCTAGAATCATTGCTGAGTATTTTTTTTTTGAGTGATTATTCGTACACTTTTTCATACTCTAACTGATTTGATATTTTATTGTTGAAAAGACGCGGACTAATTAAGTTTAACTACTGTTTACTTTTTTAAATAAAACATTAAATGTCTTTAAATAAAACTTCTTGATTTAATAACAATAACTTAACAACCAATTAATTATAAAATTACAAACTATATAATCACTGCAATAAATTAAAATTAATTGTAAACTAAAAATAAAAAAGAAATTGTTAGCTCACATCCGTTTACTCAGTAAAGATACTTTTATTCTAGTGACTTTTATAGCTAAAGCTTATTCCTAATCCTAACCCTAACAAAAAATCCTACAATATACGTTTTTCATATTTCAAGAAAGATTTATAGAGTCAAAATACCGAAGAATGGAGAAGATTGGAGGATTGGAGCAAATGATCAAATATCATTATTTTCCAGGTAAGATACCCTTAGCTTCAGTGCCTATACGAAAACATGGATACTACATGATATGTTGATGTGGTCAGTAACACGCTTGAACTGATAACCACAAATAAGTTTGCAAGTACATTAGCGATTGACACTCTTAGTTTCAGACATAGAATTCTGAGAAAGTTGTTGACTGGTGGTTGAAGGTGATTTTTTTTTGTATTTTGTATAAAAATTAAAAATATTTTAGTGTAATTCTACCAAATCTGTATAATTCCACCATCTGCATCAATTTAACAATCAACGTCATAAGCGTATCACATTTTTTGGAAATAAATTATAAATTGCAATTTTAACAGGCGTTGGACTGTTGAAACAGGGACCTGCTCAGTTCCTGAACAGGAACTGAAATTTAAATCACATTTTTTCTTGTATCAAATCTCGCTTTGCCGTCTGAATTTTGTGGAAATTTAATGCATCAAATGTTTTTTCTCTAACACAATGAACATCAAAATCGAATTTCCTAATAATGCAATTTTATATTTTATATTTTATTGTTATTTTTATTGTTTATTAATAATTTTATTAACGAAATTATTATCTGATACACGTGAGCAAAATTTCTTCATGATGCTGCAGATTCTGTTCAACGTTAAAAGCTTAAAAAAATTAAATAGTTTTTAACATACAACATATGGAACAAAATAAACTTATTAAAACTTTTAGTTTTTTTAACAAACGCCATTTAAAAAAATATTTAATCGCAGTATAAGTAGAAGTTTGAAAAATGTTTTAGTTGTCATGCTTACTTTCAAGGGTTCACCAGTTGCTCACTATATTTTCTTCCGGAAAATGTTCATCAAATTTAAAGTCTACACAGTAACACTTTTAAATTGTGCATTTCAGTCTGCATTTAATGCATATTCGAAATTTCTTGAGAATCCTTCAGACGATGCACTTTCTTCACTTTAACAAACAAACAAACAATGTTTGAACAAATCGTTGAAATCCAAAAAAAAACCTTTTGATTAATATTGAAAAATTACACGTAATTTAAATTTAACTAAAAACGTACACTTCACGTAATTCATAAATCAGCACAAAGTTTTTAGCACTCATGAAAATTTTCCCTAAAGCTTAACATGAAAATTCTTTACCGAGAAGCGACAAACATGTCTGCACGTCATCCTCGCAAAGGACTCCACCGACATACTGATGCTACCTGTCGGATTGTATGCAAGTTTTTCTTTCTGAAATCGAGAGAATTTTCCGAAACTTTTGTTGGCTTTTCCATGACCGCGGTGAAATTCAGAGCCATCCCTCCTTTTCCAAATATATAGACAAACTCTTGAACGCTTCACTTGACGACAACGCCTAAATCCGAATCCTTGGACATTGCTTCACCCATTTATTTGTATGGCAACGTACAAATGTGCTGGATTTCCGATTGTAAGTTCTGGCTCGTCCTTGCATTTGTTCATCCAACGTCATTCAATGAAACGTTGATTATAGAGCGCAGAATCGATGCCTCCTATATTCTGTTGGTCCTTGTACCAACCAAATTTCAACTTGGCGGTCACAAGTAACACGGGGTAGGTAAACTTTGGATACGCCTTTTTTATAAAACCCTATCAGAACATTTTGGGCGTTTGAAAAATTACTTTAGAGTAGTGCAAGATTATGACATATTTCATTCATTTCGAGTATGAATATTCTATAACGATAAGGAAGAGGAGAGCATTTTACACAAAGTTACTACATCTGACATTTAAATTTGATAGACTGGTCTGACGTCGATTCTTGATCAAAGTGTATTTTTTATGTGGGTTGAATTTTGTCAGATACTTAGCGCTCGCTGTCTCTGCAGTTTAACTCCCGTAATTCATCCAAAATTCTAAAAAGTCTTTAATTTATGTTAAAAATACTTCAAGTGATTTTAATCTTTTATTTTATAATTTTCCAAAATTTTATTACCGAAACACAAAGCGTATTGCTTAAATAAACTGCTTTTCGATTCTCATCTTTTTTAAGGCATGTCCTCTTACGGACTGAAAAGCATTAGCTATCATTTACTTTGGACCAGATCTATCCAGAAGTCCAAAATTTGGCAGGAGTTGATAATCGTACATTGTTATTGATACCATTTTAGTCGTGGGATTTGGATGTTGCATTGATAACTTTATTCAATTCATGGTTTCCATAGAACAGTTCCTACGTACTGCATCAACGTTTTCCAATCTCGAGCCAATCTCAGTTGGCTCGGTACATTTTTTGTACATTGGCTATTCAGTACGCGACCCAGATTACAACAGCCTACGAAGTTACATGTTAATACTAATGTTATAGACTGAAGGCAGACGGTGAAATAACTATAAATCTAGGACTTAAATTTGAAGCCATGCTGGTTGACAGCGACTTAAATTTTAAGCGACGGGTCCTAAGGCGAAGAATTAGAGCAAAGCTAGACGGAGACCAATGGCGAAATCGATACAAGCATGAGCTGAAAGAAATTTTCGATGAGCCCAAGGTCTCAACGATTGAAGGACTGCGGAAGTTGCAATGGGTTGGCCATATGAATCATATGGATGATGTAGGGATGAACAATGGGTATCCAAAAAGATATTTGTTGGGAGAGCTGAAGGGTGGAGACCAGAAACGAAACAGAGGACGCTTGTGCGACTTTGTTGACGAAGACAGTTCACCGCTGCTAGGATTAAAAAAATTGGTGGACGCGATCATCTGACCAAGACTGTTGGATGCACTTTCTGCAGGAAGCGAAGGCCCAAGAGGGCTAAAGTGCTACGAAAAAGAAGAAGAACTATTAAGAATAATCGCAGGCGTCAGAAAACCATTAGCAATTTACATCCGTTTATCTGTCTATAAAAGGCATAATTTGAGACAGAGGACAAAAGTTTGCAATAGTAGAGCTTCTAGTAAAAGACGCTTCTAGTAAATAAGACTTTCTAGTAAATAAGAACGATTCCCTAAAGTCGTCAGTAGGAGCAATAACTCCAACTTTGCAACCACATTTTTTAAATATCTGAAAGGCTAAACTGAAAAGGAGTTTTCATAGAATGGCCAACTTAACAGGCCTCCAACTTAAGAGTGTTGAAAGAGATGAAAGGAGAAAGATTGCACAAACACTGTTTGCTACATCTTGGGCGAATCCACAGAGTTGGAACCTTAGAATTTAGTTCATGCCCTAAGAAGCAGAAAAAGTGCAGCAGGTACCACCTGCTTGTGGGATTATTCTCGGTCTTGAACGGTCTCTCGGCAAGCCACGTCAGAGGGGACAGCTTCGTGCTAGTAATGCATATGACACTTACTGTATATGTCCCGCCAAGTGAATCATTTCACAGTAGGAAAGTCTTTCAAACATAGACGGGACATTTTGATGGCTTTAATTCATAGTCAATTGAATGAAGAATATCTCATTCCGATTCCTTACTGGTAAGAAGGTTCTCAAAATGGCTAGGCTAGGATACACCTCGATGTTTTGACAATACACATCATTCCAAATTGACCGTCATGTATCATCTCAGACGGGACGATTACTGCAGGAGCTACGGTACCGATGTATCAGAATGAGCTATGTTCGAGTGTGGCAAGACAACTCAGTAACCGGTCATCGGTACATTATACTCCAAATTATTGCCAATCCTGCCTGCTGGATCAAACATTAGGGAAATGGCTGTCGATAAGTTCACCGATCTGGTTTGAACGGGTGGGCTTATGCCGAGGACCACAAAAAGGACCGAATGCATCGATCCATTGTCTTATCATGTATGTCTGCGCCTCCGTGACCATGACATGTAAACGACGATCATGTTGGTACTAATAGTAAACAACAATCACTGAATAACAAAGAGAACCTCACGAGATCCGAAGCGAAGCTCATTATTCAATGCGTCCTAGGTGGGCCGAACATATGAATGGCCTCAATTTTCTATAGTTTAATCAGCGAGAGCAAGTATGTTGCTTGGCGAATGTGCGATCCCACGGTATCTCAAGGATACTTTTGTTATTTGAACCAGAAAAAGGACAAGATCGTTTGGGCACTTTTGATTCTGCACGGCAAGGAAAATCTACTCGAATAAATAGAAATTTAGAGACAAAAACAGCCAGATCAAATAGCATACCAACTGACGGGCTACAATTGATCCTCAATTTTTTGTGTTGACGTGCCATCTAGGATACTCTATGCTCATTCGTAGTAGTCTGTATTCCTTGGATGATCGTAAGAGATGACGCTTGTGCTCATCAGCAAGAGGACAGGCAATCAAAACACACTTTTATAGGCTCTTGCGCATATTGTTATACATGTCGGACAGGAAAGTTTCGCAGGCTCATCAAGATTATTTCTGCGGTAGTAAGTTTGGAAAATCTGCTCGAATTAATAAGCATGAAGAAGTGACCACAGCACAGTAACTACCACAGCTGAATGTCTTGAGGCCAGGACGATCAATCATTATCCATATCGTAGGAGTGGTTGACGCAGATTGGACAGTGGAACCGAAAAACCATCACTCAAAGTGTATTGTGCGGCTCATGATCCTCGATCTTGTCCCGAGCGAAATGCACCTGGCATTGAAAAATACCCCATTCTTGGTTCTGAATGTCTGGAGAAGGTCTCCGATCCAGACGACACAAAACTGATAAGATATGCAGATAATGTCTCTTATACGAGGAGTAGTCGTCCATCGAGTAATCGAGTGACTAGCAAGTCCATGGCTTCAGTGTCATGCTAGAAAAAAACAACTGGTAATATTGATCAAAAACAAATCGCGGACTCAGAGTGAAGATGGTTCGAGTTCAAGAAAATGAAAGGGAATCTAGCCTTAAAAAAAGGCTTACTGACTTAATGATTGAAGCGACGCTTGGCTTCTTCATAGCCAAATTTCATAGGAGATCATGTCATAAGCCCTTTGAATGAACGCAGATGATCTGATCCTTCTAGGAATATCAAGGATCGGGCTTCCGTTTCACGCGAGGTGGCATACCGGAATCGTTTTTTGCAGGAGAGAAGCATGAACACTTTTCGATTTCACATTTTGGGTATCAAATACTTTTCTGGGTGAACATCTCAACTTAAGTTTTTATAACTACCGATTCCTGCCGACTTCGACGCTTCAATTTTTAGTTAATTTGAAGTCTTTACATACAACGAAAGCAGCCACATCACCAGCAAAACCTGTAGGGATGTCTGTCATCATTTCAGTGCAGAGCAAGCTACTGTATCTTAACAAAGATGTTTGGACTGGAACGTCAAAAATCGGTTTTCGTTGCTTTTAGTCACTTGTCTTGTATATTAGCTGCCTGCTCTTCACGTAATCCTGTACTATTAGAGCTGATCTTGAACACTAAAATGCTTCATATTCCAACTTAAAGGGAAAATTGTAAATACTATTAAAATTATTGCTCCCCGCCGAGTGCAGAGTTTCTCAGTCTTGCTCGTATATCATGGGAAATTCGATGTAATCTATTTTTTTTTATGTTTTGCACGCTTACTGCAGATCTCCTAGGACATCATTTTGGTCATGCGGATCAGATTTAAGGTGTCAATGTTTCCACACACAACCACTCTTCCGGTCCCTCAAGGGAATGCACGATATCTTTGAGGACAGTTTGGTGTGTCAGACGTCGAAAAACAAATGAAGCTCTATGTCACACACATAACATGTGGATGGTTCTTCCCATAAATAACCATGTCTTTGATCGCTACCGGCAAAAGGGAAAAGAGATCACTAATTTAATGAATCCATCGGCTGCTGTTGAAAGAGCTATATCCTAAGCCTGAGCAGTCATTTGGTCAGGTTAATTCGTGAGTCCTAGTCCAAAATAACCCAAAGGCACAAAAAGTTCCTAAATATGATCCTAGTGCAAGCAGTTGCACAGTATCTATGCGGAGTTTAGAGTGACATAATCATGTAGTAAATTGTCTTCACCTCCTTATAAAAACAGATTACTATTGGAAAAAGCGGTTATGTACAGCTAAAATAGTAGTCGTAGCAATAGTAGTAGTAGTAGAAGTAGTAGTAGTAGTAGCAGCAGCAGTACTAGTAGTAGTAGTAGTAGTAGTAGTAGCAGTATTAGTCATAGTAGTGTTAGTAGTTGTTTAGTAGTAGTAGGAGGGCTAGTAGTAGTTGTAGTAGTGGCAATATAAGCAGTAGTAGTAGTACTAGTAGTAGTAGCAGCATTCGTAATAGTTTATGATTATGTCTCAGTATATGTCAGTATTTTTTAAAATATTTTATAGTCCTTTTATTAAAATTATTACCAGTATCGTCGTGGTTTTTGGAGAACTACAATATTATATTAGATTCAATTGAATTGTTGGATAAAATAACTCGATTCACTTTCTGATTTCAACATCTTTCCCTTCAACCCATTCTTTAAACGATTTTACTTACATCAAATTATTTATCAATTAAATTACCATACATAAATAATAATAGCGTCCCTTAAGTAAACGTCGCCAATCTTTTAAACATTCAGTAAAGTAGTTTTACAAAATTTACATATAAAACACCATCAACGTAATAAAATATTGAAAATCACTTAGCACTTGAAAACAAAGCCATCCAATAACCCTACAAGGATTCATGGAGCACTTCATACACCTAATACTGATCATCCCTTAACGCGTGTTTAGCTCGTGAGTCAAGTACCGGAAAAAATTCTATAAAACTCGAACAGATTGGCTATGCATATAAATTAAGCGACGGAATCCCTTCGAAATATCCTGATTTCGATGTAAGGATGCATTGAGAAATGATGAGTAGTAGCTAATATTGAAAATATTTTCATATCGCGTTGCATTAGAGTCACCCTCGTGAACTTGTGATTGAAGGGTTCCTTTAAAATGTTACGAGGTGCATTATAAACTTCTGTTTCTATAGCATGTGGAATATAATTTGTTGGGGTAGTATCTAACACGCAAACATGCTGTTATTAGTGTTTTATTTTAATTTATTTAGTACAGAGAATCGAACTTTTAGTTTGTAAAAAGTATTTTAAGGATTTCCCAGGTAGTCCGAGAAAATATATTGTTTTATTAGAAACTGAATTTCAGGCTCTCTAAATCAAATGGGAAGAAATCTTTTCGCCTTCTCCTATTGCAGAGTTGATCCTTTAAGTTCACATAGTATTGAACGACCACAAAAAAGCATTGAGAGGGAGGACAAGAAAATATTTTTAACGCCACGCCCCTTCGTACCAGTTAAAAAAAAGAAACTTCTTTTATCCTTTGGAGGCTGCTGCTATCCATACATATTTTAATACGTACGAGTAACATCGGAACAAACCACAACAAAAGAATATCCATTGTCATTTTTCCTTGCAATGTGAATACCCTGCTGTATGCCGGGATTATACGTAAAAAGCGAACGACATCGAATGGAAAGGAGAAAAGAAGCTTTTAAAATGCTGTCTTAATTCGGAGATACTGATTGTATGAGTGCACTCAGGATTGATTTTTCTATTAAGCGACTACTAGACAATTCTTTGTGCAGGTTTAAAATTTGTTCTTTTCTCGATGTTGAAAAAAAACACAAAAGTACAGTTAATGCAGCTCATAAAATCCATCGAATTATCCGGACATTAATTTTCGGAAAATTCTTTTCTAAGCTGATTTTAAATCTTAGAAAAGGAACATTTAATGGATGGCGATTAATTCTTCGCAGAATGATATCTGATTATTGGGTGGAGATCTGTAGCCAATGTGAGAATCACTTGAAAGTTAAAATGCTAAGGCCGTCAAAACGTGAACGTCTACAACTCTGATTTCATAAATACACCTTTCTAGATAAACTTTTCCCAGTTGATCATCATAAGGACTTGCACGACTTTGAATATGCCGAAAATGAGGTCCTGAAACCAGGTTATCTACTACATACAAATCCACCTAGTTTTAGCTTGGCGGGTTACGTTCGCCCTAGGGATCTGTTCAGTCTCAGGCCAGATGGGGGTGACAACTTACGTCAAGTTGGTCATGAAAGTCTCAGAATGGTAGGAAGGCTATCTAATTTACTTAGAAGGTAGTCCCCTATCATGAACTCGAGTCAGGGTAGATTTTATGCCCGAACAATTAATGTCGCTTTTTCGAAATTCTTGCGGTGAAACCATAGTGTAAGAATATACTGCGTTAAAACTAAATAACATCCTACCTAACGGTATTCGACCAAATTAAGTGAAGATGTGGATTAGTTTGTGAACTTTTTTCTCATTTTTCCGCAAAACGAAAATATCCACTCCAAGGTATTGCATGAACAAACAAAACTTGATTTCTGAATCTTCTCATATGTTTGTTATCTCTGTCTGAGAGAAGCCACGCGAGAGTATCAGCGCTATATATACGTCATACTAACGTTATGAAGCGTACAAAATAGGTTGATCGAGCGACCGGTGAAACGTATGACGGAGCATGAGACCACCACGATCAGCAATGCGGGTGACAATCCAGCGATGGAGGTAGCCAACGGTTAGCAATAAGTAGTAAATAAGAAAATTAAAAATTGTAGTCAAATATTGTTTTAGAGTATAAGGAATTATAATTAAAAATAATATTATGTTAATGTAAGCAAAATGTTGGAAATTAAAGGCCACACTCAGGGTGTTTTTTTTTGGGTAGGGAGGTGAAGGCTATTTACGCCCTGAGTGTCGGACTCCCAGTGGACCTACTGGACTATCGACTAAACACCTCCCCTGTCAACCGGAGAGCCTAGCCTGGAACCGTTTGACACATTACTTCGGGCTAGGCCTCCCAATTTTACACCTATTGGTGCCTTCGGGTTACAGGGATTCCTTCTCCAGTTGGATGGAAAAGAGGCCCATCTTTTGCATGAAAAGAAAGTATGACAGACGTCATCCTTCACACCAATGCAGAATATGCAATCAGGAGACCGTGACTAACCTATCTTGTGCAGGTAAGACTGAAAACAACCGTGTCCACTCAGTAGCTGGGTGAGGTAGAAATCAGTCTCACCATGCGTTCGACTGAGCCACGACTTTAAGTCTTTGATGAGCCGAGCGGTCCATCTTCCTTTTAGCTCACGTTACCATGATTGTTGCCATTCGTCGAGAGTGCATCGTCTTTCATCGCGAGCAACTTTTTCTTTATTACCCTCGTGCCTTCGGAGGTTGACTTTATTGCGCTCTCTAGCAAGGATAGCGATTGGTATCACCCCTGCAATTACCAACACCGCTGACTCAGAGACTGTACGGTATGCTGATGCAATTGCATACCGTACTGTGCAATGTACCTGTGCCAGCCGTTTTCGGTGCAGTTCCTTGTTGAGAGCTTCACTCCATATCTCTGCTCCATAAAGAAGCACTTACACTTAGGGTGTAAGTGTAATAAGTAAGTAACTTTAATATAAAAACTAATTTAAGGAATCAATAAAAAAAAATTATAGTGAGTATTGAACTCTGGGTACAGCCATTATGCAAAACGCGTATGTTAAATAAGAGGTTAAGAATAATTGTGACTAGTTTTGTAAAACCAAACAAAAATTCACCCAATAAATTACTGAAACTTGAAACTATGACGCGTACAAATGATTTTTAGATGATGCCCTTTCCATGGTCAGTCACTGGCCGTCGGCTAGAACAATTACATCGAAAGATACGATAGAAATTAAGGGTTTTACTTCAAAAATAAAGATCACTTATCTAACACTTGATGGCTTAGAAAAGAAAGAGCGCACCGGTAAATTTGTACCAAGAGGTGAGGTTATCTTTACGTTACGCGAAAGCTACGATCTAATGTGTCTTACATGTCATAGTCTGTCATTATAAATAGACTAGTGTAGTGTGTATCTTTTCTTGATTATGATCCTTTGATGCAGATTTTGAATTGAAACCCTTAGAAAACCAAAAACACATAAGTCCAACATTAATCCTTCGGAGTAATCATCAGATTATAGAGACCACTATTTGGGCTGGAAAGTATAGTATAGGCCTCTTAAAATTTCGAGAAAAATTGTTTGCTGGTCTGCTACAGGGCATACACTACCTAAACGCTGAATTAGTGTGGCACAAGTCCAGTCATGAGAATCGAGTCATGCAGTTTTTCGACATTACAGTGCTTCTGATCCAAATTCCACCATCCGTCTTAACTTCCAAAAATTTATTCAATAAAATGAACGAGGATATCTTTAGCAGCAGGACCTCGAATTGCTTTGGTGGGATCGAAAAGGCTTGATAATATTAAATGTTTCAAAAAAATATATTTGGGTGCAGTTGGCAAATAAACAGTCACAATACAACATGGATAAAAATGGTAATCGATATTAGCAATCCTTTAAGGTTATTTCTTATCCATCCACAGAGGGTCGACCCTTACATGAATTCCAACGCGGTCAGAAGCGTTTTCAATCATATACAGGACGAAGTAAATAAGCAGGCTTTTAAACTGATTCCACAAACAAGCTTATGGACCCACAAACAGCTATTGCGTGCAGTCTTTTCGTTCGATATTACGACAAAGAACGCAAAACTAAGTACAGGACTAGACTGTGCAACGACATTAGATGTTCTTCTTGTTGTCAAGGCACAGTAGCATGAAGAATCGTCAATCACATCAAATCCCTCCACTGGATAAACTTCATTTCTCTTTGTTTTCTTGACATTTTACACAACGTAAGAACCGAAAAACTGACAGCAAATACTGACAGCAGAGAAAACATCCTGCGCTTCGACTCCTCCCATTCTCCGATAGTTCTTGGTTTTGTTTGAGTCTTCCATATGCTACGTCTGATGGAAATTTCTACTGAGTTGCTCTCCTAGCCAGTCGTTGCGAGAGCGTTGTCTCTCTTCCCTGGTGACCACTTTGATGTTTTCTTGTATCGGAGACTGTTCGAGATGCGCAGGCAATTCACAGCGTTCTTTTTCTCTACACTCGTGCCAACCGTTTTTGGTGTAACTCCTTGCTGAGAGAAGGTCTTAACCATAGAGTAGAATCAACTACACAGCGGACATTAGGAGGCGCTTCTTGTCCAACCCCCTCTGTTGACCATTAATCAAGTGGCTGCCGTTACTGTTCACCTTATTTGTGCGTAAAAACTCATCTTTGAGTCTATCAGTACACCCAGGTATTATATTGCTGATATCGGTTCATCTAGCGCCTTCGCAACATTAATAGGCCTCACTCTGTGCCATTCTCTTCGTTGTCAGGAACCACTTTTGTTTTTTTCCACTGCAGCCTGAACTTGTGACCGATTATCACGTATTTACGTATTTACCTATTCAGTCTGAGTTGCGCATCGTCTATTGTGCGTCCAGCGAATAATGCCACGGTATCGTCCGCATAACCGATCAAGAGTGACACATCCAGCAACTCAAGCTGCAACAGTCCGTCATAGGAGATATTCCACAGGTCCGGGTCGAGGATGGAGCCCTGAGCGACACCTGAAGTAAATGTCATTTTTTGGCTACCTTCCTTCGTGTCGTAAAGTAGCCTGCGATCTTTCAGATAGTCCCTCAGAATCATCATCAGATATATTGGTGTTAAAAAACTATTTTGCATTTAGGCATGCATTCAAGCGCAGTTAAATGCATTTTGGGCATGCTGAGTGACTAGCAGGATGGCCTGTCAAGTCGAACTGCGATGTTTCTGCTGTGTATTGTGGGGGGCACCGCTATCAGTGACAGGTGGTCTCTTAGTCAGTTCATACTCGTTATTGCTTTAAAAACATACCAAAATAAAGTTGATATGTGACCATCAATAAACTTTAAAAAAAATTTCGCAGTATAAAAACAAAAAAAAACTCAAAACAAAAAAAAACTCAAAACCCTTTCGAATGATAGTAAAAGTAAGCAGAAGGATATGCAATAGAAGACATTTTTTTTATTTTTTATTTATTGAAACATATTCTGCTTCAATATGCGTCATAGATTCAAAAACTTTTTGTTTAATATATCGCGGAATGTCAATCTTCCAAAAGTTTATTGTATTCCTATTTTCGGTGCACCAAAAGAGCCTGAAGATTGATCTTTGGCTTGAGGTGTCCCCATTCCTAGCAAAGACGATTCTTGAATGCATATTTATTTTCTTTTATATTAAAATTTTCTGAATTAAGTAGGAAAAATTCGGTGAAAAGAAATGGATGTTCGGAAAAAACTTAGGTGGAAAGTGTCATGCTCTTAAAAAGTCCTTTGGCGAATGATACCGAAATAAACATCGTAGGGTAAAAATTGTGGAAGTATTTACCCGGAAGGGTCAATTTACGAATAGTGAAAATTTTGGAATTTGAATTCAAATTCCATGGCGATTTGGGTTTCGAAGCACATATACAGAATAAATTATATGTTTCCCATGAGATTCCTTAGCACTGAATTAAATTAATAAGTATTGTCTGTTCCCTTGCATAAAAAGTTCGGAGTCAATATAATTTTTGAGACTGTGCAGGGTAAGGGACTTGCCGGGTAATTGGGAGAGCTCCAGATAGACTACTGGAAGAGTCCAGATAACTTGCTTAAAGAGATGCTTAAATCAATTGACAAATGGAATTAGTTGGTGCATAAGGCTCGGGCATTCCCAAAGACGAAACAAAAATGACTTTTTTGACCAGCTGGAGTTGTCAACGATGGCAAGGTCATTCTTTAGCGATCCTCCTCCTCCTTTACTTCGCTCCAACTGTAGAAAAAATGTCCGAAACCGAAGGTGCCAGGAGGCAAAGGAGAGGGAAGCCTTTCCATGATACAATGTGTCAAATTTTTTTAGACTAGATACTCCGGTTTTCAGGGGAGGTGTTTAGTCGTTGGTCTAATAGGTTTTTTGCGCAGGAAGTCCAACATCGAAGGAACACAAAGCCTTCACTTCACTACCCGACACAGAAAATACATTTATTGCGTGATTGGAACAATTTTATTTATTTTTCAGTTTCACTGTATTAATTGATTTTATTTGATATGATAATGAAATCTATTTGATATATGACAATAGTTATTGTTTAAGGTCATGTTGCCTTAAACTTCTATGTTTGTGTCCATTCTTACTCATTCTTTGTAGAATGAGTGTTAAAAAATATGCTAGTTTTTATTAAAAAATGAATGCCTCTGTGAGGTGTACAATCTGCATAAATAGTAAAGTAAGTTAAATTGGATAAATTATAGGCAGATGGAGGTTGATGGCTCGATCAGTGGGCTCAGCTAGGTTGAAATAGTTGATGAGGGCAGCAGGGCAGAGATTCTAACGACGGCGGCTCAGCTGACGGAGGAAGCTCTAACGTTGTAGCAGGTGGTACAATGATTGCTGGTGGCAATCAACGGCATTAAGTGCACCAGACGGATGTTTGTGCTCTGAAATAGAAGGAAATGCAATTCTGTCAATTTTAGAGTTGACAGACCAAAATTGCTGAAGGATGTTTGAGCATCGCTTCCTGGGTAGGCAGAGTTAGAAACTGCTTGATAGAATGATCCTAGGAGGATCTCTGTAGAAGTGTTCAGTCTGCGAGGAGACTCTTCTATAGAACTTTGGAAAGTATGGTCTTGTGTTTGACCTCTGTAGAGGAGATTCGCCTCGGAGGAGACTCCTCTACAGACCTAGAAATAGATTGGTATGCGTGGAGACCTTCTGTCAGCGTGGTAGAAACTCTTAGCCTGCGTGGAGGCTAATCTACAGAGTTTGAGAAAAGGAGAGAAAAAAAAGTAGGAGGTAGTGACTATCTTACCACAAAAAGGAAGTTGTGAGGTGTTGTCCTTAATTTAATTGCTGGCAATGATTGTCCAAACACTGTTATGAATTAAAGAGACAAAGGAAGTCACTGTATTCACAGCCACGGCACTAAAATCACTGCGCGAAGGTGAATCACAATGTACTGGCAAAAGAACGATCAGAAGGAAGAGACGTTTCCGCGATGGACTCTTGTCTAAGATTGACTGCTTTAGTCTTAAGGAGAAGGGGTTTTAGTACAGAACAAAGAGGAAAATTGTGGGATAAGGAGTTTTTTGGTGGTGGTCATAGTCCAGAGGGGTTGAGGTAGTTGCACGTGTGAGAATTGCATGTTTTCCACAGGCGTCTTGGCTTGGTTTTATGGCCGTGAGAAAATGAAAGTTTGGGATGGATCTCTCTATATAAGAAAAGGGTATTTGTTGAAAGGGTATTTATTTACGGAGGATTCGCTTACCTCTATATACGAGTTGTTTGTATGATTTCAACAATGAGCAATTCCTAATTTTTTTTCAAATTACCAAATGAATTGAGGAAAAAAAATTGGAGCTTTTACATGTGAGGACCAACAGGATGTTAAATTTTTGCTTTGATAAAAACCGAATCCGTGTGGAAGTTCTTGCATCTTTTCTAAATATACCAAAACATGTAACAATCGTAAAGGAAACAGTTTAGTAAGTTGCGTAATGAAGAGTTTTGAGCTAGTTAAGGGTAAATAATTTAATTTACTTCGAGTGAAATTATGTCTGGTATATTTACTACATGGCAATGGTATCAAATATTTTCTACCGAATCGGGTAGATTGTTTGGCGTCATTGTTACCGCTTTTTATGCTGCTGCTTTTACATGACTACATGAATAACACAAAGGAAAAACATTGCTGCAAATGAACTTTAAATCATTTCTCTTTTCAATCTCGTCCCTTTCGGCTAATTATTACCATGTCATCAAAATACGTCATTAACTCTCCGTCAATAGAGTCTACTCGTCCTCATTTTGTAACCCACATTTTTCGTATCTCATAACTAGCACTAAAACCGCCAGTTACATGACGTAATGAAGTCCTTAAAATTGAAAAATTTCTTATAACATCTTCGAATATTTCTCCACGCAATGCGGCACAGCATGATTTCTTGTTGGGGATTCATTAGCGCGACGTATTATCGTTTAACCTCCTGGCAGACACCACTCCATGAATCACTTCTTGCTTGCCAATTAAGGACACTTGACAATCTATCCTGCTCACTTATAACGAGCACTTATCAACGCGGTACAGAAACGGATCATTTTTTTCGTTATCCTTAGCCTGCAAAAATTGTCAACTTCATCTCAATATCATTTGTTGTGCCTCTCTAGTTTGGTCTGTGTCGGTATAATGTCGACGCTCTAAAGTGGCGGAAGAATTTTTTAATAGGAAAAAGTTTTACTACTAATCGAATGAAAAATTCTTGTGTTCATCAAAATTGAACGTTAAAATTGCATTCTTTTGACCAGGAGCAGAATGCTGATTTAATTAGCAGTATAACTGAATGCCAAAGTTAATTACGTGTCTCAATTTTCAATTTTCAACCGGGCACTGAACGGGGATGATGGTGGAAAGCTCGAAAACTGAGGAATGAAGGGTTGCAATTTATGAAATGGTTCAATGCATGTTTTGATTCATTCGAGAATAAATGTATAATGAATGTGAACAAGACAATTTGATGAGGTTATTCGTATCAACTGAACAAAAGAATAAAACTAATTTATTACAATTGTTGAGCATTTAATTGTAACTACATGTTTTCAATGCTATTCATTGATCACTGAGATCCAAGCATGCCACATCTGCTGCCCATCTTTTCACACCTAGAGAGTTTCTGCAAAAAATTTCAAATTCAAAACATTCCTAAGGATTCTTAAATTCTATGCAGGTGAAGCAAAATATAATTTTGAAAAAAATTTACGCGATTTGACTTTTCACGTAATGATAGCCACTGCCGGATCTACAATTAATCATCTAAAGGACATTTGTCAGCAATCAACAGGAATTTTGCCACATATTTAACCACCCTCACAAGAAAATATACATTAAGTCCCTTATTGTTATTAGCTACTATACAACCATACGGATTGATGCTTCCAACACATTTCTGCAGGGGTAAGTTCGAAGATGTAGTCACCCTAAAATCTATCCTTGGAATTAAGTAACAATCAAAGCAATGTAATGTCAATTATACAAAAGTATATCAAATTCCTTTCGTGCTACTGATGTGAGGGGGATGGTTTAGTGGTGAAGGTGTCTGTTGAAGGTAATACGGGTTGTATTCAACCAAGGTATACTACGTGGAAAGGACAACGCTACCTGTTTGTCCGAACACTGTTTATTAAGAATCCAACTCATTCATGTGTCGTCTTTTAACAATGCGGTTGTCTTTAGAACGTGTGTCACTCCTCGTATATAGTCAATAAAAATGGACACAAAAATTTCGCTCCGATGGATTTAAAAGCATTTAAAATGTCCTTGACAAACTGACCGTAAAAAAAAATAACAAGTGCTAACAGGACAATGAACTCGCGCATGTTGAGATATTTAAGAACTGAATTCACTTTGATGTAGTTTTTCAAACGTACTTAAAGTTTAGGTTCGTTCACAGCTTGTAAAGGTGGCTAGTGGGTGTACCAGACATTTTACAGGTGATAGTATCTTTGAACACATTACACATGGAGAAATTCGCACGCATCAAAAAGGATTAAATTTAAAGTCTCGAAAGTTACACAAGTTTCTGCAAGAAAAAATAATTTTCGTATGGATTCAGGGTTACTTAGGTCGTTATACTCCATGAAAAATTTAGTGATCAGTTATTCATCCTACTCCAGGATATTCGGATATTGTACTAAGAACATATCATCACTTACTAACTTTTGCACGGATTTTAGATTTAGGATTTACTCCGATTTTGGGATGAGGTCTTTAGAAATGCAATACTGAAAACACTTTAGATATCAAATTTAGGTTAGTTATTTTTTTCTTCCTCGAAAGATAACCGATTTTTTCCTCAAGGACCCAGAAAATAGACCATCGCCGAAACGCTTTTCTGAACGATACAAGGAAACTGACGGGGAACGGCGGAACTTCATCCGGGTCACAAAACACAACCTTCATCCCTGTCGGAGAAAACAGAGTTTTTAAGGGATGTGTAAACGTTTTTTCGGTTTTTCCATAAGAATTTTTTTTGAACTTAGAACTAAATTATTGATCCTTGATACCGTTCCGGTAGAAGGTAGTAAATTGGAAATCGAATTACCCCGAATATGAAAAGAACAGCTATAGCTACATTTGCATTTTAGAGTTCTATCAAAAGTGGGAGATAAAAGAAATAGGTGCTTATGTCATGTATGTACATATCATGCATTGTTTACTATACGAGATTACTAAATTTACGAGATATTACGAGATTTACTATACTATAAGAGACCGCGCAGTAAAGGCTCTTTGGAATATAAGCAGAATGTATGCAGAAAACCTACTAACAGAACGGACACGTCAACAGTGGTTCCAGAGTTTTTGAAATCGAGAACAAAAGTTTGAAGACCGGTCATGATCAGGACGTCCCAAAGCGGTGACAAATGTTGGTCTACTGGTTCTCATATAAAGAGGATAAAAGTTGTCCATCGTCGAATTATAGGAGAGGTACCAGATCAGGCTATGGTATATGTGATGAAGCTGGATGCTTGAGTACCCCAGAAACTTTCGCAAAGAAACATCGAAGACAGAATGGTCTGCTGTGTTTCCCATCTTGCTCGTCAAACTAATGGAGGATTTCTCCGGAAGATGGTTACTGGAAATGAAAAGGTTCGGTACAATAACATGAAACGGCGCAGGAGAGTTTACAAAAAAGATGGATCACCAGCATCCGCTTGAAAGCCAGGCATGCATCCCTGGAGGGTCTTATTGTATTTTTGGTGGGATTGTTGAGGAATTATTTATTTGAATCTGCTGTAATGAATGGTTGCCTTCATAAAGGGGTGGTTTATGCGTCAGCCATCGCATTCGAATTTCCTAGCTGATGAGAACTTCGAACGCAGCTAGTATGTTCAAAACGTTATTACGAAAGCTTTAAAACCATCCAAAATCCTTTTTTCATTCTATTAAATTCAAGCAGTTTTGTATTTTCAAATAAAGTGCAAAATACATTGTATTTCGATGTTCGTGATCACTCATTTCTACGATGATGACTGAAAAAAAAATTTTTTTTTGGGAGGAGGGGGATTGGGGGTGACTCTATCTGAAAAAGTGCCTCAGATAGTCATTGTGTTGTGGTTAATGTTATTGAGCATAGTTCCTAGATGAAAAATCGTGCAGAAGGTGGGTTGCTCGGTTATAAAATGAGCATTCAGACAAAGAACGTCTCTGATTACTGATAAGTTCATAGATGAAGAATGGGTTACAATAAACCCCTATTCTGGACACTTTCACAACTTGTAGAGAGTCGAAGAAGTCTCAAAGTTTCTGCAGCAACGAAAGAACCAACAGTCCAGATGAGTTGATGCCAAGGTACATCTACCAGCGCTTGACTTGATTAGTAGTTCTTTCAGCAGCAGAAAAGGATTTTTCCTCTCGATTCGTCACTGTTGACGGAAATTAGGAGTGTTGCGACAATCGTGGAGTTCTCCAAGCCACTTTTGGAACGATATCATCGCCAAAGGTGATCATTCAAGCCAAAAGATTCCTCTGTGCGTATGCCACGGTCAGGCAGATGCTACGATCAGATGTATATATCAAATTATGTAGTTCGATTTGGCCAACCATCTCTGGATGCCTATCTAGGCTTTAATTGATGCAAATGGGATGCACATTAAATAGAAGCTCTCCATTTAACGATCGACACGTTATACAGACTATGCCGAGGTGGAGCGATACCGTAAGTATTATATACAGCGCTAATACTTGAAACAAACTCCTGATCTGACGGTCTCCGACCAGCGAACGTAAAATTTTATTTGGTTTGTTAAATTTTTGTCCCAAACTTGCGTAACACAAGAAAATCGCTTTAAAATTTTTTGGATAATTTTCATTCTGGCATTGGTTGCGAGGTGAAGGCTGTTTACGCCCCCATTGTCAGACCTTCGTTGGTAACCTGCCTGACTGCCGACTAAATACCTCCCGTCTCACATCATAAACCGAGCCTGAAACTTTTTGTCACATTATATCGTACTAAGCCTCGTTAGTCTCGCTCAATGGCGCCTTCAGGTTAGGCGCCTTTCTTTAGCAGGGATGGATGGGAAGGAATGGATTCAGGGAGATCCTTCATCCCTCTGCGACGCCTGGCCATTCATGATGCCTTTCTTTATGGAGTATGGTCCGCACGTAATACAATACGCAGTTCCAATTGTCATTGACAATCAACATGTTCTCCATTACGTTTTCTGGAGAGGGCATCTATCGCATTCGAAGAAAGTGTGCGAGGGGTCATCTGTCGCCACCGGATAGAACAAATAGACAGGGGACTTCGAATTCCCATCTATTACAGGTAAGACTGAAAATAACCGTGCTCACCATGCCGCAACATACACACTTTGAAGTATACCTTGATTCAAAACTTTTGGGACTCCTGATGAATTGGCAGATCTAGGAGTTATCAATATGCTTAGTGTTGAGTGACTTGAGTTGACTTGAGCTAACGTCTTTATTGCTATCGATTACACACAAATATAATCACATAAGAACATCAGAGACTTAGAGAATCGCACTGAACTCAATGGATGATACTAGATACGTTGTTGAACGCAAGGATATTTGACTTTGTAGGGATGATAAAAGTTCCTTTGTAGTTTATTTTCAAATGACAATTTCGGATATAAACCTTAAACCTACACCTTTAGGTGCATAATATATAAATATTCTATATTACTTACCATTTTCCTTTAAAAATTCTGAGTATACACTTTCATCTGCAATATTTCCATACGATTTCGTAAGACTTCCTACTCAGCTCATCATTTTCTCATCTCACCTTGCTACCGTTTACATTGTTCAAGCCTTCAAAATATTCATGTATGAACTTTGGACTTTGAAGACAAATTGAATTTCATATCAATTTTCTTTTGTATCTACGAAAATTCAATTTACCAACAGAAAAATCCTGAAATAGATTTTGATTGATTTAATTTTTTTTCCTCTTCACTTTTCTTCGGCTGTAACTTTTTCATCACCTTCACCATTTTCACACACTCACTTTGTCAATTTCGGTGCGGATTATAGGCATGCATCTGCTAGTGTGCTCGTATGAGAAAAAGTGAAAAATTTCATTCGCCTGCTTCAAAGGAAGAAAACGGAAAAGCTTTCACATTCGAACGACAGCAGATTGTTGAAGTCATCAAAGATGAAGTATTTCAAGTGACAAGTAGATAAAAATTTTGTCGCTCCATTGAAGATTGGATGGACCGTTTCGAATAAGTTGCTACATGGTAAATTGAATTTTAGCCGGGTACAAATATCAAATTAGAAAATAGCTATAAACGTGACTGTTGGAATTATAGAATAGTTGAGAAGAAATTGATTTTGGAAACAAAATGACTCAAGGATTAATCCAATATCGCTTTACTTGGTATTATTTGTAATTTCGGACTCATACAAACCATGCAAATATGGTTATAGTGTAGACAGTGCTAATGAAATACAACTTTATCTCCAGGTTATTTTCAATTTTTTCCTGCAGACAACGCATGATATTTGAGAAATATCTATCTGTTCCTGTTTCTACGGCTTTTTTGACATGGTAAGTAGCGAATTCGCATATATGGCCAGGGTCCCATGCGTAAAAGTTCTGTGGTGGCTCGTTGTATAACTTTTCTCTTTTTGTTATCTCAAATCAATATCTTTAGATGCACAAGGACTTTATCATCATCACTGAGAGTTGGCTAGAGAACTACTTTTGCCATCATCTTGCAGTATGGTATCAAAAAAATTATTCAAAATAATCCAAAAGTTCAAAGCTGACCGAGGGGCTCTTGTCTTTGCTGTTGGCCCACTAAGTGGCTGTAGGTTCAATTGTAATACACTGTAATCTTTCATAAAGATATGCTCCTAATCTGGACCAAGAATGGAGCCTTGCTACAATATCCGCTGTTTGAATTCCGAATCCATTATATAATATATTACATGAAGACTACTCAGGTAATCTGATAATCTGGAGAGAAACCCTGTATGTAACTTCTTTCTGTATTTCTATCTCCTCAAATAGATGCATGCAATTTTGGTCTGATGAATACCTACATGAGTTTTCTGTTCCTACTGACAAAAAGCGTGGCATGTAAGACGTAACACAAAAACAGTTTTTCTATCTCTTTCGAATAATGCGCCTAAGCAGTGACCTGCCATCCGAAAGCATGGCGAAACTGATTACTATCTGAGACAGCTTCTCAGTAGTACGGTCCTTTGAAGTTCTACATTCGGGAAATGGTAAACACTTTACCTTTTGCAAGTGAAAGGTGAGGTCTCGTTTAAATTTCGTCCATAGAATAGGCGAGGACTCTCCAGATACCCTGAAGGAAAAGATGCTTGGATCAAAGGACGAAAAACTAATTATCTCACCTCTCTCGTACGGTTTCTTTTACGAAAAAGTACATTATCAATCGCTTATCAAAGCAGAGGAAAGGTGGCTTAACAACAATGTTTCGGTAACAACTCTGCTTTCTTTCATCCTTGAATGAGAAACGTTTCAAAGCCAAAAGTTCCACAATGTGATTCCAAATATTTGCAATAAACAGTTCCAAATTTAGTTTTCGGTGTGACAGTGGAGTGTTTCGTCGTTACTCCAGTCGCTGTATGCCATTAGGTGTCTGACATTCAGGTCATAGCCTTAACCCCAAAACAAAAAAAAAATGTTATGATTCTTATTATTAATATTTACTTTTATCGTGGCGCAGGGTTCCATTCTTGACCCGGACCTTGAAATGTTTCGTACGATGAGCTTTTGAAGTTGCAGTTACCGGAGAAGTTGCGTCTGAATGGCTACTTAGATGACGTAGCAGCACTAGTCGCCGGGCGTACTGTTGAACAGGCGTAACATAAACTGGGTGCAGTACTGTGCTTAATGAACGATTGGATGACAGGTCATGGGTTTAGTCTTGCGCTGATGTGATTCTGGTCTTCATCACATGTCTTGCGCTGGAAAAGATCGAGGTCATCCTCCTGATCAAGAAGCGGATCCTTCGTGTTATTCCCGTTCGGGTGGTAGAAACGATCATCGAGTTGATGGAATCAATAAAATACCTTGGCTTGATGATTGACTCAAAGATGAGCTTCCTCGAGCAGGCTCTTATGGCCAACACGCGAGGACTTACCTTCAGCATAAGACGTCTACTCATAAGCACAATGGGGTCAGTGCTCTTGTACGGCTCCGAAGTCTGCGCTGATGTTCTTAGTAAAGAGTCGCACCGAGGGCGTCTGGCACAGGCGCCACATTCGCATTCGCGTCCGGATTAGATAGCAGCTACATACCGCCCTGGTTCTAAGTCGTTGGCGCTGGTTATTGCAAGGGTGGTCCCCATGGCACGACTCGTTGAATAGCGAAAATGAGTCTGCTTCCGTAGGGAGAATCCAGCAAGTGAAATTGTTTGCCAAGAGGAACACGAAGCGCTGGACAGGAGTATCGTACAACCCAGCGGTCCTGATATGATATTACCTGACGCAACTACTCAGTGAGCAGAGGCATCATCAGTCTGCGCTGCAGAGATGGGAAAGTCATCGTCCCCGATCCCCACATATGATGGCTGCTATGTCTTTTTCGCATGCGGGATATGGTGCACGCACTATTTGTGTCCCTACCAGCAGAGGTTTTATTTATCTAGAAAATATAAGTGAAAAGATATGGACAGCCCAAGACAATTAGGAATGCGTGTACCATATATGTGCGTGTTCTTCTTTAATAGAAGGGCATAGTGCATTGCTTGACAGTGCTGAGGAAGAGGAGGCTTTCTTAACAGCCACCCCCTCTTTTCCATTCATTTCTGCTGAAAGAGGAGTTTCTCTACCCGAAAGGCGCCGCTAGGCATAAGTAAAGACGCCTAGTCCAAATTTATGTGACGAGCAGTTCCAGGTTAGCCCTTCGATGTAACAAAGTAGATAGTTAGCCGATAGTTCGGTTGCCAGGAAGAATAGGACAACTTTAATTCTTTTATTTCGAAAGAATGACAAGGGTGGTGCCGACTCGTAGCAAAATTTTCATCTCACTTAAAATTTTACAATAAAATTTTCATATTCATTAGTTAATGTCAACAAGTCCGATTTCCCAATGAAAAGTTGTATGTTTGATATATCTGGACCAAGAGTAGCTGATGTCACATCAACTATTATCATATTTCCCTGAAAATATATTTTTTTTCTTACTTTAGAAAAAGTGATTGAACTCCATTAAACAAAATAAAATTACACGCTTGCTAAGAAACTTTTCCATATTTTCTACATTGGAAGCACTTTTTGCGGTTTTTATTCATTTAGTTTTGGTTGTAGGGACCTCGTAGATTTTTTTTCTTAAATTTTCATTGAATAGAGTCCTGCTCATAGATAAATTCATGAATGCGCATGAAATGATGGATTCAAAGCCTTCCGGAATGGATGACAAGGATTTCTTATTGATTTTAAATGTGTATTTTCATGTTTTCTTAAATATTTATATCCTATTTTTTTCAGAAAAAATGGCAATGGCAGGAATGCGTAGCACATTCAAAATATTTTATTTTTCATTATTGTTTTTTTAATGTCATATCATAGCTTATGAGTTCCATAAAGTGCTCCAAAAAATTAAGAATATGAGTACATGATTCGCTTAAATATTCCTCAATTTATCATTAGTTATTCAGATTAGCATCAATCCAGTCTAAATACTTAGCAACATCTGTGAAAAGTACAAAATGTTTCGTATTGCACAAATTTTTGTCATCCCGAGAAACACTTAACGATACTATGCCTCTAAGTCTGTAAACTTTATTCCTTATAAAGAACATACCACCACCACTATCGCCATTGCAAACACTAGTTCCGTTTCTGAATCCTGCACAGTAATTCGTTTCGCTAAGGTAGTTACCGAAAAACGGTCGATTACTATTCAAGCAAGTCGTAAGTGATACAACTGGCATTCTGGCTTGTGAAAGGATATCAGAAAGGACATCGTCTTGATTGAATCCCCAACCTATGACGTATCCTCGTTCATTGATAACTTCATTTAAGTCAGTTTGCGACGAGTCCCACATACAAGCAGGTTGTACATAGTTCGTGAAAGTTACTTCGGTGGCTAATCTTAAGATTGCAATATCGTTTTTAAGTATAAGTGGATTGTATCCTTCATGAGGAATGATTTTAAAAACTTGATACTCCTGTGTGTTAGGACTAGCCAGTAGCCTATTGTGTTGTCCTAACTTAACTAGCACACGTTCAGGCACCATTATTTTTTGATTCTCTGTTACACAATGACCCGCAGTTAGTACAGCTTTTGACGAAATCAAGGTTCCACCGCATTTATAGCTTGAAGCTCTCGGTTCGATATGAAAAATAGCTGCATGCCATGGCCAATCGCCTTCTTCCGATGGGTAACCATGCGTAATAAGTCCTTGGTGCTTGACTTTTCTCTCTCCACAAGTGCTTTGTGGACCCGTGTCATCGTTTGTTCGATCAATTAAATCAACTGATCCGGTATTTGTTGCTCCCAAAATGCTCGGTTTCCACTGCAAATGAAGTAATGTTTGAATCGAATGATCCTTTCTTAAAAAAATCTTTCAACTTACATTAGTTTTCTCCGGACATACATCGACACCATTCAAATAAATACCATCGACATAAGGGAAATCACCTTTGGGGCGTCCTTGTACATGGAATTTGGTTCGGTATTTGCCATCGTCTTGTTTAAAGAATGTTATATGAAATGTATTTCCCGATGTCAAAACACGTCCGTCCTCTTCATCCTGCATGAGAAACAAAAATAAAGCAATTCATTAATATATTGTGCGTGTTATTTTCTTATTATATTTAATTTGATATTAATCTAAACAAGTACTCAAGGTAGTTGGTCGCAGTATTGCTCAAGAGGGATCCACTTAACTTTTGGAGACTATATTTAGAGAATTAATTTGAAAAAAATATTTATACTAAAGCTATTTAATGTTTGTATATAAAATGAAAGTACGAGGGCGGTTCAAATATGATCGAGACAAACGCTGTAGATAGTATGCATGTATGTTTTGATGATCCTGGCTTCAGTATGTGATAGCTCGGTCCCTAACAAACAGTGTGGCATAGTTCTTGTCGGGATCGCATGTTTCACGCGCGTGCTATGACCATGAGTGAACGTCAAGTGCCGACCGCTGTTGCACAACGTATTGTCATTCGTTTTTTTTTTTTAAATTTTTCTGCGTTTGCGAAATCAGTTCGGAAGACAGTGCCTGAGTAGGGCTGCTGTATTTAAATGGGCCAAAGCATTCAAGGATTGCCGTGAAACAGTCGAGATTGAGACCATGATCGCCGTCCGCGAACCAGCATCACACCAGGCAACATTCGCTGCGTAGAACTACTCATTTTGGAGGACCTCAGGATTAATGTTCGAGACATTTCGGCTGAACTCGGCATCAGTATTGATAGTGTAGAGTCTATCATCCACCTTCAATATCGAAAATTAACGGCACGATGGGTTCCTAAACTGTTGAACTTCGGGCAAAAATTAACGCGGTTGGAAGCTTGTCGCCACTTGCTGACGCGATACGAGGCGAAGGGGCACGGTTTTTCAACGCGAATCTTCACTACAGACGAGACATGGGTACACTATAACACTCCCGAAAGCAAGGTTACGTCTAAAGAGTTGAGGAAGAAAGAGGGAGGAGCGCCAATCAAAGTGAAGACAACCAGGTCCACGGGTAAGGTTATGTGTATTGTATTCTGGGACCGGCGGGGCGTGCTGTTTGTCGATTTATACGTAGATTTTATCTAAAATCTTTAGAAAATGATCAGGAATCCTATGCGAAATTAAAACAAAAGATTTCTATATTATTTAATCAGCAACCATTTGCTTTTATTGAATTTCCCAGTTTCCCGAACGACTTGAAGGTATATAGTTACAGCCAATAGCGTAACTTTGAGATTTGAAAGTTGATGCTCATTTCGAGAATTTACATGGGGAGATTAGTTTTGAAACATTTAGTCAGTCGCGGAAGCCTGCGCTCAAAACTTAAGAAAAAATATTGAGAAAGATGGAAAGATCTCAAGCTGGTTTCGAACATGCGTCCCTGCCGCTTCTCATCAGGTGCCAACTCACAGGCCGGGACGCATCGATTGGCACTACCAGCTTAGGTGGATGTCGACTGGTTATTTTTACTAGTTATGAATATTGCTCTACAGCTTTGAACTTCTCCTATATTCCAAATTGCCTTTGGTCTGGCTTTATCAATTTCAGAAGTTTTGGTAGATCAATTTTTCGATTTGCATGCGTCCCGGCATGTGAGTTGGCACCTGATGAGAAGCGGCAGGGGCGCGTGTTCGAAACCAGCTTGAGCTCTTTCCACCTTTCTCAATATTAAATTCACTATCGAGGTACTCGAAACATTTGATCAGAACTTCCGCACCCATGAGTCTTCGCTGAATTAGCTTAGCAAGGGTATAAATCACTTATAAGTTCTAAGTAAAAATGGAAAAATTGATCTACCAAAACTTCTGAAATTAAGAAGAAAGTTCGGGTGAAAATTCCTTTAAAAATATGATTCTTCTTAACATGAATACGAAATTATAAGTAAACTGTGCTCTTTTGCATAGAGTACAGTACAACAACAACGCAAAAGATATCAAAAAGTCAACGTACAAGGACAAACGTGTTTACATTTGCATGCATGAAACGGTAAATTTTTGACATTAGCTTAGAATATGGCATAATTTTTGCGTTCATTTGTGCGTTCATTTCTAGTTTAGTGCAGTTTCTAGTGCAAAAATTGAAGCTTTGTAGGTCTGAAACGACGTTATAAGAAATAGTAAGGTTAAAAGTAAAAATGTTTGGCGAAAGCAGGCAGTGAATGACCAGTATAACTTCGAAGATTTACACTAAAATTGCGTGATGAAAGTAAAACTTTCATCTGGTAAATATTGTTGTCGAAATTCATTCAACTGTTCAAAGAGTTGTAAACAATTTCAAATATACTGGGAAGTTTACACCTACAGCTCGTTCAGATCGTCCTCGCAATTGAGTCCAAAGGGAGAACGTGAAATTCATGGAACAACAAAATAAAATCCACCAACTAGTGCTTCGAAAATATTCGATATCTTAAAAAGTACTGTCAAATCAATTCATCCAGAAACATCCAGGAATGTTCTAAGCAGAGCTGATAAATAGATTAATACGTAGAAAAAAACACGTATTTATTTTCCAACAGGAAAGTAGGAATTAAATCCTATAGAAAACCTATGGGATCTTCAAGAAAGACTTTTGCGTCCAGAAAATGAGATACGACGTCTTGTTCAGTTGTTTTGACGTCTTGCATGATCATTATGCGATCTTTAATTTTGGGCATGACATATGATAACATGAGATAATTTTGGATTAAATTTACGTCTATAGACATCAATAAACTAAAATTGGTTCGCAGAAATATAAAACAGATAACTGGCAATTGCAACAAAGGTTGGTTTTCCAGCTGACGTAGCACAACACAAAAAATTTATAACATTTAGAGGCATTGAACAGCTTTGTCGCATAAATTATTGGATTTAAAATTTGATATAAAAAAACTTGTGACCTCAAAGCACTTGTAATCTCACTTCTAAGAACCACAAATCAAGTCGCCAATGCAAAACTTGATATTATAACAAAATAAACCATAGAAACATTTATTTCAATTAACATAAATACTGCAGACTAGGAAAATCTGGCGCCATCAACTTTTTTACTTGTTATTCGCAACTAAGACTGTCTCCATTTCCCAGAAATTCGTCTCCATTTTGTCTCTATTTCCCAAAAACCTACGCACTTTAAGTCGCACTAAAACTAATCATCTTTGATCCAAATCCAAGACGAATCGCAAATATTTTGAAAAGATTTTGACCAAACTACTTATGGGATAGGTCAATACGAACCAATGTCAGGGTGGCAGGAGCACGGAGACGAAGTTCAACTCGAGCTTCTGGTAAGTTTTTGTATCGATCGAAGTCGAAAGTGCCATTAAAGTAATTTTCTTTACTTGGTCGACCTCCAATGTAACGTTCCACGAATAATATTCCATTTGTACACACGGATCCACCTTCCAGGGCTTCGGCTATGAGGCCAAACGCGGGTTCGGCGTCATCTGACCTAACGATTAGCACAAGTAGCGCAAGTATAAATAAAACTGGCAGCTTGATTTCGCGAAACATTACTATACAAGTAGTAACAATAACCGCTAACAAAAATTACATATGATCCAATCCGCGAATATACACTCACGACTTCTTACTATCTACTGAGCGCCATTTCGTGAAGCATCTTCGTTTTCACATCAAAGATAGTTAGTCAAGAACTGGTTTAGTGAATCGTTATCATAGTAATATTATTTTTTTTATAATTAAGTCTTGTTTCGTGACCATTGTGACGTCTAATCATTGATCTCAAACAAGAAATGTAGTGAATGAGAAATTCCGTTTAAGCATTGCATTGAGAAAGACCAAAAGTTGTTTATACTTCTCAATTTCCAATTAAATAAAATTATGTTAATGCAAAATCAAGTTAAACCTTGGTACAGAATTTCCTATTCGATGAGTCAAAGTGACTGACGTTACCGGAGGAAAATCCAAAATTCAAAACGAATGGAATGCGCAGAATAAAGTGCAATATCAAGACATCATAGATGTCTATAAATATACTGGTAAGCTGATGCAGGATAATAGCGAAATCATGTATTAGTATCAAAAAGTAACTGATAAACAGCTTGGTAACTTGGTAACGAAAAATTGATGACGGAATAAAGGCGTCAATAATTTTTCGTTATTCCTTTTTGTTCATCAATTCTCCTACACCCTCAGATATTATTGTTTTTCCATTTTGAAACTTCATGGATGATCATTTTACGCTATACGAGGGTTGTCTGAAAAAATTCAGACCTAACAAAGATACAAGATATTTATCTCATAAATTTATTTTTATTGTTCTACATAGTCCCCTTGTAACTCTACACACTTCTCCCAGCGACGCTTCCATGACTTTAACCCGTACATATAGTACTCGGCGTTTTTCTCTGTGAAATTATTGCTCACGAAGGTACTTCTCTCCTCATTTGATGTAAATGTCTGTCCTCGGAACACAGCTTTTAGATAAGGGAGCAAAAATAAATCGCTTGGGGCTTGATCAGGTTGGTAAGGCGGATGGTCAAGCAGTTCAAACCCGAAAAACTCAAAACCTGCTGAGGTGTCAGACGGCGCGTTGTCTGGGTGAAACAGATTTATTTTTCTGCAAATTTGGTGGTTTTTCGCAATTACTGCCTTCAGCTTGGCGAGTAATGATACGTAGTATGCTCCTGTAATTGTTTTTGCTTTCTGAAGACAATCGATTAAGGTAACTCCATGACTATCCCAAAAAACAGTCACCATCACTTTATTAACCGAAAAAACAGAGCATTTGAAATGTTCATTCGAACACGTTTTTGGTATAACGTGAGCAAATGCGGCATCCAAAGCACGGACAGCGTTCTCACGCCTACATATGTCTCGAACACGTTCTTCGGACATTTTCATAACTTCTGCTATCTCTCTCACTATGATTCAGCGCCGTACAAAACCATTTGGTAAACTTTAGCAATTTTCGTCCGTAGTCGCAGTTCTAGGACATCCCGTACCTTTATCATGTCCTATGCTTTTATGACCACGTTTAAATTCAACTGCCCAAAATTGCACTATGGTAAATGATGCTGCAGAGCCCCCATACACATATAGTCCAACACAACTTTACCTTGCGTAGACGTATTGCCTTTTAAAAACAAAAATGTAATAACAGTCCCTTACCAAATTTTTTCAAGTCCATAAATAACACTCGCTTCAACTTACTCAAACAACTATCAACTACAAACTGCTCGTCCGAAATGGCTGAAATTTTGGTGAGTAAATGTCAAAAGATGCACAACTATATTCACTAGCTTTTATAGACAAGTGCCGCCATCTTTACGTTTTGGTTGGAAACTTCTCAGACCACCCTCGTATGCTTGATCCATAAAGTTTATACGAACATCGCTTCTTAGAAGAATCACTAACATGGTAACGTTCGACTTTTGTATCCTTTTGTTCTATTTCAATATGTGTTCGGAAAGTCTGGTGTTTATCTTGTGTCCTGATTGACCGATGTAGCCACATTGACATACAAAAGTTAATTGATATACATCTTATTTGCTCAACGAGTCCTTTTTCTACGTGTTTTAGCTTCAGATTTGTCTCAAACTAGTTTCTGTTTTAACAGATAAGTTGATGGTTTTATGTTTCTCTCCCGGTTAATGTCAATGTTGTCCATAAATACTATTCGCTTCCTTCTTCTTTACGCACATGGCCAGCCCATTATAAATTTCGAAGCCTTATAATCTCTGAGGTATTCGCCTCATGAAATATTTCATTCAGTTCATAGTTATATTGAATTTGCCTCTAGTCACTTTCTCGATTCGCTAGTAATTAACCTCAGGACCTGCCTCTCGGACTAAATTCTCTGTGTTTGTGAATGGTTGGAGGAGTGTCGATGTGTTACACCCAAATCACAGTACAGGTCTTCTCACTATTGTTCTCGGTAGTCATCTGGCTAGATATAGAACTCCTAAGAATTCAATAAAAAACTTTACTTCTGAGCAGTATTCCTTATCGTTTTCCATCCGCTTCATGGCCTTGCCTCGTAAGTATGACGCCTTAGAAACCGAAGTGGTCATCCTGACAAAAAAGAGAATCCCCAGAGTAAGGCCTTTCAGTGTTGGGGACGAACTGATTGAATCGAAATCAGCAGTAAAGTACCTGGACGTCCTGATAGACTCGAAGCTGAGTTTTTCCAAACAAATCAGGGCAACAGCTGACAAGGCTGCAGTGCGTATAACGGTACTCACCCGATTGATGGCCAACATAGGGGGACCCACCACATCAAGGAAATGACTCCTAATGAGCGTTGTGCAGTCGGTTTTACTCTGCGGATCAGAGCTGTGGGGCGACGCTCTCAGCAAGGAGTTACACCGGAAGCGGTTGGCACAGTTGCAACGACAAGCAGCATTGCGAATCTCATGCGTATATCGAACGGTCTCGGGGGTGGCAGTGCTGGTAATTGCAGGGGTGATACCCATCACCCTCTTTTCGAGAGAAATAGAGAGAGTAGAAGTATTTACCTACACAGAGGCAAAGACCGAAGAGAAGAGATCACCAGAGAAGAGAGACGTCACTCTCGCAGCGATTGGCAACAGTCCGGGAGCAAGACATAAGGGGAAGGTGGACTGCACGTCTGATCCCTGACTTGAGGCTCTGGCTCAGTCAAGTGCATGGTGAAAACGAATTCTACTTGACCCGGTTCTCAAGCGGGCACGGTTGTTTTTGGTCCTACCAGCACAAAATCGAGAAAGCACGGTCTCCTAACTGTGTGTTTTGTGCAGGAGAGTTGGATGATGCCTGTCACACATTCTTCTCTTGTAAAAGATGGAGCCATCAGCGCGGTGATCTCTTCAGCGAAATCGGAGAGCTCTGTCCGGAAACTATTGTCGGAAAAATGTTGCAAACGGTTGACAATTGGAATCGCGTTGCACAATATGCTCGGGCAGTGCTGAAACTAAAGAAAATTTTATTGCAGCGCTAGAAGGCATCGGGGGGGATTCCTTTACAAGGACTTCCTTTCTCTCCCTTTCTTCCCGTTGGAGAAGAGATTCTCATAATCCGAAGGCGCCTCTAGGCGTAGGAGCCCGAGACCTAACCCGAAGTAATGTGTCAAACGGTTCCAGGCTAGGTTCTCAGGTTGGACAGGGGAGGTGTTTAGTGGGTAGTCCAAAGTTTGTGTCCTGAGTGTGCGTCTAGGAGTCCCACACTCAAGGCGTAAACAGCCTTCACCTCCCTGCCACAAAAATAAATATGGCACCTTCATAGATAAATTCACGGTCGTTTTTGAAATTGTTTTCCCCAAATGTGATACTTTCGAATTTTAGGAGCCTGTTTGCGCAACTACGTCTTAATTTTTGTCTGATTGTACATTGATTTATAACCCTGTTTGTTTTGCTATATTGAAAAGTTTCAGGAATAGTTTTTCCACGTTTGTGAACATGCGCAAGAGAATGCTGATCTCATATGTTGCATAAGCTACCACTCAACTCGGCTTATAGAGTACTGTTCCTCTTATGTACTGACAGGAAACTAACATCTTTTCCAGAACCAGATTGAATAATGCTGGAGCATCCGCATTTCCTTTGTTTAGGCCAGCGGTTGCGCTAACATTGAGTTGGTTGTTCATAAGGACTTGGTATCTTGTCAACGTCGTTATCATTTTGTTGATTGGTGGATGATTTCGCCACGATACAAAAGCGAAAGATTATTCGGAACAGGACCTTAAGATCAATACTGCCATATACGTCAATATTGAACTTTCAGCATTTTTAAAGTAACAAATCAAATCTCATTTCAGTCAGCCTATTTGGGTTAAAATTAGTCAGGATTGGGAAGAAAGAATAAACAAAAAGATGAGTTTTTACTAAATCTTCATTTATTTCAGTTGTGCTTGTGATTATTTTTAAAACAATTACAAAACTTCATTTATCTTCTTAAAGAGCTTTGATTGCAAGCTTGAATATTTAAAAGTAAAACTAATAAACTATTGAATGTGATTTAAATGAAATGCATAATCTGTAATTGATCGTGCTCAATAAATTAATCGACCAGCCTTGCCATCCCAAAAACATCAGTCTTAACAAATTTATTGCATTTTCTTATCATGAAAATTTTCAATTTTCGAATTGCAATACCCATAAAGTTCCCACTAACTACCAAGTTAAATGATAACAAATCAGAAAAATAAAATTAAACGTATATAAATGCATTTTTGTGGCAGCAGTTGATACTTTTTCGTCAACTGTATTTCCCATGTAATTTTTTGAGACTCGATTAAAAATATATTTAGAGGCTGTCCTATTGTAACAAATATTTTCATCTGGTTAAGAACTGCAGACGCATAAATTGCTTATTTCAATAAATATCAATCAGAATAAAGAGTTATTTAATCCGATGTTATTCACTGCTGAACTTTTCCAAGTTTTTATTGCTCGCAATTTTCAAAAAAAAAATCAGCACATTTGTTTATTACAACATTTCACTTCGAATCCAATCAATAAATTCACCGACGTCTATAAAAGTGCTGTGACTTTTTACGCTACAATTTCCGCCAGCCTGTTTGCCTTCCTGCGACGAAAGTAACCCGCTCAAATAAAACACGTCCCCTTTCTGGAAGAAAAGTCCACTTCCTTGCTTAGTATCACACAACTCCAGTTCCGCTTCATATTTTCCACATAGAAGTGTATCTAAATTATTGTCTTCAGTCGCCAAGCATTGGTCAATTGGTGTAAATGTCACTTTTTTTCGTAGAATCCTTCTATCCTTAGGATTTCCTGCGATCAACCAAGCATCGCTTTCAATCAAACCGTTTTCATTCGGTTTCGACTTCTCCCAGAGGCAAACAGGTTGTATGGAACTGGTAGCAGATAAATCGAAATTCAATTCAATAATTGCAATATCTGCGTCAAAGTCCGATTCGGTAAAATTTTCGTGTACTTGTATCGATTTGACACCACTCAAACCCACTTGGAATTTCTCGGTTAAGTAGGGAATATCTACGCTCAGATGATTACTATCCAATAGGACTCCATTTTTACTGATGCAATGGCCTGTTGTTAACACATAGAAAGGTGCAATGTATACTCCTGAGCACCTCAAGCCGGAACTATCGGACTCGTTGTAGTAGATTGCAGCATTCCACGGCCAGTCTTTGTTATCCTCAATCGATTTTGAGGTAAAGTACGTCCCACATTCTGGCAAATTTTCTACACGGTCGCTGTTGAGAATACTGTCAGGATTTTCATTATCTTCTTTGTTATTTGATGCTGGAATCATCTGCGAATGAATAGGTTTTTTCGGGTTAATGAAAAATTATCCTATCTCTTTACACTTACTTGCGTGCTAGGACATATATTTTCATCATTCAATAGTAGTCCAGATAAAATCGGAAATTCTTGATCACCAGTGGGTTGTACATGAAATTTCGCGTTAAATGTTTCATCCTTTTGCTTGAAGAAAGTGATATTGTAGGGATTTTCGTCAGTAAGTAATTTGCCATCTTTATCATCCTGTAAATAAAAATAGAGACCATAAGGATTTATAATATAGTACAATCTATTCTAATCATTATAAAAAAATACTCTCAGTATATAAATCTTTTTGAAAAAGTTACTGATTGAGTCACTAGACCCAATATGAGCAAAGTTTAAAAAGTTTAGAAAATGATTCAAAAGCAATTCGATTTTTTTACAGACTCTACGTTTCCTGCTCATGTACTTGGTTGCAGAAATCATGCATCGACGGATCATGAACATGGCACACCTAGGCCTAACCTGAACGGTGCCAAACGTATGTCACACCTGTCCTTAGCAGGCACTTATTCGTCGCCGCATCAATAAACCTACATACATGCAGCTAACCAGGAACGAATGTACAAAATGGCTGAAAACATATGCTTCCCCACAAACTGTTCACTTAACTCCACCCATACATATATATCACGTATGAGGAATATTTCCAAAGTCCTGGGAATTTAGCCATCATTTTAATTATTTCGCTAATTTGCGTTAAAATCTCAATGTAGTTTTGCAATATAATCTCCATTTCACAGAATAAATTTATGCCAATGATAAACCAATTATTTTAAGCCGTCGTCGAAGACATTTTTCGGTAACTCGTCAATCCAAATTTTTGATAGCACGTTTTACGTCCCCTTAAACTTTCAAATCCAACACTTGATGAAAGACCCGAGGAATAAGGCTGATGTGGAAGCCATTCCCATCATAAATCACTCAAAACATCTTTCGTTTCTCGTGCGGTGTACGGTCTTGCATTATCCTGTTTTGCAATTAAGATTTTTTGACAAATGCCTGTCGCGTTGGGCCGGAAAATAATTCGAATTATTTTCTGCGTTAATTGTAGTATCTTTCAGCAGATTATCTACAAAAATAATCTATTCGCAATCTCAGAATGCAATAATCACTGCCTTCTCCACAGAAGGGACTGCACGCGCCTTAAGTGAAGGCCCTTCTTTAGGTTTGCGTGATTCTTTGGATTGACTGCTAGTCTCAGGATTCAAATAAGGAATCCACGTCTAGACAGCAGATATTACTTATGCGCCAAAATTCGTCACTGTTACGGGCTAATAACTCCACAAATTGATGACGAAGTATAAGACTTATTAAGTCTCTGTTCTGGTCCAATAGGCCTGGCACCCAAAACGGTGAAACCTTGCAAACACCTAAACAATCATGCAAGATGTCATGAACTTGTCGAATACTTATACTTATAGGTGCTCAGCCAATCCAACGAAAAGTTATTCGCCTGTCCTCTTTCACTAGCTGTCAAATGCAGTAATATTTCTTTGATTTGCCGATATGCTTGGGCGCCCACTACGTGGACCGTTTCCTAGTTATGTTCAACTGATTTGAAAAAGATCAATCCGCCGACAGACAGTACTTTTAGATTCCACGGACCCACTCAATACTCCGTACAGACGCTGAATAATTTCCTATCTTTTCACAACTTTATCCCTCAAAGGAAAATTTTTTCTCTTTGAGATTTTACTACGTCTTCCGTCAAAAAAATCCCGTTCGGTAAAAAGGCTTGGAGGCCAACACTCGTCCGCAAAGCGTTAATTATGAACTACTCAAATAATTTCAGAAACCTCCCTCATATAATCTGCTGGCAGCTGTTGGCATAGAAACACGAGACCTGGTTCAAATTAATATGTCAAACGGTTACAGGCTTGGTTCTCAGGTTGACTGAAGAGGTGTTTAGTGGGTAGTTTAAAAGAAATGTAGGTCCGGGAATCCTACACTTTGTAAATCATCATTTTCAGGACATATTAGTGCACTTCCTACGAATGAAGATAATAAATTACCGACTTTAGTGTCCATCCCTTTAAAACACAACCATTCCCACCACTTCTTACCACTTTCTCAAAGTATTCACTCCTTTTCAAGATTGTTGGCCTTCTAATTTCTTGGAGACGTCACCCAACTGTTCGACCATAACTGAACCCTGTAATAGGCACATATCCTGTGATGAACGAACCTTTATTTGCATTAAAAAAGTCTGTAAGCTTGAGACATGGGAGAAATCAATCCGCGTATAAACAATAATCTTGAAAAATCGTCCGGCTCAATTTTTTGACATTTCTTCTACTTAAGCTAAGTTTAGACATATCCTGTGAAGATGGTGTGTAGGATCCAACGTAAATAGCAAAGGTCAATAGAAAAAGAGTTCTCTGGAGTCCAAACAAAAAATAAAATTGAAATGAAAAAGATAAGGTTGTGACAACCGATTTTGACAAAAGCCACATTCTCTTGAAAATGGAATCATTTGTGCATCAGTGGACATGGACACGAAATTATTGATGGTTTTTCGATATTAGCGGCTTGATCTCGATTTTCTGTAGTATTTTCAGAGGGTTTGTCGTGTAGGAGTTCAACGAAACGATCATGTGTCATGGGCACAAGGTCTCTTTTCCAATTTTCAAATTTGCTTTCAGTGAACTTGATAGTCTCCGTTTGACTTGTTTTTGTTGATCGAAGGTCCTTTTTTGGCCCAGATTATACATTTAATTTTATAATTAAATATATTACTCAAAATTAATTACTAACATTATTAACAATTATTAACAAAATTAACAAAATTAGTAATTATACAACAATTTACCTTATAAATCATAAACTTGAAAATCAGGGCATTGATTTCTGAAAATCTTTCAGAAAAATCTTCTTAACATCTTTAAAAATTCATCGTATGGTTATAAAAGACTACCCATCGAACAATGTTACATATCTGTGCTCATAAGTTAACATCGTCTTGTCAGGGGAACAGATTAAGGCTTGTGTCAGCGCTTTTTCCAGTCATGAAAGTTGTCCTTTCTTTCAATGTCTGTTTAACCTTAATCTCATAGGGATAATCAGACAGGCTTCAACTTACCCTTATCCAAATATGTTTTAATACTGAGACAGCCGGAAATTAAATGTCTTTATTAGGCTAGTCACTTAACATTATCCCAACCCTTTAAACTACAGATATAAAGTTGGTAGCATCATTATGTTTCATTCTTGTTTTTTCAACGTTGATGGCTTCACTTTCTCTACAGAGAGGCGTCTTTAGTTCCTTCTTTCAAGCAAATTCAATTGCTGTAGTATAATAAAAAGGACAAAAGGCTTAGAGTTAGCCTTACTAAGGCTTCAAAGAACAAAAGAATATTAAAGGAATAAAAACAATCTTAGCCTAACTTCGTCACAGTTTACTTTTTGAAATATTTTTTAACATAAATTATGATTTTAAAAGCTCATGAGGTTGTTTTGAAAACATGGACCGTGGAAGTAGCGCTTCGATGATTTCTATGTGCTTACCAAAGACAATGCTTCTTCGATTTATAGATGGCTTACTCAACAAAATATTCACGGAGAGAGGATTTGCGCCTGTCGGATTGGCAAGAATGAGTTTGAGTGCTTTCAGCAAAATTTGTTTCAGTTCACTTTAAAACGTAAGGCTACACCCTAAGGTAATGTGTGAGGTGTGGTCTCAAGCGTTTCTATCTTCTAATTCAATAGCTGTCAGGACATGCTTCTGGAAGATGGATGCTTTAAGTGAGGGACCTTTTAACACGTGAAAATCCGGTTTGCTGGAACGATTGGTTTGAATTTTCGAAAGGTACGTTTTTTTCTTAACTCTCGCCAAAAAAAACAGTAATTATATTCGAAAAAAGCTGACTCAAGTAATTCGCAAAATTTAAAATTTAAAGGATCTAATGCAATCTTACACAATTTTATAAGAACAATAGTGGAAAGTTTAAACAGTTATTTCCACATATTGATAGTGCATGTTTGGCAGCAGGAGTCTTTCCTACAAAGTGGAAGGTTTTTCGGTTGGTTCTTGTTCAAAGCGGCAAGCAGAAACTCAGATTTTCAGCATAATATCGTCAATTGTGCTATTAGGCACATGGCACATGTTTTTTGAAGCACGAGAGAAAACTCTTCTTTTCTTATCTTTCAGTTGGACAACACGGATCTATAAAGTGCTATTCCAGAATGGGCGCTATCTTGAGGTTCCGTGGGCTGCAGGAAGAGCTGGTAAGTTATGCCATGAGACATGGTCAATAGTTTTCATTTTGATGTTCGATATTCAAAGTGCTTCCGATTCAGTGGGATAGAAATTTGTAAATATCGTTGACTAGGAATGCGGCTTACTAGTTTTGGTTTTGATGCAAAAATATGTGAAGGAACGACAGCCTGCGTACGCCAAAAATCAAAAGACGTTCTTAACGGATCTATTCTGCAATGTTCAGTACGGAGTTGGCAATCGAGGAAATGAAATCGTCTTGTTCAAAAAGAGCAGGATACAAAATGTTATTTGAATGGAGTGTGGTTCCAAACTTGCTGAAACGTGGGTACCTGAGTAGAATAATAACCGATTTTGGGAGAGCGAAAAGGGATTTCCAGAAATAATGCGGAAACTTCCAGTGGAGTTCACGTAAACGCTGCAATCGGAATGAAGAAGAATTGATGCAGGATACAAAATGACCATAGCCAATTTACAACCGAGGGATGGCTGCTAAGTCCGTGGCTTAAGGTACTTAATGAAAGATAATATATGGTTTCAATGTTTTGATTTTTCAATAGAATCTCCCTCAAGTGAAAAACATTTCCAATAGCTCGCATACAATGTGTTTAACCCACCCAAAAATATTCTATATCTTTCTCATCAGAATGACGATCAACTGCAGCTTTCATTTCGTTGTCATCTGCAAATCTCCGCCCCGTGATTCCTTTTTCGAATAGAAAAGTTGGAAAAATCGCTACGTGCTAGGTCTGGACTACATGGAGGGTGGTCAATCTCTGAGAACCCCGTGTCTTTCAGGGTTTGCCTCGCAACATGTACGGTGTGAACGGGCGCGTTGTCTTGCAGAAAGAGCACTCCGCGCGTCAATTTCCCACGTAGTTCCTGTACAATATCCTCGCGCACCTAAGTCAATAAATTGTTGTTATATTGGCCATTCATCGTAGTTCCCCTGGGTAAGTAGTCAATAACCAAAATTCCCTCGCTATCCCAGAAAACAGTCGCGATTAGTTTGGACACCGATTTTACCACCTTGAATTTCTTGGGCGGCCTTTCTCCTTTTTTTATCCATTGCATAGACTCTTGTTTGGACTCCGGATCATATTGGCGCATCCATGTTTCATCTACTGACTGACTGTAGAAAAACTGACTGTAGAAAGGCTGACTGTTCAAAAAGTCTTTGAAACTTGCGAGTCGACGTTGCTTGTGAAGCGGTGTGAGCATTTTCGGTACCGAGCGCGTGCTAATTATTTTTTTTTTTTCATATTCAAATGTTCATGTAAAATTTCTCCAACTCGTTCCTTGCCAATCTACATTTCTTCTGCAATCTGCAACAATTTAATTCTTTGGTCGGTCAGAACGGTTTTTTCGACTTTTTGAACGCTTTCGTCGGTCGGTCGGTGACAGGAAGCCCCGAGCAAGGATCGTCTTCACAGCTCTCTCGTCCTTGTTGAAATAGGCCGGCCCATTTTTTTACCATCGTATATGTAGGCGCAGAATCCTGAACAACCGATGACATCTTTTCAAAAATGTGTTTTGGTATATTTCCCTTCTTTACGAAGAATTTTATGACGGCGCGGTATTCAAAATTCCAAGAATTTCCAGATTTGACTGACATAGTGATGTTTGTTGTTCAATAAATAATTGAACTATGAGTGCAAACTTTATTAGTGGTTGCTTTTTTAAATACTGAGTATCGCAACTAGTAACATAAGTAACAACCTAATTACTCATTGTTAAGTACCCTAGGCCGCGAACTCTTCAGCAATCCCTCGTACTTGCAGTACTTGTACTTGTACTTACTCGTACTTGTCTCTGAAGTGACAGAACCAGAGGGAGCAGGAAGGACCCTATTTTGAAAATAAGCTTGTCGCTTGCAATAGCTTGGAACTGAAAAGGATGCATGCATAACTCATATTCAGACTTTATGATTTTAGGAGCGGTGCGCTGTTATGTAGTTATAGAGGTTAATTGTCGCTCCTATGCCAATTATTTACAGGGTACTGATATTTCACGATCGAAAAGTTCCATTACTGGCCATTATAATACTTCTTAACTATTTTGGAAGTTACCTGCCTCACCAAATTTGAGTGTGAGTCTTTTGCTGTAGTTAGATTGGAACTTTAGTTTCGCAATCTATGATATACATCCTGGTCATTGCGTGAGCAGATAACAGCGAGGGCACTTCAAACTCACTTTGATCTAAGGAGATTCAAACAAAATTAGAGGAATTTCATTGGTATTCGTAAATTTTTTCTCGTCAGTTCGTTGAACATGATAAATACTCTCGAAGCGCTTAAGAAAAATCAATACAAATATAAGTCTACACTTGATATTTCTATTTAAGTCTGTCAGAAGCTTCTTGGGTTGTTCTCACAGCTTTGTGCTGACGCTTTGATCCTGGCACGATAATAAGCAAAAACCATGAGTGGAGATACGCGAAAACGAGTGAGAGAGTTTATGAAACGGGTTGTTCGTTTGAAAATGGTGTAGGCCTACTTTACGGAAGGCTTAGCTGACATGTTTAAAAGAGATGTTCAAATCTGTCTGCTTAGATGACACAAAACTTCACTCTGATGTAATGCATATGAGGTTTTGAAATGGGCGTGCTCTGAGGATGCTTGGTGCGTTTTCAGCGGTTACGAGCCTTATATGCTATTAATTTAACGATGAGTTCGAAATTGTGGAAGGTTCTTTTCATTTTTAACAAACTTCTATTTTAGTTGATAACAAGCTTAAAACCAGTTGAGAATAACAATATAAAATTTGTTTGTAAATTCAAAAACGTTTATTCAATCATGCGACGATTAAGCGACGTTTAAAATAAGAAGGACAAAATTGGTTTTACAAAAATTTCCAATTTCTTTGGTGGTTAGTTTAAAGCTTTATTAGTTTACGAGAGGTTGCTTAGAAAAATGGCTTCGCTTCAAAGTTGATCCGTGCATCGGTGGCAATAAAGGGCCAAGGTAAGCATGCTCTAGCGAGGTTTTCGTAAATATCACGCTGAGTCCCGAAGGTTGAGTGGGTTTCATTCGCAAAGACAGCAGTTGTAAAGGATCGGGGTTATTTCGTTTGTATTTCAATATTGAACTCTCGTATCAAATTAATAACTATATAATAAATACTTTGAATTCTATTGAAAATCTCTTAGCGCCACTATAATTATTCTTAATCTATCATATAATTATAGATAATTAATAAATAAAATCTAAATTTAAAGGTCGATGTTAGTACAATGTGTAGTTGTAGTGTGAGGCGTTGTACTCTTATTAATACTTTAATTAGCGCGTGGAAAGAACACAGCCCAAAGCCAGCAAAAATTATTAATAATTTAAAGAAGTAAGATATTGGCAGCAGCAGGAGGAGGATAAAGGAGCTGCATTCCATACTATTTTCTAGTCTTAAATTTGGTAATACTTTCTCGCTTTTCTGTGTAATGGGAAGACAGATTACTTCCGCGGCAACTCTTACCATTTCCTTTGGTTGAAAATGTATCACTTCAATCTGCTGTCTAGCTCAATCAATCACCAGATCCTGGGATAAAAAGGGGCCTAATTCGAAAAATTGGCCAAAGAATTCCACGGTTCGCAAGGCAACAGAGGAGATAATTAGTGGGGGGACGTGGATGTCAAGCATTAATGAGAGTGCCAGACCGCAGGACACTTTTGACTGCGTCACGGAACGCGTCTTTATTGTTTGCATCTGATCCGAACTCAACAAGTAAATCCCCCGAGCGAGTTGGCCGTACAGCTTTTATTGCAGTTTGGATGTCTTCGGGTTTTACCGCTCCCTTGATTTCTCGCAGAACATCCGTATAGGATTGACCGTCGGTGGGTTTAACCAGCATTGCCTGCCCAATGGGTTTTCGACGCTTCTAATCTTAGTTTCCTGGGTTATCTGTGATGATTCATTGCGTTTCCGTTCCTGTGGATGTTTATCGATTTTGAACTTCAGGGCCGATTTTTTCGCTGCCTTTTTGGCGGCTTTAGATAGTGCCGTCTGAAAACCCTCCTCAATCGCGATTTGATCGTTCGGCATCCTGTCTTCATCCTTCCTCCGTTTATCTCGATCCCCTTTGATTGGACTGCAGGCCAACCTTTTGGTGGCAGTAGAAATCGGGACGACTACTGCGTTGTCGAATGAACTAGCCTGTTGCTCTTCCTCTGCCTTTAGCCACCTGCGTCTCTAATGACCTATTCGGGTTAGGAGGTCTTCCAACTCCAAAACTCCGTATTTAACCTCTTTGCTAAGGTTCGTTTGTGTATTGCATGTGGTAGTGATGCTTTTAATAACCCTTTCTGCTTTACGGTATAGCCGGTCTTCCTCTGCACGATCCATGATAATCGAAGTGCTCGGTGTCTGACGTGCAGGGATTTCTTTATTTGTGTCCCGTGCTTCAGTCGCTTCGGTTGTGATGGCAACAATCATAGGTTTCTCAACCGTTTCGCATTTCTCTACCGTGTGTTCGTCTCTTCCAGGTTGCAAGAGGCTCTGTTCTTCTTTTTTTGGTCGCTCTGGTGTGCGCATGGTTTTCTTGCTGCGCCCAAATGCTGTTAAAATCTCTGGTTGTACCAGATTTCCTACTTTTTGTCTATCCGTTTCCGAATGTTTCTGTTCTGACATATTTTCTTTTGTGTATAATTTGTTTGTTATTATTTCTTATGGGTACCCCCTTAGGGCCGCTATCTCCACTCGTGTGTGTAGTCGCCTTATTGGTCCCATGGTTATCTTTGCTAAACAGGGAGGCCATGCGAGGGTTGGCACCAGCCCTTATGGGAACAGGTGCTCAGGGCCATACCGGCGCTAATCGGCAGTTTGTCTCAACCGAACGTACACCACCAACTCAATGGTGCGAACTTCGAACGTACTCCGAGGCCTGCTAAGGTTTTACCGGGACGGAGACGGTATTATCGTTAGATTGGAGCCGTTCACACTCGAGTGTCACCTCTGTGCTACCGTGCGACGCAACTAGGTCCAAAACATCATATCCGCCAGCCCAAAGCATCATTTTTTGTTAATCAGTCGAATAGTAGTCCACAATTGGTTCAGGGTCATATTCTGTGATGTCCTCAATTTCCTCGGGTACGTGGGGGCGGCACTCCCCAAAGAATACTAGCTTTCAGGAACGGTCCTGGTAACCAGCATTCCCCCTGCGGGTGTCATTTTTTCAATAAATAATAATATTATGTATCTATTCTCAATAAAATATTATTATTTAAATCTTATTATTCATTAATTAGGCTTATTTTATCTCGTCTTCTGTTTCTGTTGAACTGTAAATGGATTTATATATAATAATAAACCGCCAGAATAAAATCTATTTATTTTATTTATATTTTTATTTTATAGTTGCTCACATAATAATATTTTCTTTTTGAATAAAATATTTTACTTGGCACCAAATGTTGGTGCACGTTAATATCTTAAAAGCAGTGCTAAGTAGCTGATTGAATTAAATTAACTAATTGCTGAGATATTCGCAAAATGTAATGCTTTTCTGCATTGCACTTCCAGGTGCAATAGGGAAAATCGATAGTGAAAATTCAATATAGCGATATGTTTGTTTATATAATGACTTCCACAATGAGTGCTTGTAGAAAGCATATTTTCAATCAATAGATACTTTCCAACGAAATACGATATCTGCAATATAAGTGCAACAATAACAAAGAACTTACAATTACTAAAATTAATAAATCCCGTTATGTTAAGCTTTTTTCTTAATTATCGAGCAAAGAACGCTCAAAATTTGGTTACAATTTTTTTTATCAGCGACGTTGAAGATTTAGATGAGTACTGTCGGTGAAAATGGACTATACTTTCGACATTCACACTTCAGTTTTTCCAGGCTTTTAATATGCTATGATACGTAATGAACAAGGAGAAAGGTTTCATCAAGACAGCAAATAATTTTGATGAATTTTATCAAACTTTATGGAGTGCAAGTTGATTTGAATTAACATGGGTTTTCATTTTGTTAAGGTTTTCTATGTCGTTCAAATTTAATATTCAATAAAAAGTTAATGTTGGAGTGCTGGTTGTTTATTCTTCTTTCTTTTCAAAAATATTTTACACAATGTTCGTGGCTGTTAATTTACGTAAAAAATAATCATGAAATGAGTATTTAAAAGTAATTATAAACAAAAACATAATAAATTCTGCAATTCAAAAATATATAATTTGATAATATATTTGGTGCAAAATGAATAAATTTATTGAAGAACACAAATTTTGTCATTCTTTTAATTGTTAAAATATATTCCTAACTCGGAGCCAACTTAGAAAGCCAAAAATTTCATAATATACAATTAAGCAAATTGTTCATCAGAATTTATCATTTCGAACCAATTATACATTAATGAATTAAATTTCCACGTAGCATAAATAACCTAAAGTTCGACCTAAAAATGTAATTTGTGGAATTTATGGCCGATTATGGAAGTGAACTAATTCCTTGTTCTAGTTCAAATCACCACACATTCACACATGCTTTAATGTAACGAAACAAATTTGTCGATCTTTAGAGAAAGAGTAAAGTCAGTCATTACATACGTGAAAACTTGGAATCAGTAATAACCGCTAGACAGATACTCGTACCATTACCAATAAGACCATGTATGCACATCACCTTTCACATGATATTCAACCAGAATGAATTGCTTTATTTTACTCCCCAAGACAGGTGAACCGTTTTAATTGTTGCGGAGAAGAAGAATAAAAATAAAAATAATAATCAACCGTAAATTGAACTATTTAAGAAAGGTATTTGTGGTATCTATGGCAGTCATCAATGCAAAACCATGTTATGAGAAAAATGAAGAAATTGTGTAAATAAGCGTGAACTATCCGAGCTCTGTGGATCCATTGAAAGAAGCTTCATTTCAATTTGTATCCAGCATGAAGCACATGAAAAATTCAGAAAAGTTAGATCAAAACAAACCCAACAAGAATAAAACATCTTGGTTAGATTGGAATTATAATAATTTGAGATATTTCTCAAGTTGCTGCAAAGAATGTTGAATGCGTGGAAAAATTTGTATGTTGAGCTTTTCAAAGTGCAGCAGAATGAAGGCATAATACGTGCTTGCGGCAAGCCGCGACCTCTGAGACCAGACTTAACTTTCTTTGAGAATTCCGGGAAATCTGACCAAAGAAAATGCTGATTTTGTAACAGTATAGAAACGTCGAATTGTTAGCTGCTCGCCATGTAAAGACTTAAATGAACAATCAATTTTGTTGTTACTCTTAAGCGATACTTTGACTAACAGCATGAATTTTATCTTGTGGCTTTATATATTACCCATATAAATAGTAGATTCACAACGGTGCATTTATATAAAAGTTCTCGTTACAAATCAAGATACAAACGATAAAGATTTTTTTCTCTAAATTCAAACATTTTCCAGTTTCACGTTGGAAAGTACACTAGAAAGTTCAAGTGCACAATATAAGCGTATTAGCAACTATGCAAAATGATCGGCACGTGCCAGTGATGGTTTTATCTTATCAAAAAGTAGATTATTTGCCGAATTGTAGGTAGCTCGGGAGGATTGAAATACCTCTTCAAAAGCCAGACTGACCTACCAGGCAGAACAAGTAAAAGTTAAAGTAATTTGAATTCAAATAGAACGAAAGTGGGACATCTTAGGGAATAAGTTCTTGGGATTCATGAGTCTACACACTAGCATTCATATATATATAATGCACTCTCCTGCGCAGTGGAGTCCTTATCGGACTGTTGCGTAAAAAACACAGATTTTTGCAGGTCAACCGGAGTTCCTTTTCCGAAACTTCATCTCTTTGAATATCCAAAATTGAAGAGGAAGAATGTTATTCAGTTTAAGGCCCACTTTTGTTCTAAACGAATGTTTATGGCTTAGATTGCAGTTTGGTTGGATATAATCTACGTCATATTCTTTTTAGCTAACTTTCATAAGTAGTCCTTTGGTTAAGTTATCTCAAACACGAATGGAAGTGGCGGGAATTTTGGTGGATTCACTCGAAACCGTCAACTTTAAATTTGTTTGAATATTAGCTTTTTATTTGTAAGAATATTATAATTTTATTACATGTTGATTTCCACGATATGAAATTATTTTGGACTAACAAAATAGTGAAAAAAATCTAAATATAATAGATCCAAATATTTTATAAAATAAATCGAAATATTACTCATTAGTATCATTCAAAAAACGAGTATCTTTTCTGAATATTATTTTTTATTTCAGACATCTTATAAAAATACTTGGGAAAATTGAACATGAAATTTTTCACAATGGAAAAACGCACCAAATTTATCGGTAATACTTTATTTAACGATTTGGTTAGTTGTTAACTCTTAAGACGCACTTTTCTGGTGTATAGGTATACGATACGACGCACTGCTTTAAATATTAATAGTATACGCGGGAATATGCAGAAAAATCTAGCAACACGCAACAAGAAGGCACTCAACACAACCAGAACCTTCAACAGGGTCATTGTAGAGAATTTTGGGTAGATTACACATGTTCCTTTATAAAATTCTGCTCATACAACAATTGTAACCAAGAGACTTCAAAGAACGACTTGATTATGATCGAACTGAACAAAAAGATGGGATGCTTCCTTTTAATTTTTTGAAATTTTCATTAACGAAATCAGTTTTCGACCGTAATCGTTCCGTCTTCTTCAGCGACTTGAGATCGATGAAGAAGACAAATATCGATTATGATAGGAATTTGTTTCCAACGAAGTGCAGAAAAAAGTCCGAATTCTAAGTAAAATGGCATGAAGGCCATTTACAAAAAAGTTACTCAGCAAACAACGAAAGCTCCAGAATGAAGGACACAAAAATCCAAGGAGTAATTCGTAAAAGGTCTTTATACAGACGCAAGTATATTCACGTAGACAGTATTGTGGGTATCTTCCCAAACAATCATTTGGCCATTTTCTTCCGAAAAAAATTGATTATAGAAACGTCCTTTTTAGCTTCATAACTACACAAGACAATTTCAAAAAGATCACGACGCAAAGAAGGAGAACTCCAAAATATATAACATCGATATCACAAGAATTGCACTTCATGCTAGCCCTTCGCTCACATGCAAGTGTGTGTAAAAACCTAATTACAATTTCAAAATTTAAAATTCGGCTCTGGATATTTAATGAAGTCAATGTTACTATACGATAATGCTGAGGAACATCCGCAGCGAAAGTATTATTTGCTGCAAAAGTGATTTTAACTTGCTTTAACACCTAGCTTGATTGATTTTATTGGTGTTAAAGCACCAAAGCACTTGACTTGATTTTAACACCTAGTTATTCACTCCTTGCTCTTCCATTGGTAATACCAAAAAGAAAGCGTCTACGTCAATGAGTCCATGACACTCCTGAACATAAAAGCAGCATCCATAGCAGTATTCAGGAAAAAAACCAAAATTTTGGGAAAGATGATAAAAAATATTGTAAAAGGATTAGGAATTTCCCAGAATAGTAAAGAACTGTCACTTGCAGGGCATCAGTATTTCTAACTTGCTTTAAAATGTTTGCCTTCAATTTGAAGCAACATTTTTCCGCCAAAAAATATATTGTGATAATAATAGGAGCCTGTAGCATGATTACCAAAAAAAGTACATGAATTTCAATCTTTCGAAATGAAAAATCAGAAGTGTTTGTATAGGCTTTGGCTTGACATTCAACCAGTTAGTATACCCAGTCAAGTTGCCTAATTTCAACCTTATCCGTCGGTGCTGCGCTCTAATCTATCCTCGCTTTAGTTTTGAAACCATGCTTAAAAGAGAACTGATGAACCAATGCTGCGAAATTTCCGACTTAAGTTCATAACAAGTGTTATATAATTGACATATATATATATGGTTGGTCTGACACGATACAGGTCATATTAGAACATGTTCAGAGAAAGAAGATTAATGTTAATTCCAATACTTTCCAGGCAATTCGTATCGCAAGGAAGAAATGAGAAAAATGTAACCAATTTAACAAGTGGTCATAAAGATATACATACGAGAGTTCAAATTTTTTAAGTTCAACTTTTTACAATGAGGTTTCTGCGGGGGCTGAAATGAGAATGAAAATCGGAGAAACGTGTGGGTTGATCTTCTTGAGAGGATTGGCAATAATCAAGAATTCTTCGATTGAGTGATCGATCACACATGGTGAGACCTAGATATTTTGGTAAGTTCCTGAAACAAAGTAAAAAGTGCCACACTCCGTCATCTCCTCGACAGAAATAATATCAAATGAGCAAATCAAATATGAGGGCCATGTTGATTTGTTGTTTTGAAAGCAAGGGTATCGTGCCCAAGAATTTATTCCATTAGGGTAAACTGTCGTGAGGATTCGCTCCACCCGGGCAAAATGTCAACTGAGTGTCAACTGAGTGTTTTAAAAAAAATTCTTTGAAAGGCTCAGGAAAAAGTGATGTGCGCGAGGCCAGGCAATGCAGAGAAGTAGACCTTTCATCATGACATGGCCCCTTGCAAAAACAGCCATTTCCATCAGAGAAGTTTTTATCTAAAACTGTATTCCTTTTGCTTTTCAACCCCCCCCCCCCTACGCTAATTTGAATCCTTATCACTTTTTCCTTTTGCTTCTTCTTTTTCTCGAAACATGCCTAACAGGATGTCATTTTAAAACTCTGGAGACTATTCAAAAGACTATTTCAAAGAAATCTTTCAGCGCTTCTACCAAAAGTGTGAACAATAACTTCCCCGGTACCAGCGGGAACTACTTCGAAGGAAATACATTGTAGTTGGAAACAAATATAAACTTTGCTAAATGAAAAATCAGTCTCATTACTTTTCTCGGACAGTTCTATACCCCCTGCCCCCTTAAATCTTCCTTGGTATAGTAAATCGGTTTTATTATGCAAATGGGTTATAGGCTCAACTGCTCCTTTAATGTAACTTTAATGTTAATTCTCACGCTAATTCAAAGTCAAAATTCAGTTTTCTGACCTAAAAATAACGCAAATAATAGTTTTTTTATTTCAAAACATCTATTTGTTGGTAATAAGTGCAATATTCTTTCTATAGTTGTTAGTTTTTAAACGCCTTTTTGCTTGCGTATCATTTTTATTTATTTATTTTAATACTCTTGACCGATAGCATTTCAATTTCTTTTGGGATAGTCAATATTTCACATATGAATTCTAGTACGAAAAAAATAAATAACAACAACAAAAACCGACGTGCAATGGGGAAATCTTTCGATTTCTTATCAAGAAAAAGATATATTGCAAGCAAAACGAAGAACAGCTGTGATTCGCTGGAAAATCAATGTATGATCAAGGAATCCTTGAGATTTTGAGGAAGCTCAAAATAGAAAGAAATTCAGTACTTTGGGTATACAGAAGAGAAAGCGTGAAGCCAAAGGAAGAAAAAACTGGAGTGAACGAAATCACTTACAGAAACTGCGGTAAGATAAAATCAACTCTTTCAGGAAATTATATAATACAATTGAAACAAAACGAAACTTGAAAAATGGAAAGGTGTCAGGATATAATTTATGATCCGTGTGTATCATTGAATAATATAATAAATGCAGAACTTTTTTTTAGGTAGTACTGAAAGACAGCGCGAGATAGGTCAGATCCTAGAAACATCAGGGCTAAAGTTATTAAAAAAAAGAAAAATATTTTTTTTTGTCTTAATGGATTTTGATAAGATCAGAGAAGTAACACGCGCCCTTCGCACGATATTATTACGAATCTTATGCCGAAAAGAAGCAATCGTTACTCATAAGTCATCTAGGGATCAAGATAGTGACGAATAAAATCAGTAGAGGCTGTCCATATGCTATGAGCATGCAAAATTTTGTAGAAATAATCAAAGAAGTGAGCTGGACACGCTGAATCTAGTGTGTTAAAAGTGCAAAGAGTCGTAGCTTTCCAACTCACCCACTACCATAAAAATTTTTGGAAAATAGTTTGCATGTTACATACATACACTTGAAAATTTGGAATGAGCCTTTATTATACTATTTGCGAATGCTATCGACACGAAATGCATGCTTAGAACCACGATTTTATGATATCCTGTTTATGTCATTAAACGTTACGTTGTACGATTTTAACTATTTACGAGATTACATAGTTTATAAATTTTCAAATTTTCTAGACAATTTAAATAGAATTTTTCAGTAATTTTTAACAGATTTTGTTAACTCAAACAATTTAACGATAGTAAAAGTCACGAAAAATGTGATAAAGACCCATCTCTTTTGCTCTAGATTCGGTCTAGATTCAAGTTTTGCTTCCCTCTCAATACACATCCTCAAAATACTTATGACCATGTACTTACCACAGTAACATTCGCCGGTGCAGTGAGATAAAGTGTAATCACAACATCCGTTAAATTCTTAAAATTCTGTAAATTGACTGTCCCATCCCAATATTCCTCGCGGTTGGGTGGTCCACCAATAAGCCGTTCGACCGTTATTATATAATTACCACAAGGATTTTCAACAGCTAAAGCATCTCCAATCAAACCAACATCATCAGCTCGCGCACTTAAGACAAAGGTAAAATACACCAAAAGACACCTGAGTATCGCGGCCACCTGTTTTGATACGTACATATTGAACTTCTGCAACAAACTAACCCATCCGCGGCTTATTGACTTACGAAGATGATTTCAACTTACATCGATGAAGAAAATAGAATGGAAATGGGGAAAATCTTGAAAGAAATCGTTCAATAGGTCTAGAAGCTGGTTGGATGCGTAATGGAAACAGGTTTATCATGCACAAAGTCTTGCAATTACCAACAAACTATGTGGAATTCTAAAGATGAAAAAATCATACTCATATGATACTACTAAGATTACACGAAAGATAGCATGGATGCAAAGAGTGTGATAAGTGTGTCGAGTATCTGGAGCTGAATGTTACAGCCAACACAGTTAGAATATCATTTTCATACACTCTATGGGTTCTATCAATGGAAGCTTTGAGGCATGATAAAAAAATTGCTAAATTTTTGTCATACAATTTATAACTAAATTTCATTTTTTTATTTTAATTAGGCTTTATTAGTTCTCAATTCCAGGTCCGAATTCCTGTTCAATCTGGGAATGCTTACAAAGTTTAATGTTTAATATCGTATAAAAGTTACACTGAAGTTTAAACAAAGAGTTTTACCCGAATATTTTGAAAGGACTCTCATTTATGTAATGGAAGGAGAAGCAAATTGTAGCCTACGCAGATGAAATTCACAACTATCACGGTCCTCAATTCCTACTGAACTAATCCTGGTAACTATACACCAAGAAGAAAAGCTAAAGAAGCTTCAAATTATCAAGACCGTTTAACAATTAAGAAAAACGACGAACCTGCTTAATACAATGCTAACCGGTCGAAGGATCGCTTACGTGGAAAATTTCATACACCTTGGCGAAAACCTTAGGAAAACTTGCAATGAATTAACTGAAGAAAAAGAAGACTACTTGCTCAGATCTAAGACACTCTTTTCTATATTGCCAATCCTTAATCCTTAAAGTTGTAACACAGGAGCAAAAAGCTGCAAATGTATAAAACTGTGATAAAACCCGTCTTGAGTTTCGCTTGCGAGACGTTGTCCATTCTATAAACATCTGCAAATAAATTTGAAACGTGGGGGCTACGGCGCATAAAACGAAGTAAACCCGAAGGAGATAGAATGGCGACTAATTTATTACCAGGATCTGTCGGTAACTTTTCTTGATCCAAACTAATCAGAGGCTCATCTGAACCAATCGTTTGGGGGAACGCCCATAACAGTTTACTGTCAACCCCTATACTATGAGAAGCCTATCCTAGGCTGAAGCGTGGTGGTTGTGGTTTCGAAAGCTGCAGAGTACGGTGAGCATTCACCAGCTGTGTACAGGAATGCAGAAAGCTTAAATAAAGTTGGGACCTGGGATTGAAACTTTCAATTTTCAGATCTTGGGGGTAGTGGCTGACACATTGTTTCAACCCCGTCTATGGAGACAGTGAAATTATGCCAACACGACATGTGTCTACGTTTGCGACTTCGGCTTCATGGCCATGTGGAGCAACTGTATGAGGTGCGGGAGCCTAGAAAAGAGCTCGCAGGGAAGGCTGAACACAAGTAAATGGATGAAAGACATGGATACAAGCGAGAAAACCTCGAAACCGCATCTAGATTTATATTATCGAGGATAGTGAATAGCTACTTTGATGTACTCATAGGCGATGTGGTTGCTGGACTGAAACAGTTGGAGGTATTACGTCAAGAAGGCCAAGGCCCGAGAGGAACTGTGGCTCCACAACGATAGTGGCTCTATTGTTATCCTGAATGTTATCCAGAGTCATCACTCCAGTCCTTAAGAAACGTCTACTTAGGATAAGAAATTCATATACTGAACAGAAATGAGACTGATTGAAATATGACCACCTTTAGAATTTCTACAAATTATATTTTCTCCCTTTGTGAAAACTTCAACCGGATCGTGCTCTTTGAGTCTTGTCCATACTAAAATTGTACTTGAATTTCTTCCTTGATCGTTTTCCTTGAGATCCGGCATAAAATATAGAAAAATTAGTTATAAAATAAATGAAACATACGCTTATAATATTTTTATTGCCAGGTCCTACACTGCAAAGGTTTTAAGTTCGTTTCAGAATCATCAATAACTTTTTTATAGTCTTCTACAAAAATACCAAGAAGTGAAATTAGTTTCCACTTATCATTTTCTGGGCCAATGTAAAAAAAAGTTGGACAAGCTTTTACAAGCTGTTTATTAGAAATATAGTATTTCTCATTGAACCTGCACAGTTTTTATTCTTTCCAGAGGAAGATGTATATTTTTCAATCCCTTTGCTTTGCTTTCTCTTCAATAATCTACTGCGCAACAAATGTACCCGAATTTATCTTCCATTGTTATACTTTTCTATTGTACTTCTCAGATAATGGAAATATATTTGTACAAAGGAGGCATTTCTTTTATCCTCAATTACGTTATATGTCAGGATTACGACTTACTTTCAGAAGAAAACATATTTTAACAGATAACTTTAGGTTTAATAGCTGCCTTTTTATGTTCCTGAGCATTTCTTCGGATGATCTGGTATGCTCAGTCTGACATTATAATGCAGATAACATTTTCATAAAACGTCAAAACAGGCTGTTCGAGAAATTTTACAAAAACCAAAAAAAAATTCAACAGTTCCCACAGGGTAAGGACTCACAGGGTGAGTCCTTACTGATTTTGCGTATAAGTACTACAACGAAAGGGATTCACATTCATATTGATTTTGCGAGCCCGATGCATATGAAAGCAAACAAAATCAAACTTGGGGTTGACAGAATCTGATTGTCATAACTTTTTGACCAACTCTCAAAAATGGGAGCTTATTAATCTTTACTGTCAACTCTCTGTCGTTCATACCAAAATAAAGCTAAAAATTTACTGCATGCAGAAATTTTCACGGTCCTTCTATGTTAGATGAGAATTTATTTTATTGGGCGTATCTGTCAATGAATTCTTTATCCCTAATAACCATCATTGTTTTATTGTGGTGGGAAATGTTAAAATCAAAAGTCTTTTCTGCATATGATGATGACGAATAGTTTTTCAGCAAATTTTGCTTCACTGGTTGATCTTTACTCAAGGAAACTACAAAAAACTTCATAAATTGACGTGAAACATAGCATGAAGTTTAGAGAAATGGTTACAGGACTCTCCAAAACGGCATCACTCAATGATAGCCATCGCAGAATGACTCGTGTGCATGGTGGCGTTATCGTGCATTTCGTACATAGACTTGATAAATCTTCCAACCCTTTTTTTCTTGATTGATTTAAGAAAGAAGCATATTACATTAATTCCTTATCGTCATTTCATTTCTTATTAGTGATAAGATGATTTTTCCAGTTGATTGTCATTTCATTTCTTATTGTCAGTGATAAGATGATTTTTCCAGTTGAGACACTATGAAGATTTTATGAGGGACTTGCGGGCTGTTTTTATGCAACGTAGAGTAAATATATGATAGTAAATACTCCGCACAGTGGTCCAATCAGAGGTATAAGCTCTTCCTTCCTTCCAGTAACATTGTGAGCTATAAGCTTTGCCTTCCTTCCAGTAATTATCCGAGCTATAATGTCTTCCATCAGAAGTCGATAGTGCTCCGAAAATTCACTCGAAATTTGACGTGTTTGTGCTGTAAGGAAGTTTAAGTGGTGTCAGGATGCACCTTGCAGAAACTATAACTATATTCAGATACTCTATAACTATATTCTGGGTGATTCAGATGCTCAAACCTTACAAGCATATTTTTCCTTCGTTAGACTGTGATCTTCCAATACAAGCTTTCTAAATGTCTGATGATCTCTGGTGTCGTCGCCTAAACTGACCAGCCGGGTCTGGTATGGTGTTCACAATTTAATCTCTGCGGTGCTCGAAGTGGTTGTGAAATTCACATGCCCTCATATGTCAATGAGCAGACTCCCCGTGAATAACTGAAACCCCTTGTAATTTGTCTGATAGGTTTTTCCTTGTTCAATGCGGATGTCGATGTCGTCGCGTTATTCAATATCATCGATAGTGACTCCATAGTGAGTTCTTTCAACTTCGCTAGTTTGTTTGATAACAACCAAACAGTTTTTTTATTGGGTAGGGTGGTGAAGACTATTTACGCCCTGTGTGTCAGACTCCCAGTGGCCCAACGGACCTACTAGACTACCGACTAAACACCTCCCATCTCGACCAGAACGCCTAGCCTGGAACCATTTGACACATTACTTCGGGCTAGGTCTCCCAATTTCACGTCTTTTTGCGCCTTCGGGTTACAGGGGTTCCTTCTCCAGCGGGGAGGGAAAGAGGAGGAGGAAAACCAAAAAGTTAGCTACCAGATTATGCTGAAACTTGGTATACTCACTAACAATTTGCCCGAACAACTGATCCCATCAGCTAATAACCTTGCCCTTTTTACGCACCTTTTAACCTTCTCTGGTAATGAGACTTCCACGGCCTTTTTTAAAATGGGAATCAGATTAAAAATTGATCAGTCCGATCCACTCTTTTCATATGCTAATCGGTATCTTGAAGAATTTAGAATTTTCGAATTGGTTGCGTAGTTTTTCTCTAAATCTTTCCAGAACTGTTGGAAATTTCGTTTTGTTAGATTTTAAAAATCATTCATAAAACTAAGTTTTTCATGGATTCCACTACTGGAAAAATGTTAGTTGCTGACGTTTGTACAAGAAATTCTGACCTTTTAATTAAGCGTTTTTCATAGGATTTGATCGCCCTCACCGAAGGAATATCGTTCTACACATTGGGTTTTTTTTCTCTTATAAGGTAACAGTACATAGGTATTATCCTTGATGAAGAAAATTGTACTACTTTTTTTTAAATTACTTGTTAATAAGTTTCTTACTGTGCTCCGAGCATTAAAACCTTATACAGCACGAGAAAGCGTCCAGGATTCGGAATACAGCCCCCACCAGAATTGCACAGTATTTAAGTAAGGAGACCATATTTTGGTTTTTAAGACATTATTTGTTATTTTTTTAAATTTATTTACTTATTTATTAATTTTTCAAGACCATATTTTAATAAGGATATTTATATTTGATAGAATAATAAGAAATTTTGAAGCTTAGCCTTTGACGTCACGGTATTATACGTTTTTTTTAGTTTTATTTCACTATAATTTTGAATATTTATAATTTTTTGAGAAAAAGTCGACTATATAATGAACTTCGAAAAATTGGCTCGCATTTTGAGACGTGTTAATACTCCATTTTAAAATGCATAAATTTCAATTTTTCTCTTAATCGATTACGACTTATTGTTTTACAAGTCTAAACACTCAAGTCTTGATATCAATGGATGTGCGAACCAGTATCTGTCTAATCTTTGTTTGTCCAAAATCTATAAAACTAGGAGTGCAAACCATTTTTTAACCTCTCGTACCATTACAAATACAAAAATTTGCCGCTCTTTTTAATGTAAAATCTGTTTGTCTCTGTGTCAATGAATTCAGGGGATCCAATAAGCATATCTCCGAGTGTATCTATCTTACTTTTATTGATTTGAAACAAAATAAGACTCAGAGTATCTGTAAACGTTCCAATCTAGATCAATCAATCTTCGCTTCTTCTTCAGAGTTTGTTAAGAAAGCCATGAGCCGTTGCCTTCATTTGACTTCAGAGGTGAAATCTGAATAAAGACAAACTTACTAACTGACATTTTTCAAAGTCATCAGAAAAATTCAGAATGGACATCAGTTCATTAATTTCTAAAGAATATTCTTTCACAATCTCTTATCCAGGAATTTTAACACAATGCTTCAATTATATCATTATAATTGCTTAACAGCAATATAAAAATAAATAAATATGTTAAATCATAGAACAATTACGTAAAATAATTATATAACGAAGTTCAGATGTGACTCTCTGAAAGTCTTTCAGCAAAAGATACTCCGAAAAGACTTACGGGTTATATAAAATAGGAAAATGAGTGCGAACGGTAAAATTGGGAAGACTTGGCCTGCTGCAAAAGAGTGTTTTAGTTAATGTAATTCTTTATTGCAAAGAAAAAAAATATTTAAAAAGAAGCTTCGGCGCCGTCGTTGGATACAAGCAGATAAAAGCGTTCAGAACTAATCGTGAAACTGTTGACAATTTTTCTTTTTATGAACGGGTATCCTTTTAAAATCACGTGAAAATATCATCTTTCTGCCCCGCTGAGTTAGAAACATTTGAAAATGACTTAAAGGAACTGAATCGCATAAGACAAGAACCGACTGGGCTATAAGATGCAAAAAGCCGGTATCTTTATTGTACCCATTTTCCACATGATCCATTTATTTATCGCCTCTACATAAAGTGCGTTGTGAAAGTAATTTAAAATTCACACATGGGCCTACGTAAAAGTACATTTTAATCCCGAATATGTTAATCCGATAAACTTTTAAACACGCATTACCATATCTACATAACATGCACCTATAAATTCAGTGTCTAGCAGAAGATGAATACGTTCATATCATTTCATTATGAGTTCAGTAACATTTTGCTGTTACCATATCGTTTCAGAATTATAATACCAATAGAGTATTTGAAAATACCGCTCGCAAAGAATTTACACCATTCTTTCTATTCCATTTTAATGCACCTGTGGGTAAGTAATTGTTTCTATTAATGGGCAATCAATCTAAATTGCGGTTTTCTGTAACGCAACATTGTACAGTTTTAATGTTAATAGTACAAAGAATAAAGAATGAGATCTTAGCCACTGTACTGCGCTAAACAAAAATATATCTAGGAAAAATTGATTTTTTTTTTCGTAATTACGAATTTTGCGCGGAATGAAGCTAGAAAAAATTAAACATTCCTTGGTTAAATGGTTGAACTACATAGTGCTGACCTAGTTTATTTAGTAATCATTCAATTCATGGATTTTTAGCGCTAGAGCGTTCCTATTAGGATTTGCACATTCTCATCCTAAACAAAAGACAGGACTAGGATAAAAATTTTAACGATTTATTAACGACCCACCGTCTTTTGCACGGTTTTATGTATGTGTACTATGCATCATGGAGAGCTTTATTACATATTTTATTTTAAGGTACATGGAGTACTCAAAATAAGAAGAAATTTTATGGTTTTCCAATATCAAATAGCTACATTTTCAAATAATATGCATCTTTTCACAAGCATAGAGAAATAATATTTTCATAAAATTAGTTATGATATTATTCATTTAAGTATAGCTTTAAGTATCTTTAAAAAAAATATAACTACGACTAGGAACCATCACTGCAAAACTTGCAGACTAATAATTAAATATCAGGATTAAAAATAATATGAACTTTGGGCGGCAACCGAATTTCTTCAACAGAAATTGCCTCTTACAGTCCTGCCGGGGCAGTCCCACCAGAAGATAACATTGACAAGAATTGAGCGTAATGTCCACTAAAAGTCATTATTAGTAACACATTGTTAAAAATGATTTTACAGGAGCTCCTATTGCCTCTCTGAAACCACTCATCTTTGGTAGGCATTGGAACACTTCATTTACCGGGCCCGTTTTCTTTCTTAAAAATTAATAACAAAAAGGAATATTTAAGATGCTTTTTAGAGTTACCAATAAAGTAGGTTTCGAAAAAATATAAAATAAAAATAAAGTGAAAATATAATTTTATAAGAAGTTTTGTGAGTAATTTTATTTTTAAGCAAGAAAAATTTTCAAAATTTTTTTAAATTGAAATTAGAGATTCATTCCATCTTCGCTAAATATATTTAAATAAATATATTTAAAATTATTTGTGTTTAAAATATTTATTTAAAATATATTTTAAATAAAAATAAAATTAAGACGTAATCGTTCATCATTACGCTTATTTAATTCAGGTTAAATATTAGTTTAATTTCTTAAAGTGATTACTTTAAAATTGACTATCCTAAATCACTAAATATTCACCACAAAATAACTGATAGTTATCCTGACGAAGATGAATTATCAACACTTAAAAAAAAAACTTAAAAAAACCATATCATAGAAATAAACAACAAGTTTCCGAGGAAAACTTTATTTATTTCTGCATGTCTACAACAAATTTTAATGCTCATTTTAATTTTAAAAAAATTGAAAATTTTTCTTGGTTAAAAATAAAGTTACTCACAAAAGTTCTTATAAGATTATATTTTGACTTTATTTTTATTTTGTATTTTCATGATTGTACATTTTTTCGAGACCGATATGGTACCTTTTTCAGTGTTATATCTAGCTTTTGTCGATAATTATTAGAACGTCATAAGAAATTTTATAATATTTTCACGCTTTGTTCCAGCCAACAAAGGTGATGCTATTGAAAAGTATTTTCAGTCGTTTTGGCGACATGTCAATTAAGGTCAAACCTCGTTCCAGTTGTTGATTCACGGACCGAACTGGCATAAATACTCAAAAGCTCGTGGCAAAGTCCTGGAATAATCAACTACAGATGATAGAAGAAATTGTGGAACTGTCAAGAGGGATTTGGAAATCAGTGTAGCGAATTTTAAGGGAAGATTTGGGGATAAAAGTGGTGTCTGCTAAATTCATGCCTCGATTTCGATGCCAGAAATGGCATAACCTCTACGCTCTATCCTAGTTATTCATCCAAACTTGGCTTCTGCAATTTTTTTTATTTCTTTGAACGAAATTTTGAAAAGATTAGGCCACAGTGTGCGGCAAAAGTGGCCAGATGTATGGCAAACAAGCCGCTCTATATTTTCACCACGATAACGCCCCTGATCAAAACGACTCATTTTTGTGCCAATTTTTAACCGAAAATAGCATGACGTATACTGTCTATCTTCCTTACTTACCCGAATACTAAAAACCTCGCCTTCTACGACTTTTTATATTTCCCCGAACAAAAAGAGAGAAAAAGGAAAGCGTTTTGATGACATTACTGAAGTGTTTAAAAAACGACGATGACGCTGTCTGGCATAAGACATTTTCTAATTTCGTCTTCCAGAAGACGAATTTGAAGAATGTTTCGTATAATGGAGTAAAAAATTAGACAAGTGTTTTACTACCTACAGAGAGTACTTTAAAGGATATTGAAGGCATTTCGTTTTGAAAATTAAATACATAAATTAAAAGTTTAGTTTCGCGTGGGTACCCCTTTGTAAAAGGAACTCAAATATTTACAATGACTTCAGGGTTGAAACAATCAATGGATAGATCACTAAGACGAGAAAGATCGATAGACCAGATAGATCACTAAAACTATTTGATATACAAGGTAATCAAACTAATAAAAAATAAAACAACTCAAAAATACGGTTAAAGCCTACTAGCTGAAAATGGGAAACGCTCAATTGTAGAATCAGAGTAAAAAATATTGACCCACCAGCTACATTCAAATATCATTCCATTTTGAGTCCAATCAGCTGAAAAGGACATAGTTCTCGGAGCCATCGACCTACTCTAACCTAGATTTGATAAACAGCGATCGTGATTGCAGAATAAATAGAATAAAGTTTAGTTTTTTCTTTAGACTGCATGATTGACCGAAGCCAATTCTAGTATTCCGAAAAGACCTTAACAGACGTTCTTTCTTTGTAATTTCTGCACGAGCTTGTATAATATATTACATCCTAATTTTTTATTCTTATAATAATCGAAAACGTTGGCCTCACCACTTTCTCTATGTTTAACGGCATTATGATAAACTTATATATTAAAATAAAAACTTGTATTTTATATTTTTCACTGATGTCTGAAGTCAAGAAAATAGGTAGATTGTCACAATAACATTAAATGAAAGACATTGGCAGGTATAGCCAATGTCGTCTCTTTCAGTCCTTTCGGGACTCGTTTTTTATTCGTTTAAAACGTTCGGTATATAAAAACCACTTGTCACATATTTCTTCTCTGTTTTTATTGTATTTCTGCCCACTTTTAATTTTCTTAAATATTAAGATGGTGTCGATTCTCTTGTATTCATTTTACTGATTATTTCAGCGTAAGGAATCACAATAAGTATGTAATCTATTTTCGCACCCTTAATACATGCAATCTTAAATTAATATCTTCCTGTTTTACTTCTTATTACTTTCCATATAATTATTTATGCATTGTAACTTTCTGTGTTGCATGTACTTGTATGTGTAAAAAATAGTATGTTAACGTTGAAAGTGCTGCTGATGACATTATCTGTATATGGAGAGAACACATCGGTGAAGAAAATGGTAATTGAATGAGCACCTGTAAGACAATTCACATGTTTTACGTGTGAAAGTCATTGTAAACATGAAGAAGAAAAGGTTAAGGTTGCCAATGATATGCATATGTGTACGTATATGCGCTGAAAACTGAAGAAATACATCTTAAGTTAGAATCCATAAAGGTGCCGTGGTAGGTTAATAACAAGTTGCAAGAAACAGATAGGAAGTTGGTTGGGCATAGCAATGAGTGTTAGTGGAATGCGAACATGAAAAATAGAAATTGAATTTAAAAACATGTTGGCAAATTACAATCAAATCAATCAAGTAAAATTTATTTTATTTCATTAAACATGTGAATATACTTATTATCTAACATTCCATAACGTGTTACGAATTTACACTCTATAAGCATTATTATTACACGTTTCTATTATTAAACCTTTCTATTATTAAACCTTGTCATTACTCCATCAACCCATCTTTGTAATATATCTCGATCCAACATGCATACCAATAAAACTAACTCTGAATGTCTTAGTGGGACATATTTTTAAAAATTTTGACTCAATATGAGAAGAAATAGCGTTGCTGATTTATTATTGTTATTATTATTATTATTATAGCTTCGTACACATTTCCTTAAACTGCAAGGGGCCAGATAGAAGCAAAATGTGCTACAAGTGTGGCACTCCTGGCAAATGAGGCAAAGGACTGCCCAAACGAACCTAGTTGCATATTTCGCAAAGATAAGGGACTGAAGTCTGAAGATCTGGCTCATATTCCAGGAGTCTTTGTCAGGAGTTCAAAGAGGCACTTAGCAAGAGAAGAGTGAAGACATGATCCAAGTCCGGCAGATCAACCTATACCGTAGCTCCACAGCACAAGATTTACTCGATCAGGGAGGAAAAAGTTGACTTGTTGCTGGTATCTGAGCGACACTATAACAAGGAGGAGGCTGGATGGTATTCTGACCGATCCGGCACCACCATAATCTGGGTATGTGATAGTGCTCTACTCACAGTCCGGTCTTGCTCATCGGGTGTGTGGAGATGACATTCATAAGCGTCTATTTCACGCCGAAGGAGTCAATTTTATGTTTTCAGAGCAGGCTCAATGAACTGGAGGAAGCTGCCTCGAGCATAGAAGGCCGAATCTTTGTGGATTATGCCTTTAATGCCATGGCAATAGAATGCGGAATATCTCATCCACATTCAAGAGGAAAACGAATCCTAGAAATGGCGGCTAGGAGGGAACTTGTCATCATGAACGTTGGGAATACACCAACCTTTTGAATGAGAGGCTGCTTGGGAACTATTCCGGATGCTGATTGGCTACGCAAATCACGTAGCAGTACCACTTGTCTGACGTATTGTCGAACAGGTGCAACTCAAAATGGGTGCGGTACTGTGCTGAGCGAGCGAGTGGATGTTTAGGCCGTGGGTTTAGCCTAGCGCTGGAAAAGACCGGAGTCGTCATCCTGACCAAGAAGCGGGTCCTTCGTGTTATTCCCGTCTGGGTGGGAGAAACGAACATTGCGTCGAAAGAATCAATAAAATACCTTGTCTTGATGAATGTCTCGCTTCCTCGAACGGGTTCAAGCGTCAGCAGACAAGGCTTCTGTGGGAGTACCGGCTGTCAGTCGTCTTATGGCCAACATGCGAGGACCAACCTCGAGTATAATACGTCTACTGATGAGCGCAATGGAGTCAGTGCTCTTGTATGGCTCCGAAGTCTGGGCTGATGTTCTTAGTAAAGAGTCGCACCGAGGGCGTCTGGCACAGGTGCTGAGGCAAGGAGCTCTGCAGATAGCGGCTGCATATCGCACTGTCTCTGAACCTGTGATGCTGGATAACTCAGGGGTGGTTTCTATTATACTTTTTGCAGAAGAAAGGTAACGTATGTACTTACGTACGGGGAGTCGGCCATAGAAGCCGTTAGCCGAGAAGAAAAGAGAAATACCCTAACCTTGTGCCAACAATCATGGGTAAGCGAAACGCGTCTTATCAGTAACTTCGAACCGTGGTTCTACAGAATGCATGGTGAGACTACTTTTTACCAGTCGCAATTACTCAGTGGTCACGTGTATATTCAGTCTTACCTGTATAAGATGGGAATATTATCTTGCTTATTTTACCCGGGGACTGTCATTTTCAAAAAAGTAAGCAGAATTTCAAAAGCATGTTGGGCCAAGACATCTCAGTGGTGTGTTAAGATTTTTTGAACAGAGGGGTTTGCATTAAATGTGGTTTTATATGTGTTATTTGGTATTCAAATTCATTGAAAATGTAAGAATAAACCATTGCTGATTTAAAGATTTCAAAAACACAAGTTTGTAATTAGTTTAAATCATTCAAAGATGGTGGTGGTTTCAGACAACTTCCGACCTCCACAACTGACGAATTGACTGAAAGAATTGACGAAAATGTGAAAAAAATTCTGCTTCAAAATATTAATTGCAGCTTAACAGAGGTACCATGCCATCTTGAAATCCTTTACAAGTCAGTTTGGCCTATTTTGGTTAATACATTACACATTGTGTCGTATCGCTGTTAGACAAATCATAACCATGAACAGATCGTTTAGACATGCTGTAACGGATTAGTTCTAATCCCACATTCACAGAACAAGTCCTGACTGGTGACGAAATTTGGGTGTATGAGTTTAATATGGAAACAAGTCAAGTGCCGCAGAATATCAGAGATTTGACGAGTCAAAATCAAAGAAACCACTCTTAAAGGACGATCAACGGTAAAGGTGATGTTCTCAACAATTTTTTCGATATGCGAAGTTTGATGCACCTGGAGATCTTCGCGACGGTAAAGCTGCTAAGAAAGAATATATTTTGAGCGTATTAAGGCGTTTGTGTGAGAAAATCTACCAAAAATGATCGGGACTGTTCAAAATCACGCGTTACATCTCTAAACTCTAAGTACCACTCATAAACGCTGATTCTCTCCAGATTTGGCCCGGAAGATTGGTAGGGTAAAGTTGTTCTATGGAACTTTTTTCAGTCGATTCTGGACGTTTAAACGCATTTATTAAAGAAACTGAAGCCTTATCGAAATTCGGCTATGAAAAATGTCTTCATGATTGGAAAAGCTATTGGCATATCTGTCTTTCATCAAATGAGGCCGATTTTGAAGGTGATGAACGTTTGATAATGAAATGAATACTTTATGTTTTATTTGCAATTTCCGGGTTCTCTTTTGGTAGAACGCAAGTAACAAATTCATCTGTTTCATTAGTTTTATATGTCAAATCTATATATTAAAGTTATTTATATAATTTTCAAAAACTAATGCAGTAATTTCGGCCCATTCAGTTCAGTCAATTTGAACTAATTGAATGAGCTCTGCGAAACTTTGAAATTATTAGCACTGTTGACCATTTCTGATAACCAGTTTCCGTATTTATATCTCGATAATTTCTCCTGTCTTGTAAATTTAAACAGCATAAGGTCTATGCGCTGTTAAATGCTATCACGACTTGATTTCAACATACCCAACTCATCTTACACATACTCAATTTCATCTTAAGTGTCGAAAAATGAAAAATCAACAAATCAGTTATTTAACATGAATACATTTATCATATGGACGTATGTTGGAAAAACACCAAAAGTCCGAATCAGTTCAATTCAATGTTGTGGTGTATGATTTATGATTGCATGTAGCTTTTTTGATTAAGCCTAAATTTAAGGACTACAGCATGAGAAATATACCAATTTTCACTGTTTTAATGCGTACTTTTACCTGTATGTACATTTCACCTGTATGTACACGATTATTTCGCTATACTTAAGTAGGTCATCAAATTTAGATACTGTGAATCTCATTATAACAACCGAGTGGGTAATTATTTTGGATTATTATCAGAATATTACACAGAAAGATAACAATTAACTTTTAATAAATGTTACATCTGTAGTCTATCAGTTGATCGTAATCTTAAAAATTTGGCAAGTATTTGTAATTCTTGCTCCTTGCCGATTCTCTCCTTAAAATGATACCTTACGATAACATGCATATGCAACATTAACAGCAAAAAAAGTAGCAAAAGAATAAGCCAGTTTAATTTCCTTCAAGTTTTTTATTTGACGAAAATTGAATAGCTATAAACTTACATGAATTTTTTTCTGGCGTAAATTTACGGAACATATTCAATACGACAGTAGATTTTGTTTCGGTATCATTTATATATTATATAATGTTATTCACTAACTACGCTTTAGTCTAATAATAATGAAATTTAATAATAAATTTACAACTGCTGGATGTTATTGAACTGAATTCCATATGAACAAGAATATAGAAATACTTATATTTGCAGCAAACTCAATATGGGATAATTAATGGCAAAAAATGGACAATTAATCATGCTAATAGTACAAAAAATTGTTCAGAAATCCTGTTGGAGGTTACTAGATGAGCTTAGGAAGCGCTCAAATGCACTATAAGGGTAAAAGTCTTACTAACTCCATGCAAATATCATTCCAACCCAAGTCTTATCTTATGATGAAGTGAAATAGGATTTTTTCTTCCAAAGTCCTTTTCAGCTGATATGACTGATATTTTCCACATCGAAAAGCTCGGTAGGAATTTTGAATTATCATTTTCCTTTACAACTTACTTTGCTTATTTCTTTCTTCGCAAGTGCCTGAAATTATTCGACCGGATATACATATGTCTGGTAAGTTTGCAATTCAGCATATAAGGATATTATTTAACGCTGATTATGTTTTGGATGATTGGATAGTATGCTAAGAGGTTCCATTCTCAGATTTAGGCCTTGTCATTCCTTTCACTTTACAAATTAGTAGATATTGGATAGTTTGCTTTATATGGGTCCTATTTCCTTCTTCTGTTTGAAACGTAAAAGCCTTTAGTGATCTTCAGTGCTCATTTTGTTTTGTAGTAAATCGCAAACTCTGTGCAATACTTTACGGTTTCCCCTCTACATTCTGATCGAATTTTCCCAAAAGGTGTTTCCCAAAAGGGAACATATTGAAATGAATTTGATAAAATCTCTGATAAATGCTTGGAACAGGCTCAAAAATTATCAGTGACCACACCAGTTAAGACGTACCCACTTACCAAAAATTGACAATTTCGAACTTAATAAACCCTTGTCTATGCGGTTTTCACCCTATTATGGAAGCTTCGATTTCAAAACAATCAATCAGATCATAGCACTAAAAAACATATAACGCTGAAACTTCAAATTATTCCCGAACTAATGGTACCGAAAAAAAGTGGAAGTTACTTCAACTGAAGAGAATATGCAAAAAGATTGTAACAGCGATGCACAGCAAATTTAGATTTTTGTTTTTGGACTGAAGTTTTTCTACATTTTTTAATCTGCGTGTATTTAGATCGCAAATACTGATTAATGTCTTTTCAAAAATTTCAAAAAGTTCAAAAAATTTTCAAAAATTTCACAAGATTTCTTTATACGTAACCATGAACAGTTGCAAATCCAGACATTAAGAACATCAAGGCAATACATGCTTTGATTTTTAAACCTTTTAATAAAGTTCATTGACAAAACATAAAAGATAAAAGTGAATAACTACAAATACCTTTTCTCAATGAACTCCCAACAGACATGCATTAGCTCCTGTGAGAATATCTACATATGAATTCATGTGAGCATTATGTGTAACGTACACATCCAAGAGAAGATTATCTGGAAAACTCTTCAAGGGCACATTTTAATATTTGCTTTGACATGCCTTCCTATCTGTATTGATCTCGCAAATCAGATTTCAGATATCGGAACTGATAGTACATACTGTTCCACTAACATCCGTGATATTGAATACGGAATAACTTTATACAACAATATTTAATTTGACATCGGGGGGAAACGCGAAATGTAGGGAAATAAGGGAAAAGAAGAATATTTCCAAAATTATTGTTGGACATGAGGATTTAATTTAGGCCTTCTGTTTAGGCCGTCTGGCAGTCTTAATAAATAACAAAGTTAACTAATAAAAGTGGACAAAATTAGAGCAATTTTATCAAGTCCAATTATCAACAGCATCAAAATTCGCATTAAGGACATCTTCCCCTATGTATCCAAAAGCTATTTCAACACCCTTCGACAGTGGAACGGGCCATACAATGGTGAGAACGTTGAAGAGATTCTTAACATGCCCTTGATCTTTTCCGGTAATTTCATAAATTCGAAGTAACATCCTTGCCACACATATAGACACCTACTAATTCCTACAACACCATGTGATCTTATGGGCATCGACATCTATCAATAAAAGAACGGAAAACGCGCAAGATAAATCCTAAATGGAATTTACCTAATCTCTTTGCAATATTTCGTTTGGGGGGTGATACATTCGCCCGTCACCTGCCCTATGTTCACATGAAATTGAGATTGGTCCGACTTCTTGCAGTGGTTGAGGGTGTAACTTCAAGCATATCTCTGCTGGAAAATTTGACAAATTACTCATTCCCCCCAACGGAAAATCTTTTTCGAAAAAAATACTACGATTCTACCATTTTTACTCTGAGCAGCTTAATCCTGCCATGCAAAAGAAAAAATAATGGGGGAACGAGATGAAGACATTTTTTGGTTGAGAATACGTTAAACGAGCGTTATTCGGACTCTATTGAATGGACTTGTAGCCACTTCAGCTATTCCATAAAGATTTCCACAAATTTGCGGTTAAATCTACTTGCAGACAACTAAGATAAACGCTATTGTGAAGATTCCTTTTTCGTCAAGGGGACTATTGTTATTAGATTTGATTGAGTTGCAGGTGACAATTTAGTAGGGTCATCGGTCCATATAGTGACGTAATTGAACTTGTATGTTGTGTAAATCGATGTTTCCAGATTTTTTTGGAATATGTTTTGTTGCTAATTGAAATTTTATAAATCGTTTTTGTTTATTTTTTAACATTTATTTTTAGGGGCAATTATTAAAATTATTATTGTTATTGTTATTTTTATATTACTATTAGCATATTAAAACTTGAAAAACCAAATCAATTCCTTTAAAGCGGTTATTTTTGATAGGTACAGGAAAAAGCAATAGACATGAACTAAAGTGCCAGTTTCGCTCTACTCCATATTTTGCCCGAAAGGGATAGAAAAGTAGTTGTATTTTGGTCCTTCAAACGAAGTTCAGTCATTCTCTGTCTGTTTCCTAGAATCGTTCGCAGAATTTTTGTGTCGCGATTTGGCGGGGAGCCATTTTTGGTGTGTGGTTTCATACTGAGGACGAAGATGGCACTCCACCGAAACGCGGATGTGAACCATAAAAGAAAACAAATGAAATGTCAGCTATAAATCCAATTAATAGAACTTCTTAATCTATGAGTTGTTCTTTAAAGTCATTGAATATGGGTTCATCATAATTGGTGATGTCAAAAAACAGTCCAAGTTGGATCCTGACGCTCTAAGCAAGCTGCCTCAAATCATTGTGTTATGTGACGACAGGCCGTCATCTGCTGTGAGTTGCAACTGGTTTTCCCGACCGTTTCTTTGAATTGGACATTATTTCTAAATTCTGCCGATCCGAGATCGTTCTGGTGAACAACTATAAGCCTTTCTTTGAACGTAAAGTGCCAGTTACGATATGCAATTGGGTCGTCAAAACTGTCGAAGAACTGTCCTTATTCTTTGTTATATGTCTCTTCAAGATGAAGATTACTGAAAAGCGAGCAGAATATCAAAATGAGAGGGAAGATATGGATGAATCCGAACGAGCCAGAAGCGGAACAGACCCGAACGAATTTTAGTGATACATAGACAATAAATGTCTATACACTGTGATTGACACTCTCAACAAGAAACCGATAACCTCTGGAGGAACGTATTGGTGCAGTTAACAGCATCGAAAACAAAAAAAAAAACCATCAAAGTACAGAAAGAAGGTATTTCTACTTCCTTGTTTCCTTATGAATTTGTCAAGATAACGCTGAGGACTACTGACTGTTCGTGTGACTGGAGCTCCTCTGTTTCAAACACTTATACCCACAGGATAAGAGTTAGCCACCAACTTGTTCCAATACAAAGAACTCCCAAGAGAAAAGAAAACAGTAGAACACATCTAAGCTTTCTCGAAAAACTCGAACGGTCAAAACTCGAACTCTAATAACGAAGCACCACATATTTCAGTCCCTATCTCTAAAACAAATTATTACGAAATTTTAAAACATCACAATGATTATTTATACCTCCAAAGTCAGCTCAGAAATCTCTGTCGTACGATAAACACAAACTATTCCAGATTATGCAGGAGATAAAGTGGACTGTACAGGTCTACAGTGCTGTCCGCAGGGATATAAAAGGACCCTGAATTATGCCGAAAATTCTTCCGAGTAATTTTGGATTAGGTGGGAATATGGATTGGAATATGTCTACTGCCTCTCTGAAGTTTATGTTCAGCATTCATTCTTCGCTTTCAAACACTAATATCGGCTTCATGCGCACTTGATTTTTGTATATTTCCTTAAGCTATGCACATCGTCCGGCGTTTCTAGGTGAAATATAAAGAATATTAGCGTTCATAATTCATCAGATATTGTTCTCTGGTTGTCTTTTAAATAAAGATGGACTCATTGATATTTAAAACTATGTACGAATAACGAAAGATCATCATTACATAGTCAATAACAAATAAACGCCGATATTTCTTTTAACATGGCCCAAAATAACCAATTGGCAAACGAAAAATATCGTGTTTGATCCAAGGAGCCAATAAGAAATTTTCGACACGTCATTCGAAATCCGATTTTTGAAAATATAAATTATCTACGATGCTGCAAAAAAGTACGGTCAGACATTCATCGAATTTTCAAAGTCCTCCTAAACGATCCTTGTAACGAAATTTGAAAAAAAAAATCTTAAAAAGTAAAGATTAAAATAGCATAAAAAATTGCGTAGTAGTGTTTGAGGCACAGTGAGGTTCTGCTTGACTAAAAGCCAGAACCGCGTTTTATTACATGAAGCGTTGCAATGCGGTACAACACTTGCGAGCCGGGATAAGATTCAGATAGAATCCATTTTCGATAAAAATATCTGGGACAATAAACAAGAGAAGGGAAGAGAAACAAGATAAGAGAAGATTTGCGGATATAGTCTAGACATATGATATTAATAAAATACCGCAAATATTTTAAATATTTATATTAATAAATATAAATTAAACATACAAATAGATATTCATGGTAACCAACATACAATGGGATATGGAAGTATAGCAAGCGAGGGTTCAAATATGCGCGAAAAATTTTCAGGTTATATCTATGTACATATGTTGCAACCAAACGCAGTAACTCGTGACCGCTGTTATATGCGACCCCTGTGAGATGTGACCCCTGTAAAAAAGAAGGGGGTTGCGAGGTAGAATAAGAAGACGCTTGGTAGCTTTCATTTAACAAATAAGCAAATATTGACGAAAAAGAATAAGTTGTTCAAATTCTTAATCCGCAATATTACTTAGCAGTGAATGCAACCTGAAGAAGTAATAATCGAGGTGCAAAGCATCCTGGCAATCGTAACAAGTTAGAATTCACCGCAATATGCGATAAATTAGAGATACTGAGACTTAAATTTTCAAAACAACATTTTCTCTTTTGAATACGTAAATTGTGTTACATATTTTTGTATTATATTTATTTAATTGTATTACATATTTATTAATTGTATTACATACATTATTAATACATTCAGAATAAATTTTACGTTTACTCAAAAAGGGTAGACACCGATGGTTCGAAAGCAAACTTCCCTCAACTGATTAAATAAAATAAAAACTGTGGGTAAAAATGAAATGATCCAAGAGAATCATTGCTTTGTGTAGATGTTATCAGAATAATATTTGATGAGAATAATTACAAAATAATTATACTTTTGTAATTATTTTTTTTTATTTATTTAATTGTACATGTAGTTGACTTCACGTAGGTTTTGGGTCGTTCTTCATCGGAATGTTAACGGACTTCATTATATCTAGCTTTAATAATTTTCTGTACTCGTTCGATATTATGGAAACTTTCGACTGCATACTGAGTTTTGCAATCATTTCCAATCGTTTCCAATCATTTCCAATGTCAAAAAATTTCTGACAAAGTGATGCTTTCAAATAAGAATATTCTTAAAATTATACGAGAATCCTGAAACTGACTAGTTAAGCGTATAAATATAGGAAAATAAAAACATATATCAAATATAAATACAAATATTCATAAAAATTAAATTTTAATTTATATGAGAAAAAAAGTTTCAAGACAAAATAAAAATTTAAGAAGAAGAAATTTCCAAACTCAAATTGAAAAAATTAAAAAAATAAAAAATAAGAAAACTGGACAATATTGATGAAATAAAATTTATTTAATATTTTAATTCAATTTTCGGTTTTTCATTCAATTTTGTTTCATTCAAAAAATGTTACTTTCTTCTGGTATCAAATTTATGAGGTCATATATGGTCCAGCATGTTGCCTTCTGCCAAGCCTTAAAAAGCAATTATTCGAAACCGTGCAATTCACTTTTATTTGACTTCCACTTACCATTTAATAAAGAAGTGAGTACATGTCAACGCGTCAAACAGAAATAGATAAAAAAGAATTTACACCTCTGTAATCACAAGTATGTGTTATCATTATATCCTTTTATGCGAGTATACCTAAGAAAAATTCAACCTGAAAAACGTTAAAAGTATATTATGATAAAATTAATGGCTCATTTAAGGGCATTAAAATATTTCAATTTTTAAGTATTGAATATGTGTTTTTAAAAATTAAAGAAAAAATCATATTTTCGAAAAATTGGGTATTCACTGATGTAAATCCATGATATAAGCGTAGTGCCTTCAAAAAATTCTACTTTAAATTCTTCCTGAAATCAGATATGCACCCACATTAACGATTTCTCTGTAGTGCCCAATGTATTCTGCTATACTATAAAAATGTCCTCATATGCAAATACATTCACGTCCTCTCATAGTATACTTCGGTAGCCAATTGCTACAAGGTATTGAAGGGCATTTAAAGTATTCAAACTGATGGATTGGCAAAATGCCTTTGTAATGCTTTTATGCTACATTAATTATTCAATAACTAAGGGATGCTATATTCATATATATGTTCCTTATGAGTAGTCCTTCGCTTCAGCAAAATATTATTGTATTATGGTAAATACCAAATAAAGTCTCTTCGAGAAAAAAAGAAATTCATCAGTAAATCATAACACAGCGGCTTAATTCTTGTGTGCATACACGAATTCACGTGCATTCATATAGAGCATGTGTTTTCATATGTGACTCAATGAATGACGATTTCTTGCGTGCGACAACCTTTCATCCCAGCCAATTTGTCGTCTTGAGTTGCACACACAATAGGCGGACAATATGCGATTAGTCGATGATTTCTTTGTAGTCCTGACTGGAGGATAATCTTCCATAATGAAAATAAATTCCCAGGTGACCTATGCTGAAGCCAAACTTTCTATCTAAAACGATAAGTTCACGGGTGGGGGTGTAGAGACATTACCAACAGTTCGTTAGAACTTGGATATATTAGGACAACAGGCAATTAAGTGAAACCAAAAATAATAGATAATTGCATTTATTATATCTAATAAATAGAAAATCGCTTAAATATTAAGTATCAACAATATGGGAATATCAACTATTGGATTTCATACAATTTTATCATTATCGTTTTCAGAAAACGAATTAACTTCACGTGAACATTTGAAACATTTTACCGCCAATTATTTGTTTTTCAAAATAATTTTACAGGAACTTCCCAATTATTCGGTTGTTTAAGCAAAGGATGAGTACTTTGACTTTTACTATGGAATAATCAAATTCACCATGGACTAGTAGCAATGACAAATAACAATTTTCTTAGAAATTACAAATGGTAGTTAGTAATAAGTAATAATTAGTAATAATGCGTGGCAAGCAGCCTTGAGATTCAACATATCTCAGTTGTTCAGAGAATTAGCCCTAAGAGTAAATGTCAAATTATTTTGAATTAGGCCTTTTTTGATGCTGGGTGTTGTATTCAGGTTAGACAGATCCCTATTTCAGGAGGAAGCGGTGAAAAAGATAGATGTTACTTCAGAAGTAATCTCTATTCCCCTTACCCCAGCAAGTGGTTGATGCTACGCTGCTCTTCGACTATAACTGCTAGAGTGTAGTGATACACCTAGTTCCTTGTTGTTGCTTGATGCTAACATCTTGCCAAAGAAATTTTCTAGATAGTTCACCTATTTTCTCAGGATGAAACAAGTAACTCTCAAGTACGATTCACATACAAAGAAGTTTTGGTAGGCATCTAATAAATCATGAAGTTAGCAGACCGTGACTTCCAAATGACGACCGTAAAGACCAAATCTCGTCCAAGGAACACTCAAAAGAAAAGTGGCGGCTGAACAGAATCGACATACCTTTAATTTAGCCATTGCCATATCTGACCAATGGAGGTGCAATTCCCACCTAATGTTTATTTGAGTCCTTTACGGTTTTGTCTCCGGTTTAAGCGTGTCTGGTGAACCCTGAATCTAGACGGGATCACTGACCTTAATCCTTAACTAGTCATTAGTGCTGTCTGCCCAAGTTGACCCAACATCATACAAAGCTTATTGGTGATGATTAATGTTGCGTCTGACAAACTAGGCCACTTCTTTATATACATAATTCAATAAGTGTAAAACAATCTTTTGAGAAATTTCAGAAGTATAGAGCAAGAAAAATATCCTGTGAAATATCTGATATAATGTCTATTCTCCGTCGTACCTTTTGTGCATCATAGACTAGTCACAGTCTTAGATTAGGTCCCTGAAGTAGTCAATGCAATTTACACTTCTTCATTTTGAAGTACCGAAGTACCAAGAATTGATTTCCAACTTTGCACCACTTTTTGCCTTCAGTGGAAACTGTATACCTCTCCTCATCGAACCGCGTCTATTTCTTCTATGATAAGATCAATTTCAAAGAAAAATTATACGTAAGGCAAATTTTTCGGAAAGTTTATGCCTAAAAAGTTTTTCAAGGATTTCCATATGGCTCCTGTTTCTTTTTTTTCTTGTTAATCATCAATATTGTTAATCTTAAGAACTTTGGAAAAAGACTAGCCTCCGATAAGGTGTTAAATGTAGTATGGAATTTGTCATTTGAAATATGTTAAATGTAGCACTTCAGTCGGAATCAGTCATTAATTTTATAAGTGACCAACTTTTTTCTAAGGCCCTAAGAGTCACTTATAACATGATGGCCAAAATTCTATCATCAGCAAATTTTGCTTCCGTTGGTACGTTGAAATGCTGCTGATTCACGGTTCAAGGACAACGTAATAATATACCAGAGGATAACCAACGCTCAAAATATCCAACAAGCGGTCACATACAAACCAAATTCCTTAATTTCCTCACTTGAATTTGGTAGTTGCAATATTATTTTTAAGCAAAATTTGACAATGCCTCAAATTTATTGTTACACCGGGAAAAATATTTTTACAGACATTTAAGTTAAGAAAGCTTGCCATCAAAATCTCTCTACTCACTGACGTCGTTTAATTTACAAGCTCTCTATCTTGCAAAGCTCGATTTTTTTCCTACATGGGATATTTGTATCTCTTTCTTTGTGATACCCCTTCGAAGTTTGAGGATTGTTTAATAGTTATACTATGGAATATACTAACAAGCGCAAACCTTCTCGACAGCATCAGGAAGAAAAAGGTACGAATACCTTTTATAGGCAATCAATCGAATTGCATACTTGAAAATCAAACGATATTACTGAAAGGCCAGATTGTATGTCGTTTATTATCGAGAATTAATTGAGGTGAGAAATGTATTGCGAGCAGAATAGTTCCGATTTAATTGCATATGTAAGCCTCTGTTTGTAGATACAAGTGTTAATTCACATTTGACCCCTTCATGTTCTATCTCCACGCAGTTTTGCTGAAAAAATTAATGATTTGGGGAGGATCATTGGTCGAATACCGTAATGTTGGAGGTTTATCTGTCTTAGACCCATCCAGATCTCTGAGACCATGGACCTCAAATCGAAGCTCATTACATACTCTTTGCTAACCAACAAAATCCGCTGATCTTTAGCAAATTGTAGTTGTGGTTATTGTCATGAAATGAAAGAAGCTTACCACCTTTTCAGCGATGCCCACTGCAATCTATAATATAAGATGTTCCAATGTTCCATATAAGAGCATTGGAGACAATGTTTAGAAGGAGCATCATTTAGATCTTGTGGAGAAAAAAGGTGAACTTTCAACAGAGAGACGAAAAAAATGAAAAGATAAAATCATAGGGAAAATCATGTGTCTTATAAACTCTAATTCTTCGAATTCTAATGTCTAATTCTTCTAAAGAAAGACATCCGTAAAAGTTTGGCGGCGGAGAGGAATGGAGATCACTGTTTCAGGACCCTTTTTGCCTTTTCTCCATTTCTGTTGAAAGAGCGATCACCTTTACCCGAAGGCGTTGTAAGATGAGACTAAGAATTCCTAGTTCAAGTCCACTATTAACATCAATGGGAAAGATAATGCGGATATCATGATTGTTTTTGGTACGATTTTTAAAGCCTTTAATGAAATATCATTGAATGGGTCTCACTAATTTTATTTCCATGGTGCATCCAAAAAATTTGTAGTCAATTTTATCAGAAAACTTTTCAGAGATATTCTCTGATAATTGAAATCAAATTTAAATTCGAATTTTGAATGAATTGAATGAGCTCACAGATCCAAATTCAGTTAAGCACAATAATCTTATCCTTCCGTCAATCTAAAAATAATTCTCAGAGGCTGTTGGGAAATACAACCTGCTTAGGGGTATATTTGAACCACAAGTGGTAACCAGAGAGCCCATGATCGGTAGTTCCCACTCTTTCTATGGTGAGGGGTAATAGTAGCTTCTATAATTGGGAAGTAGGTTGAGCATGCCCTTTGTACGAGATTCATTCAGTATTATTCAGTGGGAGATAACTTGTTCCAAGGATCTTTTCGGTTCAGGCTCATTATGAGGAGGGTAAAAGTTGAACTTCTTCAACCTGAAGTACGAAATCAAAATGTTCGATAAACATTCAGCAAACATTAAATTATTTCAATTTATGTTTATTTATAGGAAAAATCAATTTATCCTTTTGAGTTCCCTCTAAACAAAAGAAATAATTAAACTCTTTAAATGACTTAAATACAAATAATATATTAGCATACCACACCACAAGTCTTTTGCATTGTATATAAAACCATAGAAAAGGGGTCAACAGTTTCATACATGCAAATTTTATCTTCAAACGAATTTCAAATGTTCCACCTTAATTTCATTACTTTTTATACAATGAAACATACAAAAAATTTTGAATTCAAAATGCAATTCGTTATTAAAAGGAAATTGAACACAATTTAGATTAGAATAACTCCACATTTCCCGGCATAGCGACAGTATTTAAAATGGTTGAAGCCAACATGTTTGCTTCGCGTGTCAGGAAATTATTTGAATATTTTTTTTCTTCTAAAGGACTTTCACTTTGAAATGGTGACCAGTATTTATGCAAATTCGTCAAAATGCATTAGTTTTAATTAGTACATGTTACTTTGTAGTGTTGTCCAAAGTAATTATTATAAACATTTGAAGCGCACAATAAAAGTTCAAGAAATTCTTTGAAATTAGCATTTAAATATTGGTATCGCACAATGTAAGCTTAAATTAATTAACTAATTTTTCTATGGTTAGCAGAACAGATTTCAGATTTAGTAAGCAGAATAGAGTTATATGATAAAGTTTATTAGTTGCTGGAATTACATATTTTTTTTTAGTTATTTACTTACTTTAGTTAATTTAAATTACTTAATTAAATTACTAAATTAATTAAAATTTGGTTAATTACTTACTTAATTGATAAGTTAGAAGTCACCAACCATTATTGTTCCTCTAAATTGACAAATGAGAGAAAGCAATTACCGAAGGAAGGAATAAAAATGAAATGCCGTACTGCAAATGTGAAAAAAGACTTCAAATATTACTTTCAAAAATATTTTAAAATGATACATTCATATGAAAAAATAAATTAAAAAAGAAAAGTTAAATTGACTTCGGAATGCACAAATTGGAGTCATATTTTACATTGATTCTAATGTAGTTTCGAGTAATACACTTCACTTATTCGCAATATCTATTTAACAATTCCATATAATTAATCCAATTCCTTCCATTGCTTTTCATCAAGTGGTTGAGGGGTGAAAGTGCTTTTCGATCAATAGAAAATTCTTCGATGTACCGGAAAAGTACCAAGTTATTCATTGTAGTTTACCGAAATTAGAAATTCTAATATGGAGTTGTTTGGACTGCTTTGCTATGGTTGGTTTAGATAGTTATTGAAAAATATGCAATTTTCCTTTAAACCATAGAATTTATTTAATAAGTTTTTTTATAAACAAATACCGATATTTCGGAAGACAGTTGCTTCCTTCCTCAGTGCTAACTGTTTTTTTTTGAAAACTTTTTTTGAAATTCTAGTTTTTTTATTGAAATTTTCCTCAAATTTCACTTTCCTTCAAATTTTCAAGTGAATCTTCCCGATCTGACGTAAATTATACTTACTGCATTAATTACGGATATTATTTGATGTATTCATTAGGTTGATGTTTATTAAAAAATAATTCATCTGATTTAATCGAATAAATTTATGTTAATATGAAACTGGATATGAATCAATTCTAAGGTTCGTTCATCGTAATCCAAAATAATTGTTTTAAAAGTTAACAGATTTTCAAACGAAAAAGTCAAATTAATCCTTTTTCAAAGTTTTTCCTAACACCAAAAAAAATTTTGGTCATATTACGTTGTAAGATACTCAAATAAATGAAATGGATCATTGAGTCGATCCGGAGATTATCTGCCATTCGATTTGACAACCATGTACCGAGAAAACAACAGGAATGAAATTTTCTTTTCATTTCATTTCTATTGTTTTTGAAAAACCGTTTTTAAACGCTTACAATCGATTAATCGGCTCACCCTGGACCAGAAAATAGGACGCCATCATCAACGAAAGCCTGATCTAATTAAGCTTCTTTTCTCGCTAAACGTCCTTCCCTTATTGCATCTTTCCTGAATTTTATTCATTCAGGCAGGTATTCCAATTCTTTCCGCGTCCTCAGACCGCTCGAATTAATTAGCAACGGATCCTATTGTTAACGGATCCTATGCAGCCCATTAAATGCAAATTTTTTAATAATGACGTACGTATCATCTCCTGAAGCTGGTAAATACCATGCCCATGGTATAATATGATAACACTCGTTAATGTTGTTCTGTGTTTTTCTTTTTTTTTTCTTAAGAAACGGATCAATATTTTTTCATCCCTTAGCATTTAGATGACAGGTTTGACGCATTCCTGCACCTCCGCAATTAGGGCCGATGTAGGTTTATAAGGAACGTCGTCTGTTTGCACCCCTTTTGAATGTAATACTTGTAAAGTGACATAGCATCGGATGAAAGTAAATGACAGGATTTGGCCCATATTTAATTTTTCATATCAACAAAGGAATCTGGGTTTCACTGAATATCTAAGGAGCAGCTCGTCTTTTTTCATACTTTTACTCTATGAAGTGGTTATTTTGAGACATAGACTGTTCATTTTCTAGTTTTCTTCACTTACCCCAATTTTGTTGCCAATTGATTTTCTAATTTTCATCGTTTTATAGAATTCTTATGCATGCCGGTCAGCGTCTGCATTTCCATCCATCCAGAGCTATCTTTATAGTTGATACAATATTGCTTGGTATGGTCTGTGTCATTCCAAATATCGAAATCGGATCTGTTCAATTTTTGTTCATAATTTTACACGCCTTGCAAATCTTTGCCGATATGAAATAATCTTAAAACTTCCCTGAGCCTACCAATAACAATTGACATACAAAGCCAAGAAATAAAGCTTTGTTTAGATCAAGAACCGTCTTTTGAAGCTGATGATGCTTACACCGGTATTACTTTATTTTTATTCATCTCCTTTTCCTCTATGCAGGCTTGTTTTTAAACCCAGCATGATCATCGAGTTTGAGGCTTTTTTGACATTTTCTAACATCTTCTAACATGTAGTTTTATAGAAATTTGATTTCGTATCTGTCAAGGAGGAGAACAAATTTAAGCCATTGCGCCCCACTACAAGCAAAGCATTGTCAAATACTAGGGAAACCGGAAGGCAGTGTAGTTTTGTCACACGTCAAAACCTGAATATTACCTATTAGCCTAGTATAGCCAGTATATAAGTGGTACTAAACGCTGATTACAGGCTGCTTCAAACGCAACTGGAAACAACAGCTCCTAGTCAGTGAGTCGAAGTAGCTCGTTTTATTAATCTAAAGACGGAAAGGAATATCAGTTCGCAACAAACCACGCTTTTTTGAGTCAAAGTTCGCAAAGGCAGAAACAAGTTTCTTCGCTAAGGAGGAGAAGGGCGCATAAATTCTAAGCGTTTACAGTGATGTCCTTTTTCGTCAATTACATTTATTCCTTTGTTCTTTTTGCCGTTTTAGGTAATCAGGACAGCGTAATGTCAGCGTTTCACTTTCAGCATTGTCTGCTTTTTAAGTTTCAACATTGTCCACAAACAAGAAACATTTTTGTTTTCCTGCTAACTAGAAATGAGAATAGGCACTGTGTTAAAATCAAGTCAGATCTGCAAATAAATCGGAATGAAGTATAACTAAGCCAGACCTACACCCAAAAAAGGGCGCTTTTAAGGTGGAGTCGGCATAGCGTTCTTCATTTTGACCAGGCGAATTCTGGACAAACTGTTATTTCAGACCTTTCCTGTACACAATTGGAACGAGTAAGTTATTATTAAGAATCAACCAAAAATTTTTATTATTATTTTTATTATTCCACGCCACTAAACCGCAAGACCGCGCCAAGCAAATCCTCGAAGATTAATGAAATGGTTCTGCGTCATGCACCACCTTTACTGTCAGGTCTCTTCTTGTTCCAATCTTTTGTTCCAATCTTGCTACACTCTTTCCAAATAGGAAAGAAATTGGCAAATTTGGACGACCTCTAAAATGCCATTCCTGGGTATTATGTCGAAAAACCATTTGATTATCGCGAAAAAAAGGTTATAGATATTGCTTTTGATTATATTATTATTGTAAATAATAATTTTATTAAAAAATGTAAGCTCTATGGATATTTTTGTGTTTGAACTTTAGATCAGAAGAAGACATTTCTTTCTGGTCTCCCTGATACAATACGTCTATTTAGTTCATTCCCGGTTTTTATTATTGGTAAATTTTGGCCAATTTTGGCAAGGCTGCTTATCCCTTACACTTTCGATCACTTTCGATGTGTATCCTTATTCACATCCTTTCAAATAATTTTAAGCTTGTTTTCATTCAAATAATTTCCTAAGAAAGATTACGGTTTCACCTAATAGTGCAAAATCAAAAAAAATTATTCAATGTTAATATGTTTAATAGACTTTAAAAATGATTATTAGTATTCAAATCGCTCCATGAGCCTTGTTTATGTTGATTCAGAACATCATCAAAATTTTAAGCTCAATTCTACTCGAACCTATTTGTTTTCATATGAACTTATTCATGCATTTTATTGTGTATTAAATTCAAGGCTATAACAATTATTACGCTCTTTAGCGCATGCATCAGTCGAACGATTTTCTGTAACCCTAAATTTATGAAATGAAACTCATCCTTCTTGCTTTTAATTAAAACCTTCGGCAATATCTATACATTAGTAGAAGATGTAATTTGAGACGATAATGGATTTTAAGTAGTGGTTGCCAATATTTCTTCTTTTGAGGTTTCGACTTTAGAACGCCAAATTGAAGTTATTTAGATGGGAATTTATGCGGCACAAAAAGGATTTAAAATTCATGTTGATAGTTAAAGTATTTTAGTTGACCGATATTAAAGGAATTATAATGGTTTTTAGATTTATCAAATCTTCCGTATGAGTAAAAGCAAAGAAAAGTATAAGGAATAGCAACAAGTATCCTTTCTGATGGAAGTATTTTTATGTATTTTTTTTTTTTGAAGTTATTGGTGAATCAATTTATCCATTTTCACTTAGAACTTATAAGTGATTTATACCCCTGCTAGCTAACTAAGCGAAGACTCTTGGGTGCGGAAGTTCTGATCAATTTGTCGAATACCTCGAAAGTGAATTTACAAAGAAAGGTGGAAAGAGCTCAAGCTGGTTTCGAACACGCGTCCCTGCCGCTTCTCGTCAGTTGCCAACTCACAGGCCGGGACGCATCGATTGGCACTACCAGCTGGGTGAATGTCGTTGGTGAAAAGTTGGCACCTGACGAGAAGCGGCAGGGACGCGTGTTCGAAACCAGCTTGAGCTCTTTCCACCTTTCTTTGTATTTTTATGTGCTATGTGTTATTTGTATTATTTGAATATCTAAATAGTATTAAATATACAAACCAATCCTTTGTAACGCGATAGACTCACATTGCAACATTTTGTTGCAGTGAAATACTATTTACGAAATAGTATTTCAAATCTGTGGACAGAACATAGATCCTTATTGCTTATTGCTGGAACTAAGCCTCCCTTTCTTGCTTCATGCTTACCTGTGTCAAATTTTTCCACTAAGTTCTTTGCGATCATATATGTCCTGCTCCTAATTAGAGTTCCCTTACTAAATCTCGGACTCACTTCTATAAATTAACGCAGTTTGAATGAGTTGGAGTGATGTTTGACGAGCTTTGTTTTCCGGCTTTTGTCCTCTACTGTATCCCACCCGTGTCATCCAGTCTACTAAAAAGTTGCATCCAAAGTAAATTGAACTTTCTACAACCCTAAGGTTTTACTGTCATAGAATCTAATATTAGTAAGTAGTTTTATTCTTCCTTGTTAGAGACATGAATTAGGTTTCCTCTATTTAATCCTTAAATAGCGATTCATAACTCTAAACTCCAGGTTTAGTAGCCCTTTTTTGACATTTGAGACTGCTTGTGCCATTTTATTCGGAGAAATTGTTCAGAAAATACCATAGCTACGTGTGTCCATAGCTTCATGTATGTATAAATCTTTGTCATCAAGCACCAGGCTTTAATATAATTTCAATTCAAAAAAGGAACATGACACTAGCAGTGTTTTGACATATTGAAACTGTTTTAAAAATTAGCCTCTGAAATGATTTGTACCTAGTTATACAATGGTTATGTTATTGAACTATGTGTCTATGTGAACTAAATCTGTGTCTTTTCAGTAGAATTGTCATTTCGGAAAACAGTCACAATCCCCCTATGAGGCTTCATTCTCCAAAAGCATATTATTTAATCAACCATATATGGATCAACCACAAGAAATGGTCAAAAATTTCAATGTTGTGGAACGTATTCAGTCAACGCAATCAAAGAAAAATAAAGTTTAAAAATATAAATAATACAATAAAATATCCTGAAAAGTACTCTAAACTGTATTAGATTTTTAATTTTCCATGGCTCATAAATAAAAATAAAAAAGACTCATGGCTCATAAATAAATCAAGCAATGAAAAAATATTATTCTCAGAAATCGATGTATAATCGAATAAACTATATAACTCAAATCACCGTTGATTACACACTCTGACTGAAAGAAAACTCTGGGACCACATATTTTCCTCATTAAACTCTGAGCTTCAAATTCCTAAATCGCCTTGTCTACAAAGTGTACTGTTTGATAACACCAAAGGATGGGACTTTTACTTCCAATTATTGGCAATTGACATGTGAAAAATTGTTGCATTGGCCCAGAAATACTTAAATTAACGCATGTAACGATTGGACCATGCGAAGCGTTTTTCAAAAAAGGCCTAATTTTAAACCATACAAAAGTAGATTTAGAGTGATAAAAAACGAAAAATTATCTGCTTGATCCGACAATTATCTGATATTCCCCACTAATCAATTCACGAGATCCCGGGTTGAGCACAAATTTAAGAAGAAAATAGTCGAGGTAGGTTATCAGGGTACATATTAAATGTACATAAAAAAATTATTATCTTTTAAGGTTAGTATGCTTGATATCTTTTAAGGTTAGTATGCTTGATATCACGATCTCTCTCTATTCACCAGCAACGTTAAATTTACAAGTTCTCTATCTAATAAAGCTCGCTTTCTTTGCTACATGGAGTATTCACATCTCTTTCTTTCTGATGCCGCCGTGAAGTATGAGCGCTTTTTGGCAGTTATAGTGCGTAGTGTTAATACCATGCTCAGTTTTTAGATTTACAAAAACTCGGTAGTTATTTCGAAGTTCTTGTTCTTCTAAGAGACTGAGATTCTAAAAACAAATATCCCCACATTAAAAACGATAAAGATTGGATCATCCAAAAATTACCCGACCTAACCAAAAAAATCTATTTAATTATGCACTTAAAAATGAAATACAAATTTCACGATTAACTTTTTAACAACACATTTCACAAAAAGTGCAAGATGTAATAGAATATCAGCAGAAGTCCCTTCAAAATGTCCAGTTGTATTTTCTAAATTGTTTAAACATTTGTAAGTACATCTGTTTCTTGTTTGTTATGAATTTTGCCGGCATTTTTAATATTAAAGGTTTTTTTTTTCATGAACAAAAAAATACCAAATCAATAGTAAAGAACGCAAATCTTCCTTTAAAACATAAATTTTAAATATTTTCAACACACACTAGAAGTCCGGGAATCAGTTGCTGCCTTCCCTGCTAGGAAATATTTTTATATATACATTTACTTAACTAACGTCTAATTAATATAAAAGGACATTCACAAAACAGAACCTCATAAACAAACCTATTAAATTGGAATACTTCGAACACCTCCAAGCGTTCAACAGACGTCTAATTTTTGACACTATCTTACATGTTTGGTTCTTCATTTAATCTCCTGTGTCTTTTTTACTTTTTTAACGCGCCATTAACTTCGCTAAAGAGCTCCTGCAGCATGTGATCGCGAGAGACTTCGAGTATGTGCTACGTAAATTTTGTTGAATTCAGGACATGAAATTTTTGACACTCCACTTTGTTCTTCTTGGCAAAACGGTCATCTTTGACCGATTTGACTCGGCTTTTTTGGTGAGGTTCGTGAGAATTATTTATTTGATTTTGCTGGTTTTTGAAGTTTTTTTGTTTGTGTTTTGAAAGTTCTTTGAAGTGAGAATTATTTGTGTTACTGTTGTCGTCACTACTTTAGTGTTCATATTGCTGGAGTATATCTGATAACCGATCTTCTTGTAGGTTCAATTTTCATATTTTTTTGGAATAGTATCGTATAAAGGTGGAGGCTCCATCTGTCTTTCCTTTTTCGTTGATATGTTTTTGAAAGTGTTTCTTTTGTAGCCGATGAATTTTGCAGTCTGCGAGTAAAAGTGAAAGCGGTATGCTTCATAGATCATTGCGATCTAAGAGGTTATTCTTTGGGTAAATGAATGAAGGAAGTTGCCGGAATCGACATTTGTCGTTGTGTTGCTTTCCTGTGTATTCCAAAGTTAAATACCTCGTTGTTTGTATGAATGCATAAGTCAGTTTTTGATAAGTCTTTGAGTTCGTTCTTCCGTTTCCATATTCAGACTTTGTTTTTATGTATTGATTCTATGGTATATTACTAAGCGTCTCTATGAGATTATTCTTGTCAGAATTGCCCAATTACCAGCACAGGATCACGATAAAGGATACAAATCCAGGTGAAATACCTAAGTTATCCAGTGTCATACACTGAATCCCTCATCTTGAAAAACTCGACATATGGCCATCACTCGCTGCAAGGACATCGTTTGCAAAGTAGGCGAATAATATGGCGTAAGCTGGACAAAAAAAAATGGTAAAACAGGTAAAGCAGGTAAAATCAGAGGCCTTTGAAAGCTTAGGGATTTTCGGAATACCCGAACATAACCTGACGAACCTATGTCACGTCATCATCTTTTCATCGCTTGCCAAAGTGTAACAAAAATAACGAAGGAAACAGTTATAACCATCGTTGGCGGTTAATCCTTTTTTGGTAAATACGTCAGACAGAGGTATGTTCAATTAAAAACTGCTAATAAAAACAATTCGTAACCTCTTGGTTTGTGAACTTCCCTTTTCGTTAACTAGAGGTTAAGTAAGGTTAATCAGTATACGTTAAGATGTTTTAAAAATTAGTTAGCACTGAGGAAGGAACTAGCATATGTTGGAAACAAATCCATTCTTTATAGTAAAATCGGTGTTATTCACTATTAATTGAAATTAACGATAACAAAAGGATCCGAATAACCTGAACGAAATCCATAAGAAGACGTTCTCTGTCGCAGCTTCTACTTCATTGTAATTATGGAATGTCAAAATGTTTCCAGGACTGATTGGTTGAAAATGTAAAAGAAGAAAACCATTCCATACCTTACACAAGTGGTTTGGCTTCCTTTAAGGTGCAAGGTTCGAAGAAGCGATGATAGATTAAAAAATAAAATGATAAAGGGCGGGCAGCATTTAGTATTTTATTTTTTTGGCTTTATATTCTGTTTGACAGACGGATCCTAAGATTACAGAATAGCTACCCAGCAAGCTGTTCCAAACATACAAATTATAATGTACACTATCAAGGCTTGAATAATTATTAACATTGTTAAGCACGCACATCATCCACACATACATTTTGCTGAAAATATTTCAGCTATTTAAATGTGCGCGGAAGACTCAAATTTATTGACTTGGAGTCATGGATGGAACTTAAATGCACATTTTTGGGAAATTATTTTGGTTGCTGATGATTCTCAGGACAGCAGCCATTTGTTATTTTTAATTTATGGACAGGAACCGGGTTTATGCACACGGCAGAAAGCGGTTTTTGAATCACTGTAAGAAACAATATTAATATAACACTTTATCTATGTATGAGCGGTCTGAATGATATACAGGTTAAAGCATTCGCCTTCGATACATCAAGTTCCGGGCTCGATACCGTCTAAAACGTCTGTCACGTTAACGTCTTCATTCTTCAAACAACCCCATTTGTTTTAGTACTCACGACCATCGATAGACATCAAAATCATTTTAAATGAAATCAATTGTTAAAATTCCATCTTTCTAATTTAATGACTTAATATAAATATTTCCCTCTATGATCCATAATAATTTGCATGTTTTCCCATTAATTACAAATGATAATTCCGCTATACCGACAAAGTGTGTTTTATTTGGGTATAACAAAAGCCTTTAGAAAGCTCAGAGCTCTTTTATTTCATATCCGCCGACCCACCCACTTGGTATTTCACCCTGTAATGAGTGCACGTTGGGAGCTACTAATGGAATACTTTATCGATTCAATGTTTGTTTCAATGTCCTTGCTGGCAAATAATGCCAATCAGTTTACAACAGACACCAACAGTTAAATTGGTTTACCCGACTATTTATAAATAATGAAGGTAATTACTAGCGGCACATATAGAACGTTTAAATATTGATGGTAAGATCCAACGAAATACACAACAAACGTATGAACCTATTCACACATTGGCCATTTCATTCGTGCAACAATTTCATATGTCAGCGCCGTTGGCAAAAGCGACAAGGAACGCCCATATTTTCATCTCCGGATGGATAGGCGAAAACAGATTAAGCCTGCCGGAAAATCCTTGTTAATCTGATTACACATTGGCAACTGAATGAAAACCGAATTAGAACGACTTTTCACTACTCCACCAGGAAAGTTACTGAATCCAAATCCAATAAGTTCTTTGTTTTGTCGACTTAATCAAATCAACTGGAAAATTACATCATTCGTAATTTGCTTGGAAGAAATTGAATAGCAATTTATTATTCTCGCATTTGTGAGCTCGCTATCCTTGAGAATTTTAGCTAAATATACTAAAGGTAGCCATGATAATACCAATTAAGCATGTATACAAGGCATAAAGCATTTAAGCTTCTTCCATTTTTTTTGCGATTTTCATCTAAATTTAAGAGTGGAAAAGCAATATAATTACAAGAAGGATTCCCATGCTTAGGCATGTCACGCTTATCTTTTGTTATATATTTTATCTATGCGAAGACTTTGTGTGATTTTTTTCTTAATTATTCGTCAAATTCATTTAAGATTATTCCCTCGATTTTTATTTACTTTTGTCTATGTTATGTCTCAAGAAAATTCCATAATTTTGAGTAATTGCTCCTGCAATACAGTTTATGGTAGTAATTCAATAAGTCCGTAGAAAACACGAAAGAACGCCACCCAATTTCCCAAAAAATTATTATAAAAGTTCAGATATCTCCACAACATGATTTTGTTTTTATCACTGATGGTGGTAGAATACATTCTTTCGTGCAGAAATAAAGTGAGATTAAATCGACAATTTTCCTGTATATTGAAATAGCGAACTTTCTCGCATATTAGACACAACTTGATGAGTTCAATCCAGAGTTCGATGATATATTTTATCTCCTACCCTTCTTGGTATATAATTTTAAGCTGAAAAGATTTAAAACCAGAAGCAAATCTCAGGCTGGACCAATGAATTTAATGTTATCGTGTAGGCACATAAGTTGAACGCCATCAGAGATAGCCACTAGAATTGAAATAAAGGATTAACAAACTTCAAAATGTGATTTTCTATAATCGATGTATCAAAGTGCTGGGAATAATAGAGGCAGTGAACATATTGCACGATCAAGGATTTCAATGTTTTGCACGAAAAGCTGTGTCGAAAAAAAACTCCACAAAGTAGTCTGCGTTTGCTTTTAGTAGAAAATAAATAGAGTTTTATTTACGGAACACGGAGGAGGTATTACACTTTTCCGATGAAACATCTTTTGTTGGTGTTACACGCGGGATCATCTACAACCATCATTATACAAACTTCATTTGCAAAAGAAAGGAGTTCTTTTCCCATAAGACATTGCCCCGGTATCCGCAGAATAACTCTGACGAAAATTATGAAATCAACGTTGAAATTGTTAAAATATGCCTTTCTGTATTTCAAAAAGGAAAAAGGTTCCGCAAATATGTTCTTACACCGAATTAGCTGACCTTATCCTATCTGTTCATGGGAAAACCTACATTTAATTTTAATAAAAATTTATTGATTTTGAATGTTTTTCTTTACTGCTGGAAAAAAAAGAGAATATTCCCAGAAATATCTAATATAATCATAAAGTTGTAACTTACAGAAATTGAAAATTATCAATCAAAACTACGGATAAATAGATAGATTACAACTATTTCTTATAGGATCAACTAGCTGGCTAGAAAATTGTAGAAAACGTAGCAAAATTTCCTACCAAAAGGGTACTTGTAAGTATCATAGAGTGTTACTTGTTGTATTGTCACAATGTTTAAAACTATGTCATTGATATTTTTTGTTTGTAAGCCTTTGTGTGACCTCAAATTTGTGGTTTGGTAGAAGTTCAATTTATGTTCAACAACATTTTGGTTACATCCAGTTGATTAACAAAACTTTGAGCGTATCAGAGAAAACTTAATTTAACAATTTTACGCAGAACTCTATTAACCAGATTAGGATCCTCGGGAGTAATATTTTGAAAGCATTTCAGAAAGCAAATTGCTAAATCTTCCGCACTTCTCAACACACTTTCTTTCCACTTGTACTTCTTTCCATTTGTACAAAACAGCATCAAGTTCAAAAAATATCGTGAATTTTGACTTTCCGCGGGCTACGTATATTCGGTTTTCGACATTTCTGTGACGTTACGGTTCTAATGTCTCTCATATATGTTGACAAGCTCGGCCATTTTGAATGTTCTGTTGTTTGATAGCTATTTTGCTTTGTCGTGTTTTAGCTTGTCTTCGATTTTTATCAATTTCAAAAATGGATCAAAGAATCTGTATCAAATTTTATGTGAAAATAGAACTTTAAGTAGTGGACGCATTTCGAATGTTGACTGTGGCGAATGGATGTGAAGGATGTGATACAAACAAAATAATGTTTGTTGGATGTGAAGAATGTGAATGACGATCAGCATGCCGAACGCCCGACCATGTCAACAATAGACGAAAAACCTGTAATGAAAATATTATTTGCCAATCGTCGAATCACCGTTAGTGAAATTGCTCAGGAACTAAACATATCGATTGGCTCGTGCCAATCAATTTTTACTAATGATTTAAGCTTCGCAATTCGTACCAATATATCTTAATTCCGACCAAAAAAAGCATCGCATTAATATTACTAAGGAGCTGTTCGAGCTCTACCTTTGACGACCCCAATTTGCTCTAGAAGTTCATAACTGATGACGAATCATGGGTGTATGGTTACAACATGGAACCTGAAGCTCAATCATCCCAATGGAAGCTGCCGTCTGAGAGAAGACTGAAAGCGACAAGTTCGGTCGAATGTGAAGGTTTTGCTTACAGTTTTTGACAATTGCAGAGCCGAAGTGCATCATGAGTTCATGCCGCAGGGTAGAAAAGCCAATAAGGAATATAACCTGCAAATAATGCGTAATTTGTACGAATCAATCCGAAGAAACATTGAACAAGAACATTGAACAAACATTGATTTTGCACCCTAATAACGCCCCTGCTCATACATCGTTGTTTCTGTGTTAATTTTGGTTTAAAACAACACACTGATGATGTCGTGGCTATTGTATTCCCCAGATCTAACCTCCTGTGACCTTATTTTGTTTCCGTAACTGAAAAGGTTCATAAAGTGACATCGCTACTCCACGATTGGTGTGATAAAGATGGCATCGGAGAGACAGCTGAATAAAATGACAAAAAACAAATTTTGGAAGAGCTTCGAGGATTGGAAAAAACGTTGACACAAGTGTAAATATCTTATGAAGACTATAACCAAATGATTTATAAATCAAATGGTTCCGACGCAATGGAGTGACAAAAAGTACAACCATCGAAGTAAAAGATTGAAACGGAAATTTTGATAAAATTATCCCAAAATACTGCGTTTTAGTGCGTTAAAATTATTTTCTTTGCGGCTATGTGAAGTCCTTGGCTTAAGCTAACAAACCAACTTCATTGGTGGTATTTTATTGAACATCAAATTGTGCCATTAACGAAATGAGCCCAGATGTATTAGTAAAAGAAATCCAAAATTGGAAAGACTGAACAAATTTTGTTGCTGCACGTCGTGGTGACTTGTTCCCATAAAAAATCTTTAATTGATAAATAGCATTTATTTGCTTTGAAACAGTCAAAATAGTTTTGAAAATTTTATTTTGATTTTAAACTCATTTTCAAATATTCAATGTCTTATTATAACTATTTTTTTCCTTAAATGGACATATAAGACATTCAAAAGATGAGCATGGACATCTTGGTGAAAGGGAATGAATATTAATTTGCAAACAAATATAAGCCTAAACTTAATAAATTGAATTTTGTATTAATTTATTCACATATAGAATAGATTAAGAACATTATCTAAGACATCCGTCGACTCATCCTTAAAACGGCGCGCATCATCGCCATAACGACTGGGGACTCCCCGATTTTGTTATTAACTTATTCTGCAGATGTCGTCTCATGGCCAGACGTCATTCACTAGAATGACAGGCGAAGTGCAAACGTTTATTCTTGGAAATCCGAATTTCCGATTGATCTCTCAGGAAAGGTATCATTTTGCTGGCAATATTGAAATTGACGTAATACGCTTAATATCAATAATTTTCAATTTTACTTACAACCTTCTTTTAGGGATCTTTCTACAACATAGAATTCACAGCACCAGAATTTCCTTCTGCATCTTCAATTACTTGTAAACTATCGAAAGGCGTTTTTGATGTATCTTTAAATGATTTCAAAACTCATCGTGACCTTCACATTACTGAATATTTATATCAACTTGGTGAATTTATAACTTCCTCAAAATGTGTCGAACCTGCAGTGATTTCGTCGGAACGGACAAGCAATTTCTTACAGCAACTCCGCTCTATCAGTCGCGACAATCGATACAAAATTCATATCAACAAATCTTGCGATGTTTTAAAGATAAGAAATTTCGAAGGGTATGAGGGACATTATTTGGATTTACAGGTGGGTAACAATCTGGAAGTGAGTGTACAAAACCATAGTCTTCCCGAAAAGGATTCAAGTGGAAATGAACTGTTCTCCGGCACTGACTATTTGGACAGTACAGTAACCAAGTTTTGGCGCCTCTTGGAGCAATTCGCGGAATTTTACAATCACCTAAATACAATTGATGAATTGTGCACGGTTGTTGAGCCGGTGGCCGTTACTACTAAACACAATTGGCGCTTGTTTCGGATAACTGATAAAGTTCTTGGGAAGATTGTCATTGATCCTTTTGCTCCATCTGCGATTATTCTTAATTTCATTGGACCGACACTTGAGGTGGAAAAGTATCGAAAGATCTACAATGAAAATATTCATCGATGGGATGTCGATTTGGATATTTATAGGAATTTATTAAGAATTTTCGATTTGATGTATTTCCCTATGCCACGAAATAGTGCTGAAGATGATAAGTATTGTAATATCTGTTATATGTACATGCTGGACGATCACATTCCTATCATATCTTGTGACAATTCACTTTGTGATCTAGTTTTTCATATTGCTTGCTTGAAAGAATGGTTCGCTACGTTGAAGGATGGCAAAACATTTTTGGCTGTTACATTCGGAAGTTGTCCAGCTTGTAAAGAGGTAAGTGGGCGCTTTTGCATTCGAGAAAAGTTTGATTAATTTTCTTTTGATTACAGAAACTTTCACCTTCGTTTGTTCAGTTGCTGGAAATGTAATGTAGAGATTTGTACAAATATTGCACAAAATTGTATAAAGAAAGTTTTGTGTTCTTTGTATACAATTAAATTTTCAGGCATTTATTAAAACAAAGAGGGTATTGATTGCTTTTGAGTTTGTTATTTGCAATGAAACACACTAACTATTGATGTGTAAGATTCCACCATTGCACGATGTAGAGGATAAGGATTTAAATTTCATAAGGCGCCGTCATAACTTATTTGATTGATTATATGGAAATAATCAAGCATTCCAGTTGCTTGTTCTCAGTTACAAGTAAAAGGGTAAAGTGGAGCAGTGAGTAGGCTACTAAATAGACTAACCAACACCATAGGCAAAAATTTACAATTCTTCAAATCCAGGACAATTACTTCGGATTGGAGAAAAATACAAACTTGCGAAGATAAGGGCAGATAACTGGAAACCAATCATCATTGCCAAAGGGAAACCACTATTAGTTTCTTTTATAACAAATATTAAAAGTATTTAGATAAGCTATTGAAGTATGAAAACTTCGAATCAAATATTACTACAAATTTTACACAGATGGCTTGGTAGTAAAACCAACGATATGCAAGCGTATAAAATGTTTTCTATTGGCAAATTCCAAAAGGAAAAACATAACTGTACCATTCATAGTACGCAGAGTACAATGAATTTGTAGGAAATATGAGACTAACCATTGAAACGAATTGCTTAGTTAACATTTTGGCCTCATTTGTCGTATCGTGAAATCATACAATTACTCAGGAAAAGACGCACTTCACGTTGTAATACGTCCTTGAAACTAAGACGATATTTAACCGGTTTATTCTGATTTATTTCAAAGTAATGGATACCTATTACAGACTCAAATTTTTTTAAACAAGGCCATGCGAAATAGGTTTACGATATTTTTAGTTTTCTACGGAATGCGGATTTTTTTTCTGAACAGTAAAATTTTTTTTTGTCGCCACGCATTCAATAAGATTTTTAATGATTACTAATCTATGCGGGGCTCAATCACTCGAGGCTCTAAAGTATTATCTAAACTTTCTTTTTGGAAAAATCAAAGAAAGTCCGCACAAGTTGCAGAAAACGGAACGATAATGGTCTAAAATCGATTAAAAATAAAAATTGACCGCCCAAAATTAAATGGAAGCCCTTTTTTCGCAATCATTTGGCGAATATGAAATCAATTACGAACATTTTTTGGGGTTTCGGTAATTGTCTTCTTTAATCCAGCCGAGTTTGTGACTCGAAATATTTGATTCCTTAATCATAAATATAGGGAAACACACTTTTAACATATTACCCTGTCCCTCTAATCCGGAGATTCTAGCAACTCAGTTTAATGCTTCATCTGCACATTTTTGAAATATATTATTTGCTGGCCGCTTTGTTAGTTGTAGTTTTCAGACAACGTTTTGGGTTAACTTTAAAATAAAGAATAATTCATGACCACATTTCCTCTTCACATTTCCATTGATCACATTGATTTCCTACAGTAAACACTTCACCAAAGGTCCCTGTGGAAGGAAACTTCTTAGCATAAAAATTGATAAATTTTACTTACAACAGCCTTAATGTGCATACATTTCTAATGATTCATCACGATTTTGCATTTTCTTATACATTTTTTAATTATGAAATTTTGTGAACAATATACAAAACAACATATGGCAACTGTTATCTTATTTCACGCATCATAAAAATAACATTAAAGAGTAATTCTGTTTTCATTATAATTTATTGTATATATTTAAAAAAAAACAAGAGCCTTATTAGTCATCACCAGGCATTTGATCGACTGTTTCTTCCACAAAATGAAAAAAATCAATATCACTCTCTTGAAAATCATCTTCATCATTACTCAATGACTCACCATCTGATGGAATATCAACAATGACATTCACGCCAGATAATGCATAGAATTTTTCTGGAATTAAATTTGATTCCACCGAACTGAATTTCCAACCAATATGTATGGCGCACATACGACACAATAGTATTTGCCATGAATAACTGAAAAATAAGAAAAATTTCTAGTGTAATACACGCTTATGGTACGTACTACATTTCACTAAAAATCATACCCAGGAAACCACGAAAATTCTGTTGACGGTTGGTCCGAGAAATAAACAGACTCCAATTTAATGTTTCGCACAGTATTTGTTTCATGGATGAAGCCAGCTAAAGTCAAAGTTGATCGAGAGAAATATTTGAAATTATTTGTGAAGTTGACAGAGAAAACTTCGTTTATTTCACCTTAGAACTATTAATGAAAACAAATAAAATAGTGTGAACTATTTTTAAAATAAGGACTTGCACTAGATTAAAACGTTTTTATAAGCGAAATTTTCTTTGAGTCTAGTCAAATTAAAACGTGATAAGTTGGTTTTTTATTTAGATTTCAAGTGTTGACTTTAGATCATACAAACAAAATAAGGCCGGATAATTCTATATATGTATATCGTTATTTTTCGGCTAAACTTAACTATTAACTAAACTATTTTGACTAAACATTTTAAAACTAAACTTAGATCCTGTGTTCACTGTGCGCTGACAATTCCCAGATAATAATAGGAAATGTTTTTGGGCGCAGATTCTTTTTCCGACAGTAGATTTGGCATTATTATTTAAAAAATTTTATGCTGTATTGAATTTATCCTGGAAAATCATGAATATTTCGAAAAGCACTCAGTATCTTTGTTGGTCAAAGGTAGTGTTTCTCAGAGTGACGACGTTGACTGCCAAGGGAGAGCTAAATCCAGATAAAGGCTTATCTACAAGTGCACAAAAACTGCTTTGATTCCGTAGAACAGCAATAATCGTGCTGGATTGATCCTATATCTAAATCGAGCAACATAGTGGGGCCTGATTAGGTCACCTTGTAGAGCAGCGCCGAGTTTTCTGGAGCTATCAATGGAATAGGGGGAAAAGGCAAGTTTTTAGGACTGCCAATAGGATGGTCTATTTGGTTTAGGTCGCATAATTAAAAAACTAATTTAAACAACGAAAAAGGTGAAATATTAGCACTAAATTTAGTCATATTTCTTCTTTATTTACATCATACGGAAACGCCTGCTAAAATGAATAATGGATTGCAATAACTGCTATTGGATTTTCGAGCCTTGGAACTGAAACCGGAAGTCTCGGCAGTCAAAAAAAGGCATGAAATTATGGCGACATAACAGAGTTAAGACAAGGAACTAAAGCAGAATATAATCAACTCATAACTGATTTACGAATGAGCGTTTCCATTTGTTTTACGTAACATTTACTCTTTAACTGGAGATAAGGAGGACTGTGCCAGAGAATATGTTATGAATGTCTTAAATATCTTGAAAATTATTCGATAGTTTGCTTTAAAAGGACGTCAACACCGTTTTTGGCAATTTCTATTCCAAAGTCACGAGCAAGAAAATTCGCAGAATAACAACTGGAGGATATTGGCATCAATTAAACTCCAACGAAAACGACCATTCAATGTGCATGTAGCAGAAATTTCACTATTTCGTGGGATTTTTCCGACGGATGTATAGTATTTTTGGTTTTTTTTTCGAAAAACATTCTATCGTTGCCAGTCCTCTTGTTTGTTACATCCAAATACGCATATTGCCCCTCGAAATTGCGTACTCTAGTATACAATACATACTCTATACAGCACTGTAGTAAATTTTATTATTATTAATTTAGTCTACCCCTAGACTAGAAAGGTAAATATGTAAATCGGTTCCATGTTTCAGGCACAAAGTATTGTATTTTGTCTGTTTGGCATTCTGAATTGAGTCATAGTTTTTGCCTTTTTTTTTAACCCACCGTCTTTGCTATAGCGCTGAAAAGTAAACGAGTTTCTTACATATGTTATTCAAAACGTTCTAAGATGATAACACCATCAGCAAAGGCAAAAATTTGATAGCTTTTATTAGCTAATGATCATTTCATATATTCGTCATATAATGATCATTTCATATTTCGGTACTCGTCTTAAAATGAACTTTAATACGAAAGTTAAAAAGTGCTGCAACCAGTTCATCATCTTGTTTCAGGCTTGAAAGTGTGGTAAATTTGTCGTTAACTCTCATTTTGAATTTTGGCTTCAGTCTGTGAACTTCTCATTGTAATTTCTTTAAGCTAAATTAAGATGTCCCAAAGTCAAGAAGAATGCAGTATAGAGCCTTACGGTAAAACTGTCGAAAGTTTGCTTGAAGTGCACAAACATTTTATATACGTCCTCTTTGTTCTCCGAGAACTTGCCTTTAGTTTGCATTTTCTAGACCAAACATTCATGAATTTTACGAAGAAGCAGAAACTCGGGCTTGGTTTTGAGAAACTAGGATGCTTAAGAAAGGTATGAGGATAGGTGAATGCACACTTTTACATTTTTTACATTTCTCGATTTGTATTGGTAATGATTCAATTCAAATGGAATTTCTAGGAGCAAAACGCTTCACGTAAGTTCTTTTTAGAACAAGTTCCAATTCTCAACGATGAATCTTAAACAGATAACTAAAAATGTCATTTAGATGCAAAACTAAACGTATCTACATAATCAATTGATTCGATGGAAACTTACACGGATTGCAATAGTTTGCCTGGACGCCATGTTTAGACATGGCAAACAATGCGCTACAATTCGCAATTTGACTTTTGCAACGTCTGCAACAAAAAAAATTCTGCGAACAAAGTAGACAACATTTAGTTGACACAAAACAAACATGCAACTGAATAATCATACACACCTGATTCAGAGATTTCGCAATGATTTGCAATCTCATATTCACTGAGTTGGTAATAAAAAGCTTAGTTCGTTCGTTAAAATCGAAAATTAAATTACGACAAAGCCAAAACGACATCAGAGTCAAGTCGGTCGGCATTGATTCAATTTTATATAATGTAATATACTTTTTAGCTTGGCTGATAATTGCATCTAATCTGTGTTGATTGAATACAAACTGCGGCCAAATAGTGGTAGCCGATTGAATCTGACGAATTTTATGATCTAATGAGTTGATGTCCCGAAATCGAGCCAAGCTGCCTAAATTAAGCGAGTAAACGGGGTCGGGAAGAATGATCTCTGGTAATATGCGAACATGCGCATATACTTTTCTGAAAAAAAATAGATTTGATTCAATTCAAATGAAATTGATTTCACTACCTTTGAATTGGCTCCAAAAGCTCGGCAAAACTGGAATGCAAACATTTTATTTAGTGACACTGATTGCGACATTTGATTTTAATTTATGCGTACTTATTATTATATTCCTTGGTCACGATAAATCTTTGATGTACTCTACACTTTATTATCACATTATCTTCGGCATCGTTGCCTTTTTCATAGATTTGACACGTTACGCCGTACAATTTCGGCTTTGTCAGCTTCCACATTCGCGGAAATATAACACCAAAGAGCAGCGCATCATCTGCAAATAATGTAGGATCGAACAGATAGTCGGGTATAATCATTGGTAAAGTTTCGCCGGGGAAAACCATTGAATGATGCACGAATATTAACATTTTGTAAATTTTATCTGTATCCAGGTAGCCAACACCAGACACTGGTGTCATATTTCCTAAATACGAATGCTCTGTGGGAAGTTCTGTATCAAAGTTGGATCGAGATAATTGTCGAGTTGGTGTATCAAGTGAAATTCCTTCTGGACGCCGCAAGAAACTAACTCGTTCATCTTGATCGCTGCTGCTATCATCAACGATTTCCATACGATCTTCATCTGTAATGTTATAAATTTAGTAGAAAATTATGATTCACGTGTTAAGGGATGAATAAAGAGTGGAAATCTTCACTAGACAAAACTAAACTATTAAACCCAAGGTATGCAGACAGTAAACAATAATAATGTCAACCCAAAAAATAAATTTTCGCTATCGCATTGTTTTTATTTATTTTTTGGTTTTAAGCTCACTGTTCTGTTATTAATAAGGCAAGCCAACGTTCACGCTCAGCCCTCCATATACGGTTCACTTTTTACAAATGGCTTTTTGCAAAGCCTAACTGATGTCCGTTAGAATACATAATCGTTTCCCATGATTGCTTATGGCCTCTAAGCAATGGTGCTAAGGATCTTACGCAAATCCTGTTCTTACCTAGAATTGCTTCCTAGTGTTCTCTCCTGTTCATTGCAGTGAAACCAATCGAGATAATTTTATTGTAGTGAGACCTGCGACCATTTCTCCCATTCCGAACCCAATTTATCTCTTTGTTAGGACAAGCGCCTGCAATGTCTACTTGTTGTCAGAGAGGATGTATAGTTTCCAAACATTGTAAGACTTACCGCTGAGAAACCGTGGTATGACTCTCTAGCTTGAAATTTCGATTGTTTTGTAGAAAGTCACGGGAGTGGATTAAGTAAACTCATTCGTTTATTATGAAATATGATCCGGTCTTTTAAGTTGAAATATTTGCGTTAAGCTGAATACAGCATGATTAACTAGATCATTCGCTTTTTGAATTATCTTCACATCTCTGTGTTTAGGGAACCATGCTAGTTTCCAATTGGCACGTGTTTGAAATGCATGTCAATGCTAGTTATTGGATTCCTTACGACCGGGTACAAATAATGAGTATTGTTTGTTGTTCTTCGACACAACTTTTCGCCGTTTCTAGACATGGTGTCTTATACGCCGGAGTTTTTCCCACCTTTTTAAAATGAGGCGGATCCTGCTTGCGTTAAAGATGGACCTATAAATAAGGACATTCAAGACCGACAAACGCAGAATGAAACTGAAGGTGGCGCAACACCGAAATACGAATTTTGAGAAAAAGACGGGACAAAGCGACACTAAATCGTTTCGAAAACCAACAAATAAAAACTTGAATATATGCTGAATGCTTCAATTATTTATATTTTATTTGTTGTTGCTTAAAGAAATCGCATTTTCTGAATGTTTTTTCACAGATTTAATATACCACTTTTCTCAGTAGAACAGTAGACATTGAGGAGGGAACAGCTCACCCCTGAAATACAAAGACGCGTTAAAAAAACATTTTCTATGAAACAACAAAAAAAGATGTTATTAATTTGATTGCTTGCCTACCGTCATGCTTGACAAAAAGTGAAATCACTCGTACACAGGCAAGCAAGGTTACGAATTGCCATTTTTCCGGCTGCCTTAATTGAAATCACTGAAAGATTGTTCTATGGCATCGGTCATATTTGGGCATGTAAGGATGTTGACAGAGGTTAATTTTGATTTCAGTTTCCTTACTTGTTTGACAGCTGCTGCCGCCGGCAATGGCTAGTTTATCTTTGCGTGAATTTAAATTTGGGGTTCATACGTTTTTATGCTCTTAGGATATGGCATGTATCCTAACGGCCTTATCGTGACTGTTGGCACTTCTAAATATCTAATAGCATTTACTCAGTAGCGGAGAACAGAAGGGCAGGAAACCAAGACTAGTCGGAAAACCAAGAAAACGCATGTGTTTGACTCTGTTGATGGAGCGTCAGCTGCTCGGATTTCAAAATTGAAGGACGAAGTCCATGTACCTAGATTATTAGAGGCACTTGTTGCAGGGAGCGAACACAAGAGAGGGAATGTAGGGCTCAAGAGAAAACGATTCAGACAGCATCGCCCGTTCGTAGTTAGCTGTAGAATTATGATACAGTTCTAGTGAACAAATTGAAAACTACTTAACAGCACTGTCCCAAGAGGATAGAAAAATAAGTGACGCCATTCCAACAATGACATACAAACAATCTGAGTTGCTATTACGGAAACTGCCGAAAAGGTTTGGATCATGAATAAAAGACAAAATACATAAAATGACTGATTAGGATTGGATTCGGCCATTTAAAAGAAGGACGAGGTAGAAGGACGGTCATAACAAAACTTAAAATGGTTGAGCCGAATATGTAAACATATGTAGTGTGAAACTGTTCGGATTTCAAAGTTTGAGTATGAGATCAAAACATTGACAAATTTGGACGCGAGACATCATGAAGTCAGAAGCGGAGACGAACGGCAAAGCATTGAAGACAATCTTTCGATCGATAAATAGTCAAATGAATAAGACCAAGATAAAAACTAACAAAAATTGAACAGCAACACGGCCCCAAACGACAAACTGAGAAGCAACTATACTGACAGTAGCAGTCATTACATTCATCATACTATCTACGAATTTGATGAGGATATTTTAGCCAATAAATGCAGTTAGTGGATATCTCTATTAAAATCAACAAAATGCCATAAAACACACGTGAGCTTGTGTAAAATTAGGCCATTATTTTAACATAATTAAGGCCATTATATGACACTAAGTTGGGATTAAAACCAGTTGAAATACTATTTTCGTGAACTATTCAAGAGCAGAAGACAATATTCAAGTCCAGTCAACAGTGGAGAGATGTTGGCAATCATATTCAACCCGAAATATGTAAAAAAAAACTTTTTCTGTTTTCCATGAATATCCTGACAAAACTTTAGGGAAGCGGCATCGATCTACGAAACTTTTTATAATCGTTGATATTTAAATTATCAACTGAGGAGGTAAAAAATAAAATTAAAAGCCAATTGATGATTCAAATAAGGACGAAATTGCTTTCGAAAGAATCAACACAATTTCAGACAACAGAAAACCAAAAATACAATTTTACTTCATTTTGAGTACTTCCGAATAGCAAGGACATGGAAAAGGTGACAATATTTGGTGGCCAACAAAATAGCTAGGAAGTCTTACTTTCTTGTACTTAGATTAATATGAATACATTGGAATGAAGTAAAAATATTCGGAGAAACAAATGGATCCCCTAAACTGTCCTGCCCTATAAAAGCGAAGCGTAGACCCCAACAAGCGTTATGAAAAAGTTCTTAACGTGTTGATATGTAAATTGCTTATAGAACATAGAATAGAACTTAGTGAAGGCTTCATCATGCGTTATATTGTGGCGATTGTCCTGTGTCCATATCCGTAAAATCACACAAATTGCAATGGTCTGTACACGTCGATAGCGGGATGAAAGAGAGAACGTCAGCCGCTAGTGGGATCAGCGAGGAAGCAATGGAAAATCAAAGAGAACGCAAGGCGAACTCAGCTAACCGCAAATTGCATAGTTTAATCATGTGATTAGGTCAAACGCAGACGATTCTTTCTGGGCAACAAATTTGGAGTTGTTGCGACATAAATTAGAGAATGAGATCAAAAAATTGGTAAAGTTGGACGTGAGACATATTGAAGACTAAGGCAAGCGATGAGGTGCAGAGCTTTGTTGAAGACGATCCATTCGTTTAAGGGTGTCAAATGAGAAATGTAGCGAAGAAAAAGGACAAAACGTGAGAAGCAAAGCAGTTTCTGACAGCAAGCCAAATCACTTGGTTTTACTGACTGTGCTATCAATTAAAGCCACTGGAAATGGTGTGACTCCTAAAATAATCGATTAATATATAATATAGTTGTGTTACGCGTTTGGAAAGTTCACATGAAGTCATGCTGGCAGTAAATATGGCAACTGCTATCTGAATATTCTTCTGCATTTGTTTTTGAACATATTTTTTAGGGTATTATAATAGGGTAACAGATTGAATCTAAATGATAGAATCGGAACATTAAAGGATTGATAAATTTTACAGCAGCGGAAAACTTGCCGATGCTTTAAACGAAAATTAAAATCAACTTGACGAATCGCATCATGAAATCTTTATTGCCAAAGTTTATTCGCTTTGATGCGAATGTGGAAAAAAAGTGAAAATATCTAATAACGTTTGTTCTTTACGTAGTGAGCTTTCCACCCAATGTTGCATTGTCTTTTTGCTACATTTTTCCAATTTTTTCCAAGACAAGATACATCTTTAGTACACAATTTTCATATCCATCTATCTTGTATTCAAATATTTTTAGTTTTCAATTCTTATTTTTTATATCATGCAATTTCTGTAGATTCAAGTTCCAACCAGGAAACTAAACAATGAAAGCGATGTTCATAAGCTTACTCTAAACGGAGACTACTTAATTATTTTTAATGTAAACTCAGAATCGCGACAGGATTCATGACAACCTGGCAAGTCTGCTTTAATAGAAAACAAGACTGAACAAAACAAAAACAAACCACCCCCAACCTGCGAGGGTGTTACGCATATCCGATTGAATATACTTTGATATTTTTGAATAATTGAGATGGGAAAATCCTTCGTAGATGTAACATTTTAAATTATTTCCATTTTCAGGACAACTACCATATATAAACTAAGTGTTGTGACTGTGTCATTGAGGTTTACCTGGTGAGTCTCTATCCATGGTGGAACCACGATATGTCCGTGTACACTATTCAGAATAAATAACAATTTCCAAATTTTCACTTTGCTTAAGGATATCTCGATTCGGGAAACTAATAAAACTAGTGCGTCTTTTCTTTTACCCAAACCATATCCTCAACTCCTTTCTAAATGTCACTATGGAACGAAATGTCTCTCTGTTTTGACAGCTATTTTACAGGGTGTTGCTTTTTGAATACTGAAAGTAATATTGTAATTTTTTAGTCTCGTAAATCTTTCCTTTAAGAAAGTCAACCAGACTTTGTTCAAATAAGAACAAGTTAATAAATCGTTAGCATAGGAACATTCAGCTCTGTTTATAAAACACAGTTTAATATCATTATTCCGTCACCGCAACACGTCAATATTCGACTTTAAATGTCAGATTAGGATGAGATACTACTTTCATGTCAAAAGCGACAATTGTCAAACATTACACTAAAGATCTCTAATCCCTGTTTTGCCAGGGATTAGCCTAGTCAAAACTCATTCAAACAAGCGTAAAAGTGTAATGTAACCAAGAAATATGTGTTAAGTATGTCTAGAATAATGGGGAAAATCCAGTGGCGCTGCAAACAGGCGCCAAAGGCGCTCATGTAAGTATGCTTCCTAAATCGCCTCCCCCTACGATGGCAATTGGAATCATATTTAACGATTTTTATGTTTATCATTATAGAGAAAAATGCCGTAATAGATTCTGGTACATTCGGTATTGTATACAGTCGTTATTTTACAATACTCATGTAAATCAAAGCTACGCCAGTGATGTATGCATGGAGCCGATTTTCTGGGTTGTTGATAATTATACACATTTGTTAGGACCAGTGAGTATTCCTTCTTCCGAAAGATACAAAGTGGATTCGTCAAAGTTTTCAGTTAATAATTTTAATTTATTTAGTTCTTCGTCACCGCAGTCGCTTTGTTGTCAGCTGCAGTTGTTTATATCGCTTATTGGATCGGGTTGCCATATTGGTGGAACAAAAGTCCGGAATTCACAATATGTCTTGTCGTTTTTGGGAATTGGTTGCTTGTGAATGTTGTATTTCATTATTACATGGCAGCATTCACACCACCCGGATATCCGCCCGAGGTATGATTTTCATGTTCGAATTTTGAATATTTTCTAAGATTTGGTTTTGTTTTAGGGTAGCCTAGTGAAAGAAGCAGTTAGTATTTGCAAGAAATGTATACAACCAAAACCGCCTCGCACTCATCATTGCTCTGTATGCAATCGCTGCATACTCAAAATGGATCATCACTGCCGTAAGTAGTTGAACTGTGAATTTAATTTAAATGGGATAGAGAAAGTTAAAAGAAGAAAGCTATCAAAATGAAGTATGTTCACTTTATAAAAGTTGTAAAAATCTACTTCTCGAACATTGTTAACTTTTTACTGACAGATTCAGTAGATTATTCCGCTCTTTCTCTTCTGTTTGGGGCCAACACCATTGCGATATAAAAAACATTTGACTTTGTAAAGTTGTAGATTTCAGTAGTAAATTTCATTGCGTTACTAGCAAATTCATGTATGTGGCGAAATCTATATTTTTTAACTTGTAAGTTTGTGTCACTTCGACTTCCGAACGATTCGCGTGATAAGGCTTAATTGTAAAGTTTTAATCAAACGAGGCACTATGTATATGATGTAAACTTTTCCAGAAATTTCGTTTATTATAGTTTCGATCGTTCCATTGCGTCAGAAAATGAGTAAATCTTCAATAAACACGAAATATTATTTCGGTTTTGACGTATTTGAATCAGCTGCCATCTATACAGCCGTAGTCAACGATGTTTTGACGTTGTAATGTTAATAATGATAATATAATGTAATTAAATGATCGCTTTACTTATATGATTACATTACTTACAATGTAAATATAGAACTAACGAATTTATCCAGTTAAGAATGAACAAGAAGTATGCAATTTATTTAATGTTGTTAATTACAATATCCTTCGAAAAAATTAGTTCGACTTTCACACGATTCGCGTGAAAAAGTTCAATTGCAAAGTGTTCGTCAGAGTTCATTCAGAGCATGTTGGACTGATGGTTGTATATTTTTCGTTACTACTAAGCTTATAGGCAACGCACTATAAAATTTTTTCTCGTTTGCCGCAAATCATGCATAGTGCAATTTTCATCATCTTTGTGCGATCAAAAACAATTCTCAGCAAATGACTAACGTACGATGCACACACGGAATGCCTAAATTATTTTACAGGGCTATGCAAAACGTACAGACAGATCATCAAAATTTAGATTCATGCGAGGTAGGTTCAAGTGTGAGGAATACCTCGTATAGGCAAACATTCCTCCGTTAAGCGTCTCCAATGTTTCACGAACAAGTTTCTGTATTTAGAATTTTTGGTGAAAAAGAATTTCCACAGCTTCTTTTGTCAGCTCTGTTCGTTGCTTCTCAGTTGCAAAAGGAGCAACATGATAAAAGCTTTGTTTCTCACAGGAAGCCAAAAGCCTCACACTTTAGATCTAACAAATCTACCAGAACGTTGTCTTTCTGCAAACCCAATTTCTTTTGCGATCGATTTGTCGCTGGATTCTTTGGGTTGGGATAGAATTTCCGTCAATTTTACCTAGAGAAAGCTTCAAGGTTCCGCTTCTCTCTTGTCCTACCAACCTTTCATTATGTTAACACACCAGTGTCATCATTGTGGGAATCTCATTACAAGAATTGTAATTTTCTGCAGGTTTTGGTACTTTTCACTATATGAAAACTTACCTTACTACCGCCCCCCTCCTCGCTTTGAAGCCGTACTTTGTTCCCAAGAAATTAACCAGACAATAAAAGAAAGAGTTAAAGAATTTTCCGACGACTTTGATGCTTGGCTCGTGAGCACGAGCGATAGCTAACAAATCAAAATACTTCTAGTTTTATAACACGCCTTTCATATTAATAAATGAATAATCAATGACATCAATAAGTCAAAAAAGTTTATTAATAAATATCCTCAACGACGCGAAAACGTCAGCAACGCTAAGTACAGTTTTTTGCAATATTTGTTGTTATTAAATTCATTATCTCCTCTCCAAAACAGTGACGCGAAGCTCCGATAAAGCAAATGAGCATAGAAATCTTTTTTGAATTGTAAAAATTTGACGTAAAATTTTCCATAAAACAAAAAGGAAGCTCGAAAAACAAGGAGTTAATGAGTAAATTCTTGAGAGAATGTGGGAGATATCGAAGATTTGCGAACGGGGCACAAAAAGCAAACGTATCTCTATTCTGATGGTAATATAAGGTGATGTAGTAATCCTTACTATTACTGCCATCACAACCGAAAAGATTAAAAAATTCTTCAAAGATTCTTATAATGGGCATTCAGTTTATTTATATATGTTTTATTTTAATTAGAAGGTTTTAGCTATATTCTTTTGATGTAATCGTATGTTTTTGATCCTTTATTTCCTATCCTTTAGTTTATCGTTTTTGGAAGACAAAACAGGATTTTTCATGTAAATCAGGAAAAAATCCTCAATGTTGTAATAAATCTTGAGTAGTTGCCTCTTTGACCAGCATTAAAGTAAACCTCGAAAGTTCTGACAGGATAAAACAGGCGCGATGATTTCATGAATTGCAACAAATTAGCTTTTAGGATTTTGCAATCTAAATGGAACTGTTATTATTATTTCGAAATTTGAAAGCCTTTTCGAAGTTAGTTTGAAGTTTAGATAGAATTCCAGAGCAGAATAAAACCGACATATATCGCTCACTATCGTATTTCCTTTACATAAACATATTCAATGAATACAAAGAGCAGATAAAAAATAACAAATGACCAACGTGCCCTCTTGGTCCGAAAACTTGTTTAACTTGCTAGGTAGAATACTTCAAGAAGTTTTCATGCGATACACGTAAACCTGTAACTATTCAAATTCATTGCCTGAATATAAGATAAATATGAGCATACCCCGCGGCCATTTAAAACAAGTCTTTTCCACTATCAATCGTAGTACAATTTTTCGTATAAAAGAACATCCAATAATGTCAATTAGTGTTAAACATCTTTTGCGTTTACTGTTGAACACATCGTTATCCGGAGCTGATTACTCAATCAAAATGAAAGTAAGTGATTGTAAAGGAAACAAACAAAATAAAATTCATAAACCTTTTTTTTAATAGTCCCTGACTCTACTTTTCGTTGGTTTTGCATGCAGTATGGCAGCATCAGTTCCATCCACATCTGGGACTGAAATAACTGTAATTCGTAAACCAGTTGTCAGTTCGACCGTTGTTCAACAGGATCACTTGGCAGGTAGTTTTGGGTACAGTGTTGTTGAAGGCTATCCTGCAGTGTTGTCACAGGATATTGACAGTCCACGGTCCCGACCCTTCTCAAGGCCTTTTAATAACATTCTTCCATTGAACTATCCTAGTGCCCCACTCTACTCCTCTTCAGGCTTGTATCCTTATCCTACTTATTCTTCATATTATCCATATTCTTTAAGTTATCCTTATTCTTTGAATTATCCTTACGCTATACCCGTTGGCCGTCGTTAAATGATTATGCTGAAATTTAATTGACGTTGAAATATCGAATAAACTGAAAAAGCAAATGCATCTGATGGTTTTTTTGAATTTTTAAATACGTGCTTATTTTCAACATTGGCGATTTCAACAGGCGAAATTTATATTATTATTATATATACTGTTTAAGTGTAATAATAATAACCCTTACGCAGTCAACCAGTGACTGTACTTTGGACTTTACTTTTCCAGTTTGTACCTTTCCATTGTGTGAAGTAATCTTTGCGAAAACTAAACTGAATCAGACAGACAGTGTCAAACAGTGTTAGTGACAGTGTTAGACAGTGTCAAAAAATATTTTGACAAAAAAGATTTTGTCTGTATATTATGACAACCATAGGTAACGATTTTTACACAGCGATCTTGAGTATTTATTATAAACTTTTTGTTGTTTTTTATTATAAAAATTGAACATTTGAACTATAGAATCGAAAATATAGAAATAAATAATGAAAATAAAAAAAAAATAAATAAATATAGAAAATATTTGAAAATTCATTTCCATTTCCTCCATTTTATAAATTCAAAGATTTTTTTATTTCAATGCTGAATCATCTATAAATATAAAATATATAAGAAATATTTTTGATGTTTTTGGTGGATCAATTTATCCATTTTCACTTAGAACTTATAAGCTTGAGCTCTTTCCACCTTTCTTTGTAAATTCACTTTCGAGGTATTCGACAAATTGATCAGAACTTCCGCACCCAAGAGTCTTCGCTTAGTTAGCTAGCAGGGGTATAAATCACTTATAAGTTCTAAGTGAAAATAGATAAATTGATCCACCAAAAACATCAAAAATTGATAAAGCTTACCAATGGCAAATTGGAACATAGGACAAGTTCAAGCTGAGAGCGAAAAATGATAAAACGTAATTATAACCAGACGACATTCACCCAGCTGGTAGTGCCAATCGATGCGTCCCGGCCTGTGAGTTGGCACCTGACGAGAAGCGGCAGGGACGCGTGTTCGAAACCAGCTTGAGCTCTTTCCACCTTTCTTTATAAGAAATATGTTTATGAAAATATTACGTTTAATTCATGTTTCGAGTGCTTTAAACTTTTAAGAGTTGAGGACATTCAATTAAAGATAATGCGAATCCTGGAGGTTCTCCAATATTTATATAACGTTGCGAAAAACGTTAATGTCAACAGGCGTCAATGTCGACAAAAACCATTGTAAAGGTAACTCGACCTCTGACGATTCATTTAGCTTACTAAAGAGTAGAGAAAAAGATCGGAAAAGTTTACGTAATTGAATTTGAAAATTGAAACGATTGTATGCTGTATGAATGAAAGAAGATGGAAACTTCTTAAGATTTACATGTGAAGGACTATCGATAAAAATCAGGACACTAGTTCGATGACTATCGGTTAAAATCAGGTCACCTGATCGGGTTACTTTTAAATAGACTTCGATTTGTCAAAATTCTCTTTTTTGCTAGAGATCAATTGCATTTTCGTTTGGCTTTGTCAGTTGACAAGAGATAATACTATCCTTTATCAGAAAGGATACTTGACTCTGTTGGCTCAGCATGGAATTTGACTTTTCCACCGGAGGAGGATTCCCTTTTGTTTGATGGTATTATGAATGATCATTAGGGTGGGGATGTGGTAATCCCTGCGATGTTACGATGAAAGTTTCTGACGATTCAAGCTCTGAAAAAAAGAACAACAAGCAACAACTGAACAATTTTTTATATAATAATTCATTTTTCTTTAACTGGGCATACTTTTCTGATTGTGTATTTTAATCTTTGGGAATTTTTGCTAGCCGTATGTGTGTCTATATAGGACATATTAAAAACGAAGCCTAGTCTATCGTTGTATGGCAAACACTTGCAAGCGGTTTCACTTCAACCCGCACGTAGTCATTTGTCGTGTGAGGACAATAAATTCATTCTAAAAATAGTGGCACACTAAATAGCAACATGACATAATATCGCTCCATAACTATCACTCCATCAGACTCTAGACCGATTTAGACATATCAGAGCGGAAAGGACATTGCTGGCAGTCCAGCTTAATTCGACTGAATTCGCACTACTCCCGCATATTGTTATGAAACTTTAAAGTATGCGTTCTTTTGATAAAGAAAATTTTTAACAAAGATTTTCTGATAGCTAAGAGCTTTCCTTATGCCCTAATAAAACTTGGTTTAACTAGTTTCAAGATTTGTCGTGGAGGATGTAGTTAAGGATGCATTGAATGCATTGAGAATCAATCTTGTCAATATATCAATCATACCAAATATCAAATACATCAATCTTGAAAATAAAAAAAATGAACATCTGTCGCAAACTTTCCTATTACTCATTGTATAAAATTTGATTAAAAAATTATTTTTTAAAGAAAAAATAAAATTTTTAAAGAAAATAAACAAATTTTGCATATTAGATTTTATTAATCGTAATCGCTCGCACTTCCTCAGCAATTCGCCAAAGAAGACCGAACGATAACAGTCGAAAATCTATTAGAAAAAAAAAAAAAATTGACATGCAAAATTAAAAGCAAGTTCTTTTTTATTCTGTTTTGAAACCAATTACGATCAATAGATTTTCCCTGATTTTACAACAAATTTCAAATTTTTTATGAACACATTCAAGCATATTTTTAAATTTTTTTCCTGTTTGTAAAACGAATAATAAATTTGTGTTATTTTCGTTACAGCATGGCTTAACAATTGTGTAGGTTTCGCCAACCATCGATATTTCTTCCTCTATATGGTTTATACTACCATAGGGTGCTTATTTTTAATTATATTTGGGTTCGATTTAGGCTGGAGTTATTTGTGGTTGAATGAAGGCGAAGGGTGGGAAGAGACAGAACCATTGCAAGGACATTCGGTAAAATACAATTTAACTGGACATATAATACCGATTGTGAGTACATTTAATTAATATTCCATGAACTATATCTAGATGTCGCACTTTCTAATACATATTTTTGTTGAAATATTTTCAATTATTTTCCGTCGTTTATGTGAAAAAGTTGACTTCATTTATGCAAATTTCTAACAATGTCTGAACTGAATGATTTTTCATATGTTAATTTATGAATATTCTTAACTAGTTAAAAAAGGATATTGATTTTTAATTTAACATTATTTTTTTAATGTATTCTAATTTTATAACAATTTTAATTTTTAATTTTATTTATATGCCATTAATTTTTTCTGTCGAAAAGGTTAGATACTTTGAACAATAAAATAGTTCAGTGAATTTTAAGGAAATAAAAACATGGAAATAATTTGATTTGGCAATCATTTAACACATAGAGGAAGCACAAATACTAATTGAACATGTTCACCGAAAAGACAATTGACCCCTTAAACATAAAATAAATATATCTTACCTTATATCAAATACAAGTTTAAGGTAATTCACCATTAGAATTGATAATGATATAAAAGTTTTAGAAGTTTCCAATCAAAACCCATTGAGGATTTTCCACATAAAGAATCATAAATGATAAAAAATTTCAGAAAATGAAATAGGGTACAATAGGGTACAAAAGGGTTTAGGGTACACAAATTTTTGACGCCTCAACTAAAGAGAAATAAAAAAAAACAATTCTTTAAAAATTGGTATTTCTACTGGTATATTTAACTGGTGTATTATGTAAATTTGAATGCACTTTGCCTGCTCTGAAATTAGAGGATGCAATGAAAAGATCGAATGAATTGTAGGCGAAAACGATATAAAAAATTCTAAAGTGAATACAATTCAGAATTCGCAAGTTGTATTATGAAACAGAAACAAAGTATTTCCTTCAGGAGCTCAGGAAGTGCTGCCTTTGGGCAGTTCCTAAAAAGAATTCAGACATCGCGAAGCTGGCCAAAATTATTTCGTTATGTTTCGGGATGATATCCAGGTGTGCTACTTGATATTCTTTGAATTCAACCTTTCTAGTGGTTTAGAATCTCCCAAACGTTCATAACTTCACTACCTTAGCCAAAACTGTTTTGATCACTAATTTAAACCATGTATTGTAGCTAGGAAGCGTTTTCAATAAAGTTGAAAATAGGAAGAATGTACCTCAGTTTCTAAAAAATGTTTGAAAAATTGTTTCGCTTTGTATCGAATTGTCTTCAAAAGTGGCGGAAATGTGCTTTGGTCCTCTACGAATTTTTGTATTAATTTCCTTAAAAATATTGAAAATAATAATAGTCGACTAGATGCTTGAAAATTATGATCAGGACAAGATAAATAAAACAATTTTTAACACCAAATACAGCACATGTTTCACCAAAAAATTAAAAGTAAATTAAAAAATGAAAAATGTTAAAAAAATTAAAAATCCAAAAACAAGAATGTATTTATGCATCACAATTTTCACAATTTTTCTCCTTGGATGTAGACTCCAGCAAATGAATATGATGATCATGAAATTTTGCCCGCTAAACATATTCTTCCTGTTCCTGAAACTGGCCAAGGATATGCAATGAAACGTCGTGCAATTATTTTTATGGCTTTCACAAACGTTCCGGTGGCTATTGCTCTCGGTGCACTATCATTGTGGCATGCTCGTCTCATAACGCAAGGTGAAAGTAGCGTTGAGTCACATATCAACGAGTCGGAAAGAAAACGTTTCGAGAAAATCGGCCGTAAATATGTAAATCCATATAATTTTGGGAAAATTAAAAATTGGAAATTATTTTTGGGATTGATTAAGGGAAGGTATGTTAATTGAAATAATAAAAAGTTTAATTGATAATAATAAAAATTAATGTTTTAAAACGAATGAGAAATATTGATTAATCAAATAATATTAAAAACATTGATCAGGATCGATTTAATTTCTATTTCAGATCATTTTGGCGGCATGTACTTTTACCGTCAAAATTCGAACCTGAAGGTAATGGCTTGACTTTTCACACAGTACATGACAGGAAAATTGAAATGGACGATTGGCCTTAATGTTGATTGAACCTGGCATTCCATTTTACATTTAACAACTAGTCAATTTCCATTTATTTTATTTGTGATATCAAACTTTTTTTATGATAGTGTTACGATGTCCATGTTTGATATTGATACGTATGATGTAAATGCAATAAAGTCCTAAACTTGAAAAAAAAAAACAAAGTTTGCTTTTCTTCATTATCAACGCATTATTTGCGCTCTGAAAAAACAGAACAACAAGCAACAGCTGAACAATTTTTTATATAATAATTTATTTCTCTTTAAACGGGCATCCTATTTCGATTGTTTATTTTAACCTTTGGGAATGTATGCTAGCTATATGTGCCTCATCCCAATATGATAAAGCTATCTTTTTTGCTTTATGATATGCTTTAGAAACAATATTTCGCCGTATGCTGCTTGTCTTTGATATTTTGATATTGTATTTGATATGTAAAATTTGGACGTTCTCAGTACTAGAACAGCTTGTAATCATTTGCGTTTTTTCCATTCGAGCGATGTTTCATCGAATGAAATTCATTGCAACAATTTTCAACAAATCTTTCATACTCTCTTCTCATCTAATTTCGCTCCTTGTGAATTATGGTGTCGGCCTTGTTAAAAATATTTGCAGCTCCAAGGAGCATTTGTCGAGAAGCGCATTGTTTCCACAGTTGTTGTGTGATTCGATTGTTTTCTTACAATTGCAGCAGTGTACTTGCACACACTCGGTACAATATGGTAGAGGAACGAGGAACCTACTCAATTTTATGTAAAAAATAGTTTTCTAAAGTGTAGTGCTCAAGTAATTAAAGTAAGCACGTTTATTTTTATAAGTTGTAGGAGGAAATATAACTCTCTATGAAATGTAATTGCTGGGCAACAATATATAAATTTAAATTTAGTATTTTAAAAATGAATAAAACTATGAATATGGGAACTTTTCATTGTTTTTAAAGAAAATTATGTTTGAAACTCTTGGACGTCATATCCTTTACTTGTGTTTTATCTAATTTGATGGTTAGACGGAAGTTTGACAACATGAAAACCAATTAGATTACGTTTGTCATTTATTTGCTGAATTCTGATGATTTTGTTTGTATTAGACAAATGTATTTGTATTATTTGTAGATAAAAATCATGAGTGATATATTATGAATTCGCTACAGGTTCATAAAGCTAGGACAAATCAAAATCATATAGATCTCAATGTCTTATACCTAAATGAATCATTTTAATATAAAATAAGCTTCAAAATATTTTATGGCTAAATTTTTGATAGTATACGAATTCCGCAATCCTGGTCATATTCATGGCCAAACTACTGATTCAATCCAATCAATATATTCCGATATTCTTGTATAAATACTTGGCGCCATCCCGGCGCATTGCAGTCCCACGGATGTTATTCCTATTATGTAAGGAACCTTTTTCGAACGCAAGTCTTTATGAATTAACAAAGGACCACCGGAATCGCCCTGGAATGTAGAAAAATATGTTAAAATTGCGATCATCAGAGTAACACATATTTACCTGACATGTATCTTTTTCATGCCTAGGATCTCCAGCACAAAGTTGTGTACCAATAATGCTACTTTGGATTCGTGGTCCAGGAGGGAAATATCTTCCGCATTCTTCATTCGAAGATAGAGTCAAATTTACTTTGAGAAGTTCATTTGACTTTGGTCCAGCTAAGAGCATTTTTAAGGTTCGTTGATGCTTTTATTAACACCAAATTTTTCAAAATTACTCACCAAATACTGTGTGACCATATCCAATCGCTTTAACTTCTTTTTCGTCTATGTTCTGCTCCCTCCATACACAGGCGGGAATTACTTTTAATCTAAATTCGAATTCATGACGAATTAATAGAATTTATAAATTGAAAAATAATAAATAAATCAATTGTTCGAAGCATTGCTGAGCAAGAGAAGAATGAAATTCTTAATTACTAAAATTATATATTCTAGAATGCTGATTTTTATTTGATAAAAACCGAAGCGAAAAATTTAACTAGCCATTTTAAGTTGAATTTAATTTTGTGTTCAAATCCGAAACGTGATAAATGATAACTTCATATTATCAGGTTCAGACGACATAACGCCATCAGTGGACGAGAATCAAACGAACTATGGTATCGCGTAGCTAACCATGATTGATATTATATAGAGTTTTTTTTTAAATTAAATGTGAGCCATACGAAAAATGCCACCGCAGAAGTTTCGGCTCTGAGTCATTTTTTCGATCAATACCCAGACAACCCCTTCTCAATTATACTTCTACTAATGAGCGGCGTAAAGTTAGCTCTTGTAGACGATACCATGGCAGGGGCCGATACCATTTGTAAGTTACTGCACCGGAGGGACACTAATGCAGGTGTGAAATTGAGGAGCTTTGAGGGTTAAGCCTGAAAATCGGACTACCTAAGCTGGCAAAGTTGGTTATCGGGAGATTAGTACCTTCCGTACGCTTTTCTGATGAACGAAACAGCATCTACCTAGGCAGCGAGAAATATGAAAAAGAGATTGATTCACGAGTTAAAATAATGAGCCTTGCTCTTTGGCAGAACAAGTCGAGAGATAGATAAGCCGATTTGCCTTACAATCAGCCAATCAAGAGACGCGAGGTTTTTTTTGGGTTGGGGGGGTGAAGGCAATTTACGCCCGGAGTGTGGGACTCCTAGCAGCGCATGCTACCAGACTACGCACTAAACACCCCCCTGTCGAGGTTGGCGCATTGTAAGGTTCATCAGCGACCAAGGCTGTGGCTCAACTGAAGGCATAGTGAAACTGATTATTACTTGACATACCACTTCATTAAACTTTGAAATTTCAATGTCTTCTGATTGCTTATTCTGTCCGGAGCCTGCAGACAATGCGTTCCACTTTTCAGGGGAGTGTGGGACAGGTAACATTAGATTAGAGTGATCAATAACAACTGCTGAGTTTCTTTAGAGGAAGGGGGCATCACGAAGAAATATTTGCCAATAGTACATGAAGAAAATGAAACCAACTCATGCAAGATGGAAACCATTAAAAACTAAATGATTTTTTTATATGTGTGTTGTTGTGTGTGCGAATTAGAGAAAATGTGAATACTGACCACATCCTGCGTCTTTATATCCGGCTTCATTTACAAATACCGATGGATCTGAGGGTGCATCTGGCAAATCCCATTAGATTCGGAATTAGTTCTTAATACAAGCCATGCTGGGTACGTCTGGCAGTGAGTTAAGATATTTCTCCGTAGAATTCAGTGATAAGCTGTTTGCATTGAAACAGAGGTCAACATTGTTTTCGAGGTCGGTAACGAAGTCAAAGTGGAAGTCGAGGTAGGAATCAGTAGGAAGGATTCTTTTATTAGCTGGAACTTAAAGGAGGCAACGATGCCATTTCGTGTAAAAATTGTTTCTCTTAATTTGTGTCCTTGGAATGCAGCTCTATAGACCACATGTAGAAAACTATCAATTTGATGATCTGATGAGAACATGTTAAAACAATTGAAGACACACGAGTCCTCCTTGGTCGTCTAGACTCTTTTGAGCACTGAAGGTAGACAAGGACGTTAACATTGATCTGAGTTAACACACAAGCTGAAATCTGATCTCATCGAATTACTATAAGAAACAACCTTTGAATCAATAAATATTCAGGATAATTAAATGTTTTTGACAGTTATCACAATTTACGAAAAAACGAATTAGGTTGATTAAATAAAATGGATTCTCTTGTCAATTATATGCATAATGATAGCTTTATGCATATATAATAGTTTGTCAAATTTATTAGTGGTTTAAGTTTAAAAGTTTATCTAAGTTTCAAATGTTTAGAAAATCTGTTATGCTATCCGTGTTTGTAAATTTTTCACCGCGAATTTGTATCCACAAAACTTTTTCTTCGGAAATTGTGTGAACAAAAAACATTCAGTTAGTTGAATTTAAAAGAAAAATTGAATAATAAATATGATAAAATAGAGAGAAGGTTTAATAGTATGCGGAATTGTTCAGATAATTACGTACGACGCATTTCTATCCAGTTGTATCAAGGCAATGTCATCATATTCCCCATCTTGTGAATAATTTGGATGAACATGAATTTTTACAACACGAGCAACTTCTCCGTCAGTTGTAGAATTCAAATTAACACCCCCTAATTTTGCAACAGCTGGTGGTCTCCTAAAATTTTTTATAAATTTTCATTGATAACTATAGTTATAATTTATTTTATTTCAAAACTGACCCATATAATGATGTACAATGTGCGGCAGTCAATACATATTGCTCAGATATCAATGAACCTCCACATTTATAATCATATTCAGCTGTTATCGTTTCCCATCCAAGGGCGGCCTTGTTAAATAAATATTTATTCATGTATCAGATGAATCAAATCGTATCATCAATGTTTTTTGGAATGAAATATATTACTCACTAGAAACATGCATTAATTATGTTTTGATGATGAATTTTGATGTTTTGAATTTAATTATGTTTTGATGAATTTGATTTGAATTTCATTTATAACTTTTTTTCTTGTTATCATAAAAGTCACGTTTAATGTTAATAAAGTAAATCGATATTTGAAAAGCCTACAGACATAGATTTGTTTGTTTTTCTTTAAATTATTGCTTTGGCATTTAACATTTAAATATTTAATCAAAAGAAGCTTGTTCAATAAGTTCTTAGAAAATCTAAAAGACACTTTTCCGAGTATCTAGAAATATCTTTTCTAGTATCTAAAAAGACAATCTTCCTGTGGACTAGAAAAATATTTATCTTCAGTAAGCATTGTATCACAATGCAAGTATCACTTTATTTTTATTTACAATTCGTTCTAACTCATTAAGCGAATTTGAACGGTTCAAATACTTGATATTGTTACTTGTTTGGCATAAATTAAAAATAAGAGTATTTTTTTCTCGGTTGGAAAGTGAAAGCTTCTTAAGAGCAGAATGTTGAACTTCCGATGGCAAATGGTAAACTGATTAACCTCTTTCGCTATCACACCGAGGACCCAGCACGGAACTGTTTGTTCCTTTACTATGGACTAGGCCTCTTAGTTCTCGCCAAGCGGCGTCTTGAGATTAAGGTCTTCCATTTTTCAGCAGGGGCGGTTTGAAGGAAGAGAGATTACTATCACAGAAAATACTTTATAAATCGCTTGAACTCAGCACCGTCAAGTGATCCATAATGTCCTTCTTTAAAAAGAGAGCCAACCGCGCGTAATGTGACATGCGGTTCAAATTTTCTTTAGATTCCAACAAGTTTCCCGTTATGTTTTCTGGAGAGAGCACGCTTATGCTCGTGAAGAGATACAAACGTGAACCATATTCTATATGCGTAGAAGGTGTGTCAGGCCTCATCTGTGATTCCCAATTTAAACAAGCAATCAGGGCGCGGTGACCGTGAGGACAAGTAACATTGAAAGTATCCCCGCCTATTGAGCAGTTATTATTTTAATTCTGATAATAATAACAGTTGAAATAAAAACTGATTGCGAATTGATCCTTTTATAGTAAATCGATTTTAAGGAGTGTTTAAACCAACCAAATACAAGACTAAAGATTTACTCAATTTGAATGCCGGATTACTCAAAGTATTCTTTAGAAAAATTAATCAACGGCACTAGAAACATGAAGTCATATACTACTAGTGGCACTACCTGAGTCCTTTTGCTTAGAGGGTGAGTGTTCTAACTACTACTACCTTTTCGTGTGATTAGGCAAAAGAGCTTTTAAAGCCCTTTAAAGCCGTGGCATATTGACTAAACATCTCTCCTTAAGGTCCAAGATCCTGATTTGGATTTTTTTCGTATATATCATCAGACTGGTCTTGGTTTCCTTACACTTGGAATTCTAGTTTAGCTACGAGTACCCGTACATAAGAATGAAAGTGGAAAAGTTGTGGAAAATATGCGCTGCGTACCTTAACGATATTTTGCAAGAAATTAAACGGGAAACAAAGATAGTTTGAGATAAGATTCAATATTGCTCAAGGAAGATAGTCTCAATGATATTTGCAGGATAAAGAGTGAGCTTTTGATAGTCCATTTTTTCAAGATAAAGATTGAAATATTTTAAAGTATTTTGAAAAAAATCTAATTAATTCTCAAATTCAAGAGTTTTGTGAAATGATAATCAAATTAAAAAAAATAACAACATCAAAAACAGGGTTTGGTTTCCTTCAATAGATTTAAGGCGAGACCGCACAGGCCATTGACTTTATTTGATATTTTTTACCAACTAAAACTCTCATTTAATACGATATACATTATATTGAATTAAAATGAACGATATATTATTTGTTTTATATAAATATATATATATATATATATATATATATATATATATATATATATATATATATATATATATATAAACGAGATATATTTATAGAATCTATTCGACACAGAAAAGTAGTGGACGAAAGAACAATGAAGAGAGGCGTTTGATGTTAATATTTTGAAGGTTTAGATTGATTGACATTTTATCGACCATTTCAGTCCAGCTACAGCGTAAGTTCACACATACATAATATAGCGCTAACACTCTTGTGGGGCTTTCACTCAGATAGAGATAGAAAATTCGCATGTTCATACACATATATGTGTATATGCTCTTACGCAAAAGCTTTGAAACGAATATCTTTGCTTTACACACCCACTTATTTTGCTTGTTTTATTCTTCTTTTACACTTATATTGGTTGAATACCGTTAGATGGGGAGTTTATGTGAAGTGTTAGTGCTTCATATACTTGGTTCAGTATAGCAGCGCTGTATATATGCTATAGTTCAGTTCGAGAGATAATTGGTCCTGCAATGATTTAGTAGAATTTTCGAACATGATCTTCTAAGGAATTTTATCGATGAATTAGCTTAAATATTTTTCAGTTTTGGTAGATCAATTTTTCCATTTTCACTTAGAACTTATAAGTGATTTATACCCTTGCTAAGCTAACTCAGCGAAAACTCATGGGTGCGGAAGTTCTGATCAAATATTTCGAGTACCTCGATAGTGAATTTAATATTTATAAAGAAATGTGGAAAGAGCTCAAGCTGGTTTGAGCTTGGTTCAAGCTTGAGCTCTTTCCACATTTCTTTATAAATATAGCTTAAATATGTTCAAAAATTTTGCAAAAACTTTGAGCCATGATTATCACTTGATTGTTGCCAGTACGTGTAGCGTCGTAATCACCATTTCACAAAGAAATTTCCAAAGCTTTCCGTGTGTTCAAAAATATTTATAATTTAATTGAAAAATTATAAGGCTGAAAAAATCAAGTATTTTTTTTTTGATTTTTGATAAATTATATGTAAGTAAGTGTTGTTAGGAGTAAGTCTCAAATAATAACCGGCACTATTCAACAACTCAACCTCCAACCAACTTGGTAGGAGTTTTGCTCTGATGATGTGGAATTATTTATATTTACAATATGATATAAACTGTACTAACAAGGACTTAAGTGACAGCAGTATAGGGGCGTCTATATTTGTTTCAACAAATTTTGAACTCCAAAGAATTCTGAATACTATTCGATTATCACTTCACTCCCTATTTAAGCAAGTAAGAGGTCAGTTTAAATTCAATGCATATTCCTTATTTTAAAGGACCAACTACGTTTTACATGGAATCATTTAGGGAAAGATGTCATTACTTATTAGATCGGACAGTAATCGGATGAAAACACGAAACACGAAACAACACTAAATTCGTAGTCACGACTGATAACCTTTCGAAATCCTGATTTGACAGCAAAAGAAAGGACATTTTCATTAACCGAAAATATTAACACAGATTGCCTTTAATTTATTGAAATATGTTGGTTTTAAGTTGGTAGGTTTAATAACTCTGGGTAGCTTGGGTCCATCTTCAGCTCGTTCGCTGGCTGTATGCAGCCGAAACGCGTCCACGAGACCCACGAAGCAAGGTCCGGCGGACCCAAGCTACCCAGAGTTAATTTTGGCCTGCGGCAACACCAACACGAACTTAGGTTTAATAAGTTTAAAATTTATTTCAGAGTTTGCTTTCTAAGGCAATGCAATTGTCTGTATGATGCGAAAAATGAAAAATCTTCGTTAGTATGCGTCAGAAAATATGAAAACGAAAATATGAAAGAAAAATATGAAAGAAAACAGAAAATATGTTTTTTTTTAAAACAATGTCCCAACATAAAGTAATAATACATTATACGACGCATGCTCAAGATAAAAACTAATAAATTTACGTACCATAAAAGTAAACTCTCCGGGTAAAGCAGGCTCCCCCGCTGTGATAAATTTGAATCCTCGCCGAGCAAATACACTTTGAAGTGATTCGGGGTAGTATTCTCGGCATTCTAGTTTTCAATCAAAATTTTTTTTTCACTAATTTTCAGAAAAACAACTCATATTTAAGTGTCATTACTTGCTTCACTAAGTGGAACTTCATTTTCAGATGCTCTTTTTTCAGGACTTATCGATTCATTGCCGGGAAATTCGTTAGATTCTGTAGAGCCGCCTCGGATCATGGACACTGAGGTGGGACTAGGTATATCATTTTCTTGTGAACTTTGTGATGGTTGCAAGTTCTCGTTTTGCTGAGGTTCCAACTCTGGTTTTAAACCATCGACTTTACGGGCTGGAATATTCGCCGGTTGATTATCATTTGTAGTCGATGGCAACTGTAGTTTTCCACTTTTTTGAGATTGTTTCGTTGATGCATCTGTGTTTGTGTTGGGAAAGCTAGCCAGTTGATTTCCTCGAGTATTCTGTTGGAACCGTAGCCTTCTTTGGAATGTCGGTTGTCGTGGTGGTTGGTAGTTAGGGTTATTTACACTAGTTTGGATCATATTTGGAGCAGCTGCAAATGGCCTAGCTGGTGAAAAATTATTTTGGTATATTGGTTGGTACGCTGGGTCGTAGGGATAAAAAACGGGTGCATGTTGCCAGTCGTAATAGAAATTCTCATCGTATGGATTATAGCCTATATGAAAATATACATATCACTGCACTTGGAAAATATTATCACTCATACCGAGAGAACTGGTAGTTTGTTTCAGTATTAAGAACACCATCCAAATTTTGAACATTTTAGTAATGCAATCACACTCTCTCAGTTTTCAATGATTTTAAGTAAGAATCGGAACGCAACTGAAAATTTATTTTCGATCAAACCATTTTTATATCAATTTCTAAAAAAAATACCGGAATAGCAACTATCGTCATCTTTGCGAACGATTTCAATTGACGATAATCATTTAAACAAAACCAAAGAACTTTTAATCATAATAAACTAGAGAACCATTTTCATAAACGGGTTTCTTGTAGACAATATTGATTGAGAAAAAATGGGTTGTAAGTTAAACTTACTATTTTGAAAGTGGCTTTCTGCGATAAAGTGTTGCGCATGAAACTAGCAAAAATGAGTAGCCTATAAACATTAAATTGGTTGATACTAGAAAGAATCTTAGCCAGCAATTTACGTAATAGTAAACTAAAATGAAACTTATACGCATATGAACAAACTGGTTCACAAAATGAAAAATGTTTTTTTTTTCGTTGCAATGCGCGTATATAATTTATGTAGAATATCCAACTTATTTGTATTTTCTTTCTATGATTTCTACGAAATTGACTTTGAGTTTCTTACAAAAGGAGCAAAATGCAGAAAGGGAAGTAGAATCTTCTTAGGAATAGTGTGAAAAAAAAACCTAAGGGTCTCATGTGTATTAATTACAGCAAGGATTACCTCTATTAATTTTAGAATCTATATGCTGCAGTATTGTCTTTTTAACCTTACCATCGTCTTTTCTTGCGTGTTTTTTCTCTTAAACCAACTTTTGTCTCCAAAATTAAATCGTCAGAATAAAGGCCAGCTTAAAGAGGAAAAACACAAGGATCTAAATTTTCCATAGTTACACAAGCCACAGTTAAAGGCTTATGATCTGGCACCACTAGTTTCACCACTAGCATCACATATTCTTCTCTTACAATTCAAATAAAAAATATAAAAAAAAAAACTATTATTGCGAACATTAAACAATTAGATCATAATTAACTTTGAATTTTATTTAGAAAATAAAATAAAACTGGATCTGGAAACTGGAAACACATGTGTTAGAAATTAACTTTGTGCTGCAACCGCAAATTGCTTAGCTACCACCTAATAACAATATATCTGTGTCATGCACATGTTGGTATAGGAACGCATGTCACAAATTTGGTAAAGGAATACATGTCAAATATTTTTTTGTGATTTGAATTCCGCGCTAATACAGAGTTATTTTTGACCTTCACTAGAATACTAACAACTTATATGTTTACAATTTTCATTAATATTTGTTGCATTGCGCGATTCCCAAGGTGATAGTGGCTAAATCCAGGAATATTTTCGAGCTTCTTTTTAGAATTTTAATGCTTTTGTTCATAAAACCAAGATAAATAAAGTGCTTTGATAATAATGTACTTTGGTAATAATTTGTATACCTGAATGTTGAAACAGACTATGTTCTATATTATACCATACCATACATGTTACATACATAATATACCATACATCGTTAAACTCTTCTGATTCCTAACATCTTTGAGTATATTTGATCGAAAGAGTCTTGGTCATCTTTAGCACAATTATAAAACTAAATTATAAGTGATTTTCTTGTTACAAGATTCACGATGCCTTTCTGTCAGCTTGAACTTATAAAAAAAGCTTAGACGTTAGTAGGCCGTCATAAAAAGTTAGCTCTGAAGGAATATCTTTGTTGCCTGTTATCGGGGATATTCGTTTTATTACCTCGCAAGGTCCCTACACTCGTCAAGTTAGGTGGTTGCAGGTTGCAAATATCTTTCGTTAAATTTCTGTGTGTTCGAAGCATAGTACCATTATGTTCCTTGCCGAAGTGTTTCCTTAAGGGCACGCTATGTTGTTTCTTTGAAAAGGTCAAATCTCTATAATTTTCCTCTTGATCTGATTTTCGAGGGAAAAGGTTGCTACGGAGTCACTATTTCGCTCGATGAACGTAATTAGAGTCTTCGTCCAGAGAAATTCATTGTCCGAAGATTTGCTACGCTATTTTCTGCTTCTTCAACCTCTACATTATCGGTTTGAAGATAATATTGTTTTATGGTTTTGAGTTGATATGGTCGCACAAATGAACAGAGAGAATACAGAAAAACTAACTAGCTGGTTAGCCTGTCTGGCTGGTTATCTCAAAACTTTCAGTGTTAAATCGAACACTATGTGATGATAACCGAGATCTAATGTCAATCACAAAGGAGTGAAATGCTTACTGACCGTCACGAATTTTTCCAGGTGTTTACCAATTAAACACATTTGGCAACCACCGTAATTCACTCACTGTGACCGTCACGAAACCTTATAGATGTTTTAAAGAAATAAACCATATAGCCGCCTCAGGAGCTATTCTGATATGATTCAACAAGATCGTCTCTGCTCCTGTGATCCGTCACGAATCTCTCTCTATGTTCCCATTAAAAATATCATGCGACGATCAAACGAGTTCAGGTCGCTTTTGCTCCTATGACTTTTGACCTCCAGTGAAACTTTCTGTATATGTCCAAAAAATATCATGCGACGACCAAAGGAGTCCAGATCGCTTATGCTTCTGTGACAGTCACGTAAATTTCTGTTTGTTTTCATCAAACTATATGGGACAGCCCAAGGGGTTCAATCTGTTGATATCTGAACAGGTTGCTTACCACCTCGAGTAGCAGACAGCCTTTTGACAAAGTACCGCACAGGCTTTTATACAAAAAGGACATGTGTCGAAGTGATTATACATCCAAAGAAGATGATAAGACATGTGGTAAAAGAACTTGAATTTTAGCAAAGTGAATGAGGAAAGCCGACCGAATTTAACTAATCATGATTGTTTCGGCACATTGATTTCCTTAAACCTTTGAAATTTTCAAGTCACTTGTTCCCACTAGTTTGTCATCCATTGACATTCCATTAATGGTAAGCGAATCGTGACATATCCTTTCAATCAAAAATGAGCTTCATTCTCGAAAAAGAATTATGTACAGGAAGTTGGCATCGTTTGCATGCCTATATTGGGTTTGGTCTATCCACTCACGTGAATTGGATCAATTTGCGCAAGTAAATTTCATTGAAGATGGAGCAGTGTTAACCTTAAATTCTTCATGACGAAGTACAAGATTTCACTGAAGTAACACTAGAAAAATTGCCATAAACTGGTAATTTTCAAAGAATAAGTAACAATTGAAAACGACTTTTTCGGAATACTAGGGAACCGAAATACTAGTTAACCTCTTCACTTCTTAAGGAAGTCAAACAACTTACTACACTAAACCGGAAAATGCGACCATTTTATCGAGACCGTTGAAAGAGCTCTATTAAGGAGATTAGGGTTCAAAATGGGTTTCAGTCAAGATGTCAACAAGAATTACTGCGAAGAATTGAAGAAAATTGAAGAAGAAAAAGAAGCAAATGCTCACACGGAAAAGACATATGGCTAGAAATTATAAAAATATAATAATAAATTAATAATACTCGTGTTCCGTTTCAATAAATATGGCAAATAGAAAAACCATTGCAGGTACGTCCGAATTGAGGATTCACCTATAGTTGGCGAAACATAGTTGTAGAAAAATAATTTTTTGAATTTCTTCTCAAGGTTTTTTTTAAAAGGGCTAGAGCAAGGTCTTGCAATATGGATTAACGTTTTAAAAGGTTATCCTAGTTTAGATAGTTAGCTTGAAATAAAAAACGTCCATCGCTTTCTGGAGTCATAAAAGTAGGACTTGAATATTCCACGCAGTAAGAGTTCAATTTTGGAATCTACGTTTTAAGTTCAAGATATAAGTTCAAGAGCAAAGGTATCCGGAGAAGATCATATCAATCAAGGATCAGAACAGATTTTAATTGTTATCTTCGGGATATCTATATCTTCCCTTCACAGCTACTTGATTGGGTAGTCTGGCTTCAGAAACAAGAATTCAAGTGTAAATGCCAGGAGTGATATTCGAGCACGTGATATGTTGCGCGTGGTGAGAGCTCTTTAACCACTATATCATCCGGATTATATACAACATCAATTTCATATGAAATTAGGCATACCTTTCAGAGTACGGGAGCTAAGTGTTGAAGTAATATAGAGTAGAAGATAATAGAAGTTCTAATGTTGTTTTTTGTTTAGACATGCATACTTTCTGCAAGTTTTAAGACACGAGAAACATTGAGTTTTCGAATTTTACGAATGCAAACGCCGATGAAGAAGGATCTGAAAATTTTTCCAGTTTCAAGTGATATGTAATAGGTTTCTACGACTTCTTTGATCTATTATGATTTTTTATGATTTTTGAAATGTAACTCTTGGTCTCGAAAAAGTCTAGTAAAGTAGTAAAGTAAAGTCTAGTTAAGTATTAGTATTTGCTTTAGTTATTCAGGGATCCCAGTTTTGAGTTCTTTTACTAGTAATGGTAATAGTTTGTGTAGCAAATTATTAGAGTTTGCGCCTATGAAAATGATACTCTGCCATTTTATTGTGAATTTTCAATCAAAGTCTCAGGTTTTATGGTAAATCAATGTGCTAGGGATGCGTGTTGAAAGTATCAGAAAATTAAGGGAATCTCATCTTTGTAGCGTTCCATCGATCCGCAGTATTTTGAATTTAATAACATATTTTGGGGCTAAATTTTGAATACAGTGAGCGAAATTGCTATAGTTCCATAGAGTCAAGTTCAAATTGTGTTCTGATGTTCTGAACTATATCGGCACATATTGACTGCTATTAAAAATTTATAGGACATAAAGAATAGCCTAAAGAATCACATAAATAAAGTCTAATTGAAGCTTTTATTCAACTATATTATTAGTATATAATATATATATATAAATATATTATTTATATTTAACTAATACATTATGATTTCAAAGAGTTTATTCAGATGTTTGCGGCCATACCACTGACTCAATCCAATCAATGTATGCAGATATTCTGGTATATACGCTTGGTGCAACGCCTGCACATTGCAATCCGACTGATGTGATTCCAACTAAGTATGGAATTTTCGTGGAACCTTGGAATCTATGTACTAGTATAGGACCACCTGAATCTCCCTGCAAGGAAAATATGGAATTTCAACTACTGTCGTAGATGTAACCAAAATACAATCAACTATATAATTACCTGGCATGTATCCTTTTCATGTTCCGGATCACCAGCACAAACTTGAGTGCGTACGATACCACTTTCTATTCTTTGTGTTGGAGGGAAGAATCGACTGCAGGCTTCATTGGAAAACACAGTTAAATTGACTTTAAGCAGATCATTTGATTTAGGTCCAGCTAAAGGAATGCAACAAGTTATTTTAACTTATTAAGTTAGTTATCGACGACAAACCGAAAATAGTGTGACCATATCCTATCGCTCTTACTTTGACATCACTTATGTTATCCTCTGTCCAAAGGCATGCCGGTCGTGGTCTATAATGGTGAAAATATTAAGGCTCTTGGTACACTGTATGTTTTAATGATGATAATACGCAATTAGAAAGTAAAAGAAAAATCAAATGCAAGCGGAGGCCTTTACAAGAAACATATAGATATGGTTGGATATCAAACGGAGTTTGATGTTTCGACCCAGAAGGATGTGGTCTGTCGGCAAAGTCAACGCGTCATTTCAATATGTCCATAAGAGTTCGATGCTCCTTGTTTGTTTGAGGAGGATTAGGAGCTTGACTCATCCTGCTGCAATTCTTGTCATCGCAAGCTTAATCGATCTCCCTTGAAAGTGGTTGATCCATCTTTTTTTTTTCACTTTAAAGTGGTTGATCCATCTTTGAGTCACTAGCTACGATTTGACCGATTCAATCTACTCTTGCTAGTTCGTCCGCTATTTCGTGTTTCTCTTTACCATTTTTTCTAAGGTCCACCTTTGTCCAACTAGTTAGCTGCAATTTTTAGTATCTGATCGCTATCTTGTGTTAACTATGACTAACAATGATTGAAGTTAATTGATCAAGATTCAACTGAAATCAACGCTATTTGAAAGCGTTACCTTCATTCTCCATGAAACACGCAGCTCAATGTTAGATGAGAGCATTTTGTTTTGAACAGGATTCTACTGAATCTCAACACCCAAAAGAGGTGGCTTAGGAAGACAACTTTAGGTGCAAGCATGCTCTCAATCAATGAGTAATGAAATTTCGCCGTTTTTCAGCCTGAAGAAGGCAGAAATCCTTTCAGATGTGAAAGGATGTTAAATACAAAGATTAGCCTAAATAGTAACTCAATAACTCATAATAACTCATAACTCATAATAACTAAACCCATCGAAGATTCGGTTCAACCCACCTCTGAATTACTGAAACAAGTTCAGGGCAGCTCGGGTTGATATCGAAAGAAAGAATTGCATCATTGTCGAACAATTGTGAACTGGAAAATGTACGTAGGACACCGGTTCTGTCATTGTAAAATTAACAGCTAAGATTGGAATGTTGCGAACGATTTTCGGAGTCTATGATAGCCTAGGCACAAACAGCAGGGACACTGGCGTTTTTTTGTTAAACATCACAAGAAGAGGAACCTCACAAATCCAGATAAGATTCCAATCATTTTCTCCGAATCTTTTTAGACAGTGCTTACGCAGTGGTATTGTACGAGGGGCAAGTAAAAAATAAGGTTCCCACATTTTTTTTAGGTGTAAGACATTTTTTATTGCAATAAATAAGTATACCATCTGAATGCTTGTACTGTAAACTATTTTTCTACATAGTCACCAGATTTTTCTACGCATTTTTCCTGACGAGTTATCCACTTCCGAAAACCTGCTTCGAAGAACTCCGCCGCTAGGCCGCCGATGAACTTGGTGACCACTTCCTTTACCTCTTCAACTGTACCGAAGCGTTGTCCACCTAAGTGTTGCTTCAATTTTGGAAACAAGTGGAAGTCGCTGGGAGCCAGATCAGGGCTGTAGGGGGCATGATCAAACAATTTCCAGCCGAATTTGTCCAATAGGGAGGTGGTCTGTCGAGAGACATGCGGGCGCGCGTTGTCGTGGTGCAGCCTAACGCCCTTGGTGAGTCTTCCTCTCCGGCGATTATGGATGGCTCTTTTGAGTTTCGTCAACGTCTCGCAGTACTTGTCCGAATTTATTGTGGTCCCTTTAGGCATAAACTCGGTAAGCAAGACGCCTTTTCGGTCCCAAAACACCGTAACCAACACTTTTCCTGCGGATAGCGTCTGCTTAAACTTCTTCGGCCTTGGCGATCCGGGATGGCGCCATTGTTTCGACTGTTCTTTTGTTTCCGGAGTGACATAGTGACACCACGTTTCATCTCCCGTAACAATGGAGTCCAAGAATTCTTCGGTATTCTCGGCGCATTGTCGAAGAAACCACTGGCCACACTTGACACGATTGTCTTTGTGGGTTTCTGAAAGCATGTGCGGGACCCACCGCGCACACACCTTGTGATAACCAAGTTTTTCAGTCAAAATGTTGTCGATGGTTTTTTCACAAACCTCAGGAACCTGGTCAGCCAGCTCTCGAAGCGTTACTCTCCGATCCATGAAGAGAAGGCGCTTAATCTTCGCCACGACTTCGTCGGACACCGATGGTCTCCCGCTCCTTTGCTTGTCGTGGACATCTGTGCGTCCTTCGGAGAACTCCCTGCACCATTTGCGGACGTGTTGGATGCTGATGCAAGCTTTCCCATAAACTTCTTCCAACTGTCTATGAATTTCAATAGGTTGAAGCTTCTTCGCGTTTAAAAATCTAATCACTGTACGGATTTCACACGTGGCGGTGACGGCGATAGCGGGCTCCATCGCGGATGGCTGTCAGGCCGGCACTGAACGCCGCAGAGAGTTTTACCAAGACGGGATCTAGAGTGGAAAACCCAGCGCACACGGCGGTGTTGCCGGATTTTGCCTAGCATCTCACGCGGGGAGTTTACAGCGTTGGGAACCTTATTTTTTACTTGCCCCTCGTATGTGACGGATTGTGACGGAGGATGAGATGATGCTTAAACAGTATTACTCGGTAGTATGCTGAGATGAAAAAGTTCTCGAAAAAAAGGACACAACATTCTGGAAGAAAACAAAATGCTCTGCGAGTTGAAATGAAGACTGAGTGCGATGAATTCTAGACACTAAAACACCTGAATCATAATAATAATAATAATAATTTTGCAAAGTGGCAACAATTGTCCATATGATTCTCGCGCAACCGAAAATACTACGCGAATCCTAAAGTTTCAGACGGTTCGGCATTCCTCTTTACTAAGCTAACATGGCGGGTAATGGTTTTTATTTTTGTTGTATCAGTTATCAAAAAAGTTAAATAAAAAATAACTGAAAATATTCAGATATGAATGATCGAATAGAATAATAGTTGAAAAAAATGGAAAGTAAAAGAATGAACTAAAGTGTTCAAATGTACATGTATGTTTTTAATACTTACGATGCTCTTTTCTCTAACTTAATCAAAGCAATGTCATTGTATTCGGTATCTTCTGTATAATCTGGATGAAGGATTATTCTTTCAATACGAATAATTTCTCCATCGGTTTCGTTCAACAAATTACCACCGCCTAGCTTAACAACCTTTGGTGTTCTTCTGCAAATAAGTCCCAAATTTTTACGGCATGGTTAAACAGCGTTCTATCAAGCTCTTTTGATCATATTTACCCGTACACGGAGGTACAATGAGCTGCAGTTAGTACGTAATCCTCTGCAACCAATGAACCACCACAATTATAATCATAAGTGCCAGTTATACTTTCCCATCCGAGTGCGGCCTAGAAAATTTTTAATTGTATACTTAATGTTTACTGAAATTATATTATTTTCTACTTTTATATTTTCATTCCTTTGTGATCCTTTATTACAATCCTTTAAACTTTTCGATAGCCATTTGGGACTAGTATATGAAGCAAAAGCTGTTTGAATTAATTTTATTCATTCATGACATTAAAAGAGATTAAGTCAGAGCCTATTTTTTTTAGAATTTTCTATACAATACATAAAGGACTTCTGTAAAATTTGTTGACCGTACTCAAAATATGAGGAATTATATGAAAGTTTTTCTTTAAAAGGTTAAATACTAGACTTTTATTTTATATTTTTAACGTTTGAACAGCGAGAACGTGGTTTAATTGACAAAGCTTGACTTATAGGATATCGTTAGTCCATACAGCACCAACACTCTCGGGCGACTTATCTCAGACAGAGATAGAAAAACATGAGAGGATTGAATTGGAATTGTGTTGTATTTTTACACAAACACCATCAGTGGGGTAATTTTGTTTCACGCAATGATTAGAGAGAAAATATATCCAATTGCATGTGGAATTTTTTATCTGTGCTTCTAATTAATTATAACTAAGTATTTATAAATAAAATTTCTGCGTTGACATTAGTTATTCAATCTTTGGCGGCATGAGATGAAAATGAAATGGGAAGATTAGTTTTGAGTACATTTTTTTAATGCCGAAAAAATACGCATGTTTGGAAATCAAACTATGTTGACATTAACCAGTTAACTGTGATTGACGTTCATTCTCATCACATTCTCATCATGGAGAAGCGACACGATTTTGTGTATTGACGAGTATACTCGTCATGCATATAAATCAGGGACCATTGGCTATTTAATTCAAGCAACCTAAATAGTGTGCACCCTTAAACGAGGCCGCCACAGTTAACTGGTTAAGTAGAATAATTTGTCGATGTGAGATGTGGGTTTATATTTGCCAAGGAATACAACAAAAACTATTATTCAGATAGTGCTACAACAGAGTAAAATTTGTTCCAATTTTTAGTTTGTGTGTTTGCAACCTTCTAAAAAATTAAAAAAGTTCTTATTATTTTACATTTTGGATGTTGTAAAAAATAAAATCGTTGAAGAAGGGACAATATCAGCCTCAAAAACTGTTACTTGTTCCAAAATAAAGAACTCAACCTAAAAAAGGAATATAACAATTATTCAAAAATAAAATGTAACGAAACGTTTTCCGATGTGAATGAACGGACTAATCAGGGACTATAATCTAATCAGGACTAATAACTAATAATAAAAACTAATCAGGACTAATAATAACTGATCATTTCCAACTCGAAAATAAAGAAGAAGGAAAAACACATATGAAATGCTTACGTCAAAGTTGACGCCATGAAAAAAATAGTTGTGCGTCACTTGGAGATTCCAGCACCGTCTAGTCGCTTCACGAACCCATCATAGGAATATGAATGAGTCAGACATGCAATAATAACTTAAATATTCTGATTTTTGACCCGTGTGGCTTTGTTTACAATGAAAGCTGTTATACAGGTTTTAAATAAATGTTAATTAACTGCGGTCTAATACTATCATGAAAATTATACCACTTAAAATCAACGCTGCTGAGAACGCCATTAATAGCACACATGCCATCAAATTGTAAAAAAAAAACTGGTAAGACAACAAACAAAGAAGATACTAATGGCATCATAAACAAATTCCATGTTCATGAAAACTTGATTAATAATAGGCCGAATTGACGATGCAAGGTCTTTTATGGTTCAATCACATGTTTATGGCTTGTTCGAGTGTATATTGAAATTTTGATGAAAACATTATTAGGATTATGACAACTTATGTAACCTTTTGCACACCGAGGTATCGCATTTTACAGCAGTGAAAATGACGATCAAAGGAAATGGAAAAGAATGGAACCTTCACATTTGTTCTTCTGAAAAGATTTATGTTCATGGTAATATTTCTAAGCTTATCTGGTTAATTCCACTTGAGACTGGTGTCAACTAAGACTCATCTGCAGGAAGAAATTGTTCTTTGATGGTATGGTTCTGTATACAATAAAAAGTCCGACAAACGTAATGAGGATATTCCGTGGTGAACATAAAATTTTTATACTCTTTAAAAACACTTAATAACATTTGCTAAAATAATGTTTGGTCCTCTGGAAAGCGAACATTCCTTTTAATAGACTTGAATGTGTATTGGTTTTGATTGGAATTCCCTCTGAAAAACTTCATTATTTTGTCATCGTTTCAAAAGTCCAAAAATTTTCACGTTGAAATTTGATCTGGTTTCGTTTTCTAATTTACTTTGATACTAACAGATTGATAACTTGATTGTCAATAAATTTATACGAACATATACTCGTCGGCTTTGTTAGAACAATGCCTTACCAGCAAAGTGCAAGTACACACAGTGCTAAAACTTCGAACAAACCCCTGATCTATCGATGTTCAGCTAAAAATTTAATTTTGATGATCTATCTCTACTATATCTAGCTGTACTTGTTTTATCTCTATCTCCTTTTCAAATTCAGTCTGAGAAAGGCCGTTCTAGAGCTGTGGGGCCATGTGTACTTACGCTACGCTATGCAACAATTGATCACGCCAACTAAGGGGTGTTAGGCAACAGGACCCAGTAGATTTATTGTATAATATATTTGGAAATTGTCTCGAGTGAATTTGTCAAATCTCACCGTCACTGGTAATGAGGTAAATCTTCGAAACAGTCCTGTGGTCGAAATTAATAGTATGATTCCCGATAACGATAGAAAAAGGATAATCTTAGATAAATTAGAACAGCTTGGCCTGATCGGGAATCATTGTAAATCTGTCCAACTACAAAACGCTGAAAGAGGAGCACAAATACTCTCCGATGTCATTTAAACAAACGTTTTCGACTTCAAATCACGCCTGTACAAGGACTCCCTTCTTCAGGTTAATTTATTGTTCAGATTCAGAGTGTCTAGTGTGTAATGAAGTTTTTTTGATTGCTTTTGAAGCTTGCATCATGGTTTGATTTCATAAAACATAATAAAATAAAAGTCAATTTAATTGAATTGCATGAATTCATACCAAATTATAAAAAGGCATTCGTAGGCATAGCTTTATTGCAGTTTTCATATCTTAAATATGAAATATTCATCAAAAAAGCCATTTAAAAAAATCCAATTCATTTTGAGCAACATTTTTTAATGATTTTGAACACACTGCGGGCAATTTATTTTATAAAATAAAATAAATACAATGGTTGCATTATAATTTGAATTATTTAAAATTTCTTTTGGAATGTCCGACTTCTTAAAAAAGGGATTGCTTCCAAGGGAATCACTATTAAGACTTTGTGCGATGTCTCAAGGCTCCAGAGTGTGCTTTAACCTTGTTTATCAATACATAGGCAAATTTAAATTTCTTGAATTCCGCGATGATAAGCCTTACGATCGATTTTCAAAACTTTGAGCAAGAAGGCATTATTTCTGTATAGTTTACATCATCATAGGACAGTTTAAATTTTTTGACGAAAAAACACTCAGTGAATGTAGTGCAACTTTGGTGCTCAAAAGGATCAAACGATTTATGTAATTGCTTCGGAAGCCCTACGTGATAAAAAGAACAAAATTATATTTGGAACGCGTGATCTTCTGTTGGTTGTCAGCTAAGTCTCTCAGTTGGAATTCTCAGCAATTCTAAAAGATTAAATTATATAGTTTTTTTAGATTAATGTCATAGGACTTAGAACAAATAATCGCAGCAGAATCCTCAACGAATTTATGATTTTATTGAGAGTAATCTGGAACAAGACCCAGCAGCTAGCGGAGAATCTAAAATATATACATGCACATTGATAAGGCCATAAAAGTCTATTGCAGTCGGTGATGTGCCTAACCGAGGTATCATGCCTAACCGAATTTACTGCGTGAGCAAAATCAAAACCTAAGACGGATTTTTGTGTTCCTGAGGCGTGAATTACCGACGATTCAGTCCGTAAATATCAATAATTTATCATAGTTTTTCATTTTTTCCAATCACAATTCCCTATTTTATTTTATTTTAATTTACGTGTTAAGCATTACTATCATTTACTAAAGATGTATATATTGTTTATTTTCTAGGTAAACGTTAAAAGATAGAGAAGATTGGGAAATGATCTCATTAATTATCGTTGAAATTCGGCCAATATAAAATAAATGTAAATTCCACTCCCTCATCATTTGATCAATATTAAATTATTGAAGCTACTTAAATTCAATTTATTGATCAATAAACAATAATAATAACAAAGAAACATCGCAAATACGCAACTGCGTTCTACATGACCTCAGTTCCAATTCCTCAGCTTGGATGAAATCAACTTTGATCAACAATTTTCAAACTATAGTTTGAAACATGCCGTTTTCTTACTTTTAACCTTTAATTTCGACTTTTTGTCTTTTTGGAAAATTAAATTTGAATGTGAATGCATCTTGGGATGAATCTTCAATAAAATGTTTGTAAAAAAAATCCAGCTTGTTGTTTACTGAATCCCAACTTGTTATCACCGAATCGCTGCATAAACAACAAGTGTATAAATAAATAGTAATATCAAACTATAAAAACAACAACAACAACATAAAAATATGAAACGCAAACTGCATTGGGCATGTGTTTAAAATAGTAACACATCCCTCCCTCTTCACTTCGGCAACATACCTACCCTTTGTTTGGGTTTTCGCAATACCAACTTTGTTCCCGAAAACAATGAATGAATCATTGACGTCAAAAGTATTTCTCGAGCCTTGGCCGTCTAAATCTGTGACTTCTTATCTTTTCAAAAATTTTGATCAATCGCGTCCTCCAAATTCGGAGGTCATAGTTAGTCTACTCACAAAATGGACTTCGAAACTAACTTATTCATCTTTTGGCCCATCAAATACATATTTCGGTATATTCGAGACATCAATCCGCTACAACGTATGATCTTACTGAAGTATCTGCAACTTGATCGCTTTTGACACTTCTGGGCTGTCAAAAATTTCTCTCTTGATCTCTACCTCGTTTTTATTTTAGAATCTTATCAGTGACAAAATAGTTTCGCATAGAATTTCGCATGATTTTCGTTGAATACGTGATTGACACTGTAAAGTTAGGATGTTTAAAAAAAATCTAAACATAGCTAGCTTCTATAAAGATCTTATAAGAAGATTTTGAAATCCTTTTTTCATGTATTTCAGATATGAGATATACGTCAAAATATATGCTCTACAAGGATAACGTACACAGTTTTCATATTTCACAAGTGCAAAATAAAAACGAAACAAAATTTTATTTTTTAGATTTAGATTAAGATCTCATATGGACATGAGATCTTACAAGGTACGTTGGGTTGTAGTCTCGCCCTCTACACTGTTCAAGTGCTCAATTAAAATTAAAAGTCCTTGATTAAATTCAAATAAAAGTCAAATTGAAACGGGAGACAGTTTAAGCCATTTGTTTAGCTATTCACTTTCAAGGCGTGCTCAAGCTGCTTGTTGTATTGCGCACTTAGTTCTACCGTCACGTATGCAATTGAAAAAAATATTTAAATATTGAAGCATGCAAACATTTGCAACCTAGACTGTATCAGTTTACAGTTGAATCCATCAAATATTAATTTTAAGTTGAAATTATTCGCAGAGTGACTCGTTCTCCAAGCAAGTATATTTGAATTTTGATTCGTAACTTTAATGGTTCAAATTAGTTAGTTTATCTAACTGTTTACCAAAATTCAAAAAATAAAAAGCATTTTCTTTGAATCAGCTGAGAAGGATAATCAAAATTAGAGCAAATATTTTCGAATTTAAGACATGGTACTCGTATAGTTGAATCCTTTTAAATTCACAGTATCTGTCTTAATTGCATGTCTTGCACATCATGCACATCTTCATTGCACAGCAAGCTCATAAACAGATCTAAGATTTGTTCAATTGTCAAAAATAAGAGTAAAATTGAGGAATACGTGCAAAATTATGGATATACATCTTCAAAGATGGTTTCTAAAAGACACGGCATAGGAATGGATGATATGGAAATATGTTTGCCATCATGGATTGATAATCAATATCAAAATAATGTCCCTTTGATTACTCAATTTTTCAAGCTAAGGCGCTTATTTTGTTTGAAGATTGGAAGACTTCATTAAATGAAGATTCTAACACGGGCATTTTAAGCAAGTAATGGTTGGTTTAACAAATTTAAAATGCGGTATTCTTTGCATACTATTAAATTAAATGGAGAATCAGCCGATGCAGATAAAGATGCTGCGAAAGAATTCTCTTCATTGTCCAAATAAATGAAGATGAAGAATATTCTCCTACTCAAATATTCAACGTAAATGATGAGCGTTTCTTTTGGGGAAAAAATGCCCAATCGTACATTTTTATCGAAGAAAAAATCAGTTGCCCCTGAATATAAGCCTTCTAGAAACCGATTGACATTACTTCGTGGAGGAAACTTAGCTGGTGACTTAAAATTGAGGCTTTTGTTAATTATCAACAGAAAATCCCAAAAAATTGCTTCGGGTCATTTGGAAATCAAATAAAAATGCCTGAGTTACTGCGTTAATATTTAAAGGTTGGTTCACTCAACACTTCGTGCCGATTGCAGAACAATATTGTAAAAATATTAATTTACAATTAGACAATGCTCCAGGACGCTCAAAATCTATGTAAAATTTTTATCCGGAAATCAATGTCATGTTTCTTCCTCCAAATACTAACTGCCTCATACAGCGCATGGATCAAACAGTGATTGCTACGGTAAAACGATGTTAAATGAGGGCAATAATGACTAAGCAACAAATTCTCTTGCCATCAAAGCAACTGACAGGCAAGATGGGCTGACATTAAAAGATTTTTGAAAGAATTATTTAATGGAACGTAGTAAATAAGATGCAGAAGCAGTTATGATAAGCGGTTTTATAAATTTTGAAAAAACACCGGAAACTCTTACAGATTAAATAGTTAGCGTAATGAATGAACTTTTCATGGACCACAATAAAGAAGCTGTTAATGAGTTGATTGAATCTCACTCAGCACTGCTGTCAAATGAATACTAAATTGATCAACAATTGAGTAACAGTGAAATACACAATGAAAGTGAGAAAGAGGAAGCTGTTACAAACGTCAAGACTTTGAAACGTTACGCATCTTGACGAATTCTTGACTATCATGGAAGACTGTGATCCCATTGAAAACGTATATCTCAAGTAGTTTAATGAGAAAGACACAGTGTGTTATAGAAATCTTTATCAAGTAAAGAAAAAAATGGGTGGTCTTCAACTTACTGATAACAAATTTATAAAGGAACACCCGATTGCACTTATCACGCGTCTTTAACTTCTTTATGCATTCATATTGATAAATAAATGCTTTAAAACACGGTTTTCGAAGCACCCCCTATACTTTATCACCATTTGCACACACTTTCAGGATCCAATTATGTGCAAAAGTCGAGAGCCTATAGTACTTGAAAAAAGTTTGTTTTGATACTCACCATGAATTCAAACTCTCCTGGTGCTGCTGGTTCTCCTCCGACCACTTGTATGAAGACTCGAGCCTCATAAAACTTTTCGCACTCTGTAGGAAAAAACAAACGTGGAATACAACAATCAACTAATTTTTTTGAAAATCATACTTCTCTCGCTGAGTTTAAGCTCACGCAGACTAGCATTTGGCCTTGTTTCACCAGACTTTATCCTGGGGACGGGACTGTTTGCGCCTTCTAATGGTTGTGAAGAGTTTGTCTGATCGGGCGCACTAACTTTTGTTAGAGGTGTTTGGGGATCCTGTTCATCAGGTGCATTAACTTTTGTCGTTGGTATTTCTTTTTTTGGTGGAGGATCTGGATACGGTTGCATTACCCTTCTATTACCATTTGGTGGTGTATAGGGTAACCAATGAAATGGATAACCGAGATGTCTGTGAAATGCATTTTTATCGTTATGGTGGGGATTTTTCGGTGGCACGTATAGTTGTTGATTTTGGTGATTATGATGATTGTGGTGATATTGGTGGTTGCGATGGCCATGGTGATGATGATGATGATGTTGCGGAACGTCACAAAAAGAATAATCGATAGGTTGGACCGGAACTTCTTGTGGGTAATAACCAAAATTTGGGTCGAAATAAACTATCCCATGGCCTATACAAAATCGTTAAATGGTAAATTAACAACTACTTAAAATGTGTGAAGTAGATACCGAGCACACAGTACTGCCTAGCGAGCAGGACGAGGAGGGTTAACTTTAACATGTTGTTTCTTTGATCACTACTCACTCAACACACTCAAAAAACCTACTGATGCCTGATATGAAGAAAATCTAAGTTTTATTCGCTTAAAGCGGGTAAAACCAAATTTTCATTAATAAAACAAGTTTTAACAAACTTGATCTGCTATAGTATTCGTGTAGAAATTAAATTTTTTGCATAAATCAACTGAGCTGTCCGCCAGAAGATTTTAGCCGCTGATGCACCAATTTGAAAATTCGAATTATGAATATATTATGTATAGTCTTAGTTACTGATGCCCTTCATTGGCTGATTTTGTCAGGAAAGTCACATTAAGACCATTCAAGGATACAGAGTATGAATTTGTTTGTGGATCAAAACAAGTCCACTGAAATGTATTATATTAGCTTCTCTATATCTATAATAATTCTATTAGCTCTAAGAACCGTGTAAGATTCATCCGATCTCCTTGCGAACTTACTTACACTTTTGGGTATGGCAAAGCATCATGGAAATCCGTTGATCTTTTGCTGTTAATTTTTTTTCAAAAAAACGTTCTTTGCAAAGTTCCTAATTCAGTATTCATAGCATAATAAATTCGTTACATAAAAGTTAAATCAGTGTTGCACTTTCCATGAATTGAACCGTCTATACAGTCACCTTGAAACTAAATTTTTAGTTTTATTTCCAAGAAAAGTCCTATAATGCAACGTTAACAGTGACGAATATTCTTCACATATTATGGAATAGTAAGTACTTAGTTTTACGGCTGCGATACTAAGAAGTTTAAACTTGTATACGCAGTGAAATATACGACGGTTGTTCAATAAGTGATTAGAATGACTATATTGGTGAGAAGTAAGGTATAATATAATTTAATTTGTCCAAGTAATCGCCTCTAGGTTAATTAATTTTCAATATCTTTTTTCCAGATATAGTATTTTCTTTTGAAAGACAAACTTCTTCTCCGGCACTTACACATTATTTCTTCATCCGCTTTAAATTGTTTGCTTCTGAAAAATTTCTCTATCCGAAGAAATAAATAAAAATCACAGGGAGCTAAGTCTGGTCTAAGTCTAAGTGAATGTGGCGGATGTTCGAGAATTTCGAAGCCGGCATGTTGGGCGAGTTATCGTCTGCATTTTTTAGGAATTTTCTGACGTAAACTTATATGTATTCTGCGTATTTACTTCCTGTTAAAGCTGTTCCTAAAAAAGGATCCCATATTTTCACTGGCAAACGGTTTTGTTTCGAATTTCTTTGGGTTTGGAGAAAGTGGTCATTTCCGTGCCATCGATTGTTGTTTGGTTTCAGGATCTTAAAAGTGAAGTCATGTTTCATCTACAGTTTTGTATCGAGCTAAAAAGCGATCAGGACCTTGTTGAAACAATTCCAATGAGCTCTTCGAAATCTTGGGTAGGATTTAATATTGTGGGTCCGTAAGCTTTTTGGGAATCCAAACGCGTGGATACCATTCCATGCTTGCCTTTGTAGGATTGAAGATTACCATTCTCTGGGAAAACAGGGATCGACACATGCATTTCAAATGCATTTAAATGCACGTAAATACTCATAGAAGCAATTTATCATTGAAATTTCCCATTACAGTCATAAAAGAAAAAAAAATCCCAATCAAGTCTCCAATCTCCTGAGCAACCAAACTGCTCTGCCGATTGGATGTGTCAGGGTGTTAACAAAATGTCCATATAGCTTCGCTTTTCCATAGCTTCAACACAAAAAAACTTACTTGTGGCAACTCCTGTTTCTTTACGCTCAGGTTTGGAACGGGCTTTAGTGAAATCAAGGTGACTTTAATTTCCTAGCAATCAGGTTTAGCACGGAGTTCAGTTTTAATTCCCAGCAAGACGTTTGATTCGCGGCCACTTTGCAGTGTCACTCATATTTTAGGTATCAAATTTTATGTCGCTTTGTCAGGTATCAAATTAGGAACCCACACAAGAAATAGGATTTCCTAATTTGATACAATTTGATACTTGTGTGGGTTATAGCATTTATGTTATACAATTATGGAGGTCTCTTAAAAAAATCGAGGCCGAAATCGTAAACATAGCTTTATTTCTTTCAACATGATTGTTCAGTAATAATTTTACCCCATTATTGGAAGTTATGTATGTGTTGGGAATATTGGTCGGATCGGGAGCGCCCTTGTACGCTGCGCAAGGAGACGAATCGGCAAAGCCGAGCTGCAAACGCAAAGAAGAAACGAAAGAAAGTTGAAGACGGCACCGACAGCAAAATTTTGATGCTATACATATTCGGTTAACTGTAGAGGCCTACACTATGGGCCTGGTATCGATGATTTCATGTTATTGGACTAATTCCATGATTTACTCATTTTGAAACACGTTTTTCGAAATCGGTAACCGAAATTTCCCAGAAACCAATGCACAAATTTACTTTTTTCGTTACTTAGTTTTCTTTTATAAGCCAAATAATATAAGATTTATAAAGAAATATTTAATATAAGATTTTTAAAGAAAAGGTAGTAGTTGCCGTTTCAAGGGATCTTTTGACGTGCGCCAAGAATCAGACAATATCCTTGCATGTTTTTGACGATTCTAAGGAAAAAAATTCTTACTTCAGATGTCGCTCAGGGCTCTATCCTTGGCCCGGACCTGTGGAACATCTCCTACGATGGACTCCTGCAGTTTGAACTGCCGGATGAGTAACGTTTGATCGGCTAGGCGGACGATATCGCGGCGCTAGTCACTGGACGCACAGTAGACCATGCGCAACTCAAACTCAATACGTTAATCCCAATACGCTCAGAAATCAAAAAAATAAAAAAAATCTCAGACTCAAAACTCTCACGGATTCAAGCTGCCACTGGAAAAAACCGAAGTGGTCATCCTAACGAAGAAGAGAATCCCCAGAGTAAGGCCTATCAGTACAGGGGACGAGCTGGTTGAATCGAAATCAGCAGTAAAGTATCTGGGCATCGTGATAGACTCGAAGATGAGTTTTTCCCAACAAATGAGGGCAGCAGCTGACAAGGCTGCAGCGCGTGTGACGGCACTCACCCGATTAATGACCAACATAGGGGGGCCCAACACATCAAGGAGACGACTCTTAATGAGCGTTGTGCAGTCGCTTCTACTCTACGGATCAGAACTGTGGGGCGACGCTCTCAGCAAGGAGTTACACTGGAAGCGGTTGGCATTGTGAATCGCATGCGCATACCGAACGGTCTCCGGGGCGGCAGTGCTGGTTATCGCAGTGGTGATACCCATCACCCTCCTTGCGAGAAAGCGCAGAAGTATTTACCTGCGCAGAGGCGAAGATTGAAGAGAAGAGATCACCAGGGAAGAGAGACGTCACTCTCTCAGCGATTGGCAACAGTCCTGGGAGCAAGAAATAAGGGGAAGGTGGGCTGCACGTCTGATCCCTGACCTGAGGCCGTCGTTCAGTCGAGTGCATGGTGAGACCGATTACTACTTGACCCAGCTCTTAAGCGGGCACGGTTGTTTTCGGTCCTACCTGTACAAAATTGACAGAGCACGGTCTTCTAGCTGTGTATTTTGTGCAGGGGAGCTGGATGACGCCTGTCACACATTCTTCTACTGCAAAAGGTGGAGCCATCTGCAAGGAGTCCTACTCAGCGAATTTGGAGAAACTATCGTCGGAGTAATGCAGAAAACAGTTGACAATTGGAGCGCTGGGAGGCATCGGGGATGTATGGATCCCTCTTCTAGCACTTCCTCCCTCTTCCGTCCTTCCCGTTAGAGAAGAGATTCCCATAATCCCATAATAGGCACCTCTAGGCGTACCGAAGTAATGTGTCCAACGGTTTCAGGCTAGGTTCTCAGGTTGACAGGGGAGGTGTTTAGTGGGTCATCCAAAAGCATTTTGCGTCTGGCAGTCCCACACTCAGGGCGTAAACAGCCTTCACCTCCCAACCACAAAACCAAAAAGGAAAAAAATTAAGATTCTTTTGAATGTGTATTCACTTAGGTACTTAAACTCCTACTACCAAATAGTTTTCTTAGCGAAAATTCACAGAAATGATCTTTTTGTCGGCCTTCTAGGTATACATCTCCTCCCAAAAAATGCGTGGTCGAGAATGAGATTACGATTGAGACGTCTAGTGGTGATCGCTCAATTGGAGTAGTAAATAAAATAAAACTAGGTTATTATGATTTGATGTCCTTCTTCTTTATTTACACGTCGCTATGTACATGTTCATAATATGTGAAATGTTATATTATAAATTATTTTTATTCAAATAAAATTACAAATAAAATATATTTAGCCTATGGTAAACTGAGACCAAACCACCTGTTCAATCCAATCAAGGTACGAATGCAACCTTGTATAAACACCAGGAGTTGCCCCTAGGCATCCTTGACCAAAAGATGTTATTCCGACTATATAGTTTACATTAACTATGGCACTTTCATTTGTAAACTGAAGCGGACCACCAGAGTCGCCCTGAAAATTTAATTTATTAGATATGTTGTAGTTTTATTCACTTTGCACTTAGGAAACTACTTACTTGACAAGTATCTCTTTTACCATCTAGATCCTGAGCACACATTTGACTTTCAATTATACCCTTAGCTAATCGTCTATTTTGCAGAAATTCAAATGCCGCCTTACATTCATTTTGAGGTACGTATTGTAAAGTGCCCATAAAAAGTTCATTTGATTGAGGTCCTCCAAAACTTAGTGTACCATACCCCATCGCCAAAAGAGTTGACTTTGGAATTTCTCGGTTGGGCCACAAACATATTGGCTTAGGTTGAATGTCACTAGGAATTCTGAAAAAAGTCAAATAATTGCGAATTATTATAGTGTAAAATAATAAATATTGAAACAAATGGCAAAACGGAGCTTTTGTGAGTAACAAATTAAAAAATTAATTTTGAAAAATTTAGCCAGCTGAAATGGCAATTGCAAAGCCATTTCCCTGCATGTGGAGGTTCAGTTTTTTTTCTTTTTAAAGCACAAGTACCAGTTAAAATTTTCAAGAAAACAATTTCTGAAATTTTGGACAGGTCAAGGCTTCACAAATAACTTCATTAAGATAATTCAAACCAATTCGAAGCCAATAGTATGATATAACTACCATAGCGTAACCACTGAAATGTAACAAAAGTCCGATATTACAACGAAAGAGATACGAATAAACCATGTAACTAAGTGAGCTTTAAAAGATAGAGAGCTTGGCAAAACTATTATTTTTTGAGTACACACTCAAAGCGAAGTTTGTTACATTAAGAAATGTAACAAAACATTTTGAAATATTGCTTATTTTTCCTTCTAGCCGGTAGAAAAACCTTGAATAAATATAGAAAGAGGTAAAGAAATTAAGAGATATTTTTATGGACGCTTACTACCTACTGAATATTTTGAATACTGTTGATATTTTATGGCTAGTAGTTATCTTCGTCTACCTAGAAGCTACATTTCGCAAGGAACAAGAACTGTGTTCATGAGGTTTCCTCCCCAGATATTAGAAAAATCGGGGATAGGACACTAAATACAAGTTTTTCCACTTATAATTCTAAGTGAGCGGTGGAGGATTTGTGCTGTATTTAAATTTCAATTTCAATGTATGCTTTGCGTATGTTCCTATATGCTCCGGCGAAACAAAATGTTGGGTTATTCAACCTGACTTTCAATACTAGGTTTCCTCTGAGCCAGGCAAGCCTTCTTTGGATTTTACTTTTGAACTTTTACTTTTTGAACTTTGACTCTCTCAAACATAAATGTGAGCATTTATAGTGCTGTAAACTGGTTGACGTTTACAATTAATTTTTCAGTTAATCAAAATTTGATCGTAGAAATCTGACTGAATGTAATTCAGACTCGCAGACAGACAATTATAAAAATAATCATTGCATCGTCCCCTTTCCGTCCCCGATCCATCAACAAGCAACATTTTAATCCGTGAAGCGAGCAGTCTAGCGAGAACTCAAAAATATTCCTACATTCACTTTTTCACTAATTTGACATTGTCTAGAACTAGGAATAATTACAACAACTTACGGTCTGATCGGAAAAATTCTTATCAATGCAATATCATTATATGTTGATGAAAATTTATAATCAGGATGAACAAGTATCAGTGTTACATTGTAATCCGCTGGCGGAGGATTTGGATTTTCTTCGACTAAATTTATAACGCCTACTCGAGCGATATCAGGTGCAACTCTGAAATGACGTCATTAGATGCATGCATTAAATGTTATACCACAATCATTTTACCCGCTTACACTAGTACAATGTGCAGCTGTTATCAAATATTCCTCGGATATTAAGCTAGCACCACATTTCCAACTTATGCTTGAACCCTCAGACCAACCAAGGGCGGCCTAACATTTTAAAAATTAAAGCATTTTCGAATAATTATAGTACATTAGTTATAATTATTATACGAATAACTATAATACTTAAGCACATACAGCGGTAACACTTCAAACAAACTCCCAATCAGACGGTACTCAACGAAAGCCAGTGAAATTTAATATGGATCGGTATTTAATCTCGTTCTGTGTCATAGATCATCAGTACTCCTCGCAAACGCAATACAAATATAAATCTGTTTGTGTTTGTTGTATCTCTGTCAGAGAAGCCTTCCAAGAGTGTTAGCGCTGTATGTACTTTTGTTCTGGCATTACCATATGAGGATGCTGCCGGGGTGTTGCTCTGACTCCTCCGATGAAAAAGCTTCTGGGTGGTACTTTAAACACCTGACCATTATCTACGTCAAACCCATTGCATGCTGAAATCAAATTGTAATTGATCACGAAATATTTAAAATAAATTTATAATTATGAATATATTCTGAAGGCACAGTAGTGCGGTGATGACATTATATAAAATATTGTCATTTTAAGAATATATGTTCTTCTTAATAAAGCCCCTAGCCTGATTGCAGTTCGTTTAAATATGAGCACGAATATATGGGTAATAACAACTGCAGTATTATTACCTTAGAAGAATGATGCAATATTTTCACTAGTATTTTTAATCCTTTTTGTTGGTTGTGTTCTAGAGATAAATGAATTTATGAATGAATACAAAAATAACGAGTAATATTTTCGTATGTTCACGTAGAATAAACAATGACTTGACTGATTCCAGGTGAACGAAAAACATGATCACCTTCTTAGTCAATCATAGATGATTAATAAAAGCTGCTTGCACACGTTGTTTCATTTGTGACGTATGCAGATACCAAATACTGTTGGTCTTTTTCCTAGTTTGAATTTAATCTAGAAACTATTTTAGAAATTTAATAATATGTCCCTTAATGGTGGAATATAGTTTTATAAATTGATTGAAGTGCTGCAAAATTGGGGTACGTTCTAGGAGTTAGTGTACTCGCCTTCAACGCAGCAGCTCCCGAGTCCGAGTGTAATTGGCGGCCTTGATATTTGAACTTGGGATATTGGTGCTAAAAAATTACTCACGATAATTTGACGATTTGAAATTCGACAGATTTGAGTTTCATCGCTTTCTTTGCATGATCAGTCGTTTTCGTTTTGAGCACAAAATTAAAATTAAGGTATGCAATTGCAACTGTTGCTTGGACGTTTACTCCCAGGAACAGTTCACTTTCTCAATTTGGTTGAACGAAGGAGTACTGGTTTGATCATTATTGAAATGCAAGGATGACAATGATGAACCTTAATGTAGATTTATGTTAAAATTAGCCACCACATCAAATATTTGTAAAAAAAGATTGATTTGTGTCAGGACTTGGAATTTAGTTGAAATTTATCGGATTCCTAGCCACATCACTAGTTTAATTTACTGTCCTTTACAGCTTTTAAGACAGTAACCATCAGGTTAAAGTGAGGCTAAGCCCCGCACAACGCGAATAGCTGATAGTGCGCTGACACGACCTTCTCGAAACCCGTGATGTTGAAAATTCCCTGGTTAGCTTGGTATTATTTCAGGCTAAGATACATTGGGCTCGTTCGGTTCTCACTGCCTTGGGTCCGAGTGAGTGTGTACCGAAGTGAGTACTGAAGCTGAACAGGAGCTTCAGTACTCGTATAAATGTTTGCCTCTGGGCATCATAAATGTGTACAAACAAATGCATATGAGTGCAAGGATTAATATGACAAGACAAGTATGACAATTCAAGTGAGTATGTATTTGGCGTGTTATGCGATCGGACGGCATCATTCGTCCTTAAGTCGTTGAAAACGACAATGGAAGTGATTTTATAGTATAATAAACTTTTTCTTTCTTTGATTTGTTATTAACCATTCAAATTTTATATCACAATCTTAAAATTCGGTTTGTTTAAAACTGTAACTCAACTTTAAAAGATGGCGTTAAAATTTATGAACATGGACAACATTTACGATAGCTGATTTGCGTAAATCGTACGTAAGCTAAAAATTTTAAATAAAAAAATTTAATTATTTTTCGTGATTCGATAAATTTGGAAGTTAATAACTAATATTGCACTGCGCCATTTATATGAATAGATTGAATTATCATGAGTTGTATGTTGAACAAAAAATAAAAATAAATTTAAAAAATCATGCAGCATCTATAGTAGTTGCGTTGAAATTTTTGGGGTTTTTACCATTGTTCGATGTAGCATGCGAAAATTATCGTGTGTTAAAATGTTTCCAATAAACAATTAAGGTTCATTAAACCTTGAAATTGAAAAAAGTTTGTAGCTTGGCGTAGCAGGGATGAGTAAAACATTAATTTAACAATGTATGTAAATATTAATTTCAAAGTATTGAGTTGTACACTTATTTATGAAACTTGTGGTACTCCTTCTATCGACTTCTGCTTGGGTTCAGGAAGTTTTGATGTTTAAAAAAATCCTGATTAGTAAACAAAATAAGGCGAAAAAGGAAGTGATCTTTCATAAGATCTTTCATAATATTCGATCACAGTAAATTTAACCAGATTATCCATGTGAAAATTAATGTTATTAATTTTTTAAATAATTAAAGAATTATTTTAAGAGAAATCATTTGAATACACGAAAAAGATCGCAAGAAACTTTATTAACCGAATGACCATCAGTAAAATGGTACTGAAACGAACTGAAGTTGAACTAATTGTGAAGCAAGTAACTACAGGCGATAAAAAATAGATTTTATACAAGGATATCCTATGAAGTGTAAGTGCTGGAATTCTTTACGAAATAATTCAAAGTCTGTGATGACGGCAAACCATGTTTTGTGAAGGGCTCGCAAGGGAATTGTTTATTTAGGGCTTCTCTAAACGGATGCAATGTTTGATTCGGTTTCTATTGCTTTCATCTTGACCGTTTTGAAGGTGACAATTATGGAAAAGGGCTCATACTTGATCAATAAGAAAGATGTCAGGACAATGTCAGATCATACTCTTATTTGATGGTTCTTAACATGCTGAGTGAACTCGGTGGGGAAGCTATAATGATCTCATTTTATCACCCGAACTTAAAGCAATTGACTTTCATTGATATCAGTATATACAAAGACTCCTTCGATGGTAAAAAATTGACTGAACGTAGACACGCTTAAGAACACTCGACTACATTTTACGCCTATTAACGAATAAATGTCATTCACACTAACTAATTCATACCTGATGAAAATTGATTGTTGGAATAGACTTTTTTCAAAATATACGAAATAACCGAAGATGTTTTTCACATCATCCCTATATGGGAATTACTTAGTTTGAGGAGGACCATCAAGGAGCAAAAAATTTTCAGCAAATGAGTATTTCGGATAACTACATGCCGTAATATTAATACCTTAAAACTGAAGACATATATGATAACACTTAAATACAAGAGTCAAATACACCATTCAATATTTTAATTTAATCGAACGGAAAAATAATGAATAAGATATGTTTCCTATGGCAATAAATTGGAATAATTCGAATAATTTGTAATAATAAGTAATAATAGTCGTTAGTGTTGAATTGCTAAATTGTTGAATTGTTACGTTGGTTGTTGGCACATTTGAGCGAAAAGTGATTGCATGAAAACATAAATTTTTAATCAAACGAAAATGCACTCACCTAATTCACTGGATCTAACACAGCAAATTATCGCTTCGTCTCTGACGAACGAGCAAATGTCCTTCGATGAGATCTCTCGCTTGACCTGTGGACAAAATTTTGCCAGCGTGCAGACTCCCCAAAGGTTATCACTTGTTCTACATGGAGAATCATGACCCAAAGCGGTATCATTAGGGAAAATTATTTGGTCACCGGTCCCGACACTTAAACGGCCAAGGACTAAGAGACAAAACAATCCTGAAGACACTGACCATGGCTGAGGCTTCATTACACTAGCGTTACTTTTAGGAATTGTTAATGTTAAAGTTTTCACGTCACCGTTGTAAATAAATCTGCGCAAGAAATTACCATTTGTCTTCTTAAATCTTCAGATGCTAAGCTCCGACTCGAATCTTTTATAAACTGAATGCCAAGAAGTGCAATCTGGTCCATCGGGGATTTTTGTCCAGCCGGGAATTACCTCGTGCGGGCTTTCACATGCGTTGCTTACTGAATGGAACGCATATCGCTGAATCATTTTAATCTCAGAACAATCCCAATTGACATAGTAAATAGTATGTAAATTATTTGCACGATGAATAATGAAATACAATGGACTTGCGAGATAACAACATAATTCAGCTTAGAAGCGTTCAATCGAAACTAATTTAAATATTCGCCGGTACATTGATTGCAGATTATGGCTATCAATAAAAGATGTGGATATTAATCTTTATTTATTTTAATTCATGGATGGGATCTTACGTGGTAACACAATGTATCAAGTTTGCTGGAGCTTATTAACACATTATCGTCGGGCGAGTTGCGTTGTCGCTAGCGGGAAGGTGCGACATTTCGACAAATCCTCGCAAATTTTGTCGTTTCGTAAAATCAATTTAAATTGAAAACGTCTTTGAGTTTTTATTGGAAAATGATTTTCACAACGTAGAGCGTATTCTTCATCTTTATTATGAAAGATAGTCACTTTTTGTAGAAATAAAAATATAGAATATAAAGTTGAAAGTACAAAAAAAGGACACAAACTTTCGTCAATATTATTTATCACCACAATTTTTCCACCAACAAAAAACGAAATGAAGTAAATAACCAATGCTGTTAATTTTTTTTAGTGTGGAAGCGCTCAAAACATTGACTTCTATAAAGAAGTACGCCACAGACTTTCACTAAATTTCACTTCGCACTTTTTGAGATGTACACGCGCGAAATTTTTTGCGCAAATCCATCGATTTTTTCTAGAACGTGATTTTTCATATCCATCGACAATCTTCCTGCTGGTTCTTGTTAAGGAATCTTTTTGCTAAAAGTGGGAGCTCCTTGCTCTTAATTGTTATCTTCGGTTCGTACCGAATCAGCAACCCAATGCAAAGCTAGTTCATATAAATATTTCTTATATTTTACATTGTTGCATTTTGTTGAACTATGGACAACAAAGGAATTGAACAATGCACAATTTATGATGTACATTGCTACTTGTTTTGTCCGTTTTTTGTCCATAAAGTTGTTATAATCAATCAATGCATTTGGTTTAGTTATTTTTGGCGTGTTGATCTACTGATATTGCAATATTTGAATACAATATTTGCAAATTTGAATACAATATATACTACAATATTTGAAGTAAAATATCCCCTTCACAGCGAAAGATTGTCTGTCCTTTCCTGAAAATTTGTCTTTTTGAGACACTACGGTAAACATCTATTTTTTTTCTGATAGTTCCGCATACCCTTATTTTTTCGTTAGTGGCCTGAGGGTTAATAACACTGTTTTGAAAACTATGCAGATCCAGATGGTGTCAAAAATCTGTATCTGGCGGTGCAACTGCTTGTATTGTCTCTGTCAGTCTAACCAAAATAAATTGCAAAATTACAGATGAATCTTGTATAGCTCTCACATAACATTCTTACTAGTATGCCATATTTTATGAGTGTCCCCACATTATAAACTCGGAAGTATGATCGTCCTCACCAAGGTTTAATGCCTTCATCCAAGGATACTTGTTGTTTTTGTTGAATATGTTCACAAATTTTCGGGAGAAAATTATCAATTAAGTGCCTGACTTTGATCAATTGGTCTGATTAATCGTTGATATTCTCGTTATTGTTGAAATCCCAAGCCTTCTATATTTGCCGTAATCTATCCCTAGACTTCATTTTGTTGTAAAGTATTGCGTTTCTTGGCAATGATCTGTGGCCCAGTACTCGTCTCTTCCATCTTTTCAAACTTGTCCCATAAAAAAATAATCCCAAAAATTTCTTCATATCCGATATCGTGATATCCTTCCATTTCATACTTTTTTGAAGTATTTAATAATAGTATATGATGTTTAATAATAATAACTATTCAATTCTTCTACAAAATATGTGAAAAAGTCATCTTCAATAAACCAGTTCAACGCATCGGTTATAAGTTCAGGGGCAACCTCAACATTTATTCCAGAGCGACCTTAAAACTTCTCTAGGATCGAAGGGTTATCAATCGATGACAATTCTTCTTCATGCTCGTCAGAACTTGATTCAGACTCAGCTGGAATAGTTCGACGGATGAATCTTCGAGATCGTGGAATAATGTCTTCATCGTAACACACCTCCTCACGCTGCCTATCGATATCACTTTCACACGAATAATCTGATAAATTTTCCGAACAGATATCCCGGTCGCTTTCGTCGTCAATGTATCTCATTTTATCAGTATTTTGAGTACATAAAAAATAAACCAGAAAACTCGTGGAAATAATACAGGTTTGCAATGTGGAAAATACAATTCTTTGTAAGGAGACGTAATAGACGAGAAACACCGATAACTCCTCGAATTAACTCAATAAAATAATTCAAAAAAATTCGTAAATTCACAGGTAAAATGTGTTGTGATGAGCCCATTTATCGCTTTTATTTATGACCTTACCGACCCTGAAACCTCTCTAGGAAAAGTTCATCAAGTCAAAGGGATATATTTTAATGGAAATGGAATAAGCATTGAAGGTTTTATATGTGTACATTTTCGAAAAAACTCAAGATTCTTCTTAATGTTTGTTCACACTCCGTTTTCTCTCTATCCTTTTTAGCCGTTAAATTTTAAAATGCATAATGGCGATGTTTAAATTCGAATTAGTTTAAGTTTCCCACTCTAAAGCATAATATTATCTATTATGGGAATGTATTATTTTCCATTTTAATCAGTCATATCAGCTGCTTATACTGCTGTAACACTTAAGCTTTGTCGTAGCCATCTGACAAAAGGTGGTACCTTAAAACACCTCAGTCTAGCCTGCAGCATAATAATTTCTTCACTATCCTTATTCCACTGTTTGTTGAGCTGTTGGCAATATTCTCTTCGGCTCCATTACAAATCAATTAACTTCATACATTATATTGGATGCATAATAGAAATTTTCTCTTTTTTTAGGATCAGGTAACCTCTCTTTGAAATATGCATCACGTGCAAACTAGGATGCTTTGATCAAACCAAATTTGAAATGTTTATCTGTTAACTGGTTGAAAAACGTAGTAAGAGACGTGTAGTTATGGTATGAAGGACTTAAATTTTGGCCAACTCAAATTTGAAGCCGAAATCAAAGTTCGGAAAATTTGGGGATGCACATCAATAATTTGTTTTGTTCATACGTTTGTTCGAATTGCGTCTAGACTTATCTTGGCAAGTTGTTCAGTTTTTTCAAGGTGAATGCTTTAGTTGCCATGAGTCCTCAGATTAAGTTTTAATAAATATTTGGGACACCGTTTTCTGGGTTATTCAAAGGTTACAGCTTTGGATAACTACAGAATTATTATTTATTTTACAAAAAAGGGATTTGCTTTTTACTCGTATTTAAGTTGTCGTTGGATATGTGTAATAATTTGGAGTGTTGTTTTTCATTTATTCTTGTTTTGCAATGGTACTTCATCACTAATCTGATATGTCAATGAATATTGTGCTAATATCCCGTTGAAAACCTGATACCTCAATTTATTATATCCATTATTCGAGTCCTCCGGTCCGACTTACTTGAATGCATTCGGTTATCTGCGTTAACCGAATTCCGTCTCATCATGTTCATCAAATACTTGTATTGATAGCTTTCTAAGTATCCTGAATTTAGGGATTCCACCAATATCCGTAGAGTTCTGAACTTTAAAAGGGTAGATTCTCATGGCTAATTGAAAAGGGTAATCAACCAGATTGTGTATCGAGCTCAACACAGTTCTTCCTATCTGATGAGGCAAACAATTTTCGGAGCTGCTGAAAGAATTTTGTAAGAATCTAGTGATCTCAGGGATAGCTTTCTAGTTTCAAGTAGCGTAGACAAGCAGGACATGATATACCCATAAGCTATGCTAGTCCGTTCACATCGAGGGAAGTTGCATTAATACCGAGAATACCGACCCGAAACTCACAAATGACCAAGTTACTGGTTGTGCACGTCACTCGGAGACGCATTTGGCATAATCCTGCCTGTCATCAGCAGTAACTGGAAGCTTAAACAGGCACTATCAGTTTTTGCACTATCAGCATTTGACAAAAAGATCTTCATATTGGTGCACGTAGGACATGCCTCAAACATTTATTGACATCTCTATTGAAAGAAATGCAATCACATCGATTGGCTGAACTTTTGAAACGATTTTACGATATAAATCATGGCAAAGTTCTTTATATAGTTACTGATTCACAGACAATTTCCTGACAAAAACGATTCATCAATTATGAACAGACTTACAAAGAATATGATTGAATATATGCTCGAACGTCTGATGAACAAAAAGTGAAAATATCGTTGATCCAGCTCTGTTACCATCTCATTGTTGTACTCGTATGTCGTATCATGGGGTTCCTGGTAATAACTGTTGTGAAACTGCCATTAAAAAATCCAAAGCGTATTAGAAGAGGCTGTTGAACCCCCTAAACATATTTTATTCGTTGGAAGGAAGTGGTGCTTCCAAAATAATTCGACACATAACGACCAACGAGTCCAAAAGTGATTGTCAGAGCATATTCCTGATTTCATCTGCTCAAATGGATGGACATCTATAAGCTCAGATCTGTATCCTCTAGATTATTGAAAAGTTTGAGAAAGATATTTGTGCGCCTTGACATACTTTTTTGAGTGATTTGAAAGCGAGTATCATGAATCCTGCACTCGGTACTGTCTGCGAAGCGACAGTATCGACTCAGTGCTGTCTACAAAGTCTTCAAGCTTGTACAGACGCAAGAAACAGTCATTTTCATTGGTATTTTTCAAAGAAATATCTATGTATCTTGTGTCCGATATATTCACTTCAATAGATTTCATCTGTCAGTTCGTGCGCAATAAAAACATATATGTTTGAATGACAGCACGTATGGCTAGATTAAGTATCTGGCGTATTTAATTGGGGCAGTCCTATGGATCATATTACGAAAGAAGAGAGAGATTAAAGTACAAGTACATATTTTTTACTGAGAACTAAATGCAGGACATACTGGACAGCGTGACTTTGGGACAAATAACTTTGGCTGACATGGCTAAAAGTGGTAGCGACTCAAAGAAAGCGTGAGCAAGTATATTTTTAGTTTAGATTGTACCTTATGTGCCACTGACACTATTGAATAAATAAAGAATAAATCATGGTGTGCCTTTATCCTCAAATTAAGATTTTTTTCAAATGTTTTAACGGCTCAATATTAAACTTAAAATTAAACTAAGCTTTTTCAAATGCTGTAAAGGATGAGATTGAGCCTTTAGGGCATTTTTGAAGAACCTCTATTAGAGGAAAAAGGTACACTAAAAAGATATTTTCAAACTTCTTGAAGTGAGTTTCTGCACCCTGGATTAAATAAACAAATAAAACTTATCCACACAATACATAACTGACCATAAAACTTGTATTATGAAACCAATATAATTTAAAATCGAATTTTACTGAAAAAATTGAATTAATTTTTCTTCAAATTTCATTTGAAGCATTCCAAAATTTCGTGTACGTTTTAAATTTGAATTTGAAACAAAACATTGTATGAAGATCCTTACTCAGTCAGTTAAATTTTTTATTTAATTCACCGAATTTTTATTTAATCTAATTTTTAGAAAATTCTTTGGAGAAAGAAAAATCTCTTCCCACGTTTTAATTGTGTTGAATTCAAAGTTAAAAAAATAAAAAACGGGCCATTGTGACAACATATATTCAATCTGGTTCTTGTTCTTGTTACCAAATGCTGTGCTATATGAAACGGTACTTTTTAATAATTAATTAATCAAATGATTAACTATATGTATATTTCAAATATAACGTATAAATACGTTACGTTAATAACGTACGTTAATAACGTAATTTGAATATAACCTTGCATACGTATAATGTCCATTAATTTATATTTTTTATTTACTAACCTGAAATTGCATGGAAAAAATAGAATTAACGTTAGAAGACCTCGAAAATATTGCTAATGATATCAGACGTGCAAAAAATGTAAGATTTCAACTAGAGAAAAAAGATAAAAAAAAAAGATAAAAAATATAACAAATAAATAAGCGCTACAAAACTTTTGTTTTTGTATTAAATTCTTAATAAACTGATATTTTTTGATATATAACGTTTGCTTGTATAGTTAAATTTTTTATTTTATTGATGAATAATTGAAAAAAAATATATCGTCAGTATTATACGGTTTCTTACCAGAGTATAGTTAATTTTGATTATTGTAAATACGACTGTAAACTTATTCAGGCAAATTTAAACTATGGAGAATCCCTTTAGCCATGATTTAGTCATCCTACCAGCCAGCCTTTGTCATCCTACCAGTTGGAACAAAGATCGATTCTATGTAAATTATTTTTATTTATGCTTTCCTATAAGTTTTCGTCAATACGATTATAATTAATTCAATTTTTAAGCTTCATTCGAAATATCCTTTATACTGAAAACTATTTTAATATTCTTTAAGTGACAATATTAGTGTTCGAAGAAATCTTGTACTATGGAAAGCCCAATGTTTGGCTAGTTCTGCAGTTCAAACAATATTTATTGTTTTGAAAGGATCTTACATAAAATGCCGATAAATAAAGTCTTGGAATTTTTCCCACCAAATTCATTGCGCCTATCATGTATCTTCTTCCTCAGCTCTTACTTTTTGGAAATTCCATTTGCCAGGTAATGCTATTGTTTATTTGAAATGTTGTATTCAATTTTTTAAGATAACGATGAATAGGACATGGCGAATTGTTTTCTCTGTCCAATGCCATTCATTCTAAATCAAGGAGACAGATATTTCCATTAGAACCTTTCTTGTATATTAACACTTACATCACCACCTAAAATTCCCCATAAGCTGCCTCGAAGAGACTTTCGAAGTCTATTCTTATCAAAACTTGAAAAAATCTTGTGAAAAGTAATAAAAATAAAGCTTTGAACTTCTAATCGGTGTGTTAATCTGTCGATATTTACCACTCAAAGAATCGATATCAGATCCTACTATTACCATAAACCACTTGTGTTAACATTGCGAATCAGTTTCTTTTAGATGTGCTACCGAGACGAAACCAGTCGTTCTAGTATAGATGTAATCTTCGATGTGTTACTGGAGGAGACTATTTGGTTTTTGAATTCGGTATAAAATTTGGTATCAAACTAACAACTACATTCAGATCGGCGCGTTCAAAGCGTAGTGACATTGCGTATAGTATAAAGATAGTTTTAACTTCTGGAATTCAAGAAGAGACCAACATGCGTAAAGTGGTATATTTGCTAGTGACCTTACTATCAGTGAATCGGATTAGCACGGATATAATTTATCCCAATGAAGATGGTAGATTTACGGGAAGTTTATGTGTGAATAGTTATGGTACTCCAGGGACGTGTAAGCAAGTAGCGAACTGTGAAAGCGGTCAGCAGTATCTTCAACCCAGTGACTTATGTTCGTTTATTAGAAATGTTCCTTTGTACTGTTGCCCCATCGCGCAACAGAACCCTTTGCAACAAGTGGTTGATTCGAATCCTATCGGAGTTAAAGCCGAAAGTGGCGTACAGCTTCATCCTAGCTTAGCTGACTTGCAAGGAGGACGTCCAATCGAGAAAAGTAAGTGAAACTTCCTTTTAAAAAAAATTAATTTGAACTATCACATGTAAATATGTGAACACGCGCTCAGGCACTCGGTTTTGATTAATTTCCATCAACACATATCAGTTTTTGTATCTACTATTCAATGGCGTCTATTCTCGCCACCTTGAATTTAAATTAAATGTCTATGATCATATCAGTAAACTCGTCAGTATACTGGGTTTCGGTCAAAAAATTGACGAAAATGAACGCGTTGGGTTCAAGGAAATAGTAAAATAATCGAAAAAACTCTAACATAAACGATTAGCATAAGTTGTTCTACAGCGTGTTCATATGTTGTTGAGTATTCGCGTATATGTTCAATCGAGCTCATGAGGGTATTTAGAAACTCTGTGTTTTTCTCTTTGAAATTTTTGCGGAAATTCCACGATACCGGAAAGCATTATGAAGGGAAAGGATCGCATTACGTTATCTGTCAAAAAGTTTCGTTCAGAATCCTTTTCTTGATTTAGAAGCAAAATCTCTTGATATAGTGCAATGTGCAGGAATCCAATGGACACGTGGATTTTCCCCAATCCGGTATATGCTTTATCTTTTCAAGCAAAGTCATAAAATGTAGAGGCTATGATTCATTTGTTTTGGTTCAAACGAAAAAAAATAGTTTGTAACCTATTAGCATAAAAATCGGTGATTTATCAAACCGCAAATGCGTAGAAATCAGTGATAAATTGGTTCTTCCCAAGAATTAAACGAATGTGGGTTTTTTTTTCAATTAAAAGCTATAAATCATGCATATGGAGTAAAATGAGTTAATTCAAAAGCTAACGCGTGGAAAATATGTTCATTCTTACATATTCCTTTTTTTTATTTCCTATTAAAAGGACAGAGCAAACTTGGATTACATGGCAAATGCAGAATATATAACAGGAGGTTTTCACGTAATTTTCCCTCTAAATTTGGTTAATCAGGATCCTCATTGGAATACAATTTTCGCACATTATTCCGTAGGTCGCAGATAGACGTTCTACTGAACACTGAGATATTTGACATCCTGGTATATGCGACAAGCACTCCCATGACTTTAATGTAGTAACGAAGTTCACGCGTGATACTGACCAAACAAGGTTTCTGTGTATCGTATCGAAACGAAACCACATATCGGATATGGTAAACCGACACAATGCGTATGCGAACGTTACAAGAAAACGGACGGAAAACCATGGAATTTCGTTTCAAAAAACAACTTTTCCAATCGTTCAGAGTGAATTGCATTGCTAGAAACGCCTGCTGTGTAATTCTTATACCATTGCGAACTCTCTGGTCTAATTAAGTGAATGGCGGAGACCATAGAGGCCAAATGGGAGTGATATGTTATGTGATTTATGTAGAAAGAGTTCACAGAAAGCAAGTCCAATTGATAAGTTTGAGGATGTCTTTTTGACAACGCACCATGCTAAACTTCACGCCAAGCAAACCAATTTGAAAAATTTTAAAAAATTCTTATTTTCAATTCGTTCGTTGAGTTTTTATGTTTAGATAATAGACAGCTATTTCGAGGGTCGTCTCTCCTTCAGTGTTTTGCCTATTGAAGTACAGATAGGCGGATGTTCATTCTTATAACTTCGACAAATGTACTCCACTGATGCTCCTCGCATTATCATAAATTACTTTTCAGCTTTTTTTAGCTTCAACTAGCAAATACCATGCTTTTTGTAGAATCACGTCATCTAGTGTCGACATTATTGATTCTGCTGTGATTTTGTTTGATTCAATCCTCGTCAGTTTTGTGACCCAGTTCTCCGACTTGTAGATTAACCGACTCCCAGCCTTTACCTGACAATGAAAATCGTTCAAATTTTTTTTGTAGTATCTTTTTTGACATGCCATTGAAGAACGCAAGCAAAGTTCTAATTTATATTTCGTCCTGATTTTTGGCATTCCATCCTGATTCCAGCATCTTGCAGATATTGATACTCTTTCGTTGTGACCAGTCTATTTGTTTTTCGAGCGTTGGTTTAAAGGCGGTCTATGATTTCATACATTTCTCTTTTTCATTCTACGTCCATTTTTATTGTCCTTTGATGTGTCCAGTCTTGAAATCAGTTTCGTGCTGTTGCTTTTTGTAGCTGCTGAGTTGTTCGATTATTTGAGAATTCAACCGCTTCTAATGATATAGGTTTGCCATGTTCGACGGAAATGCTTTCAATTTTTATTATTTGATTTCCTTGTTCTGAGGATGTCGTTGTGTTTTTAATTTATTCAATTCGCCTATATATTGCCGTATATTTCTTCATTCAGCGTTGTAAAAAACGTTCTTTCACGTAAGTGTCTCCATCAATGTTGCTTAACATGAGACAAAATTCAGTAATACATTGTAACAAAAAAAAATCCATGATCAAAAGGACAAGCTTCAATATTATATGATTATTTTTTTGTTGTATTACACTCTTTGCAAATCACCTGCCAGCCAATTCAACGGCGTTACTCAACGCCACTGTGCTTAAGATTTCAAAGGACTCCTAGCCGTACGTAACCGCCAAAGAGGGCTAAGACTTCGAACAAAATCCCAATCAAATTTTTTTGACGGCTGATTGAACGTCAGAAACTTTCTAAATGAATTGGTATTTGTAAGCAAAACTTGTTGGAGGTAGAACATAAAGTCAAAAGTGCAAAGAGATTCGCATTCACATTCTTGTAAATTTTTTATTCACATACGATAATTCACTTATACAATTACGCAGAAAAAAATATTCTCACATATGTTTAAGTTTAGAACGCTATTTGCTATTTCTCCACTCACTTACATCGTTTGATTTCTAAGCTCGCTATATTTGAAAGCTCACTTTAATGGCTACATGAGGTATTCGTACCTTATTCTTTGTAATATGTCTCTGGACTGTAATAACTTTTTAGTGATTACGCTAGGCTCCTGGCGGCACAACAGCTGCTACGAAAGTCTCTAGAAAAAGGACAAGTAAATTTGTATTTATTTTTACGTATTTTGTATTTTGCGGTTTTAAGCAAAAGCTTTGGAAAAAAATTTTCTGCTTTACGTAAGGAAAGAAAATGAAAGAAATTTTAACAAATAAAATCAGTTTCCACTTATATTGGTCTAATATCGTTGGTCTAACATCGTTCACTCGAGAGTTTGATCAAAGTGTGTGCACTGTGTACACTTACAATATGGATCAAGATATGAATATATAATATGAATCAAGAAAGAGGTGGAAGTTCTTTTTCTTGTTTCTTAATAATTTCCATCTGAGCTGGAAATTTAACATTTCTCACCTTATGATAATTCCAATTAAGAGCGGATTTTTATGTTTGCTTCGTCAAATGGTGTTTTAAAACCGAGGGTTGAGGCTTATGTTTACCATCCCTCGTCCAGCTTTAATTTCTACCAAAGACCCCGACCATTGGACACTTGCCTCTTATAATGTTTCGTCCGGCACCGACTTTTGATCTGATGCTGATTACTTGCACCAAGCAACATCTCTTTTGGTTCGAAAAGAAATATTTTATTTGTTTTAGGAGAAATTTATGTAGGAAAAAACTTACGCTTTGTTTCCAGTTTCGATTTTTATTTCACTATTCATTGCAATATCTTTTACATATTCACAGTCCTTTGGCTATTATAGTAAGTATTTTTGGCGAATTAAAACGCAATCATGCTAAAAAGATGAAAAATATTAAAATCAGGTTAAAAACATGTCATAGTTGAAAAACATGTAAGACTCAAAGTGAAAAAAGGGATACACTCTCCATTGTCAAAGAAACCAGATAACTTCAAACCAATTTATCGCACCTATAGATATCATTGTCGGTTGTCAATAAAGGTTTTTTGACACTAATGTTAAAATAGTGGAATTTGTCGGCTGCACTACAGGGGTCGCTTTTCACGAATGCACAGGAAAAAGAAGAAGTGGATTATGTAGGAAGAAAAGGAGAAGTACCATTGGAAAAAGAAAAAGAAGATGCTGGGCAAGAATAGATGCCCATCAAAAAATCGAAGCTTAAAAAAGATTCAGGAAATTTACTGTATGGTCCAGGAAAAGTGTCACATTATCATCAATGACAGCCATAGGACAATGACTGGCCAAAGGACCAGCCAATATTTTCAGAGAAATTTTCGCATTTGTGGATCTTCTTTATTAATGTTCCTTGTATGATGATTCATAACATTTTGTAGTCAAAATGTCTATGCGCAAGAAGTAAAAAAAGGAAGGAGCCTTTTCCACGCTTTTTAAATACCTGCTAATCGATTTTAATTTTTTAAAGTTTTTAATAGGTGCTGGTTATTTGTCATTTGAAGTAACTCTTTTTTAAAACCCTGCTTGAAACCCTGAAATTTTTTGTTTTAGTGGTGCCGATGAAAAATGAGCAATATTAAAAAAAGGGAAATTAGTCCAAGTATAAAAAAATAAAATGAAATGTTCCAATTTATTATATAACAAAGATGCTGATCATATTTTTTTTAAATGAGCATTTATTATGTAATGCGGGCCGAATGGAAAACGATCATTTATAAACAAAAGAATTTCAAAGTTCAAGTTCAACATAAAATTGTATTACTTTCGGTTATTTTTCTGTAATTTCATTTCATTTGTAGAACTGATAAATTTTAACTCGAACGATTTTATTAGTACTAACTACCGTCGATTCTTTACTAGTGCTTTGAATATTTGTTATTGCCTATCATTAATATTTTCCATTAATTCGATTTTTTGAGCTCGTCGAGGACTTACAGACTGGCAAGATCAAATTATCGATTGTCGATAACTTTTAATAACTTTAACTGCACTCTCTCTTTGCTGAGTATAAATTCTGCTTGAATTTGACAATAACGATTGAAATAGTTTAAAAAATAAAAATTTAAAATAATATTTTATGAAATGAATACTATTTTATACATTCCGTAAAATAAGCTCTAAATATAAGGGAGTAATTAGGAGTAATAAAGCTTAGTTCAAAATTTTTAATTAAACAAAATTCATAAAAATTATTTTTTAACTTATGTCTTAATTTCAGTATGTGAACATTATTACCCCAGAGATACACCACCTTTTGTTGCCTTCGCTGGTGGTCGAAAAACACTTGCTGGAGAACAACCACATATGGTAAATATAATAAATTTTCAAATTATTTTCCATGTTAATCCAATTAAAAATCTAACAATAAATGCGCATTCTCTTTAGTTTCGATATGCGTTTGAAATAAAAATTTATTCCAATGGCCTTTAAAGTTAAAGAATTCAGAAAATCTAATTTAAAAAACATTACCTCCTATGTCGCCGGTTTTGACGCGTTTTTTTTAGCGTTGGTTTACCAAGCCCTTATTCTAAAGACTGTTTGCTTGGTTCCACGCCGTATTCATTCACCTACATTTATCGGTAGAAAAGCTGTTATGTGTTTGATTAGTGTTGAATTATTATTTGATTGAAGAACCATCAACAGCTTAAAGACATTTGTTTTATGCCAAAAATGCCGACAAGAGTGAAGAGAACGGACCTATTTGATGTTCGGAAAGCAATAGTAACCTTATCTTTCACTCTTCAAAATGATCTCGGAAACGAAGTGAAGTCCTATTTTTAACTTTTAATTTCTCAATATTTCCCTGAGATTTTGATGTTAATAGAAGACCTTTATAATAGAAGACATTATACCTCTCATATTCTTATAAATTGTGCGGGCTCAATTTGATTCAAGATTATTTCAACATTTTCGCATATGCGCCGAAGAAATTTTATTGGCAAGAAAAAAATTCACACAAATTTTTACTTATACTCTATTAATATTGCGAAAATTATAAAATGCATCTGAGGTAAACTAACTTCAGCAACGAATTGAATCAAACTTACAAATAGGTAGCGTCAAAACTGCATACATTGGTCAAGGATGTTTGCAGCAAAAAACCATTGAACAATCAGAAAAGCCAACAAAGTGATTCATTTCGATAAATAAACTCAGGAGTCTTTTGAGGGTATGGGCTCTTTCTTTGGGTTGCATATTCCAAAACGCGTCTTCAAATTTACTATTTCAAAAAGTAGTTTATATAAGTTGCTGTTACTTTATATAAGTTTTTTGACTTTGTCTAATCTTGTTGAGTTGTCCTGCTCAAATTCTAAAAACTTTGAGTATCCACTTCGAAAAGGTATCATGGAATCTGAACTTCATTGAAGGTTTCTGGGTGTTCTATTGTATTATTCTTCGCTGTCCTCATTGGTTCTAACCGTTTTTGATGTAATTGGAGTCCTTTCGACTTTTTGTACCGTTCATATATGTTTACTTATCATTGTATATTTGTCTCTATTGCAGGCAGCTATTGGTTGGACAGGTGCTGATGGAAAAGTCGACTGGCGATGTGGAGGAAGTGTAGTAACCACTAATTTTATTCTGACTGCAGCTCACTGTACTTCTCTTTCAGGGTATATTTGAATTTTCTATCATATTCGTAATACAATTCAAACATTTCTGCTCAGTATTCCACCAGATACAGCCCGAACAGGAGATCTGGATTTGCTTATCACTGAAAAGAACACATTTCCAAAGGATTACAAAATCACTAACATTTTCAGGCATCCAAACTACACTACTTCAGATTTATACCATGACATAGCATTGCTTAAAATATCACCAGACTTTGAGTAATGTACAAATTCTTTATCACCTAATCCAGTTTTCATAATGAACTCCAAATCCTTCAGGACTGATCGTAAAATTTTGCCAGCTTGCATATGGAACTCGTTTGAAATTCCAACGGATAACCTCACTGCAATGGGATACGGGACCAGAAGTTTTGGTGGACCGCAATCGAATGTTCTTTATCAAGGACAATTGAAATATCAAAAGCATGAAGATTGCAGGAGAAATGTACCGGCTGTTGCCGATATACCACGCGGTATTATACGAGGACAAATGTGTGCCTTCGCTCCAGAAACGGACACATGCCAAGTAAATATTGTAAAATCAAGATGAATTTATTTTTTGACTCATCTGTATTTGTTACTTAGGCGGACTCGGGAGGTCCTTTACAATTCGTAGATAACGTCGGTTTGTCTTGGCGAAAGACAATTGTAGGTGTGACATCTTTTGGTGTCAATTGTGCAGGTGCCTCACCTGGAGTTTATACTCGTGTATCTGAATATTTAGATTGGATAGAAAGTGTGCTTTTATCGGATTTTCATCCTATAGCAAAAAATTAGACGACGATTAGAGAGGATTTGAAATCTAACTACGTACGAGTATTTAGATATTAAGGCTTGTAAATGTTTACAAATAAATAAGATAATTAATTTATGGTTTATTGTTTTGAAATATTACTTGAGTGTACAACTTTCAGCCAAATGGGTTGTAGGCGGGTTGACACTATTTCGCAGTGAATATTTGCTACTAATATGGTAACTTTTAATATGAGGGTCATAATAGACAAATAAAATGGATAGTCGTTGGAAAAATTTCAATATTGCGGCTTTAAATATCAGTATTAAGATTTAAAATTTGTTTATGATGAATTACCCGTCCATTTATAATCCATTCGTTGGCTGTCACTGATTGAGTTCAATGTTGCTGTCAATTTCCGTCAGATAGAAGTCGTCCAAGAGTGTCAAGGGGCCATGTATACCTAAAACGAGAGTTTTCCATAGTCCATATAGACTGGCTTACACTTAGTCTATATAACCTGTATTTTTTCATAATATATAATTAAAATGTGAATTTAATGAAAGAATATAATTCATTTTAAAAAATAGCGCCGTCCTCTCAAAGTGGCACTGAATAATTGTTGTTGCAATTTCGCAAGAATGCCATCTTGTTGCCTAGAAATTCTCGGAGCTGAATTTTCTGAAATAGTCAGATTTGTTAGGAATATAAAAAAAATTAGCCCTTTACGCAGTTTGTTTTATACAAATGTTTCAAAGACAGATTAAAATTTGAAAATACCATTTTCAGATGAACTTTTTAAAAACATTTTCCTTTATAAAAAATTGAAATTGCAAAATATTGAAAAAATTCCACGTTAAAGTCTAAATACTGTAATCAACGAGAACTATGCAAAATTTGAAGCGAATCCATTGACAAAAACTGTGAACGTTTTCGAGCCCGATCTTCATTGCCAATTTTTGTGAAAAAGTGTGAAAAAAAGTTTGAAAATTAGTTTAAAATAATGAGAAATAAATATTTAGTACATAAAAAGAGAAAGTAATAAATATTAATTTTCTTATGACCAGTGATAGACTGACTTAATTCATTTACAGTCAGTCGATCGCCAGCCAAAATGTCCTTTTTTCAGCAGACATCAGCAACTCATACAGTGAACGCTCTCCAGACGCCGGTGTATTCATATGTTATTGACAGCTTTCCTTTCCGTTCTGCAGCGCCAGTTTAATTAATGTTTATTTCGGTCGCAAAACGGTGGACATATCGCGCCAAATGTCCACGGTTTTAACCAGGTTTGGTTGAGGTCCATTGGTCGTATTACGTGCTCCTCATGTTGCAGAAAGAGTATTATTTTTCGAGCTTTTATAAGAATTGCTTCCTGTTCGACGAGATCCACCTCCGTAAATGAGTTTTCGCGAACTAGTCATACTTAGACATACATACAGAAATCTCAAATGGCTGCTAAGTTCTTTCCGTGGTGTGTTGCTTCCTCTGCGATGTGTAAGCTCCCTTGTGCGCTAGTCATGAATCTGTTTAGCTTAGCCCCTGCACCGCTATTTTTCACTGCTCCTTAGTCGCCATAGTATGTGGTACAGTCGCCTATGATTAATAGTGGACATTCAAGGGTGTAAAGAGCGTCTATTTCTTGTGCAAATTCCTTGCTGTTTGGGCCTTCGTAAAAACAAATTAAGAAGAAATAAAAGGTACTCGATTGCATTTTGATGGCTGTGACTTCTGTTTTTGCTAACTGGGATGTAGTGATCAGGAGATTGCTCATTTTTCGCCTTGCTAGGATGGCTGTTACACCTTTCTACCAGAGACTATGTGACACAGAGTGTAGTTAGAGAAACAAAGACGGATTCCTGGTTTCTGAAAAAGGTTTTCTGGAGGAGATAAATATTAAATTTAATATCTAGTATAAATTTTCTAAACTTTTCAGTTTTTCGAAAAAAGGATATAGCGTTCCACGTCAATATGCAATATGAGGTTCACCAGATCCATTTTTGTTTGTGTATTTTTGTGTTAGAATCTGTGGTTGTGAACATCCATTAAAGGGGATGCTCGTCATCATATCTTGCACTATCAGTACAAACCGATGCTTCATTCATGTGAAGAATTAACCCATATCTGGTGTTGTAAATGTGGGGGCGAATTGTGGATATGCTTTGTGAACTGGGATAGATTTGAGTGGCGCATTAGTTTCTGTATTAGTGTTATTTTAATCAGCTATTTGTGCGAACGTCATCTTAACGTTCTTCGAGTTTAGAAACAGCCCACATAATAAGCCGGACGCTCACCCTTCTTGCAGTTGAGACAAATTAGAGCTTGCTTTTTTGGCTTCTTTTGCTTTTTATTGTAGTGGAGCTTGTCACACATTTCATATGCAGCCTGCCTATGGAAATTGCACATGATTGTCCAAATTTTTGGCAGTTGTGACATATCAACAACCTAACCCGGGGTTTTAGGGCCTCAACTTGGCATATGAGGTGAAAGACAGCTGTTATATTAAAAACCTAGGTTTCCTCCTTTAGAATAAAGACCTTGACAAGTTTGGATGTGCGTGATTCCAGTTTGATGGAGAAACTTCTATGGGGAAAAAAAACTTAAAAACTTAAAAATGTTCAATAAATAATAACTATAATGTTGCTCATGTTACTTGTTAGAAATTAATTTCTTTCAAAAGTTTTTTACAACTTCATACTTACATTGTGTACTTGCATATATATATATATATATATATATATATATATATGGATAGGATGAGAATATAGTACTAAGCACTACTAAAATTTTCTTATATATGCATATATAATGCATATTTATACATATATCGATATGTAAAAATTTTTTTTTTTCAAATAGATAAATTAATTTAGGAGTTGAAGACTGTTGGGGCTTTTCTATCAGAATAATTAACACTTAACATAAACATATACAGTGGAAGTGATTCCAGTCATTGAGATCAATGTAAAGCGTATGAGCTTTAAACGTTATAAACATTACGTCATCGAATCCGATAACTTCATGCGAGTGGTTCAGTCATATGTATACTAAACAGTGTGTGTGTGTGGATAAGAAGATAAACATGATGGTGTGGATACGGAAATTTCTTTGAGATCTCTACCGAAAATGCCGATGCTAAGCAAAAAACATGGTGCAAATTAAAATCAAATTAAAATTATTTTTTTTTGCCCGGAAGGCCGTGAAGATGTCGAGATAGCTAACAACTTACTCAGTATGTTATGAGCAACATAAAGTTACGTATGGATTGGTCACGACGCGTATAATTCGCGTATAATTCGACGCGTACTTGTGGTGAATTTTTAAAGTTTGAAATAAGTTTGGAAATTTGTCATAGTTCTGTTTTGTACACTGTCGTGCACATATTCAAAAATGAAACTGATTTCAGTGATACTCTTATCAGTGGTTTTTGTAATAAATGCTGATATCTTATTTCCGTCGGATAACATGCAATATGAAGGATCCGAATGTATTACGCGTGGAGGTTTGATGGGAACCTGTAGGAAGATGGAGCACTGTGAATCTGAGAACCAAGTGACTGGCAGTGATTTGTGTTCTTTTATCAAAAATGATCCACTCTACTGTTGCCCCGTCGCAATAGATACTAAATTGGATAAAGTATTCGCTCTTCGACCCATCGAAGAAAGTATGTACTCGAAAACGTTATATATACTATGCATGTGGCACATGTATTCATAATACTTATTTTTTACTAAAATTATTTATTATTTTAGATTTATTTATTATTTACTAACTTACAAAGACTTTTCTTTGTTTTAAACGCCAATAGAACAAAATTTAAGTAAGCACATTAGTTAATACCTGTTTACAAGATTTTTTAAGGTGCGCTCTATGTGATAAAATAATTAAAACATCCAGAAGTCATACCCATTTGAAGTTAAAAAAACAATTTTTTTGCTCTATTTTTCGAAACAATGGAAGGGAAAAAACCAAATTATCACTAAGAGAAGATTTAGGTAGTCTAAGACGCATCACATACAGCGTAATTTTAACGACATAATATTGCCCAATAAATAAGTTAACAGTCGCAGGAGTAATTCGTAATTTTGGTTAAGGCTGCCATGTATCAATTCTGATTCATGATCGAGGGGTCACTGCTCTGCCAAATGCGATGTAATATTCTCTCGTTCAAAATACACATGCGTTTACAAGCGCATATGTGGGATGAAATGTTAATTCTGGTATTTCTGGACATATAGAGTCTCAACAGGTTTATAGTGAAACCAAACTCAGGGAAAAAACAATTAAACCGATCTAATTGGCAATTTTAAGCCGAAATCTGACATTAAGTGTTTAAGTGCAAACCATGATTTCATACTATTAAAGCTTAAACCTGGTAAACATTCTGAAAAGTTGAAGTTAGTAACTTAATTAAATTTGAGTTTATATAATAGATTTAAAATATTTCTGGTGCTATTGGGTATGTTGAGTAGAAGTTTTTGGGACTTCGTGCGGTTTGTGAATCTAACCAGGTAGAGTTTATTTTGTTTTTGATTTTTTTTTTCACTTCAGCTTTATCACTATAGCTTGCATGTTTAAATTAAAAAGGTGACTTTCCAAATGTTTCCAATGTTTTGACTTTCCAATTAATGAAAATAAAACAAACATTTTCTTTTTAATTTTGTGAGTTAAAATTTTATTTATACGTAATTGATTTTGACCGTTAACGTTCTCTCTTCCTCAGCAATTTTTCCAATTTTTGAAGACATCAAGATTGTGTCAAAAAACAATTTGACATTTGACCGCGTAGCATTTGTGAGTTACTCTACTTTCGGATCTTTTTATATAAATGATTGGGTTGCTATTGAGTTAGAATGATAGTCAATTCGGTTTGCAACAATTTAAAGGGTTATGTTTCTTTGTTGTGCCAATATATTTAATCTAATAGTAATGCTGAATGTTGACGGCGACGGGTTAATTTTCCTTAATGCAGTATCCTTATTCTTACATAAAGCTGCGGTCAGCCATCTTTGATTCAGAGATTCAAAGATTGACCATCTTTGATTCAGAGATCTGAAACTGTGTATTTGACCCTGGCTAATCTTGGTTGGAGCTCAAAGCTGATGCCTGATGCATTTAGAGGTGCGATTTCTGATATGCGATGGAGTAAAGAGCAAACAACCCAACAGGCTTAGATACTCCATAAAAACAGGACACTGAACACAGTTGACATGCCTCCGCGCCCTTAGCAAGCAAATGAGAAGAAGAAGTTATTTTGAACCCCTAAAATCATTCATCATATCTTTTTCAATGATTTTTATCAAATGACAAGATTATGCACAACTGTGCATAATCTTTGCACAACCCTCGTTGAAGTGGGTAGAAACAAAGTGTACACATAAGGTCAGAGGCATATTGCAAGGCGATCCTGTTTCACGAAACTTCACGAATGCACAAAATTATTGGAGGTCACCTGGAAGAGGATGCGACTTCTCAGCGTAGTTCTTGCATAAGTGAATTACGATTTACTTCCAAATTTGCACTGCTTCTTGAATTGAAAAAAAAATTACAAAAAAAAAATTTTCAGTAGGTAAGACCTATTGACTGATAAAGTTTTAATGATAAATCAAAATTTAGTGAAAATTCAAATTTTATCTCAGTAAAGGGTAGTGATTCATTATATTTTTCGCCTATTTGCACCAGCGCTGGGTCTTCGCTCCCAGCGATCGTCTTCAATTTTTTCTGTTTCTAGGGTCCTAAATCGACTGAATTGTGGATGGTCCATTGCAAAGACCTCATTAAACCCCTTTCGCTCATCAACTAGTTCGTGCAATTCGTGTCTGGGTCTTATTTGTCAGCGATCTCGTTTGTGTTAATCTACATAACATGCCTTATGACCCACATTCTTAGTCTGTTTATTGCATCTCACAATCGTATTGAAATACAGACCTTATCAGCGCGTTCTATTTTTTTTTTTTTTTGGTTATTTGTTATCCTGTGCGTACACCTGGCCTGAAAAACTCATTCCACTGGAAAGTTGGCTCATTGCCGTTCTCGAGTTTCACACCAAGGTTTTATGTATCCATTCATTCAATATTATATTTTGGCCAATTTAGCGTTGTTTTATTGTTTGAACCATGCAATTTTTCTGGTGGACACTTCATCGGCTTTCCTGCTGGCAACATGTTTGAAAGGATTGCTTTTGTGGATCTGAAGCACCAGGATATGAATATAATGATATGTTCTGCTTACAGCGCAGTGTAGCTCATCTTTCACTAAAGAATTTCCTCATCACATATTCTAGATTTAGGATAAAATATATCGCAGCCCCCCCCCCAACTCCTTGCTGCAGTCCAACCTTAGTATCAAAGGTATTCAGTTAACTGGTTTCTATTCGGTCTTGTGTTCGGCGTTTGCATGATTTCGGTCAGATGGACTATAAAGTCCATAAGGAGGTGATATAGTCTGTTCCGATCGGCACTGTCGTAGGTTTGTTTGAAATATAGGAATATTTTTTGGACATCGAATTTGGACATTTCACTAGGATTTACTGATCGTGAATAACTGCGAGTTTGTCAATCTGCCATCTTTAAAACCCACTTGATATTTTATTCATTTGTGTAGTAAATGTTTTGTATGCTGTACAGAAAAGTTAGTAGCCTCTATAATTTTCACACTTTTTTGTAGTTAGCGGTTATAGGGGACTGGTACCAATCTTGTCTGTTCTACTTCTTATCCTTTAAATACAATTTATACTAGTTGCTCGGGTATGCTTTGATAGCTATTTCATAGTTATGCGAGCCAAATTTTCACGCCCTTCAATTTATTTTGTCACATTGGTCTTACAAGGTCCACTGATTAGTTTCTGATCTTTGTAATCATTTTTGAAAGATCCATCCATCTGGATCTATCTATCCAGATCCATCGTGCTTTGTTTTTATACTTCCAGGGGCGTGTCGTAGCCAGTTAAATGAGTTTCTTCCAACACTATTGTCTATAAATGAGACAAGTAAAGAGTCAAGTTAGATAGGTATAGGAGGAAGCATTAAATTAGGTCCCGGGCCATCCGCACATTTTGTTTTTCACTTTTATAGCTATTGTGAATAATATCTAGGTAGTCAAGCTCCTTCCTCCTTTTCAGATAATTTTTTTTTGTTTTATTTTTTTTACTGAATTTCCTCATGTTTCAATGGTTTCCATATATTTAAAAAAAACATATTATGAATATAATAATTTTATTACTATATAATTTCATGTGACTCATACCTATTTTTAGGATGCAAAAATAATCTCTTTTAAAATTAATACTTTAAAGTAACTTTCAATTCATTCTATCTACGTTAAAGTATGCGAGCAATACTATCCACGAGGTGTATATCCTCCTGCATCTTTTGCTGGAGGCACTAGAACATTGGCTGACGCATATCCTCACATGGTAAGGGAAGCCCGTGGATTATATGTTATCATGAGATTTAAAGTTAATCACAAAGCATATGAATAAAGAGAATTTTGCTTTCAGGCTGCTATTGGTTGGGTCAGTGATGATGGTCAAGTAAACTGGAGATGCGGTGGCACAGTTGTAACTTCAAATTTCATTTTGTCAGCAGCACATTGTGCTAGACTTTATGGGTAAGCATTTTTATAAGTATAGTACTCAGGTAAATAATAATTTTTTGTTATTTTTAGAAAGCCACCGAATAGAGCAAGAACTGGAGATTTGAATTTATTGGTCACAGAAAACAATACTCATCCTGAAGATTTTGATATTACAAACATTTACGTTCATCCAAGCTACAACTCTAAGGACTTGTATCATGATATAGCTTTGTTCAAAATATCACCGGACTTTAGGTAATTAGATAGGAAAATTCTTAGTTGTTGCATCTGTAAAGCTGTTGCGGGATTGTTGGCTCTCCGTATGGCCAACACTGGAGATCAACCTCGAGCAAAAGGTGTCAGTAATCTTGTCCGGCACCGAAATCTGAGCTGGCCTTTTTTATTGAGGAGTCGTATCAGGGGCGTCTCACATAGGTATATAGGTATTGAGTTGTGCGGATAACAGCTTCACATTGCACTGAGTCGGGAATGATCCCCTTAGTGCTATCCGATGAAGAGCGGTGGTGAGTCTATTTATGCAGGAAAGGGAGGAATTTTTAACCGAGAGGAAAGAAGAAGGATCAAAGATTTGGGGCCAGAAACGTGGAGACACAAGACGCCAGGGAGGTGGATCGCACAAGTCAACAATGACATCGGCCCGTGATTTTGCAGCGTCATCATGAGGCTGATTATTACCTGTCGCACTTACTCAGTGGGTAAGGGTATTTTCTGTCTGACCTGCATAACCTCGTTTTCTTCGAATGCGGAAGATGGGAGGTGGACTAGGCTCACTATTTTTTCATGAAAATATGCCCGCTCCTTTTTACAAATTGGAACTGTGGTCCCCTTTACGTGCTGAGGGTTCTTTTTCTAAAGAAAGGCATCATGGATCGGCTATTGGCGCAGAGGGAAAGGGATGTTTTTCAAGAGCAATTCCTCTCCTTCCAGTCCATCCCTTTTAAAGGAGAAATTGAAGTAAACCTAAAGGCGCCGCAAGGCAAACCTATAGACACCTTGTCCGAAGTAATATGACAATAAATTTCCGGCCAGGTTCTCCGTGTGACAGAAGAGGTGTTTAGTTGGAAGTCCACTCACTGTGTCCCATTTGGGGATCTGATGCACAGGGCGTAAATAGCTTTTATCTCTCTGTCAGGAAATATTGTATGTGGTTTTCCTGGCATCTATGTTTTAAGTGATAAGTGATCAAAAGTAACATCTGGAAATGAAGTTTGAAATTTGAACATCAAATATAATCATTCCCCTTACTCACACAAACAATCCCAACTTCTTTTTCCAGCAAATGGGAAGACTTACTGCCAGCATGTATTTGGCCCACTTACGATATCCCTTTCAGTGTTTTAATTGGAATGGGCTATGGTACACTCGAATATGGTGGACCACAAGCAAATGAGCTCTTTCATGGCTACTTAGATTACATTCCGAATGAGCAATGTGCTACGCTTGTGCCTAAGAATCCTGATCTACCAAACGGTGTGAGCTATACTCAACTTTGTGCCCAGGATCCAAAACATGTTATGGATACATGTCAAGTAAATAGAAAAACAATATTCAATTGAATTCTAAGATATTTGAATTTCAGGGTGATTCTGGTGGACCTTTGCAGTCTTATCATACCGTTGGAAATTCTTGGCGACCGGTCATTGTAGGGATAACATCATTTGGACAAAATTGCGCTGGTGGCACTCCAGGAGTTTATACGCGTGTATCTGAGTATGTTGATTGGATTGAGGAAATACTTTTGTCAGATTTTCATAATAAAACAATAGTATAAAGTATTATGGGACCCAATTAAATGTTGTACTTGTATTTTTGTGAAAAATAAAGGAAATTTAATTGATTTCCATTGGGCAATCTTAATGAAACTACGACGATAAATTCCGTTTTGAGTTGAACCAGGTAAAGTTGAATATTGTTGAAAGTTTTTGAAAGTTTTTGAAATTTTATTTTCAAAGATCGGTGTACGAATTTTTGGAATTCATCCTGCGCAAACATAAGACATCTTAATGATCCTAATGAAGAAAGTCTAGAAATTTTGATTCTGATACTCCAACCAATAATGATAGTTTTAAGTTTTCTTCATTAGCTGATAATGTATTCCTAACTTTTCGATGATCTTTGGCGTGGTAGCCTCAATTAGTTGTATTCAAAGTTGTGGGTTGAAACTTGAGCTCCTCTCTTGCTTGAAAATGTGGAGCCATTTATAAAACGTAAGTCGATATAGAACAATCTGCAAGTGAAGAACTGACACATCTTAAAAAACTTTCATATGTATCTTTTCTTGTTTGGTAAGCAGCTTATCATGGCAGGATATTTAGGTAGCTACCCTGTGTGTTCAGTTGAAAAAATCGAATTTTCTTATATGGTATAAATTTGGTATTCCAAATCTGTGTAGAAAGTGCACCTTAAATGATTTTCCAATATTCGAACTTGTTGAAAATTTAGAGCCCAATAATGGTGAGTAAATAGTTCATACCGTAAACCATATTTGAATTTTGAAACGCGTTTTATTTAAAACGATGTTTTTCAAACTGGTCTCCACGATATCTTAAAAACCATATAATGCCATCAACTGTTCTAGAATAATGCAAAAAATGTTCGACCGGATTTTTTTCTAAGACCCAATAACCAAAAAAATACTCATGAAATTTGAACATTCACATTCAAAAGCATTTCAAATTTTCAGTTTTCAAAATTTTCAAATCATTCTAGTTTGTACGATTGCCGCTGTTTTAAAAATTGATATGCCTGTGGTTTCTTTAAATTCTGATAAGCCGATTAGCTGAAATCGTGGAGACCATTTTCAAGTTTTTTATGGACATGGGATCTTTTGCACGCCTGTGACTCATTTCGTGATCAAATTTTAGTTGGAAAAAATTCTGAATTGTTATTAGAATTTCAATCAATATATTTTGAAAATGCCTAATCGAAATTTTTTGCAATTGTCCTGAAAAATAAAATCCGGAAATTGCGGGCTATCACACGGGGTGTTTGCCTTAAATATCGTCCATAGTGGTGTGTTACTTTCCAATTTACCTGTTTGGTTTTTATTGTTTAAACTTTAATCGTCGAAAAAGGATTAAATTTAGTATAAGTATTGAGAACAATTTACTTATTTGCTGTCGAAATGAATAATTTCACGTGTCGACGACGCCAGTTATTCTTGAACTTTTTGCCTCCCCTCACTTATCCTCCCCGTTTCGCCTAAAATAACCACTGTTTTACAGAAGTGTATAAATGGTACTATCTGAGCTCATGAGAGTTAGAGAGGGTGCATAGGGTAAGTGAGAAAGTATACTGAATTACATTGTATACTGGATTTCATAGCGTTCTCATTTTTATCATATTTCAGGATATGAAAGGCTTTCTTGAATAAAATTAGAGTTCAAATACAAATTTTCGCATTTAAACTCTGATTTTGATCTAATTTTAATTAGAGTTTAAATACGGATTTTCCATAAGGATGTTTATTGTATTTTCAGCAGGCTTAGATGCTTACGTTGCTAAAAAATTGTGGTAATTTTCTGTATTCATGAGCGTCGTGCGTTATTTGTGGCAGAAACGAGAAGAAATTTAAAAAGGAGTGGAAAGAATAAATTGACGGTAATCCAAGAGAACCAATATGCATAATCAGAACAAAAATATCTTTGGAAGTTTGAATGCAATGTAATGAGGTAGGCAAATTTATATCAAGCGTAATTTCCTCCATCCTGAAATTGTTGTTCAGTCAAATCGGAATCCCTTACTCGAGCATCCATCAAACACACTCGAATTTATACCATATGACTCCTCATTTTTTGTTAAATTAAAACGGGAACTGAAAAGAAACAGAACGAATGTGGAGCATGTAGATATATTGAGCATGTGGAAGAAAGCTAACACCCTAGAAAAATGCGAAATGTATGAAAATTTGCCAAAAATGCCACTGCTTCCATGAAGGATATTATAAATATTATTGGATTTGATAGCAAGCGATTGATTCAAGAATAAAATATAATTTAACAAGCCTTAAGTTAAAATAATACCAGATTTATAGTTTATAGGATATGGAGAGTATCTTATAAAGTCTAGTATCGAGAAGAGAATTGATTAAAACTTAAATGGAAGTATGGAAGTGATCAAAACTAAAATGGAAATATTAAATAAAGGCATAAACTTTGCCATCAGGAGCGTGGCAACGATTGATGATATAACAGTGGTTTCGGAAGCAGCGATAAGAAATCACAACCAAGGAGATGAACGAAATATCCAGAGAAAAATAAGTTAGGAATGAGTGGACCACCACTGCGACATTTGAAAGTCGTTAAGGAAAAGAATAATCCTATTTACACTTTAGGGAGAAGCCTTTGCATTATCACAAAGCCGACAAAGGAAATGAACACGTTGCCTGGACAACAATGAGTGCGATATGTTAAGGTATGAAAAGTTGCCAACAGGAAATTGAGTGGAAGTAAAACGATATTCCCTGCCGGAATCGATCAAAAGAGTAGTCGAAAAATTACTGGAAAATATCTCTGCTTCCCTGAAGGACGTACAAAATATTATTGGATTTGATGGCAAGCGCTTGATTCAAGGCTCTTCACTGCCAACATGCCTAATTTAAGTGTTATATAGGGAAAACTATTTCCATTCTAATAATCAGAACTGATTTGAAGCCAGATGTTGAAAATCCGTGTTTGAGTAGTTCGTATAACAAAAACCCTCTCTAAGACAAATTATGCTATGTGTTAGTCAACTAATGTATACTCAAGTCATATAGACATGCATCGTTGATAAAGCTTGTTCTAACCAATCTCAATAAAATATTCTCTCATCACTTAATGATTCTATGAACACTTTTTCTGCTAGTTTATGGTGTTGTATATTTATTCCATGAAAATGTGATTTCACTTTAAGATTGTAGTTTTTTAGTTTTTTCAATCCTACACATTTGGAAAGCATCTCAATTGAATGCTAAATCGTTAAGAATAACTCAGTTTATCTATGAAACGTACCGATATATACACATATGCTAAGCATGATATAATTAAACAACGATATAATTAATATCTTGTGAAACAAGTCATTATACATTTGCCGTTGAATTTTAAGCGATGAACTTCCTAGAATACTTTTATGCATATCACATAATAATTTTAGTAGGACTACTCCGGCTAAATTGACTGTAATTCGAAAATTATTGCAATGCATTCACACAGAGCCTGGGAAACGAGTTGTTCAATCTCATGAATACTTTCAAGAATATCTTGCCATTAGAGAGAATTTCACATTTTTAAATTCGTTATAAATTCATTCTCATGTTACTCGTTACAGCATTCAAGTTTGAATACAAAACGTGTTCATTTCTATTTTCCTTAAGCTACATACTGTGATAAATTTATAATGAATATGTCCGTACGATTTACAATTATGTCAGCATTTGTCATTGTCTTTATTCGTCACATATCTGCGCAAGATATGTTTTACGAAGGAAGTGATTGTATATCAAGTGGTGGTTATAAAGGAACTTGCCAACGCGTGGTGAATTGTGACAATCGAGGTCACCGAATCAATACCAGTGATTTTTGCTCATTTTCATTGAATACACCTATTTATTGTTGTCCCCACCTTCTCGAGAGACCCTTTTATCTTCCAAAGCCACGTAAATTGGACGATCTTCAAAATCTTAGACCCGTTGAGAAAAGTAAGTATTCACATTTAAATCTTAAGAACGTTTTGCACACTGGATTTTTACGAAAAACAATATTGTATTCGCTTGTAGTCCTACTAATATTTTCAATTACTTGTTTACATATGTACTAATATCTTCACTTATGTACTAATTTCCACACGAACGCTATTCCGAGATGCAGAGAAAGTTGAAACAATTGTTTGCGCGTGATGATCAGATTAAGTCCGTGTAAATAATTTTAGCGTTTATTTGTAAGTACGGAAGAACTTTCGAATCGTTATGTTGAGAAAAGAACAAATGGTATCGTGTTGAATGGTATGCTCATATATTACAGTATTAGCATAAACAGTTGAAGGATACGCAAGGATATTCATACGTTATTCGTAAGGATAATCAAAATAAACGATGCGAAATATCTGGCCATTGGTGAATTGGCCATTCCGAAGAGTTGACCCCGGGGTCAAGGAGTTTTGAGTGAGTTTTAAATCTTATAAAGATGTATTTTAAGGAGCTTGGCAACTATTATTTCCTGCTATACAATATGTTCTAGTCTGTATATACTAATATACAAAAAAGTATTCACTCAAACAGTGCACCTTAGAAATGTTTCAAAGTTTTATAAGTCAAGCTTTTGTAAAGAATTAAGAGATATATATATTTTCAAGTCCTTATTATTTAACACAAAAATTAATAAAACTTCAATTCAAGAAAGAAACTGATTACAAAATAGTAATGACTCATCAAGTACGAAGAAAAGGAAACATAAATTTAAATAAAAATTCGGTACATTGTTGGATAATTTTTCGATTTTAAAAGGCTTTTCATCCTCCGAGTTATTGAATCAATCAATTTTTTTTGGAAACATCACTACCCATTTCCTTCCTTCCTTACCTATTTCTTCCAATATAATTGTGCGCACAATATTCATATTTGACACTTCGATTTCACTTATTGGTAGGTTTATATGTCTCGACTGATGCTTTTTGGTGATTGGGGTGGGGTTTCAAGTCGTCTGGGCACATTATACAAAACCCATTGTTTCACATTTCCCGTACAATGCTTTGGATCGTTATCTTGTTGAAACATAAAATTGTCTGGAAGTCTTAATTTTTCGTAAACATTTAAATTGTTTTTAAAATGTTTAGAAAACAGTCTATCCATAATACCTTCTATAAGCTCAAGGTTTCCTACCCTAGCTGCTGACATACTCCAAGCCGCAAATCATCAGAGAAATCAGCAATTTTCGTTATCAAACTCTATTGCCGATTTTTTTGATAGACGTTTTTTTTATTGATGAGTCAAATATTGCTATATTACAATCGTAGTTTAATAATACATTTTCCACGAAATCGATCGGCTTAGATATATTCTCATTCGCGAACGACATTCGTTTCCACTATTCACTTTACTAGCCTACGGCTTTTTTCAAGCCCTGTGACCACGCAGACCACTATTTCTCAGCATTTATCGCACAGTTTCTACACATATGTTTGCGATTATATTCTCTGGCACTTTGACACATAAAGGAAACGCATGTCCTAGAATTTGACGTTCAGTTTCCTCACTTGGTATTTTCGGTCGTCCTGAATGTGGCTTATTTTTGACAGTTTTTCTTGTTCCGTTTCATATTTCCTTATTATGTTTTCCAACCTATTTTGAATAGCCAGCTCACTACTTTTTTTGTCTGTGAACGTGCCTTATTATGATAAGAAATCACAAAATTTCTTTTCATCTCAAGACAATAAAAGCACGGTACAAGAAATTTTAGGTCCGCTAAATGATCATCGCAAACTACCCAAACTAATGATTTGGGAATTCCCATTATTCTAGGACACATTTATTAAAAACATTTGCTAATCCTGCAACAAGTAGTTGGCAAGAAAGCCAATCTTTATTACTGAGCACTGGAAATTTTCAATTGACCACATTTCAATTGATGAATGCAGGAAACTTACCACAACTCAACTTTATTCTACGACGACATTGTGTGGCACGAAAAACTTTCGAGAAGACATTTTTTGTATCACCAATGACACCAAATACTTCTGAGAATCCTGTTGAGAAAAGTTGTGCTTCTATTGCAAAGGGCCCGATTTTATATGAGGATACACATTTCATCCCCAGTAACAATTCATCGCTGAACTATTTAATCAGTTCGACGAGCGAAATGGAAAACTTTGAAATACTTTTTTTCGAAAATACGTGTATCTAGATATATATCTTATTCTTAAATATTATTACGCTAGTTCTTCTTTAACTTCTCTTGGGTGAAAATTCCGATAAAATTCCACTTTTTCGAGTGCGCAAATAGCTACGTTACTACAAAGAAGCTGCTGAGATTTTAAAAATTCAAACATTTATCTCAGATTTTTAGTCCTTTATATTGAAAATTCATTAATTGTCGATTCTAGATGCGCAGATTTTCTCTCAATGCGGATGATGCCCTCCAGATGTTTTCAAATTTGCAGCATGCATTTACGTAATTAATTAATCGCATTTCAGGTAATTGCCGGAGCGAGAGTTTATTACCAGCATGCTTTAGTGATACCACCTCAATTCTTAGAGAAAGACTTTACGGAGTTTGGTCCTGACCCTTTCCATCTCGGAAAAACTCCGTAAGCGAATTAAACATGGAATATTCTCCAGACTGATGAATCGCGACTAATCTTTTTATTGGCAGAGTACACCATTTTGTTCCTATGACCTATGTCGAGGTATTCTAGCCTTTTTTTTTGAAACTTAAATTCTTGTATCCGAATGGGATTTTGGTTTATTACTGCAAAATAAAAAAAAACAGTATTCAAAACAAGGAGTCGCTCCATAACTATGTGGCAGCGAATTTGATCGTAATCTTATGTTGGTCTTGATCGTTATCTTGTTGGTCTTATGTTGGTCTGACATTTCATATTTCGGTTGATGACTGATGTCACTTCATAATTCGCTTTACGGATGATGCAAGGACCCCAGTCAACTGATTATTGTATATTGTGGCGAACGTTAGTATGCAACTTATTTGTCTTTTGTAGGTTAAAATTTTTGCACCATCAATCAGTTTTGCAGCAATCAGATCTTTGCTTGATCCGTCTTTGAAACGACTTGAATTGTAGTGCGCAAACTTTCAATGAGCCATAAAGTACGATTCTTTTCCCTTACAGTCCGATCCGGTAGAAGGTGCTCAGTGCATGTTTGAGAACTATTGGCCGTGATTAGCAAACCTCAATGAAACATGATAAAAATAGCGTCCCTTCCCCCCATTATTTCATATATATGAATTTGAGATATCGAACTTCGAAGTCCTATTTAAATTTTTTGACATTTCATATTAGAGCAAAAATCACACAAAAACTTGATTCGATTGTTTTGGCAAGAGTTTTAAAGTGGGTCAGTGGCAAAACAGTTATTAACATTGGCTTATAATGTAGATTTTTTCAATGAAATAAAACGTTCACGGCACCATCAATTTCTTCACAGTACAACAAAAACAACTACTACCACTACTACTACTACCACTACTACTACTACTACTGCTAATACTAATACTACTACTTCTATTACTACTCTACTTTTCCATCAGTTTATATCCCATAACGTTTTATATCGTTCTAGTATGTGAATACTATTATCCTCAGATTAAAAAAGCTGTTCCTGTTTTTGGTGGTGGTACGAGAGCAAAAGTGAATCAATTTCCACATATGGTAGGTTCTTCTACAAATTCGAAAACTTGATAAAAAGGACTTTTTGCACGGCTACATTTCAATGAATGAAACGTTAATCTATCACTAACTACTTAAAAATGCAAGGATCTAAACCATCGCTGTATTGAGCCTCCTGTGATTTATGTCAAGTACCGTGAATGCTTTAGGGATTAATTTCGAAGGATTTCTGGAACCAAACTATCGAACGAGATGTACCAGCAGATTTGCTGATCTTTTGTTTATAAGATTTGGAATACACTTTTACGATCACGCACATTTATTCCTTTTCCGCAGCGAAAGGATTTGAATATTAAAAGTTCATCGTTTTTCAAGCATTATAGATAAAAGATATTTGTTACACATACCCTCACATAACGATTATATTTATAGGCTGCCATTGGTTGGAAAAATTTTGACGGAAATGTTGACTGGAGGTGTGGTGGCACAGTCATACTTGCAAATTTTATTTTGACCGCAGCTCATTGTACAACAAGCAGAGGGTAATATAAATTGTCGTTTATTTTGCAAGTTATCCTTTAGGTTTCTGAAGTTTTAAATTTATAGAGTTTTACCGAACATAGTACGAATTGGAGATCTAAATTTACTTGTCGACGAGGACTATACTGCTCCTGAAGACTTTCGAATAATTGAGATCTATACTCATCCTCAGTACAAAGCCAATGAACTTTATCATGATATTGCCTTGTTAAAAATTACAGGAGATTATCGGTATAGAATTTTTATTCCATAATTCTTCTCAATCTTATTTACCATAACTATATGATTTGTCTAGAAAACTAGAGAACGTAAGGGCGGCGTGTATTTGGAATCGCTATGATATCCCTGAAAAACGGCTGACTGCGATGGGCTATGGAGCAACAGCGTTTGGTGGTCCACTTTCCAACGAACTATTCCAAGGTGTATTAATCCTTCAACTCCAGCAAGACTGTGTCAGAAGAGTCCCGATTACTGCTGATTTGCCCCGAGGTGTTATTCGCGGACAGCTTTGTGCTCATGATCCAAATAATATCATGGACACTTGTCAGGTGATTGCGATTATCAAGAAACAACATTTTAATTTGGTGAAACCTTCTTTTGTTTCCACAGGGGGATTCAGGTGGGCCTTTGCAATTTGATGATTTCAGGTCTGGTTTCGGACGACCAACCATTGTCGGAATTACATCGTTTGGTCAAAACTGTATTGGTAATATTCCTGGAGTTTATACACGTGTGTCGGAGTATGTCGACTGGATAGAAGACATTATAAAGCCAGATTTCGAAAAATGGTCTAAAAAACACAAAAACCAAACGGAGGGATGGAGTTTGCGTTACTTTTTCGAATAAAAAAGATATTTGATGTGCGTAATCCCTTTTTCTGGTAGTCAGCAATGAAACAAATCACAAACATAAAATATAAACGCAAATTGTGACCTTTTTATATAAGCTTTATTTAAAACGACTATTTAGAAAATAAACAGAATTGAACAATCACTTTGCATACATTTTTTATGATTCTTAATCTAATAAAATTTCTCTGGTGAGAAACGGTTCGATCCAATCCAAATATGAAGAAATGCGAGTGTACAAAACTGGCAAAGATCCACTGCAGTAGTTACCAATACTCGCAATACCAGAAACATATGACCTTCCGTCATCACGCTTTGTCAGATGCAAGTGCACTGGACCACCTATTTCTTTCTGTAAATTTCAATTAGTCATTTCAAATGTTTTCATTTGATTGATTTCAAATATTTCAAGATTTCAGATATTGATTTCAAATCAATATTTGGAGACGTATGTCCAACATATAAATACCTGACACTTATCACTTCCAGCGCTACAGAAGATTTCAGATGTTATTCCTTGAGGCAGTTCCGAACTCGTTTGAAAATTTTTCGAGCAATCTTTATTAGAAATGATGGATACATCCTTTTGAAATATCTGTTTCATATCCGCGCCGGTATATCCTACTCGGTAAAGTTGGCTCTTTGGAAGATCAACAGAAGACCAAATGCATGCAGGCTTAGCAGATTTAGACAGCCTTTCAAATGTTAAAATTTCCGAGAATTGACATAAAAAATCGAAAGAATTAATCTACTTACGGAATATTCGCAACTATCTTTGCAATGGCTACATTGTGATATATTTCTGAAGGTTTGTAATCAGGATGCGTGTAGATTGAGGTAACATTAAATATTTTTCTCGAACCTTTATCTAATATACCAACAAACACTGGTAAGGTGCTGAAAATTCAGTATAACTTGGATTTTCCAAAAACTTGCATTGATATGTTTAATTTCTTGATTTACTCTTTTGAATTGATACATTGGGCGTCTGAAAGTACAATCTTCTCGGCTACCAAAACTCCTACACATCGCCAGTCAATTTTATTTTTATTGGTCCTCCAGCCAAAACTAGCCTAGAAATAAAATGTTTGAGAAAATATGAAAATTCTACATTGTAAAGCGTAAATCAATCATCCTTTATAGAATACTCATCGTCGTTATAGGCCAAAAAATATCAGTAAAGGTCTTAAAGGACAAAAAGTCTCGGTAGTAAAAGTGTTACAGAAAAGTTTTTCGTTGGGATACGATACTTTTCTTTGTTTGTGTCCAAAATCGAGGAGACATGGCTATCATATTGACGTCTTAGCTTTACCTGAACATATCTTAGGTTGAGTTTTAGTGCTGTGTAAGGATACTCGTAGCTACGAAAACCGGAACTCTATCTGATTCTTAGCTGTTTATTTCAGTTCTAAGAATAGATGAAACGGATAGGTGAAACGTACACGTGATGTTCTTTTTTATAGTCTGATAATCAGAAAACAAATAAATGAATAAAAACATAAATTAGAATAAATTAGATCAAGGATTGAGATAAAAATTAAATTCTTTGATTTGTTGCAGAGAGTAGACGCTATTTCGGTCTTAAATGCCCGAATTCATGTAGTTCAAAGAGCTGGACTAGCCATTATACACCTCCTCTAACATGAATTCGGTGTAGTCTCTAGAATGAAGCCTTGGTCTAACTACTTGCCGAATTACATCCGCATAAGCCTCTTTAGTCTCACTCTTTGGGTACCTTTCCGGTGATTGATACCTTTATTTCACCACATATGGGTGGAAAGAAGAGTGATTACTGAAAATCAAAAGGGAATACAGACTAAATAAGATTACGTACAGCCTCGATAAACAATAAAAGATGACTTTCCCTATGAAACAAACCACCCAATCCAATCATTGTCCGAGGTTACCGATCAGATATGTTTACATGGCTCATGCTTCGTTTGTCCATTTTTCCTGATTATTCAAAGTTTTGTTCCTTCTACTTTATTTTTGAGTAACAACCATTCTCTTCAAGTCTACGCTCGTCAGTAAGACCCCCTTTGCGTTTCAGCAAGCAGCATATACACGACTTACGGCCGGAAATACTACAATTGACTAGAGACTGCTTCGGTTAGGGGTCATAAAATTTACTGAAATACACCCAAAAGCAAAGAATGCATCACGTAGCAGTGATCCTGCGGTGAATGTTGCAGGTTATTAAGCTCAGTATGATTTTTTCAATAACCAGCATTTTTGCAGCACTATTACCTCCCGCCAGATTTGCAGTTGCCCCCTTTTGCAAGCTTTGATTTATAAAACTTCACACTGAAGACGCTTAGCTTGGAAGGAGTTTCCTCATGATATCTGATAGCACTGTAAGCAATTCCTTGTGAAATTACTATCCATGGGTTAGAGGATTGAAACAGCTGCTTTTTGACATGAGTAATCCTTGTATGTGGTAGAAAATGAGCGTTTTTTTGTAGATACAGGACCGAGCTCCACAGTCAATGTTGTGGTCACTAGTACTATGTGTATCATGACCTTTATTTCATCAGGCTTTATTGACTCTCAATTGATTTCTTTGAGGATGTATGTTTTATTTACATGCAAATTATAGCTTCATTGTTTACGCCTGTCTTTTTTCTCATATTTTTAAAGAATTCACTGCTTCGGGTTTCACTTGTTGTTGTTTCTTTGTAGTATTTTTGGCAATTAGGCGCTGAAACTTACTTGCTTCGATTTGTTCTGCAAAGGTATTAGGGTGTTCAACCACAATCGTCTCAAGTTTTTCCCGGATTCATAGGGCGTTAAACTGTCTTTCGACGTTTCCTGCAGTGAAACAGGACATTCAATAAATCGGTGTTATCACAGAGTTTTTTCAATTCATCTTTTGTTTCCAACCGTTTTCAGTAATGCTTTTGATTCCTATCTTCGAGATTATCGAGCTCACTGTTCCTATTTCGCTTAATATTTTTGTATTCTTTTCAGATGAGATCGTGTTACTCATTATTAGTTAATGAGGTCGTGTTTTGCGACAGCCAGTTCATTTCCCTTCCTGGGAAAGGGTCGTTCTCGATGAACTGTTTGACTTACCTTCAGTCACAAGATCTGGTATACACAGCTTGGTGTTTTTGGGAAAGTGGTACAGCAAAATTGATAGCACGCTCCCGTCATTTCTTGACAAGAAGTAACAGGACAAGAAATAATAATGTGTGTTACTCTCGTTAACACCTTTTAAGTGTGTTACTCTCGTTAAAAGGGGATAATGAAAACACAATCACCAAAACGAATAAAATTCCACCAATTTTGGTTGAATCCTTTTAAATTTAAATCGAGTGTTTGTTTGAAGGGTATTCGTCTATACATCCGATATGACCGAAAATTCGAACTCCGATTGCATAAGCTACCCTCTGGGTAAGAGCCAGACACTTATAGTCACCACGACCACCGATGACCACGTTTTCGACAACGACACAGTGGCCAAAATGCTACCACCCAGGGGATTGTGCCCTTTTCATAGGGTTGATGTAGCTATTGAGGTTGTTTAACAATTCCATCTTGTTTGACTGAAGTTACCAACTTCTCGTTTCAAATGTCTATCACTGCGTTTCGATGTTTTGCAATACTAACCTACAATGCTTCCTCGCGTTTCGCTCCTCTTCTTGCAATCTGCTGGGACTCAGTGAATTTTCATCCTTCTGTTTTCATATCGACTCTGTTGTACTCTGCTAATCTCTTCGATTATTTTGTATCACTTTCGGTGTGGTATAACTTGGGAGAGCTGCTTAAATTGCAGCTTGCCCGACTAAATACATAACAATCCTTTTATCGCTTGTCTCCACTGAGTTTGATAGACTTCTCCGCTTTTGTATCGGAAGTTTTCAAGACTTGAAAAGTGTTAAAAGAATCAGGCAGCGAAAATTGGAAGTTTTTCTCAATCCGATCTTTATTTTTGAGTTGTTTGTATAATTAACTACCACCCAATGTTAAATATCTTCTCTTGTCGTGCTGTTCTTTGGAATATGAACCTAGAACCTTCCATCAAGTGCCTATGTTAGACTTATATTGTTAGTAACAATGTACTCTGAAGAATGTATTGCGTGCATTTGCTTGAGATCTCGCCGGAACAATATTTAAAGATTTCGAAAACAGGATGCTCAGTGCATTGGTCACCCTGAAACAGATCTGTCCTTCTTTTTAGCACACACCCCTTATTCTACTGCTGGCAATTGCATCGTAATTGAATTGCAACGTAAAGTCGGAGGTAGATCAGAGGTTTTAGATCCCACATTCTCCGAAAGGATTTCTTGCAATAGAAGAAAATAATCACTGAACCATTTTCTGTGAATGCATTCTATAGCCCTTATAGCGCTCGGTAAAAAGTAGTTATAATAGTTTTTTTTTTGATAACTCCAGTTGGATGTGCTTAGTGTCGATGATTGAAAGTAAAAATAAAGTATGATAACACGTTCATTGCAATGAAAAAGTAAATATTTCATATAACATACTTTGATATTCAACATCAAAAATTTGTTATTGAATATTCCATATGTTATTTTGGGATAAATCCTGGCAAATAAATTTGTGGAACTTCTGGATCGTTGAAAACCATTCTCAGGTATATCAAACATTTCTTTCGTCGTTGTATTTTCATATTTCATTCGTCTTTCTTTCTTTCATCGTTGGGCAAAGGACTACTTATTTCCCGTTCATCCCAAACATTGGTGCAAACGTTTTTTGCAGTTTCGAATTAAATATTTTTTATAAATAAGGGTGGCTAACCAACCAGTTAACTTTAGTACATATCGTAATCTATGGGTTTTCCTCTCTTAAGGGGGTCGGATGTGGTCGGGCGCTCCTAGTCGACTTTCATCACTCCAAACTTATTTTGTTTCAAAAGTACTTAAGATTTTTGAATGATTTTTTTTAAATTTTATTCGGGAGGCTATTCTGGACATTTCTATGTATCGCTCTAGCTCGAGTTTCCCTCGAGTCATTTTTTTGATATTCGGTTTCAGTAATTTATGACATTTCTTTGAAATTGTCGAAAAATTTTGACCCCTTTTTTTAAATTTCACATTAACTTTTCTCGGGTCTAAATCACTATGTCGGAAAAATGCCTCGAAGGAAACTTTAGAATACCTTAATGTATACATAGAAATTTAGTTGGTAAAAATCGAACATATGTCTGCTGAGAAAAGTGCATAGAAAATTTTACTGCTTTTTCGATGGGGATTTTTTCAATGTCAAAACTTTTTTGTATGAATATCTTCGTCAGCTATGTATAGAAATATTCCTAACAAAATTTTAAAAAAATCATTCAAAAATCTTGCGTACATTTGAAACAAAGTTAGTTTCAAGTGATGAAAGTCATCTAGGAGCACCCGACCATATCCGACGCCCTTAAGTAGTTCTGTGGGCCTCGAACCTCTTTGATAATTCTGCGATGGTCATCTGATCACCTCCATGTATGACTTAAAAAAGATCAGAATCTGTCATCTCCTTCCTGATCGCGGCTAGTCACCACTGTTTGCATGCTCGTTCTTTTATCAATTTTTTCAAAAAAGAAGAAAGCAGCCTTTTTTCTAACAGATTTTCAAGATGCTACCTGTTGTCAAAATGATATCAAGGATTATGATATGAAACCAAAAATTTTTTTGCCCACGACAAATATGTTAACTTTTCGGAGGAATACCCTGTGAAGCAATAATTGGTAATTCAAAAATTTCACATCATTGCTTCACAGGATATTGTTTTGGTTTATTTATTTATTGTTTATTGTTTTGAGTTCAGTTGGGAGCGCTACGTATGTTTGAGATGCACTTTTTGCATTCTTGTTCACATGTTTTATTTGGCCGATTAGCTACAATAAGAGCTTTATTAATTACTTTCATTAAAATTTTCACGCAATAATTAAACGTTTTCTTGAAGAGAAAACTCACTGTAAAATTTATTGTTGCGTTTATTGTACTTAACCTGTTTTACTTCTTATAACATAGTATGGGGAAATTGCGTTTATGTTAAGTATGCACATGTGAACTCACACAATTTATCACTGTTAAGGGTGTCACTAGGATCAGATTGCGTGACGATGACAGTTAGTAGACAATTAGCCGATCTTAATATAGTATTAGATCTACATATAGATTAGGTTAGATATTATAGTATAGATCATATTAGTTACTTGCAAGGTGTCGAAATTTTTTGTCCTAGTTGTATGTCGTCCTAGAATGAAAACTCACCATCGCAAGATGTACTGAGGCTCAGGCGCTTTTCACAATCAATGTTGAGTTTCAGTGAAAGTTTGTTTTGATTTATTCAATCAATTTTATGTTTAATTTAACAAATAATTTCATTTTTTAGGCGTCCTTGCTTGTATTGCTTGAAAGGCAGATTTACACTTCAAAATACCCTTTAGGAAGACCAAAGAAAGTTCAGAAGAGCGGCAATACGTCTTCAAAACAAGCAACGCAAGTACAGGGGGAACTAGAAAGCATTGACTTCCCTCAACCAAACAAGAAAATAGTTCACCCTGTTTTCAATTAATAGTAGAGTTAAATCATCCCCGGTTTGTACATCAGTTCACAAAAAGTTTATACTATCCTAATTCATGTTATTTTAATTTGGCTCATGTCCTATTTTTGTTGCTTGCTTCATTTAGCATCGACTTAACCCGAAGAGCACAAAGCAAATGAGAAAGTATCTTACAATTATAATTTCAACGTTTCTGTTAAATTTGCTATAAACGTAGGCTTACATAATTTGTTTGAGCTCCAGTGACTGTATAATTTCTTGAATGGAACGGGGAAGATAACAAAAGCTACGGATCATATGATATCCTTGTGTGCATCGTGATAGTCTCCTTATTCTAATATGGACCACATTATATTTCTTCAGTGCAATTCAACGTTAACTGAATATATCAAGAAATCGCCAGTTTTCAAAACATGTTTTCGGTTATTCTTCTGGTTATATTTTACATTCATATAATTAAGATGAACGTGTCATCTGGGGAAACCCAATAGTGGCTTTTGTCCATTCTCGCCTCTCAATCTTTAATTGGCTCCATTGAAGGTTTGATCAATTTCATAAGAATTGATATAACAACAAAGACGAAATGTATCTCATCAAGTTTCATCCGGTATGAAAATGAGACAGGCAATTAATCAGAAAATCTACACATTACACATGAAATTAAAGGCGTATGTAAGAATTGTAGTGTGAAGACCGCTCATAACTTGGCAATGGAAGCTATAAACAAAAGACCATCAGCCAATGGTGTACATGCGCCAGTAAGCACATTATGCTAGTAGCAAATTTTATTTTGTTTCTTCTTAAACAAAAGCTCATAGGATGCAATTGATGTCTAAGATGAATCACGATGGGAAATAACAAAAGAACAAAACGAAAAATTGTTTAGAGATGTAAATAGAGACTTACCATATAGGAATGTGATTGCGCCAGCATTTGGGGAGAATCTTGGTTGTTGGATTTTTTCTTTTCATCTCGAAGATTTTTGCTTGGATAGTACTGTTCACAAACTGGTATTTTTATGTTAAGGACAAATAAGCAATTCTTACAATAAATTCAATCATCTATTATAATCATTCAAAAATTGGACAGTCATACTTTGTTCGATTGGTCGAAGAGATTTAGGTAGTGCAGCAGCGTCGCGCGTTTCTGTATGATCCACCTTGACTGGTTGGTCAGCTCCAAATCGAACGTCAGTGTCAGGGACATGATCAAAAGGACAGCAGTAAACTGCATCCTCTTTATCAAACGAACAAAAATCACTTGGTTTTATGGGTTCCTGATTATCAAAACAATCCTGCACTTTGCGGCATATTCCTTGCGAATTCGAATGCGTCTCACATCGACTTCCTTCGTATTTTGTGTCATCCGAAGGGAAAAAAATTTTACCGTCACGACTATCTGCAGGACTTGCACTTGTCGTTAACACAATTCCCAGTAAAAATGAAATTTTCAACCCGAGACTAACCGGAGCTTGGAGAAACATTTCTTTCGACCGTTTCCACGCAACTCAATCGACTAATATGGTAGCTCGAAACTTACTGAATAATCTTGGTAAAACGATGGCTAGATGTTTCAATCAGAAACAGGTTGCTTCAACTTTTATTTTTACTTGCTTCGAAATGCTTAAAAACAAACAACACGTGGTAAAAAGACTTTAGTTACTTCGGCGCTTAAGTGTTTACCAACAACTTTGAAATGATAAGATGATTCTCGTTATTAATGATAAGTCATCCAATATTCAGGCTGAAGACCCTAACGGTAGAAAGATGTATGGAAGATGTTAATGGTATTATTATTAATTGACTATAATTATGGATTATTAACATTTTATACAGGGTACTCAAATTGAACAGACTAAGTAAATTCAACGAAATTCGAAGCAATCGTGACCTTATTACAAAAGTTTTGGAACATACTAAGGAATTGGAGCGTGATACGTTTGTTAATTATAAATATAAAAACAAACCTCAAATGATATTCGGACCGTAAAAAAAACTCGAAAGTTTGGCATTGAATATTAGACGTTTGAGTTATTTGTTTTAATTACAGAATTCATTCATATTTTTCATATTAACATTGTGCATAATGTATATCTTTGCATATGCGTACTACGCAGATCTTTCTATTGCGCAAAAGTTATTTGCCATATAGTGTTAACCCCCGAATTTATCTTTATAGTATGAATGTTTTTAACAAATATGTACATGTATCACAGTACATATCAGGAAGTATGAATAATCACATATTCCTTATCCGCATAAAAATTTAATTAAATTTAATTAGATTTTTCCTTGCTTGAACACTCTAAGTCAGCGTGAAAGATAATAAAAACAGAATACTTTCCCAGAAGATACATTTGTTCAAATACAGGCAGATACAAAGCTGCCAAGGCATGGAGAAAACTGAAATTAGAACTATGATCAATTAACTCTGTTTAAAATAAAAGCTACCAACGACATACCCAACAATTCTGTGGAAAGATTTAAGGTGTTTTTTACTCATTATTTAACACAGTTGGATGCTGGGCAAAGGATTTAAAACTGGTGAAAACATACAAACCCGAAAAACATCGCAAGGAACCCCCATAAACGACCCTTTACTGGTGAAAAAACGTGAAAAAAGGTTGGAGGACATTATGATGGCAGTTCGCAACGTCTTTGTGAAGTATTAAGCTGAGGGCAGCGAGATTTGACATGTTAAATTTCGTAAAAATTTTCTAAATGAATTGCATATGAAAAAACTACCTCCCAACAGGACACTGAGAATGCTAACAGACAAGCAGGAAAAACAACCAGTCCACTGTTCAAGTTTGAATCTCGGAAAGTTCCAAGCGCATCAGGAAAAATGGTTTGTCATGTTTCGTGACTGTTGGTTCTCCATTTTAATCCTGCAACCTAACAACAAACGATGTCTGGGGTCCAAAAGGTTTTCTTCGAGGTCCATATCAACACCAAACTCCAATTCACCTAGAAAAGTTCTGGAATCCATTTTTAAAACGTTCTTAATATTCTTTTGAAATATTTGGAAAAAGATACAATTATTTCGGGATCTTACCACGCACACCAAATAAGAAGATTGCCATTGGCCGTAAAGCAAGAACAGACATGAAAAACTAAGTACTAGTATGTTTCACTAATGCCACACACTGCCGGCCAATCAAAGAACAGGACTCGAACTGCAAGAATACCCATTTACCGTGTTATGCCTCCAAGTTATTTTGATCCACTTTCTTGGCTCGGGAAATATAATTATCATAAATTTGAAGATGATAGTCAGAGGATGGTGACTGTTGCGTCATTGAGCCAAGACAAAGTGTTTTATCTATAAGGGGCTATGAGCTAAAAAAAGTGTGTTGATTTATAGTGGGACAATGTAGGAAAAATAAATATTTTCGTAAATATATTTAACGTGTTTTATGATAGTCAATGCTTTTCGGTCACCCCTTGTCTGGTCTCATATTTTTAATAATTATCCTTAGCAACCAGAACGATCGAGAGCAAATATGATATACAATTAGGGTCCTATAGGTAAACAATATGGGATCGAACATGCATTTTAGATTTAGAACATTTAGAACACTGAAATGACACCGAGAGTGACTTGAAATTAAAAAAACCGGCCACAGACTTGATGGTAAAGAACAGCATAGAATATTTATTTTCACCCTGGAGAGCATAAACGTCAATTTTCTCTAGTGTCTCAATATTGGGAATAGCAACAGTGGCGGCAGGTACTAAGATTAAGGAAGTCAGGCGACAGACGGAGCTGAACTGCTCGAAAGACAATATATCGCCAAGAAGTATTTTTTTACTCAAATAAATTGGGTAACTCCAAAGGAAAGAATAAAATGGATCCGTACTTGCTTGTTTAAACGGTGGACCTATCGAAAAGGGTACCTTAAACCAAAAAACCCAGGCCAACATCGAACACCACACATCGAAGATGGCACACAACTGAAACGCGTATGTGTACGATACAAAGAAACAGACGGGAAAAGACGTAACCTCGTTCGTAAGATAAACAAAAACCATTTTTCCATCCCTGACGGACAAAAACGTTTTGTGGACGATTAAAGTTAAAGGTTTTTTTTTCATCAAAAGAAATATATTCAACTTGATCGATGAAGATTTTTTAAACTTTTGATTTACAGATCCGCCGAATGAATGAATCTTTTACAATAACGTCTTATTATTACATTACGTGAACTCATTAAGTTTATTGTGAACATCCGTCTCAAAAAGGCCCTAGCTCATAATCTCTTTTATAGACGACTAGAGATTCGTCAACTACCAGCCCTCCATTAAATTGCAATGAAGCTCCACTTTACATTGAGGATATCTAATTCTTATACTGGTTGTTGCGAAATCCAGCTGCTCTCGACGTTGTAAGGAGCATAACCACGCTTGAGCTTCAATAACCATCACGATATTACCTGAAGCATATTGGCATATGTTCGTAACTCCTCGCAAAAAGGATACTTCTATGCTGTTGATGAAATCGTGGAGATGGCCAATTTGAAAACAAAAAACCAGAAAGTTTTAGATTCGTTTTAGATTTAGAATGGCTATCGCAGCTTTTGGGGTTTTAATCATAAATCCAAAAATCATAAAATGGCGACGGGTTTTCGAAAATCACTTTTTTTTAGTAAAAAAAATAGTTAAAATCAAAATTTCGGCAAGATTCGAGTTTGCACAAGAGCTACCTACACATTTTATAATAAAATAATAAACATTTTATATAAAGTAAACTTATCCATATAAAACTTTAAGTTTCATATGGATAAGTTCAACGCTTTCGGAGAATCTATCAACAAGAGGTTGAGAAACGTTGTTTTGAGAAAAAATACATTTAGGATTATTTTACATGTAAATTCTCGAAGAACCTTATCTACGCCTAAACAACGATACGTGCACCACACAATATGCCTTCAGCTAATTCAATATTGCCCATTTTCATTTAATATCGCGTTCCTAGCCATAGCGTTCTTTTCTAGCCCTCTTGGTTGCTCCTTGGAGCTACGTCGGGTCGCTAAGTCAATGCGCTCCTTATAACGCGTGTTGGCGTATTTTGATGTGATTGGAACTATGTTGACTACCATTGCCTCCAAAAATCTTCAGAACAGTCTTGAAACCTTCATGGAAAATGAGGGCAGCTGCAGAAAGCTGCAGGCAACTGTTCGACAAGGAATTTCAGCAATAATTTCCGCTAAAGGTGTATTTTGGTGCAAGTTTCATACTTAGAGGCCTCCATGATGATTCCTAACGCCTGGTTCTAAGGTCCATGGTCAAAAATGAAACAAAGTTAAGATGTTGTTGCTTCAAAATTCAAAGAAGAACTGTTACTAAAAAATACTATCCCACTCATTTCGCGGTCATATGTAGATATACAGGTTAGTCTGCGGGCCAACCAATTTAGTGCGCTCGAGCGATACATACCAACCCCACCGAAAAATTCAATTATACTGCTCCAATCTTTATGCATTTTTGACAAAATAATTTTTAGGTATATGTACTTCCAAAAAACGAAAAATGCGATTTTTCTAAGTAGTCATAGTCGGTAGACCCCTTAATTTAAATCATTGGCATTGATTCTTGAGCTACTCTTTAAAGTAAGGGGTGTAACTTTTTGGAATTTTGAGTAGTTCTTTCCATGGCAGAAGTGATGATCAAATCTAAATTATAGAAAACATTAAAAGTTATAAAAGTATTTGACATACCTACTTAAGTGCATATGTCTATCTCCTGAAATTTATTACAACAATGACCACTATTGTTTTTGAAAAAAATTCTTATACTATTAGCAAGTATACTTTACCGACACAGAATAGACGACACGAGAGAAAAGTCACCCAAGAAGAGAAACAACTCTCTATCCGATTTTAGCTACATTCCTGAGAGCGCGATATAGTGAGAACGTAGACTGTGCGTCTGATCATTGACTTGAGGCAAGATTGACTTCTACTTAACTCAGCTCTTGGGTGATCAGGGGATTTTCTAGACTTACTAGCGCAAGATTGACAGGATTTGCATTTTGAAATAGTTGATACGTAACGTTCATAATTTTCTAGCAAAAGGTGGGATAAAAAGCATGGTAACCTCTTCACACAAAATTGGAGGGTTCTTCCCCGAAACTGCAGTAGGAGAATTTTTTTTAGAACGGGAAGCGAATTGATTTATATGACACACTATGCTAAGGCAGTCCTAACAATTGAAAACAACATTCGGAAGCGTCAGGTGGTGTTGGAAATTAAGAATCTCTATCGTAGCGTTGACTTCCAATGCCTTCCTTCCTGTTAGCGAAAAGATCACCAGCCCAAAGTTATGTGTCATACGTTTCCAGGCTATGTTCGCAGATGGAGTCCAATACTCATGGCAAAAATAGCCTTCACATCCTTACCATGAAAACATTCTGTTTAACATATTGTGGGTAAACATAACATATTGTTAGTAAAAGAAAATTTTGCTTTCAACAAATTGAAGGTGAATTCATTGTAAATAATTATTTATTTGGTTTCACAATCTATTTGTTATACAGAAGATTTTAACATAAAATGAAAAAAATTTCAAGGTAATCGTTGAGAATTGGAGTAATTTTTTTTGGAATTATTTCAAATCTAACCACATTTTCATAAGCCCGTCGACAAGCAAACGTACTGTTTTTCTTTTAAAAATTGGAAGAAGCTTCCTTAGGTAGGTAAACTTTCACGTACAGTGGCTCCATTCTTTTAAAAATAGAAAATTTTATTAAAATATGATGCAAGAATGGTTGTTTTATTGTATCAGACAAATTAAATTGTAAATAATGCATTCTTATTTTGAATTGATGAATTATTTTGGACAACGTTATTTGAGGACAATCTTATTTTCCTGATTAACCTCATTTTACGATTAAAATCGTAAATTTTAATCAAAGGAATCGATGCGAACATAAAACGTTACGGTTGGCCCGAAATAATTTTTGAATGTGATTTTTGAACTTAGTGTGAATTCAATAAATGGAGTGTGAGTGACTTTATTCAATTAATGGAGTATGATTAATTTAATTCAATATTAAACTCTTATATTCACAAATTCGATCGATGATAAGATGATACTATATCGTAATGTCTGCGCTAAATTCACACAAAAAAAAACCAGATAAAAAAATTCACAAACTTTAATTTTTTCGTTTACAATTTATATTTCATAGAAAGCACAGTTGTAAGCAAGCAATAATAAACATTGCTCTTCATAATTATATAAGCAACAATTAGCAATATTATCTGGCTGCTAAGATATCCCATTTCATAAATTGCACTAAGTTTTTCAGATTTACGGCACACAAAAGATAATGTATGCGCATTGCTGCCATACGATTGCTGGGAAAAATAACTAATTTATGAGCGACAAGGCTGTAACTTTTTAATGGTAGTTATTAAATGTAGCTATTAAATGATAAATAGGACATTGTAAGTTTTGTGGAAACATTTAGTTTACTTGAACCATACACGTAGTAGTTCTAAGAAACTGTTATAGTTCTTACAAAGCTATTTTTTAACATTTAACATTAAATATTATGTTTGAAAACCATGACCAATTGATACTATTTTAACATGATTGAAAAATGATAGTTGCAAAAGACAAAATTAACTAAAAAACCCCTGGTTTTAAAATGAAACTATCTTATTGGATTAATCGACTTTCATTATGATAACCTGGTCACAATTTTTTTTAATTCATATAATATACTTCACAAGCCACACTCCATTGCCTTTCTTATATCATAAATCTGTATGTGCTTAATCGTACCACTTTAACCTTGGCATGTCTTTCGCTGTGAGCCTTTTAATCAACCATATTCCTGTTAAACAATTACACGTTTTACGAAAAGAACATTCAATCAAAGTTTTTTTTTCAATAATTTACGATATTCATATAATATTATTTCTTGGCATGTGCCATCTCTATCAAATCGCAGGTTGTATTGTCTAGCCATCCAACGTCTCTATACTTTTTTAACCATCTCCTGTTCTACAACTATCTTAACATTAAAATTACACATTCAAATTTGCCATCGTTTTCAGATTCAACAGATGATAAATTATACAATATGCTATACGAGCATTTGTACACAAAATTGTCTAAGAGTGTCTATTTTATTAATAAATCTATTGTTATTAATTTATTCCAACGTAAATTTGCATAGTGAACAAACTTCCGTTGAAATTTTGCATTCGGTCAAATTATATAACCAATCTATAAAGTTGCGAATGATTTTATCAGAATAACATTTGAAATTTCCCAACTTTCAATATTGCTTGTTCTTTCGTTATATGTTTTTTTTCTTTCTATTTTATGCCAATTTATACTTAAGTAGCTGAACCAAAAATAACTTCTACCGTGCTAAGAACTGGTAAAATTCCTTTGAAACTTAATCATATGCAATCAAAACCAAAAAAAAATGCGCAAATTTGCCTCTCTATCCAAGACTCAAACCCAGCCATATTTGCGCAAGAAGTTAAATGTTAACGCAAAATTCACGGCGCAAAAATATGAAAGCTAAACAAAAATGGCTTTACGAAATGTAAGAGGTAAGCTTGATCTTGGTTTACATGCCGCATCTGCATCTGCGATTTGCGGTTTCGATCTTCACGCTAGATACGAAAGATACGAAAGACTTAAGCGAGTAACTTTTATTATGTTCGCTGAGTGTGTCTATTACTGATTTTTCGGCGCTTGCAACACTTTTTGGGCGTACACGATTTTTAAGAATAATGAAAATAAGCAATTGAAATTTGGTTCGGATGATTCTATTGTATAAAGCTCACCAAGGGATATAATATAACACGTTCTGGTTTTTGGATGAAATTGAAAGCCATTAACTCCCTTGTAAGCTTCCATACTTCTGACTTAAATTTTATTCATAACAAAAAGGAGTGTTAATTTGTTCAAAGTGGACAGTAATCATCCAGCAAACTACATTTTGTCCTTTCTGTGTCTATAATTTGGAGCAGTCTTTTCTTTCTTAGGAAAGAATAGAGAGAAAAGAGGAAAAATTTTTGTTTCACCAAAATGTTTTGTTTTCACCAAAAATTTCTCCTCATAGGAAAATTTTTTCGTGAAATGGATGTGTATGGGCTTACTCTATTCATATTTAAACTGTGTTTAACCGTTAGCGTCCTTGTATTATTGGATATGCTCGCCATAGTTATATCCAGCAACAAGTAAAGCCTACAACCAAATATAAGCTGGGGGTAATCAAATTCAAGCAATAGAGCATCATAAAGCATCAACATTACCTACATTACATAAACTTAGTTTAGAGTAAGTTCTGAAAGGAACTTAATTTTTATAAAATTTTGTTGTAATATGATCGCTGCTGTTAGTTAAATACATGAATGGGATAGTTCGCATGAGGCTGTACAACACGATTGAGGGGAGTTTAATTACTCAAGTAATGACTTATTCATCGTTTCAATAACTAAATTCGTCGTTATTAACTTGCTACAGATACAGGTACAGATACTTGCAACAGACGTCCCCAGCATTCACAATCTGTTGTCCGTGCCCATACATTGAAGCAACCCAATTGGGGTAGTGATTCACTATAATTGTCAATTAAGTCCGATAAACTTTTCCTCGGTTTTACCATTAGTTATTCGTCTCTTAACCTTAGTAGGCATAGGGATCAGTACGATGTTCATTCGCTAGATGCGGCCAGCCCATTGCAGCTTCTTAAGTTTTACACCCTTGGAGCCCCCTGGCGAAGAAATCGCACAGCTCGGACTCCTTAAGCTTTCTTCTTCGTAGCTCTACAGCACCTCACGGTGATTCGCTTTCTACAATAAACACCTCCAACTGTCTCCTTCAGTTTTTTCTGGAGGAATCATTCTTGGTATCCGTCAGTCAATATATCACTGAACATTAGCAACCCAGTGTAGCTTCCGCATTCTTCAAGCTTGAAGACCCCTCACTAGTCAAAGATTTCGTGCTGCTTATGGTTGGCACCCATCTTCCTTTGACCTTCTTCGGGTTCCGTTTTCTAGTGCGATTACGTCCTTTCTTTTAAATGCTTTTATTTCGGTGGTGGATGTTTGCTGATCGTCTTATAGCCCTAGCATAACAAAGGTCCTATTCTCGCTTTGTATATTTGGTGCTATGTTCTACTCAGTTTGTAGTTGGCCTAAAGAGTAAGCAATACTGAGAACAATGTCTTATATTAGCTGAATCATTGCGATCTTTCACAAGTTTTACTCCAAGGTATGCAAAAGTCGTGCACGTTTTCTATTCTTCAACCATTAGCCGAACGCCTGGTTACCTATCAGTTTTCTTAATTGAACCATATATTTTGTCTTGACCGCGTTAATTTGCAGCACTACCTGTTCTACTTCACGCTGCCTTCATCAATTGTTTCATTATCAAATATAGAAGAGCTAGAGTAAATAGTAGTAGAGCTTGCCATTGCCCATTAATTTCCAATTGGTTCTAAAACTCTTTACTTATTCCTGGTAAGGACGACTTACTTACTTTATATTTACCAGGTGCATGTATACGGTTTTCCCGTAATTTTCTAGGATTTTTTTATTTTAATTCAAAATACTGACCTTCAGACCATACCATGCCAGAAAAACTGCTTTTATTTTGCGGCAAACCATTCTTTGAGCCACTTTCCAACTTCCTCGATATCGATGAAATGCTGTGATGATTGATGTGGAGAGGTTTTAGTTAGATTTAGTTTTAGCATTAAGTCTAGAAAGTGCAGCAGGTGCAGAAGGATATCCCATCCAAGCGATTTCACATTGAAATTACTACTTTTGAATTGTCAAAACCATGTCTCTTACGTCCTAACGGATGTATCGTGTCCATCATATGTTTTTACCAGCAAACGGTGACTTTCAACAGTCTTTTTCTTTTGGTTAAACAAGCTAATTTTGGCGGACTCAACTTGCGTGTGTTTACAGCTGAATTTCAGACTGTCGCAATGGCGTATGTCTCAAATACGCTGCGTATTTTTCGCTGTCGCCATCTCTCAGTAAAACCGAAAAAAACTGGTGCACACATCTGGCATTATGTTTCTCGTCTTTTAAAGCATATTATCATCTTCGGGCGTACAAATTGGTGGCTACTGGTTTATTTAACATACCAATAGTACTTTACTAAAATTAAACATAAATATATTTGTATCAAAATAATCAATTACCACTTATCTTAATACAACCTTCAAAAAAGCTATCAAGTTTAACGTAAAATAAATAAAAATTTATTGAACTCTATGAAGTCTACACCCCAGTAAATAAAAATGTTGCAAGGATCATGGTATTTTCACTTGTTTTTTTTTTCAAAAACTACACTAATACAATGCTTGATTAATGAGGAGTTGGCTTTTAATATTAGAACTCCACTGAAATGGTGGAACCCAGCTACCTTAAAAAGGACCGATAAAGCCTGTGTTCTCAAAAAGAATTCTAAATTACTTACTAGGTCTTCTAAGATCCTTCGGTTGGATTGTAGTTTTCAATACCAAAGCAAAACAGTAAAGTTCTCCGAAAAACGTCTTTCGATGGCTTCACGTAAACTTCTGAAAATAAAGAAAGGAAATACTCATTCTCCTTAGAACGCGAGCCTTACCGTGGCGAAATATATGAGCAGGGCATATCTAATCGATCCTCTCAACTGGGAGGCTTCACAATATCCTATGGATGCGATATCCATTCATCAAAGGTCCAGCAGATACATGCAATATAGCTTGTTATGCAATATAGCATGCATGCAATATAGCAAAGACATATGAACCGATTATTTGTAGGACCGAAGCCCGTTCTTCGATTCAAAATTTGGTGCGTCTAAATGACAACAGCGTTGTTCATTGACATGACCGAAGTGATGATTTGGAAGGACTTGGCGGAAAAGGAAAGAATACCCAAGCTATAACGCTACTCCGATATTGTTTTCACTAAGGTTTATGTTATGGTTCAATTTTTGCACTAATTGATCTTTTTGCGAGGGATATCTTAGTCTTCTCACCACCATACACCCTCTACAGATATCCTTGATACCGCAAGGCCAGCTGAACTCATTCAAGTTGAGAATTCAGGATCATATCGCAAAATCGCTTAATGTACTCACTGTTTGTGTTTATATTGGGCTTCCGGTATGGTTTGATTGACAGTGGAACTTGAGACCTAACATGAGCTTATGACGCTATCTTTAGGACATTGATGTCACGTCATGTGTGCTTGGAACGAAATAACAGCTGGACGACAGTGCATGTATTATGCGTTGGAAAATCCTATTTTTTAATGAAGCAACAAAAACTGCTAAAAGTCAAGAGTATAAAGAGATTTTTTTAAACTTTCTTTAAAGTCCGTTGGGTCATGCCGCTATTTTTCCTAAGGACGCGGTTGGTCATTATAGTCATTATCAGGTCATTCTGGTTAATGTTTCACCTTTCAATTTCGGTTATTTTGTGTTTGGCTTTTAATGTAGATGTGGGGCCAGGAATAGGACCATGGAAAGTTGTTACCGAAGGATGAATTTGGTTTAATAATCGTATTCGGTTGTTACGTTTCCTTTTGTTTATTGACTTTCATGAAATATCTGGATGTTATTCATCACGTTTTCTTTACAAGGATCGGATCACGGACTGAAAATAGTGTATCCGATTTGTTTGCCAGATATTTTTAGATAATGTTAACATGCGTTTTCTTTGTTTCAATCTGCTGCAATATGTATTGCCTTGGTACTTTCTTTTTATGCGTAGGAATGATATCGAATTGGTCAGATTATTGGGTTCAGGTGAGTGGTTCTCTGTGGTTCTCATCTCTATGTAATATGCGTTACATAGCTAAAATCTGTTTTTTATGGATGATTACGAACGGTAATTTTCTTAGAATCTGGATGTTAGTTTCCGTGTGGTTTTTAATGTCAGTCAGTCCTTACATGTCAGTTTATACATGCCACTGTTGCCTATGTTGGCTGACAACTTCTGGTCTCAGATTTTTTCGATGTTTTTCTTAGACTTAAATGCGGTTTGTTTTTTAGATTTCTAGATAAAATCTGTAAATTTGTACGTATCTTTGCTTGCATAATCTATTGAGGTCTTTTTTTGAGCGCTTTCTGTTGTTTTCTTGTTCTTGTTGTCTTGTTACTTGTTCTTGTTGTTCAAAACTATCCTTTATATGTAATTTAATTCGATGAAATAGTTGTTGAAGTTCATAAGGATGGAGTGAAGTCTATTTACCATTGATTTGTACGCCGCGAACCGGTGCTTTGCAGGGTTGGTTTGATGTGGCGTGTGGGCGTTGAATGTGGTATCCTGTATATTTTTTGCTCGAAGTAGGTTTCTCCCCGTACAAAAATTAAGCAGTTGTATTTTCGTTCGCCTCCTGTTCCATGTTGAACCCATATTATTGGTGGATGTTACACACGTAAGCAACTACTTTGTCCAAATTTGCAGTTGATTTCATTACAAAAAGAAAGATTTTTCTAGATCCATTGAAGTAAGAATTCCTTACAAACCACTCATATTAATAATGTCTATAAAAATTAAAACTTTAATTAAATGTTGGTATAGTGTTTTGAAAAAAGCTAATATGTAAAATAAATAGTGAAATCAATTTCAAGAAAACAGAAAAAAAATGTATTAAACAAATTTTTGGTTTTGAAATGTGATGCAAAGGCGTATAAATTGAACAAACACAGCCAAACTTTGGAAATCGCTGCCATCAGGGTCAGGAGGAGTCTAACTTTTAAAACGTTTTTCGTCATACACTGGTCCAATGGCTGAATTTGTAGCCACAATCTTGCAGGTCTAAGGAAGAATTAGAAAGAATTTGTATTAATAAATATTCCCCTACAAATTATATATTCGATTATAGACGGACTAACAAATTTCTCAATTTCATGTTTTTAGAATTCCTTGCTACGTTTAAATAATTCTTATTGTACAAACTATAAACTGCATGACCAAAACTAAGTTCGGCGTGTTTTGGTTGAATGAATTATAAGCCCACATTTATTTCAGATTATCATGGAAGTTCTGAGCTAATTTCAGTTGACGGCGCGATAATTAGCTTGAATTTACCTTAATTATTATTCTAATTTTATTTTTATATGTTCAAAGTTTTCGTGCTTCGATTTGAATAGCTAAACTAGTTTTATTTTTTCAAACTTTGTAAATAAAGCCGAATTAGTCATAGTATGGATTTGTCATGGTACTTCACCGAAAAAGATAATCCCCGATCGGCTATCCAATAATTTTATCAATTTAACAATTTCAACAAGTTAATTTATTCAAGTAACTATTTATCATTTCCGTGGGATATAGTTTGTAATTATTTACGTTATTTTCATGGATATGTTGATAAAGAATATAAATTTTGGTTTTTGGTTTTTGAATTCAACCTTTGACAAAAAGTGATATTTTTGTTATTTGGAGCAAAACTTAATCTGAACTTATTCAGGCAGCAGAAATATATCTTCGAACAAACTCAAAAGGTAATGTAACTTTAAATGCGATAATTCATAATAATTAATTTCTCCCGGATCCTCCATTCATTTTTAGTTTCGTTTTTCATTTTATGCTGGTTCATTAATCTACTATTTTATTTCATTTATATTTTGAAGCAATTCTTAGTAAAGATGTTTCAAGCATATCGAAATATTTTCCAAGCTTTCTTCTTTAAATATTGAAGATTGCCTTAAAGTTTCTGACATATTACAGAAAGTCCATTTACTATGCAAAACATATGATTAATCAATTATTCTGCTACAATTATGTCAAAATAAAGAATACTATATGCCAAGTCGAATTGTTAAGCTGAAAAAAATTCAGGCAGTAATATTAAGTCTATCATTTGTTGTTTGCAAAAAAAAACCTTCAAATGCATCTAACTGAAAAGCCACAAGTCGTCAACGTTCATAAGGAAATAACTAGTTGCCAAATAAGTTTCAAAAACTACGAAATGCCAAAATTTGCATTAATTAATATATTAATTGTGAACAGAAAGAACGAAAGTGAAATTAAACTCAGATGTCTTCACTGATGAATTCAAGTTGATTAAAATTCTTAGTCAAACTACTGACCGTGAAAATGATGTATGCAAGCGATAATTTTAAAACTATTGTTTTTTTTTTCAATGAAAGATAGGTTGATGACTTTAGCTGATTTCATACTAGCGAGAATGAATTTGTTTATAAAAATGGGCGTTTGAATTATGGAAAATACTATAGTAAAGATAAAACTCGTCGGTGGCCTCTGTAGTAATTTGCACAAAACATCTTGAGAAAATAGCCACGTGATCTTCAATTTGCGGGTGAAAGTATATTTATAGTTACTGCAATTTCAAAGAAAAAACATTTATAAGTATTTTTCATACCATAGTTACGTACTCTTATCGATGTGTGATTTTATTCTAAGGTCCGAGAACGAATATGTGGTTGCTATAAATTGTTATTCAGTGCAAAACACTTGAAGATTTTGCTTTTAAATCACAAAGAATAATTCACATCCGATCAAAAAGCGAAAAACCAATTCGCCACATGTAGCGAAATGTTCACCTATGAATTGTAACAAATGAGTCATATTTCATATGCGAACTATTCAGCAATTTGTTTCAAGTGAATGAATTAAATAATCGGATTTTTTTGTCAGCATTTGATTAGATGATTCTTGGTATTGTAGGCGGAACTAGCATAATAGTAACTAAATAGCCCATATGTAGGAAGTGATTGGAAAGCCAAATCTCCGGTTCTGATATTCCAACATATCGATTCGTTCATCGTGCTCCCGGTACTAACTGAAATTTCCAATTATCATCCGCAACCAGATCTAACAACCTATTGTAAATAGTCATAAGCTCATTCCAACAGCGATGAATGCGAATACAAGTTAAGGGTAGGAGAGGGCAAAAAAACCACTAATAACTCTGGCAGGGAATGCGAGAACAATCCTCTGAAAGAGGACTTATTCTTGTGGATGTGAGTTGAAGGTTGTATCCAGACCTAGCCACAGGCTTCTAATGCTATACACCACCTGTACTACCGACTCTAGCTTTAATTTACTAGAGAATTATTAGAAAGAAAAGTCTTTTTCATCAGAAACTTAACAATGCAGATAGGTCAGGGTGAAGTAGAGATGAGGAGAGAAAAGGTGAATTACAGAAACTATTCCTCTTCCACCTCTAGGGGTTTGAAAATAGTCTTCTACAGAACAAGAACCACCCCAGCGTGGCTCAACACTAAGCTTTCTCCATCATTTCCTAGAAAATTGTTCTGTAGTCGGGTCTACATTTTATTCCCTCCCCATTTTGACGATTGAATACGTTCAAAATTAGTTTACTTGCGTCGTATTCTAGGAGCATCATATGCATTATTTGAGCATGCATCGTTTGAGTCCTCTTCTAAATCTACTTCATCTCCCTTAAATTAGTTTTCTTTTTACTTTCTGAGACCTGTGCTTCTTTGCCATCTGTGAAAAATGGATCCTCTCTGGTATCTTTACCACACTCACATTGAATTTAGTCTCTACGGTGATTTCTAATTTCATCAAATTCTGTACTCGATCCGATAAAAATATCTGTTTGTGATTCCATTTGCTCGGACTAATATCTACTTTGCTCACTAATTGTTCTCATTTCTAGAACATATAATTGCTCCCTTTTGGTCCTTTTCCTCCTGCGCACTCAGTTCTTAATCCTAGTTTAAGAGAATTTCGTTTTTTTATTTCAATTTGTGTTGTGTTATTCTATTTTGCAATATGAAAATGAGTATGTAAGAAGTAATACAAATAAATAACGAAAAAACAATATTCAGTTCCAAGGCTTTTTGACACCAGCATCTTTTCTTGTAAGCTACATGACGAGAGTTCGTCTATTCTTTCATCTAGGTGTAGACAGATGTATGGTCCATTTAACACAAATAAAAAGGGGTGGTGGACGTCATCTTCGGAGAAAATCATCTTTCCTATTATGTACAGGCAAGACTAAGAATACTCGGGCCTGCTAAGATGCTGGGTCAGATATCAATCAGTTTTACCATGTTCTCATTTCAACCATGACTCCTGGTCACTGATACGCGCGCAACTCACTTATATCGCGCTTCTTTCTCTTACCCTTCCCGCTACAACGCGTATTCTTCCTCTCTCTCTCTCTTCTGGTAAGACAACGCGTCTATACAGATTCAAAGTTCAAATCGACTTAGGTTCAGGTTCAAAAACCAGTAAAGTTTCTTTTGAGTAGACGAAGGATCATCCTTCGTTCTCAAACGAGAAATGCCATATGTACCGCAACCGCGATAACCAGCACCGCTGGGTCATAAACATTTTGGTATGCGTATGAAATCGATTCAGGTACGAATCTTTGCCAATATTGAGGAGCCAAAACTTGAAGCAGCTCCATACCATATAGCAGCTCTATAACGTAAGTGCAAGGAAAGATAACACTTCTGGATGGTTTCAATTTGGTTATCAGTTACTACCCATGAATATTGAAAACTGTCTCTTTGTTTTACGCAAAAATGAGAAAAAATGTACCAATTCAAATACAATTCCTCATATTTTAGTAGATTACCACCAGATCGAGTATTCATTGAAGGATTAGCTCCGGTTAGTAACGTAGCTGTGGCTCCTTTTGGTCACGATAGATCCACTGATGTTGCTTTACGGTCGAATGCCAAAACTCTAGTTACGGCTGTATTCATTAATGTTCAGATTTACTCCAAGAAGTGCATCTTCATGTCTTTCATCAAGCCAAATTATTTTATCGTCTTATTTACCTCAAAGTTCATATATCCAAACAAATTTGTATGCTATAAGTCGTGATTCTGTCCTGATGAATTGTACACAATACTTGAACTGTCTAGGACTGCGCCTATAGTGAATTATCTGGACCTGAAACCGTAGCTATGAGGAGACGACATTTATGATCTTTCGACTTCTTTGATGATCCTTCGACTACAACCACCTAAGATTGGAAACTTAATTCAGCATACTGACGGATCCAGCAGAAATTTATATAATAATTGGACTTGTTATGGTAAAAGGAAGATTCAATGCGAAGATATAAAATCAGTCTTTCTATTCTTATAACGTACGATTGGTACGCTTATAATCAAAGGTACTCGAGAAAGAGACTTGGCCAAAAACGAGTATAGTAGGTAACCAAGTCTCAATTGGATTTCAGGTTATACATTTGGTAAGCCATTAAATAGACCAAAAAAGAATTTCAGATATCCCATGAAATATACTACTGTGATCAAAAAGTAAGGTGAAATTGTTTATAAAATGTAAATTCTTTATTTGTTTTTACAAAACGCGTCAAAACGGCTTCCCCGCATTGACTTTTTGAGTTTGCTGAATAGCCAGAAGTCACACGGAGCCAAATCATAGGAATACGGTGGTTGCAGAACTATGTGAGTCAAGTTTTTGGCTAAAAAGTCGCAAAGAACCAATGCAACATGACATAGTGTATTATTGTGATGAAGGAACCAAGAGTTGTTCGCCCATAATTCCGGCCGTTTCAGACGAAAAGCTTCACGCAAACGACGCATAACGCTCAAATAATATTTTTTGTTGACAGTTTGGCCCGGCGGAAGGAATTGATAGTGCATCACACCACAATCAAAAAAAACTTTCAACATGACCTTGATTTTTGATTGACTTCGCCGTGGTCTTTTCGGTCTTGCTTCACCTGTTGCACGATATTCTCTGGATTGGTCAGTGGTTTCAAGATCGTCTGCGTAAATCCAAGTCTTGTCTCCAGTAATGATGCATTTCAAGTGGTCCTGATAGTCAGACAACAAAATTTCACACACATCAACGCGACGCTGTTTTTCCAAAAAACTGAGCGATTATGGCACCAATCGGGACTTGACGCGTTTGAGACACAAAACATCTTTCAAAATGGTTTAGGCTGAGCCAAACGATATTCTAACACCACAGCAAGGTCTCTAATTGTCAATCGACGATTTTTAAGCACCAACTCTTAGATTTTTTGAACCTGACCCTCGTCGGTAACATATACGGTGATGGTCGTCCAGAGCGCGGTTCATCTTCAACGCGTTCTCGGCCCGGTGACATTTTAAGTGATTCAACAGTACAGCTTATAAAGGAGAGGAAGAGTATTGAAGCTGTATCTTCTGGTGAACAGAAGACACAAAATATCAAAAGAATGACATACTTAAGCAAGAAAATCAGGGAAAATATTAGAAAATAAAGGAAAATAAAGTACGTTAAAGTACTAGAAAACCATATTATTGCAACAAGACAGACGAAGAAAGCCCTAAAAGAGCTACGTGAATACAACCTGTGGATACCTAACCTGTAAAAACACCAAACTAAAATAACAAATAGAAAACACATCAACAACATAGCAACAGAATTTTATAAAGATCTCTACTCTAGAAAACACAAAAAACTGGAACAAAATAAATGTGAATCTCTGAAATGAGAACTGAAACCAACTCCTGGACCTGAACCAGAAATTTTAGCAGCAGAAGTTAGGAAAGCTATACTGAGTCAAAAGTCGGATAAAGCCCCAAGGCCGGATAGGATCACCAATGAGATATTGAAAGGCACTCTAGAAGAACTTGTTCCCATCCTGACAAAAATTTACAATAATGTATTAACATCAGGCATAATTTCAGAGCAATGGCAAACGTCACATGTAACCCTTATTCATAAAAAAAGGTCCAAAAGAAGATATTGATAAGCTGATAATAAGCCTGATGTCCAATATATATGAAGTTTTTTCGAAGATTGTATTGGACCGAATAACAAACAACTTGCACGAAAGCCTACCAAAGGACCAAGCTGGTTTTAGAATACATTTTGCTACTATAGATCACATACACACAGTCAAACAATTTCTAGAAAAATACAATGATTACAACAAGCCCCTGTATGTGGCCTTTATAGATTACACGAAGGCTTTCGACAGTATTAGTCACGAAGCAATATGGGAAAGCAAGGCATCCCCAAAGTGTATATAAATATTATTAAAAACATATACAGTAAAAGTAAAGCAAAAATTCAATTGGAATCTCTTGGTACACCCTTCAAGATCGAACGAGGAGTCCGACAGGGAGACCCACTGTCTCCTAAGCTTTTCTCCGCAGTATTTGGAATACAAACCGTATTCCAAAAATTGGAGCGGGAAGAATTCGGTTTAAACATAAATGGAAAAAAACTAAGCCATCTAAGATTTGCAGACGACATCATCTTACTGGAAGAAAACCCAGATAACTTGGAAAAAATGATAAAGAACTTAAATAAAGAAAGCGAAAAAGTTGGACTTTTCATTAATGTGGAAAAAAACTAAGTTGCTAACTAACTCTGAAACACATGAGATTCAATTAATAGTACAACATCTGGAATATGTAGACGAATATATATATTTGGGACAAATTATTTCACACAAAGATATGACAAGCAAAGAAATAACCAGAAGAATAGCCAACAGCTGGTAAAAGTACTAGTAATTAAAAGAAATATTGAAATCCGCTGAGATTAGCAATACAATAAAACGTAGAGTCTTCAACACCTGCATACTACCTTGCATGACATATGGCTGTGAAACTTGGGCACTTATAAAACACCATAGAAGCATGCTAAAATACTGTCAAAGAGCAATAGAACGAAGTATGCTGGGAACAAAACGTCAGGACAGGCACAGAAATACATTTATAAGATCCAAAACTAAAGTTGTTTATGTTCTTGAAAAAATGGACTAACTAAAATGGAGATGGACCGGTCATATGATGCGTAGCAGACACGAAAAATGGAGCAAAGACGTCACCAACTGGCTCCCTAGAGACGACAAAAGGAGTAGAGGCAGACAAAATACAAGATGGGAAGACGACATAAAATTAACAGCGGGGTCATACTGGAGAAGAGTAGCAAGGGATAGCCACCGGTGGAAAATGTTAGAGGAGGCCTATGCCATGCGGCACACTGAGCTCAGAGACATACTATAACAACACGAAGTAAAACAAATAGAAAAGTTGAGGATGAAGAGGCTATATAGATAGATAGATAGATATTTATTAAATATTTTTATTATTTAAAATAAATTAAAAATAAATAAAACCATAAAATTACTGAATAAATAAAATTATTTATTAAATATGAATATTATTATATTTAATTTTTGCCGACACATTTTTGTGAAATACACTGTGCTTGAACTCGAGACCTGTTGCCTAAAAGACGAGCGCTCGAATTAAGATACCACATGGACGTAGCCGTAGTATATCGTAGCCCTTATTTAATTATTCTGACCACGATTTTTTGTAAAGAATAAACACGAATCTATTTCTCTGACCTATAAAGTGTCATCATGGGGGAATGTACATCCAATCCGGAAGCATATTTGCTGGAATGACTAGAGTTGGACGTTGAACTACGAATTGAGCGATAAGGTAAGTCTTTCTTTTTTGAAGAATAAAGGTAGCCTCAACATTTTGTGCTTTTGCGTTTCCTCGGTTTTCCTTGTTCTGGGTTCAAATATTCACTCATTAGGATGCCGCAATCATTAACTATGATAGATACAACTAAGAATGTTAAAACGCATGAACTCATGGAAGAAAATTACATTTATTTAAAATAATATTTGCTACTAACCACTTTTCAAAACTTGCATGATATTGCTGTGACGACAAGAAAACAGTAGCATATCAAAGTGTATTCTTCACTCAAAGCGGAAAATTCAAATCAACTTTTTTGTGGAAATTTGGAGGTCAATTTCTATTAGTCTATAGAAAAGTTTTCCGTATGTTGGATAGGATTGACCTTTGAAAATTGTTGTTTGAATACAAACACTGCATTCAAGCGACACAAGATTCAATGATCTCATCAACTTTTTTATCTGCAGCGACTTTTTATCATGTTTACGAATAAACTATAGCAAATATATTAATAGAAATAGGTAGGCTAGTAAGGCAGACGCCAGGATGATGTGGCAGAAATGAATGGTTTTCAATGTCAACAAATCAACGAATGATAGATTTCAATAAACTCAGCTCGGCAATAAAAAGTAGTGAATGGAGAAAAGTGGAAAGATTCTGACTATGACTTGCAAAAAGATCTTTCATTTTCATTAATCAATCAATGATTTTTTTCTATTTATCCCCAATTGTATTTCTGACCAGCTCAAGTTATCTTAGCACACTCAGAAATGCTGCCTGTTTTCGGCCATTAGGTTGTTGTTTACCTGGTAGCTTGTTTTTTCAACAATACTTATCACAGACAGTCTGTCATGTGTAAAATATAATCTGTAACCCAGGTCCAACATGTAATGACGTATCCATCATGACGATGCGTTACTACATTATAATCTCATGAATTGTATTATTCTTACGAATCTGAATAACATTTTTTTATATAAAGTATAAGTTAAATTTGAAAATATAAGTTTTCGTCTGTTATTATTAATTAACATTTCCGTTTTTATTTTATTTGTTTACATCTAAAAAATCATTCCAAATATTTGCATTTTTCCAATTTTTAACAGACGACTTACGATGAGAATCTTTTCTAACCGCAAAAAAATATCCAATTTTATTTACAACATTGAAGTCGAAAAAAATATCAGATTATTCATAGCCTTGGCCTTTTTATATCAAACGAATTAAGGGGATTTTAAGACATATTTTCAGGTGCACACATTTGTTTGATTGTGCGGTTTTCAACAATTCACCTACTCATTAATTCAAACGTAAACAAGTTGAAGTTTTCGACGTTAACCTCTACATTGAAAAGTCCAGCTTGTTTACGTTTGAATTAATTATGCATTTTCATTGTTTGTTACAAACAACCCATTCCTTAGGAAAGGTGAAATGTCGGTCATCGGCTTAATTTCTGTCAGCTAACCTAATTTTCGCCATTGATTTTGAAAAATGACTCCAGATATCTGTTAAAGTTGGTTCTAAATGAATCGTTATCCATACAAGTAAATATATATCTGAAATCTGAGTTGATTTTATCTTCCAAAGGTTTCCAAAATATCCTCAGGCTAAGATATTATTGAACGCTCCTGTTCACCATGCTCTAAAAGATTCTTAATGGGACTTAGCGAGCATTCAAGGAAGCAAAAGTTCGTCTGATGCAGATTATAAAGAAAAAAATTCATTGAATTGCAAACTGTTCTAAGCCAATTTTTATGGAAAATTGGATTATAATTTAAATGGGAAAATTAAAATGGAAAATCGAAATGAGCTTAGTTTTCCTAGCAACAAGTCCCATATCGATTGTATGAGTTGATCTCGTCACAACGAACCTCCTCATCAAATACAGGAAATACATTTTGCCATTTTTAGAAATACTACTAATAGACATAGCTCAAATGCATCCTGTTCTTTTTTCACGGCCGTAACAGTTGGAAACTAGTCCTGAGTGCAAGCTAGTACCTACTTTCCGGCTTTTCTTAAGAGCATTCTGAATTGGATTGCATGCAAATAAGAATGCAATTGTTAATATTCGCCCAATTTTTTTCCGAATCGAAAATGCTTGAAACAAAAATAACTAAAATAAAGTATTTTAAGAAATGCCACAAATACTTAAAACTGGACTGAATTTCAACGAAAATCAAACATTCCATCAAATCTAACATTCCATATGGTATTCGAGCAAAAACAAATATCTACCCATATAAATATATTTCGTACGGCTACTACACACATGAATTTCCACTAACAGCGCCTTGAGTACGACAATGCTTGATTATCACTGACTGTCGCAAAGCTGTTCCATTCATGAAATAAAAACATTTTGCGCTATATTATGTTGATGACTAATTAATCTTTCAACCAACCGGAAAAATGATAAGAAAAGTTTTTTGGGGCCGGGAGATGAAAACTAGAAGCGGCTCCATGGTTTAAGCTAAGCTGGAAATTGACCAGAAAACCATACGAAAACACTTGAGAAATGTATTAAAATCGATGATCAAAAACATACGAGTTTTCAGTTTACAACAATTCGCCTTCGAAGAAACATTGAAACGCCTTGAGATGGAACCGCGGAGTAATCGTTTTGTGTTGACCGCAACATTATTTGTTGTTATTTATGAGTTAACATTAGTGAAATGTATTGTTAATGAGGATTTTTCGTATAGTTCCGAAGAAGACACATTTAATTCGTGCACTAACATTTGGGGCTTAGAAGGATCATGTTTACCGATAATACAATGTCGTCCTGATCAGTGGTCAGGAAGTTTTGACGATATATGCCGTTTTGGAAGACACTTAAAAATTGTTTGTTGTGTAAAAAATAAGCGAGTTTATAGGAATAATAGAAACAGTGGACGATCCAGTTCAAAGGATAAAACGAGAGAAAGACTAAACAGTGTTTCACGCGATAATCATGACTTTGTATTTAGTGATAAACCAGAAATAGAAAGAGGAAGTAATGATTTTCTATTCAAGCCAATACCAGAAAAATCGAATACAAAACGAATAAGTGAAATAAGTAAGGCTTGAGCCATCGGTCGTAACGCATTCTATTATAAGTGCTAAAATGTTTAATTTTTTCAGAATTTGAGGAATATATGGATAACATATTTCTCAATACAACGCCTACGCAAGGAGAATTGAATCCACAAGGTCGTGTAAACACTAGCCCTGGTCAATATCCACACATGGTATGTTCGCATCTTTTTTTTTCGGCAAAATTACAATGAATTGCATGCAATTTGATTGGAAGGAAATTACTAAACAAAAATTATTCACAACAACTTGAAAGTCATAGCTAAAAACTTTGTTTTCAGGGGAGTTTTTCTTATCTCTTTTCTCTGAATGCACCAACATTCTTTTCCGAACGGGGATTTTTCGAAGTGAAATGTATAGAAGTTATTGTTTTTGTTGTTGTTGCTAATTATATATCATCCATCAATGTGAGACATACTACAGATGATTTGAGTTGTAATCGAATGACAAGTGTGTTGTTTACCATGAACTCGCGTCGTTAATAACCAAATGTGTACAGATTATCCAATTTATAAATTATGCCAAAACACTTCGCCTTCTTCTTTCACATTATTGATCCAGAAAATTAGAAAACCACGAATAGACACACATAGAATATTACAAATTCTATAAGCGCGCACCAAATAGATAAGAATCCTCCGAACATCAAGAAAGAAAGGAAATTTAGGTTTTCAAATAGAATCTGTAGCTTTTTGCACAATACCTTTCCAGATACCTACATACCTTTAAACCTATACCAGAAATTATCAAAAATATTCTAGACATTCATTGATCAACTCTAATTGAACAATATTCTAAATTTCTAATTTGCTGTTGTTTATCAAGCATCCTGGAAATCTTCAATATTTTATTCCAACACTCCAAGAATTTTCGAACGCAAATGCAACCGCTACAGCTATGCAAAAAAAAACATGGTAGAAATTTTCGATCTCTTCGATTTGGACGTTATGCAGAATAATGCAAACTGCAACAATTTCCACATTTATGCCATTATTTAGCAAACTCCTTGCTATTCACTCCTTGCTATGAGTATAAATCTAAATACTTACTAATAAATTTTTTCAAGATTTTCCGAAAACCGAAGGAATTTTCAAATTTCGCAGCACGAAATAATAATTATTTTTCTCGGTATTTACTGATGAAGCCATGAAATGCTTTTATCAAATATCAACAAAAATAAAAAAGGGACTTACTATAAGTCAATCCCTTAAGCGTTATGTTTGAATACAACCATGCGATTTGTTTGAATACAACGAAGCGGGAGCGCTTTGAAATTCCTGAAACGAGTGCAGGAGTTTAGCTAAGCAAATATTCGTAGAAAGCTCTTGGTGCACTGTACAAATGATAATCCTTTTTGCAGTTCTACTGCGATTCTTACAGCTGTCATGTAACTATAGAGATTACTTTATGCACTTATGTAATTTAATTTTAAAATAATTGAATTTCTTATTTAGATTATTTCACTTTATGACATTTCACACTAGACAAGTTCCAGATTATAAGTAACAAGTTTGAAGGATTGCCTGATTAATTTTGATTGCCCGTTCGGCGGAAAATGAATCTTAAATGAGCTCCTGCTAAAATCATTATCTTTAACCCAGACCTAACACCTAGAACATCGCATACGACAAGTCAGGAGTTCAACTGCTGTATAGGTCGCATTTTATGACGATTCGTCATTAATCGCAGGATAAAAATTAAACTATAAAACTGCAAAAGTTACTACAAAATTGCCTGAGTGAAAACTCGCTGGCACCAGCACTGCAAAAAGACCAAACGGTTATCCTTGACAAGAACAAATTTCCAAAATAAAGATTATCAAAATAGGGTTTATCAGAATCAGGAGTAAATGCTGGTTTGTCAAACGCTGATATAGACGTACTTGAGCTTGCTGATACACTTGTAGTTGGGTTTCCCAAAAAATCAGGACGATAACTGGTGGGACTGTAGATATTTCACGTGTCCCAATTGATTTATGTCAATGTTAGTAGCTAAATATCAAAAAATAGTGAACTTTTTATGAATATAGTTCATTCCATGATTTTATTTAGATTAAAGATAGAGATATTCTTGGCAAGGAATTGCATGGTAAACAGTTGGTACAGAGTGTCGAGGAGCGCTTGTGATTACATTTACATATTGAATAGCCTATCAGACAGTGATTACTGTAATGAATATCCCACTTCATAATAATTGGAGCCACATAATGAGGCATTAACTTGGTTGTTCCTCGTAAGAAGAGACAAATGGCAATAGTCTAAGCAGACTTAAAAATACGTTAGATAAATTGCGGGGCTTATAAAGCATCTCAGAAATAGATTGCTGAGACGAAACAGATTTCTGAACAGATTCGACTGAGATCTTGGCGAGTTAATGATTATTTGCTCGTGGATGACTAACAATCCAAAGGTACGTCACTAAACCATCGTAGCAGTTTTTAAATCTCTAAAGTTCTACTGTATGAGTAAAGTTACTGTAACGTAAGTACTGTAAGTACTGTAAGTTACAACAATAAAAAAAAGTTTGGACTATGGACGGTAGTATCCAAGGTACTTCTTGTTTTACACAATTTATTTTACACATTATTCTGGGTGGTTCCATAAAATGGGCGACTTTTCCTAAGTGTCAGAGCTGGATGTAGCTACACGATACAACTATACTAAAACTTTACCTAATATTACTATTCTTTCACACAATACGAGGTTCGTTCAAAAAGTATCGCGAACTTCATGTTTTTTCAAGAATTATTTATTTATTCATGAATACCTATTTTGTCCCCTTCAAAGTAATCCCCTTCAGACATTATTCACTTGTGATAACGTTTTTTCCTATCCTCGAAGCATTTTGAAAAATCATTTTTTGGGATCTTGTTCAGCTCCTCCTTCGATGCTGTCTTTATCTCCTGAATCGTGCCGTAGCGTCGTCCTTTCATGGGCCTCTTCAGTTTCGGGAACAAGAAAAAGTCACAGGGGGCCAGGTCTGGGGGATACGGTGGCTGCGGTATTTTTAGAGTGTTGTTTTTGGTCAAAAATTCACGCACAAGTAACGATGTGTGAGCAGGGGATTTATCATGGTGCAAAAGCCAATTTTTGTTTTTCCATAAATCCGTGCGTTTCTGGCGGATTGCTTCTCGCAAATTGCGCATTACTTAAAGGTAATATTCTTTATTGACCGTTCTACCCTGCGGCAAGAACTCATTATGCACCACGCTCCTGCAATCGAAGAAAACTGTCAGGAAAACCTTCCCATTCGACCGAACCTGGCGTGCTTTTTTCAGTCCCTCTGAGAACATGTACCACCGATAAACGTTACTTTTGTCCAAAGTAGCTTCGCCGTATGCAACAATCAACATTCTGAATGTATCCGCGCACTTTAAGTTGTTCTTCACACAAAATTTTATACAAATTTTTCGATCCATTTTTTGGGATAGACGAAAGTCGAAGACAAGCTAAAACACGTCCACACACAATAATTGTCAACAACTGACTGGACATTCAAAATGGCCGAAATTGTCAACATAAGTGAGAGTCATAAGTATCAACATAACGCCACCAAAAGATCAAAAATCGAACATACGTAACCCGTGAAAATTCAAAATTCGCGATACTTTTTGAACAAACCTCGTATTCTCATCCGATTTAAAATCCGATTATATTTTGATAATAGACAGTTTCAAACATTTATAATATCAAAAACTATTTATATATTTATTTAGATCGCAATTTTCACTTGTACATGCATTAAAAATATCTTCACATATATCATATAATTAGAAAGAAAGGTAGAAAGATCTCCAGCTGGTTACGTTGATCTACCAAAGATTCTATAATTGACATATATCATCCTCTTGTACCCAAATTAAACTTGAATTCTACACCTAAATCGTCTTATGACATGAAAAATCGTTATATATTCTCCCATATCTGTTTTATCAAATGTCTTTATTTCCAATGCACTACAATTATGCCATCATTTTTTCAAATAGTTTCCCAGCAATATTCATAAACGTCCACTTCCGAAACAATCTTTATTACTTCCATCGGTTGGGCTTTAAGGGAGAAAACCACGCTAAAGGACTTACATTCACTGATTTTCTTGAATAGGGGAAAATTAATCCGGATTTTATTCAAAATTTGATAACATTTTCTTCACATTTTGAATATTCTTTGTCGTTTTTTTTTTTTTGAATGATTTGAGTCAAAAACTACAATATCAAGCGTGAATGCCTGTTGATGGACATAAGTAAATTTCCCCAATTTCAGGAGTTACAGCCATTCCAGGTTTAATCCGAAATGGGTAAAAACGTATATTACATTAAAAGCTCATTTTTTAAAACTATAAGCCCAAATTCAGGTGAAAATAATAAAAATTAAAAATATTAGCGAATAGAAATTTTTCTTCTATCCTCACCATTTCAATCTTCATTATTTTTTATAATGAAGTCATTATCACTTATATAATCATTATTACTTATAATGTAAAAAATAACCCTTAAAATGACGATATCATCTCAATAGTTAGTTCATATAATTTGTATCCTTGTAAAGAACCGTTGTTTTCTTTAAAATAGTAAGAAAAGATTTTTTTGTAATCTTTCCTAATTTTTGACATAGATTTCTGCCAAATCTGAAAAAAGTCATGTAGGAAAAACGCAAAAGAGGGTCCTTTTACGTTAAAAATGTTCAAAAACTCGAATTTTTTTTTGCTGATTTTAGTTCTAAATCCAATAAAAAATACGATGCAAAGTTTTAAGGGCGATATAAAGATTTTAAACTAGTTGTTAGGCGCCTGAGGTGAAACGCGGCGGGAGCGCATTTTTCAACTCACCAGCGTATCTCATTGTTCTCGGTTCCCCACTCATTTTAAAACACCTTCTTCGATTTATACTTGTATTATATATTCTATAATTTTACTGCATTGTAATTTGATTTTAAACATGTATTCTGTAGAAAAGAAGGAATGCCAAAAGAACCAAACTAAGTAGACACGATTAAAAAACTATTGGACCGATCACTCTGAATTTTCAACATGTTGTTTGTGATATGTCTGGCTCTTGCGTGAACTAGTTTGTTTTTCAACAGAAATAAAGTTTCCAGCGGATTTTCTATCCTCAAAATCCTCAAAACATGTCTTTCAAATGTTCCCCATTTTGTTATTTTCCAGAGGAAAAACAACTATCCTAGTTCACGCGATAGCCACTTTAATAAGAATTGATTTCCTTTTTTTTGTTTTTTCCTAGATGTTCTAAACCCAAGAAATTACGTTCGCCATCAATTTTGAGCATTATATATTATATAATGCTTTTTTTCGACATAAATGATAATATATCTGTACAAAATTTAAAACGATATCTTTCTCCCGTTTATGAACAAAAATCAACGAAAAAAGGTTTTTGTTTCGAAAATCGTAACGTAAAGTATTTTTAAAATTTTAAAATATTTTGGCCACTAGAAATCAAGATTAAAAGATTAAAAATGATTTAGAGTGCTTGCCAATTAATTAGTGATTCCAGCACAATTTATTAATCCTACGTCTTATTCATAGTCCTCGTTCTGGGCATGCAAGAGTGCTTTTCATGTTTTCGAGCTTCCTTCGGCTTCACCTAATTACTTCGATTCTGTCGGCTCACGCACTAGTGTCTATTGGTTCGCCGTGATTGAGGCTTTGCATCCCTATTATATAGTTCCTGCTTCATTCATTACTTTCAGAAGGTATGATATTCCTTCATTGAATATTAACTGCTAAACACGATGCGCTTTAGTTAGCCTTTAGTCCGGAATTCGATTTTCAACTTGCTTGTACTTCACATGAGGATCTTTCGACTGTCCTGTCTCTCTGGGGAGAGCTTGTGTCACGGATTATTATCTGTAGAAATCATATGGTCTCTTTTCATTCTCTCTCCTGAAATGATTTTAAACAATTTCTCAACTGCAGTCTTTAGAGTTTGGGAAACAGTCGAAAGTCACGTGCTAGTGAAATTAACAAATGTAGTGTACCACGAATTTTCTTCCCTAAATTTTGGTCTTTGAATACCAAGAGCTTCCCGCTAAGAATGTAAAACGCCTAAATTGGATATGGCAATCTTGCCAGTGTAAGAAATTCATGGACCACGCTAAGTTCATCGAAAACGATCTACATAATCTTGGTTTTTGAGCGGCTATGACGCGGCCTTTTTGTTTAGTTTCAGCTTTTGACTTTATTCGCTGCAGATCGTGGATCCCATTCTAATCGTCCATGATATCGTATTCATTGATATACTTGTAGTCAGAAATTATCTCTTCTCAGATATCACCACTTTGTTTTTATGGAGAAAATTCAAATTTTGTGAATCTAATTGATATATCTCACGTTTAAGATTCAAAAGGATGTTAACTGATCCTTGTGGGTCTTTTACATTTAGTTCCAAAAAAAAGTCTCATATCAATAATCGAACCGATTGGAAAAATGTTTGATTTGCTATACGTCCGGTTCATCAGTTGATGGGCTATCTCACCCATGGTAGTTCTTCAGCTTCAACGCGTTTCATCCCTTGTTCATTCACTTACACCCACCTCACCTTATTTTTAAACGCAGACTGAAAGGACGTGAACAAAAAGGGTAAGAAAAATGGACTCGAAACTTCTTGAATACGAACGATAACTGTAGACTTTTCGCTACGATGATTCGTCGCTTATCGTTACTTTTACAACATAAAATTATTCAATATTTCTGCCAATTAATGGTGGTCTGTTTGTCCAAAAAACCTGTTCGTCTTTTGATTCCAAAAATTTACCAAGCCAATTTTTTGATGATCTGTTCTGAAGTGAAACGTAATCCAGTAGGAAAGAACTGTATATATCTAAGAAAATTGTATTAAGAAATGGCATAGTCAGCGCATTAAAGTTGTTGGAATAACACTGCACTTTCACTATTTCGGAAACAGATTTCGACCGATAAAGCAATATATGGTCGGGCGTTACGAAAATTATGACATAATGAAGGATCGCATATTTTGGACGCGGATTTTGGACATTTTTCGTCCATAGCTCTCTTTAGATGAACCAATTGTTGTGTACAATTGTTGTCTTCGATGATTGCATCGTCCACTTTTAGCCTTTTTTAGCTTTGAGGACTGTTTTTTAGGTGGTCCTATAAGTTTGTAGCCTTCAAAAGAAAAACGAATGTTAAGAATAGTAGCCAGTTATTTCTCAGCATAGTCTCCTCTTAGCTTGATACACTTGTCACAGCGATGCTCGAACTCCTTTAACTAACAAGGTTAACTTCTCGAGGTCTACTCCTTCAACTCAAATTTCTACCCGGCGAGTGACTGGTTCTAGTTTGGGAACAAAAATAAGTCGCCCGGCACCAAATCTGTAGAATACAGTCAATGAGGTAGCAATCGTAGCCCGATGTGACCAATTTGGCCATTGTAACGGAAGAGGTGTAGATCACACCTTGTGAATCCCAAGTAACGGTGGCGAAATCCTTTCTGGCCGATAGGACAGTCTTCGCCTTCTTCGAAGCACGTTTACTGAATTGAAGTCCAGTGCTTCGACAGTTTCTTGACCTCTGGTGTATACCAGTGGACCCATACTTCGTAAACGGTCACAAAGAGCCGCAGGAACTCCTTAGAACTGCGCTTGATGCAAATTACACCTTGTGAATCCCAGGAAACTATAGCCATCACGTTCCCGGCCGAGAGGACAGTCTCCGCTTTCTTCGGAGCTCGTTCGCTGGATAAAGTTCGGAGTTTCGACTGTTCCCTGGCCTGTGGTATGTACCAGAACCACATTTGATAGACAGCCACAAAAAGTTTCAGAAACTTATAAGGATTACGCTGAAACAGCCTCAAACACCTCCTTAAAGTATTCTAACTGTAACTCGAAGTCAGCAAAGGTGGCACCCTCAAGCACTCATGCACCTCTCATGCCCAAAATTTCGTACAGAATATTACTCACGCGTATTTTTAGATGTCTACTGTCTCAGCTGTCTCGAGAATATTCAATCGACGGTCGGTCAATACGAAATCGTTAAAGGTTACGTACTTATTGTACCGCCTTTGTAGTTTGCTGGAAGTTTTCCTCGCAGTTCATTTCGTTGTTCCATCCTTACTTGATTTTCCGGGCTTCGGAATATGCTTCATAATATACCTTGACATCCCTGCGTCAATCCATTCAAGACGTTATTGAACAGAACTGTTAAGGACTTATTAAATCAACTGAAAAGTCTTATGAATTTTGCCAAAATAGTAAAATTTTAACTGATGTCCAAAACGATAATCCTTGCTCCTTAAAAACCTTATACTGTTTAACACTGAGTTTCTTTTTTGAGATTCGTATGCACGTAAGGTGCTCAAGAGGAGAGAACAACAATTACCTGATCAAACTCCAATCTTTTAAACATATACATGTATTTCAAAGTAAATTATTCAAAGGATAAAGATGCTTGACTTAAAGAGGTCACTGATACATGTTTTATTAACTCTATTTTCTATCGGACCTCAATTTCAGTTCCGAATAATAAAAGCTTCAATTTCATATCTTGATAATTGATAATTGATAATTGTGTTGATAGAATAACAGGACACACTTATAGATACAACCATTAACTATAAGGTATGTTCGATTGTATGATATTCAATTGTTCGCAAGGGTAATTCGCTAGGCACATACAAAGAGATAATAAACACAGTCTACCTTGCGTAGATTGTTAGGGGTGGTACTGCTAACCATATGTTCCAATATTGTCAAGACTCGTACATCCATTCCTTGTTTCCTACTCGATTCCTCCATTGTTTTGTCAAGTTTATTGAATACATGGTTACATTAACATTTGTTCGATTAACAATCGCTTAAAACATGGTTGCTTTAACCTATTAAACACATCAACCAAAATGTCCTGATTAAAAGTCTTTGCTCTTTTCAGGAGACAATTAATTTCGAAAAATTAACAATGATTTTGTGGAATTTAAAATGGACGCTTCTGTTTCCAACTTTCTTTTCGCACCCATATAATGTATTTACATGAAACAAGTTGGGGTTTTTTGTTGAAAGTAATGTAACTATTATTATTTCGATTGAATCAATCATTATAAAGCCATTGGCAAAAATTTGTTTGCGTATTTTTGTGTTATTGACTAATTGTAAGACGGTACAACGGGGTTAGTGCACGTACGTACTTATTACTATAATTGACTTTCATGTGATTGAATTTCAGGAAAAAACCCAGACGAAACTAAGACTTTCATACAATTGAAAGAAGGTGATTGTTTCCTGTCAGTATTCAATCTCTTTTCTTGCATCGTAATTATTGTACAATTGGGCTTTTTCACTCTTTTATTTTGTATTATTCAAGTGAACTTATTTCAGTGTGGACAAAGTGAAACGATTTTTTATTTGATTGAAAGCTACTCAATGAGGCTGATTTGGCAGTTTTTTTATCGTCTTAATTAAAATGTAGTAAATTAAGTTGAACATGAGAAAACAAAAAACACTTCTTGAGCCCAACACTTGATTGAAATTAAAAATGTTACGTTTTTACATACTCCCAAGTACCTAACTTGACAATGTCGATAAGTTAATAAATTTTTACGGAAACTTGGTAATTTTCCGATTTCAACTATCTAGAAAAATCTTGTCTTAATATTTGCTTGAACAAATCAAGAAAACTTTCATGATTTAACATTGTTAAACTTGTATTATTAACTTGTAACTTTTTTGTTTGAACTCTTGAACTGATTTTATAACAAGTTTACAAGTTCAACAACAACTATTAGTTAAGTTATCATATGCAATTAAAATAAGTCAAATAAAAAACAAATTTTCTACGCATGTAACGTTTTTCATGAACAAAATCTCTACTTTTTTGATTTGTTATGAGCCTATTACAAGATAATAAGTCCTCATGTTTGCGCCTAATTTTGAAAGTAACATTGAATTTCGGTTTGTTATCTGCCATTTCAAGGCACACCATCTTATCAGTACATTTTCATAAAAGTCCAAATAATAATTTATACGCAATCACCGGCTTAGTACGTACTGTATGGAAGGTTTTTATTATGAATAAGAAGCTTTGATGCCGCGTATTTTCCTAAATGGTGCATTCTGTTGTCCTACAGATCTCTACGGACTCCTCCGCTTTGTGACAGCCAAATATTTCAAATTTGCTAAACTCAGACAACCTAGATAAAAGTGTTGTGTGCTTCCCTCTTCCTTGCTATAAGCCCGCACGGTGTTGTTCGTTTGGATCCTTTCCATGCAAGACATTGTAACCCATTGGTAATGCCAGTAATATTCTTATACCATTTCTATTTTTCTCCACTCGTTTCCGTCCGCGTTTTGTTAGGGTGAGGCTATAGAGCTTAATTAAGAATATTCATAAATTTAAAGTGGGCCACGCATAATAATAGTCCTAGTAGCCTTACCTTTGCTTTTAAAAGTGTAGTGTACCCACTTGAAATGTACGGGAAACAATATAAAATGGCCCACGGAGTCTTAATAGCGCAAATGTCCAACAGTTTTCAACACTTCTCGGTAATTTCAAAAGTAAAAAACACTCAACCATTCGAAAAATTATTTAAAAACTAGTCTATAGCAACAAATATTTTTTCAATCATCAAAATGTGCAAGCTCCCTTTCAAGGCATTTCCTTTTAGGTCGAATAAAATTTTGCTGCAACTTGTTAAATAGGAACTGCAGACCAGCTTTGTCCTGACGACCACAACTTTGATTGCCTTCTGATTGGTCTTCAATTTCCGAAAACTGACTGGAAACTTCACTTCGGGTAGAAATGAGGACCAATCCTGGACTGAGCCTTCAAAACGCCCACTGCATGCCTATGTTTATTGTCATAATATTTTCAATTTTGATAATAATTTTGTTCAGCCATTTTCTTCCTGATATGATATAATTTTGCTATCCAAACTGATTTATAACAATCCACCGATTAGAGTTTGCGGAGCATTAGCATGTCGGTACGAAAACAGGTCGGAAATAAAGAATATTATTATGATACTGTGTGTGTTTTCCCGTGCTTAGCACTTCTAAATTAGAATTTAATTTTTTGATCTTCCATTTCAAAATGCTATATTTTTTTAATGTTGACAAATATATATTTCGGGAGAAAGTTGCTCCCTTCTTCAGTGTCATTAAATAATTATTATAACGCACCTTTTCGGTCCTTACCGAATACAATAAATTTTTTTACAATCAACCTATAATATACGCCGAATCACTGATCCGATCGATTTGAAACTGTCCGCAGATGTTTCAACAAATCAGCGACAGAATGAAATGCAGTGCTGCCACCTCTTTGATCAGGGCATTAGTATCATGTAGTTTCTGAACAGCGTTAGTAGTTTGTGACACTCAAATTGAAATTTGTGCCACTCAAATTGATTAAACACTACGATTCCAATATGATTCAAGCATTTGATTTTATTATCCAACTGAAATTTTATCCAGATCTGTGATCTATCCAGTGTCCTGCCCCTTAGTTAACACAACTCGAATACCCAGCGATACTTGAAGTTTACTTATTATTTGTAGATTCAAAAATTATTATGTTTTATATAGCACTGAGAACGACCCGACACTTTTAATTCTAATTTTATTAAAATTTAAATAACGTCCTTGTTGACTTTCTGCAAATGACACTTCTTACTTCACGCTTCCTTTTTACATTTTTGCAGTCTGCGCTCGGTTGGACTCTGTCTTCTAAGAAAATCGATTGGAAATGTGGCGGTAATTTAATCAGCGAATACTTTGTTTTAACTGCCGCACATTGTACTGTAGTCGATGGGTAAATTGCGAAGCATATTAACTTTTTAATACATATATTAATCTTCTTTTTTTCAACGTAGCAAAAGGCCAGACCTTGTGCAAATCGGCGATTTGAACCTTTTAGAAAACGAGGCCACTGTCTCTCCGCAAACGTTTGATGTTAAATGGACATACATGCATCCCATGTATGAATCTTCCATATACTACTATGATATAGGTTTGGTGGAGCTATCCAGCAAAGCTAGGTAGGTTTACAACGCAAGTATAACGAATATTTGTAAACGTTTAACATTTTCATGTAGATTTACAGAATTCGTTCGACCTGCATGTCTTTGGAGCCATTATGATATTCCTCAAGAAAATCTAGTTGCAATGGGATACGGTGCTACAGAATTTGGCGGGATTCAAACCAAAACCTTAACCGAACTAAAGCTGGCTGTGATGAATAACGAAGAATGTAACAGAAGGTTGCCAAAAATACCTGCAGCACGTCTTGGTGTCCTCGAACAGAGTCAAATTTGCGCCATAGATCCAAACGGGAGGACAGATACATGCCAGGTGAGGAGCTCTTGAATTTCAGCTTGCACAAATCATCATCCTTAATTTATTTCGGTAGGGCGACTCTGGCGGGCCACTTCAAATGAATATTCCGAAACACGGTAAGGTTTACTATTACCTAGTAGGCATAACATCGTACGGAATTTCATGTGGTAGCATGTATCCAAGTGTGTATACGAGAATAGCGTTCTTCGTCGATTGGATTGAGAACATAGTATGGCCTATTTGAAAAGACAAACTATTTTTAAGCTAGAACTTAGCGAATAAACCAAACAGCAATTTCTTTTTAAGTTAAGATATTTATACAGGTTTAATGAATTTAGTCAATGGTGCATACATAAGGTTGACTAGTAACAGAAAGATAATCGCCATAATTATTTCACCGACTGCCTATTCATCAGGATTATATTTTTTTAATCACTGTGAAGACATATCGTTGATTCTTTAAATATTATTATAAAAATAGGAAGGATATTTTATTGATTAATACATTTCAATTCAGTGTCCAAAGCGAAATCTATATTTCAAGGCGTTTCATCAAATTTCTTTTTGCTTGATTGTACACAAATTGTATTTTTTGATAATCTGCTGCAAATTTTATTTTAAATTTACCATATGAATGGAAATGATATTTTATTAAAAGAAAAAATTATCGATTATCACAGATAAGACTCTGACCCTAAAGAGCAGATGAAAGAAGTTTGATTGAACACTTCCAATTTAAAATTCATCAATGTTTCATTGCATTTATTTATTTTTAATATGTAAATACATAATTTTTCACCTAAGAGCATTTTTACAATTTCGCCTATCTAAAGGGACTTTTGCTTCTAGGATAGAGAATTGAAAGCAACTACAAGCTGAAGTCAATTACTTTATTAATCCATTCTCATTTCCTGCTTTTGTTGTTCCCAAAAAGTTGAAGATTGTTAAAGATGATTGTTGAAGATGATGCAGTTAAGACCAAACATGGCCAACGTTAGCAGACGACATGAACTGCTTAAATTTTTTTTATGCTTTATATATCTTTTATAGTTATGATTTCTTATGATATGACAAGCAAAAGAAAAACCAAAAAATTTTCAACAATTAAAAAATCATACAATCAGCCGAATGTCCCAGAAGTTTAAGTTTAAACAACGATTCGAAAAACATTATCTTCAATCCAATCCAGATATGAATAAATGTTTGTATACACCCCAGGCATATTAGGAACTGCACAAAATTTACCAAATGACGTTATACCAACAATATAATGAACACACTTTTTGTCAGGTAGTGATATCTGCAAAGGACCACCTGAATCGCCTTGACAAGTATCTTTTCCTCCATCCAAATGTCCTGCACAAATTTGACTATTGACAATGCCGTCATGCAGTTCTGGTTGCGGTATAAAGTAATTATTGCACGATTCACGGTCGATTAGATCCAGATTGACTTTTTGCAAATCTTTTGCCTTTCGTCCATGAAATCCCAATCGTCCCCATCCTGTCGCTGTTACCTTTACAGCGTTAATATTGGCTGTTTGCAAAAGGCATGCAGGTCTTATGTAACTATTGAATTTTACACTACGGTTCAACTGTATCAGAGCAATGTCGTCATAGTATGAGTTTGTATCATATTTTGGGTGCGTTATCATTTTTTTTATTCGAAAGTCCTGCGATTGAGAGTTCTTTGTGTTTACAGCACTTAGATCATGAGCCCCAAGACGAACAACATCGGGTGGCTTTCTGGAAATAAAGTAGTTAAAAAATTTCAATAAGTTTTTTGTTATATTAGATTGACTATAATCAAAAGTAGGATTGGATTTAAACGAAATTATAGCATTTGTGAAAAAAGGAAATTAAGGATAATACGGGTATACGAAGTTATATAGAAAATCTCAAAAATGATATTTGAAGTCGACCGATCCCAAACGGTTGAAGATCAGAGGAGTTAAAAAGGCGTTAACGATGGTCTAACTAGAAAAGTTAAAGGAAGACAGTACCATCAAAGTAGCCCGGATTTTCAGAATCAGTGGATCATAGAAAGGAAGCTCATCTACAACACAGCTGTCTGTAATGTATGACTTTCTGATTCTGATGACGATTCTACTACTATTCTGCTTCAGATATAAGGTAGATATTTTGGTATTTTAGGGGTCATAAACAGGCCAAGTGCGACATAACCCTTCCCCCTTTCGTGTGCCCTTAAAAAATCTGAAGGCCCCGGTTACATTGCGAGCTGTTGCACCATAGATTACTGCATTGATTTATCGTTATCAGCTAAGACAAAGGTAAGGAAATAAAAGGAATGTTTATTTATTTTCAGTGAGAATATTTATTCCGAAGATCTTTTTTCAAATTGTGTTGGAATTACGAGGACAAACAGTTATGTAATAAATGTGATGAAGAAGTTGTTAGATATTTTACAGCTTTTAGAAAAATACAGGAGATTGGCTCTTAGAATCTCATTATAAATCCTTTAACAGCATAAACACGGAACGAGTGCTTTGATCATCCTTGTATTGCATCTACCTTTTTGAAAAATATAATCTATGCCTCCTTAATTGTTTGAATGTTAAAGAGAGAGATTAGAAAGTGAACTCATAATGCATTAAAAAATGGGTTACATGGGAAGAATATGAGAAATTGGGACAATAAATTTAATATTTAAAATAAAGCTTACCCAGGAAGTTGAACGCAATGTGCTGCCGTCAAAATAAATTTGTCACTAATCAACGATCCTCCGCAAGACCATTTGATACTATCATCATTTCGGGTCCATCCAATTGCAGCCTGAAAATATTTTATGAAAAATTAATTTCATCATCAGACAGGCATAATAATTAGTTATACCATATGAGGAAATTCGCCGGGTATCGCACTTTCTCCTCCAACAATTAAACGAATTGGCGAATGGCATTGTGGTTCTGATTCTGTTTCCAATAGAGTAGGCGTTGCAGTTAAACGAACAAAAGTACTCCGGGTTTGTACCAATTTGCTGTATTCGTCACAATCTAAATAAGATCACAAATTTGATTTAAATATTACAATATTATATAATTTTTTATATTATATTGTTTTTATGTTATTTGTTTTATGTTATATGTTTTCCTAAATTGTGGAATAGTGAGATGCTTTTAATTTAATAGTGAGATACTTTTAATTTAAACAGGACCCATCCAATAAGTCTCTAGAAAATTCTAAATTAGACAATGGAAAAAGAGTTTTTTTGATAATATCAATTTTTTCACAAAACGAATGTTAGGAACTTAGTTATTCTTATCACATAGATCGTTTTCATTCATTCGTTTTTAAGAAAATTGATGAAAATTATGAAAACAGGTATGAGGCTGATCTTGGCTTGGGTTATTCCAATATTTAAAAGCCTTAACATCGATAAAAATCAAAGTTAAGTAAGAAGATATTCATGAAGTATGTGCTCCCATGTTTGCAACGGTTTGCAATAGTCTTAATTCAATAATTCTATGTTTAATATTATAATGTACAAATGGGGAGCAGACACGAACGTTTTTGAAGAACGAAACCCCTTTCGAAGGCTATCGAGACAATTGAGGGAGGTCCTCTTCTCACGATAGTCAACTCTCTGCAGACAGGTTATATCTATCCAGGCTGAAAAGTAGTGTTTGTGTTTTTGAAGGCTGCATTTGGTTACTTACAATTTTCGAGTTATGAATCATGTTAGGAAATGTAAAAATTAATCTGTCTGGGATCAACATTAGATCATCCTGCCTCTTGGTTCGTATTCCATCCTTATTGAAAGGAGTCGTAGCATTGGATTTAGATTCCTTGTAAGAAACTCGGCTCAGTTTAATTATTACATATTCCTGAGCAATTAAACTCCAAAGATATTAGTATCACGTGATTTAAGGAACAAATTATCTACACGAAATCAAAGTTACGAATTATGATTTGAATTTAACGATATCTAATAGACAATCAGTAATACCATGACACTGCAGGCTCGATGTATTTAAAAAGTTGCAAATTGCTGAGGTTGGATTGAACATTGGATTTATTAAAAAGAATCGTCACATTTTGGGGTATAGAAATTTCCAAAATTGAAATTTAACTAGAACTAGTAACAAAAATCGGTTGACTTCATATCAATTGTACGTCCGTTTCCACCCTATCGTTTGGAACAAATCTAGTTTAATTTAGAACGCTTTGTGCAAAAGTAAACACAGTGAGTCCAGACGAAGACCAAGCTCTGAATAGTTTTTTGCGTGGAACAAAAGCAGATGAGTTTGTTAGGATCATAATAAGGACAATCAGAATGCTATTAGATGTTTTGGTACTAAACGTTAAACGTAAGCACATGCAGCACCAACACACTTGGGCGGCTTTTCTCAGAAAGAGACAGAAAAAGTACTGTCTGGTCTGTTCACGCAAAAGCTTGACGGTTGTTCGAAAATTTAGAACTGATGAGTACCGGTAATAAGTTAAACAAGCAGAACGTTAAAGTGAAAATATTCGACAATAAGTCAACACCCAAAGTCATCCTTTCGATGTGAGTTTATTGATTAAAACAGGATCAGTTTCGCGGAAGTTTAAGTTTAACAGACTGTACATTGATGCGAAACTACTTGATGTAACAGAAGTCACGGACAAAATTCGAGTGCTGATCAAGAAAGTCAACGTTCAAACCAAATATTTATTTAGAATAAAGCTAATTTTTTGTTTTTTCTATTTTTTAAATTTTGTTCAAAGTATGGAAGTCAAAAATTAATTTCCCATAATTATCGTAATTTTTATTATTAAATATTATTATTAAATATTCGACTTTCAATTTAATTAAATATCAAAAAAATGAACGAATTCAACTTGAAATAAACGAATTTCAGATATCAAATGAGGAAATTTTCTTTAAAAAAAGTAAAAAAAAACATCTTCAAAGGCACGGAATAAAGTCAATAGCGTCCGCGTTGATTTCGACAGGAGTTGCGATCCCATTTTTGAATTTAGGCTTTTATTTCGCCGAAGTCATACTTTAAGTTAACTAGTACAGGGAATGTGTCTATTGTAAAAAGGTTCGTTTTAAACAAATTTCGGGGATTTTTGCAAATTTTTCATTTGAACAAAAATGTAGTCAAAGAAAGTCAAAGTTAAAAAAATGCACTAAGAAATTTCTGATAAAATATTGCTGACTAGTGCTTGAATAATGGAAATCAATTTCTTTTGTGTATTCAAAAGGAACCCATAGCAAAATTGCAGATCGAATTAAGGAGACAAAAACGAAAAATAGCTGTCCAAACAAAGTTCGTTTGTTTTTTTTTTGCAAATTTGACTAGCTACTGCGTAAATATGATTGCGAGATCAAAAAGACTATTTGGAAATAAATAATTACGACTATAATAATGCTCTGTACTTCCCTAGAGTTATTTTTAAATAAGGAAGAAATTTAATACTGGCAGCGTTATGAAATTATCGATTATGCCATTATCGCTCCTGTGTTCGAGCTCAAATCGAATATAACAATAACTTCAATGCGCTTAGCTTTCAGAGCAGTTAAATCGACATGGATTTAGACTTTTAAATAAAAAGAAACATAGAAATCCTGTCCGCTTCAAGGTTATAGTACAAAAAGTAATTTATATTGCACAGAGAAAATTCAAAGTTTTTATAATTTGTAAACATAAATTTAGAACAAATTATTATGAAAGTTGTGCTTTCCCCCAAAGGTAGTGTTGGGTCAAAATTTTAACCTGCTAGCAAGATGCTGCCTTTCAATTGGAATGCAAAATTCATTTTGGAATTTTATTCGAATAGAACCCTTTGTAAATGTGTAAAAGGTCGTTGATGGGTTTTGATAATTAATAAATAACCAAATATTATTCAAATATAAATAATATTTGTATATATATATATATATATATATAAATATAAAAATATATAATATTTTTCAAATATAATGCAGTATTTTGGAAATTCAAACTACAATTACAGCTTGCTACATTACAACTTGTACTTACATCTTGCGCTGAGACGTTTCCTGACACGTTTTTTCCCGGTAATCTTTTGACGAGATCCAAGTGGACAACAAACTAATGGCATTGAGCCCTCGTATCCGCATATATCAATTTTTGTTCCAAACATTTTAAATTCCTCCATGACATGCCGGCACTGAGTTGATAGTAAACAATAACCATTGGCGCCATCAACACTTCTCTGGCACATTTCGCCCTCTTCAATAGACGATTCATTTTCCTTGTCAATAAAAATGATTCGGTCGCTGTTTGCCAAAGGGTCCTGAAGCGTATTGATCTCATAAAAACTATTTTGATTTTTGTTTTAATGCAATATACTTACATCGTCAGTTATATCTGTTGTATTGAGCTGCGTTATAAGTTTTCGGCGTATACTATCATTTCTAACCGGCGTAGAGTTGCTACGATAGTGGGTGAAATCGAACGAAATGGGAAAAGCTACAAAAAGAACAGTTTTATTAATAAAATCAACAATAAAAACGTTTTGCTTAAATTACTTACACTGACTTTGATTCATTTCGGCTAAAAGTAAATGCAACACTACTAGTAGGGAAAACATTTCATAATAGCACTTTCACACTCCTGTGATCGGTTAAATACTGTTTGGCACGGTTAGGGAAAATATAGAGCACGCACTGAAATATCTATAGCTACCTAGAATAACCAGGTAATTATCTAAATGAGAGTTTTTTCGGTCAGGTACATATGTACATATATTTAAGTGGACAGTGGTGTGGTCTTCGGCAGTCGCCTCATTAGGGATGAAAAGATCACTCTGATCGGGATTTCACAGCTTTTTAAAACAAAGCGAAGCGAGCGTAGGGTGTAATAAATTCCAGGATAACATCTCACGTAAGATAATTACCAAAAGATTATTGCCCTGTCTTTAAGGCAAGAGCATTGTCAAGTAAACCCCTTTATGCCGATTTACAACGATGTTGGTATTATTCATTCATTCATGTTCATTGATATATTGCTGCTGTACAATTATGAGAACGACTTTATTAGTCATCCACTTCAAAGTCCTGATTTGGTTGCATGAATTTTGGATTTGTCTGAAATCAACAAAATGTTGTTAATTTTAGAAGCGATGGAAATACCCTAAACAGGATCTAAAATTCTATAGATGGACCTTTCAACGCCCCGATCGGGTTTTCCGTATTTTATAGTTTCAGATCGTATAAAATGTTTTTAACCATCTTCTACTTGCCTCAGTTATTCTGTAAATCCCGATGGGATTTTCCTAATCGTTAGTATCGGGATTTGTACATACGTTTGGATGATATCTATTTCGGGTAAACACTGTACTTAAAAGTACAAAAAAAAGAAAAACATTTATTTGAATTGAAGCATTGAACCCGATTTCTTTGTACCAGTCAAGTCCCATGATGGTTTCTTCCTTAGATTGACCTTATTGAATGATATCAATTATGACCAAAAGGAAGTACAATAAGTGAAAAGATCGATTATTTGAAAAGACATTCGAAGGCTCTTTTTTCTACAAGTGTTAAATTGAGAAAATAAATATTTGAGCATATTTTAACTTTAAAGATAATTTTTAATATATTGGTTGACCACAACTCCTATTCTCTTGTCATTGGGACTTCGAGCGTGTATAACTTTTTTATAACTAAAATTTATTAAATAAATTACAAAACTGATGTTTTGACTGCTATAAGTTATCATAACTTTACCATCTTACACTAGATTCATTCATTTCAACTCGAAATGAATGAATTTTTGTCAAATGTAGATTTTTTTTCATAATTTTCAGCCGGAAAGAAAGTTAACACCAGGAAATTTTGAATAGTATATTGCGCAAATAAAGCTTATCAAAACAAATGTTCAAAGTTATTGGATATCATTGGGATAAACATGAGAACTGTAATAAGTTTTCGAGTTTTATGGGAGATAGAAATCCGAGTTTAATATTCATACAATCAGTTTACAGCAAAACTAAATATCTCATGCAAGTTTTAAATAATATAAAATACAACTAAGTATTATAACTGAATACTATTTTAGGTGATGCATATAGATTAAAGTAGCTTCTGACGGTAACCGGGTGAGAATTTTCCCTATTCGTCCCTAATGGCTCGAATCAGAGATATTTCCTACAACTAACTCCACATATGATCATACCCGGTTTAAATTAGTCGGTTGCTGTGACATTTCGATCAAATTCATCAAATTTATTGATGCCTTACAAATACATGTCATTCTTCATTATTGCTACATTCTGAAGTGACTATGCTTGTAAGGTCTACTTTTTCTTATCTAATAATACATAATTATACTCTCGATTGTATTTTAACGGTTAATTAGTTACTGTAATTATTAATATGCGTTTGCATCACGCGCTGTTTTAACTTAATTTAGTCTTAACCTAAATAAATACTCAAAGTACTAACCGTAAACCTAAATAAATACTCAACCTAATATATACAATAAAGCTTCAAAAACTAAAGGATTTTCTTATTATCCTTTTACATTTTTCCTTATCTAACTATCCTCGATAAAGTTCAGGATGACATTTGTAGGTGTACAGCTCTCCAAGCATTTCATCCGCTACTGGGTTGATAATACTGCTTGGCCTGATGAATTTCCCCCGTTTTAGGGTTGCTGTATCGTTGAAAATTTTCTGGATCCGTTCGTTTGGACGCTCGCTAAGGTTGTTGTAGTATCGAAACGCCAAGTGTTTTATTCTGCTGGGGAGTTGCTCGAGTTTTGCTTCTTCGTATAGTTTTTCGCTGCGATAGAGGCGTTCATTTCGAGGATTGCGGTAGAGTCCAGTACAAGCTTGTAGTATTCTTCGCTCCAATTTTGCGGCTTCTCCTATAACTGTTTTTGAACATGCCAACCAAATTCATGCAACGTAGGTGATAATGGGCCTGATCAGTGTTTTATATAGGGTTGACTTTGCTTTGGTGCATAGCCCTGCTTGCTTACGGAGAAGAACCCGAATGCGGGAGAAAACACTGTAGGTTTTTTTGGTGCTTTTTCGAAGGTGAGAATCAAAGCTGATCGTTTCATTAACGGTTACTTCTAGAAAGTTTAGATTGGGGAATGGACAGATAGTTGCTTCTCCTATTTTTAAAGCGAATTTCTTGCACTTTTGTTTTATGAAATTGTGTCCAAAGTGCTTGTAAAGATTGTTGAATATAGTCAATTGGGTTTTCTGAGCATTTATTTTTATACCCCATTTAACGAAGTACTTTTGTAGCTTCACAATGTAATTTTCAATTGACTGACCGGCTTTTATTGGGTTAATTTGGGACAAGAAAGTTAAGGTGTCGTCAGCAAATTGGATAATTTATTGTGGAAACATGGTTGATTTGCAAAAAATCTTGCAGTTTGCATTTGCATTTGCAATGAAGGATTTTGACCAATATAGGCATCCAGATTGGACCCATAACGCTTGCATGCGTCCGCAATCGCGATATCCTTCGCATATACAAGGCGAACCGTGACTGCTCTGAAGCTCCCAAGGACAGCAGGGTGACGCAGAGGGATAATAAAATTCATGAAAATGAGCTCTTCGAAGAAAATGAAGGCATTATGTCTGGAGTAGACATTGCTTAGTAGCAGTAGGTACATTTTAATTATAATTTTCTATAAAGAAAGGTTGAATTCATTCTACCACTTTTTTTTTACCACAATAACACTTTTTTCAGACTGTAACATTGATTTCTACTACACTGCTAGACTGATCTTTCTCAAATGTTTACCATTTATTGTTCACATGTATAGTTATTGTGTGAACCTCGAGTATTTCAAAATTTTCATGTATTCTACTTTTGTAAGCCCGTATCTCACAAACAATAACTCGAATTTTGAAATATTTATCTTAAGCGTCCGCCATTTTGTTATTATATTTTGATATATTTTTGAGTCAGCTATGAGAAAGTCGCCATTTATAAAATGTAATGATAAAATTCGAAATTCAACATTTCCGCTCATTTTTGATAGTGTGTTTATTAAATCCAAAAGGAATCAAACTAATATCTACTCCAGCGGTCTTGTGATAATTCTTAAAAATAATTTAAAAAAAAAACTCTTAGAACATAATTCGCCTTTCAGTGTTTTAACATATTTGATATTTGGTTTGAACAGCCTAAAGTTATGAGCATTCTAGTTACATATCTTATAACATACATTTATAAGTTATACAAAATAAAATATAGCATTTATAAGTTCCTAGAAAGTAAAAATTATTTTTCATAATTATTTTACCAATATAATTTCAGGCCAATTTTTGCGCTCATAGTTAGTTGTAATCCGTTTTGTTGTTCCTATCGGCCGGAATTATTTATTTCTTATCAGGACTTTTGGTTGCCATCATTATCAGCCAGGGCTGGAAAAAGGGCGCTCCCCACTGAAGATCAGGCAGAGTCCGATCTATGATGATCGGATGACTTGAATTGTTCTTAAGTAGCGCCTTCAGCTTGCCCTTATAATCTCATGTTGTCATCCTCTATTGGTCAACTTGAGAGAATTACTTCGAAGCGTAAGTGTTGAACATCGAGAACAACCCCGGGTGGTTTCTAGCAGAAAGAGCAAAGAATATAATAAATCTAATGCGACAATACAGCAAAAAAGTGGATCTTTTTTTTGAATTGCGGTTTTACTCAAACGCATCGAGAGTGTTTTTCTTGTTTGTCAAAATAGTCAGAATGAAAGAGAAATAAAATTCTAATAATACCGGTTAAATGCCGTTAGATTGGGAGTTTCTCACTATTAGCTTGTTTGGTTGTTTAAGACAGTGATACAAACAATGTTAAAAATGCATTTTTCTTCAGGTTATGAGAATTTTCAAGAGACTGCTTATTGCATAAAAGTGATCAGGAATAAATCCTAAACTAATTCCTACTAGGACTTCACAAGCTTCTCGGCAGTGGTTGAAACATTGAGTTTCTTTCTGAGTGATCAGAGTGGACTTGTCCATCATTGATTACTGTTTTGATCACTAACGAATAGGACTAACAAATGTTCGTGATCAGCCTTCATTGCGCACTCGATTTCGTCTCTATTAAGCGATTTTTGCGACTCTCATTCTTCGATGATTTGCAGCGTAGCTTAAACTTCTAAGCAAAGCGTGCAACATCTTATACCAAGATACCCATAGCATAGCGTAGCTGCAACTGTTGCTTATACTTCGAACAAAATCGCGATTTAACGGTATTCAACCAAAATAAGTGAAACTTTATTTGGACTGATACAATTTTTTTTATTTTTTGCGCAAAATATGAAAACCCTCCGCAAAGCTTTTGTCTAAAAACGAAATACAAATACAAAACAAATTCATATAATCAACTTTAATTATAAACGTGGATATTTATTGTGGAAACATGGTTTAAAGTCTTTACGTTGTATGTACTCCGTAGAGCGTAAAGATGTCTTTACGCTGTATGTACTCGTACTTACGAGTACATCGTCTCCTCCACAATGGCAAGTTGCGGACCTTGAATATACCGTTAGATTGTAATTTTGTTGGTGAGATTGTTCGCGTTTTTCAGTAGTTGCGATAGCTTTAGAACAATTGTTCTCATTCAAAATCGCTATAATATCCATAAAAATAAATCCTCTACTAAATTATTAAAAACTATTTTTGGAAAAATGTGGAATCAACCAAAAAGCTTTATTATAATTTTTTTGTACAGTTTCAGTATAGATTTCTTCAGAGAGATTTGTTATAGCTAATTATAATTAATGTATTACGCGGAAAATATGACATTTTTTGATTTTTTTACCGTGAATTTGTGATAGATAATGATGGGGCTATAATACGAGAATGAGAACTTCCCCAATAAGTTTGTTTCGAGACCATTGTAGAATGCGTCCACAAGTTCTGGTAAGAAACAGGGTGAAAACACAATATCAATCAACCTTCATTAGAAATTCTTCAATTCGAATTCCCACTTTCTGGGTTTTTGTGGCTGCTTTTTTCGTTGGATTGAGCAAAACATCCTGTGATTACTTTTTACTAATGAGTATTGTTTATTTCACCATATTTTATTTCAGTACCACATTTGGAACATGTTTAATTTGCCATCTTACATATCTATGGATATTTTATACACCTCCGGATCCTTTAGATAAATTATTATGTACGAAATGCATTATCCTAGAAAGAATTGACCACTAATTGCAATGAAAAGCACTTAGAAAGTCTTACGATTAGAAAAACCATTTAGTTTCTGAGAAAGACGTGCAATAGCTGAATGAAAAATTTGAAGAAATATAATTCTAAGATAAATACGGGTGCAACCGCTTGGATGCGGCCGCCATTCTTAGTTTCGAAAATGTTCATTCTGAAAAATCCGCCAACTATAACGTGAAGTTATACCCAATTGATCCGACTGCCGCCATTTAAATTTCCCTGCTTACAGAGTGCGTCCAATGACGAAATTCCCCCTCATCGATGTCTTTTGCATATTCGCTGCTTGTTTGTGTCGTCCGAGCGAGTTTCTTTGCATTTATCCATGTTTTGTATTAGTTTTTGAGTTGTTCAAATTCGTGAGTGTATCTTTGTTAATTATAGTGAATGTTCGGCATATTTCCATGTCCTACGAAACAATATCGTTAGCGTAACTTGGGGTGCGATTTGATTTCGTGGGCTCGTCCATACGTTCCATATTCACGACTGTCAAATATTCGCAAAGTGAACTTTTCGCAATTGCAAAATTTCCAAGTTGAAATTTGATGTGTAGAGAAGGTAGTTTTGAATGTGCTTTACCACTGTACTGTGTCGAATTCGTTTTCGATTTGATTTGCTACAAAAAGTTCACTCCTAACCACACTTCCGTGTGATTTTTCAGACTTGTTCCTTTTGTTCAGACACGAATTTGATTCGGAGCCGGTTGTCGACGACCGGCTTTCATCTTGCGGACCTGTTGCAATTTCCATCCTTGAAATTGCGTAATTCACGCGAAATGGAGTGAATTTTTATCTGGCTAGATAGGCGGACAGTTTATATTTTTAATTTGTTCTTCTCGTTGCAGGGCACCGGTGACCGATTCCAAAAAAATGGTGCACAACGGACTGATTGGAGGGACGCCTAAAATGGAGTAAGTGGTGTTGATCATAAATAAACATGTCCTTTCCTGTCCCCAAACATCCAAGCTGCGTTGTAGCGCCGCGTCCGAGTGCCCGCTCCGATGTATCCGATCAGGTGATTTGCTCGTTTTTCCTCGGCGATGCTGCGAGTGATGGTCGATGACGGATCAGTCGTGTGATCTCCATGCGTGTCCTTGGCGGTTATTTTTGTTATGTCTGGAGTTGAAGGGAACCTGTAGTTTGTCGGAGGGGGGGGGGGGGGTGCTTTCGAAAGGGGATTGCTGGTAATTTAGGTTCACATCGGTTTGAAATACGGAAACGTATTTCTTAAGATGAAATCCTTGTGAATGTTTTTGCAGTTTCGTTATTCCAATGAAATCAACTTATTTCAATGAAAAAACGTCTTTGTTTCAATGAATTCAATGAAAACTTCTAATATTTTAACGAATTTTTCCACTGGGAAAATAAACGTACCAATAAATATCCCTGCTATAAATTGAAATTTGATTAATTCCTTGCATGCCAACAACCCTGAGAGTGATTGGAAACATTAAATGGGTTTAGCGAAACTTTTGGGATTTTATTTAAAATTTGGAAGCTCCTTTGCATTAGCACAGGTCCTAGTTATGGTATTCCAACGCTGATACTATACTAAACAATCTCTTGAACATCTTGAGTTGAACATGGTGATCGAATATGGTCAGAACTGATATTTTATCAGACAAAACTGCCGCTTGTGGGGTCATAACTGGAGCGTGAAAGCCGAAACTGGGTGAGGGGGGGGGGTGGTAATTATCAACTGACACTTATGGAGCCGAAAATGAATCTTGCGAAGTCAGAACTGACGCCTAATGAATTGAAACTGGCTTTCATGCGGGTCAGAATTGCTAATATTGCAGTCCAAAGCGACCCTTTTCGAATCAGATCTGAGGGTTTCAGAATCAAATTTGGATCGCGTGGAGTCAGAGCTTATAGTTTATGTCACAACGTACGCCTCTGTAGTTGAAATTTGCGGTTCTGGAGCAGAAACTGGCGTTTTTGGCAAGTCCGAATAGATATTTTTGGATTCTAAAAACGGATCTGACGATTTCAGAATCGAATTTGGTGTTTTGAGTAAGGACAAATACCGTTTGGGGCGAAAATGCCGCTGCTGTTGAAAAAACTGGCGGTTCTGGGGTAAAATCTATCACTTGTTAAGCCGTAACTGAAATTTGTGGAGCTAGATTTGACGTCCGAACAGTCCAAAACGGACAACGAACTCCTGGGATTACGGATATAAGATGTTTCTTTGTGGGAACTGTGAAATGTTCAATGCTTTGTAGCTTAAATGAACTAGTCAGACAAAGCTGTCTATTAAGGGACCAAGTATGGATAATTTACGACAAGTGAATGTAAGGAGTTGCCGTTCGCAATATAATCTCTCATTAAATGGGTGCTTTGGAATTATTGATGATGATTTTCAATGAGAATTTTAATCTCGCTCGAAAGATTGTTAGTTTTCATACATAAAAAGTCGAGTCGTGAAAATGTCTAGGGATTCTCGCAAAGTATGCAGAACTCCTTGCATTGGTTAAGATCTGTCCTTTGTACCTTCATATGATTAGCAGATAACCAAAATAGAATTGAAGCAGGAGATACTGACGTCATCATAAGAGACCTTTCTACCGAAGAATATGTTTTGTGGTTCTGTATCGAATGAATGATCGTCACATTCGCACTGTCTAACAAGTCCCTGATAAGTGAGTATTTGTCGAGGCTCCTTGTATGTAGCAGGTCTTGTAATGCACGATCACCATCTATTCAGAGAAATTATCAATGGAAACGACACTAAAAAGATGGCACACCTCCGAAACGCCTATATGAAAGTTTGCAAAACAACGGAATGACGGAATTTCGTTCCTTAAACAAACAAACAAAATTAGCATCATATAAATAATCAGTGAATTAGTTCATAGATATCAAAGTGAGGTTGATCGATAATGTACCTTGAATTCATGTAAACTTTTTGGGTAATAAAACAGACCGATAAAGGGAATATTGTGTTAAAACTGGGTAAGCTGAGGTTGCACCTGTGTTATGCTCAGGTTGTTAGATGGATTCTGGAAAAACAAACAAAAACGAAAGACCTGGCCATGATAAAATGCATGGCTGAGGAGCTTGACCTTAACAAGACATTCACAAGTAAGGCATCAGCCTTTAAAGCCTCGAAAGAAGATCAGTGAGTAAACCGAGGGAACTTTTGTCGGACTCAGCTGTCGAGGAAAGTGGATCGTTATTAATTAACTATTCAAAATATTCTTCTTTAAAAAATCGAAAAACATAGATGTTGATTGGGGAATGGGTTACCGGTATCCTATTGTTTTAGAGGATCTCTAAAGATTTTCATTAAAATATACTGCATAAAAAAAAATAGAACCAAAAAAACAATCCAGGGCGCAAAATACATCTCCAGAAGTGATCGTTTTGTTTACTCGTGATTTTATTGTATTTTTTATTGTATATTCGTGATATTATTGTCGTGATTTTATTGTATATTCGTATATAATAAGACGAAATTTGATGGCTTGGAGTAAGTTTTCCTACATCCCGAAGGGAAACGTTTCTTTGTTTATATTATTGTGACCTCAAATGAGGATTTCATTCTGGTAGTTATTTAAAAGGATATTATGCATTGAAAATGAAGATAATTGAATTTCATGTCAGGCATTTTGAGAAAAGTTATGTTTTCTGTTACGTTTCATTGACGTGCTACGTACTTCGTCGAAAATCCATCGCAATCATGGAATGATGTTGATTAATGAGCGTGTAAGCCTCTGTTTAAAGATTGATTCCCTAATTTTTCTGTCTGATCGTGTTCTAATCTTTAATTCGTCAGCAGTGCCTTCTTTTCTTCTACTAAATCCTTCTCTTCTTTGCATGCTATGATCTAAAATAAAAAATAATAGCAGGCTCTTTGAAATACTTTTTATATAACAAAAAGATTAAGAGAAAAGTCGACACACCGGCGAAAAGGCAAAATATATTTCTAGTTTGGCTTTTATATAGTTTTAATGAATTCGTTCAGGTTATGTAGACTGCATTGTCAGTATGCGGAAAATGACAAAAAAAAATTAAAATATAATTTCCTTCGCTTGAAACTTCATAAAAAATATAAATCAAACGACTAATCCCTTACTTTCTCGATATATTTTTCTTAGAATTCCAGTTGCGACTGATGAAATTCTCACATCCTTCCTTCCGCTGCGACTATTTCACTTAAAAAAATATTTAATTTTTGAAAGCATTACGTGAATTTTACTTTGAATACTAATAATCATATTTTATTTTTTTTTCCAGTGAGCAATATGATGACTTTGATAGGTTAGTATATTATTTAAATATTGGTTTCCAAAACAAAACTTAACTGTCTAATTTTCTTCTTTCATATCCATTTATTTTGTCGTAATTAGCCTTTATTATTCGGATTGGTAAGAAAATTAGATTATGTTTAATTCGTACATGAATTGAAAATGTTTTTCATTTCAGTCATACATCGGAAGTTGCCCTAATTCGAGAAATCCCGGTAAGCTATATTTCGAATAATTATAAAATTAAATTAAAACTGCTCTCATCAGTGCTGCTGACTATCTAGTATTAATTAGCATGGTTTATTTTGACGATAAAAATGTGTATGATGTTTTCCCGACATGAATTAGTTAATCAAATTGAAAATTTAGAATTTCCATTTTTAATTTAACACTGATTTGTATCAGAGATTAAATTGAAATGTAATATCTAAATCTAAATCTTTCAGTTGAAGTTTAAATTCAACCTGCCATATGATTTCTTGTGTGTATATTCTGCTACATGGGGTATTTCCTTTTCGTATAAATTTTCCGATATTTAAAATTTTTGAAAAAACATTAAAAAGAAAGGTTAATCTTTTTATAATTTCACGCGTTTTATTTACATACGCACATGTTTTCTGTGGTTTGTGTCCGACTACCAACCGGACTACCAACCAAAGATCTACCTAGTCATACAGATAATCACATTATTTCGGACTAGGCCTTGCTGGTCTCGCCTGGTGACGTCTTCAGGATAGGGTGATAAACATGAAGTCTTTGGCACATTAATTCTTATAGTTAGTATAGCAATACAAAATTAGTTCAATGTTCAAAATTCAATGATGTAGACAAACTCAAAATTCTTAATTCTGTTGTTTAATTTTCATAACACAAAAACTCTTAAACTCGACGAAAAGTTTATTTATTTTTCATATTTTTGGGAAAATTTTGCCTACTCAAGTCGGAATTTAAAATTAATTGGTTGATTTAGATAGCATAGCATACAATAAAAAGCTTTTTATCTCCTCTAAACATTTTCAACCGTTGCTACACTTTTCCAAGCAGCCCTTAAGCAGAATTGTTTATTAACCGAAACTGTACCCAAGTTTGTGGATTACAATCTTTTACTCTGTCTTCTAAGACATTTTGCAAATTACAAAAAGTCTTTGGAGGGTTGAATTCGGCGAATTCTAGTTTTCTTGTCCATGCCAAAGGTGGCCAATCGCTCCGGTCAAGAGATCATGCAGACCGCAAAAACATTTTCTGGCAGACCAAGTTGCTTTTAATTTGCTTCTTGTCGGCAGGCGTGATCCGCCGTCTGCTAACTCACAACTAGTCATTGAGCGAACGGACTTTGTTAATAGTAGCTTACCCATGTCCACGAGTTCCGCTCCGTGCATGGGTTACACCAAAAATTATCTCCAATGCCTCTGATAATGTTGCAAAGACATTTGCTGGCAGACTTCTTTTCTGTTTATCTAGTGCATGCCGACATCATTGCGAAACATCGAGCAAACGTCATCATGGTGAAACATCGAGACCAAACTCTGTGTCTTGTAACACTTTCATTAGCGATCTAGCTTGACCATGAATACATTGGAGGCTTGTCATGTCGGTCCTGGGCAGGATTTAGTAGATCTAAAGATCTTATAGTTTAGTTTCCGACGTCGCTAGCTGTCATTCTTCCGTTCCCTAGCGGGTGTGCCAGGAGCTTAGTGACCGCAGTTTCACTGTGAGCATATCAATGAAAGCTAGGATTATAACTATTCCAGATGATGATGGTGGTGATCAAGGACTCATGTCGTAGGCAAATTATGATAGTCTTATGGAAGAATGGAATATTAATTCTTTTAGAATAAATCGAATGACAACCAATACATTAATTACGGGAAAACAGAGAATATGCGGGGCGGTGCTAAATCATCATCGACCCGTAAAGATATATAGAAGAGAAGTTGCTTAGTTCCTTTCCATAGAGGTTCCTTTATTATTGAGGAGTCAAATTGAGTCCTCAATTATGTACATCTTAGCGTGGCACGGAAAAGACCCATCTAAAATACAATGTATCGAATACATTAACTACAACGCCGTTCACTATACACGCAGCATCGTACCACTCCGTCCAGTATAGGCAAGAAGCATTTAAGTCAATGATTTGCAGAATTAATTTTACCCCAAATGTATTCCAGCAACTTTTATTTCGTATTAAATGTATGCAAGATAGCTGGAAGTCAGTCCTGAATGTTGATTGTAAGTGAGGATACACTATATGGGACATAAAAAGATCGCTTTGAGCTACGTAAGCAATGCGACTAACGGACAAGCAACATTTCAAGTCTTGAAATATCCGACATTGGAAGTAGGAAATGTAAACCAAGAAAAATAGCGAGCGAAGCGATTGCCAAGCAACTATTGACTACGGTTTTTCGCAATCTTCGGCCTCCCTCGAATTATTTGTTTTTGATGCTTATAAGAAAAGGAAAACGCGACGAACCAGATTATGATAAACATTCAGAAAGGCGCAAACTTAACATTCCTCCTTAATCGTCATCTGAAACAACTACTCCATCCGTAATCTACCCCAATAACTTTTTGCCTAATTCAAGGCCCTGCATCCCTCCGAAACAACAAGATGTCTTGTAGTCGAAACGTTGCTCAGCAGAAAAATAAAAAGAATACGGCAAATACATAAAGTAAATACAAAATAGTTTGCAGCAACGAGTCAAAGAACTTGAAAAAAATGAATTCAGTAATAAAAATCCATAAATGCATAAACTGGTCGTATTAGATGTTGAAATAGAAGATGTTGAATCGTGTTTAATCTCTAAAAACCTTTTTTTAAAGTTGATAATCTTTTCCATATCTCACTCGCAACTTATAAGTGAATTACGTTTACTTAGCTCAAGTTATCAAGCAAGGAAAGCCTCTTCGGACAATTTAAACGGTATATCATGTGTTTATTGATGGCCTTACCTTGGTGGAACCATGATTGACAAGTAACACAACCTCTTAGAGGAAGGCAGGGCCGATTTGAAACATGGGTCTCTGTTATGAAAACAAGGACGCATAATGAATATTGACTAGTGACGAACATAGAGTTCGTCGTTAAAATACCAAGTCGAAAAAATCTCATGCAGTGGCTCATAAAATTACATCAACTAAAAGAATTTGAAAGTTCTCTAGTGGGTTCGGAAACTTAGCTTCTGTTCTCAGGGACGCAGGAAATTTCTCTTATCGACACCAAGCAAAGCGTGCAGTTTTTGACCCACCCTCGTGGATCTGAGCTTCTGTGTCTATGTGTCTTCGCTGTATCGGCTTTACAGGAATGATTTGTTCCTAATTAATTTCATCTTCCCAAAATTATTCGGGAAAAGGAAAAGAAAAACCTTTTTATTTTTCATGTATAATGTGTTAATTAGATTGAAGTCGTTCAATGAATCTGACCAATTAGAAAGCACTTCAACAGCAAGCTTATTAAGTATGTAACTTGAAATTAAGCTTACTTTAAGCTGAGATGAACGATGACAACAAAAAAGCAGCATTCACTATGCTGGTAGTAGTTTTAGTCTGATGAGACATCGCAGGGATGCATGTAAATTTCAGTGATGTATTGAAATATCCCAGTAGCAGATGGCGGGTTAATATTTTTCCATGTGCATATTGCGATGGGTGGGGCGAGTGATTTCGTTTTGATATTCCCGTAATTTTTTTTTTTTTCATTCATTGTAGACAATTTTTATCTTCACTAAAATTTCATTCCAACTGCCCGTGATTTTCCTTTTTGTTTTTATTTTCCAAAATTCGTTTATAGTAATTGTTCATTAAAAAACTATTCCTTTTTTCTTTATGATTTCAGAGTGAAGACTTGATTTCCCTTAGAGAAATTAATACGGTGAGATTTTTAATTTTCTTTTATTATTTTTGAATTATGAACGTAGTGTCAATAATGCATGAATCATATGTTCGTCGAATTTTCAAAGTTTTGTCATAGTTTTTATTGTTCTGAAACAAATAGTTTTTGTTTGATTTGCTCATTCCATAAATTCTTACGATTGAATAATTGCATTTATTGTCATTGGGATTTTAAAACGCAGTAATTAGGATACCGATGACTGATTAGAGCTGTAAGAAATTCTGAAACTTGAAGAAACTATTAGTTTGGAAACTATAAGATTGTGAATTTTATTGATTTAAAATAAAGAAAATAAGAAAATTTTAAATATAACTTGATTCGTTTTTGAATGGTTTGTTGATAATCTTTCAACCAGAATGTTAAATCCACGTTCGGAAAATTTCAAATATTTGTTTTTTTTATAAACAACTGGATGGAGATCTCATATCAAACCCACATCAGTATAGTTACAAGCTTTACAATTTACGAAAAAGTGCACTAAAAAATTCAGTGTTGTGGAAAATTTAGCATACGATTGTATACTGATAAATTTTGTTCCCTTTTCTTTTACTTTTCTTCTTCTTTTACTTTTTTTTTACTTTACTTTTAACTTGACGAGAGCTAGATGTTTTGACAATTTCTGGCCATGCGTTCTCCCATGATGATCCAATGGCCGATGGAGGAAGTTTACTTTATGACTTACAATGAGCGAAGACCAAGACCGACATTGAACCCTTAAGTTTTCTGCTAAAGCTAGTCTGGACTAGTGCTAGTGTGGACTTTTGATATGACAGTCTGCTGCATTTTTTTTCTGTAGTATTGTTTGCTTAATTAGATGGCATACTGATCCATGTGTTGCATGATTGCAGCGCAGTTCGATGGAAGAAACATCCTTTGGTGATCGTGGTGATGCCTTTATCGTCAGTTGTTAGTTCTTCAGACGGAAGACTGGGAATGTTGTCGAGAAGCAGCAATGCCTTTTGTGGGAAATTATGATTGTTCAATCATTTTCAAAGATTTTATTTTACTAAGATTTTTTATTTTGTCATCCATGCGCTTTACTGGCCATATTTATGTACGAGCAAATTTAATCCTTCAAGTTTTACTACCAGATTTAACTTGTGTGTACCAGCAGCATTGGCATAGTATTATCACGCGTTTTGTTTTTTGCTTACTTTACACGATAACTTAACACGATAACACGATAATACTTAACACGATAAGAGATCCCTGATTCATTTGCATCTGCATTGCAAGTGTAGGTAAAGAATTGCGCTTGTATCTACTTCTTGACTGGAGGAACCACATTTATAAAGCTTCCTTGACCTCTTTCTAGGCTTGCAGTTGGCGATAGAAACCAACTAAACAATTTTCTTACGATTGGTAAACTGAAACCGTCCTATTCCTTACTCAGTTGCCAATTTAACAACATATTTACGATTATTAGGACATGTTTGTATTTCAATTTTTTTTTAAATTGTTAGTTTTTCACTTACTCTTCTTGACACATAGATCACAGTGTGGCACGTATTGACATAATTTAGCCTATTTTCAATTGGTAAGTGCATTTAAACAGTTATCGGGTTACAAAAAGCCTTTAAAGCCTATAAATTTGTCTGCATCATGCATAAAATATTTCGTGCCAAGATGAAAACTTATATAACCATATACGTTTCGATGGAAATCTGAGGTTCTCAACTGAATACCTAGTGGCATCTGGCTTTATAGAAGGCGATTAGAAAGGATTAGAATGGGGTCGGTCTTAATGGGGGTCTACTGTACACTATAGTGGTTGATCACGAATGTAAAAAATGAATATTTCGTAATTTTTTACAAAAAGTAATGCTTCATACGGTTAACTCTTGTATAAAACTATAAATGAGAACCTAAATCCACGAAATCATGACTCTGTGGTACATATGACAACAAATTAGTTCTGATAAATTCTGGCAAAAAGTCGTGTGAGAACTTTGAAATAGCCCCGAATATCCCAGCTTCACAAACGGCAACCCTATTCAACAGTCGTCATCAAAGGCTGAGATATCCCTTTGTTTGTGGAAGTTTATTGCAGAGTTTTTACTTCTTTTGTTAGTATGAACCTACGAATTGATGCATTCGAGTGGTAACTTTTTTGGTATCATATTTATGTATATCTTTTTGGTAGATCAATTTATTCATTTTCACTTACAACATTGTAAGTGATTTATACCCTTGCTAAGCTAACTCAGCGAAGACTCATAGGTGCGGAAGTTCTAATCAAACTTGTCGAATACCTCGAAAGTGAATTTTATATTTGGAAAGAAAGGATGAAAGAGTTCAAGCTGGTTTCGAACACGCGTCCCTGCCGCTTCTGATCCCGGCCTGTGAGTTGGCACCTGATGAGAAGCGGCAGGGACGCGTGTTCAAAATCAGCTTGAGCTCTTTCCACCTTTCTTTCCAAATATCATATTTATAGTACATTGTTCTTCTTGATTTCAGCGTTTTTACCCAATAAAAAATTATAGTGACTTTGATGTTGCTCTCTTCGACTGGATGGTACGCCGATTGAACTATTTTGAATGAACTTTCACCAGCATTTGAATGGACAAATCAATTTTTATGCGCCTTTTGCAGTTTGATTCTTATGTGCTTTCTTTATTTTCCAAATAACTCTCAAGTGTTTGAAATTTAATTTTTTCCTTACATTGTTAAAAAAAAAAATCTTATTGATATATTTACTGTTCAAATGACAAACAGAAACCATATCAAATGCTTTGAACATGTTGCTCAAATGTATGAATTTTCTGAATGCATTCTTTCATTCATTCGCCTAAGCAGTTTGTGATACAAAGACTACTGACGACTTTCGACAAGTGATGTTCCTCAAAACGAATTATTTTGCTCCATATTTGCTCCCCCCAAATTCCAGGATATTATCGATTTCATCGTTTCCTTTGAGTTCAAGTTGGTTAGGGCTATTTAAATGGTTTAAATACTTTTAGATTTGAATTCCTGTTGTTTCACCAGCATCATTTCGTTTCAATTCTTATGCTATATATCTTATTTTTTAATCATGCCTAGACGGTGCCCTTTTTTTTCGCTCCAACAATTCGAATAATATTAATATTAAGCACAAAACATCTTGATGTTTCGGAAATCCGTAAACCTAATTCATTTAAATGTTTCTTGCGAGGTTGCGATACTTGTAAGACGATACTTGTAAATTGTGGGATGTAACCATAATAAAAAACAAGTATATTTTGTATAATTACGTAAATCCCAGTCACTCGTTTGAACCAATTGAAAATGTTTCCAATTTGAATAATGAATAAAATAACGAAGAAAAGATGTAAGAAAAATAATCGTGTTTGTTTTTTCGCATACAAAACAAAACACTATTATAACTATAAATTCTTTTCTCTTTCGATTACAGCCCCAAGATGTGCTCAACTTTCGAGACATTAGTCCGGTAAGTTAATAGATTTTTTGGACTATTTACTTGTTTAAAGCTCGATGTAGACTTAATGTGTTTAAATTTAGTATGAAAATGTCGCGAAAATTGAATACATCTGATTGAAATAAAACTAATGAATTCTTTTGGATTCACCTTTTGGTTTTTTTGTGGCAATAAAGGTTAGGGAAATGAGAATTCAAATTATCCATGTTTGATCTGAGTGACGAAAAATTCTGAAGATGAAATGTGTAGCAGCATATTTCATTCTGTTTCAAAAATATTTCACTAAATGTTTTTCGTTTCGCAGGATTTCTTTGAATAAGCCTACATCATTGGGTAAATAGAGGCAGAGTACATTTTTCAAGTAAAATTGCGAATTCTGCATTTCAAAAAATTTGCTATTTATTTTTATTGGGTCAAATAACAGAGAAAGAGCAAACTCATATTATCTACGAAGAAGCTATTATTTAATATTTGTTTTTTATCGAATTTATACTATTAATAATCAACCGAATTGTATTTAGCTCGAATCATAGCCTTCACTCGCTGTCATACACACATGTTAACAAATTTCTTTAATTTTTCTTCCTACACTTTCCTTATAGTACACTTTAAATTGTTTACAGTTCTCGGCATGCATTCTCTTATATTTGAGTGCCTAACCAGCCAAATGTTTTTATGGTATTCGTGGCAGGACTATTTCCACAGCACGGTCAAGCCAATAACTTTCATAATCAGCTCTTCAAACTTTGTGACATGTAAAAGAGTTACCATAAGTCTTTTGTCTTTCTTCTCTTGCCTGTTCCCTGAAGGCTTCCAGCTATATGTTTTGCCGAAGAATGGTGAAAGAGCATTTCCCATCGCTACTCCTCCTAAATCAATTTCGTAAATTGAAATATACACAAAATTAAAAGGAATCATTTTAATTATCAATACCAAACTGAGCAGGTGACAAGAGCTGGCTCAGTGTATTCATACACTGATTCAGTGTATTACCTGAACCCCATTAGTTGAAAACGTAGTCTCCGCTAAGTGATTTGTATGATTATCGTCATTTTCTTGCGTAAGGATCCATTTCAATGGCATATTTTATTTACAGTCACAATTTTCAGTACTACTTTTCAACGGTTTTGTTGGTTTTATAAAGTATCCAAGAAGTTTCTTTACGAGTCTCGATCGTCTTTGCTTCATATCCGTTTTTCTTTATTTTTGAATTTCGTTCATTCGGTTTTCCTTGCTTACAAATGCTTGAAAAATGCATCCTACGTATCCATGCTCGAAAAGCTGCGATTTTTACTGAGTACGTGGGACCGTTTACGTTATATACGTTTTCGTTTATGTCCGTATACGTTTGCGGTATATGTTTAATTCTATTTTTCCGCTAGTTCTCCCGATTTTTAAAGTTAAGAAGGATATTTCGTGATTGGCTTCTTCCTCCATCGTAAACTTGATGTTGTTGTGGATGTTGTTGAATTTCGGCTGCGATTTGTTCATATCTTTTTTGTTTACTATAGCGAAAATATCGTCTAGGTATCAACCCAAAGTTTAGGCAATATGCCTTCTTTCTCCAGTGTTTCTTCGATCCAGGTCATGAAAATCTCGCTTAAAAACGGTGACATAGGGTTACCCATCGGTACTCTAGACTTCTGCTTGTAGTACTTTAACGGTGAAATAATTTTCCGAATTTTCAAATTAAAACAAAATTTAGTATTTTAAATGGAAAATTAGAAAATAAGGAATAGCTTTCAATCAGTTCTGTTATAAACTGATTACTTGATAGCTGATGAATGAAACTGATGAACATATGAGTCCTTTAATGCTTTTTTCGACATTATAGAATAAAATTCACGTTCGAATCATGTTGTGAACTGTGAAATTTACCAAAATTTATAACATTTTTAAAGAGCATCTTTCACTTACTATATCTTAAAATTCAAAAGAGATTAAAAAGTATATTTAAATATTAAAAGAAAATTAAATTAAAATTTTAGAAAGTAAGCACATACAATGAATTAATGTAATGAAGCACATTCCGACATATTTGAAGATTTTGATTTTGCTTTCAAAGTTATATTAATTATAAACGTTAATCAACTATAAAAGCTTTTAGACCAATGAACCAATCATACTAAATTTTGTTATTTTCTTTTCTACTTGCAGGCCTACGAAGAGGTAAGTTGTTCAAATATTTCTTCTGTAACTGATTCCCCGACTTGCCAATTCAAACTGAACGAGAATCAGAAGAAAGTTTGTCGCAAATGCAATAATCTGAAAGTAAAGGAGTCAGCTTTTATTTAGTAATTTTTTGATTTTGCTTTTTATTTTGAGTTTTCTTATATTTTTGAATGCTCTAAGTTCTGTATTGCTATATGATATCACATTCCACATACGACATTTCATATACGATCAGGTTTGCTTGCTAACCAGTTACAAACAATAATTTATATTTCAAATTTGAGATTAATTGCACAGTTAAAAAATTCATACAACTTACATCGTGTAATAGGCTTTGGTCGATATTGAAAAGGCCAAACAATGACGCCGAGTAGTTTCTTTGAAGGATATCTAGCGAGAATGTTTCTATTGATTTTTTAAGTCGGTTGTCGACCTTAGATATGAGTGCATGATGTAGAATTTCCCCAGCTTTTTTGGCCTGAAATTCAAAATTTGTTGAATGAAATAACACTTGATTTCAAATGGATATCAGATTATATTGAATTCCACGCGAAGCTATTTGATTTTATTTGTTGAAATTTCAATTATCAGACTAAATCAAATATAATCTGATTCGGAAGATCCTTTGCAAAGTTACCTCTGCAATATTTGCGGCAATCGCATTCACTCCGAGAACTATTTCAACAAACAATAGCATACAATACGTAGCTCCACATATTCCACGCAAAACATTGTATTCATCGCCATCAACTAGGGCATTTGTGACGAAAACAAACTCGGAAAATATCAATATGATTATTAAATAGGTATTACAAAACAAAGTTAGCAAGTTAGGAGTTGCACTAAGATGATACATATCTTGAGTTGCCTTACAAACATGAGAATAGTCGACGGCAATTGCGTCCAAGCAATCACTAAGCTGACAAAATGCTTCCATTTTAAAGTAGTCTTTCTCTTCGCACTTTTTCATTTCACTATTCAAAAGAATAACCTTCCGCACTACATCCTGAATTTGTCCGTTAAGAGATGCTAATAAACATGTGCTCATAAGTACGGCAGAATAGAGAACATTCGGAATAATAGTACGAATAAGATGGGGAATGATAATGCTTATAATCGAAACTAAATGTAAAATATTTTCTACGTTCGAAATAAATATTATGTTTATAATGAGTGCACCATCTAAAATAGCGGGGATTATAATTAATTTAATTATTGATTTTATCATTATTGTTAGGAATATTTTGCGATTGAATGCACTTTTACCCAAACGTAGATAAAGATATTTAATTTCTATTAGAACCAATATCACTTTTCTAGATTGCGCGCAAAATGTAATGTAAATTATTATGGCCGCCGAAACATTTAAGACTCCATAAGGAGTTGCTAAATTATTCACAGATTGAACAGATTGCGGCAATTTTCGCATTGTATTCAGATACACAATCGGATATACCAAAGTGAATGTTGTTGCAATACCAACTGAATATGCAATCGTACCAGTAGAAATTTGAAATGAATCCGTATTTTTATCGTAACGAAAAGTAACCAATCCAATGTATCCTAAAATTTTACAAGCAAAAAGTATTAACTTCACCAAAACTTTGTGTTCTTCCATTCTGTGTCTGTTCAATAGTTGGACTCAGTTGGAATTCGAATCGTGTTCTTGATGCACATAGTTCAGCATTATTATTCAGTAATCAATTAATTGATATTTAATTGAGCGAAAGATACGATTGACTAGATTCTTGGATTTAATGGTTGAGATGATTTATCAGAGTTAGTTAAGTTGTAATAAATTACACCACTTTTATCCATGATACTTTCAAGTTATTAATATAGTGTGACTATGAGTGAAATCTATATTCAAAGATGTTTCTAAAATTTTGTTTCGGCGAATGGTTACGATTGCACAACGTATAATTTTTCTTACATCCACTCGCTTTAGTATACAAGGAGAGTATGATAGGCAATTGTGCATTGTAATTATCATTGTTTTTTTAATAAAATTCCCACAAAAATATTCAAGCGTGACAAAGACATCGAACGGATGCTACTTTATTACATCATTCAAACGAATATTCAGAGCCTACGATCTGTATATTTCGCAAATATACTCATGATTCTCTGATCGTTGTGTCGATGTGTTGGGTAATTTCAATGATTGACACCACTCCATCAAAATTTGAGGCATAAATCTTCCATGCTCAGAAGTTGCATACTTAAAAAAGAGAGTAAAAATGTGTGACTTGAAACATTAAATTAAAAAAAAATCGATAGAAGAGACACTGAAGAAAACTGAATTCTGAAAAAAATGGATCTGTTCCCAATAACGAGTCCTCTTTTCGCACGCAATCAGTCCGAATTATGGGACTCGTTGTATTTTGATGAAAAGATTGACTTCAATAAAGAAGCAGCCGAAACAAGTTTGCAGGCGCTGTCGGTCGATTTGTCAAGAAGGATAATGTGCATTGATTGTTTCGTGAAGTATTCTCATTTTGACCCCAGTTTACAGAAATCAGTTGCAATCCTGAGTTGCAAATTTGATTCCCAACTATCGATCCCCAATAATACTTCCACGTATACTATGTCTTGATTGACATTGTGGTAATTACACGCAATTCTCACTCCTTGTTATGTTCTTTTTATGCTTGGTTTGAATTTATTGACTTTCAGTACGTCACCTCTGACTTTATGCTATGGAGTTCAATCTAGTTAAAGCTTCCGATTGAATTCTTCTACGTTATCTACTGCCTTTGCAAGCTCAGTCGATGACTGCATTCAGATAGGCGAACTTTTAATGCCTTACGAATATGTTCTCAGCAGGGGAGTTTACTATAAAGGATCACGACAAAGAATCGCCATTACTAGGTAGCGTGGATCTCACCGGCCCAACTTACGTGCGAGCTAAAATCAGCATCTTTGGGTGTAGTCGCATTACAATTTTCTTTCGTGTGATCTGAAGCTGGAGACGACGCTCATTAATTCCGTGCCTCTCTCATCAATTGGTTCCCATAAAGTTGAGCCTAAAGTGATGTGTTGTTATCATCGTAACTCGTCATGAACAGGTTACCCATTGGCTATTTCCAGACACAGTGAATCAGCATGCAAAATCTTTCACAGTTCAGGTCAAAAGATTGTGTGCCGTACTGTAAAAGATGCGGCTGTGTTCCTTTCTGAACTTCCTTTTCCTTTCCGAGCCTTTCTTTCCGTCCTTGGTAGCATTCAACGACCATTGGTCACTGTATAACCGCGCATCGTGGACAGCCTTCACTGATGGTAAGCTCTCCACCATGCAGTTAAATCACAACTTGTTCTTATTTAATGCGGCGTGCCAAAAAGTACTCGAATCTGTGAATGCAAACGAATCAGACTTCACGACCGATCCGGAATGATTATATTTTGCATAAATTAGCAATCAAGTTGATAAAATAAATGACGATTTGTGTATCCAAATTCCGCGTGCGTCCTTTCTTCATCAGATGGCCATTTTTTCTAATATCGGAACTTTTTTGTAGAAATAAAAGGTTCAATGTAGCTGGAATTTTGAAAAATAAGCTTCCATGTAGAAATAAGCAAAGTTTTAATCGTTGCCAATTGAAGCAGCATCTTCCTTCTAAACTAAATAATTCAATTCCTAACGAAAATTAACCTTTTCACCGCTACGTTGTAGGGGCCCGACTACTCTGGGTGCTAAATATAGTAGTATAACAAATTTGTTTTATTTTTACGTAATAGATTTTCTACAAAGATTCATAATTATATACAATTTTTAGTTCGTTTACAAGTTTTTCATTGTATGATACATTTCGTAGCAAGACGGGTGAGCTTTACCGGCCCGACTATAGGAGGGCGTAGCAGTGAAAAGCTAAATGAGCATTAACCTCGTGTGAAGTATATTGATATACAAAAGCACCTATATTACTTAGTGGATTATTATAATTAATCAGATTTTTTAACTTAAAAACGCAATTCAGTTCAAGTAAAAAGTTCAAGTTCAGGTAAAAAGCAAATTTTTTTCGGAAAGAAACTGCGTTTATTATCATACCTTTCCTTTCAACAAAATAAATAAATTTCAAAACTAAACTAGCATTAAGACATAATTGATTTTTACAGGCGCTTCCAATCAATGAGTTTTTGAATAGTGCGAGATATCCTCTGAACCCGCCTGTACGTACCCTTCTACAATAAGTATTAATTATAATTACCGTAAATTTCAGTTTAACAATGTTTTATTATAATTTTAAATTTTTTCAATAAATATTTGGAATCAAATTAATAATTAAAATGGAAGCATTGTGCGAATAAATAGAATAATTATTTTACAGGACACGTTTCCAAACTTAGAAGAGCATGATCTTGCTGGTCGAGACTTTAAGATTCAATTAATGCCAACAAATGGCGGAAAAGGATTGTGGTACTATTCCACAAAATTATCCAAAGTATTCATACGAATGGATCAAACGATCTACATCCAAGTTGAATACTTGCGCCTTGTTGACAATGAGGCAGTGCTACTTCGTATTATGATGGTATTTCGTGATGACATTGGCATGCCAGTAAAACGTTGCAATAACCATAAACATAGCAAGGATTTGGGTGAGTATGAAGATATGAACGTCGAAGATGTTCAACCTGTACACATCATTGTAAACTAATGCATTGTATGTGAATGTTAGATGATTCATAAATCATGGTCTCACTCTCTATTGTTCGTCTTAATTTTTCCTGAGGACGCGTATCTAAGGATGTATTTGTCGCTCGGGCCACTTCAGCTTTTGCTTGATGGACCACATCACTCAGGCCTGAAACAATTCATCATTCAAGACCTGATAAATTTTGAAATATTGAAATTGACCTCGGATTACGGCGAATTCATAAATCAAATTTAATTAATGAATTTATCTTAAAATGATATTAAATCATGCAAAATAACTGATTCATCATATAATTTATTGATAGTTGTACATATTTATATCGGCTGTTTAATACTAAATTTGTTTTCTCCTATCCTTTATATTCTCAGGAAATCATAGTGAAGCATTTATCGAGTCTGTTGTCCGGTGCGAAAATTCCAGTGCTCAATATCTAGGGACTGCTGCCGGAAAGAATGTTAATGATCGCCTATCGGTTTTAATACCCTTAAGTGCTGTTCAACCAGATGAAAAGAACGTTATTAAACAATCGATTGCACTAAAATTTGTATGTCAAAATTCGTGCATTGGTCGCAGACCAACAGCACTCATTTTTACTCTTGAAAATAAAAAGTAAGTAAAATTTAATAAAATTTATAGAGGCAATCTTTAAAATACGTTGTTTGTTCCTTACAGTGGTGAAGTGCTTGGAAAACGTTTTATCAGCGTTAAAATTTGTAGCTGCCCTAAGCGCGACAAGGAGAAGGAAGAAGCCAAGAGAAAATCAACCGAGGAAGGTGAGAAAAAAATTTTTATTGCTTTTATTAAATCGGGTAAATGTTGAGAAATGTTTCAAGATGAAATATCGTTTTATGCATGAATCAAGCGTTCGATTGTTGTTACAATGTCTACATTGTTGGTCACAATGTAGAGGAATTGTAAGAAACTGTAATTGGAACTAAAATTTGTAATACTTAAGCTTTTTAACGTGTGAATGTGTCTATGGAGCTTGTGGGTCGAGACTCCAACTAGTGAGTACAAAAATTGTGATTATCTGAAGAATCCTATCATAACGTAGACGTCTTATCATTGTCAATAACTGATATGCATGCGTTTTCTTTTTTTATTAAAGGCTCGTTGACTGAACATAGCTCCTAATACAACAATCTGTTTTTATCCCAAATAAAGTATCCATAATATCCTAAATCATATTCTGTAAATGTTTCCCAATTTCGACTATTTCACACATATCTCGAAGCAAATTTTCAGTGGTATGATTTTGGATTCGTGTAAGAAAAGGAGTCGCTTTTGAGTTCCTATAGAAAACGTGTTACAATCAAAAGAATTCTGAGTCATTATAATTCCACAAACCTTTTACAGGGCCACTTCTTTCGACGGTTACTAGCCAATCGCTGAAAATTTTGCAATACGTTGGGACAATTAAAGTAATCAAAAGCTCTTTTGAAATCGACAACGGTCCGAAGAAAATACTTTTCAATATTTACTGCATTAGAGATAGCATAAGAAACGACCAGCCATGTATCGTTAGAGCAAAAGAGCTTGTACGGAAGCCATATTGTCTATAGCTGCCAGTATTGTTAGCCGGTTGAATATCTTCAAGTCTATATCATTTTCCTTTCCAAAATGCTGCACCTTTATTCTTACTCTATATATCTCTGAAATCTTATAGTGGAATACATCTACAAAACCTCGGAAAATCCCCATCCGTTTCGAGCTGTAACAACAATACAACAACCTTAATTAAGCGAAAAAAGCTGATCACATTTGCTTGGCAAACATATTGTGTATCCCCGTCCCCAATCTTCAACTAAGTCCCCAGACCCCCGTCCCCAATCCCAACTAAGTGTCATCCAATTATAAAATCATTTCACGCCAGCACGCATCTCAGAAACCTGCAGGAAAAATCAAGATTCCAATAGCATGCTTTGATGTAGTGCTGCATAACGCATTCCTCCAAAGTCAAAGTCATTCCTCCAGTCATGACGTTTGGAACGCGAAATCTAGTGCGAATTTTTCATACATCGAAACACAAATTCTTCTTGATTTGGAGTCTTTTACGCGTATACAGACGACAAATAAATTGCCTCGTCGTCGGAAAAAGAGCGTGTGCATGGCTACGTGTATATGTTATAATTTCTAAAATCCAGTATTCAGTTTTGGCTGTTGTTTGGTAGTAGTCAAAACCAATAATAGATAATATCCCAAAATCCCAAAAAGTCCAAGTTTTATGGGTGTGGACAACATTAAGGCAATTATTTTTCATTATCTGCGTTTAAAACGCAGAAAGAGAGTTTCTCGAAGCTGAAGAAAGTCGTGCTCAGGCAGCATGACGATCATTCAGTAGTTGTGGCACACCAGAAGTATGTCATAGTATGAATGTTGAAGAAGCAGCAACAAATTTACAATGGCCATCGGACACTGCTCCTTACGGCTCCCGTTTGGTGTTTTTCACATAATAACTCAAGTCGGTGGAAGGTAAATACGCCGTCTACAGTCGGGAGTTTCTGGCTATGATGACGCCGTTCAAAACTTCCAACATAAGTTCATAAGGCGGCAGTTTATTATCTCACACAAGTTAACATGTTTGCGTCCTTTTGCGCTCAAATCATGAAATATACACACAAAAGTAATTGATTTCATTTTTGCGAAATTTTTAAAGTGGTTTTATAGACTAGTTATATAAATTTTCAACGGACATGTGTAATATACAGAAAAGGGAGAAATGGACGGTTTTCTAATGCATCATGAAAACTGTTGCTAAGCTTCATTTCTTACCTTCGCGCAAACCAGAAAAAATGTGGAATAATCGAAAAGTTGACAAAATCACACGCCAATGTTTAAACTAAAATCGATCGAGCTGTCAGGATCATAAACGTATCTTCGGAGATATTCTTCAGATTTACGGACTAGTGCAGTTTCTAATTTCAGTTTAGGAACTGCACTACAAGGCAACAGTTAAAAAACCAATTTCATCAAATATCTTGGAGACCACATTCAGACCGGTTAGTTCCAACTACCAGAATAATATAATACTACTGACTTGCGAGGATAATGAGAACATTCTGCCGCAACCGAATGTTAGCAGATAGTAAAAATAAGAAGTCGGAATTACTTACATAGTTTCCAGAGTTCTAGAGTTGCTGAAACATGCGTTGTAGGCGTTCGAAGCAAGAACCTCACTGTAACAATCGGCAGGTTCAAATGAGCGTATGTTATGAAGGAAGCAATTAAAAATTCCAAATTCTTCACATAGAGCTACTAAAATATATTCTAACATCTTCTATCCACCCATCAGCGGTGACTAAAAGGATATCAATCGATTGATTGTCGATTGATGCCAAAATGTAATCGATTAGAAAACGCTTTTAACGCTGGAAGGGCCACTGCCATCATTGTATAGAGGCTCAAGGATCCTTTGCTGGTGATCATTAAGGATACTTGTAGGAAGATTGAAGAAAATTGAAGTTATAACCAAAAACCCGTTATTTTTTATCGCACTCGTTAAATGTGCAAAAATGGGTTGGGAAAACTTCATATGAAAGCTCCTGGGATGGGACTAATTCGACTGTTTTATCAAACTCTAATTCAGAAAGCGATGGTTACTTTTAAAAAACAAGTGTTTAATAAAAAAAAAAGTGTATAATTTTTCATGTTAGTTGTCCTTTAATCTAGTGAACAATTTTCGGTTTAGCTGTTCAAACGCCCAGAAGATTTTCGAACGCTTCTTACATGTTTTATCTAATATGCGAACGCCAGCAGACGATTGAAGTGGGGACGTCTTCCATGTTTGAGCGAACCCGATTTGTTTGGAAGATCTTCACGTGTTGCTGCCAACTAGTCCCGCTTAGAGTAAATATGGATTTAAGCTATGGCTTTCATATTTCCTGCATATAAAATGACTGCCGTCAAATAATCCTGATTGGTGTTATTTCATTTGTTAAGCGTTTTTTTCGTACCTTTATAACGAAATTGGGTCTTAGAAAATACACAGCTTGGAAATAATGATTCAATCATAAACTTCATGATTGCTCTACACTCGATAATTCCTTCAGGACGCCATAGAGATCACCGTCGAAGTCTGACCGGGCCAACAGAAAACCTGGTTTGCGTCTGAAGTCTGGAGAGAAAAAGATGTGCCGAGATGCTGAAGCAATTTGAGTTTGAACCGCCATATCTTAATAACAAAATTTTTCAAAAAATGAATTGCTTTTTGGAAATATTATGTCTTGAAGTTGTTTTGCTCAGATATAAACGAGTGCCACATCCGCCACATCCCTTTGTAAATAAAATATTTACTCCAGTGCTTTTTATTGTCGTTTTGGATGTTTGTTACTTCGTCTTTCAATATAATAATTTAAAGGTATAGTTGTGTTGAATTAGATACCCGATTGTGAACGGATTTTGTGATATGTTAGTACGCTTACAAGTTTCATTTTTAATATTTGATAGATCGAAGCAATCACTTAAAATTGTTTGATTGCATTTCGTAATTGAATCGCTTAAAACTAACAATTGTTACAAATTATTAACTTTAGGAAACTTGCCACCCGGAAAGAAGTTAAAAGTGACAGAAATCAAAGAAGAGCCGGAAGATACCAAGCCCGATACTCCGAGTTCTGAAATAGAACATATCAACAATGAAGAAATACGTATGGAATTGTTGGTGCCCGATAAAGAGTTTATGGCAAGCGTCATAGATCATTGTTTCGGACAAATAACCAAGCGTATGGCATTAGACCCAAACAACCCGACTTATAGCAAATATTTTAAGGAATATAAGAGTAGACTATTGAGTATGCAAAATTCTAGTAACATGTAAAATCGATATTAACTGAATTGTTTTGCAGAAGAAGCATCTGAAAATGGTGCCTAATGTATGAAGCAGAATCTGCCTTAATGCTAATGTATTTAGTTTTTAGAAAATACTTTTTACATAATTTTTTTTTATTATTTCAATACATCTTTCCAATAACGTTTAAGAACATTTATAGAAATATATTAAGTTGAAACCTTTGTAACCAGTTCATCGTCGGGTTTACATAAGCGCAACTTAACTCCTACGTGATTAGTCTTTTATAAAACTTAAATAAAAACAATTGTACGTATTGACCAAAATGAACAACTTTGAGATGCTAGAATGGGTGATTACACCGCATTTATTTCGTTCAAATTGAAGAGAAAACTCTTTTTTTATTTTAGCACATTAGTTGACTACATTTAGTTTTCATTATCGTCACACGAATTGCTTTTTTCTTTCAAACCGGTTACACACTTTAATATATTTACAAAAAATTTTCGGTGAACTCAATGAATGTAAACCTTGACGCTCGAGTAGATTTTACCCTTTCTAAGGTTTCACAGCTAAAAATAGAAAACAAAAAAATACGGTGCTTCCTTTGCTAAATTATTGCCATTCCGTGCTTCTGATAACTTTTGTTTTTTTTTGTCGAAAATGTAATTGAAGACAAACAACTAAGCCCACGTGATAAAGCATTAAAATGTATATGAAAAGTTTATTGATAGGTTGTTTTCTTATGTTCATTAACGTAATTATCGTTTATTTCAACTTCATCCAGATGAAAATTACAATTTGTTTAAATGATTCAAAACCAAACAAACATGAAATCGTCCTTCTAAAATTTGATAGTCTGAATGTCAACTTTAATTTTCTCAAACACTAAATATTAATGCTTTAATCTATATTAAACTTTTATGTCCTAAATACTTCTAGGGACATGAAAATATCAATTCAAACTCCCAAAACACATTCAATCTTTTCATTAGATCAAATCATTTTCGAAATGATTTCGTCGTCAGTGCATTCAAAATACTGCAAGCCAATGAACAATTTCAATAGTAGATAAAAGGAACCACGTCAATGACTAGATTTATCAAAGTTGACATTGGATCCATCAATTTAGATGGACTAGCATAGAATTAAACAAACAAACGTAAAACTATTGGAAGTCATAAAACATTTATTTTCTTTCTGTGATGTTAATTTTGATCAGTAGTAAAAGTAAAGCAAAAATAAACCCACAGGATCTAGCAATGCTGAAGTACAAATTTTTTTATACGAAACAATATATCACGTACATAAATGTATATGTATGAAAAGCGAAATCAAAATGCAATTAACCTGTGCAATTACTTGCTACAACTACTCGCATATCAAAATTAGTATCAGGAAATAGAAATATTTGCATTGAACCTGACGAAATACGGGAGTACCTTTTACTATTATAAGATTCAAATGAAGTACAAGAAACTTTACTTACAATAGTTTTCATTTAGAAGTAGCAGTAAATGTTTATGTTTTAAGTGTACATGACAAGAAAAATGATTGTTTTCCTTTTTATCAACTGAGAGATATGTTGACTTGGAAAAGAAAAAGAAAGAAAGTAAGAAAAAAGTATCGCTATTAAAAATTTGAATAATTCTATCTCAGTGAAAACGGGCAACGTGAACGTGGCCTTATTTACTTTTGATACTTTGTTTAGTCGTTTATTGTTTTAATACTTGACAAATATTTAACGAAACATAATTGGAATTATTATTTTAAGAATGAGAAATAAACTAACTGATAACATTTTATTTGGCTTTGAAATTTTTGATGCTTTGATTGACCATTCTGGCAAGCAACACCAACGGTTGCAAATGAACTCATTACAAGCTCTTTACGCTTCGTGTCGTGGTTCTAGGAATTTCAATTCAGTTTTCATTGATTTCTATGCATATTCAACAGTACGGCGACAATTGTGAAATATCGAGCAGTGGTTCCACGAGGGGAAGCGATAATTTCATTACAGTGATGCAGTGGATACAGCGGTTGCCGAGATATGTAAGGATATCTTGAACCAGATTATGATTTTCGATTCTATGGCTGCTTTGGACCAGGTTGGCAGAAATCCACGAATATAATGCTCTTGAATTTTTTTTGTAGATGGATAATGGCTGTCTTTGTAATAAGCCGTAGATCAACTTCGTTATCACTTGTATGTTAACTCATACGTTACGTTGTAAGAGATGTGGCTATAAACCAACGGCAAATCACTTGTTATTTAGGATAACTAATGAAAATCGGTTGAACTTCGGTTTCTTCAAAGTAGTTTCCAGAGTGCCTAATACGAATATTTCATCTCCTATCAGCGAAGGCAGGACGCCCTTGTAACGGTCAGGGGATGAGTCATGATTGCATGGTATACCGATCCATATGTTCGGCGCGACGCGTTCAATGTGATTGGCTTCACCACTTATTCAACAAGAGTAATGAGTATAAGCCAAAATATGTAAATCGTAGAGATGAACAAACTGAATGTCCAAGGATTTTGAAAAACGTAAGTAAGACGTTCGCACAGTTTAACAAAGAAATTAAACTCTCGCAACTCTAACGATCCTTAACAAAATTTGTACGGAAACACCTACGCATGAAGCGAAGAAGTCAAAGTCTTTTAGTGTACACCTGCCTTGATTTCCTCTAATTTCACGTCTCCAAATGGAACAATGGTTAACCAGCTTGACCCCCACCCTGTCATGATTGGGCACCAGCTCAGGTTACACAAGACGCATTCGGTAAGAGCTGAAAACTTCTTTACAGCCAAATCAAATCGGCTCGTTTCCGCCAAGGTAAGCTCCTCACTTTGTGGGAAGATGACAGTAATCTATCATGGGCTCCCCCAAACTCATAGTCCGGATCCAACCTCTGATCGGGTTGTGTCCTACTCCACCCAAAGATGTCAATTTTTGGACACCGCATCTGGGGATTATGGCCCAACCTCTCGTACGTAGAATCGGTAATCCCAAGGTCTGAATCCATGCAGGTACTCAGCATTTATTTAGGCCCCTTGCGAATAAGCAACCTTAAACAATCAATCCTTATAAAATATGGACAAAATCCTTTACATCACCTTTGATGTAATAATCACCTAATAATCACCTTTGACCCATCAGAATCGTCATCTGTCCCATTGAGACCTACTGCAGTTGTTTTTCAAAGGCCAGCCATGTGATGTGGTTCAGCTGAGAGAATGGTGTAGCAACACCAAAATGATTAATCACACATATTCAGGACAGGAGATTAATTCTGAACATGTACTGTGCGAGCCGGACACGTTAACAGCATATGTCACCAGGTCTCATCCTTCCCTCGAAATACAGGACAAACGCTTTCTAAGGGCAGTCGACAATGAAATATCCATTCATCCAAGCTATCATTTTTCGTCAGCCGAAATTCCTAACCGCGACCTAAATTAAAGTGCGGAGTTTTTCGAGCTGACATTATATCTGGAACTAACACCTAAGATGTATGCATAAATTTTTTCCGGTTTTTATCGGTATACAAATACGTACTTTTCTAGGGAAAAAACCATCAGGTTCTAACCGTTTCGCCCATCTCTCAGGTAATTCATGAATACCCTGCCGGAAAAATTGTTTGTCTTTTGCAGCATATCATTCGTCGAGCCACTTTCTAACTTCCTAGAAATTGCTGAAGTACTGCTCTGCGTGCGCGATCTTCATTGATGCAAGCAGGTGATATTCAGATGGCGCCAAGTCTGGGGAGTACAGCGGATGCAGAATATCCCACCCAAGCGATTTCACTGTTTCTTTTGCTAATTTTGCTGTGCGCCAGAGCGCGTTGTCGTGTAACAAAATCACTTTGCAATGTCTTGTGGCACATTCCGGTCGTTTTCCGATGAATGTGCAGTTTATATTTATCATTTGTTGTCGATAGCGTTGTTTTGTCAGGCTTTAAGAGTTCATAATTCACAATACCCTCGATCCCACCTGGCACACAGCATGGTCTTCTTGCCGAAGCGATTTGATATTGGTGTTGATGGATCTCCTTTTCCTGCTTATGGTTTTCAAAATAAATCGATTTTTGCGTCACCCGTCACAATTCGATGCAAAAATGATTTCCTGTCGTGGCGCCGAAGCAGCATTTTACAAGCGACTTTGCGATTTTCCATTTGACGGGGCATTCAAATCGTGTGGGACTCATTTGCGGAGTTTATTGATTTTACTTATTGCTCATAAACGTCTGCTGATCATTTCCTGTGACATATTTAATTCTTCTGCTGGGTTGGGTCACTATCCAATGACTTTTCGTGTTTTGTGGTCTACCAGAGCACTCACTGTCTTTCACATTGAAATTACCACTTTTGGATTGTCAAAACCCCGTCTCACATATCCCAATAGCCATCGTTTGCTGGTAAAAACATAAACAGCGCGTCCACTATATGTTTTTACAGCAAACGATGATTTTCATCAACCTTTTTCTTTTGGTTAACACGTTCCCTGTCAGACCGTTTTTTGGTGGCGTATGGCAATACGGCATAATATAAGGCATACGCTTTCTGGCGTATGCCTTACAATAATTAAAATAGTAAATAGTAAACTGAACGCCCTACGATTAAATGAGAGCATCAGCAATAGTATTAAATGAATTTTCAAAAAAATCTTCATTTTACAATGATAATACCAAAGGGCTTGAACGAAACGTTCAGCGTGGGGCGCATAAACCCCACGCGGCAGGGAAGGTGTTAAACAACAGCAATGGAAATGCTCTTTTTCAGGCAGAAAATTCGACATGATTGAACAAGACGCTGAAAAAAACACGCTAGTCTTTGCCGGCTCAACACGTGTGTGTTTGTAGCTGAATGTCAGATGATCGAAATTGCGTATGTGTCAAATTAATACGCTTCGTACTTTTCGCTGGCGCCATCTCTTAGTAAAACTGGAAAAAAACTTCTGTATAAACCTGGTATACAACAGTTGTGAGACTAATAACCGTATACCAAGCATAGATTTGTTGACCAGTTCTAGAAAAGATAACCATGGTTAAAGAACTGGCGAAAATCCAATAAATAGAATGCCTTGGCATCCCAGGCGCCACTAAAACTACGTTAACTGCTGCTATGGAGAGGATAGTCAATTTAATGCCACTCGAAACATTCATTTTCAGGGAGGCATCAGATTGAAATCTTCAATTACTTGGGGCATTTATTTATTCAAAAACATATAGAGTTAAAGAGAGCTGGACCGATTTCAACCGGTAGTAGATACAATGATTCCCATACGCCGCCCTATAATACTAACTTGATCAGAGAGGGTAACCGTGTAGGACTACACATCTGAAAGTGTAACCATGATCCAGACCGATGGCTCCAAAATCGTTGAAATCTTCTGCCGATATCATTCGCTACTCAGCCGAAACTACAAACTAGAGAGCCACACCACGGTTTCCCTGTCGGAAGTATTTGCAAAAAAAGCGGCCATAGAGGCGACAACGCTCAACCTTCATTCTTCTGTGAAGGTTTAGTGTTGTCAAATGTTTTCTGACTGCAAGTCCGCATTGCACATGCTTACTTCTTTCCGCGAACCGCAACTTGTGCACCACTGTAGGCAACGACGTCAAAGTCGGAGCAATCCGGGTGAATTTAAACCTATGATGGGTCTTCAGAGAAAGCGATGTGGAGGAAATGAAAGAGACCAAAAAGTGACTAGAATACACACAGTGAAAGTGCTACTAGCAACAGAAAAAAAAGAATTAGACGCAACCCTCTGGAAAGTGACAGATACGACTTGAAACGACTGAAGGACAAACACAACTCCCTGGCGCCACAAACAGGGTACAACGACTCCTCAAGAAAAACGGAAATTGCTTAAGAACACTGTAGAAACTTCATGCAAGCGGCAAATTTTGCAGGTCACATGCTAAACGAATAAGATGACCAAACGGATATCTGACCTGCCTAGCTTGTGGCAAAGACGAGGGTAGCACAGAGCACTTCCATCTAATTTGTCCCAGCCTGACCAACAAATAAACACCTCTCATGGTTGAGAAGTATCAACGTAACGAGAGATTGGGAAGTATCAACAGATTGGGAACTCTTGGTGACCACAGAGCTAGGAGACCTCTTTGATTGCTCTAGCACAAAAGGGTAAAGTACGTGTGAATGATAGTATCATATGTGGGGAGCTAAGGCCCGATGCTGGCCTTTGCTTTTTTTTTGAAACAGTACTTGGGTTTAAAAAAATGCTTAAAAAAGTCAATAATAAATCTAATAATACGTCAATTTCAGAAGTTTTTGGTAGATCAATTTATCCATTTTGCGATCGATGCGTCCCAGCCTGTGAGATGGCACCTGACGAGAAGCGGTAGGGACGAGTGCTCGAAACCAGCTTGAGCTCTTTCCACCTTTCTAAATAATAATAATACGTATTTGGGAAAACTATATGACGATACTGGAATTACATTGTAAAGCCAATGTCGTCTTTCATTGCAACCCTTCAGAGTGAGAATTAAAATTTATAATAATAAAATTTTATCGAGAAATGCAAGCAACTGTGGGTAGATTTTTTCTGTATAAAATTTTTAGTAGTATGTGCATCAGCAGATTAGCGTCAAGATTAATTTTGATTCTGTGGGAGCTCTTTTGTTAGCTTTAATTTTGCTGTTCCAACTAAGTCATCGCATTTGATAAGCATATTTGAATGACATTAAAATCTCAATTAATAAATTTTTGCAATTTTCCAAAAGCATTTTCAACAATTTTAATTGCGAATTTCAGCTAGAATATAACAGAAGCGTCGCGGAAAACTATGTTCCATTCTGCAAAATTATTTAAAAAGCCGAAGAAAAAAAAAGTTAAAATGTATGTTTTGCCACTATGGTTCAATTCATGTCTACCCTTTAAATTAATCAATGGGGATGTTCATGGTAAATTTAGTATTTGAAAAAAATTCTCAACACAACAAACATTGGATTTGGTTCACTGAATGCCAACGTCAGAACAACTGCTGGTCCCTTTTATTTTTGCAAAGTGCTCACTTCGATTCAATTCAAGTATCAAAGATTTACGCTTGGTAACGCATATATGCATACCCATACAATACATGAAATTTTCCTGAACTCCCTAAAAATAGCCCTTGAATGTGATATACAATAAAAAAGTGGTGTTGCATGTGCAAGTTGATCGTGCGTTTGTCACACGATATTACTGTAAACACGGGTTCCATCTTAGAATATCGTCCCATCTATCTAAACTGTCATCTTTGCCTCTAAGATGCAGCACTTCAGCATCTTATAGACCATCATCCAATCTGATAAGACCGAATGGATTCTTATTTTTATTATTTTGTCAATTTCTTGCTAAAGTGGTGTACAAAGATTATCAGTGGAATTTCGAAAATAAGATCAACCTCGAGGTCTGCCAACAATTTTCAGTATTCTACAGTCTATTGTGGATGCTAGAAAGGATACCATCGCTAATAGCTCAGTTTAAACATAGTGCAATAGGTAGGACCATCGATAGTCTGAAGTAGTTCTTTATGTGTGAGCCAGTATTTCTTCACTCCCCCTTAAGTTTGATGCACTTATAATTAACAGAATTGTATTAAAGGGCGAAATTGAAAGAAGAAAATATCCTCCTGTTTTATTCTATCCAACAGATACAAAATGCAGTAACACACAACAACAAAGTCATATTGAAGAGACGTGTCTTCATAGCAATAAACATATCATAAATCAGAAATAGGGACCTCAAGTTGGGAGCGAAGGTTTTAAGGTTTTTTATATAATCTTGGATGCGCGCAAGTGCATTTACAAGTGTTCGGTAGGACGATGCATAGGACCCCCAGCTTTACTGCATCTAAAAATAAATATTTAAAATGTTTGACCTCAAATGAATATAAAAAACTAGTTTTTATTACTGCTCCATAGACAAGCTTAGACACCTCTTTGTGTGAAGGATTTCTGAAAGATACTCATATGCATATGGTTAGGGAGCACAAAAAACAAAACAGAAAACACAAAAAAAAAACAGATTCTTTTGCACCCGTAAGATGTTTGCTGAGATGAATGAACCCTATTTTCATTAGAGTGTCACGACTTTGTGCCGCATTAATCATATTGTTTCTTTAGTCTTGTTTGTTTTAAAATTATTCAAAGCAGACAAATGAGGTTAAAATATATCTGAGTTATCTGAGATCACTAGGATCAGTTTTTGTTAGGTTTACCCTTGGTTTAACATTTAGAAGTTGTTCCGACCTTTTCTTCTCAATTTGAAAAGCATTTGTCGCCAATTTGAAACCAGACGTCTAAGTTCCTTTTTGAATTCAGCGTGAGTATTGAGGATCAAGCTGGAATTTGGAAGGGATTCCGTAATGGTAATGCACTAAATTTTATTGTCCAGAAACTATTTCAAAGTACACGGCGGATGTATTGTAAGATCGTTGTCATGTTTATCTTCCTTTCATTAGTGTGACCTCTATGCGGTTTCTATATCACACTCATACGAATTGAATTTTGAAGGATATCTGATTGCATTAAAAATCCTTAGATACATTCAGGGCGTTAATTGATTTTGATACTTAACTTGATTGCGACAGAAAGTTAAAAGAAAATGCATTGATTGATGCAACTACATTTCTGGAGAGTGGAAATAGGTTGTCTGAATCATTTTCTTCATGGTTTGGTACCAAAACCCCAATGTATTTTCTCTTGCTTATTTGAATGGGGAAGCTTATAAAAGTTTTTAGTGGATTATATTTTTAATTAAATATATATTTTTATATTCAGTATTTCTTGCTTAATTCGAAGCTAGATTGTTGTTTTCTATGATGACCGCTTCCATGCTTGTTTTGAAGCATTTGCAGACCCTTTTGAATGAAGTTTGCATAAATTGGAGAAAGCTTGCATCCATTGGTGAATCCTTTTGCGAAAGCGGCTTTTAAAACTGAGTGGTTTGGATAGTTACACTTTTGAGTGAGCTACTAGAACACTAGTATTGAGTGAATCCTAAAGAAAAGCCGGAGGGCTTCTAATCAAGGCTATTCATAGGCAGGAAGTCTTAGCACTAAACATTCTGACGCTATCCAGGATCTCAATTTCCGGAAAAGATGTTCGACACTGTTTTTCCCGATATGCTGCTTCAAAACACATAGCTTTCCGGGCGAAGTAAATTCAATTCGCAGCCTCTATTTATCAGAAAATGAAAAAAAAAATAGTCTTTCCTTAGACTTTCCCGTGAGTCTAGAAAATACCCTAGTATAACTATCTGTTTCAATATAGGAACAATTATGTGGACTTTCACTGGACATTCCGCTGTGAAAAGAAAGTTAATGTTCGGAATCGATTGCATTTTCACCGAATATATTTGAAAGATGATAAAAGACTTTTATTCCTTTTAATTTAACGTGTTAACTTTCAATCAGCGTAGAAACTCTACTGTTTTACTAAGTCCTTAGTTACATTGAGGGGTGTTTCCACAAGAGCGTAATTGAGATTTAAATTATTAAAATTATTATAATTACATTTGGGGACTGAACTAACTAAGCGAATAGCCAGGATTTAACCGATAAGGATAATACGTACGTCATTTTTCATTATCACGGTTTCTTTTTCTTAAAATGGCAAGATTTTCCATTGTAATACCTTGTCTGTTGTACTGGCGTTACCTTCAGTCATGCTCTGATTCGCTCCTGCTGATCTAAAGTTTTTTTTTTGTTTTAGCTTCACTACTTAGCGAAGTGTTTATTCATTTCTACCAGGATTTGTTGCAAGTCTTGAGGTCTTGAAGTCTTGAAGTTCTTGATGTGAGTGAAAATATAATCCACATACCTGATCCAACATCTTGTTGATTGATCCTTTGCTTTAAGTCTATTGTCCAGCCGCGTCATAAATATTTCACTAAAAATTGTTGTTAGCAGATTTCCCATAGCTTCTCCTTTCTTTTGATTGAATTTTCCTTCGAAGGTAAAATAGGTCTTTATCTTTGTCTTGCTATCGTCTTTCATGCCATAGAATTATTCTGTTTGAGTGACCACCCCTCGATGGTCCCAAGTGTTTCTGGTATCACCGGATATCACTGGTATACTGGAAAAATGAGCTTTCACGCCATACGTTCCAGGCCATATGTTAACGTTTTTTTCTGTAAATTCTTTTGTTTTTTTGACGAAGATGCTTCCTACAGGATTCATCGGTGTGAACTCATCAACCAGGCATCTTGCTAGTTTTTGTGTTGGGGCATTCACAATTGATATGATTTCTCATATCTCGTCTCCTTGTGATTCTTTAGCAAACATTTGATCCTTCGGAGGGTCTGGTGTATGACCGTCCCTTCCGAGAGTTCACAGATTAGTGACTTACAGCTTTAGATCGTCCTCCCAAATTGTTTGATAGAATCTTAATCCTTTATTTACGATTTGAAAAAGTTACCATCGTATAGTTTTCGGGTAACTGTATCCTCATTTTGGTCACTATACACAATGACAACTTCTTTCCTTAGCCCACTTCGATGAAATAATTTTGATTCCCCCAACGAATTTTTGGGCCATGGCTGCTTCCGGGTTCCGGCCTTTGAATTTTTGGCACCTAATATTGCTTTTGTTTTCTATATTTTTGCTTCCTTGCTTCTTACAATTCGTTAATGGCTTCTTCTTTGAGAAGTTGATAACCGTGTTAATCCTTGATAACGTTTTGTTAGATCTGTGGACACTTAAAAAATTCAAGTTGATGCCTGGTCCCCAATTCAATGTACGAAATTGATTTAATTTTAATTTTTTTGAAATAAGACATCTTCATGGTAGAAAAAAGACAAAACGAAGACATCTTCATGGTAGTGAGTGAGTCAATGTTTAAGAACAAGCACATTATATGGCCCAACATTACTGGAATGTTGAATATATATAGAAAAAGTCTTCGTTAATATTTCAAAGCAGAGTTTTCCGGCAACAAACAAGGGTTATGTTCGGCTCAACTGTCCTATATCCTTGAAAATCAGCATTGGTTGTCCTGAACATTTCGTAAATCTGGATAATGCATATTTTTCGCATGAAAAATTTTCCTTACGGTGCTGAAAGTCCTTCGCTGGTTGTTTTCAACTTATGCTTGCAATCACCTCATGGAAACTTGACTTCAGTATACAGGATTTCAATAGATTTCTGTCAATCTGATCAATACGATTATCTTTAATTACGGGTTTTCGTTAGGTTTCCTCTCCTTTTTAGTTTAGACTATGAATATACAGAACAAAGCTGTAAGCTGATAAGTCACTGATTGATGAAAAATGTATACGGTAAGCTTTATTTTCAATCAAAACGACATGCGCCTATATATATTACCTGGCCTTTTTGACGTTTCACTCATTAGTACAAGCGGAACGTAAACAAAATATTAAGCTTTTACTTCAAACATTTCGCACAAGAATTGTACGCGTGTGATTAGCACATTTAAAATGTTGAATTTCTGTACATTATTTTCACGATGAGCTATTCTACCTTTAGTCCTGTCTATATGGGTACGAGCGGAGTCTCCCAAGTCTAGTAATTACCTGCAGTCACAACATATTCAATCTCACCAACGTATTTAAGTAGACTTTTGATTTAACGTTGGACTTGTTCACAAGAAGATCTGTCAATAAAGTCATGGCATAATCTTGTTTGAACCAAATGGTGTCAAGATAACGGATGAATATCTGGCAGTAAATTGTTCTTTGTTTTATTTCGACCAAAGACAGCACTGGCAGTTAAACTGATTGATTTGACCAAAATGTCACCTTAGAACATCCTACCAGCAGCATTGTGTATTTTTTTTTTGTTTATACAAATATGCATTGAATCCTTGTGTACTCATGGGAGTATCTATCGAATTGGGGACGTAATTATAAGGAATTTATATCATAACTTCATTACGAAAATTATTTATTTACCAGTTGACCATTTCCAGGTAGTCTTAGTTTGAACAAATGTGGACCGTTTATCCTAACGGTTTATTTAGAAAATTCACGTAACTGTTGTTTTGGCTGAGAATGCTGGGAGGTTAAGACACTTTGGGATGTTCAACATCCCTGTATAGGATTTTCGTTGAATTGAGTACTCATTATTCCAGAAACAGGTCTCATCAGTGGAAACAGTGACATTCCCTGCTAGTTTAAAGGCAGCAGACACGACTGATACTGTGACGATTCATCGGTGTAGAATATTTTGTTGTTGAAAGCAGTGACAAGTTATCCTTCAAAATTGTTAACAGTCAAACAAGTGGAGTGGTGATAATTTGAAAGCTGGGTTGGCTTTAGTACTTGACTTAAACGAATTTTCTTTTTTTGTAACTCTAGATTTAAGTCTAAATCAGCTCGCAAGATTTGCAATGCTTTTGTATATTACTATCCAAGACGATTTTTTTCTTTGCGGTTGTTGCACATGCTTTCCGTTTCAATCGCTCCTTTTTCTTTATTATGGGCTTGATGAAATCTATTTGGTAGCATATCATTCAAACACGAAAATTAGGTTTCCAACTCTTCGATACTTTGGCGAGTGGTTCCTGCTATAGGAGCAGAAAATGATCTGAAATAGTGTTTTATTTAGCAACCTTATGGGTATGTTCTTTTGCCGGTGTGTTCTTTAGGAAAAAAAAACAGCCAGAATACATCAGACAGGCTTTCGAACCTAACTGGATTCAACCCATGTAAGTGGAATTTTATTTGTATATTGCAGTAGACAAGAAAATCTCTCTCAACGCTTTTTCTATTTCTTTCTAAATAAAGTGGCTCGGGAGTATTGTTGCTTTGTTTTCCAGCATTGATAATTGGAATTGTTAGTAGTTATTGTTAATAGTTAACAGTTGAGGTTACTGGCTTACTTCTTGGTATTGATTTTGGTTGCATCTAGGTAACATGTTCAAGTCCTAAATTCTACCTTAGGATTTTTAAGTAAAAGAAACCCTTTTGTTACATGGTAAAGTAAACTTTTTCTAATATGATACTGTTGTGGAATCGTTGTATACACATGGGTACTTCCGACGAAATTGACCTGAATGCTTGGACCATTGGTATGCAAGTTATGGTAATTCAAATGTAGCTCCTTTTTTGAAATTTTACAAACAATGGAACCATCCGAATTTTGTGTTTGCCGAATGAGGAAGAAATAATGAAAAGATATGAATAACGACGGTTTGACCAGTGCTACTGGCGCAATGTTCCATCAATAACAACTTCTAATGCATGGCTTTGGATGCGCTGACACAGACTCAAGTAGGGCTTTACGCTATGGTCGTTCTAATTTTCAAAATATCTAAAAAGTTCATAAAATGGTAAATTGAAATCAGGGCTGATAGCGTAGGGGTTTAAGGGTGTCGATGACAGTTACAGTTCTGTGACCGCTTATGCTCACATTCGATCAATAAATACAAATCATAGAAGATTCGGGGTGCTGTTTAGAACTGTTTCGCGTCGATATGTGATTAAGAATGGAACATGGATGCATTACTACATACATGAATCACGAATATTTTCAGTTGGGTAGACCGCTGTCTGTGAAAGCCACTCTGCGGGGCCGAGTACCGAGACGTCAACGGGTAAGGTTAAATTTTTAATTACCTTGAAACAGGTGATACAGAGAACATTTTGCAAAATTTTTTTTTGGTATTGGGTCAACCTTGCGTTGCGCTGTGTCACAAGCCAATGAAGGTGGTTTGAATTGCTAGGACACTGCCTAGTTTAGATTTAAGGCTCAGTGATAACGCAAACAAGTAATTTATTTCGAATCGACAACAAATTTTTCAAAATTTTAAACACAATATAAACGATAGGGGCTTGAAAATTTTAGTGGTGTTCAGCAACCTTCCAGGAATTTAGGTATAGGTAGAAATTATCATGCGCCGTGTTGAGAATTACTTAATTCTCCCTTATAAGTACGTTTTTCGTAATTATATCCAACTATCTAAGTATATCGAAGTTCTTGCAGAAAGCGGTCATACCATTTTGAAAAAAAATTCCTAAAGGCTATAGTACGTATACTTTTTTGCAACATATGCTTGTCTTCTGTGGCCATATCCTGATGAGCACAATAGTGTTGAACTATCCATATTTCATTATTATTGAGAGAGAAAAAAACACTAAAGCAGCTGCTAGTCAACAGCTGCATGCCATTTAAATGAAAATGACAAAAATTATACATTTTCCAACCATACATTACGTTTTTTTGTGCATGTGAATAATCTTTAAATTATTTGCTTTGGTTTTTGCTTATGGCTAACGTTATTTTAGCATTTTTCTCCAGTTTTCTGTTTTTTTTTATTTTATCTCTCGCTCCTAAGCTCAAGATCGAGATGTTAAGATAGGGCATGGTCCTTGTGGAAAACATGACGTTACAGATATTGCAATCGTGCAATTGCTCGTATGTATGCAATGCAACATGCATTACATCTGCATACGAACATTCATATGTTTTATCGTCATTCATTTTGCAGCTTGCAACATTACTGAACTGAAAGAAATTCTTCTAAGTTCAACAAATATGAAAAAAGGAAGAAAAAACTGACTGCAGCTGCTGTACACTATAGCATGTGCAGTTTGTAAACATGTTTGTTTATTTTTTTCAAAACGCTTAAACTCTATATGAAAAAGTTAATGTTAGTATGCAAGCTAGTTTTAATGCTGAATTAAAAATAACAACAAATTGTGCAATTGGAAAGGGTCAAACGAGTACGCATTCAGAGTGTAATACATCTCACTGCCATTATAGAAAGGGAAGTTATTAAGAGTTCATAGTCCTGTTCTGCGTTAAAAATTAATGGAAACTAAGTCAAAAACACAAAAAAAAAAACAATATTCAGTGTAATATTTATTCATTATGAATTTATGGTCCTTTTACTACTACAATATCGACTTTGAAACATGTCATTATATTGTCGTTATCATCTTTCAAGCTGATTTCAATAGTAACGCCGATTTCAGGATAGTACGTTGCGACGTTGAAAACGAATTTGTATGTTACATCCTCGCCGTGGTAGATAGGGCAGTAGCTTCCATGTAGTAACATATTGCATGCGTATTTTTGCTCTTCAGGTAGGGGATAGTTCACCGTTATCCCAGCCATTGTTGCTCTTACATTGGTGTACAGATTTTCAACTTCAAATCCTGAAAACATGAATATTTATGTGATAAAAATGTGGTATTCCATAAATATGTTTCAAATTTTAACATCTGTAATACCGATCGATTTCACGGATTGATTTTGTTTTTTTGAAAGCTGTGTCTTTACAACTTTGAAACGGTCAAACCTGGGTTTAAGGAGAATGTAAATTTTTGAAAAAATCTTTGATTCTTTGGTATTTTTGCGCCTTAACAACTTCGTTTTGCATTTAAAAATTGATTTGCGCTAGTTTACGAAAAGTTAAAGAAATGGAAAACGAAAAGGGTCAAAAAGTTTTAGTTTTTAAAAGGGTCAAAAACAGGATAGTGTTTAACCTGTCTATACGCACAAAATGTAACCTGTAATGTATGTGTAAAATGTAAACTTTGAAATTTCAAGAGTAGACGGAAAAAATAAACAAATGAAAAAAAAACAGATAGTAATAGGATGCACTGGTCAATGTAGCTGGTTCATTTGTAATAAACTTCAATTGGGAAAATTCTTTGGCATTTGATGTCAGCCCACAAGAGTATGTTGAAAAAAGTCTTTTCTTTTGTCATTTTCGAAACAACCAACTCAATTATCCTGTTTCTCAACTGCAATTTTTCCTGGAAACGCTACTTCAAATCTCCCCAAAAACAAGCGTTCATTTGGACAGACAGGCAGACAAATATATCGTGTAAAAATTGTTTTTTGGGTGGCCATCTTGATTATACATTAAAATTTGTGACAATAAAACATTTAAGCGCAGAGCTTTTCACCATAGCTCACTAACTAAAGACTCATTTTAAGAACAACTAAGCGAAAATCAATATTTGAGATTTTGAGTTCAAATTTATTGTGGGTGCCGTACCACTCTGCAGCGGCCTATCCTTTGGACTCAATTTTCCACCACTCTGACACACATTTTGACCGGAAAGTTGGCATTTCACCGTGAATGTTGTCTTTGATCTTGTGTCAAGTTGTTGGCTTGTTGGCATTCATCAGTAACTTGATATAGCCGCATAAAAAGAAATACAATGGCGTTAGGTCGCATGAACTAGGCGGCCATTTGACCGGACCATTTCTCTAGAAAATACGTTAACCTAATTCGTCTCACTGTCTTGTTGATACCAAATATCGTTAATGTCAACTTCATTTGATTCTGACCACAAATAGTCTTCCAATATAACACGATAGCGCTCTCCCTTGGCAGTGACATGAGGGTCGTTTTCATCCACGAAAAAATACGGCCCAATCACCCCGCTTACTAACATACCCATTGAGTTAAAATAGCTTCATCGCTGAAAATGATTTTTCGATGAAATTTCTCATTTTATTCAAGCATTGTCCGAGTCCTATCGGAGAAGTTTTGGCGTTGCGAATGTCCAAGTGGCATATTTTCGCAAAATGTGTCATAGTGTCGTTTTACAGATGTCAATCCTTGAGAATGACGTGGACCCGACTGATTTTGATCGTTTCACTTAGTACAATATCTTTTTAGCACCGGAACGTCCAATTGTGAAAATTTGGGCTTGAATATAGCAACTATAGCACGCACAGCCTGTCGGCTGGGACGATTATAACAGCTGAACTAGGTCTAAGCGCTCTTAAAGCACTTATTTCAAACTGGTGGTTAGTTAGCTTTACTACGCTGAAAATGTAGACTTTAACTAACGTTTTGACATTGACAGTTCTTGAAAGAAGTTTAAGGGGGCGTTCATATAAAGGTACGAAATCGTTATGTCTCTAGTGGAAACCCCGATATGCATTTATTCATTTATATTACAAAAAAGTTAATGAAACTGCAGTGATACTAGTCTTTAAATGAAAAAGAAACTTTATCTATCCACGAAGGAAGAGGCAAGGAGCAAAACACAAGCATAGAAACACTAAAAAAAGAGGAAGGAAAGTTCATAGAAGAAATAAAAGCAAAGAAGAGGGCAGAGAATTATGGAAATAGATAAAAGCATGATACGAAAAGGAAAGGAAAATTATCGGAGATGAGAGAGGTTTTTAAAAAAAGGCAGGTTGGTGGAGTGAATGAAAAAGATTAATGAAGAATTAAGCATGAAAAAGAAATAAAATAAAAGTAGAAAAGAAAAGAAACAAAAAGAAAAAAGAAAGATAAGGAAAGAAAAGAAAAGAAAAAATAACAAGGATACTGAATACAATGCAGATACAGATACAATACAGATTGCATTAAAAAAAATTGATAAGATTATTAAGAAAAAGATAAGAAAAATGGACACAATAATTAGAAATGTAATAGAAAGATAAACAGAGATAAAAACATCGAATAGAAAAAAAGGGAAGATAGTATTATAAACTAATGAAAGGATATAAACCGAAGGTAAGGGAACAGAAACAAGTGAAGAGATGAGAAGAAATTTAAACGAAAGAGAAGAAAAGAAACGAGAAGACAATCGAAAAGCACATGAAACAGAAAGGCAAGGATAAATAAATGAAGAATATGATTCGGAAACATAGGAAGAGCGTAAAATAAAGGAAAACAAAAGAAGGAAAAATAAGAAAAGCAAAGAGAAAACAAGGCAAAGGTTAGGAAAAATTAATAGAGACCAAAAAAGCAAGTGGGAAACAAAAGAAAAAAATTTCAAAGGAAAGACGTCCTGCTATACAGTCTGTTCAGGCACCGGATGAGAAGCGGCAGGGACGCGTGTTCGAAACCAGCTTGAGCTCTTTCCACAATTCTTTATAAATATTAAATTCACTATCGAGGTACTCGAAACATTTGATCAGAACTTCCGCACCCATGAGTCTTCGCTGAGTTAGCTTAGCAAGGGTATAAATCACTTATAAGTTGTAAGTGAAAATGGAAAAATTGATCTACCAAAAACTTCTGAAATTCTAAAAGTCGTTTTATAGACATATTTTTGAAATTTATGAGCTGATATTGGATATTTCGGAACTTATTTTCAAAATTAGGTCACATATTTGGAAAATGCTTCACATTAACTGCTGTTTTTTGAATTTTATTGACAAGGTAGTGCTTTCTTTATTAAAAAGTTGAAGTTCCTTTGTTTATAGTTTTTAAAAGTAGGAAATTAAAAGATCGGACAGAATCAACGATTTACAACAATGCATTTGAGGTTATGCGAAACGATTGGCTTACTTCTTTTGAATATGATATGAAGTATTACGTACAATGAGAAGGTACTGAATTTTGAGAAAAGATACGACATCTAATGAGCGTTGTGCAGTCGGTTCTACTCTGTGGGTCAGAACTGTGGGGCGACGTTTCCAGCAAGGATTTACACAGACAAGGAGCACTGCAAATTGCATGCGCATACTGAACAGTCTCCGGGACGGCAATGCTGGCAATCACAGAGGTGATAACCATCGCCCATCTTGCGAAAGATCGCAGAAATATTTACATGCATAGAAGTGAAGACAGCAGAGAGGAGCTCACCAGAAGAAGACAACGCCTTTAAAGCGATTGGCAACAGTCCTGAGAGCAAGACTCAAGAAGAAGGTGGACTAAACATCTGATTCCTGACCTGAAACCATAGCTCAGTCGAGTTACGGGCATGGATGCTTTCGGTCTTACCAGCACAAGATTGACAAGCCATGGTCTCCTCAAGCCATGGTCAACTGCTTGTTTTGTAAAGGGGAGGTAGATAACGCCTGTTACACATTCGTTTGACGGTTGATAAATGGAATCACGTTTTACAATACGCTCGGGCAGTGCTGACACTGAAAAAACCTATACTGGAGTGTTTGGAAGCGTCGGGTATGGGGGATCTCTTTTCTAGCATTTCCTTTCTCTGCCTTCCTTTCCGGCGAAAAAGAGATTTCCAAAATCTATAGACGCCTCTAGGCGTAGGAGCACGATGCGTAGCCCGAAGTTATGTGTCAAACCATTCCATGCTAGGTTCTCAAGTTGACAGGAGAGGTATTTAGTGGGTAGTTTAGAAGCATCGGGCGTCCAGGAGTCCCAAACTCAGGACATAAGCAGACTTGACCGTCCTACCGAAAAAATTTTATACTGGTTATTACATGAAATCATAAGGATTTTCATTTTTAGAATAGGAGGAAATAAGGGCTTTGTTGATTTGTTGTGTTGACTGGACGATCTTCGATTTCTCAAATCGTTTATCAGTTTACAGAAGTGTAAAGTTGGATAAATTCTTTAGAGCGAGTTTTTAATCTCAGGATTTTTGGGAAACCAATTAAATTTGGTAAAAAATGTTCAATCTATTGTAACTACTGAAAAGGTTTTTGAAATTTGGCGAAGAAATAAAAATAATATGTATCCAAAAGTTGTACTTTCGCATTTCTACTGAAATTTGTTGATAATATATTTTGGCGGAGTCCCCCTGACGGTAGTCACCTATTTTGAATTGTTTCACTGTTTATTGTTTGGCGTGAATAATTGTATATAAATTCTGTATCTTTTAGTATTGGACGAAGAAAAAGGCATTCAAAATACAGTCAATTTATTGCATTTTATCATTTTTTATTATCTTTAATTATATTTTTATTATTATCATTTTACGATCCTTCTCAGGAGTATAACAAGAAAAAAATGGAGTCAAGGAAGTCCTATTTTTCAATATTCTTGACCAAGTTTCATCATGTTCGGGGATACAGACAATAAAAAGTTGCGAATATATGTTAAGGAACACATACAGAAAAACAAGTTGAGAAAATATGCCATTTGAAACGTGTTTGCTTTAATCAGTAATGGTAATAATTAATTTAGATGGAATATGCCGATCAATCTAATCAAAAAAACTTTAATTTCATTTTGAAGAGCCTCAAAAATCTTCTTTCATTAGAAAAACTTCTTCAGCTTGATTCCAGGAACGAAAAAATTGAATAATCACCAAACATATTGTTAAATATTATAAAGTTCCAGGATTAATTAATTGATTCCTAATTAGTTAAAATTCTATGATAAATTTAAGAGAATGAATCAAATTAGTTTGATTAATTTTTCTCTAAAGTTTTTTTTTTGAGTTGGGAAAGGTTGAGTTAAAGTATTCTTTCTTTGGGACGATTGATGAGGTATACGCTTCCATAAATGATTCATCCTTTCGGTTAATTATACTGTGTTCAGTTCTGAATTCGCTTCATCACTTAGTCTTATGCAGAGACTAGTTGGATCACCTTTATCACCTTATGACCACTATCAAATTTTTCACACAGTATAATCTATACCAGGATAGTTAATCGGGGGTTATTGATAGCTCAAACTATCGCAAATTGATTTTAATAGTTTGTATTTAGTGCTTTTAGCAACGATTGTTTGAGGTCTATAAAATAAAGGCTATAAAATAAAAACCAACCTGCTATGAAATCCAATTCGAATATGATCGCTTTCCCTTTCACAACTGTACATGGTGGCTTGTCACATCCTTCAACTCTTACCGCGTCAGGAGAAGGCAAGCCAGGACCTAGAAATTTATGAAATTTGTTGTTAAGGTCATTTTTTTTAGCATTTTTAAGTTTATATATATAAATATGCTAATTCTTTTATATTCGAGCCGATTCACAACATACAAACGTTGACTTCGGTAGCGGAAGATATTGCAAAAAAGCAAACAATAAATAATAGCCAATATTGCATTTTTTTCCAGTTGCGAATTCGGCAGGTGTTTAGTTAAAAATATTTACCTACACAGGTTAGTTAATGCTCAAGGGTTATATTTATACTTTTTAACTAATCTATGCTCGTCTATTTACCCACTTGCCTTAAATCCAGCGTTCAATCTTTTGAGATAAGACCATATACATGGCTTGGCCATAACGCGTTCAAATAAAAATTAAATAAATAAAAAACAGGTAAGATATTTTATGGTAAGAAACACCTGTAAGATAATTCAGTAGATTGAATACAGATAATGCCCCTTGAGCTCAAGATTTCCAATGTGAGAAAACTCAAAAAACTTTCAAATGATAAAGAAAGTGTCAACAAATTATTTATAAGCAGACATGATAAATAAATATGTTGATAATATTTTTTGTAAGCAATGAACGTGCGTCTATTTAACTTTAACAAATGCATTTTTTATTTGATTACAGATTATTAGCGGGTTTCGTATTGTGTTTTATTAAAAGATTTTACATGCTTTTATGACAATCGCGATGTTGGTTTGTATCTGCGGAAAAGATACAATTTACAAATTCGGGCAAACGGTTGTAAGTGCTTAACAGTGTTACACCAGTTTTCAAAAAAAGTTTTTTCAATAGCTTCGTCCGAGAAAATAGCTGACTACTGAGGGTAGAGTAAACGGATACCCACATGTCATTTGTAAGTCTAAGTAAAAGGATAATCTAGGATTTTTTATGAGAAAACAAAAGAGGAAGGAAGGGGCACTTCACTTTATTGTTGCGATACCTGTAGCTATACTTTTTATTGTTGTGGTCTGGGTTTATCTCGGTTCTTGAGACGGGTCAGTGCCGAATGCTTTAAAGATCACTGGTAAACGAGAAAGCGTTCTGGTAAGAACCACGCGAAAGTACCAAACATAATACGATGGGTTGATGTCCTGACACTACAAACACAAATTCGAATGACATTGCCGCCAACAAAGCCCGAATTTGGCTCCGTTCTGCAGAAGGTTGGTACTCTTTGAATCATAATATTCGGAGTACATATCAGAAATAAACAGGGTTCATAGCAAGAGCAGCAAGTTTGATTTTTAAAAGAAATTTTACTGAAGATATGTTTAAAATTCAAAACAGCACGAAACCACACACCGGAGATGGCACACTGCTGAAACGTGTATGTGAAAGATACTAGGAAACATATGGAGAACGACGAAATTTTGTTTTAGGAAAATAAATAGACAACATTTCCACCCCAGTTAGACAAAATATGGAGTATAGGGATATGTTAAAAATTCCTTTCCTTGGGACTCCCTTAGACCCAGACCTAGGACAACGTTGCTGCCATTCGTCATACGCCTTCTGGATTTCAGGTTCGGAAACATCATTGCGATTTTTTGCCAATTTTGTAGGAACGTTCTGAATAGACTAACCCCGGTGTCCATTCAGCTGTCTTTTCATTCGTGGGAATATTTGGGAAAGAAATTAAAATCAAGGGAGTACAGATGGAGTGCGGCAAAGAAGCAAACGGAACCGGGCAAATAGGTGCCTGACGAAAAACGTGTTCTGGTATCACGCAGTATGTTGCTGGTTTGTGCTTAAGGACGTGTTTCCACTTGTTTTTAGCCCCTGCAACTCGGTCTAGAAAAATGTTGAGAGGAGTAGAAATGGTTTTCCAATCTCAAACAAAGCACCGGCGGATATTTATACATTTAAATACCTTGGCTTACTATTTATGCTCTATCTTTGTTTGTGTATCTGTTGTTGAATTGTAGCTTGAACATTTGATTTCCGGCAGGATAGCTTTTAGATTATAACTAAAGTCCTGAGGATACTTTTCATACATCTGCAGATCGGAAGGCGCATCTTAAGTGGTTTGGTGAAGTGATCGCAACCCCTTCGCTGTCATCGCAAGGAGATGATTGACACAATTCCGAATCGAATTCAAGGGCAGTATTATAAGTTTTGAGCAAATAATTGCGGGGAAAGGAGATACTTAGCCGTCTTTAATTTAGTCGTAGGGATATGAGCCAGATTTCCTTGAATTTAATGGTATTGACTGTGCCCTTATTATTCTCGTTCTCTGAGACTCTTATATAGGCTTATTAAACCTATTATTGTATCATTTAATATTTATTCTATTTAATTTATGTTTTATCTATGGTAAGTGTCTGAATCTAAATAATTGACGTTCAGTCCAGTATTCCTTGAAGTCGCTACCGCTGAAGCTTGAACGTGTAAGATGTGATACATCTTGGTCATGCAAAAATTGGCGAATTAATCGAATAACTTGCTCAAAGTGGGTTTGAAATAAAACTACACAAAATGTTGCAAAATTTTTAAATAGTGGTCTTCAAAAAACTTCAAGGATCATGAAAAGAAGCCGGACTGTAGAAGAAAGGACAAAACAGATGCTATCTCTAATGTACTGTGATTCGGCGAAAAACTTTGCATGGAGAAAATGTATGGACTTTGTATGGAGTTTTAGTGCAAAAAACTCTTAAAAATAGTTTAAAACACTTAACTAGACTGAAAAATTCTTTACAAGCATACAGCATTTAAAATTTTGGAAAATTTAAAACTTGTAGAAGAAACTCAAAGGAATTGGAGGCAAATAGGGATTTTATACTGTGTGTGTTTTCCTGTGTTTAGCACTCTAGATTAGATTGTTTTTATTTGTTTTTATTTTTAATTGCGACAAATATATATTTTTCGGGAGTAAGTTGCTCCCTTCTTCATTGTCAATTATTTTCTGATTATTATTATGTTATCTTCTAGACAATCAAAAAAAACAAGAAAATATTTTTGGGCAAGAAACTATGTACTTCGATCAAAATATGGGCCTGGACCTATTCTTCATTCCTTCAATTTAACAAAAAAAAAACGCAAATCTATTTTTGCTTAAACAGGTACATACTTATATATATTTTGGGAATAATAGTATTGCTACATGGGTATAGATAATTAAAAACACAGAAGAAAGGAGCAACTTTGCACTCCTGAAATATGTATATGTTAAAACAAAAATAGATTTGCATTTTTCACGGAAAATTAAAGAAATGGAAAGCGCAGTTGTAAGGGCGCAAAACACTGGGGAAGCTTAGATTTTGATAGTCCTTGACGTTGAAAAAAGGAATGCTATCGGAATTCGGCTTGCAAAAACAAAAACGCGTCCTCAAGTGCAAAATTAGCTAGGCCTGGAGTATATAATAAATAAATATTCATATGCCTGCGGTAAGTGAACATAGAACTCCGTAGTGTAATAACATAATGTGTCGCAGAATAAATAATTGTCACCTAATCCATTGTGTCAATGTAAGCTCTTTTCAAGAAAAATATTTTTAATTTTAATATTTTTTGAATAAGAATTTCATGTAAATGATAAGCGCAACCTTAAATGTCATGACTACTTCATTTTCTCCGAAAATATACTATGGAGATAATTGAAAATTTGGAAGAAGTTTTTTCATGAATATTATTATTCAAACTATTTAGAAAAAATGAATGATTAAAGCCTCATAAAAGTGACGTGAATTCATATATTATGTTTTAACCTCTGTCATTTACATTGATTGATTTATTTTGGAACTTTCTATATCAGCGAAATGTTCGGTTAAAACACAAGACACCTTGTCTACCTATCAGAATGTGTCAGCAGATGTGCCCAAGGGGTCTTGTCTCAGTCCACTACATTTTATTGCATATGCCCCAGACATACATTCGAATAATTAACACACACAATATGAATTTGGCGATGGGCAATGTTTATTCACTGCGTACTAAGATCCTTGAATTGATTCAAGGATCCTTGATTATTGCAAGCCTAGAGAAACACTTTGAAGAGCTATTTAAATAGTTGTATCGATAAATCAACCTTTTCAAATGTTTTCAAAGTCAGGCGATTTTCTTCATTTATAAAAGGTAATCACAGCTTTTCACTCAATTGTGGAGTAAATTTTTAGGCCACGAATTCTCTGGTCCAATAAAATAATTCATCTAAAGTTTACTCTTTCGATTAACTTTCAAAAATCTTTTTTTGACGAACCGGAAGTCTTAACGATTGAGAGATTTCGGAAGCTGCAAACGGTTGGTATTCGTTGGGAGATATGAAGGGCGGAGACCAGTAGGGAAACCATGAAAATGCTGGTCTGACTGTGTTGACGAAGACAGTTTATCGCTGCTCGGATTTCAAAATTGGAGGATACGGTGAATGGACCAAGAAAGTTGGTGGCGCTTGTTGGAGGAAGCGAAGGTCCAAGAGGGGCTGTAGCGCTGAGAAAAAGAAGAAGATCAAAACATACGGAAACCAAATGTCAAAAAATCCCAAAAATATTGTTTTCATTATATTCCTTGTTAAAAGAGAAGTCCATGTTTGATATAGGGCACGAAATTATTATCCTTACAATATAAATTTTGTCCGTAACAGTGCATGGAGCCCCTGCTTGGATCAACGAACTTGTTTTTGCGAAATTTAAGCGTAAAGTCACGACAAGTAGGTCTCCACTGAGAAACTCCATCAGGTTGCCACAATGCATAGCAGTTGAAACCTTGCCAGGAATGAAATTTTGAAGCGCTGCAACCAACCCATTAATAACAAGTTTAATAAATTTGTAGTATACATTTCTATTCTGCTACCGTAACCGATTGGTTTGACCTAAGTTTATGAGTTTCTTCTTTAGATATTTTTAATAATAAAGATTTAATTAAATTTGAATAAGGTTTTCTTTAAGAAAAAAATTAAGAAAAAAAATTGTTAAATGGCAAATTATCATGGAAAAGCGTTTTGTTTCGCGAAAACCGGGGATTCAATGACACTTGAAGTATGCAAATCTTGTTGAATTTATTGATCAACCAAAAAACTTGACAATTTTGACTTACTAAACATTTCCTTAGACATATAATTTTTCACACCTATGACCATCCGTACAAATCAACCCTTATTGCCAATTCTGCTTCCCACTAACACTAACCAAAGATTCAGCTCGACTTCACGTCATTACATAATCTCCATAAACTTTTCCATTGTTTCGAAGAGGATGTCGAAATGAATATTCCGTTGCCTAGATCCTTGCTATCACATGTGTACAATGTTCAGTTGTACATGCATGCATGCATACAATATGGTGTGAAAGCAAATAAAGCTCTGAATTCTTGTTGTGTGATTTTCTGCTTGGGTTAGCAAGGATTTATCTGATTTGGATGAAATTAAATAATAACAATTCTACAATCCTTATATTGGTACGAGTAACACCTTGATTTTGAGTTGAGCTCGAATATGCTACTTGAATTAAAGCTCATTCGCTCTCTCTCTCTCTCTCACAGTCACTCTTCATATGTAGTTAAATGTATATGGAAGGATATTAATGCTCTGTTACAGTTTCATGTTGAATTTAGATGTTGCTGGAAGTATTGGTGTAATAGTATCTGGTGAAATAAAATGATCACTAAACTTTGTTCTAGGTAATATCTTGCAAACATAAATATTAATGCTTCAGTGAAAATTATTTATTACAATCTCACTACGTTCGCCTATCGTAGCGATCCTTGGAAATAATCTGACATAGTAACTGTGTACAGTGGTTGGGCAATGTGACACGAGGATTAACCTCAGTAAATCTAACTATAATTTTCTCTGATTTAAATGTGTATAGGATTGTGGTAATGCATTTATTTTAATTGATTACGAAAGTTATTCGATTTAAGCTAAAACTTATGATCCTTTTTGCCGGTGTGTTATATATTATAACATAAAAGCCCTCATAAGGTTCTGAAAAATGTATAATGTCGTAATGTATGTTTTTTTGGATGAATTGAAAGGTATTGACTGAATTGCTGTGCAGTTTTGTCGGCTTTTGAGGTTGCCGAAAGCGGAAAGTTTCAGGCATTAAGAAAAAACAAAAAACTATAATATTTTGCTCAATATGGAAACGTATTTCTATTTGACTCAATTATATCATCGATGTTCAATATTCACAACTGATACTCTCGTCCTTCATTCTCAAAGAATTCAAAACGCTACTAAAAATTTAAGCCGAAGTAAAATAATAAATATAAGCTCCGGGAGTGAAATAATTAATTTGCATAAACTTGAGCAATGTGATGTATAATGAAATAAAAAAATTAGAGTAAAATAAATTATTATTATATTTAAATAAAAAAAATAGTATAAAATAATTCAAATAAGATTTTATTATTTATGAATAATTAATGAATAGTAGGGAAACGCCTTTAACATGCATGAAAAAGAATAATGAATATTATTCCTGTAGCATAATTTTGCTGATGGAGAGTACGAAGATGTAAATTTATAAACTTCATTTTCACAAAAGCTATCATTGAAACTGGATGGGTTTTTCAAAAGAGAATGTACTCAGAGGTAGGTACACGGTCCAAACTCCTCCTATAAAGTAAATCGGTTGGTCCTTAACTTTATTTCTACCAGGACCGGTTTTTGTCTTATTGATAAACTCTTCTGGTTTGTTTTAAACACATCCAGAAGGATGCGTGACAGTGGGAACGTTTTTATGGGTTAACGAGTATAATTAATTTGTCTTATGTTTACCGTGTTCATTCGTCTCTGTTTTATGCTACCGTTGTTGTCCTAGGAGGTTGTATTCACGTACAGAGCAGATTGCGGCAACGTTAGGATACGACAATGTTGATAAGTAACGTTTTTGTACCCATGAATGCATACATGTTTTGCTTTCGACTCTTTGCAGCTTGTACAAGTGGATGGGATAGGAATTGAGTACCGGAATATTATAAACAAAATCCTACTAACTAAAATAAAATGCTTCAATCTACAAAATTTCCTCCATTTTGAAAAAAATTTCGCAAACAACGAATTCCTATTTTGAATATCAGACGTCGTAGTCCAGTAACATTATCCACGTTAATGGTCAGTGAATTCGCTAAAACTTTCTGAACTCAAATTTTTGCTCAAATTTACATACTCAAATTTTTCAACTAATTCACCAATAAGGATCAAAAATTTATCCTAAAATTTGGTTGCAAAAATCAACCATCTCTCATGTCTTTTATCTAGAGATGAGGGATCGTTCATTTCCGATAAATGAAATTTTTGTGTTCACGGCCATGTACTGGCCAATCCTCGCCTAATAAATTTTGTGTAGTAAATAGATTGCTCGATTCCTTGAATGTCCATGAACATTGATTGGGTTCAGTTCGATAGTTTGTATTATCGCCATTCGTCTCAAAAATAATTATCACGTAAAATTGATTGGAAATAAATGAAAGTGATTTTTTTCAAATTTCAAAATTGATCTTCGAAATTGAATTGAAAATTGATACATCGTTATCTGTTTCTCCCCCCTCCTTTTGTTTCCGGAAGTTTTTACAGTGAAATTCATAACGCACAATGCTAACTTGGAAAAATACTGCGTCGGTATTATTACGTATTTTTACTGAGTAACTAGATGACGCGCCGTCCGTTTTTAATGTAGAATTTTGACAATCAATGCATAATTTTGACATTAAATACGTATTTTGACATCAAATCAATACGTTATTTTGGCGATCAAAGCGTTATTTTGGTATGTTATATTATTGGTATCGGGAAAATGTGGAAATTCGAATTTACCAGATTACGTAAAATTGAATATTTAAACTTAATCCGTGCAGATTGTGGTTTACATTTCTTTTGAATTTCTTACGGTCAAGTATATCTATCGGCAAGAAGTCGTCTGGTATATTATGTTCTCATAATCGGAACATCGTAAATTCAGTCATATTGTAGAAGTACTCAAAATTTTTTCAGTGTATTAAATTTACTTTTTCAACTATATGAACATTGAATGTTTACAAGGATTAAATAATAAAAAAATAATAAATTACAACGCTACCATTAAAAAAGTAAAAGTGTCAAGATCATTACAAATTACATTATATTATCATTACAAAATTGCATAACTAATAATATATGGACGGGCATCTTAAAGAAAGAGATACGAGTATCCTGTGGAACAAATAAAGAGAGCTTTGTTATAGAGACAGCTTCGAAAATAAACGACGTAGGTAAGTGGTCTCCATCGCTAGCTTTTAAAGCTAATTAATATTCGTTATGTATTTTTTTCGATGTCATAGTTTATGTGAGCTTATTACAAATTTACAAGAATTTTAATGCCCTTCTCTCCGTACTTTTGTCTCTATCTCCTTTCTCCATGAAGTTTTACTTGCAAGTATAAATGCATTTGGAAAATTGGAGTCGAATACAATTTGGTTGGAAGTTCGTTCTCAGTGTTATCGCTTGTAGGTGGTTTTGTTGTGGTTACCACGATATGGTTTTTATGGATAAAATGTTACAACAGGCAACCTGTGCAGACAATTTCAAAGACCTAGTCGCTAGATTTCGACCACAAGATCCATGCATAAGTTATGCGTGAGAAGTAGATTAGGCATATAAATTTGTGTCTTATCTACGAAAGTTTCTCGTAATTCATCGTTTGACTGGTCTTTTTGTGAAACAATTTGTGCTATTTGCAATATAAATAATCAATATTATTATATAATATACAATTATATTATATATCGCTAACGCAAAAGGCAACGTTTTGATCTTTGGCATATCAAAGCCTTTGTTGCACAAATAGATTGAAATTGAAATGGAGGATTGAAATGCAAAGGAAATCAATGTCGAATAAGGCACGAGCATGACCTGTATGCAATTTGTAAAGTCTGATGTATTCTAGATTGCGAACATACTGGGTACTGCGATTATGATATTAAGGCGCAATACGAAAAAGTTTGCCACGTACAATGGATGAATTAGGAGCGGAAACCTAGAAGGACATGTGCAGGCAAGTCTCAGTGGCAAATACCATTGGAAAAACCCAGAATCTGCTAGTCAGACTCAATTGACGAGGATACTAAATCCCTGCTCATATTCACTAGTTTGAGGACGCAGTCAACGGACTGATACTGCAGGAGGTATAATATATGTAATACCTCTAGCAGTGGTGGTCTCTTAGTCTCCTTGCTATGGAATACCAAGGCCTGAGAGTGGCTGAATTTTCAATATGACGAGAGGTGGCAATTACATTGGCATTATCAGCCCTATTTTGGATCCTTTTGCTTAACTATTATCAATACACTTTTGTTTATCATCTTCCCAATTACAGGGTGTTTCAAAAGCTTTTTGAAACAGGGACGATTAAAAAGGTTAAAGGTTGCGTCAAAAGTCGTGAAGGATAAGCTTAAGTTGATATGTTTTGATGAATATTTTGCTAAATATTTAAATTTTGTTACACTTATGAAAGGTTCCCACACTAGGTTGAAAACTTTTTTACCCGATTTATGGAGCAAATGTCCCGTCTTACGTACACACCTTCGGTATCCAATTATTGCAAATTAATTTGCTGCAGGTGGGACGAGTTTAAAAAGATTTTGTTAAAGGTTTCTTAGTGCTTTGATTTCAAGCATCACTTACGACTCTGTTGAGATTCTGATGAACAATATCACCAAAAAAGGATAATTGGATCAAACCTCGCATATTACAAGATAAAGTGAGCGCTGATTTTCTCCCGTTGGCGATTTGAGTCGATTGCCAACAGTTTGTGAGCCACTGTCAAATATGAGGGAATTGCTACGTAAATATATGTTCTTGCAACCTATATATCGGGTGGGAACTTAAGTATACACCCCGTAGCTGGCCTCAATCCACCTATTTCGCGTAACATAAATTGCAGCTAAATGGCCAGCGAGAAAGTAAGCGAACGAGAACGATGGTGGACGCGGGCGGACTTTCAACATATTTTCAGTGTTAATTGTACCATTGGAAATGGGGTGTAAAGTGTGAACTTAATGGAAATTATTTTTGGGGCGTTTCACAGATGTGTTGCCTGACAATCACATTCGCCACGAATACTTGGCGGATGTGGTGGCTTATAGAATTTGCTTTAGAGTTCCGAGGACACGATCGTTGACAATATTCGCCTACAAAATCTCTGGTGAATACCAAATACATGCACATACAGAGGTGGACAAATGGCGCGACAATCACGATTCCTCCAGCAACCCCATTCTGACCACCCACTGGCCCAAATATGCATTTGTATTTTTCTATGCATTTGCTCAGCTGCAATTGAATGAATAAAATGTAAGCTCAGTACTTGTCACCCATAAATGTTCGGACCGTACGAATAAACTTAATTGACCGGAAAATGAAAATTTTTGGCATTATTTTATTTGAGGTCAATGCCAATTTGTTACTGTCAGGACTTTGTGCGGATGATGTTACAACGTTAAGTTTTTTTTTTGGCCGGTCACTAGGATGCATTCATGGGAAATAAGCCAAAGTGAAATATGCACGTTTGACAACGAGTCAGACCAATGCAATTTTCTCGTTAAATTTTCGTGGAACGAGTCCATTTGAAATTATTGATTTGATGCAATTTCCAATATTTGAGATTTAAATGGTTTGTGCGGACATAGGAAAGTGAGTTTGATAGCGAAATAATATTACAATGAAATTTTTCTGTAACTGAAATTTGAGTTAATAGCAAAAATTTTTAATTGCTCGCTTACAGGCGAGTTCGCATTCCGATTTGAGGAAATTTATGAATTTATTTTAATGCAATTCAAACGCATTTCGAGTTGCGGTGAAGGATATAATTGTAGACGAACTATTGTGGTTTTTTGAATTGGTGTTTGAATTGGTATTTTAATTGGTATTTTGGTGGTTTGATATTAGGATTGCAAGCAGTTGTTGAAATTGCAATTAAAAAGGATATCGAAATAATTCGAAGAACTTAAATTTATTGCACTGCATCAATTGAATGGTTGTTTGATTTGTAAAACGTTAAAACGAGGAATGAAGTTCAAGGAGCTGAAAAATGTTCCATGCATGATTTAAGTTCCTCTAATAAATTGAATGGTTTGTATTTAAAGCCTTCACCAAAGCGAGATTATGTCTGAATCATTATCAATGCTGGCATCCTTTTGTACATTGCGCATAATCAGTGTCTAGTATCAAAATCGTCTGTGTAATCTGTTTAAAAAGAGGCTCTAAGAGTTCAGTTTCATACATTTTCTAATTGCTTTCCTAAGCGGAATAAATTTCACGGTCCTTTTATCTAAGGATAACTCAGAAAGAAAACAGATTTATCTTGAATAATTCGCAGCATAACTGTCTCCTGGACTTTTTGGTTCTTATTCTATCGTTTGGTGCAGTATTTTGTCTTGGCCAATGTACCATTTCATTTTAAAAGAGAGACTTTTTACTCTTTTTTCTCTCTAGACCGTCTTCACTACTGTCTATTTCATTCTATTCTGTCATTTGCCAGTTTGTAAAGCTTCTTCAAAGCCATCGTATATTCATCACTTATCCTATTACCTGCTCTTTGGTATAGTTGTAATCTACACATAATTTAAATGTAATAAACTTGACCCTGCCAATATGACAGTGCTTAATATGCCAGTGGACCTTTTTACTCCTGGATAGATCAGGTAGACCTAGGTAGATCAAATATAATGCTACTTATATTTCGGAATCCAAACTATGTATTCGCCATAAAGTCATAATTTATCATACGGGTCTCCAAACCTTATTCATAGTCAACAACGATTTGAAGGGAAGATTATTATTCGCACTGAATGAGTCCTTATCTTTCATGACGATTGAAAAGACCTCGTTTCCATCAGTAAATCAACATGATATGTGTTGTAAAGATTGAAGCCTATCATCATCATTCGCTACGAAACGAATCCTTTGTGCTAAAATACTGCTTACATGTCGATACCATCTTCAATCATAAGAGATATTCAATTCTGTGATACCATCAGTGTTGGTTGCTCCACTCACAGGACGACCCACGGAAGTCATCTTGTGGTACAAGTTAGTAGCAAGTACATTCCGTCAGGATCGTGGGATAATATTCTCTTGACGTAGTCACCTCGATCCTGTACCTCTGCCTCATGGAATAGCGATTGTTAACAGAAATCGAGTTCACTAGAAGTAGCAAAGAATGGTTTTAGTCCTGTTGCTACGTGATAAGTGCTTTTCACATAGTTCAGGAAAAGTGGTTGAGTTTTTTCTCCTTTTTCATAAATGGCGTACATATAGTTCAATATTATGTTGTAGTTTCCTGTTGTCGAGGTGACAACTCGCGGCATGGTATTCAGTATCAGAGACTTGAAGCAAAATAGTCAACAATTTCTTAATGACTCTGCAGATTATTAAAAATCGATGCCAGGATTATTTCGACAGTCATTCTTGTGAAGGAAGAATCCTTCAAGTTCTTTAATTCAAATCATATTTAATTGTTAAATACCAATTTAAACCTATTTGAAGGCATGTTTTTCAGGTTCGCCCTGTGACTGTAAGAGTGAATGGAAAATGAGAACACAATGTTTGCTGAACTGGTATTTCAAGAGCACTATGATCACTATAATATGGAATTCTTAAAGGGTATGTGTCTGCAAAGGGTCACCTGTCACTTAGTAGCAGTTAACATTGGAAAACTTAGAACTTTTTGACACATAAAGTACACATTTGACGTTCACTTGCAGTTGTTTTTTCTATGAATGGTGGCACAGTATGCGATTTCCGCCAAGTCGCCGACAAGGATGTGATAGTTGTTTGGCTGTTTCGAGTTTGAGTCCATGATATAAAGAACGGAAGTCATCCTTGATAATCGTGCTGCTGTTACCTATAGCAGACAAAGAGAAGGAGAGAGGGAGAGAGAGTGAGAGAGGTAGAGTGGGATAGGGAGGAGGAGAGAGAGACAAAGGGAGAGAGATTTAGAAAAAGAGAAAACATTTCGTTAGTCTTCAGAAACCAATTGCATAAAATTTCGAATCATGCAAAGTGTTTGAGCTCAGGATATGCAGGAAATTATAAGACTAGAAATTGAATGCTGCCCCTACGCCACTGCATTTTCAATGGTTTGGCATTAATAAGTCATTAATCGTAAAAACATGCCTCCAGATAATACACGGTTTGCCGAGAAGGATGAGGCGCGGATTTTGTCTGACAGCAAGCTCAAGGGGACTCGTTCGTTGATAAAATGTCTTATTAGAGGTTGTTATATGGCGATGGATATAAGATGATGCCTTTCTTGGAATTTTTTATCGTGGTCTCTGCTAACAGCAGTTTTGAAATTACAGATTTCCTGCAAAGTTAATTCACTTACTGATAATAAATCAATAGTTGTGTCATTTTTATCCAGTTTGTCTTTCATACTGACGAGAATCGATGTCACAGCGAACTCGTGATGCAGATTGTTGATTGAGTTAGGTCTGGTTAGCTTAATTTTGCGAACTTGTTTTTCTTCAGCATAACTGGACAAAATGATCCTTCAGTAAATTCCATACACCTGAATCCGATGCATTGATTCGCTGCTTCAGATCTAGAGATATTGCTTAGATAATTGCTCGTTGACAAGCTTTTGATCAGTGATGATTTGACTTATAGATGAGGCTGGTCAGCAATATCTTTTTTAATTCATCTAGTAGACCATGCTTTTGAAATTTATTGCGAAAATTCCTTCTGGTAGTTCCCATGTCTGCTTTGATCATGATTTTAATGTAGCTGGTGTTGAAATTGTTTTTGTATTGGATTGAGAATTTTAGACTAAAAACAGTGAAGGAGTAGGTAATATTATGGGAACCATCTCCGGTACCATTGAAATTCCATTTTACACAGAGTCACTGTAAAAATAGATTGAAAATATAGATTCGAATTCCTAATAAATTTTCAATTGGTGTTGTACCGTGAACACGGCAAGGAAGCAAGCGCCTTGATGATCAAATCGTAAGGAATTTTTTATCTCCTCTCAAAACCGATACTGCTCATACAATTGATTAGGTTTCCAGTGAATATTATACCACGGAAACCTATTGTATTTGATAAGTATAATGATAAAACAAAGAAGGTTTTCTGTATTCGCATACAGGTTTGCACAATAAATTGGAATCTTATTGTTTGTTACGGCTCCTAAATTATTTTTAAGCGTTTTAACAATATTTTTGAAATGATGTCTTTAATTTTTAACAAACCATTTTTTACTTTCCAACTTCAATGTAGTTCTCAAAGCTTATAATTCATGTTCAGTCAACTATCTTGAAAACAAGGTGTTTTTTGATGATCGATATTGTGGCATTTTTTGTACAGAAGTGATAATAGTTTCCTGCGCCAAGCTCCATGCTACGATTCGTTTATCTCAATTGGAATCATATTTAGTTTTAAAAGCATTGTGGTTAAATAGATAAATAGAGTTCATCTGAATATTGGATATGCACTACCAGTTGCGGATTACAAACAAACGAACAATAATAAATTTCAAACGTGATTTTGATCTTTTTTTATTTGACGAACGACTACACTAGAAAGCATTAACACTCTTGAGAGGTTTCGTGAAGAAAGAGATGCATATACCTTATGTAGTGAGTAAAGAGAGATAGATAGAGAGCGTTAGAATTAAACGGCAAAAGTGAATGCGTAGATCGCGATGGTTGGCTTGCTGACCTTAAATATATCACGAAGAATAATTTTCCGACACAGTTAAACTTTCGTATAACTGTGTATGGAAAGTTAATCCATCTTATCCCACGTTCATGTCTATCTTCTATTTTCACCAAGCTTTCCGGTTAAGTACCAAATGTCTCAAAAAGAATATCGGTCGAATTGCGTTAGGTTGGAAATTCGTGTTGGTTTGTAGCCACAATACACTCCCGTATAGCTTTGCTATTGGGATTTGAACTTTAATATACCTTTAGCGTCAAATCATGAAGCAGGCTTGTATACCATCGATGTTTTTAAACACTTCAAATTTTTGACAAACAGCCGGATTCGACATTTTCTTGTTTTCAGTTTTATTTGTTTCAGAAAAAGGTTATATGGCACTCATATTTTTTTAGAAATATCCTGCAGAATTATCTCGATAATACTTAGAACCTTACTATCCAAAACAATAAGATTCAGATGCTATATTCGGAAGGTATATAGCATTTCGTTTGCGAAATTTTTGAAAATGAAGTAAAATTTGTAAGATTAGAAATGGTACAAAATGTTAAATTAATGCAAATTATATGTTAAAATGTAGAAATATGGTGAAAGCAAAAAAATTCATATAATAATATTGAATGATATTCATATTAAATCAATTAAATCTCATTGGCTTTTACATTTTTCAGAAATCAATCCTCGGGGAAGTATTTCATGTTCTGCGTGACTGAACACGATTTGAGTCTTACAAAATACTTTCCAGCATTTAAAAATAAATGTGTTAAGCTCAGTTTGTTGAATTAATTTAATATTAATTGATATACCTGTAAGTATGCAACGTACCTTTACATTTTAACAAATCAAATGTTAATTTCATTCAATTATTATGTCCGAGGGTGCAGATGATAAATCTATCAGAAATATCTCAATTCACTCGATTGCACATTCGAAAGCTCTCGAGATAGATAGATACATCTGTAGTATGTAATGGTGGTAGTTTTTGATGTTTGGATGAGTTCTAACAAAACCTTTTTTTTATTCAATATTTTAAAATGGATTTTCGAGTTGGTGATTCCTGTACATATTTGAAGTTTTCCACAGAAATATTCATTGGCACTTGCAATGATTTCATATGTGTGGATGAATTCGTCCGTATAAACATGTCACGTAACATTGCTGAGTTATCAATAATAGAGGCTGACATGTCCTTTATAGGTCTCCGTTTCGGGTATCGATCGTTTTTGCATGCAATGAAGTTAACTTTTATTGGTTATCAACATTGAAACAGCCTATCAATGCTATTTGTCGTTTAAGAATTGAACAACAATTTCAGTAAATACACAAAACTTAACTTTCGGTTCATTTGAGTTTTCAGTATAAATCAAATGGATTGGCATGCTATATATTCGCATTTGGTGAGGTTTTGTATGCATACGTGAGCGAGGGTGTATAGTTGTCAAACCAAAAATAAGTATGTATGCATATGAAAGCGTGTATGGAACGTAAATCAGTATGCAGTAACTACTCTTGCTTTAGATCACCAAATGGGAATACATCATATTTGCATAAGATGCCTAACCAACGATAAGCCACGAATGATAAATATTGTCCTCATCCTTTCTCGATGAGTGTATGCTTCCTTGCCTATCTGTCGTATGGGAAAAATCGTTTCACATGGTAAACGCAACCTCCTTGCTCCAATTGCAATTGCTATTGCATCGTACGGCGACATCAACAAAGCTAAATACTGGTCTCGTAACCATATCGCTATGGTTTCCCTTATTAATATTTGCTTTGGTTTGTGGGGAGGCTCCACTTTGTACGTTATCTGTCCCCCGAGTCGTGTTTACTCATTTCGAGCAGCAAAGCAAACCATCGCATTTATGCATATTCCAGCCAACTGCATTGCAACTCGATGCAATTCGACTGCAAGTGTGTGCACGTATGTCCTGGAATCATTATCGGATATGATCATATGGCGTGATGAATGATATCTCGAGTGGCTAGCAGAAAACTCTTCATTTTCAGCAAAGGGCGCTCACATGTACCCATTCGTTTCGGGTAAGTGATCCGGTTGAATGAATGCCAAATCCGATAAAATTTTTCTGGAGAAAGTGGAAAAAGGTTAACTGTTGGCAAATAAAATCAATGGTCTCTTGATTTATGTATCGTGCAAGGTCAGTGAGTGTAACAATTACATTATAACACGTTTTCACACATCAGTTGATAAAGAGATTTTCACATGAAATCGCATCACAATGAAGTTTTTAATAGTTAACAATTGATTAAAGGCTTAACTGACCTTCCTTGTACATTACTGGAGTTGACAAATTGTACTGACATACTACCTTGACCAAAAAGTTCACAGGTTTTATTCAGGAAACTAAAAATACAAGATTATACATGAAAATCGATATTGCCCCCTTCGAGGTACTTCCGATCAACTGCAACGCACTTAAGCCAGCGCTTAGTTCAACTCTCGAAACATTTTTTATATTCCGTTTGCGGTATGCGGTATTCCAGGCTTTCCACTTGCCTGGAAACAAGCTGTTGTAGTACCACTGCTAAAGCCTGGGAAGGATCCACATGAGCCAGAAAGCTACAGGCAAAGAAGCCTATTGCCAGCTTTTGGTAAACTATTCGAAAAGCTAATTCTCAAAAGACTCACAGGCTATGTGAAAAATGCGAACATGCTTCCTAACTTTCAGTTTGGTTTCAGACACGGCTATCCAACGGAGTACCAGCTGTATCGTGTCTCAAAGGACATTAAGACAGCCCTAATAGGGAAGCAATCAGTTGGAATGGTCACCATCGACATTGAGAAAGCTTTCGATAGAGTCTGGCACAAAGGTTTGGTTTATAAACTCCAAGAGTACAAAACGCCAGAATACATACGTAAATTGATAGCTTCATACCTCAAAGACAGATCATTTAAGGTAAAGGTCCGAGATAGCACCTCTACTGTAAGATGCATCCCTGCTGGTGTTCCCCAAGGCTCATGTCTGAGCCCCATACTTTTCAATATCTACACCTCCGATCTCCCTACAAGCGAGCACTGTCAAATAGCTGCCTTTGCGGACGATACCTGTTTTTACACTTCAGGAATTTACCCAAGTACAATAACTGCTAACTTAGAAAAAATGCTTGAAAAAGTTTATCAGTTCTTTAACAGGTGGAAAATAAGCATCAATATTGATAAAACCAAGGCAATATTATTCACTAAAAAACGTAAATGTTCCTTGCTGCCTAATCGACTGATCAACTTTTTAGGACAAGCCATACCATGGTCAGAAAATCTGCAGTATCTTGGGCTTACGTTGGACAAGAAACTCATGTTCAAAGACCACATTGAACGAATAAGCATTAAAGCTTTTAATTCTGTGATTCAACTGTATCCACTACTCAACAGAAGGTCCCAACTGCACATTAAGAATAAGATGATAATTTTAAAAATCGTAATTCAGCCTATCATATTATACGGTGCGCCTACTTGGAGTCAATGCGCAAAATATTTGATATCAAAGCTTCAAGTCACTCAAAACAGGTACTTAAAAATGGCGCTAAATAAGCGTTTCTATTTCTCTTCACGCAAATTACATGAGCTTGCTAATATTAGCCTTATCAATAAACTCGCGCTCTCACGCAGATAATCTATTAGCTAAGGTAGAACACGCTTCAAATCCATACATTCAAGCACTCAGGATGTGACCTTAGAGATCATGCGTCCTCAACCAAGTATTCATAGTTATTACTAAGATTAAAAATAGTATGTAAATAGGTTTTAACATAGGTAGTAGTAGTTTAAGTTAGAGTTAAGTTTAAAAGAGGTTTTTGTTGTATTTTCCTCTACTATTATAAATATGTCATACGAATAAGTAACATTTGTGGTACAAACAGAAATAATTATGTAGATGCAATGAATATCAAATTCAGAACTCTCACTGTAAGTATTAGCTTAGTCCTTTAAAATTTTTAGAAACAATAAAGAACTTATTAAATAAATAAAATCAGAGCCATATTAGATTTTTCCGTGCTCATTAAATTCAGGTCTTTTGGCACATTCAGCAGCTTTGCAGCAACTCGTCTGAGGGAAAAATCGGAAACCAAAATGTCTTGAACAGATCCAGAAGCAATGTTCAACTCCTCTGCCATTTCTCTAATGGTCAATTTGCAGTCTACGGTCATAGATTCTTTGATGTTGTTGATCTTTTCGTCGGTTCCCAATGCCGATGGCCTGGCACTGCGTTCATCATCGTTTATGGACTCATGGCCACTTCTAAAACTTTCGTGCTGATAATGAAAAACTGTTTACTTCAGAATGTTCTAGCTGAAACACATTCCTGACATTTTGAATGTCATCGCAAAATTCAATACAAATTCGTTGATGCAAATTCTATTTTAAAAATCGTACAAAATCGAAAACACGCGCAATTGGAGATTTTCTCCATACTGCGTCACTTTAACAAATGTGAAGCTACCAAACTGAAAATTTCATAGACTGTCAATGACAGGTACTGCAACCTTAAAGAAAGAGAACTCAATTTGGGAACTATCAGGGAACTATTTAATCAAGGTGACCAATATTGTCAAATCCACTGTTCCCAAATCAGTGCCCCCTAGTTGCTAAAACATTCAGTTCCTGCAATTTCGTTCATGTGGTATGGTTTTTGACCATCTTAAAAATTCCGAACGAACATGGTCTCAGTAAGTGTTGAAACGTTATGTATCTAACCAGTGGTTCAGATCAACGAGCGAAGGAATGCATTAAAAGCCTAACAATTAAAGCACACTGACTATTAAACTGTAGCCTTACGAGCAGAAGAAATAGATGGAATATAGTAGACTATATTAGCGTAGCAAATCGACAGATCAAATTCATCGAAAGGAGCAGCTTAATCATATTGTTCTTACTCGGAATAAATTTGTTGCCATGATATAGACGATTCTTATTCGAAGAAATAATTGCAGTTAGTATAGAAAAAGGCCCGATACTCTTTCATGAAAACATTCGACATAATCAATTGATCATCTCAAATATTATTGATTGTTGATCAATAATTGATAAAAAGGACAAATAATAAAAATAGAAAATAAAAAAATTTACCTAAAAATAAGGACACATACGACCGAACCATAAAGACGAAACCATAAAACAAAGACGTCACACTGCCGTCACGCTTATGTCAACGATACAAGGAAACAGATGGATAACGACGGAGTTTCGTTCCGAGGACAAACAAAATGTCCACCTTTGTCAGAAAAAACACCGAGTAGAGCGAAATAATCGGCTGACACTGCGAAAATTTGGTGATTTTTAAGTTAGAGAATGATCTAAAAGTAACAAAAGCAAAGAGAAACTGACAAAATTTCTACGTGCAAGCATGACATAGCAAATATGACACAAACAAATATAAACTAGAGATTTTCTCATACCAATCAAAAAGTTTTCTAAAATTTTCTTTATCAACAAACATTTCAATCTATAGTTTCTGGAACTCACCTGATGAGTAAACATGACCGGTGTTGAACAGTTTAGCAATTAATCAAATCCACATGTATCTTATACCGATGATGATAGGCAAAACAAAAATAACATGCCCTTTGCATAAAAAGAGAATAATTTGCAATTTCAACATCTTTTAAAGATCTATTTTTTTTTTAAATTCGAATTAAATTATTGTATTAAATTCGATTCTTCCAACATGACCTTCCCCTGTAAATTAATTATAATTTTTTAAAATTTAGAAACTTTGGAAGTCGAAATAATCAAGCAATAAATGCCCAGTGGTTCCCAAAATTAACCCCTCCTAGACTGAACATCCAAGAAATTTTGGACTTTTTTCTTGGAATTACATTTCATGGAGGAAACAAAGCACGTAATCTTATGTTTGACGGACCTTTCGTTTAAAAAAAAAAGACAATATCTAGTTACGACTCAATATTCGAATCTAAACTTTATGTGATCATTGTAATTGAAATTTCACAATAATTTATAAAATTCTTATCAGATACATAATTTGCAAAAAAAAAAGGTTTTCTGGTCAAGTTGAACCACCGATAAATTTAATAGCTGCAATGGTTGTGCAGCGGTTAAGTTATAGCTTAATGCAAGCTGAATTTAAATCCTTCAATTGGCTCTAAAAAGTCGCATCCACTAGTGTGACGCATGATGTTTTAGTACGCAATTTCAGCCAGGAAAATTAGTGAAAGCATCAGAGGATTCATTCAAAAGAACTAAGGAGCCAGCTCGTGTTCTTTATTTATAGCACTAAAACGATCTCGTTACTCCTTTTCACAGTCATCGAAACCCAGTTTGAGCTAATGAATTAATATACAAACTGGCGCCACCGCCATAAATCTTTCACAGGATCATCCATCCATCAATAATATCAAATTTCGGTATAGACCTAAGAGCGAGTTTTCACTTAGTTGAAAATAATATTTATTTTTGTTCGATCTTTGCCGTAAAGTCATCCTGATATTGATTATTTTCAACAACACGAAGAAGAATTCGCAACTCCTTTCAAGCGTGATTCGAATGTGAGTGGTTGAAAAGGTCCATTCATCATAACATTGACATATATGAACATACTTGCACTAACTGTTCTGAATATTTTCCCTTTTCATAAGTCTACCCCCCGGACGCTTCGTCGAATATCTTTCGTAATAGTGTAAGGCTATTACACCACAAATTTGCTTACTCTCTGTAATTACATAGCATTTTGTTAAAGTTGCAACCACATGAAATTCCTGAATGGGAAATTGTACACACATGTATGATACCATTGTACATATATATAATGCATGATGTATACTTTTGACCAGAATAAATCAAGTCTTGTTTACATGACATGTTCTAAATGAACAAGTTTACTTTTTTTCGCAAATACAAATAGCAAAATAGAAAAGTTTGCATCCATGCCGAATGAAAAACTTTAAGGCCTGGCAAAACTTTCCGGAAAAAGTTGACGAATACTAACGTGACCCGGAAAAGTTCCTACGGAAAAATTCTCCGGAAAAGCCAAAGTCATCTAAAAATCTCTTAAGATTAGCTGCGGAACTACATATGTACATGGTTTAAACTCTAATTCCACTTCTCTGTAGAATTTGTGTCGTGAAAAAGCCTGGATTGAAAATTTAATAAAACATTCAATGAATGGCTCAAGGTAGATGCATATTTTAGAACAACATTCAATTAATCTAAATAAAATTACAAAAATGCAATAATATTCGAATTAACAATGAATTGTGTTAAATTAAATAATCTTCTGTCGACTATTTTCCAACATCGACTATTAGCGTTATCCCCTACCAATGATGTTCCATTGCTAAGCTTGTTCGCTCGCAAAGGACAATCCGGGTGAGAACAAATTACTCCCGGCCTCCGATAAATTTCAGTCGGCAATGATAAATCAACAGAAAGAACTTATCTTTGTCTTTGCTCCCAAACTAATTAAAGGACAATAAAGCTCCTAAAAATATCTAGTTTATTGGAAATGAATTGCTTGTCGCCCAGCTGTCGTTAGTCCTGGTAGCACAATCTCTTAAATAATTAGTCCTTGTAATGTTTGATTTGAGTGATAAGGTAGACAAAATTCGAAGTATTGAGGCGGAAAGTTTGTAAAGTGATATTTCTGATTAATTTTATATTTCACAGAATTTCGATATTTTATCAAGTTAAAATTGATGTCCTTTATGCAAGAATATTGTTATATACACATAGAACTGAGACAAGGCTACAAGAGTGTTTGATTGGGAGGATGGTGGATTGATTTTCATTGAATTTTGAATATAATCGTCAATCTTTCAAAAATACTAAAGGAAGCCTGATTGACTCATTTGTAGAAAATATAACTATAGAATAAATATAGAATAGTAAATAGATAATTTATAATAATAATATAATAATATATATTATAATTATACTATAATTGCAACTATAGTAATATATGAAATGTAGAATAAATTTATGTGGACTACGCTCCTATGGAATATGTTTCCTTGAGTTCAGCAGAGTAGACCTTCGTGATGACGATGACCTCCACATTCCACTGAAATTTCTGCCCAACGGGTGACTTTTGCATGTTTGGAAAAGAAAAGAAGTCACACGGGGCTTTATCAGTTTGGGGTTGCAATTCGTCGCCCCCTTTCGACCAATTTAGCCGTGGCGACGGCGGAGGTGTCAGCCGATGCGTAGTCATGGTGGAAGATCACTTTTTTCTTCGCCAAATGGGGCATTTTTCAGCAATTTAACGTCGAATCAGCCCAATGATATGGCGCAGAGCACTGCGACTGTTGTTCCCTTCTGCTGGTAGTCGATGCAGATCATACTCTGTGAATCCAACAAATCAGTGGTCGTCACCTTTCCGGCCGATAGGACCGGAAAAGTTGCCTTCTTCGGAGCACGTTCGTCGGGTGAAGTCCAGGGTTTCGACTTCTCCCTGGTCTCTAGTGTGTATCTGTGAACCCATGTTTCATCTATGGTCATGAAACAATGCAAACACTCCTTCTGATTGCGATTAAACAGCATCAAATACTGCTTTGTGGTTTCTTTGTTTCAATCGTTGCATCCATCGTGCCGACATCTTTCTCATGCCCGAAATTTCACGCAAGATATGACCCACTCAGTCTTTTGAACTGCCAATATGAGATCGTGGATTTTTGTCGTGTTATCGTCCATTGTAGTCGTTTTTGGGGCACCTGGACGCGGCTCATCAAATACCAACGTGCGACCACGTTAAAACTATTGAAACCAATTTTATACGGTTGTGATCGCAGAAGCCGAGTATTCACACACAAAATGCAAGCGCTCTTTGATTACGATGCGCAATGTCCCTTCCAGAAGCAAGAATCGAACCACCGAGCGGTATTGCTCGTTCTCGATTTTCTAAAATCTGCGTACACACCCGCTTCCACACGTTGTGAAAACAAAACTAGGAGTCCGATTCGGCTACGAGTCCGATGACACTAAACGTCTACGAGAATATATAGTCAAGCTTTCTTGCGATAGTGACGCCTTCTGGCGGTGGGGTTTAGTACTTATCGGACGACCCTCGTAACTGTTGAACTTCTAGTTGGGTGTGAACATTATAACTGAAAGAATGGTTGCCTCTGATGCTGGTATATTGCAGGATCTGCTGTGTATGAGTTGAATTGTTCCAATAGCTATCGAACAAGGCTTCTTCGAGGTCTTCTATTTGTGAGTTAAAAACAAAGCTGAGAAACATAGATTATAGTGTTTCGTTCTTAAAACGATAAATTATTTTAAATCAAAGTAGTAAAGTTTGTTCTGGGCCCTTTTTCTATGATTGATTGAATGATTTTAGGTGCTTTGAAGCTTATCTTTTAAGTTATTTAGCGTATTGATTCGATTTAGGAACACTGAAGATTATTCTTAGTTGAATGCTCATTTTAAGGATGAGGATTTTAATAAGAAGACTCATGGCCAACTTTCGATTGAGTAATGGGTACATAGACATAACAGACTTGAATACCTTAGAACTTATGTTCTCGGTGTGGTTTTCGAATGTTAGTTTTTAATCGAGTTTTTGACCCAAATAGTTCAGTTTTTCAGTTCATGGGTCTGTTTGTCATTATGATCGATTAACATTTTCTGCTAAGGTATGTTGTCGTGATCTTGTTAACATTGATTTTAATTTCCCACTTATAGAAAAATTAGTAGATTTTTTCCAGCATCTCCTCTGGGATATAATCTGGTTAGGATTGTATCCAGAGGTGTAGAAACAAATGCCATCCGCAAAAGCAGCAACTGTGCAGTTTTGACTTGTGGGTATGTCAGACGTGTAAATATTGAAAAGTATTGGACTCAGGCATGAACCTTGTGGAACACCAGCTGGAGCGGTTTTCATAGAAGATGTTGATTCTAGGACTGTAACCAGATATGTTCTTTCCCACAGGAAGGATGAAATTTGTTTGAGTAGGAGTGGTAGAGTACTGGACTTTTTAAGCTTCTAAATAAAAGCGTCATGCCAGACAGTATCGAAGGCTTTTTTACTGTCGACGATCAGCAGAGGAGTATCCATGCTTGACACCAAACTGAAAGTTAGAGAGGTTGTTATTGTTTTTAAGGTCATCAGTCAGCTTTTTCGAGATAAAGTTCTCAAAAAGTTTAGCAAGCGCCAACAGTATGCTTTTTGGCCCCTATTTTTGCGGTCTCACGGATCTTTACCAGAATTCTGACTGATTTGATGCCTGCGTGTTTCTAGCTGTTGTTCTGTCTGAAGTCAGAAACTCTGAAATTTTCAAGCAGGCGTTGAAAATGACACCAGATGACACAACTACTTTCAATGGAAGAATTCTGATCGCCATATTGGGTATTCTGCCTATATCGGCTATAATGTGCTTTTGCTTTTTGTTGCTAGATTATGTATTCGTTTTTATGAGAGCTCTGGGATCTTAAATGGTCTTGTTTTTTCGGATAGCAGTAACTTAGCTACTATTATTCTTGCAATGTTGTTGCTCTTCCTATCGAAGATAGTGTAATGTTGGTGGAACTTATCTGCAAGGCATTATACTTTATACCTTGCTGATAAGTTTGCACTTGCATTAAGATGGAACTAGGAAGAAGCCTCCTTGGAAAGAAAAGAAAAATCCACTATTGCTCCTGTAGATATCTAAAATCAAGATATTCACTTAACGTCTGGACTTATCTACGTCCTTTGGTGCTTGCTCCCTGCGAAAAATACCATCAAAATTATTAAAAGATTAAAAAAATCCAAAAACCCCTACCAGGACTCGAACTTACTGAGATTAATGCTATGACTGACCCATATAAATCAGTATTGTACTTTTATTTTCCTTATTTTTATCACTCACAAAGGCAACTGTAATTATATTTAAGGGGTTCCAATCCATGTTTTGTTAGATTATTCATCACATGTGATCCTAACATGGCTATGTGTCCTAGCACCGCTAATGAGTTGCTAGTTGAAATATGAATAACGTCATTTCAGCAGGACTTTCAGGCATTCGTTACTCATCCGGAATTAGCCTTTGGCTTTTCAGGAAAACTGAATTTTTCTCCCGAATATGTCCGGATGTTCGTCGGACGAACAACTTTTTGTTGAAGTATTTTAATCTGTGAACTGTTTAATTAAGTAAAACTTTCTCCTGTTACAAAGTTTTGATATGAAACGTCATTCTGTTTTATAAACAATAGCGGATTGAGAAGGATAAAAATTAAGCCAAGTTCCTTGGATCGGAGTCCGCAATTATAAAAACGATGCCGAAATAGTTACATTTACAACTTCCCTAATGAGTTATTTCAGCTGCTTCGCGTTCTCTCCTTCGGTTACAACAAAAGGATCTATTTCGTATTGAGTACACAATTAAATGGCATCATAAATGAATATTTCAAAAATACTAGCGACGTCGGTTGCATTAATGGATTTTCCATTTTTCACATTTAATTTGGTGACGTTGAAACTAAAAATTTTAATGGTCGAATTGGATTTTAATGAAGTGCTGGTGATGACCTATATTACACTTTCTTGATGGTTCTTAGAGTGCAATAGGTCCCGTTTAGAGTCATCAACAATGTTGTTGATGACTTCTTAAAATTATTAATGGCTTAACAGTTATCAAGTGGCATTGGTTAAATGTAACAATTTCATGATGTCTGTGCGCTCAATAAGAAGGACCCTGAAGCTATGCCTGAGACATTGTTGTATACGAGGGTGCTGAAGTCAGGGGTGGTTTCGTATTATGGTTATCAAATATCAAGTGGTCTGGCTGTTTGGAATACAAGTGGAAGACATTATGGAAATTAGAAAATTAATGATATTTTGTCAAGTCTCCATACATACACATTTATTCCTTCAAGAGGATTTCATTACTGAACAATATGTGTTCGGCATGTAATTCAATTCATGTTGGTTATGGGATTATTTGGGTCCGATAACAGATGTTCGGCAGAAGGATGAAATTATATTGATAATTAATAGGCTGATTTATGATGGAGTGTGAGATTTGAAAATTGTGTGAATGAGGTTTGAAATTATTCGAAAAGTGTTTCGATTGCGGTTTGAATTGCAATTGCTTCGTATTTAAGTTTAATAGTCGCAGTCATTTTATTCATTTAATAAGGCGCGAAACAATTTGTCAATGAATATTCCTCATATCTGCAATTTTTGTTGAAATCTGAAAAGAACTTAAAGAAGAAGTGGAAAAAAATCAATTAAATTATCCGTGGAAATTGATTTAATCTAGATTACGACATCCAGATTGCTTTCCATACTATAATCTTAACTTTCCAGAATTTAACGCAGGTGTGCGTTATTTTTTTCGACAGGACTTATCTTTTTCCACATCATAGTTCATACAAAGCTGTGATTGATAATCGCAAATTAATAGGTGGTTATATTGATAACTACAATGAATATGTGTGGTTTGATTTTAGTAATCTTTATTGCGCTATATTAAGTAAACAAATCACAATCCTCAGAATGACACCTGGAGTTCTTTTTTTGTGTCCACTCTTAGAATTGTTAATTCATAAAGGAAAAGCATTAACTTCTTAAGTATTTGGTTATGTATAAACTGTCAATGCCAACCGTTTCTTACTTTTTTGATATTTTATGAAGATAGGCCTTGAATTTTGCGCAATAAAAGTCATGATTTTATCGTAGAAAAAATCAAAATTGGAAGATCAAGTTGTAGGTTGCCAATTGAATTGATCGGCGTAGCTTTTCTTTGTCGTTCTTTGTCGTTAATTTTGCTGGTATCTTTCGGTCAATGACAAAATGGTTATCAATTAAATCAAATAGAAACATAAAATAATTTTTTTTTGAAAAACTAACGATTTTTCTCCATATTTTATACCGTTTTTTAAATTTTAAACTAAAAAAAGTATTCGTCATTGTCCTTTGATTTAAGGAATATATTCACTTACTTTGAATGAGGTTACCACTGAATTTGAATGCGCTCGACGATTTATTAATGTGAAAAATGTGAAATTCAAGATAAATGATTAGTTTAGAAGCGGAAGAGAAAAACTGAGATTTCAGATCGACTTTTTAAAATCAAAAAATTCAAGGCGCCTTTGAGTTAAACTTGACGAAAATCACAGATAAATAACACTAGAAAAATTCAAATAATCGATGATTACTCTGTTGAATATGTTGGTTAAGTAATTTTTACGGTTATTCAACTAAGAATCTATGATTTATCTGGGCTATAGAGGATAATATAGAGTCAATAGTCTAAGTAAGCTTTTCAGCCCAAGCGCTTTTGGCAGCTAAATCTGAAAATATATTCCAGAGTCGTTTTATTTTCTTGAACAAACGCACGAGATGGCCTCTGACAAGCATTAAAATTAACCATAAGCTACAAATCCAACGGAGTACGATGGATGATTTCAAAATGCTTTGGTATTTGTAATAAAACAGGATGGAGGTATGACATAGAGACAAAAGTGCGATGATATACGGGTATAAACTCTCTCATAACCTGTATCTACACACAAGAATGCAGACTACTCAGTTCAATTAAGAAAATTTCGTTTGTAATTCATTTAAGTTCTGAAGCCAGCCACTCCGACTCTCCACTCTTAAACGTTGTTTGATGTCCACGGCTTTATATGCTACATATGATATTCATGTCTCTTTCTTCGTGCTACTCCAGAGGGTGCAAAAACTTATCAATAGAAATATTGGAAATATTATTATTGTGGAAATATTAGGAATCCCAATTTTATGTTTTTTTTTCTCTAGACATTAGAGTGAACTAGCATCACTCATAACGTATTTTTTGATATATTTTTTTCCAGAATTTCGATAAAATCGAATAACATTCTCAAATTGTTCAATCAAACATTTACTTATGCTTTAGAGCTATAATTATGAATACGGAAAAGGTTTCATTAGGACGTCTGTTTCTGTCTTAAAAAATACAGCTTTTGGAAAAGCAAAAAAACCCAAAATTACCCTTCTCAACCCGTAAGTTTTGTTTGAATGATAGCAACGTTTCGGTGCAGGGTTTCTCAATTCAGATTGGGTTTTTTGTGCCATTTACTTTCTTTTTAATCTGTCTTTAAAACTGACTTCCTTTATTCTACCAGAATGTGATACGTTTTGAAAGTTGAAGTATTTCGGTAACTCTCAGTTCTTTTTTTCTCATATTTTTTTTTCTCATATTGGTCACACATAATTAATCTGTGCGTTATGCTGTGGGTACTGATATATGATTTCCTTTTTAACTTTGCTCTTAAACTGAAATCATTAAAGGGTTGTTGCTCTCCACGATGTGGAGTTTTCACATGGCTTGTCTTTCAAAATCAAGACTTATGACGTACTTTTCGAATCTATACATTGGAATTTACTGGAGCTATCTTTGAGGATTCGTTTCGTATACATGAAAGGTACGCACAGATTTTTTACTTAAAAGCCATAGTTTTTTTTTCAGAGATATGTCTTTGTGTCTTGTTGGATTCCAAAGGGATATTGTGTTATGAACTTTTAATTTAAAGAAAGAAAAAAAAGAGAGCTCAGAGTAGTGTTTTTCTGGATCGTTGATAAACTGAAGACAGTAACTTAGCCAAAACGTATTCAAAAAGAGAATGGAGAGGATGAAGTACATCAACACGACGAGACGGTGTACTAGGATGTACTAAGACAATTGGTGTGATTGTGTACTACATCTCAGGTCTACTTAGTCCTTGGTAATTTCAAAAAAAGTCCATTTCGGACCATTTATTCTATTGACCTCACGTTTTCTGATGGTCAATTGATGCAATCGTTACGGAGACCTTTTATCGGAGAGAAGTTCAATTTTTTGAACGAGACAAAAATTGCCTAAAAAGATTTTCGTTCGGATAACTAAAATATTTCTGAAAAACGTAATTTGAATAAAGCGGCATTGGCATAAAATGATAGTTGCAGGTGCAATTTCTGGCCACCGACTCTTTAAATGGAAATTTACTAAGACAAAACCCTAGTTCATTAAACGCCTTTTTTTACTTTTTCTTGCCTCAGTCAATATCGTGAGTTATCTGAAAATATACTTTGCTTTCAACAACCTTGGAATACGTCAAAACAGATAGTTTTATCAGTTGAGAGTTTGTTAAGTTAGTGAGAAGGCAACAATTTAGCGATAAAGTGCGGGGTAATAGATAGATGCTGAAGCGTCATGCAGAATATAAAATTTTTAGTTTTTAGTTTTTTTTTTAGTTTTAGAGCCACGTTCGTTCAAAATCGTGATCAAAGCTGACCAAGAACGGTCCCAAAAAATTTGAAACAAGTATGAATTCGTCTATGACACAGATTAATTCGATTAACTCTATTGTCATCAACGCTTTTCAACCTTTGTAAAACCCGTATCCTATGGTTTACCTTTCAGGATATCTTGACGCCATTTGAGTCGGTCTGGAAACCGGGTCATTTCATGAAGGCTTCGTCAATGAGATCTGTTTAACATTTTCAGGAGTTGCTTTTGTCCTGATTTCTTTGGTATTTGCATCTGATGTCCTTAAAATATATTAAGGTCATTTATGCACTACATCGGACCTCAGCAGAATCGCAGCTCATGCATCTAGGTTGGTTAGGAATTTTTGACTTTTGTGTCAGATATTTCGTTGAACGGATCTAGGTGAATAACTTCTAGCTATCCGAGGGCTAACGAGATCGGCTTGAAATTGAGTTGGGGGAACATTGCGTCAGAGGCTATTCTAGTTTTATAGCGAGTCATACTTGATCTTAAGGTGACTCCAAAAAGGGAGAGTTTCGTCGAGCAATCTTCAGAAATTGACCTTTCTGGATACTTTCCGATCTTAAGATGCAATCGGGGGTAAAATCAAAAAGCCTTAACCAAAATTAATATGTAAACTGTTTCAGGCCGTTGCCTCCGGTAGATAAAAGAAGTGTTTAGTAGTCCTGTTTAGTAGTGTTAGTAGTCCTGTCACTTTTTGTCAGTAAGATTTCATCTCTCAATATATAATTATCCCCAGAAAACTACTGTAGTTTGGAAGGAAAAAGGCAAGAGTAAATCAGCAAAAGAGTCCTTTAGTTCTGAGTTTACATGTCGTCGGCGCCTGTTGCACGTGTTTGGCTATATTTGATTTTAACTGACAGCCAAAACGTTGAAACCGATAGCCAAAACGCTGAATCCGACAGGGTGAAGCAATTCGAGGCACAATTAGCTGGTTCTGAAAGAATTTTGGCAAGGAGTATAGAGCTTTTCATATTTTTCGCGATTTAAAGGAAACGTTGCGATGATTGGTCAAAAAATATCCATCATAAATAATTATGGACTCGTATTGAACTTTTAACATGTACATCATTCTATCTCATATCATTGCTCAAGTGAAACGCGTTCTTAAATAATTCAAAGCAAAAGTAGGCAGAACAGTAGGACCACAAAACGATAAACAATACGCGAATTCATGAGAATATTTGAATCATGCCAGTCAAGGAAGAATAATTTAAGCTCAAAATGGAGAAGTTTCCGAAATTATCCAATTTATTATGCGATTATGATTTTTGTTATTTTTTTGCAATTATATGCTTTCAGTTGAATTGCTCAACCCAAGCTGATCAAAATTACATTTTTCAGGGATTGTTTTCGACCCTGACATGTCCTGAAAATTCTATCAGCTTAAAAAGCGAAAACATTACGTTTGCCGTTCAGTAATAAGATGAAAATAAAAGGAAAACAATGAGAAGAGAATCCCGGGTGAAATTTGAAGAAGAATTTACCCTTGAAATAATAAATGAAGTTATCTTTATTTTTTTAATGAATATCGCCTTTAACTTTTCGGGTATATTGCAGACAGCAATTGTTATGATTTTCTCAGATTTATGTATTTAAATGAAAAATATTCCTATAGGTTAATAATTACAATGTATAGAAGAGGATGGATACAATTCGTCCTAGAAAAGGGAGCATACCATACTAAGATTCGCTGTCGTGGAGTGAGCAATATAAGTCCAAGTGTACAAGCGAAAATTGTTGCAAATGCATGAAATTTAATTTTTAATTATTTTCTTTGTTCGAAACGGTACTGAAATGGAATTAAAGCTCTTCAAATATTTTATTTTATTAGTACCTAATCAATTATAAAGTTGTTTTTATTATTTTATTTGTTGACGATCTGCGTTGTGTTCTGAGCGAAGATATATATGATTGTTTGTAAGTTCATTGCATGGTATGTTTTTTTTATCCAATATTATTAATTATGAGTGTTAAAACATATCTGTCCTTAGTACTTATTCTCGCAATCGGCGCCTGTGATGTATCTAGTTTTAATTTTATGTCGGGATAATCCTACAAGTAGCATTCATACTTCGAAAAATAAAATAGGCCCACAAAAATTGAATACAAATCGGTCTTGCTTACTCATGATGCGCTGAAGTCAAAGCGATTCTTACATGATATATAAATAAAGTAGTAAATGAAAAGTAAAAAAAAAAAATCAAACAGGAACAAGTGTTCAAACAGCAAACGCATCATAAATTCATTCAAAGCTACCTCATAGTCATTTTAAAAATCTTCATCATTTCATACTTTCCATCGCATGTCACAAATCTTAAAAAAATGTTTACTTTTCCCATGCTGAATTTTATCCATGACATTAGACTCATTAACTAGTCTGCAAAATTTTCATCACGTTTTCCTGCGAATCGTAGACATTTATTGTTTAAATATGAATCCTATTCCCAAAAATACTCGCATCCACTCATCCTCTATTTCGAATGGCTTGCAGAGTCAATTCAAATGTTCAACAAAACTTTCACACGAGATCCTCCATCATTAATCTTCAAAGACAGTTCGAAATATTCTTTAGTTCGAAATATTCTTTAGAATATTTTCAAAAAGGAGAAAAAAGAACCATAAAAAACAAAACAAAAGCAAATATAAAAAATAATATAACAAAGAAATTACAAGACATCACGACCAAATACTAAATAGAATATTTTCTTCCAATTATCTTCTGATAATCATTTATCGGAAAATGTATCTAAAAATAGTTGTCGCGTTAAATCTATGGAATATTGCTGTTCGGATCAACTTAATAGATGATGTGACCGAGCCATCTTGTAAGGGATGTTGATCGTTTGAAATTTATGTCAATTATTATTAAGTTTTGACTTTCTTCAACTAACGAGGAATCATCATTGTATGGGGCCAAAATGGTTTATTTTCGTAATTTGTCGGCATTTAACGCACGATATGTTTTCAAATGCATGTATCACGATACGCTTATAAGGGATTACATTTGAAAATTTTTAAAAATAGTTCAGCGATATGCTGAAGAGTTTTTGTTTGAGTTCTTACTTTTTAGCTTGATCTTTTTAGAATTGAAACCGATGGAATCTGAAGGGTGCTATACAAGTGCAATCAATTTATGAAGCCCTTTCATAAATTCGCGCACAACTTTGCGCATTTATGGAGCACGTGGCAAGATTTTTCTTCAATTGTCATTAAATTATGATTTATATATGAATATGCAAAGGATTTTTTCCCTAGTATTTTCAGGCTTACGTTCAATCTCTTTCTTTGCATCATCTGGTACGTATGTTTATTTTTTATGGGCATATATCGTTTGGTTTATTTTTATAAAAACAAAAAGGATACGTGTTGATGATATATTAACACTTTCACCATAACTGTTCATTCCCTGAGCGTCGACCTATGTTTACTACTTGCCCAAATAAGACACTGAAAACTGTGAAATGTCACCTGTAAAACTACTCAACTGCTACCTAACCCTACTGGCACTTCTTCGTGGTGGTCGCTGGTAATTTCTTTGGAAGACCACATTAAGAGGATATAAAAGAGGTGGAAATCTCTTTTACGCCCGATAACAGAAGCATCATGAGCATAGTACCCTGTAGCGATTGGGCAATGGAGGCAAACTACTCGTTCCTGTGGAAACAAAAGCTGTTCTGGAAGCCGCGATATTGCCTCGGATGCGATTTCATCAATGGAAAACAACCCAATATACTAATAATCCACTATGTAATTAGATCCTTCAATGTAACATCACTCAACAAACATGGTGCCAAAAAATCATCATTACAAGTACAAGTAGATACACACTCAGTTTGCTGGCAATCTAGTAAAGATGAAGGTAAACGACGCACTAGGACCGCTTAAGTAGGATATTTTATCGCACCCGTTACAGTCTGCTCGCCTGGCCACGCCCAATTATCATGAACTACAAGGGACATGGAAATTGTTGAAGAATTAAATGGACCGTCCTTCGATTAAATTTGAATAATTTCTTTCTATCTTCTTAAAATTTAATTTTTCGTTAAAAACCCGAGAATAACTTTTCTGGATACCTGTTTTATCTAATGTGGGTGGTAATGATATATTCAATTCACAAGCGTCCAATCTACTGAACTTTCCGCAGTTTATCTGCAAAACGAGTAGAAGGTTGTTGAATGGAAGTGTTGAATTGAAATGTGAAGTGTATAAAAGTGTGGTAAATTTTGATATTACAGAAGAAAGCGAAAATTATTGAAAAAATTGTCTAATACCAAGGAATTTTACCTATTTACCCAAATTTTGGCTATTTTTGAATAAAACAATAATAAGAATAAGGTAGATTACGTGATCCAATAGCATATATTTGTAATTATAAAAGGTGTAGGATTGTATAGATATTGGATTTAAAGGAGTCTAATTAAAAAACGCAATCTCCTTCCTAGTCAAATAGATTGGGACTAGGTTGCACTAGAATTACATCCTGGTAAGCTTGTAATGAAATTGAGAAAGTAAACGAACATCACCAATGTCTTAAAAAAAATGATTGTTTATAAATATAATACACCAATGATCAACATATTTTTGAATTTAAAACAGGAGCATTACATTAGATTCGTCCAGGATTCTACTTGCATAAGAAGGATTATTTTATCTCTGTTACGAACTTTTGCGGTAGGTCCAGTTTTGGTTTGATTGCTAAAACAAAAATTCATATAACATGTGCATGCCGTTGTTATTGCAATTTTAAGAAGAGGAAAGGACGTTGGAATATTGTGGGATACCCTTCTTTTTCAAGTTTTTAAATTGGTAAATTGGATTGGATAAATTGGATTGGTAAATTTACTCTCCTTCTTGCATAGAGCAAGAACGCTTTTATCAAATCTTTTTCTTAAAAACGCATAAGTACATAAGCAACTTTATTTTTTATTTATATTTTCTTTTTCTATCTCTTTCTACGAGAAGGTGTCCGAGAGTGTTCTTGCTGCTTGCTCAGACGCTACAACTAAGCAGAAATTTCACAAGATGCGAGATAGAAACGATCAAAAACCAGCAATGAATCTGGTTCGGCAATAAGACGCTTCATTCGATCCTTTTGTTTACAAAAATAAAGCTGCATACAATAATAATTGTACATTATTAAAAAGCAAAAAAAAAAGTCGGAACGCGTTTGCGATGCTAATTCTTCGACAAATTGTCCGAACAAAACAAATTAGATAAACAAACTAGATATAACAATCTATGTGTTAGAAAGCCTTTGACGTGCTATATGCTCAAGGTAATAAATCCCTGTAAATTAAAATGATGTTGTGCATTTGCTGCGCACCTCTGACTTTGGAAAATCAAAATGCTTGACGATTAGATTGAAGGATATTTTTGAGAGAAGGATCGTAGCCTGGGCGTTCAAAATTTCTTTAGAGCTTGGATTCTACCGACGTCAATTGCTTGCATTTTAGACTTTAAAGACATGGATGAAAAAGTTGGAGATGAGACTTTGAAACGTTAGGAAACGAGAGGGAATGTAGAGTTTTGACGATGACGTGAATGAAGTATATCACAAAGGACGTTCTAGATGGTGATTGATTGGTATGAAATAAATAATTTCAAACTGTGAAGATATGTTGATAGTAAGAATGTTTAAGGCGCGATCCTTACAATTGTAGAAATAGATAAACCAACTTGGATCTGTAACGGTAAATGCAGTGCAAATAAAATCTGGATTAAAAATGTAACACATTTTTTTGAGTAGTTAAGTAGAGTCCTAACTAGATTTTTCAGAAACTAATGATAAAATCAACCATTGTCTACGCATTAGTCATTCGACAGGACAAAATTCAAAGAAGGCAATATAAGGCTTACGCTCGATGGAGGATAGCATTTGGTATGCGCCTGTATCAACGAAGTAATGCTTTACAGTAGTCCTAGAGAGAATCCTCATTTGATTGCAACTTCATATAGTGATAGAGAGACAGTAGATGATCCACAAAGTCAATTCTCGGAAAAAGAAGATAGAAAGACTGCCTAGTAGGGAATACGATCCAAGATTCATTAGTCAAGTTTTTCTCATTTATCTGTGCAGCATTTCATCATGTATTCAGTGGTGGGATTTTCCATTGAGCAGAGTGACAGGAGAACTTCATTAAATGAAGTGCGAGAACCTTGAATAATTCCGTATGCTGTAGGTGTAGATGCAACTTATTAGATGGAACAACAGCCGGAGGATTTGGGTCAAACATTAAATATTTCCAAGCGATTGTATGCATATTCTAGGTACTATTCGGGCAGTAGTTTATGCTATTCTTGTAAGTAAATGCAATTGTTGTAAGTCAGAAAAGACAGAGAATGCAAGATCAACCCTGCAACATCCCATTTGATAGCCGAGCGGACCTCGAAGCACTAGAATTTTTGATGACTACATTCAAAATGCACAGAAAAAGGGACAAAAAGTTGCACTATTTGATGTGCTTTTGGACGCAGAAATTAATGGAAACGAGCAAGTATATAAGTAAGCAAAGAAGGGAGAATGAGCATCGTTCATCAGTCGTGCAGCATTGTACAAAGTCCTGTAACATAAGTGCTGTACCACGATTGAAATAAGTTCTATTTGGAGCATTGAACCTTAAAGAAATCGAGGGTTAATTCTACAAGATGCTATGGAGATGTTTTCTAGGGCTTCTAACTCAAAATTTCTTCTTCAATTTCTTCAAGCTCTATAACGAAAAGAAATCTTGAACTGAAAATTTTATTGTGGCTCTCATGGAGCGTTGCTTACTTAGAGGATATCTTACGAAAATTGATTTGAAAGTGAACGAAGGCAGTAACTCTTATAATTTGTGGGAGCAGTGCATCCGAATGTGAGCAATGGAGCTTTGTTCTGTAGGAGAAAAGATAATCTAGCAACTGTTTCTTTGATGAAGAGGAATTTAGACGCCTACAGCCGAGGAAAATCATGCAATCTCTCTGGATTATCGAGTTGCTTCAAGTGCTTAAGGAACACAATGAAAATGGGGATCATACAAGTCTCAGAAGCTCGACAGCAGTCCCGATTACAAAACCCGGAATTCTTATTCTAGGTTGTTGAATCCAATATGCAACTCATAAGACGGAATGCAGTCAGGTGGTATACGGATGGTTCCAAGACATCTGAGGGAATAGGAATTGGAGTAGTTGGGCCTGGCACAAAATACTTCCAACCGATGGGAAGTGTGGCAAGTATTTTTCTGGCTGAGGTCTATGCCATCGCTGTAAGCGCACAACTCAGCATAAACAGAGGATACAAAGGTAAAACCATAGCTATAATATCCGATAGCCAAGCAGCTTTAAAAGCACTAGAATGTCCGGTGATTACATTGGGAATGGTTCTAGGTTGTTGCAATACAGTCAACAAACTGAGAGCAGCCAATAGGGTTACCCTTTACTGGGTATAGGGTAACCCTATTGTAATAGGGTATATCCTATACGGGGCACGCAGGTATCGAGGGTAATGGGCAGGTGGACCATCTGGCGACGAAAGGAGCATCGACAGCATTCATTGGTCCTGAATCCTCTAGCGCAACTGAAATGAATTTCATTCACAGGGCCCTAAAGGAAACTTAGGATAGGGAATGCAATAGGCTTTGGAATGGACTTCCAGGGCTTCGGATGTCGAAACTGTTCCTCGACGTTTATGACGAGAAGAAGTTTCAAGCATGCATTGAAATGAATAAAAGAAAGCTAAGGGTCCTGACAGGGATCTTCACGGGGCACTGCACACTTGGAGGGCATCTAAAAAGCATGGGCTTGACAGCGAATGATTAGTGCAGATTTTGCAATCTTGCGGAGGAGACGCCAGTGCATTTGCTGGCATAATGCGACGCACTGTCGCGCAGGAGAAGAGACGGTTTAGGAAGCTGCTTCCTTGTCCAGAAGGAATTGGGACGCCTGAGGTCGATTTCTCTGAAGTCAATGATCTGCTTGAGCTGCTGTAGGAGCACCGGAAGCGAGGGCACAATAAATCTTTAAGCTGCTAGCTGTTAATTACACCAGTAGAGCCTTTTGATTCTGCGAAAACAGTATCGTTTGCAGGTACCTGGTAATCTTAATTAGATGGAAAGATGGAGGAGTTTGATATGGTTTCAAACAATCTCAAATCAGGAGCCTTTGATTTATTAGGAGAAATAACGTGCAAAATTATTTTGGCGTTTTATTTTGACTATTATGTGCATTATTTTTGAATATTAGGTAATAAAAACCGAATTGGTGATTTCTTTATGGCTTTTCAATAACTCGGTTGATTTTGGGGGTAATGCAGTTGTAGTATGATTCCAGTATTGTATTTGTTTAATGGGGGTTCCAATTTAAAAAAGGAGCCAAAATGGCGTTCAGTACTATCAAAGCACAAATTTCATTCAGGCATCACAAAAATTTATTGTTCATCGTATGAATTAGATAATCTCTTTTCGTATTTGTACTTTTCTTGACGGATTAATTGGCTTAAAATATTGATGGTGAGCCTGCTTTTCAAAACCAATAATTTACTTTCTCCCCAAAATGTTTTACTATTCATTTATGCTGTACAATTATGAATGTAAATAAATCGGAATAAATGATCTCTCAAAATGTGTTACGGGGATAAGTCTTCTAAAAGAAAACTTGTACGACAAAAGGCAAAAGCATGACCTTCCTTGAAATTTGAGAGTTGAACAGATAAGGTCTGATAAATATTTGAATAATATCGGCATGTTTTTCACACTTGCTTTGTTTTTAGGAATTAATAATAAGAATTTAGTTTAACATCAATTTCTATAATTAATAAAACTTTAAGCTTTGGTCGAGACACTTGTCATTTAAAGATGGGTATTCGAAATGGATAGGAGCGGGAAAATAATATTGCCAAGAAAAATGGACAACTTCTTTAGTGAAATTAGAAATTAAAGCTATTTCTACCAAAGAAATGTGTAAGATAATTACTCAAACTTTTGTCTATAATTCCGTGTATGATTGTTGTTCTACTGAACAATAAGACATTTATCCTCTAATATCTGTTCGGAGACGATTATGAATAATGAAGTTGTTGATATAGCGAAACTAAAGAGAATTTATTGAATTCAATACTACATGAAACAATTTGCAAACCTTCCTATGACGCCGGCATACCCGAAGTGAAAAAGGAAACAATTGGAATGATTCAATAATTCACGGCTCACCAAATTTTTTTTTGACCATCAAGTCCTTATTCATTTATTATATTATTAAGCACATTTTTATCAGAGTTTATTTAATTTTTTAAAATTAAATTATCCTATAATGAAAAGAGAATTTTCGATTGATTCACTTTAAAATCTTTCACAAGTGCCGGCCATAAAATACAACAAAATCACTTAATAAAAGTAAAAATTTCACTTAACTGAAAACGTACCTTGAAAAACTCCCGAAATATTACGACCCGATTAATTAGTTAAATATGAATTACAAGCGAAAAAACTGATGGTTAATTTTTTGCTGCAATTTTTTTTTGAATTTAAATACCATTTTTTTCCTTCAAATTGATACAAAGAGTAAGATCCGACAGCAACTAATTCTAAATTGACCACCAACAATTAATTTTTGGCACGATAAGCTTTGAACAAACAGAACTATCTATTGTATAGATAAAAAAATTTTTTAACGCATAAAAATTGCAGGTGTTCCATTTAAATCACGTTTTATGTTGTTATCTCAACCGATATCGAGAATGTATTTCATTGAATGATTTTTCGGTCTGCGTACAATAAATATTTTAATACAGGTGAGATAAATTCAATGGGCCAATGAATTCTCAGGTATTTGCAGTGGAATAGGAGAGTGCTGGGTGCTTTGAGATTGATTTCGCCAATCAGTTTGATATGTTCAGGTGAAATAATTACGTTATTTTCTGACAGCTCTTGCAGAAAAATCCTTATCCATTTACTTTAAAGCCAACCTTCTAGAGAGTGTTATAACCACTTCAATTGGAGCCCAAGTGTACACAATTCAGGATCACATTTCGGTGGGAACAAGCTTGGGGATCGTAGTTAGGAATCAGAATCTTCAATTGAATTGAAGATTCTGCGCTTTGAAAGTTGAAGGCTCGAGCGGGGATCTAGGGTTAAGTTAAGCCCCAGAGCCGTAGCACTTGAAAATAGAGATAAGGGCCTGCCATTAACATCTGTAGACAGAAAAGATAAGCCATCTGTAAAACTAATGGCATTTACGGGGGACTGCGATTTTATGAGGGGACTCAATCCTTGTTTGAATAAATAGCCTGAGCTGAGCCTTAAATTGCGATGACTGCGAATAGGATTTCATTGAATACCACAAACCAATGAAATACTCCTACATCGATTGTTCCTTCATTCTAACTAAAATTCGTGATTTAATTATTATCATTACAACAACAATTGCGTTTAGAACGTCCACCAGCAACTACTTGCATATTGGTGGAGAATTCCAAAATGACAAATCACAAAACTAGTTGCAAGTTCGATACTTAATCAATAATATTTGGCTGACAGCACGAAAAGTCAAGGAATTCACTTACAATATTTTCACAAAACAGGCATCACCTATGAAAATGTCTAACAGTTTGTAAGAATCTAAATGCGGAATGTGCTCTATGTCGTGCCCATTCAAAACAAAAGCATGACCCTCTCCTGGAAAAGCTTGTAATAAGCGTCAGGAAGGTATTTATCTTAGAACAAATTTATCAAAAATTGCCAAGAAAATTTTTTGAACGACTCATAATCAGAGAATTCTCGTTCATGTGATTCAGGGAGTTAGACGCGAATTTAGGTGTATGCATTTAATTTTTGTAAAATCTGAGATGCTTACTCAGAATTATGCACATGTTGCCTATTTTGAAAAGATAACCACTGCAATGGGCTGTGATTCTGTAGATGACAGTTCAGTTGTCATAAATACCATTCGTTGACTCAGTTTTTTAGAAAGTTGAGCAACCATAAGCTAGTAATCAGTCGTGTTTGGTTCCAGTCGACTTGGTTGAGTTTCTGTTTGACATAGCATAATAGACCAATGTTTCGAATGCGTAGATTTACTGACAAAGGTTAAGATAAAGATAAAGTTTGAAAAATCTTCGAAAAAACAAAGAATGTGCTCTTCGAAGTGCACAGAGAAAGATCTCTTGATCCTTTTATTGACGGTGCTGAAGTACGTAGATTGGATTGATTTCGTTTAAACTTTAGAATGGATAGAGTCATAATCCATTTAGGTTAGGCAGGTTAGAAACTACCTGCGGTCAAAAGTATCTAAAATGCGAGGTTAAACATTGTGAAAAAGAATATTTATTTTTTGTTTTTTGAAATATATTATTTATTATTTGCCAACCACAAATGGTTTTATCCACCAAGACGTACTGACAGATGAGTTTAGACCTCTTAATTCTACCTCGATTTCTTTGAGACTCGTTCTAAACATAACAATGCCTCTACTATTGCCTCTGTAGTAAGCTGTTAAGGTATAGAGAGCCAACTTCTTCAAATAAAATATTTGCCAAATTGTCGGTCATAGATAAATGCTAATACTTCAGGAGAGTAAAGAGACGTACCGAAGGCGTCTGGCACAGGTGCAGAGGCAAGGAGCTTTGCGGATAGCCGCTGCATACCGCACTGTCTCTGAACCTGCAGTGCTGGTAATCTCGAGGGTGGTTCCTATTAAGTTACTTCCAGATGAACGGAAACGTGTATACTCACGTAGGGGGGAGTCGGCGAGAGAAACCGTCAGCCGAGAGGAACGGAGAAGAACCCTTACCGTACGGCAGTAAACATGGGAAAACGAAACGCGAGGCAGGTGGACCGCACGGCTGATAAGTGACTTGGGGCCGTGGTTTGACGGCTGATTATTATCTGACGCAATTACTCAGTGGTCACGGGTATTTTCAGTCTTACCTGTATAAGATGGGAAAGACACCATCCCCAACTTGCGTGTTCTGCCCGGGGATGACGGATGACGCCTGCCACACGTTCTTTACGTGTAATAGATTCACAAGACTCCGTTCGCATCTCTCGGAGAAAATTGGCTTAGTTTCCCCAGAAAATTTAACGGGAAAAATGATGAAATCAAAGGACAATTGGAACTGTGTGTCGCATTACGTACGGACAGTACTCATTATAAAGAAGGACATAATGGATCGCTTGGCGAGGAAGGGAACATCTCTTTAACGCAATATTATAGTTACTAATCGCAATTCCTTCCTATCCATCCCTGGAGAAAGAGAGATTTCCCTTAGCCTGAAGACATCGCTAAGCGATGATTAATGAGGCCTAGTCCGAAGTAATGTGACAAACAGTTCCAGGCTAGGTTCTCGGTGTGACAGGGGAGGTGTTTAGTCGGTAGTACGGTAGCGGGGGAGTCCGACACGCAGGGCGTAAGTAGCCTTCACCTCCCAAATAAAAAAAAAAATACTTCAGGATCATTCTCCAAGATTTTTCTGGCCAGCCATAGTCATCATTTCCATAGATCCCTGGTGGTCAGCATTCCATGACACTTGTTCGTCTCCTGGCAGTAATTTGGATTGCCAAGGCTTCTTCCATTGGTCGTTTTTAAGGATACAAAATAGCTTTATCCCTTGCAAGAATTACAGCATGGCCAATTTTTTTATTTGTTTCGCTGAATTTCATTGGAGTTCATACCTTTTGATTGTATGGTATGGCTGAAAAGTGTTGGAAATTTTATTCTCTAAAATCTTAAAAGCGAGAAAACAAATAAACAATGCGTTTTTGAAATGTTTTTGTGAGTACTCTTCTGATATTATTAGAGTTATTAGAATCGTTACAAAAGTTATTATCAGAAAGGGTCCTGTGAGTTAAATTCATTGCTGAGTAAGTCTACAGTCTGAAATATCGTTGGCACTCATGTGGACAATTTCTTATATTTTGGATAAAACTAATCCTCAAAATATACGTGCCAAAAGGGTATGTCCTTCCGGCTATAAATTTGCAAGTGAGGGTGGTTTAAGTGAAAACACTTTTGTTATTTTCAAAAAAAAGACAAGCAAGAATTGATGTTATGGTACGTAATTGTTTTTAATAGAAAAAGAAAATTGTAACTGAAACGCGATAGGGAGTAAGAAATCTGCACTTTATCTCTATATAAGAAACACTAATCAAATAATTGGCGTATATGATGATGTTAAATGCCATTTATTTGTTAAGGACATTATAATGAAGTAATATAGACGGAAGCAAATGGAGGTGTTTCAATAAGTTGATACTTTGATACTAAAAACGTAATTTTTAGACGTAAAATTTAATGCATGCCTAGTTCCCTTTCGAAGTGGGTGCTGCGACTCCTCACGTAAAATAACAAAAAAAAAAACAATAGCTTCATAAGGATGCACGAACGTAGAAACAGTTCTCCTCCTAAGGAGCGGTTGTTGAAACTAGATGCACTGTAGAAGTACATTCAAAACTATTTACAAAACATGTGTGGGATCGATCTTAAAAAAATTATGGGAAAGTACTAGGAGATTTTAATTGAACACATCACTGTTCAAGGAGAGGAAGTCTACGAAAAAAAGTGACTTTAGAAAGGATATTGTTTTCTTAATTTGATGCGTGCGTCAAGAAAGCTTGAGTGGTGTGTCAAGAAGCGTCGTCTAAACAATAATTATTACACCAAATTAAACATAAAATCAAAACGACTAGCGATCAAAATCATATTAGCATAGATAAGACCCCTTTTTTATTGTTTGTTTGTATTTATTTTTCATATTTTACTTGAAAAGCGAACATTTTAGATTTAATAAAATTATTTTAGTGATAAATCAGGATCAGGCATTTTGTTTGTTTTTTTTCGAACGAAAGTTAATCATTTCGCGTTTCAGCGTATGTGAAAGTTTTGGTCATTATGGAACCTTACACTGAAGATGGGACACTGCCTAAACGCGTATGTGAACGTTACAAGAAAACGGACGGGGAAAGACGGAATTTTGTTGGGAAACTAACAAATAAGTCGTCATGTTCATAAGCTAAAGTGGGTAATGTTAGTAAATTTTTACGGCTTAAGAAATCCATCCTGACAAAAAACGTTCGAAAAGAAATTCAAAAAATTGTTAAGAACTTTTCCACAAATATTTGATGGATTAGATAGATTTTTCCTGCAAAATGATAAAATAAAATTATACAATATGATTGCCGACAGTAAATACTAGAAGCTTACTTGTTTCCAAAAGGACAGAACAGAGAGATTGTTTGAAATTCCTTCTGAATCAAGGATATTTGTATTCCTAATGACTTGTTTATTTGAGAACTTTGTGTGAAATTATTTCACTCCAAAATCCAAAAGACCAAAATTAAACACAGGCACCCATTCTTCACTTTCATCAATTAAAGTTCGTTAGTAAATTATTTTGATAAGATATCTTGAGATTAGTGACTTTCGTGGCAGGAATACAACAGTTGTGAAAGTATAAAAGTTGACGGTAGTTACTTGTAATTAGTTATTCCACATTTAACTCCATCGATCATATCAATAGATTGCAATAATTTCATAATAGTTAAAAATGTATCGACTTTTGCTTTTGTGTGCTATTGCAACAGTTGCCTTCGCAGCAGTTGCAAACCGATGTGAGATTCTTCTTAATTATATCAAACAGTATTTTACGTAAAATCTTCATCTCCAGGTGCCAATAGACCTTTCCCTGATCTTGTTGAAATTGCTGGATGTGAGGAGCAACCATGCGCCATCGTTAAAGGAACATACGGAAAATTCCACTTAGAATTTGTTACCGGTAAGTTTGATGCAATAAAATTGCAGATCCTTTTTCTAGTCCACAATATGCACCTCATTGTTTAAAAAACATATTTTATCATAGATCGGGAGATCAAGAACTTAACAACAAATGTAGTTGCTAAAGTATTTGGAGCGAATGTCAATTATCCTGTGCCCGACGAACACAAGTTCAGCTGCGATCACTTGTTGTACGGTAGCTATTGTCCATTGCATGCCGATGAGGATGTTGGCTATATTTTCGAAATGTTCATCGACACGTTCTACCCAGAAATTGCATTGAATGTGGAAATTTCGTTGAAGGATCAAGATGAAAATGTGGTTACATGTTTCAATACCAACATTAAAGTTTCAAGACCACAATAATTTCCAATAGTTCGATTTGGGCGGTCGCGCCATTGATATGTAATTCCGTTCCATGATTTCTCGTTTGTTGTACACTTAAAACTACGCTCTCTTTTTTGTACAGTATAGGTAGTGACGTATATATCTATCCTATATTTAATCGTTAATTATCAGTAAATATTTGAAATGCACAATTTTCACGTCTTTTTTATTTCCGTATCAGTTTCAAAATGTAAAGAAAGCAGTAAATAAATTTAGGTTTCCTGATAAGATTGTAATGGAAATGAAAGAGGTTAGAAATTAGCCTAGATTGCAAGGACAGACCCGAAAGGTTCTAGCAGCTTTTCAACTAGCATCGAAGTTAAATAGAACTGGGGCAATGCTAGAAAGAACTAATGCAATGCCGTGACCAATTTCATTTCGATAATGTATCCAAGGATGCATTTTAATATGCCTCAGTAATTATCAGCTCATTGGTCAAATAATTTTATGTGCGATCAATGGGGATAATGTTATTGGCCTGCATTAATTATATAGTCTTGATCAACTGAACACGATTTCTTATTTTTTGGACATTATAGTTAGCAATTTCGAAAATTTTGAAAAGTTGCCAATTATTTAAAATAGTTTTATCTTGAAAAATGTTTTTGATACGCAAACTATCACTTATCGTCTACGAAATTACCCGCATCCTTAATCAACGCAAATGCTAAGCATTAATCACAAATTCCCACCGGTTACGTTATTGCTTATCTTTTTCGTAGTCATGGATACCACATTTTGGGATGATAAAAAATACTTTACAAGCCATTCATTAGTATTGTGGGAGATATTGATTTTGTGTAGGAATGGATGTAAAAATTTAAGATTAATAGACAAAATATTGTATGAATTTTAATTTTATTTTGTTAAAATATTTTGTTAATTATTTGAATTTTCGTTGCGGGAATATATTTCTAGTACAAGTAGATGGTACAGTTCCCATTCCTGCTAGATCAGAAATACAAAACTGATAATTTCTATAATTTCCTAGAAGTGCAACTTGCTATTTTCGAAGGAGTTGCATGCGGGGGCGAATTCCACCTTAGGAGAGTGTGAAGTCAAAATCATCTCCGAAGACCCTAACAGTGCTGAGAGTGCGAGAGCTCAACATTTTTTACGCAATTACCAAAAACTCAACTTCGTCTGAAGCTAGACAGTAATACCGCAGATTTCCAGCCACAAAATCTTTCATTAAAATTACCAACGCAATGAAGTAATGAGTGAACCTTGTGGTAACCTTGTGGTAAACTACACATCTTTCTGGAAGCTTGCAGTATCAGCCCAGTGTTTTGACGTTACCCTGGTCCAAAGAGACTAATCAACTCCTATAGAACAATAGAGACATCGTATGGACCTTAGTGGCATTACCAACAGGTCATAACCTTCTGGATCAACACGTCAAATGACTGCTCATCCAAACGCCAACGAAGAGGAAGAAGAAAATGTGGAACGCCTTTGTCTAGATTTTCCGATTTTAATTTATAAGCGCTTCGTAAAACTGGGCAGGACTCAGCAGCAGAGTTTAATAGCTGATGATGACAGAATTGAAACAATTAGCTTATTGATTTCAGGATATTTCCCAGGTTATTTTATAAGTAGTTTGTCAAGTCCTTGTTTATAATAACAACACAATTTGAAACATTGTAGGGAATCATTTGACGTTTCATTGAAGAAATAAACTTATTGTATCGTGTGTGTAAAAGCAGTCAAATTTTATTTTGATCGAGCGCGATCACTCTTTGGCTTCTGTAGAGTGACAGGATGGACCTTTTATAAAGTAGTTTGAAATCAACGCGGCCAAATACTGTTTCCAACAGTGGGCCCTGAACTAATGGCAGTTGAAAATAATTATCTTTTCAGTTGGCAAGTCAGCAGTGCTGGAACTTGGTTCTTACCACGCAGCTTCTGTGAAAGGCACTCGGAACTCCAGGTAACCAGAGGAAAGTGAAACAAACGTAGATCTCTGGACGTAAAGCTGTATAGAAAATAAAGGAAAAGCCCAACGTAAAAACGTATTTCTAGCAGTTGAAAACCCAATCAAATTGCGCTAAATCAAAGTATCACTATAAACAGTCCAAAAGGAAGTTCACCTTAGCGCCAAGGATAAGAGCCTTCGAATTTTATAAATCTTGGTGGGTATTTATAAAAAAATTATAAAATTTAAAAAAATTTATAAAAAAAATCTATTATCCTATTAACTTGTCTGAATTCTCTGCTTGGAGTCAATAGATATACTTTCTCTGCGTACAAACTTTAAGGGTATAGTATTCTCCCCGTTTTTTCAAAAAGAAGAATTGGTACCCAGGTAGCAGTCGATTTTATTAACGAAAAACACTCATAAATCTTTTTCGGGTGATTGCAACCAAATAATTTCCACAAAACTTGCCATATAACATATATTTACGACTTTGATTCCTGACGTTATGGTTTGAACCTCTTTTTTTCAGGGTAAAGAATACCAATTCTACAAATAGGAGATTATCTAAAACTAATGGAAATGAGCAATCGAACTCAAACAGTTAAAGGAAGGAAAAGAAACGCACGTGTGGAAGGACAAACACCTGCTTTACTAATATAATCATGAAATCGTTTTTATTCTTCCGCAGGGTAGCCTTTTTTCGTTGTGTAGCTCTTTAAATATTGATATATTGATAGCCTCGTGGATGTGTTCTTAACCGTTAACGAGGAATTATTTGAAGCTAACAGCCGTAATGTATGTGACGTCACCACCAGTTTTTAGGACTGCTAATGTCATTTAGCCTGAGGAATCTTACTGATGTCTATCTAGTGCAGTCAAATGTCAAAATAATCTGAGCAAACTGATATTCAGCCATTAAATATACTTGACAGCTGATATAACTTCGTGGGTTATCTAGCTCATATTAAGTCTATCTTTTGTGCAAATCAGTGGACTTGACTTCATATTTCTTTTCAGAAGTTACATCTCCATTGGATATACATAGATTAGCCTAAGCATCTTCACATTTCTTGCAAGTGAATTTGAAGGGTTACTTTTTGACTTTACCTCGAAATTCTGCTACCTGTCAATATTCCTAGGTCTTTGTTCGTTGACGACGAGTTGATTATGGGCTAACATACCAATAAATTACTTGACGTTTATATTAGCATTTAATGTCAGCGTATTTCTCATGTTTCTACAGGGAAAATTTTGATAACTTGCGTTTTGACTTTTGATTTCCAAGCTCAGCAATTTGCGATAGGCCAGTAGTGTAAATTTGATACTTCTACGTCAGGAAGGTTAGCAAAATGAGACCGTAAAATTATACAATTAATTTAATTTGTTGACCAGTTCTTAAAGCATGGATGAGATCAGTTCTTAAAGCTGGAAGAGATCCTGACATAAACAAAGACACAGTTCTCAAAGCGATGACAGATTCAATATTGGTCGATTAGCTGCTGATCTGACACACTAAGGATACGACCAAACTGTATATTTGGATCAGCAGCAGATTTTCTTATTGCGATTCCTATGATTATTATTTGCGAAAATTGTATCGACACTTTCTGTGTATGGTAGTATACGAATAGACAAGTATCAACATGTAGAGGACTAATATCCTTAGAAATTATATATTACGTGCATTGAGAGCTTGATCACATCGAATTCAAATAAAATATTCAAAACTAGTTAGGTAACTTTTATTTTTACTATCATAATTTGATTAAAGTTAAAAATTAAATAAAGGCTCATGGTAAATGAACGGAGGGATCAGTGAAAATAATTTAATAATGGTTCATGGTAGCGTCATTCAGTAGGAGCGAAATGTTTTCAATATTCATCTAACAGACTTTTGGAAATGGGAATTCACTGAACGTGACCCAGTAGCGTTCACTCTTTACAGCAATGGCAGCTCTTTTTGACAGATGTCACAACATATTCCTATGAAGTTACCTCACGTATCCAAGCAAACACGTGAGCAAATGTGTAGATTAGTTATTGAATTGTGGGGAATTTTTCTTTTAGAATTCAAGTTCGCTGGACGTGGTGTTTTGTGACTTCTATTATATTTTTTTTCACGACATAATTATGAAAACGTATCTTGTCACTTATATACTCTACTTAAAAAGGGTTTTTTTTAAGGGATCTAAATATAATACCGAACATTGAGTTCCTTAAGGTTTCCCTAGGTTTAACAATTGTCTATAATTTAATTTGGTTTTGAAATTTAAGACGGTTTTGGTCTTACCAAAAAATGATGGTGAATATTTGGTCTTACTTAAATTAATATTATAAAATTTGGTCTTACCTAAATTAAAATTATGAATTTGAAACATTTTTTGAAATGAATAAAAAACGAATTGCGTTATTGAGTTTTTGATATTCGATTCGATATATATATAAGGTAATATTACGAAACTACATGGAGCAAACGCTATATTATATTTAAAAAATGATATGTACAAAATTAGATATGTGCTTGAGATAACAGTCATGACCAGGAATCAAAATTTAAACTTCTATCAACGTATTACTTTCAATTCTATTTTCCAATTTTCTACGACTCTATTGACATTATCCTGTGCATGAAAACTAACCTGTCTGAAGTGCATCAAAAGTATAACAAATTTATCTTGAAGATGTAAAAAACGGACAAGAATAAGAAACGCTTCTGACATATCAGAAATTTTGAAAAACTGTTGGACAAAGTTGGACCTCCAAAAATGCAAATAACTTTAGTTTCGGGCTTCCATACATATTTTTACATATCATGTTAAATGTGGTATAATTATCTTTCAATAAATTAAACTATTCTTCCAACGTCGTCCTGTGATATTTTACACGTGTGGGCTCAATTTTTCCCAAAACAAAACTCTCCTCAAATCTAATCAATCAACAATTGTGTAATAAATAAAATCCCTATTGCCGCTATACACCAAAGCAAATATCACGCTCAGATAAAGTTTGAGTAATTTTAAGGATGATGGGATGTTTAGTTGGTGACAAAATAACAGCGACATGTCAATATGTTAGACATGGGTCTTATGCATGTAGAGATAATGTTTCTGTATGCTCAGTTAGGGCGCAAAGAGTCAAGGGATAAATAAAAACAACATAGCTTCTTGTTAGCCTAAAAGTGTCGGATTTCTACCAAACCAATAAAATCCTTAGATGTTGTCTTCAAACAGCTTAAATATTTTTGTTTGCTCTATCCAGACTGCCACTTAGGTGGTGTCATTGAAATTACACACTATATTGGTTTCCTTTTTTTGGTTGGTTCGTATTTTTGTTTCAGTATAAATGTTGTTGGGGATTGTGGAAGGGAAGGGTTGTAGTTAATTTCATTGGGAAAGCTGTTCTCACGGTTAAATCAAACTAGTTTGAGTATAATGACGAAAATGAATTAGCTATTTGGAGTACAGTAGGAACAGGTGTGTGGGGTTTTCATCAAATTATTTAAATAGATACGAGTTTGGGTTTCCCAACACTTCGTCAATAAAAGAAAAATCCAGCATGTCATCGTGCTGGACTCTCTCTCTTAAACCTGACTCCTCGTCAGGTTTATAATCGTTTGTTGAAAATATTTTCATATGTCGCGTATGGTTGATTTTCAATATTGAATTAAGAAATGCAGAAAAAATGAGTGAAGGATATCTTTAGGTACGATGAAACGCTACAAAAGGTTGCATACAATAAATTACAAAAGGGCCACCAAAGTGTAATCCTGCCTATTAGTGTCCACATGGTATGACATTATTCCATGATATATCATACATGCTTCGGTGCCAATTCAACCCATTTTGGTCTCGAATTGTTTTTGTGTCAATCCACGGTCTTATTCACGCTTTGCAGCTATCTTCAAACCAGGACTTGAAGAATAGGACGAGCATCGTATTTTTGAAACGGTGCCCAGTTGGGCCAGTATACCCAAAAAGCTGACCAAAATCTAAATCCTTATTTCGCCGCAAATTTAATTAGATTCGGAAGCTAGCATATATTCAATTTTCCTCCGTTTATTTCTGTCAGAGCTTGTTTCATCAGATGAGACTCGTGGTTGTCCGCCGTGTAATAAGGATGTGTCACGAACCGAAAAAATTGACTGTGGTATCTGCTGCTTATTTTTCCTCGAAGATTCTTTTACTCCACCTTCTGGATACTTCACTAGCTACTAGGTGGATCACAAACCTAAAGTTTTCGTTATCATTCAAAACGAGCAATTTTCAAAACGTGATTCAAACTTTCAAAAAGGCACAAAGGCGGGTCATCCAGAAAACAAAGAACATTTAGTTAGAAAACTCTATTAAGCGAAATTAAAAGCGAATCGTTCAGTTAAATACGATACTCTTCGAAACTTCTATTACTATTCTACATAGATTAGCACTTGTCATAACATTTTACAAGTTTGTTCATGACATCTGCTTCCACTAAGTAGTCGAACCGAAAATCATTTGAAAATGCTACTGACCTAGGACACACATCGTGTTGAAGAAGGATCATGCCACTGGTCAGCAATCCACGGGTTTTGTTTTAAGATCGCGCAGCAAAGTCAGTGTAGCGTCTCACAGCAGGCTTTTGCATTTATGGTCTTACCACTTGATATATAGTCAGTAGGTATCCTTTTGATCTCATAGCTACAACTATTTTGATGTTCAAAATTGTTTTGGCTTATTTAGGGTTTTTTGGAATGTGAACGCAATTACATTGATTGATGCTTTGTTTCTGGACTTATGGGCAAAATCCAAGTCTCATGAGCAATACTTTCTAGTTCAAAAGTTCATCGGCATCCCCAGAAAGGCTTAGAAAATTCAATGTTGGTCACGTTTGCTTGTTTTTGTGTTCTTCTGACAAAATTCAAAAAGTCCATTAGTCTCTTTTAGTAATTAAGTACATCCTTGGAAGTTTAAAATTCACAATTCTTGAATAATCAGGAATAAATGAGAATTTTGAACCGTTCTTCCTTTGATTTCATCAGTCGAAACTGGTTCGAGCGTCGAATATTTTTCACACTTATTTATAAGCCATTAGAGATGACATATCACGTTCTAACTGATGCTTCTTTCATTTTAACTCCACACAACTCGTAGATTTGTGTGTAAAATTTTATTGTATAGAGTTTTCTTGCATCCAAACTTGCAATATTATGAACCTTACATTTCGCGGGACCATTGGTTGTAACGATCCCACTATTTGCAATGGACTTCTTAAAGTCAAATTTGTAAGCAATAATCAACTATAATGACCCATGGCAAGCGTGAAATGAAAGCGAAACATTGCAAGAAAAAAAGCTAGAATGTTAAGGACGATAGGTAAATTATTACCCCATTCCTCGGGTGACCCTTGCTCTTTTTAAGACGTTCATAGCACTTTAAGATCCACCAAATCCAACAAATTTCATACACATAAGCATAACGTAACCACTATAAAACGCTAAAAGTTCGAAGGGCATCACAAAGAAAGAGATACAATTACCCCATGTATCAAATTAAGAGAGCTTTACATGACAGAGAGCTTTGCAATATAGAAAGGCTTTTCATGATTAGAAATTAAAAAACGTCATATGACACGTCTGATGGCAAAGCAGTCTTACAAACGTTAGGAGCACCGGCGATAACCTTGAGAATGGTTCTAAATTCCTATAATACACCCAAAAAGTTGAGTCTGATTTTTTGGGTTACACTAAATTGGATGCCGGAGCCTGCAGATATCGAGGGTAACGAGCAAGTAGATCAATTAGCGAGATAAAGAACTGTCACAGTAATCATCGGTCCTGAATTCTTCCGCTTGATTGAAACGAATTACATTTAAAGGATTCTAAAGAGAATGAGAAGCCACTACACTAATAAATTACATTAATCCCCATAATAAAGATACCACAAAAAAGGGATTAGTGTAAATATCCAGGGTTTTAGATGTCGAAAAATAAGTTTTAAACGTACAGTGACAAGTGGCACAAGTGGCAGAAGTGGCATTTCTTAGATTTCTAAAAAAACTGAAAACATTTGCTAGCACAATGCAAAAGATTATCCTGAAGAAGCAATTTGAAGGCATTTCATTGCCCAAGAGGAATCAGGACGTCTGAGAGCACAGCAGATAATCAACCTCCTTAGGAAGATCGATCTGTTTAAGATGCTGGAAATATCTCAGATACGGGGGCCAGAGTAACCCTTCGACGTGCATGACTCCCAACTGATAATCCATCAATCAAAGTTGGAGGGACCTTTGGAAAAGTCTAAAGATTTAAAAGCAGAGTTTGTGTAGTTGTTGCCACTGGCATAAAATAAGATGAAATAAAAAAAATCATTTAGAGGCGCAGGACACTACATCAACGCAAAATGCATCCTCTCGACAAAAAAAGAACGACCTGGAGGACCAACGAAACCCAACCAGTTAAAAGGCAGAAGGTTTTGTTTGCTACGCCGTTAAATCAATTGGAACTTTGAGGATATTTTCTAGTCAGTTACATGTTCAAAAGCCAAATTTTCCCATGAAATTTTCTGTTAAAAGTTCAAGAACGAATTCATAGGAAGAAAAAAAAACTGTAGAAGAATTGTTTGCCAAAATCTATCGAATTCCTTTTCACTATTCATATTTTCACTGTAATCTTAACATTTTCAATAAAATATTTACGGTAGAACTCGTTCTGACGTCAATCGAGTCCTTGTTGTCTTGTATATATCATTCGCTCGAAATGTTTAAGTCTTTTTGGGCTCTCACAGTCATAAGTATTGTTAAGTATACTAAAGGGATGCACTTGAACTTTTACGTCAAGCATGTCCTTTATGAAAATGCTTTCAATCCAACCGTTCATCCAATCCTGTAGATAACTCTTTGGCAAGCAAAAGTCGTAGACGAATGAACTTTCTTTATGTTGACAATTTTTATTACATTCTTATCTCATGAAGATTAAACTTCTAATGAAAATTTTTTTACTGTTTCCCTTACAATTAAATAACACGCTCCTTTTATGGGTTTTCTTCATTTTTTTATCACTCTTCGTTTCTGCTAGTTGTTGGCATTTGCTGGAAAACTAACTTCTCGCAAATTTTATGGTATATCAGCTGTAGTCGTGACAGTAAAATGTAAACGTTGAATTCCAGACCTGCATTAAACTTTCATTAACTAGCTGTAGTTGTTTATCGTAGATATTGCAAAAATGTGATGATAATAGTAAGGACGAGAGTTATATTTCATAGTTAATGTTGTTAAACACGATAAGCTTTATTAGAAGCACAGTCATTATATTTTGCTATATAAACAACTGCTTGGACGCTGTTTTTCATATCGCTGACGAATTGTTAATGGTAGTAAAGCAAGGATCTGTCTTACTATGTACAAAGGCTTTATGGGTAGTTGATGAGCCATGGTTTATTTTGTTTTTACGAATTTCGTTCATTGTCTAGGCGTGAGCGTATGAAAATCATTTCAAAATTTCATGGTTCTGATTTGAACAATTGTGACTTTTCGGATTCAATTTGGTTACTACGATTTTTATAAACATTATTAAAAACCAACAAGGATCCTTTTAGCATGTAATTAGAGAAAATTTAAATGGCTGAAAACCAAAATGAATAGTGGATCCATGTAATATATACATACCATTGCTTAAGTACATACAACACCAACACCCTCGGATGACTTCTCAGAGACAGAGATAGAAATAGCACGACTAGATTTGAATTTGGACTGTGTTTTGAAGCATTAGAATTCAGATGTTAACCGATCTGAATACTGTCTCACTCCGTTACATTTAGTCCGTCAATGTTTGGTGCATTACCGTTGCAATTATCCGTTAAATCGGAAGTTTGTTCGACGTCTTAGCGCTGGTTATTGCTATCCTGTGTCCATGCATTATATAAATTTTGACAAGGCTTATTCAAACCTTAAGTTGAAGACCATGTTTAGCCTAACCTGCGGATCAACAGTATCTTTTCCGAGCTAATTAAGTTATATGAATTAGGGATCAGTGATTCATCGGTGAACAGAGACCGTTGATTCATCGAAGTATACAGGGAACTATATTCACTACACATCTAAAATCCAGTAATGAAACAGGTGGTACAAATTTAACGTTTGCTTTTGGGGATTCCAAAGGGGGTGAAGATGACGTGGTTACCAAATTTTCAAGGATATGTTTGTGCCTATTTCACCTGCGAAGTATGGTATACAAGAATGCCAGTCAACTGTGCGAGGGTGCATTGCATGTGAGACCCAAAGAACTAACAAAGCACCAAATGGGATGCATCATCATAAAGGCGGTTTTCTGCTGAGACAGCGAATATATTTTCTTGCTTGTGAAATTTCAAGGTAGTTTGAGGACTGTAATTAAGGGACTTTGTCCACATGTTGGTGCATTAGTAGGCCATTCAGTTGTATTATTTTCATTTTGCGAACGGAATTTATTTTATTTGTGGTAGGTATTTCCAGCCGCGCAATGCTTGTGGACTACCCACTAAAACTCTCAACTGTCAACCTGAGAACTTAGTCTGGAACCGTCTGACAAATTATTTCGAATTAGGCCTCGTGTTCCTTCGCCTAAAGCCATATTCAGATTACGAGAATCTCGCCTCCAGCGGGTCAAGTGGGTTAAGTAGGAATCGGTCTCACTATGCACTCGATTGAGCTGCAGCCATAAGTTAGGAATACGATATGAAGTCCACTTTTCCTTTGTGTCTTGCAACCAGGACGCTTGCCGATAGCTGAGAGAGCGTTGTCTCTCCTCACTGGTGATCTCTTCTCTGTTATCTTCGCTTCTACACAGATGAATATGTCTGCACTCTCTCGCAAGGAGGGTGTTCAAGGGCCGTTGTGGAGTTAGTGAGGGAGGGATCATATCTCGTGTGTTAGAGTCCCTTAAGATTTTCCATAAATGATGAGAGAGCAGGTATTCAATCGCTTAAAAAATCGTACAATGTTGTATAATGTGGTTTCGTATAAATAATGGTCAGGTTTGACCTGTTATTCTGCCACAACAGTTCACCACGGCATATGGGACATAAGGTGTGTCAGATCCATCTTTTTTTATCAGCTAAGTAACACGAGAAGAAGGTGTGGTCAGAATCACGCTTGGCCTTAATTATTTCGCAGGAAACAAGCTGAAAAATCACTGTCAACAGTCGAACTCGGTACTGACGTTGAGTGTTCTAACACCTACTCCATCTGGATACCCTCGAAGGGGTGGGACTATGAAAATTTTGAAGTGAATTTGATACTTCTTTACTATATTCATAGCCAAAATTACTTTTGCACAACTCGGTGAAATCGTTGGCAGTGTCGTTCCTTGAGACTATCATGGAGGTATTTTTTCAGGAATTTCTGGCAAGCTTCTTAATTTGAAGGCATTTACGTCATGGGCTAGGATTAATTCATGTTGAGAGAGCTACCTACAAAAGAATCATTTCCAAGATATCGTTCATTGTATAAGGTGGTAGCGAAATTGTGTATGGAACCTTTAGTCGCGTAAATGTAAATCAGTCTGATTTGTTACATTCTTGAATGAGGTTTAGTTCGACCGCCAAAATTGTTACAATAGCGATCGATCGATTTTGTGATTTCCGGATTTTGTTATTTCAATCTTAGCATGAATTGGTGGATTCTATATCAACCTTCAATAAGAAAAAAATGCATCAATTTGAAGATCGGATAGTATTGATTGGAAATTATATTGGTAAGTCTAAAAAGTATTATCATTTTTTTCATTTTTCGATTGAATATTTATTTTATTTCAAATGGATTTTATTTGAGTACATATTGTCCACTATTATCTATGACATTTTGCCATTTTCGGGTAGAGCCATTATTCCATCTGTGTTGAACTTCTGTGGTTTATCGGCGAAAAACTTGGGCAAGTGATTTATACAGTCCCTTTTGGAAGTAAATTTCTTTTCATGAAGAATGTTTTGCAGAGACCGAAATAAATAGTAGTCTGATGGTGCAAGGTCTAGACTATACGGTGGATGCATCAAAACTTCCCAGATAAGCTCTGTCAATTTTGCCGGGTCATCAAAGATGTGTGTGGTCCGGCATTGTCATGATGGAAGACAACGCCCTTTCTATTGATCAATTCTGGCCGGTTTTTTGAGTTGCTTGTTGCAATCTGGTTAATTGCTGACAGTGCAGAGCCAAATTGAGTGTTTAGCCAGGTTCTAGCACATCATGATAAACAATTCCTTTCCAATCCCACCATACACACTGCATAACCTTATTCGGTGTCAATCTTGGCTTTGAAGTCGTTTCTGATGATTCAACTTTTTTTAACCATGATCTTTTTCGAACGACATTCTCGTATCTTATCCATTTTTCATCGCCCGTAATGATTTGCTTCAAGAATGACTCGATTTCGTTGCGTTGTATTAGCATTTCGCAAATGGAAATTCGGTCAATCCAATTTTTTTTTGTGTGAATTCATGCGGCACCCAAACGTCGAGCTTCTTTGTGTATCCAGCCTTTCAAGAATGGTTCAAAACTGTTTGGTGATGGATATGCAGCAATATCATGGCTGCTTATGTGTCGGTCTTCTTCAATTTTTTGTAAAATTCTTTCTTTTTCAGTGATTAGTCGACTTGAATGAAGTGCATCTTTGACTTTAAAATTTCCCGAACGAAAGCGAGCGAACCATCTCTTGGCTATGGCTTTTGATGAAGTATCTTGACCGTAAACACTACAATTTTTTTCACGAGCCTACGATGCATTCTCACTTTCATCGTGTTGATATTGTAGAATATAACGATTTTTTTTTCAGAAATTTCACTCATTGTTAAATGAATACAACTTTTGACACGAACGATGAAATACAAATTTGTCTATATGAAAATTGTAGACTGGTATGTTATCGTTCAAACGCATGTCAGTTTGACTGAATCTGATTAGTATTGCCCGATATATGACAACGAACACCATCTAGTGATAAAAAAGGCTCAATACTGTTGAACTATCCAATATTAAGGATAGTATCACTATGTTTGCAGAATAGCCCAATGAGTTGGAGTTACTGTTTGGTTGTATAACGTTGAGGTTAATATGGAGGTAGTTTAGTTTAGTAGTTTGTCCATAATGGGTTGGTGTTATCTCTTCAGACGGTGATTGGCCTTTGTTGGCTGAAACTGAAGACGAATGCTGTTTCCATAGCTGGGCAGTAGTGTTAAGTGCCTGCGGTGAACTTTCGAAGGATTGTACGATTAAGTGCAGAGTTGGTAGTGGTTTACGCTTGAGCAAACCACTTTTCTAAGCAAATTTGGATTACGTTTGAGAAAGGTAAATTTTATGCAATATTTCCTTAAAGACCATTGACACAAGCTTGAAGAGATGTTGCAGATGGTGTCACGCTCTCTGCTATTTGAGTGTCCTTGCTGTGACGATGTTTCAGTGACGATTACGTCTCACATATCCGTGATCTCTTAATCAAAGAAATTAATTGGAGATATAATTTGCATTCAGAATTTAAATAAGACGAACAATGGCGATTGACGTGGCTAGCATGGACACTCATTTGATTTTCTTACCTAGTAAATTGTTATTTAATCAACGGACAACGACTTGGAGACCTTTGTGGATTTCATTATATTTATTCCTGGAAAAATAGAATAAAATCCTCGTTGTGTTGTTCTTGACATATAAATCTCACTGATTTCTATTCGCTTTCATCTATCCATCGGCAACCGCTTTAAGCTTCCATGAAATTCGAATAAAATTCAATACGCTTTTTGCGTTGTCCCAAACATATTATGTTACTTATTGACTTTTACGACGCTTCCTGAATCATCCTTGCTACTGGGAACATGAAATTGGCTTTTAACTCATTGAACAAATTAATTTGAAAACGTTAGACTTTAAGCAATTTATCCACCTTATGAACATGGTAGATATGAAACACTACACATTTCTTGTGTTTTATTGGCACCATCTGAGCACATGTGGGGACAATTTACATTATCTTTTCTCGGGACGATCATGGCTATGTGTGTTCGCTACTGAGTATGGTGGACCGGTGCATATGTGTTTACATTTGAGATGAGGCGATGAGATCAAAACAAAAGTACAGATGTGCTGTAATTTGGAAAGCACACAAAATGTAATTTCATCTTAAGTATTATGTGTGGATGTAAATAAATTGAACGTAAAGGATTGTGAATTGCCATGACTTTTTGTGTTTTTGATTGTAATGATGCATGCCTTACAATCTGGCCATAGTTTGTACGAAAAAAAAAACGATATTGGGTGGACCAATAATTAGAAGCGTGGTCCCTATGAACTCTATCAGCCTCACTGAACCTTTGTATCCCGGTCCACAAGATGGAAACAAATTGTTTAAGATAATACGAAGGCAAATCACTTTGAAACACTCAGTTTTGCTCTTCTTGCACTGCACTACTAACACTCGATTTTATTCACATTTCTACACTACGTCAACGCTGGAGATTGTAGGTGGATGCAAGGATTCAAGGTATTGTTTTTAAGAATTTTGAAAAATTTTCAAATTTTTGAGACCCTTAACTTAGGATTTCAGTTCATCCTGAATCGGATTTGAAAATTTTAAATTAAATTCGCATTGAATTTTAGAGTGAGTGCAGCTGGTTCATGTTGGCTGCTTTATTTGCAAATCATGGATTTAAACGAGTGAGGATCTGGCATGTTCATTTATATAGACATCCTCAATTAAGAAGTGCACCGGTTGATCATTTTAGGCGAGTTCATTGTGGACATTTATTCTTATGTTCGCGTGAAATTCTCAGGAAATTCCAAAATCAAGGATATTTCCGCTTAACTAATCCCTATTAAAAAATGTTCAGAGTCCTTATTATCCACCAACCTGCCGCTATTACCTCGGTTCTTGTTTGATACTGGAGTTATGTATATAAGATTTATCTTGTTTTTATTGGTTGATTTGGTAGGTACAGGCTTACATTCTTGTACTATTGAATATTTCTTACAGCACCTTAACACATATGATAGGCATTGAAGTCACCAATGATAAAATGCAGTCCACTTTTTCTGAAGAAAAGGTGGATCAAGTGTCCGTTGTTTGGTGGATTGTACACTGAAAGAATCACATACTCAAACGCATTTGTCTGCGCTGTTGCTGCTATTGTGTAAAATTCTGGTGCATGAATCAGGTGATGATACATATTTCCCTTCACGAAAATGGCCTTTCGTCATCCCATACCTGTCAGTCTATCTTTTCTATACAGATTATAGCTGGGGAAGTGGCATCACGTTCCAGAATTCGCAAAAGGGTTTTCTGATTGTGCATTATTTCAATTTGGCATTCTAGAGTACATTGTCAAAACGCTCGGATTTCTTTGAGCACAGAATTACCAATCCACGTACGTATAGAGATGGAGCTCAACTGATTTATTTGTGTTTAAGTGTGGTGACTTGTGATGCTAACATGACATGGACCATTTATGCTAACATTTCTGGAATCGTCAGTTGAAAGTGGTTGATTGCAGGCTGGTAGCAAATCGGTCCCATCCCTGGAGGTCTAAATATTTGTGAGCAATTTTGTGTTTGTTTTTATTTTTTTGGCGGAGTTTTTGAAGTCTTTGCTGTTATTTGTGTAGGCTGTTTGTTTTAAGCAGTGAGCTGTGCAAAGGTTTTCTTAATATTTTAAGGGGTTTTCAGTGGTTTTCAGGGTTTTATCTTCATAGTTTGCAGGTATTTTCCGCCGAAGTCAACGCATTCGACTTTCTTTTGTTGGGGTGTTTGCATTCACATTTCAAAAGTCACTACATTTCACACAACGAGTTGGAGCATGGCAGCCTTGATTGTTGGCTATTGTGCCATATCTGGTGTGCATTAAGGGCTATGATTGTATTCTGTTCTGACATTGAATGTGGGTGTTTCCTCCTTTGCGAGCAGGACCTTGGGGAGTCTAGAGGGCTCGAGTTGGGTCTTTCACCAGAATGCGTCAAGAGGATCAAAGCCATGGGACCCCAAGTCTATTTTAACGTCTTTCTTGTCGAGCCCGTGAAGGCCACGAATGATAAAATTGCGGTTTCTTTCCTATGATAATACTAGTGATACTGCCACTGTCAATAAGAATTTTTATACCTTGCCAGTGATAATAAAATTCTCAGGCATTGTCTGGAAACCAAGAAAAACCGTCCGTCCGACGCTGGATACTCGTAACTGTGTCCCTAGGTAAGGGATGAAGAGGGGTCTGTTCGGGTCATGTTGGAGGATGAATTGGAAGCGAATGAGATGATCTTGGAAGAATTTTCGGCTTTAGGGTTTGTTTATTGTTGAGGGAATGGCTCCACAGGTTTGCGCGCTGGGAGGGATCGAAACTCCTAGTCTTTTTTCAACTCTGCCTCCTTTTCATTCTCCTCTATCCTTTCTTCTTATCTTTTAGATGTGAGGACTGCGTTATTGAAGTGGGAACCATCCTCCATTTTGTGGTATTGACTCCTTGGGAAAGAAAGAGAGATATACTTGGGAAGGCTTGGGTAATCACTACAGAGTTGTAAGTTACTACGAAATTATTTAGTATTAGAAGTATTACCTTCGGTGTAACCGATAACTGGAGCAAGTCCTACTGTCGAGAGCACTTTGTGATTATTGTGGTGGAGGTCAGTCCCACCTTAGTGTGATAGGTACCTCAGATAAATAATCAGGGTCGTGATTCGGACCAGACCAATTTCTACTGAAGCTTTAGTCTTAAAATGAGGTGGCTCTGACACGCCTCTGAACTTTTGCTTCACTTAAAAGTCGCTACTACCTGGGGCAAAATTAATTATCTCTTTTAATTATACTTTGCTATATTTTCTTGAGTCCGTATTTGTTGTGAGTGCATTTTTAATGAATTTCACCTTAATTTTTTTTGCTTTAGTTTTACTTCAGATGCATTTTTTCAAATAAATTTTCAATTTACATGAATTTGTTCGTGTTTCACAATCTTATAGAAATAAAATATAGAAATAAAAGTTTCAACTGATTCACAGATGAATATCTCAACTTTTCAACAGTTTCTTAGACTTAAGACAGTCAGAAAACAGGGTAAATTCTACTATGAACGCTACTACAAACTGTTTGTGCTGAAAACTAACACTTTTCATCCTACCACTAAGACTAGTTGTACTAATGCTACTACTTATATTGCTACTGCTGCTACTACTACTAATTCCATCACTAACTCCGCACTGCTAAAAACAACAAACTTCTTGATAAAGATTGAGCTAAAGTATTTAGTTTCCGATATCTTTCCACCAATTTTCTTTACTTTCCTTAATTTTCGATAGAATACTTCAGATCTCAAACTCTCAACTATTCTCAACTAACTTCATGATAAATACTTTATCATTGGGGACTCAAATTATCGAACTCAACCTTATAGACAGAACAATGAAAGGATATAACCGATTTCTATTGATTTTAATTTTCTATTAATTTGAGGCTGAAGATACGCTACAGCACGTTCTTCCAACGTATGCAAAAGTATCATGTACACATTTACCGTAAAATCAATTGACTAGATCGCTCGCATGGTAAAAAGGTTGTGATGGCTAATTACTCGATAATATTCCTGGATTTATTTCATTTCAAAGATGCTTAGATATTAACTTTTGAAACCAAAAAACAAAAAAAAAAAAACCAACAACAACAGAGAAGGGACAATATATGACTATGATGACTAAAATCACTTGACTTGAGAATCGAGTGGTGTTAAAGGCGCACATTTTCGTGACACCATATGTGCATCTCGCGATCCTGTACACACATGATTTTAATGTATGTTTCAGTATAGGTACTGTATCTTTTCCTCCTCGATCCATGAAAAACTTATGCCCAAGATAGAGCCAGGGTTTTCGTTTGTTTTATGTGCATACTTGATTCTAGATCACATTCGCTCCGAAGGAAAAACCATATGAAAAGTCTTTTTAAAGAAGAGGATGTCTCATTAGTGTACAAGCAATTCACGAGGAATGCCTTGAGAAAGGGATAAGTTTTTCACGAGTTGTCACAGTTGTACAGTAGTTCGCTGCGTATGCGATTCATTCTTCGCATACAGCCGGTGTTAAGGCCTCGAGCTACGATTTAAGTATAGAATATTTTGTCATAGGGATTTCCCGCGTTTCGCTTACGTACGAAAAGACACGGCATGCAGTTTTCTTTTCTTTTGGATTTTGGCAACAGTTTCCATATCCACTATGAGACAGTGTTTCGGAAGTGTATACTATGTTTTATATTTAGTATCTCGTGTCGGAGGAATCGAGGAAGCAAGTGTGGCGAATTGGCGCAACCTAATACGATTTGACTGAGTGAAACATAAACAGACAGTGTTTAAGCATAAATGATAGTGCCAGTGAACGTTCCGTTTAGACCATATTGTTGTATTGTGAGTTAATAAAACACACGAATCTCAAAATGTTTATAAACAGTTCAACGGACTTGCATCGAATGACACAATTCAACCCAATGGAGTCCTTGCAAAATCAACCTTCCCAATTGAACATTCCACGATACCCTGAAAATATTGTTAATTCCACCTCTATCCTTACACCTACATCGCCGTACTCGACGTACAGCTCTCCCATTTCCTGCCAATACACGCTTTCACCCGGATGCAAAGATATTTGCAATAGTGCTAAGGACTATGATATTCGGACGGTGGAAATAGGAAACTTACCAACTTGTATCGATACCCCGAATTCGATATTAGATGATGTCGGGACATCATATTACAGCAATAATACAATCGTTAAAGGTAAGTTTCAATGTCCTTCCAATATTCCATTTAATGCCAATATTCAATTTAATTGTATAAATCAATTTATACTTTATCAATTTAATTTTAAGGTATTTGTTGAAAACAAATTATTTAATAATAATCATCAAAAAGCCCTTTATTTTTATCTATTCCACGAAATCCAATTGAAAGGCATAGTAAGTTAGCGTATCTAATTAGTGTAGATCGTGAATGATTCTTATGATAACCGATTTCCATGGTATATGTTTGGGATTTATGCTCTGCGGAGTTGAAGTGCTCTTTGAATGCATTTTCCAAGGAAATGCACCACTTCGTAGATGGAAGGTTGCCAGTAAAACTATTTACTTTAATATTTATTTAATATTTATATTAATTTAATAATAATTAATATTATTAAATTAATAATTATTAATTTAATATTTATATAAAAGGTCGACCTTCGGAACGTTAAGTGTAAAAAGAAAATGCAAAATCTAATCATTTATTGGTGGTTGAGTGCTATTTTACAAATTTACCATACAGGTTACTTAACTTTTGAGTTAATTTGACCCTAAGTTAAAGGATATCGATAATAATTATTATATTTCACCTGCTTTTCACGTTTATTGACGTACCAAACAAAATAAAATTCCGGCTTTTATATAAAGTAGTGAAAAAAAATTGAATGGTGTAAAGTTTTATTGTAGAAAGAACAGCAAAATTAAGTAATATAAATGTATTAATATAAAATTATTGACACTTTCCAAAAAGTCTTCTGAAATGTGTTTCAAAAAAGCCATTACAAATCTAATCAAGGAGAGACTTAATTCCACTATGAGATGCTGGGTACAAGATTAATTATTTATAGTTATAATTAATGAATTATTTATAAGATATCAATAAATCAAAAGATTGATGGCTGATTAAATGAAGTATTTATTTTAAAAGACGGGAAAAAGTCAGCTTCGTTACAATTGTATTGTAAATTTTTGAATGATTAGAACCACTAATAATTATTAAAAATTTGATTCAATATTGAAAAAAAATATGCTGAAAAATATTTCAAATTCTATTTCTTACTTTATTCAATGAACATTGTTGTTTAGCAAAAATTTGGGTACCGAAATCGGGCATTGCAATCAGTTTTACATTTTGAAACAATTTTCGATGATATCTGTTTTTACCATTATAATTATTGGGTGATTCAAAAGAAAAAGTTTCATTACGTTCAATCCAGCAATGAAAACTTTGGATTTTTTATGTTTGGCGTATATTGACAAACTGCAAAAATTTAGTAAAGAAATTCAGACCAAATTGTATTTTTTTTGTATTGAATCTGGTAAAAAATTTAACTAATTAGATTTTAAATCATTATTTTGAATTGAAAACGGAAGAAAACTATATTATTAATTTTAAATTTAATTTTTTTGTAAAAATATTTTTATATGTTTTTTATAATGTTTTCTGGAAGAGCATATTTTCTTTCCAATCAATTTTGTAAAGAATATTTTCGGGGTAGTTTGCTTTTAAATGAAATTAACAAAAATTTCAGAATCGTTTTTTAAATTTAGTTTTAGGTTCAGTTTTTGTTTTGGTTTCCTATCTAATGTGCTTTTTATTTAAGTTAAAGTTAGAAAAGCACGATTTAAGATAAATTATCAAATAGGCAATATAAATTTTGGACAGAAGCGTCCTTTTGCGAAAAATTTTCTCCCTTTTCCCGTTCCGAAAACAGCCGCAGGCATCATTTGGCATATCGAAGCTACTTAGTAACACGTTCGTGGATTTCCTTTTCTCAAGAGATAAAATGTATTTGTAAAGTGTTGTATGTGTATGTAAAAGTATATCACTCTTTATCAGATAACGAAGGATTAGCTGACATTGGTTCACAAGAAAAAAGTGATTGTTATCATTCCGGTCGAGGTTACCAGTTTCATTGTTTTAGGTCTACCCAGCTTCAGATTTTCCATCATTTTTCGGTAGTTGCTTTCGAAAATGGGTGCATAATAATACATTCATATTACGTCTATCAACGAATTTTATTCAAGTTCTTCAGGGTTACTCAGAAGGGACTAAAGAGACTCCGAAGACTTAATCTCTCCAATCGAGTTTTCATTTGCTTCTTTTTTTGAAATGTTCATCATGGTATGAACTATTCACAGCATTCAATTTACTTGTTCTGATTATATAATTGATTTTGACGGCAGTTGATTTTGTCAAACATCCAAGAAATTTTAATCCTCATTTTAAGGTCCCACCTTTGACATGTAAAAGCGTGTGACAGGCGTCAACCGCAATCGCCGCCCAAAAAAGAGAGTCATAAGAGAACGTTACTATCACATTCTTAAAAGAGTAAGGTTACTAGTAATTTGTTTTTTTTTAAATAATTATTCTATTTTATTTATATTTTTTGTCATATTTAAAAGAAGAGTAACAATTATAATACCAATATAACAAAATTCATAGCAATGATAATAATAATAATCATAATAATTTTCGCTTGGGTCCATGTTGTTTGTTTTTTTAATTATAGAGGACACGTGTCGACTGTGTGCAGCCACCTTCGGCTCGTTCATCTCCGCTCTATCTGAAGGATCGGAAGATAGCTGCATGCAGCAGAAACGTGTCCTTGCTAATAACAAAAGCATGGCCCGACGGACACTTGCAACAATGATCAAGTCATGGTCTGCGACAACAACCAGACTAGCTTTTATAATAAAAACAGAAGTTGATACAGTGTCCATGAATATACTAGTATTAAGGATATTTTACAGACAGCTTTTTCATCTAGAAAGTCACCTCAAAGACACCTCTTGTGGCTTGGTGAGCTTGTAGAGCAGAAGTAACAGCGTAGGTGTAACTGCGAGGACAGAAGATCAGGCCAAAAACTTATTTCTTGAATGTGATGGAAAATTGTGTGATTCAATGTTGGGATTTTTTAATTAATAAATTTAAATTGGCTATTTTAAGGATTCTTCTCTTATTACTGCACTTTTTTACCAACTAAGAAAACAATCGTCTTCATTCATAGGGTTTAACGGGTTGTAACCTTTTTTTAAGGTTTTTCCCGACTTTGATGAATATTTCTTCTGTTAATTTAATATTCAATTGTCATCTTTTAAAGTTAACTTGTCTATCATATCCAAGAAATTTAAATGCAATCCTAATTTCATTCATCTCATTTACCGCCTCTTCACTTTTATTTCCAACTCGTAAAAAACGTATATAACGTGTATAATCTTTTTCCAGAGGACATTTTCAAATTCGAGCCGGAGGATATAGAGCGACTAAAGAAATCGTATGAATTCAGCGACAATATCGACGTCGAGTACTTCAACTATGATGAAATCAACTGCCAATCGAAAAATCAATCGCCATGTTCGTCACCATCTTTGGATCCTTGGTTAGCATTAAATCTTCACGATTCACCTCTAACATCGTCACCGAAGTACCAAAACAGTGAGAACAATTGCATGGAAGTTGAACAAGAAATTCAAAAGCTTCCATCAATCGCAAGCACTTTCGGCTCACATATGAGTCCCAATCTCACTAAATACCAACCGTTGCCGGTGGAAAATGCTCGATGCCATACATATGATTCGTATTCGCATCCGCCGGAAAACTACAACAATTTCGGTAGTCCGGAAAAGCCTAACCGGGAGCATAAGAACATTTGGACAATTAATGATAGCAAAGCAGCTAATGGTGTCGTTGAAATTGAAAATGGAATGAAGCTGGAAATCGTCAATGCTGGCAGCAAAATGGTTCGTCCCAACGAAATTAAGGATATGGATTTCGGTTTGGAGTGTCAGTGGATGGATTGCAATGAAATATTCCCGAACCAAAGCAGTTTGGTTGCACACATTGAAAAAAAGCATGTCGAATTAAAAAAAGGCGAGGAGTTTTCCTGTTTTTGGATTGAATGTCCTAGACGCTATAAACCGTTCAATGCACGCTATAAATTGCTGATACATATGCGAGTTCATAGTGGAGAGAAACCAAATAAATGTCCGGTAAGTGTGTGTAGGGTTCATCTGAACAATTCGATTAGTTTTCAAATACTAATTGGAATTTCAAATGCAACGTCATAGAGGTAGAGAATCGAATTTACCAATGGAATGCGGCGTTTGTTTAAAGTGCTTTTTGCGTTATTTTTGAATAGAATGAACCAACGATTGAGTACCATCCATTCTGTGGTTTTACTTTTCATGCTTTAACAAATGCTGTCTAATTAATCTACGCTCTGCTACCGGCTGATCACTCTTCCTTGGGCAGGACTTCATTCAAGCCTAACTGAAACAACATTCAACATCTTGCGCTTACATTCAGTTGGAAGCAATTTGATGCCGGAGCATCTGCTCCACGGTGAAGAAAAAAAAAATTTTATCTCAATTTTTACTAGATTTTCATAAATGTTCTTCCCACCCATAATCCTTGGTATTCTAATGAAAGCACGAACAGCGGTATCCTTTGCCACTCGCAACTGCTTGAATATTATGTGCTTTTCCTATATCCGTCTGGGGAATGTGTGCCAGCTCGAGTGTATTTACCCGTTACCTTCGTGGGGATAAGTGTGAATGTATGAATTATGAAGATATGTATTGATCCTTTAAAATATGAAAATTGTTGCTTGAAATCATCTCTATGATTTTCCATTTTCGTAGACTGAGAATGTGTAATGCAGATTGAATTCAAAATGGAAAACGTTACATATCAGTGTTTCAAGATTATGAAAATTTAAAAGGATACAAAAAGGTTCCTATGCATTTTAAGGTTAATAAGTGCTTATCATAGAATTTATGAATATGAATTCTAGAAATCAGGGAGCGAACTTATAAAGCATGTTTATGTGGGATTTATTTCAAAGGAGCAACGTGGGGTCTGTATGTTTTTCATAATCGATTTTGTTTTTTCATTACTAGCGGGAGGCGTGGTTCAATTAAATTGAAGATTTGAGTCAGTGTTATATGATCCTGTTTACTAAAAGCTCCGTTTAAGTAACAGTAACTCAAGATATACATGATCATATTTTGATTAAAGATAAGAGAAATATTTTGTACATAAAATGCACAAGATAATATTCAACGTTTCTGTTTCAAGGAATAGAAAATTTGCCACATGCTACGTCTAGTTTGATACGCTTGCCCATTTCTTGTAAAGGACTGTTTATCCGCTAAAATGCGTGATCAGTTTTTTTCTGAAAATAATTCTCTTTCACTGCCATCATTGTTCGATTGCTTCATCCACAAATGTCCAAGTGGATTCAGAGTCGCAATTGCAGAATTGAGTTTGCATTTCACATGCTCGATATGGGATGAATAGTAAATTTCGCCAATAATTATAAATATTAAATAGTTATTATATTAAATAGTTATTCATACAGACAGTGTTAATAAACTTTGAAGACTGATTGCAATTTATAGAACGCTTTCATATATCAGACTAAAATTCTTCGAAAAAGGAGCTTTGAAAATCCGCCCACTGTTGTGAACAAGATCGCTTGCTGGTACTTTGTTACTACTGCTGGGAACTTGCCTGGAACTCGCCAACTGGAACGCTGTTCAAAACTCTGGTCGAAGCATATTGCACCACTGCGATGCCGTAAAACCATGTTCTCTTTGAAGTCTTTCTTCCTCTGGAGAATCAAAACGAAGTCACTGGGGTGACACCGGAGCAAAAGAGTGGCTGCAGCAGCGTTGCCATGTTAATCCTGGTCAAAATTTCAGTGACGGTGAACCAGATCTGAATGGTCGCATTGTCATAGTCGAGATCCCATTGTCTTTCGTCTTCGGGTGGGCCTGATCCTACAAACGGTTGATCACTCCCGCATAATACTGATCATTGTGAGTTTGGTTGACAGGCACAACGTCTTTGTGGCTCATTCCTTTCGCGCCCAAAAAAGTAATGAGCAGAGTTTTTTCGCCTTTGATGATGAACTTAGTCACTTCAAAGTTTGTCTCGGCGACTTCGGATTATATTTGAAGATCAAGGTCTCAGAACCAATGATCGCTTTGTCAAAAAAATCGGTCTGCAAGTTTTCGAACGTTCGTGCACGTTCGGGCGCCTCTCCTGTTTTTTTCCATAATTCGATCTTCCGTCACTAGCTGAAAGATAGCTTGATGATTCAAGCTGTCTGCAATAGTTTTTCAAAGGTCGATCACAATTTAAAACATTGATTGTTCCCACGTCTTTGCGGCCATCTTAAAAAAATCGTATGCCACAGTAAAATCATGGTACGCCACATGGCTTGTTCCTTATCGGCCTTTTGGGTCATTTTGAACTTTCTCATACTGGTCTGTCAGTTGGATAAGATATATGTGATTAAGCCACGCTGCTCCAAAAGGATTGCATTTCGGACACTCAGATTTTTCGACGGAGTTTCTGAACAAACACTCACGACAGCTGTGATGTTCGCACTGGAGCGTCATGGCAGCAATATCGGATACTTAGGATGCTTAGTTGATAGCCTCCACCACCTAAGACAGGTGGTTGAACTGGTATCTGCGCGCTCTACTTCTCAAATTCCTTTACAAATATTATCCATACTCCTAGTATCCGTACTCCTTTGGGTATATTACCTCGAAATAGGCTTACGTACTTTTTTTTAAAATTTCTCTGTAATCTTTTACAATGCTTTTGTAATTGAAGCATTTTTATGAATCTGAAAAAAAGTGACCATGACTATTGAGGTCAATTTTCCACTCTAAAAGTTCACCGGAATTTTTAAGGTCCTTTTACTTAGTGAATTATTTATGATTCAATGCAGGCTTGGATTGAATTTTGTTGAATCTAAGCCTAATTCGAAGTAATAGAGGGGGTACAAATTCAGCTCTCTGTGACGCCCAAACTTTACGCTATATGCTATACATGGTATATGGGTCGATTTAAAGATTTTAAAACTATTGGGTTACGTGTGCTAAGTCAAGTTTCGTTTCCCTAGAAAGTCAGGTCAATAGTCTTAGCAAGCAACCAGCCTTCATTTATCTCCGCATAGTTTCGTCAGTTGCTCTACAAGATCTTCTCCTAGCACTATTCTATGCGTCCTTTCTTTTGGACAGTTAAATTGGAAGATACGATAAAATACTTTTCACATAGTTAGTAAGTTGCTATTTGCGCAGTTGTCTGCATTTGAACAAAGATTGGTTCTTATTCATGCCACTTAACTCAACGTTATAATGAACCCTCCACGTTTTCTCAAGGTTCACTTGACCGTTGATTCTAGCTAGTAATTCTCTTCTGCCCTAGTGAGTAAAACTGCCAGTTTTGGGACAGAAATTTCTTTATTAACATTTTTGAGACAATGCTATTTTTTGGAAACTTATTACTTCCGTTTTTACTGCCCAAAAATAATTGGAAGATGTAAGAAGTTCCTGAATTCTTGCATTATGAGAATCGCTTTTATCAGGTTAAGGTAGAAGTACATGGATATAATGCGTCAAAAGTTTACAAAAGCAGCCGATAAAATGTGAAGGATGCACAAGGATCTCTGTTTTAACAGAATTGCCAGAAAAAAAGCTCAGCTACTATCTTGAAAACTAAATAACGAAACTAACGCTGAATTTTGATTATGAATGATTTATTTTCATAGTTTTAATATAATTATTGACTAATTGATAACTTTATTTATAAATTATCAATGTTGAACGTATAAACTGAGCGGAAAATTCACTTTTGTGGCTTCAATAACATCCAAAACATTTTCCTGCTCAGCCTTACTTCCGAGACTGCTTATTTTCAAGATATTTGAATCAGCAAAAGTGTCGTATTTGGTGATTCCAAAACTTAAACTCTATAAAAAGTCTATAAAAGTCTCTATAAGTCTATAAAAGTCTCTATAAAAGTCTATCCATGCTGGCGTTATTTATCATTGATCCTTCAAAATAAGAACTCGAATTCAGTAACGTCAACAACGAATACTTAGGAGCAATAATCAGAAACTGATACGTAATGAAAGATTATTTTTTTCCAAAAAGTTGCAAAACTCAAAGGCTTGTTTGCCAATCGACTAACATTTTTGATATTTATTTGGTAATTTTCATAAAACTCAAACTTCTTTTACACATTATTATATTAGTGAGAACAATAAACAATTTTTTTTTCTTTTTACAGTTCATTGGGTGTAATAAGGCATTTTCACGATTAGAAAATCTTAAGATTCACCAAAGATCGCATACCGGCGAGCGACCGTATGGCTGTCAATATGAAGGATGTATCAAAGCATTCAGCAATAGTTCAGACCGTGCGAAGCATCAAAGAACTCATTATGATACGGTAAGTTAATTGTGTATATTGTACTCCAAATGTCCAGCAAACTTTTTGACATTAGGTAACCTAATTGACTCTCATAGTTTCATCTTTCAATCCAGATACAAACACGATGATTCTATTGAAAATATCTTTCTTCTAACATTTCAGAAACCATATGCATGTCAAGTGGTTGGATGTACAAAGCGTTATACAGATCCATCCAGTCTCCGGAAGCATGTGAAAAATCACTCAGATCGAGACCAAGCGACTGTTCGACGAAAAGCAGGATCAATTCGAAGTCAATCCAATGCCAATGACCACGAGGCAGAAAATTCTGTTTCCGCAACAAAAATTCGTCGCCATTCCGAATCATCAATCATGCTTGAATCCGGCGGAGGAAGCTTTCAATGTCCTGCATCGATGCAAACAACGTTGCCGAAAACTCCCACATCAGCCTCATATCCTTGTCAAAGTGTTGATTACTTTATATTTGATGATGTTTTTAACGAGATGATAGAGGAAAATCTAACAGCATGCTCGGTCCCGCGCGACCAACTTTCAACGCAGACCCTTCAAAACACACAGTCAGGACGAGCAAATGATAGTGTACATGACACCACCACAATACAGGTCAAATCAAATCCACAAAACAGTAATTCCAATAATCCACTTGGGCCGCCGATGCAGGATGACACTGGTCACATGAGTAATAACTCGATGAACTTTAATGAGCTCTCCAACTGCATTGTAACCATTGAGAATAATCAAATTTCCTCCCCGGTCGCAATTAAAGTTGCAAGTCCGCGATCCGACCGCGACACCGGCAAACCTCATGACCATGACTGTGACCTGGATTTGTTTCAAAACCAGGGCCCGAGCCCGTTTAATGCCGCGGATAATTTCACTAATCAGCCAACTGAACAATTATCAATTAATGAGGTCCCGCAGGAGGATGAGGAATTTGTGTCCTTCGACTATGTGAAAAAGCTACTCGCGGTCGATGATGGCACTACGATGGACTATCTACACGATGTTCACTTGGAAAGCAATTTCGATATGAACTATTTAAATGATATAATATAGAAAGGACTCGATGCGTTTCCGTGCTGACGGCGACAATGCATCGAAGGAATATATGTCCTGATTGATGGGTGATGCTGGTCAGAAACCAAAGGTGGAATATAGTAATTGCAAACTATTCCTCGACTAGAAATATTTAGATTTTAAGGTTTCTTACAATTTTCCAAACCACGGATTGGACTTGCTTTTTAAGGATGTGTCTTAAGGCAGTGCCTTACAATGATTACGTCTGCCCGAGAGCAGTAAAGCAGATTCTATAAGCATTAAGTGGCCTATCGTCAATTTATCAAAAAGTTAGACAACAATATATTAGGGACATTTTCTTTTGAAAACGTTTTGCAATCACCTAGTGTAAGTTTCGTGAAACGGATAACAACAATTCCAAGGATGGTTAGATGATGTGAAATTTGTTCATTTGGATTTGATTACAATATGGTGAACATATCCAGTGCTTGTGCAATTAGGGATACCTTTGGTTGCTTATTAAAATTGTGTTCGACAAATCATAGTAGTATGTAGGACGAGTAAAACCAGAATGTAGCGATTTCTGTGCAATGCTATTTTACAATTAGCGGATAATGTTTCATTTCAAACTTTGTAATTTAATAGCAAAACTGGCCAACCACTTAATTATTTATGGCTTTATCTATACTGTCAGTAAGTTGAGTTTTGATTTTGAAATGGCTTTACGCATAATTGTGAAGGGAGGAAATGAGAAATGTGAAAAGACATACAATTTCGTGATAATGAATTTATTAAAATTTATAGAATAATTATTTTTTAAGATAGAGACTAGCTTTGCTTAGATTAAGTGGAAAAGTACTGAAATAAAATAATTTTTGAAATAATATTTTTAAGAAAAAAAAACCTTCTTTTACTATTTTCGCAAAGTAGGTCCTTATGAATAATTTCGATTCTTAAAAAAAAATTTGTGAAAACTATCATCAAGTGCTGAGCCCTAATACCTTTGCTGGGGTCTTACTTCCAAAAACGACCATAAATTTTCTTTCGATTACAAACTATTTTCTTTCTTTCATAAAAATTATAAACATTATGCAATCAATCTTTGAAATGTTTAACTTTTTCTTCATGCCTTGATTGTTCGGAATGAGTACGTTTGCCATAGTATCACTTTCCAAACAAGCCCGATCAGTTCAGCCCCTAAAACCCGCAAAAACCCGAGGAAATGCAAACTTAACATGAGCTCTTCCACTGAAAGGTGAAGAGGGATGGAAAAGGACATAAGCGCGTAAGAGCTGGTTCTGACGAACCAAACGCAACAAGATTTAACATAACTCACTACCAGTAACGGTAAGAAGAGAATAAGGTGTAACCCTCTAGAAAGAGAAATGGGAATAGACGAGAACGACGCCAGGATAAGCCAAATAGTATCGGCTCTCTCCAACAGAACTCGGTCCAAACAGTTCCTACGGAAAATTAGAAAGGTAGTGAGAAGATTGTTTGTCTTCTAGGTCAACACACGAAAGGACTAAAAATCAAAACGGATGGCAGCTGAAAAACTTGTGGCGAGGGAGAAGAAGGTACCGAACACGTTCTTATAACTTGTCAGAGCTTGACTGACAAACGCCTGCCTTCTCAGGCTGCACTAAGGTAACAGATTTGATAAAATTGGCGACCACAGAGCGAATGGACCTCTTTTGTGGAAGCATGGTATCACTAGCAATAGTATCACGCATTTAAATCTAAGGGGCAAATTATGGTCTAAATTATTATACTTTTTCAAAAAGCAGATCCCCAGGTAATAACACAAAACAAAATACATCGATATAAATGCACGTCATATTTTGAAAAATTGATCTGATCAGAACACGCCGAAAGATTTGGTTGGCGTTGACCCACCAATCTCAACATGACTTGATCATTTTTTCAACCCTTAATTACCCCACCTCTAAAAAATCACATAAGATACACACGGGGTCGTTCTGACCCCAGCTGAAGAAACGTTAATAACTCTTTCATTTTTAAACATAACGACTTGAAAAAAATTACACATACAGTTTGAACCCTTGTGAAGATGTATGTATCACTGATTAAGTGAATTTTTAATGTTTAATCATGTAAAAAAAAATGTCAAAGGAAAAAAAACCTAAAAATTGCATTTTTTTTCAAAAATTCATATCTTTTTCAATTTTTGATATTTTTTCGAAAAAATTTGATGGTGAACGTAGGAAAGGCTATATTTTTAGGTAAAAATAAATTCGATAGCGGTTCTTTAAAAAAAGGTATTTATTTCGCAGAACGCAAGCGTAAAAATCGAGTCACAAATAGAACATGATTTTCTTGCAATTTTTCAAGTTAAAATGTTAAAAAAGTTAATAAAAAGTCCAAAACAATTTCTACTTAAATTTAACTATTTTCCATCAAATTTGATGGAAAAATTTGGAGTTTCAACACTCTCCAGCGCATTCAGTGCATAAGTACATGCGGTGGTCATCGCACATAGCTCTCAAGCAGGAAGGGCACTGCATTTTCGTCTTTTTGTCTTTGTTACGAGGACAAATATTGCACCTTACCCTCGATGCAAAGTCTGGCCTCGAAGTTTCGTCGATCGCAGAGGGCAAATCTATCCTTAATATACTTTTTATCGCAACTTTCAAGGAAATTCGAATAGCCGGATTAGCAAGTCTCGTCATCAAAAAAGGACGCGCAAGATGAATTGCTAATCGATTCAAAGAGGCACTTGCTGTTACTTTTTCGGTATTTTGGGCATTTACAAAAGCACATTTCAGTAAAACCCTGGCATTAACTGCCGCCTGGTCCAAAATACCGAAAAAGTAACGCAAGGGCCAGCGATTTGTTCTTCTCGACACGGAATAAGCGTGGCAAAGCTGGTCGAATCTGTCGGTACCACCTTTGGTCTGGTTGTAATGCAAAATGAGTTTCGGCTTGTCCTCTATTACTTCCGTGCTCTTTAAAAAAGTGGACGCAACGAGAACCACTTTGTTTTTTTTCGGCGTGTATGAAGCAAGCATAAGATCCGAACTTTCTGCTAAGCAGAATTGCGAATTTGGTACGGTTTTCGACGCCTTTTTCATTTCATCGGGAATTTCGCGCTTATTTTTCCTGACAGTGCCAGTGATCGTCAAGTTGTATGGTTCTTTCAAGAACCGTTCGAATAACGGAATGCTAGTGAACCAATTGTCACACGTGACGGTGCGGTTTGTGTTATAAATCGGAACTGTTACTACGCGAAAAAAATACTCTGATGAAGATTCGCCGGGAAGCAATTGAATGTGCGTATTTTTCCCTAAGTAGGGTTCTCCGAAAATCAAATAGCCTGTTTTGGCATCGTTGAGAGCTACTATTTTTAGACCATACCGGTCCGGCTTTGATTTTATGTACATACGAAAACCGCACCGACCGCGAAAACCAAGCAGTTGTTCATCGACAGTTGATTTCTCCGACGGTTCATACGCATTCTGACAGTTAATCATAAACTTCGTCCAAATTTCTCTGATAGGCGCGAGTTTATCGGTTCGGTCGCGCGTAGCTTTATTGTCAAATCTAATACACACGTAAATGAATAAAAAACGATTTTTAGCCATGACAGCGCGAAAAAACGAAAACCCAAATTCATTTTTCCAAAAATCGTTAGCATTGACGTGCGAAAATTTCCAAGCGCCGGAATAATATAAAATCGCGAGAAAAGCTTTTAATTCTTCAAGGTCGATATGGTGATGATACGACTGAAGTTCAATGTTTTGTGCTATGTACCTAGCACAAACATTTTCTATTTCAGTATTCGTATGCCCGACGATGATTTGTAAAAGCTCGTCAGGTATCAAGACTGACCACAATTCTTCAATGGTCATCAGACCATTGAAGAATGGGCCCAACGGCTGGGCCCTTTGGTCCAGGAACGATCTCTTCCAATACAGCGTGCCGATCTAAAAATAGAAAAAATAATGAGTCAGCATGTTTGCGTACGTGTACGCACTGTGCGGACAAAAGGAGTCTGCCACTTTCGTGTACCTGCTCTGAGAGCAAAGGTACGCATGCATCCTCGACGCTCGCACAGCAGGTGCGAGCGTCGAGAAAAGGGACAGGTGAGACACGTGCGTCACGTGAACAAACGTAGAAAGTAAAAGTGGCTCTAAAATTCCTAACGGTTCTCACCGGACGAGCGTCTATCGCTATTCATAGTTTTCCAACGGTAACCATTTTTCCCGCGTAGAACGGTTGTTGGTCGGCCGCGACGTCTCGCTGCGTTTCCGTTCTCTTGCTCCAGAGGACGATCCTCAACATCACTGTCCTCTACCTCCATCGCATCTTTCCTCTGAGCCATAAGCAGCCGATGATTCAAGGGCACGTTTTCGGTATCGCTCTCGTCATCTTCTGACGGTTGGTATTCGTCGCTCTCGGCGACCTCGTCTTCTTTAGAGAGGTTGTCTTCTTCCCCAGAAGACGCGACATCAAGAACCTCGTTGTCTTCCTCGTCTTCCACCAATAAATCTCGCACGTTGCGAGGGCGCAAGCTATATCGCGCCATGATGCGATATACTAAAAAAATGATTTTTATAATAAATACTGTTTTTTCAAAAAAAAAAAATTTTTTTTTCACTTTTCACTAATACTTACATCTTAAATTGTTTAAAAATGCACAAAAACAACACTAAAACATTTGCTCCAATTTACACTAAAGCGACGTCGTTTACACACTGGGGTCAGATTGACCCCGTCTCTACTTTCGGGCGCTCTCGAAGGCAGGTGAGCGAAGACTGACTAACTTTTCCGGCATGGACCGTCAGTTTCAACGGTCCCCTAAATGTATGTGTCATGGCAGGTCAAAATTCCAACGGTTTGTTTGAGAAAAATCGCTTCAAACAGACCGTGGGGTCGTTTTGACCCCTAGGGGCAATTAAGGGTTAAAGGTTTTTTAATGTGTAGTCCCAATCGATTTTCGCTCTTATTAGGAGTGCTTTTGACAGTTGGGCGTCTAATAGAATAACTGATAGAATCACGTAACTTGACTTGACTAGCCATTGCGAATCTACATGCATTTTTTAGCGGAATCTGTACTGAAAAAAGCTCGCCACGACCACGCGAAAAGTCTCATGGCGCCACTGGACAAAGCGTTTACGCATATTTTTTAGAATTTCTCAGGATTAGGTTAGCAAAAAAAAAAGCTAAGGCCACATTCTCAGAGATAACCACATGTTATTTAATAACATGTGAAACTTTAAACCGTAAACTTTATGCTGTACTTATAATTCATTGATTATTTTCTGCAAGCCGAAATTACATTATCCCTCAAGGCCTCCAAGATATCCTATGGGAAATGTTGGTTAGGACGTATTTCGGCTGCTTTTGTGTATCATCAGTTCGTTTTGATTTGAAATACAAGAAGATATACTCTGCCAGAGGCAAATCAGCATGGAACAGAACAGCCAAGTATTTAGGACTCAAACTGAATCACTGACTTACCTGGAAAAAACACATTTGCAAAAAACACCGCCTAGGAATACGCTCTTCCTTGCATCATCTTCTCAGTTCTGGCTGCGTAAACATTAAAATACAAAGTGCTCATTTAAAAACAAATAATTCGACTGACACTACTCTATGGCAGTATCGCTTTCTGTCGAACAGCCAAAACCCACAAAAAAGCACTCCAATCACTGCAGAATAGAGCCATGTTATGGATTTGTAGAATTCCATGGTACATTTGGAACATGGACATACATAAGGACTTACGACTCTCTACTCACAGAAATGAATAGAGCAAGAGTACTCAATCACTCTAGCTCCACATAAACCTTATTTCAAGAGAGACAAATCAGGACAAGTCGATGATGGCTAATAATTGCCAAACGAGTTCCCAACAAAAAACTCTGCATTACCTGGAAGCGTAAAGGACAATAAATGCCGTTTGTTATAAACTCATTAACATCTATCAGGGTTCGGAAGGATGCAGTATCATAAATCCTCCAGATATGAACAAATTTTTAGGAGGGAAAAAGTATACCCTAACTGACGTGTCCAATCAGCCCACAGACTATTCATCAGTCAAATCACGATTGAAAAAGTGGTCCATCATATAATAACGATCTATTTTCCCAGTTGACCGTATTTATTGCCTAAACCATGCCTTGTACTAAGGTAAGAATTTAAGTTGCGGGTTTCTGAAACCGGTGAAACAATAGTAAGGATTTTATATAGGTAAAATGTCTATGCGGTTTCCATGCTTTATATAGGAGCATTCATAATGCCGGCTGTTATTTTCCAAGCCCCGAATACTATTTTGAAAACTGGTATTTCCCTTCCATAATATGAACGCTAGGCCTCACCTCACACTTTGCAAATCAGTTGATGGTATCCTGTCTTTAGTTTAGAATGAACAAAATACGAGAACTGCTGCTAAACATATTAGTTAACAATGTCCGTCAAGGACATGTTGATCTCTGAAATTTGTCAAGGATTGATCAAGCGCCTGTAGTTCTGTCACAAATATGTTAAGAACCTGATAAAGAGTTTAAAACAAATTCTCATAGAGTATCGTTTCCGACTTCCTTTTCATTATGGTGTTTAACATGCAGATTAGAAGTAAGTTGCAAGTTCTCAAGATCCTTCTGTAATTGGAAGCACAAAAAGAATCAACATTCTACCATAAAACCCCAAATAAAAAATACAGCGACCTCAAACAAGACAAAAAGATAGAAAGTTAAATCACAGATTAAAAAACAGAAAGTACTCATTTCTAGACTAGCGACAACACTTAGATCAAGGCAACAATATGACAGGATTAAAACTACATTCTTCAACAAGCATTTGCAATGAGTTTTTTTCTTCGTGGTCTAGAACTTTAAGTTGGCTACAAGTTTTATTGCTACATATTGAGTGACAGCTGTCATGCGTCTTATGGTTAGTTTGCTTTGACATTTTATCATAAATAAGTTGATGCCTGAGCAACGTATGCAAATTGTGCTGATTTATATAGAGAAGTAACGGTTCTTATCGAGAAATTCATAGCACTTTCCGTCAATTCTATAGCCAACATTATCGTTCATAAGAATACTTAATTCGATTAACTATGAATCATTTCTACATCACGTTTTTTCTCATTGATAATAGGAATCCATCCAGATGTCGTAAATTTCGTAATGAAGAAGCCATAAGAGTTGTAGAGGGTAAGATCGATGAAGATTCAAGCGAATCTATTCGAGAACGTGTCCAATAATTAAACTTGTGCCCATCCACATTATGTAAGGTTCTTCGTAAGGATCTTGGTTTGCTGGGTTGCAAAATTGAACCAAAAAGAATTGAACCCGAACGACTTGAATCGAATTGAATCCTGGTAATGCAGAGGACCTCTGGCTTCAACGGAATGGTGCGGCGTGCCGTACGCCTCGTACAACCATCGACTTATTGAAAAAAGCATTTGATTAGTCCATGATTTCTCGATTTGGACCTATGAACTGGACTGCAAGATTTTGTGATTTAACACTGTCAGACTTTTTCTTGTTGAGATACGTCAAATTACTCATCTATGCCAACAAGACGGAGACAGTTGTCCATTTGAAAGGCAACATGCGCCACTTTTTTGGCGAGAAATACACTCGATTATTGTTGTAGTCGGAAAATGGGCCCCCCATTTGGACTTTCCCAGAGACAGTTGTGGCGCTCACGTTCCCAAAATTATATTGCCATGATAAAAATTATCTTTCCAACAAAACCAATTGCATGGCAATCAAATTTAGCCATGGCAATAGCCATAGCAATTGCATGGCTATTGATTTAAACTTTATGTATGCTAAAGTACAACCTTTATTTTGAAGCAAAACATATATAACAGACAATTTTTGAAAATTTTGTGCCTGACAAGAGCTATTTGAGAAAAGCTGGTGCGCAGAACCGCAGGAGTCACAGGTATGTGCTTGTCTAACACGTCAAATTGCCTCGGGAACGGCATTCATGATTTACAAAACAAGTAAAAAATTTGAAGACAGTTTACAGGGTTTGAAGACGAAATTGTTTTTCTGAATTTCATCGTTTGTTTTTAGTTGCGTTTTGCCCATATTTTACATTAGCATCTCGTACACTGGCGTGTATATTCTATTCAACGATGAATAAGGACTCCTACCAACTTCAACCTAAATTTCATAGGAAAAAGTTTGTCATGGTTCTTGAGATACATTTATAGGTCACCCTTGTACTACCGTCCCCGGTAATATTCCAATAGATTAATCATGTGACGTCCGTGTCTATCACCTAGTGCTGAAGAAGGGAGCACAAACCTAGATCAATCACATGCAGCCATTAATAGTAAACTCTTCAGCAGATGTCAAACAGTGTCATCTCATCTTCCCTCATTTGGTTATAACTTGATTGCGAAGATTATGCAGGTTAAGTTTTTCCCCCCACTTTTTTCTGGGAAAACCCTTATCGCTGTTTGCTCGAGTGACTGGCAAAGCCAGTATTACTCATTTGTGACCGAAAGCATTATTTGAAAGTCCTCCGTAGGTTCTGTGTTGCGGACCCAAGCAACACAGAATTAATTTTGGCCTGCGGCAACATCTAAACGAACTTCCTCCGTAGGTGTTGGCTATGTCAGTATAAGCTTGATGGGAGCCTCAAATTTATGTAGCATCGCTACTTTGGTACGTCTTCGGAAAAAAATATACCCTTGTCTTTGGTGACAAGCAAGGAGTAAAAACTAGTTTCAAGGAGAGATGTCAGTTGGACGATTGGAATTATAATTGAATGTTTAGGTCACAGTCACCTAGAACTCTTTGTTCCTTCAGAAGTGGTGAACTAATACGTCCACTTCAGTAGACAATGTCGGCGTCTTGACAAAATTACCGATGTTTTCCTGACTGAAGGTAAACTCTCTTTCCAAAAGAACTGGGATATTATATTTTAATGCATATTACATCGATTTTCTGCAAATGAAGATTGGAACCGGTCAAAGTTCCATCTAAATCCGAAGTTCTGTTTAAAGGAAAATGCATATATTATATCGTTCGGCATAACCCACAACCAAAAGGGTAAACCATCTTCGAAAGTAACGTCCCTGATTATCTTGATGATCTTGATCTTGATGTTGTTGGATATCTTTCCATCAACAGCCATCAATTGTAAGTCTGTCCAAGAATTCTGCGAATATCCTTTTACACACGCTGTTTATTCTCTGAAGACTAACTGTTTGGTTGAGTGATTATTGCACATTTCAGTCTTTCTTCCCTAGCGTCCATTCTGGAAAAATATTGTGAAGCAGGACGGTGCACCGCTGAAATAAGATCTTGGTGCGATCCTTTGTTAGTCATTTATGGAGTGAGAAGTATTTTTCATGTATTGGCTAATCGCATGGCTGAGGTTTTCGAACAACCCTTTGTAAGCTCGCCCGGATCAATGTATTTAATCATACAAATGGCAGTAGAAGGAAGAATTGGTCGCACCAAAGCAACATCCTATGAAAGCTTATTTGGCATGATTCCTCAAATAATTACTTCCGCTGTTGCTGGCATATTGTCCTTGAAAAACATGCTGTAGAACACGATTATTTCGTCGAAATATGCATTTAAAAGCTCCCTGATTTCCATTTCACACGAACTCTTTGTAAGATAGTAGTTTTCCATTTTCGTTGAGTTAATGTTGCTGACTTTCAGTTAATGAAAAGGACTCAACAGAAAAATGGAATTTACTCGTTCATCTGCGAAAAAACTCGAAAAAAGCGATTGCTAAAGTACGTGCAAACGATTGGGTCCATATAACTCAGACTGATGGTTTTTTTTACTTTATGTTTTATCGCCAAACGTATATTTATGCCGATGGCTATTCAGCGATGCTTCGTTATTATACATATTGAATTCCGTCGTGTAGGTTCCGCCATAAGCTGAAATTTTTTCCTCGCCATCGTCATATTCATGTTCATTTCCTCTTCACATGATCCGAGAATAAACTAAACGGAATAGCAATGGCCATACTCTGAACTCAATACAGGACAATAACACATACTCAACAATCCTAAATTCGACATGTTTGTATGATAAATGTTTATTGAATAAAGATTGGCAAACTGTTGCTAAATTTTTTACATATTGAGATTTTTATGTTTTGAGCATTTCCAGGTTTCAACTTATTTTTTTTTTGCACGTATTGAGGCTTTTCCAATTTCATTTCGTTTACAGAGAAGTTTGGTATGTATTTGATGGTTCTATTCCATTGCGAAATGCAAGGGGGTAGAGAGTCCCGATATGAAAAATGTTCAGGTTATTTTCCATTATAGCCGAAATGCTTTGAGAGTTTATTATGGTTGGATAGAACTTATGGAAATGGATGTAGGTACATGTGTAGGCGAACCATTACTTACTCTTTTTTTCCGAAGGAAAAAAGAAAGGACGAAAAAAGAGGTGAATAGTTGGTTTCCATCTATATTTTTGCTATGATTTATGCTTATGGTGTGTTGGACGGTTTCGTAATGGTTGGTGTATTAGTGCGTGTTATGAATTCGCTCCTTTTGGAATTCCAAAGAATTGAGGTTATGAAAATTCTTATTTCGGATCCGTTCCGCGTCAATTTCCATTGGAATTTCATTCAGGCGATTGGTGGATTCAATTCCGTTGAATGTTTTTGTGAAAAATACTCACATGTCTGGTGGCCAATTTATAGTGGATTCCTTTGCCAAAATTTTCGGAAAATCAACATAAATTACAAAAGATGTGTAATTAACCTCAAATTTTAAATTAAAATTTGAAAAAAATTAGTGTTAATCTCCTGGTCCTTGAACTAGACTTGACGATCAACATATGTTGGAGCTTTTTGTTTTCATATAATCACAGCAAGCGGTTACTACCAAGGATAAACCAGCCTCACTTTTTGAACTAGCCAAGTCATGCCGAATTTCTTCCCTCTAAAGTGTGAAATTGTCAATTTCAAAATTAATTATTTAAATTATTCAACGGCTGTGTTCTTCTGCGTTAATTTGATAATTAAATTGAAATTCAAAAATCTGATACAGAAAATTTTCAAATTATTGATTTTGATGTATATTAAAGGAAGAAAGCAACTTTCTGTCGAATTTTTACGTTTTCATTTTTGCTTCTACATAACCTTGTTCGATAAAAAGTAAAAAAAAACTATGATATACACACATTCATCCTTATTTCCAAACATTTAGAATGTTCTTGGAATACATAATGGATTTTTAATGTTCGTTTTCGCTGCATGGACTAATAAATTAATGATAGTAGTCAACAATTCAGAGCCAAACACGCTCTTATGATGAAATATGAATATTATTCGAGATAAATGTATGGCTCTGGGAGGTGATACATTTTACATTTGTAATTTTCTTACCTTCTGAGATCCCTACTGAGATGTGAGTGACAACAGTCGAGAACGGAAAAACACAAGGCCAAAAATGGGGCGTCTTCTTCACTTCGCACGGTTCTGATCATTCTTGGGAACCTTCTAGCGTTGACCATTGCCATGCCAGGACGATCGTGAAGAATCTTAAATTTCTCCTATCTGTTTACCAACAATTTTTGCATGCTTTTTTGTCTTTAATTTAGCATCTTCAAATATTAATTTTTCAATTTTTATAATCATCTCCGGAGCGGCCACTTCGAACATTGGTTCATTTTTGTGAATCATTTCATTTTGGTGAGTTCATTTTCGACTGAGTCCTTGCCTTGTTCATAGTCAGTACGCCAATTGTGAATCATTATTTTATTCAGACGGGAGTTCCTGTACACAAATCCCATTTCTTCCGGTATGGTTTCAAATGACTATCCTTGCTTGGTAAGGAATTAAATGACAACGCGGTGCTCGATTTTTCCTATAATTTACACTGAATTCCTGGTTTAGATGTTTAGTTCAAGAATTACCGACCCGATTTAGATGAAACGTCCTTTTCATACTGATTGCGAGTTACTGAACACGTTATCATACCATTAATCACATTGACTAGTTATGGACTCATCTATTTTATGAACTTAAAAACGTAAGGCCACCCGTGAAAGGAAACCCGGACCTAAGTGAATGGAGTTAAATGACAGTAATCAAGGTAATAGTAAAAGGAAAAAAGCTCCACACTCTTAACTCGAGGAAATACCGTAACCGATGCCGAACAAACGGTAAGGGTGATATGTAATCTAAATGAAACAGGAAATATTCAAAACGATTAAATGACAATATCAGTGACTACCCTAAAGAATAGCTTACACAGCGTACTTGAAAAAATCTTAATGTTCTGGTGTATATGCCGAGTGCAAGCCTAATGGAAAAGGATAACGGCGAAAAATCTCTAGAAAAGAACCCCTATAAAAGGGGTATTGCGGTACTGCACCATCAGGGATTTAAACCTGAAACGGAACAGACCCCACAGGAAATGCTAAGATTGCAGAACGAGCGGTACAAATCACAAAGGTAGGATTTCTTCGTGGGAGGGTAAGTAAGTAACATAAGTATGGACAAGTCGATACACATACCACACGAGGAGGTCAGTGTGCTGAGAAGTAAAAACGGACGATTTTATTTTGGCTTCACCTGGTGACCTGGAGCGGTAGTGCAGCAAGCCAGGTGAGTAGCTAATAAAAAATTTAGTAAACAAGAACGTCACTTTAGTAAATAAAGGTACTACCCCAACTTTTGTGTTCAAAATTATGGGAAAAGTGATTGACAACAGAGGCATTGAAGGACCTGCACCGTTTGAAAGTACGTGTTACCTATCAGTTCATCGTCAAAGCGATGAAAGCCGAGAAGCCAAATATCTACAGAAATCCAAAAAAAGGGGGGGCTAGAAAGGTTACACAAAAAATACTGAATGACATACGGGTACGCACCATGCATCAAAAAGATGTGAAATAGATTGCAAGTATAATGAGCACTGATTACAGAAAAATGTTTCCTTAACGAACATCAAACCAAATAGGTAAGCTAGTGACACACAGAACTGGGAGGAATCTGAAAAATAAAGCATTTGAAAGCTATGACAAAAGGTTGCTTCAAAAGGTGAGGCTCCGATTGGGATGGACAACGAGGACAAAGCAGCTGTAAGAAAAGAGAGCAAAATTTTTCGCACGCTTTTTTAAGCTATACTGAGGAAGTTAGAGGGTCTTAATGTAGCTCTGATAAGAGGACGATAGATCAAAGTCGGGATGGATTTTGAACAACAAACTTTATTAAACGTCTTCAGCTCCAATTGAACAAAACATCGCAGGCTCAACGAATGAAGAGATTGAACGGGTAACCAGCGAAACTGCTTATCATATAGAGTCAGCTTTACCAAAGCAAAGAATCTTAGCAAAAATTGTTCAACAGGACACTCGGTTTTCCATCAAAAAATACCTTTTAAATTTAAAACATGCAGCTTTATGGTTGCTGGTTGATGTTCATTGTGCGATTGTTAGTTTTTTAAAATTACTTTAAAATTCGTTATTGAGTTGTCTGTCAAAAAGCTGCTCCTGTTCAAAATACCAGCAGTGTAGAGCGGAACCCTAATGTGTGCCTTAAAACAGGAGGGCCATATATTAGATATCAGTCAGTAAGAGATTCGCAACTTTACCACCTTCTTCTACAATATTTTGGTAAGGTTTTCTTGAAAATCGTAATGTGATGTGTGGTTATATGCAGCACATGCAGCTGCAGTAATTGTTCTAGTAGTAGTAGTAGTAGTAGTAGTAGTAGTAGTAGTAGTAGTAGTAGTAGTGGTAGTAGTAGTAGTGTAGTAGTAGTAGTAGTGGTAGTAGTTGTAGCAGTAGTAGTATTAGTAGTAGTAGTGGTAGAAGTAGTATGAGTAGCAGCACTAACTGTAGTAGCAGTGGCAATAGTAGCGATAACAGTGGTAGAAACGGTAGCAGCAACTGTAGAGGCATTAGTTGTACAAGTAGTAGCAATGATTTGAGTAGTAGCAATAATAACAAAAGTGGTAGTAGTTTCAGAAGTAATTGTAGCAGTAGTAGAAGAAGTCGTAATATTAGTAGCAGCAGTGACTGTAGAATTGACAAAACAGCGAAAGCTGAATTAGCAACGGAAGTAGCAGCAGTAGAAGCAATAGTTGTAGTATTAGTAGTAAAAGCCTTAGTTGTAGTTGTAGTAGAAGTGGTAGCTTTAATAGAGAAATAGACTGGTAGTCGCAGTAATACCTAGAACAATAGTAGAAATACTGTTATAGTTTCAATGGCAAAAAAAGTAAATGCATGCTAAACTTCATTTGAAATTCGAAGCCACTCAAATGTCCTGTGATATCTTTCATGTCATGTCTTTCTTCCTACGTGATTAGAATCGAATCAAAACGGCTTGGAAAAAAATTTAAAATTTATTCCTCTTAACCGAAAAATATAAAATGAGTACATCAATTATTTTTTCATTTAAATATAATTTATAATTTATTAACTATCACCACATTTCACGACATCGGCCACGACGATCTGGTAAGAATCCAGTTATGCATGGTACGTCAATAATGTGCACAGATTGAACACCTGTAAAACGAAAGAAAGGAAAGTTAACATATTAAGGAAGTTGTTTTTTAGTGTAAGGACTAAGATAAATTTTAGTTTTATGTCATTTATTTGGTTTTTTTTTCGTTTCTTTTTTACACACACAATAAAAAGAGATGTGTGCTGTCAGCACATATCTGCTGCATGATATTATTTTCACGATGAGTTTCCGTTTTTTCCTGAGATCACTGTTTTCTCAGATTGAAAATGACAAATTTTCTAAAGGAGGAAGCGTCTATTGAAATAATAAACAATTTTTCTTGCATGAAATCGAACCTTGCTAAGTTCAGGCTTCTTTTTTCAACAAAAAATTATGGGTTGTCAAAAAAATTGAAACATTTTGAACCTTCAGACAGTCCGAAATCTCTAAAAATAGATTTTAATTTTAAGTTGATATGATACCTTTTGTCGAGCTATCAACGTCAGGCTGATCTGTGACCGCTGGAACTCTACCCCTTGAACGGGGTCGTACGGTCACCACTTCCACATACGATGGAGTCTCGATACGCATAAATCTTTTGTTGCAACTAATTTTGTTAACACGCCATCGCAAACATTCGTTATTCTCCATCGAAAACGCCGGATCACAGGTGTAAGTTGCACTACAATTTGGTGGAATCGGTTGTCCTACATAGCGTAAGGTCTCTGTTTGACGACAATATCCCGGTACAAACAAGGAAACTACAATCACAAAAAATATAACACTAAACCTCGATTGCATGATTGCAAAAATTTTTCTTGATGATTGCCAAAAGAACTTCTGCCCAACGTTCTCAGACCTTTCGGTTTTATAAACTAAATGTGTGTGTTGCTAAAAATTTCATTCGGAAAACTCTATTGGTGTATTTCAGTAATAATTATTGTCTTATCTAAATGACCTAATGATTACTATCATGTAACCTTGTATGTAGCTTATTCGCCTGACGCTACAATGCTTTCGATTTTATTGCGGAGCGATAGCGCACACCAGAACTATCTGCATCTTGTCGGGTATTCCCAATCATCTAAGAGTTTTTGTAGATTCTCTATCTCAATTTCATGTTGCTTCCTCCAAAAAATGTTTGGTTTTTCTTAAATGTAACTCGTTGTTAGTTGCTTCCCGGGCTGTTGTGGTAATGTTACAAGACAGGTTGCTGAAGTTTGAATGTGTTTTCAGTTTGAATGGGAAAGCCTCATCTGTAATGGTTTTTTTTTTTAATTTTAACATCTAATCCTTCAGTCTGCAACAATTTGTGTAAAACACAAAAAATTGCCAAAATTTTTTTTTACAAAATCATTCAAAATAGTCACAAATAGAATGGAGTTTGTTTATTCCAGTTTTCACGTTATCAAGGGGATACTATTATCAAATAACTTGATACACGTACGTTTGTGAAAGTTGAATTCAAATATTTATTTACTGACAGGGTTAAGGTTAGACTACCAGCAATAAAGTGAATTATTTTCTAAGAATAGATGCTGCCGATCTTTTTATCTATCAATAAAGATACGTTAAACCACTGACTTTATGACTATCATATAATATATCTCATTTTGGCACAATGGAAGCTGCCTTTCAATATATGACTTTTGGAAGACTGGTTGTGCGGCTTCGTTTGATGAAGCTGATGATCCTTTAATTTTTTTTAAATTTTTTTGTAAAACAAAGCTAATTTATTTGAAGTTTTAAATTTTTTTATTTAAAATGATTCCCAAAAAATGCCACCTAAATAAGCCCAATTTTTGCCCAATTTTTGCCCACTTTTACGTATACAGCTTGCCGTAGTTCATCCACGGGGTGCCTGATATTATCTTCTCCGCATGGTTAGCCAAAGACTTAACAATACCCCAAGAAATTGGAGTTCAAAAGCAAGCATAATTAAAGAATTACTAAACTTCTGTTACTACCAATACGACTTCTATAAAAAAAATCAAAATGGCAAAACATATTGAGCAGAAATATCTCTCAGTTGTCAATTTTGACATATGGCATACACAGCGGGAAGATCTTATGCTTACAAGCATGCTTGAAGAGAAGTGCTATCTGAGCCTAAATAAAATGCCTTTACACAAATAATGCAAGCAGTCTCAATGTTATAATATAATAAGTTCCTGTTTATACTAAATTTCACAGAGTTCTGTCTTTTCTGTTCATTTTTAAATTAAAGGCAACCGAAAATGTTTCTAGACTTGTGAACCAACTTTAATTTCAACAAGCTTTTTGTTGAAATTGTGTTTGCTGTAAACTAAAGTAGATTTTTTATATCCATTTAAAACTACTATGTTTGAAGTTGTTTTTTAAAAACAAACACCGAAACTGAATGAAATTCTTTTCAACATTTTTAACAAATAAGTCTTTAGTTAGTAGTTCCAACTTTCTAGGTAAAATTTTTTTTGAATAGTAACAATTATCTTTTACAATTCCTTATTTAAAAATATTCTCATTTTCTTTATGATCGGGAGGTGAGGGCTATTTATGTCCTGGATGTTAGACTCCCAGTGGCAACCAAATTACCAACTAAACACCTTTCCTGTTAGATTGAGAATCAAACCTTGGAACAGTCTGTCAGAATAATCCAGACTGTGTCTCTTTGGTCTCCTTTTTAGGTAAACAGAAATCCCTCTTTCATCACGGACAGATGGAAAGGAGAGGGATTACTGTCAGAGAGGCCTGGAAACCTGTTGATCTTTCCTGCTACATTTTTGAAGAGAGCATGCCACTTTATCTCACAGCGGTGCAAAAGGAGCCCGGACCATTTTCTAAATGCGAAGAAGGTGTGGCAGGTGTCACCTTTGGCCTGCTTAGAATTTTAGTACCCTCCAAGTGTTTGCGGTGTCTATAGTTGTTCCAATTCGTTTACAAGCCTTGAATCGCTATTGGACCTGAATGTACTGAGTCATAAGTGTAATCACGTATTTTTTCTTTCATGATTTCTGTGTTATAAAGTCTTCAAATTTGCCGCCCCAAAAACAAAAAAAAAATCTACCAAAAAAAGCGGAAACGAGATCGGAAAGCTTCTTTTGTTTGTTTCCTAGAATCATCGGCAGATTTCAGTGATGCTGTGTTATAGTTAGGGATCGTGATAAGGAAAAGACAGAAACCCCTAAAAGATACTCCGAAGACTGAAGATAAAACTAAAGTTAAGATAAGAAGGTTTTTTTCTGGAACTTTGTTGTATTTTAGTTACCTAGACTTTAAAGTTGGCCAACGTGATAAGGAAAGCACAACAAAAGGAGAACAATTCTAGTGGCTTCGTTATTCGTTTTACATGTTAAAACACTGAAGAAGAGAGGACTATTCTACCGAAATATACTTATGTTAAAACAAAAATAGATTTGGGCCTTTTTTCCCAGAAAATTAAAGAAATGGAAAAAGAAAGAGTAAAGGTGCAAAAACACGAAGAAAGCAAAGAAAACTATGCTTTCATAAAAAAGACCGACGCAAATGCGATGTCGTTGCGTCCACTAGTTGAAGCCCGAAAAACCTTCTACTTTTGTTTGGTGATCAGACATCACGCTCGGGCTTGAAAGAAGAAAACCCTACTTAATGTTTGGTCTTGGGTATCCTTTTATAAAATACTAATTCAATGGTTATTTGAAAAAAGACAATTCTTTAGTTTGAGGCTGTTTTGTTGAGAGTAAACGTGTGCAGATATTTCTTGCTATTGCTTTTCGATTCATTTTTCTTATTTATGCCATGTCCCATTTCAAGCATGTGAGTTCATATGTGGAGCACTGTTAGGATATGGTTTCAGTTTGTTTCGACATTTTCGTCCAGGTTTTAGATCGTTTCTCTTAAAAAAGTTTCTCAATTTTTGTCTATTCTTTCCCATATATTATCTTCGAATTTGACAACAGCAGCTAAAAGTATCCTTTCAAACCTTGATTCAATCCTAAGTCCCTTGATTCAATTCTAATGTCACATAAATTGGGACCAGTTTCATAGGATAACCAGATATTATATCAGAGATCGCATAGTATGCGAGTTAACGGGCACACTCCAAATATTACAGCATTGGTAAACTAAAAGCCACCAAGAAATCAATACTGTGTTACGTTTCCTTCCCATCCTGTTCCACATTCCTAGAAGTAATCTGCTGTCAGGATGAGTCGAATCGTTCTAATCTAACGCTTCTGTATACAACGGTGGTGTTCTTGCAAGCCTTGTGGAATTCCATAAAGGATATATTGTTTTCCATTTAATTTTTTTTCACATGGTTAAAATTATATCAGAATAATATTAGGCTATGGTTACGACTGATTGAACTTAACGACAATTGGGTATCCGTTTTAAATTCCCTGTCTTATTTCCTGGATAGGTTCGATACTGAATGCCTAGTCTATTTACAATTTTTCATGTCTATAATCTGGCTCCGTTGAGTTCCATTAGTTCTGGAATTTCTCTTGGCTGGATGAAAAGTTCAGGACCTTAATAATTTTTCAACGCGTTTTAGGACGAACAGGTTTATTAACCTCTTTGCCGAAAAAGTATTCAAACATCCATCTGGCATCATTTCTTTCACCAAGATACTCAAAATGGACTCGTGATTGACTTTAAGAAATGATGACAAGTTGATGTCAGATACATTTTATGACTTTATCAAAGCTCGTAGCCTTTTGGATTCCAAGTAATCCCGATAAAATTTGGCTTCTTCCGCTGCTCGAATGTATGCGAAGAACATATTTGTTGAAGAAAATGCTGACACACGTTATTATATTAGTTGACCAGTAACAATTTTGCGTTTGGAAGATGCATTATAATTGTTTTTTTTAAATACGACGCTTTTCGCTGGTTAATTATTATTTGGGTCCTAGTCATGTTTGCAGCCGTGTTGGAGCCCTTGATTGCCGATATTTTCACTAATGTTGAAATATGGATGTATCCTTTCATTTGTCAAATTAGTGTCTGGTATTTATCATATCCCTTTTGTTTTTGGTTTTTGTTTAAAGTTATGTCATTAGTGTATATTTTGAATTGGTTTGATTCAGCGTAGCGTGACAGTTTCTTTGCATTAAAATTTTAATATCCATCTACGTTCATCGTTCTATCCATCTTCAAAATTAAACGAGCCTTTTAACAAAAGTAACTTTATTTTAAATTCGACAAGAAAATAAACCTTACAGTTATTTTTCTGCATAGTAACCAACCTAAGTGATAGATAGGTAGAGGTTCGAACAGATAAGTTTGTCATGTCATTTTTGAAGTATGATTACGGAAGGATATCTAACCTATTGCGGACAAACTGTCCAATCTCTTGACAGTTTGCATAATGCCCTCCTCCAAGTACACCCTTGAGAGAATAAAGCATATGGAAATCGCATGGTGAAAGATCATGGGATGTCGAGAGGGTGTTCAAGCACAGTACATGGATTCAGGCCAATTTTCGGGTTGTTAAGGCTACTGTCTGGTTTGGCATCCAGAAGCAAGCAAGCGTCTCGGATGGACTGACGGCGTCTTTTTCTACAAAGCTATTGTCGCATTCAAGACCAGATTTCAGCCCGATTAAACAGTGTTTATTGGGCGACAATAATGAAGAATTTCAATGAGTAATAATTTTGGGTGTCCCAAAAATCAGTAGACGTAATTTCCCTGTTGAGATGCGTCTTTTGTCTTTTGTTGGTCCTGGGTCCCACTTTCTTCTCTACTCCATACTAGTCTTTTCAATTCGGGAATATCGAGGAGAACCCAAATTCTAAAAGTGCTAAGCCGTCTCAACTGTGCTAATAATTTTGTCCATCACTGTATGTGAAATGATTTGTTTTAGTATGTTGATCGTCGATCAAAGAAGAAGTCGATCGAAGATTGAAGTCGATCGTTCCAAGAAACTCGTTAAATACTATTTTATAATGCAATATTATGTACGGCAATATTAAAGGCAATGCAATATTATTATGTTATACAAATAATTTTCTTCCGAATTTTATGTCATTTTAAAGCTAGAATTAGACACATCATAATTTTTGTCTAGATTTTTGTCTTGGGTTGTCACTTTGGAAATAGTGGTCTGTGACCACAATTTCGATACACGTTTATTTTATATAATTTTTAAATTATTTATTAAAATTTGAAAGATAAATTATATGAACATTTAAATTATAAATTAAATTATATGAACATTTTTGTAAGACTCTACATCATATACAAATATTTCAAACATAAAATTGCATCTCTGCTTTCGTTAGAAGACAAAACATCAAATAAACGAATCAGGAACTGAATCATCAGCCGTTTCTGAGTCAGACAAGATTAAATTACTCCTACGCAATTTTCCCAAATGATCTAATGGCGAAAAACTCAAAATCACCTTCCACGAAAAAATCGTTCTTTATCTACGACCATCAACTGGTTCAGATACATTTTTCTCCAATTCAGCGGCCTGTCATCATCATTCGGTAAAAGATAGAATCAGAAATCCCAAAGATACATTCACATACAGCGAGAGATCTTCGTCTGGTAACATGTCTGGTATTTTTTTCCCTTATGATTCCACGTGCACCAGATGTGTCTCGAGGTTTTTCGAAGACACCATAAAATTAAGTAAACGTCGTTAGTCATCATAGAATATTCAAATTCGAATTATTAGCTATGAATCTGAGAAGTCTGTGACATGTGAAAGTGGTCTTGTATACATTACGAAGACATAAACCGTTAATCATGGATTTCGGCAGAGCCTGTATGGTTTTTTTCAGCAATGCAGTAGCCTTCAACTTGACTTCAGGCGATAGAGAAATGTTTGACCGAGTCGAGTTCCCACACCCTTAGAACGCAAAATCATATTTCACGGTGTAACGTCATGCCAGCATGGTGTCTCGGCTAATGGTGTGTTGGTTCAAGGATCAAGAATCAGCTTCCAGTTTAGTGTTTTTCTTTCGTTCATTAGTTTCACTTATTAGATAACGAGTCATTACCTCAGGGACTGTTTAATTTATTTGTTCCTTTTGGGTTTTCAATATGTTGAATAGCTGCAACTTGTTACCAATTGATAGATATATGAATGTTTATGCAACAAGGAGCAGTTGGATAAGATTTCAACAACAACGACAACGAAAAAATAGTCGAAGTTCAACGACATTCACTCATAACATCAGGTCCTTGATTAGGGTATGATAAGGATAGTGTTTACATTAGACTACCAAATTTGGAATCTGGGCAGGATAGCAAAAAAATGGTTGCGTGGGAACTTAATTTTTTTTCTCCCCGGATTAGATTGCGTTTTGGGATTAAAAAAATTTTGATCGAAATTATTTATTTGTTCCCTCACAATGACCGCATCACAAAACAGGAAGAACATTGAAGAGAAATATTTAAGCTATAATACTGGTGTAATGTGTTGGTTCTTTCTACTCCTCTTCTTGTTTTATAGAGAACTTGGTTTCGTTCAGCACCAAATGCAATCACACATATTTGTCTCTTTAAATGCACTTAACAGTTTATCTTACCACTTGATAGCACTTTCATTACTAATAAGAACTTTTTAGCTTTATTTACGAGCTCATTGATGCACTTTCTTTTTATCTTATTGACTTGAGAAGATTAATGAAATGAACATACAAAATGCATACAAGTGCATGCACTTGCATTACAAGTACCCAAGTACACGTCCACGAAATTGCTCATAAGTTATGCGGTTCGTTATGAAGGGGATTGTTAAAGAACAAACTGATAAGAGCGATTATAGCACTGTTAAACCAATGATTTGTTTGGTACTATTATTTTTTAATCCAATCAAAGTTTTAAGACGCAAGTATTCGTTGCAAATCGCCGGTCGTCTGAAAAATTGCTTTACAGCATATTGAAATATAAGAAAATTCAGAATAGCAACACCTCCAATCGAATCGATTCATGAAAGATTGACCTCCGGCATTCAGAGTATGCAATCCTACCGAAGGGCCCACTTTCATTGTGACTATTAATAAAATCCTTATATTTGCTGAAAAATTCCACAAGCTTTAGTAATCAGAGCAAATCGAACACGCAATTTTTTTATCGTGGAAGGGGGTCGAAGGCTGTTTACGCCGTGAGACTCGCCCCTTGGGACTCTGAGACACATAATGCTTCGTGGACTACCGACTAAACACCTCCCTTGTCAATCTGAGGACCTTGTCTGGAAGCATTTGACACATTATTTCGGTACTATGTCTACGCTTAGAGGCGCCTTCAGCTCTCGGGGATCCCTTCTCCAGCGGAACATTGCAAGGAAAGAAGTTCCTTCATCTTCGACGCCTGTAAGCACTACATTATGGAGCACGAAAGTTTGATTTCTGAAAATGTGGGAACAAGGAAGCACACCTTCAAATGGAACTAGAAGCTTACTACCACGTTTCTCAACAAGATAGGACACAATTTCCAAGTTACGGTGAATATGGTCGACAAAAACGCTGTGATTCCTTCAATGTAGCCGGATACAAACAAATAGTACAATAAAGAGTGTTGATTTACTTTTCTTCTTCTTGTTCTTCGTAGCACTACGGCCCCTCTTGGGCCTTCGCTTCCAGCAGAAAACGCTTCCAACTGTCTTGGTCTATTTTCTCCGATTTCGAACTCCAAACTGCGATGAATTGTCTTCGTCAATAGAGTTAGATCAGCGTTTCCTCGGTCCCCCCACTGGTTTCTACCTTCCAGTTTTTCCAAAGCATACCTTTTTGGGTTCCCTGCACTTGGGACGAACCCGCTATTTGTCCATACGATTCGTGTGGCCAGCTCATAGCAGCTTCTAGAGTCTTATAAACGATGAGACCTCTTTTACCACAGCGTAGTTATTAAGCACCGTTAATACTTCTAATAATCTACCTATGTCACGGAATACGACCAAAATAAGTTGACTTTTATTTGGATTAGTGAATAGTCTCTCATTTTTGCGTAAGAAAACAATGTCTCTCTAAAAACTAATGTGTGAACATGCAATACAGATAGAAATCTAATTGTGTTTTTCCTCTCTCGGTCTGAGATAAGCTACCAGAGATAAAACCATAAATAATTAAACTAACTGTTTGAATAAATGCTATGATAAAACCTTAAAGGCATTGGCAATAGGCAATAATGACATTGTTTTGAGTGTTAAAATTTGTCTTTTTCGAGAACCAAAATAGATATGAGATGAATTTCTTGAAAAAGTGCATATGCCTCATTCGTAATGCTTATGCCTCTTTGGCAAGATAGTTGATAGACAGAGAAAAACCATGACAGATAAACTCCGTAGATCCTAAAACTCACTAAAGAAACAATATATTACCTATTTTTCTGGTCGCTTTCTTCGTATGTCGTTTCGCAAACGTTGCAGTACGCCCTTATTAAATTCAGAATTTTACAGTTGTGCCCCTTGGAACGAACTTTCGAACGATCGCACTACGCCCTCACTATCGAAGAAAACAATGAGCATTACCTTGATGTTGAATTTTGACTGACGTGCCATCTTAGGGCGAGGAGATCCACTGGGAACTCTGCATTTTGGTCTCAGGGTCATAGCCATAGACCCAACTTTCATCTCCAGTTACAATTTTGGCCATAAAGTCCGGATCTGCATTAAGACGATACTTCAACTCCGTGCAAACTGACACACGAAATCCATGTTGCGCGACTGACACGATAAACTCAACGTCACTCTAGCGGCTCCGGCAGCTGATTGACAAGTTCGAACGTTTTACAACCTGTCCCTGCCTGTCTCAGCTGATCACGCTACTGGACAAATTACAGCATGTGGATGTAGCGGCAGCAGTTGCCGGTATAAAAATTCATTCACCGTATTTTCTGATCACACCTCGTAGATATAGATATAGATATAGATAGAGGTTTAGATAACGGCAAAGATATAGGTATATATATGGATCTAGATAGATATAGAGTGGTTAATGATAAACATATGTAGATATGTTAATATAAAGATATGTCAATTATTAACAAGAGATAAGTTTTCATGAGATAAATTTTCAGTTTCTAAAACGAGACCTGAATATTATTTTACGTCATTATCTTTCATGTTTGTTTTAGCGTTGTTCTTATTTTCAACTTTGGAAAATATGGACATCTATTTAGTGATTGTTACTTTGATGGATAAATGGACGAATTATGAATTCAATTTAGTTTGCGGAAAGGGTAGGAGAAGTGCCTCAAAATATTCTCATATTTTTATGATTATTGAAATCAAAGACGTTGATGATTATTTATTTGGCTTATTAGACATGTAAATAAATTGTAAATTACAGTACATTAATTCAAAATAATATTCTGTTTGGAAACCGATAAATATTTATTCATTAAGTTTATAATTTACGTAACATTGAATGAATTATTCCCATTATATACTTTAAATAATTCAAAATTCATGTTTCAGCAGCAATCTGTTGGACGTTAGAAGAACTATGTTCGGTTCCGTAAACAATTTTCGCTCGACTTTCCACCAAATGTTTGATTTGAAGGAAATGGAATTGTTGTTTTTCAAGAAATGGGAACCAGATGAATGGCAGCAGGCGGAGTTTTTACAAAGATAAACAATTGTAACATTCATAAAGAAAGACCATTTTCATTAAATTTCGAAGGACGTAATTTTCTTTTATCATGAACGTAATTTTTCCTCATATTTTTATCATACAAACATATTTTTCGGACGAATTCGAATTTCGGTTGAAGAGAACTGAACCAAAACGTTGAATACTATATAACTCAGTCTATAATAAATTATTTAATCTCTCTTTCACTCTAAACATTCTACGTAGTTATTAAATTCACAACTGCCAACCCCATTTCGAAGGATTTGTTTCTTTTAATTAGCCAGATACATTTCAGCAGTAGGCCATCAATTGACTGACATTTGAATATCGAAAATTTCAGTGAAATTTCAATTATTTACATTTTAATCGGATGATTTTTCCATGCAGTTAAATTTCGAGGAAAAACAATTAATGACTTGATTCGATCAGGCACGCATTTTAAGAAGAGTTAGCAAAAAGTTTGCGGCGAAGGAAAATCATTTGAATTTATGTTGTGCTTGCATCAGACGCAGACATCAAAGGAATCGATGGTGAGTAATGTCCGTAAAAGGTCTACAATTTGCTAACTTATTTGAAAACTTTTCCAAGACTTACTGGACAAAGGGTACGGTTGAAGTGATTGCAAACAAATACATATATATATATATATAGCTAAATCTTTGCAAATGCTTTCAACTTCAAATTCAACCTTTTATGTGGTTGTTTATGGCTCATATGAGTATGAAGTAGGACCTAGAAATTAATTTCTTTTGCTGGTAAGAAGTTTGAAATGCTCTCTGCCATCAATGTGGGTAATGCAGAAACTTTTGGGAAAGATTTTGTGTTCTTTCCCCTATTGTAACGTAAGAAGTTCAAGTTCTTCTTTAAATTTCATTTAAGTGTAAAGGTCAATTAAAGTCAATTTTTTTTATTACTGCGGTAGTCAACTTATGAACTTATTCAAGTATTTATCTTACGATAACGTAATTGCATCCAGGGCTAATGCTTACGTGTCACAACTATCAGACAGAGATAGAGAAAGCACAAGTAGGTTTATGTTTGTATAGCGTGTTAACCCAAACGCTTCGAGAGTGGTCTTCTTTTTGGCAAAATATGAGTATTAGTCCATCCAAAAAAAGCTTCGCTTACTTTGATTGAATACAGTTCGATCTAGAGTTTGTTTTAAGTGCTAGTTCTGGTTGTAGCTGTTATAGCCACAAGTTGAAAGAGACCTTATCTAAAGCCTTTCACAAAGACAAATCGCATTGTAAAGTAACTTCTGTCTAATTTTCAACGAAAAATATTTGAACCACTTAAAATATTGATGGTAATTCCAACCCGTAAGCCCAAGCAGCCAAAGCACTCCCAAAAGACTTCGGGCAGAAAGAGAGAGAGCGAAAGAGATAGAAACGTCATAAGTAGTTTCATATGTAAATTGCGTATTGCTCAAAAGCTTTGAGAGGCTGAAAAATCAGAGAAAAATCACCAATACATGTAAAAATCGACATATTTTGATTGAATCCCTTTTGAGCGAGAAGTGGTTCGCGGTGTTATTGCTTTTTTGTATTTATGCTATGGCAGCACGAATTAAGGTTATTTTTCAAGTAACCGAAAGAAAAAATGAAAAAATTCTTTTCAAAAAAAAGGTCATTTATTTCACTTACATTATTACCTGCTTAATGTTAACTTACAACTGAATGTCTTAAGTCTAAATTCTATGCTCTTATATACTATTTTCTAATTCTTTTTTCACACATTTTAGGACCCTTTTTGGGTTACCGTCATGAAGACATCTTAAAATAAAACTTATAAACGTTACTTTATTGCTTCATTGCATTTTGTCGCTTTCATATTATTGCAAAGTAATTCACATTTTAAAAAAAGATTTGGGTTTTGGGAAAACATCATATAGACATCATAAGAAAGATTCGGAAGAGGTTATTTTATTGTTTTATTATATTTTGTTCTTTTCCGAATCTTATGCTATGGATGCAATATGTGTTAAGGGTAGGAATTATCCATAACTCACGTCACATTGTAGAGGTATTCCAGTGAATTTATGCGGAATATTGACTTTGATTGCAGTGAAGGGTCGTCAAGACTGTGCACATAATTTTGGTTTTGCCAGCACAAGAGAAAAACAATCACTATATCGATATCGAGTTTGCTTAAAGTTTCATTTAATCGAAACTGGCGAAATTATTTAAAATTATAAAAGCAAAACGAAAAAATGGGAAATATGCTGTCTTACAGCAACTCACCTATAAAACAACATACTAAGGTGGTTAAGATTGAGCGAAGGTGGTTAAGAATGTGGTTAGAAGGTGGTTAAGATTGAGATGATACTCATTAAAGGCTTTTTCAGTCAGTAATCAAATTAATTATTTTGATGAACAAATGTGACTTTGATAGATCCAGTGCTAATAAATGCTGTACAATGCTCATGCCACCATTCACTACAATGAGAACAACAGAACCAATCCTCAGTAATTGGCTCTCTGTGTATTTCATGTCAACACATGACCGCAAACTCACTGATATTTGCGCATCAAAACACGACTGAAGTTAGCTGCAGTGTTATCTGTCTTCTGATTTGGCAAGATTACGAAGTCTTCACTGCACGATTGAGGTACCCTAACATAATCCACAGAAGGCACTCAAATGGTTTGACGTGGGATTCTAAACGCCGATTCGATAATTTCAAGAGTAAAAATGACACTGCGTGACATTCTCAGAAAATGTACTAGAGAAACTTATACTTTTGGCTGTAGTGAAACACATGAATTCACGAAAAAAGAAAAAATGATTGCAAGCCTGATTTACATGAATATTTTTGCCATTTGGACTTAGATCCGTATTTAAGGCTCATGAACCCTAAAATAATTTGTGCGGCTGCTACTAATATTTATATTTTTAGTATTTTAAATATCCTTTATGGAGGACTTATTTATTTTTTGGAATCGGAACTACTTAGATTAAATATCCGATTAGCATTGCATATTACGCATAAATTATCACTTGCAATATATCTGAAGTAATTCGAAGCATTCATTATTGGACGAATAAGTTTCATTCAAAATCAAAAAGACCAATTCGTTACAAAATCATGACGCTTGCCAAAGCATGTAAGATCTACGTATATGTAAGTTTTTTATGGACTTCTGACATGGTTAGGCGAAAAAAGCATTTTTTGCCAAATCAAAGCTTAACAAGGCATGCTAAATTTTTCAAAGGTTCGTATATAGCACTGAATGGAGTATTTTATGAGCGAAAATTTCCATTCACTACAAAATGAAAGTTTTCTAAGGCAGAAAAATTAATGCGTAAATGATAATCATACTCCCCCGCGCGAGCTAAACGGTGTGAACTAGATAACATATGATATTATGAATATGATGGTCTTAAGTTGACACATTTATTCGTTGTATCATTTCGATCGATACTTTAAAGTTTTTATAGCATTTGCTTTCAATACACTGTGTGACAAAAATATTTTTACTGAGCTTGTTTCGAAGTCTCTTGAAATTTTTGCAGATGCATCATATACTCTTATCATGTCTGTCTGTCTGATATCATGAATCATTCATTAAACATAAAAATTAGTCCTAGCAACGATATGGTCAAAAAATTGGTGAATTTTTTTAATTTAACTAAAGAAATATGACAAAAATCATAATGTTGATTGTTTTATGCTTTGAAATTTACTGGAAGTCAGTTAGAGAGGCCTCAATCCTTCACTATACGATAGGAAAACAAAGGCAACAGAGTGTGATCATAAATGCATCTCATTCCAACCACCCACACAAATTCTTTGAACAAATAATTTGATCTCATGTTAGACCCAAACAAAGTAAGTGGAATTTAGTAAACATTTGAAACATGAACACTCCTCACACCTCCCCCTCCTCACTTGTCTTTCGCATAATGACAGGATGTAATTGTAAATGCTACGTATATTCTTTCTATCTCTTTCTGCAAGGAGTCAGCAATGAGTGTCTTTGCTGCTTGTGCATACGCTGCGATAAGGATGATGCACACTGTATTTCTTTATTAGTTGGAAGACGTATCGTCATGTCAACTTCATTGATTGAAAATTGCGTAGAAATTGCATTATGAGCCGAAAATTCCTAAAAAAATGATTAAGGGATACTTTAAATCATCCAGATAATATTCACTCCGACTAGTCTTACTGGGAAGGCTTTTAAATCATTTGCAGTACTTATGAATCCAGAACCTTAAATAAGTTTCTTTTGGGCTCAATATCGCAATTTAGAAAATATTATAAATATACTAATTGCCTATATTTAAGTTGTATGCACACATGATATCCATTGACTTTTTTATAGCTTTCAAAGAATGATGGTGAAGGTACTAAATGATTGATGGAAAAGGATGTTTCTTAATATCACTGGGAAGGACGAAGACAGTTTACTCTAATAGGAAATAATTATAGTAAGAATAAATATTTAGATGCCATTGCTTGTCAACCCAAAATTTGGTCTGAAAAACTATCAGAACTTTCACAGACTATAGGAAGGTGCAAAAAAGTATAAATTGTCCCATTGAAAGGTTACAACCTGATTTGCCTGAAATATGGTGAGATTTTGTTTGACATGGACTGTAAAGTAGCGTCGACATGCACCACATATATTAGTTACATGTAGAAATGCCAAAATCCAAACTGGTATTTCAACTAATAAATTAACAGCTTAAACCAAGATTTTTCATTTCAAGTGGAACATTTTACCGATTGGAAACTTCCGTGCATTTGTTTTAAGGCTTTTGATATAATACAAATTTTCGTTAAGTTGAAACGATTTGGCCCAAGAACGTCTGTAATCTTTCGGTCTTCTTCTGCGTCTGGAGTCACTTCTTTGGCAGTTTGTTGGCATGTTTTTAGAATTAACCTTTTCACATTTTAGGGAATAATCGTTAATGTTAGGCATCAAATAAAATCTAAATCCTTGCATCATTTTTGAACTCGGTTTGCTTATCCTGAATTGATAAAAGAATATCTTTCAATAGATTGAGGTAACGAGATCGATGAAAAACCCTAATTAAAGTGCACTTATAGGCATGCTTATATATTAAAGTTATAAAGTTTCTCACGAGAAAATTATTCACGCCCTGGTCATTTGCGGGACTGTAAATTCGTTTTTCATCGTTCACTCGAGCAATAAACATTTATTTATTTGAAAATTTAAAAGCTTGTGATAGGAATCAGTATTAGGTTTAGTGAAATTCACTATAATTGGCATCATGTTTCAAATTGGCACAATCATACATTCGAAAAAGGAAGAACATTTGCGACGTTTGCAGGCTGGAACCGTCAGTCAATACGGAAGGTAGTTAGTGGGCAATCATGAAAGCCAAGAGAAAGTCAGCGATTCACCACAAACTCCTAAGGATCTCCTAAGGAGCTGATATTCTCGTCATACTGGAAACCTCCCTAATGTCTACTAAACGACAAAGTCCCAATGATTTTGTTTGAAATTTTTGGATGAGATATAAAATTCAAAGAGTGCTTGGAAAGCCTAAATTTCGATTTTCATAGAATTCAAGACAGTAAATATATTTCATGACTAGAACAGAATTTATTATCCTTTCTGTTCTGTTTTCTACGATAGCAAAATGAAGGATCCCCTGATTCGTTTATAATAATTTGATCAAGAATACTGTTCCATTTCAAAAATAAAACAAATTTCCAATATTAACTTAAATATCATTCAAAAATAACAAAGCGAATAGCAATTTTGGGACAATGACAGTGATTGCAATTTTATGTTAAAAATAAAAATGTCTTTTCACATCTTGTTTTACAGAAAATTTACGTTCTAATTGTTTTGAAAATCCTAGGATATCTTAAATTATAATGAGCAAGCTTTTAATCGAGCTTTGAAATAGAAGCAAAAACGGCTGCCATTGGTATTTCAATTTTCAGAACAACCGACTTTATTACATTGTAAACACAACTCTTTCTTGCAAAATCTATTCCTAGTAAATTGTTTTGGCTCAAGGCGACTCTGCCAAAATATGGAGCAGTTTGTTTAGAACAAAAATTCCAGTTTGGGCCCGAATAACTCTTTTGACATATTTAGCAACAACACTCCGGCCGACTTCTATCAAACAGAGATAGAGCACGCATTAATATATTTGTATTGCATTCTCATTGAAGAGTGAATGTGAGTGTAATTAAACAAAGTTAGGAGAAAAAGCGATATCCTACAGTGTCTGTCATTTACAGTTACATTCATCTGTAATGTAAAAATATGGTCCCTTTCTCACCTTGTAGCCAACGAGTAGAAAAGAAACTTACGTTGCGTTTTTTGATGGAAACCCCCTGTAATTCTGGAAAAAAACGGAAACTTTTCGTAATTCTTTTAATTTTTTGGATGCTTTAACAATCAATCTGCAAATTGAAATATTTCAATAGTTTTTTTCGTCCTTGTTCTTTGCCCTTGTCATATCAAAGTTCTAAATTTAATATTCCCTTACTAATCCAGGTAATAAATGAAGGGAATTCTATTCAAAACTCCTCAAGAAAAATAGGAGGGGAGGGGGAAGGGAAGGATGGAGAGATTGGTTGTCTCGGAGGCATTGAACTGCAATTTGAAAATTGCTTATGCGAAATAGATTCAAGTGATTACCACAAGTTTTCAATGTAGTCCTAAGTCTTCAATATACGTTCACCAAAAGTCCTTGCATAAATTTTTTGATATTTCTTTGTTGTTACTCTAAATACATAGTGCCAGTTTCAGAGCTTCTCGGCAGTCAGTAAACGCATACCAGGCATATGTGTTTTAGGTGGTTTATTGAACAAAATTCTTGTAGTACGCAACAGTGATGCTAGTATTGGAACTCGATTTGTGCTTATTACCCTCTGTCACAATTGTTTAGTACCCCTTTGTCGTAAGGAAAACTTCAAATTTCTCTAATTGATGACTGCTGTCGAACTTATTGTGTTTCTGGTGAACCTGAACCTTTTCTAACTTTATTATGACATTTTAATTTACGCTGGAAGTGACGCATGTATTTTTCATTAAAAGCGACGTAGCATTGTACAGATACAATTTCGATCCTATTCTTCTCACCTGTCATTTTCTTTTCACCATATTCCCCAAAACATCCACCTCAGACAATCCAATGCAATTGAGTTTCATTTAAATCGAATAATTATAATGAAGTTATAAAAATGGTTTTTTATTTCATTTCTCGAAGCATCCTGCATCCGTTGCCTATTCCTTTTTCAATTATGCGATAGATGTTAATGAGATGAAAGTGGTTAATACGGGCAATGATCTTCTGCGCCGACATGCTGAACACAGTAAGTGCCTCAGTAAGCCATCTTGAGGACCCGATGATCAATGTCATATAAAAACCTACGACAGTGGCAGCCATGGCCGCAACAAGACCCGTGATTGAAGTTGAAATTGAGACTTATTTTGACGTTACGCTGCCATAGTGAAGTTGCAATGATTCAATCGATTACAGTTTGAGTGCTACCCTTGTAAAATTTCTTGATCAGTTTCAGGTGGTTTTAGTGGCTTAAGTAACCTTTCTTGTTGATTTTTAACTTTTTGGCTTCAAATGTTAGAATACTTCATTTTCTTTAACGTTTTAATTTAAAAGAATAATGTTTAACTTTTTTCAACTTATACAATATTGAATTGGTGTTCCATTGCTGTGTTTAACTATTAAAAAGTATTTTGCCAGACTACAGACTTCTGTATTTTTTCACCTTTTAAGTGCGATCCTTAAACCTAAAGAAGTTAATTAAAATAAAAAACTATGAGGGTAAATGTTGTGCATCCTTTTGTCCTCACTAATGAATTTAAGACGGCAATTGATTGCTTACTCTATCAGCGAACAATACAAACAAGGTCGTTTTTGAATGCTGTGATTATATTGGATTTCACTGAAGGATAATAAGTAGAATTCACTAGAGTTGTGGAATTCACCGTTATTTAGAATATAATAAGAGTGTCTGCCGATCTCAATCAAGTTTATGTATTTATACGTTGAGTTTCATACATACCTTGTTATCTCCTTACATCTTTGGATTTTTATATTCTGATATTTATATATAGTTATAATTTGTATCCTGATGCATTCTCAAATTTAAATCGTGGATTTTTAAAACAGATCTTTAAATTACCTTTTTCAGATGGCAGAGGAACGAAAATTAGCAAATAGAATGACATTTGGCGGGATGAATTTTCCCGAACAGTCCATCGGTCTGGCATTTTTTTTAAATTTGTTCAGGATACTCAGGCAGATCCGTCACCTTCAAATTTACTTCTCACTACTTTCTCGATTTCACCTGTTTCTATAGCATGCCTATGGTGACGGATTGAATGATATGTTAGGATAGAATTCGTAAAATTTTCAGCATTGGTTTTTTCCTGATTCGACGACATCGAGAATACTCCTTGCAGAATTATGAAAGGCGTATAAAGAAATTTTTGAGATTTCTGTCTGAAAATTGCTTGCAGTTGCTCCGTTAAGATTAAATACTTAGTTCTAAAGGCAATATTTTCTGATCTCCAAACATTTTGAATGAGTATTAAAGTAATTTTAAATTCAAGTTTAAGATTTACTACAATTTTCGTAAAAAAACCAAAATTTTGAGACGTCAACTAAAATTTTTTGATAGTTATTTGGTGCATATCCGGAATCCTTTCTGGCTTCCCGGTACTGTGTGTACAGTGGTGGCTATTGCGAATATGAAACCACATGTTGCATCATTGGTTAGGCCATTCTGAAAGCTTTCTGTTTTCGAAGTTCTCTCACATAGAAACTACGTGCAGAATATCAAAGATGCTGTCAAATTGGTTCTAAGAAATTTGTAGCCTTCGATCTTTTTGCATAGATCTTCACTTGAGTATATGTAAAAACACGAACAATAACAAATACACCGTGAACACTACTGAAGTCTATTTGTTTTTGGTTTAACACAAAAACGCAGCTTATGACGCGCTGAAACGACTCATCAAAAGTGTTTGTCTTCAGCAAATAAAACTGGACAGGTATTCTCACGATATAATGTATGATATCTTTTCCAACATGTAGTAACCACGGATTTAAGATACGATGGTGCTTGAAGCAACCAAGCAAGCACCTTTTGTAGTTGGATGATGCCGTAGGCTGTAGGAAAGGTGTTGCGATGGTTGCTATGTAGGCTAAGGTCAAGTTGAAAGCTTTATTGGAGGTTGCCTGATACTCTTGCCTGTTGTTCGAAGCAATCGGTAACATTTAACATTTATTCCATGCTCATATGAAACGCTCAGTTTTTACTTTTGTATAACGACGACGGCAATTATGGTCGTCACAGTTTCATTGGATTTTTTCGCTGGTCCATTAGTCAGATTCGCGTTATTATTGCTAATGCAGTTCGAGGAGTTTTTTATTGATCGGTTTTTGTTTTGCCAAAAATTTCAGTGTAATATTAGCGATAATGCGGACTAGACATGGTAAATAAGCTCGATGGAAATCAAGTGAACGCGGACGTCGGTACCGTGAAAAGTGCTCAGTCCAGTGGTTGTCCTCGAAATATCGATCACTATAATCCGTCTGTTAGATTGTTACATATATCGAAGGCTGAAAATGATTCCTGTGGCTTCCATTTGTCGCGCAGTAAATGGGATCCTTATCCATGGGTGAATACTCCTTTCTTGTTTTTGTCGTTTCGATAACGTGAATTTCTTGTTCCTTATTCCCTGTCTTTTTAACTTCACATCCTGGATGAATTCGCAATAGGTCAGTGCGGTGGATGATAAAACTCCAGCAGAAGTTACTGGGTTGAAAGTAGGCGACTGCGTTCTTGAGGTAAGTTTCAGTATGGGTGTTGAATTCTTATGCTATGAGTAACTTCCAATAGAACTTTCAAACATTATTAATTATCGCTTAACTTTAAAATTTCAATTTTTTTTCGAAATGATATCATATATGGTTTCGATTAATTGTAAAAACCTGCTGCTACCAATAGTAGCCAGTCATGATAAATTACAAACCAGTTATTTATCCTTGAACTTGTTCAGCGAAGTAAAACTAAAAGCAATGAATACCAATACAAGTGTATGGCAAACATATGTTATCCAAATAAACAATATATTCGGTTTAAAATTCATGCTAAGTTTTAAGTTCATGTGTTATAGCACATTACACTTGTATGCTGTATTGATTCTCAATTTTGGGGATATTAAATTTATTTCTGATGGATTTGTCAGAGTTCAAGCTAAAAAATTTATATGATCACATAGAATTCCAAAGAAGTATAATATTAGGGACATTTCTCTTATCTGAAATTATTCTAAATCACAATGGTAACGACTCAAATATTGCTCTAGTTAGTGTTTGGCGCGCTTAGTGTTTGTTTTTGAATTATAATTACACATGTGATAACTATACATATTGTATTATAAACACAAAAATCAGAACTGCGTTGTATTTTCAGTATTCTATTTCTGTTATTATAAATTTAGCTTTCACAAAACCCAATAAATAAGATGTCCCTCTGATTGATTTAATGTTAAACATGTAAGTTCATTAAACATGTAAGTTCATAAAACATGTAAGTTCATAGAGTAATAATACTCTCAGGCAGCTACTCTTAGACAGAGAAAGAAAGAACTCAAGTTGATGCATACTTTCAATGCAAAATTTTGAGAGATTCTTTCTTACTTTACATGAAAGTGAGAGAAAATTTCTCATCTAGAAAAATTTCCATTTATTTTGGGGTAATATCGTTAGATAGTGAGTTCGTTCGAAGTCCTCTTGCTGCTTAGGCTTGCTACGATGTATTGTGACTATTCGATATAAGGATACCACTGAAAACACTGTTAGTGCTAATAATAATTTGTCTTGCATTATTCGCTGCTCAGTTTCGACTGACTTACTGACAATCATTTAATCTTAACCTATTAATCCTAAAGTGAACTAAGTAAACCTTCCTTAAGTACTTGATATTTCATACGTTCTATTATCCTTGCTCCTTCTGTTTAGCATACTTTACGAAAGATGATGTGCAGTCCGTTTACGATGTTTATTATTACTTGTTAATTATTACGATGTTAATTATTACTTGCGGTTGTATAAGTATTTGTTCGGAGCAATATATATAGAATTATTTGTAGAGTTCATGCATAACTTCTTGTAGACGACAATCCGCAAGGCTACCTTGGATCAGCTGCTTACCTTGGACCATGATAAGAAAAAAATTGGGGTTTGATTTGTTAAGACTTTCTATACTGTATGCAATAATACTTTCTGCACTTAGTAGGAATAAGTACTAGTTAAGATGGTTGAACATAAAAGTTTAGAGAACATTTATTTTCTTCAAGGATAGATATCTTGAGAAAATTGCAAAATAGGGCAAAATCAAAAGTATGGTGTTTGGGAACACGAGTGTAGTAATAAGAGTAACAAGTACAATACTTTTACCCTTTATCAAAAAAAAGCAAAAAACCTCCTCGTAGAGGATGGTAGAAAAGATTGCCATCAGTAAGAATAGTAAAATTAAATGCCTTAAGTGTCTCTCAGAGTGAGTGTCAACTCAGTCACTCCAACGCTTTCACAGGATTTTGGAAACTAACCAATATATGTAAGATCCTTTAAAGTACATATCTGGAGTCATCAGTATGAAATCGTGGGCATATTTCACTTGAATGGTACTTGCACGATGCTTTTCTCTCCTGAAAAGACCATCAAAACCAAACGTAGGCGCAGCTACGAAGGCTGCTATCAATGAAAAGAGCTTTCAACTGTCCGAAAATCCACCTTTTTCGATCCCCTACCCCTCCCCGTGATTCCAGCCTCTGTTCTTTCGATGGAACTTCTTCAGGGCAATCAATCAACATTTTACATCTACTTCTATTCTAGTAGTTGTATGTTCAGCATCGAGTTTCGCGAGTTCCACTTTTGATCTCGCAGCTCCAAAATCGTTAAAAGGATTTTTGGCAGTAATACCACTTGCTAGAAGAAGGGAGATATCCTAGCCTTGAAAAGTTTGGAAGAATCAGCACATTTTTGGTAGCAATACAACTTTTGAAGAAAGTGAGATGTCCTTGCCTTGAAATGGTTTGAACAACCAACACTTTTTCGTGGATTACATGAACATCTATATACGGCGTCGGATCAGGCTTATGGTCAGATAATGTTGGAAATTAGGCAACCCAATAACATTTCTTTGCAAGAATGCTGTTTTTAAGATAATCAAACATCAAGGACACAACCTGGCTGATAGGTGGCTGAATATAAGTTTACGGCTGAAAATTTCATCACATGCCTCTACAGGGTCTTTGGAAGTGTGGCATGTTGCCGCATCCTTTTGAAATCAGTTTCTTTGATTGAGTGCCGAGAAGTCCTGTGACGCAAGAACGAAAAATCAGACTAACCGAATCTTGTCTTCTTGGGTCTTCATAAAAATATGAGCCGGGAATTCTTTCACTTGCTGAGACTCGTACTGAGAGAGCAGCAACTGTTGGGAAGTTTAAGGATTTTTGATATTTTAATTTCAATTAAGTATCTGCGACTATGTATTTGTTTTTGGTCGTTGGTTATTGATTAACATTCTTTGGTCGTTTTAATGAATAAAGAAGGGAAGTATGTGATTGAAGCTTGAAAACCTTTGCAACATTTGAAAATTGCCTCAGAAAATTGCAGCTAATGAACCAAAAAAAGGCTTTAACGCCTACACTGTTGGGTTTTACAAAGATGTGGCACATTCAAAAAACTAGATATCCAACACAAGGTGTGCATGTCGTTGTGTAGAATGAGACATCGGGATAACCTGAGTACATTTAATAAACTAGATATCAAAAGAGCAGCAGGTTCAAGTGCTGTTCTCTAACAAACTCTTGCAGATGCTTTATCTTTTCTGGTTCTGCCACCAGCGTGTCAAACAGAACGTGGTTAGTCTATTATGGAAAAAATGTTGAGACCTCGTTTTAGACTTCGTTTTTATTCCCTGTACTACACTAAGTATAAAATCCTTGTCTGGCTTCGGTTGCAGAGTCATTATTTCCACTGTACTCGCAAATAAAAAGCAAAATTTATACTGGCTGTTTTTGCATTTAATATTCTTTCAGCTTCGGTATCATCAATCGTGTGAAATTATAGGATTTGTAAAACATTTCAAAACATTTCAAGACTACTGGTCTTTGGCACAAATAGTACTTCATCTATCAATTCATGCAAACTGGTTTTTCTTTCTAAACATAATTATGGTGGATCTGAGACCACCATGTCAAGCATTCGTTTAATGGAGACACATTTTGAATTTGAAGGTGGTATCCTTGGGATTAATTTGGATTGTTATGATCCCTCTCTATTTCAGATGTAGTTCTCATGTGATATTTATTTTAATACGCGTTCCACTATAAATTGCTAATGATAATCCTGATAGTCACGAGAAAAATCCTTATTCGATGAAGAATCGTTGGTCTTCTCTGTGAAAAGACTCTGCTAAGAAAAATACCTAACCTGAGATTTTCTATAGCATCAAAAGCATCCAGATCACGTCCAAAAGTCTCCCCTATATCTCCTCCAAAAATTTTGATGGATCCTAAAATGAGGGCCAATGAGACTTCCAGGCAGATTTTCGTCAATCAATCGCAAATCTGTTTGAGATGCAGATCAAGGCTTTTCTGGCAGTGGATGTGCCATGGTTTATTGTCATACAGTAAGATTGTGTTACGCGTTAGATAATTCCTTTCGCTAGATAAGTTTCTCTGTAATATTGGAATTAAATGTACATTTTTTGGAAAAATGTAGATTCGAATTAGAAACGGATTGTATTGTGTCATCCCATACTTGTATGAACTAGACGTTATTCACCAGATTACATGCCTCGGGAGCCGTATTTAACGCTCTGCTCCAACAAGGGTAAGGATCCCGTTTACTTCTTATTGAGCTTACGGTTTAAATCAAGAATCTGCAGCCTTCACTTGGTAGATGAGATAACCAACTATTCCGGACGCTGTTAGTTAGCAACATCACCAACATATATCTCTAATCAAGATAACATACCCCAAACAATAGTGTTAAGTAAGTTTATTTATGGATTGGACTTGGATTGGAGCTGTGGTAACTAAGGATACCTATACGGTTGAGTTTTGAGGAAAAATGGCATGGACACAGAAGAGGCATATTCATTCTGTTCGAAGCCGAACAGTCACACTAAAGATAAACATCATGAAGGACGTGCATCAACACTCCTGACTCCATCTTCCAAGACTGAATATTACCTGAAAAAAATTGGAAATGTTGTTAGCAGTTCAGGGAGTGACTATCAGACATGAAGCTGAGTGAGGTCAAAGGAATCTCGTGTTTCTCGTCTCATAAACTACGAAAGAATAATAGGAAAATCGAATAATGTATTTTGTGTATCGAGAATGTTCAACAACGATTGAAAAAACCCAGTCGAAACTTCAACGTTAAGTCATAAAAAATGTTCAAACAGCCACTAATAAGACCTGGATCTATCACTTTGATCCTGAAGTCAACTTTAAATCGATGGCTTTGAAGCAAGCTTCCTTTCCAACACTAAAGCAATACAACGCGACAAATTGGGTGTCAAAGCTTATTCTGTCTGCTGAAGAAATACTTTTGCTGGTATATTAGGAAAAAGGATTCAAACTTTACGTTTCTCCATGGTCTCCAACACAACGACTCACATAGGTGAAACTACGAAGGCTGCCATCAAAGAAACGGTATTTCATCTGCCTCAACATCAACCTTTTTTGAACCCTGCCCTTCCCCGAGATTTCGGCTTTTTTTCTCAGCTTTTAGGAACTTCTTCAGGGCAATCAATGAAAATGATAAAGAAATAAGCAAAGCCTTTCGGAATACCTTTTGGAACAATTACAGTTTTTTTGGGGATTTCTGAGTTCGAAATGCATTTCCAGACGAATAGACTACGCGTATTCTATTATTGGGAGACTGCATACAAAAATAAATTTTTTTAAAACATAGCGTCTTATTTTCATAGTCTTTCCTTTTTTAATTTTTGTAAGTTGTCGATAGTAATTCCTTTCTATAGATGAAAGGTAGATGCACGTAGATGTCCTTCATGCGAGAGGAGGGATCCTGATGCTGACTCCCAGCCGGGCTTTTCGCTTAAGAAAGACATTTCTGAATAAAAGTTCTGACAATTATTATGTAGAGTTTAGCCAATAACCAATCTGATAAATGAAGATGTTAAGCCGTCCACAAGTTGCGATATCAACGCTGATGAAAATTTGAGTGTCTGACTGGGTTTAAAAATTCAAAGATTGGGTTGATTCGATAGAAAATTAGAGTCACAAGAGCCATGTAAGGAAACGTTTGATGCATAATTTTCTTCGCGAACATTTTCGAATTGCTTCAAGATTTGAAAACGTCAAGTAGCAATTGTTTGGAGATACATCCGCAAAGCTGAAATGCAGAAACTCCATCCTTATGAGAAATGATTATGAAGTATTTTAAGGAATGTTACATGTGTAGTTCTCAGTAGTATTAAGGTACTTAGTAGGTGCATCGATTAGAATACTAATTTTTGTGTATTCAAACAAACACAATGATTGGAGTTCCGCTGGTAACAGAAATATTTGTGTTCCTTGTGTTGGAGTATCAGCCCAAGACTATGTTGTAGGAACTTGCGAGAAAATTATAAAAATCAAGCGTCATTCTGACAGTCTAACTTTCTCTCCAACCTTTGGTCTTCAAATGAGATGGCTCAAGCATGACTTGAGGCATATGTTCTGCAGATAATGGTGCAACGCAAGACCAACTTTGAATAGTTCAGCAGCATGAACTTAGTTAGTTCAAATAAACTTATTTTAGTAGTCGTTAAATACTGTCAGCTATTTTTAATGTCAAGTAGAAAAGTTGAAATTGGATAAAAATCTGTGCTGACATATACTAGGTTCAGCATGAATTGGCTACCTTTCCTTTAGAATGTTAGATTTTAACCTCATTGTCACTGAAAGTTCAGCAAGAATTGAAAAAACTGAATGTTCATAATTTCTCAAACTTTTTGAAATTATAAAACTAATTTATAAATTTACGAAAATATTTTTAGGTAAACGGTGAAGATGTTGTGGGCTTACGAATCAGTGAAATCGCGAACCTTGTTAAATACAAACCTGAATATGTCAGCCTTCTTGTTTGGAGCACTGGCATTGACGCCAATTGTAATCCAGAGGTGAGTTACCGTGTGATGTCTTTAGTCCTTTTCCTGCTTTAAAAACATGAGTTCTAATGTAGACGATTAACCATGGAAAATATATTTCTCAATGAATATGTTATTATACCTGACGGTGTGATTGAACAAAGACATGAATTCCTGCCAAAATAGTCCTGCATGCTTCTATGTACTAACAAACTAATTCAAATGTCACATATACTAGTACATACCTTCCATATTTCTCGATTCATACATTTTGTGCATTTGTGATTTGCAGAGTATTTGTTGCGGTCCGATGCCTCTAAATCTGGAAAGGCTTTCAGCTTGCATGCAAGCAATCCTCTCGGGAATCGAGTGTCCTGTTTGCATGGATACAATCCCCCCGCCTGCCATTCAATGCCATAATGGACATTTACTTTGTACCAAATGCCGTATGCGGTCGGAACGATGTCCTATTTGTCGGGAGCGTTATAGTCACGGACGTTCATTAATTGCTGAACAAGTTTACAATTCAGTAATGGATGCATTTTGCTTAAGAAACACACAAGGGAAATTAAGGGAAAGATTATTTGGGGCGAAGCGGAAGCCAAGCATATCTCGATCACTTTCGGATGTCAATAAGCATACCCGGATACAAAATCCCACAAATAAGTTTCTGGCGAAAATAATGGGCAAGGCATCGTCCATGGATAATTTAAGTTTCAAAAAATACCCAGCCCACTGTCTTGAGGTTATCGACATAGCCGAAGCAAAATCACTATCCACAAATGATATAGCGCAGCAGGTTGCCGCAGGACTCATTGCAATTCCACGTTGCCCTTCCAATAATCGTCTTAGTGTTGAAGGAAACGCTGCAGAAATGCTAAAAGGGCAAATATTCACCAAGCGTCCGACATCGTCGTTAAATGCATCAGCCGAGTACAATAATGGGATTGGTAATAGTGATGGCGAGACTTCATCCTTTGCCCTCCCAGCACACCGGAGAATTGAAGATAAAATCTTTTATTGTCCGTCCGGGGAGGGTTGTGGTAAGAAATTCGATGGTAAGTACTTTAGCATTTCAACTATCAAATTTAAGTCGTTCCATTGAATGTGCTTTTGTGGACTAAATAAATAACTTTCGGGCAGGACATGCTGCGTTGTGGCGAGCATGAAACGTGTTGATATAGGACAAACAATCGAAATTAGTGCTAATTCTCCACCACGATATGGTTCATCTAATCAAAGTTTGTTGATTGTTCGACTGCAGAGTTTCCGAATTGCTAACAAAGATATATAATTTATTCTCCTTTATTGAACGATAAATATTGCATCGAACATTATGGATGGTTTTGGAAGATACAATAGGTTGCCAATTAGAGTTTTCTTAAAAATTTTCAATTTTTTATAGACGAAAATGAATTCAAAGCTAGAAGTTTCCCGTAATTCTTTTTCTTGTACTATTCCTTTTGATTGCGCGTAATATTGCTCATTGTCTATTTATATTACATTATAAACAATAATTTCAGAGTTTACGAACAGGAAAATCCATAAGGACATTTATGAATGCATTTCAGAGCAACATTATACAATTCCATAAGTCTGGTCCCAGTATGGAGCCTTGCGCTACACCAGACGTTATCTCCCCTCTTTGCCGCCCGAGCAGACTGCGGTCCTTTAAGTAATCCCTCAAAATCCGCATCAGATATCCTGGCAATCTGAATGAATTTTCCAATGTGCCAAGAATATCCACCTATCTGGCGGAGTTGAAGGCATTCCTGACGTCAAGCGTCACTAGCAGAACCACTCGTTTGGAATCATTTTTGTTCACCTGTGTTCACCTATTCCATGATTTCATTGGAAGTGGATCGCCCTGCTCTAAAGCCATACTGCCGAGGGGATTGATCCCCTGCAGCACGAATTGCATCAGTGGGTCTTCCCTTGATGAGCTTTTCGGACACTTTCCCGGCTGTGTCCAGCATACAAAGCGGGCGGTAGGCAGAAGGCAGCTCGGGGTCATAGATTTGAAATAATATCTATTACCTATTTGTGTCAAAATACCAGTCAGTCCCATTTCCAGCAAATGTTGTCTCCTAAAACTATGGTCCCGTCGGCATCTTCTGGATAGTCCCTGAGTATTCTCTGGGAAATTTGTAAAATTTTCACCGTTTCTACACAGAGTTAAAAAATTATGGAGTAACAGTTCACATCATTGAATCTATTGATTCAAACTTCGGCATCTTTGTTTCTGGAATTCAGGTCATGCAAGTCTTCTCTTGATAAATTTTCAAAAAAAAAGTTGAACTCCCCAGAATTTGTCTTTTAATGGAATGGAATCAGTTCAGTTCTAGCTTCAGCTTTTTATCATAAGCACCAGACCTGCTCATCATCTAGATATTTCTGATACTTTTGAGTTTTGTCGGCTAAGCTTTCAGGAAAGTTAATCGCCCCAAAATACTTACTTCAGTTCTTCATAAGAATTGGATAGCAACGGAATGCTTATCCGCAGAGAAATGTCATTTTGTTGATGATACCGTCCCTCAGTTTGTCATGAGTTGATAATGCTGTCTGTCACCTTCTGCTTCGATTTCTTTATTTTTTCTTTTTGGAATTACTGAGTGATGTTTCCTTACATGTCCCACGCATACCTTTTTGATACTGAGAATACTCTGTGTGAACTGATACTCTCGAAGAATACCGAATTCTTGATGACTCTTCACAAGTGCGTTGCAAGAATTAGTCACTGCATCTTGACTAATTAGTAATAAACACATTCTTAAAAAAAAAACCAAATATTTCGCACGCGTCTTGGGGGGTAGATCGTAGGCAATGAATTTACAATCAGCTGTATCTCGATTGAATTATTTCGAACCCTAAGCCTGGTAAGCTTGAAAGCATGTAATATTTACGATTTTTTCGTATAAGAAAAATATCGAGATAAGCTCCAGTAACAATACTTGACAAAAAATGATGGGCACTTGAATTTCTAGACCGTTTTTTAGTATTTAAGCTAATTTGAATTTTTATGTCAATTTCATATCACCTTTTCAACTGTAAGTTTATTTCCACAAAACATTTATTTTTTGACTGAATACGACACGTATTGCCGGGATTGTATCCTTTTTTAACACTCATTGCAAAACATGTCTTGTTAAAACACCAATCTATGGTTTCGATCTGATTTATACTATCTGTTATTATGTTTAATGTCAACCAGAGAGTGAGCATCTCTGTCTATCAAGTCAAAAAGCCTCTCTCACTTTCTCTCTGGGTAGGTTTCCATTTATTTCCCAGAGCTTGGCCACCATTCAACTATTGTTTCCATTTCTCAATTTTTGCAAGAGTTTTTAAGTTTTCTTATAAATAATAATATCACTTTCAAGGCCTTAGCAACCAAACCAATACAAACTTAAAAACTACTTGTGCGTTTTCTATCTCTGTCTGGTAGTTGGCGACCGAGAGTGTTGTTGCTATTTGCACTGAATCTATGATAGAAGCGTACATGTGAATTAAATTCTTTCAGTTGACAGCTAGAATGGTCCATTTTCCTGAGTTCTTAACTAAGCGCTCTGAAGAGCTTGTTTTCTTACTGTTGTCACTTTTCGACTTGAAATATTTAAAAATCTTTGCCTAAATTTTAAATTAAATATCAATTTATTTAATATTTTCTAAGGTGTGACTTATTGAATGTGTGAATTCTGACTGATAATTTCCAACCATTTCATAAAGAATCAACAAAAAATGCAAATGTTTCAACCATGCAATGTCACGTATTCAACTCATTCAAACCACCTTTTGTTCTACTTTATTTCACGTGCATTTAATTTGCCAGGACAATCGCTCCCTCACCACATCAACGTGGATCATAACACACCAATTGTATCGTTCGGAACATCAAGTGCAGAAATAGCATTACCGCCAAGGACACCGATCGAAGATGCATCTCTAATTCTTCAACTAGACAACAAGCAATTCTGGCTGAAACTGAAAATCGATGGGTAAAATGATAGATATATGGCATGGCAATGGCTGTTGGGTGGCTTTCCAGCAACCCAGCTATGCCATTGTGCTTTGTTAAGCATTTCAATTTATCTGTTCAACCGTAGCAACTGATTTCTTCTTTTCCTTTTTCTCGCTTTTCTTTTATTTTCGCGATTTCTTACATCTTGATGGCATTAAACTATCCAGTGAAGGAGGGATTTTCACAACGGGCCTGCTTGAAGGATACGAGAGCGAAAGCAGCAAGTATATGATCGAAGTTAAAATCAGGAACAAAATGGGAGATAAGCTGCTCGAGCGGGAACTGATAACGAGGTCAATTGTATACTCATTGACAAGGACCTCGTGGAGTGATGCGCTTGACAAAAAACTTGGAGTTTCTTATGATGCAGATGCCATGAGGACAACATTTACCACCACGGCCGGTAGCAGTCAAGCTGAATTATTACTAAGAATAGATGTTAAGCGACGACATGATGAATAATGAGTAGATTCTTTTCCCATTTCTGAAAAATGCATCCTACTTGTCGTCATCGCCTTGTTGACTCCGCATCGGATATTCGAAAAGTCTCGGGAGAAAGAGTCATCAATCAAATTGTTGAACTTTAGCGTAAAGTATTAACGAGCGTCATTGAACTTTGCATCTTTGTTGTGTGCAACTTGAACGAGGACTTCTTCAAATAATACAATATAATCTGTAGATGAAAATCGCTTTTCAGGATGAGCATTTGCTTTATTCTAAGAAATAAAATAGTTTTGATATCAATGCAATTATATTTTAACTTTTTTCCAGTGAATATATTTGCATAATTCCGGCAAAAAAGGGAAGTTTGACAAAATATTTCTTAATTATTGGGTGGATCGGAACACGTTTAGATTTTACTTAAACTATTCAGTTCCGGCATAAAGAATAAGGTATGAAAAAATTTAATTTTCATTTTCATTTCAGATTTAATATAAAGTATAATATAAAGTCTTAAGTCAAACCGCGTGAAAGGATCAATTCTGGGGAAACCCCCAGACAAAAGAACAAACAACTATTCAAAAAAAGTGTTTTGAGTTGAAGACGCTAGAAATATAGTTCATAAACAAATTAAAGGTAACCAATCTACCAACCAACACCTGTACGATGAAATTTTGGGAAAATGAATATCGAGAAGTCTATGCAGACATATCGCGATAATACGCAGGACACGACAAAGTGGAGCTGAAGAACTCTACTAATAGTGAAATCTAGGATGAGTTCAGTCTGTCATCACGATGGATTGTATTTGGTCTATGGCTTGTTGACCATTATGACATGTCAAGCCTGTCGTGAATTAGTAGTCTGCAGATTTGGCCAAAACCCGACAACAGTGTCACTAGCTCTAGGTTCACTGTACACACATCCATATAAGAAACTGCTTCAAAAACATAATCTGGAATGGCAAAGTCTGGTGCTGGCAAGAGTTTTTCTACCATGTGAACTGGAATCTATGGAAACTGGCCTACAAGCTGGTAATATCTGCGTTATACATGTATCTTTGAACCGGAGGTGATAGATTTTCGGTTCATGCTTCCCGGTATGATGTATTCTCCGAAGATGCTGGGTATACGTATGCTGGAAGCAACCAGAACTTGAAAACCTTATGAAGATAATACTCGCGGACGCAATCAATAACGTCTTTCGGGCTGGGAGATTCACTATGGATACCATAATAGGATTCATTCAGCATGGAGAGCAGAACGCTTTCAACTCCGCAAGATGCGCCAATGTCATTGGAGCACTCAAGCGTACCTTCTGAGTAACAGGATATCCTATGAGTAATACCTGAGTTATTGAACGTTACTGGATGACACGTAGAAAGGTTAAGGTTATCTTGCTGCTTAACGAGATACAAGAGTCTGTCTAAACTAAACTAAGAAACTTAGATTTTCAACCATCAAATCACTGCGTCATGTGCCTTACAATCCTGATTTGGTAACCAATGACTTTTTCTTATTCCCTTACATCAAAACATCAAAACTAAACTACATGGACAACGATTTTTAACTCATCAAGAAGTTGTTGAAGCGTTCAAAAACCTGTTTGTAGAGGTTTCTTTCGTTGAGGTTGTTGAGGTTTTTCCCTGTCATTTCTTTGGTTCGTCCACAGATGCATTTGCAATGGAATTAGTTATCGACACCTACCTGCTTGCATGAATGACGGACCTATAAATAAGGAAACTTGACACCGACAAAAATTCAAAACACACACCGATTATGGCGCACCGCGAAAACGCGTCTGCGGACGAATCAAAGGAACGACGGAATTTTCCAAATACAAGATATGGTTCCTTCCCAGCCGTTCCTTCCATACTGTATTTACGGACTTGGAACAGTCGAAAGGAAAACTAGTACTATACACAAATACTTCTACTTGACAATCTACCAGATGAATTGAATCCAGTCTTCCTACTTTAAAAATTGCACAACGAAGGGCTTTCAGGACACAAAAATGTATAAAATTGCTTGTGAAAAATTGTTTTTCTGAGGAACTCATATTACTACAATGGGGTTCTCAGTTACCACTCTACTCCTACTGATGGAGTACATATGATACACGTGAGTAGTCACAACGGGATCTAACGTTGTGGTATCTTGAGACAAGACTTGAGTTTTGTAAACTAAATACGTCGTAATGATGTACCAGTTCACATTGAAGATTTTCAACTTTCGTACTGGAAGATACAAAACCCAGTTATCTTCATGCTGTAACAACAACGTCATCCTAAGCCACGACAGACCATAACGATTATATGTTGATGGGCCATCTTCAGTATGCAGATTCATCCAACAAATGTGGCTTACCAGCTTCTGCGGGTACCTGAATGTATTTTTGGGCTGAAATTTGCAGAGCGAAGCCCATTTTCACACTTCCTGCGACAGTATATAGTCAGTTTGGAGTCCCAAAGATCCTTAAAATGCTGACTAAAGTATTTTTGCGAACGTATAGACCCTTTGCAACACCAACTCTCATCGTACTCACTGAACCTGAGTTCTGAACACTTTTTAGGGAAAAGTGGTTTCTATCCTTTCGACCAGATTTGGGACTCTTACAGATGAACTTGCTAGAAAGCTTGCCTTGCCTTACCGCCTGCCTAACCGCTTAACCCTCTCAGTCCCAAAATTTAAGATTCCACAGCTACCATCGCCTGTCACAGCGTAATTTGGTAGCGATTTGTGTTGAGAATTTTCAATGGGTAGACATAGCTCTTTCTGACGCTACAAGGGGCGACGCCATACTTATACACCACTCGCCACTCAATTGTTCCTAGGAGGCTCTTGATATAAGCTGTGATATATAGATTGGGACTTACATGTTACCTAACATAACACAAACCTCTAACCTGGAGGTGCTTAGACATACTTCCAGGCTAGACGTTTGTGGAACCTATCAGAATGGTGCGAATGAAACGGATTAAGATCCTAGTTCCAATGTTTTTAATTCTTAGGACCATGTGAGAGCCCGTTGGGTTCCCTAGATTTGTATTTAAGCCCAGCAATTAGGAGTAGACATCTTTGAAGCAGGCTGCCGGACCTGTAAGAGACTCTTTCAGATAAATACACTTCAATCAATTGTGACCATAAGACGGATTAATCTGGAGCATCTAGTTACAGAGCAAAACATACGAACATTCAAAACAACTGGAGCAATGTACGCAGGAATCATTTGGAAAAGGGTGAATTCTAGTGTAGTTAATGCTTGATATAAGGTTTTCCTGAGGCGAAAATTTTTGTTCGAGGGGCTGAAATTTCGTATAGTCAAAAAATCAATCAGTCAATCAGTCAAAAAATCAAAACCTCAAAATCGTAAAATTTCTTCCAGGGAATGAGAGTTCCTTTAGCACTACAAGGTAATTCCCATATAGATTTTTTGTACCAATTAAAATTTTGGGTGTGTGCAAAAATGTATTTTAGCTTTCTATATAATTTTTCTTCGAACTGTCAATCGTAAATGCATGATCCTATTTCGGGCATCTTTACCATTTTGGACGTCCTTTACCACGACTGTAAGAAGTACGAATTTGAATTTTGATTTTCAAGCAAAACTGGCGAGAAAAATAAGGAAGCTGATAATATAAATATTAGGCGTTGTCCACTTGACGAGTTTGGTCTCGGACACTGCAGAATTGTGTAGAATTTATGGTGGAAACGTGCTAACACAATGAGCAAATTAACAGTGCTAGGGAGAACCATGGTTTGAACATCAGTCACGATAATGTGGTCCAAGGAGATGATAGATGGTAATCCATTGGATGTAATAAGATGACCATCGCAGAATTGTCGAAGAGATTTCATGTCCTCTTTATAGAGAAGAATCCATGTGTTAAAATATGTGGTTAAAAGTTGAATAAAAATACAGAATACACTATGTGTACTTATGTACATTATGAACTTTTGCAGAGAAATAAGCAATAAAGAGTTGGCTTTTTTGTTTCTCATCTTGCTCGTCAAACTAATGAAAGATTTCTCCGACTATTGGTGGCTTCTGATGAAAAGGGTGTCTTATAGTATTAACGGCGCTGGACAGTTTGCAAAAGACGTGAATTACCAGCATCAAGTGTAAAACCAGGTTTGCAATCTCGGAAAGTCTTTCTGGCTTTTTGGGGGGAGGAGTCATTTGTGGAGGCTTCTGGAACGAAATTAAACGTAAAATGAAGACTTGTACTGTCCGAATTGGGGCGTCTTCAACGAGGAAGCTTGATAAGCTCGAGGGAAGGCAATGCAACACCGAAGAAGATCGTCCTACAGGACTAACCATCTTTCCTGGGGGAAATGCAAAAATTTTTACAGGAGAGGGTTGTAGCAACTTCCAGAACATTGAGAAAACTCATAATCATAGTCAACCTAAACAATTAAAGCGATTGGGTTGATTTCAATCAATTTAAATTGGTGATTAAAAAAGTTATTCAGTTCGAAATCAAAATCCGAAATTAGTTATAAACAATTTTACTATGCTTTGCCGCTCTGTATCTGGAAATTTCGCGATTCACATTATAAACTATTTTATACCCGTGAATGAGCTTACAGAGATTCATTAGAATTCCGACTAGAAATTAGCCCATAAAAATTTCGCAAAGCGTTTCGCATGGAAATTAATTCATGAGTTTGCGAAAAACCTCCAACCGAAATTGCGAAATTTGAGTTTTAATTGAAAATCAACAATTATTGCCGTCGTGAATCATTTCGAATCTGTTGGTTTTAGAGTGTAACCAACCTCGACCATTTGAAATGTGTAATCTAGTAGATCTGCAATGAGCGAGAAGCGAAGTGGTAGAAGTTTAAACCAAAGATGGATTTGCGAGCTTGAAATTTATTTATTTATTTTTTTTGCAAGGCAGAATGCTTTATTCGTGTCAAATAACTTTTCTCCAGTGTAGAAAAAGGGATTCAATACTCAACTCAGCGTGCTTGCTTGGATATATGACGGACCAACAATACGTTTAAAATTTGGGTTTTTTTTGTAAATTTCAACACAGAAGCGAAATGCCAAGCTCACTGGAAGATCCTCATACGGAAGTGGCTATAAACTTTATAATGTGCTCGTACGTTAAACAATAATTCTTTTATTTGCTTCTGGAAATTGTATATCGCGTGTGTTACCGAACAAAGAAATACTGCCCTCGGCGCGTTGAAACGACCAAAACGCTAAAATTCAATGAAAGTGAATGTGGTAGCTTTTATATTATGCAGCACATATGGAATTTACAACAGTTTCAAAAGAAAACGACTCACACCTTGGCGGCATGATCCAGATATTCAATGAACAGATAATAACTAGCACGTACCTATTGCTAGACCAGAAATAGTTGTCGATCGCTAACTGAAAACAAAACAAAACAAAAGATAAAATGATAGTAAAGTTTTCCTATTTAACGAACATTAAAATGCACATACTCATCCGCATGTTAACATACGATATGTATAGATATTTTCATGAATGTGGGAAAATAATTGTTCGACTATATTAAATTGCGATCCGTTATGATGTACAGTTGCAAGAAAAGAATATAACTTAATCATTTATCGAAATAAGAAACGAAAATGACTCTGCTGCTAATTGGTCTCAGTGTTCAAAGTCTTTTTTCTTTGTACAAGTTCCGGTTCGTTCATATCAAGTTGGTATGTTTCTGAGATCCATTAGAAGAAAACAGCCAAGAACAGGTAAATACAAGAAAATAGAGCAGCAACCTCATTTAGTGCTTACTGGTATTGAATCATTCCAGAATTTCGATGTATGTACTTCGAAAATCGTGAAGGAGCATGATTTGCAATAATTGATTTCTTCGGTTGCTTTGCATGGAATAGACCGCAACAAATATTAATCAAATGATACGTTTGCACTATTGTTGATCTGAAAATAATGAAAGTAGAGCTAGAAGCTGCTTAAATTTTCCCTATATCCGGGATCAATCAACCTGGAAATATCACACATAGGGGAAAATAGTAAGGAAAACAGTTTTGAGTTTTTAAGGTCCTCACCTACTCTGACCATCTAAAAATGTGGTTTCGGAATTTTTTTAGGAAATCTTTTCATTGAAAATAATGGATATAAAAGGTTAGATGGAAATCCATTTATATCCAATAAATTATGTAAATTTTTATACATTTCATGCAATAGTTTTCGTTCACCCTAGATCACTAAACATATTTTGGTGTAACACTGTCTATTATTTTTTTTTAATGTATTGGTTAGTCTAATAAGTATTGAGTCTTTTTTGCCACTTGATGGTGCTCGTTGTCATATGTCGGGCAATACTAATCAGATTAAGTCAAAGCATTTGAAAGGTGACATTCCAGACTACAATTTTCATATGGTGAGTTTTGTGATTCGTCAATCGTATCGAAAGTTGTATTCATTTAAAGATGACTGAAATTTCTGGGAAAATGCGTTATATTTTACAACATCACTACGATGAAAATGAGAATGCATGGCATTCTCGTGAAAAAAATCGTGGTGTCTATGGACAATATACTTAATCAAAAGCCACAGCCAAGAGATAGTTCGCTCGCTTTCGTTCGGGAAATTTTGTTGTCAAAGATGCACTTCGTTCCGGTCGACCAATCACTGAAAAAGAAAAAAAGCTTACAAAAAATGGAAGAAGGCAGCCATAAGCAGCCATGACATTGCTTGGGAACTGAATATCCATCACCAAATAGTTTTTAACCATTTGCGAAAGGCTGGATACATAAAGAAGTTCGACGTTTGGGTGCCACATGAATTGACACAAGAAAAAAAAATGGATTGACCGAATTTCCATTTGCGAAATGCTAATAAAACGTAACGAAATCGAGCCATTTTTGAAGTAATTCATTACAGGCGATGAAAAATGGGTAAGATACGAGAATGTCGTTCAAAAAAGTTCATGGTCAAAAAAAGGTAATTCATCACATACGACTTCAAAGCCAGGATTGATACCAAATAAGGTTATGCTGTGTTTATGGTGGGATTGGAAGAGAATTGTTTATCATGATGTGCTAGAACCTGGCTAAACACTCAATTCGGCTCTATACTGTCAGCAATTTACCAGATTGGTACAAGCAATTAAAAAAACCAGCTACAATTGATGAATAGAAAAGGCGTTGTCGTCATAACAATGCCCATCGTTAATGAGCTCCTAAGGACATCAGACGCGAAACAACAGGATATCATAGTTCTCCGAAAGGCAAGGGATAACATATTGACAATTCGTAGTCTATGCTTGTAAGAGGATAAATCATGGAAATTGCTCGTGTCATACAGTTATCTCAGTGTAATTAAATCAAATTGTTTTTGTATCGACCCAATCCTTTTGATATTGACGGCAAAGGCAGGATCTCAGTCGTGACAAGCGTATTCGAGAATGGCACAGACTGAGGAGACAACTATTCTGGATCCAACTATTCAACCCTTCTGCAATTGTTTGGGTCGTCGTTTGATGAACCCGAGGAGCTTGTAAACTTGGCAGAGAACTTCATCATAGTGTCAGTTAAATCGCTGTTTCTTGTCTAAAATAACACCATGGTCTACGATACTGTCTAAATCGTTGAGTTTGTAATGGTTAAGCTGATAATTACAAAAGCAGTCTGAGTTATTCCGAGAAAAACTTACATCATTTGAACATTTGACACTTGAACAAATTTGATTGGTTTCAGACCATTAATAAAGTGCGTTTAATTTGTCTTGGAGGAGTTTCGTATCTTTTGGCAACGCAACCACATTGAAGAAGAAGAAGCATAAGATAGATGAGGTATATCAGACAGGATTCCAGAAAAATCAGAAATAAAGAAGTTGAAAAGAAGAGGACCAAGATGACTGCCTTGTGGTAAGCCGGAACAAACTTTTATTTCCTTCGATATAAACCCTTGAAACTTAACATATCGTTTAATTTTTTTGAAGTACGATTCAATCCACACTAATAAAAGGCCACCAGTTCCGAAATTATAGAATTTTTCGGCTGACGCCATCCAACGTTTTGCTGAAGTCGCTGTAATTTGAATCAATGAGGTGACCTTTTTCCATTGCGCAGAGAATGCTAGAAATCATCACATTAAGATTCGTTACTGTCGAGCGAACTTCACGAAAACCGTGCTGTTGATCGTTTAGTCGAGGTTTAATGATTGCGGATATTTTCAAACAGACTTTTTTTTTACAAAAGAGTTTTGAAATAGCTGACAAGATTGCAATCCCTCTGTAATTTTCAACTGATACCTTATCTTCGTTTTGATAAATCAGAGTCAGATGTAAAGTTATGCACGTAGATGTGAGAGTTCAGTTTGTTGAAAATAATTTATAGTGACCGAAAAAAAAAAAACTTGAGGTTGTGGTGAATCGGAGCCTGGTCTATTGTTGAGATTGAGTGTTTCTCATACCTGATATATATTTTTATCACGTGAATCAATGTATAGACGTTGTACGAGCTTTGTCTTGAATCATTGTATAGGCATTTCCTTTTAGTTTTATTATTTTTTATATAAAAAAAGTAATAATAAATAAATATACTTATATTTTCTTCTTAATTTTAAGTAAATAAAGTAAAAATAAAATAAGTATACTTATATTTTGCTCTAAATTTTAAGTAAAGACGTGGGGTCTGTGAGGACGTGGCGGGTTGAGAAAATTTCTAGACCCATTCCACGTACAGGAGAGATTAGATTTCGTCAGTAGTTGAGAGTTTGGTTGTACTGGCGCCGTTAAGTGTTGTTGTGGTGCCGGAAAATAGAATTTCGGTATGGAACGTCGATTTCAAATCACAATACGACCTCTCATGTCCATTGTCGGTACTAAGTTGGACGGACGTTGGTTAGTTTTTTGTTTGAGCTCAATCAAAATAAAGTACCTAGTTCAATCCTTCAGATTCAACGCGGCAAAAAGCGCTCCAACCATCTGAATTTTTTTGACAGTTTCCACGATTTGGACCCTTATAAGTCGAACTCAAATGATGGAATGCAGTCCTGATTGCCATATAAATTTCATCCTATTTGCCTCGATATTTTATGGTAGTGAAGTGCCTCAATTTTTGAAGTTTATTAATCAAGTTGACAATTAATTTTAGGTTTTACTTTTACTGGTTATATTTGGATTTTACTCTTTCCTCTCTAGTCCGGATAAGCTTTGCTCAAACTACGACATCGTACCTCCATAATTTTTTTGTCATAGAGATAGTGCTCTAGTCTTTTGACGGGACTATCATATGTATTCAAATCGAATAATCCTTTATTTTTGGCACTATCAACGTCACTAATATACCGCGAATATTTCACCCGGATTCACTGATGGAGCGTCCAAATGGGCCCCTCAAACAGCTGACTGGTATTTTTGGAATCATTAGTGTGGAAAGAGCTTTAAGTCCTACAGGAGCCTTCTGTCAAAAGAAGTGAATAATACTGTCAGTGAGTGGTCCACAATAGAAAGGAAAGAGAAGCATATAAACTCTTTGTGTGGGGAAAAGGAAACACAAATGTCTGTATCGAGAGTAGTCTGTAGAGTGTATATGTCTGTAGAGTGTATCGTCCAAAGAAATTAGTTTTGAAAGATAGGATTTGATTTGAGCAGGACAAATCGTCGTCCGAGCAAATTACAAAATGAAACGGGTCCCTTCTACTCGAGGAACAAATTTTTTGCCAATATGTGGGCAGACAATAACTTGAGTGGCTCATTTTCCTTTGGTAAATTTCAATGTTTTTGCTAACTCCAAACTGTCTAGCAATGTCGCAAAAGGTGCAAAGGTCGATATTTTGGCACAGACAAGTTATCTGACTGTCATGTCTTGATAATCCTGAATATCATTCTAGTGTTACCGCTTGTTGAACTGTGTTCGGAATACTATGCAAAGAGATACAAGTATTATTAAGCGTTCGTAAGGATACAGGAACTTTGACCTCCTAGATTTTTTGATGTCAACTATTTGGAGTCAACACAAATGTTGGATAGGAGGTGTTTGGTTATAATTTCCACAAACAGGACAAAAGCAGACGGCTTACAGGCGACGATAGCGGGGCACATAGACAAACTTCAAATGAAAATCGAACTAGAAGTTGCAATGCAATCCTGTGAGCTGAGGATTAACACTTGCTTCGGAATTATCACCTAAAGCAACACTTCCCAATGCCCGTCCTCGCAGCTGACCTTTCAATAGGAAGCTTTGAGTAAGCACCTGTGGTATTACCACCAAAATCTTCGCACATAGTAGCGGAAACCTTTAACCAAAAGCCTAGAATCTCAGCCAGATTTCCATGCTAACAAGCATCTTATGGATAGGTAACACCACTTTTTGTAGTTGCTAATGTCACACTGTACGCTACTGGTAGTAGGGTGTAGTTTGCAGACAGTATATTGTAACAATTAATGTATACAAAGATTGTGGGTGGCCAGAAAATGTTAACTCATCTGGTCACTTATCCTGTCATCCTGCTTAATTGCCGACGTTTCGTCTAGGGGATATGAAAATGACTCGGAGCATGAAATTCCAGTGGTTAAATTGATGAATATATCTTTGTAGCTACCTTCCAGACAGCGAAATACAACTATTAATCAGTAGAGACTGTAGATGGCCAGCCAAACGGATACAAAAGAGAGCCTCCTGCTTAATATTTCAGCTCTCGTCCAAAGAAGATGAAAAGCAGTCAAGGCTTCAAACTCTATTGGTTTGCAGGAAGCAAACCCTTACGTTCGTGACAATCATTGGCACTTTTTATCTAAATCCCGGGTCACCTTTGTAACCTTTCATTAATCCAAGGATAGAACATATCAGCATGGACCATTAAGACGTATTGGAGACTCTGAGCACGACAAAACCCAAACCATACTTGAACTAACCCGGTTATTGCATCACAAAAGATAATATTCTGTTATTGATACTGAAGGGTTAAATGGTAGTAATCGCGGAAGAGTCTGGTTTTCCTCAAGACAGCACACGTACGTGACTTTTAAAATGTATAAGGGCTATATGTTGGAGAAAAATTCATTACTTAATTCAAATTAGCGCAAAATGGCTGATATTCTGGTATCTGGTACTGACTTCCCACAATGGATGTTGAGGTCATGCAGCATTACAGATGCCATATCTGTAAAACTTCGTGGTAATACATAGCTTAACTATTATTTCCTGAATTAATAATATTTCATTATCGACCGGGTAAGGATGAAATCTCAAAAGTGAGTATACCTTGTAGAAATTCTAAAATTCATTTGAATCCTTCTTTTGCTGTAAGATGCATCATCTCAATTAGCGGTCACAGTCACGGGCTAAGAAAGACCGGGATTTAAAATAGGTAAAGTGAAGGTGTGCTCGGTAAAGCTCACATATGTGCACATATCTTTGGATTGCTTGTGCACAAAGTTTGGTGCAAAGTCGGAGGCAACCGAGATAGTTCTTTATTGTTTATTCATCGCGAGCAAGGATTAACACCGATTTTAACTTTCTTGTTTCTGCTTCTTGTCTCTGAGTCTCAGCCTCAAGTTTTTTTTTTAAGCCAGAAATAACACACGATCTGACCGTACTTAAGTACGTTATAGTTCAGGCTCAACTAAGTGTTAAGATATCTCATATGAGTAGGAAATTGACGTTCGCCGAAAAGCATTGAGCGGAGCTTGGATTGCGGAAGTTTGATGGATGCGTTGAATTCCAGTTCGAAAAGCAATCTCGAGTGTAAGACGCGTTACATTTTAAGATTTCGGTTAACGCGGATCGCACTCAATTAGGTATTCGTTCTTCACAAGATTTACACGTTATAAGTTTACACGTTTCTTATTTTGTTAAATCGTGCTTTTTGCGGCACAGCAAACAAATGGATCGTGTGTGTGACAATTTTTTGCAAGTGATTAACAACGAAAAACTAATTTAGAAATATTAGCTCATCCATATGTGTCGCGTGTAAGATCGCGTGTGCAATCTGGGATTTACAGGTAAGACCCAAGCATTGTCTTCAGCAAGTAACTGTTGGCAACGTGTTTTTAAACAATTTACAATCACGTACACCTACCGGGATTGTGGGAGTTTGTAAGAATAAGGTGAAAAGTTAAGCATTTCCACTTGAGCTGGGTGATGTTACGTATGTGCACATGTAGCTAACGTGCTGGCTGCGGCTACGGTAACCGTCTTGAGCATGAAACATAAACAAGCAATCAAGGCACAGGTAAACGTGTGTTGCTATCTTCCATTAGATGCATCAGGTACGTAGATATATGCATATGTGTTTGCTTTTAAGCTAGTTGCGTAGCTTTCTTTGAGTTCTTCTCTAAGCATGTGTACACGCTGAAAAACCGTTGCCGCGGTCAACTAACTGACTAACCTACAAACGTAAATGAGTTTGATTAAGTAATAATTGTATTTGATTTATGCTGGTATTAAGACCAGTGAGGGGAGCTTAACATCTTGCTGGCTACTGTTTGCAAGTGCATTGCATCAAAGTCGCGTTTACGAAGAGGTTGGCGCTCGCGGATGCCTTGGCTCAGAAGACGGATTTCTTGGCGGCATCATTGAGTGGTTGTAGTGTGACATTGTTTGTTGTAATCAGGGTCTGAAATATTTAGTTTATTTATTATTGCGTTCAGATGGCTAAAAATTGAACGAGTGAAGTGAAAGTTGAAATAAAGTGCGCAATCTACTCATAAAACTTGAGGCTGCCTCTATGCTGTTTACATAATGTTTTTATGGTGAGTTGAGAAATACTATTTCGGATACCGTCGCATTTTCTTCAGTGTCCATAATGAACATACAAAGTGGTTGATTTGGATTTGCATAAGCCTGACAAGATTGACTCATGTCTCGTGGATTTGATTTTAGCATTTTATTTTTGAAGTTTTATTTTAAGGATACCCAGCGCTATAGTGTCGGATATGTCACGCATATTACATCATATTCGAGTGCTGATCAAAACTAAACTCCGTTCTGTTAAGTTTTATAAGTAAATGTCTTAAAAATTTTAAAAATTCTTTAACTGCCACAGAAAAGCCATAAAAAAACACAAAGAAAAATTTTACAGACTCTGATGGAAATATTTAACGATAGTTGTTCATAAACTGAGCGATTTTCTGCAATAGTTGCGGGTTTCATATCCTCATATAAAAGTGTTTTTATTAGTACTTTTTTCAAGGATATTCAAAACATTCAGAGACAAAATAACAAATGATAATTGGTTCTTTTGTAATTTACTAATATAATTCTCTAAGCACAAAGTTTTTAAAATTGTTTCGGAAGACTTTAATGGACACGGAAGAAAAAACAAAATCTCAAAGCCTCTTCTTTGACCGATGGCTTCCTAATTCGAAATGAATCCTACATTTGTGATCTATTTTTTCATGCCTGGATGCAATAAACTATCTGGAGGCTGTATTTTCCAGTGAATATGTTGTTATAATTGAAATTTTTATCGTTTAGTCGCCTCGGCGTTAGTAGGTGATTCCATAAATAAATCCGCTTGAAAGAAATAAACACTTAAAAATTGTTATGATTACTACACACTCCTGATTGCTAGTCGGCGATAGAACGACCTACAGACAAGAGTAGGAAGAATCCTGAGGAAAAATAGTTGAAAATGAAATTCTTAGTGATAAATTTGATGAAAATATCCTTAGTAGAGTACCGATATCTAACAGGTAACCTCTATATTATATGCATTACTCTAGAAACGTGAAAGGCTGCATCTAGGACACAAGGAAATATTTAGCGAAAATATGAAATAATTTAATTGCCAATAACTATTCTTAATCTTATTTATTTTAAATGATGTTAAGAAAATAACTAAATTATTCACTAACGAAAATAACCAATTGATTAATTAAAGAAACTCAGGAATAGCTATAAAAAACATGACTAGCAATGGTTTCAACAATATTATATCCCAACAGTACTAGATGTTTGCTTTGCAATTGTTTTTTTATATTTAATAGTTGTGTATATAACCTATGTGCACTAGTCATCTGAGTATATAACTTTGAGACCATAATGCTCCGCAAGTGGTATTACCACAAAATCCGACTTGTGAAAGGTGCAAAACAAAAAATCTTCCTAACCGCGGTTTGGAGCTTCTAGGATTGAACTTCGTTTCAGGTCTGGATTCCCATCTGGAGCCAAAAATCTTCAAGCTTTTTTTTGGAATCTCCTGGAGCCAAAAACATTCAAGCGTTTTTTTTTAAATCTCCTGGAGCCAAAAACCTTCAAGCTTTTTTTTTTGTCCTCGGAAAATTTCATCGTTTCCCGTCATTTTCTTTGTTTCGTCCATAGACGTGTTGCGGCGGTGCACCATCGCCATAAGATAGCGACGGGGAATGACAGGCCGCTCCAAGGACAACAAAATAGTCCCATCCCCGTCGAAGAACAACATTTCAGCGAAACTTTAAGCTTACTTTCATCACTGCAAAGTACGTTTTCTCCCCCAGGATGATAAATACTCCTGTCGATAATTAATGTTTAGACCTTATTGCTGTTTCAAAGAAGACGTTTTTTTGTTTTTTTTAGACATATATAAAGAGTCAGTCCCTTTTTAAGCTTCGTTTGTTTTCAAACTCTTGTTTCATACTTTTTTTTCGTTTGTTTTCAAACTCTTGTTTCTTGTTTCATACATAAAACATATGAGAATTCTAATTTTTATCAGAAATGTCTGAGAAAATACGAAATACTACTTCAAAGAACCCAAAACTTTTGCGTATTCAGCAAAAAAGTGATTTCGCTGACACTGACTCGAGAATTAACTGTTAAATTGTCCGTTATGTTTTGTTTTAACGTTATATAATTTTGACAAAATTCTGACTGCACTGAATTCTTTCATACATTCCTCAATATAAATCGTTCAGAGAATAAGGACATTTTTCGTTCTACCGCAACGATTCCGTATACCTACCAAAACGACGCTGTTTGCTTACATATTCAAATTTCTTTCATTGTTCTTTTACGATGCCATGACTCCCACACCATACTTGTGATAATTTACTTAAGGATTTTTCTTTCCTTATTTTTTTGGGACAGCTTATCGCATATCGATTCCAGTTTCGACTCTATGTTCTATGGTGAAAATAAAATGAGGAAATATTCAAATTCAACGTCTTGTTGAACCAAGTTGGGTTTTTCAAAGGATGTCTTGTTAAACCAAGCTTAAGTTTTCAAAAGACATTATAATGAATCTAAAGGAAGCTTTCCTTTTGAACACATCATGAACAGGACGTGCTGCAAACTAACTTATTAGTTTGTATTTTGAAAAAAAAAAAAATTTTTTTTTGGTATTTTGTTTTTGAATTTGTATTGCTTGGTGATTTTTTGATAAATTTGTTAGTCGACACCAAGTCTTTCTATAACAACAAATTTTTTAAATTAACAAAAAAAAAATCGGTAAATTTCTGGAAAATAAAAATCGAACATTTCAAAAAACAGAACATTTTTAAAGTCGGATGCCAAGAAGTCATTTTATGAGGCTTTGAGTATGATACACATAGGTATGCAATTCGTTTGAAATCGCACTAAAATCGCAATTCTTTGGCTAGAGGGAGGAATGTTATTTTCACTCTGAGTATCAAACTACTAGTGGCCCATTTCTACTGGACTACCAAATAAACAACTTCCTTTTGAACTTTTATACCTAGCCTGGAACCATTTGACACACCACTTCCGGCTAGGATTTACGGATCTTCACCTTATGGCAACTTCGAGTTTTATGAATTCCTTCTCCAGTGAAGGGGTAGGAGAATGAGAATTGCGAGAGAATGGCCTCTTCAAGGTTTCTTATCAGGAATGCCTATTTTTTTGATTGCCCAAGGGATTGTTAGGTTCATTTTCTTAGTGGCTCACCTGGTTCGTTTTGTCAACCAATGTCAGCATCGCTCCGATAAGGCCGTCCGGACGGAGCTCTCCTATTGAGTACGATGGGTTTGAGCGGTCAATATTCACAGTAACATTTTGCCCACATATGTAGACATTGAGTGTTTCTTCAGCTTGACCAATTCCTGTGTATTATAACTATCATATACAGGAATTTGTCAATCTTAAGAGAGTTAATAAGACTTTTGATCCGTCGGTGCTTAATCTATGTAAAAGTAAATTGAAAAGATATATGGAATGATAATAACTAAATTTATAGACTTTGGCTAGATGGCCTCATTTGTCCAAAGAAAATGCATACTTCCTGGTTGTAGGCTTTGAACCAACTTTGAAGGAATATCGTCTTTCCAATTGCCTGTTCCTTAAAGTTCAGCTGGATGTCTAAGTAGTTTTCTGCTGATGTTGCTTGGAAGTCACTTTTCAGGCTACGCATGTACCAACAATGATCAAGGGGATGATCTTTGTCAATTTTGTTTTTATGAGACTTTATGGCAACATATAGTCTCTTTATATAGATTTGTCTATATAAAGTTCAAACATGTCATTTAGAAGCTCAAAGAAACGTTACCATTGTATCTAGAGTGTTACTGGTAAACATAATTATTTCACTGAACAGAAATAATTATGTTACCAGTTTATTATCATTGTGAAATTGTGTCAAAAATGGCAGTATTGTAGTGCCCGTAGAACTCTAGTGGCAGTAACGAGAATCACAAATTGTATATGAGGAGGTTCTAAGTATAACCTCAGCGTATTGTCGTTTTCTTTTTTTGCAAGGAGTTCCACCGATTGAAATTCGTTGGTCACGCATTGACTAGCCATGTTGCAATTGTATCAGTGAGTTTCAATTAGTCAGAGCAGGCCTCTAAATGAGCGTTCGTAACATCCATGGAATTACTGTTTAGACGCGGTCAAAATTGTTAACAGCTGCAAGAAGATTTCGTCAAGGAGAGACAATCTGAAGAGATAGTCCGAGGTATTATAAAAATGTTGAATTGTTCAATGAATGAAAAACCGCGTGCGCGGTGACATCAATAGAATTGAAAGATATTTTTCCAGGATCACTACACTACAGGATCACATATTCATAGTGTATGTAATATCTCTTGATTCAGATTGCACTAGAGTTCTTTCTTTCATTTGCACTTGAAGGATGTCATAGATTGCTGGAAGTGGCGGTGGAACTTAAACAGCTTTGCAGTACTGGAAGTAAGCTTCGCGTTCAGAGCTGTTTCATAATTTTATCATCCTTTGTGCTTTGTTAGGAGGTGTAGCCTGTTGACCGGCTACTAGGCTACTCTCCAAAGACCTTTTCTGTCGTGCAGTGGTCTCGAACTAATGGATTCACAAGTTACTTTTCACACTAAATCTAGTAAAATCTCGGAACTTATCCTACTTTCGATATTGGAAACTCATTTTTTTTTCTAATTTTTCTAATATGATTGCAGATACCCTATGCTTTTTTTGGATTAGAAGGCATATAGCTGGAGTAATTACCAACATAAACAATGGCGACATTTTGATTGTTTTGACGAAAGGGTGTACAGATATGTGATCGTTTTGGGATTTTTGAAAGACTTTCTGTAATTTTTGAGTCGATCTATTCAGTCAACTTATTCGAGTAAACATTTTGCGTCTTTGAATTTTGTATATTTGCTAGTTTCGTGTAGGTTTTGTATTTGACCATTTTGGTTTTTGGCAAGACATTTGGTTTTGAAGTGAGGACTTAGACTCGTTAGTGGTGTCATCTAAGCAGTTCGAATTCTAAGTCCCAGCTTGCTTTTTTCTACATCTGATGAGAACATGAAAAAATCTAATTTCTCTTGTGGCTTCGACTTAAGATTTTTGCAAACATTGTCGATTTTTTCGGCATTGGTTCGACTCGGTCCTTTTTGACAACGTTTATCATGTCATTGATGTATCTTCTCTGTATTCTAGTTGTCATTGGTTGACTTTCCTTGAACCTTGGCTTGAGAGAGAGAAAGAGAGAGAGAGCGAGATAACGAGAGACGGTTCCATGTCAATGCTGGTCCTTGTTTTTCCAAATCACTTTGGAACAGATTTTCAATTAAATTTGTGTGAATAAAATCTTTAGGAGACAGGTTTTGTCAACTTTTGACTGAAGCCGCTGTATATGTCAGCTTTTGAAATGCTTCTGTGCTTAGAAACAAAAACTCTTTAACCCTAACAACTGCAAAACAACACACTTCTCATGTGTTAGTATTTAGCGTCATACATTTCATAAAAATGAAAAATATATTCCATAACAATTTCGAGTCATTTTTCCTGATGTTTTATGAAAGTTTGTAACTTGAAACTTATTTAGTTGTTAAATAATTGAATCATTGTTAGAAAATTTTGAGCCGCTACAAACGCAGAAGCAGATTTGTGGTAGGATTGAAAAAATTCATAAATTTCAAATTTCAAAACTGAAATTATCGTTATCTTAGTATAAATCTACAAAATCAAATCCAGGCTTATAATTAGGCTACTGAACTGAACTAATCGTATTCATAATTGCTGAATTTTTTCGTGCAAACAGGAAACATTAAAATTAAGTGATTGTTCATACGTTGTAAGCACATGAATTTTTAATGGAAATATTAAATTGTGTAATTTTTAATTGTAGTTAACAGAATGTTTATTGAAAATACTGTTGAAATCTTAATGTGAAATAATACAGGCAAGACTATGTGTTATGTATGCATAAGAAACTGTTGTGGAAAATTAGAGCTCTTTGATTCATCTACAATCTAGTACTATACAAATGATGGATAAGTGAAATTGAGGATTTTAACATGAGCCTTATTTATGGGCCTTATGTAAGCTCTGGTATTATGAGCCATGACATACATTTTTTTTATTTCTCCTTTTTTATTTAGCTCTGCGAATAAATATAAATCAATGTCCTTAGTGAAATGTCTTGTCAATCAATGAGTGTTTTAACAACAAAAGTGTACAGACTATGAATTTTCTAGTTTATATATCTGAGCTCGAATGTCCTTCGTGAAAAATTAATAGCTATCTAACAAATTATTTCTTGAAAATTTTTTTCTACCTTGAAATTACGCAGCCCTGTTTGAAATTCTGACGAACACAAAACTAAGCACTTATCTTTGTTTCTGTATTGAAACCAGATGAACTAAGTGTAAAAATCAAGCTTTGTGGGAAAGAGAAGATGGCACATGCTAGCAAGATCTGCCTCAAACAGCCTCAAGCATTCAAAAAAGAAACCAATGGCAGTGGGGATTAATATCATTCATTTTCTTAGGTTTCGTTCATATTGTGTTTCATAGTGACAGCTGTTTTGGCAGTTCCAGAGAGGGGAAAGCATCTGTCATTTTCAAAGAGGGGAAGGCATCTGTCACTTTGTTTTTCACTGGCTTGAATGTTTCGAGATTTGTAGTCGTTACTCGTTGTTTGAACTGAATTGACTTATTTTTAACTGCTCATAATGTTTTCAATGTTATAATGTTTTTGAATTTTTCAAAGATAATTAACGGCTGGCTGAAATTGAAAATAGTCAATTTCATAATTATTTAAAACTCTGCAACACGTTTTGCTGATCTAGCCAATATTATAAAGTGCTGTGGCAAAGAAAGGTTGAGCAGGTATTTACAGAAATAAAAAGAAATTAATTTCTGATTACAGATGGCTATGCGTTTGTTAAGGTTAATTTAAAAAAAATTGTGTTAGTGGTTAAGGACAATAAAATGATAGATGATAAGGGAAATGAAAGGGGTTTTGTTTTATAAAATTTTTTTGTGAATTTCGTAATTTTGTGGATCACTTTCAATACGTACATTATGGATTTTTTTTCAATTTCAATGGACCTTGTGGACAGTTGCTTGGAAATTGTTTTTTAAGATAATGATTCGATATTTGCGAAATGTAGGATTACATTTAATTATTCATCAGAACAAATTTAAAAGGATCCGCATAGCTATAAATCAACTTTAGCTGAAGCGCATTGAGAATTCTAAATTTTAAATGGGATTATGTGATTATGTGTGGTTTCATTAGTATGTGTTGTTTCATTGAGAAAACTTGGACATATTTCTTGCTCGTGATGGTTTCTTTCATAAATTTTGGTGATCTCCTTCTGTTCAGTTTGGTGATCGACGTTTGTTCTCATTCCTTTCCCTTCGTAATTTGCATATGTTTATATTGTATATATTTCTTTATTTGACAGTTGATCGCTTCTATCTATAGTTCTCAGTAAAATCCTCATCACATCTATGAAAATAATGCCTAATTTATGATTAATTTTCTTGTACTAGGTACTTAGAATTGTTACACTGAATTTGTCCTTTTCCGTCCTGCTCCTGATAATGCTGTATAAAATTTTTAACGAGCCGGAGGTCACAACCATCGTAAGATTGCAGAAACTGCAATGGGCTTGTCATGTGAATCGTATGGACGAACAACGTTTACCAAAATGGCAATCGTTGGGAAGATTGAAGGGCAGCGACCAGTAAGGAAACTGAGGAAACACTGGTCTGACTCTGTTAACGAAGCAAGTTCATCGCTGATCAGATTTCAAAATCGAAGGACGTAGTCAATGGACCGATACTTTTGGAGGCGCTTGCTTTAAGAAGTGAAGATCCGAGAGGGGCTGTAGTGCTACGAAGATGAAGAAGAAGAGAGGATACTAATAATTTTTGGCGAACATCTATGCTAGACTTGCATTGAACTTAAAACTATTTTCCTTACATCACCTATGAGCTAATTTATAAACTCATTTACCTAGCCAGATCCATTAGTCTGATCCTGGTTTTTTTACAGCCTGTGTATATTTCTGAATGATTTAATCATTTTTTGATTTGATCAGGTGAGGGTTCCGTCCGCAAAAGCTGTTCGTATGCGATTTAGGCTTGTAAATTAGACATGTATATATTGAAAAGTATTGGATTAAGGCAAGAACCCTGTGGAATATATGTTAGAACTTTAACATGGTGTGTTCTATCTCTTAAGAAGTAGGAAATCAGCTTGTGGTGGGGTGCTGGGCTGTATGATCTTATGTAGTTAACTGGAACAGTACAAGGAAGGTTACTATGACTCTTCTGTAAAGTTCTAGGTGAAGTCAAATTGGCAGTATAATAGTGTGAAAAAACATGGAAAAATCATAGTTTCAAAAATGCTAATCTGTGAGCTTTAGTGAGCCAATTTTTTGATAATAATGAGAAAAAGAGCATATCGAACTACTGAGATTGTATAAATTTATAACGCTTTATAAGGAAATTGCTTAAACAAATAGAAAAATAGCCTGACGGATGTCGGACACCTGAGAAGTGAGACATGTGGGCAGTTTTAAGCAGGTTTAACTTGACTTCGTCAACGAATATTTGAGTTCAACAGACGAATGGGAAATATAATATTTTAAGGTTTAAGCTATTAGTGGCACGATTTGACAGCTAATGATCCAACAAGAATGATGATTTCGGTATTCTTATCTTATTAAAATATGTTGTTTGATTGATTCAATGTTATTGATGGAAATTTCTCGTTGTTTTGAAAAATCGACAGTGTCCAAAACAGTCTGTTTTTATGCACTTCATACTAAAAACAAACAAAAGATCAAGATTTTTGAAAGGAAGGAACATGGAAGTTGTCTCATGGCGTAGAAACTTACCAGAATTGAATCCTGTCAGAACTTTACCATGAATCTACATTCTTTTAAGCAAAATGGGGGAGGACTATCTCCAATTGATCATAATCAAAGAAACAAGCCAAGCTGCAAGTCGAGAGTAATCTAAAATCTTAACAAAGTATGAATTGAGCATACTAAGACCTGACTATATTTCAAACTATATTTTCAGGATCTATTTGTTTTTATACTTTTTCTCGATTTTTGTAATTTGTAAAAATACTGGATTTATCTATGTAAGACCTTCTTTTAATTAACCATGATAACAAAGACTTATGATTTGAAGTTTTGAAGTTAATATTTGAATATATTGAAAGTCCATCACAAAGAAGGCAGGATTAGACAGGAATGTTCGGCAAATTAAACTTAAAAATATTTTAGTTCATTTAAATTTTTAAATCATTGAAATAAATTTAAACTAATTATTTGCATTACGTGTTTAGTTAGGTCCAAAAAATATTGGGTAATATATTGAACATTTTTATGCTTATCTGATTCATCTCCAGCTCACCCAGTCGAAAGTTTGCTTTAAAATTTTATTTTCTTTTTTTTGCAGGCAAGACGATGACAAAAGATCCTGACTATAATGCATTTCTACAAGTTGAATTTCATGTAACATTTCCAATGACATTGCTTGAATGTTACACACACAAAATTCTTTAACCAGAACCTCCAGATAAATCGAACGTGAATCAACATTCCAACCTCAATTCATATGTGATACATACAACACGTAGCTAAAACGGGTGCTAAGGGAAGGATATGTTGAAATTGTGCAAAATTAATGCTTGCTCGGATGGTATGTTGGGGTTACACTTGAGTCGTGTCCCGTGGGATCCATATCCTTGGGTTAGTGGTATCCAAGATACGTCCAATGCATACTTGGCCGGTATACGAACCGGTGACACAGTTCTTGAAGTGAACGGATTCGATATAATTGGACAAAAAATTTCGGAATTAGCTGCACTCATAAAAGGACATTGGAATAGTGGTGCAAGTCATATACAATTTCTTATATGGCGAAATAAGACCGAGGAGAGTGTGAGTATTTTTTAATTATTTCGTCAAGGATTTTCTGATGAATTTAAGAGCTTTTAAAGATTTGAATCTTTTTCTCGAGTTTTAAAATTATTGAAAATTTTTTTCTGGTACTCTTACTAAGTTTAATTTTGAGTTTTCCTTAATTGAAATAGTTTCTTAAGTGTAAAATTATTGTAACAATAATTAATATAAACATTATATATACATTTAAAGAAAAACAATTAGAATACAAAAAATGGGAGTTTGTTGGCTGACCTGTAAGAAAAAAATATCCTTTTTATGACTTTTGAAACACAATTGAGTGTTTTGCTTCTGATTGTTAAATAAGCGTGTTTGAAGCAGGCGGAGTATCGAAAAGGCTGTTAATGATACGAAGCTACGCGAGGAATCGATATAGTTTTTATGAATTGTCCAAGAAGCTATATCTTTCCGTTGCTCAACGAAGTTTGTTATGTAGACAGGAATTGAGGATCAATTGATTTAGATCGCAGGTTCAAAAACGCTGCATAGGCTCATTCAAGTCTTTCTGTTAATCCAAGGTAATGCAGAAGCTTACACTGTAGCCCTGAAAAAACCAACAATGATTGAGATACATTGGACCGCGTTTGAACAGTCTTTCTTTTCGAAATTTCCGTTCAAATTCAACGAACCTGACCTCAACGAGCCTTACAGATCTACCGAACAGCACACACGGACCGGATCGAGTAGCCAATTCGAGGATACTGTTGTAGAACAAAAGAATAGATCAAAATTGGACTGAAAATTTACAAACCCAAAAGAACGAATTAAAAATTCTAACGAACCTGTTGATACCAACCTGATAGTACATTTTCACTCCTCGACCCAATAATTGCTAGGAAAAGAAAACGTGATGAACCCGACGCTGGCATTTCTACGAACCCAAAAAGACTCAAATATAACTACTCCACCAACTCTGTTGATTGCAACTCATCCTTTCATATGATCCTATATATAACCTCGGATGCCAGCATATAAAAGTCTATAAAACCCCGGCGGACAACTCAGATTGAGGTGATGATGGTTGTAATGGCTGAAACGCGTCCTTGTCAACATTGGAGCATAGCCTGGCGGATCTATAAAACGGTATAATTGGGTTTACCAAAGATTTTTCCAAAAGCTGACTAGGACTCATGTAAGTTTACGGAAATTGCCCAATTTTTACAGTGTACCACTTGGCTTCTAAAAACTTCTAAGGTATCTAGTTCTCCTTAAAAATCAGGACCAGTTTCAAGTTCTTCTTGACTACTTCTAGCTCCTAACGAACGCAAGGAAGCATTTATTTAGAAGATTAATTAATATCAAAATTTCAATTCTAAGACTTCTGTTGTATGGCTAGGTCATGGTTATCATAAGTTCACAGTTGCGTCTAGAGACCACACGTTTTCTTAATCCTTGTTATCGATTTTCTATCGAACGATTTTGACAATGAAGCTGTGCGAGCAAATTGCTTATGGAGGCAACGAACATTATCATATTTTCAATATTATATTATATATTATTATATATTCTTAAGCTCATTCTCACGAAATTAACCTGCAACCGACCTATCCACACAGAACGTTTGCTACTCAATGTCATCTCTATCAGAAACTGTCAGCTCCTAATCCACTTTCCAATCAATCCCAGATTTTGTTATGATGGAGTTTATATATGTTTCTCCGACTAGTATCGGCTAAAAATAATTAATGAGTCCCGGAACTTTTAGATTCTGGTTCTTGCAAACTGTAGTATTTTTTTTAGAGACCGCACAGATAATCAGCGAAGAGGTTCAGCTCGATCACAACTTTAAGGTCATCTCTGGTAACCAGGATATCAGACGTCAATATATTAAGTAAGAAGGAGCCTAGGATAAACCTATGATAAAAAGTTTATAGATAAACTAATTGATCCAAGCCGAATCACAGGCTTTTTCTACACCTATCAGGTACGCTACCATGATCTTTTCGATCATCCAATTTCTTTTTGCACTGGTTTGGAAAACAGCAAATGCGTCAACTGATGTGTTAGCTCTTTTAAGGCCGAATTGTCTCTTCGGGACATTTTCTGGTTCTTCAGAGAATTGTGTGATACTTTGAAGAATTACTCATTCGAGTGATCAGCTCACATTGGAAAAAAATATCGGACGAGTATTGCCTACATTTGCACTATTCGCCCCTTTTAGAATAATAAGTATTTGGCACCGGGTCTGTTCGAATCTCTCATTGGCAAAGTCAGACGATCTTTTCGGGATGATCCTATTGAGGGAGAGTATAAGAAGGTAAATCCAATTAAACTTTAGATTGCGGCGGTTTATTCTTCAAAGAGTGCTTGCAAAGGTTTCTAAGGGTGCTACTTATAATTTCAGGAAGGCTCATTTCTGGATATTTTGAATTTAGTCAAGCTAGTTCCTCTTTGATTTCGTTCAACGAATGTAACAAAGACATTACCTATTTCTCCAAATTTCAGTATTGCCTCCACAATTGAGTCATTTTCAAATATCAACTGCAGATTTAAATGAAGGTTTGTACGAATAAAAGCCTTCACAAACAAAAATGAGGAGAAAAAACATTTGTTTCAAGACAAAAGTCTCTGATCTTGTGAGTTTTTCGATTTTATGAACATATTTGGATTTCAGGAATTCACAGTCCTCATTGCAAACTGAAATGGTTTGGCTTCAAGAAGTAGAGGAAGTATAGCCGTCGTAAAATCTGAAGTATTTAATGTCAAGTGAAGCTGTCCCCTTTCTTCGATGTGTCAGAGCAATATTTTAGATATCCCCATCATCCCTGTTTTCTGTTCTCTGGCTCTAAAGGTGTCAGATAGGCCATCATAACACCTGTATCCGCAACTACAGATTGGCGTTTGAGATGTAGGCAAAGTTCGATGCTTAGTGTCGTCTAATATTTGCTGTCCTTTCCCTATAATTCTTAATTTATATTTCATCAACGATTGCGAACCCAAATACCATGTTATTTCAGATACTTGACTGAATTATGACATTATTAAATACTTTGAAAAAATATTCTTAGAATATTTTCATGTCAAGAGTTGCATTCTGGCATTGAACGAATCCACAATTTCCATCGAATCGTAAAAAGGAAAAGGGGAAATTTCATTTTCCTTATTTTGTATTGGACTCCCCTTACTTTAGGATTCGATCTTTCTCTCCTAAAATACAAGTCAATGTTTAACACAACGGCAGTTCATTATAGGCGAAACTCCATGCCTCTGACCCATGAATGGTATTCTCTTCCCAGGATACTTTGTTCAAATTTCATTCATTTTCTTATAAGCAGGAGCTAATATGGGTCGTGTAATTCATCCAATAGTGCTATGATTATATCAGACCATACAGCTGACCCCAGAACTCAGTGACACATTGACATCAGAAAAGAGATTGTTCTGACCTGATGAAATTTTTTTCAATTCTGCAATACTCCTGTTTGAGTAATTAGTAAAATACTATTGACAGTCAATTAATCGTTTTGAACGCCGTGTTACCTCAATGATACGTCTTCTCCATCTCTACATTTTTCTTTGCCTGAGTCATAGATCTAAGTATTACTCTGCTGTATTTATTATGCATATTTGCCAATAGAATAACAAATAAGTAGGGGTTCTTTCTCCAACGTTGAGCAGTCAGAATAAAGATTATATAATCAAGTCAATTAAAGAACTGAAGTATTTTGTCATAGCGGAAGCATAAACAGCGAGAAAACTCACTCGCAGCTTCTGGAAAATAGAGATAGGAGAAACAATCTTAGATTTATATTTTTTTAATGTGAAAATATAAATTCCTGGCTTGCAGTGCTCCTGGATCTCCCACTAAACACCTCCCGTGTCAAACTGAGAACTTCTTAACCTGAAACCGTTTGTCACATTATTTCGGGCTGAGCTCCATGTATTTATACCAACAAGAGCCTTCATTTTATGCAACTCCGTTTGATAGCGGGAGAGACGGGAATGCTGGAATAAAGATCTTTAGTATCCCTCGCCGTCGCCTGGTGCTATCTCATGCCAGACATGTGTTTAAATTGCATTTTTACTCAAAAGATTTGAGAGAGTTGTGTTTGTCAAACGAAATTATGAGATAAAATTTATTGGAAGTTCCACTTACTTTGGTTAAATTCAGTTAAATTGGGAGATAGTTTGGAGCGCTCTTGCTTTTGCTCCCTGGATTGATGATTGACGCAGAGATGAGCTGTTACAATCTCTTTGAGTAGGGAGGAAGGAGATAGAGAGTCCGTTTTCTAGGAGGACAGAAGGTTGACAAGCAAAACACATGGTAGGACTATCGGGCTTTTTAGGAATTGCGATTTGGGCTCAACTGAAGCTGTGGTTGGAATGAAGGTTGGTCGATTGAATCTGATGCAGGTCGTCAATATGCGAGGATGAGTATATTTGATCTACTTGCACAAAACTGTAAATCACCTTTTTTTTGCTGATATTGCAGTAATCCGGAGAAGACGCAGGGAGTGTTTTTTTTCGTGTGAAAGTTTATTCCAATTCCTCCATCAGGACATGAAACTAAATATTAAATATTTAAAAATATCTAAATATTTAAAAGTTTCTTACAATTTATTTAGTAGTAGTTCTCAATATTTGACTTTCCAAAATTTAATGCACTACAAAAGACTATGATGTCGAGATTCTCTTCGATTTCGTCATTAAATCAAACGAAATCAACGCGTATGCATAGTTTTGATATTCAAAGCAAAGTTCTATCCTTTTAGTATTAATACTTGTGTAAACATTAATTTAAGTCCATCAAATATTTAAACATGTTCTTCCTTTACTTTGCAGGCGGTTAATCAACAGTCATTGCAGAAATTCGCTTCATGTTTGCAGAACATCGCTCAGTTGCTAGAGTGTCCTATTTGCCTTGAGGTTTGTACAAATATCTACAAGATTCTGTGGTCCTCTATAGAGGAGATAATTCATCTAACAACTAGTTTTTGGACTCACGCCTAATCAAATATGTCACATATCGAAAAATGTTAGTGTTCGAAATTTGAAGATTTTTGGCATTTTGACTTTAACGTAGAGTATTTATCCTGGTAGAAGTAGAAGGAAGAATCAAAAGTATTGTTATCATATTCATTAACTTGCATTTAATTCGCGATTGTCAAGGATGTTAAACTAAATTTTCCTCCGGTCGCTTGCTAATGAATGATTATTTTGAATCCATCATGCATGCATGACCTTATATGAATTTCATTCTTGTGTGATGTAGTTTAAAGGTACGTTCAACTATAAACATGTCCTGATCTAGATTCGAAAGGAACTTTACTTGAACTTGGTTAAGTGGGCGAATTCATTACACAATCTCTCTAACATCTTCGTTTTTATACTACACATCATCCATCTGTATGAACGGATGTAGCATGATTGTATTTTGGACAATATGACATGTGTGAATGCTATAATCTTCTCGGTATAGTACAAACGTGCGTATATGTGACTACCAATGTGTGAACTTGTAGATAATGTCATGGAATGTAAGTGAGAATGAACATATCTTAAGAGTATGTAGCTTATATTGGGATGTATCAAGCAGAAAATGATATATTTCCCTTGATAATACATAAATGTACGTTTATGGATGTGTGTACATATATGTCCATTTATAGATTGTCAAGCCACCAGGATGGCAATGCTGTAATGGTCACGTACTTTGCAATAGCTGCCGACTTCGTACAACCAAATGTTCTATTTGTCGTGTTACCTTGGGACCGAAAGGACGATGTTTACTCTCCGATAAGCTTTTCACATTGCTGGCTGAATCATTTCCCTGTAACGGTAAGTGTTCAATCTTTAACAATGTTGTTTCACGTGGGTTTGTATTTCGTAGAATATTTTTTCTGAAAGAATTATTTAAATATGTTTCATGCGTAAAATTTTTTAATCCTTATTAGACGTTCCATTATTTATTTTGAGTTATATTGATTCCATTTAATTGACGTAATCTGCAGGAAAGTGATCCGCAAGTAAACAAACAGAACGACAGAAATAGTGTAAACTGCTGGACCAATTCACCAATACCAGCGTAATGATGAGCATGAAAATTCACCCTTATAAGGATGGTTAACATGATGATAGACAGTTTGTTGACTACATGCTTACCATTTAACAACTTTCAAAATTGTTAAATTGTTGGACCATTAATAGGTTCGTTGCTCAATGCATCACAAATGACACATGTCACAATTTTTGTACTAACCATACTGAGTCCATCTATCCTACATGAGCAAATTCGAAGACGATTTTAAGTGCATTTCTGAAATGGACGCAAGAGCAGAAATTAAATTTTTCGTAAATGGACTTTTTCGTTTGCAAAAAAAGCTTCATGTATCAAATGTGATACATTGGACAGGAAACCTATTAAATTAAAAGTTTTGTGCTCACTACTTATTGCGATTCAAAGTATTTTTGACCATGTTTTTATGGTAAAAAAGAGAAACTATCGAAACTATCTATTTGGACCAACAAAATAGAGAGGAGTTATGTTTTGTTCCTAAGCAAAACAGGAGCAACTTTCAGATCTCAACGTCGAAATTTGCTCCGAAAAAGTTTATTAGATCGTCTGGATATGTGCACTCATTTTTGAGCCCTTATCGAAATTTCGCGTTTTATTGCGATTTTTAGTTGTCTGTAGAGGATTTTTAGTTATCTGTGATACCTAAATAACTATAGCTGCAAAAGTCATCCAGAAGCGTGGCGTCGTTATAAAAAGATAGGAAGAGCTGGAGCAAAACGTCCTTTGGGAAGAGTCACTTAGTTTTTAAGTTTCAGTTTCAAATTCAATAAAAATTTAGCATTTTGACGTGGAAGATCAAAAAAGCCACTTAGCCACTTAGTTGCCAATGCAAACCAGAATCAAAATTGATTCCCAGTTGACTGTACCTGAGGACCTTTTTTTGCCCGATGGCGTCCTGTAAACTTTCGTAAATAAATAATTCAAAATCGGTTCCGTGGGAATATGCAACCTTCCAAAATTCGTGCGATTGGGTCAAATTAATGACGGTTTATTTAGTGTGCGTGAAACATTTGAATAGGACAAAAGAAAAAAGGTTACAACTTTGCAGAACGATCGTTTTTGGCTCAAGTAGATGACGTCTTCTTTACGCAGCGATGGTATTTCAAATGAGCAACGAAAATATGGAGGACTATACTTACTAAAGAGGATTTTTTAAAGCAAGAAATGCACGCCGTGCAAAATAAGAATGCTTTGTAGTAGCAATCATTCATAGAACATCCCCTTTTTGGCGGGCAGCGTTGATATTGTAGAGTGGACGAACCCTGACAAGCAAAATAGAGCTAGTAATTTGGATATTCTTGCTGTGATGCCAGAATCAAACGAACGGACGTGCCCATCAGAAGGGGACTTGGTGGTGTAAATCACTTCGTTTCACTGTGAACAACCGTGACCCGTGAGGTTAAAGTGGTAAAAACAGCTAGAAGCGCTAACAAATATGTCTTCAAGGATTTTTGTTTGAAAAATGTTTCTTTAATCAATTCAACGTTTAGTTATGAGATACAGAAGTCAACGATTACATTTTGTTTTGTTTTCTTTATTGTCCTGATTTTACACGAAATTGGCCACAAACAAGTCACTTCGTATTGGCAGCATAGCTCATGCTCCAGACCCCTGGAAACAAGATTTTAATATGATTTTTTAAAAAATTTCTTATATATATTTTAATTTTTTTTTAAATAATTCTTATTATTTGTTTATTTTTTAAATTTTATTTTGACGTTTTATTAAAAATTATGACTAAGAAAATCGCAATTTCTAAAAGCGTTGATGTGACAACAAGGACACATCTTCTAAACAAATGCAGTTTAAAAAAGATTCGATTTGATGAAAAAAAAACAATTGGTAACGCTGTTGGCTAGGTCAAATCATCCTGGTCCTGGCTAGGTCAAATCAGAAAACCCTGGTTAAATTTTTAGAAATATTTGACCAACAAAATCAAAATATCGATGTCTAATTTGGTTTTACCTTCACATGTACAATTACCGGGCCTTAAAGTATCCCTTCAACGTCTTATGCTCCGTGTTTGTGGCAACTGCAATCGTAAATGTTAAGCTATACTTTACGTTCGCCGATTTGGTAAGTAATTGTAAGTAATTCTGTAGTTTTTGGTGTACAGGGACTCCCAAACGTACTTAAACATCTAAATGAGCTATGCAACCGTCTCTTCGTTAAAAATTTTAGTTTTCAAATCAACTGCAGTTTTGAGGTGCCTCGGGGACTTCTAAAACTACTATTGAAGAAAACTTTCAAATGACTCGATCCAAATATTCGTTGGTATTTTGATACCCAGTCACTGGAAGTCCCAGGAATCTTTGTAGGCGGTCTCCCGGCTGTTGTTCTTTGAAATTGGCATTATTGCATTTGTGACCGGCTCTAGCCTTGGCACACTCTTATAGCATCAGTTTTTGGCGCAAGTGGTAAACGCTTCCATGTGACATAAATTTAGAGAGCTCAGGATAACATTTGAAGTTTCTAAATAGTTGATAAAAGCGACAGAAGTCTTTCAATTGGGGAGTGTATAAAGGGCATTGTCTTTCTACTGGATAGAAAACGAACCAATCAACATTTATTTCGAAATTTTTTGGACCTGGATTTATATGACTGTTTTTGTGGTTTGGAAAAAAGGCTATTTACGCCTAGAGTGTCAAACTCGCAGCGGCAACCGGACTACTGACCATATATTCTCTTGTCAACAGAAAAACCTTGCCTAGAACTATTTACCAAATTTCTTCGGACTAGACCTCATTAGTCTTACCTGGCGGCGCTAACAGATTAAGGGAAATCCCTCTTGCCGCTAAAGTTTTTCTCCTTTTTTTAAGACCAACAACCTTTCCTTCTGACTCTTCCTTACTTAAGTAAACTTGCCTTCGCTTTTCAGTAAGTAACATTAGGGGGACCGCTATCGCGATAACCAGAGAAAGTGCGGTATGCAACTGCTGTCCGCAAAGCTGTGGGACTCAGTATAAAGGGCTCGGAGCCGTACAGGAGAAGAGAGTAGTAAAGAGTAGAGCTGACGAATTTTACTTGAGGTGGGTCCCTCCGTGTTCACCATAAGGCATTTCAGAGCTGACAATCGCTCAGCAGCATTATCCACTGACGCTCGAACCTTCAGATCATTTTTCTAACCCGGGAATAGCACGAGTAATCCGCTTTTTGGTCGGTATGATGACCTCGGCATATTAATAATAACAATAATACTCATGATAATATCAGTTATAACAACGTATATTTTTGCTTTGGATCCTGTTTTCTAGGACACGATACAGCTGTATCAGTTTGTATGCCAGTTTGTATGCAATCAAATTTTAAAATTTCATCTAAATTAACGCATAAGACCAAACATGTTGTTTTGATTAATTATTCTGCGTAATTATTTACCCATACAAAACTAGTTTCAAAAATATATAGAATTTGAATGTATATATATAGAATTTGCATCCTGTACAATACCTTCCAAATCCCCGGAAGTTGCCGGGGTAAAGTGGAGCTACAGGAAAATATGATAAAGCTTGTGTTATAGTGCACTTTGACCGGTCTTGGTAGCGCATCTTGGTGAGTCTTTTTTCTTTGAGAGCTTGCCCTTGAACTTTTCGACATTTTCATTTTACTTAAGTTCCACCCAAAGGGTGGTGACCGGGTCACCTTACGGTGGCAAGCGGGATCATTTATTTAGAGCACTGTATACTATAACTCAAATTATCCTAATCCCAAAGGACCAAGCACTTCCTACTACCCAAGCCATGGGTTAGGTTTTCGTTCTTTACACCTCGCAAAGCACGTAGCATATCGCATTTTGGCATCCTTTAACCTAGTTTCCGTACTTATACAGACACATACTGCTTTGGTCTGCATTTTGCTTAAGGCATCTGCTGAGGGTGGCCTTCATTTTTGGTGGATTCTACAGACAACAACGATCTTGATCTTTGTTATACTTGCATACCTTGTGTAAGTGTAATACTTTAGTCTCCACCTTTCTGGCCACTCAAAGATCTTAACACCACACAGGTGCTTTTGCGCCGGAATACCTCATAAATGGTGACTTTATAACCCTATTTCGCTATGTATATATATCCTCATTTCTTCCCGATTCCACAGGCTTATTAAAGGTTATCGTCTCCAAATTGCTTGGTAGTTCTGCTCACTAAGAAACAACGTCTAGTCACGACGCGCTGACTCAAACCTACCCTTTATAAAAGCCACATTTGAAGTGGAGTTGTGTCCACTTACTTATTTACAAGAAAACTTCATGTGCTACCTGAAGAAGTGTTAAAACTTCTTGAGAGAATTCACCTCGAGTCTATGAACTCTATTTATCAAATGTGATTCAATATGAGGAAAAGGATATTATCGAATTGAGTTGAATTTGCGAAAATATGCCAAAATAATTCTTATAAAACTTGCTTAGGCATAGTTACTTATTTTATAAGGAATTTTTATGCGGAAAAATTGTACAGCTAAGTAAATAAGAGATGGTTCTACCCCTACTCAAGAGGTAGCCCTAGCAGCCAAGGATTAAATGAGGCATGTTTGCATGGTATTTTGGAATTTCGTAGCAAAGCGTTCATATACTAAATGCAAAACACGACCCTGTATATATTCGTGGTTGTTATCCTTCATTAGTTCTGCGAAACAGTTTGGATACAGTTTTCTATGTAACACTAGAAAACAATTATGTAGTTTTTCAATGTACAGTTTTACGTATTATGGATACTGTTTTCTAATGTTTTGTTGCCAACAAAACGACAAGGGTGCAAAAGGAAAAAAAATATCCCCATTGTTTCCATCATAAACTTCTGCACACGCCCTCAGAATCGATACAATTGGAAAATAGGCTTCTGAATACCAAGGAGAATCATAACAAAGGAGGTAGTTTTTATTAATTTTTTTTTTAAATTAGCTGCTGAGTTTTCCGTGCTTCGTAATTCGTAGTTCGCCCGTAATAAACTTAGAATTCCTTAAATTTAAGGATCAGTATCATGCTAGGAACTCCAATCGTTTCAGGGATTAAAGTGTTATGCTATGTCCATTTACTGACATGTCTGCTTCTGTAGACTGTTGATTGTAGTCGTCATCCTTCTATTTCTCCTATGTGATCAGGATGTTTTAACGTAACTTTGGCAAAGCATTGCCGGGATACCTATCTACGGGCTGTTAATCTAGCCCAAGCGCCATACTCATCAAGCTGTCTTCTTCTGATCTTTGGACCTAAATATGAGATGCCTCTGTCATTACTTAAAGTGAATTTTTGACGTTGGTTGCGGTGAACTAAGTAAAATCGACCGAAGTCTTTCATAACTATTTGCAAAAGAGGAGAAAGGCATTGATAATGATAGGAGTATCGCAATGATGATGGCTTCTGCGCCACTAGTTTGTGGTAGGGTTCTCAGACACTAAAAGAAAAGGGTTCATAAATTTCCGCTTTTATCAATGTTATTTCCACTTTGTGTTATCAAATGTTAATTTTTAACCACCCTTAATTTTGTACTGTTATATTCATTCATAGATAAATTTAATAGTTACCACTGAATATTTATTGAAATATGAGCACGTACCGAGCCCACAGGATTTTCAAAAATTGCTTCGATTATACTTTACAGGTAATACACCAGGCAGGGAATCATCTGGCAAGGATCAGAAAACCATCATTTCACCCCAATCGAACGCCGCTATAAGATATATTAAACGCAAGAGTAAACAAATCGTTATGATAAAAGTAAGCTCTGAAGTATCACAAGAAGAAAAGCAATCGCTTCCTGCCGTAGCTGCCCCGTCTGTCGTCCCGAATAAAAGTTATCATTGCCCCACTGGGAAATCATGTGTGAACCCCAACTCAAGTGAACTACACAGTTCCCGACTACTATGCAGCCAATGGGATGTCTTAACCCATTTACGTCGAGTCCATCAGCTATCAGTGACACAACACTACGGCACGTATGGTGAACGGATCGAAGTCCAGCTCATGAATAAATCAATTTCCTGCATTTCCCTCGTCCCCGGCGCGGTAGCATCGGGCAAAGAAAGGACGATTTTAAATGTGTCCGCTCAACCTCTTCTGTTGAAAGCTTCATCTGAGTTATGCGATATCGAAATTTCACCCGCCATGAATCAGGTATTAATGTCCTCGGACGAGCGACGGCAGGAGAGAGGCGAAGAAAGGAGCATTTTATCAAGTCGAAGGACTTCAACGGTTGCAGGTGATGAAGTTTATGCGAATGGTACAGACAGGGCCAACAACGATAAAATTTCGGAGGTGGAGATGTTCTTTGTCGCAAGAATGTCAACTGCGGAGGATGAGGAAGCACGAAAAAGTGATGGCAATACTCGTGCCCGAGGCAATGAAAGATGTGCAATTTTCATCTGGCATTGTGGCAGCGAGGAAAATGCGAAAAAATACCAGGCTGTGATCGAATGCAAACCTTCAACTACTGAGGCTACCACTGTTACGAGTAAATGGAATGGTTTTATTCATCCGCTGACGAAGACATGGAATTCAATTCGACGCCAGAAGGAGTTTCTCGAATTGGAATTCGATGTTGCGAATTTTTTCGATATTGTGATCGGAGTTAAATAAGTTTCTGTTATTTTTTAACCAATTTTTTATAAGACTTTCTGTACTGGTTTTGCATGTAACGTATGAATCTGATTGTAATTTCATGTGAAATATTTTCCGTGTGTTCGCTGTTATGCAAGAAATAAAATTTATCGTGTTGAGAGAGGTTTTATGTTAAAATGCATTCAGCGTGCAGTTTTACATGCTTTCCAGGTACGAGATTTATGCAGGATGCTATACGTGCTCGACGCTACCACCAACCCAAATCAAATGGTTTCGATTTTTGTTCTTATCACAAAAGCGAATCCTGGGAGTTAAATGAACTTTTATGTAAAAATATCTGCCAAATTAATTGAGTCCTGGGAAATAACCAAGATTGTCACAGAAGTTTAGGACACGAATACGGAGTTCTGACAAATCAGCAGAATAACCACACATTACACAGAGTGTGCTTGATTCGTGTTTGATTCCTTTAAGCCCACATCCCAACCCAAAGTGCCACTATTGTCCCAAATGGCATATACTATCTTTCCATTGTGGTTATAAATGATATCTGTAATGATTTCTGCACCAAATCCTGAATTAATGAGTTCGTAGATTGTGAGCTCTGCAGGCTTCAACAAAATTGTCAGGATTGTGCCATTAGGTCTAATGAAAATTGCCGGGAGCGAACAACATGGCATTTGGTTAATACTCGATGATATTCATTATGAAATCATAAGTGATTTGGTCTTCTAAATAAGTGGGACGGTCCTATTCTCGTAAGTGTGTTATTTGAAAAAATTGTTAGTTTGAAAGGATACGATACCATATTGATTTTCTTTCAGCATTTAATGCATGTGGCTGCACCATTTGAAAGGCATGCGTTGGGAACTATGATGCAAATAAGTATCTTTTAACAAAGGCTATCAAATTCTTGTGAATAGCATACAAGCATATTTAAAAAGGAATTTACCACAGTATGCGGATTTGAAGATATATCTCTAAAATATTTTCCGAAAGTTTCATCAGAATGTTTGATTTACAAGCATTGGTGAGTTGCATGCATGTGAAAGATACATAGTTTACATTGCCGCTGTGTACTCGCACACATATCTAGGATACTCCTTCCTTAAAAAATTTTAATCTTTGATTGGTTGCAGCCGGCGCTCCGTGATGTCAAAAGGAACCACATTTGATTATTGTAAGTAGATGAAATTTAATCATAGTTTTTAGAATTTTGAAATTTCGATATTCAATTTTCATTGTTTCAATTCCATGATAAGACGTATTTATTCTTATTTTATTTTATTTAACTTCTTTAGTAGATATGCTTATGCTTCGATTGTGCTTGTGCTGTTTGAATATTCAAATGTTAGAAAATATTTGCAAGATAATGCAAGATGTTATACTACCTATATGTTAAACTGCCTGTGCCAAAAGAATCCTTCAACCATTCTCAATAAATCTATGATAACCCTTATCGGCTGAACACATTGGTTGACTATATATTTATCGCAAGAATTTGGTGAGTTGTTGTAGTCATTGCAATATAAGTTAAGTTGAGCTTCACCAGATCTGGCCAGCAGTGGCAACTCTTCAAAAGGAGTTCCTGATTCCCCATGCGAGTCTGCCCAGCCAGAATTTCTAAATAAATTGTTCATAATTTTTTTTTTTTTATTCTTAATCATAATAAAGTACGTTTGCAACAACCTAGAAACAAAAAAAAAGGTCGCGTAGAGCAACTCAATTGAGAAATCAACAAAAAGTATGATTTTCGGATTTTTCGCATCAGGGATAAAAAGGTTGCCCAATAATCTATAATTTTTTCTACGCTATAATGTAAGTTTATTTAGAATTACCCACAGTACCCGAATCTTTCCTTTTTTCCTTGTAATAAACGAAGTCACTCCTCGTGAAAAGTAATCCCATGCATATTATATCTAATCATCTATACATTGATTGATTGGTTACATCAAGCGACATACCAGCCTTTGAAAGTTTATTGCGACCAGGCTTCAGCTTCATCGGTCTTTATAAGAAAATTAATAAAATCTGCTTTGACTGCAGGCGTTCAAGCTCCTCTTCAACAAGGACACAATCTCCTTGATGGTCTCGTCGCTTATGGAACAGTAAGTCGCAATGTGCTAGTAGACAAAAGTGCAGAATTAGCACCCACCCTTCACTTTTAGGCCCATTGTCTTGAAGTGTCCTCCGAATGAGCAAAAACTTTTGGAGATTCCAAAAAGGTCTCTTAACTTCCTCTTATTCATTCGAAAGCACGCTCGAAACATATTTTCATCATAAAGATTGAGGGAAAGCTCCGATATTCGAACTCTGGATGTTTACTCGAGAGCCAGAACCTCTAGCCTCATTTTCCATCTGAGCCTTGTAAGTGAAATTAATTTCTATGGCACTAAAAGATTCATAGTTGCCCCTGAAATTGGAGGACGTATTAAAAGGGCCGAGACCGTTGAAGGCGCTTATTGCAGGGTATTTGAATGCCCAAAAGGGGCTGTAGTGCTAAGAGGAAGAAGAAACGATTCAGGAGATATGAAAGCTCCTTTTCTCGGCTGATTCGTCTGCTCATTATCTTTGATACCTGCGTGATTGTCATGGCAGTGGCTTAGAGCCATTTTTGGTATAGTCACGAAGATTCTTGCGCCTTGTAGGCTGCTTGGATGCTAGGTAGGAAACCTATAGTTTTACTTTTTATTGCATTTTTTCACCTTGTTGCAGATTAAACCACTGACTGTAATTCGCATATATTAAGCATTTCTTACCAAACAAGGTAAAAAAGGGAAACGACTTTACTTGTGGAGAGATCTGCGATATGCTGATTGTACAATATCGGTGGCATGAGCGTTCCTTGCGGGACTACAGCACTTCAATCGTTCACTACGGGACTTCAATCGTTCACAGTTTTGAGAGATGACTTTTGAGAATTATAAGTTAGTTGGAAACATAGAAGGGGCGTTGATATACCCTGAATTTTAGAGGACGGTCTGGCATGCCAGACTTTATAAAATCCTTGGGCTGTGTCAAACACAACCAAGCCTGTTGGTAAAAGGAAATGATATCCTTTAAGCTTACTGAATAAAAATCAGTGGCACTTGAACTCTTTTTGCTGTTCAGTGAGAATTTTTTTGCGGGACTCACAGTTTTCCATCCTTCGTAACATCATTATCCATGAATCTAGATATAAGATGCGGGTGAAACAGGGAAGGCTGACTCCAGTCGCCAAATTACTTCGCTTTCGAGCTGCGTTTCTGTGAACGAGTAGCCCACCGAGTATTGCCCACCATTTGGTTAGTTGTTGTCCATTGAATAATTAGTTTTAAAACATTCGCATCAAGGATTTAACACATCGAGACATGATAACATGTTCATCTTATAAAGGTACAAATATACACCAACAATGAGGTTATGTTATATTTTTAAAAGGGTTGAGAGAATGATGAGAATCTGAGAATACATCAAAAGATTATTGTCCACATATAATCTAGAACTGCATGCTATAGAATGAAGCAGAATTCAACCAGGTTACCAAAAGGATATTCCAAATTCTGTAAACATATCAATGTGTTCATCAAAAATAGTTTAGGGTGTCAGCCTTTATATTTTGTAGAAATATTTTGTCGCTCTTGTTTTTAAATAGGATAGTCCTACTCCTTAAGCGTCCCGCACACTCTTTTATTGCAATTCAATTTCTTTCTACTCTATTTCTTTCTATTTCGACAAGTCTAAGAACCTGAACCTTGGTCTGCTGTTTTGAAATCATTTTCATTTTCTTTTCTAATTTAAACTGTTTTCTCAAATTTTGTCGATTCCAAAAATTTGAATCTATTTAACAGCTGCAAGATATTTCGAAATCTCATCACAACAGTCAAAAATTTTGACGAATTTCAAAATTTTTGGGAGATCTTCAACTTTTGGGTTTTTGTGATTAATAAAAAAACTGATTTGTTTATCAGTTTCAGCTTGAACTTTACTGAACACTAAATTTTCGGAAAGAAAAGCGCATAAAATTTCGATATGGTCAACTACGAAAAGGACATTATTTCCGTATTCGGTTTTCCTGATATCACATCATTTCCCATGACTACTTTCTAAGGAGGGAGCAAATGATAAATGAACTCTAAAGATTAGAGTCTAATTCGTTAGGTATTGTAGCGACCTAGAAACTTTTCACGATTTCAATATCAAATGAGTCCTGTTGCCACTTGGCAAGCTTAACTAACGTAGGAGGGATTACATCGGTGGAAGCGAAAAACTTGCTTTTCTTTTCGATGAGCGCTATGTAACTTAATAACCATGATAATGACCAGGCTCTATCAGCATAGATTATACATGAGGCAATAGAGATTAGGATCGAGGAGCAATAGAATGAAATAGAAAGTGATTAGAAGTTTGGGAATGAGCTCTGAATTCATTATGGAATGCTTTCATTCAGTCGGAATAACATCAACCACTCCGCACCGAGGGAATTTTGAAATGCAAGGAAAAACATCTACAATCAGGTCAGTGGAGAAGCTCTTGGGCCAGTGTGTTACATTACACCATTCGGGTGGCTAAGCAGGATTGCTATGAAATAGCGTTAATGAGCGTGGCGAAGTTCTACAAGAAAAATAATATTGTTCAAGTGCTGAGTGCTTTTCAGTCCGTTTCTGATCAAGTTCCTTTGATGATGAAAAACTTTCTTATTCGGCTACGTAAGTACGTTTTTCGTTTCTTCCACTTCTTCTTCATTTTCTTGAAGACCGATAATAACGTCTATCAACGGGAGCCGATCCAACGACTAAAGTTTTTTCCTCTGTATTTGTATTTAGTGTTGAAAGGCAAATGAATGTGCCAAACGTATATGTATTTGAACTCAACATATACTGTAATCAAGGACTTAAGTATGGGATATTTTGTGTGTTTATGCTTGTGATTTTCTTACAAGGCTAATTAATTTAAATTCAATGGAATAAATTTAGGAGCCTTCTGCGTGGCTCTAATTTAGGACCATTAACTTAAGGAATGTACTATGTGTGTTTTATGCAGTGTTCAATTTTTTTAAGTATTTGGTTGAATTCTTTCTACGGTCTTAGATTTTCCAGGATATATCGTTTTCAGAATGTGCTTGGCCCTCTGGACCAAATTTTAGGTAGTGCTGTGGAGCGAAACAAATGAGAGAGAAAGAGAGGGAGAGACTTGTCTATGACTTCGTTGTATTGTGTATGAATGGTCTTAATGCTAGCTTGGTTAGCATTTGGTTGATATAGGTTTTTTAAGGTAAAGCAGATATATATACCCTTTCGATTTATGAGCCAAGGTTGGATGGAACCATTTGATCCATTATGAATGGAATGCAAGGCCATGTTGAGCACGATACAATTTTAGGTATGATTCAAATTTTCAAAAACCTTTGGTAAATTTCTAAAAAAATGTCTTCAAATCCTCTTTTAAACACGTTTTTTTAAATCCTCTTTTTAACACGTATTAGTTTTTAATTTTATTATTCATTTATTTATAAATAAATTTATTAATCTTAAATTTCGGAACAATTTCACGGTTTTCTAATCCAATTCTGTACATATCAACGCCTGGGATTGCCTCGAGGACATTTTTATTTTAGTCTTAGTCTAATTCAGTTTCGAAAAACAAGGGGAACAAGAGGACAAACAACTCTTGAAAAAACAAAACAGAAATTGCGAAAGAGCACTGATTGCAATACTAACAGGCCACAATCCTTTAGATCAACCAAATTGAAACGAATAGGATTCCGAACGAATGACTCCTGCGGAGCTTGTTTCAAGGAAGAGGAAAGCACTGAATATTTCATTCTAGATTGTGAAGCACTTCAAAACTACAGCACTCGAAATCCGCTTTGTTTCCTGTAGGACGACAGGATGGACCATCTGTAAACAATAGCAGCATCAGCGGGGAGCTAAAGACCGGTGTTGGCCTATATCTATTCCCAACAGTGCAAAGTTGATTACAACTTTCAGACGAAGTTGAAGTCTGTCCGACAAGCAATCGAAACAGAACTATTTAGAGATCGTTCAAAAATATCAAATGGTTCAATATCCAATTAAACATGTAGCAAGGTGGTATAAATGATGGAAGCTGAAAGAGTTGACAAGTAAGTCATGATACCTATTAAAATCATAATAAACTCCATACCATGCATCTGTCAAATTATTCTGTTAAAATCATAATAAACACAATTTTCGAAGCTTTATGTTTCTGCAAATCCTTTGACCAATCTGTGTATCAAATCAATCATATATAATATTGCTTCTACTTATTTTGATATATACGATAAAAAATGCTTTGACAGACAATTTTTGCACATTCAGTTCTTTCGTAAGGTTGATACTTAGAAGGTTTCCAGATCATTGCAAGTCCTCCTCCAAGCACGCTTTAATCCTGATTCACATATTTTCATTGAGAAACTAAAAAGATTATTGTTACGGCACCCTGATCCGTAAGGACGTGAAGTTATAGAAGAAAAGAGATCAAACACATCCTGAAAACACTGGAGCCAGCGATAACTTTGGCGGAATTACTAAATGGGAAAGAATTTCCGGTAGCTGTGGAAAATGCTGCGCGTTTTACAGTGCCAAAAAAATTTTGTGAGAATTGTGAAATCCTATTTTTTTTTATTTCAACATATTTGTTCTTTTTTTTCTATTTTTCTAACTATTTTTTAATGTAATTTAATTAATGTTCTCTATACTGGTAGCAATTACTCGTGCAAATGGGCGTGGTTTTTCTTCAAACCGTTATTGTTTGCAAATTTTCGTTGTCTTTTTTATTTGCTTAAGTTGAGGCTTAAAAGGCAAAACAAATTTTAAACTTTAAACTTTTTTGACATGATTGAGATTGTCAAAGTAAATTGTGTTTGGCCAATCAAAGGTAGTATACGTTAACTTTTGAAGGTTTATTGTGTCCTGTTTTCTTTTCACCTTGAGGGCCTCATTTATTCATTTTACTAAGCAGGGTAAAATGATCCATTCTGGCTACCAGGATTTTCTCTTGCGGAACAGTGCCTTGCACCGTGGCACGTAATGTACTCGAACTACGCAAAATTTATTGCTGGTCCTTTATGGTCCTTCCATCTCGAAAAACTTTACTTGGTGTTTGTGCCCAATGTCTTTCTTCCTTCGAAGAATATTCTTAACATTGTGTATCTGGCCACTACTGCAATTGTCAACAGCTATAAAAGTTATGGAAGTTCTGCTGCAGAACATTACGTTACGACTCAGGTCTGTCAAACGCATGTCAAACGCTGAACTCGGCCGAAAAGGTGCTAGAGAAGAACGAATTTTCACAATCAACCATTTTCTAGGAAACCAATAAACAAAACAGTTCACAAAATTTATATTTTGAAGTATTTTTCTTAGCAACCGAGGTTCCTTCCCAAAAAGTTGAAAGGGGGCATATAATTTTCACCTTGCATAACTTTGGCTACACCCATGGTATGTCTAGCAGCATTTTATACGTCAAATGTGAAACATTATGAAATTTTGTCAATAAGAACAAGGTTCAGTGGTAGATAGAGTAAGAAATTCTCGACCATAAGGCACTTTATAGAAATAATAGTTAATTTTGTTCAAAAGAAATCAGGTTAAGCATAGCAAAGGCTGTTTCAGACCTGTGCTATGTTATGGGTGGGAGCAAAGTTCGACCAAAGTTCGGAACCAATGGCGAATTCGATACAACTATGAGCTGTATGAAATTTTTGACGAGCCGGAGGTCCCAACGTTTATAAGAATATGGAAGCTGCAATGGGCTGGCCATTTGAATCACATAGACGAACAATAGATACCCAAAAAGATGTTCGTTGGAAGCACTGAGGGCGGAGACCAGTGGGGAAGCCGAGAAAACGCTGGCTTGACTCTGTTCACAGTGCCAGGACATCGCTGCTCGGATTTCAAAATTGGAGGACGTGGTCAATGGAACAAGACAGTTGGAGGCGCTTACAGCAGGAAGCGAAGTCTGTATATTTGTTTACGGACGTCTTGTGAACCTTGCACTCCAAGCCAAAGTGTCAAAATAGAACCACGCGGTAATTACTTCGTTGACAATCCTGCGACACAACATCTGCAACGCGACTCGAGGATAATGTAGCTGGCGGTGTCAGAAATTGTACTAGGAGGAATCTATGTACTAGGAGTTTTAGAGATAACGTTTTCTCTGTACATTCAGTATATCTAGAGAGCCGAGGGCATTTTCCGAAAAGAGAATAAGAACGGAGCTAGAGCACATATGCCACTAAGAATTTATATCGCATTTTTCCAGCACTTTGGGTAAGAATGATTGGATTGGCGAAGAAGTTTATTAGGCGTCAACCCAATTGAAAAAGTTTAGCTGGGGGTAAAATACAGTGTATTGAACTCCTTTCAACACAAAACAGGCAATAATGGATTCAGCATTTAAAAAATGAGTGGGAATCAATGGCATCAAAGGACGTGTTCGAAGTCTTTTGAGAAAGAATTCTTGAATGTATAGACAGCAAAGGAGGTTAAAGGTCTTTTGTTGCGTTGTTATTGTTGTTTAAAATTTAACGAAATTTTAAGTACAAATTTAATTACTATAATATTTAGCTCAACTTAAATAAAAAGCTGTTTTACTTAATTAACATATACATTTAGTATTAAAAACAAGTTCCAATTATATTAATTCCAATTTGTTCAGCGTTTTCAATTTCATGATAGGATTCCTCCTCCAGTTTCCCGAAAGACGCTGCATTTAAATAATTCATTAGACGTTGTCATTCTGCAGCCAATTCAAAATTTCAACTGCATCTAGCCATGCATAATATACACATAAATGTAAATGCAACGATTGAAAACTTTTTTTTTAACATACTGATATACATATGTACGAATGAATACACAACTTCCTCTTGTTCACAAATGATTGTATACGTACTCTATGGACTATCCGAAAAGGCTCTAGTTGTCCAGGAAGTACTAGTTCAAGCCCGTAAAAAATCTCTTGAAATTTATTCACGACAAAAGTTGGTAATGTGAACTCATGCATAATCCATATATCCCAACTGCCTTTTATGAGTCACAGGACGATGTGTGTGTGTATGTGTGTGAGAGTTGCAATTTCATAGTTATATACTGATTCAGTTTGCATTCATATTGGTCGGTGCATTGTTTGTGTGCAGGCGCAGGCATTAGTGCTGGGTGGACTTAGTTTGCCAGAACCGATGTATTGTATTGGTTTTGTAACGACCGTAATGGTTTTTAGAGATTTCATCCAAAATAATTTGGCATGTATGGTTAAATGCCGGGTGAAACTAATTTGAAATTAGTTTTTTTTAAATCTTTATCAATAATCCAGCTGCATTGATGAAATATGCCGCTGGTGTTTTTTTGAGATCTATGACTTCCTGGTTTCGCGTCATTAGGGATGAATTCCGAATTAGAATTCATAGAATTCAGCGTGACACTATTACATTTACGTGCATAACTGAGCATTGGAATTCATCGAGAGTTTTCAATCCAAATGTTTAATTTTGCTATCTTTGAGTTGCTGTTAATCTATTGTTTCATCTCCTTTCACGATACAATGAAGGAAATTTCCCCTGTTGTGCCCTCGGAGTAGTTGTTCACATGAGACTAACGTTCAACGTCCCTTGGCTTAAAATCACTAAGAATCAAGTTTCTTGCTCTGAATTCATTTTAAACGCAAGCAATGAAACATAAAAATAACTTAACGAGCAACCTTTGATACTGTAGCAACTTCTTCTTGCATTCGGCATGGATCTTCATCGAGCAATCTTCCGATTATTACTTTTTAGCGCTCTGGATATGTTCGACCTGGTGTTTACTTTGATTGAAAGAAGAAAATCAACACTTCCCGCAAATGATGTTTATTTGGCACACACTCAAAATTTTCGTTTAACCAAAAGTATATAGCAGAGTCCACTGGTTTTATGAAAGAGTTTGTTAACCATATGTCTCAGTTTGATTCATGACCTTTTGGAAATGTCAATACAACTAGCACTTACCGCTGGAGACACCTATGAATAAGCACCTAAACTGAGAACGCTGTCACAAGACAAAAATAAGCATGGTAACACGATGGAGTAAATGTTTGATGCTGGACGATGCAACTTATATTTGCTGCAAAAGTTAATACAAGCGCGATTCAGTCCAATGAAAATTCAAAGAAGACTGACAACGTTTTTGAAGTTATATATCAGCTGTATGTAGTGGTCAGTCTGTTCTACCAAATACTTTAGCTCTTTATATTTTTATTTTTGTATAAAATATACTCATAGTAACGACATCATTAAACATTTTTCTTCTTTCTTTCTAGTCTTCCTATCTGGTCTACGCAGTAAACGTCCAAAAACCTGGCCCCTTTTTTGAGATACTCTGTTATAATTGTTTTTTAGAGTCCTAAAGAAAAGACTGCCATAAATTTTTCTGCTGAATTGGATACTTTTAATTGCTTTCATGATGGACAGCCGCCTTATTTCAAAGTAGTCAATTGTTTGTTTTCAAGATTCAAATGAAAGACTCAGGTCTCTACCATGATCCTGAAATGTGGCAAAAGGTTTTCTATTGTTTTACGTGGAGTTTTTCGAGGCACAAGTTTGGAATGCTGACTCATTTTTTGTTTGGGTTTTTTGTTGACAATTCTCACTTTCCAACGCATCTTTTCTAATTTAACATTCTCAGTATCAAACGCTTCATTTTCAAAAGGTATTCGTCTGTAAGGATTTTTTGTACTTTTTGTGACCTCACCTGTATTACTGATGATTGTTTTAAGATTTTTCCATACAAGCGTCTTCGACATTTTCACATTATCACCGGTGAGGATCATTGATTGGTGTCCTAACTTGAGATCCCGATTGAGGTGTTTAGTTTTAGTGGATATTCAGCCGGGCTTAAGTTCTTTGTCAAAAGGTTAACAGTGAAAAACGACAGAGTTCCTAAGACTCTTTGCTTTCATCAAGCCACCATGAACTAGGTGAATGTATAAGTTTTTTCCGGTTTAACTAAGAGATGGCGCGAGCGGAAAAACAAACTCCATTTCGACTATTTGACATTCAGCGACAGACATATACAAGCTGAGTCCGCCAAAACTACCATATTTGCTTTACCGTCTTGAAGATTCATATCGAATTTCGTGCATTGAAAAGAGCATTTGCAAAAGGCATTGCTGTTCTTGTTAAACCAAAAGAAAAACTCTGTTGGAAATCATTGTTTGCTGGTAAAAACTTACAACATCCTGATGACCCGCTTCATAAATTAGGACATATGAGACATAATTTTGACAATTTAAAAGTGGAAATTTCAATGTTAAAGGCAGACAGCGCTCTGGGAGACCATAAAAGGTAAAGTGGAGGAATAGGAGGGGTTATTGTATGGTGATCCATCTCAAACTCAATGACAATTAGTAGATGGATTAAATGTGTTATAGAACTTGATTAGCAGACGTTTACGAGAAATGGGTAAGATCAATAAGCCCGGTAAATGAATGCCATACGATTTGAATGAACGTCAAACGGAAAATCGCAAATTCAATTGTGCAATGCCGCTTCCGTGCCACGAAAGGAAGTAATTTTTGGATCGTTGTTTTTTTTAAATGTAAAGGAAAAAGTGGTGGCTTTCGCCTGGCGAAGCCGGTCCTATATCATCAATCCCAAATCGCTTCGGTAAGAAGCCAATGCTCTGTGTCTGGTAGTAGCAGAGTGGTATTATAAGTGATTTTGTTACATGACAACGTGTCGTTTCACACAGCCAGTGAAACACACAGTAAAATCGCAGAAGAATGGGACATCCTTCTGTACCCGCCGTACTCCCCATACTTGGCGTCATCTGACTATTAACTCTTTGGATCAATGGGGGACGCGCTCGCAGAGGAGCGCTTCACCGATTTCGAGGAAGTTGGAAAGTTGATCAACGAGTGGTTTGCCCCAAAAGACAAGCAATTTTCTTGCATGGCATTCATCAATAAATAAAAGAAAAATAAATTTTTTTGTATGTTGTAGTTTAGCCTCCATTATGGCAGTTTTAGGGATTAAGCTTTGTTATTTCTGCTACTTCCTTTATGTAACCCACATCTTCCGTCGCTATGTTGTGATGTTTTTATGCTACCATTTCGTGTTCTGCTGATGATTTAAGGAACGAGGGGTCTTTATAGTCCTCGACCTGAATGTCGCCTCTTTTAAACTGCTGTTGACAGTATGCTGGAATCAGTCACTTATTTGCCTTAAAAATGTACGATTGGAACCGGAAAATATATTTGCCCCGCTTTGCTCTTGATTAACTTTTATGCCTTTTACAGGCCGCAATTTGCTTTGAGCTGGAGAAATTTGTTAGATGAGACCATGTTGTTGTACAGTTCTACAATTACCAAATCAAGTTTGGACCTTGCTGTACAATGTGGGATTCCTTTCATTACTTTGAGCCGTACAATTGAGTCCATTTGAAAGATCTCTTGCTCTTGTCGTTGTTTACCCTTCCTTCTTATTCGTTTCCCAAGAGACATTAATTCCTATGAATATATGTCATATACTCTTCTTTTCAGAGTTTCCGTGCGCTGAAAGACATCGGAGTCTATCAGGGAATCATTGAATAGAAAGATATCATTCTGAGAGGGACAGAACAAGATAATTTTGGAAGGACATAGTGCCGACTGCAGATGTGTGGATATCCTGCATATCTCGAAACGTCTGAAGCCTTAATTCTTTATATTTAGATCATTAGGCAAAAATTTACCCTGCTCTGTTGCTTCAACAATGAACTTTAGATTGGAATCACCTTTCTTGATTTTATTTTTTACAAAAAATGGCTAATAAGTAATCAATTTGCCACATTTAAACTTGTCTTCTGTGCTGTTTTAGGTAGTTTCTCTTACAAATGGAAAAAAGTCATTCTGATGGGTACCGCTTGGATACTTCCAAAGAATTTTCTGTTAAATTTAAAATAATTTTTCCAGTTTCATTTGATTTTCAGGTGAAGAAAATATCGATGTCAAAAAACTTAGATTTTGAAATCCACACAGCATATCGAATTTCCGAAAATTCGGAAAAAGATCAGAAAGGTATAGCGGTTGCTCCAAAATTTTCGATTTGAGCATAAATAAAATGTTCCAAAGTGGTGTGAGGCTTGGCATTGTAAAAGGATTAGCAATCCTGAGCAACTTCTAGGGATTTTTTTATAAGATTTATAATCTTTTCAGGATGATTTTGCCACACTCTTTTCTTCTCAAAAGTAATAACGCATCCAGATCTGATTGGACCAATATTGAGTCTTCAACTTGATATGGTTACCACTAAGGTATGAAACGTCTACTCTTCTTGGTATGTGGTCTGAAAGTAAAATGGCACGCGTGGATGAGAGTATCTTGTGCAGGCTTTATTGACCACATAGATGAAAAATAGGTGGCCAACCACGATAAAATACAATTTCAGCAGTCGAATAATGCTTGTGCCCTACGCATATATATATAGCACAAACACGCTCGGGCAACTTGAGTTAGAGAGAGAAAGAAAGAGCACAAATGGACTTATATTTGTTTTGCGTTTTACGTGAAAGCGTTAAAAGGGTTGTTCTAGTTTCCTGAAAAAATGCATGAGAATTAAGCAATTCATATCAAAACTATCCATTCAATTAATCAAATGAAGTTCCACTTATTTTGATCGAATACTAGTGAAATAAGTGTTAGCTCGACATGTTCTTATACTCTACTCCTTCCTTCAATCAAAGGCCAGTGAAGTCATGTCTCAAGGATATGTACGTTAATAAATCGATCGAAGTATAGAATGTAATAAGCGTAACATATTTTTATTTTTGATTACGTTAAAATGACTTTGAAGCATAACTCGCCAAAAAATTTTGAAATTTTTTTATTTGAATATAAAAAAAGTTTAAAAAATTTCAAATAAACTCCAGTGCATAATGCACATCGTGATTTATCGTGACAGTCGCAAATATTAATCTGTCTCGCAATCCGCAATCCGGACCAAGTCTGAGCAATCCAGTTGATCGTTTTTCCCGAATACTAAAAACTTTTTCAAAACCAAAATCGTACAATTCACATGTTGATAATAGAACCAAATTTGCAAGAAGCGATCATCACGATGCATGGTGTGAAAGTCCACATTCATAAGCTATTGTTTGAGTTTTGCAAGCAAAGGATTGCATGCAAAAGTTTTAAGGACAAATGCAATACAACGACAAAGGTTAAATTACACGATTCACACTACATAAACAGGAATTGTTCCGTTTCCGCTAAACGTATCGCAGGCAGGATGTGGACTTGGTATTCTAGCAAAAAGGGGGTCACCGGCTACATTATTTTGAGCGTTCAACTGTTGTACGTGAGCTGGTTTGTGTGTGTGTGTGTGTTGCTTCTATGTTCATAACCAGCCTGATATAAGTTTTCCTGAACCAACCGATATAAGTTTTCCGCAACTCAGAGCACTACAATAGATTATGCAGAACGTACTCATGGCATAACAACAATTTTCCATACGCAACGACTGGATTCCATGGCAATGTCATTTCAGTCCGGCTTCGAGGCTTTGAATTCAAATCAGGGTGAAGCCATAGTTGAGCCAGTTGCCGAGTAGTTTGTCTAATAGGCCAGAACCACTGCGGCGACATATTGTTGGGAACACAGGAAGTTGGCAATTCTGCGAACCACCAGGACGACTTTCAAAACATGTTGGTTTCAGCCCGCCATCGTCCTCGTCGTCGTAGCAAACAAGAATTAGGCACAAATGTTTCTAATTGCGGATGTGAGTGGTGGCCGTGTCTAAATGGAAATTTCGATCTTGCACATTTATTAATAGGATGATGCCTGAATAGCCTGTGTACGAATTTGCAAGGATGTTGATTTTGAACTAAAGCATAAGGAACTCCTTCAACACAAAGCTTCTGCTATCGCATTTCGTATACAAGTCCAATAATTAACCTCCATGCAGTTGCACAACTTATTGAAAGTGAATTTTCGAACTTACTAACTTTTGGTGTGGCTTTCCTCGAATATTAGAGTAGTTTGGTGCAGCTCACGAGCCAGGTCGTCCCTAGGAGGTAGTTGAAAATGGGAAATTATATTCAAGTCACAAGAAATACACCCAATTAAAACGTGATATTTTGATGGATAACTTCCTTGGAAACACACTCAGCTAATTTTGCTTGGCTGGCTGGTGTGGCTTAGAATTAAACTCTTTGCCAATACAGGCCGTAAAGACCATTTTGGTGTCTCTATTTATTATAAATCCAAGAAAAATTTGAATTAGATCGAATGTAGTGTATGATGAAGCAGCTCCACTTTAGTTTCATAAAAGATAACGCAAGAACTCATGCTACAATACCTTTGCTCAAAGATCTCACTGTCAAAAAGCAAAGAATAAAAACAAAAAAAAAACATGAGTAATTTTTTAAAACAGCGAATCACAAATTCTAAATAAAGTAAAAAAAAGGAACCTTATAGAGAAGAACAACTCAAATTCAATAGTTATAGCTTTTGTTTGCATGATAAAACATATTTTTACAAAAATACGAAGACACTGCCTCAGCATGTCGCAATGGTAATTGTCTCCATCTACGCATAAAGGACATGACTTCCAATGAGCGCTGTGCATTATTTTAAAGTAATAAGGGGCGGAAATATGGAGCAACGCACTTAACAAGGATCACAAGCGAAAGCGTTTGATACAGTGGGAAGAAAAAGAATGGACAGTCCCTGGGATGGCGGGTTTGGTAATCGTAGGACAGATAACTATCCTCCCTTCTTGCTAGAGGCTTGAGAAAGATTTACCACCGCCGAAGCGGAAATAATAGAGAACGGGTCACTAGGAAAGCTAGACAACGCTCTCTCAGCTATTGGCAACAATCCTGACAGATCGTAACGAAGAAAAGGTGGATCTTGGGTCTGATTTTGACTTGACTCATAACATTTGTTAGTGAAAATGTCTTGTTCTAGGACAACACGATTGTTACGTCTCGGTTTCGCTACTGTCAGCTGCGCGTAGGGCAGATGGATCATGTGTGTCACACATTTTTGGCTCACAAAAGATAGACCAACCAGCGTGATGACCTATTCAGTGAAATTTGAGATCTGCTCCCTAAAACTGTTGTGTAATAAATGCTTTCAACCATTCAACGGAATCGCGCGATAAATTCTGCTCAGGCAGTTATAAAAGGTACTACAGTGTCAGGAGGCATCAGTGATGAAGAATATCTTATCTATCATTTTCTCTGCCTATCTCCCTTCCCGCTTGAGAAATGTGTTCCATGGGTTAAGGGCACCTGTAGGCAAAATAACACGAGTCCTTGCCCTAATTAATGTGTCACAAGGTTCAAGAAAAGGATTCGAAGATGACAGGGGAGATGCTTAATGGGTAGTCCAGAAACATTGGGCGTTTAGGAGTCGTTTAGGGCGTTTAGGAGTCCAGAAACATTGAGCGTTTAGTGAAAAATTTCACCTCGATATCAGAGAGATTCCTCTCTCTGAGGAAAGGAAAGCGTAAGGAATTTTCACGGTTTTGGATGATTATTTAATTTATTTTACTTTTGTTTTGCCACTAATGTACTTTATAATCTTTCCGAGCGCTAACACGACCAACAAGTCCCCAATCAAACTAGCTAGCCAATGCCTTGTCTCCATTCACCTACGTTGATTAGTTTGCAAGCTCTCTGTCTTGCAAAGCTTGCTTCGTTTGATGTATAGCGAAAACGCCTATTAGAAGTAATGCTATCATGAAAACTCTCAGGATAGAATGTATTGTTGGTTATATTAATATTGCAATACATACTCTGGTTGTAACATTTCACATTTCTTCACAGGAAGAATATCGAAAAGTTCATTGACCTTTAGGTGCAAACTAATCCTAATCCTATCAAACGTGAACAATTTCTGAGAATACTTTAACCAAACATTTTTCAACAAAGTCCAATGATTTAATCGCAATTCCAACTTGTGAGAACGAATTGAATTTTCAAATGGAAATATCCTTAAAATTTTCATTGACAATTCCAAATTAATTATTTGCCCGTCAAACTTTTAATGCATAAAATAATTTTGAAATTTGTGAAAGACTTGGAGCGAAAAGTCTTGGAAGTTTCTTTATCGTCCGCGTCGATTTTTCACGCCAAACTTTTGCATAACGTTAACAACAATGAAACGTGGTGAATTGAATTTATCCAAGAGTCCACCTCCTTATCCGTCATCATCGTCGCACTGTTATAGCTGTGATGCCGCTGAAGAATGTCGTTAGTTATTCGTTGCATGCGACGTAATTCCTTCGATGATCAAAACGAAGCTACCGGTATCACACTAAACTCAGATGGAGCATCAGTCCTGGAGCATTCATTACGAATGTAGTCATACACAAAATTTGTGTCAACTTAGACAGGAATATAAATCAATTGAAAAGTTCAAAAAAAAAAGTTTTGTCTTCCACTTGAAGCTGCCGCACTCGCTATAAAATAGATTCCAGCTTTTCTTTTTGACTTCATTCTTCGTTGGATAATTAAAGAAGTTTTTATTTTCCACTTTCGTTTTCCGTTTGGGTATTTTTTTGGGGGATTTTTATTTTGCAAAAGAACTTTGAAATTGTTAAGAGGTGTCGAGTTTGAAGTTATGCAAGCATTTCTGGTGATAAATTGGTTATATATCTTTACATTTTTTAAGATATTGATTTGGTAGCAATTTACTATAGGCGAGGTATGTTTTGAAAAAAAAAACTCAAAATGATTCCTTGAAATTTTTTTCGATAGCTCCACTTCCTTAAATAATGGTGTTTTGGTTGGATTTAGAAACTCTGCAGTGACTGAAAACATTATTAATTTCACAAAGATACAAAGGTTGCTACAAAGATTCCGTCCTGACTAAAATGTTGTCTCACTTTATTGAAAAAACTTGTTTTGTTGTGTAAAACTTGTTATGAGGCCACTCATAACTTTTAGAGCTGGTACTATGGTAGGCAAAATACAAAACAAGGCTTTCAGTCAATTACTGTCAATATTTGACAGATATTCGTGCTACTGTAACTAAAAGGCCTTCAAATTTTTGGAATAATTGTTGTATCTTTGATTGATAACTGAAAAAGTGCGACAGCTTAAATTAAAATAATAATAATGCCATAATAATTATAAAAAGCTAGGAAGCGGAGAGTACATATATCAGACTGAATGCAAAGGCCAAGTGATGGAGCCTTCTGTAACATCAGAATTTATTCCGTTTACCATCAGGTCAAACCAATAATTAAAGTGCTTGGATTTGTTATTACGTATTTCCATATGGTTGGAATTGTGTCAAGTAGCCCTCGGATAGAAATCTATACTTTTGTTGTAAGTGTAACAATCATATTTGACAGTGGATACAAAGACAAAATCAAAGCTACCTTATTTGACAGGCAAACAGAGTTGAATTCTTGAAAATTTCCAGTTATCGTTTTGGAAATATATCAGACTGTTGCAACATAATTAAAAAGTCGTAACTCAAAGTGGAGCCAGAGTATAAGGAACCAAGAGAAATAAAGCAGACTGCTTTAGGAAATCAAATTTAAAATCGGTTTTGACATTTTAAGTTCCACTGAAATAAAGCTGTTCACAGAAGTCAAAAACTGTTGACGATAGAGGACACGGTAGGTTCTGTGGAAGATGTTCAGGGCGTCATTACTAAAAGCTATACCCCGACATTTCTAACTAAACGATTTTGGAATTAATGTCTGGAATCTTGACAGGACATTGTACACTGTGATGAAAGCTCAAAAAGATGCGCACGAAAGCACAGCAGCGTATTTTCTATCACATTGCATAATTTTGTCTCAGAAGTCAGGAGAAAATAGGAAAACCCATTTCAATGTCGAAAAAATATTGAAACTCGAATATGTCTTATAATTTATTGAGTGATAATTTTCAATTACAAGAAATTATCTGAACATACCATCGTGGGAAATGAGAATGATTAAGCACGAGAAACAATCCACTAATTCACTGAAATTTCACAAAAAACACGGTTCAAGACCAAATAAACTGCAAGAAACTCAACTGAAAATTAAGATTATGTTGACATTTTTCTTCAGATATGATTTTATTTTGCAATATCATTCTGCTACCCCAGGCTGGATCTCTAACAAGGAATAAACTATCGAATCTTATGTTCATGTGAATAGCTACACGCAAATATCATACTTTTAACTTTAGGAATAACCTGTTACATAATAATATATTTCATTTAAATATTCCTGGGAAAACAATAATTGCTCATTGATCATTAATGCGTCGTTTTGCACCGCATTGATTTGACATGGGTTTATCTTCCAAATTCTACTCGTAAAATTGTGTAGTCCTATGACTTTTGCCGGTTTCTTCAACTCAAAATCCACGCCGGGGACACCAACCTGATTCTTATCAAGAGATTCAACTGGAGTCGCTTCGCACTTCGAAGGTATAACCGCGAAGTGGAAGCGATGTGAAGAACTGATGGGGACTCGTCCTGAAATGTGAAGTAACATTGGCACAGGTATCGTGCATTGAGGGTCATTGAAGGGGGACGAAACAGGTTTAGATGGATGCAAAAAAAAATTGTTTATTATATAATATTACTCAATTTTTTTAAAAATCCAATCAGTACCAAAATCCTCGAGAGGACTACATCCAGCAAAAAAAATTAAATTTAAAAGTACTGGAACTACCTCAGAGTGAACGTGACTATTGTAATACTTCTGCACTAAAAGCAAGCTTGGGACGTTTGTTGGCCAGATTTTGCTGATATTGAAAATATTAAAATTAAAATATAAAACAAAAATATTGAAAAGTTTCACTGTCGTACAGTTTTGAAAACTATAAAAAGTGTAAAATGCTTGCTTTCATGTTATTCATGAGCCCTGATTCATTGCTAGCTCAAAATCATTTTTTGTTATGTTTTTATTTCTGCCATAGTTGAGGTGTTCAAGGTTGGTCTCTAGTGTGATCATGATGTAATCAGGACAACATTTCGTAGGTTTTATCTTAGAGACAAAATAGACTGCATGTGCCATGTCATCATTTGATATGTATGTCCTTTTTTGAATTAAAATTAAATTTTTAGTCAACTTCAAAAAAGCTCACGCTCACTTCTGATCTCACTCCCTCTCCCTTACTAGTTCAACTGAACAATCAAGTACACAAAAAAGTTTGGCACTTAAAACGATAATTACCATCAGGAAGGATGTGATGGACGCATCAGAAACAATAATAGCTTGTGCTAATGTTAATGTTAATGTTAATGTAGCGAACAATTAATTTTACGCAAAACTGAGTCGCTTTGTTAAAACAGCAGCACCTGATGGATTTTCTAAAAACTTATTGAACTTTCCATATAAATTGAAGGTTGGGTGTGAGGCATTTGTAGCATTGAATTCATCAAATTAAAATTATTATCATTTGGTTTTAATGAATATACTTTTATGAATGAAATTATGAATTTAATGAATAAACTAATCATTATTTAAAACAGTTAATTCAATTTTTTATAAAACTAAAACAAATTTTATAAAACAAATAAATAAAATAAAATATTTAACAAAATAAAATGACACAAATAAAAAATTTAGCCCGAAATCGAATGAGCTGTCTTCTATTGTTGCTAACAATAATTTTATTTAATAATAATTATCCAATTTTAAAATTTTATATGAATTGATTTTATTTTCAAGCAAAGTTATATTGTTCCTTCTAATTCCTAGCAGAAGACACATCATTGAATTCGTTTCCATACCGCTTCTGAACATTTCAACATTATATCCTTATATCCTTGTACGTCCCGGTTCATCAGTTATTTGCCAAACGTAAGAATTGAAATACTGGTGTGAATAGCTAAGAATATAAATCAATTTGCCTCGAATTGGGTATGCATTCATTTAAAAAAACATTTTCTAAAAACTTGAAGCCTCCCTACATCCACGCCCACTCCCGCCCCCAAATTCAAATTTAACAAATGAGAAGACAACCGATGATAATAGAGAACTTTTCCTTCTCTTTTTGTCGTTGTTCTAAAGTGCCTTAAGGTCAGTCTTGTTTAGATGTGTCGGTAAAACTTTATCTTGTCGGACAATGGAAAATGAACAGAACAAGAACAAGAAGATGAAGAAGAAAACGAAAAAGCCGGCTTCATTTTTAAGACAGAAATACAAGAAGAAAATGTCCAGGAAACAAAAAGGAAACTCACTCCAGAAAGTCTGAATAACTAACTGGGGACCGTCTTTATGATCGTATTCACGAGCTCGGGAAGTATTTTGCCGAAGAAAGAATTCGAATCCTTTGTAGGCCTATTATGTGAGTCATTGATTGAATGTCGTCCTTTTTGTGTGTTCGGGAGCAAACGGGGATGGACAATAGACGCAAAGAGAAGCATTAAAGGAATGATAAATTGTACTTTGTGACACCATTAATCTTTTCTTAGTTGAGTGTTCTGATCGGCTTTGTATCAAGTTGACAATCAATTTTCGAACGTACTTGTCCGTTTTGCTAACAATACGATAGGATAAGGACGAATTGATGAAATTACTTTTGATTAGTAAAAGGTACAGTTTAGCTATAAGTAGATCCAACGAATATTCGGTGGAAATATGCTATCGGTTTATTACTGTGCACTTATTTGAAAATTTATAATCCTTTCAACTTTTTTCAAGCTTTTTTCTATTTTACAATTATTTTTATTATTTTTACTAGCCGACTCCCCTATGCTTAAAAATCTCTGTCGAATGCGTATGGTTAGGGCGGGAAGTAATAACTTTCCGCAGGAAATCTAAAGTACTACAAAACCTTTCTACGAGAAACTACTGAAATTACATCCTAGCACCGGCTTCCAGCTTTCTTTTGAAAAAGACATACATATGTTAATCATTGTGTTGTCCTTCTGCTTTAAATAATTGTGTACCTCATGCAGAATGGCGTCCTAGCAAAAGTATCTTAAATACCAAGAATGGTTAAAACGTAAACATTTTGAGTTATACAGCTCAAAACAGGATTATTGATAGAGTAATCAAGAAGTCTGTTTTAGTTCTGGTCATCAATAAAATGACGTGTCCACTCGCTTTAACATATGTTTACGTACTCGTATATGCAGGCATAGAGCCATCGATTGATTCCATTGAGCAGCTAATTAACCATTCATGGATTTATCACAGACACACGAAATCTGCTGAAAGAAAATCCTGATTATTTAGTCAACGTTTATTATTTTATCAATCACACAAGTAAATAAAATACTGCAAATAATTCTGCGTGCATTGTTATATGCGTTCATTCCCGTCATAACATGATATACCAATGTGAAAATGCTAATACACCAAATCTGTTGGGTGATATTTGTATCGGTCCTTTCGATACAGGACACCTTTTAAATGTTTGTTTGTACGCGGCGTGTTCATAACTCACAAAGTTTTTGATAACGATTAGGCTTCTAGGCTGCTATTTCAATTATTCATGGAAAGCAATCAACAAATCGATGCAAAAGGACATACATATGAACATTGCATATCAAGCCTTTCATCGAATTCATTCGATCATCATGAGGATTTACCAATTCGATTGATGCTTTTCCGCAGCGAACGGGATTTTCGCGTTCGCAGAAACAGTTTTTTTAAGGTTGTCCGTATTTGGTGTATTCGGTTTGGTGTCGGTATTTGTGTATGTAGCATAACATTTCCAATGTTTAAATGAGCAGGGATTGTATTATTCAAGGAATTTTTAAATGAAATGTGGATTATGCGTGAATAAATCTGATTTAGATATTTTTTTAAATAAAGATAAAAGGTGCCAAGCTGATGAATAAGCAGAATTCTCGAAATATGCCATTGATTATTGTACTTTGAAACACATTTTGTCCTAAAAATAACCAGAATCGATATTTATATCATCACCTTCAAAGTAAGTACCCAATAGGATGAAATATACACATACCCAAATATTTTTCAGCAGTTAAAAAAAATTTCCTACCCGATTTTACGTATAGCACTCAAGTCGGACTAATTTTGATGCCCTTAGTCGAGTGAAATTGGTTTTTCAGAGCGGCAAATTTAGTCTCAAAAATAAAAAAAAGTCTGCAGGGAAAATCAACCATAGTTTGCCTAAATCACATTCGTGGATTCATCTTCTTTTTAGCCGAGGTTAGGAGTGTGGATGGGTGAAGTGGAGTTGAGAGGTTAATTTATTGCGTTCTCCCCTTTAAATTCGGTCGCAACGTAGGCTCAATGCAATGGCACATTGTTTTCATACAGAATCCCCGAAATGGTTTTTCACAATCCTGACCACTTCTGCGGCATCTTTTCGCACAAAGGTCCTCATATGCTAAGAAGGTATTCTCTCTTAAGAGCTTTTTTTTACGTGACAAACTCATTGTGGTCAAATTTACTTTTGATTTGGTATGGCTTGTTTTTTCGGTTTGGTCTTTTCGTAATTCTAGGCTTTGAAACAATCGATTTAAATATCATTAGAACAATGATTGAGAGTGCGATAGCTCAAGATAGTTCTTGGTTTTCAAAGGTTATCACTCCTTCTGACATTTATGACCTGTTTTCTCACAATGCTGACACATATTTAAAACTTGACTGTTTGACTGAGCCTTAAGATCGTCATGTCAAACATTTCATCTGTAACTGATATTCGGAAAGAAATTATGCATTGTACTCTTTAGAAAAAATGTCCTGAAGATGGAGGTCAAAACCAGTTTCATACTATTTAACGGGTCAACAAAAGGAAATCGCACATCGTTGGCATCTAGAGTATTGTTTAAAAGGCCTCCTTACCTAAGTAGCCTAAAAATTTGGCAGTTTTGGCAATTGCATTTGAACAATCTATAATAGGTACCGCTAACTTTTTTTTATTTTAACACAAGGATTATTGAAATTTATCAAAATGCAATTATTTTTTGTTTGTTTTATAAAAAAATATAATAAATATAATAGCAAAACATTCATCATACGGAAAACATCGGTGTTCAATATCTCCAAATTTCCCAGCAACAAAAATTTGAAGCACAAACAGCCAAAACGGATTATGTCGTATGCCAGTCTTTTCTAAAAGCAAATAAGATTTTGACATTCTACGAGGTCTATTCAAAAAGTATCCCAAATATAATGTTTTTTCAAAAATTATTTGATTGGTGTTTGTTGGCGAAAACAAAGAACGAACTTCAATTATTTTTTTTTTTGAGAAAGTACGCTTGTGTCAACGCCTTTTCCAATCCTTAAAGCACTTCAAAAAATAATTTTTTGCGATCTTTTACCTTTTAAATCGTAGCGTAGGACCATTCTTTCATAGTATGTTCAATTTTGGGAGCAAAAAACGTCACAGACGGACATGGTCAGTGAATTCGGTGGCTGCGGCATTATTCGTGTCTTGTTTTTGGCCAAAAAATTATGCTCAAGCAACGATCTGTAAACAGTGGCGTTCTCATGGTGCAAAAGTCAAATTTTCTCTTCCCCAAATCCATGAAACTGTGTCGTATTTATTTGCAAATCGCGTGTTACCGGTAATCTACCTTTTTGACTATGCTACTCCGTAGGAAGAACTCGTGATACACATCACCCTGGTGAAAACTTGCTAGCAAAACGTTCAAAATTGACATAACTTGGCACGCTTTTTCCGGTCTTGGCTCATCCAGCTTTTTTTTACACATCATAACCAAAAACCTATGATTTGTCATTAATTATAATCCTCTGCTACAAATTTTGGCTATCACAGAAAGAGTTCAACTGCTTCTTAGGAATGTCAATGCGTTGCTATTTTTGGACAAAATTGACCAATTTTAGAAAGAATTCCATGGCGACTCGCTTCAGGCCAAAATTATTGGTTAAAAATCTAATGGCATGAGCTAAATATGTTTAGTTGATTTTTTGAAGTCCTCAAGAACTTCTCTTATGGTGATTCAACAGTTAGTCAATACTAGTTTCTTCACTTTATCAATGTTCTCGTCTGTTGTTGACGTGCTTGAGCGTATCACACGTTGCTCGTCGTTCACATCTTCTGGACCCTCTGAAAACATTATGGACCACTGATTTGTAGTTGCGTTGGTCCCAGACAGCCTCACCATATGCCTTGGTCAACATTAGTAATGCATGCAGGTACTGAAAGTTATTTTTCATACAAAATTTGATACAGATTCTTTGATCTATGTTTTTGAAATTCGGGACAAAAATCAATGACAAGCCGAAACACGTCCAAGCAAAGTAGCTGTCAAAAGTTAACTGATGATCATAAGCATAAGCGAGAAATAAGATTACTAATATAACAACCGCTGTGCCAAAGAAACCAGTCAGCTGTTTGATTGTTCGAAGCTTTGTGAATGTTTTGGTAAGACCAGGTTGGTTTAGATGGGATGCCAAAATCAAACATGTTTGGTTATAATTTGTTTCGATCGATGGAGTTGTTTGCTTATGTGAAGTTTGATGGACTTCGAGATTGAACTGGGGTTTGATAATCAGCTCAGAAATTACTTCAACAGCACCAGGTTTGTTAAATGATCGTAAACTTCATGTTCAGATGCTATGACTTAATAAGTAGTTAGTCGATCATCTGACCACAAGTTTGTGTCTTCGTTATTGTGATTCTTTTATCAGAACCATCCTTTTACGTTTTCCTTTCGAAGAAGTTACCAGCGAAAAATACGAAGAGGCGTAAGCAGAATTTGTTGGCAGAGGTACATTTGCATTCGACAACGAGGTGAATATTAGGACATGGAGAAGACCGACTTTTTCAGAGAAGCAAAATTGACGAAGAGTCTTCCTATGCAGGAGTTTCTGATAGTTGTTTTTTGACCTCTGGTTGGGAACAAAAACACACACCGAAGATGACACATTGCCAAAATGCATAAGTCTACGAAACAAGGAAGAATTTCGTTCGGAGGACAAAGCAATGACCATTTTTACATCCCTGTCGTACAAAAAAGAGAGTGTAGGGAAGGTTCCTGATTCCAAAATTTCAGGATACATTTTTCATATTGAGTTTTGTTCTTATGTATGAACGCTATCATATTCCCCACACACGTGGGGAACACTCACTTTCCTCAAAAAGAAACTTGGTACGAAGTACGATAAAAAAAATTTTCACATATAATAGAATCCTGTGTTGATCAAGAGTATTTTGACAAACCGTACAAAGACTGATCAGACATTAGAGGATATTTCCAGCAGGCAGCCAATGTATGTGATTTGCCAAAACGACAGGAAAATCTATATAATGTCGAATACAAATTACCAAAGACCCAGGGGTCATCACTAGCTTAGCTAGCTCAGCTCAGATGTCGGAAATTCGAGAAAACTTGAATTAAATTAATGCTTACACGTAACATATCTCAACTTCTCTTTGAACTGGGGGCCTGATGTATGGAAGCCCAGTGCTCTATCTATTAAATCGTCTGTTATAAGAGGGTGAAATGGTGGCGCTTCAAAATATATTTGAATCAGCTGTATTGACGTCTTTGCGAAACTTTGTATTTAAAATCTGATGACACTGATTTTGCTACAACGCACCGTTCTAAATCTTCCGTAAATTGAAAAATAAATAACTTGATGGATGCATGTGTTTCATGTATGTATTACATTGACGTTTACTGCCATTAGGTACACAAATGCAACCGTTCGCAAAAACAAGGAAGATGCAAATCAATTGATTTGCATCCTCTTTCTAGACAGAATCAATTCACTTACATCCTTATAGAATAATTCAGTTTGAATTTGATATAGATAAAAGTTAGCGGAACTCTATCAGAATTGTATAAATGAAATGTATAGCGATACATTGAGGTGACAAGTGTGGAAATCGTGGAAATCAACGATAATACTGCTCAAGTTTGTCTAAGCTGCACTGAAGTTTTCCACTACGGAAACTCACCAAGTAACAACTGAATTAGAACTCCTGATTGTATGGCATCCTTTGTGCTGTTGTATCTTTCGCAAAATGATTATTAAGATTCGAAACGTTTGCCCTTCGTTAGCTGGTTATGGAAATTTCATCAAACCACGCTTGCATCATGAGTGAATTCTTGCATTTGAACTTCTACGTATCCACAAAACATGGTGCGAATAAGAACGGATGCTGTTGAAGAATGTCTAAAGTTTTCGATGAACTTTCGTTGAAATGTTTTTATTTATGTAACTCAGAGGAAAAGTGATGGTTTGAAATGAAAGGAGAAAATACTGAGGATCTGAGCGAATCGCATTTTCAAATAAGTGGAATTTAATAAGCGTCAAATCAACGAGAGACATTTAATGGAATTATTTGTTGCTTATGTTGTTGAATTTATATAGGAATGTTACTTTGTTATAAACATTCCTAATGTGGGGAATCACCAGAATTAATGTTTGAAAGTAAGATAAATGATGATTAAAGGAGCAGAGTTGATTGAATTCGTCGTCACACTGATAGGGATTAATGTATGTTGAATCTTGAGCCAATGAAAAATGTTTAATTTGATATTTTCCTCTTTGGAGAGCTTCAACAACAACTGAAAAAAATATTACATTGCCTATTTACATGTACAGACTAACTTATACTTTGCTTAAATCGACATAAACTAAAGTTTCACATGCAAGGAATATACCATAAATCATTTCAAACAATCAAAACCAAAACCATTATTGCCCATATATTTTTTCCCCCGGCATATTTTTTTGGGCTGGCTTTGGTATTTAGGGGTAATTGCTTGAATCACTGGATTTCGTTTTTTTTTCCCGATGATGTTGCTTGTTTTGTCTTCTTTTTCAAATATAGCGTACCTTTTCATATAGTTTAGGATAGATGTATGAAGCGTCAAAATTACAAAGCAAGAAGACCACGCTGAATTGACATTAAAATAATTGGTAAATTAACAAAACAAATGATACTTCATAAACACTAACCCAAAGTGCTCAAGAACAATATAACCACACGGCAACAGAAGTAGTCTATAACAATGAAACGTGGTTATTTCCACTGCGGTATGTTCTTGCATACTCCTTTTTGTCGGTTCATTATTTCAAATGTCACTCACATCAAGCGGACCTTACTGTAACAAAACTCATGGATGGATATCAACAATTATAGCGTAAGCATTATAAAGCTCGAACACTCTTGAGAAAAATCACGAAGAAAGAGATGCAAATGTTTCATATAAGGCGAGTGCATGCAAGACAGAGACCAGTAAAATTAAACGATGTGGGTGACCGCATCGCGTACTAGTGTTTTGAATTTAAATGTATTGTGTGCAAAACGTTTCCAAAGTAATTGTTTAGGTAAGATACTCTATTTGATAGAAATTTGAAGAGAATGTTAATTTCCATCTCATTGTTGTCTTTATTGTCTATCTCGACCAGTTTTTCTTACAATTACTAATGCTTCTAGAACATTTTAGTTGAATACCGTTAGATAAAGGATTCATCCAAACAATTAGCACTGGTTAATATCACTCTGGTAAAATCTTAATGAGGATAATCAGCTGAGTCATTGTGTATTGATACGAATTTTAAGAGCATGTTGTTGCGTTTCTCACCTTCAACTCTACTACCTATCTCTCACAAGTTGCTTTAACGAGAATTAATACATTGAGAAAATTTCGGTTAAATTAAGAATTCGTTCCCTACTGGACAGGATATCTGGTTGGCGTCAAATAATTCTGACGTTGTTCGTTGTTCGGTCGACAGTTACCTGTCATGGACGTCCATGAACCCGTAGTTCAGATACACCTCTGATCAGTTGACTTTTCCCGAAAAAAGCTCTCATATTTTGTCCTGGACATACGGAACTGATTGCCTCTCCTCAAGCTCAGCTACGTAAAGATGGCACTGCGCTCAAATGACTGAAGAGACGAACCCAGAGTGCCACCCTTGACTCCTGTATCACTGGGAGTCATAAAGCACAAATCTATAGGGGCCGGGCCAACAACTGTAACAATATAATCAACGATAATGCACATTTAATATGACATTTTTTAAACTGTGTGTTATATGTACTATGTGTATCAAGTGTTTCAATGTAATCTTTTTTGGTCTGACTAACTACATTTGACATCACATAGTCTACATGGAACATAACAATGCTCATCATATATATCTCGGTCATCAGTTCAACTGTCTGTCTTTCAGCGCTACACAATAAATAGCACATTTCAGCATCCTTTGTTCATCAGTTTTTCTTTCACATGGACATCTGTTTTCATTCAGTCCGTCTTTTATACAATTCTTCAGATCGGGTTTAGTCTTCAGTCTTGAGATCTTTCAGCGTCAGCTCTTCTTCTCATAATCACCATCAACATTCTGTCTGATTTTCTACCATTATCACAGGGTACGCCATGGTTCCCAGCGTTAAAAAAGTTAAATTGACGACTTCATTAGTACTCATGTCAGTCCATTGTTCCTAACTGCAATCTTCTTTCCTGTGTTTCCATCAAACATCGGTACAAAATTGTTTTTCATGTCCTTCGCTTATCAAGTAAACATTTCCATCGTTCTACGTTTTTTCGTCACCGTCTTCTTATATGTCTGGCTTTCTCCCATATCACACCCGCACGCATTTGGTTACCAACGTTTTAAAACTTATTTTGGGGACTTTATCAGTACACATGCCATCTCGTCCTTCCCAAATGCAAGCTTGTTTACTACATTTTCATAGCTACTACGGAAAAACGTCGTTCTTCGAATTCGTCCGTCATCGGTTCAAAGAAGACTCAGCAACTTCAAGGCTGCCCAGCGTTGTAACTCGGACTCAATTTCAGCTTGCGATTACCTTATTTTGCATCATTACATACTGGTTTGGGAGCTTCATAATGGACCGGCATAGCGAACATATACTAAGACAAAGCTCAAAATACTGACAACTGAAATGCTTCTTACAATGGTTTCTAAAGCTACAGAAGGCGTCGGTGGTGAAGCGACTTTTTCTAGCATATCCTCCGTCCCACATTCTTTTTGCTAGAAAAGTAATACTCATAATTTGAAAGTTCTTTCAGGCATATAAACACGAGGCTAACCTAAAGTCATGTGTCAAACGATTCCAAACTAGGTTCTCAGCCGGTTAGGTTAGGTTTTTTGATGAGTGGTGGCGTTTCAGAAGCATTGCACGTGAGGAAATTCACCACTCAGGTGATAAATAGCCTAATCTCCCCCCTATAAAAAGAGATGTGGATAGTATGAAGTATCAATCAAAAATTTGTATTCATGTTCATGTTGACAAATGAGATTTCGAAACTTACATGAACCTGAAAGACAATGAAATCTTACAAACATCGCTGAAAACCAGTTCAGCTTTGCCTCACCAACGGTCGTCCCGTAAAAACTGACCTAAAGACCACAATAAACTGGTACGCGTACCTAGCCATATACCTTAGTTGAAATTTGGGCTCAGTACTATGTTTTCATACTATGCTCACGGGGATCCTACCATCCAAAACGGTCTTAATCCCATGATCGAGGGAGTATTACTTGCTGGAACTTACCCTATAAGCATAAAATTTACTCTGTTATATTTTGTAATTTTATAGAATCAGTAAACTATTATCTTTTTCTAAATTAGAATCAGTAAACTAATCAAATTCAAAAAATTTTCAGTTTGCTTATGTAATTGTCCTCACTAAAGTGAAGAATGCATATAAGGAAAACCTGATTTGTTTTGTCAGAGCAAATTTGTGCCATTGTTCACTTCAAAGCTTAGACATATCGTAAGTATGTGAAGCCCACATACTATGAGAAAACTCCAAATCTATTGCCCTTTGACAATTAATATACCCATCTCAAAGCCTTGCATAATATCGCAATACAAATATCACTCCACTTGTATTTTTTCTATCTCTGTCTAAGAGTTGTCCCCCGAGAGTGTCAACACTATGTGTAGCAACGCTGTGGCATCAAATAAATCCAGACTTAGAATAAATTATAATTGGCCCCAATTTGAATTTTATAAAGTACAACATAATGCTACGCTAACAGTTTGAATACTGAACTTTCCCGTAGAGTTTCACCAGGATCCCGTCCCTGTCGTACGAGTATTTAGGAAACATGAATATTGCTTTCCGAGCCTGAGCTGACGGTTTTGAGTGACTGAGTTTGGTTTCTCCGTTCAAAAGGTGAAAAAATGAAAAGGCATAACTGTAGAATAAGGTACTTGTAAGAAAAGAAACTTCAGGATATTCGCGAACTCAATTTCCTAGTGACTAAAAAGTACAGATATCTCGTTCCAGTCACTAAGGGGCCTCACCTTGTTGGGAATATCACCTTTCTTTTGTAATGAAGAGGGTGAAAACAGCATTTGATTTGCATTTTATTAGATTATAATGCATGAATAAGTGTTGAGTTATGTTGAGGACAATTTGCAACGCTATGCTGGCTTACTGTCCGTACATTCAATATAGTTATTTTGTTCGTGCTATATTTCAAAGTGAAGTTAAAGTGAATTTCAAAAGGGGATCAGTAACACTTTTCAGAAATTCTTAAAAATATTCTTGAATAGTGGGTTGCAATTGGTCCTTAGACTGCTGTATAAATAATTGAAACACTCTTTCGCATTTGTTACGAGTTTCACAAAGTATTGTCTGTATGATCTCAGAAAAAAGGAAAGGAATTATCAGGAAATTATCCTGGTATTTCAGATGCATATCGCTGCCGTTTTAATTTCGATTTTTTCTCTTTTTCAAAATCGAAACAGAATTTCGCTTTCATTTTGCTATGAAAGGCTCTTATTTCCTAGAAATTTAAGGTTCAAAACGTAAACTAGAAGAATTTAGGAATATATTTTTGCAAAATCAAATTCAACGGAGTATACAATATTTCAATTCAGTATTTTTACACAGATTTGGATGGGATATTTCCCCCTGCCTACAGAACTCTTTCAAACTCACTTCCTTATCAACTTTACCTCACAAAAGTGCATTTCTAGGTTATCTCTGCATTCATTTTATTGAAAATATAATAATTTACTATAATACTAATTTTTTTAACACTAAACTCTACCAAACTTCACGACATCTTCCCCGTCGATCAGGAAGAGAGCCGGCACGACATGGAACATCGATTATCTGTACACCTTTGACACCAAACTTTGGAATTTTGGGATTTTCGACGATGATGTCATCGGTTGTGGTTTCTTCTTCATTGGTTGGCAGTAAATCTTCCGGCGCAGGTGTAGCGATTTCCACATATGATGGCACCTTAACAAGTATCAAACGTTTGTTGCAAGCAACCTTTTTCACACACCACTTAAAACAATCATCCTCGTTGCCATTCGATGAGTCACAACAGCTGTAAAAGGCTGTGCAATTGGCGGGAATCGGTTCGCCTACAAACTTTGTCGAGAATGTCCTTTCTGATTCAACGGGCTCCGTGACGTTTGCCATTGTTACACTCGGCGTTGTTGTTTCTTGGGCGAAACAACTCACGAGCAATGAACAAAAAATAATGTTGATAATAAACATTTCCTGGAAGAAAACAAGCCCAAAAAAAGGCATTGTAAGTATTATCCGTGTAAATGGCTTAGAAATGTTTAAGGATTATTACTCACTGCAACTCAAGGTGCTTAACTTGCGCAAAATCTACTGAAAGAATAATTCACTAAACATTATATTTATATTATCTGAACTTAGAGGCGTGGTTGGAAGTCCGCATTTTTACTTTCTAAGCAACTGAACAACTAACACGAGGGAATTCGGTTGATTTAGCTTCAGATATTAATCTTGACCTGAGTAACCTACAACAAAAATATTCTCTCCGTTTATAATATGGATGGAAGCTAACAATGTGTGGATTGGAACATGTTCATTACATTTGGTCTTTCATATGGCAGAGCTGAGCACCATGTAGAAATTTTCGTCCATCACTTAATAACAAATTTTTTTTACTGATATAATTGATTAAATAAATCATAAATAAATTCATTTATTTATTTAAATTTGACTAATCGAAAATGCTTTTGAATTGCTTACTGACCAGGGTATCATATCTCGTTATAGTGGTCTCTTTGGACATTAAAGATTGTTGAGTTTCTAATGCACAAGACGAATCAGTCAATTTAACTAGCAAATAGTCAAACAATTCACTGAATAAACATACAATTACATACTCATATGGAAAATGTAAAGCAGTAGCAGAAAGCGTCAATATTTATTAAGTGTGCTTTTCGGGCTTCTCCTTCCTCGAAAAAAAAATTGCTCTTCCGTCAAATTTTTGCAAAATCTCAGTTTGAATGCACATTTGAATTTATTAATTTATTTATCTTTCAACCACTAGATTGTCTAAGTAGTGTATGATAAATCTCAACAGATTGTCAAACAATTATTCCCCAATATTTAGCCATTAACTTTCACTTCTGTTCTTCAATGTGAAAGTATCCGTGAGAAGGTTTTTACATATTATTCGATTCAATTGAGTATGATCAATACCATATTGATTTCACTTAATATTAATGCACTGCTTGAACTATTAAACATTTTAGACAATCTAAATAAAAATTGTTATCGTAAAAATTCAAACTAGTCATATTACATTGAGCTTTTAATATGAAGGAGATTTGAAACGGAAAATCCCAAAAGGATTATCTTCATTATATTATCTTTAGATATTATAAACAAAGAGCGTTGTTTAGTGGCGTGATACTTCTACACAAATATCTTGCATCGTATAAACATTAAGTTGGCAACACTTTTTAATGCTGCGTATGGTGTGACAGCTGTCATGTGTTAGGTTATGTTATGGTTAGTTTGGTTTGCCCTTTTGTGATGAATAGGTTGACGCCTGAGCACCGTCTGAAAACTGTGCAGATTTATTAAAAAAAAACTGGTCTGTTCGAGAAACTCATCGCTCCCTGCGTCCATTTTATAGCCGACATAATCGTCCATTAGAACAATGAACCCGATTAACCTGGCTTGACCACGTTGACTCTCACTGACTATACACATCCACTGAGAAGTCGTATAGTGCGTAATAAAAACACCACATTTGCTGTAGACATAGCATCGATGAAGACCCAAAAGAACCCTTTCAACATCGTGCTCAACAATTAAGCCTATGTCCATCTATATTATGAGAGATGTTATGTTATTATGCAAGGAGTTTGGTTCCCGGGCTTACAAAATCCAACTTATGCAGGAATTGAAGTCGAACGACCACCGGGTACACTGTTATAGATTGGTGGAAGTAATGTTTGACTACTCCTATGACTTTAAGGTCATAGAAGGAGTAGCAGAAGTGAATATAATTACGAAAACAATTTCTTATCCGGGCCCTATGATAAAAAGCATCCTTTTCATAGACACAACACGCCAATTCACATCAAGTATGGAAATGCTCAGTCAATTACGTTCACCTTTCTGTCAAAAACCATCAACAATTTCTTTTTGAACCCTTCGAATAGCAGATATAGGTCGAAAATGGCTTTCAAATGTAGACGTCAATGGCGTAAACAGTTCCATGCTTGGTGTTGTCAATAATCCTTTGTTCTTCCATATCGTTTCATTCCTTTAGAGAAGTCAACCTTAACATGTGAGCACAAATATCTTGCATGCTATAAACTTTATTCACATGACAGGCATAAGGATTGTAATACAATCTTTACGCTTCGATATGCTTCGCAACACATTCAAGGATAGCCGATAGAATGAAAATTGAAGAAAGTTTTGCCTGTAGTGTGATTGTTAACCGAGAACACTGAATGATATCATCAAAATATGAACAAACGAAACCAATCCAAGTGAAAAAAGTTTAGAACGTATGCAGAGACGAGAATATGGTTTAGTATTTACGAAGTAAGAGTTTTAGAAAGGCATGAGGACCGAAAATTCCCGTCAAACATTTTTTTTCCATCACGCATCACTTGATTCAAGAATGATTTTACTTGGAAATTGCAGGCTACATCCTTTCTCGCTTCGAACGTACTATTCGTGTATAGAAGTACTGGCTTTGCGAGCATTCATCCGGATTCGACCGTTGGTTGCTAGCGTTTTAGGCGTTTGACTTTGGAGGCATTGGCAAGGTATCAAGCTTTTAAATATTGACGTAGTAACTTGTTGGTGGATAGCAATCTGAGAGTTTTTCCCCTTTGAGCGTTTGTGATTTTGCATGTACTCTGATAATTGTTGGATTTCTTGCTGTTTTGTGTTAATAATTTTTAAGCTTTCTAGCTCTATTGCGATAATCATATACGTTTAAAAACAAAAATAAATAAAAGGAACAAGATACCAGAACAATTTCAAAAGAGGTGATGCTAAACATAGAGTAAAAGCCTCTGATTTGCAAGTAATGTATTGATGGAAACAAAAATAATCCTTTGGACAAATCAGGAAATTTTAAATAACAATTTTCAAAGAAAAATTTTCATCCACAAAAAAATGACTTAATAAATTTTCTTCTGTAACTCTTGTAAAAATCTGGCCAAAAAATTACAAACACTACCGAAAATACAGGATTGTTTATTTTGACATGAAGGCTAACGTTTTTACAAACGACTTTTCTAGAAGTATGTTTGTTTATTTTTAAAAATTTTCATTAATATTTAGAGTTGCAATCCGTCGCTAATTTCACAGCCTCTATACTTCATGGTATGCTGTCTGTACAAACTTAGATACATTTTTTTTATCTCACCCCATGCGATTTTTTGATATTTTCTTTCAATACCAGACGATTGATGTTATTTTCTTTGCACACAAGGTTTCATACCATAAATTTTCAATTTGATTCAACTCTGATTAATTTTCTGGCGATGATAGCAAAGGAATAATTCTGCGAGATATGCATTATTAATTGATTCCGCTGTGTTACATAGGGCATCTTGCATAAATCTAAAAAACATCAAAATACCGCAGTATAATGGTTTCCAAATGTTTTTTGTACTTGTCTTGTCACGTGGCTCCTTGGAGTAAATACAGTGATCCTGGTCCGTTCATCGTATTTGCTCGTCATACCAGAACTGAAGGTGGATCTTCGATGATCCTCTGGACGCATTACGAATCAAATTTCTTCTGTAAACCTTTCCATACAAATCTACCAGCATTTGTGAGGCACTGAAGCGTTGACTCATCTGTATACACTATCTCAAAAAGATGGGAAAAATAAAAACATTAGAATTAAGGTTTTCGAAATTGGAGAGCTTATTGGATCTATGGAGACATGTGAATACTCATTGGCGAATGCATGTCTTGCATTTTTCTTCCTCCGCCTCATCCGCGGTTTTTCCATTGGCTGTCTACATTGAAAATTGTCATTCATCAACCTCCTTCATAACGTTCGGCTGGAAATTCTCACGCCAGCCTCAAGAACCATTTTATGCAGTCTTCGCAGAGGAATCCTTCGGCATTCATTCCGGTGTTCCCTAGATATGTTTTTTTTTGACGTCAACAATTTGGTCGTTTTTAACATGTGACCGGTGTATTCTCCTTAATTTTTTTTATGAATTTACACCACAAAATATGGTGAAACTCTCTGTCAGCAAGAAATTTCTCTTACTATGGGATTTCCCGTTTTTTTAAATGCCGCGTTTTAACCTTTTTTTTTTGTACATATAATAGCAGGTTTGCACCCCATTACGAAAACTAGAAATATTCGAATATTTATTAACATCGCCTTGTTGGTACCTGAGTAATGATAGAAAGTTCAACAATTTGACTATTTACACAGATATTTTACATAAACTTCCACAAAACTTTAAAAATTGAACAATACACAATCGAACGAAAATCGAATGAACAATACAATTATCCTTGTTGTAATGAAAAGAATGCAATTCATCAGAATATAAAACTTTGCAAAAATGCTTGTTTTTTGTTGTAGGGAGGTGAAGGCTGCTTATACATTGAGTGTGGGACTCCCAGACGCGCAACGCTTCTGAACTACCCACTAAATACCTCCCATGTCAACCTTGCCTGGAACTGTTTGACACATTACTACAGGATACGTTTCGTGTTCCTACGCCTAGACGCACCTTCAGATTATATAATCTCTTCTCCAGCGAGAAGAGAGAGATACAGAGCGCTAAAAAAGAGATCCTCCCATCCCCGATACCTTCAACGCTCCAGTATCGCTTTTTTCAGTGTCAGCACTTCTTGAGCATATTTTTCAACGTATTTTCATTTCTCAACCGTTTTCAGTATTTCTCTGACCATTGTTTCCGGACAGAGTTCTCCCCGCGCTTCTCCCCGTGCTGCTTATTCCATCTTTTGTAAATATAAGAAGAAGAATGTATGAAAAGCGTTACCAATCTCTCTTGCACAAAACATGAAGTTAAAAGATACGGCAACATGTCAATCTTATGCAGGTAAGACCGAGAACAGCCATGCCCGCTGAAAAGGTGGGTCAATCAAGTATCAGTCTCACCATGCACCCGACTGAGCCGCATCTTCAGGTCAGGGATCAGACCTGCAGTTTTCGTTTCCCTTGTGTCTAGCTACCAGGACTGTTGTTAATCGCTGAGAAAGCGTTGTTTTTCTTCCCTAGTGACCTCTTCCCCAAGGAGTTGATTCCTTTCAAGCCAATGGGATTCAAACCTTCCGTCAGACTTTTTCTTCACGAAGTATCATTCTTTAAAATGAAAAATAAATATTTCAAATTCAAACTCAAATTCAAATATATTTCAATTCAAAAACTTCAGAATTTGACAGCAGCACAAAATGCTTAAGGAACCAGAAATTTCCCACGTAAACTCTATCAAGAGAATAGGTTTCATGTACTATGACTGGAAATATGATAACTCCATGCCTCTTACCCATTTATCTTCCTATGTTTTGTCTTATATACCCCTAGAGTATTACTGGAATCACCAGTCTCCATTATATGTAGAGACAGAATGAGATACCGCGGCTGACCAACTATTGCTAATGGCAGGCTAATTTCTCAATTCATCACTTCGATCAATCATAACATCGAAAGCAGGACTCGAAGATCTCCCAGATTATTCAAGTCTCGTATCAGCCTTTAGGTCTCCATTTCAGTCAACCGTCAAACACTTCGTGCATCTGTCAAAATAAAGTACGGAGAATTAAGTTGCTTTCGATTTAAGGTAATTTAGTTAATTTTTTTTTTTTGAATTTTCCCTCAACTTACAATAGGCTTTTATTCTTATCAGACTGAGGATATGTATGAAAAATTGTACTAATTTTAAGTCAAAATTGTTATGAACTGATCCACAATTGGTATTGGGGAAATATGTTACTGACAAACATTACGTCATATTCATATCATATTAGAAAACTGTGTACCTATTAAACTCTTGATAAATGTTTTAGGGTGACAACTAAGTAATTGCCTATTGCTTCAATGAAATAAAAGAGTAATTTTTGGAATGAATGAAATTTTATGATGCTTTATGAATGATACAAGGACGACCAGGTAAACAAGACAAAAATGAACTTTAAAACACCCAAAAAGAATAGAAAAAAAGAACAAAGCGACAATAAAGTTTGAACAACATTAACATTCACAGGAAGATCAGCAAACAAAATGGCGAAGTTATTCGATGAATATAACTTTAACACAGCCTACAACGCAAGGAGTGATTCAGGACAAATACCACGCACAAAAATAAACCAAGAAGATCGGCTGGACAAACAGGGTGTATATGAATTAACCTGTGCATACCAGCATAGCTACATCGGTCAGTCAGGACGTAAAATAAGATCAACATTTCGCGAGTACACAAGGGGCTACAACAAAAAGGATACGAAAACTGAAAGCAAAGACTGGGTCCAACTTCGCCAACCACTTGATTAACAACAAATGTATAAACACTCACGTCAAGGAAACAGAAAAGATGCTACATTTACAACTTAAAGATTGACGGTTTACAATGCACTAGAAAACATGAAAATATTCAAACAAAAAATATTTGATGGTTGAGTCATAATCGAACAAACAAGCAATCATTTATTCGGAAATAATAAAGCAAAATAGTTTGCACTCTACATTCATATTCAGGTTAAAAGAAACTTCAAGAAAATATCTACGCAATGAGCTTCTAAAGCTAGGTAAAGATGACAGCTGTCATATTTAAGAAGACAAAGATAATGAAATTTACGGATATAATAAAAGTGGGAGTGAGACACATCTATAACTGAGTTCGGAAAGTACTAAGTTGCGAATCCAATCATGTTTTTGAGGTTAACCAAAAGTAACTAACGATTGAATAAATAAATGAAATAAATAAATGAAATATATAAATAATATTCAATAAAAAGTCATGCTGAAGATGACTAAATTACGAAACGAAATCATCTGAAATTGAAATTCGAAAAACGAAAGGATATTAAAAAGGACAAATGGCATAGCGAACTGGTCGACATTATCAGTGATTTCATGAAGACCACCACTAGAAGACTGAAGACCCCCCCTTCTCCGTAGAAGGCCAGGACAGGAAGTACTAGGAATATAGAGATTTTATAGCGATATATATTTTATATCATCTACTAGGAATTCTATTAAATAAAACTCTACGTAATGATTTGTAGCTGCCATTTCCTATCTAGGCAATCAAAAGTCACAGAGTTAGGGAATTAGGATGAAAACTCCAAATGGGACGTTGTTCGTATGAGCGAGAATGAGGTATAATGAATGTATGGAACTCGTATCAGGATCAACACAAAAATATGGAAGCGTGAAAGTAGGATAAATGGGAATTGAATGAACACGGAAAAAGGCATTTGGGAGAAGAAGGGGTGATGCAATTCACGTACTATTGAGATCAATACCCAATAAACACAAACTTTAAGAAGAATCCCAGCGGAAAATGAGTCTGGAATCCTCCAACCCGGTTACAAGAAATTGAAAAATAGGCCCAAACTGTAAATGTCTAAGTGCCCCCAAACATTCTCATTCTCCTACTTTGTGCGTTGAAATACTGAATATAACAATAACGAGAAAATAATGAGAAAATGCTTTTGCTGAAAATGCGAGAGTACATATGGTCAAGCCTTAATGATAACACCAAGTTAAAAAAGGACATACGAGAGTGTACTGAAGAATAAAATTCTCAAGGAAAGAATTGGTAAAACCAGTTAACAAAACTCACTAGGGAAATCGAAAGACTACTTAACCATTATTGCGACACGAATAAAGAAAATTTGCGCAACGTAAATGGAAGCAAAAATGGCAAAGGATATCAGGAAAGAATTAAAGGAATGCTAAGCAGTCTAAAACAGACGCGAGAATACTAGATGAACGCCAATAATAAACATATGATCGCACTGACAGTGTGAGAGAAAACAATCTCAGAGTCAAGGATTAAGAAAATTCATCGAACTGATGACCAACTTCTGAAAAGATCTGTACAGAGCTCCGCCCACCATATACGGTTTACACTGTCAGCAGTAGAAGAAACGGGAAGAGTTTCCTTGAATTGAATGAGAATTAGTAGAAATTATACTGAAGATAACGAAGAATGCTAAAACAACTGGAAACGGTAGGTAGTTCTACCGTTGAAGGTGCAGGAATCAAAGTATGATGAATCCTGGCACATGCACACACCAACTAGCCCTGAATTTGGTGCACACCGAATAAGTGACACAGAACAAAAAAAGGAGTAATACTTAAAAAGATTTTGAAAAAGAGGTTAGCAGGAAATACGGGATCAGAAACGTGCGATCTGTGTGCTTAATATCCTCCCATATGTAGCACTTCGAATCTTCATTTAATATGTTAGTATTTTTGGTTTAAGAAAACGTTTTTGTTTTTTATATTTAACAGAAATTAGGGGAATAAGTCAGTCTCTCCTTCCGCGACCATGGCTTCCGCAATAGGAAAAGGATATCAATGACAAGCGACTGGAGTCATTGAGCATTGAGGTTTGTTCAATTTCTTTTTCAACAGGCCAAATCTGAATTTAAATTTGTCACGTAATAGCCAAGTGTAAGGATTTTTGTACAAGTGCGTAGAGCAGGAAAATCTTTCAACCGAATTTTTGATTTGTTGTTGACTGTATACATCATTAGAATATCATTTGTTTTATAAAGCTTAAAGCTGTTTAGCAACAATAATTTTTCGAAAGTTCCGCCGACTTCTATTTACTAAAGGACTACCCCCTACCATTTCAAATTCTATGTGGTCAACATCTTATTTGTGTCATACTAGCATAGCTCAAAACAAAATTAGCATGATAATTAATAGCATTTCAGCTAAATTAATTGCCATCATAAAAATGTATATTACAGCATTTTTGTCATTCATGCCTCTTATTCACCCAACTAATGCCTGAATTCCTGAACAACAAGTACACAATCATCCAGTCGTCCTTATGATCAATGAGCAAATATTATTTCTGACCTACTTGAAGCAATGAATTCATTTCCAACTCACACGCATAATCAAGCAAATATTCGAAGCAGTAAAAACAAGCTAATTCCAGGCAGAACAATAAGGACTAATTTCCATTAGCCATGCGATATGCCTATTAGGTGTGAAACTTCATTGTTTTTATCACAGAAAACATCACTAAGTACATCACTCTTTATTTTCTTTTCGTCCATTTTCTCTAGTCTTGGGAGATGTCGACAAAACCTATCCGAAGCGTTTCTTGAAAAAAAATTGAGATTATTTGTAAATGTCAAAATGAATCACTTCTAATTAATTTCATGTCAGCCAGCAAATGTTGTATTTAGAATGAAATCGCCCAAGCGACGAACGGACGAAATATTATCCTGTGAAAAGTAATAGGCGGACATTCATATGAATTTGTTGATGCATTTCTGAAGGGAAATGAACGAATTGGTTTGCGGATGTCGATAAAATAATTTACACAATGTTCAATTTATATCAGTTTTATTAACGGAAGGACGAAAAAGTATCTTACATTGTTCTCGTTACTTTAATTATGAAATTTTCTATTTATTAAACTTCGCTTCCTTGGTCCGTGTCATGTTGGATGCTTTTAACAATGATTTTAACAAAATCTATACTTGTTTATTTCGGCTATAATGAGAAAATTGACAGCATGTTTCCGTTTCCATGATTTCTACGTAAGGATCAATCGTGAGAACTGTCGATAACGTTACGACAGGTTCCATTGCACGAAACCTCAACGTTTTGACTACCATGCTTAATAATGTTAACCAACTCAATATAAAAATTACGATTGAAAGACACTAATTATTAGAATTCATCATCAAAATGAGTTTTCAGTTCACCGTTCATTTGTGCAACCAGATAAACGTCTGCTACATGTCGTCGTACTCTAAAATCTGCTACTCGTTATCTACCATCGTACTGGAACATCTGTTCCTCGTAATTGACGGGACGTAAGTTCTATGTTTCGTCTCATTGATGAAACTAAGAACTCTCAAAATGAGAGTTTAATTAGAGATAAGTGAATCGAAAGTTTCGCTGACAACCTGCTCATATAGTGAAGGTTGTTACAGTTGTAAGCTGAAGTGCGAGGGAAGTCCGAATATCTTCGTGGGAATTCGGTCTGTCTAAGTTTGCAACATAGAAACTAAGGATCAATTTATTGAAGTATTTGATTTAGTTGATCATGGCTTAAGTTAAACTGCTGGGATTTGGGTCTTAGAGCATTTGAAGTACAATCACCTTTCCAAATAAAGCTTCCTAACTATTTCATAGATATTTCATTCTACATTAGTGGCGAATAGGCGCCGAAATCTGTAAACCATCTTTAAATCATTTTCTACTGAGGCATTCAAATTCTTTTTTTTTTGTTGGGGAATCAGAAGAATATGCAATCTCAGATCAAACATAGAACACACCATTTAAAATATTCGAGAAAAAGTGGAAAATTGGAAATCAAGACAGTGTTCAGTCAAGCAAAGCTAACAAGAAGATTCAACACCACCCCGAAGCATACTGAAATGCTTAAATAAGGACATCATCTCTACACGTCAATCTGCCCTTCAAATGTGTCTCGTCATGCAAATATCACACTACTGAAAAGGATCTTTCGGAGCTGTTCAGAAGAAGAATCGCCTGGATAGTACAAATTTAGAGCTGCATAATCCTTGTTTTTTTTTTTGGAATCGGTTGACATGTTTTGCTTTGCAGAAGCATGCAACCATCATTCAAATCATACTCTTCTACCTACAACACTGTCAATTCCGTCCACAAGAGAAATGTCTATTCCCAGCGCTCTGCAAAACTCAAAACGTTCGAGTGTAGTAAATGAAAACCGAAAGACTTCCTCAAAAACCAGTGTCTAATCTAAGAAACACATGACAGACAGTGAACTTTTCGGTATCCTTTTGAGTTCTATTCCAATTCCAAACTCTCAAAATCACTTTTATTATAAGGATTTAAGGTGGCCCGCATTCTAGGTGTGAGGTGCGTTCATTTGGCTATACAGCCAAACCAGTGGCCTCAATTGACAAAATGTCAGAGAAAAAACGAAAACGGAAGAAAAAAACGGACGTTTGATTAATTCTGATCCAGATTAGAGACGGGATCGTTATAGATCACATAAAGAACATAAAGAGTAACACATAAAAAGCTGGGAAATTCCATTAAATCACGAACGAAAAAAACAAAAACATTTTATTAGGTAAGAAATTATTAAATGAGGGGCTGATAAAGGGTTCATGAGATAACAATTATAAAATTGTACAAAGTCAAAAATCTAGTATTTTTCTCAAAAAATAAAATAAATATCATTGGCACTTCAATTCAACTTCAATTTTAAATTTTGACGCTATTCATGATAAGATCTATATAAGGATAACAGATATATCCTGAATAGGAATTAAGAACGACAAAGTAAAATTTTCCCTAATTTGTGACGGAAAAAAGCAATGGCCACATATTAGACATTTGGCGTAAATCTTTGAATCGGGGATAATACAAAGCATCAAAATCAGCAACAGGGAACGTTTTATAGTGGAAATTTTTTGAGCAACCTTGAAGAAAACATTTGAATCGATTTGATAAACGATTTTGATTTTCCTAATACGTCCGATACGCAAATTTACTCGCAACCACAGATTGCGTAGACTATATACATTCAATTTACGACTATGAATATGGAAAAAATGTGTCCCTACTAGAATTACCTACTACTTCCGTTGAATTATTTTCGTACAAAATGTCCACTTAAAAAAAAAAATTCTCTCTGAATTGTCTGAAAATCATTTCAGAATTATTGTACATTTCTTTATGGTGAGCGGGTCGAGGGCTCTGGTGAAATGCAATTAAACTTCCTACTGCCCCTCTCTAATTAAACTGAAAATCTTGTCTGGATTGATATGATACTCTGAGCTAGGCTTTCCGCAGTCCGGTAGCACCTTTTCGTCACAGGAATCCTTTCTCTCGCGGAGAGGGAATGAGAAGATATCATTCTTTGTTGTAAGGACGGACAGCCAACGTATAATTCACCACCTGGAATCCATTTGATAATACAGCCAATCAGTCGCTAACATTCACCAGTCTAAGACTCAACAGACAGTCAAAGGAGATTTTTCTCCATTTTCCTTTTCTACGAGCCTGACACAAAGATGAAGCCCATGACGAACTTGATGTTATGTTCCCTCGCAAATATAAAACCACTTCCCACAAGCAGGCAATAAATTTTCTGCGCCGTGAGTCAGGGCCACGTTGATTCTGGATCAAGTTCTTGATCAGGTTCTGGGACCTATTTATACAGCGATCTCCGACTAAAAGAAAAGCACTGGTGGTTTTATGTTGTTGTGTCGTAAGCAGTGAATGTTCCTATAGTGTTTCTACTCACAAAGGCTCAACACAGTCGGGATGTGTAACGAAAAAAAGGCTATAAAATCTGGTCCATCTTGACTGTTTTCTGCAAGGAGGGTGCCAGTAGATTATCGAGCTTCCGATCAACTAGTCTGTAACCTAGAGCTAATAAAGCTGAAAATGAGAATCCTGTCTGTTCTTGTTTGTTTCATGATTCTGGCTTGTGAGTCCTTCGACTTTCTGCTTCAAGCAACAAGCATTATTGCGCTTATATCGCTTAAATTGCGACGAGGACTTTTCCAGTCGATCTACTTCCTGCCAGTATGCTGGAGGACTCATATTGGCTCTGAACTTGTAAAAATTTTCACCGAAGTCTATGTCATTATCTTGTTTTCTCAGTGCTCACAGTTCACTTTTGTTCGACTGGAAGATTGCCTGTATCCCTGAAGAAACTTAGAAGACTATCAAGCAGACTTGATGGTACTCACTGTACAGCTCACCATTTCGCCAGTCCTAAGGCAATGTTAAGTGGGAATTTCGAAGTCTGGCTGCTATCTCCACGTCTTGTTTTCCACTAGCGTCTGCTTCATATTTACTCAATTAAATTGTTGTTGCATAGAATCCTTTAACGCCTCTGTCCCCAAGAAATAACCCCCAATGAATCGAGTTTGATTCGTTCTTTCTGTATCAGCTATATCTGAAAGAATTTTGTACCAAACCCGCAGGAAATATCCTTCAATTTCAGCGGTCAACCTTCGATTGGGAAATGTTTTGAATCCAGAATTAGTAAGATATGATCCATAATTATCAGGATAACATGCTAACGCGGTCTTGTAAAAAAAAGCTGACCAATAAGTCCTAAGGAAAAGCTGACCAATAAGTCAGCTTTTCTATTCTTCGCGAACTGCTCGAGCAGATCATGAGCGTTTATGTCCTGAGCTGGTTGATTTGGTTCATTATAAGACTTCTTCGCCTTTGGTTAACATTCTTTAAGGACCTTACACTTTCCTATTGCTGAAGAAGTTTCAGATCATCGGGTCTATGTTAGCGCTCTCGCAGAGGACACAATGCATCTCTGTCATATATTCAATTCTTTTATGCCCCGGTTCGCCCCTTCAGATCCTTGTGTAGTGCAGCATAAACGCAGCCATTTGTGTCACATGCTCATTACTATGCTCCAAAACAAACAAACCTATTTTTATATTAACGTAGTTCAGAAGTTTTTTCTTTGTCTGTCAACTCGATTTTGGCAAAGCACTTTATGATGTCTTCCGCCGATTTTATGATGTCCGCCTTTTTTTAATTTTCCAATTATTTTGTACTTTTTTCATATTAAATTATTTTGGACGCTTGCTACTATTTTCCAACACGAAAGACGCAACACCATGTTCAATTTCGGAGCGTACGTTTGAATAGAATTATTACAACATGTAGCAATCATTGGGTCCAACGTAGTTTGATATTATTCATCCATTCTGTATCACATAGTAATCTGTAATATACTAAACGAATATTCAGATGAAGCAGAATTTCAAAGCATTTACGCGTATCATACGAAAAATAAATCGATAAACGAATCCTTATGAAAACTACTAATGGACAACATAAATATAATGCATATCTTAAACGATAAAGGTGATCTAAAAGATAAAAATAATTTTCTTACGAATAACTTACATAGTTCGCATTTAAGCGAGGAGGATACACAACTTTCATTTTTGTCCTTTTTTCACGGTGCGATCTACATGAATGGAATAATATACCTTTAAGGAAGGACGGAATGAATTCCTTTTTGGACGTCAGTTTATGTAAAAAGGATACGGTTTATATATCCCAACGATAGCATTTGCTCGCAATCCTTTCTCGAACACTTTATTTTTTTTTTTAAGAAAGAGCATTGTCATTGCTTTCGCAGCAGATATTTTGGCGGAAGGTGTCTATAAAATTTTAAAAGGGATTTAATAGTTCCCTTGTGTTTATTTTGTATTAAATTGCTTTTTACGTTATATTGCAAAAAGCTTTTCTGATGTACGTCTTAAGAGGTTCAAATTGGTATCTCCCATTCCCTGATTTTTGATATAATTGAAGAAGTGTTTCAGAAATAGGACATGGGTCTTACTCGCAACATGTTTGGAAGAAAATGGAAAATCATGTTTGTGAAACATTTTTGGAAGTAAATTTCGATGTTCCAACCGCCATTGAAACTAGGGCCACACTACAAGGATAGATAATCAAAAAGGTGGAAGTGCAAAGTATGTTTGGACATGGTATGCCTATCAGATAGTATGTCTATGTCTATTAGTGTCAAACCAGGTTTCTCAGGACTGGCTTATAAGGAATTAATGCTCAACTTTTTGTCAGGGTATGCCTTAAGAATACCAAAATAAAAATGAAATAAAGAAATAAAAGTCTTCCCAGTAAACTTAGACGTAATTAAAATCGTAAAAAAACGTTTTGAACTTAAGAGGGGACATTGATTTACAGCATAATTAGTTTTTTTGATTTTGCTCCAAGAGTAGACTATTCGATTAGGGCCAGCTGCTTTGACCAAAGCCGGAGGAGAAAGTTCATTGACAGCATGAGAACATGACAACATGAGAAAGTTCATTGACAGATAATTCAGTAATTCATATTTGTAAATAGTATGAATGCCATCATAGCAATACAACGTGAAACAAGAAGCCCCAGTATCAAACGTATACTACAAATGGAAAGGTGATGACTGTTTCTTTGCTAGAATGTCAATGTCCTCCAGCTTTTACAAAACAATCTTGTGTCATTACTTCTTAGCCATTAGGTTCAGTTCTATAGTTTATCTGTGTCTGGTACTATCCTTAGATTTCTGTTTTTAGACACCAATATTGCCAGGAATTCAGATGGATCCCAATTTTCTTGTGACTCTAACTTGTGGCTCTTCTTCTAACTTCTATGCAATTTGATTGATTGTGAATTCCTGGCATTTGATAAGGATTTGTTCCGCTACAGCTAATCTAAATTGGTCTGATTTTTGCGCTTTTTGTTGCTGCTGCTTCTCTTAAATGCTTTCAGGGTTCAGTGTTAATCAATCTCCTTTTTATCCTACGTAAGCGTTCTGGTGTTTAATGCAATTCTTGGTAAATACCTGATTTTTTCATAGCTACCGTGCGTACAATGTGCATCTTAGTAGGTTTTTATCCAGGGTTTTAGTTGTTTCAATAGAGGCTCCTCCCGAATTTTCTTAGGGTACCTTGATCAACGACTTACTTACTGTTTCCAATTAAGTTTTTTTCCAAGTCTAGACCCACCTTTTCTTTTTTTTCGGCTGTGAAGTTCATTTGTCTGCGGAATTTTTGAATCATGAATTCTGCTCAAAGTGCTACATTCTCTTTAGCCTCATATTTGATTCCCTTGATCGAAAAACTTGATCGCTCAGACAAACGTATCATTCACTCGCAACTCATATCGGTCCTCATATGTTATACCCTTGACAGCATCAACCGACTAAAGAACAGTTGCATCACTAAAGGGACATGTAAAACCATTTTTTATTTTATCTTTGATTTTCTTTTCTGAGGTTACTGGTAGAAGTTTTACCTACTTTCGTTTCATTTGATATGACTGGCGATTACAAAAAAGCGAGAATTGCTCTGCGGACCTATTAGTTTTGTTACTTATATTGTTTCATTCTAATCGCATCCTTAAAATATGAGGCACCATTGGGGAAAGCAATGAAAACGATCACATTGCACAAGCTCAAAATTAGAAAAACCTCATTAAATCTTCCTTATCCTTTCTTTTCTGCTTCTTAATCCTAAAATTTAATCAATTTGTTTTTAGTGAAATTTTATCTTTGATTTAATACTTTCGAAGTTGTGCTTTTGTAATTTCTCAGTTTCATCTTTTTATCAGCTCTTCTTCTTGATAGTGATTTTCATTTCCCGATCAAAAAAATCAAAAGATTTTTCCCAGCAACTGCTTCCCTCTGCTACAGGAGGTTGCTACAAGCAACGTGAATATTGAGATTGAAAAGCTCCGAGGAATGGTCATGAGGGTATAAAACATTTTGAAGTTTGTTGCAAATGAATTAGAATCAATTGGAAATGGAAATGGCAAATTGGAACCCTTTATCCCAGCCATGATAGACTTAAATACGCTAGAATCAGAGAATGACCGCTGAAGGATAAAATTAAGACTTTATCATCAAATTGCTCCATGAGTGGCTTTAAAGGTCTGTGAAAGCAGCGGAGTTTCCTTTAACAAATACAGTTGCGTGGTTCATTGGATCGTAACATCTGCGATTCCTGGTATTCTGTCACAATAAAACACAGTCGTTATTGGTGGTCTAAGGCAGTCTTCAAGTTTCCTCAGGTAGAACAAGGCATGATGAGTGGTTACTCAATGGCTACACTCCGTTCGGAAAAGCATCTCAGCGAGAATCACCTACAAAATGGAAGAAGGAATCCAGAAATAATCAGGAGTGCATGCGATACTCCAGATGAGATTCTAAACAAATCTGGCAGATTGTTAGCTACAATAAACCAAGAGTCATTTGGGCTTTAGCAACTGGAAGAAGTCCTCCGTTGGAAACCTGTTTACAAGCTTAAAGTAGCAAATGTAGTCTGAACCAAGAAGACCTAGAATTTATCGTAACAAAATCCAGCTACAAACAATCTCACCGGGGATTCAGAGATAATCAGAGACATTAGTGATTGGGTGATTCTGAGGCAATTTGACTAGCAGAAGTACGTTTCAGAGTGTTCCAGCGCCAGAGGTACTCTAATCACAAGCTGTGGACATGAAAAATTCTAGGCAAGACGGTCAAAAAAAACCGGAGACGTCAAAAATTAATCTGAGTTTGTCTAATCCCCGGTAATCAGTTGGGTAACCTGTGCAAGAGAGACCACCATATGGTGATTCTGAGCCGATGCAGCCATCGACAATATGACGAAATTATTTTTGGAAATCGGGACCCTGGCGAACTCCTGAAGGTCCTTGCTGATTTTTCGTACCAAGTGTTTGTTGTATTATCACAAAGTACTACTGCTGGTCTGGTATAAATGAAGTTGACTAAATGCCTGGTATATAAAAAAAAGTCTTTGTTCAAAAATCCCAGATTGTGATCAGATTGATCACAATCTGTTTTTACTTTATCGAAAAATGCTGTTTTTTGTTAGGTTTTCCTTAGTAAATTCTTTACTCAACGATTTCTCCATAGTACAATTTTTCTCACAAATTATTCAGGTTTCCAATCATTTTCGCATTTTTTCAAGTAGTTTAATTTTATTTAAAATACGACTGTCGTCAGATAATTAACATGAACACTTATGAACTGTTTTGTTTTTTTTTAATTTTTTGATTTCTGTAGGTAGGTTCAAGCTTCTGTGAAGTTTTAATAAAGAAATTATTAAACATATAAATAATTTTTTTGCTGTGGTAGTTAACTGATGGCTGTTTATGCCCTATGTGTGTACCTTCCAGACGTGTAATGCTTATGAACTCCCCACTAAATACCTCTCCTGTCAACCTGAGAATCTAGTCTGGAACCATTTGACACATTACTTCGGACTAAGCCTCGTGTTCCTTTGCTTACAAGCGCCTCCAACAGACGGGAATGCCTTCTTCAGTGGAAATGAAAGCAGGGGAAGACAGTACTAGAAAAGATATCCCTCCCTCCCCGAAACCTCTCAAAAATCCAATACGGATTTTTTAATAGCACTGCTTAAGCAAACTGTGTCACGCGATTCCATTTGTCATTTGTTGTCAGTATTTTCCCGAACATAATTTTAATAAATAAATGACAAAAAAAAACTGATAAATGAATTTAAGGAAATTAAAAATGAAAATATATTAAAAATTACTAAATAAATAAATAAATAAAAAATAATAAGTTAAAAAACAATAACCTAATTGAGTCTTGGGTAGAATTTGACCCTGGATGTTGTACTAGACTTTTCTATATCTGGATAACAGGAATAATTTGATCTGGATTCAAAAATGGAAGCAGTGATTATAATGATTATAATTATAAGTATCCTTATTATCCTTTTTGTCGAAATCACGTGAATTTTGATGAATTGCATAATTTGTTTTCAAATCTAAAGATGTTAATTCCTTGGTTTATTGCTTCCCAAGGACTGCTTACTTTGAATATTTCTAATATTGCTTTAATTATTTTCATACGAAATTATTTCTTGTATTCGAATGGAATTATAAACAACTAACTTATAATAGGGGAAAAAGGATAATATAATATAGGTAAATAGGATCCTTATTTAGATCTAGACATTACATGACACATCGAAAGGTTATACACCATACTTTTTGTAGGAGTATATACCATACTTTTTGTATTCTTTCTCAGGATGTTAGTTGAAGTTGCTTGGATGTAATGAAAGTGCCAGGATGCTTTGAAGTCGCCACGGTCTTGTAAAAGGGCCGACTGTAGTTTTGCCATAAACCAAATACGAAAGGGAAGAATAAAAGTTTAAGCTGCGAACAATGTCAAAATAATGCGAAAGTATCATGTCATGGAAACCTTAATAAGATGCCTTGACTCATCACTTTCCGATTCACCTGGGATATTCTACAGTACATGGACTCAGTCAAATAAGTTCATGTTGGCTTACGAATGATATTAGAACTTTTTCACTTTATTTTGTTCTCCCGTTATACCACTCCTTGTCTTATATTACACTATAAAATTTTTGTGTCCTGGTCATACTAAATCATGTTCATGTTCTCATGTTCACATGTTCTCTCTAAAAACCATCTCATCTGAAACAAACTCAAAAAACTAATATCTCCCGCAAAAGGACCAACGCCTGCAGCTCGAGCTCGGAGTGTCTTAATTTAATTTCGGTCGCAAATGTTCATTTGAATCAACCAGTAAAGAATCTCAGCGTAAATGGTGACAAAGCCTTTCAGCATGTTTTTTTTTTGGATTTTGTTGTTGTTGCATTTCGAGACGCTTAACTGTGAACAAACGTATATATATGTTCATCAGAGTCACCATTTGGCTTCAAGCAGGTGCTTCAACTTCATTCATACTTGTCGTCCTAGTGTCAACATACAATATATTACATTCTGCCGGTACCGAATACGTTGGCTCATGTAGTCCTACACATGCATGTTGACCCGGTTGATGCTTTGCACACTGACACAAAACAAATTTCAAAAGTTCCCACGGAGACGGTAATGTCCCATAAATCAAAATGAACAATTATCTGAAATTTGTGATACTCTAGCATTTAAGGCATGGGTTGCCGCAAAAAAAGGATATTTTTCATATAAATTTTGTATTAATGCGGATAAAACATTATAATTTGTTTCTAAATGTTGATGCGACTGAGACTCTTAGATTGAAAGGAATGACTGTTGGACGACTACAAGTTCACCATGGTGGTTTCAACTGAATCCTTAGTAAGAAATATGGTAACCAAAATTTTTCTACAAAATATTGATTTTGATAAAAAGGTGGTTTCTGTAACGTTAAAGCTACATAAAACATAAGATCGTTCTAAAATATTACAACAATCCAAATAGTAAAAAAACTACTCAGGACAAAAAAAAGGAGCAGAGCAAAAAATAAATGGTTTTATCCAATGCAAAGCAAAATAGTTAATAAATTAACTTACCTTTTCGCAATAAATACTGATCTTCCCAGCAGCTCAAACCTGTTGGGAGGGTAGTGCTTCCTGGTAACTATTCAAGGACTTTCTTAATCAACAATATCTACACGTTAGTTCGGTCAACGTTTCAATGTGGTCTGCAAACTCCAAAACTTTTCCTAAAGACTATGTAGTCATCCATTATTGCTACCGAAATATTTAATGTCAATTTCGTACAATATAGCCCTAAAGGCCATGGAAATCGGCATCATTTTTCTATTCCCACTGAACAGAACCCTTATCAACTACCTTCTTCCCTGTCAACTATGGAAAAGTTTTACTGATTATGTTAAAAGAAACACGACTTCCAACAGAATCTCCAATTTGAATTTGCAGAAGATCAGCGAATCTCTGAAATGAAGTGAAGTCAGGATACACTTAGAAACCTCTGACAGAATAACTGTATAGACGTTCCTATACATTTTTTCAATGAATCAAATTGACGGCACAGATTCTCCTGGTGTAATGCAAAACCGTAAGACACTAGAACAAGCAACAGTAGCAACACGACCATCCTAGCAAGGAACAATGAAAAAGGATCTTTTCAGCTTCCACAATTCATAATAATTTTCACGTTTACGTAGGAAAGGGAAATTTTTGAATTTGTTAAGTTAAGCAACAGGGGCATCGAGTGGAAGTAGAGGATGTTCTGATGAGCTCGAGGAAGGTTTCTAATAACTATTGGTCAGGTTTCAGAATGGAGTCATCAAGCAGGCGACTGCCTCACATCTGCATGCATCTATATTCCAAATCCAGGCAGGAGTTGCCTGTATAGTCCCTGATTTATACTGACTAAACAACAAGAAATTTTCACAGTTTTAGGCAACACAAACAAAATTGATCAACACCTAAGTGTAATATTTTCTTGAGATTGCAAAGAGCTGTCAAAGTACAAAAGTATTTTTAACAAGCTTGATAATATCAAATATTTGTCAAGACTTACAAATATTTAAAACAGGACAATTTTGCGATTCTCAGAGCATTCCCAAGCTGCATAAGAATGAGTGCATAGGAAGCAATTTGATTGGAATAAAATTTAACTTAATTTAAATTCAAAATGTTACAGATCATTACAGTAAGATTCAAAAAAAATTACCATTTAATACAGACATAGCGTTAACAAGATCTTAGTATGACAGTCGGTAGTTTAAGGTAGCAGAAAAAGGTACAGGATATATTCCTAGAGCAAACCAAAAATGTGAGCAATGGTACCAAAGCATACTCTTCACAAAAGTCTAAATTTTTAAGCTCAGGATTTGAAGACTGATTGTGCTTGTAGTTCACGTTAACCTTTCCAAAAGACACATATCTTGTTAACCAGAGAAAAGACCATGCCAATGTTTAAGACGAAGTTTCATACTTGACCTGGTGGTTTCAGATCGCCATGCATTCTTTAAGTTGTACGGTCGGCAATCAATGTATCCTTGGTATCAATAGCACTGAGTTCAATTTCGTAAAAAGTAGCAAAAACTTTACTGAAGAATCATGCAGTCATGTAAAGATAGCGGCTGGTGATTTTTTTTCAGATATTATTCTGTCCTTTCAAGCCAATCAAAGATGGCACTTTCCAGAATAATTTAATTTTATCTAAGTCACCCCATGTTAAAAAATTTCGATGTCTTTCTTGACAAGCAATTCTAGATTTTGATTTTTGATAAAACCTAGATATTTTTGTTGAACAGAACAATTGCCTTGGTACTGGAAAACCTTTTAAATGATTTTCACTTCTTATTGTTCTAGCGCTCAGATCTTTTTTTAAACACTTTCCTTGCCGGCCTGTGAACCTAGCCAGGAATTGTTAGACACACTACTTCAAGCTAGACTTCATGTTCCTATGCCTAGAGGTGCCTTCAGATTACGAAAATGCCTTCTTCAACGGCAAAAAAGTGACAGGTAGGAAGTGCTAGAAAAGAAAAGCCCCTTCTTCTCTGACGCTCCCAACGCTCCAGTCTGCCTTTTCTAAGCCCCAAAACTGTCCGGCCGTGTTATGTCAAGCGATTCAATTTTTCAATCGTTCTTACAATTTCCTCGACCATTGTTTCAGGGCAGAACTCTCCAATTTCCTCGAAGAAGTCACCGCGCTGCTGTTTACTCTCTTGCTTTTGCAAGAGAAAAATATGTGATAGGCGTCATCCACCTATCTTGTACAAAACACGCAGTCAGGAGACGGTGGTCTGTCAATCTTGTGCAGGTAAGCCTGAAAACATTCATGTAAGCACGCATGGACTCCATGCACCCTTAAGACCTGGAACAAGTAGAAACCGGTCTCACTATGCGCTCGATAGAGCAACAGCCTCAAGTCAGGGACTAAGTGTGCAGACCACCTTCAATTTGGGTCTTGTTTCCAGGACTGTTACCAATCGCCAAGTGAGCATTGTCTCTCTGCCCTAGTGATGCAAATATTTCTGCATCCTCTCGCAAGGAGGACGATGAGTTTAACGTACTGAGAAACAGCTCAGCGCAAAAATGAAAGATTGTAGTACCTCGGCTGGAATCCCATCTGGTCCCAGAGCCTTTGTTGGCTTCATAGATAAGACTGCTTCTTATCTATGATAAGAACTGCTTCTTATCTAAACCTTTTCTTGCTTTCAAAACAGAATCCAGAGTCTTCCGGTATAGCAACGAACTTACCTAAATAGTAACACATTTCCAGACCTGCCGCGTAATTTACAATTCATTTAACATACGAACACCTTGAGGAGAAAACTGAAGACTTTACCTCACATTCTTTTGACACAAATTCAAATCTTCCTGCGATAATTTGTATTAAATGTAAAATCGTTGAAATCATAGACTGCGGCAGCCCGCGAATTCACACGAAAAATATCTACACAAGCGCTAGTAGGACGAAAGTTTGAATTTCCGGAAAAGTTCAAGGCAGCGATGATTGACGCTGTAGTCACAGGAGGAGCAAATTTAAGAGTTCGTAACGCGAGTGAAACATTCAGACATTATCATCAGCAGTGACGTTAGATTTTCAGACGGAAGGAAGGATGTAGGTATCAGAATTCTGCTTTTGCTATTTAGTAAATCGTTTCCAAGAAAGTAGGAGCTGTGTATGAAGTTATGTCTGCAGTGTCTGCAGACCCAGATAAAAATAATTGAAAATCGTTGAGTGTTAAAAACTCGTAAATAGTGAAACAGTTAATTTTCCTAAGCGTAGGGGGTAGTTCAATACTATTTGTATCTGCGTATGACGCTTCTCATATCCTTGTTTCTTCTTCAATTTATTCTCTCGATTCCCAAAACGTTTTGCAGGTTGGGTGCACGAGAAACAAATTGGCGTATATCTCAAAGTCTTAATGCAAAACGTTCCAGATGACATTTTCAATTCCACAGAAATTTATTATTTTTCGAATTGCTGAGGCTCCCATTACTGGAAAATTCTACGAACGGAAACGTTTATATATGTATATGTCTCTTTGAGACAACCAAATATAAACAGAAACATTCCTAAATTGAAATAACCTCAGGGCAACGAGGATTCTTCGATAACGTACGCTTGTTGTGGGAATGGAAAATCCGGAGAGTTATGAAAAACTAGTAGAACGATTGGAGAAAGGATTCTTCTGCACTCGAGATAAGTGAAGAGCTTTTAAATGTACCAAATAAACAATAGCAACATGAGCGTCTGGTGCGAAATCAACTCATTCTTTGGCGTCTTGAAATGTGGGGGCGGTGTGGAAATTGACACTTAAGGACTCAGCATAAATTTTTGCACAGTGTTTATTGGTGTGAGAGTCTTTACGGCCATTATGTCCAACTTAGTGTCAAAATTGTGTATGAAAATATGTTAACCCTGTTTCGGATTTCCTAATTAGTCAAATTTCAACGGTTGGACACAAATACGTCTTCCTAAACCTTATATTGTCTGAGCTCTGTAAAATGAAAAAAAGGAGAAATGTAGAGTTTGGTTTAAATTCAGTTTGATATTTATATAAATGATTTCTTTTGATTCAATCTTTGACTACGAATAGAGTTTTTTTTTAAATTTAATTATAAAAGTATCTTTAAAATATACAGAGCTGGAAATATTCTATATTTTTCGTAATAAATTTCAACGCTCTTCAAAGTTTGATCGAATTTTTCGCTTTTATAGCTTATAAAGAACCGAAACGAATTTAACAGTCCTAGGATATTAACTGCCGCTTGAGTCTTGAGTGCATGGTTATTGATTGTGCTTTTGTATTAGAAATCAGCTTTTTCCTTCACTAAACACGACATATTGGACTGAAAATCATTCGTAATGTCCTTCAATAAATTTCAAAAGTTATGAATATTGGCTCGGGCTAAACATAGAACAACGAATTGAGTGTTATATTTTATGGGCATATGTCTAAATATAAAACAGTGCATAGATATTATCGTTTAACTCCTATAAAATCCGACCATCAACTTTAGGGTGTAATCGTTTACTAACATATTTGGTAACTGCGTAAAGTTCATGTAAAGATTGTTACGTATACCGATGTGTAGGTCACATTAAGCAAACAAAAAAATATATATATAAATAAATGAATAAATAATTAAAATAACAATTAATTTATAATATAATAATTAATTGTTTTGGATAAGTTTTTTTATATGTACCCATTTTTTAAGTTAAAAGAAAATCATACGAGATGAAATAGAAGTAAGAATAAAATTAAAATAAAAACATTTACAGTTAGATTTATCTATTAAGTAATATTTAGTTAAATAATATTAGTAACAAACAAAAAAAAAAAAAATAAAAAAAATCTCAGTAAAAATATAATGTCAGAAAAAAAAGTCACAGAAAAAAATATTCCCAGTAGCAAAAAAAAAAACAAAAAAAATTTCTTGGAAGTTATTTGCGATAAATTTTCTATTGATTTGTTTCACTGGGTTGTTGTGTACATACCACTATAAAAAGAATAGAAATTGTGACGTATGGGATCATTAATATTTTAAAGTATCAAGAAGTATGAATAAAGTATCAATCGAAGTATCAATCGGAGTTTCAATAGAAGCATCGATAGAGGATCAATCGACTATCAATCAATAGAGCGAGGATGATCCAAGGTAGCACAGCATAACATGTGAAGTCCCGAAACCAGCTGAGGTGCAGATTCGTGCTAGAGGAAGCAGAGGTGTTCAGAGCCAGCGCAGCACAATTGACAGGTGGTCAGAATCAGCGCAGCACAATTCACAGGTGGTTTGATACTTTGATATTTGATCCTAATTTATTCATTTATTAATCTAATATGAAGTAGTAAGCACTTTCTGTGTGTGGGTGTGGAGGGATCAGGGCTTAATAATGAACTAAAACGCCCACGCCCGCGCGGTGAACTAGTCGGTTAAATTTAACTTCCTTCGGCCGCCATTATGCGGCCTTTGTATTTTCAAATAACCCTGTCTCTTTAACCTTGTTCCTTTCTTTCGCTGCAGGTGCGACTTATCGGTTGCCCAAATATTTATTTTATTATTAGTTATTTATTTATTTATTATTATTTTTTTGAGAATACATCACAGGATACTGACAAATGTTTTGAAAAATTTATGAGAAATAAACGAACTCTTTTGTATGGCTTAAGGCAACAGACTTTCTCCGGTTGCTGCACATGGATGTATATTTGCCTAATAGCTGAGGTTAATAATTGTTTTAGGGTGCATCGAGTTTCAATAGGAAAAAAAGCAACAGTAATTAATTAATTAAGTTTCCTACAAACTCACTATTGTGGAGTCTATGCCGTCTTCCTAAATATCCTCGACTGCGTCCATTGAGTCTTCATGGTGGTTCCTCTCATTTGGTCCTTGGTAAAGGACTTTTGTTAATTTTGTCAGTATATATTGAATGTTTAGTAATTGGCGCTGGAATGTTTGATGGTAATCCCTTTTACGTTAGGCTCTCTGCAAGGAGTTGCAACCTTATAGTTGCCATATCTCAATTGAATTTGAAAGTTGTTGATTGTCTAGTTCATTTGATCTAAAATTCGTTAGTTTCAATTCAGCACGCTCAAAATTGGAAAGAAGATAATTCTTAAACACAAAACGTATCACGTCTGGATGTGTTTAAAGGATCAACATTAATGGCAGCTCTAGGTTCTGTAACGTCAAACCTCTCTTATCAATGACAAAATTAACGCCCCCAAAAGAGGTATTCTATTTCACAAATGGCTCTGGATTGATTAACTTTGTTCCGACTTTGTAATAAAGTGCAGTAAATAATATTTTTATTATATATATATACATATATATATATATATATATATATATATATATATATATATATATATATATATATATATATATATATTATTAATAATTTTTTTTTGACAAAAAAGAACGCAAAAATTGTGTCAATCTTGTCAATTTTCTTCAAAATTTTGGACTTTGGACCCTTTGGTCCTTTCATGTGAGAAGAAAGAAGTCCGTGATATTTTTAAATTTACTATTCTTTAGTTCGTGATGAGAATCTAAATGATTCTCTGCCCGTGATTTCAAATTCACCAGTAAGCGATATATGCGGGGCCAGGGGTGAATTTTGATTATTAGAAGGCCTGTGTGGACGCGAATTTCCTTCAAAAGTCCCAAGAGTTATCAATATGCTCCAGTGTAACCCAAAAGATAATATTGACTCTTTTTGATTTTAAAAGGCGGAGCCAAGAAACTGAAGGTATCGTATTTGATTGAATTTCAAAAAGATCGCCAACTAAAGAATTATTTTGACTTCTTATGGGAAAAAAAAACCATTTATGTTTAATTCAAATTGTCGCCTGTGGCAACAAAATTGGTCATGTGTGATGATCATAAGCATTTATTGTAGTAGTTGGGCAATAATGTACCACCAAAATATATCCCAAATCGACCAATTTACCGTTAGAAGCTTGTGATGACTGTCTGCTGATCTAGCGCTGTTATCATCCAATACAGCTTGATGAATCCTGGTTAAGTGATCAAGATTTATTAAGGGTTGAACTGTCAGTTCAATCCCTCGAACTGTCAGGATTGAACTGTCAACTCTATAACAAAATGAAACGAAAACTTCAGGTTAAATAACCAAAATAAGTCGATGGATTGTAAGCGTTATCATCCCCTTGGATGATAACGCTTGGTTTCACAAAACTGGACAAAACTGGAATTTTAGCTAGAAACTGTCTATCGTCTTTCTTTTTTGTAAGATAATTGCCTCGCCCTCCTTCGTCTGCTATAGTAAGGACATACAGGAACATGACAACTGTGCCTCGACTATGTGGTAGTGTATTTGAAAATTACAGCAAGTATCGCTGAAAAATAAAACAAGTTCTTCTATTACGTTCAACAGCATTCAATATAATGCATTTCAATAAAAAATTAAAAATTGAAAATAATAATTAGAAATGTCGTAACAGTTTTAATTTTGAATTTTTGAATTGCAACCATTTTGAAAGAAATGAATTGTTATGAGAGACAAGATTTACTGGATCACATTGCATATTTGTCAAAAAAAATAATTTTTGATAATGTTCAATCTTCGCGAAGAATAGCCATAAATAGAATTTCTGCATGCAATGCGAAATAAAATTACTAATAATTTGTTTAACTTCTCCGATATTAAACATTCATTTCAGCATGCAGGACATTGTTTTATTCAGGTTAGAAGCCTACACTACACATATTTTATGCACGCTTTGAAACCTAATTACACAGCTGAATATCATACTTATATAATTATTCTGCCTGATGCAATTTTCCACTCATTTTCCAATGCTGATTATGCATAACGTTTTATCCGACTATCAGCTTCATTTTCTGTTTGCCCAGATTCACGCTCGGAAGGAGGCCTCTCAACCGATTTCCGTAATGAAAAATGCAACATATTTCCTGACTCACTCACTGTGTGTCACTACATACAAGCAGTATCATACCATAAGGCTACTATTGCCAGTCAGCTTTCATTAGAATCCTAACGGCAAAGTAGTAAGCTTCATCCTAGTGCAGATATATACCAGATATTAGTTTACAGGCTCGGATTCGAGCGCTGTTTGAACAACTATCCTAGATAACTAGTCATGCCTGAAGCTCAACGAATAAAACGAGGTAGCATGCAACGAGGCATCTATAACTGTTTACTTGTCATAAATGTGAAGGATAAAACTGACATTTTACATTGTGGGGATGTCAACAAACAATTCCAACCCATCCCGTGTAGTCGTCCCAGCCCGATATGTAGTCAACGTATCTAACAGTCAGGTAGACCTCATTCTAATTTTTATGCAAGACATGTCACCAGCTCTCCAATATTCGTTATTTGATAGTATCTGCGCTGAGAATAGACAGTTAGCTTGATGGCTGGATGGATGGATGAGTACTCAAGTCACTATAGACAACTACGGCAAAAAAACCCTATGTCTCTTCCTGCAATAATAGTGGAAGTTTAAATGAAAGTGTCGTCCTTTTGCAAAAGTATCGAAACATAAAACAACTTTTCTTGCACAAGCTCCACTTTATAAAGTTTTCAAGGTGGTTGGATCAAATTAGTATGAGGGGATAAGGAATTGTGTCAGCATTTTGAAATTATCGTGGAGCTCAGGAGCTAGAATACAGTCATTTCTTGTTTTGTTCTGCATTGAATGGCGCAAAGTTTTACTTTGACATTTCTCAGTATTATCTTTCATAAGATGATTCGTTTTGATATGATTTTAGATCTTATCGCTAAATAAAGACCCACTTCTGATTTGTTGCAGAAAACAATCCTTCATTCAAAGGAATCATTAAGAGATGTAAAATATTAAAACAAATTTTGTGGCATTTCCTAGTCGCAGATTTGGCCATTATATGTGTCATTTAATGCATCGATGATGGCCAACAAACTTGAGAGTTGGAAATGCATAAAAATATATTCCGCCCAAATTTTTAGATGTAGTGGGATAAAAAATTTTCATGAAAAAATGTCCCGGAGGTAATGTTAGAGATACTTTTCTCAAATTTTGGGATCAATAGATTCAGAATTTTCAATATTAAACTTTCAGTTTCCTTAAGGGTTCCAATGTTGTTATGGAGCACACTATCAGATAAATTATCAAAATAATATATTCAAGGTGGTCTTCATCGAGACGGTTGACTTGTTTTACTTTCAATTGACTGCAGATAATAAAAATTTTATCCTATCTTATTGCGAGAGTCTATTGTGCACCAAGCAGTTGCTTCTTTAGCTCTCATCTTCGTCATCATCTTCATCAATTTTTGATACATCTGCGAGCCTTTCAACATCTAAAATCAAATTGCGCTGTTCAGTTCAAACTTCTTTAGCAACACCATTCGCTACACATGTGACTCAGCCAATAGCATACCCAAGAATTAATTCTTTGAGAATGTTAAACCACTGTATTAAAGGACTGAATAGTATTTCAAATGTAATAATTGCCGTAATTAGCCTCTGTTCTAGAATTTTGAAACCGTGGAATACTTTACTGGAGGTAGTTTCCCCATTTTGACTATAAACTTTTGACTATAAACTTGGGCTGTGAGAAATGTTAGAGCAACCTCATTTCAAGACTAAGAGTAAACATAAAGACAATTACGTGTGAATCATGCTTGATCTTGATAAGTTCTTCAAAGATACCGATCACAGTTAAGGTGGACTGATAGCAGAGACACAAATTTCAAATTTCCTGTCATCAGTTGGGGTGAATCCTGCTAGCTCCATTGGAGATGAGCTATTTTTCTATATCATCAGGATTAAAATTTTAACTTGAATCCCAGGAAATATTTGACATGACTTTTGAAAGGCAAATTGACCGTTGCTTATCATATTTTCCAGTTTGTTTTGACATTTATGCTGAGAAAACTCTGAAAGGTCTCCTAATCATTTCACTGTAACCAAACCGGTTTGAAGCTTTTCAAATAACTGATATCCTTACTTTTCCGGAAAATTGGCACCAACTCCATCTAAAAACATTACAATCGGTAATTAATCTCTACAAGACTCCTTTTTCTAGTGCTAAGATTCACTGATTGTAACCTTTTTAGAATTTTGCCCATTTTTTCGTTATAGTAGACCAGAAAAATAAAGAACATTATTCGTGAAAAACGTTTAATTCACAGTAGTAAACAGTAGATAAAATTTCTTTGGTGCTTTCAAAATTTTTACTTCCTTTGACGTGTCCCTGAAAAATTACTGTGTACCAAAGATTATAGGCAAAGTCCTTAAAAGTTTGACTCTTGCTTTGAGTATTGTTAGGCGATTATTCCCTAGGATTGGGTGCCAATGAAGATAAAATGTGGAGGTTTCGTTATACGCCTGAGACAAAAAGGGTAGTTGTCATATTAATTTGCTATTTGGATAAATATTTAAAACCCCAATTTCGGAAATAAACTTCTGACTCAGTGTTTTGAAACTTAAAAAGGGATTAATGCTCTGATTCCAGTGGTGATTATTAAGGCAAAAGGATGTTGCTTCTATACGAGAATTCAAAACACAAGGAAAGGAGTTCTCAGATCTGTGTGTTTATTCCTTGGTGATGCTGCCCACACCCAGCCCCGCGGTCATAACCCAGATGCTATTGACAAATTTTGATCAATTGGGGTTCTTTTTTTGGGTAGGGAGGTGAAGGCTATTTACGCCCTGAGTGTCGGACCCAGTGGACCTACTTGATTACCGAGTAAACACATCCACTGTCAAGAGGTTAGCCTGGAACCGTTTGACACATTACTTCGGGCTAGGCCTCCCAATTTTACGCCTTTTGGCGCATTCGGGTTACAGAGATTCATTCTCCAGTTGGATGGAAAAGAGGAGGAGGATTGCTAGAGAAAGAAACCTCCGCCCTCGACGCCTCCAGCCGATCAAGTATGCTTTTTTTCGTTATTAAGATTATCCGAGCGTAATGTGCTACGTGATTCCATTTGCCAAAGCATTTCAGCATCTCTTCGATTAGGCTATCTGGGTGGAGCTCTCCCACTTTTTCGGCAAGATCACCGCGCTGTTTGTCCCATCTTAAAAGAAAAGAAAGTATGACAAGCGTCATCCTTCACAACAATGTAGAATATGCAATCTGGAGACCGTGACTTACCTATCTTGTGCAGGTTAGACTGAAAACAACCGTGTCCTCGAGCAAGGAGAGCGATTGGTATCAACCCTGCTATTACCAACACCGCTGACTCAGAGACTGTACGGTATGCTGATGCAATCCACAGTGCTCCTCGTCTCTGCACCTGTGCCAGCCGTTTTCAGTGCAGTTCCTTATTGAGAGCTTCACTCCATATCTCTGCTCCATAAAGAAGCGTAGATTGCACTTCACTCAGACGCCTTTTTTTGGACTTGTTCCCCCATAATTGGCCATTAGTCGACTAATTGCCGAGACCCCTGCTGCGGATCCTCTTCTTGGTCAGGATGACCATTTTGGTTTTCTCTAACGCTAGGTTAAACCCGTGAGTGGTCATCCAGCTCCCCACTCGGCGCATTAGTACATTCAGCCTTAATTGCGCTTGATCGACCGTGCACCCAGCCACTAGTGCCGCAACGTCTTTTGCATAGCCGATCAGTCGCGACTCTTCTGGTAGTTTAAGTCTGAGCAGTCTGTCGTAGGAGACGTTCCACAAGTCCGGACCGAGGATGGAGCCTTGAGCCACACCTAATGTGACTTGCATACTCCGACAACCTTGTACTGTGTTGTAGATCAGGCTGCGATCCTTCAGGTAGTTTCGGGCAAACCGCATCAGATATTCTGGAACTTGGAAATATATTTCCACGGCTTCCAGAATATCCATCCATCTAGTGGAGTTGAAAGCATTCTTTATGTCCAGCGTCACTAGAAGGACTACCCGACGGTTGGATCGACTGCGTTCCTCCGCCTGTTGGACCGCACTTACAACTTCCGTGACTGCATCTATAGTGGAACTCGTTCCCGTCCTGAAACCATACTGCCTTGGAGAGAGATTTCCAGTGGCGTGGATAACGTTAGCGAGTCTTCTCTTTATCAGTTTCTCGAGCACTTTCCTGGCCGTGTCTAGCATGCATAACGGTCGGTATGCTGGCGGCGACTCGGGATTTCCCTTCCCCTTGCTGATCAGCACGAGCCTTGCCGTCTTCCAACGCTCAGGGAAAACGCCTTCCCGCAAGCAGGCATTAAACGTACTGAGCAGCAAGTCAGGACAAGGGTGATAGGCCAGTTGCAGTACCTCGGCTGGAATACCGTCTGGGCCCGAAGCCTTCTTCGCCTCCATGGAGAGAACTGGTAGTTCCAGTTCGTTTCTCTTGAAGAGTGGACAGTCTGATGTTGTTTCTCTGTTGGCGGCATCAACGCGGACGGGACGTTGGGGAAAAAGTGCCCGTACTATCTCGTCCATCTTGTCCGCTTCAAGTACGCAGGGGCCCCGTAGAGCGCCGAGCTTCCGCATAACTAGTTTATAGCCCAAGCCCCACGGGTCCCTGTTCACGTCTTCGACGAGGTTCTGCCAGCAACGGGTCTTACTCCTGTTAATCAGTTTGCCAAGGCATTTTCTAGCCGACCGATATACTGTCATTCTTGTGCATGCCTCGTCCTGGATTCGCGCTCGTTGAGCTTCTCACCGGAGTTTGTGACACTCCCTTCGATGCTCAGCTATTTCAGTGGATCACCGGTATACTGGAGGCTTTCCATGTCTAGGTCTCCGGCGGGGCATAGATGCCTTACAAGCGGAGATGATGGTACTCATGATCAATTGGGGTTAATGTGAACCCAAACCAAACGCAATCCAACACCACAGTAATCTTTTTGCATTAGTAAGTAGTTAGATATACTCGTTAGTTTTCGAATCTTCGGACAGGATCTGTGAATGTAACTTGATTTCTTTCAAGTATGTCGTTTCATTTTTTTTTATTGTAAAGAATACTTCTAACGGTAATAATAGCGTCAGGACTGTCATTGTTTTTCTTTGTATACAGTTTTTGCGATTTCGTTTCATTGTGTTTTATGCCTGTGTTTGATCAAGGTAGGCTACCTAAAACTCCTTCAATCAAGCCAATATAATTATCATCTTTCGAGCTTTTTCTGCTATCAACAGATTGAAATGATTGAAAAGATCTGAAATGTACATGATCATTTCAGAATTCAATATGGTGGAACTGCGTATTGGAGCATACATAGCTAATGTCTCAGACGTATAAAAGATTTTTTGATGTTTTTCCGAGAACTTGCACATCAACGTCAAGGACAATGAACGCCACTTTAAACACTTTAGTTCCCCAGCAGCGCTATCATTTTCGTCTTTATTCAATGTGATAGAAGCATTTATGAAGCGTCTAAAGGACAAGACAAAAGTCTCGAAGCGATGGGTTTCACGGTAATAAAGATCAGTAACGTAACCATCAGGCGATGTTCTCTATAGAGTTTGTTGAAGTTGAATTCCACATTTGAAGCTTGAGTATTGGAACCTAAGGCTTATCTGATGGACACAAGGTATGAACAGCGTCTTTGGAAGAGTATCTTTGTCAGATTTTGCTAGAAGAAAAAATTCAGGCAACTGATAGCCATACTATACCTGACATTCAATAAAAATCGCAACAAACCCAACGAAAATAATCTGGCAAAAACTATCTTACGAAAAAGATCCACGCTCAAAACGCTGATCTGACCCACCCCTCTGCAATAAACATGATAAATGCGCACATAAGAAGACGCATATCACCGCAAGGACATCCGATTTGGCTGAAAATGGCAGTACCGCCATCCTTTGATGCGCTTTTCGTTTGATGCCAAAACGCGTCTTCAAAAAGGAAAAGTAATGCACAAGCAACAAAAAATAAGTCAATGGATTGGGTTTAATTAAAATTAAAAAAATTCTTGTTAGATTCCATTTTTAGGTTGATATTTTTATTTTGCAACAGACAGCTGTTTCGAGGCCGATATGGTCCCTTCTTCAGTGTTATGTCTAGAAGAAGGGACCATATCGGCCTCGAAACAGCTGTCTGTTGCAAAATAAAAATATCAACCTAAAAATGGAATCTAACAAGAATTTTTTTAATTTTTTAGAAGGTTGCAAACATCCGAACCAACAATTGGAAATTGGGTTTAATTGCTGATGATATTTTAGCCGACATCAATAATATCCTGCGCTTTTCTCCATTTTTCTGTTGTCTTTATTTCGAGAACACTTTTTTTTAAAATATGGCAGCAGAATACTGGGTCAGTTCCAGTTTTTCAAGAGAATACTTATTTACTAAATAAACCATTTGTTACTAAAAACTACGAATACTTGGGTTTTGTCCTTTATTTATTGATAGGTCGCATTTTGGCGGTCTGCAGTCATAATCAGCTAATTCTGGCGGGAAGTCGTCCTCCCATTAAACCAAGACTTTTAACCTGCATCTTCCGCCCGCTTGTAGCCCCCAAAATAATTAGCTTTTTTCAATTTTTAAACAATTCGAACGCTGTAAATTTTCTTAAAGATATTTCTCAGAGTAAATAGTTTCCACTCAGTGTTGCGATACATTTTCGTCCAAAATAAATTTAAATATAAAAAAATACTAAGTCAGAATAATCATTAAGTTTCCAGTAAAACTGTTTCAAGGCTTCATTGAAGAATTAATGAGAACTAATAATTAAATACAGAATGAACGCTAAATATGCAATAAAAATTTCACCTTTAACCCTTGCGCCATCGCCCACTTTTATCGGATACTGAATTGGTATTTTCAATTGTTATTGGCAAAATCAACTTACATTTCGACATTTGCTTCGACATTTGCTATACTTCTTCTCTACCAAACATGATTTCACGGAGTAGACAGAATACATCAAAAAGCTTCTGTAAATATTCTGTGTTGATTTTCTGTTTTATTTAAAATTTAATTATCTATCCTCATCCTCTTCACTGTTATTAGAGTTTGAATGCAAAGTATTGGGAAATTTTCTGCTTTTGCCATTGCTTTTGCAACGTTGCTTCCCCACGCTTTTCCAGGAAACGAAATCGGCGAAATGTTTTGTTGGAGTTTTTCCTTTCTGCAAGTGTACCACTATTGATAACCCTCACCCCTTTCATCCACTGATATTTTGTTTTGCTACATATACATTATACCATTGGCAGACAGACTGAAATTCAATTTTTAATTAAGGGTTTTAACTCTTTGTAATTATTTAATGGAATCATTAATAAGTTCGTGAGAGTTACTTTGTTATTCGAATTCTTCTCAAGTTTGAGTTCTTTTTGAAAGTTAGTTGGGTTGGAGAATTAATTTATATTTTGAATTAGAAAGCGAATAGCAAGAAGCATTTAAGTCAATAAAATTGTCTCAGGGTAATTGGGAATATTTAAGCCTGCGTAAAACCCTTTGCATTGAACAACACCGTCAAAGAAATATATAGTATCCTTGAAGATGTTACAGTTTCTACAAATTTTGTTTATAATTGCAAATTTCAAGATATCAATAAGTAATTTAAGATTTTTCTTTCCTGATTGTTTCACTTTAGGCTTATCTTTAAATTAGGTGAAATTTGAATATCAGCCCAATTGAGTATTGGTGCGCGGCTTAAAGACTCACCTGAGTCAGCTGTAGCTTATCATAATTTATTGCATTTTGATTTTCTTTTAATGCATGAAATCCTTGCTACAAGGAAAAGATTTTGAGACTAGGTTGGTTCGTTGGACGCAAATTGTGGTGAAAACAATAGCGTAGCTAATACTCAGCCTTCGGGCAGACGAAACTTATGAGTGTAAGAAAATAACTACTTGTGTGTAACTTAAACTGAAGATAATTTTGTATATGCATTAAAACATGCATAGAAAATACATAAACAAATAAATTACATGCATTAATAAATAATATGTATACATACAGATCTATGCAAAACTATTGAACACGCTGTAAATTTTGCATGTGGACCTGTAGTATAGGAAAAATTTTATTTTCTTGTTTAATGATAGTTTCAAGATGGTATAGAAATACAAAATAGTCTATCATAAGTGAATATAACCCAGGCAAACCTAACAGACACGATCTTACAAAAACGAAAAGACCCAAGCACAAAAACCCTTATAAAGGTATAAATAATCTGACCCATCCCTCAACAATAAACATGAAAGATGTACATCATTATAAGGACCAGTTTATCGAAACGTTTGCAGAAGAACTAAAGAAGTGAATCTCACAGGCTCTAAGCTGGGCCAATACGGAAAGGTAGACCTGATAGCTCTACCTTTGATGGAAATAGGGGCTTACTTTTTGCAGACGTGAGACATAATTGCATGAAGTTCCTATCGCAAAATTGTCATTGCCGAAAAGTTGAATTTCGTACACCTTTCGAATGGTTATTCGCCACGCCATTCGGGCAAATGTCTAAAGGGAGCGGTAAACATTCTAACCGCCCTCCCCTCAAGACAAAAACTGCGATAACTCAACGATATCGCTATTACGATATTTTCTCAGACACACCGTAGCCTGCAAGGACGCTGCAATACCATAATGAAACCAGATTTATCTGCCAAGACCAAGAACCGTGGATGCAAGAGGGTCGTAAAAGACCAAAATTTTTGCGCAACCATTGAGGCATCAAACATTATCAAACATTTTGTACAGTATCAAACATTAAGACATCAAACAGTAAGGTGAGTTAGCCAAGCTCATGTCCTGAGAGCATTTGTTTTAATTATTAAGTGCTCAAAATTTCTCTGTTTATTGCAAGCGTTTTGTACTATCAATATGCCATTGTAGCTGAAAGCTTTCTGGTATCAACAGTTTAATATGGCAATGGCAGGCAATTTACCTGGGTTAGCATGTTTGAATTAATGCTACTGTCTCTACTTTTGACACTTCTTTGTGGTAGTGGAGGATGGTATTTAATTTCAGCACGATATCGCAGCAGGTCGCAACTTTTCGAATCCATCACAAAAGATCTTAAATAGAAAACATTTCCATGTGTTTTTCGAAAATTTTGTACGTTTATTGGAAGTTTTGGGGCCTTTTCGTTTTGATTAAAACCCCTGCTTCATTCCTTTTCATATCGCATCATTAGTATAAGTGTCCTTTGAAGCCCCATAAACCTTAAATGGACTTTCAATGTTCTGGGAGCATTTATAATCGGTAACAGGAAACGGTTGCATAAGGAGTCCTTAAAGAAAATCGCTTACAATTTCTCAGCTTATTTGGAAGTGAAGTAGTATGAACCACTGCAACACTTATATCAAGCCATAGTAAGATAATAGCTCAAGGATCACGCAAACTAATGGTAGTTGTGACACACGATCAGATCTGCTCTGAATCTAAGTGTTCAAAGCTTGTATCATTGTAGTGTTTCAAGGCAATGTTTAAGATTTCTGGAGAAAACTCCTGAATAGCTTTGATGGGCCATGCGCTGCCATACTAAAAATGATTTAGCCTATGTGAAAGTCTGGACACTCAACCTCCTTTTTAATTTTTTGGCTTGTTATTACGTGAAGATTTCTTCAGGAACGTAGTGGGCGGTCCTTATGTTGTGATTACTTGTTTGGACAATCTTCGCTTTTAAACACAATTTTAAACACAAGAAATTGAATTGAAATCGCTGTTTTCACTGTCAGTTTATTTCCTAAGATATATTTAGCAGATGATCTAGTGGATAGATTTATTGCTTCCTCGATGAGCATGGTTGGGTTTTTTTTTAGCGATCTGGCCCTAAAGTCGTCATTCTTGTTGCATTGTTTGAATGCTTTTCCAATGGGTCATCAGGATTGAGAAGTAGGTTTTGAAGTGGGTGTAGTTTATGTTGCACATTATTTAGAATATGGTCATATTATCTTTAGATTTGAAGGAGTTTGTAAATTTTTGCCTAGAATCAGAGCCTTCCTTCGTCAAATCAATCCTTCCAAACTCCGCAACGAAACACTATCTTACAAAATCCCTACAGAGATGGCTCAAATGACTATTGGCTATAGTGGCAGGTCAGGAAATCTTGGAACCATAGAGGAAGAATCTATCATATTCTATCTCTATACTTGACGCAGAAGACAACTTTCTTTGGGAATCATATTGTTAGCGGAATAGTATCAATGCATCGTCATATTTGGAAAGATAATACATTTAATGTTGAAACCAGTCACCCAATTTCTGTGTTTCCAAATATTTTTAGCGAGGCACTTAATTTCAGAACAGGAATAAGGGAGCTTGAAAAAACGATAAGAATCAGATTCAAAGTGGACTCTTGCGCCACACTGTAACTTGTGCCAAAATTTATCTTCGAATAACATTTTATCTTTCTGGTAAAGGCAAAGAAAACATTTTGGATTACAGTTTATGGCATCTCCATAACATCTGCTAATGAACAATCAGATATTTACACAAGGACATGTTTTCATACTAATAATAAAATAAATAAATGACTACTATCTATTCGATTCCAATCACAAATTCTTCCATTGGATATACCATTATTATGTGACCGTCAATATTACAGTATTTAATCACATAAACAGACCCTTTACAATGCTATAATAATAATTTTCGAACAATAAAAGGGACGATTTGGGTGCGTCCTACAATCACTAGCGATGGCTTTTACGTTGTGAATGAACAGAATAATAGTCGGCTACTATCACGTAACCTATAAAAAGTTGATAGCAAGTGAATAAAGTGCAAGTGAATTAATTTTCAGCTTTTATTATCCTGCACGAGATGTTTTAAAGTTTTTATATGTACATCGAACGAATGTATCGATAGGAGCAAATACATGTATGCACTGCGAACAAATAAGTTGTTCATATCAAACGTGACTACATTTAGTTGAATTTTGATTTGTAGTTTCATCCTTAAGAATAATAGAAACTCAATGAATAACAACAGTAGTCAGATATTACATTTATTTGTTGGGGAAACAATTATCAACATGACAAGGAAAGCATTTTTTTCCAAATTGCTCTATTCAAATTGGTAATGGTAAATCGCAACTCAGGACAGAGAATTCCCTGGGCTCATTCCTTAAACATGTTCTCTAAACAAACAAATCGAACCAATTAACAAAATCGCAGACCTTAGAAAGTCTTCCTTAAAAATCAAATAATAAAGTGAATCCAAGAAAAAACATATTAAACTATGCATTGATCGAAGGACGAGCTTTAATGGGTTCAAAATCTTACAAGGCTAAATATTAGTTATAAACTGACCTGAAAGTTTGATAAGATCTGATCTTATGTATAAACACCTTAGTTTCTACTGAATTAAACGCTCAGGAAATGGTTCTACACCTTGACGCAGCTGAAAAAAGGTTCAAAAATAAAACCTAAAACAAGTGGTGACTTAGGGATAATAAAAAACAATGAAATCTCAAAACTAAGACAACCAACGTTGACTTAATTCACAAAGCCATACGTTTTTAGAAAAGACTTTTTCAATATTTTTAAAACAAAACGTGGAAGACTTTATTTATTCAAAGGTTAATTTCACCTTAAATGGTGTTCTTAAAAATGGATCACGTTTTCCGAGAAAATATACAATCAAGTGAATACAATAATGAGAACTATAGACGAACATAGAAACCAAAATATGAGTCCATAAAACAATAATCAAATCAATATGCTATTGTAACAAAAACTTCAAACAAACCGCCAAACTAACGATACTCGATGCCATTTTGACATATGGGTTTGAGTTTGAAACAAAGCTTGCTGGATATATGATATAAAGCGTTAGTTGTGAGGAGATTCCCGTAGATTTCATACGCAATGGCTCAAAAATACTTTTTCCTCGGAAAAATGATTTATTCATGCAATTAAAGTCACAAAAAGAGCCATCACCATTGCTCTGCTCACAAGCGTTGTTGAATTTAAAAGCTCTCTATATTAAAAAGCTTGCTTTATTGGATATTCCTGTTGTTTTTGCCGCTTTTAAGTGTGGATGCCTTTTAGTAGTTACGCTATACCAGCAGTATGTAATAGCACTGAGGTGTAGATTACCACTTCGTCGTTTGATAAAAACTTAGGAGCTTAGGAAAAACTTAGGGAAAAAAACTTAGGCGAAAAGTCCTGATACGAATCCTCGGTCCAGTAAAAGAAAGTAGCAGAAGACGAATAAGATAAAACAATGAGTTTAATGACGTGCCAAAAGCATTCGGCCACGCGATGCTTAATAATGAACAACGAGCAGGTCATCTTAACAGTGGAGTAGAAGAAGAACTCACGTCAATTTTTACGAGGAGGGATATGTTTAACGTCAGCTAAACTAACTAGCTAATGGAAAGATTCAGTTGAGAAGGCTAGTCAAAAGCTGTTTCGTTTAAGAAATTTGATAACGCGCCTGAAAGTTCGACAACAATGGAGGCAAATTTTTAGGAAGACCAAGGACCAGTATCTGACTGACTATAACGTTAAAGAAATTGGAAAATTTTCCAAAAGAAGCAAAAGAGCTTGTATACTAGTGATAAAATGCAAATAAAATAAGTATTTCGAATTGGTCAGCAAGAAGTTTAAAATACTATTGAAAGTCGTAACACTCCCAAAACTTAACAAAACTCATAATAAGGATTAGAAAAAACGGAGCTACCAAGAGTTTTTTCATGTCTACATGCGACTTTTATGTCGCAACTTTACGACTCCATACGTTGGTGTCCAGCCAAAGTCATTAAAAACTGTATTGCAGAGAGTAGCAAGGACTTCGTTTCAAATCCCAACTTTGAAGAAACCGGTCTGAATCCCACTCTCGAATCAACACCCCGCCGTATTTTGATCTATGGGAACATCGCCTGCTGGTGACAAAGTTTCGTTGATGGCTTGAACAGGGAAGGCATGAGCATTCATGAGTATTGGGTTGTAATCTGATTTTGCCTAAATCGGAGCAAAACGGAAGTCTCTTTGTGTTTTAGCCGGGAAAATCGAAAAGATTATCCGAGCACTTTTTCTTATTGTTTCTGTTAGCTTTGAGGTCTCTTACTCACGTATAGGATCTCTTGATTGGTTTGGGCTTGAGACTCCACTTGTCCACTGGGCGAGCCTTCTCTAGAAAGACCACAGAACGGAACAGCATTCAAAGAAGACTTTCTGCTATACGTCCACTTTCTTTGTTTATTCAATTCTGCTTTGCTTGCAAGAGAGAATGTTTCAAAATGGATTGAGGCAATATTTGTGCTGATCGGTAATATAAAGAGGAATGTGCAGCTCTCCTCTGCATATCGGTCACAATGCGTACTAAAAGCTGTAAGGAAGGGGTCAAAAGGTTCATCACAGAATGAAAAAGGGGAGAAGACTGGTGGCCACACAGAGAAATAGCAACTATTCGAGCTTTACGAGCTTTCCGAGCTACAGGAGATTTATTCTCTCAGCAGGATGGCTTGAGGTTTAGAAAATCCTTGATCCGTTTCGTCACAGAAGTGATTATCGTAGTCCAGCCAGAAAAATTGTACGAAAACCAAACAATGCATGTTGTATAATTTGCAATCCTTGAAGTGAGGTTTGCTTTAACTTAGGCAAAAAGATACCTCGGCGCCCAAGACTATTACAGGGGGAAAGGTATTTAAAACGAATATATGAAGATATTTCAAACACTGGAAGCTCGTCTAAAACAAATTAGGAGGTCAGTAGGGAATTTACGTGATATCAATGTTTTCAATAGCTTCAATTGTTTGTGTAGAATTATAGAATTTCTGATACCATAAACTTTTAAGGCTCCAGCTGCAGAACGAGTGATGATTGGTCGCCTATGTTGATTACTTGGGGTCGTGGTTTAGTAGAGGGTATAGTGCAAGTACGTATATTTGTTCTCCTACAAAGGTAGGACGGGAGATTCTTGCGTTCCTGCTTACGTGTTTTGCTCGGGGGTGGTTGACGCCTTCTTGTTGTGGCTGAGATGGTCAAGACATAAACTGAACTTCTCAGAGCGAAGATGGTGATGGAAAAGTTGGTGCAATCTAAAGACAATGGGAAGTGCCTGTTGTATAATATACGAATGTCTCTTCTTATCTGCCGCAAGATTTCCACTTCTATGAAGAATGGTATTTGATTGCTTATCATATGAGATATTTTGTCAATAGTTTGATGGAATCCGTCCTTGGGATTCTGAAATCAGAGCGTAAATGGTCTTCACCTTCAAACAAAAAAAAAGTATTAGCTCCAAACTTATGGTTTATTTTCGAAGGTTTTTTATACTTTTACCCTAAAGGTGCTCAGTTGAGCCCTTGGCTTCAATTATTATTATATATGGCTTTTCAACTATGTTGCTTGATTCTGTCCTACCTTTTAAAGGCACCGATAAATTGAATAGTTCAGAATTTAATTTATTGCTGAGAAAGATTATGAACACAAATAAAAAATAAGGCAATTCTATCCGAACCGTGCCATAACTTAAGAACAATTCATGCATGGAAACAGTATCAATCTGAATTAATGACAATTTCATACTATAAGTGAGACCAATGAGGAAGGTTTATTTGCAACTCCAAAAACAAAATTCAAAAGGATTATTTAAGGCAAGGGATGTATTCATATAGACATTGCGTTGTTTTTCCTTTTTTAAACTTAACCGTCACTGTTGAGGCGTGACGTCTTTCTCTATCCTTTTTATCTAGAAAGCGTTGCAGGCACCATTTTTATCTGGCGTAACAATATCTTGATCCTCACAGCCGCCGACTTTCCATTTTCAATCAATGAGAACTCCTTCGGCCCCTGTCAAATGTTACCTTATCTTCCATAACCCTGAATTTGTATGCACAAGCAAAAAAAGATCAAGGAATAAAGTCTGAAATCAGGCGTGAACTCATAGTCCTTTGAGAATATTTGACGAAGAAATGTGATTGGCTGTGGCAAAAGATAAATAAGCCGATAAAACGCTAAATTTAACCAATGTAGTTCCACAACATAGAAGGATATTACTATTTACCTTCTTGCTTATATTCGTATGAGTAATGTATTTTTTATTTATTTTAGTCTTGTTTGTTGGCGGATGTAATAAGTAAGCGAAAAGTGCCATAACTCAATGTAAAAAAAATTAAAGTATTAGCACTTTTAGTCGTTTGGTAGTCAAATCTTTACTTTAAAGTTTGTAAATTTCTAAGGGAGAATGTTAACTTAGAAAGAGTTTGAATTAAGCAGAATTTTCATTACAGACCTCATCCAATTTCATATCAAGGAACCAGCTTTAATGGTGAAATCATAAAATTTGCAACAAGTGTGTCCCTCAATAAAAAAACAAAAACAAAACTGAATTTCATTTATGTACAAGAGGAATCCTTTTATTATTAAACCAGTACTTACAAAAATTGTGATTTTATGGTTTGAAAATAAGTCGTCAATTTTGATTTGAATAAAGCACGAGCAGTTGCTTTTCTCAATATTATTTTGCATTACAATAACACCTAATGGTATAAACGTTACGTAACATGGAACACATGTGCCCCATGATATATCGACGGCCCATTCCTTAGTCTATTAAAATTCAACCGACAAAAGTAAAACCCTTGTAAACCATGCGAAATCTTTCCAACATTTGAATGAAACACGCGTTGTGTTTTATGGTTTACTCTTCTCTCCTTGTTGTTATTTTTGTGAATTTTCTTTCCATTTTTTTTCCTCTTGCTATTTATTTATTTTTCCCACAATCACATTCGCCAACAACAATTCATCTCTTCAGCTGAATAGGAATGCGTATTTCCTTAGTCTTGAAAGAATACGCACGTCATATATCGAAGTATATCCAAAATGAAAATAAAGGAAATTCAAGCTGGCTGATTCAAAGGCTTTTGATGGTGTAAGAAGAAAATGTACATTAATCTCTAGAGAATACATTCTTAACAAGAGTTTGCTAGTAGTGGTATAGAGCATGGAAACCTTTTCGAGAGCATGTCAAGACTTCTGTTTACGGTTATTTATGAACAACCGAAAAACGACAGGATAACAAAGAAACCATGTACCCCGTAATTCAGTTGGGGATATGCCCGAATGCAAAAGGATTATCTTCGAAACCTGATACCACGTTTGTGTCGGATACAGCATTGTGTATTGGAATAATCCGAAAAAAGAAGAAACATATTAGAAAGCCACTCAATGAAGCCGAAAGGATTTGAAATTTTGATTCTTTTATGTTTTGCACTCGTTAGATTCCCTAGAGGATGATTGTATTCAATGATGCAAAATTCATTACTTAGCGTTGAAAAATATTCTCATTTTGGTTGTTAATTCTGTGTGCTTCGTTTTTTTGAGAAAAAAATGGAAGAAAAACTCGAAAAGGATTTAGCTGTTGCCATCATTTATGCATTTTTACTTACTAGTTCAATTGGCATTCAACGAGCTTAAGTTCATTGAAATTCAATATTCAATGCATTGTAAAGCCAAATTTTATCAAAACTTTTTCATCTTTAAGCTGATCAATCAAACTCGGTTGGCGTACCCAGAAAAGGTCAGAATATTTATGTTGTTGGACACGAGGTCCTCTTTTGACGCTGATTCCCTTTCATCTGTTCGTAAAATGAAATAAAGTCTCGTTAATTAGGTGAAAAACAGCCAATTAGTTCCATTGCAGCAATCAAAATAATAAACGTAGTAGCAAAAAAACCACTGCCAGGAGCATTAAATCATGGAAAAACCATCAATAACAAAAAGATGAACAGAAAATTAGGATAGACCTGCAAGTCCTTATTGCATCCAATCAAAAAAATTAATGCAAATAAATTATATACAAACTAGAATAATTTACGATAACCATTGCACAACTAATCGGATGCACCATAAATGTGATAACAAACCAAATTAAATCCAAAGCGCCCGTTTGGTTTTGATTTTATATCCTCAAAATCCTTCATATGCTCAAAAAACATACCCTAATATTTCTATAAAATAAAAACTTCTGTGATTTGTTCAAGCCACATGTAAATTAGATGGTTCATGAGTTTTTTGTTGCTAAACGACTGCTCTTTAAAATTTTCATATTGCTTACGAAATTGCCAAAAATATCTAAATAAAATTATAATTTCCAGTATTTTGCGAAGCAACACAAAAAAAAGTCTTCATCACCGCAAATTTATTGAGATTATCCCAGCTGGACGGTTTTATGAAATGTTTTTGAAAAAATTAGCATGAAATTAATTTAAAAAAATAATGCGAAATTTTTATATCTGATTCAATTACATAACACCAGAATCATTTTTCAAAATGTTGAGTCTCTTTTTGGTTGAATTTCTATTCCTCTGTTTTTTCAAAATGTGAAAGGGTCTCACTTATAATCAACAACCTCAGCATCGCAACGGCCTACTTTATCTGCGCAAGATGGGGAGAACACGGTCTTCGAAAGCTTACCCGTAGAGCGTGGACGACATTTACAACGCTTTTTTCAAGTGCTGACGTTGGGAATACCAGCTCTCCCTTTTCCTAAGGAATTGATGCACTCTCTCAAGAAAGTTTAATAGATGAATAACCAGAAAGGTTTTTGATAAATGTTATGAGATCCATGATCTATCGTGTAATGGACGTAGACATTCGTAATTGGAAATGGTCGCAATGGGTCCTTCAAAACATTGAAATGGGGTATGAGCTTGTACTAAAGACACATTTTTCATGCATGACTGCAACTTAGAGCCCTTATTTCTCATTTCAGGTAATCGAGATCAACCAGCTTCCTTATTACTCTAGAAACTTCAGATAGGCAGACCTGGTTTCAATTTAGTACAATTACTGACTCAATGGTGATCGCAATTGTATTCCAAGGAATATTGTTTATGATTGAATCAGGTTTGGTTGGGCCTACCATGGAAATAGATCCATTGCTCTCTACTGAAACTTCTTAGAATAAAGTGAATTGAATGCATCGTTTGCCTTCATTTGGCAAACGTTCAAAATAGTTATTTGATCAACCAAGTCCCATGAAATTATTTCTGGATACATTCACCTCTCCTTAGAAGTTGTGAAAGACAGAAACTTTGCTCGCAGGGTGAAAGTTTTTTGATTCATCCAGTCCTTTGAAATTTTTGACGGCTTTAGGCGCTCCCCATCTGGGTGAGAGGCAGAATGTTACTCCGCAGGTTTTCTGAACCTGATGTCGAAGTGACCTAGTATTAATTCATAGACTTAAGACTGCATGGGGATTTGATTATTAAAAAAAACATTGTTGGTCTTCAAGGAAATTGACATTAGCCGTTCTCTCTTTTGGTCAACTTGTATCAGTCTAATCCTGAAAAATTTCTCGTTGAAGTTGATGATACTCAGTACAATATCCACTGGTTTAGCAGTTATGGATTCATACTGGTACCGACAGTAAAAACTGCGATGGTTATTTGGTTTTCTTCATTTGAGCTACATACCGTCATCAGATCTTCGAGACTCAGAAAGACTTCTTCAGCAAGTCTCCTAAGAATCAGTTCACAGTCTTCTCAGCACTCCATTCCATTGATCTGGGTGGTTCAATCGTTTGTTGACCCAGCAGCTTTTGACAAATTCTGCCAACAGAATCACTAATTGGTACCTACATTCGACTAAATGACGCTTTTCACATGTCTTGTACCTTAGAATAAGTCCTTTCTGACGGGCACATTAGCGTTTATCAAGCTTCGTAGTGACAGAGGTTTCTAGCTCATTACAAATTGTAAGAAACTCCTTTTTACATTGCCTTCGCATTTTGCGCATCTTTTTACACCCTATTACTTTCCAGACGTCTGAATTAAAGCTAAGTTCTTAGTAGTAGTAGTAGTAGTAGTAGAAGTAGTAGTAGTAGTAGTAGTAGTAGTAGATAGTAGCGAAAAATAAGTCAGATTACCTTTTTAAAGACCCTAATTTGGCTCTTATACGCACGTCTTGATTTCTTATGATCAAATAATGTGACCTACAATTTCTGTATTAAGTTTGCCAAAAATTATGTTGTCTGTTTGTTGTGGAGTCTCTGAATATATTCTGTTTTACAATTTTTAAAATAATCAGGAATTGTTCCTTCGGCTTCTCTTGCTATTCGTCTTATCGTGTAGACTTATCGAGTACGAAATCAAATAGAGTTGAAGCATCTCCTGATCTTTCTTCAAATCAGCATATATGGCAACGTTTCTGGCTTGGTCATTTTAGAGTCCTGGCCCAAGATTTTCGGAAAATGACTTACTTTTGAAGTATGAAGAAGTATTCTAACACATGGACTTATAAGAAGGGTAAAACAGGGTTCTTTTCGTTGAAAATATATTTGAGAATAAAGTCACCGTCAATAGCAAAACAATCATTCTAGCGCCTCTCTAATATTTCAATACAATTTTGTGTAAAACGATTTATCTTTTGACTCAAAATAGGTCTTAGTTTCAGCGATAACCTCTTCTTACGAGCAAAATTTTTTTGTGACAAGCATTTTTTGGAGGTCTGTAACAACCGGTAATCGCTGAGAACCAAATCTGAAGAGTACCTTGGTTGTAGAAGCGACTCGAATTGATATTGACCGAATTAATTGGCTTGTGACACGGTGCGTCGTCTTGATGAAACAAAGTTTTTTCCTTTACCATGAGCGCTTGTTTCTTATAATTTAGGTCCTCGAACCCCAAGAACGATGTATAATATTCATTTCTCAAGGTAGTCTATGAATATTATACCACGTTCGTAGCAAAATAGCCAGGCCATAACGTTTACAGCTGATTATAGTGCTTTCGGGCGCCTTGGAAGAGGTTTACTCCAGTCAGATGGCGATTGTTATTACACAGGAGTGAAGTGATGGATCCATACTTCATTCATTCTCACATATTCACGCACAAATTCCGGCTTATAGCGTTTAAACACAGCCAAACTCTGACCAGTATCATCGACTCGTTGTTATTTTTTGTCAACAGTGAGCAAAGACGACACCCACTTTGAATATAGGTTTCTCACGGACAAAGGCTCATGATATATAAAGCCAACACATACTCACATACAACATACCAGACAACTCACGCAACTTCATTTTCCGATCATTCAAAAAGTATTTTTGGAATTCTCTGGTATTACTGCCTTATTCGGATATCCACTGCATTTTGCATCATCGCAGTTTCTACGATCACGTTTCAAGTCAGCAAAGCGACGTTTTTGTTGTTGTTTCTGTTGGAGCAGAGCTCGCATGACACTTTTCAAGCCATTGTTTTGCTTGAACAGTACATTTTCCCATCTTAGACCATTGTAAATTTAGGACACGAAATTGTTTTTGGTCTATTGTTTTGAACATAAGAAAGTATCGTTGCTATTAACACAATAACTCTCAAACTAATCAATCAAATGTCATGAAATTTTAACAGCTGTCTTTTGTTCTAAAATTTGCGCCATCTACATGTCAATTCTGGGACTTTACGGCCCATATGTTTCGAGAAGCCTCGCGGTCAATACAATCGTATGATGATTTGTTTGTGTATACATCAAGTAATAAAATTTTGAAATTGTGCTCCAAGCGTTTTTGGAGAGTTTATTCAGCATAAAAAATAGGAAGTTTGTTGAAATCACTCTACGAAAGCGGCGTTGGAGTTCACTGTCTAAAAGATCTTTGTGTCATTTTTTATATACATGACGCTAATTATATTATAATTTGCTATTCTTCTGGAGTATTACTCTCTAATGCTTGTGCGGTTTTTAAAGAAGAATTGCTGCTAGTAGTCCCGCTTCCACTTTCAGAGAGTACAGCGGGAGAACCATTGACTCCTAGTCTTTTATTACTCTTTAGTGACTTCAGGGCCTGTTATATTGTAGTGCAACACATTATAGCAACAAATGGCTTTATGCACACATTCAGTTAAATATGAAATCCTCCTTTGAGGATTTTTCTCATTTTATAGGAGGATTGTAAATTATTAGTTCCTAGAAAATCTGCAGTATTTGTTGTAAGGATGCTTGCGTTAGTTCTTTGTATGTTGCGAAATGCACCGTTTAGCTGAAACCTTGGTCATCCTCCAGGAATTATCAAATTTGAATACTAATTTTTTATCGGGAAAGAGAATGTTTTGTTTATAAATAGTAGCTCCTGAGCCCAGGGATGGACACCAACATCGACAAAATTAGGTAAATGGAAGGAGTGATATGTCAATAACGCAATACTAAATTTCCTGTAGTATGTAACTGGATTTTTCTAATGAACTTTAATTTTTGGTTCGCTTTTACGTTGTCAAATTAATATACTATTCTCCTTTAATATCAGAATCAATCTTACATATATTTTGACGCGTAAGATTTGATTAAATTTTAATGAATTTATGTGTCACCCCGAATTCTGTTTCGAATCCCAATTTAAGCTTCCCCATTAACCTCTGTTCAGTAGCTCTAGTTGTTTTTTTTAAAATAAGGTACGTTGGTTGTTTTCGAAGAAAGTTTTTGCATTCATAGATGAAATATGCACTTCAAAATCATTAATTGAAGTCTCATCTTTTCAATGAACATAACCTCTATCCTCACAATTTCGACGCCGTTTCTTTCTGAGAATATCTGACATAGTCGTTCTTCTTTCGTTCCGGGAACTCGGAAAAATTGCTTGTATAGACTCAATGCTACACAAAGTCAAAGTATGAATACTGTTCGAATAATATCTAAAGAATCAAACGAGTAGATGATTTGCTCCAAAAAGGACAAAAAAACAGCAGCATCAAATCGTTTTAAAGTAGCAAAAGACATGATGTTAAAATTGAAACAGGAAAATGGAAAACATGTCATATGAAATATGGCTAAGGACGATTTGGAAATTTTTTCCTTAATGGAGTCTGAAATCAATGCTGATGCTGAGGCAAAAAAAATACTCGATATGTTAACACAAAAATGTTGAGTGTGGTATGCAAGGGGAGTAACGTTGCCTTTATCGTTTGACTCCATCTCAGCCAAACATACCTGATGATGATACATTATGTTATGTTCTTGTACATGTCGTAAAAGTCATATTGAATTCCATTTTGCACGTAGCACGAATAGTAGAATATATTTCCATCAATTTTACACCGGAACTCGATCGCAATTCGTTCAATTGCTAGGGAAAATTTCGATCCATTCGCAGATACAACGCCGGTGGAAACGGCATGTAAGCAAGGGATGTGAGCCAAACAAAAAATACAAAGGAATTCGTTAGAAACCTCGCTTTTTAACATTTCTGTTGAACTTTGAAAATGTTCGTTCAGGATTTCGATAATATTCGCTGCCTCAATAGAGAAATACGTAAGAAGCATAACCGATTTCTCGCATCCTGGTGAGTGTTGCAAGTCTTCACTACGATGTAAAAAACACATGAAACAATGGTCGTGTTTTGTTAAATCAAGTGCTTACACCCATATCCTGTTTGATTTCACCCCAGGACCTTTCTCGCAAGTTGCCGTGGCAACACTACTCCCATCAATACAAATCCTACGTGAACAAATCGCGTTGGTTGACTTAAGGATTTGCACGTGAACGTAGGTCGATATGATAATGGCTTTGAATATATGCTGGTGATACTCTTCAGAAACTAAAGCTGAAATAGTCAATGTGTGTGAGGCATAAAGCAAATTTGTACCGTTTGCTAGTCTCTGAGTCGTACTATAGTATCCGCGAAACGAGCAAATATTTCCCAGTTGCATACAAGGCATTAAGTGTACTTGCTTTGCTTTTTTGTCTGCAAATGTCGAACAACGTGAACAATTTTCCCGTCAAATAACCTTTCTTCAAACATAAATTTATACTCGCTCGTGAAAGGATCGAAATACTTTAGTATGCGGCAATTCCAATTAGAGATTTGAGGTCAGCTTTTAAGGATGTGGTTATTGATGATGACGAAATACTTGAATCACATATGGAGGGCTAAACTTTTGGATGCGTATTCATCTAATTGGACTTCGGGATACGTATAACAAAATAACTTAGTTCAGGGAAATAAGGAATGAAAAGTGACTTAGTACTATGTACGATTGCTTGCGAAAAATTGCAGTGTCTTGTAAACTCACCCGTTATTCACATCCAAAATGCAGTTTTCGCTTACTCAACTCCGGATATGTTTTGAAGGAAAACTTAAACTTTCATTGTTTTATATGAGATTCCTGGAAATATTTTCGTGGTGCTGAATTTGTAATGCAAGTATTACTGTGCGCCGTCAGGAAGCGAGAAGTTCTCAGACCAGACATGGTCTGGTCAGTTTTCCCCAACTGTTATTTAAGCATACAAATTAAAGACTTATTGTGTAACTAGTTTTCTTGGAAGAACAAATATCTCTTTTACTAGGTCAAGGTAGATATTCCATTGTTTTGCAATGGAGTTTCTTTAGTCCGCCATTGACTATAAGAGTTTTTTCCAAAAAATTAAAAAAAAATGAGAAATTGTGTTTGTTTCATCAAAAAGTGATCGGATGTGTATTGTTAAACCTTTCCACCAATCCTTTTTATCCAGCAAATTCAAGCGAGTCTTGAATTTAAAAGTATTTTCTTGTTAGAGTCCATTTTCAGGATGGGTTTTATTTTACAATAGGCAACTTTTGCGGGGCCAATATAGATAGATATAATATAGATATAGATATGTTAATAGATACAACCTTTCTTCAGTGCTATATCTAGTGACATAACGTGTCAGGATTATACCTATTGCACATAACACCAAGCAAGAAACTTTGTTGTCCCAAACAGTTGTCTGTTTCAACCAAATAATGTAATCATCACGGGAATATACTGGAAGTATTTAAAGATTGTAAACAATTGATTAACAAAAAAGGGAAGAATTATTAAAGTGTTAGATGAAAATTTTTTTTCTAATAGCTTTATGCTCTTTCGCATTATTGCTAATTTATATGAATTTCGTTCTTTAAAAGTGCATTCTGGTGACTTAAAAATTAATGAATTACAGACGAAAAAACAACTTAAGAATGAATTATGATCATCGAAATCAGTTAATACAAAAGATAAAAATTGTGAAAACATCTAAATTATTAATGAAAGGGAAAGTGCGTGGTTTCAATTAGGTCCTTCTCAGTGAGAACGACTGAAAAATCCAAAGGCTGTTCGAGCCCTGAGTGAGAATCAGTCAGTAGTAAAAATCTACCAGGCTAATACTTCACCGAGTGTGTTAAAGTAAAATGGAATTTTTAAAATTTCCCGCCTTTCTGTCAAACTTACGTTTCTTTATCTCTGTAAAATCACTTTGCCCAATGAAACTGTCACATATAGTACACTAAGAAAAGTAAATAAGTCCAAATAAATCTGATTAAAAAGTATTTCCGTGCATTATTTACAACAGTTTATGCGCCCAGTAAGCCCTAGTGATTGCAATAATTGTAAATGTTTATAAAAAAAATTTAAAACAGTAATTACAACATGCCGACAAATTCCTAACGTAAACGTGAAAATGTCATCTAACAAACCATTGGCATTAATTGAAAAATTAACTGCCAGAGATAATTACACAACATCGAGCTTTGTTGTAAAAACATATCTTCAGCATAAGGAAATGTGGGATTGAGTAGAGAACGTCAGTAATGTGGAGCTCAAACTAGACAAATGCTATATTATCTTAGATTTCGATAGTGAAATCTAATATAATATAGCATGTCGATTCAACTAATTACGTTCATATCCAAGAAGCAAGTACTGCGAAGAAGATGTGGGACAATCAAGTCAAAGCATTTGATGATTCAGAGATGATACGCGGTTTCCATGACTTCGGGAACTGTGTATAACTACACTCACCAGTTGTCAAAATGTAGAGGAAGACATCAGTAAGATCATGACGACCGTGGACAAACTAAGAAACATTGAGTTTAAAGTAGACGACGAGTGGTTGGGAGCCTTACTGCTCTCAGGTCTACTAGAGTTTTGTCAACCCATGATAATTGCAATTGAATATGAATAAAAATCAGTGAAAACTCAGTGAAATCGAAAATTCTGCAAAATGTCAAAATAAATGAGGGTCAAACTTCCGCATTTGCTATTGATCAAAACTTCAAATAGAAAGGAAATATAAACTTGACTTCTCAGCAAGTCAGTTAAAAGGACCTGGATGTTATACATATTATAAGTATGGTCACTTCAGCACCAAGTGCAAATCTTAGAAGAATGGTAAAACATCTCATGTTCAGCTTAACGCTTTCAACGTTTGTATCGATGATGGCTCAACATTAAAACTTTTCAATGTATTTGTTGCTGATGACCTATTATTTTTGTTTTTGCTGATCGTGCTAGTTTATTTGCTATCTATATTATAAATATGTCAACTAAGCAAACGTTGTAGTTAAATGATTTATCTGCAAATATATTGTATTTTTGTCTAATAAACTGATAATAATTATGGCATTACAATGAGTAATTTATTTGAAATTTTTACTTACCAAGAAATGCACTTTCACGTTGGCTCCCATTTTTTTCGAACGAACTCATCTCCATTATTTCTTAAAAAATCAACAAAATCCTCGCAAGAACTTACCTTCTTCATTTAGGTCAGCTTTTGTCATGATATCAACCTTTTCGTATATCTCTATCTTACGAAGAAAATGTTAACTTTTCTTGAAAAAAAAAACATAACACAATAACAAAAAATGAAACTTTCGGCAACATAAATATAAAGTTCGCCTTTCGAAATGTTCAAATTTCGAAGCAACTCTTGCCAGACAGATACATGCTCAAACGTACTTTCTCATAGTTGAGTATTTGACGTGCAAGTTTGTTAAGGAGCTACTTATTCTTCCTGCCTACAAGAACATTGTCTCCAACAGGCATACTGAGAAAGAGTCTGCAAACACCTGAAACCTGAATAGTTTTTAACTCAAAATTAACAATTTATCTTCGAGGCTGGTGCCAACTTTCTTTTGCAAAGGAAGAACCAAGCAAACCTGCCGTTAAAGTTGCCGAAACAGGAGCAAGAAGCAAGAGAAACTTTCATTTCATTCATTTTCATTCGATCCTTGTGCAGAAAAAAGGAGAGAAGTTTGAATTTTCTAAAGCTTTTGGAAGTGACAATTTTGATATTTCGTATCATTTGACACTCGGATTGTTAGTGAAACTGCAGCATAATGCAAGATTTTCCATTTTAAATTGGCAAAATTTGAATTAGTAGCTTATTTGCATTGTATAGGACTTTAATTAGTTGCGAGTTTCTAAGGATAAATGAATAATTTCCAACAGGATCATGAATTAGCTTAGATAATTAATAGCAGAATTCGTTAGATCCTAAATTAGTTTGCATGCAATTTTTTCGTATAAATTGTATTAAGTTTAAATTTCTTCTACTCTAATTTCATTGTTTCGAAAGTCTGTCAAGTCTGATAAAAGTTGGCTTAATTTTCCATTATCAACCGTTCACCAGTACAAATGCTGCCCTTTAAAATTTGTAACTATGTTTCAATCTTTTATTTTCTGCATTGTAGATGAGATTAGTCGGCATTGAATGGCGAATCATTTAAAATATTAAAGTAAAAGAGGGCTAAACATGGGAGTATAGCAGAGTATTCGGAATGTCCTTTTTCGAAAATTTAATTTGGAGCTACTACCCTAAAAAATCAACCAAAAACAGTTTATTCATCACAAAAACAAAGTTGCCAGTATAAATTGAAAAATATATGGCCACAATGACGGTTCCTTGTGGAAAACCATTTGTCACGTTAACAAGAATGTTTGCCAGAAAATATATGTTCTTTTTAAATAATTGGCCTTAGACCATGGATTGAATCGGAAACAACCGTTTGACAACTCCATCCATATTCTTAAATGATTCGGGGAAGAGCGATCAATGCGAGCCAATATGTATCATTACTAGTCCAATGTATTAACTTGAAGAGGTCCTTCACTGCTTTGTGATTTCAGTACTAAAGTGTCTACGCGTGACTTCCTGTGAGGCATGTTATTCGTATGCACTATATCCTGTCCGATCCTAGAGTTAATGTCTCTTTTTGACATATCAATCGTTTGCTGACCGTCTTGTGCTAGTTCAGTCAGCTAACTTTCAAGATATTTTTAAGGATTCTTTTCATGAGATGCATCGGGTAGTTTTGGTCTTTTGTCCTCGAAAAATACTTCTGCTGAGTTGGTATCAGAAAATCTAATATCAACAATGAACACATATTGTTTGATAACTTATTTAAGAACTCATAAAGGATATATTAATAACTGATTTGAATCCTTCTGCTTTTGTTCACTCTCTTTTGGTGACAGTGTAGAAAGAATGGTTTAATGACTTAATTCTGACTTACTGACAAATCCAGCAGAGCTTTACATGGGAACTCGCTTTTGTTGAATATTGAATACAACCTGTCAGAATCGGTGGTTTTTATTAGCCCACTTTGTTGTTGAGTTGTGGTATTCAGTTTAAAATAGAGATAATAGTTAGAGATAATTAGAGTTAGAATGAGAGATAGTTTTTATTACTGAGTTAGAATATTGAATTTTCAAAAAATAATTTTTCGTTTCTCGCGTAAAATACAAGTAAGCGTTGTTGGTGTTTCAGGCCACTAACTCAAAAAATGAAGATCACCATAGTTAGAAAAGCATTATGTATAATTTTCACTGTCATTTTGGAGGTCCTTTGTCACATACAAGCAGTGGTATTCAACTTGTTAACTGCTGACATGTGAATACGTAGCCTGAAAATAACATGGACAATGTTGCAGGATCTGTAGGAATCCTTAAAACTACATCGATGTACAAAATGTAGTATAAAGACGTAATACACTGTTTTGGTTCTAAATCAGGATTTAGTTTACGAACCTTTTAAATTAGGAACAGGATTGAATACAAAGTACAAAGTATACAAAGTAAAAAGAGTTTACTTTTTCGTATACAAAGGGTCCAAAATTTTAAACGGTACAACCTTAAAATTGCGCAGGAACCTTACAAAATACTGCGAAACTGTAAGATAAGCCATTTTTTCACATTTCACGTCGTATGAAGTAGTTGATACGGACTAAATAACATGTTGATACATTAACACATTATTTACAAATGAAGATAATGGTCTTCAAAGGATCAATAGAACATAATGTATATATCCCAAAAAAGCAAACGGAAGCCCCTAGGCAACGTTCAATGGTCCAAAATTGTGAAAAAAAGATCCTAGTAGCAAATGAACAGTTACTTTTCTTCAAATTCGGGTGTGATAACATTTTTTCTCATTCAAAATATATAATAATAAGGTCCTTATAACTATGACAGCTCATTTTTTCTCCTATCGCTCAATAGTTTACTAAATTTTCATCATTTACGTTTTGAAAGTGTATTTTATTGACTGCTAGGATGTCACTAGACTATTTTCTTTTACAACCTTCAGGTTTCTCAATTGTAAATCTCTTTTTTTTGTTGTTTTTTGGATTTTGATTCTTGCAACCCAAAGTTAGAGTTACATTCCCAAACGAACTCATAGATGTAGATATTATTTTCATTTGCCGTAGAATAAAATAACATTTTCGGTCCGTATAGGTAGGTCATTGAAAAAAAGACGAGTCTTTAGGGATTGCAGGGCTAACATTTGTTACTGTGTCATGCTCGAGACTATTTTTGGTGTTTAGGGGATAGTAAAAATCAGCTCGTATTCATCAAGAATTTTTCGAATTCCGTTCAATAGAAGGAAGATCCTTCTCTTGTTTGAATGATGGAATTAGTTACGAAAAAGCGTGAATTTGCGATACCTTAAGTATCAAAGCATTATTTTACTAGGTAAATCTAATATTAAGGATCTCTTTAGCTTAAAAAATTTCCAAGTTTTGATAGACGGGTCTCATTATTTTTCTTTTGCTTTTACTGTTTATGGTTAGCATAAAATATTCTCTCCTAATACTAGTTGTTTATTGTTAGAATTTTCCAATGTATGTGTGAAATTTTTATCGTTTGAAAGTTTATCAACCGTTGTTACCAATTCATTGTGTTCTTCCACGGCAATATCTTCAAATTCGAACCTCTTGAAAATTTAAACATTGTCTTCAAGCCCTTATCTATGTCTTTATCCGCTTCAACTAGAAGTTACTTCCAAATGAGGTTGAATTTAGCACCATATAAATTTTTGACAATTTTTGCCTACTTTTTCCAGGATAATCAGCCTTGAAGTTAGCTGTGGTTTTCGGATCACTCAGTGCAAAAATTGACGGAGTACTTAGTACGAGAAACACGACGAATACTTTCAAAAATGGTCCGTCGTCAAACAACCTCAAGCTCGTATATGCAACAGTGGGAGATTGGCGAAGCATTGATGTGACATCCAGGGTGACGCAAGGTTCCATTCTTGGAACCTGTGGTATGGCTCGTACGATGAGCTTTTAAGGTTACAGTAATCGGAGGAGCCGCGTCTAATTGACTACGCAGATGACGTAGTAATGCATTTTGTATTGTCGAACAGACGCAATTTAAACTGAGTGCGGTACTGTGTCCAGTGAACGAGTGGATGACAGGCCGTGGGTGTAGCCTAGTGAAAGAAAAGACTGAGGCCATCATACTGACCAAGAAGTACATCCTTCCTGTTATTCCCGTTTGGGCCAGAAAAACGATCGCCGAGACAAAGAAATAAATAAGATACGTTGCCTTGACGATTGAGTTGAAGATGAACTTCTTCGGACAGGTTCGAGCGTCTGGGAATAAGACTACTGCGGAAGTGTCAGCTCCCAGTCGATTTATTTTCGGGTATTTACAGTCTTACCTGCATAATATGGAAAAATCATCGTTTCGAGCTTGTTTGTTCTGCCTGGGGATGACAGATGACGTCCACATATATCCTTTGCATGCGGAAGATTAATGAGACTCCGTTCGTTTCTCTTAGAAAAAAAGGCGTGCTCTCTTCAGAAAACTCAACGGGAAAGATAATTATATCAAAGGACAATTGGAACTGTATATGGGATTGCGTATGGATGGTTTTTCGTATAAAGGAGGGCAAACATGGATCGCTTGGTGGCGCAGAAAGAAGGAGGATCGCTCTGACAGCAGTCTCCTTCCTTCCTCCCTTCCGGGTAGAAAGAGGGAGTTCTAGTCGCTAGGCGATGATTAATGAGGCCTTTCGAAAGTTATCTGACAAACATTTCCAAGCATAGGTTCTTGGTCTCACAGGGGCGGTGTTTAGCCAGTAGTCCGGTTGGCACAAGAAGTCTGACACGCAAGGCCTAAATAGTCTTCAGCCCGGAACCATTAAAAAATAAACAAACTTCTCAAAAGAGTGCAATGCATACAACTCAAACTGACCATAACTGATCACAGCGTAACACCAGTTTTGTAAAAGAAAGCGTAAAATGTAAGGCATAAAAAGTAAAATAAAATAATTGGCGAGTGAAATTTAAAACTATTGTAACGTTGAAACTACTCGTTTCGTGGTGACAGATAGTGCGGTTTGTCTGTGTTTTCTTCGAAAAAAACCTGCAGCACGTTTCTAGTTCTTTGGAAGCTTGTGGGACATCTCTTTCTTCAGCTAAAGCAAAAGCTGGTTTTTGGACTGATTTTCAAGCTACTTTTCAAGTTGACTCGAAACACTTTGCTTAAATTGCAAAAATTTGAAATATTCCTCATGTTGCATAGTGATCTCTACAGAGAATGTCAATTTTTGTCTGTTACTTAATCTTGAGAAATAAGCATTTGCTTGTAATTGATGGACATTTTTGACGGGTACGATTTCGGGTTTCAACGAGACATCGAAGGTGAAAAATTAATTTTTGCCCTTCCTTCCTACAAAAGAAGAAGTTCTTGTCATTTGTAGATGCCTGCTGGCATAGGAATGAATTCTAGTCCCAAGTAATTTCAAACGGTTTCAGGTAAGGTTCGGAAGTTGACAACGATGATGTTAAATCCAGAAGATTTGCGTATCTGGGTGTTTGCCACTAAGGGACACAAAATCCTTCAACTTCTCGAGTCTCGAGACCCACGAAGCAAGGCCCGGCGGACCCAAGCTACCCAGAGTTAATTTTGGCCTGCGGCAACACCAAAACGAACTTCCATTAAAAAGTGTTTTCACCAAAAAGGAGAAAGAGTTAATCGTAGAATTCAAAAATTTTGAAACTTTTGACATTCAGGCATACTTTGCATCTATCTGTTTTGGCAAACTGAGGATATAACACAGATGAATCGACAGATCTTGTGACATGGCTAACTTCAGGTAGTCTGTTGCCAATCACAGTGCTAAGATGGGTCGCGTTCGAAAAAGTATTTGCTAGCATTCGCTTATGAGTCTTTTTTTTTAAATATTCCAATGATGATTTCAAACACCGAGCAAAATGAAATGATGAGCAAAATGAGCAACTGCTTGATCACATGTTGTAAGTTGTAATCAAAACCATGCGACAAATTTAAATAAGTTCAAAATTTTCGAAAGGAACGCGTGTAAGGAAAATCTTAATTCTGGTATTTCCATTCATTAGTTATTTGTATCTTCTTTATAATTGCATCCTGCAACCAAGTTATGCCTTATTAAGCCTTAATCTTTTATATTTCTGCTATCGCGTAATACCTACTTTCTAGCTTTGATTCTTCCTATTATCGTTGGTGAAAGGCCACACCTATTGAAAACACAGACCTTATGATAAGCATTTACTGAGAGAAGACATTTTTTTCGGTTGCTTGAAAACCCTTCGACACCAAATTGAGAACGAGCCGAGCATAGTTAGGACAATACAGTAAGTCGTGTGTCATTGAAACCTCAATCAAACATGGGCAATCAGATAAAGGATTTATCATGCGAATTTGTTGTTTTCCCAAACATCATAAAGTTCTGCAAATATTTTGAAAATAAATATTCTGGGTCTTTTAAATTCTCTGAAAAACTACAACGGTGGGTAATAATAAATCTTGGCTCCCGAATCTCTTTTTAAATACTGGAATAGCTTCAAACTTTGCAACAATAGTTTCAATGTTCCTCTTGGCGTCATCTTAAAATAATACTTTTCTTAGAACAAACTCAGGCCCATTTTATCTATTCAAAGATGTCTTTTTCTCTAAAACGTCCGCATTTGCATAGAAATTTAGAGTTCCTGAGGCGGGGCTCATGGAAAAGATTTCCGCAAATACTTCTGGAATTGCCTATGCATATGTATACATAAATGGATAAATGCAAATATGAATAGCGTGCTTGAGGAATAGTTAGTTATACATAGAAATAGTTTATTTTTTGTAGAGAGGCCGAAGACGGAGAAGAAAAAAAAAACAACAACATAAGCCTATTTTAATATTTCTTTCACAGTAGAGCTTACACAGCACACATAAAGTGTTTGCAATATTTGTTGAGCAAATATTAGGAGAAGAAAACGACAAATGGACGTTAAAGAAAACGAAAAGGAAATCTTCCGGTCCCAAAGAACTTAAGAAAATCTTAGGAATCCCCGCACATACGCATACATGTTTGATATGTTCATAAAGTTATGGATGTTAGTAGAGCTGGTGGAGTCCATCAATGCGCAACGGATCAGTGTATTTGTGTAGGTGTAGGTTGAGCATTTTTATTGCTGGTTTTCTTCAATAACAATAACTCCTGTCAATAAAATTATAAAAAGGTTTTACGCTCTCCTCCTACAAAAGCCACATTCTACTTAAATGCGAAAGCATATTATCTAGTCGTTCGATACAGTGGTAAGCAGGCAATATTGTGAGCAGAGTACCTGCTGAGATAAACACTTTAGGCTTTTCCATGTTATATAGGTTTCAATATTGAGAAAGATGAGACATGAATTACGGTCCTAAGAAAAAACGAGTGTTCGTAAAAGATTTATTGCTGACAGCGTAGATTGATAAATATTCTCCCAGCAAGGTACAACAGAATTAGATTTTCGATATTTCTGAAAAGGAAAAACAATTTTCATAACCTCGAGCGTAAATGTTTTCTTTTTTCCAAGTTCCATGTAGAATTAAACTTCCTATGTTTGATTTATTTGAACATGGTGACACGAGGATACTTCAAAAGTACCTCGAACTTCAAACATTGGAACGGCAAGCTCAGTTGCTACCGTCAACCTTTAACCTACGCATGAGGCAAGGCATGCTACTTCATACTGCGACATTTCTTTTACGGAAATGGCAAGAACAAGGATTAAACTCAATGCGATTCTTATCTACAAGATTCTCATCCAGGGACATACAAGGAAAACAAAAGATTTACTAGTTGCCCAACGAAATTTGCTGAGTGAGACTTTGAAGAATTCAAGCGCTTTTAATCACGTCTATAGAATCGACGCATAGAATGATGACGCTATGTTTGGAATATATTCCCTTTCAATCAACGATAGTTTTGCCTGCACAATTCTGATATACTGTCACGAGATTAGTTTCGCAAGTGCTTTCTATGCAGTCACACGGATCAAATCCTTTCAAAAACAGAGTTGACAGCTCATACCAATTAGGTAACGTAACAAAAAATAATATCCAATAACAAATTAAACTACTCGCGAGTCAGGAAACTAAGTCAATTCGAAATTACAGCCCGAGCCATTTAAGATTTAGAATACGAATCGGCTATAAAAACAACTTATGAATATTTTTTTCAAATATTCAACAAAATATATGAGCTAATTCGAAAGATTAAACCTTTCCAATTAGGTATGGAGGAAAACATCATTCAAATGACTGCCAGGGCTAGCCTTACATTATCCTATTCGATCCGTCCAATTTTTCACTACATTTTTGATTATTTTGTCTTCTCATCAATCGTCTCTGGAAAGTTAGCGTAACACTCGTCCTTAATGATTCCCAAAAAAAAAAAATCTTCAACGAAGTCAAATCATAGTGACGCAGTTTGTGAAGACGGATTGACAAAAGGCCAATTCATTCCATAATAATCGAATTTTCGAGCAATATTTGCGGAAATCGCGTAATCAGCCGAAATAAGCGACATTCAAAAACGTGCGCAAAAGATCGAATGCTACGTTAGGTGTGTGCTGTGACGTTGTGACGCCCTATTGAAAAATAGCCCAATAGTGCCCCACACAAGCTTTCTTAGAGCGTGCTTACAGAACTGACCACTTTGGAAATAAGATTTTAATATTTTCCAACTTTGCTCAAGCGAAAAGTAACTCATTTCAGAAATGTCAAACCTAAAACTAACTTTCTGTCACATTGGAAATGTCATTGAACCTTTCAACCTCAAAATGTGTCAAAATAGTTATCAAAATATAACCTCAAAATATAGTTCTTATCGCAAACGTTGGATTACCCATGCTCCGGAGGACAATTACATTCTTGTATTGAGGATTTTATACGAGACATGAGAGCGATCATATAGTAATACAAAATATCTGAAACTATGAGGTTTTTCCGGAAAATCAAGATTTTCTGAACCATAAATTTCCGGTAGTTGATTCCGAGTTGGAAAATTCTGAGTCTAAAAAATGGAAAAACTTATGACTTTCATTACTATGACAAGATTACTTTGATAGTTGTGATTTATCATTAGTTTTGACATTCAAGTGTCTTGAGGCTGATAGGGTCCCTCAATAGTATTATGTTTTTTGGACTATAACCGGACGAATATTCATTTTTATTCGTTAAAAATCCTATCCTACAAAAAGGGACAACAAATTAGTGAAATCGGCTAAATACAGCCAAAGTGAACTGTAACACAAATCTGATAAGGGTAGCCACTTATTATGTTAAAATATTTTAGGATAAATGACAAAGATATAAAAGATGCCATTTGGCAGATTGTACTTCAATAGACATTACACTGCATAACTGACCATATCGGCGCGGGCACATCTGGCTGTTTTTCAGTAATTGTGACAAAAACTAGTCATGCTTTGAGATAATACGAAATCATGTCAATAATAAGTCCTTTATACATCAACTTCGCTACCAGCTTGAAACTTCCAAGACATAATTACCACCAAAATTTTGGCGTATTAAAGGTAACCCAAAGGCGTTAAATTTCTAGAAAAAGCTTCTAGAAATTTTTGGGCATAAATCAAGCTGGCATAACGACATTTTCGATATTTGCTTGATGATATTTTTGCTGGAATTAGCATTAGGTAAATGTGAGTAAATGTGGTAATGTCTTTTGAATGTTTTCAGTCCCTTCTCTAGTGCTTGAGATTCTTGTTGTTAGCAAAACGCGTGCTTAATGTTTCCAATAACCTAACAAATGGCAGCCAGTTACAAGGCTTTCTTGTAATTTTGATCATTTGAAGAGTATTGAAGCTCTGGGTGGCTTGGGTCCGCCGGGCCTTGCTTTGTGGGTCTCGAGGACGCTTTTCGGCTGCATACAGCCATCTTCAGCTCGTTGTAGTATTGAAGTTGTTGGAAGATAGGTATAACCCATAAAAATATAACTTAAAGAAGCAACCCTAAGATTCACCTTGATGGAATGTTTGGCTGTTCTCTGGAAGAACAGGTTTGCTGTATAAGATCATGCGTAAGAAAAAGTTAAGGTGTTCCAATCAAACGTTTCATAGGTGAAAAAAACTATGTTAACCCAATCACGACCATTTACTTTATGTTCCCACGGAGGTATTTTGGCAACGTATTTCCTCGAAAAAAATTTGTTTGTTCAATAAATTTCCTCGAGTAGAAAACTTCGATACTTTCGACAATTTTGCCATCGGCTTTGCTTGCCCTCTTTGGATCGACAAACCAGGCGTTTATTATTCATTTAAGTGAGTTTCCCTTATGAACCTTGATGTGAAAGGCTCGTGACATTAGTCGATACTTTAAATCGATTCATCTCAATTTAAAGTATCGACTAATGTCTTTTAACCTACCTGTACGAAATTGACAGGGCACGGTCTCCTAACTGTGTGTTTCGTGCAGGGGAACCGGATGACGCCTGTCACACATTCTTCTACTGCAAAAGGTGGAGCCAGCAGCGAGAGGTATTACTCAGCGAAATTGGAGAGCTCTGTCCGGAAACTATCGTCTTAGTAATGCTGAAAACAGTTGACAATTGGAATCGCGTGGCGCAATATGCTCAGGCAGTTTTTAAAGTATTTTATTTTATTGGAGTGCTGGGAGGTATCGAGGATGGATGGATTTATTTTCTAGCACTTCCTTCGTCTCTCGTCCTTCGCGTTAGAGAAGAGATTCCCATAATCCGAAGGCGCCTCTAGGCCTAGGAACACGAGGCCTAGCCCGAAGTAATGTGTCAAATGGTTCCAGACTAGGTTCTCAGGTTGACAGGGGAGGTGTTTAGTGGGTAGTCTAAAAATATTTTGCGTCTGGTAGTTCCACACTCAGGGCGTGAGCAGCCTTCACCTCCCTACCACAAAAAAAAGTCTTTTAAAGTATCGACTAATGTCGTCTAAAGTATCGACTAATGAATCGAAATTTCTTCAATTTGAAATGGGCGTTGTAGTCTCCAGATAAGACATTTCTGCTTCTTTTGGACGATTGCATAGAAACCCGTGTTCTAAACATTTGGCGTTGCTTACGCACTACTCACGTTTGACTCACTACTAGTTGTATAAGTGTTTCTGTCACATAAGATCATCATCGATAACAGAGGTTTCCTGAACTATAAAGAAAATTAATATTTCATTCAAAATACTAACACAGTACTTATCTCAATACCTGTATGTCTCAAATATACAACAAAAGAGTTCTTTGAAACCAAACCAGGGCGAAGATTCAAATCAGAACAAAATGGGTGCAGACAAATATTGTAGCGTTTTCAGTTGCGAGAGCCATTGAATTTTATTCATTAATTTCGTTCGCACGGCAAGGAGATCTCCTTTCGGTCAGTTACAATAACTCCACATCTATTTTAGGTGAGCAATATTTCAGATGGAGCTTTTCTACAGCCGTCAAACGTTGTATTAGAAAGTGATGTCAGAAAAGAATATTATCGTTCCCAAAAAAAAAAAAAAAAAGTAAAAACAATAAGAGACTTGAATTTAAAAACAAGCATATGTCAGTTAAGAATTATATGATACCGGATGCATAAATTGTTTTTCCGGTTTTACTAAGAGATGGCACTGACGAAAAGTCTTTAGCGTTTTAATTTGACAGATATGCCATTTCGATCGTCTGACATTAACTTACAAACACGCCGAAGTTAAGTCCACCAAAACAAGTGGGTTCGTTTTATCGTGTTGATTAACAATGTCGGATTTTTTGCCTGAAAAAGAGCATTTGCGGCACGTATTGCTTTTCTTATTTAATAAAAGAGACAAGCTGTCACTTGGTAAATCGGTTCCACACGATTTGAATGAACGTCGAGTGTATACACAGCGCTTTTGTCAACAAATGATCAATTCAAACCGCGCATTAATCTAAAAACGACTGGAATGGGCCAGAAGTTATGGCAAAGGTATTCTGTTACCCAACAACGCGCCGTGGTACTCAGCAAAAACCAGTGAAATCGCATGGGTGGGATATGCGAGACTTCTGCCTACCATCTCTTCTTGGATTAATCAGTCAAGTTGTCGCATATCGTTGAAATCGCGTGAAGTGTCACAGCCATTTGTAAATCAATATACGCTAAAGTACCGTTAGGAGACTCAAATTCAGCTCAAGCTGTTGCGCCATAAATGGTGACAAATTAACGTAAGGTTTGAAAATAAACTTGCCTTGAAATACCTGCAAGCTATTCTAAATTTGATTATTTGTTTTCATGAAAAATTTCACGTTTTTCTTTTCGTTTCAGACGAGTTTATTCGGTAAACAGCCGAAGGAATTTGAATACGCAAAATAAAAGGAAACATCGTGCTTTGTGCTTTCCTTAGGGAACAGAGTGAGGTGTTATTAATATTATCACCACCATTATTTTCCTAAACTGATTGAGTGCTTATCAGTGAATACAAAATCAGATGCTTCCGCAACACGTACTCAAACGCAGCCACATCACATATCATTTGATCGTTACACACATGTTTGTAGGTAGCTACGTGCGTTAGTACATCTGCATGTGTTGACCTTGAAGATGAAAGTGTGAAACTCAAATAAAATTAATATTCAAACTTGAATATCCCTTACAAGCATTCAAGATGGATACCCTTGAGTGTCATATGAAATATGTATTCCAGCATCGGAGAGCTTGTCAGATGGAATTCAACAAATTGTACTCTACATACTGGATACCACCTAGGCATTCTCACCAAGAAAATATTCAATTGAATAGGTTTAGAGCAGGGTTGGGGACAATTGCAGGCACTCAAGTGTAAGCTAGTGTACATGACTACAAATGGATTGAGATGTTGAAGGTAAAACAGGTGGGAGAATCAGATATTCCAGTAAAGCAGAGCATGCTAAGTAAGACATACTTGGGGCGTTTTTGAAACATCACACGGCCATTCGGCTCCTATTTGTGGGTGCTTTCTCGCTTTCTAGTACGGGCAGGCTTGTATTTGTTGATGTCTGTGATGTCTGTAAAGTAGTGTGAAGTAGACAATTCGTCAGGACACAGTTAATGTATCTGAATATTTTTTGAGTTTTGTTCAAGCCGCGGAAATATTTCCATAAAATGACATTTATTCATTACAGAGTATGTAGTCAGTTCTTTCCGCTTTCATCCATTTGAAACTCTTTTTTCATTCTCTCTTATTAAGTCCTCTTTAAACTTCCTTTTCCTTTCTACAGACCTATAGTTTTTTAATATACTTATACTCACTGAAAAAATAAGATAAAACTATGCCCAAAAACTTGGCAACTTGGCAAAAAATATTGACTATATCCAATAATAAGGATATTATTCGACACTGTTATATTATTCATACGAATGCGAAAATGAGTTTTTTTGAAAAAACTAGGTCAAAAATTTGAATTCTTTGAACGTATTTTCTGATCATTTTTTTTTTAATTATGTCATATGAAATTTCCGTTTCTTTTCAGAGATTTTCTGTCTTTTCAATTCCAATTCCTTCCAAAACCTTCCAATTCTTCAAGGACGATTTGAAATAAAGCTTACAAACACGTAAGTTGTCCACAAAAAAAACCTAAGAAAAATGAGACAAATCAGGGTGCAAAAGTTGAGAAAGATATCTGTTTTTATGATAACTCAGAGTTAGTCAGGTTTTGCATACCATAAAACCTTACCTTCAGCTATTTTATGTTTTGAAAAATTTGGAATTTATTACTAGTATCGTTAACAGATAAGATCCCATTATCTGAAAAAGGAAGTTCCTACCCAATGAAGCTTGTAGATACAAGCCCACATGAAAGAGCGCCTTAACGATTTCATCGAAATGGATTAACAAATATAACTTCTTTGGTCACTGCAACCATTAATAAGGAGTCTTCTTACTAACAAGTAGAATCCCATATGCGTATTAAATATGTGTCGAGAGCTATAACACATAAAAGACGGTTACCGGTTCTTGGAAAAGGATGGCGCACCCAGCACACCAAACAGATGTTTCTGCAGGGCTTTTCCTATTTAATCAAAAGCTCTGACGTGGAAAACGTCTTGCGACAAGAAAATTCAATCGGAAACCTTTTCGTGAAAATCCAAGGCTTTCGTCCCATTTATACTATGTTATGTGACCACTATAGTATTGTACATAAATTATTTTTTGAGCCTTCTATCTTTTTTGTCATTTTCCTTAAATAATGAGAGCCGCACTGTCAATCGAACTTCCAACTGCTGTAAACTAAATTGGAATTAGGTACGAGGAATTGTTAGAATTCAAACGGTTGTTCTAATTGATAATATGACAAAAATTTTGCTATCCTTTGAGCAAAGAAGATGCCGATATCCTTTTGTTTGGGAAAAGGAATATTCGTGTTTACTATATTGCAGTTGTATTGGATAAAATATTGATTTATATTGTAGAGAAAACACTCATTTTACCCAAGGTTCAAAAATGTGAAGGAGGTTTTGCGAGAATAACAAAATTGACTTTCTGAATTTCAAAAAAATACCGGCATTACTCCGTGAAGCGTTCTCTGGTACTCAACCTGAAGTTGGATGGAATTGTAACAGAGGGTATGGCTTTGAATCAGTTTGATGTAAGGCCATCAATTTCCATCTACGAATATCGTTCAAAACGTACCGTCGTAGGTTGAACCCTTGAATGGCCACGGTTCCACGAATTCAGGCTAGTTTTCCGCCAAGTTCTTAAACAAATCTTGTTATTGATAAAGGATCAAAACGTATGAACGGGCAATTTTGTAAAAGATTTATTGCCATGACACCACGTTGTGTACGATTGCAACAAATGATTGCGTTGGCGCCATGTTGGCTACCAGCTAAGTCGACTCATAACTTTGGCTCCAACGTTGACGAAGTTAGTAAACGATTTTTAACGTTGGAGCTACATATTTTGGTCACCAATAAAATGGATTTGTAGAGTTGGATGTAATCATTTTACTTCATTTTCGTCCTTTTTTATGAGTCGACAAGGACGTTGAGCACGTGGAAGTTGACAGCAAACACAATTCTTCAGGTCACCCGTTAGGCTCCATTCTCAGGCCTTTACTGTTTACAACACTCATGACCAAGTTATTCATTGGTTAGCATTATAGCAGGATGTTTGTTTCTGATGAGTTGAAGCAGTTAAGAACGTGATTCTACGCCAATTACATAAAACTCTTGACACAAAGAAAAGTATTCAGCCAATTATTTTCCCTTTCATATTTTCAAACGTCATTCTTCGTTGACTTTTCTCAAGCACAAATATACGCGTAGTCGAGCATTTTTTGTCCTTTGCTCAAAGAAATTTGTATGACAAAAATACTGAAAAGCAAATGCGCTGCAGTAAGGCTTCAAGAATTTCTAAGAATTTCAAATTCACACGAAAGACCTGAAAAAATGATATGTGTAGATAAGGTAAGAAGTAAGGTTCTTGGATTTCAGCGTAGTGATAAATATTACAAAAATTATAGATTGAGGATTTCAACAATTTGCATTGTCAGATTGCTGAACACAACTTTTAAAATGGGTTATATGCGATATTTTGATGAAAAGAGGCGGAAAAGCCACGTAGAATGTAGTCAGTATCAGCACATCCAAAATTTTCAGCACGGTCACAGTATCAGACCATTACATGAAACATCATTCGTAGTAAAACCTGTAAAGCTTCAGCAGATTAAATATCATTTGATACGGGCATGAGCCATAGCGTGGTTTTTCTTTTCCCAGTTAAAAAATAAGGCGAACGTCTGGTGGGATCATTTTCTCGTATTTGAATCAGCAACAAAATAATGATTCCCAGATCTGTAGAGCCAATGCTTGGAGGTTTCGCTCAGACTACATAAAATCGGAATTGCGATGTTTTACTAAACCTCAGTTTGGCAATAAGATCAGCATAGTAATCATCAATCACGGGTCCAGAGTGCACTTTTTAAGCTGGTTACTCCAATATATTGTGAGAAAGGAAAGTCCTTAAAATTCTCAGTAGTGGCGCGAAGGACTGAAGCCGATGAATTAATTAATTAAATAACTTAACTTATGCAATAGGGTCACGGAGAGAGTTCGTGGTTAAGTTAGGTTATTGTTTACGTTATTGTTTGGTCCATTGACCTCACGAGCATTCAGGAATAAGGTAAGGCAACGACGTGAATCTGTCCACACCAGACCAAATATCCGAAACCAAAATCCATAGTAAAATTGGAATGGAAAGGATCTAACGTAACCATTGAAGCTAGCTGTCGACAAAAAGCGAGCTTTAAGAGCTGCATGAAAACGCATACAAAGATTAAAAGACGAAAATGGGTAAAACAAGCTTTCTGTATTGTTTATAAAAAGAAGTTTCAGTTTGTACTTCATAAAGAGCTGAATACTTTGAAGTCTCCAAAACAACGCGATGTATAGGAGCCATAAGAAAATCTGTAGCCTGCGCAAGCAGCAGTTTGTTTGCAGGATTCAAACACAACGAGTTCCATTATCGATTTTCTGGGCTTAAAAGCAGTAATTTCAGCCCTCCAAACGATTGCTTCACAAGAAGTAAGAGGCCTAGAAAATATCATACCGTGACTACCAGAAAGCAATTACTCTCCTCAGGGTTGAGAAAGTGACACGAATACTACATGAAGCAAACAAAGCAAGCTTTCCAAAATAGAGAGCTTAAATGCTACTCGCTTCTTTTCTGCGTGTGAATGTAATGGATAATCATTTTGCCATGGTAATTGTATTTGTTGCTTATTGTATTTAAAGCTTATCGTATTTTATATCCAATCTTCATAAAGTTATGATAACAAATGTCAGTTTGTTTTTTTGAAAGCATGGATGAGGAAATGTAAGACGTTCGAGTACCTCCTATGCTACTGAACAGCTCTTAATCGAAGGGGATCAAATTCTCCTGGAGCATTAATGTTTGGTTAGCGATTAATTAAATTCTTAAGTTCCTAGATCTCGCTCGTATGTCCAGTTTCAACTAGGATATTTCTGTCGCAATACATACACTAAACCATTCACATTCGATATTACAAATTAAACATCTATGTATACGATGTTTCTAGATATAGTTGATTGCTTAATCTTTGCAATTACCAATGAAGCCAATTACTGCATTCTTAGGAATATTCGGCTGTAGCAAATATGTCAACTCTAAAATCAATCAGAAAATGGTACTCCTGTGATTATGTCTTGTAGTTATAAAGAGCTACAATAATACTCGACATGGAATACTCTGAAACCCACAGAAAGTCAACCAAGCCGATTCTGGGTTACTTTTCAAGCTGACTTTATAGAGTTCTTCAATTTTATGGTCCTGTACGACTTCTTTATCGGTGGATAGGACCCTATTTGTCCCTACAAAATACTTAACATCTTAATTTTGTAGATGTGGATAACTTGGTATACCTTGTAGCGTAATAAAAACTCACCGAAAAGGACATGATTGGAGGCCGAGTATAAGTTACTCTATGCTTGACATTCTAAGGTCTGAATGTGTGTGCAGGCAAATTTTGGATCTACCAACCATTACTCAAGCCCGTGCTGCTGTGTAGAAATGCAGCATGAAAGCTGACGAGCTAATCTGGAAAATGTGAGTATATCGGATTGCAAAGGACTCCGAAAGATCTACGGCCTTGTAGAAGATGGCTCAGAGTTGAGACTACTTTACAACGATGAGTTATATGAATAATTTGACGAACTATCTGCGTAGACTGGCAAAAAGTTTCGCAAACTGTGATTGTTGGAAGAATGTAGAAAGAGTAAAGTATGAATTCTTCTGTCCAAAAGGACATTGAAGAGAAGGGCGCAAGGCAAACCTCCAGCAAGAAAATCTGGGATTCGATGGGAAGACACAATACACACTGGCAGTCAATGATTATTGGAATTGATCAACAGGAGAACGAGGTCATAGAACCGTGAAGATATGTGAAGATTAATCCTGGAGACCAAGGCCCACCTTTGGCTATCGCGCCATGGCGCGATAGCCAAACATCATCTAGCGAAGTCAACTTTTTGGAAATCCGTTTGAGCTTATATGAATATCTTAAAGTTAATGAATAAAATCTCAAAGTTTTGTAGTGAAGGCATGAAAAATGATTATTGTCTCGTTTGGGAAGACCATTAAATGTTGCCTACTATCTCATATGGTAAGGTGTCTCTTCTATGCGATGCATGTTATTGTGGATGAACTGCTGACTGTAGCATAATTATAAGCCAAGTGTAATCAAGTACAAACATAACTATTATTCTTGGATTGTCCTTCTCTGTCCGTTTATCTGTTCATTCACAATCTCGCATGGAAGCCACCAGACCATTCATTTTTTGGCAGAGTTAATCCAGGTTTTCTATAGTTCGGTTGTGTGATTGTTTGAATTCGTTATGTGCTTGGTTTTGAGGACAAAAGAAATCATGAATTCAATTAAGGTGGAGTTATAACTTTATTTTCGATCTCCCTCTTTTGTAATAATATTTGATTTCAAACCGCCGACATATATGTTACTTATTTTAATTCTTGGTGTTACTTATTTTGATTCACAATGAAAACCATGAGATAACGATTTGCCCGAAAGGGTACAACAAACGCTAAATCTAGACTAAACAACTTGCAGTTTATAAGCTAACCCTCTGCGATTATAAATAAGCTCTACCTTTAGTTTTAACCAATTTCCCTCAAATTAATTATAATTTCAACCCTTTTCAAACAGTTCAGAAGAATTAGTGAAAAAGTGTGTGTTTTGGCAAGAAATTCTTCAAATTAATAAGAAATCTATTTAGTTTTCAAAGTTTAAAGCAACCACGCATATGAGTGGCCTGAACCTTTTCATTGAAGTTTCTGTGAAAAACACGTCAATGTGGAATCTATATAAAGGTAGACAAATGGATATAAATGAATTGAAAACTGATATTTAGTGATATGAAACCATATAAAATTGGAAGAAAACCAAAAACCATCAGCTTTTATAGACTGGCAAACGAGTTTTTGAGAACACATTTTCTTCTTAGTTTTAGGAACTCTTAGTTTTTTTAGGAATTCTTAGTTTTCCTCGGCAAAATTAAGTTGAGGACCATAACGTCTATTTCATTCGAGTTTTGCAAGTCGGGTTAATATAGTACTTATTCCTGTTTTTGAGTGCAGTGTTGAGTTAACATATTGGATTCTTCCCTGAATGTTGGCTTTGAACGAAGCCTGCAAAACTTTCTATGTACGTTGATTTCTATCCATTAAATGCAAATAAATCGAACTAAATATCAAAATTGTAAGCCGAGAGCATTAGAATCGCCCAAAAGACACCAAACTTCCCGAAAAATGAGTCCGACTAAGGCTTAGGGATAATATTCGCTGTAAATGTTATATTTGCGTAACGAAGGGAATTGCTTTGATGTCCCTTGTGCCTGTATCTGTAACCCAGAAAGTTCAACTCCCAGCATTTTAACTTTCGGTTTTCTCCCGAGAAGCTTGTTAATGTAATAATAACGATTCTATTAGATCCTGTCCGCAGACATCGCCTGCAAAAGAATTAAAGTTGAAGGTGGGACGGGGAAGTTTAACTTATTCTTTCCCGACAGATTCTTAGCTAATGGCGGACGCCGAGTTGCTTTAATATTACGGGAGACAATGAAAGTTCTTTAAATTTCAAAGGGATTCGTTACGTAAACTGGTCGTGGAAAACCTTACAATCGCCATTCAATTTGATCGTACAAAACGATAAATACGTTTGGTTTTTCAAAAAATATTTCACGATTAACGTTCCTCGCCGTACGAAAAAACTTCGAATTTCAGTTCAAAAATAAAAGATCGTCGAAAAAAATCAATGAAACATTCCTAAGCCTAAAATTCCTATCGAACAATTTCATTCGCAATTACTAGCAGCATGATAGGGTTAACTTTCGTCCCTAAGTTTCATATAACCTGGGAAATCAGCCCCCCGTTGTAACAACATACAAAAGGGTATACAAGTATATCGGGACGAATCGGTTCAATTCACGATGTTTAACTTTATTCCTATAATTGCTAAATTCGAATGAAATTTCAATTTCGGTCCTGTTGGCTTGTTAGCTGGAAACAAAACATTTTAATTACCAAGTCAAAATGGAAATGGGAGTCCTTTAAATTGATGTAGTCTTCAGATTGAAGACTTTTATTTCAATCAAAAGGTTGATTTGCGCTTTGAATGTTTGGGATAGTATAGTATGAAATTGGTAACTAGGAATTTCAAATGAATTTCTCAAGAAAACAAACAAATTTGATTGAAGAAATTATTTAGCAGGACGAACGCCCAAATATTCAGTTGCTCTGTGATAAACGCTTTTCATTTGATGTTATTACATAGTTAAACTTGATGTCAAGTGAACGGGGATCTGAAGCAAAGGTTTCGTATTGTAAGCTAACTTCATACATTTACATAAGAAAATCTATTTGTAAAGCATGTTACGTTGAAATATAGAAATATCCTTTTACAAAGCACATACAGGGTGTAGTTTATAGAGCTATCAAAAAGTGATTTGAAGGTTAACAAAATTGGGATATAACAAATATGATTGCAGTTACAACTTAGGTAATCAGATTGAAAGACGAAGGAGCACATAAAGCATTCACTATGAGAAGAAACTCATGTAAAAAGGAAATGCTTAGAAACAGAATAGAAAATAAAGATTTTACAATGTTAGTTCTAGTTTGTTCAAATTTGCCAAGCAGAAAGAATAAACGGAATACTCAACTCTATGGATTTTACCATTGTATGCCAAAAATTCCCTCAATCATTTTGGTCAGAATAAAGCAGCAGTGCACTGGTCAATGGTGCACAGGGTTCATCCCTATACACTCTAGCTATTATACTAATGAACATATATGTAAGACAGCCGGCAACAAAAAATGCCAAAAAAGTGATATAAGGAAACTTATTGCGGAACGCATGACGAAACACAAACACCAAAAATAAGAAATCAAGATGGACTCTAACAACATTAAAAGTAACAAGCAATGGAAACATAGGAAAGACGACTGGAAATCTAAACTGGGCTAAGCCTTCAACCGTTGTCCTGAACGCTGGAAGCAAGGTGTAGCAGTCAGGTTTCTTGTTAATCCATAGTTCTACAGTGTAGAACAGTGTAGCAAAAAGCTGAAGTAGCAGTTTGTCTTGAGTACTTGTATAAGTTGAAGAAATTATATTATAAGTTGTATTGTATATGTAGTATTATAAGTTGTATATAGTGAGCATTATAAGTTGAAAAAACATCCCCGCGCTAAAGTTTGTCCCTTTTTAAGGCACTCACGTCCGGTGAATCGCATGCGCGTTTCGCGGTTTTAATAGAAGCTTTGACGTTCGCGGAGGGATCAAATCTTATAATCAGTATGCCTTCCAGACCTGCAAGACTCCGCCAGAGTGCTACCAATTATTTAGCGTAAAAATCATATTTCTTTATAATATTATAATTTTATTAAAGCTTCTAATGTAGCTTCAAATTATATAAACTTTTATTCATTAAATTGATTGTTTAATTTGCTCTTCTAAAAATTATTAGAATACAACTAGGCTTATTCTGTAAAAGGAATTACTCAATGAATTTGAATCTTAGTTGGATTTATCGTTTTCCCAGTTGTCTTCGGACTTCTTGAATGAGAGTCTACGGTTGAATTTAAAATTTAAGCAAATAAATAAATAAAATAAATAAATAAAATTTAAAGAAGTTTTTATCCTTGAACCCGTTTAGCCTATTCTAGTCCAAGAGCCGTTTTTTTTAAGTTCCAAAGATGCATTTTCGTTTTGAATCATACTCGCAAATTAAAAGGATAAAAAGAGCTATAAAGGATGAGGACAAGTAGAGACAATGTTCACTTCTTAAATTAGACATTTTTCCAGTTAATGTCACTAAAAGGATGTAAAAATTTCTATTATCGTACAAATTTCAACGCTACTATGCAGTGACATAAATCCAATTCATCTTGGATCTTTGCAGAAACTAAAACTATTGGAGTCCTGCAATTTAGAAGAAAATCAATTTATCTGTTTTGCCAAATTAGGATATGCCATTAGCTCGGGTATATATTTTTGAAAATTCAAGCTCAGTCTAATCTAAAGCTCAATCTTCCTAACAAGCTTCAAACTGTTTTAGTCATTGTTTCGCGTTAACCAGAGAGCATTGGAACTAGCAAGGATATGTTGTAAGCAAACACTGCTTACGGTCATATATACATGTTAGCTTACGTGAAAATAATTTATTCGAAATGGAAGTATGTGTATACCTATTCGTGCATATATCGCATACGTACGCGCTAATTTCAGTTGGTGGAATGGAATTTATCAATGTGAATTAAATTAAATTATAAAATAACTTATTATTATTGGCCGATTATTTTGTAATGAGTTTATTATGTGGTCCTATACACATACGTCAATTTATAACCGAGTTTCAATTAAAATAAACCGGAAAAAATTCCAATTTGGTGATTTTATTGATAAAAATGCGTTTATCATCAACAAATTGTGACAATACCATTATTTTAGTAATTAAATTTACACGACCGATAAGGATTGAAGGTTTTTATTGGCTGTAGATAATCTAGGACTGATTAGCAATTCGTGGTTTTTACAGCAATCGATTTCAAAAATGGTCATGAAATGAGTGACCAGAAAAAAATCCCATAGCTACAAAGAATTCCAAGATATTTGATAGAATTTTGGCTGATGCTACTGGAATCATTTCCCCAATAAATTTTTTTTGAAACATATTTAGTGTGTGCAAAAGTTATTTCGGGTTTTCCACATGGTTTTGCTTTGAATTGTAAACTTTAAATCCTTGATCCCATTTCGGTAGCATTTTGAAAATCAGACACAATCAGGACAAGCCGAAGAGTCCACAGTTGGTAACCTATTGGAAGTTGTATAGGGAGCGAAGAAGATAACCATCGCAGAATTACAGGAAGTTTTTGATTGAATTATCGTGCCACAGAGCCACTATAGAGGGAAGAAGAAGAAGAACCAACCATGCGTGAGAATATGAGGCGAAGTTCTATGCTTCGGTACACCACGAACGTTTGCAAGGAAAAAATCAAGACAGAATTGACATTTGCTTACCATCTTCCGCCTCCAATTAATGAATGATTTCTCCGGACCGATGACTCCTTTAGATGAAAAGTGGATCCTGTAAAATAATTTGAAACGGTTCCGAACGGTTTGCAAAAGAAGCGAAACACCCGCATCTACATTAAAACAAGGTTTGCATCCATGGAAGGTCTTATTGTTTCTTTGGTGGGCTCCTCAAGGACTTCAAGGACCTCAAGGAGCTGCTGAAACGAAATTGAAGGGGAAATGCGGGCTTGTACTGTGGGCGATTGGACCGGCTTCAGCAAAAAATACACGATAGGCATCCTGCATTAGTTAATCATATAGGAGTTATCTTTGACCAAGATAATGTGAGACAGGAACTGCTGCAGCTACCTAGCGTGAAAAAAAGCAGATTGACTGAGAACTTTTAACCTGATTCATTATAAACCTCCGATCTTTCTACAACTGATATTAACTTGTTTTGGTCTTTTGTGTACTGCTTGCAGAGAAGGGAATACAACAGTGAAAAGGATCTTCGTGCAGGACTTACAAATTTTTTCCAACGTATGTGGGAAGATTTACAGGAGAGACATACAATAACTTCCAGAGCGTTAGAGACAAGTTAATGAAAATAATGGGGATTATATACTAAATCAAGTCTAAACTTATTTGGCAAAAAAGGAAAATTTTCAGTTCAAACCCATAAAAACTGCACACACCCAATATTTGTTTTTTTTTGAGTTAACACGTTTCTACTGCTGATAAATCTTTGTGATTGAATGAAACCAGCAAAAAAATGGCAAGAAATGATGCAAATGATATAATGTAACCAATGTTTCTCACCAAATAAGGACAAACTGAGACAATCAACAATCAACAATCAATCAGCAGATCACAATCAAGCTTTGACGTCGAAAATCATCGAATTATACAAAGAATTGTACTGAGATCGTGCCACACTAAAGCAAAAAATACAGTATAAGTCAGAATCCCTAAAGAAACATCCTGCAGATTCATCACCAACATCTTAGGGTGACAAAAATTTGTGCCATATGGATCTTGGGAATGTTAACACCGCTTCAAGTGTCCCAAAGTGTCACCCAGCAGATACGAAGCAGTTAATATGAATATGAAACAGTTAATATGAAACACTCTTCACAAAGATGTTACTAGAGGCATCAACCTTTTCTTGAAATGCCAGAAATACTCCAGGACCAAATGCTATTTTAGCTGAATAGCATATATAAATGGCTATAAATGGCTTTTTATTTGTCCCCCAAACCTGTCAGACCGTGTAACCCTTTCGCAAAACGATGTTACCTGAGTGCAAGACGGTTATAAAACTTGTGCCAGTTTGCAAAAGAACAAGAAATATTAAGCAACCACCTAACATACCGGATTTTAGGTGGCCTTAGCCCGGTCAACATACCAACAAAAAACATCGCAACATCAGCTAAATACGTCCTGAAAAAATATTAGAAACTTCATAAGACCCGACTAATGCCTGAAGGAAGCATCTCTATGGCAGTGTGGCTTTAAAGGAGGTTGCTCCGCCCACGGTGCGCATATGCTGCAGTTCCATTTATTGTTTCTGATAACTTTGAATGTGTAAAATGCATTTGTCTACGCTAGATCGACGGTTATACTGAAAGTTTTTGAAATTCGTTATCAAGTACTAGATTATTCTGTGAAATGAAAGAGGGCTACTTAAGGATGATAGTCACAATACTTAGATAGAGCAATTAGACTTTAAATCGATTGGTTAGATCGATCGATTTGTTGGATAATGTTGCGTCGCTAATCATGGGACGCACTAGTAATCTTGAATCGCTGACACAGGTATACTAGTTGACGGCAGAGGGACGAGATTATTGCGCGTGGGTTGAAGTTGACAATTGGAAAAGCTGAAATAATCATCCTTAAAAAACTTGTGTATCGGCACAGTGTCATAGGCACAGGCAGTCGATACTGAGGAACCCGAACGTGTTGACCGAAATTAAGATGAAATTCTCTGAGCAAACCATGGCAATTGCTGAAAATGCCATTCCAAATGTCAAGGCACTTACTGAATTATTGGCTAACAATAAGGATGGCGGGCACCACATAATTAAGACATGTCATGATAAGCGCTTTTGCAGTCTGTTCGAGTCGATGCGGTTGCAGATACAATGAAAATTTCGAATACTATCAGGAAATCCTTGGAACGGCAGCGTTTTTGATCGCAGGTGTTTGTTTCATGCTAGGATGGTGTAGAAACATTTACTTGGATATGAGTGAACACAACAAAGAAGACGTTACCAAATACGAAAGACAAGGACCTTTCAGCAATCGACAACAATCCTAGTTGAGCGACTGAAAGGAAGGTTGAAATGCACCTCTGATTCGTGAGCTGGTGCCGTGGCTTCGTTGAGCGTATGGTGGAGTTTATTTCTATTTTACACAGCTCTTGAATGGACAGGAACGTCTCTGGTCTGAAACTGTCTCTGGTCTTTTACGCTTGCAATAGTAGATATACATGACTGCGGTGATATCTTCAACGAAATTGGAAAAACTCAACATGGAAGTTATAAACAGATAAATACTTAGAGCACCTGAAAGATAAGAACTGGTGGCACTGGCTAATGTTTAGCCAGTCCTGATAGTTTTAAACATCATATCAGGGCATTTAAAACAGTGTCAGGAAAACAGGAGCAAACCATCTGTGATATCTTGACTTTAATCGACCTTAGCTCAGAATATTCCGTCAATTTAATGTAACGATTCCAGTTGCAGGTTTCTCAAGTTGACGGTAGAGGTCTTTAGGGAGAGGTCTGGAAGTGATTTGGAGTCCAACACTTAGAGGATCAATAGTCGACACCATGATCAAGAAAAGGCAAGTTTTGCCGAGAATTCAATTTAGGCTGCTTACTTGATATAAAAAGGAGTAATAGCTATGTGTAAACAATTTTCCAAATAATTCGTTCACATTATGTTGAAGTCTTTTGCCACAGCAGTTTCCTCCGCAATAATTTCAAATGCAATCCGTTGCCAGCATTCATTCTTTCTCATATAACCACTAAATGCTTAACATTAGTCTAAAGTACGGACAATATGAATTTCGTTTATATAAACAGGTGTTTACAACCAAAGAGAAAAGGAAACTTTCTTTCTGTTTATTTTCCTTTTGAATAATTTCAAGACCTCTTCAGGTGCATTATACTCACAACGTTTCACTACGATATACATGGATGATGAAGTGGTTTCGCTTCAAACCATTGCCTCTCGTTATTTAGTCGTCATTGGGAAATATGCATCTGCAACGCATTTTGTTTCTTCTTTATTTTCTATCTTCATACCGAACGTTATAACATGTGGTTTTCAGAATAGGTCCTTGCACCGGAGTGATACTTCTTCCTTTTTCATTCAAGTTTAATGTGAGCATTCAACCGTACAAACAAAATGCCCCACATGCTGATATGCATTGAAATTAGAAATGGTATCTGTCTGTCTGTTAGTTTATTTGTCTCCCCATGAACGTATTTTTGTTGTTGAGAGTTACCATTCACTGTTAACCACTCACCTGTGGCCAAAAAATATCCTGAATTATTTCGATGCATGCAAATCGTTAATGAATGATAAAGTCTACAGAAAGCACAAGGTAACAAGGAACAAAATGCGAGATATCATGAAAATGTTGTAGACGTTTTGCTAGAAAAGGTTGATACAAAGTTAGAAATTCTTGCAAACAAGGACATTGGCCACTTTTCCGAGAAGGGTAGATTGTGGCTACTCGTAACACAGTCCTTTAAATGAGTGCTTATATTTTGAGTAATGTTTTGTGTAGCTATAAGTTTTGAAGAATTTAAAAACAAGTAAACGTGCCTTGTATTGTTCTTTACATTTCATGTTTCTTATGTAGGTATGTCTAATCAATTCTAAAACGGAGCTTCCACATTAGCAATGGCTACGATTTTCAACAAGTTTAGTCTCAACATGAATATGGAAATTGAAAGAAAATCGCAAAACTATTTACCTTATCGTTGCAATCAAGACAATTAATTTATGTTGATATTATGAGAAAATATTAATAATTTGTGGCTACTACGCCTACTATTAATTTGTGACTACTACGTTTACTATTCTTACTGAGCTTTTGCAATCTTAATAAATTGAAATAGTTGCGGAGATATAATTTCCACTGATAACAACTTAATAGCGTAAGTACGTGCAGTGCTAAAACTTTGCGACCACTCAACTATCGGCATCCGACCGAAATAAGTGGAAATTTCTTTAGATTAAGAAATTCTCTCCCGTTTTTCACACAAAACGGATCCAGTTTTATGTTACCTAACCCTCCTCCAATAAAAATACAATTTTTCTTGCGCTGTTTCTTTCTCTGTCTAAAAGCAGTCATCCGAGAGTGTGAACGCTGAGTTTGGTGTATTCACAGTGAGTTGCCACAAGAGGTCTTACAGAGTTGATTGTCTCAGCTATGGTGCCAAAAACGATTAGAAAATGTCAGCAATTGAGTACTGAAAATTTGAGTTACTGATAGTAATATATTCAGTTGCTTGAATATTATTATTCCGTTATGGGTTCTTATCGAACTTCATATTCTCTCCAATTCCAAACAAGTTGCAACTCGAATTATACTTGACATATTCACTGAATATATGTAAATAAATTCAGATATAATTCTAAGTGAAAGCTATTGGAAATTAATTAAATACAATTGATAAAGTAATTATTTTTAAATATATATGTACATGTTGTTATTAATAGTGTCTACTATCATTATTAACTATCAATCTGCATATATGAGAAACTGGTGTTTACTTCACGTTATGGTTTTCTGATTGTTTAAGAGATTCGTGCAACTGAGAGCTAGAGTCGTTTCGATGATATTGTATTTCTATTATATTTTCAATAAAATAATAAAACAGTTGACAGTTGAAATGTTCGTGATTGGATTTGGGCATGTTTTTTATTGGCTATTATAGCTCATGTTTGAATTTAAATGAAGAAAATAATATATAATCTATAGGCTAAAAATTGTACGTTAAGTTAAGAAGAATTTGGGGTTTTAAGTTAAGAAAAATTGTTTCAACTCCAAGGGTATCATGTAATCAAGAATTAAAAAATGGTAATTAAAGAACAGCCATCACAAAATTTATTAAAAAAAAATTTACTGCATTTACTGCAGGGCTATTCAATTGAAAAAAAATTAATTTCCCGTCCAATTGTGACTAGCATTTAATTAAATATGTACTGTGATACAATAATAAAATAATAATAAAAATAATAAAAAAATAATAATAAGTGAAACAAAAAAGATTGCTTTGTTGTTGCTTGGGAGAAAACGAACCTAAGATGGCTCCATACAACAAAAATGCATCCTCGAAAACAAATAAGCAAAGCCTGGCATACCCAAGCAGCAACAAAAAATTTTGGCATTGAAAGAATGAATTTTAAAAAAATTGATTGAAAAAAGCCCAAAAATCAAAATTGTTATTGGTTTTCGTTGAACATTTTGAACTCTGCAGTCAAAAATCACTTGCATGGTCTTGCTATCCCTTTATCAATCTCTAAATACTTTGGAGCCCTGAAGTTCTGAACTTTACAGATGTTTCTCAGAAGTCGATGTTTCCAATTCGTTGAAACATTTCACTACTCAGAAATAAGATGAATTCGTAGGCGGAATTCAGGGTTAGCTAGATGATATGGAACAATTGAATGAATCATGACCAAAAAATATGTTATGACAGAGAATCCTAGCAAAAAATCAACCTACTTTTGTGATTACGATATAAACATAGATGGTAATGTCTTTTTTAATAGAGTAAATCCTTCACGCGCCATCACTATCATCCATTTTGATGTTAATACTACCATCTAAATCTGATTAAAATACTACCATTAGATATTTAGATGATTTTGATGAAAATTCAATCACGGTTGATGATAAATTCAACTATATTATGTTTTTGAATCAGTCTCTACTTGGTACCTGTAGGAAAAAACACTAAAATAAGCAGAAAAAGTAAATAAATCTGCCAAATAATAAGTAAATAAAGTTGAATAAATATTCCAGGGCAAGTAAATAAATTCTGATCAAGATGCGACAAGCTCTGCTTTTAATTTAAAAAAAAAAAACTTTTGACAGCACTCATGATCTCAGTTTCAAAAAGAAGCATAGACTGTACGGCAGCTATCGATGGTCTTCCCACATATTCTGTCAATTGATTAAAAGCTCAAGCCCCTACAGTGACTCGAGATACTTAGTGTCCACCACAAAACCAAGGTACATTACTCTTTTCTCTTTTTCTGACTAAAGTCTTTTTCAAAATACTGACTCTTTCTCTTTTATAAATAAATAATTTTATAAAATATGCTATGAATAAATAAAGATCAGCGTTGGTGATACGATTATCTTTATTACTCTGAAGGGTCCTCTTTTTTATCAAGATAACAAATTCTGTTTTCTACAGGGCTATGTTCAATTCAGCAGTTGTTATCTACCAACTTATTCGATACTTTCGCTAACCCAGCACTAGTACCGCAATATCATCTCCATAGCCAATCAGTCCTTCGATAGTTTGGATGTTAATGGTTCATAATGTAAATGAAGGAGACCGAGAATGAAGCCTTAGTTGACACCGAATATGATAAAAATCTTCAATTTTACTTGTTTCACAATGAAGATCATTCTGCAATCCTCTGGAAAGTCCTTAAGTTATTGCATATTATTATTTTGTATTTAGAATAAGCTATCCAGGGTTTCTAAAATATTTGTCCATCTACCAGAGTTAAGTACTTTCTTGAATGCTGGCGTCCCCAGGAGGCTTAAAAGTATTTGAACCGGCTACGTTTTTCCACGTTTAGGACTATATTTCAATTCCCTAAAACAATATTGCGATATAGTCAGTCTCACGCTTGGCTAGACTTACTTCTACCTGACCCAACAACTGAGCCGACACGGTTGTTTTCAGTCTTACCTGCACAAGATAGGTAAGTCACGGTCTCCAAATTGCATTTTCTGTATTGGTGTAAAGGATGACGCTTGTCATACTTTCTTTTCATGCAGAAGATGGGACAAACAGCGCGGTGATCTTGCCGAAAAAGTGGGAGAGCTCCGTCCAGATAGCCTAATCGAAGAGATGCTGAAATCATTTGACAAATGGAATCAAGTGACACATTACGCTCGGGCAATCCTAGTTATGAAAAAAGGCATACTTGATCGGCTGGAAGCGTTGAGGGCGGAGGATTTTCTTCTTTCCCTAGCTTCCCTTCCTCCTCTTTCCCTCCCAACTGGAGAAAGAATCCCTGTTACTCGAAGGCACTAAAAGGCGTAAAATTGGGAAGCCTAGTCCGAAGTAATGTGTCAAACGGTTCCAGGCTAGGCGCTCCGGTTGACGGTGGTCCAGTAAGTCCGTTCTGACAATGGAAGTCTGACATTCAGGGCGTAAATAGCGTTCACCTTCCTTCCCGAAAAAGAAAAGGACTATATTTCAATTCCCTAAAACGATATTGCCGTGAAGATATGTCCCAATAACATCAGAGAGTCTTCTTTTGACGAATTTCAAAAGGCACAATGGTTTTTATTGTGACAGAGCCTTGAGATTTGCCTACCCATTGTCAATAAACACGATGACTGTCATCTTTCGGTACTCAGCGAAAGCTCCTTCATCGTATCAGGTATTGAAAGTGCTGACCGATAATGAGGAGTCATAAAAGCATTATTTTATTTGGTGGTAGATTCATGATTAAAAACAAAGAGCAAGTGAAATCAACGTTATTATTGCTAACACTGATTCAAAGATAGTATCTGGTGCACACCAGAAGTTTTACTGTATTTTCGGTTGAAATTCAGTCACTAAGGTATTATAAATGATCACTTTTAAAGGCAAAACATGAGACTCTTTATGGTACTTGTTTTTGAATTAGAAGGAATAACTATATCAAGATCAGGCTCCATATGCCTGAGGTATCAATCAATTGGAAAATCAACCGCTTCTCCACTGTTTGCTGACTGTTAACTCCTATGGCCGCGGACCTAAAATGTAGGTCGGACCCAATGGCAAAGCAGACACAGCGTTAAAAGTGTCTCAAAGATGCTTCCAGCGGAGGCCCTTAAAAATCGTGTACAGTATAGTGCGCTAAAGAGTGTAAAGGGCCAGGACATGTCGAAAAGTCGTCCAACAAAGCCATTCGTTGCTTTGGACTTATTAATGGATACATTACCTGAAGTTTCTCTAAGAATCTGAAAATTATGAGATAAAGTGAGTGCAATACATTTGGTCATGTGCAACCAGTGGAAAAGGTTACACATATAGTTATATCTGAAGGGATACAGCCAACAAATATATTAATCAGAATTTATAATTTGCAGCACTATCGTTAAGGGGTCCATCTTTTCCGGTTTTTCCTAACGGTCATTTGAGAGAAGCTTTTTATATTAGAATGATCTTCATGATCCTGAACTAATTGTAGTGGATGTGATCCTCGTGTTTAGGCTTTGTATGCCTAAACATTCATTGATTCTGATAGATGATACCCTACAAACGATGCTAACCAAGGCTCATGCCATTTGCGGTTCTCGAGTTTGAACGTACTGCGTTTCATTTCAAATTTTTCCTGCTAGCTTCTCTTACCTCTTTCAGGATATTGAGGAAATCATATGTTTCGGCCTAAATTCTAAAATGAAACCGAAACACAGGCCGCCGCCTTAAGTGGTTTCGCCGGCAAGCAAATGACCGAAAATAAATAATTTTTACTTCAATCTGGTTCCTCAGAAAAAATAATAGAGAATTACAAAGCAAACAAGCAAGAAACCCAGCATACGCAGTTTCCTGCCATTTTAATCCTTGGCATCTCATAGCATCTCCTTGGCAAGCTACCATGAAACCATTCCTCTGATTTGACCAAAAGTCGTCTTCTTTTTGATGCTACACAAGGCTCGGAAGATACATTCACCTCGCTAATGCAATGTTCAAAGTCTTAATCCATCAACCGCGTCCTTCAATCGGTATATCCCCGGAGCAATTAATTAAAAAGTAATCACTCCCAGAGTCCTCGTCCATTGATTTCGATAAACCCTCTTTTGAATTTCCCATACTTGTCCTTGTTGCTAGGCCAAACTAGATATTCACTTCTGATTCATCGACTGCACGTTGTCAATTTGTAAGGCTTTTGCACTTTTATTACCTTGGGACGTCTGGCTTGTCCAAAATTTCAGATGAAATTGTGTTCGCACCTAAGTCACCCCTCCTTTCCTTTGTTCGTTATTGTTATGCACCTCATTTTTTGGAATTTCGAATTCCATGAAAATTAAAAGAAATCGCTGTTTGGACTAAATAATAAATTAAAAAGACAAATAAAACTAAATAACATATAACTATTTGGAAAAAAAATTAAATAGTCGTGAAGTGAGTGAGATATAAGAGTAAAATATTTTTTGTGAGGAAGGCTCGTAGGGCGATTATTCCAAGAAATACGCTGTTTATTTTTATAAGTTTCACTGCTACGAATGCTGTTTTAAATAAGAAAACCCTAGAGGGTATGCATTTAGATACTGGATTCTAAGCACTTGAGATTACTATGGTAGGAATGGGTCATTCAGACGTAGAAACTATTGTCTTAATTAAGTCTGTTCTTAAGGAAAACAAGCCTGTCAAGTTGAATCCCAGAAAATATTGCCTTAATTAAATGTCTTCTTAAGGCCTATTGTCCTTTATTTATGTTAATATTACTGCTACAGAATCGAGCTGGCTCGGCTAGACTGTTATCTGTTAGGTAAAGAATGCTGTATGAGTCGCTCTATTTGGTTACCTATATAAAGTATAGCCCATTCAAAAAAGTTTGTACCCACTTTTTCATTGGGAGAAGATTAGAAGACCGTACATACTCAATGCAGTATTTTAGTTCTTGATAATTTTCAGAATATAATCCTGAGAACCAAAAATGTATTATGAGGTTGCCAATGTTGGTTCAATTATTTAGGGTTAAGGGATTAGTAGAAGTTGTTGGTCAGTTCGGAGTTGTATGTTGTTCGTTGAGTTTATGAAAGTGCTAATGTGAAAGCTAAATGAAAAATAATAAAATGAAATCCTATAAATTTTCAAAACATGGTTTCTAATGTCATCTATGCGAATTGCACCTTTTTTGGTATGTTGACATAAAAAAACACACAGATGAAAACATTTCAAGCAACTTTACGTTGATGACGTAAATAGACGTCTTCGACTTTTAATTTCACTTGCGAATCTCGGTGGGAGTACACTGAAAAGGGAAACTGAATAAACTTATCTGAATTTCATGTAGTTTGAAGGTGATTGAGGTCCAGGATACGCCGATTTCTGGACTTAGTTGTACTATTTAACATTAATATTTAGTTGTAATTTAACTTTAATTATATACTTCGTGTAATAAAATATAAAACATATTTTAAACCTTAAATAAAGCAAACAGAAGTTGGTCAAGTTAGTGGAAATCGAAGATATGACCCTGGAAATCCATAGAAATGATTCTGGAACAAAGGGATGTCTAATAGTAACCAAAATAACCACATATCATCCGTCAAGCTGATAATACGACTCAATGCGACACGGCCTAAGAGTCTCCTGAAGGGAATCAGTAAGTATAAATGTTCGAAACCAACATGTATCCTTTTCAGTTCTTTGATTAAAAGAGTTTGATGTCGCAACCAAGCGTGATCTCCCAGTTTCCTAGAATTCAATCCTTATCAATAAACCTGCGATAACAGTGGTTTGTTTGTTTATTTTTAAATCTGGTTTTGAACTGACATAACAATTATTTAAATTTTGTATTGCAAGGTTCAGAACTTTTTTTGATTGCCATGGGAAGAGGCAATATTTTAAAAACTGAACCCCTGTATTAAATTGGGGACTTATATTTCCTAACCGAACTTCAATTACAATGCAAAAGCTTGGATGATTCTATTTAAATTGTTCTTCTTATGAACTCATTTTTTTCTACGTTTTTTGCTTCTATTTTTAACTTCGTTTCAGATGCAGATGTGGACAACTTATAAGGAGTTTTCCATCAGTTTTACGACTCTTAAGTATTTGTTTTCATTGGCAATTTAGAATATCCTACTCTTGCCTTGCCTCGTTCCTTCTCCTGTACAACACAATTCTGGGGAACAACTTTGCAAAAAGTTACTTAAAATACATTAGTACCCAAGAGAAAGGGATATATAAATAAAATATGTAAGTAGACAATAGTTGATGTTTGTATATGCAGTAGTTTACGCAAGTTATACGCTAGCCACCTCGAACCAGGAAACTTCTTCCTGGCAAAGTGTAGTAGCAAAGGATTTTAATAAGAAGTTAAATGATCGTCGAGGATTCCTATTAATCTCAGACTTTGGATTGACACAATAACCTCAGTTGATGGATTCAAATTTCAACTTAATATTTATTGCAAATTTTAATCCTAAGGAAATGAAACCCTTCAACATAGTCCTAGTCATAATTAGCTTAAATGAAATTTTAATAACAACTAAACTGCTGTAAGTAGCAACAGCAATTTAGTCGAATTCTTTTACCATCAACTGATTGTATCTCGCAAAAGTTCTGTAAAATCGGTAACACATAATCTGTTTCCAGTACGAATGCAATCATCTCAAATGAAATATTTGAAAAGTATTCCTCGAATCGTCGAAAGCAGGCAAGGCTTTGCCCTGGAAATGGTAAACAGTAAACTAACCCCCACTGTACAGACGCTATTCATTCCTTTTATATCCAATACACCCAAGGTGGAAGATATTTCATAAAACCGAGGTGCTATGCCGGTTTCTGAATCAGAATCAAGTTTGTTCATCACTCCTGGTTTTTTTCCGCTTCCTTACCAAGGTAAAAGTTTTTCACATGATGCAAGTATTGAACCCATCCAATGGGGAGATATCCCTTAGGTCACAATTTAGTAGCTTTTGAAAGAACTTGTGGTTAGACATGAATTCTTTTCAAAGCCACCCAGAGAGACCGAATTTAAGTTTGCAAGTGTTCCAGCGTTTGCGTGTGTAATATGTCTATGAATGTATGAATGAACGAATGAATGAATGAATGAACTAAGGACTGAACGAATGAATGTAAGGAAAGCAATCGTGACGTTAAATCTTTTCAGTAATTGAAAAGTGCGCTTGGAAATCCTAAAAGGGAGCTATGTTAAAAGTTGTGCATAACCGATGTGACGTTAAACGAGTTAAAAAAAATAATAATAAAATTTTCCACAACAAAATTGAATGAATGGGGCAAAAAAACATATCATTCATTATGCTTACAATTTTCTCCTATTGATCAAAAGCATTTTAATGAAGGAAGCTTGCCAGGTGTGCTTGCATCGTCCACTGCGAATCTGTTCACGTTCGATATGTTAACTTTTAAGTAAAGATATGCGTTTGTTTGAAGGTTCCCAAAAACGGCGAGGCCACTAATATTACGTTCTGCAATGAAATAGTATATAAATGACAGTTTAAAAACCAGCGTTCATATGATGACGAGAAATAAACAAATGCCGCCATTTTCATCTATTTCATAAAGTCAAAACTCGACAAGCCTCCACAACAATTAGGAAGCAATGCCAATCCCAATCAACCGTCGAGGAAATTCGGCCTGCAACAACAAATATATGAGCTTGAAAAATATATCACTAGAATTAAGCAAAACTAGATCGAAAGATCTATTAAGGTCCACTAAGTTTGAAAATACATCAACATCAAAATCTTCAAAAAAAAAAGTCCTCCCAGAATAATAAGAAATTGCATTGCTTACTTGCAACTTTCAACAAGTAACAAAGAGCATACGTAAAACTTCTGACGAGAAGAAATTCTACACAGTCGACTTACACCTTAAATTTTAAATCCAGTCGAAACATACAGGACTCGCGTCCTGCAAATATTCACGCTTACAGAGAAACATGCACCAAAAGCAACTATACGTTGAGTTCCTTACGAACTTAAGTGGACACAAGAGTGAAGGTGTCTTCTTCTGTATGATCCCTAGATGTCACTGACTAATCATTTTTAATTTCCCTTACAAATCTCGACTTGAGTACATGAGGCACCGAGATGCGTAGTATTTGATTTAGGCACTCTTATAATAATCTTTAACCTATGTCCTTTAATAAAGGTTCCTTGCTCAATCAGTTTGCCTTCCTACATGTTTATCATATAAAAGAAGAGGATTGACGGAATATGTCCAAAATCCGCCGAAAAAAATACCAGAAACCAGGGTCTTTATTGGCGGATGCAAGTGTATAACAAGCGGTTACCATCTATTTCATGAACACTAGGTTTCTTAGAACTCAAAAATTATGAAATTTCTAGTTTCTGAGTCCGGACTTGCTCCTTCTCTAGGATGAAAGGGTCACGTGATCATTCATAATAGAATCTCATTTTCTTTAACAAAGCTATTTAAGGCTGAGTTTCCTGTTCAAATTTTAGCAAGCAAGAACATGAGAGATATTTCCTCATAATATTTTTAATCATATCTGCACAGGTCTTGTCTCCCTGTTTCAGTGCGTGAATTAATTGTATTGGTTCTGTATGTAGATAAAAAAATTAAATTAATGACAACAAGTTAAATTATTGGTCGGTCTCGAGTAATAAGCTGAATGGCAAGCAATCGGTGGTTTGCTCATCTGTATTTTGTAGCAAATAGATCAAATTAAAGGATTTAACCTTCGAAATCGTCGAAGGAAAGACGTTTCTGATTAAAATAAAGTTGTTTTCAATTCTGAGTAAAAAAGATTGCAAATTTTGACAAATGAAGATTGGGCATTTCTAGTATGCCCTGGGGTAAAATGACGAAGGAAGCTTACAAATTCAGACTGAATATGGACTTGCGAACCTTAGTAAGAGGCTGCTCTCAACAATACAAGACAAGGTCTTCTGCTTCATCGATAGTATACAGGTGCATAATTTTTTCTAATCAAATGGATCAGAGCCTGCGTAGGCACTGAAATACATTTTTAAACATTACTTTATGCTTCTCCATACACGTTTAAATAATAGGAACACTTTCTTGTACAGGCATATCAATTGAAGTCCATACCCAGCTATCTGCTCTCTGCCATCACTCTCTGCTCTCTGCCATCACTGCCACATGCAATACACAAACGAACCTCAGCAAAAAGGTTAAAAACGGAGTTCTGGAGTTGGAAGACCTCCTAACCCGAATAGGTCATTATAGACGCAGGTGGCTGAAGGCAGAGAAAGAGCCACAGGCTAATTCATTCGAAAGCGCAGTAGTCGTCCCGGTTTCTACTGCCACCAAAAGGTTGGCCTGCAGTCCAATCAAAGGGGATCGAGATAAACGGAGGAAGGACGAGGACAGAACGCTCAACGATCAAATCGCGATTGAGGAGGGTTTTCAGACGGCACTATCCAAAGTTGCCTAAAAGGCAGCTAAAAAAGTGGCCCTGAAGTTCAAACCTGAAGTTCAAAATCGATAAACATACACAGGAACGGAAACGCAATGAATCATCGCAGATAACCCAGGAAAGTAAAATTAAGAAGCGTCGAAAATCCATTGGGCGGGCACTGCTGGTTAAACCCATCGACGGTAGATCCTATGCGGATGTTCTTCGAGAAATCAAGGGAGCGGTAAAACCCGAAGACATACAAACTGCAATAAAAGCTGTACGGCCAACTCACTCGGGGGATTTACTTATTGTGTTCGGATCAGATGAAAACAATAAAGACGCTTTCCGTGACGCAATCAAAAGAGTCCTTGGAGAGAAGGCAACTGTAGCCTCATTCGAGCCAAAGGCCACACTGGAAATAAGAGACATTGACTGCGCTACGGATCTACCCGAAATAGAAGACGCCTTAAAACGCGACTTCCCCGTACTAGGCGAGACGAAAGTCAGGCTGGCCAAAGCGAACATCAGGGGTCAACGCATGGCCATAATCGACCTAACAAAGAGGAAAGCAGAACAGCTTCTGAAGCAGAGCAAAATAAGAATAGGGTAGGTAATTTGTCGGATACGGCGAAGGGCCATTCCCCTTCGGTGTTTCAAGTGCCTCGGATACGGTCATACCACGCCGACATGTAATGGAACTGACCGAAGCTCCTCGTGCTACAATTGCGGTAAGACAGGGCATAAAAAGAAGGAATGCACAGACGAGTCACACTGTGTTCTTTGCCAGGAGTATAACCCGAGACCAGATGATTTGAAACATATTCCAGGCACAGGGAAGTGTCGGGTCTTCCAAGAAGCCCTAACCAAGGCAAAAGCGCTTTTGCATTGATTCGTATACTCCAAATCAATCTACGTCGAAGTATCATCGCCCAAGACCTACCGAAACAGTTCGGGAGAGACAGGCAAGCTGACTTACTACTGCTGAGCGAGCAACATCACACCAGAAACTCATCAATATGGTATCCTGACGACTCCGGTACAGCCGCCATCTGGGTTCGGAACAGTGCACACCTACAAGTGCAGGATCGGGGGCGAGGAGATGGTTTTGTTTGGGTTCGGTGTTCGGGAACTACAATCTTCAAAAAGTTTTTGAAGAAAAAAAAACCTAGCTATTTGCTCTCCCAAAGATGTCATCAAAAAAGCACTGACCTTTTTTTTGTGGTAGGGAGATGGTGGCTGTTTACGCCCTGAGTGTGGGACTCCCACTACCACACTAAACACCTCCTCCTCTGTCAACCTGAGAACCTAGGCCTCGTGTTCCTACGCTTAGAGACGCCATCGCATTATGAGTATCTCTTCTCTAACGATAAGGACGGGAGAGGAAGGAAGTGCTACAAAAGAGATCCATCCATCCCCGATGCCTCCCAGCGCTCCAATTAAGCTTTTTTCAATGTAAGCACTGCCCGAGCATATTGCGCCACGCGATTCTAATTCTCACCTGTTTTCAGCATTACTCCGACGATAGTTTCCGGACAGAGCTCTCCGATTTCGCTGAGTAGGACGCCTCGCTGCTGGCTCCACCTTTTGCAGTAGAAGAATGTGTCACAGCTACTGCCTTAAGATGGAAAAATTGTATTAAATTAAAAACCAGAGGATATATAGTGAATACGCTTTCCATTTGCTGTATCTTCCCTATCAAGTTTTAATTCTAACGAAGGACGCTAAGAAAAGCATTTAACTCTTTTTTTAGACATAGCTCATCCAATACATTCTTTTTTGTAAACATCAGGACCGAATATTAAATCTATATCATCGTGGTTAGACTTAAAAAATCAGCGATAGACCAATAAAAGGCTACACCGAGATTGTGTATGTATTATTTTGTTCTCGTCGATCCTGTTTCATATTATTTGATCTATATTCAGCTAGTTTCTGGTTCTGGATTCAAACCAGAATCTTATATGATATATACAAAACTTATATAAACAATATACTTATATACAAAATTTTAAGGAAAAACTTTTGATTTTGATTTGCCTCTGTACGCAAGGGCTTACATTGCGGTTACATAAAACAATTATTTCAGTGATCTTCGGAAAACTTAAGTCTGTCAAATCTTTTGGGTCTCAACTTAATTTCCAGGGTCAAAAGAAAAGTCAAAAGAAATAAAAATGTAATGAGCAAAGCCAGAGTGCACGCAGTCCCAAATTCTAGTTTTCATAGAGGAACCGAGCATTTGTCAACCAGTGTAGGGTTCTACGATTAACAGCAACCTTTTGATGAGAGGAACTTCAACTAATATAGAATTTAAGAGCAATTTTCCGAACTCAAAATACAGTGCTAAGGATTAAAGGAATGTTAAACAGGAATGTTCAATTTGAATACTGAATTATAAGCCTAAGGATGCATACCATATCTTAAGCGTAAACGCAAAGGATTAGCTCTTAGATTCTTTTTACGGAAAACTATATACAGTCGTGGTCATAGAAATTGCATCATCAATGATTTTTGTCTCTTTAATCAGAAATTGGTAAACAAATAGTGGGACTGTATTTGTTGAACTACTTATTTTACAGAGAAACGTATAAACGGGTATATGTCCTATTGACTAACTAATTTAGAACAAATATCTAATAGGGAAAACATTAAAATAGTAACCATTGCTAAAGCAGACCTTTCTACGCTTGAGCTTGGAAGTAGGATGAGGTGCAACCAATTCATTGTGGTAAGAAAAATAAAAAAAAATGTTCCGAAGGACCTACAGAGCGAAAATGGAAGATTGATTGAATGATTGATTTATTATCGGAGATGGTGCACGTCAACTCTAACAGGTTTATTGTGCCCTCGCTACGGTACTCTTAGAACGTCTCAAGCAGATCGATCTTTCTGAGAAAGTCAATGATGTGCTTCGGCCTCAGGCATCCCAATTCCTCCTCGAGAAAGAAGCAGCTTCCTAAACTGTCTCTTCTGCTGCCGGAAAGTACATCGCAGTGTGCCAGGAAATGCACTGGTGTCTCCTTCACAAGATTACAAAATCTGCTCTCATCATTCGCTGTCAAGCCCGTCCTTTTGAGATGCCCTCCGAGTATGCAGTGCCCCGTGAAGATCGCAGTCAGGACTCTTAGCTTTCTTCTATTCATTTCGATGCATTCGACATTCGAAGCCCTGGAACTTCATTCCAGAGCCTATTGCATTCCCTATCATCAGTTTTCTTTAGAGCCCTGTGAATGAAATTCATTTCAGTTGCGCTAAAGGGTTCAGGACCGATTAATGCTGTTGATGCTCTTTTCCTTGCTCCGCCTCCTCATTACCCTCGATACTTGCATGCCTTGCATGACAATGGTAACCCTATTGTCCGCACTCAATTTGCTGAGTGTATTGCAACAACCTAGAACCATTCTCGATGTTATCACCGGGGATTCTAGTGCTCTTAAGGCTGCTTGGCTATTAGATGTTATAGCTATAGTTTTGACTTATTCTCTGTCTTTGCTGAGTTGTCCGTTTACATCGATGATAGCATAGACCTTAGCCAGAAATGTATTTGGCGTACTTCCCATCGATTTGAAGTATTTGGTGTCAGGCCCAAATACTCCAATTCCCCTTCCCTTAAATGTCTTGGCACCATCCGTATACATCCTGATTGCATTCCGTCTTATGAGGAGCATATTGAGTTCAACGCTCCATTCTCTCTTGTCACTCAGCACTACAAAAAAATTGTGGTGAAAGCTGAATTCCGATGTCATGCGATCAAACGGTGCGTATATGAATGGGGGCACCTTCACTAGTTTAGCTTGATCCTTGTGCCCAATTCTGAGCCCACCTTATAGGTTTTTCCGTATAAATGTTCGAAGCCTTCTCTCACTCCGAGCTGTTTGCTCTTCTCTCTTGTACCATCTCGTCAATCGATTCATTTATTACAGAGTTTCCCGGGAAATGGGTTATTATGAATAGTAGATTGCGCTCCTTTTCATTTCCCGTGTAATTGCGGGAACATTTCCATAGTGCAATGTTAAAAATATTTCCCTGCTTAGCCATGGCTTTGTGTAGTCTAGCTGCCACAGGTGTTTCCTTAACATTCTCGTAAAAGATCTGAAACTGTGACGTTTTGCCCTTAGGATTTCTTTCTCATAGTGTGTTAGATATCTATGGTATCCGTCCCAATCGTTGGTACGTCTTGCTTTATGGTGGAGTTTCCGTACCTGCACTCTAAGTTTAGCTAGTCCTTCATTCCACATAATGGATTTTTTGTCCCCCATCATGACGCGTTCAAGACAGCTTTTATCAAAGGCATTCACAATAGCTTTGTTAACTTCATCTACAGCATGCTCAATTTCAAGACAGTTTTTGGGGATCCTTTTGACAGAGACATGTTGGAGATTTTTCCGCAAACGGGTGGTGTATAATGCCCAATTGGTAGCTCTTGGGTTCTTAGTGATTATGACCTCCATCCTCTGCTAATCGAGGTCATACCTCTGAATTTTATGGTTCGATATGGAGGTTTCCTCGGATACATGCCATCTTTTAACCAACGTGTCCAGAATCATACTAATCATACAAAGCCCAAGAATAAAGATGAGCTGAAACAGACAATCGAAAAGATGTTATCTGAGCGGTTTATTGATGAAATCTTCAACTTATTTGCTTGACTCAATGCCAAACAGGATAGCGTCAGGTTTCAGGACTAATGGTGGTTCGACAAAATACTAGCTTATATTAATAAGTATATAAATATTGGTAAGTCTAAAAAGTATTGAGCCTTTTTTGTCATTTGCCGATTGAATATTTCTTTTATTTAAAATGGATTTTTTTTAAGTACATATTGTCCATTATTATCTATGACCTTTTCTGCGTTAATTCATGCGGCATGCAGACGTCGAGCTTCTTTGTATATCCAGCCGTACGCAAATGGTAAAAACTGTTTAGTGATGGATATTCAGTTCCTTACTAATGTCATGGCTGCTTATGTGTCGGACTTCTACATTTTTTTGTGCAATTTCATTGACTTTTCCAGTGATTGGTCGACCTGAACGAGGTGCATCTTTGACATCAAAGTATCTGGAACGAAAGCCAGCGAACCATTTCTTTTGTGGCTCTGGGTTTTGATAAAGCATCTTGACCGTAGACACCACAAGTTTTTGATCGTAGTGATATTGTAAAATATAACGAATTTTTTCAGAAATTTCACTCATTTTTATATGAATGTATTTTTTGGCACGAATGAGGAAATACAAAACTGTCCATATAAAAATTTTAGACTGGAATATCATCTTTCAAACGGATGTCAGTTTGACTCAATCAGATAAGTATTGCCCGATATAACAACGAACAACATCTAGTGACAAAAAAGGCTAAATACTTTTTAGACTATCCAATATAGTTTTTATACAATTTTTCGAAAAAATTCCCATGAGTACGTAAAGAAGAATTTTTTTCTTATATTTCTCGTTAACACTGAAAATATTATTTAGAATTTTATGAATATTATTTATTTCTTACTAAGGTTTTAACCATTTTCATGGCTCATAACATACTCTTTTCCTTTGCAAAACCTTTGAAAATACTCAAAATATGGAACAACCTTGGTTTGAGGAGATCATTCATGATTTTTAAGTGATGCAATTTATATGACCAAGTCTGTATGAGGCAAATCAGATTATGTATAAGTCAAGCCAATGCTAATATATCTAAATGAGAACTGAATGTAGAATGAAGATTTAGCTGCATTCAGCCACTTTAAATACAGAAAACCTTTCGTGGAATTGATTTCAATGCCAATATTGTTTGAAATTCACTCAATTTAGGTCACAGTATTATCCTTATGAATTCAATACTAACACTAGTTTCGGATATTCACCTACCTCAATACAAATGTCCAGCGGAGAAGATTTTGAAAAGGATAAGTGGATTAAACCATACGAGGCACGTCCACAAATTAAGTATACTCAATTTATGTAGGGTTCAAAAAAAATTTAATTAAACAAAAACATACTTGGTTAAACTTGTACATATGTAAGTTATTTTTCGACGTAGTCACCATCCCTCTCAATGCAAGTGGTGAGCCGCGGGATCAATTTTTTGATGCCTGCCTCGAAGAAGTCTCCCGCCAGCTCTTTCGCCCACTTCTCAACCCCCCCCCCCCTTCACCTCCTCATCCGTTGAAAACTTGTTCCCACCCATGTGCACCTTAAGGGAAGTGAAGAGATGGAAATCTAAAGAGGCCAAGTCAGGGGATTTCGGGAGGTGGTTCAAAACGTCCCATCCAAAAGAGTCCAGGAGTTACTTCGTGGCGTTAGCCGTGTGAGGTTTGGCATTGTCGTGCAGCAGGCAGACTCCCTTCGTTAGCATGCCCCTCCTTTCATTCTGAATCGCCCTTTTCAGTTTTTTAGCGTCTCACAGTATTTTGCAGCGTTGATGGTCTCCCCGTGAGGCAGATATTTAATCAAAATTATGCCTTTATGGTCCCAAAACACGGATGCCATGATTTTTTTGGCTGAAATTGTGATTTTGAATTTCTTGGCGGAGGGTGACAAGGTGTGACGCCATTGCTGAGACTGCTTTTTAGTTTCAGGCGTGTAGTGGGCAACCCAAGTTTCGTCTCCAGTAACAATAGAGTAGAGAAAATCATCGCCTTCAAGTTCGTAGCGTTCCGAAAATTCTTTGGAGCTCTGCACTCGATTCAACTTGTGCTGTTCTGTCAGCTGTTTGGGACCCACCTCGGAGACAATTTTCGATATCCGAGGGTTTCTGTGATTGTTTCGAGTATCAGGGATCTGGAGATTTGCGAAAACATCGCAGAAAGTTCATCTAACGTCAATCTGCGATTGTTACGGACCGCAATCTCAATTTTTTCCAAAAGTTCGTCAGTCACAATTGAAGGTCTTCCGCTCCTCTGATCGCCATGCACGGAAGTACGGCGATTTTTAAACTCGCAACACCACTTCTACACACTCGTACGATTCATAGCTTTATTACCGTAAACAATTTTCACCTCATTATAAATTTCAACCGGAGCTTTTCCCTACGCAACGAGGTAGCGAATGACGGCGCGAATTTCGCACTTGGCGGGAGATACGATCGACATTTTTCGCGAGAGATGCTACTGCGTCAAGAGTTTTCAACATACTAACCTCGGATTGGTCTCATTTTGAAGGGGAGGGGTCAGGCTACGCGGCAGTGTTGCCAACATGTCGAAACAGTATTCCCTACAACTGTGAGTGTTCTAGTACACTTACTTTCTGGACGTGCCTCGTAAAATACTCTTTTCCCAATCTTTCTCGGGATGGTCATTATGATGGTATGCTAAGTGATGTTAAAATCTTAGAACATATGTTTAAAACTACAAACATTAGCGAAACAATAAAATGTATTAACAGAACTAACGTTATTTGCTACATTAGCTGTACATATGTTTGTAAGAAGTATATGTTATAACATGTTAGATATTTAGTTTTGTCTGCTTCTGATCGCAAAAAAGGAAAAGTTTTGCCTTTGCCTAAAAATAAATGGTTATTAGAATTTTAAAGTTTAGTTCTTTAGAAATTATTTAACTTTATAAAGGGTTGTTTTTTCTTAGATGCCTTCATTCGATCTTCATAGTCCTGCGACAAATAAACGGTTTGTACGAATACATAAATATCGCTTGGACTGAAAGGACTGAAGCAAATTTTTGTCTCAGAACACTTTTTGAGAAATGCTGTAAACTATTTAGTACAGGAAACATATGTACTGTCTTTGTGGCGCGAAAATGGATATATATGAAAATGAATCAGGAGAAAATTCCCAATTGAAAATAAATTGGGAAATTGGAAAAAATAGGTTCATACTCTCTTTAAGCAAAGCTAAAGTTCTGATGTATATCCTGCGAGTATTTTATCAAACGAGAAACGCTTCAAGTGAATTTGTTTTCTCGGGCATGTGGAAAATTTAATTTTAGAAATAAACAAAAAGCGTTAAAATATTTTTGTTGTCTTAAGCATTTGTTTGATTTCCAAGAGCTTTTTTAAGTACTAGTATTAAGTCTTAGTTGTTTTAAGCGTTTCTATGAACTTCCACAACTGATAATAGCATCTGTGCAATGTAGGACGATTGGTCATCCAACAAATAAAATTCTAGAGAAAAATGTGACTCTGCACTAAAGTATGAATATTATCTGCAATGTTAAACAAAAGGATTACTCAATCTGCTCAGCCGTCCGTCACGTTCGGAAAACAATTGTATAAACTGGAGAATATTTATGATAGGAAGATATTCGAATGCGCGGAAGCACGTGAAATATACTTGCAGGTCACACTTGCGTGGGAATATTAAACTTTGGAAATTGTTCAGTACTCATAGATATAAGGATTTATTAATATCTGATATATAATATTCTAAGAATTTGTTCCTTTTGTGGTTTATTTTTTCCTCTATTTGTCAAAGCAAACATGTACAACAATGGAACAGGTTGCCTGGCTGATCCACTTTCTAGCTAGAGTAGCTAAAACTTGATAAAAATATTGAGGCCGGAATTGTTGGGTAGCAATTGTTCGCAGATCACTGATATATAATTTCGCGCGATAAGCTATTAAAACACGATTAAATACCATGCAGAATTTTAATTGTCGTCTTCTGAATGTCGAATCAGCTAAGGAGCTTCGCACTCTGTATCACGTGATTGTACAGATAACAATAATAATTTGCATATGTATCACGTTTTCAACAAAAGAACATTATTGAAGCAGTTTGCATAGTTTATTGACGGAGTAGTTATATGGCGGCTAAATTGTTGCAATTATAGAGTATTAAGTAATACTTTTTTATGGGTGTACAAAATGTTACTGAAACGATGATGTCGTATAATATAATTCGAATCAATGCAAACACAATGGAAAAATTGTCACATGCAAACAATTTACAAAGTCAAATAGCATAACAATGGATCACTTATGAGACATGATAGCATACTCATATCCATTTCGTTGAAAAGAGATAGAGTTTATTACGACTCTAACTTGAATGAGACGAATAAAGCGAATTCCTACGCTAATGCAGACCCGCATAAGAACTTCTTTCATTACATCTTTCGTTGAACAGAATATGCTAGGATGTTTTAAAAAGTTATGTCCACCTTCCGACATCTTTAATACTTTGATGACAAAGACCTGCAGCTCCCTGTTTTGTTAGTTAAAATGTATTCAATTTTTGGGTGTCGGTTCATAACAAAGTGAATTACATCAGACAACTAGAATCTATGTTAAACAATGTAATTTCCGCCAGTCTTAGAAATAACCTTTTAATGGAAGCATGGAGGAGATGTGCGCAATACATATTCGCCAATTGAAATAAATCCCTACCATCAAAAATACTGACAAAAAGGACATATGCCCATTCGACCAATCAACCCAATGCGAATTTCGAGCTCCTGAGCTGGTTCGGTTACTACTTATCATAACATTTTAGAATGATTTACGTGTATCCATATGTGAACGATTGAACATATGACAATTTATTGAAGAACATCTTAATTTTCCGATATGAGTCAATATTGCTTTTAGAGCCTATTTGAACCATTGGATTATCGACTGGTAAAAAGATTATAGCATTTGATTGAACCACTCATGCTTAACACTGCTAACTAGGACATAGCTCGCAGATTGCGTACATTTTTGAGACGCCAAGTACGAGTTATCCTGTCCTTTGTTTCCATGCCATTTTCGTGCAGCTATGATCAAGCTAGAACTATATAAATGCTGAAATTGATAGATGGATACTGGGGAAAGAAAAAAAAAATCAATGCTGGCTTGCATGAACAGAAAATTTATTGAAAAAGGAACAAAAAAGACAATTATAAAAATCAGTTCAAATTCAAGGAGTAAAATAATATTTTATTGTTTTTGGAACTTTCCAAACAATCTTCCACACAATCTTCCACTGGCTTCGCTTTACAGACTGGATAAAAATCAGGTGTTTCTCGGCATTTTTTTGTTTAGACATGGGTACACATATCCTACGAGTCCTACATATAGGACATGGGTACATTTTTGCAGTACGTTGTTCTTAGTTATATTTAGTTCTTTATATTTACTTTACTTTATATTTTCAAAACTGATTGTATCCTATCTCCAATCAACAATTAAAAGGAAATACGTTTAGAAAAATTTTGTGAGCATTATGTATATACGAGGTATGATCAAAAAATACGGTGAATAATTTTTCATCATTAAAAGTAATATGCTTACATACAATCTGATTTGATCTCCTTCAAAGTACTGTCCTTGGGTAGCAATGCACTTATCCCAACGTTGGGACGTCCATGACTGGAAACATTTCTCGAAGGCATCTTTCGGAAGGGCTTTCAGCTGCTCGGTCGTGGCCCTCTCAATTTCAACAATGGTGTCAAAACGTTTTCCTTTAAGCACAGTTTTTTTTTTGTGAAGAGCCAGAAGTCTCATGTTGCTACACCCGGTGAGTATGGCAGATGTGGCCAGACAGGAACATTTTTTTCTGCCAAAAACTGACGTATGAGAGGCGAGGTGTGACACGGCGCATTGTCGTGGCGAATAAGGAAGCCATTGGCCCATTTTTCTGGCTGCTTTCTTCGTATGTCGTTTCGCAAACGTTGCAGTACGCCCTTATCAAATGCTCAGTTTACAGTTGTGCCCCTTGGAACGAACTCTGATCGCACTACGCCCTCACTATCGAAGAAAACAATGAGCATGACCTTGATGTGGGATTTTGACTGACGTGCCTTTTTAGGGCGAGGAGATCCACTGGTTTTGCATTGGAAACTCGGCATTTTGGTCTTACGGTCATAACCACAGACCCAACTTTTTTCTTTCAACAACATTTCATAAGCTTCTTTGGCATTATTTTGCAACGTAAAACAAAACTAAATGATAATGCGTTGTTCGAAATCCATGTTGCACGACAAACAAGATAAACCCAACCTCACTCTAATGGCTCTGGCAACTGACTGACAATTTCGAACGTGTTACAACTTGTCCCTGCCTGTCTCAGCTGATCACGCTACTCGAAAAATTACAGCATATAGATGTTACGTTAGCAGTTGCCGGTATAAAAATTCATTCACCGTATTTTTTGATCATACCTCGTATATCTGTATAGTATGTAATGAAACGTTTTTTTACCATTTAAGAGTCTTTATCAGAGATGAGTAGCACGAAAGCATTTTATCTGATTGGTTAATCCAGGACATTTTGTTATTGTTATCCTGAATTATATATGGTTTCATAGAAATTTTCCAATTGTGATTGGGCACCTCTAGTATTTCAACAGCATGGATGTTTGAAACGCTAAGAACATCTCGTTTGCCTTTCCATTTGCATACATTAGCAGGTCGATTTGCTAATTACACAGCCAAATACACTCTCCTTTTTTCAGTTGACGATTTACTACATCGCTGGAGTTTCCTTTTCTGTTATTTAGCAGAGTTATACACACATATGTTTTTCGGATATTTAACATATAAGTAAGAGTAACAGAGTAATAAAAACTACCCATGTTAACCGTTTATTCTTTATCGAGATAGCCCTCAAGTAAATGTAAAACAAGGTCAGTGGTGTACCCTATATTATTGTCAGTTTCCTCAGATTTTCCGCTGTAAATCTTTATTTTCATTACAAAACTGTCGGACTCATAAAGTTCATACTGTTTGATACCATATTTGTTTTATAATTTTTTATGCTTTGACAGAAAAGCAACCTTCACCGCCAAAGCAACGTGGATTCGTCAATAAAAATATTTTTATCTGGTACACAGTTTGCACGCATAATATTTTTGAAATGATTTAGTATCGGTTTTAACTTGTATAAATTGTTGGCTGATGATTTTGGTTGATATTAACCAAATTAAAATAACAAAGTAACACCTGGAAACGATTTCGACTCATATGTGAGCCTCAAAAGTCTAAATTTTTTGACTTGGTTGTGCTCCAGTAATATTTAATTGATGGAAAACTACAAGCTTGCAACAACATTTTATTAAGGACTTTCATCTCTGCAGCGCTAACGTTTTGCCATTTTGATAACCTATTAGACTTTTTTTTATTTCTTGGCTTTTTTCAATTTCTTGCGCAGCCTATAAATCAGTTTGTTCCACCAGTAATGCAAGAAATTCATCCGAAAAAATAAGTCCACCAGCGTTTGTACTGTAAGATTGGTTGTATGCAATTTGACACAAAGCTTTTTTGCAATATAAATAATTCAGAATTTCATTGAATTTCTGTCTGCAAACTGTCATTCGCATTTGTTGTTGTTGTTCGGGAATCACTGTTATTATCTTCAGATTCGTGATTAACTTCAGGCTCGGAGACGACTTCATCTTCATTACCCTTTAAATTCTCAGAACGTTCATAATCGCTACTGTCATTACCATTCTTGACAAAAAATCCCGTTAATTTCTGAATCAGTTAGATTTGTGTAGTACTCAATTTCGTTTTGAGTCGGTGGTCTTTTCTTATCCATATTGGGTCCTTCATAAAATAATTTTGACAATAATTATAAAACAAAACACTCAAGAAAGACATTTATGTGATGCACTCGACAATTGCTTAGATACTACTGACAAATATGGATGCGGATCAATGATTCAGCTTTAGAGAAGCGACAGGTCCAACATGTCTGCGTGCGAATCAACTCGTATTTGTATTTACAACTATACTGTGAGATAATTCGTAAGCCTTTTTTTTAAAAAAAAAAAAACATATTTTTCATGCTTTTTGATAACAATTATGCAATGGAATTAGAGATTATAATAATATAAAGTGATTAAATTAAACTGCTGTTTTGGGCCACATATATGAAAATTGCCGTGGCAATCAAGGTGTTTAAAATTCCATGAAACTCTAATTTTTTTTCATGTTTGGCTATTTTTCATCAAAGGTTATTTTTTAAATTGAATGAATGACATGAATAAATGATATTACAATATAATTCTACAAATTATTTTTATGATAACATAGACAAATATCCTGAAAAACCGTTAGAAAAAATTTGTGCAAAAAAAATTTGTACAAGTAATTGTTTTTTCATTTTTGGGTAAGACAATCATATTCTTTCCAAAGCAATCATACTCCTTCGCTTTTGCTTGAGTATGCAACACAAATGCAAATATAATTGTAGTTATTCTATCTCTGTCTGAGCCACCCTAGAGCATTACACACTCTACTGTTTCATATTTTCCACATAGTTAAGAGTATGGCAACCTCTACGTAGTTATTATGTAGGCTAACTCTACTTTGTTACACTATGATATAAGTACAAGTGACAACAGATGTCAATTTGTTAGGCATTTTGGCAGTAGCCAATAGATGATCGGAGAAATGCATAGTCGAAAAATGGTGAAAATACTCAGGAGAAGAGATTTCTATATCTTTGAGGTGCCTCTAGGCTTAGGAATACGAGGTTTAGCCCGAAGTAACGTGTCAAACAGTGGCTTGGGTCTCAGGTTGACAGGAAGGTGTTTACTGGTAGTCCAAAAGCATTGCACGTCCAAAAACATTGCACGTCTCTTGACACTTCTTTTCTTATGAAGCACTTCTCCATAAAAAAAGAAGTGTCAAGAGTTGTTTTCCACACGGATTCACAGTCAATACATCCTTGCATCCAGTATGGTTCCTTGAAGTCCTACCTTCAATTTTTTCGCAATTGAGTTTAATCGAGGAAATATGATAATTTGATGATTTTCCCTATCAACAGCTGCTGACCTTGAGATTTTTCTGCGAAAATTATTTGATTTTCCGAAATTTCTGTCTGGATTTTTTGTATGATCTGTGGAAAAGAGTGTTTCGGAAAATTGCCAAGTGGAGAGGAGACGAAATAGGTCCTAAGCATATCTTGTCACCTGTTTTATTGACCGGGAAGATTGTAATTTTTTACCAATATACAAGTGGGTTTACTTTTTGCCAGATCATGTACGTTAAATGGAACCTAATTAAACACATTTTCCCGCTATCAATTTTGAAGACTTACTTCTCTTTGAAGTTTAAAAAAAATTGTGAAGAGTTGTCTTAAAAATGGGTATGTAGAAAGTCTGGAATATGGTAGAATGTAGCCCTTTTCGCGTCACTTTATTCCTCTTTAGCGTCTTGAGTGCTACTTTTACTTCTTGTATAGTGAGTAACGGTACAGTCTCTCCTATGGTTTCTGGTTTTGTGGCGTTAGTGGTGCCTATGGGTATTGGAATGACAGGATTCAAAACCCTTTTCAAATATACGTACAAACGTTTAATCACGTCATTGCAATCACTGAATGTGGAACCTGTTGAGTCTTTGTAAAAATACAATTACGCTCTATATCCTTTTACGAATATCTTGATTTCATAAGTGTCTTGATGTCGCCCATATCTACCTTTCATTTGGATCTCAAATTGTGACTTCTAATGTTGTGTTCCGTCTTTTCTGCACAGTTCATCGTTGCGGGGCCTCTGTGTCTTCTTTCTGAAGCAAAAAGCTTGACCTTGCCATATTCCTCGTGTCAAGTCACGATTTGTAAATTCGAAATAAAATCTCCTGGAACATTTTTAAGGTCATTCGTTGGTAGTGAATTGAACAGTAGTCCTTGAACGCTGTCGGATTCCTTTTTTTAGTTTCTTATTCCTTATATTATGTTTCTGCGAATTGGGGCATGAATGTCCACGAGCTAAGTATTGAAAAAATTCATTTTATCACTAAAAAACCCACAAATGAGTGATTATGTTTAGTTGTAGGTTTGAAACTACTTCAATTACAAATTTTCTTTTGACGGGAAATCCAACCCCAAACAGCCTAGATCCAGATAATTTCTTACTTTTGAATGCTGTGTGAGGTCCTGAGTCAAAAACCTTATATTCTGGTGGTTTTCTTTCCTGGGTCACCAATATGCTAACCTAGTTTGTTTGAATTGGTTCGCTAAAGGCTTGGTGATAGGGCTTACAATGCAATAAGAGCTTGCAGTTAACAATAGTTAACAAGAGCTTAAGTTACAATGTCCCAGATTTTATTTCGATGCTGAGGTTGCGTCTGTAGTTCCAATCTTTTCGAGGATCATCTTTGAATTCCTGGACAATCAATGTGTTTACGAAAACAAGTTCCTACCCTTTTGTTCCAACTTCAACCTTAAGGGTCAGCAAGGTTGCTTTTTGCCATTGTAACCCGCAGTAAACCCGGCTTCGCCCTTTCCCAAAGTTTCAGTAGTCACACGACGTAAAGCATCTTTTCGGAGATAAAAATGGGATTTACTTTGAGTGTCACCAATGTTTTTTGGGACTTAGTAAGAGAAGCGTTGGTGTTGTTTTCTGCCTCACAATACAGGATTCAATGGTCAGAAACAGCTGAAAACGCTTTATGGTCTGTACTACCCCTTCACCCCTAATATTATATATTCCTTCATTTCTTAATCAATTCAAATCCCTCAATTAGTATTAAACAACCGATTACTGCAACCGAACAAATAATTCTGCGAGAATTACAGCGGCGGATAATTCTGGCTGACCAATATTATCATTAATTTTTTTATATTCCTGTATGATGCACTCCACATAATGCTCAGTTTATTGTGTATCATTGGAAAACATATGACGATTTCCTTTTTATAGATAATTTATTGATTTAATTGCAAGTAGTTTTTTGCTTTCTCATTTGTTTACAACTTTTCAGTTGAGTAGAAAAGTAATTTAGGTAACCCGTTTACCTAAATTTTTTTATATAGCATATGCTATTTATTATTTATAATGGTAGCTGAGCGTTCATATCCTTCGCTAACCACAGAGGTTATTAATATGGTAAATAAGTATCACATGGCCGAGGTCCAGAATGTTAATTTTTAAATCAAAATTTGCTGTGTTCATTCCTTGACTGACCTCAGTACCTGAAACTTGTTACATTCATTTATGAATTCTTTCTATTATGTTTTATTTCCGGGTTAGACATGGATATGTGAACCTGAGCGTATCACTTATATAATTGAGTGGAACTAGAACGAAATGAATTACATAATGCGTATAGTGTTTGCCGTTTGGATAATCACTAAACTTCACTAAATACTAATAGTAGGTTTATGCGCTCAAGTTCACAGTTGATAATAGGGCGGAAAACCCCCACTGACTAGCTAATAAAATTTTCATTTTACTACAGTTTTATCATGCTGTACGGCTTGGCATTTTCCAGGGAAAATTCAATAACTGCAGAATATGTAAAGCGCTGAATTCCTTCCACAAATATTTCTAAGCCATAATGCGAGTTCGTTGTGAACTTTTCGAGCTGAAAGTATCTCAGAGCAACTGCTGGCGTATCTTAAATTTAATTCGTCTGTTCTTTGTGAATATTCACGACGGCCATAGTAATGTTATCGTACGTTTTGTAGCATATCATTTCCAGCTGAGATCGTAATACACAATAAATACTACAATTGAGTCGTTTGGTTCTTACAGATTGTGCAACTTACACAGAATAAAATCAGCGCATTGTTATTTTCGTTATACACGAATTAGTTTGACGATATATTACCAACCACGCCGAGGATCAGATGCAATCTTTAGTCCGCGAGTGAATTAAGGTCACATGTGTAGCAGGTAGTGATTCGCAAGTATGTATTTAATATTTATGATTATAGCATCAATCTTTCACATATCATTTGTGCAATAACGTCACTGCTTGCCTAATAAAACTATTATAGTAACTTTCACACGAGTTTAAATACAATTACTACTATTCGGTTGTAATCTTGGACTGTTTTACAATGTATGCAACTATCTATATACGCAAAATAATTAACGTAAACTTGAATAAGTGGCCGCGTCTTATTATTTCAATATAAAACAGACATAAATTCAGTAAATACAGGTCCTGACTTGATTTTAACTAAAAACTAAAAGAAAATAAGATAAGCAAGTGCAAATATGAAATTATGGGATGTCGTCAGGTGTATGTGAATATATCAATACACCAATCAGACATACGTAGATGTCTGTGGAAAACTGAATGATGAATATATAAACTGAAGAGTTGACAAATCTAGGCAGATGTTGAATTCCTCACTGCTAGGAATCATACATACTACTATCGAGGTGAAATCAGTGATAGTTTAAAATTGCAACAGTCAGTTAAGTGAAAGAGAGTGTTAACATTAGATGGCTGTCGTGTGTGTTGGTGACCATTAGAAATTAAAATTAGTTAAATTAATCGAAATTGTTCGGAATATTAGAAAATTTTAGTAATGCGAACAGTACAAGTCATTTTGTGGGCTGCATGTTTAGCATTAAGTAATGCCGCAGTTCCAAATCGAGGCGAAGGTAATCCAGTGTTTATTGAAACTTCGGTGACGAAGCATAACAATTAATTAAATTCATTGATAAACTGTGGTTAAAGTAATGAAATCCCTTCTATAATTGATTGTTCCCTTACAAAAAAATGAGCCTATGTTTTTCTTGTTTAGTTAATTGAAAAACGGTCATATTCCCTATAAATTTTCGCTTTAAATCACAGTACCTACTGCCTTGGTACATATTTCCTTTGATTTATGAAGCCTTCATAAACCCAAAGCGGATTCTATGGTGAATCGTGGCGTTTAGGTTATTGCTCAGTATTTCGTTTGATCTTAATCATATGTTGTAGGAAGAAATGGCAAACTCATACATCAGTATTAAATATGCCACGCAGTCCTTGAGTAATTTTTCTATTTAATTTTCAATTCTTTACAAATCCCTTAAAATATCAGGGAAGTACTAATAAAAGGTCAATTATGAAAGTTTGAAAATTGAAATTGAATCTTTAATTGCATAGTTGCTTATCTATGAATGTTTATTGATGAATTATCTATTTTACATGGATCGATAAGAATAATATAATTGAATAATTTTAAGAAAGCCTTATTACCATTGCTAGAACTCGAAGTTTCTTACTATCTTTCTAGCTAGAGCTACAACTTCAGAAATTAATAAATTTGAACAATGTTTCTTTTTCTGGGTTATCACCGAGCCTTGCTGATATGTTATTCAGGACTAATTTCAGACTAATTTTTTTTTGCTCTTCGAATGAAATTCCGTCTTTACTAGTCTGTTTCTATCACATATGCGTTTCAGTAGTGCGCCATCTTTGGGTTGCAGTCCTCGTCCTCACATTGAATGTGTGTTTGCGTGTGGATTCGAATTTTCTTTTAGCTAACAAGAATAACATTGATATCAGTTTTTTCGGCTCAAATCTTCCATCTTTGAGGAAGTCTATCGTCCTTTTAATCTAAATTGCCCAGCGTATGCAGTCAAGAAGGCCGCAAGTGCCATAAATTTTAATTGGACCTCAAATTTTGGACAAAGTAAAAATTCATAATAATGATAAAATAAAGGCCTTTTTAATTATACAATTAATTTTATATTTTAGTTCCAAAGCTTTAAACGTGATGAAAACGGCTTACTCAATTTAAAAGAACTTAGCATGAGACATGGGATTTGGCAAACGTGGAGGGCTGGTCATACTTAAAAGTCGTTTGTTGAAATCATGTGTTACATCTACTCAATTACGAATTGCAATTAATGCACTTACTTGAACAATGTCTCCTCCGTCGAAGAATTATATAACAACAAGCATATTGTAACTTCTAATTAGCAATACCACTATGAGCTCACTCATTCGATTCCACAGATACATTGGTATGTGAAGTCAATATTTCTTGGACGTAGGATTAGGAGTCCATTAAAATTCTCTTAGATTTTGTGTTCATACACAATGATTCACATGCACTACCACACTACAAAGTTTCTGTACTGACCTGCGTCGACTAAACTAAAGCTCTCTTTCTTACAAAGCTCGCTTCTATTGTTCACAAGTTATTTTCTTTTTGGTGCCTCTTCAAAGTGTGAGGACTTTTGAGTAGTTAAACTTGGATTTGGTTTATACTTCGCCGAACATGGTTTGATTATAGTCTTATAAATGGAATTTGATTGATTCAAATTCCATTTATAAGATTCTGCCGATTTACCGATGCCCAGCTCTGCATTTTCGCGATTTCCTATTCAAACTGGTGTGTCCTGTCCAAATCCAAAATGAAGCACAATTGACGATTGACATTGATTCGATGAAAGCCCATTCATTTCATTAATTTGTAGTCATGATTTTCTTTAGGTTTTTTGATTATTCGTTTATTTATTTTTTTAAAATGTTATTTTTTTAGAATGTTATTACTCTTTCTTTTATATATTACTGTAGGCTTTATTTTAACACTATTTATTTACTTTCCTAGTATTTTTGCTGAGTTTTGACGCCGGCTTAGAAAACTCAGTCTTCAGAACAATACAAACAACTTTCAGTGTTACACGAGCATGCCTTCATCAAACGTAATGATCACATTCCCCAGATAATATCCTTCGAAAATCAGTATATTATTCAATTCATTCTCCGTAGGGCTTACAAAATTTTCCTACAATATTCATGGCCAGTCTAATTGAAAAAAAAAGGATTTCATTTCATTCACAGACTTGCATCGACACCTGCATTCTCCACAAACCTTACCAATCCAGTAGAACATTTATCCAATTTTGTAGTTGTAAGGATGAATATGTTTGGCTTCTAGGTTTTTCTTCAGGCCTTACCCGGCTAGCCTTTGGTTTGTTCATAAGGCAGCCCGTTTTATAATGGTTCACATACTTGATATGTTTGATGAGTTGTGGGCGATCCCTATCCAGGACTCACATTCATAATGTCAAACCGATCCTAAGCTACTTTTGAAGATTGAAGTCGATGATAGACTTAATTCTCATGGGCACTTGACGCTCTGAAAATTTTATTCGGTCTTCAAACTTTACATGAGGAAGGCTCGGATAATTTTAGTATCGTAACCTACTTTTTTAATAACTATAAATACGCCGACTTGGAGCGTGTTATCTGCTCCTAATGAGTTCTTTGCTTAGCAGTTTTTCAACTGGATAATTGGTCTTTCGTCTCCAATGATCATCAGGTTTTATCAGTCGGCTTTTTCGTCATTATCTGACCCGGCGTGAAGAATACCCTTCACATCCTAGAAAGCAGTGGTAATGATGTTCCAAGCTCACAAGGACACAATGAAGTTTTTCGTGATACTGTACTTGAGATACGATACAAAGGCATGCTTGACATTCAATTTTCTCGGGACAACTCACAACATGTCATTGCTACTGATATTATGGTGTAAGCATTATCAGACGTCCCCTTGTTCCTCCTTATTTTGCTTCCTTGACTGATGCTCGAATTGTTTTTGGAAGATGCGTCTTTCAGTTGTCAACCATAATTGAAGCAATCAAAATCATTTTTTCGTAAGAAGTTTACCGAGCATATAACGAGATATGCAGAACTTTAAAAGGATGAAGCGATGGCTGAGAACTTTCTTCATGTTTTCAACGTATTAAAATTATCAACGCTTAAATAACACATTTGACAACATTTCAGTGTCTATCCTTTATCCAACGTAGCTGCTATTCCTCGTTATTCCATAAAAAATGGGCCCACTGTGCAATCATTTACAAGTTCAAATCTTTTTGACTACACACAGGGATGCACTTAGGCGGGGGTAAAAACGTGCTGTCAGACGTGCTGTCAAACGTGCTGGCGTGTAGATGCTTGATTTTGAGTCGTTATTGAGTTCAGTTTCTAGCAATTGAATTTAAATTGAAGGAGCTTTGCTGATAGTATAGAGTCTCAAGCGTTAGGAAGCTTCTAACTGATCTGCAGAGAATCTCCCTACAACATTTTAAAAAATAAGCCAAAATCGTTTGGTATCCTTTCGCGGACTTTGTTTCGTAAAATTACGGCTTAATACATCATTCGGTTTCGATGATCCTTTGCAGCTAGAAGAATGGCCTAGTAAGAACTTTCTCGAAGCGGAACCTTGATGCCAACTAGAGAGTGTTATTATGTCAAGACTGTCACAGCTTAAAACATCATATACAAATTGAGTATTTATCTGTCGAAACTGCTAGGAGACACTTTCAAGTATATGAAAGCGGTTATAGAGCTTCTAGTCTCTTCTCTTAAATTTTTATTATAATTTATCTCTTCTCATGTCAAATTTTATCGCGGAAGTATTATCTGTTACGACCAACGCAAAATAAGTAACACGACGACCATGTACTATCAATATAGTACTGATAGAATGGGAAACATATCTGACCATCAAGGGACTGTTTCATATGTCAATTTTTTTTATAGAACCTGTGCTACTACACTATATATTCAGTCAGGATTGGCATGAAACCTGCTTGTTTCTTGCTTCTTCTTGTTGAAAGATTTATTTCCTGATGCCCAAAATTTGTTGCTGAATTTTTGGTGGTTTCCAGCAAAGGATCCAATAGAAAGAATTCCCCAATCATCTGCAGTCCTTCTCTGCTGCTGTGTGTCTTTTCTAAGCATTCTGGATGTCTTGCTGAGAGTAAATCAAATTGACATGGTAAAACAAGCGATTTCCGTGCGTGCTTTTTTCTTAAAGTCATCCAGCTAGCTGTCAATCGACAAACAAACAACGAACTTTTTTGATCATATCTTATTGTATTTAAGATTCAAAATAAGTCTCCCACTCTTTTGGTACCAGATGTAATGCATTTTTTATGCATTTCACTCATTTTAAAAATATTTAAAATAATTAAACATAAGTGTTGAATATTCTCAGAACTTTTCTTGCCTAGTCTACTAACTTTTCTTGATGACTACTATCTATTTAATTATTATTTTTAATAAGCTGATTTCAGATAACCACTAAGAATTTTATGTCTAATTTATATTCTAGATTTACATTTTTGGCGTATCTCTGGCGAGAAACACCTGAAAAAAGTTTTAGCAAGCACAAATCAGCCCAATGATGTCCTAGCAAAAAACATAATTATTTTCATTGGTGACGGCATGGGTATGACTACCATTACCGCTGGAAGAATCTATAAAGGACAAAAGCATGGAGAGTCTGGAGAAGAGAGTTCATTGGTTTTTGATGATTTTCCAAATATTGGTCTAGCAAAGGTTAGTTTTTGGGTAGAATATCATCATAAAAATTTCATCTGTATTTGAGTACAAACTAACGTAATCCTCGTGTTTTTACATTTCTTTCTCCCAGACATATAACCTTGATAAACAAGTTCCTGACTCTGCTGGCACAGCTACAGCGCTTTTCACAGGAGTCAAAACGAATTATGGTGTAGTGGGAATGGATGAAACGACGATTGCAACAGACGCTGAAAAGGGTAAACTCACAACAATAATGGATTGGGCTCTTAGTGTTGGCAAACGTACTGGCATTGTGACCACCACTCGTATATCTCACGCCACCCCTGCAGCGATGTATTCTAAAATCTTCACACGTGACTGGGAATGTGATACTAATATTCCTGAAGAAAGTATAGGCATTTACAAGGATATAAGCAGGCAATTGGTTGAAGAATTGCCTGGGAAACGATTGAACGTCATATTGGGGGGTGGTAAATCAACACTTGGAGCTAACGAATATGAGCCTCCAAATGAGATTTTATTCACTGGACCTTCGGAAAGTGTTTGTTCTAGATCTGACGGGCGAAACTTGACAGATGAATGGCTCGATTTGAGCCCGAACCGAAAACTAGCATTAAACAAGAACGACCTTCAGTCAATCGATGGAAAAGAAACAGATCATTTGATGGGTATTTTCGCAAACAATCATATCACCTTCAAAGTTGGACGACCGGAAGACCGAGAACCCTCCCTCCCTGAAATGGTTGATAAGGCATTGGATGTGTTGATTAGAGCGAAATCTAAAGGGTTTGTTCTGTTGGTCGAAGGAGGACGA